>CM060401.1:3499026-13499026 GCA_030545235.1 Helianthus tuberosus
TTTGATTAGATACATGTTAAAAATAGTTTACATATGTTTAATTGCCAAAATTATATTTGTGTTATAACTAATTACATATATGCAAAAAAGCTAGTTTACATATGTGTAATTATAAAATTACATATAAAAAATGATAAAAATTACTCTTAACATGTATGTAATCGTAAAAATACACATAATAAATGATAAAATTATCCTAAACATAAAAATATATAAATAAAAAGATTGTTTATTAAGAGTTCTGCGAGTTCTGTAAATATTTATGGTTCTGAAATGATCCTGGCCCTATATATATATATACGTATATGTATATTAGGGATTAAATTTTGAGCCTAAAAGCCTAGCATCATTTTGTTGCGATTCCACACGAACATCGACACTGGTCAAGATTTGTATGGTTTTGATTTAAGTTGCGGTAAATATTAATACGATTTATCTTTCTTTAGCCTGACAATGAAGGAAGTTTCGACTTTGCTTTTGTTGATGCTGACAAGATAAACTATATTAACTATCACGAGCGAATAATGAAACTATTGAAGGTAAACGGGATCATGGTGTACGACAACACACTATGGTTCGGGACGGTGGCAAAACCGGAGTCATATGTTCCTGATGACTTCAAAGAGATAAGAATGAGCACCATACAATTTAACAAATCACTTGCAGCGGACCCTCGCATTGAAATCTTTACGGTTCCATTGGGTGATGGTCTCACCATTTGTAGACGGCTATACTAGAGTTTTAAATGTCGTTTCAATGTTTTTGTTATAAATAAATTTAATGGTGAAATAAAAGTTTTATCTTGTTGTGAATGATTTCTAAGTATTGTTATTTATAACTACTTGTGAATAGAATAGAGAGTTTTTTTTTATTTCTTTGAAATAAAATAAAACGTGGTGGTTTTATATATTTATATAAAAAGTTAACTAATTTATAATCCATAACTTATATCTACATCTATATCTTTATCTATACAACTATATTAAGCAATTTGGATTGGGTAAGAAGAAAACTTTCATTACTGTTTAAGATCGCATATCAAAAGTCTTAGTTCAAATGCCAAACTTTTACCATTCTTACCCGTCTTCCCTTCATATCTTGAAAGAATGCTGAGATTGGGCGCATAAGTAGTCACCCTCTTCAATGCACAATCCAATTTTGTAACCCGATTCATTTTCGTTTTCGATATAATCCTTGAAAGAATGTTGAGAATGTGTGGCGTATCTATGTTTTTTCCCTTCCTACCTCTAGTTCACAGGGTTTACATATTCTTTGTGACATCCATGGACTATCTTGTAACCCGATTCGTTTACGTTTTCGTTGTAATCCAATACTTTATCAATGAAATAAACTTTGGAAGTTCTATGTTATGTTATTTGTTTTGAGACTTATACTATTTCATATGCTAATTCATAATCTACGCACGCTACATACATGTCATACTAGTTACATTAATGTGACTAAATAAGGCATTTTTGTTGTCTAACAACTTCAGGGACTAAATATGCCAAGAAGACAAAGTTCTAAATTTATTGTTCTCTCACGCCACGCGACGAACCACTTAAACAGTTTCACATCACGTGGAAGCCACTATGTTAACCCGGTCAATCGCTCCCATCCTGCCACGTGGAAGGACAAGACCACCCCTTCACGTGTCGCGGGGGCACCTTGTTTCGGTTCTGCGCATTTTAGCGATCGGATGTAACGACTGACTCCATAAATCGCATTTAACTCGTTTTAAGCTCTGATTTCTGTTACCAAACCGTTTCAAATGTATTTGGACATGATTCCAAGTCAATTCCTAACATTCAATGCACCTTAATCATCACAATAAAGAACCTAATTAAAACCCATTAGACCATAGGGTATGGTTTGGGTAGTCCTTTTGGGGACTATCCGCCACGTAGGCGCCACGATTACCCAAGGACTACCCAAGGGTGTGGGGACTACCCAATAATAAAAAAAATAATATATAAAATAAAGGAGAGAGAGAGAGAAGAACACCATCAGCGGCTCGTCTCCAACGTCCGCAGATGGACGTCAGCGACGCGATGGAGGGAGGGGGCCGGTGTGCGACGGAGCGGGACGTGCGGCACCGGTGTGGGACGATCCCCACACCGCATGGCCTTATCAAACATTCAAACCCATCATCAATTCATTAGTTTTTTACACACTTCTCATCTTACCATTTCATCATCCTCTGAGCAAAAATCCCTTCCAATTCACGGAATCCTCTGCTAATTTCAAAGATTCGAGAACTAGGGCCAAGAACTTCAATCCTCCAATTCGAACTCAATTCTTGTCCGATTGAGGTAATTCGTGATCCTAGCCTACTTTATTTTCGGTCTCTACCAAAGCCCTCTATCAATTTCTATTCTATTGATAGAAGGTAATTGTATCCCGATTTAGAATCATAATCCTAGGGTTCATAACTAAATTGGGGAATTTTTATGTTTTTGCAATCAAAATTTATTAACCTATTTTAAGTTAATCTTAGACATTTTATTTGATGCAATTACACTAGATATGATGTTAGTCTTGTTTGTGAAAATTTTCTAGAATTTTATTTATTATAATCTATAGATCCACATAGTTAAAATTTTACATGATAATATAGATGCAAAATCAAGAATTACCTCCCCTGATACCATAGACTCATATCCTCTTTCTGATCAAAAGCCCTAAAACATCGGTTTGTAATTCAGAAAAAAAAACTTAACTCCGTTAAGCTATTTTAACGACGAACTATTTTACAAAAAAAAATTGACCAGTTCGGATTATTATCGGCCAATAACTGACTTGGGATTATTATCGGCCAAATTGAGTTATGTGGGATTATTTTTTTCCAATTCACCTAATAATAATAATACTAATACTAATAATAATAATAATAATAATAATAACAATAACAATAACAATAACAATAACAATAACAATAACAATAACAATAACAATAACAATAATAATAATAATAATATATACTTTCTATAAAAGGAGAAATCCCGATGACATAAGAAAAGCTGATATGGCAGCCAGAGAGGCCGTCCAACAATTCTTTTCTTATGTCATTACTGCATCATAAAGCCTAATATATAAAATCACTTTAAAATCTATCTAAAACTCTGCCTCCCAGTGTGACAACTGGCCCAAAACTGGTAATTTCCGTACTATTTTATTTATTAATTATTATCTGCAATTATGTGCTTAAACATCAACATTATGTGCTTACTTACTTGCTTTACATATGAATTCATGCATGTTTTATACTTTAAATATTGCATTGTGCATTACATTACGCGTTAAGTCAGAAAGACTAGTAAACTCACCGGTAAGACACGCTATGTCAGCATTTCCGCAGAAAGCAATCAGACAGTAGATTTAGGGCCTAGCTAGGAGTAGGTCCAGCATCAAAAATACATTAAAACCCAAGTGTGGATACAAGGGTTAACATATACACTTTCCGGAAGCTAAAATAAGCACTAAAAGACACCCGAAACTCACTTTAAATGCTGAATTCTGTAGAATTCAGCAGAAAAACAACAAAAAACAGCATTTAAACACTAAAAAACTATGCAGAATTGATGTTTGAGTGTCCAGAATAACTTGTAAAGTGTCGGGAATTAAAACTGTCATAAAAGGTGCTTCATATCTAGTAAAACTGCGCAAATTAGCACTTTAACGAACCGTTAACCGAACGAATAACCGGACACTACCCAAAACATCAAAACTACACTAGAAGCATTGTTTTTATGATATAAAGCTAGTATTGGTGATAAAACACCTTAAAATCATAAAAACGCATAAAAACACTTAATGTTACTTAAACCTTCTAGTTTACATCTTTCACCCTAAACTTCCAAAAACTTACAATTTACCCCCCCCCCCCCCCCCCTTTGTTGCAACCGGCCCCATGTGGCCCCACACACAAATCCCATTAAAATATTCATGTTGATGGCAAGATATTGGACATGATGTCTAGTGGATAATGAAATGTTGGGTGATTAAAAGGACTAACCATAAGTTCATTCCTCATAATTCTCCTTTCAAAATTTTCATTTCCTTTCTTCCTCCCTTGCTCTCGGCCACACTTCCACACACACATCACCATTTTTGATCATCCTACAAGCATTCCAAGGGTATACCAAGGTGTAAGAAGGCCATCAAGGAAGGTATCAAGTGCTAGAAGTTGAAGGACCACCTTGTGGAGCTTTTAACCTCTCATACTCTTCCATCTTCATCATCTTCTTTATTGAGCCACTTCCCTAGCCATTAGAGCTAGTAGTAAGCTTGCTAAACTCTATTTTACTTCATATTAGTGTCATGTACAAGTTACACCATAAAAAAAAACTAAACTTTAAAAGATGAAGATGTGAAGATCTAACATAATCTAAAGAAAAACAAGTGATTTTAGTGATGTTTGATGTTTGTGATGAAGTTGTTGTTGTTGAATCTTGTGCTTATGTTTAGATCTATCATTTTAAAGCTTGCTAGAAGCTTAGATCTAACAATTTTAAGCATGGATCTTGAAAGATCCATGGTTAAACTTGAAGATGAACTTGTGAAACCTTTATGTAAACATGAAAAATGATTTTTAAAGCAAGATCTTGTGTTCTTGAAGTAACTAAGTTTATGTAAAGTTAACTTTTGAAACTAAACTCCATGAAAAGTTTGTGAAAGGTTCATCAAGAAGCTTATTTATGAAAGATTCAAGCATGTAAAGCATGGATCTTGAAAGATCCATGATGAAAGTTGATTTTAAACATAAAGATCTTTTAAATGAGCATAAGAATGGTTTTAGAACATGTTTTTCAAGACTTTGAAACCCTAACACTCATGGATGATTTAGTTAGTAAGTTAAAGTTTCATAAAAAGTTTGTTTAAAATTAACAAGAACACTTGTTTTTGAAAGATCATTGTATATAAAGTGTAGATCTAAAAGACTAAACATTTTTAACAAAAATCAAGTTCATCATAATGTTTTACATGAAGTAATTAGTGTATGTTACTTGCGAAAATTGTTGGAAATTGTTTTTGGTGATGAAAAGAAAATAAACACATGTTTTGAAAACACGGGAAACCTCCAATTTTAGGGGAAACTATGTCAAAATGTTTATAAAATTTTGACACTTTGAAAAATATAAGTTTTGGTGAAACTTATTCCCCAAAAATTCACCTAAAAATATTTATCAAGGTTTCCTAATGTTTGTATAAAATTTCAAGTTAAGAAATAATGATTTCTTCAAGTTAAAATTAATATTAAGTATGTATATTTTTAGGAGAAATATATATATATATTTAGTGATCACCAAATTTTGTGCTAAGGGTATATTATGTTGGAAATTTGGTGAAAATAGCATTTTTAACAAATATAGGAAAATGATTTTTTTCCTATTTTAGGACTAGAAATAAATATAAGAAACCGAGGTTTCTTTATATATTTATTTGTGGGTTTGTGTTCTATGTTGGAAGAGCTTCGCAACGAACTAAACCACGTCCAAAACGGAGCTAAGATGAATGAGATATCAATGCTCAAAGTTTGGTGTTTGAAACATTGAATGCTGAAACAAAAGGGAAAGTGGCACCTTGTCCCACATAGGAGGAGAGATGAAACTTAAATGGGTATTTAAGTGGGAACTCTCCATCCTTAATGTTTCATGGAAGCACACACTAAGTGTACTCACGAAGGGTGCGGAGCACCCTAACTTGCACTCGCACGCGTGTTCGTACGCGCGTGGCGTGGCCGATGAGGCGCAATGTGGTGCTTTGATGGCTTACTTTGCACTTCACACGCTCGCATCGCCGCGAGCCGCTTGAGAGTCGCCTTTGTATTTTTTACCATGTGCACGTGGTGGAGCACAAGGGCTGCAAGGACCAGGTGGTTAGTGACGTGGCATGCAGTCGCATGGGTACGAGGCGCATGACCCTGGTGCGCATGGAGCATGGGCCTGATGTGTCACACCCCAACCGATGGCGGAATCATCAGGGCGCGGCATTGAGCGAAACAGATTGTTCATGAGTATCCATAACGACTATTAATTACCAGATATTTAAACGTCATGTCCCATACCATAACATATCAAAATAAAACAGTTATTACAGATAATTATCTCATAAACAAATAATGATCCGACAACTCAGATTTCAAATAGACAATCGTTTATTTATTTGTTTCTAGGACTCTTTCCTAGCCTCAATTTCATCACACAGTAAACAAGGTGTCCTAATATCTTATGCACCTGCCACATACGTTAAAATAAAAGTCAATACACATAGTGTAAAGGTGAGCATACAAGTTTAATATTAGTATAATAGAGTTTGAAATCGATTACACATAACCAGTACGTACAACGTGTGATGTGAAGCACGTTAGTTATCGACATGATCCTATCGATACCAATGACTGCGGGTTAACTGCCCAAGGCAATTCGTAATACATATTCACCACTGTGAACCATGTAATTAATTGTCCTTAACAACCCCTGAGTGAACAGGTGCTGAGTCCAAACTATAGTACTATCGTTGCTAAGGCAGGTAGACAGCAATCTATGTGTAAACATAACAAACAAACATTCATCGAGTCACGTATAACATACAGTAGCGGTTAGCGTTTAAGTATTGTGTAGTGTGTTCGATGTGAATTAGAATAAGTAGCGTATGTAACACCCAAAAGTGCGTAAAGCAAAAAGCGTTCGAGTATACTCACAGCGATGATGGATTGAAGGGAGTGCTTAGAGCGAGTTTAGCCTGAACAGTTAACGATGGTATAAACGATAAGCGGTGCGTAAAACGATGCAATAAACCAAGTGTCGAATAGCAAACCGGTCGGATGGCAATCTGATCGGATGGCCAGTCGATCGGATGACAATCCATTTGGATGGTCACCCGATCGGATAGCCATTCGATTGGATTGTCATCTCGTTTGGTGAGGGTGTGTTTGTGTATGATGGCTTGACTTAGGAAGCTTTTATTGTAGCATTTTGAAAACAGAGAAGTATCTCTACCCTTCAGGTCGGTCGATCGAACGGCGGTCCGTTCGGGCGACAACCCGGTCGGCGAGACATTTCTCAGAGAACAAGTTCACAGCAGTTTTATCATCCCATCAGATGGTCTGCCGATTGGGTGACAATCCGCTAGAACTGGTAGTACTTTGAGCATGTTGAAAATTGTTAAGCGTTAAACCAAGGTGCAACACGATCGGATAGCCGGTCGATCAGACGACAGTCCGATCAGACGGCAATCCTACCGTCGATCTGATCGTCTTGTCACTTGATTTTGTTTGAAGTGTTGTTGTTTGAATGAGACTTTATGATAGCTTGTTTAAACAATAGAAACCCCATCTTGGCCCAAGTGACCCGACCGAACAGGAATCACCCTAGTCCGACCAGTGCACAGTTCAGGACGGTTGTTCATGTTCAAACCCGAAATCACTATCTCTCAGATAGAATTAAGATCTAGAACTGATACATCACTAAGTATGAGTAGAAGATCAGGACAAGCTCCGATTCCATCGGGTTTGAGTGCATTAAGTGTAAAAGAGTTGAAAGAAAGTTAGGAAAACCATCTTTGAATCCTTTTAACCGTGAATATGTTCAGATCTATGCAAGATCTTTGTTTATTTTTGTGGAAATCGTCCAGATCCGAGTTGTTCTTGGTGGATTGAAGCCAAAACATGAAGTTCATAGAACCCTTATGATGACATCATCCTAGAACACCTCAAATCTAGTGATTTCACGGTTAAAAGTTAAGATTCAAAAGATAGAAAGGTGTAGGAGTGCGTGTAGATCAAGAAAGTACAAGATTTAGGTTGAAAACTTACAAGATTTGAGAGAAATCGAGAGAAAGAAGCTTGAGAGCGGCTGGATCGAGTAAGGGGGATGTCACCATCAAATGAGGTAACAAGGGGGGGGTATTTATAGGGTTTCCCAAAAAGGAAAGTGCTGGTCCGATCGGGTGGCAGCCCGATCTGGTGACAACTTGATCGGATGGCAGTCCGATCGGTTGGCCACTCGGTCCTAGTGTTTGGCGCGATGAGTTTTGTCGTTTCAATTCACGTGTTGTGCGTCGCGATGCAATTCGAGTGAGTTATGCGATACGATAGAAATAACCACTAGATTACCCATTAATCCCAATTACTATATCTAACATACATTCACCCTAATTAACTTGCGTTCAGCGTTTGCGATTCGATTGCGAGCGTTGCGATTGCGTTTTGATTGATCACCACAACATAAACATAAATAAATAAACATGCACAAGTAACACATAAGTGGCACACACACATAAAACCGTAACCAAAGCGCATAATTTCGAGTTGCGATTGCAATTGTGATAAGCGATAAAACATGCGATAAATATCGATTAAACCTCGATTGTAATAAGTACTCCACATAATACAGCTAATGCGATAAAATAAATAGATTATCTATAAGTCAAAGAAGTCAAAACAGTAGATGAGCAAGGAGTGACATATCGCAATTAGCAATCCTTTCTTCCTTTAACTTCAATCTTGACTTTGACTTTTACTTTCGAAACACGGGTTGTTACAGCCTCCCCTACTTAAGGGAATTTCGTCCCAAAATTAGGCCGAAGCCGTAAGAAATAACTGCGGGTACTTCACCTTCATGTCACTTTCGAGTTCCCAAGTGAACTCGGCGCCTCATTTGCCTTCCCAGCGGACTTTCACAATGGGAATGCGTGAGCGCCTGAGCTGCTTGGTTTGTCGGTCCATGATTTCGACAGGCTTTTCCACGAAGTGTAATGTTTCGTTCACTTGTAGATCCTCGAGTGGAACGTGTAAATCATGCTCAGCAAGACACTTTCTGAGTTCGAGACGTGGAAAGTCGGGTGGACGTTTCTAAGCTCCTCCGGTAGTTCGAGTCTGTAGGCCACCTTTCCAATCCTTTCCAGAATCTTGAAGGGTCCAACATATCGAGGCGCGAGCTTTCCTTTCTTGCCGAATCGGACCACACCCTTCCAAGGTGAAACCTTTAGGAGTACGTAGTCACCAACGTCAAATTCAAGGGGCTTGCGTCGTCTATCGGCGTAACTTTTCTGACGACTCCGAGCTTTCAGCAGATTATCCCGAATTTGGAGGATTTTGTCAGTCGTTTCTTGCAACAGCTCGGGACCGGTTAATTGCGAATGCCCGATCTCGTGCCACACAATAGGCGTTCGACATCTTCTTACATATAATGCCTCAAATGGTGCCATTTGAATGCTGGAATGATAACTGTTATCGTACGAGAATTTGACTAAAGGTAAGTATGCGTCCCAATTACCACCGAAATCTATGACACACGAACGGAGCATGTCTTCAAGGGTACGAATTGTTCTTTCAGTCTGACCGTCGGTTTGGGGATGGAAAGCGGTACTTAGATTAAGCGTAGTACCGAGAGCAGATTGAAATGTTTCCCAAAGACGCGAGGTAAACCGACCATCACGGTCAGAGATGATGTCGCAAGGCCTCCCATGTCGACAAATGATCTCATTGGTGTAGATTCGGGCTAATTTTTCTACCTTATAGTCTTCTCGTATCGGTAAAAAGTGAGCGGATTTAGTCAAGCGGCCAACGACAACCCAGATGCTGTCGTGACTTGATGGCGTGCGCGGAAGTTTCATTATGAAGTCCAAAGCTATACTTTCCCACTTCTATATAGGAATCTCGGGTTGAACAAGTAAGCTAGAGGGTCTTTGATGTTTGGCCTTCACTTTCGAGCAAGTCAGGCACTTCGAAACGTAGAGAGCGATATCCCTTTTCATGCCCGGCCACCAGTACTTGTAGCGCAGGTCCTGGTACATTTTATCGGCTCCGGGATGAATAGAATATCGGGATTTGTGGGCTTCGTCCATCAAAATCTAGCGCAAATCGGTCCGTTTAGGGATCCAAATTCTGTCCAGATAATGGAATATCCCATTCGACTTATTCTCTAGTTGGGCTCCATCGTTGATGATCCTTTCCTTCTTCAAAGTGCGTTCGGTGAAACAGGCATGTTGGGCTTCGCGGATAAGGGTTTCGAGATCATCCTGGGCTTGAATGTTATGGGCGCTGTGCAAATAGCTCCTTCTGCTAAGAGTGTCGGCAACGACATTTGCTTTGCCCGGATGGTAACGGATCTCCCAGTCATAATCGGTGAGAAGTTCAACCCATCGGCGTTGGCGCATATTAAGTTCCTTCTGGCTGAGGATGTGTTGTAGGCTCCTATGATCTGTGAAGATCGTACACTTGGTACCATACAGGTAGTGTCGCCAAATATTCAGCGCAAAAACAACTGCACCTAGCTCGAGATCGTGGGTTGTGTAGTTCTTCTCGTGGATCTTGAGCTGACGAGATGCGTAAGCGATAACCTTGTCTCGCTGCATGAGAACACAACCAAGACCAAGGTTCGAGGCATCACAATAGACTATAAAGTCATTGTTTCCATCGGGTAGAGTGAGAATGGGAGCATTGCAAAGCATATGCTTGAGGGTTTGAAAGGCGGTCTCTTGTTCAGTTCCCCAAACAAAAGTCTTGTCTTTGTGCGTGAGAGAAGTAAGCGGCACGACGATTTTAGAGAATCCTTTGATAAATCGACGGTAATAGCCCGCCAATCCGAGAAAAGAACGGACTTCAGACGGGTTCTTAGGTGTAACCCAACTCTTGACAGCTTCGATCTTCACGGGGTCGACATGAATACCTTGACTATTGACAATGTGACCGAGGAATTGAACCTCCTCCAGCCAAAATTCACACTTGGAGAACTTGGCGTAGAGTCGATTCCCTTGGAGTAGCTCGAGAACCAAACGTAGATGTTGCGCGTGTTCGGTTTTCGACTTGGAATAGATCAGGATATCATCGATGAACACGACGACGAAGCGGTCGAGAAAAGGTTTACACACGTGATTCATCAGATCCATGAAAACCGCGGGTGCGTTAGTTAGACCAAAAGGCATAACAACGAACTCATAGTGGTCGTATCGAGTGCGAAAAGTGGTTTTGGGTATATCCTCCTCTTGAATGCGCAGTTGGTGGTAGCCTGAACGTAGATTGATCTTGGAAAAACATGTAGCACCTTGTAGTTGGTCAAACAAATCATCAATGCAGGGTAGGGGATAGCGATTCTTGATTGTCAGCTTATTCAACTCCCTATAGTCGATGCACATCCGGAACGACCCATCCTTCTTTTTGACGAAAAGGACTGGTGCGCCCCAAGGAGAGGTGCTAGGGCGAATGAAGCCCTTGTCAAGTAATTCCTGGAGCTGACTCGATAACTCACGCATTTCGGACGGTGCGAGTCGGTAAGGAGCTCTAGCGACAGGATTTGCTCCAGGAACGAGGTCGATGCGGAAGTCGATATCACGACTCGGAGGCAAACCTGGAAGATCATCAGGAAAGACGTTTGGAAATTCACGAACAACAGGGACATCATTTACTCCCTTAACTTCCTTTTTCTCCGCTACTACGATGTGCGCCAAGAAAGCTTGGTATTCCTTTTGGAGATACTTGCTAGCTTGGACACACGACATGAGTTGGAGTTTCTTCGACGCGACTTCACCGTAAACACATAATTGATCACCATTAGCGAACGAGAATCGAATCATCTTATCGAAGCAAACAACTTCAGCATGGTTTTCACGAAGAAAGTCCATGCCTACTATGACGTCAAAACTACCGAGCTGCATCGGAATAAGGTTAGTAGGAAAGATGTGATTGTTGAGTTCAAGAGTACAATCACAAAGAACAGAATTGACGGTGACGGTTCTTCTGGTGGAAACTTAGACATCGAACGTCGAGGGGAGATGGGCGCGCTTACGATTAAGGAGCTTTTCGAACTCAAATGATATAAAACAGTTATCGGCACCAGTATCAAACAAACATGAAGCATAAATACCATTCACAAGGAACGTACCATTGACCATGTTGTTGTCAGCTTGAGCCTGGCGCACATTAATGTTGAAAGTTCGGGCGCGAGCTGCTTGTTGCTGTTGCTGCCGATGCTGCTGCTGAGGCTGCTGCTGCTGTGGCTCTTTTTTCACCACTCGATTCGGGCACATGTTCGCGAAGTGGTTAGGATCACCACACGCGAAGCAGACTCTAACATTGATCACGGGTGCCTGAGCCGCTTGCTGGCCTTAAGGAGTAGGAAGTAGAGCTTGATGCGCAGTAGCTGGAGCTTGTCGAGAACCTGTACGGAAGTTGGCGGTGAAATGGCCATACATGTTGCAATGCACGCAAAATCTACATGCAATTCCCACTGGGTGGTGATAAGTACAAGTAGGGTATACCGGGTGAGGACCAGTATACGCACGCTTTGCTGGCGATGCGTTGGTAACCGGGGCCACTACTTGGCGAAGTTGCTGCTGTTGTTGAGCTGGAACTGTTTGGAGCGGGGCAGCGGTGGTGATAGCACAGTTCTTGTTGCTGGAGTTGCTGTTGTTCTTCCTTTTGTGACGTAGAGCTTTTGAAGATTGGGGGGTGGTGGTGTCAGCGGTTGGTGCGGTGGTAGCTTGATGCAGATTCTTGGGAGCTTTATTCCAGACACCAGACTTGACTCGCTTGTTGTTGATTTCAACGGCAAGCAGGTAAGTCTCTTCGATTGTTGCTGTCTTTGAGGCTTGTACAAAATCTGCGACACAATCTGGCAGAGCTCGGATATACTTCTTGATCGTCATGTCAGGAGTCTTCACTTGATCAGGACAGATTATGCTAAGCTGCTTGAAGCGAGCAGTTAGAGCAGCATTATCACCATCCTTCTGCTTAATATGCCAGAATTCGTCCTCCAACTTTTGGTGCTCGTGGGGTGGGCAGAACTCTTCCAACATGACGTCCTTTAACTCATCCCACGTCAAACCGTAAGCTGCATCATTTCCGCGTTTGTTCCTCTCGGCTGTCCACCAATCTAAAGCGCGGGATTGGAAGATGCCGGTTGCGTTGAGAGTGCGGAGATCATCGGGACAGCCACTCTGGCGCAGGGTGACCTCGATCGAATCAAACCATTGAAATAAGGCCGTAGGGCCATCTTCGCTATTAAATTCTTTTGGTCCGCAAGCCTTGAACTGCTTGAAGCTAAAAACAGCTTTAGGAGTTTCTTTACGAATTTCGGTCCTGGATTCTTCAGAAGACTTGCTAGCATTCTCTTGCAGGTCGCTAACGATCTGAGGAATGACTTTCGCTATCTGCTCAGCGACGAGTGCAGCAAGGCGTTCGTCTCTCTGTTCTCGGCGAGCAGTTCGAGAGTGACGGGGTCCAGATGACGACATTGTCTGCAACAGACATCGTCATAGGACTCAGACATAATATAATCAAATCTCACCTCACACGCCTAATACTACTAAAGCTCAGGAACACAATCATGTATCACATAAACACATAGGCACATAAACACAGAATCATGTAAGCACAGAAACACATAAGCACGTAAGGCACATTGGGCACATAAGAGCACATAGAAGCAGTCAGAATACAGAAACCTATCATTCAAAGTTCGCGCGCGTGTTCGAGATTAGCGATTGCGATTAGCGAGTACTCATCGAGTAGTATAGCATACAGTATCCTCTAGTAATAACGATTTGTTAGCGATTTGAGATAGATGTGCAGTGTGTTGTGTGCGTTGATTAAGGCGAACAGCGAAAAGCGAGTAAATCACTAGAAACCGAAAACACATAGTAAATAAGTCGCACAAAACACATAAAATCCACATAAAATCGTCAAATATCAGGGTCAGCAGTTGCGGGCTCAGAATCGAAACACATGAAACCAGTGATTTGCGAGCTTGAAATCGAAACTAGATTGCCTATGGATAAATAGACATCGACTATCCAAAGTGATTTAACTATTCACAAGGACTTTTCTGTACACACTTTGACCTTCAGGAGTGTGCTCTCGCCTCGAATCTGGGCGATCGGCACGCATCCCTCCTGTTTAGCGTGACTTCAAGTCGTTGGAGTCCGTCGAGACTATGGTGAGAGTGTTATAAAACCATAATTGAGAGCGGAACGAGTCGGCAAGGTTCGGGTTTCACCCCTGACTTAACAACTTCATTCCTGTTTTGATAAAATAAGGAAGAATTATGCGTCGAAGTATGGATTTCACTCCTGATTCAACGCAAATTCTCCTGTTTATAGATAAAAACGCGGGTCGAACAAGCAACCTAGTCGAGAGTTTGCGGTTTTCACACCTAATCTCGACCTGATCGCTCGTTCATTTTTTTGAAAATTTAGAGTGCAGTGATAGTGTAGCCTAGGCGACAATAGCGAGATATAGCAAGTAAACTCGTACAATACCCTCAAGGGTATGCACAAGTTGGTCTGTTGGTACTTAGCTATAGACTAGGTCGTTTCTAAGACATCGACCTGGACTAGGTCGATTCTTGCCTAATTCCCTATAGTTATGGCTCTGATACCAATCTGTCACACCCCAACCGATGGCGGAATCATCGGGGCGCGGCACTGAGCGAAACAGATTGTTCATGAGTATCCATAACGACTATTAATTACCAGATATTTAAACGTAATGTCCCATACCATAACATATCAAAATAAAACAGATATTACAGATAATTGTCTCATAAACAAATACTGATCCGACAACTCAGATTTCAAATAGACAATCGTTTATTTATTTGTTTCTAGGACTCTTTCCTAGCCTCAATTTCATCACACAGCAAACAAGGCGTCCTAGCATCTTATGCACCTGCCACATACGTTAAAGTAAAAGTCAATACACATAGTGTACAGGTGAGCATACAAGTTTAATATTAGTATAATAGAGTTCGAAATCGATTACGCATAACCAGTACGTACAACGTGTGATGTGAAGCACGTTAGTTATCGACATGATCCTATCGATACCAATGACTGCGGGTTGACTGCCCAAGGCAGTTCGTAATACATATTCACCACTGTGAACCATGTAATTAATTGTCCTTAACAACTCCTGAGTGAATAGGTGTTGAGTCCAAACTATAGTACTATCGTTGCTAAGGCAGGTAGACAACAATCTATGTGTAAACATAACTAACAAGCATTCATCGAGTCACGTAAAACATACAGTAGCGGTTAGCGTTTAAGTATTGCATAGTGTGTTCGATGTGAATTAGAATAAGTAACGTATGTAACACCCAAAAGTGCATAAACCAAAAAGGGTTCGAGTATACTCACAGCGATGATGGATTGAAGGGAGCGCTTAGAGCGAGTTTAGCCTGAACAATTAACAATGGTATAAACGATAAGCAGCGCGTAAAACAATGCAATGAACCAAGTGTCGAATAGCAAACCGGTCGGATGGCAAAGCGATCGGATGGCCATTCGATTGGATTGTCATCTCGTTTGGTGAGGGTGTGTTTGTGTATGATGGTTTGACTTTTGAAGTTTTTGTTGTAGCATTTTGAAAACAGAGAAGTATCTCTACCCTTCAGGTCGGTCGATCGAACGGCGGTCTGTTCGGGCGACAACCCGTTCGGTGAGACATTCACAGAGAACAAGTTCACAGAAGTTTTATCATCCAATCAGATGGTCTACCGATCGGGTGACAATTCGCTAGAACTGGTAGTACATTGAGCATGTTGAAAATTGTTAAGCGTTAAACCAAGGTGCAACACGATCGGATAGCCGGTCGATCGGATGGCAGTCCGATCGGATGGCAATCCGTCCCGTCGATCTGATCGTCTTGTCACTTGATTTTGTTTGAAGTGTTGTTGTTTGAATAAGACGTTATGATAGCTTGTTTAAACAATAGAAACCCTATCTTGGCCCAAGTGACCCGACCGAACAGGAATCACCCTAGTCCGACAAGTGCACGGTTCAGGACGGTTGTTCATGTTCAAACCCGAAATCACTATCTCTCGGATAGAATTCAGATCTAGAACTGATACATCACTAAGTATGAGTAGAAGATCAGGACAAGCTCTGATTCCATCGGGTTTGAGTGCATTGAGTGTAAAAGAGTTGAAAGAAAGTTAGGAAAACCATCTTTCAATCCTTTTCACCGTGAATATGTTCAGATCTATGCAAGATATTTGTTTATTTTTGTGGAAATCGTCCAGATCCGAGTTGTTCTTGGTGGATTGAAGCCAAAACATGAAGTTCATAGAACCCATATGATGACATCATCCTAGAACACCTCAAATCTAGTGATTTCACGGTTAAAAGTTAAGATTCAAAAGATAGAATGGTGTAGGAGTGCGTGTAGATCAAAAAAGTATAAGATTTAGGTTGAAAACTTACAAGATTTGAGAGAAATCGAGAGAAAGAAGCTTGAGAGCGCCTGGATCGAGTAAGGGGGATGTCACCATCAAATGAGGTAACAAGGGGGGGTATTTATAGGGTTTCCCAAAAAGGAAAGTGCTGGTCGATCGGGTGGCTGGTCCGATCGGGTGGCAGCCCGATCAGGTGGCAACTCGATCGGATGGCAGTCCGATCGGTTGGCCACTCGGTCCTAGTGTTTGGCACGATGAGTTTTGTCGTTTTGATTCGCGTGTTGAGCGTCGCGATACGATTCAAGTGAGTTATGCGATACGATAGAAATAACCACTAGATTACCCATTAATCATAACTACTATATCTAACATACATTCACCCTAATTAACTTGTGTTCAGTGTTTGCGATTCGATTGCGATAGCGTTGCGATTGCGTTTCGATTGATCACCACAACATAAACATAAATAAATAAACATGCACAAGTGACACATAAGTGGCACACAAACATAAAACCGTAACCAAAGCACATAATTTCGATTTGCGATTGCGATTGTGATAAGCGATAAAACATGTGATAAATATCGATTAAACCTCGATTGTAATAAGTACTCCACATAATACAGCTAATGCGATAAAATAAATAGATTATCTATAAGTCAAAGAAGTCAGAACAGTAAATGAGCAAGGAGTGACAGATCGCAATTTGCAATCCTTTCTTCCTTTGACTTCAATCTTGACTTTGACTTTGACTTTCGAAACACGGGGTGTTACATGATGTGACGTGCGCGGCACACTAGAGTGAGCCAATACGGCGCGACTGTGTGGCGTGCTCGTATAGGCTCACATGTGGCGGGGGGCACGCGCGCAGGCGCGCATGGACCTGAGTCAGTCTGGCGCACGCGCGCATGAGCGTGCAAACCTGCACGCGCACCTGTGTGTGTCGCGCACGCGCAGAAGCTTCCAACATTTAATGACGAAGCATTTTCAGTTCAGCATTCGAAACTGACGAGTCAACGGTTTTGACTGAGAATTAAATGACGTATGAAATTGCATTGAAGACGTTTAATGCAATTTAAACCTCTCCTTTAATTCCTTTTGTCTGTTTCGTTTCAGAGACTGTATAAATACAGCCTCATAGTCACTGCCGAAATACACCAGCAACACAACAGCATATGCAAACAATTTTCTTCCAACTTCTGATCATGTTCTTATTCGCTTCAAGGTACCCTTCGGGTTTTTGTGCCAACTCCGGCAGTACGCTGCTTCGGCTTTTGTACCCTGGGAAACAAAACGAGTGCTCCTGGGGGACTCGGAATGTGTTTTAAGGTAAGCGTGTTGAACACGTGCCTCAGTCAATTTGCTTCTACACCAATTCTTGTATTTGTTTATTTCAGTTGTAATTGTAATAGTATTTTATTTTTCCAGCTTTCTTTCTTTCTTGTATTGTATTCATTGAATAGACTTTGTTTTATGTTATTTAATTACGCGAATGGTTCCTACAATCTTAAAACAAATTTTAAAATACCGTTCGTGTAATCGAAACCATTCGGTTTTGTGATTCAAACCAGTTTTGTTTCACTCAGTGTGTGTTTTTAAAACAGTTTTTTTTTGTTTTCATCTTCAAACGAGCGACTTTGGTTGAAAACATTTCTGATTTCCTTCAGTTCTGTCCTAAAAATTGCTAAAAACTTTCTGTCTTGTTCTTCAAAGTTGGACTTAGAAGCCAAACAGTAAGTTTTAATAATTAAAAATTTTCTGTTTTTTGTCTTCAAAGTTGGACTTAGAAGCCGAAACAGTAAATTTGTGGTAAAATTAAAATTTAATTTTTTATTTCTGTTTTTTAGTAAGACAGAATTTTTTGGACTAAACTTTAAATTTTATTTTTTCAGCATGTCGAACGAAAACGTCAACGTTAACAACAATACGAATGTTGTGACGGGAACCCCCCTGAACGCCACCACTGTGGGAGCGTCCACAGTGGCTAATCACGCTGACCGACCCAAGGATTCTCAGGTCTACACTTTAAGAGGTGGCAGCAGAAGATGTTCTTCTACCTGACCACCATGAACCTTGCGAGGTTCTTAACTGAAACCGATCCCCAACATGTGGAAGGGGAGACCGACGCACAAAGACAGTGTGCGGTAGATGCGTGGAAGTATTCGGATTTCATATGTCGAGGCTATGTGTTAAACGGGCTTTCGGATGCATTGTATAATGTGTACTATAATGTCAAGACTTCCAAAGATTTATGGGATGCCTTGGACAAGAAGTACAAAATAGAGGATGCTGGCATAAAGAAATTTATGGTAGCCCGTTTCTTGGAATTCAAAATGGTTGATTCTAAAACAATTATGAATCAAGCCCAAGAATTGCAAATTATACTACATGACTTCCTCGCAGAATGCATGACACTTAGCGAGACATTCCAAGTGGTAGCGATGATTGAGAAGTTACCTCCTGGTTGGGTGGATTTTAAGAATTATCTTAAACACAAACGAAAGGAGATGACTATAGTGGATCTTATTGTTCGTCTTCAGATTGAAGAGGACAATAGAATTGCCCAAAAAGGCAGCAATGCGCAAACTTCTGTTAGCGCAAATTTGGTTGAGCATGGGCAATCCTCTAAGGTCAATAATGGCAAGGGGAAAAAGGACAAAGAATGAGAAAAGGCTAGCAAACTTGGACCAAAGAAAGGGGTTGTGAAAAAAAAACCTAAAGCGTTCCAAGGGACTTGTTACAACTGTGACGAGCCGGGGCATCAGGCTAACCAATGCAAGAAACCAAAGCGTGAGCGCGCGCACATGGTGGATGAAGATGGAATGCCTTTGGTGGCAATGATTTCTGACAAAACCTCAATGTTGGATGAGGTCAATGCTGTGACCAACACTCCAAAAGGATGGTGGGTTGATACGGGCATGACCCATCATGTGTGCCTAGACAGGAGCCTCTTTACCACCTTCAAAGAGCTTGCGGGAGATGAGAAGCTGTACATGGGAAATGCAGCCACCGTGGATATCAAGGGTGAAGGAACGGTGATTTTGAAGTGGACTTTGGGGAAGGAGCTCACTCTAAGCAACGTGTTGTACGTTCCAGACTTGCGCAAGAGCCTAGTTTCAGGATGGTTGCTTAATAAGTTTGGATTTCGTTTAGTATTTGAGAGCGATCAATTTGTACTTACTAAACGAGGAATGTATGTTGGTAAGGGCTATGCCCAAAATGGTATGTTCAAATTGAATGTAATGGCTGTAAAAAATAACATGAATAAAATTGCTACTACTTCTACTTATATGCTTGAGTTTCCCAATTCGAATAAATGGCATGGTAGATTAGGTCACGTAAATTTTAATTCAATACGCCGTTTAATCAATTTAAAATATATACCAACATTCCATATTGATTCACATTATAAATGCGAAACATGTGTAGAATCCAAACTTACAAGATCATCATCGAAATCGGTTGAACGAATAACCAAACCCCTTGATTTAATTCACACCCATATTTGTGATTTAAAAGCGGTACCCACAAGAGGTGGACATAAGTACTTCATCACGTTTATTGATGATAGTACTAAATATTGCTATGTATATTTACTAAAAAGTAAAGATGAAGCAATAAGTAAATTTATCTTGTACAAAAATGAAGTTGAGAATCAACTTCAAAAGAAGATTAAATCTTTGCGAAGCAACCTAGGCGGCGAATATGTTGCACCTTTTGCCGATTTATGCGCAAAAAGTGGCATTGTACATGAGTGTACACTTCCTTATTCTCCACAATCAAATGGCGTGGCAGAATGAAAGAACCGTACATTGAAAGAAATGATGAACACCATGTTGATAAGTTCTGGGGTGAGCCAGGAAATGTGGGGGGAAGCCATTCTCTCGGCTAATTATCTTTTGAACAAGATACCACTCAAAATGAGGGACGAAACTCCATATGAGTTATGGAAAAGAAAGAAGCCTTCATACAAATACTTGAAAGTGTGGGGGTGCCTATCAAAGGTGATTGTACCACCTCCTAAGGCTCTTAGGATAGGACCCAAAAATTGTTGATTGCATATTCATTGGGTATGCGCATCAAAGTAGTGCACATCGCTTTCTTGTACATGAGTCCAAGAATCCAGATGTACACGTAAACACTATCATGGAGGTGAATCCTAACGTTGTGTCATACTTTGAAAATGTGTTTCCTTTGAGAGGACAATCACATGCAACGTCATCCAAACCTAATTTTGAAGTAGGTGAAAGCTCATCTACACCAGTTGATGAGGTAGTTCATGATAAGACACATGAACGACCTGAGGTTGTAGAAGGTGATCGTAGGCGAAGCAAAAGGCCAAGGGTTGAAAAATCCTTCGGTCCAGACTTCGTTAGCTATATGGTTGAGGATGAGCCTAATACATATCGCGAAGCAGTTTCCTCTTCAGAAGGACCTCAATGGAAAGAAGCAATAAAGAACGAAATTGACTCTATATTGCAAAATCATACTTGGGAGTTAGTGGATCTTCCACCTGGTTGCAAACCACTTGGATATCGTTGGATATTCAAAAGGAAGATGAAAACTGATGGAAGTATTGATAAATATAAGGCTAGGTTGGTGATTAAAGGATTTAGACAAAAGGAAGGTCTAGATTACTTTGATACCTACTCGCCTGTGACGCGCATAACCTCGATTAGATTGGTTCTTGCAATAGCGACTTTAAGAAATTTGGAAGTTCACCAAATGGATGTTAAAACCGCATTTCTAAATGGCGATTTAGAAGAAGAGATTTACATGGAGCAACCTGAAGGTTTCTCCGCCCTAGGTAAATAGGGTAAAGTATGTAAACTCGTCAAGTCTTTGTATGGCTTGAAGCAAGCTCCAAAACAATGGCACCAAAAGTTTGATCATGTCATGATTGACAATGGTTTCAAAATAAATGAGTGTGAAAAATATGTTTATTTCAATGACACAAATGAAGGTTATGTGATCTTATGCCTTTATGTAGATGATATGCTTATCATTGGGAGTAATGATAAAATTATCAAAGCTACTAAAAGCATGTTGAAAGCGAGATTTCACATGAAAGACATGGGTTTAGTGGATGTGATTCTTGGAGTAAAGATTATAAGAACCCAAGATGGTCTTGTGTTAAGTCAATCTCAATATGTGGATAAAATTCTTGAAAAATTCAATTCGGGAGATACGAGTGTAGCTCGAACTCTAGTTGATACCTCCCAACATCTAACGTAAAATAGAGAAGAGGGGGTTGCTCAGTTAGAGTACTCAAGAATTATTGGCAGTATAATGTATCTAATGACATGTACTAGACCCGACTTGGCTTACGCGGTGAGTAGGTTAAGTAGATATACTAGCAATCCAAGTCATGAACATTGGAAAAGTATAACAAGGGTGCTTAGATACATAAGTTATACAAGAGATTATGGACTTCATTATACCCGACAACCAGCAGTGATCGAAGGATACACTGATGCAAACTGGATATCGGATAATAAAGATTCCAAATCAACAAGTGGTTACGTGTTTACACTTGGAGGAGCTGCTATTGCTTGGAAGTCTTCTAAGCAAATGGTCATAGCAAGATCCACAATGGAATCCGAATTTATCGCCTTGGATAAGTCAGGAGAGGAGGCGGAATGGCTACGTCAATTCGTGGAATATATTCCAAGATGGCCAAAGCCTTTGCCAGCCATATGTATACATTGTGATAGCCAATCAGTGTTTGGTAGAGCTCAAAGCTCGATGTACAATGGCAGATCAAGGCAAATGCGACATAGACATAACACGGTACGACAACTACTCTCAACGGGTGTTATCACAATTGATTATGTGAGAGCTAAGGATAACATTGCGGGCCCGTTTACAAAAGGCTTAAGCATAGAGTTAGTTGAAACGTCATCAAGAGGAATGGGACTAAAGCCCGTGACAAATGGGAATATGAGGGAAACCTAACTTAGTTGACTGGAGATCCCAAGATCTAAGTTCAATAGGATAACTTAATCATATTACCAAAACGGGGACACTGGGGGGAGTACCCTAAACCAAATAAAAGGAAGTTATGTACTTCCTAGTCCATTCCAATCAGTGACATTGAAGTGAGGTTAAGCATATTAAGGTTAACGATTTCAGGAAATCAAATAACCATGATGCTTTTAATGATTCATGGGAATCACCTATGTGAGAGAGAAGTAGGGTCGCTTCGAATGGCTTTGTGGGGTGCGTAATCCTAGAGCTCTCGCAGAACCAGGCTAGTGTTCCAAAACCATAATAGGACACGACAATGAGGGGTTGGCCAGACTAGGGAGAGTATTGTGTGAAGTGTATTGTCGCCTACACAAATGGGGGTATGTTCAAGTACATCGCGTCTACAAACCGCTAGTAAGCTAAGTATGCCTCACAAAAGAAGGTTCAAAGGTAACAACCTACCTATCTTGCAATACTTAACTATCAAAGTATATCGTTGAAACATGTAAAGAAAGATCGATTTCCATTCATGTGGGGGATTGTTGGAAATTTGGTGAAATAGCATTTTTCACAAATATAGGAAAATGATTTTTTCCTATTTTGGAATAGAAATAAATATAAGAAACTAAGGTTTCTTTATATATTTATTTGTGGGTTTGTGTTCTATGTTGGAAGAGCTTCACAACGAACTAAACCAAGTCCAAAACGGAGCTAAGATGAATGAGATATCGATGCTCAAAGTTTGGTGTTTGAAACATTAAATGCTGAAACAAAAGGGAAAGTGGCACCTTGTCCCACATAGGAGGAGAGATGAAACTTAAATGGGTATTTAAGTGGGAACTCTCCATCCTTAATGTTTCATGGAAGCACACACTGAATGTACATGCGAAGGGTGCGGAGCACCCTAACTTGCACTCGCACACGCGCGTGGCGTGGGCGATAGGGCGCAATTTGGCGCTTTGATCTCATTTGTATTTTTGACCACGTGCGCGTGGTGGAGCACAAGGGCTGCATGGACCAGGTGGTTGGTGACGTGGCATGCAGGCGCATGACCCTGGTGGGTCCGCGCGCAGTAGCGCATGACGTGGCAGTCAAGCGCATCCTCGCGCGAGTACATGTGGCAGGAAGGCGTGCGATTGTGCGCATGGAGCATGGGCCCTGATGTGACGTGCGCGGCGCACCAAAGTAAGCCAATACGGCGCGACTGTGTGGCATGCTCGTATAGGCTCACAGGTGACGTGGCGCACGCGCGCATGGACCTGAGTTAGTGAGGCGCACGCGCGCATGGAAGTGATCCAAAATGGCGCACGCGCGCATGAGCGTGCAGATCTGTGCGCGCAAGGGCGTGCGCACACATGTGTGTCTCGCGCGCGCGCAGAAGCTTTTAGCATTTAATGACGAAGCAATTTTAGTTCAGCATTTGAAACTAACGAGTCAACGGTTTTGACTGAGAACTAAATGATGTATTAAATTTCATTGAAGATGTTTAATGCAATTTAAACCACTCCTTTAATTCCTTTTGTCTGTTTTGTTTCAGAGACTGTATAAATACAACCTCATAGTCACTGCAGAAATACACCAGCAACACAACAGCAAATGCAAACAATTTTCTTCCAACTTCTGATCATGTTCTTATTCACTTCAAGGTAGCCTTTAGGTTTTTGTGCCAACTCCGGTAGTACGCTGCTTCCGCTGTTGTACCCTGGGAAACAAAATGAGTGCTCCTGGGAGACTCGGAATTTGTTTTAAGGGAAGCGTGTTAAACACGTGCCTCGGTCAATCTGCTTCTACACCAATTCTTGTATTTGTTTATTTCAATTGTAGTTGTAATAGCATTTTATTTTTCCAGCTTTCTTCTTTCTTGTATTGTAATCATTGAATAAACTTTGTTTTATTTTATTTAATTACGTGAACGGTTCCTACATATTATGTGTATTATATGTGGTAGTGTATTAGGATCATGAAAATACTATAAATACTCCCAAGGAGTATCACCAACAAAATACACATGAAAATACATAACAAACACCTATGAATATTCATATAAAATAACCCATGAAAGGGTATATGGACAAATACAAGAAAATATATTTGTATAAATATATTCCATAGCAAATTTTGGACTTGGACAATTTATGGACAATTTTGGACAAATATATATCTATTACCAAGTAGTAAAAATTATACAAAATCAGGTGAATGACAAAAATAAATATATATATTTACAGGCATAACAAAATATATATATTTCACACAAGTCTTAAAAATGTATTATTTTTAAGAAATATAATTCCGGAAAATATTAAAAATCAAAGTATTGATTTTTGGCAAATAAGGTGAAATATACAAGTATTTACATAAAAATACAAATATACTTTCCTAAGTATACTTGCACAAAAATAATATTGGAAATATTATTTAACAAAATACTTCTATTTATTTTCGAAAAATAATATAAGTAACATATTTGGACAAGTTAAAAAATATAACTATTTTTAACACCTATCATTTGTCAAATACTACAAAAAAACAAATATATATTTTTGGTAGTAAAATATATATTCTTAAATGAACGATACCAAATACAAAGTACGATAACACGACAAATGGGCGAGACCTGACAAACAAGGGCACGACCCTCACAAAAGATGAATACCAGACAAATATATAAACTTAAGATGGTGACTTGTACTCCGTGTGTTACAAGTCTAGTGACTAACATGCATAGAACACATTTAGGTCATGACGCTCACGAAGCAAACCCGGTGAAGTTTTACGATGCAAGATACACAAAACTGTGAGTTCATGTCCCCACTTTTAAACATTTTCTTGTTTTCTAAACTTGGGGAAAATACATGTACTGTGGTATGTAGAAACAAAACTAAGGAATGATGCAATAGAACATGTCACGAATAGGGTGAGACTTAAGCACCATTAATCAACGTGATACTTAGACCGTGGAACAAAAGGTTAGATCTAATGGGTTTCAGATAGCCACACTCTTGGCCACATATTTACCGAGAGTGCTTTTGTGTCTCTAGTCGTGAATCGATAAATAAAATGCCTATGGTTTGGATGCTTCCTATGTCGTTACACATGTAAATGGCCTTGCAAACCATTAGCGATCTCGATTTCCTTACATTTACAGAATAATTTTTCAAGTACAATGACATACCATGACTCTTACAACGAACACTTAAATGTTTTACACAAACTGCATGAATTCACACCAACTTATGTTGACGATTTTCCAAAACTTACATGTATGTCAGGTAACAAGGTGGATGTACACGCGGTCTCTTTGCTCAAGGATGTCGTTTGTATTTCAAGTCGTTATGTGTCAAGGCTGCAATGCCACTTTTGTAGGATTTGGTTGTTATATCCCACCTCCTGCGGTGATATAATGGTCAAAACCTTGATAATTGTTTTTGAAACGAAGTTGTGAACTTTTCAAACAATTATCTTATGTGTGATGTAAACTTAAAACTTAACTTTTGTTTTGGATATTAACTATCAATGGCATTGTGGAGTTGTTTTACATTCATGTAGTATGTTCACCTATTTTATGCAATGAGAACCTTTCAGGATCACACCTCGTGCTTCCGCCTTAGAAAGGGGTGTGACACCCAAAACCTCTGCTCATAACCATTCATACTTTAAAACCAGCAGAGGTTGAAGGTTCATATAATGCTATATATCAGCAGATGTTTAGTTGCTGGTAATTTCAAATTCAAAATGCCTGGGAATACGTAATTTGCAATTAATGCATGTCACTCACTCACTTTTGTCAATCATCTTCTTATCTAAAGGTTAGTTTTTCTTATTTCCCTCTTCATATTTACACTCTCATGTTCTCTGCTTTTGTATTTTGAAATTTGAATTCATTCTGATTTCCGAATTAGAAGCACGTCAGCATCAGTTGAGATTAACAATTTTAGTTTTGTTAACAATTTGAATCCTGGGAAAGATTTGTGGCACATGAGAGCGAGGATCATCCGAAAATGGAATCAAGGTTATAGAATGGATCTCATCTTCATTGATGAAAAGGTATGGTGTATTTGTGTTTTTCCATTTGTGTATAAATGATTCCATGGATGGATATCCGTGAATTCCTGTTTCTATGCTTTAAAGGGTTGTATTATAAATGTTTCTGGGAAAGATTTGTGGCACATGAGAGCAAGGATCATCCAAAAATGGAATCAAGGTTATAAAATGGATCTCATCTTCATTGATGAAAAGGTAATGTGTATTTGTGTTTTTCCGTTCGTGTATAATTGAGTTACATAGATGTATATGTGTGAATTCCTGATTCTATGCTTTTTAGGTTTGTATTCTAAATGTTCCTAAGTTTTGTACGGTAGTTTATTGAGGATGTATATTCTTTCAGTTTTTCTTTTATCACAAACTGTAGGTTTGTATGCTAAAAAAATATTTTGTTTAATGTTCTTCAGGTAGATGTTGCTGGATCTGTTATTTAGTGTGGAGGTCTTGAATTTGTTGGCCGACCTTCAAAAGAAACTAACAGTATGAAAAGCGATATTCAAGAGTTGGAGCAAGTGGTCATTTACATGTTCAATCATGTACAAATTATTGTTTGTATTTACTATGGAATGATCTTAATAAATGAGATCAAGAATGTTGGTATGTAAAGTGGAATCATGGTAATGCTAATAAATGAGACTAACAGTCTTTGTATCTAATGTGGAATCATGGTAATAAATGAGACTAACAGTCTTTGTATCTAATGTGAATATGTTAGTTAATTTGTTGCTCATTTACTACTTTAATAGATGGTCATAATTTTCGTTTGATTTTATGTTGTTATTCATTCAGTTTTAGTTTTGATTTTATAGATTTTAGAAAACTGGTCATAAATTAGTGTTTAGTTTATGGTTAAATGAAGATGTGATCATGTAGGGTTATGGTTTTGCGATGTATTGTGTGGAACGATTATGCTCTTCAGTTTAATGAATTCATCTCTAAAATGACAGCTTTGAGCATGTGATGGCTGTTATACAACATGTAAAGTGTAAGGAAATGGAAAGGTAATTTTTGTTACTTTCTACAAATCATAACTATACTCTTTATTTCTGACAATATAATAATAGGTTGAATGAATATTCATTAGTTGTTTTGTGATCTGTTGCAAGGATGTTGGTGATGTTACGGAAGACTTTCAGCTGTTGAAATTGAAAAGGATTCTGGATTAAGTCTGAATGGAAAGTAAAAACAACTTATTTTGAAGACTAAAATTGTGGTTTTTAGTTATGTTTGTTAACTTTTGTTTTAACCTGGTGTGTTTGAAAGTTTGGTATGTTATGGCTACAATTTGAATCATCTAAACCGATGGCTTTTGTATGTAATTGCTACAATTTGAATATTATTGTTATTATATTATTATTGTTGATATTCATTTTTTGCACAAGTAGTAGGGTTATATATTATTTTTAGTGAATGAATACTATTTTAATGAATTGGTTAGTAGGAAAACTGTTAGAATCTGTTGAACAGACTTTGTTTCAACAAACCTTATCATCTGTTAATCATGGTCTATTAAATCTCTTCTGTTAAACATCCTCTGTTGAACTGCATCATCTGTTAAGCCACAGCAGAGGTTCTCTTTGGCAGACCTTTGCTTGAACAGTCTCTGTGTTTATCAGTAGATGTTGTTTCGTTCAACAGACTTTGCTTTTACAGATTTTCTCTTCAACAGAGTTTTGGGTTTGGTAGACTTTATATAAGAAGATGTTGATTGTATTCCTTTTGTTGTAGAAGTTCAAAAGACTGTTATTTGTATTTAGAGGTTGTTGAGTATAATTCAAGTTAGATTATGACAATGATCGGCCATAAAATTGTTTCACCTTTTAAATGTCGAGCACCAACATGTTGTGATTTATCGTGAAGAGACAATTGAAATATAATGAATGTACATCAAAAATGAGAATCATCTAAACTCATGGATTTAGCATGTAGTTGCTACAATTTGAATATTATTGTTATTAAATTATATATTATATTATTGTTGATATTCATGTTTTGCACAAATAGTAGAGTTGTATATTATTGTCAGTGAATGAAAGCAAATTTAATGAATTGGTTAGTAGGAAAACCGTTAGGATTTTATATACATTAACATCTGTTAGAGACTAATCTCTGTTATAGATTGCTAACATTTGTTGTGCCCTAGACGAAAAGGGACTTGAGCTACATTAAGATCTGTTGAACAGACTTTGATTCAACAGACCTTATCATCTGTTGAACATGATCTGTTAAATCTCATATGTTAAAATCCTCTGTTGAACTGCATCATCTGTTAAGCCACAACAGATTTTAGCTTCATCAAACTTTTGTATTCATCAGCAGAGGTTGTCTTGGTTCAACAGATTTTGTCTTCAAGAGAGCTTTGGGTTTGGCAGACTTTAGCGAAATAGATATTGAGTGTATCCCTTTAGTTTCAGATGTTTAAAGACTGTTATTTGTAATTAGAGGTTTCAGAGTATAATTCAAGTGAAATTATGACAATGATCGGCCATAAATTTGTGGAATGATTTTCTCTGCAGTTGAAACGCATCAGCTGTTAAGCCACAGGGATGTTAGCATCATGATACTTTTGTATTCATCAGCAGAGGTTCTCTTTTGGTAGACCTTTGCTTCAACAGTCTTTGTGTTTATCAGCGGAGGTTGTTTGGAACAACAAACTTTGCTTCAACAGATTTTATCTTCAACAGAGCTTTAGGTTTGGCAGACTTTAGCTAAAGAGATGTTGAGTGTATCCCTTTAATTGTAGATGTTAAAAGACTGTTATTTGTAATTTGAGGTTACATAGTATAATTCAAGTGAAGTTATGACAATGATCGGCCGTAAATTTTTTTCGCCTTTTAAATGTCGATGATCGGCCATAAATTTGCAGAGTATAATTCATGTTGTGATGTATCTTGATTGGCCAATTAAAATATAATGAATGTATAGCAAAAATTTAAGTTAATATAACTAACAAGATAAGCATACATGATTATAATTTAAGTATTCGGAAGTTTAGAAAATATACAAGTTTTCATACATCACCATCGCATAACTTCATCTCACATGAGATAATATCAACAACCATAACTATTTGTAGACTTTCTTTAAGATTAGCTTGGCTTTGTCTGTAGAGTAGACAAATTTGTATTTCATATTTCTGTAGATACCATTAGGCTTGGTGAACTTCTTGGTCCATTGACAAGCCGCGTATCTAAATCCCTTGCCATACTTCTCCGGTCGAAAGTCAATTACAGTATCAACTCCATTCAGATTTTGAACTGTCATCTTCAATGATCTATGAATCCTTGATAATAATGCCACTTTCGCATTCATACGCTTAAAATAAATTAAAATAACAATAATGAATAACAAATAAATAATGTATTTAAGCCAAGTAACAAATTTTTAATTGTAACAAACATTTAACAATGAAAGAATGAGGCATAATATATTAATAGAACAAACTTGCAAAATGTTTACTACAGTACCATACAAATTCTATGGGATATACATCAGGATTAGCTTCATAATCTGAGACAGCAGCATCAAAATCTGCATCGTCGCCATCATCGGATGATTCATCGGATACAACATAATCACTGTCAGAATCTACGTCATTGGATTCTTCAACATTCGACTGATGATCCATATCTTCAGTAATTGGAGCAACTTCTAGTTTGGGTGAGGAAGTATCGCCTTTCGGACTGTCATCGGCTTTGGGTGCAACAATCTCACATCCATTCAAATTAAAGACAGTAAGCTGAAAGATGTAATCCACTACGTATCTTAAAACAAGTACAACTCCTGTTTGCAGACCCATGTAGTGTACAACCTTTTCCCATCCATCAGTTATAAAGTAACAATTCCGAAGAGGATCCCGTTGAAGTACTACATCAAAAGAGTCCCACTGATTCACATAATTCTTAAATGTCTCTTTAAGTTTACCAACTCCAATACTTATGTTAACTAAGTCCTTGGGTATTAGCTGAACAAAAAGATATAAACTTTATTATGAAATCAATAAAGGTATAGTAAATTTTAAAGTATATCACTAATTAGTACAGTAAACATTTAAAGTATTGGATTAAAATACCAAAACTTACTAACACGTCCTTAGAAGCATCAGAAAAACTATAGGAGAATGAATCCATACATCCAAAGTTCCTCTCAAATGATATTGTTGTGAACATAGAAATCATTGGGAGTTTTGTTGGATAATGATGAACTTTTTCAAAAGGTGTCATCAGATATGTATATCGTGCAATTTTTTTAAATACCAATAGACATCCATCTTTCAATGAAAGGTCAGAGACAACTGAGGACAATCCTTCTTTTAGAGCAAAACTTCCACTGTGTTTTGAGAATCGGATCTCCCATCTCATACCGTTTACACACTCTATAACGGCAATATTACCAGGAACTTCATTGAGTAAATGATTGTTTGCAAAGATTTGTGGTATTATCTGTGGAGTTCAAGTATTTAAATATTGGTAAGTGTTATATGTGAATTAATCGTTAACAATAAAACTGCATAAAATGGTTTTAGATGTAATAATCTTACCAAGATTTTGGAATTAAGAGAGTCCAAATATTTATAAAAAGACATCTTCCAAGATAGGATGTTTATCTAAAAACCGAAGAAACAATGAAACAATGTATTTTATCAGATACTTCATTATTTATCAAGACTGTGATAACAAATATGAACCAACAATGTTTAACATATCTATGTCATTCAAATAACATATTTAATATTTATCGATTTATTTGGAGCAAATCAATAAATAAAGATTCCTCGAAAAACTATAGAACCGAGTGGCAAGGAAATAACATTTTTTTGAAGTCCATAAACAAAAGATTGGTCATTTGATCATATTATTTAATATGAAGTAAGAAAAAACAACAAAATATACCTTATCGATTGGTTTCAAGAAACTAAATGTAGCACCATATCTAAGGAAACCTCAAATCGGAAACATTGTGAAAAATGAAAAACTTGTAAAATGAAATTCATACATCATCTAAAACATGCAATAGATGATCACAGTCTTGATAACAGTCATTAGTGATGTGCATATGAAACTTATGTGCATACAAAGTTTAATAAATATTATTATACCTTGATTAAAGTTGTTGATGATGTCAAAAGTAAGAAGTATTCAAGTGGAATGATTGAATATTGAAATGGACATCGGTGATTAAAACTTCAAGCACTTTTTATGAGATTAGACAAACAATTTTGTAAAGGGATGTGTAGAGTCGTTAAAAAGGTAAAGTATGTTTTTATCTGCCTCTTTGTAAATGATCGGAGTTCATCTGATTGGTTCACACAATATAATTAAACCGCCATTGGAATAATAAATTACATCTTACCGCCATTGAGATAAGTAAAATACATTTTACCCCCTAATACAGATGTCATATTTTTATCCTTAAATATAAAATAGTATCCATTTCAAATCTATATTATCAAATATTTCAAATCATTTTCATAATACTTTCAAAGTCCTTTTCTCGAGTGGTCAACAATCTTCTTCATTCAGGTATTTGAAATTATGGATACAGATAACAGAATTTCAAGTAAATATGAAGTGTTCCTTCAAGCAATTCAAAGTCAAAGCTGTGTTGAAGCAAGGAAAAAAAGGAAGCGTGTTCTGCAACAAAAGAGAAACAACAGTGGTTGTCATCTTACATCAACATCCGATTCTGTTGAAAGGATTCGATTATCAAATACTACAAATGGTATGTGTTATAGGTTTGCAAACAAAATTCAAAAGTAATATATATTTATATGTTACGTTTTGGGAATCCTTACATATGTCGTATTTTACAAATTTCAACCACCAATGTTGAAATGAATGAATGTATATCATCTTCCTGCTTATGCTACTCCAAATATTAGTAGTAATTTGTGTCACTCATCTACAATAGGAAAATGTATACTTACTGCAGATATTTTTTTGTAATTTCAAATCATTTTCACAATACTTGCAAAGTCCTTTTTCTCGAGTGGTCAACAGATCTTCTTCATTCAGGTATTTGAAATTATGGATACAGATAACATAATTTCAAGTAAGTATGAAGTGTTCCTTCAAGCAAGTCAAAGTCAAAGCTGTGCTGAAGAAAGGGAAAAAAGGAAGCGTGTTCTTCAACAAAAGAGAAACAATAGTGGTTGTCATCCTACATCAACATCTGATTCTGTTGAAAGGATTCCATCATCAAATACTCCAAATGGTATGTGTTATAGGTTTGCAAACAAAATTTAAAAGAAATATATATGTATATGTATATGTTACATTTTGGGAATCCTTACATATGTTCTATTTTACAAGTTTCAACCACCAATGTCGAAAGAAGGAATGTGTATCACCTTCCTACTAATGCTACTCCAAATATTAGTAGTAATTTGTGTCACTCATCTACAAAAGAAAAAGGTAAACTTACTGCAGATATCTTTTTTTGTAATTTAATTATGAATTCGAGTTTTGTTCATTTATTTTATATATTTTTGTCTTATAAGACTCATCAAGAAAAATCTCATCAAGGAATGTACATCACACTCCTTATGGAAGTACTAAGCAAACATCCGATTTTGTTGAGAGGACTCCATTATCAAATATTACAAATTGTATGTTTTAAATGTTTGAAAACAAAATATTTGTTTAATGTATATTCATATCTTAGCTTTTATGAATTGTTATATATGTCTTATTTTACAAGTTTCAATATAGTTGGAATACCTAAAATTGAACTATCAATGAGTGATGAGATATTAGCAGATTCTGTGGTTAAGAAGATTTATGGAATTTCTAAAGGTATAAGATATGAATGTAAATTCCTCTTAAGTTTTCAACATGTATATAACTTATATTGACTTATAAATTTGCTAATTCTGTAGATTATATTGATGATGGAGATGCCATCTTTGTGTGTTCTAAATGTGATGCAATGTTATGGGAAGATGAAATGCTTAGGGGATATCAAAATCATAAGAAAACATCATATTCTCTTTGTTGTTCAAATGGAGATGTTGAGCTACCACCATCACCTCCACCTACTCCATTACTACGGCATTTATATAAAAGTCATACCTCAGAGTCTCACAATTTCATGAATAATATTCGAGCATATAACATGATGTTTTCGTTCACATCTCTTGGTGGGAAGGTTGACAAAGTTATCAAAGAGGCAAAGGTCCTTATGTATTTAGACTACAAGGTCAAAATTATCATCGAATGGATAGTCTACTTCCGGACGATGGGGAAGAACCCAATTTTCAGAACTTATATATATGATTCACAAAACGAGGTGGTAAATCGTCAAAAAACAGTAAGGTAATTTCTTTATGAAATTGTGCCATTTACGTATTTATATATATTGCTACCCAGTATATTCAAATCCATGTTTCATTTGAAACGAATGTAAATTTTAACATTTTATATTTCTTGCAGTTCTCAGATAGAATCCAAAACAACAAGAAACAAACAGCTTGATATTACAACCATCAAAGGTCTTAAAAATATGTTGGATTCTTGCAATCCTCTTGTCCAGTCCTTCAGAATGGTAAGAGATTGTTTTCAAGAAAATGAGTGGCAAGATGTAACCTTAAAGCTTATTGGAACAAGAGATAAGGATGGAAAAGTTCACAATTTGCCAACAGCATCAGAAATTGCTGCGTTAATATTTGGTGATTTTGATGGAGCACTTGATAAACGGGACATTGTTGTTAGAAAGAAGTCTGATGGTCTTCAAAGAATTAGTGAACTTCATCCCTCTTACCTTGCTTTGCAATATCCACTTATTTTCCCATATGCATAAGATGGTTATAGAGTTGGTATTAAACATAGAGGGATTGCGGTTGATAATGAGGTACTTAGAACCAACCTTACAATTAGAGAATTCTTTTGTTACAAAATTTAAGATAGACAGAATCAGTTTTCATTGTTAGTTAATGCCAAAAAACTATTTCAACAGTTTTTGGTTGATGGATACTCGATGATAGAATCTGCCAGGTTGAATTATATAAGGTCACAACAACCGAAACTTAGAACGCAAAGTCTTAAGAACTTGAATGCTACTGTTGAAAGTGGAGAGAATAATGCCTCAAGTTGTGGCAAACCTATACTTTTACCTTCATCATTTACTGGTGGTTCTAGATATATGATGCAAAAGTACTTGGATGCTATGGCAATTTGCAAGTCTGTTGGATATCCCGGTCTATTCATAACGGTGACTTGTAATCCCAACTTGTGACATCTTGTATTTTAATCCTTGTACTGTTCCGAACAACTTGGTATTTAATGAAATATGGTGTTTTAATTTCAATATTTGTTTAATTCTTTGTGACATTAGCACATTTTCAATCATTGTTCAATTCCGAACTCTCAAACCTGTTCTGGAAGTGAAATCATAAACCGTTACGTAAACATAATCAGTTTAATGTGACGTACACTCTGGAACAATGACATAAGCCAAACATACCCTAAATACCCTTTACATAACTTTGAAATAAGTGTCGAAGAATTCGGTATGGCAAAAACATGTTTATTCGAATTTAAGAACTAATTGCGACAAAACTGCGAAACGAACGTTGGTGACCGCCCGGATAATATTTAAATCCCAAAAATATTCTGTTATGATTAAAATTTTATTTTTAATCATGTTCGTGTTGAAAAATAAATTAAAACACTTAAAAACGTTATTTTTCAAAGTTTAAGCGCGTACCGAGTATTACTGCGTAACACAGTGCTTATACTGCAAAACGCGGACAACGCAGCCAGTCTCGACAACTGAAATTTATTTCAGTAATATTTTGGCGAGTTTATTTTTATAGAATAATAAAAATAATTTAGAACGCCATAAACCGGGATTTAAACGCTAGATAAAATACCCGGTATCTAGTTAAATACTTGTTTTTATCTATTTTTACAATTCAAAATTTACATTTAACCCCCCCCCCCCATATGAATTTCGGTCACTAGGACCCACCACCCACTCAAAGATTTGATCTTTTGATTGTATGGACACTTGTAGATGCATGCTATCCCTTAAATCTTCCATATCCCTTTCATATCTTTATATAATCTTTCAATATCACAACAAAATCATACCAAGATCACTCAACCTTCTCCTCTCTCCTCCCCCATAACCGTAACCATCACCACCACCTCCATCTTCAAATCTTCAACCTTGTTCTTTAAGATCCAACCACATTCCAAGCTAGTTTCAAGTTAGCGTGAAGATCCAAAGGAGTTTCCAAGGTGCTTTCAAGTGATTTCAAGCTCCATATCATCAATATCTCATCCAAAAACTTACTTGAATCTTGAAGGTATAAATTTTATGTTTAAATCATACACTTGATTCTTGGTTGTTCTTGATTATTAGAAGTTTCTCTTGAATCTTGGAATTTTTCACAAACTTGAAATCTAAATAGAAATGGGTCTTGTTACAAAATAAAAATGGTGGTATATATATGTGTATATATAACCGTAAATATATATATATATATATGTGTATCAGATTTGAGTTTGATTCTTGATAAATACTTGTTTAAGTTGTTGCTTGTTCTTGAATGATAGTTAAAATGCAAGTGTTTGATGATTGGTGTATGATATGATAAATGTTTAATTAAATCAGCAAATAAACATGAATAAATCACATGTTTGATGCATCTAAACTCATAATGAAATGATGATGATATGATAGTGTGCTTTAGACACTTGTACATGAGAATACATGTTGATTTAAAGCTCAAGAGATGATAAAAAAATAATTGTATGACAAAAATGTTTTAGAACAGATTATAAACACTAAAAATAACATTATTTAGTATATTATAATGACATGAAACTTTGTCATAGGTTTGATAGCTTTGCATGTTGTACATATAGCTTAGAAAGTGGTAAAATATGTGAAATTTGCATGATTTATGTGCTTTATGTGAGACCTGCACTATCATGAGTATAACCACTATTTTATTTAGTAAATAACATGGTTTATGTTAAAATATCAAGTCGTTTCGATTTGGGATGGTTAGGGTACCGTTTGATGAAAAACTATGCGGTAAAACGGTTAAAAATCAGCTTTTCGGAGGATTTTTATAAAACTGTTTTAGATCAGTAAGTAAACTGATATTTTTGATATAAAAATAAGTATTTTAACCTATATTAAGTTTACTCGGTGTTTGGTTAGTCATACGTGACTTCCGACACCCAAAAACGTTACCGAATCGCTAAAATACACATTTTTCAATGTACACTAGAACGGGTTGTTCATGGGTAAATTTTATGTGTTACAATGTGTTATGTGTTTTATAATATGTGTATGATGACATGTTAATACTTGACAAGATTATGTGTATTACGATATTTATTTTATGTCACAATAAGTATATATTACGACGCGCAAATCCTAGATATATTGCTTATAACACGATGATGGTCACCAATAAAATCGTTCAAGTAGCAAAGTTCTTAAAAATATATATGAACTTATATATATATATATATATATACACCAATATAATCAAAAATAATAACTTTTCGAGAAATCTCAAAGTTATGTGAAAATTCTAAGTATCAGAGAAACTTAGGTATTTTTATGAGTTTTTGATTATTAAATCGTTCTTATTTAATTTAGGACGAATAAACAATTTGAGGGATTGTGTTAACATATAAAAACGCACCCAAAGATGAGTACATAGTTCCCCTATTTTTCGTTTTCAAATGTTTTGGGGTGAAGCATATGTGCATAACTTTACTTTTCGTTTTCATGACATTATACATGTTTTATTACATATTACATATAATACATTATTTCAAAGACATTTTTTATGGTATATTGACTTAGTATACCTAACATTTGGTTTCAAAGACATTTTATTGGCATATTGACTTAGTATGCCTATTACATGGTTTTACAAAGACATTTTCATGACATGCTTACATTGAAAAAAACATTTGGTATGTTTAACAGAGTAGTACATTCATTAACATTGATCACGCCGCTCGGTAGTATGTAACAGCGCTATAGGACTTGACAAATCCTGTTCCCGCTTTCTAGGTATTTCGTTAGGGGAATGACAGAATCCGAATACATTTTTTTTTTATAAACCTTGATCCTGATAAGGGTTCATCCGACAGTCTCAAGGCTTGAATGTATACGATAAACAAACCACATAAATGTTCATATCAATAAAAGCAATGGTTTTCAAAACATAACTTTTGTTTATTCAAAGACTTTATTTTGTACATGACAATTTGATTACATATGACATTTGTTATACATGACATTGTGCATTTGTCTTGAGTAAATACTATTTATTCGCCATACAAGACATGGTTTATACTGGACATTTGACATTTGACATTGGACATTGACATTTAAACAAGACATTATTTCATGGTTATTAATAAGTGATTTAAGTAACGAGACGTGTGTAATATGATAAAAGCATGGTGGATACGCCGCTGGTACATCCTATATATAAGTACTTTTATTGTATTGCATATCGTGGAATTTATCTAAACCACTTCAACAAAGACAAGACATGACATATTTTATACATATTATTTTCATTTGGTTATTTACTTAATCATACATCATTCTTTTATATCATTTGATTTTCATATGATTTTATAAAAGAGAATATTTTATAAGGTTCATGACTACTTTTCGTTAAACATTTCTTTTAACCTTCAAAGTCATGAATCTTCAACACTAAACTTATGTTACTCACAGGCATTTTTATGCTGACATATTTACTTTCACATATGTTTTAGGAGCGAATGTTTGACGTGAGCGAGCTACACTTAGGGCAACTTGGGCCTTAGCAAATCTAAAATCAAGAAAGTTATCATCTTTTATGTTATGTGTTTTGTTTGAACTAAGACAATGTAATAAATTAAGCTTGTAAAACTTAACTTTAATTATCATGTGTTTTGAAACAATAATTCTGCTACAGCACTCCCCGACGTTTCCGCCGCGGTTTGTTGTTTTACGCGGTCGGGGTGTGACAGAAGAGTTGGTATCAGAGCTCATGGTTATAGGGAATTAGGTTATTAGTAAAATTTTGACCTAGACTATAACCTTTCTAGGACCCTAACACAAGTTACCTTGTGTTTAGAGCTTAAAACAATACCATTACCTATCCTTAGGTGATTATCAAAACAAGTACACAAATCTCAATTCCATTTGAAAATCAATCATCTATCCTTAGATGATTTATTTTTAGGCTTCATGCCTTTAAAGTTTTCAAGTCTCGTCAAAGTTTGGGTCTTAATAATGTGAACACGTGCAATCCGGAAGGGTGGGTGCCTGTACCTTGAGTTTTCTGTCTAAGGCTAGAGTGTTCTTACAAATCCACATACTCGGACCAGTCACTCTTACCTGGGAACTCTTGGGGTGAGTGTCCACTTATAGGCTAAAGCATGTCTTCATTATGCATTATGTAGACCTATTTACTTTGATTAGTCACTGTGTTGTTTGTTTGTTTTAAGTAACGAACAAATGACCACCTTCCCTTGTGTTGTCGATGTTTTTCAATACTCCTTTTGATTGTCTTATGTCAATCTCACACATTTCCTTGTGTTCCTTTTCTTTTAGATGCCTCCTCGACGTGATCAAACTCAAGACGCCGCAATGGCAGCCTTGATTACTCAGCAAATTGATGCTGTACTCCCGAACCTAGTTACCCAGTTAAACCAAGCAAACAACAATAACAACGCACCTGTTCCGTGCAACTTTAAGACTTTCAATTCGGCTAAACCGCTTCAGTTTTCTGGGTCAGAAGGAGCAACTGGGCTCCTACAGTGGTTCGAGAGTCTCAAGAGTACGTTTCATCACGTTCGATGCCCGAATGAGCAAAAGGTTGAGTTCGCGTCAAGTGTGTTTCAGAAAAGGGCGCTTACTTGGTGGAATGGTGTAATGAGAGACAGAGGTGCTGATGTGGCAATGGCTCAAACATGGGAAGAGCTTCGCGCACTTATGATGAAGGAGTTTTGTCCTCATCATGAACAGAGGACACTGGAAAATGAATTCCACGATCTTAAGCAAGATAGTGGAGAGCACCGTGCCTACACGGACCGATACGAAGAACTGAGCCTGCTGTATCCCACCATGGTCACGCCTTTGGACAAGGCGATTGAAAAGTACATAGATGGTCTTCCTGATCCCGTTCAGGATATTGTCACCGGCAGCAACCCTACCACGGTTAGACAAGCTATTGAGCTAGCTGCAAGTTTGACTGAGTCTCAAGTCAAGAAGGGTAAACTCCACCGCAAGGGTGACAAGAAACCATCTGACAAGACAGAGAAGAAGAAGGGAAAGAAAGCTGAAACCTCGAAGAAATCTAGGAAGCGTCAGGCTTCCAAGAACTTTGCCGTTGTTGCACAGACCAATCAAGCTGCTCCTACCCAGCCAGCACAACCACCTGCCAAGAAACAGTATGTTGGTACTGCACCTCTTTGCATGGTTGCAAAAGTCACTAGGCGCTCCCTAGTCGGATTCGGGAGTACTCGGGAAGTACTCGGCTTAGGCGGAGATTACTCAGGGAGTAATTGGCGTAGGAGAACAGTACTCGTGCCTCGGCAGCCTACCTTGTAGCGAGTACTCGGAGAGTACTCGGAGCCTAGGCGGGACTTTTACAACCATGCCTCTTTGTAACAAGTGCAATAGTCATCATCAGCCACATCTTCAGTGTCGTCTTTGCAACAACTGTGGAAGATATGGCCATTTGGCTAACACATGTCGCTCTCCTCCTGCTCCGAATCAAGCGGCACAAAATCCTGGCCAACAGCCAGCAAATCTTGCACGACCTCCTTTTCAGCCTGGGTCATGCTACAATTGTGGAGATTTGACTCACTACAGGAACAAGTGCCCGAAGTTGGCTAATGCGAACCCGGCTCGTGGACGAGCATACAACATCAATGCCAATGAAGCACGTGCCGACAATGAGGTGGTCAACGGTACGTTCTATGTTAACAACCAACTTGCTTCTATTCTTTTTTATTCGGGTGCCGATAAGAGTTTTGTATCCCTAGCTTTTGAACCTTTGCTTGCAAAGCCTATAACAAAACTAGGAAAACCCTTGACATTAGAGTTAGCCAGTGGTGAATCCTTTGTACTTGATTCCGTCATTCGAAATTGCCAGTTGAACCTCAACGATCATCTTTTTCCCATTGACCTCACGCCAATGCAACTTGGGAGTTTCGACGTTATAGTAGGGATGGATTGGTTGACCCAATACCGTGCAGAAGTGGTTTGTTTTGACAAGATTATTGGTGTACCTCTTTCGTCTGGTGAAGTCTTAGAAGTTCGTGGAGATAAACCCGCTAGTAGCCTTAAACTGATGACAAGCACCCAAGCCCAGAGATATCTACGAAAGAATTATGTGGCTTTCTTGGCACGTGTCATAGAGGAGAAAGACAAGGGTAAAACTGTTCAAGACATCCCTGTCGTTCGGGATTCTCCTGAGGTTTTTCCTGAAGACTTACCTGGTTTACCCCCAGCGCGTCAAATCGAGTTTCGTGTTGACCTTGTACCTGGTGCTAACCCGATTGCTAAATCTCGGTACCGTCTTGCACCATCTGAAATGCAAGAGTTGTCGAAGCAGCTGCAGGAGTTATCAGACAAAGGATTTATTCGTCCGAGATTTTCCCCTTGGGGCGCACCTGTCCTATTTGTAAACAAGAAGGATGGATCATTCCGAATGTGTATCGATTACCGTGAGCTTAACAAACTCACCATCAAAAATGGATATCCCCTACCTCGCATTGATGATCTCTTTGATCAGCTTCAGGGTGCAACCTGCTTTTCGAAGATTGATCTACGTTCTGGGTATCATCAGCTTCGCGTATCCGAAGAAGATATTCCAAAGACTGCTTTCCGCACACGATATGGCCACTATGAGTTTACTGTTATGCCTTTCGGTTTAACGAATGCTCCTGCCGTCTTCATGGACTTAATGAATAGGGTTTGTAAGCCTTATTTAGATAAGTTCATCATCGTTTTCATTGATGACATCTTGATTTATTCCAAGACACGAGCTGACCACGAACAACATCTCCGTCTAACAATGGAACTCCTAAAGAAGGAACAACTTTTCGCTAAATTCTCGAAGTGTGAATTTTGGCTTAGGGAAGTTCAATTTTTGGGACATATTGTTAACGAACAAGGTATACATGTAGATCCCGCCAAAATCAGTGTGATTAAGGATTGGAATACACCAACTACTCCTACCGAGGTTCGTTCATTTCTGGGTCTCGCGGGTTATTACTGCCTCTTTATTGCAAACTTCTCCAAGATTGCGGTTCCTCTCACAGCCTTAACTCAAAAGAATAAACCTTTTGAGTGGGGACCCAAACAAGAAGAAGCTTTTCAAACCTTGAAACAAAAACTCTGCGTTGCTCCTGTGTTGTCTTTACCTGAGGGAAACGAAGACTTTGTCGTATATTGTGACGCATCGAATCTAGGCCTTGGTTGTGTTCTCATGCAAAGGAACAAAGTCATAGCCTACGCGTCAAGATAATTGAAAATCCATGAGAAAAACTACACAACTCAAGATCTTGAGTTGGGCGCTGTGGTTTTTGCTCTCAAGATTTGGAGACACTACCTTTACGGAACAAAATGTGTGGTTTTCACAGACCACAAAAGTCTCCAACACATCTTCAATCAGAAAGAACTAAACATGAGGCAACGACGTTGGGTAGAACTTCTAAACGACTACGACTGCGAGATTCGCTACCATCCTGGAAAGGCGAATGTCGTAGCCGATGCGTTAAGTCGAAAAGAAAGAGTCAAGCTTCATTGTGTTCGAGTTCGATCTGATATTCAAACCCGCATCTTTCAAGCTCAACATACTTGTGTTACACAAGGCTTGATGGGTAAAGAATTACCGTGTCACATTAAACCTGAGCTTGAATTGAGAGACTTTGGGATATTCTCTTTCATGGGCCGTTTGTGGGTCCCAAGTATAGACAATATCCGCACCTTGTTGATGGATGAAGCTCAGAAGTCTCGTTATTCAATTCATCCTTGTGCAGACAAAATGTATAAGAATCTTCGAACCCAGTATTGGTGGCCGGGAATGAAGAAAGACATTGCCTTGTACGTATCCAAATGCCTTACTTGTCTTAAGGTTAAGGCTGAACATCAACATCCTTCTGGTTTATTGGAACAACCAGAGATACCGATTTGGAAATGGGAAAACATTGCCATGGATCTCATTACCAAACTACCGCGCACCAATAAAGGTCATGATGCCATTTGGGTAGTAGTTGATCATTTGAGAAAATCTGCTCAGTTCTTGCCAATCTGTGAGGATCTCTCTGCTGTCAAGCTTGCCAAGATCTATGTAGATGAGATTGTATCCCGACATGGTGTTCCTTTGAACATCATATCAGACCGAGATGCTCGATTCTCATCTCACTTTTGGAGAACCATGCAGTCTGCTATGGGAACCCAACTCAATTTGAGCACAGCTTATCATCCTCAAACAGATGGACAATCTGAATAAACAATCCAGACATTGGATGATATGCTTAGAGCTTGTGTGATCGATTTTGGTGGTAGTTGGGATTCCCATCTCCCATTGATCGAATTCTCCTACAATAATAGTTATCACTCCAGCATCAACATGGCTCCTTTCGAAGCTTTATACGGTCGAAAATGTCGTTCGCCGAACTGCTGGAATGAGATTGGTGAAGCTCAGCTCACTGGACCTGAACTCATTCTAGAGACTACAGACAAAGTCAAGAAAATTCGCGACAACCTCTTAACAGCTAGAAGCCGTCAAAAGAGTTATGCAGATAGACGACGCAAGCCTTTGGAATTCCAAGTCGGCGATCTCGTCCTACTCAAGGTATCTCCTTGGAAAGGTGTAATCAGATTTGGGAAGAAAGGAAAACTTGCACCACGATATGTTGGACCATTCAAGATTGTTGAAAGAATCGGAAAAGTAGCCTAGAGACTTGAGTTGCCTCCTGAACTTGGAAATGTTCATCCAACTTTCCACGTGTCCAATCTGAAAAAGTGATTGGCTGATGAAAACCTCCACATCCCCCTTAATGAAATTCGTGTCGACAACACGATGCACTTAGTCGAGAAACCTGTGGAAATATTGGACCATCTTGTATTTTAATCCTTGTACTGTTCTGAACAACTTGGTATTTAATGAAATATGGTGCTTTAATTTCAATATTTGTTTAATTATTTGTGACATTAGCACGTTTTCAATCATTGTTCAATTCCGAACTCTCAAACCTGTTCTGGAAGTGAAATCATAAACCGTTACGTAAACATAATCAGTTTAACGTGACGTACACTCCGGAAATCATACCCGGTATCCAGTTAAATAATTGTTTTTATCTATTTTTACCATTCAAAATTTACATTTACCCCCCCCCCCCCATATGAATTTCGGTCACTAGGACCCACCACCCACTCAAAGATTTGATCTTTTGATTGTATGGACACTTGTAGATGAATGCTATCCCTTAAATCTTCCATATCCCTTTCATATCTTTATATAATCTTTCAATATCACAACAAAATCATACCAAGATCACTCAACCTTCTCCTCTCTCCTCCCCCATAACCGTAACCATCACCACCACCTCCATCTTCAAATCTTCAACCTTGTTCTTGAAGATCCAACCCCATTCCAAGCTAGTTTCAAGTTAGTGTGAAGATCCAAAGGAGTTTCCAAGGTGCTTTCAAGTGATTTCAAGCTCCATATCATCAATATCTCATCCAAAAACTTACTTGAATCTTGAAGGTATAAAGTTTATGTTTAAATCATACACTTGATTCTTGGTTGTTCTTGATGATTATAAGTTTCTCTTGAATCTTGGAATTTTTCACAAACTTGAAATCTAAAATGGAATGGGTATTGTTACAAAATAAAAATGGTGGCATATATATGTGTATATATAACCGTAAATATATATATATATATACATATGTGTATGAGATTTGAGTTTGATTCTTGATAAATACTTGTTTAAGTTGTTGCTTGTTCTTGAATGATAGTTAAAATGCAAGTGTTTGATGATTGGTGTATGATATGATAAATGTTCAATTAAATCAGCAAATAAACATGAATAAATCACATGTTTGATGCATCTAAACTCATAATGAAATGATGATGATATGATAGTGTGCTTTAGACACTTGTACATGAGAATACATGTTGATTTAAAGCTCAAGAGATGATAAAAAATGATTGTATGACAAAAATGTTTTAGAACAGATTATAAACACTAAAAATAACATTATTTAGTATATTATAATGACATGAAACTTTGTCATAGGTTTGATAGCTTTGCATGTTGTACATATAGCTTAGAAATTGGTAAAATATGTGAAATTTGCATGATTTATGTGCTTTATGTGAGACCTGAACTATCATGAGTATAACCACTATTTTATTCAGTAAATAACATGGGTTATGTTAAAATATCAAGTCGTTTCGATTTGGGATGGTTAGGGTAACGTTTGATGCAAAACTATGCGGTAAAACGGTTAAAAATCGGCTTTTTGTAGGATTTTTATAAAACTGTTTTAGATCAGTAAGTAAACTGATATTTTTGATATAAAAATAAGTATTTTAACCTATATTAAGTTTACTCGGTGTTTGGTTAGTCATACGTGACTTCCGACACCCAAAAACGTTACCGAATCGCTAAAATACACATTTTTCAATGTACACTAGAACGGGTTGTTCATGGGTAAATTTTATGTGTTACAATGTGTTATGTGTTTTATAATATGTGTATGATGACATGTTAATACTTGACAAGATTATGTGTATTACGATATTTATTTTATGTCACAATAAGTATATATTACGACGCGCAAATCCTAGATATATTGCTTATAACACGATGATGGTCACCAATAAAATCGTTCAAGTAGCAAAGTTCTTAAAAATATATATGAACTTATATATATATATATATATATATATATATATATATATATATATATATATATATATATACACCAATATAATCAAAAATAATAACTTTTCTAGAAATCTCAAAGTTATGTGAAAATTCTAAGTATCGGAGAAACTTAGGTATTTTTGTGAGTTTTTTATTATTAAATCGTTCTTATTTAATTTAGGATGAATAAACAATTTAAGGGATTGTGTTAACATATAAAAACGCACCCAAAGGTGAGTACATAGTTCCCCTATTTTACGTTTTCAAATGTTTTGGGGTGAAGCATATGTGCATAACTTTACTTTTCGTTTTCATGGCATTATACATGTTTTATTACATATTACATATAATACATTATTTCAAAGACATTTTTATGGTATATTGACTTAGTATACCTAACATTTGGTTTCAAAGACATTTTATTGGCATATTGACTTAGTATGCCTATTACATGGTTTTACAAAGACATTTTCATGACATGCTTACATTGAAAAAGACATTTGGTATGTTTAACAGAGTAGTACATTCATTAACATTGATCACGCCGCTCGGTAGTATGTAATAGCGCTATAGGACTTGACAAATCCCGTTCCCGCTTTCTAGGTATTTCGTCAGGGGAATGACAGAATCCGAATACATTTTTTTTATAAACCTTGATCCTGATAAGGGTTTATCCGACAGTCTCAAGGCTTGAATGTATACGATAAACAAACCACATAAATGTTCATATCAATAAAAGCAATGGTTTTCAAAACATAACTTTTGTTTTAAACTTTTGTTAATTCAAAGACTTTGTTTTGTACATGACAATTTGATTACATATGACATTTGTTATACATGACATTGTGAATTTGGCTTGAGTAAATACTATTTATTCGCCATGCAAGACATGGTTTATACTGGACATTTGACATTGGACATTGACATTTAAACAAGACATTATTTCACGGTTATTAATAAGTGATTTAAGTAACGAGACGTGTGTAATATGATAAAAGCATGGTGGATACGCCGCTGGTACATCCTATATATAAGTACTTTTGTTGTATTGCATATCGTGGCGTTATCTAAACCACTTCAACAAAGACAAGACGTGACATATTTTATACATATTATTTTCATTTGGTTATTTACTTAACCATACATCATTCTTTTATATCATTTGATTTTCATATGATTTTATAAAAGAGAATATTTTATAAGGTTCATGACTACTTTTCGTTAAACATTTCTTTTAACCTTCAAAGTCATGAATCTTCAACACTAAACCTGTGTTACTCACAGGCATTTTTATGCTGACGTATTTACTTTCACATATGTTTCAGGAGCGAATGTTTGACGTGAGCGAGCTACACTTAGGGCAACTTGAGCCTTAGCAAATCTAAAATCAAGAAAGTTATCATCTTTTATGTTATGTGTTTTGTTTGAACTAAGACAATGTAATAAATTAAGCTTGTAAAACTTAACTTTAATTATCATGTGTTTTGAAACAATAATTCTGCCACAGCACTCCCCGACGTTTCCGCCGCGGTTTGTTGTTTTACGCGGTCGGGGTGTGACACAACTGGCCTGAGATTTATAGGTGTTTACATGATAAAGCTCTTAATGCTGAAGACAGACCGGATATTATCTCTAGATTATTCAAGTGTAAATTGGATCATCTTATAAAAGATTTCAAGAAAGATAAATTCTTTGGTGATATACAAGCAGGTACCTTTTACTTATATTTTTTTTACTTTGAATATCTAATTATATTTATCTAACAGCTCACTCTTGAAAATTTTCAGTTATGTATATAGTTGAATTTTAGAAGCGTGGACTGCCACATGCTCACATATGTTTGTTCTTAAGTGCTGAAAGCAAATTTTGAACTATTGATCGTGTTATTAGTGCTAAGATACCAGATAAAGAAAGAGATCCTGAATTATATAAGCCTGTCAAGTAATTTATGATTCATGGACCATGTGGTACAGATAACCCACTTTGTCCATGTATGGTTCAACAAAAATGTTCTAAAAAGTTTCCCAAAAAAATATGTACATGAGACTTGTGTTGATTCTAAATATACTGTCTATTGTCGTCGTCAAACAAGTAATACAGTAGTAAAGAATGGTGTGGCACTTGATAATAGGTTTGTAGTTCCTTACAATACTCTCCTGCTCAGAAAGTATCAGTGCCACATTTACATTGAATGGTGCAACCTGTCAGGTTCTATCAAATATTTGTTTAAATATATTAATAAGGGGCCTGATAGAGTCACGGCTTCTGTTTTTCAATCCAATACCAACAACAATCACTACGTCAAAAGTAGGCTACGGCCACACTTTTGGCAAAACCGCCCAGTCACACATTTGAAAAATTGTGTGGCTAAAGGTCATTCATAACATTTTAAAACACTTTTAGCCACACATTATATTATTAATGTGACAATTGTATACCAGTCCAGAACATTTAGCCACACTTTTAGAAAATTATGTGACATGTATTAGCCACAACTCGAAATGTGTGGGCAAAGGTGATCTATAGCCACATATTTTTGTTTCATGTGACCAAAAGTACATGTATTTGACACTTTTAGCCACACTTTAAGAAAAAAATTTGTGACAATTATTAGCCACGCTAGCAAAGTGTGGCCAAATGTGATCTACGACCACAATATTGTATTCATGTGACCAATAACACATGTATTCAACACATCTAGCCACACTTTAAGAAAGAAACAATGACTTTTATTAGCCACACTAGCAATGTGTGGCCAAATACGATCTACAGCCACAATATTTGTTTCATGTGACTAAAAACAGATATATTCGAGACCTTTAGCCACACGTTAAGAAAAAACAGTCACACTAGAAAAGTGTGGCCAAATATGATCTACGGGCACATTACATGTTTGAAAATGTTGTTAAAAGCTAATTCAAATGACACGTATATTATTTTGTATGACCAAAGATAGACAACCGCCACATTTAAAATTACAAAATTTCATATGGCTTAACATATATATTCGTCACACCATAATCACTTTGTTTATTATGTGTGACAAAATGATATCAAATGTCACGGAAAAAAAAGTGTGACCAGATATTAAACTTACTACATCTTTAAAAATCCCCCCCAAAATATTTCATCCTAAAATTTAAACTCCCCCCCTCCCCTAAAATATTTCGTTTTAAAAATTCCCCAAAATATTTCATACTAAAATTTCCCCCCAAAATATCTCATACTAAAACTTCCCTCTCAAATAATATTCTCATTTAAATAATTAAATTATTTAGTATTAAAAAAAATATTACTACGTATTTAAAATTCCTATTATTAAATATTATATATTTTAAACCAACTTTTTTATTACTCAGTTTATTCTAAATAATACGTTAATATGCATATTAGTACTCGTACCGAATATTCCCTACAAAATTGTTTTCGGTATCGATTAAGTACCCACCTTTTGGAGTTTTCAGTACGAGTAGTTTTAGTTCGATACGGTACCGGTATTTTACGAAATTTTACTTTCAAATACTCGTACCATCTCGGTACCTGTACCGTATCGAACATTTTCGGTACAGGTACCGAGCGTATACCTAATCATATATGTGTTGATGTACCATATTAGGTCTTAATGGATATGGACAATAGTGAATTGTATATTTCTAATGAACTAGATTGGGCCTTAATGGATCATAGTGGACAATACTATATCATACATGTCTTAATGGATCTCGATGAATTATAATAGATCATACATGTGTTGATGGACCATATTGAGCCTTAATGGATCATAATGACAAATAGTGGATCATATGTGTTAATGGACCATATTGGGCCTTAATGGATCACAATGAACAATAGTAGATCGTATATGTGTTAATGGGCCATATTGGGCCAAAATGGATCACAATGGCCAATTGTGGATCATACATGTCTTAATGGACTATATTGGACCTAAATGAATCACGATAAACAATAGTAGATCATACATGTTTTAATGGACCATATTGGACCTTAATGGATCACAATGGACAATAGTAGATCATACACGTGTAAATGGACCATATTTGGCTTTAATGGATCATAATGAACAATCATAGATCAAAATATTTTAATGGACTATATTGGGCCTTAGTGGATCACAATGGACAATGTTAGATCATACATATCTTAATGGACCACACTGAACAATAATAGATCATACATGTCTTAATGGAGAAAATTTGGCCTTAATGGATAACAATGAACAATACTAGATCATATATGTGTTAATGGACCATCTTGGGCCTTAATGGATCACAATGAACAATAGTAGATCAAAATACATCAATATATCATATTGGGCCTTAATGGATCACAATGGATAATGGTTCAGACTTCTTACTAGTTCAACACTTAATGATTCAAACATTGCCTCTAAACGATTAAGCGTTATAATAAATTCATTTATAATTTTTAAGTTATGTATTTCCTACGTATTCAAGGTACCACAATAAATTAATAGCTTAATACACTTTAGAGATCTGATCTCTTATAGATAATCTTCTATTAAATCATTGTCTCAATGATTTGGTCTTTTCTTCAAGTCAGCGTTAAATGTTGATCAAGTCATTTTAATAAAGTTTTTTTTTGAACGGAATGTTTTTTTAATGTAAATAGTAATCAATGTTTAATTAATATAAATAATTATTTTAGGTGACTCTAGGGGTGCAAACGAGCCGAACCGAGCCCGAACTCGATTAACTTTTGAGAGCTCGGGCTCGAGCTCGTTTGTATTTTCTCAAGCTCAAGCTCGACTCGTTTATTATCTATTAATTAATACCTGGATAACACAGTACTGGTAAAATCGTTGTCAGTTGCTACTATCATAATTGGTATAAAGTTAGTCAAAAATTAAGTTGTATTCGCACATGTATTCGTTTGTATCTATTTCGGCTGTTATAGTAAATGCTCGTATGTTATCAGTATCATAATGAACCGAACCAATGTCGGCGAAAAACTTCACGAAGCATGGAAAACCTAGTAGTTTGTTAAAATTTTAGAATTAGAAAATGATTTCCCTCCTAACATTTTCACACCTAAAAAACTCCCTCCAACCCAATTCCGCTTCCAAATTTCAAAACCCCCCCAAAATTTTTAGAGGGTGTTTGTTTTTTTTGAAAAATCTGCGTTTGTTTTTTTAAAAGTGATTTCAATCAAAAAAAAAAAAGTCTTCGGTACCTCTTCGCGCAGATCAAATCAGAATTCACCTCTTCACCTCTTCACCTCTTCTATCAGAACTCACCTCTTCACCTCTTTCAAAACATAACTTCTGAAACCCTACCTCTTGCTCCTCCCAGACGATACACAATCACACCAGATAAACCCTAGAAAACGATCATTAAACACTTCACATCAAACACACACACGTACGGAGACCATAAATCGGAAGATTCACAAAAGAATCGTTAGCAATGGTGTCACACATGAGCATGGGGGAAGCACATAGAAGAATAACGGAGTATCTGAATCGATTCGTTGACGTCATTTCGTATCAAGACGGAACTTCTCTTAAAAACCTACTTTATCTATCGTCTGAATCACCGTCATTTCTCGCACTCGCCGATGCCCTAAATATCTTCCAGGTTTCAATCAGTTATTAACTTTTCAGTTTTCATTGATTATTATGTGGATTTGGATGTTTATTAGGGTTTATGTATTGTTTTAGTTTCATTTCAGATAATGATGTATTGATTAGTGTAAAATTTTGAGTGTTTAGTGTTAAAAAGGAATTCAGTTAGCAGTTATGAGTGAAATTAGAATTAGACTGGATTAATGTGCTTCTATATGATAAATACTTGTGTAATTTATTCAAAGGTACTTGTTGCAAACTGTAGATGAACTGTTTAATTTCATTTCAGATGATGATATGTTGATTAGTGTAAGTTTCGGAGTATTTGGTTAGTAATGAACTGTTTAATTTCATTTCAGATCTATAGAACATTTAAAACATTTTAAGTAGTGCTTGGGACGGAGGAAACGAATTGGAGCTCGTGTTGTTTAAATGTTGGAACTGTATATACAGTAGGTGCACGTGGGGTATGTAATCTGTATTTTTCACCACATTGTCATGGTTTTTATATATATAGAGTTAACTCTTGTTGTTCGGTATTGTTTCTATGTATATAGCCATTTCAACCTACACCAGCTCCAGTGCTGACACCACTTGCTGGTTGGATGTCTAATCCGCCAGCGGTATCTCATCCAACGGTTTCCGGTAGTGCAATTGGTGTCGGTAGTCTCTCTATTTCAGGTAATGTGAATGATTCTTTGCAGAGTTTTTTCATTGACCTCTTCAACACCTTTCCTTTTATTTACCGGTTGACCCATTTGCAGCTGCTTTAAAGCATCCAAGAACTCCGACAAATCCATCGTTGGATTACCCATCTGCAGATTCTGATCATATGAGCAAAAGAACAAGGCCCATGGGATTAACCAATGAGGTTTATTTGATTTGATTCGATTTCATTTGATTGTTATAACTTATAACACCATTTCTCTTATTAGAGTTGACTTTCTTGCTGAAACAGGTAAATCTGCCGGTTAATGTGTTACCTGTGTCATTCCCGGGGCATTCTAGTCATACTCAAGCTTTTAACGCACCTGATGATTTGTCGAAAACCGTTGCACGGACGTTAAACCAGGGTTCATCTCCTATGAGCAGGGACTTTCATCCTGTTCAACAAACATTACTCTTAGGTATATCATATGTTAGGTATTTTCATAGCGTTTTTCATGATCTGAAGTTAGGATGTTGACTTTTTTTTTTGTATATTTCAGTTGGAACAAATGTGGGAGATATCGGATTATGGGAAGTAGGCTCACACGAAAAGTTGGTTCTAAAAAATTTCAAAGTTTGGAATCTTAGTGCATTGCATGTTCAATGCCTTTTCAAGTATGTAACAAAATATTCGACTTAAATTTCATAATCACTTATGAAAGTAATTAATCTTTTTACATGAATGCAGGCTGCTCTAGTAAAAGATCCAGCTATCTCGGTGAACCGTGTAATCTGGAGTACGGATGGTTCACTGTTCGGTAAGTCCAAATAACGTAATATTTGATAAATAATCAAGTATACTAATTTATTATTATACGTACAGGAGTTGCATATTCACGGCACATTGTACAAATATATTCATATCATGGAGGTGATGACGTGAGACGTAATATTTGATAACGTTCAGCTTTTGACAAGTGTTGATGCTGATGGAGGTCTTCTGGTAATACCTTCATTTCATAACAAAAAACAGAATCAAAACTGTTTAACTCGCTAACAACCAATCATTGTTCTTAATTAGGCAAGCCCACGAATCCGTTTTAACAAAAACGGTGCTCGTTTGGCTGTTTCTTCTCAAGATAACGGTATAAAAATTTTAGCAAATTCTGATGGGCTTTGGTTACTTCGAACGTTTGAAAATCTTTTGTTTGATGGTTCTGCCTCAAGAACTTCTGAAGCTGCAAAGGTAGCGCCGTAGCGGTTATATTTTTCTAGATGTTTGTTATGTTTATTATATAACTATATATTCTCTAATTATTCTATTTTAAACTGCAGCCTACAATAAACGCGTTATCTGCTGCGGCTTCTAGTAGTGCGGCATTAGCAGAACGGGTTGCATTCGTTGGAACAGTTTGCGTGTTCACCGCTTCTCACCTTCGCCTTCGATGCAAGATTAACTCCTCTGCGTATCTTACAAGGTATATAATAAGTTATAAGTTAATAACCGAAACATATTTGTCAGTTTGGTTCTTTTGAGTTTTGAGAAAGAATTTTTGATGTTTGACAAAAACTCATGTCTTGTCAGTAACCTTAACGTGCACCCCATGGTGAGTGGTGACTGCGGCTCATCCACAAGAACCAAATCAATTTGCATTAGGGATTTCTGATGGAACCGTTCATGTTTTGGAGCCGCTTGAATCTGATGGCAGATGGGGTGTGCCACCACCAGCTGACAACGGGTCCACAAGCACAGTACTGGCTACACCGCCAGCGGCTAGTTCAGGGTCGGAGTAACGGGTCCACAAGCATAGTACTTACTAAACACTTGTTTACGTCGCAGCTTAGTAGTTATGTTCCTGCTTCTAGTGCTACTGTATTGTGGATTATTTTCTTAAAATGTATTTTTAGTTGGTGAATTGACTTGATCTAACTTGTTATGTAAGATTATGTGAAGGGTAAATGCTAATTGTCTGATTTTAGTTTTCAATCTTTTAAAATGAAACCAAAAACTGGCTTTTATGATAGAAACAACCATACAGTAAATTCACTATATATTAAAAATAACCACACTTACAATAAATTTGTATGGCCACTAATACCATTTAGCCACACTTAATGGACCATTTGGTTGATTACAACAAGCTTTTTGCCACAATTTGTTTTAATTGATGTGCCTAATACAAAGTTTATAGTGACTGTATAATTGAAATAGTCACACTTACAACAAGTTCATGTGACCAAAAGTTAGACAATTGCAACATTTAAAATTACAAAAGTGTTTTGTGTGACTGGTAAACGTTTTTAGCCACACGTACAATAAACTCATGTGACTAAATAATAGAATCGGCTACACTTACAAGAAATTCATGTGACCATTACTACCTTTTAGCCATACTTAATAGACAAAATGTTTGATTACAAAAACCCTTTTGTCACACTTTCGTTTAATTGATGTGGCTAAAATATATTTTTTAGTAAATATATGTGACTATACAATAGAAACTATCACACTTAAAATAAATTCATGTGTCTGTTGCAACCCTTTAGCCACACTTAATGGAGGAAATGCTAGATTTTAACAAAAAAATGTTGGTACCCTTTAGCCACACTTTTAAGTTCTACGGCCACTAAGAAGTGTGTGACTGTATGATACCTACGATGACTCGAGCTTTGGTCACACTTGACATAAAAAAAATATGTGTGGCAAAAGACATATAGTCACACTTTTTTTGTGTGGCTGTATCCTTATTTTGGCGTAGTGAATGATACGCAGCAGAATGTAGCTGTAGATGAGATAAATGCATACCTTGATTGTAGATATATTTCTGCTTATGAAGCTGCTTGGATAATATTCATGTATGACATATATTATAGATATCTAGCTGTTGAAGTATTGCCTTTTCATTATGAAGATGGTTAGAGTATTGTGTATAATGATCATGATAATTTGTGTGATATTGTTACTGATCCAACTGTGAAAATGATAATGTTCACAGAGTGGATGAATTGTAACAAAATCGATAAATTTTCCAGGACATTAAAGTATGTTGAGTTTCTGGGATATTATGTATGGAAAGATAAAAATCAGAAATGGTATCGAAGAAAGCATCTGTATGGATCAGTTGGGAGGATACATTATGTCCCACCATCACTTGGTGATTGTTATTATCTAAGGATTTTACTGAATCATATTAGGGGACCAACCTATTTTGAAGATATAAAAACAGTTGATGGACAGGTTTTTGAAACATTCAAAGATGCATGTTTTGCACGGGGACTCTTGGATGATGACAAGGAATATGATAATGCCGTCAAAGAAGCTAGCACTTGGTCAACCGGAGATTTCTTGAGGACTTTTTTGGTAATGTTGTTACTTTCAAATTCGATATCTCAAAGTCTTTGTTATGTGAAGACATTCTATATCAGCAACAGAAGATAATTGGTATTGCATGTAATGTGATTACTTTATTAAAGGTATATACAACTAAATTAATATTATGCAATAGCTCCGTTATTGGGAAAAAAATTATACTTTTTTCAACATTTGTTTAAGATTTGGTTCTTCAACAAAAAGAACTTGAAAATGTTTGTCTATCTGAAATTGAAAAGTTGCTACTTATCAATGGGAGTACAGTGAAAAATTTTGATGACATACCAAGTGTTCCAGAAAATTATGTTTCATCGTCGAACAATCGATTGATAATGAAAGAACTATCGTATGACAGATTAGCTCTACAAAGGGAACATGATGGTTATGTAAAGTGTTTAACTGCCGAGCAGGAAAGAATATATAAAATTGTTATGAAAGCAATTGAAAAAGGTGATGGAGGTGTCTTTTTTGTATATTGTTATGGTGGAACTGGAAAGATGTTTCTTTGGAAGACATTCGCAGCTGCATTACGATCTAAAGGTGAAGTTGTATTGAATGTTGCATCCAGTGGAATTGCTTCACTTTTGCTGGATGATGGTAGAACTGCTCATTCAAGGTTTGTAATTCTAATCAACATTAATGAGGATTCAATATGTTCGATAGAGCCTAATACTGAATTGGGAGATTTAATTAAAAGAGCAACTTTGATTATTTGGGATGAAGCACCTATGACTCACAAGCATTGTTTCGAGGCTCTCGATAGAACAATGAGAGATATCACATTCCAGTCAACCGAACATGGAATGCAAGCATTTTGGAGGAAAGGTCATTCTATTTGGTGGTGATTTTAGACAAATTCTTCTGGTCATCCCTAAAGGTACCAAAACAATGATAGTCAATGCTTCTTTGAATTCTTCTTATATATGGTGATACTTTCAAGTACTAAAGCTAACTAAGAACATAAGATTAAGAGTTGGATGTCAGGAAACAGATTTGAAAGAAATAAAGGAATTTGCATAATGGATTTTAAAGCTTGGTGATGGTCTGCTTGGTGAAGAAAATGATGGTGAGGTAGATATTGAAATTCCAGATGATTTACTTATTCATAACCAAGTCAATCCTATTTCTTCTCTCATTTCATTTATATATCCAGAAATGAATAAGTTTTTGTGGGATTTAACGTATTTCCAACAAAGAGCGATTCTTGCTCCAACTAATGAAGTAGTGGATTAAATAAATAAAGAGTTGTTAGAGAATCTTCCTGGTGAAGAGAAGATTTATTTTAGTTCAGATAGTTTATGTCAATCTGAGGAAGAATCAGAGCTTAACATGGCATTGTTTCCTCCTGATGTGTTAAACAATCTTCGTTTGTTTGGTTTACCTAACCATAAATTAGTTTTGAAACTTGGTGCTCCAGTGACGTTAGTCAGAAACATTGATCAGGCAAATGGATTGTGTAACGGTACACGTTTACAGGTCATGAAACTCGGAAAAGTTGTGATTGAAGCAAAAAATTATCATAGGGACTAATATAGGTCACCATACTTTGATTTCAAGACTGAAGATGGCACCTTCTGATAAAATAATACCAGTGAAGATTTCTCGAAGACAATTCCCACTTTCACTATGTTTTGCTATGACAATAAATAAAAGTCAAGGACAATCGTTGGAGCGTGTTGGTTTGTATCTTCCACCTCCAGTATTTAGTCATGGCCAGCTCTATGTTGCTGTATCTAGGGTAGAAAGTAGGAAGGGGTTGAAACTTTTTATTTGTGATAAAGAAAAACGAGTTTGTACAACCACTACTAATGTAGTTTGCAAGGAAGTTTTACAAAATCTTTGATGATACTTAACATATGTCAAGCTGGCAATGTCTGTTGGGTATAATGGAGGAACAATTGTTAGGAAACGTTTGTTGGAAAGCAATAGAAGTTTCTTAAAGCATCTGATACTTGCTCTGCATTAAGCTTATCCTGAGAAAACATGCTGCGAAAAATGTTTATATCTGGTGTTTTAGTAACAAGTTCCCAGGTCTCATTTTTAATTAGAGCACTAAATTCATTGTTCATAACATTATTCTCTCAACATCTGTTGACAAACCCTTTTAACTTCTGTTGACTAACCTTTTTAACATGGGTTGACTAACATCTGATACTTAGCATCTATCAATGTTGCAACCTCTGTTGAGATAACGGATGAGAGTTGTTAGCAAACGTCTGTTGGAAAGCAACAGAGGTTTTTAACAGTTGATAGACAACAGTAATTAGGTTATCAACATAATGGAATTCCTGTTGACTAAACCTATTGATCATTAGTTTATATCAATTTTTTAAGTCTACACTAATTATTTTTTTACTTTCTATCAAAATGTGTTATGCATGGTTTTCTAAAAACCACCCGTGTTTGCACACGGGTCTCACCGCTAGTAATAATAATAAGACTATGGGGTGTGGCTCCTCTTCCTCCGTGTCCACATCAGCGTCACATCACTCTCCCTTTCCACCTCTTCATCCTCCACCAAACATGGGGTGTGATTCCCCCTTCCATTTTTAATATGTTTTTACTTAATATATTTTATTTTTAAAAACATTCTTTTATTTGTCTAATGTGTTTTATTTATAATACATACAAATATTTTTTGATAAAATTCAAATTTGCATAAAAATTCTAGAAGATTATAACTAAAAAACACAAATTACATACTAAAATCATAAAATAAATTTTGCCTAAACCTACGAACACCACTACTCGTCATCAATGTGTTCAACACGAAATTATTCCAAATATAGTCGATTAAATCCACACATAGTTTTCCATGTGCGTGCTCACTGCGTAGTGCCCACAAATTTTATAGTTGTTATTCCTCGTCAATCGACTCAATATTCCCATGAATGTCATTTGGATCGTATTCGCATATTGCTTTACCATCGTCTTTAATAATTACGTTATGTAGTATTAAACAAGATACATAATGTATCTCAATTTTATTGGTTCAACTGCACGAGCCGGTTATTGTATTATCTCCCATTTTGTCTTTATCACACCAAACAACTGTTCGATATTTTTCCTTACCGATTCTTTGTCACACCCTCAAAATTTCCACATGCGAAGTATTACCGCGAGGCGTGCGACTGCCCAGGATCCAGCCACTAATTATTTTGAACCATTTACGAAATGTGTAAATTATTTCAAATGATACAGTTGGTGATTTAGTTTAAAAGATTTAAAAATGTACTTTATGTTTGCAGCGGAAATGTAAAATAAACTTATAACAATTAGAAACCTCAATTTAAACAAGTGTACAAAACGTACCACTTTCCAACCACACACACTCCATCCGTTTGCAACGTCCGTCTGCAGCTGTAATGTGACAACTGTGTTCTGTAATCATCGTATAATGTAAAACAATGTTGATTATCAATAAAACGATGTGCTTTGGTGTTATTATATGTGTTATTGTGTTTAATGATTTTACAATTTGATTCGATTCCGATTTCAAGCTTTAAATCACTTTCTGGAAGGTTATACGCAAGCTGGTGCATAAACGCAATCAGTTTAACGCGACGTACACTCCGGAACTGTGACGTAAGCCAAACATACCCTAAATATCCTTTACATAACTTAGAAATAAGTTTCGAAGGATTCGGTATGGCGAAAAGATGTTTATTTGAACTAAACAACTATTTACGACAAAACTGCGAAACGAACGTTGGTGACCGCCCGGATAATATTTAAATCCCAAAAATATTCTGTTATGATTAAAATTTTATTTTTAATCAGGCCCGTGTTGAAAAATAAATTAAAACGCTTAAAAACGTTATTTTTCAAGTTTAAGCGCGTACCGCGTGTTTCTGCGCGACACAGTGCTTATACTGCAAAACGCAGACAACGCAGCCAATCTCGGCAACTGAAATTTGTTTCAGTAATATTTTGGCGAGTTTATTTTTATAGAATAATAAAAATAATTTAGAACGCCATAAACCGGGATTTAAACGCTAGATAAAATACCTTGTATCCAGTTAAATACCTATTTTTATCTACTTTACCATCAAAATTACACTTCACCCCCTCCCCCCATACAATTTATGGTTCAATATATGGAGTGGGACCCACCAAAATTTTGTTATATTTTGCAATATTCTTCTTGATCTTGTTATTACACTTGTCCTTGCATGCTACAACTCCATATCATTCCATATCTTCATAAATCCTTATATAATCTTTCAAGAGATCATTTCACACTCCATCACTCCTTCTCTCTCCCTCCTAAAACCGTCCACTCTCTCTCTCTCTCTCTCACCATATTCATATCTTCAAACTTAGTTCATCAAGATTCAACTTCATTCCAAGCATATTTCAAGTGGTTGTGAAGAGCCAAAGGTGATTCCAAGGTGTTCTCAAGTGATTCAAGCTTCCTATCATCAAAATCTCATCCCACAACCTACTTGAATCTTGAAGGTATAACATTTATTTTTAAATCATACTTTTGATTATTGGTTGTTCTTGATGATTTGAAGTTTCTCTTGAATCTTGGGATTTTCACTAAACTTGAAATCTAAAATGAAAAGGGTCTTGTTACAAAATAAAAATGATATGTATATATATATATGTGTGTATGAGTCTTGAAGTTTGATTTCTTGATAAGTACTTGTTTAAGTTGTTACATGTTCTTGAATGATAGTTAAAATGCAAGTGTTTATTGATTTATGCATGATATGATAAATGACCAAGTACATCAGCAAATAAAACTGAATGTATCACATATTTGATGCATTTAGATTAACATAAAATGCTGATGTTATGATAGTATGCTTTAGGCACTTGTACATAAGGATACATGTTGATTTAAAGCTCAAGAAGTGATAAAAATAGGGTTGTATGATAAAAATGTTTTTGAACAGGTTATAAACACTAAAAATAATATTATTTGATGTATTACAATGGCATGAAACTTTGACATAGGATTGATAGCTTTGCATGTTGTACATATAGCTTAAAAAGTAGTAAATTATGTGAAATTTGCATGACTTATGTGTTTTACTTAAGACCTGCACTATCATGAGTATAACCATTATTTTATTCAGTAAATAACATGGTTTATGTTAAAATTTCAAGTCGTTTCGAATTGGGATGGTTCGGGTAATGTTTGATGCAAAACTATGCGGTAAAACGGTTAAAAATCGCCTTTTCGGAGGATTTTTATCAAACTGTTTTAGATCAGTAACCAAACTGAAATTTTTGATATAAAAACAAGTATTTTAACTTATATTAAGTTTACTTGGTGTTTGGTTAGTCATACGTGACTTCCGACGCCCAAAAATGTCACCGAATCGCTAAAATAAGTGTTTTTCGACATACACTAGAATGGGTTGTTCATGGGTAAATTTTATGTGTTACAATGTGCTATGTGTTTAACAATATGTGTATGATGATGTGTTAGTGTTCACAATATTATGTGTATTACGATAAAATCAAAAATAATAACTTTTCGAGAAATCTCAAAGTTATGTGAAAATTCTAAGTATCGGAGAAACTTATGTATTTTATGAGTTTTTGATTATTAAATCATTCTTATTTAATTTAGGACGAATAAATTGAGGGATTGTGTTAACATATAAAAACGCACCCAAAGGTGAGTACATAGATCCCCTCTTTTTACTGTTTTCGATTGTTTTGGGGTGATTCATATGTATCAAAACGATTTCAATATTCTAACGATGGTTTCAAAACGATTGAGATGGTTTATACAAAACTAATAACGATTTCGATAATATGAACGAACTTGTTGGTGGTAGTTACATAACGAATGACATTCATTAGCATTGATTAAGCCGACCAGTATTAGGTTATGGTACCATATGATCTAACAAATCCCGTTATCAAACTGCACCCATGGTTATGTGTGGGTTAGGTGGGTAACGACTGAATCTGATGATTGTTAACTTACCCTTTGGAGGTTTGTTAATGCAAGAACGAGTTGAACGATGAACGAGTCACAAAGGTTTGAATGTTATTAGCGAGACGACCAAAAGTAGTTTTCACAATTAAAACAAGAACGATTTGTACGAGAATGATTGAACGATTATGAACGATTTAAACAAGTGAACGATAATCTATAACGAGAACGAGTTAAACGATGTCACACAACGAGGTTTACTAAACGATATAAACCATGCGAGTTTTATTACGAGGACGATTTACGATTGGGTTTACGAAAATAAATGTTTTGGGTTAAGATTCATGGCCTCGAGGTTTATAAATTATAACCAATCTGTTTTGACTTGGTTATTCATTTTACAATATGAACATTTTACAAAACAAGTTTTCTAATATCGATTAACGAAGTTGTACGAGATATTTCAACATGTAAACGAGCCATGAATCTGACACTCACACAAAAAAACTATGTGCTCACCAGCATTTCTTTGCTGACTTTGTTTTTACATATGTTTCAGGTGATGTTGCTTAATGTTGATTGCTAGGATGCTTGAGTCACATAGGATTTGGACGAGACCTTAGTGATTTAATAACGATGATAGACTATGTTTGACTTGCTTGTTTAACTTTAAGACAATGTTTAATATTCAATAAAACGAAACTCTTTGTATCCATGGTTTGAAACAATAATTCTGTTACAACACTCCCCGATGTTTCCGCCACGGTTTGTTGTTTTACGTGGTCGGGGTGTGATAGTTGTAGATCTGCAAGCATGCAGTAGTATGTCAACATAAAGTTGGCGAGTTCACAGTTTATCAGTGTTGTTTTCAAAACGTAGGTTGTTAAGTTACTCTGTTTTTATAAAACATGTCATGGGGAGCTAACCCATCTTTTTAAGCTACTAAACCCGTGCCATACCGAAACTAACTGTGGTTATGTTTAGTGTCTTGCGTCAATGTCTATCATCATTTACTAGTGCCCAGGTATACTAGTTCACTCTCGTCCTCTGCAGCACGGTGTGAGGCTTGTTATACCTAATAGCGCTACTAACTAATATCCCTTTCGCCATTGGCCCGGCGATTAATCGGTAAAAAATGTGTAGGGACTTTCAGATAGAGTTCCGTCTACTCCGCTTAAGACATGTAATATAAATAGTAAATTAAGAGATGTCTCACACAAGGAGACAAAGTTACCTGTATCCCACACAAGGAGATGACGTAGTTTGTATCCCACACAAGGAAATAGTTGTTATTTATTCCGTTCCCAACCACCGGGAATACATGCTTTTAGTAAAAAGTGTGAACTCACCTTAGATTAGCTCGGCAGATTAAGTTATGCGAGCTAGTATAGTCAACCACGTCATATTATGGTTACCAAGAACATTAGACGTCGTTTATGTAATTCACGCAAAGCCTATACACATCTAACAATTAACATGCATACAAGTTGTCACAACTATGTTACCGAGTAGGTTTTAGGCACATGTTCGTAATATAGACTACAACACACAATACACCATCTATACAATCATCAAGCATGTATAAGTACCAAATATAGCAGATTCGGCACTTTATAAACTTACAAACATGCATAACTCAACTTACTAAAAATGGGCTGTTTTGGGGTGCCCGTTTACCGTACTTATGAGATTTCAAAAATTATGATCTTTTTATGAGACGTGACCCTCGGAGGGGTTGATCTTTTGTTATGTTTTTAGAGTTTAGCTCTTTACCAAAAATTTATAAAAATTCATTTACTAAGCTGCAATCAGATTCGTTACTTTCTAACTGCAGCTCATGGAAAAATTCATTAAAAAATCATCGGTTCTCCGATTTACCAAATTATAGTTGGAGGTTTGCACGGACACTTAAGAGCATCTAAAGTATTTCATAGCAAAAATCCAAATACGCAGCAAGCTTTGACCCAAACATAACACGCAAAATCTGCAGAAAAACGCAGCTTTAATTGCTGAAACGAAATAATTTATTTAAAATAGCAGATGACATCCAAAAATCATGATTCCAGCGCCATTAGAAGAGTATTTCAAAATAACAGGTTATAGACTCGATAAAATCCATATTTCATTAAATTATTACCCATTTACAGCCAGCTGAAGTTGGCTGAAAACGTTGGACAGGTTATGCTTTATTACCCGACTCCTTAAAACGAGTTTTACGACTTTAATCCCATAACTAACGAACGACAATGACACTAAAACATCATGTTCTATAGATTATCATGTCAGTGCTGATTATTTATCAGTTTAACGTCACGAATTCCACAATCCACCTATAATCTAACCATGATAGCTATGCGCTTTCAAACCCTAGTTCCCAAACGAACCCAATAATCAACCCGCTCATTAACAACACATAACTCCTACCAACTTGCATTCTATATATCTGTCACACCCCGATATTTCCACGTATTACCGATGGGCCCGGTGGGGAGTATCGTGACGTAGTTGATATCATCATAGTCAATAATCACAGTTCAATGCACAGCGAAAGTCAAAAAGTAAATTATATTACAAACCGAATGAAAGTAACATAAATTATTACATAACGGTTGTAAAGTGTATCCACAGGCGGATCAATACAAAAGAGATATTGTTCATCAGATTTAAAGTGATAAAAGATTGTAAGACTTTTTATTTATTCACTCAGGAGTTCCAGCCCATTTTGCTTAGTACCTGCACTTAATCTTTTTGAAAATACGTCAGTTTGCACTGGTAAATACAATTAACCGACACTTTTGAAAATGTTTATGAAAATTGATTTAAATGCACAAGGCACAAATGTTCTTTTATAACTTGGGATAATTATTTAAAAATAATCTTGTAAAAGAATTATATGTTTGTCATACATTCAGTAGCCCGGGTTAGAAGTACCGGGTTAAAGAGTAATAGACACACCACATAATATAATCCCACGACGAGTTATTCTCAACAAGCGGGTATATCTTTTTGCATACGCACCGGCAGGCGTATGCCTACACCCCGTGCTTAAGTCGTGGCCATTTCAATGAATGAGCCGAGGATATCCAGGACACGGTCATTAACCCCTCAAAGGCTTAGAGCAAACAAAACAGATTAAACAGGTTATCTCAATGATTTAAGCATTATTCGATTAAAGATTCAATACCCGACCAAGCGGTATTATTAAATACCGTACCCCAAGCCCGTATAAGGGAAAATAAGTTAAAAGTATTTACCTGAGCAAAATATACAAATTTATCTCAGCCGCATAACAATCAGCAAGTGCAAATATCTTTTACTGGGCTCCTAAATCTAGAACGAAGGTTTTAATAACCTACTAGATTTATAACGGGTCTTATTTAAGTCTTAACTTAGACCGGTTAGTTTTAATGAAAGGTTTACGGTTCAAAACGCAAGATTAAGCGAAGACCGGATTAGAATGTGATTTAGACCCGAAAATTATGAAGACTTGTGTAATATGGGTAAACTAAACACAATCTGGATTTTGAAGTAAATATGATAAGGTTTGACCCGTTTCGGTTAATTTATGCAAACTAGTTACATAAACCGTTCCGAACGCGTATATGCGCAACGGGTAACCAAATGAGTCATGAACAGGTTCCCTAAGTTAATATGTTTAAAATATATTATGATATCAGTAGGATACCTTCCATTATGCCCAAAACGAATTTAAAATCAAATTATGCCCCGTAGGGGTATTTTGGTCATTTTAAAGATTATAAAAGAAGTTAAGTGACAATCTGAGGTTCTGGTCTAAAATGATAAGTAAAAATATTTATTTTAGTAGGTTATATCAGTAAGATATTAAATATATGTGAAATTTATCATTCATAACCAAACTATGCACCGTATGGGAATTTTGGTCATTTCACATATGTTGTAAAGGTCAAATTTGGAAATCTGAGTTCAAAACTTTTTCGTACTGTTAAAATATAAAAATTTACTTAAAACATCAGTAGTTAATAAATCTTATGTGTCAAAATAGTTTTAGCCCATACTATGCGTTTAAAATGCGTAAAAAGTCGGTTTTAGGCGATTTTCAGGTTATATAAGGAAAGCTGAGATTTTTATCAGTCCAGAAGGCTTAAAATATTTTATTTAACATATGAAATCAGTAGAAAAAGATTTGGTATCAAAATGTTATGTAAAACTCATTTTAGTAGTAAAAAGGGTATAACCTACAATTACCGAATCAAGGCAAGAACCCCATGTTATGATCAGTTTAAAAATTAATAAAAATCTTCAGAAATCCCAAAATATTATATTACATCAGTGGGTAAAAATTTTGGTGTCGAAATTTGGGTTTAAATAGGCTTTATGCTAAAAATGCCGTTTAATTAATAAAAAGCTTTCAAATTACGATATTGAGCATAACTCCTAATTTAGACCTCAAACTGATGTCAAATTTTAGGACAGGTATATAATTCAGTAATAAAAGTTTTTGTTCTCTCACATTTTCAAAAATCTCGTTTTAATATCAAAAGGGCATAATGGTTAACTTTTAAGCAATTAACGGACACATGCAATGAACTAGGTTTACAAAGGAACCACATTGTATAAACTCAGAGGATTATACTAACATGTAATATGGTCCTAATAGAACCCTAAGGCATATCTAAAATACGCTAAATCGGGTCAGAACTGAAAGTCAAAGCAAAAGTCTTCTTTTACGATTTTCGGTTGCGAACCGAGCCTAAACTCGGAATTGTCGGGTTGAACATGCTTAGAAATGTTCTTACATTATTTACCAAATTATTTTAGTGTTAAAACATGTTCCATAACTTCTACATTATCAGTTATGAATTTATTTGCAAAAATAGCTTCTGTTGACTTTTTAATATTAAGTTTGACCTGACAATTGACCAAGTTAGGGTGATAATCAGTGGGTGCCCTTTTAAGGGTTTATTACCCACATAATTACCAACTCACAGCCACTTTCAATTCGAACAATGGCTGGACCATTAGTGATTAATCACTAAGTCAAAGCTTAATTACGACGGCTTTGACTTTTGGTCATTAAACTAAGAAAACTTGAACTAGAGAGGCTAAGAATGCTTACAAGGACTCTTAGCATGAATAAGGAGCTGAGGAAAACTTGCTTGAAGTCCAGAGAGCTCCAGAGAATGGGTTTAGAAAATATTTGAAATGTGCAAGTGAACTAGCAATCAAGAAGGCCTTATATAGCCAAAAATACTTCACAAGATCACTCCACACAAGTCTACAATTGATTTCTGATGATCCCAGGTGTCCCCTATGCATGTAAAACTGTTGGCTCAGTCCTTGGATTCGAAAAAAGCTTTCTAAGGTGGAGGAATAGGCTTTACATGCGGCTGTCCATATCTGGCTGTAACTGGCACTTCCTCGCGGCCCGCGTAAGACATAGTGAATTCTTACGCGGCCCGCGACAACCTTCAAAACCAGGAAAAATTTTTAAACTTTTCACTTTCAGTCTCTGGTCCATTTTAACTTTGTTTTACTTTCATTTATTGCATTTTGGACCCCCATAGTTAACTTTTAAGGACCTTGGGTCATAAACTAACTCCGTTAAGCTCCCGGTTAGTCGTACGATCACCCGAAAAGTCTTGTTTAGTTCAAAAATCCACAAAATTAATATCCAACATTCTTGGAAGCGAAATGTACAATTATTACAATGTTCTTGGGATTGTTAAAAGGTCACTCAGATGTTACTTTCAACATGTTGACACTTTTAACCCCTATGTTTTATAAGATCCTTATTTTAACACAAACGACTTCCAATGATCGACAAATTGTTCATTAAAGCATACGAACGTCGTATGAGGTCAATCAGAGGCACAAGAATGGCATGTTGACACTTTGGATCCCTTTATTAACATATTTACATTGCTTGAAAATTTTAGTTCCTCGGAAACAAATCCTTACACGTTTAAAGTCCATGCCACGTGTCTTCATCATATTGGTCGTGATTTTACAAGGTGTTACAATATCATCTTAACACCAAGAACACGCAACAAAAATCAGAAACGCAGCCAAGACACGCAAAACTAGCAACCGAAGTCATGCATGAATTGATTTAATTAACAACAAAATGCAAGATGCAATACCTTGTAGCGAGTGAGGTCGGCTTCAGCCTTGGATCGAACCAGAGAGGGGTTCTTGGGCTTGATCTTGCGCTGGCAAAGCAGGAGGAAGGGAGCACAGAGTCGTTGTCACAGCCCCTGACCTCCTGCCCCGGGAGGCGGGTGCCGCGAGCACGCAGAGCGGGTGGTATCGGTGTTTATTAATATGGCAGCGGAAAACTTTCATCAGGACCATAGTTAGGAAATGTTTTATCAGAGTTAAAACACCCAACTTTTTATAACAAACAAATGGGATAAAACCGAAGTTTCCATTACAATATGTTTATAGGGATAAACCCTATTTTATCGAAAGACAAAACTCCTTTTTTATTTAGGTAACTTTTATAGACACTTTTCCAAGCCTTTGGTGCTCTCCAGCTGGCTTCTAATAGCTTCACATTAAGTTACCTGAAACATGTTTTAAAAAGTTTTTATCAGCAAGAAATACTGGCGAGTGCATCCCAGTTTAATCAAAACAGTTTTATGACTTCACATCTTTATAGTATTGAGGGCATCCGCAATTACATTTGCTTATATCTATCTAATTACCCCTTTCTGGTATTGTCAATCCTGACTTGTGGTCATGCTACATTTCCAATAGTAACGAGTTTCAAGTAATGTATACAAAACCCCAACATACCGGTAGTAATTGTAGAATCACAAATACTCAATTACTGTTAAGTGTAATTTAAAACACTTGAGGTTTTGGTAAAACATTTTGACTCACAAAAGTAATTTACAAAAAGTTGACAAAAAGAGAATGTACTCACATTGTTTACTTAGGTAAAACTAAGGGTTCCTGGTGTATTGATGTGCGGGTGCAAACACGTCATATTTTGTATAGTTTTGTGTCGGTTTTAATTGTTTAAGTTTGTTTATTCATATTGGTATAGGTGTTTATTGTTTGTTGGGTTTTTCAGGCTTAACGGTACTTAAACGAGGAATAAAGATCATACAAGCTGGAAAACAGGTTTTACGAGGCAATTCGGAGCTGGAAAACATTTTTTGCTAGAAACCTACTCCCTCGCGCCACGCGAGGGAGAATACATGACGCGGTGCGTGGCGCGAAGCTGGTTGGTCAACGAAAGTCGGCCGTCAGGAAATTTTGGTAGAAACATATTTTCACGAGAAATTTTGGTTTTTAACCTATTTTCACGAGAAAAGAGGAACGATTCATTCCCAGCCGTCAGGAACGATTCCAGAGCACTTTGAGGCGATTTTCTCATCAATCTTTCATCTCCCAAGTCATTCCTTCATGTCCGATCAATTGCTTATGATTATTGAAGCTGTGGTGACTTCGATGTGCGGCTAAACTTCTCATAACTTCTACTTGGATGAACTTTTACGTTGTTTTGCATTAAACCTTGTTTTCGGATTCGTATAACTGGTACAGCTTGACCACTTGTGTTGGATTCTTGGCAAACGTTTCTTGTGTTTGAATTACTTGTCGTTTATTAAGCGTATTGGCAACTTTCTTGCGTTGTTAGCGGGTTGGTAAATTGGCGGGTAGTTGATACAATCAAACGGGTTATTAGGTTGCATAGTGAATCTTAAAAACTATCCTTGATAACTAATCAAATTCATTAATTCCGAGGCCATGTCTATGTGGTGTTTTGAATCGGTAAACAGGTTTTTATGTTAAACGGGTAATTGGGATTCCGGGTAGAGGTTATTCTTTATCGTATTGATTACAACTTTATTAATTAGCTCTTTAGTTTTTACAATTAAATTCATAAAACCTCCCAATCTAGTTTATTTAGTTCTTAGTTAAAAACGCAACACTGACCATAAATTCCCCGTGGATACGATACCCTACTTAAGCTATCTACGTAGTTTATTTAGGTTTTTGATTGACCCTAACGACAGTCATTGATGTGTGTAAAATGCAACATATAAATTACATCAAATGAGGCATAAAACTAACCCTTTTTAAGTACTAATGTTGGAAAAGAGTGTTTTTGTCTTCCTTTTGTATTTTCAGGATTAAATGAGCTCAAATTCACAAAAGAAGCAAAAAGACAGCTAAATCTAACATAAATACAAGAAAAGGAACATAAGTGGACTGCCCGACCCCTCAACGGCATCTTCCCAAGCAAAATAGAGAAGGCAGAAGACTGAACACGCCCCGTGCTCAGCCAGCACGGGGCCGTGCCCAAGAAGCAGTAGAAAAGACAAACCTATAGAAGCTTCTATTGCCCACCATGGGCCGTGTCCAGTGAACACGGGGGCGTGGCGAAAGTACAGCAGGCGCATTAATTGTAATTGCGAATTACAATTAATGAAGAGAGAGAGTGTCAGACAGGCACGGGGGCGTGTCCAGCGGACATGGGGCCGTGCCCAGCCTTCTGTCCAGCCTATAAATAGGAGTGCTTGGTTTCATTTCAACTCATCCCTTGGCACACCACCTCTCTCACACTTCATCCACCACCCACCACCACCATAACACCATCATCCACCACCATCATCCATTGTCCATCGTAGAGTGTGTGAGTCGTCTCGGGATCCAAGATTGATCGTAAGAGTTCTTGACAATCAAGGCCATGTTTGCCTAAGTCTCTTACATCACTTGGTGAAGACAAAGTGTCTAGTTTAATACTTTTTATTTCTAATCTTTTGCACTTTTTATTTGGTTTTGTATTAATGACTTTAATAACTGGGGGTGTCTTGGCATTATTTTACTGTCTATATAAAATAAAAGATTTTCACCATTCATATCTCCACGGTCTATATGGAGGTATGTTGGATACCTGGTCGGGGGTTAAGGGAACGGTTTGGTAAAGGTCTTGCCATTGTTCAGCGTTTAGAGGTCCTGCAATGGACCTGGGTCAAATTTAGTAGGACCTCCTTCAATACTTCACGGTATTGGATGGCGGGGGTCCAAACTCTTTGATCCCCTCATAAGTTAACTACTATTAATACTATAACCCGGCTATTTAGGACTGTATCCCTACTGACTCAGACTACTTAGTCGAGGGTAACGTCACCGCCAAAAGCGGGGCCTACCATAATATTGCATTAATAACTTAATTAATTATCTTCCAATAATCCATCCTTTTAGGATTGTATCCTTGCTGACTCAAACTACTGGGGTGAGGGTAACGTCACCTTCAAAAGAGGGGCCTACTACAATAACTAAGATAATCTCTTAATTATGTGCAAAAGTGCGGAAATAATCAAAGGTTATACTAGATACGAGTCGGAACCAAGTGATTCATCTTGTCTATCTGTTTTTCTTTTATTTTACTTTTCAGCATTTTAGTTAGTTTTTATTTTTCTTATTTTAAAACATTTTTCTAAACTTTTTATTTTGATTAGACGTTGAGGATAAACCGGTACTAAAAGCTCTTGTGTCCTTGGACGACCTCGGTATCTTGCCAACACTATACTACGCTCACGATGGGTGCACTTGCCCATATGTGTGTTTAGTGTTAGTAAAATATCGTGTTTTATAAATTTAAAACTTGGCTAAAATAAGTGTTAAAGGGGCTTAAAATATACACCTAATAAATATAACACTTTACCGCACATCAAGTTTTTGGCGCCGTTGCCGGGGACACAAGGATTTTAGGAAAGCTTAAAATCGACGGCCTAATCAGTTTTTCAAAACCTTTTCAAAACGGGCCCACATTTTTCTGCATTTTAGTTTAGTTTTGCATTTACAATAGGTTGAACACGGGCCGTGCTCGCTGAACACGGGGCCGTGCTGCATATTTTTCATAAAACACCCAGTAACAGAAGCTTGAACACGGGCCGTGCTCACTGAACACGCCCCGTGCTCAACGAAATCAGTAAATTTAATTAAAACGCCCAGATACAGATTCTGAACACGGGGCCGTGTCCAGCCTCTGTTTTCGTTTTTCTTTTTGTTTTCTGATCTCGGGACTTGGTTGTGGTCTGCTGAGTGATTCTTATGGATCAATACTCAGGAGGTTACAACTACACCTATGAGGAGGATGATTATAGGGGTAACTATTGCACCAATTGTCGTAACACACGCTCGGTTCAAAATAGTCGCTCATATCAACCATCCAATTCATACACCTACTATGAGGAGCCCAGGTACGAGCCATCAACTTCATACACATCCTATGAAGACCACAGGTATGAACCTCCTCCCTCATACTCATATTTTGATGAACCAAGGTATGAGCCTTCATACTCATACTTTGAGGAACCAAGATATGAGCCACCACCTTCGTATGCTTATTATGAGGAACCATGGCGTGAACAACCCACCTCATATGAGTATTATGAAGAACAAAATTACGACCCTTATCCATCATATGCTTACAATGAAGAACAATGGTGTGAACCATCTACTTCATATGGGTATTATGAGGAACAAATGATCGAACAACCGGATTCAAGCTTTGAAAATCCCGATTCTTTTTCTATAACCGAAGTGACCGATAGGATATTAGAACACATTAGAGTTATCGATCGCTGTATAAAAGAATCTCGCGCAAGGGAAGAGGAATCCCGCGCAAGAGAAGAATTAAAAAAGGAAGAGATAACCGAAAGTGTAAAAATGGAAGAACAAATAAGTGAAAAACCGACACATGAGTTAAACAACGAAAAAGGTGAGTCCGACAACGTTAAAATTCAAGAAGAGTCTAATTTTGAAGAAATTAATCTCTTGTCACCTTCTTTTGAAAATCATTGTTTAGTACCCACTCATGCTAAGTTTTTAAAAGAGTTAAACACTAACACTAAAATTGACGAAACGGTAAGTGTTAAGTTAACTGATGATCAAACCTCACTAATAAAAGAAGACCCATTTGAAATTAACATTACACCGGTTCCATGTTTCTTTCAAAATTCGTTTATTAGTAATGTCACAATCGATAAAGATCTTTGTGTTAACATAATGCCTAACTACATTTTCGAAAAATTAAGTATTAGTGATTTTTCTCCACTTCAAATACCCATTTTTCTATCCAATCGGAAAGTAATAAAATCAATCGGTATAGTTGAGGATGTATTGGTTCAAACAAATCAAATGGTAATCCCGACCGATTTTGTCATCCTCGATGACGCTCCTCTAGTGTTGGGACGACCATTTGTAAAAACTCACGAAGCTTGGAAAAACCGGAAGTTCAACAATCTACCTCTTCAATTAGGGGCATTTAAAAGAAGTGTCGATCTTGAGCGATCAATGAAATATCCATTCGGCAATGACGACCCCCTAATTGAAGATGAGCCAGAACCACCCGATAAGGTGGGTCTAGCCAAGGACCCTTATAAACGTGGCGCACCACGGAGGCATTCCGCGGAACTATCCGTAGTTTTAGTTTAGATTAACTTTTACGTTTTCTAGTTTAGTTTTTTTTTCTCAGGAATAAAACACACTCGGGATGGTGAAGGATGATAAGGGAAGCTTGAACCAACACCCCATGCACAAAAACAGAGCCTCCCGATAATTTTTCTTCATTACAGCAAGTTCAGCACGGGGTCGTGCTCACCCCAACACGCCCCGTGCCCAAGGTTCTGTAGAAAATGCCCAGTTCAGGTACCTGGACACGGGGCCGTGCTCACTGGACACGCCCCCGTGCCCAGCCTTCTGTTTACTTTTGGTACTGGCAGTCTGGACACTGGGCCGTGCTCAGCCAACACCACCCCGTGTTCAACTACCCAGTACCATAAAATCTTGTTTTTAACCCATTTTTACACATTTAATCAGCCTAAAAACTTATTTTTGGGACACATTGAGGACAATGTGTAATTTAAGTGTGGGGGGGATGCTAAAACCTTGAATCTTGCAAGTTCTAATAACAAGCCTTACACAAAACTCTATTGGAACCGCTAATCACCCCAAATTTTTTCAAAAATTTTCAATTTTTTTTACTTGTCTAGGTTTAATTTGGGAATTTCAAAATTCTAAAAAGGTTATATTTTTACAAATTTACAACCGATAGCGTCGTGATAAAAAGAACCAACATAAGAAAATTATGAAAAGGCATGACAAGCTTAGTTAAAATTTAATTATATATACTTGAACACATAAAAACTCATTCCAACAAAAGTGAGTTTTGAGCCTTTATTGAGCATACAAATATATATCTTTAAATTAAATGCTCATTTTTCGTTTCTTGTGTGAATAGCCGCTTGGTTCTTACGACTCTAGAACTTGCCATGACGATACATTCCCGTTCCTTATCAACTTAAACCTGAGTAAGTAAATGATAGAGGCATTAGGACTAACCCTTTTTTCTTCTACACCATTATTTTTTTTTTTACCACCTACCCAAAATCCCCCTAGTTAGCCCCTTTGAGCCTAAACCTTTTCATTTCATAACCCAAACCAAACACCCCTTTTACCCACCAAAACCTTTTTCATTTTTAACCCTTTGTTTTAGTAACAAGTTCGGTTTTTCGTATGATCAAAAAAAAAATGTGTTGATGATGAAGCAAAAGAAAATAAACAAACAAGTTCATCAAAAATAACTTTGTTTGAATAATAGCTTCATCAAAATAAAAAGTTACAAAAATAGAAAGTCCTACGAAAACCGACACTTGTTACGCTTTTTCACCCTTTTTCTACTAACCACTAACCCATCCACCTACCTTTAACCCAAGCCTAACCCTTCACCCGCAAAGTCCTCTTGATATTTACAAAGGTATAAAAGTTAAAAAGGAGGAGGATTGATTGCTTGGCAAGCCTATGGTAGGAGTAAGTTCCATGCCGCTCTCGAGTAATTCACTAAAAATACACCTTCGGCCGAGTGTGAGTGATTTCTCCCGTGAGGTATGTGAACTTGTATATAAATGGAATTTTAAAAAGGCATGTTATGCCCAAATAAGTAATTTCTCTTATGAAAAGTTTTAAATAAATCATGACGAATAGGATTGTAAATAAATAAAAATAAAACTACATAAAGAATCTTGGAAATCCCGACACTCTACGACAAGCCCAAAACCTTCTCTTCTACCCATTCCATTTGGGAGTGTAAGCCACATATTAAAGAGTTTTGCTTGAGGACAAGCAAAAGTTCAAGTGTGGGGGTATTTGATGTGTGTAAAATGCAACATATAAATTACATCAAATGAGGCATAAAACTAACCCTTTTTAAGTACTAATGTTGGAAAAAGAGTGTTTTTGTCTTCCTTTTGTATTTTCAGGATTAAATGAGCTCAAATTCACAAAAGAAGCAAAAAGACAGCTAAATCTAACATAAATACAAGAAAAGGAACATAAGTGGACTGCCCGACCCCTCAACGGCATCTTCCCAAGCAAAATAGAGAAGGCAGAACACTGAACACGCCCCGTGCTCAGCCAGCACGGGGCCGTGCCCAAGAAGCAGCAGAAAAGACAAACCTATAGAAGCTTCTATTGCCCACCACGGGTCGTGTCCAGTGAACACGGGGGCGTGGCGAAAGTACAGCAGGCGCATTAATTGTAATTGCGAATTACAATTAATGAAGAGAGAGAGTGTCAGACAGGCACGGGGGCGTGTCCAGCGGACACGGGGCCGTGCCCAGCCTTTTGTCCAGCCTATAAATAGGAGTGCTTGGTTTCATTTCAACTCATCCCTTAGCACACCATCTCTCTCACACTTCATCCACCACCCACCACCACCATAACACCATCATCCACCACCATCATCCATTGTCCATCGTAGAGCGTGTGAGTCGTCTCGGGATCCAAGATTGATCGTAAGAGTTCTTGACAATCAAGGCCATGTTTGCCTAAGTCTCTTACATCACTTGGTGAAGACAAAGTGTCTAGTTTAATACTTTTTATTTCTAATCTTTTGCACTTTTTATTTTGTTTTGTATTAATGACTTTAATAACTAGTTACTTATCTTGAAGGTGATCTTTCCTTATCGTTTGTCCGTGGTGTCTTGGCATTATTTTACTGTCTATATAAAATAAAAGATTTTCACCATTCATATCTCCACGGTCTATATGGAGGTATGTTGGCTACCTGGTCGGGGGTTAAGGGAACGGTTTGGTAAAGGTCTTGCCATTGTTCAGCGTTTAGAGGTCCTGCAATGGACCTGGGTCAAATTTAGTAGGACCTCCTTCAATACTTCACGGTATTGGATGGCGGGGGTCCAAACTCTTTGATCCCCTCATAAGTTAACTACTATTAATACTATAACCCGGCTATTTAGGACTGTATCCCTGCTGACTCAGACTACTTAGTCGAGGGTAACGTCACCGCCAAAAGCGGGGCCTACCATAATATTGCATTAATAACTTAATTAATTATCTTCCAATAATCCATCCTTTTAGGATTGTATCCTTGCTGACTCAAACTACTGGGGTGAGGGTAACATCACCTTCAAAATAGGGGCCTACTACAATAACTAAGATAATCTCTTAATTATGTGCAAAAGTGCGGAAATAATCAAAGGTTATACTAGATACGAGTCGGAACCAAGTGATTCATCTTGTCTATCTGTTTTTCTTTTATTTTACTTTTCAGCATTTTAGTTAGTTTTTATTTTTCTTAGTTTAAAACATTTTTCTAAACTTTTTATTTTGATTAGACGTTGAGGATAAACCGGTACTAAAAGCTCTTGTGTCCTTGGACGACCTCGGTATCTTGCCAACACTATACTACGCTCACGATGGGTGCACTTGCCCATATGTGTGTTTAGTGTTAGTAAAATATCGTGTTTTATAAATTTAAAACTTGGCTAAAATAAGTGTTAAAGGGGCTTAAAATATACACCTAATAAAAATAACACTTTACCGCACATCAGTCATCATGTATCTCCTGGTTATTATCTATTAAAATTAAACAATGCACACGTGTTAGTAAAATAACCCAAATCATATTAACCGCACAACTCGAGGCAGAACTCTAATGACTGAGTCAGGCAGAGCCTTGACATGCATTACGGAGTCCTAGATCAATCAGGTGTAACACGAGACAGAATTTCAACGACTGAGTCAGGCAGAGTCTTGATATGCGTTACGGAGTCCTAAATCAATCGTGTAGGGTAACAAATAGGGTTATAATACTTATAACGAGGCAGAGCTTTGCTTTATAGGGGTATTATATCTCGAGAGTTTAGACTATTAGAGATTTGAGAGAGAATATCATAAATGAACGGTTTGAAAATGAGGCCTGAAGCCTCTATTTATAGGGCTGATCGGACAACGAGTCGCGACCCGCGACTCCTTTGGCTTCGGCCTTCGCGGCCCGCGAGGTAGACCGGCTAGGCACTAGCCTTGGTGAGTCAAAGGTATAGCCTTCACACATCACCGGACAGGTGGCGCAATGCCTTGTCCGGCACACAAGGCCAGTCGCACCCCGCGAGGGACCCAGAGAACTGGGTCGCGGCCCGCGAGCGACTCCAGTTCCTTGTTTTCTTTGATTTTTATAATATGAAAGTATTTCGGGCTCGTTTCTCGTATACGGGGTATATAAGGAACGTTTTAAGGTCAAGTTAAGGGGTTTTAGGAGGGTTGTTATAGTCGTGACTTCAGAATGTGAGTGATTAGGGTTTGTTTTGAGGTGTTATGTTACAACCATGCATACATACGCATTCTCTAGTGGGGTGGGGGCGGTTATGGACAAGAGTTTGGGCCAAAGATTAATAAAACAAACAAGGGGGTAACGAATTGGGCTAGAGGGTGTTTAGGTGAAGCCAATTGAAAGAAATGGAGGGGTGTGGGCTGCCATAAAACACAAGGAAGTGAAGGGGTGTGTGGCAGCGATTACTAGTAATATATACAAATATATATATATATATATATATATATATATATATATATATATATATATATATATATATATATTTCTCAACTAATAAAAAGAGTGTAATAAATCATCAACTAATTTAATATATACACTAAACAAGTTATGGTTCAGGTCTCATAAGTTTCGAGTTACGCGAATGGATTGAATCGACACGTGAGACACTAGCTTTAGTTCAAACCGTACAGGTCGGTTCAACATGATATGGATTTAAATAAGTATAAAATAAATTCGCTGAATAAGATCATTATATAAATTGAAATATAAATGCGAAACTAATGGTTTACCTCGAGAATTCGGGTTGTCACATTCTTGGCACTTCGCAAACTTTTTTATTTTTTTATCATTGGGTTTAGGAATAGTTTTAACAATAGCCGTATAGGATGGGTATATACTGTTGGCTAGGTAATAACCATGCTAGGACGACACCCCATTGAACATGCAAGAAGAATCAGGGCTCGTACCTCTAATGATATCGTCGAAAATATGAGATCTTGTAAGTATGTTTAAATCATTGTTTGAACCTGGAACCCCAAAAAAGCATGCCAAATCCATAAATCTTGTGAGCAAGCGGCCTCTAAGATTATTGAGGGATAACCTATATCACCAAGCATATATTGACCGCGCCATGTAGTAGGGCAATTACACCATTATCAATGAGTACAATCAATGCTTCTAAGCATCCTAGAAAATCCATGTCTCTCTTCATGGAATGCAAAAATCTTTTCGATACCCTTCTTCGTTGGCCTATTTAAATAGAACCTGCTACACATGTTCACAATACCTTTGGAAAATTCATACAAACACTCCTGACTCATTCTCTCGTACATCCTTAAATATTCATCCCATAAATCACTAGCAGTGACATACGCTAATTGACGACGTGCCGAATTGTATTTTTGAAACGTAGTAAAACCCCTTCTCCCTATAACATCGTAGCGCAATGTGAAAAAGTCATCATAATTAGCCAAATCATTGGCAATACGTACGAACAATCGTCGACTCATTCGAAACCCGACGCCTAAATTGTTCGTCAGTGTACACACAGTTTTTAGCAAAATGGTCACCAGCAAAAGGTTCATGAGCACCTTAAATAAATGTTAAAAACTAAGTTTAATAAATTATTCAAAACAAACCTAAAAATAAATAACAAAACTTTCAAAAATAAAAATTGTATAAAAATATATACCTTTGTGATATATAACGCAGCGGCCCTCGTTCTTGGTTGTGACGTTTCTTCGTCTTCACCGTCTTCTTCCATCTCGGCAACAATTTTAGCCGTCTCAAGCATCATGCTAAGAAAAAAATTCCCAACATTTTTCTCGTCCGATGAAGAACTTATGGCAATTAGTTTTTAAAAGATATAGAGAATGTGAGAAAAGAAAATATAAAAGATAGAGATGTGAATTGGTGAGTTTGGGGGAATAAAATGTGCGTTATATAGTGTTTAAAATTATAAAAAAAAAAAAGAAAAAAAATGAATTTTTTAATTAAAAATAGCGGTTGAATAATGGCATGACTTTGAAATCATCGTCGGGATGAACGGGAGAAGATTACCCCGAGTTTATCGAAAGTGGGATGTGGGGGGTGGGGGGTGGGGGGGGGGGGGGGGTTCCCTTCGGGGTCACCAGCCACGTCGGCTTCCCGATCCCCATTCCCGATACATACCGCATAGTCTAACAACAACAGCAACTTTGTCATAAATGATACATCATTACATACCCCTTTTCTTTGAACCGCCGAAATGCATTAAAACAACCAACTAGTATGGAGCTAGAAGCGAAATGAATACAAGGAAAGTCAAGATGGAGGTATAAAAAAGAAGAACAAAAAAGAAAAAAAAAACACTACATACCTAGGGAACAAACCATCTGACACTATAAAATGGACTTTTTCCACTTCACAAAATTCACATACAAACATACAATCAATGGAATCAGAAAAGCCAACTCAAACAGGCTTACTACAAACCCATGAATTATACAAGGTTTGTTCATTATTCTTGTATATCTTTTGCTTCAAATCTTCAAAACCACTTTTCTCGTGATATATATGCAGTACATCCTAGAGACTAATGTCTACCCTCGCGAACCTGAACCGTTGAAGGAGCTTCGAGCTCTCACCGCTTCACATCCATGGTAAGCATCATGTTTATAACAAAAAATAACTTACATGGACAAGGATTTAAATATTCATATGGAAGCTTTAAGAATTTCTTTATATGCAGGGCTGTCATGGGCACTGCACCGGACGCTGGCCAGATGATCGGGCTTTTGTTAAAGATAGTTGGCGCGAAAAAAACTATAGAAGTCGGGGTTTTTACAGGTTATTCGCTGCTTCTAACCGCGTTAACAATTCCTGATGATGGCAAGGTTTGTGATTTTGGTAATGATAGTACTTTTTTTGGTAGTTTATAAATATTTTAACGTGTGGTATAGATTGTAGCAATAGATCCTGATCGGGAAGCGTATGAGATCGGTCTTCCGGTTATGAAAAAAGCTAATGTGGAGCACAAGATTGACTTTATCGAATCCAAGGCTTTACCGGTTCTTGATAAAATGCTAGAAAATGTAAGTTCTCATCCGTAACGTTGTTTCAACCGGGGCTGCCCAATCTATTTTTGGCATGAAGTTGAAACTTGAGAAGAAAGAAAATTTAGCTAACAACATCCTCATTTATCTGGAATTGGGACCGACAACAATAAATGAAATACGGTTGACGGGGTTGAGAACTATTATATATATATAGAGAGAGAGGAGGAGAGACTTAAATAAAAAAAAAACTTTTAACGTGCGTAATTAGGGTTAATCCAACCTATGCGTAATTATGCAAATAACATTTGCAGTTATGTATTATAAAGTGCATAATTATGCAAAGTTAATTACTATTGTGCCACTGCGTTCAATTGAAAGCCTAGATTAGATCAGATGTTCGGTTGCGATGCTTCCAAACGCATCGCATGATAAGGTGGTCTGGTACGTTAACTGGCCTCTATATGTGTATACACATATGTATTTAAATTTAGAAATGTATAATACAATATATGGGGACCGCTAAAATGAGAACCACCTCGAGTTGTAAGAACCGTGAGAACTACACCGTACGAGGCGAGGTGGACCAAAAAAATTTTTCATAAACGTAGATGTGTGTATTATAAACACATTTGTAAAAAAAAATTCAAAAAAAAAATGTCGTGTGTGTAGTTTTGAGCACCACAAGTTTGTGTTTACGGGTACCGTAAATCCTACCGGAAAATTTACGGTACCCGTAAACACACACTTGTGGTGCTCAAAAACTTTTTTTTTGAATTTTTTTTTACAAATGTGTTTATAATACACGCATCTACGTTTGTGAAAAAAAAATTTGGTTCACCTCGCCCCGTACGGTGTAGTTCTCACGGTTCTTACAACTCGAGGTGGTTCTCATTTTAGCGTAATCCATATATATATATATGTTGGGGCTTTAAATTTTGAGCCTAAAATCCGAGCATCATTTTGTTGTGATTCCACACGAACACCGACACTGGTCAAGATTTGTATGGTTTTGATTTAAGTTGCGGTAATTATTAATACGATTTATCTTTCTTTAGCCTGACAATGAAGGAAGTTTCGACTTTGCTTTCGTTGATGCTGACAAGATAAACTATATTAACTATCACGAGCGAATAGTGAAACTATTGAAGGTGAACGGGATCGTGGTGTACGACAACACACTATGGTTCGGGACGGTGGCAAAACCCGAGTCATCTGTTCCTGATTACTTCAAAGAGGGAAGAGTGAGCGCCATACAACTTAACAAATCACTTGCAGCAGACCCTCGCATTGATATCTCTACGGTTCCATTGGGTGATGGTCTCACCATTTGTAGACGGCTATACTAGAGTTTTATATGTCGTATCAATGTTTTTGTTATAAATAAATTTAATGGTGAAATAAAAGGTTTATCTTATTGGGAATGATTTCTATGTATTTTAGTATTTGTTATTTATACCTACTTGTGAATAGAATAGACAGTTGTTTTTTAGTTTCTTTGAAATAAAATAAAACTTGGTGATTTTACATATTTTCTCTATATATTAGTTTATAAAAAGTGATTTTGAGTACTTACCCTATTCAACTTTTTACAACTTAGAATGCTTTGTGTACAAGTAAGTTATGCACGTTCTTTTCAAATATATTGGGTCTCTTCCTCTCATTCTTGATTATTACTCATCTCTCTTTCTCTAATTTTTCAGACTTGCACAATGTTTGCAAGCTCTCTTCATCCCTCCAACGTGAATCATTTAATAAACATTGCTTAAATCCCGGTCGACCCTCCTAACCTGATCAATCATCCGGTAACCCCAACCTTCCAACTTATTAGGTGGATATGAGAGCTTCTAAAGATTGCAAATGGCAGCTGCCATGCTCTGGGAGTGGCAGTAAGTGCTGGTTTATATAAAAAAAGTTAACTAATCTATAATTATATCTACATCTATATTTATATCTATATCTATACTAGTATATTAAGCAACTTGTTGCCCGACTACCTGTCATTGCTTTGTAATTACCCTTTTTCGTGTGGAATGTTATTATCATCAAAAAAAAAAATTAATTTATAAGATGGCATATCAAAAGTCTTAGTTGAAATGCCAAACTTTTATCATTTTCTTCGATTCTTACCCATCTTCCCTTCATACCTTGAAAGAATGCTAAGATTGGGCGTATAAGTAATCACCCTCTTCAATTCGTGTGGCGTATCTATGTTTTTTCCCTTCCTACCTCTAGTCCATAGGGTTCACATCTTCTTTGTGACATATGTGGACTATCCATATTTTTTAACCCAATTCATTTTCGATGTAATCCAATACTTTATCTATGAAATAAACTTTGGAAGTTGTATGTTATGTTATTTGTTTTGAGACTTATACTATTTCATATGGTAATTCATAATCTCTACACACTACATACATGTTATCCTACTAGTTTATCTATGAAATAAACTTTTGTCCCTTGCAAATAATCCTAAGATCCTTTGTGCCTGTCTCGGTGTATTTCTATACAAATAACATAAGAAGCCTATCTGAGATCCATCATGTCATAATTACGCAAGAGTAATAACTTCGTCTCATGCAGCATGTCTGAACTATTACTTGCCAATAGAGTATTATCTGCGTAAAGGACAAGTATATTAAAGTTGCTCCCACTTATCTTGAGGTATGTGCATTGATCCACTTGATTCTTTGTAAAACCTTGTTTCTTCATGACATCATCAAACTTTAGATACCATTAACATGATGCTTGTATCAAATAGTATAAGGATTTCATTAACTTACCGACTAGATGTTTTTTACCTACAGGTTTAAAACCTTCAAGTTGTTTTATAAACACATCTTCATCTAAGTTCCCGTTTAAGGAAAGCGGTTTTCACGTTCATCTGATGCAACTCTAAATCAAAATGAGCTACTAGGTCCATAACAATCCTTAAAGAATCTTTTCGAGAGACGGGTTAAAAAGACTCTTGATAGTCAATTCCCTCTTTCTGGGCGTAGCCCTTTGCAACCAATCTCACTTATAGCATTCAATGTTCCTATTCGGATCCAGTTTTATTTTGAACTTCCATTTACATCCTGTGATTTAACGCCATTGGGAAATTCTAGCAAATCCTGGTCGTCATTTTTCTTCATTGAATTTCATAATTTTGTTACGTTATGTGACAGTTACGATTCTTGAATTTAAATTCTTAATCTTATTGTCATTGGATATAAACATGTCTAAAAACATGTAGTAATGCATTAGAGAAACATGTCTAAAGATCTTCGAACATATCAAAGATCACCACAATCATAATTCACATGATTATACGGGTTGGGAAAGAGAACAACCAGTAACATAATATATATAACCTTCTTTATAAATGATGGAGTACCAGATAGCATACCGATGAGGTAAGTCTGCAATGATAATCGTACCACCCTCATCCTTCGTTGTTTCACAAATCGATTAAATGATTCCTCAACTTTGTGGGCCATTACATTACTCCCACTTTCAACACTATTCAAATCCAGTTGAGCCATCATTCTAGCCAACACAACCGCATCTTCAATCCCTGCTGCACCACCTTGTGCTAAAAACGGCCCCATGACATGCATAGCGTCACCAGAAACCATCACTGTTCCTTTACAAAATGAGCCAGTTAACAAGTCCCATGGTGCACGATATCTCATATGTGTAATAGATAATGACTTCATGTCTGTGTTTTCAATCAGTTCGTGAATCTCTTGGTGAATCTCTTGGGGATGATTGCTTAGAAGTTCTAGGGTCAATTGTCGTGTCACCTCAGGATCTTCCCAAACTTTTTCATCTGTTTGTCAAAGTTTAAAAAAAGGAATTAAATTGTGTAACTATTAAAGCAATATCTACACAAACATGATGATAAAAAACCTTTAGGGATGTAAGGAAGGAAACAAAACCAGTAAACCAAGTTATCATCAATAGGAACTCTTCCCACACTAATGTTGTCTTTCATGACCTTAGCAAATTCATAGTCATATGAATGGCCATTTGGGTAGTATGTTAAACCTCTAACCGCACATAAAGGAAATATCTTTGCAGGCTTGAGGCCAAGGAATTGGGCAACTATTGACTTGCCACCATCACAACCAATAACTACCTACAAGCAACAATGAGTATCATTATTCTACTGAAATCATGTAGTGTATTTTTGTACTCAATCAAGTTGATACCTTAGCTACGATGGAGCTTCCATCAATGAACCGAAGAACTGGTTTGCTAGAATGTGGGTCAAATTTTATTGATTCAAGTTGGCAGCCAAATTTTACGGCACCAGGAGGAAGTTCAGCATAAAGAATGTCAATAAGATCCTTTCTTCTTAACCAACGTGTTTCGCCATCGCATCTGATCCTCAACGAAGAATAAATAAAAGAATTAGTCAATAACATGTTAAAAGATGCTTCCTTCTTATTAAATAACTACCATTAAATTTCTTTTGGTATTTATATTTTTAAATCTACCTTTTATTAATATTTTAAAATGTAATTGTTTCTTAATCATGTTCTATATAAAATGACTAGATTTTATAAATAAGTAAATTGATATATTACATTTTAAAATTTCACCACTTTTATATATGTTTAAAGAATATTAAAGGAACTGTTTTCTACATTCCCACTATATATCTCTTTTCATGAAAATTAAAAGCAATTAATTGCTAGTTGTTAGAAAAAATGGAGTAAGGTGTTTCTATCTTAGGTTATCTATTCACTGAAATTGCAGAGATGATAAGTAAGGGGTTGTTTGGCAACATCTGAATCAATAAGTGCTGAATGAATAAGAGGTCTGAATGGGTAAGAGGCTCTGAACCAGTAAGTGCTGAACCAGTAAAGTGCTGTTTGGTTGCACATCTGAATGACTGTGTATAATGACATTTTTACCCCTTTTAATTAAAAAAAACATTTTACTATTTAATGAAACCGAAGCTTCTAGCTGGTTGCACATCTTTGACCAACCAACTTTATAAGGTGATGGCGAACAAGAATATTACCCGAGATGTTAAAAAAACTGCAACAGCCTGTCATGGATCGGATAACACCACCGTTGCACCTCCACAACACCCACCACCGCTTCACCACCACAACACCCACCACCGATCTTCAACAACAACAAGACGATCTTCAACAATTGAAACATCATCATGGTAACAAGTCACACAAACTCCGGCAGTGATGTCGATGATGATGTTGATGATGATGATGATGATGATGATGATAGCGATGGTTGATTGTGGAGGAGGGCGGTGACCTCTGCTGGTTCGGCTGAGGAGGAGAGGAGGAGGACGGTGGCCTCTGGAGTTTTGATTGTGGAGGCGGGCGGCGGCGATTTGGTGGTTCAGATGTGGAGGAGGGTGGCGGGGCTATGGTGGTTCGGATGTGGAGGAGGCCGGCGTGTGGAGGAGAGAAGAGAACAAGATGGGGCTGTGGGAGAAGAAGACGAAGTTGTGTTGTTTAGGGGTATCTTTGTCTCAAGTTTCATTCAGCGATGTTTTTGAGCTGAATGGTTCAGAGGTGTACTGAATCATTAAGAGGCACAATCCTAATCAACCAAACAGCCTAGCCTCTGACCGATTCAGAGGTAAGCCTCTGAATGGCTTCATTCAGATGCAAACAAACAGCCCCTAAGTCGCCATTTTCATTCAAAGGGGATAAATGAACTAAATATGGAATTTAAACAAAGAAAAGGATGTCCTTACATTATGTAATCATATTTAAGAGAAAGCTTAAAGATAGAAATAAAAAGCAATTTTGTATTATTTTCACATAATAAATGTAATAATACCAAAGAGTTTGATACAATTTACAGACTTAAAAAAGATAAGGGAGGTATTAGGTTCAAACCGGATAAGGAAGTAATTTAAATTTATGTGGTGTAAAGTAAAGTAGGAGTAACAAATTCAAGTTAAAAAACAGACTCGAGAAAGAGAGAAACTAAACAATCAACATTCAAGAGGTAACACGGTCTCTAATATACCCTCTCCATCGAAACGAAACTAGGTACAACCCTTTGGTCGATAAATAATAACTGGGCACATAGCCAAGGCTGAAACTCTGATTCATAACCAAGTATATTATGCAATGCAAGTCGATCTCAATGTGTTTTGTGTGTTGACGAAACATAACATTAACTGTTAAATAGGTAGCTCCAATGTTGTTAAACCACAAAGTAAGTGGTCTAATGATAGGAACATGCAACTCATGAAAATACATATGTAATCCATCTAAGCTCGAAAGGAATGTAGCAGGATCACGATATTCCGCCTTGGTAATCCATCGTGAAAATGTATGTTGTTTCTTGAAACTCCAACTGATTAAGGAGTTTTTTTTGCAGAAATGCCGCTGGGAAAATTTTTTCACAAATAGTGCCATGCTCAAAACAATTTCACAAGTAATGCTTTCTCCATTTTGAATGGCGATTTTATTTAAGTAGTAGCCTTTATCAGTAATGTCACAGGGAATATTCAGCTTTAATCATTGGAATATGGTACATCTCCGTTATGAATGGTGATTTCTACGGCACCTGGTGATGATGGGAGACTAGGCGAGTAGGCGGCGATCCCTAGTTCGATCCTTGAACTGAGCGGGTTTTACCTCACCACACTATCATGCTTTCGGGTGAGTGTTCACGGGCTTCGGTCCTAGGTGAGGGTTCTCCCCAGTTGGGAAGGCTAGTGTATCCCAATTTAGTGAATTTCGCTAGTAGCCCACTTGGAGGATTCGTTGGCCGATCTGTAAAGAAAAACTAAAGTGTTAAAAGACAATAGCAGCTCATTGCTGAATAACAAACTGAGGAATGAAAAGAACATCTTTTATCAAATAAGGAACAACAAGAACATGTCATATAGTGATTGTGTGGTAAGATAATGTAATAAATGCTTGGGCTATATGAGTAATAGTAAGTGGATAATGATTAGTGATGACCACTCTTTCCAAACCAAGGTACCGAATGACATTGTGAGGCCAATAGTGGAAAAATTCGAAATCAAATTATCATTATGGAAAGCTAGAACATTGTCATTCGGCGGGAGGATGACCTTAATCAAAGCGGTATACCCAAATCTGTTCAACTAGGCTGGACCGAATTCGCTACGAGATGTATACCTAAACCTGTTCAACAGGGAGACTGAAAAACACTGCACAGTGCAACAGCGTTATAACTTATTCGCCAGAACGACCACGTCGATCTGGGGCAGTGCCAAAACACTGCCGGAAGATGTCATGAATTCGGAATGGAATGGGACGACTGTGTACGGTTTCTACAATATCAGAATATTGAACATGGGTCCAACGAATGGTTATGGGTGTCGGGTGACCAGCAAGTGCAGTTTCAGGTGGGTGCACTAAAGAACGAATTAGATTATATACTAGAGATCCTTGAAACAAAGGCATTAGTGTAGGATAGCCGGATACCTAAGAAGATTAAATGCTTTCTGTGGAGGGTAGTTCAAGACAGGATTCGGACGAGAGAGGCGCTCGCAAGGCGAAGAATCCCAATGCCATCAATTGGTTGCGTAATGTGTAACCTGCAAACTAAAACAACGAACCACCTCCTGATCTCTTGTGGTTTTGCGCAGTAGGTTTGGGTGGCGATTTCACTCTGGATAAAGACCCCACTACCAAGATATTTATTGAGTGTGGTAGAACTGATGGAATTCATCCCAAATATGTGTTTTAGGGGGCACAAGGAAAAGGCAATTTACATGATCATGGCGGCAACCTGTTAGTCTCTATGGATGGCACGTAACAAAACTATTTTCAACAATAAAGCAAATCAGGTTTATATAATTATAAGAGAAATCAAGGCCCTCTCATTCCTATGGATCAGTTCAAGGGCGGCATCGATCAAGGCGGATTAGACTCAGTGGGGGGATTTTAGCTTGAATTGGTAGTTTTGTTCACTATAACAACAATGTACACTTTTCTTTCGTTATTCCCTGTACCTGTAAAACAACTTGAGCATCTTGCTTAAGTTTATTTTCAATGCAATTGCCGCCTTTAAAAAAAACAATATGTTAGACCTGATGTGTGAAGTAGCACCAGATACTATATTGTAGACTTAGTATTAACTCTTCCATTGCAATCAAAGTTAGAGCTAATGATAATGGCCCAAATATAACAATTGGCCTTTTAAAGACACAATCAAACCAATCTCATATCCACAGCTATTGTTAATTGGATGTTGTCATTGTTATGTAAGATTAAATATAATTATTATGTTATATTTAATTATGTAGCCATTATAATCATTTATATTATATAGATTAAAATATATTATACCTATAATATAATTAGTTGAGTTAATTACTGTTTTCGTCCTTGTGGTTTGTCAAAAATCACTATTTCAGTCCATTAGTTTAAAAATTACGATTTCAGTCCCTGTGGTTTCACTTTCGTAACCATTTCAGTCCAGTCTCCTAACACCGTCTATTTTACCGTTAAGTTTTTAATGAAATACCTAAATTACCCTTGTATTAATTAAATATGGACTTATATGATTTTATTATTGGATTTATATGATTTTATTGTTGTATGACATATAGGCTTAAATTGGATTGTAGGGTTTGACCCACCATGGCTTCAGTATAAGTAGAAGTCTGGCACTAATTTTACATATATGGTTCCAAAATTTTAATTTTGGATTTTAGAATAAGAAAATGTCCAGGTGAGCATTATTTTTCAAAGTTATTATGTTAATTGATGCCGCTAGGAAGATATTAATTGGGGTGGGGTAATGGGTTGCCGGACATTAAGAGGGTGGGGTTATGATGCCGGAGAAGATGACCGGAAACTTTTGCCAGAAATGAGAGCAGGGATGGTGTTGGTGCATATGTCTGTCGACTTCGTCTTGTATCGAGTCATGTAATAGAATTGATAGACCAAGACATATAGTTCGAAAGAAACGGGAAACAGTGCAGAACCAGCAGGTTCACACGAAGTGGCAGTTCGTACGAACTGACCAGTTCATGCGAACTGGCATGTTGCTGGTTCGTGCGGACTGGCATCTCTATATATAGTGGTCTTGTCATTTCATTTGAAGAACTTCTGATTCCGGTAGCGAAGCTCTGCCGAAGTGTCGCCAAGCTTGTAAAACGTTGTTATATCAATCCAATTGACATTTAATCTACTTCTAAGTGTGTATCAAGCTGAATGAAGATCAAGTCAATGAATTCCGCCTTTGATTTGGTCTAGAACTCTTCTGATCGACTCGTTTTGATCGATTCAACGATTCAACGTGGGGTTGTGTTTTAACAAGTGGGTCTTAGAATACAATCTTTTAAATTTCTATGGTTTTTTTTAATTAACACAGGAGTAATTTAGGTATTTCATTAAAAACTTAACGGTAAAATAGACGGTGTTAGAAGACTGGACTGAAATGGTTACGAAAGTGAAACCACAGGGACTGAAATAGTAATTTTTTACAAACCACAGGGACGAAAACAGTAATTAACTCATTTAGATATCTTTTTGTTTTTTTAATAAGGGCATTATGGTCAATTCACGTGTACTTAACATAATAAATGGATGGGGTTAACGGAAGTGGACTGAAATGGTTACGAAAGTGAAACCACAGGGACTGAAATCGCAATTTTTAAACTATTGGACTGAAATAATGATTTTTGACAAACCACAGGGACGAAAATAGTAATTAACTCTAATTAGTTGGTAATTGTTGATAGACCATATTACCCTTATTAACTAATTAGGTTTCCCATTGGGTGTATATAAGGAGATTACTAGAGAGGGAATAAGGTTAGACTCTCATAACATCAACACACAAAATCGTCTCCCCACTCTCTCCATAACCACGAAATCCTAACCCTAGATTTCGATACTACCATCAAGAACATACATCCTAAATGGGAACCAAATCAAGCTGACAACTATGTCGAACTCTGTGGTTGTATCTGTCTCTGGATGATGTGCTGGCCTGTCTGCTGTAACAGGTATGATTTACATGTTTTCTATTATGTTTAAACAGAACTGATCAACATGTGGTATCAAAGCATATGCTTCTCAATTAGTTATGTTTTGTTTCCATGATTCTGGAATAAAAATCTGGAAAACAAACTTTCTGAAAAACCTGATAAAATTCGAAAACATGAAATTCGGTTAAAACTTAAATTTCATGGATTTTATGTTCTAAATGGATGTTTAATCACATCCTAACTAATCACAATGTTGAAATCTGTATAAACATATGATATTTTTAGATTTCAGATTCCAGAATTTAAGTTTATTATTTTAGGGTTCATCATGTCCTTACTATAACAACACTCCTAAAATCCTTAAAACACCCCAATATGTCCTAAAATACAACCCGTATACGAAAAGTGGGCCCGAAATACCTTTATTTTATTAAAAATCAAATAAAACAGAAATTACAAGTCGCTCACGGGCCGCGACCATACTGGTTGTGTGCTTCGCGGGGTGCGACAAGCTAGACACCAGGCGTAACCCTGTGATGCCACGTGTCCCCTTCGTGTCAAACCTACAAGTTAATTCGCCAAGCCTACAGGTTTAGTCTAAGGCCTCACGGCCCGTGACGGACATGCCTTGAGGCTGTCGCGGGGCGCCACAAGGTGGGCGATCAGCACTATAAATAGGGGATATCGGCTTCAATTGTTTCTCGTTCAAAACTGAAATCTCTCTCTAAATTCTCTAATAGTAAAAGTAATATCCGGGTATAATACCCACTAAAAAGCGAAGCTCTGCCTCGTTGTAAGTATTATAAACCTTGGTTACGTATTAGTTACTCTGCCCGATTGATCTAGAGCTCCGTAGCGCATGTTAAGGCTCTGCATGACTCAGTCGTTGGAGTTCTGTCTCGGGAGGGTAATGTAAATTGGGTTATCTTACTAACACATGTGCATTGTTTAATTTTAATAGATTATAACCAGGAAGTCACTAGGAATTATCTAAAATAGCAATGTGAGTTATTTCCCTTTTTGCAGACTGTTTTTACAAAACCTCAATTATTTTAAGTTACATTTAACAGTGATTGAGTATTTGTAATTCTACAATTACTGTCGGTATGTTGGGGTTTTGTATACATAACTTGTTACTACACTGTGAGTAGTAGCATGACCACAAGTTAGGATTGACAGTACCGTGGGTGGTAATTAAAGTAGATGTAAACAAATATAATTGCGGGTTTCCCTCAATGTTGTAAATTGATAAAACTTGTTTTGATTAAACTGGGATTCACTCGCCAGTATTTCTTGTTGATAAAACTTTTTAAAACGCGTTTCAGGTAACAAAATGTGAAGCCAAATAGAAGCCAGCTGGAGAGCACTGAAGGCTTGGAAAAGTGGCTATAAAAGTTACCTAAACAAGAAAGAAGTTTTATTTAAATAAATTAAGGTTTACCCCTATAAACATGTTGTAATGAAACTTGGGTTTTTCCCATGTATTTATTATTATAAAAACGTGGTGTTTTACTCTGATAAACTATTTCCTAACTACGGTCCTGATGTAAATTTCCGCTGCCAAATTAATAAAACATCGATACCACTGAATCTGTGCTCGTGGCTGCCCGCTCCCTGAGCAGGGGTCGGAGGCGCGACACTTACGAAAATTCGAATAAATTCCTATATTTTGGAATGAATTGAGGATCAAAGGGTGTTTTATGTTTTTGATTAAGTTTTATCTAATTAGGATTTCGAAAACTGTTAAATTTTAATGGATATAATATTTCGATATTTTTTAGATAAATATAATACCCCTTAAACAGGAAACATGATCCCCATGATCCCATAATTTTCGAATTTTCACCCTTATCACAATTAACAGCTATCTATCAGTAGATTTCAAGTCTTGGAGAACAATTTTCGAGATCCATAAGAGATTTCGAGATAACATAGAACTCGAAATCTCATTAAAACTTGAAATCTTATTATTTTCGAAATCACATAAGCCTACTCGAAATCACTGGAGATCTCGAAAACCCACTTAGAACTTGAAATCTTATCAGATCTCGAAATCTCATTAAAATATCGATATTAAAAAGGCTACTCGAAATCTCATAAAAACTCAAAATCATAAACTTTTCGAGATCATTTGAGATTTCGAGATTACACAAGATTTTCAAAAACTACCTTGTTTCTCGAAAACTATTATTTCTCGAAAAGTCACATGTTCTCGAAAAGTCACTCATTCTCGAAATCTCATTACTTTATTGGTTGTTATTGTGAACTAAATTTTAGCTTGGGGCTCACCCCGAACCCCGTGCTTGGGGCACGTTGTCAAGTGGTTTGCTATTAATTAAATGGTTTTGTAAGCAATTACTTAATCAGAATCAGATAACTTTTACAAAACCAAAAATAGCTTAACTTGAATGAGCTTCTAATGTATCACTTCTGCTCAAAGGTGATTTGATACATCTATTTATTGTTCAAGTATAATAAGAAGCTATGTTAATTATGCTTTACAAACATTAATGTCTCATTTTTGGCCAAAGCTCATTTAGTTCATTCATCTCTAGCATACTTAACCAGTGTATAACTAAGGTAATTATCTCATTTTGGCCAAAGTTGATTTGTTATAATTACTTTGCACACATACTTAGATGATCACACTTCTACCCAAAGGTGATTTGTCTTCATTTAAGTAGAATTTTCTAATAACCTAGTTTATTATTTTGATGTTAGTAATAGACAATATCATAACTTCATAACTTTAATGGTCATTACTTATGCCTGCCTTAGTGTAACATGCCCTTAAATCACATTAAGATACATCTATCTTAATATCATAATTCCCTCATATTATTTCCACTCTAGGCACCCAATTGCGGGATTCTACCATTAACTGGTGATAACTTTGCTGCCTGGAAAGACTCTCTCATGTTTACCCTTGCTTTGCTGGATTTTGACTACGCTTTAAGAGAGGATAAGCCTGCAGACCTTACTCCTCAAAGTACCACTGTCAGCAGATAACTTTGGAAAAGTGGACTAGGTGCAATCGCATGTCTCTCATGTTGATGAAGCAATCCATAAGCAATGCAATTCGAGGAGCCATTCCTGATTCTAATAATGCTAAAACCTACTTGGCTTCTGTCGAGGAGCAGTTCAAAGGGACGTCTAAGGCGCATGCTATTACTTTGATTCTCAAACTGGTGACTACTAAGTATGATGGGAGGAGCGGCATCCGTGAGCCCATCATGATGATGAACGACATGGCCCATAAGCTGAAGGGATTAGACATGGCGATTAGTGATGGTTTTCTCGTACACTTCATTATGACTTTGCTTCCTTCGCCCTATGAAGCATTCAAAATCAATTACAACACTCAGAAGGACAAATGGACAATGAGTGCGCTGATTGCCATGTGCGTACAGGAGGACGAGCTTATGAAGATGGATAGAACAACTGATGTTACACACTTTACTACCCCCATCTCTAAGAAGAGGAAGAACAATCACTCAAAGAAGGATGCTTCTAAAGTCCAAGAGTCTAATCCTAATACAAGTGCACCTTCCAGCTCTAAGAACTCCTTAGGCAAACCTTACTGCAAGTTCTGCAAAAGAACAGGACATAAGCAGAAGGAATGCCCTGATTTTAAGGAGTGGCTGGCTAAGAAAGGTAATGATTTTTTCATGATACTTGAGTCCTATAATTTAAATGTTCCTGCTAAATCTTGGTGGTTTGATTATGGTTCTATGGTTCATGTGACCAATTCTACTCAGAGATTCCTTTTAATCCGGAGACTAGGAAGAAACCAGATAACACTTAAAGTGGGGGATGATAGAGAACTAGATGTGAACGCCATAGAAACCTTACAATTATCTATGAAAACAGGTTTGTGTATTAAACTTCTAGATGATGATTTTTCCAAATCTTTGTTGTCATATAATATTAATGAATCACTCACAAAGATGAAATAGAAACGAGACTTAGAGACTTCATCCATGTTGTGGCATCAATGTTTAGGCTACATCTCACAAGAACGATTAACTCGACTCGTAAAGGAAGAAGTCTTACTACCTCTCGATTTCACTGATTTTGGAACACGTGTCAAATGCCTTAAAGGTAAAATGATATGAGCAAATAAGAAAGGTGCCACTAGGAGTTTTAATTTATTAGAACGCATTCATACTGACATTAGTGGTCCTTACCCCATTGGTGGCATAATTGGATATACTCCATTTATCACTTTCATTGACGATTATTCTCGTTATATGTACTTGTATCTCATTAAGGAAAAATCTGAATCTCTTACAACTTTTAAAGATTATAAAGATGAAGTTGAAAAACAACTAGATCATCAAATTAAAGTTGTAAGATCAATAGAGGCGGTGAATATTATGGAATACATACTGATGTGGATCAAGCTCCTGGTCCATTTTATGAGTTTTGTAAGGGCTAGGGGATCGTGAACCAATACACCATGCCAGGTACACCTCAGCGAAACGGTGGCGCTGAACGAAGAAGCCGTACCCTAATGAACATGGCGCGCAGTATGTTAGCCAACACTAATTTACCATTATTCCTCTGGACTGAAGCATTAAAAGCAGCTATTCATATACTCAATAGAGTTCCTTCTAAGTTTGTCCCTAAAACTCCTTATGAACTTTAGATAGAAAGGAAACCGAGTCTTGAATATATGAAAGTATGGGGCTGCACTGCTGAAGCAAAACTTTAAAATCCTTTCCTAAGGAAACTTGACTCTAAAACAGTTACCTGCTTCTTTATCAGGTATCCTGATCATTCAAAGGGTTATTGTTTCTATTGTCCTTCCCATGTCACCTGCATTGTTGAAACCAACTGTGTCGCGTTCCTGGAGGATTTTAAGAATTGCAAGAAGTACAAGACGCAGAGGAGATAGACTCGTCGCTTACCATAACTTCGTTTACTCATCTTGTACCTGATCCAACAATTGCACCTGAAGCTACTGCACCAACTCAAAATTTACCTCCACAATCAGAACCTTTATACCTCATAACGAAGGCACATCAAACGCTTAAAACCCCCGATAATCAACTCAGGAGGTCATCCAGGCCCAGAAGGCCCACTAATTGGGATGATTATGTTAGCTACCTGACTGAAGCTAAAATGGATGCAGGAAAGCTCAATGATCATATCTCTTATAATGAAGCCATTAGCAGTGATCAGTCTTCTGAATGGAATAAAGCAATGAACGATGAGCTTGAACATGAAGAAAAATGACATTTGGGATTTGGTAGAATTACCCAACGGTGTCAAACCCATAGGATGTAAATGGGTATTCAAAACAAAACTAGATCCGAATGGGAACGTGGAATGCTACAAAGCGAGATTGGTTGCAAAGGGCTATACTCAAAAAGAGGGAATTGATTATCAAGAGTTTTTTTCACCTGTCTCTTGTAAAGATTCATTAAGGATCGTTATGGCCCTAGTAGCTCATTTTGATTTGGAGCTACATCAGATGGACGTTAAAATCGTTTTCCTTAACGGAGAATTAGAAGAAGATGTTTACATGAAACAACCTAAATGCTTCAAACCTGAAGGTCAAGAACATCTAGTCTGTAAGTTGAAGAAATCCATATACGGGTTAAAACAAGTATCACGTCAATGGTATCTCAAGTTTGATGAAGTCATGAAGAAACAAGGTTTTGCAAAGAATCAAGTGGATCAATACTCCTACCTCAAGATGAGTGGGAGCAACTTTACTATACTTGTCATTTATGCAGATGATATTCTATTGGCAAGTAATAGTTTAGACATGTTGCATGAGTTGAAGCGGTTACTCTCGCATAAATTCGACATGAAGGATCTCAGAGATGCCTCTTACGTCATTGGCATCGAAATTCAATGAGACAGACACAAAGGGATCTTAGGATTATCGCAAAAGGCCTACATAGATCGTGTCCTTACGCGTTACAAAATGCAATAGTGCAAGCCCTTGGTCGCTCCAGTAGTTAAAGGAGATGATTTAGGTTCATTCCAATGTCCAACAATAGTGGTTGAAAAGGAGCAAATGAGCCAAATACCTTATGCGTCAGTAGTCGGGAGCCTGATGTATGCTCAAGTCTGTACTCGCTCAGATATCGCTTATATTGTTAGAATGATAGGCTGTTATCAGACTAATCCTGGCCTAGATCACTGGAAAGCAGCTAAGAAAGTACTTTGATATCTGCAAGGGACAAAAGACTACAAATTGACTTATAGAATAAGTGATCCTTTAGAAGTGGTAGCCTATTCTGATTCTGACTTTGCCAAATGCAAAGATGACAAGAAATCCACTTCGGGCTATATCTTTATGTTAGTTGGCGGACCTATTTCATGGAAGAGTTATAAACCACAGTTAACTACAACTTCCATAATGATGGCAGAATACATTGTTGTTTATAGCACAACATGTCATGGAGTGTTTCTTAGGAATCTAATCTAGTGGACTCAAAATCGTTAATTCTAATTCTAGACCATTGAAGCTTTACTGTGATAACTCAGTTGCCGTTACTTTCTAGAAAAGTAACAGTTCGACTGGAGCTGGTTTATATCTCGATACAAAGTATTTTTTCTTACGTGAACGAGTTGAAGAAAATAATCTTTGTATTTAGTATATAAGTACTAAAAATATTCTTGCGGATCCGATGACTAAAGATCTCCCACCTAAAGTTTTCGAAGAACATGTTACGAATATGGGATTTACTAAAGACCATATTTAATAGCATATTGTACTTATGTTTTAATTAATGAAATTTCCTCAGTTTTGATTTTGTATGTATCTAACATATGTTCTGCCGGTATAATGACATATAGACAAATATAAATACAAATCAAACGTTAAGGGCTTACTTGCGTATTTCAATCATATATTAGGTTTTAAATTGAGGTTGTAGTATGACTAATGGGGTCTTGAGTTGCATAATGACTCAACAGTTGTATTTCTCTTCTACGGTTGTTGGTTTAAAGTTAAAATGAGTATTAACTCCCGATCAGGCTTATCTAATGCTCATGATAAATGATTACTCGGCTAAGTGGAAGAATGTAAGATTAAATATAATTATTATGTTATATTTAATTGTGTAGCTATTATAATCATTTATATTATACAGATCAAAATATATTATACCTGTAATATAACTAGTTTTTTTAACAGCTCCTATAATATAATTAGTTGGTAATTGTTGATGGACCATGTTACACTTATTAAATATTTAGATTTCCCCTTGGGTGTATATAAGGAGATTATTAGAGAGGGAATGTGGTTAGACTCTGATAACATCACCACACAAAATCGTCTCCCCCCTCTCTCCATAACCACCACGAAATCCTAACCCTAGATTTTGGTACTATCATTAGGAACATACATCCTAAACAGGAACCGAATCAAGTGACATTCACGAAATAGCACGAAAATGTGACTAGATCGAGCAACAATGGTCTAATACCATAAAGAGAAAAAAAATAGAAAGAGTACTTACCCACATAATGAATACAAGAGAGTATTTTATTACGATTTATGAAATAGAGAGAGTATTTTATTTTCACATCAACTTACAATGATATTTCTTTTTGTTTCCCTCCACCAAGAGATATGTCTAGTTCCCTAAACCTGTCAAAAAAGTACCAAAACATATATATTAGCATCGATAATTCGCTAGTTTAGAATATTAGTAAGTTATGAACAAAATAATTTGACGTCAATGGTCACAATAACAGATTAATACCCTAAAAATGTCTTAAAACGTTTCAAGAGGCTTTTCGAATATACTCTAAAGCAATAATATGAGATAGCCAATGAGTTTATCATTACTAAGATATGTAAATGATTTTTTAATCTAAAGAAGAACAAAAAGTCATTTTTTTAATGAGAGGTATGGTAAGCACAACGGGTAAACTTATTTACCAAAATGACTTTTCTAACTAGATACATATGAAATTAGTTAAGGTAAAAGGGTAAACAACAACGATAACCGTAGCCTCTACATCCCACAACTAGTCAATACATTATATTGATTATAAAATGCAAATTTGAAATTTAATGCTTCATCAGCCGATACATTATATCTATCCTACCTAATAAAGTCCATACCTAGGGGACACATAGCATCCATCTAGGGCATCTATCTTCCGTTTTCTCACCTAAACCACACTTCCCTTTGGTGCATGGGTTTGGAGGACCCATTTAGGGAAACTGGGTCACAAAAACATTGAACAATATAACTATTATAACCCGAACAAAATCACTTCACATCTTCAACGAGAAAAATCTCTTTCTTTATTTTATTAGATTTCATAACGATTTTCTTTTTGATTTGTACGAGTTTTTCAGACCCCGTGCGTTTCAACGGGGCGTCAAACTAAACAAAATATAGATGTATACACGTCAAACCACGCACACGCGTTGCGTTGTGGGTTGTTAAATCGACAAACTCAGACCGAAACGTAAAACATTATCATAGAAAATAACAACTAAGAAGAAACGATAGCAACAAAACCTACTTAAAAAATATTGACATCAATACGACGATAAAAAGTGATAATTCTTAACACATCCAAATAAGCAAGCCGCACGGTTAAGTATACAGGTCTAAATATAAAAGTTAGATTTAATTATAAAGAAAAGAAAATAAGTAATTAAATGGATAACAAAATAAGAGATAAAGGAAAAATATAAGAAAAGGAAAAAATGACTAAATTATAAGGGGTGTAAGTAAATATAAAAATTTATGGATTCTAGTATAAAAGTAAATATTAGTTATATTTTAAATAATTAGTAAATATTATATGATACGACGATAAAAAGTGATAATTCTTAACACATCCAAATAAGCAAGCCGCACGGTTAAGTATACAGGTCTAAATATAAAAGTTAGATTTAATTATAAAGAAAAGAAAATAAGTAATTAAATGGATAACAAAATAAGAGATAAAGGAAAAATATAAGAAAAGGAAAAAATGACTAAATTATAAGGGGTGTAAGTAAATATAAAAATTTATGGATTCTAGTATAAAAGTAAATATTAGTTATATTTTAAATAATTAGTAAATATTATATGATGGTGTAAGAGGGAAAGTGGTAAAGAAAAAGCTAGAGAAAGAAGATGGCTAGTAGCCTTGGACCAATGGAAACAATCTAAATTGAATAGTAATTATGTGTGTGAGAGAAAAGTTATAAAATTATATAGGGGAAATATCTCCTCTGCATTCAGACGTATCATCCTTCTCTTATTCTTCCATCTTGCTTTCTCTAATCACATGTACGATTACTTTTCAAGTTAGTATTAATTTCTTTTTTGTGATATTAGTTTGTTCAATTTGATTATATTACCCTTGATTAATCTAGGGTTTTCGAGCTTCGATTATCGAGCTCAAGCTGGCTCGCGAGCCTAAATGAGCTTTCCATTTATATATTTTTTATTAATATATTATACATATATTTATATAATAATTAAAATTTATAATTATATAAATATAAAAATACAAATAATAACTATAATTAATATAAATTAATTAATAAATACTAAACGAGTCGAGCCCGAGCCGAGCTCAAGCTTAAGCCCGAGCCGAGCTCGAGCTTTCATATGTTAAACGAGCTCGAGCTCGAGCCTGGTCAAGCTCGGGCACGGATCGGCTCGGCTCGTTTGCACCCCCACTAACAGGTGTAACATCTGCGAAAAAACAGATCTCGGAAATCCGACTCGGATTGTAAACCAGAGCCCTTTGGAATTTAATAAAATATGGGAATATTTATTATTTTTATATTTTAATTATTTAATTATTATTAGGAATGCGTTTGATTAAAAGATAGATTTAAAACGTTAATTTTATAACATAATATCGTTAGTACAATTAAGTGTTATAATGGGATCCATTATTTAAGTTATATATAATAGTTCGGGTCGTTAGAAACTTCAAATGACTAAATGTGTTAACCTGAAAACTTACAAATAAAAGGAAACCAAATTCAATGGACTAAATGTGTTAACTTGAAAACTCATCAAGGGACTAAATGTGTTAACTTAAAAACTCACAAATAAAAGGAAACCAAAAACAGGGTCGCGAGGCACGAGACGGTACTCGAACCTGGTCTCCACCCGGGCCAAACGCTATACACGCCACAGACCACCACTCGACCGTCAGCGCTTTTGTTTGATTATCGATTATCAAATCTCCATTAAAATTGTAAAAATATCAAACTTATATCATCAAATTTATCAATTATAACAACCCTAACCTACGCCCAAACAATTTCTCCATCTCTAAGACACAAACTCTACCCTCCAATTTATGCAAACAACCTTTACAACTTGAGAATTTAATCAAGAACGATTCTAGGGCTTGTAACTTCAAGTTCTCATATCTCCTTCAATTCTCAGTCAATCGAGGTAATTCGTGAGCCTATTTTGCAGTATTTTTCGAGATATACAAAAGCCATCTATCAATTTCTTTGATAGAGGGCATCCAAGATCCAATTTTATTTTTTGTGTTCTTAGTTAAAAATAGATTTGGTGTTTTTGATTTTGAATTAAGTTTTGATGAAATTGAATATAGAATACTGATTAGAATCATGTTAGAATAGTTGGTTTAATTTCTGAGAATTTTTTGTCATGTTATGGATTTATGGTATACTTTAATCATGGTATAATAACATAAAAATATGATAATTATTGAAAATAAAGTTTATAAATATTAAACTGGATTTTCCAGAAAATATATAGCTTATGGAACTTTTTGATAATAATTTCATCTCTTGATTTATTTTTGTAATAAAAAGATTTGATTAAATAATGGACTAATAGTTATCCTTCATAAACTCTCACCTTAATTATTTTTATATAATATTTGCAACGGTATTTTCTTGGAAAAACTCCTAACCTTCTAAGTGATGTAGACCTCTAATCTCATCCGGATCTTTCGGGGTCTAGGAAACCATGTCGACACAAGACATACCTTGAGAATAATAAAATTAATTAATTTATTTTAGGTGTCAAAAATTAATAAATATATTTTAGTTTTCACAAAAATCCCCAAATTATAGGTTATAGTTTTGTTATGTGTTATTGTGGATTTTAGTATTTTTTTTTTGTTTGTTATATTTTTAGGGTAGTTTCGTTTCTGGGAGTTTTCTTCTTCATACGCTATCTTAAGTAATCAAAGTACGGAATCCGTGAGTAGATCTTATCTAATTCTCCTTTTTACAATTTAATGTTTTGGGGTGTATTATGTGTCATTTATCGCATTAATTCATTTACTTCAAATATTTTTTTTCACATACATGCAAAGTTCAAATATTTTGTCTATTCTTTGTATCGCTAACCATTATGACTAATCAGTATCTCTAATCGTTATTCACATGGATCTATCGGCTGACTAGGTTCCCCACGGTCATGGGTTGTAGCCTAGTATCACCACCATGTTTAGATTCGCTCATCGGTGGGCTTGAGTCTCGCATTTACCTCTTTTTTATGTTTATCACATTTATCATATTTACCGCAGTTTCACATCATCACTTTGGTTGTTTGGTTGTGTTTGATCTAGTTATGGGTATTATTTATTTTTATCATTTAATTACCATTTAAACGCATGTTAACTTTTTTAAACAAACAAACAAAAAACCGTTTTATTTAAACAATAGATTTATTCACCAAGATACACGTGAACAGGTTTGAAGAGTTGATGATGACACGTAGCGTGATGCCTTATAGAATAAACCTAATTATTTTATGTCATGTTTTGGTTTGATGGATTATTTGAATTGTTATTTGTTCTATGACATTTGCTAAATTTGATTATTAATAATGTTTAACTTTTAGTTAGTTGTCATGAACTATGAGCAATCAATCATGTCACGGTCATCTAATCCGTTGCGGGTCGAGGTGTGACAACAGGTATGCACCTCCTTCAAACGAGACCCCCACTAAAGAGGAATGTTTAATGATTGACAGATCAATGAATCAAAATGCGGATGTGAAGAAAAGGAAGATATGGTGAAGGAGGTGGCAACATAAAAGGGAAAGCCACCACGAAAGAAAAAAGTGGACGATCAACCTGATTATATTAATTTAAGGGTTAAAGAGGCGATGTGCGGTCCATGCTGGAATGAGATAAAGGGCCTACCTATCATTGGAAGTACATATTTATGGAACAGTCGGTAAGCAAAAATATCACTCGACCACCATGAGACTTCCAGGTATTGTCGAGCTGAGGACATGAAACTTAGCGTTGCACGGAAGGCAACCCATTGTGTGTGTGTGTATTTTCATTGTTAGTTTGTGTGCTCTGTTTGTTTGACCATTTTGCATCACACATCATCTTCATTTTTTACGTTTGCAAGACAATAAGTTGGGGAAGGGCCATGATGTAGGTGGTAGCTTACATTGATCAAGTGCATGTCTTCTTTCCTTACCTTTTCATTTATGCTCTGCATGAAATGAAGTGTGTGATGTTTTGGTTTTGGTTTTGGTTTTGTGTGTTGCAAGTAGAAAAGTGGTGATTTGCTTCTCTAGCTTACATTTCCATGTAGTTTCATGTGTTTGAAGTTTCTAATAAAGATGTTGACCCTAATTGGCTAAGTATCACATGTGTTGTGCTTATTGGGTGAAATTAAGTTGCACAATTAAGTATTTGAAAGGAAAAAGGATTGCATGATTATGATTTATCTTTATTCTAATAATATAATGATTATCACTTAATTTCAATCATCTTAAACAACTTATCGTCATCTTATACAAATACGTTATATAATATTATAAATTTTTAATTATATCTTTTCTTTCACAATGCCATTTATTATGCTTTATCTACTTTACTAGGTTAGAACTCCGTGTATTACATGGGTTGAATAAGTGTGATTTTATATATTAAATAATAAAAAAAGTTATACCTTTATGAAACCCACATATTGTACGGGTTAAATAAATTTAATTTTATATATCAAATAATAAAAAAAATTATATCTTTAAAAATCATGTGTATTACACAGATTAAATAAATGTAATTTTATATACTAAAAACGTCGTATCCTTAAAAACCCGTGTATAATCGGGTTGAATAAATCTACCTAATGTTAAAAAATTACATCCTTAAAAACCCCTTATATTACACGTGTTGAATAGATCTAAAAAGAGTTATATTTTTAAAAACAATGTGTATTACACAGATTAAATAAATGTAATTTTGTATATTAAATACTAAAAACATCGTATCTTTAAAAAACTTGTGTATACTCGGGTTGAAAAATCTACCAAATAATAAAAAAAATTATATCCTTAAAAACCCCGTTAAAAAACCCGTGTATAGTCGGGTTGAAAAATCTACCAAATAAAAAAAATTATATCCTTAAAAACCCTGTGTATTACACGTGTTGAATAAATCTAATTTTACATAGCAAATGATAAAAAAAAATTATATCTTTAAAAACTTCGTTATTACACGGGTTATATAAATGTAACTTTGTATAGTAAATAATCAAAGTTAAATTTTTAAAACCCCCGCGTTTTACACGAGTTGAATAAATATAATTTTGTATACCAGATAATAAAAAAAGTTATATTTTTAATAATTTAGGGTAACATTTAACATTAATTTATTATTTATATATTTAATATAAGATAAGTAGGAAAGAGATGTATTTATTTTAAAAATATATTAAATTAACAATTTAGATTTGAGGATAATATTTTATTAAAATATGATAAGATTTAATATTAACTTATTATTTATTTAGTTAATTAATATAAGATAAGTATATATTTAAGGATGCCTTCAATGAATGACACGTGTCCAAAAGTTGGTTTCTTTTATTATATGTATAGATGTTAAACCTCGAAAAAGAAAAGAGTAGACGTTTAAAAGAAAATTTAATATATATAAATTTACATTTCGATATAATTAGTTTTATTTAAAATCAAACATGTCAAATATAAATGATTTCTTCTTTACCGTGATGAACCTTACCGACATTGTCCAAACAACATAGGTCTAGTATTCGTTTACATAGTTTTCTTGACCTTTTAGTATAAACTTCGTTAAAACGAGGTTATATTTGCAGTAGAGCTTCTTTTGTATTCTTAGCTAATCGAGTGTCGGTACAATAACAAACCAAACCAACACCATTCGAACAACAAGCATTGCTACCTATACCGATATTCATTTTTTTTCTTTTTATCAATGTAAAACACTAGTCGATTGCTATACTGGGTACCAGTATGACACCGGTTCTTTAACAAACTAGATGAAGACCCGCCAAAAGCCTTCCACGTGGCATGGAGAATCCCACTAGTTTATGAACATAAGCAAAAGAGTTAATTACTGTTTTCGTCCCTGAGGTTTGTCAAAAATAACGGTTTCAGTCCATTAGTTTAAAAATTGCGATTTCAGTCCATTAGTTTCATTTTCGTAACCATTTCAGTCCACTAAGTTAACTCCATCCATTTATTTTGTTAACTTTGAGTTAACTAACTAATTCAGGGACGGTTTGCGTCAGTTTTAGAAACACAGGGACTTAAGTGTAAACTCTAAAACATTAAAACAAAAAAAATAGTAAATTCCAAAAAATCAAAAAAAATCCAAAAAACCAAACAAATTCCAAAAAATTCTAAAAAATAATAAAAATTCTAAAAAATCATAAAAATTCTAAAAAATCCAAAAAATCGGTTTCGGCGCGAACTGTTTCGACCTGAACCGTTTCGAGCTGAACCGTCCGTACCGTTTCGACGCGAACCGTTTCGACCCGTACCGTTTCGAGCCGAACCGTTTCGACCCGTACCGTTTCGAAGCCGAACCGTTTCGAGCTGAACCGTTTCGAACCGAACCGTTTCGACCCGTACCGTTTCGAAGCCGTACTGTTTCAAGCCGTACCGTTTCGAACCGAACCGTGCCGTTTCTAAAAAATCCTAAAAAATTCTAAAAAATCCAAAAAATCCGTTTCGGCGCGAACTGTTTCGAACCCGAACCGTTTCGAGCTGAACCGTTTCGACGCGAACCGTTTCGACCCGTACCGTTTCGACCCGAACCGTTTCGAGCTGAACCGTCCGTACCGTTTCCAGCTGAACCGTTTCGACGCGAACCGCTTCGACCCGTACCGTTTCGAGCCGAACCGTTTCGACCCGTACCGTTTCGAAGCCGAACCGTTTCAAGCCGTACCGTTTCGAACCGAACCGTGCCGTTTCGAACCGAACCCTTTCGAGCTGAACCGTTTCGAACCGAACCGTGCCGTATCGAACCGAACCGTTTCGAGCTGAACCGTTTCGAACCGAACCGTTTCGAGCTGTACCGCTTCGAACCGTACCGTTTCGATGCGAACCGTTTCGACGAACTGTTTCGAACCCGAACCGTTCGGCGCGAACTGTTTCGAACCCGAACCGTTTCGAGCTGAACCGTTTCGACGCGAACCGTTTCGACCCGTACCGTTTCGACCCGAACCATTTCGAGCTGAACCGTTTCGACGCAAACCGCTTCGACCCGTACCGTTTCGAGCCGAACCGTTTCGACCCGTACCGTTTCGAAGCCGAACCGTTTCAAGCCGTACCGTACCGTTTCGAACCGAACCGTGCCGTTTCGAACCGAACCCTTTCGAGCTGAACCATTTCGAACCGAACCGTTTCGAGCTGTACCGCTTCGAACCGTACCGTTTCGATGCGAACCGTTTCGAACCGAACCCTTTGGACCCGAACCGTTTCGACACGGCACGGTTCGATACGGCACGGCTCGCGTCAAAACGGTACAGCTCGAAACGGTTCGGTTTGAAACGGTTCAGCTCGAAACGGTTCGGTTCGATACGGCACGGTTCGGTTCAAAACGGTTCAGCTCGAAAGGGTTCGGTTCGAAACGGCACGGTTCGGTTCGAAACGGTACGGCTTGAAACAGTACGGCTTCGAAACGGTACGGGTCGAAACGGTTCGGTTCGAAACGGTTCAGCTCGAAACGGTTCGGCTTCGAAACGGTACGGGTCGAAACGGTTCGGCTCGAAACGGTACGGGTCGAAACGGATTTTTTGGATTTTTTAGAATTTTTTAGAATTTTTATGATTTTTTAGAATTTTTATTATTTTTTAGAATTTTTTGGAATTTGTTTGGTTTTTTGGATTTTTTTTGATTTTTTGGAATTTACTATTTTTTGTGTTTTAATGTTTTAGAGTTTACACTTAAGTCCCTGTGTTTCTAAAACTGACGCAAACCGTCCCTGAATTAGTTAGTTAACTCAAAGTTAACAAAATAAATGGATGGAGTTAACTTAGTGGACTGAAATGGTTACGAAAATGAAACTAATGGACTGAAATCGCAATTTTTAAACTAATGGACTGAAACCGTTATTTTTGACAAACCTCAGGGACGAAAACAGTAATTAACTCTAAGCAAAAAGAGAGAAAGATACAAGTACCTCCGAAGACGGACAGCAGTGTGGCGGAGGTTTTCACTTACGCCGAGTTGATCCAGAGCTCGCCACCCGTTCGGCTGGATTCCTATTGCTGCTCCGGTGACGTTCCTCAGACTTTGAGATCTCTCCATTACTACGCTTTTTATTCCCTTCCTGTGAAGAGCAAGGGCTGTTGCTAACCCACAAATACCCGCCCCGATAATCACTACTTCATCATCATCCATTGCTCGACTTATATTAGAGAGGGAGAGAGACTCGATGTATGTTTGGCTATGCATGTATTTATATAAGGAAGGTGGCTGCATTAAAAACGGATGGGTAGATAACAAGGTCCAGCTTGATAAACGCAAGCTAAAATACACATAAAACCATTATTAGTAGATAGATATAACTTTAGTTATGCATAAATTATTTTCTTGATGCCACGCGGGATTAATAATTTTCGTGTATTGTATGGGTTGAATATAGGGATGAGCATTTGGTACCGGGTACCGGTACCAAACAGTAATGGGAATATTCGGTACTGGTACCGGTTCTCATTTTCCTCGTTTTTTGGTACCGGTATCGGTACAGTACTGGTATTTATGGGTAATATACCGGTAACTACCAGTACCGGTACCATTTTTCCCCGTTTTTCGGTACCGAACGGGTACCGCGCTCATCCCTAGTTGAATATGTAATTTTATATACTAAATAAAAAAAATATTTAAACACACTTTGTATTACACGGATTGGATAAATGTAATTTTATATACAAAGTAGTAAAAAAGTTATATCTTTAAAAAAACTTTGTGTATTGTATGGGTTGAATAAATCTAATTTTATATACCAAATAATAAAAAAGTTATATCTTAAAAATCCCGTGTATTACACGTGTTGAATAAATACAATTTTGTATGGTAAATAATAAAAAAATTATATCTTTAAAAAATCATGTATATTACACGAGTTGAATAAATCTAATTTTATATAACAAATTATGAAAAACAGTTATATCCTTAAAAATACTAATGGATATACTAGATGCGTGATGAATAAGGTGACTGTAGAGATGGTTCTTGAAAAGAAGATACGTTATTCAAGAAGCAAATCAACAGTAATACGAGTAAATGATAAAAGGTTGGTATCAATTCTGACAATTTGATTTATAAATTATATAAAAATTGATATAATAATTTTTTTAATAATATATCAATACAAATTTTGGTTTTCATGATAAATAATTTATTTTATATCAAATATCTTAAATTAACAATTTAAAATTAAGAATGGTATTTTATTACAAAAAATAGAAGGGTTCTATTCAAAATTTAAAGTAGGATAAAATTTAATATTAATTTATTATTTGTTTATTTAATATAAGATAACTAGAAAAGAATAGCGGAAAAAACAAAAACTAGATAACTTCAATGGATGACATGTGTCACACATTGATTTTTTTGATTTTTTTTTATTATAGAGTATAGAAGATTCTTAATTTGTATTATATTATAAAGCATTTCGCAAAGACTTAGTAAAATGTAAAAGGTACAAGTATTATTGTTTCTCATATAACACACAATGCATATGTTAACTACTTTTTGGTGGAAATTTGTATTTAAAACACCATATTTAATCAAAAGAAAGTCAAGAGGTACAAAAAGTGCATTACAATATTCAGTGGCAGAGGTCGAATAAAACTCAGTGGGAGCCGGACTCTCAAAATCAAAATCGGTGGGGGCCGAATTATTAAAATCCAATATTTACACTACAAAAAGAAAAAGAATTTCGAAAATTTCCATAAAATTACTATGAGCAACAAATCGATAGGGGTCGGGGCATCCCAGCCCACCATTAACCTCCGCTCCTGACAGTATTCAATTCTACAATTAGTAATAAGTAATGTTTCTTTTTATGAAAAGGATACATACCAACAAAATGTTTATTTATATAGTATATGCACCAATTTCTTTTGTTCGGAACATTACTTGAACCAATTATACGTGAAGGACACTTAACCGACTTAGAAACCTAAACTCACATAACTTAAGAAGCCTAAATTATAATCTATAACGCATTTCATAATGACTTCTAAAAATTTAAGAGGTACAAATATAATTGTTTATCATACAACACACTAGGGATGCACAAAAAACCGTTCCCAAAATCGGGTTTTTTTAATACCCAAGTATTCTATACCAGAAACCGGAACCGACCCTACCCGCAGGGTATAGATAGGGTATGTATTTTGCTCTCAATACGCGGAACCGATTGTATCCAATTAATACCCGAAACCGGTTATACCCGATTATACGCGATACAAGGTTCTAATATCTATCTTTTAAATTTATGTTAATGCATACATTGTATTTTTTTTTTACATTGTACAATGCATAAAAAGACACGGAAACAAGGTAGTAACAATGCGATTGAGTATTTTAAACTTGAAAAGAAGGTATTAAAAGACTTGGAAATAGGGTATAGAAAAACCCAAAAATAGGTTATTTTAATATTTGGTTTCTTAAGAACCGGAACCGAACTCTACTCGGAACCGGGCACATAGGGTTTTTTTTTGGTCTAATAACCGGAACTTAAACCGGTTATAGCAATAACCGTTTCCAACTCTTAAAACAAGAAACTGGAACCGGTTCCATAACCGAAACCGGTTATATAAATTACATGATTTGTACACCTATACAAACACACAATACGTATGTTAACTACCTGTTAGAGGCAAATTTGTCTTTACAACACCATATTTAATCAAAAGAAAGTCAAAAGTCAAGAGGTATAAAAAGCACGTTACTATATTCAATTCTACAATTAGTAATTAGTAATGTTTCTTTTTATGAAAACGACACATACCATCAAAATGTTGGTTTATAGTAAGTATATGCACCAATTTCTTTTGTTTGGAACATTACATGAACCACTTATATTCGAAAGACACTTAACCGACTTAAAAACCTAAACTCATATAAATTAAGAAGCCTAAACGGTCATCTTGAACTAAACACACCTAATACAATATATGTAACGTTTTTCATCATATCATTTAAAATAAACATAAAAGACACTAAACCGACTTAAAAACCTAAACTCACATATATTAAGAAGCCTAAACGATCATTTTGAACTAAACACACCTAATACCATATATGTAACTAAACACACCTAATACAATATATGTAACGTTTTTCATCATATCATTTGTTACAAAAATAAACATATGATTACAAAGTATCTAAAAAAATAACAATAACCATATCTATGAGAGCTAATGACATTAACAATTACTATATAAAACATTCCATAATGCTACATGTTGTGTCTACCATCTTTTTATTCATTTGAAAGTGAGCCGATTCCACTTTTAAATCGTCACATGGAAATTAAATACGTCGACGTGTGTGTACATATCCCAATCATATGTTACCATTGGATCCTTTCTCTAGTCCTTCCCTGCTCTGTTCGTAAAGGTCGCCATCAACAACCATTAGTTACGGTATCTCCCTCATGACATCCCTTTCTTGCACTCTGTTCGAGAACGACCACTGCCGATCAATGTATAAGGATCTAAAGTTACATATGTTGTCCGAATTTATTGTGTCCAAATTTGTGATTAAGTATATGGTCCGAACTTGTTGATTAAGTATATGGTCCGAACTTGTTTAAGTACATAAGGTCCAAACTTGTTTAAAATACATAAGGTCCGAACTTATTTAAAATACATAAGGTCCGAACTTGTTTAAGTATATAAGGTCCGGACTTATTTGAGTGTAATGATGTCCGAATTTTGTTGATGTGTATGCATGTCCAAATTTAAGAGGGAAACAAGGGGGTGTCCGAACTTTTTTACATATATTGTTAGAGTTTGTGATAGAACTTAATTGTCAGAGTTTGTGATGATATAACTTAATTTTCAGAGTTTGTGATGATAGAACTTAATTGTCAGAGTTTGTGGTGATAGAACTTAATTATCAGAGTTTGTGGTGATAGAACTTAATTGATAGTGTTTGTGGTGATAGAACTTAATTGTCAGAGTTTGTGGTGATATAACTTAATTGTCAGAGTTTGTGGTGATAGAACTTAATTGATAGTGTTTGTGGTGATAGAACTTATTTGATAGAGTTTATTTTGTAAGGACCTATGTGTCTGACTTTACATATGGGTCTGGGTTTATTAATCCATGGAATATATATGGGTTTAGTTGTTCCGAATTATGTATGTGTAAAGTAGTTGTATTGTCCGCATTTCCCGAAGTCACTTTACATGCTACCAACTAATGTCACCAAAACATGTTAACCTGATCACTTACACACTGAGTTGTTTGGATAATTAGGGCATTGCAAACCCTACTCGTATACATACTTACACTTACTGTACATTAGCTCGCTTGTAACGGACCTAACATTTATTTAACACGTAGAAGCACGTTAATACTTACCGAGCAAACTAAGGTGAGTTCACTACTTTTTCACAAGCATGCGTCCCCGGGGGACAAACAAACTACTATTCCTGGGAGGAATACTTTTCAAACTACTATTCCTAGGATGAATACTTTTCAAACTACTATTCCTGTGAGGAATACTTTTTCTGTATGTTACAGTTTAAATTCGATGTTAGTTAATAATCTTAAACTCTATCACGAAAGTCCCTACTTACATACCGAGCTAGTTGCCTGGGAGGCAACGGGGTATTAGTTGATAGCGCTATTAGGCCTGACAAACCTCACACCGTGCTGGGAGCTGGGCATGAACTAATGACCTTAAACACTTTGATCAATGATGATAGAAATTAATGAGGGCACCAAAAACAAAACAGTCAATCGGTACCGAGTTTATTATTCGTAACATGTCTTTAAAGAAAACACTTACTTGATTTACGTAAACGAAAGTGTGAACTCGCCAACTTTATGTTGACACACTTTTCTGCATGCTTGCAGGTCGTTGGATATATCATGCTGAGGAACTTGCTGTCTGGAGAGCAGGAAGTGTCATGGGGCGTATCACTTGAGGAAACACTTAACACTTTGCGTTCTAAAAACTATTTGGTTTTAATTATGTTTTAAACAATTACAATTGCTTTTGTTGGACGAATACTTTGTTAAAACATTTATTTATGATATGCATTATTCATGTTGATTATGATATCAAGTTTAATATTATTTACTGTTAGTTCGACATGATTAGTTGCTAGATCCTGGTACGTCACACGCCTCGCGGTGAAATCCGCATGTGGTATTTTGGGGGTGTGACAGTTTCCACAAGTTTACCATGGTGAACTAAGGTGGAACATCACCATTTTGAGGTCCAAACTTTCTGTTTTGGAAGAGCTTTTGTTTAAATCTTTATAAAATTGTTTTTCTTATACAATCTTGTACCTACCTTGCCTCTAATCAAGTCCATGGTTTGGGAGCTTGTGTATGGTTGATTCTTATGAGTCTGGAGGTGCAAACAACCTCTAAACTTTATGTTTTGAAAGGGTTTAGACAACCCACAAGTGTTAAAACCATCCAAGTTTACCATAGTTCATATGGCAAGACTTGTGTTTTGGTAAAGATATGAACCTTGGAAGCCTTGGCTATCCTAACTTGTTCCACCACCTCAATTGATGTTTTTATTCTTATTCACTAAGTAGTTATCTAGTCCTAAAGTAAGTTAACCCCGTCTCGCCTCCAACATTTGCCATGTTGGGTATGACACGCCCGAGTTGTTCTTATTTGGCTACTTAGTATGTTAATAGAATAGTTGTACTTTACTTTCATTCATGACCAACCGGGTTTACCAACTAAGTTGGTAAACTCTGTGCTTTGGTGAATCATACAATGAGGTATTCACACCTCCATGGTTGACTTACATGTTATCTATGACATGATGGGCCTATTATAAGATATACTACATACTATATAATATATTAAATATATATATATATATATAATTTTTAGCTGAATTCATGATGTTAACCGATTTGTGGTTAGGTGTTATGAACTTAGGTTATTTTATCTTTGTTCTAAGTTTCTCGTTTATTATTCTAATGGGCAAGTTAGGGCCCATGAAATCACATAAAAACTTAGTGTCAAAACGAGTACTTAGACGAGATATATTTTCGTGTATACATACTTTTTGAACTTGAATTCTAAGTACCGAATCCAACCACTCCATAAACTCTGAATGACCATACACCTTCGTTTCCCCATTCTCAACAACTCATCAATTCGCGGATAATCGGAAAGCTTTGCAAAACCGTGAGTAGACATGACTCCCTTTTTACTTTTTACACTTTTGGGTGCAATACATGTATGCTATTAAACACACGCAAACACATAATTTATGCTTAAACCACAAACAAAAAATCCATTATACATGCTTAATACGTTATGCTTGCATTCGTGTATGCTAGACTATTCTTATGCATTTTACTTGTTATTAACTTCGTACAAGCCTCCCTTGACATGTATAGCGCTATAGGAGTAACGCACCGCCAGTATTCTTGATGGACTTATTATAAGATATACTATATACTATATAATATATATATATATATATATAATTTTTAGCTGAATTCATGATATTAACCGATTTGTGGTTAGGTGTTATGAACTTAGGTTATTTTATCTTTGTTTTAAGTTTCTCGTTTATTATTCTAATGGGCAAGTTAGGGCCCATGAAATCACATAAAAACTTAGTGTCAAAACGAGTACTTAGACGAGATATATTTTTCGTGTATACATACTTTTTGAACTTGAATTCTAAGTCTCGAATCCAACCACTCCATAAACTCTGAATGACCATACACCTTCGTTTCCCCATTCTCAACAACTCATCAATTCACGGATAATCGGAAAGCTTTGCAAAACCGTGAGTAGACATGACTCCCTTTTTACTTTTTACACTTTTGGGTGCAATACATGTATGCTATTAAACACACGCAAACACATAATTTATGCTTAAACCACAAACAAACAATCCATTATACATGCTTAATACGTTATGCTTGAATTCGTGTATGCTAGACTATTCTTATGCATTATACTTGTTATTAACTTCGTACAAGCCTCCCTTGACATGTATAGCGCTATAGGATTAACGCACCGCCAGTATTCTTGAGGTCATGTTAAGTTAATCATAATGGTCTTGTCGTTGCTACGACAAGATTACGCTAGCAGGAATCTTTGGGTTGACATTTATAGTTGCATGCTAGTTATACGTTAAATTCTTGATAACAATTATGCCATGTGGATTCGTTTAAACTCTCATACTTATGCTAGTAATCAAACTTGTATACTCGCCAATACTTTTGTATTGAACTATACTTTAATACGTATTGTAGGAAATTCATGACGATCTTGAAGCGTGAAAAAGAATCTAGTAGGAACGACTAGAAACGCACCAAACTTTAATTCGTCTTTAATAGTTTAGTCATTCGATACTTGTTGTAATTTGTTTTGTTTCAAACTTGTTGTAATTTTGTTTCGAACAATGTACTTGATGTTAGCAATGAAATGAAATATTGTTTATTAAATACTTGTCGCATTTAGTGTTATGAAGTCTCTTGCAATCTCATTTTCATCTCACTCCGATGTTTCCGCCATCAGTGGGTGTAACACCTCGTAAAATCGTGTCCAATGATATGGAGACACGTGTCCTAAACCCTAATTATGCAAAAAGTTGACTATGAAGGACTAAAGTTGACAAACAGTGAAAAGATGTATGCGGAGGGACTAAAAGTGTCAACATGCTAAACTTATGCCTTTGAGTGACCTTATACGATGTTCGTATTCTCAAACGAGTCAATTATTGGACATTAGAAGCCGTTTGTGAAAACAATCGAAAGTTTATATAACAAAAGGGTTAAAAGTGTCAACATGTTAATTCTTACCTCTGAGTGACCTTTCAACGAACCCGGAGCTTCGTAATGTTCAATCATACTCTTGGGAATGCTTGATATTGGCCATGGAAGGCTTTGATGTCGTTATATGATAATATGCTCAAGGTTGCAAGAAGAAGGATTAAAAGCGTCAATTATAGAAACTAGCACCTCTGGGTGATTTTTTGACGAACCGAGAGCCTTATGATATTTGTTCATACTCCCATGTATACCTAACATTGGCTAAATATGGCTTTTTACAAGTTTCAAGACAATACAAGTAATTATACAAGTCAAGGGACCAAACATGACAAGTTTTAAAACTTTTGTTGCTGATCAGACCTGTTTGCGGACCGCAAACAGCATTGGTTTACGGTCCGTAAACCGGCTATCTGGGCATAAATTTGCGTGGTGGCCACATGGCTGCCAAAACCACTCTAGGTGAACCCATGGGCTGCATGCTTGCTCAATACTCGTTTAGGGACACCTGGAGGCATCTTAGAGCAGCTTATAACACCTGTAATGATCCAAAATCACTCCCTTACACTATAAATAGGTGTCATGCTTCACACTTTGAACTTGCAGCTCATTCTTTTATCACTTCTATCATCTCTTAGAGCTTCCTGGTCATAAAAAGACTCCCCATATTTCAAACTTTCGAGCTAGGACCTTTTGTAAGTGTCCCTAGCCTTTGCTCTTTGTTTTTTAAGCTTTTAAAAGCCGAAAGTCAAAGTTATCGATAAAACGCTTTGACTTTCGGTTTAGACCTTAAAGGTCCAGCCATTGTTCGAGGCGTATATGGCTACGTGATCGTAATTAGGTAGGTGTTAATCCCTCAAAAGGGAACCTCTTAATTACCACGTTTACTTGGTCAATTGCCGGGTCAAAGTTATTAAAATAAAAAGTCAAACGGGTCAGTTTTTAAAATAATTCAAATATGATAATGTAGAGGTTATAAAATGTCTTTTATCACTTTAATAACTTGGTAAATATTATTAGAACATGTATAAGCATGTTCAACCCGACAATTCCGGGTTTAAGGTCGGTTCGCAACCGAAAATCGCAAAAGCTTGACTTTTGCTTTGACTTTCAGTTCTGACCCGAATTAGCATAATTCCTTTATGTCTTAAGGTTCCTTTGTGACCATATTATGTTGTAGTATAACCCTCTAAGGTTATATTATATGGTCACCTAGTAATATGAGTTCGTTTACTTGATTCCGTTATTATGCTTAATATTGACTAATATGCCCTTTTGTTTAAAAATAAGGTTTTTAATATAAATGAGCATGCAAATGAACTAAGTACTGATTTGTAAATATGTTTAGCATATTTTAACATTAGCATTCTTGTCATAAACTAAAGTTACATAATTAATCGTAAAACATGCTTTTATAAGGACTAAAATGCCCTTTTGCATGCAAATTAAGTTTTAAACATAATTTTGACATAAAAACCATTACCTACTGTTGTGATAACATATTTAGGAATTATTGGGATGTTAAGTCAGACTATATACTGACTTTAACTTCAAGTTCTTGTACAAAGTTATTAAATGACGATAATACCCTTTTTGCATTTAAAATAGATTTTAAATATAATAAACATGCAAAACCTTTTTGCTACAGATATGTTATAACAAAATAAAATATTTTGACTATTCAAAGCTGGTCATAACATCAGAATTACATAAACGTCAAAATTATCGTCATTTACCGACTTTTACGCTAATTAGGTGCATAGTATGGTTTTAAACCATATTTAGCACCCAAGACTTGTTACCTACTGATCTTAAAAAACCATTTTTAATATTTTTACAATAGATATAAGTCATGAACTCAGAATCCCAAATAAGTCCTTAAAACTATGTGTGAAATGACCAAAATGCCCCTACGGTGCATAGTTTGGCTATAAAGCATAAACCACAATAATATCTTAAATTAAATAATTTTACAGAATGTTTATGACCAAAACTTCAGTTTACATGCAAGCTCCTTTTATAAATCATGAAATGACCAAAATGCCCTTATAAGGCTTAATTCGGTTTTAAAACCTTTATGGACATACATGTTGATATCCTACTGATGTCGTAACATATTTTAAGCATAATAACATATGGAACTTGTATGTGACTCACCCGGTTACCCGTTAATGCCTATACACATTCGGTTCGGTTTATATGGCTAGTTTGCATAAATTAACCGAAACGGGTTTAACCTTATCGTTTAAACTTCAAAATCCATAATGTATTTAGTTTACCCATATTATACAAGTCTTCATACTTGTTGGGTCTAAATTACATTCCATTCCGGTCATCACTTAATCTAGCGTATCGTACCGTAAATCGTTCTTTAAACTAACCGGTCTAAGTCTACGACTTAAATAAGACCCTTTAGCATTCTAATTGGTTAATAATACCTTTATTCCAGACTAGGAAGCCCCAATAAAAGCTACCTTCGCAAGTCTAAGTAGATTATACGGCTGAGTAGTTTAACTCTTGCTTATATAATCAAAGTTAAAACTCAGGAAAATACTTTTAACTTATTTTCCCTTATACGGGCTTGGGATACGGTAAATTATTACCGCTTGGTCGGGTATGGGATCACTTGGTCCGCTTGTGACTAACAAATCCGCATAACCCGTTTTAATCCGTATTGTTTGGTAACATAAACATTGGGGGGTAATGCGACCGTGTCATGGATATCCTCGGCTCATTTAATTGCAAATGGCCACGACCTAAGCATGGGGTGTAGGCATACACCTGACATATGCAAATGCTAAAAACATACCCACAAGGTTGGGGATAACTCCTTTGTGGATTTATAAAAGTGGCGTGTCGGTTAATCATGTCTCGGTTTCTATACTGGGCCCCATATGTATGACAAATAAAATTGTATACAAGATTAAAATTTTAATTGTCCCAAGTTATAAAAGTTTTTCGTGCCTTGTGCACCTAAACCAATTTTCTTAAAACACTTTCAAATGAGTCGGTTAATTGTATTCACCAGTTTGAACTGGTGTATTTTCAAAAGACTAAGTGACAGGTACTACACACAAATAGGCTGGGAGCTACTCGGTGTCTAATAGAGGATTTTGCAAGTCCTTAAGATGCCTTAAAGTCTGTTAATCATCGTTTTGTATTTTATTCACGATCCGCCCGTGGATCCATTTCTACAATCGTCTGTATAATTATTATTTTGAACTTTGAACATTCGGTTTGTAATAGTAATTTCCTTCCAAGCCTTCTGTTGTGCTATAACTGTGTTTAAATTGTCTATGATGATATCAACTACGTCACTATACTCCCCACCGGGCCCACCGGATTATGTGGAAAATATCAGGGTGTGACAGTGGGGGTGTGACAGTATGCACAAGTGCGTTTGGACTATAGATTTGAATTCGTAGTTACTTGGGTGGTTTCTTTGCCTGTTCATTTGAGTTTCTGCACACTAAGTCACCATTAATGTAATGAAGCGTTAGATTGGGTTTTTAGTGTTTTGTTGAGGGGTGGTGCTGCTTCTGCAATAATTCTCTCTCATAATTGCAAGTTCAGTCATGATGAATTATACACATGAATTGTTGTTTTAGAGGTCTTATTATCGTAAAAACTGATTGATGGGGTATATGAAATGCAAACATTTGTTTTCAGCAGACTAATTATATGACTGGATTGATTATGTGTCACATTTATTTTGATTCTTATGGTTATTTTTGTGTGGAGGTTAAAAGTGTTTTTCACTTGAAGTATACTTTGGTGAAGGCAAGGTTTTACTTCTTTGCCTGGTATAGAACACCTCTTCATACAATGGAATTTGGCACTTTTGTTAAATTATTGGTATCTTGTAGGAAAACTTGTGGATCGAGTAAGTTATTTAATTAAGAAGTAATTTAATTTGTGCATATCTATTATATATAATAAATGAAAGGTGATTTGGGCCACGTGTCACTTGATTAGGGCATCTATTTTTTCCTTTTTCCGCCCTACAGTACCATTCCCTTTTTTCTTTTATCCACTTCTTCATTCTTCTCATTTACTTTTTGATTTCAAAACCCTACCTCATTTGTGACAACCGGTGATTTACGACTCTTAATTACGTAATTAACTGGTGATTAACGCGATAATAAATAGTGTTTACAGCGCAAATTAACTTAATTAGGCCTTTGGAGTGCCTAGGAACGCTTATCCGACTCTACAGTACGCGTATGAAGATTCGCGTGGAATCTGCGGAACATCAAATGACAACGAACTGATACCGTACAAAATACTAACAACGCCACTATTATACGCCTCTTAATTTTAAAAATTTTACGCTTTCGACACTTATTGAGTTGGGTTGCGATATCGGGCCTCGTAGGAATTACGGGCCACTTACACATGAGATGGGCTTGTGGGCCTGGGCCCAAGCCCAAAACCCATAAGCCTAAACCTGCACATAATATAAGATCTTAACAAATCTTAACAAATCTTTATAAGATCTCTACAAATCTTAGTAAATCTATACAAAATCTTATCAAATCTATATAAAATCTCTACAAAGATTTACACAAGATTTCATCTACAATCTATAAATATCCATGCCTATGCCTGATTTTATCTATACACACAAAAAACAAAATCCACTACTGCACCTCTTGATTTTCCCTCTCGAGATCCTACTGCAGATACCCACAAATCCCACATCACATATGAGAATTATCTTTCTCAAATACATTCAACAACAAAGCCAAACATCCACTTGTTTCCTCCTCTCCCACTCGATACCCCCTCCTTCTCAGGTTCTCGGTAACAACCACACCACTCACACCTGCGATACCCCCCCCCCCCACCGGCTACCGGAACAAACCCAACCACCATCATCTTTGGTGGTAGCAGGGAGCAACAGAAACGACCACCACCACCACAGTCCGGTGGTGGTGCGGCGACGGTAACGAGTAGAGAGAGACGAGAGAGTGAACAGAGGAGAGAGAGGGTGACCGAGAAGAGAGAGAGAGATGGCAAAAGGGGTATGGCACCGCCGCTGGTCCGACGGGTCACGGTAACACCCCATTTTTCTTTGTCTTCATCTATTTTTTTTAGATTGCTGACGTATTACTGTTTTCGGATGATGATCAACGACGAGTGATGATGTTGATGAGGATGGTGATCTTGACGGCGGAGACAAGCTCCGGCCGTCGAAGCTCGACGATGACAGCAGCGAATCGGGTCGACAGTGGTCAAGACGGCTCAGATTCGAGAGCTCGGGTGCAGATCCGGGTTATGTTTTAGTGGCGTCTCGGGTCATGGTTCGAGATTGGTTTAGATGCGGATTGGGTTCAAGTTGTGGTTCAGACTCGGGTTTCGGGTTAGCCGGATGTCTCAGGTTTTTCGCCTTCGAGTCAACTCAGTTCAGATCGGGTTCAAAACGGTGAGTTCAGAAAAAGGTTTGAATCGACTCGGTCAACTCAGTTAGTGTTTCGACACGAGAAGATGGTAAAGATTAACGGATCGTTTTATTTCGTTATTATATAGTTTTTAACTCATTACGTGAAAACGAGCTCGAACCGAATAAATTGACGAGTTATTAGTTAAAGTTTATTTACTACATTGTTTATATAAATTCATCATACGTAAAGATTGTTGAATCTTGATAAAATAACGACACCTTTTGTTGTCGGGGGCGTCCTGATGTGTGCAAAATGCAACATATAAATTACATCAATTGTGGTATAAAACAAACCCTTTTTAGTACTAATGTTGGAAAAAGTGTACTTTTGTCTTCCTTTTGTATTTTCAGGATGAAATGAGCTCAAATTAACAAAAGAAGCAAAAAGACAGCAAAATCTAACATAAATACAAGAAAAGGAACAAACGTGACATGCCCGACCCCGCGACAACATCTTCCCAAGCAAAACAAGAAAACAGAAGACTGAACACGCCCCGTGCTCAGCCAGCACGGGGACGTGCCCAAGTGTCAGCAGAAAAGACAAAGTGGTAGAAGCTTCTATTGCCCACCACGGGGCTGTGCTCAGCAGGCACGGGGCCGTGGTCAACTATAAGTTTCGCAGAATCCAGTCAAATCTTCATAGTACAGATATGCTTCTGCACACGGGGTCGTGCTCAGCGGACACGTGGGCGTGGTCAACTAATAAAGACAAGAGCAATTAATGAAGAAAGAGAAGGATGTGGACACGGGGCCGTGCCCACTGGACACGGGGCCGTGCCCACTGGACACGGGGCCATGCCCGAGCTTCTGTTCAGCCTATAAATAGGAGTGCTTGGCTCAAGCTCAAACCATCCCTTGGCACACCACCTCTCTCACACTTCACCCACCACCCACCACCACCATAACACCATCATCCACCACCATCATCCATTGTCCATCGTAGAGTGTGTGAGTCGTCTCGGGATCCAAGATTGATCGTAAGAGTTCTTGACAATCAAGGCCATGTTTGCCTAAGTCTCTTACATCACTTGGTGAAGACAAAGTGTCTAGTGTAATACTTTTTATTTTTAATCTTTTCGCACTTTTAATTGGTTATGTATTAATGACTTTAATAACTAGTTTCTTATGTTGAAGGTGATTCTTCCTTATCGTTTGTCCATGGTGTCTTGGCATTATTTTACTGTCTATATAAAATAAAAGATTTTCACCATTCATATCTCCACGGTCTATATGGAGGTATGTTGGCTACCTGGTCGGGGGTTAAGGGAACGGTTTGGTAAGAGTCTTGCCGTTGTTCAGCGTTTAGAGATCCTGCAAGGGACCTGGGTCAAATTTAGTAGGACCTCCTTCAATACTTAACGGTATTGGATGGCGGGGGTCCAAACTCTTTGATCCCCTCATAAGTTAAACTACTATTAATACTATAACCCGGCTACTTAGGACTGTATCCTTGCTGACTCAGACTACTTAGTCGAGGGTAACGTCACCTTCAAAAGAGGGGCCTACCATAATTTGCATTAATAACTTAATTAATTATCTTTCAATAATCCGACCCTTTAGGATTGTATCCTTGCTGACTCAAACTACTGGGTTGAGGGTAACGTCACCTCCAAAAGAGGGGCCTACTACAATAACTAAGATATCTCTTAAATAGTGCAAAAGTGCGAAAATAATCAAAGGTTACACTAAACACGAGTCGGAGCCTAATGATTCATCTTGTCTATCTGTTTCTCTTTTATTTTTATTTTCAGCATTTTAGTTAGTTTTTATTTTTCTAGTTAAAACATTTTTCTGACTTTTTGATTTGATTAGACGTTGAGGATAAACCGGTATTAAAAGCTCGTGTGTCCTTGGACGACCTCGGTATCTTACCAACACTATACTACGCTCACGATGGGTGCACTTGCCCATATGTGTGTTTAGTGTTAGTAAATATCGTGTTTTATAAATTTAAAACTTGGCTAAAGAAAGTGTAAAAGGGCTTAAAATATACTTAAACCTACATATACACCTAACGCACATCAAGTTTTTGGCGCCGCTGCCGGGGACACAAGGATTTTAAGAAAGTTAGGAATCAACGGCCTAATCGTTTTTCTTATTTTTCATTTTTTAGGATTTTTCTTAGTTTTTTCAGTTTCTGCAGAGCTCAGCACGGGCCGTGCCTGGTCGGACACGGGCCGTGCCCAGCACTATCACTGGCAGTTTTTATTTTTCGAGTTACAGAGAGCTGAGCACGGGGCCGTGTCGGTGCAACACGTGGCCATGTCGGTGCAACACGTGGCCGTGTCCAACTCCCAGTAACAGGGATCTGGAAAACAATCACTGTACCTCCGACCACGGGCCGTGTTCACTGAGCATGGGGCCGTGGTGAACCTTCTGACCAACATTCTTTTCTATTTTTATTGCAGGATTTGGAACCCAGGCGCCACATTTGAACTTCCTACGTAGTGCATGAGCTCCAGTTCTAGTAGAGACATAAAAGAACCTCTAGAAGAACCCGAACGCTTTCTCAGAAAAAGACTTAAAGCTAAAAATCAAGAAAAAGTTTCGGGGAACCCACTTCCAATGGCGGACCAACGTACCCTCATGGATTACCTATGGTCCACCGTAGGTAATCTCGGCGCCGCTATCAATGCACCGAATGTCGAAGCCAATAACTTCGAACTTCGACCGCATTTGATACAAATGCTTCAAAACTCCGCAACCTTCCATGGGCATGCGGACGAGGATCCCCATCTACATATTACTAATTTCTTAGAAATATGTGATACCTTTCGGATCAATGGAGCATCAAATGACGCCATCCGCCTTCGAATGTTTCCATTTTCGCTAAAAGACCGAGCTAAGGCTTGGCTTAACACCCTCCCAGTTGGCTCGGTAAACACCTGGGATGAACTAGCCCAAAAGTTTCTATATAAGTATTACCCTACTGCTAAAACGGCTAAATTAATGACTGAAATTAATACATACTCACAAGAGGATGGAGAATCCTTATATGAAACTTCGGAAAGGTTCAAGGAGCTACTAAGAAAGTATCCTCATCACGGTCTAGCAGTGTGGCAACAAGTATCCACTTTCTACAATGGGTTGTTGCCACACACAAGACAAACACTTGATTCTAGCTCCGGGGGACTTCTAGGTAATCGTCGCCCAAATGAAATATATAATCAAATTGAGGAAATTGCGCAAACCAATTTTCAGTGGCACACTCCCCGAGGCAATAAGTCTATTGCCCCGGGCGCCCATAAGGTTGATGAAAGCACTTCTTTACAAGCCCAAATCGAGGCCCTTTCTTCGAAAATAAAATAATTAGAAATGGCAAAAACGGCCTCGGTTATGGCTTGTGAAGGGTGTGGTGGACCACATGAAAATTGGAGTTGTATGAAAGAAGTAGATGATCAAACGGAAGCGGTAAACTACATTGATAATAGACCTAGGCCGTCGGGTCCACCAACGGGTACCTACAACCAAGGATGGCGTAACCACCCTAACCTTGGTTGGAGGGATCCCGACAATAGTAGTAACCAACAAAACCAACGAACTAACTTTCAACAACCACAAAATTTTTCTCAACAACAAGGTGGAAGAGAAAGGCTTGAAGATACTGTATCTCGCCTCATCTCCGAAACCGAAAAGAAAAACTCGGATCGGTTTCAACAATTGGAATCGAATTTTATAAATCAACAAGCTAGCATTCAAAACATTGAAAAACAATTAAATCAAGTAGCTCAAAATTTCTCCGAGAGACCATAAGGCGCGTTACCAAGCAACACCGAAACCAACCCAAAGGCCCAAGTACATCTCATCACATTAAGAAACCGAACCGTAGGTCCCGAGGAGGCTCCATTACCTCCAGCGGAGAAGGGCCAATCCAGCCAAACCACGACTCCACCCGGTCCCCAACCAGAAACGGCTTCTCCACCAACTCAAGAGCCCACTAAGGCTCCTCCGGTTCCGTACCCCGGTCGGTTAATTTGTCAAAAGACCGATGAGCAATTCGCAAAGTTCGAAAATTTACTAAAACAATTGCATGTTAATATTCCTTTCATAAAAGTCCTAACCCAAATGCCTAAATATTCAAAATTTATGAGAGACTTCCTCACTCACAAAAGGAAAATTGAATCATTGCAATTAGTGGCGAGGAATGTTCCGCGTTAGTACTCAACAAACTCCCACAAAAGAAGATTGATCCTGGAAGCTTCACGATTCCTTGCTCGATTGGGGAATCCCCCATTCGTAATGCATTAGCCGATCTTGGGGCTAGCATTAACCTTATGCCCACATCAATGTTCAAACGACTCGGCCTAGGAACAACAAGCCCTACAAAGATGAGCGCATACAACTCGCCGACAGATCTGTCAAATTTCCACAAGGTGTCGCTGAAAATCTATTGGTCAAAGTTGACAATTTCGTTTTCCCGACCGATTTTGTCATCCTAGACATGGAGGAAGACACCGATGTCCCTCTCATCCTCGGGAGGCCATTTCTAGCCACCGCCCAAGCAGTGGTGGATATGAATGACGGAACACTAACATTGAAGTTTGGGGATAAGGAAGTGAAGTTTGAATGTGGAAGGAGAGTAGAGGACGAAGACCCGGTCAACTACATGAAGGTCATAGACTCAAGCTTGGATGACGCTCTCCAACGATGTAGCATGGGATGCAAAACATCCCACTTGGGTAACATATAACCAGGCTTTGGGTCTAGCCAAGGACCCTTATAAACGTGGCGCACCACGGAGGCATTCCGCGGAACTATCCTTAGTTTAGTTTAGATTAATTTTTTTTTGTTTTCTAGTTAGTTTTAATTTTCAGGAATAAAACACACTTGAGATGGCAAAGGAAACAAGGGAAAACTTGAACCAACACCCCATGTAGGAAAACAGAGCCATCCGACGATCTTCTTCATTAACAGTAAGCTCAGCACGGGCTGTGTCCGCCCAACACGGCCCCGTGCTGCACAGTCTGCAGAAAAGACCCAGTTCAGGTAACTGGACACGGGCCGTGCTCACCCAACACGGCCCCGTGTCCAGGCTTCTGTTTCTCTTAATTTAATTTTGTTACTGGCACTTGAACACGGGGCCGTGCCCGGAGACCACGGGGCCGTGTCCAGCGCCCAGTAACACAATTTTTTGCTTAATTCACACCTTTTTACACATTCAATCAACCTAAAAACTTATTTTTGGGACACATTGAGGACAATGTGTAATATAAGTGTGGGGGGGATGCTAAAACCTTGAATCTTGTAAATCCTAAATACAAGCCTTACACAAAACTCTATTGGAACCGCTAATCACCCCAAATTTTTTTCAAAAATTTTCATTTTTTTACTTGTCTAGGTTTAACTTGGGAATTTCAAAGTTCTAAAAAGGTTATATTTTTACAAATTTACAACCGATAGCGTCGTGATAAAAAGAACCAACATAAGAAGAATATGAAAAGGCATGGCAAACTTAGTTAAAATTTGATTATATATACTTGATCACATAAAAACCCATTCCCACAAAAGTGAGTTTTGAGCCTTTATTGAGCATACAAATATATATCTTTAAATTAAATGCTCATTTTTCGTTTCTTGTGTGAATAGCCGCTTGGTTCTTACGACTCTAGAACTTGCCACGACGATACGTTCCCGGTCCTTACCAACTTAAACCCGAGTAAGTAAATGATGGAGGCATTAGGACTTACCCTTTTTATTTCTACACCATTATTTTTTTACCACCTACCCAAAATCCTCCTAGTTAGCCCCTTTAACCCTAAACCTTTTCATTTCATAACCCAAACCAAACACCCTTTCACCCACCAAAACCTTTTTCATTTTTAACCCCTTTGTTTTAGTAACTAGCTCGGTTTTTCGTATGACTTTTCAAAAAAAAAAAATGTGTTGATGATGAAGCAAAAACAAATAAACAAGCAAGTTCATCAAAAATAACTTTGATTGGAATTATGGCTTCATCAAAAATAAAAAGTTGAAAAATAGAAAGTCTTACGAAAACCGATGCTTTTTACGCCTTTCGCCCTTTTCTACTAACCACTAACCAAACCACCTACCTTTAACCCAAGCCTAACCCTTCACCCAAAAAGTCCTCTTGATATTTACAACGGTATATAGTTAAAAAGGAGGAGGATTGATTGCTTGGCAAACTTATGGTAGGAGTAAGTTCCATGCCGCTCTCGAGTGATCTACTAAAATACATTTTCAGCCGAGTGTTGAGTGATCCCCCGTGAGGTATGTGAAGTTGTATATAAAAAGAATTTTAAAGAGGCATGTTATGCCCTAATAAGTAATTTATCTTATGAAAAGTTTTAAATAAATCATGACGAATAGGATTGTAAATAAATAAAAATAAAACTAAATAAAGAATCTTGGAAATCCCGACACTCTATGACAAGCCCAAAAATCTTCTCTTCTACCCATTCCATTTGGGAGTGTAAAGCCACATTATAAAGAGTTTTGCTTGAGGACAAGCAAAGATTCAAGTGTGGGGGTATTTGATTTGTGCAAAATGCAACATATAAATTACATCAATTGTGGCATAAAACTAACCCTTTTAAGTACTAATGTTGGAAAAAGTGTGCTTTTGTCTTCCTTTTGTATTTTCAGGATTAAATGAGCTCAAATTAACAAAAGAAGCAAAAAGACAGCAAAATCTAACATAAATACAAGAAAAGGAACAAACGTGACATGCCCGACCCCGCGACAGCATCTTCCCAAGCAAAACAAGAAGACAGAAGACTGAACACGCCTCGTGCTCAGCCAGCACGGGGCGTGCCCAAGTGTCAGCTGAAAAGACAAAGTGGTAGAAGCTTCTATTGCCAACCACGGGGCTGTGCTCAGCAGGCACGGGGCCGTGGTCAACTATAAGATTCGCAGAATCCAGGCAAATCTTCATAGTACATATATGCTTCTGCACACGGGGTCGTGCTCAGCGGACACGGGGGCGTGGTCAACTAATAAAGACAAGAGCAATTAATGAAGAAAGAGAAGGATGTGGACACGGGGCCGTGCCCACTGGACACGGGGCCATGCCCGAGCTTCTGTTCAGCCTATAAATAGGAGTGCTTGGCTCAAGCTCAAACCATCCCTTGGCACACCACCTCTCTCACACTTCACCCACCACCCACCACCACCATAACACCATCATCCACCACCATCATCCATTGTCCATCGTAGAGTGTGTGAGTCGTCTCGGGATCCAAGATTGATCGTAAGAGTTCTTGACAATCAAGGCCATGTTTGCCTAAGTCTCTTACATCACTTGGTGAAAACAAAGTGTCTAGTGTAATACTTTTTATTTTTAATCTTTTCGCACTTTTAATTGGTTATGTATTAATGACTTTAATAACTAGTTTCTTATGTTGAAGGTGATTCTTCCTTATCGTTTGTCCGTGGTGTCTTGGCATTATTTTACTGTCTATATAAAATAAAATATTTTCACCATTCATATCTCCACGGTCTATATGGAGGTATGTTGGCTACCTGGTCGGGGGTTAAGGGAACGGTTTGGTAAGAGTCTTGCCGTTGTTCAGCGTTTAGAGATCCTGCAAGGGACCTGGGTCAAATTTAGTAGGACCTCCTTCAATACTTAACGGTATTGGATGGCGGGGGTCCAAACTCTTTGATCCCCTCATAAGTTAAACTACTATTAATACTATAACCCGGCTACTTAGGACTATATCCTTGCTGACTCAGACTACTTAGTCGAGGGTAACGTCACCTTCAAAAGAGGGGCCTATCATAATTTGCATTAATAACTTAATTAATTATTTTTCAATAATCCGACCCTTTAGGATTGTATCCTTGCTGACTCAAACTACTGGGTTGAGGGTAACGTCACCTCCAAAAGAGGGGCCTACTACAATAACTAAGATAATCTCTTAAATAGTGCAAAAGTGCAAAAATAATCAAAGGTTACACTAAACACGAGTCGGAGCCAAGTGATTCATCTTGTCTATCTGTTTTTCTTTTATTTTTATTTTCAGCATTTTAGTTAGTTTTTATTTTTCTAGTTAAAACATTTTTCTAACTTTGTGATTTGATTAGACGTTGAGGATAAACCGGTATTAAAAGCTCTTGTGTCCTTGGACGATCTCGGTATCTTATCAACACTATACTACGCTCACGATGGGTGCACTTGCCCATATGTGTGATTAGTGTTAGTAAATATCGTGTTTTATAAATTTAAAACTTGGCTAAAGAAAGTGTAAAAGGGCTTAAAATATACTTAAACCTACATATACACCTAACGCACATCACGTCCAAAAACAGAGGAAACTCTGCCCGTTTTATATACAAGTAAATATAGTTTGTATATTTATTTTGAAACACAAACAACTCGATGATACTTTTATAAAATAAATATATCTTTTATATTTATTTCAAACGCCTAAACGGCACACTATATATCATATATATCGCTTACGAGTTTGTTACATGTTATTTTCGTATAAATGTGTATTACATACACAACGACTTCTCAAGATGAAACTTAACGTGTATAACTTAATCGTTACTATTAAGTTATTAACTTACCGTCGAATCGTTCGGTTAACGATTCGGTAGAGCTCGATTACAAGTAGTTTAGTAACCACTTTTATTTAGAAACTTATAAGATATTCTATGTTAGGAATATTGTAGAATGCACGCTAGCGAGTCCCGTCTTGGAAACGACATTACGAAGTCGTATATAGCTAGCTTTGCACAGGAATATTCAGGTGAGTTCATAACCCCACCTTTTTACGGTTTTACATTTTCCTAAATGTTTTCGGGGTGGAAAGACATGCACTATTTTGCAAAGCATACAAGGGTTTCAATAAACAAGAATTACATATTCCTTAACCATTTTACAAGCAAGTTTTAACTAACACAAATGGTTTACGAAAAGCTTATGTTTTATACCGGTTTTTCAAAGAAGCGTATTTTTCGAAATGTGCATACACACGAATTCTAGTTTTCTAAACTACGGGAAAATACAAGTACAAAGAGGTACATTAAACTAAGGAATGACACAATAGATCATGTCACGAATAGGGTAACATAAGCACCATTAATCGTGTACATACTAAGACCGCGGAACAAAAGGTTAGATCTAATGGGTTTCAGGCAGCCACACTCTTGGGGATAACTAGTACCAAGTAGTGCTTTTGTGTCCCAGTCGTGAATCGACTACTAAAAATGCCTATGGTTTGGTGGCTTCCTGTGTCGTTACATGTGTTAGTGGCCTCGCGAACCATTAGCGATCTCGTATTCCTTACATATACAGAACTCAGTTTCAATACGTCTTTACAAATTACATACCATGTTTTATACAAATTCGAAGCATAGGATTATGCATGCATGTTGTCAATGTCGGGGTGGGCATTGACGATTATACAAGTTTTACAAACACAAGAGTTTATAAAAGCAAGGTTTTGCGAATATAATGCGTTACAAATACAGAGTTTCCATATAACATGACAGGAAAATGATTTTAAACTCGTTTTCTCAACATTATTTCAAAAACCGGTTATTCAAAAAGATTTATTTCAAATCTTTTACAAACAAACTATGAACTCGCTCAACTTTATGTTGATTTTTCGCATGTTTCTTTCTCAGGTTGCATTTCTAAGACAAGGCACAGTTGGAATAGGAGAACCATGTGGTGTCGAGTACATAGTGGCGTTCATTTTCTAAAAGACTTAGCTTATTTGCTTCCGCTGTGCAATGAAGATACCGGTCCAGTCACGCCAGCTCTGATAATTTTGGGGTGTGACAGATTGGTATCAGAGCTATAGGTTACAGCGAATTTGGTTTCTGTAGCGATACCTAGGCTCTAACCTCACTTTCCTCTGGGGACTTAGACTATTATGACTTTGAATTCATACAGAACGCCTAGTACTCGAATATGGTCTCCAACCGTTGCCGAAAAACAAACAGTTAAGATTTTGTTTTCAAACATACGCTATTGTGGTGTTTTACACATGGTGCATAAAACAATTACATACAGTACACAAAGCTCTGAGAGTTTAGGAAACATGCATTTAAGACCTTCGGAAACTCATGTTGAAGTTCATTAAAGGTCATCACGTAGGAACCACGTTTATTAACTCGGACAATCGCCATTATTATGTCGTCCATGCGATTTAAATTAACCGAGCAGGTAACCTACGCAAAACAAAGCACGGGTGTGCAAACTTCACGAAACGCAACTATACATCAACGGAGGTTGAAGTACGTTACATACGACTTACGAGGCACGGTCTTTGAGAAGACAAGATGGAGCATTTCAGCGACAATACAAATTCTGTCAGTGTGAAAACTACCGATCAGGATGCGACGATTTGTCACGCGATCCTGCAATGACACGAATCGCGCCAAGGAGAAGACGTATGTCTCCGCATTCCCCCTATCTAATTAACGACGAGTATGCCATGTTCGACATTCCATGGTAATGTCACCTAACAACCGGTTATCACATGCAACCCCAGGTAAAGTCCTTAAATTTCTTTTATAGAAATTCTGACTTTTGCATCTAGTGAGTAGATTTTCACATCTCTACTCCTCTTAATAGTCATTGTGTCACGGTCATTTCTTTCATTATAGCGAATATTCATTTGCTTCATTTCTTGAAAATTCATATGTTACGCATGCATCGTTTGTTACGCATGTGGTTTCGTTTCGAATAAAGCGTTTCATTAAAGTTCAAATATTATTTCGCTAAATCTAATTATTGATTTGTGTTTCGAATGACCCGCATTATTGTAATTGTTGACTTCTTTGTTATCAAGTCAACACATTTTCTTGAAATTTATTTTCTTTTCAAGTTACATACATGGTTTTTCGTTGTGACCATGCCGAAAGTTTTCTTGACGATACATGCATTTATTGTCGGCTTGCGCCAAAACCAAGTTCAATTGTTTGAACTTGTTCATTACGCTTATTCAATTCAAGACACCATATGATGTATTGAACACATCATATTCAAATTCGTTTTAATAAACGCTTCATTTGTTCCGAGTCGTAGTAGACTTGCTTGGTCTACGACTCCAATAAGTCAATTATTGATTTTCTTTAAATCCGCTTTGATTTATCATGTCACAACAGTCTTAACTCAATCGTGTGATAAGAGAATGGTACATAAATTCATTGCATATTCCGGTGTACCTACTAACGGTTCTTTCAACATCGATCGAATATTTTGCGATATTTATTGTTTCTTCATCTTCGATCGAAAACATTAATTCTTTGATGTTCCATCTTCAATTGAAAATCTAATGATGTCATTTGAATCAAATTTTCAAATTTGCTTCATTGTACTTTCGCTTGACTTCAAACACGGTGAATTTGTTTGATCACCGTTATTATTGAATTGTTTCATTCACTACGACACCTTGTGGCGTCGGTATAACTTACAGCTTGGGCTGATCATGATCGAGCGTTTCATGCAAAACTATTTCATTGAACTTGTTGATTCTAAGTTCCATTTAGTGGACGTTATCGTTTCTAGAATTCATTTGCATATTGTGAATGTTCGTTTGGAATTCTATTGCTCGAAATTCCTCTTTTATTGGACCCCTGTTAACTTACGCATAACGTAACTCTAAGGAGTTAACGTAGTCTAAATTTCGAGGACGAAATTTTATTAACAGTGGAAGAATGTGACAACCGGTGATTTACGGATCTTAATTACGTAATTAACAGGTGATTAATGCGATAATAAATAGTGTTTACAGCACAAATTAACTTAATTAGGCCCTTGGAGTGCCTAGGAACGCTTATCCGACTCTACAGTACGCGTATGAAGATTCGCGTGGAATCTGCGGAACATCAAATGACAACGGACTGATACCGTACAAAATACTGACAACGCCACTATTATACGCCTCTTAATTTTAAAAATTTTATGCTTTCGACACTTATGGTGTTGGGTTGCGATATCGGGCCTCGTAGGAATTACGGGCCACTTACACATGAGATGGGCTTGTGGGCCCTGGGCCCAAGCCCAAAACCCACAAGCCTAAACCTGCACATAATATAAGATCTTAACAAATCTTAACAAATCTTTATAAGATCTCTACAAATCTTAGTAAATCTATACAAAATCTTATCAAATCTATATAAAATCTCTACAAAGATTTACACAAGATTTCATCTACAATCTATAAATATCCATGACTATGCCTGATTTTATCTATACACACACAAAACAAAATCCACTACTGCACCTCCTAATTTTCCCTCTCGAGATCCTACTGCAGATACCCACAAATCCCACATCACATATGAGCATTATCTTTCTCAAATACATTCAACAACAAAGCCAAACATCCACTTGTTTCCTCCTCTCCCACTCGATACCCCCTCCTTCTCAGGTTCTCGGTAACAACCACACCACTCACACCTGCGATACCCCCTCTCTGGTGAACCCCCCCCACCGGCTACCGGAACAAACCCAACCACCACCATCTTTGGTGGCAACAGGGAGCAACAGAAACAACCACCACCACCACAGTCCGGTGGTGGTGCGGCGACGGTAACGAGCAGAGAGAGACGAGAGAGTGAACAGAGGAGAGAGAGGGTGACCGGGAAAAGAGAGAGACGGCGAAAGGGGTATGGCACCGCCGCTTACGGCGGTGGCACGGCTGCTGGTACGACGGGTGACGGTAACACCCCATTTTTCTTTGTCTTCATCTATTTTTTTTAGATTACTGACGTATTACTGTTTTTGGATGATGATCAACGACGAGTGATGATGTTGATGAGGATGGTGATCTTGACGGCGGAGACAAGCTCCGGCCGTCGAAGCGCGACGATGACAGTAGCGACTCGGGTCGACAGTGGTCAAGACGGCTCAGATTCAAGAGCTCGGGTGCTGATCCGGGTTATGTTTTAGTGGCGTCTCGGGTCATGGTTCGAGATTAGTTTAGATGCGGATTGGGTTCAAGTTGTGGTTCAGACTCGGGTTTCGGGTCAGCCGGATGTCTAAGGTTTTTCGCCTTCGAGTCAACTCAGTTCAGATCGGGTTCAACACGGTCGGTTCGGAAAACGGTTCGAATCGAATCGGTCAACTCAGTTAGCGTTTTGACACGAGAAGATGGTAAAGATTAACGGAGCGTTTTATTTCGTTATTATATAGTTTTTAACTCATTACGTGAAAACGAGCTCGAACCGAATAAATTGACGAGTTATTAGTTAAAGTTTATTTACTACATTGTTTATATAAATTGTTCATACGTAAAGATTGTTGAATAAATTGTTGAATCTTGATAAAATAACGACAACTTTTGTTGTCGGGGGCGTCCAAAAACAGAGGAAGCTTTGCCCGTTTTTTGAGAAAATCCGTAAAATAAGACGCGTGTTATTATAAAACAACTTTCGGATTCAAATGCTATTTTAGAAAGACAAATACAAGTATATAATTACTTTCGACAACACTTTACAACTTACAAAAACGACGATTCCTTTATAAAATAAATATAGTTTATATATTTACTTCGAACATCAAATAATTCGATTCTTTTATAAAAAATAAATATATTTTATATATTTATTTCAAATAACAAGCAACACGAAATCGTTTATACAATACATATAGTTATGTATTCATTTTATATATCAAACAACACCAACCCTTAAAAAATAAATATAGTTTATATATTTATTTTTAAAACGACTCGTAATCTTATATAAAAGTAAATATAGTTTGTATATTTATTTTGAAACACAAACAACTCGATGATACTTTTGAAAAATAAATATATCTTTTATATTTATTTCAAACGCCTAAACGGCACACTATATATCATATATATCGCTTACGAGTTTGTTACATGTTATTTTCGTATAAATGTGTTACATACACAACGACTTCTCAAGACGAAACTTAACGAGTATAACTTAATCGTTACTATTAAGTTATTAACTTACCGTCGAATCGTTCGGTTAACGATTCGGTAGAGCTCGATGACACGTAGTTTAGTTACCGCTTTTATTTAGAAACTTATAAGATATTCCGTGTTAGGAATATTGTAGAATGCACGCTAGCGAGTCCCGTCTTGGAAACGACATTACGAAGTCGTATATAGCTAGCTTTGCACAGGAATATTCAGGTGAGTTCATAACCCCACCTTTTTACGGTTTTACATTTTCCTAAATGTTTTCGCGGTGGAAAGACATGCACTATTTTGCAAAGCATACAAGGGTTTCAATAAACAAGAATTACATATTCCTAAACCATTTTACAAGCAAGTTTTAACTGACACAAATGGTTTACGAAAAGCTTATGTTTTATACCGTTTTTTCAAACAAGCGTATTTTTCGAAATGTGCATACACACGAATTCTAGTTTTCTAAACTACGGGAAAATACAAGTACAAAGAGGTACATTAAACTAAGGAATGACACAATAGATCATGTCACGAATAGGGTAACATAAGCACCATTAATCGTGTACATACTAAGACCGCGGAACAAAAGGTTAGATCTAATGGGTTTCAGGCAGCCACACTCTTGGTGATAACTAGTACCAAGTAGTGCTTTTGTGTCCTAGTCGTGAATCGACTACTAAAAATGCCTATGGTTTGGTGGCTTCCTATGTCGTTACATATGTTAGTGGCCTCGCGAACCATTAGCGATCTCGTATTCCTTACATATACAGAACTCAGTTTCAATACGTCTTTACAAATTACATACCATGTTTTATACAAATTCGAAGCATAGGATTATGCATGCATGTTGTCAATGTCGGGGTGGGCATTGACGATTATACAAGTTTTACAAACACAAGAGTTTACAAAAGCAAGGTTTTGCGAATATAATGTGTTACAAATACAGAGTTTCCATAAACATGACAAGAAAATGATTTTAAACTCGTTTTCTCAACATTATTTCAAAAACCGGTTATTCAAAAAGATTTATTTCAAATCTTTTACAAACAAAGTATGAACTCACTCAACTTTATGTTTATTTTTCGCATGTTTCTTTCTCAGGTTGCATTTCTAAGACAAGGCACGGTTGGAATAGGAGAACCATGTGGAGTCGAGTACTTAGTGGCGTTCATTTTCTAAAAGACTTAGCTTATTTGCTTCCGCTGTGCAATGAAGATACCGGTACAGTCACGCCAGCTCTGATAATTTCGAGGTGTGACATCATTATCCTCGCCACCATCTCCTCCCTTTCTCTGTGATGAAGGCGATTCTAAGGTTTCTTCATACGTCTCTCCTCCTCAAACCCTAGATTCTCCCTGGATCTTAAGTGCGATTCAACAAGGTATGATTAATCTTCCTTCTATTCTAGATTTAGGGTTTTATTGATATATCATCTTAATCAGTAATCTTCCTTCTTCACCACGATTCTCTTCACCTGCTTCTCGATTTCTCATCCAAAACACTTGATTCCTTTCAAAACGATGTCCGTTGCAAGCGATTTCCACAGGTATGTTTATCGAAACAAGCAGATTTGTTGTATTTTAGGTTTTCATATTGGATCTTTGTGAGTTTCTCAGGTAGTTATGATTCGGGCTAATGTTTTCTGTTCTGTTGCTTTCATTCGCATACTAGGGTTTCCAACTTTCAGCGTCTTCTCCAAGCTTCATCTATCAATCTCAAACGTCTGACAAGGGTTTCCAACTTTCATTCGCAGATGATCACTTTGTGTTTTTTTGTTTGGTTGGCTCATTGTTTATATTTTGGATGCAGAACACCATTATATCTTGGGTTATTTGGTGTCAGCTTAAAGTACTCTCCTGCAATGGCTAATTTTGTCACTGAATCACCACTTTTGACAAGCTGCCATTTTTCTTTTCAGAAAGTGGATCCCCAAACGGTATACACCCTTCCCTTACCATAGGTATACACCCTTATCCACCCTATTTTTTTTATAATTATTTGTGAATTTGAATATATTGTAGGCTTTTTTGGGACTTATTTATCTTATTTTTTAAGTAGGGGTGCAAATGCGCCGAGCTACTCAAACTCGGCTCGAAAACAAGCTTGAAACGAGCCGAGCTTAAACGAGCTCGAGTGCAAACCTAAAAACAAGCTCTTTATATGTTCACACAGGACCAGCAAGTTATGGAGCTCTATTTGTGTGGCAATTTCTTTATAGAAAATATGAGTAAGTTCTCGGATTTGACATCTAGAAGATTTCTCCAAGTATTTATTGATGCTTCTTTGATTTAATTTTAATATACTGAATCATTTTATTGTGATATTTTTTACTTTTCTAGCTTAAGTTGTATAACCTGTGATATTATGATGTACACAGTCAATGTCTATTTGATCTTTATCAGGGTAATATGTGATCTTCAGTCTTCTAATGGTATACACCCTTCCCTTACTAGAGGTATACACCCTTATCCACCCTATTTTTTTATAATTATTTGTGAATTTGAATATATTCTAGGCTTTTTTGGGACTTATTTATCTTATTTTTTAAGTAGGGGTGCAAATGCGCCGAGCTACTCAAACTCGGCTCGAAAACAAGCTTGAAACGAGCCGAGCTTAAACGAGCTCGAGTGCAAACCTAATAACAAGCTCTTTATGTGTTCACACAGGACCAGCAAGTTATGGAGCTCTATTTGTGTGGCGATTTCTTTATAGAAAATATGAGTAAGTTCTCGGATTTGACATCTAGAAGATTTGTCCAAGTAGTTATTGATGCTTCTTTGATTTAATTTTAATATACTGAATCATTTTATTGTGATATTTTTTAGCTTTCATCAACTTCTTTATCTAAAGTGTGCTGTTTATAGTTTCAAGTCAGATGAGGAGAGCCAAATTGCGTACTTAACTTGAGCGAGCCAATGAGTGAGTTGCCATAATTCTCAAAATTATGCTACAGATGCAGTGAGAGAAGCCTTTTTTATGCAAGTAAGCCCTTTTAGTTTTATAACAGTTGTTCGTTTGTTGGGGCCTCACAAAACACACACTCAAAACTCACTTAATAAGAAAGATGTAAACCTATCGATGTGCAGTACAGAAAAAAGGTAGTTTAAGCTCAACTCATCCTGTTCTGGCCTGTTTAAATCGGCCTTACCAGAATCTCCGGTTACAGTTTGACCCGTTCGTTATTTTTTAGTGTACCAAAATGGACTGGGTCAGGTTGGGTTGACCCGCAAACACTTTTGTGTCTTTTTATTGACTTTTTGACCATTTTAAACAGTAATACAAATATACAATAGCAAACTAATATATCATAAAATAAAAAGATTTAAGAGGTTGGGAAATTTCTTATTTAACCTACATCAAACCATTTACATGTACATATACTTTTTACATTAGGGCTAACCAAGTCGGCCACTTAGTGAGTTCGGTCAGATTTTAAGAACAATTCATTCTTTTGAAAAAGGTAATATTACCATTCTTTTCTCTGTTCCTTTCTAACAGATGTTGCCTTATGGATGCCTCCAAGTTAATTTTGTATATATATAGTGGTTAATTATTATTTTTGTTTGTTGTTAGTTCAGCTGGTTGGTCAAGGCTTAATGTCCTTTTTGATAAAAGTTTTCATCATTTTGTTCATATTCCGAATTCTTATTTTGTTCATCATGTGTCTCATAAACTATAATTTGAACTTCTTTTCAGGAAATAAAAAGTGAGCCTCTTCAACTTGAACAACTTCCAGGCAGTGGGAATCAAGATGAAGAAATTAACTTTGGTAATCTGCAACCGTCAGGTGCCAGTCAACTTAATCAAATCATTCCAGACGATGAACCGGATTTCCCGTCATCTACTGATCCAGCAGTTGCTGAAAATCCATCTGACACACTTCCACCAAGCGAGCCATTACTTGAACCCACTGTGGAAGATAACGTAACGAAGTTCTATCAAGAATTGGTAAGTCATTTATTTATATACTTTAATAAGTTAACTCATATTGATCAACTTTTCATTATGCTATCGGTTTTGTTTTCGTGCAGAAACAAAGGCTGAAAGCTGATTGTGAGAAGGAGTTAGATGAAGTTGTTGCACAAATACGACTCAAGTATGAAGCTAAACATCAAGAAGCAGATGCGGCTTACAACTCAAAAAAGATGGAACTTGTGACCAATATTCATAGAGTCCCCATGAACAAAGGATTGTTTGACGCTTTCAGGGCGAAGTAGGGATGAGATTTTTTACCGAAATACCGGTACCGTACCGGTACCATACCAGTACCGTACCGATGCCGTACCGTACCGATCATAAATGGTACCAGTATTGGTAATAGATTTTTCGAAATTCGGTATCGGTACCGGTATTTTTCGGTAAATACCGGTATTAATACCGAATTTAATAATAACTTTATGTATTTTGCTATTATCTTAGATCCCACTATGAAGTTATATTTTTTTTAACATTGTTTTACAAAAACCAATATCAAATTTCTTTTGTTTGGTTATTTTTAATCAATGATGATGATTTTTTAGACATGTTGGAATTTAGATGTTAAAAGTCGAACCCGTGGATGTTTACCTTTTGATTTTTTTGACTAATTAATATGTTTACATTCCTTTATGTATTACTCTAGTTCAGTTAATAATGGATGGATGGGTTGCACATGAATTTTTTTTAGGTAAAACAATGGATTACACCAAAGCGGTACTGATGTGTGTAAAATGCAACATATAAATTACATCAAATGAGGCATAAAACTAACCCTTTTTAAGTACTAATGTTGGAAAAAGAGTGTTTTTGTTTTCCTTTTGTATTTTCAGGATTAAATGAGCTCAAATTCACAAAAGAAGCAAAAAGACAGCTAAATCTAACATAAATACAAGAAAAGGAACATAAGTGGACTGCCCGACCCTTCAGCGGCATCTTCCCAAGCAAAATAGAGAAGGCAGAAGACTGAACACGCCCCGTGCTCAGCCAGCACGGGGCCGTGCCCAAGAAGCAGCAGAAAAGACAAACCTATAGAAGCTTCCATTGCCCACCACGGGCAGTGTCCAGCGAACACGGGGGCGTGGCGAAAGTACAGCAGGCGCATTAATTGTAATTGCGAATTACAATTAATGAAGAGAGAGAGTGTCAGACAGGCACGGGGGCGTGTCCAGCGGACACGGGGCCGTGCCCAGCCTTCTGTTCAGCCTATAAATAGGAGTGCTTGGTTTCATTTCAACTCATCCCTTGGCACACCACCTCTCTCACACTTCACCCACCACCCACCACCACCATAACACCATCATCCACCACCATCATCCATTGTCCATCGTAGAGTGTGTGAGTCGTCTCGGGATCCAAGATTGATCGTAAGAGTTCTTGACAATCAAGGCCATGTTTGCCTAAGTCTCTTACATCACTTGGTGAAAACAAAGTGTCTAGTGTAATACTTTTTATTTTTAATCTTTTCGCACTTTTAATTGGTTATGTATTAATGACTTTAATAACTAGTTTCTTATGTTGAAGGTGATTCTTCCTTATCGTTTGTCCGTGGTGTCTTGGCATTATTTTACTGTCTATATAAAATAAAATATTTTCACCATTCATATCTCCACGGTCTATATGGAGGTATGTTGGCTACCTGGTCGGGGGTTAAGGGAACGGTTTGGTAAAGGTCTTGCCATTGTTCAGCGTTTAGAGGTCCTGCAATGGACCTGGGTCAAATTTAGTTGGACCTCCTTCAATACTTCACGGTATTGGATGGCGGGGGTCCAAACTCTTTGATCCCCTCATAAGTTAACTACTATTAATACTATAACCCGGCTATTTAGGACTGTATCCCTGCTGACTCAGACTACTTAGCCGAGGGTAACGTCACCGCCAAAAGCGGGGCCTATCATAATATTGCATTAATAACTTAATTCATTATCTTCCAATAATCCACCCTTTTAGGATTGTATCCTTGCTGACTCAAACTACTAGGGTGAGGGTAACGTCACCTTCAAAAGAGGGGCCTACTACAATAACTAAGATAATCTCTTAATTATGTGCAAAAGTGCGGAAATAATCAAAGGTTATACTAGATACGAGTCGGAACCAAGTGATTCATCTTGTCTATCTGTTTTTCTTTTTATTTTATTTTCAGCATTTTAGTTAGTTTTTATTTTTCTTAGTTTAAAACCTTTTTTTCTAAACTTTTTATTTTGATTAGACGTTGAGGATAAACCGGTACTAAAAGCTCTTGTGTCCTTGGACGACCTCGGTATCTTGCCAACACTATACTACGCTCACGATGGGTGCACTTGCCCATATGTGTGTTTAGTGTTAGTAAAATATCGTGTTTTATAAATTTAAAACTTGGCTAAAATAAGTGTTAAAGGGGCTTAAAATATACACCTAATATATATAACACTTCACACGCATCAAGTTTTTGGCGCCGCTGCCGGGGACACAAGGATTTTAGGAAAGCTTAAAATCGACGGCCTAATCAGTTTTCAAAACCTTTTCAAAACGGGCCCACATTTTTCTGCATTTTAGTTTAGTTTTGCATTTACAGTAGGTTGAACACGGGCCGTGCTCGCTGAACACGGGGCCGTGCTGCATATTTTTCATAAAACACCCCGTAACAGAAGCTTGAACACGGGTCGTGCTCACTGAACACGCCCCGTGCTCAACGAAATCAGTAAATTTAATTAAAACGCCCAGTTACAGATTCTGAACACGGGGCCGTGTCCACTGAACACGGGGCCGTGTCCAGCCTCTGTTTCCGTTTTTCTTTTTGTTTTCTGATCTCGGGACTCGGTTGTGGTCTGCTGAGTGATTCTTATGGATCAATACTCAGGAGGTTACAACTACACCTATGAGGAGGATGATTATAGGGGTAATTATTGCACTAATTGTCGTAACGAACGCTCGGTTCAATATAATCACTCATATCAACCATGCAATTCATACACCTACTATGAGGAGCCCAGGTACGAGCCATCAACTTCATACACATCCTATGAAGACCAAAGGTATGAACCTCCTCCCTCATACTCATATTTTGATGAACCAAGGTATGAGCCTTCTTACTCATACTTTGAGGAACCAAGATATGAGCCACCACCTTCGTATGCTTATTATGAGGAACCATGGCGTGAACAACCCACCTCATATGAGTATTATGAAGAACAAAATTACAAACCTTATCCATCATATGCTTACAATGAAGAACAATGGTGCGAACCATCTACTTCACATGGGTATTATGAGGAACAAAGGATCGAACAACCGGATCAAAGCTTAGAAAATACCGATTCTTTTTCTATAACCGAAGTAACCGATAGAATATTAGAACACATAAGAGTTATCGATCGCTGTATAAGAGAATCTCGCGCAAGGGAAGAGGAGTCCCGCGCAAGAGAAGAATTAAAAAAGGAAGAGATAACTGAAATTGTAAAAATGGAAGAACAAATAAGTGAAAAACCGACACATGAGTTAAACAACGATAAAGGTGAGTCCGACAATGTTAAAATTCAAGAAGAGTCTAATTTTGAAGAAATTAATCTCTTGTCACCTTCTTTCGAAAATCATTGTTTAGTACCCACTCATGCTAAGTTTTTAAAAGAGTTAAACACTAACACTAAAATTGACGAAACGGTAAGTGTTAAGTTAACTAATGATCAACCCTCGCTAATAAAAGAACCCAATTGAAATTAACATTACACCGGTTCCATGTTTCTTTCAAAATTCGTTTATTAGTAATGTCACAATTGATAAAGATCTTTGTGTTAACATAATGCCTAACTACATTTTCGAAAAATTAAGTATTAGTGATTTTTCTCCACTTCAAATACCCATTTTTCTATCTAATCGGAAAGTAATAAAATCAATCGGTATAGTTGAGGATGTATTGGTTCAAACAAATCAATTGGTAATCCCCACCGACTTTGTCATCCTCGATGACGCTCCTCTAGTGTTGGGACGACCATTTGTAAAAACTCACGAAGCTTTGAAAAACCGGAAGTACAACAATCTACCTCTTCAATTAGGGGCATTCAAAAAAAGTGTCGACCTTGAGCGATCAATGAAATATCCATTCGGCAATGATGACCCCCTAATTGAAGATGAGCCAGAACCACCTGATAAGGTGGGTCTAGCCAAGGACCCTTATAAACGTGGCGCACCACGGAGGCATTCCGCGGAACTATCCGTAGTTTAGTTTAGATTAACCTTTATGTTTTTTTAGTTTAGTTTTTATTTTTCAGGAATAAAACACACTCGGGATGGTGAAGGATGATAAGGGAAGCTTGAACCAACACCCCATACACAAAAACAGAGCCTCCCTACGATTTTTCTTCGTTACAGCAAGTTCAGCACGGGGCCGTGCTCACCCCAACACGCCCCGTGCCCAAGGTTCTGTAGAAAATGCCCAGTTCAGGTACCTGGACACGGGGCCGTGCTCACTAGACACGCCCCCGTGCCCAGCCTTCTGTTTACTTTTGGTACTGGCAGTCTGGACACTGGGCCGTGCTCAGCCAACACCACCCCGTGTTCAGCTACTCAGTACCATAAAATCTTGTTTTTAACCCACTTTTACACATTTTAATCAACCGAAAAACTTATTTTTGGGACACATTGAGGACAATGTGTAATTTAAGTGTGGGGGGGGGGGGGGGGGATGCTAAAACCTTGAATCTTGCAGGTCCTAAATACAAGCCTTACACAAAACTCTATTGGAACCGCTAATCACCCCAAATTTTTTCAAAAAATAATTCATTTTTTTTTACTTGCCTAGGTTTAACTTGGGAATTTCAAGTTCTAAAAAGGTTATATTTTTACGAATTTACAACCGATAGCGTCGTGATAAAAAGAACCAACATAAGAAAATTATGAAAAGGCATGACAAGCTTAGTTAAAATTTGATTATATATACTTGATCACATAAAAACCCATTCCCACAAAAGTGAGTTTTGAGCCTTTATTGAGCATACAAATTTACATCTTTAGACTAAATGCTCATTTTTCATTTCTTGGGTGAATAGCCGCTTGGTTCTTACGACTCTAGAACTTGCCATGACGATACATTCCCGGTCCTTATCAACTTAAACCTGAGTAAGTAATGATAGAGGCATTAGGACTAACCCTTTTTTTTTTCTTCTACACCATTATTTTTCTTTTTTTTACCACCTACCCAAAATCCCCCTAGTTAGCCCCTTTGAGCCTAAACCTTTTCATTTCGTAACCCAAACCAAACACCCTTTTACCCACCAAAACCCTTTTTTCATTTTTAACCCTTTGTTTTAGTAACAAGTTTGGTTTTTCGTATGATCGGCTGAAAAAAAAATGTGTTGATGATGAAGCAAAAGAAAATAAACAAACAAGTTTATCAAAAATAACTTTGTTTGAATAATAGCTTCATCAAAATAAAAAGTTACAAAAATAGAAAGTCCTACGAAAACCGACACTTGTTACGCTTTTTCACCCTTTTTCTACTAACCACTAACCACTAACCCAACCACCTACCTTTAACCCAAGCCTAACCCTTCACCCGCAAAGTCCTCTTGATATTTACAAAGGTATAAAAGTTAAAAAGGAGGAGGATTGATTGCTTGGCAAGCCTATGGTAGGAGTAAGTTCCATGCCGCTCTCGAGTGATTCACTAAAAATACACCTTTGGCCGAGTGTGAGTGATTTCTCCCGTGAGGTATGTGAACTTGTATATAAATGGAATTTTAAAAAAGGCATGTTATGCCCAAATAAGTAATTTCTCCTATGAAACGTTCTAAACAAATCATAACGAATAGGATTGTAAATAGATAAAAATAAAACCCAAAAAGATCTTGGATTCCCAACACTCTATGACAAGCCAAAACCTTCTCTTCTACCCATTCCATTTGGGAGTGTAAGCCACATATTAAAGAGTTTTGCTTGAGGACAAGCAAAAGTTCAAGTGTGGGGGTATTTGATGTGTGTAAAATGCAACATATAAATTACATCAAATGAGGCATAAAACTAACCCTTTTTAAGTACTAATGTTGGAAAAAGAGTGTTTTTGTCTTCCTTTTGTATTTTCAGGATTAAATGAGCTCAAATTCACAAAAGAAGCAAAAAGACAGCTAAATCTAACATAAATACAAGAAAAGGAACATAAGTGGACTGCCTGACCCTTCAGCGGCATCTTCCCAAGCAAAATAGAGAAGGCAGAAGACTGAACACGCCCCGTGCTCAGCCAGCACGGGGCCGTGCCCAAGAAGCAGCAGAAAAGACAAACCTATAGAAGCTTCTATTGCCCACCACGGGCCGTGTCCAGCGAACACGGGGGCGTGGCGAAAGTACAGCAGGCGCATTAATTGTAATTGCGAATTACAATTAATGAAGAGAGAGAGTGTCAGACAGGCACGGGGGCGTGTCCAGCGGACACGGGGCCGTGCCCAGCCTTCTGTTCAGCCTATAAATAGGAGTGCTTGGTTTCATTTCAACTCATCCCTTGGCACACCACCTCTCTCACACTTCACCCACCACCCACCACCACCATAACACCATCATCCACCACCATCATCCATTGTCCATCGTAGAGTGTGTGAGTCGTCTCGGGATCCAAGATTGATCGTAAGAGTTCTTGATAATCAAGGCCATGTTTGCCTAAGTCTCTTACATCACTTGGTGAAGACAAAGTGTCTAGTATAATACTTTTTATTTCTAATCTTTTGCACTTTTTATTTGGTTTTGTATTAATGACTTTAATAACAAGTTACTTATGTTGAAGGTGATCTTTCCTTATCGTTTGTCCGTGGTGTCTTGGCATTATTTTGTTGTCTATATAAAATAAAAGATTTTCACCATTCATATCTCCACGGTCTATATGAAGGTATGTTGGCTACCTGGTCGGGGGTTAAGGTAACGGTTTGGTAAAGGTCTTGCCATTGTTCAGCGTTTAGAGGTCCTGCAATGGACCTGGGTCAAATTTAGTAGGACCTCCTTCAATACTTCACGGTATTGGATGGCGGGGGTCCAAACTCTTTGATCCCCTCATAAGTTAACTACTATTAATACTATAACCCGGCTATTTAGGACTGTATCCCTGCTGACTCAGACTACTTAGCCGAGGGTAACGTCACCGTCAAAAGTGGGGCCTACCATAATATTGCATTAATAACTTAATTCATTATCTTCCAATAATCCACCCTTTTAGGATTGTATCATTGCTGACTCAAACTACTGGGGTGAGGGTAACGTCACCTTCAAAAGAGGGGCCTACTACAATAACTAAGATAATCTCTTAATTATGTGCAAAAGTGCGGAAATAATCAAAGGTTATACTAGATACGAGTCGGAACCAAGTGATTCATCTTGTCTATCTGTTTTTCTTTTTATTTTATTTTCAGCATTTTAGTTAGTTTTTATTTTTCTTAGTTTAAAACCTTTTTTTCTAAACTTTTTATTTTGATTAGACGTTGAGGATAAACCGGTACTAAAAGCTCTTGTGTCCTTGGACGACCTCGGTATTTTGCCTGTTGTTTGGTATAGAGAAAATCTCTGATTTGGGTTTGAATTGTATTGAGAAAATGTTTGTACTGAAGTTGTTCAAGCAATTAGGGTTACAAGAATGGTGTTTATATAGGACACCACTTTACACACTAGCCCCTACACTATCTATTATTCTCATTTCCGACACTCCCCCTCAAGTTGAGTAGTGGGGTCACCGATACTCAACTTGCTCAAACAGCTACTAAACGCGTTTCCGTTGACTGCCTTTGTGAGTATATCTGCGAGTTGATCTTTTGACGAAACATGAGGGAGTTCTATGATTCTTGCTTCCAACTTTTCTTTGATGAAATGTCGATCTACCTCTACGTGTTTTGTTCGATCATGTTGAACTGGGTTTTCTGAGATTTGTATTGCAGCTGTATTGTCACACATGACTTTACTAGGAGCCTTTTGGGAAAAACCAATGTCTTCTAGCAGCTTCCTGATCCACAGAACTTCGCTTAACCCTCGAGCTATACCTCTAAATTCCGCTTCTGCGCTCGATAGAGCGACTACTTTCTGTTTCTTACTCCTCCAGGTAACGAGGTTCCCACCAACCAAGGAAAAATATCCTGATGTTGATCTTCGGTTTCCCTTATCCCCTGCCCAGTCTGCGTCAGTGTAGAGTTCAACATTTAAATGTCCATTTGTTTTGAACAACACTCCATGGCCTGCCGTTCCCTTGAGATATCTTAAAATTCTCTGAGCAGCTTCCATGTGGGCAACTTGAGGTTGATGCATGAACTGACTCACCACTCCAACAGCATAAGCTATATCAGGGCGAGTGTGAGAGTGATAAATTAACTTGCCCACAAGCCGTTGATACCTTTCTTTGTCTGCAAGTTCTCCATTGAGTTCCATGTGAAGATTGTGATTCACCACCATTGGAGTATCTGATGGTTTACAATCAATCAACCCAGTTTCTGCTAGGAGATCAAGGACATACTTCTTTTGGCAGATGAAAATCCCCTGCTTAGACCTGAGAACTTCTATCCCGAGGAAATACTTAAGATTCCCCAGGTCTTTCATTTCAAACTTTGAAAACAGATTCCTTTTCAGCCGTGCTATTTCTTCTGTATCATCTCCGGAAATAATCATGTCGTCTACATATATGATCAAGCAAGTTACAAGGCCGTTTCTTCTCTTGAGGAACAGAGTATGATCAGCGTTACTTTGGTGATACCCATACTCTTTCATGGCCAAAGTGAACTTCCCAAACCATGCCCGAGGAGACTGCTTTAGCCCATAAAGGGATTTTTTCAACCGACAAACTTCCCCTTCTTTAAAACCCCCTGAAAAACCTGGAGGTGCTTCCATGTAGACTTCTTCTGTTAGGTCTCCATGGAGAAAGGCATTTGTAACATCAAACTGGTGAAGAGGCCACTCCTTATTGGCTGCTACGGAGAAGAGAACTCTAATGGTATCCATTTTTGCAACCGGAGAAAAAGTCTCAGAGTAATTGATCCCATACGTCTGAGTGTAACCCTTGGCTACAAGCCGAGCTTTGTATCGCCCAATGGAACCATCTGGTTTATATTTAATCTAATACACCCACCTGCATCCAACTGTTTTCTTTCTTTTAGGAAGAACGCACTTCTCCCACGTGTTGTTTTTCATGAGAGCACGCATCTCCACTTCCATTGCTTCTTCCCAGTTCTTCTTACCTTGAGCTTCCTGTAACGACTCTCATCAAAAGTCATAATTATTAAATTAATTTGACCAAAAGGAAACTCTAATTGAGACACCCAAGTGATTCTGTGCAAACCCTAAAATTTTCATAATTTTCAAAATCAGGATTAGGGCCCCTAAAACTCAGGGGGGGTATTTCCTAGTTAACGATTATCCAAATTACGTGCTGACAAAATTTCAAATTCGAATTCTGTCGACTCATCAGAGCTAGTCCCACACGTGGCAACAAAATAAGCATTTTATGTACCTTACGGACCGTAAGGTCATTAAGCTTACGGTCCGTAAGCTTGGCAAAAATCTTGTATAAATTCAGAACATTGGCATTCGAAATCTGGACATTTTACGACGAAAGAATTCTCAATTATATACCGAGTTTTCTGCTGTATACTTCAATTAACACACACATGCACTAAATTGAAGCTGCAATCAGGGTATTAGCACAATCGCTGCTACGATTCATTGTCCGATTGATCTAAATATCCAATGAATGTTTAAGTGCCGCCCACATTAGGGTTATACTTTATCGTTCGTCATTAATTTGACGGATTGTCGTTAATTCGATAGGTAAAGTATTATACTTTATCGTTCGTTGTTAATTCAACGGATTATCGTTAATTCGATGGATAAAGTATTATACCTTGTCGTTCATTGTTAATTCAATGGATTATCGTTAATTCGATGGACAAAGTATTGCATTTTGACATTCATTGTGAGAATTTGATCTCGTGAGTTATCGTAAATGCTGGATTGATTACTAATTCCAAATTGTGTGCTTGTTATTGAAATTAGGATAAAAGGCTAATCAGTAGGCTAGGCTCTGCCCGTATAAATCTGCAATGTGAGTCATTCTTCTTTTCTCACAGTTTGTGAGTTATTCTCTCTTTTTATCAAATTGCTTTATACAACTATTCTCACCGTTTGTGAGTTATTTTTATTAAATATTTTACAATACTCCAAATTATTTCAAGATTATAATTACAGGGACTAAGTCGTGGATCTCTTGAATTACTGGTTAGTGGGGTATTGTGCACATTACTAATTTCTCCCAGTTAGGTTCATTGACCTACTCGGGATAATCACTGTTGGGTTCATTGACCTACAGGGATAATCGTCACTATTTAGGTTCATTGATCTAAATAGTGGTATGACCGTCGTCACCATTGTGACAGAATGCCAGATAAAAATAAGATAGAAGCCATTGTAATCGCTCTTATGCTGTAATTGATAACTATGCATCATTATGCAAAATAGAATGATTCACTCAGTATTTCCCGCTGACAAAACCTTTTTCAAACATGTTTCAGGTGATCTGTTGTAAATCAGGAAAAGTGCTGGGGAGCATTTCAAGCTTAAGATAGTGGCTCATTATAAAATAAAGCAATAAATTTTGTAACATAAAGATTTCCTAGAAAAATCATACTATTGTAAATTATCGGGGTTTATCCCGAATTGTGAAATAAAATAATCAGGGAAAAATTTTAGCTTTAAACGATCCTGTTTCCGCTGTAAAACTCAATTAAATCAATACCGCAGTATTTTCTGCCGCGACTCCTGAAACGGGTCAAACCGGGTCGGGGGCCGTGACAGAAAAATGTGGTATCAGAGCCACTGGGTTAAGCTAATTAAGTATTTAGAAATACTTAATTTTTTCCTGATTACTATTAGGTAATTATGTGTTTTATTAACTGGCTATTTGTTAATGTTAATATAGGCAGATTTTTATTTTGTTGCTCTATTATTGTTAATTGAAAAACATTATATATTTGATTAATATATGGAATTACCTAATATAGTATTACTATATTGTGGTAAAGAAATTATATTTTTATATTTGAAGTATATTTTTATTTAAAATTATTGTTTAGTTAATTATTATTAATAATTTTATTATTAATAATAGTGGTATTAAGATTATTTTTAAATACTAAGGTTGTTATCAAAGGCAGATATTGGATAACCTAGCCTTAGTTAGGCATGGACTGATCACCTATGCTTAAACAAGGCAGCACTAACCAATATTCACCATGATAATGACTAAATAATATATATAAATTAAGTCATCATACTTATTTAGTATATAGATTTTGATATGTTAATCACTGTAATAGTAAATATAATATTCTGATTTAAAGTTTAGTATTTTTATTATCTACAGTCAAGAAAATTTATAAATAAATTACAAATAAAACCTAGTATGTTTTAATTTGTATTTGTTTTGGTAGTATGAAATACTATTTTTGTTCTATAAAATTTTGTTATGACTTAGTAATTGTATGTATGTTACTAAACAGCATGAGTGATTTGTCGGAAGCCCTTCAGAATTTAAATCTCTATCCAGTAAGAATAGAAGTTTCCAGAGATTTCAATAAGTATATACCAGATATAGAAGGACCTATAGAATTCAATGCTTTACCTCTTGAGAAACCTAAGCCTAAGAAAATGGAAATTGGGGAAAGCTCTAGGCAAACTGAGGAGTTACCATCTCAAGAAGAACTAGATTTTATAATGGCAACCATTGATACTATTGAGCCTGTTAATGAAAATAATTTTATGAATTTAGAACCATCTATTCCAAACTCTTCTAATCACTGGAATATAGACGAATGGTTGGATAATGAAATACTGTTACAAAACCATCCCTATAGGCTTTTTCCTAAGTACAATTCAGAACCTTTACCAAATTCACCAATAAGTAACAAGAATAGGACTGAACTCCATCATTTTGACAACATGGATGCTGGGAATAGGATCCAAGAGACTTTGGGACAAATCTCCTGGAAATACGATGAGAAGAAACGCCGCTACTAGAACATCATCTGACAAAGGATAGGGGATTATGAAACTGTGATTGTATAATAGTAACAGTAAAATCAGTATGTGTAAATAAAAAGAATAAAACGGGTGTATATAGAAACATGATATAAGGAAATATTAGAAAAGTTACAATTTTGTTTGTATATTCGATTATGTGCAACTAAATTGTGACATTGGATTATTTCCTTTATACTAATTATGTATCTATAAAATAGATATCAGATGGAAAACGCTAATAATGAACCAGTTAATGAGGGTAATCAATCTGAGCAACAATCGGGGAATCAATATGTGACTAGGCAAGATATAGAAAATATCGTTGCTCAAGGGATAGCCAACGCTATTCCAGGAATAGTTGCTCAAGGGATAGCTAATGCTATTCCAGCAATCATTGCTGCTGTTAAAAATCCAATCGAACCGCAACAAGTTGTTCCTAGTAAACGCATTTCTAAAGATAATTTCAGTAATAGCGTAAATGGAGGTAATAATCATGTTAATCATGATAATGAACCACGGCAAGCTCCGCTCCCTAAGAAAAGGAAAGTTGCAACGCCTGGTTGCACTTACAAAGAATTTCTTGCTTGTAAACCCACTGAGTTTGCAGGCAATGAAGGAGCGACTGCAGCACTGCATTGGTTAGAGAAAACCGAGGCAGTAATTGCCATAAGTAAATGTGCTCAGGATGATCAGGTTATGTACGCTTCAAACCTTTTCAAAGAAGTAGCGCTAGAATGGTGGAATACAATGTTACAGGCAAAAGGAAGAAGGATGGCGTATGCTATGAACTGGGAAGAATTTAAGAGTCTTGTAGAAAGAAAATTCTGTCCTGAATATGAAAAAGATCAAATGGCAAATAAGTTTCTAACCCATAGGATGGTAGATGTAGATTGTCGAGGGTATACTACGACATTCTTCGAATATGCTCGAGTAGTACCAACCCTGGCTTCGCCAGAACCGGTACTTATTTCTCGTTATATTTGGGGATTGATTTCCGAGATCCGTAATATCGTCAAAGCTGCAAAACCTTGCACGATTGATGATGCAGTAGAATTAGCCAATACTATGACTGATGAGCTAGTACGGACAAGAGAAGAAAACAGAAGGAAGGAAGTAGCCCAAAAGATTACCCAAGAATTCAGTTCGGGTAACCATAACCATTTCAAGAGAGGAGGGAATGGGCAATATTATACTAGTCCATTTTGCAATTTTTGCAAAAGGAAGCATTTTGGAAGATGCAAAGGATATTGCAATTTTTGCAAGATTCCAGGGCATCAAGAAGAAGATTGTAGGAGGAAGAAATTTTCAGTTTGCTACAACTGTAGAGAAACTGGACATCTTAGGCCAGATTGTCCAAAACTGAATAAACCATTTGACAATCAAGTCAAACCAGCAGAAGGAGCAAAAAGGAATGCGAGAGCCTTTCAGCTGACTACTCATGAAGCCGAGATGATTCCAGATGTGATAGCCGGTATGTTCTTAGCTTACAATGTTTACATGAAAGTATTATTCGACTCTGGTGCAAACCAAAGTTTTATAAATACTTTACTCTGCCAAACTCTTAACTTACCGTTAACCAGCATTAGATAAATTTCTATATTAGAAACGGCAGATGGGAATTCAGCTAAAATAAATAAGGTTATGCAAAACATAGAAATAAATTATGAGTTTTCTGCAACCCTATTATCTATGAAATTAGTTGAATTTGATGTTGTGATCATTATCTGTGATCAGAATTTCTTAGAAATTCAATCAACCATCAGAGAAGTAATTAGAATTACCGGAGATAAACCAGGTAAGTTTATGAAGTTCATATTAGTAATGGAAATTGCTAATTATGAACGAAGGCAAAGGAATAGTATATATGATTTAGTAATCATTAATACTAAAGATACAGAATTTAAGGAAATTTCTGTAAAATCCGAATACCCAGATGTATTTCCAGAAGATTTACCTGGATTACATGAAGATAGAATTTAAAATTCATCTAATTCCAGGAATTTTACCGATAAGCCAGGGAACCTTATCGGTTAGCACAATATTGGTTATTAAGAAAAAGAAAAGCTTTACTCCCAAAATTTTTGAAGAATAAATTTTGGCTGAAGTGCAATTTTAGGTCATATGGTGAATCATGAAGGTATTCACTTAGATCTTGCTAAGATAGCAGTAATTACCAAATGGAAGATTCTGTAAACCGCAATGGAAATTAGGAATTTTGTAGGTTTAGTAATATAGATAGTTTATTAAGGAATTTTCAAATTAACTATACCCTTAATTAAGATAACCAATACTATAAATTCTAGCCTTATCATAAGGAATTGAAGATTTTGGAGTATAAGGTAATACTTCAAAGCTATGATTTGGATATATGTTAATACAACGCAAAAAGGTAATTGCGTAGGCCTCAAGCCAAATTGAAAAAGTCCGAAGAAAACTATACCACTCAAGAGTTAGAATTAGGAACCATAATTTTGCCTTAAGATTTGGAGATATTATCTGTATGGAAGTAAGGATACTATCTATACAGATTATAAGAAGTTAAGATATATATAATTGTGCAAAAAGAATTTGAGGCAAAGAAGATGAATGAAAATCCTAAGTGACTACGACTGTGATATTCGGTATCACGAAAGGAAAAGCTGAAAACGGCAAGAGATAGTCACAAGAATTATGCAGATAATAGATAAAAGCCGTTGGAGTTCGAGTTGGAGACAAAATATAATTGAAAGTATCTCCTTGGAAAGGAGTTGTTAGATTCGGTAAGAAAGGAAAGCTAAAACCAAAGTATGTAGGATCATTTCCAGTAATTCAACATATTGGACCAGTTACTTACAACTACCAGGAAGATTAGTTGAAACACATGATATATTTTATATATCCAATCTCAAGAAATGTCTATCAGACGAATCTTTGGTAATACCTTTCCAAGATATAAAGGTAAACAAATAGTGTTAAGTAATGTAGGATTCAAAGACAGGATCCTAATATACTTAGGAACTGGAATCAAAAAGGAAGAAAAAGTATCCTCAATTATTCCAGTAAATCTCGAGGACGAGATTTTTATTAAGTTGGGGAGAATGTAACGACTCTCATCAAAAGTCATAATTATTAAATTAATTTGACCAAAAGGAAACTCTAATTGAGACACCCAAGTGATTCTGTGCAAACCCTAAAATTTTCATAATTTTCAAAATCAGGATTAGGGCCCCTAAAACTCAGGGGGGGTATTTCCTAGTTAACGATTATCCAAATTACGTGCTGACAAAATTTCAAATTCGAATTATGTCGACTCATCAGAGCTAGTCCCACACGTGGCAACAAAATAAGCATTTTATGTACCTTACGGACCGTAAGGTCATTAAGCTTACGGTCCGTAAGCTTGGCAAAAATCTTGTATAAATTCAGAACATTGGCATTCGAAATCTGGACATTTTACGACGAAAGAATTCTCAATTATATACCGAGTTTTCTGCTGTATACTTCAATTAACACACACATGCACTAAATTGAAGCTGCAATCAGGGTATTAGCACAATCGCTGCTACGATTCATTGTCCGATTGATCTAAATATCCAATGAATGTTTAAGTGCCGCCCACATTAGGGTTATACTTTATCGTTCGTCATTAATTTGACGGATTGTCGTTAATTCGATAGGTAAAGTATTATACTTTATCGTTCGTTGTTAATTCAACGGATTATCGTTAATTCGATGGATAAAGTATTATACCTTGTCATTCATTGTTAATTCAATGGATTATCGTTAATTCGATGGACAAAGTATTGCATTTTGACATTCATTGTGAGAATTTGATCTCGTGAGTTATCGTAAATGCTGGATTGATTACTAATTCCAAATTGTGTGCTTGTTATTGAAATTAGGATAAAAGGCTAATCAGTAGGCTAGGCTCTGCCCGTATAAATCTGCAATGTGAGTCATTCTTCTTTTCTCACAGTTTGTGAGTTATTCTCTCTTTTTATCAAATTGCTTTATACAACTATTCTCACCGTTTGTGAGTTATTTTTATTAAATATTTTACAATACTCCAAATTATTTCAAGATTATAATTACAGGGACTAAGTCGTGGATATCTTGAATTACTGGTTAGTGGGGTATTGTGTACATTACTAATTTCTCCCAGTTAGGTTCATTGACCTACTCGGGATAATCACTGTTGGGTTCATTGACCTACAGGGATAATCGTCACTATTTAGGTTCATTGATCTAAATAGTGGTATGACCGTCGTCACCATTGTGACAGAATGCCAGATAAAAATAAGATAGAAGCCATTGTAATCGCTCTTATGCTGTAATTGATAACTATGCATCATTATGCAAAATAGAATGATTCACTCAGTATTTCCCGCTGACAAAACCTTTTTCAAACATGTTTCAGGTGATCTGTTGTAAATCAGGAAAAGTGCTGGGGAGCATTTCAAGCTTAAGATAGTGGCTCATTATAAAATAAAGCAATAAATTTTGTAACATAAAGATTTCCTAGAAAAATCATACTATTGTAAATTATCGGGGTTTATCCCGAATTGTGAAATAAAATAATCAGGGAAAAATTTTAGCTTTAAACGATCCTGTTTCCGCTGTAAAACTCAATTAAATCAATACCGCAGTATTTTCTGCCGCGGCTCCTGAAACGGGTCAAACCGGGTCGGGGGCCGTGACACTTCCTTTACGGAATTAGGTATTTGTTCAGTGTATAGAGAAGTAACAAACGCTTTCGCACTGTTAGATAAGTTCCCGTTGACCATATTAGCTACAGGATATCTTGAATTTCTAGTCTCCCTCTCTGGGGAATACCGTTTTGGAGGAACCCCTCTATTGGCTCTAGGAGGAAGAGAGTATCTTCCGGTTGTCTCTGCTGCACCTGGTGGTTCAACATGTTCAACCACTACTGGCTCATTTTCAACCTGTTCAACATTTGGATCAACATGTTCTGTATTTGTCGGTTCTATGTTTTCCTCTGTTGTCTCATAGTTATAAGACGTAGAACATTCAGGGTTCTCAGTATTTCTTACCTCAGGCATCATGTTGGATGGACTTTCTTCAGTGGTACTGTGCTCCGCGGATTGTGTGTCTGTGTTTGAAGGACTCGCAGTACTGTGATAGTTTTCTGTTGTGACTTCTTCAGATGAGGGAATTTGGGTTAACCAACTCAGAGTGTCTATACTGTTATTCTCCCCCTGACCACTGAGTTGGGTGTTATAAAAGTATTTTGTTTCAAGAAAGTCAACATTCATTGTGGTGAACATTTGACGAGTTGTTGGATTATAACACCGGTAACCTATTTGATCGATCCCATAGCCGACAAATACACATTTTTCAGCACATGGGCCAAGCTTGTTTCGATTGGTTTTGGGTATATGAACAAATGCGGTACACCCGAAGATTCGGGGTTCAAGGGTAAGAGGATGAGGAATACTGGCAGACTTAGACAAACAATCTAAGGGAGTCTTAAATTTAAGAGCTTTTGTGGGAAACCGATTCAGCAGATACACAGAGGTTGCAACTGCCTCCAGCCAGGAGGATTTAGGGACCTGAGATTCGATCAAAAGGGCTCGAGTCATTTCAAGAATAATACGGTTTTTTCGTTCGGAAACACCGTTTTGTTTAGGGGTATGGGCACAAGAGGTTTGATGAATTAATCCTTTGGTTTTAAAGAATTGTTTCATAGATGTATTGAAATATTCCCCCCCATTGTCGGATCGAAGGATTTGGATTTGAGTTTGAAATTGGGTTTGAATCATAGCATAAAATGTGACAAATTTTTCGTAAACTTCGGCTTTGGTTTTTAAAAAATATACCCATGTCATGCGAGTGCAATCATCCACGAATAGTATAAAGTACCGAAGACCCTGCCCCCCATTACAGGAGCAGGACCCCACACATCAGAATGGATTAGTGAAAAAGGTGAAGCGACTTTTGTATTGCTAGGTTTGAACGGTTGTCGATGGCTTTTAGCGCGAAGACAGGTTTCACAATCTGTTTTTCCATTCGAAGGGAAAAGTTTTGGAAACAAAAGGTGCGAATAACCACTGGATGGGTGTCCCAAACGTCTATGCCATAGCCAGGCTTCTCGGTTTTCTGTTCCATGTGCCAACATCACAGTACCCTGTTGAGCCACTTCATCCACATAGTACAATCCGTGGCGCTCAGTACCACGTCCGATAATCACACCCGTCCTGATATCCTGTAGGAGGCAGAAAGTAGGGTGCATTAGTACTGTGCAATTTAATTCTTTGGTAATATGACTGATTGATAGCAATTTGTGTGATAATGACGGAACATATAGGCAATTTGATAATTTCATAGTTGGTGAAATTTCAATTACTCCTCCTCCTTTCACCTGCATCGTTCCGTTGTTTGCTGTATGGATTTGAGTTTTTTGAGGTTGGCTCATTGAACGTATGTCCAACGGTTCAAACGTCATCGTGTCAGTAGCACCAGAATCAAATATCCAAGCACTATTTTTTCCATGATTGATTTCCATTTTTCCAATTTTTTTTTTAAACTTCGCTGGAATCCCTTTGAACTCGCGTTCAAGACTAATCAAATTCGCCGGTAACCAAACAGACCGACTTAAATCCGCCAACAAAACGACGCCAGAAAATGACGTTCGCTTACCGGCGTATTTATTAAATATGTCGGGCGACTTGAACTCGCGTTCAAGATTTGAGATGAAATGTGGAAAGAATTGTTGCAGCGAATTTAGGTAAATAAGCAAATTTAAGACACAAGTGGGGGCAGCGAATTTGTTGGCTACTGTTGGGTGTATTTATCCAAAAATAAACAAAAAAGGATATTTATCAAATGTGGAAAGAATTGGCTAGGTTTTAGCGTATTCATCAAAGAGTCTCTAAAACCCTAAAAACGGTTCCCGTACAGAACTGCTGGCCAAATCAACTGGAGGAAAAAAAACAACTGGCGACAAAAAACACTTGGAAATTGGCACCGGAGGAGGAACAGATTTAACGATCTGAAGAGCAATTTGAAGAGCGATTTGAACAGATCTGAAGAGATATTCCAGAGGACAACAGTGATTTTGAAGGTTGAAACAGAGTTGGGATCTGATTAATTTCGAAGAAATTTACTGGTGTATTGAAAGGATTGATTGCGGCTGGGATAGAGAACACAAACAATGATCGGAATTGCTGGATTTCTGAATGATTGCGGCTGTGCGACGGAAGAGGTTGGATTTCTGGTTTTTTTTTAATTTCGATTTTCTGGTTTTTTCAGTCTGAGTTTGATTGTTGATGATGAGCAATGTGGTTTCAAGAATCAGAACACTGCTCTGATACCATGTTGTTTGGTATAGAGAAAATCTCTGATTTGGGTTTGAATTGTATTGAGAAAATGTTTGTACTGAAGTTGTTCAAGCAATTAGGGTTACAAGAATGGTGTTTATATAGGACACCACTTTACACACTAGCCCCTACACTATCTATTATTCTCATTTCCGACATTGCCAACACTATACTACGCTCACGATGGGTGCACTTGCCCATATGTGTGTTTAGTGTTAGTAAAATATCGTGTTTTATAAATTTAAAACTTGGCTAAAATAAGTGTTAAAGGGGCTTAAAATATACACCTAATATATATAACACTTCACACGCATCAGGTACCAATGTGGTAAAGTACCGAAATACCGGTACCGTACCGGTACCGAATCTATAAATACGGTACGGTAATCGGTATACATATTTCCTCAATTTCAGTAACGGTATTTACGGTATCGGTACCGGTACGGTACCAGTATCGTACCGATCTCATCCCTAGGTCGAAGTGTCAAGATCTTACTCCTTCTGTGCATCCAGGTATATTTACATTTAAAAAAAGGATTCGTATATTGTTTTTGTTTCCTCCATTTTAACGAAATACGATTTTTAAGAATGTTCCCATCACTATTGCTTTGCTAATTTGTGTATAACTGAAAGGGTGGATATTTGGCTTTAATGGGTGGTGGGTATCGCTGATTTCCCCCTTAAAGCCTTTATCCGCTATTTCTAAAGGAACAAAAATGGCTTTTTTGGGTAGTATCAAGCTGCTATTGATGCCTGTTATCCATTTGAATTCTAGCAAGATATTAAATCCTACTCATTGCACATCTCTTAAAAAAGATTATGACTTTTATTTAACAGAGATTAGAGTATCTTCATGAACGATTCAACCCGCCTGTGATTCATAGAGATCTTAAGTCATAGAACATTTTGCTAAATTCCAATTTCAATGCTAAAGTAAGATCCTTTATAGTTTAACAAGAAATTTTTTTTGCTTTTGATTTACCAAATTGTATTATAATTATTTCAGATTTCGAATTTTGCACTTGCTACCACTGTGTTCCATGGAAAGAACAAAGTTAAGCTTTCGGGTACTTCTGGTTATTTGGCTCCGGAATACCTATCCAAAGGTATGCAATAATTCATTTCAAACACTGTTTTAACCCAAAAGTGGTTTCAAAACACTGTTTTAACCCAAAACAGTGGATTGGTATAATTTTTCTTTTGTTTAATAGTGTAGCATCTCAAAGGAAACCACTGTTGGGTTAAAATAGTGGTTTTAACCACTATTGGGTTAAAACAGTGACTTAAACCACTGTTGGGTTAAAACAGTGACTTAAACCACTGTTGGGTTAAAACAGTGAGTTAAACCACTGTTGGGTTAAAATAGTGGTTGAAACCACTGTTGGGTTAAAACAGTGAGTTAAACCACTGCTGACTTACAACAGTGGTTGAAACCACTATTGGGTTAAAATACTGGTTGAAACCACTGTTGGGTTAAAACAGTAAGTTAAACCATTGTTGGGTTAAAATAGTGGTTGAAACCACTGTTGGGTTAAAATAGTGAATTACCCAAGAAAGGTAACTAAACTACTAAAGATCCAGACTGTCACATTATAGGGAACATGAAATGTTCTTCCATCAACAGAAAATAAACTTCGGTCAACTTTTGGCTTGATTTCTTTTCTTTTTAACTGGGTTGTAATTTTTTGTACCCGTTTAACCCATTTGAGATTGAATACAATCAATTTGACCCATTTTAAGGTATTGTGTCCAAAGTGATAGATATTATTTAAATATTTGAGTTTTGGTACAGGTAAGGGAGCATGCAACAGCTGTATTAGCTGGCTTAATGAAAGGTGAGGATGGAGGATTATCAAAGGATTTCCGTGAAAGGAACAGGGAGTAGGGGATGATGGATACGGAGGAGTTGCCGACGAGAACTAAAATCAGATTATAAACCGTAAGACAACGGTATATCTATTTACATATGCGATTTGGTTTATTTGTGTTCATTCAATTTTTGTTGGTGATTTATTTTGGTTCAAACTCATTTAAATAGTTTGTGTAGGTGTCAAACCTGCAGATTGATAAACATGGGAGCTGGTCATGTAAGCATTAAGTATGGCTTCCAAGTATGCAATCGCTAATAAGTGAACACAATGTTTTTTTATTTTCTTTTTAGTACATATGTTTAAATTCGTGAAGATTGTATAAGACGGTTTTCAACATCAGATCCATTACTATTTTCATTTGATTAAATTTTATTGCAATGTTGTTTTGAGTTCAGGGATCCAACCTTGCTGCAGATTGATGTTTTATCTATAGCAAGGGATCCAACCTTGCTGCAGATTGATGTTTTATGTAATGTGGTCGTATTAATAACAAATATTAATTAATATAACTAAGTTTCCCGAGACCGGGAAACAATCTCGGGTAAAAACCTAGTTATGTATAAAGAAGAAGCTGAATGATTATCAAATTGTTAAGATATTCAGGAAAAACTGGAAACTGACAAGTGTTTAGGTGATATCCATTCCCTTAAGCACTTTCATATAATAATTATTACTTAATATGATTTGTGTATTGATTCTATAAAATTACTTGATTCAAATTTGTGATGCATTATTAGTCCCTTTTACTACTTTATTCAAAAATATATTTAAGATAAAATTTCTATCATTAGTAGTTATACATGAATAAATGATTTTATCTCTTTTTAATATAAGAGTTAATTGACCGGATGGTCCCTGTGGTTTCACGTTTTTTCACGTTTAGTCCCCACCTTTTGAAAATAGCAGGTATGCTCCCTATGGTTTGTCATTTTGTTACTCGGATAGTTCCTGAGTAGATGTCAGTTAGTTTGGAAATTGCATGTATGCTCCCTATGGTTTGTCATTTTGTTACTCGGATAGTCCCCAGAGTAAATGTTGGGGGACTATCCGAGTAACAAAATGACAAACCATAGGGAGCATACATGCTATTTTAAAATGTGGGGACTAAACGTGAAAAAACGTGAAATCACAGGGACCATCCGGTCAATTAACTCTTAATATAATGTTCCTTTATTTTCAACTATATAATACATTCACATTTTATAACATCTGGTTCATATTTTGATATTTTCTTTTTTACTTAACCCATGTATATTGATCAACAGAATGGTTTATACAACGGTACAAGATTACGTATTACTAAACTTTACAGACGTGTTATAAAAGCTGAGATTATATCTGGATTTCAACAAAAATAATTTGTTTTCTTTTTTAAAACCGCGTTTAACGTGGGCATTATCCTAGTAATATTAATAAGTAGTTTATCATATTATTTTTAGTAGAAATGATAAACAATTACATACCTTTCCTTTGAACGGCCGAAATGCATTTAGTATGAAAAATAAAACACTACATACCTAGGGTATGAAAAAAAAACACTATCTGTCACTTTTTGTGCCTATAAAATGGACTTTTTCCACATCACAAAATTCACATACAATCAATGGAATCAGAAAAGCCAACTGAACCCAAAGGCTTACTGCAAAGCCGTGACTTATACGAGGTTTGGTCATTATTCTTGTATATCTTTTGTTTCAAATCTTCAAAACCACTTTTCTCGTGATTTATATGCAGTACATCCTAGAGACTAATGTCTACCCTCGCGAACCTGAACCGTTGAAGGAGCTTCGAGCTCTCACCGCTTCACAGCCATGGTGACCATCATGTTCATAACAAAAAAAACTAACTTGCATGGACATGGTTTTAATTATTCATATAAGAATTTCTTTATATGCAGGGCTATCATGGGCACCGCACCTGACGCCGGCCAGATGATTGGGCTTTTGTTAAAGATTGTTGGCGCAAAAAAAACAATAGAAGTCGGGGTTTTTACGGGTTATTCGCTACTTCTAACCGCGTTAACAATTCCTGATGACGGCAAGGTTTGTGATTTTGGTAATCAGTAGCGGATCTAGCTTAAAAATTCAGGGGTATCCTCAAAAAAATTTTTGGGATCAGGGGTGTCCTTTATATAAAACCGAAAAAAAAATTTACAATGCGTAGATGGAGTTGAGAGGTATTTTTACACTACGGAGACGGAGTTGAGTGGTAGCCTATACTACCCCTGCTTGTACACTACTACCTTCGCCCCTGTTGATAATCATAGTAATTTTTTTTGGTAGTTTATATATAATATTTTAACGTGTGGTATAGATTGTAGCAATAGATCCTGATCGGGAAGCGTATGAGATCGGTCTCCCGGTTATGAAAAAAGCTAAGGTGGAGCACAAGATTGACTTTATCGAATCCAAGGCTTTACCGGCTCTTGATAAAATGCTAGAAAATGTAAGTTCTCATTTGTTTAGTAATGAAAGGTTGTTTCAATAGGGGCGACCCAATCTATTTGTTTAGTAATAAAAGGTTGTTTCAATAGGATTAGGGGCGACCTAATCTATTCGTTTAGTAATAAAAGGATGTTTCAATAGGGGTGACCCAATCTATTATTGGCATGAAGTTCAAACTTTAAGGATTTTTTTTTTTTTTTGAAAGAAAATTTAGTTGAAAGAGTTGAAAATTATGATATTATATATATACACACACGATGAGGTTCATGTAAAAAGGATCTTTTTCATAAAAAGTATGAGAACACATAGGAATTGGCATGTAGTCATTATGTTTTGGACTTACGCATGATGTTTTGGGTTGTTTTGGCAAGTAAAGCATCAAACATAACAATTTAAAACACAATGCAATGTATTAGAGCATTCACATCCAGCCCCCTAAAATTATACATACATTCCACTAAAAAACAACTCTTATATCAATATATTTCCACTAAAAACAAATACTTTTTCTCTCTCATTTTCAATTAAATAATATTTTTATACCTTTATCATTACATTTTTCTCTCTCCTTCACTCACAACCACTTTCAATATATATTAAAAAATTATAGTGGGTGAACAGTATCCCCCCAAATATACAGATGAACAGTAACGTTTTCTCTCTCCTCCACTCACAACCATTTTTTATACTCTTTATATTTTAAAAACCCCACACTCACAATTTAGTTCTTTGGATGCATGAAATTTAAAACACAACTAAAACACACTGCTTAACAATTAAAACACACTACTTAACGTTCTTGGCATGGTTTTTTAAGTTTTAAGCATAGAATCCATTGCATTGTATTGTATCTTAAATTGTTATGTTTGGTGTTTTTCTTGCAAAAACAACCCAAAACATAATGCCTAAATCCAAAATATGATGTCCATATGTCAATTCCTATGCATTCTCATACTTTTCACGAAAAATGTCATTTTTACAGAAACCTAAAACTATATGCATATATATATATTTGAGTTAATTACAAAGAGGAACTCTATAGTTTATAGCTAATTTCACATTTGGGTACTAACTTTCTTTTTAACATGTTTAGGTTTTATGGTTTCAATTTTGTAACACTTTTAGGTACTAACATTAATATTAGTTAATTTTTTCAATATAATGACTAAAATACCCTTCCATTTTTTTTCATTTTATCAATGTAACACCTTTAAGTACTAACACCTAATTTTATTTAAGTTTAAATCTATTTTACAAAGAATTTTAAATGAAAATTACTTTCGTCTGTAACAACTTTAAAATGTTTTGACTAGTTGTATGTTTTGAAACGGTGATTATGAAATAAACTAGATATAATATACTAGTAGATTATTACTATGTGTGTTACATGAACATGTTTATGAAAAAAAAAAAATGAAGAATCATATATAAAATATAAATTACGTGAATAATCATATGTTTGTTTTAGTAAATTGTATTATACTCTATTATCGGATAAATATGATACTATATCAAGTTTAAAAAGAAAATTAAGTGGACAATAACAAGTCATCATATATCCTCGTATTCATAAACATGAATCCTAAGATATCTAATCTAACTTATAATAAAAGACTTCAAATAATGCTACATATTATTCTCTCCTTCAACCTCATAAATTTTATTTATATTTGTTTAATAAATTTCTTTTAATATTAATATTAATTAATAACCAATATATAGATATCACTTATTTTTATCCTTATCTTTATCTAAAATTAATAAATAATTTCAATTTTGCAATTTTAGACCCTTTGTTTTTTTTACTTTTAACTCAAATTTTTTCATCTTTTGCAAATTAATCTCAACTCTTTTTTATTTTCAATTTTGGTCCACCATACTTTTTCATCTTTCTCAAGTTTTTCGTTTCGTTCTAAATTTTGTGAGTTAACGCACCCAACGTGTGTGTGGTGTTCAACATTGTTTCGTATATTTTTTTCCCGTTTGACTGGCACGTCGTGTCACATCTATTTTTCTGCGTTTGAGAAGTTCGTCCAACACGCAGGTCCTGGTTGGACTTAGTTATTTTTTTCTATATTTTATGTTTCGGTTTAATTTCTCATCAACGAGCGTGCGTGATTCAAAGATTTTACGTCTGCTTTTCGCTCAGCGTTATTTTTTTATCGTTTTTATTTATTTTGTTTTTACGAGCTATTTAGGTGTTGTTGGTCGCTGATAATAGTATAGTATTGCTACTACTTAACACAGTTTTATGACAATCACTGCAACGCAGAGGCTTAATACTAGTAAAATAATATATTTAAAAACAAACTATGCCTAAAATTAAACTTTGAACACACTATTAAACATAAACTATGGCTATCGTTAACTCTGAATCCTAAATATACACATTATTTAGAGTTAACGATCGATTGTTATTATTTAAATTTGTTATAGATAAAAATAATTTTAATTCAAAATTCTTTATAAAATTGATTTTAATTTAAATAAAATTAGGTGTTAGTACCCAAATGTGTTACATTTATAAAATAAAAAAAATGAAAAGGTATTTTAGTCATTATATTGATAAAATTAACTAATTTTGGTGTTAGTACCAAAATGTGTTACAAAATTGAAACCATAAAACTTAAACCTGTTAAAAAAAATTAGTACCCAAAGGTGAAACTAGCTATAAAGCATAGAGTCCATCTGTGTAATTAACTCTATATATTTATTTAAAAATTTAAAACTGTATAATACAAATACATATTTTGGAGTTTTAATCTTTGAACCTAGAATCCTAGCATCATTTTGTTGTGATTCCACACCGACGCTAGTCAAGATTTGTATGGTTTCGATTTAAGTTGCAGTAAATATTAACATGACTTGTCTTTCTTTAGCCTGACAATGAAGGAAGTTTTGACTTTGCTTTCGTTGATGCTGACAAGATAAACTATATTAATTATCACGAGCGAATAATGAAACTATTGAAGGTGAACGGCATCATGGTGTACGACAACACGCTATGGCTCGGGTCGGTGGCACGACCGGAGTCATCTGTTCCTAATTTCCTCAGAGAGGGGAGAGTGAGCGCCATACAATTTAACAAATCACTTGCAACAGACCCTCGTATTGAAATCTCAACGGTTCCATTAGGTGATGGTCTCACCATTTGTAGACGGCTATACTAGAGTTTTAAATGTCGTCTCAATGTTTTTATTATAAGTAAATATAATGATGAAATAAAAGTTCTATCTTGTTGGGCATGATTTTATGAGTACTTTAATATTTGTTATTTATAACTACTTGTGAATAGAATACATAGTTAATTTTTAATTTCTTTGAAATAAAATAAAATGTGGCGGTTTTTTATATTTATATAAAAAGTTTAACAAATGTTATATAGTATCCACCGAATTTTGTTAAAAGTTTATTTTACAAAGGTGACTACTAATAATTAAGTTTATAACCAATTGAAAAACACCAATAATGGTATTACTATAATAATAAGAAAAAACTAAGGGGCTGTTTGGCAACATCTGAACCAATAAGTGCTGAATGAATAAGAGGTCTGAATGGGTAAGAGGGTCTGAATGGGTAAGTGCTGAACCAGTAAAGTGCTGTTTGGTTCCATATCTGAATGACAGTGTAAAATGACATTTTTACCCCTCCCCACAAAATAAACCCATTATAGAATTTTTTTCTATAAAACCCTATCATCATCATCATCATCATTCATCAGCATTCATCAACATCATCTCCGCCACCGCCATCATCGTCAATCGCCAGAGCTGAGTTCTCCGCCACCGCCATCATCGTCAATCGCCTCAATCGTCGCCATCATCATCATCATCTCCGCCACCGCCACCGCCATCATCATCATCAACACCCACCACCGATCTGAGTTCAACATCAACACCCACCACCGATCTGAGTTCATCATCAACTGATAGGTAATTAAATGATTTGAGTTGAAATGTAATAGTATATAACCTGAATTGAAGAACGAGTCTGACGATGAAAATTTGAGTTTCGATTGTGGAGGTGGGCGGCGGAGGTGTTGACGGAGATGATGGGGCGAATTGGAGGGGAGGCAAGGTGGAGGAGGGGCAACGGGTGGGTGGAGAAGGAGCTGCTGTGGAGAAACAGCCCCTTAGCTGCTGTGGAGAAACGACAGGGGTAGATGTGTCTTGTTTTTCATTCAGATCCATTCAGCGTTGTTTTAAATCTGACCCATTCAGAGCCATATTCAGCCATTCAGATGTTTTGTTTTGTTGAACCAAACAAGTTTAACCTCTGACCGATTCAGAGGTTGATTCCATTCAGATGCATTCAGAAGCAAACAAACAGCCCCTAAGTCACAACAACAACATGAGCGGTGAAGCTTTAATTTTAAGTAAATTTTTTTTAAACTAGTAGGTACATTCGCATTAAGCGGAAGGATAAAACAACTAACGCATATTTGTAGGGTGATTGAGGATCCTTTACATTAATACATAATTGTGAGAAGTGTGACAAGTGTATTATAACACTATATATAACATTATATAACACCATATAAACACCGTATAATAATATGTAACACCATATAACACCATATAACACTATGTAACACTATATAACAAATATAACACTATAGTTTGTCTGATAGCATGTCTATGATATATGTATAGTGTTATATATTGTTATATAGTGTCATATAGTGCTACATGGTGTTATATGGTGTTACATATTGTTATACGGTGTTTATATGGTGTTATATAGTGTTATATATAGTGTTATAATACACTTCTCACACTTCTGGATTAATATACAGGATCCCTACCCTTTGTAGGGTTATCACTTTTTTTAAAAATTGTTTTGGTGAAACAACAAATCTAACACTTTTTTACTAAATATTTTAATAATTTTATAACACTTTAGAAACATTAATGATTCTTATAATAAATTTTAACTTTTAGAGTGATCATTGTAATTGCATTACACTTTAAATGTACCAAATGGACAAAATTGTAAATGAGGAATTCTTTATGTATCAACATTTGTACTAAATGCAACAACATTGTTCTTAAGTATCTTAAAATTGATTTGAAACTACATGTCATCCTCAAATCTTGTATATCCTAACTAGTATAGATATAGATATAGATATTTATACTTACTAGATAAATATCAGAGTAAATCAAAACAAATTCATTTGTATGGGTGAAACATAGAGAAAAGTTATGATCGGTTGAGTGAAAGTTACAATGTAATGTGTTTCATTTTGTGAGAACCTCTAATTTCTTCGTAATGTTTTTTTTAATAAAATATCTTGCCGTTCAAAGGAAAAAAAACTTAGGTACCGTTCATTTCGTGAATCATAATCGAATTGGAATTAAAATTTGTATTGGAAGTGAGATTTGATTTGGAATTTAGATGTGTTCGTTTTATAGAATGAAATGAAATATGAATAAAATTAGAATATAAATTACGTTCATTATATTATTGTTTAGTTTCAAAATTTGTCGTTAAAAAAAAAGAATGAAAATAAAAAACTTCAAAACAAGTGTAATAATGATGCCAATGAGCTTGTGGTGGAGTGGTAAGGGAGAGACTTGAGTTTCTAAGAGACTCAAGTTCAATTCCTGCTTATCCCTATTAGTTTTTAGCGGCACCTGGTGATGATAGGAGACTAGGCGAGTAGGCGGCGATCACTAGTTCGATCCTTGAACTGAATGACTTTTACCTCACCGCACTGTCGTGCTTTTGGGCCAGTGTTCATAGGCTTCTGCCCTAGGTGAGGGTTTTCCCAGTTCGAAGACGAGTGTATCCCGATGTAGTAAATTTCGCTATCAGTCTGTTTCAAGAATTCGTTAGCCGTTCAAAAAACAAGTGTAATAATAAAAAAAGGTATAAATACTCCAACTACCTCATTTCAGACACAATTCATTGAATGGATAAACTCCCACACGCACTACTCCTCGAGATACTGAGTCGACTCACCGACTCAGCCGACGTAGCTCGGTGCCGACTCGCTTCAAAATCGTTCAATTCTCTCTCATCAGATCTTCGATCGATCAATCTTCAATGCTCATTGATCAGGTACATCAAATCAAGGTCTAGGGTTTCAAATTCTCACCAATCGATTACACCTTTCAAGTCAATTTTCATCAATTTATTATCGAATTTGCGAATCGTTGAGTCGGTGTGTATCGGCACCGAGAAACCACTCCGAGATGTGTCGTACGACGACGTAGAGGATGAGGCGGATGATCTGTTCTTAACGGATGGTGATTTTGTTCAGGAGTGGTTACCTAGGGTTTGTAGCGAGTTGAAATTGTTATCGATTTCGGATTTTTGGATTCAATCGTGTTGGCGGAGATCAAATCTGTTGCCGTTGGTTTCGGAATATTGTAAGTTTGTTATACATGTAGGAATTGTTTGTGTTTATATGTTGTAGATATATGCTGTTGATATATTGTGAATTTTATGCGATATTTTAATGATTTAATATTCAATTAGTTGCTGTTAATCTAAAAAACAGAGAACATGGCTGGTTGATTGTGAGTTTATGTATTAATTGTGTGGATTTAGGTATATATGCTGGAATTGTTCATGTTTATATGGTGAAATTTCTTATTTATTGAATCTGAGATCATACTATATTTTAACGATTTAATGTTGAATTACTTGCTGTTGATCCAAAAACACATAAGATGTGTTAGTCGATTGTGAATTTCTGTTCTAATTGTGTGGATTTAGGTATATATGCAGGAGTAGGGCTGTAAACGATCCGAACAAACACGAACGTGTTCGTTCGTTAAGAAAATAAATGTATTCATGAATGGTTCATGAACACTTAACGAACAAGATTTTATGTTTGTGTATGTTCACTAAGGAAATGAGCGTGTTCACAGACGGTTCACGAACACATTACCGAATGGTCACGAACACTACTGAACGAACGAGACCTCTGTTCATGTTTATTCATTTAACTAATCGAACTAATTTTTTTGTTCATGTTTGTTCATTTGTTAAACGAACTTCCCGCCGAATGGTTCACGAATTGTTCACTGAACGTTTGGTTCGTTTATTGCCTTATGCAGGAGTTATGTTTATATGTTCTGGATTATTAGATATGCTGTGGATATACGTGAAATTTCTAATCATACGATACTTAAAAACGATTTAATGTTGAATTACTTGCTGTTGCTTAAAAAACATGGAAGATTGCTAGTTGATTGTGAGTTTCGGTTCTACTTGTGTATTTAGGTATATATGCATGAGTTATTGATGTTTATATGCTCTAGATATGCTGTTATTTCTTCTTTATCGACGTGAAATCATATGATATTTCAACGATTGGATGTTCAATTACTTGCTGTTAATCCAAAAACATAGAAGATTGCTAGTTGATTGTGAAATCAAATGATATTTGAAATTTTTATCGACGTAAAATCATATTATTATTCAGTGATCTTAATGTTAAGTTACTTTCTATTGTTTAAAACATTGAAGATTGCTCGTTAATAGTGAATATCTGTCATAATTGTGTGGATTTAAGTATATATGCAGGAGTTATTCATGTTTATATGTTCTAGATATGCTGTTGATATATAGTGAAATATCTTGTTTATCGAACGTGAAATCGTAAATTTATAACAATCTTAATGTTCAGTTACTTGCTGTTGTTTAATAAACATAGAAGGTTGCTAGTTAATTTCGAATATCTGTTCAATTGGTGTGGATTTTGGTAGGGATGAGCATTTTTCTATCAAATACCAGTACTGTACTAATACCGACCGCACAAAATAGGTACCGTACCAATATTCATTTTTAGGGTTTTCAGTTTCGGTACTAGTCGGTTTCAGTACTTATTGGTATTTTTGCAGTGCCGGTACCGTAGCGTTACTTTTTGGTATTTTTGCACTACCGGTACCATAACGTTATAATCGATACAAAATTTGGTTTATATTTTTACTCGTTTTCGGGTTATCAGATTAAGTCAACATTATTTTGGTTAATGCAGGTCATAATCTTATTGAATTAGAAGTGAAGAACGCATGGCAATCAGTCGACAATTTGAATCCAATGCCAATGCTAACAACTTTGACTCTTGAATTCATAAGATTAGATGACGAAGATTTAACCGAGTTCAACAAATGTTTTTCAAATCTTCAAGTTCTTAACTTAATCGGTGTCGGAGGATTTAAACAACCTAAAATCCACCTGCACAACTTGAAAACCTGTCATTGGGCCGTATCTAATGCTCCATCGTCTTTAACTATAATCACACCTAACCTCGTTACACTCAAACTCGAATGTATAAGACCCGTTTCACTTTGTATCGAAGCTCCTAAATTATCCAATTTCCATCTCGCATTTGATCACTCAGACGCGTTTTCAGTCGAACAGTTTGAGAATTTGAGAATTTTTTGGGTCGAGTGTTTGTATATTGATTCCTTACTTTTAAACTTCCCGGTTACTCAAACGGTAGAAGATTTAACATTGGATTCCCGAAATTGGACACGAGGAGTAGTAAAAGATTCCCTGTTTACGTTCGAGAAAGTGTTCACTGTTTTCCCGAACATGAGTTCGTTATGTATCAAGTCAAGTGCTTGGTTGGAACTGGAGTCGAGCTACAACCCGTTAGGTTGGGATTGGGATGGGCGGAACGGGTTTAAAAAGTTGTGTGTGTATTTGTTGTTAGTTGACCCGTCGTTGACTTTTTCGTCTGTTTCTTGTGTGTTGGACCAATGCATTGGGTTGTCAGAGGTGTCGTTGCTTATACACCGTGATGTCGTTGGTAATGTATCGAAAAGTTTCATCTCTAAGTGTACTGCTCGTTGGCCTAAATTGAAGTGGAGATGGGGCGTTTGGAAGGAAGGAATGGAGGATTCGTGGTTAACCGATGGTGCATTTTAGCATTCGGGTCTCGATCGGGGTAAGTTTTTAAAATTTATCTTGAGGTTTCAAGTTCATCATATGGAATGACTGGCCTGTAATGTTGGGATTTGTTTGAATGTCGGTGTAAATATGTAATCTGATGTGTATAAGGATTGATGTGTATAAGGATGCAGATAATATGATCATAGCTTTTCTTGATCTAGATGATAATACGGAGTCGTTTTGGATTTGGGTTTACTACCGGTATGTAGGGATGAGAATTTTTGTGTCGAACGCGAGTTTAGTACCATACCGGTACTGACTGAACATATACGGTACGCTATTTGGTTTTGAATTCAACTTGATTTCGGTATCAATGCTATGCGGTAGGGTACCGGTTCAGGATTTTTTGCAGTACAATAGTAAAAATGGCATGTTTTCCTTTTAACTAATTTGAAAATCTTGACTAGTTAACGTAATAACGTATGTCTCCTCACCCACAGTCTCTGACAACCACACCCACCATCGCCTGTCGCTCCCACCATCACAATAACAACCGCTGAAGACCTGCACAACCACGGAACCCTTGCGTACCACTCGAACCCCTGCGCTGCTGGTAGGTGCCAGAGCACTCCTGGCCCAATAAAGCTTCGCCTGGGCTAACAGCTCAAGCTATCATATAAACTACATTACTTATTGCAACACTTATTTTATCTTTAATGGAAAAAGCGCCTTGTTAATTTTTAACCACTTATCAAAACATTCTAATTCTCATATTTAATCCCTTAATATAATCGAAATTCTATAATTATGATTAATATAGTTTAAATGACTTGATAATTTTTCATTTTCTCTGTCTATAAAACGTGTTTTCTGTTGCTACAAAGTTCCATCAAGAGGCTATTTGGATCATCATAGCAGTTAAGGAGATGGACCAATCACACTTAGGGGCTCTTTGACATCTAAATGGTTAAATGCTGAAATAGTAAGAGGTCTGGACCATTAAGTGTTGAATCAGTAAGAGGTCTAAACCATTAAGAGACTGTATAATGCTTACCCGTTCAGAGGCTGACCAATTCAGATTAGAGGTATTAACCATTCAGACTTTGTATAATGCTTAACCATTTAGAGGCAAGTGTCTGAACCATTCAGGCATCTGCTCTTGAAACAAACAGTCTGAACCATTAAGAGGTCTGAACCATTAAGAGTCTCATTAAGAGGTAAACAAACAGCCCTTAGTCTTTCTAGCGCATAGAGGATGCGAACATAAAAAACTCGTTAGAAGATAGACGAACGTCCAAGTGTGTGATAACACAAATTTCAATTGCAATTTTTTTGCAAGTTTGGTATTTATTATGTTATAAACATTGATTGATGATATGATTGTAACGTAGAATATAGACGTAAAATCTGTTTTAGGAAATCCTGTCCAAACATGGGACTCAACCACCAAGGCCCATGTTTGGACAGGATTTCCTAAAATAGCTTTTAGGAAATCAAGATCTTGGGGTTTCTTTGGTACAAGTATAGGTTCAAACAAGGAGTTGTGGATTGGGATAGATGGTGTAATTTTGATGTAATGTAACTGTGGACGTTTGTTTCTTGTGGTTTTCGGCTTGCCATTTCCGCCTTGGTGATAGCTTGTCTTGGTTTTGTGGTTTTTTATGAAAGTTATTCTTAAAATAAATAAAAAAAAGCCCTCAACCATTCATGATTGTATTATGTTGATTCATGGTGAGTTTACGTTCAGTTATTTACATTTGTATTTTCTATAAATTTTTTATTATATTTTATCCACTACAAATAGCTTTACTTCCAACAGTCGGGTGTTATTTTTTTTAACGTTTAATGAGCTCTTAATGGTTCTGACCTCTTACTCTTACTGGTTTAGATCTCTTACTCTTATTTGTCCTAATGGTTCAGACCTCTTACTCTTACTGGTTCAGCACTTAATGATTCAGACTGTTTGTTTCGCGAGCGGACATCTGAATGGTTCAGACATTTGACTCTGAATAGTTAAGCATTATACTGAGTTTGAATGGTCATGACCTAGTAACTAATAAATTGGTCAGACATTTGAATGGTTAAACATTATACTGGTTCTTAATAGTTCAGACCTCTTACTTATATAGTACTAACTCATTCAGAAGTTGTCAAACAGCCCCTAAGTTTTGTTTATAATCGAATAATCAATGCCAGAACAATATAATATGAGCACCATGCTTTCTAAGGTACTTCTGTTATATTGCTACAATCATACGTCAAGTTTTCATAAACAAACTAAAATAGATAAACTAACTAAAATAGGTAATCAATAATAAACAAACCGATGAGAATAACAATATAACAAATGAAACGTGTTAAAGTTGTATAATCATCAACATATAAATGAATAAATGATAGGGTTAACCTTGAATTGGTTTGTCGTTTATTATTTTGTGATAAGCATTATCGAAAGTTCCGATAAATTATAGAAGTTAATTGTCACTCTTAAAGCATTTGTGATCCGCTTTTAAACCAAGGGCATTATAGGGGTATGAAAATGTTTGATAACGTCTTCAGCATCATCCTTAGGCGTTATAGAGACATGAAGAGGGAGAGAAATTTCTTGAATAGTGCCCAAAAAAGAGAAAAAAAAAAATAGAAAGTAATGAATAAAATTGACATCAATGGGCATTAACCGTTACACATTTTTTTAAGGGGCGTTGTAATGCTGATTTAACAAAAAATGCCCTTTAAAAAAGCATTAACCACTACCCATGGTCTAACACTATAAAGTTTAATGGACGTTACACTTTCCTTTTCTATTACTTTTCTTGTCATTAGTTTAGCGTTTGGTTATAAGTCAAACCCATATTCTCTTAAAAACAGATTATTCTTTTTTAACTTACAATTAAGTTTATGTTGAAATAAAAACAGATATTCTTTTTCAACTTACAATTAAGTTTATGATGTTGCCAATGACCTCTACTCCAAGGGTAATCCGAGTCGTCCACCACCAATTCCGGGGAAAACCCAGTAACCCACCCGCCTGTAGGCACGACGCTAAAATTACCGGTAAAATCCGTTTGGCTCAAGGATCGAACCCAGGTTTCCCTGGGTCTTCTATTACTGCTCACCAGTGCCTCACTCTTTTTTTGCACCAAATGAGAATTGAACTTGAGTCTTCAAAGAATAATTCAAGTCCTCCTACCACTTGAGCTAGAGGTCATTGGCAACATCATAAGAAATTTAATTTGGTTTCTTAGCTTTTTCTTTTCATACTAAACCACAATATTTAAGAAAAATATATTTACCGGTAATTTTACCGTCGTGCCTACGGGCGGGTGGGTTACCGGGTTTTCTCCGGAATTGGTGGTGGACGACTCGGGTTACCCTCGGAGCAGTGTTGTAAAAGTCGCTAGGCGGTCCCTAGTCGGCCGACTGGGGAGTTGGGAGTAATCGGAGTAATCGGAGTACTCGGAGAGTACTCGGGGAGTACGCGGACATGATAAATATAAAGAAAATTAATTGTTATATATTATTTATGTGTTAAAATAAGCATAATTCATGTCAACTGAGTATAATTTAAAATGAAACATGTTTAAAGTTCAAATATTCTGAATACAAGTCCGACTAGTCTGAGTACAAGGCCGAGTAGTCCGAGTACAAGGCCGAGTAGGCCGATTTTGACCGAGTTTGACCGATTAAAAGTCAACAAACCACGTTGACCGCCTAGACCGACTAGGCCAACTACGTCCGACTAGGAGCCGACTAGGCCGACTAGGCACCGAGTACTCCCGAGTAATCCCGAGGCCGACTAATTGAGACCGCCTAGGAGGAAGTCGCCTCGGAGGGGGTCCGAGGACCGAGTACTCGCCGAGTACTCGGCCGAGTAATCCGACTTTTACAACACTGCCTCGGAGTACTCCGTTTGTCCAGTGGGTGCCTCGAGAGTGCTCGGGATTGATTTGTTGGCCGTTCAAAAAAAATTCTTATGATGTTGAAAAAATGAATAGTCTTTTTTTGTTAAAATTCCATTATGGTGTATTAATATCATATTAATTACCAAAAAAAAACTTAATAAATTCGAAATGCATTATATGTATCATAATTAAAGTTTAAGATGACATAACGATAATACAATTACATCGAAAAAAATAACTAACAAATAAAAAATCACTTATTATATTTGAAGAAATTACTAGAACTTTTTTTTATTGAAATTCATTAATGGTGTATTAATATCAAATTAAATATAAAAAACAGTTAAAAAACTTTTTTTTGAGAAAATTGCTAAATTCGTCCCTGAGGTTTTACACAAATTGCTAGATTAGTCCAAAATCAAGATTTGCTGCTAAAACCGTCCAAATCAAGATTTGTTGCTAAAACAGTCCAACTGCTATATTTAACGGCGTCTGTTTTTTGGACTATATTAGCAAAACAAATCTTTAATTTGGACTGTTTTAGCAGCAAATCTTGATTTTGGACTGATCTAGCAATTTGTGTAAAACCTCAGGGACGAATTTAGCAATTAACTCTAAGTTTTATGTTGAAATCCGTTTTTTATATGTTCCTAATGTTAGGTTATAAATGTTAGTGCAGTATGTCTATCGCCTCCATCATCTCAAGACCGTAGCTGAAACATTTTAAATCTAGCCTTATATTGTAATATCTAGTTAAGAAAGGCAAGGTGGCAATATTGTAATTAATGAGTTTTCTCATTAAAGCCTTGCCCTATAAATAGTAGCTTTAGGGTTAGAGTTTAGAACTTTTGATACTTTTATCATTTGGAGACTTAGAGAGCTCTAGTTTTAGAGAGAGAAGCTAGAGAGAGAAAGTGCTCCACGTGATTCAGGTGCTTTGTACGATTTCAGATCTATCAATAGAATCACTGTTTTATTACGTTCTCGTGTGTTCGGTCACGTTCGTGTACGGATTCCGCACGTCACACGTTCGGTTCGCAATCGTTTCGTAGTCAAAACCGGTCCTAACAAGTGGTATCAGAGCAGGAGCTTGATTGCACGGATCAAACACACTGTTTCGTACACGAATTCATCAGATTCAGAGTCAATTTCATCCAGATTTTTCAAAACTTTCTGCACTTTTTCATATTCTTCACGTTCTTACTAAAAAACGCAAAATTAAATGACTTTTTACGGTTAAAATCGGCTAAAATTTGGATATGTTGTGCAAAAATACGTGATCTTCAAGCCTACAAATTTTCAGACCTTAATTCAAAGCCGTTTGAGAGAAATCTGAAATTTTGTGTTCGAAAAAGTTGTTCAACATGTTGACTGTTGTTGGAGTTCATATGAATGCTAACCGATCGGACAGCTAACCGATCGGCTAGCTAACCGTTCCATAGCTTTCATTGCATTTCATTTAAGTTGTTGACCTTCGTTGACTTGCCAGCCGATCGACTAGCATCCCAGCCGAACGGTCAGCACACCGTATCATTACATCATTCATTAAAAGACTTTGACTTTGTTTGACCTAACCGATCGGACAGCAAGCCGATCGGCTAGCATCTCTGACCGATCGAACAACATCTTCACTTTATAATTCATTAGTTGACTTGTTGACTGCTGACCGATCGGACAGCAGTCCGATCGAACACTTGTCCGTTCCACTGCCATACATTTAAAGTGGTTGACTTTGTTGACCTAACCGAACGGATAGCTGTCCGAACGGCTAGCATCCCAGCCGATCGATCAGCAAATCGTTTCATAACACATCACTTGTTCAGGTCACTTAGTCAACATAGTAACCTGCCATCATTTAATAACACACAACAGTATCACGTGATTCTTAATTGCATTTGTTTGTACACTAATTGAGAGGTCCAATAGAAATCAATTGGAATATATATTGCTCGAGTTTTGATTCAAGATTTAGAGATTGTCGGCCATATTCTGAATTGATGTGATAAGTTTGCATGAGATATTGATAATTGTCGGATATATTCGAATTAATATAGTGCATGTGATGTTATCAGTTTACATGTGATAATGAATGAGTGCATATGCTAAGTGTCGTTTTGTAGTTTGATTGTTTACACGTGATTCAGGTCAAAGAAGTCAACGTGCCAACCGATCGGTCAAGATTTTTGTCATCTTGTGCTTTCAATTCAACACGCTAGCCGATCGGACAACCCATTCCATTCAAAGCATAGTCAGCCGATCGGACAGCATCAACGTGCAAGCCGATCGAACAGCATCAACGTGCAAGCCGATCGAACAGCATATTGTTTTGTCGTGTAGCGTCAGCCGATCGGACAACTCACTCTATTCAAGTCATATCGTCAACCGATCGGACAACATATTTGTCGTGTAGTGTCAACCGATCGAACAACATAAATTTTTGTCGTTTTGTGTCAACCGATCGAACAGAGGGTCGAACGGACAACCAACCGATTCAAGAATCCCAGCCGATCGGACAACAAGTTGACTTTCGTTGACTCACTTGATCAACACCCTGTCTGATCGAACAGTCTTCCCGATCGATCGAACAGCTTTCCAGTCCGATTGAACAGCTTTCCCGCCCGATCGAACAGCATTGATTATTTTCACGGTTGACTTTTGTTGACTCATTTGATCGAATACTTGTCCGATTCAAGTTGTTTTAAAATTTTTAGAACTGATCATTATTGTTTGTTGATTCAGGTTATTAAAAAGGTGCTTGTAAATTGAGAAGATCACATCATGGCTGAAGAATTTTTCAACACTTTCTACAATGCGTTTACCTAGGATACAGTGGAAGCTTCAGATGTTACACCTAAAGCGATAACTAAAACGATCAAAGACAACATCAAACATGACAACTTTTATGGAACCTATTCAAAACCTCCGAAGCTGGATAACATTGAAGATTATGTATGGTGGAAGGAGAGATTTGTCAATTGGACGAAGGCATATGCACATGAGAGTTGGTTTTGTTTGAAGTTTGGATATGCTAACCCAACAAATGATAAAGGAGAAGAAATTCTGATTAAAGATTTTTCAGAAGAAGACAAAAAGAAATTTTCATATGAACAGAAGATGATTGCTTTGATTCAGCAATCAGTTCGAGATGACATTTTTTCATTGTTAATACATGATGGGTCATCGCAGTCTGTGTGGAAAGCTTTAAAGGCAAAAGCTAAGGGAGGTAAACAAATTCAGAAAAACAAAATCGCGTTATTGAAAAAAGAATTTGATTTGTTTGACAGTTTAAAAGGAGAGACAGTGAGGCAAATGATTGAGAGATTTTGCCATTTAAAAATTGAACTTGAAAGGTTTAAAATTGTGAAAACTAGAGAAGAAATTGTTGATAAAGTAATCGAAGCGTTACCACGAGCTGATTAGTGGCAAACGTTTGTTTTTATCTTGAAAAATGATGATAAATTTGATACAATTTCTCTTGATGCATTGTTAGAAAATATTGAGAGTCATGATCTGGAGCTACAAAAGCAAAACAAGATGAGTGGTTCATCGCATCATCAGAATGTTGGTATATACTACAAAGGCAATGTACCTTCATAGAAAGCTGCTAGTTCACCAAAGACAGCATTCAGTGGTGAAAAGATGAAAGAACCACAAACAACTTCATCAAGTTACCATTCTGGATATCATTCATCTTCAAAATCAAGTTCTGATGAAACTGAGGAAATTCTGTGCAACATTGCTCTCAAACTGAAGAATTCTCCGTCGATGAGCATCACTGCAGCTAAACAACAAATGAATTTTCTAGCATCTGTTCTGGAATCGTATGAAGGTCTTGTAGCTGGTAAAATTGGAAACTCAGAATTAACCAAAGAAGACTACGACCAGATTGATCCAGAATAAATGGAGCTCATAGACATTCGTTGGTGTTTGGCAAGTTGCATTCGCAGAGCTCAAAGATATATGGAGATTACTGGGAAGCAATCTCTCGGTGGTGCATCTACAAAGCTTGGATTTAATAAGTCCAAAGTGACCTGCTTCAAATGTAAGCAAAAAGGTCACTTCAAAAGAGAGTGCAACAATTCTGCAGTTGGTGGAAATGAACATCCGTTCAATGATGATTACTACCGAAAGGCGATTTACCACCGTAGCAGAGAAGAGCCAAAGATGATTGAAGATAAACCCAGAGAGAAGTCAAGAGCTTATGCTGTAATCCATGATGATGAAGGATATGATTGGAGTCAGATTTGTCCGGAAGAAGATCGTGTTGATATTCAGAAAACAGCTCATGGAAAAACTATAACAAAGAACATTCATCATGTTCTTGTTGCTGAAATTCATGAAGAAATCAAAGTAAAAGACACAGTTGAGATAAAAGAGAAAACTCGAGAAGAGATTTTGAAAGAAAAGACTGAAAGAGAAAGATTCATTGTGGGGTGCAGAATGGAGAAAATGCAAGAAGAATATGAGAATGCTGTTGTGAACAAAAGATGGGATAAGAAACAAGAATGTTATGTCAACAAACAAGGTGAACCGGTTGTTCCCAGAAGTGACATAGTTCACGATGATGTTCTCCTTGTTATTCCTCGATCCGGTGAATATTACTCAAATGTTGCAAAAGACAAAACATATGTAAAAAGGCTGGATAAAATCATCAGGGATGCTATGTTAGGATCTGAGGCTCTCATGATAGTGTTTGTTCGTTTAAAATGAACAATCAATGAGTATGAAAACATGTTACGTGCAGCGGAAGTGAAAACAAACTCAGTAAACACAATCAAAGGAGATAATAGTTTGATAAACAATTGCTTCCCATAGAATCAAATGATTTACAAATCAAAGCAAAAGATTACAGATGTGCTTACAAACTATACTCCCCCTCAGCCTGATACCCCAAGGTTGGTTGCACATAAGATGAAAGGATTAGACATGAGGAGAAGAACCCACTCAGTCAATCAAATGTAACAGTACAGGGTACTGTTACATTTATAGGCAAACCAAACCACTGAGCATCTTAGCTGACGTCACCATGAAAGTGACATCTAACAACCTAACAACCTGTAGACACTGTCCTTATACAAACTACTGATGTCTAACAACTGATTGTAAATAAAATACAAAACATGAGGAAACAACTGCTTCACGTTCCACTGTTGTAGCCTAAGCACTGATGCTTAATACCAACATCAGTGCTTTCTTCAAAGGTGATCAGTCCTTGAATGAGCAGTGTTTGTATCTTCAGCAGCACTTAAGAGACAGCAGTAGATAGAGCGACAAAGTTTGTCTTCAGCAGTCTTTAGGATTACATCAGCATTTGGATCATCAGTTGTTCTTTTGAGCAGTACTTAAGGTTCATCAGCTGATAGATATCCACTGTCAAGGGGAAAGCAAGTGTAAACTACTGCTTATTGTGAATCCTCTGTTGTGACCTGGTTTTGGCTTTACATTATCTGTTCCTTTGGTAGGGTTCAATCCCAACAATCTCCCCCTGGAACAGATAATGCCAAAACCTTTCATTATTCAGGACCTTTATTACTCATCAAGAGTGCCTTAGCTTGTTCTTTGAATTCAGCTTCAAATTCCTTTGCACTCTGGTCATCCTCATCCCTACACAGTGAAAGCCCAAGGAGATCCTGCAAATCTTGAACACTAAGGCCTAGTGCTTCTTTCCTTGATATGTGCTTCACATCGCCATTGGCTCTGACCAAGGTCAATACGTGAGTCTTTTGATCAGACATCCACTTTAGTATTTTTAAGCCAAGTGGGTTTCTTGGGAGAGACTTATTTAAAGATGAGTTGAGGGATAATGGCCTTGAAAACAACTGCAGACTTTCAGACATTCTTTTGAAAGCTTCTTCAAAGACTTTGTCAGCTGCAGCTATATCTTCTGCAGTTTCTTATTCAATAAGTTCTTGTCTTACAGCTTCTGTCTTGTCTTTAGCAGTGTTTGGAGACGCAAGTTTGTTTAATGCCTTAAAAAGGCTTTGAAGCTTTGTTGAAGTTTCTTCTTTTAGACCCATTTTCGTGATGGTATCTTTGAAGTATTCTGCTTCTTTGTCTATTACCTCTTCTTCAGTCAGCTGTTCTCCCTCTTCTTGGTTTGTTACAAAAGTAGACCGGAACAGTGTGTCGAGGTTTCCTATCTTCTGTTCAAGCTTCATCATTTGTTCTTGCTTTTTAGAAGTGCCTGAAACAGTTATCTTTCTTTTCTTCAGCCTTTCGTAGGCTTCATCAGTCTGCTGTTTAGACCATTTTGATATGGCTTCAGCAGTATCCATTTTCGCATCCACCAGCTCCCTTTTCTTTCTTTTATATTCAGCAGTTAAGTCAGCAATGAGCTTTTCATATTTTCTCCACTTAGGAGCATTCTTCTTCTTCATAGGATCATTCTTAATCTTTTTAATCCTTTCTGCCTCACGCTTAAGAGCTACTACTGGCCATTCTCTGAACTGTTGTTCTTCAGCAGGATATAATTTCTCTTTCATGATGTAGGCTAGATATTGTTTTCTTAACTCTTTCTTTTGATCAGCCTTTTCTTTGTTTAGGTCTTGTGCAAACCCTTCTATCTGCTTTACTTTTGTGAAGTAGAACTCCAGTCTTCTAGCAATGCCATCTTCGCTTAACTTTTCTTTTTCACTATCAACCTTGGCTTTTACATTGGCCTGCTTTGCATTGAGTTTGAGGTAATCATCCATATCCTCTGGTGGCATGTAGCCTATGAGTGAGGAGAATCTTCTTTTTGAAGGATCCTCTTCTGTATAGAATTTCCTCATCTCATTTTTGATAGCTTCAAGTTCCAGTGGATATTTCGCAGCATTAGGATCATGTATACCCTCATCGGCAGTGATTGGCTTTCTTATTCTGTTGAAGAGCTTTGGCTGTGAAGTAGAAGAGGTGAGAGCAGTGGTGGATGACTGACTAACAGCTGTTGAAACAACTGGTGTCTCAACATCTGCTGTCATTACAACTGCTGATATGTCAGCAGTTGTCTTCTGCTTTTGAGCAGGGGATGGACGTGGTGATGTTGGTGGTGATGGTGGTGAATCATCATCTGATATGAGATTTCTTCTCCTTTTTAATGAAGAAGAAGCAGATGATGTTTTGGGTGGATCAGTGGTGGTAGATTGGATAGCAGTGGTTTGTGGCAGTGATTGACTGACAGTGGTTGAAACAACTTGTGTTTCAATTACTGTTGTCATTACAACAGATGTTGTAACATCTGTTGTCTTCTGTTTAATGACAGGAGGCAGTGGTGATGGTATGATTGTAGATGATGATGGTGGAGCAGTAGTTGTAGTGGTGTGTGGTAGAGTGGTGTGTGTTGAAGATGTGTGTGTTGATGAGATGGCAGCTGTTTGGCTACTGACAGCAGTTTTTGTAACTACTGCTGTATCAGCTGTTTGGCTAACAAGTTTTGAGACCTGTTTTTCTTTTTCTTTTTCTTTTTCAGGTTCAATATGAAGGCCATGTTCAATTCCCTTCTTCTTCATTTGCTTCAATATCTCCCCCTTTTTGGCATTATCTGCAAGGGGGTCATCAAAGAATAGTAAAGTTGAAGGAGCCTTGCTCGTGGCAATTTGGATACTGGCCTTAATAGCCTTGATATCTGCTTGAGTATCCTTGAACCTTGATTCCATCATGTTGGACAGCATTTGTACTTGAATGGCATGCTTTTTGTCAGCCATAAGTTGCTGTGCTTCAAGCATTGGTTGAAAAATATTCCAAAGCTCATTTGCAGCAGGTGCTTGTTGTGGAGCAGATGCTTGAGCAGGAACAACAGAGGATTGTGCTTTCTGAGCTTTTAAAATCTCTTGCACCATCTCCTTTATTTCAGAAACTGATTCTTTAAGTTTTTCCACTCTGCCCGTCAATTCCTGATATCTTGAATCATCACCCATTTTACTGGGATCATCTGAATCCCCACCTGTGGTGGTTATATCAATGTGTGTCTTAGGAACAGAGTCCCAAAAATCACCCATTGATGCCCCTTGTTCTCGGTACTGGGGACTTCTTTCTTCAGCACTCGATAGACCTTTGATGGTACCAGTGGTTAGATCCAACTCACTGGTGGTCACCGAAGTTGCCATGGAAGAAATTGCCTTCAAGGGAGTCTTACTTATGAAACAACTTTCCAACTGAGGATCTGTTGATCCACCAGTTGTAGTTGCTGCTCCACTTGAACTACTGACAGGAGTTACTTGTAACTCATGCAGTGTAACCTCCTCAACTATTGCTGGGATAGCAGAGGTATAAGCATCAGACCCAGTCACTTGTGGGGGTATACTCTCAGTGATAGGTGATAGAGAGGAACTGGTTTGTGTCTGTGCAATAGCAGCTGCATGCAACAGAGGTAGCATGGATTGTGGCATTATTATTGGTGAGGGGATGGGGGTTGAAAGAGACATGTCCTTGGGATCAGGACTGAGGAAGATGGATCCGAGTGGATTCAGAGCTTCATATTGTGGTGTCCCTATGCTTACAACCTGATCCTTTTGTGAGGATGCAGGAGGAGTTTCGGTTATGGGTTGAGATCTTTCTTCCAACTGCCGTGAGGAAGTAGCAGCAGTGGTTTGTGGTGACTTTTGTGTTGTCACATGCATTTCCTCTGGGATCTCATCTTCCAGAGCTGCCTTTGTTTTGGGATTGGTGGGTTTTCTGGATGTTTTCTTTTTGGTCTTTTTAGTGGTGGCAGGTGTGGGTTTCAAAGCAGTGGGAGTGCTGCTATGATCACCTGGAGCAGTGGGCTCAGCAGTTGATACCTGAAGAGCAGTTGTAACCGCTAAAATCTGCTCAGGTACCCCTGCTTTTGTTTTTATTGGTGCCATCATCCTTGAAAATGTTTCTTTTGTTAAGCTTTTTATTTGACAATGAACACCTTGTTTTAGCAAATTTAAATTTTCCTTTGCAAATTTTTGTTCAAAATAGTAACTCAAAAATCTTGGAAAAAGTAAAAATGCTTTACTTTCAACGTTTTTCACCATGTCATTGAAAATCTCCTGGGAGTAGTTGTAGTCCTTATTATTCAAAATAGCGTAACCCAGGCTTTGAATTTTCAATGGTATTTCGTTAAAAGATGTTGTTTTATTTGAAGCACACATCAAGAGTGTGTGAAATAAAAACCTGGGTGCAGATGGAAAATAACCCTTTTGTAGGGTATCTACCTTTGATTCTTCTGCATAACCCCTTTTCAGAAAATCAGCTTTTAACTCGTTTTTGTCAAAAGAGGTTTTACCGTTCTGATCATCGAGTATGAAGACTTCTGATATCGATTGTGGTGTGATTTTGATCGCTTTTCCCTGTATCGAGGAGTTAATGGCAATGACTTTATCGTCTTGTTTTTCAAGCGTCGCCTTTTTCCAAAACTCTCTCTGGGTTTGCAGATATATGGGAGCATTTACCGTCAACAAAGTTTTGTACTTTGATCCAGTTATTGCATCAATGATGGAGTCGAAAGTGTGGTTGTCTTTGGGTTTTGTGAGTAAACCCAAATAATTGTGAGATTGTTTGAATGGTATTTCGATGGGTTCTTTGGTCGTTTGAGCGACCTCTTTGGAAGATGATGGTGATTTAGGTTTTGATTTTGTCATTTTTGCGGAGAAGAACGAAAGAAGATTTTGGAGATTTTGAGACGAAGGGTTGGAAACTGCTATGAGAAGAGAATTTTTGGAATTCAATTCGACAGTGTAAAAACCCTGTTTGGGGTTTAGGGCAGGGTTTTATTTAAAAATGATCGCTGATGTGGCAGCGGTTATTAAGATCTGAGGGCTAAAAACTGACCACGTGTCAAACACTGATGAAACGGATGAAGTATGGAGAACAGTTGTTTTCAGAGCCACTGACGTATCAAGCATCAGTGGTTACAACGGAAAAAAAATTATGGGCAGTGGATGATTTTAACTATCAGTAGATAGCATATCAGTGGATAATACACTGATTTTGAGCATCAGTGCTTTTCAAGAAAATGAAGGATCAGTGGTTAACTTTCAGCAGTGGACAGTGTTTAGAGATCAGACGTTAGAACAAAACAGTGGTTAGGGTAAATGGTATAATTCTGAAGGACAGGTGTTTCAGCAACAGTTTAGAAAATTTTCATTTAAGGTTTTGCCACATGTCAATTTTGAAAGACAGTGAATTAGTACCCCAGATGATGAAAGCTTTTTAATAAGGCAACTCATTTTCGTTTAATATTCAATTAAAACATAAGCACCCTAGTAATTTAAGCACAGTTTGCAATCAATTTATGATGGAAATTCAGGAGCAAGCCTGAGTATGACATGATCATGACATATGTACCATTTCCTTTTGACCCATTTATGAGGACACAGATACCACCAAAAAAATAAGGTATTACATCCTGACAGGAGCTGAACCTATTGCCAACAAAAACAAGCAAGAGTTCCAAATATATTATTTCAAAAACAAATATGAATAATATATCCTGGTTATTTGAGAAAATCCTTTGAAGAAAAAATGATTAAAGGACTTTCTGAGAACAGTATCAAAAAGGATCTGGTATGTTTTCAATAGAAAGCATAATCATATCATTCTCAAGTTTTATGAAAAATGGTCAGTGGTTTGACATCAGTGGTAGAATTTTTGACAACATTTTGACCACTGTTTGGTACCATTTTCTTTGTCAGTTGATTGCACACATGAGGACACATGGATATATTTTTTTTAAAACATTTGTCTAGTCCTTTTTGGAGTTCATTTACTGGAATCAAAACCTTTTCCTGAACAGATGAATGCACATAGTTGCCTAACGACCATTATTACCCTAAACTTTGACTCATAAGTGTTTTATGTTTATACTCTTTTCTTTGGACTTCAAAAGTTTTGAGATAAACACACTTCTGAGTTTTTGTGAATATTAGTCCAAAATCATTCTACAGTAATGTTTTGAGAGACTTGATCATGTTTTCACAAGTTTTTCATCCAATCTCACATTACATATGATGCGGACTATGTTGACCCTTGTTTTCTTAATGTATTTGAACATAGTTGATTTTGTCCTTTTTAGGAACTCAACCTGTTTTCAACACATAAGATCTAAATAACTAAAGTTTTAATTTCCCTCTATTAGTGTTAACAAAACAACAATGCTTTTATGAACATAGGTTTTGTTAATCTGAGGTTTGTACTTTAGTATTTAATGAAAACATCACAAATATCAAAACAAAAGTTGAAATCAATGTTGAAAAATATAAAACAATCCCATAATTTGACAAATATGTACACAGATCTGAAAGTTATGGGTGACTTTTGCATGATATCACCTGTTGTGTGAAATTTGTGTGTTATATGACATCTTGGTTGATTTACAGAGATTTTGAATAACCATTTTGAACAAGATTTAATCGATACTCTGTTTTTCAACAAAATACAACCAACCTTAGTATCAATGAATTTTGAGCCGAACTGTTATGTCAAATTAATTGTTAGATCGAATTTGACTGTCCGAGCTCTGATACCAATTGTTAGGATCTGAGGCTCTCATGATAGTGTTTGTTCGTTTAAAATGAACAATCAATGAGTATGAAAACATGTTAGGTGCAACGGAAGTGAAAACAAACTCAGTAAACACAATCAAAGGAGATAATAGTTTGATAAACAATTGCTTCCCATAGAATCAAATGATTTACAAATCAAAGCAAAAGATTACAGATGTGCTTACAAACTATACTCCCCCTCAGCCTGATACCCCAAGGTTGGTTGCACACAAGATGAAAGGATTAGACATGAGGAGAAGAACCCACTCAGTCAATCAAATGTAACAGTACAGGGTACTGTTACATTTATAGGCAAACCAAACCACTGAGCATCTTAGCTGACGTCACCATGAAAGTGACATCTAACAACCTAACAACCTGTAGACACTGTCCTTATACAAACTACTGATGTCTAACAACTGATTGTAAATAAAATACAAAACATGAGGAAACAACTGCTTCACGTTCCACTGTTGTAGCCTAAGCACTGATGCTTAATACCAACATCAGTGCTTTCTTCAAAGGTGATCAGTCCTTGAATGAGCAGTGTTTGTATCTTCAGCAGCACTTAAGAGACAGCAGTAGATAGAGCGACAGAGTTTGTCTTCAGCAGTCTTTAGGATTACATCAGCATTTGGATCATCAGTTGTTCTTTTGAGCAGTACTTAAGGTTCATCAGCTGATAGATATCCACTGTCAAGGGGAAAGCAAGTGTAAACTACTGCTTATTGTGAATCCTCTGTTGTGACCTGGTTTTGGCTTTACATTATCTGTTCTTTTGGTAGGGTTCAATACAAAAAATGCTATGACAACAAAACTGAGGAAGAGGAATGAAGAAAGAATGAAGAAGAACATTGAGAATTTAGTTGATGATTTGAAGAAAGCTGCTGAAGAGGTGAAAGTAGAAGCAGTTAAAAAAGAAGATGTGAAGATTGTTGAAGAAGTGAAAGAAGAAATGGTGGTGAATGTAGAAGTTGTGAAAGAAGCTGTTACTGAAGAACAACAGGCAGAAGATAAGAAGAAAAATGATAGTTTTGTTGAAGTGAAGGATGAGAATTTGAAGGTTGCTGGTAATACTGATGATGTTGGTGCTGATATTGAAGCTGTTGATGAGAAGCAGCAGAAAGAAGCTGATCAGAAAGAAACTGAAGCAAATACCGAAGTGCCAATCACTGAGGTAAATTGTGTGTAACATCCCGAAAATATAAAACATTATATCAGAATTATAAAGCCTAAATAAATGGGAGTTTACTAACTAGGAATTTTAACCTAGTTAGTTAACTAGTCTAGAAATAGCTTATAGAGTGATTAAAAAGCTATCAAACTATATGTTGAACAAAATAGAGGGACCATAGTTGTTAACTCTTAAACTTAATTAAGATTTATCAAATAAAAATAAACCAAACACCCCAAAACAGGGTGTTGGTCGATCAAGAAGAGGCAGGGGGCGACACCCCCATCCCAAAAACCTAAAATTACATAATCTTGCAAATTGAAGGGTTAATCCAAGTAGAAATCAAGAATTGAACCTAGAATCGTAATCCTCATTGCAAGAGGATTCTAAGGTATGTGAAATTTGATGAAATCTATCAACTTGAAATTCTCATGATTCTAAAATTCTGAAATTAAATGCTTGCATGTGTGTTATTTGGTTGGATGAAAGTTGATTAGGTGTTTAGAGGTAAAACCTAACTAACTATTGGAGAAATCATGCCCAAATTCAGAGAATTCTATGAATCCATGGAAGCTAGGTTATGGGTTTTATAAGATGATGATGAACACTAGGATTTGAATGATAATTCTAGTATAAATTTCAGCATAGGAGGTAATTTGTAACACCTCGAAAATTCACGTCCTATAAGGTATTGACACGTGTCATAAGCTTGAACGTGAGAAAGTATACTTTAGAGGGACTAAAATTGACAAACATAGAAAGTATGTGAAAATAAGGGTTCAAAATGTCAACAATGGATAAATATACTTTACAATAACCTTACATGATGTTTATACCCTTAGACGGATAAATCATGGATCATACGAAGCTAAAAGTGAGAGATTTCAAACGACAGGGGTTAAATGTGTCAACATGTTTAAGTTATGCCACTGAGTGACCTTTTAACAAACCCAAAGCTTTGTAACAATTAATTATGCTCACTAGAATGCACGATTAAAATTTCATAAAGTTTCGTTATCGTATGAGAAAGTTATGATCAAATTCGTGTACGAGGGGTTAAAGCGTCAATGTTGAAAATTATGACTTTTCGGGTGATAACAAAGTGATCAAGGACTAAATAAAGTGGGTACAAGTCCTAAAGCCCTTGTGGGTAAATAAGAAGGGGTCAAATTGCAAGAAATAAGCCTAGTTGACCTTTCGAAGAACCAAGAGCCAGGGATGCAAACTGAAAAAGTGATTTTTTGCCCTGATGACAGCCTTGAGGACCTCAACCTTGGGGACCTTGAGGTCCGTAAGCTAGGACCCAGATGCAGAAACTCGTAAAAATTGGCTGTTCAGCCTTGGAACTGATTTTTAATCATTTGTTTCACTTCATGGGCGACCCCTAGACACCCCTAAGCACTAGGGACACTTGTTAATCAGTTGTGGTGGATCATAGATTTAGTTGTCAATGAATTGTGGTGATCTAAAACACTATATAAAGCCAATATGTTGCAAAACATTCTTCACACTTCACTTGTGCAATTGAGGAGCCTTTCTGGAACTTCAAAGCAGGCACAATACCTTCCTAACCAAGCTTAGGACTTCAGTAAGTATTCTTGTCCCTCTCTAATTAGTTTTAGCTTAGTTAATTAGCTAAAAAGTCAAACCGTCGTAATTACGGTTTGACTTCGAGATTAGTCTATAATGGCTCAGTCATATCTCGAATTAAAAGTAGTTATAGGTTGGTATTTATGTGGGTAATAAAACCCCAAAAGGGTTTCCCCTGATCACCATCCTAACCAGGTCAAATGTCGGGTCAAACCTTTAATCAAAAAGTCAACATAATGCTTAAAAGGTCATTTATGCATAATTAGATATCTAGAACATATATAACCTGTTTGATCATTGTTATAACTTAGTAATAAGTGTAAGAACATGTCCAAACATGTTCGACCCGACTATTTCCTGTTTAGACCCGGTTCGGAACCGAAAGTCGCAAAGCTTTGACTTTTGCTTTGACTTCAATTCTGACCCGTTTAGGTATGTTTTAGAAATACCTTAGAGCTTCATTTGGACCAGGTTACATGCTAGTATAACCCTCTGTGATTATACACCTCGGTTCATTAGTTATCCGATTATACGCATGATTCCGTTAATTGCTCATATGTTGACCATTATGCCCTTTACACCTTAAAACGAGATTTATGAAAATGTAAAAGTGTAGAAACCTTAGTTACTGATATATAAACTTGTATGCAAAACATCAGTTTGACTTATAGATTAAGAGTTATGCTCAATATCGCTAAATTAAAGCTTTATGTTAACAAAATGGCGTAATTAGCGTATAGCCTAGTTAAACATACTTTTTGATATCAAATATTTTACCCACTGATGTTATATATTATTTTGGGATTTTTAAAGATTTTTAATTAATTTTAGGCCGAGCATAACTAGTAGTCGTAGGCTTAATCCGGTAATTGTCGGTTTTGCCCTTACGGGCCATAAAATGAGTTTTACTTATCTAAAACGACTTCAAACCTTTTGCTACTGATCACATATGTTAAATAAATTATTTTAAGCCTTATGGAAATATAAAAATATCAGATTTAAGTATAGAACCCGGAAATGGCCTTTAATCGCCATAATTAGCGTTTTTAACGCATAGTATGTCTTAGAATCATATTGGACACACCCGGGTTGATACCTACTGATATATGAGGCAAATTATGATATTTTAACAGTAAGCAAAGGTTGATTAACTCAGACTTCGTTTTTGAGCTTTTCGGCTTATGTGAAATTACCAAAATACCCCTACGGGGCATAGTATGGTTAAAGATGATAAATTTCACATATAAGCCTTAGCCTACTGTTATAACCCATCAAAATGAGTATGTTTTCTGTTTACATCAGACCTGTAACTCAGTTAAACATTTAAACTCTTTTACAACCTTTAAAATGACCAAACTACCCTACGGGGCATAGTTTGTGTTTAAATTCGTTTCGGGCATAATGAAAGACATCTTACTGATGTCACAACATATTTGAGGCATAATTAACTTAGGAAACCTGTAGATGGCTCAAATGAATACCCGTCACGCTTCTTACGCGTACGGTTCGGTTTATGTAACAAGTTTACATAAATTAGCCGAAATGGGTCAAACCCTATCGGTTTTATCTCAAAGTCCAGAATGTGTATGAATTACCCGTATAAGACAAGTCTCTGAACATGTCGGGTTTAAATCACATTCTATTCCGGTCTTCGCTTAATCATGCGTTTGAACCGTATATTTCCTTAAGACTAACCGGTCTAAGCTTAGGCTTAATTAAAGACCCGTTAGCATTCTAATTAATTATTTATACCATCATTCCAGACTAGAGCTTTCCGGTAAATTGTACCTACGCTTACTTAAGTGACTACAACTGAGTTATTAGATTCTTGCTATTTAAGACAGGAGCTAGCTCAGGTAAATACTCTTAACTTCTTTTCCCTATAAGGGCTTGGGATACAGTATTATAGAAATACCGTATGGTCGGGTATTGAATATTTAATTGTATTATGATTAAATTATTAAGGTAATCCACTAAAGGTATTAACCTTGTGGGCATTATACCAAAACAGGTAATCCACTAAAGGTATTAACCTTGTGGGCATTATACCAAAACAGGTAATCCACTAAAGGTATTAACCTTGTGGGCATTATACCAAAACAGGTAATCCACTAAAGGTATTAACCTTGTGGGCATTATACCAAAACAGGTAATCCACTAAAGGTATTAACCTTATGGGCATTATACCAAAACAGGTAATCCACTAAAGGTATTAACCTTGTGGGCATTATACCAAAACAGGTAATCCACTAAAGGTATTAACCTTATGGGCATTATACCAAAACAGGTAATCCACTAAAGGTATTAACCTTGTGGGCATTATACCAAAACAGGTAATCCACTAAAGGTATTAACCTTGTGGGCATTATACCTGTGGCATGGCAACTAATACAAGACTTTTATTAATAAAATAGTCCCAAGTATAAAAGATTAAGTTAGCCTCTGTGCATTTTAATCAAGTTATAAAAGATTAATTTTGCCTCCGTGCATTTTAATCAATGTGTCAAATTATTTTGTGCCTGGTGCATTCAAATCAATTTTATTAAACTCTTTTCGAATGAGTCGGTTGAGTGTATTTACCAGTGAAAACTGACGTATTTTCCCAAAAAGATTTAAATGCAGGTACTATGCGTAATTGGCTGGATGCCTCTTAACATCATAGAAGTCTCACAAGCTTAAAATGCCTAAAGTCTGATGAACAGTTTTTACTTTATTTCGATCCGCCTGTGGATCCTTTACTTCCGTTGTAATACTGAATATTACTTCATATTCGGAATGTAATAATAAATATCTTTTGCTTCCGCTGTGCATTCATATATATTGTGTGGTTTGACTATTATGTTGCCAACCACGTCACGATACTCCCCACCGGGCCCACCGGTGACACGTGGAAAGTCGGGGTGTGACATAATTCCTGTGATATTGATGTTAAAATATGTGCAAGGTTACTAGTTAAAGTGAAATTTGAGGTTTGAATTGCAAGTCATGAACTTGGAAATGATGGTAGGAAAATCTGACCCGTTAGGTGTTTGTAGAAATGCCTAAGTGAGGATTTTCGATGTTAAATTTGATGAGAACGCAGATTTGATCATGTTTCACAATGATATGAATATGGTCATGGAAAGAGTTCTAAACAAGTTGTAAAACTGAATTTTCTAGGCAAAGAGTCCGGATCATCAAGCGGACAAGCCGAAGGGAATTCACGGGGGAAAGGCGTGCTCTAAAGGTACGAAATTATCGTTTCGTTACATTATGTATTATTTGCTAGATATGGGTTGTAGATCGTAAACATGGTAAACAAGATAAATTAATGTATCATGGATGTGACTTGTCGTTTTAATCTAATGAGACGGGTCAAAACAATTGTTAGAAAATTTACGTATGCAACTTGACCCGTTACACTTATTTCTCGGATGATTCAAATATGGAATTTAATCTTGAATAAGAGTTGTTTCGAATTAAGCATTGAAGTAGTTACATTGATTTATTTATTAAATTCAGTTGGTTCGCGTTGGTAGTCGTCATATAAGGGGATTTCCTTAGACGAGCCAAACGGGTCAAATAATCAAGCGAAGCATGATTATTACTTTGAAATAGGTCGGATTATTCCTCGATATCGATTGACATATAGATATATATTCAAAATAAGAAAAATTGATGTGTTGGTTTCTTATAAAAACGAAAATCCGTAATTTTGGTTTGAGTAAAATGAACAAACCAAATAAGATCATAAATTTCCAGCATACACCGTAAATTACGGTATTACCGTAATTTACGGTAGAAGTCCTGAGCTTTACGGTTATTCACTACTGATTTACGGTGACCAAATAGTTCCAGGTCTCACTGTAAATTACGGTGATACCGTAATTTACGGTGAACTTTATATTTTTATTTTATTTTATTTACTTTACAAGGTTTAAATGTTAGATCTTGTGTTTAAAACGTTATATAATGATGTCAAAACTAATGTATAACGGTTTTGACCCTAGGTAACTAGATGGACTTTACGGATGGTGATCAAGCAACGTCGAAGAACCGAACACGACTTTTGAAGCTTCCGCTATTACATGAATCTTTTGTAGCTCTTGTATATGGGTTGTAAACTCTTGTTAAACAATTTTTGAAACGTTTTAACTTAGTCATTAGTTGACTAAGGTTTTAGTTACATATGTTCTTTGTTAAAGAATGACGTGTACTTAAACTATATTTTGTTTAAAATTTAAGGATAAAATTTTAGGGTGTTACAAGTTGGTAATCAGAGCTCATGGTTGTCAATAAGTGTTCGGTTCAAGCTTGATCGATCGTCCGGTAAGAATTAACTTGTTTTGTTAATAAATTATGTACTACGTATAAAATGAGAAATGGACAATATGCATGAAAAGAGTGTGTAAGCTCACTCAAAAAGCAAGAAATGCATGAAACATGAACTATCAAATCAAGTTACGGACTTGATTAAATAGAAACATGAACTATCAAATCAAGTTACGGACTTGATTAAATAGAAACATGAATGATCAAATCAAGTTACGGACTTGATTAAATAGAAACATGAATGATCAAATCAAGTTACGGACTTGATTAAATAGAAACATGAATGATCAAATCAAGTTACGGACTTGATTAAATAGAAACATGAATGATCAAATCAAGTTATGGACTTGATTGGATAGAAACAAGAATTATTAAATCAAGTTACGAACTTGAGTGAGTTAAAACAAGAATGATTAAATCAAGTTACGAACTTGATTAAATCAAAACAAGTAAAGCATGTGTTATAAATAGAATGTTTAACGATCTATGTAAACATTTCAGAAATCGAAATGGCTGATGGAGACAATGATAATGCGGTGCCAAGAGTCACCGAACAAGTGAGGGAAGTGATTGCCGAAGAAGTTGGAAAGGCGATCGAAAACAGTTTGTCGGGCTTTATTGATAAAATCCAAAACACGGTTTTATCAATAGTAGAAGATAGAATCAAGAAACTGGAAGATGATTCAAATGTAGTAAAGGAAAAGCGTGGAGGACGAAAGCCTTGTTCATACAAGGAATTCATGGCTTGTAAACCACCAGTATACAATGGGGAGGTTGACCCAATAGTGTGCCAACGATGGCTAAGTGACATCGAAGGGGTATTCGAGAGAACCCATTGTGACGAAGAAGACTACGTAGCCTATGGTACGGGTCAACTAAGGAGTCAAGCAAAAGATTGGTGGGATAACAAAAAGAAGGAGATTGGAAGTGAAGCGGCTAAGGCCATGTCTTGGGAGGAGTTTAAGACGCCGTTTCTTAAACACCATAGCCCCAAAGCGGTCATAAACAAGATCAAGGAAGAGTTCATGCAACTCAGACACAAAGGTGAATCCATAGACAAGATCACGGGGATGTTTATGGACAAGATGAAGTTCTGTGATGATTTGATAACGAATGAAGAGCAGAAGGTCTATTATTATCATAACATGCTAAGCGCGGAGTATAGAGAATTCATAACCCCTTCAAAGTATGAGACCCTTACCGAGATTGTCAATGCTGCTCGGGAAAGGGAGATTGAATTGAAGAAGAGTATAGAACGGGGTGAACGAAGGGCACAAGATATGAATCCAAGCCCTGCCAAGAAAGCAAGAACGAATGAATCCGCAAAGAAATCAGATGCTAAAGGTAGTACATCAGGTTGCAAAATTTGTGGGAAGAATCATAAGGGCGAATGTCGTTACAAAGATAAGCCATGTCCCATATGCAAGAAAAAGGGACATATGGCTATGTCATGCCCGGAGAAGGTGACGGTTTGTTACAATTGTTATCGAACGGGTCACAAAAAGTCGGAATGCCCGGAACTGGTTGGAAAGAAAGATGGGCAAGAATCGAAAGGTGAAGCCCCAAAAGCAAAGGCAAGATCTTTCCAACTAACTGCCGCAGAAGCGAAGATTGAACCTGATGTGGTCTCAGGTATATTTGCTGTAAATTCAATTCCCGCACACGTGTTATTTGATACGGGTGCGAATAAATCCTTTGTTTCACATGGGTTTATTCGACATCCTTCATTTATTTTAACAAAATTACCTGTGCCTTTAGAAGTAGAGATAGGTAATAACAAAAGCTTTATTGTTTGTGATGTATGTGAAAATTGCAAACTGAGTATCGACGATGAAGAATATTTGATAAATCTAATCCCAATGTCGATGGGAGAATTCCAAATAGTCGTGGGGATGGATTGGCTATCTCAATACCATGCAAAGGTCGTGTGTTTTCGCAAAGAGATTAAACTAACATCTCCGAGCGGAAAACACGTCACCATTTATGGCGAAAAACGAGGCAACCCCATAGTATGTTCGATGTTGAAAGCTCACAAGCTCATGAAGCGAGGATGCAAGGCATTCATAATTTATGCAAATGAGACCGAGAAAGAATCACGGAAGATTGGAGATGTACCGATAGTACGGGATTATGAAGATGTTTTTCCGGAAGATTTACCGGGGGTACCGCCTGAACGGGAAGTAGAGTTCGGGATCGAATTGATTCCGGGCGCGAAACCTGTGGCAAAAGCCCCGTACCGACTTGCACCGTCGGAATTGCAAGAGCTGATGTCCCAAATTCAAGATTTGCTTGATAAGGGATTCATAAGGCCGAGTGTGTCTCCTTGGGGCGCACCGGTGTTGTTTGTGAGAAAGAAGGACGGGAGTATGCGCATGTGTATCGATTATCGGGAGTTAAACAAACTCACGATAAAGAACCGATATCCGCTCCCGAGGATAGACGACTTATTTGACCAACTACAAGGTGCAAGTTGGTTCTCAAAAATTGACCTTAGGTCGGGGTATCACCAACTAAAGGTCAAAGAAGAAGATGTGCCGAAGACGGCTTTTCGCACAAGATACGGACATTACGAATTTCTCGTGATGTCATTTGGGCTAACAAATGCGCCCGCAGCATTCATGGACCTCATGAACCGGGTTTGCAAGCCAATGTTGGATAAGTCGTTCATCGTGTTTATCGATGATATCTTGGTGTATTCAAAGAGTGAAGCCGAACACGCACGCCACTTGCAAGAAGTGTTAGAGACACTTAGACGAGAGAAGCTTTATGCAAAATTTTCTAAATGTGCCTTTTGGTTACGAGAGGTACAATTTCTCGGTCATGTCATAAGTGCCGATGGAGTTTTGGTGGATCCGTCAAAGATAGAGGCGGTGTCAAAATGGAATCCCCCGAAGAACCCTTCTGAAATTAGAAGCTTTTTGGGGCTTGCTGGATATTATAGGAGATTCATTCAAGATTTCTCCAAAATTGCATCGCCGCTAACAAAGCTAACCCAAAAGAAATCAAAGTTTGTTTGGGGAGTCGATCAAGAAAAAGCATTTCGGACGCTAAAAGAAAGGCTAACTCAAGCTCCGGTACTGACATTGCCGGACGGAGTCGAAGACATGGTGGTCTATTCGGATGCTTCGTTATCGGGGCTCGGTTGCGTGTTGATGCAACAGGGCAAGGTAATAGCCTATGCCTCGAGACAATTGAAGATGCACGAGAAGAAATACCCCACGCACGATCTCGAATTAGCAGCGGTAGTGTTTGCATTAAAAATATGGAGACATTACTTGTATGGGGTAAAGTGCACCATATTCACCGATCACAAAAGTTTGAAATACTTCTTCGATCAGAAGGAGTTGAATATGCGGCAGAGGCGATGGCTAGAGACGGTGAAGGACTACGACTGTGAGATACATTATCACCCCGGAAAAGCAAACGTGGTAGCTGACGCTCTAAGTCGAAAAGCGGACTATGTCCCAATACGAGTGAGGTCAATGCAACTCGTGGTGACCTCGGGTATACTTGAACGAATTCGAGAGGCGCAGTTAGAAGCAGTGAAAGAAGAAAATTGGAAGAAAGAAAGAATAATTGGACAATTGAAAGATTTGACGGATGGGAATCATGGGTCGAAGACTCGATCCGGGAGGATATGGGTCCCACATACCTGTGGAGTAAAGGCGCTTCTACTTGATGAAGCTTATAAATCCCGTTATTCAATTCATCCGGGTGCGACCAAGATGTACAATGATTTGAAACAAAATTATTGGTGGCCCGGAATGAAGAGGGACGTGGCGAAATATGTGGAAAAATGCTTGACATGTTTACAAGTCAAGGCGGAGCACCAGAAACCATACGGCAAACTCCAACCGTTAGAAATTCCGGTTTGGAAATGGGAACATATTACAATGGACCTGTTAACCAAGTTGCCTAAGACGAATCGTGGTTTTGATGCAATATGGGTAGTGGTGGATAGATTGACGAAAAGTGCTCACTTCATTCCGATTCGTGAGACTTATACGTCAGAAAAGATGTCAGAAGTCTATACCAATGAAATCATAGCACGTCATGGAGTGCCGGTGTCCATTGTGTCTGATAGGGATACCCGGTTTACTTCGAATTTCTGGCGTGATTTCCAAGAACAAATGGGGACCAAATTGTTCATTAGCACTGCGTACCATCCTCAAACAGATGGACAAAGTGAAAGAACGATACAAATATTGGGAGATATGCTACGGGCATGCATAATCGACTTTGGAGGCAGTTGGGATGTTCACCTACCGTTAGTCGAGTTTTCGTATAACAACAGTTACCAATCTAGTATTAAAATGGCACCATACGAACTACTTTACGGTAGGAAGTGTCGAACCCCGGTGTGTTGGGGTGAAGTGGGTCCACGTGAACTCGCCCACCAAGACATAGTACGAGCCACGAACGAAAAGATCGATAAAGTTCGGGCACACTTGAAAGCGGCTCAAGACAGGCAAAAGGCGTATGTTGATAAAAGAAAAAGGCCAATTGAATTTCAAGTCGGTGACATGGTCATGCTAAAAGTGTCCCCATGGAAAGGTGTTATTAGATTTAGAAAGAAAGGGAAATTAAGCCCAAGGTTTATCGGGCCATTTAAAATTATCGAAAGAGTTGGCAAGGTAGCTTACCGTCTTGAACTACCGGAGGAGCTGAGTGGGATCCATGGCACGTTTCATGTATCGCAATTAAGAAAGTGCCTAGCAGACGAAACGACATATATCCATTACGACGATATCGAAGTGGATAATAGTCTAAATTATGTGGTGAGACCGGTTGAAATTTTAGACAAAAAGGTCAAACGTTTACGAAATAAACAAATTGACCAAGTCAAAGTCAAATGGGAGCATAGGAAAGGTTCGGACATTACATGGGAGCCCGAAGAGGAGATGCGACGTCTTCACCCTACATTATTTGGTACGTACCCTGGTTTCGGGGACGAAACCCTTTTAAGGGGGATGGACTTGTAACATCCCGAAAATATAAAACATTATATCAGAATTATAAAGCCTAAATAAATGGGAGTTTACTAACTAGGAATTTTAACCTAGTTAGTTAACTAGTCTAGAAATAGCTTATAGAGTGATTAAAAAGCTATCAAACTATATGTTGAACAAAATAGAGGGACCATAGTTGTTAACTCTTAAACTTAATTAAGATTTATCAAATAAAAATAAACCAAACACCCCAAAACCAGGGTGTTGGTCGATCAAGAAGAGGCAGGGGGCGACACCCCCATCCCAAAAACCTAAAATTACATAATCTTGCAAATTGAAGGGTTAATCCAAGTAGAAATCAAGAATTGAACCTAGAATCGTAATCCTCATTGCAAGAGGATTCTAAGGTATGTGAAATTTGATGAAATCTATCAACTTGAAATTCTCATGATTCTAAAATTCTGAAATTAAATGCTTGCATGTGTGTTATTTGGTTGGATGAAAGTTGATTAGGTGTTTAGAGGTAAAACCTAACTAACTATTGGAGAAATCATGCCCAAATTCAGAGAATTCTATGAATCCATGGAAGCTAGGTTATGGGTTTTATAAGATGATGATGAACACTAGGATTTGAATGATAATTCTAGTATAAATTTCAGCATAGGAGGTAATTCCTGTGATATTGATGTTAAAATATGTGCAAGGTTACTAGTTAAAGTGAAATTTGAGGTTTGAATTGCAAGTCATGAACTTGGAAATGATGGTAGGAAAATCTGACCCGTTAGGTGTTTGTAGAAATGCCTAAGTGAGGATTTTCGATGTTAAATTTGATGAGAACGCAGATTTGATCATGTTTCACAATGATATGAATATGGTCATGGAAAGAGTTCTAAACAAGTTGTAAAACTGAATTTTCTAGGCAAAGAGTCCGGATCATCAAGCGGACAAGCCGAAGGGAATTCACGGGGGAAAGGCGTGCTCTAAAGGTACGAAATTATCGTTTCGTTACATTATGTATTATTTGCTAGATATGGGTTGTAGATCGTAAACATGGTAAACAAGATAAATTAATGTATCATGGATGTGACTTGTCGTTTTAATCTAATGAGACGGGTCAAAACAATTGTTAGAAAATTTACGTATGCAACTTGACCCGTTACACTTATTTCTCGGATGATTCAAATATGGAATTTAATCTTGAATAAGAGTTGTTTCGAATTAAGCATTGAAGTAGTTACATTGATTTATTTATTAAATTCAGTTGGTTCGCGTTGGTAGTCGTCATATAAGGGGATTTCCTTAGACGAGCCAAACGGGTCAAATAATCAAGCGAAGCATGATTATTACTTTGAAATAGGTCGGATTATTCCTCGATATCGATTGACATATAGATATATATTCAAAATAAGAAAAATTGATGTGTTGGTTTCTTATAAAAACGGAAATCCGTAATTTTGGTTTGAGTAAAATGAACAAACCAAATAAGATCATAAATTTCCAGCATACACCGTAAATTACGGTATTACCGTAATTTACGGTAGAAGTCCTGAGCTTTACGGTTATTCACTACTGATTTACGGTGACCAAATAGTTCCAGGTCTCACCGTAAATTACGGTGATACCGTAATTTACGGTGAACTTTATATTTTTTTTTATTTTATTTACTTTACAAGGTTTAAATGTTAGATCTTGTGTTTAAAACGTTATATAATGATGTCAAAACTAATGTATAACGGTTTTGACCCTAGGTAACTAGATGGACTTTACGGATGGTGATCAAGCAACGTCGAAGAACCGAACACGACTTTTGAAGCTTCCGCTATTACATGAATCTTTTGTAGCTCTTGTATATGGGTTGTAAACTCTTGTTAAACAATTTTTGAAACGTTTTAACTTAGTCATTAGTTGACTAAGGTTTTAGTTACATATGTTCTTTGTTAAAGAATGACGTGTACTTAAACTATATTTTGTTTAAAATTTAAGGATAAAATTTTAGGGTGTTACATTGTGATTCTAAAACTCATATCAAAATCGTTGAACAGTGCAAGAAATGCATGAAAACGTGCAGTGCTTGTACTGAAAAAGACGAAAGGATCAGAACAAGAGATCTTGATTTCACAAAACTTGAAGACGTTTTCAAAAACAAGTACAAAGAAATGTTTGAAAATGAAAAAGTTTTGAAAGATAATGATGAAAAACTTTTGGAAAAATGTAAAAAGTTAGAAAAAGAAAATGAAGTTTTGAAAGAAAAGGTTTAAAAAATGACAGAAGAATGTGATAAAAAAGAGAATGCTTTTCAGGAAATGAAAAAGGAATATGATTCAATAAAATTGGCTTATCACATTACAAAAGAATCATATGAAAAAGTAAAAAGTGAAATGAAACTTGTTCAATCAAGATTGAAATATTGTTCTGAAACAACTAATGAGTATAAACGAATGTATGAAATAAAGCAACAAGTTGTTAATTCTTACATTGAAGATGTAGCTAAGCTAAAGCGTCAGATTGCTGATTTAGAACAGGATAATAACAAGTTAAAAAGTTATCACGCATCGTCATATGTGCTTGAACGTATTTTCAACATAAAACCGGATGGGAAAGATTCTGAGCAAAACACGAAAGGTATTGGCTCAGAGTTTCATCAAGTTCCACCACCGAAAAAGTTTGCATTTTATGATGAGGAAAAGGTCAAAAAAGCTTTCAACCTGGTTGATCAATTGCCAAACAACATTGATGTAGCCTATTCCAAATCTGATGATACTCATGATTCAGAAGTGGTAGGAAAAGTTGTTGAAAGTGTGTTGAGAGAAGAGTCAGTTGATACAGGTAAATCTGAATCACAAGATGAAAATGAAGGTAATTTTCATGATGGATATCTGAAAAACTCAAAATCCGAGAAAAATTTGAATAAAGATTCAAAAGGATTGGTTTATACCATGATTGGATCGGACAAATTATTCTTAGATGTTGTATTCCCGATTCAGAATGTGATTTCAGAAAAGGTTGATAAAGTTTTCAAAATGGTTGAAATTGAAAAGTCTGAGATTCCAAAGTTAGCTGGACAAAGTCACAAAACTTTTTATAACAAACCTGGTTACAAGAAGAAAAACATGAAGGCTGGGTTGGGTTATAAAAGGAAACAGAATTGGAAGAAAAATGAAACATCAAATTTTCAGACAAAATTGAATTTTGTTCAAGGAATAAATTTAGAAGAAGAGAAAGAACTCCAAGTTATACGACAGTCTAATGAAGAGTTCTGTGCTCAAAAGAAAAGGCAACAACCACAGGTCAAGGATGTGTCCAAGAGAACATGTTTCAAATGTGATCAAACTGGACATCTTGCACGAAAGTGTCCAAACCTGAAACCTGTGGATGTTGACAAAAGGAAGTCTGAAAATGTTGAGAAACAGAAATCTGAAGTTGTGATTCAGAAGTCAACCAAGTTTGATTCAAGGCAAACTTGGAAGCCGAAAATGTCAAAGGTTGACTCACAACAAACATGGAAACCAGTGACACCAAAATTAAGAACAACACAAAGTTGGAAAAACACTGTTGATACAACAAAACCAAATCAGTTTTGGAAACCAAAAGTTGTTGTTCAAAAAGAAAATGTTCAAAAAGATTCACATTTTTACAAACGAGGTACTCCTAAAGGTCAAACATGGAATGTTAAGAAACAAATGATTTCTGTAAAAGATGAGAAAATTGAAGTTAAAGATGAAAAAGTCTTTGTTCAGAATGACAAAGATTTTCCGAAATTAAATGATGCATATTGTGTTGAAATGCCTAAGGTCCAACAGACCTGGGTTAAATTGTTTAAGTGATTGAGTAAGTGTAAATGTGCAGGTGCTCAAGAAAACTGAAGACTGTGAGAATGGAAATTGGAGCAGCCTGGCATGAGAAGAGGAGGCTGCTGAACCCTGTGTTGGTTGAACAGGGAGTTTGTTTGTTTTGTACATAAATAAACAATATTTCAAAAACCCTAAAAATTAAAAATTTTGAAAAACCAAAAATATGTTTTGTTTTTGTCAAAAAAAATATATATATATTGAATACGCCGAAACCCTCACGGCTGAACAAACATGATTAATTTCACAAGATTGAAAAACGGTTTTCAAACTGTAAAATATCAATATGTTGTAAATCATGGGGGTACGTTTTATTTTTCTCTGCAAATCAGAGCATGAGATGCAGAAAATGGATGGCGAGACAAAGCTATCTACATCGGTTATCAAATTTTCTTTAAATGGTTTTGAATTTTAGGGGGAGTAATATTGTTAGAAAATTCAAAAACATTAGAAAATTTGAAAAAGCCAAAAACATGATAAAATTCAAAAATTGAGTTTTTGTGTAAAAAGAGGAAATGATAGTACATCAGTAGACAGTTACAGTACGCTAAAGAATTGGAAAGTTTAAATGTGTTAAACGATCTCACCGTGGATGTGTCGGTAGATTTTTATACATTTAGTAAACTTTTTCGGGATATAAACATAAATTCAAACTTGCTTATTTCGTGGGGAACACTACTTGGATATATAGGTAACCCCTGAAATTTCGTTTGAAGGACCCCTCTTTCTGAGATACTAGGTCTTTATGCTTAGTGATATCTGGGGTATTATCCCGGGACTTCTGATTTTGCGGAAGCAATGGCCTAGTCCTCGGATAATACTTTCTGCATTGCTTGAAATATAGCGCCGCCCTCAGCAAATTGATGAAACAATAAAATTGATAGTCATTGCTGTTGTAATACAAAAGATCCTCTAAAGGGGACACACCAAAAGTCGAGCCGTCATCTCTCTGCTGAACGGAAGTTCTGACCTGAGCTCTCACGGTTTCGTACTATAATTTATTCCCCTTACAAATATCATCTAGGTATACTCACCTGTAAGACTGAATATTGGGATCTGGATACGGGAGTATATTCAAGAGGTGGGACACATGAATGAGTTTAAGTTCTTAAGACACCTAATTCGTATCCTGAATCAGTTGAAATTTGTGTGAAAATTTAAGTGGATCAGTATATCGACAATCTAAGTGAATTGTTTAATTCTTAATGTGTAACTAAGCTCAACGGTACTTGTGACTTGTCAAAAACTGATATGATCCTCTGACGCAAACTCAAACAAAAATATTGTCTGTAAATATGATTGTAAATATTTCTTTACTGCTTTACATTTCAGAAAAACTTCAAAATGATTTTGATTTCTGCTTTATTTTCGACAACCGATGTCTGGGAAGCTGAGTTTCAAAATCTAAGTATGCTGATCGTGTTTCTGAAAATAAAACAAGTTCATTAATTTGAAACTTGAATTTTTAACAAAAATCAAAAACAGTTTGTGATATCTCCAAGGTCATTAGTTTGGACTTGGATGATTAACTGTGAGGGATTTGGATTCTTAGATTGTTAAAATCTGTTGTAATAGAGTTAGTTTCCGATCCTGTTCTCTAATACTGCTAAATCTATGAAGATTGTTGATAGAGGGAGTGAATCAAGTAATCCTAGATATATTCATATTATTATATCTTTAGAGCCAGGATCTTGATTTAGAAAGTTTGATAGAGCCAGGTTACGATACCTGGACAACTAAAAATGCTTATAAATGTTTGAGGATTGCAGATTCCAGACTACGATCCCAATAGCCGAGTCTAAGGGGGAGTCTGAAGACGAGCTCAACGCAAGGGGAACCGTGAAAGGAGCCAGGTATCTTTCCCGGAAGAGCTTGTAACCGGAAAGCCAGGTGTCGATCCCAAAAGCACGAAAGCTTGATGAAAGGGGGAGCCTGAAGAGACTATCGAAGGAAGGAGCTGGAGCTGAAGACAGATCCACCGGGATTCTGTTCGAGCAAGAGGGAGTCTTCGTTGCTGAAAATGTGTTAAAGCTTCAAGAAGACTCAGTGAGAGAGAGAAAGACCAGAAGCTACGAGTTTGACTTAATGATTGAGATTGACTGCGGCAATATCCAAGGGGGAGTCTGTTAGTGCAGTATGTCTATCGTCTCCATCATCTCAAGACCGTAGCTGAAACATTTTAAATCTAGCCTTATATTGTAATATCTAGTTAAGAAAGGCAAGGTGGCAATATTGTAATTAATGAGTTTTCTCATTAAAGCCTTGGCCTATAAATAATAGCTTTAGGGTTAGAGTTTAGAACTTTTGACACTTTTGTCATTTGGAGACTTAGAGAGCTCTAGTGTTAGAGAGAGAAGCTAGAGAGAGAAAGTGCTCCACGTGATTCAGGTGCTTTGTACGATTTCAGATCTATCAATAGAATCACTGTTTATATTACGTTCTCGTGTGTTCGGTCACGTTCGTGTACGGATTCCGCACGTCACACGTTCGGTTCGCAATCGTTTCGGAGTCAAAACCGGTCCTAACAATAAACCCCTTTTATTACTAGGGTCCTTGAATGAGAAATATGGGTACAAACATCACCTGAGATATGTCCTTTGACTGGTTGATCCGATAAAAGGTGGTCCGATCTTCAATATACAAAACAGAACACCGTTAGGACTCATTACAGGAATGGTTCCTATGATCACCCTCCGGCGTGAGAATAAAAATTCGTTTGTCGGAGCAAAAGAGAATGTAATGAGAGAATTGTATATCTTACCCTTAAGTCGGGAAGTCGGTTTGACGACATCTCCTAACTTGTCGGAGATTCCTCCGTACTTATATTTGCATGGGGATATCTTTCGTATTTATTTATTATATATTCAATGATGGCTATTCGATCCAGAATGACCGGACCGGGTCATTCCTCCACATGTCCCCCCAGTCCGATGCTATGAGAGTGTGCATGGGGTCGGACTTGAAAAAGTACAAACCACCGAAAAATAAATAAATAAAGGATACAGAAAATCCAAGTGTACAAAGTCCCTGACGTCAGATACCGAAGGGGAAATTGGCGACGTCAGCTGTCACAACATATGACTTGCTCATGAGTGCCTGTACCGCCACGCGCCAATTTGGGCTCCATTTTTGAAATTCGAAAACGTGGAATTGTTAGTATAAATAGGGGTTTAACCCCATAGGGTCGAAACTTTCCCCCCAAATATCTCAATCGTCATTTCTACATTCAATTTTCTCCTTCCATGGCTCCGAAAACCTCTGAATCATCCTCTCGTGATAAATCCTTGACCTCCTTCGATTCGTTGCTGCAGACTTATTTCATTAGGCCGGAATGGCATCCAGTAATGCCATCGGAGAAGGATACCGCTTTTCCCATACGGGAAGGCCAGATTACCGTGTTTGCAGACTTCTTCAAGTTCTGCAACTTTCGGCTTCCAATTACCAAATTTTGTAAGTCGATGCTTGACGAATATGTTGTGCACATATCCCAAGTGCTCTACTTGGTCTTGCAAAACTTCGTCATTTCGAGTATGCCTGTTTAAGTTTGGGGTTTTTACCGGAAACGCTGGTGTTTCGTGCATTGTATACCTTGGCTTGGAAAGCGCCCTTCTTTACCTTTGACGCCGAAGCACCGACGAAGCTTGTTCGCGATTTGTGCCTTCAAGCTGTCGAGACAAGGATTGGAAGAATATATTCTTCTTTGTAGACGCCAATGTTATTCCTGGGGAAATGCATTGGAGAGTTATGGCGGCGAAGGAGAAAGTGAAGGATGTTGTACCGCCCAAGGCGGAATATCAAGAGAATGCGTTGTTCCAGGCGTTGATTGCTCAGCCCTCTGAGTGTTTGGTTATCCTTGAGGGCGCACTGACGTTAGTTTGGATGAGCCTATGTTGGCGTGATGTTCATACCTACCCTGCTTTCAAAACCACTGATGGAGGTAAGTTATTTGATCGCTGTTGTTTCTTCCCTTTTCCCTGTGACATAACGGAGATTTGAGAGCTTACAAAGATCAAAGTATGAAAACCGACAAAGCCAAGTGAAGACCAATGCCAAATCGTTATTGAATCACTTGAGATAAAAAAGTTCTTTTAAATGGTTTTCATATAATCTAAATAAGTTTATAATAATATCATTTTTACGAAATAGTTGTGATTTTCCAGAGGATTTTTATAAAACACCAAATTAAATTTCACAAAATTAATAAGTCTTGCAAATCTATAAAAATGGGTTTTTGAATTTCAAAGTTGGTAGATGAAGCTTGCTAAGCTTGGTATGATTTCAAAATGCATCCACATGGAAGACAGAAAATGGCTTCAAAGTTTTTAAATACAAATACTTTGGGAAACAATCTTAAACCTTTTACAAATCACAAAAGTAAACTTTCCATTTTTTTTCTTAAACTTATTTGTAACCTGGGAAGTCAAATGGAGCTATATTTAGACTCAAATACTGCTGAAAACATGTTAAATTGGATTAGAAAAGAAGGATGGGACTATACAGGACGTTTATAACACAAAACAACAAAAACTAGGAAAATTTGACGAGCCATGGTCAATGCAACGACCGTGAGATTGACCACGAAAAGTCTAGATTTTTCTTGCTTTATTTTAGTGTTGTGCCTACAGTCAGAACCCTTTACTCTCATCCTGACTCACCGCTTTTGCCTTAAACACTTTACATACATATCTAAATTAGATCTCACTAGTTCTATTGTGATTCTAACATCAAATTGAAGAGGCAATTAAGATCAAGAGGCAAAAAATAAGAGTTTTGTTACAACTTCCAATCTTTCAATCCTTATTCACATTGTATTGTATTGTGAGTAGTATTGTTGTAATAGTAAGGGATTTGTCAACGGTATCACCAAAGTTGGTGATTGTTGTGAGGATTCACTATCTTGATATAGTGACTGTGTGGAGAAGTGTAGAAAGATACTATCTTGGTATCGTATATTGAAGAAGGTTATCACTATCTTGTACCAGTGAGACTTGGTGAAATGCTTTTATTGGTGATCTCTTCCATTTAAGAGAAACGATTAGTGGAACAACTCTCAATTGGAGAATTGAGTAAAGGACGTAGAGCTGATAAGTTAACATCCACTTGAACCTCTATAAATGGGTTTTGTCATCCTTCCGTATACTCTTTACTTACTTGCATTATAATGTTGTTGGGTTTCAAACAAGTAATAAACCATATTGATTAGAATTTTAGTTTAATTTATCTTTAAGAAAACCTATTCAACCCCTTCTAGTTCTCTACAAATAATATTCCGATTTCAAGCACCGTGGAACCTCAAAGGTTCTAAGGGCAAACCCTTAGGCCATGGGGTTTTAAAAGGGCATTGTCCCTTGGTGGGGCCGGGCAGAGCCTTGACAGGGTCCAAGGCTATGACCCTGGCACTGGTCGTCTTTCCCAATGTAAACTTCACGGGAAATGTTCTAGACTTACATGGTTAGTTAAAAGTTGGATGAAAACTGATTATCAATAGTAAGTTGCTACTAATCATTAGCGATAACTTAATATCACTAGCAATTTAGTTTAGCAATGACAGATTAATCATTAGTAATAAATTACCACTAAGCAATGGGAATTATCTCCTTAGTAGTAAGTTACTACTGAGGAGTAGTAACTTTGCTTAGTTGTAACTATGCTTAGTATTGACTACGAAGAGTAATAATACTTGATTACTACTTTTGTGATAGTTGAAACCCTATATAATTAAACTCATTTGATCAGCTCAAAAGATATTGTTAAAAAATTGTTGTTGCAGAATATTCTGATTATTTGAAGAAACTTTTTGTCGTATCTAGTTATTAATTTCATACACACAAAGTACTTTAATAGTTGATACAACATTTAGGTGGTATTTATTTTTTCTGCAGGAAAAGGTCTGCAGCCTGCGGACCACATATGCAGACATCTGCAGAAGAAGAGGTGGACCAAATGTCTGCAGTCTGCAAGGAGAAGAGGGTTAGTTTTTTTTCTATACAAAAGCTCTTCTCACACATAACACACACAAGCACACCCACCACAGATCTCTCTCTATCTCTCTGCCTTATCTCTCTCTCTACTCTCTCTACAATCTGCCACCACCACCGCCCATAGCACCACCACCACCGCACCACCTCCGCCATAGCACCACCGCCATCATCTACCGCCAAGAACAACCACAACCACCCACCCCCGTCTGCCTTCATCTACCACCACAACCACCGCCTTCGTCGCAACCACCACCGTCTGCCTTCATCTACCACCGCCATCATCGTCGTTCCACCACCGCCTTCGTCGCAACCACCACCACCGCCTTCGATTTTGGGGTTTTTTTGTTCGATTTTGGGGTTTTTTGTTCGATTTAGGGGTTTTTTGTTCGATTTTGGGGGGTTTTGTTCGATGGTCTCCGACGACGATGATGGTCTGCCGCTCCTTCTCTCTCTTTACGGTATCTCTCTCTCTCTCTCTTCTTTCTCTCTCTCTCTCTCTCTCCGGTCTTTCCCTCTCTCTCTACGGTCTCTCTCTCCGATGATGATGGTGGTGGTGATGTATCAGGTGGCGGTGGTGGCGGAGATGTGGTGGTGGAGGTGGAGGTGGTGGCGGGGATGTGGATGTGAGGGTGGAGGTGGGGAAGAAGGTCTGTGCGGTGAAGAGGTAGAGGTCTGTGTGGCACAGACTTGGGACAATGTCTGCCTGGTGAAGAGGTCTCGCAGACCTTTTTTAATGAAAGGTCTACGAGAAAACAAACAAGCTGCAACATCCAAACGTCTGCGCGCGTCTGCGCGGCGCAGACATAAATGGCCAGAAGTGCTTCTGGCCAAAAAACAAACAGCAACTTAGAAAACTATACATGGATTTGGAAATACAAATCCTACTGAAGTGACAACTGAAATCGAGATTAGAATTTGAATTGTGATTAGTTAAAAAAATAGTTCAAGTTATATTATAAATTTTAAACTCGCCTTTACTACATATTGTGACAAATTTAGCTAGTCACTTTCACGTTATAGATTTTCGTTAACTCATGTCTCATGCTGCTTAACTATGCTATATGTAACCTTCCCCTATTTTACAAAGTTTCAACCAATTATAAAATGTTAACATCAGATCTTGGTTTGCAATATATTTTGCTATAGCATTTTTTCTATTTATCACTAATATTGCACATTTATAACTACATTTTTTTTTGTCAAACTGTACATTTATAGAGACTGACCAAGTATTTAATAACCATATTTATTAAAGTTTTAAGTTTTTCTAGCTGGCACGCTATGTTTGGTGGAGAGAGTCGGAAGGTAAAGCAATTGATGCCACATGACATTCACTAATGAATTTTTTTCACGCTATGTTTGGTGGAGAGAGTCGGTGGGTAAAGCAATTTATGCCACATGACATTCACCGGTTCGGCTTATCACTCCAAAATGATAGCTATAGTATTTTCGAAAACTGTAAAAAAAAGAGTCGAAAGGGATATTAAAAACCCTTGATATATAATCGTTATTTGAACTATACGTCCAACATCTTTTTTTTTCTTGAGAGGGTACAACGGATCCTTCTCTCACATGCTAAGTTAAAAAAAACTATTATTGCAATATGCAAGTTATCTCTTAGATGACTAATTTAATGACTAATTTTGAAAATGTTCCTAAAATGCCACCAAGATGTATGTCCCTTTTCTTGCTAGCTATGTAGTGCATTTAAATAATGAGACCTTTGCAAAGTTCATTGATGGAAAGCATGTTCCAAAAACTTTGAAGCTCAAAGTTAGTTGTGCAATGTTATGTGGCTTTTGTACTTAATTTAGATCGAGTAAATTACTAGTTTTGTCCTTTATTTTTACATTAAATTTCAGGTTTTGTCCTTTAGACAAAAAGTTGACAGGCGGTGTCCTTTATGTTTCAAAATTTTGCAAGTTTTGTCCTTTAGACCAATCCAGGTTAGAAATCTCAGTTAAAATACCTCATGTGCAAGGCACATGAGGGTAAAATGGTCATTTTCCTGTCACCCCTTTCAATTCACCCCTGAATTCAGCATTTAAACAACCTCACTGTCTATTATAAGTGGCACTGGAACAATTAACATCATTCAATAGTCATAAAAAATCTCTAAATAATATATACATAACACAGTGTAGAATTCACACCTCCCGTTTTTCCACCACGCCACTCTTTTGACACGTGCTTACGTATCATCCACATGTCGCATAACGCCTCATTTTAAAGTCACTCCATACCGTATAGTCTAAAGACTTGAGAAAATATGTCTTTATCATTTAAAAGTATATTTATTGAATTGTTTATTCCATTTAATTGATATCATCACATATACCTTACACCACAATCAAAGGTTAATAGGTATAAGACATCATCAAAATAACTTCAACGAATCCACTGATATATAACCAAGAAGAACTCGATATCTAATAGAGACGCCGACAAATGGTGATGCCATCACCTAAGGGAGCCGTAGAGATCTTCACACGAGGGTCCGTTGCAAGTGCTTTGTTAAACTGTAAAACACTAGTTCGCCCTTGTTTCAAAACTTCAGGAACCAAATCCTCGGACTTGGCAACAGATCCATACCAGAGCGTGTTGTCATACACAATGATCCCGTTCACCTTCACAAGTTTCACCAATTTCTCGTGATAGTTAAGATAGTTTATTTTGTCCGCATCAACATATACATAGTCGAAGCTTCCTTTGTTATCAGGCTAGAGAGAGAACAAAACATCAAATTAGTTATAAAATCAAATGTAATGGGATGAAATAACCTATTGTAAATCCATTTTTTTATAATTTATTAACAACAAAGGAAACACACGCACACATATATTAATATGTAGAGTTAACTTCCCAATAGTTTAAAAATAGTCATTTTTCTTCCTGATTTTTCTAACTTATCGTCATTTTGCTCCCCGTCTCTAACCCCACCCAAAAAATCCATTAACTAGAAAGGTATTTTGGTAATTTTATAGATAAAAGCAAGGGTATGTAAGTCTTTTCACCTAAATAAACCTATAACTTGTTTATTTACATGTATATAATTCTTTTCTGATCCCTCATCTTTCCATCCACTTTTTCTATTGGCCACCATCATCCACAACCATCCACCACCACCTGCAACTACCACCTGCCGACCACGACTACCGCGACTTTTAACTAAACGTTTTAATTGAGTTAGAGTAAGGGAGTAAGCTACCGAAATACCCATACTTTTAATTGAACGTTTTACTGAGTTAAAGACATGAAGCAAACTGGCGACAAACTTAAAGATCGGGGGTGGGGGGGATGGCTATTTTTAAACTATTGGAGCAAAAACCGTTAAAATGACCAAACTATAGGGTGAAAAACGAAACTTAACTCTAATAGTATGTATGTATGTATGTATGTATGTATGTATGTATGTATGTATGTGGTGTGTTTACATGTAGTTGAATTGTGCATATGTGCTTATAATTTATAAACTTATATAATAAAAAAATCAATAAAATGTTACAAGTTAAAGAAAACATACATTTTCAAGTAGTTTATCAAGAGCTGGAATACCCTCTGATTCGATGAAGTCGATCTTGTGCTCAATACCAGCTTTTTCTATAACCGGCCTACCGATTTCATAATATTCCCGATTTACATCTATCGCAACAATCTGTATAAATTAAATACTTTAAATTCAAAGTGATCGAATCATGTCAAAAAGAGCATGCATGTGTATCACTCACCCACGTATCGATTCCATGTTTATTAGAGTAGTTATTTGTTTTCACTTTTGCATCTTGTATTTAAGATCCATTTTGAGTTAATTGAAAGTAAGAAGAAAATTATTGAAAAGTATTGTTTCGTTTCTCTCATCTAGTTCTTGGAGCCTAGCCCACTCAACGGGTCTCTTGGGAGATTAGCCATCTCGAATCGGCAACATCTACCAGAAGTTGCAAGATTGAACAAGTTACATGGGTCAAAACAACTTGTTAGAGTCCTTCCTTTACAGTAGACCTAGAGGTGTACAAATCGGTTTTTTTTTTTTGGAAAAACCGGTCCGGTTAAAACCGAACTGATTTTTTCATCCAAAACAAAACCCGGTTTTTTTAATAACCGGTTTTTCAAGTCCAAAACAGTAACCGGTGTAACCGGTTGGGATCGGTTATTAACCGGTTTTTGCCCAAAAAAAAAACGGTTTTTAACCGGTTTTTTAAAACCGGTTTCGATTATTAACCGGTTTTTCAGATAAAAAATTGTAATTGATCGCAAACCGCCAGTTCGGTTCGGTTCTAAAACCAGTATTAAAAAAACCGGTTTCGGTTTTTTTTTTCCGGTGACGGTTTTACCGGTTTTTTTGTACACCTCTAAGTAGACCCTAACACTTTTTGTTAATAAATAACTAATTTTATATTAGCCGTGAGATTTATAAATTCATTTTCATTGTGTTGCATTTGTTCTTTATTAAAAAAAAAACACATAGTAAGATCGGCTTGTGTATAAGTAAATATAGATCGAAATTGTTGACCTTAAATTTAAGTAATAGCTAAAGCCTAGCAAAAACCACAAACCTTGCCATCTTCAGGAATCGTAAGCGCGGTTAGTAGCAACGAGTAACCCGTATAAACCCCGAGCTCTAAGGTCTTTTTCGCACCGGTCAGCTTCAACAACATCTCAATCATCTGGCCCACATCCGGTGAAGTACCCATAAAAAACCTACAAATCAAGATTCAATAACTCACGCAAGTTTCAAACTACACAACATACAATATTCCTATAACTTGTTTCATGCGACGAAACTAACAATCGATGTGAAGCGGTAAGCGCTCTGATCTCCTTCAACGGTTCGGGTTCCTGAGGGTAGACATTAGTCTCCAGGATGTACTACACGCAAAGCAAAAGAAAGTTGGTTGATATAAAGATTTGAATTAACAAAAGTTGATCAAAAGTTGTGTGATCAAAATAAACCTTGTATAGCTCATCGCTTTGCAGCAAACCTTTATTTTCCATTGCTTTTGGATCTGTGAGAAATGGTGTGATTTGTGAAGCTTTTTGAAGATATATATATAAACCCAAGAGGATTAGTAGTGTGTTAGAGATAGAGTTTGTTACGTTAGTTAGTTATTTTATCTTGTTTGTTGTTTACATTAAATTCCGTATATATAACTATTAGCCCATTAATTATGATCTAAATATTTTAAAAAACAACACTTTTTTTAAACAACACTATCACTATGTATATATAGTGTTACGTTTTATTGGTGGAGAGAGTCGGTAGGTAAAGCAATTGATGCCACATGACATTCACTAATGAATTTTTTTCACGCTATGTTTGGTGGAGAGAGTCGGTGGGTAAAGCAATTCATGCCACATGACATTCACCGGTTCGGCTTATCACTCCAAAATGATAGCTGTAGTATTTTCGAAAATTGTAAAAAAAAGAGTCGAAAGGGATATTAAAAACCCTTGATATATAATCGTTATTTGAACTATACGTCCAACATTTTTTTTTTCTTTTCTTGAGAGGGTACAACGGATCCTTCTCTCACATGCTAAGTTAAAAAAAAAACTATTATTGCAAGATGCAAGTTATCTCTTAGATGACTAATTTAATGACTAATTTTGAAAATTTCCTAAAATGCCACCAAGATGTATGTCCCTTTTCTTGCTAGCTATGCAGTGCATTTAAATAATGAGACCTTTGCAAAGTTAATTGATGGAAAGCATGTTCCAAAAACTTTGAAGCTCAAAGTTAGTTGTGCAATGTTATGTGGCTTTTGTACTTAATTTAGATAGAGTAAATTACAAGTTTTGTCCTTTATTTTTACATTAAACTTCAGGCCCTGTCCTTTAGGCAAAGAGTTGACAGGCGGTGTCCGTTACGTTTCAAAATCTTGCAAGTTTTGTCCTTTAGACCAAACCAGGTTAGAAATCTCAGTTAAAATACCTCATGTGCAAGGCACATGAGGGTAAAATGGTCATTTTCCTGTCACCCCTTTCAATTCACCCCTGAATTCAGCATTTAAACACACTCGTTGTCCATTATAAGTGGCACTGGAACAATTAACATCATTCAATAGTCATAAAAAAATCTCTAAATAATATATACATAACACAGTGTAGAATTCACACCAAGACATTACACATTAATCTAAATCTATAAACAAGAACAAACAGATCTGATTCTGAATCAACTAAACGAGAATCTTAAATCCTAGGGATGGAGTACTCACACGCCAGTAGCAGAGGGAAGAGGAAGATCGAAGAGGATAGAATCGCCATCGGAACCCTAGAGCTCGCTGGGGATGCGAATCTGACCATTCAAGTTCAAACATGTTTGATTTTTGATGATGGGTTGATTGTGGGTGGTGGTGTGGGTATATGTGCGATGGTGGACTGGTGTATTTACTCGGTTGTCTCCATATGTGTGATGGTGATGGTGTGGTATATTACAACTCAGTTGTTTATACAATGTGTTAAAAGGATTGCCCTAAAATGGCAGTTGCCAAAATTACCCTTGTATACTGTCCATCATCAATCATCCACCTTCAAAGAACCCCCAAAAATCAAATCTTTCACCCCAATTCCATCCAAATAATTGGCAAAGATGATGATGATGATATGAGGGGTGAAATGGAAGAAAGACTAATCAACGAAGAATACAAAGTGTGGAAGAAGAACACACCCTTTTTGTACGATCTGGTCATCACACACCCACTCGAGTTGTGACAACTCGTATTTCAGGACCTATCTTTGTGTTTAATGTAACATGTATGAACTCTATGTGACAAATTGATACGTTGGTTTTAATGAATAAGTGTTACGTGTTATGTGATTTTGCGTAATGTATGTATGTAATGTAATCGCACAAGCCCATTCGGGCCACACTTTTGCACTCGAACCACAAGGGCAGCCCGTAATGGGTTCGGCCCATTCCATTTGTTGCGCATAACCCCATGAGGAGGGAGTATACTCCTCATTACTTGCAAAACACAACACACACCAAACCCTAGTTCTCTCCTCCCTCTCTCTTGAAGCCGACGACATTACATCCCCTTCTCTCGAAGACTTTCTCGTTCGGATCATTCCTGTTTTACCTTCTAACCAGTTAGTGTTTCGTGGTTATTGTTTTTGTTGGATGATATTGTGAAGTATGTGCTCTTACATGATGATTTACGAATGATATGTGATTGATTATGATATGAATAAATCGGCCCACATGTGTAAGATGTAGGTTCAATATAGGGTTTGATGATTTTATGACGTGAATGATAATTTAGAACCGAAAGCATTCAAATCGGCTGTATGTTATCGTATTCGGATGGTTAGTTTGATTCATGTTGATAAGTTATAGGTCGCATGTTAGTCTTTGAATTCGTTAGTGTGAAAATCCGGTTGAAGGTTAAATTGTTGTGCATGATTGGTATGATGATTAAGATTAGTTAGGGTTCATGAGAATTAGTTGGAATATGCTTGATTTGATCAATTGAATGCTAAATGGAAACTGTTAGAATTGATTTGGTAAAAATCAAAGATGTAACTGATTACCTAAATTACGGGATTATTTAACGGTCGCACAAGTCCCTTAGTCGCACAAGAACTGAACGTACAAGCTCTTGGATCGCACAAGGGCAATCGTACAAGACAGTCGCACAAGATTAGTGCAACTGTTTAAGCACATTGTACAAACTAGAACTGCATGATCGCACAAGACAAGTGGATCGCACAAGGTGGTGCCGATCGCACAAGTCTTGGGCCATACACCTTTGTGGGACTTTATTATGCCGTTGGGCCTTAAAGCCAAAACCCAGTCGCACAAGATGTTCTGGGTCGCACAAGGCCTAATGGACCATACAAGTTGAATCATGTTTATTTGTTTAGGGCCGTATGCATGTGGATTGCTTATGTTATTTGGCCGGGTTTGTTTCAGTCGCACAACCCGTTGTGAGTCGTAAAAGTTGTGCTGGACGCACAACAGGTTGGGCCGGATACTATTGGGCTTCAATTAGTGAATCGCACAAGGCTGTTGGGCCGTTAGACTTGTGCGAGCCCAATCATTTGAGTCGCACAAGTTCGGATATGTTATGTACTTGACTGTTAACGTGTTGAATATGTTTGCCATGATCATTACGTGTTATAACCTGTTAGTTTATGTGTAAAACTTATGTGCACTACTTGAACCTAGACCTGACTTATATGGTAACCATGTTAGGACGTGGTTGACCACTTATAGCTCAAGTGACCTTTTCGTGTATCTGCCGAGCTAACCTAAGGTGAGTTCACACTTCCACAAGGCATGGGATTCTCGGTGGTTTGGGAATGGGTTAAGAAACTAAAATGGAACATGCATATTCTCCTTGGGTATGGTATGTACCTCCATCCTCTATGGGAAGGATGACAACATTAAACCTGCGTATTCTCCTTGGGTAGATTACGTACCTCCATCCTCCGTAGGAAGGATGACAACATATAACTTACTAGACAAAACTCTATCATGAAGTCCCTCACTTTTTATATCGACTTAATCGCCGGGCCAATGGCGAGCGGGTCATTAGTTAAATAGCGCTATTAGGTTTGACAAGCCTCACACCGTGCCGTAGAGGACGGGAGTGGACTAATGGATCTGGGCACTTAGTCAATGATGATAGACATTGACGTAGGGCACAACATACTCCAGTCAGTTGTCGATATGGTAACGGGTCTAGTGGTTAGCATGGGGTAGCCCCCACTGGTTAAGGTTTGGGAAACAAGGAACTGGTTAACTCTGGGTTTTCGAATGAACTTATGGTTTTTGGAGCAACTTTAAAATGGACAACCAACTGTGAACTCGCTCAACTTTGTTGTTGATTCGTTACTATATGCCTTGCAGGTTGTTAGGTGTTTATTTGGAGCTTGCACGAGAAGGAGAGGTCGTTATGGGACATGGACTGTTGAGTTCCATGTTAAACATTTGAACTTTAAAACTTGTGTTTTGTGTCGCAACCCCCGATCCCTAATTCCCGGGAATGGGCGGACGCGATCTCAGAGTTTCGGTGGTATCAGGTTATTAAATCTCGCAGCGGAATTTACATCAGGATCGTAGTTAGGAAATGTTTATCAGAGTAAAACCACCTCATTTACTATTAATAATCACATGGGTAAAACCCAAGTTTCTTGTTACAATACATTTATAGGTACAAACCCTATTTTATTGAATTTAAAACATCGTTTATTAGGTAACTTTTATAGCCACATTTTTCCCAAGCCTTCAGTGCTCTCCAGCTGGCTTTCATTAATTGGCTGTTCACATTGTGTTACCTGTAACGCGTTTTAAAAACATTTGACAGTCGGAAATACTGGTGAGTGAATCCCAGTTTAATCAAGAAACATTTTATCAATTAAAACAGTATTGAGAGCAATCACATTGTTTATTTCTACACAATTACTCATTCAGTATTTGCCACTCGACCGGATCTGTGGCTATGGTCAAATTACCCATTGGCTAACTCGTCGTCCAATGGTAATGCATTGTCATTCCGACATACTACTACTACTCGTAGTAATAAATTTTGTATACAAAATCCCATAATACCGGCAGTAATTGAAGAACTTACAAAGACTCAATCACCGCTTAATCATATTGTAAAACAATTAAGGTTTTGTAAAACATTCCAAAAAGGTTAACAAAAAGAGGATAAGCTCACATTGCTGTCTTAGGCTTTTCGTAAGGGTTTCCTGGATATAATCTATAATTTATACAAATGTACATTGGTTAGTACCATAACCCTTTGAAAATATTAATAATACCTTCCCCGAGACGGCATTCCAACAACTACGTCGGGCATAACCACGACAGTTGTTACGGAACCCTAAATCAATCGGGCAGCGTAACTGTTATGAAACTAGGGTTATAATACTTACAACGGAGCAGAACCTCGCTAATTAGGGGGTATTATACTTGAAAATTATGCCTAATATTAGAGAATTCAAGATTGAGAATTGAGAATGAGCGACGGAAAACGAAAACTGATGCCTGCTATTTATAGTTCTGATTCTAGTCCTGTCGCGGCCCGCGTAAAGCACAGGCCAAGGTTACGCGGCCCGCGTCAACCTTGGTCAACATAATAGCTTAGCCCGGTCACCCAGTAGACTCGACACGATGACGACACGTGTCAACTCAGGATGTATCCGCGTTTGATGTTCTCTAGCGGCCCGCGTAAGTGTTAGCTTAAGCTTACGCGGCCCGTATCAACTTAAGAAGTCAACGAAGTCAGATCTCAGCCCTTATACCGCCCGCGTGAATGGTTGGGGTGGGTCTACGTGGCCCGCCTCAACTCAATATTTCATGTTTTTAATATATTTTATATGTTATAACATAATTTGGGCTCGGTTTTCACATACGGGGTATAATATAAAACATATTGGGACATTTTTAAGATATAATAGGGTGTTAGACATATTATGAGAGTGTTGGTTTTACCGAGGGTTGTTACATTCTCCTCACCTTGTTTTAGAGCTCGTCCTCGAGATCTACTAAAATAAATACGGATATTTCTTTTTCATTTCTGACTCGAGTTCCCATGTGTACTCAGGTCCTCTTTTGGAGTCCCACTTCACTTTAACTAGAACTAGTCTCTTATGCTTGAGATTCTTGACTTTCCTGTCTTCAATTTGTAGAGGTCTTTCTACAAACTTGAGTTGTTCATTTACCTCTATATCCTTAAGAGGTACTATTAATGATTCGTCAGCTAAACACTTTTTAAGATTAGATACATGAAACACATCATGTATTCCTGCCATTTCCTCTGGCAGTTGTAGCTGATAAGCTACAGGTCCTATTCTTCTAATAATCTTAAAAGGTCCAACATACCTGGGACTTAGCTTTCCCCGTTTGATGAATCTTACCACTCCTTTCCAAGGAGAGACTTTCAATAATACTTTATCTCCTACTTGAAATTCCAATGGTTTTCGCCTGTTATTAGCATAACTTTTCTGTCTATCACGTGCTGCTTTCAGTCGTTGCTTGACTTGAATAATTTTGTCGGTTGTTTCTTGCACTATCTCAGGTCCAGATAGTTGCTTTTCCCCAATTTCTGCCCAACAGACTGGGGTTCGACATTTTCGTCCATAAAGTGCTTCAAATGGTGCAGCATTGATACTTGTGTGATAACTATTATTATAAGAAAATTCTATTAAAGGTAAGTGATCGTCCCAATTACCTCCAAAATCAATTACACAAGCTCTAAGCATGTCCTCCATTGTCTGAATTGTCCTTTCGCTTTGTCCATCCGTTTGTGGATGATAAGCCGTACTTAGTTTTAACTTGGTTCCCATTGCCTTTTGGAAACTTGACCAAAAATGAGATGTAAATCGACTATCCCTATCAGAAACAATTGATAAAGGAATGCCATGTAAAGAAACAATTTCATTTACATATAGTTTAGATAATTGTTCCATACTAATTGTTTCCTTCATTGGTAGAAAATGAGCTGACTTAGTTAGCCTATCTACAATCACCCAGATTGTATCATTACCTTTCCTTGTTTTGGGTAATTTGGTAACAAAATCCATTGTTATAAATTCCCATTTCCAAACTGGCATGTCTAATTGTTGTAACAAACTTGAAGGTTTTTGGCGTTCAGCTTTGACTTGTAAACATGTTAAACATTTAGAAACATAAGTTGCTATGTCCTTTTTCATTCCTATCCACCAGAAATTTTTCCTTAAATCCTGGTACATTTTATCACTTCCTGGATGCATTGTATACTTAGACTTATGGGCTTCTTCTAATATACAATGACGTAGATTTCCTAATTTAGGTATCCACATTCTCTTTTTATGGAATCTCCAAATTCCATCTGTCCCTTGTTCCAATTCTTTTAGCATAACTTTTAATTTTTCAGAATCATCCTTGATTACTGATTCTTGTGCTTCTCTTATCTGATCATTTAAATCTACTTGCAAATTTAATTTAAGAGAACGTACCCTTTTTGGTTTTTCATGATACTTTCGGCTTAAAGCATCAACCACTATATTTGCTTTTCCTTCATGATACTGGATATCACAATCATAATCACTAAGAAATTCCATCCAACGTCTTTGTCTCATATTTAACTCTTTCTGCCCGAAAACATACCTTAAACTTTTGTGATCAGTAAATATGGTAAACTTACTACCATAAAGGTAATGTCTCCAAATCTTAAGAGCAAAAATTATAGCTCCTAATTCTAAATCATGAGTTGAATAATTCTCTTCATGATTCTTAAGTTGTCTAGATGCGTAAGCTATAACCTTTTGGCGTTGCATCAACACATATCCATAACCTAATTTAGAAGCATCACAATATACTACGAAGTCTTTAGTTCCTTCTGGTAACGCTAGTATGGGTGTATGGGTTAATCTTTGCTTAAGGATTCTAAAGGCTTCTTCTTGTTTTAATCCCCATTCAAACTTAATAGATTTACAGGTTAGCTTAGTTAAGGGAATGGCTATTCTAGAGATATCCTTAATAAATCTTCTATAATAACCGGCCAATCCTAAGAAACTTCTAATCTCGGTTGGTGACTCAGGGGTTTTCCATTTAGTAATCGCCTCGATCTTTGTTGGATCCACATGAATTCCTTCATGATTAACTAAATGTCCAAGGAATTGTACCTGTTTTAACCAAAATTCGCACTTAGAGAATTTAGCATAAAGCTTTTCCTTTCTTAATAAACTTAAAAGTGCATGCAAATGCTTAGCATGATCCTCTTTACTCTTAGAGTAAATTAGAATATCATCTATGAAAACAATTATGAATTTATCCAAATATGGCTTACATATTCGGTTCATCATGTCCATAAATGCAGCTGGGGAATTGGTTAAACCAAATGGCATTACAGTAAATTCATAATGGTCATACCTCGTTCTAAATGCGGTCTTAGGAATGTCCTCTTCCTGTACCTTTAATTGATGATATCCTGACCTTAAATCGATTTTAGAGAAAAATCGGGCTCCTTGCAGTTGATCAAACAAATCATCGATTCTCGGTAATGGGTACCGATTCTTAATTGTGACTTTGTTCAGTTCACGGTAATCAATGCACATACGCATTGATCCGTCCTTCTTTTTAACGAAGAGTATCGGCGCTCCCCACAGCGACGAACTTGATTGTATGAATCATTTCTCTAACAATTCATCTAATTGTTTCTTCAATTCTTGCATTTCTGCAGGTGCTAACCGATAAGGTGCTTTGGCAATCTGTGATGTTCCTGGTATTAGATGAATCCTGAATTCAACTTCTCTGTCTGGAGGTTGTCCTGGAAATATATCTGAAAACTGAGATACTACTGGAATATCTTTTAAATCCTTTCCTTTAGTGTTAATGATTATAGAAATCAAATACACTATAGAACCTTTTCTCATACAACTTGCAGTTTTCATTACAGAGATAAATTTAGTTGACCTAGAAGATTTATCTCCTTTAATTGTGATCATTTTACCTTTTGGTGAATTTACTTGAATTAACTTTTGATCACATAAAATACTGGCTTTATTAGCTATTAACCAATCCATTCCTAAAACAACATCAAATCCTACCAGATTCATGGGATAAAGATTTGCAATAAATTTCTGATTTAAAATTTCTATGCTTGCTCCCTGCAAGATTTAAAAAATTCTAACAATTTCCCCATTAGCTGTCTCTACCAAGCATTCTTGTGGTAGTTTAGTTAATGATTGATTTAGAAATTTGCAAAACGATGTATTAATAAAACTTTGGTTTGCACCAGAGTCAAATAATACTTTAGCAAAAACATCATTAACTAAAAACGTACCAGCTATGACATCTGGAATCATCTTGGCTTCTTCTGCAGTTAGAACAAATGCTCTAGTATTTTTAGTATTCTTGTTATCTGGAGCTGGAGCTAATTTTGGACAATTTAGCTTGATATGACCTTGTTCTCCGCAATTGTAACATACCCTGCTGTTAGCTTTCTTCCTGCATTTTTCTTCTTTGTGTCCCGATAGTTTGCAAAAGTTACAATATATGGAGCACTTTCCGGAATGCTTTCTTTTGCAATACCTACAGTAGGGTGCAGAGGTAGAACCTATATTTTTCCCACGGTTAGAATTTCTAGAACGAAATTCTTGGGTCAACTTCTGGGTTAGGTTCCTCCTTTGATCCTCTTCTCGGGTACGTATTAACTCATCAGTCAAGGTATTGGCTAGTTCTACAGCTTCTTCTATTGTTTGAGGTCTAGCTGCCTTAACTACGTGTCTTATTTCCCCAACTAATCCCCAAATATAACGGGAAATTAACACTGGTTCTGGTGAAGCAAGAGTTGGCACTATCCTAGCATATTCGAAGATAACTTTGTGTACCCCTTGCTATCCACACCAGTCATCCTAGGGTTTAGGAATTTATTTGCTATCTGTTCCTTTTCATTAGGAGGGCATAATTTCCTTTCTACCTTGTCCTTAAACTCTTCCCATTCCATATTATAGGTTTTATCACTTCCTTTTGTTTGGAGGATAGTGTTCCACCATTCTAGTGCTGCATTCTTAAACAGATTAGAAGCAAACAGTATCTTATCTTCTTCAGCACACTTACTTATCCTTAAGACTGCCTCAGTCTTTTCTATCCAGCGTAAGGTTGCAATGGCCCCTTCATTGCCCGAGAATTCCATTGGTTTACGAGACCAAAATTCTTTATAAGAACAACCGTAACGCACGGTTCTTCTTCTTTTGGGAATGGGCATTTGAAGTACAGGTCCATTGTTCACGCTGTTTTCTGGTTCACTTGGTCGCTTACTGCTATGCTTACTTTTATTATCAGCATCCTTAACAGTTTGAAGAATAAATGGCATTGCATCTATAATTCCCTGTGCTACTATATGTTGGATAGCACTATTGTCCACTTGATTGTTATTGTTATTGATGCTTGGATTCTCATTGACCACGTTAATGTTACTCTGGTTATCGTTATTCAGATTTCCTTGATTTCCTTCGCCGGCCATCTGAATTTTAAACATTTACCCCATATTAATATCACAAATAATAGGTAATATAGTTAATTACATGACACGCAATTTAACCAAAACCGTCGATCATTGCGACTTGTACTCTATTTTCATATACTATGCGTCTATTACACATTAGTACAGAAATAAAGATTACAATACCAACAGAAAGAAAATTACACTAATAGTAATATGCATCCGTACACACATATTTTATTTTATTTTTATTTTATTATATTTTATTACTATTACTACTACTATTTCCTCCATTCACATTCATGGATATGGATTTATCCAAAAATCCATATTGCGCTCATCGTATTTCCATACGAGACGCACTCCCACCTGACGCATTCTCTCACTGTTCTCTAAAATTTCCTCCCCGAAAGTCCTAAGTTCTTGGACGTTTTCTGCACTCATTGGGGGTGCAGGTTCTCGGACTGGGTTTGGAATCTGGGGTGCGGTTTCCTGATATGAGGGTGACAGTTCCTGAAATTGGTAAGGATCCTCTAAAATTTCCCTAATATATTCATCTTGGTAATAGGGATCTAAAGGGTCCATACCTGGGTAGGCTTCTATGTTCTGTATGGGTAGGTATTCCTGGATAGGGTAACGTTGCACAAAATCCCTATTATTGTCCCACCAAGGGTCGTAATTTGGATCTAGAGGGTTTGGCGTAGGTACCTGTAACACCTCGAAAATTTACGTCCAATAATGTATTGACACGTGTCATAAGCTTTGAACGTGTGAAAGAATGCTTTAGAGGGACTAAAGTTGACAAACAGAGAAACTATGTGAATATAAGGGTCCAAAGTGGCAACAATGGATAAATATATTTTAAAGAGTTAAATGTTTGGTTGGTCCCTGTGGTTTGCAAAAATTTCATACTTGGTCCTAGTGGTTTACTAATTACATGCGTGGTCCCAAAAGTTGTCAAAAATGAACTCGGTTGGTCCCCTGACCTAACCTTTGTTAAATTTCTCAGTTAACTATGTGCGAAATGACTATATTACCCTTGAATAATTAAAAGAAATAAAAAAAATACTCTAAAAAAACCCTACCACCACCCACTTAACCCCATTGTTACACACCATAACCAGACAATCTCGAACCACCAAACTAAGCACCACCACTACAAGCACCTCTCTCTCTCTCCCTCTCTCTCTCGTTATTCTTAAACAAGCACCATCACTACAACCAAACACCCACCACCGCTTCTCACCTCCACCCTCGAACACCCACCAAGCACGACGGACACAAAGAACCAGAAACTGATTGCAAGCTGAAACGACTGCATTCCATCGGAAACACGAGCCAGATCGTTTCAAATTGTTGATGGTTAGTGATGTTCATACAACCTGGAAACACGAGCCAGATCGATTCGAAGCCGCAGTTCCGTCGGAGTCAAAATTAGGGTAAAAGTAGTTGTTTTATTCTAGGTAATAACATCTTTTAGATCTTGATCGATCCATCAGATTAAATACATCAGTAATCCGGTCTGTATGGTATTTCTCTCTTTTCTGGTCTGTATGGTATTTCTCTCTTTTTTTGTGGATAATCTGGTGCAAATCTAATTGGGGGTTTAGATGATGAATGAGGACTGTGTGGTATTTCTCTCTTTTTTTGATCAAGGAATATTAATAAAAGTTTGATGTATTTATTGTTGGTGGTTGTGGTTGTTGGTGGTGGTCGGCGTCGGAGATGGTGGTTGTGACAGTTGATGGCGGCCGGGGGAGATCGTAGTGGTGCGTAGGTGGTTGAGATAGTGGTAGGATCATTTAATAAAAAAGGAGGAAGAAGATGAAGGGTAAAATAGTCATTTCAAAAGTACTTAACTGAGAAACTTAACAGAGGTTAGGTCAGGGGACCAACCGAGTTCATTTTTGACAACTTTTGGGACCACGCGTGTAATTAGTAAACCACTAGGACCAAGTATGAATTTTTTGCAAACCACAGGGACCAACCAAGCATTTAACTCTATTTTAAAATGGTCCTACAAGATGTTTATACCTTCAAACGAATAAATCATGGATCATACGAAGCTGAAAATGAAAGAAAGTGAGGAATTACAAACTACAGGGGTTAAAGGAGTCAACATGTTGAAAGTATACCTCTGAGTGACCTTTTAGCAAACCCGATGCTTTGTAACGGTAAAATATACTCACTAGAATATATGATAAGAATTTCATAAAGTTTCGTTTTTGTATGAGAAAGTTATGACCAAATTCGTGTACGAAGGGTTAAATGCGTCAACATTGAAATTTATGACTTTTCGGGTGATTACAAGTTGATCAAGGACTTGCCTATGTTTATACATGTTTTGGAACCCTTAAAAATAAGTTTAAAAGGGCAAAAATGCAAGAACAAGAGTTAAAACCACGTGACAAAGGACCAGGGACCAAAAGTGCAAAGTTCAAAACTTGTTTGGCTGGTTGTGACAGGCCAGGCGGCCCGCGTAAGAGTCCCTTATGGACTTACGCGGCCCGCGTCAGAGACACAGCGACAGAAATAACTTGCAGGTGCCAGTCAGGTCTGTTAACCGACTTTAAAGGGTTGTTTTCTTATACCAGGGCTCCCTCCAATGGTTTTTCCTACATAGGGGCACCTGTAAACATCTTGTAACAATTGTAGACCATTGTGGCATCATCTTGTGAGATTAAATTGGCTATATATGGAGCTCAAGTTGCAACCATTTTGTGCACTCATTTGCAAAGGTTTACAACTTCATCTGTGGAGCTCTCTGGTCAGCAACAAGAATTCATTAGGCTCCCTAGTTGTGATTAGGACTCTTGTAAGTTTTCTTAACCTGTCTAATTCCGTTTAGCCTAGTTAATTAGCTAAAAGTCAAACCGTCGTAATTAACGTTTGACTTTGAAATTAAATAAAATCTGCTCAGTCAATTCTTGAATTGAAAGTACCTATAAGTAGGTAATTATGTGGGTAATAAACCCTTAAAAGGGTACTCTTTGATTCCCACTCTAATTAGGTCAATTGTCGGGTCAAACTTGTTATTAAAAAGTCAACAGAATGCTTATTTTCAAATTAATGCATAATTAGCAATGTAGGAGACATGCAACCTGTTTGATCACTAATATAACTTGGTAATTAATGTAAGAACATGTCTAAACATGTTCAACCCGACAATTTTCAGTTTAAGACCCGGATCGGAACCGAAAGTCGCATAAATTGACTTTTGCTTTGACTTTCAGTTCTGACCCGTTTATGCATGTTTTAGATTTGCCTTAGAGCTTATTTTGGACCAGGTTTCATATAAGTATAACTCTCTGAGATTATACAACTTGGTTCATTAGTTATCCGATTCATATGCATGTTTCCGTTAAGTGCTTAAGTGTTGACTATTATGCCCTTTTGACTATAAAACGTGATTTTTGAAAAAGTAAAAGAGTAGAAACCTTAGTTACTAATTTATAAACTTACACCTAAAATTTGACATCAGTTTGAGGCCTAGATTAAGAGTTATGCTCATTAGCGTAATTTGAAAGCTTTATGTTAATTAAATGGCGTCATTAGCGTATAGCCTATTTAAACCCACTTTTTGATATCAAACTTTTTACCCCCTGATGTAATATAATATTTTGGGATTTTTGGAGATTTTTATTTAATTTTTGGCTGAGCATATCATAGGTCTCTAAGTTTAATTTGGTTAATGTCGGTTTTGCCCTTTTAAGCCATAAAATGAGTTTTACAAATCCTTTTTACCCCAAACCTTTTTCTACTGATTTTATTTGATAAATAAAATATTTTGAGCCTTCTGGAATTATAAAAATATCAGATTTCCTTTGAAAACCCGGAAATGGCTCCAAATCGTCTTTTTAAGCGTTTTTAACGCATAGTATGTACTAAAACCATATTAAACATATAAGGTTGATACCTACTGATATTTTTAGTATATTTTTATATATTAACAGTAAGTACAAGTTTTTAAACTCAGGTTTCCAGTTTTGACCTTTTTAGCCTAAGTGAAATTACCAAAATACCCCTAAAGTGCATAGTTTGGTTTTAAATAATAGATTTCACATATAGGTCATACCCTACTGTTATCACATGTTAAATTAAGTGTATTTACTGAATAAATCAGACCTGTAACTCAGATTACAAATTAAACTCTTTCATAATCTTTTAAATGACCAAAATGCCCTTATGAGGCATAAATTGAGTTTAAATTCGTTTGGGGCATAATAGAAAATATCTTACTGATATGACAACATGTTTAAGGCATATTAACTCAGGGAACTTGCATATGACTCCTATAGTTACCCGTAACGCCCTTTTCGCGTTCGGTTCGATTTATGTAACTAGTTTGCATAAATTGACCGAAACGGGTCAAACCTTATCATTTTTGTCTCAAAATCCAGAATGTATTTAGTTTACCCATATTATACAAGTCTTCAAACTTTTCGGGTCTAAATCACATTCCAATCCGGTCTTCGCTTAATCGTGCGTTTGAACCGTATCTTCCTTTAAAACTGACCGGTCTAAGCTTAACCTTAATTAAAGACCCGTTAGGATTCTAATAGGATAATAAAAAACCTTTGTTCCAGATTAGGAGCCCAGTAAAAGCCATATGTACTTGCTGTATTTGACTTATACATTGCTCAGGTAAATACTCTTAACTTATTTTCCCTAAACGGGCTTGGGATACTGTATTATAATAATATCGCTTGGTTGGGTGTGTAATCATTTAAATCGGATTGTGATTAATGTATTTACATAACTCGTTTAATATGTATTATTTGGTGTATGGCCTTTGGGGGTTAAATGACCATGTCCCGGATATCCTTGGCATCATTCACAGAAATGGCCATGACCTAAGCACGGGGTGTAGGCGTACACCTGACAGTTGCATTATGTAAAAACTGGTAACCCACTTAAAAGGAATCAACCTTGTGGGCATTATACCTGTGGCGTGTCATTTAACTTAAGTCCGGCCTTACAACCGACCCTAATGGACGACAAATAAGTAAAACTGTATGCATGATTATTTAATAATTGTCCCAAGTTATAAAAATATATTTTTGCCAAAGTGCATTCAAATCAATTTTCAAACTCTTTTCAAAATGAGTCAGTTGAGTTGTATTTACCAGTGTAAACTGATGTATTTTCCAAAAAGGTTAAGTGTAGGTGCTACACGTAATAGGCTGGATACTCCAGACATCATAAATCAAGTCTCGCAAAGCTTTAGGTGTCAAAGTCTGTTGAACAGTTTTCCTCTTTATTTTGATCCGCCTGTGGATCTGTTTCAACTACATTGTGATACTTTATATTACAATTTATTTGGTTGGAATAAATCTATCTTTTGCTTCCGCTGTGCATTTAAATATTGTGTTGTTTGACTATGATGATATCAACTACGTCACGATTACTCCCCACCGGGCCCACCGGTAATACGTGGAAATATCGGGGTGTGACAGTACCCTAGGTATTTCTTCTGGTTAAAGTCATGCATCTCCACCTGATTTTCCTGGTTTTCTATTTCCATGGGTTGATCTGGGTTTTGTGGTTGTGGGGCTACTAGTTGTTCCAGACTCGGGTCAGCAGCAGTCGTGGCTAGGATATGAAAATTAGCTAGGCTTCTATTAAGCATATCCTGTGTATGGTCATCGGTTCTACGCTTAGCAACTGCTAGAACTCTTTGCTGTTGCAACTTTCGCATTCTCTTCCTACGAGCAAAAGCTTCCTTACTGAACCATCCTCGTTTCTTATTAGGGAATGGCTCTTCTGACTGAGCTCTAAAAGCAAACACTCCTTCTTCCTGATCAGCAGAATACCCAGAAAGGGCAGGCTGTGACGAAGTACCTTCACTCTTAGGTGATTCAGATAACAGACGATTCATGTCTGATGGTCCTTGATCACTCATACTGTAAACTAACAGATAGTCAAATAACACATAACAACTATATACAGTTATGCATATACTTTCATAATTTATTTCCTAACAAAATTTAAAATTTAAGTGTCAGCATAACACTTCTTTGGCTCAGACCAGTGGCTAGGCTCTGATACCACCTTCTGTCGCAACCCCCGATCCCTAATTCCCGGGAACGGGCGGACGCGATCTCAGAGTTTCGGTGGTATCAGGTTATTAAATCTCGCTGTGGAATTTACATCAGGACCGTAGTTAGGAAATGTTTATCAGAGTAAAACCACCTGATTTACTATTAATAATCACATGGGTAAAACCCAAGTTTCTTGTTACAATACATTTATAGGGACAAACCCTATTTTATTGAATTTAAAACATCGTTTATTAGGTAACTTTTATAGCCACATTTTTCCCAAGCCTTCAGTGCTCTCCAGCTGGCTTTCATTAATTGGCTGTTCACATTGTGTTACCTGTAACGCGTTTTAAAAACATTTGTCAGTCGGAAATACTGGTGAGTGAATCCCAGTTTAATCAAGAAACATTTTATCAATTAAAACAGTATTGAGAGCAATCACATTATTTATTTCTACACAATTACTCATTCAGTATTTGCCACTCGACCGGATCTGTGGCTATGGTCAAATTACCCATTGGCTAACTCGTCGTCCAATGGTAATGCATTGTCATTCCGACATACTACTACTACTCGTAGTAATAAATTTTGTATACAAAACCCCATAATACCGGCAGTAATTGAAGAACTTACAAAGACTCAATTACCGCTTAATCATATTGTAAAACAATTAAGGTTTTGTAAAACATTCCAAAAAGGTTAACAAAAAGAGGATAAACTCACATTGATGTCTTAGGCTTTTCGTAAGGGTTTCCTGGATATAATCTATAATTTATACAAATGTACATTGGTTAGTACCATAACCCTTTGAAAATATTAATAATACCTTCCCCGAGACGGCATTCCAACAACTACGTCGGGCATAACCACGACAGTTGTTACCGAACCCTAAATCAATCGGGCAGCGTAACTGTTATGAAACTAGGGTTATAATACTTACAACGGAGCAGAACCTCGCTAATTAGGGGGTATTATACTTGAAAATTATGCCTAATATCAGAGAATTCGAGATTGAGAATTAAGAATGAGCGACAGAAAACGAAAACTGATGCCTGCTATTTATAGTTCTGATTCTAGTTCTGTCGCGGCCCGCGTAAAACACAGGCCAAGGTTACGCGGCCCGCGTCAACCTTGGTCAACATAATAGCTTAGCCTGGTCACCCAGTAGACTCGACACGATGACGACACGTGTCAGCTCACGATGTATCCGCGTTTGATGTTCTCTAGCGGCCCGCGTAAGTGTTAGCTTAAGCTTACGCGGCCCGTATCAACTTAAGAAGTCAACGAAGTCAGATCTCAGCCCTTATACCGCCCGCGTGAATGGTTGGGGTGGGTCTACGCGGCCCGCCTCAACTCAATATTTCATGTTTTTAATTTATTTTATATGTTATAACATAATTCGGGCTCGGTTTTCACATACGGGGTATAATATAAAACATATTTGGACATTTTTAAGATATAATAGGGTGTTAGACATATTATGAGAGTGTTGGTTTTACCGAGGGTTGTTACATTTTGGTTTTACACTTTATGCTTCCGCTGATAACTTGAACTTCGCTAAATTGTTTTGAACACCAATTATATTGTGGTTGGTTTTATCTTTATTATTATACATTGTTCAATATGATTGGTGGCTTGATCCTGGTCAGTCACTCCTCCCGCGGTTATGCTCCGCTTGTGGATTTTGAGGGTGTGACACGAGTGGCCTTCACTCGCCGTTGAGTGGCTCCCGGACCGTGATGAGCCTGCCGGAAAAGATTACTCCATTGGATTGGTGATGTGGGTTTTTTTTTTTTTTTTTTTTTTTTGATGTTTGGGATTGGTAATTGAGGTGGGTTTTTTGTGTTTTGAGGAGGGTTGTTGTCACGGCCCCCGACCTGGTTTGACCCGTTTCAGGAGCCGCGGGACAGAAATCTCGTGGTATTTATTTAACAGCGGAAGTTTTCTTCAGGATCTTTTAAAAACTGAAATATTTCCCGTTTATTTTATTTCACAACTCGGGATAAAACCCGGTAATTTACAATCTTGAGATTTCACGAAGAAATCTTTTATTTTACAAAACATGTTTCTTTATTTTATACTGAGCCACTTCCTTAAGCTTGTAGTGCTTCTCGGCACTTTTCCTAGATCACAACAGATCACCTGAAACATGTTTGAAAAAAAGTTTTTGTCTGCGGGAAATACTGAGTGAATCATTCTTTTTACTAAAACGACTCATTTGTTATAATTCACAGTATTAAGAGAGATTACAATGTTTCATATATCAACCAACTACCCACGGTATTTGTTACTCGACCCATTGGCCCTCCCGTTGTCCAATGGTGTCTGTGACTATGGTCATATCACCCCTTGGCTAACCCGTTGTCCAATGGTGAAGATTATCAAGTAATGTATACAAAACCCCACATACCGGCTGTAACTTGGTGATTACATAAACTTAATCACTGTAATTATAATCTTTGAAAATAAACATGATTTTGAAAGTAATTTGATAAAAAGAGAATGACTCACATTGCAGATTTAATTGAGCAGATCCTAGCCTACTGATTAGCCTTTTAACCTAAATTAATAACAAGCACACAAATCGGTTAGTAACTTAATACAGCATTTACGATAACTCACGAGATTAAAACCTTCACAACAAATGACAAAGTGCGATACTTAAACATCCATCGAATTAACGACGAATGACAAAGCATAAACCCTAATGTGGGCAGCACTTAAACATCCATTGGATAGTTTAATCGATCGGACATTGAATCGTAGCAGCGATCGAGTTATTACCCTGTATTGCGGCAGCACTTCGTGAATTGTGTGTGTTTTGGGACTGTTTCTACTATAACTCAACGTACAATTCGAATTTGAACGTCGAACGAACACTCAATTGCATGAAACAGACTGTTCTATTTATACATTAAAAACCGTCCCCTCGCGCCATGCGAAAGGTTCTCTTGTTCGCGTCGCGTGGCGCGAGAGACCCTAGTCTACTATAGGGTTGCTTCGTGTCTGCATAGCTCAGCTGAGTTGGTTTCGCGTTATTTTGAATTTTTGACAACGAACTGTGTGGATATTACCGATTAGGGTTTACCCCCCCCCCCCTGAGTTTTAGGGGCCCTAATCCTGATTCCGATTATTCTGAAAATTTTAGGGTTTATTCAGAATCACTTGGGTTTCTCAATTAGGGTTTCCTATTGGACAATTAAAGTATTAAATAAGATTTTTGATGAGAGTTGTTACAGTTGTTGTTGGTTTTTTTTAATATAGGGGTTGATCTTTGTTTGTTGGATTTGTTGAAATCTTATGCAAACTCAAAGACAGGAGAGAAGTTGCAGTGAGCACAACTACAATCGAGTCCACCACTTCAGAAGAATGGGGATATTGGTGGTGGTTCTTGGTGGCCAGCTATAGAGACAGAGAGAGATTAAGGTGAAGAAAGGGTTTGAGAGGGAAAAAGACCATTGTACCCTCATGTGCCTTGCACATGAGGTATTTTAACTGAGATTTCTAACCTGGTTTGGTCTAAAGGACAAAACTTGCAAGATTTTGAAACATAAAGGACACCGCCTGTCAACTTTTTGCCTAAAGGACAACGCTTGAAATTTGATGTAAAGATAAAGGACAAAACTTGTAATTTACTCATTTAGATTTGTATGTTAAGTTGATAAGGTCCTTAGATGATTAAAAAGGCAATTGGCAAGGGGGCAAGTAGAGTTTCTATGGTCTTTTGAGGAAATTAATTCCTAGACACACCAATACTTTTATTCTCGGGCACAACAATATTGGCCTCTTGTGATGTACGTTGCTAGAACGAACAAACTTCGCTAGAACGAACAAACTGCCTCAGATATTGAGGTAAAACCTTATAGTTTTGTTTACATACACGCGGAGTATTAATGCCAATGAAAAGCCTTTTTACTGTATCTTTGCATTGTCAATGATTGTAGGTGTTACCAAATTATGGGTTGAAATGAGCAGGATGAGCTGACAGCTCGTCTGTTTTTTAACTCGTGCATGCGACGTGCATATATATTTTCTTAGTACAGACTGTGCCCATCAAATTGCGACACAGTCACCAACAAAAGAAATGCTCTGTTCACAGATGTAAAAAAATCTTGATATTTTCAAATACAATCAAATGTTGTGACTTCACCATTAATCATTGCGTCAAATACATCTTTAGACCCAACCACAGTTGTCCTGGTCCTAATAAGCCCGAACTGCCTCATCATCATTTGTTAAGGCCTCGGGTGAAGCTGGAATAGCCAAACTGAGTGGTCCTAGTCGCGGTCAGGGTTGGACCACCAGGTTGAGCGCGAGCATATGCACTGGCAATGGTGGTCGTTGTAGAGGTGTGTCCAACTTGTAATGTGACGTTTGATAGAAATGTATATCTAATAGATAATGCGAAGAAAGTTCACGAGAAGAACGTTGTGATGAAAACAACACTAGGCATTATCCCAAAATGTAGGAACGGGTTTTGTGATATGATCTTGCTTATAACATGTCGAAAGAGAACATCGAGGTAGTTTTAAAGTTTAGAGTTTTATTTATGTTTGATTGTTATATACTATACTTTTTAAAAATGTTTAAACTAATCAAGAGAAATAATCCGTTTGGCTCAAGGATCGAACCCAAGTTTCCCTGGGTCTCCTATCACTGCTCACCAGTGCCTCACTCTTTTTTTGCACCAAATGAGAATTGAACTTGAGTCTTCAAAGAATAACTCAAGTCCTCCTACCACTTGAGCTAGAGGTCATTGGCAACATCATAAGAAATTTAATTTGGTTTCTTAGCCTTTTCTTTTCACACTAAACCACAATATTTAAGAAAAAAATGTATTTACCGGTAATTTTACCGTCGTGCCTACGGGCGGGTGGGTTACCGGGTTTTCTCCGGAATTGGTGGTGGACGACTCGGTTTACCCTCGGAGTACTCCGTTTGTCCAGTGGGTGCCCCGAGAGTGCTCGGGATTGATTTGTTGGCCGTTCAAAAAAAAATTTCTTATGATGTTGAAAAAATGAATAGTCTTTTTTTGTTAAAATTCCATTATGGTGTATTAATATCATATTAATTACCAAAAAAAAAACTTAATAAATTTGAAATGCATTATATGTATCATAATTAAAGTTTAAGATGACATAACGATAATACAATTACATGGAAAAAAAAATAACTAACAAATAAAAAATCACTTATTATATTTGAAGAAATTACTAGAACTTTTTTTATTGAAATTCATTAATGGTGTATTAATATCAAATTAAATATAAAAAACAGTTAAAAAACTTTTTTTTTTTGAGAAAATTGCTAAATTCGTCCCTGAGGTTTTACACAAATTGCTAGATCAGTCCAAAATCAAGATTTGCTGCTAAAACCGTCCAAATCAAGATTTGTTGCTAAAACAGTCCAACTGCTATATTTAACGGCGTCTGTTTTTTGGACTATATTAGCAAAACAAATCTTGATTTTGGACTGATCTAGCAATTTGTGTAAAACCTCAGGGACGAATTTAGCAATTAACTCTAAGTTTTATGTTGAAATCCGTTTTTTATATGTTCCTAATGTTAGGTTATAAACCCCTTTTATTACTAGGGTCCTTGAATGAGAAATATGGGTACAAACATCACCTGCGATATGTCCTTTGACTGGTTGATCCGATAAAAAGTGGTCCGATCTTCAATATACAAAACAGAACACCGTTAGGACTCATTACAGGAATGGTTCCAATGATCACCCTCCGGCGTGAGAATAAAAATTCGTTTGTCGGAGTAAAAGAGAATGTAATGAGAGAATTGTATATCTTACCTTTACGAGGCATCTCCTATTTATACTTATGGGTGAATTAGGGTTTCCCCTTAAGTCGGGAAGTCGGTTTAACGACATCTCCTAACTTGTCGGAGATTCCTCCGTACTTATATTTGCATGGGGATATCTTTCGTATTTATTTATTATATATTCAATGATGGCTATTCGATCCAGAATGACCGGACCGGGTCATTCCTCCACATGTCCCCCCAGTCCGATGCTGTGAGAGTGTGCATGGGGTCGGACTTGAAAAAGTACAAACCACCGAAAAATAAATAAATAAATAAAGGATACGGAAAATCCAAGTGTACAAAGTCCCTGACGTCAGATACCCGAAGGGGCAATTGGCGAGGTCAGCTGTCACAACATATGACCTGCTCATGAGTGCCTGTACCGCCACGCGTCAATTTGGGCTCCATTTTTGAAATTCGAAAACGTGGAATTGTTGGTATAAATAGGGGTTTAACCCCATAGGGTCGAAACTTTCCCCCCAAATATCTCAATCGTCATTTCTACATTCAATTTTCTCATTCCATGGCTCCGAAAACCTCTGTATCATCCTCTCGTGATAAAGCCTTAACCTCCTTCGATTCGTTGCTGCAGACTTATTTCATTAGGCCGGAATGGCATCCAGTAATGCCATCGGAGAAGGATACCACTTTTCCCATACGGGAAGGCCAGATTACCCTGTTTGCAAACTTCTTCAAGTTCTGCAACCTCCGGCTTCCAATTACCAAATTTTGTAAGTCGATGCTTGACGAATATGTTGTGCACATATCCCAAGTGCACCTACTTGGTCTTGCAAAACTTCGTCATTTCGAGTATGCCTGTTTAAGTTTGGGGTTTTTGCCGGAAACCCTGGTGTTTCGTGCATTGTATACCTTGGCTTTGAAAGCGCCCTTCTTTACCTTTGACGCCGAAGCACCGACGAAGCTTGTCTGCGATTTGTGCCTTCGAGCTGTCGAGACAAGGATTGGAAGAATATATTCTTCATTGTAGATGCCAATGTTATTCCTGGGGAAATGCATTGGAGAGTTATGGCGGCGAAGGAGAAAGTGAAGGATGTTGTACCGCCCAAGGCGGAATATCAAGAGAATGCGTTGTTCCAGGCGTTGATTGCTCAGCCCTCTGAGTGTTTGGTTATCCTTGAGGGCGCGCTGACGTTAGTTTGGATGAGCCTATGTTGGCGTGATGTTCAAACCTACCCTGCTTTCAAAACCACTGATGGAGGTAAGTTATTTGATCGCTGTTGTTTCTTCCCTTTTCCCTGTGACATAACGGAGATTTGAGAGCTTTCAAAGATCAAAGTATGAAATCCGACAAAGCTAAGTGAAGACCAATGCCAAATCGTTATTGAATCACTTGAGATAAAAAAAAGTTCTTTTAAATGGTTTTCATATAATCTAAATAAGTTTAGAATAATATCATTTTTACGAAATAGTTGTGATTTTCCAGAGGATTTTTATAAAACACCAAATTAAATTTCACAAAATTAATAAGTCTTGCAAATCTATAAAAATGGGTTTTTGAATTTCAAAGTTGGTAGATGAAGCTTGCTAAGCTTGGTATGATTTCAAAATGCATCCACATGGAAGACACAAAATGGCTTCAAAGTTTTTAAATACAAATACTTTGGGAAACAATCTTAAACCTTTTACAAATCACAAAAGTAAACTTTCCATTTTTTTTCTTAAACTTATTTGTAACCTGGGAAGTCAAATGGAGCTTTATTTAGACTCAAATACTGCTGAAAACATGTTAAATTGGATTAGAAAAGAAGGATGGGACTATACAGGACGTTTATAACACAAAACAACAAAAAATAGGAAAATTTGACGAGCCATGGTCAATGGAACGACCGTGAGATTGACCACGAAAAGTCTAGATTTTTCTTGCTTTGTTTTAGTGTTGTGCCTACAGTCAGAACCCTTTACTCTCATCCTGACTCACTGCTTTTGCCCTAAACACTCTATATACATATCTAAATTAGATCTCTCTAGTTCTATTGTGATTCTAACATCAAATTGAAGAGGCAATTAAGATCAAGAGACTTGGTGAAGAAGTGTAGAAAGATACTATCTTGATATAGTGAGTGTGTGAAGAAGTGTAGAAATATAGTATCTTGATATCCTGTGTTGAAGAAGGTTATCACTATCTTGTACCAGTGAGACTTGGTAAAACGGTTTTATTGGTGATCTCTTCCATTTAAGAGAAACAATTAGTGGAACAACTCTCAATTGGAGAATTGAGGAAAGGACGTAGAGCTGATAAGTTAACATCCACTTGAACCTCTATAAATGGGTTTTGTCATCCTTCCGTATACTCTTTACTTACTTGCATTATAATGTTGTTGGGTTTCAAACAAGTAATAAACCATATTGATTAGAATTTTAGTTTAATTTATCTTTAAGAAAACCTATTCAACCCCTTCTAGTTCTCTACAAATAATATTCCGATTTCAAGCACCGTGGAACCTCAAAGGTTCTAAGGGGCAAACCCTTAGGCCATGGGGTTTTAAAAGAGCATTGTCCCTTGGTGGGCCATGGCAGTGCCTTGACAGGGTCCAAGGCTATGACCCTGGCACTGGTCGTCTTTCCCAATGTAAACTTCACGGGAAATGTTCTAGACTTGCATGGTTAGTTAAAAGTTGGATGAAAATTGATTATCAATAGTAAGTTGCTACTAATCATTAGCGATAACTTAATATCGCTAGCAATTTACTTCAGCAATGACAGATTAATCATTAGTAATAAATTACCACTAAGCAATGGGAATTATGTCCTTAGTAGTAAGTTACTACTGAGGAGTAGTAACTTTGTTTAGTGGTAACTATGCTTAGTATTGACTACGATGAGTAATAATACTTGATTACTACTTTTGTGATAGTTGAAACCCTATATAATTAAACTCATTTGATCAGCTCAAAAGATATTGTTAAAAATTGTTGTTACAGAACATTCTGATTATTTGAAGAAACTTTTTGTCGTATCTAGTTATTAATTTCATACACACAAAGTTCTTTAATAGTTGATACAAGATTTAGAAAACTATACATGGATTTGGAAATACAAATCCTACTGAAGTGACAACTGAAATCGAGATTAGAATTTGAATTGTGATTAGTTAGAAAAATAGTTCAAGTTATATTATAAATTTTAAACTCGCCTTTACTACATATTGTGACAAATTTAGCTAGTCACTTTCACGTTATAGATTTTCGTTAACTCATGTCTCATGCTGCTTAACTATGCTATATGTAACCTTCCCCTATTTTACAAAGTTTCAACCAATTATAAAATGTTAACATCAGATCTTGGTTTGCAATATATTTTTGTATAGCATTTTTTCTATTTATCACTAATACTGCACATTTATAACTACATTTTTTTTGTCAAACTGTACATTTATAGAGACTGAACAAATATTTAATAACCATATTTATTAAAGTTTTAAGTTTTTCTAGCTGGCACGCTATGTTTGGTGGAGAGAGTCGGTTGGTAAAGCAATTGATGCCACATGACATTCACTAATGAATTTTTTTCACGCTATGTTTGGTGGAGAGAGTCGGTGGGTAAAGCAATTTATGCCACATGACATTCACCGGTTCGGCTTATCACTCCAAAATGATAGCTGTAGTATTTTCGAAAATTGTAAAAAAAAGAGTCGAAAGGGATATTAAAAACCCTTGATATATAATCGTTATTTGAACTATACGTCTAACATCTTTTTTTTTTCTTGAGAGGGTACAACGGATCCTTCTCTCACATGCTAAGTTAAAAAAAACTATTATTGCAAGATGCAAGTTATCTCTTAGATGACTAATTTAATGACTAATTTTGAAAATGTTCCTAAAATGCCACCAAGATGTATGTCCCTTTTCTTGCTAGCTATGCAATGCATTTAAATAATGAGACATTTGCAAAGCTCATTGATGGAAAGCATGTTCCAAAAACTTTGAAGCTCAAAGTTAGTTGTGCAATGTTATGTGGCTTTTGTACTTAATTTAGATCGAGTAAATTACAAGTTTTGTCCTTTATTTTTACATTAAATTTCAGGCGCTGTCCTTTAGGCAAAAAGTTGACAGGCGGTGTCCTTTACGTTTCAAAATCTTGCAAGTTTTGTCCTTTAGACCAAACCAGGTTAGAAATCTCAGTTAAAATACCTCATGTGCAAGGCACATGAGGGTAAAATGGTCATTTTCCTGTCACCCCTTTCAATTCACCCCTGAATTCAGCATTTAAACAACCTCACTGTCCATTATAAGTGGCACTGGAACAATTAACATCATTCAATAGTCATAAAAAATCTCTAAATAATATATACATAACACAGTGTAGAATTCACACCTCCCGTTTTTCCACCACGCCACTTTTTTGACGCGTGCTTACGTATCATCCACATGTCGCATAACGCCTCATTTTGAAGTCACTCCACACCGTATAGATAGTTTATTTTGTCCGCATCAACATATACATAGTCGAAGCTTCCTTTGTTATCAGGCTAGAGAGAGAAGTAGAGTCAGGATTGAAAGTCCAAACCATCAAATTAGTTATAAAATCAAATCTAGTAATCCATTTGGAAAACATATGAATATTCTATTTTCTATAATTCATTAACAACATACCATATGTTGTTTTTAAATAATATTAAACACACGCACACATATATTAATATGAATGTATATGGTATGTTTACATTTAGTTATATTGTGCATATGTACCTACCTTTATCTAAACATGTATACATACATGCCTATAAACTTATATAATAAAAAAATATCAATAAAATGTTACAAGTTAAAGAATACATACATTTTCAAGTAGTTTATCAAGAGCTGGAATACCCTCTGATTCGATGAAGTCGATCATGTGCTCGACACCAGCTTTTTCAATAACCGGCCTACCGATTTCATAATATTCCCGATTTACATCTATCGCAACAATCTGTATAAATTAAAAACTTAAATTCAAAGTGATCAAATCATGTCAAAAATAACACCGAACATGATACGAGTCACCCTAATTTTGCATCTTGTATTTAAGATCCATTTTGAGTTAATTGAAAGTAAGAGGAAAATTATTGAAAAGTATTGTTTCGTTTCTCTCAACTAGTTCTTCGAGCCTAGCCCACTTGACGGCTCTCTTGAGAGATTACCCATCTCGAATTGGCTCTCTGTCAAAACATCTACTAGAAGTTGCAAGATTGAACAAGTTACATGGGTCAAAACAGCTTGTTAGACTCCTTCCTTTACAGTAGACCCTAACATTTTTTGTTAATAAATAACTAATTTTATATTAGCACGTTTGTGAGATTAATAAATTCGTTTTCATTGTGTTGCATTTCTTCTTTATTTAAAAAAAAAACACATAGTAAGATCGGCTCGTGTATATAAGTAAATAGATCGAAATTGTTATCACATAAATTTGTTTGACCTTAAATTTAAGTAATAACTAAAGCCTAGCAAAAACTAGGGGAATCTAGGCTACTTTTGTGGATTCCTAGAAACCCATTCGGTTTAGAAAAAAATGGGAAAAATTAGTGAGAATCTACCAAAAGGAACCAAGTGAAAAAAGTTATTTGATCCGCCACTTGCAAAAACCACAAACCTTGCCATCTTCAGGAATAGTAAGCGCGGTTAGTAGCAACGAGTAACCCGTATAAACCCCGAGCTCTAAGGTCTTTTTCGCACCGGTGAGCTTCAACAACATCTCAATCATCTGGCCCGCATCCGGTGAAGTACCCATAAAAAACCTACAAATCAAGATTCAATAACTCACGCAAGTTTCAAACTACACAAAATACAATATTCCTATAACTTGTTTCATGCGACGGAACTAACAATCGATGTGAAGCGGTAAGCGCTCTGATCTCCTTCAACTGTTCGGGTTCCTGAGGGTAGACATTAGTCTCCAGGATGTACTACACGCAAAGCAAAAGAAAGTTGGTTGATTTAAAGATTTGAATTAACAAAAGTTGGATCAAAAGTTGTGTGAGCAAACTAAACCTTGTATAGCTCATCACTTTGCAGCAAACCTTTATTTTCCATTGCTTTTGGATCTGTGAGAAATGGTGTGATTTGTGAAGCTTTTTGAAGATATATATATAAACCCAAGAGGATTAGTAGTGTGTTAGAGATAGAGTTTGTTACGTTAGTTAGTTATTTTATCTTGTTTGTTGTTTACATTAAATTCCGTATATATAACTATTAGCCCATTAATTATGATCTAAATACAAAAAAAAACAACACTTTTTTTTAAACAACACTATCACTATGTATATATAGTGTTACGTTTTATTGTTGGAGAGAGTCGGTGGGTAAAGCAATTAATACCACATCACATTCACTAACGAATTTTTTTTCACGCTATGCTTTATATATATAGGGAGAAGATCATGCGAGAACCATCTCTTATTGCGAGAACCGCGAGAACCAATGTGAACACAACCAAAAATGCATAAAAATAGCTAAAAACCACACAAAATTTTTTTTTTGATTTTTTTAATATTTTTTATGTTAAAATCGCTACTTTTCGAAGCCAAATTTTTTTTTTTTTTTAATTTAAAAAATTTTTTTTTTTTTGGATTCGAAAAGTAGCGATTTTAACATAAAAAATATTAAAAAAATCAAAAAAAAAAAATTTAGATTTTTTTAGGTTTTTTGAGGGTTTAGTTTTTAGCATTTTAGCTTGGGGGGGGGGTTTAGGTTTTTGGGGGGTGGGGGAGGGGGTTAGGTTTTTTTTTTAGGTTTTTTTAGGTTTTTTGGGGGTTTTAGTTTTTAGCATTTAGCTTGGGGGGGGGGGGGGGTTTATATATATATATATATATATATATATATATATATATATATATATAGAGGCCGGTTATCATACAAACACTCTAATCATACATTATGTACGCTACAACAACAACCGTACGATCATCTCATTAAAAGCGCGTGTTTAAACAATTAAATTAATCAAATTAAAATTAATAAAAGAAACCGCCAAGGTTAGAATCGTCCATAGCGAGAACAAAACCCCTGATTATCAGCACACAAAAACTCAAAATCATACCGTAAAACCCCAAAAAATCAAAAGCATTCTCCTTCTCCAAAACATTACCTGCAACTCAGCGATTTCAACTACGATTCACTGCTACTCTCCATTGCGATTTCAACTACGATACCATGAATATTGAGAAAAGAAGCAAAGCAAACAACGACAGACCACAAGCGAGGAATATGAATCCAGGTATCTATTTACATTTGCGATTTAGTGTGTTATATACAGGGGCTTTAAAATCAAATGCGATTTTGTTTATTTATTAACGTTTTAACTTAAACATATAGTTGTATAACATTATATATTGATAACATCTTCAATTTTGCTAGGGTTTATTGCAGGTATATTTATTTATTAGGTTTTGCATTTTTTATGCACTTGTCTTAATGATACTGATGGGTGTGCGATATCATATAGGATTTTGTTGTGGTTTTAATGACATTTGCGATTTCAAATGACAAAAAGCTAGTATGTAGAAGTTTTTTTGTTTTAGGTTAAATTAGATTTGCGAATTGATATGAATGCAAATGCGATTTTATATGAGAAGTTAGTTGTATTGTTTAGCTAATGCTTATGAAACAAATGCGAAGTCATAACTCATAAATGCAAATTGATAAAATAACACATGCGAATTGATATCTAACACATGCGAATTGATGACTTGTTGTGCATGATTAACTGACAAATGCGATTTTGTTGTGCATGATTAAATTAGATTTGCGAATTGATATAAATGCAAATGCGATTTTGTAGAAATCGAATCTGATGAAGACTTTGAAGGACCAATATCAACTCTGATAAAAATTAAAAAGAATAGAAAGAGATTGGTGATTCAAGAAAGTTCAGAAGATGATGAATTTGTTAAGCCACCACCAAAAAAGAAAAAACATGAGAAGAAAGAAGATAAGAGAAAATCAAAGATACTCACAAAAAAACATTCAAAAAAGGGCAACAACCTAAAACAGACCATAGAGAGTTTTTCAAATACAGCAATGAAGCAATACTGCTGAGATGCCAACCTAACTCATATATGGATACTGTTAGAAAATTTTCAAAAAAACAGATAGATGATGTTAGGGATATGGGGTTTGGAGCTATTCTTGATATCAACATCAACCATATTTCGACACGATTGGCATATTGGCTAGCAAGAAACTTTGACGAGAATTCCGATGAGCTAAACTTGGGAAAACACAAAATAAAAATAACATCGGACACAGTTTTTGAGGTATTTGGAATACCAAGAGGGCCAAAGAAGGTTGAGATAATAGCCGATAAGAGGAAAGTTAAAAAGCAAGTGAAACTTGAAAAAAGTCAAGAACCGGGAAATGCTGTGAGGGATACATTCATCCACCAGTGGGAGGAAAACAGGAGAATTACCCATGGCTTAATTGCAGATACAATGGAAAATCAAAGAGACGGAGGGAGCCTGTTTAAATTAAACTTCCTAGTATACTGGATGACGTTCTTTGCGGAGATTACAAAGGCAACACTTGCAAATGATAGATGTTTGCTTGGTGTAGAAGATGTTGAGGAAATAAAAAATCTAGATTGGTGCTCATTTCTACTCGACACCTTACGTCGTACACGAGCAGGCTGGAAAAACTACAAAATACAGTTTGTGGGACCTGTTGCCTTTCTTACGGTATACATTACTACATTTAATAACACATTTAGAATACTATTATGTTTTGTTATATAATTAAATGATCTTGCGATTTATACAGCTTCTGTACACGCATGAGTACAACAAGAGGCTTAACCTGTTTGAGAAAGCTGTGGAAATACCGGTTATTCGTTATATCACATCATCGGAGATTGATATAGTCGAAGAACAAATTTCGGATAACGGACCTATATGGATATCAAGTGAGAGTGAAGAAGAAGAAGAAAGTGAAGAAGAAAATGAAGAAGAAAATGAAGAAAAGAATGAAGGAGAACATGGTCCTCCGGAGGATGATTATACACTACGACCACCGGTTGACACGATGATAAGCTACAAACGAAGGACTGCGCGCGCAGTACAACACGAAGAAACCGGGGAAGAGCCAAAAGATAAGGAGAACATTGATGAGTTCATGGATTTCAGTTTTGAAATCAATGAAATGTCTCAGATGAACATTGACTTTGAAGTTGGAACGCAGACGCAGAAAATGATGGATTATTGCAACACTCCTGCTCAACTTTCACCGTCGGTATTCTATGACACAGCCAACGAACAACAACTAGAGGCTTCGAGAGCAAATAAAAAGGTAATGGTATAAAAATGTTAATTTAACTTATTTAACTTTATCAATTATATTTAACTTCTATACTGATATTACAGAATCTGTTGAAAAAGATGAAAGCAAATGTCAAAAAATACCTTAAAATGGTTCGAGATGTTCAAGAGATGAACAACTTAGTGTCAGAGGCAAAAACTAAGTGTTTTTGGGATGTTGAGGTTATGTGTCACACCCCCAAAATCCACCTGCGGAGTACTACCGCTTGGAGGCGTGACTGACCAGGATCCAGCCACCAATCATACTGGACAAGCATATAAGTAGTTATAAAAGTCCACCCAATACAATTGGTGTTCAAACAAAACATAGTTAAGTTGCAAGCGGAAGCATAAGTCTTAAATCAAAACATAAGTCTAATTGTTTCACAGTTTAACATGGCACACAGTCGTCCATGTCCCACAACGATCCTCCTCCATGCACGCTCCAGCTTAAGAACCTAAGGACCTGCAAAGCATGTAGTAACGAGTCAACAACTAGTTGAGTGAGTTCACGGTTGGGTGTTCGTTTTAAGTTGTTTCAAAAACAGTTTCCTTTAGCTGGCATCCTGCCGTGGGGGTTACCCCATAGTTAAAAACGTGACTTGTTTATTCCCGGTTACTCTGGCAATCCTGCCGTGGGGGCTACCCCGTGTTAGTTATCTGGCATTTCGGCCGTGGGGGCTACCCCATGTATACACTAGACTCGTTACCATATCGACTGCTGACTGTAGTCATGTTTATGTGCCCTGAAACTGTCAATGTCTATCATCATTGACGTGCCCCAGATCCATTAGTTCACGCCCGTCCTCTGCGGCACGGTGTGAGGTTTGTCAGACCTAAATAGCGCTATCTAACTAATGACCCGCTCGCCATTGGCCCGGCGATTAAGTCGATATAAAAATGAGGGACTTCGTGATAGAGTTTTGGTCTAGTACGAGATATCTGTCCGTGAGGACGAGGAATTACATTCCTGAACCTTTGCTGTCCTACCCAAGGAGGACGAGGAACCCAGTTCCTTAACCCCAATTCCCGACCCCTGGGAATCCCATGCTTTGTAGAGGGTGTGAACTCACCTTGGTTTGCTCGGTAGAAAACACAGAAAAGTCAAACAAGCAACGTTGAGGCTACTCACGTCCTATCATAGTTGTATCATACAATCAGGTTCGTATTCAAGTAGTGCACGTATGGGTTACACGTTTAATCATGGCAGTTCATCGACATTCACATTTAACAATAACATATCAGGTCTGTACACTAGGCCCAAGCGTCCGGCCCAATCAAATAAGCCCATAATTAAACAAGTCCAACAGTGTGTACCCGTACATGATCCCGAGTCGCAACTAGGCGTTTGCGACTCGCAACCGGAGTCGCAACCCTGGTTTCGGTCCATGCTGTTTTGATTACGAGTCGCAACCGGACTCGCAACAATGGTTTCGAGTCACAAGGTCTATGTGCTGATCATGTGTGGTTCCGAGTCGCAACCAGGTGTTTGCGACTCGCAACCGGTGTCGCAACTGGGCGGTTTCGACTCATCATGCATGGTTTCGAGTCGCAACCAATGGTTTCGGTTGGACAACTACTGATTCGGAACAGTGTACTATTCTGATTTCATGTAACAGTTTGTACTATCCAACCAAATTCCTTAAACATGTCCCTTGTCTAGCAATTTACTAAAAATGGATCAAACAAATCAGATTTCAAATATTCAACTATGTTCTTATGATATTCAACAAGTTCTTCATGTTCATCCATTATTCAAAACACATTCATCATGTTCATCATCATTCATATGAACCTAAGTCTAACCAAGTCATGAACAACTTATCAACAAATCACCCTAATAACAAGTTCTCGGTTCTTTAACACAAGAGTACACAATCCGAGTTATATGAACATCAACCACTAGTGTTTTAGACTACATTTAAACACAAAACATCATGGGTTCATTATGCCACACATCCGAAATCAAGCATGTTATCTTATTAATCATTATCATGCATAAACTTAACAAATAAACATACTATCACATAATTTCCAGCATGTATCATCATCAACCCGAAACAACCTCATAACATGCATCATCAACATCCGAAATATATGACAAGAATCATTAACCAACAAGTATCATGTACCCTAACCAACAAGCATTCAAACATCAAGCACACATCATTCTTAAATCATAAAGATACACTAACCGATTTGGTTCTCTAAGTGTGAGGGTATGAAGAGTGATGAGTGACTTCCGAATGATGATCTTGAGCTCGGTCCGAGAGTCCTAATGCCACCGGTTTGGATCCGAGAAGAAGGAGGAGCAATGTTGTAGCTTTGATGGTTTCTAGAGAGAGAGAGTAGAGGAGTGTGTGTGTGTCCAAGAAAATGGCAAGGATGACTAACAATTGGATTATGTACTAGCTTCAAGTGCACCCTAATGGGCTTCGACATAGGCTAAGTGCATATGTGTGTGTGTGTGTGGCCCAACCGGCCCATGTGTTATCATTCACTCGAGACCACATGATCTCGAGTCGGGTTCGTGTTGTCTCGGTTCATATACATACTCGAATACATACACACAAGCACACACACAACATAACACATAAATCATATAAGTTCACATGTATTCATTGGTCATTAATCACATGAGTTTAACTAGTCACGCGTTTAAGCATACAACAAAAGGTTCTAAATTTCGAGTTGTCACATCATCCCCAAGTTGAAAGAAATTTCGTCCCGAAATTTGGTAGGCACTCACTGAGGAAGCTAGTTAAGTTGTATGTTTTTCCTGGTTTTCCCGGGGTGTCACATCCACCCCCCGTTGATCTGGAATTTCGTCCCGAAATTCCGTAGCTTCGGCCTCAGTAGTGGGTGTACTGTTTGCGAACAGTTGGGGATACTTTTGTTTCATCTGATCTTCGCGCTCCCAGGTGAACTCTGGGCCGCGACGTGAGTTCCAACGAACTCGAACGAGAGGTATCCTAGTGCTCTTGAGGACCTTATCATCCCGGTCCGTGATCTCGACTGGTTCCTCGACGAATCGTAACTGCTCGTCGATAGTGAGTTCCTTCAAAGGAACTACGTGGGTCTCATCTGATGGACACTTCTTCAGATTCGACACGTGAAAAACGTTGTGAACTGCACCGAGTTCCGCTGGTAAGTTCAACCTGTAGGCCACCCTGCCTATTTTCTCAATGACCTCGAAAGGTCCAACGTATCGTGGGTTGAGTTTACCGCGTTTACCAAAACGAACCACACCCTTCCAGGGTGAAACTTTGAGTAGTACCCGCTCCCCAACCTGGAGCTCAAGTGGTTTCCTGCCCATGTCGGCGTAAACTTTCTGACGTTCGCGAGCGGCCGTCATGCGTTTTCGGATCTGAGCGATCTGCTCGGTTGTATCTACCACATATTCTGGACCAGTGATCTGACTATCTCCCACCTCTGCCCAGCAAAGAGGAGACCGGCATTTACGTCCGTACAATGCCTCAAACGGAGCAGCTCCAATGCTGGTGTGGTAGCTGTTATTGTACGAGAATTCCACAAGTGGCAGATGCTTTTCCCAGCGGTTGCCAAAGTCGATTACACATGCACGAAGCATGTCTTCTAAGGTTTGAATGGTGCGCTCGGACTGCCCGTCCGTCTGAGGATGGTACGCTGTGCTCATGTCTAGTCGTGAGCCGAAGGATTTGTGCATTGCTTGCCACAGCTCCGAAGTAAAACGTGCATCTCGATCTGAGATAATGGAGGTGGGCACCCCGTGCCTCGAAACGATTTCCTTGATGTATATTTCTGCAAGAGTGGAGAACTTATCCGTTTCCTTGATAGCCAGGAAGTGTGCAGATTTCGTGAGTCGATCCACGATCACCCAAATAGTATCGTTCCCGCGCTGGGATCTAGGTAGGCCAGTGACAAAATCCATGGAAATTTGCTCCCATTTCCATTGAGGTATCTCTGGCTGTTGGAGCAGGCCTGATGGTTTCTGGTATTCCGACTTGACCCTTGCACAAGTCAAACACTTGCTGACGTAGGTCGCTATGTGGGCCTTCATGCTAGGCCACCAGTACGTAGTTTTGATGTCATGATACATCTTATCTGATCCAGGGTGTACTGAGTAGCGAGACTTGTGTGCTTCATCCATCACAAGCTCTCGTAGGTTGCCATAAAGTGGGACCCAAACGCGTCCCGTTACGTAGTAAGCACCGTCTTCCTTCTGTTCTAAGCGTTGCCTCGATCCGCGTAGGGCTTCAGCCCTGACGTTTTCCGGTTTCAGTGCTTCTATCTGAGCTGCTCGTATCTGGGAGGGAAGACTAGAATGGATCGTGAGTTGTAAAGCTCGCACGCGCTTAGGCGCAGTGTCCTTTCGACTGAGGGCGTCAGCCACAACATTGGCTTTGCCCGGGTGATATCTGATTGCGCACTCGTAGTCACTTAGCAACTCGACCCATCGTCGTTGCCGCATATTCAGTTCCTTCTGCTTGAAGATATGCTCGAGGCTCCTGTGGTCGGTGTAGATGGCGCACTTGGTACCATACAGGTAATGCCGCCATAACTTAAGTGCAAAAACAACAGCTCCCAGCTCTAGGTCGTGCGTCGTGTAGTTCTTTTCATGAACCTTGAGTTGGCGTGAGGCGTAGGCTATAACTTTATCTCGTTGCATCAACACGCAACCAAGACCCTGAATTGATGCGTCGCAGTAGACCACAAAGTCGTCTGTGCCTTCCGGCAAGGAAAGGATAGGTGCGCTACAAAGTCTATCCTTTAGGTGCTGAAATGCCAACTCCTGTGCGTTTCCCCAGCGATAAACAACGCCCTTCTGCGTTAGGGAGGTGAGAGGCTGTGCAATCTTAGAAAAATCCTTTATGAATCTCCGGTAGTATCCCGCCAAACCCAAGAATTGGCGAATTTCCTTTGGTGTACGAGGTGCAGGCCAGTTCTTTATCGAGTCTACCTTGGATGGATCAACGTGAATCCCATCCTTGTTTACCACGTGGCCTAGGAAATGGACTTCTCGAAGCCAGAAGTCGCATTTCGAGAACTTCGCATAAAGCTGTTCTGTTCGAAGGAGTTCCAGAATAAGTCGCAGATGCTGCTCATGTTCCTCCCGACTCTTGGAATAGATCAGGATGTCGTCGATGAAGACTATAACGAACTTGTCCAGGTAAGGCTTGCACACTCGGTTCATCAAGTCCATGAAAACCGCAGGTGCGTTTGTCATCCCAAAAGGCATGACCAAAAACTCATAGTGCCCGTATCGAGTTCTAAAAGCTGTCTTGGAGACGTCCTCTTCCCGGACTTTCAGCTGGTGATAACCCGATCTCAAATCGATTTTCGAATAGTAGCTCGATCCTTGCAACTGGTCGAACAAGTCGTCGATACGCGGTAGAGGATAACGATTCTTCACCGTCACCTTGTTGAGTTCTCGGTAGTCGATGCACATTCTGAAAGTACCGTCTTTCTTTTTCACAAATAGTACTGGAGCTCCCCAGGGCGACGAGCTAGGACGAATAAAACCCTTATCCAGGAGCTCTTGTAGTTGCGTGGAGAGTTCTTTCAACTCTGATGGAGCTAAACGATAGGGTGCACGAGCTATAGGCGCAGCTCCAGGAGCTAGTTCGATCTGAAACTCGACTTGGCGAAGAGGCGGAAGACCAGGTAATTCCTCAGGAAATACCTCTGGATAATCGCGTACAACTGGGAAATCTTCTATCTTCTTCTCTTTCTCCGTGGTGTCAGTAATAAGAGCCAAAATAGCAGTGTGGCCCTTTCGTAAGTACTTTTGGGCCTTAAGGAGGGAAATGACGTTCTCAACAGCACTCCTCTTGTCGCCATGAATCATGAGAGGTTCACCATCGGGACCTGGAATACGGACAACCTTCTCGTTGCAAAGAATCTCTGCTCGGTGTTGGGATAACCAATCCATCCCAATAACAACGTCGAAACTACCCAAGACGATAGGAATGAGATCGATAGAGAAGGTCTGGTCAGCGAGAATGAGTTTACAACCCTTGACTACGTGTGTGGCTTCTAAACTCTTACCATTTGCTAGCTCTACGGTGTGCTTGTTGTTCAAGGGTGTTGGAATACGCTTAAGCATTCGACTAACTTCTAGTGACACGTAGCTAGTATCGGCGCCCGAATCAAATAAAACTGAAACATAAAAGTCGTCGAGAAGGAACTTACCCGCCACAACATTGGGGTCGTTCCTTGCTTCACCTTGGCCGATCACAAACATTCGCCCCCTGGCGCCATTGTTGTTGTTGTTCCCATTGTTACCATTCCCCTGATTGTTGTTATTGTTGTTGTTGTTGTTGTTCTGGTTCCTGTTCAGTTGGGGACAATCTCTCTTGAAGTGGCCCTCAGCTCCACACTGAAAGCACCCTTTGTTGTCACCTTGCTGCTGCTGCTGGCGCTGGTTCTGTTGAGCTTGCTGACGATTCTGATTGGCGGGGTATAAGCTTCTGCAATCCTTTGCAGCATGACCAGGCTTGTTGCACCGATGACAGTTGCCCCTGGTGCATGGTCCGCTGTGGTGCAGGCTGCAGCGATTGCATTTGGGATGATTTCCTTTGTATCCGCCACCAGGCGATTGCTGATTAGGGCTCTTGTAGTCCTCAGTCTTTCTTTGCTGAGACTGAGGCTGAACAGAAGTCGAACCCTTACTCGAAGTTCCATCCCATTTCCGTTTGTTGTCACTTGAGGTACCAGTAGTAGTTGCAGTGCCAATGCGTTTTGGTAACTTGTTTTGCTCCACCGCCTGATCCGTTAGACGGTGAGCCAACTGCACGGTTTGCTGGTAGGTGGCGAGGTTCGCTGAAGTCACATGACTTTGGATTTCTGGCACTAAGCCCTGAAGAAACAGTTCGATGCGTTTGATGGGAGGATCCACCATGGTAGGACACAGAATTGCCAGTTCGTTCGACCTTTTCACATAAGCTTCAATCTCCGACCCCGTCATCTTGAGGTTGAAGAACTCCACCTCGAGTTTGTGAATCTCATCACGACTGCAGTATTCCTCTTTGATCATTTCCTTAAAAGTTTCCCATGGAGTGGCGTTGGCAGCAACCAACCCTAGCATTTGAACTTGAGCATTCCACCACGTGAGGGCTAAACCCTCGAGAGTACCAGTAGCATACTTCACCCTGCGCGCCTCAGGGCATTCACACATTTCGAACACAGATTCTAGTTTCTCAAACCAATGTAGGAGACCTACTGCTCCTTCAGTGCCGCTAAAAGTGGTTGGTCGGCAGTCCATGAAAGTCTTAAAAGTGCACACGGGTGGTTGAACATGCTGACCTATCGTAGGTGAAAGAAAAGACAGAGTTTAACACAAAGGTTGGTTCACGAGGGTAGGATCCTAAAGATCCTAGAATAAGTTCGGACTGCAGGATATACCTCCTGCGTGTGCAGCTGCAAGTGCTGCGGCAACTCGTTCGTTGATCAGAGCCGTCAACTGGGCTTGTGTCATGTTAACGCGTCCAGACATGATCTTCATATCAAGAAGAACGTGAGTGAGTGGGGTTCGCGAAAGTGCGATGATAGGATAGAGTAAGCACGCACGTGTTCAAGCAACAGTAGTTATACTAACCAAGCATACCATAAGTAATGTACCATGTACTAACAAGTAGGCAATATATACACAGATCATATTACCTAGGATGTCGAGCCTTGCATGTGGAGTGAAGCATCGTTGTGGACCGTTGAGCACTGTACAGGTTATAGTCTGGTTTTAACAAAAACGTTTTCCCCTTTATTAAAACCAAGTTCACTATAACCAATGGCTCTGATACCAATCTGTCACACCCCCAAAATCCACCTGCGGAGTACTACCGCTTGGAGGCGTGACTGACCAGGATCCAGCCACCAATCATACTGGACAAGCATATAAGTAGTTATAAAAATCCACCCAATACAATTGGTGTTCAAACAAAACATAGTTAAGTTGCAAGCGGAAGCATAAGTCTTAAATCAAAACATAAGTCTAATTGTTTCACAGTTTAACATGGCACACAGTCGTCCATGTCCCACAACGATCCTCCTCCATGCACGCTCCAGCTTAAGAACCTAAGGACCTGCAAAGCATGTAGTAACGAGTCAACAACTAGTTGAGTGAGTTCACGGTTGGGTGTTCGTTTTAAGTTGTTTCAAAAACAGTTTCCTTTAGCTGGCATGGGTTACCCCATAGTTAAAAACGTGACTTGTTTATTCCCGGTTACTCTGGCAATCCTGCCGTGGGGGCTACCCCGTGTTAGTTATCTGGCATTTCGGCCGTGGGGGCTACCCCATGTATACACTAGACTCATTACCATATCGACTGCTGACTGTAGTCATGTTTATGTGCCCTGAAACTGTCAATGTCTATCATCATTGACGTGCCCCAGATCCATTAGTTCACGCCCGTCCTCTGCGGCACGGTGTGAGGTTTGTCAGACCTAAATAGCGCTATCTAACTAATGACCCGCTCGCCATTGGCCCGGCGATTAAGTCGATATAAAAATGAGGGACTTCGTGATAGAGTTTTGGTCTAGTACGAGATATCTGTCCGTGAGGACGAGGAATTACATTCCTGAACCTTTGCTGTCCTACCCAAGGAGGACGAGGAACCCAGTTCCTTAACCCCAATTCCCGACCCCTGGGAATCCCATGCTTTGTAGAGGGTGTGAACTCACCTTGGTTTGCTCGGTAGAAAACACAGAAAAGTCAAACAAGCAACGTTGAGGCTACTCACGTCCTATCATAGTTGTATCATACAATCAGGTTCGTATTCAAGTAGTGCACGTATGGGTTACACGTTTAATCATGGCAGTTCATCGACATTCACATTTAACAATAACATATCAGGTCTGTACACTAGGCCCAAGCGTCCGGCCCAATCAAATAAGCCCATAATTAAACAAGTCCAACAGTGTGTACCCGTACATGATCCCGAGTCGCAACTAGGCGTTTGCGACTCGCAACCGGAGTCGCAACCCTGGTTTCGGTCCATGCTGTTTTGATTACGAGTCGCAACCGGACTCGCAACAATGGTTTCGAGTCACAAGGTCTATGTGCTGATCATGTGTGGTTCCGAGTCGCAACCAGGTGTTTGCGACTCGCAACCGGTGTCGCAACTGGGCGGTTTCGACTCATCATGCATGGTTTCGAGTCGCAACCAATGGTTTCGGTTGGACAACTACTGATTCGGAACAGTGTACTATTCTGATTTCATGTAACAGTTTGTACTATCCAACCAAATTCCTTAAACATGTCCCTTGTCTAGCAATTTACTAAAAATGGATCAAACAAATCAGATTTCAAATATTCAACTATGTTCTTATGATATTCAACAAGTTCTTCATGTTCATCCATTATTCAAAACACATTCATCATGTTCATCATCATTCATATGAACCTAAGTCTAACCAAGTCATGAACAACTTATCAACAAATCACCCTAATAACAAGTTCTCGGTTCTTTAACACAAGAGTACACAATCCGAGTTATATGAACATCAACCACTAGTGTTTTAGACTACATTTAAACACAAAACATCATGGGTTCATTATGCCACACATCCGAAATCAAGCATGTTATCTTATTAATCATTATCATGCATAAACTTAACAAATAAACATACTATCACATAATTTCCAGCATGTATCATCATCAACCCGAAACAACCTCATAACATGCATCATCAACATCCGAAATATATGACAAGAATCATTAACCAACAAGTATCATGTACCCTAACCAACAAGCATTCAAACATCAAGCACACATCATTCTTAAATCATAAAGATACACTAACCGATTTGGTTCTCTAAGTGTGAGGGTATGAAGAGTGATGAGTGACTTCCGAATGATGATCTTGAGCTCGGTCCGAGAGTCCTAATGCCACCGGTTTGGATCCGAGAAGAAGGAGGAGCAATGTTGTAGCTTTGATGGTTTCTAGAGAGAGAGAGTAGAGGAGTGTGTGTGTGTCCAAGAAAATGGCAAGGATGACTAACAATTGGATTATGTACTAGCTTCAAGTGCACCCTAATGGGCTTCGACATAGGCTAAGTGCATATGTGTGTGTGTGTGTGGCCCAACCGGCCCATGTGTTATCATTCACTCGAGACCACATGATCTCGAGTCGGGTTCGTGTTGTCTCGGTTCATATACATACTCGAATACATACACACAAGCACACACACAACATAACACATAAATCATATAAGTTCACATGTATTCATTGGTCATTAATCACATGAGTTTAACTAGTCACGCGTTTAAGCATACAACAAAAGGTTCTAAATTTCGAGTTGTCACATTATGAATGCTTGTAAGGAGTGGGATCAAACGCTTCAGAATAATCCCATCTGTCTGCCACCTGAACCGGTTCAAGAGCATGAACCTGCAGCCTCTCCTGTTCAAGAGCATGAACCTGCAGCCTCTCCTGTTCAAGAGCATGACCCTGAAAACCCAGCTTCTGAGGTTCATCATGAAGTTGCTACAAACAAAGAAGGTAAAGAGGATGAAGAAGCACAAAAAATAATATCCAGTGTTTTGCTTCAAATGGCATCAGAAGGTAACACATGCGAAATAAATATTAACACATGCGATATAATGTAAAAAATCACTAAAAATTATACATATGCGAAACCTATGAAAAACACATGCGATACTATCAAAAACATTTTAGCTTTGATTTCGCACATGATGTCATGTATACACCTGCGATTTTGACTCTGCTGTATTAAATAAAATAATTTTAATCTATAGGTACACTGCAACCAGATGATGGAGGAGTCACAGACACCCTTATTGCAAAAATTCAAACAGTGGAACCGGGTGTATATGCTTACCAAACAACTGCCAATGGTAATAAAAACCCTTTAATTCATGACAAAAATTAAACATCATAAATTATTGTATATCTTAAATTACTCTGGCATGCAGAAACTAGTGAAAATGAAAGTGTTGTCGAAGAGACAGTGAACTTGGCAGAATCTACACAAAAAGTCCAGGAAGAAGTGCCGGAAAAAGACCCCCAACAACTCGATACGGACGTTGAAATTGAAAAGGAAATGGAAACTGAATGCCCTCAGGTAACAGCTGAAGAATTACATTCAGTTGAGTTGGTTTTGAGCATAGTACCAACATTGGTAGAAGATAAAGGAAAAAAACCAACTAGAGGGAGAAAAACCACAAAGCCAGATCAAGTTCCAAAACAAGTTATACCAAAAGGGTTAAACGAACTACTTTATAAGACAATAGAACAAGCTAAAATAAGAGGTGAAAAAAGATGTGCAGATCTTGGAGACAAATTTTGTTCACCTTATTGCAATAGAGTGGTGAACATGCATGAAGTACTCTTGACCCAAGAATTAAGTGTGATCCGCTTCACATTTGCTACCTTTGCAGGCTTGCAGTAAGTAGAAAAACATATATCAACAAACAAACATCTAATAAAAAATATACACAAAACAAAAACTAATTATTTATTTTATGCCTGGCAGAGAAGAGTTTTACCGATCCAAAACTGAGGTTGCAACATTCAAAGCTGTGTTTGAAAGCTTCTTCAGGGGACAATACGTAGCATCAAACGGAATAGATGCATTTGTAGATATTCTAAACCTTGAAGAGAAGAAAAGGGATAGAAAATCATCACCACACAGATTCTTCTTGTATTCCACAATGATGGTATGTTTTCATATACATTTTGTCATTTTAAATTTTAAAACATAAATGAATAATAATGATTTCGCAAATTAGTTCTCTCTAAATCGCATGTATTATGGCAGAATTTTTGCTTTTGAAACATTTTCATACTGTTTGTAAAATATCGCATGTGTTGTATATACTATTCGCATGTGAAAAAATTCAAATGTTTGCCTTTCTACCACTGTTGTAATTTCGCATTTGGTACATACACTATTCGCATTTGGTACATTGTTTGCATGGATTTTGACTCTGGTTACATAAAATACAGCCGAGTATCTGTTACAACGAGGAGAAATACACAGACAACCAACGACTCAAAATATTTGCCTCTAATTTTGAAGACATGTTAAATAGATATGAGGTAAAAAAACTTGAATCGGTTGACCTGGTCTTTATTCCGGTACTTCAAGGTGACCACTTCTATGTCTTGTGCTTCAACTTGAAATCCGGCAAAATTGAGCTGATTGACAATTCAGCTGCAAAACAAGAGTTTAAGGAAAGATACAAGGAGCTTCCAGACATACTGGTAATACAAAACCCTATACTTATACAAGTTATATTTTTATGTAAAAATCTACTAACACAATGTTACAATGTTACAGAGAAGGGTATTGGTTTTATACCTAAAAGATGCTTTAAAACCAACACCGGCTATAGAACAACTTGCAACCTCAGTGATAGAAAGAAAGGAAATGGTTTGGAGGACGAAGAATAACGGCGTAGACTGTGGAGTGTTTACGATGCGTCACATGGAAACCTACAAGGGGGACCAAAAACCATGGGTGACAGGATTTGTGAATGAAGATGAAGTAAACAACCGACAGAAAGCACAACTTGATCTCCTAAGGACAAGATATCTCAGCAAAATCATTCTATCAGAACACAACATGCATCGTCTAAAAATAATTAAAATGGCCAATGATTTCGACAAAAGGAAAGACAAAGAGAGGTATATGAAAGATCTGGATGTGATAATCCCAGAAAGGATGAAAATATATTTTGACAGGGACAATTAATGTTCATTTGATGATGTACTTATGTTACATATTTCAACTGTTTCAACTGCTTTAGTTCTCTTATTAATTTAGAATATATATTGGTGTTTGTTAACTGGCAATTGTGTTCTTATTTCGCATGTGTTTTGTATTAAAATCGCATGTTTCACATTGAATTATTAACATTTGCGAAATACAATTCCATTACATGACAAAACATGCTAATTTATTGGAACATACACCAAAAAAAAAAAAAAAAACAGTTCATTCAAAAGATGAAAGAAACTCTATTTTCATCTTCATTGAGCATCTTAATATAGTTATTGCACCAGCCAACTCTTTCAACTGTTTCTCATCCCTCTCACCCAAATCCACCATAAACATAACTGCAATTTCTTTAAGACTACTCACTTGCATCTGGGATAACAAGTTCAGAATTTCTTGTCTTCTCTTCATGTTTTCTGTTACACGAGAAATGTTGGCTTCCAACATCTCTTGACAAGTTTGATCCTCTTGAATCTGTTGCTGAATCCTTTCCCTCAAAACCTGCTTGATACTTGGTTCAGAAGAAGAAGAAGAGGATGATGGTAGATCTGCCATTTTTTAAATTGGATGTTTTCAATAGTAATGAAAACATAAAATATATAATCAAAAAAAAAATATTGATATGAATTATTGAAATCAATTATTGAACTGAATTATTTGATTTCAATAATTGAAACCCACTGTGCAAAAATAAAAATAATTACACATAAAAAGATTGGGGAATCAAGAGCTACAATTGATAAAAATCTTTAAGGTTTGCGAAATATCGAATTAAACTTGCGAAATTATATATCAAATTTCATTGTGTGCGAAAAGACTATATTTAAACTTGTGAAATTATATATCAAATTTCATTGTGTGCGAAAAGACTATATTTAAACATGCGAACTTATGCAACATATGCATTTCTTTACTAGTTGGATTATTTTAAAGCATCACATGCGATATATAAAAAGACACATGCGATATAGTAACACAACAATTAATTCCAATAAACACTTAACTTCTACCCCCTGTTTATAAATCTAATAAAAAAAAAACTACAAATGAAAAAAAACCCAAAACTCATCTAAATGACGAATCAAGCAGTTTCTGAAATAGCCGTTCTGTGTGGAATCAATCAAAACCCTACAATCGAATTCAAAAACGAAGAATACTTGAATGGAAACGAACTCCATAATTGACGGTTAGGAAACGAAGAATAATTGACGGGATTCAATGATTAGCTGTCGTAAATGTTAGATTATAATGTCTGATATACCCTTATTTGTTAAAATTGAATCAGGACACGTGTATGGCTGCTATTGTAGCGTACATAATGTACGATAGTGAGATTTGTACCATACTCTTTACCTATATATATATATATATATATAGGGCAATGCTAGACAGAAAACCCTCATTTTCTTAGAAAACTCTGGAAACCCAAACCTCCCCCCATTTTTACCCAACCTCCCGACATTTTTTTTTTGAAAAAAATAACACATGTAATATAATGTGTAAATTTAATTTCTAATATTGTATTCGAATAATAATGATAAGTGTAAAAAGAAATTTTTAATTTGAACTGTTTTTGACCAAGTTCTCGTGGTTTTTTTATTTGTTCTCACGGTTCTCGCGATATTTAGCGTTCTCATTTAAACTCTCCCATATATATATATATATATATATATATATATATATATATATATATATAGGGGAAGGATCCACTAAAAAGTGGATTTTGCCTAAGTAGCCTAAGAAGGAATCTTAACCATTCATTTTTCAAATCAATGGTTAAGATGAAAGGGTAGGAGAAAGGAGGAATGCAAGGGTATCTTGGGAAAATCATATTTATGGACTTTCTCTCTCCACATGCATATTCCACCCTCATTTTTTAAACGTTCATAACTTTTTTATACGACATTATTTTTTCATAAAAATTTCACCGTAAAATCGAGCGTTTTTTTATCTTTAATTTGAGTACCATATTGCTATATAAAATATGAAGACTAAAAAAACCCACCAAAATGTGTTGTATTTCTATGTTGTATAACATTTTTTTGTGCTGGATTTTTATACTATATTTTTGTGCTAAATTTTTTGTGCTGTATTTTTTTGTCTTAAATTTTTTGTCTCATTTTTTTGTGCTAGATTTTTTTGTACTACATTTTTTTGCTCACTTTTTTCGTGCTATATTTTTTTGTACTATATTTTTTGTGCTATATTTTTTTTTGTACTACATTTTTTGTGCTAGATTTTTTGTACTAGATTTTTTGTGCTAAATTTTTTTGTACTAGATTTTTTTGTTGTATTCCTAAAAAAACAAAACAAAAGTGGTGCCACATGTCATTTTCACTCCTATTTATAAGGACAAAAATACCCTTCCTTCCTACTAATTAGGTGTGCCACATGTGATCACCACAATCCTTCTTAGGCTACTTAGGCAAAATTCACTTTTTAGTGGATCCTTCCCCTATATATATATATATATATATATATATATATATATATATATATATATATATATATATATATATATTGTCAGGATTTAGAGAGAACGGTGAAAAGTGTGAGAACGGTGAGAACGATTTTGGTGGTGATATGTGGCATTGATGTTAAATTACACTAAGGGGTAATATTGTCAAAAAAAAACCCACTCACATGAATTGGGTGTTCAAATAAAACGCCATAAAAACACCCAATTTAGAAAAACGCCAAACACTCAAAAGCTATTTTTTAAGCTATAATTTACAACAGCTCAAAAAAACCATTTTTTGAACGCCATAAAACACTCAAAATATATTTTTGAGCTATAATTTACCACAGCTCAAAAAAACCCAGCTCCTAGTTAAAACGGCATAACAAAAAAGCTATATTTTCAGGGTTCAAAGTGTAACTTATAGTGGGAACAAGTGTAAACAAGTGTAAACAAGTGTGAACACAAGTATTTAATTAGTTTTATCATACAAAACACCATAACAAATACAAAACGCCATAACAAAAAAGCTATATTTTCAGGGTCTAAAGTGTAACTTATAGTGTGAATAAGTGTGAACACAAGTATTTAATTAGTTTCCATACAAAACGCCATAACAAATACAAGCTATATTTTCAGGGTCTAAAGTGTAACTTATAGTGTGAACAAGTGTGAACACAAGTATTTAATTAGTTTCATCATACAAAACGCCTTAACAAATACAAAACGCCATAACAAAAAAAGCTATATTTTCAGAGTCTAAAGTGTAACTTATAGTGTGAACAAGTGTGAACACAAGTATTTAATTAGTTCAGAACAAAAACGCCATGAAAATACATAGTCTAAAATGCCATAAAACACCCAGTTCAGAAAAACGCCATAAAACCCAGTTAATTTTTTTCGAAAAGTATATAAATAGTATACTCATTGGAAAGATAAAAAAACGCTGAGTTTTATGGTGAATTTTTTTTCGAAAAATAATCACGTATAAAAAAAGTTATTGTCATTTAAATATGATGGAGGAAAATGGCATGTGATTAGCATGTGCACCTTTGATTGGATCTTCCTATTTTACCCTTCCTGGTAGTTACAAGACCCTATTATTTACAAAAATGCCACCGCATCAATCTCAGCCACAAACCACTAAGATCTTGTGGCTCAGAATCGTTTTCACCGTTCTCACACTTTGAGTCGTTCTCTCCTGATCCTGTTCCTATATATATATATAATAGAAACAAACAAACAAAATGTGAGTTGGTCTGGTGGTAAGGTTACCATTTGTGTATAAGTGGGAGACTCGAGTTGAGTCTGTGGAGCATCTTTCATGTTAGATTTTTGTTTTCAAACCTTTGTTATTGAATGGTGGGGGTTAGCCATTTTATTCCAAAACTAGAATATATACTTACCTTGTAACACCCTAATTTTTGACGATTCAAAACCATGATGCAAACTTTATTTTTAGGCCAAACGTACAGTGGCGGACCCAGTAATTATTTGATGGGAGTGCGGATGAGACGTTAATCATATTTTTAAGGGGTGTGGTCGGGTTTTTTTACCTAAAATATACACTAATGTTTTTTCCAAAGAGTGCAGCCGCCCACCCATGACGGTGGGTAGGTTTGCCACTGCATACGTAATGAGCATTATAGGAGGGTGAAATGGTTTGATAACGCCCCCACACCATTCCCATAGGCATTATACGAGCATGAAAATGGAAGGGCATTTTAAGAATAATGCCCAATGAGAGTGAAAAACATGGAAATGTAATGAATGAAATGGCATTAAGGGGCTTTAACCATTACATGCGGCATTATAGTGTTGAAGTGTCAAAAACGTCCCTTGAGAAGCATTAACTATTACGAATAGTCTTATGTTTTGAATGAAAACCTAAGTTACATAATTAAGAGGGAGAATTTAAAGGCCTACAATAAGAGGATCTAAAAGGAATAGGGTGGTGGACTTAAAAGCTGAAAGGAAACAAAAATAGAAGATCATGAGGGAAAATGGTAAAGGAAACAAAAAAAAAGGGAAATCCATGCATGAAGCCTTCATATTCTCCATCAATGAAAGATCTTGAGAAAGAAAGTGTGAAACAGATTGATTGAAGTTGGGTTGTTGCAACAAATTGAAGGGGAAACGACAGGTGAACGATTCCATATCATAGCCAATCAGATTCGATAAGAAAGAATCAGTTTTAGTAACGTTTTAAAGGGTTTTGGTTCGATTCACACGAATGGAACCCATTTCACACCTTAATTTCCTCCTTTGCTATAAATGGCGGGGTCAGTCTCACAATCCCTAAATGGAATATATGCTTACCCATTTCAATACCAGGAAAGATGCATAGATAACCATTTAATTTTATTTTTTTTTATCGTATCCTATATGTTTTTCTATATTTTTTTTCTTTCATATCTTATATCTAATCTGAAACGTCCACTTATTCACGAGCTAATTGACAATCATAAGACATTAAAATTTGAACCCTTTTAAAAGACCTCCATACCTTTACATTGGTAAGTAATGATAATAATAATATATATACACGAATTTTTGACAAAATTTGGGCATGACCTATCCGTTTGTTAATCGGTTCCCTACTTTAATAATTTTCATTCAAAATTCAGCTCTACGACACTTTTGAAACATAACAAAGTTTCAACCATACAAAATACCCAAAGTAAGATTTTAAGAAAATAACCAAACTACTATAAACATCCTAGACTTAAGTTCAATATTACATCACAATCGTTTTTTGACCCATTTGCATGAAGCAACATAAACCGGAAGCGTGTATATAGACGAAGTGGTGTGTTCGATCCGAGCTTGCCATCCTAAGCTTGAGATTTACCTATTACCACAATAACAAAAATTCATCATTAGGTTCACATGTCATAAACACTAAAATTTCAATGATCCTAACAACCAACTTTCTAACATGCTTTCTTTAACATACTTAACGTACATCATTCACAACATGTCTATCCCTTACGAATGAGTCGACCCATATTATAACTTACTTTCTTATTTTCCTTCTAAACGGTCGACCCATCATAACGGAACAACAAAATCACTCAAAATTTAAAAAATCAACTATTCAAGCAATTAATCGAACACTTGGTGTGCGTATAACACTTTTAGCACTATGTAGATGTGTTTTTTGCATAACTTACTAGCAACCTTCATAACTCATTCAATTGACCAAATTTTCATAATCCATTCACCCTACCACATAATAATCTATTGGTATTTTAGTACATAAACATTCACCAATCCAATTCCTTGATTAATTCAAATAAAAGTTCATCATATTACTAAATCAAATGCGTTTCTACTCAAAATTCAATCTAATCAATCTCATTCATAAAACATCTTCTACTTGATGAATCTAACTCACAAAAAAGTTCAATTTCATAAAATTTCACGAATTGATTAAACCCTAGTTCATGAAAATGAATCAAAACATAACATTCAACATACCTTATGCTCAAATCACTTAGGTTAGAGATTAACGAACAGTCCCGGCTTAAGCCCAAGTCAAAAAAGGCATTTGTTTTGGGCCTCCAAGTTTTAGAGGCTGTGACATCTGTGTCTCCACGGCCATCGAACAAATACCAAATCAATTAAATGTTGTGTTTCATGCTTGGTATTTGTATAAATATGTGTATCAGTTGCACATATCAACTCTTGTTCGATTTCGAGCTCTAAATCGCTTTCTGGAAGGTTATACGCGCACTTATGCGTAAATATAACCAGTTTAATGAAACAAACACTCCGGGACAGTGACATAGGATTAACATACCTTAAATAACCTTTACATAACTTAGAAATAAGTTTTGGAGGGTTTGGTGTGGCGAAATCAAGTTTATTCGCTTAAAGGGACTAATTTCAACAAACTGCGAAAGTATGCCGATTTGTACTGTAACAAACATTCCGGAACATGACCATAAGTTAAACATACCCTAAATATCCTTTACATATCTTAGAAATAGGGTTTGAGGTAAAATAAACTTTTTGGTAATTCAGGGACTAAAAGCGTCAAAAGTGCATAAGTTTGCATTTTCGCACATATCTTACGTTTTGAATACATTCGGACATCCAAAACTTTATGTAATCATTAAAATATTTTATTTTAGTGATTGGCATGATAAAATTCCATTCGTTGCGTAATTTGGATCGTTTTTGCGTTCGTTACGACTTCCGTCGTAATTAACCGAACAACGCAACCGTACGACCAAACGAACTGACATCCGAGATATTTTTGAGCATTTTTTGAGTTCCCTATACTTTAACTTCATTTTAGAGCCTTGAAATGAGGTTAACGAGGCTTAAACGTGTCAAAAATGAGCCGAAATGCAAGATTCTGAAGTTCAGGGACCAAAATTGTCATTCTGCCATAGTTATCTTAGGAAGGGACCAAAATGAAAAATCTAAATTCCAGCTTGTTCCAGCTGTTCCCCTCATTTTCACATGGTTTTAATAAAACTATGGGCTCCCATGGTTTCACAAAACCATGGGCACATGTGTACTGATGAGATCGAAGCTCGTTTTACGATGAACGATCCTAACGGTTCTAGTTTTCCTATAAATAACTATCCCCTTTCACTTGCAAAACCCACATTGATCTGATTTTGGCTCTCTAAGTTGAAGTTTATGCTTCATACCTGAGAGTAAATCGGATCAAAGCTTGCGGGGACCTTTTGTAAGTATTCTTTCGTTCTTTTATCGCTTTTCGAGTCTGAAAGTCAAACTGCGTTTGACTTTCTGCATTGACCAGTTTATGGTCAATGCGAAGTTCGTTTGAACTTCATAACGTGAGCGTAATCACGATGGTTATAGTCCCTAGTGACTATACCTACTGATTACCACGTTATCTAGGTGTAGTGACGAGTCGTAGTTTCGGCCAAAATGCTCATTCTTGCGTATTTTGTAACCAAACTACTTATAGGTATCAAAACCGTTTTTTTTGATACCAAATCTATTTTCTAAATTCGTTAAACATGTTTTAACATGTTTAACTCGTCACTTTTTAGATTAGTGCTTGTGTAGAGTCGTAAGTCAAGCGGACTAAACACCCGTTTAGACTTTCGAACACGACCCGTTTGGTCGATCATTAGGATCCGACCAAACATGTTTAGTGACCATAGTTGCATAGGGAATAACCTTCCGAGGTTATACCTTATGGTCACTTAGGTTTAATTAGTTGTATGATAGGAAGTTTATATGCCTTAGGTAAAGGACCAAAATGCCCTTTTCATGCATAATTGGTAATTAAGCATATGTAACACAAACTTTTGTCACTTAATTGATTATGCAACATATCTAATCATGTTTAGGCATATAATACTTGTCATAGGACTAGTTAGACGTCTCGAACGTGCTTTTGCGTGAGTGACACGTTAAAGTAGCTTAAGCTACCTTAATGGGTCACAATGGGTCGCAAACACTTAGGTTAGGTTTCGATTTAGGATGTAGACTTTGTTAAACCATGTCATATGAGTTCCAATACTCATTTGGTTTACAAAACCTCATCCTATCCGATCTTCCGACTTAGGTCCGGGTTATTTATAGAGTTAATAGGTTGCCGATTGATTCCGTGCTCCCTCTAGCTTTGCTTGGTTGTTGTTCAAGACCTCTAAGCATTCTCAGGTGAGTACATAGTTCCCCTATTTTACTGTTTTCAATTGTTTTGGGGTGATTCATATGTGATAAATGTTTTCAAGGTTTTAACAATGGTTTTCAAAACGATTTTCGATATTATAACAATGATTTCAAAAACGATTAAAATGATTTATATTAATTTATAACGATTTTGATATAGTAAACAAACTTGTTGGTTGTATTTACATAACGAATAATATCCATTAGTTTTGGCCGAACCGACCAGTATTAGGTTATGGTACCATAGGATCTGACAAATCCCGTTATCAGACTGCACCCATGGTTATGTGTGGGTTAGGTGGGTAACGACTGAATCTGTGATTGTTAATTTACCCTTTGGTGGTTTATTAATGCGAGAAGCGATAGGCGAGATAGTCGAGTCACGAAGGTTTGGATGTTATTAGCGAGACAATCAAAAGTAGTTTCACGATTTAAAACAAGAATGATTTAAACGACTAAAGCGATTTTTAACGAATTAAACGATTTGGGTAAACGATTGGTTTTTGGTTGGTGTTTAGATAACGGGACGGGTGTAATGTGATGAAAGCATGGTGGATACGCCACTAGTACTTCCTATATATAAGTGTTTTCATCGTATTACATACCGTGGCGTTATTTAGTTCACTTGGGTAAACGATTTTGAAACGATGTCACACAAACGAGGTTTTCGAAATGATATAAACCATACGAGTTTTATTAATGAGATTTATTAACGAGTTTTATTAACAAGATTTATTAACAAGTTTTTACGAGATGTTTTACAATTTGATTTAATTAAATAAATGTTTTGGGTTAAAAATCATGGCTATGAGATTTTATAAATTATAACCAACTTGATTTGAGTTGGTTAATTATGTCGCAATACTATACTTTTCAAAACAAGGTTTTTAATTAAGTATTGCAACATGTAAACTAGCCATGAATCTGACACTCTCAAAAACCTATGTACTCGCCAGCATTTCTTTGCTGATTTTGTTTTCACATATGTTTCAGGTGTTGTTGAATGATGTTGATTGCTAGGATGCATGCTCACATAGGACTGGACGAGGCCTTAGTGACTTAATAACAATGATAGACTATGTTTAAATTGTTTATTTAGATTTCCAGACGATGTAAATATTTAATGTTTAATAAAACGAAACTTCAAATTTCCGTGTGTTTTGAAACAATGATTCTGTTACAACACTCCCCAACGATTCCGTCGCGATTTGTTGTTTTACGCGGTCGGGGTGTGACAGAGGCCCCATTTTTTGGACTTTCTTTATACCAGCTTATTACATTTGGCATTAGGGCTTGATTACTTTATTAATAAATGAACAGACACATTGTATAGATCTCTATGATAATGCGATCTACAAGGAGAAACATCGAAACCATCAATATTTCATCTTTTGATCTTATAAACAGAACCTGCAACTACAAACTTGTGAGTTTTCCTATTATTAATATAAACATTATTATCCATGTGATTTATTTGTTTTCTACTTTAGTTGTTTATTTAATTGTTCTTGGTTAGAATTTCTTGTTTTTTTTCTATCACAAAGTCATAGTAATGCTGGCAGTTATTAAAACTCAAGGACCACTAATTATGTTGTTGCAAGCTTTCATTTTCATACTAAATTATATGATCACTAATTTTGATGTTCCATGCTTTGCTATTTTGTTGGAGGTAGTATTTTCTTCATTTACTAGTTACTATTTTTGTGACTTGAAGGGACGGAGCTTAGTGGAAACCCGAGGGTGCACCCGTCCCACCAAATGTTTGGGTTAGAAGTGTAAAATTTCCAATTTTTCGTCCGAAAATTTTAAAATTATAAAGGATCGCCCCCCCCCCCCCCCCAATTATTTTGCCTAAATATTTATACAATATATAAATTAGGTCCCATGACCCCCTCCCCCCCGGGAACTTTTAGTCAAGCTCCTTCACTAGTGACTTGAAATTGTGTATTCTTGTTCTTTTTATGTGTTACATGTTATGGTTGTAAAGCATAATAGTTATTTAATTTATTTATCTTGTTTTTGTAAAAAGGGCCCCAATTTAGGAATTCGCTTTAGGCCACCAGAAAGGTTGAGCCGGCCCTGTTAACTAAGATCATGCATTCAATCTTGAGTCTAATTCCTTCAACAATTTCTGAATTTTTCTTGAGTTTACTAGAATTGGAGAAGGGTTTCCCTTCCTGCTCTCTTGTGCATGACCCAGACACCCACCACACTGGGTTCTTTTTGTTTTAATTTGTTTATTATTATAATTACAAGTTTAACCCCTCAAGTTACTTGTGTTTATCATTCTTGTACATTTTTTTTAACTTTCATTATTTGTTATAACTTAATTAATCACTAAAACATTTAACCATTCAAATAATTTTGTCATAAAATTTTGGGGTGTTACAAGTCTACCCCTCTTAAAAAGAGATTTCGTCCTGAAACCTTAATACGTACCAAATAAATACAGGTAGTGCTTTTGCATTTCATCCTCCGATGTTGCCATTGCACTAGAACTTGTCGAATGGTCTTGTTTTGAAGATGCGTTATTATGGAATCCTTGATGGCCACCGGTCTTTCAACGTAATTCATTTTCTCATCCAATTCGATATCGTCGAGGGGCACGTAAGCCGTATCATCCGCTAGACATTTTTTTAGTTGCGACACATGGAATGTGTTGGTGCATGAAATGTCTGTTGACTACGTTTGCATTAAGTCTTAGGTCAAAATAGGTTAGATTGGAGCTTGAAAGTCAAAATAGGGTTTAACTTGTTAATTTCGCTCATATGTACATTTAGATAGGTGATTTCGCTTTTAAGGTCATCGGGGTTTCGCTCCAGGGAACCAGGTGGTTTCGCTTATAAGTGCACATGGGGTTTCGCTTATATGGACTGCCATATAAGCGAAATCAGCTGGACTATAAATACCCTGATGTGTGTCTTCATTTGTAACTTGGAGCGAAACCTGTCCATGCTTGTGGTAACGAAACTTTGTCAAAATCAATTCAGAAAGCATCAATATAGAAGGAATTAAAGAGGAAAAGCTGTTGTTACTTCGTATACATTGATTCCGCCTTTATATGCGAAGATGAACGATCTCTACTGACTATTTAGGGTCGCAACCGGTCCAACAAGTGGTATCAGAGCTCAGGACGAGGAGTTCAAACTACTACAGCTTGATTCTACCAGATTCTCTTACTTCTACTCACTTTCTTTCATACTTTTTCGATTTAAACTGGTTCCTACGGTTGAAATGGCCTGAATTTCGAGTATAACGTGTAAAACATACATTTAACAAACCCTAGAAAGAATCAGGTTAAAATACGGATTAAAAATGGTAAAAATACACTAAAAACCTGATTTCGCTTTTTAAGACATCGAAGGGGTTTCGTTTTTAGATACATTCTAATTTCGCTTATACGGACATAATCATCTTGATTTCGCTCATAGGGACAGTGTCTCCTGATTTCGTTTTTGTGACACTGATATTTCGCTTATCTGTCACTTTCAGACTGATTTCGCTTATCAGTCACATATACTGATTTCGCTTATCAGTCACATATACTGATTTCGCTTATTTGTCATACTGGTGATTTCGCTTTTGTGTCATCAAGAAGCTGATTTCGCTTATTAGTCATCATTTTTCAAAATTTCGAAAAATTTTTCTAACTGTTTGCTGATTTTGCAGGTACATTCAAGATGGATGACATATTCTTGAACCCGTTTAGCGACATGTACGCATTCGCTGGAAATTCTGGAAATGATGATACTTCGTCAAGTAATACGAATGAGAATCCGCCGAATACGAAGAAAAAGTTAACGGAAGCTTGGGAATCTGAAAGTGCCTTTGGAACCTTCAATAAACCTCCAAAGCTAATGGCTATCGAGGAATATAGTCGGTGGTCAAGAAAGTTTGAAGACTGGTTGATGGCATTTGCATTTCCTAGCTGGAAGAGTCTGAAAAACGGCTATGAACATGGAAACAAAAATAGTGAAACTTTAACATCAGCTGAGGAGATTGAATCATTTGTGGCTGAGCAAAAATGTGTGGCATTGTTATTTCAGTCCGTTCGGGAGGACATAATCTCATTGATCGATTATTCAAATGCAAAAGATCTCTGGAAGAAGCTAGAAACAAAATGCTTAGGAAGTTCAGAAATTGTGAAAAACAAAAGAAAACTTCTTAGAAAAGAGTTTGATCTGTTTGGATGTTTAAAGAACGAGTCAGTTTGTAAAATGATAGAAAGGTTTGGTCATCTGAAGCTGGAATTAGCAAGACATGATATCAGATATCCTGAGGATGAGCTTATCGACAAATTGTTCGATTCGTTGCCAGACGAGATGGATTGGAGATATTATGCGTTGATGCTGAAGAATACCATCAAGGATCCAGAAAAGTTGACTTTAGATTTGTTGATTGAGAAACTCGAGAGTCACGAGCTGGAACTAAAGAAGACATTCAAAGTCAATCACTCATCCTACCAGCAGAATTTGGATTTGTATTATCCAAAAAGCATGATGCCAAAAGCAACTTCTCCCAAGACTGCGTTTTCTGCTGAGAATGTGTCCACAACTAGCAAAGAAAGTCAAAGCAATCAAAGAAGTGGAAATCACAGTGGTTATCACAGTGGATCTTCATCATCTACAAGTCATTCTGATGCAAAGAATCGTTTTCAATGCAACATCGCAATAGACTTAAAGAATGCTCAGAATTTTGATGAGGAGTCAGCTAAACAGCAGATGATCTTTCTAGCATCTGTGTTGGAATCGTATGAAAGGTTAGTAGCAGGGAAGATAGGCAACACCAACCTAACGAAAGAGGACTATGATCAAATAGATCCTGAAGAAATGGAATTAATTGACATTCGTTGGTGCATGGCCAGTGCGGTTCGTCGAGCACAGCGTTTCATGGAAATAACCGGCAGGAAGACAATTGGTGGTCCATCTACCAAGTTAGGTTTTGATAAGTCCAAGGTGACGTGCTTCAAGTGTAAGCAAAAAGGTCACTTCAAGCGAGAATGCAGAAACGCATATGCTGATGAGTCGGAGAACCCTTTCAGAGAAGATTACTACAAGAAGGCAATTTATCACTAGAATAAATCTGAGCCACCTAGATTGAAGCAGGTTGAAGACAACAAAGAGAAGTCTAGAGCTCTTGCGGTGATTTATGATGATGAGGGTTATGATTGGAGTCAAGAGGTTCTACCGGAGGAAGATGCGGTTGGTTACGCATTCATGGCGAAAAACGAACCTATTCCGTGGAAAGACAATAGAACTGAAGAGCAGAAGTATAGATACAGAAAAATGCTGGCTGAAAACAGAATAATTAGAATACCTGGTATCTATTTGGAAGTGAAGAGAGAGAGAAGATGGGATCCGGACAGGGAGTGTTATCTTGATCCATATGGAAATATTGCAGTTGATGACAAAACTCTTGATCTGGAAGCCATAATCAAGGAGTTCAAAGATGAGGATGATTATTGGCAGAATAAATGGTGGGGAACTGGAGACGAGAAAGAGAAAGAAGAGAAAAGAGAGAAAGAAGAGAAAGAGAAGAAGGAGAAAGAAGAGATAGAGAAGTCAAAGAAAGTTGACACTGGGGTTATTGACACAACGCAGGAGTTAACTGCTGAAAACCTCGGAAAAATGGCTGACAAAGTGCTGGCTGCTAAGGCACTTGAGGTAGACTCTAACTCCGTGTCTGAGTCAAAAAGCCAGGTCAGTTCAAACTTGTCAACAAATGTGTCAGGTAAGAAAATTGATGGAAATGTTGATTGCAAAAATTGCATCAAAGAATGCAAATTTTGTAATACTGTCACGTATCTCAACGGTAAGAAAGTTGAAGATCTGACAGCAAAAGTCAGAAGTGTTGAGAATCAAATTCTTGATCGTGACAAAAGAGTTAAAGCTTCAACTGAACGGATAAAAGAATTAACTAACCAAATTGAAAATGATAAAATTGATCATGAAAGAGTTAAAAAGGAAAATGAAAAGTTAATTCTTGAAAACCGTCAGATTTCTGAAAAGTTTGAAAAACTTAAAAGCACAATGAAAGATAATGATGATCGAAATGGTAAAACTTATAAAGAAAATGTTCAACTAAAAGCAGTGCTTAGAGTAAAAGAAGAATCAATCAACCAACAACTGGATGAAATCGCTAAACTAAAACTTAAATTTCAAGAGGCTGAAATTGAAAACGAGCGAATCCAGTTGAAGCTTAACAGTTACAGCTCCGCAAGCTTTGTTTTGCAACACATTGTTCCCAAACCCATCGGGAAAAACAAAGCTGGCGAAGATGTTTATTCTGATGGAACCGGGGTGGGTTTTCATAGAGTTCCACCGCCGATTTTGGATAATTACACGAAAAAGCAATCAGGGTTGGTTGAAATTGAAGAAGAAAGTGAAATGAATCTTCCGGATTCAATTGATGTCACGTTCACATCTTTCAATGACGATAGTGTCCAAAATGATATTGTAAAAGGTGTTGTTGAAAATGTGCTAAAAACGGATAGTGACACTACTGAGGAAGATGGGTGTTTCTTGGACAACAACATTTCGAAACAAAAGTACAAGAACAACTTAAATGAAGAATCAAATCTTGTCATGTACAAGATGTTGGGTTCAGATAAGTTGTTTTCGGATTCTGAGTTTCCGATTGAGAATGTAAATGTGAACAAATTGACAAACGTTTTCAAGTTGGTCGAAGTTGAGTTGTCAGAAGTGAAAAATCTGAGTCAAACAAAGAGAAAAATGAATTTTGAGAAAGATAAAGCTTACTACAAGAAATCTGTAGTTCCACCGCGTTTTTATAATAACAATCGAAACAATTGGTCGGGTGGTTATCTGGGGGGTAAGTCTTATCAGACGAGAAATGTTCAAAACAAGAAGTTTGTTGAGAAGAAAAAGTTTGTGAACAGTTCGAGTTCACTTGCTGATGAAGAGAAAGAAATTTTTTCAAAATCAAATCAAGAATTCTTTGAGAAGAGAGCTTCACAGTCTCAGTCTGAAGGCACAAGTCGAGTTGTTGATACTCGAACATGTTTCAGATGTAATCAAGTTGGTCACATTGCACGAAAGTGTACCAACGTGAAGCCTAAGACTGAAACTGTGAAGATTCAACAGAAGAAAGTTGACGAGAAGGGTAAAGCACCAATCATTGTTGAGAAAAAGAGTGTGAAAAATGACAACATTAAAGTGAAAATTGAACCCGTAAAGAAAGTGGTAACTAAATATGACAAATTTTACAAGCGGGTTGCATTATCTCAACAAGTTTGGAAACCAAAAAGTGAGAAAAAGATTTCACCTTCTGAGGATTCAATTCCAATTGATTATGATGCAAATTTTCCACCTTTGAAGGCTGAAAACTTCAAAATTCAAATTGCAAGAGTCAAGGTTACACCCAAGGCTGATGAGGCCTGGGTGGACTCCATGTTCGACTAAACAGTTTGAATTGCCGGAGCTTCCTTAATCGCGAAGCATGAATTGGCATCTTTATTGAAGTTGGTTAAGTCAAAGTTTGTTATGTGCAGGAACTTCCAAAACTTGTATCCAGATGGATCATGGATAGTGGAGCTTCAAGACATATGACAGGGAAGACTGCGTTGCTGTATGATGTGAGAAATATCAATGGTGGTTATGTGGGATTTGCTGGTCACGAAGGTGGTAGAATTATTGGTGAAGGAACGTTATCCAACGGGATTGTGACGTTTGAGAGAGTTAACTACATTACTGAGCTGGAGAACAATCTGCTGAGTATCTAACAGATTTGTGACAATATGTATACCACTCACTTCACAGACAAAGAATGTTTGATCTTGAAACCAGGATTTGTTGTTCCTGAAGAATGGATTATCATGAGGGCACCTAGAGTGAATGATTTATATGTGTTGGATATGAGTGTAGCAACTACAACAACAGGTCAAGCACATTGTTTTGTTTCTAGAGCAACTGAAAAAGAATCGAAGTTGTGGCACCGTAAGATGGGGCATATTCACCTAAGGAAGATGAATCACTTGGTGCACAATGATTTGGTTATTGGAGTTCATGTCAAAGGTTTTCATCTGGAAGGGGAGTGTATTAGCTGTGTCAAAGGCAAGCAGAAGAAAAAGTCACACCCTACAAAGCAAGTCAATTCAGTTTCAAGACCTCTGGAAAGACTTCACATGGATTTATTTGGTCCTGTGAATGTCAAAAGTATTACAGGAGATTACTACTGTTTGGTCGTTACTGATGATTATTCCAGATTTTCGTGGGTTTATTTCTTGAAAACAAAAGACGAAACGTTTGATAGTTTGATGGCGTTGTTCAAGAAGATTGAGAATCTGTACCAAAGGCGTATCAAAAGAATTCGAAGTGATAATGGTACTGAATTCAAGAATAGCAAGATGGAAGAATTTTGTGATGAAAGAGGTATATTGCATGAGTTTAGTGCTCCGTACACTCCGCAGCAGAATGGAGTCGCAGAACGCAAAAACCGGACACTAATCGAGACGGCTAGAACTATGCTCGCAGATTCAAAGTTACCGATAAATTTTTGGGCTGAAGCTGTTTCCGCCGCATGCTATACGCTCAACAGGGTTCTCACTGTCAAGAAGTTCAACAAAACATGCTTTGAGCTAATCAATAACCGTAAACCGAATTTGAAGTATCTAGAACCATTCGGGTCACCCTGTACTGTTATATAGCCTAATGGAAAGTTTGGTCCGAAGTGCATTGAGGGAATATTTGTTGGTTATGAAAATCCGATGCGACGTGTCTTCGTTCCAAGTGAGAAGCGGATTATTGAAGCTGGAAATGTTGAATGTCAAGGTTATACTATGCCGCCGCAGAATCCAGGAGATTCATGGCGTTATCATTATGACAAACTGTGGGATTCGTTTGACATGAGAGAAGAATCAGAGGAAGATGAAGATTTCTTTGATAAACTGGATATTTTGCGTGAATACGAGTCACAGCAAAGGTTCCCAGCTGAGTATTCAAGGCGACCACGAGAAACTTCAAATGACGATGAAGCAGGTCCGAGTAATGCTGGTGAACATGATGATGTTCAACAGAATAAAGTTGCTCAGGATAATCAGTCGGATCAGAATGATAATCAAGAAGCTGAAAACATGCCAGTCTTTGATCATGGTGATTCAGATTCTGAGGGGGAGCAAATTCAGATTTCAAGTCAAACAAACCAAGTTGGTGAACAAGATGCAGATCATAATGTTACTAATCTGGAGGGCAATGTAGATGTTCCAAGCGAAGTGATGCCGCGAACTCTTTCATATCATCCAGAGGAGTTGATCATAGGAGAATTGCAGACAGGCGTTCGCACTCGAAGACAGATTGATAAAGGGCTTACATGTTTTTATACAAAAGTTGCTACTTTGCAAACTGAATTCTCATTGAGTTGTTTTATCTCGCAGGTTGAACCAAGAACTTACAAAGAGGCGCTTACTGAAGATTCTTGGGTCAATGCAATGCAGGAGGAATTGAGTCAATTCGAGAAATTAGGAGTGTGGAAGTTAGTGGATTTACCTGATGGCCAGAGGAAGATTAACACCAAGTGGGTGTTCAAGTGTAAGAGAGACGATAGAGGAGTTGTTGTAAGGAACAAAGCTCGACTCGTTGTTCAGGGCTTTAGTCAACAGGAGGGGATTGATTTTACAGAAGTCTATGCTCCTGTCGCACGACTAGAGGTAATCAAAATTTTCCTTGCATTTGCGTCTTGGAAGAACTTCAAAGTATATCAGCTAGATGTAAAATCGGCGTTTCTTTATGGGAAGCTCAAAGAGGAGGTCTATGTCGGTCAGCCGCCGGGCTTCACTGATCCAATCCACAAAAACAAGGTCTACTTATTGGACAAAGCGCTGTATGGTTTACACCAGGCCCCGAGAGCTTGGTACGAGACTTTGTCTCAACACCTACTAGCAAACAAGTTCATTCGTGGAAAAGTGGATGCCACTCTCTTCACTAAAGAGGTCGACGGTCATCTTCTGATAGTTCAGATTTATGTGGACGATATAATTTTTGGGTCAACGAATGAGAGTCTGTGCAAAGACTTTGAATCAGTGATGAAGCAAAAGTTCGAAATGTCATCAATGGGGGAGATGAAATTCTTTCTGGGTCTACAAGTTGAACAACTACCTGAGGGAATTTTCATTCACCAGACGAAGTACGTTCGTGATATTCTAGAGAAATTTGGGATGTCAAGTTCTACTCCAGCTGCTACCCCACTTGCAACAAATCATGGGATTCACCCAGATCTCACCGGAGACAGGGCTGATGAAACGTTTTACCGATCCATGACAGGTTCATTGATGTACTTAACTGCTTCACGTCCTGATATCATGTACCCAACGTGCCTCGCAGCAAGATATCAATCTAACCCGAGAGCTTCGCACATGATTATTGTGAAGAGGATATTACGCTACCTGAAAGGAACTCCTTCATTGGGGTTGTGGTATCCTAGGAAAGGCGATTTTATGCTCGAAGGGTATTCCGATTCGGATTTCGGATGCTGCAAAGTCAATTCAAAATCAACAACTGCAAGATGCCAGTTCTTTGGACCTAGATTGGTTACCTGGCAGTGTAAGAAACAAACGTCTGTGGCGCTATCTACATGTGAAGTGGAGTACGTTTCTGCTAGCAGTTGTTGCTCTCAGATCCTGTGGATACAGCAACAGATGCGCGACTACGGTTTGCAGTTTCTTAACACACCTCTTTTTGTTGATAATGAGGCAGCTATAAATATAACAAAGAATCCAGTACATCACGCTAAAACTAAACACATAGAAATTCGTCATCATTTTATTCGCGATTGTTTCGAGAAAAAGTTGATACGAATTGAGAATATCTACACTGACGAACAGAAAGCTGATTTACATACCAAAGCTTTTGATAAAAATCGGCTTAAATATTTGTTAAAACTGAATTGTATGAAGCTTCTTTCGGTGTCGGATGGAATTATCGGCGTTGATGAGAGTACTGTTGCGGATGAAGACGAAAAACAATCTGCAATGGTTTGTCGATTTTTTACTTATTTTGGTATTTAGGGGGAGTAGATAGATGTATATAGTTTATTTTCAGAAAATACAAAAACAGTAAAAAATGCAAAAATACAAAAACAATATAAAATCTGAAAAAGAGCTTGTGTATATAGGGAAAATGATAGTACATCGGCTAGACAATTACAGTATGCTAAAGATTTGTAATGTTTAAATGAGTTAAACAGTCTCACTAATGATGTGTTGATAGGTTTTCGCACATTTAGTAGATTTATTCGGGATATAAACCTAAAATTTCAAACTTGTGAAATTCGTGGGGAATACTTCTTGGATATATAGGTAACCCCTGAAATCTCGTTTGAAAGGTCTCGTATTCTGATATACTAGGTTTTTATACTCAATGATGTCTGGGGTATTATTCCGGGACTTCTGCTGAACGGAAGTTCTGACCTAGTCCTTGGATAATACTTTCCACAAATGCTTGAAACATAGCATAAACCCTCAGCATGCTGATGACACAATAAAATTGATAGTCGCTGCTGTTGTAGCTAAAAGATCCTCTAAAGGGGACATACTGTAAAGTCGAAGCTGATATCTCTCTGCGTATACGGAAGTATCGACCTGAGATCCCTCGGCCCTCACATTACCTAATTTATGTACAGATATCATTGTAGTATACTCACCTGTAAGACTGAATATTGGGATTCTGGATACGGGAGTATATTCAAGAGGTGGGACACATGAATGAGCTAAGTTCATAATACATCTAAATCGTATCCTGATTAAATTGAAATTTGTGTGAGAATTTAAGATGGATCAGTATATCGACAATCGAGGTGAATTATTTAAGTCTGAGTATGAAATGAAGCTTAACGGTAATTGTAATTTGTCTGAAAAGCTGACATGATTCCCTGACACGCTAGCAAAAATAAGTTTGTAAATAGTTTACTTTGTTTACTTTCTGCAATTTAAGTTTTCTGTATTTCATTTCTTAGTTTAGAACACTTTATAAAATCCAAAAAGATTTTATTTCTGCTTTATTTTCCGACAAACCAAAGTGGAGAGTTGATTGTTGGATTCTCAGATGATTGAAGCAGATGCAGCAGATTCTGGACTGAAGAATGAGGAGAGCTTATCTTGATGAAGTTTGATTTATTGAAAAGTCAAAAACAAGTTCATTAACTTGATACTTGTTATTTTTGAAAAAAAAATGTTTAAAAAATGTTTTTAAAATCAGTTTTATTCGTCAAATGATCAACCAAGGTCATTAAATTGAACTTGGTAGATTAATTGAGTAATCAGGGTCATTAACTTGGACCTGAATACTTGAGTGGATTTATAAAAACTGATTGAGTTTGTGATTTATTGTTGAAAAGATAGTTTGTAATGTTTGATGTTTGAGACACAGGTTTTGGACTTCATCATTCCCACGGAAGCTAAATGTCAAAGCTTGAACCAGATCAAGACCTCAGATTCTAGCATACTGAGAGGGGGAGTCTGTGAAAGGGGGAGTCTGGATCAACAGTTAAAGGGAAGTCTGAAGATGAAGACATGACAAGATTGTGAACCTGTGAAGATAGAATGCTTAAGATGTGAAGACAGAGTTGGAGAAAAAGACCAAGACTGAAGACTCGGAGCTGAAGACTTCGTCAACATCCAAGGGGGAGTCTGTTGGTGCATGAAATGTCTGTTGACTACGTTTGCATTAAGTCTTAGGTCAAAATAGGTTAGATTGGAGCTTGAAAGTCAAAATAGGGTTTAACTTATTAATTTCGCTCATATGTACATTTAGATAGGTGATTTCGCTTTTAAGGTCATAGGGGTTTCGCTCCAGGGAACCAGGTGGTTTCGCTTATAAGTGCACACGGGGTTTCGCTTATATGGACTGCCATATAAGCGAAATCAGCTGGACTATAAATACCCTAATGTGTGTCTTCATTTGTAACTTGGAGCGAAACCTGTCCATGCTTGTGGTAACGAAACTTTGTCAAAATCAATTCAGAAAGCATCAATATAGAAGGAATTAAAGAGGAAAAGCTGTTGTTACTTCGTATACATTGATTCCGCCTTTATATGCGAAGATGAACGATCTCTACTGACTATTTAGGGTCGCAACCGGTCCAACAGAATGTATTATGAATTCCATCTAAAGTCAGAGGCAACTCCAACTGGTATGCCACTTTTCCAACGCGAGCTAAAATCTTAAACGGCCCAATGTCTAGAGGGCCCAACTTTCCCCGTTTACAAAACCGTATTATACCCTTCCACGGCGAGACCTTTAGAATTCCCTTCTTGAAATTCAATAGGGCGCCTTCTTTTGTCCGCGTATGACTTTTGTCGGTCTTGCGCTGCCTTCAAACGAGCCCTTACTTGATCAATCTTTTCATTCATTATTTCCACAACATCTTTAGGAGCGAGTTCTCGCTGTCCTATTTCTCCCTAGCACACGGGAGTTTTGTACTTTCTACTGTTCAACATTTCATACGGCGCCATTTGTATACTGCTTTGATAACTGTTATTATACGCGAACTCAACCAATGGCAGATAGTCGTCCCAGTTCCCCCCAAAATCTATGACATAAGCCCTTAACATGTCTACTAACGCTTGTATAGTTCTTTCTGACTGCCCATCTGTTTGCGGATGGTACGAAGTACTCAATCGCAACTTGGTGCCCACACTTTCATGAAATCTATGCCAGAATCGAGATGTAAATCTCGTGTCGCGATCCGACACAATAGACACGGGTACTCCATGACGAGCTATTATTTCATTCATGTAAATTTCTGCCAAATTTTCGGAGGAAAAGGTTTCCCGTATACGCAAAAAGTGAGCACTCTTCGTGAGACAGTCGAAAATAACCCAAATAGCATCGTGCCCTCATTTTGTTCTGGGGAGTTTTGTAACGAGGTCCATGGTTATGTCCTCCCACTTCCAAACCGGCACTTCTAAGGGTTACAATTTGCCATACGATTTCTGGTGCTCTGCTTTTACTTAAGAACACGTCAAACACTTGTCGACGTACTTAATTATGTCAGCATTCATTTTTAATTTGTCAATAAATCCTTTCGTTCTTTCTTTCATCGGATCATTAGCACTTAAGGACTTTGTTTGGACCTCTTTGATGAATTCCAAAAGTTTAGGAGTGACTGTCATTCTCATAGACTTAACTTGTACTGGAGGTGGGTAATCCTTCCGACTCAATGCATCCGCTACAAGATTGGCCTTCCCGGCTTGATAAAGGATTTCGCAATCATAATCCTTAATTAACTCTAGCCACCTTCGCTGTCTCATATTCAAATCCTTTTGTTCGAAGAAATACTTGAGACTTTTGTGGTCTGAATATATAGTGCATTTCGTCCCATACAGATAATGTCGCCACAGTTTCAACGCGAATACCATTGAGGCCAATTCCAGATCATGCGTTGGGTAGTTGTTTTTGTGTGGTTTAAGCTGCCTTGATGCATAGGCTATTACTTTACCCTGCTGCATTAGAACACCTCCCAACCCTTGATGTGAAGCATCGATGTATACAACCAAATCTTCTGATCCTTCGGGTAAAGTTAACACTGGTGCACTTGACAACCTATTCTTTAACGTTTGAAATGCTTTCTCTTGTTCAGGCCCCCATAAAAATTTCTCATTCTTTTTCGTCAGTTTGGTTAGGGGTAAAGCTATTTTGGAAAAATCATGTATAAACCTTCGGTAGTACCTAGCCAAACCCAAAAAACTTCTTACTTCACCCGGGTTCTTTGGAGGTACCCAGTTCATAACGGCCTCCACCTTAGTTGGATCCACTAAAACACCATCCTTGTTGATCACATGGCCGAGAAATTGTACTTCTCTCACCTAGAAAGCACATTTAGAAAACTTCGCATAAAGCTTTTCCCTCCGAATAGTTTCTAATACTTCTTGTAAATGATTCGCATGATCAGCTCTACTACGGGAGTAAACCAGAATATCGTCTATGAATACTATTACGGACTTATCCAACATGGGCCGGCAGACTCAATTCATAAGGTCCATGAATGCGGCCGGCGCTTTAGTTAGCCCAACGACATTACTAAAAACTTAAAATGTCCATATCGGGTTCTAAACGCAGTCTTCACAACATCTTCCTCTGGTACCCGTAGTTGGTGATATCCCGAGTGCAGATCAATTTTTGAAAGCCAGCTCGCTCCTTGCAATTGATCAAAAAGATCATCTATTCGGGGTAGGGGATATCGATTCTTCACTATCAGTTTGTTCAACTCTCGATAGTCGATGCACATGCGCATCGAACCATCTTTCTTTTTCACAAAGAGTACCGGGGCTCCCCAAGGTGACACACTCGGGCGTATAAAGCCCTTATCGAGCAATTCTTGTATTTGTGTCATTAGCTCTCGCATTTCGGCGGGAGCTAATCTATAGGGAGCTTTGGCAACCGGTTTGGCGCTCGGGCTTAATTCGATACGGAATTCCGCATCTCGCTCGGGTGGTAATCCCGGTAATTTGTCCAGAAACACATCTGGTTACTCATTCACAACCTCTACCTCTCCAAATTCGGGCGTCTTTTGTTTAATGTCAATCACATATGCCAGAAATGTCTTGCCTTCATTTCTTGCATACTTAACCGCCTTGACAATCGCACAATTTCATCTCTAATTTTATTTCCCCACGAATACTTACTCGACTCCCACTAGGTGACCATACATGAATAACCTTTTTCTTGCATTGAATTTCCGCACGATAACGGGATAGCCAATCCATACCCACCACTACTTTAAACTCCCCCAAAGCCATGGGAATAAGATCTATTTTGAAATCCTCATTCTCTATGGTGATCTTACAGTTTTTACATACTTCACACAACAGATAACTCTTACTATCCGCTACTTCTACTTCTAAGGGTATAGGCATTCGTTCTTTTCGAAAAGAAGGGTGGCACATAAGTTCGTCTGACACAAAAGATCTACTAGCACCGGAATTGAATAACACATTCACGGGTATTAGGTTAACCAAGAAAATACCTGATACAACATTCGGTAGAACCTTAGCTTCCTCAGTGGTAATTTGAAACATCCTCCCCCGAGCCTTTTGATTTTCATCCTTCTTCCCGTCCTTTTGCCCTTTTTTCTTTAGCTTCGGACATTCGGCTTTGACATGACCAGGAGTAAAGCAATTGAAGCACGTTCTCACGGGACTAGGGCACTTATAGTAAGTATGCCCTTCCTGACCACAGTTGTAGCGTCCCTTCTTTCCCAGCAAACATTCTCTGGTATGAAGCTTCCCACAAGTTTTGCATGGAGGAAGACTGCTTTTAGATCCTCCTTTGTTTCTATTATCATGCTGCTTAGGTTTCTTGGACGGGCTCATAATTGTGGGCTTTTCAGCCGCTCTTTTCTCCCCCCTTTCTACTTGTCGCTTCAACTCAATCTCTCTATCTTGAGCCCAGTTGATAAGTTCATTTAAAGTTTCACACTTCGAGGGAGTGATAAATTCCCTAAACTCAGCCTTCAACATGACGTGATATCGATTGATCTTCATTCTTTCAGACTTAACGAAGTCTTGATAAAACTTTAGCTTCTCAAAGAAGATGTTGGTGATTTCATCAATAGATTCCTCCTGCTGACGAAGACACAAGAATTCTTCTTGTATTCTATTGATCGCCAACTACGGGCAATGATACTTCAGAAATGGCTCCTTGAATTCTTGCCAAGTTAAGGTTTGGAGTTTCTCTTCACCTAACTCCTTACATTGCGTATCCCACCAATCCTTGGCTTCTTGTTGAAGCTGACCCGTAGCAAACATTACTTGGTATTCTTTCTCTCATCGGCTACGTACAAACACGGCCTCGATATTGGCGATCCATCTTTGGCACTTTATAGGATCAACTTCCCCATTGTATGAAGAGGGATTGCACGCCATAAAATCCTTGTATGTACACCTTCGTTCCTTACTTTTATCTTTAGACCCTTCAATCATCTCCTTCAGCTCTGCAATCTTACTATTCATCATAGCATCAATAACCCCCAAAACACGACTGTAACACCTGTGCCTCCATGGCCATCAAACAAATACCGAACCAATGAAATATTATATTTCATCCTTGGGATTTGTATAAATATGTGTATCATTTGCACATATCAATTCTTGTTCAATTCCAAACTCTAAATCGCTTTCTGGAAGGTTATACGCGCACCGATGCGTAAATATAACCAGTTTAATGCAACAAACACTCCGGAATAGTGACATAGGCTTAACATACCTTAAATAACCTTTACATAACTTAGAAATAAGTTTTGAAGGCTTTGGTATGGCAAAAACAAGTTAATTCGCTTATAGGGACTAAAGTTGACAAACTGCGAAAGTATGCCAATCTGAACTGTAACAGACATTCTGGAACATGAACATAAATTAAACATACCCTAAATATCCTTCACATAGCTTAGAAATAGGCTTTGAGGGGTTCGGTGTGCTAAAATAAACTTTAGGGTCATTCAGGGACTAAAAGCGTCAAAAAGTGCACAAGTTTGCACTTTCGCGCATATCTTACGTTCTGAATACATCCGGACATCCAAAAATTTATGTAAGCACTAAAACATTTTATTTTAGTGTTCGGCATAAGAAAAATCCATTCGTCGCGCATTTTGGATCGTTTTTCACACTTGTGCGCATTCCGTCGTAATTAAGCGAACATCGCGATCGTACGACCAAACGAACCATCATCCGACATATTTTTGAGCATGTTTTGAGTTCCCTATACTTTAACTTCATTTTAGAGCCTTGAAATGAGGTTAACGGGGTTCAAACGCATCGAAAAAGGCCTTAAACACGTGCAGGGACCATTTCTGCCACTTTTGAAACATTTCTGAAACAGGGGGGTGCTAGCGTAGCGGGACTGCCTAATGCCTTTGCAGTAGCGCTACGCGACTGCCTAACCAGACCAGATTAAGTGTATTTAACATCAGATTGCAGCTGTTTAATCCTCAACCACACACTCACACTTGTCTAGTCAGCTGATAAGAACCCATTTTTAGTCACCACAACTTTGCAACACTTGTACGGATGCGATTAAAGCACGGTTTCCATGAAACGATCTTAACGGTTACCCGAAAACTATAAATACCCCACCCCACAACTTCAAAACCAACTAGAATTTTGATCTTAGAAACTCTAAGTTGAAACCATTGTTTCATACCTGAGATTCTTGGATCGAGATTAGCATTCGGGGACCCTTCGTAAGTATTCTTTCGTTCTTTTATTGCTTTTCGAGTCTTTTCGAGTCTGAAAGTCAAACTTTGTTTGACTTTCTGCGTTGACCAGTTTATGGTCAATGCGAAGTTCGTTTGAACTTCGCAACGTGAGTGTAATCACGTTGGTTATAGTCCCTTGGGACTATGCCTACTGATTACCACGTTGTCTAGGGTCGTAGGGTAAGCGATCTAATAAATCGCTTATACCTCGAACCCGACCCATTTGGTCGATCATTAGGATCCGACCAAATACATTAAGTGACCATAGTATATAGGGAATAACCTTCCGAGGTTATACCTTATGGTCGCTTCGTTTAAGTAGTTGTATGATAGGTAGTTTATATGCCTTAGGTAAATTACCAGAATACCCTTTTCATGTATAATTGGTAATTAAGCATATGTAACCTAACCTTTTGTCACATAACTGATTATGTAACATGTTTAGGCATATAACACTTGTCATAGGACTAGTTAGGCGGTCCGAACGCGTTTCACGCGAACGACGCGTTAAAGTAGCGATGGGTCGAAAGCACTTAGGTTAGGTTTCATTTAGTATGTAGGCTTTGTTAAACCATATGACACGAGTCTCTACACTCGTTTGGTTTACGAAACCTCATTCTATCAGATCTTCCGATTTAGGTCCGGTTTATTAACATAGTTACCTATATTAGGTGCCGTTTGATTCCGTGATCTCTAGCATTGCTTGGTGGTTATCCTAGGACTTCTGAGCAATCTCAAGTGAGTACATAGACCCCTCTTTTACTGTTTTCCAAACTGTTTTGGGGTGAAACACATGTGCCTACTTGTTACTTTCATGCTTTCCTGTTTTCACATCATATACTTCCTATGTTCATTAGTACATTATAGTACATGATTTCATTACATTTTATGCTATGTATGTCCATTGTGTGCATACTTAGTACATGATTCTACATTACATTTCTGCTATGTATGTTAACTGATAGCATGCTAGCACATTGATTTACATGACTTTTCTGCTTTGTATGTTAACTTAGCATACTTAGTACATTTCTTATTCATCATATGTTTACATTGTGGTATGACATTTGGTTTGTTTAAACTATACTATACATTCATTAACACCGATCATGCCGCTCGGTAGTAGGTGGTGGTACCATAGGACTTGACAAATCCCATTCCTGAAATCTCGGGTTTTGTTTGGACGAAAGGAATGACCGAATCCGAATACATATTCTTTTGATAACTCATTTTTACATAGTTATCCGACTGTCACAAGGCTTGGATGTATGAATTTTCACAATACCACATAAATGTTTATATCAGTATAGCATGCATATACTACACAAAACATAGCTTTGATTTAAACCAAGTTTTACTTCAATACTTTGTTTTTGTACATTTTTTTTTACTTATGGTTTAAGTACTCTTATTTTACTTACCATACATATCATTTTGGTTACACATTACTTGACTAATTTTGGACTATAAACATTTGACACGGTTTATACAAGGACTTTTGACTATTGGTTTAAACATAGACTTATTACATTGTTGGTTTGTTTTGAGTAAGTGATTAATTAACGAGACGTGTGTAATATGATACAAGCATGGTGGATACGCCGCTGGTACCTCCTATATATAAGTGTTTGTATGGTATTACATATCGTAGCGTTATTTGAATCATTTCAGTTTATGACATATAACATTTTATACAAATAACATACTTTTCACAATACATTGTTTTACAAACAACTTAACTTATACAAACTCATTTATACATGGTTATCCATTTAACCATGAATTATTCTCTTATTTATACGTATCATCGGAACTTATTGTTTTTCAAATGATTTACAAAGACAAAGCAAATTACAAGGTTCATGACCGACTGTTATTAAACAATTTCTTAAAATTAAGTCATGAATCTTATTTTCACAAAACCTATGTACTCGCCGGCATTTTTATGCTGACGTACCTATTTTCATATGTGTTTCAGGAAATGAAGCATAGGATTGATCAAGATACACTTAGGCGGACATGGGCCTTAGTGACAATAAAAAGATGCAGACTAGTTATTTATGTTATGTTTCTTTGGTTATCAAGACATTGTAACTCATTTATTCAATAAAACAGTATTTCAATTTCCATGTGTTATGAAACAATGATTCTGTTACAACACTCCCCGATGATTCCGCCACGTTTTGTTGTTTTACGTGGTCGGGGTGTGACAACGACTTTCGACTTCTTGGGCTAATTGGGGAAGGTTGGCTTGTATAACCTTTTCAGCCGCTTCCATAATCTTATTATCGAACGCTTCTAGATATGTTACATCATCCTCGTTTACATTCCCCGTGTCCACCATCTACATAAAACATTCATCAAATTCGTTAGGTTTCTTTTCACACTTCTCTTCATCATGTTTAAACTCGTTTTATCATGCTATGATCAATTTACATTTCACACTCAATTTATTCTCTCTCCCTTCGTACATATTTTCCCTTATCATTCTTAATACAAAAAAAAACCTTAAACATTGATTACGGGGCCTTAGAAACTGGTTAAAACAAGTTCTATATTCAAAATAATGAAAATAAAAATTTTTGGACGTTTTTAAGTCTCTCGCAGCACGCGAGAGACTACACTAACCCCTTCGCGTGCCGTGACACGTCTCGCGTGTCGCACCTCATTTCCTTTACCCCATCGCGTGGCGCGTGGGAGTCAATTTTCCAGCAGGTTTATTTTAAAAGCCTGCATTTCGCCCAGCTCTAGTTTTATTCAATATTCAACTTAAAACCTGCATATCTTTCAATTTACAAGTCGGTTTTACGTGATTCTTTTTCTTACATGTCGGTTGTCACACCCCAACCAATGGCGGAGTCATCGGGGTGCGACACTAGGCGAATCAGATTGCTCAAGAGAATTCCATAACAACTAAAATTTGCGACAATATTTAATGTGTTCATTATCCCATACTAATAAACAAATACAATCACATAAGCTGTCACGAATTTCATGTTCTCTCAAACAATACAAATCTGACAACCTAGATTTTAGGTGTGTTTCTAGACTTCCTAGCTTGATTTGATGTAGACTGCGACTAAACCTGCAACATACGTTAAAATAACGTCAATACAAAAGTATTGGCGAGTATACAACTTTTGATAGAGTAGCATAGAAGATAAAAAGTGCTGCGAATTACCACATACATAAACGGGATACGACAACATATATACAAGACAGATACTACCAGCTAACTCACTCACTACCAGCTAAGTCACTCAAGCTGCGATTGCGATTGCTATTCATCCTAACTAGACCTCATCGGGCTCAATAGTACTATACTAGTTAAGGCAGGACGTCGCGAGTAAAAGTCCTAGCACATATGTAACTAGCATCACGTGTTAACATGTAATTCAGTCATTCGCAAGTGATAAATAGTTTAAGCATTCGATTAGTTTGATTTGATAGATACGTATGTTACACCCAAAAGTGCGATAAAAAGGGTTCGAGTATACTCACAGTAGGTGTTCAACAAGTAAACATAACTTGGCTGGGTTGATTGAGAGCGCGTCTGAGTTATCCTGATCATGGAATGGTAGCGTGAGCGATGAACGGAGCGTTAAACGGTGACGAGTGACCCGAGTAACGAATGGTAATCCGATCGGATGGCAATCCGAACGGAGGGTCATTCGATCGGATGGCAATCCATTCTGATGGTCATCCGGTCGGATGGCCATTCGATCGGGTTGGCATTCGTTTAGGATGGATGTGATTGTGTATGGATGGCTTTGAAGTTTTCGTTGTAGTATTTTGAAAACAGAGAAGTATCTCTACCTTTCAGGTCGTTCGATCGAACGGTCTTCCGATCGGATGGCGTTCCATCTAGCAAGACACTTCTTGAGAACAAGTTCACAGCAGGATTGTCATTCGATCGGATGACAATCCGATCGGATGGCCATTCGTTGGAACTGACATGTATTTGGAATAATGTTTAAGTTTTGAAGACTAAGTGCAATCCGATCTAACGTCAATCCTTCCAACAACCTGATCGTTTGAAAACTTGGAAAATTTTGTTAAGTTTGAAAGGTTTGCGGGTTGGTCGAGATAGTATGACAATGTGTTAAACAACGGAAACCCCACCAAGTTCAAGCTATCTGGTTGGATGGGAATCACCCCGTTTGACCAGTTAACTTTCTCAACGGTCTTTCATGTTTAACCCTGCTTCATCGGTTATCTCCTTGATAGGAACCAGATCCCAGACCGACACTTCACTAGAGAACGAGTAGAAGGCCTGAATGGGTTCTGATTCTATCCGTTTTGAGTAATCAGTTAAGAAAGTCTGAGGCAGGGTTGAATCTAGTTGGAAATGTTTAGATCTAGGTGAAATTTGTGTTTAAGCATGTTGACATGTCGTAGATCTGAGTTGTTCTTGGTGGAATGAGGTCACACTTTGAAGTTCATGAGAACCCATGATGACATCACCCTGGAACAGCCCAAATCGGACAGATTTCATGGTGAAAAGTTAAGATTTGATGGTAAGAATAATGAAGAAGTGTGTGTAGATTATAGAAGTACAAGATTTGAGGTAGAAACTTACAAGAATCGCGAGGAATCGAGAGAAAATAGCCCAAAAGTGTGCTGGTCGAGTGAGAGCTGTCACATCACTTGAACAGTGATGTGACAAGTGATATTTATAGGTGAAGAGGAGAGAAGGCGATGGAGTGCAATGGATCGGATGGCCTTTCGATCGGATGGCAATCCGTTCGGATGGCCATTCGATCGAATGGTCAATCGCTTGAGTGGCTTTGGCAAGTTGGTTTTCCGACTTTTCGTTTTAAGCGTTGCGATAGTTTGTTCACACATTTCCATATATATATATTTATTATAATTAGTCATCGAAAGGTCGTATATAAGTATCCACATTTCCAAGTTTGCGATGTGATAATCGAGTTGCGCGTGATTGCGAGTGCGCGTTCGAGTCTGGGTTGCGTTGTGATGTGCGATTTAGCGTAGCGAAGATATGCGTTATATGCGAAAATAATGTTGTATGCGATATAGTTACATTTTGATACGAATCTCTGGTGCCAGGCGTAACGAGTGTAATGATTAGTAACATCGCACAAATGTACGGGTTGTTACAGTCTCCCCTGCTTTAGGAAATTTCGTCCCGAAATTAATCCACAAGAAGGGGTGCGAGGATTGATGCGAGTGAGAGTAGCGATAAAAGCGTCGAGATAAGCGGGCGATCGATTGAAAATTGACGAGTGGGAGTGCTGCGATGGCTAGGCGAAAGTGGCGAGTAAGCGATTCGTATAATAAAAGATGATAACTCACCAAACGACGATTCAAGGTTGATTAATTCGATGCGAAAAGGTTCGAAAAATACTTGTTTATTAAAATTTTCTCACAACGCGATGTTGAACTACATCGATGCTCACACTAGCACCATAAGAGAAGTTTTGTTAAGTTACTAAAAAGATTTCAAGTTAATAAAACTCGTTTTGCGAAAATTTTCTCTTCACACGGCGTTAACTTGAGTCGATTGTCATGCCAACGTCACAAGAAAAATCTTGTTTTGTAAAAAGGTTTTGTTTTGAATTTTAGAAGTTTCTTCCTTCGTTTTGTAAAACTTTCATAAGAAAGGCTTTGTTTACCCAAAGATTTTATTAATACAAAAAATTCAAATTTAAAGTCGGCCCCGCACGGCACCTTCCCACAAAAGTTCGACAATATGGCTAAAGCACTTATATATAGGAAGTACCAGCGGCGTATCCACCATGTTTTAGCCATGCGGTTTCCGTCCCGTGAGGCAGTGTCATGTGTGTTGACATATTACTGATAGATTTCGATTATCTCGGTCCAAGCGAGGGATGGTTGGACCAAGTTTAAGAGAAGGATTGAGCAAACTGAGCGATGAAGTCGTTTGTGATCTCAGTTTAGCGACACGAGAGAGTGCGATAAGCGGCAGGTGATAAGCAAATAGCGATGAGCAATAAACAACATGCTTGAGTAGATTAAATGTGTTGGATCGTCGTGTGACCCTAACGAGTCAATCTGAAGAGTTCAACATCAAGATCAAAGGCGGAATCAATGAAATCAACGTAACACAACTTGTTTTCCTCTAATTATCTTCTTATTAACCGATTCTGAGCTTTTACAGATTCAAATGACAAACGGACAGCACCTCGACTCAGAAACTATGATCTAATTCCGTTTCAAATGAACTAGACACAACCCTATTTATAGAGTGAGTGATTCCGTTTGAAGGTGGCATGGACCATTTCAAACGGAATTAACTTGGTTAATTTCGTTTGAACTTGTCAATGTTACTTTCAAACGAAATTACCCACCTAAACACAAACTAACCCTAATTTCTACCCTGTTGTGTGCTAGTTTATCATATCTAGACATAAGACTCGATAAAGACGAAGTTAACAGACATTTGATGCTCCAACAGACTCCCCCTTGGATGTTGACGAAGTCTTTAGCATTCAGTCTTCAGTCTTTAGTCTTTGTCTATCTTTCTCTGCCCTAAATTGTCTTGACATTGTAAAGCATCCTTCAAACTTTTATCTTCAAACTCCCCTTTGAATGTTGATCCAGAATTTTGACTCCCCCTTTCGAAGACTCCCCCTCATGATAAGTTGGGACTTGAATTCTGGTTCAAACTTTGACATTTTCTTTACCATGGGGATCTTGACTCCTGTTTCCTACACAATCTCTACCTAAATATAAGATTTATGATTATAACAATTTCAATCCAAACTTACCATTTGACTTCATTTGTTGGTTTTGTCAGAAATTAGAAATCCACTTAAGTATCCAGGTTCAAATTAATGACCCTAAGTACTTAATTTGTCTACCAAGTTCAATTTAATGACCTTGGTTGACCTGAGACAAATCACACTGACAATTTGTTCAACTTTGTTCAAACAAATTTCTGAAAATTACAAGTTTCAAATTAATGAACTTGTTTTGACTTTTCAATTTCCAGGTTTAACAAGATTAGCTCAACAACTCATCTTCCAGCTCAGAAACTTCCTGCATCTGCTCCAACCTTCTGAATCTGAAGATCAACTCTCCACTTTGGTTTGTCGAAAAATAAAACAGAAATGTAAAATCTTTTTGGATTTTTAATAAGGTTTCTATGCTAGAAATGAATTACAGAAATAAAATGCAGTAAAAGTAAACTATTTAAAAACATATTTTTGGTGAGCGTGTTAGGGAATCATATCAGCTATTTGACAAATCACAAGTACCGTTAAGCTTTGATTACATTCTCAGAATTAAACAAATCACTTAGATTGTCGATATACTGATCCACTTAAATTCTCACACAAATTTCAATCTGTCCAGGATATGGATTAAGTGTTTTAGAGACTTAAACTCATTCATGTGTCCCACCTCTTGAATATACTCCCGTATCCAAATCCCAATATTCAGTCTTACAGGTGAGTATACCACAGATGATATCTGTAAGGGGTTAAATTGCGAAGGCCGTGAGAGCTCAGGTCAGAACTTCCGTTCAGCAGAGAGATGGCGGCTTCGACTTTTTGGTGGGTCCCCTTTAGAGGATCTTTTTTACAACAGCAATGATTAGCATTTTTAATGTTTCATCATTTTTGTGCTGAGGGCGGTGCTATATTTCAAGCAAGCAGTAAAGTATTCTCCGGGGACTAGGCCATTACTTGCGCAAAATCAGAAGTCCCGGGATAATACCCCAGATATCACTGAGTATAAAGACCTAGTATTTCAGAAAGAGGGATCTTTCAAACGAGATTTTAGGGGTTACCTATATATCCAAGTAGTGTTCCCCACGAAATAAGCAAGTTTGAATTTAGGTTTATATCCCGAACAAACCTACTAAATATGTAAAAACCTATCGGCACATCATCAGCGAGACTGTTTAATACTTTTTTAAACTTTACATATCTTTAGCATACTGTAACTGTCAAGCCGATGTACTATCATTTTTCCTTTTTACACAAGCTCATATCTGGTTTTCTATTGTTTTTGGATTTTAAAATATCTCATGTTTTTTGTATTTTTGAAATTTTTTACTGTTTTTGTATTTTCTGAAAATATTACCCTATACTCTCCCCCTAAATACCAAAACAAGTAAAAAAATCGACAAACCATTGCAGATTGCTTCTCAACATCATCATCTATAATGTTATCCTCATCAACGCCAATAATCCCATCCGACACCGATAAAAGCTTCATACCATTTAGTTTTAAAAGATATTTAAAACGAGTTTTGTCAAATGCTTTGGTATGTAAATCAGATTTCTGTTCGTCAGTGTAGATTTTCTAAATTGTATCAACTTCTTCTCGAAACAATCGCGAATGAAGTGATGACGAATTTCAATGTGTTTCGTTTTAGCGTGATGAACAGGATTTTTAGTAATGTTTATCGCGGCCTCATTATCAACAAAGATAGGGGTGTTAAGAAATTGCAAACCGTAGTCGCGCATCTGTTGCTGGATCCACAAGATCTGAGAGCAGCAACTGCTAGCAGATACATACTCAGCTTCACATGTGGATAGAGCCACAGAGGTCTGCTTCTTACACTGCCAGGTGACCAAACGTGGTCCAAAGAACTGACATCCCGCTGTTGTTGATTTAGCGTTAACTTTGCAGCTTCCGAAGTCGGAATCAGAATACCCTTCGAGCGTGAAATCACCTGTTTTTGGATACCACAACCCCAATGATGGAGTTCCCTTCAGGTAGCGTAATATCCGTTTCACTATTACCATGTGCGAAGCTCTGGGGCTTGACTGAAACCGTGCTGCGAGCCACGTTGGATACATGATATCGGGTCTTGAAGCTGTCAAATACATCAACGATCCGATCATGGAACGATACATCATTTCATCTACCCTGTCTCCGGTGAGATCTGGGTTTATCCCATGATTCGTCGCTAGAGGGGTTGAAGCTGGAGTAGATCCTGACATCCCAAATTTCTCTAAGATATCATGAACATACTTTGTCTGGTGTATGAAAATTACCTCAGGTAGTTGATCAACTTGAAGTGCCAAGAAGAATTTCATCTCCCCCATCGATGACATTTCAAACTTTTGCTTCATAACTTTTTCAAAGTCTTTGCACAAACTTTCATTTATTGACCCAAATATAATATCGTCCACGTATATCTGAACAATCAGAAGATGTCCGTCGACCTCTTTGGTGAAGAGAGTGGCATCCACTTTTCCTCGGATGAAGCTGTTGGCAAGCAGGTGTTGAGACAATGTCTCGTACCAAGCTCTCGGGGCCTGGTGTAAACGATACATCGCTTTATCCAGCAAATAAACCTTGTCTTTGTGGATTAGATCGGTGAAGCCCGGTGGCTGTCCGACATATACCTCCTCTTTTACCTTCCCATAGAGAAAAGCCGATTTAACATCTAGCTGATAAACTTTAAAAATTTTCCAAGATGCAAATGCTACGAAGATTCTGATTGCTTCAAGTCTAGCAACTGGAGCATATACTTCATGAAATCTATCCCCTCCTGCTGACTGAAACCCTGGACTACGAGTCGAGCTTTGTTTCGAATAATAACCCCTCGATCGTCTCTCTTACACTTGAATACCCACTTGGTGTTTATCTTCCTGTGACCATCAGGCAAGTCTACCAATTTCCACACACCTAACTTCTCAAACTGACTCAACTCCTCTTGCATCGCGTTGACCCAAGAATCTTCAGTTAGTGCCTCCTTATATGTTCGCGGTTCGATCTGTGAAATAAAACAACTTAGTGAAAACTCAGTTTGTAAAGGAGCAACTGTAGAATAAAAACAAGTATGCCCTTGGTCAATTTAACGTCTAGTGCGAACGCCTGATTGTAATTCTCCAATAATCAGCTCTTCTGGATGGTATGAAAGAGTTCTCGGCATCACCTCGCCTGGAACATCTACCTCGCCTTCCAAATTTGTGACATTCTGATTTGCACCTTGTTCACTGACTGGAATTGTTTGTCTTGAACTCTGAATTTGCTCCCCCTCAGAATCTGAATCACCATGATCAAATATAGGCATATTATCAGATTCTTGATTATCATTGACTGACGTCTGATTATCATGAGCAACTTCATCTTGTTGAATATCATCATGTTCTCCAGCATTGCTTGGACCAGCTTCATCGTCATTTGAAGCTCGATTTTGACGTCTAGAATACTCTGCTGGGAACCTTTCCTGCGATGACTCATACTCTCTCAGAATATCCAACTCATCAAAGAAATCTTCTTCTTCTTCTACCTCTTCCATGTCAAACGAATTCCACAAAGTATCATAGTGAAAATGCCATGAATCGCCGGGATTTTGTGGTGGCATTGTGTAGCGTTGACATTCAACATTATGTGCCTCAATAATCCGCTTTAAGCTCGGAACAAAGACTCGTTTCAAAGGACTTGAGTATCCCACAAATATTCCATCGATACTCTTTGGACCAAACTTTCCAAAAGGTTCTAGAACTGTACAGGGAGATCCAAATGGTTCTAAATACTTCAGGTTCGGTTTGTGGTTATTGATCAGTTCGAAACATGTCTTGTTGAATTTTTTCACAGTGAGAACCCGGTTGAGTGTATAGCATGCGGGGGATACTGCTTCTGCCCAAAAGTTGACAGGTAGTTTAGAATCAGCAAGCATCGTCCTGGCCGTTTCAATTAGCATCCTGTTCTTTCTTTCAGCTACTCCATTCTGTTGCGAAGTGTAAGGCGCGCTAAATTCATGCAATATACCTCTTTCATCACAATATTCTTCCATTTTGACATTCTTAAACTCAGTACCATTGTCAGTACGTAATCTTCTGATGCGGGTTTGGTACAAGTTTTCTATCTTCTAGAAAAGCGTCATCAAACGATCAAACGTCTCATCTTTTGACTTAAAAAATAATACCCATGAAAATCTTGAATAATCGTCTGTAACTACTAGACAATAGAGATCCCCAGTTATGCTTTTGACGTTCACTGGACCAAATAGATCCATATGGAGTCTCTCTAAAGGTTTCAAAATTGAATTTTCCTTCTTCTTAGGGTGAGATTTCTTCTTTTGCTTGCCTTTGACACAACTAATGCACTCCCCCTCAAGATGAAAACCTTTTACATGAACACCAATTACTAAGTCGTTATGCACCAGGTGATTCATTTTTCTCAAGTGAATATGACCCATCTTTCGATGCCATAAATGTGATTCTTTTTCCGTTGCTATTGACATAAAACAATGTGCCTGACCCGTGGTAGTAGTTGCTTCACTCATGTCCAACACGTACAGATCATTGACTCTGGGCGCTCTCATGATAACCCACTCTTCGGGAACAACAAATCCTGGTTTCAAGATCAAACATTGTTTGTCTGTAAAGTGCGTTGTATACATACGATGACAAATCTGATAGATGCTCAGAAGATTGTTTTCAAGCTCGGCGATGTAGTTTACTTTTTCAAACGTGACAATTCCATTCGATAGAGTTCCTTCACCAACTATTCGACCACCTTGATTCCCTGCAAATCCCACATAACCTCCATTAAACCCTCTAACATCATACAGTAGGGTCTTCTTCCCCGTCATGTGCCGAGAAGCTCCACTATCCATAATCCAACGTGAAACGGATCTTGGAAGCTCCTGCACATATCACAAACACTTAGTTAGAAGTTGATGCCACCCAAGCCTCTTTTGACTCGGGCAACTTGACATTTAAGTGAGTTTTTGCAATGTAAAGTGGCGGAAAATTCTTTTCATTCATCTTTAAGCTCTCCTCAGACCCAATCTCAACCTTTTTGTATAAAAAGAAATCATTTTGAGAAGGTTGACAAGATGATTGGTCTTTCTTTGGTACATTCTTCTTTTCAGAAGTAGTAGCCTCTTGTGATTCAAGTTTTTCATAATAATCCAAAGAAACAATCATCTTTACCGGAGTGGTAGAAGATGATTGTTTTTCTGACTCTGAAACCTTTTGTTTTGGAGAAATTGTTTTCTTTTCAACAACTTTTGGCTTCCATGCTTGTTGAGGCGAAGCAAGCCATTTGTAAAACTTGTCATTTTTAGTTACCACATTTTTAACAGGTTCAGTTTTGACTTTGATGTTTTCATTTTTCAAAACCTTTTGCTCAACAACCATTGGAGCTTTTCCTTTCACATCAACTTTCTTTTTCTGAACCTCAACAACTTCAGTCTTAGGCTTCAAGTTGGTACACTTTCGTGCAATATATCCAACTTGATTGCATTTAAAGCATGTTCGGGTGTCAATAACCCGACTTGTGCCTTCGGACTGAGGCTGTGAGGCCTTCTTCTCAAAGAATTCTTCATTTGTTTTCAAAAAGATTTTAGATTCTTCATCAGAAAGTGATCTTGAACTCGAAACAAACACCTTTTTCTCAACAAATTTCTTGTTTTGAAAATTTCTTCTATGATAATTCTTACCACCCTGTTATCCACCCGACCATCTGTTTTGGTTTTTGTTATAAAAACATGGTGGAACAACTGGTTTCTTGTAGTAAGCTTTATCTTTTTCGAAATTCATTTGCCTCTTTGAGTGTTTCAAACCTTCGATCTCAGACACATCAATCCCAATCAACTTGAACACATTTCTCAATTTTCCAACATTCACATTCTCCAACGGAAAATCACGATCTGAATACAACTTATCTGATCCCGCCATCTTGTACATCACAAGACTAGGTTCATCACTTAAGTTGTTTTTGGATTTTGATTTTGGAATGTATTTATCCAAAAAGCATTCATCATCCTCAGTAGTGTCACTTTCAGACTTTAAAACATTTTCAACCATACTTTTAACAATTTCAGATTGGACACTATCGTCATAAGATGATGTGGTAAATGTGACATCAATCGTGTCTGGAAGCTTAACCTCATTTTCTTCTTCATCATTAACCAACCCGGATTTTTTCTTGGAAAAATTATTTAGAACTGGTGGTGGAACCTGATGAAACCCAACCCCAGTTCCATCAAAGTATACATCTTCGCCTGCTTTGTTTTTCCCGATGGGTTTGGGAACAATGTGTTGTAAAACAAAGCTTGCAGAGTTGTAACTGTTCATTTTCAATTTTAGCTTCTTGAAACTGAAGCTTCAACTTAGCAATTTCATCCAGTTACTGATTGATTAACTCTTCTTTTACTCTAAGAACACCGGTCAGTTGAAGATTTTCTTTGTCTGTTTTATCATTTCTTTCATCAGAATCTTTTACTGTTCATTTTAGTTTTTCAAAATTTTCTGAAATTTGACGGTTTTCAAGAATCAATTTTTCATTTTCTTTCCTAATTCTTTCTACGTCATTTTTATCGTTTTCGATTTTCTCAGTTAATTCTTTTAATTTGTCGTTCGAAGCTTTTAACAATTTATCACGGTTTAAGATCTGATCTTCAACACTTCTGACTCCACCAGTCAGTTCTTCAGCCTTCTTACCGCTGAGGTAAGCAATTGTACTACAAACTTTGCACTCTTTCATCCAATTTTTGCAGTCGTTCTCGGTTTCAACTTTCTTACCTGACTCATGTGTATCATTTGAACTGACCTTGTTTTTGGACTCAGTTCCAGAACCAGAAACTACCTCTAGTTCTTTTGCAGCAAGAACTTTGTCAGCAATCTTCTTCAAGTTTTTTGCGGTAAACTCTTGTGACGTATCAATAATCCCGTCATCAACTTTCTTTGGCTGCGGCTCCTTTTTTTTCTCTTTCTCTTTCTCATCAGCTTCTCCTCCTCCCCACCACATTCTTTGCCTGGCTTCTTCTTCATCAGCAATTTGTTTTGTGAGAACTTCAACATCAACCGTATCTGGATCAACAACTATGTTTCCATTAGGATCGAGATAACATTCTCTATCAGGATCCCATCGATTTGCTTTCTTTGCTTCCTTCCATGTACGATAGATTTTGCTTGTCATGAATTGAGTTGTTGCCTTCCTGTTGACGTACTTTACTTCTTCAGATATGTTATCTTTAAAAGGAACAATCTTTGCTGCAGTAAAGGCATATCCAACCGCATCTTCCTCAGGCAAAACATCACTCCAATCATAACCTTCATCATCATGAAAAACAGTAAGTGCTCTGGATTTTTCTTTAGGTGCCTCCTCTATCTGCTTCATCCTGGGAGATTCTGCTTTATTTTGATGATAAATTGCTCTTTTGTAATAAACTTCTCGAAAAGGATTTGCAGTATCATCGGTGTAAGCATTTCGGCACTCACGCTTAAAATGACCTTTTTGTTTACATTTAAAGCATGTGACTTTTGATTTGTCAAAGCCTAACTTGGTAGAAGGTCCACCAATAGACTGTCTTCCAGTAATCTCCATGAATCGCTGTGCTCTTCTCACTGCACTCGCCATACACCACCTTATATCGATCAACTCCATCTCCTCAGGATCGATCTGATCGTAGTCTTCCTTTGTTAGGTTGGTGTTACCTATCTTTCCTGCAACGAGGCTTTCGTATGATTCTAACACAGACGCTAAAAACACCATCTGTTGTTTGGCAGATTCTTCACTAAAATTCTGACCATTCTTTAAATCCACACCAATGTTGCATTGAAATAGATTCTTTGGTGCAGATTGATTTGAAGTATTTGACGATGAACCACCATGATAGCCACTGCTAGGAGTTTCTTGATGCATTGTGTTTGAACTTTCTACTGAAAAAGCTGTCTTAGGAGATGCAGTCTTTGGGATCATACTACCTCTGTAATACAACTCCACATTCTGCTGATAAGATGTGTTATTGACTTTATTGGATTTTTTGATCTCCAATTCATGGCTTTCCAATCTTTCGATTAGTAAATCAACCTTCAAATCAGTCGGCTTTATCGTATTCTTCAACATCAATGCAAAATACTGCCAGTCTTGCTCATTCGGTAGTGAGTCAAACAGTTTGTCAACCAGCTCTTCTTGAGTGTAAATGATGTCATGTCTTGCAAGCTCCATCTTCAAATGCCCGAATCTTTCAATCATCTTGGAAACAGACTCGTTCTTTAAACAACCAAACAAATCAAACTCTTTTCTTAACAATTTCTTTTTGTTTTTAACTATTTCAGCACTACCAATGCATTTTATTTTTATTTTTCCCAAAGATCTCTCGAATCTTTGTACTCGATCAGTGAGATAATGTCATCTCTGACAGATTGGTGAAGCAGAGCAATGCACTTTTGTTCAGCAACATATCTTTCTATTTGATTTTCTTCTAAATTTTCATAATCTGTTCTCCCCAAAACAAAACCATTTTTCAAACTTTTCCAACTGGGATATGCAAAAGCTTGAAGCCATTCTTCAAATCTTGTAGCCCACCTGTTGTAATCTTCTATTGCCATCAACTTGGGCGGCTTATTGTATGTTCCATATGCACTGTCTACACTCATAGCATCAGAAAGAATTTTCTTCGCACTTGGTGTTGGTGTAGTTTCATTCGTGTTATTTGGTGTGCCATCACCCGAACCACTGGTAAATGCAAACGCGTCACTAAATGGATTCATAAAATCATCCATCTTTCAAAGTACTTGAAACAATCAACAAACACTTAGAAAATTTTTTGAAATTTTGAAAAATAGCAGTTTCAAATGGAATCAGTTCAAGCGGAATTGCTCAAATGATATTACTTCTTCAAACGGAATTAGGCTTTTCAAACGAAATTACAACTCAAACGGAATCAAGTCCTTTGAGGCGGAATAGCTAATTTCGTTTGAACTCTCAAACGGAATCTGATTTCGTTTGAAATCAATGGCAGTTTCAAACGGGATTAGTGATTTCGTTTGAAATGAGCAGAACTTTCAAACGGAATTATGATGATGTCATTTTGTCCGAACAGTTTTTCAAGCGGAATTAGCAGTTTTTATCAAAACTTGTTCGAATTAAGGTCCAAATCTTTCACGAATTAGTTAAAACTATGTTTCGCTTGATATGTGTGAGTTTTAAGCCATTTCAACCGTTAAATTTCGTTCAAATCAGAAAAGAAAGAGTAGAAGTGAGAGAATCCGATGAAATCAAGCTGAATTGGTATGAACTCCTCGTCCTGTGCTCTGATACCACTTGTTGGATCGTCGTGTGACCCTAACGAGTCAATCTGAAGAGTTCAACGTCAAGATCAAAGGCGGAATCAATGAAATCAACGTAACACAGCTTATTTTCCTCTAATTATCTTCTTATTAACCGATTCTGAGCTTTTACAGATTCAAATGACAAACGGACAGCACCTCGACTCAGAAACTATGACCTAATTCCGTTTCAAATGAACTAGACACAACCTTATTTATAGAGTGAGTGATTCTGTTTGAAGGTGGCATGGACCATTTCAAACGGAATTAACTTGGTTAATTTCGTTTGAACTTGTCAATGTTACTTTCAAACAAAATTACCCACCTAAACACAAACTAACCCTAATTTCTACCCTGTTGTGTGCTAGTTTATCATATCTAGACATAAGACTCGATAAAGACAAAGTTAACAGACATTTGATGCACCAACAAAATGACACCACAATTTTAACGAATCGTTAAGCCCCACATGGCATCTTTCCACGAAAGTCTGCTGATATAGCTAAAACACTTATATATAGGAAGTACCGGCGCCGTATCCACCATGTTATGACCCTATCAGTTTCGTCTCATGAAGCGAGGTCGTGTGTGCTAACATAACACTGATAACAATGAATGCCAGGTGATAAGCGGTAAAGGTATCGAAGCGATGAGATAGGTGCGAGAAGCGTCAAAGCGAAAAGCGACGAGTGATGAGCGATACATGTCAAGCGATCCACAATAAATGACTGAATGAGAAGCGTCAAAAAGCGATAGGAGCATGACAGCGTTTAAACGTTAAGTGTAAAGCGATAGCGAGTGCGAGGTAGATTCCAACGATAATGCGATTGCGAGGGTGTTGACTTACGAAAAGTCTAGCGATGACAGGCTTGAGTTGCGATAAGGTTGTTACGCCTTGCGATGTAGTTTAGTGTGTCGAAAATAATCACAATAGTATAAAAGGTCTAATAACGTTCAACGTTGCATGGCACTTTCTTCACAAGAAATTGGTTGGCATGGAGAAGCACTTATATATAGGAAGTGCCAGTGGCGTATCCACCATGCTTCAACCACACGCCTCTATCCCGTGAATAGGTGTCACACTGTGTCGACATGGTTAAGACACTTATATACAGGAAGTACAGCGGCGAAAATAATGTTGTATGCGATATAGTTACATTATGATCCGAATCTCTGGTGCCAGGCGTAACGAGTAGTAACATCGCACAAACGTGCGGGTTGTTACATCGGTAATTTAAATGCGGACCCGTTTAGCATCGTCATTCGTCTTAAAACTCGGTTTATAAGCAATTAGCCTATAAATCCCTTCTTCAATTCTAACTATAAGCATACTTAATTTTACAATTTACTTACTTGTATAGCGCTTCAGAACGAACACACCTTCATACGAGCTTTCAGTTTGAGTTCAAGCATTTTAGCTCTAATACTTGAATCCCTCAAACCTCGGCTCTGATACCAACTTGAAACGTCCACTTATTCACGAGCTAATTGACAATCATAAGACATTAAAGTTTGAACCCTTTTAAAAGACCTCCATACCTTTACATTGGTAAGTAATGACAATAATAATATATATACACGAATTTTTGACAAAATTTGGGCATGACCTATCCGTTTGTTAATCGATTCCCGGCTTTAATAATTTTCATTCAAAATTCAGCACTACGACACTTTTGAAACATAACAAAGTTTCAACCATACAAAATACCCAAAGTAAGATTTTAAGAAAATAACCAAACTACTATAAACATCCTAGACTTAAGTTCAATACTACATCACAAAATCGTTTCTCGACCCATTTGCAAGAAGCAACATAAACCGGAAGCGCGTATATGGACGAAGTGGTGTGTTCGATCCGAGCTTGCCATCCTAAGCTTGAGATTTACCTATTACCACAATAACAAAAATTCATCAATAGGTTCACATGTCATAAACACTAAAATTTCGATGATCCTAACAACCAACTTTCTAACATGCTTTCTTTAACATACTTAACGCACATCATTCACAACATGTCTATCCCTTACGAATGAGTCGACCCATATTATAACTTACTTTCTTATTTTCCTTCTAAACGATCGACCCATCATAACGGAACAACAAAATGCAACACATTCCCATTTTCATTCTATTTCAATTAATCCGTTCAACACAAAACATAATAGAACTTTAACTTTTTACATTCTCATTCTAATCCCAACCGGCCCGTTCATAACGGACTGTTATGGTGCTTTACTTTCGCGTTCTCATTCTAATGCAAATGTCTTCTAATACGCAATTAAAATAAAGGAACAACATCTATCAATAGTAAATAAACTTGTAAGTACCGAACTTACCTCATTCTTGAGATTTTTGTTGCGAACTGGAGCTTCCTCCTTCTTCTTTCAATCCTACACATATATCCATTCTTACATAGATCATGTCATTTATTTACATAACTATCGCATTCACATAAAATTCGCATTCCACACACACTTTTCACAAAATATCATTTCCATATTTTCTACACATAATGCAAGACATCCTAATTCACTCAAAATTTCAAAAATCAACTATTCAAGCATTTAATCGAACACTTGGTGTGCGTATAACAATTTTAGCACTATGTACATGTGTTCTATGCATAACTTACTAGCAACCTTCATAACTCATTCAATTGACCATTAATCCATTCACCCTACTACATAATAATCTATTGGTATTTTAGTACATAAACATTCACCCATCCAATTCCTTGATTAATTCAAATACAAGTTCATCATGTTACTAAATCAAATGGGTTTCTACTCAAACCTTCAATCTAATCAATCTCATTCATAAAACATCTTCTATTTGATGATTCTAACTCACAAACAAGTTCAATTTCATAAAATTTCACGAATTGATTAAACCCTAGTTCATGAAAATGCATCAAAACATAACATTCAACTTACCTTATGCTCAAATCACTTAGGTTAGAGATTAAGGTTCTGTTTGTTTTTTCTGCAGGAAAAGGTCTGCAGTCTGCGGACCACATCTGCAGGCATCTGTAGGAGAAGAGGTGGACCAAAGGTCTGCAGTCTGCAAGAAGAAGAGGGTTTGTTTTTTTTCTACATAAACCTCTTCACACACACATTACACACACACACACCAGACTATTCTCTCTCTGCTTTCACCACCACAACCACCGTCACCACTACACCACAGCCACCACCGTCACCACTACACCGCCACCACCGTCACCACTACACCACAGCCACCACCGTCACCACTACACCGCCACCACCGTCACCACTACACCACAACCACCACCGTCACCACTACACCACCGCCACCACCGTCACCATCTGAACCCTACCACCACAGCCACCACCGTCACCACTACCACCGCAGCCACCATCTGAACCCTAACCCACCACCAACCGATCGATGATGATGATGATGATGATGATGTAACAGATCGATGATGATGATGATGATGATGTAACAGATGTGATCGATTAGGGGGTTTTGTTTCCGATCGATTTGGGGGGTTTTGTTTCCGATCGATTTGGGGGTTTTGTTTGCCATCGATGATGATGATAACAGATGATGGTGTCGGAGCAGGGGTGTCGGAGGTGGAGGTGGTGGCGGAGCAGGGGTGTCGGAGGTGGAGGTGGTGGCGGAGTGGAGGTGGTGGCGGAGCAGGGGTGTCGGTGGTGTCGGAGGTGGAGGTGGTGGCAGAGGAGGTGGTGTCGGAGGTGGTGGTGATGTATCAGGTGGCGGGGATGTGGGGGTGGAGGTGTGGAAGAAGAGGTCTGTGCCAAGAAGAGGTAAACGTCTGCGCCAAGAAGACTTGGGTCCATGTCTGCGCCAAGAAGAGGTCTCGCAGACCTTTTTTAATGAAAGGTTTGCGAGAAAACAAACAAGCTGCAGGCATCAAACGTCTGCGCGCGTCTGCGCGATGCAGACATAAGTGGCCAGAAGTGCTTCTGGCAAAAAAACAAACACCACCTAACTAAGCTCATGCATTCAATCTTGAGTCTAATTCCTTCAACAATTTCTGAATTTTTCTTGAGTTCACTAGAATTGGAGAAGGGTTTCCCTTCTGCTCTCTTGTGCACGACCCAGACACCCACCACACTGGGTTCTTTTTTTTTTAATTTGTTTATTATTATAATTACAAGTTTAACCCCTCGAGTTATTGTGTTTATCATTCTTGTACATTTTTTTAACTTTCATTATTTGTTATAACTTAATTAATCATTAAAACATTTAACCATTCAAATAGTTTTGTCATAGAATTTTGGGGTGTTACATTATCTAACATATATATATATATATATATATATATAATAAAAATATTCAGGCTAATGTGGCATGTTATTAGAGCTCCTCAATTCCATTTCCCTTCGAGTTAAAATTCTTGACGGTGAAGCCCCGAATACCCTAACCCGGCCTAACCAAAGTGCACGATTTACACCGATCACAAGAGTCTCCAGCATATACTCGCTCAGAAGGAGTTAAACATGCGACAACATCGATGGGTTGAACTTCAAAACGACTACGAGTGCGCAATCAAATGCCATCCGGGCAAGGCAAACGTTGTAGCCGATACCCCCATCCGAAAAGAGACCAAACCTTCATGTGTTCGCGCGTTACAACTAACCATTTATTAGAACCTTCCAGAACAGATTTGCAATGCTCCAGTCGAAGCACTGAAGGAGGACAACCTTCTAGCTAAATCCATGTAGGGCTTGGAGAAGCAACTCAAACTCAAGGATGATGGCATTCATTACTTCATGGAACCTACACGGGTTCCATTCTATGGAAATCTATGAGAGCTTATGATGGACGAGGCACACTAGTCTCGATACTCAATACATCTTGGTTCTGACAAGATGTATCCCTACCTAAAGGCTTTGTACTGGTGGCCTAACATGAAAGCGATCATAGCAAGATATGTTAACAACTGCTTGACCTGTATTAGGGTCAAGATTGAATACCAAAAGCCATCAGGGTTACTAGAACAACTGGAACTACCAATGTGGAAATGGGGACAAATTTCCATGGATTTGGTTACCAGTTTAACTAGAACTCAGAGCGGGAACGACACCATTTGGGTGATCATAGATCGCCTAACAAAATCTGCTCACTTACTTGTAATCAAGGAAACTGATAAGTTTACCCGACTTGATAGCATCTACTTGTAGGAAGTAGTTTCTAGGCACGGAGTGCCGATCCCCATCATCTCCAATCGTGACCCGCATTTTGCGTCTGATTTGTGGCAAGCTATGCATAAATCTTTCAGCTCACGACTAGAAATGAGCACAACCTGTCACTCGCAAACCGATGGTCAAACCGAGCGCACCATTCAAACTTTAGAAGACATTCTACAAGCATGTGTCACCTCTTTTGTTGGACTGAAGTTGGAGATAGTCAAATCGCTAGCGTTGAACTTGTACTAGAAACATTGGAGAAGATCGCGATCGTCAGGAAAGCTACGCTGTTAAGCGTAGGAACCATTGGAATTCCAAGTTGGTGACAAAGTCTTGCTAAAAGTCTCACCTTGGAAGGGTATTGTCCGTTTTAGGAAACGGGGCGAACTAAATCCGTGTTATGTCAAACCATTTGAGATCATAGAAAGAATTGGCACAGTGGCATATAGACTGAATTTACCTAAAGAACTCAGTGGTGTGTACAATGTCTCTTATGTATCTAATCTACAAAAAGTGCTTATCCGACGAAACACTTGTGGTCCCATTAAAAGAGCTCAAGATCGATGACCAACTCTGTTTCATTGAGGAACCTGGAATTTCGGCGACGGCTTATTTATCTGTCTACGCAATTTTTGGACGACGGACAAACTATGGGGCATCGCCGACCGCCCCCATGGGCGTCGGCGATGGTGCTTCCAACTCCAACTCTCCATTTTTTCATTTCCTTAGCCCCGGTTGACCCGTTACGCGTCCCGATGATTCGTTTTTCGCTCTGGTGACCCGTAAAGCTCCCAAAAAACTCCTTAAACTTCGTTGAACCTGCAAAACACAAAATTAATTAAAAGTAGGCTATTCGAGATTAAAAGTCAAGTAAAAACCCAAACTTAAACATAAACGAGCACCGTTATTCGGCCATGTATCACATATACAGCAGGTAATCATTATAATTCAGGTTATACATCAACTAATTCATCAAGAACTAACAAGGTTCAAACCAATATCATGCAATAATCGAACCCTAATGACTAACCAAACACATAAGTGATCAATCACCAATCAAGTATGAATTCAAACAACCCTTGACTACATGAAATCATCATAAACGTTAAAAACATCAAGAAATCAGCAAAAAAAAAAAAAAAATGCAGCCAAGCTTTCATACAAATAGAACTATAATTGAAACCTCAAATGGATTACCTAGAGATGGAGATGAAGATCAAACAAAAAGGATTAGGGTTTCTTGACCTCTTGAAAACGCCTAGAGAGAGAGAGAGATGAGAGAGAGATCCGTATGGTCGTATGGGGAGTGGAGGGATGACCTAGGGTTTTTGTTATTGAAATATGTTTTAAATTTTATTTTTCTAAATGACACTTCAAGTCCCTCAAGTTTTAAATTTCTGGAAACTTGAATAGAAAGTATCATTATAAGTTTATTGATTCACCCATAAGACTCCCAAGTCTCTAGGCCTTGAACTTGCTTGGAAAGTTAATACATTAACTTTATGTTTTATGACAAGACTAGTCCTTCAAGTTTGAAAACCTTGAAACTTGTGTAGGAAGTTAACCGAGTTACCTTGTGTCGAAAGTTATTCCAAATAACCTTGTGTTATGAGTGTAAATCATATAGATTTAATGGAGAAGGTTAACGACGTTAACCTGAAGGTATGAGATGTCACATTATTCCCAACGCCACCCTTGGCCGTCGGCGACGACCCCTAGATTCAGCTGACGCGAAACTTTCTTCCTTGGGTTGTTGGAACGAATTTAAAAAGTTTTTTTTGGTCATAATACGGGGGTTACACTTGTGTTTGGTTTTAAATCTTGATCTTGGAGCCATAACACAAGGCCACTTCATCTCCAATCCATCTATTCCATCCATCATCATCCGAATCAACCGAATCATTAACCGATCATCATCATCAACAACTTCAAAACCCTAATTCCATCAATCCATTCAACCGTTCATCACTACCATCCTACCACAAAGCCTAATCACCAACATTCACCATCTCCAAGTATCAAGATGATCCAATTCGAGTTCCAACTTACCGATGATCGTATCCGTTCCATCATGAGCGGCTAAATTCTCGGAGGTTTCACCCCGGTGTAGGTTATTGTAAGTCTAGGGTTTGAACAATGTTATTAGTTTGATTTTGTGACAACTTGAATTGTATTTGAATTGATTGATAATTGTCTTGCATTTGAACTATATTTGTGAATTGTCGAACGAGTTATGAAATTTGACTTTGCGAAACAAGTTTGTGCAATTATGCCTTGTCATTCAAAAGGTTTTACTTGTCCGAAGTAACGAAGTGCATTGTGGTCCGTGATATGCGTTGATAGCAATTGGCACCTAAAACGTGTAAGAACCCTAGGATTGCAATTACCGAACGGGTGTGAGCCTTGTTTTCTATATCTTGTTTAAACCATCAATACATTTCTTGCAATTGTTAATTATCAGTAGTTAATCAATCCAATCACTTTAGTAATTTTAGTCAACATCTTTTTAACAAACAAAAACCACAAAAACAACTTAGCAAGCTTCATAAAAGTGACAACTTCTATAAATCATTCAAGTCCATTCGCAAACCACATACTCTTCGAGGTTCGACCCCTTGCTACCACTAGCTATCATTAAGGGTAATTAGGGCTTATAAATATTATCTTTGACCGGAGCACGACACTCCGATCAAATTTTGGCGCCGCTGCCGGGGAGTTAGTGCGCTTTGTGTTTGGATACTTGTTTGAATTTTTCGTGATTAACTGTTTAATTTGCTTATTCTTTTCTTGTACTTTGTCTTTTTCTTTGTTACGCGGGTTGTGTTACTTGTGTAGGTTACAAGTAGTGCATGCATACGCGGAACTCCGAGAGGACTTCACCGTTAGTCTACGAACTGGAAATTGAAAGAGTTGCAAGAAGGAATCTAGCAAACCGGTTAGAAGCAACTGTTGTTTCTAACCAAGTCACCCAAACACCACAATCCACACCATCCATTGAAACCTATTCAATGGCAAACCAAAACTCCAATCACCCAAACCTCAATCAAAACCAATTCCAATCCCGAGGAACCTTTCACCCCGCCCAAAACGTCCAACATATACCTCAAGATCAACCGGTTGGGGGTAATGACTCTAGACCACCTACACCACCCTTTCGTAACCAAAATTCCAATAACAACCAAAGAACACCCCAACAACAAAACCTTGATGACCAGAATGTTAATTCCGATCGAAGAGACAACCGAGATCGTGGCAATCCCACGAACGAAGTCCCGTTCTTTAACATAAACGAATTGAGAAACGCTATCCCCGATGATGAGCCATTTAGTGTTCCCGGTTATCAATCACCGGAACACGTGAGTATTCACTCGGAATACTCGGATGAGGGGGGTAATTATGATGAATGGGTAGATGACAACGGTTGGGGGTATGTGAACCGGGGTAATGTCCACAATGCTAGAGGTTTTGACGATGATGAATTTGGCTATCAAAATGCCAATTTTGTGGGGAATGACAACTATGGGTATGGGAATGTGAGGAATGATGGTTACGAAAACAATCGCCAACCATGAAACAACAATCAAAGGAACCAGAATGATGGGTTTTACAACAACAACAACAAAAACAATGTGAACCATAACCGGATTCCTCGTTTTGTGGGAGGTGATAATCAAGGAGATAACCGAGGTGGGAATAGAGGAGGTAATAGAAGAGATAACCGAAGACCAAGAGAGCAAGAAGTTGATGGTCCACGATGTCGTCAACAACCTCCAAGGGGAGTAAATGACCTATTTAGACTGGTGGACCCCGACAATGACTCACCAATCGTGTGCGAGATAAGAATGTTCGATTGCAAGCCACATTACATCAACATACTTCCCCACTTGAATGGGAGGTCCAACGATGAACCATACACTCATTTGGCGGAGTTTTTGGCCATATGTAGTACTATTGGAGGGCATGATTTTGCATTGGAAGAGATCAAGCTTTGGTTGTTTCAATTTTCGCTAAAGGATAAGGAGAAAATTGGATGATCTTGACTCTAACTCTAAGGATCGGATCTCTACTGGAGATCATGATTTTGCATGATCTTGACTCTAACTCTAAGGATCGGATCTCTACTCTAGAACGGGAGTTAGCTCGTATGAAGAGGAAGGAGGTGAATACGGTACAATTCGCGGTTTGCAAAGATTGTGGGGAGATTGGTTATCGGACCGATCAATGTCAAATGGGACCGGGTGATTACACCGAAGAGGTAAATCTAGTGTTTGGTGATAGAAAAAAAATGATATGAATTCGAACACTTATCATCCCGGATTGAGAAACCATCCCAACTTCCGATATGGGAATGCCGCGAATCAAATGAACCCGAATTTTCAACCAGGTAGCCAAAGCGGGTCATCACATCAAAATCGTCAAGGTGGTAATCAAGGGGGTTACCAACGTAATTACAACCAAGGGTGCCAAGGTCGAGACAATAATTATCAAGGTGGGTGTCAAAGGAATTACAACAACCAAGGCGGTAATGGAAGTGGGTCGAACAACTAAAGGGGTGGTAATGATTTAAATGCAAAGATGGATGCAATGCTTTCGATGATGTAAGAGTCCAAGAAAGAGAATGAGATTCGGGACAAATCACTTGAGGCATTGGCAAAGCAAGTGGGCCAAGTTGCGGAGGAAGTGGCTCAAATGAGGGGGAGCATGGGAAAGCTTCCAAGTGACACCACGGTGAACCCTAAGCATCAAGGGTCAAGCTCGAAGAACACACGTGAGGTACCAATTAATAAAATAACTTTACGTAGTGGTCGAGTTGTAGATAATCGTGTCAAAACACCATCACCCCAGTTTGTTGAAGGGGTGGTGGAAGATGATAGTGATGAAGAGTGTGAGGATGGTCAAACGGGTCAAAACAAAAATGATTTAAAAATTAATAATAACACACCCGTTGTGACCATCCCCGTCCCTAAGGCTAAGGAAAAGGGTGTGGAGGTTAATACCGCCCCTTATCCCGAAGCATTGAAGGGACCCGTGAAGAAGGTTGTAAACAAAAGGGGTCCACAACAAGAAGAGTTGTTGGAAGTTTTCAAACAAGTTAATTTACCTCTTTTGGATGCAATCAAGCAAGTACCGTCTTATGCTAAGTACTTGAAAGAATTGTGTACCCAAAAACGAACTCATAAATTTCCTAAAAAACTAGATTTAACTGAGAATGTGAGTTCGATTCTTTCGGGTGCACTTCCACCTAAGCTTCAAGATCCGGGTGCGCTTATCATTTCAATTCAAGTAGGCGATTTTAAAATCAATCGGGCAGTTTTAGATCTTGGTGCGAGTGTGAGCATTCTACCGGGTAGTTTGCATGATCAATACGAGTTTGGTCCACTTCAATCGTCAAACACCACTGTGGTGTTAGCCGATTTGACACCCAAACTACCCCGCGGAATAGTCTCGGATGTGATAGTAAAAATCAAGGATTTTTACTATCCGGTGGACTTTTTAGTACTTGATTATGTGGCCAAGGACCCAACGAAGCAACCTACGGTGATTTTGGGTCGACCGTTCTTAGCAACCGCAAATTCTCAAATTGATTGTAAAACAGGAACAGTTGACATGACATTTGGAAACCGAAGGTTGAGGTTACATGTTTTTTCAGGATTGACGACTCCTTCAGTTGATGATGAATGCTATATAGCAGACATTGTTGATAGGTGTATACCCCTCTTTGACACTGTTGTAGATGAGGAAAACACAATGGAGGATTGTTCTATGTTTGACAGGTCACAGATGGAGATGAATCAGAGCATAGACGAGATGGTGAAGAGTTTGGAGCTGCTTTCGGTAAAAGAAGGGAAATCGATGTGGACGCACTAAGTGGAGACTTTACCGGAAACCATTGACACAAAGTTGAAACCGTCATTGGTGGAACCGTCGGAAGTGGAGTTGAAGGTGTTGCCAAAGCATCTAAAGTATGCTTGTGTTGGGGAAGGCAACACGCTCCTGGTCATTATTGCATCAAATTTGACTGAGGAGCAAGAAGAGAGATTGATGAAGGTGTTGGTCACCAATAGGGCGGCTATTGGGTGGACCATAGCGGATTTGAAGGGTATCAGTCCTTCAATAGTGATGCACAAGATTATCATTGACGACACCATAACACCCGCCCGTGATGCACAAAGAAGGTTAAATCCGAACATACGGGAAGTTGTCAAAAAGGAGGTGTTAAAGTGGCTTGATGCGGGTATTTTTTATCCCATCTCTGATAGCCAATGGGTGAGTCCGACACAAACCGTCCCAAAGAAAGCAGGTATACAAGTCGTCAAAAATGACGCAGTTGAGGAGGTAGCTACCCGACCAGTAACCGGGTGGCGTATTTGTATTGATTATAGGAAGTTGATACCGCAACTTCCAAAGATCATTTTCCCTTACCGTTCATTGACCAAATTATGGAAAAATTAGCCGGAAAAAAAATTTATTATTTCTTGGATGGATATTAAGGATAAAATCAAATTGCTATTCATCCGAAAGATCAACAAAAGACTACTTTTACGTGTCCTTATGGCACCTTCGTATTTAGGCGAATGCCATTTGGATTATGTAATGCTCCCGCCACCTTTCAAAGGTGTATGATGAGTATCTTTTCGGATATGGTGGGGGAGTTTTTGGAAATCTTCATGGATGATTTTTCCATTTTTGGGTCATCATTTGAAACTTGCCTAGACCAATTAGAAAAAGTGTTGAAACGTTGTGTTGAAACTAATTTGGTCTTGATTTAGGAAAAGAGCCATTTTATGGTTCAAGAGGGGATAGTGTTGGGACATGTGGTGTCAAGTCGTGGGATAGAGGTAGATCATGCAAAAATTAAAGTAATTTCTACACTACCATATCCCACGAGTGTTAAAGGCCTTAGATCTTTTTAGGACATGCGGGTTTTTATAGAAGGTTTATTAAGGGGTTTAGTGATATTTCAAACCATTATGTAACCTTTTGTTGAAAGATATACCTTTTGTTTTCGATGAAAATTGTAAGAATGCTTTTAACATTTTGAAACAAAAGTTGGTTGAGGCCCCAATCTTGCAATCACCGAATTGGTCTTTACCTTTCGAAATTATGTGTGATGCAAGTGATTATGCGGTGGGGGTCGTGTTAGGTCAATGGGTAGATAAGAAACCGGTTGCCATATACTACGCAAGTAAGACTCTCTCGGATGCACAACTAAATTATACAACTACCGAGAAAGAGCTACTTGCGGTGGTATATGCGTTGGATAAATTTCGTGCTTATATATGGGGTACTAAGGTCATTGTGTATTCTGACCATTCTGTAGTTAGGTATCTCATGGACAAGAAGGATGCAAAGCCGAAACTAATCCGATGGGTTCTTTTGCTACAAGAATTTGACTTGGTGATTCGAGACAAGATAGAAAGTGAGAATGTGGTTGCGGACCACTTGTCTCGATTGGTAGTGGAGGAGGATTCTTCTCGTGTGGAGATTAACGAGAATTTCCCAGATGAGCAAATTTTGAAAGTTTCAATATTACCATGGTATGCTAATATTGTTAACTATTTGGTTACAGGTGACTTGCCAGCTCATTGGGATAGAAAGAAGAGGTTGCACTTCCTTTCTCAAATCAAGTACTACACATTGGAAGAACCGGACTTATTCAAGATATGTCCGGATCAAGTCGTTAGAAGATGCATACCCGACGAGGAGATTCCTAGTGTCTTGATGCACTTGCATTCATTTGCTTGTGGGGGCCATTTCAGTGGTCACAAAACCGGGCACAAAGTGCTCAATAGCGGTCTTTATTGGTCGACTATTTTTAAGGACGCATTTAATTTCGCTAAAAACTGCGTCGAGTGTAAAAAATTAGGGGTTATTTCTAAAAGGGATAAGATGCCCATGCAACCGATCCTTATTGTAGATATTTTTGATGTGTGGGGGATCAATTTCATGGGCCCATTCCCTAATTCGCATGGAAATTTATATATCTTGGTGGCGGTCGACTATGTGTCGAAGTGGGTCGAAGCGATTGCCACCAAGACAAACGACCATACTGTGGTTTGTAATTTTGTGCAAACCAATATTATTTCTCGATTTGGGATCCCTCGAGTAATTATTAGTGATGGGGGATCTCATGTTAAGAACTTTATCTTTGGTAAGCTATTGAAATGGTATGGCGTTGACCATCGAATTGCTACCCTCTATCACCCTCAAATGAGTGGTCAGGTGGAAGTCTCCAATAGGCAAATAAAGGAAATTTTGCAAAAGACCGTTCGACTAGACCGAAAGGATTGGTCGAAGAAGTTGAATGATGCTTTATGGGCTTATCGGACGGCCCATAAAACACCTATTGGAACTACACCATACCACTTGGTTTTTTGGGAGAATTGTCATCTACCAGTTGAGCTTGTACATCGTGCTTGGTGGGCCATTAAAGAGGTTAATATGAAATACGATGATGCAGGTAAGGAGCAAAAGTTAAAGCTTTGCGAGTTGGAGGAACTTCGGGAAGAAGCATATGAGTGTGCCTCGAAGTACAAGGATGATATGAAGAGAGCACATGATGCGAAGTTGAAGCCGAATGAGTTCGAAGTGGGTCAAAAGGTGTGGCTCTACAATTCACGGCTTAAATACATTCCTGGGAACCTTAAAAGCAAATGGATGGGCCCGTACGTGATTACACGGTCGGGAAGCTTGGAGATATTACAATCGAGGACCCGAAGGATGGGTCGAAGCAAATGGTTAACGGTCACCGCCTTAAACCGTTCCTTGATGGTAACGAAGAGAAAAAGGAGGAGGATGTGGATTTGGTAAACTTCGTGGTAAGTGTGCCAACTTATGAGGTCAACTGAAAGGACCGGTAATAAGTTTTGTAGAGTTTTGTATAATTTATTTAATTGTTTAAGTATCTTGGTTATAATCGTTTCCGTTTCGGACTAACCTTTTGTGATGTGTGAAGTCCGGACACCACGAACGGGTCTTGAGGATGCAAGGTATGTTTCTAGACTTGTTTTTGTGTATTAGGGACAATACATGACTTTTCGGGGGAGGGGGTGGTAGGAACGTTAAACGATTTCGTAATTTTCAAATTTTAACTTATAAAAACACCACAAAAAGATTTTTATTAATTTTTAAGATTTTTATGTGAATATGGTCCTTTTATAAAAAGTATATAAATTTCTTCATTTTTGTCATAAAAAATTAATTAAAATTTGAAAAAATTAAAAAACTGAAACTACAGGTCCCGTCGGCGACGGGGATGTTGGTCGTCGGCGACGGACCCCATAAAAGGGCCGTCGGATCAAAATGTGCGTAGGCAGGGAGATAGTCTGTCGCCAAGTTTCATCAAAAGGAAGTGGCGTCAACGACGGGTCTCGTATAGCCATCCGACGGTGATTTGTTTTACAAGTCTAGGTTCTAACCCAAAGCTCTTTAAACCCCTTAAAACTCAAATCAAAGTTAATTTCAACCACACACAAGACCCGAAAACCTTATCACATGCCCACCCACTCTCATTTAACTCCATTTATCCAGATCCATACGTTATTTCATTGTTCTTCCATCTTCATCTTCCCAAAATCACCTTCAAGAACCCTAAACCTTCATCTTTTCATAACTCCTTCAATGCTCAACCAAATCACTTGATTCTTGAGCCTATTTTGTGTAATTTTTCGAGAGGAACAAAATCTCTATCACAGTTTTCACTGAATCTTGCATGTTTACAAGATTTTTAAGCACGATTTTTAGGGTTTTTGAAAGGGTGTTCATCAACTTTAGTGCTTTGCATCTTTTTTTCCTTAGTTCTTCTTGTCTACAACAACAAAGGTATGGATTTCCCTTAAATTTAAGAATGATTATCATATGGTTAGTTGTTTTCTTCCGAAATTTTAAACTTTTTGTTTAAGAGTAGGTTGTTTATCACAATGTATGATGTTCTAGCATAAGTTTGAGGATGACTGATTGATTTGGATGGGATTTGAACATGCAATGGTCATAGTGAAGTGATTACACAAGATTTTTGCATGATTGAACATAGTGATGATGTTGAATATTGTTGAATCATAAGAAATTGTGAATAAACATGTAAAATTGATATGTATATGATAAAATATGCGACTTTGGAAGTTTAAAAAGGCGATTTTGCATCTAGTTATTAATTGAAACTCAACATCATACATTATGTTCAAAGTTTGAGATTGTTTGAAGATTGGGGTGCACTAATTGTTCCTTTGTCTTATGATTGTAGCCATGTTCAGGAGAAAGAGAACTAAGACCTCCGGAAAGGGTTCATCTTTTGGAGCCGATTCAGGCTCGGGTCACTTTCAGAAAAGATGGGAACAACTAAGTAATGTGGAAGAAGGAGATGGGCAGTTATATAGACAGGATTGGGCCTGGGAAGAGTTCAAAAACAGTCGCTCAGCTTCTGCCTGGAATGATAACAAGAAGAAAGCGTTTTCTAAGTACAGAAATAAGAAGTTGGAAGCGAAAATGTGGAAATGGAAGATGGTGATGGGAGTGACAACCTCTGTACCGGAGAGGGTGGTGTGTGAGCGTGCGGTAAATGTTGAGGAATGTCGTATGATTGGTATCACTCAACGGTTTGAAGAGCTTGGGTGGGAAAGAGTTTTGGACTGGTGTGAGGACATCACCTCACGGGTCTCTCTAACGGCAGTATATGAATGGTTATCAATTTTGAGGTTTGTAAACGATGACGGGCCAGCTCCTACATGGCAATTGATTGGAAACATTGGGAAGAATCAAATGATTATGTCTTTTGAGCATATGAATGCCATTGCTCGGTTTGATTCTTTGGGGGTCGAGGCATACGACTATTATGAGCTTCACCACTTCTTGGATAACAAGACCAATACCGCTGATCCAGATCAGATGCTAACAGCTGTGTTACCAGGTTCTGGGGGTTTGGGGGAGTCAAGGAACGATATGTCTTTAGAGGGGATAATTCTGCAAGGCATCTCGTTAGAGAACGTGATGGTGTGGTTCGGAGACCCCGGAAAAGTGAAGGCACCCGACTGTCGGGTTTTACATGCTTTGTTGTATGGGACGCCAAGGTTGTCATGGCGGCAAATTGTGATGATGAACACTTGGGACACGAGGGATTCGTGCACAAGAAAGATGATCCCATATGTGCGGCTAATTAGCGCGATGATTCTGCAACAAAACGCGTTGCCGCAAGAATCGTTTTGGGTTTCTAAACCCATTGACCAGTTTAACTTCGCTCCAATGAAGTGTCATTGGAAAATAACGGTAAAAGTCTTTGGTCATATGCACATGGTAGAAGATGAACAAGGAAACAATTATAGTTTTTCCACGGCTGAAGAGGGTGCCCAAGATGTGGAGATGGTTGATGAAGAGGATGAAACCGAGCCTGCTGGTCCAAGGGGACCAAGGCAGAGATACAGGCGGCCAACTCGGGAAATTTCCGCAGATGTGGCAAATTTTGTGAATCAGCGACGGGTACCATCATACCGGGACTTTAACCATGGTCAACAGGCGGTTTTTTGATAATGTGTCAGCGGTTATGGGAGAAGGTAGAGAGTATGAGGCGAGAAGGAAAAACTGAGAGGAGACAAACCAAGCCCAGTTGCAGGCACATTGGGACCTCGAAGCGGCCCACCGGGAAAGGATGGAAAAATATATGGAGGAGCAGTAGTTGTTCCAAGCTCTACAAAGATCACACATGGAGCATTTGGTACAACAGCAGCATGAAGAGGTGACCCGAAGACGGGAATGGGAGGAAAATGAGGAGAGGCTCCGAAACGAGCAAAATACATTGGAAGGCCGCCGATGGAGTGCTCTTTACGTCTCCACTGAATTGGCTATTAATAACGCCAAGGTCCTCCATGATCAGGAGCGACACCGGAGAGATTGGGAAGCCGGCCTCCCCTATGCAGAACACGCGGGGTGGATCGACTACTCCAACCTCCCCGTTCCCCGAGGCCCCTCCGATCCATCACCTCATTGGCCCGAGGCAGTGGGGTCTAGCTTCATCCCGCCACAGTTTCAGCCGCCAACGCAAGGAGAGCCGGGTCCCTTGAGGTATGTATTTTGTTGTTGTTGTATATTATTTTTAGTTTATTTTTATTTCGTTAGTATTTCATTTTTTCCTAGTTAAATGAATGTTGTGGGTGAGTTCCCTATATAACCCTCACGAGACCTACTCGTCCTCCCAAGCTATTAGGGGGTTTAAAAGGGCTTATTGCATAAGCTAAATGCAACCGTGATTCCTACGAAAGTGAGTTAGGATTGTTGTTGTTGTAAAATAATTTTCCACATAAATCAAGGTAAATTAACGCATGACTTGGTAATACTTTCATAAAAAATGATAGAACTAAGTAACTAACAAATTTCAATGGCTGTGAGAAGCATGCTTCTACACAAGGGTTAAGATTTGTAGGTACATTATGTTCGAGGGACGACCGTTTTCATGAAGAGAAGAAGAAGACATGTGCATCTAGCGAGAAAAATCAGGTGCATGCGTTTCCTTTTACCTTGATTCTTAGTTAGTAATAAGTGGATTGTAATTGTATTTTACTTTTCGGGGTGAAATTTTTGGGAAATTAGCCGTGTCACATCCTTTGTGCGATTAAAAACTCTAGTTCTTACACATTGAGGACAATGTTTACCTCAAGTGTGGGGATGGGGGAGTAATAAAAGTTTTTAAATTTTGACCCATTCGTTTAAATACTACACATTGAGGACAATGTTTACCTCAAGTGTGGGGATGGGGGAAAATTTAAAAATTTTTCAAAAATGTCTTGGTTCAAAAGCGATCTTAAAAGCACAAGTAACTAAGTTAACGAGGGATGACACAACCCATGTGGTCTTTTGTCATGGTCAAGTTCAAGTTAATAGCATGACGAGTATTTAGTGGGTGGTTATTTGGGAGTAATTCGCCTAAGAAACTAGTATATCATTCATGTCACATACCATACCCTTTATATATGTGAGGTTTTGAGCCACTTTTACATCATAGAATTACATATTTATGTTTCTTTGTTTGAGTGGACCATTAGTCATGTATTGTAGAACTTGCATCTTTTGATACGTTTAAGACCATAGACCGAATACAAGCACAAGAATGATTAAGGCATTAGGTAAACCTTTTCCTTTTGCACCATTTAGCTATCCTTACCCAAAATTTATCCCTTAGTAGCCAACTTTGAGCCAATCCTTTCGTTTGACAATCCATTTAGCCCATAACCTTAAACCTTTTCTTTTAAACCCGTGTGATGGAAATTCGATTATAGGAGTTAAGTTTGTATAGTTGTGAATTGTTGGTTTGCATAAAAAAAACATCAGAAAATGTTGCGAAAAAGAATAGAAAATCATTGAGAAAAGAACAAAAATATGTGTTTCTAGTTGTGAAATAAAAGGCGAAAATTGCTGCCTTCTAGTTTGATGTTGGTAGTTAGTCGTGTTTAGAATAGTTGTTTTGTAATAAAAATCGAATTTTCATCACCTTAGCCACTTTAAATATCCTAGTCCCTACCCTTAGCCTAGCCCCGACCTTATGACTTGTGCTTAGTATTCGTGTTCGGTGGTGGAGAATGATTGAGTTGCAAGCCTATGCGGGTATGTGTTCTAATCGGTTTGAGTGATTATTTCAAAACGCTAATGCATCAATTATTAGCCAATTTTTAAACCAAGTGGATAGAACATTGTGAGGGATGTGCATGATTTGCTGGTTTCACGGGCGGGTTAATCTTGGATAACTATTTTTACATAATTAATCAATTATTGCTAAATATGTTGAAAATTGTAAAAGTTTGAACTTTGGTATGACAATTGACCATAACCTTTGTCTCAAGAATGGGGAGTGTATTCTTTGTTTCTACCCACGTGAAAGTGAAAAACAGATTTGCTTGATGGCAAGCAAAAGACAAGTGTGGGGATGTGATACGTGGTCGAATAACGGTGCTCGTTTATGTTTAAGTTTGGGGTTTTACATGACTTTTAATCTCGAATAGCCTACTTTTAATTAAATTTGTGTTTTGCAGGTTTAACGAAGTTTAAGGAGCTTTTTGGGAGCTTTACAGGTCACCAGAGTAAAAAACGAATAACCGAGATGCACAACGGGTCAACCGGGGTTAAGGAAATGAAAAAATGGAGAGTTGGAGTTGGAAGCACCGTCGCCGATGCCCATGGGGGTGGCGACGCCCCATAGTTTGTCCGTCGTCCAAAAAGCGCGTAGACAGAGAAATAAGTCATCCCCGGAATTCCAGGTTTTCACAACCCGTCGCCGACGCCACTCTTGGCCGTCGGCGATGGCCCCTAAATTTTGCCAACGCGAAACTTTCTTCCTTGGGTTGTTGGAACGAATTTAAAAAGATTTTTTTGGTCATAATACGGGGGTTACACTTGTGTTTGGTTTTAAATCTTGATCTTGGAGCCACAACACAGGACCACTTCATCTCCAATGCATCTATTCCATCCATTATCATCTGAATCAACCGAATCATTAACCTATCATCATCATCAACTTCAAAACCCTAATTCCATCAATCCATTCATCCGTTTATCACTACGATCCTACTACAAACCCAAATCACCAACATTCACCATCTCCAAGCGCCAAGATGATCCAATTTGTGACACCTGTGTCACTTCAACCATCAAACAAATACCAAACCAATGAAATACTATATTTCATACTTGGGATTTGTATAAATATGTGTATCGTTTGCACATATCAATTCTTGTTCGATTTCGAGCTCTAAATCGCTTTCTGGAAGGTTATACGCGATCTGATGCGTAAATATAACCAGTTTAATGCAACAAACACTCCGTAATAGTGACATAGGCTTAACATACCTTAAATAACCTTTACATAACTTAGAAATAAGTTTTGGAGGATTTGGTGTGTTGAAATCAAGTTTATTCGCTTACAGGGACTAATTTCGACAAACTGTGAAAGTATGCCGATTCGTGTGCTAACGAACATTACGGAACTTGAACATAATTTAAATATGCCCTAAATATCCTTTACATAGCTTAGAAATAGGCTTTGAGGTGTTTGGTGCCCTAAAATAAACTTTCTTGATCAATAGAGACTAAAAGCGTCAAAAGTGCATAAGTTTGCATTTTCGCGCATATCTTACGTTCTGAATATATCTGGACATCCAAAAATTTATGTAATCATTAAAATATTTTATTCTAGTGATTGGCATGATAAAATTCCATTCGTCGCGTAATTTGGATCGTTTTTTCGTTCGTTACGATTTCCATCGTAATTAACCGAACAACGCAACCGTACGACCAAACGAACCGACATCCGAGATGTTTTTGAGCATATTTTAAGTTCCCTATACTTTAACTTTATTTTAGAGCCTTGTAATGGGGTTAACGGGGATTAAAAGTGCAAAAAAATCAAGTTTTACAAGTGTAGGGACCATTTTAGAAATTTCTGGCAAATACATTGAACTTGGTCCATTTTTGAGATTTTGATGGTTTTAACCCATGGTTTTGCACCCTATGGGCTGGTATTTGATGGTTTTACATGTTCCCATGGTATTCTAAAACCTTGGGCCCAAGTGTAAGGCCATGATTAATGCACGGTTCTCGATAAACGATCTTAACGGGGGACCGAATCCTATATATACCCACCTCATTTTCATTCTTTCCTCACACATGATCTAATTTTATCTAAGTTTAAGCTCAAATGCTTCATACCTGAGAATTTATAGATCATATCTTCCTAGCTTGGACCCTTTGTAAGCATTCTTTCGTTCTTTTATGCGTTTTTAGCGCGAAAGTCAACAGTGTTTGACTTTCAGCTTTGACCAGTTTATGGTCAACATGAAGTTCGTTGAACTTCACAACGTGAGCGTAATCATGATGGTTATAGTCCCTTGTGACTATACCTACTGATTACCACGTTGATTAGGCGTAGTGACGAGTCGTAGTTTCAGCCAAAATGCGTATTCATGCGTATTTTGTAACCAAACTATTCTTGGGTATCAAAACCATTTGTTTTGATATCAAACCTGTTTTCTAACTTCGTTAAACATTTTTTAACATGTTTAGCTCGTCACTTTAGGTTTAGTGCTTATGTAGGGTCGTAAGGTAAGCGGTCTAAACAACCGCTTAGACTTTCGAACCCGACCCGTTTGGTCGATCATTAGGATCCGACCAAACACATTAGGTGACCATAGTTGCATAGGGAATAACCTTCCGAGGTTATACCTTATGGTCACTTCGTTTAGTTAGTTGTATGATAGGTAGTTTATATGCCTTAGGAAAATGACCAAAATGCCCTTTTTATGCATAATTGATATTTAAGCATATGTAACCCAAACTTTTGTCATTTAACTGATTATGCAACATAATTAAACATGTTTAGGCATATAATACTTGTCATAGGACTAGTTAGGCGTTCCGAACGCGTTTTACGCGAACGACGCGTTAAAGTAGCGTAAGCTACCTAAACGGGTCGAAATGGGTCATAAGCACTTAGGTTAGGTTTTGTTTTAGTATGTAGGCTTTGTTAAACTATATCATATGAGTTCCCACACTCATTTGGTTTACGAAACCTCATTCTATCCGATCTTCCGATTTAGGTCCGGTTTATTTACTTAGTTACCTATATTAGGTGCCGTTTGATTCCGTGATCCCTCTAGCTTGCTTGGTAGTTGTTCAAGACTTCTAAGCACTCTCAAGTGAGTACATAGTCCCCTCTTTTACTGTTTTTCAATGTTTTGGGGTGATACATGTGTACCTATTTTTTATGTTCATAATTTGAAAGTATAATTGATTATACATGTTAGTACTTATCTTTTGACAAACTGAATGATTATTTATGGTTTAAACACTAATTTTTCAAAGATTATAAAATTAATTGTTGAATTGTACTTATTTTATGTTCACCAGACCGATTGGTAGTATGATATAGCGCTATAGGATTTGACACCCCATTCCTGCTGTCATGGAATGTCAGAAACCGATAATTTATCCAAATAGGGATTGCCTTTGTGGTATTTCTATAGTCTCAAAGGTTTATTTTGATGCACTCATGTCTGAATGAATTCTTAAATCACATTTTTATTGTATATTTAGTTATACTCCCAAAAGTATAGTTTGATATGCTCTCATGTGTGATATTGTACAAAACCAACATATATTTTGTTAATTATTAAAACATAGTTTGATATGTTATTTATAAAACCAAAACATAGTTTAATATGTTATTTATAAGACCAAAGCATAGTTTAATATGTTATTAATAAAACCAAAGTATACTTTTGATATACTACTGAAAATTATTATTTTGACGACTAAAGTATATTTAATATACTATTTGTTTAACGATTTTGAAACAGAAACATATTTTAATATATCACTTATTCGATTTTCTCAAAACCCAAGTATATATATATATATATATATATATATATATATATACTACAAACCTTTTTATCAAAATATTGTTTTACAAACAATATATTTTATACAAACTCATTTTTTAGTTATTTATTTACCTATGCATTATTATGTTATATCATCTGATTTCTTATAAATTTTAGTATGATTTATAAAAGAAAATATTTTTTAAGGTTCATGACTATTTTTTTATTAAATATATTTTTTTATAACTTACAAGTCATGAATCCTATTATAATAAAACCTATGTATCTCACAGGCAATTTTATGCTGACGTACCTATTTTTACACATGTTTCAGGTGCTGTTATGTGATGATTGTTGATGCCTGCTATACATAGGATGGACTCGTGCCTTAGCGACTTTAAAACTTGAAAGATAATATTTGTATTTATCTGATTTGTAATAAAACAATTAGTTCAATAATTCAATAAAACGAAATTATTTAATCCATGGTTGTGAAACATTGATTTTGTTACAACACTCCCCGACGTTTCCGCCACGATTTGTTGTTTTACGTGGTCGGGGTGTGATAGAAAAGTTGGTATCAGAGCCAATGGTTATAGGGAATTAGGTTATTAGTAATGCTTTGACCTAGACTATAACCTTCCTAGGACCCTAACTCAGGTTATCTTGTGTTTATTTTTAAAACAATACCGTCACTTATCCTTAGGTGACAACCACAACGAGAACACAAATTTCGAATCTGCTTTGAAAACTAATCATCTGTTCTAGAATGATTGATTACTAGGTTTTGAACCTTCTAAGTTTTCAAAATCTCGTCAAAGTTTGGGTCTAAATAATGTGAACACGTGCAAATTGGAAGGGTGGATGCCTGTACCCTGAGTCTTCTGTCTAAGGCTAGAGTGTTCGTACAAATCCGCAGTATTGGACCAGTCACTCTTACCTGGGAACTCTTGGGGTAAGTGTCCACTTATAGGCGAGCATGTCTTCGCGATACATTATGAAGACCTATTTACTTTGATTCAGCTTTTCTGTGTCATTTGTTTGCTTCGTGGTTCGAACAAATCACCGTCACCCATGCCTTTTGGTTGGTAATTGTAACATTCTTACACAGTGCTATTCACTTATTTCCTCTCATGTTTTCTTGTTCTTTATAGACAATGCCTCCTCGACGAGAAGCACAACCTCAAACTAATGAAGAAGTCGCAGCCCTTGTCGCTCAGTAAATGGCTGTTGTGCTTCCGGGCCTAGTAACCGAGATCCATCAGATATACAACAACAACAACAATGCTCTGTGTAATTTCAAGACCTTCAACTCTGCTAAACCTTTGAAGTTTTCTGGGTCTCAAGGAGCAACCGTGCTCCTTCAATGGTTTGAAAGTTTGGAGAGCACAATTAGGCATGTGCAATGTCCGAATGAGTGTAAAGTTGAGTTTGCATCCAGTGTGTTTGAGAAGCGTGCTCTTACATGGTGGAATGGGGTGATGCGTGATAGAGGTGCCGATGTGGCACTAGCTCAAACTTGGGAGGAACTTCGAGCTCTAATGATGAGGGAGTTCTGTCCTCGTCATGAGCTTCGAACGTTGGAAAGGGAATTCGACGATTTAAAGCAAGACAGTGGTGAGCATCGAGCCTACACTGACCGTTATGAGGAGCTGAGCCTGTTATGTCCTGCTATGGTTACGCCTGTGGAGAAGGCGATTGAAAAGTACATTGATGGTCTTCCTGACTTAGTTCAGGATATCGTTACTGGCAGCAACCCTACTACCGTCAGACAGGCCATAGAACTGTCTGCCACCCTAACTGAATCTCAAATCAGGAAGGGTAAGCTTTCTCGAAAGGGCGACCCAAGACCATCTGATAAGATTGCTCAAGATGAACCAAAGGAAAAACAAGCCGACTAACCAAAGAAGAAGAAGCGCAAGGCTTCTCAAAACTGTGCCATGACTGCTCAGAACGATCAGGTTGCACCAAACCAGCCAGCACAACCTCGTAAAAGGCAAAATTATGTTGGTACCGCACCTTTGTGCAACAAATGCAACCGTCATCATCTGGAACAAGTGCAGTGTCACAAATGTACCCACCGTGGACGATTGGGACATTTGATCAACACCTGCCGTTATGCCAACCAAAACCAAGCTGCTGCCAATCCTGTTGCTGTTCAAGCACGGTTCCCACCTGGGTCGTGTTATAACTGTGGTGACCTTACTCACTACAGAAATAATTGCCCAAGACTTGTTAACGCAAATCCAGCACGTGGACGAGTGTTTAACATAAATGAGGCAAACGCGAACAACGATGCAGCAGTGAACAATTAGTCTTTTGAAATTGCTTGGTTGTTAACTTTTGATGTTTGAATCGACTCAGTTGTTTTATAAATAAAATTTGTTGTTTCAATTTTTATTTTGTGAAACTGATATGATTGTGTGAATGTTTGATACAACCCTTCGATGCCAACACCAAGACAAACTGCTCGTGTGGTTCTGTCGTTTTTAGGATCACTTGTGATCTCCCAATAAATCTTAAATACTCGTTTCTTTTTAAGAAACAAAGATGAAATTCCTATTAAGATCTTCCTATCTTCATAGTTAGATTCTTGAAGATGTTTAAAGTGCCAAATGGAATCCACGGATTGAATTCCTGGTATGCTTTAAATACTTGTGTGCTCAATTAACAAGAAAATTAACAAAATAAAGATCAAATTAAACAATTATGTGATTATGTGCTTATGTGATTTCTTCTATGTCTTGTGATTTTATGTGATCCAAATATTCATTATCCAAATCTTCATAGAATCTTCCATATCTCATATGAGGGATTCATAGTAGGATATCCAAAGGTACTATCTTAAATCCTTAATGGAATTCTACGTTGTAGTTAAGTCCCTTGGGTTATGAAGTACTATTCTATAACTGGACCCCCTTGAGTAGTTTAGTTAAACAGATTGATCCAAAAATCTGGTTAGGAATATCATGTGATGATATAATTGAAAAGATCCCTTAAGTGGTCTATTTAAGGAGATCGTACGACGGTCTAGTTAAGAAGATCATGTGTTGATCTAGTTAAAAAGATCGTTCGTTGATCTAGTTAAAAATATCCTTTGATGGTCTAGTCAAATCACTTCATGTTTATTCAATTGATTTTCCCCTGCGCATTATGAAATGAACTGTGCGGACTGTGCAAGGAATTACGTAATTATGGATGCATACATAATTATGGAATTCAGTGCACAGAAACCACATCAAATTTTGTCATGTGGTAAGACCTATAGTGATGAGAATAACGAAACGGGAACAATGTAAAAAGGGGCATGGTGGATACACCGCTGGTACTTCCTATATATAAGTGTTCCTTATTAGATTGCGAACGTAGCGTTATTTAAGTTACTAGAAGTCCTGGACCTTGACCAATGTCATTTTATCTTACACTCTCCAACTCTGATTTCGAGCACACACAAGTTTCCTATGATAGTCTTCATCAGAAACATTCTTCTGTCCGTAGTTCGAAACTCCATGTTTTGTTACTACAAGGACTTCACTTTGACGATTGACAATTTCTCTAAGAATCCAAACATGGCCCAGAGTTTTACTTAGGGTTTGAGGGATTCATTCGAAAGCGAAACCATCACAGTTTTCTTCACAAGTTTCCTCTAAAATTAAATTTCGGGACGAAATTTCCTAAAGTAGGGGAGACTGTGACACCTGTGTCACTTCAACCATCAAACAAATACCAAACCAATGAAATATTGTATTTCATACTTGTGATTTGTATAAATATGTGTATCGTTTGCACATATCAATTCATGTTCGATTTCGAGCTCTAAATCGCTTTCTGGAAGGTTATACGCGATCTGAAGCGTAAATATAACCAGTTTAATGCAACAAACACTCCAGAATAGTGACATAGGCTTAACATACCTTAAATAACTTTTACATAACTTAGAAATAAGTTTTGGAGGGTTTGGGGTGTCGAAATCAAGTTTATTCGCTTACAGGGACTAATTTCGACAAACTGCGAAAGTATACCGATTTGTGTGGTAACGAACATTCCGGAACTTGATCATAAGTTAAATATGCCCTAAATATCCTTTACATAGGTTAGAAATAGGCTTTGAGGTGTTTGGTGCGCTAAAATAAACTTTCTTGATTAATAAAGACTAAAAGCGTCAAAAGTGCATAAGTTTGCATTTTCGTGCATATCTTACGCTCTGAATATATCGGACATCCAAAACTTTATGTAATCATTAAAATATTTTATTCTAGTGATTGGCATGATAAAATTCCATTCGTCGCGTAATTTGGATCGTTTTTGCGTTCGTTACGATTTTCGTCGTAATTAACCGAACAACGCAACTGTACGACCAAAAGAACCGACATCTGAGATGTTTTTGAGCATATTTTAAGTTCCCTATACTTTAAATTTATTTTAGAGCCTTGAAATAGGGTTAACGGGGCTTAAAAGTGCAAAAAAATCAAGTTTTACAAGTGCAGGGACCATTTTTGAAACTTCTGGCAGATACATTGAACTTGGTCCATTTTTGAGATTTTGATGGTTTTAACCCATGGTTTTGCACCCTATGGGCTGGTATTTGATGGTTTTACATGTTCCCATGGTATTCTAAAACCTTGGGCCCAAGTGTAAGGCCATGATTAATGCACGGTTCTCGATAAACGATCTTAACGGTGGACCGAATCCTATATATACCCACGTCATTTTCATTCTTTCCTCACACATGATCTAATTTTCTCTAAGTTGAATCTCAAATGCTTCATACCTGAGAATTTATAGATCATATCTTCCTAGCTTGGACCCTTTGTAAGCATTCTTTCGTTCTTTTATGCGTTTTTAGCACGAAAGTCAAACAGTGTTTGACTTTCAGCTTTGACCAGTTTATGGTCAACCCGAAGTTCGTTGAACTTCGCAACGTGAGCGTAATCACGATGGTTATATGTCACACCCCGACCACGTAGAACATACAAAACGTGGCGGAAACATCGGGGCGTGTTGCAACAGAATTAATGTTTCATAACCATGGATATCAAAAGTGTTTCGTTTTATTAAACATTGAGTAATTACATCGTCTGGAAATCTAAATACACTATTTAAACATAGTCTATCATTGTTATTGAGTCACTAAGGCCTTGTCCAGTCCTATGTGAGCATGCATCTTATCAATCGATATCATCCAACAATACCTGAAACATATGTGAAAACGAGGTCAGCAAAGAAATGCTGGCGAGTACATAGGTTTTGTAGGAGTGTCGAAATCATGGCTAGTTTAGACGTTGCAATACTTTATTTAAAAACCTTGTTTTGAAAAGAGTATAATATTGCAACTTAATTAACCAACTCAAATCAAGCGGGTTATAATTTGTAAAACCTCGTAGCCTTGACTCTTAACCCAAAAACATTTGTTTTAGTAAATTATTTGAAAAACAATGATAAGTTCAAGTGATATGTATAAATAAGAGAATAATGCATGATTAAATGAATAACCATGTAAAATGAGTTTGTATAAGATAAGTTGTTTGTAAATAAATGTCTTGTGAAAAGTATGTTACTTGTATAAAATGTTCTATGTCTCAAACTGAAATGATTCAAATAACGCTACAATATGTAATACCATACAAACACTTATATATAGGAAGTACCAGCGGCGTATCCACCATGTTTGTATCATATTACACACGCATCGTTACTTAATCACTTAACCAAACCAAACCAAACAATGTAATGTTCATGCCCAAATGTAAATCATGTAATAGGTATAACCAAAATAATATCGTATATCGCTTTGAACCCAATCGTTAACCCAATCGTTAAAACATCATGTGAAAACAAATCGTAAATCGTTTAATTCGTTTTAGGTCGTGAAACTACTTATAAGGTCGTCTCGCTAATAACATTCAAACCTTCGTGACTTTCATCGCTTCTCGTTTTCGTCGCTTCTCGTTTTCGTATTAACAAACCTCCATAGGGTAAATTAATAATTACAGATTCAGTCGCTACCTACCATACCCACACATAACCACGGGTGTAGTAAATAACGGGATTTGTCAGATCCTATGGTACCATAACCTAATACTGGTCGGCTTGATCATTGCTAATGAATGTCATTTGTTATGTAACTACAACCAACAAGTTTGTTCACTTTATGAAATCGTTATTAGTTTTGTATAAATCGCCTTAATTGTTTTTGAAACCATCGTTATAACATCGAAAACATTTAGCACATATGAATCACCCCAAAACAATTTGGAAACAGTAAAATAGGGGAAGAATGTACTCGCCTGAGATTGCTCAGAAGTCCTTGAGTAACAACCAAACAATGCTAGAGATCGCGGAATATCCAACGGCACCTAATATAGGTAACTACATTAATAAACCGGACCTAAATCGGAAGACTGGGTAGCATTAGGGTTTGTAAACCAAACGAGTGTGGAGACTCGTGTGATATGGTTTAACAAAGCCTACATACTAAATGAAACCTAACATAACTGTCTACGACCCATTACGACCCGTTTGGGTAGCTTATGCTACTTTAACGTGTCGTGCGCGTGAAACGCGTTCGGACCGCCTAACTAGTCCTATGACAAGTGTTATATGCCTAAACATGTTACATAATCAGTTACGTGACAAAAGTTTAGGTTACATATGCTTAATTACCAATTATACATGAAAAGGGTATTCTGGTAATTTACCTAAGGCATATAAACTACCTATCATACAACTACTTAAACGATGTGACCATAGGGTATAACCTCGAAAGGTTATTCCCTACCTACTATGGTCACCTAATGTGTTTGGTCGGATCCTAATGATCGACCAAACTGGGTCGGGTTCGAAGGTATAGGCGATTTATTAGATCGCCTACCCTACGACCCTAGACAACGTGGTAATCAGTAGGCATAGTCCCAAGGGACTATGACCAACGTGATTACACTCACGTTGCGAAGTTCCTACGAACTTCGCATTGACCATTACTGGTCAACGCTGAAAGTCAAACAAAGTTTGACTTTCTGACTCGAAAAGCAGTAAAAATAAGGAAAAGAACGAAAGAATACTTACGAAGGGTCCAAGAATGGAAGGTTTGGATCCGAACACTCTCAGGTATGAAGTGCTAAACACGACAACTTAGAGAGCAAGTTCAGATTCAAAGGTGTGAGTTTTTGGGTGTGATGTTGGTGGGTATTTATAGGAAATGGTCCACCGCTAGGATCGTTTCTTGGAGAAGGAGGCAACGATCAAGGCCGTACACTTGTCGGAAGGTTATGGAGCCACATATGCCCCTAAACTTAGTGATTAAGCAAGTTGCAAACATGTGGTTGTGGTTAAATCTGCTGAAAACAGGCTGTTAAACATTGCACCTGGTCTGGAGACCCCATACGCATCGTATGGTATATATACCATACGCATCGTATGGTGCAAGTTTGGCAGAATTACAGTTTTGGTCCCTGAACTGTATTTAGGCCATTTTTGACACGTTTAAGGCCCGTTAACCCCATTTCAAAGCTCTAAAATGAAGTTAAAGTATAGGGAACTTAAAACATGCTCAAAAATATCTCGGATGTCGGTTCGTTTAGCCGTACGAACGCGATGTTCGCTTAATTACGACGGAATGCGCATAAGTGCGAAAAACGATCCAAATGACGCGACGAATGGATTTTTCTTAAGGAGAACACTAAAATATAATGTAGTCATGCTTACATAAATTTTTGGATGTCCGAATGTATGCAGAACGTGAGTTACGCGTAAAAATGCAAACTTGTGCACTTTTTGACGCTTTTAGTCCCTGAATGACACAAAAGTTTATTTTAGCATACCGAACACCTCAAAGCCTATTTCTAAGCTATGTAAAGGATATTTATGGTATGTTTAACTTATGTTCATGTCCCAGAAGGTCTGTTACAGTTCAAATTGGCATACTTTCGCAGTTTGTCAATTTTAGTCCCTGTAAGCGATTAAACTTTGATTTCACCACACCAAACCTTCCAAAACTTATGTCTAAGTTATGTCAAGGTTATTTAAGGTATGTTAAGCCTATTTCACTATTCCGGAGTGTTTGTTGGATTAAACTGGTTATATTTACGCATCAGTGCGCGTATAACCTTCCAGAAAGCGATTTAAAGCTTGAATTTGAACAAGAGTTGATATGTGTAAACGATACACATATTTTTACAAATCCAAAGTATGAAATATAATATTTCATTGGTTTGGTATTTGTTTGATGGCCGTGAAGGCACAGGTGTTACAGTCTCCCCTACTTTAGGAAATTTCGTCCCGAAATTTATTTAGAGGAAACTTGTGAGAGTTTAAAACATGAAGTTGAAAAGATCAAACAACATTGGTTAGGGTTCTTGAACTTCTAGTAACCTTAATAACATTATGTTTGCAATGTAAGAGGGACACTTATATACAAGTATATGAAGCGTCATTGGTGCGTCCACCATGCCTCCATTACATCGTTCTCATTTTGCTATTGTTGTCACTATCGGTTCCTTCACATAATAAATCTTACTGGATTTCTGTGCACTAAATTTCATAATTATGTGCGCATCCATAATTAGAGAATTCCTTGCACAGTTCACACAGTCTATTTTATAATGTGTAGGGTAAAACCAAATGAACAATCCTGTGATGAGTGTGACTAGACCGCCATAGAGTCCTTTTGACTAAATCAATAAATGATCTAAATAGACTATCAAGGAGTCTGTCCAGCTATATCACTAGATGTCATTTTTTTAACCAGATTACGAATCAATCTTTTTGACTAGACCACTTAAGGTCTCTTAAGAATCATGGAGTGGTACCATATAATCCCAAGGGTCTTTAACTACAACGTAGAAGCCCATTAAGGATTTAAAGTAGTACCTTTTGAATATCCTACTATGAATCCCTCATATAAAGATACGAAAGATTCTATGAGGATTTGAAAATTGGATCATACAAAAACATAGAGGAGAACACATAACACATAAACACATAATCGCATAATTGTATAATCGTTTAATCGCAAAATCGTTAAATCGCAAAATCGTTTAATCGTATAATCGTTTAATTTGTTATCTTTGGACATGGGTATTTAAAGCATACTAGGAATCCAATCCGTGGATTTCACTTGACACTTTAAATATTTTCAAGAATCTAACTATGAAAATAGGAAGATCTAAAAAGGAATTCGGCTTGTCCTAATTGAGTTGTAATGTACATATTAATGTGTACAAGGAATCCAATCAGGCTCCGAAATCAACGAAGGTGTTGATCGTGGTCGGCTCGGGACTTTGAATAGATCAAGATGTCATCAATAAAAACAATGACGAACTGATCCAAATAAGGCTTGCAGACCCTATTTATTAAGTCCATGAAGATGGCTGGAGCATTTGTCAAACCAAAAGGTATGACTGTAAACTCGTAATGGCCATACTTCGTGCAGAAAACCGTTTTGGGAACATCTTCTTCGAGAATACGAAGTTGATGATACCAAGAACGCAAATCGATCTTGGAAAAGCATGAAGTACCCTGCAGATGATCGGATCATTGATTTAAGGTAGGGAATATCGATTCTTGATGGTAAGCTTACTAGGCTTACGTTAATCGATATACATTTGAAAAGATCCATTTTTTTTTCTTTTCACAAAGAGAACAGGAGTTTCTCCAAGGTGAAAAGTTCGGACGGATGAATCCTTTATCAGACAACTCTTGAAGCTGTTTTGATAATTCTTGCATCTCGAACGGTACAAGGCGATAAGATACTCTTAGATTTAAAAGAAACAAGTGTTTGTGGTTCTTAGGGAGATCTCAAGTGATCGTAAAAATGACAGAACCACACGAGTAGTTTTGTCTTTGTGTTAACATCATAAGGTTGGATCAAACATTCATACAATTGCATTAGTTAAAAAATAAAAACCACAAATTTTTATTTATATAGCAACCGCATTGTCTTTAAATGTTATACGATAACAACCAGAGGAAATACACAATACTAAAAGTTCACTTCTTCATCATCGATTGCCTCATTGATGTTAAACACTCGACCACGTGCTGGATTCACATTGACGTGAACGTTCGCATTCGGGTCTGCGTGAGCATTTGTATTCACCAGTCTCGGACAGTTGGGGCGGAAATGACCAAACTCTCCGCAGTTGAAACATGAACCCAGTGGGAATCTCGCAGCATTCCCTTGAACCGGAGCTTGAACCTGAGCAGCCTGATTTTGTCCCAGACGACAAGTATTGGCCAAATGCCCAAGTCTACCACACGTTGTGCATTTCTTGCAATCTTGTTGTGCAACGTGATGACCGTTGCAACGGGCACAATGTGGTGCGGTACCAGCATATGCCTTCTTTGCATGTGGCTGAGCCGGTGGATTCTGCAGGTTCTGAGCAGTCTGTGCTGTAACAGCAAAATTTTGGGCACCCTTCCGCTTCTTCGATTTCTTCGACGTCTCACCTTCCTTACTCTCCCCCTTATCCTTCTTCTTGTCCTTTCCAGAATCGGTTGCCTTCTTTTTATCACCCTTGCGGGTGAGTTTACCCTTTCTGACTTGAGACTCAGTCAGGGTAGCTGACAACTCGATTGCTTGACGAAGGGTGGTAGGATTAACACCGATCAAAATATCCATAATAGAATCGGGTAAACCATCTATGTATCTCTCGATCGCTTTCTCCAGAGGGGTAACCATGGTGGGACACAATAGACTGAGTTCTTCAAAACGATCCGTGTACGCACGGTGTTCAGCCCCATCTTGCTTTAAGTCGTCAAACTCTCGTTCCAAAACTCGAATCTCGTGACGGGGACAAAACTCCTTCATCATGAGAGCCCGAAGCTCTGCCCATGTTTGTGCCAACGCCACTTCGGCACCCCTATCTCGCATAACACCATTCCACCAAGTAAGCGCTCGCTTTTCAAACACACTCGAAGCAAATTCCACCTTACGCGCATCCTGACACTGCACATGTCTGAATGTGCTCTCGATACTCTCAAACCACTGCAGGAGCGCAGTTGCTCCTTGAGTCCCAGAAAACTTAAGTGGCTTTGCAGAATTGAAGTTCTTGAAATTACACGGTGCATTATTGTTGTTGTTGTTGCCGTTGTTGTACATCTCGTGGACTTGGGTTACAACCCCGGGAACCACAGCAGCCACCTGTTGAGAGATCAGGGCTGCGAGTTCTTCAATAGTAAAAGTCCGAGTATCGGTTCGGGTATCGCGTCGAGGAGGCATTGTCTGAGAAGGAAACGAGTGAGAGATTTAGACGAAAAGAATGAGATGAAACAAATCTGATGAAAGCAAGGATAGTGGTCATTTGTTTGTTACTACAAAGCAACAAACGACCTTGGTGATTAGTCAAAGTAAATAGGTTAAAAAAATAATGTATCGCGAAGACATGCTCGCCTATAAGTGAACACTCATCCCAAGAATTCCCAGGTAAGCACAACTGGTCTCGCGTCTGATGAGATGTATACGAAGTGCTTGCCTAGACAGAAAACCCAGAATACAGGCATTCACCCTTCCAGTTTGCACGTGTTCACATTATTTAAAACCCAAAACCTTGACGAGATTTTGAAAATTCAAAGGGGTTCAAAACCATATAACAGAGGGTTCAAAACCTTACAATAGAGGGTTCAAATCCTAGAAATTAATCATCCTAGAACAGATGATTAGTTTTCAAAGCGGTTTTGAAATTTATGTTCTTGTTGTGGTCGTCACCTAAGGATAGGTGACGGTATTGTTTTATGACTAAACGCAAGTAAACTCGCGTTAGGGTCCTAAGAAGGTTATAGACTAGGTCAAAGCATTACTAATTACTAATAACCTAATTCCCTATAACCATTGGCTCTGATACCATCTTTTCTGTCACACCCCGACCACGTAGAACATACAAAACGTGGCGGAAACATCGGGGCGTGTTGCAACAGAATTAATGTTTCATAACCATGGATATCAAAAGTGTTTCGTTTTATTAAACATTGAGTAATTACATCGTCTGGAAATCTAAATACACTATTTAAACATAGTCTATCATTGTTATTGAGTCACTAAGGCCTTGTCCAGTCCTATGTGAGCATGCATCTTATCAATCGATATCATCCAACAATACCTGAAACATATGTGAAAACGAGGTCAGCAAAGAAATGCTGGCGAGTACATAGGTTTTGTAGGAGTGTCGAAATCATGGCTAGTTTAGACGTTGCAATACTTTATTTAAAAACCTTGTTTTGAAAAGAGTATAATATTGCAACTTAATTAACCAACTCAAATCAAGCGGGTTATAATTTGTAAAACCTCGTAGCCATGACTCTTAACCCAAAAACATTTGTTTTAGTAAATTATTTGAAAAACAATGATAAGTTCAAGTGATATGTATAAATAAGAGAATAATGCATGATTAAATGAATAACCATGTAAAATGAGTTTGTATAAGATAAGTTGTTTGTAAATAAATGTCTTGTGAAAAGTATGTTACTTGTATAAAATGTTCTATGTCTCAAACTGAAATGATTCAAATAACGCTACAATATGTAATACCATACAAACACTTATATATAGGAAGTACCAGCGGCGTATCCACCATGTTTGTATCATATTACACACGCATCGTTACTTAATCACTTAACCAAACCAAACCAAACAATGTAATGTTCATGCCCAAATGTAAATCATGTAATAGGTATAACCAAAATAATATCGTATATCGCTTTGAACCCAATCGTTAACCCAATCGTTAAAACATCATGTGAAAACAAATCGTAAATCGTTTAATTCGTTTTAGGTCGTGAAACTACTTATAAGGTCGTCTCGCTAATAACATTCAAACCTTCGTGACTTTCATCGCTTCTCGTTTTCGTCGCTTCTCGTTTTCGTATTAACAAACCTCCATAGGGTAAATTAATAATTACAGATTCAGTCGCTACCTACCATACCCACACATAACCACGGGTGTAGTAAATAACGGGATTTGTCAGATCCTATGGTACCATAACCTAATACTGGTCGGCTTGATCATTGCTAATGAATGTCATTTGTTATGTAACTACAACCAACAAGTTTGTTCACTTTATGAAATCGTTATTAGTTTTGTATAAATCGCCTTAATTGTTTTTGAAACCATCGTTATAACATCGAAAACATTTAGCACATATGAATCACCCCAAAACAATTTGGAAACAGTAAAATAGGGGAAGAATGTACTCGCCTGAGATTGCTCAGAAGTCCTTGAGTAACAACCAAACAATGCTAGAGATCGCGGAATATCCAACGGCACCTAATATAGGTAACTACATTAATAAACCGGACCTAAATCGGAAGACTGGGTAGCATTAGGGTTTGTAAACCAAACGAGTGTGGAGACTCGTGTGATATGGTTTAACAAAGCCTACATACTAAATGAAACCTAACATAACTGTCTACGACCCATTACGACCCGTTTGGGTAGCTTATGCTACTTTAACGTGTCGTGCGCGTGAAACGCGTTCGGACCGCCTAACTAGTCCTATGACAAGTGTTATATGCCTAAACATGTTACATAATCAGTTACGTGACAAAAGTTTAGGTTACATATGCTTAATTACCAATTATACATGAAAAGGGTATTCTGGTAATTTACCTAAGGCATATAAACTACCTATCATACAACTACTTAAACGATGTGACCATAGGGTATAACCTCGAAAGGTTATTCCCTACCTACTATGGTCACCTAATGTGTTTGGTCGGATCCTAATGATCGACCAAACTGGGTCGGGTTCGAAGGTATAGGCGATTTATTAGATCGCCTACCCTACGACCCTAGACAACGTGGTAATCAGTAGGCATAGTCCCAAGGGACTATGACCAACGTGATTACACTCACGTTGCGAAGTTCCTACGAACTTCGCATTGACCATTACTGGTCAACGCTGAAAGTCAAACAAAGTTTGACTTTCTGACTCGAAAAGCAGTAAAAATAAGGAAAAGAACGAAAGAATACTTACGAAGGGTCCAAGAATGGAAGGTTTGGATCCGAACACTCTCAGGTATGAAGTGTTAAACACGACAACTTAGAGAGCAAGTTCAGATTCAAAGGTGTGAGTTTTTGGGTGTGATGTTGGTGGGTATTTATAGGAAATGGTCCACCGCTAGGATCGTTTCTTGGAGAAGGAGGCAACGATCAAGGCCGTACACTTGTCGGAAGGTTATGGAGCCACATATGCCCCTAAACTTAGTGATTAAGCAAGTTGCAAACATGTGGTTGTGGTTAAATCTGCTGAAAACAGGCTGTTAAACATTGCACCTGGTCTGGAGACCCCATACGCATCGTATGGTATATATACCATACGCATCGTATGGTGCAAGTTTGGCAGAATTACAGTTTTGGTCCCTGAACTGTATTTAGGCCATTTTTGACACGTTTAAGGCCCGTTAACCCCATTTCAAAGCTCTAAAATGAAGTTAAAGTATAGGGAACTTAAAACATGCTCAAAAATATCTCGGATGTCGGTTCGTTTAGCCGTACGAACGCGATGTTCGCTTAATTACGACGGAATGCGCATAAGTGCGAAAAACGATCCAAATGACGCGACGAATGGATTTTTCTTAAGGCGAACACGAAAATATAATGTAGTCATGCTTACATAAATTTTTGGATGTCCGAATGTATGCAGAACGTGAGTTACGCGTAAAAATGCAAACTTGTGCACTTTTTGACGCTTTTAGTCCCTGAATGACACAAAAGTTTATTTTAGCATACCGAACACCTCAAAGCCTATTTCTAAGCTATGTAAAGGATATTTATGGTATGTTTAACTTATGTTCATGTCCCGGAAGGTCTGTTACAGTTCAAATTGGCATACTTTCGCAGTTTGTCAATTTTAGTCCCTGTAAGCGATTAAACTTTGATTTCACCACACCAAACCTTCCAAAACTTATGTCTAAGTTATGTCAAGGTTATTTAAGGTATGTTAAGCCTATTTCACTATTCCGGAGTGTTTGTTGGATTAAACTGGTTATATTTACGCATCAGTGCGCGTATAACCTTCCAGAAAGCGATTTAAAGCTTGAATTTGAACAAGAGTTGATATGTGTAAACGATACACATATTTTTACAAATCCAAAGTATGAAATATAATATTTCATTGGTTTGGTATTTGTTTGATGGCCGTGAAGGCACAGGTGTTACATTATAGTCCCTTGTGACTATACCTACTGATTACCACATTGATTAGGCGTAGTGACGAGTCGTAGTTTCGGCCAAAATGCGTATTCATGCGTATTTTGTTACCAAACTGTTCTTGGGTATCAAAACCATTTGTTTTGATATCAAACCTGTTTTCTAACTATGGTAAACATGTTTTAACATGTTTAGCTCGTCACTTTAGGTTTAGTGCTTATGTAGGGTCTTAAGGTAAGCGGTCTAAACAACCGCTTAGACTTTCGAACCCTACCCGTTTGGTCGATCATTAGGATCCGACCAAACACATTAGGTGACCATAGTTGCATAGGGAATAACCTTCAGAGGTAATACCTTATGGTCACTTCGTTTAGTTAGTTGTATGATAGGTAGTTTATATGCCTTAGGAAAATGACCAAAATGCCCTTTTTATGCATAATTGATATTTAAGCATATGTAACCCAAACTTTTGTCATTTAACTGATTATGCAACATAATTAAACATGTTTAGGCTGTTGATGCATGGAATGTCTGTTGACTTTGTCTACATCATGTCTTAGGTCAAGATAGTCAACATAGGGTCTTAGAAGTTAAATTAGGGTTTTATGTTGGTATTTCGTTTGAATGTACATAGGATTAGAAGTGATTTCGTTTGAATGTACATTAGGTTAGAGTTGTAGATGGTTTCGCTCCAATGGACAATATGTTTCGCTTATGTGGTTAACATGAGGTTTCGCTTATGTGTCAATGTCATAAGAGCGAAACCTCAGGGGCTATATATAGTCATTACGAGCAGAACCTTGTCATTCGGTTGTGGACGTAGGAGCGAGACCAGGTCATTGCTTGTGTAACTGAACTCTGTCAAAATCATTCCAGAAAGCAATAAAAGTAAAGGAATTGAAAAGGAAAGCTGTTGTAACTTCATTTACGTTGATTCCGCCTTCGTATGTGAAGATGAATGTCCTTGACTGACTTTTCTGGGTCGCAAAACGGTCCAACAAGTGGTATCAGAGCTTCAGGACGAGGAGTTCATACTACTACAGCTGAATCGATCAAAATTCTCTTACTTCTACTCACTTTCTCTCATGCGTTTTTGATTTGAGATAGTTCCTACGATTGAAATGGCCTAAAATTTGAATATAACGTGTAAAATATACGTTTAACAAACCATAGAAAGTTTCAGGTTGAAATTTGGACTAAAAATGGTTAAAATGAACTAAAAACCAGGTTTCGCTTTTTCGGTATTCGAAGAGATTCCGCTTTTACGAACCATAAGGTCTCGCTTTTACGGACATTAAAGGTTTCGCTTTTTTGGTTCGCTTATTTGAACAATCCACTTTCGCTTATTCAAACAATCCACTTTCGCTTATTCGGACAAGTCACTTTCGCTTTTACGGACATAAGTTCAGTTTCGCTTATTTGAACATAAGTGCTTGTTTTCGCTGATAAGGACATATACCTATTTCGCTCATTTGACAAAAGGGATTTCGCTTTTGTGTCACATCGACTGATTTCGCTTATCAGTCACGTATACATATTTCGCTTATCAGTCATACAAGTGATTTTGCTCTTGTGTCAATCACAATCGATTTCGCTTAGTTGTCACAGTTTTCAAAAATTTCAAAAATTTTTCTAATTGTTTGCTGATTTTGCAGGAACACTCAAGATGGATGATATTTTCTTGAATCCGTTTAGCGACATGTACACATTTGCTGGAGATTCCGGAAACAATGATTCTTCGTCAAGCAATGTGAATGAGAATCCGCCAAAAGAAAAGAAAAAGGAAGCTTGGGAATCGGAAAGTGCTTTCGGAACATTCAATAAACCCCCAAAGCTAATGGCTATCGAGGAATACAGTCGGTGGTCAAGAAAGTTTGAAGATTGGTTGATGGCATTCGCATTTCCCAGTTGGAAAAGTTTGAAAAACGGTTATGCCAATGGAAACAAAAATGGTGAAACTTTAAGAGCAGCTGAGGAGATTGATTCGTTTGTAGCTGAACAAAAGTGTGTGGCATTGTTATTTCAATCCGTTCGGGAAGACATTATTGCTTTGATTGATTATTCAAATGCAAAAGATCTTTGGGAAAAGTTAGAAAAGAAATGTATAGGTAGTGAAGAAATCAAGAAAAATAAAATAAAACTACTTAGGAAAGAGTTTGATATGTTTGGGTGCTTATAGAATGAATCAGTGTCAAAAATGATCGAGAGGTTTGGGCACCTGAAGCTGGAGTTAGTTAGACATGGAATTAAATATTCTGATGATGAGCAAGTAGAAAAGTTGTTCGATTCGTTGCCAGATGAGATGGAGTGGAGATATTATGCTCTCATGCTAAAAAACACTATCTTGCCGAAAGATCTTACTCTAGATTTGTTGATTGAGAGACTTGAAAGTCACGAGCTGGAGTTGAAGAAGACGTACAAAGTTAATCACTCATCTTATCAACAGAATTTGGAGTTATATTATCCAAAGAGCATGATGCCAAAAGCAACTTCACCCAAGACGGCGGTTTCTGTTGAAAATGTGTCCACAGCAAGCAAAGAAAGTCAAAGTGGTCAAAGCAGTGGAAATCACAGTGGTTATCACAGTGGATCTTCATCATCTGCAAGTCATTCTGATGTAAAGAATCGTTTTCAATGCAACATTGCAATAGACTTGAAGAATGCTCAGAATTTTGATGAGGAGTCGGCCAAACAGCAGATGATCTTCCTAGCATCGGTGTTGGAATCGTATGAAGGGTTAGTAGCTGGGAAGATAGGAAACACCAATCTGACGAAAGAAGATTATGATCAGATTGATCAGGAAGAAATGGAGCTGATCGATATTCGTTGGGCTATAGCCAGTGCTGTTCGTCGAGCACAACGCTTCATGGAAATTACTGGCCGGAAGACAATTGGTGGTCCATCTACCAAGCTGGGGTTCGATAAATCCAAGGTGACATGCTTTAAATGTAAGCAGAAGGATCACTTCAAGCGAGAATGTAGAAACGCTTATGCTGATGAGTCAGAGAACCCTTTCAGAGATGATTATTACAAGAAGGCAATTTATCATCAGAATAAATCCGAGCCGCCTAGATTGAAGCAGGTTGAAGACAACAAAGAGAAATCTAGAGCTCTTGCGGTGATTTACGATGACGAAGGGTATGATTGGAGTCAAGAGGTTCTACCTGAGGAAGATGGGGTTGGTTACGCATTCATGGCGAAAAACGACAAACCTATTCCGTGGAAAGATGATAGAACTGAAGAGCAGAAATATCAATACAGAAAAATGATTGCTGAAAACAAAATAATTAGAATATCTCGTATCTTTCTGGAAGCGAGGAGAGCAAATAGATGGGATCCGGACAGGGAGTGTTATCTTGATGAATATGGAAATATTGCGATCGATGACAAAACGCTTGATATCGAAGCCATAATCTAGCAGTACAAAGAAGAGGATGAGTACTGGCAGAATAAATGGTGGGGAACTGGAAACGAGAAAGAGAAAGAAGAGAAAGAGAGAAAGAAGAAAGAAGAGCAGGAAAAATCAAAGAAAGTTGATACTGGAATTATTGACACAACGCAGGAGTTGACTGAAGAGAACCTCGGAAAAATGGTTGACAAAGTGCTGGCTGCTAAGGCACTTGAGGTAGACTCTAACTCCGTGTCTGAGTCAAAAAGCCAGGTCAGTTCAAACTTGTCAACAAATGCGTCAGGTAAGAAAATTGATGGAAATGCTGATTGCAAAAATTGCAACAAAGAGTGCAAATTTTGTAGCACAGTCACGTATCTCAACGGTAAGAAAGTTGATGATCTGACAACAAAAGTCAGAAGCGTTGAGAATCAGATTCTTGATCGTGACAAAACAGTTAAAGCTTCAATTGAACGGATAAGAGAATTAACTAGACAAATTGAAAATGATAAAATTGATCATGACAAAATTAAACAAGAAAATGAAAAGTTGATTCTTGAAAACCGTCAGATTTTTGAAAAGTTTGAAAAACTCAAAAGCACAATGAAAGATAGTGATGATCGAAATGGTAAAACTTTTAAAGAAAATGAACATCTCAAAGCAGTGCTTAGAGTAAAAGAAGAATCAATCAACCAACAACTGGATGAAATCGCTAAACTGAAACTTAAAGTTCAAGAGGCTGTAATCGAAAACGAGCGAATCCAGTTGAAGCTTAACAGTTACAGCTCCGCAAGCTTTGTTTTGCAACACATTATTCCCAAACCCATCGGGAAAGACAAAGCAGGCAAAGATGTGTATTCTGATGGAACTGGGGTGGGTTTTCATCAAGTTCCACCACCTGTTCTTGATAACTACACGAAAAAGCAATCTGGGTTGGTTGAAATTGAGGAAGAAAGTGAAGTTAAACTTCCAGAGAACATTGATGTCACGTTCAGATCTTCCAATGACGATAGTGTCCAGAATGATATTGTAAAAGGTGTTGTTGAAAATGTGCTAAAAACGGATAGTGACACTACTGAGGAAGATGGGTGTTTCTTGGACAAATACATTCAGAAGCCAAAATCCAAAAACAACTTAAGTGATGAACCGGGTCTTGTGATGTACAAGATGGCTGGATATGATAAGTTGTATTCGGATTCTGAGTTTCCGATTGAGAATGTTAACATGAACAAATTGACAAATGTTTTCAAGTTGGTCGAAGTTGAGTTGTCAGAAGTGAACAAGTTGAGTCAAACAAAGAGAAAAATGAGTTTTGAGAAAGATAAATCATACTACAAGAAATCTGTTAATCCATCACGTTTTTATAATAACAATCGAAATAACTGGTCGGGTGGTTATCAGGGTGGTTGGAATTATCAGAAAAGAAATGTTCCAAACAAGAGGTTTGCTGAAAAGAAAAAGTTTGTGAACAGTTCGAGTTCACTTGCTGATGAAGAGAAAGATATTTTTTCAAAATCGAATGAAGAGTTCTTTGAGAAAAGAGCTTCACAGTATCAGTCTGAAGGCACAAGTCGAGTGGTTGATACTCGAACATGTTTCAGATGTAATCAAGTTGGTCACATTGCACGAAAGTGTACCATCGTGAAGCCTAAGACTGAAACTGTGAAGATTCAACAGAAGAAAGTTGACGAGAAGGGTAAAGCACCAATCGTTGTTGAGAAAAAGAGTGTGAAAAATGACAACATTAAATTGAAAAATGAACCCGTAAAGAAAGTGGTAACTAAAAATGACAAATTTTATAAACGGGTTGCATTATCTCAAAAAGTTTGGAAACCAAAAACTGAAAAGAAGGTGAAATCTTCTGAGGATTCAATTCAAATTGATTATGATGCAAATTTTCCACCTTTGAAGGCTGAAAATTTCAAAATTCAAATTGCGAGAGTCAAGGTTACACCTAAGGCTGATGAGGCCTGGGTGGATACCATGTTTGAATAAGCAGTTTGAATTGCCGGAGCTTCCTTGATCGCGAAGCATGAATCGGCATCTTTATTAAAGTTGGTTAATTTGAAGTTTGTTTTGTGCAGGATCTTCCAAAACTTGTATCAAGATGGATTATGGATAGTGGAGCTTCAAGACATATGACAGGGAAGACTACGTTGCTGTATGATGTGAGAAATATCAATGGTGGTTATGTGGGATTTGCTGGTTATGAAGGTGGTAGAATTGTAGGTGAAGGAACGTTATCCAACGGGATTGTGACGTTTGAAAGAGTTAACTACATTACTGAGCTGGAGAACAATCTGCTGAGTATCTCGCAGATTTGTGACAATATGTATACTACTCACTTCACTGATAAAGAATGTTTGATCTTGAAACCAGGATTTGTTATTTCTGAAGAATGGATTATCATGCGGGCACCTAGAGTGAATGATTTATATGTGTTAGATATGAGTGTAGCAACGACAACAACAGGTCAAGCACATTGTTTTGTTTCTAGAGCAACTGAGAAAGAATCGAGATTGTGGCACCGCAAGATGGGGCATATTCACCTAAGGAAGATGAATCACTTGGTGCACAATGATTTGGTTCTTGGAGTTAATATCAAAGGTTTTCATCTGGAAGGGGAGTGTATTAGCTGTGTTAAAGGCAAGCAGAAGAAAAAGTCACATCCTACAAAGCAAGTCAATTCAGTTTCAAGACCTCTGGAAAGACTTCACATGGATTTGTTTGGTCCTGTGAATGTCAAAAGTATTACAGGAGATTACTATTGTTTGGTTGTTACTGGTGATTATTCCAGATTTTCGTGGGTTTCTTTCTTGAAGTTGAAAGACGAAACGTTTGATAGTTTGATGGCGTTGTTCAGAAAGATTGAGAATCTGTACCGAAGGCGTATTAAAAGAATTCGTAGTGACAATGGTACTGAATTCAAGAACAGCAAGATGGAAGAATTTTGTGATGAAAGAGGTATATTGCATGAGTTTAGTGCTCCGTACACTCCGCAGCAGAATGGAGTCGCAGAACGCAAAAACCGGACACTAATCGAGACGGCTAGAACTATGCTCGCAGATTCAAAGTTACAGATAAATTTTTGGGCTGAAGCTGTTTCCGCAGCATGTTATACGCTCAAGAGGGTTCTCACTGTCAAGAAGTTCAACAAAACATGTTTTGAGCTAATCAATAACCGCAAACCGAATTTGAAGTATCTAGAACCGTTTGGGTCACCCTGTACAGTTATAGAACCTTTTGGAAAGTTTGGTCCGAAGTGCATTGAGGGAATATTTGTTGGTTATGCAAATCCGATGCGACGTGTCTTCGTTCCAAGAGAGAAGCGGATTATTGAAGCTGCTAACGTTGAATGTCAAGGTTATGCTATGCCGCCGCAGAATCCTGGTGATTCATGGCGTTATCATTATGACAAACTTTGGGATTCGTTTGACATGAGAGAAGAATCAGAGGAAGATGAAGATTTCTTTGATGAGTTGGATATTTTGCGTGAATATGAGTCACAGCTAAGGTTCCCAGCTGAGTATTCTAGAAGACCTCGGGAAACTTCAAACGATGATGAAGCAGGTCCGAGTAATACTGGTGAACATAATGATGTCCAACAGAATGAATTTGCTCAGTATAATCAGTCGGTTCAGGATGATAATCAAGAAGCTGAAAACATGCCAGTTTTTTATCATGGTGATTCAGATTCTGAGGGGGAGCAAATTCAAATTTCAAGTCAAACAAACCAAGTTGGTGAACAAGATGCAGATCAGAATGTTACTAATCTGGAGGGAAATGTAGATGTTCCAAGCGAAGTGATGCCGCGAACTTTTTCATATCACCCAGAGGAGTTGATCATAGGAGAATTGCAGACAGGCGTTCGCACTCGAAGACAGATTGATAAAGGGCTTACATGTTTTTATACAAAAGTTGCTCCTTTGCAAACTGAATTCTCATTGAGTTGTTTTATATCGCAGGTTGAGCCAAGAACTTACAAAGAGGCGCTTACTGAAGATTCTTGGGTCATTGCAATGCAGGAGGAACTTAGTCAATTCGAGAAATTGGGAGTGTGGAAGTTAGTTGATTTGCCAGATGGTTATAGGAAAGTAAATACAAAATGGGTATTTAAGTGCAAGAGAGACGATAGAGGAGTTGTTGTAAGAAATAAGGCTCGACTCGTTGTTCAAGGTTTTAGTCAACAGGAGGGAATTGATTTTACAGAAGTCTATGCTCCTGTAGCACGACTAGAGGCAATCAGAATTTTTCTTGCATTTGCGTCTTGGAAGAATTTCAAAGTATATCAGTTAGATGTAAAATCGGCGTTTCTTTATGGGAAGGTCAAAGAGGAGGTTTATGTCGGACAGCCACCGGGCTTCACCGTTCCAATCCACAAAAACAAGGTCTACTTATTGGACAAAGCGCTGTATGGTTTACACCAGGCCCCGAGAACTTGGTACGAGACTTTGTCTCAACACCTACTAGCCAAAAAGTTCATTCGTGGAAAAGTGGATGCCACTCTCTTCACTAAAGAGGTCGACGGTCATCTTCTGATAGTTCAGATTTATGTGGACGATATAATTTTTGGGTCAACAAATGAAAATCTATGCAAAGATTTTGAATCAGTGATGAAGCAAAAATTTGAAATGTCATCAATGGGGGAGATGAAATTCTTTCTAGGTCTACAAGTTGAACAACTACCTGAGGGAATTTTCATTCATCAGACGAAGTGCGTTCATGATATTCTAGAGAAATTTGGGATGTCAAGTTCTACTCCAGCTGCTACCCCACTAGCAACAAATCATGGGATTCACCCAGATCTCACCGGAGACAGGGCTGATGAAACGTTTTACTGATCCATGATAGGTTCTTTGATGTACTTAACTGCTACACGTCCTGATATTATATACCCAACGTGCCTCGCAGCAAGATTTCAATCTAACCCGAGAGCATCGCATATGATTATTGTGAAGAGGATATTGCGCTACCTAAAAGGAACTCCTTCATTGGGGTTGTGGTATCCTAGAAAATGCGACTTTACGCTCGAAGGGTATTCCGATTCGGATTTCGGATGCTGCAAAGTCAATTCAAAATCAACAACTGCAGGATGCCAGTTCTTTGGTCCTAGATTGGTTACCTGGCAGTGTAAGAAACAAACATCTGTGGCGCTATCTACATGTGAAGCGGAGTATGTTTCTGCTAGCAGTTGCTGCTCTCAGATCTTGTGGATACAGCAACAGATGCGCGACTACGGTTTGCAGTTTCTTAACACACCTCTTTTTGTTGATAATGAGGCCGCAATAAATATAACAAAGAATCCAGTACATCACGCTAAAACTAAACACATAGAAATTCGTCATCACTTTATTCGTGATTGCTTTGAGAAAAAGTTGATACGAATTGAGAAAATCCACACTGACGAACAGAAAGCTGATTTACATACCAAAGCTTTTGATAAAAATCGGTTTAAATATTTGTTAAAACTGAATGGTATGAAGCTTCTTTCAGTGTCGGATGGCATAATTGGCGTTGATGAGAGTACTGTTGCGGATGAAGACGAGAAACAACCTGCAATGGTTTGTCGATTTTTTACTTGTTTTGGTATTTAGGGGGAGTAGATAGATGTATATAGATATTTTTTTCAGAAAATACAAAAACAGTAAAAAATGCAAAAATACAAAAACATGATAAAATCTGAAAAAGAGCTTGTGTATATAGGGAAAATGATAGTACATCGGCTAGACAATTACAGTATGCTAAAGATTTGTAAAGTTTAAATGAGTTAAACAGTCTTACTAATGATGTGTCGATAGGTTTTCACACATTTAGTAGATTTATTCAGGATATAAACCTAAATTTCAAACTTGTGAAATTCGTGGGGAACACTACTTGGATATATAGGTAACCCCTGAAATCTCGTTTGAAAGGTCTCATAATCTGATATACTAGGTCTTTATACTCAATGATGTCTAGGGTATTATTCCGGGACTTCTGCTGAACGGTAGTTCTGACCTAGTCCTCGAATAATACTTTTCGCAATGCTTGAAACACAGCATAAACCCTCAGCATGCCGATGAAACAATAAAATTGATAGTCGCTGCTGTTGTAGCTAAAAGATCCTCTAAAGGGGACATACCGTAAAGTCGAATCTGATATCTCTCTGCGTATACGGAAGTATCGACCTGAGATCCCTCGGCCCTCGCATACCTAATTTATGTACAGATATCATTGTAGTATACTCACCTGTAAGACTGATAATTGGGATTCTGGATACGGGAGTATATTCAAGAGGTGGGACACATGAATGAGCTAAGTTCATAAGACATCTAATTCGTATCCTGAGTAAATTGAAATTTGTGTGAGAATTTAAGATGGATCAGTATATCGACAATCGAGGTGAATTGTTTAAGTCTGAGTATGAAATGAAGCTTAACGGTACTTGTAATTTGTCTGAATAGCTGATATGATTCCCTGACACGCTCACCAAAAATATGTTTGTAAATAGTTTATTTTGTTTACTTTCTGCAATTTAAGTTTTCTGTATTTCATTTCTTAGTTTAGAACACTTTATAAAATCCAAAAAGATTTTATTTCTGCTTTATTTTCTGACAAACCAAAGTGGAGAGTTGATTGTTGGATTCTTAGATGTTTGAAGTAGATGCAAGAGATTCTGGACTGAAGAATGAGGAGAGCTTATCTTGATGGAGTTTGATTTGTTGAAAAGTCAAAAACAAGTTCATTAACTTGATGCTTGTTATTTTCAGAAAAATGTTTGAAATTGTTGTTTTAAATCAGTTTGATTCGTCAAATGATCAACCAAGGTCATTAAATTGGACTTGGTAGATTAATTGAGTAATCGGGGTCATTAACTTGGACCTGAGTACTTGAGTGGATTGTTAAAACTGATTGAGTTTGTGATTTATTGTTGAAAAGATAGTTTGTAATGATTGATGTTTGAGAAACAGGTTTTGGACTTTATTATTCCCATGGAAGCTAAATGTCAAAGCTTGAACCAGATCAATATCTCAGATTCTAGCATATTGAGAGGGGGAGTCTGTGAAAGGGGGAGTCTGGATCAACAGTCAAAGGGAAGTTTGAAGATGAAGCTAGGACAAGATTCTGAACCTGTGAAGATAGAATGCTTATGATGAAAAGACAGAGATGGAGAAAAGACCAAGACTGAAGATTTGGAGCTGAAGACTTCGTCAACATCCAAGGGGGAGTCCGTTGATGCACGGAATGTCTATTGACTTTGTCTACATCATGTCTTAGGTCAAGATAGTCAACATAGGGACTTAGAAGTTAAATTAGGGTTTTATGTTGGTATTTCATTTGAATGTACATAGGATTAGAAGTGATTTCGTTTGAATGTACATTAGGTTAGAGTTGTAGATGGTTTCGCTCCAATGGACAATAGGTTTCGCTTATGTGGTTAACATGAGGTTTCGCTTATGTGTCAATGTCATAAGAGCGAAACCTCAGGGGCTATATATAGTCATTACGAGCGGAACCTTGTCATTCGGTTGTGGACGTAGGAGCGAGACCAGGTCATTGCTTGTGTAACTGAACTCTGTCAAAATCATTCCAGAAAGCAATAAAAGTAAAGGAATTGAAAAGGAAAGCTGTTGTAACTTCATTTACGTTGATTCCGCCTTCGTATGTGAAGATGAATGTCCTTGACTGACTTTTCGGGGTCGCAAAACGGTCCAACATAGGCATATAATACTTGTCATATGACTAGTTAGGCGTTCCGAACGCGTTTTACGCGAACGACGCGTTAAAGTAGCGTAAGCTACCTAAACGGGTCGAAATGGGTCGTAAGCACTTAGGTTAGGTTTCATTTTAGTATGTAGGCTTTGTTAAACCATATCATATGAGTTCCCACACTCATTTGGTTTATGAAACATCATTCTATCCGATCTTCCGATTTAGGTCCGGTTTATTTACTTAGTTACCTATATTAGGTGACGTTTGATTCTGTGATCCCTCTAGCTTGCTTGGTAGTTGTTCAAGACTTCTAAGCACTCTCAAGTGAGTACATAGTCCCCTCTATTACTGTTTTTCAATGTTTTGGGGTGATACATGTGTACCTATTTCTTATGTTCATGATTTCAAAGTATAATTGATTATACATGTTAGTACTTATCTTTTGACAAACTGAATGATTATTTATGGTTTAAACACTAATTTTTCAAAGATTATAAAATTAATTGTTGAATTGTACTTATTTTATGTTCACCAGACCGATTGGTAGTATGATATAGCGCTATAGGATTTGACACCCCATTCCTGTTGTCATGGAATGTCAGAAACCGATATTTTATCCAAATAGGGATTGCCTTTTTGGTATTTCTATAGTCTCAAAGGTGTATTTTGATGCACTTAGGTCTGAATGAATTCTTAAATCACATTTTTATTGTATATTTAGTTATACTCCCAAAAGTATAGTTTGATATGCTCTCATGTGTGATATTGTACAAAACCAACATATATTTTGTTAATTATTAAAACATAGTTTGATATGTTATTTATAAAACCAAAACATAGTTTAATATGTTATTTATAAGACCAAAGCATAGTTTAATATGTTATTAATAAAACCAAAGTATACTTTTGATATACTACTGAAAATTATTATTTTGACGACTAAAGTATATTTAATATACTATTTTTTTAACGATTTTGGAACGGAAATATATTTTAATATATCACTAATTCGATTTTCTCAAAACCAAAGTATATTATATATATATATATATATATATATATATATATATATATATATATATACTGCAAACCTTTTTATCAAAATATTGTTTTACAAACAATATATTTTATACAAACTCATTTATTTAGTTATTTATTTACCTATGCATTATTCTGTTATATCATCTGATTTCTTATAAACTTTAGTATGATTTATAAAAGAAAATATTTTTAAGGTTCATGACTATTTTTTATTAAATATATATATTTTTTTAAAAACTTACAAGTCATGAATCCTATTATAATAAAACCTATGTATCTCACAGGCATTTTTATGCTGACGTACCTATTTTTACACATGTTTCAGGTGCTGTTATGTGATGATTGTTGATGCCTGCTATACATAGGATGGACTCGTGCCTTAGCGACTTTAAAACTTGAAAGATAATATTTGTATTTATCTGATTTGTAATAAAACAACGAGTTCCATAATTCAATAAAACGAAATTATTTAATCCATGGTTGTGAAACAATGATTCTGTTACAACACTCCCCGACGTTTCCGCCGCGATTTGTTGTTTTACGTGGTCGTGGTGTGACACAATTCGAGTTCCAACTTACCAGTGATTGTATTCATTCCATCATGAGCGGCTAAATTCTCAGAGGTTTAACCCCGGTGTAGGTTAATGTAAGTCTAGGGTTTGAACAGTGTTATTAGTTTGATTTTGTAACAACTTGAATTGTATTTGAATTGATTGATAATTGTCTTGCATTTGAACTATATTTGTGAATTGTCGAATGAGTTATGAAATTTGACTTTGCGAAACAAGTTTGTGCAATTATGCCTTGTCATTCAAAAGGTTTACTTGTCCGAAGTAACGAAGTGCATTGTGGTCCGTGATATGCGTTGATAGCAATTGGCACCTAAACTTCATGATATAAATCCGTTAATAACATATTCAATAAAATCAAATTTAAAACGTGTAAGAACAATAGGATTGCAATTACCGAACCAGGTGTGAGCCTTGTTTTCTATATCTTGTTTAAACCATCAATTACATTTCTTGCAATTGTTAATTATTAGTAGTTAATCAATCCAATCACTTTAGTAATTTTATTCAACATCTTTTTAACAGACAAAAACCACAAAAACAACTTAGCAAGCTTCATAAAAAGTGACAACTTCTATAAATCATTTAAGTCCATTCGCAAACCACATACTCTTCGTGGTTCGACCCCTTGCTACCACTAGCTATCGTTAAGGGTAATTAGGGCTTATAAATATTATCTTTGACCGAAGCGCGACACTCCGATGATTACCTGCTGTATATGATGCATATGGTTCGTTTTGTTTGCTAAGTAATCGTTTTTTGGAAGTCGGGTAACAAAACAAGTTCTGTCCAGAAAGTTACAGCCGATTTTAATCGGCTGTAACGGGGTACAAACTTAACAAAAATGTGCAATTTCTGAACCTATGATGTGCTTCCAGAAAATATCTTTCAAACCCCACTAGAATGGCATTTTTTCAATGAAAACTGAATGTTTTATGAATTTTTCCGTATCGAAGGTTCAGGCTGCGTTTTCTGGCAGAATTTCCAGCCCATTACGAATGTCATAACTCAATTTAGGAATTGAGTTATGATCTAAAAATTTTACTATAGGTTGCTTCAGGAGGTTGCCAAAATCTCCAACTGGAATTACGTCAATCGGATAATTGAGAATTTTTAAATGAATTTTTCCATGAGCTACAGTCAGAAAGTGACGAATCTGATTGCTGCTTAGTAAATGATTTTTTACAGAATTTTTGGTAAAGAATTAGACTCTAAAATTTGAACACAAGGACAACCTCTCCGAGTGGCACGTCACATAAAAAGATCATAATTTTTCTAAGCCCGTAAGTATGGTAAACGGACATCCCAAAATAGCCTGTTTTCAGTAAATTTAGCTATGTATGATTATAAGTTATAAAGTGTCGAATTTGCTACTTTTAGTGTCCGCACGTGCTTAATGATTGCATAACTGGTGAATGACATGCCGTAGTGTGCATTATGATCATATGCTTGAAAACTACTCGGTAATATGTTGTGACAACTTGTACGTATGTTTCTTGTTAGATACGTGTAGAACTTACGTGAATTTGCATACATAAACCCTAACGATCTTGGTAACCATCATAGGACGTGGTTGACCAAACTAGCCCGAGTACTTTAGTTTGCCGAGCTAAGCAAAGGTGAGTTCACACTTTTTATAAAAGCATGTATTCCTAGTGGATTGGGAACGGAACAAACAATAACTATCCCCTTGTGTGGGATACAACTACGTATTCTCCTTGGGTAGGATACCGGAAACCTTGTCTCCTTGTGTGGGACAACATGTTAATTTACTATTATACTACATGTATTAAGCGTACTAGACGGAACTCTATCTAAAAGTCCCTACATATTTTATACCGATTAATCGCCGGGCCAATGGCGAACGGGATATTAGTTGAATAGCGCTATTAGGTTTAACAAACCTCATATCGTGTCGTAGAGGACGGACGTGAACTAGTATGCCTGGGCACTAATCAATGACGATAGACATTGACGCGGGGCACTAAACATAACCACACTTAGTTTCGGTATGGCAACGGGTTTAGTAGCTTAAAAGGTGGGGTAGCTCCCCATGACATGTTTTATAAAACAGAGTAATTTAACAACTTACGTTTTTGGAACAACACTGATAAACTGTGAACTCGCCAACTTTATGTTGACACCCTACTGCATGCTTTGCAGGTTGATAGGTACAGCTATGGACGGGCGTTGCAATCGGTTGGAGTGTGTGGTTCGTAAAACTTTACGTTACATACATTTATTAAACTTATGGTTTTAAGTTTAAGATGGGTTTACTTTATTTTTCCGTTGCTAACTTAAACTGTAATTCGGACTTTTAAACACTGATCAGTAATCGTGTTGATTGTGATGATTTTACAACTTACATAATTGGTTCAACATGATTAGTAGCTGGATCCTGGTCAGTCGCACGCCTCGTATAAAACCCCGCACGTGGAATTTGAGGGTGTGACAGATTGGTATCAGAGCCATTGGTTATAGTGAACTAGGTTTAAAAAAAAACTTTTTTTTTTTGAAAACCAGACTATAACCTTTCTTTGTTGAAAAACCACAACGACACCACACTTCAGATTGCAAGGTTCGTCATACTCAGATACATGCATGGTAATTGTATTTCTTGGCATCTACACGTGCAAGGGCGGACCCACGTTAAGCGGAACGGGGTCCCCGGACACCAATCTTTTTTTAAAAAGTAGTAGAAGCGGTATATAAAATTTTCTATGGACCCCATAAAATAATTTATTTGGACCCCATAACAATATGAGTGAGCCTGGTGCAGTGGTAAAACCCCTTGTTTACACACAAAAGGCCCCGGGTTCGATACCTGTTTGTCTCTTTTTTTTTTGAGTTTTTTTTTAAACCTAATTTTAAATTAATCACTCTATTTTTTTTTCTATTTCAATTTTTACTCACCTATATTTAGCTGAATGTGTAGTAAATGAAACTTGTAATTTAGTTATGATATTGTTTTCTATTATGTTTCTTGACCCGACCCGACCCGAACAACGACCGATCCAAAAAGTTTGAACACCGGGAAAATGGGACCCCATTGTCCAGAAATCTTGGGTCCGCCACTATACACGTGCATTACTTTTTTTTTACAGCACTATGACTTATGTGCTAACATATGTAAACATGATATATCTTAGGTGAGAATGAATTCTCCTAAACTCTAATTTGAAAGGACAACATGCTAGTGACAAGGAACCGGTCGTCTTCCTGGTTATGCCTTTTGGATTGACAAACGCACCTGCAGTCTTCATGGATCTTATGAACAGAGTGTGCAAGCCCTACTTGGATAAATTTGTTATTGTATTCATCGACGACATGCTGATCTATTCTAAGAGTCAGGAGGAACACGAGCACCATCTGCGGCTTATTTTAGAACTCCTTCGAACAGAACAGTTGTATGCTAAGTTTTCGAAATGCGACTTCTGGCTTCGTGAAGTCCACTTTCTAGGCCACGTGGTAAACAAGGATGGGATTCATGTTGATCCATCCAAGGTGGACTCGATCAAGAACTGGCCTGCACCCCGTACACCAACAAAAATTCGCCAATTCTTGGGTTTGGCGGGTTACTATAGAAGGTTCATCAAATACTTTTCCAAGATTGCGCAACCGCTTACTTTGCTAACTCATAAGGGTGTCACCTATCGTTGGGGTGATGCTCAAGAATCAGCGTTCCAACATTTGAAGAGTAGACTTTGTAGCGCACCTATTCTTTCATTGCCGGAGGGCACAGACGATTTCGTGGTTTATTGTGACGCGTCAATTCAGGGTCTTGGTTGTGTATTGATGCAACGGGATAAAGTCATTGCTTACGCCTCGTGCCAACTTAAGATTCACGAAAGAAATTACACCACACACGACTTGGAGCTGGGAGCTGTTATTTTCGCACTTAAGATATGGAGACATTACCTGTACGGTACCAAGTGCACCATCTACACCGATCACAGGAGTCTCGAGCATATCTTCAAGCAAAAGGAGTTGAACATGCGACAACGTCGATGGGTCGAGCTATTGAATGATTACGAATGTGCCATCAAGTACCATCCGGGCAAAGCCAATGTTGTGGCCGACGCCCTCAGTCGAAAGGATACTACGCCTAAGCGTGTGCGAGCATTACAACTCACCATTCAATCTAGTCTTCCTTCCCAGATACGAGATGCTCAGGCAGAAGCATTGAAACCAGAAAACGTCAGGGCTGAAGCCCTACGCGGCTCAAGGCAATGGTTAGAACAAAAGGGAGACGGCGCCTACTATGTAACAGGACGCATCTGGGTCCCACTCTATGGCAATTTACGAGAATTTGTAATGGATGAAGCACATAAGTCTCGTTACTCAGTACATCCTGGTTCGGATAAGATGTACCATGATCTCAGAACTACGTATTGGTGGCCTAGCATGAAAGCTCACATAGCAACTTACGTTAGCAAGTGTTTGACTTGTGCGAGAGTCAAAACTAAATATCAGAAACCCTCGGGCCTACTCCAACAACCAGAAATACCACAATGGAAATGGGAGCAAATCTCCATGGATTTCATTACTGGCCTGCCTAGATCTCAACGTGGAAATGATACCATTTGGGTGATCATGGATCGACTCACAAAGTCTGCACACTTCTTGGCTATCAAAGAAACGGATAAGTTCTCCACCATAGCAGATGTTTACCTTAAGGAAGTTGTTTCGAGGCACGGGGTGCCAACCTCCAGTATTTTCGATCGTGATGTACGTTTTACTTATGAATTGTGGCAAGCTATGCACAAGTCCTTTGGCTCACGTTTAGACATGAGCACAGCATACCACCCACAAACGGATGGACAGTCTGAGCGCACCATCCAAACCCTTGAAGACATGCTTAGGGCATGTGTGATCGACTTTGGTAACGGCTGGGAAAAACATCTACCGTTAGTGGAATTCTCGTATAATAACAGCTACCACACCAGTATCCAAGCAGCCCCGTTTGAGGCATTGTACGGACGTAAATGCCGATCACCTCTTTGCTGGGCAGGAGTTGGTGACAGCCAGATCACGGGTCCAGAACTTGTAGTAGACACAACGGAAAGGATTGCACAAATACGACAACGAATGGCGGCAGCTCGTGACCGTCAGAAAAGCTACGCTGATAAGCGCAGGAAACCACTCGAGTTCCAGGTTGGGGATCGAGTGCTACTCAAAGTCTCACCTTGGAAAGGTGTAGTCCATTTTGGCAAACGAGGCAAACTTAACTCGCGATACGTTGGACCTTTCGAAATCATAGAGAAAATAGGCAAAGTGGCCTACAAACTAAACCTACCCGCAGAACTCAGTGGAGTTCACAACGTATTTCACGTGTCAAATCTGAAGAAATGTCTGTCAGATGAGACCCTCATAGTTCCTTTTAAGGAGCTCACTATAGACGACCAGTTGCGATTCGTTGAAGAACCAGTTGAAATCACAGACCGAGACGTTAAGGTTCTCAAGCACACCAGAATACCTCTTGTTCGAGTTCGTTGGAACTCCCGTCGTGGCCCAGAGTTCACCTGGGAACGAGAAGATCAAATGAAACTCAAGTATCCCCAGTTGTTCAGGAACAATGCAACTACTACTGAGGCTGAAGCTACTGCGGAATTTCGGGACGAAATTCCAAATCAACGGGGGGATGATGTGACACCCCAGGAAAACCAGTAAACCACACAACTTAACAAGCTTCCTCAGTAACCGCATGCTAATTTCGGGACGAAATTTCATTCAAGTTGGGGATAATGTGACAACTCGAGTTTCCAAGATTCCATCTTCGCTTTAATTGCACGTTAATTGTTTACGTTATTTGTTTCACAACTGTATTTGCAAAACTTGTTTGCTTTGTAATTGTACATGCTGGATTATGCTTGACTTATGGTGTTTCTGTTTGATTAATGAATGTTAGAAATTTATTAACTGTTTGAACTCATAAACCCACAATCTATGAAACCTTGTGAGCCACACACACACCACGGCGAAACGTATGGAGTTTCGTCAACACCCTCACGAAACTAGAGAGTTTCGTCAATCATCGTTCGACGAAACTAGAGAGTTTCGCCATAGTGGGCTTCAGCCCAAGTAAAGCCCAGTCGAGATGACAGTTACGCTATATAATGCACACACCACCATTCGTGAAACCCTAGGCTTCTCTCTCGAAAACAACTTGACGGCAACTATCCTCTCTCTCTCTAGAAGTTCTTGTGTGTTCCCTCTCACTACCGGTTAGTCATGATAACCCAATTCGATTTGTTTACTACGATGTGTGTGTAAATATTGCTTGTCGTAAATGAAAATCATGGGGTTAGGGCTGTATGATTTCCTGTTAGTTTCGTGATTAGTTGTTATTATGAAAATCATGATGATGACAATGGTTTGCTCATCCTAATTGATTTATGATAACTGTATGTGAGATGAAAATGGATGGATTGACTGATGATACATTGATGTATTTGTTAGGATTAGCATGATGATTAACTGACTCGATGATGGTGAATCTTTTTTGAGATAATGAATGATTAGGGTTTCATGTTGATGATTGAAATTACTGTGTTATCGATTTGAACAGGAGGTTGTAGACTGTTAATTGATGATTTAGGTTGTTAGTAATGATGAATTGGATGAAATGACTATCATATGTTGTAGATTGATTTGATGGAATGAATGGTTCATGATTGTTCTGTTGACGACAGCTAGGGTACTTGGGTGATTGTCTGACAATAACGACGAAAGTGAGGAGCCGACGAAAGTGAGGAGCCGACGAAAGTGACAACTCGATGAAACACTAAGTGTTTCGTCATAAGGAGTTTCGTCGAGCACCCCTTTTCGTCGAAAGGTTTTGCTTGAACAGTAGGTTGAGATGTCTTCACTGATTTCATGTATTATGACTGAACGAGTTACTTTGGTATGCTACGAACTGTTATTGTCTGTTGTGGCCTATGCATGGGTAGTATGAACTTGAATAACTGTTAGGATGTTTCAATATACTATATGATAGCATAACAAACATGAATCTTGCGAAAGATAACTGATATTGTATGTATTCATACACTAGGCTTTGACTGATAAACTGTGATCAAGTAGAGTAGTAAACCGAGCAAACCAAGGTGAGTTCACACTTCTAAGGCATGGGATTCCCGGTGGGTTGGGAATGGGATTGAATAACTAAGACAGAACTCATACATTCACCACTACTAAACTACTTACCACCGTCCTCGGATTGGGAAGGACGCCAGCGCAAAACCTACGTACTCGCTACGTACCACCGTCCTCGGATTGGGAAGGACGCCTGAAAAAAACCTACGTTTTCTCATACGTACCTATGTCCTCGGATTAGGAAGGGCACCTACGCAAAACCTACGTATTCTCTTACGTACCACTGTCCTCGGATTGGGAAGGACACCTTTAGATATAACTAGTCTAGTGAATTGCAACATGGGAAGCCCCAACTAAATATCATGAAAAGGTTTGGGAAACAAGGATACTGGTTAACACATGGTTATGAAACAAACTTACGATTTCTGAAACGTACTCAATAACTGAACAATCATTTGTGAACTCGCTCAACTTTGTTGTTGACTCGTTGTTACATGCCTTGCAGGTCGTTAGATACTCATGGAGCTTGCACAGGGAGGCGCGGTCGTTGTGGGACATGGACAGTGTGTGTCATGTTAAAAACATTATATCATTTCGAACTTAATACTTATGTTGGGTTTTTACATTTATGCTTCCGCTAAACATTTAACTATGCTTTGTTTGAACACCTTTCATATTGTGTGGTTGAATTTTATTTATTACTTACAATGTTCAATATGATTGGTGGCTTGATCCTGGTCAGTCACGCCTCCAAGCGGTGATACTCCGCGTGTGGATTTTGGGGGTGTGACAGATTGGTATCAGAGCCATTGGTTATATTGAACTTGGTTTTAATAAGGGAAAAGTTTTTGTTAAAACCAGACTATAACCTGAACAGTGCTCAACGATCCACAACGACGCTTCGCTCCACGTGGAAGACTCGACATTATAGGTGATATGATTCATGTTTATATTGCTTACTTGTTAATTACATAGTACATTGCTCATAGTATGCTTAGATAAATGTAACAACTATTGCTTGAAACACATGCGTGCTTACTCTCTTCTGTCATCGCACTTTCGCGAACCTCTCTCACTCATGTTTCCTTTGGTATGAAGATCATGAGTGGACGTGTCAACATGACTCAAGCCCAGCTGATGGCTTTAATCAACGAACAAGTTGCTGCAGCACTTGCAGCCGCTCAACCAGGAGGTATACCCTGCAGTCGCAACTCACTCTAGGATCTTTAGATCCTAACCTCATAAACCAACTCTTGTGTTTAATTTTGACCTGTTTTTATATACGCAACAGGTCAGCATGCTCAGCTGCCTGTGTGCATGTTCAAGACTTTTATGGACTGTCGTCCTAGTACTTTCAGTGGCACTGAAGGGGCCGTTGGACTCCTCCACTGGTTCGAGAAGCTCGAATCGGTCTTCAAAATGTGTGAATGCCCTGAGGCTCGTCGGGTGAAATATGCCACTGGTACCCTCGAAGGCACTGCGCTGACTTGGTGGAACGCGCAAGTTCAGATGTTAGGGCTGGCAGCTGCTAATGCCACCCCATGGAACGATTTCAAGGAACTGATCAAGCGAGAATACTGTAATCGTGATGACATCCACAAGCTGGAGGTGGAGTTCTTTAACCTAAAGATGACGGGGTCAGAGATAGAGGCGTATACGAAGCGATCCAACGAACTAGCAGTGTTATGTCCAACTATGGTGGATCCTCCCATCAAGCGTATCGAGCTGTACTTCAAAGGCTTAGTACCAGAGATTCAAAGCCATGTGACTTCTGCTAACCTTGCTACCATCCAGGATGTTACTCATCTTGCTCATCATCTCACAGACCAGGCAGTGGAACAGAACAAGCTGCCTAAGCTTATAGGTGCTTCTGCTACTACTACTTCTGCCATTCCCAGTGACAACAAACGAAAATGGGATGGAGCCTCTAGCAAGGGTTCAACTACAGTTCAGTCCCAGGCGCAGTAGCGAAAGATTGATGACTACCAGAGTCCTGGTCAGCAATCTTCTGGTAGTCAAGGGTAGGGTGGATATCGAGGAAACCACCCAAAGTGCAACAAATGCAACAGGTACCACAGTGGTCAGTGCAACAAGGGACGTTGTCAGAGGTGTCTCAAGATGGGTCATGAAGCCAAGGATTGCAGGAGCTCACGGCCTGCGAATCAGAATCGTCAGCAGCAACCGCAAGCACCTCAGAATCAGTAACAGCAACAGGGCAACAGGGGATGCTTTCAGTGTGGCGCTGAAGGTCACTTCAAGAGACACTGCCCGCAGTTAAATCAGAATCAGAACCACAACCAAGGAAACGGGAACAATAATGGGGGCAACAATGGGGGAAACAATGATGGCAACGGTGCCAGGGGTCGAGTGTTCGTGCTGGGTCAGGGTGACGCAAGGAATGATCCTAACTGTTAGGGGTCATTTTCTTAACATACGTATCCTGACCAATATCCTGCCTTTGTTTGTTAATTTGTGACCAGGATGCTGGAAGAGGATATTGCTAACATCTTGGGCGATATCCTGAGGTTTATAGAATTAACCACGTGCAGGTTAAAGGCTGAGACTTGCTAACGGTCAAGAGGACTTCTTCTCCTCAAGACTCGGACGAGTTTGTTGAAGGAGAGACGTTGAGCCCGAGAGACCAGGTCTACAACGTTCGATGAAGGAATATTCGGTGGATCCCGGAACTTTAGGATAGTTTGTTATTTTATCTTTACTATAAATAGATGAGGTCAGATCAGTTTAAGTCACACAATCTCCACTGTCACTCTCGCATACTTTCACTTTCTAGTTCATTGCAAACACCACACTTGTATTCACATTTCGTTGTAACACTTAGTCGATCCGTACCACATCCTGCACTGTATCCTGATATTTGAAGCAATAGAAGAACAAGGCAGCTGCGATTGTCAGCTCCTGAGGTTTTATGCCGGCGATCTAGATTGATCAAGGGCTTTCCTCGTACATCTCGTGTCATTTACTTTACTTTTGCTCATAGTTTGATCTTAGATACAGCTCTATATCCTGAGCCGTATCCTGAATACTGATTTTCTAAACAACTTAACAAGCACATTTTTAATTTACTTTCTAGCACACTACCTCACTTTACTAATTTGATCACTTAATTGCTTCGGTAATTTTTGACCAAAACAATTTGGCGCCCACCATGGGGCAAGTGGTGCTCTCTTTACTAAAATTTTTTGTGAAATCACTAATCGGCTTTCTATTTTCAAAACTTTTTGCCACATTGTCCATAATGGCCTCAAGTTCAAACATGAGTTCCTCTACTGTGTCTGCTATGACTTCTGCTACTACCGGCCCGGTGCTTCCACCACCTCCTCCAAGGATGCCAGCCTCTACACGACCTCAGGATATTATCCCTACTCGCAGTGTTCAGGAATCTGCTCCCGTTCTAGCTTCTAATGATGAAATTCTTACTTTATTTGGAAGTGTGCAGGAACAAATGAGGCAGCAACAGGAAACAAACCAAATGCTTTTAAGGGAAATACAACTCCTGAAGTCAGGCTCGAGCAGATCTGCTGAGGACAATGTCACTCCATTACACCCTAGAGCGTTGAACTTTAGTTCAGCTGTGTATACTGAGGATAACAGGGGGAATATCGTGCCCAGTCTTCCTCAGAATCATACTCCTGAAATACCCTCCTCGGTCAGGATGTCAACCATGAGGAGCTCAGGATATGCTTCAGGATATAGGCAAAATCCTCCAACGGGTAACGTGTCAAATAATAATAATACTTATGCTACTAACAATAGTGGATCTTTGCAGGATACAGGTGTGACATCAGCACTTACTAGGGAACTTCAAAAGCTGAAGGACATGATATCCAGTGTACCTGGGGTGGTCCAGCCGATCCCGAAAGTGTCCAAAGACAGCCATAAGATATCTTTTGCACATCCTATCTGTGATGCTGAGATCCCAAAGAGATTTCAAACCCCCAACATGAAGCTTTACGACGGAACTACGGATCCTGAGGAGCATATTGCTCAGTATAGGGAAAGAATGGAGATTAACCCTATCCCTCCGGAGCTCAAGGAAGCGTGCTTGTGCAAGGGATTTGGTTCTACTCTAACAGGATCAGCCTTAAAATGGCTGTTAAACATTCCTCCACACTCAATTACTTCGTTTGCTCATTTGGTTAATTTATTTAACAGTCAATTTTCTTGTAGTCGGAGTTTTGAGAAACTAACCAGTGATCTTTACAGGATAACTCAAGGGCCTCAGGAATCCTTGAGGGACTATGTGAACAAATTCAGTCGAGAATCCTTGGATATCCCACATCTTGATATTGCAACAGCTGTGCAAGCTTTTAAGATGGGATTACAAAAGGATTCTCAGTTTTATCAGGATCTTGTAATGAATCCCTGCAGGAATCTCGACGAAGCTCGTAACAGGGCTTTGAGATATATCCGTCTGGAGGATGACAGGAAGATGCAAGAAAGGATGAACTCATCAAACACCTATGAGTCAACTAACAGGAAGTCAGAATCCTCATTCAAATCGTATCGGCCTAAGCCATATGGCAGAAATGATAACAAGAGAGTGAATGCTGTCGAAGATGAGGATCCTGAAGAGTATCCTGAGTTGTCTGAATATTTCTTTTCTGTTAACATTCCCGAATTGATGTATGCCATGCAGGGTCTAGGAGACAAGGCTAGGTGGCCTCGAAAGAATCAACAAAAGGCTGACTGGAAAGATAAGTCAAAATGGTGTGCTTTCCACGAAGATTTCGGACATGTAACCGAGGATTGCATTGCTCTAAGGAAAGAAATAAGCTATCTTCTAAGCAAGGGATATCTGAAAGATCTCTTAGGAAGAAAGAAGAATAAGGGTCAGGATACTGAGAAGGATCCTGAGCGAGCAGCATCACCTCCCGCGGATGCCAAGATAATCAACTTCATTTCGGGAGGATCCGACATTTGTGGGACCTCGTATTCGGCAGCAAAGAGACATGCAAATGAAGCTAAGGCCGAAAGGGGAGACAAACCTGTCAGGATGACTACCCTCACAACTGACAAAGTGATCACTTTTGATGCAGATGACAGGGATACTGTCCAGGATCCTCACCATGATGCTCTGGTAATAACGTTATATGTGGCTAACCATTTTGTACGCAGGATACTGGTTGATAATGGCAGCTCCGTCAACATAATCCAACTAGAAACTCTGAAGAGAATGAATGTATCTCCAATGGATATCACTTCAAAGTCTACCGTGCTTGTTGGGTTCAGTGGAGAGGCTAGAAACACAGTGGGAGAGATAAAGTTGCCAGTATACGTTGAAGGAGTCAACTCGATACAACGTTTCTGTGTGATGGATTCTCTATCCTGCTATAACATCATACTGGGAAGACCGTGGATTCACGATATGAAGGCCGTGCCATCAACATATCACTAATGCATCAAGATACCTACCCCTTGGGGAGTTGTCAAAGTTGATAGTGATCAGCAGGAGGTGAAAGAATGCTACTCATCCTCGATGAAATCCTCAACCAAACCTAGTGCAGCATAGCAATTAAAGACGCGGGCCCAGGATATCGTGGAGGATCCGGAGTAGGATGTGAAGAAAATTATCCTAGACCAGGATAATCCTGATATTTCGGTGCTCGTGGGAACCAATATCCCTCAGGATGTTGAAGAGCAATTAATTAACTTTTTAAAATGCAGGATGTCAACGTTTGCATGGAAGCATGAGGATATGACAGGCATATCCAAAGATATTATCACTCACAAGCTTGGAATTGATAAATCATTCAAGCCTGTGCAACAAAAAAGAAGGAAGTTTGCTCCTGAGCGGAACACGATTATCCAGCAGGAAGTTGAAAGATTATTAAAGTCCAGAATGATCAGAGAGGTTAAGTTCCCAAGGTGGCTAGCAAACGTGGTTGTAGTACAGAAGAAGAATGGGAAATGGAGAGTTTGTGTAGACTACACAGACTTGAACAAAGCTTGTCCTAAAGACCCATTTCCTCTTCCCCACATTGATGCAATGGTAGATGCCACTGCTGGGCATGAAATGCTGACCTTCATGGACGCATCCTCAGGATTTCAACAGATCCAAATGGAGCCTTCTGACCAGGAGGATACCACCTTCATGACACCAACAGGTATTTATTGTTATACAGCTATGCCTTTTGGTTTGAAAAATGCAGGTGCAACATACCAAAGATTGGTAAACATGATGTTCAAAGACAAACTGGGGGACACCATGGAGGTATATATCGATGATATGGTGGTGAAATCTAAAAAGGCTGAGGATCACCTCCAGGATATCAAGGGAGCATTTGATATCCTGGATCAATACAACATGAAGCTGAATCCTGCTAAATGCCATTTCGGAGTGGGGGCAGGAAAGTTTCTTGGATATATGGTGACAAAAAGGGGGATAGAAGCAAGCCCAGAGCAGATCAAAGCTATCCTGGACATAAAATCACCCTCAAATATGAAGGACGTACAAAGATTGACAGGCCGAGTAGCAGCTTTAAACAGGTTTATCTCAAGATCCTCAGAGAAATGCAAAGACTTCTATGATATCCTGAAGAAGAACAAAAGATTCGAATGGGGGGAAAAGCATGAAGCAGCCCTGCAGGATTTGAAATGATATCTCTCAACCGCACCTCTATTGATGAAGCCTGAAAATGGTGAACCACTATCCCTATACCTTGCTGTATCAGGGAATGCTATAAGTGTCGTTCATATAAAAGACCATGAAGGTCAGCAATATCCTGTTTATTATGTTAGTAAAAGTTTATTAGATGCTGAAACTAGGTACTCTCACTTAGAAAAGTTAATACTAGCATTAGTCATGGCATCAACGAAACTTAGGCATTATTTTGAGACACATAGGATACATGTTAAGACAAATTATCCTGTCAAAATTGTGCTTAGGAAACCAGAGATGTCAGGCAGAATGGCCAAGTGGTCAGTAAAGTTAAGTGCTTATGATTTAGTATATGAACCTAGAAATGCCATAAAATCTCAGGCTTTAGCTGACTTTGTGGCTGACTTTAGTAGTGACATTCAGGATGAGGTAGACCTAGAAGTTCAACAGTTAGGAGAATCCTCAGGATCCTGGACATTATATACTGACGGTGCATCTAATGTAAGAGGAGTAGGATTAGGAATACTACTAAAATCGCCACAGGGGGACATATTACCCCAGGCTATTAGGTGTGAATTTCCTGCTACTAATAATGAAGCAGAGTATGAGGCTTTAATTGCTGGATTAGAGTTGGCTAAGAGCATGAGTATCAAAAATTTGCAAGTATATGTTGACTCTTTGTTAATTACTAACCATTTTAATGGATCCTATGCAGTTAAGGGTGAGAAATTAATCGAATATCTCGATATTCTCAAAAAATTAGCAGGATATTTCGATGTTTTTATACTTGAACAGGTACCAAGGGAGGATAATGCTGAAGCGGATGCCTTAGAAAATTTGGGATCATCGATCAAGACACCTGAAGGGATGCAAATACCAATATTACATGTCTTATATCCTGCAACGAATCCTCAGGATAAAGAAGTAGCTGGTATTCAGGATCCTGGAGTAGAACATCCTGAAGAGGATCCTGAATCCTGGACGGCTCCAATCATGAGATATCTCAAAGAAGGACACATCCCTGGAAATGAAAATCCTAAGGCATTTAGGATGAAGGTATCATGATTCACTATTATAAATAATATTTTATACAAGAAATCTCTTGCAGGACCGTATTTGAGGTGCTTGGAGGATCCTGAAGCCAAAGAAGTACTTCAGGATATACATGAAGGGGATTGTGGTAACCATGCTGGGGGCAGGTCGTTATTCTCAAAAGTGTTAAGGACAGGATATTATTGGCCAACAATGAGAAAAGATGCTGCAGAATATGTTCGAAGATGTGACGCATGTCAAAGACATAGTAACATACTGCATCAGCCGGCTGAACCATTATATCCTATTGTTTCCCCTTGGCCATTTATGAAGTGGGGTATGGATATAGTGGGAAAGCTACCAAAAGCTCCGGGAGGAAAAGTCTTTATGCTAGCAATGACGGATTATTTCTCTAAGTGGGTTGAAGCAGAAGCATTTGTTCAAGTTAGAGACCAAGAAGTAGTATCCTTCATCAAGAGGAATATCCTGACCAGATTCGGAGTACCAGCCGAGATAATCTGTGACAATGGTTCTCAGTTTATAAGTAAGAGGAGTACTGAATTTTGCAAGAGTTGGGGAATCAAAATGATTACATCTACTCCGGTACATCCTCAAGCAAATGGACAAGCAGAATCCTCAAACAAGATAATTGTCAATAACTTAAAGAAAAGGCTTGGAGCCAAAAAAGGAAGATGGGCAGAAGAATTACCCTTTGTTTTATGGGCTGATAGGACAACGGTAAAGAATGCAACAGGCCAAACCCCATTTTCGTTGGTGTTTGGAGCAGAAGCAATGATTCCAACGGAAATGACAATACCTACTGCAAGATCTACCTTAAGTGATCCTGAGCAGAATCCTGAAGCCTTGAGTCAGGATTTAGACACTATAGATGAAAAGAGAAATGCGGCAAGACTAAGGATGGCAGCATATCAACAGAGAATATCCAGGGCATATAACAAGAATATTAGAACCAGAAGATTTAAGGTTGGAGATTGGGTGTTAAGAAAGGCTTTTCAGAATACTACTAATCCTGCCGATGGTAAGTTAGCTCCAAAATGGGAAGGACCATATGAAGTTGAATCAGAAGCAGGGAAAGGAGCATACAAACTCAAGAATATGGAGGGGGATATGCTACCGAGGTCTTGGAATGCTATACACCTTAAGCTCTATTTCAAGTGAGTTTAGAATTTAATTTCTAGCTCAGGATAGTATGAATTCTATCTTTTTTAAATATGTTTGGTTTAATTTGTTATTTGCAACCCAATACTGACTTAAGCATCGGAGGGGTGTTAGCCAAGCTAACACCCACCTTAGTTTACAATTGTTTTGCAAGATATGTTTCAGGATATAGCTCCAAGATATGTACTCAGGATAACTCAGAAGATTAGAGGATTGGCCCCCTCTCTCACGTTTAAGGGATACTGGTCCCTTCACAGGTTTAAAGGTATTCACCTTTCTTCCGAATTGGGTTTAAACACCCCGCCTGGAGCGCAAGTTATTAAGGGATAGTTCAAGGTGGCGGGACCAGTCCATGTAAAAGTGGCTGACAATTTCGTTACTGTTGGCTATATCCTGAATCCTAAAGGTATATGAGGATTGATCACCCTCTCTCACGAAAGGGTATTTTCATACTCTCTAAGGTTTAAAGGTTTTCACCTTTCTAAGTCTTGGAGTTTATACACTCCCGCCTGTAGCGCATGAAAATTTGGGATTTTCCCCAGGATACAAGGGATTTATCTCCAGTACATCCTTGGGTTTTGCCCTTGGGACGTAAAAAATTGCCTATGGAATCTGACATTCAGAAGGTTTCTAAAGTATTTGAAGACATTGTACACAGGGACATTCCCACCAAGGTGGTGGTGTAAAGCTAAAAGGATGAGGTTTGGAACTAATGCACTAAGTACCTTGCACATGGGACATCTTCATTGAAAGAGTTGCGAAGGGATTGAAGCTTGGTAATAGGTTTATACCCTATTTCTGGTATGATCTTTCCTTTGTAAACATCATCTAAGTTTTTAGTAACATTATGTTTTATAAAAGTATAAGTATCCTGATATATTCTCAAAGTCCTTTTCAGGATATTTGATTAGGGTGTTTGAAACTAGTATTAGTTTGGGACTTTGATCATTTAAATATTATTAAAACTTGGTTTTAAAAAAATAGACTGTTTTTCACTCTCTAAAGAAATTTTTACAAAGATTGGAAGTTCTATCTAATAAAAGGTTTTTACAGTATATCGCTGAGCATACTGATTAGGATATTTTATAAGATAACAGTATGAAATTTTTTGAAGCTAAGATTTACACTTAAAAAATAAAAAGATGAAATTATTCTTAAGCAATCAATACTGGTTGATAACCGAAGGTTTCATCCTGAAACCAAGGATCCATCCACCTTCGGTTATCAAGTTGTTTCGATACAGAAATATAAATTGTTCATAAAAACATAAAGTTGTTCGAATGATTTAAAGGAAATAAGCTCTAGGGGGTAGTGCCTTCTTGGTCCATAGCGGTTTCAGAAACATCCGTCTTGGGATCCGCCTCAGCATCCTTCTCAGCATCGGTTGCTTTTTCAACTATTTTGGAAGGTTCTTCGACAGTTGATTTGGAAGAGGTGTCGCCGAGGTTCTTCAGCTTGGTCTCCCAAGCAGCAACATCCCAGGAAGGGCATTCGAAACCTAATGTTTTGGCTTCATGAGCCATCTTCAGCCTGGCTTGAAGGAGAGAAATGACGATGGAACTTTTGAGGCTTTCCCGGTAGCTGACCATATCCCGTTCGTATTGCACATGGGCGGCTTCCAGATCGGCCTGGGCTTGAAGAGTAGCTTTGTTGAGAGCAACTTGATGTTCTTGGGTCATAGCCTTGTATTTCTCCTCGTAATGACGAGATTTGGCGGCCGCAATCATACCTTGGTCGGAGATTGTGATTTCTGCTTCCTTTAACCTAGATTCAAGTGTTTTGTTAAGCTTGCAGGATTCTTGATATAAATGAACCAAACGCTCAAGACCCTACAAAGGTAAGAAGACAGGGATTAATATTGTTAAATCTTTGAAAATAATCTAAATTGCAGGATATGATATGAGGATACTAACCTGGTTAAGAAAAGAAGTCATAAACCCGCTGGCTTCAATGAACCCGTGTTTCTCATAAGGAAAGGTGTCAGAAATGACAGGGGAATCGGGTTCTTTCCTTTTGCGGGAACTTGAACTCCGGGGCTTGGTAGCCGGTGAAGGTTTAGGAATGATGATGGCTTTGGAGCTGCTAGGTTTGGATGTAGCTGTGGTCTTGGGGCTAGGTTCTTTCTTGACCTGGATCTGGTCAGAATAGCTGTCCAATTCGTCAAGATCAAAGACTTCGGGGATCTTAGCTGGTGCTGCATAAAGAAAAAAGTTGTACTCTTTATCTTATCATTGTGCTGTTGTGACTAATTATTTTGAAAGAAATTCTTACCAGACATCTCGGATGATGAGTATTGACTGGAACTAGGGACGTGTGTGGTGAAAGTCCTGTCTATTGCAGGTAACCGGTAAATAGTATTGATTCTCTCTTCTGACTCAGCGGTAGGGGGAGCAACTTCCTTGAAGTTCACTACATAAAGATCAAAGAGAAGAGTATTAGTAGAAGATAACAATCAAATGGTCTATGAGGATATTTATAATCCTACCGGTGGTTAACCACTCCACCGGAAGGTTGGCACCCTCGGCAATGGAATCTCGTTTGACAAAGAAGAATTTGCGTTGCCATCCGTCTTCGTTTTTGGTGGCTTTGAGAATCAGGGGTTTGCTGGAGGTCGAAAAGAGCAAGAACCGACTAGAGCCATGGGATCGAAGGCGATAAGCAATAGGTAAATCCTCGATGCAGAGGTCGGAGCAATGGAGGTTTTTGATTTGGTTGAGTACAATTAGTACTCTCCAAACCATGGGCATGGTTTGAGCAAAGGAGATGCCGGTAATTCGAAAGAATTGCATCATGAATTCAGGAAAAGGGTATCGAAGACCTAATGAAAAAGGATATGCTGGAAAACAGACCCATTCGGTGGAAGAAACATCCGATCGGACTGACCGATCGAATGGTCTAAAGACCGTGCTATCAGGGAAAGCGTCGGAGGCTCTTAAAGCTGCAATATCTGCGTTGTTAAAAGCGCATATCTCCTTTTCGGGATTTTTAAGAAGATTCTGCTGGGTAAAGGTCTCGGCGTCCATTGGAACTAAGGTGAAATAAATTGACAAGAAGAAAATCAGAAATGGAGAATTACATGAAGGTTCTGTTGAAGATATCTGCTTTTCAAACGAGAAAAGAGAAGATATAGGGGCATCGTGGATCTCCATTGAGTGAAAAACGCGTTGGAAGTTACGATGTGATCTTGACCGTCGCTTCGTTTTAAATGCCTAGAGTTATGGGATAAGATTTTTGAAATATATCCGTTGGATTGGTATACCAACTGATATATTTGGGGACAATTGTTAGGGGTCATTTTCTTAACATACGTATCCTGACCAATATCCTGCCTTTGTTTGTTAATTTGTGACCAGGATGCTGGAAGAGGATATTGCTAACATCTTGGGCGATATCCTGAGGTTTATAGAATTAACCACGTGCAGGTTAAAGGCTGAGACTTGCTAATGGTCAAGAGGACTTCTTCTCCTCAAGACTCGGACGAGTTTGTTGAAGGAGAGACGTTGAGCCCGCGAGACCAGGTCTACAACGTTCGATGAAGGAATATTCGGTGGATCCCGGAACTTTAGGATAGTTTGATATTTTATCTTTACTATAAATAGATGAGGTCGGATCAGTTTAAGTCACACAATCTCCACTGTCACTCTCGCATACTTTCACTTTCTAGTTCATTGCAAACACCACACTTGTATTCACATTTCGTTGTAACACTTAGTCGATCCGTACCACATCCTGCACTGTATCCTGATATTTGAAGCAATAGAAGAACAAGGCAGCTACGATTGTCAGCTCCCGAGGTTTTATGCCGGCGATCTAGATTGATCAAGGGCTTTCCTCGTACATCTCGTGTCATTTACTTTACTTTTGCTCATAGTTTGATCTTAGATACAGCTCTATATCCTGAGCCGTATCCTGAATACTGATTTTCTAAACAACTTAACAAGCACATTTTTAATTTACTTTCTAGCACACTACCTCACTTTACTAATTTGATCACTTAATTGCTTCGGTAATTTTTGAACAAAACACTAACGTAGTGATGGGTAAGTTCCTTCTTGACGACTTTTATGTTACTGTTTTATTTGATTCGGGTGCCGATACCAGTTATGTGTCTCTAAAAGTTAGTCAAATGCTCAAGCGCACACCAACACTTATGAACACCAAGCACATAGTAGAGTTAGCAAATGGTAAAAGCCTAGAGGCCACACATATAATTAAGGGTTGTAATCTCGTTTTAGCGGGTCAGACCTTCTCCATCAATCTTATTCCTATAGTTCTGGGTAGTTTTGACATCGTCATTGGGATGGATTGGTTATCCCAACAGCAAGCAGAGATCCTGTGCAAGGAAAATATTGTTCGTATTCCCCGTTCTAGCAAAGAACCTCTCGTGATTCAAGGCGACAAGAGTGGTGCTGTTGTGGGCATCATCTCTTTCATAAAGGCCCAGAAGTGTTTGCGAAAGGGCTACACTGCTATTTTAGCACTTGTTACTGACACATCATCAAAAGAGAAGAAAATAGAGGATATTCCAGTAGTACGTGACTTTCCTCAAGTGTTTCCCGAGGAATTACCTGGTCTTCCGCCTCATCGTCAGGTTGAATTTCAAATCGAGCTAACTCCTGGAGCAGCGCCAATAGCTCGAGCACCTTATCGTTTAGCTCCATCAGAACTTGAAGAACTATCCACGCAACTACAAGAGCTCTTGGATAAAGGTTTCATTAGTCCTAGCTCTTCACCTTGGGGAGCTCCAGTATTATTTGTGAAGAAGAAAGACGGTACTTTCAGAATGTGTATTGACTACCGCGAATTCAATAAGGTGACTGTAAAGAATCGCTATCCACTTCCGCGTATTGATGACTTGTTCGATCAGCTACAAGGGTCGAGCTACTACTCGAAGATTGACCTGAGGTCAGGTTACCATGAACTGAGAGTCTGAGGCGAGGATATCTCTAAGACAACATTCAGGACTCGGTATGGGCATTACGAGTTCCTGGTTATGCCTTTTGGATTGACAAACGCACCTGCAGTCTTCATGGATCTTATGAACAGAGTGTGCAAGCCCTACTTGGATAAATTTGTTATTGTATTCATCGACGACATCCTGGTCTATTCTAAGAGTCAGGAGGAACACGAGCACCATCTGCGGCTTATTTTAGAACTCCTTCGAACAGAACAGTTGTATGCTAAGTTTTCGAAATGCGACTTTTGGCTTCGTGAAGTCCACTTTCTAGGCCACGTGGTAAACAAGGATGGGATTCATGTTGATCCATCCAAGGTAGACTCGATCAAGAACTGGCCTGCACCCCGTACACCAACAGAAATTCGCCAATTCTTGGGTTTGGCAGGTTACAAAAGAAGGTTCATCAAAGACGTTTCCTAGATTGCGCAGCCGATTACTTTGCTAACTCAGAAGGGTGTCACCTATCGTTGGGGTGATGCTCAAGAATCAGCGTTCCAACATTTGAAGAGTAGACTTTGTAGCGCACCTATTCTTTCATTGCCGGAGGGCACAGACGATTTCATGGTTTATTGTGACGCGTCAATTCAGGGTCTTGGTTGTGTATTGATGCAACAGGATAAAGTCATTGCTTACGCCTCGCGCCAACTTAAGATTCACGAAAGAAATTACACCACACACGACTTGGAGCTGGGAGCTGTTATTTTTGCACTTAAGATATGGAGACATTACCTGTACGGTACCAAGTGCACCATCTACACCGATCACAGGAGTCTCAAGCATATCTTCAAGCAAAAGGAGTTGAACATGCGACAACGTCGATGGGTTGAGCTATTGAATGATTACGAATGTGCCATCAAGTACCATCCGGGCAAAGCCAATGTTGTGGCCGACGCCCTCAGTCGAAAGGATACTACGCCTAAGCGTGTGCGAGCATTACAAATCACCATTCAATCTAGTCTTCCTTCCCAGATACGAGATGTTTAGGCAGAAGAATTGAAACCAGAAAACGTCAGGGCTGAAGCCCTACGCGGCTCAAGGCAACTGTTAGAACAAAAGGGAGATGGCGCCTACTACGTAACAGGACGCATCTGGGTCCCACTCTATGGCAATTTACGAGAACTTGTAATGGATGAAGCACATAAGTCTCGTTACTCAGTACATCCTGGTTCGGATAAGATGTACCACGATCTCAGAACTACGTATTGGTGGCCTAGAGTGAAAGCTCACATAGCAACTTACGTTAGCAAGTGTTTGACTTGTGCGAGAGACAAGACTGAATATCAGAAACCCTCGGGCCTACTCCAACAACCAGAAATACCACAATGGAAATGGGAGCAAATCTCCATGGATTTTGTTACTGGCCTGCCTAGATCTCAACGTGGAAATGATACCATTTAGGTGATCGTGGATCGACTCACAAAGTCTGCACACTTCTTGGCTATCAAAGAAACGGATAAGTTCTCCACCTTAGCAGATGTTTACCTTAAGGAAGTTGTTTCGAGGCACGGGGTGCCAACCTCCATTATTTCCTATCGTGATGCACGTTTTACTTCTGAATTGTGGTAAGCTATGCACAAGTCCTTTGGCTCATGTTTAGACATGAGCCCAGCATACCACCCGTAAACGGATGGGCAGTCTGAGCGCACCATCCAAACCCTTGAAGACATGCTTAGGGCATGTGTGATCGACTTTGGTAACGGCTGGGAAAAACATCTACCGTTAGTGGAATTCTCGTATAATAACAGCTACCACACTAGTATCCAAGCTGCCCCGTTTGAGGCATTGTACGGACGTAAATGCCGATCACCTCTTTGCTGGGCAGAAGTTGGTGATCACGGGTCCAGAACTTGTAGTAGACACAACGGAAAGGATTGCACAAATACGACAACGAATGGCGGCAGCTCGTGACCGTCAGAAAAGCTACGCTAATAAGCGCAGGAAACCACTCGAGTTCCAGGTTGGGGATCGAGTGCTACTCAAAGTCTCACCTTGGAAAGGTGTAGTCCGTTTTGGAAAACGAGGCAAACTTAACCCGCGATACGTTGGACCTTTCGAAATCATAGAGAAAATAGGCAAAGTGGCCTACAAACTAAACCTACCCGCAGAACTCAGTGGAGTTCACAACGTATTTCACGTGTCAAATCTGAAGAAATGTCTGTCAGATGAGACCCTCATAGTTCCTTTTAAGGAGCTCACTATAGACGACCAGTTGCGATTCGTCGAAGAACCAGTTGAAATCACGGACCGAGACGTTAAGGTTCTCAAGCACACCAGAATACCTCTTGTTCGATTTCGTTGGAACTCCCGTCATGGCCCAGAGTTCACCTGGGAACGAGAAGATCAAATGAAACTCAAGTATCCCCAGTTGTTCAGGAACAATGCAACTACTACTGAGGCTGAAGCTACTGCGGAATTTCGGGACGAAATTCCAAATCAACGGGGGGATGATGTGACACCCCAGGAAAACCAGTAAACCACGCAACTTAACTCGCTTCCTCAGTAACCGCGTGCTAAATTTCGGGACGAAATTTCTTTCAAGTTGGGGATAATGTGACAACTCGAGTTTCCAATATTCCATCTTCGCATTAATTACACGTTAATTGTTTACGTTATTTGTTTCACAACTGTATTTGCAAAACTTGTTTGCTTTGTAATTGTACATGCTGGATTATGCTTGAGTTATGGTGTTTCTGTTTGATTAATGAATGTTAGAAATTTATTAACTGTTTGAACTCATAAACCCACAATCTATGAAACCTTGTGAGCCACACACACACCACGATGAAACGTATGGAGTTTCGTCAACACCCTCACGAAACTAGAGAGTTTCGTCATTCATCTTTCGACGAAACTAGAGAGTTTCGCCATAGTGGGCTTCAGCCCAAGTAAAGCCCAGTCGAGATGACAGTTACGCTATATAATGCACACACCACCATTCGTGAAACCCTAGGCTTCTCTCTCGAAAACAACTTGACGGCAACTATCCTCTCTCTCTAGAAGTTCTTGTGTGTTCCCTCTCACTACCGGTTAGTCATGATAACCCGATTCGATTTGTTTACTACGACGTGTGTGTAAATATTGCTTGTCGTAAATGAAAATCATGGGGTTAGGGTTGTATGATTTCCTGTTAGTTTCGTGATTAGTTGTTATTATGAAAATCATGATGATGACAATGGTTTGCTCATCCTATTTGATTTATGATAACTGTATGTGAGACGAAAATGGATGGATTGACTAATGATACATTGATGTATTTGTTAGGATTAGCATGATGATTAACTGACTCGATGATGGTGAATCTTTCCTGAGATAATGAATGATTAGGGTTTCATGTTGATGATTGAAATTACTGTGTTATCGATTTGAACAGGAGGTTGTAGACTGTTAATTGATGATTTAGGTTGTTAGTAATGATGAATTGGATGAAATGACTATCATATGTTGTAGATTGATTTGATGGAATGATTGGTTCATGATTGTTCTGTTGACGACAGCTAGGGTACTTGGGTGATTGTCTGACAATAACGACGAAAGTGAGGAGCCGACGAAAGTGACAACTCGACGAAACACTAAGTGTTTCGTCACAAGGAGTTTCGTCGAGCACCCCTTTTCGTCGAAAGGTTTTGCTTGAACAGTAGGTTGAGATGTCTTCACTGATTTTATGTATTATGACTGTATGAGTTACTTTGGTATGCTACGAACTGTTATTGTTTGTTGTGGCTTATGAATGGGTAGTATGAACTTGAATAACTGTTAGGATGTTTCAATATACTATATGATAACATAACAAACATGAATCTTGCGAAAGATAACTGATATTGTATGTATTCATACACTAGGCTTTGACTGATAAACTGTGATCAAGTAGAGTAGCAAACCGAGCAAACCAAGGTGAGTTCACACTTCTAAGGCATGGGATTCCCGGTGGGTTGGGAATGGGATTGAATAACTACGACAGAACTCGTACATTCACCACTACTTGACTACTTACCACCGTCCTCGGATTGGGAAGGACGCTAGCGCAAAACCTACGTACTCGCTACGTACCACCGTCCTCGGATTGGGAAGGACGCCTGTGCAAAACCTACGTATTCTCATACGTACCTCTGTCCTCGGATTGGGAAGGGCACCTACGCAAAACCTATGTATTCTCTTACGTACCTCTGTCCTCGGATTGGGAAGGACACCTTTAGATATAACTAGTCTAGTGAATTGCAACATGGGAAGCCCCCACTAAATATCGTGAAAAGGTTTGGGAAACAAGGATACCGGTTAACACATAGTTATGAGACAAACTTACGATTTCTGAAACGTACTCAATAACTGAACAATCAATTGTGAACTCGCTCAACTTTGTTGTTGACTCGTTGTTACATGCCTTGCAGGTCGTTAGATACTCATGGAGCTTGCACAGGGAAGCGCGGTCGTTGTGGGACATGGACAGTGTGTGTCATGTTAAAAACATTATATCATTTCGAACTTAATACTTATGTTGGGTTTTTACATTTATGCTTCCGCTAAACATTTAACTATGCTTTGTTTGAACACCTTTCATATTGTGTGGTTGAATTTTATTTATTAATTACAATGTTCAATATGATTGGTGGCTTGATCCTAGTCAGTCACGCCTCCAAGCGGTGATACTCCGCGTGTGGATTTTGGGGGTATGACAGATTGGTATCAGAGTCATTGGTTATAGTGAACTTGGTTTTAACAAGGGAAAAGTTTTTGTTAAAACCAGACTATAACCTGAACAGTGCTCAACGATCCACAACGACGCTTCGCTCCACGTGGAAGACTCGACATTATAGGTGATATGATTCATGTTTATATTGCTTACTACTTCTCCTGAGCATCACCAACCTCCTGTTCCTTCGATCCACAACCTTAATAGCGAAACACTAACAACCATATCACGATCCCCATCAATCACAAGGCTACCACCATTACCCTGTTATGTGGTAATCTTTAGTCTAACTTGATTTACACCTTAACGTATCCAACTCTTCAAACAGATTTCCCTAAATGGTTCCATGGTCTTAGGGACATTGGACAACGGAGATACAAATTAGTCAACCCACTGATGAAACGTGATGATGGAAACATATACCTTACCCCCTTATATTGCAAGAGTCGTTATTCCATGAGAGTTTTTCTTGTTATACGGATCTTTTCACTAGCCATTGCACTGGCCGATGTGTTTAATGCGATACCTAATTTCTATTATCAACATAGACAAATCTATCATTCCTTTATCATGGTGACACTACATCTTCGCTTCTCCATGTAGAAACTCTAATAAGATTTCGTTCTAGCTAAGTGAATATGGTAAGCTCAACTTTTGATCCTTGGTGATCACTTCCTGAACCCTGAAGATGATGATGTGTGGTAGATACGGTCATACCATTTTGAGCATGTTTTCGCATCCTCGCATTGAAACCTCTTGACGACACACGTACTGTTTCAAATTCATCTGCACGACTTAAATCAACCCTTTCGAATTTGGTTGCTTACCTGCTTGATAAATCGCAAACTCATTTAAGCTCATGAATCAAGGTGAATTATCCCTCCTTCACACACACAGGCGAGCTCAAAAACTTTGACAGACGTTTCAGTGAACCTTAACACTACAAACTTGTGAGACAACCATTCTTGTCTGGTTAATTCTTGTTGTGCCAACACCATCGACGAAACACTTTTATCGGCGAATAAAGTTCTTTATTTCTATTTTTATACCACTTTCGTACGACCAACTACACTTTCGACATCGAATAAACCCTTATTACCGATCCTGAAACCTTTATGTATTGCATCAAGTTGAATGCATTGTTTTTGGCTACACTCTGGTATGTTTTCACGTCTCATCCTATTATGCTTCATGAACACTATACTTCTTGTCTACCTCTATTCTGCGTGAATCCTCGCTTGACTGAATCACCCTCTACGAAAGTCACTCGAGGAGCCATGAGCCATGGATACCTCAGGGATGAAGATATCTTAAAGACTGCCTTCAGAACTCGATACGACCATTACGAGTTCCTGGTCATGCCGTTCAAATTAACCAATGCACCTGCGGTCTTCATGGGTCTCATGAACCGAGTGTGCAAACCCTACCTTGATAAGTTTGTCATTGTTTATATTGACGACATCCTAATCTACTCTAAGAGTCAGGAGGAACATGAGCAACATTTACGCCTTACCTTGGAACTCTTACGAAATGAACAACTTCATGCTAAATGCTCAAAATGCGACTTTTCGCTTCGTGAAGCCCATTTTCTCGACTGGAGCTGGGAACTGTAGTATTCGCACTCAAGATATGGAGACACTACTTGTACGGTACCAAGTGCATGATTTACACCGATCACAAGAGTCTCCAGCATATACTCGCTCAGAAGGAGTTAAACATGCGGAAACATCGATGGGTTGAACTTCTAAACGACTACGAGTGCGCAATCAAATGCCATCCGGGCAAGGCAAACATTGTAGCCGACGTCCTCATCCGAAAAAGAGACCAAACCTAAATGTGTTCGCGCATTGCAACTAACCATTCATTAGAACCTTCCTGAACAGATTCGCAACGCTCAAGTCGAAGTACTAAAGGAGGACAACATTCTAGCTGAATCCATGTGGGGCATGGAGAAGCAACACGAACTCAAGGATGATGGCAATCATTACTTCATCGAATGTGTATGGGTTCCATTCTACGGAAATCTATGAGAGCTTGTGATGGATGAGGCACACTAGTCTCGATACTCAATACATCCTGGTTCTGACAAGATGTATCCCTACCTAAAGGCTTTGTACTGGTAGCCTAACATGAAAGTGATCATAGCAAGATATGTTAACAATTTCTTGACCTGTATTAGGGTCAAGATTGAATACCAAAAGCCATCAGGGTTACTAGAACAACTGGAACTACCAATGTGGAAATGGGGACAAATTTCCAAGGATTTCGTTACCAGTTTAACTAGAACTCAGAGCGGGAATGACAGCATTTGGGTGATCATAGATCGCCTAACAAAATCTACCCACTTACTTCCAATCAAGGAAACTGACAACTTTACCTGACTTGCTAGCATCTACTTGTTGGAAGTAGTTTCAAGGCACGGAGAGCCGATCCCCATCATCTCCAATCGTGACCCGTGTTTTGCGTCTGATTTGTGGCAAGCTATGCACAAATCTTTTGGCTCATGACTAGACATGAGCACAGCCTATCACTCGTAAACCGATGGTCAAACCGAGCGCACCATTCAAACTCTAGAAGAAATTCAACGAGCATGTGTCACCTCTTTGCTGGACTGAAGTTAGAGATTGTCGCAACCCTGACCCCTGCCTAGGGAGGTGGGCGGCCTCGGCATACTCAGAGATGGTGATATCGGTGTTTATCATTATTTGGCAACAGAATTTACATCAGGGCCGTAGTTAGGAAATATTTTATCAGAGTAAAACACCACCTTTTTTATAATAATCATCTTGGGATAAACCCAAGTTTTTATTACAAACATTTTTATAGGGATAAACCCTAATTTATTGAATAAAACATCTCTCTTTATTTAGGTAACTTTTATAGACACATTTTCCAAGCCTTCAGTGCTCTCTAGCTGGCTTCTATTTTGGCTTTCACATTTTGTTACCTGAAACGCGTTTTAAAAATATTTGCCAGTGGGAAATACTGGTGAGTGAATCCCAATTTAATCAAGAAGTATTTTATCCTTTAACGGTATTGAGAGCGATTACAATGTTTATATCTACACAATTACTCATTCAGTACTGTCAATCCATGACTGGTGGGTCATATTACTCATTGGCTATCTCGTTGTCCAATGGTAACATGTTCCACATTTTGTATACAAAACCCCAACATACCGGCAGTAATTGAAGAATTACAAAGACTCAATCACTGCTAATCACATTGTAAATTATTTAAGGTTTTGTAAAAATAGTTTGTAAAAAGGTTTACAAAAAGGAGATTACTCACATTGCTAGTTTAGACTTTTTCCTGTGGTTTCCTGGTTATAATCTAATAAATTAAACAATGCACACACGTTAGTATAATAACCCAATATTTACATTAGTTATAACCTCCCTGAGACAGAACTCCAACGACTACGTTAGGCAGAGCCTCGACAGCCGTTACGGAGCGCTAGATCAATCGGGCAACGTATCTAATACGTAATCGGGGGTTAAAATACTTACAACGAGGCAGAGCTTCACTATTTTAGTGGGTATAATACCCGATTATAATGTCTACACTACAGATATTGAGAGAGATTCACGAAATTTGAGTGATGGAAATGAACCGCCGATCGATCTTATTTATAGGGCTGGAACAGGGGTTCCTCGCGCCCCGCGGAAGAGACCGCAAGGGTCTTCGCGGCCCGTGACGTAGGAGTGTAGGGGCTAGGGTTGCTGATTTGCCGGATATAGCTGTGACACAAAGCTGCCACGTGGCAGCTCAGGGTGCCGCCTCGTATACAGGCGCTCGCGGCCCGCATAAGATCAAGCGTAGTCTGTCGCGCCACACGACAGACTGGATTTATTGTTTTTATTTTATTTTTAATTATATAAATGTATTTTGGGACCGGTTTTCGTATACGGGTGTATTTTAAGATGTATAAGGTGTTCTAAATATTTTTAAGGATGTCGGAAATATTTTTAGGAGGGTTCTTATATCCTCTGCACCTTGTTTTAGAACTCGTCCTCGAGGTCTACTGGAACATGTGTGGATATTTCCTCTACATCTCTGATTCAAGCTCCCATGTGTACTCTGGTCCTCTCTTGGAATCCCATTTCACCTTGACTAAAATTAATCTCTTGTGTTTAAGATTCTTGACTTTCCTGTCTTCAATTTGTAGAGGCTTCTCTATGAACTTAAGCTTTTCATTTACCTCTATGTCTTTAACAGGTACCACTAATGTTTCGTCGGCTAAACACTTTTTAAGATTACTGTCACACCTCGACCACGTAAAACAACAAAACGTGGCGGAAACGTCGGGGAGTGTTGTAACAGAATCATTGTTTCACAACCATGGATTAAGCAGTTTCGTTTTATTGAATTAAATGTATTACATTACATTGGAATTAGAAACAAAACATGAACAAATAGACTTTCATTGTTATTAAGTCACTAAGGCCTCGTCCATTCCTATGAGAGCGTACACAAATATCATCATCAAACATCATCAACTATGGTACCTGAAACACACGTGAAAATACGTCAGCATGAAAATGCCGGCGAGTACATAGGTTTTATATGAGTGTCAGATTCATGGCTCGTTTTACATGTTGCAATACTTATTTAAAAACTTATTTTGAAAATTATAGTATTGCGACATAATTAACCAACTCAAATCAAGCTGGTTATAATTGATAAAATCTCGTAGCCATGATTTTTAACTCCAAAAACATTTGTTTTATATAATCAAATTGAAAAACATCTCATAAAAACTCGTTAATAAAACTCGTATAGTTTAAATTATTCAGAAAACAACATTGTGTGACATCGTTTCAAAATCGTTTACCCAAGTGATCTAGATAACGCAACGATATATAATGTGTTAAAAGCACTTATATATAGGAAGTACCAGCGGCATATCCACCATGCTTTTAACACATTACACCCGCCCCGTTACCTAATCACTTCCCTAACCCAATGGTTCAAACAGTTACAAATGGTTCACATAAATCAAATGGTTACAAACGGTTCACATAAATCAAACGGTTACAAATGGTTCACATACGTCAAACGATTACAAATGGTTCACATACATCCAATGATTACAAATGGTTCAAAACGTAAAACAATTGCGCTAGCATGTTAAGTGAACATACATAGCAAAACATAATGAAATCATGTACTAATAGTGTACTAATGAACATAGCAAGTATATGATATGAAAACATGGAAAACACGAAAGTAACAAGTAGGCACATGTGTTTCACCCCCAAAATGTTAGAAAAACAGTAAAAGAAGGGACTATGTGCTCACATGAAGGTGCTTAGAAGTCTTGAATAACAACCAAGCAAAGCTAGAGGGATCACGGAATCAAACGGCACCTAATATAGGTAACTATGTAAATAAACCGGACCTAAATCGGAAGATCAGATAGGATGAGGTTTCGTAAACCAAATGAGTATTGGAACTCATATGACATGGCTTAACAAAGCCTACATACTAAAAAAAACCTAACCTAAGTGCTTACGACCCACTGCGACTCGTTAAGGTAGCTTACACCACTTTAACGCGTCGTTCGCGTAAAACGCGTTCGGACCGCCTAACTAGTCCTATGACAAGTATTATATGCCTTAACATGTCTAATAATGTTACCTAATCAGTTTAGATGTGAAAATTTAGGTTTCATATTCTTAAAATGAGTTTATGCGTAAAAAGGGCATTTTGGTCATTTTCCTAAGGCATATAAACTTCCTATCATACAACTACTTAAACGAAGTGACCATAAGGTATAACCTCGGAAGGTTATTCCCTATACAACTATGGTCACTAAATATGTTTGGTCGGATCCTAATGATCGACCAAACGGGTCTAGTTCGAAAGTCTAAGCGGTTGTTTAGACCACTTGACTTACGACTCTACATAAGCACTAAACGTAAAGTGACGAGCTAAACATGTTTAAACATGTTTAACGAAGTTAGAAAACAGGTTTGATATCAAAACAAACGGTTTTGATACCCAAGAGTGGTTTGGTTACAAAATACGCATCAATACGCATTTTGGCCGAAACTACGACTCGTCACTACACCTAATCAACGTGGTAATCAGTAGGTATAGTCACTTAGGACTATAACCATCGTGATTACGCTCACGTTGCGAAGTTCAAACGAACTTCGTGTTGACCATAAACTAGTCAATGCAGAAAGTCAAACAAAGTTTGACTTTCACGCTATAAACGCGAAAAAGAACGAAAGAATACTTACAAAAGGTCCAAGAATGGAAGTTTGATCCAATTATTCTCAGGTATGAAGTGAAATCACTTCAACTTAGAGAGAAATCAGATCAAGGTGTGAAGAATGGAATGAGTGGAGGTGGGTATTTATAGAAAACCAAGAACCGTTAACATCGTTTATCAAAAAACGAGCTTGAATCTTGGCCTTACACTTGGGCCCAAGGTATTAGAATACAATGGGATGCTAAAAACCATCAATTTTCAGCCCAAGGTATTGAGAATTTTGCATTAAAACCCCTGAAATATGACCAGAATGCTGAAAATGAAGTTTCTGTCTGATGAGCTCTCGCCGGCCGCGTAAGAATTGATCAAGGCATAGGCCCCAGGCCTAGCAAACTTTGGCATAAATGTCAAAACAGGTCCATGCACTTGAAAAACATGCATTTTGATACATTTTTGGCACGTTTAAGCCCCGTTAACCTCATTTCAAGGCTCTAAAATGAAGTTAAAGTATAGGGAACTTATAATATGCTCAAAAATATCTCGGATGTTGGTTCGTTTGGTCGTACGGTTGCGTTGTTCGGTTAATTACGACGGAAGTCGTAACGAACGCAAAAATGATCCAAATTAAGCGACGAATGAAATTTTATCATTCCAATCACTAAAATAAAATATTTTAATGATTACATAATTTTTTGGGAGTCCGGATATATTCAGAACGTAAGATATGCGCGAATATGCAAACTTATGCATTTTTTTGACGCTTTTAGTCCCTGAATGACCAAAAAGTTTATTTTTGTGCACCAAACACCTCAAAGCCTATTTCTAAGCTATGTAAAGGATATTTAGGGCATATTTAACTTATGATCAAGTTCCGGAATGTTCGTTACAGTACGAATCAGCATACTTTCGCAGTTTGTTGAAATTAGTCCCTGTAAGCGAATAAACTTGATTTCGCCACACCAAACCCTCCAAAACTTATTTCTAACTTATGTAAAGGTTATTTAAGGTATGTTAACCCTATTTCACTATACCAGAGTGTTCGGTGCATTAAACTGGTTATATTTACGCATCAATGCGCGTATAACCTTCTAGAAAGCGATTTAAAGCTTGAAATCGAACATGAATTGATATGTGCACATGATACACATAAATATACAAATCCCAAGTATGAAACGCAATATTTCATTGATTTGGTATTTGTTTGATGGTCGCAGAGGCACAGGTGTCACAATCTCCCCTACTTTAGGAAATTTTGTGCCGAAATTTATTCGTAGGAGTCTGTCTGTGACGTGTGTTAAATAATTGTCTTGCATGGAATCTAGGGTGTTTATCTATTTGCGTAGAATAACCCATCAAATATATGCAAGGCATAATCCTGTCATTTCTCTCAATGGACATTCTTCAGAAACGAAAAATGAAGGAAAAATCAAGGATATTCATTTCCCTCGATGGATATTCTTCAGAAACGAAAATGAACGGAATGAGTCATTTTCCTCAATGGGTATTCTTCAGAAATGGAAATGAAGGAAAAATCAAGGATATTAATTTCCCTCGATGGATATTCTTCAGAAACGAAAATGAACGGAATGAGTCATTTTCCTCAATGGGTATTCTTCAGAAATGGAAATGAAGGAAAAATCAAGGATATTAATTTCCCTCGATGGATATTCTTCAGAAATGAAAATGAACGAAATGAGTCATTTTCCTCAATGGGTATTCTTCAGAAATGGAAATGAAGGAAAAATCAAGGATATTCATTTCCCTCGATGGATATTCTTCAAAAACGAAAATGAACGAAATGAGTCATTTTCCTCAATGGGTATTCTTCAGAAATGGAAATGAATAGGGTTAACTCATGACAAAACTTGCTGTGATTTCTGTGCACTAAATTCCATAATTATGTATGCATCCATAATTACGTAATTCCTTGCACAGTCCGCACAGTTTGTTTTGTAATGTGAAGGGGATAGAATTTGAACAAGCTTGAGATAACTTTAATTAGGTCAACACATAACATATAACATATAATTGTTTTCTTGGTTATTAATTTTGTTATTAGTTTGTTATTATCTTGTTATCGAATTGAACATGGGTATTCAAGGTATACCAGGAACCCAGTCGATGGACTTCAACGTTCTCAAGAATCTATCTGAAAAGATAGGATGATCTACCAAATATTCTATTTCGTTTTCAAAGAAACGCATTATTCGAATTTAGGTACACAACAATTAAGGACCTACGGAAATACCCTTAGGCACCCTATTAAGGATTCATAGCGGTACTTTGGGTATTTGTCCAGAGTTGTAACTTGCGCCTTATACTTAATTTCTTTGGAAGAAATGGGTACTTAGGATTTTCATGGAAAACGCAAGAGATCATAAAATGGAAGAAAATTGGGGGTAGTCTGTTCTTCAAGGAATACGATTCCTTGATTGTCGGTATTGTAGGGGATTTGTTGTTTATATATGCAACCACATAAAAACATTGCAATGTAATTAAAAGATTTATTTATAAACAACGATAACAACTGTTTCATGGACCTTGACAACAAAAGAAAATAATACATAAGACGTGATTATTTCTAAACGGTGTTGTCTTCTAGTCGGTCAGATGCTCATCCTTGTGCTGGATTTGCATTTTCCAGCTTTGGGCAATTTCTTCGGAAATGACCCATCTCGCCACAGTTGTAGCAAGAACCTGGTGGAAAACGAGCTTGAGCAGGATTGTTGTTAGCTTGATTTGGTGCAACTACAGCTCGGCAAACTCTTGCTGTATGACCTATAAGTCCACAAATTTGGAATTTGCGGCACTTCACACTAGCATGGTGATGAAGGTTACGTTGGTTGCACAAGGGTGCAGTTCCGTTGTATGGCTTCCTAGCAGGGGTTGAGCTAGTTGGTTAGGGACAGCTTGACCATTGTGAGCACCCACGGCGAAGTTCTGGGAAGGCTTTCGCTTCTTTGACTTCTTGGGGGATCCTGTCTGTTCTTCCTTGGGTTTCGATTCCTCAATTGGTTTCTTATCACCTTTTCGGAAAAGTTTACCTTTCCTGATTTGAGATTCAATCAAGGTAGCAGATAGCTCAATGGCCTGCCTAACTGTAGTGGGGTTACTACCAGTCACAATGTCTTGTACTGGGTCAGGGAGGCCATCAATGTACTTTTTGATTGCCTTATCCAAAGGCGTAACCATATTCGGGCATAACAGACTTAACTCCTCATAACGGTCCGTGTAAGCTCGATGCTCACCGCTATCTTGCTTAAGATCGTCGAATTCCCTTTCCAAGGCCCTGATCTCATGACGAGGACAGAATTCCTTCATCATCAGAGCTCGAAGCTCTTCCCACGTTTGAGCCAGTGCCACATCGGCACCCCTATCTCTCATCACACCATTCCACCACGTTAAAGCTCGTTTCTCGAAAACACTAGATGCGAATTCTACCTTTCGCTCGTTTGGACACTAAACATGTCTGAATGTGCTCTCTAAACTCTCGAACCATTGCAGAAGTGCAGTCGCCCCTTGAGACCCAGAAAACTTTGATGGCTTAGCTGAGTTGAACGTCTTGAAATTACAGGGAGCATTATTGTTGTTGAGAGCTTGGTTACATTGAGCAATGATGTTCGGGATTGTAGCAGTCATCTGCTGCGTAATGATAGCTGCCAGTTCTTCATTAGGTACTTGATTCTCACGTCGTGGAGGCATTCAAAAAGGGAAACAAGAGAGGAAACAAGTGAAATGGCATTGGGTAAGGATGTTGCAATTACTGACCAAAGAGGCATGGGTGATGGTCATTTGTTCGAACCACGAAGCAAACAAATGACACACAAAGGCTGAATCAAAGTAAATAGGTCCTCATAATGTATCACGAAGACATGCTCGCCTATAAGTTGACACTCACCCCAAGAGTTCCCAGGTAAGAGTGACTGGTCCGATACTGCAGATTTGTACGAACACTCTAGCCTTAGACAGAAAGCTCAGGGTACAGGCACCCACCCTTCCAGTTTGCACGTGTTCACATTATTTAGCCCCAAACTATGACGAGAATTTTGAAAACTTTGAAGGTTCAAAACATTATAATAAATCATCCTAGAACAGATGATTAGTTTTCAAAGCAGATTCGAAATTTGTGTTCTTATTGTGGTTGTTGCCTAAAGATAGGCGACGGTATTATTTTATGACTAAACGCAAGTAAACTCGCGTTAGGGTCCAAGGAAGGTTATAGTCTAGGTCAAAGCATTACTAATAACCTAATTCCCTATAACCATTGGCTCTGATACCAACTTTTCTGTCACACCCCGACCACGTAAAACAACAAAACATGGCGGAAACGTCGGGGAGTGTTGTAACAGAATCATTGTTTCACAACCATGGATTAAACAGTTTCGTTTTATTGAATTAAATGTATTACATTACATTGGAATTAGAAACAAAACCTGAACAAATAGACTTTCATTGTTATTAAGTCACTAAGGCCTCGTCCATTCCTATGTGAGCGTACACAAATATCATCATCAAACATCATCAACTATGGTGCCTGAAACACACGTGAAAATACGTCAGCATGAAAATGCCGGCGAGTACATAGGTTTTATATGAGTGTCAGATTCATGGCTCGTTTTAGATGTTGCAATACTTATTTAAAAACTTATTTTGAAAAGTATAGTATTGCGACATAATTAACCAACTCAAATCAAGTTGGTTATAATTGATAAAATCTCGTAGCTGTCACACCCCGACCACGTAGAACAACCAGACGTGGCGGAAACGTCGGGGAGTGTTGTAACAGAATCGTTGTTTCATAACCATGGAATAAATAAATTATGTTTTATTGAATAAATGAAATCATTGTTTTAATACAATCAAATAAGTACAACTATGATCTTCCAAGTTTTAAAGTTGCTAAGGCACAAGTCCATCCTAAATGTAGCATGTATCAACAATTCATTGCAAAGCAGTACCTGAAACATGTGTAAAAATAGGTACGTCAGCATAAAAATGCCTGTGAGATACATAGGTTTTGTGAAAATAGGATTCATGACTTGCAAGTTTAGAAAATATTGTTTAGCAAAAGTCAGTCATGAATCTTGTAAATTGATTTGTTTTGTAAATCGTTTGAAAAAAAATAAGTTCAGATGATATGTATAAATAAGAGAATAATGTATGGTTAAATGAATAACCATGTAAAATGAGTTTGTATAAGATAAGTTGTTGTAAAACAATGTATTATGAAAAGTATGTTATTTGTATAAAATGTTATATGACTTAAATTGAAATGATTGAAATAATGCTTCGATATGTAATACCATACAAACACTTATATATAGGAAGTACCAGCGGCGTATCCACCATGCTTGTATCATATTACACACGCCTCGTTACTTAAGTCACTTACTCAAACCAAACAACCAATATAGAATGTTCATGTTTAAACCAATAGTCCAATGTTATTGTATAACTCAAGTTAAATGTAAACCATGTAATGTGTAAACAAAAGTTATGTATGGTAAGTAAAATGAGATTTCTTAAACCACAAGTAAAAATGTACAAAACAAAGTGTTTGAATAAATCAAAAGTTATGCTTTGTAAAATAATGTAAGGTTAAACGAATAACCTTATAGTAGCATATTAAAAGTATACTTTGGATTTGTAAATAACATATTAAACTATGTTTTGGTTTCATAAATAACATATCAAAATATGCTTTGGATGTGATAAATAACAAATATATGTTGGTTTTGTACAATACCACACATGAGAGTATATCAAACTATACTTTTGGGAGTATATCAAAATATACTTTAAATGTGTGATTTAAGAATTCATTCAGACCTAGTGCATCAAACTACACCTTTGAGACTATAAGGATACCACAAAGGCAATCCCTATTTGGATGGAGAAACAAATTGGTTTCAGACATTCCATGACAACAGGAATGGGGTGTCTAATCCTATAGTGCTATATCATACTACCAATCGGTCTGGTGAACATAAAATAAGTACAATTCAACATTTTTATTTTATGTTCTTTGAGAAATCAGTGTTTAAACCATAGATAGTCATTTAGTTTGTCAAATGATAAGTAATAACATGTATAATCAATTATACTTTGAAATCATGAAAATAACACATAGGTACACATGCTTCACCCCAAAACAGTTTGAAAACAGTAAAATAGGGGAACTATGTACTCACTTGAGATTGCTCAGAAGTCCTAATATATCCACCAAGCAATGCTAGAGATCACGGAATCAAACGGCACCTAATATAGGTAACTACATTAATAACCAGACCTAAATCAGAGGATTGGATAGGATTAGGGCTCGTAAACCAAATGAGTATGTGAACTCATGTAATATGGTTTAACAAAACCTACATACTACAATGAAACTTAACCTAAGTGTTTACGACCCATTACGACCCGTTTAGGTAGCTTATGCTACTTTAACGCGTCGTTCGCGTAAAACGCGTTCGGACCGCCTAACTAGTCCTATGATAAGTAAAATATGCCTTAACATGTCTAATATTGTTGTCAAACAGTTTAGATACCAAAAGTTATGTTACATATGCTTAATATGAATTTTGGCGTAAAAAGGGCATTTTGGTAATTTACCTAAGGCATATATACTACCTATCATACAACTACTTAAACGCAGCGACCATAAGGTATAACCTCGGAAGGTTATTCCCTATATACTATGGTCACCTAATGTGTTTGGTCGGATCCTAATGATCGACCAAATGGGCCGGGTTCGAAGGTATAAGCGATTTATTAGATCGCTTACCCTACGACCCTAGACAACGTGGTAATCCGTAGGCATAGTCACAAGGGACTATAACCATCGTGATTACAATCACGTTGCGAAATTCAAAGGAACTTCGCATTGACCATAAACTGGTCAATGAAGAAAGTCAAACAAAGTTTGACTTTCGGACTCGAAAAGCAATAAAAGAACGAAGGAATACTTACGAAGGGTCCCCGAATGCTAATCTAGATCAAAATAACTCAGGTATGAAACAATGGTTCCAACTAAGAGTCTTTTTGATCAGATTCTTGTGGGTTTGAAGCAAATGAGGGTGGGGTATTTATAGTATTTCCCGAACCGTTAAGATCGTTTCTTGAATAACATGATCGAATCTCGTGCGTACACTTGTTGAAATGTTGTGGTGACTAAAAATGGCCCCTAATGAGCTGAAAGGGCAAGTGTGAGTGTGTGGATGAGGTTTAATCAGCTGAAATCTGCTGACTAATCAGTCTTATCTGTTCTGGGAGGCTGGAGCGGGCCGCGTAAAGATGCACACAAACCTTACGCGGGCCGCATGGCCATGTCTGATCAGAACCAAGTTTGTTAAATGACAGTTTCAGTCCCTGTTAGGTGTTTATGCCATTTCCGACACTTCTAAGGCCCGTAGAGCCAACTTTAAGGCCCTAAAATGATGCCTAAACATTGTGGACATGAAACATGCTCAAAAATATGCCGGATGTTGGTTCGTTTGGTCGTACGATTGCGATGTTCGCTTAATTACGACGGAATGCGCATAAGCGCGAAAAACGATCCAAATTGCGTGACGAATGGATTTTTCTTATGCCAAACACTAAAATAAAATGTTTTAGTGCTTACATAAATTTTTGGATGTCCGGATGTATCCAGAATGTAAGTTATGCGCGAAAATGCAAACTTGTGCACTTTTTGACGCTTTTAGTCCCTGAATGACCCAAAAGTTTATTTTAGCACACCGAACCCCTCAAAGCCTATTTCTAAGCTATGTGAAGGATATTTATGGTATGTTTAACTTATGGTCATGTTCCGGAATGTCTGTTACAGTTCAAATTGGCATACTTTCGCAGTTTGTCAAGTTTAGTCCCTGTAAGCGATTTAACTTGTTTTTGCCATACCAAAGCCATTAAAACTTATTTCTAAGTTATGTAAAGGTTATTTAAGGTATGTTAAGTATATTTCACTATTCCAGAGTGTTCGTTGGATTAAACTGGTTATATTTACGCATCAGAGCGCGTATAACCCTCCAGAAAGCGATTTAAAGCTTAAAATCGAACAAGAGTAGATATGTGCAAACGATACTCATATTTTTACAAATCCCAAGTATGAAATACAATATTTCATTGGTTTGGAATTTGTTTGATGGTCGAAGTGACACAGGTGTCACAGTCTCCCCTACTTTAGGAAATTTCGTCCCGAAATTTAATTCTAGAGGAAACTTGTGAAGACAGCTGTGACGGTTTCGCCTTCTAATAGATCCATTGAACCCTTAAGTAAAACTATGGGCCATGTTAGGACTCTTAGCGAATTTGTTAACCCTCAAAGTGAATTCCTTGTAATAGTAAAACATGGAATTTTGAACTACGGATAGAAGAACGTTTCTTATGAAGACTTATCATAGGAAACTTGGTGTGTGATTGAGATCAGAATTGGGGAGTGTGAGAATAAATGACATTGGTCGAGGTCCAAGACTTCTCCCGTATCATTATTCTTGTCACTATAGGTCTTAACACATGACAAAACTTCTTGTGGTTTCTGTGCACTGAATTCCATAATTATGTAGGCCTCCATAATTACGTAATTCCTTGCACAATCCGCACAGTTCATTTCATAATGCGTAGGAAAAAAAATCACTTGAATAAACATGAAGCGACTCGAATGGACCACCAAAGGGTCCTTTCAATTAGATCAACGAACGATCTTTTTAACTAGATCAACACATGATCTTCTTAACTAGACCGTCGTACGATCTCCTTAAATAGACCACTTAAGGGATCTTTTTAATTATATCATCACATGATATTTCTAATCAGATTTTCAAAATCAATCTGTTTAACCAGACCATTTAAGAGGTCCAATTATAGAATAGTACTTTAAAACCCAAGGGACTTGACTACAACGTAGAAGTCCATTAAGGATTTAAGATAGTAACTTTGGATATCCTATTATGAATCTCTCGTATGAGATATGGAAGATTCCATGAGGATTTGGATGGATCACATACAACCACAAAACATAAAAGAAAATACATAAGCACATAATTAGTTAACTTGACTCTTTAATTTGTTGTCTTTGAGCATGGATAATTAAAGCACATCAGGAATCCAATCCATGGATTTCATTTGGAACTTTAAGCATTTTCAAGGATCCATCTATAAAGATAGAAGGATTTTCAATAAGAGTTTGGCTTTGTTTCTTAAAAGAAACGAGTGTTAAAGGTTCTTAGGGAGATCACAAGTTATCATAAAATGACTGAACCATACGAGTAGTTTGTCTTTGGGTTGACATCATAAGGTTGCATCAAACATTCACATAAACGCATAACTTTTACAGAAATAAAACAACAAATCTTTATTTATGTAACAACCGAATTGTCTTGAAGTTTCAAAAGATAACAACCAAGGAAATACTAAACACTAATTGTTCACTGCTACATCATTGTTCACGTTTGCCTCATTGATGTTGAACACTCGTCCACGTGCTGGAGGTGCGTTAACGAGTCTTGGGCAATTGTTTCTGTAGTGAGTAAGGTCACCGCAGTTATAACATGACCCCGGAGGGAACCGTGCTTGAACAATAGCAGGGTTTGCAGCAGCTTGATTTGCATAACGACAAACATTGATCAAATGTCCCAACCGCCCACAGTGGGTACATTTGTGACACTGCTCTTGCTCCAGATGATGACGGTTGCACTTGTTGCACAAAGGTGCGGTACCAACATAGTTTTGTCTTTTGCGAGGTTGTGCTGGCTGGTTTGGTGCAACCTGTTTGTCTTGAGCAGTTACAACGTAGTTTTGAGAGGCTTTGCGCTTCTTCTTCTTGGACACCTCAGTATGTTCTTCCTTGGGTTCCACTTGAGCAGCCTTGTCAGATGGTCTTGAGTCGCCCTTCCGAAATAGCTTGCGCTTCCTGATATGGGATTCAGTCAGAGTGGCAGACAATTCAATGGCTTGTCTGACAGTAGTAGGGTTGCTACCGGTAACAATATCCTGAACTACGTCAGGAAGTCCATCAATGTATTTCTTAATCGCATTATGCAGAGGCGTAACCATAGTAGGGCATAACAAGCTCAATTCTTCATAGTGGTCAGTATAAGCTCGATGTTCCCCACTGTCTTGCTTCAAATCATCAAATTCCCGTTCTAAAGCTCTCAATTCATGACGAGGACAAAACTCCTTCATCATAAGAGCCCTAAGTTCAGCCCAAGTATGTGCTAATGCAACCTCAGCACCGCGGTCTCTCATAACCCCGTTCCACCACGTAAGAGCCCTCTTCTGAAACACACTCGAAGAAAACTCGACCTTGCGATTTTCAGGACACTGGACGTGACGGAAAGTATTCTCAATGCTCTCGAACCACTGAAGAAGCCCAGTTGCTCCCTCAGAACCACTAAACTTGAGCGGTTTAGCCGAGTTAAAATTCTTGAAATTGCATGGAGCATTGTTGTTGTTGATGGCTTGCATCATTTGAGCATAAAGATTTGGGAAGGCAGCAGCCATTTGCTGCGCGATGATTTCCGCCAGTTCGGCATTCGCCATCTGATTGTCGCTTCGAGGAGGCATTCTAAAAGAGGAAACATGAAATGAAACGAGTGAGAGAATTTAGACGAAAAGAATGAGATGAACAAATCTGATGAAAGCAAGGATAGTGGTCATTTGTTTGTTACTACAAAGCAACAAACGACCCCTGTGATTAATCAAAGTAAATGGATAAAAAATAATGTATCGCGAAGACATGCTCGCCTATAAGTGAACACTCATCCCAAGAATTCCCAGGTAAGCACAACTGGTCTCGCGTCTGATGAGATATATACGAAGTGCTTGCCTAGACAGAAAACCCAGAATACAGGCATTCACCCTTCCAGTTTGCACGTGTTCACATTATTTAAAACCCAAAACCTTGACGAGATTTTGAAAACTCAAAGGGGTTCAAAACCTTACAATAGAGGGTTCAAAACCTTGTAATAAATCATCCAAAAACAGATGATTGTTTTTTTTCAAAAATCGTTTCGGAAAATTTGGTTTTTGTTTTGATAATCACCTAAGGATAGGTGATGTGCATGTTTTAAGATCTAAACACAAGATAACTTGTGTTAGGGTCCTAGGAAGGTTATAGTCTAGGTCAAAGCATTACTAATAACCTAATTCCCCATAACCATTGGCTCTGATACCAACTTTTCTGTCACACCCCGACCACGTAGAACAACCAGACGTGGCGGAAACGTCGGGGAGTGTTGTAACAGAATCATTGTTTCATAACCATGGAATAAATAAATTATGTTTTATTGAATAAATGAACTCATTGTTTTAATACAATCAAATAAGTACAACTATGATATTCCAAGTTTTAAAGTTGCTAAGGCACAAGTCCATCCTAAATGTAGCATGTATCAATAATTCATTGCAAAGCAGTACCTGAAACATGTGTAAAAATAGGTACGTCAGCATAAAAATGCCTGTGAGATACATAGGTTTTGTGAAAATAGGATTCATGAATTGCAAGTTTAGAAAATATTATTTAGCAAAAGTCAGTCATGAATCTTGTAAATTGATTTGTTTTGTAAATCGTTTGAAAAACAATAAGTTCAGATGATATGTATAAATAAGAGAATAATGTATGGTTAAATGAATAACCATGTAAAATGAGTTTGTATAAGATAAGTTGTTGTAAAACAATGTATTATGAAAAGTATGTTATTTGTATAAAATGTTATATGACTTAAATTGAAATGATTGAAATAACGCTTCGATATGTAATACCATACAAGCACTTATATATAGGAAGTACCAGCGGCGTATCCACCATGCTTGTATCATATTACACACGCCTCGTTACTTAAGTCACTTACTCAAACCAAACAACCAATATAGAATGTTCATGTTTAAACCAATAGTCCAATGTTATTGTATAACTCAAGTTAAATGTAAACCATTTAATGTGTAAACAAAAGTTATGTATGGTAAGTAAAATGAGATTTCTTAAACCACAAGTAAAAATGTACAAAACAAAGTGTTTGAATAAATCAAAAGTTATGCTTTGTAAAATAATGTAAGGTTAAACGAATAACCTTATAGTAGCATATTAAAAGTATACTTTGGATTTGTAAATAACATATTAAACTATGTTTTGGTTTCATAAATAACATATCAAAATATGCTTTGGATGTAATAAATAACAAATATATGTTGGTTTTGTACAATACCACACATGAGAGTATATCAAACTATACTTTTGGGAGTATATCAAAATATACTTTAAATGTGTGATTTAAGAATTCATTCAGACCTAGTGCATCAAACTACACCTTTGAGACTATAAGGATACCACAAAGGCAATCCCTATTTGGATGGAGAAACAAATTGGTTTCAGACATTCCATGACAACAGGAATGGGGTGTCTAATCCTATAGCGCTATATCATACTACCAATCGGTCTGGTGAACATAAAATAAGTACAATTCAACATTTTTATTTTATGTTCTTTGAGAAATCAGTGTTTAAACCATAGATAGTCATTTAGTTTGTCAACTGATAAGTAATAACATGTATAATCAATTATACTTTGAAATCATGAAAATAACACATAGGTACACATGCTTCACCCCAAAACAGTTTGAAAACAGTAAAATAGGGGAACTATGTACTCACTTGAGATTGCTCAGAAGTCCTAATATATCCACCAAGCAATGCTAGAGATCACGGAATCAAACGGCACCTAATATAGGTAACTACATTAATAACCGGACCTAAATCGGAGGATTGGATAGGATGAGGGCTCATAAACCAAATGAGTATGTGAACTCATGTAATATGGTTTAACAAAACCTACATACTACAATGAAACTTAACCTAAGTGTTTACGACCCGTTTAGGTAGCTTATGCTACTTTAACGCGTCGTTCGCGTAAAACGCGTTCGGACCGCCTAACTAGTCCTATGATAAGTAAAATATGCCTTAACATGTCTAATATTTTTGTTAAATCAGTTTAGATACCAAAAGTTATGTTACATATGCTTAATATGTATTTTGTCGTAAAAAGGGCATTTTGGAAATTTACCTAAGGCATATAAACTACCTATCATACAACTACTTAAACGCAGCGACCATAAGGTATAACCTCGGAAGGTTATTCCCTATATACTATGGTCACATAATGTGTTTGGTCGGATCCTAATGATCAACCAAATGGGCCGGGTTCGAAGGTATAAGCGATTTATTAGATCACTTACCCTACGACCCTAGACAACGTGGTAATCAGTAGGCATAGTCACAAGGGACTATAACCATCGTGATTACAATCACGTTGCGAAGTTCAAACAAACTTCGCATTGACCATAAACTGGTCAATGAAGAAAGTCAAACAAAGTTTGACTTTCAGACTCGAAAAGCAATAAAAGAACGAAGGAATACTTACGAAGGGTCCCCGAATGCTAATCAAGATCAAAATAACTCAGGTATGAAACAATGGTTCCAACTTAGAGTCTTTTTGATCAGATTCTTGTGGGTATGAAGCAAATGGGGGTGGGGTATTTATAGTATTTCCCGAACCGTTAAGATCGTTTCTTGAATAACGTGATCGAATCTCGTGCGTACACTTGTTGAAATGTTGTGGTGACTAAAAATGGCCCCTAATGAGCTGAAAGGGCAAGTGTGAGTGTGTGGATGAGGTTTAATCAGCTGAAATCTGCTGGCTAATCAGTCTTATCTGTTCTGGGAGCCTGACGCGGGCCGCGTAAAGATGCACACAAACCTTACGCGGGCCGCATGGCCACGTCTGATCAGAACCAAGTTTGTTAAATGACAGTTTCAGTCCCTGTTAGGTGTTTATGCCATTTCCGACACTTCTAAGGCCTGTAGAGCCAACTTTAAGGCCCTAAAATGATACCTAAACATTGTGGACATGAAACATGCTCAAAAATATGCCGGATGTTGGTTCGTTTGGTCGTACGATCGCGATGTTCGCTTAATTACGACGGAATGCGCATAAGCGCGAAAAACGATCCAAATTGCGTGACGAATGGATTTTTCTTATGCCAAACACTAAAATAAAATGTTTTAGTTCTTACATAAATTTTTGGATGTCCGGATGTATGCAGAATGTAAGTTATGCGCGAAAATGCAAACTTGTGCACTTTTTGATGCTTTTAGTCCCTGAATGACCCAAAAGTTTATTTTAGCACACCGAACCCCTCAAAGCCTATTTCTAAGCTATGTGAAGGATATTTATGGTATTTTTAACTTATGGTCATGTTCCGGAATGTCTGTTACAGTTCAAATTGGCATACTTTCGCAGTTTGTCAAGTTTAGTCCCTGTAAGCGATTTAACTTGTTTTTGCCATACCAAAGCCTTTAAAACTTATTTCTAAGTTATGTAAAGGTTATTTAAGGTATGTTAAGTATATTTCACTATTCTGGAGTGTTCGTTGGATTAAACTGGTTATATTTACGCATCAGAGCGCGTATAACCCTCCAGAAAGCGATTTAAAGCTTAAAATCGAACAAGAGTAGATATGTGCAAACGATACACATATTTTTACAAATCCCAAGTATGAAATACAATATTTCATTGGTTTGGCATTTGTTTGATGGTTGAAGTGACACAGGTGTCACAGTAGCCATGATTCTTAACTCCAAAAACATTTGCTTTATAAAATCAAATTGTAAAACATCTCATAAAAACTCGTTAATAAAACTCGTATGGTTTAAATTATTCAGAAAACATCATTGTGTGACATCGTTTCAAAATCGTTTACCTAAGTGATCTAGATAACGCAACGATATATAATGTGTTAAAAGCACTTATATATAGGAAGTACCAGCGGCGTATCCACCATGCTTTTAACACATTACACCCGCCCCGTTACCTAATAACTTCCCTAACCGAATGGTTCAAACAGTTACAAATGGTTCACATAAATCAAATGGTTACAAATGGTTCACATAAATCAAACGGTTACAAATGGTTCACATACATCAAACGATTACAAATGGTTCACATACATCCAATGATTACAAATGGTTCAAAATGTAAAACAATTGTGCTAGCATGTTAAGTGAACATACATACCAAAACATAATGAAATCATGTACTAATAGTGTACTAATGAACATAGCAAGTATATGATATGAAAACATGGAAAACACGAAAGTAACAAGTAGGCACATGTATGTTTGAAAAACAGTAAAAGAGGGGACTATGTACTCACATGAGGGTGCTTAGAAGTCTTGAATAACAACCAAGCAAAGCTAGAGGGATCACGGAATCAAACGGCACCTAATATAGGTAACTATGTAAATAAACCGGACCTAAATCAGAAGATCGGATAGGATGAGGTTTCGAAAACGAAATGAGTATTGGAACTCATATGACATGGTTTAACAAAGCCTACATACTAAAAAGAAACGAAACCTAACCTAAGTGCTTACGACCCATTACGACTCGTTAAGGTAGCTTACGCCACTTTAACGCGTCGTTCGCGTAAAGCGCGTTTGGACCGCCTAACTAGTCCTATGACAAGTATTATATGCCTTAACATGTCTAATAATGTTACCTAATCAGTTTAGATGTGAAATATTAGGTTTCATATGCTTAAAATGAGTTTATGCGTAAAAAGGGCATTTTGGTCATTTTCCTAAGGCATATAAACTTCCTATCATACAACTACTTAAACGAAGTGACCATAAGGTATAACCTCAGAAGGTTATTCCCTATACAACTATGGTCACTAAATATGTTTGCTTGGATCCTAATGATCGACCAAACGGGATTAGTTCGAAAGTCTAAGCGGTTGTTTAGACCGCTTGAGTTACGACTCTACATAAGCACTAAACCTAAAGTGATGAGCTAAACATGTTTTAACATGTTTAACGAAGTTAGAAAACAGGTTTGATATCAAAACAAACGGTTTTGATACCCAAGAGTGGTTTGGTTAAAAAATACGCATGAATACGCATTTTGGCCGAAACTACGACTCGTCACTACACCGAATCAACGTGGTAATCAGTAGGTATAGTCACTTGGGACTATAACCATCATGATTACGCTCACGTTGCGAAGTTCAAACGAACTTCGTGTTGACCATAAACTAGTCAACGTAGAAAGTCAAACAAAGTTTGACTTTCACGCTATAAACGCGAAAAAGAACGAAAGAATAGTTACAAAAGGTCCAAGAATGGAAGTTTGATCCAATTATTCTCAGGTATGAAGTGAAATCACTTCAACTTAGAGAGCAATCAGATCAAGGTGTGAAGAATGGAATGAGTGAAGGTGGGTATTTATAGAAAACCAAGAACCGTTAGGATCGTTCATCAAAAAACGAGCTTGAATCTTGGCCTTACACTTGGGCCCAAGGTATTCGAATAGAATGGGATGCTAAAACCATCAATTTTCAGCCCAAGGTATTGAGAATTTTGCATTAAAACCCCTGAAATATGACCAGAATGCTGAAAATGAAGTTTATATCTGATGAGCTCTTGTCTTCCGCGTAAGAATTGATCAAGGCTTACGCCCCAGGCCTAGCAAACTTTGCCAGAAATGTCAAAACAGGTCCCTGCACTTGAAAAACATGCATTTTGATGCATTTTTGGCACGTTTAAGCCCCGTTAACCTCGTTTCAAGGCTCTAAAATGAAGTTAAAGTATAGGGAACTTATAATATGCTCAAAAATATCTCGGATGTCGGTTCATTTGGTCGTACGGTTGCGTTGTTCGGTTAATTACGACGGAAGTCGTAACGAACGCAAAAACGATCCAAATTAAGCGACGAATGAAATTTTATCTTGCCAATCACTAAAATAAAATATTTTAATGATTACATAAATTTTTGGGAGTCTGGATATATTCAGAACGTAAGATATGCGCGAATATGCAAACTTATGCATTTTTTGACGCTTTTAGTCCCTGAATGACCAAAAAGTTTATTTTTGCGCACCAAACACCTCAAAGCATATTTCTAAGCTATGTAAAGGATATTTAGGGAATATTTAACTTATGATCAAGTTCCGGAATGTTTGTTACGGTACGAATCAGCATACTTTCGCAGTTTGTCGAAATTAGTCCCTGTAAGCGAATAAACTTGATTTCGCCACACCAAACCCTCCAAAACTTATTTCTAAGTTATTTAAAGGTTATTTAAGGTATGTTAAGCCTATTTCACTATTCCGGAGTGTTTGTTGCATTAAACTGGTTATATTTACGCATCAGTGCGCGTATAACCTTCTAGAAAGCGATTTAAAGCTTGAAATCGAACATGAATTGATATGTGCACATGATACACATAAATATACAAATCCCAAGTGTGAAACACAATATTTCATTGATTTGGTATTTGTTTGATGGTCACAGAGGCACAGGTGTCACAATTACATACATGGAATACATCATGTATTCCTGCCATTTCTTCTGGCAGTTGTAGCTGATAAGCTACCAGTCCTATTTTTTTAATAATCTCAAAGGGTCCAACATACCTGAGGCTTAGCTTTCCTCTTTTGATGAATCTCACCACTCATTTCCAAGGAGAAACCTTTAATAACACCTTGTCTCCTTCCTGAAATTCCAATGGCTTTCGCCTGTTATCTGCATAATTCTTTTGTCGATCACGTGCTGCTTTTAGTCATTCCTTGACTTGAATAATCTTGTTTGTTGTCTCTTGCACTATCTCTGGTCCAGATAGTTGCTTTTCTCCAATTTCCGCCCAACATACTGGGGTTCGACACTTTTGCCCAAAAAGTGTTTCAAATGGTGCGCATTGATACTGGTATGATAGCTGTTATTGTAAGAAAATTATATTAATGGTAAATGATCGTCCCAGTTTCCTCTTAAATCAATTACACAAGCTCTAAGCATATCTTCCATTGTCTGAATCGTCCTTTCGCTTTGTCCATCTGTTTGAGGATGATAAGCGGTGCTTAGGTTTAGCTTGGTTCCCATTGCTTTTTGGAAACTTGTCAAAAAATGAGAAGTAAAACGGCTATCTCTATCAAAAACAATAGATAAAGGAATTCCATGTAATGAAACTATTTCATTTACATATGACTTGGCTAGTTGTTCCATACTGAAAGTTTCCTTCATTGGTAAGAAATGAGCAGCTTTAGTTATTCTATCTACAATCACCCAGATTGTATCATTACCTTTTCGTGTCTTGGGTAATTTGGTAACAAAGTCCATTGTTATCAATTCTCATTTCCACACCGGCATTTCTAATTGTTGTAATAAACCTGAGGGTTTCTGGTGTTCAGCTTTAACCTGTGAACAAGTTAGAAATTTGGCAACATAAGCTGCTATGTCTTTTTTCATTCCTATCCACCAGAAATTATTTCTTAAGTCTTGATACATTTTATCGCTTCCAGGATGTATCGTATATTTAGACTTATGGGCTTCTTCTAATATTCGGTGACGTAGGTTTCCTAGTTAGGGTATCCAAATCCTTTTCTTATGGAATCTCCAAATTCCATATGTTCCTTGTTCTAATTCCTTAATCATTCCTTTCAATTTTTCAGTATCATCTTTGATTACTGATTCTTGTACTTTTCTAATTTGCTCGTTTAAATCTATCTGCAGGTTTAGTTTGAGAGAACGTATTCTTTTTGGCTTTTCGTGATATTTTCGACTTAAAGCATCGGCCACTACATTAGCTTTTCCTGCATGATACTGGATACTACAGTCGTAATCACTAAGAATTTCCATCTAGTGTCTTTGTCTCATATTTAACTCTTTTTGCCCAAAGACATATCTTAAACTCTTATGATCGGTGAAAATGGTAAACTTACTACCATAAAGATAATGTATACAAATTTTAAGGGAAAAATTATGGCTCCAAATTCTAAATCATGGGTTGTATAATTCTCTTCATGATTCTTAGGTTGTCTAGAGGCATAGGCTATAACCTTTTGACGTTGCATCAACACACACCCATAACCTAACTTAGAAGCGTCACAGTAAACTACAAAATCTTCAGTTCCCTCTAGTAATGCTAGTATGGGTGCGTTGGTTAATCTTTGCTTAAGAATTCTAAAGGCTTCTTCTTGTTTTAGTCCCCATTCAAACTTAACAGACTTACAGGTTAGTTTTGTTAAGGGAATGGCTATTCTAGAAAAATCTCGGATAAATCTTCTATAATAACCGGCTAGTCCTAGAAAACTTCTAACCTCTGTTGGTGATTCAGGGGTTTTCCAATTAGTAATTCCCTCGATCTTTGTGGGATCCACATGAATTTCTTCATAATTAACTAAATGTCCAAGAAATTGCACTTCTTCTAACCAAAATTCGCATTTCGAGAATTTAGCATAAAGCTTTTCTTTTCTCAGCAATTTTAGAAGTGCATGCAGATGTGCTGCATGTTCCTCTTTCCTTTTAGAATAAATAAGAATATCATCTATAAAGACAATTATGAATTTATCCAAGTATGGCTTACATATTCGGTTCATCATATCCACAAATGCGGCTGGGGCATTGGTTAAACCAAATGGCATGATAGTAAATTCATAATGGCCATACCTTGTTCTGAAAGCGGTCTTAGGAATGTCCTCTTCCTGTATCTTTACTTGATGATATCCTGAGCGTAAATCGATTTTAGAAAAGAATCGAGCTCCTTGTAGCTGGTAAAACAAATCATCGATTCCTGGTAATGGGTACCGATTTTTAATCGTGACTTTTTTCAATTCACGGTAATCAATGCACATACGCATTGACCCGTCCTTTTTGACGAATAATATCAGTGCTCCCCAAGGTGATGAACTTAGCTGTATAAATCCTTTCTCCAGCAGTTCGCCTAACTGTTTCTTTAGCTCTTGCATCTCCGTTGGTGCTAATCGGTAAGGTGCCTTGGCAATTGGTGTTGTTCCTGGTATCAGATGAATTCTGAATTCGACTTCTCGGTCTGGCAGTAGTCCGGGTAATTCTTCTGGAAATACATCTTAAAATTGGGATACTACAGGAATATCTTTTAATTCTTTTCCTTTAGTGTTAATGATTATGGAAATCATATACACTAGTGATCCTTTCCTAGCGTAACTTGATGTTTTCATTACAAAAATGAATTTTATGGGTCTAGTTGGCTTATCTCCTTTAATTGTGATCTTTTCACCTTTTGGTGAATTTACTTGGATTGACTTTTGATCACATAAAATACTGGCTTTATTGGCTATTAACCAATCCATTCCTAATACAACATCAAATCCTGCCAGATTCTTTGGGTAAAGATTTGTAATAAATTTTTTATTTAAAAGTTCTATTATTGCTCCCTGCAAGATTTCAGCAATCTAATGGATTCTCCATTTGCTGTTTCTACTAGACATTCTTGTTGGAGTTTAGTTAATGGTTGATTAAGAAGTTTGCAAAATGAAGTATTTATAAAACTTTGGTTCGCACCAGAGTCAAATAATACTTTACCAAAAACATAATTAACTAAAAACGTACCGACAATCACGTTCGGAATCATTTTGGCTTCTTCTGCAGTCAGAACAAATGCTCTAGCATTCTTAGTATTTTTCTTGTTCGTGGCTGGAGCTAATTTTGGATAACTCGGCTTAATATGGCCTTGTTCTCCACAATTGTAGCATATCTTATAGTTGGGTTTCTTCCTGCAGTCTTCTTCCTTGTGTCCAGATATTTTGCAGAAATTGCAGAATATGGAGCATCTCCCAAATGCATTCTCTTACAGTACTTGCAGTAAGGAGTAGAAGTAGAACCTACATTTTTCCCACGGTTGGAATTACCGTAGAGAAATTCTTGGGTAAGCTTTTGAGCTAGGTTATTCCTTTGGTTTTCTTCTTGGGTACGCACTAATTCATCAGTCAAGGTATTTGCTAGTTCTACAGCTTCTTTCTATGGTTTGGGGTCTAGCTCCCTTGACTACATGTCTAATTTCACTGATTAATCCCCAGATGTAACGGGAGATTAACACTGGTTTTGATGATGCTAGGGTTGGCACTATTCTAGCATATTCAAAGAATGTAGTAGTGTAACCCTTGCTGTCTACTCCAATCATTCTAAGGTTTAAGAATTTATTAGCTATATGTTCCTTTTCATTGGGAGGACATAACTTCCTTTCCACAATGTTTTTAAATCCATTCCACTCCATACTATAGACCCTGTCGCTTCCCCTAGACTGGAGAATAGTGTTCCACCATTCTAGAGTTGCATTCTTAAATAAATTGGAGGCAAACATGATCTTATCTTCTTCTGCACACTTGCTTATTTTTAAGACTGCCTTAGTCTTTTCTATCCAGCGTAGAGCTGCAATGGCCCCTTCATTGCCAGATAATTCTATTGGTTTGCAGGACCAGAATTCTTTGTAAGAACAACCATAAGACATGGTTCTTCTTCTTTTTGGAATTGGCAGTTGAAGAAAGGGTCCATTGTTCACGCTATGACTAGGTTCAGTATGGGTTCGCTTACTTCCACTATTACTGTTATTATTTTCTGCTTTTTTAACATGTTGGATGATATATGGCATAGCATCTCTAATTCCTTGGGTTACGATGTGTCGAATTTCACTGTTATTTATTTGATTATCGTTATTCTGATTTTCCTGATTTGCTGCGTCAGCCATCTGGACAATAAACATTTACCAAGTATTAATATCGCAAAACAAGATCCAATGCAAACAATCACACAACAAGCATATTAATCCAAAATCGTCGAACATTGCGACCTTTACTCTATTTTATATATATATGCGTCTACTACAAACCATAACTGGAAATTAAAATACAATACAAGTAGGCATCAGTAACTATAGGATTATCTATATATATTTTTTTTCATCATACAAATATATTATACATATATATATATATATATATATTATTACTACTACTTAATGGGGGTCCATCCAAAATTGCGTGTTACGCTCGTCATACTTCCAAACGAGCCTCTCACCTATCTGTCTCATTCTCTCACTTCCTTCTAATATCTCCTCACCAAAGGTTCGGAGTTCTTGCACATTCTCAGTACTCATCGGTGGTGCGGGTGCTCGTATAGGATCAGGGTATTGGGGCATCGGTTCCTCTCGTGGGTATGGGTTCTCTAGAATCTCCCTGATATACTGGTCATTATCAAAATATGGGTCTAGAGGATCCAAGTTGGGATAGGGTGCTACTGGGTTTTCATGGGTTCCTCTATTGGGTAAAGTTGTTGGTAATCCCTATGGTCATCAAACCATGGGTCATAGTCTAGGGGATGGGGTGCTGGTATTCTAGGAATCTTAGTTGGGTAAAAAGCAGGTGCTGGAATTTGGTCTACTGGGTTTGGCTCAATTTCCATAGGTTGTGTGGGAAATAGTGGTAACGGTTGAGGTGCTATGAGTTGTTCCAAATTAGGTTTGGTAGCGGTAGTAGCTAAGATATGAAAATTAGCTAGTCTCCTATTGAGTATATCCTGGGTTTGAACATTCATTTCTCTATTGGCCGCTGCTAAGGCCCGCTGTTGTTGCAATTTTCTCATCCTTTTTCTACGTTCATGATCTCCTCTGCTGAACCATCCTCTCTTCTTGGGAGGGAATGGCTCCTCAGATTGTGCTTTGAATACGAAAATCCCTTCTTCGGTATCAGCAGAATACCCCGAGGGGGTAGGCTGAGAAGAGGTTCCTTCGTCCTTAGGTGAACTGGACAGTTGACGGTAAGCGTCCGAAGGTCCTTGGTCACTCATACTGTAAACTAACAAATTGTCAAATAACACTAAATAATAATCTACACGTATGCACATAGTCTCATTGATTATTTCCTAACAAAATTAACAATTTCAATGTCAGCAGAACACTTCTTTGGCTGAGATTAGTGGCTGTAGCTCTGATACCACCTTCTGTCACAACCCCCGACCCCTGCCTCGGGAGGCGGGCGGCCGCGGCCTACTCAGAGATGGTGGTATCAGTGTTTATCATTATTTGGCAGTGGAATTTACATCAGGACCGTAGTTAGGAAATATTGTATCAGAGTAAAAGACCACCTTTTTATAATAATCATATTGGGATAAAACCAAGTTTTTATTACAAACATGTTTATAGGGATAAACCCTAATTTATTGAATAAAACATCTTTCTTTATTTAGGTAACTTTTATAGCCACATTTTCCAAGCCTTCAGTGCTCTCCTGTTGGCTTCTATTTTGGCTTTCACATTTTGTTACCTGAAACGCGTTTTAAAAATATTTGTCAGTGGGAAATACTGGTGAGTGAATCCCAATTTAATCAAGAAGTATTTTATCCTTTAATAGTATTGAGAGCGATTACAGTGTTTATATCTACACAATTACTCATTCAGTACTGTCAATCCATGATTGGTGGGTCATATTACTCATTGGATATCTTGTTATCCAATGGTAACGTGTTCCACATTTTGTATACAAAACCCTAACATACCCGCAGTAATTGAAGAATTACAAAGACTCAATCACTGCTAATCACATTGTAAATTATTTAAGGTTTTGTAAAAACAGTTTGTAAAAAGGTTTACAAAAAGCAGATTACTCACATTGCTAGTTTAGACTTTTTCCTGTGGTTTCCTGGTTATAATCTAATATATTAAACAATGCACACGTGTTAGTATAATAACCCAATATTTACATTAGTTATACCCTCCCCGAGACAGAACTCCAACGACTACTTCGGGCAGAGCCTCGACAGCCGTTACGGAGCGCTAGATCAATCGGGCAGAGTATCTAATACGTAACCGGGGGTTAAAATACTTACAACGAGGCAGAGCTTCGCTATTTTAGTGGATATAATACCCGATTATAGGGATGGCAATGGGTCGGGTTCGGGTCGGGTATTGATAATCCCATACCCATACCCGGTTGTAAAATCGTGTCCCATACCCGACCCAATACCCGTCGGGTATATGTCGGGTAATTACCCGTCGGGTACCGGGTATACCCGCGGGTATCGGGTATACCCATTAGTTTGTTAAAAGATATACACTGGGATTTCCAAATACATTTTTTACTCTTATAATTATTATATAATTTTATTTATGCAACAACTATTATAAATTAAAATATACATTACATACATAAAAGTTTGAGTTAATTGCCATTTTCGCCCCTGAGGTTTGGGCACACTTGCCATTTTCGTCCAAAATGAAGGTTTTGTACCATTTTCCCCCAACGTTTGTAACTTTTTGCCATTTTCATCCAAATACCTAACTAAGTTACTTTATATCTTATTATGGGTTATTTTTAACCTAACCAAGTTAGTTTATACCTTATTATGGGTATTTTTGAAATTTATCAATTATAAGGGGGTAATTTATAAATTATCTTCTAGTTATTATTTATCAGCCTTTATAAATTATCTTCTAGTTATTATTTTTGAAAAAGATGATCCAGCATTAAATTTTAAATTTTACTTTAATTAATGCATATATATTGGAGATGGTCTATTATTAAAGATTCGAATTATAAAAATACAATTCATATGATAACATATGCTTTGTTCATTGTTACGCTTTTATCTATTTCTATGTTTGTATACCTAAATAAGATCACATTGGTGTTAACATTTTTATAATATAACACGATTTTTAGCTGTGTATATATTTTTTACATTAATAATATAAGCATTTATACTTTAATATGTTTGCATTTACAGTTTTACAAAAAAAAAATCAAACGTTAAAAGTCTTGTAATTAAAATGTAATTTTACACATCACAATTAACAATTCAACCTAGAACTTTCACTAAAATTTTTGAACCAAAATCACCTATTGATTTTATTAGGGTTACTAAACGGGTCGTGATGTCACGTACATAAACCCAAACACGACACGTATATTCCCGAATTAATGCAAAAACAACCATTTTAACCCGAAAATTTTTATTTTAATATTGTTTGCATGTTAATGCTTTAATCATAAATGTACATATCATTTTAATTTTTAAGCAATCATTCTTAAATTGTGTATTCTTATTTTTAAACTTATTTATTATGACACAAAAGTAGTCAAAATTTAATTTATTACTATTACTAGAAGATAATTTATAAAGGCTGATAAATAATAACTAGAAGATAATTTATAAATTACCCCCTTATAATTGATTAATTTCAAAAATACCCAATTATAAGGTATAAACTAACTTGGTTAGGTTAAAAATAACCCATAATAAGATACAAAGTAACTTGGTTAGGTATTTGGATGAAAATGGCAAAAAGTTACAAACGTTGGGGGCAAAATGGTACAAAACCTGTTAGGACCGGTTTGATTCCGAAACGATTGCTAAAAGAACGTGAAACGTGCGGAATCCGTACACGAACGAGATCGAAACACACAAGATGTAATTATAATGTCTCTTATATTGATATGAAACTGATTTACAACCTGGAGACGTTTCGGCAGAGCTTCGCTACTCAGATCCGAAAGTTTCTGAAATGTTTTTTTACAAATGATTTAGCTTGAAAGGTATTTATAGAGGAGAGATTTAGCTTGAAATGACATGCCACTTTCAAGGTAAATCTTGATTTAGCTTGAAATGACACATGACACTTTCAAGGTAAATCTTGATTTAGCTTGAAATTGTCAAATGACATTTTCAAGGGAAATCACCACTTTCAAGCTAAATTACATTAAACATACACTAAAACCTCATATACTCTCTTATAACAAAATCTAATCCTAGACACGATACAAGACGAAGTCAATAGACATAGTGCACTAACAGACTCCCCCTTGGATATTGACGAAGTCTTCAGTGACTAATCTCTGTTATGACACCTTCTTCAGTCTTGATCAATCTGCCTTTTCACTCAGATTGTAACATTGTACACATCCATCACTCTCTTCTTCTATCAGCTTCAGGCTCCCCCTTTCATCAAGCTTCCGTGCTTTGGGATCGACACCTAGCTTTCCATCTACAAGCTCTCCCCCTTGCTTTGAGCTTGTCTTCAGACTCCCCCTTAGACTCAGCTTCCGGGATCGTAGTCTGGAATCTCATCTGTAATCACTCAAACATTTATAAGTACAATGTTTTCATATTATCAATCAATCTTCTCTAATCCACTCCCCCTATCAACAAACTTTATTGATCTAGCAGCATTAAAGAATCCAACTCCCTCACAGTTAATCATCCAAGTTCAAGTTAATGACCTTGAAGATATCACAAACTGTTTTTGAAATTTTTGATTTTAAATCAAGTTTCAATTTAATGAACTTGTTTTATTTTCAGAAACACAATCAGCTTACTTAGATTTTGAAACTCAGCACTCAGACATCGGTTGTCGAAGATAAAGCAGAATCAAAAAATCTTTTTGTATTTTCTGAAAATATAAAGCAATAAAGAAATATGTACAAACATATTTACAGACAATATTTTTGTTTGAGTATGCATCAGAGGATCATATCAGTTTCTGACAAGTCACAAGTACCGTTGAGCTTAGTTACACATTAAGAATTAAACAATTCACTTAGATTGTCGATATACTTGTCCACTTAAATTTTCACACAAATTTCAATCTATCCAGGATACGGATTAAGTATTTTAGAGACTTAAACTTATACGTGTGTCCCACCTCTTGAATATACTCCCGTATCCAGATCCCAATATTCAGTCTTACAGGTAATTATAACACAAATGATATCTGTAAGGGGTTAATAAATTATGAAGAATCATGAGAGCTCAGGTCAGAACCATCGTTCAGCAGAGAGATCATGACTCAACTTGGGTGTGTCCCCTTTAGAGGATCTTTTTTACAACAGCATTGCTAAGCAATTTTATTGTCTTATCATATATGCTGAGGGTGATGCTATGTTTCAAGCATTTGCGAAAAGTATTATTCGAGGACTAGGTCAGAACTTCCATTCAGCAGAAGTCCCGGAATAATACCCCAGATATCACTGAGTATAAAGACCTAGTATATCAGAAAAAGGAATCTTTCAAACAAGATTTCAGGGGTTACCTATATATCCAAGTAGTGTTCCCCACGAAATAAGTAAGTAAAGATTTAGGTTTATATCCTGAACAAATCTACTAAATGTGCAAAAACCTATCGGCACATCATCAGTGAGACTGTTTAACGCTATATAATCATTACAATTCTTTAGCATACTGTAACTGTCTACTGATGTACTATCATTTCCTCTTTTTACGCAAAAACTCAATTTTTGAATTTTATCATGTTTTTGACTTTTTCAAATTTTCAAATGTTTTTGTATTTTCTAATGACAATTTTTCTCCCCCTAAAATGCAAAATCATATAAAGAAAATTTGACAACCAACACTGATAACTTTGTCTCGCCATCCATTTTCTGCTTCAAGTGCTCTGATTTGCAGAAAATATAACGTACCCCCATGATTTACAACACATTGATCTTAACAGTTTGAAAACCGTTTTTCAATCTGATGAAAGTAATCATGTTTGTTCAGCCGTGAGGGTTTCGGCATATTCAATCAACACATATTTTTGTATTTTTCTATTTTTTACAAAAATTAAAAACAAACATATTTTTGGTTTTTCAAATTTTTCAATTTTTAGGATTTTTGAAATATTGTTTATTTATTTACAGAAAACATATAAACTCCCTGTTTCAACCAACACAGGATCCAACAGCCTCCTCTCCTTGTTGTGCCAGGCTGCTCCAACCTCCATTCTTACAATCTTCAGATTTGTTGAGCACCTGCACATTCAGACTACTTGATTACTTGAACAATTTAGCCCAGGTCTGTTGAACCTTAGGCATTTCAACACAATAATTTTCATTCAATGCTGAAAATTCTTTGTCATTTTTCACAAAAACTTTCTCAATTTTAACTTCAACTTTCTCATCTTTTACCAAATCAACATATTTCTTAACACTCCATGTTTGACCTTTTGGTGTTCCTCGTTTGTAAAAATGTGAATCTTTTTGAACATTTTGATTTTGAACAACAACTTTTGGTTTCCAAAACTCTTGGGGTTTTGTCATATCAACTGTTGTTTTCCAACTTTGTGTTGTTCTAAATCTGGGTATGTGAGAATTCCAGATTTGTCTAGAATCGAACTTATTCGGGTCTGATTTCCAGTTTTAATTCGAAGCAAACTTGTTTGTGTTGTACCTCCAAGTTTGTTTTGAGCCAAATCTGGTTGACCTTTGTCTCACATTCTCAGATTTTTGTTTCTTAGCATCAATCTTCTTTTGATCAACATCCACAGGTTTTAGATTAGGACACTTGCGTGCAGGATGTCCTTTTTGATCACATTTGAAACATGTTCTCATGGACACATCTTTGACCTGTGGTTGTTGCTTTTTCTTTTGAGCAAAGAATTCATCATTAGACTGTCTCATTTTGAGTTCTTTTTCTTTTTCTAAACTGCCTCCTTGAACAAAACTCATTTTTGTTTGAAAATTTGGCATTTCATTTTTGTTCCGATTCTGTTTCTTCTTATAACCCAACCCAGCCTTCATGTTCTTCTTTTTGAAACCAGGTTTGTTATACGAACCTCTATGACTCTTACCGAAAAACTTTGAAATCTCAGACTTCTCAATCTCAACCATTTTGAAAACTTTGTCAACCTTTTCTGAAATCACATTCTGAATCGGGAATACAACATCTAAGAACAATTTGTCCGATCCAATCATGGTATAAACCAATCCTTTTGAATCATCATTCAAACTTTTCTCAGATTTTGTGTTTTTCAGATATCCATCATGAAGATTTCCTTCATCTTCATCCTGTGATTCAGATTTACCTGTAACAACTGACTCTTCTTTCAACACACTTTCAACGACTTTACCTACCACCTCTGAATCATGAGACTCATCAGATTTGGAATAGGTTATGTCAATGTTGTCTGGCAATTGATCAACCATGTTGAAAGCTTTTTCGACCTTTTCCTCATCATAAAATGCAAATTTTCCCGGTGGTGGAACTTGATGAAACTCTGAGCCAATGCCTTTCTTATTCTGCTCAGACTCACCATCACCCGGTTTTATATTGAAAATTCGTTCAAGCACATATGACGACACGTGGTAACTCTTTAACTTGTTGTTATCCTGTTCTAAATCAGCAATCTGTCGCTTCAACTTAGCAACATCCTCAATATAAGAATTAACAACATCTTGTTTTATAGCATACATTCGTTTAAGTTCTTTGGTTGTTTCAGAAAGATAATTCATTCTTGATTGAGCATATTTCATTTCGTCTTTTACTTTATCATATGACTCTTTTGTAATGTGATATGATAATTTCATTGAGTCATATTCCTTTTTCATTTCTTGACAAGCAATTTCTTTTTGTTCACATTCATTTGTCATTTTCAAAACATTTTCTTTCAAAACTTCATTTACTTTCTCTAATTTGTTACATTTTTTTCTGAAAGTTTTTCATCATTTTCTTTAAAAACTTTTTCTTTTTCTAGCATTTCTTTGCATTTTTCTTTCAAAATCTTTTCAATTTTTGTGAACTCAAGATCTCTTGTTCTAAATTGCTCATCTTTTTCAGTACAAGCTCTGCACGGTTCCATGCATTTCTTGCACTGATCAATCAGTTTCAAGTTTTCAGAATCAGAATTTACCTCAGTGATTGGCACTTCGATGTTTTCAGCAGTCTCTGTCTGCTCATCAACATCCTGCTTTTCTTCAACACCGACTTCATCACCAGCATTATCAGCTTTCTCATTCTCATTCTTTTCTTCTTTTTCTTCTTTCTTCACCTCTTCTTCAATCTGTTGTTCTTCAGTAACAGCTTTCTCAACCTCTTCATTCACAACAGCTTCTTCACTTTTGATTTCCTTCACAACTTCAGCTTCAACATTTTCTGCTTTAACCTCTTCAGCAACTTTCTTCAGATTGTTCACCATTTCTTCAACATTCTTCTTCATTCTCTCCTCATCCCTTTTTCTCAAACATGATAACATAGCATATCTGATCTCCTTTTCATATCTCTTAACGTATATGTCATCTTTCAATACATTTCTATAGTATTCATCTCTCAACGGGACTTTGAGAAGAACATCATCGAAGATTATGTCTTTCTTGGGAACAACCGGTTCTCCTTCTCTGTTATAATAACATTCTCTCTTTTTATCCCATCTTTTGCTACCGACAGCCATCTCATACTCCTCTTGCATATCATCCATTCTGTTATAGACCACGTTTCTTTCTCTGTAGGTCTTCTCACTTAAGATCTCTTCTCTTGTTTTCTCTTTAACCTCAACAACAATATTTTCTTCTTTGTTTTCTGCCATGATGTAAAACTTGATATTCACACCTCGTAACTCACAACATAAGAAACAATCAAATAACAATGATTATTTTCAACAAGAATATCAACCAACTGAAACGGACGAGTATCCGATCGAGTGAGTCAACACAAGTCAACAGTGACAATAATCGCGTGACAATGCTGTCCGTTCGGGTGGGATTGGAACTGTCTGAACGGATAACTTCTCAATGTATGGTACTAAATGACAAATGTGTTGTCCGTTTTGGGTGAAGACTGATTCTTTGACTTTAATGCAAAATCACATGTATCAACTTATAATGATTGGGTCGCACACTTGTTTTAAATGTTGAAACTTTAACTTGGGCCGAGGATTAAGTGAATGTGATTGGACCAAATAATCCACTAACTATATCATATGCAAATTGTAGTTTTCAACACACCACTTAGCCGACAACTCTTATCAATTTTCATGCAATCTTTAATATTGGTGAACACTTGCCGACAACTTCAATACCAAATCACATGAACCGACAACTATGATTGGGCCTAAACTTGCACTATACCGACACAATTAATACCCAACACAAATTATTTGGCCAAACGTTTGAAGTCACATGGGCTGTCCACACTATCACTTGATTGGACCGTTCAATTAAAGTCACATGAAATCTGGTATCATTTGAATTTTTAACCTATTATTTTCTGATTGGACCTCTCAATTTAGTGGACAATTATACTAGCCGACAACTTTCAACTTTACAATATTCAATTCTGATTGAGACAAAATGCCGACACCACTAAACTGACAAATTCTTTTTCGAGATTCTGTTAAAGCTGACACTTGAGCGAAATCTGACTTATAAGGATTTCGCTTGAAATTCAAGCGAAATCTTGCTGTTTGTTACGAAGTCAAGCAAAATCTTGCTGATTGTTACGGATTCAAGCGAAATCTTGCTGATTGTTACGAATTCAAGCGAAATCTTGCTGATAGTTACGAAGTCGGACAGAAAATCTTGAAATTCTCCTAAACGACTAGGAATTAGATTCTCAAACTTGGCAGGATTGTAGAACAACTATTTTCGCACAATATTCTAAAAAATCAGCCAATTCGGACCATAAAATCCCATTCAATTTGACTAAAAACTGATCAAAACGTGAAAGAATGAGTAGATGATAAAGAAATGATGCAATTCAGATCTGAAAACGCTGTAATCTGGTACGAATCTTGTTGTTTGATCAACGCAATCGAGCTCCTGCTCTGATACCACTTGTTAGGACCGGTTTGATTCCGAAACGATTGCTAAAAGAACGTGAAACGTGCGGAATCCGTACACGAACGAGATCGAAACACACAAGATGTAATTATAATGTCTCTTATATTGATATGAAACTGATTTACAACCTGGAGACGTTTCGGCAGAGCTTCGCTACTCAGATCCGAAAGTTTCTGAAATGTTTTTTTACAAATGATTTAGCTTGAAAGGTATTTATAGAGGAGAGATTTAGCTTGAAATGACATGCCACTTTCAAGGTAAATCTTGATTTAGCTTGAAATGACACATGACACTTTCAAGGTAAATCTTGATTTAGCTTGAAATTGTCAAATGACATTTTCAAGGGAAATCACCACTTTCAAGCTAAATTACATTAAACATACACTAAAACCTCATACACTCTCTTATAACAAAATCTAATCCTAGACACGATACAAGACGAAGTCAATAGACATAGTGCACTAACAAAACCTTCATTTTGGACGAAAATGGCAAGTGTGCCCAAACCTCAGGGGCGAAAATGGCAATTAACTCTAAAAGTTTTATCATAAATTAATAATAAATTTATAATATTTATACACTTATACGTATATACTTCACAACATACAAAATATAAATACTATCATCAAATACATATGCTAAAAGAAAATTTATTTTTTTTTCACATTATAAACATACTAAAATAAATCACTAATAGATAAGGGTTAATGGAAAATAAAAATATAAATTAAGAACTTCGAGCATATGATCGGGTATATAGTTCGGGTAAACGGGTATGTGATTTCGGGTAATCGAGTCGGGTATCACCTAATCCCATACCCGACCCATACCCGCGAAAATTTTTAAAACTAATCCCATGCCCGGCCCAATACCCGTCGGGTATCGGTTATACCCGTCCCATTTGTGTCGAGTTTCGGGTATACCCGTCAGGTTCGGGTATTTTTGCCATCCCTACCCGATTATAGTATCTACACTACAAAAATTGAGAGAGATTCACGAAATTTGAGCGATGGAAATAAACTGCCGATCGAACTTATTTATAGGGCTAGAACAGGGGTTCCTCGCGCCCCGCGAAAGAGACCGCAAGGGTCTTCGCGGCCCGCGACGTAGGGGTGTAGGGGCTAGGGTTGCTGACTCGCCGGATATAGCTGTGACATGAAGCTGCCACGTGGCAGCTCAGGGTGCCGCCTCGTATACTGACGCTCGCGGCCAGCGTAAGATCAAGGGTAGTGTGTCGCGCCCCGCGACAAACTGGATTTATTGTTTTTATTTTATTTTTAATTATATGAAGGTATTTTAGGACCGGTTTTCGTATACGGGGTGTATTTTAAGATGTATAGGGGTGTTCTAAATATTTTTAAGGACGTCGAAAATATTTTAGGAGGGTTGTTATAGAGATAGTCAAATCACTAGCCCTGAACTTGTACTAGAAACATCGGAGAAGATCGCTCAGATCAGAAACCGAATGGTTGTAGCTCGCGATCGTCAGGAGAGCTACGCTGTTAAGCGTAGGAAACCGTTGAAATTCAAAGTTGGTGACAATCTTGCTAAAAGTCACACCTTGGAAGGATATTGTCCGTTTTGGGAAACGAGGCAAACTAAATCCGTGTTAAGTCGAACCATTTGAGATCATAGAAAGAATTGACACAGTGGCATATAGACTGAATTTACCTAAAGAACTCAGTGGTGTGCACAATGTCTCTTATGTACCTAATCTACAAAAGTGCTTATCCGACGAAACACTTGTGGTCCCATTCAAAGAGCTCAAGATCAATGACCAACTCCATTTCATTGAGGAACCAATTAAAATCATGGATCCGGAAGTCAAAACATGCAAGCGCAGTAAGATTTCTATTGTTCGGGTTCGTTGGAACTCAAAACGTGGCCCAAAGTTCACATGGGAACAGGAAGATCAAATGATGCGCAAGTATCCTCAGTTGTTCAAGAATAACGCATCCAGTGCTGAAGCTACTACTGAATTTCGGGACAAAATTCAAAATCAACTTAGGGATGATGTGACACCCCACGAAAACGCTCAAGCAAACTAGCTTCTTCAGCGACTGCATACTAAATTTCGGGATGAAATTTGTTTCAACATGGGGATAATCTGACATCCCGTACCTTCAGGTTAACGTCGTTCACCTTCTCCATTAAATCTATACGATTTACACTCATAACACAAGGTTATTTGGAATAACTTTCGATACAAGGTAACTCGGTTAACTTCCTATGCAAGTTTCAAGGTTTTGAAACTTGAAGGACTAGTCTTGTCATAAAACATAAAGTTAATGTATTAACTTTACAAGCAAGTTCAAGGCCTAGAGACTTGGGGGTCTTATGGGTGAATCAATAAACTTAGAATGATAGCTTTCTATGCAAGTTTCCAAGAATTTAAAACTTGAGGGACTTGAAGTGTCATTTAGAAAAATAAAATTTAAAACATATTTCAATAACAAAAACCCTAGGTCACCCCTCCACTCCCCATACGACCATATGGATCTCTCTCTCTCTCTCTCTCTAGGCATTTTCAAGAGGTCAAGAAACCCTAATCCTTCTTGTTTATCTTCATATCCATCTCTAGGTAATCCATTTAAGGTTTCAATTATAGTTCTACTTGTATGAAAGCTTGGCTACGTTTTTTTTTTTCTGATTTCTTGATGTTTTTAACGTTTATGATGATTTCATGTAGTCTAGGGTTGTTAGAATTCATACTTGATTGGTGATTGATCACTTATGTGTTCGGTTAGTCACATAAAAAGATCGTAGTTTTTGTAAGCTCGTAGGTACGGTAAACGGACATCCTAAAACAGCCTATTTTCAGTGAATTTAGCTATGTATGATTATGAGTGATAAAGTTTCGAATTTGCTACTTTTAGTGTCCGCACGTGCTTAATGATTGTATAACTGGTGAATGACATGTTGTAGTGTACATTATAAACATATGCTTGAAAACTACTCGGTAATATGTTGTGATAACTTGTACGCATGTTACTTGTTAGATACGTGTAGAACTTACGTGAATTTGCATACATAAACCCTAACAATCTTGGTAACCATCATAGGACGTGGTTGACCAAACTAGTTTGAGTACTTTAGTTTGTCGAGCTAAGCAAAGGTGAGTTCACACTTTTTATAAAAGCATGTATTCCCGGTGGATTAGAAACGGAACAAACAACAACTATCCCCTTGTGTGGGATACAACTACGTATTCTCCTTGGGTAGGAAATGGGAGACCTTGTCTCCTTTTGTGGGACAACATGTTAATTTACTAATATACTACATGTCTTAAGCGTACTAGACGAAACTCTATCTGAAAGTCACTACACATTTTATACCGATTAATCGTCGGGCCAATGGCGAACGGGATATTAGTTGAGTAGCGCTATTAGGTTTAACAAACCTCACACCATGCCGCAGAGGACGGGCGTGAACTAGTATGCTTGGGCACTAGTCAATGACGATAGACATTGACGCGGGGCACTAAACATAATGATAGTTAGTTTCGGTATGGCAACGGGTTTAGTAGTTTAAAAAGGTGGGGTAGCTCCCCATGACATGCTTTATAAAATAGAGTAATTTAAAAACTTACGTTTTTTGGAACAACACTGATAAACTGTGAACTCACCAACTTCATGTTGACGCCCTTCTGCATGCTTTCCAGGTTGATACGTAGAGCTATGGACGGGCGTTGCAATCGGCTGGAGTTTGTGATTCGTAGAACTTTATGTTACATACATTTATTAAACTTATGATTTTAAGTTTAAGATGGGTGTACTTTATTTTTCCGCTGCTAACTTAAACTGTAATTTGGACTTTTAAACACTGATCACTAATCGTGTTGATTGTGATGATTTTACAACTTACATAATTGGTTCAACATAATTAGTGGATGGATCCTGGTCAGTCGCATGCCTCGTAGTAAAACGCCTCACGTGGAATTTGAGGGTGTGGCATTTTTGAAGTAAGATTGCAAACCACATTAATCTGTATGGCAGGAACTATACTACTAGAATAAAATTGGGTGTTAATTTGATGAAATCTATAATAACTCTACATTGGAGATGGCGATGATGAGTGAGCATGGATCTGAGTCAATTATGATGATATGTAAAGTAGATCTCAGTTGATTAGATTTGACTATCTTTTTTTGTTTGTGAATATCTTGATTCTTCACGCGTGTGCTCTGATTACAAGTTAGTTTAGTGTTTTATTACAACGATTCTTGAAGTTCAGTATATGTTGGAATCCAAAAGACTAGGGTTTTTTTTTTGAGAAAATAGTTTGCACAGTTGTTTTTTTTTTCTGTTGCCCAAGGCAGTTTATCATCTTCCCACGTTTTCATCGTTTGTTCAACTTTGATTTTCATGTTTCAATTCAAATGATCTTTTACTGAGGTGAAATGATCTAAAGAATGTCGGCCATTTGTCATAACTCAGAGAAACTATGCTAATTTTGCTAAGCTCACACAATAGACCGATAAAGAGCCTCAAAAAGGTTTGTGTCAATATTGTTCGAATTTGAATTGTTATTGACGATTTATTTACATAAAGAGATTGATCGGTTCATATGGATTTAGATTTTATTCTACGGAACGAAATTTTTTGTTTTCTGATTTCTTCAAGTGATAGCTTCACCATACCAAAGACATGACTTATTACAAAGCGCTTTGTTTGCCGATATAGCTCTAGAAGTTCCACACTGAACTAGAGGTAATCTATGCAATTTATTAGACAGTTTAATTTATGAAGTAGTTATCCAATTTGAATGGGTAATCCGAATTTAATAGTTTTTTTTATTATTGTTATTTTATGATGAAACTGCAATGGGTCTCAACACTTTAATAAATGAAGAGTGATGCCATGTTAAAACAAATTCCTGCAACAAAGATTATATGTTGGTAACAAAATGAATTTTTGAAACCTTTAACGGAATATTGTATTTTAATAGCACATTTTGAATTTTACGTGGTAATCCGAATTTAAAATTATTGTTGTTGTTGTTGTTGTTGTTTTATGTAGCATACATGAAACTGCAATAGCCAATGAGTCTCAAGACTCTCAACCCGGAGTGTTCTTTTCCAGATAATTGTATGAAAGACATTGTACATTGATGTTAACCGGCAAAGAACAATTCTACGCTGATAGTAACCAGCAAAGAACAATTGTACGCTAATGAGAATAAAGTTGCATCAGCCTTTGTTATTAACCTCATTATGTTGTAATTATTAATCAAGTGATTAACTTTATATATGGATATGGCTGATTAAAGAGTGGTGGTTTATTGATAGTGTTGTACTTAACTTGATTAATTGTAAGTTAGGATATGTGGGACCGATTCTTGATATGATGGTTGTTGTGGTCGAGAATATTCTAGCAAGTGCCACTTTAGCTAGAAAAACTATGTCCGCTCTTTAATGAACTACACAACATATCATTTCGCTCCAAACATATCCATCCTATTACAAAAAATGTGAGTACAATATATGTCATTAGCAGCATTTTGATTAAATGAAGGTGACATGTGACTGTTCTTTCTTATAATATACCTGTGTTTTTCTTCGTTTGTTCGTTTTTTAATCGTCATATATTTCAAAACATGTTTAATTAAATGAAGTTGACATGCGAATGTTCTTTCTTTAACTCATAGCTGCAAATGTTGCAGGTTCAGGCATTTGGCAGCATGGCTTGGCAGAGGACTTTACATGTTTATGCTCTAAACATAAGATGATTCTCGCCCATCCTTTGATTAGACCCTTGCACAGGTCATATTCTAAACTAATTAATAAATACGTAAGAGTTTTTTCTTATATCTTTTATACCATTAAATTTATAAATAATCACGATTAGGCCTCTTTCATCATGAAGTCACAACTTTGAAAGTTTGCTCATTATCAACTGTATCTTGAAATTTGCATAATGAATTCCACTGAGTTTATATTTCCAAGCGAGTCATTCAGCATATGTCACCATATTTTGTGTATGTATTTAGTTGCATTGTTTTTAAAATTGTTGTACTTTATTCAACCTACAAGTTACTTTATTACAAAGCATTATGTTTACTATGCATAATAGGGATGAGGGTGGTACCGGTACAAAAAGTACCGGTACCGAAAATCACCAAAAGTGGGTAACGATACCGAAAATGTTTGGTATGGTACTAGTACCGATATTTGAAGGTAAACTTTGGTATTTTGCCGGTACAGTACCGAACCGAAAGTACCGGTACCGAAAACTCCAAAAAGTGGGTACCAAATCAGTTTGGAAATAATTTGGTACGGGAAATTCGGTATCGATACTCATACAATTGCTCATCCCTAATATTGCATAACATAGTTTATAACTGCTATACTACACACCTCGACAAGTTGGCTACAAGCCCTTTGGTGGTTGTCGTATCTACATATCTTACTATTTCTATGAAGTTAAAGAATGTCGCGCCTCTGGCCTCAGTGCGCTTTTTAAAACCAAGCCTGTAAAACTTTCTATACAGCCGACCCACTCAACCAGACCAGTTCGGCTTATCACTCCAAAATGATAGCTAATCGTATTTTCTAAAATTGAAAAAAAAAAACAAAGTCGAACGGGATATTAAAAACCCTTGATATATAATCGTTATTTGAGTTATACGTCCAACATCTTTTTCTTCTTGAGAGGATACAGCAGATCCCTTTCCCACATCCTAAGTAAAAAAAAAAAAACTATTACTGCAAGATGCAAGTTTATACTCTTAGATTTAATGACTAATTTTGAAAATGTTCCTAAAATGCCACCAAAATGTATGTCCCTTACTTCTCTTGCTAGCTATGCAGTGCGTATAAATAAGGAGACCTTTGAAAATTTTATTGATGGAAAGCATGTTCCAAAAACTTTGAAGCTTAAAGTTAGTTCTGCTATGTTATGTGCCTTTTGTACTTAATTTAGATTTGTATGTTAAGTTGATAAGGTCCTTAGATGATTAAAAAGGCAATTGGCAAGGGGGGCAAGTAGAGTTTCTATGTTCTTTTGAGGAAATTAATTCCTAGGCACACCAATACTTTAATTCTCGGGCACAACAATACTGGCCTCTGGTGATGTACATTGCTAGAACGAACAAACGTTGCTAGAACGAACAAACTGCCTCAGATATTGAGGTAAAACCTTATAGTTTTGTTTACATACATGCGGGGTATTAATGCCAACGAAAAGCCTTTTTATTGTTTCTTTGCATTGTCAATGATTGTAGGTGTTACCAAATTATGGGTTGAAATGAGCAGGATGAGCTGACAGCTCGTCTGTTTTTTAACTCGTGCATGCGACGTGCATATATATCTTCTTAGTACAGACTGTGCCCATCAAATTACGACACAGTCACCAACAAAAGAAATGCTCTGTTCACAGATGTACAAAAATCTTGATATTTTCAAATACAATCAAATGTTGTGACTTCACCATTAATCACTACGTCAAATACATCTTTAGACTCAACCACAGTTGTCATGGTCCTAATAAGCCTGAACTGCCTCATCATCATTTGTTAAGGCCTCGGGTGAAGCTGGAATAGCCAAACTGAGTGGTCTTAATTGCGGTCAGGGTTGGACCACCAATTACATTTCTTGCAATTGTTAATTATTAGTAGTTAATCAATCCAATCACTTTAGTAATTTTATTCAACATCTTTTTAACAAACAATCACTTTAGTAATTTTATTCAACATCTTTTTAACAAACAAAAACCACAAAAACAACTTAGCGAGCTTCATAAAAGTGACAACTTCTATAAATCATTCAAGTCCATTCGCAAACCACATACTCTTCATGGTTCGATCCCTTGCTACCACTAGCTATCGTTAAGGGTAATTAGGGCTTATAAATATTATCTTTGACCGGAGCGCGACACTCCGATGATTACTTGCTGTATATGATGCATATGGTTCATTTTGTTTGCTAAGTAATCGTTTTTGGAAGTCGGGTAACAAAACAAGTTCTGTCCAGAAAGTTACAGCCGATTTTAATCGGCTGTAACAGGGTACAAACTTAACAAAAATGTGCAATTTCTGAACCTATGATGTGCTTCCAGAAAATATCTAAACCCCACTAGAATGGCATTTTTCAACGAAAATTGAATGTTTTATGAATTTTTCTGTATCGAATGTTCAGGCTGCTTTTTCTGGCAAAATTTGCAGCCCATTACGAATGTCATAACTCAATTTAGGAATTGAGTTATGATCTAAAAATTTTACTGTAGGTTGCTTCAGGAGGTTGCCAAAATCTCCAACTGGAATTACGTCACTCGGATAATTGAGGATTTTTAAATGAATTTTTCCATGAGCTGCAATCAGAAAGTGACGAATCTGATTGCTGCTTAGTAAATGATTTTTTACAAAATTTTTGGTAAAGAATTAGACTCTAAAATTTTAACACAAGGATCATAATTTTTGTAAGCCCGTAAGTACGGTAAACGGAGATCCCAAAACAACATGTTTTCAGTAAATTTAGCTATGTACGATTATAAGTTATAAAGTGTCGAATTTGCTACTTTTAGTGTCCGCACGTGCTTAATGATTGTATAACTGGTGAATGACATGTCGTAGTGTACATTATGAACATATGCTTGAAAACTACTCGGTAATATGTTGTGACAACTTGTACGCAAGTTTCTTGTTAGATACGTGTAGAACTTACGTGAATTTGCATACATAAACCCTAACGATCTTGGTAACCATGAGAGTTTTTCTTGGTATACAGATCTTTTCACTATCTATTGCACTGGCCGATGTTTACCGTTTAATGCGATACCTAATTTCTATTATCAACATAGACAAATCTATCATTCCTTTATCATGGTGACACTACATCTTCGTTTCTCCATGCAGAAACTCTAATATGATTTCGCTCTAGCTTAGAGAATTTGGTAAGCTCAACTTTTGATCCTTGGTGATCACTTCCTGAACCCTGAAGATGATGATGTGTGGTAGATACGGTCATACCATTTTGAACATGTTTCCGCGTCCTCGCATTGAAACCTCTTGACGACACACGTACTATTTCAAATTCATCTGCACGACTTAAATCAACCCTTTCAAATTTGGTTGCTTACCTGCTTGATAAATCGCAAACTCATTTAAGCTCATGGATCAAGGTGAATTATCCCTCCTTCACACACGGGCGAGCTCGAAAACTTTGACATACGTTTCAGTGAACCTTAACACTACAAACTTGTGAGACAACCATTCTTCTCTGGTTAATTCTTGTTGTGCCAACACCATCGACGTAACACTTTTATCGGCGAATGAAGTTCTTTATTTCTATTTTTATACCACTTGCGTACGACCAACTACCCTTTCGACATCGAATAAACCCTTATTATCGATCCTGATACCTTTATGTATTGCATCAAGTTGAACGCATTGTTTTCGGCTACACTCTGGTATGTTTTCACATGTCATCCTCTTATGCTTCATGAACACTATAATTCTTGTCTAACTCTATTCTGCGTGAACCCTCGCTTGATTGAATCACCCTCTACGAACGTCACTCAAGGAGCCACGAGCCATGGATACCTCAGGGATGAAGATATCTTAAAGACTGCCTTCAAAACTCAATACAACCATTACGAGTTCGTGGTCATGTCGTTCGAATTAACCAATGCACCTGCGGTCTTCATGGGTCTCATGAACCGAGTGTGCAAACCCTACCTTGATAAGTTTATCATTGTTTATATTGATGACATCCAAATCTACTCTAAGAGTCAGGAGGAACACGAGCAACATTTACGCCTTACTTTGGAACTCTTACGAAACGAACAACTTCATGCTAAATGCTCAAAATGCGACTTTTCGCTTCGTGAAGCCCATTTTCTCGACCTGGAGCTAGGAGCTGTAGTACAAGATATGGAGACACTACTTGTACGGTACCAAGTGCACGATTTACACCAATCACAAGAGTCTCCAGCATATACTCGCTCAGAAGGAGTTAAACATGAGGAAACATCGATGGGTTGAAGTTCTAAACGACTACGAGTACGCAATCAAATGCCATCCGGGCAAGGCAAACGTTGTAGCTGACGCCCTCATCCGAAAAGAGACCAAACCTAAATGTGTTCACGCATTATAACTAACCATTCATTAGAACCTTCATGAACAGATTCACAACTCTCAAGTTGAAGCACTGAAGGAGGACAACCTTCTAGCTGAATCCATGTGGGGCATGGAGAAGCAACTCGAACTCAAGGATGATGGCATTCATTACTTCATCGAATGTGTATGGGTTCCATTCTACGGAAATCTACGAGAGCTTGTGATGGACGAGGCACACTAGTCTCGATACTCAATACGTCTTGGTTCTGACAAGATGTATCCCTACCTAAAGGCTTTGTACTGGTGGCCTAACATGAAAGAGATCATAGCAAGATATGTTAACAATTGCTTGACCTGTATTAGGGTCAAGATTGAGTACCAAAAGCCATCGGGGTTACTAGAATAACTGGAACTACCAATGTGGAAATGGGGACAAATTTCCATGGATTTCATTACCAGTTTAACTAGAACTCAGAGAGGGAACGACACCATTTGGGTGATCATAGATCGCCTAACAAAATCTGCCCACTTACTTGCAATCAAGGAAACTGACAAGTTTACCTGACTTGCTAGTATCTACTTGTAGGAAGTAGTTTCTAGGCACAGAGAGCCGATCCTCATCATCTCCAATCGTGACCCGCGTTTTGCGTCTGATTTGTGGCAAGCTATGGACAAATCTTTCGGCTCACGACTTGACATGAGCACAGCCTATCACTCGCAAACCGATGGTCAAACCGAGCACACCATTCAAACTTTAGAAGCCATTCTACGAGCATGTGTTACCTCTTTACTGGACTGAAGTTGGAGATAGTCAAATCACTAGCCCTGAACTTGTACTAGAAACATCGGAGAAGATCGCTCAGATCAGAAACCGAATGGTTGTAGCTCGCGATCGTCAGGAAAGCTACGCTGTTAAGCGTAGGAAACCGTTGGAATTCCAAGTTGGTGACAGTCTTGCTAAAAGTGTCACCTTGGAAGGGTATTGTCCATTTTGGGAAACGAGGCAAACTAAATCCGTGTTATGTCGAACCACTTGAGATCATAGAAAGAATTGGCACAGTGGCATATAGACTGAATTTACCTAAAGAACTCAGTGGTGTGCACAATGTCTCTGATGTATCTAATCTACAAAAGTGCTTATCCGATGAAACACTTGTGGTCCCATTCAAAGAGCTCAAGATCGATGACCAACTCCGTTTCATTGAGGAACCAATTGAAATCATGGATCCTGAAGTCAAAACACTCAAGCGCAGTAAGATTTCTATTGTTCGAGTTCGTTGGAACTCAAGCGCAGTAAGATTTCTATAAAGTGTCGAATTTGCTACTTTTAGTGTCCGCACGTGCTTAATGATTGTATAATTGGTGAATGACATGTTGTAGTGTACATTATGAACATATGCTTGAAAACTACTGGGTAATATGTTGTGACAACTTGTACGCATGTTACTTGTTAGATACGTGTAGAACTTACGTGAATTTGCATACATAAATCCTAACAATCTTGGTAACCATCATAGGACGTGGTTGACCAAACTAGCTCGAGTACTTTAGTTTGTCGAGCTAAGCAAAGGTGAGTTCACACTTTTTATAAAAGCATGTATTCCAGGTGGATTAGGAACGGAACAAACAACAACTATCCTCTTGTGTGGGATACAACTACGTATTCTCCTTGGGTAGGATACGGGAGACCTTGTCTCCTTTTGTGGGACAACATGTTAATTTACTATTATACTCCATGTCTTAAGCGTACTAGACGGAACTCTATCTGAAAGTCCCTACACATTTTATACCGATTAATCGTCGGGCCAATGGCAAACAGGATATTAGTTGAATAGCGCTATTAGGTTTAACAAACCTCACACCGAGCCGCAGAGGACGGGCGTGAACTAGTATTCCTGGGCACTAGTCAATGATGATAGACATTGACGCGGGGCACTAAACATAACGATAGTTAGTTTCGGTATGGCAACGGGTTTAGTGGCTTAAAAAGGTGGGGTAGCTCCCCATGACATGTTTTATAAAACAGAGTAATTTAACGACTTACGTTTTTGGAACAACACTGATAAACTGTGAACTAGCCAACTTCATATTGACACCTTTCTGCATGCTTTGCAGGTTGATAGGTAGAGGTATGGACGGGCGTTGCAATCGGCTGGAATGTGTGGTTCGTAGAACTTTATTTTACATACATTTATTAAACTTATGGTTTTAAATTTAAGATGGTTTTACTTTATTTTTTCGCTGCTAACTTAAACTGTAATTTGGACTTTTAAACACTGATCACTAATCGTGTTGATTGTGATGACTTTACAACTTACATAATTGGTTCAACATGATTAGGGGCTGGATCCTGGTTAGTCGCATGTCTCGTAGTAAAACGCCTCACGTGGAATTTGAGGGTGTGACATTTTTGAAGTAAGATTGCAAACCACATTAATCTGTATGGCAGGAACTATACTACTAGAATAAAATTGGGTGTTAATTTGATGAAATCTATAATAACTCTACATTGGAGATGGCGATGATGAGTGAGCATGGATCTGAGTCGATTATGATGATCTGTAGACTAGATCTGAGTCGATTAGATTTGACTATCTTTTTTTGTTTGTAAATATCTGGATTCTTCACGCGTGTGCTCTGACTACAAGTTAGTTTAGTGTTTTATTACAACGATTCTTGAAGTTCAGTATATGTTGGAATCCAAAAGACTAGGGGTTTTTTTTTTGAGAAAATAGTTTGCACACTTATGTTTTTTTTTCTGTTGCCCAAGGCAGTTTATCATCTTCCCACGTTTTCATCGTTTGTTCAACTTTGATTTTCATGTTTCGATTCAAATGATCTTTTACTAAGGAGAAATGATCTAAAGAATGTCGGCCATTTGTCATAAATCAGAGAAACTATGCTTATTTTGCTAAGCTCACACAATAGACCGATAAAAAGCCTCAAAAAGGTTTGTGTCAATATTGTTCGAATTTGAATTGTTATTGACGATTTATTTACATAAAGAGATTGATCGGTTCATATGGATTTGGATTTTATTCTACTGAACGAAATTTTTTGTTTACTGATTTCTTCAAGTGATAGCTTCACCATACCAAAGACATGACTTATTACAAAGCGCTTTGTTTGTTGTTGTTGTTGTTGTTGTTGTTGTTGTTGTAGCATACATGAAACTGCAATAGCCAATGAGTCTCAAGACTCTCAACCCGGAATGTTTTTTCCAAATAATTGTATAAAAGACATTGTACGCTGATGTTAACCGGTAAAGAACAATTCTACGCTGATAGTAACCAACAAAGAACAATTGTACGCTAATGAGAATAAAGTTGCATCAGCCTTTGTTAATGACCTCATTATGTTGTAATTATTAATCAAGTGATTAACTTTATATATAGATATGGTTGATTAAAGAGCGATGGTTTAGTGATAGTGTTGTACTTAACTTGATTAATTGTAAGTTAGGATATCTGGGACCGATTCTTTATATGATGGTTGTTGTGGTCGAGAATATTCTAGCAAGTGCCGCTTTAGCTAGAACAACTATGTCCGCTCTTTAACGAACTACACAACTTATCGTTTCCTTCCAAACATATCCATCTTATTACTAAGGAGAAATAATCTAAAGAATGTCGGCCATTTGTCATAGCTCGGAGAAACTATGCTTATTTTGCTAAGCTCACACAATAGACCGATAAAAAGCCTCAAAAAGGTTTGTGTCAATATTGTTCGAATTTGATTTGTTATTGACGATTTATTTACATAAAGAGATTGATAGGTTCATATGGATTTGGATTTGGATTTTATTCTACGGAACGAAATTTTTTGTTTTCTGATTTCTTCAAGTGATAGCTTCACCATACCAAAGACATGTCTTATTACAAAGCGCTTTGTTTGCTGACATAGCTCTAGAAGTTCCACACTGAACTAGAGATAATCTATGCAATTTATTAGACAGTTTAATTTATAAAGCAGTTTTCCAATTTGAATGGGTAATCCGAATTAGTTTTTTTTTTTTTTGTTATTGCTATTTTATGATGAAACTGCAATGGGTCTCGACACTTTAATAAATGAAGAGTGATGTCGTGTTAAAACAAATTCCTGCAACAAAGATTATATGTTGGTAACAAAATTAATTTTTGAAACCTTTAACGGAATATTGTATTTTAATAGCACATTTTGAAATTTACGTGGTAATCCGAATTTAAAATTGTTGTTGTTGTTGTTGTTGTTGTTGTTGTTGTTGTTTTATGTAGCATACATGAAACTGCAATAGCCAATGAGTCTCAAGACTCTCAACCCGGAATGTTCTTTTCCAGATAATTGTATGAAAGACATTGTATGCTGACGTTAACCGGCAAAGAACAATTGTACGCTAATGAGAATAAAGTTGCATCAGCCTTTGTTATTGACCTCATTATGTTGTAATTATTAATCAAGTGATTAACTTTATATATGGATATGGCTTATTAAAGAGCGGTGGTTTATTGATAGTGTTGTACTTAACTTGATTAATTGTAAGTTAGGATATGTGGGACCGATTCTTGATGTGATGGTTGTTGTGGTCGAGAATATTCTAGCAAGTGTCGATTTAGCTAGAACAACTATGTCCGCTCTTTAACGAACTACACAACTTATCGTTTCGCTCCAAACATATCCATCCTATTATAAAAAAAGTGAGTACAATATATGTCATTAGCAGCATTTTGATAAAATGAAGTTGACATGTGACTGTTCTTTCTTATAATATACCTATGTTTTTTTTTCGTTTGTTTGTTTTTTAATCGTCATATTTTTCAAAACATGTTTGATTAATGAAGTTGACATGTGAATGTTCTTTCTTTAACTCATAGTGGCAGATGTGGCAGGTTCAGGCATTCGGCAGCATGGCTTGGCAGAGGCCTTTACGTGTTTATGCTCTAAACATAAGATGATTCTCGCCCATCCTTTGATTTTACCCTTGCATAGGTCATATTCTAAACTAATTAATAAATACGTAAGAGTTTTTTCTTATATCTTTTATACCATTAAATTTGTAAATAATCACGATTAGGCCTCTTTCATCATGAAGTCACAACTTTGAAAGTTTGCTCATTATCAACTGTATCTTGAAATTTGCATAATGAATGCCACTGAGTTTATATTTCCAAGCGAGTCATTGAGCATATGTCACCATATTTTGTGTATGTATTTAGTTGCATTGTTTTTAAAATTGTTGTACTTTATTCAACCTACAAGTTACTTTAGTACAAAGCATTATGTTTACTATGCATAATAGGGATGAGCGTGGTACCGGTACCAAAAGTACCGGTACCAAAAATCACCAAAAATGAGTACCGATACTGAAAATGTTTGATATGGTACTGGTACCGATATTTGAAGGTAAAATTCGTATTTTTCCGGTAGAGTACCTAACCGAAAGTACCGGTACCGAAAACTCCAAAAAGTGGGCACTAAATTGGTTCGGAAATAATTTGGTATGGGAAATTCGGTATCGATACTCATACAATTGCTCATCCCTAATATTGCATAACATCGTTTATAACTGCTATACTACACACCTCGACAAGTAGGCTACAAGCCCTTTGGTGGTTGTCGTATCTACATATATATCTGTTTCTTTGAAGTTAAAGAATGTCGCGCCTCGGGCCTCAGCGCGCTTTTTAAAACCAAGCCTGTAAAACTTTCTATACAACCGAACCACTCAACCGGACCAGTTCGGCTTATCACTCCAAAATGATAGCTAATCGTATTTTCTAAAATTGAAAAAAAAAACAAAGTCGAACGGGATATTAAAAACCATTGATATATAATCGTTATTTGAGTTATACGTCCAACATCTTTTTCTTCTTGAGAGGATACAACTGTTAGAAAAAAGGAACAGTTTTGTGGGATCAGTCAAGATAGCAACATCATCTCCCAAAATTAGAAGATTTGTCTAGCTCATTGACAGCCTAGTGTCCAGCTAGGACTTTAGTTATTTCCTTCTTTATGGTCTTGTATCATCTTATAAATTCCTGTACTTTCTTCCAATGTAGACACAATCAAATACAACCAGTACAATCAATCCTCTTATTCTCTTTTCTCTGTTACTTGTCAAGATGGTATCAGAGCAGGTTTTTTAATTTGCTCATCATCCACCCAGTATCAGAGCAGCTTTTAATTTGCTCATCATCTACCACAACCGAGCCACAACCACGTCACCATGTCCGGAGAAAACAACTCCAGCGATGACCTTTCTTTACAACTAGCCAACCTTCTTAAAAATTCCCAACCGAGGCCCAAAACTGTCGGATAGTTTACAGATAAATCTAAAACTAAACGGCCAAAATTATGCTCTGTGGACCCGGATGATTCGGGTCGCCATAGGCGACAGATCAAAAACCCTGTTAAAACATTTAACCTCAAATCCTCCAGACCAAAAGCATGAAACATACGAACAGTGGGAGCAAGAGGACCTTGTTGTTTTTTCATGGTTGATTCAAAATATTGAACCGGTCCTTGCGGGTAACCTTACCGAGTTTCCCTCAGCAAAATCGTTGTGGGATGCCTTGGTAGTTACTTATAGTAGTGGACGCGATAAGCTTTAAACTTTCAACCTAAATGTCAAGGCGAATGACATCAAATAGAACAATCTCTCTCTTGAAGAATTATGGATTATACTCCAAGGAGTATGGGGAGAGATTGATCGGATTGACCCAAACCCGATGACCTGCCCAACCGAGATCCAAGCATACTCCAAAATCAGGAGTGAACAGAAACTGTTTCAGTTTTTGAATGCTCTTGACCGGAAATATGACCCTATAAAAAGGGAAATACTCCGGCTTGAGCCCCTTCCAACATCAGAAGTTGCATACGCCACTGTTCGCAAGGAGACCGCTCACCAGAATATTCTAGGAACACCTCTCAATGACACACAGGGCATCGCAGCGGGTCTAATAACCACATAATCTGAAGGGTTAGGGCTCGCGTCAAAAGGCTACCGATGGGTCGATGGAAAGAAAACCGGATCGGGTAACAAACATGATAAATCTCACCTCAAATGCGACCACTGCGGCATGATGAAGCACATCAAGGATCAATGTTTCCGACTCGTCGGATATCCCGAGTGGTAGTCCGATGGTCACAAGAAGGGCACAAAGGCCACCAGTCAAGAAAAGGGAAGAACACCCAGCACTACCGGCAACAGAGAGGTTACCGGAGAAGGAAGCCGGAATAACAGTGGCTTCGGAGGGATGGCAGCGGCGGTGGCTTCAATAAACACAGAGGAAAAAGATGACTTCTTTATGAGCACAGGTATTGGGGTTGAGAGAGAGAATATCTCGAAAACCCCATTATGTTTAAAAGAAAATTGCAAAACAGCCCCTCTACAAATATTGAGTAGTAATTTGGTAGATTTTATAATTAATAGTTACAAAAATTGCAAAAAGGTCCCAAATTATGGTGGGAATGCAAATGTGGCTCGAAATTATGGGAAGAAACAGGATCAGTCATGGATATTCGACTGTGGGGCAACCGATACCATGACTTATGATTTTGCCGTTCTCACCTCCTTATCTAAACCCAGAAAATCATATATACAAACAGCAAATGGTGAAAAATGGATATAAAAACCGGAGGAACAATTGAGATCTCTTCAACACTTAGACTCTCTAATTGTTTATATGTGTCGTCGCTATCACATAAACTTCTTTCAATAAGTCACGTTATGAAAGAACTTAATTGCTCGGTTCTTATGCAACCTATGTCACACCCCCAAAATCCACACGCGGAGTATCACCGCTTGGAGGCGTGATTGACCAGGATCAAGCCACCAATCATATTGAACAAGCATGTAAGTAAACATAATTCAATCAAACAATATGAAAGGTGTTCAAAACCAAAGCATAGTTAATTGTTTAGCGGAAGCATAATTGTAAAACCCATTATAAGTATTAAGTACGAAATAAAGTAATGTTTATAGCATGGCACACACTGCCATATCCCACAACGTCCGTTCCTCCCTGTGCAAGCTCCATAAGTACTTAATGACCTACAAGGCATGTAGCAACGAATCAACAACAAAGTTGAGCGAGTTCACAGTTGGTTGTTTGGTTATAGTATTCGTTTTGTAAATCGTATGTCGTTTTGTAAACCATGTATCGTATTAATTCGTATCGCGGTCATCCTGACATGTTTGCGAAGAATAGTGGGGGCTTCCCATGTGTTATTAGACCACGCGTATCGACTGCTACGAAAATGTAAGAGGTGCCCTAAGTTAATGTCTATCAGCATTAACCCTTTGCCCATAGTCCATTAGTACACGCCCGTCCGACTGGCACGGTGTGAGGTTTGTTAAACCTAATAGCGCTATTAACTAATGACTCGCTCGCCATAGGCCTCGGCGATTAAGTCGATAAATGAGGGACTTAAAGTGATAGAGTTGATGGTCTTATAGTCGTGTACGTAGGTTTTACGTACGTGCCCTTCAATCCGAGGACAGTAGTAAGTATAGTTGTACGTAGGTTTTACGTACGTGTCCTTCAATCCGAGGACAGTAATAAGTAGTTTAATAGTAATGGTTGTACGAGTAGTTATTTAATCCCATTCCCAACCCACTGGGAATCCCATGCCTTAGGAGTGGGAACTCACCTTGGTTTGCTCGGCAGATACACAGAAAGGTCAATCGAGCTAGTTGAGGCTAACCACGTCCTAACATGGTTACCATACAAGTCAGGTCTAAAGCACGTATGTTTACATGTAAGTTAACAGGTTACGAACACGTATTGATCATGGCAAACACATAATCACTTAACAGTCAAGTCCACGCAATGCCCAACTTGTGCGACTCAATTGGAAGCCCAATAAAATAACCGGCCCAACATAGATACACAGTCGAATAATACAACACGTTGATCTTGTGCGGTCCAATAAACCTTGTGCGATCCGGTCGACTTGTGCGTTTGTGTTTTTGGGCTAATAGACCCAACAGCATAAGTGAGGCCCACTGTTGTGTGTGCGGCCCAAGGCCTTGTGCGATCCACAAGGTCTTGTGCGATCATGCATGAACCGATTGTACATAGTGTATTAACAGTTTCACAAATCTTGTGCGACTTTCTTGTGCGGTCGGAACTTGTTCGATCGGATCAGATATTGTGCGATTCTGATCTTGTGCGATCGACCAGTTTGTGCGATCGACCAGTTTGTGCGATCAGTTATGATTTCCTAATTTCATGCAATCAATTACCAATTCCAAATCAATTCGTTTGACCCAAATTAACAGTTTCCATTCATGCAATTCACCATCAAACAAGGCTTTTATCTCAAAGTTTATATGAACCCTAATTAATCAAAATCAATAACTTATCAACACTTAAACATATAACATGATTCTTGTTCTTGATTACTAACATACGTCCTATAATAACAACACAATGAATCATCCTACTCGTAAACATATCATAGCCGATTACAAGCATTCGGTTTCCATTCATCAACAAATCCAACTTGCACTAACAACCAAACCATTCGGATCCAAACCCATATAGAGCCGATTACACTCATTCATAATCAAGCACATATTATTCATACTAACATAACAATACATTATCATATAAACCTCATCATCATCATCAACCGAATATGAACACATAACATGAAACACTAACCGATTAGAGATGGATGAGGGTGATCCGAACGATAAAGCTTCAAGAGAGATAGGATGTGGCTGCCGTCGAGTTTGAGAGGAGAGAAAGAGAGCTAGGGTTTGTGTGTGGAAAGTGTTTTGCAAGTTATGAGAAACAAAACTCTCTAAAGGGTCAATGTATGCGTATAGTAGGAGTGGGCCGAACCCTTTACATGGGCTCCCCTTTGGTTCGATTACAAGTTGTGCGGCCCAACAGGGCTTGTGCGATCGAGTGGTGTTGTGCGTTTGGGCTCATTCCTATACATACATACATTACACATAGCACATATCAAACAATTAACTCATAGACATTTATTAATTCAACATATCAGACAATCACACCGAGTTCACATACATTACATCAAAGTACAAAGATAGGTTCCGAAATACGAGTTGTCACATTATCCCCAAGTTGAAAGAAATTTCGTCCCAAAATTTAGCACGTACTCACTGAGGAAGCTAGTTAAGTTGCATGGTTTTCCTGGTTTTCCTGGGGTGTCACATCCTCCACCCGTTCCCGAAATTCCATAGCTTCAGTCTCAGTAGTGGTTGTACTGTTTGCGAATAGTTGGGGATACTTTTGTTTCATTTGATCTTCGCGTTCCCAGGTGAACTCTGGGCCGCGACGTGAGTTCCAACGAACTCGAACGAGAGGTATTCTAGTGCGCTTGAGGACCTTAACATCCCGGTCCGTGATTTCAACTAGTTCCTCGACGAATCGTAACTGTTCATCGATAGTGAGCTCCTTCAAAGGAACTACGAGGGTCTCATCTGACAGACACTTCTTCAGATTCGACACGTGCAAAACGTTGTGAACTGCACTGAGTTCTGCTGGTAAGTTCAGTTTGTAGGCCACCTTGCCTATTTTCTCGATGACTTCGAAAGGTCCGACGTATCGTGGGTTAAGTTTGCCTCGTTTACCAAAGCGAACCACCCCCTTCCAGGGTGAAACTTTGAGTAGCACTCGCTCCCCAACCTGGAGCTCGAGTGGTTTCCTGCCCTTATCGGCTTAGCTTTTCTGACGGTCGCGAGCTGCCGCCATTCGTTGTCGTATTTGAGCAATTCGTTCTGTTGTGTCTACCACAAGCTCTGGGCCAGTGATCTGACTATCCCCCACCTCTGCCCAACAAAGAGGTGACCGGCATATACGCCCGTACAATGCCTCAAACGGAGTAGCTTTAATGCTGGTGTGGTAGCTGTTATTGTACGAAAATTCCACAAGTGGCAGATGCTTTTCCCAGCCGTTGCCAAAGTCAATTACACATGCCCTAAGCATGTCTTCAAGGGTCTGGATGGTGCATTCAGACTGCCCATCCGTTTGCGGGTGATAAGCTGTGCTCATATCTAAACGTGAGCCAAAAGACTTGTGCATTGCTTGCCACAGTTCTGAAGTAAAACGTGCATCACGATCCGAGATGATAGAGGTGGGCACTCCGTGCCTCGAGACAACTTCCTTAAGATATGCGTCTGCTAGAGTGGAGAACTTATCCATTTCCTTGATAGCCAAGAAGTGAGCAGACTTTGTGAGTCGATCCATGATCACCCAAATAGTATCGTTACCACGTTGAGATCTAGGCAGGCCAGTAACAAAATCCATGGAAATTTGCTCCCATTTCCATTGTGGTATCTCTGGTTGTTGAAGTAGGCCTGAGGGTTTCTGATATTCTGTCTTGACTCTCGCACAAGTCAAGCACTTGCTAACGTAAGTTGCTATGTGAGCTTTCATGCTAGGCCACCAATACGTAGTTTTAATATCGTGGTACATCTTATCTGAACCAGGATGTACTGAGTAGCGAGACTTGTGTGCCTCATCCATCACAAGCTCTCGTAGGTTGCCATAGAGTGGGACCCAAATGCGTTCTGTTACGTAGTAAGCACCGTCTTCCTTTTGTTCTAATCGTTGCCTTGAGCCAGGTAGGGATTCAGCCCTGATGTTTTCTGTTTTCAATGCTTCTACCTGAGCATCTCGAATCTGAGAAGGGAGACTAGACTGTATAGTGAGTTGTAAAGCTCGTACGCGCTTAGGCGTAGTGTCCTTTCGACTGAGAGCGTCAGCCACAACATTGGCTTTGCCCGGGTGGTACCTGAGCGAGCATTCGTAGTCATTCAATAGCTCGACCCATCGTCCTTGTCGCATATTCAACTCCTTCTGTTTGAAGATGTGCTCGAGACTCCTGTGGTCGGTGTAAATGGCGCACTTGGTACCGTACAGGTAGTGTCTCCATATCTTAAGCGCAAAAACAACAGCTCCCAGCTCTAGATCGTGTGTAGTGTAGTTCCTTTCATGAACTTTAAGTTGGCGTGAGGCGTAGGCTATAACTTTATCCCGCTGCATCCATACACAACCAAGACCCTGAATGGATGCGTCGCAGTAAACCACAAAGTCGTCTGTGCCCTCTGGCAACGAAAGGATAGGTGCACTGCAAAGTCTATCCTTTAAGTGTTGAAATGCTAGTTCCTGTGCATTTCCCCATCGATAAACAACGCCTTTCTGCGTTAGTGAGGTGAGAGGTTGCGCAATCTTGGAGAAATCCTTGATGAACTTTCTGTAGTAACCTGCCAAGGCCAAGAATTGACGAATTTCTGTTGGTGTACGAGGTGCAGTCCAGTTCTTAATCGAGTCTACCTTAGATAGATCCACATGAATCCCATCCTTGTTCACCACATGGCCTAAGAAATGGACTTCACGAAGCCAGAAGTCGCATTTTGAAAACTTGGCGTACAGCTGTTCTGTTCGAAGGAGTTCCAAAATGAGTCGTAGATGCTGCTCGTGTTCCTCCTAACTCTTCGAATAGATCAGGATGTCGTCGATGAATACAATCACGAATTTATCCAAGTAAGGCTTGCACACTCTGTTCATAAGGTCCATGAAAACCGTAGGTGCGGTTGTCAGCCCGAAAGGCATGACTAAAAACTCGTAGTGTCCATAACGAGTTCTAAACGCTGTTTTGGAGACGTCCTCTTCTCGGAATCTCAGCTGGTGATATCCTGATCTCAAATCAATCTTTGAATAGTAGCTCAACCCTTGCAGCTAGTCGAATAGGTCGTCGATACGTGGAAGAGGATAGCGATTCTTCACAGTCACCTTGTTGAGTTCACGGTAGTCGATGCACATTCTGAAAGTATCGTCTTTCTTCTTCACAAACAAGACTGGAGCTCCCCAGGGCGAAGAGCTAGGATGAATAAAACCCTTAACCAAGAGTTCTTGTAGTTGCGTAGAAAGTTCTTCCAACTCTGATGGAGCTAAGCGATACGGTGCACGAGCTATGGGCACTGCTCCAGGAGCTAGCTCGATTTGGAATTCGACTTGGCGATGAGGCGGAAGACCAGGTAATTCTTCAGGGAATACCTCAGGATAGTCGCGTACAATCGGAAAATCTTCTATCTTCTTCTCTTTCTTCGAGGTGTTAGTAACGAGAGCCAGAATAGCAGTGTGGCCCTTACGCAAACACTTCTGGGCCTTAAGGAAAGAGATGATGCTCACAACTACACCACTCTTGTCACCACGAATCAATAGAGGTTCATCACCTGGGCGAGGAGTACGAACAATCTTCTCGTTGCAAAGAATCTCTGCTCGGTGTTGGGATAACCAGTCCATCCCTATGACAACGTCGAAACTACCCAGAGTGATAGGAAGGAGGTCGATTGAGAAAGTATGACCAGCAAGAACAAGGTTACAACCCTTGACTACGTGTGTGACCTCTAAATTTTTACCATTAGCTAACTCTACAGTGTGCTTGGTGTTCAAAAGTGTTGGGGTACGCTTAAGCATTTGGCTAACTTTTAAGGACACGTAGCTAGTATCGGCACCCGAATCAAATAAGACTGTATCATAAAAGTCGTCGAGAAGGAACTTACCCGTCACCACATTGGGATCATTCCTCGCTTCAACTTGACCAATAACGAATACACGACCCCTTGCACCATTGCCGTTGTTACCCCCGTTGTTTCCATTCCCCTGATTATTATTATTGTTGTTGTTCTGGTTCTGAATTAGCTGGGGACAATCTCTCTTGATGTGACCTTCAGCTCCACACTGATAGCATCCCCTGTTGCCTCGCTGTTGCTGCTGTTGGTCTTGTGGAGCTGGTGGTTATTGTCGCTGGTTCTGATTCGCAGGTCGTGAGCTCCTACAATCCTTAGCTTCATGACCCATCTTGAGACACCTCTGGCAATGACCCTTGTTGCACTGACCACTGTGGTGTCTGTTGCATCTGTTTCACTTTGGAAGGTTTCCTCGATATCCACCCTGCCCTTGACTACCAGAGGATTGCTGACCAGGGTTCTTGTAGTCATCAGTTCTTCTCTGCTGAGACTGAGACTGAACAGAAGTTGAACCTTTGCTTGAAGTTCCATCCCACTTACGCTTGTTGTCGCCGGAAGTTTCAGAAGCAGCTGTAGCACTAATACGCTTTGGTAACCTGTTCTGCTCCACCGCCTGATCAGTGAGGCGATGAGCCAATTGTACAACTTGCTCGATGGTGGCTAAGTTGGCTGAAGTCACATGACTTTGAATCTCGGGCACTAAACCCTTAAGATATAGTTCGATGCGTTTGATGGGAGGATCCACCATAGTAGGACACAGAATAGCAAGCTCATTCGATCTTTTCGTGTATGCTTCAATTTCTGACCCCGTCATCTTGAGGTTGAAGAACTCGACTTCCAGTTTGTGAATTTCATCACGATTGTAGTACTCCTCCTTGATCATTTCCTTAAAATTGTTCCATGGAGTGGCGTTAGCAGCAACCAACCCCAACATTTGAACTTGAGCGTTCTACCATGTGAGCGCTATACCCTCTAGGGTACCGGTAGCATACTTCACCCTGCGAGCCTCAGGGCATTCACACATCTCGAAAACAGATTCAAGCTTTTCAAACCAGTGGAGGAGCCCAACTGCCCCTTCAGTGCCACTGAAAGTACCAGGACGACAGTCCATGAAAGTTTTGAAGGTGCACACAGGAGGCTGTGTAGGTTGACCTGTCGTGAGAGTAAGAAAGGACAAAGTTTAACACAAAGGTTGGATTCATGAGAGTAGGATCCAGAGACCCTAGAGTGAGTCAGAATGGCAGGGTATACCTCCTGCCTGAGCAGCTACAAGTGCCGCAGCAACTTGTTGGTTAATCAGAGCCGTCAACTGGGCTTGTGTCATGCTAACGCGTCCAGACATGATCTTCATATCAAGAGAAACACAAGTGAGAAGGGTTCGCGAAAGTGCGATGACAGAAGAGAGTAAGCACACATGTGTTTTCAAACTATAGTTGCTACGTTTATCTAAGCATACCATAAGCAAAGTTCTATGTAATCTAGCAAGTAGGCAATAAGACATAAACCACATCACCTAGAATGTTGAGCCTTGCATGTGGAGTGAAGCGTCGTTGTGGATCGTAGAGCACTGTACAGGTTATAGTCTGGTTTTAACAAAAACGTTTTCCCTTATTAAAGCCAAGTTCTCTATAACCTGGCTCTGATACCAATTTGTCACACCCCCAAAATCCACACGCGGAGTATCACCGCTTGGAGGCGTGATTGACCAGGATCAAGCCACCAATCATATTGAACAAGCATGTAAGTAAACATAATTCAATCAAACAATATGAAAGGTGTTCAAAACCAAAGCATAGTTAATTGTTTAGCGGAAGCATAATTGTAAAACCCATTGTAAGTATTAAGTACGAAATAAAGTAATGTTTATAGCATGGCACACACTGCCATATCCCACAACGTCCGTTCCTCCCTGTGCAAGCTCCATAAGTACCTAATGACCTGCAAGGCATGTAGCAACGAATCAACAACAAAGTTGAGCGAGTTCACAGTTGGTTGTTTGGTTATAGTATTCGTTTTGTAAATCGTATGTCATTTTGTAAACCATGTATCGTATTAATTCGTATCGCGGTCATCCTGACATGTTTGCGAAGAATAGTGGGGGCTTCCCATGTGTTATTAGACCACGCGTATCGACTGCTACGAAAATGTAAGAGGTGCCCTAAGTTAATGTCTATCAGCATTAACCCTTTGCCCATAGTCCATTAGTACACGCCCGTCCGACTGGCACGGTGTGAAGTTTGTTAAACCTAATAGCGCTATTAACTGATGACCCGCTCGCCATAGGCCTCGGCGATTAAGTCGATAAATGAGGGACTTAAAGTGATAGAGTTGATGGTCTTATAGTCGTATACGTAGGTTTTACGTACGTGCCCTTCAATCCGAGGACAGTAGTAAGTATAGTTGTACGTAGGTTTTACGTACGTGCCCTTCAATCCGAGGACAGTAATAAGTAGTTTAATAGTAATGGTTGTACGAGTAGTTATTTAATCCCATTCCCAACCCACTGGGAATCCCATGCCTTAGGAGTGTGAACTCACCTTGGTTTGCTCGGCAGATACACAGAAAGGTCAATCGAGCTAGTTGAGGCTAACCACGTCCTAACATGGTTACCATACAAGTCAGGTCTAAAGCACGTATGTTTACATGTAACTTAACAGGTTACGAACACGTATTGATCATGGCAAACACATAATCACTTAACAGTCAAGTCCACGCAATGTCCAACTTGTGCGACTCAATTGGAAGCCCAATAAAATACCCCGGCCCAACATAGATACACAGTCGAATAATACAACACGTTGATCTTGTGCGGTCCAATAAACCTTGTGCGGTCCGGTCGACTTGTGCGATCCGATCAACTTGTGCGTTTGTGTTTTTGGGCTAATAGACCCAACAGCATAAGTGAGGCCCACTGTTGTGTGTGTGGCCCAAGGCCTTGTGCGATCGGCACAATCTTGTGCGATCCACAAGGTCTTGTGCGATCATGCATGAACCGATTGTACATAGAGTATTAACAGTTGCACAAATCTTGTACGACTGTCTTGTGCGGTCGGAACCTGTTCGATCGGATCAGATATTGTGTGATTCTGATCTTGTGCGATCGACCAGTTTGTGCGATTACAACCAAACCATTCGGATCCAAACCCATATAGAGCCGATTACACTCATTCATAATCAAGCACATATTATTCATACTAACATAACAATACATTATCATATAAACCTCATTATCATCATCAACCGAATATGAACACATAACATGAAACACTAACCGATTAAAGATGGATGAGTGTGATCCGAACGATAAAGCTTCAAGAGAGATAGGATGTGGCTGCCGTCGAGTTTGAGAGGAGAGAAAGAGAGCTAGGGTTTGTGTGTGTAAAGTGTTTTGCAAGTTATGAGAAACAAAACTCTCTAAAGGGTCAATGTATGCGTATAGTAGGAGTGGGCCGAACCCTTTACATGGGCTCCCCTTTGGTTCGATTACAAGTTGTGTGGCCCAACAGGGCTTGTGCGATCGAGTGGTGTTGTGCATTTGGGCTCATTCCTATACATACATACATTACACATAGCACATATCAAACAATTAACTCATAGACATTTATTAATTCAACATATCAGACAATCACACCGAGTTCACATACATTACATCAAAGTACAAAGATAGGTTCCGAAATATGAGTTGTCACAACCTACCTTTTGTCTCTTACTGGATATTTGGACGGGACGGATCATTGGGCGTGGCACTGAAAGACAAGGATTATATTATGTGGATGAGGTGACTCAAAGTGGTACTGTGATGTTGGCTCATGGAACAGTAGAACGAGAAGCCTGGTTATGGCACAGAAGATTGGGACATCCATCTACGGGTTATTTACATATTCTATTTCCTAAAAAATTTCCTTCTAGTAGTAAGTCTCCTTGTGAAACATGTGTATTGGCTAAAAGTCATAGACAAACATTTAAACCAAATAACACAAGGGTTGATGTGCCTTTTTCGTTAATTCATTCAGATGTTTGGGGTCCCGCTCCCATCATTGGGGGGTAAAACTTCCGTTTTTTTCATAATATTTGTGGATGATTGTACTCGAAGGACTTGGGTTTATTTCTTAAAAAATAAATCTGAAGTCATTGATAAATTCATCATCTTTCATGCTATGATCCAAACTCAATTTCAAACAAACATCCAAATTTTTCGATCTGATAATGGGGGGGGGGGATTCGTTAACACACAAATGAGACAATTCTTTCAGTCAAAAGGGATTGTTCATCAAACAACTTGCCCCCACACTCCAGAACAAAATGGTGTGGTTGAGCGGAAAAACCATATTCTGTTAGAAATGACAAGAGCCCTTCTAATTGAATCACACGTTCCCAAAAGTTTTTGGCCTGAAGCCCTCTCTACAGCCACCTATCTTATTAATCTCCTTCCAACCAAGATCCTCAATCTAAAACCCCCCTACAAACCTTGGAAGAATTTACCAAACTTCCTCCTGTCCTTACTCTCGAACCCAAAATCTTTGGTTGCACAGCCTTTGTCCACATACCCAAATCTTATCTGTCACGCCCCCAAAATACCACATGCAGTAACCCCCGCTAGGCGTGTGATGTACCAGGATCTAGCCACCAATCACATTGAACTAACCATAATATGTTTAACAAAATTCCATTCATTAAATAAAACGTTCATAGAATATAATCCAAGTTAAATAGTGACAGCGGAAGCAAATAACAATTCATTGTTTAAATATTTCAAAACTCAATGTATGTGAATTCGGTAAACAAAACACGCATAGCCAAGCACTGCGACCCATGACCACTCCAGCCATCCAGATAGCAAGTTCCCATCCAGAGTACCTAACGGCCTGCGAGCATGCAACAAGTGTATCAGACAACGCTGGTGAGTTCATAGTTTTACGAAAGTGTTGGTTACCAAGTGTTTAGTTTAATCCATTGAATTTAAAGTTGATAATATCCCGAATACAAGACGGCTCCTGATTATTTTGCCCTTTCTCCAATGCTCCTATCAAAGCATTGGTCATGACTAGGTCATTAGTTCACACCCGTCCTCTCAGGTACAGGGTGAGGGTGCCAAACCTAAGTAGCGCTACCAACTAATACCTTGTTACCTCTCAGGTAACCAATCAACACGGAGGGACTTTAATGGTGATAGGATGAGTATATTATCCAACATTCCAGATTTATCCAAAAGACATATTTGTAGGACCGGTTTCGGACCCGAACGAGTCGATCAGAGGCGTTCTCCTATGTTTCAGGTGCGGAATTACAAGAAACAAAGGTAGAAATAGCTTTAAAACACTGTTTGATTGATTGGATGACAATTACAGCTCAAATCTCACACCGGCAGCACTTCGGCGTAGTTGTCAAGAGTCTCCTTATGATTTCGCTCAAGAGGACCCTATATATAGGGTGATGGTTTCGCTTATGTGACAGACCACATAAGCGATACTCCATGTTAGTGATTTCGCTTATGTGTCATGTACACATAAGCGATACCCTCTTGAACACATGAGCGAAATCATCTCTAATTACCTATATAATTTTACATATTCTCGTACAACGTGCCCTGATCTATACAATGAAATCTAAGATTCGATACAAGACGAAGTCAACAGATGTAGTGCATCAACAAACGAGTCGCGTAGAAGAGTTTATCTCAGTTTGAAAGGCGGAAACAGACAAACCGAGTACAATTCAGCGAGAATTCACTTTAATATGTCGATATTATTGATCTGAATTACATGTACAATCGAGTCGACACTTCGGCAGCACTTCGTGGCTCACCGGAAGAACACACACCTAACTCTCCCTCAAATTCACATCTCACTTTCATTTGATGAACCAATTGTAAAATTTCAAAAATAAATTTTTCATTTAAGATTTACTCCCTCTTTACAATAATGTCATCATGTTTAGCACTTGAAATTTTGAAAATCAGCTTTTCAATATCCGTTGTCGAAAATCTTTTTGGATTTTTCAAAACTTATGCCAAAACACACTAAAATCTTTTTGTAATTTTTTATTGTAAAGAAATGCAATAAAGAAATATTTACAAACAATATTTTTGTGAGTTCGTGTAAGAGGATCATATCAGTTTATGACAAGTCACAAGTACCGTTGAGCTTAGTTACACATTAAGAATTAAACAATTCACTTAGATTGCCAATATACTGATCCACTTAAATTTTCACACAAATTTCAACTGATTCAGGATATGAGTTAGTTGTTTTAAGAACTTAAACTCATTCATGTGTCCCACCTCTTTTCACAACAAAACTCGTTTTTGATTTTATCATGTTTTTGTCTTTTTCAAATTTTCAAATGTTTTTGGATTTTCTGAAATTTTCTACTCCCCCTAAAATGCAAACACATTTTAGGAAATTTGAAAACAATCTATACAGAAAAATGACAACCGATATCGAATTGCGTCAATTCGCCATTCACTTGGCATAAACAATCAGAACTCCCCCTTACACAAAACTATTTTCTCATTAAGATTTCAAAACACTTAAGTTTGTTTTAACCAAAATGATTTTTCCGGAAAATAAGCTTTGTTGAGTTTACCACTTGTAAAATTAGGGGTATGGTTCATCATTTTGTCCATCACATATACGTATCAGGATTACATCAAGTTCAAACTAATGACCTTGACGAATCACTTTGTCATATCCAACCTCTTACCACTTGTAAGAATATCCAACATTTAAAAACACATGTAGGAATAAATCATCTACACAAATCATTTTACTAATCAAGATGCCGATTCCTGCTTCACACTTACCAACCTGGAAGCTCCGGCAAGTCATACTTAACCTGTAAAAATTTAAACTATATAAGATTCATTCACAATCATCGATTTTCAAGAAAGATGCCGATTCCTGATCCGCGATTACAAACTTGGGATCTCCGGCAAGTCCTGAGACTTACGGAAAACAAACTTCCACCCAAGTCTTCTCAGACTTGGTGGCTTCCAATTCCTGTTTAGTAGGGTTATATGTTGCCTTTTTAGTTGCATAAAAATCTTTAACCCCTTTAACTTTTCCATCAACCATTTTTCCAAAAATTTTCTTAACATTTCCTTTCAGTGATGGAATTTCCACATCATCCACTGAACCTTTCTTTTCCACCTGTGACTCATCTGATTTTGTGGAATCAGATTCATTTCCAGATTTTACATCAGATTCTTTAACAACCCACTTTTGATTGTCAAGATGAGCCTTCTTTTTGTAAAATCTTTTAGAACTTTCACCAACTTCATTTTTTGAATTTTCAAAAATTTTGAAGTTTGTAGTTGGTGAAACATTCTTTTCAACCAGTTTTTCTTTGAGTTTATCGGATACTCCCTGTTTTCTGTTGTCTTTGTTTGAACAGTTATGAGCAATGTGTCCAGCAACTTGGCATTGAAAACAGATCCTTGTATCTCTTTGCAGAAAATCTCTATCTGGATGAAACACTCCAGTCCCTGTTCTCTCCCTTTCAGCAAAGAATTCTTGATTTGTCTGTCTCCAAAATGAACTCTTCTGTTCTTCCTCTGCTGTTGTACCTAAAACAAATTTAGTAACTATTTTAGAGAATTTTTCATTTTTACCATTTTCTGGAGGAATAAAACCTAAACCTTTCTTTTTGTAATTACAATTTTGGTTTGATTTCTTTTGAAATTCAGAACCAGAATTGTAATTCTTTTTCCCTTTTTTTTTGTTTAACCTTTGTTGTACTCTTGAAGTGTATTTTTTAGGTTTTTTATTAAGATGAAAATCTTTAATTTCAGAAATATTAATTTCTGTCATTTTAAAAACCTTTTTGATCATGTCAAAACGAACACTTCTTATTGGAAACTCTTTGTCAAAGTATAATTTGTCCGAATCATTTAAAGTATAAGCAACTTCAAATGTTCCATCATCCAAATTAGCCTTTGATAATAAAAATTCTTTACTATAGGACCGTTTAACCGTTGGATTTGAACTGTTGACTGACGAACTTGAACCACCAGACTCAAACTTTGACTCAACCACCTCCTCAGTATCCAACACTTGATCAACCACCTTTTTTATTAACTCAGACTCATGATCAGTATCAGATGAGGTAAATTTGATATCAATATTTTCTGGTAAAACGTCAGTTTCCTCTGATTTTAACTTTATATTGACTGCTTTTTCGACTTGCTCCTCATTTGGTTTCCTAGGAGAATAACCTTCCCAGATAGGAGGCGGACACTTGTTATACTTAACAGTCGATTTCTTACCAGTCTCTTTCTTTTTCTTTTCTTCTTCAAATGCTTCAAAACCTGCAACAGTAGGATAAACTCTATCAATCACATAGTCAGAACATGAATAACTAAGAAGTAACCTTCTGATTCTTTCGTTCTCAATCTTTTCATTTTCCAAATCCTGCTTTAGTTTTGCATTCTCTTCAATGTAATGATTGATTGCCTTTTGCTTTTGCATCAAAGTTGAATTAGTCATGGTTAACGCCTTTTCTCTTTCTGAATTTGTTGTTTGAAGACTAGTCACTGTTCTGTTCAAGACACTGTAAGATTCTTTCACATAATTGATGTCAGACAGCAACTTCTCTATCAATCTTTCTCTGTCAAACAACAACACATCTTTATCTTCACACTTCTTGCAAACTTCCGAACACTTCATGCAAGGCTTCTCAACCTCAACAATCTTCTCAACCTCTATAGTCTTCACCACTTCAATAACCTTTTCTTCTTCAGCAACATTTTCATTCTTCAAATCTTGTTGTTGTTCTTTTTCAGCTCTTTTCTCCTTCAGCTTCTCCAATCGTTCTGCAAAATAGAAATGAAAACTTTCAGGAGATAAGTGACTTTTAGCGACATTAATATGTTTTTCTTCATCATTATCACTGCTGCTATCAACTGGTGTCTGATCAAACTGTGTAGATTTTTCAGACTCAGTATCTGAACAACCAGAATCAACTGGTGTTTGATCAAAAACAACTTCTTTTTCTGAACTATCATCATTTTGAACACTCTCATCAGAACTTTTCAGACTTTCTTCATCACTGTCAGAACTTTCATTAAATGTATCAGATTCTTCTTTCACACTATTCACTGTCTCACCAATAGATCTCATCCACATAGCAAACAAATCTGGTTCTTTGACTATCTTTGCAATAAATGCTTTGAAACCACCTTTCTCATCCACAAACATATCCCAGCTAAACCCTTCAGGTAATTCTTCATCATTCTGATCTACCAAACATGCTGAGTTTTCAGAAGATATGTATTTTCTCCAGTTGAAATCTACCAAGCATCCTTTCTTCAAATCTTCAATCTTTCTACCATGAGCCGTTTGTGAATCTTGTAATTGACCAACTTGCTGATAGATGGCTTTCCGGTAGTAGTCTTCTTTTTCGAACGGATTCTGAGCACCACTCACTTCTCTGTTTTTGCACTCCCGTTTGAAATGACCTTTTTGTCTGCATCTGAAACAAGTAACTTTAGATTTGTCAAATCCTAAATTAGAAACACAAGCATCAAGAAAATCATTTCTTCCAGTGATAGTTTTGAACTTCTCAGCCCTTCGAAGAACACTAGCAAGACACCACTTAATATCCATGAGTTCCATTTCTTCTGCATCTATCTGATCATAATCCTCCTTTGTCAACATAGGATTTCCAATTCGACCAGCTACCAATCCCTCATAGGATACCAACACCGAACCAAGTAGAGCCATGTGATCCTTTGCTATGTCTTCTGAAAAACTTTTACCTTCTGGCAGATTGAGAGCTATATTGCACTGAATCACACAACCATTTCCCATCTTTGTGTTTTCTGATGAAGTCTTTGGATTAAAACTTGGATATGATGAGAAACTGCTACTGCTTTTGTTTGTGCTTTGATCAGTTTGTTCTGTAGCATTCTCAACACTATATGCAGTCTGAATCTTAGGACTTCTATCAGCTTCTGATGTAGGAACACTGCCTTTATAATACATCTTCACATCCTGTTGACCACTTGGATTATTCATCCTAGCGATCTTTTGCTGTTCCAGATCCTGACTTTCAATCTTTTCAATGAATTGAGATATCGATAAACCATCATAAACACCCGTATTTTTCAGTATCATCAAATACGTTCCCCACTCTTTCTGTGGTAAAGCATCAGCTAGCTTATCAACCCATTCCTCATTTTCCTTTGTGATGTCCATCATCGACATCGTTCTCACCAGATGACAGTACCTTTCAATTAACTTCTTCGTGTCTTCCCCAGGCAGACTTGTAAACAGATCAAATTCTTTTTTAAGTAACGACTTCTTGTTCTTAATCATATTTGCATTTCCTTCAACCTTTACTTTCAAAGCATCCCAAATTGACTTCGATGTTTTATCATGTTGAAGAAGTATGAATATGTCTTCTTTGATCGCCTGTTGTAACAAACTAATCATCATTTTTTCAGCCCGATACATCTCTCGTTCTTCATTGCTGAAATCTGAAATCTGTTTAATTGTTTGTAGCTCAGTTCTTGGTAATACGTACTTCTTCAAAATGCACTCCCATGATCTCAAATGATTAGCTTGAACCCAGTTTTCAAACCTATCTTTCCAACCATAATATTCTTCAATACCCATAAGCTTTGGCGGTTTCTGTGTAGTTCCCGTCTCATTCTCTAAGTTCACGGCTTTAGCAATTGAAGATTGACCCGTCGGTGTTGCAAATGCGTTGTAGAATTCAGTACTCATGATGACCTATCAAATTTTTCAACACTGTGTCGTAAAAGCGAAATCAGTTTGTAAGTTGCCACAAAAGCGAAACCCTAAAGTGACGTTTGAGCGAAACCCCAAGTTGTACGTTTGAGCGAAACCCCAAGTTGTACGTTTGAGCGAAACCTCTGATAAGCCTTTTTAGCGAAATCCCAAATTACCACTAAAGCGAAACCTCAAATTACCACAAGAGCGAAATCTCAATTTACCCTAAGAGCGAAATCGCTGTGACACAAGAACGATACCCTGACCTCAAAAGCGAAACCCCTTCGAACCAGAATTTAGGCCATTTTACTTAGAATCTAAGTCTCAAACTTTCCAGGGTTTGTCTATGCAAGATTATCTATTTGCTGAACAATTTTGATTCAATTTTGACCGTGAAAACCCTCTGAATTAAGAAAAGTATGTGTAGAAGTGAGAAAAACCAATGAAAATCAGAAGAAAACAAGCTAATTTCAGCAGAACTCCTCCTCCTGAGCTCTGATACCACTTGTAGGACCGGTTTCGGACCCGAACGAGTCGATCAGAGGCGTTCTCCTATGTTTCAGGTGCGGAATTACAAGAAACAAAGGTAGAAATAGCTTTAAAACACTGTTTGATTGATTGGATGACAATTACAGCTCAAATCTCACACCGGCAGCACTTCGGCGTAGTTGTCAAGAGTCTCCTTATGATTTCGCTCAAGAGGACCCTATATATAGGGTGATGGTTTCGCTTATGTGACAGACCACATAAGCGATACTCCATGTTAGTGATTTCGCTTATGTGTCATGTACACATAAGCGATACCCTCTTGAACACATGAGCGAAATCATCTCTAATTACCTATATAATTTTACATATTCTCGTACAACGTGCCCTGATCTATACAATGAAATCTAAGATTCGATACAAGACGAAGTCAACAGATGTAGTGCATCAACAATATTCCTCGCGGGAATACCCATGATTTACCCAAAACCAATCCCTCTCAGGGATACCCAAAGACTGTCCCAACCACCGGGATGCATGCTCAAGAGAAATGAACTCACCATTGATTTGCTCGGTATGTTTTAATTACCCATCCACTTGGTCAATCCAAACCCTACCGTGGTTACCAAACTTTATCAATTACATAGCCAAACAGATAGTGTAATACACATAATAGACAGGTTTGCTATTCACACAATGATCAGCCTTAACATGCAGCATGTACTCGTTTATCATGCAAGTCCACATCTCATGTGCTTGTTACCAACAGAATAATATTAATAAGAGAGTGTTTAGTTTACACAAGCCTAGGTCCGTCCTCAGTTAGTGTGATCACCATATAACATCAGTATTCCACGTACATAAGTATATATATCAACCACGTAAAATCCAATATGTTACTGTAACAGTTTTAGTGCAAGACAAAAGTCCCATCCCTAGGATTCGTCGTGAATAGTCTGACGAAAGTTCATTAAGTTTCGTCGAGATGTGGGGTGACGAAAGACTTCCCAAGTTTCGTCGAGGTGTATTTTCGTCGCCCCTCATCCAATGATGGAACATTTACAACTCTTAGATCTCTAATACAGTTAACAATTCCATAACTTCAATCAAACCACAATTATTCTACGATCCATCATCACAGTTACAGGCTACCATTCAGCATTCATATTCATCCACACATAGCAGGTTCATCACCCACTAAACGTAACATCTACCGATCATGAAACATCAGATGCTAACCTACCATGCTATCTACTAATTACACAGATTCGACGGATCACAATACTAACATATAGAGTACACATCATTAGAAACACTGCATCACATAACGTTCTAGATCCGATATCTAATGCCGGAACCCTAATTCACATAAAATCACAGCAACATATTTCATCAACAATAATAGGCACTAACCGATAGGCAGAATAGCACTAGGGATCTTGAGGACCAGGGAGAGATGTTCGAATGATTGGGTGCTTCACAGGGAAATAGGTCTGCCATCGAACAATAAAGAAACTGTTACTCTAGGGTTTTGGTTAACGTAACAGTTTATAAATCACTACAATATGGGCCGCAACCCATCCTGGGCCGAAGCCCCCACTACATAATGTTTCGTCGGCCCAAGGTGTGACGAAAGTCAAGTGTTTCGCCAAGTGTTTCGTCAAAGAGATATAGTGGTGAAAGCCTAGTGTTTCGCCTAACATAGGATGCATGTGATAAGTCTATGAAATCTTAACAGTTCATAAACTCTCATTAATTAACCAAACAATGATGCAAAAATACCAAACATATATCGCATATATCAAACAAGTTATAATGCAAACGAATCAAGAAAACACTTTGCGAAACGAGTAACGTGTCGAGTAAGGACCTTGAAAACTCGGGTTGTCACATTATCGAAGTAAACTTGATGCGTGTGCTGAAAGATGTGTCTTTGTTGGCTATGGAGTTAACCAAAAGGGGTATAGGTGTTATAACCCTAAGATACGTCACATGTACACCACCATAAATTGTGACTTTCTCGAGACCAAATATTATTATTCCTCCCAACACAGTGGTCAGGGGGAGGAAGAGTTTAACACACTCAGTTGGTTGAAATATGTCATAACACCAGAAGGAAATGCAACAATCACAATACTAACAACGAATCACCTGAAAGTCCTACACAATCTAATCCGAACTTGAGTGCCATCGAAATGACTCCTCCCAACCTGACACCTGAGGTAAGTGACTCTCCTTCTCCTGAATCTGTTTTTACTGAACCTACTGATGATATGAGTACTTCTGGTCAAGAAGAAACAGAACAAAATGTTGAAGTTTTACAGGAAAGTGAAGAGTCCCTACTAGAAGAAGTTTCTGAAACATATGTGTTACCACCAAGAGTTAACAGGGGAGTTCCGCCAAAAAGATATTCCCCAGAAAAGGAGTCCAAACGCTCAAAGTACCCTATGGCCAACATAGCTAAAGGAAACTTATCTGAGGAAGCAAAGGCATTTGCTGCAACTATATGTTCTAAAGATACCCCTTCTAATGTAGAGTAAGCCATGAAATGACAAAACTGGAAGAATGCAATGGAAATCGAAATGGAAGCCTTGGTGAAGAATGGAACATGGGAAAAATGTGCTCTGCCACAAGGAAAGAAACCGGTAGGATGTCGATGGGTCTATACAGTAAAGTATAAACCGAATGGTATGATAGAAAGGTATAAGGCCTGATTGGTTGCTAAAGGCTACACTCAGACATATGGGATCGATTATTCTGAGACATTCTCCCCAGTTGCAAAACTTGACACAATCAGGGTTCTCTTCTCCATAGCTGCAAACGAAGGGTGGCCACTTCATCAGTTTGACGTTAAAAATGCCTTCCTACATGGGGAGCTAAAAGAAGAAGTTTATATGGAAGCTCCACCCGGATTCTCCCATAACTTTGAAAATGGTGAAGTCTGTCGTCTGAAAAAGTCATTGTATTGACTAAAACAATCTCCCCGAGCATGGTTCGGGAGATTCACCATAGCAATGAGAAAATACGGATTTAAACAGAGTAACTCAGATTATACCTTGTTTCTTAAACGAAGGGGAGATTTGATAACCTGTTTAATAATCTATGTTGACGATATGATTATTACAGGAAACGATAAAGAGGAAATGGCAAAGTTGAAAGAGGGCTTATTTACAGAGTTCGAGATGAAAGACCTAGGAAGACTTAAATACTTTCTTGGAATTGAAGTATTAAGGTCAAAACAAGGGATTTTCATTTGTCAGAAAAAATATATCTTGGATCTATTGGCAGAAACTGGGATGGTTGATTGCAAACCAGCTGAAACCCCTATGATGGTAAATCAAAAGCTTTATATGGAAGAAGGAGCGGAGTTGGCTGACAGAAATAGGTACCAACGAATAGTGGGAAAGCTAATCTATCTTTCACACACTCGTCTAGATATAGCATATGCAGTAGGAGTAATAAGCCAATTCATGCACCAGCCACAAGTTACTCATATGGAGGCAGCCTCAAGGATCATCAGATACCTCAAAGGGACTGCTGGTCATGGAGTACTCTTCAAATCAAATGGTCATCTAAACACTCAAGTGTTTACTGACGCAGATTGGGCGGTAGATAAAGGAAACCGAAGATCAACATCAGGATACTTCACCCTAGTTGGTGGTAATCTGGTCACTTGGAGAAGTAAAAAACAAAAAGTTGTTGCCCTATCAAGTGCTGAAGCCGAGTTCAGAGGAATAGCAAGGGGATTGGCAGAAGTTTTATGGATACGAAAACTCCTAACTGATATTGGATTCCCTCCAAAAGAGACGAGCAAGATCATATGTGACAATGAAGCCGCAATTCAAATCTCAGAGAATCCTGTTCAACATGAATGAACTAAACATATAGAGGTGGACAGACATTTCATCAAAGAAAAACTTGAAGCTAATATTATTGAGCTACCATTTGTCCGATCTGAAGACCAACTGGCGGACATTCTAACCAAAGATGTTGGAAGCAGAATTCTAAACAATTGTTTGGACAAGTTGAATTTTGGAAATCCCACTATTCAACTTGATGGGGAGTGTTAGAAAAAAGGAACGATTTTGTGGGATCAGTCAAGATAGCAACATCATCACCTAAAATTAGAAGATTTGTCCAGCTCATTGACAGCCTAGTGTCCAGCCAGGACTTTAGTTATTTCCTTCTTTATGGTCTTGTATCATCTTATAAATTCCTGTACTTTCTTCCAATGTAGACACAATCAAATACAGCCAATACAATCAATCCTCTTATTCTCTTTTCTCTGTTACTTGTCAAGAACAGCAGATCCCTTTCCCACATGCTAAGTAAAAAAAACTATTACTGCAAGATGCAAGTTTATACTCTTAGATGACTAATTTAATGACTAATTTTGAAAATGTTCCTAAAATGCCACCAAAATGTATGTCCCTTACTTCTCTTGCTAGCTATGCAGTGCATATAAATAAGGAGACCTTTGCAAAGTTTATTGATGGAAAGCATGTTCCAAAAACTTTGAAGCTCAAAGTTAGTTCTGCAATGTTATGTGCCTTTTGTACTTAATTTAGATTTGTATGTTAAGTTGATAAGGTCCTTAGATGCTTAAAAAGGCAATTGGCAAGGGGGCAAGTAGAGTTTCTATGGTCTTATGAGGAAATTAATTCCTAGGCACACCAATACTTTTATTATCGGGCACAACAATACTGGCCTCTGGTGATGTACATTGCTAGAACGAACAAACTTTGCTAGAACGAACAAACTACCTCAAATATTGAGGTAAAACCTTATAGTTTTGTTTACATACATGCGGAGTATTAATGCCAACGAAAAGCATTTTTATTGTATCTTTGCATTGTCAATGATTGTAGGTGTTACCAAATTATGGGTTGAAATGAGCAGGATGAGCTGACAGCTCGTCTGTTTTTTAACTCATGCATGCGACGTGCATATATATTTTCTTAGTACAGACTGTGCCCATCAAATTACGACACAGTCACCAACAAAAGAAATGCTCTGTTCACAGATGTACAAAAATCTTGATAGGGTAAGGTTCATGCGAGAACCACCCTTATTGCGAGAACCGCGAGAACCAATGTGAACACAAAATAAAATCTAAAAAAAATCAAAAAAGCACTCAAAATTTTTTTTTTATTTTTTTAATATTTTTTAATAAAAAATCGCTATATTTCGTTACCATAAAAAAAAAAAAAAAAAAAAAAAAAAACTTTTTTTTTTCGAGTAACAGTTATCCATGCACATGTGCATATGTATCATTACTTCAACAAATTCGGTAATACGTTATCAGGAATAGACAATTGCACTTTAATTTACAATACCATTAGTAATACACTACTTTTTACATTACAAATATTCAAAATGCACATGTGCATAATTAGGTATAACCATGATATAACGTGTTTTAATACAAAAAGTTTGTGATTTTAAATGGAGAAGTATACCCATATACATGTTTTTTGGTTAGTTATATCTAGTGGTTGATGGTTTGGTTATAGTTGTCAATTTTTTATGTAATATGTTGATTGGATGGTATAAATGGTGTTTACATACATGTAATAAAGTGAAAATATTGTTAATGGTATTGTATTATGGATGGTAGGAGGTAATGGTAGTGTATTATGGATGGTATGATAGATGAAAGGGAAAGTGTATTCAAAGTGGTGTACCAAAACACCGTATTTCATGTTGATACATATAAATGCACATGTGCATTTATAATATTGGTAATGTAAAAAGTAGTGTATTACATATGGTAGTGTAAATGAAAGTGCAATTGTATAATATATGTAATGAATTACGGAATTTGCTAAAGAAACGACAAAAATGCACATGTGCATGCTTGTGTATTATGGATGGAATGATAGATGAAAGAGAAAGTAGTGTACCAAAACACCTTATTTCCTGTTGATACATATAGATGCACATGTGCATTTCTAACATTGTTAACGTAAAAAGTAGTGTATTACACGTGGTAGTGTAAATGAAAGTGCAATTGACTATTATTTGTAATGAATTACGGAATTTGACAAAGAAACGATATATATGCACATGTGCATGGATAACTGTTACTTGGAATTTTTTTTTTTTTTTTTTTTGAAATTTTTTTTTATTAACAAAATATTGCGAATTTTTCAAAAAAAATAGTAAAAAAATAAAAAAAAAAAATTTTTGGTGTTTTTTAGATTTTTTTAGGAATTACTGTTTGTGTTCACACTGGTTCTCGCGGTTCTCGCAATAAAGGGTGGTTCCTAACGGATCTTTGTCCAATCTTGATATTATCAAATACAATCAAATGTTGTGACTTCACCATTAATCACTGCGCCAAATACATCTTTAGACTCAACCACAGTTTTCCTGGTCCTAATAAGCCCGAACTGCCTCATCATCATTTGTTAAGGCCTCAGGTGAAGCTGGAATAGCCAAACTGAGTGGTCCTAATTGCGGTCAGGGTTGGACCACCAGGCCGAGTGCGAGCATATGCACTGGCAATGGTGGTCGTTGTAGAGGTGTGTCCAAACTTGTAATGTGAAGTTTGATAGAAATGGAGATTTAATAGATAATGCGGTGAAAGTTCACGAGAAGAACATTGTGATGAAAACAACACTAGGCATTATCCCAAAATGTAGGAACAGGTTTTGTGACATGATCTTGCTTATAACATGTCGAAAGAGAACATCGAGGTAGTTTTAAAGCTTAGAGTTTTATTTATGTTTGATTGTTATATACTATACTTTTTTAAAAATGTTTAAACTAATCAAGAGAAATAATGATTAGTTGTATGAGGAACGAGCATATTTTCAGTTATTGTTACAACAACTATGATCATTAGTTGTTTCGGAATTATCTATATTTATTTTTAGTTTAGGCCATCTAAAGTTTTTAATAGTTTTGTATTAGAATAAGGCAAACTGATACCCATATAATAGAAAGGGTTTATAATCTTTTTTTTTTTGAACGTCCAACATAAGAATCGCCGGGTACTCCGTACGCGGCACCCATTGGCCGAAAGGTAGCCCGCGGCAGCCCAACCTGAACGCATGGAGCCCCTAGCCCACCATGCCACCAGTTCCGGGGAAAACCCGACCCTGCACCCGCCCGAGGGCACGACAATGCAAAGCCGGTAAAACCCGGGTGGATCAGGAATCGAACTCGAGACCTTTCAGTCAGAAGTCTTCCCTCATTTCCATAACCACTGAGCAATAAATCCAAGGTGGGTTTATAATCTATTCAGTTATATTTCATATAGAATCATTGCTCTATACACTAATAATGATAACATCTAATGTTTACAACCATGTCTACTACAATTTAGAAAATTTGAAACGAGTAAGTGTTTCTTCTCACTGGTCTAACTACAATCTGCTTAATTTATTGAGGCCTTAATACATAGATTTATGTGTTGTATCCTTCTTCCTTGTATTCCTTTTATTTATAGATTTAACTATGCATTAATCATAAATAGTTTTTAATAGAGGTAACTTTATCGATCCCAAGAAACAATTCTGTGTAATAACCTAGTTCTATATATATATATATATTTTTTGAACGGCAAAGATTACATAAACACTCCTCTAAATTACATCAATTCTACCCCATTCCAGTATTTGAACCCTGATCTCTCCTCAAGAGACACAGCCTCTACCACCCCACCAAAGTGGTGATGGGCTAATTCTATATATATATACACATTCAATTTTCAAGCTTTGATATATGTGAAAGGTTAATTAAATATTATTTTCAAATAATACCATGCTAAAATACCTTGCCATTCAACCTAACCAAAATATCCCCATTAAAGACGATTTCAGAATGAATTGTTTAATTTAACATACAATGACTTTATTTTTCAGATTTTCTATTTCAATTATTAACTGAACCGATACTAACTAAATACTTGTTGCATGGCGCGGGTTTACGAGTAAAATTATAACGACTAAATATTTTATTATCCCAATAACATGTCAAGTTTTCATGTTTACAAAATTTTAGAGCATTCTCCTATATATTAATAATACAATGTTTTAAACAGTAAAAGTTATAATAATATATATGGTTTTTTAAATAGTTTTATTATCTTCTTTGCTTTTTAAGTTAGATAAACTTTTGTCAAGTGGTACTGGTATCGAAAATACTAGTACGATTATCGATAGATAAATGTAAAAACCGACACCAGCCTGGTACAGAAAACACAAAAAGTCGGTATCGAATTGATTTTGAAAATCTTTTAGTTCGTGAAATTCGGTACTGTTACCCGGTACCATTTGATTATCCCTGATCACGGGTGTCGTATGAACAACAACGGTATCGTGCAACTTTCTTTTTTGATTTTCTTCAACTTAATGATTTCTTTTTTTAGTTTCAGGGGTAGGGATGAGCTCGGTGCCAACCAATACCGAATCGGTACTGGTACCGAAAATACCAATTACGGTACCTGTATATGAAGGTAAAAAAGGTAGCGAACCGGTACCGAATCGGTACCAGGAACGCCAAAAGTCGTACCGAATTGGTACTTAAGATTTTTCGGTTCGGGAAATTCGGTACGATACCCAGTATCATTTACTCATCTCTGACCACAAGTTTCATACGAACAACATTATTACCATACAACTTTTTTGGTTGATTTTGTTTTGGTTATCTTTTAATGTTTTTTTCTATATTTTTTTTATTCTTGTTAGCGGTTTCCGTGCGCAACACGCTCGTAATGATTTCAAAACACATGTAAACACAGACTAAACAACAAAAGACGTTCGCCGTAACGTGGCGATAGTAAAAAACTAGTTGACATTAAAATCTTCATCATCAACCTAATAATTCAGCTACATAAAATATATTTATCCCTAAAAAATTATAAATTTTCTATTAATTCTTCTATATATTAAAAAGTGAAGCATTTGAACAGCAATAATAATAATAATATAATAAGTATATTAACATTATGGGGTATGGGGTGAGGGTTGGGGCGTGGGTTGGGTACAGATACCCAAGTCACCATCTCGAGTGAGCTTGGGTTTCGGCGTGGCCTCTTGGGGGGCTGCGAGCATGACATGGCGGGATCGCATTGGCCAAGATTTCTAGCCGTTTGGGCTAGCCGTTGGCCAACAGCTATGTTTAAAAAAAAGGAATGAGTAAATGGTATCGGGTGTCGGTATCGGTATCAAATTTACAAACCGGGTGTATTTTCGGTACCGGTATTTATCGGTTTTTACCCTCAAATACCGGTGCCGTACCAGTACCGACCGTATCGAGCCGTACCGTACCATGTATATTCGGTACCGGTACCCACTTTTGGGGATTTCAGTAATGATATTTTCGGTACCGGTTGGTACCGAGCTAATCAAATCCTGTAGCAACGTAGCAATGCAAGTAATTGCACCGTTTAGATTATTTTTCATACACACAGTAAGTAAACTGTATTTTGTTTGAATGAGGTTTTATATACACAACAAGTTATTTTGCTTTATTTTTTGTCTTTTTCTGTAATGCATGAATTGTAACATGTAAAATTAACTTGGATATTTAGATTATTGGTGAACAAATCGTATCAAATCCTATAATCAAACCAGTATCGTATCGGTACCAAATTTACTATACCAAATCATTTTCGGTACCAATTTGGTACCCACCTTTTGGCGTTTTCAGAATCGTTACTTTCGGTTCGACACCGGTCTAGCGTCATACCTGTATTTATTGATTTTTACCTTCAAATACCATACTGTATTGTACCGAGCATTTTCGGTGCCGGTACCTAATTTCGATGATTTTCCGGATCGGTACCTTCGGTGTCGTTACCGGTACCGAGCTCATCCATATTTTAACGTGTTAGCACCGTATTAACTGAACTGAAAACAACCGAATTTCCAACGTGTAGGACATGTGGGTCCTATTATTATATATTAGGTTATTTAAAATCGCTTTTTTTAGGACGGAGTAACTATCATTTTCACGACATTTTTATTTATGTTTTGATATTCGGTATCTGCTTACCGTTACGGACACGCGTTTTGCAGTCATTGGGCCCCCACCGCAACGCGCGGGCTGAAAATAACTAGTTATTATTATTATTAATATCTATTAATAGGCCAATGGAAATGAACAGTGTTTCTGTTCGTGGTTTTTTCCAATTGGCCTATTTAGGCGGCCATCCTCCTATTAGACGCGTGTCTTCTAGGTTAACACCTTACCCTCTTTCTGGTTTGCTTCAGTTGAGAGAGGATGGGAAGAGGGAAAGAGAGAGGCGGTGACCGGAGGGTCATCACCGTTACACCACTGCCGTGGTCACCATGTGTCACCCCATGAGCGCTTTGGTTAGGAGAGGGGGAAAGACCTAGAGAGTGTACCAGAACGATGGCGCCCGTAGCAGACCGACAAAGAGGCCGATGGTTGGGTTTAGCAGATGAACGATGGTGGTGGTGCAAGACTAGGTCAGCAACGGCTTAGGGTTTCAATGTACAGTCGACAAACAAGCAACGGTGAGACGCATCTCCCGTCCTCTTGCAGAACGGGCCAGATCTGATGAGGTACAGGTGACCGGTGGCGGTGAAATGTGTCGCCTAGGGTTTCTAAGATTCCGGTGAGTTCACTTTTTTATTGGGTCGTGCTCTTTTCCTTTTTTGGAACATGATTTTTACAGAGAAAGCTAATGATCTCTTGCTCTTTTTTTTTCTCTGCCCTAGGGGATCTGTGATATGAACAAGTTTGACCCAACGCTTTAAAGTCCAAGTAGATCTTCTATCCCTGTTAAACTTTGGTACTCGATTGTCAGCAAAGAAGTCTACTTTTGTCTGTTAAAGAATCAAATGATGCAGCTTTGAGGTTTTAATCCCTTATCACTAGAAGAATGTTGCTGTTTTGTGAACATTTTTTCCATAACTAACTGATAGTCATTTTCTGGCTTGAAAATTCTTTAGCTGTTTAGGAATTGTAAATGAAAAAGTGACCCATTTTATCGTTATAGCTAAAATTATTTTGTGAAAAAAATAAAATGTACATTTGTGAGCAAAATAATATCAATTACTTATAACAATATATTTCACGGAATAAAGGAAAAGAGCAAAATGTGTTGAGATAATTCACAATAATATTTTTTCCCTATACAGTGAAACTTCCTTTGTGACAAACAAAGAACCTGAGAACTTAAGGAATGTTAAAAACATACATATGAATTCACATGAACCATGCCATGTTAAAAGTAAACCGTGTTTGCAGGAAAAAAGGAACAGCTTTGTAGGGGAAGGGAATAGCTCTGTTCCATCAACATATGTGTACCCCACGGCTTCGGCGTATAGACATTGACAGGAATGGTCGAAATTGGCTGGTTAAATAATTATAGCTATTCAGATTTCGAATTTAATTTCCATAATGCGAGACTGTAGTATCCAGATCTTAGAAGTGAAACTGAGATTTTATTCCTTTTGTTAGTTGATACTAAATTATTTATCTTTATGTCTATTAGATATGTTGTAGTCAGGATTTAACTAATTTTCCCTTTTATTTTAAGTGGCTGACGTTTGTACTACTTTTAGAAGATGAGAATTTGGTGCTTATATCATAAATTGAAAATTATATCATAAATTGTAGTGGTAGTGAAGCTAAAAGAGTCGTAGAGAGAGAGGAAAGCTGTGATGAAGGATAATTGGGTGAAGGTTATCTGGGGTTGCTGATGGTGGATTGGGGATGGATGGGGGAGTGGTTTGACGATGGTGGTGTTGGTTTCACGATGATGAAGACTATGGCGGTTTGACCAACCAACCACCATAGTCTTCATCACTTTGTTTTCAACATTAACACCTCTCGCGCCGCTGTTAAGGTTTCCGACCACTCCGATTTCACTTGAGGTATGCTCATCTCTGTTTCTTTCTGTTGCATGTGATTTTTAGATTTAATTGATTCTGAATTCGAGCTTCCTTTTTGAGGTTTTGTACTTTTGTTTCCACTGGATTCAAACGTGGATTGTGTGATTGTAGATGCTTGGGGTTAAAAAAAAGGAGAGCTCAAGATTTACGTTTTATTAAATGTAAATGATGAGACATAACCTTTGTGAATTAATAGAGGTTTAAAGAAGAGGGAAGAGATAGGGTCGGTAAGATCAACCTTTCGAGGATTGATTTGGAATGGGTTCATGTTCTGAGTTGAGTTGAGTGAGGGGTGTGCGAGTCCGCTCACTGGGTTCATGAGAGAATCCGAGTTCCTTCAGACTCTTCATTTCAGCTCACTCTGGTTGGGATACGGGTCGGTTGTTAATATGTCGGTTCCGATTGTGTTGGATATTGATGATGCGAAGAAAGAGTGAATATATGGTTTGGGTTCGACGTCTGTTGTGCCTATTGATGGTTCTGATTCGACATTAGAAGTATATTGATTTTTCCCCAATAACTATTTTGATCAAGTAAGATGGTTTTCTGCATCTTTTTTTGTTAATACGTGATTTGCTTATATGTTCAGGAGTTGTTCATCTTCAACTTCTGCGTTGTTAACACAGCCAAACAAGTCTTGTATGAAAGATTTGTTTTCTATATTAATTGATTTCTATTTTGGATTTTTATGATACTAATAATTTACTATAACATCAAGAAGTTTGTTGAATAATTTTTGCAGTTTGTCAGCACTTTTGCTCAAGAACAATGAAAACTAACAAGGATTCTTGAAATTTTTTTCGGCATTCACCCTTTGGTAAGAACTTATTGCTTCATGTTCTATTAGGGGATTTTTTTTTCTTTCCTGATCAGTTTCATCTTAAAACATGTGTGTAAGCCCAAAATTTGATATGTGGATTACAACTCTGATGTGTTAGTATTACAAATTGAAATAATTTAACATTTGACCTTTTGTCTGCAAGTTTTTTGTGTTTGATCTCATGGGTTAAATAACAACCACCTTATGTCTCTATCTATTTATCTACAGGGGACGAAAACCACACCAACGCCACCTACCACCGGCAATGGCCCCTAATTGATTTCATTTACCGTTCACGGGTTATCCGGTGTCCGGCCGACTATGACAACGACAAATCAAGTGCAGCGATGGCGGCATGCTTTATCCTAATCTCGCCATTTGATTCGCTTTATATCGTCAAGGTCATGTTTAATTTCAGTAATTAGGACTTTATAATTGACTTTATTAGTTGTTATTCACTTTATTGGTTCTGGATGATCGTCTAATCTCATTTGCAAAAGTGATAAAATAAAAGATGGATATCATATGATTCTCCGAGTTAATTAATTGTATAAACTGATAGTATATTTTTACATATTGTTTATTTGTTTCACATCGTGCATATAAACAAGTAAACAACATTCTCAGATGGTTGGAAATCTTTTAAATATATAGTTGAACATTAATGCTAAGAATGATTTTACCAATGTCTATAGTGTATAATTTTATATAGATATTTTCGAGAACTGTTAATTGACTTTTGTTAGCGTTTAGATTTATTGTTGATTTGGATTGTATTGTGTTTGTCAGGTGAATGAGAAAGATGCAGCTGGCAAACCTGAGTCAATGGTGGTATGTGTTTGATTTTGATGTGGTTTTGAATATATGTTTTTAATTAGAGAAGACTGATTGATTTTTTGTTAGTTTGTTGAATTAAGTTAGTTTTATTTGATCAAATTATATGCTTTTAAGCATTTATGCTATGCTTAGTTTAGACGTTCTAAAATACTAAGCATAATATGCTTTTTGTCGTATCGTTGGAAGAATTAATTTCTAAAGCAGATAAAAGTGAAAATGGTCTTGATTCAAAAGAGACATAATAAATATCAAGTTTATATAATAAAACTTATATTTTCTTTTTACAGGTGCACAAAACGAAAAGAAGAACTCTTTATGTCGCAGCATGCATGCTTTAAAGACTCTAATGGGCTTCTGAATTGGGGATGCGAGTGAAAGAGGGGATTTATTTCACCTGTGGAGCAGAATGAATGGAACCAGTGCTTGTCTATTCTCCAAAACATATGCATATCAGCCCAGGCGGACTCATAGGCGTGGACTATTGCATCAGATTCGGGTTCGGAAGATTATTGTAAGGAGTATGTTTGCCCAGTCGAATCAATGCTATACATGGAATAACTGGGTTCCGATTAAGGTAAGGTAGACTTTGGATTCCCACTTTATTCAACCTGGCCAAAAGAGGTATTCCTATTCCATCCCTTCTTTATAAGCGATCAAGGAGTCGTAACTCATATCACGGGAGGAAACTTTGCTCACAGTTCTATTACTATTAATGGGTGGCTCCGCGATTTCTTATGGGCACGGGCATCCCATGTAATTCAGTAGTTTGTTTGGTAAAAAGGCACAATCGAATTTGCTTAAGGCTTTTTTTCACTATCTTTTGGTGCATTTGGAGAACAAGGAACAAGTTGCTTTTACAAAGAAGTCATCCAGGCATAAGATCAGTGGTTGAAGAAATTAAAAATCTATCCTTTCTTTGGGTCAAAAATAGAAGAAATTAGGATGGATAGATTAGGACATCTGGTGCAAATTTAGCATTATTGAAAAAATGTAAATTGGTTGGTGGAGTCTGTTGTAAATTGGTGTGTTTTGTTGGTGTCCTACGGTTTTTCCAGCTCTCAGTTGAGCCGCTCTCTTCATTAAATTAATGAAGTTTTTCCTTCCCAAAAAAGTACACTCCTAATCTCATAGCACAAGTTTAACAAACATGTACATTAGTGATTAATCCTTCGCAAGACAGGTTAGTTCCCCGCCGCAACTCGCGGGTGGGAACAAACCTAGTTACATTAAAGTTCCTTCATAGAAACGCATCAAATTTGCAAGTACCCATGGAAAATATCATTGGAAATAAAGGTCGCTAGTAATTGTGTACTTCAATAGCAATTTGGTAGCTCGGTAACTACTTTAAATTTTGGTAGCAACAGTCCTTTAACTATTGCTATGGTTCAACCCGGTCCGTATATGTAGTAATTAGGGGTGCAAACGAGCCGAGCGGCTCGCGAGCTACTCGAAATTGGCTCGAGAAAAAAGCTTGAAACGAGCCGAGCCTTATCTAGCCCGAGCCGAGCTTGAGCATAAAATAAAGCTCGTTTGTTTATCGAGCCCGAGCTTGAGCCTCGCATGTAAAGCTCGTTCGGCTCGTCAATCCTTATCGAGCCTTAGTGTAAACGAGCCGAGTCGAGTCGAGCTTATTTTAAGTTGTTTACAAGCCGACCTCGAATATAAAAATAAGCTTATTGAGTAAACGAGCCCGAGCCCGAGTTTCACTTATCGGGCTCGCGAGCCTAAAATTTCTATTATTTATATTATTTTATTTTATATATTAATTAATAGATAATAAATGAGCCGAGCCCTAGCCTAGCTCGAGCTTGAGAAAATACCAACGAACCGAGCTCGAGATATGAAAACAAAGATCGAATCGAGTAGAGCTCGAGCCCGAGCTCTCATAACTTATAATCATCTTGTCTAATTTTATAATCAAATTTAATACTTCATTTTCACGGAGAAAGTGTCGTTCTTGAAAGAAATCTTTATGTCTTATCTGATTAAAGATTTTGTATACCCACGAAATACTTTAATTTGAAAGCGAGTTTTCGTGATAAGAAAAGTAATCAACACAATTATGAAATCTAGAAAACCTACTTATAAGTGTTATTGCGAGTTCCGGCATACAAAACTCAATGAACAAAGCAAATAATTTATAGAAGTTTATATGTGTTATTGAGAGTTCCGGTATACAAAACTTAAAGGACAAAGCAAATAATTTATAGAATTTATGTACCCTTGAAGCATCCATCATCCACTTTTAACTCTACGAAGTTTAATGGACGTTACACTTACCTTTTCTGTTACTTTTTGTGGCATTAGTTTAGCGTTTGGTTATCAAAAACCATATGTTCTTCTTAAAATAAGTAGTTATTTATTTCTTTTTTAATTCTAGGAAAGGGTTCTGTGTGGAGCAAGTAATCATATATTCATATATCTATCTATATAATAAAAAAAATCACTTGAAGAACACTAGTCATTATATTAGGCCATCTTTTGATAATTATTATTTTAATTTAATCTCTTCTAATTAATTATAGATAATCATTCTACTAAATATTATTTAATTTAATATCTTGTATTATAGATAACTCTCCTACTAAATATTATTAGTTTAATATCTTATGGATAATTATTATTTAGTTTAATCTCCTTTTCATTTATAATATTACTAGGTTATGGACCCGTGTATTACACGGGTTAAATAATGAAAACCGTTACAATTTTGAAAGAAAACCATTTTGGAAGCATAATTGTAAGATTTACATATCGGTTTAAGGGTTTTAACGGACACGCTAATGCATATTTAGTGAGAACCAAAAAGATTAAAGATATTGTATGCATTCATCAATTTGTGTAGAACACATGCATGTACACACAGACAATTAGATAAAAGATGTAAAGTTACCTGATGAGTCGAGAAGTTAAAACATCCATTCCATATCTCCAGCAGTACTTTCAGGTAGGTACCACTACCATCTGATTATAGTTGTCTAATTCACGTAGTCAGAGTGCACATCCAAACACCCCATAAATGCATTTCAAATTTGTAATCAAATGTAACTATGCCGTCTGAAAAAGATTAAATAAACAAATGTCAACCAACCAGAAACAAAGGTTCCTCAATGATTCTCAATACCTTCTATAGTAGCTGCAATGGCTTTCCCCTTTTCAACAATTCTCTCCATACATGCAACTGCATCATTATAAACATTTTGCTATAAAAAGGTAAGAAGCAGTACACTGGTTGAATAATGATAACAATATAATTCATAAAATAATTTATAAGCATTCCAAACAACTTTCCTTACAACCCAGTTGACATTTTTACTTCTTTTAAGCAATTATTTTTTTGCCTTATTCAAATGTTAGAGATAAAACATATATGAATCGACCCGTATACTGGGCAAAATTGCAACTTTACTTATACACAAACTTCAAATTACAATCACATTGCTACGTAACAAACTGGTTTTGACCCGTTAAACTAACCCGGCCGTATTGCCGCCTCTAAATTTACTTTCTTTTATTATATTAGTAAGATAAGATTTATTTGAATTAATTATATTTGAACGTTTTGTTTACTTTGGTATCAAATAAATTTTACAAAACTTAAAATAAAATTAACTAATAGTATTTATCATTTATACATTTACGGAGTTTTAAATAAATGGTTAAATTTATCGAGACTTCGTTAACATATTTTGCAACAACAGAATAATCTATTTTTATTACGAAAACCAAACTTTGTATTAATATATTAAATATTTTGATTTTCACTATACAAATTACATTTACTCAATCCATGTAACACATGAGGTTTTTTAAGATATAACTTTTTATTATTTGATATATAAAATTAGATTTATCCAATTCGTACAATACACGAGGTTTTTTAATGATATATATTTTTTATTATTTAGTACAGAAAATTACATTTTTCATCCAAACCGTGTAATGCGTGTATTTTTAAAGATGTAATTTTTTTATTGTTTGGTATATAAAATTACATTTATTCAAACCGTGTAATAAATGAGGTTTTTTAAAGACGTATTATTTTATTATTTGGTAAACAATATTACATTTATTCAACCCGTGTAATACACATGGTTTTAAAGATATAACTTTTTTATTTGGTATACAAAATTACATTTATTCAAACCGTATAATATGATTCTTATAGATATAACTTTTTATTATTTAATATATAAAATTATATTTATTCAACCCGTACAATAAATGAGGTTTCAAAGATATATTGTTTTATTATTTAGTATATAAAATTTATTTATTTTACCCTGTGTAATACACGGGGTTATAACATAGTGTGTGTGTGTGTGTATATATATATATATATATAGGGGAAGGTTCAACTGAAAACCACTAGTTATTGTGAAAACTCTAAAACTAATTAAAAAAGCCAAAAAAAACGTACAATTTTTTTTTTGCATACCAATTTTCATAACTTTTTATATATAAAAAAAATTTTCAGAAAAAAAAATTGTAGTGCACATGTGTATGTGTACTACGCATGTGTAGTAACACATGTGTACTACAACAAAAAAAAATTTGAAAATTTTTTTTATATAAAAAACCCTACGATTTTTAAAAAAAAATTGAAAAAAAAATTGTGTGTTTTTTAAGCTTTTTTTAGTTAGTTTTCGAGTTTTCACAATAAAAGTGGTTTTCATTTGAACTATCCCCTATATATATATATAGGCTGGGGTTCGGCTACGAAGTCCATTTTTCCTACAAAATGTACAAAGTCATAACACCACAATTTCAACCATAAAACACACTTAAAACCCACAAAAAACAAAGTGAAGATCACTAACACACAATAGCAAAACCCTAACAATCCATATAAACTTCAAACACACCATCATAGCACTATGAATATAAAACACAACATGCTAATCAACATAAAACACACTAATGTTAGTTATTCGATAATCAAAGCCTTATCATCTAAAACACAACACAAAACCCACAAATATAGCGTTTTAGTAATCTTCACTTTGTTATTTTTGAGTTTTGATTGTGTTTTATGGTTGACATTATGATGTTTTATGACTTTTTACACTTTGTAGGAAAATAGACTTTATAGCAAACTCCGACCCTATATATATATATATATATATGTGTGTGTGTGTGTGTGTGTGTGTGTGTATAGGTAGAGGATCCTGTAAAACAAGGTTAAAAGTGTGAGAAGTGTGAGAAATATTGTGGAGATGAGATGTGTCCTCAATCTAAATTAATTTAAAAGGGTAAACAAGTAATTTTATCATTGATTCAATTAATTTGTAATCTTCCATAACCGCCACTCTTATTTATTGGAATACGAATTTGTTTCTTTTTTTAAAGAGTATAACACTACAACATTATATATAACACTGCAACCACCATTCATCACTGTAATAAGTATATAACAATACAAATCTCTATAAAACACTATGAATATTATATAACACCATATAACCCTTTTATAACTCTGTATAACACTACAACATTATATATAACACTACAACCACTATTCAGCACTGTAATAAGTATATAACACTACAAAACACCATTCAACAGTTCATAACACTGTAATAAGTATATAACACTACAAAACAAGATATAACACTGCAATCACTATAAAACACTATGAATAATATATAACACCATATAACCTTTTTTATAACTCTCTATAACACTACAACATTATATATAACACTGCAACCACCATTCAGCACTGTAATAACTATATAACACTACAAATCTTTATAAAACACTAGGAATAGTATATAATACCATATAACCCTTTTATAACTCTGTATAACACTACAACATTATATATAACACTGCAACCACCATTCAGCACTGTAATAAGTATATAACACTACAAAAGGACGATAGACAATAAAGAATGTTGGGATTGAACCCCACCAAAGGAACAACTGATAAAGCCAAAACTGGATCAGAACAGTGGATTCACAATAAGCAGTTGTTTGCATCAGTCTTTCCCCTTGAATGTGGCCTAACATCTGATATCCTCTAACTACTGCCCTTCTACAACAACTGCTGATTTACAACAACTGATGATCTCTAAAGACTGTTGGTAATAAAGCACTGATGCTCAATCTACTGATATGGATCAAGTACTGCTCAAGACACAAAGAACTGTTGGGGCTATAACAGTGGAATGAGACGCAGTAGTTTCGTTTATTCTTTGTATTATTTGTAATCAGTAGTTTAGTAAGCAGTGCTTGTATAGATCAGTGGTTATAGGTTGTTAGGAGGTTAGATGTCACTTTCATGGTGACGTCAGCAAAGATGCCACAGTGGTTTGTTCTGTACTATAAATAGAACAGTACCCTGTACTGTTCTATTAGCTTTGTTCATCACAAAGTCATTCTGTACGAACAATCACTGTGAGCTCAGACTGCGGGGGAGATTGTATGCATGCGTGCATTCTAGTTGAAGATTGTAATAAATATAATCATTCGATTTCATGTTAAACATGTTTGCTTAAAACAATTCTCTCTTTGATTGTGTTGAAAGTTTATTCATCTATTTCCGTTGCAATTGTTTCTGTTTCATCTTCATTTTAGTTAGACAAACACAATCATATCAAACTCAGATCCTAACAATTGGTATCAGAGCTTGGACAGTCTAACTTGATCTAACAATCATTTTGACGTAAAATTTCAGCTCAAAATCGTTGATACTTTTAATTGTTCATTTTTGTTGTAAAACAGAGTAAGGTGTAGGATCGGGATTCGATCAAATGAGTCGTTCAGAAGAGTTCTTGATCAATACGAAAGGCGAAATCAGACGTATTGATGTTATAGCAGCTAGATTTGCACGTAGAATCACTTTAACTGTCGATTGTATTGATTTGAAACTGACTACAGATCGTTCGATACTTCGGCATCACTTCGTCTCCGAAATCACAAAGTTTTAAATGAAGACCTGGACTAACCTATTTATAGGAATGCCAGACCCCATGAACCAGTCCACACGAGCTGGTCCAGGTCACACGACCTGGCCAGAAAGCACGAACTTGCCAGAAATCACGAACTTGGTCACCTCGTGCGAGGTGGCCTAGCCACTTCGTGAGGGGTGGCTGATTTAGGTCTGTTTCCCGTTTCTCTCGTACAATGTGTCCTGGTCTATCTATTCTAGTTACATGACTAGATTCAAGACATAAGATGAAGTCAACAGACATATGCACTAACAAACTCCCCCTTAGATGATGACGAGTTTTCAGTGTATTGAGTCTTCAGTCTTGATCGGTCTTCTCGCTCTTTCCAAAGTATCTTTCTCTGTAAGCATCCTTCAATCTCTATCTTTCAATCTCTCTTGATCAGATCTCTCGATTCCTTAAACTCATCAGCAATCTGAAATCTTCAAATCAACAGACTCCCCTTTGCTAACAGACTCCCCCTTAAGTTGTTCCAAGATCGTAATCTGACATAGCACTCGTTCTAAGATCGTGTCCTGGCTCAAACTCTACTCAGGCTTAGACACGGGGATCAGGTTCATAAACGTCTCCTGGCTCTCCGTAGCAACAGGATCAGAAACCTGGTAACCTGTACAATTCTCTACCCAAAAGTAAATTTCACCATTGTTAAAATTTAACAAATTTAGAAACCACTTGTAAAAATCATTCAACATCAACAATAGTTATATCAAGTTCAAATTAATGACCTTGATTAACTAATAGTAAAATCACCCTCAAAACATCTTGTAAGATTATCTTAAAACATTTCTCAAATTATTTCAAACTTTAACTTCATTTTTCATTTCAAACACACTCTCCCAATCCGCTGTCGTTCATCATGTTTAGCACTCAGAATTTGAAAATCAGCTTTTCAACATCAGTTGTCGAAAATAAGATGAAATAAAATCTTTTTGATTTTTCAAAATTTTATGCTAAAACACACTGAAAATCTTTTTGGATTTTAAGAAATAAACTATATACAGACATCTTTTTGTGAGTTTGTGTAAGAGGATCATATCAGTTTATGACAAATCACTAGCACCGTTGACCTTTTTAGACTTTAAGATTTTAAACAATTCACTTAGATTGTCAGTATACTGATCCACTTAAATTTTCACACAATGTTCAATTGTTTCGAGATACGAATTTAGTGTTTTAAGCACTTAACTTATTCGAGTGTCCCACCTCAGAATATACTCCCGTATCCAGACTCCTATATTCAGTCTTACAGGTGAATGTACACTAATGATATCTGTAAATGGTAATGCGAGGCCATGAGAGCTCAGGTTAGAACTTCCGTTCAGACAAAGAGATGATGGCTCGACTTTTAGGTGTGTCCCGTTTGGGGATCTTTTCTTCAACAGCACATGATTAGCATTTTTCAATGTTTCATCATTTTTTATGCTGAGGGTGGGCTTTATGATTAAAGCAGTGCAGAGTATTATACAAGGACTAGGCTATTGCTCCCGCAAAATCAGAAGTCCTGGTATAATACCCCAGATATCATCACGCACAAAGACCTAGTATGTCAGAAATAGAAAACCCTTCAAACAAGATTTCAGGGGTTACATATATATCCGAGAGATGTTCCCCACGAGATAAGTAAGTATTTGATATTTAGGTTTATATCCGAGAGATGTTCCCCACGACATATCATCAGTGAGACCGTTTATCACATTTTAACTTTCCAATTCTTTAGCGTACTGTGATTGTCTACTGATGTACTATCATTTCCTCTTTTTCACAACAAAACTCATTTTGATTTTTCGATGTTTTTCATTTTTAGATTTTATCATGTTTTTTGATTTTTCAAATTTTCAAAATTTTAATTTTTTTTACTCCCCCTAAAATCAAAAATATGTTTCAATTTTTGATTTTTTCCGGGAAAATTTGAAAGTAAAAACAATAAACTGTACAATTAAAATGACAAACTGATGTGAATTGCTTCAATTTTCCATTCTCTTGGCATAAACAATCAGAACTCCCCCTGACAACAAACTATTTTCCCATTATGATTTCAAAACACTTAAGTTTGTTTTAATCAAAATGGTTTTTCCGAAAAATTAGTTTTGTTGATTTCACACATCATGGGGATTCATTCATCACTTTGTTCTTTCAACCACTTTGTAAAAACTATCACTTGTAGACTTTTCACAAAAAAACATTTTTCAAGAATGAAGCCGATTCATGCTCCACGATTACCAACTTGGGAGCTCCGGCAAGTCAGGATTTTACTTTTTAAAGAATCTCACCCATGCCTGATCAATCATGGGTGAACCATCATCATTTAGTTTAACAATTTTCGATTCATAAAATTCTTTTACTCCCTTCACCTTCCCATCAGCCATCTTACCAAAAATATGTAGCACTTTACCATTAAATGCTTTTTCAGCATCAAATTCTTTCTTATCAGAGAAGAATTGATCTGAAATCTCAATCTTACCAATTTTTTATTTCAAGTTTCCGTTTGACAATGGTGGAAAATTTTCATCATCCATTTTCGGAACGGAATTCTCATCATTTAGCACAACAGATGGTTCATCTGACTGTGACGAATCAGATTCATTGCCAGAACTAACTTCTGATTTCTTAACAACCCATTTATGTTTGTTTAAATTGGCTCTTCTTTTGTAAAAATGTTTCGAACTTTCACCAACTTCGAAAGTCGAATTTTTGAACTCCTTAAATTTTTCTATTGGTTGTTCCTTTTTATCAACACATTTCTCTTTCAATTTAGAGTTAGAAGAAACTCCCTGTTTTGTGTTGGTGGGCTTTGAGAAATTCCAAGCAATATGTCCAACCTCTTGGCATCTGAAAGAGGTTCTTCTTTCAACTCTTGGTTCAGATTCCTTCAACATATTCTTTTGCTTTTCGGCAAGAAACTCCTTGTTTGACTGTTTCCAGAAAGGTTTCTCCTTCTCTTCTTCAAACATTCTCCTAAAACAAATTTAGTTTTTGGTTTATAAATTTTCTCATTTTTATGATTTTCGGGTGGAATAAAACCTAATCCTTTCTTTTTGAAATTACTGTTATGGTTTGGTTTCTTTCGATAACCCGAACCAGAACTGTAACCATTTTTCTTGTTCAATCTTTGTTGAACTCTTGAAGTGTATTTTTTAGGTTTTTCAGTAACATTTACATCTTTTATTTCAGAAATGTTAATTTCTGTTAATTTGAAAACCTTGTTAATCATTTTAGTTTAAACACCTCTTATTGGAAATTCTTCATCAGAATATAATTTGTTAGAATCATTCAAAGTATATGCTACTTTGAATATTTCGTCATTCAAATTATTTTTTGATATCAGAAAATCTTTATTGTAAACCCTTTTGACTGGTGAACTCGAGCTTTTGTTTGATGAACTCGAATTTTCAGATTTAAACTCTGACTTTGACTCTTCATCTTTATCCAACACCTGATCGACCACTTTCTTAATTAACTCGGACTCATGATCAGTGTCAGACGCTGTGAAGGTGACATCAATATCATCTGGTAATCCATCGATAGACTCGGATTTCAGATTCAGATTGAGTGCTTCAGCCACCTTTTCAAAGTGTCGGGGGGTATAGCCATCCCACATTGGATTTGGTACTCTGTTATAATTCAAACCAGTTTTCTTCATTTTCTTCATACTTATGAGCTGCAACGGTAGGATAGATGCGATCAATAACATACTCTGAACTTTGATAGCTTCGAAGTAAAGTATTCACTCTTTCTGTTTCGATCGTCATTGCTGCCAATTCTTATTTAAGCCCTGCAATAATCTCAATGTATTTGTTGATTGCAGTTTGCTTTTGAAGAACTGTTGCTTTCAGAAGATTCTTCATCTGGATATCCTCATCACTAGCTCCTTTGTACAAGTTCACTTTTCTGCTTAGGAGATCATATGATTCCTTTATGCTTCTCACATTATGCAATAAGTTCTCTTTGAGCTTCTCCAATTCAGCATACTTTGTATCTTTTTCAGCACAATTTTTGCAAGGTACTAAACATTTTGCACAAGGTTTTTCAACCTTTACAATCTTTTCAACTTCAATAATTTTTTCAACTTCGACAATTTTTTCAACTATTTTCTCCACCACCTTATCAATCACAATCGGTTCTTTCTCAACTTCTATCTTCACTTCACTCTCTTCAACCTCGACCTTCTCTGTCGGTTTTTCTTCAACTTTTGCTTTATCAACTTCTATCTTAACTTCAGTCTTTTCTTCAGCAACCCTTCTTGCTTCCATTTCTCTCTTCAGTCTAGCAGCCCTTTTCACTTTCAATATCTCGATTTTATCTGCAAAAAAAAAAAAAATCAAAACTATAAGGATCCAATTGTTTTCTAGCTTTATTAATATACTCTTCCTCATCATCAGTGTCTTCATCACTTCATGAAGACTTAAAAGTCGGTTGTCTTCTAGGACTGTTCTTAGATTTGATTGATTCTTCTTCCGAGGTTGAATCTTCAAAGATTCGAGAAACAAATGCTTTAGAAACTGAAGGTCTAGAAGGATCATAATAATCCCAATTGAAATCTTTCGGAATCCTTTCATCTTCTTGGTCTACCAAACCAAAACAAGCTTTACCCTTTGATTCTTCAATCGAAATAGTACGTGAGTGTGAAGATTGTTGTTGATATGGTTGTTGAGCAACCTGATGATAAATTACTTTTCTATGATAATCGTTGTTTTCGAAAGGATCTTGTCTTCCAGTTGCTTCTCTGTTTGTACACTCTAGTTTAAAATGTCCTTTTTCTCGGCAACGAAAACAAGTAACCTTCGATTTGTCAAAACCTAGCTGAGATGTTGCAGCTTCACGAAGATCATCTCTTCCGGTGATCTGTTTGAACTTTTCTGCTCTTCTCAAAACGCTAGCTAAACACCACTTGATGTCCATCAACTCAAGTTCTTCAGAATCAATCTGATCATAATCCTCTTTAGTAAGCATCGGATTTCCGATTCGTCCAGCAACTAAGCTTTCATACGACTCTAACACAGTGACAAGAGATGCCATGTGTTGGTTCGCAATATCTGGAGAAAAATTTTGACCATTTTGAATATGTAATACAACATTGCATTGCAATACTTGACCGGTAACATTTGTTGAACTTTGTTATTGAGAACTCGGTGTCAAGAAATTTGGTTCAAAACTTGAATAAGACGAAGAATATCCATTGCTCTGATTTGTATTGCTTGCATTTGTTCCAGAAGAATTTTCAGCACTGAACGCAGTTTGAATCTTCGGACTAGGAGTAGTCTCAATCTTGTTTTCTCTGTAGTACAGACTAACATCCTGTTGAGTATCTGGACTTCTCATTGTAGCAGTTTTTCGAATTGATAGCTCATGTTCTTCCAATTTCTGGATAAACCTACTTAAATTCATATCTTCAAATTGTCGGTTATGCTTTAAAATCAACAGATATGTTCCCTATTCATTATTTGGTAACGCATCGGCTAGTTTCTCAACCCATTCTTCATCTTCTTTCTTGATGTCCAATCTTTTCATCTCCATGACTAGATGACAATATCTCTCAATAATCTTTCTTGTTGTTTCACCTTCAAAAGCTGTAAACATATCAAACGATTTCTTTAGTAATGCTCGTTTATTTTTTATCATATCGGCACTACCCTTAAACTTTTTAATCAACGCTCTCCAGATTGATCTAGCAGTTCCCTCATGTTGAAGCAAAACGAAAATATCTTCTTTTACCGCTTGCTGGAGAATGCTAATCATCATTTTTTCACTAGTGTATCTTAATTTTTCATCCGGTAAAAATTGACTTAATTGTTTTCAATTTCTAAGTTCATCTGTCGGTAGAGTATAATCTTTCTCTAAAGAAACCCATGCATCAAACTTGTTCGCTTGTACCCAGTTTTCAAAACGGTCTTGCCACCCTTTAAAGTCCTCAATGTACATAAGCTTTGGAGGCTTTTGGAAAGTTCCCGTTTCATTCTCGATACCCACAGTTTCAGCAACTATAACTGGAGCGACCGGAGCAGTAGCAAACGCATTGTAAAATTCGTTGTCCATGTTGTGGTACGAAAAATTTCACAAACTATCGATTTCAAACAGTCTGGAATGTCACGCGAGCTGGAAATCCTCAAACCGAACGAACTGAAATCACTTCAAACGAGCTGGATACTTTCAAGCGGTCTAGATCACACCGTTTGACGATTTCAAACGAGCTGGAAACTTTTCAAACGACCTGGTAAAAATCCAAACGACCTGAACTCAAGCGACCTGGAATTCGTGCGACCTGGAGACACTTTCAAACCGTGCGACCTGTTTTTTTTTCAACCCGTGCGACTTGATTCAAACAAACTGGGTCAAGCTGTGCGATCTGGGTAATTTCCAAACGACCTGGTTCAGAATTATAAGCGATCTGACCAAATTTCCACGCGACCTGACTAGTTTCAAGCGACCTGGTTCAATTTCACACGACCTGGACCACCTCCAAACGACCTGGAATTCAACTTCACACGACCTGGACTAATCTCACATGACCTGGATCAATCTCACACGACCTGGATCACCTCGCACGACCTGGATCATAATTTCAAATGACCTGACTTGATTTCGAACGATCTGAGGGTATTTTTCACGCGATTTGAACAAGATTCACACCGTTTGAGAATTCTAAGTCCAATAGTTCATCATTTTGTCAAATTTTATCAAGTTTTAGGTTGAATTTGGTTCTGATTTGTTCACGGATTGATTAAAACTCAGTTTTACAAGTTATAACACGAAATCAGGTCATATTAACCACGAATGCATGGTTAATTTTGAGAAAAACGAGTAGAAAATGAGTAGAAAGAAGTTATTTTTGAAGAAATCAAGCTGAAATGGTAAGAACTCTTCCTCCTGAGTTCTGATACCACTTGTAGGATCCGGATTCGATCAAACGAGTCGTTCAGAATAGTTCTTGATCAATACGAAAGGCGGAATCAGACGTATTGAGGTTATAGCAGCTAGATTTGCACGTAGAATCACTTTAACTGTCGGTTGTATTGATTTAAAACTGACTACAGATCGTTCGACACTTTGGCAACACTTCGTCTCCGGAATCACAAAGTTTTAAATGAAGACCTGGACTCACCTATTTATAGGAATGCCAGACCCCATGAACCAGTCCACATGAGCTGGTCCAGGTTGCACGACCTGGCCAGAAAGCACGAACTTGCCAGAAAGCACAAACTTGGTCACCTCGTGCGAGGTGGCCTAGCCACTTCGTGAGGGGTGGCTAATACAGGTATGTTTCCCGTTTCTCTCGTACAATGTGTCCTGGTCTATCTATTCTAGTTACATGACTCGGTACAAGACATAAGACGAAGTCAACAGACATATGCACTAACAAAGGTATAATCACGTACAAAGTTGATTATTCAGTGCCTGAAAAACAACCAGAATGACGTCACAATCATAGGATGTCAATAACAACATTGGTTCACTCTTCAAACCACCTATGTTGAAGAGATCTGAATACAACATCTGGGAGCGAAGGATGGGTCACATCCTAGCTGAACAGAATACTGGATGTTGGAAGTCGGTTATCTTTGGACCACATATTCCAATGGTGTCGAGTGCTGAGGATCTAAAGGTCATGGTTCCTAAGAAAATTGAGAACTATACTGAACAGGATTTTCAGAAAATTGAACTGGATGCCAAGGTATTTAGCATCATTGCATCTGCACTACCAAATGAGATCTATGCTGGACTGTTACACTGTAACAGTGCCAAGGAATTATGGGATGCACTTAAGGAACAGTTTGGGGGGACTGAAGAAGTAATTGAAAATAACAGGGAAATTTTAAATCAACAGTATGAAACCTTTTGTCACATTAAGGGTGAATCATTAACACAGTAGTTTGAGCGTTTTAGTTATCTCATAAGTGTACTTAAGCTTGTTAAAACTGAATTTCCTAAATCAACTGTAAACAACAGGTTTTTAAGGTAACTTCCTGAAAAATGGGACACAATTGCTTTTGTAACCAGAAACGCTGTTGAGTTCAAAGATCTAACACTGACTCAACTTCATGGTAGACTCCTTACCTATGAAAGGGAGTTGAACCAGAAAAAGAAGTTACAAGAGTCAGGGAAGGTTGCTGATGACTATTCCTTTGGTAGCACAGCACTTCTGGGTCAAGAGGAATCTGGTAGTAGTAAGGATCAGAGTTATGATCATTATATTGACATAACTGCTGGTGGAGCCTTTAATAACTCTGATTCTTACTCAAACAACTATGCTTTCACTGCTAGTAGTGAAACCCAGACTTCTGATAACCTATCTTTTGAACTCAATGATCTCCAGCATTTTGATCCAACTGATTTAGAGGAAATGGACATATTACCCCAACTTGCACTGCTAAGTGTTAGAACCAGCAAGTTTTACAAAAGGACAGGGAGAAAATTTCCAGGGTTGCATGGGAATTTAAAAGTAGGGTTAGATAAATCAAAAATCAAATGCTACAAGTGCAGCAGGTTAGGTCACTTTGCTAGAGAGTGTAGGAGTCTAAACAGTGGACCAATTATAACACACCCTAGCCCTAGACCAAAAAGTAACCAAAACACTGTGCAGTATTCCCAATATACCTCTGCTGCCCATGTAAACACTGCAACCCCTGTTCCTGTGCATTATGTCCAAACCACTGTTCCTCAAATTCAGTATGTCCAAGCCCCTGTCCCTCAGGTTCAAGTGCAACAAGTTGCACCTCAACAAGCTGCACCAGCAGTGGTTCAACCAGATCAGCAAAGCTTTTTCACCCAAGGCCTTGTTGACTGGAGTAGCTTACATGAAGAGTTAGGAGATGAAAACTTTGCTCTCTATGCTCAAAATAATGTTTCTAGTGATGATTTCTGTTTTGTAGCATTGGAGTCAATACCAGAAGGGATGGAAACTGAAGAAGGACAGACAAATGAAGAAACAGTGGATAAAATTGCTGAAGCAGTGGTTACTGCTGTTGCTGGTGAAATACTGTTGGAAGAAAATTCAGAACCCCCGTTGGAACCAATGTCTGACCCCTGCTCTGAAGAAGAAGAGAAGAAACAAGGTGAAAAAGAAGAGAAAGTGCCAGAAGAAAATGAGCATGTCTGTGATTGTGCCATGATGGCTACAACTAAGGTATCACCCCAGGTTCTTAAAAACCTATGTTCAAACAAATGCATCATAGCATTTGCAAACATTAAGGAGGTGAATGAAAACCTTAGAGATAGATTGTTAACTGGTGAAGTACAATTTGAAAAGTCTTTAAAAGAATTAAAAATCAAATTGTCTGAAAAAAGAAAATGAAATTTGCAGCATCAAACAAGTGCATAGCATAACTAAGGACCAACTCCAGACCATGATAGAAAAATATCAAGTCTGTAAAAAGGAGTTGGAAACCACCCAAACCACTTGTGAAAAATAGGTGGAATCCTGCAAAGGTTATGAGATTATGCTTGAAAAACAGCTTGAAAGCAATGTAAAATTTGGCATAGGATTTAGAAAAAATGACCAACTTGAAAACACTGCTGCAAATCAAACTGGTTCTGTTGAAACCATACCCACCAATAAGGATGGCCAAGAAGTTAAAATAACTGATAAAATTGGTAACAAAATCACTCTGGAAAGATCGTAGGGTCTTCAACTTTTGAAGATTGAGAAATACCAATTCAAACCCACATGGTCTGATGAGTGTGACTTCCTTGAAAATTTCAAACCCATGGACTTCACACCTGTGGATGGTGTCAAAGCCCCTAAGGCCAAGGTAATTCCTCTTAAGGACATCCCAACAGTGGTTCAAAACTCTGTTGCAAAGGAGTATGAAAAGAAGAAAAGAAAAGGTTAAAAACTTGTTTTGTGATTTCTGTGAGAAGAAAAATCATTTGACCAAAGATTGTTTTCATCTAAAAGCATATGATATTAACAAAACAAGCATCATTGTGCCTTCAAAGAGATGCACCATCTATGGTAAATCAAACCATCTCACTCAGAAGTGTATGTATCTTAAAACCTATTATGTAAAAAGGAATGAGTACACATTAAAAACACTCTTGAGTTCATCAAAACCACAAGTCAAGAAACAACCACTGTTTGTGCCAGTTCAAACAGCTGTTACAAAACAGCTGAACCAAACCTCTGTCAAAAGAGAAGTTCAGGTGACTGATGCACCCCATGCTAACCAATACCAAAGAGGTAAAGGTCAACAACCATATCCAAGGGTCCCACATGTTTATGAATCCTACAAAAGGCCTTCTAAACCAAGTAAGAACTGGCATCCCTTTGGATATCAAGAATTGATAGGAAATGGCCCCCAACAGTGGTTAGAGAAACAAGCTACAAAAGTTAATCAATCCCCTGATCTAACCACTGTCCATCTTCCTGAACTTAACATAGACACTGTTGAGACCCCATCCAAAGCCTTATTGGCTTTGGAAACCCCCCGAACTAATTATCTACTTGATGTGCAGGGAGCTTCTGCATGCTTAGATAGTCTTTGGTATGTAGATAGTGGAGGCTCTAGGCACATGACTAGATGTAGAGCCCTACTCAAAGAATTCAAAACTCATGGAGGGGGTGATATATCTTTTGGTAATAATAGTAAAGGGAAGGTGATGAGTTTTGGTACAGTACAGTCTGAAAATGTTAAGTTTGAAAATGTTAATCTGATAGACAATCTAAAATTCAACCTCATTAGTGTCTCTCAAATGAGTGACAAAGTTTATGGTTCATTTTTTACTAAGGAGTGTTGTAGGATTGTTGGACCAGAAATGGTTAAAAAGATTGAAGAAATAATAAAAAATGGAAAAGCCCAACTTGTTGCTCAAAGAAGTGGCAATGTTTATGTAGTTGATTTGTCAAAAGAGAGCCCAAGAACTGATGCCTGTCTGTTTTCAGCTGCCTCTAACAAAGAGACAGAACTATGGCACAAAAGATTGGGGCACACAAATCTCAAGACAATCACTACTTTGTCAAAACAGGGACTTGTAAGAGGTCTTCCTCAAAAACTGTTCACCTGTCCTGAGCATTGTGTTTCCTGCTTAAAAGGAAAACAACATAAAAGCTCATTTAAGTCCATTGAAGAGTCCAAAACAACCAAGTGCTTGCAAATGCTTCACATGGATCTGTTTGGCCCAGTTAAAGTCATGAGACTTAGAAAGAAAAGATATTGTTTGGTAATTGTAGATGACTTTTCTAGGTTTACATGGACTTATTTCTTACATTCCAAAGATGAGACTGCAGGCATTCTGCAAGACTTTGTCAAACAGGTTGAAAAGCAGTTGACTTGCCAGTAAAAGTCTTCAGGAGTGACAATGGCGCAGAATTCAGAAATAGGGAGTTGGATGAGTTTTGCGTGTCAAAAGGAATTGTAAGGCAGTACAGCATTCCAAGAACACCAGAACAAAATGGGGTTGTTGAAAGAAAGACAGAACTTTGATTGAGGCTGCCAGGACCATGCATGTTGATTCAGGTTTGCCATTAACTTTCTGGGCAGAGGCTGTAAACACTGCCTGCTATGTCCAGAACAGAGTTTTAATAAACCCTAGGCATCAAAAGACTGCCTATGAAATTATGTATAAAATCAAACCACTGATCTCATATTTCAAAGTTTTTGGCTGCCCATGCTTCATTTTAAACTTAAAAGATTCCATTTCAAAGTTTGCAGCCAAAATTGATTGTGGTTATTATTTGGGATACTCAACCACTGCTAAGGCCTATAAAGTGTTTAACACTAGGACTAAGACAGTGGAAGAGACTTTGAATGTGAAGTTCAGTGAACTTTCTTCAATGAAAATCCCTGCAAATTCTGCAGAATTATTTGATCTTGATAAATTTACTTTTGAAAATGTTTCTGTCAAGACTAACAGTGCAGGTCCATCTCGAAATCCTCCATCAGACTATGTTTCTGCATCAATTGGTAGAGCAGCAGATGTTCAAAACAGTTGTCAAAGCTCAACCACTGCTACCTCAACAGTTGTTGACCAAAGTAGCCCTTTAACCCCTGCTTCCACATCCTCAACCACTGTTGATAAAAATCCTCAAACAGTGGATAAAAATCAACATGTTTCCACACCACTTCCTCCTATTCCTCCACCTCCATTTCAAGACCTTGTTGGATCATCAAAGTCACCAACAGTGGTTAGCTCAGATGATTCACATCTGCATCCTTCACCTTTAAATGCCATTGTTCCATACAAAGGAGATTTAATCTTCTTGAAGTCTCATCTACCTGACCAAATCATTGGCAACATCGTGAAGGGGTGCTCACAAGAAGCCAATCCTAAAATATCTGTCTTTTTGCTGGTTTTCTATCACTCCATCAGCCAGTCAAGTACCAAGAGGCAATAAAAGACAACAGCTGGGTAGAAGCCATGCAAGAGGAACTCCAACAGTTTAAAAGACAACAAGTATGGGAGCTTGTCCACTGCCAGAGGGTGTGAGTCCTATTGGCACAAAGTAGGTCTTCAAAAATAAAACCGATGAAAGGGGTATTATTGTCAAGAATAAAGCAAGGCTTGTGGTTCAAGGGTTCAGACAGGAAGAGGGCATTGACTATGATGAAACTTTTGCACATGTAGCAAGATTGGAAGCTATTAGATTATTCCTGGTGTGACATCTGTGCTTCTACCACCATCATACAAATACGAAACCAATGAGATCTTGTGTTTCACACTTGGGATTTGTGTAAATGTGTGTATCATTTGCACATATCAATTCTTGTTCAATTTCGAGCTTTAAATCGCTTTCTGGAAAGTTATACGCGAACTGATGTGTAAACGTAATCAGTTTAACGAGACAAACACTCCGGAATAGTTACATAGGCTTAACATACCTTAAATAACCTTTTCATAACTTAGAAATAAGTTTTTGAGGGTTTAGTGTGTCGAAATCAAGTTTATTCGATCGCAGGGACTAATTGCGACAAACTACGAAACTATACCGATTCATATAGTAACGTACATTCCGGAACTTGATCATAAGCTAAACATATCCTAAATATCCTTTACATAGCTTAGAAATAGGCTTTAGGGGTTCGGTATGCTAAAATAAACTTATTTGATCAATAGGAACTTAAAGCGTCAAAAAGTGCATAAGTTTGCATTTTTCGCGCATATCTTACGTTCTGAACATATCCGGACATCCAAAAAAATTTTAATCATTAAAATATTTTCTTTTAGTAATTGGAGTGCAAAATTACCATTCATCGTGAAATTTGGATCGCTTTTGCGTCCGTTCGAGTTTTCATCGTAATTAACCGAATAACGCAACCGTACGACCAAACGAACCGACATCCGAGATAATTTCAAGCATGTTTCAAGTCCCCTATGCTTTAACATCCTTTTAGAGCCTTGAAAATGGGTTAACGGGGTTTAAACGCGTCGAAAATGGCTTAAACATGCTGTAGGGACCATTTCTGCCAATTTGTGAAACTTTCTGGTTCATATAGGGGGTGGCGTCGCGCCACAGCAACAGGGTGATGTCGTGGCAGCACGCGACGGTCCTGTTTTGACAGAAACATCAGTTTTCAGCAATCAGTTTGAACTTGAAGGTCTTTTATGCAATTTCTCAATACTATGAACTGGTTTTGGGGCTCCCATTGTATATGAAACCATGTTCCACAAGTGTATGGCTAGGATTGAACCTTGATTCTTGCAAAAACACTTGGAATGATCTCCTTGATCCTAACTTCCTATAAATAGAAGTGGGTTCTTCACTTCATTCCTCACACTTGATTCTAAATCTGCTCTAAGTTGGAGTTTTATACTTCATACATGTGACATCTGTGCCTCTTTGACTATCATACGAATACAAAACAATGAAATATTGTGTTTCATACTTGGGATTTGTATAAATATGTGTATCATTTGCACATGTCAATTCTTGTTCAATTTCGAGCTTTAAATCGCTTTCTAGAAAGTTATACGTGAAATGATGCGTAAACGTAATCAGTTTAACATGAAAAATACTCCAGAACAGTGACATAGGCTTAACATAGCTTAAATAACCTTTACATAACTTAGAAATAAGTTTTGGAGGGTTTGGTGTGTCGAAAACAAGTTTATTAGATCGCAGAGACTATTTGTGTCAAACTACGAAACTATGCCGATTTATATGGTAACGAATATTCCGGAACATGATCATAAGTTAAACATGCCCTAAATATCCTTTACATAGCTTAGAAATAGGCTTTGAGAGGTTTGGGGGGCAAAAATAAACTTATTTGATCAACAGGGACTAAAAGCGTTAAAAAGTGCAGAAGTTTGCATTTACGCGCATATCTCACGTTCTGAACATATCCGGACATCCAAAATTTTTTGTAATCACTAAAATATTTTATTATAGTGATTGGAATACAAAAATTCCATACGCCGCGTAATTTGGATCGTTTTTCGTGTCCGTTCGTATTTCGTCGTAATTAACCGAATAACGCAACCGTACGACCAAACGAACCGACATCCAAGATAATTTTAAGCATGTTTCAAGTCCCCTATGCTTTAACATCCTTGTAGAGCCTTGAAAATGGGTTAACGGGGTTAAAACGCGTCGAAAATGGCTTAAACATGTTGCAGGGACCATTTCTGCCATTTTTCAAAACTTGCTGGATCTGGGGAGTGGTGGCGTCGCGCCACATCATTATGGTGTTTCTATGGCAGCACGCGAGCCCTTCATGTTGACAGAAATTCAGTTTTCAGCAACTAGTTTGAACTTGAGGGTCTTTTATGCAACTTTCTCAATACTATGAACTAGTTTTGGAGCTCCCATTGTATATAAAACCATGTTCCACAAGTGTATGGCTAGGATTGAACCTTGATTCTTGCAAAAACACTTGTCATGATCTTGTTAATCCAAGCTTACTATAAATAGAAGTGGGTTCTTCACTTCATTCCTCACAATTTGATCTCAATTCTTCTCTAAGTTGAAGCTCTCACTTGTGAAGCTTCATACCTAAGAATTTTGAGCTCAAATCTTCATTGCTTGGACCTTTTGTAAGCTTCTTTCATGCTTTTATTGCTTTTCAAGCATGAAAGTCAAACAGTGTTTGACTTTCTACTTTGACCAAGAATTTGGTCAACACAAAGTTCGTTTGAACTTTGCAACGTGAGCGTAATCACGATGGTTATAGTCCCTTGTGACTATACCTACAGATTACCACGTTGATTAGTCGAAGTGACGAGTCAAAGTTTCAGTCAAAATACGTGTTTATGCGTATTTTGCAACGAAGCTATTTTTGGGTATCAAAACACTTTGTTTTGATATCAAACTTGGTTTCTAACTTAGTTGAACATGTTTTAACATGTTTAACTCGTCACTTTTAGTCTAGTGCTTGTTTAGGGTCGTAAGTCAAGAAGTCTAAACCACCGCTTAGACTTTCGAACCCGACCTGTTTGGTCGATCGTTAGGATCCGACCAAGCACATTTAGTGACCATAGTTGTATAGGGAATAACCTTCCGAGGTTATACCTTATGGTCACTTAGTTTAATTAGTTGTATGATAGGTAGTTTATATGCCTTAGGAAAATGACCAAAATGCCCTTTTTCATGCATAATTTGATTTTAAGCATATGTAACCTAAACTTTGTCGCTTAAATTGATTATGCAACCTATTCAAACATGTTAGGGAATATAATACTTGTCATAGGACTAGTTAGGTGCCTTGAACGCGCATTTGCGCGAACGACGCGTTAAAGTAGCGTAAGCTACCTTAATGGGTCATAACGGGTCGTAAGCACTTAGGATAGGTTCTGATTTAGAATGTAGGCTTTGTTAAACCATATCACATGAGTTCCAATACTCATTTGGTTTACGAGACCTCATTCTACCCGATCTTCCGATTTAGGTGTCGATTTATTAACTAGCGACCCGATTACTAGGTGCTACTTGATTTCCTTGGTTTGCCTGAGCTTTGTTAAGTTCATTAGATCGAGGATACTTTACACTACGATGTGAGTACATAGTTCCCCTTTTTTACCGCTTTCAAACATTTTGGGGTGATTCATATGTGCTAAACGATTTCGAGATTTCTAAACGAATGCTATGGTTTATGTTAAACACAACGATTTCAATTATTTGATCAAACTTGTTAGGGCGTCGGTCGAAAGACAGTTGAATGACATTCATTAACTATTTTTGAGCCGACCAGTAGTACGATATGGTACCATAGGATCTGACAAATCCCGTTATTGGACTTTCACCATGGTTATGGGGGTAATGTGGATAACGACAGAACCTAATGATTATTAACTTACCCTTTGGTGGTTTGTTAATACGAGTTGAATGATAAGGACGAGTCACACAGGTTTGAATGTATTCAATGAAACGATCAAAAGTTAGTTTTCACAATTTAAACATGAACCACTGGAACTATCAAACTATGTGAGCTGTTTGATCTATTTGAACCACTAGAACTATTGAACGATGTGAACTATTTGAACCACTTGAACTTTCTGAGCTATGTGAACGATGTGAACTATTTGAACCACTGGAACTATTTGAACTATGTGAACGATTTGATCTATTTGAACCATTGGAACTACTTGATCTATGTGAACTAGTTGAACTATTGAATCATTGGAACTATTCGATCTATGTGAACTATTTGAACGATTGGAACTATTTGTACTATTGAACGATTGGGTTATGGTAAGTGATTAGGTAACGGGGCGGGTGTAATGTGATAAAAGCATGGTGGATACGCCGCTGGTACTTCCTATATATAAGTGCTTTTAACACATTACATGTCGTTGCATTATCTAGATCACTTGGACGAATGTTTTCAAAACAAAGTTACACTATAAGGTTTTCCTAACGATATAAACCATACGAGTTTTAATACGAGAACGATTTACAACTTGGTTTACAAAGACAAATGTTTTAAGTTAAGATTCATGGCTACAATGGTTTTGTTTTTTTACATATATCAACTTGTAAAAGTTGATAGAAACATACTGCAATATCAAACTTTTTTGTTTTCAAGGTATACACTCGACAACCCTCGTAGTTGGATGAGGTATTGCAATATGAACACAAAGCCATGAATCTAACGTATTCACAAAACCTATGTACTCGTCGGCATTTTTATGCTGACGTATTTTCACATATGTTTCAGGTACCATAGTTTGGTGATTGTTTGATGATGATTATGACGCACGCTCACATAGGATTTGGACGAGGCCTTAGTGACTCAATAACAATGAAAGAAAATTTGTTCATGTTTTGATTTTGATTTCAAGACATTGTAATAAACTTAATTCAATAAAACAAAACTTCAATCCATGTGTTGTGAAACAATGATTTTGTTACGACACTCCCCGATGTTTCCGCCGTGATTTGTTGTTTTAACGCGGTCGGGGTGTGACAGAAGAGTTGGTATCAGAGCTCATGGTTATAGGGAATTAGGTTATTAGTAATGCTTTGACCTAGACTATAACCTTCCTAGGACCCTAACACAAGTTATCTTGTGTTTACTCTTAAAACAATATTGTTGCCTATCTTTAGGTGACAACCAGAACAAGAACACGAACTTCAAATCCGACTTGAAAACTAATCATCTCTTCTTAGATGATTTATTATAAGGTTTTGAACCTTCAAAGTTTTCAAAATCTCGTCAAAGTTTCGGCCTTATTAATGTGAAAACATGCAATCTGGAAGGGTGGGTGCCTGTATCCCGAGTTTTCTGTCTAAGGCTAGAGTGTTCGTACAAATCCACATAATCGGACCAGTCACTCTTACCTGTGAACTCTTGGGGTGAGTGTCCACTTATAGGCTAAAGCATTACTTCGCGATACATTATATTGAACCATTTACTTTGATTAGTCACTGTGTGTCGTTTGTTTGTTCGAGGTAACGAACGAATGGTCGCCTTCCTTTTGATTCGTCAACATCTTCAATATCTCTTTTGAACATTCTAATGTCAATCTCACTTGTTTCTCATGTTTTCTTGTTCTTTCTAGAAAATGCCTCCTAGACGCGATCAAACCGAGAATGCGGCCCTCGCAGCCACAATCGTTCAACAAATGGCCGCTGTGATTCCAAACCTCATTACCCAGATAAACCAAGCAAATAACAATAACAACAATAACAATGCTCCGTGTGCTTTCAAAATGTTCAATTCAGCTAAGCCATCAAAATTTTCTGGGTCTCAAGGAGCAACTGCGCTCCTACAATGGTTCGAGAGTCTTGAAAGCACATTCAGACATGTTAAGTGTCCAAATGAACGAAAGGTTGAATTCGCATCTAGTGTTTTTGAGAAACGAGCTTTAACATGGTGGAATGGTGTGATGACAGATAGGGGTGCTGATGTAGCACTGGCTCAAACCTGGGAAGAGCTTCGAGCTCTAATGATGAAGGAATTCTGTCCTCGTCATGAAATCAGGGCATTGGAAAGGGAATTCGACGACCTTAAGCAAGATAGTGGTGAGCATCGAGCCTACACGGACCGATATGAGGAGCTAAGTCTGTTATGTCCAACCATGGTTACGCCTTTGGATAAGGGAATTGAAAAGTATATTGATGGCCTCCCTGACTCAGTTCAAGACATTGTTACTGGTAGCAACCCTACCACAGTTAGACAGGCCATTGAGCTATCCGCTACCCTGACTGAATCTCAGATCAGGAAGGGTAAACTTTTCCGAAAGGGCGACAAGAAACCAACCGATGAAACGAAACCGAAGGATAAGCAGACTCAATCCTCCAAGAAGTCAAAGAAGCGTAAGGTTTCTCAGAACTTCATCGTGGTTGCTCAAAAAAATCAGGTTGTCCCTAACCAACCAGCTCAACCCACTGCTAAGAAGCCATACAACGGAACCGCACCTTTGTGCAACCAGTGCAACCTTCATCATCATGCTAATGTGCAATGCCGCAAATGCCTAAATTGTGGACTTGCTGGTCATACAGCTAGGGTTTTCCGAGCTACAACAGCTCAAAATCAAGTCGACAATAACCCTACTCAGGCTCGTTTTCCACCAGGTTCTTGCTACAACTGTGGCGAGATGGGCCATTTCAGAAACAATTGCCCAAGGCTTGCTAATGCAAATCCAGCTCATGGATGAGCATTCGACTGACTGGAAGACGATGCTATTTAGAAACGATCGAACTTTATGTATTATTTTCTCTTGTTATCCTAGTCTATGAAACAACTTATTTTGGTTTATAAATAAACATTTGTTTGCATTTCGATATACGAAAACAAGTGTGGTTACATGTATGAACGACATATCCCCTACGATGCCAACACCAAGGAACCGTGTTCCTTGTAAGACAAACTACTCTCGTAGTTCTTCCATTTTTATGATCATTCGCAATCACCAACGAAAAATCCTAAGTACTCGTTTCTTCTAAGAAACAAAGTACGAGGTGCAAGTTACAACTCTGAACGAATATCTAAAGTACCGCTTTAAATCCTTATTTGGATATCCAAGGGTACTTTTGTGAGTCCTTAATTGGTCTTACGCGATATACATATCATATCTTCCTGATTTCACGATATTCACACATCATATGATTTCAAAAGATTATGCATGTTTTCAAAAACCTCATACATGTTTTCAAAATCATCTCACATGGTTTTAAATCATTTTATAAACATATTTTTCCTATGATACCTAGTACATGATTTCAAAAACATTACAAAAAGGTTTTCAAAAACATATTTTTAACAATTCCATGCATAGCTTTCAAAAACAAACTGCCCGTATGTTGTCTTAGCAAACGTGGTACGCGATTTTCAAGAACACCCTTCTTCGTATGCTGACATAGCATGCTTAGCACAATAAATTCAAGGATCCATTTGCTTCATATGTTGTCTTAGCATATCTAGCACCTTGATTTCATAAACACTATACTTTGTATATGGTCTTAGCATACTTAGTACAAGATTCCTAAACATTTTTTTTCGCTACGAATTCCCAAATCCTTATAGGATCTTCTTCATAGTTAGATCCTTGTGGATGTTTAAGGCGCAAAATCAAAGTCCTTAATTGGATTCTTTGTGTGCTTTAATGCGAATATTACGATTCATTGTGAACGAAATAGAATCCTTATAAGATCATCCTATCTTTACAGATAGATTCTTGAGGATGTTTAAAGTGCTAGTTGAAGTCCATTGATTGGATTCCTAGTGTACTTCGAATGCACGTGTACAATTCATCGACAAGTTACAGTTAATAACAACCAGGTAATGAATTGATAACCAAGTGAACAATTGTGTGACTATTATGTGCTTACGTGTTATGTGTTCGACCAATTCTATCCCCTACACATTATAAAATGAACTGTGCAGACTGTGCAATGAATTACGTAATTATGGATGCATACATAATTATGGAATTCAGTGCACAGAAACCACAACAAGTTTTGTCATGTATTGACTTAAACAAGGAACAAAAGTTAACTTTATTCATTTCCCTTTCTGATGAAGTACCCACTGAGGAAAAATGAGCTAGCTATTCATTTTTCGCTTCTGAAAGAAATACCCACCGAGGGAAATGAATAATCTATTCATGAACCATGTTCATTTTCGTTTCTGATGAAGTATCCACTGAGGAAGATGAACTATCCGTCCATTTTCACTTCTGAAGAAATATCCATTGAGGAAAATGAATAAATTCATTCCGTTTCTGGTGAAGTATCCATTGAGGAAAAAGAATTGATCATTCTTTTTCGCTTCTAAAGAAATATCCACTGAGGGCATGAATAATCCTGCATTAATTTTGTCATTTTCGTTTCTGATAAAGTATCCACAGAGGAAAATGAATCATCCATTCATTTTCGCTTTTAAAGAAATATCCACTGAGGAAAATGATTAGATTCATTCCACTTCTGACGAAGTAACCACTGAGGAAAATGAATCATCCATTCGTTTTCGCTTCTGAAGAAATATCCATCGGGGAAATGAATAACTTATCCAACAATCCTTCATTTCTACTTTTGACGAAGTATCCACTGAGGAAAATGAATCATCCATTCATGTTCGCTTCTGAAGAAATATCCACTGAGAAATGAACAACTTATACATTCCTTCATTTCCGTTTCTGATAAAAGTATCCATTGAAGAAATTGAATTATCCATTCATTTCCGCTTTTGAAGAAATATCCATTGGAAATGAATAACTTATTCGTATTTCATTTCCCCATCTAACGAAGAACCCATTGGAGAAAGTGAATCATCCATTCGGTCTTGCTTCTGAAGAATGCCCACTGGAGAAATGAAATACAAATCCTTACAAGATATTTCTATCTTAATAGTTAGATTCTTAAGGGATACCCACAGAACTACTGATTAGTTTGATTCTATCATTTAATCAAATCTCTCATTCCCACTTCCTGCATTATCTGAGGAAGCATCCACTGGGGAACGAAAAAGTTATACCTTACATGGAAATATTTGACAGGTTACTCTATGCAAGTAGATTGCACCCTAGATTCCGTACAAGACAATAGTTTAACACAATGTTACAAACAGACTCCTACGAATAAATTTCGGGACGAATTTTCCTAAAGTATGGGAGATTGTGACATCTATGCCTCTTTGACCATCATACGAATACAAAACCAATGAAATATTGTTTTTTATACATGGGATTTATATAAATATATGTATCATTTGCACATGTCAATTCTTGTTCAATTTCGAGCTTTAAATCGCTTTCTGGAAAGTTATACGTGAACTGATGCGTAAACGTAATCAGATTCACGCGACAAACACTCCGGAACAGTGACATAGGCTTAACATACCTTAAATAACCTTTACATCACTTAGAAATAAGTTTTGGAGGGTTTGGTGTGTCGAAAATGAGTTTATTCGATCGCAGGGACTATTTGTGTCAAACTGGGAAACTATGCCCATTTGTATGGTAACGAATATTACGGAACATGATCATAAGTTAAACATGCCCTAAATATCCTTTAAATAGCTTAGAAATAGGCTTTGAGGAGTTTGGTGCGCAAAAATAAACTTATTTGATCAACAGGGACTAAAAGCGTCAAAAAGTGCATAAGTTTGCATTTACGCGCATATCTCACTTTCTGAACATATCCGGACATCCAAAATTTTTTTGTAATCATTAAAATATTTTATTTTAGTGATTGGAATACAAAAATTCCATTCGTCGCGTAATTTGGATCGTTTTTCGCGTTCGTTCGTATTTCGTCGTAATTAACCGAATAACGCAACCGTACGACCAAACGAACCGATATTCGAGATAATTTCAAGCATGTTTCAAGTCCTCTATGCTTTAACATCCTTGTAGAGCCTTGAAAATGGGTTAACGGGGATTAAACGCGTCGAAAATGGCTTAAACATGTTGCAGGGACCATTTCGGCCATTTTTTCAAAACTTGCTGGACCTGGGGAGTGGTGGCGTCGCGCCACAGCAATAGCGTATTGCTGTGGCAGCACACTAGCCCTTCATGTAGACAGAAATTCAGTTTTCAGCAACTAGTTTGAACTTGAGGGTCTTTTATGCAACTTTCTCAATACTATGAACAAGTTTTGGAGCTCTCATTGTATATAAAACCATGTTCCACAAGTGTATGGCTAGGATTGACCCTTGATTCTTGCAAAAACACTTGTCATGATCTTGTTAATCCAATCTTACTATAAATAGAAGTGGGTTCTTCATTTCATTCCTCACAATTTGATCTCAATTCTTCTCTAAGTTGAAGCTCTCACTTGTGAAGCTTCATACCTGAGAATTTTGAGCTCAAATCTTCATTGCTTGGACCTTTTGTAAGCTTATTTCATGCTTTTATTGCTTTTTCAAGCATGAAAGTCAAACAGTGTTTGACTTTCTGCTTTGACCATGAATTTGGTCAACACAAAGTTCGTTTGAACTTTGCAATGTGAGCGTAATCACGACGGTTATAGTCCCTTGTGACTATACCTACTGATTACCACGTTGATTAGTCGAAGTGACAAGTCAAAGTTTCGGTCAAAATACGTGTTTATGCGTATTTTGCAACGAAGCTATTTTTGGGTATCAAAACACTTTGTTTTGATATCAAACTAGTTTTCTAACTTAGCTGAACATGTTTTAACATGTTTAACTCGTCACTTTTAGTCTAGTGCTTGTTTAGGGTCGTAAGTCAAGCAGTCTAAACCACCGCTTAGACTTTCGAACCCAACCCGTTTGGTCGATCGTTAGGATCCGACCAAGCACATTTAGTGACCATAGTTGTATAGGGAATAACCTTCCGAGGTTATACCTTATGGTCACTTAGTTTCTTTAGTTGTATGATAGGTAGTTTATATGCTTTGGAAAATGACCAAAACGCCCTTTTCATGCATAATTTAATTTTAAGCATATGTAACCTAAACTTTGTCACTTAAATTGATTATGCAACATATTCAAACATGTTAGGGCATATAATACTTGTCATAGGACTAGTTAGGCGCCTCGAACGTGCATTTGGGCGAACAACGCGTTAAAGTAGCGTAAGCTACCTTAATGGGTCGTAACGGGTCGTAAGCACTTAGGATAGGTTCTGATTTAGAATGTAGGCTTTGTTAAACCATATCACATGAGTTCCAATACTCATTTGGTTTACGAGACCTCATTCTACCCGATCTTCCGATTTAGGTGTCGATTTATTACCTAGCGACCCGATTACTAGGTGCTACTTGATTTCCTTGGTTTGCCTGAGCTTCGTTAAGTTCATTAAATCGGGGATACTTTGCACTATGATGTGAGTACATAGTTCCCCTCTTTTACCGCTTTCAAACGTTTTGGGGTGATTCATATGTGCTAAAGGATTTCGAGATTTCTAAACGAATGCTATGGTTTATGTTAAACACAACAATTTCAATTATTTGATCAAACTTGTTGGTGCGTTGGTTGAAAGACAGTTGAATGACATTCATTAAGTATTTTTAAGCCGACCAGTAGTACGTTATGGTACCATTGGATATTATGTTACCATAGGATCTGACAAATCACGTTATCGGACTTTCACCATTGTTATGGGGGTAATGTGGGTAACGACAGAACCTGATGACTATTAACTTACCCTTTGGTGGTTTGTTAATACGAGTTGAACGATAAGGACGAGTCACACAGGTTTGAATGTATTCAATGAAACGACCAAAAGTTAGTTTTCACAATTTAAATATGATCCACTAGAACTATCGAACTATGTGAACTATTTGATCTATTTGAACCACTGGAACTATTGAACGATGTGACCTATTTGAACCACTGGAACTATCTGAGCTATGTGAACGATGTGAACTATTTGAACCACTGGAACTATCTGAACTATGTGAACGATTTGATCTATTTGAACCATTGGAACTACTTGATCTATGTGAACTAGTTGAACTATTGAATCATTGGAAATATTCGATCTATGTGAACTATTTGAACCATTGGAACTATTTGTACTATTGAATGATTGGGTTATGGTAAGTGATTAGATAACGGGGCGGGTGTAATGTGATAAAAGCATGGTGGATACGCCGTTGGTACTTCCTATATATAAGTGCTTTTAACACATTACATGTCGTTGCGTTATCTAGATCACTTGGACGAATGTTTTCAAAACAAAGTTACACTACAAGGTTTTCCTAATGATATATACCATACGAGTTTTAATATGAGAACGATTTACAACTTGGTTTACAAAGACAAATGTTTTAAGTTAAGATTCATGGCTACAATGGTCTTGGTTTTTTTTACATATATCAACTTGTAAAAGTTGATAGAAACATACTGCAATATCAAACTCTTTTGTTTTCAAGGTATACACTCGACAACCCTCATATTTGGACGAGGTATTGCAATATGAACACAAAGCCATGAATCTAACGTATTCACAAAACTTATGTACTCGCCGACATTTTTATGCTGACGTATATTCACATAAGTTTCAGGTACCATAGTTTGGTGATTGTTTGATGATGATTATGACGCACGCTCACATAGGATTTGGACGAGGCCTTAGTGACTCAATAACAATGAAAGAGAATTTGTTCATGTTTTGCTTTTGATTTCAAGATATTGTAATAAACTTAATTCAATAAAACGAAACTTCAATCCATGTGTTGTGAAACAATGATTATGTTACGACACTCCCCGACGTTTCCGCCACGATTTGTTGTTTTAATGCGGTCGGGGTGTGACAATACCTGAGCAATTTGAATCAAATCTTCCTTGCTTAGACCTTTTGTAAGCTTCTTTCATGCTTTTATGCTTTTCAAGCATGAAAGTCAAACAGTGTTTGACTTTCTGCTTTGACCATGAATTGGTCAACACAAAGTTCATTTGAACTTTGCAACGTGAGCGTAATCATGATGGTTATAGTCTCTTGTGACTATACCTACTGATTACCACGTTGATTAGTCGAAGTGACGAGTCAAAGTTTCGGTCAAAATACGTGTTTATGCGTATCTTGCAACGAAGCTATTTTCAGGTATCAAAACACTTTGTTTTGATATCAAACTTGTTTTCTAACTTAGTTAAACATGTTTTAACATATTTAACTCATCACTTTTAGTCTAGTGCTTGTTTAGGGTCATAAGTCAAGCGGTCTTGACAACCGCTTAGACGTTCAAACCCAACCCGTTTGGTCGATCGTTAGGATCCGACCAAGCATATTTTGTAACCATAGTTGTATAGGGAATAACCTTTCGAGGTTATACCTTATGGTTACTTAGTTTAATTAGTTGTATGATATGTTTTTTATATGCCTTAGGAAAATGACCAAAATGCCCTTTTCATGCATAATTTGATTTTAAGCATGTGTAACCTAACTTTTGTCACTTAAACTAATTATGCAACATATTTAAACATGTTAGGGCATATAATACTTGTCATAGTACTAGTTAGGCGTCTCGAACACGCATTCGCGCGAACGACGCGTTAAAGTAGCGTAAGCTACCTTAATGGGTCGTAAGCACTTAGGATGGGTTCCGATTTAGAATGTAGGCTTGTTAAACCATATCACATGAGTTCCAATACTCATTTGGTTTACGAGACCTCATTCTACCCGATCTTCCGATTTAGATACCGATTGTTTAATATAGTGATTCCATACTAGGTGCCACTTGATTCCTTGATTTCCGAGCTTTGTTGGGACACTTAATCAAGGATACTTACAATCTCAAGTGAGTACATAGTCCCCTATTTTACGTTTTCAAATGTTTTGGGGTGATACATATGTGCCGATACGCTATTTTCATGATTTCAACTATATGATTACACATGCATAGTACTATCTTTTGACGAATTGAACTATTATCCATGGCTTAAACACATATTTTCGAGTTTGTACGACTATTTGTCTGTTCATATGTTTACTTATACATTCATTAACAATAAGAAAGCCGATTGGTAGTACGATATAGCGCTATAGGACTAGACACCCCATTCCTGTTGTATGGAATGTCAGAAACCAAATTTTAACCGAATAGAATTTGCCTTTGTGGCATTTCTATTGTCTCTAAAGTGTAGTTTGATGCACTAAGGTTTGAATGTATTACCAAGTCGCGATATATGGTATATTTCGATATACTAACAACGTGATACTGTTTGCTAAAGCATAATTTGATATGCTGTTGTTTACTAAAGTATAATTTGATATACTAGCAAACCACGATTTAGGTATGTTCCGACATACTACCAACGTGATATTGTTTACTAAAGTATAATTTGATATACTACCGACTCTGTTATTTCACAAACTAATGTATATTTTAATATACTACCAAAGCATAATTAATGTGCTATTTTCAAATCCAAAGCATAAGTTGACATGTTATTTACAAAACCAAAGTATAATGTATTATACTACCGATGTTTATCATTCTTAAACCAAAGTGTACTTGTGATATACTACCGAATCTATTATTTTTGAAATTAAAGTATATTCTAATATACTATCTATTTAACTATTTCATAACTAAAGTATATTTAGATGTACTACTTATCCGCTTATCTCAAAACCAAAGTATATTTTTGTATATACTATAAACATTTTACCAAAACGACGCATTTTAGAAACAAAACTTTTACAAGGATTCATGGCTATTTTGAAAACATAAAACCTTTTCTTGTGTTATCCAAAGCCATGAATCTAATACACAAATCCTATGTTACTCACGGGCATTTTTATGCTGACGTACCTATTTTCACATATGTTTCAGGTGCCGCTATGTGATGATTCTTGATGCATGCTACAAATAGGATGGACTTGTGCCTTAGAGACTTTAAAACCTGAGAGACAATTATTTGTATTTATCTGATTTATAATAAAACAATGAGTTCAATAATTTAATAAAACGAAACTTTTTAATCCATGATTGTGAAACAATGATTCTGTTACAACACTCCCGATGTTTCCGCCACGATTTGTTGTTTTACGTGGTCGGGGTGTGACACCTGGCCTTTGCTGTCAACCACAACATAAAGGTGTTTCAAATGGACACCTGGCCTTTCCTCTTTCCACCTTTCTTCTTTCTATTGGTTTCACAAGAGGTAAAATAGACAAAGCATTGTTTTTAAAATGGAGAGGGAAAGACTTGATGATTGTCCAGATTTATGTGGATGACATCATTTTTGGAAGCACATGTTCCAAAATGTGTGAAGAGTTCAGACAACTCATGACAGCTGAGTTTGAGATGAGTGCAATGGGTGAACTCCAGTGCTTTCTTGGTCTCCAAGTAAGGCAACTGCAAAATGGTACTTTCATCCATCAAGGCAAATATGCCAAAGAACTTTTAAAGAAATTTGAGACGGATGATTGCAAACCATGTAGTACACCCATAGCAACCACAAAAATAGTCTTGTCTGATGAAAAGGATGATTTGGTTGATCAAACTCTTTATAGAAGCATGATTGGGTCCTTATTGTACCTGACTGCATCTAGGTCAGACATCATGTTTGCAACATGTGTTTGTGCAAGATCCCAATCAGCCCCTAGAAAGTCAAATCTTATTGCTGTAAAAAGGATATTCAGATACCTCAAAGGTGCTCCCACACTTGGTATCTGGTATCCAGCTGATGGAAATATCAAGCTTTCAGGTTTCTCAGATAGTGACTTTGCTGGATGTAATACAACAAGGAAGTCCACTTCAGGAGGGTGCCAAATCCTAGGCAATTGCTTAGTGTCTTGGCAAAGCAAAAAGTAAGCAACTGTTTCAACATCCACTGCTGAGGCAGAGTATATAGCTGCTGCAAGCTGTACAGCCCAACTGTTATGGCTTCAAAATCAATTGCTGGATTTTGGTATCACTGCCTTAAAGACACCTCTCATGTTGGACAGTCAGGCAGCAGAAAATATCATCAAAAATCCAGTTTCACATTCAACCACCAAGCACATTGATATCAGACATCACTTTGTAAGGGATTGCTATGAAAAGGGTTTGATTTCTCTTCACCATATTCCAACTAAAGATCAGCTGGCAGATGTGCTAACAAAGGCTTTAGACACATCCACCTTTGAAAGCTTGATCTCTAGGATTGGCATGCTAAACATGGAATAACAGGCAAAATCTTGTTTTTCTATGAATAAAAGCATTAAAATGTTTTCAGAAAATCAAAAATTCATCCTTAAAAATAGCTACAAATGAAAATTTTCATTCATCCTTAAAAGTCTGCCATAACCACTGTTTTGGTTCAAACATATGTTCTGTTGAATGTTGTCCACTCCTGAAAGTCAACCTCTGTTCTCTCACTTTCTTTGTTAATCACTGTTGGTAAACCTCAGTGTTTTAATCCACTGATAGTTATAGTCAGCCACTGTTTTCATTTTTACCGTTGCAAACCACTGATATTGCTCCATCAATGGTTTCCTAAACAACTGTCTTCCATTATTCATCAGAGGTTGGCACGTGGACAGTACTTAGCGGTCAGATCTTTTGTAACCGCTGCCACGTCAGCATTCACTTTTTCCACCTATAAAACCCTGATCAAAACCCCAAACAGGGTTTTCACTGTCGAATCGAATTCAAAATTCCTTTCAAAAGAAGTTTTCACCCAATTATCTCAAAATCACTCATCTTCTTCCTCCGTTCTTAACCACTTTCGATTTATCATGGCTCTTCCATTCAAAACCCCTCATAACTACTTGTGTACACTTGAGAAAACAAATCAAAACACAGATTTTCACTCCGTGATTGATGCACTTTCGTCTTCAAAGTACAAAACTTTGTTGACCTGCAATGCAACCATCTACCTGGATACCCAACGAGAGTTCTGGAAAAATGCAAAGCTTGAAACTAAGGACAAAAAGCCCTTAGTTATTACTTCATCAATAAAGGGAATTCCAGTTACCATCACACCTCAAACTATTTCAGAGGTGTTCGAAATCAATGATCTTACAGGTAAAAGCTCTTTTCCAAAAATAGAGTACCAAACTGATTTCCTTGAGAGAGGGTATGAAGAAGAAATGAAAAAAGATACTTTCCAAAAGGGCAGTTTTCCACCTGCCTTGAGGTTTTTATTCCATACCCTCCTCATGTGTGTGTCAAACAAAACCACTGCTTTCAATGAGATACCACTGAAAATCCAATACCTGGGCTATGCTATAATCGTTGAAGAAAATTTTAACTACTCCCAGGACATTTTCAATAATCTGGTCAAGAATGTTAATAAAAAAATCATTTTTATTATTTCCAAGGTTTTTAAGTTTTTATTTTCAAAAGAAATTTTCAAAGGATAATGCCCATGTGCTTATCCAAGGCAATCCTCTTCAAATAAACACCCTATCTTCTGAAACATTTACAAGGCTGTCAAAACCTTCAAAAACACAAACAGAGGTACCTAAGCAGAATTTAGCAACAACCACTGCTCCTCAGGCTCTTGCTGTTGAGCCCAGTGCTCCTAGTGATTACAGTAGCACAACCCCTGCTATGAAACCCACACCAAAACTCACCAAAAAGACCAAAAAGAAAACTATCGAAAAGCCCCCCAAACCCACCAAAAAGGTAACTCTGGAAGACGAGGTCCCAGAGGTTATACTTGTGATAAAACAAAAGTCACCAATAACCATTGCTGCTACTTCCTCACAGCAGTTGGAAGAAAGACCTCAACCTGAGCCTAAAACTCCTCCTGCATCCTCTCAAAAGGATCAGGTTGTATCTACAGGGACACCACAATATGAAGCAATGGATTCACTTGAATCTATCTTCCACAGCCCAGTTCCTGGGGCAAATTCTCTTTCTACCCCTATCCTCACTGCACAACTTCCACCATCAATGATACCTCTGTTGGATGCACTTGATATAGCCCAGACACAAATCAGTTCTTCTCAATCACCTGTCAATGAGAATATACCACAACAAGTGACTGAGTCTGGTGTCTCTATCTCTGCTAACCCACCAACAGTTGAGGAGGCTACACTGCAGGAATTACAAGTAATTCATGTCAGTAGTTCAAGTGGAGCAGCTACTACAGGTGTTGAACCCACTGGTTTACACCTGGACAGTAGTTTCATTAGTGAGACTCCCTTGAAGGCAATTTCTTCTTTGGGAACCATAATATCCACTAGTGTGTATCCAATATACACTGGTAAGCTTAGAATGGTAACCCCTGCTGAAGAAAGAAGACCCCAGTACCAAAAAAAAAGGGCATCAGTGGATGACTTTTGGGAAACTTTTCCTAAGTCAACCACTGATACAACCACCACTGGTGGGAAATCAGATGATCCCATTAACTTGGGTGATGGTTTAAAATACAAAGAATTGACGGAGATGGTTGATAAACTTGACACATCTGTTGCAGAAATCAAATCTATGCTGCAACGGTTGTTACAAGCTCAAAAGGCTACACCCACTGCTGCAACATCTGTTCCATCCCCTGATGAGCTATGGCATCTGTTTCAACCTCTGCTTCACAAACAAAGACAGTATGCAGATCAACAGCGTGAAGTTCAACTTCAAATGGTCAGAAATGTCATGGAAGCTAGGTACAAAGATACTCAAGCAGATATCAAAGCCATAAAAGCTCATTTGCTTCAAACCACTGGCACTGCTCCTCCTTCAATCATCTTTGTTGAAAACCTTGATGATGCGAAAAAGGGGGAGAAGGGTAAAAAGGGAAAAGATGGTCTATACTTTAAACCAGATCCAATGTCTAAACTGGTTGTAGAAATCCCAAGGCCAGATGGTTCCAAAAAGGTTGATGAGACTCAAAATGCATTTGCTGAATTAAAAGCAAACATGAAAGAGTCAATGGAAATAAAAGGGTCAAAAAGGTATGCTCAGGAGAAAAAAGTGTTGATGGAAAAGGAAGAGCAGGGTACTTCTAGACCTAAAAGAAGACAGCCTACCAGAAAAGTAAGCCAACCCAAAACCACACCTTCCAAAACCACCAAACAAACTCCTCAAATCCCCAAAAGGTCCTCTTAACAAACCTCCAAACCAACAGATGTTAAGACACTTGTTGTATCAATAGTTGTTGGTACTTCAGTGGTTTCAACATATGTTATCCCAACAACTGCCATCACTACTACATCAACCCACACTCAATCCACTGCCACACCAAAAACAATATCACCAACACAAAAACCACCTGTCAAAAAGCAGAAGACAACAGCTGACACATCAACTGTTGTAGAGACAACAGTGGTTGAAACACTAGTTGTTTCAACAGCTGTTAGTCAAACACCTACCACTTCAATCACCACCTCTAAACCCACAAATACACCACCAACTTCTCCAAAGCACAAAAGGAGAAGGGTAACAAACATTGTACTGGAAGATGACACTTCCCTAACTCCAACATCTACACAACCACTGACCCTTGTCACCATTCCAAACCCTGTTCCAATATCTTCAGTTTGAGCCTTCAATCAAAACACTTCCATTGTCCCTGCAGGAGTACAATATCCTCTAGATCTTCCAGCAGTTAGGGAGGAAATCAAATCCTTCTACTCTGAAGAAGACCCTGAAAAGAGGAATCTCCCATCTGTTCAAGGTTATCCTTTGCCAAGAAATATAGAAGAATATTTCAAAATAAAGGCTCAACAAGCAAAGGAAATATCTAAAAGAGACACAGAGGGAAAGTCTGACAAGGAAATTCAAAGAAATTTGCAATACATGCTCACCAAAGTTAGAACTTTAAAGCAGTTCTCAAAAGACCTGTTTCATAAATTATCAAAAAAAGATGATGAAAGCAAGAGAAATGACTATCTTGAATACATCATGGCATACAAGAAGTACAGGGCAGAAAAGTATCAATACAAAGAATGGACAATCAGTGAACTACAAGAGGAGATATGTTGGTGCATGTTTGTGACAACAGCTTAGATTTGGTCTTTGGATATCTTGTAATTAGATAAACGATAAACAGTTAGCGGGTTTAGCTTTGTATTAGTGAGATAATAGAGTTTGGGCTAAACAAAACCCACATTGGGTCTAGGGGGACGAATTGGGCTTTGCCCATGTAGGAAACCTTAGCCCAAGTAGCAACCTTGTGTTATATAAACAAGGCATTGGTTTAGGGTTTAGGTTAATCAGCAAAAACAGAGTTTGAGAGGCATTAGAATTCGTGAGAGCTAGGCTTGGACGAATTTGAGTGTGTTAGGGTTTTGATTGATTGTAATACTTTGGCTTGATAATCAATAGAAAACCCGGTTTGAAAGTGAATTGCTGATTTCTGTTTCTACACGTTTTCTGCTATATTCTGATCAAGAGGATTCCGCACTCTTGATTAGATTGACAATTATGTGAAAGATCCATACATCAAGGGGACCAACATTTGGTATCAGAGCTTTAGGCTCTTGAAGGCTCGGTTCAGAATTGTGTTCTACAGAAACAGGGAGTTTTTCGAATTTTTGTTAAAATTGACAATTAGGGTTTCGAAATTGTTGGCTGGTTGGAAAAATTTTCGAAAATTTTTTGGCTGTTTTTGATTTTCTGCATTGATTGTTTGCTATTTGGTTGATTCTGGAAGAATTTTTGGCTGAATTTCTTGAAGATTCGAAGACTGTTCTTCGTGTTCTTAGTGGTTTTCCATCTGTTCTTCATAATTTTCGAAAATTTTGAGCTGATTAGGTTTTCTGATTTTGCAGATTTGTGTTGGAGAATCTTCAGAATTTCGAACAGATCAAGTTTCCAAATTTAACTGGCGAAATTGATTATTTTCGCAGTCTGGACCAGCGAAATTAACAAACCAGCGAATTTATGACTTAATTACTCGGTGACTGGCGAAGTTAAATCCAAAGGCAACTTTGGTAACCGTATAATTTTCCACAGCGAAATTATTACGGTTTTCGGCGACTTTACAAGTCGTCGTAATAGCGAAATAACCAGCGAAATTGACCTGTCTGTTCAGCGAACTAGATCTGCGAAATTAACATCATAATAGACCAGCGAAATTAATAGTATAACTAGCGAAATTAACACCATAACCAGCGAATTTAACAGCATATTTAAGGGGTGGAATTTCAGTTGGCAAGCGTCGATAAAATTTGACTGTTTTGCAAATAGAAATTGATTTGACTCTGGAAAATCCCGAATTTGGTTTTCGACATTAGATATCATTGGATTCGTCTTTTCGAGATGATTCTAACGGTGTAATTTGGTAACCACTATTTTCGGAAACATTTTGTACGGTTTTATCAATCTGCAACGTTAAAATGTCAAACATCTCTACTTTAAATGAGCTATTGAAGATGGAGCATGAGGTTGGCACTACCAACAAACCACCTAAGATGATGAAGGTGGAGAACTATTTGACATGGAAGGATCATTTTCAATCCTTCATTGAATATCAGGACACTCGCATGTGGATATGCATTGAAGATGGGTACACAAACCCAACACACGACTTTGAGGGCAGACCACGTAGAACTGCCTATGTGAATATGGAAGATGCTGATAAAAATATGTATGAGGCTGAAAAGAGAGCCTTGGCTGCAATCAAAATGTCCTTACCTGATAGCATCAAGCATACTTTCAAGAAGTACACAAACTCAAAGGATATGTGGGATGCATTGGAGAAAAGATATGCGGGAAATGCAGATGTCAAGAAAAACAAAGTTGATCTTCTGAAGAAGCAGTTTGTTGTTTTCAAATACATGAAACATGAGTCACTTGAGGACATCATCACTCGTTACTAGCATCTGATGTCAGAAATGGAGAATTATGAGATCGATTGCTATTCTGACGTAGAGAAGAATGACAAGTTGCTCGATGCCTTACCTACTAAGTGGGATATTTATACTCTCATGATCAAGGGAGAAGCAGATTATGAGATAAAAGAGCTCGAAGAAGTGGTTGGCAAGCTGAGAGCTTATGAGCTCAGTATGAAGAAGAAAGACACTGGATATGATCAGGTTCAAGATCCAGTGATTTACAATGGGCTTACATCTTCTTCATCTCACAACGCTTCTAGCGACTCTGCTACTGCGTTTCTATCGTGTGAGAATGAGCAGGTCACAGTGAATGAGGATGGTGATGTGTGTTTTGTAGCTGCTTCAGGAGGATCATCAGGAGCCAAGAGAACATCAGGTTCTAAGCAGAGCAGTGGTGTTAAGTCGATGCCAATGAGTGTGAAGTCTGCTGAAGAGCATCTTGCTCTAATTGCTTCATTTGTTGCTTCTTATGAGAACTACATTCAGGGGAAGATATCTGATCCTGCCACTTTAGATGAAGATTATGATCAGATTGACCTTGATGATCTTAAAGATATGGATTTGCAGTGGCAAATGGCCATGATTACTAGACGAGTGAAGAGGTTTATGAACCGAATGGGAAGGAAGTTTATAGGAAAGACTGTTGGTTTCGATAAGACCAAAGTGAGTCAACTGTCAAAGTTATGGGCATTTTGCTAGGGAATGTCAAAAACAAAAGCAGGAGAATTCGAGTCAGAGTTCAAACAATAGGAATGCATTAAACAACTCTAACTCAAGAGCGCTGATCTCTACAACTAGAGAAGGTTCATATGACTGGAGTGTTCACTTGGAAAATGATGACAATGTCACTCAGGCATTCATGGCAGAGATAACGCCAGTTGACGATGGTGAAGCTACAGTAGATGATGCTAAAGTTGAGAAGAAATGTGAAGCTGAGGTAGATAAGGTTGTTTAGACAACAGATGCTGAAGAAGAAAAGAAAAAATCTGACCATGAAAAGGAAGCTGAAGAAAAAGAAGCTAAATACAAGAGAATGGAAGCTCAACTTGCAGTGCTAATGGCCAATCTTGACAAACAAACAGGAGAGGTAAAGTCTAATTCTGTGTGTTTAAAATGTCGTGAACTACAGGGTGAGGTTGACAGGTTGTCAACACAAAACCAAAGTCTGGTAAGCGAGATGTCTAACATAAAAGAAGCAAACTTTTTTGCTAAAAGAAATGAATCCTCATACTTGAAGAAAATAAAAGGTTATGAAAGTAAAATTGACTCATTAACCTGCAAACTAAACGAAAAACTTCAAGTCATAGACTTAGCTCATGAAATGATGGCTGAGAAAACAAAAGAGATTTCTGAAAAATGCAAAGAGTTGTCAGATGCACAACTCAAAATTGTTGAACTTGAAAAGAAATTAGGTCAGTTCAGGGACTCTACTTTTGTTATGAAACATATGATGGGTGGCTTGAAGAAAAGTAATGACAAAACCAGTGTGGGATTCCATGGTTTCAATGAAGTTCCACCTCCTGTTAGTCATGACTATTCTTTCTTGCCTGATGAAGATGACCTCATGGACTTTGTGTCAACATCACCAAGTAGTTCCACATCAAGCCAAGGAAATATCTTTGAGAATGCTGATGCTCAGAAGGATAATAACAGCACACCTATTTTGAAAAAAGAAAACTTCATATCCTAAGAATAACAATCCAACTTTTGTTAAAAAGGTTAATTTTGTTCAAGGAAGTGACATGAAAAACGAAACAACTGTTATTGAAAATGAATCTAATGTAGAGTTTGCTAAAAACAAGAACAAAGAAAATTCTGAAACTAAGCAAACTGAACCAAATCCTTCTAAGGCATCATCAGCAAAACCCGAATCTAGTTCAAAGGCTTCAGAAAAGAAATCTTCGAAAAAGAGATCGTGCTTCAAATGTCACACCAAAGGACATGTAGCTAGCTGCTGTCCTAACAAAAAGAGTGAAGCACGAGTGAGTGAGAAAAAAGAGAGGGAAATCACCTGAGAAGAAAGGTGATAATGAGGAGAAAGTTGCAAATTCTCCAAAGAACTCTGCTCCTAAGCAACCAGAAAATGTTGTTGTTGGTGAAGATAAGGCTGAAAAAGGAACTCCACAAGTTCCTCGTTTTCAAAGAAATCAACCGAGATTTTAGCCTAGATCTCCACCAGGCAGATATGAGAGATCTAGAAGTAGTTCACCAAGAATGAACAATCATAATTCTAATAATTTGAAAAGTCAAGGTCAATATCAAAATCGATACCAAAATAATGGTGGTCGAACTTTTTATAACAATGGCTTTAGAAATTACAACAATAATGCTTCTTGGAATCAAAATTCAAGGTATCAAAATCAAAGTTTTCAAAGGTCAAATAGTCCAAACACATATAGGAACCCTCAGGACCAAAGACCTAGTGGAAATCAAAATCAAATTCCATCAACAGGTCTAAGATCCAAGACTCCAGTTAGGAGTAATGGATATTGGATTGATGTTCCAGTAGTTGGTGAATTTGGACGACCCAAGACCATTAAGGCTTGGGTCCCCCAATCTAACTAATTTCTTGGTTGGTGTGTGCAGGAGCTGCTAAGGAGGATTATCAACTTATGGTATGTTGATAGTGGCTGCTCCAGGCACATGACAGGGGATGCGAGATTGTTGACTGAGTTTGAAGATTATGATGGTGGAAATGTGAATTTTGCGGGTGCTAAAGGTGGTAGACTTACTGGACGAGGAAAAATGACCAATGGGAAGATCACACTGGACAAAGTGAACTATGTGGAGCAGCTTAAACACAATCTGATGAGCGTGTCACAAGTCTGCGACAAGGGTCACTCGGTCCATTTTACCAAGAATGAAGCATTAGTGTTGAAATCAGGTTTGGAGATTCCGGACGATTGGATAGTGATGTGAGCGCCAAGGAGAAATGACACTTATGTCATGGACATGGGTGCTAAGGATCCTACTGTCGTGGTGGCGTGTTTACTATCAAAAGCATCTGAAGCTGAATCGATGTTGTGGCACAGACGCATGGCCCATATTCACTATCGAAAAATGAATTACCTTGTTAAAAATGAGCTAGTGAAAGGGGTTCCAATGCAGAGGTTTCAAGTGGAAGATAAATGTCTTCCATGTCAAAAGGGAAAACAACACAAGAAACCTCATAAGTCTAAAACCATAAATTCCATAGATGCCCCTTATGAATTACTTCACATGGATTTATTCGGTCCAGTGAACGTAAGGAGCATAGGTGGAAAGTACTATTGTTTAGTTGTCACTGATGATTACTCACGTTATTCATGGGTTTTCATTTTAGGTACAAAAGATGAGATGGCGGAGATGCTGATAGATCCTTTTACGAAATTGGAAAACGTTCATGATGCTAGGATCAAGAGGATAAGGAGTGATAATGGCACGGAGTTCAAGAATCGAATTCTGGATCTCTATTGTCTTCGAAATGGAATTGAACATCAATATTCTGCTCCTTATACACCTCAACAAAATGGAGTTGCTGAGAGGAAAAACAGGACGTTGCTTGAAGCCGCTAGGACAATGCTTTCAGATTCAAAGCTACCAATTCTTTTCTGGGGAGAAGCTGTGAATACAGCTTGCTACGTCCTAAACAAAGTTTTGACTGTTAAACGTTTTAATAAAACTTTTCATGAATTGATGTTTAACAAGAAACCAAACTTAGAAGGCTTTGAACCATTTGGATTACCCTGCACCATTGTGCGAAATAAAGATAAACAAAAATTCGTTGAGGTGGCTGACGATGGCTACTTTCTAGGTTATGTGCCTGGCACACCGAATAAAAGGGTTTTTAATCTAAAAACTGGTAAAATTGAGGTTGTTTACAATGTTGAAATTACTACATACAAACCTCAACAATCAACGAGTGGTCCTGCTATATTATATGATTATGAAAGCACTTTTAAATCATTTAATATTCCTGAGTTTCCAAATGCAGATGATTCTCAGTTGATTCAAGCAGTGATTGGTGGAGACGATGAAGGCGAGTTCATGCCTAGATCGAATGTTGATATGACAGATGCTCCAGAAACTTCCCAAGGTGCTGCTGATCCTGATTCAAGCGATAGTGACTCTGAACCAATTAAGGGGGAGGATTTCATTAATACATTTGCAAATCAGAACATTCAGGGGGAGGTTGGATCAAACCTGGGTGACAATCTAGTAGTCGATGCTGTTGCTACTACACGAGCAAATAGAGATCATCCAGTTGACATGATACTTGGGGATCCTAATGCAGGTGTTCAGACGAGAAGAAGCATAGCAGCGAATTCTGGTTTATTTGTGTCAATTGAGAAGACTGGGATTGTGAACGAATGCTTGTATAGTTGTTTTATTTCCCAAGAGGAGCCGAAGAACATTCATATGGCTCTTAAAGACAATTCATGGGTTGAGGCTATGCAAGAGGAATTGGCCCAGTTTACAAAGTTGAAGGTTTGGGAGTTAGTTGACCTTCCTAAAGGTGAAAGAGAAATTGGCACTAAATGGGTATTTAGGTGCAAGAAAGATGAAAGAGGGATAGTGATGCGAAACAAGGCACGATTGGTTATCAAAGGTTTCAATCAGCAGGAAGGGATTGATTACAATGAGGTGTTTGCACCAGTGGCAAGGTTGGAGGCAATTCGTTTGTTTCTAGCTTTCGCAACATTCAAGGGCTTCAAAGTTTACCAACTAGACGTGAAGAGTGCGTTTCTTTATGAGAAAGTCCAAGAAGTGGTGTATGTCTCACAACCAGATGGGTTCGTTGATCCAGATTATCCAGATCGGGTGTACAAACTTGATAAGGCTTTGTATGGATTACATCAAGCTCCCAGGGCGTGGTACGAGACACTGTCTACACATCTGATCAAGAATGGTTTTGAAAGAGGTCAGATTGACAGTACACTGTTCATCAAGAGGAAGAAGGAAGATTTTCTGCTAGTGCAGGTGTACGTGGATGACATCATCTTTGGGTCATCAGCTGAGAGCATGTGTAAAGAGTTCGAGCAGGTAATGAAGAGCAAGTTCGAAATGAGCGCTATGGGTGAGCTATCTTACTTTCTGGGATTACAAGTTGAACAGAAGGATGATGGGATGTTTATTCATCAAACGAAGTATGTGTATGACATTTTGGATCGGTTCAAAATTGTAGGATCGATTTCGACCTAAACGAGTCGTTCGGAAGAGCTCAAATCCGTTTCAGAGGCGGAAACAAAGAAACGGACGTGTACACAGCTAGAATCACACTTTAAATCTCTTGTATATTGATTTTACAGCGTTTACATTGACAAGGAACACCGGCAATACCTCGGTATCAGATCTGGACAACATTACAAAATGAATTGACAATAAGCCTATTTATACTAATTCCGGTTCGCTTGTAATGACAACAGCCAAAAAAGCGGACCTCATGAATTACATATAAGCGAACCTCCAAATAACCATATAAGCGAACCAAACCACTTCCATAAAAGCGAACTCCACATGTTGTCTTTTGTCTTCACATGAACTCTTTCATTGGACCTTCATAAGTAAACACCTCATTAGACCTTTTCATGAAGACTTTTCATTGGACCTTATATTGAACCAATCAAAACAACAAACGGCTACACAATCCTATTAAATCTAATGTGTTTTGTCGTTTTGTCTCATGTGCTCAAGTAATGATGATGTCATCATATGATATCATCATCCAAGATGATGACATCATGCTTGAACGATTCGCAACGCAACCCGGACTCGACATTAGACGAAGACGACAGATGACTGCACCAACAGACTCCCCCTCAGATGTTGACGAGTCTAAAGTGTCGAGTCTTCAACGACTTCAGTCTTTATCAGTGAAAGCATCCTCAAATCTTTCTCTTCTCTTTTCATCATCAACAAACTTCCCACGAACAATCTCTACTCGGCTGTCTTCAGACTCCCCCTTTCGATAAGCTGGGATCGCAGTCTGGCTTGTTGTAATCACAAAGACTTCAGGTATCGGAACCTGGTCTTCAAAACCTGCACATCCTCTACCCAAATATAAATTTTCTGATGATAACATGTAAAGATCTAATGAATCATTTGCAAACAGTACACAAAAATTGATTTTACAATTTGAAGAACCACTTGAAGATATATATCAGTTTTTTGTTTTCAAAAACCAACACACTCTCCCAAACCATCTGTTCGTCATGTTTAGCACTCGGAATTTTGAACATCAACTTTTCAATACCAGTTGTCTAAAATTTTTTTGACGTTTTCAAAAATTTATGCTAAAACACACTGAAAATCTTTTTGGATTTTTGACATAAGAGAAATGAAATGCAGAAATAAAATATTTACATACAATATTTTTGTGAGTTTGCGTTAGAGGATCATATCAGTTTTTGAGACAAATCACCAACACCGTTAAGCTTCATTTCATTTTAAGCTCTAAACGATTCACCCAGATTGTCAGTATATTGATCCACTTAAATTTTCACACAAAGTTCAATTTATCCGAGATACGAGGTTAATGTTTTAAGCTCTTGAACTTATTCGTGTGTCCCACTACTTGAATATACTCCCGTATCCAGATCCCAATATTCAGTCTTATAGGTGAGTATACCACAGATGATATCTGTAAGGAAATAAATTATAGTGCGAGGGCCGTGAGAGCTCAGGTCGATCTTTCGATACGCAGAGAGATGACGGCTTCGACTTTTGGTGGGTCCCCTTTAGAGGATCTTTTGCATTACAACAGCAGCGACTATCAATTTTATTGTTTCATCAGCTTGCTGAGGGTGATGCTATGTTTCAAGCATTTGAAGAAAGCATTATCCGGGGACTAGGTCAGAAATTTCTTTCAGCAGAAGTCCCGGGATAATACCCCAGATATCACTGAGCATAAAGACCTAGTATCTCAGAATAAGGGACCTTTCAAACAAGATTTCAGGGGTTACCTATATATCCAAGTTTGTGTTAACCCACAGAACAAGCAAGTTTGAAATTTAGGTTTATATCTCGTCACAATCTACTAAATGTGCAAAAACCTACTGACACATCATCAGTGAGACCGTTTATCACTATTTAACTTTCCATTTCTTTAGCATGCCGTGATCGTCCACTGATGTACTATCATTTCCTCTTTTTGTCAACAAAACTCATTTTTGATTTTATCATGTTTTTGGCTTTTTCAAATTTTCAAATGTTTTTGGATTTTCTGAAAATTTTTACTCCCCCTAAAATGCAAACACATTTTAGGAAATTTGAAAATAAACTGTACAATAAAGTGACAACTGATATCAAATCACTTCAAATCGCCATCCACTTGGCATAAACAATCAGAACTCCCCCTTACAACAAACTATTTTCCCATTGTGATTTCAAAACACTTAAGTTTGTTTTAATCAAATGGTTTTTCCGGAAAATTAGTTTTGTTGATTTTACCACTTGTAAAGTTAGGGGTTCATCATGTTGTTTTTCCAAACAATCATTTGTATATATGGTCCAATCAAGTTCAACTAAATGACCTTGATTAACCACTTGTCAGTGAAAACCTTCAACAACTACTAGCAGGTTCACTTTACCAACCATAACCACTTGCACATCAAAATATAACAATTCAAAAATACCACCTGTACTTTACCAATTGTACCAATTGTAGGATCATTTGCTAAGAAAGATGCCGATTCCTGCTCCACTCTTACCAACCTGGGAGCTCCGGCAAGTCCGGTTTTTACTCAAACATTATGTCCACCCAGGCCTCACCAGCCTTGGGTGATTTTGGAACACATCTATCCCACCAACACTTTGATTTGTAAAACTCTTTAGCATCCTTTACCTTCCTGTCTACCATCTTACCAAAAATATGTTTGACTTTCCCGTTGAAAGCCTTCTCAACATCAAATTCTCCCTCATCAGCGAAGAATTGATTTGAGATCTCTACCTTTCCCACTTTCTTCATTAAATTTTCTTTTGACAATTTAGGAAAATTCTCATTGTTCACTTCTGGAACGGAATTCACAATCTTTTTCTCAACAGATGACTCCTCTGATTTTATGGAATCAGATTCATTGTCAGAATTACCCTCAGATTTAACCACCCACTTTTGTTTACTCAAATCACCTTTTCTTTTGTAAAACCGTTTTGAACTTTCTCCTTCCTCAGAAGTAGAATTTTCAAACTTTTTAACAATTTTTACAGGTTGTTCTTTCTTATCAACACAAGTCTTTCTCAAAACAAAGTTAGAAGAAACTTCCTGTTTTTGGTAGTTGGTCTTGGGGCAATTCCAAGCTATGTGTCCAACTTCCTGACATTTAAAACATGTTCTTCTATCAACTTTTTCAGCAAACCTTCTCACATTCTTCTTCACTTCAGCAAGAAACTCCTGGTTTGACTGCTTCCAGAACGGTTTCTTCTGTTCATCCTCTGAACTTCCTCCTGAAACAAATTTTGTTTTTGGTTTATAAGTTTTCTGATTTTTATAATTTTCTGAAGAATTGAAACCCAGACCTTGTTTTTTGAAATTACGGTTGTGGTTTGGTTTCTTTTGATAACGTGAACCATAACCGTAACCCTTTTTCTTGTTCAATCTCTGTTGAACTCTTGAAGTGTATTTTTTAGGATTTTCATGAAGATTTAAATCTTTTATTTCAGAAATATTAATTTCTGTCAATTTGAAAACCTGTTTGATCTTTTCAGTTTTAACACTTCTTATTGGAAATTCCTCATCAGAATATAATTTGTCTGAATCATTCAATGTATACGCTACTTTGATTGATTCGTCATTCAAATTAGATTTTGATAACAAGAATTCTTTATTGTAAACCCTCTTAACCGGCGAACTCGGACTTTTCTCAGACGAACTCAAACTATCAGACTTAGACTCCGATTTTGACTCTTCATCCATATCCAACACCTGATCGACAACTCTTTTAACTAACTCGGACTCATGATCAGTGTCAGACGCTGTGAATGTAACATCAATATTGTCTGGTAATTCATCAGTGATTTCAGACTTTAATTTGATGTTTAGAGCCTTGTCTACTTGTTCCTCGTTTGGTTTCCTGGGGGAATAACTCTCAAAGATAGGAGGCGGACATCTGTTATACTTGACACTTGGTTTCTTACCAATATTCTCTTCTTTTTCTTTCTTCTTGAACGCTTCAAGACCTGTAACAGTAGGATAAACACGATCAATCAGATAATCACAAGTAGTATAACTCAAAAGTAATCTGTTGATCCTTTCACTCTCAATTTTCTCAAGTTCCAACTCCTTCTTCAAGTTAGCACAGTCTTCAATATAGTCATTGATGACGCTTTGCTTTGTCATTAAAGTTGCACTCATCTTGTCATTTGCCTTTTCAAATTCTGCATTTGCTCTTTTTAAACTGTCAACTGTCCTGTTCAATACGTCGTATGACTCTTTCACATACTTCACATCAAACAGTAAATCTTCTTTCCTTTTCTCTAGCTCAGCAATCTTTTTGTCTTTTTCTTCACAAACTTTGCAAAATTCTGAACATTTCTCACAAGGCTTTGTAACTTCAACTACTTTTTCAATTATCTTTTCAACTTCGACAGTCTTTTCAACTTCTACTATCTTTTCAACAATTTTCTCAACTTCCACAAGTTTCTCGACTTCGACAATTTTCTCCACTGCTTTCTCTACTTCAACAATCTTCTCTATTGCAATCTCAGCAGTTGCTTCATCTTTTGTTTCTACAGCTTCAGTCTTCGCCTTTTCATCAGCGGGTAGCTTTGCTGCTTCTAGCTCTCTCTGCAATCGAGCAATCTTCTTCTGATTCAGTATCTCAACTTTATCTGCATAGAAAAAATTAAAACTGTCAGGATCAATGCTTTTTCTACATTTGTTAAGATACTCTTCCTCATCATCCGTATCAACATCACTTCCAAGATCTGGAAATATTGGAATTCTTTTCTGACAATCTTCATTTTGATCCAGAATCCTGGTAACAAGTGCCACATTAGATTTAGTTTCACTAGGTATATACTTGTCCCAGCTAAATTCCTTTGCAACAACCTCATCATTCTGATCAATTATCCCATAATAAGCTTTCCTATTGGCTTCTTCAATCATTCTCCCATGAGCAGTTTGTGGTTCCTTTTGTTGAGGTTTTTGATCGATTTGATGAAAGATTGATTTCTGATAATAATTGCTCTTTTCTTGACTTCCAGTTGACTCTTGGTTTTTACATTCTCGTTTAAAGTGACCTTTTCCTTTACATCGGAAACTCGTCTCTGCCAGTAATTTGTTGAAATTTTTCAGTAATTTGTTGAAATTTTTCAGCTCTCCTGCAGGCACTAGCTAAGCACCACTTCACATCCATCAGCTCAAGCTCTTCTGCATCAATTTGGTCGTAATCTTCTTTTGTAAGCATCGGATTACCAATTCTTCCGGCAATCAGGCTTTCATACGACTCTAACATGGCGACAAGAGATGCCATGTGTTGCTTTGCCACCTCAGGAGAAAAAGCTTGACCATTCTGGATGTTCAGTGTCACATTGCACTGCAGATTTGTAGAATTTTGATTTTGAGGGCTAGGTGTATTGTTGTTTGGATCAAAGCTTGAGAATGATGAAGTAGATCCACCACTTTGAGTTGTAGTACTTGCATTTGGACTTGCAGAACCATCAGCACTGAATGCGGTACTAATCTTTGGACTTTGATTAGGAGTGGTCTCAAACTTGTTCCCTCGATAGTACAGACTGACATCTTGCTTTGCATTTGGATTGGTCATGATAGCTGTCTTTTGAATATCCAGCTCCTGCTCTTCTATTTTCTGAATAAACTGAGCCAAATTCATACTCTCAGACTTTCTCATAAGTTTCACAACCATCAAATATGTTCCCCACTTGTGCTGTGGTAACGCCTCAGCTAGTTTGTCAACCCACTCATCGTCCTCTTTCTTGATATCCAACCTACCCATTTCCAAAACTAAATGACAGTATCTATCTATAGTCTGTTTGGTTGTTTCATGATCAAATGCAGTAAAAATGTCAAATGATTTCTTCAATAATGCCTTCTTGTTTTTGATCATATCAGCACTCCCTCTGAATTTCTGAATCAAAGCTTCCCAGATGGATCTAGCAGTTCCGTTATGTTGAAGTAAGACAAATATGTCTTCTTTAACAGCTTGCTGAAGGATGTTGATCATCATCTTCTCACTAGTGTACTTCAACTTATCAGCTTCTGTAAAATCATTGAAACCCTTTTCCAAACCACGTTCATTCTTTGGCTTCTCGTAATCTTTCAGTAAAGAACACCATGCTTCGAATCTGTAAGCTTGAACCCAGTTCTCGAATCGGTTCTTCCAACCCTGAAAATCTTCAATATACACGAGTTTCGGCGGTTTTTGATGAGTGCCTGTCTCATTCTCATTATACAACGCTTCAGCAGGAGTTACAGGGGCAACGGGTGTCGCGAACGCATTGTAGAACTCTTCAGCCATGTCTCAATACGCAGATGATGCTTCGGGAAATACCTGATAACACACAAACAAAAAAACACAATCAGTTTAAAAATTTATCAATTAATGGAAACGAACTAGTACTTGAACTGGTGAAATTTCTGTGCGGACTGAAGATTGACAAACTGTGCAGACTGATATGACTTGGATCAAATACGAATGGCGTGACCTTTTTCGTGTAAACTGACTGACTTTCAAATAACCTTGCCTGACTTCCAATCAATGTGGATGGCAACCTTCACAATAACAATGAATGAACTGACAACATGGGCGGTTAAATGACCAGATAGGTAAGAATGGTCGGTGCGGTTGATTGATTGTGATAGGATCAAAATTTTAGACAATAAATGGGATTGGACCTTTACACACTAGTGGGGCGGTGGTCAAGTGATCAAGTGGGCTAATCAACATAGTTTGCTGTGATTGGGCCGACGACTTGGGCCAATGATATTCAAGGGGGCGGTGCTATTTCAAAATAGACGACAACTTCAATACTAATCACATGTAACCTGACAATACATTTATCAAACAACACAATGTACTTATCAAAGTAATTTTTTTTTTCAAACGGTGAATATGATAATTTTTCAATTGTCCTCAAAAAGCGAACTCAATAGTCTTATAAGCGGACCACAAATTGCACTAAATGCGGATCTCAAGTGTCACAAAGAGCGAATCTCAATTGGTGTTCGAAAAAGCGGACCAAGCATGTCACTTAAAGCGGACCAAAACTTTTACCATTTGAGCGAACCAGACTTAAACATGAACAAATAAGCGAACCAAACACGACCAGAAAAGCGAACCAGACTGTGATCTAAGAGCGGATCTCGATGACGTCAGTACTAGCGAACCAAATGCAAGCGAAAACTCAATTTGAACCAATTTTAGGCCGATTTAAGTTCTGAAAACTTCCAGGTTTTGTTAATTCATGATTACGCACACACTGTGTGAATTTTAAGCGATTTAGACCATAAAAAGTTCTGTTTTTTCAAAAAAGAAAGGTGTAGAAATAGAAAAAATGATGAAAACGAGCTGTATATGCGAGATCTCCTCCTCCTTGGCTCTGATACCAATTGTAGGATCGATTTCGACCTAAACGAGTCGTTCGGAAGAGCTCAAATCCGTTTCAGAGGCGGAAACAAAGAAACGGACGTGTACACAGCTAGAATCACACTTTAAATCTCTTGTATATTGATTTTACAGCGTTTACATTGACAAGGAACACCGGCAATACCTCGGTATCAGATATGGACAACGTTACAAAATGAATTGACAATAAGCCTATTTATACTAATTCTGTTTCGCTTGTAATGACAACAGCCAAAAAAGCGGACCTCATGAATTACATATAAGCGAACCTCCAAATAACCATATAAGCGAACCAAACCACTTCCATAAAAGCGAACTCCACATGTTGTCTTTTGTCTTCACATGAACTCTTTCATTGGACCTTCATAAGTAAACACCTCATTGAACCTTTTCATGAAGACTTTTCATTGGACCTTATATTGAACCAATCAAAACAACAAACGGCTACACAATCCTATTAAATCCAATGTGTTTTGTCGTTTTGTCTCATGTGCTCAAGTAATGATGATGTCATCATATGATATCATCATCCAAGATGATGACATCATGCTTGAACGATTCGCAACGCAACCCGGACTCGACATTAGACGAAGACGACAGATGACTGCACCAACAAAAATGAATGATTGTTCTACTTTCAACACACCCATTTGTGAAAATCACAATCTTGGCCCAGATCATGAAAGTACTGAAGACGTTGATCCTACTCAATACAGGGCAATGATTGGTTCTCTAATGTACTTGACGGCTTCAAGACCTGACATTATGTTTGCAGTATGCTTGTGTGCTAGATATCAGGCAAATCCAAAAGAGTCACACATGAAGGCGGTGAAGCGTATTCTTCGTTACTTGAAGGGGAAACCTAAACTTGGGTTGTGGTATCCAGCTGATAGTGATCTGAATTTTGTCGCTTACACTGACTCAGACTTTGGGGGATGCAAGTCGAACAGAAAGTCTACAACAGGTGGTTGTCAGTTCTTAGGAGGCAGGATTGTGTCTTGGCAATGCAAGAAGCAATCTTGTGTGTCTACATCTACGTGTGAAGCTGAATATATTGCTGCGGGTAGCTGCTGTTCTCAGGTTCTCTGGATACAACAGCAAATGCGCGATTACGGTTTGGATTTCACTTGTACTCATATTATGATAGACAATAATGCCACGATTTCTATAACTAATAATCCCGTGAAACACAGTCGCACAAAACATATTGACATACGTCATCATTTTATACGGGATTGTGCTGAAAAGAGACTAATTGAATTACATCGAGTCGACACACTAGATAACCTGGCAGATCTTTATTCTAAAGCTTTTGACAGGGCTCGCTTTGAACATTTAGTCGAACTCAACGGGATGAGGAATCCTCAATAACTGGTTTTTCATAAGAATTTTTGTAAATAGTTTACTGCTTTTCTTAAAAATTAAAAATACAAAAACATTGAAAAATCAAAAACATAAAAAAAAACAGAAAATCAAAAATGAGTTATCACTGTGTGAAAAAGGAGAAATGATAGTACATCAGCAAGTTAGACTGTCACACTGAAAATAAACTAAATTGCTTAAGTGTGATAGCAACTTCATCATATGATGTACCAGTAGGCAAAAAGCATGAAATAATCAACTTACCAATGTGATATAAACCTAAATGAACTGTGTATGAGTGGGGAACACATCAGTGGTGTATGGTTTAATGACCTTAAATCTTGCGTTGATAGATTGCCAAAATCTGAAGTTTTGGGTCTTTATACTATTATTTCATCCGGGGATATCAGGGGTGTCCTTCTGCTGCATCCAGATATATGCTGACCTAGACACACCCAGGATATCTTAAAAGAGCTAAAAATGCCAAAACCCTTAAATGAAGAAGCTCTCAAAGAGAGTTATTCAAATGTGCAAAAAGCATATATCGTACCAAAAAATGGTATTTGTCATAGCCCTCGTTAGATATTTTGGTCTCTTTGCTATACGGAAGTACTGACCTGTTCACCAATTATCTAAACGTTGAAAAATAAAACGGATGAATTCAGTATACTCACCTACTACGATGAATCTTTGTGCATACCTTGATCGCGGAGGTATATCCTGAAGTGGGACACACTAATATTTCAGTATAATAAAATTACCTTAACGTATCATACGGTAATAGTACTTGAAATGTTCATGCATTTTGTTTAAGAGGACAAACATACTGGTAATCATCTTGGACTGCTTTTCACGAAAAATTAAATAAAGAATTATCTAATAGTGTGAAACAGTTTGATTGTGCTGATATGATCTTCTTACCGGTGATTCTCACAAAAATAGAGTGTTTATTGCTTTTGTATTTACTTGCTTTCAGAAAAATATAAAAATCCAAAAATAGTGTCTTTTTCTGTTTAAAATTCTTAACGTACGGAAAACTGTTATTCTTGGAAGAATTGTTACTGATAGGGGGAGACGGTGTTGGAAAGTGAGTTCAAAATTTTAAATCATGCGGGTTATAGGGTGTGTGATTAAAAAGTTTTGCGTGTTGGTGATAAGTTGAAACTGCTTAATCTGTGATACAGTTTAACTATCTATTGAAAAATAATAATTTATTTAACTTTGTTGAAAAATTCTTATGGTTTCTCGAGATGTTTGTTTTATAGTATACAGATTGAAGCAGTATGTTGCTGAGAAGTTAAAGTGACGAGTTGCTGTGAAGATAAGAGTTTGATTGGATGCATGGTAGAACCTCCTTTTCTATATTGCAGACAAAGATGAAGAGTTTGAAGATTGCTATACAAATTCTAAACTAGAGTTTACTCAAACGCTAAAGTTTTTGAAGATTTGGTGATTGGATGCATCAGCTTAGGGGGAGTCTGTTGCTGACAGAAGCTGTTGAAGCTGAAGCTATCCAAAGACCAAAGACATTGCAAGACTACATGAAGAATGCAAGACGACTGAAGACAAAGTTATTTTATGAAGCTATTGTCAAGGGGGAGTTTGTTGGTGCATGTTTGTGACAACAGCTTAGATTTGGTCTTTGGATATCTTGTAATTAGATAAACGATAAACAGTTAGCGGGTTTAGCTTTGTATTAGTGAGATAATAGAGTTTGGGCTAAACAAAACCCACATTGGGTCTAGGGGGACGAATTGGGCTTTGCCCATGTAGGAAACCTTAGCCCAAGTAGCAACCTTGTGTTATATAAACAAGGCTTTGCTTTAGGGTTTAGGTTAATCAGCAAAAACAGAGTTTGAGAGGCATTAGAATTCGTGAGAGCTAGGCTTGGACGAATTTGAGTGTGTTAGGGTTTTGATTGATTGTAATACTTTGGTTTGATAATCAATAGAAAACCCGGTTTGAAAGTGAATTGCTGATTTCTGTTTCTACACGTTTTCTGCTATATTCTGATCAAGAGGATTCCGCATTCTTGATTAGATTGACAATTCTATGAAAGATCCATACGATTGAAGGGGACCTACAAGATAGCCAGAATTCAAAAGATAATTCAAGACAAGGTAAAGCAAACTCCTCCAGTGTGGGCCAAGTACAAGAAAAATGTACCAGAAAGGGCCTTAAAGCTGAAAAGAATGAAAGAAGAGCTGATAGCTGCTGATTATGGGTCAAGGAACCAGGTTACAAGGTGGTCAGAGGATAAAGTGTTAGCTACCTACAAAAGGTTGGAAGAGTTGGGGAAGAGAGATCCCACTGCTCCTAAAAAGCCTGATTATCCAGAAGCGGTGGTTCCAGTCAAACAACAAAAGTTACCAATCAGGAGACCCATTGTTCCACCTGCTATCATCCTTTATCAAAGAAGGAAACAAAAGCAGATGGATACAATGATAAAAGAAGACAAGGCTCAAGAAGTGGATATCATGAAGATGGTTCTTCAGACACTTATGGCGGAGAAACAAGACTCAGCACAATCTCAAGACCCTGCCAAAGTTGTCATCACCAGGCCTCAATCTTCAAACTCATCTACAATAAAAACTCTCCCAAGAAACCCATCGGATTCAAAGATACTAAAGTGAAAGTCTGATCAAAAGACCCACGTATTGACTCTGCTCAAATCCAATGGTGAGGTGAAGCACATATCAAGGGAACAAGCACTGGGCCTGGGTGTTGAAGATCTGCAAAATCTCCTTGAGCTTCCACTGTACAGGGATGAGGATGATGAGGACTCTATGAACTTTGAATTACAATTCAAAGGTCAAGTTAGGGAACTCTTGATGAGACAATAAAAATCTAGAATAATGAAGAGTTTTGGCATCATATGTTCCTGTGGGAGATTGTTGGGATTGAACCCTACCAAAGGAACAGCTGATAAAGCCAAAACTGGATCAGAACAGTGGATTCACAATAAGCAGTTGTTTGCATCAGTCTTTCCCCTTGAATGTGGCCTAACATCTGATATCCTCTAACTACTGCCCTTCTACAAAAACTGCTGATTTACAACAACTGATTATCTCTAAAGACTGTTGGTAATAAAGCACTGATGCTCAATCTACTGATATGGATCAAGTACTGCTCAAGACACAAAGCACTGCTGGGGCTATAACAATGGAATGAGAAGCAGTAGTTTAGTTTATTCTTTGTATTATTTGTAATCAGTAGTTTAGTAAGCAGTGCCTGTATAGATCAGTGGTTATAGGTTGTTAGGAGGTTAGATGTCACTTTCATGGTGACGTCAGCAAAGATGCCACAGTGGTTTGTTCTGTACCATAAATAGAACAGTACCCTGTACTGTTCTATTAGCTCTCTTCATCACAAAGTCATTCTGTATGAACAATCACTGTAAGCTCAGGCTGAGGGGGAGATTGTATGCATGCATGCATTGTAGTTGAAGATTATAATAAATATAATCATTCGATTTCATGTTAAACATGTTTTCTTAAAACAATTCTCTCTTTGATTGTGTTGAAAGTTTATTCATCTATTTCCGCTGCAATTGTTTCTGTTTCATCTTCATTTTAGTTAAACAAACACAATTATATCAAACTCAGATTCTAACAAAGAAGGATTGTGGATTACGTTTATAACACAACGATGTTTTTTTGATGATTCAGAGCGGTGGTAGACTGGCTGGAGACTCGGAGCAGTCGTAACGTTTCTGACTCAATCATAACTGGCGGAGATGTCGATGATTCCGAGCAGTGGAGATTTCGCTGATTTGGAGCCACGGAAGAGAGCGGCGGAGATGTCGATGATTCAGAGCGGCAGAAGAAAGCGACGGAGATGTCATGATTCGCGATTTTGTAGGGGTTTTGATATACATTTTCCTATTTTCAAATGGATATAAAGACTCTATTACCCTTACAATTTTCAAATCAGTTTAAAAAAATAAAACACAATTTACAATTTAGTCCCTATTAATCTCAACCATTAGATCAAAGATCTAATGGTGTAGATTCTTTCTTACCCTTCTCACAAAAAACATTTTTTTTTACAATAACCTTTCCTTATATATATATATACATATATATATATATATATATATATATATATATATATAGGGGATGGTTCAAATGAAAACCACTTTTATTGTGAAAACTCCAAAACTAACTAAAAAAAGCCTAAAAACACACCAATTTTTTTTTTCAATTTTTTTATAAAAATCGCAGGTTTTTATATATAAAAAAAATTTAAAAAAAAATTGTAGTACACATGTGTAATAATACACATGTGTAGTATTACACATTGTAGGTCCCTGAATCACGTATGGATCGTACAAGACTGTTAATCTCTCAAGGGTGCGGAATCCCCTTGATTAATCTTCGAACACAGAAACAAGATTATGTAGAAGAACAAGAACTCGAACACACAAACACGCAAACTTTCAAACTGATCTTCTGTGATTATCAAACCTTTAGAAGTGTTTTACAATCACTAAGATCTACAAGAACCTAACAGCCGATTTCTGTTTTGTTCTTAACCTCTCACACTTGAATGCTCTCTCACAATCTCCAAAAGGCTCTCAAGTTGTCTAAAGTCTCTAACCTAGAACTCAAGACTAAGGTTGTTTATATACACACAGCCAAGATCTCGAATTGGGCTTTGCCCATATTACATTTGTCACATAAACTTGGGCCTAATAGACTTAGTACAAACTTGGACTGATTGGGCTTCATAGAACTCGTTTTTCTTTAAGTCTTCATGATCCAATCTTCTGTTTAATATCCAAAGACCAATCCAAAGCTGTTGTCATATAACATGCACCAACAAACTCCCCCTTGACAATAGCTTGCAAAGGAAACTTTAGTCTTCAGAATCTCACAGTCTTTGGTCTTTGGATAGCGTCAGCTTCAACATGAATTTGTCTTTATCTCCACCAGACTCCCCCTAAGCTGATGCATCCAATCACCAAATCTTCCAAGTTTTGAGTCAGCATTCCAAGTAAGTTTTCACAGCATCCACTCTGCATTGTAGAAGGAGGATTCTACCAAGCAGCAACAAACTCCTCCTCTCTTCACAGCAACTTCTCATCAACAACTGCTTCAATCTGTATACTATAAAACAAACATCTCGAGAAACCATAAGAATTTTTTTAACATAGTTAAAGAATTTTTATTATACTAGAGATAGTTAAACTGTATCAGATTAAGCATTTTCCAATTAAGCACCAACACGCACAAATTTTAACAAACACCTTATAACCTGCATGATTTTAAAAAAAATTTGAACCCACTTTCTAACACAGTCTCTCCCTTTCGGTAACAACTCCTCCAAGAATAACAGTTTTCCGTACATTAAGAATTTTTAACAGAAAAAGACACTATTTTTGGATTTTTTTTTCTTTCTATTTTCAAATGTAAAAACTGAAAGCAGTAAATAAATATTTACAGACATTCTTTTTGCGAGTTTCGAGGGTAAGAGAATCATATCAGTGTACGGTCATGTCAAAACGCTCTTGTTGTTCTTTTAGTTAACATTTAGATAAGCATCCTATAACGATTATCGGTATTGTTGTCCACATAAGCTCAACTTATCATATGTAATCATGGCGAGGGGATACGTTAAGGTATGATTTATACTTACCGACCGGTGTTCATCCACATCACGACACATTCCCGTATCAAGGTATGCACGAGGGTTCATCTTACTGGTGAGTATACCGATTATCATCTGTTTGACCGTATATGATGTGAGAAACTCACTTATTTTGATTGAAAACAAGCCCTATGTGATAGAATCACTTATTGATGAGGAACTTGATTTTCAGATGCATGAGGGCACAGGAGCAAGTCCGTGAACAGGTCAGTACTTTCGTACAGCAGAGAGACGAACTTGACTCCCGGATAAATGTGATATATTATCACTTATTTTGGGGACATGTGATTGTTGATCACTTATTGAGGTCGAATGCAATATGTACACGTATGTATGATATCATGGAAGATCTAGACTTGCATCCCCGTTATTTTTCAGTAAAAGATACAACCATGATACCCAGATGATAAGCAGCATAAAGACCGAATATCTCAGAACCTCGGCAATCTCTCAAACGAAATTTCGGTACTAAGACCATATGCCAATGAATGGTTCCCACCTGGTCTTCAGTCAATTTAAGTTTATATCACCCTGCACACTTTAAAATGATTGTGAGCCTACCGATACATCTTATATAGAGCTGCTTAGCATATTTCATTTAAGGTTTAAAGAGGTTTAGACAGACCACTGATGTACTATCATTTTCTCTTTTGCTCGCCAGGAAACTCATTTTTGCTTTTCTATTGTTTTTGAGTTTTTGAAAATTTTCGATGTTTTTGTATTTTTTATTTTTAAGAAAAACAGTAAACTATTTACAAAAATTCTTATGAAAAACCAGTTATTCAGGATTCCTCATCCCATTGAGTTCGACTAAGTGTTCAAAGCGGGCTCGATCAAAAGCTTTTGTGTAAAGATCAGCACGGTTATCTTCTGTGTCGACTCGGTGCAATTCAATTAATCGTTTTTCAGCACAATCCCGTATAAAGTGATGACGTATGTCAATGTGTTTAGTTCTACTGTGCTTTACGGGATTGTTTGTGATTGATATAGTGGCATTATTATCTATCATAATAGGAGTACGAGTGAAATCCAAACCGTAATCGCGCATCTGCTGTTGAATCCAGAGAACCTGAGAGCAACAGCTACCTGCAGCAATATATTCAGCTTCACACGTAGAGGTAGACACACAGGATTGCTTCTTGCATTGCCAAGACACGATCCTGCCTTCTAAGAACTGACAACCACTTGTTGTAGACTTTCTGTTTGATTTGCATCCTCCAAAGTCTGAATCAGTGTAAGCAACGAACCTCAAATCACTATCAGCTGGATACCACAACCCAAGTTTAGGTTTCCCCTTCAAGTAACGAAGAATACGCTTCACTGCTTTCATGTGTGACTCTTTTGGATTCGCCTGATATCTGGCACACAAGCATACGGCAAACATGATGTCAGGTCTTGAAGCAGTCAAGTACATTAGAGAACCAATCATCGCCCTGTATTGAGTAGGATCAACATCTTCAGTGCTTTCATGATCTGGGTCGAGATTGTGGTTTTCACAAATGGGTGTGTTGAAAGTAGAGCTATCATTCATTTTGAATCGAGCCAAAATGTCATACACATACTTTGTTTGATGTATAAACATCCCATCCTCCTTCTGTTCAACTTGTAATCCCAGAAAGTAAGACAGCTCACCCATAGCACTCATTTCAAACTTGCTCTTCATCACCTGTTCAAATTCCTTACACATGTTTTCGTCAGATGACCCAAAGATGATGTCATCCACGTATACCTGTACCAGCAGAAAATCTTCCTTCTTTCTCTTAATGAACAGTGTACCGTCAATCTGACCTCTTTCAAAACCATTCTTGACCAGATGTGTAGACAGTGTCTCGTACCACGCCCTGGGAGCTTGATGTAACCCATACAAAGCCTTATCAAGTTTGTACACTCGATCTGGATAGTCTGGATCAACGAACCCATCTGGTTGTGAGACATACACCACTTCTTGGACTTTCCCGTAAAGAAATGCACTCTTCACGTCTAGTTGGTAAACTTTGAAGCCCTTGAATGAAGCAAAAGCCAGAAACAAACGAATTGCCTCCAACCTCGCCACTGGTGCAAACACCTCATTGTAATCAATCCCTTCTTGCTGATTAAAGCCTTTGACAACCAACCGAGCTTTGTTGCGTGTGACAATACCTTTTTCATCTTTCTTGCACCTAAATACCCATTTAGTGCCAATCTCTCTCTCACCTTTTGGAAGGTCCACCAATTCCCAAACCTTCAACTTAGCAAACTGGGCCAATTCCTCTTGCATAGCTTCAACCCATGAATTGTCTTTAAGAGCCATATGAATGTTCTTCGGCTCCTCTTGGGAAATAAAGCAACTATACAAGCACTCGTTCACTATCCCAGTCTTCTCAATTGAAACAAATAACCCAGAATTCGCTTCTATGCTTCTTCTAGTCTGAACACCTGCAGTAGGATCTCCCAGTATCATATCAACCGGATGATCTCTATTTGCTCGTGTAGTAGCAACAGCATCGACTTCTAGATTATCACCCAGGTTTGATCCAACCTCCCCCTGAATATTTTGATTTGCAAACGGATTAATGAAATCCTCCCCCTGAGAGGGTTCAGAGTCACTATCGCTTGAATCAAGATCAGCAGCACTTTGGGAAGTTCCCGGAGCATCTGACATATCTACATTCGATCTAGGCATAAATTCACCTTCATCGTCTTCACATACAACTGTTTGAATCAGCTGAGAACCATCTGCATCAGAAACCTCAGGAATATTAAATGATTTAAACACACTTTCATAATCATACAATATAGCAGGACCACTCGTTGACTGTTGAGGTTTGTAGGAAGTAATTTCCACATTAAAAACAACCTCAATTTTACCAGTTTTTAGATTAAAAACCCTTTTATTCGGTGTGCCAGGCACGTAGCCTAGAAAGTAGCCTTCATCTGCCACCTCACCGAATTTTTGTTTATCTTTGTTTCGCACAATCGTGCAGGGTAATCCAAATGGTTCAAAGCCTGTTAAGTTTGGTTTCTCGTTAAACATAAGTTCATGACATGTTTTGTTAAAACGTTTAACGGTCAAAACTTTGTTTAGGACGTAGCAAGCTATATTCACAGCTTCTCCCCAGAAAAGAACTGGTAGCTTTGAATCTGAAAGCATCGTCCTAGCGGCTTCAATCAACGTCCTGTTTTTCCTCTCAGCGACTCCATTTTGCTGAGGAATGTAAGGAGCAGAATATTGATGTTCAATTCCCTTTCGAAGACAGTAGAGATCCAGAATCCGATTCTTGAACTCCGTGCCATTATCACTCCTTATCCTCTTGATCCTTGCATCATGGACGTTTTCCAATTTTGTAAAATGATCTATCAACATCTCCGCTGTCTCATCTTTTGTACCTAAAAAGAAAACCCATGAATAACGTGAGTAATCATCAGTGACAACAAGACAATAGTACTTTCCACCTATGCTCCTCACGTTCACTGGACCGAATAAATCCATGTGAATTAAATCATAAGGGGAATTAATGGAATTTACTGTTTTAGACTTATGAGGTTTCTTGTGTTGTTTTCCCTTTTGACATGGAAGACATTTATCTTCCACTTGAAACCTCAGCAATGGAACCCCTTTCACTAGCTCATTCTTTATGATATAATTCATTTTGCGGTAGTGAATATGAGCCATGCGTCTGTGCCACAACATTGATTCAGCTTCAGATGCTTTTGACAGTAAACACGCCACCGCAGCAGTTGAATCCTTGGCACCCATGTCCATGACATAAGTATCATTTTTCCTTGGTGCACGCATAACTATCCACTCGTCCGGAATGACCAAACCCGGTTTCAACACCAATGCCTCAGTATTTGTAAAATGGCCCGAGTGACCCTTGTCGCAGACTTGTGACACGCTCATCAGATTGTGTTTAAGCTGCTCAACATAGTTCACTTTGTCCAAAGTGATCTTCCCATTCGTCACTTTTCCTCGTCCAGTAATCCTACCACCTTTAGCACCAGCAAAATTTACATGTCCACCATCAAATTCTTCAAATTCAGAAAACAACCTCGCATCCCCCGTCATGTGCCTAGAGCAGCCACTATCAACATACCATAAGTTGATAATCCTCCTTAGCAGCTCCTGCACCCACCAACCAAAAGATTAGTTAGATTGGGGGACCCAAGCCTTAATGGTCTTGGGTCGTCCAAATTTACCTACTACTTGAACATCCATCCAAGATCCATTACCCCTAATTGGAGTCTTGGATCTCGGACCTGTTGATGGAAATGGGGTATGATTTCCATAAGGTCTCTGGTTCTGAGGGTACCTATTTGTGTTTGGACAATGTGACCTTTGAAAATTTTGATTTTGATTCCAAGAACCTTGATTGTAATTTCTAAAGCCATTGTTATAAAAAGTTCGACCACCATTATTTTGGTAATGATTTTGATATTGACCTTGACTTCTGAAATTATTTGAATTTTGATTATTCACTCTTGGTGAGTTACTTCTAGGTCTTTCATATCTGCCTGATGTAGATTCAGGCTGAAATCTTGGTTGATTTCTTTGGAAACGAGGAACTTGTGGAGTTCCTTTTTCAGCCTTATCTACACCACCAGCAACACCCGGTTGTTGCTTTGGAGCAGATTTCTTTGGAGAATTTGAGACTTTCTCCTCATTATCACCTTGCTTCTCAGGTGATTTCCCCTTTTGTTTCTCACTAATTTGTGCTTCAACCTTCTTGTTAGGACAGCAGCTAGCTACATGTCCCTTTGTGTGACATTTGAAGCACGATCTCTTTTTCGAAGACTTCTCAGCTGAAGCCTTTGAACTAGATTCTGGTTTTGATGATGATGCCTTGGAAGGATTTTGTTCAGTTTGCTTAATTTCAGATTTTTCTATGTTTTTGTTTTTAGCAAACTCTACATTTGATTCCTTTTCGATAACAGCTGTTTCGGTTTTCATATCACTTCCTTGAACAAAATTAACCTTTTTAACAAAAGTTTGATTATTGTTTTTAGAAGGTGTATTTTTCTTTTTCAAAACAGGTTTGTTGTTATTTTCCTTCTTCTTAGCATCATTATCTTCAAACACATCACTTTGACTGGATGTGAAACTACTTGATGATGTTGTCAGACAGTCTGTAAGCTCATCCTCATCAGGTAGGAAAGAATAGTCATGACTAAGAGGAGGTGGGACTTCATTAAAGCCCTGGAATCCCACACTTGTCTTGTCATTACTCTTCTTTAACCCACCCATCATATGTTTCATAACAAAAGTAGAATCTCTGAATTGACCTAACTTCTTTTCAAGTTCAACAATTTTAAGTTGTGCATCTGACAACTCTTTGTTTTTATCAGAAATCTCTTTTGTTTTCTCAGCCATCATGTCATGAGCTAGGTCTATGACTTGAAGTTTTTCATTTAATTTGCAGGTCAAAGCTTCAATTTCAGCTTCATAGCCTTTTATCTTTTTCAAATATGATGACTCGTTTCTTTTAGCAAAGAAATTTGACTCTTTTACGTTAGACATTTCGCTCACAAGACTTTTGTTTTGAGTTGACAATTTTTCAACTTCACCCTGTAGTTCACGACACTTTAAGCAAACAGAAGTGGCAGAGTTACTTACCTCTCCTGTTGATTTGTCTGAGTTGGCCATGAGAGCAGCAAGTTGAGCTTCCATTCTTTTGATGATTTCATCTTTCTCATCAGCTTCCATTTCATTCTCAGACTCTGGCTTTTCCTCTTCAGCATCTGTTGTCTGATCAGCCTTATCTTCCTCAACTTCACTCTTCTTCTCAACTTTAGCCTCATCTACTGCAGCTTCACCATCATTGACTGGAGTGATCTCTGCCATGAATGCTTGAGTGACATTCTCATCATTTTCTAAGTGAATGCTCCAGTCATATGAGCCTTCTCTTGCAGTAGATATCAACGCCCTTGAGTTAGAGTTAGAGTTAGAGTTGTTTGATGCATTCCGATTGTTTAAACTTTGATTCGTATTCTCATGCTTTTGTTTTTGACATTCCCTAGCGAAATGACCATAACTTTGACAGTTAAAGCACCTGACTTTGGTCTTGTCAAAGCCTACGCTCTTTCCTACAAACTTCCTTCCCGTTCTGTTCATGAACCTCTTCACACGTCTCGAAATCATGGCCATCTGCCATTGCAGATCCATCTCTTCTAGATCATCAGGGTCAATCTGATCATAATCTTCATCTAAAGTGGCAGGATCAGATATTTTCCCTTGAATGTAGTTCTCATAAGACGCAACAAAAGAAGCAAGTAGAGCAAGATGTTCTTCAGCAGACTTCACACTCATAGGCATTGACTTTGCACTACTACTTTGCTTTGAAGTTGATGTTCTCTTGACTCCTGTTGATCCTCCTGCAGCAGCTACAAAACACACATCACCATCCTCATTCACTGTGACCTGCTCCTTATCACACGAGAGAAATGCAGTTGCAGAGTCGCTAGAAGCATCATGAGGCGAAGAAGATGTAAGCCCATTGTATATCCCTGGATCTTGAACCTGATCATAACCAGTGTCCTTTTTCTTCATACTAAGCTCATAAGCTCTAAGCTTTCCAACTACTTCTTCCAATTCCTTCGTGTCATAATCTGCTTCTCCCTTAATCATGAGAGTGTAGATATCCCATTTAGTAGGTAGAGCATCCAGTAGCTTGTCATTTTTCTCTATGTCAGTATAGCAATCTATATCATAATTGTCCAATTCTGACATCAGATGGTAATATCGAGTGATGACGTCCTCAAGTGACTCATTTTTCATGTACTTGAACACAGCAAACTGCTTCTTCAGTAGATCAACTTTGTTCTTCTTGACATCAGGATTTCCCTCATATCTCTTCTCTAGTGCATCCCACATTTCCTTTGAAGTAGTGTACTTCTTAAAGGTATGCTTGATGCCATCAGGTAAAGACATTTTAATGGCTGCCAAGGCTCTCTTTTCAGCCTCATACATTTTCTTTTGTTCGGCATCCATATCAACGTAAGCAGTTATACGTTGTCTTCCCTCAAACTCATGAGTTGGGTTCACATACCCATCGTCTATGCATATCCACATACGCGTGTCCTGGTACTCAACAAAAGATTGAAACCTATCCTTCCATGTCAAGTAGTTCTCCACCTTCATCATCTTAGGTGGTTTGTTCGTCGTGCCTACCTCATGTTCCATCCTTAAGAGTTCGTTCAATTTAGACATGTTCGACATATCAACGTAACAGACTGATAAAACAGTACAAAAATTTTCGAAAAACAGTGGTTACCAAATTACACCGTTAGAATCGTCTCGAAAAGACGAATCCAATGATATATAATGTCGAAAACTGAATTCGGGATTTTCCAGAAACAAGATTAAGTAGAAGAACAAGAACTCGAACACACAAACACGCAAACTTTCAAACTGATCTTCTGTGATTATCAAACCTTTAGAAGTGTTTTACAATCACTAAGATCTACAAGAACCTAACAGCCGATTTCTGTTTTGTTCTTAACCTCTCACACTTGAATGCTCTCTCACAATCTCCAAAAGGCTCTCAAGTTGTCTAAAGTCTCTAACCTAGAACTCAAGACTAAGGCTGTTTATATACACACAGCCAAGATCTCGAATTGGGCTTTGCCCATATTACATTTGTCACATAAACTTGGGCCTAATAGACTTAGTACAAACTTGGACTGATTGGGCTTCATAGAACTCGTTTTTCTTTAAGTCTTCATGATCCAATCGTCTGTTTAATATCCAAAGACCAATCCAAAAGTTGTTGTCATATAACATGCACCAACAAACTCCCCCTTGACAATAGCTTGCAAAGGAAACTTTAGTCTTTAGAATCTCACAGTCTTTGGTCTTTGGATAGCGTCAGCTTCAACATGAATTTGCCTTTATCTCCACCAGAATTGTAGGTCCCTGAATCACGTATGGATCGTACAAGACTGTTAATCTCTCAAGGGTGCGGAATCCCCTTGATTGATCTTCGAACACAGAAACAAGATTATGTAGAAGAACAAGAACTCGAACACACAAACACGCAAACTTTCAAACTGATCTTCTGTGATTATCAAACCTTTAGAAGTGTTTTACAATCACTAAGATCTACAAGAACCTAACAGCCGATTTCTGTTTTGTTCTTAACCTCTCACACTTGAATGCTCTCTCACAATCTCCAAAAGGCTCTCAAGTTGTCTAAAGTCTCTAACCTAGAATTCAAGACTAAGGCTGTTTATATACACACAGCCAAGATCTCGAATTGGGCTTTGCCCATATTACATTTGTCACATAAACTTGGGCCTAATAGACTTAGTACAAACTTGGACTGATTGGGCTTCATAGAACTCGTTTTTCTTTAAGTCTTCATGATCCAATCTTCTGTTTAATATCCAAAGACCAATCCAAAGCTGTTGTCATATAACATGCACCAACAAACTCCCCCTTGACAATAGCTTGCAAAGGAAACTTTAGTCTTCAGAATCTCACAGTCTTTGGTCTTTGGATAGCGTCAGCTTCAACATGAATTTGTCTTTATCTCCACCAGAATTGTAGGTCCCTGAATCACGTATGGATCGTACAAGACTGTTAATCTCTCAAGGGTGCGGAATCCCCTTGATTGATCTTCGAACACAGAAACAAGATTATGTAGAAGAACAAGAACTCGAACACACAAACACGCAAACTTTCAAACTGATCTTCTGTGATTATCAAACCTTTAGAAGTGTTTTACAATCACTAAGATCTACAAGAACCTAACAGCCGATTTCTGTTTTGTTCTTAACCTCTCACACTTGAATGCTCTCTCACAATCTCCAAAAGGCTCTCAAGTTGTCTAAAGTCTCTAACCTAGAACTCAAGACTAAGGCTGTTTATATACACACAGCCAAGATCTCGAATTGGGCTTTGCCCATATTACATTTGTCACATAAACTTGGGCCTAATAGACTTAGTACAAACTTGGACTGATTGGGCTTCATAGAACTCGTTTTTCTTTAAGTCTTCATGATCCAATCTTCTGTTTAATATCCAAAGACCAATCCAAAGCTGTTGTCATATAACATGCACCAACAAACTCCCCCTTGACAATAGCTTGCAAAGGAAACTTTAGTCTTCAGAATCTCACAGTCTTTGGTCTTTGGATAGCGTCAGCTTCAACATGAATTTGTCTTTATCTCCACCAGAATTGTAGGTCCCTGAATCACGTATGTATCGTACAAGACTGTTAATCTCTCAAGGGTGCGGAATCCCCTTGATTGATCTTCGAACACAGAAACAAGATTATGTAGAAGAACAAGAACTCGAACACACAAATACGCAAACTTTCAAACTGATCTTCTGTGATTATCAAACCTTTAGAAGTGTTTTACAATCACTAAGATCTACAAGAACCTAACAGCCGATTTCTGTTTTGTTCTTAACCTCTCACACTTGAATGCTCTCTCACAATCTCCAAAAGGCTCTCAAGTTGTCTAAAGTCTCTAACCTAGAACTCAAGACTAAGGTTGTTTATATACACACAGCCAAGATCTCGAATTGGGCTTTGCCCATATTACATTTGTCACATAAACTTGGGCCTAATAGACTTAGTACAAACTTGGACTGATTGGGCTTCATAGAACTCGTTTTTCTTTAAGTCTTCATGATCCAATCTTCTGTTTAATATCCAAAGACCAATCCAAAGTTGTTGTCATATAACATGCACCAACAAACTCCCCCTTGACAATTGCTTGCAAAGGAAACTTTAGTCTTCAGAATCTCACAGTCTTTGGTCTTTGGATAGCGTCAGCTTCAACATGAATTTGTCTTTATCTCCACCAGAATTGTAGGTCCCTGAATCACGTATGGATCGTACAAGACTGTTAATCTCTCAAGGGTGCGGAATCCCCTTGATTGATCTTCGAACACAGAAACAAGATTATGTAGAAGAACAAGAACTCGAACACACAAACACGCAAACTTTCAAACTGATCTTCTGTGATTATCAAACCTTTAGAAGTGTTTTACAATCACTAAGATCTACAAGAACCTAACAGCCGATTTCTGTTTTGTTCTTAACCTCTCACACTTGAATGATCTCTCACAATCTCCAAAAGGCTCTCAAGTTGTCTAAAGTCTCTAACCTAGAACTCAAGACTAAGGCTGTTTATATACACACAGCCAAGATCTCGAATTGGGCTTTGCCCATATTACATTTGTCACATAAACTTGGGCCTAATAGACTTAGTACAAACTTGGACTGATTGGGCTTCATAGAACTCGTTTTTCTTTAAGTCTTCATGATCCAATCTTCTGTTTAATATCCAAAGACCAATCCAAAGCTGTTGTCATATAACATGCACCAACAAACTCCCCCTTGACAATAGCTTGCAAAGGAAACTTTAGTCTTCAGAATCTCACAGTCTTTGGTCTTTGGATAGCGTCAGCTTCAACATGAATTTGTCTTTATCTCCACCAGAATTGTAGGTCCCTGAATCACGTATGGATCGTACAAGACTGTTAATCTCTCAAGGGTGCGGAATCCCCTTGATTGATCTTCGAACACAGAAACAAGATTATGTAGAAGAACAAGAACTCGAACACACAAATACGCAAACTTTCAAACTGATCTTCTGTGATTATCAAACCTTTAGAAGTGTTTTACAATCACTAAGATCTACAAGAACCTAACAGCCGATTTCTGTTTTGTTCTTAACCTCTCACACTTGAATGCTCTCTCACAATCTCCAAAAGGCTCTCAAGTTGTCTAAAGTCTCTAACCTAGAACTCAAGACTAAGGTTGTTTATATACACACAGCCAAGATCTCGAATTGGGCTTTGCCCATATTACATTTGTCACATAAACTTGGGCCTAATAGACTTAGTACAAACTTGGACTGATTGGGCTTCATAGAACTCGTTTTTCTTTAAGTCTTCATGATCCAATCTTCTGTTTAATATCCAAAGACCAATCCAAAGTTGTTGTCATATAACATGCACCAACAAACTCCCCCTTGACAATTGCTTGCAAAGGAAACTTTAGTCTTCAGAATCTCACAGTCTTTGGTCTTTGGATAGCGTCAGCTTCAACATGAATTTGTCTTTATCTCCACCAGAATTGTAGGTCCCTGAATCACGTATGGATCGTACAAGACTGTTAATCTCTCAAGGGTGCGGAATCCCCTTGATTGATCTTCGAACACAGAAACAAGATTATGTAGAAGAACAAGAACTCGAACACACAAACACGCAAACTTTCAAACTGATCTTCTGTGATTATCAAACCTTTAGAAGTGTTTTACAATCACTAAGATCTACAAGAACCTAACAGCCGATTTCTGTTTTGTTCTTAACCTCTCACACTTGAATGATCTCTCACAATCTCCAAAAGGCTCTCAAGTTGTCTAAAGTCTCTAACCTAGAACTCAAGACTAAGGCTGTTTATATACACACAGCCAAGATCTCGAATTGGGCTTTGCCCATATTACATTTGTCACATAAACTTGGGCCTAATAGACTTAGTACAAACTTGGACTGATTGGGCTTCATAGAACTCGTTTTTCTTTAAGTCTTCATGATCCAATCTTCTGTTTAATATCCAAAGACCAATCCAAAGCTGTTGTCATATAACATGCACCAACAAACTCCCCCTTGACAATAGCTTGCAAAGGAAACTTTAGTCTTCAGAATCTCACAGTCTTTGGTCTTTGGATAGCGTCAGCTTCAACATGAATTTGTCTTTATCTCCACCAGAATTGTAGGTCCCTGAATCACGTATGGATCGTACAAGACTGTTAATCTCTCAAGGGTGCGGAATCCCCTTGATTGATCTTCGAACACAGAAACAAGATTATGTAGAAGAACAAGAACTCGAACACACAAACACGCAAACTTTCAAACTGATCTTCTGTGATTATCAAACCTTTAGAAGTGTTTTACAATCACTAAGATCTACAAGAACCTAACAGCCGATTTCTGTTTTGTTCTTAACCTCTCACACTTGAATGCTCTCTCACAATCTCCAAAAGGCTCTCAAGTTGTCTAAAGTCTCTAACCTAGAACTCAAGACTAAGGCTGTTTATATACACACAGCCAAGATCTCGAATTGGGCTTTGCCCATATTACATTTGTCACATAAACTTGGGCCTAATAGACTTAGTACAAACTTGGACTGATTGGGCTTCATAGAACTCGTTTTTCTTTAAGTCTTCATGATCCAATCTTCTGTTTAATATCCAAAGACCAATCCAAAGCTGTTGTCATATAACATGCACCAACAAACTCCCCCTTGACAATAGCTTGCAAAGGAAACTTTAGTCTTCAGAATCTCACAGTCTTTGGTCTTTGGATAGCGTCAGCTTCAACATGAATTTGTCTTTATCTCCACCAGAATTGTAGGTCCCTGAATCACGTATGTATCGTACAAGACTGTTAATCTCTCAAGGGTGCGGAATCCCCTTGATTGATCTTCGAACACAGAAACAAGATTATGTAGAAGAACAAGAACTCGAACACACAAACACGCAAACTTTCAAACTGATCTTCTGTGATTATCAAACCTTTAGAAGTGTTTTACAATCACTAAGATCTACAAGAACCTAACAGCCGATTTCTGTTTTGTTCTTAACCTCTCACACTTGAATGCTCTCTCACAATCTCCAAAAGGCTCTCAAGTTGTCTAAAGTCTCTAACCTAGAACTCAAGACTAAGGTTGTTTATATACACACAGCCAAGATCTCGAATTGGGCTTTGCCCATATTACATTTGTCACATAAACTTGGGCCTAATAGACTTAGTACAAACTTGGACTGATTGGGCTTCATAGAACTCGTTTTTCTTTAAGTCTTCATGATCCAATCTTCTGTTTAATATCCAAAGACCAATCCAAAGTTGTTGTCATATAACATGCACCAACAAACTCCCCCTTGACAATTGCTTGCAAAGGAAACTTTAGTCTTCAGAATCTCACAGTCTTTGGTCTTTGGATAGCGTCAGCTTCAACATGAATTTGTCTTTATCTCCACCAGAATTGTAGGTCCCTGAATCACGTATGGATCGTACAAGACTGTTAATCTCTCAAGGGTGCGGAATCCCCTTGATTGATCTTCGAACACAGAAACAAGATTATGTAGAAGAACAAGAACTCGAACACACAAACACGCAAACTTTCAAACTGATCTTCTGTGATTATCAAACCTTTAGAAGTGTTTTACAATCACTAAGATCTACAAGAACCTAACAGCCGATTTCTGTTTTGTTCTTAACCTCTCACACTTGAATGCTCTCTCACAATCTCCAAAAGGCTCTCAAGTTGTCTAAAGTCTCTAACCTAGAACTCAAGACTAAGGCTGTTTATATACACACAGCCAAGATCTCGAATTGGGCTTTGCCCATATTACATTTGTCACATAAACTTGGGCCTAATAGACTTAGTACAAACTTGGACTGATTGGGCTTCATAGAACTCGTTTTTCTTTAAGTCTTCATGATCCAATCTTCTGTTTAATATCCAAAGACCAATCCAAAGCTGTTGTCATATAACATGCACCAACAAACTCCCCCTTGACAATAGCTTGCAAAGGAAACTTTAGTCTTCAGAATCTCACAGTCTTTGGTCTTTGGATAGCGTCAGCTTCAACATGAATTTGTCTTTATCTCCACCAGAATTGTAGGTCCCTGAATCACGTATGGATCGTACAAGACTGTTAATCTCTCAAGGGTGCGGAATCCCCTTGATTGATATTCGAACACAGAAACAAGATTATGTAGAAGAACAAGAACTCGAACACACAAACACGCAAACTTTCAAACTGATCTTCTGTGATTATCAAACCTTTAGAAGTGTTTTACAATCACTAAGATCTACAAGAACCTAACAGCCGATTTCTGTTTTGTTCTTAACCTCTCACACTTGAATGATCTCTCACAATCTCCAAAAGGCTCTCAAGTTGTCTAAAGTCTCTAACCTAGAACTCAAGACTAAGGCTGTTTATATACACACAGCCAAGATCTCGAATTGGGCTTTGCCCATATTACATTTGTCACATAAACTTGGGCCTAATAGACTTAGTACAAACTTGGACTGATTGGGCTTCATAGAACTCGTTTTTCTTTAAGTCTTCATGATCCAATCTTCTGTTTAATATCCAAAGACCAATCCAAAGCTGTTGTCATATAACATGAACCAACAAACTCCCCCTTGACAATAGCTTGCAAAGGAAACTTTAGTCTTCAGAATCACACAGTCTTTGGTCTTTGGATAGCGTCAGCTTCAACATGAATTTGTCTTTATCTCCACCAGAATTGTAGGTCCCTGAATCACGTATGGATCGTACAAGACTGTTAATCTCTCAAGGGTGCGGAATCCCCTTGATTGATCTTCGAACACAGAAACAAGATTATGTAGAAGAACAAGAACTCGAACACACAAACACGCAAACTTTCAAACTGATCTTCTGTGATTATCAAACCTTTAGAAGTGTTTTACAATCACTAAGATCTACAAGAACCTAACAGCCGATTTCTGTTTTGTTCTTAACCTCTCACACTTGAATGCTCTCTCACAATCTCCAAAAGGCTCTCAAGTTGTCTAAAGTCTCTAACCTAGAACTCAAGACTAAGGCTGTTTATATACACACAGCCAAGATCTCGAATTGGGCTTTGCCCATATTACATTTGTCACATAAACTTGGGCCTAATAGACTTAGTACAAACTTGGACTGATTGGGCTTCATAGAACTCGTTTTTCTTTAAGTCTTCATGATCCAATCTTCTGTTTAATATCCAAAGACCAATCCAAAGCTGTTGTCATATAACATGCACCAACACATATGTGCACTACAAAAAAAATTTGAAATTTGTTTTTTATATATATAAAGTTGCGAAAATTGGTATGCAAAAAAATTGGTTTTTTTTTTTGCTTTTTTAATTAGTTTTCGAGTTTTCACAATAACTAGTGGTTTTTATTTGAACATTCCCCTATATATATATATTAGGTTATAAAACCGCGTATTACACGGGTTGAACAAAGACAATATCTTACGTAAACCCGTATAACATACGATATTATAACCTAGTGACTTAGATAATAACAATTCATAATTATAATGATATAATAATTACAAATAAATAATAAGGATTAGGTTCAAACGTGAACAAAATCCTAAGAGTGAACTGCGTGAACTGATCTGGGCCCTTGATTTTTATGATCTTGAGATTAAAGTGAGTGGCATGATGGTAATTATTTGGTTAATTTTTTCCATTTAATTAAATACAAAAAGGGTATATGTGTAATTTCAATCTTAAATTGATTGCATAAATCTCTCACAAATCAAGGATTAGGAAAGATGTAACTTAATTCAATTATTAAAATAATTATTTGTTTAAATGCGATGTACACATGTGTATTCTGATTTTGCCCTCTTTTTAATGCGATGTACACATGTGTATATCGTCTGTTTTTGTGATATCTCATAATTTTTTTGTTTTGAATATTGATGTACACCTGTGAATTATTGTACACATAGGTACGATGCTGAGTACACATGTGTACTGTTCTATTTATATCCAAGTACACATGTGTATACCGTTGAAATATGAAGGTTACGTGGATCTTAAAAATCAAAATTTGAATTCTGGTGATGAAATCTGAAATAAAAATTAAAATTGAAATCTGGTGATTTATGGTTTGTTTTGATAATTATCTTATTAATAAATAAAAATAATGTGGATAATGAATTTAAATTAGGAAAGATGTAACTTAATTCAATTATTAAAATAATGATTTAAATCTAATTTTTTATATAATTACAATCTTACCCTTAACAACTAAAAAGGAAATGAAGGGTCCATATCTGTTCACGCAGTTCACTCTTGGGAGGTTGTTCACGCTGGAACCCTACCCTAACAATAACAACTTTTCTCATGTCCCTGAGGTTGGCATTTTTTTTTTCATTTTCATCCAGCCCATTAACTTTATCGAAAAAGTCAGTTAAATGAGGGGATTTTTGTCTTTTTACTTATTTCATTTATTGTTTGTTTTTTCAAATCCAAATAAATCTCACCCCAATAATTTATATCACTGGTCAAATATAAACTTAAGGACCTATGTAAATATTTTCTACAATAATTAGATTTAACATAATCATTGTTGATATTAAATTATAAAAAATAAATTAAAATATAATCTAAATTATATGAATTATAATTTAAATTTTAAACTATATACCATATTCGTTTTAATAGGTTTATTGAGGTATGATACGTGGTCGAAAACCGGTGTTCGTATTGGTGTAACTTGATGTTTTTAAATGAGTTTTAATTCCGAATAGCCTACTTTTAATTAAAAATGTGTTTTACAGGTTTGATGAAGTTTAAGGAGCTATTTGGGACCTTTACGGACTATCGGGATGAAAAACGGACCACCGGAACGCAAAACGGGTCAATCGGAAGCGAGAAACACAAAAACAGAAAAACGGGTTTTCTGTGAGGCGTAGCCTACGCCACCAGGGGCGTAGGCAATGCCACCTCCTGATGCAAAACGAGATTTATGTGGTTTTCTTGGTTGGTGACGAGTTTTAATGCTTGTTTTGACCCATTTCGGGAGTTACACTTCATAGAGGTTTGAATACTCATCTTGCAGCCTAATACCACTCATCTTTCACCTACCAATCCACCTACCATCATCTATCGATTACGAATCAAGAACCGAATCATTATCACTTTGATTCCAAAACCCTAACCACCATCTCCACAACTTCAAAGCTTCAAGATGATGATGCTCAAGTTCTCAACTTCTGATGATAGCGTTCGTCCTTCCATGAGCGGCTAAATTCTTGGAGGTTTCACCCCGGTGTAGGTTTTTGTAAGTCTAGGGTTTTAACATTGTTCTTGGTTTGATTTTGTGACAAATTGCTATTTGATTTTGAAGATTATGACAATTGTCTTGCATTTGTATTGAATTCATAAATTGTCGAGTGAAGATTAAATTTGACTTTATGAAATGTTTATGTGCAATTATGCCTTGTCTAGGTTAGAGTTTACATGTTCTTGGTAATGAAGTGCATTTTTTGTCCGTTCTTTGTAACGTTGATAGCTATTGGCACCTAAGCCTTGTAACACTAAATTCGTTAGTCACTTTTGCAATTGAATCAAATCTAAAACGTGTAGAAATCCTAGGATTGCAATTACCGAACCGGGTGTGAACCTTGTTTATTCATCTTGTTTACATCATCAATTATAATTTCGTGCAATTGTTTAAGTTCTTGTTAGTCATAATTAAAAACTAAATTTGTAGGTTCATTTCAACATCTTTTCAAAACAAACAAAAACCATAAAAATAATCTTGTAAGCTTCATAATAGTGACAAACCGTTAAAATCAATCAAGTCCATTCGCAAACCACATACTCTTCGTGGTTCGACCCCTTGCTACCACTAGCTATTTGTTAAGGGTAATTAGGGTTATAAATATTATCTTTGACCGGAGCGCGACATTCCGATCAAATTTTTGGCGTCGTTGCCGGGGAGTGCGTGCGCTTTGTGTTTGGATTATTATTTGAATTTGCGTGATTATATGTTTAAGTTGTTTAGTTTCTTTTTGCACTTTGCCTTTTTCCTTGTTACGCGGGTGTGTAACTTGTGCAGGTTACAGGTAGTGTATGCATACGTGAAACTCCGGGAGGACTTCACCGTTAGTCTATGAACCGGAAATCGAAAGAGTAGCAAGAAGAAACCTAGCAAGTCGGTTAGAAGCAACTCTTGCTTCTAATCAAACCAATCCAACACCACAACTCACACCGACCATTGAAACCGATTCAATGGCAAACCAAAACGCCAATCACCCAAACCTCAACCAAAATCAATTCCAATCCCGAGGAACCTTTCACCCCGCCCAAAATGTTCAACCTATACCTCAAGAGCGACTGGGTGGTAATAACAACAATGGACCACCCACACCACCTTTTCAAAACCAAAACCCCAACAACACTCAAAGAACACCCCAACAACAAAATCTTCATCGACACAATTCCTTACCCCTCAACCTTGATGACCGGAATGTTAATTCCGACCGTCGAGGTAATCGAGATCGTGGAAATCCCATGAACGAAGACCCATTTTTCAACATAGACGATTTGAGGAACGCCATCCCCGATGACGAACCGTATAGTGTTCCCGGTTATCAATCGCCAGAGCATGTGAGCGTTCATACGGAAAATTCAGATGACGGGGGCTATTATGATGATCGGGTTAATGATGACGAAGATTGGGGGTACGTGAATCAAAGCAATATCTACAATGCACGAGAGTTTGAAGATGAGGAGTTTGGCTATCAAAACGCCAACTTTGTGGGGAACGATGATTATGGGTATGGGGATAGGAGGAATGATGGTTACGGAAATAACCGTCAACCATGAAACAACAACCAAAGAAACCGAGATGATGGGTTTTATAACAACAACAACAACAATCTCAACCCTAATCGGATTCCTCGTTTCGTGGGAGGAGGGAAATCAAAGAGGTAACCAAGGTAGGAATCAAGGTGGGGATAGAAGGGGTGATTGAAGGGACAACCGAAGACCGGTCGATCAAGAGGTTAACGGTCCACAACGTCGTCAACAACCTCCACGGGGAGTGAATGACCGTTTTCGACCGGTAGTTACCGATAATGACTCTCCAATAGTGTGCAAAAGGAGAATGTTTGATTGTAAACCTCATTACATCAATATACTTCCCCACTTCAATGGGAGGTCTAACGATGAGCCGTACACGCACTTGGCGGAGTTTTCGTCCATTTGTAACACTATCGGGGGGCACAACTTCGCATTAGAGGAGGTCAAACTTCGCTTGTTCCAATTTTCATTGAAAGACAAGGCAAAGCAATGGTTTCTCACATTTCCGGCGAATAGCATCCGGACATGGGGTGAGATGCAACAAGTCTTTTTAGACGAATACTATTCGATGGCGAAGACCGATGACGCTCGTGATGAAATTAGGTCTTTCCGCCAATTATCGGGTGAACCGTTGCATGAGGCATTCACAAGATACAAGGAGTTGATGCGAACGTGCCCACATCATCAAATAGAGAAGTGGGAGTTAGTCAAGTGTTTTGTATGGGGTCTAGATGACAATACATGGAACCGCCTTGAGTCAACAAGCAACGAGACTCTCTTGAGCAATCATGAAGATGATGATTGGGAATTCTTGGAGCGGATGAGCAAACGGTCAAAAGAGAAGGAATCGGCCGATAGAGCGAAGAAACATCCCATTTCCCGGTCACTTCCCGATCTTGATTCTAAGGATCGAATTTCTACCTTAGAGCGGGAAATGGCTCGTATGAAGAAGAAGGAGGTGAATGCGGTACAATTCGCAGTGTGTGAAGAGTGTGGAGATATCGGTCATAAAACCGAGCAATGTCCAACAGGGCCGAGTGATTACACCGAGGAGGTAAACCAAGTGTATGGAGATCGAAAGCAACATGACATGAACTCCAACACTTACCATCCGGGTTTGAGAAATCACCCTAACTTCCGGTATGGTAATGCCTCGAATCAAATGAACCCGAATTTTCAATCAGGAAATCAAGGTGGGTCCTCGTATAACAATCGTCAAGGTGGTAACCAAGGGGGTTACTAAAGGAATTACAATCAAGGGGGTAACCAAGGGTATCAAAGCCGCGAAAGCAACTATCAACGGGGTTACAACCAAAGTGGAAATGGGGGTGGTGCATCAAACTCCCAAGGTGATGATTCGATTAATTCGAAATTTGATGCCATCATGAATGCTGTGAGTAATCTTACCAATGCACATCAAGCTCTTACTAATTCGCACCAAGAGATCAAAGCTGAAATGAGGAAGGAGTTTGAAGTAAGAGATAAATCTCATAAGGCGTTGGAGAAGCAAGTGGGGCAACTTGCTCAAGAGATGGCTCAAATTCGTGGAAGTGGAGGAGGACTTCCAAGTGACACTACGGTGAACCCTAAGCATCAAGGGTCGAACTCGAAAAATACATGTGAGGTACCAATAAATAAAATTTCTTTACGTAGTGGTCGACTCATAAATAGTGGTGTTGAGCCACCATCCCCCACGTTTGTTGAAGGGGTGGTGGAAGATGCGAGTGATGACGAAGGTAATAACGGTCAAACGGGTCAAAATAAAAATGATTTAAAAAGTAATAAAAATACACCCGTTGTGACCGTTCCCATCCCAAAGGCTAAGGAAAAGGGTGTAGAGGTTAATACCGCCCCTTATCCCGAAGCTTTGTTGGGACCATCTAAGAAAGTGGTACATAAACGAGGCCCACAACAAGAAGAGATATGGGAAATTTTTAAACAAGTCAAAATCAATTTTCCACTCTTAGATGCAATCAAGCAAGTACCTTCATATGCTAAATACTTGAAAGATTTATGCACCCAAAAACGGACTCACAAGTTTCCTAAGAAACTTGACTTAACCGAAAATGTGAGTTCGATTCTTTCGGGTGCACTTCCACCAAATTCAAGATCCGGGGGCGCCCATTATTTCAATACAAGTTGGCGAATTTAAAATGACTCGGGCACTTTTGGATCTTGGGGAAAGTGTGAGTATCTTGCCGGGTAGCTTATATGACCAATATGATTTTGGTCCACTTCAAGTGTCTAACACCACCGTGGTGTTAGCCGATTTGACTCCTAAACTACCCCGTGGGATAGTCACGGATGTAATAGTCAAGGTCGAGGACTTTTACTATCCGGTGGATTTTCTTGTATTAGATTATGTTTCTTTGGACCGAACCAAGCAACCAACGGTGATCCCCGGCCGACCATTTTTGGCAACATCGAATGCCCAAATTAATTGCAAATCAGGCACGGTCGACATGACTTTTGGTAACCGTCGGTTGCGGTTAAATGTCTTTTCAGGATTGACGGATCCTCTAGTCGGCGATGAATGCTATATGGCGGACATCGTTGACGAGTGTATACCTCTATGCGACATTAGTGTCGAAGAGGAAAACACAATAGAGGAATGTTTCATGTTTGACAGGTTACAAGGAGAGACAAATCGAAGCATGGATGAAGAAGTGAAAGAGTTGGAGGTCATGGCGGCAAAGGAAGGAAGGCCCACTTGGACACATCAAGTGGAAAGCCTTCCGGAAAGCATTGACACAAAGTTAAAGCCGTCATTGGAAGAACCTCCGGTGCTAGAGTTGAAGGTGCTACCCAAGCATCTTAAGTATGCTTATGTGGGTGAAGGTGGCACGCTCCCGGTTATCATTGCATCTAACTTGACCGGGGAGCAAGAAGAAAAATTGATGAAAGTGTTGGTCACTCATAGAGCCGCTATCGGGTGGACCATTGCGGATTTGAAGGGAATTAGTCCCTCGGTAGTGATGCACAAGATCATCACGGGAGACGGCATGAGTCCTTCTCGCGACACACAACGGAGGCTAAATCCGAACATGCGAGAAGTGGTTAAGAAGGAGGTACTGAAGTGGCTAGATGCGGGTATCATATACCGTATCTCGGATAGCCAATGGGTAAGCCCGACACAAACGGTTCCTAAGAAAGCGGGCATTCAAGTCGTCACAAATGACGCAGGTGAAGAGGTCGCCACTCGGCCGGTTACCGGGTGGCGTATTTGTATTGACTATAGGAAGTTAAATGCTGCAACTTCCAAAGATCATTTCCCTTTGCCATTTATTGACCAAATTGTTGAGAAATTGGCCGGACAAAAGTTTTATTGTTTTCTGGATGGTTATTCAGGATACAATCAAATTGCTATACATCCGGAAGACCAAGAAAAGACTACTTTTACTTGTCCATACGGTACCTTCGCATTTAGGCGAATGCCCTTTGGACTTTGTAATGCCCCCGCCACCTTCCAAAGGTGTATGATGAGTATCTTTTCAGATATGGTGGGGGAGTCCTTGGAAATCTTCATGGATGATTTCTCAATATTTGGGTCGTCATTTGATGCATGCCTTGACCAACTTGAAAAAGTTTTAAAAAGATGTGTTGAGAAAAATCTTGTTTTGAGTTGGGAAAAGAGCCATTTTATGGTTCAAGAAGGGATTGTGTTGGGGCATGTCGTCTCGAGTCGTGGGATTGAGGTGGATAGAGCAAAAGTGCAAGTCATATCCACTTTGCCTTATCCCACAAGTGTTAAGGGTATTCGGTCGTTCTTGGGACACGCGGGGTTTTATAGGCGGTTTATAAAGAGCTTTAGTGATATAACAAAACCCCTGTGTAATTTTTTGTTAAAGGATAAAACTTTTGATTTCGATAAAAATTGCCAAAATGCCTTTAACGTGTTGAAGAAAAAGTTGGTTGAGACCCCAATCTTGCAATCACCGAATTGGTCTTTACCATTCGAAATTATGTGTGATGCAAGTGATTATGCGGTGGGGGCCGTATTGGGTCAAAGGGTGGACAAGAAACCGGTTGCCATCTACTACGCAAGTAAGACTCTCTCGGATGCACAATTAAATTATACAACTACCGAGAAAGAGCTACTTGCGGTGGTATATGCGTTGGATAAATTTCGTGCTTATATATGGGGTACTAAAGTCATTGTATATTCTGACCATTCTGCAGTTAGGTATCTCATGGACAAGAAGGATGCAAAGCCGAGATTAATCCGATGGGTTCTCTTGCTACAAGAGTTTGATTTGGAAATTAGAGACAAGAAAGGGAGTGAGAATGTGGTTGCGGACCACTTGTCTCGATTGGTTGTGGAGGAGGATTCTTCCCGTGAAGAGATTAATGAGTGTCACACCCCGACCACGTAGAACATACAAAACGTGGCGGAAATGTCGGGGAGTGTTGAAACAGAATTAATCGTTTCAAATCCATGGCAATTAAAGTTTCGTTTTATTAATCAATTATGAGAGTTTACATTGTTTAAACAAGAAACAAAGGGTACATAACATAAGTTAACTAGTTATTGTCTCGTTTTAAGCCGCTAAGGCACGAGTCCATCCTAAATGTAGCATGCATCAACAATCATTGCAAAGCAGTACCTGAAACATGTGTAAAAACGAGGTCAGCAAAGAAATGCTAGCGAATACATTGGTTTGGTAGGAGTGTCGAAATCATGGCTAGTTTAGACGTTGCAATACTTTATTTAAAAACCTTGTTTTGAAAAGAGTACAATATTGCAACTTAATTAACCAACTCATATCAAGCGGGTTATAATTTGTAAACCTCGTAGCCATGACTCTTAACCCAAAAACATTTGTTTTAGTAAAGTATTTGAAAAACAATAAATGAGTTCAGATGATATGTATAATAAGAAAATAATGCATGATTAAATGAATAACCATGTAATATGAGTTTGTATAAGATATGTTGTTTGTAAATAAATGTCTTGTGAAAAGTATGTTATTTGTATAAAATGTTTATATGTATCAAATTGAAATGATTCAAATAACGCTGCGATATATGTAATACCATACAAACACTTATATATAGGAAGTACCAGCGGCGTATCCACCATGCTTGTATCATATTACACACGCATCGTTACTTAATCACTTATTCAAACCAAACCATCAAGATGTAAAATGTTCATGTCTAATGTAAATCATGTAATATGTATTCAATGTGATTTGTATAAATAAATGTAAGATTTAACAAATAACCTTATAGTAGCATATTAAAAGTATACTTTGGATTTGTAAGTAACATATTAAACTATGTTTTTGGTTTCATATATAACATATCAAAATATGCTTTAGATGCGATAAATAACATATTGAACTATGTTTTGGTTTCATAAATATATGTTGGTTTTGTACAATACCACACATGAGAGTATATTCAACTATACTTTAATAGTGTGATTTAAGAATTCATTCAGACCTAGTGCATCAAAATACACCTTTGAGACTATAGGAATACCACAAAGGAAATCCCTATTTGGATGGAGCAACAAATTGGTTTCAGACATTCCATGACAACAGGAATGGGGTGTCAAATCCTATAGCGCTATATCATACTAACAATCGGTCTGGTGAACATAAAATAAGTACAATTCAACAATTTATTTTATGTTCTTTGAGAAATCAATGTTTAAACTATAATTAATCATTCAGTTTGTCATATGATAAGTAATAACATGTATAATCAATTATACTTTTGGAATCATGAAGATAACAGATAGGTACACATGCTTCACCCCAAAACAGTTTAGAAAACAGTAAAAGAGGGGAATAATGTACTCGCCTGAGATTGCTCAGATGTCTAAAAATAACCACCAAGTAATGCTAGAGATCTCGGAATATCAAACGGCACCTAATATAGGTAACTACATTAATAAACCGGACCTAAATCGGAGGATTTTGATAGAATGAGGGTTCGTAAACCAAACGAGTATATGGTTTTAACAAAGCCTACATACTAAATGAAACCTAACCTAATTGTTTTCGACCCATTACGACCCATTAAGGTAGCTTATGCTACTTTAACGCGTCGTGCGCGTGAAACGCGTTCGGACCGTCTAACTAGTCCTATGACAAGTGTTATATGCCTAAACATGTTACATAATCAGTTATGTGACAAAAGTTTAGGTTACATATGCTTAATTACCAATTATACATGAAAAGGGTATTCTGGTAATTTACCTAAGGCATATAAACTACCTATCATACAACTACTCAAACGATGTGACCATAGGGTATAACCTCGGAAGGTTATTCCCTACCTACTATGGTCACCTAATGTGTTTGGTCGGATCCTAATGATCGACCAAATGGGTCGGGTTCGAGGTATAAGCGATTCATTAGATCGCTTACCCTACGACCCTAGACAACGTGGTAATCAGTAGGCATAGTCCCAAGGGACTACAACCAACGTGATTACACTCACGTTGCGAAGTTCAAACGAACTTCGCATTGACCATAAACTGGTCAATGCAGAAAGTCAAACAAAGTTTGACTTTCAGACTCTAAAGACTCGAAAAGCAATAAAAGAACGAAAGGATACTTACGAAGGGTCCCCGAATGCTAATCTAGATCTTAATAACTCAGGTATGAAACAATGGTTCCAACTTAGAGTCACTTAGATCAGATTCTAGTGGTTTTGGAGTAATGGGGGGTGGGGTATTTATAGTTTTCGGGTAACCGTTAAGATCGTTTGTCGAATATCGTGCCTTAATCGTATCCGTACAAGTGTCGGAAAGTTGTGGTGCCTAAAAATGATGTTTATCAGCTGAATATGCAAGTTGCAAGTGTGTGGTTGTGGTTAAAACAGCTGGTACACGCTGACTGTTCGTTCTGATCTGTTCTGGGAGTCTGACGCGGGCCGCCTAAGAATGTTAAGAAACTGAGGCGGGCCGCCTGGCTGTCTGATCAGCAAACTTCTTGCAGAATTGACAGTTTTGGTCCCTGTACGTGTTTAAGGCCATTTCCGACACTTCTAAGGCCCGTAAAGCCAACTTTAAGGCCCTAAAATGATGCCTAAACATTGTGGACATGAAACATGCTCAAAAATATGTCGGAGGTTGGTTCGTTTGGTCGTACGAATGCGATGTTCGCTTAATTACGACGGAATGCGCACAAGCGCGAAAAACGATCCAAATGACGCGACGAATGGATTTTTTCTTATGGCGAACACTAAAATATAATATAGTCATGCTTACATAAATTTTTGGATGTCCGGATGTATTCAGAACGTAAGTTATGCGCGAAAATGCAAACTTGTGCACTTTTTGACACTTTTAGTCCCTGAATGACCCAAAAGTTTATTTTAGCATACCGAACCCCTCAAAGACTATTTCTAAGCTATGTGAAGGATATTTATGGTATGTTTAACTTATGGTCATGTTCCGGAATGTCTGTTACAGTTCAAATTGGCATACTTTCACAGTTTGTCAAGTTTAGTCCCTGTAAGCGAATTAACTTTGATTTCACCACACCAAACCTTCCAAAACTTATATCTAAGTTATGTAAAGGTTATTTAAGGTATGTTAAGCCTATTTCACTATTCTGGAGTGTTCGTTGGATTAAACTGGTTATATTTACGCATCAGAGCGCGTATAACCTTCCAGAAAGCGATTTAAAGCTTAAAATCGAACAAGAGTTTATATGTGCAAATGATACACATATTTTTTACAAATCCCAAGTATGAAATACAATATTTCATTGGTTTGGCATTTGTTTGATGGTTGAAGTGACACAGGTGTTACAATGAGAACTTCCCAGATGAGCAAATTTTAAAGGTTTCAATATTACCATGGTATGCTAATATTGTTAATTATTTGGTCACAGGTGACTTGCCGGCTCATTGGGATAGAAGGAAGAGGTTGCACTTCCTATCTCAAATCAAGTACTACACGTTGGAAGAACCGGACTTATTCAAGATATGTCTGGATCAAGTCGTTCGAAGATGCAAACCCGACGAGGAGATTCCTAGCGTCTTGATGCACTTGCATTCATTTGCTTGTGGGGGCCATTTTAGTGGTCACAAAACTGGGCACAAAGTGCTCAATAGTGGTCTTTATTGGCCGACTATGTTCAAGGATGCTTTTAATTTCGCTAAAAATTGTGTTGAGTGTCAAAAGTTAGGGGGTATTTCTAAAAGGGATGAAATGTCCATGCAACCGATCCTCATTGTAGATATTTTTGATGTGTGGGGGATCGATTTCATGGGCCCATTCCCTAATTCGCATGGCAATTTATACATCTTGGTGGCTGTCGATTATGTATCCAAGTGGGCCAAAGCGATTGCCACCAAGACGAATGATCATACCGTTGTTTGCAATTTTGTACAAACAAATATAATTTCTAGATTTGGAATTCCCCGAGTGATCATTAGTGATGGGGGATCTCATTTTAAGAATTTTAATTTTGGCAAACTCTTGAAACGGTATGGTGTTGACCATCGAATCGCTACCCCTTACCACCCACAAACAAGCGGTCAAGTGGAGGTTTCCAATAGGCAAATAAAAGAAATTTTGCAAAAGACCGTTCGACCCGGCCGAAAGGATTGGTCGACGAAGTTGAATGATGCTTTATGGGCCTATAGAACGGCTCATAAAACACCTATTGGAACTACACCTTATCGCTTAGTTTATGGGCGAAATTGTCATTTACCGGTTGAACTTGTGCATCGTGCTTGGTGGGCTATCAAAGAAGTTAATATGAAATACGATGATGCAGGTAAAGAGTGAAAGTTGAAGTTATGCGAGTTGGAAGAGCTTCGGGAAGAAGCGTATGAGTGTGCCTCAAAGTATAAGGATGGAATGAAGAGGGTACATGATGCGAAATTGAAGCCGAAGGAGTTCGAAGTGGGTCAAAAGGTGTGGCTCTACAACTCAAGGCTCAAATACTTCCCCGGGAAGCTAAAGAGTAAGTGGATGGGCCCGTACGTGATTACGCGGGTCGGAAAGCTTGGAGATTTTACTATCGAGGACCCGAAGGATAGGTCGAAGCAAACGGTTAACGGTCACCGCCTTAAACCATTCCTAGATGGTAACGATGAGAAAAAGGATGCAAATGTGGAGTTGGTATGTTTCTTGGTAGATTTTTGTACATGTACGTTACTTGTTTCGTATCGTTTGTTATGTTTATTGTTTTCGTCTCGTACTAACCTGTTTGATGTGTGAAGTTCCGAACATCACGAACGAGTTTTGAAGATGAAAGGTATGTCTTGAGCTTGCTTTGTGTATTGGGGACAATACACGACTTTTCGGGGGTGGTAAGGATCGTTAAGCGATTCGGCGAACAATTTGTAACGCGATTCGGTATTTAGTTAGTTTAGCGTTAGTTTAATATTAATTTAAATATAATAGTTTAATTTAGTTTTGTAAATAGTTTTTATAAAATAAAATAAAAATAAAATAAAAAAGGGGGCTGAACTTGACGTGAAAACAAAAGCACACTAATAATCATAAAATAAATAAATATAACATATATGTAATTAGCAGTCAAAGTTGACATCATATGTCAACATCATCGTTCTCACAGCAACATTCATCTGCAGAACTGAAAATTCAGCTGAAAAACTGGAAAAAAATTGAAAAAAAATTAAAAGTTGGCCACTGATTGAGCGTCGGCAACGCCGATATCACCGTCGTCGACGGTTATTCACCAAGTGGCGTCGGAAACTTCTCGCGTAGGCAGGAATACACGGCGTCGGAGGTTTTTTTTGAACTTTGATGGCGCCGCCGACGCCGGAATAGCCGTCGCCGACGGTCGCTTGAGAGTTGGCGTCGAAGGATAGTGGCGTAGGCAGGAAAGGTTGGCGTCGGAGGAAATTTTGTAGTCGAGGCGGCGTCGACGACGCAAGACACGGCGTCGCTGACGGCCGTTTAAAGGGTGGCGTCGAGAGGTTATACCGTAGACAGCAACACAAGGCGTCGACGATTTTTGTTGGTTCCGGTTGGCGTCGCCGACGCGGCTGAGTTCAAGAAAGATGCTGAATTTAAACATTATTTTGTTGTTTCTGCGTTTTGTCAAACCCAAGTCACCCGAACCAATGTTAAACCCAACCCGACTTGTTTTACTTCACCAATTAACCAACTCAAATATCTATCACCTGCCACATAACCGAGAAAAATGTCCGGATAGTCCCTGTGGTTTCACATTTTTTCACCTATAGTCCCTATCTTTCTAAAACTACTTGAATAGTCCCCAAGTTTTCACGTTTTGTTCTCGGATAGTCCCTGGGTCTAACTTCAGTTCGTTTTCTCTGTTAAAATGATGTGAAATGACAAAAATACCCTTTCCTTAAAAGGCCAAACCACAGGGACTATCCGGGCATCTTCTTCATCTTCTTCAAAACCCTAGCCCCCATTAGTTTTATCTCACAATATACACACACATAACCTGCATAACCAAGAGAGAGAGTGAGATTCGACCGAGAGAGAGAGAGAGAGAGAGAGAGAACTGAGGGAGAGAGAGGCGAGATCGAGACGGGTGGTCTCCGGCCACCTGGTCGCGACGGCAGGGAGGTGGTTCGAGTGGAGGTATGGTGGGTGATTGATACGTGATGACGATGGTGGTGGCACAGCGGCGGAGCAGTGGTGTGTGGTACAGTGGTGTGTGCTAATTTATCCTCCGAATGTTTTCAGCCCATGACGATCGACCCACCATCGCCGCACACCCCCTTTAATAACCCTTTTCTTTCAAACAAAAAGACACAGTGGGATCCTAAAACAACAATCTCAAATGGTAAACCCTAAGGTCTTCACCACCTCCAACCTCCAACTACAACCACCACCTCCAACCTCCAACAACAAACACCACCATCTTCGAATGCACCCTGTCACTACCGAAACCGCTACCACCACCATCTCCGCAACCTGTCACCACCGTATGCCTCTCTCTAAACTCAAAGCACCACCACCGCTTATGGCAGTCACCACCATCTCATGTGACGAACACCACAACTTAGAGAAATTTCATTTCTACGCTAGTGAAGGACTCGGATCTTCGATTACGGCAGTGTTGTAAAAGTCGGATTACTCGGCCGAGTACTCGGTCCTCGGACCCCCTTCGAGGCGACTTCCTCCTAGGCGGTCTCAATTAGTCGGCCTCGGGATTACTCGGGAGTACTCGGTGCCTAGTCGGCTTAGTCGGCGCCAAGTCGGACGTAGTCGGCCTAGTCGGTCTAGGCGGTCAACGTGGTTTGTTGACTTTTAATCGGTCAAACTCGGTCAAAATCGGCCTACTCGGCCTTGTACTCGGACTACTCGGCCTTGTACTCAGACTAGTCGGACTTGTATTCAGAATATTTGAAATTTAAACATGTTTCATTTTAAATTATACTCAGTTGACATGAATTATGCTTATGTTAACACATAAATAATATATAACAATTAATTTTCTTTATATTTACCATGTCCGCGTACTCCCCGAGTACTCCCCGAGTACTCCGATTACTCCCCAGTCGGCCGACTAGGGACCGCCTAGCGACTTTTACAACACTGGATTACGGTGATGAAGTTTCAATTGTATGTACAGAATCTTGATATCATTTTGTAACTTTCAATAAAAGATTAATACCCTTGAAAATAGTGAAAATTTGTTAGGGTTTTGCCTTGAAATTTATTTGGAATTAGTTTTTTTAAGAAAGATTTTAGCTTTTTAGGGATTTGTCTGTATAAAAAATGGATTACTGTCAAGAAAGTGGAAATGTTGTTCAAATAATTACTGGAGGGGCACCAAGAACTGGAATTGATAATATGGGTGATCAAGCAATTTGGGCAACATAGGATGAATACGTTAACTGGAACAACGAGTCGTTAAATGGCGGGTTTAGAGAGAGAGAAAGGGGTGGCGGTGGTGGCTGTAAGTGGTGTTGGGTGTTGGTGGTTTGCACGGCTGTCGGCTCTGTAAAAGGATGACCAGCAGCCAGCCGGAGGCACTGGATGACCGGCAGCCGGCGATGGTGGAGGGTGGAGGAGGGTTGTTGGTGCATGGAATGTCTGTTGACTACGTCTACATCAAGTCTTGTGTCTAGATTGTTTGAATAAACACACAATAGGGTTACATTAGGGTTTTATATGTGTAAACATGAAGATTTCGCTTGAAATCAGTTCAAGCGAAATCAACATCAAGTGATTTCGCTTCAAACCAACTCAAGCGAAATCAACATGTGATGATTTCGCTTCAAACAGTCTCAAGCGAGATCTCATGGTTATAAATAGGTGTTGTGCGGTTCATTTGAGAGAGAGATGGTCATTGTATGAAACACGAAGTGCTGCCGGATTTGTATCAGAAAACGTTGTATAAGCACTAATATCAATCAGAAAAGAAGGATTAAAAGGATAATTGCTGTTATGACTTTGTTTATGTTGATTCCGCCTTCATACACAAAGATGAACTGCCTTAACTGACGTTTCAAGGTCGTAGAACGGTCCAACAAGTGGTATCAGAGCTCAGGACGAGGAGTTCATACCATAGCAGTTTGATTCTACCAGATTTTCTTATCTCTACTCACTTCTTCTCTTACTTTTCTGATTTGATTGACATTTTACGGTTGAAATGGTCTGAATTTGACATATATCAAGTGAAACATTGTTTTACCAAAGCCTACAAAGATTCGGACTAAAATTCAGATTAAAACTTGTTAAAAATGGACTAAAACCTGATTTAGCTTGAAAGTGTTCGAACTTGAAGGTAGATTTCGCTTGAAAACATAAGATTTAGCTTGAAAATCAGAAGATTTCGCTTGAATAGTTCAAGCGAAATTGAGTTGTTTAGGATTTCGCTTGAATAATTGAAACTTGTTTTTGTGTGTCGATTTCGCTTGAAACAGTTGAAGCGAAATTGATTGGCTGAATTTCGCTTGAATCATTGGACTTGTATTAGAGGATTTCGCTTGAATTAATTGTCTTGGGACTTCACATCACGTGAATATTGTGTCAGAACCAGTTATCACCTTGGACATATACATGTGATACATTAAATTGATTCAATTGGCAACCCATGTGAACGAATTAATTTTGGCAGCCCACTAAGAGTTGAAGGTCCAATGATAAATGTGTGTTCATAAAGTTGTCGGCTAAATAGTCAATTTGCTAAAATCAGTTAACGGTAAACTACAATTGAATTTAATAAAAGTGTCGGCCCTTGATTGATTCTGTTTGAACACTGTGCACCGACCCACTATACGATTTATTGAACCTATAAAGTCTTTGTTTGTATAAAGATTTTGAGGCCCAATTAAAGTGTTCGGTTAATGTTGTTTTACATGTTAAACGACCCATATATTTTTAATTGAACTGTGAACTTTAATTGTCGGATATTATAATTGATTGTTTGGTTCAAGGATTACATGTGAACAAGTGTCCATTCATTTCAGAAGTTGTTAGCAGACCCATGTGATCATATTGCTTGAATCTATAGTCCATTTTCAAGCCCATTTCTAGTGATTGTAATAAATTCACATTAAACAAATTCACGAATCTTCGACAACGAGTCTTAGATTGATTTCGTCAACAAACACACTGTTACGTATTCAGTCCGTTTGAATTGATTGTTTGTTTGTTTGTTTGCTGGTGATTTCGAGGTAATTCAAGGACATAAAAAGATGGCAAATTCCGAACCTATTCCGTGGAAAGATGATCGAACTGAAGAGCAAAAGTATAGATACAGAAAAATGATAGCTGAAAACAAAATCATTAGAATATCTCGTATCTTTCTGGAAGCAAGGAGAGCAAATAGATGGGATCCGGACAGAGAGTGTTATCTTGATGAATATGGAAATATTGCGATCGATGATAGTACGCTTGATATAGAAGCCATAATTCAGCAGTACAAAGAAGAAGATGATTATTGGCAAAAGAAATGGTGGGGAGATGAAGAAGAGAAAAAGAAAAAGAAAGAGTTAATAGATGAAATAGAAAGAAAATCAGAAAATATAAGTTTGGATGTGTTTCTTGAAATAATCAAAAGATGTGAAAATGAAGCGACAAAGAATGCAGAATCAAAGATGGATGAAACTTCGAAAAGTGAAGTTGTGTGCTCAAAATGCGAAAAATCCGAAGCAGAAAAATTCAATCACTTGAAAGATGTGGAGAATTTGACAGTGGAAATCAAAAGCTTGAAGGATGAGAAAGAATCTGATAATAAACAGATTCTTGAAATGAGAGAAAATTGTGAGAAATTGACGTCTGAAAATGACAAACTGTTGAGTAGTTTGGACAGTTTGACATTGGAAATTAATGACTTGAGAGAAAAAGAAAAAGATTTTGGAAAAATCAAAATTGAAAATGAAAACGTTTTTTGGATAAAATTGGAAAATGAAACGTTAAAAGAAAAAGAAAAAGATTTTCAAAATCAAATCAAGATTTTAGAAGATGAGAGAGATATTTTTGGTAAAGATAATCTTGAAAAACAAATTGAAATCAATTCTCATCTTGCAAAATCATTCAGCTTGAAAAAGAAGCTGAAAAAGCTCGGATGAAAATCAAAGAGCTTGAAGTGAAATTGAAAGGTTTTGTGACTTCGGCACCATATGAGTGTCCAAAACCGATCAATTCTTTTCCAATAAGTGACAATGTCACAAATTTTGACAAAGTCAAAATTGAAGATTGTGATGAAATATCTGATGATGAAAAGGAAAAGAAAAGAAAAATATTTTTAGATTTACAAGAAAAATTTAAAAATACTGTTTTGCAATCTACTGAAACAGGTGAATGTTCTAAACAAAAACCTGTTAAGAAGAGTGTAGAACAGAAACAAAAAGTTAAAAATTTTAAAAATGAAAATAAAAGCTCATCAGATAAGTCATCCAGTCATTATCAAAAATCACAAAAATCTAAAAATGAAAACTCTCAAAATGTTGGTAATAAGTGGTGCAGGTTTGACCACAGTGCTTCAAAGCCAAAACCAGTTTTCAAGAAGAGTGATGATTACCACAAAGCCAGACAATGTTATGATCTAAGCATATGGTGTGAAAGTGGTGAATGGTACGATAACAGAGTGTGCTACACCTGTGGTGTGAGAGGACACATTGCTGTTAACTGCCAAAGTCAGAGATTCGAAACAAGAAGATGCTATGAATGCCACATCAGAGGACACATTGCCAGAGATTGCCCAATGAGATCAAAAGGAAGATCGAGGGCTGAATCTCAGAAAATGGGAAAGAAGCCAGTCAACGTCAAGCCCCATGAACAGAAGGTTCTAAAACCTAAAGTTCAGGATCGGACAATTCAAGAAAAGAAAGTTAAACTTTCACAGGGGCAGAAAGACAGACTGCGAAAGAAAAGGAAGAAGGCGAGAGAGTATCTCGAGAAAATTTTGTCTTCGGGTTCACCGGACAGATTGAATAAGAGTTCTGATGAATCAACTAACTTGATTGCAAAGTCAAGCAAGACGAATTCATCAGATACAAATCTGAGGACGAAAGAAGAAAAGAAGAAGAAGAAAATGGTTGGCGATGAATCTGATGTGTCAAAGTCAGACAAGCCACCATCAGGCAATGAATCTGACAGGTCAAAGTCAGACAAGCCATGTTCAGGCAATGATTCTGGTTTGTCAAAACCAGAAGAGCCATCTGTTGAGGTAAAAACTGTCAAACCCAAGGCTGGTCAGGCTTGGGTGAATCTTTTCAAATAGAAAAATCTGACTTGCCGGAGTTCCCAGGTTGGTAAGTGTGGAACAGGAATCGGCATTTTTCTTGAGAAATTCACAGGATGGTAACTGTGATATTTCGATTTACAAGTGGTAAATCAGGGACATTAAGTTGTACTTGATTTTCTACTAGTGTTTGTTGTTGACAAGGGTCTTAATTGTTAATTCTTTAAAATGGTTGAAAAAGAACAAGGTGATGAAACCCCGTGTTTGAGAAAAGACAAACAAAACTAATTTTCCGGAAAAACCATTTGATTAAAACAAACTTAAGTGTTTTGAAATCTAAATGGGAAAATAGTTTGTTGTCAGGGGGAGTTCTGATTGTTTATGCCGAGTGAATGGCGAATTGAAGTGATTTGATATCAATTTGTCACGTTTCTTGTATAGTTTGTTTTCAAATTTTCTCAGAAAATCAAAATTGAAACATATTTTGATTTTAGGGGGAGAATAATTTTAAAAAAATTAGAAAATTTGAAAATGTCAAAAACATTAAAAAATGAAAATGAGTTTTGGTGTATAAAAGAGGAAATGATAGTAAATCAGTGAACTGTCACAGCATGCTAAAGAAATGTAATGTCAAATGTAATAAACGGTCTCACCTAACGATGTGACGATAGGCTCAGCTAGACTAGTAGATTTGCAATAACGATACAAACTTTAATGAAAAAGCCTAGTTCTAGTGGGAAACATGGTTGAAAGCATAGTACTTAGTTTTGTCCTTCTTGACTGTGTGCCTACTCAGTAATCGCTGATTGTCGAAAGACATAAAACTGGTTAAGTTTGTGAACTTTCACAACTTTGCTTAAAAGTCGCTGTGATTGTGCATTTTATTTTGCAAAGACTTAAACTTGTTTTATTTCTTTATTTTGTTTAAGCATCGGACATCCTCTGCGTATACGTGAGTATCGACCTGGATGTTGTTGCCTAAACGTTCTGCTTTATTTTCTTTGGTGTTTCGTTTAAGCTTTGGATCACCTCTGCGTATACGGGAGTATCAACCTGGTGGTTAAAGCCTAAACAACTTCAAATTGTTTTATTTTTCTTATTTTGTTTAAACATTGGACTTTCTCTGCGTATACGGAAGTATCGACCTGATTGTTAATGTTTAAACATTCTGAGTTGTTTTCGCACATATCACAGTTGATGAAAGTTTAAAGGCATTACTTGAGTTAGTGTATTGCATGATGAGGGGATATGCTGAGATCGTGGGATCCATAAGAATTTAGTGCAAAATTAATATACCTTAACGTATCGGTAAGCATGTCGAAAGTTTTTAGATTGAGCTTAAGAGGACAAACATATCGTCAATTTACGTGAATCGTTTAGAACTTAAAATGTCAAAAGCTTAATGGTGCTTGTGATTGGTCTTATGAACTGATATGATCCTCTTACACAAACTCACAAAAATATTGTTTGTATATATTTGTTTACTGCATTTCTTTAAACTCAAAATCCAAAAACATTTTAGTGTGTTTTAGCATAAAGTTTTGAAAAATTCAAAAAGATTTTCAACAACTGATGTTGAAGAGCTGATATTCAAAATTCGAAGTGCTAAACATGATGAACAGGATTGGGAGAATATGTTGAAAATTTTGAATGGCATATTAAATTGTTTTGAAAAATTGAGGGGTTAGTTAATCAAGGTCATTTATTTGAACTTGATGTAACTAGTATGATTGTTGAATTAATGATTTCTACCAGTAAGTTTCTTAAATCTAAGTGTTATAAATTTGTGAAACTTATGGTGAGGTAGAGGATGTGCAGGGTAACAGGTTTTGGACTTCATCATTCCCATGGAAGCTAAATGTTAAAGCTTGAACCAGATATCTCAGATTCTAGCATATCGAGAGGGGGAGTCTGTGAAAGAGGGAGTATGGATCAACAGTCAAAGGGAAGATGGAAGTTAGATTCAGGTTGTGATTCTAAACCTGTGAAGATAGAGTGTTTTTGATAAAAAGACAGAGTTGGAGAAAAGACCAAGACTGAAGACTCAGGAGCTGAAGACTTCGTCAACATCCAAGGGGGAGTCTGTTGGTGCACGGAATGTCTGTTGACTACGTCTACATCAAGTCTTGTGTCTAGATTGTTTGAATAAACACACAATAGGGTTACATTAGGGTTTTATATGTGTAAACATGAAGATTTCGCTTGAAATCAGTTCAAGAGAAATCAACATCAAGTGATTTCGCTTCAAACCAACTCAAGCGAAATCAACATGTGATGATTTCGCTTCAAACAGTCTCAAGCGAAATCTCATGGTTATAAATAGGTGTTGTGTGGTTCATTTGAGAGAGAGATGGTCATTGTATGAAACACGAAGTGCTGCCGGATTTGTATCAGAAAACGTTGTATAAGCACTAATATCAATCAGAAAAGAAGGATTAAAAGGATAATTGTTGTTATGACTTTGTTTATGTTGATTCCGCCTTCATACACAAAGATGAACTGCCTTAACTGACGTTTCAAGGTCGTAGAACGGTCCAACAAGGGTGATGGTGGGTGGAGGTTGAAGATGAAGTGTGGTGGTGGGGTTTTATAAATAAAAATGAAGAAGATGCCCGGATAGTCCCTGTGGTTTGGCCTTTTAAGGAAAGGGTATTTTTGTCATTTCACATCATTTTAACAGAGAAAACAAACTGAAGTTAGACCCAGGGACTATCCGAGAACAAAACGTGAAAACTTGGGGACTATTCAAGTAGTTTTAGAAAGATAGGGACTATAGGTGAAAAAAGGTGAAACCATAGGGACTATCCGGGCATTTTTCTCCACATAACCCGTAAAATCCAACCCAACTTCAACTCAAATCCCAATTAATCCCATAAACCTCCTGCATTCTCTCTCCTCCATACTTCATCTTCTCCACAAAGTTTCAAGAACCCTAAACCCTCTCATCTTCATAACTCCCTCAATACTTAGCCAATTTCAAAGATTCTTGAGCCTATTTTGTGTGAAATTTCGAGAGGAACAAAACCCTCATAACGGTTTTCATTAATTCTTGCTCGTTTACAAGATTTGGAGACTTGAAAATTCGGGTTTTTTCAAGAGTAGTTCACAATTTAGTTGTTTTTTCAGCTTTCGATTGTTTCTCATCGTTCTACAACACAAAGGTGCGAATTTTACATGATTTTTAAGTTTGATTACCATACGGTTTGTCAAATCCTTCCGAATATTTTGAGTTTTTGCTTGAATAGTAGGTTGTAAGTGCAATGTATGATGTATAACTTGAAAATTGTTATGTAAACTTTGAAATTGGTTTAGATTGAACATGTAGCATCTATGGTGATGTAATTACACTCGGTTGTTTACATGCTAAGCATGAATCCATTGATGAACATCGTTGAAAAATCTATGGATTTAGGATTTTCACATGAACAAATTGATTTTTGATGATGAAACTGTGCGATTTTTGAAAGTTTAGAATGAACAAGTTTCATATCTTAAGTTAATAGACGTTCCAAATGTTGATTCATGCTTGGGTTTGAAGATGAATTGATGGTTTAGGAGTTATATTGATTGCTTATTGTGGTATTTTGCAGGAATGTATAGCCGAAAGAAATCAAAAACCTCAAGGGAAGGATCCTCATCCGGTGTTGCTTTAGCAAAATGGGAGCAACTGTGCACTTTACCGGATATTGAGGATAGGTTGTTTTCGCAAAATTGGGACTGGTCTCGCTTCAAAGATGAAGAATTCGGTGCATGTTGGAATGAGAATCAAAACAAACCTTTGTGTAAATTCAAGAACAAGCAAACCAAAAAGAAGTTGTGGAGATACAAGATGTCAAAAGTGACTAATCCAATCGATAAAGTGTGTGTGTACGAAAGATTAGTGAATGCTGAAGAGTTCAAGCAAATTGGAATCACACAGAAGTTTGAACGACTCGGGTGGGAGCGCGTACTTGACTGGGTTGAGGACGCTACTCCAAAGGTATATCTAAAGGAAGTCACCGAGTGGTTGGCTACGTTGAGATTAGAGCACGCAGATGAAGAACCATCGAGGTGGAAGTTGAAAGGGGAAACATCCAAAGGAGTGATGGTCATGTCTTTCCAAACAATGAACCGAATCGCCAACTTTGACTCTTTGAGCGAAGGTAGTTATACATACTATGAGATTCGGCATTTCTGGGAAAGCGGTGTGGTTCAAGCGGATCCGAGTGATTTGGTGAATGCAATTTTACCTAACTACACAGCGAATGAACAATACAATCGAGCCCTCTTATCGGTGGAAGGAAAGATCCTCCAGAACATCTCCTTGGAGAACATCATGGTACGGTTCGGTGATAGAGGGAAGTTAAGAGTTTGGGATTTACGGGTGCTCCACGCACTCCTGTATGGTGAGCCGAAGCTATCATGGTGGCATATCGTCATGATGAACATTTGGGATACAAGAAACCAATACAAAAGAAAAATGATCCCGCACGTCCGACTGATCAGTGCAATGATTGCACAACAAAACCAGCTGCCGGAAAACTCGTTGTGGGTGCTTAAAGCTATTGACAATTTCGATTTTGCAAGAATGCGAAAAGGGTCAAAGATATGGGTAGAGGAAGCCGGGCAAAGGTATCGAGTCATGGATAAGGATACGGGATCTAGTTACATGTATCCAGAAGAAGAGGGTGAAGACGAAGAGATGGGGGAAGGTGATGAGAGTGAAGAGGGTAACGAAGAAGAAGAGGATCCGGGTAGGCGGCCCGGTAAGCAAAGACGGTCAAAACATAAAAAGATATCAGGTTTCGTCGCCAATTTCATTCGGAACCGGAAAAAGAACGCCTATAGAACCTATAACCTTGGACAACAAGATGTGTATGATAACGTGTCCGCGGCTATAGCTGAAGCAAGAGAGAGGGAAGAGCGGCGAATGAAATCAGAAGAGGAGTGGAGGAATAAACAGGAAGAGATGTGGGCATTAACATGGGCCCATTGGGAGCAGGAACGGTCAGAAAGGGCTCAAGAAGTAGCACGAAGACGTGCTTGGGAGCAAAAGGAGGAACGTCTTCGTGTGGCGCGGGAAGCATTAGAAGATAGGAGGTGGGCAACATTGGCCACTGAGCAACAAATTCACATCAACAACCTCAAACACCTCCACGATCAAGAGAGGCACCATAGGAACTACATGGCGGGCCTCCCGTACCAACCAAACACACCATGGACGAATTACGAGAATCTTCCCGTGCCTCGTGGCCCATCCGACCCGTCCCCCCATTGTCCTGAGGGAGTCGGCTCAAGTTACGTTCCACCACATCCACAGCTGCCAGTCGAAGGGGAGAGGGGCCCCTTAGATGATTTCCGGGAAATGATGGAAACTCTCACCGGCTACCCCTACAACCCGTACCCACCTGTGGATCCGAATGAGCAATACCAGCGGTGATGGTGAGGTACGTTTTATGTTGTTGTTGTATATTATTAGTTTGTCATTTTTGCTCGTTATTTCATCTTTTGTCTAGTATTTTCGTTTAGTAGGTAAATGAACTTTGTGGGTGTGTTCCCTATATAACCCTCACGAGACCTCTCGTCCTCCCAAGCTATTAGGGGGTTTAAAAGGGCTTGTTGCATAAGCTAAATGTAACCGTGATTCCTACGAAAGTGAGTTAGGTTTGTTATTGTTGTAAATTATTTTTCCACAAAAATCAAGGTAGATTAACGCATGATTTGGTAACACTTTCATAAAAAAGGTAGAACTAAGTAGCTAACAAATATCAATGGTTGTGAGAAGCATGCTTCTACACAAGGGTTAAGATTTGTAGGTACATCATGTTCAAGGGACGACCGTTTTTGTGAAGAGAAGAAGAAGACAGGAGCATCTAGCGAAAAAAATCAGGTGCATGCGTTTCCTTTTTACCTTATTTTTTTAGTTTAGTAATAAGTGGATTGTAATTGTATGTTATTTTCCGGGGTGGAATTTTTGGGAAGTTAGCCGTGTCACATCCCTTGTGTGCTTTAAAAACTCTAGTTCCTACACATTGAGGACAATGTTTACCTTAAGTGTGGGGATGGGGGAGTAGTAAAAGTTTTAGATTTTTTACCCGTTCATTTAAACACTACACATTGAGGACAATGTTTACCTCAAGTGTGGGGATGGGGGAAAATTTCAAAAGAAATTTTCAAAAATTTCTTGTTTCAAAAGCGATCTTAAAAGCACAAGTAACTAAGTCAACGAGGGATGGCACAACCCATTTGGTCTGTTGTCATGGTCAAGTTCAAATTAATAGCATGAAGGGTATTTAGCGGGTGGTTATTTGGGAATAATTCGCCTAAGGAACTAGTATTTTATGCATGTCACATACCATACCCTTTAGATATGTGAGGTTTTGAGCCACTTTTACATCATAGATTACATACTTATGTTTCTTTGTTTGAGTGGACCATTAGTCATGTATTGTAGAACTTGCATCTTTTGATACGTTTGAGACCATAGACCGAATACAAGAATGAGAATGATTAAGGCATTAGGTAAACCTTTTTTCTTTTACACCATTTTTCTATCCTTACCCAAAAATTTATCCCTTAGTAGCCAACTTTGAGCCTAAACCTTTCGTTTGACGACCCATTTAGCCATAACCATAAGCCTTTTCTTTTTAAACCCGTGTGATGAAGATTCGATTATAGGAGTTAAGTTGTATAGTTGTGATTTATTCATATATATATACAAAAAAAACAAACAAAAATTCAGAAAATGTTAAAAAAAATGAAAAAGCGTTGAGAAAAACACAAAAAGATGTGTTAGTAGTTGTTGAATAAAAGGCAAAAGTTGTTGCCTCATAGTTGATGTTTGTATTGAGTTTTATTTAGTTTAGTGGTTTGTAAAATCGAATTTTCATCACCTTAGCCACTTTAAATATCCTACTTCCTACCCTTAGCCTAGCCCCGTTACAACCCTTACAAAGACCTTTTGACTTATGCTTAGTATTTGTGTTCGGTGGTGGAGAATGATTGAGTTGCAAGCCTATGCGGGTACATGTTCTAATCGGTTTTGAGTGATTACTTTTTAAAAGTGCTAATACATCATGAAATTTAGCCAACTTGTAAACCGAGTGGAGTGAACATTGTGAGGGACATGCATGAAGTGTGAGTTTCAAGGGCGGGTTAATCTTGGATAACCACTTTTACTTGATTAATCATTTATTGCTAAATATGTCGAAAATTGTAAAAAAGTTTGAACTGAGCATGACATTAGACCTTAACCTTTGTCTCGGGAATGGGGAGTGTGTTTCTCGTTCGACCCACGTGAAAGTGAAAGACAGATTTGCTTGAGGGCAAGCAAACGACAAGTGTAGGGATGTGATACGTGGTCGAAAACCGATGTTCGTATTGGTGTAACTTGATGTTTTTACATGAGTTTTAATTCCGAATAGCCTAGTTTTAATTAAAAATGTGTTTTACAGGTTTGATGAAGTTTAAGGAGCTATTTGGGAGCTTTACGGACTATCGGGACGAAAAACGGACCACCGGAACGCAAAACGGGTCAATCGGAAGCGAGAAACACAAAAACAGAAAAACGGGTTTTCTGTGAGGCGTAGCCTACGCCACCAGGGGCGTAGGCAACGCCACCTCCTGATGCAAAACGAGATTTATGCGGTTTTCTTGGTTGGTGACGAGTTTTAATGCTTGTTTTGACCCATTTCGGGAGTTACACTTCATAGAGGTTTGAATACTCATCTTGGAGCCTAATACCACTCATCTTTCACCTACCAATCCACCTACCATCATCTATCGATTACGAATCAAGAACCGAACCATTATCACTTTGATTCCAAAACCCTAACCACCATCTCCACAACTTCAAAGCTTCAAGATGATGATGCTCAAGTTCTCAACTTCCGGTGATAGCGTTCGTCCTTCCATGAGCGGCTAAATTCTTGGAGGTTTCACCCCGGTGTAGGTTTTTGTAAGTCTAGGGTTTTAACATTGTTCTTGGTTTGATTTTGTGACAAATTGCTATTTGATTTTGAAGCTTATGACAATTGTCTTGCATTTGTATTGAATTCATAAATTGTCGAGTGAAGATTAAATTTGACTTTATGAAATGTTTATGTGCAATTATGCCTTGTCTAGGTTAGAGTTTACATTTTCTTGGTAATGAAGTGCATTTTTGTCCGTTCTTTGTAACGTTGATAGCTATTGGCACCTAAGCCTTGTAACACTAAATTCGTTAGTCACTTTTGCAATTGAATCAAATCTAAAACGTGTAGAAATCCTAGGATTGCAATTACCGAACCGGGTGTGAACCTTGTTTATTCATCTTGTTTACATCATCAATTATAATTTCGTGCAATTGTTTAAGTTCTTGTTAGTCATAATTAAAAACTAAACTTGTAGGTTCATTTCAACATCTTTTCAAAACAAACAAAAACCATAAAAATAATCTAGTAAGCTTCATAATAGTGACAAACCGTTAAAATCAATCAAGTCCATTCGCAAACCACATACTCTTTGTGGTTCGACCCCTTGCTACCATTAGCTATTTGTTAAGGGTAATTAGGGTTATAAATATTATCTTTGACCGGAGCGCGACATTCCGATCAAGGTAGCGGTATAAAATTCATTGAGTACAGAGTTATATTCACAATAAAGTACTTTTTTGTATCGGACACCATATGTGTCATATATTAATAATAAAAATTGGATATTAATCTAATACATTATAAATAAAATAATAATACTGCTAAATTAAGAGATACCTACGTGTAGTTATTCACAAACAAATTATTATGTTAGATTAGACAATCTAGGCCTACAAGTGTATAACCTAATTTGGTTTGATCCACAATGATTAAAAAATAAAAGTTTAATATCACATATGAAAAAAAATACTACGATAATATAAGATAAATATTTTTATGTATTACATATTTATCTATAGTTATGTATAAGTTAATAAATTGGATATATTAATATGATATAAGAATAATATATAATTATTTATTGTCGTGTGTAGATTAACAAATTGTATATTAATAATAATAATAATAATAATAATAATAATAATAATAATAAATTAAATCTTAATGCTATATGGCATTAATGATGTGCGTGAAGTGTCGTATATTTTAGGTATATATTTTAAGCCCTTTTTAACACTTATTTTAGCCAAGTTTTAAATTTATAAAACACGATATTTCACTAACACTAAACACACATATGGGCAAGTGCACCCATCGTTGAGTGTAGTATAGTGTTGGTAAGATACCGAGGTCGTCCAAGGACACAAGAGCTTTTAGTACCGGTTTATCCTCAACGTCTAACCAAAATAAAAGTTTGGAAAAATGTTTTAAGCTAAGAAAAATAAAAACTAACTAAAATGCTGAAAATAAAAATAAAATAAAAAACAGATAGACAAGATGAATCACTTGGTTTCGACTCGTATCTAGTATAACCTTTGATTATTTCCGCACTTTTGCACATAATTAGGAGATTATCTTAGTTATTGTAGTAGGCCCCTCTTTTGAAGGTGACGTTACCCTCACCCCAGTAGTTTGAGTCAGCAGGGATACAATCCTAAGGGGGTGGATTATTGGAAGATAATGAATTAAGTTATTAATGCAGTATTGTGGTAGGCCCCGCTTTTGGCGGTGACGTTACCCTCGACTAAGTAGTCTGAGTCAGCAGGGATACAGTCCTAAATAGCCGGGTTATAGTATTAATAGTAGTTAACTTATGAGGGGATCAAAGAGTTTGGACCCCCGCCATCCAATACCGTGAAGTATTGAAGGAGGTCCTACTAAATTTGACCCAGGTCCATTGCAGGACCTCTAAACGCTGAACAATGGCAAGACCTTTACCAAACCGTTCCCTTAACCCCCTACCAGGTAGCCAACATACCTCCATATAGACCGTGGAGATATGAATGGTGAAAATCCTTTATTTTATATAGACAGTAAAATAATGCCAAGACACCACGGACAAACGATAAGGAAAGATCACCTTCAACATAAGTAACTAGTTATTAAAGTCATTAATACAAAACCAAATAAAAAGTGCAAAAGATTAGAAATAAAAAGTATTATACTAGACACTTTGTCTTCACCAAGTGATGTAAGAGACTTAGGCAAACATGGCCTTGATTGTCAAGAACTCTTACGATCAATCTTGGATCCCGAGACGACTCACACACTCTATGATGGACAATGGATGATGGTGGTGGATGATGGTGTTGTGATGGTGGTGGGTGGTGGATGAAGTGTGAGAGAGGTGGTGTGCCAAGGGATGAGTTGCAATGAAACCAAGCACTCCTATTTATAGGCTGAACAGAGGCCTGGGCACGGCCCCGTGTCCGCTGGGCACGGCCCCGTGCCTGTCTGACATTCTCTCTCTTCATTAATTGTAATTCGCAATTACAATTAATGCGCCTGCAGTACTTTCGGCACGCCCCCCGTGTCCGCTGAGCACGGCCCGTGGTGGGCAATAGAAGCTTCTATAGGTTTGTCTTTTCTGCTGCTTCTTGGGCACGACCCCGTGCTGGCTGAGCACGGGGCGTGTTCAGCCTTCTGTTTTCTCTATTTTGCTTTGGAAGGTGCCGTTGAGGGTTCGGGCAATCCACTAATGTTCCTTTTCTTGTATTTATGTTGGATTTAGCTGTCTTTTTGCTTCTTTTGCGTTTTTGAGCTCATTTAATCCTGAAAATACAAAAGGAAGACAAAAACACTCTTTTTCCAATATTAGTACTAAAAAAGGGTTAGTTTTATGCCTCATTTGATGTAATTTATATGTTGCATTTTACACACATCAAATACCCCCACACTTGAACTTTTGCTTGTCCTCAAGCAAAACTCTTTAATATTTGGCTTACACTCCCAAATGGAATAGGTAGAAGAGAAGGTTTTGGGCTTGTCATAGAGTGTCGGGATTTCCAAGATCTTTTTAGGGTTTTATTTTTATTTATTTACACTCCTATTCGTAATGATTTATTTAGAACTGTTCATAAAATAAATTACTTATTTGGGCATAACATGCCTTTTTTAAAATTCTATTTATATACAAGTTCACATACCTCGCGGGGAAATCACTCACACTCGGCCGAAGGTGTATTTTTAGTGAATCACTCGAGAGCGGCATGGAACTTATTCCTACCATAGGCTTGCCAAGAAATCAATCCTCCTCCTTTTTAACTTTTATACCTTTGTAGATATCAAGAGGACTTTGTGGGTTAAGGGTTGGCTAGGGTTAAAGGTAGGTGGTTGGGTTAGTGGTTAGTTGAAAAAGGGCTAAAAATCGTAACAAGTGTCGGTTTTCGTATTTTTGCAACTTTTCATTTTTGATGAAGCTTTTATTCAAACAAAGTTATTTTTTATTACTTTGTTTGTTTATTTTCTTTTTGCTTCATTATTTTTTTATTTTTTTATTTTTTATTTTTTATTTTTTTTTTCGAAGAACCGAACTTGTTACTAAAATAAAGGGTAAAAATGAAAAAGGTTTTGGTGGGTGAAAGGGTTTTTGTTTTGGGTGATGAAACGAAAAGGTTTAGGCTCAAAGGGGCTAACTAGGGGGATTTTTGGGTAGGTGGTAAAAGAAAAAGAAAAATAATGGTGTGGAAATGAAAAAAAAGGGTTAGTCCTAATGCCTCTATCATTTACTTACTCGGGTTTAAGTTGATAGGGACCGAGAATGTATTGTCATGGCAAGTTCTAGAGTCGTAAGAACCAAGCGGCTATTCACACAAGAAACGAAAAATGAGCATTTAGTCAAATGGTATGAAATTGAGTGCTCAATAAAGGCTCAAAACTCACTTTTGTGGGAATGGGTTTTTATGTGATCAAGTATATATAATCAAATTTTAAATAAGTTTGTCATGCCTTTTCATAATTTTCTTATGTTGGTTCTTTTTATCACTACGCTATCGGCTGTAAATTTGTAAAAATATAACCTTTTTGAGAGCTTGAATTTCCCGAGTTAAACCTAGACAAGTAAAAAAAATGAAATTTTTGAAAAAATTTGGGGTGATTAGCGGTTCCAATAGAGTTTTGTGTAAGGCTTGTATTTAGGACTTGCAAAGTTCAAGGTTTTAGCATCCCCCCCACACTTAAATTACACATTGTCCTCAATGTGTCCCAAAAATAAATTTTTAGGTTGATTAGATGTGTAAAATAGTGTTTAAAAAGCAAAAATTTGTGTTACTGGGCACTGAACACGGCCCCGTGTTGAGTGGGCACGACCCCGTGTTCAGGTGCCAGTAACAAGAACTTACAGAAGGTGGACACGGCCCCGTGTCCACTGGACACGGCCACGTGTCTGACAAAATTCTGCCGAACAGAAGCCAAACAGCAGGTCAGGTAGGTGAGCACGGGGGCGTGTTGGCTGGACACGTCCCCGTGTCGACAGTCTAGAAGCCTGAAAAACAGGTTTCGTCCTCCGGTTTTTCCATCCTAGCCTTATAGGTGCTGAGGCTTAACACCTTAAGCCTTGGTTTGTACCTGTTTGAACACTTAATACCACACCAAGCAATACCAACATCCTACGTTACCAAAGTTAATTGTTCCACGCATAAAGTAAGAAAAATAAAAATGCAGAAAATAGTTAGGAAAAGTAAATTGTCTAACACTTGGCACGCAGGCCATCAATTGTTCAAGATTGCAAAAGGGTTAACCTGGGGAGCCACCAATCAACCGCTTCCTCCTATGCTCCTCCCGCCTATTCCATGGCATCATCATCATCATCATCATCATCGTCACCCCCTCCATGGCGTGCAATGTGGTCTCGTATGTATCCGACGTCTTCTTGTATCTCGGATAGGTTTCTTTCGATAGCTCCGACCCGGTGGTAGGTGTTGCTCGCCATGTTATAGGTGTTCCGAGTACACATGAGGTTTTCCTGCAACAAATCATGCAAACTTTGAAAATTAGGAAAACTGCCTCCCGAGGAGGATGATTGGCCCGGATCACCGTGGGGTTGGTATTGGTACTGATGATGTTGTGGTGCTGGGAGGACAAGTGCTTCTTGCGGGTTCCATGCATGACCTTGCATCCTTTGAAAGGTTACCGTCCCATCTTCTGCCTCATAAACCAGGTTCATCGAGCGGCATATGTGAATATCCACCGTACCCGACCATGGGCTTCTTTCAAATGCCCTCGGAATGTGGGCGAAGTGCCTGAAGAGACGGTGCACCCACCCCCCGAAGAAAAGAGGAGTTGGTGCACTAGCAAGGCGGTTGTGATGCATGTTTCGGAGCATAAGGTACGGAACATCGAGCGGCCTACGGTTGTGAATGCAATGGAGGACAAGCAAGTCTCTTAACCCAACGACGCCACCACTGTCATGCCTTTGGCTAAGAGAGTAGCCGAGGAGCCTATGAATGTATCTGTAAAGCGGATCCCTCAGCTTGGTACTCTTAGTGCTGCTCGGATTGTAGAACCCTTCCCCAATCTGAGCCCACATGGCTTGGCGCTCGTTGTCTTCGATCTCTCTCAACCCCCCTGTATTTCCTTCGTCTCCCGCATCCTCCTCCGCATACAACCCGATAATCGACCCGAATTGTGCCATGGAAATCGAATACCTCGTTCCGCCACACCTGAATGACACCCCTTCTTCATCGAACGGCTCGCTCCTTGACTTGAATGCAAAGGTGCTGTAGAATTCCAAGGTGCATTCATGAACAGAACGGAGTCGGGTTGTTAGTGCGACTCTGAGTGGTCCCGTGACAATGTTGTTGAAGCGGTCAATTTGATTCACCAAGGTTAGTAGTTCTGTGCATGCCTGCCTCGGGTATTCCTCCGGCCTTGTTTGGAGAAGCTCGTATCGAGCTCTTGCATCTAGCTCATTGGCGTTGAATCTAGTAAACTTCCTGGCCATCTGCAAGAATACACCAAAAGTTAGCGTGAAACAGAAATATTTTTGGACAAAACTGCAAACAGCGGGCTGGACACGACCCCGTGCCCAGCGGACACGGCCCCGTGTTCAGGGGTCTGTTACTCAAAAATCCCATTTTTCGACCCGGTTTCGAAAACTTGAAAATTTTTGAACCAATAGGTGCGGCTTCCCCCGAAAATGAAACCCTAAGTTCCGTTTTTCCCAAAATAACCCGTTTACCCTATCAATTTTATCTTTTTCGGTTCAAGAACAAGGGTTTGGGGTTTTTGCAAGAAATCGGGTGAATCTATGAACAATACAAGTGTATTTACTTCCCTTTACACTAATCTAACTAAATGCATACAGATTTAGGCAAAAATTTTAGGCTCGATCCGAATGAACATCAAGAACCCTAGATTTTTCCCCAAATTTGTGGTGTATTAACTACATGCAAGTGACTAATCTAACTACCACGAGTGACAGAATCATACCTTGACGTTGTTAGATTGATAAGAGACGTTGGAATCTCGCGGAAAATCGCCTGGAACCAGAGCTTTTGTGGGGAAACGGGGCGTGTGGAATGAAGAAACTGTTTTGAAAAAGGGGTTTTATCCCGTCTGCAGCGCGAACACGGCCCCGTGTCCAGCGGACACGGCCTCGTGTCGAGCCCTTTTTTTTTTTTTTTTTTTTTTTTTTTTTTTAGTGCGCGTGTGAGTGCCCCTTTCTCCTATAAGCTATGGTTTAGAAAACTTACCGCTTTATTTTGCCGCCTCAATCGTTCATAACTTACCAGGCATGATGTTTTTATTCTTCCACGGTTTGAAGCGAGATCTCTTCTTCCTCATCCTCAATAAATCCTTGATAGAGTTTCAGCCGTTGGCCATTGACTTTAAAAGGTGACCCATTTCGAGGTTTAATTTCTACTGCACCGTGTGGAAAAATATGGGTGACGGAAAAAGGTCCTGACCACCTAGACTTTAATTTACCAGGAAACAATCGAAGTCGTGAATTAAACAAAAGAACTAAATCTCCTACCCGAAATTCATTAGGTTTAATATGTTTGTCATGCCAATCTTTCATTCTTTCCTTATAAATTTCAGAGTTTGAGTATGCATAATTCCTAAGTTCGTCTAATTCATTTATTTGACAAAATCGATTTTTACCAGCAAATTCTAGATTTAAGTTTACATTTTTGATTGCCCAGTAGGCTTTGTGTGCAATTTCTACTGGCAAGTGGCAACTTTTTCCATAGACTAGCTTATATGGGGTTGTACCTATCGTTGTTTTATAAGCAGTTCGAAAAGCCCATAAAGCATCATCTAATTTATCAGCCCATTCCTTTCTATTTAACCCTACGGTTTTTTCAAGTATTCGTTTTAACCCTCTATTGGTCACTTCGGCTTGTCCGTTTGTTTGAGGGTGATAAGCTGTCGAAACCCGGTGATAGACCCCATATCTTGTTAAAATTTTTTCAAGTTGATGATTACAAAAATGGGTACCTCTATCACTTATTAAAGCTTTGGGTGTGCCAAAACGAGAGAATAATTTTTTCAGAAATCTTACCACTACTCTTCCATCATTTGTTGGAAGTGCTTCGGCCTCGGCCCATTTAGACAGGTAATCTACTGCCACAAGTATGTATTTGTTTCCTTTCGATGGTGGAAAAGGTCCCATAAAGTCGAGTCCCCACACATCAAAAATTTCACAAACAAGAATGCCATTTTGTGGCATTTCGTTTTTGGAAGAAATATTACCTGTTCTTTGGCAAGCATCACATGTCTTTACAAGATTTTGGGCATCTTTGTAAATGGTTGGCCAATAAAATCCTGAATCAAATACCTTTCGTGCGGTACTGGCAGCACCATGATGTCCTCCGTATGGACCTTCGTGACAATGGCAAAGAATTCTTCGGGCCTCACTACCATGTACGCATCGTCTGACGAGTTGGTCGGCACACATTTTGAAAAGATATGGATCTTCCCAAAAATAGTGTTTCACATTGGCAAAGAATTTTTTTCTTTGATGATGTGGCCATCCTTTTGCGACTATTCCACTAGCTAAGTAGTTGGCAAAGTCGGCGTACCATGGTTCTTCCTTAAATTCCACCCTTTCCAGGGATTCAGTTGGGAATTTTTCGTTGATTTGCTCGCCCCTGGTTGCCTCCAAAGCTGGGTCTTCTAAGCGCGAAAGATGATCTGCTGCGGTATTTTCTGCTCCTCTTTTGTCTTTGATTTCAATGTCGAATTCTTGGAGGAGTAGAATCCACCTAATCAAACGTGGTTTTGCGTCTTGCTTCTTAAAGAGATATCGAATGGCTGCATGATCTGTGTAGACTATAGTTTTAGAAAGAACAAGATAAGAGCGAAATTTATCAAAAGCAAATACCACAGCTAGTAACTCTTTTTCAGTTGTTGTGTAATTTTCTTGTGCATCGTTAAGTGTTTTACTAGCATAATATATTGGGTGGAAATGCTTTTCTTTTCTCTGTCCCAAGACAGCTCCAACTGCAAAGTCACTAGCATCGCACATGATTTCAAAAGGAAATTTCCAATCAGGTGCTATCATGATAGGTGCATTGACTAGCATTTCCTTCAGGGTTAGAAATGCTTGATTGCAATCCTTGTCAAAGATGAAAGGAGCATCTTTTTCAAGTAACTTTGTTAGAGGTCTTGAGATTTTTGAAAAGTCTTTGATAAACCTCCTATAAAATCCGGCATGCCCTAGGAAACTTCTAATCGCTCTTACGGAGGATGGAGGGGGTAACCTAGAAATGGTATCTATTTTGGCTCGATCCACCTCCATTCCTTCGCTTGAGATCTTGTGACCGAGTACTATTCCCTCCGTTACCATGAAATGGCATTTTTCCCAATTAAGGGCGAGGTTAGTTTCCTCACATCGGGATAGCATTCGTTCAAGGTTATCGAGGCATTGGTCGTATGAATCCCCAAAGATAGAAAAGTCGTCCATGAAGACTTCCATTGTCTTTTCTATCATGTCATGGAAAATGGCCACCATGCAACGTTGGAATGTTGCGGGGGCATTACATAGACCAAACGGCATGCGTCGATATGCAAAAGTTCCATAGGGGCATGTGAATGTTGTCTTTTCTTGGTCTTCGGGTGCTATCGGGATTTGAAAGTAACCTGAAAAACCATCCAAGAAACAGTAAAATTTATGACCGGATAATCTTTCTAACATCTGATCAATGAAGGGTAAAGGAAAATGATCCTTTCTTGTTGCTTCATTTAATCGTCTATAATCTATACATACTCTCCATCCTGTGACGGTTCTTGTCGATATTAATTCATTTTTTTCGTTAGTAATTACCGTCATACCTCCTTTCTTTGGAACTACTTGGACGGGACTTACCCAAGGACTATCGGAAATAGGATAGATAAGTCCTGCGTCAAGTAATTTGATGACTTCATTTTTAACCACTTCTTGAACATTTGGATTTACTCGACGTTGTGGTTGTATGACAGATTTGTAGTCATCGTTCATCAAAATTTTGTGTGTGCACATAGAAGGACTAATTCCCTTTATGTCAACAAGTTTCCAAGCTATTGCATTTTTGTGTTTTTTCAAAAGACTAACTAGTTTTTCTTTTTCTAGGTTATCTAATTTAGACGAAATAATTACAGGTAATTTACCATCTTTGTCTAGAAAAGCATATTCCAAACCTTTTGGAAGTTCTTTGAGCTCAAGTGGTGGGTCTTTAGGAGACTCCTTATTTGGTTGCTCGTTTCGATCAAGAACTTTAAAAGTTTGTTCTATGGCGACCTCTTCTTCAACAAAGTGGTCAGTTTCTTCACTTGTATCGGGTGGTTCATCTTCATCTTCAATTAGGGGGTCATTATTGCCGAATGGATATTTCATTGATCGTTCGAGATCGACACTTCTTTTAAATGCCCCTAATTGAAGAGGTAGATTATTGAACTTCCGGTTTTTCAAAGCTTCGTATGTCTTTACAAATGGTCGCCCCAACACTAGAGGAGCGTCATCGAGGATGACAAAGTCGGTTGGAACTACCATTTGATTTGTTTGAACCAAGACATCTTCAACTATACCGATTGATTTTATTACTTTCCGATTGGATAGAAAAATGGGTATTTGAATTGGAGAAAAATCACTAATACTTAATTTTTCGAAAAGGTAGTTAGGCATTATGTTAACACAAAGATCTTTATCGATTGTGACATTACTAATAAACGAATTTTGAAAGAAACATGGAACCGGTGTGATGTTAATTTCAAATGGGTCTTCTTTTATTAGTGAAGTTTGATCATTAGTTAACTTAACGCTTACCGTTTCTTCAATTTTAGTGTTAGTGTTTAACTCTTTTAGAAACTTAGCATGAGTGGGTACTAAACAATGATTTTCGAAGGAAGGTGACAAGAGATGAATTTCTTCAAAATTAGACTCTTCTTGGATTTTAACGTTGTCGAACTCACCTTTTTCGTTGTTTAACTCATGCGTCGGTTTTTCACTTATTTGTTCTTCCATTTTTTCATTTTTAGTTATCTCTTCCTTTTTTAATTCTTCTCTCGCGCGGGACTCCTCTTCCCTTGCGCGGGCTTCTTTTATACATCGATCGATAACTCTAATGTGCTCTAATATCCTATCGGTCACTTCGGTTATAGAAAAAGAATCATTATTTTCTAAGCTTGAATCCGGTTGTTCGACCCTTTGTTCCTCATAATACCCATATGAAGTTGATGGTTCGCACCATTGTTCTTCATTGTAAGCATATGATGGATAAGGTTCGTAATTTTGTTCTTCATAATACTCATATGAGGTGGGGTGTTCATGCCAAGGTTCCTCATAATAAGCATATGAAGGTGGTGGCTCATACCTTGGTTCCTCAAAGTATGAGTAAGAAGGCTCATACCTTGGTTCATCAAAATATGAGTATGAGGGAGAAGGTTCATACCTTTGGTCTTCATAGTAAGTGTATGAAGTTGATGGTTCGTACCTGGGTTCCTCATAGTAAGTGTATGAATTGGATGGTTGGTACGAGTGATTATCTTGAATTGAACGTGTATTACGACAATTTGTGCAATAATTACCCCTATAATCATCCTCATCATAGGTGTAGTTGTAACCTCCTGAGTATTGATCCATAAGAATCACTCAGCAGACCACAACCAAGTCTCGAGATCAGAAAACAAAAATAAAAACGGAAACAGAGGCTGGACACGGCCCCGTGTTGAGTGGACACGGCCCCGTGTTCAGAATCTGTATCTGGGCGTTTTAATTAAATTAACTGATCTACTTGAGCACGGGGCGTGTTCAGTGAGCACGGCCCGTGTTCAAGCTACTGTTACTGGGCGTTTATGAAAAATCTGCAGCACGGCCCCGTGTTCAGTGAACACGGCCCCGTGTACAGGTCACTGTAAATGCAAAACTAAACTAAATGCAAAAAAATGTGCGCGCGTTTAAAAAGGTTTTGAAAAAAAAAACTGATTAGGCCGTCGATTTTAAGCTTTCTTAAAATCCTTGTGTCCCCGGCAGCGGCGCCAAAAACTTGATGTGCGTGAAGTGTCGTATATTTTAGGTATATATTTTAAGCCCTTTTTAACACTTATTTTAGCCAAGTTTTAAATTTATAAAACACGATATTTCACTAACACTAAACACACATATGGGCAAGTGCACCCATCGTTGAGTGTAGTATAGTGTTGGTAAGATACCGAGGTCGTCCAAGGACACAAGAGCTTTTAGTACCGGTTTATCCTCAACGTCTAACCAAAATAAAAGTTTGGAAAAATGTTTTAAGCTAAGAAAAATAAAAACTAACTAAAATGCTGAAAATAAAAATAAAATAAAAAACAGATAGACAAGATGAATCACTTGGTTCCGACTCGTATCTAGTATAACCTTTGATTATTTCCGCACTTTTGCACATAATTAAGAGATTATCTTAGTTATTGTAGTAGGCCCATCTTTTGAAGGTGACGTTACCCTCACCCCAGTAGTTTGAGTCAGCAGGGATACAATCCTAAGGGGGTGGATTATTGGAAGATAATGAATTAAGTTATTAATGCAGTATTGTGGTAGGCCCCGCTTTTGGCGGTGACGTTACCCTCGACTAAGTAGTCTGAGTCAGCAGGGATACAGTCCTAAATAGCCGGGTTATAGTATTAATAGTAGTTAACTTATGAGGGGATCAAAGAGTTTGGACCCCCGCCATCCAATACCGTGAAGTATTGAAGGAGGTCCTACTAAATTTGACCCAGGTCCATTGCAGGACCTCTAAACGCTGAACAATGGCAAGACCTTTACCAAACCGTTCCCTTAACCCCCTACCAGGTAGCCAACATACCTCCATATAGACCGTGGAGATATGAATGGTGAAAATCCTTTATTTTATATAGACAGTAAAATAATGCCAAGACACCACGGACAAACGATAAGGAAAGATCACCTTCAACATAAGTAACTAGTTATTAAAGTCATTAATACAAAATCAAATAAAAAGTGCAAAAGATTAGAAATAAAAAGTATTATACTAGACACTTTGTCTTCACCAAGTGATGTAAGAGACTTAGGCAAACATGGCCTTGATTGTCAAGAACTCTTACGATCAATCTTGGATCCCGAGACGACTCACACACTCTATGATGGACAATGGATGATGGTGGTGGATGATGGTGTTGTGATGGTGGTGGGTGGTGGATGAAGTGTGAGAGAGGTGGTGTGCCAAGGGATGAGTTGCAATGAAACCAAGCACTCCTATTTATAGGCTGAACAGAGGCCTGGGCACGGCCCCGTGTCCGCTGGGCACGGCCCCGTGCCTGTCTGACATTCTCTCTCTTCATTAATTGTAATTCGCAATTACAATTAATGCGCCTGCAGTACTTTCGGCACGCCCCCCGTGTCCGCTGAGCACGGCCCGTGGTGGGCAATAGAAGCTTCTATAGGTTTGTCTTTTCTGCTGCTTCTTGGGCACGACCCCGTGCTGGCTGAGCACGGGGCGTGTTCAGCCTTCTGTTTTCTCTATTTTGCTTTGGAAGGTGCCATTGAGGGTTCGGGCAATCCACTAATGTTCCTTTTCTTGTATTTATGTTGGATTTAGCTGTCTTTTTGCTTCTTTTGCGTTTTTGAGCTCATTTAATCCTGAAAATACAAAAGGAAGACAAAAACACTATTTTTCCAATATTAGTACTAAAAAAGGGTTAGTTTTATGCCTCATTTGATGTAATTTATATGTTGCATTTTACACACATCAATTAACTTGAATCCTAGAATGCCACGTGGCATTAACTTGAATGCTTTATTAGTTGATTAGTTGATGTACATACATACTTCAACTTACAAAACTTATAACCTTTCAAAAAAAAACTTACAAAACTTATAATTAATTAATTTCAGTTATATATTACCTTCTAAAAATTTTATTTCGTGTTCTCAGCAGTTTACAACAAAATAAAGTTCTTAGTTATTAAACGAACTAGGGGTATTCGGTCGTTCGCGCGTTGCGCGACACTAGATGTTGGTCTCACTTGGTTAGGGCGTCGAGAATTTGTCATGTTAATAACTGAGAACCATTAAATTATCATGTTGCTTTAACGGACACAACCATAAAAAATTGTTATGTCTAGGCATACATATTAGCATCATTAACATTCAACCATTAGTTACATTCTTTACATGGTTGATGTGTGTTGCTCTTTCTTCCCATCAATGTTTCCTGCAGCAAGCCAAGTCATTAGTAATCGAAGATCATGAGACTGAGCTCGGCTTAAAAGGCACGTTTAGGTCACAAACGCCGAGGGGTGAGGTGCATGTATCGCGTACATGGGGCGTTGCTAAATGTACAACCAAAATACCATATAAGTTATGTTTACGACCAGTAGTTGTGTCTCTCACATCTCTTTACACGTTAAACCTTTTTTTGTATAGTATACATTTGATAATTTCTTCATCCCTATGGTTGTGTTTACATAAGTTATTTTCTTCATGTTTGGCTTGAACTCTTGTTCAAGCATCTTGCACCACAACCATTTTTGATCATCAAGTTTTTCTTGTAATTCTTGAAGTGACCGAAACCCTAAGTTAAAATTTGCAAAGTCAATATGTTGATGCAGTTTTGTGTGGATGTGGCTCGGTTCGGTTTGGTTCGGATTGGCTCGGTTCGGTTCGACTCAAGACTGACGTCGCGACATTCCTCCGTCGTGCGCCCCAGAGATCGACACACGAAGCACGAAGAGCCGCAAGCTGACATCACCATGACATCACCATGATGATGTCATGTCCTTTAAGCACATGCAAGAGTTATTTGATGAAGGATCTGCATACAAATGACAACGTTTGATTCATGCTTATTGGGCCTAACATTCACGCAGATCCATTTGTGTTTGTTGGGCCTGCAATCCAACGAAAGAATATGCATGCGAATAACCTGCATGACGAAGAACATAACTGGCGAAGAACTCAGCGTGTTTCGTGGGTTTGAGTTATAATTGGGCCTATGGTTCTTCGCAGGAAGCCATCAACGAAGAACCTTACATTCTTCGTTATTTATGTCTTTCGTGGGCCAACTTTATTGGGCCCAGTATCATTCGTAAAGGTTCTGTTTCGTTGGCTATAAAAGGACAGCTTACAGAACAGATAAGGTTAAGAGAGCACACCAGTTGAGTTAGAGAGTTTCTTGTATTATAATCTTGTAACCAAACTCTTCTGGATCTATACAATTGAGCTTTAAACGTTGAATCTTTTGTGTATTTGTGTGTTCTTTGGCTCGGTTTACATACCCGTTTGGATTCCGCACTTGCGGGTGTGTTCGATAACAAGGAAGTAGGTTAACTTGATCCTCCGAGTGGACCTACACAATAGACAATTTTGGAAAGAAACACAAAAACTACAAAACCCAACATCCCCCAAAAACTCGAATACGGCGTCAAAGTCCACAGATTTGTCTGCACATTACAAAGAATCAGTATGAACTCAAATGAAAAAGGTTAGCTTAACCTTTTATATTTATCATACATAAAAGATTTTGAAATCCAAAATCACGGAGTTAAATTCATCAAATAAATTACCAATGTGAGACCTAGACAAAAATGTAGAGAAACCCTTACAAATTACCACCGTCCAGCGACCTGTTCCATCAGCGGCGGTCACTGTTGCCCCTGCAGCCGTTGTACAACCGTAAACTGTTAAGAAACTGTCGGGATTTGGAAATCAGAGATCGATTAACGAAGATATGACCCAAAAACGAAACTGAAAGATCCTCACGCATCTCCATCTCTCTCCCCTAGACTCTGAGAGCATTCACATCCAAATAACTAAATTATGTGTGTGGTGTTTTTAAAATATAAAGAGTATAAAAAGTGGTTGTGAGTGGAGGAGAGAGAAAATGTTACTGTTCATCTGTATATTTGGGGGACACTGTTCACCCCCTATAATTTTTTAATATATTTTGAAAGTGGTTGTGAGTGGAGGAGAGAGAAAAGATAATGATAAAGGTATAAAAAATATTATTTAATTGAAAATCAGAGAGAAAATTTAGTGTTTTTTAGTGTAATTTAGGGTGAAAATATGGTGGATTGAATCTGAATGCTCTGACCAACCATATATTGAAACCCCAAATGACTTTACCAAAGACAATAACACGTTGTAACCTGAATACAAAGTTTTAATAAGGGAGGAAAGGAGTAAAGAACAAATCATGAAGGGACACGTGTACATTGTTACCGTTTACAAGGTTTTTAAATTTAATATATTGTGTTAATGTTAATGATAATATAGATTTAAAAGAAAGTTAAAAAAATTACAAAGGTTTTCCCCTACAAAACTTTTTAGAAATTCATAATGATATCATATTCAACATTTATTTTTTACCCACTAATACGTTTTCTTGTAAGCTCGTGCTTATACTTTAAGTTGATTTATCAAATTGGACATTCAAACTGAAGAACTTATGGATATCACAGAAACTCACGACGGCTGACCAGAACAAACTAAAAACAAACTTTGTTTTTGACACTTTTTTTTTATTAACTTGGAAGATAACGTACGTACATAGACTTGACCCCTATTTATACTAAACTTGCAACAAAAGTAATAAGAATTCTAAACTAACAGGGACTCACAATCCTATACCAAATCCTATCTAAACAAATTAGATAACCTAAAAAACTACTAATTTCAGTTTAGTCTCAGACATTAAACGATCTCCGCCATCCTCCCCTTGAGATCACCCGGTCCACCACAAAAGTCCAACATTGTCGATCTTCAATACTCCCTCTCAATGTTGACTTCTTCCATGCCGATTTCAGTCCGAAACATTTTCAACTTTTCCTTCGGTAAACTCTTAGTAAACATGTCGGCTTCTTGACGATGAGTGTTTACATAGTTCAAGTCGATTTCCCCTTCTAATACTTTCTCCCGAATGAAGTGGTAATGAACCTCGATGTGCTTTGACCTAGCATGGAACATCAGATTTTCAGCCAACTGGATTGAAGACATATTATCACAGTTTATTACCACACTTCCTTTAACTTCGTGCTTTAACTCTTCAAGTACTAACCGTAGCCAAGTAACTTCTTGAGCTGCCATAGCGGCGGCCCGATATTCTGCCTCGGTTGTCGATAACGACACCGTGGGTTGACGCTTGCTACACCAAGTTATAGCTCCTCAACCCAGCTTGAACACGTACCCCGTTGTCGACCTTCTTGTGTCCAAGTCTCCTGCGTAGTCGGCATCGCAGAAACCACTTAACTCAAGTTTCTCACCTTGATTAAATCGTACTCCCATGTTAAATGTATGCTTTACATATCCCAGAACACGTCTTATTGCATCTAGGTGTGGCTTTCTTGGAGTTTGCATATAACGACTCAAAACTCCAACTTCGAACGCTATATCAGGTCTCGTTAATGTTAAGTATATCAAACTACCAACTATTTTTCGGTACATAATCGGGTCAGCTAGTTCTTTTCCCTTATCAGCACATAATTTCGCTGTACCATCCATGGGTGTGTCAATAGGTTTACAATCGAGCATACCGAACTGAGCGAGTAAATCAACATAGTACCATTGTTGATGAAGAATAATCGCTCCCTCTTCATATTTTAACTCCAAGCCTAGGAAATGACTAAGTTTTCCGAGGTCTTTCATATAAAAATGAACACATAAGTTTTGTTTAAGTTGATTAATACCTTATTCGTCATTTCCCATTATGACCAAATCGTCCATGTATATCAATACTACCACTATTTTTGATCCACTGGACTTAATAAACATGCTTGCGTCTGCCTTAGACATCTCGAAATCATTATGTTGAATAAACTATTCCATTTTTCCAAACCATGCCCTCGGGGACTGTTTTAAACCATAAATGGCTTTGTTTAGTTTACATACGTGATTTGGAAACATCTCACTTACAAATCCCATAGGCTGCTCCATGTGTATCGTATGATCTAAATCACCGTAAAGAAACGCATTTTTAACGTCCGTTTGATGTAACTTCCAACCCTTGCTTGCCGCTACCGCTATCAACATTCGAATCGTTGCTATTTTTGCCACGAGGCTGAAAGTATCCTCATAAACAACGCCGAATTGTTGCAAGAAACCACACGCCACCAATCGAGCTTTGTGTCTTTCGATTGACCCATCTGTTTTTACGTTTTATTTTAAACACCCACTTGCAAGATATGGGTTTAACATCTTTGGGTTTAGGCACCAAAACCCATGTTTCATTCCTGTTCATGGCTTCAATTTCATCTTGCATCGCATGGTTCCATTCTTCCTTCTCACATGCCTCCTTTAACGTGTTAGGTTCGGATTCGTCCACCTCGGTCACCGCCACGTTAACCACATATTTTGGATTCAGTTTAGACACTTGATTCGATCTTCTTGGGCCTGTTACTGGGCTGCTAGAATCTGGATTTTAGGTCTGAGCATGCGTCCCAGTTTGCCAAGGGCGTTGCTCATTGATTTCTTGTCTGAGACTTGAATTTGAATTTATCACCCTGTCATCCACTTCGATGGCAGATTCCTCCTCATCAAGAGTTTAACACCCCAAAACCCGAATGTTTATATTCGTTAAATGTTATGATATGGCACATCAAGAAATAAATAACTAGGTTATTTATCCTAGTTAAAAGTATGGTAGAAACAATTAGAGAATGAGAGTTGTGCCAATTATAAATAAGAGAGAGAACATGAGGGACTAAGATTGCCAAAATTGAATATGAGTTTAATTAAAACAAGAATCTCACACACACTGGGTGTGTGTGCGTGAGATCGAGCAGGAGGAAGAAAGAATGGGTGTAAACCCTAGTTCACAAGAAAGCTTCAAATTGACAAGGAGATTAGTCTCAAATCCGATGCATGAACTCGTTTTCTTGATAATCTAGCCCTAGCAAACATGTGGTAAGTTGTAATTTAAGATTTGATGATATTGTAAGAAGTGGGTTATGATCAATCCACGAAAATGTATGAAATTAAGCATGATTATGTGTTAACATCATCATAGGGAACATGTGTTATGCATAATTTTGACTAATTTGATGTTTAAGGATGTAAACCCACTAGTTGGGTGATTAAGATGACGTGGGTGTTCATCATGTCCAATTCTTGTTAAATATTCATGAATTATGTTGTGTTATGATGAACTATTGTTAGATGAATTGAAAGAAATATGGTGTTGATATGTTTGATGTTTATGTGTTAATGATACTTGTTGATTAGTAAGAAGATTTGATGAAATATGAATGAACTTGGAAGATTATGCTTAAACTAGTTGTACATGGTGCCTAGGAAGTAGTACGCACACCACGTGTTTGATAAAATGTCCAAATGACAATAATATGTGAAGGTTATGTTATGATGAGGTTGAGTATGCTATGTGCTTGTTTGAATCGACTAATGAAATACATATGTGAGATATGAACTTGATATGATCATTCATATGAATAATCATGTATGCTAATAAGGACGTAAATGTAATGACATGAAAGTATAGGAATCATGTCAAGATGGATGGGAGCGTGGAAGGCTAACGGGACAAGAAGACTCAAGTAAGCGAATGCAAATACGGACGCGTAAGGTAAGTGAACTCCGAACTTACCCTTTTGTTTGGTACTGTATTTATGATATACGGTAATTTATTTAATGTAATGTAAGAAGATATGAATCGATGTTGTCACTAAGGTATGTTTTAGTGGAAATGAGTCGGAAGTGGTTAAGAGAGAGATTCGATTAAGTTTGGATAAGAAAGGGAAGCTAATGATACTAACTGTGTTTCTATTGAGAACTAATGTGAAGTATAGGCATCTTAACAATGGAAGTGAAGGTCGACTTCGCTATCCGATGCGAGTGATCGAATGGATGGATGAAAGGGCTAGTATAAGAGAAAGCATGATATGTTGACGCCTTATTATACATGTGTTAAGATTTTGTATTATGTCACCGGTTGCTAATGATGTGATTGAATGTGGTGACTACAGGTTGTACAGATTTATGGATGTTTCATCAAGAAGTGTACGCGGTTGAAGATCGAGTCAACGCATGGATTGTATATGGGTGTGAATGTGGTCACTTAATTTTTATATAAGTATGTTAGTTTTTAATTAATTTATAAAAAGGGATTAATGTATTTAAGTGAAAGAATGAATATAATGAAAGAAAATATTTAAAGTTCGTATTTCCGCTGCGACTTTCAGTTAAAACGTGTTTGGGCGTTACAAAGAGTTAGATTTATCATATTGGATTTAAGTTTTTCTTTTAAAAACTCCGTATCTGGTAGCGGTTCTTTAATCTCTGACGACCAAGAAGAGTTCTCGTCAAAAACTACGTTCCTCGATACATAACATCGATTTGAAATCGGATCACAACACTGCCACCCTTTTCTTTCCGAATCATACCCCGTAAAGATACATCGAACGGCCTTTTTCTCCATCTTATCTCGTAATTGATTTGGCACAAACACGTAACATACGTAACCAAAAACACGAAAGTGTGTTACATTTGGCTTTCGATTCAGTAGCTTCTCATATGGCAATACATAACCTTTGTTTTGTGGAGGTAATCTATTAATTACATGGGCCGATATTTGCATAGCTTCAGTCCAAAAACGACCAGGCACATTCTTTGCATGCATGACGCTTCTACATGTTTCTGCAAGATGGCGATTCTTTCTTTCGGACACGCCATTTTGTTGAGGCGTGTTTGGACACGTGAGTTGTCGCCGAATCTTGTTTTCTCTTAGATAGATATCAACGCAGTAGCTAGATATTCACCTCCATTATCCGATCTTAAACACTTTATTTTATTTCCCGTAAGCCTCTCTGCTTCATCTTTAAACGCCTTGAACTTCTCGAAAACTTCTGACTTTTCTTTTAAAAAATACACCCATGTATATCGGGAGAAATCGTCAATGAAGGTTACCATATATATCAGGCCTCTTATTGACGGTTGTTTTACGGGACCAAATACATCTGAATGAACTAGTTCGAGCAGCTTCATTGTCTTGAAGGTTGAGGTTTCAATCGGTTGTTGATATGCCTTGGCGTATTGACACCCGGCACATACAATTTCTTTATTAATCTCGAACTCGGGTAGGCCTCGGACCAAGTGTTTTTCGTCATTAATTTAAGCTGGTCATACCCGACATGACTGAGACGCGCATGCCAAAGTTCTGCAGTTTGATTGTTATTTGCTTTGTCGACATATGCCGACTCGGCGGATAAAACATAAACATTATCTTTTCGTTTTCCTTTCAAGGTAGGAACCGATTTTGTCTCAAATTTATCAAAGACGCATACATCCTTAGGGCCAAAAAGAAAGTACCTTCCTGTCGCCGTGAGGTGTGGAACGGATACCAAGTTCTTTTTCATATCGGGTACATGAAAGACATCTTCTATTGAAAACTCCTTTTCCCTTCCATGGCTTGGAAATTTTACCTCTCCTATGTTGGCGATTTGGTGTTTTGATCCATCGGCAATAACCACTACATGATTTCCCATGAATCGTTTTGCTTTGGTTAACCTTTCCTTGACTCCGATTAAGTGATTAGAACACCCAGAATCAGCAATCCATTCTCCAAAACTATTAGACTTGAGCTCGGTGGTGACCGTTAAAGCCGTGTCTTCTATAACTTGAGCCACCATTGCTTCTGCGTCCCATGTTTCTTCTTCCTTGGTAACCGTGGCTACATTCCCTCCTACTTTTGGCTTCCTACAGTCTTTCGCCATGTGCCCATATTTTCCACAATTGTAACACTCATATGGAAACCTCCGATTATCTTTTGATTTACCTTTGCGCTCACCCGAGCTATCGCCACGATTTTTGCAACCCTTTTTGTTCCAGTCGGTTTTCCTGGTCTTCTCGTTTGTCTTGGGCTTATTCCATGGTTTATTATTTCGACTCTCTCCTTTTTTCGCATAAAGAGCCTTCTCTTCTTCCGTCTTAACCTGAACGCCTGCAAAGTGTTTCGCTAAGGCCTCTTGGACTGCTAACAGATTCTCGAATTCAATGAGGTTTGGCTGATTTGCCCAACCTTGGATGGCTGCAATGAAGCTCCTGTATTCAGCTTTCAACCTGTGTATAATAATACGTTTCATACGTGCCTCGCTTATTTTGGATTGTACATCGAGATCGCCTATTTCTTGACACAAATTCTTTTCTGAAGTATTGAGACACAGATAGATCTCCTTGCGAGGCGGTTAATAGTTCTCCTTCAAGCATCTGAAGACGAGCGTCATTCTTTTTCAAAAAAAGTGATTCGAGCGTGTCCCATGCCGCCTTCGGGTACTCGATATCTTGGAGGTGATCAAGAATATCTTCTTCAACAGTCGTCTTAATAATAAACATAGCGTGTCCCGCTTTGATCTGCCACTTACCGGCTGCTCTGTTTATGTAGTTAGTGGGTTGCCGGGTATCGTTGCCGTTCGTAACCTGCCACAAATATTGCCCTTGCAGGTAAGATTTTATGCAGGTCAACCAGGTTTTATAATTCGTTTGGTTCAATTTCTTGATTCCTCCGACCACCTGAAGTTCCGCTATTATTATCGTTGCTACTCTGTTTTTCTTGATTCCTGCGTTTAGAAACAGGTTAGGTTTTGACCAGAATATTCCCTTCTAGTTCCGGTGTAATCGACCGGACTTCAATCAGGATCCTCCTGCGATCAGGGCTTCTGTTTACTGCCTCTGATCGGATTCTATGCTGCTGATTGGTTTCTTCTTCGTAAGGCTCTGATACCACTTGAAGAACTTGTGGATATGACAGAAACTCACGACAGCTGACCAGAACAAACTAAAAACAAACTTTGTTTTTGACACTTTTTTTTTATTAACTTGGAAGATAACGTACATACATAGACTTGACCCCTTTTTATACTAAACTTGAAACAAAAGTAATAAGAATTCTAAACTAACAAGGACTCACAATCCTATACCAAATCCTATCTAAAAAAATTAGATAAACAACAAAACTACTAATTTCAGTTTAGTCCTCGGACTTTAAACGATCTCCGCCATCCTCCCCTTGAGATTACTCGGTTCACCACAAAAGTCCAACATTGTCGATCTTCAATACAAACTACAAACACTAAATTGAAATTGGTTTGGCCGTTGATGATCTTAGTGTCATCAATATAATTTTGTATAACTCGATTTACTAAGGATTGTATGAGAAATTGGAATAAACATTTGTTCAAGTTAGGAAGAATGAAGTATACATTCATTTCGAAGTATTTCTCAAGGGTTCTAAGTGGTGAAACCCCTAGACCATTGGGTGTTCTGGGGAAGCGGGCCCCTTGTTAGGGTTGGGGCATAGCCCTGACGAGGCTTCAGATTTGCGTTGTTGGTTAAAAGTTTCATAAAAATTGATTATCACTAGTAAGTTGCTACCAGTCATATTGCAACTTATCATCAGTGACAAGTTAGTTTAGTAACCGAAATTGAACCCACGATTGTATATTACTACTAATCAGTGGAAATTATGTCGTGTCTTTAGTGGTAAGTTAAATATGAGTAATATATAGTAACGGTAAAAGTGCTTAGTAGTGACCATGAGCACTAGTAAAACCTGTCTAGTGACTAAGTATTTAATAACCAGGATGTAGTACGGGCAAAGCAGAAGAAAGTTGGTTGATTTAAAGATCTGAAACAAATCAAACTAAACCTTGTATACCTCATCACTTTGCAGAAAGCCTTTATGTCCCATTGCTTTTGGTTGATTTGTGAATCTTTTTTAATATATATATATACATATATATATATAGGGAAAGGTTCATTGGGGAACACTAAAAAAGTGGGGAACAACGGGGAACCGACTCAAACGAACTCCGATTGGACTCATTCCAGCGGCGTTGGAACTGGCTCGTCGAACCCTAACTAAGATCTCTTAACCCTAAACCCTAAATCCTAACTCCTAAACTCTAAACCCTAAAGCTAAAAAATAAGGCTAAAACCTAAGCTAAACCGTAAAATCTAAACTATAAACCCTAAAGGCTAAACCTAAAGCTAAATCCTAATGCTAAACCCTAAAGCTAAACCCTAAACCCTAAAGCTAAACCCTAAAAGTCAAACCCTAATATATTTGGGGTTTAGGGGTTATGATTTAGGGGTTAGGGTTAAGAGATCATAGTTAGGGTTCGACGAGACGGTTCCAACGCCGCTGGAATGAGTCCAATCGGAGTTCGTTTGAGTCGGTTCCCCACTGTTCCCCACTTTTTTAGTGTTCCCCAATGAACCTCACACTATATATATATATATATATATATATATATATATATATATATATAGGTGGAGGATCCTGTAAAAAGTGCTCAAAGTGTGAGAAATGTATTATAACACTATATATAATACTATATAACACCATATAAACACCGTATAACAATATGTAACACCATATAATACCATGTAACACTATATATCATTATATAACAAATATAACACTATAGGATGTCTGATAGCATGTCTATGATAGATGTATAGTGTTATATTTGTTATATAATGATATATAGTGTTACATAGTGTTATATGGTATTATATGGTGTTACATATTGTTATACGGTGTTTATATGGTGTTATATAGTATTATATATAGTGTTATAATACACTTCTCACACTTTAGGCCCTTTTTATACTATCCTTACCCTATATATATAAACCTAAGAGGATCAGTAATGTGTTAAGAGATAAGAGTTTGTTACGTTCGTTTGTTATTGTATTTTGTTTATCAGTGGCGGACCCAGGATTTTTTTCATGAGGGTGCGGAATATTTTTTAAGATTTTAGGCCCTTAGATATATGAAAAAAAATTCGGTTCATATCAAGCCGTATCGGGTTGGTTCAGGTCTTGTAAAACAAAAGAATATCAAGCTAAAATTTATATAATCATCAAAAACACGTCAAACACCGTTACAAACATATTTAAAATGTCGCCCTATGGGTTTTTATTTTTTAAAATCTATACAAACATCATTTAGAGCTACTTTTCTAAGCAAGTTTTTATCTATATAATATATACAATTAATTTTTAACACTAAACACTTAAACAATCATCAAACTGAATAAAACAATTAACGAGACTAGATCTAATTGAAAAGCCTGTATATATAATTACTTAGCCCACTAATATAGGTTTTTAGCAATTTTATTGGCCCAATAATGAGTCCAGTTTTCATGTATAGGAAAGTATATCGATTACAATTTCTGGCACCACCCTAAATAAGGAAATAAGAAAAGCAGGTTTTTGGTTGTTATAAGAACGTGGGGTATGGCGCGGGGGTTTGGGCGTGGGTTGGGGAAAACGCCTAAGCCACCACCCCGGGTGGGCTTGGGTTGGGGCGTGGCCCCATTGGCGTGGGTTTGAAGCCGGGCGTGGGGCGAGCTAGTAAGTGACATGGCAAGCTCTCAATGGCCAAACCAAATTCATGCCCCCAACCCAAGCCCCACCATACCCCTTGGGCGTGGGTTTTGGTGGTGGGGGGCTCCCATTCCACGTGTCAACAAATGCCCCAAACCAAACCCCAACCCAAGCCCCCCATACCCCACGGTCTAAGACTAGAAGGTATGGGGAACCTCATCCCCATGAGAATGGGTCGCCACGTAGGCGCCACATCACCATCCCATGGAGGATGGGCCTCCTTGCTTTTTGAGGGGGGTGGAGGATGGGGCTACCGTGAAGAATGTCTTGCGGGAGCCGGATACGACGCGACAGGGATAGGGGGCGGTGTGGGGGACCGAGGACGGGCCTAAGTCGGCCCCCATACCGTCTAGTCTAACTAACCGTTTTTAATAAACTAGTTATGTTCACATTAACGTGTTTAATTCATTTAACTAATAGGTTGACCGATCAACCCATGTACGGCATGTTTGACCCATTTATTACAACCCACTAACCACATTAACATGTTTACAAATTTATAGTATCTATGTAATTTACAACCTGTCAAACCCCTTTTAGAAAATGGGTTATACTTTTTTAAACCTTAGGGTAAATTACACTCTTCGTCCTTTATGTTTGTAGCAGGTTGCAATGGATAGCCTTTAACTTCAATAATTACAGTCACAGTCCTTTATTTGGAAAACTCATTACACAATACGTCCTTTGGTTCAAACCTAGTTAAAATTTTCAGTAAAGTATAACATGTGCAAGGTTTGTAATTTTACTATATATTTAAAATATATCTTTTTTTCATTTTCATTTTCACAACCACAATTCACAAACTCTTATCCCCTTTCTATTATCTCTCATGTCTCTCTCTCACCCTCTTATCTCTGCAACTCCATCTTTCTATACCTTTTCTTCATCACCACCCAACTACTACCATATGACCAAATTCACCACCCAACCCCCACAATCACAGCTAACCTAACTATCCTATAATTAATTTTCCCCAAATTCACTTTTTTTGAAAAACCAGTTCATGAATCCTCATCCTAACCTCTTAAGCCTCTTAATTTTCATCTCAAACCCCAAATTCACTCTTCTTCAAAAACCCAGATCATGAATTCTCCTCATCCTAACCCCTTAAACCTTCAAAAAAATAACGTACCTCTGCTTTGACTTCACTTCTGAGCTGGCCTCCAAAAATCTCACTTAACTTTGACGGAATAAATCTCTGCATTCTGCGAACGAACTTGTCTGAAGAAGAAGAAGAAGAAGAAGGTGAGAGTTTGACTAATGGTTTCGATGAAAATGAATAGATCCGAGCTGGTGATGAACTCAAACAACACAAAAAAATAAACAGAAGATAGATCACAGAAGAGATAAAAGGAATCTGTTGCAATATGCGTATCGTGCTTCTTCTCTAGCGCATCGTAGAATTAAAGAGTCTCCGCTTAGCTCCGATGCTATCTTCAAGCAGGTTGTGCTTTGCTTTAATATTATTAAGTAACTCTGGTTGTTGATGGTGGTGGTAGGTGTTAGAGAGAGGGGGAAGGGTGAGAGAGAGAGATGGGTGACAAAGAGTTCTGAAAAGGGGGATATGCTTAAAAAAATTAATCCCTTTTTATTTATTGTATTAGAATGAGAAAAGACAATATTATGTGCAAGGCACATGCCACATTTAACTGAAATTTTTAACCAGGTTAGTGTCAAAGGACGTATTGTGTAATGGGTTTTCCAAATAAAGGACTGTGACTGTAATTATTAAAGTTAAAGGTTATCCATTGCAACCCGCTACAAACATAAAGGACGAAAAGTGTAATTTACCCTAAACCTTATTATCTTTGACAAGAATAAATATATTGGTCATTTTTATAGGCGGGGTCTCATTAGGTGTGCCATTTGCGTCTTTCGATCATTGTACAATTCTGAAAAACTTTGTATTTAATGAAACATTGTGTTTTATTTCCGGGTTTTTATAAATACATATGACATTTGCACGTTTTAGTCCTTGTACAATTTTATTCACTCAAACCTTTTCTGGAAGTGAAATCGTAAACTGTTACGTAAAAGTAATCAGTTTAACGCGAAGTACATTCCAGAACAATGACATAAGCTAAACATACTGTCACACCCAAACCGATGGCGGAAACATCAGGGCGCGGCACTGAGCGAAACAGATTGTCCAAGAGATTCCATAACAACTAAAATTACCAATTCTTTAAGCATCACGTCCCATACCATGACATAATAAGTAACACATAATAGCACACACACGTAAAACAATATCCATAACCTATAATTCAGGTTGCGATGCGATATCAATAAGTCGATTAGCGATTAAACTACGATTAAAAAGCAATTTATTACCATGTACTCCACATAATACAACTAAAGCAATTAAAATTAGAATATCGATTACAAGTCAAAGAGTACAATCAATAATCAAGCAAGGAGTGACAGATCGCAATTAGCAATCTTTTCTTCCATTGACATTGACTTTGACTTGTACTTTGACTTCAGAAACGCGGGTTGTTACGGCCTCCCCTACTTTAGGAAATTTCATCCCGAAATTTAAGGCGCAGGCGTAACGAACAGTTGTGGATACTTCGCCTTCATGTCACTTTCGAGTTCCCAGGTGAACTTGGCGCCGCGTTTGCCTTCCCAGCGGACCTTCACAATGGGAATGCGTGAGCGTTAGAGTACCTTGGTTTCTCGGCCCATGATCTCGATAGGCTTTTCCAAGAAGTGTTATGTTTCGTCCACTTGTAGATCCTCAAGAAGGACATGTAATTCCTGGTCGGCTAGACACTTTTTGAGGTTCGAAACGTGGAAAGTCGGGTGGACGTTACTAAGTTCCTCGGGTAGTTCGAGTCTGTAGGCCACTTTGCCAATCCTTTCCAGAATCTTAAAGGGTCCAACATATCGAGGCGTGAGCTTTCCTTTCTTGCCGAATCTGATCACCCCCTCCAAGGTGCAACCTTTAGGAGTACGTGATCGCCAACGTCAAATTCCAGGGACTTGCGGCGTCTATCGGCGTAACTTTTCTGACGAATCCAAGCTTTCAGGAGGTTATCTCGAATTTGGAGGATTTTGTCAGTCGTTTCTTGCAACAGCTCAGGACCGGTAATTTACGCGTCCCCGATCTCGTGCCATACAATAGGCAATCGACATTTTCTTCCGTATAATGCCTCAAATGGTGCCATTTGGATGCTAGAGTGATAACTGTTATTATACGAGAATTCGACTAAAGGTAAATACGAATCCCAATTACCACCGAAATCTATAACACACGAACGAAGCATGTCTTCGAGGGTACGAATCGTGCGTTCAGTCTGTCCGTCGGTCTGGGGATGGAAAGCTGTCACACCCCAAAATCCACAAGCGGAGTATCACCGCAGGAGGCGTGACTGACCAGGATCCAGCCACCAATCATATTGAACAATGTAATTTAAATAAATAAATAAAAGTCCAACCACAATATAATTGGTGTTCAAACAAGTCAATCCAATTCAAGTTATTAGCGGAAGCAATAAAGTTTAAAACCAAAAACCAAAGCGTAAGTTTAAAAGTTTAATGTTTAACATGGAACTCAACAGTCCATGTATCACAACGACTTCCGCTCCCCTGCAAGCTCCAGCTAACATCTAACGACCTGCAAGGCATGTAACAACGAGTCAACAACAAAGTTGAGCGAGTTCACAGTTGGTTGTCCGTTTTATGGTTGTTCCAAAAACCACGAGTTATTTCAAAACCATAAGTTATCCAGTCCATTGTTTCCCAAACCTTAACCAGTGGGGGCTACCCCATGTTAACCACTAGACCGTTACCATATCGACAACTGACTGAGAAAGTTGTGCCCTACGTCAATGTCTATCATCATTGACTTAGTGCCCAGATCCATTAGTACACGCCCGTCCTCCCGGCACGGTGTGAGGCTTGTCAACCCTAATAGCGCTATTAACTAATGACCCGCTCGCCATTGGCCCGGCGATTAAGTCGATATAAAAAAGAGGGACTTAATGATAGAGTTTTGTCTAGTAAGTTATAGGTTGTCGTCCTTCCAACTGAGGACGGAGGTACGTAATCTATCCAAGGAGACTACGCAGGTTAATGTTGTCATCCTTCTCAACGAGGATGGAGGTACATATTCTGTTAAAGGTGAATATGTAGGTTTCGTTTTAGCTTCTTAACCCATTCCCATACCACAGGGAATCCCATGCCTTATGAAAAGTGTGAACTCACCTTGGTTTGCTCGGTTTGTTAATCTACTTGTTCACAGTTAATCAGTCAAAGCCTATAGTATGCATACATATGAAATCAGTTTACATTCACAAAGTTCACGTATAACATACTATCACAATGCGCATTCGAACATCCTAACAGTTATTCCAGTTCATAAGACTCCACTATTCTCATGCATGATTCACAATAGAAATCAGTAGTTAAGTGTGCTATTCAAATCAACTCAGGTTTCACAGTCAACTAACAGACAGTAATAATCAGTAACATAGTCATACATTACCATGCATATACTAGACCACAGTCTGCTGATGTGGTGACATTCAGAGCGACAAAACCTCAAGGCCTTTCGTCGATCAGTTGGGTGACGAAACACCAAGATGTTTCGTCGTCATGACGATGGCGAAACTCCCTGGAGTTTCGTCGACAGAGCAAGTGGCGAAACCCCCAAGAGTTTCGTCGACAATATGTGTGGCGAAACCCTCAGGTTTCGTCGAACATGTTAACAGTTTCAATCATTTGTTTAAACTACTCCCATAAAACCCGTAAACACTTCCCAATTTCCCCAAAGCAGATCAAACAAGCAACCTAAGACATGAACCCTAGATTACCAGATTATCATCATGCGCACATCCATATCATCGATCCATTAATGATGTCGGGTAAAAATATGTGTGTTTTATATTAGTTTATGTTGAGTATTAGTATGTTAAATATTTTACTTCATATGTGTTATAGACTTATTGTGTATTGATGTCTTTGTGTTTAACAGGTATAAAAATGGGTTAATGAGACTAAACGAGTTAACAGCGGGTTTGATAAGTCAACATGAGGCTTAGGCTACAACAGAGCGGACAAAAGGCATGCACATGTTATTTCCTTGGGTAATTAAAAGGGTATACAATCCTAATTCTTACAAGCACAACATCATGGAGGGGGTAGGCACAAAAAGTCAAGACCTCAATAATTAAACAAGTCACGTGAACTTGAGGAGGTGATTTATGATTTTTTAAAATATTGCATCACATCATCCATCAGTCATGAGAGGCAGTCATATTTATCTATGAGAATATTAGAAGTTTGTTGGAAACAAATAATCATCATCCCATATTGAAAAAAAGAAAGCATATACACGTGACCTTGGAAGGAATAGGTGGGCTGGATTCTTTTTGGCGGTAGTTTTATGGGCGGTACATAAAGTCAACGAAATTAATTATTTTGGGCCGCCACATGCAAAATATAGGAAAGGAATTAAAATCACTTTTAGAGGGGGGGATCACAAAGACAGCCGTCGCACAAGAACCCTAGGACGAATTTGAAGGTCATTATTCATCTTCCAAGCCAATCCATGAAGTCTAGCCTAATTGGGATGACAACCGAAGTGGCAAAGACAACAATGAGCGGCTAAATTCCTCGTGACTTCTGCCCGGATGAACTTTTGCTTTGTTTTGCATTGAACTTTGTTTATGGATTCTTGTAACTGGTACAGCTTGACCACTTGTGTTGGATTCTTGGTAAACGTTTCTTGTGTTTGAATTACTTGTCGTTTATTAAGCGTATTGGCAACTTCCTTGCGTTGTTAGCGGGTTAGTAAATCGGTGGGTAGTTGATACAAACAAACGGGTTATTAGGTTGCATAGTGAATCTTAAAAACTATCCCTATTAACTAATCAAATTCATTAATTCCGAGGCCATGTCTATGTGGTGTTTCGAATCAGTAAACAAGTTTTTTATGTTAAACGGGTAATTGGAATTCCGGGTGGAAGTTACTTTTTCTCATATTGATTACAACTTCTTTAACTAGTTCTTTTATTATTATTTTTTTTACAATTAAAATCATCAAACCCCCAAGTTAGATAATTAGTTTTAAGTTAAAATCTCTACACTGACCACAAATTCCCCTTGGATACGATACCCTACTTACTCTATCTACGTAGTTTATTTAGGTTTTTGATTGACCCTTACGACAGTCATCAAAATGGCGCCGTTGCCGGGGAATTCGTGCGCTTAGTGTTAGTTTAGTAGTAGTTGTTTCTTTTATTGTTTTTGAAAAAAAAATCTAAAAACCCAAAAATATGTCTTTTTGTTTATTTTTGTCTTGTTCGGTATTACGCTTTGTTTTCTTGTTTCCTTGTGTGCAGGTGATCTTTTTGCATGCATACTAGGCTTTCAGGAAGATCTTCACCACTTTTGTTTGATCCCGAAATTGAAAAGACCGCACGCCAAAATCTGCTTCTTCGTTCAGCCTTGAAGGGAAAAGCAATTCAAACCACCATGAATCCATCAGAAAACCAATCCACCCCACAACAGCAAACACCACAACAAACATCGACTACTGAATTGCCACCAATGCCACCACCTCCATTTACATCTGAACCACAACAACAAACCCCACCCATTGCACCATCATCAAGCACAACCACCCAACCAACTTCTGCTCCAACTGGAGAATTTCATATTATTGGTGAACCACTATATTCTCTAGAAAGCCGACTACCACCACAGCCCAATCCGCTGCGGGCCGCGAATCAACCAAATCTAGTGCCACACCCGAACCGATCGGGTGCTATGTTTGAGCAAGTAGACAATAGGGCGAGAACAGAGACATGGGATGACGGTTACGGAGATGAGGAGTGGGGGACAAACGATGGTTATGGGGGATATCTTGGTGGGTACCAAAATCAGGTATTTAATCGCAATCAGTCGATGTATCAGCAACAGAGACAACCACGGGGAGTAGATGCTTATCAGACCCCGCCACAGGTTCATAGGGCACCGGTTGCACCTTGCCAAAGACAAAGAGATCCTCGATTTCCGGATCCGAATATTCGAGGGGTTGAGAGCCACTTCAGGCCACACATTGCTGAGCATGCATCACCGATAGTGATGCCAGTAGCACCGGGTAATGTGGAATGTTCGTTTGAAGCAAAACCACATATTCTGAACATGCTACCTACCTTTCACGGGAAAGGTACTGAGGAGCCATATGCACACATAGCGGATTTTGAGGCAGTTTGTGGTATGATTGCTGGACACGGGTTCACGTCAGATCAGGTTAAGTTGGTGTTATTTCAGTTTTCACTAAAGGATACTGCGAGGGATTGGTTTACATCTTTGCCATATGCTAGTATTTATACATGGCAAGAGCTGCAGCAACAGTTTTTGGATGAGTACTATACCCCGCAAAGAACTAAATCGGGGAGAGCAGCAATTAGAGAATTCCAACAATTACCCGGTGAGCTTCTATACGAGTCTTGGAAACGGTTCAATCAATTGATCCGTAATTGTCCTCACCACGGTATTCAAAGATGGGAGTTAATTACCGCCTTCCACGATGGGATTTCAAATGAGGATAGACGAGATATTAAGGCTATCACCGGGGGTACCTTTTTGAGAAATCATGTGGATGTAGATTGGGATTATTTGGATATTGTTGCAGCGGATTCAAAGAGGCAAGCACAGTCGGATAGGAATAAAAAGTATCCGATTGTGGCACCATCAAGTGCGGGAGCCTCTATTGCAAGGGTTGCCCAGTTAGAGAGAGAAAAGGAGGCATTGGAACGTCAGTTAGCGAAGTTTAAAGGTCTTGGCGAACGGGATGCATTGCATGCGGCGCAAACCTTTCCGGTTTGTGATTCATGTGGAGATTTGGGACATACGTTGGATGTATGCCCGGGTCAGTTTGTAGCGGCTGAGGAGGACGTGAACATGGTGTATGGAGAGAAAAAGAATTATGATATGAACTCAAACACATATCATCCAGGTTTGCGTAACCATCCAAATTTTCGGTATAGTAATACTAATCAATTGAATCCAAATTTTCAGGTACCAAACCAAGGAAGCCAGCCGTATCAGAACCGTCAATCGAACTATAATCAGAATTATAATCAAGGAAATTACAACAAGGGAAATCAAAGAAGCTATCAGCAACAACAAGAGCAAGGCAAGTCAAATACTTCAAACGAGGAGATTTCTAATCGTGAGATTATGGAAGTGTTGAAGCAAATAAAAAAGGACCAAGAAGTGCAAGCTAAATCTCATCAAGCATTGGAAAAACAAGTCGCCCAATTGGCGACCGAGATGGCACAAGGGAGAAAAGATTCGAGCCGATTGCCTAGTGATACCACGAAGAATCCGCAACATCACGCACGAGTTAATTCGGTAAGTAACAGTCCCGTTTCTGAAATTGTTAATACAGATCTTACTTCTTTGTCCCAAGTAGTTGCAGGTATAAGTGAAGAAAGTGAACTAGGAGCGCCGCACGTACCTATTAAAGTAGGGAAGCTGAAAATCCACAAGGCGTTGTTGGATTATGGGGCAAGCACGAATATTCTGCCTGGCAGCTTGTTTGATCAGTACGAGTTCAGACCGTTGCATGAGTTTGATAGAAAGGTGATTTTAGCTGATGATACTTGGAAACAACCGCGTGGGGTTGTTAAGGATGTGAAGATCCAGCTTGGTGAGTTTTATTATTTGGTAGACTTTTTAGTGTTGGATTATGCACCCACAAGGACGAACGAGCAACAAAAGGTAATATTGGGACGTCCATTCTTGAACACTGCCAATGCTCAAATCAACTGCAGAGAAGGATTGATTACTATGAGTTCTGAAAACCGTAAGTTGATTTTTAATGTTTATTCCAAATCTATTACTTACGAAATTATTAATAATTCGTATGAAGCAGTTGCTACTGATGAGAAAGGTGTTGAGTTTGACAGGTCTAAACAAGAGACAAACGAAGAATCGGTGAAAAAAGTGAAGGTGGAGAAAAGAGGAAAAGCAGGTAAACCGCCTGATGGTGGAAATGCTCGGGGCAATGAGGCCGAGTTCGATCATAACTGTTATGAAGCGGCAAACTTTTCCGACTATGCGAAGCAAATTGATTTAGAGAAGTCTGGAGGTGAGCTGATCTTTGAACCACCTTGAAGATTGCAGGTATGATCTTGCGGAAGATCTAAAACTTAGTGCTCTTAGGAGGCAGCCTAAGGTTTGTCGTTTATTTTATTTTTCGTATTAGTTTAGTTTAGTTTAGTTTGTGTCATAACCGTGCAATCATTCGAGTGTGGGGAAGTCCACAAGGTTTGGTTAAGCTTTAGTGCAGTTGAGGGCAACGCACATTTGTTTGGGGGATAGGGCAAATTGATTATAACTTTACATAAAAATCGGCCAAAAAAAGATTTTTGGAGTATTTTTGCACATTTTTCGGTATATTTTCAAAGTGTTTTCAGGAGAATGAGATGATTCGGAGAAGGAACACAGAAAAAAGAGCCCCAGGTATGTTTCTATTGACCATTTATCATAAAAACTTGGTTGGGGGTGAAGCAGGTGAAAACATGAAAAAAACCAAAAATTTTCTAAGGCATGGACCCTCAAAATTTAAGCAATCTGCTGGAAAACCCATCCGCAGGCGTGTCACGGGGCCACCCATGTCCTCTGCCGCGTGTCACTAAAAAACTGGTAAAAAAAAAGTCAAAACTTAACAACCCCACGTGACAACTGTTCTTTCTTCTTCTCTGCGTCGACATATCCTGACCGATAACCTTTTATTTTAAAGTTTATCACATCAGCAAATCCCAACCTTAACATACACCATACCCACTTCACGGCAGTCGACGACTGACATTCCACATCCGCCGTATACCCACCACCATTCATCACCAGCGAACACCCACCATCTCCGATTACTCATCGGAGAACGCCATTAACGGTCGGCGAACGGTCATCGACCACCATCGTCATTCACATCAACAACAACAGCCGACCACCATATCCACTATCGTCCGACCACCGTCACAATTGTCGACCTCCGATAGACAACCATCCATCTCCGATTAGCACTCAAAGCTTTATAATTTCTTTGAATCCAGGTATGAAAGTTTATTATATTTTGTTTATGCTTATGCAGAATATTAATGATGTGTTCTGGAAATTTTGGGAAATTATTTGGTGAGATTCATGTGGGTAGTGAATGAGATTAAAGGGAAAATATGAGGTTTGAATATAGAGATGGGTTAGGAAATTCAAATTTAGGCTGAGCTTAGCTCAGATTATGAGAGTTTTGGGGGTTGATTTGATTTTGTTAAAAAGGGGTGTTGAAGGTAGTTGTGAGAAGTCCGGTCTTGAGTTGAGAGACGCTTTAAAAACAGGGATATAGTTTGATTATAGGCTGCAACTGTGATCAAAGGAAAGTTAAAAGGTGTTTGTTTGAATGGATAGTGCTTGAATAATGATAGTGTGAGTATATTTGGAGATATTTGGGATCTTATTGAATCAGTAGTTGCGTCTAGTTGAAGTTGAGTCAAACATAGGTCGCAAGGTCATGTACGAATTAATGAAGCAAAGGTTAAGTAGTAAGTGCATTGCAATGATATTTAGGAAGGGTTTAGGAGCGGATAGTTGGTATGGGGTGTACTCGTTTGGGAAAGCATGTTGTGTTATAAGGTTAATGAAGTCGACGCGTTCCTTGGTGTGTGTTTGTTAGTCGTAATGCATACAAGTAACTAGATGATTAGTGTCGAGGCGAATTAAGTTTGAGCGAAAAGTAGGCCGGTCGATAGTCAGGGGCTCGAGTCAAAATAAAAGGCAATTAGTGCAGTCCCGCGATACGCGGAAGGATTTGGAGAGTATGTCGCGACGTGCGACAGGGCGCGGGCCGAGAGAAAATCAATTTTTTTTAATGCCCAATCTAGTTTGATGTCATCCGAAGCTGATTTTTCTTTCGGTTTTCTTTGTTACTAACCGTTTAACCTGTTTTTGGGAGCTTGTGAGATTTGTTTTGCAGGTGTCGATCGCTTTTGTCCATACTCAATCTCCATTTGAACGAAAGTGATTCGAGTTGTTTCAAGACAAGCGTCCCATGTTGAAGCAGCCGCGAATGAAATGCTATACGGTTGCTGTGGAACACGACTTCTGAGGATTCTACCGCGTCAAATCAGGGGAGTCTGTTCCATTTATCTTTGTGTATTTATTTATATTGGTAGTTGTGTCGTATATTTGGAGATATTTGGGATCTTATTGAATCAGTAGTTGCGTCTAGTTGAAGTTGAGTCAAACATAGGTCGCAAGGTCATGTACGAATTAATGAAGCAAAGGTTAAGTAGTAAGTGCGTTGCAATGATATTTAGGAAGGGTTTAGGAGCGGATAGTTGGTATGGGGTGTACTCGTTTGGGAAAGCATGTTGTGTTATAAGGTTAATGAAGTCGACGCGTTCCTTGGTGAGTGTTTGTTAGGCGTAATGCATACAAGTAACTAGATGATTAGTGTCGAGGCGAATTAAGTTTGAGCGAAAAGTAGGTCGGTCGATAGTCAGGGGCTCGAGTCAAAATAAAAGGCAATTAGTGCAGTCCCGCGATACGCGGAAGGATTTGGAGAGTATGTCGCGACGTGCGACGGGGCGCGGGCCGAGAGAAAATCAAAATTTTTTTTAATGCCCAATCTAGTTTGATGTCATCCGAAGCTGATTTTTCTTTCGGTTTTCTTTGTTACTAACCGTTTAACCTGTTTTTGGGAGCTTGTGAGATTTGTTTTGCAGGTGTCGATCACTTTTGTCCATACTCAATCTCCATTTGGACGAAAGTGATTCGAGTTGTTTCAAGACAAGCGTCCCATGTTGAAGCAGCCGCGAATGAAATGCTATACGGTTGCTGTGGAACACGACTTATGAGGATTCTACCGCGTCAAATCAGGGGAGTCTGTTCCATTTATCTTTGTGTATTTATTTATATTGGTAGTTGTGTCGTAGATAGTTTCTCGCTCCATTGAGGACAATGAAGGAATTAAGTGTGGGGAGGGGAGACTAGCGTCTGTCTGGTTGTGTCTTAGTGTCGTGTCGTGTCGTAAATATAAAAAATTTAAAAAAAAATGAAAAAAGAAAAAAAAATTGAAAATGTTTCGAGAAAGTTTTTGCTATAAATGGAAAATGATAGATATAATTGGATCATTGGCATTTAATTATTATATATATGAGATAATGAATGATCGGTCACGCGTCTAACTTAGGATATGTGGGTAGGCCCAGCCAGCTGAAGGGTTTCTTAGGATCGATATAATATACCTAAAATTAGGGATCTTGTGGGTTCTCACATTAGGAGCTGTGGCAAAACTGAAACTGTGGAAAGTATAAGGGGTATGTCATAAGTAAAAAACTTATAAGTTTTTCCGATTAAATTGGCACACCTGTTTCTTTTTGTGAAAACAAATCCGAAACAGTGTGGCGCCCAAAAAAATATTCCATCAATTCATCTGAGCACATGTAAAAAAAAACAAAACAAAGCCTATGGCATTGCCGCGGGGATAGCGACTCATGCGGTACATACCCTCTAGGTGGAGTTATATTAAAAAAAAAACGTGAAGTTTATGGCATTAACCATGGGGATGGTGACTCGTATGGCGTATGTCCGCTGAACTGATCGTATACAAAAGCATGTAAAGCTCGCAATATCATCCATCTATCCATCCTAAATTTAATCGGAATAATATAAGAGTTTTTTATATAAGGCGGTAGATTATAAATCTTTTAATCTCATAAGCTCGAAACGGGATTAGGTGGCGTTGTAGTCTTTTGAGTGTGAGATCCATAGATAACTATAATTACTTGAACTTAATGGATCGTGAATAAGGGCTCGGACGCTGGCGGTTGGGTTTAAGTGGATCGTATACCTGCAATCTTGGTTAACGTGTGATTTGGTTTGTTAAATTAATTAATTGAATATATTAGATGTCACTGTTCTGATTGTGATTCCATTGCAAAAGATTTTTTCGGGACGAAAAAAGATAAGTGTGGGGATGTGATGTCGGGTAAAAATATGTGTGTTTTATATTAGTTTATGTTGAGTATTAGTATGTTAAATATTTTACTTCATATGTGTTATATACTTATTGTGTATTGATGTTCTTTGTGTTTAACAGGTATAAAAATGGGTTAATGAGAGTAAACGAGTTAACAGCGGGTTTGATAAGTCAACATGAGGCTTAGGCTACAACAGAGCGGACAAAAGGCATGCACATGTTATTTCCTTGGGTAATTAAAAGGGTATACAATCCTAATTCTTACAAGCACAACATCATGGAGGGGGTAGGCACAAAAAGTCAAGACCTCAATAATTAAACAAGTCACGTGAACTTGAGGAGGTGATTTATGATTTTTTAAAATATTGCATCACATCATCCATCAGTCATGAGAGGCAGTCATATTTATCCATGAGAATATTAGAAGTTTGTTGGAAACAAATAATCATCATCCCATATTGAAAAAAAGAAAGCATATACGCGTGACCTTGGAAGGAATAGGTGGGCTGGATTCTTTTTGGCGGTAGTTTTATGGGCGGCACATAAAGTCACCGAAATTAATTCTTTTGGGCCGCCACATGCAAAATATAGGAAAGGAATTAAAATCACTTTTAGAGGGGGGGATCACAAAGACAGCCGTCGCACAAGAACCCTAGGACGAATTTGAAGGTCATTATTCATCTTCCAAGCCAATCCATGAAGTCTAGCCTAATTGGGATGACAACCGAAGTGGCAAAGACAACAATGAGCGGCTAAATTCCTCGTGACTTCTGCCCGGATGAACTTTTGCTTTGTTTTGCATTGAACTTTGTTTACGGATTCTTGTAACTGGTACAGCTTGACCACTTGTGTTGGATTCTTGGTAAACGTTTCTTGTGTTTGAATTACTTGTCGTTTATTAAGCGTATTGGCAACTTCCTTGCGTTGTTAGCGGGTTAGTAAATCGGTGGGTAGTTGATACAAACAAACGGGTTATTAGGTTGCATAGTGAATCTTAAAAACTATCCCTATTAACTAATCAAATTCATTAATTCCGAGGCCATGTCTATGTGGTGTTTCGAATCAGTAAACAAGTTTTTTATGTTAAACGGGTAATTGGAATTCCGGGTGGAAGTTAGTTTTTCTCATATTGATTACAACTTCTTTAACTAGCTCTTTTATTATTTTTTTTTTTTTACAATTAAAATCATCAAACCCCCAAGTTAGATAATTAGTTTTTAGTTAAAATCTCTACACTGACCACAAATTCCCCGTGGATACGATACCCTACTTACTCTATCTACGTAGTTTATTTAGGTTTTTGATTGACCCTTACGACAGTCATCAATTAACTATACTTAACAACTGATAACATACAATATCAACATCAAACATGAACATCAACTCAATAAATCAAGAATGAATACAAATCATACAGGTCTAGATCTGCAAGTTCTAATCCAACGAACTAACAACGGAACATCAACCCTAATTGACAACATATAAAGGTACAATCTCTACCAAGATCCTAATTCACAGTGGCCCTCTATCTTCACACCAACAATCAAACAGTAAACGAATAAGTCTAATCTGGTAATTGCACACTAACCGATTTTGAGACGAACTAGCAAAGATTCGAGAGGAGGTTGGTGATTGCCGTCGCGTGCGAGATTGGGGAGGAGAGCCTAGGGTTGCAAATCGATCAATTATGTGACATCGTGTAACCCTACCTCGTTATATATGTGCGTAGAAAGTGTTGGGCCCTTACTGGGCTTCGGAGTAACCTAGGCCGACGAAACTCCATGTTTCGTCGTGATGGCCATGACGAAACTCCTAGGTTTCGTCGGGTGAGGTGTGGTGAAACTCCAATGTTTCGCCGAGATGGTTTGTGACGAAACTCCTAGGTTTCGTCGAGATAGTTCCTAACTCTTAAGCAGTTCACAAGTTTATTTAATTAAACACCTCAAACACATAAATTGTATCCTAAACACTAACACAAGATCCCAAACAAACATCTCAAACATGTAACAAACGTGCACAATTACAAGGCAAACAAGTTATGCAACACAAATGTGAAACAAGTAGCGTGTCGAGGAAAGACCTTGAAAACTCGAGTTGTCACATTATCCCCAACTTGAAAGAAATTTCATCCCAAAATTTAGCACGTGGTTACTGAGGAAGCTAGTTAGGTTTCGTGTTTTCCTGGTTTTCCTGGGGTATCACATCATCCCCCCGTTGGTTTGGAATTTTGTCCCGAAATTCCGCAGTAGCTTCAGCATCAGTAGTGGGTGCACTTTTCTCGAACAACTGGGGATACTTGTGTTTCATTTGGTCTTCTCGTTCCCAGGTAAACTCTGGGCCACGACGGGAGTTCCAACGAACTCGAACAAGAGGTATTCTGGTGCGCTTGAGAACCTTAACGTCTCGGTCAGTAATCTCTACTGGTTCCTCGACGAATCGCAGCTGATCGTCGATAGTGAGTTCCTTGAGAGGAACTATGAGGGTCTCATCTGACAGACACTTCTTCAGATTTGACACGTGGAATACGTTGTGAACTCCGCTAAGTTCTTCGGGTAGGTTCTGTCTGTAGGCCACCTTGCCTATTTTCTATGTGATTTCGAAAGGTCCGACATATCGCGGGTTGAGTTTACCTCGTTTACCAAAACGAACTACACCCTTCCAAGGTGAGACTTTAAGTAGTACTCGATCCCCAACCTGGAACTCGAGTGGTTTCCTTCGTATATCAGCGTAGCTTTTCTGACAGTCATGAGCTGCCGCCATTCTTTGACGAATCTGAGCAATCTTCTCTGTTGTATTTACGACGAGTTCTGGGCCAGTGATTTGGCTGTCGCCAACCTCTGCCCAACAAAGGGGTGATCGGCACTTACGTCCGTACAATGCCTCAAACGGAGCAGCCTGGATGCTGGTGTGGTAACTATTGTTATACGAAAACTCCACTAACGGGAGGTGTCTTTCCCAGCCATTACCAAACTCGATTACACATGCCCGAAGCATGTCTTCAAGGGTTTGGATGGTGCGTTCAGACTGCCCATCCGTCTGGGGATGATACGCCGTGCTCATGTCTAATCGAGAGCCAAAGGACTTGTGCATCGCTTGCCACAATTCAGATGTAAAACGTGAGTCACGATCAGAAATGATGGAGGTTGGCACCCCGTGCCTTGAAACTACTTCCTTTAGGTAGATGTCTGCTAGAGTAGAAAACTTATCCGTTTCCTTGATAGCCAGAAAATGTGCAGACTTGGTCAGTCGGTCCACGATCACCCAAATGGTATCATTTCCTCGCTGAGATCTAGGCAAGCCAGTAACGAAATCCATGGAAATTTTCTCCCATTTCCATGTCGGTGTCTCTGGTTGTTGAAGTAGGCCTAATGGTTTCTGGTACTCGACTTTGACTCTCGCACAAGTCAAGTATTTACTAACGTAGGTTGCTATGTTGGCTTTCATGTGGGGCCACCAATACGTAGTCTTGAGATCGTGGTACATCTTATCCGAACCAGGATGTATCGAGTAACGAGACTTGTGTGCTTCATCCATCACAAGCTCACGTAGATTCCCATACAATGGAACCCAGATGCGCCCTGTCACGTAGTAAGCGCCGTCTTCCTTTTGTTCTAACCGTTTCTTCGATCCTCGTAGGGATTCAGCCCTGATGTTTTCAGCTTTCAATGCTTCAATCTGAGCATCTCGTATCTGAGCGGGAAGACTAGAGTGGATGGTAAGCTGCAACGCACGTACACGCTTAGGTTTAGTCTCCTTTCGGCTCAGGGCGTCAGCCACAACATTGGCTTTGGCCGGATGGTATTTGATCGCGCATTCGTAATCATTCAGAAGTTCGACCCATCGACGTTGTCGCATGTTCAACTCCTTCTGCTCGAGGATATGCTGGAGACTCCTGTGATCGGTGTAAATGGTGCACTTGGTACCGTACAGGTAATGCCTCCATATCTTGAGTGCGAAAACAACCGCTCCCAGCTCCAGATCGTGGGTAGTGTAGTTCCTTTCATGAACCTTAAGTTAGCGTGAAGCATAAGCAATAACTTTCTCACGTTGCATCAACACACAACCAAGTCCTTGGATTGACGCGTCGCAATAAACCACAAAATCGTCGGTGCCTTCAGGTAATGAGAGAATAGGTGCGCTACATAGTCTCTTCTTTAAGTGTTGAAACGCGGATTCTTGTGCATCACCCCAACGATAGGTGACACCCTTCTGAGTTAGTGTAGTGAGGGGTTGCGCAATCTTTGAGAAATCCTTGATGAATCTTCTGTAGTAACCCGCCAAACCCAAGAATTGGCGGATTTCAGTTGGCGTACGAGGTGCAAGCCAGTTCTGGATCGAGTCAACCTTGGATGGATCCACGTGAATCCCATCCTCATTCACCACGTGGCCTAGGAAATGGACTTCACGAAGCCAAAAGTCGCATTTTGAAAACTTAGCATACAGCTGCTCTGCTCGAAGAAGTTCCAGAATAAGATGCAAATGATACTCGTGTTCCTCTTGACTCTTAGAATAGATCAGGATGTCGTCGATGAAAACAATAACGAACTTATCCAGGTAAGGTTTGCACACTCGGTTCATGAGATCCATGAAGACCGCAGGTGCGTTTGTCAATCCGAAAGGCATAACCAGGAACTCGTAGTGCCCGTAACGAGTCCTGAATGCTGTTTTGGAGATGTCCTCGTCTCGGACTCTCAGCTGATGATATCCCGATCTCAGATCAATCTTCGAGTAGAAGCTCGACCCTTGCAACTGGTCGAATAGGTCATCGATACGCGGGAGAGGATAACGATTCTTCATGGTCACTTTGTTGAGTTCGCGATAGTCAATACACATTCGGAAGGTACCGTCTTTCTTCTTCACAAACAAGACTGGAGCTCCCCAAGGCGAAGAGCTAGGACGAATGAAACCCTTGTCTAATAGCTCTTGTAGTTGTGAGGACAACTCTTCTAGTTCTGATGGAGCCAAATGATATGGTGCACGAGCTATTGGTGCTGCTCCAGGAGCTAGCTCGATTTGAAATTCGACTTGACGATGAGGCGGAAGACCAGGCAATTCCTCGGGAAATACCTCAGGAAAATCGCGTACAATAGGAATAGCAGTGTGTCCCTTTCGTAAACACTTCTGGGCCTTAAGGAAAGAGATGATGCCTACAACTGCACCACTCTTGTCACGGGTTCTTCACCAGAACGAGGGATGCGGACAATTTTCTCCTTGCAAAGAATTTCCGCTTGATGTTAAGATAACCAATCCATCCCAATGACAACGTCGAAGCTACCCAGAACGATAGGAATGAGGTCGATAGAGAGGGTCTGATCAGCAAGAACAAGATTACAACCCTTAACTATGTGTGTGGCCTCAAGATTTTTACCATTTTCTATTTCTACAACATGTTTGGTGTTAAAGGGAATTGGGGTACGCTTAAGCATCTGACTAACTTTTAAGGACACGTAACTAGTATCAGCACCCGAATCGAATAAAACGGTAACATAGAAGTCGTCCAGTAGGAACTTACCCGTCACAACATTGGGATCGTTCCTTGCATCACCCTGACCAATCACGAAGACACGTCCCCTGGCACCGTTGTCATCGTTGTTACCCCCATTGTTGTTCCCATTTCCTTGGTTGTTGTTGTTCTGATTCTGATTCAACTGTGGATAATGTCTCTTGAAGTGACCCTCAGCACCACACTGAAAACATCCCTTATTACCCTGTTGTTGCTGCTGCTGGTTCTGTGGAGCTTGTGGCTGCTGTTGACGATTCTGGTTCGCAGGATGTGAGCTCCTGCAATCCTTGGCAGCGTGACCTAGCTTATTACATCTCTGACAACGACTCTTGTTGCACGCCCCGCTGTGGTGCAAATTACATCGATTGCACTTAGGGTGATTTCCCCTGTATCCACCCTGACCCTAATTCCCAGAAGACTGCTAATTGGGGCTCTTGTAGTCGTCAGTTCTCCGCTGCTGAGACTGAGTCTGAACAGAAGTAGAGCCTTTGCTTGAATTTCCATCCCATTTACGCTTGTTGTCGCTAGGAGCATCTGGAGTAGCTGTAGCACTAATACGTTTGGGCAGCCTATTCTGCTCAACTGCCTGATCAGTGAGACGATGGGCTAGTCGTATGACTTGCTGGATGGTACCAAGGTAAGCCGCAGTCACATGGCTCTAAATTTCTGGCACTAGACCCTTGAGGTACAGCTCGATACGCTTGATAGGAGGATCTACCATAGTAGGACACGGTGTAGCCAGTTCATTCAATCTCTTCGTATACGCCTCTATCTCAGACCCCGTCATCTTCAAGTTATAAAACTCTACTTCCAGCTTGTGAATGTCGTCGCGATGACAGTACTCCTCTTTGATCAGATCCTTGAAGTCGTTCCATGGGGTGGCATTAGCAGCTGCCAACCCTAGCATTTGTACTTACGCGTTCCACCATGTCAACACAACACCTTCGAGTGTTCCAGTAGCAAACTTTACCCTATGAGCCTCAAGGCATTCACACATTTCGAAGACAGACTCGATCTTCTCGAACCAATGGAGGAGGCCTACAGCTCCTTCTATACCACTGAAGGTACTAGGTCGACAGTCCATAAAGGTCTTGAACGTACATACGGGAGGCTGATCATGTTGACCTGTCGCGTGAGAAAGAAAAGACAAGGTTAAGCACAAGAGTTGGTTCGCAAGAGTAGGATCTAGACATCCTAAGATAGGTCGAAATGGCAGGTTATACCTCCTGCAGGGGCTGCTGCGAGTGCCTTAGCCACTCATTCGTTGATTAGAGCCGTCAGCTTGGCTTGAGTTAAGTTCAAACGTCCACTCATGATCTTCACATCAAAGAAAGCACAAGTGAGAGAAGTGTCGCGAAAGTGCATAAGTGTGGGATGACAGAAGAGAGTAAGCACACAGGGTTTCAAACAATAGTCGTTACGTTGACTAAGCATACCATGAACAATGCATTATGCAAACTAATAGACAGGCAATACAAATATAAACCATATCACCTATTGTGTTGAGTCTTGCACGTGGAGCGAAGCGTCGTTGTGGATCGTTGAGCACTGTACAGGTTATAGTCTGGTTTTGTCAAAAAGCTTTTCCCCTTTTTAAAACCAAGTTCACTATAACCTGGCTCTGATACCAATATGTCACACCCCAAAATCCACAAGTGGAGTATCACCGCAGGAGGCGTGACTAACCAGGATCCAGCCACCAATCATATTGAACAATGTAATTTAAATAAATAAATAAAAGTCCAACCACAATATAATTGGTGTTCAAACAAGTCAATCCAATTCAAGTTATTAGCGGAAGCAATAAATTTTAAAACCAAAAACCAAAGCGTAAGTTTAAAAGTTTAATGTTTAACATGGAACTCAACAGTCCATGTATCACAACGACTTCCGCTCCCCTGCAAGCTCCAGCTAACATCTAACGACCTGCAAGGCATGTAACAACGAGTCAACAACAAAGTTGAGCGAGTTCACAGTTGGTTGTCCCTTTTATGGTTGTTCCAAAAACCACGAGTTATTTCAAAACCATAAGTTATCCAGTCCATTGTTTCCCAACCCTTAACCAGTGGGGGCTACCCCATGTTAACCACTAGACCGTTACCATATCGACAACTTACTGAGAAATTTGTGCCCTACGTCAATGTCTATCATCATTGACTAAGTGCCCAGATCCATTAGTACACGCCCGTCCTCCCGGCACGGTGTGAGGCTTGTCAACCCTAATAGCGCTATTAACTAATGACCCGCTCGCCATTGGCCCGGCGATTAAGTCGATATAAAAAAGAGGGACTTAATGATAGAGTTTTGTCTAGTAAGTTATAGGTTGCCGTCCTTCCAACTGAGGATGGAGGTACGTAATCTATCCAAGGAGACTACGCAGGTTAATGTTGTCATCCTTCTCAACGAGGATGGATGTACATATTCTGTTAAAGGTGAATATGTAGGTTTCGTTTTCGCTTCTTAACCCATTCCCAAACCACAGGGAATCCCATGCCTTATGAAAAGTGTGAACTCACCTTGGTTTGCACGGTTTGTTAATCTACTTGTTCACAGTTAATCAGTCAAAGCCTATAGTATGCATACATATGAAATCAGTTTACATTCACAAAGTTCACGTATAACATACTATCACAATGTGCATTCGAACATCCTAACAGTTATTCCAGTTCATAAGACTCCACTATTCTCATGCATGATTCACAATAGAAATCAGTAGTTAAGTGTGCTATTCAAATCAACTCAGGTTTCACAGTCAACTAACGGACAGTAATAATCAGTAACAGAGTCATACATTACCATGCATATACTAGACCACAGTCTGCTGATGTGGTGACATTCAGAGCGACGAAACCTCAAGGCCTTTCGTCGATCAGTTGGGTGACGAAACACCAAGATGTTTCGTCGTCATGAGGATGGCGAAACTCCCTGGAGTTTCTTCGACAGAGAAAGTGGCGAAACCCCCAAGAGTTTCATCGACAATATGTGTGGCGAAACCCTCAGGTTTCGTCGAACATGTTAACACTTTCTATCATTTGTTTAAACTACTCCCGTAAAACCCGTAAACACTTGCCAATTTCCCCAAAGCAGATCAAACAAGCAACCTAAGACATGAACCCTAGATTACCAGATTATCATCATGCGCACATCCATATCATCGATCCATTAACTATATATAACAACTGATAACATACAATATCAACATCAAACAGGAACATCAACTCAATAAATCATGAATGAATACAAATCTTACAGGTCTAGATCTGCAAGTTCTAATCCAACGAACTAACAACGGAACATCAACCCTAATTGACAACATATAAAGGTACAATCTCTAACAAGATCCTAATTCACAGTGGCCCTCTATCTTCACACCAATAATCAAACAGTAAACGAATAAGTCTAATCAGGTAATTGCACACTAACCGATTTCGAGACGAACTAGCAAAGATTCGAGAGGAGGTTGGTGATTGCCGTCGCGTGCGAGATTGGGGGGGAGAGCCTAGGGTTGCAAATCGATCAATTATGTGACATCGTGTAACCCTACCTTGTTATATATGTGCGTAGAAAGTGTTGGGCCCTTACTGGGCTTGGGAGTAACCTGGGCCGACGAAACTCCATGTTTCGTTGTGATGGCCATGACGAAACTCCTAGGTTTCGTCGGGTGAGGTGTGGTGAAACTCCAATGTTTCACCGAGATGGTTTGTGACGAAACTCCTAGGTTTCGTCGAGATAGTTCGTAACTCTTAAGCAGTTCACAAGTTTATATAATTAAACACCTCAAACGCATAAACCATATACTAAACACTAACACAAGATCCCAAACAAACATCTCAAACATATAACAAACGTGCACAATTACAAGGCAAACAAGTTATGCAACACAAATGTGAAACAAGTAGCGTGTCGAGGAAAGACCTTGAAAACTCGAGTTGTCACAAAAGTAGTACTAAGATTGAGAGTAGTACCGATAGCATATTGAAACGTTTCCCAGAGACGCGAAGTGAATTGACCATCGCGATCAGAAATGATGTCACGAGGTGTCTCGTGTCGACAAATAACCTCGTCGGTGTAGATTCATGCAAATCGTTCAACCTTATAGTCTTCACGTATTGGTAGAAAGTGAGCGGATTTGGTAAGACGGTCAACGATAACCCAGATGCTGTCGTGACCTGATGGCGTTCGCGGGAGTTTCGTTATGAAGTCCATAGCTATACTCTCACATTTCCACACAGGGATTTCCTGTTGTACGAGTAAGCCAGAGGGGCGTTGATGCTCAGCCTTGACTTTTGAACAAATCAGGCATTTTGAAACGTAGATAGCGATATCCTTCTTCATGACGCATGTCCTGGTACATTTTGTCGGCACCGGGATGAATAGAATACCGAGACTTGTGGGTTTCATCCAGCAGAATTTGTCATAAGTTGGTACGCTTGGGAATCCAAATTCGGTCTAGATAATGAAATATACCGTTCGATTTATTCACCAGTTTTTCACCGTTATTGATGATCCTTTCCTTCTTCAAAGTACGTTCGGTAAAATAAGCATGTTGGGCTTCACGGATAAGAGCTTCGAGGTTTGCTGGGCTTGAGTGTTATGAACGCTAAGCAAATAGCTTCGTCGACTGAGAGCATCGGCGACGACGTTTGCTTTGCCTGGATGGTAACAAATCTCGCAGTCGTAATCGTTGAGGAGTTCAACCCATCGGCGTTGGCGCATATTCAGCTCTTTTTGGTTAAAGATGTGTTGTAGGCTCTTGTGGTCCGTGAAGACCGTACACTTGGTACCGTAAAAGTAGTGTCGCCAAATCTTCAATGCAAAAACAACTGCATCAAGCTCGAGATCGTGGGTTGTATAGTTCTTCTCGTGGATCTTGAGCTGTCGAGATGCGTACGCGATAACATTGTCCCGTTGCATGAGAACAGAACCAAGATCGAGGTTAGAGCCATCGCAGTAGACTACGAAGTCGCCGTTTTCGTCGGGTAAAGAAAGCACATGAGCATTACAAAGCATAAGTTTAAGCGTTTGAAAGGCCTCCTCTTGCTTGGTTCCCCAAACAAAAGGTTTGTCCTTGTGCGTAAGCGAGGTGAGAGGTACAACGATTTTCGAGAAATCAGCGATGAATCGGCGATAGTAACCCGCCAATCTGAGAAAAGAACGAACTTCGGACGGGTTCTTCGGTGTAACCTAACTCTTAACAGCTTCGATCTTCGTAGGATCGACATGAATACATTGACTATTGACGATGTGACCCAAGAATTGAACCTCCTCAAGCCAGAATTCACACTTGAAGAATTTTGCATAGAGGCGGTTTCCCTGAAGTAACTCAAGAACCAAGTGGAGATGTTGCGAGTGTTCGGTTTTTTACTTGGAATAGATCAGGATATCATCGATGAACACGATGACGAAGCGGTCGAGAAAGGGTTTACACACGCGATTCATTAGATCCATAAAGACTGCGGGAGCGTTAGTCAAACCAAAAGGCATAACCACAAACTCCTAATGACCGTATCGGGTTCGAAAAGCGGTTTTGGGTATATCTTCCTCCTGAATTCGTAGCTGGTGATAGCCTGAGCGTAGATCGATCTTTGAGAAACACGTAGCACCTTGTAACTGGTCGAACAAATCATCGATTCGAGGTAAGGGGTAGCGATTCTTGATGGTAAGCTTATTCAATTCCCTGTAGTCGATGCACATCCGTAACGATCCGTCCTTCTTTTTGACGAAAAGGACAGGTGCGCCCCATGGAGAGGTGCTAGGGCGAATGAAGCCTTTATCAAGTAGTTCTTGGAGCTGACTCGAGAGTTCGCGCATTTCAGAAGGAGCGAGACTATAAGGCGCTCTAGCAACAGGATTTTCTCCAGGAATGAGGTCGATTCGGAAATCGATATCACGAGTGGGAGGTAAACCAGGTAAATCATCAGGAAAGACGTTAGGAAACTCACGAACCACAGGCACCTTGTCCATTGCCTTAACTTCCTTTTCCTCCGCTACTACGATGTGTGCCAAGAAAGCTTGGTATTCCTTGCGGAGATACTAGCTAGCTTGGACACATGACATGAGTTGTAACTTCTTCAAAGCAACTTCGCCATAAACACACAATTGATCACCATTCGCGAGGGAGAAATGAATCATCTTATCAAAACAAACGATTTCAACATGATTTTCCCGAAGGAAATCCATACCTACTATGACGTCAAAACTACCGAGCTGCATTGGAATGAGATTAATCGGGAAAACGTGACCGTTGAGATCAAGAGTACAGTCACGTAGAATGGAGCTGCCAGTGACGGTTCTTCCAGTGGAAACTTCTACGTCGAAGGTTGATGGGAGGTTAACACATTTACGGTTTAGGAGCCTTTCGAATTCAAATGATACAAAACAGTTATCGGCTCCAGTATCAAATAAACACGAAGTATATATACCATTTAGGAGAAACGTACCATTAACCATGTTGTTGTCTGCCTGAGCCTGACGGGCGTTGATATTGAAGACTCGCCTGCGGGCTGCTTGCTAAGCTGGCTGCTGCTGCTGTTGGTGTTGTTACGGTGCTGGCTCATGCTGCTGCTGTTGTGGCGCTTGCTTCACCACTCTGTTTGGGCAGACGTTTGCGAAGTGGTTGGGATCACCACACGCAAAGCAATCTCTTGCGTGAGCAGCGGGAGTAAGAGCTGCTTGCTGGCCTTGCAGAGCTGGTAGAGCAGGAGCTTGAACTGGGGCTTGGCGAGGACCGGTATGGCAGTTAGCGGTGAAGTGGCCATATAGGTTGCAGTGAACACAAAACCGACATGCGATTCCAACCGGGTGATGATAAGTACAAGTAGGGTAGAGCGGGTGTGGGACAGTATATGCACGCTTGGCTGGCGGTGCATTGGCCACAGGCGCCGCTACTTGGCGGTGTTGAGGTTGCGGTTTGGCAGGTACGGCTAGGAGTGGAGCGGCAGTTACTGCATAGTTCTTGTTGCTGGAGCTACTGTTCTTTCTCTTGCGACGTGAGAGCTTTGAAGATTGCGATGTGGCGGTTTTAGCGGTGGGACCAGCAGTGACTTGATGCAGATTTTTGGAGGCTTTATCAAAGTAACCAGCCCTGACTCGCTTGTCGTTAATCTCAGCAGCGAGCAGATAGGTTTCCTCAATGGTTGTCGTCTTCGCAGCTTGCACAAAGTCTGCAACACAATCCGGCAGAGCATGGATGTATTTCTTGATCGTAATCTCGGGAGTAGTAACTTGACCTGGACATATGATACTCAGCTGCTTGAAGCGAGCAGTTAAACCAGCGTTTTTGCCACCATCCTGTTTGATATGCCAGAACTCGTCCTCCAACTTTTGGAACTCGTGGGGAGGGCAGAACTCTCGTATCATGATGTCCTTCAACTCATCCCATGTCAGCCCGTAAGCTGCATCGTTCCCTCGTTTGTTTCTCTCGGCAGTCTACCAATCTAGAGCACGGGATTGGAAGACGCCGGTGGCGTTAACAGTATGAAGGTTTTCCAAACAGCCACTCTGGCACAGGGTGACTTCGATCGAATCAAACCATTGAAACATGGCCGTAGGCCCGTCTTCTTCGGTGAATTCTTTCGGACCGCAGGCTTTGAACTGCTTGAAGCTAAAAGTGCCTTTAGGAGTATCAGTCCGGGATTCTTCTGAGGACTTGCTAGCATTTTTGTTCAGCTCGCTAACAATTTGCGGTATGACTTTCGCCATCTTCTTAGCGACGAGTGCAGCGATACGTATGTCCTCGTGATTTCGTCGTGCGGAACGAGCAGTGTGAGATCTGAATGACGACATTGTCTGCAATACACATCGTCATAGGTCTCAAACACAATTTTCGATTATTCCTAGTATAGTCTAGCGATTCACCCAAGTCCACTTTATATAAAGCACAGGAACACATCAATTCACACAATCACGTAGGCACATAATTTACAGAAGCACATAATCACATAAGCACGTAGACCACCGAAACACATGAGGACACACTATATTTTGCATGTATTGGTCTATATATATTGCACATATTCACCTATCTTTCACAGCTTCGTAAGATGATCGAGTATTGCAAATGCGATTAGCGAGTAGCATAGCATGCGATTTGCCCATAGAGCAGCGATTTGTTGGCGTTTTGAGGTAAATGTGCAGTGCGAGTTGTGTGTGTTGATCAAAGCAAACAGCGAAAAGAGAGTAATCACCAAAATCGAAACACATAACACATAAAACCACATAAAATTCTCATAAAATCGATAAATTACAGAGTCAGCGGCGGCGAAATCCAGAATTGAAATACATAAAATCGAGGAGAGATTGTCTCGGCTTGTTAGTCGTTGACTTCCCAAAGTGATTCGACTGTTCTCAAGGGCTTTGGGTACACATTTTGACTTAATAGACTGTGCTCTTTGCCTCAATCCGGGCGATAGGCACAAATCCATTTGGCCATTACGTGACCCTATTCGGTGGAACCCATCGCGACTTTGGTGAGAGTTTTGTAAAACCAAAATAGGGAGCGGAATGAGTCATCAAGGTTCGGGTTTCACCCCTAACTTAGCGACTCAATTCCTATTTGTATGATAGAATCACGAGATAGACAGAGAGAATCGCGTCGAAGTATGGATTTCACTCCTGATTCAACGCAAATTCTCGTGTTGATAGTAAAAATAGCGTGTCTAACGAGTGATTTGATCGAGAGTTTGCGGTTTTTACACCTAGTCTCAACCAGATCGCCCATTTGTGTGTGTTGCTAGCCTTAGGAAAGGCTGACCTTGTGCGGAACTGTAGTATGCGATGTTCGCGCAAGAGTGTAGTGTACAGCGAGTTCGAACGAGAATACCAAGTAAGCTCGTACAAAACCCATACTGGGCATGCACAAGTCGGTCTGTTGGTACTTAGACTATAGACTAGGTCTTTTCTAAGACATCGACCCCGACTAGGTCGAGTCTTGCCTAATTCCCTATAGTTATGGCTCTGATACCAATCTGTCACACCCCAACCGAGCGGAAACATCGGGGCGTGGCACTGAGCGAAACAGATTGTCCAAGAGATTCCATAACAACTAAAATTACCAATTATTTAAGCATCACGTCCCATACCATGACATAATAAGTAACACATAATAGCACACACACGTAAAACAATATCCATAACCTATAATTGAGATTGCGATGCGATAACGATAAGTCGATTAGCGATTAAACTGCGATTAAATAGCGATTTATTAACATGTACTCCACATAATACAACTAAAGCAATTAAAATTAGAATATCGATTACAAGTCAAAAAGTACAATCAATAATTAAGCAAGGAGTGACAGATCGCAATTAGCAATCTTTTCTTCCTTTGACTTTGACTTTGACTTGTACTTTGACTTCAGAAATGCGGGTTGTTACACATACCCTAAATACCCTTTACATAACTTAGAAATAAGTTTTGAGGGGTTCGGTATGGCAAAAACCATGCTTATTCGAGCTCAGGGACTATTTGCGACAAACTGTGAAAGTCTGGTGATTCTCGTATTTTTTTAACACAGACCATGTTTACACCTCCAAAAAATTTTGTAATCATTAAAATCTTGTATTTTATTGATAAGAATGCAAAAATATCAATCGTTGCGAATTTCGGTCATTTTCGTGTTCGTTATAGCGTTCGTTGTAATTAAGCAAAAAACGCAACCGTACAACAGAACGAACCAACATCCGTGACATTTTCAGGCAAAATCCAAGTTACACATGCCTTAACACCTTTATGGAGCCTAAATATCAGGTTAACGGCTGTTAAAAGTATCAAAATGCGACGAAGCAAGTGTAGGGACCAAAACTGCCAAAAATTAAACAAGTTTTGGTGGTTCAGCCAGGAGGGTCGCGCCAGGAGAGGGGGTCCAGCCCCGCATGTCGCCTGGAACTGCTCTGAAAAAAAAAATTGACAGCAACATGCAGTGTTGTAAAAGTCGCTAGGCGGTCCCTAGTCGGCCGACTGGGGAGTTGGGAGTAATCGGAGTACTCGGAGAGTACTCGGGGAGTACGCGGACATGGTAAATATAAAGAAAATTAATTGTTATATATTATTTATGTGTTAAAATAAGCATAATTCATGTCAACTGAGTATAATTTAAAATGAAACATGTTGAAAGTTCAAATATTCTGAATACAAGTCCGACTAGTCTGAGTACAAGGCCGAGTAGTCCGAGTACAAGGCCGAGTAGGCCGATTTTGACCGAGTTTGACCGATTAAAAGTCAACAAACCACGTTGACCGCCTAGACCGACTAGGCCGACTACGTCCGACTACGTCCGACTACGTCCGACTACGTCCGACTAGGCGCCGACTAGGCCGACTTGGCACCGAGTACTCCCGAGGCCGACTAATTGAGACCGCCTAGGAAGAAGTCGCCTCGGAGGGGGTCCGAGGACCGAGTACTCGGCCGAGTAATCCGACTTTTACAACACTGGCAACATAGCAGCTTCTAGTTTAAAGCCTTGGAGCCCAAGATTTCATATTCCCCAAGTTCTAAACCTGCATTTAACACATGTTACACCTCCCTTAAGATCATGACACCTCCTAGGACACTTGTAATGATCTAATGGCTTCCAAAACACTAAAAATAGAAATCATTTCTTCATCACAACTTGCTCATTTCATACCTGCTTCTCACATCTTCTTGGAGCTTGCTTCCATCTTTTGGAGGCCTCCTCTCTGAGTTCTTAAGTATTCCTTAACACAAGTAAGTTCTCATCCTTAGTCTATTTCATTTATTTTAGCTATTTTGAGCTAAAAGTCAAACAGTTTGACTTTCGATTCTGATCAAAATTGGTCAAGTCAAAGTTCATTTGAACTTTGCAACGTGATCGTAATCACGAAGGTTATAATCCCTTGCGATTACACCTGCTGATTACCACGTTTACTAGTCGAAGTGACGAGTCAAAGTTTCGGTCAAAAATGCACATTATGTGCATTTTATGATGGAACTATTTTCGGGTATCAAAACACTAAGTTTTGATACCAAATCAGTTTTACAACTTAGTTAGAGATGTTTTAAAATGTCCAACTCGTCACTTCTAGTTTAGTGCTTATTTTGAATCGTAAGTCGAGCGGTCTTGACCACCGCTTTGACTTTCAAATTCGACCCGTTTGGTCAATCTTAGGATTCGACCAAACACTTATTTGTGACCATATTTTTATAGGGAATAATCTACTGAGGTTATACCTTATAGTCACGTCGTTTGGTTAGTGTTATGATAAGTCGTTCTTATGTTCTTTAAAAATGACCAAAATGCCATTTTTGCGCATAAATCCATTTTAAGCATATGTAACCCAATTTTTGACATATAAACTGATGTTGCAACATTATTAAACATGTTTTGGCATGTAAGACTTATCATAGGACTTGTTTGACCATCCGATCATACTTTTACACAAATGACACGTTAAAGTAGCGTAAACTACTTTAACGAGTCATAACGGGTCAAAAGCACTTAGGATCTTTTTCAAATCAGAATGTTAAGTTTATTAAATGATACCATATGAGTTCCAACACTCAATTGATTTATAAAACTTCATTCTATTCGATCCGCCGATTAAAGTCCCGATTTATTAACATAGTTATCCGATATTAGGACACCCTTGAATCCTTGCTACTTTGACCTTTGTTTGAATCTTTCGGACAAGACTTATACGCAATCCCAAGTGAGTACATAGTTCCCTTATTTTACTTTTTCAAATATTTTGGGGTGAAACATATGTGCATATCACTACTTTCTTGTTTTCATGACATTATACATGCTTTGATTACATAGTACATATAGTACATAATTTCAAATGCATTTTGCTTCGTATGTTGACCTAGCATGCCTAGCACATTGATTTTAAAGACATTTTTGCTTCATATGTTGACCTAGTATATCTAGCACATTGATTTCAAAGACATTTTGCTTCATATGTTGACCTAGCATATCTAGCACATTGATTTCAAAGACATTTTGCTTTGTATGTTGACCTAGCATACCTAGTACATGGTTTTCAAAGACATTTTGCTTCGCATGTTGACCTAGCATACCAAGTACATGGTTTTCAAGACATTTTCATGACATGCTTACATTGTTTAAAACATTTTGGTGCATTGAACTCGACAATGATACATTCATTAATATTGATCACGCCGACCAGTAGTATGTAATGGTACCATAAGATTGACAATCTCGTTCCCGCTTCCTAGGTTTGTTTGGAAGTGACCTTAGGGAATGACAGAATCCGATGAACATTGATAAATCTTTGACCTGATAAGGGTTTATCCGACAGTCAACAAGGCTTGAATGTATTCGCCAACAAACCTAATAAATGTTTATACAATAAAGGCAATGGTTTATAAAACAAAACCTTTGATTAAACAAAACTCTTGTTCATTCAAAAACATTGTTTTATACAAGACATTTTGGTTACACAAGACAATTTGGTTACACAAGACATTTTAGTTATATAAGACATTATTTCATGTGGTTTAAGCAAAGTCCTTTTGCTTACCATACAAGACATTGGTTTATACATGACATTTGTTTACACTAGACATTGTTTATACATGACATTTGGTTATTACAAGACATTGGTTTAAACAAGACATTTCATTTGATGGTTTATGGTAAGTGATTTAAATAACGAGACATGTATAATGTGATAAAAGCATGGTGGATACGCCGCTTGTACTTCCTATATATAAGTGCTTTTATTATATTACATATCGTGGCGTTATCTAAATCACTACGAACAAAGACAAGTCATGACATCTTCTACACAAAACACGACATCTTTTTATACAAGACATCTCATATTTTATATAGGTTATTTTCATTTGGTTATTTACTTAACCAAGCATCATTTATTTTAAATTATTTGATTTTCATATGATTTTATAAAAGGAAACATTTTTGTAAAGGTTCATGGCTACTTTTTAGTTAAACATTTCTTTCAACATTCAAAGCCATGAATCTTCATCACAAAACCTATGTTACTCACATGCATTTTTATGCTGCCGTATTTACTTTCACATATGTTTCATGAACGAATGTTTGATGTTGAGAATGCTACACTTAGGGCGGACTTAGGGCTTAGTGACTTAAAACATGAAAGAAAATTTATTTTATGTTCTATTTCCGTTTATTCCAAGACAATGTAAACACTACATCTAATAATACCGAACTTTAAAGACCATGTGTTATGAAACAATGATTTTGTGACATGACTCCCCGACGTTTCCGCCGCGGTTTGTTCTTTTACGCGGTCAGGGTGTTACATTAGAGACTTGGATAAAGGTAATGTTTGCCCTAATCTCACCCTCTCCTAACCCTACTATTTAAGTGAAATTTTATTGAGTACATTTGTTTATTTGTTTGTTCGGGGGTTATAGATCCAACCTGCCACTCTGATTTGGTTGACATCCTTAGTCTTCCACACACTTCAAACACAAACAACAAAGACTTCATCAAAAGTTACCTCATTGCAATCTAGCACTCCCATGACGCACCTAATCGAAAAGGCTTGATTGATTTGTCAGAAAATTGTCCAGTTTTTGGTAGTGTATTTTCTGACTTCAGCAATGTCAGACAACGCATCACACGCCTTATATAAAGGGTGTACCTATTGGCACACCCAATAAGCTATTTGCACACCAAAAAGACATTTTTTTGTCTTATATGCACACCCTGCAGTGTCGAGCTGTGGCCAAAGTGCGGCGTTTTGGTCCGGTCAACCAGACAAAAGACTGACGGGTGTCTGACGGGTCTGTTGACCGGACCAAAACGCCGAGCTTTGGCCGCGTTTTGGTCCTGTCAACCAGACAAAAGACTGACCGGGTGTCAGTCTTTTGTCTGGTTAACGCGGCTAAAGCTCGGCGTTTTGGTCCGGTCAACAGACCCGTCAGACACCCGTCAGTCTTTTGTCTGGTTGACCGTACCAAAACGCCGCACTTTGGCCACAACTCGACACTGCAGGGTGTGCATATAAGACAAAAAACCCCTTTTTGGGTTGACTATCTACATACTTGGTGTGTAGATAGTTTGTGCCTATATAAAAGCTAGGTATTGACCTAACATTTGAGTCACTTAGCGTGATACCGTCTCCAACTCTCCAATGATGAAACATGTTATAATTTCATTTTTTATTAAACTATCAAATTGATTATTAGGGTTGAAATTTAAAGCTAAGTAGTTTGTTAAATGCTTGAATTGTCAGGGGCGGAACCACAATATAAGGAGCCGTAGCATTGGCTACGGCTCAACCCCGTATTCGCAATGTTATTTTTTTCGTTTTTATACAAAGAATACCCCTAAAAAATACAAGGATACCCGTAACCATAAAAATATACTAGTATAACACTTTAAATCTAATTCTTTTTATAAGCCCAAACATAATTGTTAATAGCCTATTAAGCTAGCCCATTAGTCCAAGACCCAAAATAATAATAAAACAAACCCATTTATATGTTGATTATGGGGGCGACAATGGGCCTGTTTCGCAATCAAATGGACCCGGAATTTTTGAACAATATCATGGTTGGTGTAGTCGAAAATGATTTTTTTCATAAAGTAAAAGTGGATGACGTGATAGAACGATTTCAAGCTATAAAAAAAAGAGGACAAATCTATTAGGTATTTGTTTTATTTTATTTATTTATTATCGTTTTTTTAATATTGTATGATTGCACGGTAAATTTTTTTGGGATACCTCTGATTTAATAAGCGGGTTCCGCCACTGTGAATTGTTGAAGTGTTAGTGTACTTGAATTCCCAACTCCCTAAATGTTTACACTAATTTATCATCCAAAATATAGTAAACAAATAAATTTTCAAAAATCTTTCTGTTATTGAAAATTGCAAAACATCGGAATAACATCAAGGAAATGATACATGAAAGACACAACAGAAAAACTAATAGACACGCCGGCAAATGGTGATGCCATCACCTAAGGGAGCCATAGAGACTTTCACACGAGGGTCCATTGCAAGTGCTTTGTTAAACTTTAAAACACTAGTTCGCCCTTCTTTTAATGTTTCAGGAACCAAATCCTCAGACTTGGCAACCGATCCATACCAGAGTGTGTTGTCATACACAATAATCCCATTCACCTTCACAAGGTTGATCGCTTTCTCGTGATAATTAAGATAGTTTATTTTGTCCGCATCAATGAAAACAAAGTCGAAGCTTCCTTTGTTATCAGGCTAGAGATCACATAACTCAAATTAGGCATGAAATTAACTGTTGTTGTTAACCTATATATCAATAATCTCTATACATAATTTGGTTAAAGATGACTAAGTATTGTTTCAAAACATGCACTTTTTTTTCTCATTCTCATAATGTTGAGCTAGCTAGTACATCAATGATACATCAATAATTAGCTAGATGGTATGTTATTATATGATTGTTATTGGTGGGATATACTGGGTATGGTTGTTGTTGTATGTTATTATATGAACATATTTTACACATTATTTCATTTATATGTTATTACTATATATTTATATATTATTACTAATTTTAATTGATATGAAATTGCCATAAACTTTGAAAATATTTTTATATTATATTTAAAACGTTATATATGGTGTGTGCAGTTTCTATCATCTATGCATGTATATGATGTGTACTCAATTAGCTAGGGTGAGACCAATGACTTTTTCAGGTTGTGGGCATGGTGGAAAATAGTCCATTCTCATAGATTGCATGTATATAGTCAACGAGTCGTACCTAGCATAATCTCACTCATAGTCTGGCTATTAATAGGGTCTGTGGAGGATGAGAGATAGGTAAATCTTCTCTCTATCCCGGGAGATAGAGAGACTGTATATAGAAAGAGATTAAAAAGAAAGCTTACATCTTCGAGGAGTTTATCAAGAGCCGGAAGGGCCTCTTATTCGATAAAGTTGATCTTGTGTTCGACCCCGGCTTTGTCTATAACCGGCTTACCGATTTCATAAAACTCTCGATTTACATCTATCGCTACAATCTGCAGTAAATATAAACACTTTTAATTGAATACTAAACGTCGGCTAGAAGTTGTAAAATGAGTAAGCTTTGTCTAGTTATTGTTATTTATTTATTTATAAATTTCAAAATAAATATCACCCGTTTAATGGATTTAAAATATATATATATATATATATATATATATATATATATATATATATATATATATATATATATATATATATATATATATATAGGTTAAGTTTTAGAGATGAAAAATGTAAATATTTTAAGTTAAGTATTTTGTTTCTTAATTTTTTCTATAACTATTAACTTCTGTGAAATTATTTTTTTCATTTAAACTCTTTCTCAAGTTTTCATTTTCATCATGGTGCTACGTTCTACACACCCTAATTACTTTTTTCACCACTCTCCTCTCACATACTTACAGGAGGGGCCTGCGTAGGACCGACAGTTTTCCTCTCACAAGAGGGGTATAATCAGGAGGGAGGGGGTGTGTATAGAATGAGCATTTTCATCACTTATTTTGTCAGTCAACTACTCGTACATCAATCATTTTCAATTGACTATTCTAATAACGAATTATATACACTAATTCAAGCTTGTGGTTGGGAATAAGAGATAAAGAAACAAAAATAACTAATTAACCCACACAACAAAAAGGCTCATTTAAGCATTTAAGTTGAAGTAATTGATTCTTTTAAATTTTTTTTTATCAAGTTACTACTTATTACTCATATTCACAAACAATCATTAAACAAGTTAGACACAACACGAATAAATATATGTGTCAGCTTAGGGTTGAAGAATCTGACAACCTGACACAACTGACACCTCTAGTTTATACTAGTCAAAACTCAAAACCACAAACCTTTCCATCTTCAGGAATTGTAAGCGCGGTTAGTAGCAACGAATAACCCGTATAAACCCCAATCTCTAAGGTCTTTTTCGCACCGGTGAGCTTCAACAACATCTCAATCATCTGGCCAGCATCTGGTGAAGTACCCATAAAAGACCTACAAATTAAGATTCAAGCACTTTGGAAACTGCAAGAAAAACAATATTGATATATAACAGTTATTATATATGTGAAGAAACTAACAACTGATGTGAAGCGGTAAGCGCTCTGATCTCCTTCAACGGTTCGGGTTCCTGAGGGTAGACATTAGTCTCCAGGATGTACTACACGCAAAGCAAAAGAAAGTTGGTTGATATAAAGATTTGAATTAACAAAAGTTGGATCAAAAGTTGTGTGAGCAAACTAAACCTTGTATAGCTCATCACTTTGCAGCAAGCCATTGTGTGCCATTGCTCTTGGTGTGTTTAGTTTGTGAAGTTTTTGGAGGTATATATAAACTCAAGAGGATCACTGTCGGAATGAGTTTTAATTCAATGGATCACTTGTTGGGAAGAAATGTCTTCTTAGTATGAACACAAATAATTACAATTATATTATATATATATATCGACAATTAAGTTATAGTAATATTAAACAGAACCAAATTCTAGTATTAGAATGTTAGGTTTTATTGTTTTATACAAATGACCTAATAAATTTTTCGGTTTCATATTTTTTATAACATATATATATACACAATGGCAGAATCAGAACTTTTTTATCGAAGGAGGGGGTCGTAATTGAATTGTTTTACATTCGTAATCCGTCAGCATACACAACTACCTTTTTCTACTCGCATTTGGTAACCATAACTTAGAGATCCATCAGTTGAAACCGGATTAAAATTGTTTAGTTTTAAACACTTGCAAAATTGTCCACAAAAACGATTTTGTATTATAATAATAATAACAATAATAATAATAATAATAATAATAATAATAATAATTATTATTATTAATATTATTATTATTATTATTATTATTATTATTATAATAAGAGTTAATTACACAGATGAACCCTGTGGTTTATAGCTAGTTTGGTCTTTGAGTGCTAACCTTTTTTTGACAGGTTCAGGTTTCATGGTTTCAATTTCGTAACACATTTAGGTACTAAGAGCAAACTTAGTTAATGTTTATGTTAAATTTTAGTAAAATGACTAAAATACCCTTCCATTTTAGAAGGACCATTTATATCATTACTCAGATTTTAATTCTAAAGACCATTTGTGTCATTCCAAAGACGGTATCGAATTATTTCCAAAATAGTAATTTAAGAGATTTGCTAGTAGAAAAAAGTCCTAGTGAAAAATATATATATATATATATATATATATATATATATATATATATATATATATATCCCTATATATATATATATTTTCCAAAGATGAGTATTGAATTAAGTTATAATAAAAGTCAGGAAATGGAGAAATATAAAATAAAATGACTGGTTTGGTCTAGGATTAATTACTCGATTTATTTTTCTTGTAAATGATCTGATGCTAATCTACTGACAAGCATACTAAAATTTAATGAAATGCTTTGATATAAATAATTGTTGGTACTTGTTAGTGAACATCTTGACTTCATGGCTCGTGAAGAAAACAAAAATCGTAGACTAATCAACCAATGTGAACCATGATTATTTTGAAAAGTTGAACAGTTGATTTCTTCTCATGATAACGTTGAATCTAATGAAAGGGTATTTTAATTATTTTACTGAAACTTAACATAAAAATTAATTAAGTTTGATCTTAGTACTTAAAGGTGTTACGAAATTGAAACCATCAAATCTGAACCTGTTAGAAAAAAGGTTAGTACCCAAAGGTGAAATTAGCTATAAACCACAAGGTCCATCTCTGTAATTAACTCTAATAATAATAATAATAATAATAGTACTAGTAATAGTAGTAGTAGTAGTAGTAATAATAATAATAATAATAATAATAATAGAAATTTTACAACAAACAAGCAATAATAAAATTTGAATTATATAACATTATATCAATAATATATGTTCATTAAGTAATAAATACTCTAATAATGTCCGAGAAAAAAAAACATTCATATACTTTTAATTTATTTAATTAATAATTATTAATACTAAATCAAAATAAACCTAAGATTTTGACAAATCAATACTAAAACAAAATAAATCTAAGATGTTGACAAAAATACCTTCAACTCATCCTAGAAATTAGGGAGAATGAATCGAGATGAACAAGTGAGAGCTGAGTAGGTAAAGACTTAAAACTTTAAAAGAGAGAAAGAATAATAAAATAATAGATTATCGTAATAAGCGGAGTAGGTAAAGAGTTAAATGCTTAGAGAAACAACAATAAAATAATAGGTGGAGTACGATCAAATACAAACCACATTTCGTATACAAATCATAAGAATCATTTAAAAGGTGTTATGTGGCATCCAAACAATTATAAAGAAATGGTAAAATAATATATCAATTATATTGAATTCCCTATAACTATGCTAACAAGCAATTAATTTTTTATTTGGATATTTCTTTTGTTTTCAATGTGTTGATATAATTTTTAATAAAGAAAAGTGTTATATCATTCACATATGTGCTAGAATCAATTATCTTGATTAATTTGTATATGCTAATGTAATTCAAAAGTGCTACATTTATGTATGTAATGTTTTAGTATGTGCTAATTTAACATTTTTAAGTGCTAGGATTTGTTCTCACGGTTTGTAGGATAAATATGGTTTGTACCGGAACCAACCCCAATAATAGGTTGTTGTAAAATGCTTTTTAAATATGTTATATTGTGGGCCAGTAAAGCTGGTTGTGAAGTGGTAAGCAAAAGATCTAATTTTCCAAGTGACCCGGGTTTGATTTTTGTCTTCACCATTTAGTTTCGGTGGCAACTGATGACGATGATAGACTAAGCGAGTAGGCGATGATTGCTAGTTCGATCCTTGAATTGAGCGGGTTTTACCTCACCACACTGTCGTGCCTTGGGGCGAGTGTTCACGGGCTTCGGCCCTAAGTGAGGGTTTATCCTGGCTTGTAGACGAGTGTATGACAATGTAAACTTCGCTAAAGCGGCACACCGTAGTTACTAGCCAGAAAATCTTCGAATATAGTAACTTGACCTTTCTTTGTTAAGTTTAAATACTATATATATATACCCCTTCGGGAAAAACGGGCCTCAGATGGGTGGTCCGCCCACCCCTGTGGCTGGCCCTGGTTAATAAGGTGCTCATCAAGCACCTTCCTTCAAAATTTTAAGCTTAAAAGATAAATATGTGCAAATACAGGTAATTTAAAACGCTTAATGTAATTAAATTACTTAGTAGTTTTTAATTTTCTTTGGCTATAGAATCGAATTTTATAGATTCTTTTTTTTTAACGGCAAATTAGGATCACTGACGAACCACTGGAGTATCATCGTGCCACCAGCAGAACCACCCGATCATATCCATCTCCACTAGGCTATAATGCCTATACACCAATTCAGGAGGAAACCCAATAAATCTGGAAAAAAACCCCTTTTGTGAGAATTGAACCCAGGACCTAATGGTCCCAAAGCCTTATCTCACCCCCAAGATGTCACTAGGCTATAATGCCATTGGCAAATTTTTTTTAAGACCATGCGTAGTGGTAAGGGTGAATAATACCCCTACCCTTGGGTATTATTCATCTAAAGAAGATAGCTGTGATTGGTGGTTTCAAAATTCATCTAGCGTGTTTCAAATCACGTCGGTGGCTTTTTTTTTTTTTTTTTTTTTGCAAAAACACGCCAGAAAATGCCCCTGGGGTGGGGGCTCGCGTTGTTGGGCGTTATTGGGGGAGAAAAACGCTAGAATCCTTACCACTACGGGTGGTCTAAGTGTGGTATTTTCCGATTGTACAACTGTTGCGCCAGTTGTTTACCTATAGGAATGCGTTTATAGACACAAAATCATTTAAATAAATCATGTCTAACGTGTCTCAACCATGCTCCTTCTTCATCTTCCCTTTTTTATGTGTTCTAACTTGTGTTAGTATATTTTTTAGGGTAAATTACACTTTTCGTCCTTTATGTTTGTATCGAATTGCAATGAATAGCCTTTAACTTCAATAATTACAGTCACAATCCTTTATTTGTGAAACTCATTACACCGTAGGTCCTTTGTCACTAACCAGGTTAAAATTTTAAGTTAAGTTTATTCATACAAGGACAATTTAGTCTTTTTACCAATCTGATTAAATATTTTATAAATAAAACAAAAACAAAATTCAAAACTTATATACATATATAGATATATGATATATAACTTTTTCACTCTTATCTAATCTAGGGTTTCATATGTGCATCTTCTTCATGGAATCCCAATCCAGCCTCTATTTCAAATCAAACACCATAATTCAAAGTCAAAATCTCCTACTTTTAAAAGTCAAAATCCATTACAACTGATTCAATCAGGTAATAATTCTGGGGTTTGGGAATTTGAAAGTGACGCTGGCTAGGAGACACGTGGCACCTTCGCCGGAGAGAAAGCGGCAGTGTAACATTCCCAAAATTTCTAAATTCAAAAGAAAGTATTACACTAGTAGGTCATGGGTAAGTTGACCAATAGAGATATGAGGTAATTTGGCAAACATGGGAACCATTTAATAAATTAATTATAAAAATACATTATATTTGAACCTACTCCGTTTTTAATGAAACTTGGTTCAAAATGTAGATAAAATTATATACTTAATGTGAGTGCATTATATATTTTATTAGATATATCAACCCTCCAAAAATATTTCTGACACCCCTAATATATTTAGAATACCCCTATATGTCCTAAAATACACCCCGAATGCGAAAACCGGTTCCAAAAACTTTTATATAATTAAATAACAAATAAAAAAAATTCCAGGGGTCGCGTTACGCGGGCCGCGACAGCTCAACGATAAACGAAAACCTGGTGCCGCCACGTGTCGATGACTCAGCAATGAAAATTTGGATTTTGTCCCACTTATAAAGTTATTATCAGAGAAACTTGGATTTTATCATATTTCTTTAATTTAAATATTTTGGTGTTTAACTCTGATAAAATATTTCCTAACTACGGTCCTGATGAAATTTTTCGCTGCCAATTTGATAAACACCGATACCACTGAAACTGGCTCACGGCCGCCCGTTCCTGGGTTGTTAGGGGTCGGGGGTTGTGACAGAAGGTGGTATCAGAGCTATGCCACTGGTTTAAGTCCTTTAGGTGTTCTTCTAATACCTAAACCCTTAACCATTCGTGTTAGGAAATTAATATGTTATGTGTTACCCTGTGAACATAAAAATCTTAATTTGTTTATTATGATTTTTATGCCATTTAACGAATCATAAATTCCCAATATATGTTACCCATATCTGTGTTTTACACTTATGATATAATATATATATATATATATATATATATATATATATATATATATATATATATATATTAATAATATCATGTCCTAGTAAACTTTGTGATATCATATATATCAATTATATCCATATGTGTATATGAGAATATAATACAATATAATTTTTATAATAATAATAGAATATTAATATTAGTAATTTAATATTAATAGAAGATAAATGCAATTCAGATATGATATTTTATAAATATCATGATATAAATATTTAGATAATATATCTTATACCTAAATGATTTTATAAATTCTCCGAATATGTAACTCCTATTGTATCTTACAATATGTTAGAAGAATATATTCATTTCTGTATCTACATATTTATGTAAATACAATTATAATAATATTATGATACTGGCATTAATCTCTTAAATATAAAATAATACCCTTAGGTATGATATCCCTAAAATATCATTAATGAAAACAGTATATTTATAATATAATGTTACTCAAATTAAAAGATATATAATTGTCAAAATTTTTGATAAAACATACAACTATATTAATTATGTTAAAAGATAATGTTTCAGTATTATTTCAACACAATGATTTAAAATACTTTGTCAATCACTTTATAATTCTTTATCATTAAACATTAAATATTAATTGTCAAAAATTGATAAATTACGTAATATTCAGAAATTATGTGTAAAGTCAATATTTATGATAATTAATACATTAGAAAAAAATTTATACACATGCTCTCTAATGAAAAATCTTTAAGATATGCTGTTATTGTTATTATTAAACCAAAAATATTATTAAATTTTGTTTTAAATTAAACAAATAATAGTAATAATTTTTTTTGAAGAATAAAATATTTGGCTCTTGAATAAAGTGGCACTAGAAAGAATTTTATAAAAAGTAATCCTTAAATTTAATAATGAACACGAATTATTACAATTCGACGATTCTAAAATTTAAACACATATACGTATACCACAGAAAATGCAAAATATTTTATAAAACAGTATTTATGAAACCAGAATACATACAATAACTTGATACTGTGATTTTAATACATAATACATATGTGTCAACAGGAGATAACATAAAACTTATTTGTAAGTCAAATGTATGTATATTTTACGACTTGTACCAGTATTATAAATAATATTTAACACATGAAGTAAAATATGTACAAAAATATTTAGAACGGCATAACAATATAGTTTAAAATATATATACATATATTTCTAAAGGAAACACTTTTTACCATTTGATAAATTCAATTTATTTCTTAATTTATATTTAAATCATATATATATATATATATCATGATATAGGAATGATACTTCATTCTTAATATTGTTTATATATATATTAAGGATCGGATTTAGAAACTCCAGACTTTTTACTGTCTATTACATAAATATATATAATTTGAATTGAATTATAAATATGTTCTAATCAAAATTTGGTTAACCTGTCAAGATTTGAAATTCTCTAAAAAAAAAAAGAATCCATAAAATTATATCTCTATCAAATTTATTCTTTCTGATGAATTCCCTTTTTGTTCTAAAATAATATCTTCAATAAATTTGATAGAAATTTATTCGGCTAATACCAAGAAAATAAACGAAGTTATGAAAATGAACAGGATAGTTAATACAAATAATTATGTAACTGGATTTTTATAAGTTAATATTATAAGGGAAATTTTAGAACTGAATACTTATACGTATGTATATACAAGATACAAATTTTCTTGATAATACAATATAAGAATCAAATGTCTTCTGCAAAAGGACAAGATTTTATATAACCGAAGAAACAAACTTATATATTTACTTAAGATCTATTTTGATACCCAGCTTTAATTCAAAGGATACCTTAAGAATATCCGTATTAGCATCACCTCTTGAAAAACAATAAACGGGTCAATGACGCAAAATCTTAATAAAGCCTTTATCTTTATTTTTTTACCTATCCAGCCATAAGCCCTGAAAATATAATTAAGGCAATATAAAAGCTATTACATCAAAGGAAGAAAAAACACATATAAAATATGCATTTTCCTTATATTTTGATAAGATATATATATAGTAAGAGAAAATGTTAAGGTATAACATGTATACCTTAATATATATATATAATTATTAACACACAATGCTAATAGCTATGACTATAATTGTGTTAAACAAGATATGCCTGTATAATTGTTGAATTCTGTAATAATTATACATGTTTATAATACAGATGTCAAACGAAATGGCATGTGATCAAGAAATTGAGACTCGAAATGAAAACTCTTGGAATAGAAACACTATAGAAAATATAATAGCTCAAGGAATATCGAATGCCATACCTTCGATCATTGAAGCTATTAAAATTTATGTGCCTATAAACGAAGATCGTACTATACACTGTAGGCATACTCATCACTTCATACCTAGCCCTAGTATCAACGGAAGTCATGATATTCGTATCAAAACTCCATCTTCCAAACGAAAGAAAACCACAACTTATGGCTACTCCTATAAGGAATTCTACTCTAACAAATCCTCCAGGGACAAAGGAATGAAACCAGAAATAGCACAACCTACCAGCAACAGCAAAAAGCACGCAAGAGAACGTTATTTTAAGAAGACACTTCGCTGTAACTTCTGCAAGAAAGATGGACATGTAGAAGAAGAATGTAGAAGGAAAAGGGAAACTAACGTATGTTACAAATGTGGAGATCCAGGCCACGTCCGTCGCTACTGTCCGAAACTACCTAAGGCACCCGACAACAAGGATCGAAACCCCAATAAAACTAAGGAGAACGCATAAAAATTTATAACACCCGAGCCAACAGCAACTTCTAAAATAAAGCACCCTTATATTTTGTCTACACTTAATTATTAGTTGACTTTTAATTCCGATCAAAACTTCATCAATAAAAGGTCTTTGTTTTTCTTTTATATAGTCAACTCTTATTTGTCTTATCTCTTGACAAATTCCTATGTTGTACGTGCATTGTTTGTCATGCATGCGAATTCAATTAAAAAAAATCATCATCTACTCATGAGTTTTAATAAACTTTCCCTCCCCCCCCCCCTCTGATTTTTAATGCTGACTTTTGATAATCGAGTCAACCGATTTCTTGAAAAACTTCTCTTCTTTTCAAAGTTACAAAATTTCCATTAAAAACCATTTCTTGTCAATACAAATATTCATTGTTGGAATATGTCCAAACCAAGTCCAATTGTTTGAACTTGTTCAGCATACGTATTCAATTCAAAATCCCATATGATGAATTGAGATCATCATATTCGAGGTAATCTCATTGTCTAAATTTCGATATATTATTTGTTAAAACACGACACCTTGCGGTGGCGTTTTCTTTGAAACTTGAATTCATTTCATTTTCACACCGAGGTACTAAATTATCTATTTATTGATCCATTATCTTAAACCAGTCTTAATACAATTTTGTGTTAAGATAAAGGTACCTAAAATTCTTATTCCAATATACCTCCAGTAATTCTTTCATCTTTGAATTTATTTCCACACTATTCGATTCTTTCTTCAACTGAAACATCCTATGTCACACCCCCAAAATCCACCTACGAAATACTACCGCTTGGAGGCGTGACTGACCAGGATCCAGCCACCAATCATATTGAACAAGCATGTAAGTGATTATAAAAAAATCCAACCAATACAATTGGTGTCCAAACAAAACATAGTTTAAGTTGCAAGCAGAAGCATAACGTTTAAAACCAAAACATAAGTTTAATTGTTTCAAAGTTTAACATGGCACACAGCTGTCCATGTCCCACAACGACTCTCTTCCATGCAAGCTCCAGCTAAGTACCTATTGACCTGCAAAGCATGTAGTAACGAGTCAACAACAAGTTGAGTGAGTTCACGGTTGGGTGTTCATTTTTAAGTTGTTCCAAAAACAGTTTCCTTTAACTGGCATGCTGCCGTGGGGGTTACCCCATCGTTGAAAACGTGATTTGTTTACCCATTTACTCTGGCAAGACAGCCGTGGGGGCTACCCCATGTTAGTTATCTAGCATTTCGGCCGTGGGGGCTACCCCATGTATACACTAGACTCGTTACCATATCGACTGCTGACTGTAGTCATGTTTATGTGCCCTGAATTGTCAATGTCTATCATCATTGACGTGCCCAGATCCATTAGTTCACGCCCGTCCTCTGCGGCACGGTGTGAGGCTTGTCAGACCTAAATAGCGCTATCTAACTAATGACCCGCTCGCCATTGGCCCGACGATTAAGTCGATATAAAAAGGAGGGACTTCGTGATAGAGTTTTGGTCTAGTACGAGTTATCTGTCCATGAGGACGAGGAATTACATTCCTGAACCAATACTGCCCTACCCAAGAAAGGACGAGGAATCCATGTTCCTTAACCCCATTCCCAACCCTTGGGAATCCCATGCTTTGTAGAGGGTGTGAACTCACATTGGTTTGCTCGGCAGATACACAGAGAGATGGTCAAGCTATAAGTGGTCAATCGCGTCCTAACATAGATACCATTCAAGTCAGGTTCAGATTCAAGTAGTGCACGTATGTTCTACACGTATACTGGCACGTTACAACAAGTGTTTCTCATGGCAATCCAATCAACAGTATACAACATACACATTCAATAGAAACACATAAGGCCCATAAGTTCGGACCAAATACTTGGGCCTGAGACCGTGCAAGTCCATACAGATTGCATATAAGCAGGTGGCCTCGAGTCGAGACTAGAGTTCTCGAGTCGAAACGGCGTTGTCTCGATCTGGCCTTCATCACCCGAGACCTGGTGGTCTCGAGTCATGTTATTTATGCGCTGGCAGTGTGGTCTCGAGTCGAGACTAGAGGTTCTCGACTCGCAATCTGTGTCACAACCGTGGTCTCGGGTTGTCATGGGTTGGTCTCGAGTCGCAACCATTACAGTCTCGAGTTGTAACTCAATGGTCTCGAGTCGAGACCGGAGATCTCGACTGGAACATCTGCTGATTGCCAGCATTGTACTAGCCAATGAAATTCCGATTTCATGCAACAGCGTGTACTATCCATACAAACATGTTTTGTTGTCTAATTTCCAAACAAATTGGATTAAACATGGCATCTTTTCAATGTTCATAAGGTATTCAAATATTCATACTCACATTCAAACTTGTTCATCATTTGTGGGTTTTTAGCATCAATCTCTATGAACTCTAACATAATCATAACATGAATAACAATCAAAACACTTAAACATACCCATCTAAGGGTTTCAAATCATCACATAACACCTCATAATCGACTCCACAACAAATCCGATTTCCATATACATGCAGCCGATTAACAAGCATTTGATTCTTAGCACAAGAGTATACAATCCGATTATCATGAACCTTATCTAATACACCTATGCAAGCCGATTTCATGAACATCAAAAATTAATGGTTTAAATCACATTCAATCACAAGGTATCATTAACTCATCATGCAATTAATCCGAAATCAAGACATGATAGCCGATTAACATCATCATACACATCCGATTCACAAGAACATCATCATTCGTACAACTATACTAGTTAAATCATGCCATCCATAATATCATCTAACAACAAGCATCATAACACACTAACCGGTTGGTGAGGAGTGTGTGAAGGAGAGTAGGTTTGTTGTCCGATAGTCTCCGGGTGAAGAACACAAGCAAATCCGAGAGCTTGGCTTGCTACTCTTGATCCGACACAAGAGAAGAGGGTGGTGTTGCTAGGGTTTTAGTGAGAGAGAATGTGGGAGTCTGTGTGTAGGAGAGTGTGTGTAAGTTCCCCAAAGATGGTAATGTTGGCTAACAACAAAGGTTATATACTAGCTTCAAGTTGATGCACCCTAATGAGTTCCGGATGGATTAAATGGCCCAACCGGCCCAAATAGTTACACTGTTCACTCGAGACCGCATGGTCTCGAGTTGGGTCCTTGTGTCTCGGTCCACATAATCACACGCATACATATAAGCATAGTGCATAGTCACATAATGTTCACTCATAACATTCATTAAACCAACAAGTCAACTAGTCACATAACGTTCAAGTATGTTACATCAAGATACAACGAAGGGTTCTAAATTACGAGTTGTCACATTATCCCCAAGTTGAAAGAAATTTCGTCCCGAAATTTGGTAAGCACTCACTGAGGAAGCTAGTTAAGTTGTATGGTTTTCCTGGTTTTCCTGGGGTGTCACATCCACCCCCCGTTGATCTGGAATTTTGTCCTGAAATTCCGTAGCTTCAGCCTCAGTAGTGGTTGTACTGTTTGCGAATAGTTGGGGATACTTTTGTTTCATCTGATCTTCGCGTTCCCAGGTGAACTCTGGGCCGCGACGTGAGTTCCAACGAACTCGAACGAGAGGTATTCTAGTGTTCTTGAGGACCTTAACATCCCGGTCCGTGATTTCAACTGGCTCCTCGACGAATCGTAACTGCTCGTCGATGGTGAGCTCCTTCAAAGGAACTACGAGGGTCTCATCTGACAGACACTTCTTCAGATTTGACACGTGGAAAACGTTGTGAACTGCACTGAGTTCTGCTGGTAAGTTCAGTCTGTAGGCCACCTTGCCTATTTTCTCGACGATTTCAAAAGGTCCGACGTATCGTGGGTTAAGTTTGCCTCGTTTACCAAAATGAACCACACCCTTCCAGGGTGAAACCTTGAGTAGTACCCGCTCCCTAACCTGGAGCTCTAGTGGTTTCCTGCCCTTATCGGCGTAGACTTTCTGACGGTCACGAGCTGCCGCCATGCGTTGTCGTATTTGAGCAATTCGTTCGGTTGTGTCTACCACATGTTCTGGACCAGTGATCTGACTATCCCCCACCTCTGCCCAACAAAGAGGTGACCGGCATTTACGCCCGTACAATGCCTCAAACGGAGCAGCTTTAATGCTGGTGTGGTAGCTGTTATTGTACGAGAATTCCACAAGTGGCAAGTGCTTTTCCCAGCTGTTGCCAAAGTCGATTACACATGCACGAAGCATGTCTTCTAAGGTTTGAATAGTGCGCTCAGACTGCCCGTCCGTCTGAGGGTGATACGCTGTGCTCATGTCTAATCGTGAGCCAAAGGATTTGTGCATTGCTTGCCACAGCTCTGAAGTAAAACGTGCATCTCGATCCGAGATAATAGAGGTGGGCACCCCGTGCCTCGAAACGACTTCCTTGAGATATACTTCTGCTAGAGTGGAGAATTTATCCGTCTCCTTGATAGCTAGGAAGTGCGCAGACTTTGTGAGTCGGTCCACGATCACCCAAATAGTATCATTTCCGCGCTGAGATCTAGGCAGGCCAGTAACGAAATCCATGGAAATTTGCTCCCATTTCCATTGTGGTATTTCTGGTTGTTGGAGTAGGCCTGAAGGTTTCTGATATTCCGACTTGACTCTCGCACAAGTCAAGCACTTGCTGACGTAAGTTGCTATGTAGGCCTTCATGCTGGGCCACCAATACGTAGTTTTGATATCGTGGTACATCTTATCCGAGCCAGGATGTACCGAGTAGCGAGACTTGTGTGCCTCATCCATCACAAGCTCTCGTAGGTTGCCATAGAGTGGGACCCAAATGCGCCCCGTTACGTAGTAAGCACCGTCTTCCTTCTGTTCTAAGCGTTGCCTTGAGCCGCGTAGGGCTTCAGCCCTGACGTTTTCTGGTTTCAATGCTTCTGTCTGAGCAGCTCGTATCTGGGAAGGAAGACTAGAATGTATAGTGAGTTGCAACGCTCGCACGCGCTTAGGCGCGGTGTCCTTTCGACTGAGGGCGTCAGCCACAACATTGGCCTTGCCCGGGTGATACCTGATCGAGCACTTGTAGTCATTCAGTAGTTCGACCATCGTCGTTGTCGCATATTCAGTTCCTTCTGTTTGAAGATATGCTCGAGGCTCCTGTGGTCGGTGTAGATGGCGCACTTGGTACCGTACAGGTAATGTCGCCATATCTTAAGCGCAAAAACAACAGCTCCCAGCTCTAAGTCGTGCGTAGTGTAGTTTCTTTCATGAACTTTGAGTTGGCGTGAGGCGTAGGCTATAACTTTATCTCGTTGCATCAACACACAACCAAGACCCTGAATTGATGCGTCACAGTAGACCACGAAGTCGTCTGTGCCCTCTGGCAGGGAAAGGATAGGTGCGCTGCAAAGTCTATCCTTTAAATGCTGAAATGCTAACTCCTGTGCATTTCCCCATCGATAAACAACGCCTTTCTGTGTTAGTGAGGTGAGAGGCTGTGCAATCTTGGAAAATCCTTAATGAATCTCCTGTAGTAACCTGCTAAACCCAAGAATTGGCGAATTTCCGTTGGTGTACGAGGTGCAGGCCAGTTTTTAATCGAGTCTACCTTGGATGGATCCACATGAATCCCATCCTTGTTTACCACGTGGCCTAGGAAATGGACTTCACGAAGCCAGAAGTCGCATTTCAAGAACTTTGCGTAGAGTTGTTCTGCTCGAAGGAGTTCCAAAATAAGTCGTAGATGCTGCTCGTGTTCCTCCTGACTCTTGAAATAGATCAGGATGTCGTCGATGAAGACTATAACGAACTTGTCCAGGTAAGGTTTGCACACTCGATTCATCAAGTCCATGAAGATCGCAGGTGCGTTTGTCAGCCCAAAAGGCATGACCAAAAACTCATAGTGTCCATAACGAGTTCTAAAAGCTGTTTTGGAGACGTCCTCTTCTCGGACTCTCAGCTGGTGATATCCCAACCTCAAATCAATCTTCGAATAGTAGCTCGACCCTTGCAGCTGGTCGAATAAGTCATCAATACGTGGTAGAGGATAACGATTCTTCACAGTCACCTTGTTAAGTTCACGATAGTCGATACACATTCTAAAGGTACCGTCCTTCTTCTTCACAAATAGCACTGGAGCTCCCCAGGGCGATGAGCTAGGACGAATAAAACCCTTATCCAAGAGTTCTTGTAGTTGCGTAGAGAGTTCTTCCAACTCTGATGGAGCTAAACGATAAGGTGCACGAGATATAGGCGCAGCTCCAGGAGCTAGTTCAATCTGAAACTCAACCTGGCGATGAGGCGGGAGGCCAGGTAATTCCTCAGGAAATACCTCAGGATAGTCGCGTATAATTGGAAAATCTTCTATCTTCTTCTCTTTCTCCGAGGTGTCAGTAACGAGAGCCAAAATGGCAGTGTGGCCCTTTCGCAAGCACTTATGGGCCTTGAGGAAGGAGATGATGTTCTCCACAACACCCCTCTTGTCGCCGCGAATCATGAGAGGTTCATTACCGGAACTAGGAATACGAACAATCTTCTCGTTGCAAAAAATCTCCGCTCGGTGTTGGGATAACCAATCCATCCCAAGGACAACGTCGAAGCTACCCAAGACGATAGGAATGAGGTTGATAGAGAAGGTCTGGTTAGCAAGAACAAGTTTACAACCCTTGACTACGTGTGCGGCCTCTAAACTCTTACCATTTGCTAGCTCTACAGTGTGCTTGTTGTTCAAAGGGGTTGGAATACGCTTAAGCATTCGACTAACTTCTAGTGACATGTAGCTAGTATCAGCACCCGAATCAAATAAAACTGTAATATAAAAGTCGTCGAGAAGGAACTTACCCGCCACAACATTGGGGTCATTCCTTGCTTCACCTTGGCCAATCACGAACGCCCGCCCCCTGGCTCCATTGTTGTTGTTGTTTCCATTGTTACCATTCCCCTGATTGTTGTTGTTGTTCTGGTTCCTGTTCAGTTGGGGGCAATCCCTCTTGAAATGGCCTTCAGCCCCACATTGAAAGCACCCTTTGTTATCACCTTGCTGCTGCTGCTGCTGGCGTTGGTTCTGTTGAGCTTGCTGACGATTCTGATTGGCGGGGTATAAGCTCCAGCAATCTTTTGCAGCGTGACCTGGCTTGTTGCACCGATGACAGTTGCCCCTGGTGCACGGCCCGCTGTGGTGTAGGCTGCAGCGATTGCATTTGGGGTGATTCCCTTTGTACCCACCATGACTTTGACCACCAGATGATTGCTGACTAGGGTTCTTGTAGTCTTCGGTCTTTCTCTGCTGAGACTGAGACTGTACAGAAGTCGACCCCTTACTTGAAGCTCCATCCCATTTCCGTTTGTTTTCATTAAGAGAGCCTGAAGTAGTTGCAGCACCAATGCGCTTTGGTAACCTGTTCTGCTCTATCGCCTGGTCCATGAGACGGTGAGCCAATTGCACAACTTACTGGATGGTAGCGAGGTTTGCTGAAGTCACATGACTTTGGATTTCTGGCACCAAGCCCCTGAGAAATAGCTCGATGCGTTTGATGGGAGGATCCACCATAGTGGGGCATAGAATAGCCAACTCATTCAATCTTTTCACATAAGCTTCAATCTCTGATCCCGTCATCTTGAGGTTGAAAACTCTACTTCCAGTTTGTGAATCTCATCACGATTGCAGTACTCCTCTTTGATCATCTCCTTAAAGTTGTTCCATGGGGTGGCATTAGCAGCAACCAACCCCAGCATTTGAACCTGAGCGTTCCACCACGTGAGAGCTAAACCCTCGAGAGTACCGGTAGCATACTTCACCCTGCGCTCCTCGGGGCATTCACACATCTCCAAAACTGATTCGAGTTTCTTAAACCAGTGGAGGAGACCTACGGCTCCTTCAATGCCGCTAAAAGTAGTTGGTCGGCAGTCCATAAAAGTTTTAAAGGTGCACACAGGTGGCTGAGCATGTTGACCTGTTGTGGGTGAAAGAAAGGACAGGGTTTAACACAAAGGTTGGTTCACGAGAGTAGGATCTAAAGATCCTAGAATGAGTTTAGACTGCAGGATATACCTCCTGCGTGTGCAGCTGCAAGTGCCGCAGCAACTCGTTCGTTAATCAGAGCCGTTAACTGGGCTTGAGTCATGTTAACGCGTCCAGACATGATCTTCATACCAAGAAGGACATGAGTGAGAGAAGTTCGTGAAAATGCGATGACAGAAGAGAGTAAGCACACACGGGTTCAAGCAACAGTAGTTATACTAACTAAGCATACCAGGAGCAATGCACTATGTAACTATCAAGTAGGCAATATATACACAGATCATATCACCTAGAATGTCGAGCCTTGCATGTGGAGTGAAGCGTCGTTGTGGACCGTTGAGCACTGTACAGGTTATAGTCTGGCTTTAACAAAAACGTTTTCCCTTTATTAAAACCAAGTTCACTATAACCAATGGCTCTGATACCAATCTGTCACACCCCCAAAATCCACCTGCGGAATACTACCGCTTGGAGGCATGACTGACCAGGATCCAGCCACCAATCATATTGAACAAGCATGTAAGTGATTATAAAAAAATCCAACCAATACAATTGGTGTCCAAACAAAACATAGTTTAAGTTGCAAGCGGAAGCATAACGTTTAAAACCAAAACATAAGTTTAATTGTTTCAAAGTTTAACATGGCACACAGCTGTCCATGTCCCACAACGACTCTCTTCCACGCAAGCTCCAGCTAAGTACCTATTGACCTGCAAAGCATGTAGTAACGAGTCAACAACAAGTTGAGTGAGTTCACGGTTGGGTGTTCATTTTTAAGTTGTTCCAAAAATAGTTTCCTTTAACTGGCATCCTTCCGTGGGGGTTACCCCATCATTGAAAACGTGATTTGTTTACCCATTTACTCTGGCAATACAGCCTGGGGGCTACCCCATGTTAGTTATCTGGCATTTCGGCCGTGGGGGCTACCCCATGTATACACTAGACTCGTTACCATATCGACTGCTGACTGTAGTCATGTTTATGTGCCCTGAACTGTCAATGTCTATCATCATTGACATGCCCAGATCCATTAGTTCACACCCGTCCTCTGCGGCACGGTGTGAGGCTTGTCAGACCTAAATAGCGCTATCTAACTAATGACCCGCTCGCCATTGGCCCGGCGATTAAGTCGATATAAAAAGGAGGGACTTCGTGATAGAGTTTTGGTCTAGTATGAGTTATCTGTCCATGAGGACGAGGAATTACATTCCTGAACCAATACTGTCCTACCCAAGAAAGGACGAGGAATCCATGTTCCTTAACCCCATTCCCAACCCCTGGGAATCCCATGCTTTGTAGAGGGTGTGAACTCACATTGGTTTGCTCGGCAGATACACAGAGAGATGGTCAAGCTATAAGTGGTCAATCGCGTCCTAACATAGATACCATTCAGGTCAGGTTCAGATTCAAGTAGTGCACGTATGTTCTACACGTATACTGGCACGTTACAACAAGTGTTTCTCATGGCAATCCAATCAACAGTATACAACATACACATTCAATAGTAACACATAAGGCCCATAAGTTCGGCCCAAATACTTGGGCCGGAGACCGTGCAAGTCCATACAGATTGCATATAAGCAGGTGGTCTCGAGTCGAGACTAGAGTTCTCGAGTCGAAACGGCGTTGTCTCGATCTGGCCTTCATCACCCGAGACCTGGTGGTCTCGAGTCATGTTGTTTATGCGCTGGCAGTGTGGTCTCGAGTCGAGAGTAGAGGTTCACGACTCGCAATCTGTGTCGCAACCGTGGTCTCGGGTTGTCATGGGTTGGTCTCGAGTCGCAACCATTATAGTCTCGAGTTGTAACTCAATGGTCTCGAGTCGAGACTAGAGATCTCGACTGGAACATCTGCTGATTGCCAGCATTGTACTTGCCAATGAAATTCCGATTTCATGCAACAGCGTGTACTATCCATACAAACATGTTTTGTTGTCTAATTTCCAAACAAATTGGATTAAACATGGCATCTTTTCAATGTTCATAAGGTATTCAAATATTCATACTCACGTTCAAACTTGTTCATCATTTGTGGGTTTTTAGCATCAATCTCTATGAACTCTAACATAACCATAACATGAATAACAATCAAAACACTTAAACATACCCATCTAAGGGTTTCAAATCATCACATAACACCTCATAATCGACTCCACAACAAATCCGATTTCCACATACATGCAGCCGATTAACAAGCATTTGATTCTTAGTACAAGAGTATACAATCCGATTATCATGAACCTTATCTAATACACCTATGCAAGCCGATTTCATGAACATAAACAATTAATGGTTTAAATCACATTCAATCACAAGGTATCATTAACTCATCATGCAATCAATCCGAAATCAAGACATGATAGCCGATTAACATCATCATACACATCTGATTCACAAGAACATCATCATTCGTACAACTATACTAGTTAAATCATGCCATCCATAATATCATCTAACAACAAGCATCATAACACACTAACCGGTTGGTGAGGAGTGTGTGAAGGATAGTAGGTTTGTTGTCCGATAGTCTCCGGGTGAAGAACACAAGCAAATCCGAGAGCTTGGCTTGCTACTCTTGATCCGACATAAGAGAAGAGGGTGGTGTTGCTAGGGTTTTAGTGAGAGAGAATGTGGGAGTGTGTGTGTAGGAGAGTGTGTGTAAGTTGCCCAAAGATGGTAATGTTGGCTAACAACAAAGGTTATATACTAGCTTCAAGTTGATGCACCCTAATGGGTTCCAGATGGATTAAATGGCCCAACCGGCCCAAATAGTTACACTGTTCACTCGAGACCGCATGGTCTCGAGTCGGGTCCTTGTGTCTCGGTCCACATAATCACACGCATACATATAAGCATAGTGCATAGTCACATAATGTTCACTCATAACATTCATTAAACCAACAAGTCAACTAGTCACATAACGTTCAAGTATGTTACATCAAGATACAACGAAGGGTTCTAAATTACGAGTTGTCACATCCTATCTTTTGAAATATCCATATCCGCTTCCTTGAAACTTTCAGTTAATCTCAAAAATGGTGAATTCATTCGGTCACTGTAATTATTAAATTCTTTCAGTCACTACAACACCTTGCGGTGTCTGTATAAATTGGTAGCCTGTGCTAATAGTAAACCCTAATCATGCATCATTCGTTTGATTCATCATTCAAGTCAATTATGTATTCAGACCATGATACACTAAATTCTATTGTATTGTCCAATGTATCCTTGCCATTTAAATAAACATTATTGATTTCTGGGTTGATCAATGACAAATCATTTTTCATACTTCCATTCTCAAATTGAGATTATTAATTCAGAATCTCCCTCAATTGATAATCAAAGTAAGTTCTTTTCTGGCATTGAATCCTATTGTTTCTACAAGTCATTGCATTTCAAATTCTATACCTCTAAAATATCTTTTTTAATTCATGAAACTTAGTCACCTTGATTTCATCTCATTTGGTTAAACATCAATTCCTGAAACTGAGTTTTGAAGCCATTAAATTACAACTATCCTATGATATTTATTTATTTTTTTATCTTTTAATTCCATCCCAGCCACCATGATATATTGTTTTTACTCACTAAAAGAAGTGACATAACCCCAAGAAGATATCGTAGTCCAAATCTCGAGGACGAGATTTAAAACAAGGTGGGGAGGATGTAACATTCCCAAGATTTCTAAATTCAAAAGAAAGTATTACACTAGTAGGTCATGGGTAAGTTGACCAATAGAGATATGAGGTAATTTGGCAAACATGGGAACCATTTAATAAATTAATTATAAAAATACATTATATTTGAACCTACTCCGTTTTTAATGAAACTTGGTTCAAAATGTAGATAAATTATTCTCGTTCTAATGACATATTCATTGTTTTGTAAAATGTCATATTTTAGAAGTTATACGCACCAAATAAGTGAAGTAGTTAAATTAATTATAATAATAATAATAATAATAATAATAATAATAATAATCAAAAGTTACTAAAACCTAAATGTGCATGTGTGCACGTGTCAGTGTCAAGATAAAATGAAACATTGAATTATAAATATGGCTATACGTGGCTTTCCAAAAGAATAATTAAAAAAGAATTTTAACTAACATTTACATCATATGTGTAGTATGCATGTATAGATGAGTACGTGTCCTCAAAATAACCATACACTCTAAAAGTGTTGAACATGTAGTGGCATTAAATGAAAGAGGTACGTGGATGGCTGGCATGGCCCCAATTCTAAAAATCACAAACTATAAATAAGGTCATCAGGTCTCAGAAACAATCGCTCATTCTTTTTCTTCTCTTGTAGCGCCAATTTCCTCTCTCTCTAAAAATATTCTTAAATATAAAAACCCTGCCCTGTTCTAAGTATTGTAACCCCTAATCACTGATACCCTGTCTGATTGATCTAGGGCCCCGTAACGTATGTCAAGGCTCTGCCTAAATTCGTTGGGGTTCTGTCTCGTGACGTAGGGATAAAAGTGGAATTGGGTTACTATACTTAATGTGAGTGCATTATATATTTTATTAGATATATCAACCCTCCAAAAATATTTCTGACACCCCTAATATATTTAGAATACCCCTATATGTCCTAAAATACACCCCGAATGCGAAAACCGGTTCCAAATACTTTTATATAATTAAATAACAAATAAAACAAATTCCAGGGGTCGCTCGCGGGCCTCGAAGGCATAGCCTTCGGCTTACGCGGGCCGCGACAGGTTGAGGTTTCAAATGGTTGTTGATGTGCCTTGCCATATTGACACCCGGCACATACAATTTCTTTATTAATCTCGAACTCGGGTAGGCCTCAAACCAAGTGTTTTTTCGTCATTAATTAAAGCTGGTCGTACCCGACATGACTGAGACGCGCATGCCAAATTTCTGCAGTTTGATTGTTATTTGCTTTGTCGACGTATGCCGACTCAGTGGATAAAACATAAACATTATCTTTTCGTTTTCCTTTCAAGGTAGGAACCGATTTTGTCTCAAATTTATCGAAGACGCATACATCCTTAGGGCCAAAAAGAATGTACCTTCCTGCCGCCGTGACGTGTGGAACGGATAACAAGTTCTTTTTCATATCGGGTACATGAAAGACATCTTCCATTGAAAACTCCTTTTCCCTTCCATGGCTTGGAAATTTTACCTCTCCTATGTTGGCGATTTGGTGTTTTGATCCATCGGCAATAACCACTACATGATTTCCCATGTATCATTTTGCTTTTGTTAACCTTTCCTTGTATCCGGTTAAGTGATTAGAACATCCAGAATCAGCATTCCATTCTCCAAAACTATTAGACTTGAGCTCGGTAGTGACCATTAAAGCCGTGTCTTCTATAACTTGAGCCACCATTGCTTCTGCGTCCCATGTTTCTTCTTCCTCGGTAACCGTGGCTACATTACCTTCTACTTTTGGTTTCCTACAGTCTTTCGCCACGTGCCCATGTTTTCACAATTGTAACACTCATATGGAAACCTCGGATTATCTTTTGATTTACCTTTGCGCTCAACCGAGCTGTCGCCACGATTTTCGCAACCCTTTTTGTTCCAGTCGGTTTTCCTAGTCTTCTCGTTTGTTTTGGGCTTATTCCATGGTTTATTATTTCGACTCTCTCCTTTTTCCGCATAAAGAGCCTTCTCTTCTTCATTCTTAACCTGAACGCCCGCAAACTGTTTTGCTAAGGCTTCTTGTCCTGCTAACAGATTCTCGAATTCAATGAGGTTTGACTGATTTGCCCAACCTTGGATGGCTGCAACGAAGCTTCTATATTCAGGTTTCAACCCGTTTATAATAATACGTTTCATACGGGCCTCGCTTATTTTGGATTGTACATCGAGATCGCCTATTTCTTGACACAGATTCTTTATTTTTCTAAAGTATTGAGACATAGATAGATCTCCTTGCGAGGCGGTTAATAGTTATCCTTCAAGCATTTGAAGACGAGCGTCATTCTTTTTCGAGAAAAGTGATTCGAGCATGTCCCATGCCGCCTTCGGGTACTCGATATCTTGGAGGTGATCAAGAATATCTTCTTCAACCGTCGTCTTGATAATAAACATAGTGCGTCCCGCTTTGATCTGCCACTTACCGACTGCTCTATTTATGTCGTTAGTGGGTTGTCGGGTATCGTTGCCTTTCGTAACCTGCCACAAATCTTTCCCTTGCAGGTAAGATTTTATGCAGGTCATCCAGGTTTTATAATTCGTTTGGTTCAATTTCTTGATTCCGCCGACCACCTGAAGTTCTGCTATTATTATCGCTGCTACTCTGTTTTTCTTGATTCCTGCGGTCAGAAACAAGTTAGGTTTTGACCAGAATATTCCCTTCTAGTTCCGGTGTAATCGACCAGACTTCAATCAGGATCCTTCTGCGATCAGGGCTTCTGTTTACTGCCTCTGATCGGATTCTATTGCTGCTGATTGGTTTCTTCTTCATAAGGCTCTGATACCACTTAAAGAACTTGTGGATATGACAGAAACTCACGACGGCTGACTAGAACAAACTAAAAACAAACTTTTTTTTTGACACTTTTTTATTAACTTGGAAGATAACGTACGTACATAGACTTGACCCCTATTTATACTAAACTTGCAACAAAAGTAATAAGAATTCTAAACTAACAGGGACTGACAATCCTATACCAAATCCTATCTAAACAAATTATATAAGCTACAAAACTACTAATTTTAGTTTAGTCCTAGGACTTTAAACGATCTCCGCCATCCTCCCCTTGAGATCACTCGGTTCACCACAAAAGTCCAACATCGTCGATCTTCAATACAAACTACAAACACTATATTGAAATTGGTTTGGTCGTTGATGATCTTAGTGTCATCAATATATTTTGTATAACTCGATTTACTAAAGATTGTATGAGAAATTGGAATAAACATTTGTTCAAGTTAGGAAGAATGAAGTATACATTCATTTAGAAGTATTTCTCAAGGGTTCTAAGTGGTAAAACCCCTAGACCATTGGGTGTTCTGGGGACGCGGCCCCCTTGTCAGGGTTGGGGCATAGCCCTGACGAGGCTTCAGATTTGCGTTGTTGGTTAAAAGTTTCATAAAAATCGATTGTCACTAGAAGTTGCTACCAGTCATATTGCAACTTATCATCAGTGTCAAGTTAGTTTAGTAACGGAAATTGAACCCACGATTGTATATTACTACTAATTAGTGGAAATTATGTCTTGTCTTTAGTGGTAAGTTAAGGGCATGTTTGGCTAAGCTTATTTAACCTAAAAAGGAGTTTTTGTGAAAAGCACTTATTGACTTATTACTTTTTGAAAAGGAGTTTTTAAAAAAGTGTTTGGATTAGCTTATAGTGTGGGAAAAGCCAATAAGTCAATAAGTTGTTTTTTAAAAAGTGTTTGGCTTAGCTTATTGATGTAAAATGACTAAAAGGGCTCAAAAAGTTATAAGTTGATCAAAAAGTCACACCATCCTAACTTCTCAAAAATGACTTTTTCTTCTTTACAAAAAGTCATTTTGAAAAGTTATTTTAGATTTACCAAACACAAAATCTCCTTATTAACTTTTTGAAAAAGCTAATAAGTCAATAAGTTGATTCAAAAAGCTTAGCCAAACATGCCCTAAATATGATTAATATATAGTAACGGTAAAAGTGCTTAGTAGTGACCATGAGCACTAGTAAAACCTGTCTAGTGACTAAGTATTTAATAACCAGGATGTAGTACGGGCAAAGCACAAGAAAGTTGGTTGATTTAAAGATCTGAAAAAAATCAAACTAAACCTTGTATACCTCGTAACTTTGCAGAAAGCCTTTATGTCCCATTGCTTTTGGTTGATTTGTGAATCTTTTTTAATATATATATATATATATATATATATATGTTTTGGATAAAAATTACCGAAGCAATTAAGTGATCAAATTAGTTAAGTGAGGTAGTGTGCTAAAAATATGTGTTGAAAATATGCTGATTAAGTTATTTGTAAAAACAGTTTTCAGGATACGGCTCAAGATATAGAGCTGTATCTATGATCAAACAATGAGCAAAAAAGGTAAAGGGTGACACCGGATATACGAGGAAAGCCCTTGATCAATCTAGATCGTCGGCACAAAACCTCAGGAGCTGACAATCGCAGCTGCCTTGTTCTTCTATTACTTCGAATATCAGGATACAGTGCAGGATATGATGCGGATCAACTAGGTGTTACAAGGTAATTCGAGTACAAGTGTTTATGTGTAGTGATTGCTAGTAGCTACAGAGAAAGAGTAAGAGTGAAATTGCGTGCCTTAAACTGATCCGATCCATCTATTTATAGTAAAAGAAATTTAACAAACTACCCTATTAAACCGGGATTCGGCGTATATTCCCCATACGAACGTTGTAGACCTGGTCTTTCGGGTTCAACGTCTCTCATATAACTGTTTTGCCCGAGTCTTAAGGAGAAGAGGTCCACTTGACCGTTAGTGACCCACAGCCTCTAACCTGCACGTGGTTAATTCAGTTAATACCAGGATATCGCACCAGGATGTTACCAATATCCTGATCCGGTATCCTGGTCACAAGTAAACAATCAAAAGCAGAATATTAGTCAGGATATATATGCTTAGAAAATGACCCATAACAATTGTCCCCAAAATATACCTGTTGGAATTCTGAATTCAAACAGATATATTTTAAACTTTTTCACCTGGATCGAGGCAATCAATACTACGAGACTTTTGAAATGACAACGTGCAACTTCCAAGGCATTATTTACTCTTTATCCCCCTATCCTTTAGCCTATAATTAGCCAAAATACTTTGCATTATGATCATCTCTATCTTCAAGCGAATTTCAGGTACTTTTTCTCTCTCTCTTCCCTATTTTCCCTGTTTAAATCCGCTATTCTCCGGTTGTGATCCTCCACGGCTACCCGCACTAGATCCCAAACGGCGGACTCCATTCCCCCTTTTCACAGACAAAACCTGCTTAAGGAACCTTCGAAAGAGGTATGTTCTTTCGATGATGCCGATATTGCGGCTTTACGAGCTTCCGGCACCTTTCCCGCCGGTACAATTTTCTGTCCCTTCGACCGAGAGGTCCGATCGGATTTTTGTTCTTACGAGTGGGTATGCTTCTTCGCTTATCCTTTCTCCATAGGGCTGCAGTATCCGTTTTCCCCTTTTATCTCTCGTTTCTTCGAGCTCACAGGCCTTAGCTTCGCACAAATCATGCCCATGGTTTGGCGCGTGTTAGTCACTTTGGAGCAGATTAAGGCTCGTCATATGCCCAACCTTTGCATTGAAGATCTGCCGATGGACTATCGCTTAAGATCTCATGGATCCAGCCGGTTCCTTCTATTTTCTATCTCCAAAGATCCTCTCATTCTTAAGGCTACCAAGAACGAGGATAAATGGACAAGAAAATTCTTCTTTGTAAAAAGGGATTCCATTGATAGGGGTTTTGACCTTCCTAAGAGATGGTTGAATTCTGGTAGGATTTAGGGTTTTAGGAATATCCTCAATCATATCCCGAGACTACATCTTGAATTGATATCCTGATATGTTTATTCCTTTTTTGCAGCAAACTTCAAGGAATTAGCTCCCCCAAGTGCCGAATCGGAAGGGAGGATAAAAGAAATCTACAAGCTTCCGGAAAGTGAAAGGTCCTTTACCCTGCTACTCACAAGTCAAAGTCAAAGATCAAGTTCCAACATGTCTGGTAAGCACAAGATTATAGTGAATATAAAGTATAAGTGTTACAAACTAAATATTTCTTCCCTTGTGTAGTGCCGGTCATTAACCTTGAAGGCTTCCAGCTTGACGAGTTGGACAGTTACTCTAGCCTCGCACCTCCCATGCAAGAATCCAATCCGAAGTCATCTGTCACTCCGAAGCCTACTAATTCAAAGACTATTTCTGCTCCTAAAGCTCCTCCAGCATCCAGGACCCGGGCCTCTAGCTCCCGGAAGAGAAAGGAAGTTGAGCCCCCCACTACACCCCATGTGTTCCCATTCGAGAACCTCGGCTTTACGGAATCCAGCAAATTCATGACCGGCTTCCTCAACCAGGTTGGTATCCTGACCCATATCCTGCAACATATGCTAGTTAATAAAGTCAACTAAAGTCAATACCTGATTTCTTTGCAGGGTCTCGAACGCCTGGTGTTTCTCTATGAGGATGCATGTGGCTCGAATGTCATGCTTGAAAGTCAGCTGAAAAAGGCCGAGGCCACCATCGCAGATCAAGCAGCAATTTCCACCGCCAAATCGGAGCACTACTAAGCTAAGTACAAGGCTATAACTCAAGATCACCAGTCTGTCATCCAGAAGATCACCCAAGAGGCTCAAGCTAAGGTCGACGCAGCTCAGGTTCAACACGAGCAGGCCATGGCTTCATACTGGGAGAGCCTCAAGAATTCTGTCGTCATCTCCCTTCTCCAGGCCAGACTGAAAATGGCTTACGAGGCAATGGCTTTGGGTTTGCAATGCCCTTCTTGGAACACCAAGGCCTGGGAGGTGAAACTAAGAGATCTTGGGGGGAATCCTGTGGAGCCTCCTGCCAAATCTGATGTGAAAGAACCTACCAAGATAGTGGACGCTAGTGCTTCAAAGGATGCTGCTGATGATGCTGGGGCAAATGCTGGAGAAAATGCTGGTGGAGAGGATGCTGCTGAAGATGCTGGGACAAATGTTGGAGAGGATGCTGGTGGAGACGTCACGATGAAGGAAGGAGCTGCCCCTTAAGTGCAGTGATGTGGGCGATGATGGACATACGTGCCAAGGCCGGAGTCCACTTTTTTAAATTTCATGGTTGTGGTCTGTACAAACAATTTACTTTTTTCTGCACTAGAACAAAATGATGACCAAAGGTGGATGGGTCCTGTGTTTCAGGATGAAGCCCTTGGTCATCAGTTAGTATAATTTGTTTTAGATGATGCAACGGTTGGAGGCGGATGGGTCTCGGTTTGAGATGAAACCTTCAACCGTCGCTTAAATATGGTAAAAACTAATAGTGCTTTTGGTGGATGGGCCTCGGTTTGAGGTGAAACCAAAAGCACAACTTTTGACTTGTTAATAGTATAACCACCGTTTGACTTATTTGTTGTTGCCTTCTAATTTCTGTCATGCATCTCTTAGTTTAGATTCTAGGTTTGCAAAAATTTGTGCAACTATCTTTTGAAAATATCCTGATCAATATATTCAGTGATATCTTATGAAGACCAAATAGAATTTCTCAAAATCCAATCAATTTTAGATAAAATTTCTAAAAAATAAAAGATAGTCTATTTTCCAAAACCTGTTTTGATAACACTTGTTTGATCAGAGTATTAATTTTCAATCCAAGTATCATCTCCCAAATATTCCAATCAAATATCCCAAAACGTATCCCAAACACACATTTTGAAGACATATCCTAAAGATATATCCTTCTCAGGATACTTTAAGCCTTAAACAGAGTTAAACAATTCATGTAAGGTTCACAAAGGAAAGATCATACCAGGAATTGAGTGTAACCCTAGTATTAAACTCCAACCCCTTTTGCGACTTCTCCCACTAAGATGTCCCCAGTCCGAGACACTTAGCCCAATTTTGATCTTTTGAGCTTCACACAATTGCTTCAGAAGGAATGTCCCCTGTGCATGAAGTCTATAAACACTTAGAAAATTTTTGAATATCAGTTCCAACTGTTTAGACAATTCTTGTGTTACAGGGGTTAAACCCAAAAATATACTGGAGATAAATCCTTAGTATCCTGGGGAAAATCCCAAATTTTCATGCGCTACAGGCGGAGTGTATAAACTCCAAGACTTAGAAAGGTGATAACCTTTAAACCTTAGAGAGTATGAAAATACCCTTTCGTGAGAGAAGGTGATCAATCCTCATATACCTTTAGGATTCAGGATATAGCCAATAGTAACGAAATTGTCAGCCACTTTTACATGAACTGGTCCCGCCACCTTGAACTATTCCCGAATAACTTGCGCTCCAGGCAGGGTGTTTAAACCCAATTCAGAAGAAAGGTGAATACCTTTAAACCTGTGAAGGGATCAGGATCCCTTAGACGTGAGAGAGGGGGCCAATCCTCTAATCTTCTGAAGTATCCTGAATGTATATCCTGGAGCTATATCTCGAAGCATATACTGTAAAACAACTGTAAGCTAAGGTGGGTGTTAGCCTGGCTAACACCCCTCCGATGCTTAAGTCAGTAATGGGTTCTAAACAGTAAATAATGCTAAAATTTAATAAAAGAGACAGAATCCATACCATCCTGAGTTAGAATTTAAATTCCATACTCACTTGAAATAGAGTTTTAGATGTATTGCGTTCCAGGATCTTGGTAGCATATCCCCCTCCATATTCTTGAGTCGGTATGCTCCTTTTCCTGATTCTGATTCAACCTCATAGGGTCCTTCCCATTTTGGAGCCAACTTTCCATCAGCAGGATTAGTAGTATTCTGAAAAGTCTTTCTCAATACCCAATCTCCAACTTGAAATCTTCTAGTCCTTATATTCTTGTTATATGCTTTAGACATCCTCTGTTGATATGCTGCCATCCTTAGCCTTGCTGCGTCTCTTGTCTCATCAATAGTATCCAGTTCCTGGCATAGGACTTCAGGATTCTTCTCAGGATCCCGGAGGTTGGATCTTGCTGTAGGTATCACCGTCTCTGTCGGGATTACTGCCTCTGCTCCAAATACTAAGGAAAATGGGGTTTGCCCAGTAGCATTCTTCACGGTTGTTCTATCAGCCCATAGGACAAATGGTAGTTCTTCTGCCCATCTTCCCTTCTTAGCTCCAAGTCTTTTCTTCAAATTGTTGACGATTATCTTGTTTGAGGATTCTGCTTGTCCATTTGCTTGAGGATGTACCGGAGTAGACGTGATTATTTTGATTCCCCAACTCTTGCAAAAGTCAGTAGTCCTTTTACTTATAAACTGGGATCCATTGTCACAAATGATTTCAGCTGGTACTCCAAATCTGGTCAGGATATTTCTCTTTATGAAGGATACTACTTCTTGGTCTCTAACTTGAACAAATGCTTCAGCTTCAACCCACTTAGAGAAATAATCAGTCATTGCCAGCATAAAGACTTTTCCTCCTAGAGCTTTTGGTAATTTCCCTACTATGTCCATCCCCCATTTCATGAATGACCAAGGGGAAGCTATAGGATATAGGGGTTCAGCTGGTTGATGTAATATGTTACTATGTCTTTGACATGCATCACATCTTCGAGCATATTCTGCAGCATCTTTTCTCATCGTCGGCCAATAATATCATGTTCTTAACGCCTTTGAGAATAATGACATGCCCCCAGTATGGTTACCACAATCCCCTTCGTGTATATCCTGAAGCACTTCCTTAGTTTCGGGATCCTCTAAGCACCTCAGATATGGTCCTGCAAGAGATTTCTTATACAAGACATTATTTATAATAGTGAATCGTGATACCTTCATTCTGAAGGCCTTAGGATTCTCATCCTTTGGTATGTGTCCTTCCTTGAGATATCTTATAATTGGAACCATCCAGGACTTGGGATCCTTCTCAGGATACTCATCAGGATCCTGAATACTTAGTACTTCCTTATCCTGAGGATTCGTCGCAGGATATAAGATATGTAACATTGGTATTCGGGTTCCTTCCGGTATCCTGACTGATGATCCTAAATTCGCCAAGGCATTAGCTTCAGCATTATCCTCTCTTGGTACCTGTTCAAGTGTGAAAATATCGAAATATCCTGCTAATTTTTTGAGAATTTCGAGATACTCGATTAATTTCTCGCCTTTAACTGCATATGATCCCTTAAAATGATTAGTGATTAACAAGGAGTCAACATATACTTGCAAATTCTTAATATTCATATTTTTAGCCAACTCTAATCCTGCAATTAAAGCCTCATATTCTGCTTCATTATTAGTAGCAGGGAATTCACATCTAATAGCCTGGTGTAATATGTCCCCCTGTGGCGATTTTAGTAGTATACCTAAACCTACACCTCTTACATTAGATGCACCATCAGTATATAATGTCCAGGATTCTAAGTTTTCTCCTAGCTGCTGTACTTCTAAGTCTACTTCATTTTGAATGTCACTACTGAAATCAGCCACAAAGTCGGCTAAAGCCTGAGACTTTATGGCATTTCTAGGCTCATAAACTAAATCATAGGCACTTAATTTTACTGACCACTTAGCCATCCTGCCCGACATCTCGGGTTTCCTAAGCACGTTCTTAACAGGATAATTAGTTTTAACATGAATCCTATGTGTCTCAAAATAATGCTTTAGTTTGGTTGATGCCATAACTAGGGCTAATATCAATTTTTTCTAGATGAGAATATCTAGTTTCAGCATCTAATAAACTTTTACTAACATAATAGACAGGATATTGCTGACCTTCATGGTCCTTTATAAGAACGGCACTTACAGCATTCCCTGATACTGCGAGGTATAGGGACAGTGGTTCACCATTTTCAGGCTTCATCAATAGAGGTGCAGTTGAGAGATACTGCTTCAAATCTTGTAGAGCTGCTTCATGCTTCTCTTTCCATTCGAACTTCTTGTTTTTCTTCAGGATATCATAAAATTCCTTGCATTTTTCAGAGGATCTTGAGATAAATCTGTTCAATGCTGCTACTCGCCCTGTTAACCGTTGAACATCCTTCATATTTGAAGGTGATTTGATATCCAAGATAGCTTTAATCTGCTCCGGGCTTGCCTCTATTCCTCTTTTAGTCACCATATAACCTAGAAACTTTCCTGCCCCCACTCCAAAATGGCACTTGGCAGGATTTAGTTTCATATTGTACTGGTCCAGGATATCAAATGCTCCTTTAATATCCTGGAGATGATCCTCAGCCTTCTTGGATTTGACTACCATATCGTCAATGTACACCTCCATGGTGTCCCCCAGTTTGTCTTTAAACATCATGTTCACCAATCTCTGGTACGTTGCACCTGCATTTTTCAAACCAAAAGGCATAGCAGTATAACAGTAAATACCTGTTGGTGTCATGAAAGCAGTGTCCTCCTGGTCTGAAGGTTCCATTTGGATCTGTTGGAATCCTGAGGATGCATCCATGAAGGTTAACATATCATGACCGGCAGTGGCATCCATCATCGAGTCTATATGAGGCAGAGGGAATGGGCCTTTAGGACATGCTTTGTTCAAGTCTGTGTAATCTACACAAACTCTCCATTTCCCATTCTTCTTTTGAACCACGACCACATTTGCTAGCCACTTGGGAAATTTGACTTCCCTGGTCATCTTGGACTTCAATAGTCTTTCAACCTCTTCTTGAATAATTATGTTTCGTTCTGGAGCAAACTTCCTTCTCTTTTGCTGGATAGGCTTGAAAGACCTGTCAATTCCAAGCTTGCGAGTTATAATATCCTTGGAAATACCTGTCATATCCTCGTGTTTCCATGCGAACGTCGACATCCTGCATCTAAGAAAATTAGTCAATTGATTTTCAATATCCTGAGGGATATTGGTTCCTACGAGCACCGAGATATCCGGATTATCCTGATCCAGGATAACTTTCTTTACATCCTGCTCCGAAGCCTCCATGATATCCTGGGCCCGCATCTTTAATTGCTATGCTGCACTAGGCTTGGTTGAGGATTTCATTGAGGATGAGTAACATTCCTTCGCCTCCTGCTGATCACTATCAACCTTGACAACCCCCCAAGGAGTAGGGATCTTGATGCACTGATGATAAGTCGATGGCACAGCCTTCATATCATGGATCCATGGCCTGCCTAGTATGATGTTATAGCAGGATAGGGAGTCCATCACACAGAAACGTTGTATTGAGTTGACCCCTTCAACATATACTGGTAACTTTATCTCTCCCACTGTGTTCCTGGCCTCTCCACTGAACCCAACAAGCACGGTGGATTTTGAAGTAATATCCATTGGAGATACATTCATTCTTTTCAAAGTTTCTAGTTGGATTATGTTGACGGAGCTGCCATTATCCACCAATATCCTGCGTTCAAAATGGTTAGCCACGTATAAAGTTATTACGAGATCATCATGGTGAGGATCCTGGACAGTTTCCCTGTCATCACTGTCGAAAGTGATCACTTTATCAGTTGTGAGGGTAGTCATCCTGGCTGGTTTATCTCCCCTCTCGGCCTTAGCTTCCTTTGCATATCTCTTGGCCGCAGAATATGAAGTCCCACAAATGTCTGATCCTCCTGAAATAAAGTTGATTATCTTGGCATCCGCAGGAGGTGATGCTGCTCGTTCAGGATCCTTCTCAGTATCCTAACCCTTATTCTTCTTTCTTCCTAGGAGATCCTTCAGATATCCCTTGCTTAGAAGATAACTTATTTCCTTTCTTAGAGCAATGCAATCCTCAGTTACATGTCCGAAATCTTCATGGAAGGCACACCATTTGGATTTATCCTTCCAATCAGCTTTTTGTTGATTCTTTCGAGGCCACCTAGCTTTGTCTCCTAAACCCTGCATAGCATACATTAACTCAGGTATGTTAACAGAAAAGCAATATTTAGATAATTCAGGATATTCTTCAGGATCCTCGTCTTCAACAGCATTCACTTTCTTGTTGTCATTTCTGCCATACGGCTTAGAGCGATATGGTTTATACGAGGATTCTGATTTCCTATTGGTTGATTCATAGGTTGAGGTGGAATTCATCCTCTCTTGCATCTTCTTATCATCCTCCAAGCGAATATATCTCAAGGCCCTGTTACGAGCTTCGTCGAGATTCCTGCAGGGATTCATTACAAGATCCTGATAAAACTGAGAATCTTTTTGTAATCCCATCTTAAAAGCCTGCACAGCTGTTGCAGCATCAAGATGTGGGATATCCAAGGATTCCCGACTAAACTTGTTCACATAATCCCTCAAGGATTCCTGAGGCCCTTGAGTTATCCTGTAAAGATCACTGGTTAGTTTCTCAAAACTCCGGATGCAAGAAAACTGACTATTAAATAAATTAACCAAATGAGCAAACGAAGTAATTGAGTGAGGAGGAACATTTAACAGCCATTTTAAGGCTGATCCTGTCAAGGTAGAACCGAAACCCTTGCAGAGACATGCTTCCTTGAGATCTGGAGGGATAGGGTTGATCTCCATCCTTTCTCTATACTGGGCGATATGCTCTTCAGGATCCGTGGTTCCGTCATAGAGTTTCATGTTGGGGGTTTGAAATCTTTTCGGGATTTCAGCATCACAGATAGGATGCGCAAACCAGGATATCCTATGACTGTCTTGGGATACTTCTGGAATCGGCTGGACCACCCCAGGCACACTGGATATCATGTCTTTCAGCTTTTGGAGTTCTCTGGAAAATGCCAATGTCATACCTGCATCCTGCAAAGATCCAACACCATTAGTAGCAAGAGTGTTATTATTATTAGATACATTACCAGTCTGGGGATTCTGGCCATATCCTGAAGCATATCCTGAGCTTCTCACGGTTGATACTCTTATTAAAGAGGGTATCTCAGGAGTATGATTCTGGGAATGACTTGGCACGATATTCCCCCGGTTATCCTCAGTGAAAACTGCAGAACTGAAGTTCAAAGCCCTGGGTTGCAAAGGAGTGACAGTTTCTTCAGCATGCCTACTTGGGCCGGATTTCAAGAGTTGTATCTCTCTCATCAGCATCCGATTAGTTTCCTGCTGCTGCCTCATCTGTTCTTGTACACTACCAAACAAATTCAGAATTTCGTCATTAGAAGCCAAAACAGGACCAGATCCCTGGGCATTGGGAGCGGGGATAACATCCCGAGCCACAGGACTTTCAGCTCCTTGTGAAGAGGCTTGCATTCTTAGAGGAGGAGGTGGAAGCACCGAACCAATTGTTGCAGAGGTTGTAGCAGACATGGTGGAAGAGCTCATGTTTGATCTCGAGGCCATTGAAAACAATGTAGCAAAAAGTTTTGACAATAGAAAACCGAGTAATGATTTTACTAAAGTTTTTAGTGAAAATAGAACCACTTGCCCCATGGTGGGCGCCAAATTGTTTTGGTCAAAAATTACCGAAGCAATTAAGTGATCAAATTAGTTAAGTGAGGTAGTGTGCTAAAAATATGTGTTGAAAATATGCTGATTAAGTTGTTTGTAAAAACAGTTTTCAGGATACGGCTCAATATATAGAGCTGTATCTATGATCAAACAATGAGCAAAAAAGGTAAAGGGTGACACCGGATATACAAGGAAAGCCCTTGATCAATCTAGATCGCCGGCACAAAACCTCGGGAGCTGACAATCGCAGCTGCCTTGTTCTTCTATTACTTCGAATATCAGGATACAGTGCAGGATGTGATGCGGATCAACTAGGTGTTACAAGGTAATTCGAGTACAAGTGTTTGTGTGTAGTGATTGCTAGTAGCTAGAGAGAAAGAGTAAGAGTGAAATTGCGTGCCTTAAACTGATCTGATCCATCTATTTATAGTAAAAGAAATTTAACAAACTACCCTATTAAACCGGGATTCGGCGGATATTCCCCATACGAATGTTGTAGACCTGGTCTTTCGGGTTCAACGTCTCTCATATAACTGGTTTGCCCGAGTCTTAAGGAGAAGAGGTTCACTTGACCGTTAGTGACCCACAGCCTCTAACCTGCACGTGGTTAATTCAGTTAATACCAGGATATCGCACCAGGATGTTACCAATATCCTGATCCGGTATCCTGATCACAAGTAAACAATCAAAAGCAGAATATTAGTCAGGATATATATGCTCAGAAAATGACCCATAACAATATATATATATATATATATAAACCTAAGAGGATCAGTAATGTGTTAAGAGATAAGAGTTTGTTACGTTAGTTTGTTATTGTATCTTGTTTATTAGTGGCGGACCCAGGATTTTTTCATGGGGGTGCGGAATATTATTAAATATTTTAGGCCCTTAGGTATATGAAAAAAATTTCGGTTCATATCAGGCCGTATCGGGTTGGTTCAGGTCTTGTAAAAAAAAAGAATATCAAGCTAAAATTTATATAATCATCAAAAACACGTCAAACGTCATTACAAACATATTAAAAATGTCTCCCTATGGGTTTTTATTTTTTAAAATCTATACAAACATCATTTAGAGCTACTTTTAAAAGCATGTTTTTCTCTATATAATATATACAATTATTTTTTAACACTAAACACTTAAACAATCATCATCAAACTGAATAAAACAATTAACGAGACTAGATCCAATTGAAAAGCCTGTATATTTAATTACTTAGCCCACTAATATAGGTTTTTAGCAATTTTATTGGCCCAATAATGAGTCCAGTTTTCATGTTTAGGAAAGTATATCAATTACAATTTCCGGCACCACCCTAAATAAGGAAATAAGAAAAGCAGGTTTTTGGTTGTTATAACTAACCGTTTTTAATAAACTAGTTATGTTCACGTTAACGTGTTTAATTCATTTAACTATCAGGTTGACCAGTCAACCCATGTACGGCATGTTTGACCCATTTATTACAACCCACTAACCACATTAACATGTTTACAAATTTATAGTATCTATGCAATTTACAACCTGTCAAACCCCTTTTAGAAAAATGGGTTATACTTTTTTAAACCTTAGGGTAAATTACACTCTTCGTCCTTTATGTTTGTAGCAAGTTGCAATGGATAGCCTTTAACTTCAATAATTACAGTCACAGTCCTTTATTTGGAAAACTCATTACACAATACGTCCTTTGGTTCAAACCTAGTTAAAATTTTCAGTAAAGTATAACATGTGCAAGGTTTGTAATTTTACTATATATTTAAAATATATCTTTTTTTATTTTCATTTTCACAACTACAGTTCACAAACTCTTATCCCATTTCTGTTATCTCTCATGTCTCTCTCTCACCCTCTTATCTCTACAACTCCATCTTTCTATTCCTTTTCTTCATCACCAACCAACTACTACCATCTGACCAAATTCACCACCCAACCACCACAATCACAGCTAACCTAACTATCCTATAAATAGTTTTCCCCAAATTCACTTTTTTTGAAAACCCAGTTCATGAATCCTCATCCTAACCTCTTAAACCTCTTAATTTTCATCTCAAACTCCAAATTCACTCTTCTTCAAAAACCCAGATCATGAATTCTCCTCATCCTAACCCCTTAAACCTTCAAAAAATAACGTACCTCTGCTTTGACTTCACTTCTGAGCTGGCCTCCAAAAATCTCACTTAACTTTGACGGAATAAATCTTTGCATTCTGCGAACGAACTTGTCTGAAGAAGAAGAAGGTGAGAGTTTGACTAACGGTTTCGATGAAAATGAACAGATCCGAGCTGGTGATGAACTCAAACAACACAAAAAAAAAATAAACAGAAGATAGATCACAGAAGAGATAAAACGAGTCTGTTGCAATATGCGTATCGTGCTTCTTCTCTAGCGCATCATAGAATTAAAGAGTCTCTGCTTAGCTCCGATGCTATATTCAAGCAGGTTGTGCTTTGCTTTAATATTATTAAGTAACTCTGGTAGTTGATGGTGGTGGTAGGTGTTAGAGGGAGGGGGAGGGTGAGAGAGAGAGAGATGGGTGACAGAGAGTTCTGAAAAGTGGGATATGTTTAAAAAAATTAATCCCTTTTTATTTACTGTATTAGAATGAGAAAAGATAATATTACCCTCATGTGCAAGGCACATGACACATTTATCTGAAAATTTTAACCAGGTTAGGGTCAAAGGACGTATTGTGTAATGGGTTTTCCAAATAAAGGACTGTGACTGTAATTATTAAAGTTAAAGTTTATCCATTGCAACCCGCTACAAACATAAAGGACGAAAAGTGTAATTAAACCTAAACCTTAATATCTTTGACAAGAATAAATAAATTGGTCATTTTTATAATCGGGGTCTCATTAGGTGTGGCATTTGCGTCTTTCGATCATTGTAAAATTCCGAAAAACTTCGTATTTAATGAAACACTGTGTTTTATTTCCGGGTTTTTATAAATACATATGACATTTGCACGTTTTAGTCCTTGTACAGTTTTATTCACTGAAACCTTTTCTGGAAGTGAAATCGTAAACTGTTACGTAAACGTAATCAGTTTAACGCGACGTACACTCCAGAACAATGATATAAGCTAAACATACCCTAAATACCCTTTACAGAACTTAGAAATAAGTTTTGAGGGGTTCGGTATGGCAAAAACCATGCTTATTCGAGCTCAGAGACTATTTGCGACAAACTGTGAAAGTCTGGTGATTCTCGTATTTTTGAAGACGAACCATGTTTACACCTCCAAAAGTTTTTGTAATCATTATAATCTTGTATTTTATTGATAAGAATGCAAAAATATCAATCGTTGCGAATTTCGGTCATTTTCGTGTTAGTTATAGCGTTCTTGTAATTAAGCAAAAAACGCAACCGTACAACAGAACGAACCAACATCCATGACATTTTCGGGCAAAATCCAAGTTACACATGCCTTAACACCTTTATGGAGCCTAAATATCAGGTTAACGACTGTTAAAAGTGTCAAAACGTGACGAAGCAAGTGAAGGGACCAAAACTGCCAAAAATTAAACAAGTTTTGGTGGTTCAGCCGGGAGGGTCACGCCAGGAGAGGGGGTCCAGCCCCGCATGTCGCCTGGCACTACTCTGAAAAAAAAACTGACAGCAACATGGCAGCTTCTAGCTTAAAGCCTTGGAACCCAAGATTTCATATTCCCCAAGTTCTAAACCTGCATTTGACACATGTTACACCTCCCTTAAGATCATGACACCTCCTAGGACACTTGTAATGATCTAATGGCTTCCAAAACACTATAAATAGAAATCATTTCTTCATCACAACTTGCTCATTTCATACTTTCTTCTCACATCTTCTTGGAGCTTGCTTCCATCTTTTGGAGGCCTCCTCTCTGAGTTCTTAAGTGTTCCTTAACACAAGTAAGTTCTTATCCTTAGTCTATTTCATTTATTTTAGCTATTTTGAGCTAAAAGTCAAACAGTTTGACTTTCGATTCTGACCAAAATTGGTCAAGTCAAAGTTCATTTGAACTTTGCAACGTGATCGTAATCACAAAGGTTATAATCCCTTGTGATTACACCTGCTGATTACCATGTTTACCAGTCGAAGTGACGAGTCAAAGTTTCGGTCAAAAATGCACATTATGTGCATTTTATGATGGAACTATTTTCGGGTATGAAAACACTAAGTTTTGATACCAAATCAGTTTTACAACTTAGTTAGACATGTTTTAACATGTCCAACTCGTCACTTCTAGTTTAGTGCTTATTTTGAATCGTAAGTCGAGCGGTCTTGACCACAGCTTTGACTTTCAAATCTGACCGTTTGGTCAATCTTAGGATTCGACCAAACACTTATTTGTGACCATATTTGTATAGGGAATAACCTACTGAGGTTATACCTTATGGTCACGTCGTTTGGTTAGTGTTATGATAAGTCGTTCTTATGTTCTTTAAAAATGACCAAAATGCCATTTTTGTGCATAAATCCATTTTAAGCATATGTAACCCAATTTTGACATATAAACTGATGTTGCAACATTATTAAACATGTTTTGGCATGTAAGACTTATCACAGGACTTGTTTGACCATCCGATCATACTTTTACACAAATGACACGTTAAAGTAGCGTAAACTACTTTAACGAGTCATAACAGGTCAAAAGCACTTAGGATCTTTTTCAAATCAGAATGTTAAGTTTATTAAATTATACCATATGAGTTCCAACACTCATTTGATTTATAAAACTTCATTCTACCCGATCCGCCGATTAAAGTCCCGACTTATTAACATAGTTATCCGATGTTAGGACACCCTTGAATCCTTGCTACTTTGAGCTTTGTTTGAATCTTTCGGATAAGACTTATACGCAATCCCAAGTGTAACAACCCGACTTTCAAAGTCAAAGTCAAAGTACAAGTCAAAGTCAAAGTCAAGTCAAGGGAAGAAAAAATTGCTAATTGGATCTGTCATTCCTTGCTTCATTATTGCTTGTACTCTTTGACGTGTTAATCGATACTCTAATTTATGTTACTTTAGTTGTATTATGTGGAGTAAATGCAATAAATCGCTATTTAATCGCTAACCGACTTATCACTAATCGCATCGCTATCGCATCACAACTCGAATTACAGGTTCTGAATGTTGATTTACATGTGTGTGTTATTATGTGTTACTTGTGCATGCTTATATTGTTTGAGGTGAATGTTCGAAAACACAATCACGACTCTATCGCAACGCAATCTCATCGTGAACTCGAAATCTAAGGTTTACTTTTGTGATTATTTGTAGTTATATTTTTTGTGTAACTAGTGTATAATACTATCGCATCGCTCACTCGCAACGCAACGCATCGCAACGCTCAACGCACAAAAAAAAAGTCAGAAACTGGCAAAAGCCATCCGATCGGAAGGCCCTCTGATCTGTCACATTGCACCGCCCTTTCTCCTCTCTTGCCTATAAATAGCACATGTCACATCACTATTCATGTGATGTGAGAGCTCCCATTCGACCAGCACGCACTTGACCTATTTTCTCTCGATTCCTCGCGATTCTTGTAAGTTTCTACCTTAAATCTTGTACTTCTATCATCTACACACACTTCTTCATCATTTCCACCATCAAATCTTAACTTTTCACCATGAAATCGGTGGATTTGGGCTGTTTTAGGATGATGTCATCTTGGGTTCTCAAGAACACCAAAGTGTGACCTCATTCCACCAAGAACAACTCAGATCCAAAGGATTTCTACAATGTTTAAACACTGATTTCACCTAAATCTAAACATTTTTCAAGAGTTTCAAACTTTTCTTCAACTTTCTTAACTTTAAACTCAAAACTGTTAGAACCTGGACTAGTTCGGGTTCACTACTCATCCTCTAGTGTAGATCCGGATTAAGAACGGATTCTTAACGAAGAGACGACCGATTCACGAGTTGAACATGAACTCCCGTCACAAACAGTCACCGAACGAACGGGGTGATTCCCATCCGAACGGATGTCTAGGCGTGCTGTGATTCTGTTATTTGACACGGGGTCAAACCGTCTCGGTTCAATCGCAAAGCTTTCCAAACTTAACTGATTTTACAAAAAAAAATTCAACTCGAACAAGTCGTTCAGATGAACGACCATCTGATGGGATAGCCATCCGATCGAATGGCTACCCGGCCCAATGATTTGTGTTGCTAAATACTTAAAAAATCTCAACAGTTTCAAAGTGCCAGTCTCCACTCGGATTGCCATCCGAGCGAACGGCCATCCGTCCGGATGACCGTCTGACTGGATGAACTGAAGGGTGGAGACATTCCAAGTCTTTTAAAACGCTACAAGGAAAACTTCAAAGTTCAATCATACACAAACACACCCATCCCAGACGAGTGGCCATCCCACCGAATGGTCATCCGTCCGGATGAGCATCCGTCTGGACAGTCATCCGATCGGATGACTATCCGTCACTTGTCTCACTCACCTCGTTTCACGTACCGTTCAACGCTCATACTATCGTACTGTGTTCAGGCTAATCTCTCAGCGCTCCCTTCAATCCAAGACTGTGTTTACTTGTTAAACACGATGTGTGAGCATACTCGACCCCTTTTTGCTTTAAGCACTTTTGGGTGTTACATACGTTACTTATATCAAAATCATAATCAACACACAACGCAAACACTTTTATACGCTAACCGCTCTGCATGTTATACGTGTTATTCGATGAATGATAGTATGTTATGTTTACACAGTGATTGTTGCCTGACACCTTAGCAACGATAGTACTATAGTTTGGACTCAGCACCTGTCGTGGACAGGGGTTGTTAAGGGCTTTACTTCACCTGTCACACTGGTAATATGTGTTGTGCATTCTACAACTCGCAGTCACGTCTGTGCATATTTCATTGTCGATAACCTACCTGCTTCACATTAGACATGTTACATGCTGGTTATGCGTAAATCGCTTTCGCTACTATTATACTGTTAAACTTGTATGCTTACCTTTACACTATGTGTATTGACTTTTATTTTAACGTATGTGACATGTGTTTAGGATGCTCATGCCTGCTTACTGTGATGAAATCAAGTCTAGGGGAGTCTAGAAACAAATAACAATTTATGAGTTGTCGAAACTATGATTTGTCTTTGAGAAACACTTGTCTATAATAACTGTTTTATTTTCGTATGTTATGGTATGGGACGTAACGTTTAAATATCTGGTAATTTAGTTGTTATGGATTCTCTTGGACAATCTGTTTCGCTAAGTGCCGTGCCCCGATGTTTCCGCCATCGGTTGGGATGTGACACCAAGTGAGTACATAGTTCCCCTATTTTACTTTTTCAAATATTTTAGGGTGAAACATATGTGTATATCACTACTTTCTTGTTTTCATGACATTATACATGCTTTGATTACATAGTACATAATTTCAAATGCATTTTGCTTCGTATGTTGACCTAGCATGCCTAGCACGTTGATTTTAAAGACATTTTTGCTTCATATGTTGACCTAGCACATCTAGCACATTGATTTCAAAGACATTTTGCTTCGTATGTTGACCTAGCATATCTAGCACATTGATTTCAAAGACATTTTGCTTCGTATGTTGACCTAGCATACCTAGTACATGGTTTTCAAAGACGTTTTGCTTCGTATGTTGACCTAGCATACCTAGTACATGGTTTTCAAGACATTGTCACGACATGCTTACATTGTTTAAGACATTTTGGTGCATTGAACTCGACAATGATACATTCATTAATGTTGATGCACCAAATACAAGACCAACGGTAGTAGCTGGGCTGGTTAGGCAAAAGGGTTGAAGGGTTCAACTTTGCCTAACGCAGGTCGTGGGGTCCCCCCACGTTTGCAAGACGTGGAAGGAGGTTTACTAGTTACTTTTTGTTATTTGCTAGAGATCCTTCACTGAATTGTATTCAGATTCGGATGTGGGAGCAAATAGAATGTGTGTGGTGGATGTGGAAAGGAGTGACTCGCATGTAAGCAAGTACTCGATGTGAATGACCAGAGATTGAAGAATCAGAGCTGGCCAGGAGATGTTTTCTGAAGTAAATGAAGTGTCAATTTATAAGAGAAGACATCTCCCGAAGTAGAATGTATTAGACTAGTAACCTTGCTTGCCGTGGAGGGCTTGCCCTTTCGGGGGTTAAAGCCTTTTGACCCCTGGATAATAGCGTGTATTGTGCAGACCTGCTTTGCTTTTGCGGCTGTGAGTTGGTGAAGTGATCTCCGGATGTGACTGGCCACTGTTTCCGCATTGCTTTTCCCACCTCACAGCTTTTCAACCATTGAACCGTTTAACCATTTGAGCGTTTACATATTTAGTCATTTTATTTAGTCTTGGGCTACCCCCGTCATCAGCCCCCCAAGTCAGAGGTTTTTGGGTAGTGAGCTCAAAGACTTCTGACTTTTATGCATATATTTTATTGCCTGAAGGTTTCAAGGGTTCGTTGCTTGAAGGCTTGAAAGGTTGAAGGCAGTTAATATTTGAATTTGAATTTTAAATAACTGACAATTGATTTGATTGATGTATGGCAGTTGATAGGGTGGCGGTTTTGCGGAAGTTACTGTTTACCATTATTACCCCTATTGTAGGTTTATTTTTATATTTGCAAATCTTATCCATTTTCTTCATAATTCTTCCAAGTTTCTGCCATTTCCTTCCTTCTCTAAGGTTAGTTTCGGTTTCTTTACACCTTGCATTCTTCATTTTCTGTTTTCAAAAATGGGTGCTCGTAAGGACTTAGCAAAATCTTTTTCACGGTTAACACAAGAGGAGGTAGATTTATTTTGTGTGGAATATGGTATTGATAGGAAGTTTAACCCAACTGCTCCTGCTTGTGATGTTTCTGTTGATAAGCTGACCCCTGGTTCGATTGCCCTGTATTGTCGTCATTTTGAGTTTTCGAATCTTCGCTATCCCTTTTCGTTTTTTGTTTTGAACTTGTTGGAGTATTATCGGGTTTCTTTTGGGCAAGTTCATCCGAAGGGGATGGCTAGGGTTTTGCATTTTGAGGTTTTGTGTCGTGCTCTTGGATATGATCCCTCCCTGTTACTCTTTCGCCGATTTTTTCGTTTGGCTAAGAATGGCGATTGGTTTACTTTTGAAACATCCAAAGTTGATTCCTGCCTTATTTCGTCCATGGTTACTACGCTTGGGGCTTGGAAGGATCGCTTTTTCTGGGTTTCCGATGCTATTCTCCCATTCAAGATGGTGTGGAGGCAGCCGGATGCCGTTCTCAATGACCCGGAGCCTTCCGAGTCTGAGTTGAATGATGTTTTTCTTAAAGCCATTCGGGAGTGCCCTTCGAGGGTTCGTCCCTTTCCTGAGCATTTACTAGTTCTTTTAGGGGTTAGTAAAATTTGGGGGAATGTTGATCGGGATCCAGTTCTTATGAGGAGTGGCATGGGTATGCATTTTCCTTTTTTGCCCTTTTTATGTTTTTCTTAACTTATGACTTATGTGCTGTTGCTTTTTACAGTCATGTCTGCTTTGGACTTTATTAAGAGCGACGATACCTCTGATGTTGTATTTGGGGATGCTCCGTCTGTTCCTGGTGAGAATGTTGTGGTTAGAACTGTTGATCAAAGGTTTGAGGGCTCAGGTTATGTTAGTGCTGCCACTGTCAAGGGTTTTTCTAAGTCTAATGCTCCCAAGTCTTCAACCCGCCGATCTTCTCGTCGGTTGTTGAAGGCTGGTCCTCAATCCACTTCTACTGAACTAGTGGACTTGAGTGATGATATTAAAGTTTCGGAAGATCAAGGTGGTGAAGCAGGTGCTGAGCAGGATAAGGAATTGGTTGTTCATGGTAAAAAGGTTTCAGGCAAGAAGGTTGTTGCTGCTCCTGTTCAGGAATCTTCAAGCAGGGACGTTGAAGGGTTGGATCCGGAAGGGATTTATGTGCCTACTTGGTCGGTGAAGAATGATGACAGCTTCAAAGATGCTGCTGTCTGTGAGGATGCTCTGAGTCACATTGCTCCTCCTTCAGTGCACAAGACCATTGCTGGGATGGATGATGACTTGATGTTGTCCCGCATGATTTTGAGTACTTGCAACCTTGCTGCCATGCTTCCTCAAGGCATTGCCCGTTTTCGTCAAAGAATGCAGGAATATGAAGAATTTTCCAAGAAGAAGGATAAATTGAAATCCTCCATGGCTGGGATGAAAAAGGAGATAGCTAGTTTTGCCGAGAAAGAAGCGGCGTGGGACAAGAAGGTTAGTGACTTGAAGAGGATGCATGAGATTGAGATGGGAGATTTGAAAAAGAGTTTTGAGGCTAACTTATTGAAGTTGGAAGCTGACCGGGAGACTTTGGCTGTGCAACATAAGGCATTTGCTAAAGAGAAGGATGGGTTGAAGGCTTTGGTTGCTCAGGCCACTGGGGATAACCAATGGCTCATTGAGCAGGGTTTCCACCAAGTGGTTACCTATCTGTTGCATTCCAAAGAGTTTAACTCTGCTCTTGGTGATGTTTATACTAAACTACTCAATTTAGGAAAACACCAAGGTCTTATTGTAGGTTATAAGCTCCATGAATCTGGTCATCCTTTGGAGAAGTCTCCTTTGTTTCGTCCCGAGGCTTCTGATGTTTTCAAAGGCTCCGTTGAGCAAATGGAGAAACTGTCCTATCCTTTCATTCATCAAGTTTCTGGTTGTTTTGGTAAGCCTCTTGCCGTGTTGCAGGATTTGAAGCCGGAGGGCTTGAATGAGAAGGTCTGTGCTGAAATCTTGGGATCGCTTTCAAGGAAGAGATCCTATTCGGGGGATAGTGATGATACCCTTTCAGGTCAGCCGGATGTTCCCAAGGATGCAAGCTTGGAGGCTTCAGTGATAAGTGGTGATGAAGGTGTAAAGGGTAAAAAGCTGAAGAAAACAAAGAGGGCCAAAGGTGAAGGTTCTGGAATTTCGAAGTCCTCTGCTGATGTTTGATTCGTAGCTTTCTTAGCACTGAAAACAATTTATGTTTTGTGATGTTAACTTGAACAATATTAGGTTTTAAGGAACCCTTAAGGTTCCTGTTGGTTGTGTTTAAGGTCTGTATGGCCGTTGGGACAGTAGTTAAGTTTGCAAGTTATTAGGACTTGCCCTAACTTGTGTTTGAAAGTCTTTTGGGGCTTTCCTTTATATGTTATGATGTTTAACTATTTTCCTTGCGTTGTGTTTTTATACTTGTGCCTTTTTGGTTAAGGCAGGTTGTTTGGCTTTAACTTTCCAAGCCTTTTGGCTGTCTGTTGGTAGGTTGAATCCTTTGAGGTATCGAGTTGCAACTCGGGTGGCTTGAAGCCTTGAAGGCTTCATAGTTTTGTGTCCTGGCTTGGTTTGTACCTTTGTGATTTTTGTCCAAGTGATTTTGTTCTTTTAGACTTTCCTTGTCTTTTTGTAACTTTGTCTTTGTCGAGTTTGTGCTGCCCTTATGTTTTTTATACCTAAAAGGGTTCAGTGCTGCAGACACTTAGCCTTGGTATTTTTAACAAGAAGATATAGCACCTATCCTTTTTATTATTTCTTTGTTTTTTAGCCTCTTGGTGGATTACATTTTTAAGGCTTAGGGAACATTTGGTGTAGGCTGCTCACACCCGTCTATGAGACAATTTTATGTTTTCTCAACAAGTCTCATGGAGTTGTATTGATTTAGGAACTCACCCCTTATATAGGCTCGGTCAACCCTTGAACCTATTGAGCGATGTGGCATGGGAGCTCATCCCCTTACATGGTCCTTGCCATGGAGTTTTTTGCTAGGTTCTCAACCTGATCTTAGGATAGAAAGACAAGTTTGATAAAACAACTTCATTCATTTAAGCAATACTTGCTTTTTACAAAAGGTATTCATAATTCTGCTTGAAATACATTTTGATACAAACCAAACTTTCCTGTTTAAACATGGAACCTTTTCAGGGTTTTTCCGTTCCAATGTCTTGGAAGCCTTTTGCCTTCTGAGTCAGCCAGCTTGTATGATCCACCTTTGTGTGCTTCAAGGATGGTGTATGGGCCTTCCCACTTTGGGCCAAGCTTTCCTTGATTTTCTTTCTTGCTGGCTTCGTTGTTTCTGAGGACCAGGTCCCCTGGCTTGAAACGTTCGTTCTTGACTTTTTTGTTGTAGTAAGCTTCCATCTGTTGCTTGTATTTGGCCTCTTGAATTTCGGCTTGATCTTTTGCTTCCTCTAGGAGTTGTAAACTCAACATGGTCTCTTTTTGGTTTGTTTTGGGATCCATGTTGACAATTCTTTGGGTTACAACTCCTATCTCGGCAGGGATCACAGCTTCGGATCCAAATACCAAGCTGTAAGGTGGTTTCTTATGGCTTGTTTTTTCGGTTGTTCTAATTGCCCATAGTACACTAGGCAATTCTTCAAGCCAGTTGCTTTCGTATCTTCCCAATCTTGCCTTGATGCCTTCTACTATGCTTCTATTTGTTCTTTCAACCTGACCGTTTGATTGCGGATAAGCCACTGAGCTAAAACCTTGATCGATTTTGTATTCCTTGCACCAAACGCTGAAAGGCTTCTCAGCAAATTGTCTTCCGTTATCAGTGACAAGTACTCCCGGCAATCCATAATGGCAAATGATGTTCTCCCAAACAAAGTCAATGACCTATTTTCCCGTGATTTTGGCGAGTGGTTTGACCTCGGGCCACTTGGTGAAATAATCTACTGCCACCAACAGGAATTTTACCCCTCCTTTTCTTGGGGGAAATGGACCAACGATGTCCATTCCCCATTTATGGAATGGCCATGCCGAGGTTATCGGGACTAAATCATGCTTGGGACTTTTTGGGATCGGTGCATGGATCTGGCAAGCATCACATTTCTTCAATTCTTCGGCTGTATCGCGATGCATTGAAGGCCAGAAATATCTGAGGTTCATGAGCTTTGCAACTACCGACCTCGCTCCAAAGTGATCTCCGCATACACCTTCATGAATTTCCTTGATCAAATACTTACTTTGCTCGGGACCGACACATCTTAGCAAGGGAGCAAGGTAACCCTTTTTGTAAAGGGTTTCTCCTTGTAGTATGTATTGCCTTGCCTTGATTTCAACCCTTTTAGCTTCCACTTGATCATTGGGTAATTCGCCATTTTTGAGGAACTTTTTTATGGGAGTCATCCAGTTTGGATCTTCTTCGGTAACCACGTCTTGAACCTCCAATTCATTAATGGATGGGGCCTTCAATACTTCTACCAGTACCTTCTTGGTGAGGTGGGCGAAAGTGAGAGATGCAAGCTTACTTAGGGCATCAGCCTTTTTGTTTTGAGATCTGGGGATCTGTTTGATGTTACACGTTTGGAAGGTACTCATCAGTTCCTTGGATTTTTCTCTGTATTTTTTCATGTTGGGCTCTTTAGCTATGTAGCTATCATTCACTTGGCTTGAGACCAGCAACGAATCTGTGAACACTTCAAGCTTTTCAACCTTCATTTCTTTGGCCAGCCTTAGGCCGGCTATTAGTGCTTCGTATTCAGCCTCGTTATTGGTGGTCTGAAAATTAATACGGAGAGCATATGTGAATTCCAACCCTTCTGGGTTGATCAAAATTAACCCAGCCCCTGACCCTTCAATGCTTGAAGCCCCGTCGGTAAAAATCTTCCAGGCTTCAGGGTTGGAAGGTTCAGTGGTGGTAGTGTTTACTTCGGTGGTTGTTTGGTTTGGGACTTCCACAATGAAATCAGCCAAGACTTGGGCCTTGATGACTTTTCTTGGGACATAGGTGATGTTATGTTCACCCAGTTCTATGGCCCATTTGGCTAATCGCCCCGAGTTTTCAGGTTTTTCAAGCACACTCTTGATAGGTTGGTCGGTGACCACTTGTATGGGGTGTGCTTGGAAATACATTCGAAGCCTTCTAGCTGTCTGAACTAGGGCTAGGGCAAGTTTTTCAAGGGGAGGGTATTTTGTTTCAGCTAATTTTAACGTTTTGCTGAAAAAATAAACGGGTACCTGGGCCTTATCTCGCTCAATGGTGAGGACTGCAGTGATGGCCTCGTGGGCAATTGAGAGGTACACCGATATCAACTCCCCAGTTTTTGGTGCCGCGATGTTTGGTAGGGAAGCTAGATGTTGCTTCATCTGGTTGAAAGCTTCTTTAGCTTCTTCAGTCCATTTGAAATCCTTCTTATCTGAGCAGTTCTTGAGCGTTTTGTAGAAGGGCAGAGATCTCTCAGCCAACTTGGAGGTAAAACGCTTCAAGGCTGCAAGCTTCCCGTTCAAGCTTTCAACCTCCTTCTTGGTCTTCGGTGGCTTTGTTTCAAGGACGGCTTTCACTTTGTTAGGGTTGGCCTTGATGCTTTGTTTTCCAACAATGTGGCCCAAGAATTTTCCCTCCTCGAATCCGAATGAACACTTTTCCGGATTAAGCTTCATGTTAACCTTTCTGAGGTTCTTGAAAGTTTCTTGAATATCATCGAGCATTTGATATTCCGTCTTGCTTTTAATAACCAAGTCATCGACATATGCCTCCATGTTTTTGCCAATTTGGCTTTCGAAGGCTTTGTCAACGAGCCGTTGATAGGTTGCTCCGGCATTTTTGAGGCCGAAAGGCATCTTTTGATAACAAAAGATCCCTTTGTCCGTGTGAAAGGCTGTCTTTTCCTCATCCTCTTTCTTCATGAGGATTTGGTGATAACCTTTGTATGCATCAAGAAAGCATTTGAACGAGTAACCTGTGAGGGAGTCAACCTTGAGATCAATTTCCGGTAGTGGATAGCAATCCTTAGGACAAGCTTTGTTAAGATCCTTAAAGTCTATGCACATCCTCCAAGAGTTGTTTGGCTTCTTGACCATGACCGGGTTTGCAACCCACGACTGGTACTTGACTTCTCGGAGAATACCGGCCGACACAAGCTTTTCAACCTCTTGGCAGGCTGCCAGACTTCTCTCAGGTGCCAAGCTTCTTTTCTTTTGGACCATAGGCTTGACATCCGGTGGTATTCTCAACTCATGCTGGGCAATGTCCCGAGGGATCCCGGTCATATCTTCTGGACACCAAGCGAATACATCACTGTAGTGTGTTAGCAATTTTTCGAGGTATGAAAGGGTCTCTTGAGAAAGGTCTGGATTGACCCTTATTCTTTGTTCAGGGTACTTAGGGTTTATGACCAACCTCTGCCTGTCTTCTTCACTGTTTGAGCTTTCACCTTCAACCATGTAGGCTTCTTGAGAGGGTTGAAGGGTTGCTATGCCCCTCTCGGTAGGAAATTTGACTGTGCCATGGCCAACAGATACGGCCATGTAAAATGCACACTGTCCTGGTCTTCCAATGATCACATCATAGCTTGAGGGGATGTTGATAACCACAAAGGTGAGTGGTTGGGTTCTTTCTTTTAAACCTTCACTGAAACGAACATTAAGTGTCAGTTGCCCTAAAGGCTTGAGGGGTATGTCGGTGATACCTTTTATAGAGGTTCCAGAGGGTTGAAGCCTTGAACGTTCTTTATTGCTCAAACGGTTGAAGAATTTTTCGAACATGATTTCAGTGGCTGCCCCCGTGTCTATGTATGCCCTATATGTTTGCAATGTTCCCACGGTAGCTTCTACCACAAGAGGGTTAGAGAGAGGATCTTTCTCCATTGGGGGGAAGCAAATACACTGAAGCTCCCAAGCTTCCAACCGCTGTTTTTTATGAGGAACCCTTCCATCGAAATCCACCATATTGACTTCCTTACCCTTTCCTTCAGCCATTTTGTCCCGGACTCCCTTTACCAAATGAGCGAGTTCTCCGGACTTAACAGCCTCTTCTATTCTTTTCTTGAGTTGGAAGCAATCATTGGTGTGGTGACCTTTTTCTTCGTGAAACTCGCAGTATTGGGTGGAGTTCTCGTTCTTCCTGCTCTTGGGGAGAGGCCTAGGAGGCCGAAAGTTTTGCTTAACTTCTTCCGTTGCAAGGATTTCTTGAGGGGTCTTTGTGAGGGGGGTGAAACTTATGCCTTTTTCTCTGCTTGAAGGGTTCCGACCTTCAGACCTTCGAAGGTCTGAACCCTTTGACCGCCTGTCATAGGAGTTAAAGTTTCCCCTTTTTCTAGCTGGGCTATAGCTTCGCCAGCCGGATCCCCTTTTTCTTTGCTCTTTAATGTCTACCGCCTCCTCTCCCCGAATGTGGGCTTCAGCCCTTTCGAGAGCTTCTTCCAAGGTCTTGGGCAAGGACTTGTTGAAATCCCTTGTGAGATATTTAGAGGAGATGGCATTCATGAAACCGGCCACCCTCATTTTCTCATCTGCCCCTACATAAGTCAGACCTTCCTTCTTGTATCGTTCAATGAATGCACGTAGACTTTCATCATCACGCTGTTTTATCTGGAAGATTACTGTTGCGTCTTTAACATACCGCCTTTGTTGGGAGAAATTGGCCAGAAAACCCTTGCTAAGGTCGTCAAAGCTTCGAACGCTTTGAGCAGGCAAGTCGTTGAACCAAATTCTAGCGGATCCAACAAGAGTTTGCATGAACATTAGGCAACATTCGGCATTTGACCATTTCTCTATCCTTGCTGCACCAGTGAAGATTTGAAGATGGTCTTCAGGATCTTCAGTCCCATCATACGTCCTGATATGGGATGGCATCTTGATCTTTGCTTGGAAATCATAATCGGCTATTTGCTTTGAAAAGCATGAAAGGTTACTTGGCTTATATGGTTTAGCCAAGTCTTCTTCAGCCCTTGCATCCACATTATTGCCATTGCCATTATTTCCTTGAGTGGCTAGCACCTGATTAATAAAGTGTTGCCACGGGAAATTGGCCATCATCTGGGTCATCATGTTGGGCATGAGGTTGAAGCCTTGAAGGCTTCCTGGGGCGACTGAGCAGTTCATTCCAAGGGGAGTGCTCATAACAGCACTTCGTGCCAAAGGGAGCACTGACAGAGCTTGCTCCCACGTGGTGGTCGTGGATGCTGGAAAGCTTGTTGCTGGGGATTGTAGGAGCTGGTCAAGAGTCAGCTCGTGTCCCAAAGGAGCACCACTAGCAATCGGTTGGGAAGAGAAGATAGGATGCACCGTAGGATTTGTCATAGTGGACAGATAAGGGTGAGGGTTTGAAGGATTACTGGGACCAGCCTCACTTCTTGTTGTAAAAGGAAGGGGAGGTGGTCCGGGAGACAGCGTTAGTTCAGGTTCGTCATAATCTAAACGAATCCTCACTCCTTTTTCTCTTTCTTTACTCACATGTTGGTTGAGAAGGGACCTCAACTCAAGGAAATTGTTGGCAACCCCTTCAGGGGTAAGTTCAACACGTACCGGGGTGTCAGAGACACCGACATTGGGTGAAGGAACTCCGGATCTGGACGGAGTCGGTGTGTTGAAAGTGAGGAACTCGGGTGTGCTCCCCGGAGTTGAAAAAGAAGTTGGTATAGCCACATGAGCTTGGCTACTACCCGGAGTAGAAGTGTTTGGGATCTGATTTACTTCTCCCGGGGATCCACTTTCAGACATGGTGGTTCTACGTGAAGAGAGCTACACTACTAGGTCTTTTTTGAGAAGAAATAGCGGCGTAGCCCCACGGTGGGCGCCAACTTGTTGATGCAACAAATACAAGACCAATGGTAGTAGCTGGGCTGGTTAGGCAAAAGGGTTGAAGGGTTCAACTTTGCCTAACGCAGGTCGTGGGGTCCCCCCACGTTTGCAAGACGTGGAAGGAGGTTTACTAGTTAGTTTTTGTTATTTGCTAGAGATCCTTCACTGAATTGTATTCAGATTCGGATGTGGGAGCAAATAGAATGTGTGTGGTGGATGTGGAAAGGAGTGACTCGCATGTAAGCAAGTACTCGATGTGAATGACCAGAGATTGAAAAATCAGAGCTGGCCAGGAGATGTTTTCTGAAGTAAATGAAGTGTCAATTTATAAGAGAAGACATCTCCCGAAGTAGAATGTATTAGACTAGTAACCTTGCTTGCCGTGGAGGGCTTGCCCTTTCGGGGGTTAAAGCCTTTTGACCCCTGGATAATAGCGTGCATTGTGCAGACCTGCTTTGCTTTTGCGGCTGTGAGTTGGTGAAGTGATCTCCGGATGTGACTGGCCACTGTTTCCGCATTGCTTTTCCCACCTCACAGCTTTTCAACCATTGAACCGTTTAACCATTTGAGCGTTTACATATTTAGTTATTTTATTTAGTCTTGGGCTACCCTCGTCATCAATTAATATTGATCACGCCGACCGGTAGTATGTAATGGTACCATAGGACTGACAATCTCGTTCCCGCTTCCTAGGTTTGTTTGGAAGTGACCTTAGGGAATGACAGAATCCGATGAACATTGATAATTTTTGACCTGATATACGTTTATCCGATAGTCAACAAGGCTTGAATGTATTCGCCAACAAACCTAATAAATGTTTATACAATAAAGGCAATGGTTTATAAAACAAAACCTTTGATTAAACAAAACTCTTGTTCATTCAAAAACATTTTTTTATACAATACATTTTGGTTACACAAGACATTTTGGTTACCCAAGACATTTTAGTTATACAAGACATTATTTCATGTGGTTTAAGCAAAGTCCTTTTGCTTACCATACAAGACATTGGTTTATACATGACATTTGTTTACACTAGACATTGTTTATATATGACATTTGGTTATTACAAGACATTGGTTTAAACAAGACATTTCATTTGATGGTTTATGGTAAATGATTTAAATAACGAGACGTGTATAATGTGATAAAAGCATGGTGGATACGCCGCTTGTACTTCCTATATATAAGTGCTTTTATTATATTACATATCGTGGCGTTATCTAAATCACTACGAACAAAGACAAGTCATGACATCTTCTACACAAAACACGACATCTTTTTATACAAGACATCTCATATTTTATACAGGTTATTTTCATTTGGTTATTTACTTAACCAAGCATCATTTCTTTTAAATCATTTGATTTTTCATATGATTTTATAAAAGGAAACATTTTTGTAAAGGTTCATGGCTACTTTTTAGTTAAACATTTCTTTTAACATTCAAAGCCATGAATCTTCATCACAAAACCTATGTTACTCACATGCATTTTTATGCTGGCGTATTTACTTTCACATATGTTTCAGGAACGAATGTTTGATGTTGAGCATGCTACACTTAGGGCGGACTTAGGCCTTAGTGACTTAAAATCATTAAAGACAATTTATTTTATGTTCTATTTCCGTTTATTGTAAACACTACATCTAATAATACCAAACTTTAAAGACCATGTGTTATGAAACAATGATTCTGTGACATGACTTCCCGACGTTTCCGTCGCGGTTTGTTGTTTTACGCGGTCGGGGTGTTACATTAGGGACTTGGATAAAGGTAATGTTTGCCCTAATCTCACCATCTCCTAACCCTACTATTTAAGTGAAATTTTATTGAGTACATTTGTTTATTTGTTTGTTCGGGGGTTATAGATCCAACCTGCCACTCTGATATGGTTGACATCCTTAGTCTTCCACACACTTCAAACACAAACAACAAAGACTTCATCAAAAGTTACCTCATTGCAATCTAGCACTCCCATGACGCACCTAATAGAAAAGGCTAGATTGATTTGTCAGAAAATTGTCCAGTTTTTGGTAGTGTATTTTCTTACTTCAGCAATGTCAGACAACGCATCACACGCCTTAGGCTACACGGTATGGGGGTTGTCCCCATACCGTTCCGGTCCGTCGCCGGTGTGAACACCGTGCCGCCCCCCTCCCCCCCCCCACGTCCCGTCGTCCTCGTTCGATTCTCGCCGTTTGCGACGGTCCAAAAAGTGGGGCCCAATCCAGAAAGTTACCGTTATAAAAAAAATCCATTTTTTACAAACAAACAAACGGTCATATTTATAAAATATATATATTTCCATTCCATTTTCACTTTCATTCACAAAATTAACCCCAATTTTTCATCTCTCTCTCACATAATTTTTTATAAATCTTCTTCCACTTTTATAAACCTTACACTCTTTCATGGATCCCTTCAGCAACCCGGACAACCCGAACAATCCGAACAACCCGAACAATCCCAACAACCCGACCCAACCTAATGTTTTCTCGGTTCCGGGATATTATCCGACGCTAGAACCGAACCAATTCTCGCAATATTCATCAAATGCGTTTGCTTCATTCCAACACTCGCCAAACCAATTCGCTCAATTCTCCCAAAATCAAGCCCTTCAACAAATGATGATGCGGGGTGCTTATAATTTCCCACCGAACCCCACACCACCCGTTCAACCCCAACCGATCCCGACGCAACCATTTCAACAATCCGAACCCGAAGACGATGTGGAGGTTGTTCCGGAAACCCAACCGCCTAAAGGAAAAGGAAAACGAAACAAAGGCAAACAAGTGGTGGGTGATCAACCGTTCAAACAGAAGCCGACTAAGTGGACACCAGTCGAAGAAGAAGCCTTAGCCAAGGCTTACATTGGCACGTCTGACAACCCGACAAAAGGTTCGTATTTTTTTAAGGTTAATTTTTTGTTTTTTTTTTATCTAAACAGTTTGTTTTTTTTTTGAAAGTTAAAATTTTTTTTTTATCTAAACAGTTTTTTTTTTTTTTGAAAATTAAAATTTTTTTTTCTTTTATCTAAACAGTTTGTTTTTTTTTTTTTTGAAAGTTTAATTTTTTTTGTTTATTATATTGTTAACAGTTTGTATTTTATAGGTAATAACCAATCGGGTGAGGGGTTTTGGTCCAAGGTTTTGGCGAAGTTCCTCGTCCTTATGGACCAAGGCCCGTATCGAGATGTCGATTCGGTCTCATCAAAGTGGCGGAAAATGAACGCCGCCATCAATAGGTTTTGCGAGGAATATAATAAATTATATACAAGTGACCGTCGTAGCGGCATGAGCGACGACGATGTGTTCAGAAAAGCGTTGGACAAGTATAAGGCGAACAATGGTAATACCAATTTTGCTCACGTTCGCGCGTGGATGGTTGTAAAAGACGAACCAAAATGGGCGCCGATTCCCAACGAGGTGGCGATGGCGAAACGCCAAAAAACATCGGAAACGGGTAGTTTTAGCGCCGGTGGATCGGACGCGAGGTGTAACATAAACTTAAATGATGACGCCGACTTTGACGAAGAAGAGTACGCCGTACATGAAGCGGAGCGTCCACCGGGCCGAGACAAATCAAAGAAGGAGCGGGCCAAGGGGAAAGAAAAGGAAAAGGTGGACCCGAACATGGTTGGGTTTATGGAACACTTAAAAATGTACAGCGACGTCTCGGCCCAAAAGACGAAGGCGAAGGAGCGGGCCGTCGAAGAAAAAAGTCGTGTAGCGGAAGAAAAGTTACACGAGAAGGTCCGATTGTCGAATGAGAAAATCCGAATTTCCAATGAAAAAATTCGGCTCAAGGAATGAGAAATAATAACGATGAATGTCGAGGACGAACCCGAGCCGAAACGTTCGATGTTGAAAAAACTACAACACGACATCATGAAAAAACATCAAATTATTTAACTCTATGTTTGTTTATTAAGTCTTTGGTTTTTTTTTATTAAGTGTATGTTTTTTTTTTAAGTTTATGTTTTTTTTTATGTTTATGTAATGTGGTTTTAATATTAATGAAAACATTTTGTTAGTATATTTGTTAAATGTTAAAAAAAAATAGAAGACTAAAAAAAATAAAAAAACATAAAAAGTGGTGGAGGACTATGACTAGGACCATCCTACCATGCCCTCTAGTTTTGGAGGATGTACCATCTTTGGGAGGAATATGACGTGGTGCCTACGTGGCGGATCATCCTCCAAGGATGGTCTATCACCATACCCACTATATTTGAGTCACTTAGCGTGATACCGTCTCCAACTCTCCAATGATGAAACATGTTATAATTTCATTTTTTATTAAACTATCAAATTGATTATTAGGGTTGAAATTTAAAGCTAAGTAGTTTGTTAAATGCTTGAATTGTCAGGGGCGGAACCACAATATAAGGAGCCGTAGCATGGGCTATGGCTCAACCCCGTATTCGCAATGTTATTTTTTTCGTTTTTATACAAAGAATACCACTAAAAAATACAAGGATACCCGTAACCATAAAAATATACTAGTATAACACTTTAAATCTATTTTTTTTATAAGCCCAAACATAATTGTTAATAGCCTATTAAGCTAGCCCATTAGCCCAAGACCCAAAATAATAATAAAACAGGCCCATTTATATGTTGATTATGGGGGCGGCAATGGGCCTGTTTTATACGCAATCGAATGGGCCCGGAATTTTTGAACAATGTCATGGTTTGTACAGTCGAAAATGATTTTTTTCATAAAGTAAAAGTGGATGACGTGATAGAACAATTTCAAGCTATGAAAAAGAAGAGGACAAATCTATTAGGTATTTGTTTTATTTTATTTATTTATTATCGTTTTTTTAATATTGTATGATTGGACGGTAAAAATGTTTTGGGATACCCCTGATTTAATAAGCTGGTTCCACCACTGTGAATTGTTGAAATGTTAGTGTACTTGAATTCCCAACTCCCTAAATGTTTACACTAATTTATCATCCAAAATATAGTAAACAAATAAATTTTCAAAAATCTTTTTGTTATTGAAAATTGCAAAACATCGGAATAACATCAAGGAAATGATACATGAAAGACACAACACAATAACTAATAGACACGCCGGCAAATGGTGATGCCATCACCTAAGGGAGCCATAGAGACTTTCACACGAGGGTCCATTGCAAGTGCTTTGTTAAACTTTAAAATACTAGTTCGCCCTTCTTTTAATGTTTCAGGAACCAAATCCTCAGACTTAGCAACAGATCCATCCCAGAGCGTGTTGTCATACACAATGACCCCGTTCACCTTCACAAGGTTGATCACTTTCTCGTGATAGTTAAGATAGTTTATTTTGTCCGCATCAATGAAAACAAAGTCGAAGCTTCCTTTGTTATCAGGCTAGAGATCACATAACTCAAGTTAGGCACGGAATTAACTGTTGTTAACCTATATATCAATAATCTCTATACATAATTTGGTTAAAGATGACTAAGTTTTGTTTCAAAACATGCACTTTTTTCTCATCCTCATAACGTTGAGTTAGTACATCGATGATACATCAATAATTAGCTAGATGATAAGTTATTATATGACTACTATTGGTGAGATATACTGGGTATGGTTGTTGTATGTTATTATATGAACATATTTTACACATTATTTCATTTATATATTATTACTAATTTTAATTGATATGAAATTGTATACAATCTTAAAGGAGAAAGTCGGTGTTCCCACCGGCTTTCCTCCTTGCCCCCTATTCTTTTTAATATTGCATTTTAGCCCCTTGACTTTGTAATTTTTAAAGTTTAATAAAATGACAAATTTAGTCCCTAAAACTTCTACTTTGAATTTTCAAAACCACAACCTCATCTTTCAAACTTTGCCAGCACCAACCATTTACTTTGGTTTTCCACCATCACCCCCTTAGCTCTTACATGGTTACGCACCAACCCTCTTCTTTTACATTTCCACCAACACCCCCTCATCTTTTACACAATTTCCACCACCCATATACTTTTACACTTTGTCTTTTTTAGAATTTGTTTTTTTACCCCATGTACTATTACTCCATTGTTACACCCGCCCAACTTTAAAAAAAATTGCAATTATAACCCCTAGACTACCACTCCTACTTTTGCAAATGCCAATGCATTGTGTTTTACAAAAATGTCTTAGGCATTTTGTTTTACACTTTGTGTCTACCTTTGTGTTTTACACTTTTTTGTAATTCTCTTTTACGCACTGTGTTTTACGAATCATGTTTTGTCTTTCTATATGTTTCCACCCATCAAAAGACAAAGTCGGTGGAAACCTCACCGGCTTTGCCTCCCCATCCCCCATACTTTCACGATGTTGCAATTTTAGCCCCTTGACTTTGGTACCTTCAAAGTTTCATAAAGTAGCAAATTTAGTACCTAAACTACTACTCCATTTTACAAATAGTTTGCTTTTGACACCCCAACTTTGTGGTAGTTTCCTTTTCAGCTCCAACTTTGTTATACTTTCCTTCTTACCCCAAAACTTTATCAAATTTTATCTTTACCATTTCTTAGCCCTTAAGTTTAGGAAATGCCACTTTGACCCCTCTAGAGTTTTTAGCTTGACGATATAAATTCGAGTTAGTCGGGTCGCGTATAATACGTTATGATTGTACGATATAAATTTGATTTACGTTACGCTTTAATCCAATCGCAATGCAACTATAGGATACATTAACCTCAATCGGATACGTCAAAACGTGCGTTTTCATATGGTTAACACATCACATAACACTTGGACTAATCCGTTCGATATTTGCGAAGTACCTGCGCCGCAACGCGCGCGGGTCTTATTACTAGTTGCCATAAACTTTGAAAATATTTTTTTTATTATATTTAAAACGTTATATATGGTGTGTGCAGTTTCTATGCATGTATATGATGTGTACTCAATTAGCTAGGGTGAGACCAATGACTTTTTCAGGTTGTGGGCATGGTGGAAAATAGTTCATTCTCATAGATTGCATGTATATAGTCAATCAGTCGTACCCAACATAATCTCATTCATAGTCAGGCTATTGATAGGGTCTCAGGAGAATAAGATATAGGTAAGCCTTACTTCTATCCCGGGAGATAGAGAGGCTGTATATAGAAAGAGATTAAAAAGAAAGCTTACATCTTCTAGGAGTTTATCAAGAGCCGGAAGGGCCTCTGATTCGATAAAGTTGATCTTGTGTTCGACCCGGGCTTTGTCTATAACCGGCTTACCGATTTCATAAAACTCTCGATTTACATCTATAGCTATAGTCTGCATTAAATAAACACTTTCAATTGAATACTAAACGCAGTTAGAAGTTGTAAAATGAGTAAGCTTTGTCTAGTTATTGTTATTTATTTATTTATTTATAAATTTCAAAATAAATATCACCCGTTTAATGGATTTAATATATATATAGGGGGGGTTTAAATGAGAACGCTAAATATTGTGAGAACCGCGAGAACTTGGTCAAAAACGAATCAAATTCAAAAAAAATTCTACACTTATCATTATTATTTGAATACAATGTTAGAAATTTAATTTACACGTTTAAATTTACGTGATTTCGTAAATAAAGAATATTTTCACATGTGTAAGTTTGCCATTTACACATGTGTAAATCTGTTATATTTACACATGTGTAAAAAATCTAAAAATAGGGATTTTGAAAGGAGAAATAAATTATTTGATGTTGTAAATTCTTTTTTTGATGTTGTATATTAATTACAATGAGGTTTGTATTAAAAAAATTTGTTTTAATTGGTTTTTTCATTCGTTCTCACGGTTCTCGTAATATTTGGCGTTCTCAAGATAACCCTCCCCTATATATATATATTTTAAGTTAAATATTTTGTTTCTTAATATTTTCTATAACTAATTAACTTCTGTGAAATTATTTTTTGAGTTAAATGCCATTTTAGTCCCTGTGGTTTGGGCCATTTTGACAGTTTAGTCCAAATGTTTCATTTTTAACATGTGGGTCCAAAAAGGTTTCACAGTTGCCATTTTAGTCCACTTGGTTAACTTCATCCATTTTTTCTGTTAACAAGAAGGCCAATTTGGTCATTTTGTATGTAATTCTGTTAACTAAAGGGCAATTCAGCCATATAAAATGACCGAATTGGCCTTCTTGTTAACAGAAAAAATGGATGAAGTTAACCCAGTGGACTAAAATGGCAATTGTGAAACCTTTTTGGACCCACAGGTTAAAAATGAAACCTTTGGACTAAACTGACAAAATGACCCAAACCACAGGGACTAAAATGGCATTTAACTCTTATTTTTTTCATTTAAACTCTCTCTCAAGTTCTCATTTTCATCACTTATTTTGTAGTCAACTACTCGTACATCAATCATTTTCAATTGATTATTCCAATAACGAATTTTATATACTAGGTTATAATCCTGTGTATTACACGGGTTGAATAAATAAATTTTATATACTAAATAATAAAACAATATATATTTAAAAACTTTCTTTATTGCACGGTTGAATAAATATAATTTTATTTATTAAATAATAAAAAGTTTTATCTATAAGAACAATATTGTACGGGCTGAATAAATGTAATTTTATATACCGAATAAAAAAGTTATATATTTAAAACCACGTGTATTACACGAGTTGAATAAATGTAATATTGTTTACCAAATAATAAAATAATACATCTTTAAAAAACCTCATTTATTACACGGGTTGAATAAATGTAATTTTATATACCAAATAATAAAAAATTACATCTTTAAAAATATGCGTATTACACGGTTTGAATAAATGTAATTTTTTGTACTAAATAATAAAAAATACATATCCTTAAAAAAACTCTGTGTATTGTACGAATTGAATAAATCTAATTTTATACATCAAATAATAAAAATTTATATCTTAAAAAACCTCATGTATTACATGGGTCGAGTAAATGTAATTTTGTATAGTGAAAATAAAAATATTTAATATATTAACACAAAGTTTGGTTTTCGTGATAAAAGTAGATTATTCTGTTGTTGCAAAATTTGTTAACGAAGTCTCAATAAATTTAACCCTTTATTTAAAACTCCGTAAATATATAAATGATAAATAATATTACTTAATTTTATGTTAAGTTTCGTAAAACCTGTTTGATATCAAACTAAACAAAATGTTCAAATATATAGTTAAGATCAAATTAGATAATTAAGTTTGAATTTGAAATAAATAGATAAATATAAAAGTAATAATTAATTCAAATAAATAATAGAGTAAATTACGATTTTGACCCCCCTCGTTATATCACTTTTACCCTTTTAGCCCAAAAAAGAATTTTTTAACATTTAAGCCCCCAATGTCTTTTTTTCTAACATTTTTTGGCCCTAACGTCTTTTTTTCTAACCCTTTTGGCCCTAACGTCTCTTTTTTTAACCCTTTTGGCCCTTAACATTTAATGGATGGGATTAGTGTTAGGGACCAAAAGGGTTAGAAAAGAAGATGTTGGGGACTCAGATGCTAAAAATAACATTTATTGGATGGGGTTAGTGGGTACACCACGATCCAATACGTGGATCGTGGCTACCCTAACGATTTAGGTAACTATGATACATACATACATACATACATATATTTAAGTGTGTGTGTATAGAGTAGTTATCCCAATGGCTTTTGTTTAAAAAAAAGAAAAAGAAATTGCTTTTCTCTCTTCGTTTTCATTTTTGTTTAGAAAAGCCATGATTTAAGTATAAAAATAGTATTTTTCTTACTTGTGTTTTAAATTATAACAACATGGTTATATTGTTCGATCATATTTAGTTTTAAACTACTGAATTTATAATTTACTCTAATTAATATTATAAATAAGTAGATATTAAACTAAATAATAATTATCCATAAGATATTAAACTAAATAATATTTAGCAGAAGGGTTATCTATAATTAATTAGAAAATATTAAATTATAATAATAATTATCTATAAGAGATGCCCTAATATGATGACAAATGTTCCCAAAGTGGTTTTTTTTATTATATAGTATAGATTCAAGCTTGAGGTTGGGAATAAGAGATAAAGAAACAAAAATAACTAATTAACCCACACAACAAAAAAGCTCATTTAAGCATTTAAGTTGAAGTAATTGATTCTTTTAATTTTTTTTTTTTATCAAGTTACTAGTTATTACTCATATTCACAAACAAACATTAAACGAGTTAGACACAACACGAATAAATATATGTGTCGGCTTAGGGTTGAAGAATCTGACAACCTGACACAAGTGACACCTCTAGTTTATACTAGTCAAAACTCAAAACCACAAACCTTTCCATCTTCAGGAATTGTGAGCGCGGTTAGAAGCAACGAGTAACCCGTATAAACCCCGATCTCTAAGGTCTTTTTCGCACCGGTGAGCTTCAACAACATCTCAATCATCTGACCAGCATCTGGTGAAGTACCCATAAAAGACCTACAAATTAAGATTCAAGCACTAATGAAAGTTTCGAAACTGCAAGAAAAACAATATTGCCGTTCAAAAAAAAAAAAACAACATTGATATATAACAGTTATTATATATGTGAAGAAACTAACAACTGATGTGAAGCGGTAAGCGCTCTGATCTCCTTCAACGGTTCGGGTTCCTGAGGGTAGACACTAGTCTCCAGGATGTACTACACGCAAAGCAAAAGAAAGTTGGTTGATATAAAGATTTGAATTAACAAAAGTCGGATCAAAAGTTGTGTGAGCAAACTAAACCTTGTATAGCTCATCGCTTTGCAACAAGCAATTGTGTGCCATTGCTCTTGGTGTGTTTAGTTCGTGAAGTTTCTGGAGGTATATATAAACTCAAGAGGATCACTGTATGGATCACTTGTTACAATTAAATTATATTATACTATATTGGGTGTTCAAAAAAATCCGAATCCGAAACCGAATCCAAAATATCCGAAAACCCGTATCCGAAATATCCGAATTTTCGGATATCCGAAAATCGGATAATCCGAAAATTCGGATTCGGATTCGGATTCGGATAGTGATTTTGAGAATTTTCGGATAATCGGATTATCCGAAAATTTAATTTTTATTTTTTTCGGATATCCGAATATCCGAAAATATCCGAAGTATCCGAAAAATATCCGAAGTATCCGAAAAAAATCCGAAATATCCGAAGTATCCGAAATTTATATTCGGATATCCGAAACTATCCGAAAAATCTGGTTCCAAATATTAAAAAATAATAAACAAATAAAAATTAAATAAAAAATTGGATATTCGGATATCCGATTAGATATCCGAACCCGAATCCGAAATTTCGGATTCGGGTTCGGATGTCAATATTTCACTATCCGAAATTTCGGATATCCGAAAACCGGATTATCCGATCTTGAACACTAGTGTATTTGCGAACTGAGTGAACAAATCCTGGCCATTGATCTACACACGTGTATGGCCAGGATCTTATCATCAAATCATAAAATACACTAGTGCATTTCAACATCAAATCCTAGCCATTGATCTACACACTTGTATGGCCAGGATTAGTTCACTAAGTTCGCAATCTACACTAGTGTTCACTCTTGAAACTCTTGAACCTAATCCTATATATATATATATATATATATATATATATATATATATATATATATATATATATATATATATATATATATAATATTTATTAATTTATGATAATTATATCTATGTATAATTTTTTTATCGACAATTAAGTTAATAGTAATGTTAAACATAGCCAAATTCTAGTATTAGAATGTTAGGTGTTATTGTTTTATATAGATGACCTAATAAATTTTTCGGTTTCATATTTTTTATAACATATATATACACACAATGGCAGAACCAGAACTTTTTTATCGAAGGAGGGGGTCGTAATTGAATTGTTTTACATTCGTAATCCGTCAGCGTACACAAATACCTTTTTCTACTCGCATTTGGTAACCATAACTTAGAGATCCATCAGTTGAAACCGGATTAAAAGTGTTTAGTTTTAAACACTTGCAAAATTGTCCACAAAAACGATTTTGTATTATTATAATAATAATTATAATAATAATAATAAGAGTTAATTACACAGATTGACCATGTGGTTTATAGCTAGTTTCGCTTTTGGCTACAAACATTTTTTTGACAGGTTCAGGTTTCATGGTTTCAATTTCGTAACACCTTTAGGTACTAAGACCAAACTTAGTTAATGTTTATGTTAAATTTTAGTAGAATGACTAAATAGAAGGACCATTTATATCATTACGCTAATTTTAATTCTAAAGACAATTTAAGAGATTTGCTAGTAGAAAAAAAAAAAAGTCCTGGTGAAATTTATATATATTTCCAAAGATGAGTATCGCTTAAGTTACTTTTATTATATGTAATAAAAGTCAGGAAATAGAGAAATATAAAATAAAATGACTGGTTTGGTCTAGGATTAATTACTCGATTTATTTTTCTTGTAAATGATCTGATACTAATCTACTGACAAGCATACTAAAATTTAATGAAATGCGTTGATAAAAATAATTGTTGTTACTTGTTAGTAGTGGTGCACAAATCGGGTTTTTTTAAAAACCGGGTTTCGGGTAGGATCGGGTTCGGGTAGGATCGGGTTTTACAAAATCGGGTTTTTTTTAAAAACCGGGTCGGGTCCGGGTCCGGGTCCGGGTTTTCTACCAAAAATGTATACTCTATATACCCGGGTTCGGGTAGGGTTCGGGTCGGGTTTTATAAAACCCGGGTATTATAATACCCTATTTCCGGGTTCGGGTCCGGTTCGGGTATTCATCGGGTAGGGTTCGGGTATGCATCGGGTTGGGAAAAAACCCGCACCGGGTATTAAAAAAACCCGACCGGAACTATGCTTATAAAATGTATCAAACATAACTCTCACAAATAGACATCAAATCTATTGATAAACAGAGGCACAATTTATAGTTCTTCATGTGGTTATTCTTAAACTTTATAAACAGAGGCACAATTTATTAAATACAAAAACTAATAATGATATTAAACAAACAAAGAAAATAGAAGGGCCAACATATATTGGCATATTTGTTTCCACTTGTAATGAAATATACTAAATAATTAAGTAGCGGTGGCAAATATCATTAGAAACCTAATAATTAAACAAGATTACATCAAAGTGCATACATAATTTTGTTAAATCATAAGAACTAGAAGTCTTAATGCATACATAATTAAACAAGATTACATCAAAATCGGGTTTTTTTAAAAACCGGTTCCGGGTATTTATAAAACCCGGTTCCGGGTTCGGGTATTTATAAAACCGGGCTTCGGGTATAAACCGGGTATAAAAAAAACCGGTTCCGGGTTCGGGGTTTAGATCAAATATGCATACCCGGTCCCTACCCTACGGGTAGGGTCGGGTTCGGGTTCGGGTATAAAAAACCTGGGTTTTATAATACCCGGTTCCGGGTTTTTTTTTCGGGTCCGGGTCCGGGTTCGGGTTTTTTGTGCACCACTACTTGTTAGTGAACATCTTGACTTCATGGCTCGTGAAGAAAACAAAAATCGTAGACTAATCAACCAATGTGAACCAAGATTATTTTGAAAAGTTGAACAGTTGATTTCTTCTCATGATACCATGTTATCCGATGTCCCGGACAAGGGACGGTGGATGGGCGACGGTTCAGGTGAGTTTAGTGTTTTTTTTTCCGTTAAACGTTTGATGGATCCCGATATTGGGGATGGTGAAAGATTTATTTGGGATTGGTGTAAGTGGGTGCCTTTGAAGTGTAATGTGTTCGCTTGGAGGGCGGAGATGGAGAGGCTTCCTACGAGGGTGGAATTGGCTAAGCGTAACATTCCGGTCGCCGACTCCAATTGTCCGATGTAATTCTGGTGAGGAGTCCGCTTCGCATTTGTTTACGGCTTGCAGCTTTGCGACGGAGGTTTGGGCCAAAGTGAGTAATTGGTGTAGGGTTCCTTTTCTTGTGGCGTTTTCTTTCAAGGACATCCTCGAAGCTCATCGTCACAGTGGTTTAGTTGGGAAAGAACAGTTAATGTACCAAGGGATTGTGGTGATTTCTTGTTGGCTCATTTGGAAGGCGAGGAACGATTTGGTCTTTAACGGCGTTGTTCCGAAGGCCGATGAGGTTTTTAGATCGATTAAGTCCGTTGGGTTTCTTTGGTTTAAAAGTAGATCTAAATGTATAGATATAGATTGGGATAAGTGGTGTAAATTTTTGTAAGGTCTTGTAGCCGGTTGAGCAGCCCGCTGTTTTTGGTCGGGCTGGCCGTTGTTTAATGAAGTTTTCGTTTCAAAAAAAAAAAACTTTGAATCTAATGAAAGGGTATTTTAGTTATTTTACTGAAACTTAACATAAAAATTAATTAAGGTTGATCTTAGTACTTAAATGTGTTACGAAATTGAAACCATCAAATCTGAATCTGTTAGAAAAAAGGTTAGTACCCAAAGGTGAAATTAGCTATAAACTACAAGGTCCATCTGTGTTATTAACTCTAATAATAATAATAATAATAATAATAATAATAATAATAATAATAATAATAATAATAATAATAATAATAATAATAATAATTTTACAGCAAACAACCAATAATAAAATTTGAATTATATAACATTAGGTTAGAACCCCGTGTATTACACGGGTTGAATAAATGTAATTTTATATATTAAACAATAAAAAGTTAGATCTTTATGAACCCCGTATATTGTACGGGTTAAATAAATGTAATTTTATATATCAAATAATAAAAAAGAGTTAAATCTTTAAAAACCATGTGTATTACACAAATTAAATAAATGCAATTTTGTATACTAAATACTAAAAACGCCGTATCTTTAAAAAACCCGTCTACAATCGGGTTGAATACATCTACCAAATAATAAAAAAATTACTTCCTTAAAAACCTCATATATTACACGTGTTAAATAGATCTAAAAAGAGTTATATCTTTAAAAATCATGTGTATTACACAGATAAATAAATGTAATTTTGTATATTAGATACTAAAAACGTCGTATCTTTAAAAAACTCATGTATAGTCGGGTTGAAAAATCTACCAAATAAAAAAAACATATCATTAAAACCCCGTGTATTACACGTGTTGATTAAATCTAATTTTATGTTGATTAAATCTAATTTTACATAGCAAATGATAAAAAGTTATATCTTTAAAAACTTCGTGTATTACACGGGTTATATAAATGTAACTTTGTATAGTAAATAAGCACGTGTTGAATAAAATATAATGTCATATGTTAACACTTACAGTCGTCAGGATTTATCTTTTAAAAATGAACTTTGGTGTACTATTCATTTATTATAACATTTCAGTTTCAAATGGGAACCTTTGATTCCTAGTTTACCATAATTTCAATCACCTAACTCCAAAGTATATTGTGGACTTGGGTTACTCTCGGAGTACTCCATTTGATACAGTAGGTGCCCCGAGAATATTCATGATTGATTCTGTTGGTCGTTCAAAAAAAAACTCGGGATGTAACTTTATAATTATATAAAAAACAAACGTTTATTCTCACCTAAATATTTGTTTAAAATTATTTATAGAAAAAAAATATTTATTTTTATGTAATTTTGTTTAAAAATATTATTATTAATATTATTATTATTATTATTATTATTATTATTATTTAATATAAGAGATAAACAGAAAAATAAGATGAAAATACCGGAAAGTAACTCAGAAAATTTTTTCATTGTATGGGAAGCATATTTCATTCGATCACTTGAGATTTTTTTATTTATTACTTTTTATATGTTAATGTTAAGTTAATTAATCATTTGTCTACATAATTATTTCAATTTGAATTTCTTATTTTCAAACCTGTGATCACATATCGGTTCAATGGTATTCTCAAATAGTATAATATTTTTATTTTAATTATTATTTGTATAGATATAAATAATAGTTATCTATAATTATGTAGAAGAGATTAAATTAAATAATATTTCGTTGGAGATTATCTATAACTAATTAGAAAATATTAAACTAAATGATAATTATCCATAGAGTAGATGACCTAATATAATGACAAGTGTCCCAAACATGGTTTCTTTTATTATATAGTATAGATTATATCAATAATATATGTTCATTAACTAATAAATACTCTAATGATGTCCGAGAAAAAAAGCATTCATATACTTGTAATTTATTTAATTAATAATTATTAATACTAAAACAAAATAGGATTAGGTTCAAACGTGAACAAAATCCCAAGAGTGAACTGCGTGAACTGATCCGGGCCCTTGATTTTTATGATCTTGAGATTAAAGTGAGTTGCATGATGGTAATTATTTGGTTAATTTTTTCATTTAATTACATACAAAAAGGGTATATGTGTAATTTCAATCTTAAATTGATTGCATAAATCTCTCACAAATCAACTAATCAATTATCCTCTTAAACTGATTGCATAAATCTCTCACAAATCAAATCAAGGATTAGGAAAGATGTAACTTAATTCAATTGTTAAAATAATTATTTGTTTAAATGCGATGTACACATGTGTATTCTGATTTTGCCCTCTTTTTAATGCGATGTACACATGTGTATATCGTCTGTTTTTGTGATATCTCAGAATTTTTTTTTTGTATTGAATGTTGATGTACACCTGTGAATTACTATACAAATATGTACGATGCTGAGTACACATGTGTACTGTTCTATTTATATCCAAGTGCACGTGTGTATACCGTTGAAATATGAAGGTTACATGGATCTTAAAAATCAAAATTTGAATTCTGGTGATGAAATCTGAAATAAAAATTAAAATTAAAATCTGGTGATTTGTTGTTTGTTTTGATAATTATCTTATTAATAAATAAACATAATGTGGATAATGAATTTAAATTAGGAAAGATGTAACTTAATTCAATTATTAAAATAATGATTTAATTCTAATTTTTTATATAATTACAATCCTACCCTTAACAACTAAAAAGGAAATCAAGGGTCCATATCTGTTCACGCAGTTCACTCTTGGGAGGTTGTTCACGCTGGAACCCTACCCAAACAAAATAAACCTAAGATTTTAACAAATTATTATATATATCAAATGACAACACCACTTTGCTACAGTGGTGTTGTCTTTGTTTTTTGAGTTAATAGCCAAAATGGTCCCTGAGGTTTGTTCACTTTTGCCACTTTAATCCAAAATCCAAAATTTTTAAATCTGGGTCCCTGAGGTTTGCATTTTGTTGCCATTTTAGTTCAAATTTTAAATCAGGTCAGATTTCTAAAAAAAAAACTTGGTTTTTGTCCTTTTCTTCAGGGGCATTTTGGTCACATTTAAAACAGCCACCTCTGTGACAGCCACCTCTGTCCAATCTCCACCGAAAAACCACCATTAACCACATTTAAAACAGACCAACGTGCAACTACCATCCTTCATCGCACCCCTACTTCCATAGCGTGTGGTGGGTGTGTACCACCGGATTTCTTGACGGGTCTCATCCAAACCGTTCGGTGGTAGCTTTGTACCAGACACCAAAATAAGCACATCAAAACCCATCATCACAAAAAAAAAAAAACTCGAGCCATGACAAAAATGGACCTCTCACCCATTCGCCCACCCGAAGCTGCCAACACAAAATTGTGTTGATCACATAACAACCCTAACAAAACCCCTATTATTAAGGGCTTTTGTAACCTCTTATGAATACCACTAATTGACCACCAAATGGACCAAAATCACTTGATTTACACCATTTAGGGTAACATTTTGTTTAAAAATGTGACCTTTTTGGACTCCAAGGTTTGTGAAGAAGCATTTTATCTTCAATCTAGGAGAAGATGAGCGATTGTGTTTGGAAAATTTGGTGCGGGTATGGAGGAATTTTATTGGGGGAGAGTGGATTCAGGGTAATTTGAGGGTAGTGTTGCAGAGGAGTGGAATTGAGCTTGGATTGTAGAAGAAATGGTATGGACTCCATTAAAGAGTATTGGAGTGTAGGTTTTTTTATAGGGGTGGGATTTGAAATTGGGGTTGGTGGCTGTGTACCACCGGATCTTCGCAACCCTCAAGCTAGTGTGCTTTTGATGATCGGTCGTGGTTGTGTACCACCGAATGTCATGCAAACCATTCGATTCCGTCACAAATTTATTACGCCTCTTTGACGTATCGGTGGAGTTATGTTTGTACCTGGCGGTAGCTGTCACAGAGGTAGCAGGGGTGGGGGTTTGGTTGAGGAGAGAACTGAGAGATAGATAGATAGAGAGAGGAGATGTGTATGAGAGAGAAAGGTTTAGTTATATATATTTATTTTTAATTAATAATTAATAATTAGTTATAATAAAAGTATAATGACCAAAATGCCCCTGTGGAAAAAGACAAAAACCAAGTTATTTTTTTAGAAATCTGACCTGATTTGAAATTTGGACTAAAATGGCAACAAAATACAAACCTCAGGGACCCAGATTTAAAAATTTTAGATTTTGGACTAAAGTGGCAAAAGTGAGCAAACCTCAGAGACCATTTTGGCTATTAACTCTTGTTTTTTTTTTCTTTTTCTTTCTTTCTTTTCTTTTTGTGGTTTTTTTTTCTTTTTTGCTTTTACCTGTAATTTTCAAGATTGACTCTTACAACCCCTTAACTGTTTAAATACTTTTTAATCGAGTTTTATGTCTTTATTTTTATTTACGTGTCGATATAAACTTAAGTTGATTTACATTTCGACATGATTTTTTTGTATTTATTCACGACCCCCCAGTATAAATTCGTTTTATATTTTTCTTTTTTTTTCTTTCTTTTGTTTTTGTGGTTTTTTTTTTCTTTTTTACTTTTACCCTTTAATTTTTAGCATTGACTCTTACAATCCCTTAACTTTCTAAATACTTTTTAATCGAGCTTTACGTCTTTATTTTTATTTACGTGTCGATCAACACCACTTTGTTATAGTGGTGTTGTCTTTGATTTTTTTCCTTTTTCTTTCTTTCTTTTCTTTTTGTGTTTTTTTTTCTTTTTTGCTTTTACCCTTTAATTTTCAAGATTGACTCTTACAACCCCTTAACTGTCTAAATACTTTTTAATCGAGTTTTACGTCTTTATTTTTATTTACGTGCCGATATAAACTTAAGTTGATTTCGACATGATTTTTTTGTATTTATTTACGATTTTGCCCCCAGTATAAAATTCATTTTAATATTTTTTTTTTACTTTTTTTCTTTTTCTTTCTTTCTTTTGTTTTTGTGGTTTTTTTTCCTTTTTACTTTTACCCTTTAATTTTCAGCATTGACTCTTACAATCCCTTAACTTTCTAAATACTTTTTAATCGAGTTTTACGTCTTTATTTTTATTTACGTGTCGATATAAACTTAAGTTGATTTACATTTCCATATGAATTTTTTTGTGTTTGTTTACGATTTTGCCTCCAGTATAAAATTCGTTTTAATATTTTTTTACAAGACTATGGTAGTGTTTTGTTTTAATTGGTTGGCTCGATTTAATTTTTATTCATCATGCCAAGCGGTAGTTTTTCCATCATTTTAGTTTTTTAGCAAAAGTATGGTAGTATTTTGTTTTACTTTGTTTAGTCAATGTAATTTTTTTAGATCGTGTTATGAGTAGTATGTACAAATAACTAAAACACAGACGTACATGCTATGAGAAAGAGATATTCGGCTTAATGCCCCGCAACGCGGGCGGGCAAAACCTAGTCAATACTAAAACCACATAAATCTAAGATGTTGACAAAAATACCTCAACTCATCCTAGAAATTAGGGAGAATGAATTGAGATGAGCAAGTGAGAGCGGAGTAGGTAAAGACTTAAAGACCTAAAAGAGAGAATAGAAATTACGGAGAGTGGATCTGGATCGAGATGAATAAGTGAGAGCGGAGTAGGTAAAGACTTAAGACTTAAAAGAGAGAAAGAATAATAAAATAACAGATTGTCATAATCTATCTATTATACTAAAGCAAAATAAAGGTTGACTTTTTGACTTTGATGTGGCATTGCTCTTTGGCCAGAGAATTGTTTTTTTGAGCGGCAATTTCCTTTTCCTCAATTCTCCTTTACTTTTATATGAGCGGCAATAGGTTTTTGCTCCATCCTCCTGAATTCAATTCAAATTTGAAACCGCTGTGGTGTTCATATGGAAACCGCAACAATCATCAATCAATTGAAAAATTTCTCAAACACGCTTTCATAATACATCTCTCTCTCCAATCAATCTTAAAACCCTAATTTCAGTTTCATATATCTCTTCCTGTTACATCGTTGTATCTCTCTGTTCCATCACATCCTAGATCTCAGTCTAAAGCAACCAGCAGAAGGTATGTTTTCTTCTAATCTTTAAGCTTTAATTTATGTTTAATCTTTTTGTTCTTCATATATGTTCGAAAACTCTCATCCAGGATCTTTATCATCTTCAACCCTTGCTATTATGTCTCAATCGAATAGAGCGTCATGATTGTAACCATCCTGTTGATGGATTCTCCACCCGTTTTGCTGACAAAAACAATATGTTTCAATTGAATGGAGCGTCACGATTATTGGGCTGCCTGATACATTATAGTAAGATTGTTTTGTTGATTTTTGTTTTAATTTTGAAATGTGTTTGTTTAATATTAGGTTAGGATGTTGATTTTGTTAAATTTGAGATGTTAGGGTTTGTTTAATCAACGAATCAAATGGAGATTGAGTCGAGAATTCCGGCGAATTAGCTGACAACATTAGTAATAGGGTTCTAAAGGTATATCACTGGTACTAATTTCCGAGATGACGGTGTTGATGGTTGATGATAACAGAGATGCCAGTGGTGATGGTTCTGGCTATGATTTGGGGTTGTTTGGTTTGTATCACCTATATTTTAATCAAATTTGGTATATGAATTTGTTATGCCTTTTGTATTCATATCTATATTGAATTTGTTATGCCTTTTGTATTGAGTAGATGCATAAATTTTGCATACCTTATCAGAAGTAATGTTTTTTATTTCTATCTTATAGAATCTATATTTATTTTTTTTTTCTATCTGATTTTGATTCGTTTCTTCATCTGTATTGGTTTATTTACTTCATGGTTTGTTTATGTTTTCAAACAGGATGGGTCCGCGTTTCTTTAAAGTTTTGTTGTATTTTTCTGTTATCAAAAGAGTATATAAAATACATTATAGTGTTGTCAAAAATGCATGTTTGTTGTTAAAAAATTGAAGGTGCATTTTTTTTATAAATGTTTTTTTATGGTTAGGTGGGTCAAACGTGTAAACTGATAACTATGTTAACTATTAGAATAAAGAAAGTGTGTGTTTTTTTTATTGACTCAAAGTTATGTGTCATATTAGTTACTCTATAAAAATTAAGACTGATAACTATGTTGACTGATGTTTAACTTGCAGAGATTAGAGATCTGGACTCTGGAGGAAATGGTGAGTTCATTAAGGTTTGGTAAAAGCGACGACGGTTGGAAGTGGAAAGCAAATAACTCATGTATTTTCTCAGTCAAATCAGATAGTAGGGTTATTACGGACATCATATATGGGTCGGGTCATAAGTTGACTGGCTTAAGTAGCTTTGATCATATGATTATGGAGGTTTACTGAGTATATTGAAGAATATATGATTGAACATGCACACATTGATGGTTTACTTAGATTCTCACAGGTTTTGATGTTTGATTATCATTACTTTTTAGATTTGAATTGGTGGTTGAAATCCATATAATTTTTATAGCTGATTATTAATTTGTTTCTTTCTTTTTTGATAAACATGTATACAGATTATGGCATTGACGAGAGTACCGAAGGTCGGATTTTTAATGATAATTTCAGGTGCAAAATCGAAAAATGAGGCATTGGCTGAGAAGGCTTATTCACCCCCAATCCAGTGTCCATCTCTCCCTTTTTAGGTACTTCTTCTGGAATCTTATTTTAATCCATTGTTATTGTTATTATATTATCATTAGGTCATATATCCATTTAAACGAGTTCTATTTGAGGTTGGGGAGATATCTAGAAATGGTACACAAGCTTTTTGGGAAGGATCTAATACCGTGAAGGTTACCAAGAAACCATGCCTTGAAGAAGCAGTCCGAGCCAGGTGTAAGATTGTGTTCAATCCTATAAGATAATGTTAAGACTCAAATTGGTTATTACATTTGTATATGTTATCAGGGGGTACCTGTTAAAATATACTCAACGAGAGCTACACCAGAAGACATCATTATCAATGGGTTAGTGCTTGCATCTCTGTTTTTTGTATTTTTTTTCCATATGAATTGAGTCTGACAAAAAGGGCAATTTTGGGTGATGGGTTAAAACGGGTCTGAGTCGTAACAGTTTATGATCATAATGGGTTCAGGTCAAAGTTTGTTGTTTTAAAAAATCCATCTGCTTGGTTTTGGCCAAAATTGTTTTGGCCGAAATGAATTATTTTCATAATGAATGATTATTTATTTGTGTCCTGCATGCGTCAATCCCACTGGCTATATATTTTTTATTATTTTAGAGCTGTAATTTTACACATGTGAATTGTTACTTCTGCCTTTTTATTTATTCTTAACCATTTGGCATGAAATCATTGTAGCAAAGGTAGTGGTTTCTCAATGGGAACCTTTAAATGTTATGGAGTTTCCAGGTATGTGATTAATTATTTTGTCCGAAAGGGAGCAACTATGTATACTTCAACACACTTAATTATTTTGTCCGAAAGGGAGCAGCTATGTATACTCACACTATTGTTAGTCAATTGCTACTTATTATTATTATTATTATTATTATTATTATTACTATTATTATTATTATTATTTTTGCTAAAAGCATATCTTATCATAGATGCAAATAACAATAATGTTTTAAAATCCCGTTTTTTATACTGTACTAGATTTTGCTTAGGAACGGTTTAACCGGGTGTATGGGACGATTCAACCGGGTGTACCGGGCAGTTTGACTATCGGTATTCTGTCAAAGGATGGCCGGAGTTCATGCGTTCAAATCCCATATCAGTCGGTCAAACTTGCAATTTTGTTTTCCTCCCAGAAGAAGGTACCTTGGTCCTTACCAAAGTTGATTAGCATTGCCTCCTTTTACTGCTAGAAAGAAAACACCTTTTAGTCTGTAAATGAGATGCTACTTTTAGGATCATTTTTGTTGGTTTAATTGTTTATTACCAACTAGAATGTAACTGTGTTATTAGCAGGCTTTAATGGATGCACACAAGCTTATTGAGTGTGAAATGGAACGGTTTAAGATTCATGAAATGTAACTGTTTGACCCACTTCCTTCTAAAGTATTTTTTTACCTATTACCTTGAAAGTAAAAATAACTCGAATCAAGTCATTCATAAGTAATATGGTCAAAATTGTCGCCCCCATTACTTCCATATTATTCTCATCCAGCATCTTGACATGTATTAATTCTCACCATGCAGGAAAATTAGCAACGCAGAGAAGGTAATGGGTTGGACACGCTTAATCTCTTTGGGGTGATTGTTCTTGGTACCATGTTAAAGTATGTTTGTTATTAATCTATTATTGAGATCCTATCGATCCGTAATTATTCCATTTCGTTTCTCTAAATTTTTATCTATGATTGTATTTGAAGGAATATGACGGTCTCACAAAGTGGATTCATTTCATTTGTATAGGAAATATTTCATCTTCGGTAGGTACGTTCATATGGTACGGGGGTTAATACGAGTCATATATCATTGTTATCAGCCCGATAAATGGGTATAACTAAAAAGTAGCTGATGAAGGATTTACAACCTTCTATATATTTCAAACGTGCACTACAATGGAAGACAATTTACTGGCAGTTTTTTTTGCATATTAGTGTTTTTATATATGTTTACAAAATTGCTGCAACCATGGTGTTTCTAACCATTTCCACCATTTATCTAAACCTGACAAGTGAGTGGGTGGGTCGAAACGGGTTCAGGTCAAAGTAGGCCGTGGTTCAAATGGCGTCAGGTCAAAGTGTCAAACTGGGTTGGGTAAAAACAGTCCGTCTTACAAAAAGTAACTATTTGATTCAGGTCAAAACCATTCGTTTTAAAAAAGTACTAATATGGTTCGGTTTGGGTCAAAACAGGTCATTTAAAAGGTCTCGACTTGGTTCAACTCAGAATGGTCCATTTTAAAAGGTATAAATTTGGTTCGTCTCACACAAATTCTGGTTTGAATGAGTCTTTTATAAAAAAATAAGTGTCAATTTTGTTCGGGTGAAACTGGGTTCAGGTCAAAATGAGTTATTTCAAAGAATTATCAATTTGGTTTGTGTCAAACTGTGTTCAGGTCAAAATATACCATTCTTAAAAAAGTGTAAATTTGGTTCGGATCGAAAATTGTTGTCATCATTATTATTTAAAACCGTATTGTCCACATCAATTTCTATTCAACAACAGTTATTTGTGGTTCTTAGAAGATCTCTAAAAAGAGCAGATTCCTTAAAATTAAAGCGACTTGTGGCTTCCAATCAACTACCTTAAAATTAAAGCATCTTCTCGCTTCCAATCAACAGGTATCATGTTAAATTTTATTTAAAGGTGGGTATAGATATGAGTAAAGGTGGAACATGGGTGTCTTGGGCAACGAATCCTACCAGTTCATGTCAAAATGGGTATTTTTTTTTGGTGCGGGTCGAAACAGATTGGGTCAGCTTCACCTGCAACGCTTACGTCCAATAATTTTTATTTTTTCATTAGTATTTTATTTAGAGAGTCAATATCATTACGAAAGTTTTATTTTTTTAGAAATTATCTAATAAAATAATATTAAGGACATTTTATTTATTAAACATTTACTTTGGGCATCTTTCGACAAGTTTATTTTTTAGCTATTTTTTAAGTTTCACAATTTGACCCGTTTGAGATAAAACATAACCTGATTCAACATGTTCCTAAATAAAAGGGTTGAAATTGCTACGTCTCCTCGACTTATACTTTTTTTCTGTTTGGCGTGCTAATGCAACATGTTCAAAGACCATTTTTAACCTTTGGTCCTAATGCTTCAATTTAGCTCAGAACTAGCCCAACTACATGCAGGTACTATGATCTTACATTGTTGAACCTAACTTCGCGAAAATCTGGATTAAACTAACGTTGATGCCTTGCTTTCATTGTTGTTGTAGAAACTTAGATCAACTTTTCAGTTGATACACCGATTTGATAATGAAAGCTCAGTAGTGACAATTGATTGTGCTTTGAGTACTTCATGGCTTATTAATCAAAGGAAACCATCAACTACAATGGTTTTTCCTCCAGAGTTCGACCCGAGAGCAATCGTGACACATTAATTTTGTGTTCTGGGAATCTAGGGTTCTTACTTCTAAACTTTGTCATTTATATATATGTATATCATGTTGTAGAATCAAATTAAACATTTAGGAATGAACCATTGTGATTTGAAATGTGAGTACATACATGACACGGGGTCAACAGTAAGGTATGTTTCACGAACCCTAGCTACTGAGTTTTTGGTTAATTGTGGTGGAGTCGGGTTTCGTGAGTTGCTTATATGTTTTTTCGATGACTTAAGTTAGGTACACAACTGTGGAGATAATAACGGGTCATTATGGTGGTTGTGGTGATGTTTCTCGGCGGTTAAGGCGGACTGCATGCAGCTATTTAAGGTGCTTTTCAGCTTTGCTTTATTAAAATTTTGACGGACACGACTAAATAGACTGAGTCTTCTGTACATATAAGGTACGGGATTTTTTTTTATAAAACATTTAAAGTGCCATTGAATACAAGAACATGAATGAGTTTTTGAATAGAAAATAAAAACTTGGTTAATGGTACAAGTATTCTTTTTTAGCCGTACATAAGCGATGCCAAATTCTCCTTCTTAGTTCACTGCCAAGTTTCTATTCATCTCTTAATTGTCGTTTTGTTTCTCCATCGCAGGCTCTTAAACAAAGTTAGATTATGCTCTGTTTATTTTCCATCAACTTCTTAAACGAAGTCATGAAAATGTAGGGAAATTGCTAGGATATTGTACTTTCGACCCATTTAGTTATGTTTGAGTTGATTTAGGTTATGTTTTATCCCAAACGAACGGGTCAACTAAAACAGTTTGGCTAAATAGGGAACTGGTCACACAGATTTAAAGTCACCCTGATTGTAAAGTTTTATTCAACATGCACCTACTTAGATCGTTATCATGAAAGTTTTAGATTATTTCTTTAATACTATAGTTTCTTTAATCATATTTTACACATTAAGTTTTATATAATTGTTTAAAGAAAATGTGTGAAAAGTTTGTTTGTGAGTCGGGTCGACCCGTAACAGTTTTGACCCGTTATCTACCATCATCAATCAGTTCATTTTGTTAACTTGAATAATCTGTAGAACCTGGTTTAGACCTCAACATGACTGACCTGTACTCCACCGTTTTGACCCGTTATAAAATGGTTTATTGCAGAGCGTTGTTTCCAGGCATACTTGCTGCTAGCGAAGAAGATTTGCAGAAGGCAGATTCTACAGCCAGGGAAGTGTTATAAATGGGTCAGGTCATCCAATTGATTCATTAACTTTGTCGGTTTAGTTTATCATCGTGTAAGGTCTGAGATTATACGGTGGAGGATGATTGGGATTACCGTTTTGGGGTGAATGTGTAGGATAATGTCTATACCGTAACGAGGTTGCGTGTGTTCGGGTATATCAAGTGTGCAATAACTTAACAGTTACGTAAAGCACTTCGATTTGTGTGGGGGGCATATATTTGTTTCGGCTATAATATTTCTTTTATAATCCAATTTTTTTTTATAGATTTAATACAACATTTCTTTCATTTAAAAAAATTATTTATAGACGTATACATGATAATTAATATGAAATGTAATCGTTAATTAATTTTTATAAGATATTATTTATCTTAATATTCGAACAAACCTGTAATAAAGTATTTACGTATTAAAGTATAATTTTTTGTTGTTTAGCCACCCGTGTATTACACGGGGACTTAGACTAGTAAGCTATACCTCAACTCATCTTAGAAATTAGAGAGAGAGTGAATAGAGATGAACAAATGAGAGCGGAGTAGGTAAAGAATTAAATAACTTAGAGAAAAAACAATAAAATAATAGGTGGAGTAGGATCAAATACAAACCACATTTCGCATACAAACTATAAGAACCATTTAAAAAGTGTTATGTGGTATCCAAACAATTATAGAGAAATGGTAAAATAATATATCAATTATATTGAATTCCCTATAATTATGCTAACAAGCAATTAATTCTTTATTTGGATCTTCCTTTTGTTTTCAATGTGTGGTGATATAATTTTTAATAAAGAAAAGTGTTATATCATTCACATATGTGCTAGAATCAATTATCTTGATTAATTTTTATGTGCTAATGTAATTTAAAAGTGCTACTTTTATGTATGTATTGTTTTAGTATGTGCTAATTCAACATTTTTAAGTGTTAGGATTTGTTCTCACGGTTTGTAGGATAAATATGGTTTGTACCGGAACCAACCTCAATAATAGGTTGTTGTAATATGTTTTTTTAAATATGTTATATTGTGGGCCAATAAAGCTGGTTGTGAAGTGGTAAGGAAGTGATTTAATTTTCCAAGTGACCCGGGTTTGATTTCTGTCTTCACCATTTAGTTTCGGTGGCACCTGATGACGATGACAGACTAGGCTAGTAGGCGATGATTGCTAGTTCGATTCTTGAACTGAGCGGGTTTTACCTCACCACACTGTCGTGCCTTGGGACGAGTGTTCAAGGGCTTCGGCCCTAACTGAGGGTTTATCCTGGCTTGTAGACGAGTGTATCACAATGTGGTGAATTTCGTCAATAACTCATTCGAAGGATTCGTTGGCTGTTCAAAAAAATACATTTCAGTGGGTTTTAGAGAAAGACCACAAAACAATTATGCACTTACTAAGTATAAGTAGTCAGGTCAACACTTTTATACTTATCATCTTCTTTCTATTGTGTTCTCTTTGCATCTCACCAGGTCACCGTAAACTTCGCTAAAGAGGCACACCGCAGTTACTAGCCAAAAAATCTTCGAATATTGTAGCTTGACCTTTCTTTGTTAAGTTTAAATACTATGTATATAGCCCCTTTGGGGAAAACGGACCTCAGATGGGTGGTCCGCCCACCCCTGAGGCTGGCCCTGGTTAATAAGATGCTCGTCAAGCACCTTGCTTCAAAATTTCAGCTTAACAGATAAATATGTGCAAATCCGGGTAATTTAAAACGCTTAATGTAATTAAATTACTTAGCCATTTTTTATTTTCTTTGGCTATAGAATCAAATTTTATAGATTCTAACCATCAGATTTCGATGCAGGTTTATATAAGATCATGCGTAGTGGAAAGGGTGAATAATACCCCCACCCTTGGGCGGTTTTCGCTATGTGGATGTGGGCATTATGTTAAAAGGGTGTAAAAAATTAAATAAAATAAAAAAAAACTAACCAAAAAAAGGTATTGGTCAAACCTAAAGAAGATAGCTGTGACTGGTGGTTTCAAAATTCATCTAGCGTGTTTCAAATCACGCCGGTGGCTTTTTTTTTTGCAAAAACACGCCGGAAAACGCCCCAAGGGGTGGGGCTCGACGTTGTTGGGCGTTATTGGGGGAGAAAATGTAGGATCGAGATTCGATCAAATACGAGTCGGTCAGAGTTAAATCAAGTCACTAGAGAGTTGGAAACAATCTAGTATCCTTGAATCGGTGTTAGAATGTGAGTAGAAGCAGAGAAATACACTTTAAACTGGTTTTCCATTTATATAAAACGTTTTTACATGCAGAGAATCCGGCAGCACTTCGTGAGAGATTTCACCCGAATGTTACAAATGAAAAACCCAACACCCCTATTTATAGGGCTGTCCAGTTCGCATGGAATACACATGTTCACTTCACACGAACTGGCAATGTCCCATTTCACACGAACTGGCCTCCAAAACCTCAGTCCATGCGAACTGGTATCAAATACGTATAAACTTTACATTTTAAACCCTAATACATACACAACACGACCTAGACTAATGACGTCGGCGATAGACATTACGCACCAACAAACTCCCCTTGGATATTGCCGTAGTCTTCAGTCAGCCTGTCTTCAAAACTTTCTTTCACAAAGACTTGAAAAATTCTACTCTTTGTTTCGACTTTTTCAGCAACACTTTCCTGAGCTTTTCACTTTCCTTAGCAGCTCTCTTCTCTCCTTCTCAGCTTTCATAAACTCTTACTTCAGGTTCCCTCTTTCTTTAAGCTTCCGTGCTTTTGGGATCGACACCTGGCTTTCCGGTTACAAGCCCCCCCCCTTGCGTCGAGCTCGTTTTCAGACTCCCCCTTAGACTCAGCTATCGGGATCGTAATCTGGAACTTTCATCTGCAAAATCTCAAACATAGATGAGAAAAACATTTTGAATGTCCAGGATTGATGACCTGGATTACTTGATTCTCTCCCCCTAACAAAATACTATAATGATTTGATGATATAAAGAATCCAACAACTAAACCTAGCTCTTTACAATCAGATTTTACCAATTTGAGCATCCAAATTCCTCACAGTCAATCATCCAAGTCCAACTTAATGACCTTGGAGACTTCACAAACTGTTTTTTATTTTTGAATTTTTTTTAATTTTTTTTAACTTTTTACCAACACACTTAGTTAACCAAGTCCAAGTTAATGACCCTGGTCAACTGTTTAGCCTGCCAAGTCCAAGTTAATGACCTTGGCTGACCAAAATTTGATCTCGCTGATATTTTGAAACAGATTTAAGTCCAAATTAATGAACTTTTATACATTTTGAACAATACCAACACTTTTTCAAGCTTTTTCTTATCCAACCCCATGATCCAACATGTTTAGCACTATGAGACTTTGATCATCAGATCCCCAATGTCTGTTGTCGAAAAAATAAGATGAAATATCAAATCTTTTTGGATTTTTCAACATTTAGCTAAACAAACAGGAAATGATTTGGAATTTAAGAAACTGGAAACTATACAAACATATTTTTGCTAAGCGTGTTAGGGGATCATATCAGCTGCTGATAAGCTACAAGTACCGTTAAGCTTTGATTTCATTCTAAGCATTAAACAATTCACAGTGATTGCCGAAATACTGATCCAATTTAAATTTTCACACAAATTTCAATATGTTCAGGATACGAATTAGTGTTTTAAGGCTTAACTTATACGCGTGTACCACCTCAGAATATACTCCCGTATCCAGACTACTATATTCAGTCTTACAGGTAAGTGCACACTAATGATATCTGTAATTAGGTTAATGCGAGGCCATGAGAGCTAAGGCTATTGCTTCCGCAAAATCAAAGAGATGATGGCTCGACTTTAGGTGGGTCCCCTTTGGGGATCTTCTTTACAACAGCACATGATTAGCATTTTTCAATGTTTCATCATTTTTATGCTGAGGGTGTGCTTTAAGATTTAAAGCAGTGAAAAGTATTATACGAGGACTAGGCTATTGCTCCGCAAAATCAGAAGTCCTGGTATAATACCCCAGATATCAAGACGTACAAAGACCTAGTATGTCAGAAATTGATCCTTTCAAACAGGATTTCAGGGGTTACCCATATATCCGAGAGATGTTCCCCACGTAAAAGCAAGAAATGATTTATGTTTATATCCCAAACAAACTTACTAAATGTGTAAAAACCCATCGGCACATCATCAGCGAGACTGCTTAACACTTTTTAAACTATACATTTCTTTAGCGTACTGCAACTGTCTAGCTGATGTACTATCATTTCCCCTTTTTACATAAACTCTTTTTGACTTTTCCAATCATGTTTTTGTATTTATGAACTTTTATCATGTTTTTGAATTTTCTGATTTTTTTTCATGTTTTTGTATTTTCTATAAACTTTCTCCCCCTAAAATCAAAAACATATTTTTGTGTTTTTGGTTTTATCAAAAGCAGTAAAGAAAACTGTAGAGAAAAACATGACAACAAGACGCAGATCACTTCTGATCGCCGTCCTCCTCGGCTTTACACTCAACAACCCTCCTAGAAAACAAATTTTTCAACCCGTTCAATTTTAAAAGATAGTTAAATCTTGTTTTATCAAAGGGTTTTGTGTAAAAATCAGCTCTCTGATCATCGGTGTGTATATGATCAATTCGAATCAATGTTTTCTCGTAACAATCGCGAATAAAGTGATGTCGAATTTCAATATGTTTTGTTTTTGAGTGATGTACCGGATTTTTAGTTATATTTATTGCTGCCTTATTGTCCATGAAAATTGGCGTGTATAAGAACTGCAAACCATAGTCCCTCATCTGCTGCTGGATCCAAAGGATCTGTGAGCAACAGCTGGAAGCCGAAACGTATTCAGCCTCACAGGTTGAGAGAGCGACTGTGGTTTGTTTCTTGCATTGCCAAGTAACAAGTCGAGTTCCGAAGAACTGACAACCAGCAGTTGTGGACTTTTCATTTTGCTTACAGCTCCCGAAGTCAGAATCAGCATAACCAGTAAGAGAAAAGTCACCAGATTTAGGATACGACAAGCCGGTGCTTGGGCAACCTTTAAGATACCGTAAAATTCTCTTCACAATCATCATGTGTGACTGTCTCGGACTTGACTGATATTGGGCGCAGAGGCAAGTTGGATACATGATGTCTGGCCATGACGCAGTCAGATACATTAATGATCCAATGATCGACCGATAGTGCGTCTCATCCACTTTTTCTCCGCTTTCATCCGGACAAATACCATGATTTTGAGCCAGGGGGTTGAAATAGGAGATGATTCGAACATGTTGAATTTATCCAGCACATCATTCACATATTTTGTCTGGTGAATGAAGATTCCGTCGGGCAGTTGCTCAACCTGAAGCCCTAGGAAAAACTTCATCTCCCCCATCAAACTCATTTCAAACTTTTTCTTCATAACTTTCTCAAACTCTTTGTACAGCTCATCGTTCGTCGATCCAAAAATGATATCATCAACGTAGATTTGAACGATAAGTAGATGCCCTGCAACCTCTTTTGTAAACAAAGTACTATCGACCGTCCCTCTGGTAAACCCGTTGGTTAGCAGATGCTGGGAAAGCGTCTCGTACCAGGCTCTCGGGGCCTGGTGTAATCCGTAAAGCGCTTTGTCAAGTAGATAGACCTTGTTTTTGTGCACTGGATTGGTAAACCCTGGTGGTTGTCTGACGTACACTTCTTCTTTTATTTTTCCGTAAAGGAATGCAGATTTGACATCTAGTTGGTAGACCTTGAATCCTTTCCATGACGCGAACGCCAAGAAGATTCTAATCGCATCAAGTCTAGCAACGGGAGCATACACTTCAGTAAAATCAATCCCTTTTTGCTGACTAAAACCTTGAACTACCAACCGTGCTCTGTTTCTTACAATCACCCCTCTATCGTCACGCTTACACTTGAAGACCCACTTGGTCTTGATCAGCTTCTGATTTTCCGGTAGATCAACCAATCTCCATACTCCAAGCTTCTCAAACTGTTGCAGCTCTTCCTGCATTGCATTTACCCAGCTTTCCTCAGTTAATGCTTCTTTATATGTCTTTGGCTCTACCTGTGAAATAAAGCATTTCAATGAGAATTCTTCCTGTAAAGGAGCTACAGAAGAATAAAAACATGTAAGGGCTTTGTTGATTTGATCATGCGTTTTCACGCCACTGTGAAGGTCACCAATGATTTGATCTGAAGGATGATAAGATAAAGTTCTCGGCATGACTGTATCAGGTACGCTCACTTCCGATTGCAAATTTGTGATATCCTGATCACCCGTGTGATCAACAGCTTCTGAAGTCGCAATATTTGGTTCCTCGTCAAAAATCGGATCGGTTTCCGATTCTGAGTCTTCAGAATGATCAAATACTGGAACTGTTTCTTCTGGAGTTTCATGTACAGTTCCACTCGGACCGGCTTCATGATCATTAGAACCCACTGTGGGTGAGGAAACTACCAACGGTCTCGGTACTTGATCTTGCGAAAGAGACTGCTGTTGTTGGTATAAGTATGCTACTTCCTCCTCACTTGGCTCAGTCGGCAACTGGAATGACTCCCAGAGTTTATCATAATCAAAAAGCAATCTGTTTCCGGGAAGTTGTTCCGGAGCAGTAAACCGTTGACAGTCGACATGCTGAACTTGTATAATCTTCCCCAAGCATGGAACAAATACTCTCTTCAGTGGACTCGTATAACCTACAAAAAAACCTTCGTTAACTTTTGCACCAAATTTACCATATAGATCAATAAATGTGCAAGGTGATCCAAAAGGTTCTAAGAATTTCAGATTTGGTTTATAGCGATGAAGTAATTCGAAGCAGGTTTTCTTGTACTTCTTTACTATAAGAACACGATTCAGTGTGTAGCATGCTGTAGCGACTGCTTCACTCCAAAAGAATATTGGCAATTTGGAATCGGCTAGCATAGTACGAGCTGTTTCGATCAATGTGCGATTCTTTCGTTCTGCGACACCGTTTTGTTGTGGAGTATACGGTGCGCTGAATTCATGAAGAATGCCTTTGTCATTGCAAAATTCAAGCATACGGTTGTTTTTGAACTCTGTTCCGTTGTCGCTACGAATTCGTCTGATCGGCAGTTTGTACAACTTCTCCATCTTTTTTAATAGAATCATCAACGAATCAAACGTTTCATCTTTTCTTTCGAGACACATCACCCATGAAAATCTTGTATAGTCGTCATTGACCACTAGACAATACAGATCTCCACTTACGCTCTTCACATTTACTGGTCCGAAAAGATCCATATGGAGTCTTTCGAGCGTTAGTCTGATGGAGTTCAAGAGCTTCTTTGGGTGTGACTTCTTCGTTTGCTTACCCTTTTTCCATTCTATACAATCATCATTCAGATGGAAATTTTTTAAATTAACACCTTCAACAAGATCATTGTGAACTAAGAAATTCATTTTTCTCACATGAATGTGACCCATCTTACGATGCCACATTATTGATTCTTTTTCAGTTGCTTTTGTTTTAGTTACAAAACATTGTGCCTTTTTGTCTGATGTTGTTGCGACGCTCATGTCTAGGACATACAAATCGTTTTCACGAGGAGCACGCATCAACACCAAATCTTTTGGAATTTTAAAACCTAGTTTAATGATCAAACACTCATTTTTTGTCAAATGAACTGTGAATGACTTGTCACAAATCTGCGATATGCTCAGCAAATTGTTTTCTAGTTCAACGATGTAGTTCACTTTATCAAAAGTTACAACTCCATTGGTAAGAATTCGTTCACCAACGATTCTTCCTCCCTGAGTTCTAGCAAAGCCAACATATCCTCCATTAATTGATTTGACATCATAGAGTAGTGCTAACATCCCAGTCATGTGCCTCGAGGCGCTGCTATCCATGATCCACTTGGAGATGATCGACCTCGGAAGTCCCTGCACATATCAAAGATACTCACTTAAACAATGATACCCAACATTTTTCCACATTTGGTATGCTACCAAACACAATATCATGAGCTATGTCGACTTTTGGAATGTTGAAAATCACATTTGGAACATTAGGTTTTGGTTTTGATTTTAGATCTTCCTCCTTGATTGGTGGGAATTCTTCAATCAACTTGTCCAATTCAAACTCAAGATTTTCGTTGTTAGTTACAACAACTGTTGGCTCAGATTTTAAAACCTTTTCCATTTTCTTTTCTTCAAACGATTGTTTAGGTTTCTCCACCCATGATTGATTTTGAAAAATCTTCGTTTTAGGATAAACCTTTGAAGTCTTTGGAGATTTTGAAGATTCACCAATTTCAAAGGTTGATTTTGGCTTGTCCTCGGACTTCAAAGATTCACCGCGTTTCAGAATACGCACAGGGGAAACCATCGGTGATTTTCCTTTAACATCCTTTGAAACTTTTGGTTTTGATTTCTGGAAAACTGGCTTTTCAATCCTTTTAACACATTGCTTTGCCATGTGACCAATTTCATTGCAGCGATAACAGATTCTTTTGTCATACTCAACAAAAGTGGATCTGTTGGTCTCATCTTTCAACTTTTTGGCTGCATTGAGATCATCAACTGCTTTCTGACTAAAGATATAATCTTTTTCAGCAACTGTGTTCTTACCCGCAACAAATACATCACTCAACTTTTCTTTTGGCTTAACCTCTTTTTTAGCCATATTCTTCTCAAAACCGACACCTTTCTTTTTGAAATTGTTACCATGTCTTTTGTTATGACCATTGTTACCCACCCATTCTTTCTTACCCGGGTTGTTTGGTTGTTGTTTCACAAAATATTTTTTTGGTTTTGATATAAATGCGTTGTTGTTAAGTTCCGAAATATCAATTTCCACAAGTTTAAACACTTTTTCAACATTTTCCAATTTTGCATTCTGAATTGGATACTGAAAATCAGTACAGAGTTTGTCAGTTCCGGTCATTGTGTAAACCACAATGATCGAATCGTCATTCACAACTTTATCTCATTTTGGTATGAACTTATCCAGAAAGTTTCCATCATCTTCAGAATCAGAATTGGAATTCTCCAAATGAGTTTTAACCGTTCCGAAATCTGTGTTATCACCTTCTTCATCCAACACTTGGTCAACAACAGTTTTAATCACTTGTGACTCATTGTCAGTGTCATATGGAGAGAATGTAACATCATTGTTTTCCGGTAACTCATTCTCTACAGTTCTCAACTTGAGATTCAAAGCTGCTTCCACCCCATCTGGATATTTCTGTGTATAATGATTCCACATTGGGGGTGGAACATTGTTGAAAGCAGGTTTAGCATCAGGTAGTTGAGGAACAATTTGATCAATCGCATAAGATGAAGCAATATAACTGATCAATTTCTTATCAACTCTTTCTTTTTCAATACGCATTAATTCAAGTTCCTTTTTCAAAGATGCGATTGTGTCCAGATGAATGTTAATCTCCATCTGCTTTTCCATGACAGTTTCTTTGAACAACTTAGTAGCTTTATCATTTTCTTTACTTTCCTTTTGAATCATTTTGATTGAACGTGATAAAGTGTCATAAGCTTCTTTCACATCATTAAGATCAAATTTTACGTTGTCAGTATATTTCTTCAATTCTTGAAACTGTTTGTCTTTTTCAAGACAATCCATGCAGGGTTTTAAACCGTTTTCGCATGGTGTTTCAGGAATTGGATCAATCTTTTCAAAAACCTTTTCTTCTTTATCAGTTTTAATTTCTGGTTTACCAAACCCGTCAGACTCAGACTCTGATTTTTCTCCTGATTTGATATCCAGATTTTCTGATTTGAACTCGGACTCCTTTTCGACTGACTCTGTTTTGACAGACTCCGTTTCGACATACTCCGTTTTGACAGACTCCGTTTCGACAGACACTGACTCTTGAATTTTGTCTACCTCTTTCAGGTTGACCATCAGCGCCTTGTCAGCTATCTCCTTCAGAGTTTCTTCATTCATCTCTTTAGAAACATCTATGATTTCTTCAACCGGAGATTTTACGACGTCATATTATGGACAAAAACCTGTAGTTGGCTCGCTGAAGAATCCTGCAAAAGAATCAAACATGTTAGGAGGCATTATGGATTTAAAAGAATTAGCAATAATCTCCTGTTCTGATTGATAATAATAAACTTCTGCTGTTGTCTCTTCAAGCTCTGCAAGACTCTCTTCACTCATTACTTCACCGACTTCCTCAGTTTCAACAACACATTCTGGCTTTTCAACAATCTCCGCGATCATAGCAAGACCCTCACCAGGAACATATTTTTATCCCAACTAAAACCTTCCGAAATCTTCTCATCATCCTGATTAACCAAAAGATCCTTTTCTGGTTTGTTTTCAATTTGAGGTCTTGGATTGAATGGTTGCTGACTATTTTTGTGATAGATTGCTTGTCGGTAGTAGTCATTTATGAATGGGTTCTGATGATTGTTTACTTCCCTGTTTGGACACTCACGTTTGAAATGCCCTTTTTCTTTGCATTTGAAGCAAGTTACTTTCGCTTTATCAAATCCAAGCTTACAATCAGGTCCTGAGAGACTGTTTCGTCCGGTTATTTCCATGAACCTTTGTGCTCTCCTCACTAAGCTCGCCATTCCCCATTTGATATCAATAAGCTCTAATTCTTCAGGATCAATTTGATCGTAATCCTCCTTTGTCATGTCTGGATTACCGATCCTTCCAGCAACTAAACTCTCATAGGATTCAAGAACAGAAGCTAATAGTGCGATATGTTGCTCTGCAGCTGCTTCTGTAAAATCTTGACCATTTTTTATGTTTACAGCAATATTGCACTGTATCCCAGAAACGTAACTCTGATTATTTGAACTTGATGAACCTTGAGGAGACACTTGTTCTTGAACCTTAGGATTTGGTTCATAAATTGTGAATGGTGAATAGTTGTTGTTCGGTGTGCTTTGAGAAACTCCAGATGTAGGCTCAGCACTAAATGTTGTCTGAATTTTTGGACTTGGGTTAGATGTTGCAGAAGAGCTTCCTTTGTAGTATAACTGAACATCTTGTTGTACATTAGCAGATTTCATTTTTCTGATCTTTTTAAGTTCAAGCTCATGTGATTCAATTTTCTCGATGAACGAGCTTAGATTGAATCCAACATATTCCAAGTTATTTTTCAATACCAACAAATATGTGCCCCACTCATCATGTGGTAAAGCATCTGCCAACTTATCAACCCATTCTTCATCTGTTTTGTTAATGCTCAAACGCTTCATTTCTACAACCAAATGACAATATCTCTCGATCAACTCTTTTGTTGACTCACCCTTGATAGCAGTAAAAATATCAAATTCCTTTTTCAGCAATGCCGTCTTGCTCTTTATCATCGAAACACTTCCAAGAAACTTGACTTTTAGTGAATTCCAGATAGACTGCGAGTCACTTTGATTTTGTAGCAAAACCAAAATATCTTCTTTGATTGCTTGTTGCAAGATACTCATCATTTTCTTCTCGGCTTTAAAACTATCCTGTTCAACCGGAGTTAACTGATGAAGTGTTTTCTCAATACCCGCTCCATTCATCGGAGGTACATACTTTGACTCAATTTTCATCCAACACTCAAAATGATTTGCCTGTACCCAGGTTTTAAACCACTCTGACCACCCTGAATATTCGTCAATGTTCATCAATTTTGGTGGCTTTTGCATTGTACCAAGTTCATTCTCCATGTTTACGTTCTGCACAATACTCGCTGGAGTTTGAGATGCTGTCATTCCTCCTCCGAAAAACATGTTATAAAATTCTTGGTTCTCCATTTTAAACGATGAAAACAGTTTCGAAAAATTTTCGAAGTTTTTTTTTTTTTAAAATTACTTTTTTAAACGAACTAACTTCTTACAGATCTGGATTTCCAAACGGACTGGACCTCAAACGAAGTGGACTGTTTTTAAACAATCTGAACTTTCAAACGAATTGATATGATGTGAACTGATCAGGTGCGAACTGATCATATGTGACCTGATCTGATGCGAACTGATCTGATATGAGCTGATCTGATGCGAAGTGATCTGATGCGAACTGGAATAATGTGACCTGATCTGATGCGAACTGATCTGATATGAGCTGATCTGATGCGAAGTGATCTGATGCGAACTGGAATAATGTTTCAAGCGAACTGGTTCAAGTTCACTTCATGCGAACTGACTTAGACTGATCTTGAACTGAACTGATACGAAATGGTTTAATGCGAACTGGCCCAAACCTCACTTCATACGAACTGATTTGGTTCAATTCATGCGAACTAGTGACCACCTCACACGAAGTGATGCTGATGTCATACGATCGAGTATGTTTTTGACAAAATTGATCACGTTTTAGATCGATTTTAGATCTGATACTTTTAAGGATTGTTTAAAAAGGTGTTTTACACGTTATATAAAAAATTTAGTCCATTTTTTCCGTGAAATCGTCCAAAAATCCAAATTCAAAACACTGATATCACAGATTTAACTCAACCTGAGCTCTGATACCACTTGTAGGATCGAGATTCGATCAAATACGAGTCGGTCAGAGTTAAATCAAGTCACTAGAGAGGCGGAAACAATCTAGTAACCTTGAATCGGTGTTAGAATGTGAGTAGAAGCAGAGAAATACACTTTAAAGTGGTTTTCCATTCATATAAAACGTTTTTACATGTAGAGAATCCGGCAGCACTTCGTGTGAGATTTCACCCGAATGTTACAAATGGAAAAACACAACACCCCTATATATAGGGTTTCCACTTCGCATGAAGTACACATGTTCACTTCACACGAACTGGCAATGTCCCATTTCACACGAACTGGCCACCAAAACCTCAGTCCATGCGAACTGGTATCAAATACGTATAAACTTTACATTTTTAGCCCTAATACATATACAACACGACCTAGACTGATGACGTAGGCGATAGACATTATGCACCAACAGAAAAACGCTAGAATCCTTACCACTACGGGTGGTCTAAGTGTGGTATTTTCTTATTGTACAACTATTGCGCCAGCTGTTGACCTGTAGGAATGCGTTTATAGACACAAAATCATTTAAATAAATCGTGTCAAACGTGTCTCAACCATGCTCCTTCTTCATCTTCCCTTTTTTATGTGTTCTTACTTGTGATAGTATATTTTTAGGGTAAACTACACTTTTCGTCCTTTATGTTTGTATCGAATTGCAATGGATAGCCTTTAACTTCAATAATTATAGTTACAATCCTTTATTTGTGAAACTCATTACACCGAAGGTCCTTTGTCACTAACCAGGTTAAAATTTTAAGTTAAGTTTATTCATACAAAGTTAGTTTAGTCTTTTTACCAATCTGATTAAAATATTTTATAAATAAAACAAAAACAAAATTCATAACTTATATACATATATAAATATATAATATATATCTCTTTCACTCTTATCTAATCTAGGGTTTCATATGTGTTCTTTATGGAACCCCAATCCAGCCCCTATTTCAAATCAAACATCAGAATTCAAAGTCAAAATCTCCTATTTTTAAAAGTCAAAATCCATTACAGCTGATTCAATCAGGTAATAATTCTAGGGTTTGGGGTTTTGAAAGTGACGCTGGCTAGGAGACACGTGGCACCTTCGCCGGAGAGAAAGCGGCAGTCGCAGTTGAATTCCGTCGTTTCATCCTCCGTCTATCATCGTTCTTCTGCTGATCTCCTATGCGACTTCTGTTCGCTTTATCGTTATTGATGCTGCAACATTATCATTCCCTTTCGCTGATGTCACTCTCAATTTCCGGAGATTGTCTGAAGATATGGAGATGAAGATTGAAGAAACCCTTGCGAATGTATGCCTGAATCTATGTTCCAGTGTATTATTGAAGCGTCCATTAATGGAGACTACATATTTCTTCTTCTTCTTTGTTGTTGTTGGAAAGTGACGCTGCTGCCAGAGACGTGCCGATGCTGCCGTTACCGGAGACGGGGGTGCAGGTGTCACACCCCAACCGATGGCGGAATCATCGGGGCGCGACACTGAGCGAAGCAGAATGTCCAGAAGTTTCCATAACAACTATAATTACCAATCATTTAAGAAGCATGTCCCATACCATGTCATAAAATATAACATAATTATTACAGACAAGATCTAGTCAAATTGTTCTTTTCCGACAACTCAGATTTCATATACAGACAATTGTTTATTTGTTTCTAGACCTTTCCTAGCCTCGATTTCACAGCAAGCTAACCACATAAGCGTCCTAAGCACCTGTCATATATGTTAAAGTAAAAGTCAATACACATAGTGTAAAGGTGAGCATACAAGTTTGATAATAGAGTTCGAAATCGTTACGCATAACCAGCACGTACACAGTGTAAAATGAGGCATGTTAGTTATCGACATGAACCTATCGATACCAATGACTGCGGGTTGACTGCCCAAGGCAGTTCGTAATACACACTCACCACTGTGAGCCATGTAACAAATTGTCCTTAACAACCCCTGAGTAAACAGGTGTTGAGTCCAAATAAATAATACTATCGTTACTAAGGCAGGTAGACAACATTCCATGTGTAAACATAACAAACAAGCATTCATTAAGTCACGTATAACATGCGGTAACGGTTAGTGTTTAAAGTATTGCGTAGTATGTTCGATGTGATTTAGAATAAGTAACGTATGTAACACCCAAAAGTGCGTAAAGCCAAAAGGGATCGAGTATACTCACAACGATGATGGATTGAAGGGAGCGCTAGAGTGAGATTAGCCTGATCAGAACGGTAGCATAACGATAAGCGATATGTAAATAGGTGAGATGTATCAAAGGATCGAATGGTACTTCGATCGGATAGCCATCCGATCGGGTGACCTTTCGAGTGGATTGTTTCTTCGTTTGTGAAGGACGTGTTTGTGTATGATGGCTTGTCTTTTGAAGTTTTCGTTGTAGTATTTTGAAAACAGAGAAGTATCTCTACCTTTCAGGTCGATCGATCGAACGACCGTTTGATCGGGCGACAATCCAGCTGGTTGGACACTTTAGTGAGAACAAGTTCACAGCAGTTTGTCACTCGATCGGATTGTAGTCAGATCGGGTGGCAATCCGTTTGTATTGAACATGCTGAAAATTGTTTAAGTAGTGAAGTTTCAAAACATCACATAGTCAGATGGTCGGTTGATCGGGTGGCAACCCGATCGGGTGGCAATCCGTTCGGTGTTCAAAACTCTTGAAGTTCGAAATAAAAGTTAAATGTGGGGCCAAGGTGCAAGCCGATCGGTGGCAACCCGATCGGGTGACAATCCGATCGGACAACAGTCCGGTCGGGCGATCACTCCGTCCTGGTCGTCCTGATCGTTTTACACTTGGTTGTTTTTTATGGTTTGTAGTTTTATCAAGACGGTGTGTCAACGTGCTAATCAACAGAACCCCATCTTGACCCCAGTGACCCGATCGAACAGGAACCACCCAAGTTCAACCAGTTAACCGGTTCAAGATGGTTGTTCTTGGTTAACCCGAAGTCGGTTGTCTCGTTGGTAGGACTCAGATCTTGAACCATCACATTATCAAGAAAGTGTAGAAGGTTAGAGCAAGGTCCGATCCTATCGGTTTTGAGTGCATTGAGTGTAAAAGAGTTGAAAGAAAGTTAGAAACCATATCTCAACCCTTTTTCACCATGAATATGTTCAGATCTATGCAAGATCTTTATTCATTTGTGTGGAAATCGTTAAGATCTAAGTTGTTCTTGGTGGATTGGAGCCAAAACATGAAGTTCATAAGAACACCATGATGACATCATCCTAGAACACCTTAAACCTCGTGATTTCACGGTTAAAAGTTAAGATTCAAAAGATAGAAAGGTGTAGGAGTGCGTGTAGATTAAGAAAGTACAAGATTTAGGTTGAATACTTACAAGAATCGCGAGAAATCAGAGAAAAGTGGGCAGGAAGCGCTGCTCGGACGAGAGAGTGCAAAAGGTGAAGTTATGATGTTGACAGTGGGTTTTTTTATAGGGTTTTCATAAGTGGAAAGGGGAGAAGAGGGCTGGTCGATCGAGTGGCTACCCTGGTCGGGTGGCAGCCCGATCGAGTGGCACCTCGATCAGATAGCAGCCCGATCTGGTGGCAGCTCGATCGGCTGGCCACTCGACTGGAGGGCACGGCGCGATGAGTTTTGCGAGTCTGATTCGTGTTTTGATCGTTGTGATGCGATTGAGTTTCTTATTCAAATTACTTTTAATCCCGACTACTATATCAACATACAATCATCCTTAATTAACTTGCGTTTAGCGTTTGCGATTCGATTGCGATTGAGTTTCGATTGTGTTTTGATTAATCACCACAACATAAACATAAGTAAACATGCACAAGTAACACATAAGGTACACACACACATAGAATAATATCTGGAACGCGTAATTCGAGTTGCGAGTGTGAGTGCGATTGCGATAAGCGATAAAGCGATAAAACATGAGATAAATAGCGATAAAACCTCGATTATTAATAAGTACTCCACATAATACAACTAACGTAAAGCGTAAAATAGACTATCTACAAGTCAAAGAAGTCAAAACAGAAATTGAGCAAGGAGTGACATATCGCAATTAGCAATCTTGTCTCCCTTTTACTTCAATCTTGACGTTGACTTTGACTTTCGAAACACGTGGTGTTACAGCCTCCCCTAGTTGAGGGAATTTCGTCCCGAAATTAGGGCGAAGCCGTAACAAACAACTGTGGGTACTTCGCCTTCATGTCGCTTTCGAGTTCCCAAGTGAACTCTGCGCCTCGTTTGCCTTCCCATCAGACTTTCACAATAGGAATGCGCGAGCGTCTGAGCTGCTTGGTTTGGCGATCCATGATCTCGACAGGCTTCTACACGAAGTGTAGTGTTTCGTTTATTTGGAGATCATCAAGGGGTACAATTAAATCATGCTCAGCTTGGCACTTTCGGAGGTTCGAAACGTGGAAAGTCTAGTGGACGTTACTAAGTTCCTCCGGTAGTTCGAGTCTGTAGGCGACTTTTCCGATCCTTTCCAGAATCCTAAAAGGTCCAACATATCGAGGCGCTAGTTTCCCTTTCTTGTCGAATCTGACCACACCCTTCCAAGGTGATACCTTTAGGAGTACGTAGTTGCCAACGTCAAATTCAAAGGGCTTGCGTCGTCTATCGGCGTAACTTTTCTGACGACTCTGAGCTTTCAGCAGATTGTCTCGAATTTGGAGAACTTTGTCAGTCGTTTCTTACAATAGCTCAGGACCGGTTAATTGCGAGTGCCCGATCTCGTGCCATACAATTGGCGATCGACATTTTCTTCCGTATAAAGCCTTAAACGGTGCCATTTGAATGCTGGAATGATAACTGTTATTATACGAGAATTCGACTAGAGGCAGGTAAGCGTCCCAATTACCACCGAAATCTATGACACACGAACGGAGCATGTCTTCAAAGGTACGAATCGTTCTCTCATTATGACCGTCGGTTTGAGGGTGGAATGTGGTACTTAGATTAAGCGTAATACCGAGAGCTGCTTGAAATGTTTCCCATAGGCGCGAGGTAAACTGAGCATCACGGTCAGAGATGATGTCACGAGGCGTCCCATGTCGACAAATGATCTCATCGGTGTAGATTCGGGCTAATCGGTCTACCTTGTAGTCTTCTCGTATTGGCATAAAATGAGCAGATTTGGTCAAACGGTCAATGACAACCCAGATGCTGTCGTGACTTGATGGCGTGCGCGGAAGTTTTGTTATGAAATCCATAGCTATACTTTCCCATTTCCACATAGGGATTGGGGGTTGTTCGAGTAAGCCAGAGGGTCTTTGGTGTTCAGCCTTAACCTTTGAGCAAGTCAGGCACTTTCCGACGTAGAGAGCGATATCCCTTTTCATACCCGGCCACCAGTACCTGTAGCGAAGATCCTGGTACATTTTATCGGCACCGGGATGAATTGAATGCCGAGATTTGTGGGCTTCGTCCATCAAAATCTGTCGCAAGTTGGTCCGCTTGGGGATCCAGATTCAGTCTAGAAAGTGGAATATCCCATTCTACTTATTCACAAGCTGGGCTCCATCGTGATAGATTCTTTCCTTCTTCAAAGTGCGCTCATTAAAACAGGTATGTTGAGCTTCGCGGATGAGGGTTTCCAGATCGTGCTGGGCTTGGACATTACGGATGCTGAGTAGATAACTCCGTCTACTGAGAGCGTCGGTAACGACATTTGCTTTGCCAGGATGATAACAAATCTCACAATCATAATCGTTGAGAAGTTCTACCCATCGGCGTTGACGCATATTAAGTTCCTTCTGGTCAAAGATGTGTTGTAGGCTCCTGTGATCGGTGAAGATCGTACACTTGGTACCATACAGGTAGTGTAGCCAAATCTTTAACGCAAAAACAACTGCGCCTAGCTCAAGATCGTGGGTTGTATAGTTCTTCTCGTGGATTTTGAGCTGTCGAGATGCGTAAGCAATGACCTTGTCCCGTTGCATGAGAACACAACCAAGACCAAGGTTCGAGGCATCACAATAGACAATAAAGTCGTCGTTTCCGTCGGGTAAAGTGAGAACAGGAGCATTGCAGAGCATGTACTTGAGGGTTTGGAAAGCAGACTCTTCTTCAGTTCCCCAAACAAAAGGCTTGTCTTTATGTGTGAGAGCGGTAAGCGGCACACGATTTTTTAGAATCCCTGGATAAATCGTCGATAATAGCCCGCTAATCCGAGGAAAGAACGAACTTCGGACGGGTTCATAGGTGTAATCCAACTCTTAAGTGCTTCAATCTTCTCGGTATCGACGTGAATACCATGACTATTGACAATGTGACCAAGAAATTGAACATCCTCCAGCCAGAATTAACACTTGGAGAACTTGGCATAGAGTCGATTCCCTTGGAGTAGCTCGAGAACCAAACGTAGATGTTGCGCATGTTCGGCTTTCGACTTGGAATAGATCAAGACATCATCGATGAACACGATGACGAAGCGGTCGAGATAAGGTTTACACACGCGATTCATCAGATCCATGAAAACCGTGGGTGCGTTGGTTAAACCAAAGGGCATAACAACGAACTCATAATGGTCGTATCGAGTGCGAAAAGCGGTTTTGGGTATATCCTCCTCTTGATTGCGTAGTTGGTGATAGCCTGAGCGTAGATCGATCTTTGAAAAACACGTAGCACCTTGTAGCTGATCAAACAAATCATCAATGCGAGGCAGGGGATAGCGATTCTTGATAGTCAACTTATTCAATTCCCGATAGTCGATGCACATCCTCAATGATCCATCCTTCTTTTGGAGGAAAAGGACTGGCGCGCCCCAAGGAGAGGTGCTCGGGCGAATGAAGCCTTTATCAAGTAATTCCTGAAGCTTACTCGAGAGTTTGCGCATTTCGGACGGAGCGAGTCGGTAAATAGCTTTGGCAATAGGGTTCGCTCCAGGAATAAGGTCGATACGAAAGTCGATATCATGACTTGGCGGGAGTCCGGGAAGATCCTCAGGAAAAATGCTAGGAAATTCTTGAACCACTGGAACATCGTTCACACCTGGTCTTCCTTTTCTTTTCCTTCTCTACTACTACAATATTAGCCAAGAAGGATCTGTATTCCTTGCGGAGGTACTTGCTAGCTTGGACACACGACATGAGCTTGAGACCTCTTTAAGCAGTTTCGCCATAAACACATAATAGATCACCATTCCCGAGCGAGAATCGAATCATCTTATCGAAGCACACGACTTTAGCATGGTTTTCGCGAAGAAAGTCCATGCCTACTATGATGTCAAAACTTCCGAGTTGCATCGGAATGAGGTCGATTAGGAAGATGTGATTGTTGAGCTCAAGAGTACAATCACGAAGAACAGAATTAACGGCGACGGTTCTTCCGGTGGAGACTTCGACATCGAACGTCGAGGGGAGATGGGAGCGCTTACGATTAAGGAGCTTCTCGAATTCAAACGACACAAAGTAGTTATCGGCTCCAGTATCAAACAAACACGAAGCATAAATACCATTCATAAGGAACGTACCATTGACCACATTGTTGTCAGCCTGGGCCTGGCGCATGTTGATGTTGAAAGTTCTGGCGCGGGTGGCTTGTTGCTGTTGCTGTTGAGGCTGTTGCTGCTGCTGGGGCTCTTGTTTCACAACCCTGTTCGGGCACAAGTTCGCGAAGTGGTTGGGATCACCACACGCGAAGCAGACTCTGGCGTTGATCGCGGGTGCCTGAGCTGCCTGCTGGCCTTGAGGAGCTGGAAGTAGAGCTTGATGAGCAGTGGCTTGAGCTGGTGCTTGTCGGAGACCAGTACGGCAATTAGTAGTGAGGTGGCCGTACATATTGGAGTGCACGCAGAATCGGCAAGCGATACCCACCGAGTGATGGTAAGTACATGTTGGGCAAGCAGGGTGGGGACCAGTGTATGCACGCTTTGCAGGTGGTGCATAGATAACTGGAGCTGATCGATGCTGAGATTGCTGCTGAGCCGGTACAGCTTGATGTGGAGCACCAGTGGTAGTGACAGCACAGTTCTTGTTGCTGGAGTTGCTGTTGTTATTCTTCTTCTTGCGGCATGAGGACTTTGATGATTGAGCGGCGACGGTTTCAGTGGATGGTGCGACGGTAGCTTGATGCAAGTTCTTGGCAGCTTTATCCCAGAAGCCAGCCTTGACTCGCTTGTTGTTGATTTCAGCGGCAAACAAGTAAGTCTCTTCGATTGTTGCTGGCTTTGCGGCATGCACAAAATCTGCAACATAGTCTGGCAGAGCTCGAATGTACTTCTTGATTGTCATGTCGGTAGTCTTGACTTGGTCGGGGCAGATGATACTGAGCTGCTTGAAGTGAGCAGTCAGGGCAGCGTTTTCACCATCTTTCTGCTTCAGATGCCAGAATTCGTCCTCCAACTTTTGGCGCTCATGGGGAGGGCAGAACTCTTCGAGCATAACGTTCTTCAACTCATCCCATGAAAGACCATAAGCTCCGTCATTTTTGCGTTTGTTCCTCTCGGCCGTCCACCAGTCTAATGCGCGGGACTGTAAGACGCCGGTAGCATTCAGAGTGCGGAGATCGTCAGGACATCCACTCTGACGCAGAGTGACTTCGATCGAGTCGAACCATTGAAACAAGGCTGTAGGGCCATCTTCCCCAGTGAACTCTTTCGGTCCGCATGCCTTGAACTGTTTGAAGCTGAAAGCAGCTTTAGGAGTAGCTTTGGGAGCTTCGGTCCTGGATTCTTCAGACGATTTGCTCACATTTTCGTACCGTTCACTCATGATCTGAGGAACAACCTTTGCTACTTGCTTAGCGACGAGAGCAGCAAGGCGTTTGTCTCTATGTTCTTGACGAGTAACTCGTGGGTGACGGGTTCCAGATGACGACATTGTCTGCGACAGTCATCGCCATATGGCTCAATCACAACATAATCGAATCTCACCTCACACGCCTAATACTGCCAAAGCTTAGGAACACGATCACGCAACACATAGGCACATAATCATAGATTCACATAAGCATAGAAGCACATAAGCACGTAAGGCACAAAAACACAGAAGCACATACGCATGTAATCACAAGAGGCATATAGAGGCACATAGAACACACAGAAGCTTCTGACTACCTCAGATTACCGAAGCCTATCATTCAAAGTCTGCGAGCGTTCGAAAATAGCGATCGCGAGTAACGTATCGAGTAGTATAGTATGAGCGAATATCTTAGCAATCAATATAACGTACGGTGGTTCCTCATGTAGTAGCGATTTGTCAGCGTATTGAGGTAGGAGTGCAGTGCGAGTTGTGTGTGTCGATCGAAAAGCGAATGTTGAAAATCAAATAAAACACCAAAAATCAAGACATATAAACAGGTAAATATAAACATAAACACATAAAATCGACGAGTATCAGAGTCAGCAGTTGCGGGCTCAGAATTGAAACACATAAAAATCGAGAAGAGATTGTCTGCGGCTATTTAGACAACAACTACCCAAAGTGGTTCAACTATTCACAAGGACTGTCTGAGCATACTTTGACCTTCGGGACTGTGCTTTCGCCTTGAATTTGGGCGAATGGCACGTATCCTTTCAGTTTCAGTGTGACCTCAAGTCGTTGGAGTCCGTCGAGACTTTGGTGAGAGTTTGTAAAATTAAATACAGATCGGATCAAGTCGTCGAGGTTCGGGTTTCACCCCTGACTTAACAACCTCGTTCCTGTTTTTTATAAAATAAAGGAAGGATTATACGTCAAAGTATGGATTTCACTCCTAATTCAACGTAAATTCTCCTGTTTGTAGATAAAATGCGGGTCGAACAAGCAATTTAGTCGAGAGTTTGCGGTTTTCACACCTAATCTCGACCCAATTGTCCGTTCATTTTCGAAAACTAGAGTGCAGTGATAGTGCAGATTGGCCAAGAATAGCGAGAAATGGCAAGTATGCTCGTACATAATCCCTACAGGATATGCACAAGTCGGTCTGTTGGTTCCTAACTATAGACTAGGTCGTTTCTAAGACATCGACCCGGACTAGGTCGAGTCTTGCCTAATTCCCTATAGTTATGGCTCTGATACCAATCTGTCACACCCCAACCGATGGCGGAATCATCGGGGCGCGGCACTGAGCGAAACAGATTGTCCAGAAGTTTCTATAACAACTATAATTACCAATCATTTAAGCAACATGTCCCATACCATGTCATAAAAGATAACATAATTATTACAGACAAGATCTAGTCAAATTGTTCTGTTCCAACAACTCAGATTTCAAATACAGACAAATTTTTTTTTGTTTCTAGACCTTTCCTAGCCTCGATTTCACAGCAAGCTAAGCACATAAGCGTCCTAAGCACCTGTCACATACGTTAAAGTAAAATTCAATACACATAGTGTAAAGGTGAGCATACAAGTTTGATAATAGATATAATAGAGTTTCAAAATCGTTACGCATAACCAGCACGTACACAGTGTTAAAACTACCTTAACGTATCATACGGTAATGGTACTTAAAATGTTCATGCATTTTGTTTAAGTGGACGAACACACTGGTAATCGTCTTGGACTGCTTTTCAAGAAAAATTAAATAAAGAATTATCTAATAGTGTGAAAACAGTTTGATTGTGCTGATATGATCTTCTTACCGGTGATTCTCACAAAAATAGAGTGTTTATTGTTTTGTTATTTACTTGCTTTCAGAAAATAAATCCAAAAATAGTGTCTTTTTCTGTTTAAAATTCTTAACGTACGGAAAACTGTTATTCTTGGAGGAATTGTTACTGATAGGGGGAGACGGTGTTAGAAAGTGAGTTCAAAATTTTAAATCTTGCGGGTCTTAGGGTGTGGGATTAAAAAGTTTTGCTTGTTGGTGATAAGTTGAAAATGCTTAATCCGTGATACAGTTTAACTATCTCTTGAATAATAATAATTTATTTAACTTTCTTGAAAAATTCTTATGGTTTCTCGAGATGTTTGTTTTATAGTATACAGATTGAAGCAGTATGTTGCTGAGAAGATAGTTGCTGTGAAGAGATGAGAGTTTGATTGGATGCATGGTAGAACCTCCTTTCTACGATGTAAACAAGTTGAAGAGTTTGAAGATTGTTAAACATATGCTGAAATGGAGTTTACTCAACGCTAAAGTTTTTGAAGATTTGGTGATTGGATGCATCAGCTTAGGGGGAGTATGTTGCTGACAGAAGCTATTGAAGCTGAAGCTATCCAAAGACCAAAGACAGTGCAAGACTACATGAAGATTGCAAGATGACTGAAGACAAAGTTATTTTATGAAGCTATTGTCAAGGGGGAGTTTGTTGGTGCATATGTGTGACAACAACTTAGATTTGGTCTTTGGATATCTTGTAATTAGTTAAACGATAAACGGTTATCGGGTTTAGCTTTGTATTAGTGGAATAATAGAGTTTGGGCTAAACAAAACCCAGTTTGGGTCTAGGGGGACGAATTGGGCTTTGCCCATGTAGGAAACCTTAGCCCAAGTTACAAACCTTGTGTTATATAAACAAGGTTAGGCTTTAGGGTTTAGGTTAATCAGCCAAAACAGAGTTTGAGAGATAGTAATTTCGTGAGAGCTCTAGCAATTTCGTGAAGGCTAAGGATTGGACGAATTTGAGTGTGGTTAGGGTTTTGATTGATTGTAATTCGTGAGATTGATAATCAATAGAAACCCAGTTTGATTGTGAATTTATGTTTTCTACTCGTTTCTGTGCAAATCTGGTCTTGAGGATTCCGCACTCTTGATTAGATTGACAATTCTGTGAAGATCCATACGAATCAAGGGGACCTACAATTGGTATCAGAGCATTAGGCTCTTGAAGGCTCGGTTCAGAATTGTTGGCTTCTGAAACAGGAAGTTTTTCAAAATTTTTGAAACCTGAAAAATTAGGGTTTCGAAATTCCCTTTATTTTTAGGACCAAAAAAAACTGGAAAATCCCAAATTTGGTTTTCGACATTATATATCATTGGATTCGTTTTTTTGAGACGATTCTAACGGTATAATTTGGTAAAAACTGTTTTCGGAAAAATTTTGTACGGTTTTATCAGTCTGTTACGTTAAAATGTCGAACATGTCAAGTTTGAATGAGCTTTTGAGAATGGAGCATGAGGTTGGCACTACCAACAAACCGCCTAAGATGATGAAGGTGGAAAATTATTTGATTTGGAAGGATCGTTTTCAATCCTTCATTGAATATTAGGACACTCGCATGTGGATTTGTATCGAAGATGGGTACACAAACCCAACACACGACTTTGAGGGCAGACCACGTAGGACAGCCTATGTGAACATGGAAGATGTTGATAAAAAGATGTATGAGGCTGAAAAGAGAGCCTTGGCTGCAATAAAAATGTCCTTACCTGATGGCATCAAGAATACCTTTACAAAGTACACTAATTCAAAGGACATGTGGGATGCATGAGAAAAGCGATATCAGGGAAATGCAGATGTTGTGGTAGAAGAGAAGAAGAAAGCTGTTGAGAAGAAGGCTGCAGAAGTTTCAAAGTGCATGAATGGTGTGAATGAACTTACAACAGAGGTGAAGGTAACATCAGAACCTGTAAGTCATACGTGTCATAATTGCACTGAACTACAGGGTAAAGTTGACAGACTATCGGAGCAAAACAAAATTCAGTTAGCTGAATTGCAAAAATTAAAAGAGTCAAATGTTCTTTTGATTAAACGAGAGTCAGATTGTTTAAATAAACTTAAATCAAATGAACAGGAAATTAGCAGTTTAACAAGCAAAGTCAATGAACTGTTACAGATCATTGATTTGGCTCGTGAAACTGTGAAGGAAAAAACTAATGAATTTTCTGAAAAGTGCAGGGAATTGGCCATTGCACAAGACCAAATTGTTGAACTTAAGGGAAAGTTAGACAAATTTGGAAATTCTTCATTAGTTAGGACTCAAATTCAAAATGGGCTGAAAAGGAGTAATGATAGAACGGGAGTGGGGTTTAGTAAAGCTTCATCTTCTAAGGATCAAGACTACTCTTTTCTGCCTGATGAGAATGAGCTAATTGACTTTGTGCCTACTACACCAGCTGTAGTGGATCCGATAGATGTGGACTTGCCAAATAGTCCAGTTTCTTTGAAAGAATTTGTAGGGTCTAACAGTACACCTCATAAATCGGATGAGGATACTGAAAAGGAAAAGAAGAAAACATTTAAAAAGAGATTTCAGAAAAATAAAATCTACAAGACAAAATCTTGTTTTAAATGTCACAACAAAGGGCACGTGGCGAGTTGTTGTCCTTTGAAGAAAGGTAGACAAAAGGTTGATCAGGTTAAGGATGGGACTCAGGTTGGGTCAAGCAATACTGTAAAATCAAGTTGTCAGACAAAGAAACCTGAATTTCAATCAAAACCTTCAACTTCGAAAAGATTTGATAGACCAAGAAGTATTTCTCCACAATTTAGTTATTATAATGGTAAATCAAATCAGTTTCAAAGTCAAAATAGAAATTTTGGATATCAAACTCGATACCAAACTGCTGGTAATCGAAATTTTCAAAGAAGAAATGGATATAGGGGTTTTAGTAACTCAAATGTTCAACAACATCCAAAATTTTTCCAAAATTCATGGTATGAGAATGGGAGAAGAAGGTATCAAGATAATAATTTTCAAAGGTCAGAAAATCCGAGAGGTTATTGGAACTCTCGCAATCAAAGACCTAGTGGAAATTATCAATCTTGTTCAACAATGGGTAAGCAATCCAAGACTCCAGTTAGGAGTGATGGATATTGGATGGATGTTCCTGTAATGGATGAATCTGGAAAACCCAAGACTATCAGGGCTTGGGTTCTCAAGTCTAACTGAGTTATTGAGTGTGTGCAGGATGACCAAGAAGGACTGTTGATGTGTTCAACAGTGGTTATTCCTGTAAAGCGTCTAAGGTGAATAGTAGGTTAAACTTGGTAACTAACTATTTACTTTAGTGATTGATTGAGGATTTATTGGTGAAAAACTTATTGTCAGATTGAAGTGGGAGTCTGTTTGTGTTTGTAAATTTATGTTTTTGAAACTTGCTCCATAAAAACAAAAATTTAGGCGGAGAAATTTCCCTAAGCCAAAAAGAGTTTAGTTAGTGCGTGTGTTTAGGGGGAGTGAGTTATAAATTAAAAATATTTTAAAAATCCAAAAACATTGAAAAATGAAAAACATAAAAAATAGAAAAATCAAAAAAGAGATTTCATTGTGTGAAAAAGAAGAAATGATAGTACATCAGCAAGTTAGACTGTCACACTGAAAATGAATTAAATTGCTTAAGTGTGATAGCAGCTTCATCATATGATGTACCAGTAGGCAAAAAGCATAAAATAATCAACTTACCAATGTGATATAAACCTAAATGAACTGTGTATGAGTGGGGAACACATCAGTGGTGTATGGTTTAATGACCTTAAATCTTGCGTTGATAGATTGTCAAAATCTGAAGTTTTGGGTCTTTATACTGTTATTTCATCTGGGGATATCAGGGTTGTCCTTCTGCTGCATCCAGATACATGCTGACCTAAGCACAACCAGTATATCTTAAAAGAGCTAAAAATGCCAAAACCCTGAAAATGAAGAAGCTCTCCAAGAGAGTCATTCAAAATGTACAAAATGCATAAATCGTATCAAAAAATGGTATTTGTCTTAGCCCTCGTTAGATATTTTGGTCTCTTTGCTGTACGAAAGTACTGACCTGTTCACCAATTATCTAAACGTTGAAAAACAAAACGGATGAATTCAGTATACTCACCTACTACGATGAACCTTTGTGCATACCTTGATCGCGGGGGTATATCCTGAAGTGGGACACACTAGTATATCAGTAATAAAATTACCTTAACGTATCATACAGTAATGGAACTTGAAATGTTCATGCATTTTGTTTAAGTGGACAAACATACTGGTAATAATCTTGAAATGCTTTTCACGAAAATAAATAAAGAATTAACTACAAGTGTGAAACAGTTTGATTTTGCTGATATGATCTTCTTGCACATGATTCTCACAAAAAGATGAAACTGTAAATATTTTTGAGTTTAGTTTAGTTTATTAGTTTGTTTTAAAAAAAATCAAAAAAAAAAATTCCAAAAATATTTTCTTTTTTAAAGACTTCCATTTTGAATTGACAGGTTGTTAATTTTGCATGATAAGATAAAATATTGGTTTATCTTTAAATGTGAAAAAGACTAATGGTTTTTCGAGATACTTGCTTGTGTTTCTAAACAGATTGATGCAGTTATCAAAATGAAGTGAAGAATACAAGTAAAGTACAGATTAAGAGTGAAATGAAGATGTGTGAAGATGCATGGTAGGATCCTTCTACTACATTGCAGAGAGAGAGAGATATATGGAAGAAGTTGGAGATACTTGCTTAACCAAAGTTTGCTAGCTAACTGATCTACAACGAATGAAAGTTTTGGAGATTGGAAGCATCAGCTAAGGGGGAGTCTGTTGATGTCAGAAACTGTGTAGCTGACGATATCCAAAGGCCAAAAGAACACAAGATGTTTGAAGACAAAGTTACACTATGAAGCTATTGTCAAGGGGGAGTCTGTTGGTGCATATTCTGTGACAACAGCTTAATAGTTTAAGTATTTAGTCTTTGGATATTTTGTATTGGGCTTAGCTTATTGGTTAGGGAGTTTATTGTTGTAATGGGCTTGGAAAATGGCCTAGCCCAGTAAGAAGCCCAGTTCACATACATGTGGTATATAAACATGTTTTGTGATTAGGGTTTCAGTTTGTTGAAGTTCTTAGAAGAGGCTAGAGGGAGAAAACATAGAGAGAGAGTGAGAATTCGAAATTAAGGTTTAGAGACAAGATCACAGATAGTGGCTGTGAGGTTGTGCAGGTCTTGAATTGATTGTAAACTGCAGGTTGGATAATCTATAGAAGACCTGGTTGATTGTGAATTTCTGTTTTCTACTCATTCTGTGATATTCTGATCAAGAGGATTCCGCACTCTTGATTAGATTGACAACTCATTTTTGATTTTCTATTTTTTATGTTTTTTATTTTTCAATGTTTTTGTATTTTTGATTTTTAAGAAAAACAGTAAACTATTTACAAAATTCTTATGAAAAACCAGTTATTCAGGATTCCTCATCCCGTTGAGTTCGACTAAATGTTCAAAGCGAGCCCTGTCAAAAGCTTTAGTATAAAGATCTGCCAGGTTATCTAGTGTGTCGACTCGATGTAATTCAATTAGCCTCTTTTCAGCACAATCCCGTATAAAATGATTACGTATGTCAATATGTTTTGTGCGACTGTGTTTCACGGGTTTTTATCAGTACGGTTACGTTAAAAAGGTGTTTTAAGATGGTTAAAATGGATAAGGTCAGTGAGACTGTTATGAATTGGCCAAAGCTGAGAAACGTCAAAGAATATGCTATCTGGAAGGAGGGGTTTGAATCGGTTGTGAAAAGTGAGGATTCTAGAATGTGGTATTGTATGATTGATGGATAAGTTGCTCCTACACGTCGTGTTGAAGGAAGAGTTATGGTAATTTCTTATGAGCTGTGGGAAGCTTTAGAAAAAACGTTACCAGAGTTCATCTAGACAAAGTGTAGAAGAAAAGAAGAAAGCAGATGAGGAGAATGTTGAGAAGAAGGCTGCAGAAGTTTCAAAGTGCATGAATGGTGTGAATGAACTTACAACAGAGGTGAAGGTAACATCAGAACCTGTAAGCCATACGTGTCATAATTGCACTGAACTACAGGGTAAGATTAACAGACTATCGGAGCAAAACAAAATTCTGTTAGCTGATTTGGAAAAACAAAAAGAGTCAAATGTTCTTTTAATTAAAAGAGAGTCAAATTGTTTAAATGAACTCAAATCAAATGAACAAGAAATCAGCAGTTTAACAAGCAAAGTCAATGAACTGTTACAGATCATTGATTTAGCTCATGAAACCGTGAAGGATAAGACTAATGAATTTTCTGAAAAGTTCACAGAATTGGTTGATGCACAAGCCAAAATTGTAGAACTTCAGGGTAAGTTAGACAAATTTGGAAATTCTTCGTTAGTCAGGACTCACATTCAAAAAGGGCTGAAAAGGAGTAATGATAGAACGGGAGTGGGGTTTAGTAAAGCTTCATCTTCTAAGGATCAATACTACTCTTTTCTGCCTGATGAGAATGAGCTAATAGATTTTGTTCCCACTGCACAAGAGGTAGTGGATCCGATAGCTGTGGACTTGCCAAATAGTCCAGTTTCTTTGAAAGAATCTGTTGAGTCTAACAGTACACCTCATAAATCGGATGAGGATACTGAAGAGGAAAAGGAGAAAACATTTAAAAAGAGATTTAACAAAAAGAAAATTTATAAGATAAAATCTTGTTTTAAATGTCACACTAAAGGGCATGTGGCAAGTTGTTGTCCTTTAAAGAAAAATAAGCAAAAAGTTGATGAGGTTAAGGAAGGGAATAAGGTTGGTTTGAATAATAATGTTCAACAACATTGTCAATATAATCAACCAAGGTTTCAATCCAAGGCTTCACCGTCAGGAAGATTTGATAGACCAAGAAGCAATTTTACACAATTTAGTCATTTTAATGGTAAATCAAATCGGTTTCAAAATCAAAATAGAAATTTTGGATATCAAAATCGATACCAGACTTTTGGTAATCGCACTTTTCAACAAAGAAATGGACATAGGGGTTTTAGAAACTCGAATGTTCAACAACATCCAAAATTTTTTCAAAATTCATGGTATGATTATGGAAGAAGAAGGTATCAAGATAATAATTTTCAAAGGTCAGAAAATCCGAGATTTTATTGGAACTCTCGTGATCAAAGACCTAGTGGAAGTTACAAATCTTGTTCAACAACAGGTAAAACATCCGAGACACCAGCAAGGTGTGATGGATACTGGTTAGAAGCATCATATATGGATTTACATGGTAAACCCAAAACCGGTCAGGTTTGGGTTGTTAAGTCTAACTGAGTTGTTGAGAATGTGCAGGATGACCAAGAAGGACTGTTGATGTGTTCGACAGTGGTTGTTCCTGTAAAGTGTCTGAGGTGAATAGTAGGTTAAAATCGGTAACTAACTATTTACTTTAATGATTGATTGATGATTTATTGGTGAAAAACTTTTGTCATATTGAAGTGGGAGTCTGTTTGTGTTTGTAAATTTGTTTTTTCAAAACTTACTCCATAAAAACAAAAATTTAGGTGGAGAAATCACCCTAAGCCAAAAAGAGTTTAGTTAGTACGTGAGTTTAGGGGGAGTAAGTTAGTAAATTAAAAAAAAATACAAAAATACAAAAACATTGAGAAATGAAAAATATAAAAAAAATAGAAAATCAAAAATGAGTTATCACTGTGTGAAAAAGAAGAAATGATAGTACATCAGCAAGTTAGACTGTCACACTAAAAATGAATTAAAATTGCTTAAGTGTGATAGCAGCTTCATCATATGATGTACCAGTAGGCAAAAAGCTTGAAATAATCAACTTACCAATGTGATATAAACCTAAATGAACTGTGTATGAGTGGGGAACACATCAGTGGTGTATGGTTTAATGACCTTAAATCTTGCGTTGATAGATTGCCAAAATCTGAAGTTTTGGGTCTTTATACTGTTATTTCATCTGGGGATATCAGGGTTGTCCTTCTGCTGCATCCAGATACATGCTGACCTAGGCACAACCAGGATATCTTAAAAGAGCTAAAAATGCCAAAACCTTGAAAATGAAGAAGCTCTCCTAGAGAGTCATTCAAAAGTGCAAAATGCGTAAATCATACCAAAAAATGGTATTTGTCTTAGCCCTCGTTAGATATTTTGGTCTCTTTGCTGTACGGAAGTACTGACCTGATCACCAATTATCTAAACGTTGAAATACAAAACAGATGAATTCAGTATACTCACCTACTACGATGAATCTTTGTGCATACCTTGATCGCGGGGGTATATCCTGAAGTGGGACACACTAGTATATCAGTAATAAAACTACCTTAACGTATCATACGGTAATGGTACTTGAAATGTTCATGCATTTTGTTTAAGTGGACGAACATACTGGTAATCGTCTTGGACTGCTTTTCAAGAAAAATTAAATAAAGAATTATCTAATAGTGTGAAAACAGTTTGATTGTGCTGATATGATCTTCTTACCGGTGATTCTCACAAAAATAGAGTGTTTATTGTTTTGTTACTTACTTGCTTTCAGAAAATATAAAAATCCAAAAATAGTGTCTTTTTCTGTTTAAAATTCTTAACGTACGGAAAACTGTTATTCTTGGAGGAATTGTTACTGATAGGGGGAGACGGTGTTAGAAAGTGAGTTCAAAATTTTAAATCATGCGGGTTATAGGGTGTGTGATTAAAAAGTTTTGCTTGTTGGTGATAAGTTGAAAATGCTTAATCTGTGATACAGTTTAACTATCTCTTGAATAATAATAATAATTTATTTAACTTTGTTGAAAAATTCTTATGGTTTCTCGAGATGTTTGTTTTATAGTATACAGATTGAAGCAGTATGTTGCTGAGAAGATAGTTGCTGTGAAGAGATGAGAGTTTGATTGGATGCATGGTAGAACCTCCTTTCTACACTGTAAACAAGTTGAAGAGTTTGAAGATTGTTATACATATGCTGAACTGGAGTTTACTCAACGCTAAAGTTTTTGAAGATTTGGTGATTGGATGTATCAGCTTAGGGGGAGTCTGTTGCTGACAGAAGCTATTGAAGCTGAAGCAATCCAAAAACCAAAGACAGTGCAAGACTACATGAAGATTGCAAGATAACTGAAGACAAAGTTATTTTATAAAGCTATTGTCAAGGGGGAGTTTGTTGGTGCAAATGTGTGACAACAGCTTAGATTTGGTCTTTGGATATCTTGTAATTAGTTAAACGATAAACGGTTATCGGGATTAGCTTTGTATTAGTGGAATAACAGAGTTTGGGCTAAACAAAACCCAGTTTGGGTCTAGGGGGACGAATTGGGCTTTGCCCATGTAGGAAACCTTAGCCCAAGTTGCAAACCTTGTGTTATATAAACAAGGTTAGGCTTTAGGGTTTAGGTTAATCAGCCAAAACAGAGTTTGAGAGATAGTAATTTCGTGAGAGCTCTAGCAATTTCATGAAGGCTAAGGCTTGGACGAATTAGGGTTTTGATTGATTGTAATTCGTGAGATTGATAATCAATAGAAACCCAGTTTGATTGTGAATTTCTATTTTCTACTCGTTTCTGTGCAAATCTGATCTAGAGGATTCCGCACTCTTGATTAGATTGACAATTCTGTGAAGATCCATACGAATCAAGGGGACCTACACTTACCCAAAAAATTGCACATAACCCCCCCCCCCCCTTTTTGGATTTACGGTTTTGGGGATGGCTGTGAGAACCTGAGTTTCAAGGTCTCTACTTGATTTGATTGCTATTCACTAAGTGTTGTCTATATTTATACTTGGTGTGTACAGTGTGTTTTTATTATATGTTGATGTGTAATACATGTATTGTGTAATTAATGAACAAATGGGTCACATGCCAAACACCCCATGGCCGAAAACACATGAAGTGTTTTCGTCCACTAACTAGCCAACGAAAACAGGAAATGGGCCTTGGCCCAGTGATGATCTATTATATGTTAACACAAATAAACCAAAGCCCTTTTGTTACTTAAGATCGTGTATTACTAGTTGCTTAGGGATATCTCTAAACAAACCCTACTCTCCCTACAAAATATGTACGGCAGTGGAACACACCCCTTCTCCTAACGAGAAACATTCTGTTATCAAAAGATCTCGGTTAGTATAATCTCATTTGTTTTAGTTTTGAAATTATTGCTTTTGTCTATATGTGCACCGATGTGATGTATGTTCAGAATTGTCTGGGTATTATGTTTAGAATATAGAATTTGCATGAATCAGTGGGTCATCCTAATTATGATTTTGTCATGGTCGGCCATATGTGAAATGTCTGGATTCATCGATCTAGGATTTAATAAAATAATGATCCTGTATGAGTGGGCCGCACATGGTGATCTGCAAATTATCAGAATCCATTTCTTTTATAGGATCACAATATTTAAAATCGGTGGTCAACACATTAAGAAAAAGGTTATGTTATTGATAAAGAATCATGATTGCATAATGATTGCTGATGACTGGTTGATGTTTGAACGATGATATGTTGCAAGAGATATAACTGTTACATGATTACTTGAATTATTCGTAACGGCTGTTAATGATGACGATGCCTCCGACGAAAACCCCCACATCAACGAAATCACCTTAGGTAATTTCGGCCAAGGTGATTTCGGCCAAGGTGATTTCGGCCCAGGGGATTTCGGCCCAAATAAGTGTTTTCGGCTATGGATCTGTAACTTTTATGTTAAGTCTATCACTTGCTAACTCTGTTAGTTGCTATCTGTTAGTCCGTTAACTCTACTAGTTTGTAAACTCTGTTAGATGGTTAACTCTGTTAAAGTTGTAAAGGATGATTAGTTTATTAACCCTGTAAATTAAGTAACTTTGTTAAGTAAGTAACCATGTTGGTTTATTTACACAGTTCATTAATTCTGTTGATATATAAACTCTGTTAAGTCTATTACTTCTGTTGAGTCTGTTAGTGGATAACCTTGTCAGAATGGACTGAGAAAGCTATGATGTGAAAGATGAATTTGCATGAATTGGATTAGTTGTTTACATGATAAAGGATGCTAACTGCTAGGCACACTCTGTGATATTACTGTGATGTGAGTTATATGTGAAACTTTACGAACATGTACTGACTGAACATATGTGCATAAATATAGGACTTGACTGATAAATTGTGAGCACTTAACTTAGCATACCGAGCAAACCAAGGTGAGTTCACACTCTTACCAAAGCATGGGATTCCCGGGGTTGGGAATGGGTTTGGATGATTACTTATGCTTAAATTGTTATCGGAATTACATACCATAGGCCTCAGGAGAGGAAGGTTATTGGTAGGTACTGCTAGACTAGTGATACATATACTTCTCTTCGCACACACGACGGGAATGGCTGCGATAATAAAACTAATCTTCGCACACATGCCTGGAATGGCTGCGAACCATACTCTAAACTTCGCACACATGCCGGGTGGGCTGCGATACAAATATACCTAGTCTAGAAAACATGGGAGACCCCCACTAATCTTCGCACACATGCCGGGAAGGCCGCGATACAAACAGACACGATACATTGGTTACTAAACAACCATACAATTTACGAAACGAACACTATAACTAAACAACCAACTGTGAACTCGCTCAACTAGTTGTTGACTCTCTGTTACATGCCTTGCAGGACTATAGGTACCCATGGAGCTTGCACGGGAGGCGCGGTCGTTGTGGGCACGGATTGTGGATGTTATGATAAACTCTTTTATGACATTTCAACTTAATACTTATGTTGGGTTTTTACATTATTGCTTCCGCTACACACTTGTTTATGTTTGGTTTTGAAAACACCTATCGTATTGATGAATGACATTTACTATTTACTTATATGTTCAATATGATTGGTGGCTTGATCCTGGTCAGTCACGCCTCCAAGCGGTGATACTCCGCGTATGGATTTTGGGGGTGTGACAGATTGGTATCAGAGCCATTGGTTATAGTGAACTTGGTTTTAATAAGGGGAAAACGTTTTTATTAAAACCAGACTATAACCTGTACAGTGCTCAACGATCCACAACGACGCCTCGCTCCACGTGCAAGACTCAACATACTAGGTAATATGGTATATGTTTTATTGCCTACTTGCTAGAATTACATAGAACTTTGCTCATGGTATGCTTAGATACACATAACCCCTATTGCTTGAGAACACTTATGTGCTTAGTCTCTTCTGTCATCGCACTTTCGCGAACCTCTCTCACTCATGTTCTCTTTGATATCAAGATCATGAGTGGACGCGATAACCTAACTCAAGCCCAGTTGGCGGCTTTGATCACGGAAAAAGTTACTGCAGCACTCGCAGCTGCCCAGGCAGGAGGTATAACCTGCCATCACCACTTACTCTAGGATCTTTAGATCCTACTCTCGTAACCCAACACTTGTGCTTAATCTTGTTTATTCTTACGCGCACAACCGGTCAGAACGCTCAACCACCTGTGTGCACGTTCAAAACTTTCATCGACTGTCGTCCTAGTACTTTTAGTGGCACTGAAGGGGCCGTTGGACTCCTCCACTGGTTCGAGAAGCTCGAATCGGTCTTCGAAATGTGTGAATGCCCTAAGGCTCGTAGGGTGAAGTACGCCACTGGTACTCTCGAAGGCACTGCGCTAACTTGGTGGAAAGCGCAAGTTCAGATGCTGGGGCTGGCGGCTGCTAATGCCACCCCATGGGATGATTTTAAGGAACTGATCAAACATGAATACTGTAGTCGTGACGACATCCACAAGTTGGAAGTGGAATTCTTTAACCTGAAGATGACGGGGTCAGAGATAGAAGCGTACACGAAACGATCCAACGAATTGACAGTGTTATGTCCAACTATGGTGGATCCTCCCATCAAACGCATTGAGCTATACCTCAAATGCTTAGTACCAGAGATTCAAAGTTATGTGACTTCTGCTAACTTTGTTACTATTCAAGATGTTACTCGTCTTGCTCATCATCTCACAGACCCAACAGTGGAACAGAACAAGCTGCCTAAACGTGTCGGTCCTACTACTACTACTTCTGCTACTTCCTGTGACAACAAACGAAAGTGGGATGGAATCTCCAGCAAGGGTTCGACTACGGTTCAGTCCCAAGCACAACAGCGAAAGATCGATGACTACCAGAGTCTTAGTCAGCAATCTTCTGGTAGTTAAGGGCAGGGTGGAATCGATGTAATTTGCACCACAGCGGGCCGTGCAACAAAGATCATTGTCAGAGATGCAACAAGCTTGATCATGAGGCCAAAGATTGTAGAAGCTCACGTCCTGCAAACAAGAACTAACAACAGCAGCCACAAGCTCCACAGAATCAGCAGCAACATTAGGGTAACAAGAGACACCATCAGAGTAGTGCTGAAGGTCACTTCAAGAGACACTGTCCACAGTTGAACCAGAACCAGAATCAGAACCACAACCAAGGAAACGGGAACCATAATGGAGACAACAACGGGGGTAATAACGACGGCAATGATGCCAGGGGTCGAGTGTTCGTGATTGGTCAGGGTGATGCTAGGAATGACCCCAACGTTGTGATGGTTTTGACATCGTCATTAGGATGGATTGGTTATCCCAACAACAAGCAGAGATCCTATGCAAAGAGAAGATTGTTCGTATTACCCGTTCTGGCAGAGAACCTCTCGAAATTCAAGGCGACAAGAGTGGTGCTGTAGTGGGCATCATCTCCTTCCTTAAGGCCCAGAAGTGTCTACGAAAAGGCTACACCGCTATTTTAGCAATCGTTACAGATACATCGAAGAAAGAGAGGAAGTTAGAGGATATTCCAGTTGTACGCGACTTTCCTCAAGTGTTTCCTGAAGAGTTACCTGGGTTACCGCCTCATCGCCAGGTCGAATTTCAGATCGAGCTAGCTCCAGGAGCAGCACCCATAGCTCGAGCACCTTATCGCTTAGCTCCAACTGAACTGGAAGAACTGTCTAAGCAATTGCAAGAACTCTTGGAAAGGGGTTTCATACGTCCTAGCTCTTCACCCTGGGGAGCTCCAGTATTATTTGTGAAGAAGAAAGACGGTACCTTCCGCATGTGCATAGATTACCGTGAACTGAACAAGGTGACCGTGAAGAATCGCTATCCTCTTCCACACATCGACGACTTATTCGACCAGTTGCAAGGGTCGAGCTATTACTCGAAGATTGACCTGAGGTCAAGGTATCACCAACTGAGAGTCCGGGATGAGGACGTCTCCAAACCTTATCTTGACAAGTTTGTTATTGTTTTCATCGACGACATCCTGATCTATTCGAAGAGTCAGGAGGAACACGAGCAGCATTTACGACTTATTTTGGAACTCCTTCGAACGGAACAGCTGTACGCCAAATTTTCGAAATGCGACTTCTGGCTTCGTGAAGTCCACTTCTTAGGCCACGTGGTAAACAGGGATGGGATTCATGTTGATCCATCCAAGGTAGATTCGATCAAGAACTGGCCTGCACCTCGCACACCAACCGAAATACGCCAATTCTTGGGTTTGGCGGGTTATTACAGACGGTTCATCAAAGACTTCTCAAAGATTGCACAGCCGCTTACATTACTGACACAGAAAGGTGTTGTTTATCGTTGGGGTATTACACAGGAAACAGCATTTCAGCACTTAAAGGATAGACTTTGTAGCGCACCTATCCTCTCATTGCTTGAAGGCACGGACGATTTTGTAGTCTACTGCGATGCATCCATTCAGGGTCTTGGATGTGTGTTGATGCAACGGGATAAAGTCATCGCTTATGCTTCGTGCCAACTTAAGATTCACGAACGGAATTTCACTACACATGATTTAGAGCTGGGAGCTGTTGTTTTTGCGCTCAAGATATGGCGACATTACTTGTACGGTACCAAGTGCACCATCTACACCGATCACAGGAGTCTCGAGCATATCTTCAAGCAGAAAGAATTGAACATGCGACAACGACGATGGGTCGAATTACTGAACGATTATGAATGTGCTATAAAGTACCATCCAGGCAAAGCCAATGTGGTGGCTGACGCCCTCAGTCGAAAGGATACTACACCTAGGTGTGTACGAGCGTTGCAACTCACTATTCAGTCTAGTCTTCCTTCTCAGATACGAGACGCTCAGGTAGAAGCATTGAAACCAGAAAACGTCAGGGCTGAAGCCCTACGCGGTTCAAGACAACGGCTGGAACAAAAGGCAGACGACGCTTACTATGTAACAGGACGCATTTGGGTCCCACTCTATGGCAACTTACGCGAGCTAGTAATGGATGAAGCTCATAAGTCTCGCTACTCAGTACATCCTGGTTCGGATAAGATGTACCACGACTTGAGAACTACATATTGGTGGCCTAGCATGAAAGCTCATATAGCAACTTACGTCAGCAAGTGTTTGACTTGTGCGAGAGTCAAAGCCGAATACCAGAAACCTTCAGGCCTACTCCAACAACCTGAGATACCACCATGGAAATGGGAACAAATTTCCATGGATTTTGTTACTGGCCTACCCAGATCTCAGCGCGGAAATGACACTATTTGGGTGATCGTGGATCGACTCACAAAGTCTGCACACTTCTTGGCTATCAAAGAAACAGACAAGTTCTCTACCTTTGCAGACATCTACTTAAAAGAAGTGGTTTCAAGGCACGGGGTGCCAACCTCCATTATCTCTGATCGTGATGCACGTTTCACTTCAGAACTTTGGCAAGCGATGCACAAATCCTTCGGCTCACGATTAGACATGAGCACAGCTTATCACCGCAAACGGATGGGCAGTCTGAACGCACCATCCAAACTCTTGAAGACATGCTTAGGGCATGTGTGATTGACTTTGGAAACGGCTGGGAAAAACATCTCCCATTAGTGGAGTTCTCGTACAACAACAGTTACCACACCAGCATCCAAGCCGCTCCATTCGAGGCATTGTACGGGCGTAAATGCCGATCACCTCTTTGTTGGGCAGAAGTGGGGGATAGTCAGATCACTGGCCCAGAACTTGTGGTAGACACAACAAAACAAATTGCTCAAATACGACAACGAATGGCGGAAGCTCGTGACCGTCAGAAAAGTTACGCCGATAAGGACAGGAAACCACTCGAGCTCCAGGTTAAGGAGCGAGTGCTACTTAAAGTTTCTCCCTGGAAGGGTGTGGTTCGTTTTGGAAAAAGGGGCAAACTCAATCCACGTTATATCGGACCGTTTGAAATCATTGAGAAGATAGGCAAGGTGGCCTACAAACTGAACCTGCCCGTAGAACTCAGTGTAGTTCACAACGTTTTTCACGTGTCGAATCTGAAGAAGTGTCTGTCAGATGAAACCCTCATAGTTCCTTTGAAGGGGCTTACTATCGATGAACAGTTGCGATTCGTCGAGGAACCAGTTGAAATCACGGACCGGGATATTAAGGTCCTCAAGCACACTAGAATACCTCTTGTTCGAGTTCGTTGGAACTCCCGTCGTGGCCCAGAGTTCACCTGGGAACGAGAAGATCAAATGAAACTCAAGCATCCCCAGTTATTCGGAAACAGTACAACTACTACTGAGGCTGAAGCTACTACAGAATTTCGGGACGAAATTCCAAATCAACGGGGGGATGATATCACACCCCAGGAAAACCAGTAAAACTACGCAACACTACTAGCTTCCTCAGTAACCACGTGCTAAATATCGGGACGAAATTTCTTTCAAGTTGGGGATAATGTGACAACCCGAGTTTCAAGGTCTCTACTTGATTTGATTGCTATTCACTAAGTGTTGTCTATATTTATACTTGGTGTGTACAGTGTGTTTTTATTATATATTGATGTGTAATACATGTATTGTGTAATTAATGAACAAATGGGTCACATGCCAAACACCCCATGGCCGAAAACACATGAAGTGTTTTCGTCCACTAACTAGCCAACGAAAACAGGAAATGGGCCTTGGCCCAGTGATGATCTATTATATGTTAACACAAATAAACCAAAGCCCTTTTGTTACTTAAGATCGTGTATTACTGGTTGCTTAGGGATATCTCTAAACAAACCCTACTCTCCCTACAAAATATGTACGGCAGTGGAACACACCCCTTCTCCTAACGAGAAACATTCTGTTATCAAAAGATCTCGATTAGTATAATCTCATTTGTTTTAGTTTTGAAATTATTGCTTTTGTCTATATGTGCACCGATGTGATGTATGTTCAGAATTGTCTGGGTATTATGTTTAGAATATAGAATTTGCATGAATCAGTGGGTCATCCTAATTATGATTTTGTCATGGTCGGCCATGTGTGAAATGTCTGGATTCATCGATCTAGGATTTAATAAAATAATGATCCTGTATGAGTGGACCGCACATGGTGATCTGCAAATTGTCAGAATCCATTTCTTTTATAGGATCACAATATTTAAAATCGGTGGTCAACACATTAAGAAAAAGGTTATGTTATTGATAAAGAATCATGATTGCATAATGATTGCTGATGACTGATTGATGTTTGAACGATGATATGTTGCAAGAGATATAACTGTTACATGATTACTTGAATTATTTGTAACGGCTGTTAATGATGATGATGCCTCCGACGAAAACCCCCACATCAACGAAATCACCTTAGGTGATTTCAGCCAAGGTGATTTCGGCCCAGGGGATTTCGGCCCAAATAAGTGTTTTCGGCTATGGATCTGTAACTTTTATGTTAAGTCTATCACTTGCTAACTCTGTTAGTTGCTATCTGTTAGTCCGTTAACTCTACTAGTTTGTAAACTCTGTTAGATGGTTAACTCTGTTAAAGTTGTAAATGATGATTAGTTTATTAACCCTGTAAATTAAGTAACTTTGTTAAGTAAGTAACCATGTTGGTTTATTTACACAGTTCATTAATTTTGTTGATATATATACTCTGTTAAGTCTATTACTTCTGTTGAGTCTGTTAGTGGATAACCTTGTCAGAATGGACTGAGAAAGCTAGGATGTGAAAGATGAATTTGCATGAATTGGATTAGCTGTTTACATGATAAAGGATGCTAACTGCTAGGCACACTCTGTGATATTACTGTGATGTTAGTTATATGTGAAACTTTACGAACATGTACTGACTGAACATACGTGCATAAATATAGGACTTGACTGATAAATTGTGAGCACTTAACTTAGCATACCGAGCAAACCAAGATGAGTTCACACTCTTACCAAGGCATGGGATTCCCGGGGTTGGGAATGGGTTTGGATGATTACTTATGCTTAAATTGTTATCGGAATTACATACCATAGGCCTCGGGAGAGGAAGGTTATTGGTAGGTACTGCTAGACTAGTGATACATATACTTCTCTTCGCACACACGTCGGGAATAGCTGCGATAATAGAACTAATCTTCGCACACATGCCTGGAATGGCTGCGAACCATACTCTAAACTTCGCACACATGCCGGGTGGGCTGCGATACAAATATACCTAGTCTAGAAAACATGGGAGACCCCCACTAATCTTCGCACACATGCCGAGAAGGCCGCGATACAAACAGACACGATACATTGGTTACTAAACAACCATACAATTTACGAAACGAACACTATAACTAAACAACCAACTGTGAACTCGCTCAACTAGTTGTTGACTCTCTGTTACATGCCTTGCAGGACTATAGGTACCCATGGAGCTTGCACGGGAGGCGCGGTCGTTGTGGGCACGGATTGTGGATGTTATGATAAACTCTTTTATGACATTTCAACTTAATACTTATGTTGGGTTTTTACATTATTGCTTCCGCTACACACTTGTTTAAGTTTGGTTTTGAAAACACCTATCGTATTGATGAATGACATTTACTATTTACTTATATGTTCAATATGATTGGTGGCTTGATCCTGGTCAGTCACGCCTCCAAGCGGTGATACTCCGCGTGTGGATTTTGGGGGTGTGACAATGGCCCCACTTCAATCTTTGCAAGATTTTACTAAAATCCCATAAGATCTTACATGATATTATTTGATTTTATTAGATATATTACTTGATTTTGCAAGATACTCTAAGATTTCCTTGGATGCTATAAGTTACCTACTTATCATCAAAATTTACACTTGGACCCCCTTCCCCCCTTATATTTTCGGTCACATGGTGTGCCCCACTTGTGATCTCCAAAATCCTACAAGTTATATTGTGATTCCCTTAGATTTCATTAGATTTTATAGGATCTATGGAAGATCATGTTGAATATCTAAGTAACTATCTTCATCATTCCTTCTCACTTCACAAACTTCACTCATCTCTCACTCACTCCCTCTCTCCCTCTCAGCTCTAGTTAGAACCGCCACCACCACCACCTTGTCACCACCATCACTCCATTTTTAAGCTTGTTTCAAGTGTTAAAAGGTGATACATGGAGCTTGGAGCTTGAAGATCTTGTAGAATCCTTCTCATTTGCTTTCATCATCCACTTTTCATCATCTTTTTCACTAGTGTTCTTCTCTAGCTTTAAGCTAGTTGTAAGCTTCTTGCTACTTACTTTTACTTCTTATTTTGTTGATTAAAAAGATGTACATTGTTAAGAATCACAAGAACACTAAAAGACTTAAAGAAGGATCATGAACATAAAACTTAAAGATGATGAAATCTTGTTAAAATAATGTTGTTAAATACATGCATGACACTTGATTGTTGATTTCTTGATAATATGATGTTGATCATCATATGGAACTTGTTAGAAGGTGTTGTGATCATATGTGCGTGTTTTAGTAACGTTTAAGCAATTAACAGCATGCTGAGTAACATTTACAGCCAACTTCAGTTGGCTGTAAACGGACCATTATAAATCGAAAAATTGATTTTCTGAAGTCTATAACGTGTTATTTCGAAAAACACTTCAAATGGCGCTGGAATCATATTTTTTTGAGGTTGTTTGCTATTCTTAATGGTCCGTTTTGTATAGCAGTAAAAGCTGCGTTTTTACTGCAGAAAATTTGTGTTATGTTTTTCGTCAAAACTTGAAATCTGTGTAGAATTAGGTCATGAAATTTGTACTGTAGATGGACACTGATGTCGTTGTAACTCTCCCACTGTAATTTCATCAGTCGGACTTACGATGGATTTTAAATGAATTTTTCCATGGACTGCAGTCAGAAAGTGACGAATCTGATTGCAACCTGGTAAATGATTTTTGTAAAATAATTGGTAATGAATTGGATCCCGAGATTTTTACACAATAATATTTGGATTGTTTAAAACATATTGAATAAATTTGGGAATTTTTGGAATAAGTTAACTATTTTATTAAAATGCCCGAAAACAGCCCAGTTTTGGATGTCAAAGCAGAAACGACGTAAGTAGTAATTTGCGTGTCTAAATGTCGGGTAGGTTATCTGAGAGTGATCTAACATGTTACATGTCAATGAAAGTGTTATGTGCAATATCATATGCTTGCTTCTGAGAGTGATCTAACGTGAACTGTTAAAGTAAGTGCATGTTATATGATAGATGCGTGTAGGAACTTTGTGTTTTATTTGAAACCACTAAATGACTAACGGGTAATCATATTAGGACGTGATTGACCGACCTTGACTGTTAGCTATTTTTAAGAGTCCAACCGAGCAACCAAAGGTGAGTTCACCCACTTTCTAAGGCATGGGATTCCCGGTGGTTGGGAATGGGTTAAAGAATTAAAACGGAACCTACGTATCCTCCTTGGGTAGGATATGTACCTCCATCCTCCATGGGTAGGATGCCAATATTAATCCTGTGTATTCTCCTTGGGTAGAATACGTACGTTCGTCCTCCTTGGGTAGGACAACAACCTTAAACTTACTAGACAAAACTCTATCATTAAGTCCCTCATTTTTATATCGACTTAATCGTCGGGCCAATGGCGAGCGGGTCATTAGTTAATAGCGCTATTAGGGTTGACAAGCCTCACACCGTGCCGGTAGGATGAGCGTGTACTAATGGATCTGGGCACTCGGTCAATGATGATAGACATTGACTTAGGGCACAACTTACTTTCGTCAGTTGTCGATATGGTAACGGTCTAGTGGTTCACATGGGGAAACCCCCACTGATTATGGATATGGTTTGGGGAAAAACGAAGATACTGGTTAACTCGTGGTTTACGAAAAAACTTATGGTTGCAGAATAAACTTGTAAAACTAAACAACCAACTGTGAACTCGCTCAACTTTGTTGTTGACTCCGTGTTACATGCCTTGGAGGTCGTTAGGTATTTATGGAGCTTGCACGAGGCGACGTGATCGTTGTGGGGCATGGACAGTGGTGTGCCATGCTAAAAATTTAAACTTTATGAACTTATTGAACTTATGTTTTGGTTTTACGTTTTATGTTTCCGCTGTTAACTTAAAGTTGGTTACTTTCTTTTTGGACACCAATTATATTTTGTTTGGTGTTATTTACTTAATTACGTTGTTCAATATGATTGGTGGCTTGATCTTGGCTTGATCCTGGTCATGTCACGCCTCCATGCGGTGATACTCCGCTTGTGGATTTTGGGGGTGTGACAGATTGGTATCAGAGCCATTGGTTATAGTGAACTTGGTTTTAAAAATGGAAAAACTTTTTGACAAAACCAGACTATAACCTGTACAGTGCTCATCGATCCACAACGACGCTTCGCTCCACGTGCAAGACTCGACACAATAGGTGGTATGATTTATGTTTATATTGACTGTTAGATAGTTCACATAGTGCATTAGTTAACGTGATAACTGCTATTTGAACCTTGTGTGCTTACTTTCTTCTGTCATCCCACGCTTACGCACTTTCGCGACACTTTTCTCACTTACGTTGCTTCGTTGTGAAGATCATGAGTGGACGTTTGAACTTGACTCGAGCCCAGCTGACGGCTCTAATCAACGAACGAGTGGCTGAGGCACTCCCAGCTGTCCCTGGAGGAGGTATAACCTGCCATATCAACCCATCTTAGGACGTTTAGATCCTACCCTCGCGAACCAACTCTTGTGCTTAACCTTGTCTTTTATTCTCGCGCCACATGTCAACATGCTCAGCCTCCCGTATGTACATTCAAAACATTCATGGACTGCCGACCTAGTACTTTCAGCGGCACAGAAGGAGCTGTAGGTCTTCTTCACTGGTTCAAGAAGATTGAGTCTGTTTTTGAGATGTGCGAATCTGAAGCTCGTAGGGTGAAATTCGCTACTGGAACACTCGAAGGTGTTGCGTTAACCTGGTGGAAAGCAAAGGTCCAACTGCTAGGGCTGGTGGTTGCTAATGCCACCCCATGGAACGACTTCAAAAATTTGATCAAAGAAGAGTATTGTTGTAACAACCCTCAGTAAAACCTACACCCTCATTATATTTCCGACACCCTATTATATTTTAAAATACCCTTATATGTCTTTAAATACACCCCATACGCCAAAACGGGCCTCAAACATATTAAATAATATTAAAAATAAATTAAAAATCTGAAATATAGGTTGAGGCGAGCCGCGTGAGACCACCCCATTAGTTCACGCGGGCCGCGAGTGTCCTGAATGGTGGCGCAACCCTGGGCCGCCACGTGGCCCAACACCCGGCTAAGCTAGTTGTCAAGTCAGCTAAGCTATGCGTTGACCCAACGTTGACGGCGTAAGCCCAGCCCATGTGTTACGCGGGCCGCGTGAGGACCAAATTTTAGCACTATATAAGAAGGCCTCGGGATTTCACTTTCCGTCGCTCATTTCTTTCTTTCTAAACAAATTTCTGAAGTTATAGGCTTTATAAAGCTAGTATAATACCCCTAATTAGCGAGGTTCTGCTCCGTTGTAAGTATTATAACCCCAGTTTCGTAATAGATACGCTGCCCGATTGATTTAGGGTTCCGTAACAACTGTCGTGGTTCTGCCCGACGTAGTTGCTGGAATGCCGTCTCGGGGAGGGTATCATTAATATTTTCAAAGGGTTATGATACTAACCTATATACATTTGTATAAATTATAGATTATTCCCAGGAAACCCTTACGCGAAGTCTAAGATAGCAATGTGAGTTTATCCTCTTTTTATTAATCTTTTTGTAATGTTTTACAAAACCTTAAATGTTTTAACAATGCGATTAAGCAGTGATTGAGTCTTTGTAGTTCTTCAATTACTGCCGGTATGTTGGGGTTTTGTATACAAAATTTACTACCTTGTGAGTAGTAAGTCGGGACGACAATACGTTACCATTGGACAACGAGTTAGCCAATGTGTAATATGACCCACTAGTCAGGGTTGACACTACTGAATGAGTAATTGTGTAGAAATAAACAATGTGATCGCTCTCAATACTGTGTTAATTGATAAATGTTTCTTGATTAAACTGGGATTCACTCACCAGTATTTCCCACTGACAAATGTTTTTAAAACGCGTTTCAGGTAACACAATATGACAGCCAATTAGTAAAAAGCCAGCTGGAGAGCACTGAAGGCTTGGGAAAAATGTGGCTATAAAAGTTACCTAATAAACGATGTTTTAAATTCAATAAAATAGGGTTGTCCCTATAAATGTATTGTAATAAGAAACTTGGGTTTTACCCATGTGATTATTAATATTAAATGAGGTGGTTTTACTCTGATAAACATTTCCTAACTACGGTCCTGATGAAATTTCTGCTGCAAAATTAATAAGCTGATACCACCAAAACTCTGAGTTCGCGTCCGCCCGTTCCCGGGACAGATAAGGGATCGGGGGTTGCGACAACTGTAGTCGTGACGACATCCACAAGCTAGAGGTGGAATTTTTCAATTTGAAGATGACAGGGTCTGAAATCGAGGCATACACAAAGAGATCGAACGAATTAGCTATCTTGTGTTCTACTATGGTGGATCCTCCTATCAAGCGTATTGAGTTGTACCTTAAGTGTTTAGTGCCAGAAATTCAGAGCCACATAACCTCAGCTAATCTTAGCACCATTCAGCAAATCATCCGGTTGGCTCATCGTCTCACTGATCAGGCAGTTGAGCAGAACAAGCTGCCCAAGCGTATTAGCGCTACTACTACTTCTGATGCTCCCAGTGATAACAAGCGTAAGTGGGATGGAAATTCTGGCAAGGGTTCTACTTCAGTTCAGTCTCAGTCCCAGCAGCGAAAGACAGATGAGTACAGGAGCCCCAGTCAGCAGTCTTCTGGGAATCAAGGTCAGGGTGGATACAGGGGAAATCACCCTAAGTGCAATCGATGTAATTTGCACCACAGCGGGCCGTGCAACAAGGGTCATTGTCAGAGATGTAACAAGCTGGGTCATGAAGCCAAGGATTGTAGGAGCTCACGTCCTGCGAATCAGAATCATCAACAGCAGCCACAAGCTCCGCAGAATCAGCAGCAGCAACAGCAGGGTAACAGGGGATGCTATCAGTGTGGTGCTAAAGGTCACTTCAAGAGAAACTGCCCCCAGTTGAACCAGAAACAGAACAACAACAATAATCAGGGGAACGGGAACAATAACGGGGGTAACAATGATGGCAATGGTGCCAGGGGACGTGTTTTCGTGCTGGGTCAGGGTGACGCGAGGAACGATCCCAACGTTGTGATGGGTAAGTTTCTTCTGGATGATTTCTTTGTTACTGTTTTATTCGATTCGGGTGCCGATACTAGTTATGTGTCCTTAAAAGTTAGTCAAATGCTTAAGTGCACCCCAACACTTTTGACCACCAAACACATGGTAGAGCTAGCAAACGGTAAAAGTTTAGAGGCCACACACATAGTTAAGGGTTGTAATCTTGTTGTTGCTGATTAGGCCTTTTCTATCGACCTCATTCCTATCGTTCTGGGTAGTTTCGACGTTGTTATTGGGATGGATTGGTTATCTCATCAGCAAGCGGAAATTCTTTGCATTGAGAAGATTGTCCGCATCCCTCGTTCTGGTGAAGAACCCCTCGTGATTCGTGGCGACAAGAGTGGTGTTGTTGTGGGCATCATCTCTTTCCTTAAGGCCCAGAAGTGGTTACGAAAGGGCCTCACGGCTGTTCTAGCCCTCGTTTCTGATACATATTCGAAGGAAAAGAAGATAGAAGACATTCCTATTGTGCGCGACTTCCCTGAGGTATTTCCTGAGGAATTACCTGGTCTTCCGCCTCATAGACAAGTCGAGTTTCAAATCGAGCTAGCTCCTGGAGCAGCACCAATAACTCGTGCACCTTATCGACTAGCTCCATCAGAACTTAAAGAACTGTCCTCGCAACTACAAGAGCTCTTGGACAAGGGATTTATTCGCCCTAGCTCTTCGCCTTGGGGAGCTCCAGTGTTATTTGTGAAGAAGAAAGACGGTACCTTCAGAATGTGTATTGACTACCGCGAACTCAACAAGGTGACCGTGAAGAATCGTTATCCTCTTCCACGCATTGATAACTTATTCGACCAGTTGCAAGGGTCGAGTTTCTATTCCAAGATTGACCTGAGGTCAGGTTACCATCAACTGAGAGTCCGAGATGAGGATATCTCTAAAACAACATTCAGGACTCGTTATGGGCATTACGAGTTTCTGGTTATGCCTTTCGGATTGACGAATGCACCTGCGGTCTTCATGGATCTCATGAACCGAGTGTGCAAACCTTACCTGGAAAAGTTTGTCATAGTTTTCATCAATGATATCCTGATCTATTCGAAGAGTCAGGAAGAACACGAGCAACACCTGAGGCTTATTTTGGAACTTCTTCGAACAGAGCAGTTGTATGCCAAATTTTTGAAATGTGACTTCTGGCTTCGCGAAGTCCACTTTCTATGCCACGTGGTAAACAAGGATGGGATTCATGTTGATCCATCCAAGGTAGACTCGATCAAGAAGTGGCCTGCACCCCGTACACCAACAGAAATCCGCCAATTCTTGGGTTTGGCGGGCTACTACAGAAGATTCATCAAGGATTTCTCTAAGATTGCGCAACCTCTCACCTCGCTAACTCAGAAGGGTGTCACCTATCGTTGGGGTGATGCACAGGAATCTGCTTTTCAGTACTTAAAAGATAGACTTTGTAGCGCGCCTATCCTCTCATTGCCTGAAGGCACAGACGATTTTGTGGTTTATTACGACGCTTCCATCCAAGGACTTGGTTGCGTGTTGATGCAACGTGACAAGGTCATTGCCTACGCATCGCGCCAACTTAAAGTTCACGAAAGGAACTACACTATGCACGACTTGGAATTTGGAGCAGTTGTTTTCGCACTTAAGATATGGAGACATTACCTGTACGGTACCAAGTGCACCATTTACACCGATCATAGGAGTCTCGAGCATATCTTCAAGCAAAAGGAGCTAAACATGCGACAACGTCGATGGGTCGAGCTCTTGAATGATTACGAATGTGCTATCAAGTACCATCCGGGCAAAGCCAATGTTATGGCTGACGCCCTCAGTCGAAAGGACACTACACCAAAGCGTGTACGTGCGTTACAGCTTACCATTCACTCTAGCCTTCCCGCTCAAATTCGTGATGCTCAGGTCGAAGCATTTAAAGCAGAAAACATCAGGGCTGAGTCCCTGCGAGGATCGAAGAAACGGCTAGAACAAAAGGAAGACGGTGCTTATTACGTAACAGGGCGCATCTGGGTCCCACTTTACGAAAACTTACGCGAGCTTGTGATGGATGAAGCGCACAAGTCTCGTTACTCAGTACATCCTGGTTCGGATAAGATGTACCACGACTTAAAGACTACATACTGGTGGCCTAGCATGAAAGCCAACATAGCAACCTACGTCAGTAAATGTTTGACTTGTGTGAGAGTCAAGATTGAATATCAGAAACCATCAGGCCTACTCCAACAACCAGAGATCCCGACATGGAAACGGGAGCAAATTTCCATGGATTTTGTTACTAGCCTGCCTAGATCTCAACGCGGAAATGACACTATTTGGGTGATAGTGGATCGATCAACTAAGTCTGCACACTTCTTGGCTATCAAGGAAACCGACAAGTTTTCTACTCTAGCAGACATCTACCTAAAGGAAGTAGTATCAAGGCACGGAGTGCCAACCTCCATCATTTCTGATCGTGACTCACGTTTTACATCTGAATTATGGCAAGATATGCACAAGTCCTTTAGCTCTCGATTAGACATGAGCACGGCATATCATCCACAGACGGATGGGCAATCTGAACGCACCATCTAAACCCTTGAAGACATGCTTAGGGCATGTGTAATCGACTTTGGTAATGGCTGGGAAAAACACCTCCCGTTAGTGGAGTTTTCGTATAACAACATTTACCACACCAGTATCCAGGCCGCTCCGTTCGAAGCATTGTACGGACGGAAGTGCCGATCACCTCTTTGTTGGGCAGAGGTTAGCGACAGTCAAGTCAGTGGCCCAGAACTTGTAGTAGATACAACCGAGAGGATTGCTCAGATATGACAACGAATGGCGGCAGCTCGTGACCGTCAGAAAAGCTACGCTGATAAGCGCAGGAAACCACTCGAGTTCCAGGTTGGGGATCGAGTGCTACTTAAAGTCTCACCTTGGAGAAGTGTATTTCGTTTTGGCAAACAAGGCAAACTCAACCCGCGATATGTTGGACCCTTCGAAATCATTAAGAAAATTGGCAAGGTGGCCTACAAGCTGAATCTACCGGCAGAACTCAGCGGAGTTCACAATGTTTTCCATGTGTCGAATCTGAAGAAGTGTCTGTCAGATGAGACCCTCATAGTTCCTCTCAAGGAGCTCACAATCGACGATCAGTTGCGATTCGTCGAGGAACCAGTTGAAATCACAGATCAAGATGTTAAGGTTCTCAAGCATACCATAATACCTCTTGTTCGAGTTCGTTGGAACTCCCGTCGTGGCCCAGAGTTTACCTGGGAACGAGAGGACCAGATGAAACACAAGTATCCCCAGTTGTTTGAGAAAAGTGCAACCACTACTGAGGCTGAAGCTACTGCGGAATTTCGGGACGAAATTCCAAACCAACGGGGGGATGATGTGACACCCCAGGAAACCACGCAACTTAACTAGCTTCCTCAGTAACCACGTGCTAAATTTCGGGACGAAATTTTCTTAACAGGGGGAGAATGTGACAACCTCATAATTACAGGTATCCGTACGATTAATTAATATTAAATTGTGCTTAATGATTGTGCAGAAAATTGACTAAATGGTCCTGAATGTTTTCCTAAGTGTTGGGAATTAATAGTGTCACAAAAAGTTACATAAAAGACACTATACGGAACAACTTAGCACTTTAACGAACCGGTATCTAACCGGACAACCGGACATTACCCGGGACACCAAAATTTTGTCAGAACCATTGTTTTATTATTTTTGGAATAGTTATGGTCCCCGAATATCCCAACACATTATATAAGGTGTCATACAAATAATACACTAGATATTACACTCAACACCCTAACCATTTACCTACTTACCCACAAAATTACACATAACCCCCCCCCCCTTTTGGATTTACGGTTTTGGGGATGGCCCCACCTCAATCTTTGCAAGATTTCACTAAACTCCCATAAGATCTTACATGATATTATTTGATTTTATTAGATATATTACTTGATTTTGCAAGATACTCTAAGATTTCCTTGGATGCTATAAGTTACCTACTTATCATCAAAATTTACACTTGGACCCCCTTCCCCCCTTATATTTTCGGTCACATGGTGTGCCCCACTTGTGATCTCTAAAATCCTACAAGTTATATTGTGATTCCCTTAGATTTCATTAGATTTTATAGGATCTATGGAAGATCATGTTGAATATCTAAATAACTATCTTCATCATTCCTTCTCACTTCACAATCTTCACTCATCTCTTACTCACTCCCTCTCTCCCTCTCGGCTCTACTTAGAATTGCCACCACCACCACCGTGTCACCACCATCATTCCATTTTTAAGCTTGTTTCAAGTGTTAGAAGGTGATACATGGAGCTTGGAGCTTGAAGATCTTGAAGAATCCTTCTTATTTGCTTTCATCGTCCACTTTTCATCATCTTTTTCACTAGTGTTCTTCCCTAGCTTTAAGCTAGTTGTAAGCTTCTTGCTACTTACTTTTACTTCTTATTTTGTTGATTAAAAAGATGTACATTGTTAAGAATCACAAGAACACTAAAAGACTTAAAGAAGGATCATGAACATGAAACTTAAAGATGATGAAATCTTGTTAAAATAATGTTGTTAAATACATGCATGACACTTGATTGTTTATTTCTTGATAATATGATGTTGATCATCATATGGAACTTGTTAGAAGGTGTTGTGATCATATGTGCGTGTTTTAGTAACGTTTAAGCGATTAACAGCATGCTGAGTAACATTTACAGCCAACTTCAGTTGGCTGTAAACGGACCGTTATAAATCGAAAAATTGATTTTCTGAAGTCTATAACGTGTTATCTCGAAAATAGCTTCAAATGGTACTGGAATCATATTTTTTTGAGGTTGTTTGCTCATTTTAATGGTCCATTTTGTACAGCAGCAAAAGCTGCGTTTTTACTGCAGAAAATTTGTGTTATGTTTTTCATCATAACTTGTAATCTGTGTAGAATTAGGTCATGAAATTTGTACTGTAGATGGACACAGATGTCATAGTAACTCTCCCACTGGAATTTCGTCAATCGGACTTACGATGAATTTTAAATAAATTTTTCCGTGGACTGCAGTCAGAAAGTGACGAATCTGATTGCAGCCCGGTAAATTATTTTTGTAAAATAATTGGTAATGAATTGGATCCCGATATTTTTACATAATAATATTTGGATTGTTTAAAACATTCTAAAAAAATTTGGGAATTTTTGGAATAAGTTAACTATTTTATTAAAATGCCCGAAAACCACCCAGTTTTGGATGTCAAAGCTGAAACGACGTAAGTAGTAATTTGCGTGTCTAAATGTCGGGTAGGTTATCTGAGAATGATCTAACATGTTATATGTCAATGAAAGTGTTATGTGCAATATTGTATGCTTGCTTCTGAATGGTTATAGACATTGACTTAGGGCACAACTTACTTTCGTCAGTTGTCGATATGGTAACGGTCTAGTGGTTCACATGGGGAAACCCCCACTGATTATGGATATGGTTTGGGGAAAAACGAAGATACTGGTTAACTCGTGGTTTACGAAACAACTTATGGTTGCAAAACAAACTTGTAAAACTAAACAACCAACTGTGAACTCGCTCAACTTTGTTGTTGACTCCTTGTTACATGCCTTGCAGGTCGTTAGGTATTTATGGAGCTTGCACGAGGAGACGTGATCGTTGTGGGGCATGGACAGTGGTGTGCCATGCTAAACATTTAAACTTTATGAACTTATTGAACTTATGTTTTGGTTTTACGTTTTATGCTTCCGCTATTAACTTAAAGTTGGTTACTTTCTTTTTGGACACCAATTATATTGTGTTTGGTTTTATTTACTTAATTACGTTGTTCAATATGATTGGTGGCTTGATCCTGGTCATGTCATGCCTCCATGCGGTGATACTCCGCTTGTGGATTTTGGGGGTGTGACAACAACCCCTAAGTAAACAGGTGCTGAGTCCAAACAAATAGTACTATCGTTGCTAAGGCAGGTAGACAGCATTCCATGTGTAAACATAACAAACAAGCATTCATTAAGTCACGTATAACATGCGGTAACAGTTAGCGTTTAAAGTATTGCGTAGTGTGTTCGATGTGATTTAGAATAAGTAACGTATGTAACACCCAAAAGTGGGTAAAGCAAAAAGGGATCGAGTATACTAACAGCGATGATGGATTGAAGGGAGCGCTAGAGTAAGATTAGCCTTATCAGAACGGTAGCATAACGATAAGCGATACGTAAATGGGTGAGATGTGTCAAAGGATCAGACGGTACTTCGAACGGATAGCCATCCGATCGGGTAACCTTTCGAGTGGATTGTTTCTTCGTTTGGGAAGGACGTGTTTGTGTATGATGGCTTGTCTTTTGAATTTTTCTTTGTAGTATTTTGAAAACAGAGAAGTATCTCTACCTTTCAGGTCGATCGATCGAACGACCGTTCGATCGGGCGACAATCCGGTTGGTTGGACACTTTAGTGAGAACAAGTTCACAGCAGCTTGTCACTCGATCGGATTGTAGTCCGATCGGGTGGCAATCCGTTTGTATTGAACATGTTGAAAATTGTTTAAGTATTGAAGTTTCAAAACATCACATGGTCGGATGGTCGGTCGATCGGGTGGCAACCCGATCGGGCGGCAATCCGTTCGGTGTTCAAAACTCTTGAAGTTCGAAATAAAAGTTAAATGTGGGGCCAAGGTGCAAGCCGATCTGTGGCAACCCGATCGGGTGACAATCCGATCGGACAGCAGTCTGGTCGGGCGGTCACTCCGTCCTGGTCGTCCTGATCGTCTTACACTTGGTTGTTTTTGATGGTTTGTAGTTTTATCGAGACGGTGTGTCAACGTGCTAATCAACAGAACCCCATCTTGACCCCAGTGACCCGATCGAACAGGAACCACCCAAGTTCAACCAGTTAACCGGTTCAAGACGGTTGTTCTTGGTTAACCCGAAGTCGGTTGTCTCGTTGGTAGGACTCAGATCTTGAACCAACACATTACCAAGAAAGTGTAGAAGGTTAGAGCAAGGTCCGATCCTATCGGTTTTGAGTGCATTGAGAGTAAAAGAGTTGAAAGAAAGTTAGAAACCATATCTCAACCCTTTTTCACCATGAATATGTTCAGATCTATGCAAGATCTTTATTCATTTGTGTGGAAATCCTTCAGATCTAAGTTGTTCTTGGTGGATTGGAGCCAAAACATGAAGTTCATAAGAACACCATGATGACATCGTCCTAGAACACCTCAAACCTCGTGATTTCACGGTTGAATACTTACAAGAATCGCGAGAAATCGGAGAAAAGTGGGCAGGAAGCGCTGGTCGGACGAGAGAGTGCAAAAGGTGAAGTTATGATGTTGACAGTGGGTTTTTTTTATAGGGTTTCCATAAGTGGAAAGGGGAGAAGAGGGCTGGTCGATCGAGTGGCTACCCTGGTCGGGTGGCAGCCCGATCGAGTGGCACCTCGATCAGATGGCAGCCCGATCGGGTGGCAGCTCAATCGGCTGGCCACTCGACTGGAGGGCACGGCGCGATGAGTTTTGCTATTCCGATTCGTGTGTTGATCGTTGCGATGCGATTGAGTTTCGTATTCAAATTACTTTTAATCCCGACTACTATATCAACATACAATCATCCTTAATTAACTTGCGTTTAGCGTTTGCGATTCGATTGCGATTGAGTTTCGATTGCTTTTCGATTAATCACCACAACATAAACATAAGTAAACATGCACAAGTAACACATAAGGCACACACACACATAGAATAATATCCGAAACGCGTAATTCGAGTTGCGAGTGCGATTGCGATAAAGCGATAAAACATGCGATAAATAGCGATAAAACCTCGATTATTAATAAGTACTCCACATAATACAACTAACGTAAAGCGTAAAATAGACTATCTACAAGTCAAAGAAGTCAAAACAGGAATTGAGCAAGGAGTGACAGACCGCAATTAGCAATCTTGTCTCCCTTTGACTTCAATCTTGACTTTGACTTTGACTTTCGAAACACGGGGTGTTACAGCAGGCAAGTGAGTCGTTGGCAAATCCTCTTTTTTCTTTGGAGCGTTTCATTTTTTTCTCTAGGAATGAGTGGTTGGGTTAAACGATGTCGTTTGTTGGCATGTTTTGGTGGATGGATAGATTTGGTGGTGGTGGTGGTGGCTGGGACAAGATACGGTGGTGGAGGTTGGTTGGAGAGAGACAGAAAGAGGGAGAGAGATGCTTGAAAGAAAAGATAAAGAGTTTTTATATATGTTTTTTATATAATTTTGTAAACACATGGATAAAGTTACCCATCTACCCTCATGTGCAACGCACATGATCAGACTTGACTTAAAATTTTAACCTGATTAGTGACAAAAGACCTACGGTGTCATGGGTTTTACAAATAAATGATTGTGACTGTAATTATTAAAGTTAAAGGCTATCCATTGTAATTCGATACAAACATAAAGGACGAAAAATGTAATTTACCCTATGTTTTATTCTTGTACTGTACTTGATCAATAATAAAGGGTATACATTCCAACTTAGAAAAATCTAATATTCTAAAAGAGCTATAACGTGATTTTTCACAAATGATTTCTTGGAATTTATAAAACACTATAAATGAAAAACAACAATCAAAAACATAAAACGAAAAACATAAAACGAATACCGATATTGGTTTCGATAATAATGATAATTGTCCTGACGTTCAACCTGTATCGGTTTGGTTCGGTTCGTATCGTCTAGTACGGTATCGATAATCCGTATAGTTTACGACACAAAAAATACATTATTTTGTATACAACTCGATTGGTTACATTACCGACACTCACTATACTTTAAAGAAAAGGTTAAATTGGTGAAATCACATGGACAAAAAGAGAGCTTTAGTCTACCTTGTTTTTTGGTTTCTAATCTTGTTAACGGCTCAAAACCGTAGAAAAGTTTGATCAATGGTCCAGATCTACGTCACACACTTTTCACCGAAAATCAACTTCTTAGTTCATCTGGCTCCCTCTTTGTATATATTTTAGAGTTAAATGCAATTTTAGTACATGTGGTTTAGGTTATTTTGCCAGTTTAGTTTAAATGTTTCATTTTTCGCATGTGGGTTTAAAAAGGTTTCACCGTTGTCATTTTAGTCCACTGGGTTAATTTCATCCATTTTTTCTAGTAACAAGATGGGCAATTCGGTCATTTTATATGTAATACTGTAAACTAGAAGGCCAATTTGGCCATATAAAATGACCGAATTGCCCTTCTCGCTAACAGAAAAAATGAATGAAACTAACCCGGTGGACTAAAATGACAACGTTGAAACCTTTTTGGACTCACAGGAGAAAAATGAAACCTTTAGAGTAAATTGGCAAAATGACCCAAACCACAGGGACTAAGATGACATTTAACTCTATATTTTATATATTAGAACAATTAAAAAACATAATGCAAATGAAATACTAAAAAAATGTGACAATTTTTCTTCATGTTATTTTTTCTTGGATTTTCGGAACCAAGAAATTCAATTTTATAACGTGTTTAAAATTTTGTTTTTGGTGGTACTCAGAACCCAAAAGAAGAAAAATCAAAAGCGAGTGATGTATCAATAATTTTATGAGTCAAAAGTTTGAATATGAATTATCACTTCTTACAAACTTTTGACTTTTCAAAACACCAAGTTTTTGTCTCAATATGTTTAACTATACATAATACTAATGTTTGATGGGTCGTACACATAGAGTTTGACATGAGATGATTTTATTGAAACCAAATAACTAGTTATGTTCGGTTGAAAATCGAACCCAAACCTAAACATGTTCCTCGAGTTAAAGAGTTTCTTATCAACTCCTATAGGGGTGGACCCACATAGAGTAGGTCAGAGTCCCCGAACCCAATGTTTTTAAAAAAATTAGTAGATCGGTAATTAAATTTTATAAAGACCTCATAAATACAGTTAGGTGGACGTCATAAAAAGAAAAGGAAAGCTGGTGTAGTGGTAAATCCCTTTTTTACCAGCAAGAGGTCATGGGTTCAATCCTTGCAAAGCTTTTTTTTTAAATCTATTTCAAATCTCGCTCTGACCCGACCCGAACGAGGACCGACCCGAAAATTTTAACGTTTGTTATGAAAATTTTGAACACAAAAAAATGGACCCCATTAAAATAAAATACTGGGTCCGCCGCCACTAACTCCTGGACACAACTTCTAAGCTTCTAGTAACTCTATTGCTTTCATCAACAACTCTCAATCCATAAGTCGACAATTCATGTGTTGAAGAATAACACCTTGTCAACTAAGTACAACAAACTCTTGAAAGCATAATTAATGAGATCGGACCGTTCAACAAAGTACACTGTCTTGAAAATACTAGGACTTCATAACAAATCACTTCAAAACATCTTGTTCAAATCAATTCGCTTTAGGTGTATACGATTTACATTCGGTTTGATTTTGGGTTTCGGTTGTCTTGTAAACAGATATTGAACACCTATTTTTATCGAGTATAAAGGCTCACACGAGTAAAAGTATATAGGGGTATTCATCGGTTTGGTTTACGGTTTATATGGTTCAGTTTATTCAGTTTTTCAAAATTTTGTACCCCAAACCAAACCAAATTAGGAATATGCAAACCAAATTCAAACCAAACCAAATTCAATTCGGTTTGGATTGGATTCGGTTAAAAACCAATTTCAACCAAATTTAACCAAATTGTTACTAAGTACTTTTTTTCCTAATTTATATTTATAATTCATGTTTGTGTTCCAACTTCCGAACATCAAGTCAGCAACTAATTTAAATCGAACGATATGTAAATAAAAGAAAGTTTCAATTCAAAATAGAACAACCACATCCAGAAAATAGTCATACACACAACTACAAAGTTTAAAATTCAAAACATAAAACGTAGAAACTAGAAATAGTCAACATAAATCATCTTTTAACATTATATGAGAAAATTTAGAATACTATATTTTGAAAAGTAAAACTATAGAAATAAGTGGGCTTAATTTGTGAGTTGAATTTATATTTATCATGTGGCCAATAAATTTAAATGGTTTATTAAATATTATTATTTTTATTTAGAGTAAACTGCTATTTTGGTCCCTGTGGTTTGGCCAGTTTTGCCACTTTAGTCCAAATCTCAAACTTATTACATCTGGGTCCCTGTGGTTTGCATTTTGTTGCCATTTTGGTCCAAAACTCAAATCAGATCAGATTTCTCAAAAAAAAAACCTGCTATTTTGTCCTTTTCTGAAGGGGCATTTTGGTCATTTTAAAAAAAAAACCTGTCTGTCTCTCTTCTCTCCTCTCTGCAGATAACCAAAAAAAAAAAACCCTCTCTCTCTCTTTTCTCTCTCTCTATTTGCAGATTATCACCAAAAAAACCTATCTCTCTCTTCTCTCTCTCTCTCTCTATCTAGAGTCTATTACCCTTCACTTAGGGTTATATGAGTGAGCAAAGAAGAACCAGAAGCACCTGAACCACCACCGCCCTCATCCAACCTGAACTACCTTCATCAAACCCAGATCATCAAACCCAGATCAACTCTTCACACAAAAATACAATTTATAAACATACAATGTACAGATTCACAACAATCACACTCTCTCCCTAACTTTCTCTCTCAACAAAAGCCACCACCACCGCACCACAACCATCACCATCACCACCGCACCACCTCCACCACCATCACCACCGCACAACCACCTCCATCAACACCACCACACCACCACGAGCTCCGGACGAGAAAGAACAGGAACAAGCACCGACCTTCTTCTCAAGCTAACCGTCCCTGAATTCGATTTACAGTTTGGTGAATTTCGGACTGAATCGGTGAAAACTAACCGTCCCTGAATTCGTCTCTGAATCCTCCAACGCAATAGATCCAGATCTCGATCGTCGATTTCAAGCTCTCAGATCCAAACCTAAACCTAAAATCGTCGATTTCTTCACGTTCTACGAGCTGCAAGTGTGTCACACCCCAAATTTCCACGTATTACCGGTAGGCCCGGTAGGGAGTAACGTGACGTGGTTGGCAACATCATAGTCAAACCACACAATATATAAATGCACAGCGGAAGCAAAAGGATAAATATATTACAATCCGAAATAGTGTAACATCAAAGTATTACAACGGAAGTAAAGGATCCACAGGCAGATCGAAATAAACATAACATTGTTCAACAGACTTTAGGCATCTAAGCTTGCGAGACTCTTTATTGATGCTAGGAGTGGCCAGCCCATTCCGATTAGTACCTGCACTTAGCCTCTTTGGGAAAATACGTCAGTTTACACTGGTAAATACTATCAACCGACTCATTTTGAAAAGGTTTAATAAATAATGGATTTGAATGCACATGGCACAAACAATATTTTATAACTTGGGATAATTATTTGAATATAATACTCGTAAAAGATTTACATGTTCCTTATGCGTTCGGTAGCCGGATCGAGCCGGGTTAAAGATCAATAGACACACCACATTATGTAAATGAGACACTGACAGGTGTACGCCTACACCTGAGTACTAAGGTTGTGGCCATTTCGTAAAATGATGCCAGGGATATCCGGGACATGGTCATTAACCCCCCAAAGGCTTTAAGCAAACAAAACAATTTAAACGGTCATCTCGATAATACTTAACCCCCAAAACGATTAAGGTCGAATGCCCGACCAAGCGGTATTTTATATACCGTACCCCAAGCCCGTATAAGGGAAAATAAGTTAAGAGTATTTACCTGAGCTAAATATAAATTCAATCCCAGCCGTATCAAATCAGCAAGTACAGATAGCTTTTACTGGGCTCCTAAATCTGGAACGAAGGTTTTTAAATAACCTATTAGAATCCTAACGGGTCTTTAATTAAGCCTTGACTTAGACCGATTAGTTTTCAAGAGGAAGATACGGTTCAAACGCATGATAAAGCGAAGACCGGAATAGAATGTGATTTAGACCCGACAAGTTTGAAGTCTTGTATAATATGGGTAATCTAAACACATTCTGGATTTTGAGATAATAACGATAAGGTTTGACCCGTTTCGGCTAATTTATGCAAACTAGTTACATAAACCTAACCGAACGCGCAAGAAACGTAACAGGTTTTCTAAGTTAACATGCCTTAAATATGTTGTGATATCAATAGGATACCTTCCATTATGCCCAAAACGAGTTTAATCTCATATTAAGCCCCGTAGGGGTATTTTGGTCATTTTAAAGATTATAAAAGGGATTAATTTATCTTCTATGATCCGGGTCTGAATAAATCAGTAAAATAACTTATTTTAACAGGTTATAACACTTGGTTATAAGTCTTATATGCCAAAATAGTTTTAAACCCTAACTATGCGTTTAATACGCGTATGATGTCGTTTTAAGCGATTTACGGGTTAATATAGGATTCTGAGTTTTCTGATCAGTTCAACAGGTTCAAAATACTCCACTTATTATTTGAAATCAGTAGCAATTGGATTGGTGTCAAAAGGATTTGTAAAACTCATTTTATGGCCGAAAAGGGCATATTCGGTATTTACCGAATTAAGGCGATAATCCTAGCTTATGATCAGTTTAAAAATAATTAAAAATCTTCAAAAATCCCAAAATATTATATTACATCAGTGGGTAAAAGGTTTGGTGTCAAAAATGGGGTTTAGATAGGCTTTACGCTAATGACGCCGATTAATTACTAAGAAGCGTTATAATTACGTCATTAAGCATAACTCCTAATCTAGACCTCCGACTGATGTGAAAATTTAGGGACATGTTTTATAATCAGTAACAAAGATTATTGTACTTTCACATTTCCAAAATTCTCGTTGTATGGTCATAAGGGCATTATGGTCACTATTTAAGCAATTAACGGAAACGTCGGACAATCGAGGTTCCAAGTGGTATAAACGCAGAGGGTTACACCAACATGTAACTAGGTCCTTATGGAACTTTAAGGCATGTCTATACCTATCTAAACCGGGTCAGAACTGAGGTCAAAGCAAAAGTCAAACTTTTGTGTCTTTCGGTTCCGAATCGGTTCAAACCAGAAAGTTGTCGAATCAAACAAGCTTAGACAAGTTTTTATGCTTATTATCAGGTTATATGAATGATAAAATAGGTGATACGCCTTTTACATCGTTAATTACGTGTTAAATCAAAGTTTACATTTCTGTTGACTTTTTCTAATCATCTTTGACTCGACAAATGACCTAGTTAGGATGGGAATCAGTGGGTGCCCTTTTAAGGGTTTAAAGCCCACATAATTACCAACCTATAACTACCTTTACATTGACCAATTGTTGGATCGTTAGCGATTAATCGCTAAGTCAAACCGTAATTATGACGGTTTGACTTTTAAGCTATAAACTAAGTAAGATGCGATTAAGGAAGGTTATGGTTACTTACCGAAGTCCTAATTATGATTAGGGATGCTTGGAAACTGATCTTGTGCTCCAGAAATGATCAGAAGTGATGTATGGAATGAATGATCAACAATTGCACAAAGTGGGTTCTTATATAGTGGGTTTGTTTGATCAAGATCATGACAAATAATGCTACCAATGATCATGGATGCATCCCAAGTGTCCCTATACTCTAAAAACCATTTTAGGGAGCTCATGGTATTGAGAAATGGCAACAAGAGTCGGTTAAATGGGCTTAACAGCCACCTGTCTACATTTTCTGTATCTGGGCAGGCCAGGCGGCCCGCGTAAGGATGTGCATGGTCTTACGCGGCCCGCATGGGTCTCCTGATCAGGTTACCAAGTTTTCATAAATTGCAGTTTTGGCCCTTGATCCCCCGAAAGGTCATTTTCACATGGTTTCTTGCATTAAGAGGCTTTAATATTGACATATAAGGGCTTTAAGGCTTATACCCTCTTTGTCAAGTCCTCGGGTAACTTTGTGATCACCGAAAAACCCTAATTTTCAATGTTGACGATTCTAACCCTCACACACGAATTTTATCACAACTTTCTCATACGGTAACGAAACTTGGTGAAATTTTTATGGTGCATTCTAGTGAGCATAATTAATTGTTACAAGGCTTCGGGTTTGCTAAAAGGTCACTCAGAGGTATATCTTAACATGTTGACACATTTAACCCCTGTAGTTTGAAATCTCTCACTTTCTTTCACAATTAGCTTCGTACGATCCATGATTTATTCGTTTAAGGTTATAAACATCATGTAGGGTTATTTTAAAGTATATTTATCCATTGTGGATGTTTTGAACCCTTATTTTCACATAGTTTCTTTGTTTGTCAACCTTAGTCCCTCTAAAGTATTCTTTCACACGTTCAAAGCTTATGACACGTGTCAATACATTATTGGACGAAATTTTCGAGGTGTTACATCCTCACCCCCTTAAAAGAAATCTCGACCTCGAGATTTGCTAAAATGATGGAAGTATAATGGACTTAACTTCTATGACATATCTGTAGTCTTTCCAAGCTCCCAAAGTGACTCTTATATTAGGCGTATGTATCCTTTTGGAGCTTCTTGACCTGTCGATCCTCAATCGATACAGGATGCTCATCACATCATAATTCTGCATATCATTATTTGATAGTGCTTCTTGACTTATTGGCGGAACACATCCTCCAGTCACTAGTGTGCAATGTATTGCGAGCTCCGTCAAACTCCTTAAATAGGTTTTAGCTTACAAGCTACTTGATCTTGATACATTCGATTTCCTTCGAATGATTTCCATATATTCAGAGCTTAACTAGCCTGATAATTTAACAAATTTGGTACACCCTTCCTGGGTGATATCTTTTGTTAAACCATATTTCTTAACAAGAACTTAGGAAGTTTGCTATTTTCATAACTCCTTGATTTCCTGCCGTATACTGGCAACCTACAATCGATTATGGATTTGTATGATCTTATTTGTTGTCTCCCAGGCAACTTTCAGATCTTGATAATTGGACTTACCAATTCTCTATCTAACAATAGATATTTAACATTCCATCTATACAAGGTCTCCAAAGGAGTAGCCTTAATACTTACATATCAATTATTATAGAAAAGCTTATTTTAAGGTGAGATGGTTATTCCAACCACTGCTCAAAACTAATATTAAGGAATAGCTAATCCTTGCCGTTAGTCGAACAATTCGACGATCCTGGGCAGCTGATGGCAAATTCTTAATCGTTGTCTAATTAGGGTTGCGGTGATAATGCATAAGCAAAATGAACCGTCTTTCATAATTAACTATACCGGATTTCCAGGATATTGAGTTAAGCTATATGAACCCTCTATTTTAAACTTAGTTAATCAGGGTTTCGATTCTTCCAATGATAGTACTAGCCGTTTTGGAGATTTCATAATAACACAGCCTTAAACGGAATTTAAACCTTAACTCTACCTGCCTCTCAGGGGTAAAGAGGGTAATAATAGGAGAAGATAATCAAGGTACAAGGAGGTTACAGAGATTTTTACAAAATCTCAGGCTCCAATTCATCCACCATTGTTTGTGTCAATTAAGTGACACATTTAGGTTATGAGTCCAAGAACTCCTTTATCGGGAACACTTACTTGGACAATTCCAACTTGGACATCTCCTTTGAATACCATTAGCTGACTTTAGTACTCTATGACCATCGGAATATCTTTGTGGTCCCATGTATTAAACCTCCATACTGATCAGGCATGGAAGCAATCTATGGAATTTATTAAGATACACCAATCCTCATATGATGCTTTTATCATACCATTTGGTATTCGGAATCGATAGAGATTAAAGAGATATCAACTACATGTGCTGACGCACTTCCTCTTGAGAGAGGAAAATTTTTTCTATGACTGGAGGTTTCTGACAAGAACAGAAGAAATGGTTCTTATGATTTCGCAGGTAAGTTTTATCTTACGCTTAATATCTGGAGTTCTTACGGGAAAATTTCTAAAAGTTTGCTAAGTTTATGATCTTGTGAGAGACTTAACAGCACCCGAAACCACATGTAATTTATAGCAATAAATTCACAAATAAGGGTTTATCTGGTGAAATTCCTAATGTGAGTTGTCTCTAATTATTCAACAGGAGGGTTAAACGCCTCCATTATTAATCCTTCTAAACTTAGCTGTAAAATCTTTGATAACTTTAGGGCAGTCTCAGCTTTGACTGATTACTTCTTAATCATTATAACGTGGGTAGCTGAGGTAGATCCATAATGGATTTTTAATGAGTAGGTTTTGAAACCTTAGTGTGCCCTCTTATTGCCAATGCTAATCACTAATAATTATGTGCTTTAATAGGGTACTATCTCAGCCAATGAATTAAAATTTTGCGACATACTGTCGACAGTCTAGAAATTTTATGGCGAGAGTCAGAAAATTCTTATTCCGTCTTTTCTCTTTTCGCGAAACGGATAATAGGTTTTTCTAATAAGGTCCTTAAAACTTGGACCATTCCACAATGTATAAGAGGATCCTTCTTGAGGATTTCATTAATGTCCTTACTAATTAAGAGTATTGCCATCGAATGACTGTGATGTATACCTTACCATGTCCTTTCTAGCATAACAACTGATATACTTAATGGTTTCTACTTCATCCTTTCTAGTGTTTTAGTCAACATAAGCAAGCCAAGAGTAACTAAAACATAGAGGTAAAATCTTGGATTCTAATACTTAGTCAACATAAGGAGGATAAGTAGGTGACTTATAGTAAGAAGTAAGGAAGTCATTGTACATGTGCTTATATTTAATCAAAATGGATATTTCACAAACTAGGCACCTAGCTCGGTTGGCTAGGCGCGCGAAAGGGTGTGGCCTAGACCCAGGTTCGATTCCGGGGACGGCCGTTTCCACCATTTTTTTTGTATGTAAGGTATAATTTATATATTGTTTAATATTAATTAATCGTACGGATACATGTAATTATGAGGGTTGTCTCATAAGGAGTCTTGATAATTAATTGCTTCTTATCACCCACAATATGGGCTTGGTCACAAGACGACCAATCCATTCCTATTACTATATCGAGTCCTCCTATTAACGAAACAAGGACAGCGGAGAAGGGTAAATTCTAATGGATATAAAACATCCATTTAATATTGCTGGAGCCGTCTCTGAGGTACTATCGGCCAATTTTTACTTCATACTTAACGCTTAGAGTTTTAACAGGCAGATTTAATGATTTACAATATCTATTGTCTACGAGAGACTTATCTGAACCTGAATCAAATAATACTCTAACATGAGCGTTATTGATATAGAAAGTACCTGTTGTGACCTTGTCATCCTGAATAGCCTCTTGAGTATCCATTTGGGAGTTTCCGGTTTTGGTCTTCTTAGCCTCGCCAGACTTCTTGGTTTTATTAGGGCAATTAGTTTTGATGTGCCCTATTTCATTGCAACCATAGCAGGTTGCGTCCTCCATCTTCTTGCAGTCCAAGGTCTTATGCCCCTTGGACTTGCATATCCCACATGCAAAAGTTCTCGACTGTGTATGCGAGTTCGATCCATACCTGCACTTCCCGAAGTGCTGTTTCTTGCAGATTTTGCATCTGGGTTTTTCACCTGACTGCTGGTTGTCCTTTAAATCCTTGCCAGACTTAGCTGCTCCTTCCTTGGCAGCCTTAGGGCAATTGGTACTGATGTGGCCTTTTTCGCCACAGCTGAAACAGTTTGCATTCTTTATGTCCCTACATTCGTGGGACTGGTGGCCTGTCTTTTTACAGATGCCACATTGCTTTATATTTTGGTTTGATCGACACTGGCCCCAGTGTCTTCTTTTGCAGGTTTTACATTTGGGTTTTGCCTCCTTTGGCTTGGACTGGTTACAGCCTGAACCGGTCTTACCCTTTTTACAACTTTTAGTTGGGGTATTATCGCACTTTTGCTTGTGACCCTTCATCACACGGTCCACAGCGTTGTTTACGGCTGTATTTATCATAGCCTGTAACTCGGTGCTTGTTAGGTTCAGTCTTGCATTATCATTCTGATCAACTGGATGATTGTGAGCTTCAGAGGAGTCAACCATGGTGAAGCTTTGAAGGCTACAAACCAGTAGTAATAATTGATTTGATTATATGGTGAATTGTCGAGTTTGTTGATTAAATAGCTATGGTGTAAATAAACCATATAGGCCAAAAGATAGTATTTAAGTTAATTGATTATGTTCTGCCTAGGTTTTTAAGTAAACCATCATTGGCGTGTAAACAGAATATAATCCTTCATATTTATTAGACAGGGGACATAAATCACGACTGTCAATGTCGTACTGACATTTTATATAGCACAAGAGCTTGTTCCCAAGGACTTTTGATGGCACAGGGCCTTGTCACTAGGGAAAAATCTAAAACATAATCGATGATTCATTTGGATCGGAAAATTTCATAGTTCATTGTCTTGACAAGAATTTATGAAATAAAAACTATCTTTTCATGTATACACCTTTTCCCGTAGGTATACATCCCAAATGGATGTTTTGATGCGTACATCATTTTCGACGTCTACCAGCCAAGATTCCTATTGATCATTTACGCTAACTAAGGGATTTGGAAACTTCCTATTATAAGGATGACAAGTGTGATTTTATCGCATCACGGTTGTCGGGAGTGTTAGCACATTTTCAGATGTTAACAAGGATCTGAATCTCTTTTTAAACAGATTTTACCATCTTAGCTAGGTCTTCAATGACATTCAAGTTAGGTCAAACCTTTTAAGATTCTCTTTTAATAATTATACTGGCAGGAAAGGAATAATATTTATTTATTTTTTCAGGATTTTTATCATAATCCTAATTTATAAGTTAATAATAGCACAAATGGCCTAGTCGCGTAGACAAGTTTAATTTATAAGCCATGATTTCAGAGAATCGAGGCATTAAGGTTTTACTGATAGCACAAATGGCCTAGTCACAAGGACAATTATAAATTATACGCTATGATTTCAGAGAATCAAAGCATGAAGGTTTAAACCTAGTTTATTACCTTTATCTGACAGGGAGTCATCGCTACCACTGTCTTTTGGCTCATATGGAAATGAGCCGGGCCCGTAGGCGCTATATTACCACGTATGGTCAAAATATGATCATCTCAAGTGATGATCTGAACCCATGATTCAGAGATCATTAAATTGGGTTAGGAATCTTTGAAGAATCCAATAATAAGAATGACTGTTGTGATTTTCTAGAATCACATCTGTCAAGAGTGCTAACACGTTCTTAGGTGTTAACAAGGATTTGAATCTCTTGAATAGGTCCTACCATCTTGGCCTCGTCATATAGGCTAGGTTTACCTTTAAGATTCTTTTAATAATAAACGCAGAACAATCCTAACTCAGGATGTTAATAAGGATCTGAATCTAGTTGAGGAACTACCATCTTTGCCCTGTCTCAAAATAATGCGTGGCTAGGTCTTGTCCTTTTTAGATTTTGCCATTTTATATAAAGGTAGATCTTATAAAAGGAATGTTTGAATGAAAATTTAAAGTTAATTATTCCACTATAAAATTAAAAAATACAGATGGGCCCTAGACGGGACTTGAAAGGAATAATGTTGTCCTCGAAGGAACTGAAAGGTAATTATGTCCTTATAAGGACTATTAAGGAAACGATTTTTAGCAAAAGGAGTTTCTTCTTCATTTTATTTCTGAATGCTTTCTCCTTGGTTGCATGTTTCGTCCTAGCCGCTGTACGAAGGTCAGCAAATTAAGGCTCCGGGTGTGGAGAATTATTATTACGGCTTCTTCGCTTGACGACGTATCCAAAATATAAAAAAATTTGGAAGCAGAATTTCCAGATAAGGATTGAGAATATTCCAATGTTAAGTCTAGACTCAGAAGGTCAAGGAATGTGCTAATGTGTCATTGAGATTAAACACATAAAGCTAGTGTTTAATTCACTCAATGTTGGCTCTGATACCAACCTGTCACACCCCAAATTTCCACGTATTACCGGTGGGCCCGGTAGGGAGTAACGTGACGTGGTTGGCAACATCATAGTCAAACAACACAATATATAAATGCACAGCGGAAGCAAAAGGATAAATATATTACAATCCGAAATAGTGTAACATCAAAGTATTACAACGGAAGTAAAGGATCCACAGGCGGATCGAAATAAACATAACATTGTTCAACAGACTTTAGGCATCTAAGCTTGCGAGACTCTTTATTGATGCTAGGAGTGGCCAGCCCATTCCGATTAGTACCTGCACTTAGCCTCTTTGGGAAAATACGTTAGTTTACACTGGTAAATACTATCAACCGACTCATTTTGAAAAGGTTTAATAAATAATGGATTTGAATGCACATGGCACAAACAATATTTTATAACTTGGGATAATTATTTGAATATAATACTCGTAAAAGATTTACATGTTCCTTATGCGTTCGGTAGCCGGATCGAGCCGGGTTAAAGATCAATAGACACACCACATTATGTAAATGAGACACTGACAGGTGTACGCCTACACCTGAGTACTAAGGTCGTGGCCATTTCGTAAAATGATGCCAGGGATATCCGGGACATGGTCATTAACCCCCCCCCCCAAAGGCTTTAAGCAAACAAAACAATTTAAACGGTCATCTCGATAATACTTAACCCCCAAAACGATTAAGGTCGAATGCCCGACCAAGCGGTATTTTATATACCGTACCCCAAGCCCGTATAAGGGAAAATAAGTTAAGAGTATTTACCTGAGCTAAATATAAATTCAATCCCAGCCGTATCAAATCAGCAAGTACAGATAGCTTTTACTGGGCTCCTAAATCTGGAACGAAGGTTTTTAAATAACCTATTAGAATCCTAACGGGTCTTTAATTAAGCCTTGACTTAGACCGATTAGTTTTCAAGAGGAAGATACGGTTCAAACGCATGATAAAGCGAAGACCGGAATAGAATGTGATTTAGACCCGACAAGTTTGAAGTGTTGTATAATATGGGTAATCTAAACACATTCTGGATTTTGAGATAATAACGATAAGGTTTGACCCGTTTCGGCTAATTTATGCAAACTAGTTACATAAACCTAACCGAACGCGCAAGAAACGTAACGGGTAACCATAAGAGTCCTAAACATGTTTCCTAAGTTAACATGCCTTAAATATGTTGTGATATCAGTAGGATACCTTCCATTATGCCCAAAACGAGTTTAATCTCATATTAAGCCCCGTAGGGGTATTTTGGTCATTTTAAAGATTATAAAAGGGATTAATTTATCTTCTGTGATCCGGGTCTGAATAAATCAGTAAAATAACTTATTTTAACAGGTTATAACACTTGGTTTTAAGTCATATATGCCAAAATAGTTTTAAACCCTAACTATGCGTTTAATACGCGTATAATGTCGTTTTAAGCGATTTACGGGTTAATATAGGATTCTAAGTTTTCTGATCAGTTCAATAGGTTCAAAATACTCCATTTATTATTTGAAATCAGTAGCAATTGGATTGGTGTCAAAAGGATTTGTAAAACTCATTTTATGGCCGAAAAGGGCATATTCGGTATTTACCGAATTAAGGCGATAATCCTAGCTTATGATCAGTTTAAAAATAATTAAAAATCTTCAAAAATCCCAAAATATTATATTACATCAGTGGGTAAAAGGTTTGGTGTCAAAAATGGGGTTTAGATAGGCTTTACGCTAATGACGCCGATTAATTACTAAGAAGCGTTATAATTACGTCATTAAGCATAACTCCTAATCTAGACCTCCGACTGATGTGAAAATTTAGGGACATATTTTATAATCAGTAACAAAGATTATTGTACTTTCACATTTCCAAAATTCTCGTTGTATGGTCATAAGGGCATTATGGTCACTATTTAAGCAATTAACGGAAACGTCGGACAATCGAGGTTCCAAGTGGTATAAACGCAGAGGGTTATTGATGTGTGTAAAATGCAACATATAAATTACATCAAATAAGGCATAAAACTAACCCTTTTTTAGTACTAATGTTGGAAAAAGTGTGTTTTTGTCTTCCTCTTGAATTTACAGGGTCAAATGAGCTTAAACGAACAAAAGGAACAAAAATACAGCCAAAACCAACATAAATACAAAGAAAAGGAAGAAACGTGGCATGCCCGACCCATCGACAACAACTCCCAAAGCAAAAACAAGAAGAAAGCTGAGCATGGGGCTGTGCCCAGCTGAGCATGGGGCTGTGCCCAGCCCGACACGGGGCGTGCCCAGCTCGACACGGGGCGTGTCCAGCTCAACACGGGGCCGTGCTCAGCGAGCACGGGGCAGTGTCCAGGAAGATCAGCCCTGGCACAAAAGACAAACCTTTAGAAGCTTCCATTGCCCACCACGGGGCCGTGTCCAGTGAACACGGGGGCGTGGCGAAAGTACAGCAGGCGCATTAATTGTAATTGCGAATTACAATTAATGAAGAGAGAGAGTGTCAGACGGACACGGGGCCGTGCCCAGCGGACACGGGGGCGTGTGGAGCTAATAAAGACAAACTGTATTAATGAAGAAAGAGAAAAGGGTGGACACGGGGCCGTGTCCAGCGGACACGGGGCCGTGTCCAGGCTTCTGTACAGGCTATAAATAGGAGTGCTTGGCTCAAGCTCAAACCATCCCTTGGCACACCACCTCTTTCACACTTCATCCACCACCCACCACCATCACAACACCATCATCCACCACCATCATCCATTGTCCATCATAGAGTGTGTGAGTCGTCTCGGGATCCAAGATTGATCGTAAGAGTTCTTGACAATCAAGGCCATGTTTGCCTAAGTCTCTTACATCACTTGGTGAAGACAAAGTGTCTAGTATAATACTTTTTATTTCTAATCTTTTGCACTTTTTATTTGGTTTTGTATTAATGACTTTAATAACTAGTTACTTATGTTGAAGGTGATCTTTCCTTATCGTTTGTCCGTGGTGTCTTGGCATTATTTTACTGTCTATATAAAATAAAGGATTTTCACCATTCATATCTCCACGGTCTATATGGAGGTATGTTGGCTACCTGGTAGGGGGTTAAGGGAACGGTTTGGTAAAGGTCTTGCCATTGTTCAGCGTTTAGAGGTCCTGCAATGGACCTGGGTCAAATTTAGTAGGACCTCCTTCAATACTTCACGGTATTGGATGGCGGGGGTCCAAACTCTTTGATCCCCTCATAAGTTAACTACTATTAATACTATAACCCGGCTATTTAGGACTGTATCCCTGCTGACTCAGACTACTTAGTCGAGGGTAACGTCACCGCCAAAAGCGGGGCCTACCACAATACTGCATTAATAACTTAATTCATTATCTTCCAATAATCCACCCCCTTAGGATTGTATCCCTGCTGACTCAAACTACTGGGGTGAGGGTAATGTCACCTTCAAAAGAGGGGCCTACTACAATAACTAAGATAATCTCTTAATTATGTGCAAAAGTGCGGAAATAATCAAAGGTTATACTAGATACGAGTCGGAACCAAGTGATTCATCTTGTCTATCTGTTTTTATTTTATTTTTATTTTCAGCATTTTAGTTAGTTTTTATTTTTCTTAGCTTAAAACATTTTTCTAAACTTTTATTTTGGTTAGACGTTGAGGATAAACCGGTACTAAAAGCTCTTGTGTCCTTGGACGACCTCGGTATCTTACCAACACTATACTACACTCAACGATGGGTGCACTTGCCCATATGTGTGTTTAGTGTTAGTGAAATATCGTGTTTTATAAATTTAAACTTGGCTAAAATAAGTGTTAAAAAGGGCTTAAAATATATACCTAAAATATACGACACTTCACGCACATCAAGTTTTTGGCGCCGTTGCCGGGGACACAAGGATTTTAGGAAAGCTTAAAATCGACGGCCTAATCAGTTTTTCAAAACCTTTTCAAAACGGGCCCACATTTTTCTGCATTTTAGTTTAGTTTTGCATTTACAGTAGGTTGAACACGGGCCGTGCTCGCTGAACACGGGGCCGTGCTGCATATTTTTCATAAAACACCCAGTAACAGTAGGTTGAACACGGGCCGTGCTCACTGAACACGCCCCGTGCTCAACGAAATCAGTAACTTTAATTAAAACGCCCAGATACAGATCCTGAACACGGGGCCGTGCTCACTGAACACGGGGCCGTGTCCAGCCTCTGTTTCCGTTTTTATTTTTGTTTTCTGATCTCGAGACTTAGTTGTGGTCTGCTGAGTGATTCTTATGGATCAATACTCAGGAGGTTACAACTACACCTATGAGGAGGATGATTATAGGGGTAATTATTGCACTAATTGTCGTAACGCACGATCGGTTCAAAATAATCGCTCATATCAACCATCCAATTCATACACCTACTATGAGGAGCCCAGGTACGAGCCATCAACTTCATACACATCCTATGAAGACCAAAGGTATGAACCTCCTCCCTCATACTCATATTTTGATGAACCAAGGTATGAGCCTTCATACTCATACTTTGAGGAACCAAGATATGAGCCACCACCTTCATATGCTTATTATGAGGAACCATGGCGTGAACAACCCACCTCATATGAGTATTATGAAGAACAAAATTACGAACCTTATCCATCATATGCTTACAATGAAGAACAATGGTGCGAACCATCGACTTCATATGGGTATTATGAGGAACAAAGGGTCGAACAACCGGATTCAAGCTTAGAAAATACCGACTCTTTTTCTATAACCGAAGTAACCGATAGGATATTAGAACACATTAGAGTTATCGATCGATGTATAAAAGAATCTCGCGCAAGGGAAGAGGAGTCCCGCGCAAGAGAAGAATTAAAAAAGGAAGAGATAACTGAAAATGTAAAAATGGAAGAACAAATAAGTGAAAAACCGACACATGAGTTAAACAACGAAAAAGGTGAGTCCGACAACGTTAAAATCCAAGAAGAGTCTAATTTTGAAGAAATTAATCTCTTGACACCTTCTTTCGAAAATCATTGTTTAGTACCCACTCATGCTAAGTTTTTAAAAGAGTTAAACACTAACACTAAAATTGACGAAACGGTAAGTGTTAAGTTAACTAATGATCAAACTTCACTAATAAAAGAAGACCCATTTGAAATGAACATTACACCGGTTCCATGTTTCTTTCAAAATTCGTTTATTAGTAATGTCACAATCGATAAAGATCTTTGTGTTAACATAATGCCTAACTACATTTTCGAAAAATTAAGTATTAGTGATTTTTCTCCACTTCAAATACCCATTTTTCTATCCAATCGGAAAGTAATAAAATCAATCGGTATAGTTGAGGATGTATTGGTTCAAACAAATCAAATGGTAATCCCGACCGATTTTGTCATCCTCGATGACGCTCCTCTAGTGTTGGCACGACCATTTGTAAAAACTCACGAAGCTTTGAAAAACCGGAAGTACAACAATCTACCTCTTCAATTAGGGGCATTTAAAAAGAGTGTCGATCTTGAGCGATCAATGAAATATCCATTCGGCAATGACGACCCCCTAATTGAAGATGAGCCAGAACCACCTGATAAAGTGGGTCTAGCCAAGGACCCTTATAAACGTGGCGCACCACGGAGGCATTCCGCGGAACTATCCGTAGTTTAGTTTAGATTAACCTTTATGTTTTCTAGTTTAGTTTTTATTTTTCAGGAATAAAACACACTCGGGATGGTGAAGGATGATAAGGGAAGCTTGAACCAACACCCCATACACAAAAACAGAGCCTCCCTACGATTTTTCTTCATTACAGCAAGTTCAGCACGGGGCCGTGCTCACCCCAACTCGCCCCGTGCCCAAGGTTCTGTAGAAAATGCCCAGTTCAGGTACCTGGACACGGGGCCGTGCTCACTGGACACGCCCCCGTGCCCAGCCTTCTGTTTACTTTTGGTACTGGCAGTCTGGACACTGGGCCGTGCTCAGCCAACACCACCCCGTGTTCAGCTACCCAGTACCATAAAATCTTGTTTTTAACCCATTTTTACACATTTAATCAGCCTAAAAACTTATTTTTGGGACACATTGAGGACAATGTGTAATTTAAGTGTGGGGGGGATGCTAAAACCTTGAATCTTGCAAGTCCTAATAACAAGCCTTACACAAAACTCTATTGGAACCGCTAATCACCCCAAATTTTTTCAAAAATTTTCAATTTTTTTTACTTGTCTAGGTTTAATTTGGGAATTTCAAAATTCTAAAAAGGTTATATTTTTACAAATTTACAACCAATAGCGTCGTGATAAAAAGAACCAACATAAGAAAATTATGAAAAGGCATGACAAGCTTAGTTAAAATTTAATTATATATACTTGATCACATAAAAACCCATTCCCACAAAAGTGAGTTTTGAGCCTTTATTGAGCATACAATTACACGTCATTAAACTAAATGCTCATTTTTCGTTTCTTGTGTGAATAGCCGCTTGGTTCTTACGACTCTAGAACTTGCCATGACGATACATTCCCGGTCCTTATCAACTTAAACCCGGGTAAGTAAATGATGGAGGCATTAGGACTAACCCTTTTTATTTCTACACCATTATTTTTTCTTTCTTTTACCACCTACCCAAAAATCCCCCTAGTTAGCCCCTTTGAGCCTAAACCTTTTCGTTTCATCACCCAAACAAAAACCCTTTTACCCACCAAAACTTTTTTTTTTTTTTTTTTTAACCCTTTGTTTTAGTAACAAGCTCGGTTTTTCGGATGACTTTTCGAAAAAAAAAAAAAAAAAAAAAAAAGATGATGATGAAGCAAAAGAAATAAACAAGCAAGTTCATCAAAAATAAATTTGTTTGAATAATGGCTTCATCAAAATAAAAATTGAAAAAAAAAAAAAAAAAAAAAAAAGAGGTCTTACGAAAACCGATGCTTTTTACGCTTTTCGCCCTTTTCCACTAACCACCAACCCAACCACCTACCTTTAACCCAAGCCTAACCCTTAACCCACAAAGTCCTCTTGATATTTACAAAGGTATATAAGTTAAAAAGGAGGAGGATTGATTGCTTGGCAAGCCTATGGTAGGAGTAAGTTCCATGCCGCTCTCGAGTGATCCACAAAAATACATTTTCGGCCGAGTGTTGAGTGATCCCCGTGAGGTATGTGAACTTGTATATAAATAGAATTTTAAAGAGGCATGTTATGCCCTAATAAGTAATTTATCTTATAAAAAGTTTTAAATAAATCATGACGAATAGGATTGTAAATAAATAAAAATAAAATCTAATAAAGAATCTTGGATATCCCGACACTCTATGACAAGCCCAAAAACCTTCTCTTCTACCAATTCCATTTGGGAGTGTAAAGCCACATTATAAAGAGTTTTGCTTGAGGACAAGCAAAGATTCAAGTGTGGGGGTATTTGATGTGTGTAAAATGCAACATATAAATTACATCAAATAAGGCATAAAACTAACCCTTTTTTAGTACTAATGTTGGAAAAAGTGTGTTTTTGTCTTCCTCTTGAATTTACAGGGTCAAATGAGCTTAAACGAACAAAAGGAACAAAAATACAGCCAAAACCAACATAAATACAAAGAAAAGGAAGAAACGTGGCATGCCCGACCCATCGACAACAACTCCCAAAGCAAAAACAAGAAGAAAGCTGAGCATGGGGCTGTGCCCAGCTGAGCATGGGGCTGTGCCCAGCCCGACACGGGGCGTGCCCAGCTCGACACGGGGAGTGTCCAGCTCAACACGGGGCCGTGCTCAGCGAGCACGGGGCAGTGTCCAGGAAGATCAGCCCTGGCACAAAAGACAAACCTTTAGAAGCTTCCATTGCCCACCACGGGGCCGTGTCCAGTGAACACGGGGGCGTGGCGAAAGTACAGCAGGCGCATTAATTGTAATTGCGAATTACAATTAATGAAGAGAGAGAGTGTCAGACGGACACGGGGCCGTGCCCAGCGGACACGGGGGCGTGTGGAGCTAATAAAGACAAACTGTATTAATGAAGAAAGAGAAAAGGGTGGACACGGGGCCGTGTCCAGCGGACACGGGGCCGTGTCCAGGCTTCTGTACAGGCTATAAATAGGAGTGCTTGGCTCAAGCTCAAACCATCCCTTGGCACACCACCTCTCTCACACTTCATCCACCACCCACCACCATCACAACACCATCATCCACCACCATCATCCATTGTCCATCATAGAGTGTGTGAGTCGTCTCGGGATCCAAGATTGATCGTAAGAGTTCTTGACAATCAAGGCCATGTTTGCCTAAGTCTCTTACATCACTTGGTGAAGACAAAGTGTCTAGTATAATACTTTTTATTTCTAATCTTTTGCACTTTTTATTTGGTTTTGTATTAATGACTTTAATAACTAGTTACTTATGTTGAAGGTGATCTTTCCTTATCGTTTGTCCGTGGTGTCTTGGCATTATTTTACTGTCTATATAAAATAAAGGATTTTCACCATTCATATCTCCACGGTCTATATGGAGGTATGTTGGCTACCTGGTAGGGGGTTAAGGGAACGGTTTGGTAAAGGTCTTGCCATTGTTCAGCGTTTAGAGGTCCTGCAATGGACCTGGGTCAAATTTAGTAGGACCTCCTTCAATACTTCACGGTATTGGATGGCGGGGGTCCAAACTCTTTGATCCCCTCATAAGTTAACTACTATTAATACTATAACCCGGCTATTTAGGACTGTATCCCTGCTGACTCAGACTACTTAGTCGAGGGTAACGTCACCGCCAAAAGCGGGGCCTACCACAATACTGCATTAATAACTTAATTCATTATCTTCCAATAATCCACCCCCTTAGGATTGTATCCCTGCTGACTCAAACTACTGGGGTGAGGGTAATGTCACCTTCAAAAGAGGGGCCTACTACAATAACTAAGATAATCTCTTAATTATGTGCAAAAGTGCGGAAATAATCAAAGGTTATACTAGATACGAGTCGGAACCAAGTGATTCATCTTGTCTATCTGTTTTTATTTTATTTTTATTTTCAGCATTTTAGTTAGTTTTTATTTTTCTTAGCTTAAAACATTTTTCTAAACTTTTATTTTGGTTAGACGTTGAGGATAAACCGGTACTAAAAGCTCTTGTGTCCTTGGACGACCTCGGTATCTTACCAACACTATACTACACTCAACGATGGGTGCACTTGCCCATATGTGTGTTTAGTGTTAGTGAAATATCGTGTTTTATAAATTTAAAACTTGGCTAAAATAAGTGTTAAAAAGGGCTTAAAATATATACCTAAAATATACGACACTTCACGCACATCAGTTATACCAACATGTAACTAGGTCCTTATGGAACTTTAAGGCATGTCTATACCTATCTAAACCGGGTCAGAACTGAGGTCAAAGCAAAAGTCAAACTTTTGTGTCTTTCGGTTCCGAATCGGTTCAAAACAGAAAGTTGTCGAATCAAACAAGCTTAGACAAGTTTTTATGCTTATTATCAGGTTATATGAATGATAAAATAGGTGATACACCTTTTACATCGTTAATTACGCGTTAAATCAAAGTTTACATTTCTGTTGACTTTTTCTAATCATCTTTAACTCGACAAATGACCTAGTTAGGATGGGAATCAGTGGGTGCCCTTTTAAGGGTTTAAAGCCCACATAATTACCAACCTATAACTACCTTTACATTGACCAATCGCTGGATCGTTAGCGATTAATCGCTAAGTCAAACCGTAATTACGACGGTTTGACTTTTAAGCTATAAACTAAGTAAGATGCGATTAAGGAAGGTTATGGTTACTTACCGAAGTCCTAATTATGATTAGGGATGCTTGGAAACTGATCTTGTGCTCCAAAAATGATCAGAAGTGATGTATGGAATGAATGATCAACAATTGCACAAAGTGGGTTCTTATATAGTGGGTTTGTTTGATCAAGATCATGACAAATAATGCTACCAATGATCATGGATGCATCCCAAGTGTCCCTATACTCTAAAAACCATTTTAGGGAGCTCATGGTATTGAGAAATGGCAACAAGAGTCGGTTAAATGGGCTTAACAGCCACCTGTCTACATTTTATGTATCTGGGCAGGCCAGGCGGCCCGCGTAAGGATGTGCATGGTCTTACGCGGCCCGCATGGGTCTCCTGATCAGGTTACCAAGTTTTCATAAATTGCAGTTTTGGCCCTTGATCCCCCGAAAGGTCATTTTCACATGTTTTCTTGCATTAAGAGGCTTTAATATTGACATATAGGGGCTTTAAGGCTTATACCCTCTTTGTCAAGTCCTCGGGTAACTTTGTGATCACCGAAAAACCCTAATTTTCAATGTTGACGATTCTAAGCCTCACACACGAATTTTATCACAACTTTCTCATACGGTAACGAAACTTGGTGAAATTTTTATGGTGCATTCTAGTGAGCATAATTAATTGTTACAAGGCTTCGGGTTTGCTAAAAGGTCACTCAGAGGTATATCTTAACATGTTGACACATTTAACCCCTGTAGTTTGAAATCTCTCACTTTCTTTCACAATTAGCTTCGTACGATCCATGATTTATTCGTTTAAGGTTATAAACATCATGTAGGGTTATTTTAAAGTATATTTATCCATTGTGGACGTTTTGAACCCTTATTTTCACATAGTTTCTTTGTTTGTCAACCTTAGTCCCTCTAAAGTATTCTTTCACACGTTCAAAGCTTATGACACGTGTCAATACATTATTGGATGAAATTTTCGAGGTGTTACAAAGTGGCTCTGTTCTTCCGATCTGGAACAAAAACCGTGAGACCGAGCTATACGCATCGATTTATTTGGGAGAAGAGAGAGAAGAGAGAGAGTCAGTTAGAAGATCGAAGTTGCAGACCCCAAATAGCTGCGTATTGAACTTCCGATCTGCAAGTGGTTGAGAAGAAGGTCGGTGGGGTCTGTAAAACGCCGTTAACTTGACGTTCAGCTCAATCTGCTGCTGATTTATTTGAGGTTTATAGAGGAGAAGAGAGAGAGTTAGTTTAGGGTTTTATTTTGGGATGATGATTATTTATTTAGGGAAGATGATCCAAATGTTAATTAAGAAAAATGTTAAATGAAAAGCAAAATGACCAAAATGCCCCTGAGCTAAAAGACAAAATAGAAGCTTGCAACAAAAAAAATAGGGTTTTTGGATTTTGGACTAAAATGGCAATAAAATGCAAACCACAGGGACCGAGATGTAATAAGTTTGAGATTTGGACTAAAGTGGCAAAACTGGCCAAACCACAGGGACCAAAATGGCAGTTTACTCTTTTATTTAATAATTAGTTAAATTAGCGGTTTATTCGGTTATCCAAATAAACCAAATAAAAAAATATATGGAACCAAAACCAAACCAAATTCACAATTCGGTTTCGGTTAAAAACCAAACCAAACACCGAATTCGTTATTCGGATCGATTTTTTCGGTTACGGTTCTGTTTTCGGTTTTTATTTGGTTTTGGTTTTTTCTGAACACTCCGAAAAGTATATATACAACAAAGTTTTTACATATCTTATAATCGTTTATTGTATATTACGCGTTTGGGTAATACAGCCATTAAAGAATGCTAACAGAAAACCAGATGTTAAGTAGTGGTATAAAATGAAATCTGGGATGAACTTTAAACATAAAGGATGATCTCTGTAATTAATGATTTTTTTTCTAGAATGCCTAACTCACACAGTCACACCGCTACTATGACTATATGGAGCGAGGGGTGGGGGGTTGAAAAGGAGAAGTTGTGCGACATGTGGACGTCATGTCAGCACACATCAGAATAGTGGTGTGGTTCAAAAATGGAAGGAGCGCGACGAGGTGTGAAAGGGTGGCGTGATGTGATATGCAGTGGCGGACCCAGGAATTTTTCCATGGGGGTGCGGAACATTTTTAAAAATTTTAGGCCCCTAGGTATATTAGTAAAAAAATCGGTTCGTATCGGGTTGGGTCGGGTCATGTAAAACAAAAGAACATCAAACTAAATTTATATAATCATCAAAAACATGTCAAACCTTGTTACAAACATAATTAAAACGTCGACGCCCTACGGGTTTTCATTTTTTGAAATCTACCCAAAACATCATCTAAAGCTATTTTCTTAAGCAATTCTTTCTCTATTTAACATAAGTTCATCGCTCCATAACATAATGTTTCAATTTTAATTTTCACCTATTCAAGCCCTAGAAATCATAACGTAAGTTGTAATCACCCTAAAAATATATAAACAACATAATCACCCTAAAAATCATCTAAACAACCATAAACAACGTCAAAACACACAAAATTTCAAACCTATTTAACAACTTTATTACCCTTTTTTCTCCTATAATATCAACCAAAATCATCAAAATAACAAAGAAACTTACCCGTGTTCGGATTCCGGTTAGATTTGGTGTCAAACGACGGTGGTATGGTGGCTGATTACGGTGGTCGCCGGCTGTTGGACTGTTGTCGCTGGGTGATGTTGTTCGTTGGCAGTGCAGGGACGCAAGAGAGAGAGAGAGCGGGATAGAATTTCATAAGGTTTTGGGCTTTAATTATTTTATTATAGTTTGAAATATTGTTGGGTTTGGTTAATGGGCTAAGACTTGGGCTAGCTAGTTAGAAATTTTAAGTGGGTAAAGGTATGAGTATTTAGGTTTAGTTGGTTAGGTATTTAAAGTTATATAATTTAGGTAGTATATTTTTAAAAAAAATAAGAGTTTACTAAAAAAAAATTTAAAATATAAATTGATAACACTTTTTACCTAAAGGGTGCGGACGAAAAATTTCAAAGGGTGCGGTCGAAAATTCCAAGGGGTGCGGACGAAAAATTCCAAGGGGTGCGGACGGGATTTTCGACGGAATTTAGCCCTAATTTTTTTTCCCCAGGGGTGCGCCCGCCCACCTTGAGGTGGGCTTGGGTCCGCCCCTGGTGATATGTGGCACACCCTTTTTATTATTATCTTACAAATCAAATCTATTAAGTAAAAAAGAAAAACAAATCTCTAAACCAGACCCAATCACCATCGCTCACATCATCATCAACAACAACACAACGCCTATGGAAATCCTCCCTCCCCCACGCCAGCCACAACGCCGCCTCTGGGATGGTGTTTCGGCGTGGTTGTGGCTTCCATGTCGGATGGCCTAAACCTATCCTTAAATTTATACCAATATCCACCATGAAACCAAACATTTAACCACTTAAAAGGGAACAACTTTTCTACACACTATGGTAAACACGTGTGATACACGGGATTAGGTACTTAGAATAAATAAGTACTTATTACAATTTATAATGAAAGATGATTGCTATAATAAACAGTATATAGAAAAATGGATTCAAAACTTAATTTAGAGGTTTATATACCATTCTTTGAAAAAAATGTAGAATGATACAAACTAATAAATCCAATGCTTACTAAAAAAATATTATTATGAACATAGGAACCCCATGATCAAGTTGAACAATTCCCACAAGAAACACCAAAAGTTAAAAAATAATGTTTTTTCAAGCAAAAATTAAGCCTCGTTTTCAATCAAGATATCAAACTGTATCAAGTCAAAAAAAGATATATAAATGAAGCCAAAAGTCATCGATGTTGACCATTTCAAATCCAACCTTTTGCATAGTGTTTAAGACCATGATGAGTGGTTTGCTTAGTCCCTAAAGGGACTATCCGTCATTGTAGGCGACACATCACCATGGGTGGAGGACCATCCTGGGAACTACCCAAGGGTGTGGAGGATAGTCCTCCCATTTTTTATTATTAAAACAATTAAAACAAAAACAATAATTAAAACACACGCTCTCTCTCTCTATAATATCTCTCTCTATAACATGGCCCACTTTTCAGAAATAACAGCTCGTCTTCAACGTCTGTTCTGGGCCGTTTGCGACGTGACGAAGGGGAGGGGGCGGTGTGGGACGAGGGGGACGCACGGAGCCGGGGTGGGGACGATCCCCACACCCCTTGGTCTAAGTTCACATTTTCTTGAATTTTCAAAGATAGAAAGAAGAATGATGAATCTTAGTTAGTTTAAATTTAAACTACCTTAGATATAATTATAAAATGTATATATATGTAATGCGAGTAAATTACTGTTTTGGCCTCTGTGGTTTAGCCAGTTTAACCATTTCAACCCAAAAATGAATCTTTTTTTACATATCAGACCCCGAGGTCGCATTTTATAACGATTTTGGCCCCTGACGCTAACTTTGTTACTTTTTTGCAGTTAAGTGTAAGGATAATTAGGTCATTATATAGCTTAGGGGCTGTTTTTTATCATTACAAAGTTCTTTTAATATTTAAGAGATTTTAATGCAATTACACAAGTTTTGTTTTATTATTTCGTTATTTTCACGATGATTATTTAACAAAATACGTTTTAAATATACAAATAAATATGTATTTTCATTAACCGTTTATTTTTATAAAAGTCGTTTTAAAAAATAATTTGTTATTTTACATTTTGTTTAAACCATCTATTGGTTTTAAAATTGTTCCTGTTTAAACCATTTGTTTTTAAACATCGTTCTTTTTAAAGTCGTTTGTCTTTTAAAGTTTTGTTAAACACTTTATTTTATACATTATTTTTAAAATCATTTATTTTTTAAACTACTCACTTTTTAAGTCGTTCATTTTTAAATTTTACAAAACGACGTGTATAAAAGACAAAAGAAATGTAAAATTTGAAAAAAAAAACATTCTAATAAAAAGTTTACAAAAGATCGTTCATTTTTAAACTTTTTTTAGAATAGTTTATTTCCTTTTCAAATCTTCAATTTCTTTGGACCGTTTGTTTATTCAAAAGTCGTTATTTTTTTAACTATTCGTTTATTAAATTCATGCATTTTCTAGTTGCTTACACTTGTTAACTTATTTTTTTAAGGTTTTGTTTTTTTATAAACGTCATTTTTTAATCTTCGTTTTTTAAACCACTCATTCGTTTAAAATCGATTATTTTTAAATTTCTTGGATTTTTTAAATCGTTCATTTTCTGAAGTTTTTTCCCCTAACGACTATAAGTAAACTGAATACAAAGTTTCGAAAATGAACGATTTTAAAAAACGGTTCTAAAAGGAACGGTATAACAAGAAACACTTTAAAAAATTAACGACTTAAAATAACGAATTGTTAAAAAACTAAAAAATATGATTTTAAAAAGAACGGTATAAAATGAATCGTTTAATAAAAAACTTTAAAATACAAACAACTTTAAAATGAACGATTTTAATAAACAAGCAGTTTAAAAATGAATAATTTTAAAAACGATAGACGGTCTAAAAAGGTGAAAAAACAAATGATTTTAAAAATGACGTTTATAAAAAATAAACGCTTAATGAAAATACATATTTATTTGTATATATAAAACATATTTTGATAATAGTAATCGTGAAAATAACGAAATAATAAAAAACTTGAGTAGTTGCATTAATAAACTCTTAAATATTAAAAGAACTTTGTAGTTATCAAAAACACCCCCTAAGGTATAAAATTACCTAATTACCCTTACACTTAACTGCAAAAAAGTAACAAAGTTAGTGTCAGGGTCCAAAACCGTTATAAAATGCAACCTCGGGGTTTGATATGCTAAAAGATTCCTTTTGGGCTGAAATGGTTAAACTGGCTAAACCATAAGGGCCAAAACAGTAATTTACTCATGTAATGCTAAAGCCAAAGTTGTGGGTATGTGTTCAATCTGGTAAGCCCCCTGAACATCCAATGTACCCAAATTGAATGATTTGCAACAATATCAACGACGTGTAGATGCCACATCACTGAAAGGGCTCTATTGCATCTTCTCAATAACACATATGGTATGGGATGGAGCCCCTTTAATCATTACCTAATCAATTATTTTTTTAATTTTGTTTTTATTATTTTTACAATTTAAAGAAATAAATATATAAAAAACAGAAAATCTTATAAAAAAGACATAACATATTAATTAAACCAACATTACAAAGAAAATATCAAATTCTTAAAAAAATAGCATTTAAAAAAGACATAACATTGTAAAAAATTTATATATATTTTAAAAAACACTTTTAAAAAATATAGAGTTAATTACATAGTTAGTCCCTATGGTTTGCACAAAGTAACATACTTAGGTACTAATAATTTAAAATCACATTCTAAGGTATTAACTTTTTATTTTGTAACGTTTGGAGGTATTAACGTTATTTGTAGGTGTCACACCCCAACCGATGGCGGAAATCATCGGGGCATGGCACTGAGCGAAACAGATTGTCCAGAGTTTCCATAACAACTATCATTACCATTCAATTTAAATTAACATGTCCCATACCATGTCTCAAACAGTAATCAAATTATTACAGATAAAATCTAGGCAAATATTCTGTTCCGACAACTCAGATTTAAACATAGATAATTTATTTGTTGGTTTCTAGGACCTCCTTTCCTAGCTTCAATTTCATCACAGCACAGAGAGCATCCTAGACCTTTCCTAGCCTCAATTTCACAGTGAGCTAGGCATACAAGCAACCTAAACACCTGTCACATACGTTAAAATAAAGTCAATACATAAAATGTAAAGGTGAGCATACAAGTTTGATAATTGCATATAGAGTTCGAATTCGTTTACGCATAACCAGCACGTACACATAGTGAAATGAAGCACGTTAGTTATCGACATAGATCCATCGATACCAATGACTGCGGGTTGACTGCCCGAGGCAGTTCGCAATACATGATTACCACCGTAATCCATGCAAGTAAAAGATCCTTAACAACCCCCGTATGAACGGGTGCTGAGTCCAAACTATAGTACTATCGTTGCTAAGGCAGGTAGACAGCATTCCATGTGTAAACATAACAAACAAGCATTCATGAGCCACGTATAACATGCATTAACGGTTAGCGTTCAAATAGTTTGAGTAGTGTGATAGTTGTAGTTGAATATTCGTAACGTATGTAACACCCAAAAGTGCTTAAAGCAAAAAAAGGGATCGAGTATACTCACAACGATTAATGGATTGAAGGGAGCGCTTTTAGCGAGTACAGTTAGCTTGAATAGATTCGGTAACGTAGCTATAAGTGGTGCGTAAAACAATACAGGATGAGAGTGGGTAGGATAACTTGTCGTTCGGATGGTCATCCGTGCGAACAATAATCCGTGCGAATAGTAATCCGTTCGGTCAATCATCCGTGCGGACAGTTTGTCCGAGCGGATGGCTATTCGAGTGGATTGTTTCTTCCTATGGGTGAGATGTGTTTGTGTATGATGGTTTGACTTCTGAAGTTTTTGTTGTAGCATTTGAAAACCTTGAAGTTCTCTTATCCTTCAAGTCGGTCGCACGGACGACAACCCGTCCGGATGGTAATCCGTGCGGACAACGACTTTAATGGTGAGTCACTTGGTGAAAGTGTCATCCGGTCGGATGGGTTATCCGGTCGGGTGGCAACCTTGTTAAGGAACATGTTGGAAATTGTTTAAGGTCTTAGTATCTCATGATCCGAAGAGTAATCCATTCAGAGGGTCGTCCGTGCGGATTATTCGTTCGTCGATACTCAAACCTTGTTTGGATTATGGGTCCCAAGTGTAGTCCGTCCGGATGGAAACTCGTCCGGATAGTCTGTCCGTGCGGACATCAGTCCGTCCGGACAGCATCTCGTTCTGGTTGTTCCATTCGTCTACTCTTGGTCTCTTTTGTCGTTCTTTCGAGATGTTCTGATTACGTGTCAACCAATCGGAATTGTATTCTTACCCGCATGACTAAGCCGGCCAGGAATCACCCCAGCTTGGTCGGTCAGCGGCTCAGAACGGTCATTCTGGTCTAACCCGAAATCGGGTGTCTCGCGGGTAGAATCCGGATTTGGGACTAGTGCATCACTAACGTTGAGTAGAAGACTAGAACTGATTCGATTCTTATCGTTTTTTAGTGTAAAAGAAGGAGAAAACTTGTGTTTATTTCTTTCAACTATTTTATCCTTTTGGAAAAGTTCAGATTTTATGCAGAGTTGTTGTGAAATCTTGTGGAAACTGTTCAGATCCGAGTTATTCTTGGTGGAATGAGGTCAAACTTGAAGTTCATGGGAACCTCATGATGACGTCATCCTAGAATACCTCAAATCTTGATGATTTCACGGTTAAAAGTTAAGAATTGAAAGGTAGAAATGTGTAGAAGTGCGTATAGATCAAGAAAGTACAAGATTTAGGGCGAGATCTTACCTGGATTGAGAGAAATCGAAGAAAAGGTGAAGAGAGCGTGCTGGTCGGACGTCACTTGCCAAAAGTGGAAAATTTCGAGAGTGACCCGTGTATTTATAGGATGCCAAAAGAGGAAAGCACTGTTCGTCCGGATTGCACATCACCCGGATGGTCGGTCGGGCGCATGGCAATCTTGGTCGGATGGCACTTATCACTATCCGTCCGGATTGCACATCACCCGGATGGTCGGTCGGGCGAATAGCAATCCTGGTCGGATGGGTTATCACTTCCCCAGGCGGCTACCCGTGCGGATGGCCATCCGGACGGTTGGCGCCTGGGTGGTGTGTTTGGTGCGACGATGTTTCGGTTCCGATTGCGAGCGATTCGATAGGGTTTCCTAGTCAAATTACTTTTAGTCCCAACTACTTCGTATCTCGCGTAATCTATTTTCCACCATCTATCATAGTTCGATTGTGATTCGAGTTCGAGTTCGATAGCATTCGAGTTTCGATTGAGTTCGCTTGATTACACAACACAACACAACACAACACAACATAAATAAACATGCACAGGTAACACGTAAGGCACACACACACGTATGATAGCAAGTACAAATACGTAGCTCGAGTTGCGATTTGATGTCGATTCGGTTAGCATAGCTTGACTATTGATTAGTTAACTTTATCGCATTGTTATTTCCTATAGTTCACATCGATTGAATAACGATTAACACACATCGATTATTGCAATTAACAACACTTACTCCACATAATATAATTAAAAACAAGAAGTTTCTACGAGTCAAGTTACGCGAAATCGGTCGTTGACTCTGACCTTGACTTTGACTTTGACTTGTGAAAACACGGGGTGTTACAGCCTCCCCTTGTTTAGGAAATTTCGTCCCGAAATTAAGCTGTTACAATGCCGTGAATCACGTGGAGAACTTTCTCTTCGAACAACTGCGGATACTTTGCCTTCATGTCGCTTTCGAGTTCCCAAGTGAACTCTGCGCCTAATTTGCCTTCCCATCGGACCTTCACAATAGGAATGCGTGAGCGCCTGAGCTGCTTGGTTTGGCGATCCATGATTTCGACAGGCTTTTCCACGAAGTGTAATGTTTCGTTCACTTGTAGATCATCGAGAGAAACATGTAAGTCATGGTCGGCTATACACTTTCGGAGGTTTGACACGTGGAAAGTCGGGTGGACGTTACTAAGTTCCTCCGGTAGTTCGAGTCTGTAGGCAACTTTTCCGATCCTTTCCAGAATCTTAAAAGGTCCAACATATCGAGGCGCGAGTTTCCCTTTCTTGCCAAATCGGACTACACCCTTCTAAGGTGAGACCTTTAGGAGTACGTAATCACCAATGCCAAATTCACGAGGCTTGCGCTTTTTATCGGCGTAACTTTTCTGTCGATCCCGAGCTTTCACTAGGTTGTCTCGTATTTGGAAAATTTTGTCTATCGTTTCTTGCAGTAACTCAGGACCGGTTAGTTGCGAATGACCGATCTCGTGCCACACAATAGGCGACCGACATCTTCTTCTGTATAATGCCTCGAAAGGTGCCATCTGGATGCTAGAATGATAGCTGTTATTATACGAGAATTCGACCAATGGCAGGTATTTATCCCAATTACCACCGAAGTCTAAAACACACGATCGGAGCATGTCTTCAAGAGTACGAATCGTTCTTTCAGTCTGACCGTCGGTTTGTGGGTGGAAAGCAGTACTTAGATTAAGCGTTGTACCGAGTGCCGTTTGAAATGTTTCCCACAGTCGCGAAGTAAACCGAGCATCACGATCAGAGATGATGTCACGAGGGGGCACATGATTACAAATGATCTCGTCGGTGTAGATTCGGGCTAATCGTTCTACCTTGTAGTCTTCTCGTATGGGCAGAAAGTGGGCTGATTTAGTCAAACGGTCAATAACAACCCAAATGCTGTCGTGACCTGATGACGTGTGCGGTAGCTTGGTTACGAAATCCATAGCTATACTCTCCCACTTCCACATGGGAATTGGTGGTTGTTCGAGTAAGCCAGAGGGTCTTTGGTGTTCGGCCTTGATTCTAGCACACGTTAGGCATTTTCCGACATAGAGAGCGATATCCCTTTTCATACCCGGCCACCAGTACTTATAACGAAGATCCTGGTACATTTTGTCAGCACCGGGATGAATAGAGTATCTGGACTTGTGGGCTTCGTCTATCAGAATCTGTCACAAATTGGTCCGCTTGGGAATCCAAATTCGGTCTAAAAAGTGGAATATCCCATTCGACTTGCTCACAAGTTGGGCTCCATCGTGGTAGATTCTTTCTTTCTTCAAGGTGCGTTCGTTGAAACATGTATGTTGCGCGTCGCGGATGAGGGTTTCGAGATCATGCTGGGCTTGAACATTACGAGTGCTAAGCAGATAGCTCCGTCTGCTAAGTGCGTCGGCAACAACATTTGCCTTGCCTGGGTGATAACGGATCTCACAGTCGTAATCGTTGAGAAGTTCTACCCATCGGCGTTGACGCATGTTAAGTTCCTTCTGATTAAAGATGTGTTGTAGGCTCCTATGATCGGTGAAGATCGTACACTTGGTACCATACAGGTACTGTCGCCAAATCTTTAATGCAAAAACAACCGTGCCTAGCTCGAGATCATGGGTTGTATAGTTCTTCTCGTGGATTTTGAGCTGACGAGATGCGTAAGCTATGACCTTGTCTCGTTGCATAAGAACACAACCAAGACCAAGGTTGGAAGCGTCACAGTAGACAATGAAATCATTGTTTCCATCGGGCAAAGTGAGAACAGGAGCATTGCAAAGCATGTGTTTGAGGGTTCGAAAGGCAGACTCTTGTTTGGTTCCCCAGACAAAAGACTGGTCCATATGCGTAAGAGAGGTAAGCGGCATAGCGATCTTCAAGAATCCTTCGATAAATCGTCGATAATAGCCTGCCAGTCCGAGGAAAGAACGGACTTCAGACGGGTTCTTAGGCGTAACCCAGCTCTTGACAGCCTCAATCTTCGCAGGGTCGACGTGGATGCCTTGACTATTAACAATATGCCCCAGAAACTGAACTTCCTCCAACCAAAATTCACACTTGGAGAATTTGGCATAGAGTTGGTTCCCCTGGAGTAACTCGAGGACCAAACGTAGATGTTGTGCGTGTTCGGCCTTCGATTTGGAATAGATCAAGACGTCGTCGATAAATACGATGACGAAACGGTCGAGGTATGGTTTACACACGCGATTCATCAGATCCATGAAAACCGCTGGTGCGTTGGTCAAACCAAAAGGCATAACAACGAATTCGTAATGGCCCTATCGAGTGCGAAATGCGGTTTTGGGTATATCTTCCTCTTGAATACGTAGCTGATGGTAACCTGAACGTAGGTCGATCTTTGAGAAACACGTGGCGCCTTGTAGCTGATCAAACAAATCGTCGATGCGAGGCAGGGGATAGCGGTTCTTGATAGTCAACTTATTCAATTCCCGGTAGTCGATGCACATCCTGAACGACCCATCCTTCTTTTTGACGAAAAGGACTGGCGCGCCCCAAGGAGAGGTGCTCGGGCGAATGAAGCCTTTTTCAAGTAGTTCCTGGAGTTGGGTCGAGAGTTCGCGCATTTTGGACGGCGCGAGTCGATAAGGAGCTTTGGCAATAGGGTTGGCTCCAGGAATGAGGTCAATACGAAAATCGATATCGCGACTTGGCGGTAGTCCGGGAAGATCCTCTGGAAAAACATTAGGAAATTCTTGAACCACAGGAACGTCTTTCACTTCCTTCTTCTCTTTCTTTTCCTTCTCCGCTACCACAATGTTAGCCAAGAAAGCTCTGTATTCCTTGTGGAGATACTTGCTGGCTTGCACGCATGACATAAGCTTGAGACCCTTCGAAGTAGTATCACTGTAAACACACAACAAGTCACCATTTGCGAGCGAAAAACGAATCATCTTGTCGAAGCACACAACTTCAGCATGGTTTTCTCGAAGAAAGTCCATGCCTACTATGACGTCGAAACTTCCGAGTTGCATCGGAATGAGGTCGATTGGGAAGATGTGATTGTTGAGCTCAAGAGTACAATCACGGATAACAGAATTAACGGCGACAGTTCTTCCGGTGGCGACTTCAACATCGAATTTTGAGGAAAGTTGGGAACGTTTGCGACTAAGGAGTTTCTCAAATTTGAATGACACAAAGCAATTATCGGCTCCTGTATCAAACAAACATGAAGCATAAATACCATTCACAAGGAACGTACCATTGACCACGTTGTTGTCGGTCTGGGCTTGACGCACGTTGAGGTTGAAAGTTCTGGCGCGTGCGGCCTGTTGTTGCTGTTGCTGTTGTTGTTGCTGCTGTGGCTGCTGTTGCTGAGGCTCTTGTTTCACAGCCCTGTTCGGGCACATGTTGGCGAAATGGTTCGGGTCGCCACATGCGAAGCAGGTTCTGGCTTTGACTGCGGGTGCCAGAGGAGCTTGTTGACCCTGTGGGGCAGTGAGTAGAGCTTGATTGGCAGGAGCTTGACGAATACGGCAGTTGGCAGTAAAGTGGCCGTATACGTTGCAATGGGCACAAAAACGACAAGGAATAGCAGTCGGGTGGTGGTAGGTGCAAGTAGGGCAGAGCGGGTGTGGTCCAGTGTATGCACGCTTTGCAGGCGATGCATTGGCCACAGGCGCCGTTACTTGACGCTGTTGGGCAGGTACAGCTTGAACCGGTGCAGCAGTAATCGCACAGTTCTTGTTGGTGGAGCTGTTCTTTCTCTTGTTCTTTCTCTTGTTGCTTGATGAGGTGGGTTCAGCAGTTGGTGCGGGAGCGGTAGCTTGATGCAGATGCTTCGAAGTCTTATCCCATACACCAGCCTTAACCCGCTTGTCGTTGATCTCAGCGGCTAGCAGTTAGGTTTCCTCGATCGTCGTAGTCTTAGCCGCTTGCACGAAATCAGCAACGCAGTCGGGCAGGGCTCGGATGTACTTCTTGATTGTCATGTCAGGAGTCTTGACTTGGTCAGGACAGATAATGCTGAGCTGCTTGAAACGAGCAGTAAGGCCAGCATTGTCTCCATCCTTCTGCTGTATGTGCCAAAATTCATCTTCTAGTTTTTTACGTTCGTGAGGAGGGCATAATTCCTCTAGCATAACTTCCTTGAGCTCGTCCCACGACAGACCGTAGGCTGCGTCGTTCCCTCGCTTGTTCCTCTCGGCCGTCCACCAGTCTAGAGCACGGGACTGGAAAACGCCGGTAGCATTTAGAGTTCGGAGGTCATCAGGGCAACCACTCTGTCGCAGAGTAACCTCAATGGAATCAAACCAGTGAAATAGTGCAGTAGGACCTCCCTCGCCAGTGAATTCTTTTGGCCCACACGACTTGAATTGCTTGAAGCTAAAAGGTCTTGTGGTAGCCTTGGGAGCTTCGGTCCTTGATTCCTTGGATGACTTGCTGGCATTTTCGTAAACATCGCTCACGGCCTTTGCCACACTTTTGGCGATGATAGAAGCAAGGCGTTTGTCTCTCTTTTCTTGACGAGAGAGTGCATGACGGGATCCAGACTACATGGTCTGCAACAGACATCGTCACAGGACTCATCACATTGTATTCGAATCTCACCTCACACGTCTATTACTTACTAAAGCTCAGGAACACGTATACTTACGTAAGTACTTATCACGAAATCACATAATCACATAGCACGTAGAACACATAATCATTTAGTACCTAAGCACGCAAGCACAGAAGCAAAGAAACACATACGCATTTAACCAATAGAGGTAATCAGAAAACAGAAACCTATCATTCCAGGTCTGCGATCGTTCGAAAAGGACGTAATGTAAGCTGTTGGTGCATTTCTGTCTATCGCCCCCGTTATCTCAAGTCGTAATTAAGGCTTTCTAATTCTAGGCCTTATATTGTTATAATTAGATAGAAAAGGCAAGGTGGCAATATTGTAAATAAGAGGAAATCTCTTATAAGCCTTGGCCTATAAATAGATGTGTTAGGGTTAGAGTTTAGGACTTTTGCAACTTTTGACACTTTTGCCATTTGCTACATTTGATGAGATAGGAACTAGAGAGAGAAAGTAGAGAGAGAAAGGCAAAAGGTGATTCACGTTTCTTGTACGTTTTCAGATCTATCAAAGAATCACAGTTATAATTACGTCTCGTGTGTTCGGTCTCGTTCGTGTACGGATTCCGCACGTCACACGTTCGGTTACGCAATCGTTTGGAATCAAAATAAACACATAAATGGGAAATGACACATAAAACACATATAAAATCGGCAAACTATCTTTGAAATGATTAAAAATCGAGAGGTAGATCGTCTGCGGCTAGTAGACTTCGACTACCCAAAGTGGTTCGACTATTCACAAGGATCCGTTGTGCACATTTAACCTCCAGGACTATGCCTTTGCCTCGAGTCTTGGGCGTTTGGCACACATCCCGCTGGTCATATTGTGACTTCAGGTCGTTGGAGTCCGTGAACAAGTCGTCAAGGTTAGGGTTTCACCCCTAGCTTAACAACTTCGTCCCTGCTTTTAATAAAATTGAGGAGATTATTCATCAAAATACGGATTTCACTCCTGATTTGGCATAATTCTCCTTGCTTGTTGTTAAAATGCGAGCTGAGTAAGCAACTTTAGTCGAGAGTTTGCGGTTTTCACACCTATTCTCGACCTCATTGCCCACTCATAGTTGAAAATTCGAGTGTGGTGTGAGTGTAGTATAAGCGAGAATAGCGAGAAATAGCAGGCTCGTACAAAATCCCTAACGGATACGCACAAGTCGGTCTGTTGGTTCTTAACTATAGACTAGGTTTCTAAGACATCGACCCGGACTAGGTCGTGTCTTGCCTAATTCCCTATAGTTATGGCTCTGATACCAATCTGTCACACCCCAACCGATGGCGGAAATCATCGGGGCATGGCACTGAGCGAAACAGATTGTCCAGAAGTTTCCATAACAACTATCATTACCATTCAATTTAAATTAACATGTCCCATACCATGTCTCAAACAGTAATCAAATTATTACAGATAAAATCTAGGCAAATATTCTGTTCCGACAACTCAGATTTAAACATAGATAAATTGTTGGTTTCTAGGACCTCCTTTCCTAGCTTCAATTTCATCACAGTACAGAGAGCATCCTAGACCTTTCCTAGCCTCAATTTCACAGTGAGCTAGGCATACAAGCAACCTAAACACCTGTCACATACGTTAAAATAAAGTCAATACATAAAATGTAAAGGTGAGCATACAAGTTTGATAATTGCATATAGAGTTCGAATTCGTTTACGCATAACCAGCACGTACACATAGTGAAATGAAGCACGTTAGTTATCGACATAGATCCATCGATACCAATGACTGCGGGTTGACTGCCCGAGGCAGTTCGCAATACATGATTACCACCGTAATCCATGCAAGTAAAAGATCCTTAACAACCCCCGTATGAACGGGTGCTGAGTCCAAACTATAGTACTATCGTTGCTAAGGCAGGTAGACAGCATTCCATGTGTAAACATAACAAACAAGCATTCATGAGCCACGTATAACATGCATTAACGGTTAGCGTTCAAATAGTTTGAGTAGTGTGATAGTTGTAGTTGAATATTCGTAACGTATGTAACACCCAAAAGTGCTTAAAGCAAAAAAAGGGATCGAGTATACTCACAGCGATTAATGGATTGAAGGGAGCGCTTTTAGCGAGTACAGTTAGCTTGAATAGATTCGGTAACGTAGCGATAAGTGGCGCGTAAAACAATACAGGATGAGAGTGGGTAGGATAACTGGTAGTTCGGATGCTCATCCATGCGAACAGTAATCCGTGCGAATAGTAATCCGTTCGGTCAATCATCCGTGCGGACAGTTTGTCCGAGCGGATGGCTATTCGAGTGGATTGTTTCTTCCTATGGGTGAGATGTGTTTGTGTATGATGGTTTGACTTTTGAAGTTTTTGTTATAGCATTTGAAAACCTTGAAGTTCTCTTATCCTTCAAGTCGGTCGCGCGGACGACAACCCGTCCGGATGGTAATCCGTGCGGACAACGACTTTAATGGTGAGTCACTTGGTGAAAGTGTCATCCGGTCGGATGGGTTATCCGGTCGGGTGGCAACCTTGTTAAGGAACATGTTGGAAATTGTTTAAGGTCTTAGTATCTCATGATCCGAAGAGTAATCCATTCAGAGGGTCGTCCGTGCGGATTATTCGTTCGTCGATACTCAAACCTTGTTTGGATTATGGGTCCCAAGTGTAGTCCGTCCGGATGGAAACTCGTCCGGATAGTCTGTCCGTGCGGACATCAGTCCGTCCGGACAGCATCTCGTTCTGGTTGTTCCATTCGTCTACTCTTGGTCTCTTTTGTCGTTCTTTCGAGATGTTCTGATTACGTGTCAACCAATCGGAATTGTATTCTTACCCGCATGACTAAGCCGGCCAGGAATCACCCCAGCTTGGTCGGTCAGCGGCTCAGAACGGTCATTCTGGTCTAACCCGAAATCAGGTGTCTCGCGGGTAGAATCCGGATTTGGGACTAGTGCATCACTAACGTTGAGTAGAAGACTAGAACTGATTCGATTCTTATCGTTTTTGAGTGTAAAAGAAGGAGAAAACTTGTGTTTATTTCTTTCAACTCTTTTATCCTTTTGGAAAAGTTCAGATTTTATGCGGAGTTGTTGTGAAATCTTGTGTAAACCGTTCAGATCCGAGTTATTCTTGGTGGAATGAGGTCAAACTTGAAGTTCATGGGAACCTCATGATGACGTCATCCTAGAATACCTCAAATCTTGATGATTTCACGGTTAAAAGTTAAGATTTGAAAGGTAGAAATGTGTAGAAGTGCGTATAGATCAAGAAAGTACAAGATTTAGGGCGAGATCTTACCTGGATTGAGAGAAATCGAAGAAAAGGTGAAGAGAGCGTGCTGGTCGGACGTCACTTGCCAAAAGTGGAAAATTTGGAGAGTGACACGTGTATTTATAGGATGCCAAAAGAGGAAAGTACTGTTCGTCCGGATTGCACATCACCCGGATGGTCGGTCGGGCAGATGGCAATCTTGGTCGGATGGCACTTATCACTATCCATCTGGATTGCACATCACGCGGATGGACGGTCGGGCGAATAGCAATCCTGGTCGGATGGGTTATCACTTCCCCAGGCGGCTACCCGTGCGGATGGCCATCCGGACGGTTGGCGCCTGGGTGGTGTGTTTGGTGCGACGATGTTTCGGTTCCGATTGCGAGCGATTCGATAGGGTTTCCTAGTCAAATTACTTTTAGTCCCAACTACTTCGTATCTCGCGTAATCTATTTTCCACCATCTATCATAGTTCAATTGTGATTCGAGTTCGATAGCATTCGAGTTTCGATTGAGTTCGCATGATTACACAACACAACATAAATAAACATGCACGGGTAACACGTAAGGCACACACACACGTATGATAGCAAGTACAAATACGTAGCTCGAGTTGCGATTTGATGTCGATTCGGTTAGCATAGCTTGACTATTGATTAGTTAACTTTATCGCATTGTTATTTCCTATAGTTCACAGTCGTAGATCGATTGAATAACGATTAACACACATCGATTATTGCAATTAACAACACTTACTCCACATAATATAATTAAAAACAAGAAGTTTCTACGAGTCAAGTTGCGCGAAATCGGTCGTTAACTCTGACCTTGACTTTGACTTTGACTTGTGAAAACACGGGGTGTTACAGTAGGTTTAAAATCACACTCTGTTAGTACTTAAGTATGTTATTTTGTGCAAACCATAGGGACTAACTATATTAATACCCAAGAAGTTAATACCTCCAAATGTTACAAAATGAAAAGTTAATACCCTAGAAGGTGATTTTAAACTATTAGTACCTAAGTATGTTATTTTGTGCAAACCACAGGGACTAACTATGTAATTAACTCAAAAATATATACTTCAAACTTTTATTAACAATTTTAAAAAATATATACATGTCAAATACAATTAAATAAGAAAATAAACACTTTAAAAAAATATTATTAACTGCAGGGTCTTCGGATATGTCGACCCCCGCTCGTGCCAAGGCTAACAACTTTTTCTTCGTTCACTTGTCATTACTCTTTTTCGTTCATCGCTCGTCGGGTTGCTTTCTACGATGTCTCTGCGAGGATTACGTTTTCAGATTGTTGTATTTTGTAACAAGCAATGTTGTATCGTTCTTTCAATGTTGTACTTGATGTATTATGAAATAAAATGAAATCGGTTTTATTTAAACATTGTCGTAAATAGTATTATGAAGTCTCGAACAATCTCGTTTTCGTCTCACTCCGATGTTTCCGTCATCAGTTGGGGTGTGACATCATGCCTTTCATTACCATACTTTCAGGGCCGGCTCAACGTTTATGGTGGCCCAAAGCAAATTCAAAAAGTGAGGCCCTTTACAAAGAAAAAAATTAATTGATTTAACATGATCAACTACAAGAAAACTCGACAGATTTACACTTTGTTTAACATAATAAGAGGAATCGTTGTCTAAAGGATTTGTGTGATTAAGTTATAAGTATGAAAGAGATAATGCTAATCTCCTCATTAAAACATGACATCAAACACGAAGGAAATTAGATAGTTGCAGGACAACTAGGGCTGTAAACGAACTGAATGAACGTGAACAAGGGCATGTTCGTGTTCGTTCGTTAAGGAAATTAACATGTTCGCGAACTGTTCACGAACGCATACCGAACATAAGTTTATGTTCGTGTTCGTTCGTTAAGGAAATTCAGTTGTTCACGAACCGTTCGTGAACACTGGTCTCGAACACAAACGAACGCAAGCAAATAACAACGAATGTAAACGAACATTTAACTTGAAAACAAAAAATAAAAAACATTGTTATCCTTAAACATTGGATATAAGTAGTTAAATACAACCATCAATTGATAAATCAAAACACAAGAAGTCTACTACACCATTAAATGATAAATCAAGGTTAACTAACCTAGACATAATTATCCCAAAAAAATGTCTTCGAATGTCCAGATTTTAGCTAACTTAGAAAAAGACAAGGTTTCAAGTTTTCAATATGTTTAGATAAAAGATTTATTATTTATTATTTTTAATATAATCAAACGAACACGAACGAACATGAACAAACGTAAACGAACATATTACCGAACGTTCGCGAACGCAGTCGAACGAACGAAACTTGTGTTCGTGTTCGTTCGCTAAGCTAACCGAATGAAATTTTTTGTTCGTGTTCATTCGTTAAGCTAATCGAACGAACATAAACGAACTTACTGCCGAACTGTTCGCTGAACGTTCGGTTCGTTTACAGCCCTATGGACAGCATTGGGCTTTTAGAGGCTAAAGAGGTTGTCCATTCGTTAAAAAAATAAAAGTTGAAAATGATTAATTGTATTGCTACTTAGATTCGAACTAGAAACTTCACAACAGCCTGTTGGATATTTTACCGATAAACTACTGCAGCAATATTTGACAAAGCCATTAAATTATACATCAATATATTAGATTTGTATAGCTAGTTTTCTAAAATGGAGGCCCTAAAACTTTGGAGGCCTAAAGCCCTTACTTCATTTGAATGGCCCAAGTGCCGGCCTGGCTTCAAGTCCACTGCATTATAGTCAACAATTCAAGTCCATTGTATCTCTTATCACATAGTTAACAATTTTTGGAAGCTTTAACCGCTCTGTTAGCCAAGGCATTTCCTATTTAAAAAGTGAACAATTTTAATAACTTGTTTATGTATGATCTAATATAATGCTTACCATGTGACGGTAGATTGAAATAGAAATCTTCTCTACTGATTTTCTATCTTAGGGTTAGCTTATTTAAGTAAAAAGGTACTTTTTATGAAAATGAATTATTAACTTATGACTTTTTAAAAAAATGTTTGGGTTAGCTTATGAGCCAATAAGTCAATAATTAGTTTTTTTAAAAGGTGTTTGGTTTAACTTATTCATTTAAAAGGTGTTTGGAGGGGCAGGTGAAGCCATGAAGGGTGTAATGGTCATAAAATCTCCAAAAGTCCTTTTGCTATTTGAGAAGTTACAAATCTTAACTTCTCAAATTTGCCTTCTTACAATACAAACCTTAAGTTATTTTAAAAGGACTTGTGGGTTTGCCAAACACTACAGTGATAACTTATTAACTTATATAAGTTAATAAGTCAAAAGGATGTAGAAATAAAGGAATCCCAAACACCCCTTAAAAGTTCAAGAAATACTACTCCAGATACATATACATCACTTTAATAGAAAGTCACCATGAATAGCATTTTAAAATTATTTTAATATTGTTAGTTTTTCATATTTAATTATTTTATTAATATATTTTTAATTTAATTGATTTTGCATGTTTTTTTTCCTTTTATAACTATTAAGATACGATATTTTATATCATTTTGTATTGTTTCGACGTGTCTAAAATTTTCTCTGTATTGATACATTTTTTTCCCTGAAACTGAGTTGTGAGTAGTAAAGCTTAAGTAATCGAAGTACAAATGTACATGTTATCAAACCTAACTCACATTAGTTTTTTATATATAAATTGACATTACTTTTTTCATTATTCTAATAATATAGTGTAATACTTTATAAAGTTCTGAACACATGCGACATGTTTATTTTTGTCTTCGTTCCGCTAAAAGTTTTGTGCAAAATCAAACAGATCAATTTAATTGATCTTAATTTGTTCTTTACCGTGATCAACCGAACAGATACCATGCGAAACATGGATAGCGGTATACAATATCTTTTTATATTATAAACTATAGCGAGTATGAATACCATACTGGTACCTTGACGAACCAAACTTATACCGCCTGTTCTTTACCATGACGAATTGAACTGATACCGTACGAAGAACTTCGATGGTAGTATGGAGTTTTTTTTAATTATCATAAACTATAGCGAGTATTGGTACCACGTCAACTCCAACCGAACAATATTAGTACCGGTATCGGTACCATCGGAATGGAATGGATACTGATATTCATTTCAGAAGACATTACTGATATTCGTTTTTATGCTTTTCGATTTATGTAAAATATGCGTCGATATCCTTTTGGGCATATAATGACTTTAGTTTTGGGTTTTGCCTATCGATTACTATAACGAGTGCCAGTATCGTACCGATATATTGTTCAGTCGGTTTCAATTCGGTTTAGTACGATAGTGGCACCCGCTGTGAAGCGCGGGGGAACCTCCCTGGTTAAATATCAATTACGTAAACTTCAAAAAATGGTTTTTTGAAAAATTTATATGAATTTATACCTTCAGATAGGTATTCCAGAGCCAAATAATCCGAACTACTTGAAAACTTAACTTTGTCTTTTCGATGAGAGTCCTGAGAGTCCTAACGAAGATCTACGGCTGTAGAATGGATTAGGGTTTCGTTCAGTCGAGTCGTTTAGGTCTCGACAAAAACAAAAACCCTTCCCCCAAAACTTTGTCCGCCAAAACACACACCTTCCTTCCCAAATCATATGACACGAGCCCTAAAGGTATTTTTATTTATAATAATAATAATAATAATAATAATAATAATAATAATAATAGTAAATTGCCAAAATTGTCTCTGAGGTTTGGGCATTGAAAGGGTATGGTCCCAAAAAGTCGCGCAGACCAATCAGGTCGCGCGCAGGATCATACTCCTTACACATTAATCTGACCAACTTGCATACCCCGCGCGGGCTACTTAGACAAAAGCCTAGACCACGCGCGAGGACCAGGCAAGGTTTAAGGTTAGATTCCACACTTAGCATCCTGAATGAAGGCCCTCTGCCCCTAGACCTCGCGCAGGCTAATTGAATACAGGCTAAGGGCCACACAAGGGCAACGGCGCAGGATCATTCCAGGAAGCACGAAAGGTACGAGTGGCAGAGGAACAACCAATCAGCGTCCAACAGGCTGTATTATATCATGCTGCACGATTAGCAATCGTGCAGGAGATAAATAGTACACAAGGACGCTACGTGGCACCAATCAGGGGGCGGTAACAACTGCCCCATGATCTCCACTCACCTACTGATGTCAGAGAGACAACAAGGACGACAACCCGGACACGTGGCTCAAATTAAGGTGCGCCAGCATCACGGAGCTTCTAGAAAACACTAACGGCCGTCATCAGAGGGGCAGAACAGATATTCCTTGTTGTCAACTTCAGGCCTAAAGCCCATCAGCCCACCTCCTTCTACACTACTCCGGCTATAAATAGGGATCTTCATACAACAAGTTGATTCATTCAGTTCTCTACTCTCTCACTCTTAACACACACTTAATTTCCTCAAAACAGTTACTTATTATCACGCCGGAGAGTGGTTAAGAGTGAAACCCCCATATTCCCCTCTTAACGAGCTTAACGGGGTGTTATTGTTTTGTAGGAAGGATCATATACAAGCTCAGGAAGGATTAAGAAGATTAACCCTCATGTTTGAAACATAAACCCAACTAATAAACCTAAAATTAGTTACGTGTTTCTTCAGGCATGTTTGCCGTTTTCATCCAAAACAACTTTTTTTTGTACAATATAGTCCTTCACTTTTGGGATTTTTTTTGCCATTTTCATCAAGACATCTAATTTGTTTTATTTTTTCTATCAAACATTTGGATGTAAAAGGCAAAAATCCCAAATCTCAACGACGATTTTAGTAAAAAAAAAGTCAGACGTTTGGATGAAAATGACAAAAAATTCCAAAAGTGAAGGGCTATATGGTACAAAAAAAAAGTTGTTTTGGATGAAAATGACAAACATACCCAAACCTCAGGGACGATTTTGGCAATTTACTCTAATAATAATAATAAGAGTAAATTGCGTTTTTGGCCCCTGTGGTTATATCACTTTTACTATATTAGCCTAAAATAAGAATTTTTAACATATCTACCCCCATGGTTTCTATAACTAACCATTTTGGCTCCTAAGTCTAGAGATCATAAGGGCCAAAATGGTTAGTTATAGAGACTATGTGGGCTAAAATGGTTAGACTTAGGGGCCAAAATGGTTAGTTATAGTCTTATAGAGACCATGGGGGCAGATATGTTAAAAATTCTTATTTTGGGCTAATATAGTAAAAGTGAATAGTGATATAACCACAGGGGCCAAAAACGTAATTTACTCTAATAATAAATTATACTAGTGATATTAGGAACCTTTTTAGTGAATCCATTATCCTTTGAATGTTGGGTTGGACCCTTTGGGTTAAGGCCCACAAATATTAAAAAAAACGGTAACCCGAATGGTAGCCTTTGAATGTTGGGTTGGACCCTTTCGGGTTAGGGTTTTTATATCCTCCGTCTTCCTCCTTCCTCTGCAACAGTTTTCAAAACCCTAGGTTTCTCTCTCTAACTCTCTCTCTCTCTTACTTCAATTAATCAATGTGTATTTATTTGTATTGATCTTGACTGTCTCGTATGAAATCGATCGAAGATTCGTTAACATTTTATTAATTTTGATAATTTTTTTTGCAGGTGAGGTGCGATTTGCAGAGGCAAAAGAATGATAGAGAAGACGAAAGTAAGGAAGGAAGAGTTGGTGACGAGAGAGTACACCATTAATCTTCACAAGCGTACACATGGATGGTCAGTACACCATTAATTTTTATAATATTTTTTCTCTTTTTTTTATTCCTTGATTTAATTTCTTCTTTTTTTTTTTTTGTTTGATTGTGTTTCTGGCTATGCAGTTAATATCGGTCATATGTAGTATAAAATCGGTGTCAAATATCAGTCAGAATAACCGATATATCACCAATATTTTACGGATATATCACTGAATTTTTAGTGTTAAATTGCTATATATATAAATTCTGCATTATATTAAAATTACCGATATCTCACCAAGATAACATATATCTCAAATATCGTTTCTTGCAAGGGCGGTTCTTAGTTAGGCTCTGGCAGGGCCACGGCCCGGGCAAGTTTTTCGGCCGTAGTGCTAATTTTCCGCATTTTGATCGAAATTTTTTATATATACTATGTTTGGCCCGGGCTTGCCCGGGCTTTTTTTAGTGCCGTGTCTTTCGGCCCTGGCACGTTCAACGGGCAAGATCCGCCATTGGGTTCTTGACCGATATCCGATATTTTACCGCATTAACTGCATAGGTTTCTGGTTAATGTTTTGATATAATTCGAACCCTATGCGTGTTTATATACTACTATTTCATAGTTATTGATGATGTTAATGGCTTTATAAAATGAACTCTAGGCATCTTTATGTGCTTTGTATCGTTGTTATTGCTATTGCACTGACAAGTTCGATACCATTCGGTCTCTTCTCGTGATTAATAAGTCGTTTTTTTCATATCATGTCATCTATCCGGTAAGGACTGGCGTTATGATTTTAATGATACCATACATATTCTTTAGTCTTCTCTCTAAAGTCTAAAGACTCACATATTTTGCGAAATGAGTGTTCCGGGTTGTGTTTGTCGGGAAATATGTTTAAACAGGTTTGGTTGTTATAGACATGGTTGTTAATGGCGAATAGCGACAAATAGTGATAAGGTACCTATATGCTACATAGCGAATAGCGATAAATAGCGGGCGGCGATACACTAGAAATGTTTTTTTTTTCAAAAAATTATATGTATGTTATATCAAAATACCCCAGTATATATGCTATTTTACATGTATATTTAACAAAAACCTAAAATCGAGCTATTTTATAGCTATATTTAGTTGCTATTTATATTAAAAAACAAAAAATAAAATAAATCGTCGCTATCTATCGCTACAACCCTAATAGCGAGCCTAGACCTATACGCTACGTAGCGCGCTATAGCGATTGCTACGCTCGCTATTGACAACTATGGTTATGGACTTGTAGTTGGGAAATAGATTGAAACTGGTTGGGTTTGGTTGTTCAAATAGGCTGGGTTGACTTGCCAAAGTTTTTAATTTCGCTTTGTAATATTTTTTTAATTATTGCAAATCAATGTAGCCAGTACACATAAGGTATTATGTTGTCAATTCTGCCTCATTTGATCTGCATTATTGTTTTTTTTTTTTTTTGTACTCGTTATGAATGATATATGGCTTTTTTCGGAGAGTTGCACGCTTGTTTTTCTGTTATCAAATATATGTTGATGGAAATGCTACACTTTTGTTAACTTCTATTTTCTATAAAAAGTAAAAAAAAAACATTATTATACAAGTAAAGTACACGGATGGTCCCTGTGGTTTACCATAATTTTGGATTTGGTCCCCAGCTTTCCAAAAGTACACGGATGGTCTCTGTGGTTTGCACTTTGTAACGCATTTAGTCACCAACCAACAAATCTAAAGGTTTTAGCAAAGTTAGGGACTAAATACGTTACCAAGTGCAAACCACAAGGACCATCATGTACTTTTGGAAAAAAAGTTGGGGACTAAATGCGTTATAAAGTGCAAACTATAGGGACCATCTGTATACTTTTGGAAAGCTAGGGACTAATTTTAAAATTTAGGTAAACCACAGGGACCATCCGTATACTTTACTCTTATTATACGTTGTATTATTATATTGGTGGCATCTACATTAGTCAAAATAATTCTATGGGACGTGTATGTGATTGTAAATATTGATTCACATGTTCTGTTTTACAGCACATTCAAGAAGAAAGCGCCAAAAGCTATCAAGGAAATCAAGAAGTTTGCACAAAAAGCCATGGGAACAACAGACGTACGCGTCGATGTTAAACTAAACAAACACGTTTGGAGCCGTGGAATCAGAAGTATCCCAAGACGAATTAGGGTTCGAATCGCGCGCAAGAGAAATGATGATGAAGATGCAAAGGAAGAACTTTACTCACTTGTTACTGTAGCTGAAATTCCTGCAGAAGGGTTGAAGGGTCTTGGGACCAAAATTATTGATGATGAAGATTGATTTATATAATTGTAATTTTCTTATTAATTTTTGGTACGTTTTATTTAACATTTCTTTAAGTTTATTTTTTGTGATGGGAGATTTAGACACTCGTCTTAGTTTTGAAAAATCGTCTGTCAGAGATTTAGACTTTTGGATGAAAATGACAAAAAATCTCAAAAGTGAAGGACAATATGGTACAAAAAAAAACTGTTTTGGATGAAACAACTCGCACACATGCCCAAACCCCAGGACGATTTTGGCAATTTACTCTAGCTCCAGTTTAACTTATTGGACACTAGCTCCAGTTTCCACAGCTGTGTACTATGAAACAGTAGTGTACAACACCTCACTGCTTAAAAATGCTGTCTACAAATTTTAGTTTTCGCATATTTAAAGTTGAATGGTTATTATAAATATAAACAAATTAGAAAAACCAGATAATGACTTTTTTTCATACCATTATACTTGTAAAATAAGTCGAGATATGCATTTAATTGTATTATTTAAGCGTAAATGAGCTGAATCGAGTTCGCACTAGACTCGTTTAGCTTAAATAGAGCTTGGGTTTAGCATGTGAGTACCTTTTGTTAAGAGTTTAGCTTGTGAGTAATTTAATTTAAGCTTGAGATTGACTGGATTTTTATTTGTTTTATCAAGATACCTATATATATTAATAATTTTAATTATTTATATCAAAAGAAAAACAGATATATATTATAAAAAATAAAAGGTTTCTTTTTTCTAACCAAGATAGTAGCTCGTTTATTTAACCTCGACTTGATTCGAGTTCTATAAGCCAATCTTAAATAGCTCACAAAATTCGTCGACGCCCCGTGCTTATGTTTACGCATTGTTGCTGTTTTTTTTACCTTTTTCATCTTTATAATTCCATACTTTGTTCATCTTTCGCAAATGTCAACTTACTTGACTTGACTATTCATTGTTACTGTTTCCTACCTTTTTCATCTTTAAAATTCCATACCTTGTTCATATTTCACACATGTTGACTATTAGACCATCCGTAGTGGGGCAGTATGTCGCGCGAAACAAGGCCATGGCACCCCAAAGCGCCCGGCCACACCACTACAGCCGGCGCTATAGGTGAGAAAATTTCAATCCTCGCGAACACCACCACGGCATGACCCATTCTTTCCCACTCACACACATATATATAAAGCCTCATACATATATATCTCCACTACACACTCACGTTATATAAAGCCCCTCTCTTACGTATTTCGCCACTTGTCGCATAATGCCTACACATGGCCTTAGAAAGAAGGAACAAAAACAAGTCCACTATTTATTAATGCAACCTCCATGAAACAAAATCTCATTCCTCTCCATCTCCACCTAATGTACAAAAATTTCTATGGTCTTTAAAACCTGATGCAAAATTCTTTACACCTCATGGAATCATGCTTATAATCTAACAAATTCGACACATCTCTTGGTTACCTCCTTGCGATAGACGGAAACAGAAATCTGTCACTTGTAATCCGAGTCAACGGGACTTGTAGGCATACATGTAGCCTCTGAGTTTTTTAACTTCCTCAGATGACTCGTTCAGAAGCGTATCCACATAGAGACAAAACCCGGCTCCACTGCAACACAAATACAAATTTGTTGGTTTGAAAAAAGATGGTTTGTAACATGGTTATTATTTAGGGTTTAGATTGAATAAAACACCAGAAAATGATGGGTTATTACATTACACTAAAATGTAACCAACTTCTTCCACCTTTTTGCCATTGTATGTTAACATACTTCCAGTATTTTCTAAAGCCGGTAAAATGGTGACGTGGCATGCTACCATGTCATCATAATATGGCCGCGTCACCAGTTTACTCGCTATAGAGGGTTGCATTATACGATTGTATAAAACTAAAAGCACGTTACAATTTTACATACAACAGCGAAAAACTTTTTTTACACAATGACAAAAGGGTGAATAATTTGCAATTTGATACATCAACATAGAGATAAAACCTTAACTTAACTGCACAAGACTAAAGAGTTGTTCATTCAAAGAAACAATTATTTGTAGTCATGTTTAAATGTAAGTTTTAAAATAAAGAGTAAAATGCACGAATAGTCCTTGTGGTTTTGTAAAATAACACCTATAGTCCCCAACTTTTAAACATTACACCGGTGCTCCCTGTGGTTTGATAAATTGTTACTCGGATGCTCCCCAGGGTGGATGACGGTTAAGTTTTCTGGTTAAGTCAATGCAAAATGACTAAAATACCCTTTTTATTAATTCATTAAGCATTTAAAGATATATATCTGTGTGACCCATCTATCTTGAATTGTAAAAAATTGAGTGGACCCCACCATTTTCTTTCTTTCTTCTTGTCGGACACCACCATCACCGTCGACCTGAAATTCCGGCGCCATCCTCTCCCATCATCTCCATTCCAGAAGCCACCACCGGGGCCACCATCAGCCACCACTACTTAAAAATTCGTCCGTAACTGAAACCGGATCTGAAACACTAGAAACATATATAAAATACTGCAAAACCGGATCTGAAATGGTATTGGTCGTCGGCTAGATCTGGTGGTGCAGTACTGAATCGTCAGCCAAAGTTCGAGGGTTTGGTTTTGTGGGTGATGGTTGAGTAAGATCCGCCGGGCGTTCAAATTGGAGGCAACGATGATGAGTCGTTGTTGATGGGTTCGATGGTTATGTGTGGCGGGTTAGGGTTACGGCACCGACGAGTAAGAACGGCGAGCCAGGGGATTGGACGCAGACGGCTAGGGTTTTGTCGGCGGGTAGAGCTAAAGTTGTATAGATGGTGAAAAACAAGATTATTTCCAATATTCAAGCTATGTTTTTGTAAATTTTGTGAAAATTTGGTGAAGGGTTGCTGTAGAAAAGGTGGAATGAGACAAGCAAGAAACTTGACAGAAAGTACTTTGGGTTTAAAGTCAGTTAATCTGTATCTATTCTTGAGTTCTTTGTATCTAAAGTTTTTTGGGTTTAAATATATATTTGTTTTAATGTTTAAGTTATTATATTTAATAGTAAGAGTAGTTTTGTCATTTTACATCCACTTAACGGAGAAAACTAACCTCAATCCACTCCAGGGACTATCCGAGTAACAAACAGTCAAACCACAGGGAGCACCGGTGTAATTTCCAAAAGTTGGGGACTATAGGTGTTATTTTACAAAACCACAGGGACTATCCGTGCATTTTACTCTAAAATAAATAAAAAAGGGAAAACGAGAAGGTTTATTACATACAATTACTTTTCACCTTTTCGTCATTGCGTACAAAAAAATGGTTCAAATGTAAGCAATATGATTTCAATTATTTGCAATTGTATGCAAGTAACCTTCTATAACAGGTTAATAATGACGTTACGTCACAGTGTAACTTGCTATAGAAGGTTACTTAGATAAAATTGCAAAAAACTGAATCTATATTACATATAATATAAAAAAAAAATCTTACATAAAATGACAAAGGTGAAAGTAAACATTTTGGCTATGCAGTTAATGCAGTAAAAAACCGGATATTGGTCAAGAACCGATAGTTGAGATATAGGTTATCGCGGTGAGATATTGGTAATTTTAATGTCATGCAGAATTTATATATATAGCAATTTAACACTAGCAGTTCAGTATATACTTTACTCTCCTACCATTAACAAATTAACCTTTTGCAACTTGCAAACAGTGCCAATTGTAGCAAGTAGGAACTGATTAAGACTTAAAACACTAACATTTAACACTAACTATTAACAATTAAGACTTAAAACACTAATAGCAGCAATGAGAAGAAAGACGAATGGTATAACTAAGGAGGTATTGATATCGGGAAAATCGGCGATATATCAGTCAATATCACCGATAATATCAATACCGATATTTGACACCGATATTTTACATGGGGGCCGATAACCGATATATCACCATAATTAATTGCTTAGCATTTTGGTGTAATTAAAGGGAAAGAGAATAAGTAATAAGCAGTACCTCAAGGGACCAAGAGGAAGCCAAATAACATCCCATCTGAATTTATCCAGCCTACAGAAAAGAACAGCAATTTGTGAGAGTCAAATGTAGTAAAAACATTGAGGGTACAGCGTAAAGGTGACAAATTTAACGTATTCATAGGTAAATGGCCCGTTTGGGTTATCCTCTACATCAACCGAGTCAAACGGGTCAAACAGATCAGAAGCACCCGAAAGCATATTAGAAAACATAAAACCTCCTAATGTCAATTTATTTATAAAAAAATAGTCTGTGATGGTAAAAATATGTTTTCCAATCATTATGTTGTCTTCTTAATCAGATAAAACTTTACCATTATGGAAAAAAATTGACAAAATTACAATAACCCGCTCGTTTTACCGCATCCAGTATAGTGTTTTCATTTCGGTAATATGAAAAGCGTAAATCCGATGTGCAAGTAAAAAAAAATAAAAAGTGTTACGAATTTAATACTTTAGCATATTATATAACCAGAAAACTGCTAACAAAACGCCAGCACAGCAAGAGAACCAAAGAAACCGTCTACGAGATCGTGAATTATTCAACAAGCCAGCAATTGCCAATGAACACACCAATACTGCTGCCCAATCTGTCAAAGAGTGATGTAAATTTAAGAAAACTGTTGTATTGGGTGTTAAACGTCTAAAATACCCTAAAAAGAAAACACAGGTATCTTGCAGACCCATCTATTATTAATTTGTTTGTACTTCGTAATGGTAATAATGAGCAAATTAGGAAATTTTAAGTTGGACGCTTTTGTGAAAATGATTTATTGACTATTGTAGAGTAAAATGTCATTTTCGTCCCTGAGGTTTGGCCAGTTTTGCGACTTTCGTCCAAATGTTTATTTTTCCGCATCTGGGTCCAAAACGTTTGAAATCTTGCCATTTTCATCTGCGGAGTTAACTCCATCCATTTTCTCCGTTAATTCAGGGGTATTTTCGTCTTTTTTGTTAACTTAAAGGACAATTTGGTCTAACGGATTCAGTCAGGGGTATTTTTAATGCTTGTACATAAAGTGAAAAAGACCGAATTACCATTAAAGTTAAAAAATAGACGAAAATACCTATGACTTGACGGAGAAAAATGGATGACGAGCCGGATGAAAATGGCAAAATCTCAAACCTTTTGGATCCAGATGTGAAAAAACAAACCTTTGGACGAAAGTCGCCAAACCAACCAAACCATAGGGACGAAAATGGCATTTTTACTTTTTATTGTGATTTAAGGAATACTTTTACATTACTTGAGGATACAAAATAAGACATAAGCAGTTACATAATGACATCAAAGCTGTGGAAGCAAAATATGGAATAGGAGAAGACATTACAATATGATCATATATATATATTTTAGTTCTAGTAAGAAGGTCTAGAATATAGAATATTGTCTATGCAGATCAAATAAAAAAACAAAAAGATATAAACTTAAATAAAAAAATCAAACCTGCAGCAATCACAAGCCATGATTCAATCTCACCCATGAAGTACGCATGGTAACGCTGTTACAAGAAAACATAATTATTGCACAATCTTCATATAAAGAAAAACATATTGATCATAAAAAAACTCATGATCTCCCAAAATAGGCAGACATTGTTGTTTGTCATTCATACAGACATCATAAAACATACCAATTCCCAGGGCATTGTAGTTTGTCCATGAATGGAGAAAATGAGAAACGCCACAAAGCAACAAAGCAGGCCCGCAAACACGCTCTACAGAAAGATCACAAACCCAAATATGTACATTAAACCAGATTCAATAAAAGATCAAACCAAACATTAGACGTAATCACCTTGTTAAGCACTTGATATAATAATCACAAACATAATTATCCCACAACAAATACACAAGTTAAGACATAATAAGCATGAACATGATTATCCCAAAATAATGTTTCAAAGATCTAAGTTACTACCAATGTTTTAAATACCGGATTACCGGTATGAACCGGAAACCGGATATCGGACACGAGTCCGGTATGATAAAGGCCGGTAAAACCAGAATACGGTATGTCTTATGTACCGGCGGTAAATCCGGTTCTACCGGATCAAACTGTTGAACCGGTTTGCATTATCTTAAGATTTGATTTCTTAATTTTAATAAAATACGATATTAAGGTAATATTGATCTTCCATATTTCCGGTAATTAACCTAGTGTCTTCTATTCCAATATTTCATCGTTGTTGAAACTGTTACTCACCTCGTACAACGCAATATTGTTTATAACTAATAAAAATATTCTTAAAATGCTTAATAGTTTACAATAAAATAGTTGTTTTTAGATAAAACTATGATCAGTTACATAAATCTAAGTTGAGATTTGACTGTTTTTTTTAGATGAATTTGTATTTTATGGAATTTCTAGGGTTAACTAGTAACCCGGTTAAACCATTTTAGAGCCCAACCCAGTATGACTTAAAAACCGGTTTTTAAAACATTGGTTACTACTTACAAGCATAAGCGAACATATTAATGAACGTTCACAAACACAATTGAACGTTCATGGCCTTTGTTTGTGTTCGTTCATTTATTAAACGAACTTCCAGTCAAACAATTACCGCTCGGCTCGGTTCGGTTACAACCCAAGATAAAATACCAATATTATTCAAAATTTCTGATCCAAAAACAACACCAGACAATCAAACAATGTATTTGTGAACAAATTACCCGCCAAAACCGAGATTGTTGAGCTTGAGATCGTTCAAGTGACCTAACAAGTTCCTCCTGCTCTGTCACACGTTCATCAATTAATCAATTTAGTAAATCCAGAATGAAAGTTTGACTCGTTCGTGCAATTGTAAGCCCTAATTATGAAAATTGGGGGAATGAAAAGGAAGGAGAAATAGACCTTCGGTATCCATGGGTTGGAAATCGGAGCTGGTCGGAAGAGAGAATTCGTCGTCGGAGTCGGAGTGAATGTTCTTCCATCCCTTCGCTAGCCTCTTCATCGTCCACGATCAAAACCTTCCAAACACCTCAAACAACTTTTAGACTATCCACTGTCACAACCCAACCCAACCCAACCCAACCCAATCTTTCAATAAAATACTAATTTCTTTCTCTTCCACCTACACAACCCAACCCAATTCAATTTTTCACCCACATTCACAACCTAACCTAAACTAATATTTTATTATATAAATATGATTTGTAATTATTATTTATTATATAAGTTATTAGAAATAAAAACAAATAATTACTTTAAAGATAAATAAAATTACAATAACATAAAAAACATTAGAAAAACACATAATAGTAAACATAATCACGAGTACATAAAATAAAAACTATTTAATTATTCGTCATGAGAAAATTTTTGCCATATATGCTCAATCAGGTCGTTTTTTAGAGTGTTATGAGCTTCTCTATTACGAAGTTGTTCCCTATTGTTCATATAATGTGATAGGCTTGCAATTCGTTCAGTAGAGTATTGAAATGGTTGTTCATCATCTTCAGCAAAGCTTCTTCGTGGTTGATTTGTAGGCCTGGCACTTAGAAACTCAGACGGATCATAATAGTGAAGGTATGTGTCCCGTTCATCCTCAACAATTATATTATGAATGATTTGTAAGATTAAATATATTATGGTATAATATTTAATCTAGTAGCCATTTATAATCATTTACATTATATAGACCAAAATACATAACAACCTATTAAATAATTAGTTGGTAATTGTTGATGAACCATATTACCCTTATTAACTAATTAGGTTTCCTCCTGGGTGCTTATATAAGGAGAATTATGTGGAGGTTAAAGGGTTACTCAGTTACACAATTAGACAAACCCTAATAACACATAACATCAATCGACCTCCATCTCCATAGCCGATTCCCTTTTCGGTTTTCTAAGTCACCATCATCAGTCAGCACCCTAAGGAGGAACCAGATCAAGCTGACAATCATGTCAAACCTTATTGCTGCGTCTCCATCTGGATTCTCTGCTATCCTGTGCTGATGCAATCAAAGGTATGTTTTCATGTTTTCCCTCATGTATAAACAGAACTGATCCAACATGTGGTATCAGAGCATATGTTGATTAGCCAGTTCTGTTTTCGTATCCATTATTCTGGGATAGAAATCTGGAAAACAAAACTTTGAAAACCTAATAAAACTCGAAACCCTGTTTCGAGTCACTCTTTCTAAAAATTTCGGATCTTATGTTTTTTGATGTTTAAGTCACTATTCCGAAATCAAATGTGTTAAGTTACTGTTCCGAAATCATTAAAATCCCAGATTTCGGATTCTAGAATTTTGTTTTTATTTTTAGGGTTCATCATGTTCTTAGGAAAATTCGAAAATTCCTTTATGTTTTGGAATATAATTTGGATTTTTGAGTGTTATTTCCTGTTTTGATCTGTTTTACATTCTAAAGATTTTCGAAATCTGTTAATAGATATTCAGATAAAATTTTCGAAATATTATGATAAAATTAGATCATCACTAAAATAGGAAACCATATCTCAAAATCCCTTAAATTTCGAATTTTCAGTTATGTTTTGCATTAACAGCTGTTAACAGGAAGTTTCAAGATCAATTTTAACGACCCGAAACCAAGATCTTGACTCGAGACTACGAGATCTCGACTCGAAATCATAAATGTTCTCAAATATTCACAACACGAGACAACGATTTCGACTCGAGACCATAAGGTCTCGACTCGAGACCACTAAAGGTTTCAACTAAGGACTTCAATCTTCATCACTCGAGACCATGGTTGCGACTCGAGACCTCATCAAGGAACTGAGATCTCATAAAACATACTAGTCGAGACCATGATTACGACTCGAGACTGAGATTGCGACTCGAGACAGAGGTCTCGACTCGAGACCATAAGATCATAACTCGAGACAAAGGTCTCGACTCGAGACCATAAGGTCATAACTCGAGACAACAAGGTTGTGACTCGAAACCTCATTATTTTAAGCTGTTTAATGTGAACTAAAAGGTCTCGACTCGAGACCATAAGATCATAACTCGATCCGCGCTAACGGGTGGTTTGCTATTAAATAATTGGTTTTTGTAAATATTTAGTTAATTAATAAGGATCAAATAATGTTTTACAAAACCAAAATGGCTTAACTTGAATGAGCTTCTGATGTATCACTTCTGGCCAAAGCTGACTTGATACATCTACTTATCGTTCAAGTATTACGAAAGCTATGTTAAGTATGCATCATAAGCATGAATGTCTTAATTTCTGGCCAAAGCTGATTTAATTCATTCATAGATGGCATACTTAACGAGTGCATAACTAAAGTGATTGTCTCAATTTCTGGCCAAAGCTGATTTGTTACAACCACTTTGCACATATGCTTAAATGATTACACTTCTGGCCAAAGCTGTTTTGTCTTCGTTTAAGTAGAATTTTTTAAATAAGTCTATTATTTTGATGTTAGTAATAGACATATCACAACTTCTTCATACAATGATCCTTATATTAATGATCCTTAATTAAGTCTTATGATCATTTCGTCTGCCTTATTCTTAGTACCCATAATTTTACTCACTATAATTTTCTTCTATAAGTCTATATCTCATCCACTCTAATTCCTAAATCTAATATGTTTTGCTTAAAGTTTCTATAAGAATTAGCTCTTAAATTAAATCCTTGATTATCTCTTAAGACACGATAATCCTATTGCTCTCTTCTGATAAAGCACTACAGAAGAAAAGTAGAGCATGATGATTAGGATAAATCGAACATGATGTCTCTTATGATAATCTGTCACACCCCAACCGATGGCGGAATCATCGGGGCGCGGCACTGAGCGAAACAGATTGTCCAGAAGTTTCCATAACAACTATCATTACCATTTAATTAAAGCAATACGTCCCATACCGTATCTTAAATAGTCAAACAAGCTATTACAGATAGCATCAAAACAAATACCCTGTTCCGACAACTCAGATTTAACATAACTAGTTTATTCGTTGGTTTCTAGACTCCAGTTCCTAGCTTCAAGTTCATCACAGCCCGAGAAGCATATAAACAACCTAGGCACCTGTCACATACGTTAAAATAAAGTCAATACATATAATGTAAATGTGAGCATACAAGTTTGATAATAGCATATAGAGTTCAAATTCGTTTACGCATAACCAGCACGTACACATAGTGAAATGAAGCACGTTAGTTATCGACATAGATCCATCGATACCAATGACTGCGGGTTGACTGCCCGAGGCAGTTCGCAATACATGATTACCACCGTAATCCATGCAAGTAAAAGATCCTTAACAACCCCCGTGTGAACGGGTGCTGAGTCCAAACTATAGTACTATCGTTGCTAAGGCAGGTAGATAGCATTCCATGTGTAAACATAACAACAAGCATTCATAAGCCACGTATAACATGCATAAACGGTTTAGCGTTAAAATAGCTTGAGTAGTGTGATTGTTGTAGTTTGAATATTCGTAACGTATGTAACACCCAAAAGTGCTAAAGCAAAAAGGGTTCGAGTATACTCACAGCGATTGTGGATTGAAGGGAGCGCTTTTACAGCGAGTACGGTTAGCCTGAATAGATTCGATAACGTAATGATAAGTGGCGCGTAAAACAGTACAAAGTGAGAGTGGTTAGGATAACTGATCGTGCGGATCAGTTATTCGTGAGAGGAAGTCATCCGTGCGCACGAACTATCCGTGCGGATGGTGATGCGTGCGGATGGTGATCCGTCTGGATAAGCTATCCGTGCGTGCGAGCTGTCCGTGCGGATGGTAATCCGTGCGGATTAGTTGTGCGTGCGGATGGCTTATCCGTGCGGACAAGTTGTTTGTGTGGATAAACATTCAAGTGGATTGTTTCTTCCTAAGTGTGAGATGTGTTTGTGTATGATGGCTTGTGCTTTGGAGTTTTCGTTGTAGCATTTAGAAAACACATAAGTGTTTCTACATTTCAAGCCGGTCGCGCGGACAACAATTTGTACGGATGGCAGTCCGTGCGGACAGTGGTAATCCGTGCGGACAGTCTGTGCGCGCGGGCAGAGACAATCCGTCTGGATAGCCTGTCCGTGCGTACGACTTGGACGTGCGGATGAACATTGTTTGAATTTTATTTTAAAGCCTTAGTATCTCATGATCCGAAGAGTAATCCATTCAGAGGTCGTCCGTTCGGATTGCTCATTCGTCGATACTCAAACCTCGTTTGGAAAGTGGGTCCCAAGGGTAGCTCGTCCGGGTGACAGTCCGTCCGGGTGACCTGTGCGTGCGGACAGCTAGTCCGTGCGCACAGCTTGTCCGTGCGGACAGCTTGTCCGTGCGGACAGTCTCTGGTCTGATTGCTCTGTTCGTCTACTCTTGGTTTCTGTTGTCGTTTATCGAGACGTTCCGATTGCGTGGCAACCACTTGGAGTTGTATTCTCACCCGCACGACTAAGCCGGCCAGGAACCACCCTGACTCGACATGTTGGCGACTCAGAACGGTTACTCCGGTTGATTCCGAAATCAGTTGTCTGTGGGTAGGATTCCAGATCTGGAACTAGTGCATCACTATTACCGAGTGGAGACTAGAACCGATCAGATTGTACCGGTCTTAAGGGTAAAAGAAGGAGAGAACTTAGGTTTATTTCTTTCAACTCTTTTATCCTCAGAAAAGTTTAGATCTAGGTGAAGTTCTTGTGAAATCTTGTAGAAATCGTTTAGATCTGAGTTATTCTTGGTGGAATGAGGTCAAGCTTGAAGTTCATAAGAACTTCACGATGACGTCACCCGAGAATACCTCAAATCCGGATGATTTCATGGTTAAAAGTGAAGATTTGAAAGATGGAAATGTGTAGAATTGTGTAGTGATCAAGAATGTACAAGAATTAGTGCAAGATCTTACCTGTATTGAGAGAAATCTGAGAAAAAGTGAAGAATGCGTGTGGTTCGGACGTCACTTGCCAAAAGTGGAAAAGTTGGAGAGCGACCCGTGTATTTATAGGATGCCAAAAAGGGAAAGGGTGAACCGTGCGCATGGCACGTACCCGGATAGGCTATCCGCGCGGATAGGTCATCCGTGCGGATTGGCAATCCGTGCGGATTGGCCATCCGTGCGGATTGACCATCCGTGCGGATGCCGCCTACTTTGGAGCGTTCGGTGCGATGTTGCTTCGGTTTCGATTTGCGAGCGATTCGATAGGGTTTCCTAGTCAAATTACTTTCAGTCCCAACTACTTCTTATATGGCTCGACTCGGAATTCGGGTTCGGGTTCGTTTACATTCGAGTTAGACTTCGAGTTCGATCGAGTTCGCTTGATTGTCACAACATAACATAAAATAAAATAAACATGCACAGGTAACACGTAAGACACACACACACACGTATAATCAACAAGTAAAATACACAGTTCGAGTTCGATTCGATGTCGATTTGATTAGCATAGCTTGATTAACTTTATCGCATTGTTACTTCCTATCATTCATAGTCGTAGGTCGATTGGAATACGGTTAACACGAGTCGATTATTGCAATGTACGACACTTACTCCACATAATATAAATAAAATAAAAACATTTCTATGAGTCAAGTCGCGCGAAATCGGTCGTTGACTTTGACCTTGACTTTGACTTTCACTCGTGAAAACACGGGGTGTTACAGCCTCCCCTTGTTTAGGGAATTTCGTCCCGAAATTAAGCCGAAAGCTGTAACTAGGTCGTGAATCACGTGTGAGAGTTCTTCGTTTGGACCACTGAAAGTCGTCAAATTAATCGGGTTTTTATGGTTGAAAATTGCTGATTTTAACTTTTTCAGATCTCAATTCGCATCAAATTCGATCAAGTTTTCACTTTTTCACCTCTGTCACGTTTTCAACAGGTAACCGACAAATTAAACAAGAATTTTACGGTTAAAAATTGATAATTTTCAGAGATCTAAAAGCCTATAAGGTTTCAGATCGTAATTTGAAGCCGTTTGGGAGAAATCTGAATTTTTGTTAGAAAAGTGTTGAATGTTGTTGTTGATGTTCACCGTACGGATAACAAATTCGCGTTGACTATTGTTGACTCTGAATCGTGCGAAATCCGTGAACGTGTGTGACCAAACATAATCGTAACGGAGTCAAATCGGTCCTAACAAGTGGTATCTGAGCAGGTGCTCGATTGCTCAGATCAAACACACTAGAATTTACTACAATCGTGATTCTATTGATTACTGAAAACATCGTACAAAATACTAGAATCACTTTGCCACTTTCTTTCTCTACTTTCTCTTTCCAGTACATTACATACTAAGATTTTCACTTGTACAATTTGATGCCTTATAAATCAACTATAACACTCAAAAGTACCAAAGTATAACGAGTGTGTTGATAAGCAACATATGTACAAAGAAATAAATGTTTGAAACTGGAAAATAAGATGTTATTCACCTTACAACCACTAATAGTTTAAAAGAGGATTGTTCTAAGGTCCATAGACAAATTACAAGTGCTAATCCCAACTCTAAGGTTCTTCAAGGGAAAATCTCACTGCATAATTATGTCATTAGACTAGGCATAAGCAACGAGACTATCCATTATTCCAAAGAACAGTTGGATAAGTTAATTAGGTGGTCACTTACTAATGATATTTAAGTCTGATAATTTTAATATTCCAATTAACACATGATTAGTTGACTCTAGTTCTAAACGTTTCTTACCAGAACTCAACAAATAACTAACATGAGAGTTAGTGACAAAATTAAATGTTAAGGCTATAAGAACCATAATAAGCAATCTTCTAACAACGCTTTTCGATACCTTATATATTCTGAAGATTAATCAGAATATAGTATCATAATTAAGCAAAGTTATGAACGTTGTGAGGTTTGCATAGTCGACATAAAGTCACACTTACCTTAAACTCTCATCTTATTTGTTCTAAATATCTGGATTGAAACATTACTAAGATGGAACTAGATGATACCTTATTTTTTCACAACTTTTGTAATCATGCAAATGAGAATTTGACAAAAGGAAAATGAGACTTATAAATTTCATCCATTATAACTGAAATTCATGGGAAATCATGACATGGTTAATGAGGATGATTTTTTTATCTAATCTCATTCTAACTGATTTTAAATCATGACGTTACAGCCCTAAATATTACTTGGCTTAAGGAATAAGTATGGGTCCATCATAAGTCATTCATTGACATTCGTGGAACTTATTCCAAATGGAATATTCAGACATAATTCATTTATCATTTAAAAGGCTATCAACTTGTATCTAAATTTTGTCGCATATGGCTCACGGTCTTAGAAGAAATCTATTCATATATATACTTAATAAGATTTCTATTAAATATGTCCCTAAAGTTTCTTATGATATCTGGACATTAAAGAAATCAAATAAAGTCTAACGTATATATGATAGGTTCCCACGTCACGTACCTCATTGAAACTTCTCTTGTAGCATTTCTAGAGATATTAAAGATCAGTGGGAGCATTAAGTGTCTTAATAACAACTTGCAATAGTTGCAAGAGGTGGGGAGTGAAAATTTTACATTACCTAAATTTGCACCTCTTGTACAAGACACCGCTCCATCACGACACTGTTCTATCATAACTTGTCTCTTTAAAATCTAATGCTACTCTAACAAAAGTTTCATTGTTGCTTAATTGTGGGCACACTTAGATTTCTTACCTGAACTAACATAATCCTCAACAAGAGAAATCACAACGACTAACGTCATTAATTTGTGTTTCTCTATTAGAATTGTTGGTCGTTACATATTGACCCTAAGCATGCTGAGTTCCTAAAGATTTCTAAGGTTAGTGGGAGCAGTCAAAGTCCTTATCATGACTTGCAAGGAATACAAGAGGCGGGGGGAAGAGTGTCATTAAATTTCACTCCGAATTTAACTCCGATTACACCTCTTGTACACCATACTGCACCAACTCTTATAAACTTAGAATCCTGAAAATGATAGCAACCTAACCAAGAGCTAATCCATAAAACTGAAACTTCTAACAAACCCAATAATCAACTCAGGAGGTCATCTAGGTTTAAAAGCCTACTAACTTTGATGATTACATAACCTCCCTAACTGAAGTTGAAATGGATTTTGGAAACGTTTACTGGTCCTATCTCTTCAAATTAAGCCATTAGTGTCAATCAATATTCTTTTAAATGGAATAAAACAGTTTTCTAGTAAAACTGATTTTATGTGTTCGTATAACGTTTGGGATTTGATTGAATTATCTAAGAGTGTTCATAACTAAACCAAATCCTAATATAAGCGTTAAGACACTCAAAAACTTGATTGATTGTCAAAGGTTGTACTCAGGAAGAGATAAATTATTAAAGAATCTTTATTACCTATCTTACAAAAGATTTCTTTGAGGATCATCACTGTTCTAGTAGCTTATAATAGTTTAAAGCTACATTAGATGAACATTATAAACAATTTTCCCTAACAAATGGCTGACACATTTACATGTTCATTAGATAACAACCTAAAGTTTCAAACTAAAGGTTAAAGAACACTTTATTTATAAGCCAATAAAATCCATGTATGGGTTAATGCAAACATCATAATGTGATGAAAAGCTAACGTAATTATTTTCATCAAGAATCAAGTGGATTAATGTACCTACCTCAAAATGAGTGGGAGCAACGAAGATAAACCTGTCTATATAGATGATATTCTTTTGACAGGTATATGTTACATAAGTCAAAGCTTTTTTAACACAAACTTTGATATAATAAATCTCAGAGATATCTCTTACGTGATAGATATCATAACATACTGAGATAGACCCAATGGGATATTAGTTCCGTTCCATAAGTTTAACATTAAATGGGTCCTTACATATGTAACAAACAATATTGCTCTCCTTTAGAGGATAATATGGTAAATGAGATTATTTATTTACGCTTCATTAATTAGAAGCCTTATGTAAGTTTAAGTCTATACTCGTTTAGATATTACTCACATTGCAACACACTAGATATGTCTAGATTAATGTGAAGCATCTAATGGAGTATTACAATATCTTTAAAAGAGACGAGAGGCTACAATTAGAAGAAGTGAGAATTAAAACCGGTTTATTACTCTTACTTTGAGATATTCAAAGATGCCAAAATGTAATTTCGGGTATATCTTTATGTCAGCAGACAAAACCTATTTCATGGAGGAGTCATAATGCACTGATATTAACAACCTAAGTTATAATGACATAATATAGTCACTAAATGTTGTTGGAAGTTTATCAGTGGACTCATAAGTTTAATAACTCCATATAATTAATGTTTTGAAGAATTAGTGTGATAAAGTCAGCTACCATAACTCCTTAAACAGTAACAGTTCAAGAGGTGCTGCATTTAATTTTCGATACGCAATTAATTATTCGTTTATGAACGAATTGAGGAAACTAAGTTTTGTATCGAATACATTCATGATATGCTTAAGGATCCTATAACTGAAGGGCTATTACCCATAAGTCTTATTAAGAGAGCTCAGAGACGGGTATTAATTGATGGCCATGCGCAACTGCATATCATACTATGAATGACTAAGTATTAGTTAATTTTCCTCATCAGTTTGATTTTGTATGTCTCTAAGAATATGTCAAGCTAGCATAATGGCATATAGACAAATATAGTTACAAATCAAACAAAGGGCTTATGCGTATTTTGATCATAACGATTAGGTTTTAAATTAAGGCTATAGTATGATTAATGGGGGTCCTGAGTCGCATAATGATTCAACGGCTGTATTTTTCTGCTATAGTACTTGTTTAAGGCTAAAATGAGTGTTAACTCCTGATCAGGCTTATCTAATACTCATAGTAAATGATTACTCGGCTAAGTGGGAGAATGTAAGATTAAATATATTATGGTATAATATTTAATCTAGTAGCCATTTATAATCATTTACATTATATAGACCAAAATACATAACAACCTATTAAATAATTAGTTGGTAATTGTTGATGGACCATATTACCCTTATTAACTAATTAGGTTTCCTCCTGGGTGCTTATATAAGGATAATTATGTGGAGGTTAAAGGGTTACTCAGTTACACAATTAGACAAACCCTAATAACACATAACATCAATCGACCTCCATCTCCATAGCCGATTCCCTTTTCGGTTTTCTAAGTCACCATCATCAGTCAGCACCCTAAGGAGGAACCAGATCAAGCTGACAATCATGTCAAACCTTATTGCTGCGTCTCCATCTGGATTCTCTGCTATCCTGTGCTGATGCAATCAAAGGTATGTTTTCATGTTTTCCCTCATGTATAAACAGAACTGATCCAACATGATTATACAGGCAATCATAATTTTACCCATCATATCTTTGTCCCACACAAGACATGGGTGTCGGAGAAAAGCAAAACGAGCCTGTAGAACACCAAATGCTCGTTCAACATCTTTTCTAACGGCCTCTTGATGTTTAGCGAACAACTTGTGCTTTCGAAGTTGTGGAGAATTTATCGACTTAACAAAGGCAGCCCGTGAAGGGTATATGCCATCAGTGAGATAGTATGCCCTATTATATTCTTGTCCATTCACGATGTAACTAACATTTGGTGCTCGACCTGACAATACATCATCAAACAGAGGAGATCGGTGGAGAACGTTAATGTCATTGCACGTACCTGGTGTTCCGAAGAATGCGTGCCATATCCATAAGTCATACGATGCAACAGCTTCTAAAATGATTGTTGGTTTACCGCTTCTACCTGCATATTGCCCAGCCCAAACGGTGGGACAATTTTTCCATTCCCAGTGCATACAATCAATGCTGCCTATCATTCCCGGAAACCCACGTTCTTCCCCAACATGGAGTAGTCTTGCTAAGTCATTCTCGTTGGGCATTCGTAGGTACTCTTGACCGAAGCATGAAATAACTCCTTCTATGAACTTTATAAGGGCAGTCCTTGTTGCTGTAGCACTCATTCTCAAATATTCAACATGCGCATCTGCGGATGTCCCATACGCTAACACCCGCATAGCTCCGGTACATTTCTGCAGTGGTGAAAGACCTTGTCTACCCGTGGCATCAGGTCTTTGTTGAAAATATATGTCATTGGTTGTAACAGCAGCTACTATGCGAAGGAAAAGTGGTCTCCGCATTCGAAATCTACGCCGAAAAGTTGCTTGATCATATGTTGGATTTTCAACAAAGTAATCTTCCATCAAACGTGTGTCACCCTGCTCACGTTCTCGATCACAATACCTTCTTCTTGATGTGCCTGGCATGTTAATGAGTAATCTACACATGATGGCATCAAGTTGTAGATCTTCTTGAAAAACTTGTGCTTCCCATTCATTATACTCACTCGATGAATCAGAACTCTCAGATGAGTTTTCACTACTAGACATTTTAGAATGGAAGATTTCTGGATGGATAACAAAGCATATCATTACACTCATTTATAGAAAAAGAAGTTAGATAGTGTTGGATTTTTATAATATTAAATATAGATAATGTTATATTTTTTTATCTAAATGATATCTATGCATCCAATAAAAATTTGACAAATAGAACTTGATGATAAAGTTAAATTTACTAGATAATATTACACATAAACCATAATGACATTACAAACCGAAACTTCAATATCTTACAAATGCAGTACAAATGTAAATTACTAGATAATATTACACATAAACCATAATGACATTACAAATCGAACTTCAATATCTTACAAATGCAGTACAAATGAACTAAAAATAAAAATGCACCAAACTAGATTCAGTTCCCGTAGAACTTCGACAATAAAGAACGTTTGATTTCTTCTTCTTCAGGCAACAAATACTCCTTTTGTAGCATTGTGTTAAGACTCTGGAGTTCCATTTTCTTTTGCTCCCTTTCTTCCCTTTTTTTTCCCTTTCATTCCTATTTTGTTCTTTTTGTTGCTCGAACTCGAATTTTTTCTTCATGAAATCAATTTGAATATTTCGGGTAAGCCTCATTGCACGAAGTTCGTCAACAATTTCATCAGAAACTTTATCTTTTCCTTTCTTTTTTTTGGCTTCATCTCTACCGACTGGACGTTGTAATGTTGATGAACCACTACTAATTGGCGATTCTTGGTTGGAATTCGCACAATACTCACCTTCTTCTGAAGTCATTGTTCTTTTCGTACTACCATGACTTTCTTCATCATCCACTTCACGTTCACGTGTTGTGCCACGAGGTATCTCTAAAGCCCATTTTGGGTTCTTACACATAACTTCATTGAAAACAATAGAGTCGTTAAACTTTTTCCCACCTTTCTCGTAAATCTTATGAGCATCATTCTCAATATCTCTTTGAGACGTTCCACTTCTTGCCCGGCGATATGCTTCCCGGTATGCAGCAACCCATTTCCCGGCGTTTTCGTTGAGTCGATTATAACGACCTTTCATTTGGTCAACATTCCTCTCACCAAGTTTTTCCGGATTTTCTGCCCGAGTTGCATCATATATTTTCTTTATTTCTTTCCACAGTGACGTTTTCTTTTGGTTTTTTCCGCGAATGCTATCTCCACTAGCCATACACCATGCCGACATTAAAGCAACGTCTTCAGCAGTCTCCCATTTAGTGGTTGTTTTTCAGTATGTTGTGACGTTTGAGGATTTTGAGTGAAAGGAAGTTGACTTGAATTTGAAAAAAACAATGGGCTTTCATAGTATTGATTATTCTGATTATTTTCAGAATCATCAAGGTTCGTATAGAACGGATCCATTGTTTTACAAAATATGAAGAACAAAAGAGAGATTTAAAATCAGATTTGGATGTGCAAATTTATCATTATTCATATACTACTATATATAGATAAAAATCATGAATGTATTTTTTTTTTTACATTTTTCTTTAATAAATATAAGATTTCTTGGATTAAAAAATCTAATTTAACTAGTAGTAGATTGACATATGGCAAGATAAGATAAGATTACATATTAATTTCTTTTTATAAAATAATGGAAGTTAAATAATAAAAAGAATAAAAAGAGTTAGATATTATAAAAAATAGGTTGAATAATAGAGAAAAGAAAAAAAAAGGATTAAATAATCTTCTTGAAATTGGTTGCAAACTTGTTCGGGGAGACAACCTGGTCGTGCCCACCATTCACATATTTAATTAAAATATTTACCTTTCATTTTGTCTTTTCCTTGATGTGGCAACCGGTTGGCTCAATGGGTCACCATAGTGTATAGTCTTAAAGTAGGCGGTTCGTAACTCGCTCAAAACATATTTATTTAGATTTAGTTTGAAAAAAGTTGTTTTGATATGACTCGGTTTAAAACTAAGCCGAGCTGGCTCAGCTTGGTTAGAAAGCGAGCCTAGCTCGTCTCGGCTCGTAACGAGTTAGATTAGCTTGATTTGGCTCACTTAGTAGCTTGGCTCGGCTTGACTCAGATTATTTTACTTATAATGTATTTTATTTTTATATATGTATTTCAGTTTGTAATTTGATATTTATGGTATATTTGAAGGTTGTTTATCATGCTAATAATTAATATTATATTTCGTTGAAATTTAAAACTTATTTTGCGATATTTAGCTTGATTTTGGCTTCTAATGTATTAGCTTAAACTTATTTTGGATATGTTTTTTTGAGGTAAACCAAGTCGATCTGAGCCTGAACTTGCCCTAGCTCGGCTTGACTCATGAACAACACTGCTCTAAACCAATCTAACAAACACGAATGTGGAATTTTGTGTGAGTTCATTTAATTTTAATAGAATGAATGACTGTACACCAACAACTAAACGAAACAGGTTTTTTAGTTAGTTTTCATTCGTTAACGTGCCCATGTTTGTTTTTGTCTGTTCGTTAATTATATAAATGAACATAACTGAATATAAACGAACGAACATAACTGAATAATGATGAACGGACATAACTGAGTAAAAAGACCAATTAAAAGTAAACGGCTCCCATCAACCATCATGGATTGCTCCTACTTAAGCATGCTTTACTATTAGTTCTCTTTTCATACACAGCCTATACGTCTAAAACACGTTGGAGATCTTTGACGCAGGATATTCCTTGTGGCTCAGTACTTGTGCATAAAAAAACATTAATTAAAAGTTGATGTAGGATTTGCCTAAGGTGAGATTTGTCTCCCCGTCGTAAATATAATTGGACAATAGTTACTCTAATGTCATTTATAACATCCAATACTCTTATATCAACCAATATTGTTCACTTCGTCCGTTTGCCATGAAGAGCTCACATACGTGTATTTGGTTTCCTAAGTGGAAACTTTCCAAGAAATCACCCATGAATTACTCTCACTCAAGCAAACTTAATTGTGGAGTTCTCTTTTCATCCAAAGTCAATGCACAAAAAATGTGTTGGTGATATTTCAGATGGACGTTCCTTATGGCTAATTTCTCTCATGTGAACAAAACATAACAAGACGGGATTTCTACAATTGATGTATCACATATGAATTAGATACTTAATAGTTAATAACTGTTATGAATGTATCCATTATGTGGTGACTATCCACATCTATAACTCATATCCCTTTAGTGCATCCATTATGTAGTGACTATCCATCTCTATAACTCCTATCTCTTTATTTACTATTGTACTAATGTAAGGGCCTATATATAATGGCATTTGTATATGATGTTGAAATCAATCAATAAGAAATCCATCTCTCATTCTCCCATTATTCTCTATACATTGCTAGTAGGTCGTTGTTTTACAACACATTATCAGCACGAGCGCGAACACCAAAACCCTAATCCTTTTTGATGGTTTCTTTTGATTTCTCAACATGGGAGGATGCACAAACCCGTTAAATACCAACGATTATTCGACAATTTCCAGAATTGATTTTGACATCGCTATATCAAAGTTTGGAAAACTGGAAGTTGCTGGATCTCAATTTATTTGGCTATTTTGGTACGTACAAATACAAAGGTAATTATCATGCATCTTGAATCTCTTTTTCTTGAATTAATGTTGTATCATAGAAATCATAATATGATTTAAACAAGATATAAATTGGGAATATTTAATTGATGACTCAAACGAGAAAGTTTGAATAAATGTCAAATCTTGTTTTTAAACAAAATATTAGTTGAAACTTATTTTATAATTTTTGTTTTTTCATTTGCTTTTGTTTTTTCATTTGCCTTTGACGGTTATGAAAATTGATAATCAATATTTATTTAATATTTAATATATCATGATATCTTTTAGTGTTACAATGTTGATTGTAATTTATGTGTTAAATACAAATACCAGTAGAGTAGTATATGATAATGTTATTATTTGTTTGAAATCATCTGTGGATTCTTGTAGAGTAATATATGATAATTATTTGTTTGAAATCATTATTGGATTTTAATGGTTAAAATCTTTCAAAATATTTTTCTGTGTTAACATCATAATGGTTTAAGGAGATAAATGAAGACCTATTTTGGATGACTTTTATTGCATTATTTGAATTCTCTCTTCTTATCAAAAGAAGTAAGGTTATGTTTTTATATGTTAAATTCTTTGATTAAACTAGTGGTAATCATATCATTCTCAATTAATCTTTTGGGTTTATAAAATGTGAATTCAAATTACTCTATTATCATGTTATCTTCATCTATTATATGATATTTGTGGATGTTATTGTTATATTTTAACATAATTAAAAGTTTACGCATCGTATAAGATTTGAATATATGATATGCTGTGGGAAAGGATATTTTTACAAAGAGTTAATTGTCATTTTAGTCCCTGAGGTTTGTCCAAATTTTTCATTTTAGTCCAAATAGTTTTTTTTTCGCCTCTGTGTCCCTCACTTTTCCCTTTTGTTGCAATTTTGATCACATACTCTAACTCCATCCAAAAACCCCATTTTAAACCAGGGGTATTTTGGGGATTTTCATTTTAAATCTTTTCAATTGCCATTTGGATGGATCCAATTCTAAAAAATCAAAAACATTCTAAAAAATCCAAAAAATTCTAAAAATTTATAAAAAATAAAAAAAATTCTAAAAAATTAAAAAAAATCATAAAAATAAAAAAAAATTATATAAAACAAAAAAAATCTAAAAAATAAAAAAAAAATCATAAAAATTAAAAAATCAAAAAATTTTTAATAAATCAAAAAAATATAAAAAAATTAAAAATCAAAAGAATTCTAAAAAAATCAAAAAAAAATTCTAAAAAATCTAAAAAATAAAAAAATAATAAAAAAATCTAAAAAATCAAACAAACATGACTAAATGGATTTCTGCCGCTTTTTTAGAGTTTTTATTTTTGTACCATTTTAGATTCTATGTTTTTTTAATGGATAAATTGATTTCTGCCATTAATTTGCTTAAAGACGGAACCAAATGAGGTAAGGAGTCCATGACCCCTCTGTTGAACCCTTTGATTATAAAAGAATAAAACTTTATAATCAATTTTTTAACAGTAAAACTAACTTCCATTAAAACCAAAGACAATACAAATCAAAGTCCAGCAAGATGCTGAATGAAAATAAAACTTTATAACTACCATGTTTCACCATCTTACCACTTCTCCAAAGTGAGTAAGTCTAATAATTACATTATGTTACATGTTTCACCATCTTACCACTTCTCCAAACTTTATAACTACCATGTTTCACCATCTTACCACTTCACCATTTTAGAATTTTTCTGATTTTTTAGATTTTTTTTTATTTTTTAGAATTGCTTTGATTTTTTAGAATTTTTTTATTTTTTTTTTATTTTTTTAGATTTTTTAGATTTTTAGATTTTTTAATGATTTTTTTATTTTTAGAATTTTTTTGATTTTTTTAGAATTTTTTGGATTTTTTAGATTTTTTAGAATTGGATCAAAATGACAATTGAAAAGATTTAAAATAAAAATCCCCAAAACACCCCTGGTTAAAAATGGGGTTTTTGGATGGAGTTATGGTATGTGATCAAAATGACAACAAAAGGGAAAAGTCAGGGACCCAGAGGCGAAAAAAAAACTATTTGGACTAAAATAGCAAATTTGGACAAACCTCAGGGACTAAAATGACAATTAACTCTTTTACAAATTAAGAAGATACTTCTCGATATGTTTTTTTTATGACATAATAATTAATTTATTATAAAGAAAGACTTGTTTGAAAGTCATAATGATCATATGTTGGGAACATAGACTGAGATATGTGTTTCGTTTGTATCCATCTTATCTTTCAGAGTAGAGTGATATGCATCTGATTGGTTATAGATTAATATATAAATTATATATATTTGCTTATAAGTAATCAAAAAAAATATCATTGCCTAAAGTTTTTATTATAACTTGTTTTATATGTGAAATGTTATATATTGTTTAATTTTACGTTATACATTCTTGGTATGAATTCATTTATCTATATAGATAATATAGAATAATTAAATCAACGTTATGGTTTGTTATAACTCTCATGAAAGAGTATAAATATGCATAGACATGAAACTCTGAGGTGTCGATCTCCCAAAATGGCATTACTAATCTATATAAGGTCGTAAGATTTAAGACCAATAAATCATACATGACTCGATTATGTAATTACTTCTCAATATGTATTATGTGGTGAGAAGATTAATTATAAGGAAAAATCAGATAAAGTAATCACATTTGTCACACTTGGGATATGCTCCTGAAGCAGCAGTACCATTAGAGAGTACAAAAAGTTTGAAATGATTCTACATTTGTGTGACCGAGTAATGAATAAAAGCTATAAAGCTTGTTTCGGTTCGACTACATTCTTTGAAGTGAATGTGACTTTATATTGAATGATGTAAAGATAACGATCATGGAGATAATATTATGAGATCGATCATGAGATTTATAATGATGCCACCATGAATGTTGTATGGGTATAATATATTCCTTGAATAGAATATGATGATATAATAATTGGTGTAAAGTTCGTGATGATGAAATTGAGGAAATTGTTATGATGATCATGTAATAAGATCAACCATGTTAATAGTGCAATGACTATACAATGATCGTTATAAAGGTCATGATCATGGTAACTGAGGAAATTGTAATAATCCTCATGTTGACAACCATTTTAATATTGAAATCGACCACAAAAAGTGGCACACTTAGGGAGTGATTATACGAACATAAAACATGGGACACATGTTATACCATGAATGTTGAAATAATATTACATTATTCTCTCATACTTCCTATCGTGTATTGAACAAACACGATTCCAACTAAAACGTATACGATCATAAACCAGAAGGTTATGGATCGTGATTATTTAATTTAATGGCATGACCGGTCAGACCATCCCGAGTCATTGATGATGTGAAACATATTGAAGAACTGGAAGGAACTGGAAGATTCTTCAAGATAATAATTAGCATGTAATGTTTGCTCTCAAGGGAAATTATATATTTGCAAAATAAACGAGGGTGTGTATACCTAAATATATGCATATCCCAACATGATACCATTTAGTGTTTTAAATCGATGCATCGTCGAAATGGTTATCAAATCCACAACCTGAAGCTTGTGTGATTGTGGCTTAGCTAATGTGATAGCAAGCATATTAATCCAGATTAGTATATTTATTTGATAATAGTGAATTTGATTCCCAAGTTATTAACGATCATTAGAATAAGTGTTATTTTTTAGATGATCACTAAACGTCTACTATTGGTTACAAATCCAATGATCGTGAGAGGAACAAAAGTTCATTTAGGTACATGTAATTTTATATATAGTACTATCAATTCACATCAAGCCAATAAGTTATAGTTCTCCCCCATACAGTTGGTTTTTGGTTAGGAACCAAATATGTCTCATCAACGATTTTGGTTGTGCGACATATATTGAAACTCATCCACCACACCGCACAAAGATGGGACTTCTAAAAAGTTTGAGAATATGTTGGGTATAAATAATCGTCTATGATTGAATACTTAAAGCCATTAGTGAGAAATTCATTTATGGCTCATTGGTTTTCACTTTACTAAATGAATGTTCCCAACATTAGGGGGAGATAACAAGCAGTTGGAAAGTGAAAAGTGAAATGAATTATCATGCCATCTTAATCCTCAGACTATAAACTATGAACTAGAAGTTTAAAGTATAATTCATTTACCAATATTAAAGAACAAATTACCAGACAAGTTCACTGACCTAAATAGAGTGACTAAGTAAGTCACATAATCAACTGCTTATGCTCCAGTTATATTTGTGTCCCAAAAGGACAACCATATATTTTTGCAATGAGTCTATTGCACGCCTAAAGCGTGGTAGACTAGTTGATTCTAATAATAAAATTCCTCGAAAATTGGAGCAAGTAATTAAGATGGTCAAGTCGAGGTTATAGTAATAAGATCTCCTGAAGAGATAATAGACATGATGGTTCAAGAAGAACCTCAGGTACCTGAAAATAAAGAGATCTCGATAAGTTGTATCATGTCTAAGATATGTATGGAATCGAAATAAAAATCGACGTCGTTATACTTTTGTATATAATGTAGCGCTTAAAATGATTAAATGACGAGGATCAAGATTTAAGATCTGCTTATGAATGGATATTAAGAAAGGATTGGCCAAAATAGAAAGACGCAAATAAGGCAGAGTTTAGTTTTCTAAATAATGGAAAGTTTCTGGACCAATAGTCCATACAACTGAAGTTGTAAAATATGTTGGACACAAATGTGTCTTTTACGCAAATCATGTGAAAATCAAATTAAGTGATATAAGTCAAAATTGGTGGCACAATAATTTTCACAAAGACCTATGATTGATTATGAGGAAACGTATTCTCCAGTGATGGATGCACTGACTTTCCAATATTTTATTAGTCTGGTAATATAGAGAGAGAATTGATGTGCGTCTATGAATGTTATGTATCACTTGATACTAAAAGTGTACATGAAGGTCCCTAAAGGATTTTAATGATCAAAATCATGTAAGTTAAGTTCTCGAGAACAATATGATCGTTGTATATAGATTCGTTTTTGTTTACGATTGAACTCCTGGTGAGTTTTCTAAAGCAATTGAGTTCCCTAAAGGTAAATCAAAACATCTTAATGATGTAATTCTTGTGCACCAATAAACATACATAGAAACTTGTACCCAGTGATTGTGATATCTCAATAAATAGTGTACACGCATGGTACAATATGGATTTTGAAGATAAAAGCAAGTGTTCATGTCATTTTTTGCATATGATATAGATATCTATGTGTTATATGGGTAAGTTTATGTAGCAAAACTCATGAAGAGTGAATGCACATGTATATTTGGATAAGATGGGCATAATTCCCTCATGGATTGATAATGTCAGAAGCATTGATATAAAACCCCAAGAACGTACTATATCAAGTTCATAGAATATGTATGGACTAAAATAGTTAGATCGAGTGTTATACAACTCGAGATATTTGCATAAAGAGGGATATAAGTCTGATTAAATTAGCCATGTTTTATCGACGTTCTACTTTTAAAAGTTCACTATAATCGCAGTTTACAGTGATGATGTCTAGGCATCATCGAGAGAAATTGTCGAGCTTTTAGAGGGAGAATTTTTGAATGACCTTGGCACGGTCTAATTATTATTCGAACTGCAGTTCGCGTATATATGTAATTATATTTTACCAATCCCCCAAGTACATCTAGAAGATGATGTTTGGATATTTACTATGGACATAGTTGAACTTTAAAGTATGTTAAAGGTTGTTAAGTCATTTGTTATAAGAAATGCCTATTATCATCTCCTATCAAAGTAGAGATTCTCATTCTAGTAGTACCATCGTTAAATGCATAAGTGCATTAATATGTTTTGCTAGCTATGTATGGTTATAATATCTTTCACTTGAGCTTATTGTCATGATATAACCTGTGTCAAGCGAAGAGACATTGGAATGAGTTCAAAGAAACATTTCAGGTATAAACTGTCACGGCCCCCGGCCCAGTTTTACCTGGTTCAGAAGCCGCGGGATAGAAACCCGTGGTATTGGTGTATATTTTGGCAGCGGAAATTTTAATAGGATCTTTGAAACTGAAAATGCCCATTTATTTTATTTCACATTTTGGGACAAATCCCATAGTTTACAATAAAGGAATTTCTCGGGGAAATTCCCTGTTTACAAAAACATATTTATTTATTTATTTATTGAGCCACATTCTTCAAGCTGGTAGTGCTACGCGACACTTTTCCCTGGTTCACAGTAAATCACCTGAAACATGTTTAAAAAGATTTTATCAGCTGGGAAATACTGGCGAGTCATTCAAATTGCACAAAACGACACATTGTTATAAATTACAGTATTAAGGGTGATTTCAATGTTTATATCAACCAATTACCCAACGGTATTTGTCACTCGACCCGATTCTGTGACTATGGTCATATCACCCATTGGCTAACCCGTTGTCCATGGTGACGATTATCAAGTAATGTATACAAAACCCCACATACCAGCTGTAATTGAAGACTACAAAGACTTAATCCCTGTAATTATAACTTTGAAAATAAATAGGGTTTTGGAAACAATTTGGTAAAAAGAGAATGACTCACATTGCAAGTTTAGTTGGACAGAATTTTGCCTACAGATATAGCCTCGTAACCTAGTTAAATAACAATGCACACAAAACTAGGTTAGTAACTTAATACAACATTTACGATAAACTCACGAAATCAAAACCCTCATGACGAATGACAAAGTATAGCCCGAATTCGGGCAGCACTTAAACATTCATCGGATCGGTTTCAATCGATCGGACATTGTTTCGTAGCAGTGATCGAGTTAATACCCTGTACTCGTAGCAGCGTGTACCTACGGAAACTTATGAAATTAAGCAGAATATTGCGTTTTTGAAAGGATTTGACGAACACAGAAGAAAGGCCATGCAATGCCCGTTATATAGCTGAATTTTGAGTCTCTCGCGGCCCGCGTAAACTCTAAGAAGGACCTACGCGGCCCGCGAGGGCCACCCTAGCTACGGCTAGGGCTAGCGTGTCACGTGTAGGCTTGCCACGTGGCCCTAATCGTTATCCGGAGACTTTCAAGCTGTCGCGGCCCGCGTAAGCTTAGCTTAATTCTTACGCGGCCCGCGAGCGACCAATAAAATTGAATTTCTTTATTTTTCACAAAGATTAGGGTTTTAGGGGTCCGGGTTTCTACTTACGGAGCGTTTTAGGACAATTTCGCGCAAGTCCTTACATCCTCCCCACCTTATTTAAATCTCGTCCTCGAGATTTACTGAAATAGGTAAGGGTACTTCCGCTTCATTTCTGATTCCAGTTCCCAGGTATACTCAGGTCCTCTTTTTGAATCCCACTTTACTTTGACTAGCACCAGTCTCTTGTGCTTGAGGAATTTGATCTTTCTGTCTTCTATTTGGAGCGGTTTTTATACAAATTTTATCTTTTCATTTACCTCTATATCTTGAAGAGGTACTTCCAGGGATTCGTCAGATAAACACTTCTTGAGATTAGATACATGAAATACATCATGTACCCCATCTAGTTCTTCTGGTAGCTGTAGGAGATAGGCAACTGGTCCTATCCGCTAGATCACTGGGAATGGTCCTGTGTACCTTGGACTTAGCTTTCCTTTCTTACCGAACCGAACTACTCCTTTCCAAGGAGAAACTTTCAATAGTACCTTGTCTCCCACTTGAAATTCTAATGGCTTGCGTCGATTGTCTGCATAACTCTTCTGACGATCTCGAGCTGTTTTTAGTCTTTCCTTGATTTGAGTTACCTTGTCGGTGGTTTCTTGTACAATCTCGGGACCTGATAATTGACTTTCTCATATTTCTGCCCAACATACGGGAGTTTGACATTTTCGTCCATACAATGCTTCAAACGGGGCAGCTTCGATGCTGGCATGATAACTCTTGTTATAGGAGAATTCGATTAAGGGTAGATGTTCATCCCAGTTTCCACCAAAATCTATGACACATGCCCTGAGCATGTCTTCTAGAGTTTGGATCATCCTTTCACTTTGTCCGTCTGTTTAGGGATAGTATGCAGTACTTAAATTCAGTCGGGTCCCCATTGCTTCTTGGAAACTTGTCCAGAAATGTGAAGTGAAACGACTATCCCTATCCGATACTATGGAGAGTGGGACTCCATGTAAGGATACTACCCCGTCTACGTATAACTTTGCTAATCTTTCCATGCTAAAGGTTTCCTTTATTGGCAGAAAATGAGCTGATTTGGTTAACAGGTCCACAATTACCCAAATCGCGTCGTTACCTTTTCTGGTTTTGGGTAATTTAGTAACAAAGTCCATTGTTATTAGTTCCCATTTCCATACAGGCATTTCTAATTGTTGGAGTAACCCTCAAGGTTTCTGGTGCTCTGCCTTAACTTGCGAACAAGTTAGACACTTAGAGACATATATAGCTATTCCTTTTTCATTCCTATCCACCAGAAGTTATTTCTTAAATCTTGGTACATTTTATTATTTCCAGGCTGCATGGTATACCTAGATTTATGGGCTTCCTCTAAAATCTTATCTCTTAAATTTCCTTGCTTAGGTACCCAAATCCTTTTCTTGTGGAATCTCCAAATTTCATCAGTCCCTCGTTCTAAATCTTTTATTCGTCCTTTCATTCCTTCAGCATCGTCCTTGATTACCGTGTCCTTAACCTTTTTCAGTTGTTCCATTAAATCTAACTGTAGATTTAATCTAAGAGCACGAACTCGTCTTTGTTTTTCATGATACTTACGACTTAAGGCATCTGCTACTACATTTGCCTTTCCTTCATGATATTGAATATCACTGTCGTAGTCACTTAGAATTTCCATCCATCTTCTTTGCCTCATGTTTAATTCTTTTTGCCCAAATATGTACCTTAAACTCTTATGATCTGTATAGACGGTAAACTTACTTCCGTACAGATAATGTCTCCAAATCTTAAGGGGACAAATTTATTGCTCCTAACTCTAAGTCATGAGTCGCATAATTTTCCTCATGCTTTTTCAATTGCCTTGAGGCATACGCAATTACCTTTTTGCTTTGCATCAGCACACATCCTAATCCTAGCTTAGAAGCGTCACAGTAAACTTCAAAATCTTCTGTCCCTTCGGGTAAGGCAAGAATTGGGGCGTTTGTTAATCTTTGCTTTAAAATCTTAAAGGCCTCTTCTTACTTGGGTCCCCATTCAAACTTAACTGTTTTACAGGTTAACTTAGTATGGAACAACTATCTTAGAGAAGTCTCTTATGAAGCGTCTGTAATATCCAGCTAATCCTAGAAAACTTCTAACTTCAGTGGCTGATTGTGGGACCTTCCAATTGGTGATCGCTTCTATTTTGGAGGGATCTACATGAATACCTTCGTGATCCACCATGTGTCCTAAAAATTGCACCTCCTGTAGCCAAAATTCACACTTCGAGAATTTGGCGTAAAGCTTTTCCTTTCTTAACATAGTTAAGAGTGCATGTAGATGTTTACAATGCTCGCCCTGACTTTTGGAATAAATAAGTATATCGTCAATAAAGACAATTACAAATTTATCCAAATACGGCTTACAGATCCTATTCATCATGTCCATAAATGCTGCAGGAGCATTTGTTAGTCCAAATGGCATGACTGTAAACTCGTAGTGACCATACCTAGTTCTGAAAGCAGTTTTAGGTATGTCTTCTTCTTCTACCTTCAACTGATGGTATCCGGAGCGTAAATCTATCTTAGAAAAATATCTAGCTCCCTGAAGTTGATCGAAAAGATCATTAATCCTAGGTAATGGGTATCGATTCTTAATTGTAACCTTATTCAGTTCCCTATAATCGATACACATTCGCATTGAACCATCTTTCTTTTTCACAAACAACACTGGTGCTCCCCAAGGGGATGAACTAGGTTGTATGAATCATTTGCTTAATAATTCATCTAACTGCTTTTTCAGTTCTAACATTTCGGTGGGTGCTAACCGATAGGGTGCCTTAGCTATTGGTGTAGTTCCAGGAATTAGATGAATTCTAAACTCCACTTCCCTTTTGGGGGGGGGGGGTAATCCTGGTAGCTCTTCGGGGAATATATCTGGGTATTCTGACATTACTGGGATTTCCTTAAGTTCCTTACCTTTAGTGTTAATGATTACCGAAATCATATACACTATTCCTTGTTTTCGCTCATAACTAGCAACTTTCATTACAGAAATGAACTTAATTGGTTTACGCGGCTTATCTCCTGTAATCATAATTACTTCCCCTGCGGGTGTATGAATTTCTATGGAATTCTTATCACATAGGATTCGAGCATGGTTGGTTACTAACCAATCCATTCCTAGCATGACATCGAATCTAGCTAAATTCATAGGTAGCAGGTTTGCAGAAAATTTATGGCCTGAGAGTTCTATCTTTCCTTCTTGTAAAATCTTATCTATATTAACATAATTTCCATCAGCCGTTTCTACCGTGTAAACCTGCCTAAGTTTGGTTAAAGGTTGCTTAAGAGCTTGGCAGAATGAAGTATTTATAAAAATTTGGTTTGCACCAGAGTCAAATAATACTTTCGCGTGAACGTCATGTACAAGAAACGTACCAGCTATCACATCTGGAATCAGATCTGCTTCTTGTGTTGTCAGCTGAAAGGCTCTTGCATTCTTCTTATTAGTTCCTTCAGCAGGTTTGGCCTTGTTATCAGCTGGCTTGACCAGTTTAGGGCATTCTGGTCTAAAATTCCTAGCTTCTCCGCAATTGAAGCAAATCGTTGATTTCTTTCTGCATTCCTCCTCTCGGTGTCCCTGTGCCTTGTAGAAATTACACTTCTCATAACATTTACCAAAATGTTTCTTTCGACAGTGTCTGCAGAATGGAGGTGTGGAAGATTGCCCAGTTCCCTTTTTCTTGAAATTATTACTGTTATTACCCACACGAAATCCTTGGGTAATCTTTTGGGCCAATTCCATTTTCTTATTCTCTTCTCTTGTACGAACCAACCCGTCTGTTAAGGTATTTACCAATTCAACCGCATCGTCAATTGTGCGGGGTCTCACAGCTTTGACGATATCACGTATCTCGCTAATTAAACCCCAAATATAGCGAGAAATAAGTACCGGTTCTGGTGAAGCCAGAGTTGGTACAATTCTGGCATACTCGAAGAATTTCGAAGTATACCCTCGACAGTTAACATCCACCATCCGGTGGTTTAGGAACTTATTTGTCATTTGTTCCTTTTCATAGTCGGGATAAAATTTTCTTTCCACTAATCGCTTAAATTCTTCCCAACTCATGGCATAAGCCATGTCACTTCCCTTGGCTTGCAACACCGTATTCCACCATTCCAATGCCTCTTCCTTGAAGAGGTGGGATGCATACATAACCTTGTCTTCTTCGGCGCATTTACTTATTTTAATTACTGCTTCGGTCTTTTCCAACCAACGCAATGCAGCAGTCGCCCCTTCATTGCCTGCAAATTCAACGGGTTTACAGGCAAAAAATTCTTTATAAGTGCAACCAGGTGTTGCAACTTTCATTTTCTTAAGTATTGGGGCTTGAACCACATTATTATCATTGTTGCCGCCTCCATTTACACTGTTACTGAAATTATCATCCCGAATGCGTTTGCTATGGTTGGCTTGCGAAGGTTCAGCAGGATTTTTAACGGCAGCAACAATTGCCGGGATAGCATTGGCTATTCCTTGGGCAACGATATTTTCTATATCTTGCCTATTAAGAAAATGATCCTCATTGTTTTGTTCAGATTGGTTAACTTCATTGACTAGTTGGTTTTCTGCGTTTTCCATCTGAATAATTAACAATATATGCAAATTATTACAACAAAATGGATAACAACCAAACAATATAAAGCAATCATAATCACGTCAACACGTATAGCCAAAATTGTCGACCTTGCGACATTCGTATTTTTATATAGTACTATGCGTCGATACAAACCATTTATGTTACAAAAGTTTTATTTGAGTTATTATACATTATTTGTATTATTATTATTTATTATTATTATATATTATATATATTATATATATTTTTTTCTACATATTATTATTATACAAACACACAACCACAGTTAGCTGGCCCTTCAGAAACGACACTCCCTCTCGTCGTACTTCCACGTGATCCTTTCCCCTACATCCCGAATCCGGTTTCCCGCATCCACCAGTTCCTCTTCGTAGTGGCGTAATTCAGCAATGTTTTCTGCGCTCATGGGTGGAAAGGGTGCAGGTTCAGGATCAAACTAGGGAAAATAAACATTAGGGTTATTCATAAAGTTCTGAAAGTGCCAGTCCCTCGTCCACCATTCCTCCAGCTGGCCTGTAACAGGTTGGGGGTTGACAATAGGATCTAGGATAGCAGGCTCCAATTTAATTAGAAGTTCAGATTGGGCATGGAAATTGAAAAGGTTTTCATCGGTAGGTCCAATGAAGTCACAGTTTGCAAGTTTGCGATCCAGTTCTTCCCAAGGCGGCATCTCCTGGGCCTGACCTGAGCTCTCCCCTATCTCCTTTCCCTTTTCTTTTGTCTTTCGGGTCCCCCGTCCGTTTCACCTTTTGTGCAGCTGGCTTCTTCCTTCGGCCGGGTTTCCAGTCCAGGATTCTCCTCCTCTTCTTAGGCTTAGGTTTCTCCTGGGCCTGGGCCTGGAATACTGGTGGCTCCTCAATATCCGCTTGGTAGCCAGATTGAGTTCCTGTGGTATCCATATCGGTGATATGAATAGTAAAGTTTCGGACTGCCTCCGACAGTTCATTCATGCTGTTAGCACACATGAAGAAACACACAAAATTTTAAGTTAAAATTTTATTTATTAAATTAAATTCTCACAGAATCACAAAATGGCAATCTGAAAAATTAAGTATTTCTAAATACTTAATTGGCTTAAATCAGTGGCTCTAATACCACCTTTTTCTGTCACGGCCCCCGACCTGGTTTTACCTGGTTCAGAAGCCGCGGGACAGAAACCCGTGGTATTGGTGTTTATTTTGGCAGCGGAAATTTTAACAGGATCTTTTAAACTGAAAATGCCCAATTATTTTATTTCACATTTTGGGACAAATCCCATAGTTTACAATAAAGGAATTTCTCGGGGAAATTCCCTGTTTACAAAAACATATTTATTTATTTATTGAGGCACATTCTTCAAGCTGGTAGTGCTACGCGGCACTTTTCCCTGGTTCACAGTAAATCACCTGAAACATGTTTAAAAAGATTTTATCAGCTGGGAAATACTGGCGAGTCATTCAAATTGCACAAAACGACACTATGTTATAAATTACAGTATTAAGGGCGATTACAATGTTTATATCAACCAATTACCCAATGGTATTTGTCACTCGACCCGATTCTGTGACTATGGTCATATCACCCATTGGCTAACCCGTTGTCTAATGGTGACGATTATCAAGTAATGTATACAAAACCCCACATACCGGCTGTAATTGAAGACTACAAAGACTTAATCCCTTTAATTATAACTTTGAAAATAAATAGGGTTTTGGAAACAATTTGGTAAAAAGAGAATGACTCACATTGCAAGTTTAGTTGGACAGAATTTTGCCTACTGATATAGCCTCGTAACCTAGTTAAATAACAATGCACATGAAACTAGGTTAGTAACTTAATATAACATTTATGATAAACTCACGAAATCAAAACCCTCACGACGAATGACAAAGTATAGCCCAACTTCGGGCAGTACTTAAACATTCATCGAATCGATTTCAATCGATCGGAAATTGTATCGTAGCAGTGATCGAGTTAATACCCTGTACTCGTAGCAGCGTGTTCCTACGGAAACTTATGAAATTAAGCAGAATATTGCGTTTTTGAAAGGATTTGACGAACACAGAAGAAAGGCCATGCAAAGCTCGTTATATAGCTGAATTTTGAGTTTCTCGCGGCCCGCGTAAACTCTAAGAAGGACCTACGCGGCCCGCGAGGGCCACCCTAGCTACGGCTAGGGCTAGCGTGTCACGTGTAGGCTTGCCACGTGGCCCTAATCGTTATCCGGAGACTTTCAAGCTGTCGCGGCCCGCGTAAGCTTAGCTTAATTCTTACGCGGCCCGCGAGCGACCAATAAAATTGAATTTCTTTGTTTTTCACAAAGATTAGGGTTTTAGGGGTCCGGGTTTCTACTTACGGAGCGTTTTAGGACTATTTCACGCAAGTCCTTACATAAACGATATTTGATTATATTTTACTAACCCATCAAAACAAGTTTGGTTAGTCTTGTAGATGCAGGAATGTAACAAAACACAGTCATGGACATATGATAATTTTTGGAAAGAGGCACCTAAAGCCTCGTTAGAAGATTATACAACATTGCTCAACATAAAGGATTGCACATTAAGAGATCAAGCAACAAATCATTCGCTATAAAGGCTTTATCCGACTTTCAAGGAAGATGGACACACGTCACTTAAAGGATACATGTTAAAATGAGGGGGAGACTTATTCAAGTTGCACTCTTTTTCCCTTGACTAAGTTTTGTCCCATTGGGTTTTCTTAGTAAAGGTTTTTAATGAGGCAACATATCTGATCCAAAAGTATCAGGGGGAGAAAATGCGTGCTGCACTCTTTTTCCCTTAGCTGAGGTTTTGTCCCACTGGGTTTTCCTAGCAAGGTTTTTAACGATGCAACATCACCAAGCGTATTAAAGAATAGTATATCATGTGGATAGTCAAGGGGGAGTGTTATGAATGTATCCATTATGTGGTGACTATCCACATCTATAACTCCTATCCCTTTAGTGCATCCATTATGTAGTGACTATCCACCTCTATAACTCCTATCTCTTTAGTTACTATTGTACTAATGTAAGGGCCTATATATAATGGCATTTGTATATGATGTTGAAATCAATCAATAAGAAATCCATCTCCCATTCTCCCATTCTTCTCTATACATTGCTAATAGGTCATTGTTTTACAACAATAACTGATATATGATAACTAATAGTTAACACTATAATAACATACCGATTAATAAACTATTTTAATGATGTTGTGAAACATTTTCATCTCATCAAAAGGTTAAAGCAAGGCTAATTCCATTTCACATTTGCTTGTTTTCATGACACCCGACGAAACGATAGCATGTTTACATGTTATGAGTTCCTTTTAACCGTTACATTATATGAAGAGAGCATATGGCATACCCGAATGGGATGGTGGTCAAACACTACCTTTAGACTTTGGGGCTGTTTGGCAACATCTTAATGGTTAAGTGTTGAACCACCAAGAGGTCTGAACCACTAAATGCTGAACCAGTAAGAGGACTGAACCATTAAGCGTCTATATAATGCTTACCCGTTCAGAGGCAAATGTCTGACCAATTCAGATTTATATTGAAAACATTAGTTAATTATAACAAAGGTAGCTTATATTGAAAACAATATATTACAAAAAGTTTAAATCACATTTATATTGTTTTGAGTATATATTTTCATATATTTTGTATTTTATATATTACTTGATTAAATATTAACATCAACTAGTTGATTTTCTGACTCTGCGTTGCGGCGGGGATCACATGTCTGCAAAACGCGTGCCGACAACGGCAAGCGGATACCGAATATCAAAACATAGAAAAAATGGTTTTTAAATAATCTAATATTTAATAGTAGGACCTACACGTCCTACACGTTGAAAATTCGGTTGTTTTTAGTTAAGTTATAACGTTACTAACCCGATAAAATATGGATGAGCTCGGTACCGGTAATGTCACACCCCGATATTTCCACATATTACCGGTGGGCCTGGCGGGGAGTATCACAAGGACTAAATGTGACACCCGGCTCTTCAGGCCGTACCGTATAATAGCAATACGTATTGTGAATAGGTAACAGGGTTATATTTTTCTGGCTATGGTGTTTATACATGAAATTTAATGTGTTGGTAAAATTAAATTTTGATAAAAATTATGTTAGCAACGGTAAGATAAACGCTTATCGCGTAACGGTTAAAATGCGAAACGAACATCGGTGACCAACCAGATAGTGTTAAAATCCTAAAAATAGTCCGTTATGATTTGAATGATAATTTTAAACATATTTGTGAGGAAAAATAAATTAAAACGCTAATAAACTCTATTTTTCAAGTTTAAGCGCGTACCGCGCAATGCAGCGCGTATACCGACAAAATACTGTCAACACAGCCCGCCAAGACAACTGAAAATCATTTTAGCAACAATTTGATAAGTTTATTCTTATAGAACGACAAAAATAAATAAAAACGCTTAAGTTCCTATTTTTGCGATTTTAAACGTGTACCACGCAGCACAGCGCACATACTGCCAAATACCGACAACGTCGCCAGTCCAGGCAAACAAAATATTGTTCAGTAATATTTTGGTGAGTTTATTTTTATAGAGTGCTAAAAATAATTTAAAACGCACTAAAACGGGTTTAAAACGCTAGATAAGATACCCGGTATCCAGTAAATTACCTGTTTTTATACTATATATGTATGTATATGTTAAAATTTTGAGGAGAATGTGTGATAGGGTATAGGTGGTGGCCAAGGGGGACATAAGTCCTTCTCTCTCCTCCATATGTGGTCTTGGAGAGTGTAGTGATGATTATAACTTTAGAAATCTTCCATAACTCACCATTATCCAAGAAACCCTTTTCACAAGTTCACTCTCTCTCTCCCTTGAGCATATCTCGGCCGAACACTCCCCCCCCCCACACAATTCAGAATTTTAAACCTTTCTTGAAGATTTGAAGGCATTTCAAAGAGTTTTCAAGCTAGTATGGAGATTTAGAGGTGATTTCAAAAAGATCCAAGCAAGAACAAGGCCTCATATCATCATCATTTTCAAAACCCACTAAGAAATCTTGAAGGTATAACATATTTACTTTCAAAATCATGTTCATGATTCTTGGTGATGAAGATGTTATGGAAGGTTTCTCTTGTTCTTAGATTTAAACACTAACTTGAAAACTAAAACAAATGGGTTTTTAAAGAAAAATAAAATGGATGAACTTGTATGTATATATGTAGCCGCATGTATGTATATATGTATATGTATGTTGAGTTTTGACTATTGATAGATTCTTGTTTGATGAGATTTTGTAAAGTGAAATGCATGTGTGATCAAAAGAATGTTCTTAAAAAGGTTTTAATGATTTGAAATGGATGTGATAAAAAATAAAATTTTGGAGGTTTATGCATGTATGTATATGTGTTGTGTATGTATATATGTAAATGTACACATGCATGTAAGTTTTGATGATTAAAAGATTTAAATATGTAAGAAAGAATATGTCTTGCATTTGTAAGTAATGATTGTGTGATGATCATAAAAATGTTAGAATGTTTGAATACGAGAAACAAGAAATAAATGAAGATCTAAGTGCATTCAAGTTCATACAAAATGATTAAAATATGTTGTGAGTGCATTAGATGCACTAACTAGATCGTACATGATGATATATGTTTATAAAAAGATGATTTGAGTATGGTTTAGTAAAAATTAATTATGATCAGATTATAAACCTTAAAATAAAGTTATTTTGAAGTGATTAGTGATATATAACTTTATTTTTGCTATCTTTGCATGTTGTACTTGGTGCATTAAAAGTTGTAAAATACGTGAAATCGCATGAGTTATGTAACTTAAACAAAAACTGCACTAATTTGAAAATAATCACTATTTTAATCAGTAAATAACATGTATTGTGATAAAATATCAAGTCGTTTCGAGTTAGGATAGTTACGGTTAAATTTAACGCAAAACTATGCGTTAAAACGGTTAAAAATTGACTTTTCGGATGATTTTTATAAAACTGATTTAGATCAGTAAATAAACTAATATTCTTAGTTTAAAAATAAGTATTTTAACTAATTTTAAGTTTACTTGGTGCTTGGTTGGTCATACGTGATTTCCGACGCTCGAAAACGTTACCGAATCGCTAAACTACGCATTTTTCGATGAACATTAGTATGGGTGAATTTTGAATGAATCTTTTGTCATAAAATGTGTTAAGTGATTTAGACATGTAAATATGATAATATGTTAAGTTTTAATCTAATAATGGGAAATTTAGACTATGTATGTATGCATGTACGTTTTGTGTGGTAGAAACGATAAAACTGCGTTAAATGTGTAATTTGTTTGTCGAGCATGAAATTTGGTACTTATGAGATGTTTTAGGCATAATTGCTTTAAAAATGATAAAATAGATAAGTTAGTAATATTTGGCGTGATCGATATTAAATTCTGTGAACGTTTATGTGTATACGAAAACTGCGCGCAAATCATAAATATATTACGTACCAACGAGAAAGTTAACGAACTTACACAATAATGGTCACCAATAAAATAGTTCGAATCGCAAAATCATAAAATATATATATGATTTATACATTCTCTTTGAGCCTTTTAAACATATGTGTCATTTATCCTTATGTAGCATACTTGACATGCTATTCTTATGTGTTAATACATGTTTTATTATGTGTTAATATTTGTTTTAATATGTCATCCTTTTGTGCCATTCTTGACATGTTTATACTTGTTTGCATAATCTTCAACATACGCTTTTCCTCATACATTTTACTCGACAATTCTAAATTCACAAACACTCGTATCATACAAAAGAGATGAGTTTACCAACATAGGCGTGAAACCCACAATTTGGTGAATAACTCTCAATCCCTCTACTTTTCTTTTACACGAAATTCACCATCAAGTTAGGAGTGAAACCCTCACCTTGATGGAGAAATTCGAATTTCAAATTCTAGTGGACCCACGTCAAAGTGTCAAAATTAACTTTTGACCCGACGAGTACCAACAACATTTAGGAAACTAAATCACCAAGTTAGGGGTGAAACCCGCACCTTGTCGACTAGTTCCACTCCTTGATTTTCATTAATCCCGCCAAGTCTCGAAATTTCAATTGATTTGGGGACATGTAGTAACCGGAAGGGTAAATACCGTTAACCGACTTGTCGGCGAGAGTATTTCACCTATTAGGCCAAGGCATGCTCCTCAAACTCGAAAGACTTTTCGACCACTTTGGTTAGTCAAAGTTCCGTTTTGGAACCATCCCAAATTTTAATCAAACATGTGTTCTACTATTTATTTTATACGATGCAATCTTTCGAATTCGAATTTACTTTCGATACTTACTCCTCACACACACACAACATAATAAATCTTTTTCATACATTTATACATATGCATGATTTCAAAACGTCACTCAATTTTGTTTACATTCTTTGTGACGCCAAAATGGAGGCATACCATCGAGATAGGAGTGATTTCCATACCTTGACGATTAACTCCACTCCCCCTTTTTATTAAAAACGACCTCACCAACGAGTTAGGGGTGATTCCCTTACCTAGGTGATCGTTACCAAAACGTCTCTTCAAGATATCTTATTATGCAAACTCGATCATATTTTATACCTAAATTGTTTATCATTATTCAAAATACCTACTTATACCGACTTCAAAATACATTGTTTTATCAAGCGTACTTCTTATTCTACAATCTATTTTCACCCAACTCATATACACGAGATTCCTAACCATGTCTTAAAACGTTTTGTTACTCGAACCTCAAAACCTTACGAAATGCTACCTATCAATTTAGTCGGTCCAATGAAACTCTTGCCCATGAACTTTATATTCAAAATAATCACTAAAACACGCACACGTTATATCATCATACTCGAGACTTCCATTCTTAATCAAAATCAAACCAACCTTTCTCAATTACTTATAGGATCTTGTAGGTGCTATATGAATGTTTTACCAAATACTCCTTTCACATCAACAAATCATTTGCTAAAACTTTTAACAATCACTAAGTCCTTTTGTTAAATTTTCTTTTCTAAGGAGCCTCGTTTTCACAAGAACCTCCTAAATTCATAATTTCTTGTTTGATGAAACGAACTTACTTTTTATCGAAAACCTTTTTCCTACACCCATTTACAAACCACGTGGGCAAGAAGGCTTCATGGGGATCGATCATCTTCGGTTTACGTAAACCCTTTTGAAACAAAAGTAGCATCTCCATTCTTTACGAAATACGTTATGCTTAATCAATGAATGCCTTTACATTTACAAACTATATTCTACCTTCCAATTCAACTCAACCTATTTTGATTTGATAAACTCAACGTTTCGTTTAAACAACTATACATGCATATCATTATACACGTTTTAGTCGTTTCATCGCGACAATTCCATTTATATCGTTCGTATTTACATAACCTTTTGAGCACTTTTACGTGCTTAAATTTGTTATGTTTCAATTAATACGATATGCGCAATCATTAGTATTCGTACTCACACTCACACTCATATTCATAACTATGCATTTTATGCTTATACTTATAATCGTATTCATACTTATACTCATACGTTTCATGCTTATACTTATATTCATACCACTCATACGTTTCATATCTATGCTCATACTTTCACTCATGATTCATACATTCGTACCCGTACGCGAGTGGAATCCGAGGGATTCGCTCACATGGGTCTCATACATACTTAAGCATGGATTGCTTATATACTATATTCTTATACGTACACATTCTTATCTTTAAATTATGTATACCCTAATTCATACACAACTAGTACAAGCTATGCGGATCATTCGACGATCAAAATAATCGCGGGTGCACACGGGATTATAGTGATGGGCGTATGAAAACCATAGAGTGTACTACTGTGTATGGTAAGACACGGAACGTAACATGACACCGAATACGAAACGGACGTGATGTGGTCAAAGCATGGTGGATACGCCGCTGGTACTTCTTATATATAAGTGTTTTCACCATGTTACCAAACTTTCGTAAAACATGACATGAGAAATTCAGTGTTTTGCAGACCTATTTAGACCTAATACAACTTTATACAACTCACAAAAGCATTATATCCGATTATCCATGACGAGACTTCACCCTTTACACACTACGTCCATCTATCCAACACTTATGTCATCCACATGCTTGCATTCTTTAAGGGTCAATCGCTCACTTCTAAACTCGTATTATTCCCCATTATCCCTTCTTTCGTACGAACCTCGTTCACAATCAAACTTGCTTAAACATTCGAATCCTAACTTATTACCTTTAGAACCGTATTCCTATTCTTTATTCTTGTGTAAACGTATTTAATAGGTCGTTAATATTCGATGTTACCAAGCTTTCTCGTTCCACTCGAGAAGCAAATCTTACAACTGTGTGATTTTTATACCATCCCTAAAACTTCCTATACACCCTGCCTCGCTCTTATTGATTACAAACTATTTTATTAAGACCTCCTTCGTAAATACAACACATTTTTAAAACAACTCCAAATTTAGCTATTCAAAATCGTTTTACCTATACACGTTCACCCATGCTCATGCCCCAAAACCATTTTAGCCAGACAATTCATTTTACAAACTTATTCTTTTATCCTCCCAAAATTTCATACTTTTCAAAACGTTTCAAAATCTCAAGTCTCAAACTTTAATCATAACTCTTTAATTCTACCTCTTAAATAAATTTCGGGACGAAATTTCCTAAAGGAGGGGAGACTGTAACGCCCTGCTTTTTCGTAACCTTCCTAGATTAGAAAGCTTGTCTTTTAAATCTATTTTTGGAAGCTCGTGTCCTTTGTAATCGTAATTCATTTCGAATCGTTGTTAATCCAAGACTTCGATTATAATACAATTGACCATTTATGTGAATTACACATTGTTCATACATTCGTTTATAGAATTCAAGTCGTACACTTATACGTTTAAACTTGTTAAATGTGAATACGTAATTTTAATCGTTCCTTATGCGCAATACTCGCAATAATAAACCATAGTTAAATACTTGTTTTAAATACATAAACGAGATTATTTTGTACATATAATTATTACTTGATCAAATTCGTTGAACTTACTTACAACCATGTCTTACACACTTATTAAACACATATCTTGTCTAAATAAAAACATGCCTATTAGACATGTTAGGCCCTAAGCATGTTAGTGTACATATTAAATATCAAGTAACCGTTAATTACACAACTCAAATACAATTTGTTTGTTAAAAAAAAAAGAATGTAGATGGCAGATGCGGCCACAAGCATCAAATAGGAATGTTGTTTTTGTTTTATATAGTTACCATGCAACATCTTGCTTTTTTTAATAGTTAATTAAAGGGCACTAACCTAATTTAATATGAAGTGTACACTGCCCAACTTATATATTAACTGATAAAAAAAAATAATATAAGAACATTGCTGCCCATATCACCAACCGGACATCCATGTTTGGCTGATTTATTGCTTTTTTTTATTATGTAAACAACCAACTAATCCTATTTAATGCCACGCTAACTTAACCCTAATCCTCCCCCCCTATAAATACAACTTAATCTCAGCCTCGCTACCACTTTTGCAACACTAAAACACTCCCAAAATCACTCCAAATCGCAGCTGAAATCACAAGTTCGAGCAGATTGTTCAGCCTTCACGAAAATGAGCATAACTTCTTCATTTCTTGTCCGATTTGGTCCATTCTTTTTCCTATGTGCTTGGATCGACCTTAGCTTCGATTCCATGGGTATTTCACAGTAAATAAGTCCCTGGAACTCTGGAAAATAGGCTCCAAAGTCCACTGTTCGTTTCTGTTTTCATTTAATCTTTGTTAAACTTAACCAAACTTGAGTTTTCTCATCTCAAACCTATGTCCTAATGCTCATAATCAAATGAATGGTTAGTTGGGCTTAAAAACAAGGCTGAGACATGTTAAATCAGAGGTTAAAACCTCACAAATTTTCTGTTTTAATTAGGGTTCTTAGCCCACAAGTCATGTTCAAGCTTCAAGCTTGATGAAGGAGTGATTATGGATCAACTTGGGTTGTCCAACATAGAATCCCCACATGCCTTGATGATTTCTCATAGTATAGTTGTTTATTATTCTTGTATTGATATTAGTTCATGACCCTCCTTGTATGTTTTTACATCAAGTGTAGTGGTGAACCATAAGAGGTACCTAAATGGAAGCTTGTTCTTCCTACCTCCTACATGACTTCCATGATACTAGAGGTGCCTAAATGAAGAATAATCTTCTACCTCATGCTTGACTAATGGACTAAATAATACATACAATACTTATACATATATACTATTCGAACTCTTGATGATGGACTTGTGTTCATTCGTCAAGATATTAGAATAACATCATCTAAGGCATAAGACTTGTTACGATTCTAATGAGTATATTACTCATGAAAACATTAACCCTTGAGGTTTCATAGTGTCAAGGACAAGTACTTGGTGTTAAAAGATGATTACTTTCGAATACATATATTCTTATGTTTTAACTTCCTAAATCCCTAAACGAACATATTCAACCTTTTAACCTCATCAACTTCGTCACATTGGATAATCGGAAAGCATATGCAAATTTTGTGAGTATACTCGCAACCCCCTTTTTATGTTTACCACTTTTGGGGTGTAACATGTTTAACTATTAAACTACACTTAAACTTATTCTTTATGCAATGCACAAAACAATCCTTATACATGAATGCTATGTTATGATACTTGATGCTTATGTGGGCCATACTTATGTAATATGTTTTAGTCATTAGCTTTCACGAGCCTCCATTTGACATGTATAGCGCTATAGGAGTAACGCACCGCCCCCTTTATACTTGGGTCATGTTGAATTAATTAAACTTTCTTGCGTAAACAGAGGATTGGCTAGAAATATTGCATGCCATGTTAGATCTTGTATAAACAAAGTTGCCATGTGGATTCGTTTTAAACTTTTATACTTATACTTATGCTTAAACTTGTATACTCGCCTTTGCTTTTGCATTGAACTTTATTTTAAACATGTTACAAGTTGAGGATGATGATGCTATCAAATGAAGTAGCGTTGATGCCTAAATACACATATAGACGTTTAGGTTTAATCGTTGAATCAATTTTGATTATGCTGTATTGTATTTCCCTTGAACTTGATGTTATTTGATTTCCTTGTAATGTAGACAAATGAATTATGAAATGAAATCGGTTTATTAAAAATTGTCACAAATAGCGTTATGATGTCTCTAGCAATCTTCATACTTCGTCTCATCCCGATGTTTCCGCCATTGGTTGGGGTGTGACAATATATATATATTAACATGTCAACCTAATAAAAAACGAAAACTTTTCGAGAAAATCTCAAAGTTATATGATAATTCTAAGAAATGGAGAAACTTAGGATTTTTGTGTTAAATATGTATATTGATTTAGAATTGTTTCTATATTAGGACACATATATAAAAATAAAAATTCTGGGATTGCGGTATTAAAATACGCACCCAAAGGTGATTGTCACTAAACCCCTCTTTTTACTGTTTTATATATATTTTGGGGGTGGAACACGTTGTAAAAAGGGTTTAATAATGTTTTCGAAATAAAACATACCTTTTAATATAAAATGTATATTTTCGCTGAAAATATATGAATTTGATAAGTTATACGTTTCGAAGTAAAACGATTTTGAAGAAATGAATATTGTAAGTGCGGTATTTCTTAAGTGAAACGAGACCGTACGAAATGGGAATGAATTCCGGACTGAGTCTCAACATTTGAGTGACAGAGGAATTCGTAAGTCGTAGTATATTAAATTGTCATATTAGTAGGAAATATATACTGTACGTGAGGCAGACATCATATTGTTCTTTGAGAAAGAACCCTGTGCCCATGATTTGATTTAATCAGTTAAGTATGGTACGCGAGGAATTGTTGGTAGATCTATCGGGTTGACAACCCCGTCGTGACCGGTCGCCCCGTGTCAATGTCAAACGAAGAATTATGATTCTGTTTATTGTCTAGATTTGATTATCCCCGCATGGTTAATATATAGTTCGTATCGTCTAGCTAACATACGAGTCTGAAAGTTGACACTATAATTTAATATACAAAACCTGGGCAGTACTACTATTGTCGGAGTAATGAACCGATGGAAGGCCCATGGATTTTATTAAGAAAGTAAAATGGACTTTCTAAAATTACTTGGTTGTTTTCAAATAAACACCTAATCAGAAAGTTTTCCTTGGAATAAAATTTGTTAGTAAACAAATAAGTGAACTCACCTTCCTTTGTGTTGACATTTGATTTTAACGTGTTCTATAGGTACATGAAATCGGCTTCGGGAAATCATGGCGTATCTTGTGTTTGAATGATGCATGTTGTTTGTTTAAAAATGTTGGACAACTTTTAAACTTTCTAGGACTTTTGTAATAAGATTCGCGAGGATCAAAGACATCTTAACTATGTAATTATGTCGTGACTTAAAACGTAACGTTTAAATAACTTATGTTTAAAATAAACCAACAAGTCCAACAATAAAATGCATCGCTCGACAAGATATAAATGGGCACCAACTTCCGTCTCCACTACGTTTAAATATTCCGCTGCGACGTTTTAGGGTGTGACAGAAGTTGGTATCAGAGCCATTGGTTGTTAGCGAACTAGATGTTTTCGTGGAAAACACTAGACTTCAACCGAAGAATTTTGAGATTTAAAGTCCAAAATTCTCGAAGCCAAGATTTTAAATAAACATAGGAAATATTTTATCATGTGTGAAGGCCATTATGTGTTTTATGTGCATATGTGATTTCCTGCTTATTTTGAGCCTTATGTGTTACTACTCATGTTGATCACACACTTACTTGTACGGTTATATATGTGTTACAAATGTCGCACGAGCACGAGGTCATCGAGATCAACGACTCAAGTAGCGAGCCAGATTTCGAGACTTCACCCAGATCTATATTACCAGAGACACCTATCACGACCCCACAGATGGTTGGTATGGCTGAGTTTGCTTCATCATTCCGTGTCGACCCTGCTTTCGCTAGCCAGGTAGACCCCCGATATGCTTTCACGAGCAACGGGTGGATTGATGACGACGATGATGCTCCTCTCTCGATCCATGAGACATGACAATCATCTGGCACAGTACCAGTTATCAACGACGTGATCAGAGATGTCCCTGTATTTGGAGGACCTTTTAGTATTGCACCAGCAGTGGATGCCACTATTGTTACAGCTCGACCATTAGAGCCGTCTGTTGCTCCACCTGCTACTGTGATCGAGCCCGTTGCTGAGGTCACTCCACCTGTTTTGTCAGAGTCACCTTTACCTGTCATTGAACCAGGCGCATCTTCTATGCCTCTATTAGTGTATTATCGCCGCAGAAAGAGAGTTAGGCCTACTGGAGAGGTAGCTTCTACGTCACAAGCTGAGACTACATCTGCTTCTAAGAAGCAGAAAAGGAGTTTGGGTGGATCGATGTTGCCATTATGACCGACAGTTCGCTGCCATGCGTGAAGAGCTGGAAACGACCAAGGGAAAGCTGAAGGACCTCGAGGGGCAGATCGACTGGTTTGATGAGTTGAAGGAGTTAGATGATAGCGCGATGAGTCAGATGCATTGGAGGATTGTGGATTTGGAGGAGTTGGTTAGGAAGATGCTAGATTTCATAGGGATGAAGCGATAGATGAAGTTTTCTTTGTTTGCTTGTGGTTGTTGTTTTTGGTTGTAGTGTCTGGATACTCTTTTTGATGTTTTTCTTTTGGGGGCCTGCGTGACGATTATATTTTGTGATATTAGGTAGAAATTTTGTGAAAAACTTGTTATGGGTGTCGATGTAGACATGCCAATGATAGACATGATGTACTGAGAAACAAGTTGTTAATTTCTATGATAATATCAGATAGTTAACCTTTTGGTTTAGAAATTGTTCTCATTAATATGTGGATATTATACATGCGCTATGTTTGGTCCACTAATATTTAATGATTGAATTATTTTTATTTTGGTTATCCTCTCATGTGATTATTATTGTTGTAAATAATAGAAACGACGAAAATGCCGCCAAAAGCAAAACCGGATACTGGACTACCTGCCACCCCGGAGGAGTTGGCACGACTCATAACCCAACACATTAATACTGCCTTGGAACAGCGTGACGCTAACCAAAATGACGGTCAGAAACATGAATGCGGTACTCCTGAGCAGGATCTTGGTGGGACACAGATTGGAAACCCTTCAGGTAAAATAATGATCGGAAAGTTTTGGTTGTTCATCCGTTATGATCTCATTGGAATTTATTCCTGATTTCTATTAACCATATGAACAGTGCACCGGAGCGTACACAAAACAATCCAGGGTTGTAGCCCAAGATCATTTACTGGTGTCTTATGCAATGATGTGACATCGATATGCGTGATATCAGGCTGTCAGAATGAGTCAGTTATCCGAGTGTTTCAGCGATCTGAACCTGGAAGTGGGAATTCGAAGAAGCGCAAACCTGAGGGCTCCAAGAAGACTCCTGAAGTTGGAAGTAGGAAGAAACGCAAATTGGAGAAAGCAAGTGCAGCTAACCCTCAAGAGTCAGAAAAGGGTAAGGACGGCGATGGACAAGAGAAGTGCGCCAGATGTAGCCGAATCGGACATGTGACTTCCCAGTGTTACGCTAAGAGTACATTGGATGGAGCTGCGCTTGAAGGATGCATTACATGTGGTGGACAAGGACACTACAAAAGGGAATGCCCGAAATCGAAAGGACAGGACGTTAAGAGTAATTCCGTTGGGACAAGTGTCAGGAAGGCAAGCGAGAGTCCTGCTACGGTTACCGGCATGTTTCGAATCAAAAGCCAATCTATGTTCATACTTATAATACAAAAGCTGACTTGAGTTTCGTTCGAGAAAATATGAACCATTGTTGTGTTCACCTACTAGTAAGCCAAGTATAAAGTGCCCGATAGAACTAATAGTTGGTAAACTGATAGAAACTAGTGAGGTCGTTCGTAGTTATAACATTTAGTAAAGCGATTGTAGTTTTAGAGATTGGATTCTTATCGGTGGAGTTGAGAAACTTTGACGAAAATGCAAGCATGAATTCACCTTCCGAGGAAGAAATGGGGACTATCGCTCGAAGAAGCTAGTTGGAATCTTTTGTCCTTATGACAATGGAAAGACGGAAGCTGTTCGCAAGAATTGATAGAGTCGAGTGTTGAGTATTGATAGTCGAGAGTGGTCAGTGTAGTGAGGATGCAGAGTTGTTGAGAAAGGGCTATCCAGTGTTTGCAGTGAACGTGATGGATGCGAAGACCGAATGTAGGAACGTCGGAGAGATTTCTATCAAAGGTAACTATCCTGAAGTCTTCCTAAAAAGACTTACCTGGATCTTCTCTACGAGATGGGTAGAACTTCGTATCAATCTAACTTACGGTGCTACGCCCGATTGCACAATCTTCTTACAGATTAAGCACCGCCTGAAGTGATAGAAATGATGAGATAAGTTTTAAGAGCTTTTGGACAAGGAATTCATTCGATCAAGTTTATCGCCATGAGATGCATCTGCCTTGGTGGAACCTTGATTTGAATCTTCTTGACTTAGAGCTTGTGAATATTGGACCCTGGAAAGGGTGGAGAGTGTTGAGATGAGAGTTTAAGAATCGAGAACGTGTGTAATATAGATCTACAAGGATTCTTCGGAAGAATCCAAGTTTCTCACAGAAACTATGAGACTATATTCAATAGATTCGTTTGGTTTATTCTTATTAGTGCGAAAACAAAACCTGTAGAGTAAAAATTTCGGGGACGAAATTTCCTAAACAGGGGGAGACTGTGACACCCGGCTCTTCAGGCCGTACCGTATAATAGCAATACGTATTGTGAATAGGTAACAGGGTTATATTTGTCTGGCTATGGTGTTTATACGTGAAATTTAATGTGTTGGTAAAATTAAATTTTGATAAAAATTATGTTAGCAACGGTAAGATAAACGCTTATCGAGTAACGGTTAAAATGCGAAACGAACATCGGTGACCAACCAGACAGTGTTAAAATCCTAAAAATAGTCCGTTATGATTTGAATAATAATTTTAAACATATTTTTGAGGAAAAATAAATTAAAACGCTAATAAACTCTATTTTTCAAGTTTAAGCGCGTACCGCGCAATGCAACGCGTATACCGACAAAATACTGTCAACACAGCCCGTCAAGACAACTGAAAATCATTTTAGCAATAATTTGATAAGTTTATTCTTATAGAATGACAAAAATAAATAAAAACGCTTAAGTTCCTATTTTTGCGATTTTAAACGTGTACCGCGTAGCACAGCGCGCATACTGCCAAATACCGACAACGTCGCCAGTCCAGGCAAACAAAATATTGTTCAGTAATATTTTGGTGAGTTTATTTTTATAGAGCGCTAAAAATAATTTAAAACGCTTGATAAGATACCCGGTATCCAGTAAATTACCTGTTTTTATACTATATATGAGATATATATGTATGTAGGGTGAGGTTCGGCTAGAAAGTCCAAGTTTCTTAAAAAGTGTAAAAAGTCATAAAACACAATAATTTCAGGCATAAAACACACCTAAAACTCACAAATAATAGAATGAATATTACTAAAACACCATATTCAAACTCTAATAGTCCATAAAAACTTCAAACGCACCATCGTATAACTATGAATATAAAACACAAAATGCTAAACAACATAAAACACAATAATATTTGTCATTCCATAATCAGAGCCTTAACATCTAAAACACAACACAAAACCCACATACATGATGTTTTAGTAATCTTCATTATATTATTTGTGGGGTTTTGGTGTGTTTTATGGTTGACATTATGGTGTTTTATGACTTTTTACACCTTTTAGGAAATTTGGACTTTCTGGCCAACTCCTAGCCTATGTATGTATATGTTAAAATTGTGAGGAGAATGTGTGAGAGGGTATAGGTGGCGGCCAAGGGGGACATAAGTCCTTCTCTCTCCTCTATGTGTGGTCTTGGAGAGTGTAGTGATGATTATAACTTTAGAAATCTTCCATAACTCACCATTATCCAAGAAACCTTTTTCACAAGTTCACTCTCTCTCTCCCTTGAGCATATATCGGCTGAACACTCCCACACACACAAAATTCAGAATTTTAAACCTTTCTTGAAGATTTGAAGGCATTTCAAAGAGTTTTCAAGCTAGTATGGAGGTTTAGAGGTGATTTCAAGAAGATCCAAGCAAGAACAAGGCCTCATATCATCGTCATTTTCAAAACCCACTAAGAAATCTTGAAGGTATAACATATTTACTTTCAAAATCATGTTCATGATTCTTGGTGATGAAGATGTTATGGAAGGTTTCTCTTGTTCTTAGATTTAAACACTAACTTGAAAACTAAAACAAATAGGTTTTTAAAGAAAAATAAAATGGATGAACTAGTATGTATATATGTAGCCGTATGTATGTATATATGTATATGTATATGTATGTTGCGTTTTGGCTATTGATAGATTCTTGTTTGATGAGATTTTGTAAAGTGAAATGCATGTGTGATCTAAAGAATGTTCTTAAAAAGGTTTTAATGATTTGAAATGGATGTGATAAAAAATAAAATTTTGGAGGTTTATGCATGTATGTATATGTGTCGTGTATGTATATATGTATATGTATATGTACACATGCATGTAAGTTTTGATGATTAAAAGATTTAAATATGTAAGAAAGAATATGTCTTGCATTTGTAAGTAATGATTGTGTGATGATCATAAAAAATGTTAGAATGTTTGATATGAGAAACATGAAATAAATGAAGATCTAAGTGCATTCAAGTTCATACAAAATGATTAAAATATGCTGTGAGTGCATTAGATGCACTAACTAGATCGTACATGATGATATATGTTTATAAAAAGATGATTTGAGTATGGTTTAGTAAAAATTAATTATGACCAGATTATAAACCTTAAAATAAAGTTATTTTGAAGTGATTAGTGATATATAACTTTGTCATAATGTTTGCTAGCTTTGCATGTTGTACTTGGTGCATTAAAAGTTGTAAAATACGTGAAATCGCATGAGTTATGTGACTTAAACAAAAACTGAACTAATCTGAAAATAATCACTACTTTAATCATTAAATAACATGTATTTTATTAAAATATCAAGTCGTTTCGAGTTAGGATAGTTACGGTTAAATTTAACGCAAAACTATGCGTTAAAACGGTTAAAAATCGACTTTTCGGATGATTTTTATAAAACTGATTTAGATCAGTAAATAAACTAATATTCCTAGTTTAAAAATAAGTATTTTAACTAATTTTAAGTTTACTTGGTGCTTGGTTGGTCATACGTGACTTCCGACGCTCGAAAACGTTACCGAATCGCTAAAATACGCATTTTTCGATGAACATTAGTATGGGTGAATTTTGAGTGAATCTTTTGTGATAAAATGTATTAAGTGATTTATACATGTAGATATGATAATATGTTAAGTGTTAATCTAATAATGGGAAATTTAGACTATGTATGTATGCATGTACGTTTTGTGCGGTAGAAACGATAAAACTGCGTTAAATGTGTAATTTGTTTGTCGAGCATGAAATTTGGTACTTATGAGATATTTTAGGCATAATTTCTTTAAAAATGATAAATTAGATAAGTTAGTAATATTTGGCGTGATCGATATTAAATTTTGTGAACGTTTATGTGTATACGAAAACTGCACGCAAATCATAAATATATTACGTACCAACGAGAAAGTTAATGAACTTACACAATAATGGTCACCAATAAAATCATTCGAATCGCAAAATCATAAAATATATATATATATATATATATATATATATAAACATGTCAACCTAATAAAAAACGACAACTTTTCGAGAAAATCTCAAAGTTATATGATAATTCTTGGAAACAGAGAAACTTAGGATTTTTGTGTTAAATATGTATATTGATTTAGAATTGTTTCTATATTAGGACGCATATATAAAAATCAAATTATGGGATTGCTGTATTAAAATACGCACCCAAAGGTGAGTGTCACTAAACCCCTCTTTTTACTGTTTTATATATATTTTGGGGGTGGAACACGTTGTAAAAAGGGTTTAATAATGTTTTCGAAATAAAACATACCTTTTAATATAAAATGTATATTTTTGCTGAAAATATATGAATTTGATAAGTTATACGTTTCGAAGTAAAACGATTTTGGAGAATGAATATTGTAAGTGCGGTATTTCTTAAGTGAAACGAGACCGTACGAAATGGGAATGAATTCCGGACTGAGTCTCAACATTTAAGTGACAGGAGAATTCGTAAGTCATAGTATATTAAATTGTCATATTAGTAGGATATATATATTGTACGTGAGGCAGACATCATATTGTCTTCGAGAAAGAACCCTGCGCCCATGATGTCGTTTAATCAGTTAAGTATGGTACGCGAGGAATTGTTGGTAGATCTATCGGGTTGACAACCCCGTCGTGACCGGTCGCCCCGTGTCAATGTCAAACGACGAATTAAGATTCTGTTTATTGTCTAGCTTTGATTATCCCTGCATGGTTAATATATAGTTCGTATCGTCTAGCTAACATACGAGTCTGAAAGTTGACACTATAATTTAATATACAAAACCTGGGCAGTACTACTATTGTCGGAGTAATGAACCGATGGAAGGCACATGGATTTTATTAAGAAAGTAAAATGGACTTTCTAAAATTACTTGGTTGTTTTCAAATAAACACCTAATCAGAAAGTTTTCCTTGGAATAAAATTTGTTAGTAAACAAATAAGTGAACTCACTTTCCTTTGTGTTGACATTTGATTTTAACGTGTTCTACAGGTACATGAAATCGGCTTCGGGAAATCATGGCGTATCTTGTGTTTGAATGATGCATGTTGTTTGTTTAAAAATGTTGGACAACTTTTAAACTTTCTGGGACTTTTGTAATAAGATCCGCGAGGATTAAAGACATCTTAACTATGTAATTATGTCGTGACTTAAAACGTAACGTTTAAATAACTTATGTTTAAAATAAACCAACAAGTCCAACAATAAAATGCATCGCTCGACAAGATATAAATGGGCACCAACTTCCGTCTCCACTACGTTTAAATATTCCGCTGCGACGTTTTGGGGTGTGACACTAAAAGTGTCAACATGCCAAACTTGTGCCTCTGAATGACCATACATGAAGAATATATTCTTAGATAAGTGATTGATTGGATGTAAGAAGTCGTTCTTGAAAATAATCGGAAGATTATAAACTACAAGGGCTAAATGTGTCAACATGTAAATTCTTACCTCTGAGTGACCTTTTAACGAACCCGAGGCTTCGAAATATTCAAATATACTCTCAAGAATAAATGATATAAATTTCATGAGGTTTCGAAATCGTTATACGTTGATTATGCAAATTCCCAAGAATTAGGGTTTAAAGTGTCAACAAGGCGAAACTTATGTTTTCGGTGATCAATTAACGAAACCGGGCCTAACGGAGTTTGGTTATACTCCCTTGATCATCTACAAACTAACTACAAGGGCCAATTGTGTTTAAAATGAAAGATATAAAGCTTAAAAAGGTCCAGGGACTGAAACTGCCAACAGCTGAAACTTATTTACCTTGGGCCACACCTTGACGCGGGCCGCGTAACCCCTAGTGAATACTTACGCGGGCCGCGTGACAACTACCAGCGTCCAAAAAACTGGCAGCTGCATGTTGCAGCCTGTTACACCGACTTTGGGCCCAAAATTTCGATTCCAGGAGCTATTTGTTGGTTTTAGAATACCACTAGGACACCTGGGTGATCCTAGATGCCTCCAAAACACCTGTTATCATTCAAATGCATGGCAATTTACTATAAATAAGCTCCTAAGTTGAATGGGTCATTTGCTCATTCACTTGCATCAACTCTAACACTCACTTCTGGAGTTAGCTGACCTTAGAAGAGGATCAAGATGTGTAGAAAAGATAGCTAGGACCTTATGTAAGTGTCTTAGCCCTTTCTTAATTCAGTTTACTAGTTTAAAACCGAAAAGTCAAAGATATCGTAAATAGACTTTGACTTTCGGTTTAATCACAAATGGTCCAGCCACTGACCGAAATAAAAGTGGTTATGGGACCATATTAAGGTAGGTGATTAAACCTTAAAAGGGCACCTCCTAATTATTTCGTTTGACTAGTTAATTGTCGGGTCAAAATTTTGAGTCAAAAAGTCAAACTGGACAGAATTTAAAATAATGATTTAAACCAATAAAATAGAGGTTATAAATTATATTTTAGCATTCTAATAACTTGGTAATTAGTATTAGAAAATGTTTAAACCTGTCTAACCCGAAAATTATCAGTCTAAGGTCGGTTCATAACCGAAAGTCGCAAAAGCTTGACTTTTACTTTCATTTTCAGTTCTGACCACCCGTTTAAGCTTAATTCTCCCATGTTTTAAGCATCCATTAGGACCATATTATATAGTAGTATAACCCCTTGGAGTTATATTGCTTGGTCCTTAGTAGATTGAATTATATGCTCTTGTTTGTTAATATGCTTATAAATGCCATAATTGCCCTTTTGACATATAAATGAGATTTTTAGAAATGTGAGAGGACAAAAAGTTTTGTTACTGATATATAAGCCTGTCCCGAAAATTTGACATTAGTTCTTGGTCTCAAACTAAAGTTATGCTCGATATCGTAAATAGAAGCTTTTTATTAATTAAATAGCGATATCTTGCATAAGACATGTTTAAACTTGGATTTTTACCCAAAACTCATTACCTACTGTTAAGATATTATTTTTAAGGATTTTTAGGATTTTTGTTCAGATTATAATCTGCTCATATCATAGAGTTCTTGTGTAATTCAGTAAATGACGATAATACCCTTTTTATGCGTAAAATGAGATTAACAAATGATTTGAATGCCAAACCTTTTCCTACTGATTTCATACATTAAATAAATTATTTTGAGCATTTAAAACTGATCAAAACCTCAGAGTTACATAAACATTTTGATTATCGTCAATTGGCGAAGTTTTATACTAATTAGGTGCATAGTATGGTTTAAAACCATATTTAACACCTAAGACTTATTACCTATTGAATATTTAAACAAATTTCAATATTTTTGCAGTAAGTATAAGTCATGAACTCAGACTTCCAAAAATGTCCTTAAAAGCATATGTGAAATGACCAAAATGCCCTTTCGGGGCGTAGTTTGGCCATAAATGGTAAACCTCACATATGTATAATATCTTACTGATGTAATGTGATAAAATAAATATTTTTACTGATTATTAAAGACCAGAACCTCAGTTTGTTATAAAATCTCTTTTATAATCATTAAAATGACCAAAATGCCCTTACGGGACTTAATTTGGTTTTAAATAATTTTTGGGCATATATGTTAACATCCTACTGATGTATTAACATATCTTAAGCATAATAACATTTGAGACCTGTATATAATTCATTTGGTTACCAGTTATGCAATTATGCGTTCGGACCGGTTTATGTGACTAGTTTACGTAAAATAGCCGAAACGGGTTTAACCTTATCATTAAATCCTCAAATTCTAGAATGTGTTTGGTTTACCCATATTATACAAGTATCCAAACTTGTCGGGTCTAAACCACATTCTATTCCGATCTCCGCTTAATCTAGCGTTTAGAACCGTAAAGTTTCTTTCTAGCTAGCCGGTCTTAGTCTTTGACTTAACCAAAGACTCGTTAGCATCCTAATAGGTTATTAAACCTTCTATACAGATTGAGTAGCTTCAGTAGAAGGTATTATCATAAGGCTTAGGAATATACGGCTGAGTTACTCTTCACTTCTAGCCCAGGTAAATACTTTTAACTTATTTTCCCTTATACGGGTTTGGGATATGGTATTATAATAATACCACTTGGTCGGGTATGAAATCATTTAATCGGATTGTGATTAATAAATTTACATAACCTGTTTTAATCTGTCTTGTTTGATAACATAAACATTGGGGGTTAATACGACCGTGTCCTGGATATCCTCGGCTCATTTCATTTGAAAATGGCCACGACCTATGCACGGGGTGTAGGCATACACCTGACAGATGCAAATGCTAAAATATAAACCCAAATGTTGGGGATAACTCCTTTGTGGGTTCTATAAGTGGTGAGTCGGTTAATCATGACCGGCTTCCAACTGGCCCCAATTGTATGACAAACATATAAATCTGTATACAAGATTATCTTAAATAATTGTCCCAAGTTATAAATGATTTGTGCCTTGTGCACTTAAATCAATTTTCATAAATGTTTTCAAATGAGTCAGTTAATTGTATTTACCAGTGTAAACTGACGTATTTTCTAAAGACTGGTTGACAGGTACTTCTCGTAAATAGGTTGGAGCTACTAGGTGTCATATAAGAGGATCTTGCAAATCCCTAGATACCTGGAGTCTGTTATTTCTGTTTTATTGTATTTTATTTTAGGATCCGCATGTGGATCTTATTACAACCAAGTCTATATATTCTTTCATTCGAACACTCAGACACTATGGTTTGTAATAGTAATTATTCACCAAGCCTTCCGCTGTGCTATTTATTGTGTATATTGACCATGATGATATCAACTACGTCACGATACTCCCCGCCGGGCCCACCGGTAATATGTGGAAATATCGGGGTGTGACACGTAATGACATCCAAAGTACCGATCCCGAAAATAATCAAAATTAGGTACCGGCACCAAAAATGCTCGGTACTGTACGGTATTGTAACAACCCGCACTTTTGTGCGTTGTTACTACTCGTTATACTCGTTACGCCTAGCACCAGATATTCAGATCATAATGTAACTATATCGTATATATCGCTATTCGAAGGATAATCGCACATTTTCAAGCTACAGTATTGCTATACTACACAATTATCACACTAACACTCACGGAGGCATTGAGTGAGGACCTATTCTACCCTCCTCAGTGGCCGTGATGTGTCGAACGTAAACAATTAACGCTAACAAGGACCCTCGGGTGAGTGCTGTGGCTCCAGTCGTCATGACGATGACGACAATACGAGTAGACGGTACCCCGTCAGTCTTTGTGGCACTACACGAAATAACTTTCACGATGACATCAAGAAAGGACCTATACTACCCTCATTGATGGCCGTGAAACGTCGCTAATAATCGCATACTCGAATCGAAACCGATTGTTAATTATCGAAACTTTGGATTATGGATACGTAAATACGACCCCTAGTGATATATATATATATATATAATAATAACAATATAACGATAATATAAACTAATTATGGAAGGTACGCACTTCGAAAACTACCAAAACGATCAAAAACGGAGAAGTCCAACACGTCAGGATAGCTATCCGGACGGATGGGCCATCCGCACGCATGGGCTATCCGGGCCAAAACTCTTCTCTTCTCCTCTGTGGCCTATAAATACCATGTCACATCACTTGAACAGTGATGTGACAGCTCCTACTCAACCAAACACGCTCCAAGACCCTTTCCTCTCGATTTCCTCACGATTCCGGTAAGATTTCAACCTAATACTTGTACTTTTACAATCTACACTCGATTCTACATCATTCCATCTTTCAAAACTCAAATTCTAACCGTGAAATCTGCGGATTTGAGGCGTTTTGAGGTGATGTCACCAAGAGTTCTTATGAACTTCGAGTTGGGGTCTCATTTCACTGTAAACGACTCAGATCCGGGTGATTTCAACATGTTTTAATGACAAATCTCACCTAAATCTGTGCGATTTCGAGTTAACCATGAAGAACCATCACGAACGGCCAGATCTGATGGAACGGGGTGATTCCCGGCCGTTAGAATGAGTCGGAATTGACGGAACTTCAAGTGTTAGTGCGAAATTACACTACCCTAGTAAAAACGAACGTATTCCTTCCGTTAGACACTCGGAAACAGTGATCAGATTGCGAACCAGACATGTCAGTCCGCACGGATGACATGTCAGTCCGCACGCACAACTGTCATCCGCACGGATCATGTCGTCCGCACGCACTGTCATCCGCACGGATCATGTCGTTCGCACGCACCGTCATCCGCACGGATCATGTCGTCCGCACGCACCGTCATCCGCACGGATCATGTCAATCCGCACGCACACACATCAACCGCACGGATCACCTGTTATCCGCACGGATAACATGTCATTCGGACGGATGACTTGTCATCCGGACGGATAACCTGTCAATCCGCACGGATGCGAACAATCCAACCTAATGAGTAACTTTTCAAGGCAAACTTGCTTAACCGTATATCGTTTACTTTATTCTTCAAGGATCATTACAGACATACTCGCAACCGACTCAATCAAGTTGTAATCTCGCTAAGTACGCACTGTGGGTATACTTGACCCCTTTTTAATCGAATTTTGGGTGTAACATACGTTTCTAACAAATCGAACTTATCAAACGAAATATTCAAGCAATCGAATTATCACTTGCGAATAACTGTTATGCATAGATATACGTGATGCTAGTTGCATATGTGCTAGTGCTTATACTCGCGACGTCCCACCACGACTAGTATAGTACTATTGCGCCCGACGGGGTCTAGTTATGCCATCGTACATTCGAGCATCGAGGACTTAGTTGGTAGTATCAGTTTTGTGAGTATGTATGTCGTGTATTACGTTTATGCATATGGAAATTCGCTACGCTTTTTATCTATTATGTTATACTTATCAAACCTGTATACTCGCCAATACATTTGTATTGACAAATATTTTAACGTATGTTGCAGGTTAGATCGCAGACTTTATCAATCAAGCTAGGGAGTCTAGAAACTCAACTAAAATCTAGGTTGTCGGATTTGTATTGTTCGAGAGGGCAAGAAATCTGTGATGACTTACGTGATTGTATTATTTGTTAGTATGGGATAACGAATGTATTAAATATTATCGCAATATAGTTGTTATGGATTCTCTTGAGCAATCTGATTCGCCTAGTGCCGCGCCCCGATGATTCCGCCATCGGTTGGGGTGTGACAGATTGGTATCAGAGCCATAACTATAGGGGATTAGGTCAGACTCGACCTAGTCCGGGTCGACGTCTTAGAAATTGACCTAGTCTATAGTCTAAGTACCAACAGGCCGACTCATACAAACCCGGTGGATTTTGTATTGGGCTTACTTGATACTCTCGATCGAAATTGCTAAAAGCTACAACTTTCTGTGAACACCGCATACCACAGTTTCACACGAAGAAGCCTTTCCTAAGGCTGAAATACTACTTAGCCTTTCCTAAGGCCGACACAATACACATGTTTTCGAAAATACTCGCATAACGAAACCGAGCGATCCAGTCGAGATCAGGTGTGAAAGCCAATAACTCTCGATAGGATTGCTCACTCAGCGCATTTTTCTAGCACGAGAACTTTTCATCGAGCTAGGAGTGACATCCACATCTCGACGAAAGTCTCCTTTTCGAAATCTGGTGGAACTCACGAATTTATTCGAAGAGCATAACCACAATGAGGAACCAAGCTGTTAAGTCAGGGGTGAAACCCGTACCTTAATAAGTCGTTCCACTCTCTATAAACTGGTTTTCAAAAGCTCTCACCAAGGACTCGACTATCGCGATAACTCGAGCCACGCGATGACTAGGAAGACGAATGCCATGAGCTGCATCCCAGTGGAAGCATGAAGTCCTCTAGGTCAACGCGCATGCTCGAACTTGTTAGATATAGTTGGATTACCTTGGGTAGTCAACGCCTAAACACCCAAGGCACTCTATCATACGACCCGCCAATTTTACAAATGATCGGAACTTATCTACGTTTTGAAACTTTACGCTTTATCGATTTCTCGATTTAACGTTTTCCACTCCCTACCTTATAAACGCACAAATCGCACAGCCATCGCAATCTAAAACGAAACCCGAATGTTCGCAACGAAACTAATGCATAATCTATCGCCTTCGCTATCGTTTTCTCACTTCAACGCGACCTCGCATATTCTAAATTGACCTAAATGTGTATGATTACAAGTTACATCTATACAAATATACATATATACAACAAGTCATTGCGTGAGAACTTAGGAATTTCATGTCTCCTATGTGGCTCCTATGTGACTCGTATTACTACTATACTATCGCACCAAGTTTTGAACGCGCTCAATCGCATCACAAGACTCAAAATCATTATGATCGAATCTCACTCCAAGTCTCTTTCTGTCTAGATGCCTTCCAACAACTCTACCTCGAGACGAGTAGCTAGGAGGAGAGCCAAACGAAGTGTCAATAAGAGGATTGCATCACTTGTGACTAAGGAAGTGAGTAAGCTTATTCCTCGAATTGCCACTCAAGTGCACTCTCTCGGCAACTCTCGAGCCTCGGAAGACTCCAAGACGGAAGCGCCGCAACCTATTTTCCTCTACAAGCACTTCAAAGCCTGTGACCCGATGGAGTTCACGGGTGAAGGAGGTGCGACTCAACTACTCCAGTGGTTCGATTCTATCGAAGTTACCCTTCGTCAAAGTGCGTGTCCCGATAGTTTCCGTACTACTTGCGCTACCGGAGTATTTCAATCGCGAGCACTCGACTGGTGGACCACCAAACGTAACAAATGTGGGATCTCTGCAGCTTACGCTCTCTCTTGGAATGAGCTGAAAGAGCTCATGAAGAAAGAGTACTGCCCCCCTCACGAGATTCAGAAACTAGAAAACGAATTTTGGGAAATCAAGCAAACCAGGGGCGACAACGCTGGCTACACCGCAAGGTTCAAGCAGCTTAGCATCATCTGCCCAAGTCAAGTCAACACTTCAGGGAAAGCCATTTCGAAGTATATTCGCGGCTTACCTGAGTGTGTGGGTGATTTTGTCGAAGCTGCAAGACCTGCTACCATCGAAGAAACCTATCGCTTAGCCGCAGAAATCAACAACAAATGACTCGTGGAAGGGTTCTTCTCCAAGAATCCTGTCAAGCAAGCTCATCAAGCAGTCACTAGTAATCCTTCAGGCGAACATGTTGACGAATCTTCTGATGAATCTACTGACGAATCTTCTGACAAATATGCTGGCGATTCTTCTAATGGATCAGCTAACGATTCTTCTGACAAATCTGCTAACGATTCTTCGGATGGATCTACTGCCGAATCTTCCGATAAATCTGCCGATGGATCTTCCGACAAATCAGCCAAAGACTCTGCAAGTGAGTCTTCAGAAGAATCCTCCAACGACGACATTTCTTCGCAAGACACCGACAAACCCAGCCGCAAGCGAAAGACTTCAAGTCCGAGCTCATCAACCACCGAGCTGCTGCAACCGGAACCTCTTCGAACAGCTCCGATGTTTCCAAAACGAGCCTACACTGGAGCCCATCCTCAGTGTTACTCGTGTACCTATCATCATCCAGTTGGGGCTGACTGTCGCTATTGCAATAACTGCAACTGTTACGGTCACTACACCCGCAACTGCCGCATCGAACCGTGAACTTGAGTAAAACAACAACAGCTCCAGCAAAAGTCTCCAGCATCCGATATCTAGCAAGCGTAGGATAAAGTTGTAATGATACGATTTTTGACGTTAATTTCTAAGTTTTGAACCTACTCTATTACTCAATGCTACCACTATGTGTAACGTTAACTCTCGCTCTCGTATTCTCTTTCACACTCTAATCGTCGCACGTAGACTAGCTTCACACACATACTATATACTATATCACGAAATAATGTGTTTTACCCTCACTACACTATTAGAACGAGGTACGATAAACGTGCAAGGAAAGATTAATCACGGGTGCACACGGGATTATTTGGGTCAGTGCACGGAGATCGTAGTGAATTCTAAAGTGCCATAGCGTTTTACAAAAGGTGACACCAAATCACGGGATGAAAATAGTAGGGGTCAAGCAAGGTGTGCTTTATCATACTACCGAAATTCCGTGAAGAAAGTGCCATGTGGAGTTGAACGTTATTAGACCTATTATACTATTGTGATTATTTTCAACACACTACATTCAATCACAAGGCGTAACAAACCGTATCATCGCAAGACCTGTCGTAAGTCTGCAAATGCAATGCAATCGCCTCATCAATGGACTTTGGAGAGTCTACCTCGCAGGACAATTGCATCAACGCAGGACTGGTCGTAAGTCTATAGCAATCAATCTCATCAAGCACATTAACGCTCACGATATTGCCGGGTGAGGACCTATTCTACCCTCCTTGATAACCGTGATGCGTCGCAATGTGACGTTAAGCTTATTCGAAGCGAAATCGCAATCGTTTGTCATGAGTATCTCGCAATCTCTATCGCTTATTATATGGATCTATATCGTTTGCTGTGTATCAACCTATCGACATACCTTTAGCTGTGATATTCGTGTTAAGTTGGCACGCATGACCTCGCTTCACGAGATGAAGCTCACATGGTTAAAACATGGTGTTTCGGTCATATCAGCAAACTTCCGTGGAAAAAGGCCATGTGGGGTCTAATGTTAGTCAAACTCTGTGGTGTTAATCAATCAAACTCGAACCGCATACCTTCATCGCTCGCAACGCAACAACTGCCGCCTATCGTAATTCGTTTATCGTCGCCATCATTGCTAATGTTGTGTTTGTATTATTCGTTTAATCCTCTAATCGTTGACCGCCTATCGTGTATAATCTACCACTTATCGCTCGCTTGGTGTACATTGCAGTCTGTGTGGTATTAAGTACACATGACACCGCTTCACGAGGCAAAACTAACCTGGTTAAGCATGGTGTTTCGCCATGTTAGCAAATTCTCGTGGAAATGTGCCATGTGGGTTTAATGTGGAATCTAATCGAAAACGCGCTATTCGCTTCTCGCTTATCAACTCGCCGGATTAGTCTATTCGATTCTATCTTATGCTTGGTCCGACTTACTACTGATTGGGCCAAGTAAGCGCAATTCTATCCGCGTCATATCGGCGCACCTGACACTGCCTCACGAAACAGAAGTAATATGGGCAAAGCATGGTGGATATGCCGCTGGTACTTCCTATATATAAGTGTTTTAAACATATTAACAAACTTTCGTGGGAAAGTGCCAAGTGGGGCTCGGTGATTAACTACCTTTTGATACTGATTTAAGAACGTCTTTTTACAAAATTTTTGATTTAAAACCGGTGGACAAGTGAAATTTTCTCACGACGAGGAGTTAACATCGAATCAGCTTAACTCCATGTCCAAGGAAAGTTTCATAAGCCCAGTTTTTCCTTAAACTTTTGCAACGTCAAATAAAATCCTTCTTTAGACATTGGTTCGACATCGAGTTCAGCTTGGACCCATGTCATAGGGGAGTTTTCGTAACCCTTGTTTTCATCTTCGAATTCCTTAAAATGTTTAGAAACTTAAACTCCTTGCAACATTGGTTAACATCGACTCCGTTGACCTCACGTTAAAAGGAAAATTTTCAAAGATTTTCATCCTAAATCCCTTTCTTAATATCTAAAGCGAACGCTTCTTGTAACGTTGGTTAACGAACAACTCAGTTAACTCTACGAATTACAATCGCATCGAACTAACGAATTCTACGCAAGACAAGGTACTTTGGAACGCCAACTCGTGGGATAATACTTTCGTCTTTACGTCACTTTCCCGCTATCGCAATCGATTTCTCTTATTCGAAACGCTCTTGTTTGTCAACTCTCAGTCAAATCACTCGCTGTATCGCTACTTATACAAGATCAACTCTTAGAAGTCTACCTATTGGATTAATTTCGGGACGAAATTTCCTAAAGTAGGGGAGACTGTAACAACCCGCACTTTTGTGCGTTGTTACTACTCGTTATACTCGTTACGCCTAGCACCAAAGATTCGGATCATAATGTAACTATATCGTATATATCGCTATTCGAAGGATAATCGCACATTTTCAAGCTACAGTATTGCTATACTACACAATTATCACACTAACACTCACGGAGGCATTGAGTGAGGACCTATTCTACCCTCCTCAGTGGCCGTGATGTGTCGAACGTAAACAATTAACGCTAACAAGGACCCTCGGGTGAGTGCTGTGGCTCCAGTCGTCATGACGATGACGACAATACGAGTAGACGGTACCCCGTCAGTCTTTGTGGCACTACACGAAATAACTTTCACGATGACATCAAGAAAGGACCTATACTACCCTCATTGATGGCCGTGAAACGTCGCTAATAATCGCATACTCGAATCGAAACCGATTGTTAATTATCGAAACTTTGGATTATGGATACGTAAATACGACCCCTAGTGATATATATATATATATATATAATAATAACAATATAACGATAATATAAACTAATTATGGAAGGTACGCACTTCGAAAACTACCAAAACGATCAAAAACGGAGAAGTCCAACACGTCAGGATAGCCATCCGCACGGATGGGCTATCCGGGCCAAAACTCTTCTCTTCTCCTCTGTGGCCTATAAATACCATGTCACATCACTTGAACAGTGATGTGACAGCTCCTACTCAACCAAACACGCTCCAAGACCCTTTCCTCTCGATTTCCTCGCGATTCCGGTAAGATTTCAACCTAATACTTGTACTTTTACAATCTACACTCGATTCTACATCATTCCATCTTTCAAAACTCAAATTCTAACCCTGAAATCTGCGGATTTGAGGCGTTTTGAGGTGATGTCACCAAGAGTTCTTATGAACTTCGAGTTGGGGTCTCATTTCACTGTAAACGACTCAGATCCGGGTGATTTCCACATGTTTTAATGACAAATCTCACCTAAATCTGTGCGATTTTGAGTTAACCATGAAGAACCATCACGAACGGCCAGATCTGATGGAACGGGGTGATTCCCGGCCGTTAGAATGAGTCGGAATTGACGGAACTACAAGTGTTAGTGCGAAATTACACTACCCTAGTAAAAACGAACGTATTCCTTCCGTTAGACACTCGGAAACAGTGATCAGATTGCGAACCAGACATGTCAGTCCGCACGGATGACATGTCAGTCCGCACGGATGACATGTCAGTCCGCACGGATGACATGTCAGTCCGCACAGATCATGTCGTCCGCACGCACCGTCATCCGCACGGATCATGTCGTCCGCACGCACCGTCATCCGCAGGGATCATGTCAATCCGCACGCACACACATCAACCGCACGGATCACCTGTTATCCGCACGGATAACATGTCATCCGGACAGATGACTTGTCATCCGGACGGATAACCTGTCAATCCGCACGGATGCGAACAATCCAACCTAATGAGTAACTTTTCAAGGCGAACTTGCTTAACCGTATATCGTTTACTTTATTCTTCAAGGATCATTACAGACATACTCGCAACCGACTCAATCAAGTTGTAATCTCGCTAAGTACGCACTGTGAGTATACTTGACCCCTTTTTAATCGAATTTTGGGTGTAACATACGTTTCTAACAAATCGAACTTATCAAACGAAATATTCAAGCAATCGAATTATCACTTGCGAATAACTGTTATGCATAGATATACGTGATGCTAGTTGCATATGTGCTAGGGCTTATACTCGCGACGTCCCACCACGACTAGTATAGTACTATTGCGCCCGACGGGGTCTAGTTATGCCATCGTACATTCGAGCATCGAGGACTTAGTTGGTAGTATCAGTTTTGTGAGTATGTATGTCGTGTATTACGTTTATGCATATGGAAATTCGCTACGCTTTTTATCTATTATGTTATACTTATCAAACCTGTATACTCGCCAATACATTTGTATTGACAAATATTTTAACGTATGTTGCAGGTTAGATCGCAGACTTTATCAATCAAGCTAGGGAGTCTAGAAACTCAACTAAAATCTAGGTTGTCGGATTTGTATTGTTCGAGAGGGCAAGAAATCTGTGATGACTTACGTGATTGTATTATTTGTTAGTATGGGATAATGAATGTATTAAATATTATCGCAATATAGTTGTTATGGATTCTCTTGAGCAATCTGATTCGCCTAGTGCCGCGCCCCGATGATTCCGCCATCGGTTGGGGTGTGACAGGTATGGTATGGTATTTGAAGGTTAAAATAAGGAAATACAGGTATGGTGCTAGACCGGAGTCGAACTGAAAGTAATGATTCTGACAACGCCAAAAGGTGGGTATCAAATTGGTACCGAAAATGATTTGGTATAGTAAATTTGGTACCGATACGATACCGGTTTGATTACAGGATTTGATTCCATTTACTCATCAAGAATTTAAATATCCAAGTTAAGTTTACATGTTACAATTATTCATTACAGTAAAAGACAAAAAAGAAAACAAAAGAAGTTTTGTATATAAACCACATTCAAACGAAATACAAATTACTTACCACTTGTATGAAAAACAATCTAAACGGTGCAATTAATTGCGTTGCTACGTGGCATGAGCTCAAAGGTGATGTTAAGGATGAGCTCGGTACCGAAAACCCCCAAAAGTGGGTACCGGTACCGAATATACCTGGTACGACACCGGTACGGTACCAATATTTGAGGGTAAAAACCGGTACCAAAAATGTCAAAAGTCGGTACCGAATCGGTATCGAAATGTACCCGGTTTAGTAAATTTGGTACTGGTACCATTTGCTTATCCATATGTGGTTTTACTATTCATTTGGTTCTGTTTTTAGTAATAGGTAATAAAATATGGATGAGCTCGGTACCGGTAATGGCACCGAAAGTACCGATCCCGAAAATCATGGAAATTAGGTACCGTCATAGAAAATGCTCGGTACTATACAGTATGGTATTTAAAGGTAAAAATAAGTAAATATGGGCATGGTGCTAGACCGGTGTCGAACCGAAAGTAATGATTCTGAAAACGCCAAAAGGTGGGTACCAAATTGGTAACGAAAATGATTTGGTATAGTAAATTTGGTACCGATACGATACCGGTTTGATTACAGGATTTGATACCATTTGCTCACCAATAATTTAAATATCCAAGTTAATTTTACATGTTACAATTCAATTATTACAGAAAAAGACAAAAGAAAACAAAAGAAAGTTGTGTATAGAAAACCTCATTCAAACGAAATACAATTTACTTACCACGTGTATGAAAAACAATCTAAACGGTATACTTGCGTTGCTACGTGGCATGAGCTTAAAGGTGATGTTAAGGATGAGCTCGGTACCGAAAACCCCAAAATTGGGTACCGGTACCGAATATACCTGGTACGGCACCGGTACGGTACCAGTATTTGAGAGTAAAAACCGGTACCGAAAATGTTAAAAGTCGGTACCGAATCGGTACCGAGAATGTCAAAAGTCGGTACCGGAGTGGTACCGAAAATGTAACTGGTTTGGTAAATTTGATACCGGTACCGGTACCATTTGCTTATCCATGCATAGGGTTACTGTTCATTTGCTTGTAAATTTAATATATAGGTAAATTATTTAATGACTCACATTCGAATTTGTTTTATATTCACACGTTTAAAATTAGAATATTGGATTTTAATAATCCCAACTATTCGCCGTTGGTCGTTAACAGTCTCAATTTCAAAAATAACCACTGACAGTCCCAACTATTAACATATTCCCCGTTGGTCGTCAACAGTCTCAATTTAAAAAATAACCACTAACAGAACCCTAACACCGTTAGTCTCCGGTCGTAGGAAAAACGCTTTTGGCCGGAAAACTCAACATTTTCGTCCCAAACTTCTTTGTAATCTTATTACGGACCTTTAGGAACCCTTTTCTAGTAAAAGCCCAAATTATTGAAGTTGCCGGAAAATTTCTTTTTCGCCGGAAAACTTCTTTTTGGCCGGAAACTCAACTTTTTCGTCCCGCACGGATGGGCTATCCGGGCCAAAACTCTTCTCTTCTCCTCTGTGGCCTATAAATACCATGTCACATCACTTGAACAGTGATGTGACAGCTCCTACTCAACCAAACACGCTCCAAGACCCTTTCCTCTCGATTTCCTCGCGATTCCGGTAAGATTTCAACCTAATACTTGTACTTTTACAATCTACACTCGATTCTACATCATTCCATCTTTCAAAACTCAAATTCTAACCCTGAAATCTGCGGATTTGAGGCGTTTTGAGGTGATGTCACCAAGAGTTCTTATGAACTTCGAGTTGGGGTCTCATTTCACTGTAAACGACTCAGATCCGGGTGATTTCCACATGTTTTAATGACAAATCTCACCTAAATCTGTGCGATTTTGAGTTAACCAAGAAGAACCATCACGAACGGCCAGATCTGATGGAACGGGGTGATTCCCGGCCGTTAGAATGAGTCGGAATTGACGGAACTTCAAGTGTTAGTGCGAAATTACACTACCCTAGTAAAAACGAACGTATTCCTTCCGTTAGACACTCGGAAACAGTGATCAGATTGCGAACCAGACATGTCAGTCCGCACGGATGACATGTCAGTCCGCACGGATGACATGTCAGTCCGCACGGATGACATGTCAGTCCGCACGGATGACAAGTCAAACCGCACGCACAACTGTCATCCGCACAGATCATGTCGTCCGCACGGATCATGTCGTCCGCACGCACCGTCATCCGCACGGATCATGTCGTCCGCACGCACCGTCATCCGCAGGGATCATGTCAATCCGCACGCACACACATCAACCGCACGGATCACCTGTTATCCGCACGGATAACATGTCATCCGGACGGATGACTTGTCATCCGGACGGATAACCTGTCAATCCGCACGGATGCGAACAATCCAACCTAATGAGTAACTTTTCAAGGCGAACTTGCTTAACCGTATATCGTTTACTTTATTCTTCAAGGATCATTACAGACATACTCGCAACCGACTCAATCAAGTTGTAATCTCGCTAAGTACGCACTGTGAGTATACTTGACCCCTTTTTAATCGAATTTTGGGTGTAACATACGTTTCTAACAAATCGAACTTATCAAACGAAATATTCAAGCAATCGAATTATCACTTGCGAATAACTGTTATGCATAGATATACGTGATGCTAGTTGCATATGTGCTAGGGCTTATACTCGCGACGTCCCACCACGACTAGTATAGTACTATTGCGCCCGACGGGGTCTAGTTATGCCATCGTACATTCGAGCATCGAGGACTTAGTTGGTAGTATCAGTTTTGTGAGTATGTATGTCGTGTATTACGTTTATGCATATGGAAATTCGCTACGCTTTTTATCTATTATGTTATACTTATCAAACCTGTATACTCGCCAATACATTTGTATTGACAAATATTTTAACGTATGTTGCAGGTTAGATCGCAGACTTTATCAATCAAGCTAGGGAGTCTAGAAACTCAACTAAAATCTAGGTTGTCGGATTTGTATTGTTCGAGAGGGCAAGAAATCTGTGATGACTTACGTGATTGTATTATTTGTTAGTATGGGATAATGAATGTATTAAATATTATCGCAATATAGTTGTTATGGATTCTCTTGAGCAATCTGATTCGCCTAGTGCCGCGCCCCGATGATTCCGCCATCGGTTGGGGTGTGACAGGTATGGTATGGTATTTGAAGATTAAAATAAGGAAATACAGGTATGGTGCTAGACCAGAGTCGAACTGAAAGTAATGATTCTGACAACGCCAAAAGGTTGGTATCAAATTGGTACCGAAAATGATTTGGTATAGTAAATTTGGTACCGATACGATACCGGTTTGATTACAGGATTTGATTCCATTTACTCATCAAGAATTTAAATATCCAAGTTAAGTTTACATGTTACAATTATTCATTACAGTAAAAGAAAAAAAAGAAAACAAAAGAAGTTTTGTATATAAACCACATTCAAACGAAATACAAATTACTTACCACTTGTATGAAAAACAATCTAAACGGTGCAATTAATTGCGTTGCTACGTGGCATGAGCTCAAAGGTGATGTTAAGGATGAGCTTGGTACCGAAAACCCCCAAAAGTGGGTACCGGTACCGAATATACCTGGTACGACACCGGTACGGTACCAATATTTGAGGGTAAAAACCGGTACCAAAAATGCCAAAAGTCGGTACCGAATCGGTATCGAAATGTACCCGGTTTGGTAAATTTGGTACTGGTACCATTTGCTTATCCATATGTGGTTTTACTATTCATTTGGTTCTGTTTTTAGTAATAGGTAATAAAATATGGATGAGCTCGGTACCGGTAATGGCACCGAAAGTACCGATCCCGAAAATCATGGAAATTAGGTACCGTCATAGAAAATGCTCGGTACTATACAGTATGGTATTTAAAGGTAAAAATAAGTAAATATGGGCATGGTGCTAGACCGGTGTCGAACCGAAAGTAATGATTCTGAAAACGCCAAAAGGTGGGTACCAAATTGGTAACGAAAATGATTTGGTATAGTAAATTTGGTACCGATACGATACCGGTTTGATTACAGGATTTGATACCATTTGCTCATCAATAATTTAAATATCCAAGTTAATTTTACATGTTACAATTCAATTATTACAGAAAAAGACAAAAGAAAACAAAAGAAAGTTGTGTATAGAAAACCTCATTCAAACGAAATACAATTTACTTACCACGTGTATGAAAAACAATCTAAACGGTATACTTGCGTTGCTACGTGGCATGAGCTTAAAGGTGATGTTAAGGATGAGCTCGGTACCAAAAACCCCAAAATTGGGTACCGGTACCGAATATACCTGGTACGGCACCGGTACGGTACCAGTATTTGAGAGTAAAAACCGGTAGCGAAAATGTTAAAAGTCGGTACCGAATCGGTACCGAGAATGTCAAAAGTCGGTACCGGAGTGGTACCGAAAATGTAACTGGTTTGGTAAATTTGATACCGGTACCGGTACCATTTGCTTATCCATGCATAGGGTTACTGTTCATTTGCTTGTAAATTTAATATATAGGTAAATTATTTAATGACTCACATTCGAATTTGTTTTATATTCACACGTTTAAAATTAGAATATTGGATTTTAATAATCCCAACTATTCACCGTTGGTCGTCAACAGTCTCAATTTCAAAAATAACCACTGACAGTCTCAACTATTAACATATTCGCCGTTGGTCGTCAACAGTCTCAATTTAAAAAATAACCACTAACAGAACCCTAACACCGTTAGTCTCCGGTCGCAGGAAAAACGCTTTTGGCCGGAAAACTCAACATTTTCGTCCCAAACTTCTTTGTAATCTTATTACGGACCTTTAGGAACCCTTTTCTAGTAAAAGCCCAAATTATTGAAGTTGCCGGAAAATTTCTTTTTCGCCGGAAAACTTCTTTTTGGCCGGAAACTCAACTTTTTCGTCCCAAACCTCTTTGTAACCTTAGATCGAACCTTTAGAAACCTTTTTCTAGCCAAAAATGGTTTTCCAGAGACTAACGACGTTAGTGTTCTGTTAGTCAGGGTCTATTGGTGGTCAATATGTCAATAGTTGGGACTGCCAGTGGTTATTTTTGAAATTGGAATTGTTGGCGGCCAACGACGAATAGTTGAGATTATTGAAATCCAATATTACTATATATTAAAAAAGCAACTTAAATGAACAATAATTCTAATGTATTATAATCATTTATTAATATATTAATACGTATTATTATTTTCTTTACTTTCTAGGTTGGATAAACTTGGTGTCCATCAATACTGATATCGAAAATACCGGTACGGTCCGGTTCATTATTGGTACATGAAGGTAAAAATCGGTACCAACCTGATACAGAAAACGCCAAAAGTCGGTACCGGATTGAGTTTGAAAATCTTTTAGTTCGGGAAATTCGGTACTACTACACGGTACCATTTGTTCATCCCTGATCAGAGCTCCGTTGCAACCGATACCGAAAATACCGGTTACGGTACCGGTATATGAAGGTAAAAATCGGTAACGAACCGGTACTAGAAACGCCAAAAGTCGGTACCGATTTGGTACTTAGGATCCTTCTGTTCGGGAAATTCGGTACCGGTACCCAATATTATTTGCTCATCTCTGACCACGGGTTTCACACGAACAACATCATTAACATACAACTTTTTTTGTTGATTTTCTTTCTATTATTTTTTTACAGTTTTTTACATTTTCTTTTTATTCTTGTTAGTGGTTCCGTGTGCAACGCGCTCGTAGTGATTTTAAAACACATGTAAACACAGACTAAATAACAAATAAAGTTCGCCGCAACACGGCTAGGGTGATAAACCTAGTTCCTTTAAAATTGATAGGACATTTCTCTTTATATTTGCATATTTATTCGTCAACTTTTAATTGAATTCCTCAAAACATTTAAATATAAATCGCAATGGGAGGCTAGCCCAATAATAGAGGCATATGTCTCTTAGAGGGACGTCCCATGTTTAAACTTGGGCACAAAGAGTTATTTAAATAATTGGTGTAAAGTAGGGTAGATACGACCTTTGTCGTTGATAAAAAAAATAAATTTAAATTTTTCCAAAATTATGATGATGTACTGATATTATTATTTTAATTGTAAAGTTTCAGAATGCAACCCTTTTAAGTTATTTCCTTTTCCTGATTATAAAGAGGTATTATTTTTCTGAAGTTTTGCAGCAAAACGAACAGTTTATAACAAAATACAAAAAAACATGGACATTTAAAAAGAATCACATTTCCAAGTAGTTACATGCTACATTTGAGAATTGAACCAGTGCTTTAAAATAAAGAATGGAGTTTGACTTAAAAGAAGTCAAAACAAACCCAAGAATTTGTTTGGAAGATTAAAAAGAAATTAGTGCATGATGTATGTCAAGGCCAAAGCAACCATCATGAGCACATAAGCCACCCCTTGATCAATTGTTGCACCTATAACAATAACCATAACCAATTTAGAAATCAAATATTACACACATATATATACACACATATTTACACACCCCTAATAATTAGTTTAATCTTTTTTTGATAATAAAATGTAACACTCTAAACCAACCAGTCTATTTTCTCATATCTATTTAATATAATAAAATGGATAATCTATTTGAGAAACTGGGCCGCAAAGGGAAAAGGATTAGATAGACAGTTTTCACCGCTTTTATCAGTTACACACTAAACCAACCAGTCCATTTGTAATGGGTTCATTATTTAGTAATCAACTGACGACAGTTTAACTGATTAGAGCGACTAGTCTAGATCGGTTTTCACAATACTCGTTAAAATCTAATGTGCAAGAGAGAAACATACCATCACTTGAAGGAGCCTGGGCAGGGGAAGAAGCTTGAGCATTGATCGTTGAAAGAATCAAAGAAACCGTGATAACGAAAATAGCCATCACAAAATTCATTCTCACACACTCCATTTCCAAATTTATTATTTATTCTAAAAACAAATAAAAAATAAAATCTTGAAAAATACCCGACCTTAATTTTTCAAGAATTTCATAGCCATAAATGTGCTTATATGAGATGTATATATAGTGAGAGAAGAACAAAGATATATTTATTTAAAAAAGATTAATTACTTGTTTTTTAATTAATTTATAACCTTAAAATGTAACGACCACTCTGGATGGTCGTTGAAATGATGATTACAAAGAAGATTATACAGTTAAGAAATTATTTTGGCCGTTGATCAATGCCACGTGTAGGGTGTAGAATGGATGCACGTTAAGATGTACGAGTTTAGGCTGGATTGAGCTGGGTTAGCACATGCATATGATTGTTTGCCCCTATGTCGAATATTCTTTCTTTTTGTTGTTCTTTTTTCTGGTTTTCTTTCTTTATAAAAATGTTAAAATTCTATTTTATTATTTATATCATTAAAGTCAATATTACAGAATTACATATATAAATATTGTCAATATTACAGAATTACATATATTATATATAAATATATTTGGTTAAGTTTAATGGTTCATATTGCTGCTGTAAAAAAACTTAACCAAAGATTGATTAATAATTTTAAATTTTACGATTAAGGAATATGCACAATGATACTCTTCAGGACCGTATCCGAACATCACAAAAAATTTATGGTCGTGTGAGAGATAAAAAATTTAGGCCATATTCATTCACCTGTTATATTTGTTTATTGATCTGGGCCAAGTCATTAATCAATTACACACTAAAATAGGTGGGCTTTTGAATTTAATTGGCAAAAACAGTTGGGCTTTGAAACAGGTGGTCTTTAATGTTTTTTGTTCATAAATCCATACCCTTTAAGTTTTTTTCTTTAAAAACATAATGATTTTTTTTAAATATACATATATATAAAATTCTAAATTTTTTCGGGCCCTTTTCCCATTTGGGCCAGAGCGGTCGTCCACCCGGCACTTGCTGTGGGCCGGTCACGATACTCTTAGATATAATTTTATTGATCAAACTCATGCTAAAAGCGTAAAACAGCTTCAAAACTCCTGTCTGTTGTGGGCTTAACGTGTTATGTTAAAAGCGTAAAATACCTTCAAAACTCCTCTCTATTTTGGGCTTACTGTGTTGTATTATCATTAGAAGATATACGGTATCACCGTCCAAGGACATGTAAACTCTCTCTTATGTCGGGTACATATAACATATAAATATTTGAATATTTGTTATCGGTGTCGCGCTAAGTCCAACACCGCTAAATATGCCCCTGTTTGATGGGAATATGAATATGAATTTTATACAGCTGCAATGAAAATATATGAGAATATAGCCTTCCTATCATTGATAGAAATAAGAAATGTAGAATTACATATTACTTAGGATTTTAAGTTTGGATCGTATTTATAGTCTTTAACAAAAATAAGTTTAATGAATATAACCCTCTATGTTATTAACCTCTTTTTATCATATATCAAATTATATTTCCCCACTTTGATATGCAATAAACTAAAAAAAGACTAAAGCAGTATTTTTATTACGTATTAATAGTACAAAAAAAAACTACACACTTTATTATAATTTCTATATTTATAAGAAGGTGTGAAGCTATAGATTTTATAGAGTCATAACCAAATTCATTCAACAAATCCATTGTCGTCCAGCGGTTAGGATATCTGGCTTTCACCCAGGAGACCCGGGTTCGATTCCCGGCAATGGAACCTTTTTTTCATTTATTTTTTATGTAATGTTCGTTAAAATGCAAAGAGAAGTTGCTTTCACTTTGACTACTATGCATACATAAACCATGCTGATGATGTTTTAGGAGATTGGATTGCTGGAACTTCTTAACAATTATATATTTGGAGTTAAGTTCACGTACAAAATATATCTTAACGTACGAAAGACATGAAAAAACAAAAAAAAAAACGCGGTGACATTTTCGTAATTATTTACTCGTAGAGTAATTATCAAAGTTACTCTACAAATGATCTTGTATTGTAATTTTGATATTGTAGAGTAATTTTGTAAAATGTTCTTGTAGCGTAATTTTGATCTTGTAGAGTAATTTTGTATAGTATCATACTTACTCTACAAATGATCTTGTATGATAATTTTGATCTTGTAAGGTAATTTTGTAGAGTATCATAATTACTCTACAAATTGTATGTTGTTTGATAAACTTGCAGAGTAATTTTGATACGCTTTTAGAGTAATTTTGATGCATAGTAATTTTGACACTTGAAGAGTAATTTTGATAATTACGCTACAAGAACATTTTACAAAATTACTATACAAGATCAAAATTACCCTACAAGATCATTTGTAAAGTAATTTTTTTTAATTACTCTACGAGTAAATAATTACGAAAATGCCACCGCATTTTTTCAGCAAAACCTTCCGTTCGTACGTCTTATACGTTAAAGTTACTTGTATTTGATTTTTTGTCTATATATTTGACTACTCCATACCCTATACCTAGTGGTGCACAAAAATCCCGAACCCGGAAAAAAAAACCCGGAACAGGGTATTATAAAATCCGGGTTTTCTATACCCGAACCCGACCCTACCCATAGGGTAGGGACCGGGTATTCATATTTGATCTAAAACACGAACCCGGAACCTGGTTTTTTTTATACCTGGTTTATACCCGAAACCCGGTTTTTATAAATACCCGGAACCGGGTTTTATAAATACCCGGAACCGGGTTTTATAAATACCCAAAACTGGGTTTTTTTATACCCGGTTATATAGCTACCTCTAGTTTTAAGTAGATGCATCTTTGAAAATATGATTACACACACCTAATTATGGACATTCCACTTCTGTTTAAGCTTATGGGCTTCATGAGGGCTTTTAAGCTTTGTGGGAATATCACTCACAAAGTTGATTGTTGTTTATGTAATCCAAAAGGATTCAAATCAGGACTATTCCTTCGATCTAGCACTATCGAATTTAAATTTAGAAATGTCATTAAAATTTCATTAGGCACCATCCACTAAAACATATAAAGAAGCATTAATACCCGGTCGGGTTTTCTTAATACCCGGTGCGGGTTTTTTCCCAACCCGATGCATACCCGAACCCTACCCGATGAATACCCGAACCGCACCCGAACCCGGAAATAGGGTATTATAATACCCGGGTTTTATAAAACCCGACCCGAACCCTACCCGAACCCGGGTATATAGGGTATACATTTTTGGTAGAAAACCCGGACCCGGTTTTTAAAAAAACCCGATTTTGTAAAACCTGATCCTACCCGAACCCGGTTTCATACCCGAAACCGGTTTTTAAAAAAACCCGATTTGTGCACCACTACCTATACTAGCTTGTTAGATCTGAAGGGAACAAAGAAAGGAAACCACACAAGTGGGGCCGAAGCCCACGATCATCAGCCCGTTAGCATGTTATCAACCCTCCTTTTTCCTAAATATTTTTTCAGGTTTCCAAAAATCTTCCCAAAACAAAACTAACATACTAGCTTAAAGGTTGCAGAAGGAATGGAGGGTTACTCTGGTTTTTTGTGACGCCAATCTATATTTATTGGTGGTCTATCGGTAGTTCTATGCTGTTTTATCAAAAATCATCATGCTGACAACGTGTTATCAAACTAACCTAAAAACAAAGCAATATGTGAAGAATTATAGTAACTAGCCTTAAGCCCTCGCGTTGCGGGGTGTGTGCCGCAAAACCATGCTACCAGCTTTGCGGGGTTGGATAGTAAAACCATTCTAAGCTGTAGAAACTGAACGACGACAAATACCAGAAAACGACGTAAAACAAAAGCACGAATTTTTAATACCTAGTGACTCACATGACGTAAAACATAGACAAAGTGATATTTATATTGACACATATTAGAAAGTCAATGGGAAAAAAAAACCTGATGGACTAAATGTGATAAGCAAACCCTGTGCTAAATGACAACCAAACAACGACCAAATCTAGAAAAAAAGTAAAGCAAAATTTAATTAAAAAACTAAGCTCTGTTAAGTTTTTTAAGAAAAAAAAAAGACAAAACCAAAAATGACAAAAGAATATACTATTCCTTGAATTGTTATTTCATATTCAGTGGACCAAGTGTATGTATTACTGTAATGTTTCACATTTATATATTTTCCTTATTTAGAAAGTTGTATTCGTATTCATATTTTTAGAAACTTGTTATAACAACTCTCCTAAAATACTTATAACACCCCTATACGCCCTAAAATACACCCCGTATACGAAAAATAGGCCCCAAATACCTTAATTTTTACAAAAATCAAATAAATCAAAATCAGGGGGCGCTCGCGGGCCGCGACCCCCTTGGGTATAGTTGTCGCGGGGCGCGACCTAGTGCCACCAGGCTCAACCCGGTTCCGCCACGTGGTGTGACACTCGGCGTACCTATAGTGGTGACTAACCAAGGCTAGGGTCTACCCTAAGCTCTCGCGGGCCGCGAAGACCTTGTCTTCGGCTCTCGCGGGGCGCGACAAAGTGCCGATCAGGCACTATAAATAGAGGAGATCGGCATTCAGTTGCAATTCGCTCACAATCGATCTTTCTCTCTAAAATTCTGAATATTAGAAGTAATATCGGGTATAATACCCCCCTAAATAGCGAAGCTCTGCCTAGATGTAAGTATTATAACCCCCGGTTACGTATTAGATACTCTGCCCGATTGATCTAGTGCTCCGTAACGCATGTCGAGGCTCTGCCTGACTTCGTCGTTGGAGTTCTGTCTCAGGAGGGGGTATAGCTAATGTAAATTGGGTTATTATACTAATACGTGTGCATTGTTTAAATTAATAGATTATAACCAGGAAGTCACCAGGAACTATCTAAAATAACAATGTGAGTAATCCTTTCTTTTTGTAAACTGTTTTTACAAAACCTCAATTGTTTTACATTATAATTAACAGTGATTGAGGATTTGTAATTCTACAATTATCGTCGGTATGTTGGGGTTTTGTATACAAAATTTGTTACTACACTGTTATAACAACCCTCTAAAATATTTTCTGACACCCTTAATATATTTAAAGTATCCTTACCCGTCTTAAAATACATCTAGTATACGAAAACTGGACCCTAAATACCTTATATAATTAAAAATAAAATAAAAACCAGATTTTGGGGTCGCTCGCGGGCCGCGAAGGCTAAGCCTTCAGGCTACGCGGGCCGCGACCTAGTGCCACCAGGCGAAACCCTAGCCCGCCACGTGGCAGGACACCCAGAGAAGCTATGCTTGTGATTCGACGAGGCTAGGCCTACACCCCTAGCTCGCGGGCCGCGAAGAACCCATGTGTGGTCTTCGCGGGGCACGACAAAACCCCTGAGCAGCCCTATAAATAGCAACGAGAGGTTTAGTCAACAAATCGTTCACAACTTTCTTTCTCTCTCAATTTTCTATATAGTATACACTATACCCGGACATTATACCCCCTAAATAACGAAGTTCTGCCTCGTTGTAAGTATCATAACCCCCAGTTACGTATTAGATACGCTGCGCGATTGATCTAGGGTTCCGTAACGGCTGTCGTGGTTCTGCTCGACGTAGTCGTTGGAATGCCGTCTCGGGGAGGGTATTATTAATGTAAATATTGGGTTATTATACTAACGCGAGTGCATTTGTGTAATTAATAGATAATAACCAGGAAATCCTTAAGGAAAACCCTAAGACAGCAATGTGAGTAATCCTCCTTTTTGCAAACTGTTTTTACAAAACCTCATATGATTAACATTATATTAAACAGTGATTGAGTATTTGTATTCTATAATTATCGTCGGTATGTTGGGGTTTTGTATACAAAATTTGTTACTACATTGTGAGTAGTAACATGACCACAAGTCGGGTTGACAGTACCATGGGTGGTAATTAAAGTAGATGGAAACAAATGTAATTGCTCAACCGCCCTCAATACTGTACAATGGTTTTACTTAACTTAATTAAACTAGGATTCACTCACCAGTATTTCCCACTGACAAAATGTTTTTAAACACGTTTCAGGTAACCAAATGTGAAAGCCAAATAGAAGCCAGTTGGACAGCACTGAAGGCTTGGAAAAGTGGCTATAAAATTTACCTAAATAAAGAGATGTTTTTATTTAATTAAAATAGGGTTTATCCCTATAAAATGTGTGTACTTGAAACTTGGGAAATTCCCATATGTTTAATATTATAAAAGCGTGGTATTTTACTCTGATAAAATATTTTCTAACTACGGTCCTGATGTAAATTCCGCTGCCAAACTGATAAACACCGATACCACTGAAACTGGCCGCGGCCGCCCGTTCCCGGGTAGTTAGGGGACGGGGGTTGCGACAACTGTGAGTAGTAACATTTCCACAAGTCAGGGTTGACAGTATCGTGGGTGGTAATTAAAGTAGATGTAAACAAATGTAATGGTGGGATGCCCTCAATGCTGTAAAAAGATAAAACCTGTTTTGATTAAACTGGGATCCACTCACCAGTATTTCCCACTGACAAAAATGTTTTAAACGCGTTTCAGGTAACAAAATGTGAAAGCCAAATAGAAGCCAGCTGGAGAGCACTGAAGGCTTGGAAAAGTGACTATAAAAGTTATCTAAATAAAGAAGAAGTTTTATTTAAATAAAATAAGGTTTATCCCTATAAACATATTATGAATGGAAACTTGGGTTTTACCCATGTGTTTATTATTTATAAAATGAGGTGTTTTACTCTGATAAAATATTTTCTAACTACGGTCCTGGTGTAAATTCCGCTGCCAAAATTAAATAAAAACCGATACCACCGAATGTGCGAGTTCGCGGCCGCCCAGAGATGAAGGAACTTATTCCCAGCCTACTCCTTTGGGGTATTCAGTTGACACAGAAGAGGGGATTTTCGTATTTAAGGCGCAATCCGAAGAACCATTCCCTACCAAAAGAGAGGATGGTTCAGTCGGGGAGCACATGAGCGTAGGAAAAGAATGAAAAAGTTACGTCAGCAACGGACTTCACAGCAGCAAATAGGGAAATGAATACCCAGACCCAAGACATAATCAATAGGCGATTGGCCAACTTTCACATATTAGCTACTACTGCCGCAGACCCAAACCTAGAACAAATCATTGCACCACATCCACTACCACTATTTCCCACCCAGCCAATGGAAATAGAACCCAACCAAGAGGAATCAGTTCTTATACCAGCTTTTAACCCTGATGAGATACCTAGAGTTCTAGCACCCAATCCCTTAGCATATGACCCATGGAATGACGACCATAGGGATTATCGAGAACTCTACCCACAGGAGGAGCCCATGCCAAATCCTTTAGCACCATATCCTAATCTTGACCCTCTAGATCCATATTGGGATGCTGACCAGTATATTCGGGAAATCCTAGAAAACCCATACCCATATGGAGAACCTTTACCTATGTATCCTGACCAAGTACCCGCACCACGACCACCCATGAGTGATGAGAACGTTCAGGAACTCCACCTGTACGGTGAGGAGTTAATAGATTAAGGAGAGAGGATAAAAGGGATAGGAGAGAAGCTCGTTTGGAAGTACGACGAGAGGGAAATGCAGTTTAACCCGTAGAAATAATAATAAATAATAATACTATATATATATATATATATATATATATATATATATATATATATATATACACGAGTAGTTTGAAAAAAAATGAACTAAAATAGATAATCCAATACCTACTGATACATAACTAGTAGTATGTTTTAAATTCCAGTTATAGTTGTAATAGATGCATATATATAAAATAGAGTAAATGTCGCAATGCTCGACGGTTTTGATCAATTTGTTTGTTTGTTTGTGTAATTGTTGGCATTAAATCTTATTATGTGATATTAATACCTGATAATTGTTTGTAAATCCAGATGGACAACGAAGTGAATTAGGAAAACCAGAATAACGATAATAATGGGAACCAATTAGATAACACTTTCGTCCAACATATAGTGGCACAAGGAATTATAGATGCTATGCCTTATATCATCCAAACTGTTAAAGAAGCAGAAATTAATAAAAGTAATAGTGGAAGTAAACGACCACCTACTGAACCCAGTCACAGCGTAAACAATGGACCGTTACTTCAATTGCCTATTCCAAAAAGAAGAAGAACCATGTCATATGGTTGTTTACAAAGAATTCTGGTCTTGCAAACCAATAGAATTCTCTGGCAATGAAGGAGCCATGGCAGCTCTACGCTGGTTAGAAAAGACATAGGTTGTCTTAAAAATAAGCAAGTGCGCAGAGGAAGACAAAATCATGTTTGCTTCCAATCTTTTTAAGAATGCAGCCTTAGAATGGTGGAATACTATTCTCCAGTCTCGGGGAAGTGACAGAGTCTATAATATGGAATGGACTGAGTTTAAAAACATGGTCGAAAGAAAATTATGTCCTCCCAATGAAAAAGAACAAATTGCTAATAAGTTCTTAAACCTTAGAATGACTGGAATGGACTGTAAGGGTTACATTACCATATTCTTCGAATATGCTAGAATAGTGCCAACCCTAGCCTCACCAGAACCAGTATTAATCTCCCGTTACATCTGGGGATTAATCAGTGAGATTAGACATGTAGTCAAGGCAGCTAGACCACAAACCATAGAAGAAGCTGTAGAACTAGCGAATACCTTGACCGATGAATTGGTACATACGCAAGAAGAAAACCAGAGGAAGAACCTAGTCCAGAAACTTACCCAGGAATTTCGCTACGGTAATTCCAACCGTGGGAAGAACATAGGTTCTACTTCTGCACCTTACTGTAAGTCTTGCAAGAAGAAACATTCAGGAAGATGTTCCACATACTGCAACTTCTACAAAATACTGGGACACAAGGAAAAAGACTGCAGGAAGAAACCCAGTAATGGAGTGTGCTTCAATTATGGAGAAAAGGGACATGTCAAGCCGAACTGTCCGAAACTAGCTACAACCATGAACAACAAAACTACTAAGAATGCTAGAGCATTTGTTCTGACAGCAGAAGAAGCCAAGATGGTTCTGGATATGATTGCTGGTACGTTTTTAGTTAATGATGTTTTTGCTAAAGTATTATTTGATTCTGGTGCGAACCAAAGTTTTATTAATACTTCATTTTGCAAAATTCTTAATCAACCATTAACTAAACTTCAACAAGAATGTCTAGTGGAGACGGCGAACGGGGAATCTATCACACCCCAACCGATGGCGGAAACATCGGGTCGCGGCACTAAGCGAAACAGATTGTCCAGGAGAATCCATAACAACTATTAATTATATTATATTAAAGGTTCATGTCCCATACCACAAACATATAAAATAAAAACAATTATTATAGACGTTGTTCTCAAAGACAAATAATCCATTCCGACAACTCAGATTTTATATAGTTTGTTTCTAGACTCTCCTAGCTTGATTCCATAGCAGCTAACAAGCAAAAGCAAGTGATGTATTGCAAAATACATCCATTTATCGTGTAAAGTTTGTACATTTTTCGTATACATTAATTTAGTTTTGTTTCGAATTTAATTACTTTGATCGAATCTTGTGTTTCCAGGCCTTCGGTGCTAAAAATGTCGAAAAACGAAGTGTTTAAGGCTGGGAAACTAGTGGCAAAGAAGTTAGAATAATTTATGAAGTTTTGGGGTGTTGAAGCTGATGAGGAATTGATCTTTCTGTGAAAACCAAAGCCTCGCACTACGCCAAAAGGAACCCCCATAGCCGTCGCGCTACGCCAACATTTAAATAATAATTTCTGACATTTTGTGTCGTCGCGCCACGCGACCTTGAAGGCCCATACCCGTCACGCGACGCGACGGGGTGGTTTGACTGTGAATCTTCGTTTGTTGATTAGGGTTTGGTATAAAAACTCAAGAAATCATTCATAAACCACAATTACGAATCAAGAAACCCTAAGGCGATTTTCAGAGCATAATTTACGAATTTCGGAGTGTTTTGGCTTGCAAGAATCATCCGGTTGAAGCTTGGAGCATAGGAAAGAAGATTGTTCGGCTCTTATCTCCCGGTTTTCATTATTTTCTTGTTTTCGATACTTTAATGATGAATTCTTGTTTTGAACTTTGTGTTTTGATTTTAGACATAATGTCTTCCGGCTAAAACCTTTGTTAGTACCTAGGTTAGATGATAGTTTAATAAAGTTTGGATTTTTAACGGTTTTCTATTGTTTGTGTATGGATTGATCTTTGAAAGTAAATAATTCTAGAACCTTTAATTTGGTGCATATGCATATTTAGATTTGATTGTTGATTATTTACTGTTTCACATAAATTTTGGTGGATGTCTTTCACATAATGAATTTGTGTTGATTATTCGTATCTTTGCAGGTTCGGGTGATCTTTGGGTAAATCGGCCGATAGCCTTAGAAACAGTAATTAAAATACAATTAGACCTAAGTATTCTGCTTAACTTGTCGCTGAGAGGCTCAGGTTTGTTAGTAGGTCTCGGTACGATATATAGCTAAGATAGGTTTTGAGAGAAGTCGGTCTTAGTTCCCTAATCGCACCTGTGTCTATTAAACCAAATTAGAATCTAGAGTTGCCTTAGACTTTTGCGCTGAGAGGTAGATTGTCATATTAGGGTACTTTTAGAGACGTTAGAGGACTGAGAGGAAGTCTAACAACCGGTGTTCATAACAGCCTTGTAGGGTCTCCTAGGTTTCTTCCTGAGAAGGGTCAGGAGGTCTTAGCAGAGATACCTTAGGGTTTAGTACTTTAAGATCCCGGTTCCATAACACAGTAGTACCGTTTGAAATCCATTCCTAGTTAAACTGGATTCAAGCCTAGGTAGTCGTTAATCTCTATAGAATTAAACCTTAGTTCTTGTTCGTGTCATAGTCTAGCTTTATTTTAATTTCAATTCTAGGATTTTAGTAACCCCCCCCCCCCTAAAAACACAAAAATAGTTAAGTCAGTGTCAGTGTCCATCTAAACAAAGTCTTTAACGTAGTTAATTAGAGTCCTTGTGGGTTCGACATCCGGACTTGCTTTTCTTTACTAGAGTTGACCGGTACACTTGCCGGTGAGTAGTTTAGTCGAGTTAGAGAGTCTAGATTATTATTACTTGAGTCTAATTTTAGGTTTATTTTAGTTGATTTTATTTGAACTACTTATAGCACATCAAGTTTTTGGCGCCGTTGCCGGGGACTCGTGGCAATTGCGTTAATTACTTTGTTTGGATTTCATCTGATATCTCTACGTGATTTTTGTGTGTTTTTGTGTCGTAGGAGTCCAAGTAATTTTAGTGTCTTTTTATTTTTAGAGTCTTTTGTGGAGTTGTCTTACTTGTTTGTTCTCGGTTTTGCAGTTAATGCCCCACACGCGTTCTCAGGGACCAGTGAAGCCGCCGATCGACAAGTCTTCCTTCTCAACATCCAGTTCACAGGTTAGAAAATCCTCAACTTCATCTTCCTCCCCTTCTGACTCTACACTCCAATCTACACCACCAGCCTTCGACTTCACCCCGAAGTCATCACCCCACAACTCCCCACCACCGTCCCGTTCCCGTACACCTAGTCCACCACCAGTCTTACAAATGGCCCATAACCAAACTGTCCACCAACGTTCCACCTCAGGTTTTACCACAAACTCGAACATCACCTTACCCGAAATCACCAATGACAAGTCCTGGCAAATTCCCTCATACATCATGACCGCTATTAATAACTCTTGCCAGTTTCATGGTCATGATGATGAGGATGCGCCTGCTCATATCAACCGTCTCACCCGTCTTTGCAGCACCTTCGGTATCGAAGGTGTTAATCTTGATGCCCGCTATCTCCAAGTCTTCCCATTTTCGCTTGCTGGCCGCGCAGCCACATGGCTTGATTCGCAGCCAGCAGGTACCTTTATTACTTGGACTGGACTTAGGGATGCCTTCCTTGCTAAGTATTTTCCACATGCTAAGGCTTCTCGCCTTCGAGATCAGATCCATTCATTCAGAATAGAGCCTGATGAACCATATCACTTAGCTTGGGAGAGGTTTCAAACTTTGCTCTCACGTTGCTCCCAACATGGGCTGTCTGATTGGGCTTTAGTAGAAAATTTTTACAATGGTCTTACCCCTGAGTGTAAGTCCCGATTTGACACATCTGCAGGAGGCCATCTTATGGGAAAGAAATATGTGGCCGACTGCAATGATCTCTTTGAGAGCTTCGCTCATGCTGATATAGATCATAGTGCCACCGGCAGGAATTCCATTCTTGTTGCTACTTCCACATCCACTCGAGGAGTAAACCAAGTTGTTTCAGACTCAAAGGTATCATCTCAGCTTGACTATATCACCAAAGAGTTGCTAGAAATTAAGAAAAAGGTCGATATGTGCGAAGTTTGTAGGGGTGGTTATGGCACCGTAAATTGTCCAACACTTACCCTAGAACAGGTAGAGTACATTGCAAGTCAAAATAGGGGTCCAAGTAATCCGTTCAATAATAGTAACTCTAACTGGCGTAGTAACAATTACCGCTCCTCAAGTAATCCCCCTGGGTTCCCATCAGGCCAATATCAAAACAGGGGGCCAGGTTTTTATTCTAGTGGGGGTTCTGGTCAAAAGGTCAATTTGCTAGTTCAGGTTCAGGGGGTCAGTTCAGAAGTGAGGGGTCAAACCAAGAGGGTCAGCCTAGGAATGAGGGTTCAAATAACAATTTGTCTAGGATAGAGGACCTTCTTACCCAACTAGTGGTTAAGGACTAGGCCACCCAACGAACCTTAAAAGAACATGCCACATTCCTCAAGAATAACCACTCTAATTTCTTAGACCTTTAACGGCAAGTTGGGGATATTGCACGCCAATTGCAAGAAAGACCTCAAGGTCAATTTCCGGGAAACACAAAGCCCGACCCATCTGGTACCATGAAGGTAATTTCGACCCGTAGTGGTAGGACCCTAGGAGAGGTAGTGAGACCCGAGAGTGTTGAGGTAGAAGATGAGGAGCCCGTAGATGAAGAGATTGAAATGGAGGCTCCCGGTAAAGTGCAACCTAGGTTAATCCCAGCAAGTACCGCACACACCGGGAGGCCTCAAGGTGAGAGTAGTATAGAGAAACGACCCACACAAATCGTTCCATCACCCACTGTTGATCTTTCCCGTGCTCCATACCCGTCCCGTCTTAAAAACCAAACTTATTCTAAAGAGTATGGGAAATTTTTAGAGATCTTTAAGCAACTTAGGAGCAACCTTCCATTCATAGAAGCCCTTCAATCTATGCCTAAATACGCAAAATTTTTAAAGGACCTTCTAAAATGTAAGGATAGGTTAGGAGAGGTTTCTAACATTCCCCTTAGTGGAGGGTGTTCCGCCGTAGTCTTGAACAAGGTCCCAGAAAAATTGACGGATCTGGGCCTTTTCACCATTCCATGCTTGTTCGGGAGCGACACCGAGTGTAGGGCCCTAGCTGATTTAGGAGCGAGTATAAACCTCATGCCATATTCCATGTATGAGAGGTTAGGACTAGGAGAGTTATCCCCTACACGTATGTCTTTATCTCTAGCCGATAGATCAGTGAAGTATCTACGTGGCATAATCGAAAACCTTTTAGTAAAAGTGGATAAATTCCTCTTTCCCATAGACTTTGTCGTTCTTGATATGGAAGACGATAAGAAGGTTCTTATCATTCTAGGACGCCCATTCTTGTGTACCACCAAGGCTATCATTGATGTCTTCGACGGTAAAATCACACTGAGGAGAGAGTCACCTTCGAGATAGCACGCTCCATGGAACACCCTAGCGGTTCCGATGATCTTAGTAGTCCTTGTCATTCGGTCTATTTCATAGAGTCTTTCTTATCATGTGTTGACCATTGCTTTGACTATATTAGTGGAGCCGATTTAGTTGAGGGTAAGTTAGATGAGGTAGTTAAGAAAGTAGAGGAAGTTGTGAGTGAGAGTGAGGAAGGAGAAGAGACCGAGTGGGTCCCCAAAGTGTTAGAGTTGAGTGAAGTGAAAAGTGAGATTGAGAGTACACCCTTAGAGAAACCCGCCCCATTAGAGCTTAAGGTTCTCCCATCCCACTTAGAGTATGCTTTCCTTGGTGAGGGGTCCGATTTTCCCGTCATTATTTCGTCTAAGTTAGAGGAGGGGGAGAAGGGTAGGTTGTTAGAGGTGTTGAGAGAGAATAGGGAAGCCATTGCATGGCGACTTTCGGATATCAAGGGCATAAGCCCCGCCTATTGTACCCACCGGATACTCATGGAAGATGATTATAAGCCAGTGGTGCAACCTCAACGGCGCCTAAATCCGAACATGCAAGAGGTTGTTAAGAAGGAAGTGCTTAAGTTGTTAGATGCTGGGGTGATATACCCTATTTCCGATTCACCATGGGTTAGCCCGACCCAAGTTGTCCCAAAGAAAGGTGGGATGACGGTGATCATGAACGAAAAGAATGAATTAATCCCTTCTCGTACTGTTACCGGATGGCGTGCGTGCATCGACTACCGCAAGTTGAATGACGCCACCCGGAAAGACCACTTTCCCTTGCCATTCATTGACAAAATGTTGGAGCGTTTAGCGGGTCAACAATTCTATTGTTTTCTCGATGGATTTTTGGGTTATTTTCAGATCCCAATCGCCCCGGAGGATCAAGATAAAACGACATTCACATGCCCTTATAGCACTTATGCGTATCGCCGCATGCCTTTCGGGTTATGCAACGCTCTGTCTACATTCCAAAAATGCATGGTTGCTATATTCCAAGACATGCTTGAGACTTCTATGGAGGTTTTCATGGATGACTTCTCGGTCTATGGTACCACTTTCGATCAATGTCTTCTCAATCTTGATAGGATGCTTAAGAGATGTATAGAGATCAACCTTATGCTTAATTGGGAAAAATGTCACTTTATGGTGACGGAGGGGATAGTCTTAGGTCACAAGGTGTCTAGAGAGGGGATAGAGGTGGATAGGGCCAAGATAGATACCATAAGTAGATTGCCTCCACCCACTAGTGTCAAGTCCGTTCATAGCTTCCTAGGGCATGCAGGCTTTTATAGGCGTTTCATTAAGGATTTTTCTAAGATTACGCGCCCTATGACCCGCCTTTTAGAGAAGGATGTACCTTTCGTCTTTGACGAAGAGTGCATCAAGGCCTTTGACTTTTTGAAGGAAAAACTCATTAGTGCCCCTATACTTGTTTCGCCCAATTGGAGCTTGCCTTTCGAGCTCATGTGCGATGCGAATGATTATGCCGTAGGTGCGGTATTAGGTCAAAGAATTGAGAAACATTTCCATCTAATCTACTACGCGAGCAAAACTTTAAATGAAGCTCAAGAGAACTATACCACCACGGAAAAAGAGCTCTTAGCCGTAGTGTTCGCGTTTGATAAGTTTTGCTCATATCTTGTGCTTTCTAAAACCACCGTTTTCACTGACCACGCCGCATTGCGCTTTATTTTCCAAAAGAAAGACTCAAAGCCATGCCTCATTAGATGGATTCTTTTTCTCTCCGAGTTCGACATCGAAATTAAGGACAAAAAGGGAGCAGAAACGTAGCCGCCGAACATTTGTCACGTTTAGAAGATCCTAAGAGAGAGGAGGTTCATGAGGATTTGATAGGAGACACTTTTCCTCATGAGACCATTGATTTTGTTAGTGCCGAGGTTGAAGGTGTAACACCTCGCAAAATCATGTCCAATATAATAAAGACACGTGTCATGAACTTTAAACGTGTAATGATTTGAATTCGAGGGACTAAAGTTGACAAACAAAGAAAGTATGTGTGTAGAAGGATCCAAAGTGTAAACATGACAAACTTGAGCCTCTGAATAACCTCACACCACGTTCGTGTTCTTTCAAAAATAAATTATCAAACGTGGAAAGCCGTTTGTGCTTAAAAATCAAAAGTTTACAAAGCAAAGGGGTTAAACGTGTCAACATGTTAATTCTTACCTCTGAGTGACCTTTTAACGATCCCGAGACTTTGTACTACTTCATTATACTCTCATGTATATCGGATAATGATTTCGTGGAGTTTAGATGCACATAAGTACTTTTCGGGTGATCTCGTAACTAACCGAGAGCTTAACGGTGTTTGTTTTAGGACCCAAAACTCTTAAAAGTTGACTATAGGGGTCACAAGTGCAATAAAAGAAAGTTATTTAAACTTAAAATGGACCAGGGACCGAAAATGCAAAGTTCTCAAACTTTTTACCGGATTTAAGAGTTGTCGCGGGCCGCGAAGGACACCCCCTGGTGTCTTCGCGGGCCGCGAGAGAGGTGCCAGCGACAACAAACTGGACGGCTGCATCTTGCAGCTCTTACACCGCCAATGCTTGAGTTCTGAGCGATACCAGGGGCTTGTAAATGGTTTTTACTGACATAGGGACACTTGAGATCATCTGGTTACACTCTAAAAACAGATGGATTTATCCTAGAGCATCCAAAATCCTATATAAAGACCCTTGCATTGTTTCATTTGAACTTGCACCTTTGAATTTCACTCTCAATTGATCTCTGAAGCATCCTGGTCTTCTAGGAAGCTTTCTCTAGTTCAATTTTCGTGCTAAGGACTATTGTAAGTGTTCTTAGCTTCCATAGTTAAGTTTTTATTAGCTTAATAACCGAAAGCCAAAGATATCGTAATTACGCTTTGACTTTGTGATTAATCACTAATGGTCCAACCATTATTCGAATTGAAAGTGGCTATGCGTTGGTAATTATGTAGGTAATAAACCCTTAAAATGGCACCTACTAATTATCACATTTGCTTGGTCAATTGTCGGGTCAAACTACTTAACAAAAAGTCAAACGAGTCAGTTTTTACAAAATAATTCATAACTGATAGTGTAGAAGTTATGGAACATGTTTTAACACTTAAATAACTTGGTAAATAATATAAGAACATGTTTAGGCATGTTCAACCCGACAATTCTGAGTTTAGGCTCGGTTCGTAACCGAAAGTCGCAAAAGTAGACTTTTCTTTTGACTTTCAGTTCAGACCCGATTTAGCTTAGTTTAGTTATGACTTAGGGTTCCGTTAGGACCATATTATAGGTTAGTATAACCCTTTGAGGTTATACAACATGGTTCCATAGAAATCCTAGTGCATTGCATGTTTCCATTAAATGCTTAAAAGTTGACCATTATGCCCTTTTGATATAAAAACGAGATTTTTGGAAATGTGAGTGGACAAAAATCTTCATTACTGATTTATAAGTATGTCCTAAAAATTTGACATCCGTTTCTGGTCTAAAATGAAAGTTATGCAAGATATCGTAAAACTAAAGCTTTTTATTAATTAAATGGCATTTTTAGCTTAAATCATTTTTAAACCCAATTTTTGGCACCAAACTTGCTACCCACTGTTATGATATAATATTTAGGGATTTTTATAATTTTTTGTCAAATTTTATACTAATCATAACATAGAGTTCTAGTGTAAATTCGGTATTGACGATAATGCCCTTTTTGTTAATAAAACGAGTTTAACATATGATTTGAATACCAAACCTTTTCATACTGATTTCATATGTTAAATAAAATATTTTAAGCTTTAGAAACTGATCAGGACTTCAAAATTTTATAAACATTTCAAATATCGTCAAATACCGACTTTTACGCTTATTAAGCACATAGTATGGTTTAAAACCATATTTAACGCCTAAGACTTGTTACCTACTGATATTATAAACAATTTTTTATACATTAACAGTAAGTATAAGTCTTGAACTCAGATTTCCAAATTTAACCTTGGAAGCATATGTGAAATGACAAAAATGCCCCTAAGGTGCATAGTTTGGCCATAAATGATAAACCTCACATATGTATGATATCTTGCTGAATTAACTTGATAAAATAAATATTTTTACTGATATTTTTAGACTAGAACCTCAGTTTATTATTTAACATCCCACCCTCCCCAGACCCTACCAATAGCTCTGCTATTTGTGGGATTTTACTGGGTATGATTGATTGATTGATATAAACGATAAAATGACCAAAATACCCTTACGGGGCTTAAATTGGTTTTAAATCTGTTTTGGGCATAATGGAAGATATCCTACTGATATCACAACATATTTTAAGCACAATAACTTATGGAACTTGTACATGACTCATTCGGTTACCCGTTATGCATATATGCGTTCGGTACGGTTTATGTAACTAGTTTGCATAAATTAGCCGAAACGGGTAAAACCTAAACAAAGTCTTTAATGTAGTTAATTAGAGTCCTTGTGGGTTCGAAATCCGGACTTGCTTTTCTTTACTAGAGTCGACCGGTACACTTGCCGGTGAGTAGTTTAGTCGAGTTAGAGAGTCTAGATTATTATTACTTGAGTCTAATTTTAGGTTTATTTTAGTTGATTTTATTTGAACTACTTATAGCACATCAGCAAGCATCCTAAACACCTGTCACATACGTTAAAATAAAAGTCAATACACATAGTGTAAAGGTGAGCATACAAGTTTAATAGTATAATAGTAGCGAAAGTGGTTTACGCATAACCTGCATGTAACACGAAGAAATGTGAAGCAAGTAAGTTATCGACAATGAAATATGCACAGACGTGACTGCGAGTTGTAGAATGCGCAACACATATCACCACTGTGACACGTGAAGAAAAGCCCTTAACAACCCCTTTCCACAACAGGTGCTGAGTCCAAACTATAGTACTATCGTTGTTAAGGTGTCAGGCAACAATCCCTGTGTAAACATAACATACAAGCATTCATCAAATAACACGTATAACATGCAGAGCAGTTAGCGTATAAAATGTGTTTGCGTTGTGTGATCAATGTGATTTGATATAGGCAACGTATGTAACACCCAAAAGTGCTTAAAGCAAAAAAGGATCGAGTATACTCACAGATCATGTTTAACGAGTAAACACAGTCTTGGATTGAAGGGAGCGCTGAGAGATTAGCCTGAACACAGTACGACAGTATAAGCGTTGAACGGTGCGTAAAACGGTGTCGAGTGAACTGAGCGACAGATAGTGATCCGATCGGATGACCTTCCGGACGGATGGCCATTCGCTCGGAGGGTTGTCCGTTTGGGAAGGAGGTGTTTGTGTAAGATGGAACTTTGAAGTTTTCGCTGTAGCATTTCAAAGGACATGGAATGTCTCTACCCTTCAAGTCGTCCGGTCGGACGGTCATCCGGACGGATGGCCGTCCGCTCGGATGGCAATCCGAGTGGAGACTATATTCTTTGAAACTTTTGAAATCGTTTAAGTGTTAAACAACACAAGTCTCTGGGTGGAATAGCCATTCGATCGGATGGCTATCCGATCGGATGGCCGTTCGTCCGAGCGACCTGTTCGAGTTGGAAAGTTTTGTAACATTAACTAAGTTTAGCGTGTGAACCGAGACGGTATGACAACGTGTCAAACAGCGGAAACCCCATCAGTCTAAGTCATCCGATTGGATGGGAATCACCCCGCTCGATCAGTAACTGTTCTTGATGGAACTTTATGTTCAACCCGTAAGTCGGTTGTCTCCTTGATAGTATCCCATTCTCAGACCGACACTTCACTATGGAATGAGTAGAAGGTCTGTCCGAGCTCAGATTCTATAGTTTTTCGAGTGAAAAGTTAAGAACATTGAAGAAAAGTGGAAATCAGTTGGAAAATGTTTAGATTATAATGAAATCAATGTTTAAACATGTTGAAATCTCCCAGACCTGAGTTGTTCTTGGTGGAATAAGGTCACACTTTGGTGTTCATGAGAACCCATGATGACATCATCCTAGAACAGCCCAAATCCATAGATTTCATGGTGAAAAGTTGAGATTTGTTGGTGAAAATGATGAAGAAGTGTGTGTATATGATAGAAGTACAAGATTTGAGATGAAAACTTACAAGAATCGCGAGGAATCGAGAGAAAATAGGCCAAAAGTGTGCTGGTCGGACGAGAGCTGTCACATCACATGAATAGTGATGTGACAGGTGATATTTATAGGTGAGAGGGTGAGAAAGGCGGTGCAGGTGAAAGGTTGGAGGGCCTTCCGATCGGAGGGGATTGGATGGCCATCCGATCGGATGGTCATCCGGACGGATGACCATTCGATCGAATGGTCATTCGATCGAAGGGCTTTAGCGAGTTGGTTTCCAATTTTTTTTGTTTCGTGCGTTGATCGTTGCGAGTAAGAGGTGCGATAGTATTAAACAATAGTTACACAAATAACCTAATTCCTAAATAACATACAAATAAACCTTAAATTTCAAGTTCACGATGAGGTTGCGTTGTGATAGGGTTGCGATTGCGTTTGCGAATAATCACCACAAAACAAAAGTAATCATTCACAAGTAACACATAATAGCACACACACATAAAACAATATCCATGAGACCATGACCTGCAATTCGAGTTGCGATGCGATAGCGATGTGATCGCGTTAGCGTTTAACTGCGTTTATTGCAACATAACTCCACATAATACAACTAAGTTAACATAAATTAAAGTGTCGACTAACGAGTTGGGAAGTACAAGTAATAATTAAGCAAGGAATGACAGATTGCATTAGCAATCTTTTCTTCCTTTGACTTTGACTTTGACTTCACAAAGTCGGGTTGTTACAGAATCCGTTAGAACCACTGAAATCTTGCAGGGAGCAAGAATAGAAATTCTAAACCATTATTTTATTGCTAACCTTTACCCAATGAACCTAGTTGGATTTGATGTTGTGTTAGGAATGGATTGGTTAGTAACCAATAAAGCCAGTATTTTATGTGATCAAAAGTCAATACAAGTAAATTCACCAAAAGGTGAAAAGATCATGATTAAAGGAGAAAAGCTAACTAGATCTACAAAATTCATCTATGTGATGAAAACAACAAGTTATGCAAGAAAAGGGTCACTAGTGTATATGATTTCCATAATCATTAACACTAAAGAAAAAGAATTGAAAGATATTCTCGTAGTATCTCAATTCTTGGATGTTTTTCCTGAAGAGCTACCCGGACTACCACAAGATAGAGAAGTCGAATTCAGAATTCATCTACTACCAGGGACAACACCGATTGCCAAGGCACCTTACCGTTTGGCACCAGCAGAGATGCAAGAACTGAAGAAACAGTTGGACTAACTGCTAGAGAAAGGTGTCATACAACCAAGTTCATCACCTTGGGGAGCACCAATCTTGTTTGTCAAGAAGAAGGACGGATCAATGCGTATGTGCATTGATTACCAAGTATTGAACAAGGTCACGATTAAAAATCGGTACCCATTACCGAGAATCGATGATCTGTTTGATCAATTGCAAGGAGCTCGATTCTTTTCTAAGATCTATTTATTCTCAGGATATCATCAATTGAAAGTACAGGAAGAAGACATTCCTAAAACTGCTTTCAGAACAAGGTATGGTCATTATGAATTTACAGTCATGCCATTTGGTCTAACCAATGCCCCAGCCGCATTTATGGACAAGATGAACATAATATGTAAGCCATATCTAGATAAATTCATAATTGTTTTTATAGATGATATTCTCATTTAATCTAAGAGTAAAGAAGAACATGCAGAGCATCTGCATATACTTTTAAATTTACTGAGAAAAGAAAAGATTTATACTAAATTTTCAAAATGTGAATTTTGGTTACAAGAAGTACAATTCATGGACATTTAGTTAATCATGAAGGAATCCATGTGGATCCCACAAAAAATCAAGGCGATAACTAAATGGAAAGTCCCTGAATCACCAACAGAGGTGAGAAGTTTTCTTGGACTGGCATGTTATTATAGACAGTTTATCCGAGATTTCTCTAGAATAGCCATTCCTTTAACAAAACTGACCTGTAAATCCATTAAGTATGAATGGGGACCAAAACAGGAAGAATCCTAAAGAAAAGATTAACCAACGCACCCATACTAGCGTTACCAGAAGGAACTGAAGACTTTGTAGTCTATTGAGACGCTTCTAAGTTTGGTTATGGATGTGTGTTGATGCAACGTCAAAAGATTATAGCCTATGCTTCTAGAAAACTTAAGAATCATGAAGAGAATTATACAACCCATGATTTAGAATTAGGAGCCATAATTTTTGCCCTTAAGATATGGAGACACTATTTATATGGAAATAAATTTGTAGTCTTCACAGATCATAAGAGTTTAAGGTACATTTTTGGGCAAAAAGAGTTAAATATGAGACAGAGACGCTGGATGGAGATTCTTAGTGATTATGATTGTAGTATCCAGCATCATGCAGGAAAAGCTAATGTGGTAGCTGTTGCTTTAAGTCGAAAGTATCATGAAAAGCCAAGAAAAGTACGTTCTCTCAAATTAAATCTGCAGATAGATTTGAATGGGCAAATTAGAGAAGTACAAGAATCATTAATCAAGGACGATACTGAAAAACTGAAAGGAATGATTAAGGAATTAGAACAAGGAACATATAGAATTTGGAGATTCCATAAGCAAAGAATTTGGATACCTAAGCAAGGAAACCTACGCCACCGAATTTTAGAAGAAGCCCATAAGTCTAAGTAAACGATACATCCTGGAAGTGATAAAATGTATCAAGACTTAAGAAAGAACTTTTGGTGGATAGGAATGAAAAAGGATATAGCAGCTTATGTTGCTAAGTGTTTAACCTGTTCACAAGTAAAAACTGAACATCAGAAACCCTCAGGTTTACTGCAGCAATTGGAAATTCCTGTATGGAAATGGGAATTGATAACAATGGACTTTGTTACCAAACTACCCAAGACAAGAAAGGGAAATGATACAATCTGGGTGATTGTAGACAGATTAACTAAGTCTGCTCATTTCTTACCAATGAAGGAAACTTTCAGTATGGAACAGTTAGCCAAGTTATATGTAAATGAAGTAGTTTCATTACATGGAATTCCTTTATCTATTGTGTCTGACAGAGATAGCCGTTTTACTTCTCATTTTTGGACTAGTTTCCAAAAAGCAATGGGAACCAAGTTAAATCTAAGCACAGCTTATCATCCCCAAACGGATGGACAAAGTGAAAGAACTATTCAGACAATGGAAGATATGCTTAGAGCTTGTGTAATTGATTTCGGAGGAAATTGGGATGATCATTTACCATTAATAGAATTTTCCTATAATAACAGCTATCATACCAGTATCAATGTTGCACCATTTGAAGCACTTTATGGACGAAATGTCGAACTCCAGTCTGTTGGGCAGAAATTGGAGAAAAGCAATTATCTGGACCAGAAATAGTGCAAGAGACAACGGAAAAGATTATTCAAGTCAAGGAAAGACTAAAAGCAGCACGCGATCGTCAAAAGAGTTATGCTGATAACATGCAAAAACCATTGGGATTTCAAGTAGGAGACAAAGTATTATTAAAAGTTTCTCCATGGAAAGGAATAGTTAGATTCATCAAAAGAGGAAAGCTAAGCCACAAGTATGTAGGACCTTTTTGAGATTATTAGAAGAATAGGACCCGTAGCTTACAAACTACAACTGCCAGAGGAAATGGCAGGAATACATGATGTATTTCATATATGTAATCTCAAAAAGTGTTTAGCAGATGAATCATTAGTAGTACCTCTTAAGGACATAGAGGTAAATGAAAAGCTTAAGTTTGTAGAGAAACCGCTACAGATTGAAGATAGAAAGATCAAGAATCTCAAACACAAGAGATTAGTTCTAGTCAAAGTAAAATGGGATTCCAAGAGAGGACCAGAGTACACTTTGGAGCTTGAATCCGAGATGCAGAAGAAATATACACTTTGGAGCAACCAGGCTCAACCCGGTTCCACCACGTGGTGTGACACTCGGCGTACCTATAGTGGTGACTAACCAAGGCTAGGGTCTACCCTAAGCTCTCGCGGGCCGCAAAGACCTTGTCTTCGGCTCTCGCGGGGTGCGGCAAAGTGCCGATCAGGCACTATAAATAGAGGAGATCGGCATTCAATTGCAATTCGCTCACAATCGAACTCTCTCTCTAAAATTCAGAATATTAGAAGTAATATCGGGTATAATACCCCCCTAAATAGCGAAGCTCTGCCTAGATGTAAGTGTTATAACCCCCGGTTACGTATTAGATACTCTGCCCGATTGATCTAGTGCTTCGTAACGCATGTCGAGGCTCTGCCTGACTTCGTCGTTGGAGTTCTGTCTCGGGAGGGGGTATAGCTAATGTAAATTGGGTTATTATACTAACACGTGTGCATTGTTTAAATTAATAGATTATAACCAGGAAGTCACCAGGAACTATCTAAAATAGCAATGCGAGTAATCCTTTCTTTTTGTAAACTGTTTTTACAAAACCTCAATTGTTTTACATTATAATTAACAGTGATTGAGTATTTGTAATTCTACAATTATCGTTGGTATGTTGGGGTTTTGTATACAAAATTTGTTACTACACTGTGAGTAGTAACATTTCCACAAGTCAGGGTTAACAGTACCGTGGGTGGTAATTAAAGTAGATGTAAAAAAATGTAATTGCGGGATGCCCTCAATGCTGTAAAATGATAAAACATGTTTTGATTAAACTGGGATTCACTCACCAGTATTCCCACTGACAAAAATGTTTTAAACGCGTTTCAGGTAACAAAATGTGAAAGGCAAATAGAAGCCAGCTGGAGAGCACTGAAGGCTTGGAAAAGTGGCTATAAAAGTTACCTAAATATAGAAGAAGTTTTATTTAAATAAAATAGGGTTTATCCCTATAAACATATTATGAAGGGAAACTTGGGGTTTTACCCATGTGTTTATCATTTATAAAATGAGGTGTTTTACTCTGATAAAATATTTCCTAACTACGGTCCTGATGTAAATTCCGCTGCCAAAATTAAATAAACACTGATACCACCGAATGTGCGAGTTTGCGGCCACCCGCCCCCCGGGCAGGGGTCGGGGGTTGCGACACTTGTATTCGTATTTCATTTCCAATCTTGTAATCCGAGACTTTGATCATAATGGGAATTCACTTTTATACTCATATGTGTTACATTTCATACTTGTGTGATATACGCAATCAATCTTTAAATACGTGTTTATACGCAAAACCGAGACTTAAAATACTTTGAATATCAATCATGTGTGCATCATACTCATAGCATACTTAAATACACTTGGAATACATAAAAACATGCTTAATTATGAGTTTCTAGCATAAAATAATGGAATTATCAAACTCTAGGGGTCAAACTGCAAATTCTAGAAAGTTTGGTAAATTCTGCAGGTGGTGCATGACCATGCAACTGATGCGCACGCCCATGCATACTGTGATCTGCATGACCGCGCACCTGATGTGCACCACCATGTGTTCCGTGACCCGCACGACGATGCACTTGATCCGCACGGCCGTGCAAAAAGCACCACGTCTGGCAGAATGCTTTCAAACTCACAAATTTTGACTCCATTTCCCTCATTTCAACCCCCAACCACCCCATTTAACACCCAAACCCCATCCCAACTATAAATACAACCCCTTACCACCTCCTAAACACTTTCCACACTCCAAACACTCTCTCTAACACTCTCAAATTTCTACATTTCTCAAGTTTGGGCATATTCATCCAAATTCAAAACAATGAGTTTTGAGCTTGTTTCTTCACTTTTCTTCTTCAAATCTTCTTTCAAACTACTTGGAAAACCTCTAGGAAGGTTTCCACAAGCTTGTCATGGCAAACTAAGGTGGAACCTCACCACATTTGAGGTCCAAAGTGGTATTAAAATTATGTTTTGAGTCATCTTTTTATTTCTTGTATGTACTATTTGAAACTTGATAGAATCTTATACCCACCTTGCTCCCAACTAAGCTCATAGTTGTGGGTTTGTGTTGTGGTTGATTTCCACAAGAAATGAGGCTCAAAAACCTCCCTAAAATTATGCCCCAAAAGTCTCAAGTGACTTTAAAAGTGTTGGAACCATCCAAGCTTTCAACCTTCAATGTTGAAGGACTTGTGTTTTGGTGAATGTATGAACCATGGAAACTTTGGCTCTCCAACCTTGTTCCACTAACTCACTTGTTTAAACTTTAGTTTAGATTCATACTCTAAATCTCAAAACAATTTCCAACAAAGGGACAAGGCTACATCACGTCCCCAAACAATCTCCATGTTTGGGATGCACGCATCTAGCTTGCTCACTTGGTTGTTGTGACAACTCGAGTTTCCAAGGTCTTTCCGCGACACGTTACTTGTTTACAATCATGTTTCCATAACTTGCTTGCATTGTAAATTGTTTATGCTTGATGTATGTTTAGGGCATTAAACTATAGTTAAATTAAATAATAAACCATGTACCGTTGATATATAGTGGTGTGTCACTATTATTAATATTATTATATAAATATATTTTATGGTGCATGACGAAAACCAAGAGGGTTTTCGCCACACTAGTCTGCTCGACGAAAACCAAGGGTTTTCACCATGGTCACTCGACGAAATCAAGGGATTTCGCCGGCCCAGTCTTCGCCGAAGCCCAGTAAGGGCCCAACATTTTATAACCCTCATATAAACGGATGTAGATTACGTAAACTGCTTTTAGCAAAACGGATGTAGATTACGTATATTGTATATACGTGCATACTATAGGCTTTGACTGAATCGTTTGTGCAAGTATATAAGCATACCGAGCAAACCGAGGTGAGTTCACACACTTTCTAAGGCATGGGATTCCCGGTGGTTGGGAATGGGTTAAAGAATTAAAACGGAACCTACATATCCTCCTTGGGTAGGATATGTACGGCCATCCTCCATGGGTAGGATGCCAATCTCGATCCTGCGTATTCTCCTTGGGTAGAATACGTACGTTCGTCCTCCTTGGGTAGGACAACAACCTTAACTTACTAGACAAAACTCTATCATGAAGTCCCTCATTTTTATATCGACTTAATCGCCGAGCCAATGGCGAGCGGGTCATTAGTTAATAGCGCTATTAGGGTTGACAAGCCTCACACCGTGCCGTTCGGACGGGCGTGTACTAATGGATCTGGGCACTTAGTCAATGATGATAGACATTGACGTAGGGCACAACTATTGTTCGTCAGTTGTCGATATGGTAACAGTCTAGTGGTTCACATGGAGAAGCCCTCACTGATTTTGGATATGGTTTGGGGAAACAAAGATACTGGTTAACTCGTGGTTTACGAAACAACTTATGGTTTTCAAAACAAACTCGTAAAACTAAACAACCAACTGTGAACTCGCTCAACTTTGTTGTTGACTCGTTGTTACATGCCTTGCAAGTTGTTAGATGCTTATGGAGCTTGCACAGGGAGGAATGGTTGTTGTGGGGACATGGACTGTTGAGTTCCATGTTAAACATTTACACTTTATAAACTTATTGCTTATGTTTTGGTTTTACATTTTATGCTTCCGCTGTTAACTTAAAGTTGGAGACTTTCTTTTGGACACCAATTATACTGTGGTTGGTTTTATTTACTTAATTACGTTGTTCAATATGATTGGTGGCTTGATCCTGGTCAGTCACGCCTCCAAGTGGTGATACTCCGCATGTGGATTTTGGGGGTGTGACAGTTGTTTTAAGATTTAGTAGTTTATGTATTTTTTTTAGTCTATATTCATGACCAACCGGAATCATCAACTAAGTTGATGATTTTGTGCTTTGGTGAATCATATTGTGACAACTGTCAAAATTCCGGGTATCCGTACAATTATTAAATAATGATTAGTGCTTAATGACTGTGCTGAATTACAATTTATTTATTTGAATTTCTTTCTGACTATTGCCATATACATATACGTGCATCATATATTGCAAATGACATATCATTACCGCATGCAAACTTTGTTGATTCGAATGATGCACGAAACACCGGCAGCACAGTTATCAGACAAATCTAATAAATGCTGACAGAGTTCAGTATATAGACAGACATTGTGTTGAGACACATAATGAGCCAAAAACCTAGGACTACACTAGTATAGTGTGTAGGAAAGTAAGGATCACAAAACTGCCTTCCTAGAGATAGTTTAAGTGCCGGAAAGTGCCTAAAAGTTACATAAACTGCAGAATTCTGCAGAAATCAGCAAAATTCAGTATTTAAACAACTTAATATCATGCAGAAATATGGTTAAATGGTCCAGAATACTTTCCTAAGTATCGGGAATCAAAGCTATCACAAACGGTAACATAAAACACACTAAACTGCATAGTTTAGCACCTTAACGAACCGGTAACCAACCGAACAACCGGACACTACCCGAAACACTAAATTTTCACTAGAAGCATTGTTTTAACATTACCAAGCTAGTTTTGATCCCCGAACATCATAACACACGATATATCATACAAATAACTAAACACCTAACTAGATACTTGAATTCTAACCATGAAATCTAACTATTAGTTACAACCCTAGCCTAGACCCCCCCCCCCACCTACGGCCCAACATGGTGGCCCCACTTGTGATTTTCTTTGATTATAATATTAGATCATGTTCTTACTTTACTAAACACTTGAACCCTTGGATTATGCAATATTAGGAGATTATAAGATAGACTTCTAGTTCTTCACTATCATTCCTCATTTCACACAACATACCAAAACTCCTCTTCCTCTCTTCTTCTTGGTTCGGCCGAGATCACCAAGCACCACCCTCACCTTCAATCAACTTCCATTCATTCCATAAATATACAAGGGTGTTAGAAGGTGCATAAGGAAGCTAGGAGCTTTCAGAAGCTAAAGAACCTTCACCATTTGCTTTTATCCACTTCTTTTCTTCTCTTGATCATCCATAGCCTTGAGCTAGTAGTAAGAACACTAAACTCTTCATTTTACATCTTGTTTAAGTGGTTAAAAGATGATACATGTTGATTATCATGAAGAACACTAAGAATCAAGAAGATGAAACATGAACATAAGCTTAAAATCATAATAAATCTTGATGTTTATGTGTTGTTATGCTTGTTGATTGTTGTTTACTTATGTTAATGATGTAAATCATCATATGATCTTGCTAGATGATGATTAAAAACATAATCTAGCAAGATGAGAGGATGAAAGTGTTATAGAATCATGGATCATCCTCACATAAATCATGAACTTGAAAGAAATATTGTTTTATTGTAAAGTGATGATCAAAGTAAGATGGAAGTCTTGTAAATCTAATATTTCAAGAATGATTTTTCAAGAAACCAAGTTAAAAATACAAAGTTTACTTAATCTTGGTTCTTAGAGAAATCAACCGTGTTTTTAGAGGTTAAACAAGTGTAGAAACACATATGTAACAAGAAAAATCCAAGAAGAAACATTTTTAGAAAATGTGATTATAAGTTGTAAAGAACTAACTTCTTTAAAAATGATGTTTTTAAAGAAAGAACCACACTTTAAAAGGAAACTAAGCTTACTAAACACACTAGTAAATTACTACCCATTTTTGTAAATCTTCAAGTTCATGAAGTAGTAGTTTATGCTTGTTTTGGCAAGATGGTAAGTATAAATTGTTTTGTTGATGATTGTGTTGATTTACAAAAGAAAATGATATGCCTTGATGACATGGAAACCTGCATTTTTAGGAGAAACTATGACAAAATTTTTCTAAAAATTAAACACTTAGAAAAATATTTCAAAAAAAATATTTTCAAGTATATTTCAAACCATGGATTTTCACATAAAGTTTGCCATAAATTTTGTTACAAAAATTATAAATATTAGAGGTTGTTTTTTATAAATAAAAGTGACTAAATATGTATTTAGGAAAAATATATATTTAGAAGTCACCATGTGTGTGATTACTTGTATATTATGTGTATTAGTTATATTATCTTAGGACTTGAAATAATATAACTCATCAAAATACCAAAAATTACAATCCAAAATATTATTAAAATTCCAAGGGAATGAACATATAAATTATACCCAAAATATTGGACAAACCGAACAAAGGAATATAACTCACAAAATATTCTGGAAAATTATTTACAAGTATATTTTGGTAATTGGTATTTTGGACACCAAGAGAATGAAAATGTGACTTTCATAATTACTACAAAAAATATCATATTTTTTACAAGGAGAAAATATATTATTTTTGGTAAGTAAAAATATATATTTTCTTGGAATTATTAGAAGATATATTATTTTTGGGAGAAAATGTATTTTCATAAATAAACTTGAAATATGTTATTTTTGGATGAAAATGGACACACACACACAGATATATATATATATATATATATATATATATATATATATTCTATGTTAGACTTGGAAATATATTGTTTTTTTAGACTTGTATGAGATTTATAAATATTTTTGCCAAGGGAAAATTTTGAATAATTTTTTCTAAGTAATATTTCTTAAAATATATATTTTGGATGTATTTTTATTAAAGATATCATTCCGGAAAAGTTAATACAAAAATTAAGTATGAGGATACTTAATAAACCCAACAAAAATACGTATTCTCGTACGTATAAATACACACCGGAATACGCCACCGATACTTGGCAAAAGTATACAAGTATAAGAATACGAATACAAATACACACATCCTTGGGAAGGATATACATGTATAAATACTTGAAAGGTAACAAGTTAAAATATATTGTTTTAACTATTATTCCAAAATTTAATAAATATAAGTTAAGTTAAAATATTTTTCTATTTTAACAAATAATTATATAACTTGGAATAATATTGAAGACACAATGAAACGTAACTCAAAGACACTAATTAATACCAAGGTCAAGGCATGACCCACCCGTCTAATGAACCGTAGTACGCATGTAGGTAGTCGTGCGATCTAGAGGAAGCTTTGAGTTACATTGGATACGAAGAACGCAAAACTGTGAGTTCATGTCCCCCTTTTCTTTTAACTGTTTTCGGTTTTATAACTTCGGGGGTGAAGTACATGTTACAAACTGTTTACAAACGTTTATATGTGGTATGGTTAGCTAAGGAAAGGTACTGCTAGATCATGTGAGTGGTGGGTATAACGCTTAAGACCATTAATCCTCGTAGTAGGACCGAGGGACATGAGTGATAGATCTATTTGGGTGTAGCGAGCCCACACCTATGTGGACCAGGGTTTGGCCCATGAGGTGACTATGTCCACAAACTGAAGCCGTGGCAAAATCCGCTAGGTTTGAGCCTTCCTGCATCACGTCACACATATTAATGGCCTTGCAAACCATTAATGATCTGTTTTCTTTGTTTGCTTTCATACCAGTGTTTGACAAATACATACTTACTTACAATGATTACAAAGTTTATTCGAGCTCACACACTAAACACATGAACTCGCTCAACTTTTGTTGATGTTTTCAAATTACATGTATTTCAGGAAATTAAGTATGGATCTGGCGGGCGTTGATGTTTTCAAGGGTTGTTTGGAATAAAAGATGTCATCCGGTGTCGTATGGTTTGGGAGTATGTACCCTATCCTGGATAGGATACATATTTCAAAGCCTAGTTTTCATTAGAGTCTTTTGAGTAGTCCATATGAAACTTAAAACCTGCTGGTGTTGTATTTTAAACATGAAGTCTGCGTTTGGATTCTAAAACAATGTTGTTGTGATGTTTTAAAACTTAATCAATGGATGAACATCTTTAGTTTTATCATATAGATGCTTGTTATGGTTGAATGCAATGATATTAAGCAAGTCACACATAATCACGCTTCCGTAAAAGTCAGGGTGTGACACATATAACGAGGTTAAATGGATGGAATTCATCCTACCTCCCTGCATGACCATTCTCATGGTACCTTACTTTGCATTCATATATGTTAACTCTTAAAATTCCGAGTCCAATAAACAAAAACCGCAACTCACACACTTTCATTTCCCTCTTAGGGTAACTTCGGTGTTCCACAAACTTAAGACTCGTCAACCTCACTAAGTGGAAATTACTTCGCAAACCGTGAGTATACATGACCCTTTTTCCGTTTTTTACACTTTTGGGTGCAGTATATATATCATATTAAAACTCACATAAACACCCGTATGCAAATACTTTATTCATACAAACGAATCCGTTAATACATGCTTTATATGTTTTTACTCTAGAAATACATGCATGCTAGAAAGCCATTCTTGCACTATACTTTGTCATTAACTTCATACAAGCTTCCCTTAACATGTATAGCACTATAGGAGTAGCACACCACCCGTAATCTTGTGGTCATGTTAATTTATACAAAAACGGTCTTGTCGTTGCGATGACAAGATTACGCTAGTGGAATCTTTGGGTTGACAATTATATGATGCATGCTAGTATTGTAATGTTATGCCTTAGTATACGATTTTGCCTTGTGGATTTGTTTTAACCGTTTTATACTTATGCTAGTAATTCAAACTTGTATGCTCGCCAATGCTCTTTTTGTGTTGACATGTACTTTGATATGTATTGCAGGATCTTGATGACGTCATCTTGAAAGAAATCTAGTAGGACGGCTAGAAACGCACTTTAAATTTTTGTTCATGTGTTGTACTTTGATTTCCATGTTACAAGATGTTGTATTTTGTTTCCAAACATTGTATATTTGATTTAGTAATGAAATGAATTTTGCTTATTAAATTATTGCAACAAATAGTGGTTGTGAAGTCTCTTGCAATCTCGTTTCGTCGCACTCCGATGTTTCCGCCATCGGTTGGGGTGTGACAATTACAATGAGATACAGTGAGGTATTTATAAGTGAAGAAACCTAAACAATGCAGAACTCTCACAGTCAGTGAATAACATGATAAAAGGGAAGGATCAAATACAAAACAATCTTAACCTATGAGGTGTAGAAAAACGTGTTAAACGAACTCCGATTGATCTTATTCATGCGGCGTTGGTATCATTTCGTCGAATCCTATTCAATTATATATGGTTTAGCTTTTAGGGTTTAGAGTTTAACTTTTAGGGTTTAGCTTTAGGGTTTAACATTAGTATTTAGGGTTTAGGATTTAACATTTGGGTTTAGCTTAGGGTTTAGCCTTTAGAGTTTAGCTTTTAGAGTTTATAGTTTAGACCTTAGGGAGGAAGGGGCACTCTAGGATATGTACCCTAGCCCCGACCAACCACCACTTTCCAAACTCAAAAAGTGCACTAAGTACCCATGAGCTAGTAAGTAGTGGCGACAGTGTTATAGCGTGGGTACTTAATAAAGTCAAATGCTTCAACCAATCACAAGCCACCAACACATCTGAAAAGTCAACACCCACCTAGAAAACAAACATCTCAAGCGGGTACCTGTGCTAACTTCACCAACATGCTGGCCTTACCCTAGGGGGTGGAGGCGATGTGCTGGCATGGGTACTTACCCTAAAGGCCTTACCCGCTTGGTGCCCCGTCCCCCCTTAGTGGTTAGCATATGGTTTAGCCTTAGAGTATAGCTTTAGGGGTTAAGGTTTAGCTTTAGGATTTCTAGTTAGCGACGAGCCGGTTCCAATGCCACTGGAATGAGCTCAATCGGAGTTCGTCTGACCAGGTTTCCTACATTTCCTAGGTTAAGAACATTTTATATCGAATCTTTACCCACATAATAAATATACAAATAATAAGATAAAAGTCTATCTATACAACTTTTGAAAACCACATTAAGGGTGGAGATACAATAGGAAGTTTATTTGGCTAGGAAGGCTAGGAAGTGATCTTGACCATCCATTTAATTAATCAAGGGCTAAGATTAAATGAATGAAATTGAAGCAAAAAAAAAAAAGAGGCGCGTGAGTTTGTTAGGGGCATTCTAGTCAATCCAGCACAATAGTTTCTCTCTCATCCAATTCCTCCCCATTTTTTAAACGTTAATAACTTTTTCATACGACATTATTTTTTTATAAAAATTGCACCAAAAAAAAACCAGCGTTTTTTTATCTTTAAAACGAGTATACTATTGCTATATTTTCGAATTTTTTTTTTGAAAACTCAGTTGCGTAAAACGCAAAGGAGAAAACCCAGTTGCGTAAAACGCAATGAAAAAAAAAACGTAAAAAAATGACTTTTTCTAAAACGCAACGCACAAAAAACACAAAGAAATGTCTTATTTCTAAAACGCAATGACCAGAAAACACAAATAAATGTCTTATTTCTAAAACGCAATAACCTAAAAACACAAAAGAAAGTGTACTTTATAAAACGCAATGCACCCAAAACACTTAAAATGTCTTATTTCTAAAACGCAATGCACCCAAAACACTTAAAAATGTCTTATTTCTAAAACGCAATGGCCAGAAAACACTTAAAAATGTCTTATTTCTAAAACGCAATGGCCTAAAAACACAAAAGAAACTGTTCTCTCTAAAACGCAATGAACTGAATACACATAAAAATGTGTTTACCTAAAACGCAATGAGTAAAAACACTTCAAAAATGTTTTATTTCTAAAACGCAATGACCAGAAACTGTTGTTCACAGAACCAGAAACTGTCTAAAACGCAATGACCAGAAACTGTTGTTCATAGAACCAGAAACTGTCTAAAACGCAATGACCAGAAACTGTTGTTCACAGAACCAGAAACTGTTGTTCACAGAACCAGAATCTAACTAAAACGCAATGACCAAAACTTGTAGTTTATAGAACCAGAAACACTGTCTACGAATGCAGTTTTCCAGAGGCAATTTACAGAAAATTAATTTTTCTGATGCATTTTTATTACAGCTCAACTCCAGCCAGGGGCTCTGCCCCTTGGACCCCGCAAGGGGCTGCCGCCCCTGGGACCCCGCTACCAAGGGCGCTGCCCCCGGACCCCCGCCAAGATCGTAAAACGCAATGACTAAATTAAAAACCCAGATCGTAAAAATGAAATTAAAGAATTTCTTACATGGATCTAAATGATTTCTTCAACAATTGACGAAGTTTGAATGATTGAAACACTTATCAGCGCTCGAATCGAACGAATCGAGTGATTATCTCCAAAATCACCGGAAAAAACGAGATTTTTTATGAAATTAAACTGGGTTTTCTTCAAAAGAGCTGAAGAACACGTTGATCGGGTGTTTGAATCATTGATTTGTGATGAAAATCGCACTATAATGTAGTGATTATTGAGATAGAAAATGAATAAATGGTTGAAGATGGTGGGTTTTGAAAATGGTGGGTTTTGAAGTTACTGGGTTTTGAAAAGGAAGAAGAAAGGGTTGGATTGACTAAAATACCCTTTTTCTTTATTTTAAATGTTGCCACATGTCCTAATCTTATTGCTTCCTACACTCCCTAGCCAAAATAAACTTCATATTTGATCTTTTCCCACCACATTAATATATACTTATAACATTATGTAATATAAGCAAGTTTGAAAACATTAAACTCTTTAAGCATTTCGCTTTCCTCTAATCCGGCCCAAATAGTATAAAGTTGACCAATTTAGTTTCGAGCAAAGTCGATCGCTTTGCTTTGCGGTTTAACTAGACAAAGTAAATCGATGACCTTGTGGCTTTTCGATATAACTAGTGGTCGTTCTTAAGGCCAGTTTTTATTTAAATCTTAATTTGAATATAAAATGGAATAATAAGTATCCTAAATGTTTAATTGAATATCAAAACCACATGCATCATAATAAAGTAATTAGAAGTTAACATCACTGGTTTGGACCTTCAAACTAAGTAGGCTTTTACCAAGACTTATTATTGGATAAACGTGATTGACTAACTTATTAATTAACATAAATAGTTCTAAACAATACTAATTGGTTATATATAACTATGATTATTATGTTTACCTTTTATATTTAGTCTTTTTTTTGTTCTTAATAGAAAAGAGAAGTTCATTGATTAAGATCTAAAAAAGTGGGCCGGTTTCATTAATAAAATCACTTTTGGAAAAATGAAATCTTGTAAAATAATATATATCAGGCAAATTGGATTTTAATAATTCGAACGGGCTCTTTTTGACCGATAATAATCCCAACTCAGTTAATTACCCACAATAATACGAACTCTTCCATTTTGTTTGTAAAATATTCCGCCGTTAAAAAAACATAACAACGTTAATTTTTTCTCTCCAAATTACAAACCGATGTTTTAGGGTTTTTAATCAGAACGAGGATACGATTCGATTATGGTAAAACTTACCTCGAAACAGTGCTCTAAACGACTTGATTTTTGTTAATTAGAAGTTCAAACACTCGAATTGAATCACTGTTTTCGTCGTTTAGAACACTGTTTCGAGGTAAGTTTTACATCAATAGACTCGTATTCTCGTTCTGATCAAAAGCCGGAAAATCTCGATTTGTAATTTGGAAAAAAACTTAACCCAAGTATGTTTTTTTAACGGCAGATTTTTTTTTACAAACAAAATGGAAGAGTTCAGATTATTATGGGTAATTAATTGAGTTAGGATTATTATCAAACAAAAAGAGTCAGCTTCGATTACTAAATCCAATTGACCTATATATTATTAATTAATTAATTAATTATGTATATACACATGAATACATTGATGATAACTACATATACCACATAATCTGATTATAAGAAAGATAATTACAATAAAATAAACTAACATATTATATCTAATAGGTTATTGGGTTGTCTCTTTATAAAGAAACAACTCTGGTTTAACCATTAAAAATGAAAACGGAACCGTTTAAAACCAAATCTTAACTATACTAACATTCAAAAACCGAACTTTACATTTAGCTATCTGTATGAACATGAAACCATCTCAAACTGTACCATACACACCTCTACGACCTCAAATTTAAGAAATTCGCTACAAAATTCTAGATACCAAGCTAGTATAAACATGTTACCTGTTTATTATCATATACTTCTTCGACCTGTCCATATAATTTTGGTCTTGAAGTATAACGATAGATATCAAACATTTTAATATGTTTCAATATCTTTATCTTGTTTGGATATAACATTATAATTAAGTTTGTAAAAACCAAACCCCACATGTGGGACCTTGAGAGAGTAAAATCTAAAACTAAAGTGTTTTTTCCACTGAAGATCTTTGAATATCTCTAGTAAATATTGGACCACTTTGACCGGTCTAAATGAGTAAACAAACTTGCTCCCCCTCTACCATCTTTGGCCCCGCAAATAATATCACAATCTTCAAATTAACTTTTTATGTCTTACCCTTTTATCTATAATAATATAAAGTTATACAAAATACATAATCTATACTGTTATTTTATACAATACAATAACAGGGAAAATATCAAATAGGAAGATTAATTTCGCTAGAAAGGATAGGAAACAATAAGAGGATGACATGTGGCAACATTTAAAATAAAGAAAAATGGTATTTTAGTCAATCAAACCCTTTCTTCTTCCTTTTTCAAAACCCAGTAACTTCAAAGCCCACCATTTTCAAAACCCACCATCTTCAACCATTTCTTCACTTTCTATCTCAATAATCACTACATTATAATGCGATTTTCATCACCAATCAATGATTCAAACCCCCGATCAACGTGTTCTTCAGTTTTTTTTGAAAAAAACCCAGTTTAATCTCATACAAAATCTCGTTTTTTCCGGTGATTTTGAAGATAATCACTCGATTTGTTCGATTCAATCGCTGATAAGTGTTTCTATCATTTCAAATTTCGTCAATTGATGAAGAAACCAGCTTCGATCCATGTAAGAAATTCTTTAATTTCATTTTCACGATCTGGGTTTTTATTTAGTCATTGCGTTTTACGATCTTGGCGGGGGTCCCCCTGGCGGGGTCCAAGGGGCAGAGCCCCTGGCTGGGGTCCAAGGGGCAGAGCCCCCGGCTGTACTAAAAACGCATCAGAAAAATTAATTTTCCAGAAATTGGCTCATTTCGAAGACAGTAATTCGTAGACAATTCAGACAGTTCACAGACAATTCACAAACAGTTCAGAAACAGTTTTATGTGTCCATTGCGTTTTAGAAATAAGAGAGTTTTATGTGTTTTTTGGCTATTGCGTTTTAGAAAAAACACATTTTTAAGTATCTTTAGTCATTGCGTTTTAGGTAAAACACATTTTTGAAGTATTTTTAGTCATTGCGTTTTAGGTAAAACACATTTTTAGGTGTTTTCAGTCCATTGCGTTTTAGGTAAAACACTTTCTTTTGTTTTTTTAGGTCATTGCGTTTTAGAAATGAGACATTTTAAGTGTTTTATGGCCATTGCGTTTTACAAATAAAACATTTCTTTGTGTTTTCTGGCCATTGCGTTTTACAAATAAGACATTTCTTTGTGTTTTTTGTGCATTGCGTTTTAGGTAAAACACTTTTTTATGTGTTTTCAGTCTATTGCGTTTTAGAAATAAGACATTTCTTTGTGTTTTCTGGCCATTGCATTTTACAAATAAGTCATTTCTTTGTGTTTTTGGTGCATTGCGTTTTAGAAAAATGTCATTTTTTATGTTTTTTTTTTCATTGGGTTTTACGTAACTGGTGGTTTTTCTATTGCGTTTTACACAACTGGGTTTAATTTTTTTTTTTTAAATATAGCAATAGTATACTCGTTTTAAAGATAAAAAAACGCTCGTTTTTTTGGTGCAATTTTTATAAAAAAATAATGTCGTATGAAAGAGTTATTAACGTTTAAAAAATGGGGGGGGGGAATTGGAGGAGAGAGAAACTATTGGCTTGGATTGACTAAAATGCCCTTGAACAAACTCACGCGCCTCTTTTCTTCTTTTCAATTTCCCTGATTTAATCTTAGCCCTTGATTAACTAAATGGATGGTCAAGATCACTTCCTAGCCAAATTAACTTCCTATTGTATCTCCACCAAACTAAATGGAGTAATATTTGGGTAGCATCTTTTTTTTTTTTTTTTTTTTTTTTTTTAGTTAAAAAATACGACAACGAAGATCAGACAAATATATAACAACAAAAATAAGATAACAAATCTCATCTAGTTTACTTAAGCTTTCTATGTGTTTATTCACAATTGGGGTTTCTTAAATAATCACCAATAAACCATTTATCTAAAATTAATGTTTGAGAGTGTATTATCTATATATGATACATTTTATAAATGTTTGTTGTAATTATACATCAAATTCAAAACTAATACTATGACCATGATTTTGGTCTGCCAAAAGTAATCACATTTTCTAAATCTTTGTTGTAATTAGAGTTAACTGCCATTTTCGTCCCTGTGGTTTGGTCACTTTGGCAATTTCAGTCCATTTCTCAAAAATGCGCCATTTTCGTCCCCCACGTTCTGGAAAGGTGCCATTTCAGTCCAAAAATCATAACCCAGTTAAGTCAGTTGTTAAATAAGGACTGATTGTGTAAATTTGTAACATAAAGGACTGATTGTGTAAATTTGAAAAATGGACTGAAATGGCAGTTAACACCACCACCACTAGCCCTGCCACCACCACCACCACCACCGCCAACACCGCCACCACCGCCACTCCGCTGCCACCGCCACCACCACCACTCCGCTGCCACCACCACCACCACCACCACTCCGCTGCCACCGCCACAGTCTGTTTTATCACAAATGATGATCTTAATTGAATTATTTAAAGACCTCTGTACTTCATGTTTGAGGTGGCATATTACTTACTATATTAGTATGGCGATAAAACATTTTATTTGGATATAATGTAGATTGGGGAATGATGAGACGGGCGGTTCATCAACATCGGGTCTTTTCATTTGTGGTATCTGTCAAGTTGACATCGCAGCGAGTGAAGGCATATCGGTTCATGCTGGTTCCATCTTTTCAACAAGCTCAAAGCCTTGGCAAGGTCCTTTCCTGTGTGCGGATTGTCGTAATAAGAAAGATGCAATGGAAGGAAAACGACCAAGTGGAGTCAAAGTCACCTAACACCCACATTTCCTTCCATTCATTAGTTTAACCCTCTTTTCAATGCCAATGATACATGGCAGTAGTTTGATTAACATCAACTGCAAATTGAAAAAATGAGAAAATACAATATGAAGGATGATCATGTAATATGTTTATAGTCACACTTGATTCTGGCAGTTACATTTTTATATTTGAAAAGTGCATTTGACCAGAAAGCCGTAAGGTACTTATGAATAATTTGGCTTCTCAAACTCCTGCTTAGTTTGCCATTTCAGCTTCAAAAATGTTTTTTAAGTATGTTGCAGAGATGGATGCTTATTTTGACCAACATAATTACAACAGATGGAGGAATCACTAGTTCTGCTACAGCAAACATATCGGCAATGCTATTAGATATTAAACTTAATTATCTACGTAGTTTATTAATGTTATGTTTATATTATAATGTATATAATTTCGATTAGGTGTGACATTTGTTGAAACGGTTTGTTCTAACCACCACCACTCCGCTGCCACCACCACCACCACCACTCCACTGGAACGACGAACCGTATAAACGAACCGTTAACGACAGGTTCGGTTCCGGCTAAAATCGATGTGTTTGAGCATTGTGAGGGGTGTAAAATGTTTGTGGGGATCTAAGGAACTTCAGATGTCCGTTCAATTCGACCCAGATCGACAGAAACAGAAGATTAACACGCGGGGGTGGTGGCGGTGGCAGCGGAGTGGTGGTGGTGGCGGTGGCAGCGGAGTGGTGGTGGTGGTGGCAGCGGAGTGGTGGTGGTGGCGGTGGCAGCGAAGTGGTGGTGGTGGCGGTGGTGGTGGTGGTGGTGGTGGCAGCGGAGTGGTGGTGGTGGCGGCGGTGGTGGTGGTGGCAGCGGAGTGGTGGTGGTGGCAGGGCTAGTGGTGGTGGTGTTAACTGCCATTTCAGTCCATTTTTCAAATTTACACAATCAGTCCTTTATGTTACAAATTTACACAATCAGTCCTTATTTAACAACTGACTTAACTGGGTTATGATTTTTGGACTGAAATGGCACCTTTCAAGAACGTGGGGGACGAAAATGGCGCATTTTTTAGAAATGGACTGAAATGGCCAAAGTGACCAAACCACAGGGACGAAAATGGCAGTTAACTCTTGTAATTATACATCAAATTCAAAACTAATACTATGATCATGATTTTGGTCTGCCAAAAGTAACCAAATTTAATAAGGATTAATGTAAAACAAACAACAACATATTTTCACACTTTCTTATGTTTTACACAGTCCAATTTCATATATTAAAGTCTATACATGTCCAAAAACATGAAACAAAATCTCTAAATCCAATTTTGTTATATTGAAATCTCTAATTATTTAGAATCATGATTTTTACCTTATTATTTTGAAAGTTAAATTGTTGTTTCAGTCAAACATAATAATTAATTAATTAAATTAATACAATTTGCTATTTAGAATTACTAGTTTTATGTAATATAGTTGAATAATAATATACATGCATACATACATACATCTAATAGTCCAAGCTTAATATAAAAAGACTACAACCACCAATGTTTGATCCATATGTGAGCTTCTATCACAACCTTTTCCAATAAGTTTAGCGCCATAACTGAGAAGAATAGTTAAAGTTAGCAACTTCACCAATCATTTGTCCAAAATCGTATTCTCCGGTCATAAGATCACCGCCGAGATCCATCACTCCACCATTGTCACACCATGATGCATAATTGTTTGCAGTTGAAAACACATTATTAGGCAAAGATTGATTCTCTTGCAAAGGCGACGTGTTGTTGAAACTGTTACTGTTCGAATTTGATGTCGTCATTTGTTGTTGATAACTCACATTCATAATAGAGTAATCGAAATTGGAGTTGTTTGTAATTTGATGTTGATCAACTTCTTGCTTAGGTAAAAACACGGAAGAGCTAAATTGCATCACGCTATTGGAAGCGTTGTTGTTGGTATTGATAGGGGTAGAGTTATGTGATGGTAGTTTCTTCTTCAACTTTGTGTTCCAATGATTCTTCACATCATTGTCTGTTCTTCCTTGTAAATGCGATGCGATGACAGACCACCTATATACATATATATATTTAAAATATATGTCAAGATCGTATAAGTATAACTGAGTCTGATATAAAAAAACATGACAAGATTGTTTTTGATTTATTGAAAGAAGCTTAATACTTTTATATGTTTTTAAGACTATTATATTTGTGGAACTATATGTTATGTCAAAAAACCATTCAATGTGACATAACTACCTGCTTCCAATGTTGGCATAGAGTGATGAAATAATATTATCTTCTTCTTGTGTAAACCCTCCAAGCTTTATATCGGGTCTTAGATAATTCAACCACCTCAAGCGGCAACTTTTCCCACATCGTTTTAGCCCTACGCATCAAATCGAACAAAGTTAATTAACACAAAAACGAAATATTAAACGACGATCTTAATTCATGTATTAATAGAAATTAGGGACTTAGGGTTAATGAGGGTTTTGAGTGTTAACAAAAATTAATTATAATAAACTTAAAACAAGTATGCCTAATAGAAAAAGATAAAGTATATCAAGAACAAAGAAAGGTTGAATTTTGATCTAATATTGTTTGACCAACCTCTTATGTATCTAATTAGAACAACAAACATAAGATATAAAGAAAAAAAATACACAAGTCTTGTGAACACTAAATCTTGATTTTTGCAAATATAAAGTTAGATGTTATATGTTAATCCTGAAAAAAAAATTAAGATACACAATTCTTGTGAGCACTAAGAATTATGTTAGATAGCTAGTTATTATATAAAGATAATTACACTCACTTCTGTCTCTTCTCCGAGAGAGACAAACACACACACACACACACACACACACACACACATATATATATATATATAGAGAGAGAGAGAGAGAGAGACCTGCTTTGTGAGGCAAGGCAATCCAGTTGCCACCAGTGCCATGGTTCTGAATATGGTTTCTGAGAATGGTGTCTTCTTCAGGTGACCATGGGCCTCTCTTCACTTTGGTTTTATCACAACAAGGTGACCTACCCATCACACCAAAATTAACACTTTAACTTCACACACAAAACCCTAAAACCTAATAACCTAACATACAAATATCCTTCAAGATGAAGTTATAACCAATCACTCCTTATATATGCCTTGATACAGCCACAAATTATATATAAATATATATGTGTGAATGTGTATTGTGTTTTACAAGTCAACAAGTGAACTTGGTCTAAGCTTTCTAAGATGGAAATGAAGAAGAAAGAGACTTTGTCCAATGTATAAAGTGATTTACTGGTTGACTTTTCAATATAATTATACTTCATGAAAGTTATATATTAAAGTTAAATATTCATGTAAAGTTGATTGTCTTTCTACTTTTTAAATAAGGAACATTTTGGTTTAAAATGTTATAACATATTAATGATTTTTCACATTATGTTCTAACTTAAATGGAAAAGAGGGAATCAATTTTATAAAGTAGATGTAATGTCAAAATATTTTGTTATTTGGTTGACATAAAGGTTCTGTTTGGTACTTTGGTTTGGTCAAGTGTTCATACACTGACAACTTCCTCTTTTCTTTTAAATTTCCTATGTTAAAAGTAATTTATAAACACACTTGACATTATTTTAATAAATTTATTTTGTCACAAATGTATTAAGAAAACGTAAGAAACATAGTGAAGTGTTTATTTATTTGCATTACGGTAACAGGTCATTTTGATAGAAGTTAATTAAAAAGCCAAGTTACAAATTCATTCTTCTATGAATATGTCTATCGAAAAAAGATGAAAGATTTGACATCAACTTTTAAATTTTATAAGAAAAAAGCATCTATGGTACTAGCACTCAAGCATCATTACATTTTCTCTGTTAAAATGGATTTACAATTTATGATTTAAACATAAAAACTATTTAAGTATGTTGGGAGACTAAACATTTGATAATAAGAAAAAAAACTTTCATGTGTTCAATCTCTTTAACCATAAATTAGAGTTAAACTAAAAAGTAAAATTCTTACACCCTTAATGTTATTTAGGTTGTCCTCAAGAATTCTCAAAAAAATTTGGGTCTGGGGCTATTAGAAAAGAACACGCCTCTATTGGGCCAAATTTAAATGAGTTTGAATTTCAATTGGGTTTCATTTTAAACTATAGGGCCAAATTTAAATGGATATAAACTTTACTAAGGGGTATTAATGAGTAAAAGAGTAATGGACTTAATTTATTAAGTTTTAGTGTTTAATGGGCTTAAAGTAAATAAAATGTTAATAAGTTTAAGTGCTTTACAAGGTATATAGATATTTTTTAAATAAAATGTGTGTGTATATATATATATACACATATGTGGTTAGGTTAACGTACAATATGTACGCGATCATCTCAGCCGTCCGATCTGGTGCGAATTCACTTTTGAACATGAGATTTGTGTTGAAAAACCAACATGCGAAATTGCTTTATATACCAACATGTGATTTCATCATATTTACCAACATGTGAAATTGTTACAAAAAAACAAATATGCAATTTCATCAAAAATACAAACATGCGATTTCGAACATGCTTTTTTATAACGTGCGATTTCACAATTTCGTACGTATTGTACGTTAAGGGATATTGTATTTTACACTTTCACTATATATATATATAGGGAGAAGATCATGTGAGAACCACCTCTTACTGCGAGAACCGCGAGAACCAATGTGAACACAACCAAAAATAGCTAAAAATCACACAAATTTTTTTTTTTGAATTTTTTAATATTTTTTTATAAAAAAATCGCTACTTTTCGAAGAAAAAAAAAAGTTAAAAATTTTTTTTTTTTTGCTTCTAAAAGTAGCGATTTTAACATAAAAAATATTAAAAAATTCAAAAAAAAATTTTCAGATTTTTTTTTTGATTTTTTTAGGTTTTTTGGGGGGTTTAGTTTTTAGCATTTTAGCTTTGGGGGGTGGGGGGGTTAGGTTTTTGGGGGGTGGGGGAGGGGGGTTTAGGTTTTTTTTTGGGGGGGGGGGGGGTTAGGTTTTTTTAGGTTTTAGTTTTAAGCATTTAGCTTGGGGGGGGGGGTTAGTTTTTTTTAGGTTTTTTAGCTATTTTAGGTTGTGTTCACATTGGTTCTCGCGGTTCTCACAATAAAGGTGGTTCTCGCATGAGCTCCTCCATATATATATATGGTGGGGTTCTAGAGTGAACACCAATGTATTTGCGAACTGAGTGAACAAATTTTGGCCATTGATTTACACACGTTGAAGGGGTAAGGTCCCAAAAAATTCGTTTCAAGTACCTGGGGCCATACCACAACCTTATCTTTTAACCCTCTTTAGACCTTGCGCGGCCGCGCACTGGTCCTACAAAGAGAGCTTGGAAGAAAGAACATCAGAAAACACCTGCGCGTCAAAAGGAAATTAATAAATCCTTGCGCTTGTCCCCATAACAAACAAGGGATAAAAATCCCAGCAAATACTCTCGTTTAAATAATACCTAGACGTGGATATTATTTACTTGATACCACACGATAAGGAGTCACACTGGATTATGGCAATAATCTTCTAGAAGACTCAATCATGCACCACCAAGACGGTTATAACCGTCTAGGCCACGTGTCATCATCCCAGACTCTCTTGAAGACCGGTGATGGCATGGAATTAGGGAGAAATCCCCACTTGCCCACTTTCCACGTGGAAATACCCCAGACGTTGATCTAAATAGCGATCCCTGTGCTCTCACGTTTGATCAAGAGAATTAACGGAGGGAAAGATAGCCGCTTACGGAGTTAGCACATTCCGTCAATATTTCAATAACAGGTTTTCCCGCCCAAACTCCCGACTATAAATAGAAGAGCAATTCAGGTATGATCTTCAAGTTACATTCACTTCACTTACACTTCTTCTTCTTTAAATACTGATACTTATTCTCACGCCGGAGGATGGTCACGGAGAGAACCCCCATTCTCCCCGTGACGAGGCTGACGGTGTTTTGTTTTGCAGCTATCGAGAAGAAGAGAAGGTCCATCCCTTTGAACTGAACGAGAGAAAACCAACCCTTTTTATGCAGAACCTAACCCCCTGGATTATTTGATTCCGGTCATTTATCCAGTGTTTCTTCATTGGCGCCCACCGATTTCTCTGTTTCATCCGTTTTCTCTCGTTTTTCGATTCACTCTGTTGATTCCATTTGTAAATGGAAGAAACATCAGCTCATCGGCAAAATGGCCCTCTGCCAAATTTCGTTAACAATACCCAGGTTGAGGGTATTGTAGAAGAAGCCTCGGATGACAATGAAGTGCAGTTTACTAACAATCATCCAAACGAACCTGGCACCCCAGGGGTACAGCCGGAGATCCCTGTAAGCTCAATTCTACCCCCAGGAGAGACCCTAATCTCCTGGTATGTCAGATCTCTGGGGGCATTGAATGCTGTGTACGCACAACTTTGTGCACAAAATGCTCCCCAAACCCAATCATGAAGGACCGTGTCCCGAAACTGAGCACCATCAGTCCCACACGTTTCTCAGCACGATGGACCATCACGGGTCCAGATCGAAGACATAGAGGTTTTCTCTAGATCTCCATCGAGATACGAGTATACCCAGTCAGAAAATCGCCGAAGAGAATACCGGGATGAGTCTCATTCTCATCGCCGTCAATCAGTTCACACCAGGTTGGGTCCGTCACAGGACACCCATACAAGGGAATATGATAGGACCTACCGTGAAGGAGAGAGTACCAGTGTGTTTAGTCGGTTACAACCGAACTGCAACAAGTGTAGACCCCGCGCGGTTTACAATCCTGAGGCTAAGCACAATTATGATCTGATCTATCGCCCTGCTGAAGCGGCGGAGAATTCAAAATATATTAGCGAAATTGCTCTGGCTCCACTAGAGAAAGCGAAGCTCCCGTCCAACGTAGGCAAGTTCAACGGAATGACGGACCCAGACGATCATCCGCGAGTCTTCACAAGCGCAGGACTGGTGGGAGGCTGGACCCTACCGATGTGGTGCCACCTTTTTGTTCAAACCCTTACAGGCGCTGCAAGGCTCTGGTTTGACAACCTGCCTGTGGGAAAAATCACGTCATGGGTAGACTTGCGTGAGAAGTTTCTGGTTCACTTCAGCGACACGGCGGACGTAATGAATATCTGGCGCCACGATGATGAAAGTCTAGAAGACTTCATTACTCATTATAACAAGGAAGTACTCGAAATCGGGGACGTTCACGAGCACCTGATACGCGCTCAATTTAAATATGCAGTCAGGTGCGACGACATGATAAAAGTCCTGTCTGGAACGGAAGGACGCCTGAAAAGCTGGGAAAAATTAATGGCGACGACTAAGGTCTACGCCCAAACGGAGAAGAATCTTAGTACCAACAGGACACCACCACCGCACAGCCGTCCCTTAGATTTAGGCCTAAGCAGCGGAAAGAAATTTAAGAAAGGCTGGCGCGATTCAAGCTCAGGGAACTATTCATCAGAAGATGCACGAGCCACAATCAACAAGCTCACTGCACAGAGAGAAGCTAAACAAGAAAACAGGGAGCGACAATGGACTCCCCTAACCAAAACTCCCGCGGAAGTTCTAAGTACGGAGGATTACCAGTTTAAGCCCCCACCACCCATGAAGAACAAATGCGGACAGGACCCGAGTCTGTATTGTGATTATCACAAAGACAATGGTCATACCACCAATAACTTCATCTCCTTGCGCACCGAGATAGAGAAGGCGCTTAAAAGTGGTGAGCTCACTCACCTATTAAAGAACGTGCGCAAGGACATCAAACAAATCACTCGAGGCGAAGAATGCCCGAGTAAGAAAGCGAAAAATTAAGCAGCAACTCTATGATCTCCTTGCAGAATGGAACATACTCTACAGTTTATCAAGTCTAAGCAAGAAATAGAGTGTAAGTTAAGTCCCGTGTAATTATTTTAATAGACTTTGTAATGGCCTCTACGCCTTATCCCTGAATAAACAACAAAGTTTCTATTATTCTTGTATTTTTTTTACAAAGTGCATGCAATTTCTTTTGGTAAGCGCAAAAACATTATGGTAATTATAATACAAGTCTCATGAACGGTCAGTGATTACATCACACGAGACCATACGTTCACACATGAGCTTTATACCACCTCCATTCGCCTTACCTAATCAAAGTAATTATACCCATGCAAAATATTGTAAACTAAAAAACACATATCATACTACTCCTGGCGCACAAACACGCCTCAAAAGTTATCAAATTACACGGCAGTGTGTTGTTAACGGTTACTTGCGCGGCAGCGCATTAACAAAAAAAGGATATACATCCCAAGAAAGCTACAAAATAATTGTTCATACAATTATAGGGGGAAACCTACGCTAAATCTTCGTCCTCATTGTCTTCATCTGGGAATATTTCCTTCAGTTGCGCCACGTGATCTTCGGACTGCAATGCAACATTTATCAGATCCATGACAGGAAGCTGCAAATTATTGAATTCTGTTTTCATAGCTGCAAGGGCGGCACCAGTGTTAACACCATGAGTAGCAGATTTACTAGTGTCCCAATCGACCTTCAAGGCATTAGTTACATGGTGCGAACATTCCGCATATCCCTGAGCATACCCATCATTTTGCGCGGCAACCACTAAGCGCGCAACCGTTTTATCCAGCTCTTCAGAATTTAGCACCGACTCAGCAACCTATAAAAACAAGGCAGATAAGGAAAAAGCACAAAAATTCCCGCAACAATTACAAAGCAGAAAACAACTTACACTGGCGATCCCGCGTTCTTTCAGCCATAGCATGTCACTTTTCAAAGGCTCAAGTTCACTCTCCGCCGTCGCTCGCGCTGTTTCAGAATTTTCTAGCTTTTCTTCAGTATCAGCCAGACAGCGGGAGGTTTCAGCCTTCTCAGACCGCGCAAGTTCCAGATCTTTCTTAAGTTGTTCCTGATCAGATAGCAAAGGAATAAGTTCTTCTATCTATTTATCTCTAAGGGCAAGGGTAGCGCAGGTATGTACTCTTTCCCTGAGAGAGCACGTTTCATCTCGCACGGCTTCAGCATCTGCCTTTTCCTGTTTTAATTTTTCAATCTCCGCATCCTATTTTTTCAACTTTTCAATATCAGCTTTGAGATTGTTGATAACATTACGGAGACTCATCTTCTCACCATTATCTTTTTCACAAATCCTTTTCCAGTTCTTGCGCTCCTCGGAAAGAAGGGCAGCTTCGGCTTCCGCCTTCCTCTTCCTGCCCGCAACGGACCACTCTTCAGTTTTTTTATCAGCCTAAAACTTGGCCTGATCAGCTTCCAGTTTAGCCCTTAACTGGGCAATATGGCTCTCATCATCAGCAACTTTCTTCTTCGATACCTTAAAAGCAGACCACTCCTTATGCATACTGTGCCACTCACGCACTATGCGATGCGTAGTGGATGTATAAGAAGCAACCTCCTCAAGGTAAGCATGGTAAGTTTGATCGTGAAGACGTCCTTCTTGAAACTTAATTTACCCAGGCGGAAATATTCCCTGTAACCAGTCCCGGCACACGCGCCAATCCGAAAAGGTGTCACCCTTCTTCAGATTCCAAACAGGGACATGAATTTCGGAAGCATATTTTTCTGAATAAGTTTCATCTGGGCGGATTAGAGAATTCTTGCCAGCATCAGAGAAGGAGCCTTGGTCTTCAATAGTAACTTTCTCAATGTTCTCAGGCATAGAACCAGAGGCTTTGGAAGGAGAAGCAGTAACAGGAATTTCTTTAGCAGCCTTCCCCTTCTCCAAATCACGAGCTGCAAGATCAGGAGTTTGTGGGTTACCAGCACCATCCACAATCTCCGGGCTAGTAATTTTCTCCGCATCCACAGCAACATCAACAGGCTTGTCAGCCTCAAGATTCTCAGCCCCAGCAGTCTCGCCCGCCTCACGCCCAGAAATCTCAGTATTCTTTAACTGATCAGCAACAGAGGCATGAGGGGGAGAGGGTGGAAGATCCTCATTAATCACATATATTGCTTCTGTGGGAACAGGAGAACTCGGTTTTTCTGTAAAAACAAGTACATGAATCACGCTTATTTAAGGAAAGAAAGCAAAAGATAAAACTTACCAGGAACAGGTTCCGAAATAAAGGCATCTAGGTTACCCCTCCTAGTAATTTTCTTTCGCTGAATATTCTTCGCAGGCTGACCCCCAGCTTCAACATCAGGTTGTTTCCTTTTCCCCGTTTTCTTCCTCACTAAGCGCTCAGGACTTGATTCCAAATCAATGGGATCATCAGGGTTGGAGGGAGGTATATCAGCAGTATCCTTTGGTTCCGGCTTTGGTCTTCTTATAACTGCAGGCGCAAGACCCTCCAATGAGTCAGATACCACCACATAATCACACCAGGAGTCAGAGGAATGGCGCATACCTTTCTTCTCTCCCCCAACATTCTTAACCTTCGAAGGTTGAGCTTTTTCAGCGCCACCCTTATTCGGGGAAGCAGTGGCTACGGGTGCGCGTTTTTTCTTCTCAAGGCCTATGCCCAAATTAGACAGTTCTCTTGCTACAAAGCGCAGAATAAACTCATTCAAAAGCGCAAAAGTAACAAACAAAAAATACTAGGATGAAAACTCACCAGTACCAGCAGCAGGTTGCGCGGACAGATCATTATCCCACGGAAGAACAAAATTCTTCACAATATGGTGATACCACAGCTCCTCATCTGGATTTTTAGCAATAGTAGACATCTTTCCACCTTCTCTCTCAAACGCAACAACGTATAGCGAGACAACTGCAAAGAAGGAGAAGTGAAGATAAACTATAAAAAAAAAGCGAAGGAAAGGAAAGGAAGAAAACGGAAAACAGGGCAAGCCCGAAAATCTTACCTTTACCACCTTCCATATACACCGGCTTGTCTTCACAATTCATCCTCCAATTCAGACTCATGCTGGCGCCAACAAGGGCTTTCTCCGGTAAAGCAATAGACGGAACGCCTTTCAGATCCTGGTACCAATTTTCGTCAATAGGAGTCTGAATGGTTTCAGTAGGGACATCCTCTTTTCCCCTAAAAATCATCTTCATCGGAACAACCCCTGCCTTGATAAAAAAGAAATTTTGCTTCCAGTCGTGGAATGATTTTGGGGGATGAAGCAGAATCTTCTTCGCCGATGCACTTTGTACAAAAGAATAGAACCCTTGAGAACAGTGCATTTGATGAAAAACTCGAAATCGAGGAACCGTCGGTTCAATATGAATCGTACGGCACACAAATTCAAAATGTCGAACCCTAACCATACCAATTGGGTGCATCTGGGAGATGTGGAACTTGTAATACTCAAGAATTTCAAGAAAGAATTTCGTTACATGCAAACAAAAGTTTCCTGCACAAAAGAAATCCCAAAACAAGGTCACATACCCGGCCGGAGCATCCGTCGCCGTCTGACCCACTTCAGGGTAACGGGCACCACAGTTTTCTAGAAACCTGAGATTCCGAATCAAACCATCAAAAGTTGCCCTAGACCACTTTAATGGTGGAAGTTCGGCAGACATTTCTTCGGTAGAGTCTTCGTGATGATCTCCGGTTGACATAAGAGGAAGAAATTGCAAATTCTTTCTAGGAACGGATAAAGAAGACATAGAGGGAAAAGGGTTTCAATGAAGTAATGACTACTGGAAACAGGAAACTCAAAACACTTATATAATCACCGCCATAAATAGCCTAGGTAACTGCAACAACACCTTTTTCGGGATGGTGTAGTTATCCAAGCGTCAGAGGTGAGTGGGAAAAAGCATAAATGCGAGTTCACACGCGCGTGCAGTAATGTACAGGCTGACAGTGACAGCTGTCACACGTCAACAGTCATTACTGCACCTTTAGGCAGACCCAAGGTCAAGATTTCTCAAAAAAACCCAAAAATAATGGGCAAAGTGTATCTTCTCATAAAAGATTCTCCACTTTCGCGCCAAAAAACCCTATAGCAAAACACACTTCTCTCTTATAGTCCAGTGCTCCACTTATTTGCATAAGAGCAACACTAGACTGGGGGGACTTGAAGGGGTAAGGTCCCAAAAACTTCGCTTCAAGTACTTGGGACCATACCATAACCTTATCTTTTAACCCTCTTTAGACCTTGCGCGGCTGCGCACTAGTCCTACAAAGAGAGCTTGGAAGAAAGAACATCAGACAACACCTGCGCGTCAAAAGGAAATTAATAAATCCTTGCGCTTGTCCCCATAATAAACAAGGGATAAAAATCCCAGCAGATACTCTCGTTTAAATTATACCTAGACGTGGATATTATTTACTTGATACCACACGATAAGGAGTCACACTGGATTATGGCAATAATCTTCTAGAAGACTCAATCATGCACCACCAAGACGGTTATAACCGTTTGGGCTACGTGTCATCATCCCAGACTCTCTTGAAGACACGGTGATGGCATGGAATTAGGGAGAAATCCCCACTTGCCCACTTTCAACGTGGCAATACCCCAGACGTTGATCTAAATAGCGATCTGTGTGCTCTCACGTTTGATCAAGAGAATTAACGGAGGGAAAGATAACCGCTTACGGAGTTAGCACATTCCGTCAATATTTCAATAACAGGTTTTCCCGCCCAAACTCCCGGCTATAAATAGAAGAGTAATTCAGGTATGATCTTCAAGTTACATTCACTTCACTTACACTTCTTTTTCTTCAAATACCGATACTTATTCTCACGCCGGAGGGTGGTCACGGAGAGAACCCCCATTCTCCCCGTGACGAGGCTGACGGTGTTTTGTTTTGCAGCTAACGAGAAGAAGAGAAGGTCCATCCCTTTGAATTGAACGAGAGAAAACCAACCCTTTTTATGCAGAACCTAACCCCCCCTGGATTATTTGATTCCGGTCATTTATCCAGTGTTTCTTCACACGTGGATGGCTAGGATTTCATCATCAAATCCTGGCCATTAATCTACACACATGTATGGCCAGGATTAGTTCGCTCAGTTCGCAAACTACACCAGTGTTCACTCTTGAACCTAATCCTGTATATATATATATAATTTATGGGCCCGAGGCCATCGCCCAACCATACCCCTTCCCAATCGGGTCTAGCCTAAAGACAATTAATACACCTAATGCCATGCTGGGTCTTGATCGATTCTTAACACAAGATCATGTTTCTTTGAATTACTATGATAGTCAAAATTAAATTTGTAAGTAAGCAGTGAACTGAATGAACGCTTCTAACAACACAATTCACTTTCAAGCCACGAAGTATGTTTTTTTTCTCAAATCTGTAATTGCAATGCAACATCCCGAATTTTAGTCTACAACATTATATTATATATATGTGTTTATAATTATTAGTTACGTCGAAGCGACTGCGGGATCCAAACACATCACAATAGATCAGGAAAGGACCTTTTTAGAACTTGCCATAAAGTATGTTTGGGAACCTATTGTGTGTATTCTTGTAGACGGAAGGGTCTAAGTGTGACTTAGAATTTAATCCCCCTTAAAACCCTAAGCTAACCAACACTCACGTGAACTCATCTTCTTCCCCAAGCCTCTTATAGTCACAACCCAGAGAAGAGAAAGTGAGAAATTTATGAAGAGTTTGGTTGTTTGAAAGTGATGGATTTCACTTAAACATCCACACGGGTCAAAACGAAGTCATAACGCATACCAGAATGGGTGCGCCCGGTTGTTGGGTTAAATTACAAAGGCAAGCGTAAACCGGGTAACGGGAACGCAAACTATAAATAAATGGACTCGGGTAATGAGTCATGATAGAAAGGTTTGAAATTCTTTAAAAGGATTCGGATTAATCAAAGTTAGGCCATTGAAAGGTCGAACAGGTCAAATTGGCATAACCGCGAATTGGATAACGGACGCATAAAACGCAAGAACAATAACCTGGGTAATAGGGTACATTGATAAAATGACGTTTATGCGAAAGAGATAAGATTTTCATAAGCTCGGTTGTTTATTTATGCAAACGAGTCAAATAATTTCATAACTAAATCTCAAGCCGATAGCATTAAGGATAAGAAATTATTACTCTGGATGGCGGATTTTGAGTCTAAATTGTTAGGAATTAAATTACGATCATGTAGGAAGAAATTTCGTGCGAAACGGATGATTATACGGAAAGATATGAAACTTTTAGTAAAAAGGAAAATCTGGAAAGCAATATGCAGCTAGACGCTGCCGTAACCTACGGTGGCCGGCCGTAGGTTACAGTAAAGACATTCTGCCTTAAACTGATCAAGGCTGCCGTAACCTACGGTGGCCAGCCGTAGGCTACGGCAGGGGTTTCCTGTCCTAAATTGTATAAGTGTACCATAGGCTACGGTATGTATACCGTAGCTTGCGGTGGGAAATTTCTATTCTTTTGTTTGATGTTATTTATGATCATGAGCTGGTTAATTACGTAATAATTGTCATTTAACTAACGTATAATATGGTTTTTGACATATAGGTGATTGTTAGGACTCTACGGATGATGATCAAGCGAAAAGAAGAATTAAACACGTCTTTAAGTCACGTTTTCGCATTTTTGTTCTTTTGATTATCAAATCTACTCACGATAGTATGATGAAATGTTTTGGTGAATCTTTTCAAGTTTTAAGAAGCTCTAGGTTTTGTAATGACGTGTTATAAACTTTCTATCAAACTCGAACTTTTAAGCAGACATGGATTTGCACTACTTTTATAAATTTGCAAATCTCTTATAAATTTGCATTTATATAAGTATGGGTCTTACAAAAACCTTTGTTTCCATTCTAAGATCAAAGCGAAGGTGTTCATTATTTGAATCGGTCTGGAAATTCGAACGTAACCGAATTCTGTTTTGAACCGGGTTAGTATCCGAATTGAATTCTAAATCTGGCTTTCAAATCATATTTGACTTTGTGATATTCAAAAAGGTTTTTGAACAAATTCCGAATTTGTTTTATTTTTCACATAATTTAAGTTATTCTAATCAGTATTCTACTTCAGTTTTTAGGAAATTTTCAAATCCATATAACCCGAAACACAACCCGATTAATAACTCTAGACGATGTGACATCTGTGTCACTACGACCATCATACCAATGCAAATCCAATGAAATCTTATGTTTCATTCTAGGAATTTGTACAAACCATGTGACTTTTGCACATATCAATTCAAGTTCAATTTCAAGTTTTAAATCGCTTTCTGGAAAGTTATACGCAAACTGATGCGTAAAGGTAATCAGTTTAACGCAACGAACAATCCGGAACTTGATCATAAGCTAAACATACCCTAAATATCCTTTACATAGCTTAGAAATAGGCTTTGAGGGGTTCGGTATGCTAAAATACACTTATTTGATCAACAGGGACTAAAAGCGTCAAAAAGTGCATAAGTTTGCATTTACGCGCATATCTTACGTTCTGAACATATCCGGACATCCAAAAATTTTTGTAACCATTAAAATATTTTATTTTAGAGATTGGAATGCAAAAATACTATTCTTCGTGTAATTTGGATCAATTTCGCGTCCGTTCGAGTTTTTGTCGTAATTACCCGAATAACGTGATCGTACGACCAAACGAACCGACATCCGAGAAAATTTCAAGCATGTTTCAAGTTCCCTATGTTTTAACATCCTTGTAGAGCCTTGAAAATGGGTTAACGGCGTTTAAACGCGTTGAAAATGGCTTAAACATGCTGTAGGGACCATTCTTGCCATTTTGTGAAAGTTTCTGTATCTGGGAGGTGGTGGCGTCGAGCGACGGGGTACCCCCATTTCCGTGGCATGACGCAACGGGTGCATTTTGACAGAAACTCTATTTTCAGCAACCAGCTTGAATTTGAGGGTCTTTTGTGCAACTTTCTCAATACTTTGGACTGGTTTCAAGCTTCCCATGGGATACTAAACCATGTTCCATAAGTGTATGGTTAGGATTGAACCTTGATTCTTGCAAAAACACTTGTCAAGATCCTAAGAATCCAAGCTTACTATAAATAGAAGTGGGTCCTTCACTTCATTCCTCACAAAATTGAATCAATTCTGCTCTAAGTTGAAGCTTATGCTTCATATGTAATATCTGTGCTTATAATCATTGTGAACAGTTAAATTATCAATAAAAAATGTTATTTGATCCCAATGTTTGTTTGGTTATGTTTTACATTTTTCATGTTTTGACTTTTATTCAATTTCAAACTCTACATCGCTTTCTGGAGAGTTATACGCAAACTGGTGCGTAAACGTAATCATTTTAATGCGAAAAATACTCCGGAACATCAACATATGCTTAACATACCTTAAATAACCCTTACATAACTTAGAAATAAGTTTTGAAGGTTTTGGTATAGCAAAAACAAGTTAATTCGCTTACAGGGACTAAACTTGACAAACTGCGAAAGTATGCCAATTCGAACTGTAACGAACATTCCGGAACATGGCCATAAGTTAAACACACCTTAAATATCCTTTATATAGCTTAGAAATAGGCTTTGAGGGGTTCGGTGCGCTAAAATAAACTTTTGGGTCATTCAGGGACTAAAAGCGTCAAAAAGTGCACAAGTTTGCATTTTCGCGCATAATTTACGTTCTGAATACATCCGGACATCCAAAAATTTATGTAAGCACTAAAATATTTTATTTTAGTGTTTGGCATGAGAAAAATCCATTCGTCACGCAATTTGTATCGTTTTTCGCGCTTATGCGCATTCCGTCGTAATTAAGCGAACATCGCGATCGTACGACCAAACGAACCGACATCCGGGATATTTTTGAGCATGTTTCATGTCCACAATGTTTAGGCATCATTTTAGGGCCTTGAAAATGGCTTAACGAGCCTTAAACATGTCAGAAATGGCCTTAATACACAACGGGGACTGAATTGGAAACTTTGGAAACTGGTTGCTGATCAGAAGGACCTTAGCGTGACACCTAGCCCCCTTGGCGTCACGCGAGGCCCCTTCTAGTCAGCAAAAGCCATTTTTAACAGCTGTTTAGCACTCCCAATCCAATTCCAAGTGTTGTTTCCTGCTTATGGGGGGCCAATTTGATGTACATGAGCTTGCCAACAAGTGTAGGGATGTGATCAAAGCACGTTATTCGATAAACGATCCTAACGGTCTTGCATATCCTATAAATACCCATCCATCCCAACCCCAAAAACCCACACCTTTGAAATCTGAACTTGCTCTTTAAGTTGTTGTGTTTAACACTTCATACCTGAGAGTGTTCGGATTCAAACCTTCCATTCTTGGACCCTTTGTAAGTGTTCCTTCGTTCTTTTATTCTTTTAGCGTTAAAGTCAAACTTTGTTTGACTTTCTGCATTGACCAGTTTATGGTCAATGCGAAGTTCGTTTGAACTTCATAACGTGAGCGTAATCACGGTGGTTATAGTCCCTACTGACTATACCTACTGATTACCACGTTATCTAGGCTCAGTGACGAGCCGTAGTTTCGGCCAAAATGCGCATTCTTGCGTGTTTTGTAACCAAACTACTCTTAGGTATCAAAACCGTTTGTTTTGATACCAAACCTGTTTTCTAAACTTAGTTAAGCATGTTTTAACATGCTTAGCTCGTCACTTTTAGTTTAGTGCTTATATAGGGTCGTAAGGTAAGCGATCTAAACAATCGCTTATACTTTCGAACCCGACCCGTTTGGTCGATCATTAGGATCCGACCAAACACATTAGGAGACCATAGTATATAGGGAATAACCTTCCGAGGTTATACCTTATGGTCACGACGTTTAGTTAGTTGTATGATAGGTAGTTTATATGCCTTAGGTAAATTACCAAAATACCCCTTTGACGCCAAAATTCATTTTGAACATATGTATTGTAACTTTTGATATCTAAACTGATTTGGCAACAATATTAGACATGTTAAGGCATATATTACTTGTCATAGGACTAGTTAAGCGGTCCGAACGCGTTTCACGCGAACGACGCGTTAAAGTAGCATAAGCTACCTAAACGGGTCGTAATGGGTCGTAAGCACTTAGGTTAGGTTTCATTTAGTATGTAGGCTTTGTTAAACCATATTACATGAGTTCTCATACTCATTTGGTTTACAAGCCCTCATTCTATCCGATCTTCCGATTTAGGTCCGGTATATTAACATAGTTACCTATATTAGGTGCCATTTGATATCCGTGATCTCTAGCATTGTTTGGTTGTTACTCAAGGACTACTAAGCAATCTCAAGTGAGTACATAGACCCCTCTTTTACTGTTTTCCAAACGTTTTGGGGTGAAACACATGTGCCTACTTGTTACTTTCGTGCTTTTCATGCTTTCATATCATATGCTTGTTATGTTCATTAGTACATTATAGTACATGATTTCATTACATTTTATGCTATGTATGTCCATTGTGTGCATACTTAGTACATCGTTTTACATTACATTTCATGCTATGTATGTCCATTGTGTGCATACTTAGTACATCGTTTTCCATTACATTTCATGCTATGTATGTCCATTGTGTGCATACTTAGTACATTGTTTTACATTACATTGATTTACATGACTTTTCTGCTTTGTATGTTAACTTAGCATACTTAGTACATTGTTTTCATATGACATGTATAAAATTGCTATAACATTTGGTTTGCACAAACGAGACTTATATACGTTCATTAACATTAGCTACGCCGCTCGGTAGTAAGTAGTGGTACCATAGGACTTGACAAATCCCATTCCTGACATCCCGGGTTTGTTTGGATGTAAGGAATGACTGAATCCGAAAACATTTATTTTGATAACCTTGACTAAAAGGGTTGTCCGACTGTCTCAAGGCTTGAATGTATGCGTTAACTTACCACATAAATGTTTGTATCAATAAAACATGCATTTACTTTGCAAAACATAACTTTTGATATATTCAAAATACTTTGTTTTGTACATTTCTACATTTGGTTTATGTGACCATACTTTACTTACAATACATAACATTTGTTACACATTACTTGACCACATTTGGACTTCTCAACATTTGACATGGCTTATACAAGAACTTTTTGACAATTGGTTTAAACATGGACTTATTACATTGGTGGTTTGGTTTGAGTAAGTGATTTAAGTAACGAGGCGTATGTAATATGATACAAGCATGGTGGATACGCCGCTGGTACTTCCTATATATAAATGTTTGTATGGTATTACATATCGTAGCGTTATTTGAATCATTTCAATTTAAGACATATAACATTTTATGCAAATAACATATCTTTCACAAGACATTGCTTTACAAACAACTTATTTTATACAACTCATTCTAGTTGGTTATTCATTTAACCATGTATTATTCTTTTATGTATACATATCATCTGATCTTATCGCTTTTTAAATGATTTACAAAACAAAACAATTTACAAGGTTCATGACTGACTTTTGGTAAACAATTTTTTTTCTAAACTTATAAGTCATGAATCCTATTTTCACAAAACCTATGTATCTCACAGGCATTTTTATGCCAACGTACCTATTTTCACATGTGTTTTCAGGAGCTTTTGCATAGGATGATGATCGTGACACTAGGGCGGACCAGTGCCTTAGAGACTTAAAATGAAGATAGACTTAGTTTAACTATGTTATGAACTCTTTATTTCCTGTTTAAAGACAATGTAAAACACTTGTTTGATAAATAAAATATAACTTTGAATGCCATGGTTGTGAAACAAATAATTATGTTACAACACTCCCCGACGTTTCCGCCACGATTTGATGTTCTACGTGGTCGGGGTGTGACAGAAGAGTTGGTATCAGAGCCAATGGTTATAGGGAATTAGGTTATTAGTAATGCTTTGACCTAGACTATAACCTTTCTAGGACCCCAACACAAGTTCTCTTGTGTTTAGATTTTAAAACATGCACTCCACCTATCCTTAGGTGATAACCACAACGGGAACATCAAGTTCGAATCCGCTTTGAAAATTAAACATCTGTTTTTGGATGATTGATTACTAGGTTTTGAACCCTCTGTTGTAAGGTTTTGAACCCTTCCAGTTTGATTTTTGGCCTTGTGCCTTTCAAGTTTTCAAAATCTCATCAAAGTTTTGGGTTCTAAATAGTGTGAACACGTGCAAACTGGAAGAGTGAATGCCTGTACCCTGGGTTTTCTGTCTAAGGCTAGAGTGTTCGTACAAATCCACATAATCGGACCAGTCACTCTTACCTGGGAACTCTTGGGGTGAGTGTTCACTTATAGGCGAGCATGTCTTCGCGATACATTATTTTTGACCCATTTACTTTGATTAGTCACTGTGTGTCGTTTGTTTGCTTGGTGATGCGGACAAATGACCACAATCTTTGCTTTTGTTGATTTTGTTTCATCTCATTCTCTTCATCCAATCATCTCACTCGTTTCCTTTCATGTTTCCTCTTTTAGAATGCCTCCTCGACGCGAGAATCAGATAGCGACTGCCGAACTGGCAGAAATCATTGCGCAACAAATGGCTGCTCCATTCCCAAACCTCTTTGCTCAATGGAACCAAGCCAACAACAACAACAATGCTCCATGCAAATTCAAGGATTTTAACTCGGCTAAACCACTCAAGTTTAGTGGTTCTGAGGGAGCGACTGGGCTTCTTCAATGGTTCGAGAGCATTGAGAATACTTTCCGCCACGTGCAGTGTCCTGACAATCGCAAGGTCGAGTTTTCTTCGAGTGTGTTTTAGAAGAGGGCTCTCACATGGTGGAACGGGGTTATGAGAGACCGTGGTGCAGAAGTTGCTCTAGCACAAACTTGGGCCGAACTTAGGGCCCTTATGATGAGGGAGTTTTGTCCTCGTCATGAACAGCGAGCTTTGGAGAGAGAGTTCGATGACTTGAAACAAGATAGTGGTGAGCATCGGGCGTATACTGATAGGTTTGAGGAGCTGAGTCTGCTGTGCCCAACAATGGTTACCCCACTCGACAAGGCTATCGAAAGGTACATCGATGGTCTACCTGACTCAGTACAAGACATCATTACTGGTAGTAACCCTACCACACTCCGTCAGGCGATCGAGTTAGCAGCGACATTGACTGAGTCGCAGGTTCGTAAGGGAAAGCTGCACAAAAAGGGTGACAAAGGTAAGAAGCAGTCGTCTGACAAAGAGGATAGTAAGAAAGGTCAAAACAAGAATGGAAAGAATTCTGGTTCCTCAAAGGGTTCTAGGAAGCGAAAGGCTTCCCAAAACTATGTCGTTACTGCACAGGCTCAAGCTGCACCAAATCAGCCTGCGCAACCACTAGCCAAGAAGTCATATCTTGGCAATGCACCTTTGTGCAACACGTGTAACGGCCATCACCTACCACATCTCCAATGTCGTCATTGCACTAACTGCGTAAGAATTGGTCATCTTGCTGCCACCTGCCGCATTCCTGCTAATCAGAACCAGGCAGTTCAGAACCAAGCCCAACAAGTTGCTCAGCCTCTTGCTCAGCAACAAGGTCAAGCTGCACGACCTCATTTTCCTCCTGGTTCGTGCTACAATTGTGGGGATCTGACCCACTATAGAAACCGGTGCCCAAGGCTAGCCAACGAGAATCAGAATGCAAATCAGAATCAGGCTCAGGCTCGAGGTCGAGTTTTCAACATGAATGCACAGGAGGCACAAGCAGACAATGAAGTGGTGAACGGTACGTTCTTTATTAATAATCAGCCTGCATCTGTTCTCTTTGATTCGTGTGCCGATAAGAGTTTTGTGTCTTTATCTTTTGAGCCATTGCTTTGCGTGTCTAGAACGAAACTAGGTAAACCTTTGACAGTAGAGGTTGCTAATGGTGAACCCATTGTTCTTGATTCTGTTCTTCGCAACTGCCAGTTGAACCTTAACGACCATCTTTTTCCTATTAACCTCACGCCTATGCAACTTGGTAGCTTCGACGTTATTGTGGGTATGGATTGGTTAGCCAAGCATCGCGCAGAGGTAGTTTGTTTTGAGAAGATCGTTCGTGTGCCGCTTTCGACGGGCGAAATCCTACAGGTTCGTGGTGAGAAACCTGCTGGTGGTCTCAAACTCATGTCTTGTTTTAAAGCTCGGAAGTATCTACGAAAGAACTATGTGGCCTTTTTGGCACATGTTGTAGCAGATAAGGGCAAGGGTAAATCTATTCAAGATATTCCTGTTGTTAGGGATTATTCTGAAGTATTCCCTGAAGATTTACCTGGTCTACCCCCAGCACGCCAAGTCGAGTTCCGTATTGATCTCGTACCTGGAGCAAATCCCATTGCCAGAGCTCCATATCGTCTTGCACCGTCTGAGATGCAAGAGTTGTCTAAGCAGCTTCAGCAGCTCTCTGACAAAGGTTTTATCCGTCCTAGCTTTTCACCTTGGGGTGCTCCCGTTCTTTTTGTCAAGAAGAAGGATGGATCAGTTAGGATGTGTATCGATTATCGTGAGCTTAACAAGCTTACCATCAAGAATCGATATCCCCTACCTCGCATCGATGATCTCTTTGATCAGTTACAGGGCGCTGCTTATTTTTCAAAGATTGATCTGCGATCTGGATATCATCAACTTCATGTGCATGAAGAAGACATTCCCAAGATAGCGTTCCGCACTCGTTATGGGCATTATGAGTTCACATTCATGCCATTCGGTTTGACTAATGCTCCTACTGTTTTCATGGACTTAATGAATAGGGTCTGCAAGCCTTATTTGGATCAGTTCTTCATTGTTTTTATTGATGACATCTTGATATACTCTAAGACGCGAGCTGATCACGAGCAACATCTTCGTCTTACTTTGGAACTCCTAAAGAAAGAGCAACTTTTCGCCAAATTCTCCAAGTGTGAATTCTGGCTTAAAGAAGTTCAATTCTTAGGACATATTGTCAACGAACAAGGTATTCATGTAGATCCCTCCAAGATCAGTGCGATCAAGGATTGGGATACGCCTACTACTCCTACTGAAGTTCGTTCTTTTCTTGGTCTTGCAGGTTATTACCACCGCTTCATTGAGAACTTCTCAAAGATTGCAGTTCCTCTAACTGCTCTAACTCAGAAGAACAAACCCTTTGATTGGGGATTCAAGCAAGAGGAAGCGTTTCTGACTTTGAAACAAAAACTTTGCGACGCGCCTGTTCTGACTTTGCCTGAGGGCAATGATGATTTCTTCGTTTATTGCGACGCATCTAAATTGGGTCTTGGCTGTGTTCTGATGCAAAGGAACAAAGTCATAGCATATGCATCGAGGCAGTTGAAGATACATGAGAAAAACTACACCACTCATGACCTTGAGTTGGGTGCAGTTGTCTTCGCTCTTAAGATCTGGAGACACTATTTTTATGGTACAAAATGTGTAGTTTTCACGGACCACAAAAGTCTTCAGCATATCTTCAATCAGAGAGAACTCAACATGAGGCAACGACGTTGGGTTGAGCTTCTAAACGACTATGACTGCGAAATTCGCTACCATCCTGGTAAGGCGAATGTCGTAGCCGATGCATTGAGTCGTAAGGAACATACTAAGCTTCATTGTGTTCATGTTCAATCTGACATTCAAGCACGATCCGATATCCAAGCCCGCATTTCTCAGGCTCAACAATCTTGTGTTTCACAAGGTTTAATGGATAAGGAATTTCCCTATCACATAACACCTGATCTGGAACTGAAGGACAATGGATCGTATTACTTCATGGACCGTTTGTGGGTCCCAAGCCAAGATAACCTTCGCACCTTACTTATGGATGAAGCCCATAAGTCTCGTTATTCTGTTCATCCTGGCTCAGATAAAATGTATAAGGATCCTCGTATTCAGTATTGGTGGCCTGGTATGAAGAAAGACATTGCCTTATATGTATCAAAATGCTTTACTTGCCTTAAGGTTAAGGCTGAACATCAGCGTCCTTCTGGTTTATTGGTGCAACCAGAGATCTCAGTTTGGAAATGGGAAAACATTACTATGGATCTCATTACCAAACTTCCGCGCACAAAGAAAGGTCATGACGCCATCTGGGTAGTCGTTGATCGTCTTACTAAATCAACGCATTTCTTGCCAATCCATGAGGATTTTTCTGCTGATAAACTTGCTAAAATCTATGTGGATGAAATTGTAGCTCGACATGGTGTTCCTTTGAACATCATTTCTGACAGAGATGCTCGCTTCACTTCTCATTTTTGGAGAACCATGCAATCTGCTATGGGGACCCAACTTAATCTGAGCACAGCTTATCATCCGCAAACGGATGGTCAATCTGAAAGAACAATCCAGACTTTGGAGGATATGCTTAGAGCTTGCGTGATCGACTTTGGTGGTAGTTGGGATTCACATCTTCCGTTGATTGAATTCTCCTACAACAATAGTTATCACTCTAGCATCAACATGGCTCCTTTCGAGGCTCTCTATGGTCGAAAATGTCGTTCACCAGTCTGCTGGAATGAGATCGGCGAGGCTCAGCTTACTGGACCTGCCCTCATTTTAGAGACAACTGATAAGATTAAGAAAGTTCGTGATAACCTTCAGACAGTTAGAAGCCGTCAAAAGAGTTACGCGGACCCAAAACGCAAGCCCTTGGATTTTCAAGTCGGTGATCGTGTATTACTTAAGGTCTCACCTTGGAAAGGTGTGATCAGATTTGGAAAGAAAGGAAAACTTGCACCTAGATACGTTGGACCATTCAAGATCGGTGAAAGAATCGGTAAGGTAGCCTACAGACTTGAGTTACCTCCTGAACTTGGAAATGTTCATCCAACCTTTCATGTGTCCAATCTCAAGAGGTGTTTAGCTGATGAGAACCTCCACATACCGCTTGACGAAATTCGTGTTGATAATGTTTTGGTCAAAAATTACCTAAGCAATTTAGTGATCAAATTAGTTAAGTGAGGTAGTGTGCTAGAAATATGTGTGAAAAATATGCTTTTTAAGTTATTTAGAAAATCAGTATTCAGGATACGGCTCAGGATATTGAGCTGTATCTACGATCAAACTATGAGCAAAAGTAAAGTAAACGACACGAGATGTACGAGGAAAGCCCTTGATCAATCTAGATCACCGGCATAAAACCTCGGGAGCTGACAATCGCAGCTGCCTTGTTCTTCTTATTACTTCAAACGTCAGGATACAGTGCAGGAGGTGGTGCGGATCGACTATGTGTTACAATGAAATTTGAATACAAGTGTAGTGTTTGCAATGAGCTAGAGAGTGAAAGTGTTCGAGAGTATCAGTGTAAAATTGTGTGCCTTAAACTGATCCGCCCCCATCTATTTATAGTAAAGATAATATAACAAACTATCCTAAACTTCCGGGATCCACCGAATATTCCTTAATCGAACGTTGTAGACCTGGTCTTTCGGGCTCAACGTCTCTCCTTCAACAAACACGTCCGAGTCTTGAGGAGAAGAAGTCCACTTGACCGTTAGCAAGTCTCAGCCTTTAACCTGCACGTGGTTAATTCAATAAACCTCAGGATATCGCCCAAGATGTTAGCAATATCCTCTTCCAGCATCCTGGTCACAAATAAACAATTAAAAGCAGGATATTAGTCAGGATATGTATATTCAGAAAATGACCCATAACAATTGTCCCCAAATATATCGGTTGGGATACCAATCCAACGGATATATTTCAAAAGTTTCACCTCATAACTTAAGGCAATTAATACGACTAGACCCTTGAAATGACAGCGGTGCAACTTCCAAAGCATTATTTACTCTTTACCCCCCTATATTCATCCTATATTAACCGAGGGACTCCTTATTACGGTTATCCTTATCTTCAAGCGGACATCAGGTATTTTCCTTTCTATCCTTCTTTCTTGAATCTCTTTTAGTTTGCTCAATACTTTTCATGGCACCACGAACGAAATCCCGATCGGACCAACCGGCCTCAGCCCTCGTAAGTCAAAACCTTATTCGCAACCCATCAAAGGAAGTCTGCTGTTTCAACAATGCCGGCATCGCTGCTCTTAAAGATTCCGGTGCCTTCCCCACCGGAACAGTCTTTCGCCCTTTCGACCGGGAAGCCCGATCGGACGCGTCATCCGACGAGTGGGTTTGTTTTTTCGCTTACCCTTTCTCTCTTGGACTCCGGTACCCGTTTCCACCCTTTATCTCTAGCTTTTTCGACCTCACCGGCCTTAGTTACGCCCAGGTTATGCCAATGGTCTGGCGAGTCTTGATAGTGCTAGATCAAATCAAGTCTCGTCATTTTCCCAACCTGTTTATCGAAGACCTCCCTATAGCATACCGGTTGAGATCCCATGGCGATCATCGTTTTCTTCTGTTTTCTACCTCCAAGAACCCTTTGGTTCTTAAGGCCTCCAAGAACGAGGATCGATGGCGAAGAAAATTCTTTTTCGTAAAAAGAGATTCTATTGATAAGGGTTTCGATCTGCCAGTTAAATGGTTAACCAAGGGTAGGATTTAGGGTTTTAGGAATATCCCCAATTATATCCTCAAACTATATCCCAGACTTATATCCTGACATTTTTATGCAGCGAACTTCAGAGATATAGTACCTCCCAGCGCAGAATCCGAATCCAAGATCGAAGAAATCTATCGACTTCCTGTCAGTGAAAGAACTTTCTCCCTGTCTCTCACAGATTCAAGCCAGAAATCAAGCTCAGAGATGTCTGGTAAGCACATTCTCAGTAGTTACATATATTCTAAATCAATTATTTTTCAAAAGTATGATGAGTTCAAGAACATCTTCCCTCGTGCAGTACCGGTTGTCAACCTTGAAGGTTTCCAACTTGACGAGTTGGATTGCTACTCCAGCCTCAAACCCATCAAACAAGAATCCAAGCCAAAGCCGTCTGCTACACCAAAGCCTACCTCCTCGAAGACTGTTTCTGCTCCCAAAGGCCCTCCGGCATCCAGGACCCGGGCATCCAGCTCTCGGAAGAGAAAGGAGACGGACTCCCCACCTGTTTCTGAAACATTCTTTCTCGAGAATCATGGGTTCAACGAAGCCACCTCACTCCTCAAACAGGTAGAATTTTCTTTTCGATATCCTGCACAAGTATGTTAGTCCTTATCCTGCTTATTTTTTTACATCAATACCTGTGTCTTTATCGATAGGGTCTGGATCGTCTTATGCACTTGTATGAAGACGCTTGCGGGCTTAACAAGATGTTGGAGATCAAGCTGGAGAAAGCCGAGGCCACCATAGCTGACCAAGGAACCATTGCAGCTGCTAAATCCCAGCATTATGAAGACAAATACAAGGCAATGATCCAGGATCACCAGGCTACTCTCCACAAAGCCAACAAGGATGCTCAAGCCAAACTAGATGCCGCCCTTCTCCAATACCAGCAGAATATGAGTTCATATCGGGATAGCCTCAAAGCATCCGTGGTCGTCTCTCTTCTCCAAGCCAGGATAAGGATGGCTTACGAAGCCAGGGATATGGGCTTCGAATGCCCCTCCTGGAATATAAAGGCTTGGGAGGAGAAACTTCAGGATCTTGGAGGTCATCCCGTTGCTCATCCTACAAAGCATGCTGGTGAAGAGCCCTCTAAGGCGGCTGAAGAAGTGACCAATGCTGATGATGATGCCGAGAAGAATCCTGAGGCTGATGCCGGGGCGAATGCTGGGAAGGAGGTTGCTGATCAAGAAGGTGCCGCTTCTTAGGCAGCGGAGTGGGCGATGATGGATATACGTGCCAAGGCCGGAGCCCACTTTTAAATTTCATGGTTGTGGTTGCATAAACAATTTACTTTTCCTGTCTTCGAACAATTTACATTTCCTGCATCAGAACAATATGATGACCAAAGGTGGATGGGTCCTAGGTTTTAGGATGAAACCCTTGGTCATCGATTAGTATAATTTGTTTTGAACGTGGTAACGGTTGTAAGTGGATAGGTCCTGTTTTGAGATAGATCCTCCAACCGTTACACAAGTATGGTAGAAACTAATTGTGCTTTTGGTGGATGGGCCTCGGTTTGAGGTGAAACCAAAAGCACAACTTTTGACTTGTTAATAATATAACTATCTTTTGACTTATTTGCTGTTGCCTTGCATTACTTAGTGTAACTCTTAGCTTTGTAAAATTTTGTATTATTATCTTATGAAAATATCCCGATCAATATGCTCAGCGATATATTGTAAAAACTTTTTATTAGATAGAACTTCCAAACATTCCTTCAACTTTGTAGAAAGTTATTGAAAAACAATCTATTTTTCCAAAACCAGTTTATGATAATACTTAAATGATCAAAGTTCCAAACTAATACTAGTTTCAAACACCTTAATCAAATATCCTGAAAAGGACTTTGAGAATATATCAGGATACTTGACCTTTTATAAAACATAGTGTTACTAAAAACTTAGATGATGTTTACAAAGGAAAGATCATACCCGGAGTAGTATATAACCCTATTATCAAACCTCAATCTCCTTGCAACTTTTCCAATGAAGATGTCCCCTGTGTGAGATATTTAGCATACTAGTTCCGAGCTTTAGCCTTTGAGCTTTACATCACTGCCTTGGTAGGAATGTCCCCTGTGTACAATGTCTTCAAATACTTAGAAATCTTCTGAATGTCAACTTCCATCGTATAGGCAATTTTTTAGGTCCCAAGGGTAAAACCCAAGGATGTACTGGAGATAAATCCCTTGTATCCTGGGGAAAATCCCAAATTTTCATGCGCTACAGGCGGGAGTGTATAAACTCCAAGACTTAGAAAGGTGAAAACCTTTAAACCTTAGAGAGTATGAAAATACCCTTTCGTGAGAGAGGGTGATCAATCCTCATATACCTTTAGGATTCAGGATATAGCCAACAGTAACGAAATTGTCAGCCACTTTTACATGGACTGGTCCCGCCACCTTGAACTATCCCTGAATAACTTGCGCTCCAGGCGGGGTGTTTAAACCCAATTCGGAAGAAAGGTGAATACCTTTAAACCTGTGAAGGGATCAGGATCCCTTGTACGTGAGAGAGGGGGCCAATCCTCTAATCTTCCGAAATATCCTGAGTGAGCATCCCGGAGCTATATCTCGAAGCATATACTGCAAAACATCCTTAAACTAAGGTGGGTGTTAGCTTGGCTAACACCCCTCTGATGCTTAAGTTAGTATTGGGTTACAAAGAACAAATTAAACCAAACATATTTAAAAAAGGTAGAACTCATACCATCCTGAGTTAGAAATTAAATTCTAAACTCACTTGAAATAGAGCTTAAGGTGTATAGCATTCCAAGACCTCGGTAGCATATCCCCTTCTATATTCTTGAGTCTGTATGCTCCTTTCCCTGCTTCTGATTCAACTTCATATGGTCCTTCCCATTTTGGAGCTAACTTGCCATCGGCAGGATTAGTAGTATTCTGAAAAGCCTTTCTTAACACCCAATCTCCAACCTTAAATCTTCTGGTCCTAATATTCTTGTTATATGCCCTGGATATTCTCTGTTGATATGTTGCCATCCTTAGCCTTGCCGCGTCTCTCTTCTCATCTATAGTGTCTAAATCCTGACTCAAGGCTTCAGGATTCTGCTCAGGATCACTTAGGGTAGATCTTGCAGTAGGTATTGTCATTTCCGTTGGAATCATTGCTTCTGCTCCAAATACCAAGGAAAACGGGGTTTGGCCTGTTGCATTCTTTACCGTTGTCCTATCAGCCCACAAAACAAAGGGTAATTCTTCTGCCCATCTCCCTTTTTTGGCTCCAAGCCTTTTCTTTAAGTTATTGACAATTATCTTGTTTGAGGATTCTACTTGTCCATTCGCTTGAGGATGTACTGGAGTAGATGTTATCATTTTGATTCCCCAACTCTTGCAAAAGTCAGTAGTTCTCTTGCTTATAAACTGAGAACCATTGTCACAGATTATCTCGGCTGGTACTCCGAATCTGGTCAGGATATTCCTCTTTATGAAGGATACTACTTCTTGGTCTCTAACTTGAACAAATGCTTCAGCTTCAACCCACTTAGAGAAATAATCCGTCATTGCTAGCATAAAGACTTTTCCTCCCGGAGCTTTTGGTAGCTTTCCCACTATATCCATACCCCACTTCATAAACGGCCAAGGGGAAACAATAGGATATAATGGTTCAGCAGGTTAATGCAGTATGTTACTATGTCTTTGACATGCGTCACATCTTCGAGCGTATTCTGCGGCGTCTTTTCTCATTGTTGGCCAATAATATCATGTCCTTAATACTTTTGAGAATAACGACCTGCCCCCAGTGTGGTTACCACAATCCCCTTCATGTATATCCTGAAGTACTTCTTTGGCTTCAGGATCCTCCAAGCACCTCAAATACGGTCCTGCAAGAGATTTCTTGTATAAAATATTATTTATAATAGTGAATCGTGATACCTTCATCCTAAATGCCTTAGGATTTTCATTTCCAAGGATGTGTCCTTCTTTGAGATATCTCATGATTGGAGCCGTCCAGGATTTAGGATCCTCTTCAGGATGCTCTGCTCCAGGATCCTGAATACCCGCTACTTCTTTATCCTGAGGATTCGTTGCAGGATATAAGACATGTAATATTGGTATTTGGGTCCCTTCAGGTATCCTGATCGATGATCCCAAATTTGCTAAGGCATCCGCTTCAGCATTATCCTCCCTTGGTACCTATTCAAGTATAAAAACATCGAAATATCCTGCTAATTTTTTGAGAATATCGAGATATTCGATTAATTTCTCACCCTTAACTGCATAGGATCCATTAAAATGGTTAGTAATTAACAAAGAGTCAACATATACTTGCAAATTTTTGATACTCATACTCTTAGCCAATTCTAATCCTGCAATTAAAGATTCATATTCTGCCTCATTATTAGTAGCAGGAAATTCACACCTAATAGCCTGGGGTAATATGTCCCCCTGTGGCGATTTTAGTAGTATTCCTAATCCCACTCCTCTTACATTAGATGCACCATCAGTATATAATGTCCAGGATCCTGAGGATTCTCCTAACTGTTGAACTTCTAGGTCTACCTCATCCTGAATATCACTACTGAAATCAGCCACAAAGTCAGCTAAAGCTTGAGACTTTATGGCATTTCTAGGTTCATATACTAAATCATAAGCACTTAACTTTACTGACCACTTGGCCATCCTGCCTGACATCTCTGGTTTCCTAAGTACATTTTTAACAGGATAATTTGTTTTAACATGAATCCTATGTGTCTCAAAGTAATGTCTAAGTTTCGTTGATGCCATGACTAATGCTAGTATTAATTTTTCTAAATGAGAATACCTAGTTTCAGCATCTAACAAACTTTTACTAACATAATAAACAGGATATTGCTGACCTTCATGGTCTTTTATAAGAACGGCACTTACAGCATTTCCTGATACAGCAAGGTATAGGGATAGTGGTTCACCATTTTCAGGCTTCATCAATAGAGGTGCGGTTGAGAGATATCGTTTCAAACCCTGCAAGGCTGCTTCATGCTTCTCCCCCCATTCGAATCTTTTGTTCTTCTTCAGGATATCATAAAAATCTTTGCACTTCTCTGAGGATCTCGAGATAAACCTGTTTAAAGCTGCTACTCGGCCTGTCAATCTTTGTACGTCCTTTATATTTGAGGGTGATTTTATATCCAGGATTGCTTTGATCTGCTCTGGGCTTGCTTCTATCCCCCTTTTTGTCACCATATATCCAAGAAACTTTCCTGCCCCCACTCCGAAATGGCATTTAGCAGGATTCAGCTTCATGTTGTATCGATCTAGGATATCAAATGCTCCCTTGATATCCTGGAGGTGATCCTCAGCCTTTTTAGATTTCACCACCATATCATCGATATAGACCTCCATGGTGTCCCCCAGTTTGTCTTTGAACATCATGTTTACCAATCTTTGGTATGTTGCACCTGCATTTTTCAAACCAAAAGGCATAGCTGTATAACAATAAATACCTGTTGGTGTCATGAAGGCAGTATCCTCCTGGTCAGAAGGCTCCATTTGGATCTGTTGAAATCCTGAGGATGCGTCCATGAAGGTCAGCATTTCATGCCCGGCAGTGGCATCTACCATTGCATCAATCTGGGGAAGAGGAAATGGGTCTTTAGGACAAGCTTTGTTCAAGTCTGTGTAGTCTACACAAACTCTCCATTTCCCATTTTTCTTCTATACTACAACCACATTTGCTAGCCACCTTGGGAACTTAACCTCTCTGATCATCCTGGACTTTAATAATCTCTCAACTTCCTCCTGGATAATCGTGTTCCGCTCAGGAGCAAACTTCCTTCTTTTTTGCTGAACAGGCTTGAATGATTTATCAATTCCAAGCTTGTGAGTGATAATGTCTTTGGATATGCCTGTCATATCCTCATGCTTCCATGCAAACGTTGACATCCTGCATTTCAAAAAGTTAATTAATTGTTCTTCAATATCCTGAGGGATATTGGTCCCTACGAGCACCGAAATATCGGGATTATCCTGGTCCAGGATAATTTTCTTCACATCCTGCTCCGGATCCTCCACGATATCCTGGGCCCGCGTCTTTAATTAGTATGCTGCACTAGGTTTGGTTGAGGATTTCATCGAGGATGAGTAGCATTCTTTCGCCTCCTGCTGATCACTATCAACTTTGACAACTCCCCAAGGGGTAGGTATCTTGATGCATTGGTGATATGTTGATGGCACAGCCTTCATATCGTGAATCCACGGTCTTCCCAGTATGATGTTATAGGAGGATAGAGAATCCATCACACAGAAACGTTGTATCGAGTTGACTCCTTCAACGTATACTGGCAACTTTATCTCTCCCACTGTGTTTCTAGCCTCTCCACTGAACCCAACAAGCACGGTAGACTTTGAAGTGATATCCATTGGAGATACATTCATTCTCTTCAGAGTTTCTAATTGGATTATGTTGACGGAGCTGCCATTATCAACCAATATCCTGCGTACAAAATGGTTAGCCACATACAACGTTATTACCAGAGCATCATGGTGAGGATCCTGGACAGTATCCTTGTCATCAGCATCAAAAGTGATCACTTTGTCAGTTGTGAGGGTAGTCATCCTGACAGGTTTGTCTCCCCTTTCGGCCTTAGCTTCCTTTGCGTGTCTCTTTGCTGCCGAATACGAAGTCCCACAAATGTCGGATCCTCCCGAAATGAAGTTGATTATTTTGGCATCCGTGGGAGGTGATGCTGCTCGCTCAGGATCCTTCTCAGTATCCTGACCTTTATTCTTCTTTCTTCCTAAGAGATCTTTCAGATATCCCTTGCTTAGAAGATAGCTTATTTCTTTCCTTAGAGCAATGCAATCCTCAGTTACATGTCCGAAATCCTCGTGTAAGCACACCATTTTGACTTATCTTTCCAGTCAGCCTTTTGTTGATTCTTTCGAGGCCACCTAGCCTTGTCTCCTAGACCCTGCATAGCATACATCAATTCAGGAATGTTAACAGAAAATCAATATTCAGACAACTCAGGATACTCTTCAGGATCCTCATCTTCGATGGCATTCACTCTCTTGTTTTCATTTCTACCATATGGCTTAGGCCGATATGACTTGAATGAGGATTCTGACTTCCTGTTAGTTGACTCATAAGTGTTAGATGAGTTCATCCTTTCTTGCATCTTCCTGTCATCTTCCAGACGGATATATCTCAAAGCCCTGTTACGAGCTTCGTCGAGATTCCTGCAGGGATTCATTACAAGATCCTGATAAAACTGAGAATCCTTTTGTAATCCCATCTTAAAAGCTTGCACAGCTGTTGCAACATCAAGATGTGGGATATCCAAGGATTCTCGACTGAATTTGTTCACATAATCCCTCAAGGATTCCTGAGGCCCTTGAGTTATCCTGTAAAGATCACTGGTTAGTTTCTCAAAACTCCGACTACAAGAAAATTGACTGTTAAATAAATTAACCAAATGAGCAAACGAAGTAATTGAGTGAGGAGGAACGTTCAACAGCCATTTTAAGGCTGATCCTGTTAGAGTAGAACCAAATCCCTTGCACAAGCATGCTTCCTTGAGCTCTGGAGGGATAGGGTTAATCTCCATTCTTTCCCTATACTGAGCAATATGCTCTTCGGGATCCGTAGTCCCATCATAAAGCTTCATGTTGGGGGTTTGGAATCTCTTTGGGATCTCAGCATCACAGATAGGATATGCGAAACGAGATATCTTGTGGCTGTCCTGGGACACTTCCGGGATCGGCTGGACCACCCCAGGTACACTAGATATCATGTCCTTCAACTTCTGAAGTTCCCTAGTAAGTGCTGATGTTACACCTGTATCCTGCAAAGATCCACTATTGTTAGTAGCATGAGTATTATTATTATTTGACACGTTACCCGTTGGAGGATTTTGCCCATATCCTGAAGCATATCCCGAGCTCCTCATGGTTGACATCCTGACCGAGGAGGGTATTTCAGGAGTATGATTCTGAGGAAGGCTGGGCACAATATTCCCCCTGTTATCCTCAGTATACACAGCTGAACTAAAGTTCAACGTTCTGGGATGTAATGGAGTGACATTATCCTCAGCAGATCTGCTCGAGCCAGACTTCAGGAGTTGTATTTCCCTTAAAAGCATTTGGTTTGTTTCCTGTTGCTGCCTCATTTGTTCCTGCACACTTCCAAATAAAGTAAGAATCTCATCATTAGAAGCTAGAACGGGAGCGGATTCCTGAACACTGCGAGTAGGGATAATATCCTGAGGTCGTGAAGAGGCTGGCATCCTTGGAGGAGGTGGTGGAAGCACCGAACCAGTAGTAGCAGAAGTCATAGCAGACACAGTAGAGGAACTCATGTTTGATCTTGAGGCCATTATGGACAATGTGGCAAAAAGTTTTGAAAATAGAAAGCCGATTAGCGATCTCACAAAAATTTTTAGTAAAGAGAGCACCACTTGCCCCATGGTGGGCGCCAAATTGTTTTGGTCAAAAATTACCTAAGCAATTTAGTGATCAAATTAGTTAAGTGAGGTAGTGTGCTAGAAATATGTGTGAAAAATATGCTTTTTAAGTTATTTAGAAAATCAGTATTCAGGATACGGCTCAGGATATTGAGCTGTATCTACGATCAAACTATGAGCAAAAGTAAAGTAAACGACACGAGATGTACGAGGAAAGCCCTTGATCAATCTAGATCGCCGGCATAAAACCTCGGGAGCTGACAATCGCAGCTGCCTTGTTCTTCTTATTACTTCAAACGTCAGGATACAGTGCAGGAGGTGGTGCGGATCGACTATGTGTTACAATGAAATTTGAATACAAGTGTAGTGTTTGCAATGAGCTAGAGAGTGAAAGTGTTCGAGAGTATCAGTGTAAAATTGTGTGCCTTAAACTGATCCGCCCCCATCTATTTATAGTAAAGATAATATAACAAACTATCCTAAACTTCCGGGATCCACCGAATATTCCTTAATCGAACGTTGTAGACCTGGTCTTTCGGGCTCAACGTCTCTCCTTCAACAAACACGTCCTAGTCTTGAGGAGAAGAAGTCCACTTGACCGTTAGCAAGTCTCAGCCTTTAACCTGCACATGGTTAATTCAATAAACCTTAGGATATCGCCCAAGATGTTAGCAATATCCTCTTCCAGCATCCTGGTCACAAATAAACAATTAAAAGCGGGATATTAGTCAGGATATGTATATTCAGAAAATGACCCATAACAGATAAAACACTAAAATTTGTTGAGAAGCCAGTGGAAATCATGGAACGTGAAGTCAAGTGGCTTAAACACAAGCGCGTTCCTTTTGTCAAGGTTTGCTGGGAATCTAAACGTGGATCCGAGTTTACTTGGGAACGCGAAGATCAAATGAAGGCGAAATATCCGCATCTTTTTTCCACGAGTTTCCTCTAAATAAATTTCGGGATGAAATTTCCACAAGTAGGGGAGACTGTAACATTTGTGCTTATAATCATTGTGAACAGTTCAATTATCAATAAAACAATGTTATTTGATCCCAATGTTTGTTTGGTTATGTTTTACATTTTTCATGTTTTGACTTTTATTCAATTTCAAACTCTACATCGCTTTCTGGAAAGTTATACGCAAACTGGTGCGTAAACGTAATCATTTTAATGTGAAAAATACTCCGGAACATCAACATATGCTTAACATACCTTAAATAACCCTTACATAACTTAGAAATAAGTTTTGAAGGTTTTGGTATAGCAAAAACAAGTTCATTCGCTTACAAGGACTAAACTTGACAAACTGCGAAAGTATGCCAAATCGAACTGTAACGAACATTCCAGAACATGGCCATAAGTTAAACATACCTTAAATATCCTTTATATAGCTTAGAAATAGGCTTTGAGGGGTTCGATGTGCTAAAATAAACTTTTGGGTCATTCAGGGACTAAAAGCGTCAAAAAGTGCACAAGTTTGCACTTTCGCGCATAACTTACATTCTGAATACATCCAGACATCCAAAAATTTATGTAAGCACTAAAATATTTTATTTTAGTGTTTGGCATGAGAAAAATCCATTCGTCACGCAATTTGGATCGTTTTTCGCGCTTATGCGCATTCCGTCGTAATTAAGCGAACATCGCGATCGTACGACCAAACGAACCGACATCCGGGATATTTTTGAGCATGTTTCATGTCCACAATGTTTAGGCATCATTTTAGGGCCTTGAAATGGCCTTAATACACAACGGGGACTGAATTGGAAACTTTGGAAACTGGTTGATGATCAGAAGGACCTTAGCGTGACACCTAGCCCCCTTGGCGTCACGCGAGGCCCCTTCTGATCAGCAAAAGCCATTTTTAACAGCTGTTAACAGCTTTTTAGCACTCCCAATCCAATTCCAAGTGTTGTTTCCTGCTTATGGGGCGCCAATTTGATGTACATGAGCTTGCCAACAAGTGTAGGGATGTGATCAAAGCACGTTATTCGATAAACGATCCTAACGGTCTTGCATATCCTATAAATACCCATCCATCCCAACCCCAAAAACCCACACCTTTGAAATCTGAACTTGCTCTCTAAGTTGTTGTGTTTAACACTTCATACCTGAGAGTGTTCGGATTCAAACCTTCCATTCTTGGACCCTTTGTAAGTGTTCCTTCGTTCTTTTATTCTTTTAGCGTTAAAGTCAAACTTTGTTTGACTTTCTGCATTGACCAATTTATGGTCAAAGCGAAGTTCGTTTGAACTTCATAACGTGAGCGTAATCACGATGGTTATAGTCCCTAGTGACTATACCTACTGATTACCACGTTATCTAGGCTCAGTGACGAGCCGTAGTTTCGGCCAAAATGCGCATTCTTGCGTGTTTTGTAACCAAACTACTCTTAGGTATCAAAACCATTTGTTTTGATACCAAACCTGTTTTCTAAACTTAGTTAAGCATATTTTAACAGGCTTAGCTCGTCACTTTTAGTTTAGTGCTTATATAGGGTCGTAAGGTAAGCGATCTAAACAATCGCTTATACTTTCGAACCCGACCCGTTTGGTCGATCATTAGGATCCGACCAAACACGTTAGGAGACCATAGTATATAGGGAATAACCTTCCGAGGTTATACCTTATGGTCACGACGTTTAGTTAGTTGTATGATAGGTAGTTTATATGCCTTAGGTAAATTACCAAAATACCCCTTTGACGCCAAAATTCATTTTGAACATATGTAACGTAACTTTTGACATCTAAACTGATTTGGCAACAATATTAGACATAATAAGGCATATATTACTTGTCATAGGACTAGTTAAGCGGTCCGAACGCGTTTCACGCGAATGACGCGTTAAAGTAGCATAAGCTACCTAAACGGGTCGTAATGGGTCGTAAGCACTTAGGTTAGGTTTCATTTAGTATGTAGGCTTTGTTAAACCATATTACATGAGTTCTCATACTCATTTGGTTTACAAGCCCTCATTCTATCCGATCTTCCGATTTAGGTCCGGTATATTAACATAGTTACCTATATTAGGTGCCATTTGATATCCGTGATCTCTAGCATTGTTTGGTTGTTACTCAAGGACTACTAAGCAATCTCAAGTGAGTACATAGACCCCTCTTTTACTGTTTTCCAAACGTTTTGGGGTGAAACACATGTGCCTACTTGTTACTTTCGTGCTTTTCATGCTTTCATATCATATGCTTGTTATGTTCATTAGTACATTATAGTACATGATTTCATTACATTTTATGCTATGTATGTCCATTGTGTGCATACTTAGTACATCGTTTTACATTACATTTCATGCTATGTATGTGTAACAACTCTCATTAAAAGTCCTATTTATTTTATTATTTTATCCAATAGGAAACCCTAATTAAGACACCCTAGGGATTCTACACAAACTCTAAAATTTTCAGAACAATCAGAATCAGGATCAAGGCCCCTAAAACTCAGGGGGGGTATTCCCTACTCGACGATTATCCTTATAACTCGTTGTAAAATACAAGATTCTTCGAACGGTCGACTCAGCAAGCCTACACCAACACGTGGCTACCCTATAGTGAAAATGTGTCCCTTACGGACCGTAAGGGATTAGGCTTACGGTCCGTAAGCGATGTCAAATTTCTTGTATAATAGCAGGGCATTGGCAATTGATTTCTGGCATTCGTTCGATGAAGAAATTCGTTATACACGCTGAGATATTGTAGAAACAGTCTCCAAATCACTAATTAGTATAGCGGGGTGTTGCTACGATGCCGTGTATTAACTCGATCGCTGCTACGATTCAATGTCCGATCTATTGAAACTATCCGACAGGATGTTTAAGCGCTATCCTTTGTCATTAGTCGTGATTCCGACAGGATGTTTGAGTACCACCCGAACTCGGGGAATACTCTGTCATTCGTTGTGAATCCGATGGATGTTTAAGTGATTGCACTTTGTCATTCGTTGTGAGGGTTTTAATCTCGTGAGTTATCGTAATTACTGTATTAAGTTACTTACCTAGTTAGTGTGCACTAGGTTACAAGACTAATCACTAAGCTAAGCTCTGCCTGTATAAATCTGCAATATATTAAGGCTTATCTGTAGACTAAACTTTGCCCGTATGAATTTGCATGTTTATAATGTGAGTCATTCTCTTTTTATCAAATCTGTTTACAAAAGTATGTTTATTTTCAAGATTATAATTACAGTGATTAAGTATATGTAGTCACCAAATTACAGCCGGTATATGGGGTATTGTGCACATTACTGTTGTTTTATCACTTTAGGTGGGCGAACCTAAGTAGTGATATTCGTCACTATTGGGTGAACGGACTCAATAGTGGTATGACCATAGTCACAGTTCCTGTCGAGTGACAAATACTGTGGGTATTTGGTTGAAATAAACATTGTAATCTCTCTTAATACTGTAAATTATAACAAACGTGTCGTTTTAGTAAAATGAATGAACTCACTCAGTATTTCCCGCTGCCAAAACCTTTTTAAAACGCGTTTCAGGTAATTACAATAGATTGCAGTAAGAGATGGATACAGCACTGAAAGACTTCAAGAAGTGGCTTATTTTATTTATTAAATCAAATTAAGAAATATTGTTTTATGTAATCAAATTTATCTTTATTAAAGCTACCATTGTAAAACATGGGTTTATCCCATCTATTTAATAAATTAAATCCGGTGTTTTCTAAACTCTGATATTTTTCCTAACTCACGGTCCTGATGAAATTTCCGCTGCAATATTTTTCAAAATAATCACCGGTACCACTTGGCTGTTCGCGGCTCTCGATTCCGTCCAGGGTGGGTCGGGGGTCGTGACAGTATGTCCATTGTGTGCATACTTAGTACATCGTTTTCCATTACATTTCATGCTATGTATGTCCATTGTGTGCATACTTAGTACATTGTTTTACATTACATTGATTTACATGACTTTTCTGCTTTGTATGTTAACTTAGCATACTTAGTACATTGTTTTCATATGACATGTATAAAATTGCTATAACATTTGGTTTGCACAAACGAGACTTATATACGTTCATTAACATTAGCTACGCCGCTCGGTAGTAAGTAGTGGTACCATAGGACTTGACAAATCCCATTCCTGACATCCCGGGTTTGTTTGGATGTAAGGAATGACTGAATCCGAAAACATTTATTTTGATAACCTTGACTAAAAGGGTTGTCCGACTGTCTCAAGGCTTGAATGTATGCGTTAACTTACCACATAAATGTTTGTATCAATAAAACATGCATTTACTTTGCAAAACATAACTTTTGATATATTCAAAATACTTCGTTTTTTACATTTCTACATTTGGTTTATGTGACAATACTTTACTTACAATACATAACATTTGTTACACATTACTTGACCACATTTGGACTTCTCAACATTTGACATGGCTTATACAAGAACTTTTTAACAATTGGTTTAAACATGGACTTATTACATTGGTGGTTTGGTTTGAGTAAGTGATTTAAGTAACGAGGCGTGTGTAATATGATACAAGCATGGTGGATACGCCGCTGGTACTTCCTATATATAAATGTTTGTATGGTATTACATATCGTAGTGTTATTTGAATCATTTCAATTTAAGACATATAACATTTTATGCAAATAACATATCTTTCACAAGACATTGCTTTACAAAAAACTTATTTTATACAACTCATTGTACTTGGTTATTCATTTAACCATGTATTATTCTTTTATGTATACATATCATCTGATCTTATCGCTTTTTAAATGATTTACAAAACAAAACAATTTACAAGGTTCATGACTGACTTTTGCTAAACAATTTTTTTTCTAAACTTATAAGTCATGAATCCTATTTTCACAAAACCTATGTATCTCACAGGCATTTTTATGCCGACGTACCTATTTTCACATGTGTTTTCAGGAGCTTTTGCATAGGATGATGATCGTGACACTAGGGCGGACCTGTGCCTTAGAGACTTAAAATGAAGATAGACTTAGTTTAACTATGTTATGAACTCTTTATTTCCTGTTTAAAGACAATGTAACACGCTTGTTTGATAAATAAAATATAACTTTGAATGCCATGGTTGTGAAACAAATAATTCTGTTACAACACTCCCCGACGTTTCCGCCACGATTTGATGTTCTACGTGGTCGGGGTGTGACAGAAGAGTTGAATTTCCGGAACTGGCAGCAAGTGCAGGATTCAAAACTGGACCTGCTGGAAAACGTAATCCCCCGCGCCACGTGGGGGAAGACATGGTAATTGGCGTGACACGCGGGGGCTCTCGCGCCACGCGACAAATAAAAAGGATCCTGCCGCGACACGCGACAGGATTAGTTCTGAAATTTTATTTTTTTTATTCATGTTTCAATGACGGAACTTGTTTATAAGTACTATATCTTTATCAAAACTAACTTCTTTAGTGGTTTTGACCTTAGGTGACAAAGGGGGATCTTACGGATGGCGGTCAAGCAAATTTTGAAGAACCGAACACACTTTAGAAGCTTCCGCGATATTTACTTTAATGGATAATGTTTTTGGGATGTAAACAAATTGCTAAACCACCTATGTATGTTTAAATTAGTCGATAGTTGACTAATTTTTTGTTACGTTGGAACTTATGTTAATATTTAACTTAGACACGCTTTATGTATAAACTCGTATGTATTTCGATTAAAGTCAAGTAGTAATTAGATGGGTGTTACAAGTTGGTATCAGAGCTTAAGGTTGTCAACAAAGTGTTCGGTTCAAGCTTGATCGATCGTCCGGTAAGAATTAACTTATTATTTTAATAGATTATAATTATGTAAGAAATGAGAAGTGAATAGATGTGCATGGGAAGAGCGTCTTAACACTCTCAAACCCGGAAAGTGCATTAAACATGAACGGTTAAAGCAAGTTAGGAACTTGGCTAAACCGAAACAAACGAAGCAACGTTATAAATGAAATGTTTAACGTTTAATGTAAACATTTCAGTTTCAAGATGTCTGATGGAAACGATGATGATCCGGTGCAAATGAGCACCGAACAAATGAAAGAGATAATTGCCGAAGAAGTAGGGAAGGCAATTGAAGGTAGTCCATCCGGGTTTATAGACAAAATTCAAAGCACGGTGTTGTCGCTTTTCGAAGAGCTAGTTAAAAGGTTGGAGGATAGCGTCAACCTTATGAAAGAGAAAATGGGAGAACGTAAAGGGTGCTCATATAAAGAATTTATGGCTTGCAAACCGCCAATCTATAACGGGGAAGTTGACCCGATAATCTGCCAAAGATGGATAAGTGACGTCGAAGGAGTATTTGAACGGACCCATTGTGACGTAGGTGACTTTGTTGCTTACGGAACGGGTCAATTGAGGGGTCAAGCCAAGGATTGGTGGGACAATAAAAAGAAGGAAATAGGAGCCAAAGCAACGAGGGTTATGACTTGGGATGAGTTTAAGGTACCGTTCCTTAAACACCATAGTCCCAAAGCGGTTATCAACAGGATTAAGGAAGAATTCACCCAGTTAAGACAAAAGGGTGAAACAATTGATAAGATCACGGGCATCTTCATGGATAAGCTGAGGTTTTGTGACGAGTTAGTCACCACTGAAGAGCAAAAGATATACTACTATTACAACATGCTGAGTGCCGAATACCAGGAGTTTATGAATCCCTAAAAATATGAAACTCTCATAGAAATCATCAACACCGCCCGGGAGCGGGAAATCGAGTTAAAGAAACAAGTTGAAAGGGGTGAGCGAAGGGCACAGGATGCGAATCCAAGCCCTACAAAGAAAGCTAGAACTGCTGAATCAGGGAAGAAAGTGGAGGCTAAAGGCGGGTCGCTAAGTTGCAAAGTATGTGGAAAGGGGCACAAAGGTGAGTGCCGCTTCAAAGACAAGCCGTGTCCGGTATATGGGAAGACGGGGCACACTGCATCGCTATGTTCCGGAAAAGTTTCCGTTTGTTACAAATGTTATCAACCCGGCCACAAAAAGTCTGAATGCCCCGAGTTGGTTGGAAAGAGAGACACAAAAGAGTCTCCAACGGAAGCTCCAAAGGCGAAGGCTAGGTCCTTCCAACTTACCGCGGCTGAAGCGAAGATAGAACCAGATGTGGTCTCAGGTATATTTACGATTAACTCAATTCCTGCACGTGTATTGCTTGATACGGGTGCGAATAAATCCTTCATTTCGCATGGATTTATTCGACATCCTTCATTTGTATTGATGAAATTATCTGTGCCCTTAGAAGTTGAAATAGGGGACAACAAAAGTTTTATAGTTTGTGATATTTGTCGAGGCTGCAAATTAAGCATCGATAATGAAGAATATTTGATAGACCTAATCCCGATGTCAATGGGGGAATTTCAAGTAGTCGTTGGGATGGATTGGCTATCTCGGCACCACGCAAAGGTCGTGTGTTTCCGTAAGGAGATAAAGCTAACATCTCCAAGCGGAAAACACGTTACAATTTATGGCGAAAAGGGAGGCAATCCTATAATATGTTCGATGATGAAAGCTCACAAGCTCATGAGGCATGGATGTAAAGCATTTATGATATACGCAAATTAGCCCGAGAAAGAACTACCGAAGATTGGAGACGTACCCGTGGTATGTAACTTTGAAGATGTATTTCCGGACGATTTACCGGGAATGCCGCCCGAACGGGAGGTAGAGTTCGGAATCGAATTGATTCTGGGCGCAAAACCCGTAGCTAAAGCACCGTACCGACTCGCACCGTCGGAATTACAAGAGTTGATGTCCCAGATTCAGGATCTGCTTGATAAAGGATTCATAAGGCCAAGTGTGTCTTCTTGGGGCGCACCGGTACTGTTCGTGAAAAAGAAAGACGGAAGCATGCGCATGTGTATCGATTACCGGGAGTTAAACAAACTCACGGTAAAGAACCGATACCCGCTTCCGAGGATAGATGATTTATTCGACCAACTACAAGGTGCGAACTGGTTTTCGAAAATTGACCTTAGATCGGGGTATCACCAATTAAACGTCAAAGAGGAAGATGTGTCAAAGACGGCTTTCCGCACGCGATACGGACATTACGAATTCCTCGTGATGTCATTTTGGCTGACAAATGCACCCGCGGCTTTCATGGACCTCATGAACCGGGTTTACAAGCCAATGTTGGATAAATCAGTCATTGTGTTTATCGATGATATGTTGGTGTATTCAAAAAGCGAAGCTGAACATGCACACCACTTACAAGAGGTGTTAGAGACACTTAGACGAGAGAGGTTGTATGCGAAATTCTCTAAGTGTGCCTTTTGGCTACGAGAAGTGCAATTTCTCGGCCACATCATAAGTGCCGATGGAGTATTGGTAGATCCGTCAAAGATCGAGGCCGTGTCGAAATGGAATTCCCCAAAGAACCCTTCGGAAATTAGAAGCTTTTTGGGGCTTGCGGGATACTGTAGGAGATTCATTCAAGATTTCTCCAAGATTGCGTCGCCGCTAACAAAAGCTGACCCGGAAGGAAGAAAAGTTCATTTGGGGTGTCGATCAAGAAAGAGCGTTTCTAACGCTAAAAGAGAAGTTAACTCAAGCTCCGGTACTAACATTGCCGGACGAGGTCGAAGACTTGGTGGTTTATTCGGATGCTTCACTATCGGGGCTCGGATGCGTTTTGATGCAACGGGGCAAAGTTATAGCTTATGCCTCGAGGCAATTGAAGATACACGAGAAGAAATATCCCACGCACGATCTCAAGTTGGCTGCTGTGGTATTTGCGTTAAAAATATGGAGGCACTATTTATATGGGGTAAAGTGCACCATATTCACGGATCACAAGAGCTTAAAATACTTCTTCGATCTGAAGGAGTTAAATATGCGCCAAAGACGATGGTTAGAAACGGTGAAGGACTTCAACTGTGAAAAACGGATTATATCCCAATACGAGTAAGATCGATGCAGCTTGTGGTGACCTCGGGTATACTTGAACATATCCGAGAGGCGCAAGTAGAAGCAGTGAAAGAGGAGAACTGGAAGAAAGAAAGAATAATAGGCCAGTTGAAAGATTTGTCGGATGGAAATAACGGGTTAAAGACTCGATCTGGAAGGATATGGGTTCCAAACACTTGTGGGGTGAAGACGCTTCTACTTGATGAAGCTCATAAATCCCGATATTCAATTCATCCGGGTGCGACCAAAATGTACAATGATCTGAAACAAAACTATTGGTGGCCTGGAATGAAGAGAGATGTAGTAAAATACGTACAGAAGTGCTTGACTTGCTTACAAGTCAAGGCGGAGCATCAGAAACCATATGGAAAACTGCAACCCTTTGAGATCCCGGTTTGGAAATGGGAACAAATCACTATGGACCTATTGACCAAGCTACCCAAAACAATTCGGGGATTTGATGCTATATGGGTGGTGGTGGATAGATTGACGAAAAGTGCTCACTTCATTCCGATTCATGAGACTTATACTTCAGAAAAGATGTCAGAAGTTTACACTAATGAGATAATAGCACGCCATGGAGTACCGGTATCCATCGTGTCTGATAGGGATACCCGATTCACTTCAAATTTCTAGCGAGATTTCCAAGAGCAAATGGGAACCAAATTGTTCATCAGCACTGCGTACCATCCTCAAACGGATGGACAGAGTGAAAGGATAATACAAACGTTGGAAGACATGCTACGGGCATGTATAATCGACTTTGGAGGCAGTTGGGATGTCTATCTACCTTTGGTCGAATTTTCGTATAACAATAGTTACCATTCGAGTATCGGTATGGCACCTTATGAGATGCTATATGGTAGAAAATGCAGAACCCCGGTGTGTTGGGGTGAGGTGGGACCACGCGAATTGGCACATACAGACATAATTCAAGCCACTAATGAGAAAATTGAAGTGGTGCGAGCCCATTTGAAAGCGGCCCAAGATAGACAGAAGTCTTATGCCGACAAAAGACGAAGACCGATTGAATTTCAGATAGGTGATATGGTTATGCTAAAAGTTTCCCCATGGAAGGGCATTATCAGATTCAGAAAAAGGGGGAAACTAAGCCCGAGGTTTATTGGGCCATTTAAAATCATCGAACGGGTTGGCAAGGTGGCTTATCGCCTCGAGCTACCAGAAGACTTGAGTGGAATACATGGCACGTTTCACGTGTCGCAATTACGGAAATGCCTGGCGGAGGAGACAGCCTATGTCCATTACGACGATATCGAGGTGGATAATAGCCTAAATTATGCGGTAAGACCATTGGAGATCCTAGATCGAAAGGTCAAGCACTTGCGAAACAAACAAATCGAGCAAGTTAAGATCAAGTGGGAGCATAGGAAGGGTTCGGACACTACGTGGGAGTCCGAAGAGGAGATGCGACGTCTCTACCCTACATTATTTGGTACGTACTTTGGTTTCGGGGACGAAACCCTTTTAAGGGGGGTGGACTTGTAACATCCCGAAAATACAAATTTCTTAATTAGCAATTAGTTTGCAAATAAATTAGTAAGATGAACTAACTAGGAATGACACTAGCCTAGTTAGTTAAAGACATATGAGTAGTTAAGGGTTAAAACAAAATAAAAACAAAAGGCAAGGGACCAAATGTGCTTAAATTGAAACTAATAATGATAAAACAAAAAAAATTAAAAACTCAAACACACTTTTGTGCATTGAGGTCGAACCAGACAACAGGGGGGCGACCAGAGCTCTCTAAAAACCCTAACATCCACAAAACTCATGAATTGGAGGTCCAAATCTGATCCAAAACGAAATCCGAGCATAGTTTAGTGATCCTCATTGCAAAGGGATTATCAGGTACGTAAAATTTGATGAAAATTCCCCAACTTGAAATTCTCATAAATTTGGGAAATCTGAAATTTATGGTTGCATGTTTGTTTTATGATGGATTAGGAACAATATAGTGTCTAGGGACAAACCCTAGACAAATACAAGTTGAAATCATGTGAAATTTTAGTAAAATCCATGAACACCCTTGTAGGTGATTAGTGGGTTATGTAGAATTTGATAAACACTAGGAAATTGGGTGTTGATCTAGTGTAATTTGACAATTTTGAAGTGACTTCAGAATTTTAGAAGCTAACAATTATGTAAAATGGGTTGATTGTTGTGAAACTCGGGCTAAATTATAAGCTAGGGACTTGCTATATAAAGATATAAAAATATGCCCTTTTGTGTTCGTAGAAATGCCTCGAAGAAGGCTTGAAACTGAATTTTTAAGCTAAAACGCATGATTGTGATGCTTGGACAATTTATGCGGCATATGATTAAAAAGGAGTTCTAAACATGTCATGATTGAACTTTATGCGACATGCGACATTTTTTCTGAAATTTTATTTATTTTTATTCATGTTTCAATGACGGAACTTGTTTATACGTACTATATCTTTGTCAAAACTAACTTCTTTAGTGGTTTTGACCTTAGGTGACAAAGGGGGATCTTACGGATGGCGGTCAAGCAAATTTTGAAGAACCGAACACACTTTAGAAGCTTCCGCGATATTTACTTTAATGGATAATTTTTTTGGGATGTAAACAAATTGCTAAACAACCTATGTATGTTTGAATTAGTCGATAGTTAACTAATTTTTGGTTACGTTGGAACTTATGTTAATATTTAACTTAGACACGCTTTATGTATAAAATCGTATGTATTTCGATTAAAGTCAAGTAGTAATTAGATGGGTGTTACAGTGCACCCATCGTGAGTGTAGTATAGTGTTGGTAAGATACCGAGGTCGTCCAAGGATGTCACACCCCAACCGATGGCGGAATCATCGGGGCATGGCACTGAGCGAAACAGATTGTCCAGAAGTTTCCATAACAACTATCATTACCATTCGATTTAAATAATACGTCCCATACCGTATCTCAAATAGTTAAACAATTATTACAGACAAACATCAAGACAAATATTCTGTTCCGACAACTCAGATTTAAACATAACTAATTTATTTGTTGGTTTCTAGGACTCCTTCCCTAGCCTCAATTTCATCACCAGCAAGCTACGCACAGAAACAACCTAAACACCTGTCACATACGTTAAAATAAAGTCAATACATATAATGTAAAGGTGAGCATACAAGTTTGATAATAGCATATAGAGTTCGAATTTGTTTACGCATAACCAACACGTACACATAGTGAAATGAAGCACGTTAGTTATCGACATAGATCCATCGATACCAATGACTGCGGGTTGACTGCCCGAGGCAGTTCGCAATACATGATTACCACCGTAATCCATGCAAGTAAAAGATCCTTAACAACCCCCGTGTGAACGGGTGCTGAGTCCAAACTATAGTACTATCGTTGCTAAGGCAGGTAGACAGTATTCCATGTGTAAACATAACAAACAAGCATTCATAAGCCACGTATAACATGCATTAACGGTTAGCGTTCAAATAGTTTGAGTAGTGTGATAGTTGTAGCTTGAATATTCGTAACGTATGTAACACCCAAAAGTGCTAAAAGCAAAAAGGGATCGAGTATACTCACAGTGACTATTGGATTGAAGGGAGCGCTTAGCGAGTATGGTTAGCCTGAATAGAGTCGATAGCGTAACGATAAGTGGCACGTAAAACAGTACAAAGTGGGAGTGGGTAGGATGACTGATCGTGCGGATTGGTCATCCGTGCGGATTGGCTTATTCGTGCGGATTGGTCATTCGCGCGGACTGGCAATCCGTGCGGATTAGTAGTCCGTGCGAATGGTCATCCGTGCGGATTAGTTATCCGTTCGGACAAGTTATTCGTGCGGACAAGTAATCCGTGCGGATTAGCAATTCGTCCGGACTAGTCACTCGTGCGGATAACTATTCGAGTGGATTGTTTCTTCCTAAGCTAAGGATGTGTTTGTGTATGATGGCTTGTGCTTTGAAGTTTTCGTTGTAGCATTTAGAAAACATTTAAGTATCTCTACCTTTCAAGTCGGTCACGCGGACAACGATTTGTCCGGGTGGTAGTCCGTGCGGACAACGTCTCTAAGGCAGGGTCACTTGGTGAAGTTGGTGTGATCCGTCCGGATGGTCTGTCCGTGCGGACAATGGCAATCCGTCCGGATAGTCTGTCCGTGCGGACAACGACACTCCGTCCGGATGGTCTGTCCGTTCAGACAACTTGTCCGTGCGGATTAGCATGTTGGTAATTGTTTAAGGTCTTAGTATCTCATGACCCGAAGAGTAATCCATTCAGGGCATTGCACGTGCGGATTATTCATTCGTCGATACTCAAACCTTGTTTGGTTGTGGGTCCCAAGTGTAGTTCGTCCGGATGACAACCCGTCCGGATGATCCGTCCGTGCGGACATCCTGTCCGTGCGGACAACTTCCTCGTTCGGACAACATCTCGTTCTGGTCGTTCTGTTTGTCCACTCTTGGTCGCCTCTGTCGTCCTATCGAGACGTTCTGATTACGTGGCAACCATTTGGAATCGCACTCTTATCCGCATGACTAGGCCGGCCAGGAATCACCCTAGCTTGACCGGTCAGCGACTCAGAATGGTTATTCCGGTTTAACCCGAAATCAGGTGTCTTGTGGGTAGAACCCAGATCTAGGACTAGTGCATCACTATCATTAAGTAGGGGACTAGAACGGATCCGATTCCTACCGTTTTCGAGGGTAAAAGAAGGAGAAAACTTGTGTTTATTTCTTTCAACTCTTTTATCCTTTGAAGGGTTTAGATTTAGGTGAAGTTATTGTAAAATCTTGTGGAAATCGTTCAGATCCGAGTTATTCTTGGTGGAATGAGGTTAAACTTGAAGTTCATGAGAACTTCCTAATGACGTAACCCTAGAATACCTCAAATCTTGATGGTTTCACGGTTAAAAGTTAAGATTTGAAAGATAGAAAGGTGTAGAAGTGTGTGTAGATCAAGAATGTACAAGATTTAGGGCGAGATCTTACCTGGATTGAGAGAAATCGAAGAAAAGGTGAAGAATGCGTGCAGGTCGGACGTCACTTGCCAAAAGTGGAAAGTTTGGAGAGTGACCCGGGTATTTATAGGAAGCCAAAAGGGGAAAGGGTCGTCCGTGCGGATTGCACGTCGTCCGGATTGGTTATCCATGCAGATGTCCTGTCCGTGCGGATGGGCAATCCGTGCGGATTGGCAATCCGTGCGGATAGACAATCCGTGCGGATGGACGATCCGTGCGGATGCCACCTGAATGGTGCGTTCGGTGCGATGACCTTTTGATGTTTCAGTTTCGATTGCGAGCGGTTCGATGGGGTTTCCTAGTCAAATTACTTTTAGTCCCAACTACTTCGTATATAACATGGTTTGATTCGGAATTCGGGTTCGGGTTCGATTACATTCGAGTTAGATTTCGAGTTTCGATTGAGTTCGCTTGATTACCACAACGTAAAATAAACATGCACAGGTAACACGTAAGGCACACACACACACACGTATAAACGACAAGTAAAATACATAGCTCGAGTTACGATTTGATGTTGATTCGATTGGTATAGCTTGATTGTTAACTTTATCGCATTGTTACTTCCTATAGTTCACAGTCGCAGGTCGATTGAAATACGATTAGCACGATTCGATTATTGCAAGTAACAACACTTACTCCACATAATATAAATAAAATAAAGACATTTCTACCAGTCAAGTCGCGCGAAATCGGTCGTTGACCTGGTCCTTGACTTTGACTTTCGCTTGTGAAAACACGGGGTGTTACAGCCTCCCCTTGTTTAGGGAATTTCGTCCCGAAATTAAGCTGAAAGCCGTAACAAGGCCGTGATTCACGTTCTGAGAATTTTTCGTTTGGGACCGATTTTGACCCTTGAAACGATTGCGAACTGAATGTGTAACGTGTCATATGCAATCGTGACGGAGTTGAAAACCGGGACCTACAAGTGGTATCTGAGCAGGTTCTCGGTTGCGAAGATCAAACGCACAGATTCGCACAAGAATTGATCAAATTCAGAGCCAAATTCATACAGATTTGTCAAAATTTCTTCACTTTTTCATCTCATTCACGTTTTAAACTGATTTTCGCCAAATTGAACAGGATTTTACGGTCGAAACACTAGAGTCACAATACTACTTTCTTTCTCTAGCCTCACTCTTTGAACAACTGCGGGTACTTAGCCTTCATATCGCTTTCGAGTTCCCAAGTGAACTCTGCGCCTCGTTTGCCTTCCCATCGGACCTTCACAATAGGAATGTGCGAGCGCCTGAGCTGCTTGGTTTGGCGATCCATGATTTCGACAGGCTTTTCCACGAAGTGTAATGTTTCGTTCACTTGTAGATCGTCTAGAGAGACATGTAAATCGTGGTCGGCGATGCACTTCCGGAGGTTTGACACGTGGAAAGTCGGGTGGACGTTGCTAAGTTCCTTCGGTAATTCGAGTCTGTAGGCGACTTTTCCGATCCTTTCCAGAATCTTAAAAGGTCCAACATATCGAGGCGCGAGTTTTCCCTTCTTGCCGAATCAGACTACACCCTTCCAAGGCGATACCTTTAGGAGTACGTAGTCACCAACGCCAAATTCACGGGGCTTGCGCTTTTTGTCGGCGTAAACTTTCTGTCGATCCCGAGCTTTCGCTAGGTTGTCTCGAATTTGGAAAATTTTGTCTGTCGTTTCTTGTAGCAGCTCCGGACCGGTTAGTTGCGAGTGACCGATCTCGTGCCACACAATAGGCGATCGACATCTTCTTCCGTATAAGGCCTCGAAAGGTGCCATCTGGATGCTAGCCTGGTAGCTGTTGTTATACGAGAATTCGACCAACGGCAGGTGTTTATCCCAATTACCACCGAAGTCTAGAACACACGAACGGAGCATTTCTTCAAGGGTACGAAGCGTTCTTTCAGTCTGACCGTCGGTTTGTGGGTGGAAAGCGGTACTTAGAATAAGCGTTGTACCGAGCGCCGTTTGAAACGTTTCCCACAATCGTGAAGTAAACCGAGCATCACGATCAGAGATGATGTCACGAGGCGTCCCATGATTACAAATGATCTCGTCGGTGTAGATTCGGGCTAATCGTTCTACCTTGTAGTCTTCTCGTATGGGCAGAAAGTGAGCTGATTTAGTCAAACGGTCAACAACAACCCAAATGCTGTCGTGACCTGATGACGTGGTTGGAAGCTTGGTCACGAAATCCATAGCTATACTCTCCCACTTCCACATAGGGATTGGTGGTTGTTCGAGTAAGCCAGAGGGTCTTTGATGTTCAGCCTTGATCCTAGAACAGGTTAGACATTTTCCGACATAGAGAGCGATATCCCGTTTCATACCCGGCCACCAGTACTTATAGCGGAGACCCTGGTACATTTTTTCTGCTCCGGGATGAATAGAATACCGGGATTTGTGGGCTTCGTCCATCAGAATTTGTCGTAGATCGGTTCGCTTGGGAATCCAGATTCGGTCTAAATAGTGGAATATCCCGTTTGATTTGCTCACGAGTTGGGCTCCATCGTGGTAGATTCTTTCTCTCTTCAGGGTGCGTTCGTTGAAACACGCGTGCTGAGCGTCGCGGATGAGGGTTTCGAGATTGTGCGGGGCTTTAACATTACGAGTGCTAAGCAGATAGCTTCGTCTGCTAAGTGCGTCGGCAACAACGTTCGCCTTGCCTGGGTGATAACGAATCTCACAGTCGTAATCGTTGAGAAGTTCTACCCATTGGCGTTGACGCATATTAAGTTCCTTCTGATTAAAGATATGTTGCAGGCTCCTATGATCGGTGAAGATCGTACACTTGGTACCATACAGGTAGTGTCGCCAAATCTTTAATGCAAAAACAACTGCGCCTAGCTCGAGATCATGGGTTGTATAGTTCTTCTCGTGGATTTTGAGCTGACGAGAAGCGTAAGCTATAACCTTGTCCCGTTGCATGAGAACACAACCGAGACCAAGGTTGGAAGCATCACAGTAGACAATGAAATCGCCGTTTCTGTCTGGCAGTGTGAGAACAGGAGCATTGCAAAGCATGTGCTTGAGGGTTCGGAAGGCAGACTCTTGTTTAGTTCCCCAAACAAAAGGCTGGTCTTTATGCGTAAGGAAGGTAAGTGGTACAGCAATCTTCGAGAATCCTTCGATGAAGCGGCGATAATAGCCCGCTAGTCCGAGAAAGGAGCGGACTTCAGACGGGTTCTTAGGTGTAACCCAGCTCTTAACAGCTCCAATCTTCGCAGGATCGACGTGGATACCTTGACTATTAACAATGTGACCCAGAAATTGGACCTTCTCCAACCAGAATTCGAACTTGGAGAACTTGGCATAGAGTTGGTTCCCCTGGAGTAACTCGAGAACCAAACGTAGATGTTGCGCGTGTTCGGCTTTCGATTTGGAATAGATCAAGACATCGTCGATGAATACGATGACGAAACGGTCGAGGTATGGTTTACACACGCGATTCATCAGGTCCATGAAAACCGCTGGTGCGTTGGTTACGCCAAAAGGCATGACAACGAATTCGTAATGGTCGTAACGAGTTCGAAATGCGGTTTTGGGTATATCCTCCTCCTGAATGCGTAGCTGATGATATCCTGAACGTAGATCGATCTTCGAGAAGCACGTAGCGCCTTGTAGTTGATCAAACAAATCGTCAATGCGAGGTAGAGGATAGCGGTTCTTGATAGTTAACTTATTCAATTCCCGATAGTCAATGCACATCCTGAATGACCCATCCTTCTTTTTGACGAAAAGGACTGGCGCGCCCCAAGGGGAGGTGCTCGGGTGAATAAAGCCTTTTTCAAGTAATTCCGGGAGTTGGGTTGAAAGTTCGCGCATTTCGGACGGCGCGAGTCGATAAGGAGCTTTGGCAATAGAATTAGCTCCAGGAATGAGGTCAATACGAAAGTCGATATCACGACTTGGAGGTAGTCCGGGAAGATCCTCTGGAAAAACTTGAGGGAATTCTCGAACCACAGGAACATCTTTCACTTCCTTCTTCTCTTTCTTTTCCTCCTCTGCTGTTACAACGTTAGCCAAGAAGGCTCTGTATTCCTTGCGGAGATACTTGCTAGCTTGGAGGCATGACATAAGTTTGAGACCTTTTGAAGTAGTATCACCATAAACACATAATAAATCACCGTTCGCGAGCGAAAAACGAATCATCTTATCGAAGCACACAACTTCAGCATGGTTTTCTCGAAGGAAGTCCATGCCTACTATGACGTCGAAGCTTCTGAGTTGCATTGGAATAAGGTCAATCGGAAAGATGTGATTGTTGAGCTCGAGAGTACAATCACGGATAACAGAATTAACAGCGACGGTTCTTCCGGTAGCGACTTCAACATCGAATGCAGAGGATAGTTGAGAACGTTTACGACTAAGGAGTTTCTCAAATTCGAGCGACACAAAGCAATTATCGGCTCCCGTATCAAACAAACATGAAGCATAAATACCATTCACAAGGAACGTACCATTGACCACGTTGTTGTCGGCCTGGGCTTGACGCAAGTTGAGATTGAAAGTTCTGGCGCGTGCGGCCTGTTGTTGTTGCTGTTGTTGTTGCTGCTGCGGCTGTTGTTGCTGAGGCTCTTGTTTCACAACCCTGTTTGGGCACACGTTGGCGAAATGGTTCGGGTCGCCACATGAGAAGCAGGCTCTGGCTTTGACTGCGGGTGCCGGAGGAGCTTGTTGACCCTGCGGGGCAGTGAGTAGAGCTTGATTGGCAGGAGCTTGATGAATAAGGCAGTTGGCAGTGAAGTGGCCGTATACGTTGCAATGAGCACAGAAGCGGCATTGGATAGCGGTCGGGTGATGGTAGGTGCAAGTAGGGCAGAGCGGGTGTGGCCCGGTGTATGCACGCTTTGCAGGCGGTGCATTGGCCACAGGCGCCGCTACTTGACGCTGTTGGGCGGGTACAACTTGAATCGGTGCAGCAGTAATCGCACAGTTCTTGTTGGTGGAGCTGTTCTTTCTCTTGTTCTTTCTCTTGTTGCTTGATGAGGTGGGTTCAGCAGTTGGTGCGGTAGCGGTAGCTTGATGCAGATGCTTCGAGGTCTTATCCCAGACACCAGCTTTAACCCTTTTGTCATTGATTTCAGCGGCCAACAGATAGGTTTCCTCGATCGTTGTAGTCTTAGCCGCTTGCACGAAATCAGCAACGCAGTCGGGAAAAGCTCGGATGTACTTCTTGATGGTGATCTCTGGAGTCTTGACCTGGTCGGGACAGATAATGCTGAGCTGCTTGAAACGAGCAGTGAGACCAGCATTGTCACCATCCTTCTGTTGTATGTGCCAAAATTCATCTTCCAGCTTTTGACGTTCGTGAGGAGGGTAGAATTCCTCTAGCATGACTTCCTTGAGCTCGTCCCACGACAGACCGTAGGTTGCATCATTCCCCCGCTTGTTCCTCTCGGCCGTCCACCAGTCTAGAGCACGGGACTGAAAGACGCCGGTAGCGTTCAGAGTTCGAAGGTCACCAGGGCAACCACTTTGTCGCAGAGTAACCTCGATAGAGTCAAACCAGTGGAATAGTGCAGTAGAACCTCCTTCGCCAGTGAATTCTTTTGACCCACATGACTTGAATTGCTTGAAACTGAAAGGCCTTGCGGCAGTCTTAGGAGCTTCGGTTCTCGACTCCTCGGATGATTTGCTGGCATTTTCGTAGACATCACTCACGGCCTTTGCTACACTTTTCGCGATGATGGAAGCAAGGTGTTTGTCCCTCTTTTCCTGACGAGAGAGAGCATGACGGGATCCTGACGACATTGTCTGCAATAGACATCGCCACGGAACTCAACACATGTATTCGAATCTCACCTCACACGTCTACTACTTACTAAAGCGCAGGAACACGTATAATTGTGGAAATACTTAACATGAAGTCACATAATCACATAGGGCACATAGTCACAAAATTCCTAAACACGTAAAGCACAATAGTAAGAAACACATACGCCTTAGTCACTAGAGGCATTCAGAAAATAGAAACCTATCATTCAAAGTCTGCGAGGGTTCGAATATAGTATGGTGCGAGCGATTTGTTAGCGAATTGAGGTAGAATAGCAGTGCGAGTCGTGTGTGTTGATTGAAGCACATTAATTCTTCAAAATTTAGCGCATAAACAGGTAGAAGCACATAAAACACATAAAATCGACAAATTATCAAAGTCAGCAATAGCGGCTTGGATTTGAAACATAAAATCGAGAGAGATAGATTGTCTGCGGCTAGTAGACTTTGACTAACCAAAGTAATTCAACTATTCACGAGGATCTGTTGTACACGTTTGACTTCCAGGAGTATGCTCTTGCCTTGATTCTTGGGCGTTGGCACACATCCCGTTGGTTCCATCGTGTCCTCAGATCGTTGGAGTCCGTCGAATCCTTGGTGAGAGTTTTGTAAATGCTCAGATCAAGTCGTTAAGGTTAGGGTTTCACTCCTATCTTAACAACTCTGTCCCTATTTTGATAAAACAGAGGAGATTATTCATCAAAATATGGATTTCACCCATAGTTTGGTATAATTTCCTCGTTTGAAGCTAAAATACGGGTCGAGTAAACAACTTTAGTCGAGAGTTTTGCGGTTTTCACACCTATTCTCGGTCTTGTTGCCCACTCATAGTTGAAAATTTGAGTACAGTGATAGTGTAGAATAAGTGAGGATGGCGAGTGATAGCGACGGATACGCACAAGTTGGTCTGTTGGTTCTTAACTATAGACTAGGTCTCTAAGACTTCGACCCGGACTAGGTCGAGTCTTGCCTAATTCCCTATAGTTATGGCTCTGATACCAATCTGTCACACCCCAACCGATGGCGGAATCATCGGGGCATGGCACTGAGCGAAACAGATTGTCCAGAAGTTTCCATAACAACTATCATTACCATTCGATTTAAATAATACGTCCCATACCGTATCTCAAATAGTTAAACAATTATTACAGACAAACATCAAGACAAATATTATGTTCCGACAACTCAGATTTAAACATAACTAATTTATTTGTTGGTTTCTAGGACTCCTTCCCTAGCCTCAATTTCATCACCAGCAATCTACGCACAGAAACAACCTAAACACCTGTCACATACGTTAAAATAAAGTCAATACATATAATGTAAAGGTGAGCATACAAGTTTGATAATAGCATATAGAGTTCGAATTTGTTTACGCATAACCAGCACATACACATAGTGAAATGAAGCACGTTAGTTATCGACATAGATCCATCGATACCAATGACTGCGGGTTGACTGCCCGAGGCAGTTCGCAATACATGATTACCACCGTAATCCATGCAAGTAAAAGATCCTTAACAACCCCCATGTGAACGGGTGCTGAGTCCAAACTATAGTACTATCGTTGCTAAGGCAGGTAGACAGCATTCCATGTGTAAACATAACAAACAAGCATTCATAAGCCACGTATAACATGCATTAACGGTTAGCGTTCAAATAGTTTGAGTAGTGTGATAGTTGTAGCTTGAATATTCGTAACGTATGTAACACCCAAAAGTGCTAAAAGCAAAAAGGGATCGAGTATACTCACAGTGATTATTGGATTGAAGGGAGCGCTTAGCGAGTATGGTTAGCCTGAATAGAGTCGATAGCGTAACGATAAGTGGCACGTAAAACAGTACAAAGTGGGAGTGGGTAGGATGACTGATTGTGCGGATTGGTCATCCGTGCGGATTGGCTTATTCGTGCGGATTGGTCATTCGCGCGGACTGGCAATCCGTACGGATTAGTAGTCCGTGTGAATGGTCATCCGTGCGGATTAGTTATCCGTGCGGACAAGTTATTCGTGCGGACAAGTAATCCGTGCGGATTAGCAATTCGTCCGGACTAGTCACTCGTGCGGATAACTATTCGAGTGGATTGTTTCTTCCTAAGCTAAGGATGTGTTTGTGTATGATGGCTTGTGCTTTGAAGTTTTCGTTGTAGCATTTAGAAAACATTTAAGTATCTCTACCTTTCAAGCCGGTCGCGCGGACAACGATCCGTCCGGGTGGTAGTCCGTGCGGACAACGTCTCTAAGGCAGGGTCACTTGGTGAAGTTGGTGTGATCCGTCCGGATGGTCTGTCCGTGCGGACAATGGCAATCCGTCCGGATAGTCTGTCCGTGCGGACAACGACACTCCGTCCGGATGGTCTGTCCGTGCGGACAACTTATCCGTGCGGATTAGCATGTTGGTAATTGTTTAAGGTCTTAGTATCTCATGACCCGAAGAGTAATCCTTTCAGGGCGTTGCCCGTGCGGATTATTCATTCGTCGATACTCAAACCTTGTTTGGTTGTGGGTCCCAAGTGTAGTTCGTCCGGATGACAACCCGTCCGGATGATCCGTCCGTGCGGACATCCTGTCCGTGCGGACATCCTGTCCGTGCGGACAACTTCCTCGTTCGGACAGCATCTCGTTCTGGTCGTTCCATTCGTCCACTCTTGGTCGCCTCAGTCGTCCTACCGAGACGTTCTGATTACGTGGCAACCATTTGGAATCGCACTCTTATCCGCATGACTAGGCCGGCCAGGAATCACCCTAGCTTGACCGGTCAGCGACTCAGAATGGTTATTCCGGTTTAACCCGAAATCCGGTGTCTTGTGGGTAGAACCCAGATCTAGGACTAGTGCATCACTATCATTAAGTAGGGGACTAGAACGGATCCGATTCCTACCGTTTTCGAGGGTAAAAGAAGGAGAAAACTTGTGTTTATTTCTTTCAACTCGTTTATCCTTTGAAGGGTTTAGATTTAGGTGAAGTTATTGTAAAATCTTGTGGAAATCGTTCAGATCCGAGTTATTCTTGGTGGAATGAGGTCAAACTTGAAGTTCATGAGAACTTCCTGATGACGTAACCCTAGAATACCTCAAATCTTGATGGTTTCACGATTAAAAGTTAAGATTTGAAAGATAGAAAGGTGTAGAAGTGTGCGTAGATCAAGAATGTACAAGATTTAGGGCGAGATCTTACCTGGATTGAGAGAAATCGAAGAAAAGGTGAAGAATGCGTGCAGGTCGGACGTCACTTGCCAAAAGTGGAAAGTTTGGAGAGTGACCCGGGTATTTATAGGAAGCCAAAAGGGGAAAGGGTCGTCCGTGCGGATTGCACGTCGTCCGGATTGGTTATCCGTGCGGATGTCCTGTCCGTGCGGATGGGCAATCCGTGCGGATGGGCAATCCGTGCGGATTGGCAATCCATGCGGATAGACAATCCGTGCGGATGGACGATCCGTGCGGATGCCACCTGAATGGTGCGTTCGGTGCGACGACCTTTTGACGTTTCGGTTTCGATTGCGAGCGTTTTGATGGGGTTTCCTAGTCAAATTACTTTTAGTCCCAACTACGTCGTATATAACATGGTTTGATTCGGAATTCAGGTTCGGGTTCGATTACATTCGAGTTAGATTTCGAGTTTCGATTGAGTTCGCTTGATTACCACAACGTAAAATAAACATGCACAGGTAACATGTAAGGCACACACACACACACACGTATAAACGACAAGTAAAATACATAGCTCGAGTTACGATTTGATGTTGATTCGATTGGTATAGCTTGATTGTTAACTTTATCGCATTGTTACTTCCTATAGTTCATAGGCGCGGGTCGATTGAAATACGATTAGCACGATTCGATTATTGCAAGTAACAACACTTACTCCACATAATATAAATAAAATAAAGACATTTCTACCAGTCAAGTCGCGCGAAATCGGTTGTTGACCTGGTCCTTGACTTTGACTTTCGCTTGTGAAAACACGGGGTGTTACAAAGGACACATGAGCTTTTAATACCGGTTTATCCTCAACGTCTAATCAAATCAAAAGTTTAGAAAAAAGTTTTTAAACTAGAAAAATAAAAACTAACTAAAATGCTGAAAAATAAAATAAAATAAAAACAGATAGACAAGATGAATCACTTGGATCCGACTCGTGTATAGTGTAACCTTTGATTATTGACGCACTTTTGCACTTTTTAAGAGATTATCGTAGTTATTGTAGTAGGCCCCTCTTTTGAAGGTGACGTTACCCTCAACCCGGTAGTTTGAGTCAGCAAGGATACAATCCTAAAGGGTCGGATTATTGAAAGATAATTAATTAAGTTATTAATGCATAATATGGTAGGCCCCTCTTTTGAAGGTGACGTTACCCTCGGCTAAGTAGTCTGAGTCAGTAGGGATACAATCCTAAGTAGCCGGGTTAAAGTATTAATAGTAGCTTACATATGAGGGGATCAAAGAGTTTGGACCCCCGCCTTCCAATACCGGTGGGTATTGAAGGAGGTCCTACTAAATTTGACCCAGGTCCTTGCAGGATCTATACACTGAACAAGGCAAGACTCTTACCAAACCGTTCCCTTAACCCCTGACCAGGTAGCCAACATATCTCCATATAGACCGTGGAGATATGAATGGTGAAAATCTTTTATTTTATATAGACAGTAAAATAATGCCAAGACACCACGGACAAACGATAAGGAAGAATCACCTTCAACATAAGAAACTAGTTATTAAAGTCATTAATACATAACCAAATAAAAAGTGCGAAAAGATTAAAAATAAAAAGTATTACACTAGACACTTGTCTTCACCAAGTGATGTAAGAGACTTAGGCAAACATGGCCTTTGATTGTCAAGAACTCTTACGATCAATCTTGGATCCCGAGACTACTCACACACTCTATTATGGATGATGGATGATGGTGGTGGATGATGGTGTTGTGATGGTGGTGGGTGGTGGGTGAAGTGTGAGAGAGGTGGTTTGCCAAGGGATGGTTTGCAAATGAGCCAAGCACCCCTATTTATAGCCTGAACTGCAGCTCGGGCACGGCCCCGTGTCCATTGGGCACGGCCCCGTGTCCATCCTCCTTCTCTTTCTTCATTAATTGTAGTTTGTCTGCATTAGTTGACCACACCCCATGTCCGCTGGGCACGACCCCGTGTGCAGAAGCGTATCTGTACTATCAAGATTTCCCCAGATTCTGCAAATCTTAGAGTTGACCACGGCCCCGTGTTCGATGAGCACGCCCCCGTGGTGGGTGATAGAAGCTTCTACAGCTTTGCCTTTTCTGCAGACACTTGGGCACGCCCCCGTGCTCACTGAGCACGGGCGTGTTCAGCCTTCTGTTCTCTTGTTTTTGCTTGGGAAGATGTTGTCGAGGGGTCGGGCATGCCACGTTTGTTCCTTTTCTTGTATTTATGTTAGATTTAGCTACCTTTTTGCTTCTTTTGTTCATTTGAGCTCATTTAATCCTAAAAATACAAAAGGAAGACAAAAACATACTTTTTCCAACATTAGTACTAAAAAAAGGTTAGTTTTATGCCACATTTGATGTAATTTATATGTTGCATTTTGCACACATCACAATGGCACAAACTTGGGAAGAGCTTCGAGCTCTAATGATGAAGGAGTTCTGTCCTCGTCATGAACTCAGGGCTTTGGAAAGGGAGTTCGACGATCTCAAGCAAGACAACGGTGAACATCGAGCCTACACTGACCGTTATGAGGAACTGAGTCTGTTATGTACTACCATGGTTACGCCTTTGGATAAGGCGATCGAAAAATACATTGATGGCCTCCCTAACCTAGTTCGGGATATCGTTACTGGTAGCAACCCTACTACCGTCAGACAGGCCATTGAACTATCTGCTACCCTGACTGAATCTCAGATCAGGAAAGGTAAGCTTTTCCGAAAGGGCGACCCAAAACCATCTGATGAGTCTGCACAAGAAAACCCAAAGGATAAACCGACTGAGTCCTCCAAAAAGTCAAAGAAGCGTAAGGCTTTACAAAACTTCGCAGTAGTTGCTCAGAATAATCAGGTTGCACCAAACCAGCCAGCACAACCTCGTAATAGGAAAAACTACGTTGGTACCGCACCTTTGTGTAACAAATGCAACCGTCATCATCTGGAACAAACACAGTGTCACAAATGTACCCACTGTGGGCCATTGGAACATTTGGTCAATACATGTTGTTATGCTATCCAAAACCAAGCTGCTGCAACTCCTGCTGCTGTTTAAGCACTATTTCCGCCTGGATCGTGCTATAACTGTGGTGATCTTACTCACTACCGGAACAATTGCCCAAGACTTGTTAACACAAATCCAACGCGTGGACGAGTGTTTAACATAAACGAGGCAAACGCAAATGACCATGCAGCAGTGAACAATTAGACTTTTGTATTTCCTTTGTTGTTATCTTTGACGCTTGAAACAATTCAATTGTTATATAAATAAATTTGTTGTTTCACTTTTATTTACAAGACTGATACGATTGTGTGTATGTGTGACATACCCCTACGGTGCCGACACCAAGGAACCATGTTCCTTGCAAAACAAACTACTCATGTGGTTCTTTCATTTTTATGATCACTCGCGATCTCCCCGAAAATCCTAAGTACTCCTTTCTTTTAAGAAACAAAGTACAAGGTACAAGTTACAAAATTCTTAAATAGATACTTGAAATACCATTTCAAATCCTTGATTTGATATCTAAAGGTACTTTCATGAATCCTTAATTGGATTCCTTGTGTGCTCTAATACGAATGATACGATACGACAATACAAAACCAAATCCTTATAAGATCTTCCTATCTTCATAGTTAGATTCTTGGGGATGTTTTGAGTACCAATTGAAGTCCTTGATTGGATTTCTGGTATACTTTAAATGCATTAATTCAAATTAATGAACGAGCTAATAACTAAGTTAACGAAGATGTGATTATGTGTTTATGTGTAACTCTAAAGCTCGCTATCTAAGTCCTGGTAGAATCTTCCGTATTTTCATATGTTAGGGATTCTCAGAAGGATACTCAAAGTACTATCTTAAATTCCTTAAGGGGCTTTTCTATGCAAATAGTAAGAACCTTGGATTCCAAAGTGCTATTTCAAAACGATTATTTAATTCAAAGTTAAAAAGATCCCTTATTGGTCTATTTAAAGAGATTTTACGACGGTCTAGTTAAGGAGATCTTGTGTTGATCTAGTTAAAAGATCGGTCGTTAATCTAGTTAAAAAGATCCTTTGGTGATCTAGTCAAGTCATTACATGTTTGTTCAATTTTTCCCTTACGCATTATGAAATGAACTGTGCGGATTGTGCAAGAAATTACGTAATTATGGATGCATACATAATTATGGAATTCAGTGCACAAAAACCACCGCAAGTTTTGTCATGTGTTAAGACCTATAGTAATAAAAATAACGAGACGGGAACAATGTAAAAAGGGCATTGTGGATACGCCGCTGGTACTTCCTATATATAAGTGTTCCTTATTAATTGCGAACGTATCATTATTTAAGTTACTAGAAGTCCTGGACCTTGACCAATGTTATTTTATCATACACTCTCCGACTCCGATTTCGAACACATACAAGTTTCCTATAATAGTCTTCATAGGAAACTTCTTCCATCCATTGTTCGAAACTCCAAAGTCCATACTACTTATCTACATCAAGGACATCACTTTGACAATTAACAAATTCGCTAAATATCCAAATGTGGCCTAGAGTTTTACTTAGGGAACGGAGGATTCATTCGAAAGTGAAACAATCACATTTGTTTTCACAGGTTTCCTCTAAAATTAAATTTTGGGATGAAATTTCCTGAAGTAGGGGAGACTGTGACATCTGTGTCACTGCGACCATCATACCAATGCAAATCCAATGAAATCTTATGTTTCATTCTAGGAATTTGTAGAATCCATGTGACTTTTGCACATATCAATTCTAGTTCAATTTCAAGCTTTAAATCGCTTTCATGAAAGTTATACGCAAACTGATGCATAAACGTAATCAGTTTAACGCAACGAACAATCCAGAACTTGATCATAAGCTAAACATACCCTAAATATCCTTTACATAGCTTAGAAATAGGCTTTGAGGGGTTTGGTATGCTAAAATACGTTTATTTGATCAACAGGGACTAAAAGCGTCAAAAAGTGCATAAGTTTGCATTTACGCGCATATCTTACGTTCTGAACATATCCGGACATCCAAAAATTTTTATAATCATTAAAATATTTTATTTTAGTGATTGGAATGCAAAAATACCATTCGTCGTGTAATTTGGATCGATTTTGCGTCCGTTCGAGTTTTTGTCGTAATTAACCGAATAACGCGATCGTACGACCAAACGAACCGACATCCGAGAAAATTTCAAGCATGTTTCAAGTTCCCTATGCTTAAACATCCTTGTAGAGCCTTGGAAATGGGTTAACGGGGTTTAAACGCGTCGAAAATGGCTTAAACATGTTGCATGGACCATTCTTGCCATTTTGTGAAAGTTTCTGTATCTGGGAGGTGGTGGCGTCGCGCGACGGGGTACCCCCCCTTTGCCGTGGCGCAACGCGATGGGTGCATTTTGACAGAAACTCCATTTTCAGCAACCAGCTTGAATTTGAGGGTCTTTTGTGCAACTTTCTCAATACTTTTGACTGGTTTCAAGCTTCCCATGTTATACTAAACCATTTTCCACAAGTGTATGGTTAGGATTGAACCTTGATTCTTGCAAAAACACTTGTCAAGATCCTAAGAATCCAAGCTTACTATAAATAGAAGTGAGTTCTTCACTTCATTCATCACAAAATTGAATCAATTCTGCTCTAAGTTGAAGCTTATGCTTCATACCTGAGTATTTTGGTTCAATTCTTCCTTGCTTGGACCTTTTGTAAGCTTCTTTCATGCTTTTATGCTTTTCAAGCATGAAAGTCAAACAGTGTTTGACTTTCTGCTTTAACCATGAATTGGTCAACACAAAGTTCGTTTGAACTTTGCAACGTGAGCGTAATCACGATGGTTATAGTCCCTTGTGACTATACCTACTGATTACCACGTCGATTAGTCGAAGTGACGAGACAAATTTTAGGTCAAAATACGTGTTTATGCGTATTTTGCAACGAAGCTATTTTCGGGTATCTAAACACTTTGTTTTGATATCAAACCTGTTTTCTAACTTAGTTAAACATGTTTTGACATGTTTAACTCGTCACTTTTAGTCTAGTGCGTGTATAGGGTCGTAAGTCAAGCAGTCTTGACAACCGCTTAGACTTTCGAACCCGGCCCGTTTGGTCGATCATTAGGATCCGACCAAGCATATATTGTGACCATAGTTGTATAGGGAATAACCTTCCGAGGTTATACCTTATGGTCACTTAGTTTAATTAGTTGTTATGATAGGTAGTTTATATGCCTTAGGAAAATAACCAAAATACCCTTTTCATGCATAATTTGATTTTAAGCATATGTAACTTAACTCTTGTCACTTAAACTGATTATGCAACATATTTAAACATGTTAGGGCATATAATACTTGTCATAGACTAGTTAGGCGTCTCGAACGCGCATTCGCACGAACGACGCATTAAAGTAGCATAAGCTACTGTAACACCTCGTAAAATCACGTCCAACGATGTATCGACACGTGTAATAAACCCTAATGAAGTCAAACATTGAATTTAAGGGACTACTTTTTTTTAAATCGAAAACTTTGATTATGAAAGGACTGGAAGTGTTAACATACCTAAAATAAGTTCTAAATAACCTCTGACGATATTTATATTCACAAATGAGCCACTTGGCGATCGAGTGTAGCCGTTTGCGGAATTAATTGAAAGTTTGCGCTATGAAGGGTTAAAAGCGTCAACATGTTAACTCTTACCTCTGAGTGACCTTTTAACAAACCGGGAACATCATGGTATTTTATTATACTCTGTGGAATGCAAATTATTGGCCGTCTAAGGTTTTTATGCCTATAAGTAAGGTTACGCGCAACTTTGCAAGTTAGAGGGACTAAAAGTGTCAATATGTTTAATTATACCTCTGAATGACCTTTAGCGAACCCGAAGCATCGTGATGTTTAATAATACTTCCAAGAATGCCTAATATGGATTAGATGAGGCTTCAATGCTATTAAATGATGAGATGCGCAAGTTTGCGCAATAGAGGGACCTAAAGCGTCAACTTTTGAATCTACGCCTCTTGGTGACCATCTAAGCGAACGTGAGTGTAGTAATATTTAAGTATATGCTTGGGAATGACCATTATGGGCCATGGAAGGCTTGGATATCATTAAACGACATTTCGCGCCACTTTGAGTGATTAAAGGACTAATTGCGTCAAACTGCAAAAGTATGTCGATTCGTATGGTAACGGACCTTCTGGAATATGACCATGAGTTAAACATACCCTAATTATCCCTTACCTAGCTTAGAAATAGGCTTAGAGGTGTTTCGTGCGCAAAAATAAACTTTTAAGTCATGCAGGGACTAAAAGTGTCAAAAAGTGCACAAGTTTGCATTTTCGCGCATATCTCACATTCTGAATATATCCGGACACCCAAAATTTTATGTAACCACTAAAATATTTTATTTTAGTGATCGGCATGATACAATTCCATTCGTTGCGTAATTTGGGTCGTTTTTCGCATCCGTTCGTGTTTCGTCGTAATTAGACGAACAACGTGACTGTACGGCCAAACGAACCGACATCTGACATATTTTTGAGCATGTTTCATGTCCCCTATGTTTAGGCATCATAGTAGAGCCTTGAAATGAAGTTAACGGGCTTTAAATGTGTCAGAAATGGCAAATAACAAGTGCAGGGGCTGTTCTGTAATATTTCAAAGTTGCTGAAATCAGTTTTATTCAAATCTGTTGCTGGTTTCTGGTTTCCACTCACACATAATTCACTCTAGGGGCTGCCCACTGACTTAAAAAGTGGTATAACACTTGTAACAATCTCTCAAACCCTTGAAACACTTGTCACAATCTTGTTCCTTTCAAAATACTATAAATAGGAGTGAACACCCACTTGAACATTTGCACTTTTCTTTTCAAATCTGCTTTCTCTCAATTCTGAAGAGGATCCTAGACATTTTTGGAACCTCTATTCAGTCCATTAGACCCTTGTAAGTATCCTTAACCTCTTTTAATCGTGTTTTATTAGTTTAATGGCCTAAAGTCAAAACCGTCGTAATTAAGGTTTGACTTAGTGATTAATCACTAATGGTCCAGTCAATTCTCGAATTGAAAGTACCTATGAGTTGGTAATTATGTGGGTAATAAACCCTTAAAAGGGCACCCTCTGATTCCCACTCTAACTAGGTCAATTGTCGGGTCAAAGTTAATTATAAAAAGTCAACAGAAAGCAAATTTTCGCATAAACGAATAATTAACAATGTAGGAGCTATGGAACCTGTTTTATCACTTATATAACTTGGTAATTAGTGTAAGAACATGTCTAAACATGTTCAACCCGACAATTTTCAGTTTAAGCTCGGTTCGGAACCGAAAGTCGCATAATTAGACTTTTGATTTGACTTTCAGTTCTGACCCAATATAGCATGATTTAGAAATTCCTTAGAGCTTTACTAGGACTAGGTTACATGTTAGTATAACCTTCTATGATTATACAACTTGGTTCATTAGTTATCCGATTCATATGCATGTTTCCGTTATATGCCTAAATGTTGACCAATATGCCCATTTGACCTTAAAACAAGAATTTTGAAAATGTGAGAGGACAATAATCTTTATTACTGATTTATAAACATGTCCCTAAATTTTGAAATAAGTTTGAGGGCTAGATTAAGAGTTATGCTCAATAGCGTAATTAGAAAGCTTTTTATTAATTAAACGGCGTAATTAGCATAAAGCCTATCTAAACCAAATTTTTGATACCAAACTTTTTACCTACTGATGTAAAATAATATTTTGGAATTTTTAAGATTTTTATTTATTTTTAGGCTGAGCATAACATAGGGTTATAGCTTTGATTCGGTAATTGTCGGTTTTGCCCTTTTAGCCTATAAAATGAGTTTTACATAATATTTTGATACCAAACCATTTGCTGCTGATTTTATATAATAAATAAAATATTTTGAGTCTTATGGAATGATAAAAATATCAGCTTTTCTTCAACAACCCGGAAATCGCTTAAAACCGTCTTTTTACGCGTTTTAAACGCATAGTATGTATTAAAACTACTTTAAATATATGGGACTTGATACCTACTGATGTTTAAAGAAAATTTTTATATTTTAACAGTAAAGAAATGTTTTTAACTCAGATTCCCTGTTTTGACCTTTAAATCTTATGTGAAATTACCAAAATACCCCTACGGTGCATAGTTTGGTTATAAAAGGTAAATTTCACATATTTGCCATACCCTACTGTTATGACTTATAAAAATAAGTATTTTTACTGAATATATCAGACCTGAAACTCAGATTTATATTTAAACTCTCTTATAACCTTTAAAATGACCAAAATACCCCTACGGGGCATAAATTGGTTTTAAATTCGCTTTGGGCATAATGGAAGGTATCCTACTGATATCACAACATATTAAAGGCATATTAACTTAGGAAACCTGTTCATGACTCTTTTGGTTATCCGTTATGCACTTTTCGCATTCGGATCGGCTTATGTAACTAGTTTGCATAAATTAGCCGAAGTGGGTCAAACCTTATCATTTTTATCTCAAAATCCAGAATGTGTTTAGTTTAACCTTATTACACAAGTATACAAGCTTGTCGGGTCTAAACCACATTCTAAACCGGCCTTCGCTTAATCATGCGTTTTGAACCGTATCCCCTTTAAAACTAACCGGTCTAAGCATAGGCTTAATTAAGACCCGTTAGGAATCTAATAGGTTATTAAAAACATTCGTTCCAGATTAAGAGCCACAGTAAAGGTACTTGCACTTGCTGATTAGGATATACGGCTGAGTATAAATTGCATTTTTTAAGCTCAGGTAAATACTTTTAACTTATTTTCCCTATACGGGCTTGGGGTACGGTATATAAAATACCGCTTGGTCGGGCATTGAATTTTTAATTGTATGAAGATTAATTTATTGAAATGTCCCGTTTAAATTGTTTTGTTTGCTTAAAGCCTTTGGGGGGTTAATGACCATGTCCTAGATATCCTTGGCATCATTTTACGAAATGGCCACGACCTAAGCACGGGGTGTAGGCGTACACCTGACAGGCATATATAAATAATAAGGTATAACCGCCGGTTTCGGGAATAACTCGCCGCGGGACTATATCATGTGGTGTGTCTATTAATCTTTAACCCGGTGTCAATCCGGGCTACTGAACGTATAACGAACATGTAATTCTTTTACTAGTTTATATATAAATAATTATCCCAAGTTATAAAAAGTTTTGTGCCATGTGCATTCAAATCAATTTTCTAAAAACATTTTCAAAATGAGTCAGTTAATTGTATTTACCAGTGTAAACTGACGTATTTTTCCAAAAAGATTAAGTGACAGGTACTGTACGTAATTGGCTGGAAGCTCAGGGCGTTAATAGGGAATCTTGCAAGTTCTAGATGCCTAAAGTCTGTTGAACAAATGTTATCTTTCTGTTTTAAGATCCGCCTGTGGATCCATCTTACATTCCGTTGTAATATTAAATATTACTTTTGAATCGGATTGTAATATATTTATCCTTTGCTTCCGCTGTGCATTTAAATTGTGTTGTTTGACTATGATGATATCAACTACGTCACGATACTCCCCACCGGGCCCACCGGTAATACGTGGAAATATCGGGGTGTGACAGCTACCTTAATGGGTCGTAACAGGTCGTAAGCACTTAGGATAGGTTCCGATTTAGAATGTAGGTTTTGTTAAACCATATCACATGAGTTCCAATACTCATTTGGTTTACGAGACCTTATTCTACCCGATCTTCCGATTTAGGTACCGATTATTTAACATAGTGATTCCATACTAGGTGCCACTTAATTCTTTGATTTCCGAGTTTTGTTAGGACACTTAATCGAGGATACTTACAATCGCAAGTGAGTACATAGTCCCCTCTTTTACGCTTTCAAATGTTTTGGGGTGATTCATATGTGCCGATACACTATTTTCATGATTTCAACTATATGATTACACATGCATAGTACTTATCTTTGACAAATTGAACTATTGTCCATGGCTTAAACACTGATTTTCAAAGTTTGTTAAACTATTTTTTCGCTCATATTATTACTTATACATTCATTAATAATGACCAAGCCGATTGGTAGTACGATATAGCGCTATAGGACTAGACACCCCATTCCTGTTGTATGGAATGTCAGAAACCAAATTTTAACCAAATAGAATTTGCCTTTGTAGTATTTCTATAGTCTCTAAAGTGTAGATTGATGCACTAAGGTTTGAATGTATTACCAAATCGCGATATATGGTATATTTCGATATACTACCAACGTGATATTGTTTGCTAAAGCATAACTTGATATGCTATTGTTTACTAAAGTATAGTTTGATATACTACCAAACCACGATTTAGGTATGTTCCGACATACTACCAACGTGATATTATTTACTAAAGTATAGTTTGATATACTACCGACACTGTTATTTCACAAACTAAAGTACATTTTGATATGCTACCAAAGCATAGTTAATGTGCTAGTTTCAAAACCAAAGCATAGTTGATATGTTATTTACAAAACCAAAGTATAATTTGTTATACTACCGATGTTTTTCATTCTTAAACCAAAGTATACTTGTGATATACTACCAAATCTAATATTTCAGAAACCAAAGTATATTCTAATATACTATCTATTTAACTATTTCATAACTAAAGTATATTTAGATATACTACTCATCCGCTTATCTCAAAACCAAAGTATATTTTTGTATATACTATAAATATTTTACCAAAACGACGCATTTTAGAAACAAAACTTTTACAAGGATTCATGGCTATTTTTTAAAACATAAAACCTTTTCTTGTATTATCCAAAGCAATGAATCTAATTCACAAATCCTATGTTACTCACAGACATTTTTATGCTGACGTACCTATTTTCACATATGTTTCAGGTGCTGCTATGTGATTATTGTTGATGCATGCTACACATAAGATGGACTTATGCCTTAGCAACTTTAAAACTTGAGAGACAATTATTTGTATTTATTTGATTTGTAATAAAATAATTAGTTCAATAATTCAATAAAACGAAACTTTTAATCCATGGTTGTGAAACAATGATCTGTTACGACACCTCCCGACGTTTCCGCAACGGTTTGTTGTTTTACGCGGTCGGGGTGTGACATACGAGGCCTTCCAACATATCGAGGTAATTATGATGTTCATTGACGTCAATTGTCAAGGTTTATTAATCCTAAATGTGAAGGCTTATAAGTGTAAGGTTTATTGAGCACAATTGTAAGGATTCTTTTTGACAAGTGCACTAGATTTTGTTTTTTTGTTAATTGTTTCTATTTATCACAAGATAATTACTTTATTCTCTTTGTTGTCCAACTCATAGTCTAATATATCTTTTAAACATATTTTCTAAATCTACGTTTATTATTGATTAAAACCCTTAACCAGTTGGATATGAACAACTTTGCTACACACCTTGGTATTTTTAGACTACCAAAGTCTGTTGGTATCTCTTTGTTTAACATTTCAAATAATTTAGCACCCCAAAGCTTTATGTATTACATGAGAATAAGAATTACAAATAAGAGTTAAATGCTCGGATAGTCCTTGTGGTTTGCCTTTTTTTCACCTTTAGTCCCTAATTTTCTAATTAAAGCTATAGTCCCTAACTTTTCAATTTTCGTTCCAGGTGGTGATGAATTGAAGAAGAATGGGAGGTGGGGATGAGGCCCACGAGCGTATATTTTAAGGAAATGGTGTTTTTGTCATTTCACACCCTCTTAACTGAGAAAACTAACTGATGTTAGGCACAGGGACTACCCGGGAACAAAAATTGAAAAGTTGGAGACTATACCTGTAATTTTAGAAAGTTAGGGACTAAAAGTGAAAAAATGGCAAAGCACAGGGACTATCCGGGTATTTAACTCCAGGGCCGTCTCCGAAAATCACAAATTTTTTTTGTCCCTGTTCGAGATAAAAAATTTGGGCCCTATTCACAAATCTTCATATAATATAAATTCATCAATCATTCAATCAAATATATAAATACTAAAAACCCATAATACTACAATAATTGTTATGAAATAGATAATTGTTATGAAATACTACGACGTTTGTTTCCTTTACCTAATCTAGCAGACCCTTATTTTTGTTTAGACTAGTTATTTGAGCTTGTTAATTGGGCCATTTTTTAAAACTTTTAAACAACCCCTTATTTAAAAAACTTTGGGTCTTTTAGCAGGCCTTTATTTATACAAACATCCAGAATTTATATATATAAGGAGGAGATCATGCGAGAACCACCCTTATTGTGAGAACCGCGAGAACCAATGTGAGCACAACCTAAAATAGCTAAAAAAACCTAACCCCCACCCCCCCCCCCCCAAAAAAAAACCTAAACCCCCCCCCCCCCCCAAGCTAAATGCTAAAAACTAAAACCCCCAAAAAACCTAACCCCCCCCCCCCCCCACAAAAAAAAAACCTAACCCCCCCCCCCCCAAGTTAAAATGCTAAAAACTAAACCCCCAAAAAACCTAAAAAAATCTAAAAAAAATCTAAAAAAATAAAAAAAAAATCTAAATTTTTTTTAAATATTTTTTATGCTCAAATCGCTACTTTTAGTGGCAAATTTTTATTTTTTTTGCTTTGAAAAGTAGCGATTTTTATATAAAAAATATTAAAAAAAATTGTGTGATTTTTAGCTATTTTTAGGCATTTTTGGTTGTGTTCACATTGGTTCTCGCGGTTCTCGCAATAAGAGGTGGTTCTCGCATGATCTTCTCCCTATATATATATATATATATATATATATAATTTATAAAAAAAATTTGGGCCCTATATTGATTTGGGCCCTGATCGCAGGCACCTCCTGCACCCCTTGATAGACGGCCCTGTTTAACTCTACAAATAATGAATACTTTTTTACGGTATCAACTATGATACAAACTTAAAGACCGAGATTAACTTATTCAGATTTAGTTTCCACTATTTCAGAGAGGAGTATCCAATTTTCTTTCATCAATCTTGTACAAAGCTTCTTAAACAAATATCTTTTGACAAATCGTTTCATCAATCTTGTGTACAAAGCTTCTTAAACAAATATCTTTAGACAAATCTATTATTTTAACTCATTAATTTAGTGACTAGAAAGTTATACACTTTTGAAATTTTATTGTTGGACTTTTAAACCAAAGACCAATCAAATCAAACACCATGACTGGCTTAATAAACATCTTTTCAGGGAAAATTGCTAAGTTTACCTAAGATGTTTTGATGATTGTTAATATTTAAAAGAGGCTTATGTTGAAATAATCACGAGCTTGCATTTTTTGCGCGTATGCAAAAGGGACGTTGTCACTTAAGTGGTTTGATATATTTAAAAGAGTTTCATCGATATACTTCACTAGACCATGTGTAGTGCTTAACACTTCACCCTTGGGTGTTTTACGGCATGTGACAGCCCAGTCAGTAATGAGGCATTATGGGACGTTTTGTAAAATGGGTGTAGTGGGGATGTGGGGCATTATGTTAAAAGAGGTGTAATAGAATTTAAATAAAAAACCCATGAAAATTGTTATTGGCCAAATAAAGAACAGGAGCACAGTCATTGGCCAACAAATTGCCCCGAAAGCGTGATTTAAAACACACCAAAAAAAAAAAAAAAGGCCAAACACGCCCATGGGGGGTGGTTGGTCGGCGTGTTTGGGGGCTTTTTTTTTTTTTGAAAAAAACGCTCCCACTACGGACAGTCTAATGAAGTCCAACAGTCAACATAGTTAAAGAAATTTTCCATTTTAAAAAAATGAGGTTCAATTCACAAGAGCAGAACATTTTCTTCAGAGTTTAAAGTTAGGGGCTGTTTGGCAACATCTGAATGGTTAAGTGCTGAAACAGTAAAAGTGCTGAACCAGTAAGAGGTCTGAACCATTAAGTGCTGAACCAGTAAGAGGTCTGAACCATTAAGAGCCTGTATAATGCTTAACCGTTCAGAGGCAAATGTCTGACCAATTCAGATTAGAGGTCTTAACCATTCAGACTCTGTATAAATCTTAACCATTCAGAGGCAAATGTCTGAACCATTCCAACATCTGCTCGTGAAACAAACAGTCTGAACCATTAAGTGCTGTTTGAACCATTAAGAGTCTCGTTAAGAGGTAAACAAACAGCCCCTTAGTTAGATAATATATAGTATACATTACCTAAATGGATCAAAAATCTACTTCACTAGACATAAAAATTTGATTACGAACACGAACTTGTGTTCTCATCAAATCAGAAATAAAGAAAAAAAAAACGTTCATTGTATATTTTATGTCATGTTATCTTTTTCACGTGAAATGGTCAATTTTTATTTTAACTTTTATTTATTATATTGGCATGGAATGGTCAAAAGAGTATTACCTCACCTCATTGGTTCTCTACACGTTATGCTTTTTCTCAGATCTCTTTTGGGGACCAATTTTACCCCTTCAAACTAACTTTCCTAACTTGGTAAATTAGTTTTTGAGAAAATCGTAGATATATAGTTTTTTAATTCATATTAAAAATTACCTAAATATCTATTTTATGAAATTGTTTTACATATTCATATTCATAAATGTATTATATTATATATTGTACAAACATGACTCGTTTTGTAAGTTATATTATTTCTAAGATTCTAGATACTCCACATAAATAATAATAAATGTGTATTCAAAATATACTAAAATTAATATATAAAAGTAGTAGGTTAGAACGCTCTACTACACTGGTTGAATAAATATATTTTTTTATAACAAATAATAAAATAATATATCTTTAAAACCTTATTTATTACACGTGTTGAATAAAAGTAATTTTATATATTAAGTAATAAAAATATTATATTTTTAAGAGCCCAATGTTTTACACGGATTAGATAAATGTAATTTTGTACACCAAATATAAAAGTTATATCTTCAAAAAAACCCTGTATTGTACGGGTTGAATACTTAAATAAATCGAATTTCATATACCAAATTATAAAAAAAGTTATATCTTTTAAAACTATGTGTATTACACGGGTTGAATAAATGTAATTTTTATAGTAAATAATTAAAATTTTATATCCCTAAAAGACCCTTGTGTATTACATGGCTTGAATATATCTAATTTTACATAGCAAATAATAAAATATAAATCTCGTTTATTACACGTCGAATTCAAACTAGAATAAGATCTAATATTAGTTTATATAAGATAAGTATGAAACGAAGACAGAAAACTAAATAGTAGATGGCTCCATATAATATTGTTATTTTATTTTATAAAAAATAACATGTTACATGATTATTTATGTATGTTCCACCTAACAAAAAAAAAGTAATTCTTGTTCCATATATATATTGCCAAGAATTTATTAACATAACTAAACTAATAATCATGTTACTTATCTACCATTACATGAATTATAAATTATCTATCACTTAGCGAGAAATAAATCTACAAGTATTGAAGCTATATTAATATGAATTATTTAAGATATATATCAATTAGCGGGACATATACATCTACAAATATTGAAGCTATATTAATATGAAGAGTAAACTTCAGTTTTGTTCCCTATGGTTTGGTCATTTTAAGGGTTTTGCTCCAATAGTTTAAAAATAGTCATTTTCCTTCCTGATTTTTCTAACTTATCTTCATTTTGCTCCCACCCTCTAACTCCATCAGGGAGGAAACTGTTGACAAACTCGAAAGATTAGGGAGCAAATTGGCGACAAACTCGAAAGTTCAGGGAGGAAAATGGCTATTTTTAAACTATTTGAGCAAAACCGTTAAAATGACCAAACCACAGGGAGCAAAACGGAAGTTTACTCTAATATGAATTATATTTAAGATATATACATCTGCTGATATTTAGATCAAAATTTTTGGATTTATTTAAATTAGATTTAATTAATATAAGATAAGTATAAAAGGATGGCGGGAAAATAAAAAAAATAGATGCTTTTAATGAACGACACGTGTGACCCATTGATTTACTTTATTGTATAGTATAAATATAAATATAGATGCTCTTTGTTTAAAATCCGAGGCTTTTCTATATTCTTCCTCTCTAATAACTCTTTTGTTCTCCGCCATAATCCACTCCTCCTCTTCCGTGAGCTCGCTGTCTTCCATGTCCCTCTCTAACTGTTCTAATTTCGTGAGGGCCGATTTAGCCTTCTCCCCCTCCTTGGCGATGAAATCGTCTCTCCAGGACTTGGGAGCGGATCTAATTTGGGCAAACTTGGCGGTAAGACTAGCGTCAGGAGGATCGAAATTATTAAAACCCTCCACCGCCTCCTTAACCGCTTCTTCAAAACCAGGTTTCCCGATCCAGGAGCTAAAAACTCGAAACGGACGAGGCCCAAAGTTCAGATCAACCGCTTCAAGTAAAATCGGACAGTGATCCGATAATCTGCCAGGCAAGACCCTCACACACGAAGAGGACCACTTGTTAAAGAAATTTGGGCAAACCAAGAACCGATCTAGCTTACTTAATTTCTTACCGTTATCCCTAATGCAAGTAAACTTACAACCCTGCATAGGAAATTCTAGCAATTCGCTGTCGTATATGAACTTATTGAAATTTTCAGCGCAAACCTGCTTGAATTTAGATTTCATTCTTTCCTTCCTCTGGAGTTCTGACCGCATTGAAGTCCCCAGCTAAAACCCATTTCCCTTCAGAGAAGTTAATGATACCAGAAATCTCGTTCCACAAAATCAACTTCTCAGCTGATCTCTTGGGAGCGTATACATTGACAAGATTAATCAGGTCTCCACTTCCAACCTAAGAACCTTTTATCACCAGGTAATATCTTTTCTTGATCACAACTTCGATCTTTAAGATTTTGGGATCCCAAATCCATATTAATCCTCCGGAGAGGCCAACCGCATCCACTGAGGCGAACTCGAAGTTTCGGTTTCCCCAATAACCAACTAATTCTGAAACACCCACTGACTCTACCTTTGATTCTTTAATAGCTACATCACCAATCCTGTTCGACATTCTGATATCCTTGATCCATGAAGCTTTGGCTCCCCCACAAATTCCTCTGATGTTAATAGATAAAATATTCATTGATAAACGACATTAGTACCTTCTCCACATATCGCTTCTCTAATTAGACCGTTATGACAATCGAGCTTGACACCAACCACGTTACCGAGATTAATGGTGGCTTGTATCTCATCTTCTATCCGATTTTCACCACTGTCTTTATCAAATTCCGCCAAGCCGTCCGGTCTATCTTGAGCTCCACTTCCAACCTTCAAAGTCCCCGAAATTCATATCTTGTTCCTTGTTACGAAGACTCGTAATTTCTTTATCAATCGAATCCTTGAGAGGGAGACCATGAGGAGATTCATTCTGAGCTTCTGGAGCTTTCCGGTTTAAGTCATAAAAATAATCCTCTTTTTCCCTTGCTCTCTTCTTGGGCCTATATGACGAATTAGGACTGGAAGGCCCACACTGTTTATCTATAACTTTTCTAGGCCTTAATTTACTTCTTTTATTGTTGGGCCTGTGATTTTTATCCAATGAATTAAAAAAGAATAATTCCTTCCTTCGGTTGTTGTCAGAGCCAGCCGAATCTTGGCCCCCCCCACTCCTGTCAGCGGGTATACCACCTTCCTCGGAACTCCGAACGTCCCTATCATCATTATTCTCCTTGGTATCGTTTCCACCGACATTGAAGACCCTTGCCTCTTCGTATGCACGTGAATCAGAACCATTAGCCGGAGACCGTTGGTTTTCCGATATCCTTTTAACCATATTGGTCGGATCTAAGTCGGAATTAAGAGGATGGTCCTCCCCTCCTCCACTCTTGAACTGGGACGACGAGCCTTCATCCGGGATCACCACTTTTCCAACACTATCCGGAGCCCAGTCACTAACTTCTTCTTCGATCCAGACCCTGAACTGTTTTTTCTCCCAATAAAGATTAACATGTTCGTTGATCCTTCCTCCTTCCCCTACCAGCACTCCGACCTAGCTTACCGACAGATTACCGTCTTCTGCCTCTACTTGTGAACCATGAACTATTTTCCCGAACATACCCGCGATGTTATTGAATGTTTTGTTACCAGCGAGATGGATAGGAACACCGATAATCTTAACCCAGGCCAATCTCTCGAACGACAAAGACTGTCCCACCCAAGGATCTAGATTTGAAAACCAACCTTCCCAGCAGTCATGATCTAACAAAAAATTGACACAGTCCTCCTCGTTTACAAATTTTATTAACATAGTTAGACCACCTAGGTAACTTAACGATACCCCATGGATTCGAAGACGTCCCATGTAGGAGTTAAGAAACCTTAGAATCAAGAGATCCTTGCATCTCCCAACGAGGGCCTTCCCCGTCAGTTCCTTGAATGCCACCGAGTCATCATCAACTGTGACTGTTTTTCAGTCCCCCCCTGTTCAGCTGTCGGGATATCGTTAGAGCTAGTTTTCTCATTGGAAAAGAGATCACTAAACAGCTTGCCTTTCCCATTGTTAATGTATGCATGGTTATGTATCACGTTGTTCCGCATCTGCATTTGGGGGGCAGGAGGGGTTTTTTCTTCTTCCTGTGTTGCCGTCTTCCTGTAAACCAACGTTTTCCTTCGCAAACCTAGCAAGATTAGCAATGATCTTGTTTCCTCCCATCTTTCTTCCATTAAGAGCTCTTTCTATTTCCTTAACATCGGTCACGTTCCTGAAGCTAACAAACCCAAAAGTCCTTCCTTCCTTATCTTTCTTCCTTGCAACGTAAACTCCAGCCACCTCTCCAAATACATTAACAAACTCCGAGACGTCCCAGGGCCTACAACCTGATGGAAGATTTGTAACATAGAATTTAGAGATGTTACCTTTGAAACCCTTATCACCGTAGTTACCCTCACTGCTGCGTTTTTTCCTTGTTGGAACGTCGATCTAAGGACCCTCTTCCTCCCTCGTGTTCATGATGGAGAAGACCGAAGGGATTGCCCAGAAGGCAAATGGATGTTAGAATAGTCTAGTTAGGATGAACGGTTAAGTCAAGATTGCTAACAGTAAGCTAATCGACAAAACCCCGCACACTAACCGGAATAGACCTTCATCGTCGAGCACTCCTGCCACAACCTTCTAGAGAGAGAGAGGTAGATTCTAATCAATATAAATTCAACCTTGTATTGATTCACGTGCATACGAAGAGGCAAGGGTCTTCAATGTCTGCGGAAACGATACCGAGGAGAATAATGATGATAGGGACGTTCGGGGTTCCGAGGAAGCTGGAATACCCGCTGACAAAAGTGGGGGGGGGGGGCAAGATCCGGCTGGCTCTGACAACAACCGAAGGAAGGAATTATTCTTTTTTAATTCATTGGATAAAAATCACAGGCCCAACAATAAAAGAAGTAAATTAAGGCCCATAAAAGTTACAAATAAACAATGTGGGCCTTCCAGTCCTAATTCGTCAGATAGGCCCAAGAAGAGAGCAAGGGAAAAAGAGGATTATTTTTTTTTGACTTAAACCGGAAAGCTCCAGAAGCTCAGAATCAATCTCCTCATGGTCTCCCTCTCAAGGATTCGGTTGATAAAGAAATTCCGAGTCTTCGTAATAAGGAACAAGATATGAATTTCGGGACTTTGAAGGTTGGAAGTGGAGCTCAAGATAGACCGGACGGCTCGACGGAATTTGATAAAGACAGTGGTGAAAATCGGATAGAAGATGAGATACAAGCCACCATTAATCTCGGCAACGTAGTTGGTGTCAAGCTAGATTGTCATAACGGTCTAATTAGAGAAGCGATATGTGGAGAAGGTACTAATGTCGTTTATCAGTGAATATTTTATCTATTAACATCAGAGGAATTTGTGGGGGAGCCAAAGCATCATAGATCAAGGATATCAGAATGTCAAATAGGATTGGTGCTGTAGCTATTCAAGAATCAAAGGTAGAGTCAGTGGGTGTTTCGGAATTAGTTGGTTATTGGGGAAACCGAAACTTCGAGTTCGCCTCAGTGGATGCGGTTGGCCTCTCCGGAGGATTAATATGGATTTGGGATCCCAAAATCTTAAAGATCGAAGTTGTGATCAAGAAAAGATATTACCTGGTGATAAAAGGTTCTTTGGTTGGAAGTGGAGATCTGATTAATCTTGTCAATGTATACGCTCCCTAGAGATCAGCTAAGAAGTTGATTATATGGAACGAGATTTCTGGTATCATTAACTTCTCTGAAGGGAAATAGGTTTTAGCTGGGGTCTTCAATGCGGTCAAAACTCTAGAGGAAAGAAAGAAATCCAAGTTCAAGCAGGTTTGCGCTGAAAATTTCAATAAGTTCATATACGACAACGAATTGCTAGAATTTCCTATGCAGGGTCGTAAGTTTACTTGCATTAGGGATAACGGTAAGAAATTAAGTAAGCTAGATCGGTTCTTGGTTTACCCAAATTTCTTCAACAAGTGGTCCTCTTCGTGTGTGAGGGTCCTGCCTGGCAGATTCTCAGATCACTGTCCGGTTATACTTGAATCGGTTGATCTGAACTTTGGGCCTCGTCTGTTTCGAGTTTTTAGCTCCTGGATCAGGAAACCTGGTTTTGAAGAAGCGGTTAAGGAGGCGGTGGAGGGTTTTAATAATAAATCTGATCCTCCTGACGCTAGTCTTACCGCCAAGTTTGCCCAAATTAGATCCGCTCTCAAGTCCTAGAGAGACGATTTCATTGCCAATGAGGGGGAGAAGGCTATATCGGCCCTCACAGAATTAGAACCCTTAGAGAGGGACGTGGAAGACAGGGAGCTCACGGAAGAGGATGAGTGGATTATGGCGGAGAACAAAAGAGTTATTAGAGAGGAAGAATATAGAAAAGCCTCGGATTTTAAACAAAGAGCTCGCTTGAGGTGGGCTTTAGAAGGTGACGAAAACTCAAGTTTTTTCCATGCTATGGTCAACAACAAGAAAGCTACCAACTCTATTCATGGCCTTAGTATCAATGGAGAATGGTGCAATCAGCCCACCAAATTAAACAAACAGGTTCTTTCCTTTTTTCATAACAGGTTTAAAGAACCTTTTCAATTGAGACCTGAGCTTATTTGTACCAATATAAAAAAAATATCGGAAGCCGAGAAGTCGTTCTTGGTTGAAGAGTTATTGGATGAAGAAATCAAGTTGGCCGTCTTTGAGTGTGGGGATGACCGGGCTCCGGGTCCGGACGGGATGAACCTTAGATTCATTAAAGTTTTTTGGGAGCTTTTCAAGAATGATTTTTCGCGTATCTTCGCTTGGTTTCATCATCATGGAAAAATTAACTTAGGGAGTGGGGCGTCGTTTATTGCTATTGTCCCTAAGATCATTGACCCGGTATCTCTTAATAACTATAGGCCCATAAATTTGGTGGGGTGATAAGCAATATTGTAACAACCCGCACGTTCGTGCAATGTTACTACTCGTTATACTCGTTACGCCTAGCACCAGAGATTCGGATCATAATGTAGCTATATCGCATACATCACTATTTCGCAGTATTTTCGCACATTACGCATACTTTATCGCTATCACATCACATTGCACTTGCTGTCAACCACGAAGATGTCAAGTGAGGACCAATTCTACCCTCCTTGATAGCCGTGATGTGTCGCAGTGCAACTCAATACTCAAGAAAACGCACTCGCAGGCACGCGTAACTCGATTATTGCAGGATTTGAGATATGGATATGTATATACGACCCTAGGTGACTAATTATAATACATATATGAATATGGGTATGAAAATGTGTAACCAAACAATCGCGACGCTTAACGAACAAAACAAAACATCGAAACGCCATTCCCCGGAGACCACCGATCGAGTGACCACTCGATCGGGTGGCCATCCGATCGGATTACCACCCGATCGGACAGCCACCCGATCGGACAGCCATCCGATCCGTTGCACTTCTTCCCCTTCACTCCACTTCACCTATAAATAACACTTGTCACATCACTTGAACAGTGATGTGACAACTCTCACTCGACCAGCACGATTTTGGGGCTTTTCCTCTCGATTCCTCGCGATTCTTGTAAGTTTACAACTCAAATCTTGTACTTCTTTGATCCACACACACTTCTTCATCTTTTTCACCTTTGAATCTTAACTTTTAACCATGAAATCAATGGATTTGAGGTGTTCTAGGGTGAGGTCATCATGGAATTCTTATGAACTTCAAAAGTTTGCCTCATTCCTCCAAGAATAACTCAGATCTGAAGGATTTCCACATGATTTCACTACGATTTCGCATGGATCTAGACATGTAACAACCATAATTTTATTTAGCGATTTCCGTAAATAATCACAATTTACTGAGTGTTTATATTTAAACATTCATGCTCAAATACGGGTTTATTAAAACTTTTCTAAACTTGAAAGCAAAACAACATAATGTAATTTAATTCATCATTTTAGAATAACGACGAAACAACTTGCGGAAGCTTCATTTAATCGAGTGTTCGGTTCTTGCTCGACGCTTGATCTTCATCCGGGACTCTCGACATTCACCTATGATCAATACCAGCTTAAATGTTAGTATTGATAGTTTAAATAACGGTACAAGAAAAGACAAATGATAATGGAAGGAAATCCCCAACATTAATCTCTTGATCCAAAAAATAAGGACTTCAAACTAGCCTCCACCGTAGCTTACGGTAGCCACCGTAAGCTACGGTGGCCTCTGTTTTAAATTACCCCCACCGTAAGGCAGGAGGTAACTATCGTAAGGATTTCAGCCCCACCGTAACTTACGGTGGGCACCATAAGTTACGGTGGTCCCTGTATCAGACCTTTCCATTTTTATCGTTTTTGACACGAAAACTTCCGTATCTTTCAATCCGCATATCCGTTTGACCTCCCGTTTCTTCCTACATGATCGTAATTTGATTCTCCATCTCATGGAGTTTAAATCCAACATTCAACTAATAAAATCCTAAATTTTTTTAAGCATTCGGCTTATTATTAAAAATCCACATTTTGACCCGTTGGTATTTAGGACCTCCAAACTTGTTTCTAGTTAATCATAAATCATAGACCAAGGTATTTAACTCAAAATATCTATCTTGGATTCATAAGTTTTATGAATTACGCGCCAAACACCCAAGTTACGCGCGTAATTCATTTTGACCCGTTTAGGGGGATTTTATGCATTAAAGCATCAAATCCGCTCTTCTCTTTTCCCACTCCGCGTTCCCATATATAAATTGCTACTTATATTCTACCACAACTATTCTTGTGGTGGATCTAACCTAAGGGACCCATAATCCCAATTTTACCCTTTTGTTAGTCATGTTATGGAAAAACCCAATCTTAGGCATTTGATCCACCAAGGCTTATACCGATAACTTTTATGTCCGTCTATATCTAGCATGATCATATTACATGTACTTAAACAATCCCTAAAGGTTGTTTACCCGATTTACCCACCATGGGCGTTTTGGTCAACTTTAGTCCTTCAATTTACAACAAAGGACTTACACCAAATTTTGACCAAAATCGCACGTTTAACTATAAATTGTTTATGCGTACCTGGCTCGGGTTAATGTATCGACCCGTAAAAAAAAATCTTTCACTATTAATCGTTAGTTAATAGTAGCGTGAGCCTTATGCTAATTCCTGTGAACACAAAACTCAACAAGCGATGTCAAATGTTATTGTCAAATGGCATTAACAACACCATTTGACCCAGTTAGTCTAATGACCACTTGTCCGGATGAGATGGTACTTAATTACCATTTCACCCCTTTAAACCTATTCCGGTTTTCTCTATGAACTAGTTTTACTATAAAAAGGACGTTTCTTATTTGTTTGTCATTGCATGACTAATTTACCATTTTGCCCTTTTTACCATACTCCATGATTTCTCACAATATCCCCTTGTTCCGACTCTCGTTAAATCATGTCGGAATGTAATGTACCAATCATTTAATAGCATTCATATACACTACTTGAAATTAAGAAATTTGTAAATAATATAAATGAGTGTAAGCTTTACTTACCTCGCATCCGAAACACGTTCTTCCTTCACACTTGATTCGTTTGGCCCGCTTCCTTTCCAAGCCTCCACCTAGCTTGTCAAGCATCAAACTATAATCATAATTCGTAAGACGGTTAGATTAGTCATTATCACATACGACTATTCCATCTTACGAATTCTAGGTTGAATCTACTATTCGACTTCATCATTTATTTGTTCAACTTATCAAAAGTTAACTACTTTTAATCACATGATTTTACATAGTTAGTCTAAATCAACATGATGTTTAGAACCCCTATTGCTTCATATTACGCATAATTTGTTATATCATTCAAATGCGCGTTTCACTTTAAATTTCAACACTTTGGTTCTTATTTAGGCATTTTAACAAACACCTAATGTGCATAATTTTACATATTTACTAACTAGTTCATAACTAGTTATTTTTACCAAGATTTACATCAAAAATCAAACATCTATGTCTAGTGTTCATGAACTACATCTAGAAACTATATCATAATCATCAATATTCATCAATTTAACACTCTAATTCGAGTGTTCATCATATTATCATAAAACCCACTTAGCACACATATAGGCAATCACCAAATCATTCAAGTCATAGCATCATATGTATGATTTTCACTTAGGGTTTAGTTCCTAAGCATGTATACATCACTAATTTAGCCATAGCTCCTCTAATCCTTACATAATTCGCGAATTATGATGCTAACTCAAATTTTGCAACTTCACGAATCACCAAATTTTTACATACCTTATGATCCCCTAGGTTGGGTGATCATTAATTCATGTTCATGCATCGATTTGGCCTTGAATCAAGCTTCAATTTGATGATTCTTGACAATTTAGGGTTTGGCTCCCCTTCTCCTTTCCTCTGGTCGATTACACGCACACACACATAGTGTGTGTGTGTAGTGTTTTAATTATAATAATATTTAGTTTCTAACTTTCCCCTTTTGGCCCCTCTAGTTTACCCTTGTTGCATATAACATATTTTAACCAAGGTTTCTCATAACTACAAGACTTGTAATTAACTAGGTTATTTATTTCCTAGTTAATTTTTATCTTGTTCATAGCCACTATTTAATATGTATATAAAACCTATATATTTTTTAGGTGTTACCTATCCCGTTTTATTTTAGGTCACGTTAACTCGGGCCTTTTATATACTTTGTTTTCTCAAAGTATTTATCCTCCTTTTTAATTAATATTAGATTATTTATTTAAATCCTTATATTCATCCGGTTAATTTTACCACTAACGGTATTTTACCCGTTCATTCTTATTAACGTGGTTTGATTACCAAACCCGTTTTCGGGATGTTACAAGACACTCCAATTATAAAAGGAATGAAAGAAACTTTTTCAATTTTCTTTCAACTCTTTTACACTCAATGCACTCAAAACCGATGGAATCAGAGCTCGTTCCGATCTTCTACTCATTCTAAGTGAAGTGTTGGTTCCACACACACTATCATTTCAACTTTTCAAAGTCTTGAATGTCGAACGGATTTCCGTCCGATCGGATTGCCACCCGATCGAACGACCATCCGACCATGTGATGTTTGGGACTTCGACACTTAAACAATTTTCAGCATGTTCAACACATAGTCAGTTCCAAACGGATTGCCACCCGATAGGATTGCAATCCGATCGAGTGACAAACTGCTTTGAACTTGTTCTCACTAAGTGTCCTACTAATCGGATCGTCACCCAATCGAGCCGCCGTTCGATCGATCGACCTGAAGGGTAGAGATACTTCTCTGTTTTCAAAATGCTACAACGAAAAATTCAAAAGTCAAACCATCATACACAAACACATCTTCACCAAACGAGGTGACAATCCAATCGAATGGCCATCCGATTGGATTGCCATCCGATCGGATTACCATTTGACGCTTGGTTCACTCGCCACCGTTTAACACACTGTTCGACGCTTACGCTATCAATCTGTAACCAGGCTGATCTCAGACGCGCTCCCTTCAATCCAACCAAGTTGTGTTTACTAGCTGAACACCAACTGTGAGTATACTCGAACCCCTTTTTATCGCATTTTTGGGTGTAACATACGTTTCTATCAAATCAAACTTATCGAATGCTTAAACTATTTATCACATGCGAATAACTGTCATGCATATTTATACGTGATGATAGTTACATATGTGTTAGGACTTATACTCGCGAGGTCCCACCTTAACTAGTATAGTACTATAGCACCCGACGGGGTCTAGTTAGGATGAATAGCAATCGCAATCGTAACTCGAGTGACTTAGCTGGTAGTATCGGTCTTAAATGCATGTATGTTGAGATATCTCGTTTATGTATTTGGTAATTCGCAACACTTTTTATCTATTTACGCTACTCTATCAAAACTTGTATACTCGCCAATACTTTTGTATTGACGTTGTTTTAACGTATGTTGCAGGTTTAGTCGCAGTCTACATCAAATCAAGCTAGGAAGTCTAGAAACACACCTAAAATCTAGGTTGTCGGATTTGTATTGTTTGAGAGAACATGAAAATTCATGGCAGCTTATGTGATTGTACTTGTTTATTAATATGGGATAATGAACGCATTAAATACTGTCGCAATTTAGTTGTTATGGATTCTCTTGAGCAATCTGATTCGCCTAGTGCTGCGCCTCGATGATTCCGCCATCGGTTTGGGTGTGACAAATTGGTATCAGAGCCATAACTATAGGGAATTAGGCCAGACATGACCTAGTCCGGTCGATGTCTTAGAAACGACCTAGTCTATAGTCTAAGTAACAACGGGCCGACTAGTACGAACCCAGTAGGAGATTGTACGGGCCTACTTGATACTCTCGTTCGAATTAGCTAAAAGATACAACTTTGCGTGAACACCGCATACTACAATTTCACGCGAAGAGCCTTTTCCTAAGGCTGGAATATCACTTCGCCTTTCCTAAGGCTAACACAATACACACGTTTTCGAAAATATTCGCATAACACAACCGAGTGATTCAGTCGAGATCAGGCGTGAAGACCAAGAACTCTCGATAAGGTTGCTCACCTAGCGCATTTTTCTATCACGAGAACTTTCCGTTGAGCTAGGAGTGACATCCACATCTCGGCGAAAGTCTCCATTTCGAAATCTAGTGGAACTCCCGAGTTTACTCGGTGAGCATAACCACAGCTAGAAACGAAGTTGTTAAGCCAGGGGTGAAACTCGTAACTTAATAAACCATTCCCCTCTCTATAAAATAGTTTTCAAAAGCTCTCACCAAGGACTCGGCTATAACGATAACTCGAGCCATGCGATGACTAGGAAGACGAATGCCATGTGCTGCAACCAGTGGAAGCATAAGTCATCTAGGGCAACGCGCGTGCACGAACTTGTTGGGTATAGTTGGGTTACCTTGGGCAGTCGACGCCTAAACACCCGAGGCACTCTATCTATTTCTCTAGCGTACGACTCGCTGATTTTTCGCTTTATGGAACCTATTTACGCTTATGTGCTTACGACTTTATCGATTTCTCGATTTATTAATTTTCGCTCCTTGTTTTGTAAAATGCATAACTCGCACAGCCATCGCAATCTAAAACGAAAACCGAATGTTCGCAACAAAACTAATGTCTAATTACTCGCTTACGCTATCGCTCTCTCCCTCTTCACCGCGTTCTCGCGCAATCTACACCGATATGTACGTGTATAAGTGTAAACTACAACTATCTATATCTAAATACAAACAAATCATTGTGTGAGAACTTAGGAATCTTGTGTCTCCTATGTGAATTCGCATTACTATTATGCTACCGCATCAAGTTTTGATCGCGCTCAATCGCATCGCAAAACTCAAAAATCATTATGATCGAATCTTACTCCAAATCTCTCTCTGTCTAGATGTCTCCCAACGACTCTACCTCAAGACAAACAGCCATGAGAAGAGACAAACGAAGCGCCGTAAAGAGGATTGCCTCGCTTGTGGCCAAGGAAGTGGCCAAGGTCATTCCTCAAATTGTCGCTCAAGTGCACTCTCTCAGCATCTCTCGAACCCTGGAAGACTCTAGGACGGAAGCGCCGCAATCTGCTTTTCTCTACAAACACTTCAAAGCTTGTGACCCGATGAAGTTCACAGGAGAAAGAGGTGTGTCCCAGCTACTCCAATGGTTCGATTCTATCGAAGTCACCCTTCGTCAGAGTGGGTGTCCCGATAGCTTTCGTACTACTTGCGCTACCGGAGTATTCCAATCGCAAGCACTCGACTGGTAGACTGCCGAACGTAACAAACGTGGGATCTCCGCAGCTTATGCTCTCTCTTGGGATGCGTTGAAAGAACTCATGAAGAAAGAGTACTGCCCGCCCCACTGTAACACCGGTTCTTATAAATTAAGGTTTAACGTATCATTTACGAAAAACAGTCATGTAATTAAGATTACATATGCATTGGAAATTACGGGTTTATTAAAACTTTTTACAATTTAAAAAGTATACAACATATCATGTGTACGTTCGTCGTTTAACATAATAACGATACATAGTGCGGAAGCTTATTTCGTGATCGTGTTCGGTTCTTGCTCGTCGCTTGATCTTCATCCGTGCACTCTTGGCATTCACCTATGATCAAAACCAACTTAAAAGTTAGTTTTGATAGTCAAATATTAAGTTCAAACAAGTACAGGGGTTAAAAATGACAAATTTTAACAATTTTCGGAGTTAGGGGGCTAGACGTGATGCCAAGGGCCTAGGGGTCACGCCTAGTCCTGTTTTTCACAGCCTGTTGACTTCAGCTGATGCTGTACATACCCAGCACGATCTGATTTCATAGAAACAACCATAACTTCTTCGTTATTGATCCGTTTTACCCGATTCTTTTTCCTACGCGTCCGTAATTTAATCCTCCATCTTATGGAGTTAAAATCCTACATCCAACATAAGAAATTTTGAGACTTCTAAGCCTTCAACTCGTTACCTTTTTACGGAATTTTTAACCCGTTTATGCATCTTATCAAACAAACGTATTCATTTGATTCCTATATCTCATACACTTCTTCAAATTAATGTTACCTAATATATTAGGTTCTAATCATAGGTTTATTACACAATTTAAACCCGTTTTCGCTCGTATGCTTATTTTGACCCGTTAAGGGTATTTAAGCACTTTCGAACCTAAAATCGCTTTCGATTTCTTCTAACATTCCATCACCACATTTCTTATTCTAAAATCTCCCACCACAACTATATTTAAGGTGGGTTTAATGTGGTGATCAATATAAACCAAATTTTTTTACCACTTGGTTCATTAATTTACGGCAAAAACTAAAATAGTGCCTTTTGACTAACATATTACATCTTTCAACTTCTATACTTATTCTAAGTATTTATCTAATCATGAAATTCGCTTCCAAACAACCTTTAAGGGTTGTTTGTTCAACTTAGCCTACAAGGGCGTTTTGGTCGATTTTGGTCCTTTTACGACGAAGGACTCTCTCTCAAATTATTCGACCAAAATAGCATTCTTAACTACAACATAATTATGCGTACCTGGCCCGGATCAATAAGTAGACCCGATTTATACCTCGTTTTCATTATCACACCATCAATGGTGACGTAATTATCCGATTTGCTAATTGGTCATGTTAACATAAGACTTGACAACCACATTAGTCGATATTGTCAAATGGTGTTATCACCACCATTCGACCCGTTTGGAGTATATGCCCAACATTATCTATTTAATCAAAAACATCGTTTTTGATCTCCAATTCATACATCCATCCCATCCCGGATTTTATTACCATACCCCTTTTTCTTTTACACTCTTTTCTTACAAATTCAACCCATTTCGGCTTACGCCATGGGTATCCTTTAAACCTTGATTTACATTAGTCGATATTTGACAAATTTCCATATTTCCAATATTATTGTTATCACGTTTACAATGTATCGAATAAACGGGTATTCTACATAAGTGTGTAAATTACACTTACCTCGCATCCACGCCACGCTTTTCTTTCCGTACTTGCTCCGTTTGACCCGCTCCCTCCTCCAAGCTTTCACCTAGCTTGTTACGCGTCAAACTATTGTCAAACATTTACAAGGCGGTTAAATTAGTCATTAACAATCACGACTATTCCACCTCACTTATTTTCTATGCCGAAGCTACTATTCGGCTTCATGATTAGTTAACTTAACTTATCTAAAGTTAACCACTTTCAATCACATGTTTACTACATTAAGTCTAAATCAACATAGTATTTAGAACTCTTATCACTTCATATCACGCGTAATTGCCATATCATTCGAATACGCGTTTTCACTCTAAATTCAATACTTTAGTTCTCATTTAGGCATTTTAACAAACACATAATGTGCATAATTTCACATATTTACTAACTAGTTTATAATTAGTTATTTTCACCAAGATTTACATAACAATCAAACCTCTAGGTCTAGTGTTCATGAATTACATCAAGAACTTATATTATAACAATCAATTTTTCATCAATTTAACACTCTAATCCGAGTGTTCATCATATTGTCAATAAACCCACTTAACTTATCAATGGATCATTATGAATTTCATAGATTATCCAATAATCCAACATGTTATTGACTAGGGTTTACTCCTAGACATCATATTACTTCAAGATTCATCCATGCATGACATAATCAAGCTCAATTTCAGTTTCTTACAAATAACCTAGAATTTAAGATGGATCAAAACATCACAATTTTACATACATTATGATCCTTTCAACTAGGTGTTCATGAATTTGTGCTTGAAATTCGATTTAGACTTGATTAGAGGCTCCAATTTGTGAGTTTTGTGAGGATTTTAGGGTTTGAAGAAAACCCATGTCGCCCCCCCTGCTTCTTCAACGACCAGACAACCCCAAGTGGGTGTTTGGTTTGTTTTTAATTCTTGTTTTTAATAAATCAAGTTTAACAAGTTTGGCCCCTACATTTTCCTTAGTTCATAATTTAAGGGTTTTAACCCACTCATAAGTCACTATCTAACTAGGTTAGAATTATTCCTAGTCAGTTTAGTAGGTTCGGGAAGTCATAACCCGTTTTACTTTAAGTCCCTTTAAATCGTGCCTTTTATCCATTATATTTTCTTGAAAGCTCTTATTCACTTTTAAATAAATATTAGGATTATTCAAGTTATTCCTAATATTTTCCGGTTTACTTTTACCACTAACGGTACTTTCCCCGTCTTTAGTATTAACGGGGTTTAATTACCAAACCCGTTTTCGGGGTGTTACAAGTCTACCCCCCTTAAAGAGGTTTCGTCCTCGAAAACTTTTCTTACATAATTCATTGAGTTTAAACTCAATGTATTCTATCCGAGAAATATTTTAAACATTACTTATACTTTTTAACCAATCGTTAGTATTACCCGAAAAGTATGGTAACATCTTTTTGGTTACTAATTGTCTACATATCTCATACGACATAGTGTAACTTCGAAATAACGTAGTCTCGTTATTTCCACTAGTTTAGTTAACTTAGCGATATCCATCGTTTTCATATACCATCGAATTCCTTATGAATCCGTTACTTTGACCCGTTTAAAGGTCTTTTAGTGAAATCTTTCACTTTTAGCAACAATTTTTTTTTTACGAATTCATCTATTCGGTTCAGTTATACCGAATCCACCGCTTACAAGCAACCAAATTACTTAAATGACCTTAACCGGTCTCACTAACTCGACTTATCAGTCCAGTTACTTTTTACCGCTCGCTTGGTTATAATGTGATTCCACTTCACATTGCATTTCTTGACCGTGATCGTCTCACGTCATGTTTAATTTATATCTACCTTTCTTTTTCAAAAATATCACTTTTCGAATATATCGTCTTGCGCCTATCAGCGTCAAGACTTGAATCTTTCATGCTTACTATTCAATTTCCTATCAGAATTTATATTTATAAAAATGTTATTTCTTACTAAAACTGAATTTTAGTCTAACGTTTTTCTCTTTAACTATGTCAATTACTCATATCAAGGAAATTGACAATCCCCTAATTTATTGTTTTCCATTCTCGTTTTACGCGGGGAATCGTAACAAGTTCCCTCACCTTACACTATTGACCCGTAGGCTCCTTCACTTAACCTCGTAGGCTATTTCCTTAAACTTTCATCCCTTTAAGACGAGGCCCTTATGATCCCTTTGCTTCTGTTCATGACCCGTGGGTCATTTTGGCCCCGTAGACCTTTACACTAATTAATATCCCGTAGGTTATGATGATCCCGTAGATCATCTTTTATTCTAGTCTTTATTCCATTGTCTATTTATACATATATAGCTTTAAAGCATCCTTTGTTATGTTTGGAATCATTTAATTTTGCTTTTGAGCTTTAGTTGACCTTGACCGTAGTCTAAGGTTTCATTTGTTTACTTCCAGACTATCCCATCCGACTTTACGACTTCTAGCGTCATTTACACGTCATTTTGTTTTACACTTGCCATTACCCGGTTCATACTTATACTCCTTTACAACCCACTACCCGGGTCCTTCTATCTTTTTGTTTTTAGCTTTCCGGTTTCACCGGTTTGCGTTTTCCTATATTGACTCGTTTGACTCATTTTGGGTGATTTTTCATCACTTATGAATGTCAAACTTCATTCTTTATTTGACCCGTCCAACTTTGAAATGGTTGAACGTAATTACTAAAATTTATGTTTGCGAAAATTCTTGTCGTCTTTTAGTCATGACTCATATTCTGAGTCTTTTGACTTTCTATTTCGCGTTCCTGTTTCCCAGTCTACGCATGCGTTTAAATCCTTACCCACCAACCGGGTGTTTTACCGAAGTCGTTATTATTGCAACCCTTACGGTATGCATTATGACTTCGTTTCGCTTTTATATTCCTACTTTGTTCTCAAATTTGGTGTTTTACAAAATCGGCCCGTTAAGAGTCATATTTGCATTCTTCGGGTTCGAGTGTAAGCACACCCCTCCCAATTGCATACCTTAATTGTTTTACATTAATCTTTGTCCCTTCACTCGGGCTCATCATCTTAATGTAATACGCTTCCGTCACCCGGTTGTGCGTTTACATTATTATCAATTATTTTTGCTCATTTGATTCATTTGGGTACTTTTTAAGTTAGTCCCATTCACCCCACCCTTACTACATCGGACATAAATGTGTCCATCATAAGAAGTTCATGGTACCACGTGTTCACTACTTACTTGGCCAGAGTAAGCGATCAACACCTGGTATACATGACCTTTTTATAATTTTCACATTACACCCCATGTAAGTAATGCCTCTATTTGTTTTTCTTGGAAACAATATCCCGGATAGGTTTTCTATTCAGGTTTTTCCAAGTTTTCAATCTACATATGCAACTTTCAATCTCTACATATTTGTTGCATATTACTATTTATGCAATAATTTAAAACGTGCACCTGATAATGCTTGCTCTAACAGGCTCCCCTTGCCATTAACTTATTCGCAATCGTTGCGCCATTTAGGTCCTTGGTGATCGTGCTCTATTTGTCATACTTTGGACCGTTCCTCTGTCAAATCCATGATTTGTTAAACTCTCGCTATCCTCATATGCGAGTGTCCTTCAATCAAAAACATATACAACAGTTAGTACTTTCAACATTAAAGGATGCCCGTATTATAACACAAGGCTTTTCCACTATACGCATCAACGCGTGTAATTCCGTTGACTATATCTATTCTATATCGTTTTTATTGGTGTAACGTGTATTACACGATAACCATATGTGTTGTTCTCAACACTTTAATCATACTAAACCTTTGATATACATGTACTTACCGGATTTGCGATCAAGCCACGAACCGAACACCAATCTTTATTAAGAGCATAAGGTTTAAGTCCAAGCATAGTTTTCCCACCATACTTGAATCTCTTAAACCAAGGCTCTGATACCAACTTGTAACACCCGTTCTTATAAATTAAGGTTTAACGTATCATTTACGAAAAACAGTCATGTAATTAAGATTACATATGCATTGGAAATTACGGGTTTATTAAAACTTTTTACAATTTAAAAAGTATACAACATATCATGTGTACGTTCGTCGTTTAACATAATAACGATACATAGTGCGGAAGCTTATTTCGTGATCGTGTTCGGTTCTTGCTCGTCGCTTGATCTTCATCCGTGCACTCTTGGCATTCACCTATGATCAAAACCAACTTAAAAGTTAGTTTTGATAGTCAAATATTAAGTTCAAACAAGTAAAAATGACAAAGTTTAACAATTTTCAGAGTTAGGGGGCTAGACGTGACGCCAAGGGCCTAGGGGTCACGCCTAGCCCTGTTTTTCACAGCCTGTTGACTTCAGCTGATGCTGTACATACCCAGCACGATCTGATTTCACGGAAACGACCATAACTTCTTCGTTATTGATCCGTTTTACCCGATTCTTTTTCCTACGTGTCCGTAATTTAATCCTCCATCTTATGGAGTTAAAATCCTACATCCAACATAAGAAATTTTGAGACTTCTAAGCCTTCAACTCGTTACCTTTTTACCGAATTTTTAACCCGTTTATGCATTTTATCAAACAAACGTATTCATTTAATTCCTATATCTCATACACTTCTTCAAATTAATGTTACCTACTATATTAGGTTCTAATCATAGGTTTATTACACAATTTAAACCCGTTTTCGCTCGTATGCTTATTTTTACCCGTTAAGGGTATTTAAGCACTTTCGAACCTAAAATCACTTTCGATTTCTTCTAACATTCCATCACCACATTTCTTATTCTAAAATCTCCCACCACAACTATATTTAAGGTAGGTTTAATGTGGTGATCAATATAAACCAAATTTTTTTACCTCTTGGTTCATTAATTTACGGCAAAAACTAAAATAGTGCCTTTTGACTAACATATTACATCTTTCAACTTCTATACTTATTCTAAGTATTTATCTAATCATGAAATTCGCTTCCAAACAACCTTTAAGGGTTGTTTGTTCAACTTAGCCTACAAGGGCGTTTTGGTCGATTTTGGTCCTTTTACGACGAAGGACTCTCTCTCAAATTATTCGACCAAAATAGCATTCTTAACTACAACATTATTATGCGTACCTGGCCCGGATCAATAAGTAGACCCGCTTTATACCTCGTTTTCATTATCACACCATCAATGGTGACGTAATTATCCGATTTGCTAATTGGTCCTGTTAACATAAGACTTGACAACCACATTAGTCGATATTGTCAAATGGTGTTATCACCACCATTCGACCCGTTTGGAGTATATGCCCAACATTATCTATTTAATCAAAAACATCGTTTTTGATCTCCAATTCATACATCCATCCCATCCCGGATTTTATTACCATACCCCTTTTTCTTTTACACTATTTTCTTACAAATTCAACCCATTTCGGCTTACGCCATGGGTATCCTTTAAACCTTGATTTACATTAGTCGATATTTGACAAATTTCCATATTTCCAATATTATTGTTATCACGTTTACAATGTATCGAATAAACGGGTATTCTACATAAGTGTGTAAATTACACTTACCTCGCATCCACGCCACGCTTTTCTTTCCGTACTTGCTCCGTTTGACCCGCTCCCTCCTCCAAGCTTTCACCTAGCTTGTTACGCGTCAAACTATTGTCAAACATTTACAAGGCGGTTAAATTAGTCATTAACAATCACGACTATTCCACCTCACTTATTTTCTATGCCGAAGCTACTATTCGGCTTCATGATTAGTTAACTTAACTTATCTAAAGTTAACCACTTTCAATCACATGTTTACTACATTAAGTCTAAATCAACATAGTATTTAGAACTCTTATCACTTCATATCACGCGTAATTGCCATATCATTCGAATACGCGTTTTCACTCTAAATTCAATACTTTAGTTCTCATTTAGGCATTTTAACAAACACATAATGTGCATAATTTCACATATTTACTAACTAGTTTATAATTAGTTATTTTCACCAAGATTTACATAACAATCAAACCTCTAGGTCTAGTGTTCATGAATTACATCAAGAACTTATATTATAACAATCAATTTTTCATCAATTTAACACTCTAATCCGAGTGTTCATCATATTGTCAATAAACCCACTTAACTTATCAATGGATCATTATGAATTTCATAGATTATCCAATAATCCAACATGTTATTGACTAGGGTTTACTCCTAGACATCATATTACTTCAAGATTCATCCATGCATGACATAATCAAGCTCAATTTCAGTTTCTTACAAATAACCTAGAATTTAAGATGGATCAAAACATCACAATTTTACATACATTATGATCCTTTCAACTAGGTGTTCATGAATTTGTGCTTGAAATTCGATTTAGACTTGATTAGAGGCTCCAATTTGTGAGTTTTGTGAGGATTTTAGGGTTTGAAGAAAACCCATGTCGCCCCCCCTGCTTCTTCAACGACCAGACAACCCCAAGTGGGTGTTTGGTTTGTTTTTAATTCTTGTTTTTAATAAATCAAGTTTAACAAGTTTGGCCCCTACATTTTCCTTAGTTCATAATTTAAGGGTTTTAACCCACTCATAAGTCACTATCTAACTAGGTTAGAATTATTCCTAGTCAGTTTAGTAGGTTCGGGAAGTCATAACCCGTTTTACTTTAAGTCCCTTTAAATCGTGCCTTTTATCCATTATATTTTCTTGAAAGCTCTTATTCACTTTTAAATAAATATTAGGATTATTCAAGTTATTCCTAATATTTTCCGGTTTACTTTTACCACTAACGGTACTTTCCCCGTCTTTAGTATTAACGGGGTTTAATTACCAAACCCGTTTTCGGGGTGTTACACCCACGAAGTCCAGAAGCTAGAAAACGAATTTTGGAAAATCAAGCAAGTCAAAGGTGACAATGCTGGCTACACCGCAAGGTTCAAACAGCTTAGCATAAACTGCCCAAGTCAAGTCAACACTTCAGATAAAGCCATCACGAAGAACATTCGCGGTTTGCCTGAGTGTGTGGGTGATTTTGTCGAAGCTGCAAGACCTGTTACCATCGAAGAAACCTACCTCTTGGCCACAGAAATCAACAGCAAACGAGCCTTAGACGGATTTTTCTCCAAGAATCCTTTCAAACAAGCTCATCAAGCAATCGTCATCGATTCATCCGGCGATTCCTCCAATGATTCTACCGACGATTTTTCTGGAGATTCCTCCGACGATGCCTCCAGCGAATCGTCAGACGAATCCGCCGACGACACTACATTATCTCAGGAAGCTCAGCCCAGCCGTAAACGAAAGACCATGAGCTCAGACTCTTCAACAACTGGACTGTCGCAACCCGAACCTCTCCAAGCAGCTCCAGTTCATTTGAAACGCGCCTACAACGGAGCTCATCCCCTGTGTTTCACGTGTACGTATCATCACCCGCCAGAAGCTAACTGTCGCTATTGCGCAAATTGTAACTGGTATGGTCATCTTACGCAGCACTGTCGTACAGGAACCCAGCCTTGAGGAATTTCAGCAACAACCGCAGTCTCCACAGAAGTACTCCACAGCAACGTTACTTTGCTTCTAATATTGTTGTAATAATACGACTTATCGCCGTCAATTTCTTTTATATGTGGAAACGTATTCTATCTCTCGACGCATATGGATTCTATTTCTCCCTTATACTCGCACACAATCTATAGGCTAGCACAATGCGCTATATAATGTATTTTACCCTACTATGCGTTCTTGAGATAAGGTACGATAAACGTGCAAGAATCAAATTAATCACGGGTGCACACGGGATTATTTTGGTTAGTGCACGGAGATCGTAGTGAGTTTGAATGATGCCTCAACGTTCAGGGCATGGTTAAGCGTGGTGGATACGCCGCTGGTACTTCCTATATATAAGCGTCTTGACCATGTCTGACAAAGTGTGACACCTAATCACGGAACGAAAGCGTATGGATTGAAACACGACGGCGTTTCACCGTGCCAACTGAAGTTTTGTGAAGAAAGTGCCATGTGGAGTTGGAACGTAGACCTATTATACTATTGTGGTTATTTTCGATACACTACACTACATCGCAAGGCGTAACAATCTCAATCACAACTCAAAGCGTGTAATCGCTAAGACTTTTCGTAAGTCAAACACGCTCGCAATCGCATTATCGCATGAATCTATCTCGCAATCTCAATCGCTTACTATGTGCAATCGCGCTATCGCATATCATGGGAATCACTCTATCACTTGTGTATCGCTCTATCGCTTGTGTAACGCTTTATCGCTTGTGTGTCGCTACACCACTCATCGTATATCGCTTAACGTTTATCGCCATCTGTAACAACCCTCGGTAAAACCAACACCCTTGTAATATTTCCGACACCCTATTATATATTAAAATACCCTTATATGTCTTGAAATACACCCCGCATGTGAAAACCGAGCCCGAATTATATTATAGCATATAAAATAAATTAAAAATAAGAAAAATGGAATTGAGGCGGGTCACGTAAACCCACCACAATAGTTCACGCGGGCCGTATCATGGTCTAACCCTGATATCGTTGAATCCTTTAGTTCAAGCGGGCCGCGTAAGAGTCATTGCTAGTTAACACGGGCCGCGAGAGATCATGAAACGCGGAGACATCCGGTGCAGACACGTTTCAACATCGTGGCGGGTCTACTTGGTGACCAGGCTAAGCTATTCTGTTGACCAGGGTTGACGCGGGCCGCGTAACCCTTGTCTATGTTTTACGCGGGCCGCGACAGGACTAGAATCAGGAACTATAAATAGCAGGCATCAGTTTTCGTTTTCCGTCGCTCATTCTCAATTCTCAATCTCGAATTCTGAAAGTATTAAGCATAATATTTGGGTATTATACCCCTAATTAGCGAGGTTCTGCTCCATTGTAAGTATTATAACCCTAGTTTCGTAACAGTTACGCTGCCCAATTGATTTAGGGTTCCGTAACAACTGTCGTGGTTCAGCCCGACGTAGTTGTTGGAATGCCGTCTCGGGGAGGGTATCATTAATATTTTCAAAGGGTTATGATACTAACCAATGTATATTTATATAAATTATAGATTATATCCAGGAAACCCTTACGAGAAGCCTAAGATAGCAATGTGAGTTTATCCTCTTTTTGTTAATATTTTTGGTAATGTTTTACCAAACCTTAAATGTTTTACTATGAAATTTAGTAGTGATTGAGTCTTTGTAGTTCTTCAATTACTGCCGGTATGTTGGGGTTTTGTATACAAAATTTGTACTACCTGCGAGTAGTAAGTCGAGTATGACAATACGTTACCATTGGACAATGAGTTAGCCAATGGGTAATATGACCCACAAGTCAGGGGATTGACAGTACTAATGGAGTAATTGTGTAGACATAAACAATGTGATCGCTCTCAATACTGTTCACTGTGACTTTTTATTTAAACTTGATTAAACTGGGATTTACTCACTAGTATTTCCGACTGACAAATGTTTTTAAAACGCGTTTCAGGTAACCCAATGTGACAGCCAATTAGTAAAAAGCCAGCTGGAGAGCACTGAAGGCTTGGGAAAATGTGGCTATAAAAGTTACCTAATAAACGATGTTTTAAATTCAATAAAATAGGGATTTTCCCTATAAATGTATTGTACTAAGAAACTTGGGTTTTACCCATATGATTATTAATATTAAAAGAGGTGGTTTTACTCTGATTAACATTTCCTAACTACGGTCCTGATGTAAATTACGCTGCAAGATTAATTAACAACTGATACCACCGAAACTCTGTGATCGCGTCCGCCCGTTCCCGGGGATCAGGGATCGGGGGTTACGACAGAAGGTGGTATCAGAGCCTAGCCACTGGTCTGAGCCAAAGAAGTGTTCTGTTGACACTTAAATTTTAAATTTTGTGTTAGGAAATAAATTATGAAAATACATGCATAATTGTATTTATTTGTTATGTGTTATTTGACTATCTGTTAGTTTATAGTTTGAGTGATCAAGGACCCTCAGACATGAATCGTCTGTTGCCTGAATCACCTAAGAGTGAAGGTACCTCGTCATAGCCTGCCCTTTCTGGGTATTCTGCTGATCAGGAAGAAGGAGTGTTTGCTTTTAGATCTCAGTCAGAAGAGCCATTCCCTAATAAGAAACAAGGATGGTTCAGTAAGGAGGCTTTTGCTCGTAGGAAGAGAATGCGAAAGTTGCAACAACAAAGAGTTCTAGCAGCTGCTAAACGTAGAACAGATGCCCATACACAGAATATGCTTAATAGAAGCCTAGCTAATTTTCATATCCTAGCCACAACTGCTGCTGACCCGAGTCTGGAACAATTAGTAGCCCCACAACCACAAATTCAAGATCAACCCATGGAGATAGAAAACCAGGAAAACCAAGTGGAGATGCATGACTTTAACCCATAAGAAATTCCTAGGGTACCTGCACCAAACCCTCTAGATCCAAATTACGACCCCTGGTGGGACGATAATAGGGATTTTGTACAACGTTACCCTATTCAGGAATATCCACCCATACAGAACATAGAAGCCTATCCAGGTATGGACCCTTTAGATCCCTATTACCAAGATGAATATATTAGGGAAATTTTAGAGGATCCTTACCGATTTCAGGAACTTTCACCCCCATATCAGGAACCTGCACCCCAGATTCCAAACCTAGTCCGAGAACCTGCACCCCCAATGAGTGCAGAAAACGTCCAAGAACTTAGGACTTTTGGGGAGGAAATTTTAGAAAGCAGTGAGAGAATGCGTCAGGTGGGAGAGCGTCTCGTATGGAAATACGATGAACGTAATATGGATTTTTGGATAAATCCATATCCGTGAATGAGATGGTGAAACGATGGTAGTAATAATATTATAATAATAATATAATATAATAAAATATGTGTGTACGGATACATATTATTATTAGTGTAATTTTCTTTCTGTTGGTATTGTAATCTTTATTTCTGTACTAGTGTGTAATAGACGCATAGTATATGAAAATAGAGTACAAGTCGCAATGATCGACGGTTTTGGTTAAATTGCGTGTCATGTGATTAACTATATTACCTATTATTTGTGATATTAATATGGGGTAAATGTTTAAAATTCAGATGGCCGATGAAGGAAATCAAGGAAATCTGAATAATGATAACCAGAGTAACATTAACGTGGTTAATGAGAATCCAAGCATCAATAACAATCAAGTGGATAATAGTGCTATCCAACACATAGTAGCACATGGAATTATAGATGCAATGCCATTTATTCTTCAAACTGTTAAAGATGCTGATAATAAAAGTAAGCATAGCAGTAAGCGACCTGTTGAACCAGAAAACAGTGTAAACAATGGACCTGTACTTCAATTGCCTATTCCTAAAAGAAGAAGAACCATGCCTTATGGTTGTTCTTATAAAGAATTTTGGTCTTGTAAACCAATGGAATTCTCGGGCAACGAAGGAGCCATTGCAACCTTACGCTGGATAGAGAAGAGTGAGGCAGTCTTAAGGATAAGCAAGTGTGCTGAAGAAGATAAAATATTGTTTGCTTCTAATCTGTTTAAGAATGCAGCACTAGAATGGTGGAACACTATCCTCCAGACAAGAGGAAGTGATCAAACCTACAATATGGAATGGGAAGAATTTAAAATCAAGGTAGAAAGGAAATTCTGCCCACCCAATGAAAAAGAACAGATAGCGAACAAATTCCTAAACCTTAGGATGACTGGTGTGGATAGTAAGGGATATACTAAGATATTCTTTGAATATGCTAGAATAGTGCCGACCCTTGCTTCACCAGAACCAGTGTTAATTTCCCGTTATATTTAGGGATTAATTGGGGAGATAAGACACGTAGTCAAGGCAGCTAGACCTCAAACCATAGAAGAAGCTGTAGAATTAGCCAATACTCTGACTGATGAATTAGTCCGTACTAAAGAAGAAGATCAGAGAAGGAATTTAACCCAAAGACTTACACAAGAATTTCGTTCTGGAAATTACAATCGTAGGAATATGGGTTCTACCTCTGCACTATACTGCAAGGTCTGCAAGAAAAAGCATTCGGGAAAATGCTCCACTCTCTGCAATTATTGCAAGATGCCAGGACACAAGGAAGAAAATTGCAGGAAGAAATCCAGTAATGGATTTTGCTACAACTGTGGAGAAAAAGGTCATATCAGGCCAAACTGCCCAAAATTAGCTCCAGCTCCAGACAACAAGAATACTAAAAATGCTAGAGCATTTGTTTTGACTGCAGATGAAGCCAAGATGATCCCAGATGTCATAGCTGGTACGTTTTTAGTTAATGATGTTTTTGCTAAAGTATTATTTGACTCTGGTGCAAACCAAAGTTTTATTAATACATCATTTTGCAAATTTCTAAATCAGTCATTAACTAAACTACCACAAGAATGTCTAGTAGAGACAGCCAATGGAGAAACTATTAGGATTTCTGAAATCTTGCAAGGAGCAAGAATATAAATTTTTAACCAAATATTTAGGGCAAACCTGTATCCCATGAATCTGGCAGGATTCGATGTTGTTTTAGGAATGGATTGGTTAATAGCCAATAAAGCCAATATTTTATGTAATCAAAATTTAATTCAAGTAAATTCACCAAAAGGTAAAATGATCACAATTAAAGGAGATAAACCTTCTAGGTCTACTAAATTTATCTCTGTGATGAAAACTGCAAGTTGTATAAGAAAAGGTTCTATAGTGTATTTGATTTCTATAATCACTAGCACTAAAGGAAAGGATTTAAAAGATATTCCAGTAGTATCTCAGTTTTCAGATGTCTTTCCAGAAGAATTGCCAGGATTACCTCCGGATAGAGAAGTTGAATTCAGAATCCATTTGCTACCAGGAACAGCACCAATTGCCAAAGCACCTTACCGTTTGGCACCTGCAGAAATGCAAGAATTAAAGAAACAATTAGATGAATTGTTGGAAAAAGGATTCATACAACCAAGTTCGTCGCCATGGGGAGCGCCGATATTGTTTGTTAAAAAGGACGGATCAATGCGTATGTGCATTGACTACCGTGAATTAAACAAAGTCACGATTAAGAATCGGTACCCATTACCGAGAATCGATGATCTGTTTGATCAACTGCTTCTTTAAAATCGATTTAAGGCCAGGATATAATCAATTAAAGGTACATGAAGAGGACATTCCTAAGACCGCATTTAGAACAAGGTATGGTCATTATGAATTTACTGTCATGCCATTTGGTTTAACCAATGCCCCAGCTGCATTTATGGACATGATGAACCGAATATGTAAACCATATTTGGATAAATTCATAATTGTCTTTATAGATGATATTCTAATTTACTCTAAGAGTAAAGAGGATTATGCAAGACATTTGCACGCACTTTTAAGTTTATTAAGAAAGGAAAAGCTTTATGCTAAGTTTTCAAAGTGCGAATTTTGGTTAGAACAGGTACAATTCCTTGGACACCTAGTCAATCATAAAGGAATTCATGTAGATCCAACAAAGATTGAGGCGATTACTAAATGGAAAATCCCTGAGTCACCAACTGAGGTTAGAAGTTTCTTAGGATTGGCCGGTTATTATAGAAAATTTCTCTAGAATAGCCATTCCCTTAACTAAGCTAACCTGTTAAGTTTGAGTAGGGATTAAAACAAGAAGAAGCCTTTAGAATTCTTAAGCAAAGATTGACCCATACACCTATATTAGCATTACCAGAAGGAACTGAAGACTTTGTAGTCTATTGTGATGCTTCTAAATTAGGTTATGGATGTGTATTGATGCAACAACAAAAGGTTATAGCTTACGCATCTAGACAACTTAAGAATCATGAAGAGAATTATTCAACCCATGATTTAGAATTAGGATCTATAATTTTATGGTAGTAAGTTTACTGTAGTCACCGATCATAAGAGTCTAAGTTATGTTTTCAAGCAAAAAGAGTTGAATATGAGGCAAAAACGCTGGATGGAATTTCTTAGTGACTATGACTGTGATATCCAGTATCATGAAGGAAAAGCAAATGTAGTGGCAGATGCTTTAAGTCGAAAATATCATAATAAGCCAAAAAGGGTATGTTCTTTAAATTAAATCTGCAAGTAGATTTAAATGAACAGATAAGAGAAGCACAAGAATCAGTAATCAAGGATGATTCTGAAAAATTAAAAGGTATGCTAAAAGAATTAGAACAAGGAACAGATGGAATATGGAGATTCCATGAAAAGAGAATGTGGATACCTAAATTAGGAAATATACGTCATCGTATATTAGAAGAAGCCCATAAGTCTAAGTATACGATGCATCCAGGAAGTGATAAAATGTACCAGGATTTAAGGAAAAATTTCTGGTGGATAGGAATGAAGAAGGACATAGCAACCTATGTTTCTAAATGTTTGACCTGTTCACAAGTCAAAGCTGAACATCAGAAACCCTCAGGTTTGTTACAGCAATTAGAAATGCCAGTTTGGAAATGGGAATTAATAACAATGGATTTTGTTACTAAATTACCCAAAACAAGAAAAGGAAATGATACAATCTGGGTGATTGTAGATAGACTAACCAAATCAGCTCATTTTCTACCAATGAAGGAAAGAATTAGTATGGAACAATTATCTAAATTGTATGTAAATGAAATTGTTTCTTTACATGGCATTCCTTTATCAATTGTTTCTGATAGAGATAGCCGATTTACCTTTCATTTTTGGTCAAGTTTCCAAAAGGCAATGGGAACCAAGCTAAAACTAAGCACAGCTTATCATCCTCAAATGGACAGACAAAGCGAAAGGACAATTCAGACAATGGAAGATATGCTTAGAACTTGTGTAATTGATTTTGGAGGTAATTGGGACGATCACTTACCTTTAATAGAATTTTCTTATAATAATAGTTATCACACAAGTATCAATGCTGCACCATTCGAAGCACTTTATGGACGAAAGTGCCGAACCCCAGTCTGTTGGGCAGAAATTGGGGAAAAGCAACTATCTGGACCTGAGATAGTGCAGGAAAAAACCGACAAGATTATTCAAGTCAAGGAACGACTGAAAGCAGCACGTGATCGACAAAAGAGTTATGCCAATAACCGACGCAAACCATTGGAATTTCAAGTAGGAGATAAAGTATTGTTGAAAGTCTCTCCTTGGAAAGGAGTAGTAAGATTCATCAAACGGGGAAAGCTAAGTCCCTGGTATGTTGGACCTTTTGAGAGTATTAGAAGAATAGGATCTGTAGCCTATCATCTACAACTGCCAGAAGAAATGACAGGAATACATGATGTGTTTCATGTATCAAATCTCAAAAAGTGTTTTGCTAATGAATCACTGATAGTAACTCTTAAGGATATAGAAGTAAATGAACAACTCAAGTTTGTAGAAAGACCTCTACAGATTGAAGACAGGAAAGTCAAGAATCTCAAGCATAAAAGACTAGTTCTAGTCAAAGTGAAGTGGGACTCCAAAAGAGGACCTGAGTATACATGGGAACTCGAGTCAGAGATGCAAAGGAAATATCCATATTTATTCTAAAAGATCTCGAGGACGAGCTCTAAACAAGGTGGGGAGAATGTAACAACCCTCGGTAAAACCAACACCCTTATAATATTTCCGACACCCTATTATATATTAAAGTACCCTTATATGTCTTGAAATACACCCCGTATGTGAAAACCGAGCCCGAATTATATTATAGCATATAAAATAAATTAAAAATAAGAAAAATGGAATTGAGGCGGGCCGCGTAAACCCACCTCAATAGTTCACGCGGGCGGTATCATGGTCTAAACCTGATATCGTTGAATCCTTTAGTTCAAGCGGGCCGCGTAAGAGTCATTGCTAGTTAACGCGGGCCGCGAGAGATCATGAAACGCGAAGACATCCGGTGCTGACACGTGTCGACATCGTGGCGGGTCTACTTGGTGACCGGGCTAAGCTATTCTGTTGACCAGTGTTGACGCGGGCCGCGTAACCCTTGTCTATGTTTTACGCGGGCCGCGACAGGACTAGACTCAGGAACTATAAATAGCAGGCATCAGTTTTCGTTTTCCGTCGCTCATTCTCAATTCTCAATCTTGAATTCTGAAAGTATTAAGCAATAATATTTAGGTATTATACCCCTAATTAGCGAGGTTCTGCTCCATTGTAAGTATTATAACCCTAGTTTCATAACAGTTACGCTGCCCGATTGATTTAGGGTTCCGTAACAACTGTCGTGGTTCTGCCCGACGTAGTTGTTGGAATGTCGTCTCGGGGAGGGTATCATTAATATTTTCAAAGGGTTATGATACTAACCAATGTACATTTATATAAATTATAGATTATATCCAGGAAACCCTTACGAGAAGCCTAAGATAGCAATGTGAGTTTATCCTCTTTTTGTTAATCTTTTTGGTAATGTTTTACCAAACCTTAAATGTTTTACTATGAAATTTAGCAGTGATTGAGTCTTTGTAGTTCTTCAATTACTGTTGGTATGTTGGGATTTTGTATACAAAATTTGTACTACCAGCGAGTAGTAAGTCGAGTATGACAATACGTTACCATTGGACAATGAGTTAGCCAATGGGTAATATGACCCACAAGTCAGGGGATTGACAGTACTAATGGAGTAATTGTGTAGACATAAACAATGTGATCGCTCTCAATACTGTTCACTGTGACTTTTTATTTAAACTTGATTAAACTGGGATTTACTCACTAGTATTTCCGACTGACAAATGTTTTTAAAACGCGTTTCAGGTAACCCAATGTGACAGCCAATTAGTAAAAAGTCAGCTGGAGAGCACTGAAGGCTTGGGAAAATTTGGCTATAAAAGTTACCTAATAAACGATGTTTTAAATTCAACAAAATAGGATTTTCCCTATAAATGTATTGTACTAAGAAACTTGGGTTTTACCCATATGATTATTAATATTAAAAGAGGTGGTTTTACTCTGATAAACATTTCCTAACTACGGTCCTGATGTAAATTCCGCTGCAAGATTAATTAACAACTGATACCACCGAAACTCTGTGATCGCGTCCGCCCGTTCCCGGGGATCAGGGATCGGGGGTTGCGACACCATCGCTATCGCTTACCGTTATCTATGTTATCTGTGTTGTATTAGCACACATGACCTCGCTTCACGGGATGAAACTCATATGGTTAAAGCATGGTGGATACGCCGCTGGTACTTCCTATATATAAGTGCTTTAGCCATATCAGCAGACTTTTGTGGAAAAGGGCCATGTGGGGTCTAATGTTAGTTAAAATTTGTCGGGTTATTTAATCTAATCAAATCAAATCACATGAATTGCAACGCATCGACTGTCGCGTATCGCTCAACGGTTTTCGCTGTCGCTCATTGCTTTTCGCTTATTGTCGTCGTCTTCGTTTACTATGCTTGGGTTCGGTATTTGCGTTATCAATTATCGTGTACCACTTATCGCGTATCATACCCGCTCGTGTCACTAACTGAGTTCGAAAACGACTTCATCACTCAGTTCGCCTTCCAAGACTTGATCCAACCCTTCCCGTTTGGATCAAGTCATCGCAAATCCGTCTGTACTATGTCGACACGTATGACACTGCCTCACGAGATGGAAACCATATGGTTAAAGCGTGGTGGATACCCCGCTGGTACTTCCTATATATAAGTGTTTTAACCATATTGTCGAACTTTCGTGGAAAAATGCCATGCGAGGACGACCTTAAATTTAAATTTTTGGTATTATTAAAAGGCTTTGTCTACACGAGATTATCTTGTAACGTTGGTGTGACAATCGACTCAAGTTAATGCCGCACGACGAGAAAATTTCGTAAGACGAGTTTTAACCACCCTAAAATCTTTTAATAACCTAATAAAACTCCTCTGATAGCACCGGCGTGAACATCGAAACAGTTCAACACCGCACTGTGGGAAGATTTTTCATAAACAAGTTTTCTCCAAACCCTTCCGAATTAATCAACTTTTCGAGAATTCAAAACACTTTTGGATCGGTTTTCGTGTGTTGCCATCTTTTGTTATAGGAATCGTTTTACTCGCTGCTTTCGTCAGTCATCGCAACGCTCTCTCTTGTCGAATTTCAATTGATCGCTCGTTTATTTTGACGCTTTTAATCGATACTCTCACTCGCATCGACCCTCGCAACCCTTCTTGTGGATTAATTTCGGGACGAAATTTCCTAAAGCAGGGGAGACTGTAACAACCCGCACATTCATGCAATGTTACTACTCGTTATACTCGTTACGCCTAGCACCAGAGATTCGGATCATAATGTAGCGATATCGCATGCATCGCTATTTCGCAGTATTTTCGCACATTACGCATACTTTATCGCTATCACATCACATTGCACTTGCTGTCAACCACGAAGATGTCAAGTGAGGGCCAATTCTACCCTCCTTGATAGCCGTGATGTGTCGCAGTGGAACTCAATACTCAAGAAAACACACTCGCAGGCACACGTAACTCGATTATCGCAGGATTTGAGATATGGATATGTATATACGACCCTAGGTGACTAATTATAATAAATATATGAATATGGGTATGAAAATGTGTAACCAAACAATCGTGACGCTTAACGAACAAAATGAAACATCGAAACGCCATTCGCCGGAGACCACCGATCGAGTGACCACTCGATCGGGTGGCCATCCGATCGGATTACCACCCGATCGGACAGTCACCCGATCGGACAACCATCCGATCCGTTGCACTTCTTCCCCTTCACTCCACTTCACCTATAAATAACACTTGTCACATCACTTGAACAGTGATGTGACAGCTCTCACTCGACCAGCACGCTTTTGGGGCTTTTCCTCTCAATTCCTCGTGATTCTTGTAAGTTTACAACTCAAATCTTGTACTTCTTTGATCCACACACACTTCTTCATCTTTTTCACCTTTGAATCTTAACTTTTAACCATGAAATCAATGGATTTGAGGTGTTCTAGGGTGAGGTCATCATGTAATTCTTATGAACTTCAAATGTTTGCCTCATTCCACCAAGAATAACTCAGATCTGAAGGATTTCCACATGATTTCACTACGATTTCGCATGGATCTAGACACTTCAATGATAAAAGGATTGAAAGAAACTTTTTCAACTTTCTTTCAACTCTTTTACACTCAATGCACTCAAAACCGATGGAATCAGAGCTCGTTCCGATCTTCTACTCATTCTAAGTGAAGTGTTGGTTCCAAATATGATTCTGTCTAAAGAGACAACCGATTTCGGGTTAAGCATGAACAACCGTTACGAACAGTTAACTGACCAGACCAGGGTGATTCCGGTTCAATCGGAAGACTTGGTTCGTAATGGAGTTATGTTGTTTGGCACGTTATCACATCGTCTCGATCAAAACCACAAACTTTCAAAACAATCAAGTGTCAAGACGATCAAGGCAGTTGGAACGGAATGCCGTCCGATCGGATTACCACCCGATCGGATAGCCACCCGATCGGACAGCCGTCCGATCGGCTTGCACTTGGTTCCTCACATAAACTATCATTTCAACTTTTCAAAGTCTTGAACGTCGAACGGATTGCCGTCCGATCGGATTGCCACCCGATCGACCAACCATGTGATGTTTGGGACTTCAACAAATAAACAATTTTTAGCATGTTCAATACATAGTCAGTTCCAAACGGATTGCCACCCGATCGGATTGCAATCCGATCGAGTGACAAACTGCTGTGAACTTGTTCTTACTAAGTGTCCTACTAATCGGATCGTCACCCGATCGAGCCGCCGTTCGATCGATCGACCTGAAGGGTAGAGATACTTCTCTGTTTTCAAAGTGCTACAACGAAAACTTCAAAAGTCAAACCATCATACACAAACACATCTTCACCACACGAGGTGACAATCCAATTGAATGGCCATCCGATCGGATGACCATCTGAACGGATTGCCACCCGATCGACTGGCCACCCGATCGACTGGCCACCCGATCGACTGGCCATCCGATCGGATTGCCATCCGATCGGATTACCATTTGACGCTTGGTTCACTCGCCACCGTTTAACGCACTGTTCGACGCTTACGCTATCAATCTGTAACCAGGCTGATCTCAGACGTGCTCCCTTCAATCCAACCAAGTTGTGTTTACTAGCTGAACACCAGTTGTGAGTATACTCGAACCCCTTTTTATCGCATTTTTGGGTGTAACATACGTTTCTATCAAATCAAACTTATCGAATGCTTAAACTATTTATCACATGCGAATAACTATTATGCATATTTATACGTGATGCTAGTTACATATGTGTTAGGACTTATACTCGCGAGGTCCCGCCTTAACTAGTATAGTACTATAGCACCCGACGTGGTCTAGTTAGGATGAATAGCAATCGCAATCGCAGCTCGAGTGACTTAGCTGGTAGTATCGGTCTTAAATGCATGTATGTTGAGGTATCTCGTTTATGTATTTGGTAATTCGCAGCACTTTTTATCTATTTACGCTACTCTATCAAAACTTGTATACTCGCCAATACTTTTGTATTGATGTTGTTTTAACGTATGTTGCAGGTTTAGTCGCAGTCTACATCAAATCAAGCTAGGAAGTCTAGAAACACACCTAAAATCTAGGTTGTCGGATTTGTATTGTTTGAGAGAACATGAAAATTCATGGCAGCTTATGTGATTGTACTTGTTTATTAATATGGGATAATGAACGCATTAAATACTGTCGCAATTTAGTTGTTATGGGTTCTCTTGAGCAATCTGATTCGCCTAGTGTCGCACCCCGATGATTCCGCCATCGGTTGGGGTGTGACAAATATCTCTAAAGTCATTGCTAATAGGATGAGGAAGGTCATGGATGGTATTATTTCGGACGCTCAATCGGCCTTTTTAAGAGGTAGATTCATTTTAGATGGTCCTCTCATTGTCAACGAGCTTATTTCATGGAGTAGGAAAAGGAAATCAAAGGCTTTCATTCTCAAAATTGATTTCGAGAAAGCGTATGACAATGTAAATTGGAAGTTCGTGGTTAATATTCTCTATCAAATGGGTTTTCCGTCAAAGTGGTGTAGTTGGATTACGGGAATTCTCGAGTCGGCTAGCTCCTCGGTTTTGGTTAATGGGGCTCCCACCTTCACATTCAAATGTGAAAAAGGTATGAGACAAGGGGATCCCCTTTCTCCTTTTCTTTTCTTGGTGATGATGGAGGCTCTCTCTTGTATGATTCTTAGTGCTAGAGAAGGAGGGATTTTAAAAGGTATTGCGTTACCTAATAACGGGCCGACAATTTCTCATCTTTTGTATGCGGATGACGCCATCATGGTGGGGGAGTGGTCTAAGAAAGAAGTTATTAACATTGTGAGAATTCTCCGTTGTTTCTTTATTTGCTCGGGCCTCAAAATAAACTTGGAAAAATCGTTGTTATATGGTATTGGAACGAACCCGGCGGAGTGTGAAGACATGGCAAAGAGGTGGGTTGTAAGGCCGGGACTCCGCCTTTTAAGTATCTCGGTTTAAAGGTGGGTGCTAACATGAATGGTGTTAGTAATTGGCAACCGGTATATGATATTGGAGGTAGGGTGGTTATAATCAAATCGGTATTGGAAAGCCTTCCAACTTACTATTTCTTGCTCTACAAAGCGCCTAAGAAAGTCATCCATGATTTAGAATCCATGATAAAGAAATTTCTTTTGGGGGGGGGGGGGGACATAGAAGAAAGGAAAATGCATTGGGTGGCTTGGGACAAGGTTCCACGACATAAGAAATACGGAGGCCTCGGTTTAAACAAGCTTCAAGAGGTTCATATCGCTCTCATCTCAAAATGGGGATGGCGTTACAAAACGGAAAAAGATAATTTATGGAAAAGAGTTATAGACGCGCTCCATTCGAATAGGGTTGGTTGGGAATGTATTCCCTTTAAAAAATCGTTAAACAGGGCTTGGAACAACATTGCGAAGATCTTCGTCAACACAAAGGCGGTTGGAGCGCCATTAAGGAATTACATGAAAGGAATTGTCGGCAACGGAGAAGACATTAGGTTCTAGTTAGACACGTGGCTTATAAACGAACCCCTTAAATCCAGATTTCCCGACTTGTTCAGTAAGGAAACAAATAAAAAATGTTCTGTTGCTGATAGAATTCAAAGTAACAATAGTGAGTCGGAGCTGAATTGGAACTGGAATGTTGTTGTCCTCCCAACAGACTTGATGTCCAGTCTCGATCAGATTAAAGACTTGCTGTTGGGAGTTCAAGTCTCGGCTACGGCGGATCGGTGGTGCTGGCTTCCTGATTCAAATGGCGTTTTTCAGTCAAAGCTGTAAAAAAGCTTTTACACGAAGAAACAAGTCAAAGGGACGAAAATATTATGGAATGGGTTAAGTGGCTTCCTGCGAAAATTAATATCCACATGTGGAGGTCGGATCCGGAAAGTATCCCCACGATTGAAGCGCTTAAGAAAAGGAACGTTCCAGTTGGAGACGTATTGTGTACGCTTTGTAATTCGGCTGAGGAGACTGCAGATCACCTGTTCACGGCTTGTCATACCGCGACAATTGTGTGGAACAGCATTTCGTCTTGGTGTAAAATCCCTTTCATAATCGCTTTTTCGATCAAAGATCTCTTTGGAATTCATAATGAGATTGCAGGCTCTGAAAGGAAGAAGGAAGCGGTCCTAGGTATTGTTAGGATTGTTTGTTGGAGTATATGGCGTGCTAGGAATAATGTTAAATTCTCTAACTCCTCGGTTAGGATTGAGAATATCTTGAGTGAGGTACAAGCTCTAGGTTATCTTTGGTTTTCGAGTAGATCTAAACATAAAGGCGTAGGTTGGAAGGATTGGTGTTCTTTTGTTAATATGTAAGCTTGTTGTTTGTTTGGTTCGTCGGCCCGGTTTGGGTCGGCGGTTGTGAATGAAAGTTACTTTAAAAAAAAAACAAGGTTGAAGTAAGATTAATATAACACTGAAAAATATAACAGGAAGTCGTTAAAATAATTATTTAAATAGTTTGTAAGCTGAAAAATATAACAGCAAGTCATTAAAATAGTTATTTTAATCAGTTTGTAATATGCTGTTAAAATGATAAAATTGCAAATAAGGACACTTAATGCAATTTTATATTTTTCGTTTGATTAGGTTAAAGAATTTGATAATTTTGCCTTTTCAAATTTAAATGACTATAAACTAAGTGTTTGAGATACACTTACAAATCGTTTTAAACTCACAACATTCTCAAACACACATAATAATTCAAGATGCAATTTTGGGGTATAGGGTATACACACTGATTCCGCTGTGGTACCCTAGAAAACATACGTTTTTTACGAGACGTGCAATCTATTTTAAGGTTACGTGTTCAACACGAATCCTATTTTAAGGTACTGTTTTATTTCATTTTATGTATTTTAACTAGTTTTTTCCCCTGCGCGCATTGCCGCACCATTATTTACATATATTTTTTCTTTTGTTTTTTTCAGTTAGTTCATTGCAGTATTGGTATCGTAGATATACTCGGCTTAACCATTACAATTAAGCAATCAAACAAAAACCATAAGCCAATAACCCAATAAGCATAAATATTAATGAAAGTGGGAGCATCCACATTCAAACGCGTACGAATAGTTTCAGTCTTCTTCATTCTAGGAATTAAACAATAAAACATTTTGGTTCCACCACATATATAATTCCCAAAACTAAAAAAGTGGACCAAATATCAAAATCTCACATAAACCCAGATAAATAAAAATAACTTTCTTTTTTGTCAAAAATGATGAATCTTTAAATAAATGAATAACGAAAAAGAATAATCAAAACAACTTACATAACAAAAACATTTAAAAGTGGAAAGCAAACCAAAAAAAATAGAATCATGAAATAACACAAAAGAAGCTATAGGAAAAAATAACTTTATTAAAGTGTGAAGAATGTAAAAAAACTAACTGAAAAACAAAAAGAAATTAACTTTGTTAATGTTTGGGGACTATATAGTAAATTATTAAACTTCTAGATTATTTATGAAATACTTCTAGATTATTTAAAAACCTCACAGCGAGAAGCTACACCACCATTTGCATGTTTGTTAAAACTAGTAGGGTTATTTGATTTTAATAATCCTAAGTTTCATCAATTAGTCGATAATAATCCCAACTTTAAAAATTCCCTCCAATAATCCCAACTTGTAAAAGTTTGGCCGACATTGATCATTTTCTAACATATGTGCACTTAAATCAATTAAAGAGTCTCTAGGTGTAATTGAATATATTGAGAAAACCAAATTCTTATAAGTTGGGATTATTGGAGGGAATTTTTAAAGTTGGGATTATTATCGGCCAACTGGTGAAACTTATTATTAAAATCCAATAACCCAAACTAGTAATTAGTCTCGCGCGCGTTGCGGTGCGGGCACATCGCAAACATCGAATGGATGATATGACGTATTATGTGTTCCTTAGCTATTATAAAACAAAGTTGGTGGAATTCTTGCTTTAAGTAACAAATATTTTACCTCAAACCAAATCAGCAACAAAAAACAACAAAACATGTATCAACAAAAACCTTCTCTACTAAGATTTCAAGTAACCATAAACCAACTCAATAAACTAAAATAACAATTGTTAGACAACAATAATAAACTGCCAAGTAAAGACCTACAACATATGAGAGATATGTCTTACCTGAAACCAGGAAGAAGAAAAATGAAAGTACATGAATATTGCACAGGGACCTAAGCAAGCCAAAATGAAAGCTGAAGGGCCATGGGGAAAACAGGAGGGACTATACATGTAAAATGCACCAACATTTCTATTTAAGTTATGGTAGCAGGAGTAACCCGCGCGTTGTGGCGGGCGGAAAGTTTTTCCGTTGATGCTCCAGAATCACGTGTTTGTGTCGACTGTGCGTTTGCTTTGCAATGCCATTAATCTTAAGTCAAATTGTGGTAAAAATGTACAAAGATACATAAACAACATTTTCTATAGATATATTACACACTACATCCATATACATTGCTAACATAGTAAAAAATAAATAAATAAAAAAAACCCTTACATTTGGACATTAAAGCTTTTGATGTCTGATATTTAAAAACCTTGAATACTGAAGGAAAAAAAATCCTTACATTTGGACATTATAGCCATATGGTGGACAAAAAATAACAATACCTTGAAACATATTAACATTAATATAAATAAAAGGCAGAATCTATATCCGAATATGTTCTATTTCTAATTATTTACTAGACCTTGTAAATGCCTATGTTCATGGTGTTCATCGAATCTATGGCATGCATTGTCGCTGGATGACACAACCAGAAAAGTCGGTTTTAACCAACTAACTAAGCCAGCTAATCGACCTAATAACCTTCTATGAAGGAGATAATATAATTGGAGATAGTCTCATGCCATAAGTGTTAAACTGGGAAAAGGTTCTGCTGGCAAATCAGGAAGCGGGTCAAAATGGTTTGCTTTGATATCCAACAAATTCAATTTCCTACTATTTACTCATTAACTTGAATCAATCTTATTTTTGAGCTTCTATATTGGTCACTTATGGGAAATAAATAAAAATTAAGAAATATATAATACATCTAATGATACGTGAATGTTAGAGAGAGAAGGAAAATTAGAGAGAGAAAGATAACAAGAAAGATCTCACAACCAGCTAACCATTCTGTTATTACTCAACTCCTTAAGTAAACTATTACAACTGTCATTAACTGTCTTAACAGACTATTAACAGTAACAACTATCCCATAGCAACCCCCAACTGTTACAATATTACAATTAAGACCCTGTAGTATATTCTCATATCAATACCCCCTTCTTTAAGTAATTTTGTCCCCAAAATTACCAATCCCTAACAATTTTAACTCCCAAAGTCAAAATCAGGAAACCGCACTTTCATTTCTTCAAGATTCTCCCACGACGCTTCTGTCAACGGTAAACCCTTCCAGCTAATTAACACATCCACACTGAGATAATTACTCTTCTTAACCATCTTCCGATCTACCACTGCAGCTGGATAAAACAAGAACCGAGATTGCACCGGTAAGGGAAGAACAGTAGAATGATCACCTCTTGTTGGTTTCAACAACGACACATGGAAGGTAGGATGAGGTTGTGCTTCCACAGGTAAGTCTAGCTTGTATGCAACTTTACCAAGTCTTTCTAAGATTAGGAATGGCCCAAAGTACTTAGGGCTTAGTTTGCTATTTGTGCGTTTCCTTAGAGAATGTTGTCTGTGATTCTGTATTCGCAAATATACCCATTGCCCCACATCAAACTCTCGTTCACTTCTTTTACCATCTGCCACTTGTTTCATCTGATTCTGGGCGACCAACAAAGCCTGTCTCAGCTATTTAATTGTTTGTTCCCTTTCAACACACAATTGATCCACAGCCTCAATAGTACAATCCTTAGGAATATAGGGAACAAAGATAGGTGGTGGATACCCGTACAAAGCCTGGAAAGGTGTAGTCTTGATTGAAGAATGGTAATTTGTGTTGTACCACCACTCAGCCAAGGTTAACCATTTGATCCAAGGCAATTTAGTACTGAGTGTCATGCTCCTCAAATAAGACTCAATACACCAATTAACCACCTCAGTCTGGCTATCAGATTGAGGATGGTAGGCAGTTGACATGTTCAGCTGGATACCATGCATTTTAGTGAACTCTTTCCAAAAACTACTTAAGAACAAGGGGTCTTTGTCAGATACAATGGTTTGAGGCCATCTGTGCAGCTTAAAAACATTATCCATGAAAGCTTGAGCAACCCCAGCAGCTGTATAAGGATGTCCTAACGGAATAAAATGACCAAACTTAGTCAATCTATCCACCACCACCATAATAGAATCCTTTCCTTGCACCTTAGGCAACCCTCCTATGAAATCCATTGAGATATCAGAAAAAATATGTTTTGGAACAGGTAAAGGTTGCAGCAATCCAGGATATGCTACATTTTCAGACTTAATCCTTTGACACACATCACAAGTTCGAATAAAGTGTCGAACTTGTTTATGTAATCCCTTCCATTTAAACATGCCCTTGATCTTTTGGGTAGTGGCATGTACACCAGAGTGCCCTCCCATACTTGAATCATGGCACAACCTAATAATCTCTTTGCAATTCCTCATCATTTCCTACTATCACCCTGTTATTCTTCAATAATACTTCCCCATTCCACTTATATCCCTTTACATTTTCTCCCTTAATCAACTTCTGTATCCTATCTTTAATCACACCATCCTCTTGCCAAGATTTCTTAATTCGTTCCCAAAGAGTTCCATCCAACGTAGACAAGGACATAGTAAACAAGGCAGGACTTTGGACTATAGACAATGCATCAGCCACTTGGTTTTCCACCCCCTTTTTATACACTATTTCATAATCATATCCCAACAATTTGGAGAGCCAAGCATGTTGTAAGGGTGTAGTTAACCTCTGTTCTAGCAGGTACTTTAAGCTTTTTTGACCTGTTCTGATAACAAAACGGCTGACAGACAAATAGTGGTGCCAATATTTTACTGCATAGATGATAGCTAACAGTTCCTTCTCATATACTGATAAAGCTTGCTGCCTGGGAGATAGTGCTTTGCTGATAAAGGCCAATGGATGGTTGCCTTGCATTAAAACAGCCCCAATCCCTAATGCAGAAGCATCAGTTTCTAACACAAAGGGTTTATCAAAATTTGGAAGAGTCAAAACTGGAGGTGAGCAAACTGCTTCTTTAAGTTTTTCAAAAGCACTTGTAGATTCCTCCGTCCATACAAAGTTATCCTTCTTTAAAAGGGAAGTCAATGGCTTTGCTAAAACACCATATGCTCAAATAAATCTTCTGTAGTACCCTGATAACCCGAGAAAACCCCTCAACTGTTTGACATTGGTAGGTCGTGGCCATTGTTTGACTGCTGCAATCTTCTTTGGATCAGTTGCTACCCCTTCCTTTGAAATAATGTGACCCAAATATTCTACAGTCACTCCTCCAAATGCACATTTAGAAAGTCTTGCATACAACTTAGCTTCCCTTAAAACAGTCAAGACCTCTCTTAAATGTATCACATGCTGATCTACCGTTTTGCTATACACCAGTATGTCATCAAAGAATACAAGGACTTATTTCCTCAAAAACTCCTTAAAGGTATGATTCATTAAGGACTGGAAGGTAGCCGGAACATTGGTTAAGCCGAATGGCATTACCAAGAACTCAAAGTGACCCTCATGAGTCCTAAAAGCTGTCTTATGTACATCATCAGGATACATCCTGATTTGATGATATCCTGATCTTAATTCCAGCTTAGAAAATATTGTAGCTCCCCCCAATTCATCTAGCAATTCTTCAATCAGAGGTATAGGGTACCCATTCTTAACGGTTGCATCATTAAGCCTTCTATAATCAATACACATTCGCCACGACCCGTCTTTTTTTTTACCAACACCACAGGAGCTGCAAAAGGGCTGGTACTGCCCTGTATAACTCCTGTATCCAGTAACTCCTTAGTCATCTTCTCTATGACATCCTTTTGTGCAGCTTGATACCTATACAGCTTTTGGCTGATAACCATGGATTCATCCTTTAGAATAATCTTGTGATCATAAGCTCTAGATGGAGGTAAACAATTAGGAGTAGCAAAAACATCCCCAAACTCCTGTAACAAAGACTGAATCTTGCTATCAGTTACCCCATTAGAAACCACTGCCTTATGTTGGTAATGCTCCTCACCCTCAACTTGCTGTAAACTGAACAGTTGAGACTGCACAACTTGACTGTACTGTGATGACAATAGATGACTCATCAGTTCATTCGAACATAATGAGACTCTATTAGTATTACTTCCCTTCAATTGGTAAACCTTATTATCTACCCGAAACTGCATAGTTAAATCTTGAAAATTCCACACAATATCCCCAAGAGAAGACTACCATTGGACCCCCCAACACCATGTCATAACTGGCCAGTGGTAATACTAGCACATCAGCTTTCATCCACAAACCCTGTATCTGCCATTGAAATCCTGGACAAACTTTCGCACACAACAACTGAGAACCATTTGCTACCCCTACCTTCATTCCCTCTATGTCTTTCATTACACACCCCAACTTAACAGCCAACTTCTCATTAATGAAATTATGATTAGACCCCGAATCTATCAATATTTGTAAGGTTTTTGTACCAATATTGCCTACTACTTGCATAGTAGAGAAAGAAGGGTACCTGTTAAGGCATGAATAGAGATAAGAGGGTCAGTCACTGTAGTGTCAATCACTGTATCCTGGGTAAACATCAGCAACTGGGTCATTAGTCATATATTCCCTCTCCTGTTGTCCCTCATCTTCCCCATCAACCACTTCTAACACAAACAGTTGTTTATTTGGACATTTGTGGGTAGGGGTAAACTTGTCATTACACCAGAAACATTCCCCTTTTGACCTTTTATTTTCAATTTCTCTACTGGTCAATCTTCTAGTGGCAGTCAACTTCTGATTGGGGTGAGGATTAGGTAACAATGGTAAATGCGATGTGTTAACTGGTGGTTTGAATGTGGATATAGGTTTAGGATTATGTATAAATTGGGAAGATGTTGGTTTAGAATTGAATGAAGGTTTAAACTGGGATTTCATCTTATCATTAGCAAGTTTCTGTTTCTTTGCCAACATATAAGCTTCTTTCATAGTTTTTGGATCAAACATACTAACTGGACCCCCTAATTCAGGTTTAAGACCCTTAATGAAAAGGCTAATTGCATACTCTTCTGCTATAGTTACCCTTAACAGGTTTTCATAAAACTAATCACAATAAGTTTCCAATTCCCCATCTTGTACAGTAGAGGATAGAATCCCCATAGCATCTCTAAACAATTGCTTAGAAAATCTAATTCTAGCATATTCTGCCCATGAAACACTAGCAATAGGCCTAGTTTTTGCAAAATTGTTATGCCACTTAATAGCTCTTCCTTCCAAATGAATCACAGCATACCTGACCTTGTAGTTTTCCGGGGTATCATCCACATCAAAAAAATGCTCGCACTTACACACCCAATCTTCAACGTCTCCAGAACCATCATACTTTGGAAATTCCAGTTTCCCCATCCTAAAGAATCTATCATTCCGATTGAAATTATTGAAATCTTGATTGGTATTATCTGTGTTGCTAGAACCGGAATGATTATTGTTGTTATTGTTGACCAATTTCTCCAATAATTGTTCGAAATCATTGAAGGTATGCTCTGTTTTTTCCATGAATGCGTCAATCTTGAGCAGTGAAGTTGCATGCTCCTTCAAAGTTTTTTCAATTTCAGCTTGACCTCTTGTTGTTGTCATGATTGTTGAACAAATTGATCGAACAATGATCAATTTGAGTGATGAAACAAAGAATATGAATAGAATTGACCGAACAATGATCAATTCCAAATTGAATTGAACTGAATCAATCGAACAATGACTGGTTCTGATGAATCGAACGGACAAATCAATCGAACAACTGATTGATTTCAACGAATTGATCGCACCAGTCAATCGATAATGGAGCTTCCGAGGATCGGAGGGCTCTGATACCAATTGATACGTGAATGTTAGAGAGAGAAGGAAAATTAGAGAGAGAAAGATAACAAGAAAGATCTCACAACCAGCTAACCATTCTGTTATTACTCAACTCCTTAACTACACTATTACAACTGTCATTAACTGTCTTAACAGACTATTAACAGTAACAACTATCCCATAGCAACCCCCAACTGTTACAATATTACAATTAAGACCCTGTAGTATATTCTCATATCATCTAATTGCAAGAAACTAATCCTTTCTTTACTCCTCTACACGCATTTTCCTATGGATGTCTTCGTCGGCCACAATGAGATGCTAAACGCCTTCCGCAAACTTTTACCTATATGTTTACCAAATACCTAAATATAGATAATAATTATAATAAAACATCTTTTTAATGTAAATTGTTATATGATTCAAGTCGTATGATATTTTTTTATGCTAAAGTACTTGGGTGAGCTTTTATTAGTGTTTCGATTTGAGTTTTTCTTAGTGTTTCGAGAGGAACCCAGAGTCTCTGACCCAGTTTAACGAAACAAAAACAATATAGTTCAAATACTTTCTTTTTATGCTAAAGTAGTTGGGTGAGCTTTTATTGGCATTTCGATCTGAGTTTTTATTAGTGTTTTCCGAGGGAAAAACCTAGAGACTCTCACCCACTTAAACGAAACAATAACAATATAGTGTAAATTTCTTTTGGCGGACACGGTAGATTTACACAAAATGACCACTTGATAATTTTCATTTCTAGCTACTCTCTAAAAGTACTACAGTTATATAGTGTGTTTTGTGGGTCATCTATAAACCAAACTGGTGTTTTTTTACACGAAGCCCCTGCTTCACTCCAAACGAATATTATATTCAATTCATCCTAATTCAACAAAAGTAAATGTAATCTTTTAATGTAGTTACGTAATTAAGATCACATAGCCTAAAGTTGCAACTTTACATTGATCTTTTCAAAGACTATAACTTTTAATTAATTCACTAAGGATGTGTTTCAAAAACTTTGACTTTTACGTTAGCAAGAGGAAAAGAACATGGAGAAGTATAATCGTGTTAGCTGAGAGGGAAAGGGGAGAAGACCACATGTGTATTAGCTGATAGGGAAAACGGGGAGAGGGACTAAATGTGTAAAAGCCATCGACATTTGGCTTTAAGATAGAAGATAATCTATTCCTATTTATTTATATATTAAATCTGTAATTAATAAAACAATAAAAAAAGCAATTCAGTGGATGCCATGTGGCAACCACTAATTGCCCAACCGTCAATTTCCTCCAATGCTTAATCTGTAATTAATAAAACAATAAAAAAAAACAATTCTGTGGCTCCAATGCTTGTGAAGCACTATTACCCTTAATGGGGGTATAAATTTATAGGTAATAGGTAATTAGGCCAGAGGGTGTGGGGGGCGCCATACCCGCCACGTCACCGTCTATAGCGCCCCGGGCGCTATACACCCACACCGCCCGAATTAAGAAGGGGCGCTATAGATGGGGCTCCATGGTGGTAACGAGAGGGAAGGGGCTTTATCAGGTGGGGCCCTCTTTTTGCACCAATCAAAAAAAAATTTTTTTTTCTCTATAGCGCCCGGGGCGCTATACCCCACACCCACCATATTAAAGGGGGCGTTATAAAGCCCACTTGGCTGACGTGGCACCTACGTGGCGCTGAGGTGTCATCTATAACCCCCAAGGGCTCCATCCCACACCCTCTAGCCTTATAATTTTAAAGTGTTTTATGTTCATTTTATGAAAGCTTCACCTATAATTTACTCATTAGCAATACTAATCTTTGGATTTGGATAATTGATAGTTGGTTGTTAGGAAAATTACATGAACTTTCCTTCTTGTATATGTGATTTGGATATGATTGTCGTTATAGTTTACTAATCATGTTATTTAAAAAAAATTATATCTTTTTTTGTGTAAAGAGCTTTTATCTGGCAACTATTTTAATTCCTAAAAGACAAAGCCAGTGGTAAAAAAAACTAATATTTTTTATGTATGTGTCGGTATAAATTCCAGTTGCTTTAGGTTTACGTTCAGACGCAATTTTGTTTTTGAAAATGAATCAGCTCAAATATAATACTTTTCCGCGCCCATTTTATGTACGTTTTCAGTTGTTCTACGTTTTAACGTAAAAAAATTTTCAACCCGAGCGAGGTTTAATATAATACATTTCATTCAACAATATATATTCGAGTGACCCTACGTTTCGACCCATCGCAACACAAAACAGATAAAATTACAATTATATTATTATTATTATTATTATTATTATTATTATTATTATTATTATTATTATACTAAAAACTAAAGTCGTTGATGTTTACACCTCCCGACTTTGGTCATTTCACTTTATAAAACACTCATGTTTGCCCCTTAATGTTAATGCGTTTTCTTTTTTCTTTTTTTGTGGTTTCTATTCATGTTTTATGTTTTTTGGTACATTATGTTATAACTGTACAGTATAAATTCAATTTACTTTACGTTTTGATTCAACCGCAATACTTATATAGGTTACATTGGTTGAATCGAGTACGCTAAAACATGCGTTTTCATATCGTTAACGAATGCCATATCACTTGGATTAATCAACTCGATGTTTGCAACGGGCCCGTGGGACATCGTTTGCGGGTCATATTACTAGTGTATAAATAAATAAAAAAACTTACACCATCAAAGGGGGCATTCCCCCGTGTCATCACCCGAAACAAGCTTTCATTTTACCGACCGACTGACTTGTTTTGACTCGTCAATTCGTTTATGACGCACCAAATAATTTGAATAGTTTAGACAAATGGGTTAGTTACACAATTTTAAGTGTTCGGGTTTAGATTGATGTTTTTGACACAAATGAATATGTGATTCTTACGGTATATCATATTAACCCGCCAACTTGAAACTTGCTAATTAACTCGTAACCCATGTATTTGAAATAATTGCCAACTCGAAACACTTTATATGCAAATCTGTGATGCTAATCAACATGTGGGTTATTATGCTGGATTTGCAAGACTTGCATCTATCTAAGGACATGATGGATGATAGAAGTTACAAAGACATGTGATGAAGGTTAATGACTTTTAAGAAGCGGATATAAATTTCATTAGAGTCTAGCCTTAGGCTGGAGGGTGTGGTATAAAGCCTATAGGGGCTTTATCACACCACCTCAGCGTCATGTCATGTTCACGTCACACAGGGGGCTTTAAGGCCCATTCCTTTAACTTGCGAGGTGTGGTATAAAGCCCCCATCATTATTACCTAATTATTTTTTTATTTATATATTTTTTTTAAATTAAATCCTAATTTTAATAACTAGAAAATTAAAAAAAACATAATTTCATTAAAATAAAAGAAAAACATTACAAAGTCCTAAAAAATGCAAAGTTAAAAAATTAAGGTACTAGAAAATAAAAACTACATATATTTCGCTCGAATGTGTGCCTTACGATCCTACAAAATGACTCGGTACTCCTCTGCTAGATGTGAAAAGTCTTTCGAGAGAAATTTCACGTCTTTCTGGATTTGTTTCTCTATTTTTAGTTCTTACTCTTTTTCCTTCATCGAGATTATTTTGTTGAGACTTGTCTCGAACTCGTCTAACCTTGACGGATTATCCGATGGCGTTGTAGAAGACTTGTCTCGTGCTCGTGCCGCTGCCTTACTTTTATCCCTACCCTTTGGTCGTTGCAGCTCTTGCGGTTGTTCAAATTCGTCGAAATCGTCATCTAGATTAATTGTTGTACGAGCATCGGACTCGGATGGTTCGGTAGTGGATGTTGATTTGGACCGTTTTGTATATAGATTGAGGTTGAAGGGATGAAAATTATGAAAAAAAAGTGAGGTATTTATAGGTGAATTTTATAAAGTTTAAAATTAATTTTTTTTAATTGTATGTTATCGTTACAACGGTAACTTTGATCAAACACCCCTCGATCAAAGCAATTCCTTCTCGTTAAAGTGCTGGCGAGCTAAAGATGGTGCCCCTCTTTTGCAGCCGCAGTGTGACCGATGACGCCCCCGAGGCGCTATGAACGATGAGGTGACGGGGTGACGTTAAGCCACACCCATCGGCCTTAGGAGACTAATTATTCATTTTATTTTGGTGACATGTGCATGCTACCTCTTTTCCGTGTCTATATGATGTGTTATTGTTACTATTATATGTTTTTACCCATTTCCCACTAGCAATAACATACGCAGACTTTTTTAGTATGTTTTTTTTCTAGATGTTAGAGACCTTTTGAGTAGCAATGTTTATTTATTTATTATGCCTCGATATGACTTTAGAGCTAGGGGTTTTTTTTACCAAAAGTAGTTTCTTCATCTTTTAGGACAGTGGTAAGACTTTTCTATATTTCATCATTCCGACCGCACCAATAATTAGATTATGTGTGAGATTATACCGGATATTATTGTTATTGTTATCTATACTTCTATATTATACTATATGATGCATTTTAGACGGGTAAAATTATAAATTCATAGCCATGTTAAGACAAATTGTTAAAATCTCCAAGCATTAATTCAACTACCAATTTAATATACAAAAATTCAATACCATCATCATTACAACTTTTTGGGATAAAAGTAATTTCCGCGCAATATGAAAACGATATAAAGACGCGAGATATTAAGACGATACATTATATTGGGTTATAAAGTGAAAGTTTGAATTTAATATGCGAGATACTAAGAAGCGATATATTAAGACGATACAATATCTATACTTTCTATAAAAGGAGAAATCTGAGTGACATAAGAAAAGCTGAGGTGTCAGCCATAGAGGCTGTCCAACAAGGCTTTTCTTATGTCGTTATTACATCATAAATCTTAATATAAAATCACTTTAAATTTCAAACCACTGCCCTACATTCAGATTTCAAAGCGCTGCCCTTCATTCTAAATTCAAACATCTGGCCTTCATTCATAATTGAAACCTCTGATGTTTATTCAAAATTCAAACATCTGGTCAGATTCAAAATTCAAAATCTTGGCTCCAGATTTAAAATTCAAACCATATACATATAAGAAGATCTTTTTAATTTCTCTGAGCTTTTATTAACTCTCAACTCTTTCTCTCTAAAACTCACTTTCTCTCTCTAAAACTCATATTCTCTCTCTCAAATCCAGGAATCCCAAACACTCGATCATTTCAAAACTTCAATCGAGCTTCTTCCTTGTGCTTGAAGCCTCTGCAATCTAAAGGAAGAAAGCCTCTGCAATCTTATGAAGTGTATTTTAGTTCAGTGGTCTTTTCTGATGGCGTGGTGGCTGATGATGTAACAACCCGACTTTTTGAAGTCAAAGTACAAGTCAAAGTCAAAGGAAGAGAAGATTGCTAATTAGATCTATCATTTCTTGCTTGATTATTGCTTGTACTCTTGAACCTCGATAATCGATAGTTTAGTTTATACTATCTTAGTTGTATTATGTGGAATAACAATGCATTAAACGCTAATCTACTAAACGCTATCACATCCCTATCGCATCGTAACTGGAATTACAGGTTATGGATATTGTTTTACGTGTGTGTGCTATTAGGTGTTACTTGTGCATGTTTATATTTTTTTGAGGTGATTATTCGAAAACGCAATCGCAATTCTATCACAACGCAATCTCAACGCGGACTCGAATAACAAGTTTTACTTTTATGGTTATTAGTAGTTATGTTATTGTGTAACTAATGTGTACTACTACCACAACGCTTACTCGCAACGCAACGCTCAACGTACGAAACAGAAAAAGTCGGAAACCAACTGGCAAAAGCCATCCGATCAAAGGACCATTCAATCGAATGGTCATCCATCCGGATGCCCATCCGTCGGATGGCCATCCGATCGAAAGGCCCTCCGATCCACTCTACACCGTTCATGATGTGACAGCTCTCCTCCGATCCTTCGCATTCTCGGCCATATTCCTCCCGATTTCTCACGATTCTTGTAAGTTTTCATTTCAAACCTTGTACTTTCTTGATCTACACACACTTTCCCATCGATTTCACCCACAAATCTCAACTTTTCACCATGGAATCTGTGGATTTGGGCTGTTCTAGGATGACGTCATCATGGGTGTTCATGAACACCAAAGTATAGCTTCATTCCACCAAGAACAACTCAGATCTAAGAGATTTCAGCAAGTTTAAACACTGATTTCATCATAATCTAAACGTTTTTCCAACTGATTTCCACGTTTCTTTAATGTTCTTAACTTTTCACTCAAAAACCGATAGAATCCGAGCTCGGTCAGGCATTCTACTCATTTCCTAGTGAAGTGTCGGTCTGAGAACAGACTACTATAAAAGAGATGACCGACTTAACGGGTTGAACATGAAGTACCGTCAAGAACAGTCACCGGACGAACGGGGTGATTCCCATCCGATCGGATGATTAGGTTTGCTGTGGTTTCCGTTGTTTAACACGTTGTCACACCGTTTCGGTTCAAACGCACAACTTTCAAAACTTAACGAATTTTACAAATTTGCAAAACAAACAGGCCTCCGAACGAATCGACGTCCGATTCGACCGGATGACTTGTGAGGCTCAACATTTAAACAACTTCAAAATCCTCAAAAATGTGTTAAACCTCCACTCGGATCACCATCCGAGCGGACGGGCATCCGTCCGGATGACCGTCCGACCGGATGACCTGAGAAGGTAGAAACACTTCGTCATTTTCAAAATGCTAGAACGAAAACTTCAAAGTTCCATCATACACAAACACATCCATCCCAAACGGACAACCCTCCGACCGAATGGTCATCCGTCCGGATGACCATCCGTCCGGATGACCATCCGTCCGGACGGTCATCCGATCGGATCACCCTCCGTCACCTATCTCACTCGACACCGCTTTACGCACCGTTCAACGCTGATACTATCATACTATGTTCAGGCTAACTCTCCAGCGCTCCCTTCAATCCAAGACTGTGTTTACTCGTTAAACACGATCTGTGAGTATACTCGATCCCTTTTTGCTTAACGCACTTTTGGGTGTTACATACGTTACCTATATCAAATCACATCAATCATACAACGCAAACACATTTTATACACTAACCTCTCTGCATGTTATACGTGTTATTCGATGAATGCTTGTATGTTATGTTTACACAGTGATTGTTGCCTGACACCTTAGCAACGATAGTACTATAGTTTGGACTTAGCACCTGTCGTGGACGGGGGTTGTTAAGGGCTTTTCTTTATGTGTCACAGTGGTGATACGTGTTGCGCATTCTACAACTCACAGTCATGTCTGTGCATATTTCATTGTCGATAACTTACTTGCTTCACATTACTACATGTTACATGTTGGTTATGCGTAAATCTCTTTCGCTACTATTATACTACAAAAGTTGTATGCTCACCTTTACACTATGTGTATTGACTTTTATTTTAACGTATGTGACAAGTGTTTAGGATGCATGCTATGCCTTACTTTGTGGAATCAAGCTAGGGGAGTCTAGAAACGAATTTAATAAAATCTGAGTTGTCGAAACAATTTATTTGTCTTTGAGATACTATGTCTGTAATAACTTCTATGCTTGATATGTTATGGTATGGGATGTAACGTTAAATATTCGGTAATGTTAGTTGTTATAGATTTCTCCTGGGCAATCTGTTTCGTTCAGTGTCGCGCCCCGATGTTTTTGCCATCGGTTGGGGTGTGACAGATTGGTATTAGAGCCATAACTATAGGGAATTAGGCAAGCCTCGACCTAGTCCGGGTCGATGTCTTAGAAACGACCTAGTCTATAGTCTAAGAACCAGCAAACCGACTTGTGCAAACCCGGTAGGGGTTTTGTACGAGCTTACTTGATATGCTCACTCGAACTCGCTACACTCTTGCACGAACATCGCATACTACCGCTTCGCGCAAGACCAGCCTTTCCTAAGGCTAGCAAAACACACAATTTCCCAAAGCAAAAGGGAGAATTTACGTCAGGAATAGGTGTGAAAACTGCAAACCCTAGCGTAAATCACTTGCCTGATGCGCCTTATCACTATAAACACAAGAATTTGCGTTGAACCAAGAGTGAAATCCATACATCGACGCAAATCTCCCTAACTATCTCATAAATTATCACATCAATAGGAATGAAGTCATTAAGTTAGGGGTGAAACCCGCACCTTAACGACTTATTCCGCTCTAAATATCTTGGTTTTACAAAACTCTCACCAAAATCTCGATGGATTCCATCGACATGAGCCACGTAACGACCGAAAGGATGCGTGCCGATCGCCCGAATTGAGGCAAGAGCACAGTCTAATAAGCCAATGCATGTACTCGAAGTCCTTGAGTATAGTCGAGCCACTTTGGGTAGTCACAGTCTCACACACCCAAGACATCCACATTTTCACTGATTTTACGCTCTATCGCTTTTATGTGTTTCGATTCTGAGATCGCAACCGCTGACTCTGTGAATAATGGATTTTATATGTTTTATGTGGCTTTATGTGTTATATATGTATTGGTTTTGGTAATTTACTCGCTTTTCGATCATCGCTTTGATAAATGCGCACGACACGCACAACTATTCACATCTCAAAACACTAACAAATCATAGACGCGCCACAAGCTAATCGCAACGCTACTCGCTGTTTATACTACTCGCTGTCGCTACTCGCATTCGCAACTCTCGAATCGCTTTTCGCAGCCTTGAATGATAGGTGAATACGTGCAGTATATGTAGGTGAATATGTGCAAAATATAGTGGTTAGGTGGATTACGTGCTTCTGTGTGTTATGTGCTTATGTGCCTCTATGATTATGTGATTTATGTGCTTAAGTAGTTGAGGTGTTCTCGGGCTTTATAGCATGTGAGTAAATACTGTGTGGTGAGGTTGAGTGTATCGTCTAAATCCTATGGCGATGTCTGTTGCAGACAATGTCGTCATTCGGATCTCATGCTTCTCGCTCCGCTCGCCGTAACCACGCTAACAAACGCATCGCATCGCTAGTCGCTAAGCAGATGGCTAAGGTCATTCCGCAAATCGTCAGCGAACTAAATGAGAACGCTAGCAAGTCCTCTTAGGAATCAAGGACTGACTCGCCTAAGTCTACTTTTAGCTTCAAGCAGTTTAAAGCCTGCGGCCCCAAAGAGTTCACCGGCGAAGATGGGCCCAGTGCCATGTTTCAATGGTTCGACTCAATTGAAGTCACTCTGCGCCAAAACGGTTGTCCTGATAACCTTCGCACTGTCAACGCAACTGTCGGTTTCCAGTCCAGGGCTCTGGACTGGTGGACTGCCAAAAGAAACAGGTGGGGGAATGACGCAGCCTATGGGCTTACTTGGGATGAGTTGAAGGAAATCATGATGAAGGAATTCTGCCCTCCCCATGAGCTTCAGAAGCTGGAGGACGAGTTTTGGAACATTAAGCAGGAAGGTGGCGACAATGCTGGTCTAACTGCTCGCTTTAAGCAGCTAAGCATCATTTGCCCTGGCCAAGTCTCTACTCCCGATATCACCATCAAGAAATACATCCGTGCTTTACCGGATTGTGTTGCTGATTTCGTGCAAGCCGCCAAGACGACTACCATCGAAGAGACTTATCTACTCGCTGCAGAAATCAACGACAAGCGAGTTAGGGCTAGTTACTTCGATGAAACCACCAAGAGTCTCCATCAAGTTACCGCTACTCCCACCGCTGAAATCGCCGCACCGCAAGCTTCCAAGTCTTCACGTCGCAAGCGCAAGAACAAAATCAACAACAAGAACTGTGCTGTCACTACCGCTCCTCTCAATACTGTTCCTGTCCAACAGTAGAACCAGGACCGCCAAGTAGCGGCACCAGTGACCAATGCACCGCCAGCAAAGCGTGCGTATACCGGTCCACACCATCTCTGCCCCACTTGTACTTATCATCATCCTGTTGGGATCGCGTGTCGATTTTGTGTTCACTGCAACCTTTACGGCCACTTTACTGCAAACTGCCGTACTGATCCTCGTCAAGCTCAAGTTCAAGCTCCTGCTCTGCCAGCTCTACTTCCCGCTCCACAGGGACAACAAGCAGCTCCTGCTCCCGCTGCCCACACAAGAGCCTGCTATGCGTGTGGTGATCCTAACCACTTCGTAAATGTCTGCCCGAACAGAGTGGTGAAGCAAGAGCCACAGCAGCAACAAGCGCAGTAACACCAACAGCAGCAGCAACCAACTTAACAAGCAGCCCGTGGGCGAGTTTTCAACATCAACGTCCGCCAGGCCCAAGCAGACAACAACGTGGTTAATGGTACGTTTCTTGTAAATGGTATTTATGCTTCGTGTTTATTTGATACTGGAGCCGATAACTGTTTTGTATCATTCGAATTCGAAAGGCTCCTAAACTGTAAACGCGTTAACCTCCCATCGACATTCGACGTAGAAGTTACCACTGGGAGAACCGTCACTGTTAGTTCCGTTCTACGTGATTGTACCCTTGATCTCAACAATCACGTTTTCCCGATCAATATTATCTCGATGCAACTCGGTAGTTTTGACGTCATCATAGGCATGGACTTTCTTCGTGAAAAAATCATGCTGAAATCGTTTGCTTCGAAAAGATGATCCACTTCTCTCTTTCAAACGGTGATCAATTGTGTGTATATGGAGAAATCGCTTCGAAGAAATTACAACTCATGTCATGCGTCCAAGCAAGCAAGTATCTCCGCAAGGAACACAAAGCTTTCTTGGCACACATCGTAGTAGCGGAGAAGGAAAAGAAAGAGAAGACAACGGAAGAAGTGCTCGTAGTTCGTGATTTTCCTAACGTCTTTCCTGATGATTTACCTAGTTTACTGCCATTTCGTGATATCGATTTTCGAATTGACCTCATTCCTAGAGCTAATCCTGTTGCTAAAGCTCCCTATCGACTCGCTCCGTCTTAAATGCGCGAACTCTCGAGTCAACTCCAGGAATTGCTTGATAAAGGCTTCATTCGCCCTAGCACCTCTCCATGGGGTGCACCTGTCCATTTCGTTAAAAAGAACGACGGATCGTTCTAGATGTGCATCGATTATAGGGAACTCAATAAGCTGACTATCAAGAATCGCTATCCTTTACCTCGAATCGATTTGTTTGATCAATTACAAGGTGCAACGTGTTTTTCCAAGATTGACTTATGCTCTGGCTATCATCAACTACGGATCCAAGATGAAGACATACCTAAAACCGCTTTTCGAACCCGATACGGTCACTATGAGTTTGTTGTTATGCCCTTTGGTCTTACTAACGCCCCCGCAATCTTTATGGATCTAATGAATCACGTGTATAAACCCTATCTCGACCGCTTCATCATTGTGTTCATCGATGATATCCTTATCTATTCGAAATCAAAAGCCGAACACGCGCAACATCTACATTTGGTTCTTGAATTACTCCAGGGGAATCGACTCTATGCCAAGTTCTCCAAGTGCGAATTTTGGCTAGAGGAGGTTCAATTCCTCGGTCATATTGTCAATAGTTAAGGTATTCACATCGACCCCACGAAGATCGAAGTCGTTAGGAGTTGGATTACACCAAAGAACCCGTCCGAAGTTCGTTCCTTCCTTGGATTGGCGGGTTATTACTGCCGATTCATTGCCGACTTCTCAAAAATCGCTGTTCCGCTTACTTCTCTTACGCACAAGGACAAACCTTTTGTTTGGGGAACCGAACAAGAGGAAGCGTTTCGAACCCTGAAGCTTGTGCTCTGCAACGCTCCTGTGCTCGCTTTACCCGACGAAAACGATGACTTCGTTGTCTACTGCGATGCCTCAAACCTTGGTCTTGGTTGTGTACTTATGCAACGGGGCAAGGTTATCGCGTACGCCTCTCGTCAGCTCAAGATCCACGAGAAGAACTATACAGCCCACGATCTCGAGCTTGGTGCAGTTGTTTTTGCGTTAAAGATTTGGCGACACTACCTTTACGGCACCAAGTGTACGATCTCGACAGATCATAAGAGCCTACAACACATCTTGAGCCGAAAGGAACTGAATATGCGCCAGCGCCGATGGGTTGTACTTCTCAACGATTACGACTGTGAGATTCGTTACCATCCAGGCAAAGCAAATGTTGTTACTGATGCTCTCAGTAGACGAAGCTATTTACATAGCATTCGTAACACTCAAGCACGACACGATCTCGAGGCCCTAATCCGTGACGCTAAGCACGCCTGCTTTATTGAGAACACCCTGCGAGAGGAAATGAAGAAGTGTGGTGCTGAAACTAAATTTGTCACCAAATCGAACGGTATCTATTACTATCTCGATCGCATCTGGATACCAAGTCGCAATAACCTTCGGGAGATATTGCTGACTGAAGCCCACAAATTCCAATATTCCATTCATCTCGGTGCCGACAAGATGTACCATGACCTTCGTCTTCGGTATTGGTGGCCTGGTATGAAGAAGGATATCGCCATCTATGTTTCAAAATGCTTGACTTGTTCGAAAGTCAAGGTTGAGCAACAACGCCCCTTGTAGGATCAGGGATTCGATCAAATGAGTCGATCAGAAGAGTTCTAGACCAAGTCAGAGGCGAAATTCAGTGATTTGATCTTCATTACAGCTTGATATGCACTTAGAAGTAGATTAAATGTCGTTTGTATTGATTTCACAATGTTACACGAGCTGGCGACACTTCGGCAGAGCTTCGCTACCGGAATCAGAATGTTACAAATGAAGACCCAAGACCCTCTATATATAGGAGAAGCCAGGTCGCACCAAACAGTCCACATGACCTGGTCCAGGTCGCACGACCTGGCCCAGTCCGCATGAACTGGTCACTTCGTGCGAAGTGGCTGGTTCCTATCTGTTTCCCGTTTTCTTGAAAAATGTGTCTTGGTCTATCTATCTAGTTACATGACTCGATACAAGACGAAGTCAACAGACATATGCACTAACACCCCTCTGGCTTGCTCGTACAACCCAAGATCCCTATGTGGAAATGGGAGAGTATAACCATGGACTTCATAACGAAACTCCCCCGCACGCCATTAGGTCACGATAGCATTTAGCTTATCGTTGATCGTCTTACTAAATCTACTCATTTTCTGCCGATACGAGAAGACTTCAAGGTAGAACGATTAGCATGGATCTACACCGACGAGATCATCTGTCGACACGGGATGCCTCGTGATATCATCTCTGACCACGATGGTCGGTTTACCTCACGTCTTTGGGAAACGTTTCAATCTGCTCTCGGTACTACCCTTAATCTAAGTACCGCTTTCCACCCCCAAACCGATGGTCAAACTGAGCGCACGATCCGCACCCCTGAAGACATGCTTCGCTCGTGTGTCATAGATTTCGGTGGTAATTGGGACGCGCATTTACCTTTGGTTGAATTCTCGTACAATAACAGTTATCATTCTAGCATTCAAATGGCACCATTTGAGGCATTATATGGAAGAAGATGTCGATCGCCTATTGTATGGCACGAGATCGAAGTTGCTCAAATTACCAGTCCTGAGCTATTGCAAGAAACGACTGACAAAATCCTCCAAATCCGAGATAATCTCTTGAAAGCTCGGAGTTGTCAAAAGAGTTATGCCAATAAATGTCGCAAGCCCCTTGAATTTGACGTTGGCGATCACGTACTCCTAAAGGTTTCACCTTGGAAGGGAGTGATCAGATTCGGCAAGAAAGGAAAGCTCGCGCCTCGATATGTTCGACCCTTTAAGATTTTGGAATAAATTGGCAGGCTGGCCTACAGACTCGAACTACCAGAGGGACTCAGCAACGTCCATCCGACTTTCCACGTCTCGAACTTTAGAAAGTGCCTAGCTGTGCAGTATTTACAAGTACCACTTGAGGATCTACAAGTGGACGAAACATTACACTTCATGGAAAAGCCAGTCGAGATCATGGACCAAGAGACCAAGAAACTCCGATGCTCACACATTCCCATAGTGAAGGTTCGTTGGGAAGGCAAACGCGGCGCCGAGTTCACCTGGGAACTCGAAAGTGACATGAAGACTAAGTATCCACATCTATTCGATATGCATGCGCCTTAATATCGGGACGAAATTCCCTAAAGTATGGGAGGCTGTAACAACCCGACTTTTTGAAGTCAAAGTACAAGTCAAAGTCAAAGTCAAAGGAAGAGAAGATTGCTAATTAGATCTATCATTTCTTGCTTGATTATTGCCTTAATTTCGGGACGAAATTCCCTAAAGTAGGGGAGGCTGTAACATCCCGACTTTTTGAAGTCAAAGTACAAGTCAAATTCAAAGTCAAAGGAAGAGAAGATTGCTAATTAGATCTATCATTTCTTGCTTGATTATTGCTTATACTCTTGAACGTCGATAATCGATACTTTAGTTTATACTATCTTAGTTGTATTATGTGGAGTAACAATGCATTAAACGCTAATCTACTAAATGCTATCACATTGCTATCACATCGTAACTCGAATTACATGTTATGGATATTGTTTTACGTGTGTGTGCTATTAGGTGTTACTTGTGCATGTTTATATTTGTTTTGAGGTGATTATTCGAAAACGCAATCGCAACTCTATCACAACGCAATCTCATCGTGGACTCGAATAACAAGTTTTACTTTTATGGTTATTAATAGTTATGTTATTGTGTAACTAATGTGTACTACTATCGTAACGCTTACTCGCAACGCAACGCAACGCTCAACGCACGAAACAAAAAAAGTCTGAAACCAACTGGCAAAAGCCATCTGATCAAGAGGCCCTCCGATCCACTCTACACCGCCTCTTCCCCTCCCTCGCCTATAAATACCCACCTGTCACATCACTGTTCGTCATATGACAGCTCTCCTCTGATCCTTAGCATTCTCAGCCATATTCCTCCCAATTCCTCGCAATTCTCGTAAGTTTTCATTTCAAACCTTGTACTTTCTTGATCTACACACACTTTCCCATCGATTTCACCCACAAATCTCAACTTTTCACCATGGAATCTGTGGATTTGGGCTGTTCAAGGATGACATCATCATGGGTGTTCATGAACACCAAAGTAAGGCTTCATTCCACCAAGAACAACTCAGATCTAAGGGATTTCAACAAGTTTAAACACTTATTTCATCATAATCTAAACGTTTTTTCCAATTGATTTCCATGTTTCTTCAATGTTCTTCACTTTTCACTCGCAAACCGATAGAATCCTAGCTCGGTCAGGCCTTCTACTCATTTCCTAGTGAAGTACTGGTCTGAGAACGAACTACTATCGAAGAGATGACCGACTTAACGGGTTGAACATGAAGTCCCGTCAAGAACAGTCACCAGACGAACGGAGTGATTCCCATCCGATCGGATGATTAGGCTTGGTGTGGTTTCCGTTGTTTAACACGTTTTCATACCGTTTCGGTTCAAACGCACAACTTTCAAAACTCAACGAATTTTAAAAATTTGTAAAACAAACAGGCCTCTGAATGAATCGTCATCCGATCGGATCGCTATCCGATCAAACGACGATCCGACCGGATGACTTGTGAGGCTCAACATTTAAACAACTTCCAAATCCTCAAAATGTGTTAAACCTCCACTCGGATCACCATCCGAGTGGACGGCCATCCGTCCAGATGACCGTCCGACTGGACGACCTGAGAAGGTAGAAACACTTCGTGATTTTCAAAATGCTAGAACGAAAACTTCAAAGTTCCATCATACACAAACACATCCATCCCAAACGGACAACCCTCTGACCAAATGGTCATCCGTTTGGATGACCATCCGTCCGGACGGTCATCCGATCGGATCACCCTCCGTCACCTATCTCACTCGACACCGCTTTACGCACCGTTCAACGCTGATACTATCATACTATGTTCAAGCTAACTCTCCAGCGCTCCCTTCAATCCAAGACTGTGTTTACTCGTTAAACACGATCTATGAGTATACTCGATCCCTTTTTGCTTCACGCACTTTTGGGTGTTACATACGTTACCTATATCAAATCACATCAATCACACAACACAAACACATTTTATACGCTAATCGCTCTGCATGTTATACGTGTTATTCGATGAATGCTTGTATGTTATGTTTACACAGTGATTGTTGCCTGACACCTTAGCAACGATAGTACTATAGTTTGGACTCAGCACCTGTCGTGGATGGGGGTTGTTAAGGGCTTTTCTTCACGTGTCACAGTGGTGATATGTGTTGCGCATTCTACAACTAGCAGTCACGTCTGTGCATATTTCATTGTCGATAACTTACTTACTTCACATTACTACGTGTTACATGTTGGTTATGTGTAAATCTCTTTTGCTACTATTATACTACTAAACTTGTATGCTCACCTTTACACTATGTGTATTGACTTTTATTTTAACATATGTGACAGATGTTTAGGATGCTTGTTATGCCTTGCTTTGTGGAATCAAGCTAGGGGAGTCTAGAAACAAATTTAATAAAATCTGAGTTGTCGAAACAATTTATTTTTCTTTGAGATACTATGTCTGTAATAACTTCTATGCTTGATATGTTACGGTATGGGACGTAACGTTAAATATTCGGTAATGTTAGTTGTTATGGATTTCTCCTGGACAATCTGTTTCGCTCAGTGTCGCGCCCCGATGTTTCCGCCATCGGTTGGGGTGTGACAGATGAAGGCGACAATAGTAAGATAATTGCGTGTATGTTCTATTTTAGGTTTTCGTTATTTGATTAAATTTGTTGCAGTTTGGCTTTTAAAACTATGATTTGGAGGAGATTAAAGGGGATTAGCTGATTTCTTCAGGTGATTTTATAACCCTTTTAATGATATGTTTTGAACGGTTGTTACAGATCCAGTGTGCTTTTCTGATGTGAAATTGAGGTCAATTTTGTAGGTTTAGAAGGTATATGGATATTAATCAGTGTTATTTAGTTGAAAATGAGGATTTACTGATTTAGGTTATTTATTTGGATGAGTTATGATAAAATGTTTGTTCATTTTAAGTGTTGAAGAAAAATTGAGCAGTAATTATGTCATATTTTCTAATTTGCAATTGAAAGTAGATGTTAATATGTTATATGTGTGGAGTATAAGTTTTTTCTCCGGTAAATTCGAAAAGGTAGTTGACTAAATGTTGTGTGAATTGTTTTAGCTAAAATTTATCGACACGACGCTAAGTGTGAACAGGCTATTTCGGGGGAGAACGTTATATTGTTGTAGAGATGTCTTCGAGTAGCATTTAGCTGAGATGAAGAACACTCAGGTTATGATATTTACATTTTTTAACTTTAAAGGTGTTTTTTTTATAAGGTTTAGTGCAAGTAAACTTAACAGTTAACACAAGAGATAAGCATGAAAACTTACTTGATTGCTTGGATAGTTTTGTACAAGTGTAGAAGTTTCTACAGTTTTCCGACGAGTTATGCCAAATAAGGGCATTTTTTTTGAAGAAAACCTAGAGTGATTCAAATAAATGGCTTAGTTTTTTCAGAGACTTGGTGGGATCCCATCTAATGTTGACATGACTACCCTTATTTTGGCTGGAATTGTTTTGGAAACGATATGACTGTGACAATCTGATAGTATTAATCAATAAATTTGAAACAAACAATTATTTATTATGAATGGATGTAAGGGAAAAACGAAATCACAAGTGAGTATAAATGAGTTGTATAGTTATCACTTGGTTAATATTGCTACATTGAGAGTCATCTATATGACTTTTAGTTTTTCAAAGAATTGAATTATAGAAGTTATTGATTTAAATTTATATTCTATGCAGGAGTCCCTGGATACACCAGAAACACATGAGTCTCAAAGTGACAGACATAATAATGAAACAGAAGCTCGTGTTCCTGGCTCTGGTTCGATATCTATTTCAAGCAATGACAACAGAAAAGTTTCCTGGGAGGATATTGAACTTGTATATAAGTTTTATATTTTGTTTTGCATATCATTCTCTCTCGTAGATTTATAAAGTAAGTCAAGATTTGTCTGTGTTGATACTATTATTGAATTCTGTAGGTCCAAAACTTGATAGAACGCTATTTGCAGTTGTACATGAATAGAGACGAGGTGGTGAAAACTCTACTAAATCGTGCAAGGATTGATCCTGGTTTTACAACTATAGGTAAAAAGTTTTACCATATTTTTTCTCCTGCAATCGTTGTGTCACATTCAGTTTCTTGAACTTCCATGCTGTTTCAAGTTTTAGTTATAGATAAAGGAAATTGTTAGTTACACCACAATGTAACAAGATAAATAAATGAATTAAATAATGGTATTGCTTTATTAGGATATATATTTTTTTTGTATATTGATAGTTCATATCTAATACGAGTTTTAACATTTTTGAAGAATCAGGCTGCCCTTGTATGTTTTTTTATTGTTCGAATTATCGGGTTTTTTACAAAATATCTGTGGTGTTACACATTGTTTATTTATTTCCTTTGATGACAGACCAGGACAACGATGAAATATCAAATGCAGAAGATCTGAACGAAACTTCAAAGCAACAAAACAGACTCGACGATGTTGGTTTACCAGTAGAGAGGTCTTCCCCTGAGGCGTCTGATTGATGTATTGCAAAATACATCCATTTATCATGTAGAGTTTGTGCATATTTCGTATTCATTAGTTTAGATTTTGTTTAGAATTTTATTACTTTGATAAAATCTCATTTTACAGGTCGTTGGTGCTGAAATTGTTACAAAACGAAGAAGAGTTGGCTGAGTTTCAGAGTTAGAATAATTTCTGGAAATTTGCAATGCTGAAGCTGATAAAAAAACGAAAGAGTCTGTGGAAAACAGGCCCTCGCGTCACGCCACACTGAAGTCCTACACCTGTCGCGTGCAGCTAGCATTAAAATAATAATATATGGTCATATCGCGTTGTCGCGCTACGCGACCAGGTGGCCCTATACCCGTCGTGCGACGCGACGGGCTTATATGGCGGCAATCCTTCGTAACAAGTCAAGGGTTTAGTATAAAAAGTCAAGAATTGTTCCAAAAACCCTATTTACGAATTGAGAAGAGTTTGGACGAATTTCAGAGTTCTTTTGAAGCGTTTTCGAGCACGGAGAGCTACCGGTTGAAGATACGAAGTGCGGGAATCGTTCGGGTGTCTTTACTTTCGTATTTCTTTACAGTCATGTTTTGTGTTTTCGTTAATACTTGGATTTTGATGTTTTTCATGACTATTCGTGGCTAAATCTTTGTAACTACCTAGACATGGATGATTGATTGCTATTGTTTTGATTATATTTTGGATTTATGGAAGATATGGATTATTTATGAACTATAAACGATTTGTTCTATCGGTTAGATGTATATGCGTGCTTGATATTGTTTGAATATTAATTATTGCTTCATATGATTCTTGGCGACGGTCTTTATCACATAATAGAGTCGTGCTAGGGTTTAGATTGTGGTGAGTGTCTATATCACATAATAAATCTTGAACTCTTTAAGGTGAAATTATGTAACTAACCTTAGAAGTAATAATTGGTTATCTTATAAAATCAAGTGTTCTACTAATCATCAATAGCTGCAAGGTGCGAGATTATTGCTAGGTCTAAGTGATTAAACCGTAAGGTGGGTCCTTTTTAGGAAGTAAACCTTTTGGCTGCTGTCTAGCAAGTCTAACTGAGAAAACAAGTCTATCCTAGGTTTAGATCTCGACAGGGAGCAAGCCTTATAGGATACTTTTATAAATCCGTTAGATGTCTTGCAAAGGAGTCTAATAACCGGTAAATTAACAACCTTTAGGGGATCATACCGCGCTCTTGAGAAGGGTTAGGGGTCCTTAGATTTCCCGAGAGGTGAGAATAAGATCCCGGTTCCATAGTAGACAACTTCCAAATATAATCTTAACTAAAAGCAATCAGGATTCCTGTCTAGGTAGTGTTTTCATCATCTGAAAGAAGTTCGCAGTAATTCGTTAATTAGCTTAGTTAATTAAGTTAGTTTTAATGACATTCTTAGGCTTTTTTAGAACCCCCCCCCCCCCAAAACATAAAAATAGTTAAGTTTAGTGTCAGAGTCTGTCTAAAAAAATAATTAGCGTAATTAATTAGAGTCTCGTGGGTTCGATTTTCGGACTTACTTAGCTTTACTAGAGTCGACCGGTTCACTTGCCGGTTAGTAGTTTAGTCGAGTTTAGAGAGTCTAGAGTATTACTTTAAGTCTAGATTTAGGTTAATTTCAGTTGTTTTTATTAAACTACTTTTAGAACATCAGGTTTTTGGCGTCGTTGCCAGGGACTCTTGGCAATTGCGTTGATTACTTTGTTTGGGCTTCATTTGATTTCATTATGTGCTATTTGAGTGTTTTCGAGTAGTAGGAGTCTAAATAGTCCTAGTGTCTTTTGTTTCTATTTTAGAGTCTTTTGTTTGAGTCGTCTTACTTGTTTATTGGCGGTTTTGCAGTGAATGCCCCACATACGTTCTCAGGGACCACCGAAGCCGTCGATTGACTTGTATGCCTTTTCGTCTTCTAGTTTAAAGGTTAGTAAATCTTCCACTTCATCTTCCGCCCCTTCTGACTCTACATCCCAATCTATACCACCAGCCTTTGACTTCACCCCGAAGTCATCACCCCACAATTCCCACCACCTTCCCATTCCCGTACACCTAGTCCTACACCCGTAGTTCAAATGGCCAATAGAACCGTTTACCAACAAGCCACCACCGGCTTCACCGATGCTAATTCCTCCATCACCCTTCCCAACATTGCTAATGATAGGTCCTGGCAGATTCCATCCTACATCATAACGGCCATCACCAATTCGTGCCAATTCCACGGCCGTGATGACGAGGATGCTCCCGCCCACATTAACCGCATCACCCACCTTTGTAGCACCTTCTCTATTGAAGGTGTTAATCTAGATGCCAGGTACCTACAGGTCTTTCCATTTTCTCTCGCTGGCCGCGCAGCCGTCTGGTTCGATTTGCAGCCAGCGGGAACTTTCACCACTTAGGCAGGTTTACGAGATGCTCTCTAAGCTAAATATTTTCCACCCGCCATAGCATCTCGTCTACGCGATCAGATCCATTCGTTCCGGATGGAGCCTGATGAGCCGTATCACCTGGCCTGGGAGCGTTTTCAAACTCTGCTTTCACGTTGTTCTCAGCATGGTTTGTCGGATTGGGCACTTATTGAAAAGTTCTACAATGGTCTCACCCGCGAAATTAAAGCCCGGTTCGATACTTCTGCTGGAGGGCAACTTATGGGTAAAAAGACAGTTAATGAGTGTAATGATCTGTTTGAGAGTTTCGCCCATTCTGATATGGACTATAGTACTACCAGCAGGACTTCCATTCCTGTGACTACCTTCTCGGCCACTCGAGGGGTAAACTAAGTTGGCTTGGATTTATCAGTAGCTGCTGTTCTAGAGGGTCTGAAACAAGAGTTGAATGAGATTAAGAAAAAGATTGATAGGTGTGAGGTTTGTAGGGGGCCACGACACGATAGATTGTCCCACACTTACACTAGAGCATGTAGAGTTTATAGCCGGTCAGTCTAGGAGTCCGTTTAATAATAATTATAATTATAACTCTAACTGGCATGGTAGTTGTCGCAACCCCCGCCCCCTGACAACCCGGGAATGGGCCGCCGCGGCAAGTTTTGGTGGTATCTGTTATTTATCCATTTTGGCAGCGGAATTTACATCAGGACCGTAGTTAGGAAATATTTTATCAGAGTAAAATACCACGCTTTTATAATATTAAACACATGGGAAAATCCCAAGTTTCAAGTACACATATTTTCATAGGGATAAAACCCTATTTTATTTTAATAAAACATCTATTCATTTTAGGTAACTTTATAGCCACTTCTTAAGCCTTCAGTGCTGTCCAACTGGCTTCTATTTGGCTTTCATATTTTGTTACCTGAAACGCGTTTAAAAACATTTTTCAATGGAAAATACTGGTGAGTGAATCTCAGTTTAATCAAGTTTAGTAAAAACCATTGTACAGTATTGAGGGCGGTCGCGCAATTACATTTGTTTCCATATATTCAATTACCACCCACGGTACTCTCAACCCGACTTGTGGTCATGTTACTCCTCGCAAGGTAGTAACAAATTTTGTATAAAAAACCCCAACATACCGACGATAATTGTAGAATACAAATACTCAATCATTGTTTAATATATTATTAATTACGTGAGGTTTTGTAAACAATTTGCAAAAAGGAGATTACTCACATTGCTGTCTTAGGTTATCCTTTAGGGTTTCCTATTGATTATCTATAATTTACACAAATGTACACGTGTTAGTATAATAACCCATTATTTATATTAATGATACCCTCCCCGAGACAACATTCCAACGACTACGTCGGGCAGAACCACGACAGCCGTTACGGAACCCTGGATCAATCGGGCAGCGTATCTAATACGTAACCGGGGTTATGATACTTACAACGGTGCAGAACTTCGTTATTTAGGGGGTATTTTTGCCCGCTATTATAATTGCTATGCAGAAATTAGAGACAAAGATTGAGATTTGAACGATTGTAAACTAAAGCTCGAGGCCCCTATTTATAGTTCTGATCGACAGGTCTCTCGTGGCCCGTGTAGCCCGAGGGGTTACCCTTCGCGGCCCGCGACATAGGGGATGTAGGGTCTTGCTGATCCTGGTCATTACACTAGGCTTGACACGATTGTGCCACGTGTCAGCACCGGGTGCGGTCTGGTGGTTGGGCTGTCGCGCCCCGCGTAGACCAGGGAGTGGTCTTACGCGGCCCACGAGCGATATAAAAACTTTGTTTTTAATTAATTTTTAATAAAATAGAGGTATTTAGGGTCCGTTTTTGCATACGGGGTGTATTTTAGGACATATTGGGGTATTTTAATTATATTTTTAGGGTGTCAAAAATATTTTGGAGGGTTGTTACATCCTCCCCACCTTGTTTTAGAGCCCGTCGTCGAGATCTACTGGAATAGGTGCGGGTATTTTCTTTGCATTTCTGATTCAAGCTCCCATGTGTATTCTGGTCGTCTTTTGGAGTCCCATTTCACTTTGACCAGAACAAATCTCTAGTGCTTGAGGTTCTTAACCTTCCTGTCTTCAATCTGTAGAGGCCTTTCTACAAACTTAAGTTGTTCATTTACCTCTATGTCCTTAAGAGGTACTACCAGTGATTCATCAGCTAAGCATTTCTTGAGATTAGATCAATGAAATACATCATGTGTCCCTACCATTTCTTCTGGCAGTTGAAGCTGATAGGCTACAGGTCCTATTCTTCTAATAATCTTAAAAGGTCCAACATACCTGGGGCTTAGCTTTCCCCCTTTGATGAATCTTATCACTCCTTTCCAAGGAGAGACTTTCAACAACACTTTATCTCCTACCTGAAATTCCAACGGATTTCGTCTGTTATCAGCATAACTCTTTTGTCAATCACGTGCTGCTTTCAGTCGTTCCTTGACTTGAATGATCTTGTCGGTTGTTTCTTGCACTATTTTAGGTCCGGATAATTGCTTTCCCCAATTTCTGCCCAACAGACTGGGGTTCGGCATTTTCGTCCATAAAGTGCTTCGAATGGTGCAGCATTGATACTTGTGTGATAACTGTTATTATAAGAAAATTCTATCAATGGTAAATGATCATCCCAATTACCTCCAAAATCAATTACACAAGCTCTAAGCATGTCCTCCATTGTTTGAATTGTCCTTTCGCTTTGTCTGTCCGTTTGAGGATGATAAGCGGTGCTTAGATTCAACTTGTTTCCCATTGCTTTTTGGAAACTTGTCCAAAAATGAGAGGTAAAACGGCTATCCCTATCCGACACAATTGATAAAGGAATTCCATGTAAAGAAACTATTTCATTTACATACAACTTAGCTAACTGTTCCATACTAAAATTTTCCTTCATTGGTATGAAATGAGCTGACTTAGTTAGCCTGTCTACAATCACCCAGATTGTATCATTACCTTTCCTGGTCTTGGGTAATTTGGTAACAAAGTCCATTGTTATCAATTCCCATTTCCACACTGGCATTTCTAACTGCTGCAACAGACCTGAGGGTTTCTGGTGTTCAACTTTAACTTGTGAACAACTTAAACACTTAGAAACATAAGCTGCTATATCCTTTTTCATTCCTATCCACCAGAAATTCTTTCTTAAATCCTGGTACATCTTATCACTTCCAGGATGCATCATATACTTAGACTTATGGGCTTCTTCTAATATACGGTGGCGTAGGTTTCCTAATTTATGTATCCACATTCTTTTCTTATGGAATCTCCAAATTCCATCTGTTCCTTGTTCTAATTCCTTAATCATTCCCTTCAACTTTTCAGTATCATCCTTAATTACTGATTCTTGTACTTTTCTAATCTGCTCATTTAAATCCACTTGTAGATTTAATTTAAGAGAACATACTCTTTTTGGCTTTTCGTGATACTTTCGACTTAAAGCATCGGCCACTACATTAGCCTTTCCTGCATGATACTGGATATCACAATTATAATCACTAAGTAATTCCATCCAGCGTCTTTGTCTCATATTCAACTCCTTTTGCCCAAAAACATACTTTAAACTCTTATGATCAGTGAAAATAGTAAACTTACTACCGTATAGGTAATGTCTCCAAATTTTCAGGGCAAAAATTATAGCTCCTAATTCTAAATCATGAGTGGAATAATTCTCTTCATGATTCTTAAGTTGTCTAGAGGCGTAAGCTATAACCTTTTTTTGTTGCATCAACACACATCCATAACCTAACTTAGAAGCGTCACAATAGACTACAAAGTATTCAGTTCCTTCTGGTAACACTAGTATGGGTGCGTTGGTTTGTCTTTGCTTAAGAATTCTAAAGGCTTCTTCTTGTTTTAGTCCCCATTCAAACTTAACAGATTTACAGGTTAACTTAGTCAAGGGAATGGCTATTCTAGAAAAATCTCGAATAAACCTTCTATAATAATCGGCCAATCCTAAGAAACTTCTAACCTCGGTTGGTGACTCAGGGGTTTTCCATTTGGTAATTGCCTCAATCTTGATGGGATCTACATGAATTCCTTCATGATTAACTAGATATCCAAGAAATTGTATCTGTTCTAACCAAAACTCGCACTTTGAAAACTTAGCATAGAGCTTTTCCTTTCTTAATAAACTTAGAAGGGCTTGCAAATGCTTTGCATGTTCCTCTTTACTCTTAGAGTAAATGAGAATATCATCTATAAAAACAATTATGAATTTATCCAAAATTTGGCTTACATATTCGGTTCATCATGTCCGTAAATGCAGCTGGGGCATTGGTTAAACCAAATGGCATGACAGTAAATTCATAATGACCATACCTTGTTCTAAACGCGGTCTTAGGAATGTCCTCTTCCTGTACCTTTAATTGATGATATCCTGACCGTAGATCGATTTTAGAGAAAAATCGAGCTCCTTGCAACTGATCGAACAGATCATCGATTCTTGGTAATGGATACCGATTCTTAATCGTGACTTTGTTCAATTCACGGTAGTCAATGCACATACGCATCGATCTGTCTTTCTTCTTAACGAATAAAATCGGCGCTCCCCAAGGGGATGAACTCGGATGTATGAATCCTTTCTCCAACAATTCGTCTAATTGTTTCTTCAGTTCCTGCATTTCTGCGGGTGCCAAACGGTAAGGTGCTTTGGCAATTGGCGCTGTCCCTGGTAGCAGGTGAATTCTGAATTCAACTTCTCTATCTGGCGGTAGTCCTGGTAATTCTTCTGGAAATACATCTGAAAATTGGGACACTACTGGAATATCCTTTAATTCTTTTCCTTTGGTGATAATGATTATAGAAATCAAATACACTAATGATCCTTTTCTTACATAACTTGCTGTTTTCATCACAGAGATGAATTTTGTGGATCTAGAAGGCTTTTCTCCTTTAATCGTGATCTTTTCACCCTTCGGTGAATTTACTTGAATCGACTTTTGATCACATAAAATACTGGCTTTATTGGATATTAACCAATTCATTCCTAATACGACATCAAATCCTGCCAGATTCATTGGGTAAAGATTTGCACCAAACTTTTGATTTAAAAATTCTATTCTTGCTCCCTGCAAGATTTCAGAAATCTTAATGGTTTCCCCATTTGTTGTCTCTAATAAACATTCTTGTAGGAGTTTAGTTAATGGTTGATTGAGACTTTTGCAAAAGTAAGTATTAATAAAACTTTGGTTTGCACCAGAGTCAAATAATACTTTAGCAAAAACATCATTAACTAAAAACGTACTGGCTATTACGTCCGGAATCGTCTTGGCTTCATCTGCTGTCAGAACAAATGCTCTAGCATTTTTAGTGTTCTTGTTGTTCGTAGCTGGGGCTAATTTTGGACAGTTTGGCCTGATGTGACCTTTTTCTCCACAGTTGAAGCACATCCCATTATTAGTTTTCCTCCTGCAATTTTCTTCCTTGTGTCCCGGTAACTTGCAGAAATTGCAGTAAGTGGAGCATTTTCCCGAATGCTTCTTCTTGCAAGCCTTGCAGTAGGGTGCAGTGGTAGAACTTCTATTTCTCCCACGGTTGGAATTTCCATAGCGGAATTCCTGGTTAAGTCTCTGAGCTAGGTTCCTTCTCTGATCTTCTTCCCGTGTACGCACTAATTCATCAGTCAAGGTATTTGCTAGTTGTACAGCTTCTTCTATGGTTTGAGGTCTAGCTGCCTTGACTACATGCCTTATCTCACTAATTAATCTCCAGATGTAACGGGAGATCAATACTGGTTCAGGTGATGCAAGGGTTGGCACTATTCTGGCATATTCAAAGAATAACGTAGTGTACCCCTTACTGTCCACTCCAGTCATCCTAAGGTTTAGGAATTTATTTTCTATCAGTTCTTTTTCATTGGGAGGGCATAATTTCCTTTCTACCATGCTCTTAAATTCCTCCCATTCCATATTGTAGACCCTATCACTTCCTCTAGACTAAAGGATAGTGTTCCACCATTCTAAGGCTGAGTTCTTAAACAGATTAGAAACAAACATTATCTTATCCTCTTCTGCGCACTTGCTTATTTTCAAGACTGCCTTAGTCTTTTCTATCCAGCGTAAAGCTGCAACGGCCCCTTCATTTCCCGAGAAATCCATTGGTTTACAAGACAAGAATTCTTTATAAGAACAACCATAAGGCATGGTTCTTCTTCTTTTGGAAATAGGTGCTTCAAGTATGGGTCCATTGTTTACGCTGTTTCAGGTTCAGTTGGTCGCTTACTGCTATGTTTACTTTTATTTTCAGCTTCCCTAACTGTTTGAATAATATATGGCATCGCATCTATTATTCCTTGTGCCACTATGTGTTGGATGGCACTATTATCCACTGGGTTTCCATGGTTATCATTGTTCGGATTATCGTTATTCAGATTATTGTCATTCTGGTTTTCCGGGTTATTATCCGAGTTCTCTTGATTCACTTGGTCGGCCATCTGAATTTTAAACAATTATCACGTATTAATATCACAAGATAATATTTAATATAATCAATCACATAATACGCATTTTGGTCAAAAGCGTCGATCATTGCGACTTACTCTATTTTTATATAGTATGCATCTAATACAATACAACTGAAATTAAAATTATACTATTAGTAGTAAGCATCTATAGTTATGCTTTTTTTCACACATATTATATATTATTATATTATTATTATTACTACCTTCACCATTACTTTCACGGATATGGATTCATCCAGAAATCCATATGACGCTTGTCGTACTTCCAGATGAGTCGTTCTCCTACTTGCCTCATCCTCTCACAACTTTCTAAAATTTCTTCTTCGAAAGTTCGGAGCTCTTGCACATTTTCTGCACTAATTGGGGGTGCAGGTGCTAGTACTGGATCTGGGTACTGTGGCATAGGTTCTTCTTGAGGATACGGATTCTCTAGGATTTCCCTAATGTATTCATCATTATCGTAGTAGGGATCTAGAGGGTCCAGACCTGGGTAAGCTGCTAGGTTTGGCATGGGTAGGTCCGTTAGGTGGTAGCGTTGCACATAATGCCTATGATAATCAAACCATGGATCGTAGTCTGGGTCTAAGGGATTGGGTGCTAGTACCCTAGGTATCTCCTCTGGATTAAAATCATGCATTTCGACTTGATTTTTTGGGTTGTTTTCTATCTCCATTGGTTGTAATGGTTGGGGTGCTATCGGTTGTTCCAGGTTAGGGTCGGCAGCTGTGGTTGCTAAGATATGAAATTTTGCTAAACTCCTATTAAGCATGTCTTGGGTGTGGGCATCGGTTTCTCTTTTAGCTGCTGCTAGCACTCGTTGTTCTTGTAACTTTTTCATTCTCTTCCTACGCTCATGTGCTCCCTTACTGAACCATCCTCTCTTTTTCGGAGGGAATGGCTCTTCAGACTGAGCCTTAAACACGAATATCCCTTCTTCATCATCAGCTGAATACCCTGAGAGGGTAGGCTGTGAAGAGGTGCCTTCGATTCTAGGTGAGCTGGACAACTGACGATACGCGTCGGAAGGTCCTTGGTCACTCATACTGTAAACTAACAAATAGTCAAATAACACATAACAATAATATACAGATATGCATGTATTTTTATAATTTATTTCCTAACACTTTAAATAATATCTTGGTGTCAGCAGAACACTTTTGTGGCTGAATCAGTGGCTTAGCTCTGATACCACCTTCTGTCGCAACCCCCGCCCCCTGACAACCCGGGAACGGGTGGCCGTGGCCAGTTTTGGTGGTATCTGTTATTTGTCCATTTTGGCAGCGGAATTTACATCAGGACCGTAGTTAGGAAATATTTTATCAGAGTAAAATACCACGCTTTTATAATATTAAACACATGGAAAAATCCCAAGTTTCAAGTACACACATTTTCATAGGGATAAAACCCTATTTTATTTTAATAAAACATCTATTCATTTTAGGTAACTTTATAGCCACTTCTTAAGCCTTCAGTGCTATCCAGCTGGCTTCTATTTGGCTTTCACATTTTGTTACCTGCAACGCGTTTAAAAACATTTGTCAGTGGAAAATACTGGTGAGTGAATCTTAGGTTAATCAAGTTTAGTAAAAAACCATTGTACAGTATTGAGGGCAGTAGCGCAATTACATTTGTTTCCATCTATTCAATTACCACCCACGGTACTGTCAACCCGACTTGTGGTCATGTTACTCCTCGCAATGTAGTAACAAATTTTGTATACAAAACCCCAACATACCGATGATAATTGTAGAATACAAATACTCAATCACTCTTTAATATATTATTAATTACGTGAGGTTTTGTAAAAACAATTTGCAAAAAGGAGATTACTCACATTGCTGTCTTAGGTTATCCTTTAGGGTTTTCTGGTGATTATCTATAATTTACACAAATGCACACGTGTTAGTATAATAACCCATTATTTATATTAATGATACCCTCCCCGAGACGGCATTCCAACGACTACATCGGGCAGAACCACGACAGCCGTTACGGAACCCTGGATCAATCGGGCAGCGTATCTAATACGTAACCGGGGTTATGATACTTACAACGGAGCAGAACTTCGTCATTTAGGGGGTATTTTTGCCCGCTGTTATAATTTCTATGCCGAAATTAGAGAGAAACATTGAGATTTGAACGATTGTAAACTGAAGCTCGAGGCCCCTATTTATAGTTCTGATCGACAGGTCTCTCGCGGCCCGCGTAGCCCAAGCGGTTACCCTTCGTGGCCCGCGACATATGGGAGGTAGGGTCTAGCTGATCCTGGTCATTACACTAGACCTGACACGATTGTGCCACGTGTCAGCACCGGGTGCGGTCTGGTGGTTGGGCTGTCGCGCCCCGCGTAGACCAGGGAGTGGTCTTACGCGGCCCGCGAGCGACATAAAAACTTTGTTTTTAATTAATTTTTAATAAAATAGAGATATTCAGGGTCCGTTTTTGCATACGGGGTGTATTTTAGGACATATTGGGGTATTTTAATTATATTTTTGGGGTGTCAAAAATATTTTGGAGGGTTGTTACAGTAGTGGTAATAATAGTGGTTTCCACTCTTCTGGTAACCCTCCTAGTTTTCCGTCGGGTAAGTATCAAAATAGGGGGCCAGGTCTTTACTCTAGTAGTGGTTCAGGTTCAGGGGGTCAATTTGCTAGTGGGGGGTCAGGTCACCAAGGTCATTTTAGTGGTTCAGGTTCAGGGGGTCAGTTTTCTGGAAGGGGGTCAAATCAAGAGGGTCAGGCTAGTGGAAACGGTTCAGATGGTAGTTTAAGTAGGATTGAAGAGATGTTTGCTCAATTGATGGTTAGAGATCAAGCTACACAAAAAACTTTAACTGAATTTTGTAATTTTGCTAAAAACCAAGAGCAAGTTAATAAAAATCAAGAGCTTCAACTTAAAAATCAACAATCCGCACTTTTAGACCTTCAAAAAATGGTAGGTGGTTTAGCTAAACAATTACAAGAGAATCCAGTTGGTCAGTTTTCAGGAAATACCTACCCGAACCCCGCTAACCATTCAGCGAAGGCCATTACTACCCGTAGTGGCAATAGTCTAGGGGAGGTAGTGAGAGAGAGTGTTGAGATAGAGGATGAGGAAGAAGTTGATGAAGAGATAGAGATTTAAGCTCCCGGTAAGGTGCAACATAGGCTAGACCCAGCAAGCACCGCATACACCGAGGAGCCCCAAGTAGAAAAGAGGGTTGAAAAACGTCCCATAGTGGTTAGGCCTTCACCGTTAGTTGATCATTCTCGCGTTCCTTACCCCGCCCGCCTTAAGCATCAAAAATATGCTAAGGAATATGGGCAATTCTTAGAAATGTTTAAGCAACTGAAAATCAACATTCCTTTCATCGAAGCCTTATAGTCCATGCCTAAGTACCCCAAATTCCTTAAGGACCTTCTAAAACGTAAGGATAGGTTATGAGAGCTTTCAAACATCCCGTTAGCCGGAGGTTGTTCCGCGGTAGTCTTGAATAAGCTACCGGAGAAATTAACCGACCCAGGTACATTCACCATTCCTTCCTTCTTCGGGGGTGCCGTTACCCCCGCTCATGCCTTAGCGAACTTAGGTGCTAGCATCAATTTGATGCCGTTTTCTCCTTATGAGAGGCTATGGTTAGGAGAGCTTACACCCATGCGTTTGTCATTGTCCTTAGCCGATCGATCGGTTAAGTATCCTCGTGGAGTCATAGAGAACTTGCTTGTGAAGGTAGATAAATTTGTGTTTCCCGTAGATTTCGTGGTCTTAGACATGGATGCCGATGAGAGAGTCCCGATCATTCTCGACCGCCCATTCCTTCGAACCACAAAGTCCGTCATCGACGTCTTTGACGGTAAGATATCACTTAGAGCGGGCGATGAGATAGTTACCTTTGAGGTAGATAAAGCCATGCAACATCCTAGTGGTAGCGATGATTCTAGTGGTCCATGTCACTTCGTCTACTTTCTAGATTCGTTCATCTCATGCGTTGATAGGTGCCTAGATTTTATTAGTGGGGCCGATCTAGTTATTGAGGGAGTAGTTGAGGATGAGATTGTTGATGAGGGTGAGGAGGTAGATTCATCTTGGGTTCCCGAAACCCTAGAGCTATGTGAGGTTAGGGAGGAGAGTGAGAGCAAACCCGTAGATACTCCACCTTTAGAGCTTAAGGTTCTCCCGTCCCACCTAGAGTACGTCTTCTTAGGAGAAAATTCTAGTATGCCCATCATCATCTCATCTAGATTGACGGAGGAGGTGAGGAGAAAGTTAGTTGAGGTGCTAAAGGAGCATAAAGAGGCGATTGCTTGGAAATTGTCCGATATCAAGGGGATTAGCCCCACCTTTTGTACCCACCGTATTCTTTTGGAGGATGAATTTAAACCTGTGGTGCAACCTCAAAGGCGTTTAAATCCTAACATGAAAGAGGTTGTTAGAAAAGAAGTATTGAAGTTTATGGAAGCTGGTTTGATTTACCCCATATCCGACTCTTCATGGGTGAGCCCTACTCAAGTTGTCCCCAAAAAGGGGGGGATGACCGTTGTCGTTAATGAGAAAAATGAGCTTATCCCATCTCGTACGGTTACCGGTTGGCGTGTATGTATTGACTACCGCAAGCTCAATAATGCCACCCGGAAGAACCATTTCCCGCTTCCTTTCATCGATCAAATGCTTGAGCGTCTTACGGGGCAACAATTCTATTGTTTCCTTGATGGTTTTTTTTGGCTATTTACAAATCCCTATCACGCCGGAAGACCAAGAAAAGACAACGTTTACATGTCCATACGGCACATATGCGTCCCGGCGCATGCCTTTTGGGCTATGTAACGCTCCGGCTACATTCCAACGGTGCATGATAGCGATCTTTCAAGACATGGTTGAGAGTTCTATGGAGGTCTTTATGGATGACTTCTCGGTTTACGGCGATTCGTTTGATCATTGTTTAGAGAATTTGGCAAGGATGATGAAGAGGTGCGTTGAGACGAAGTTGATGGTTAATTGGGAAAAGTGTCACTTCATGGTCACGGAGGGGGTAGTCTTAGGGCATAAGATTTCTAGAGCCGGGATAGAGGTAGATAGAGCCAAGATAGATACTATTCGTAGGCTTCCTCCACTGACTAGTGTCAAGTCTATCCGTATATTTTAGGTCATGCGGGCTTTTATAGGCGCTTTATTAAGGATTTTTCCAAAATTACTCTCCCCATGACTCGACTCGTCGAGAAAGACGTCCCATTTGTCTTTGATGAAGAGTGTCTTAAAGCGTTCGACTTCCTTAAAGAGAAACTCGTGAGTGCACCCATTCTTGTATCCTCCGATTGGAGCTTACCGTTTGAGCTCATGTGCAATGCGAGCGACTACGCGGTCGGGGCGGTCTTGGGTCAAAGATGGGAGAATCACTTTCACCTAATCTACTATGCGAGTAAAACCCTCAATGATACCTAAGAGAATTATACTACTACCGAGAAGGAACTCTTATCCGTGGTCTTTTCTTTGATAAATTCCGATCATACCTTGTGCTTTCCAAGACCATAGTTTTCACCGACCATGCGGCTTTGCGCTATCTTTTCCAAAAGAGAGATGCTAAGCCCCGTCTCATTCGTTGGATTCTACTCCTTTCCGAGTTTGACATAGAGATTAGGGATAAGAAAGGAGCGGAAAACATAGCGGCGGATCACCTTTCGCGTTTAGAGGATCCGAATAGGGAAGAGATTCGTGAGGAAGCGATAGGAGATCGATTCCCTCATGAGTCTATAGATTTTGTTACGGCAGAGAATGAGGGATTACCGTGGTTTAGTGATCTAGCGAATTATCTTGCGAATGGAGATGTGATGCAATAGATGAATGCTCAGCAAAAGAGGAAGTTGATTAGGGATGCTAGAAAGTACATATGGGATGATCCTTACCTTTTTAGGATAGGAGGTGACCATGTACTTAGGAGGTGTGTTAGCAAGGAGGAGGGCTTAGATATACTTAGGCATGTGCATGAGGGGTTGACGGGAGGTCATCATGGTGCACACACCACCGCACAAAAAGTCTACGATTATGGTTTCTTTTGGCCAACGGTATATGAGGATGCTCAAGAATTTGTTAGGACTTGCGATGCTTGCCAACGTACCGGCAACATCTCATCCAAGAATGAAATGCCCCAAAACCCCATTCAAGTACTCGAAATCTTTGACGTATGGGGCATTGATTTCATGGGGCCTTTCCCTCCTTCGAGTGGGAATAGGTACATCCTTGTGGCGATCAACTACATTTCAAAGTGGGTGGAAGCTCAAGCTTTGCCTACTAACGATGCTCGAGTGGTGGTGAGATTCTTGAAAAAGTTGTTCACGCGATTCGGTACTCCTAAAGCCCTTATTAGTGACCGAGGAGCACACTTTTGTAATGCCGTGATGGAGAAGGCATTGGAGAGATATGGAGTTACTCATCGTTTGTCTACCGCGTATCATCCACAAACAAACGGTCAAGTAGAAAATGCGAATAGGGGAGTAAAGAAAATTCTTGAGAAAACGGTTGGGAAAAGTCGTAAGGATTGGTCGGACAAGCTTGATGATGCTTTGTGGGCATTCCGTACCGCCTACAAAACACCTTTAGGGACCACGTCATTTATGATAGTCTATGGCAAAGCTTGCCATCTCCCGGTTGAATTGGAGCACCGAGCGTATTGGGCTCTTAAAAGCGTGAATTTAGATCTTACTCCCGCGGCTAGGAGAAGATATTTCCAAATCCATGAATTAGAAGCCCTTAGAGATGCGGCGTATGAGTGTTCTTGGAGTATCAAGGAGAAAACGAAGGCGTTTCACGATCGAAAGCTTAAAGGGTTAAAGGAGTTTAAAGTTGGTGATAAAGTGCTTCTCTACAATTCGAGGTTTAAGTTGTTTCCTGGGAAATTGAAGTCGAAATGGATGGGACCGTATGTTGTGAAAGAAATGTTTCCGCATGGTGTGGTTGAGCTATACGATAAAGCTAGTGACAGTTCTTGGAAAGTGAATGGCCACCATTTAAAGCATTATTTAGGAGGGCCGATTGACAACACCGAGAAGGAGGAAACTCCTCACGAAGATATTCCAAACATCACCATTTAGAGTCTTGAGAGCAATCTCAAGTGTAGAGTATGTACAATTTGTTTCGTGTCGTTTTTGAGTCTTTTCGTAGCTAACGGTAGTTTTTCGTTGTATGTCGTGTCTTCGTTTTGTGTGTTTGAGTATTTTACAGGAACCACGTTCAACGAGGAGCTGAATTTGCGAAGAAAACGGCATTCCAGGTAAGTCCCAGTGTTAGAAAAAATTGGGATGGTTTTGGGATAGTTGGGTAACACTTAAAAAAAATCTAAGGCATGAAACAAGAATTTTTACGCATCTTTCTGTTAAAAATGGGCTCTCGCGTCACGCCACAGCAAACATATCTCTCTCTCGCGTGACACCACACCACAGTCCAACATCAGCACTTGAACCTTTCCGTCGCATCGCGCGACCACAATGATCCCTTCTTGTCGCGTCACGCGACCCCCTCAATTGAACCCTTAAATTGAACCTACCCATGGCGTAGCACCACAACCACCCTATCCCATCATCGCGTAACGCGACGCTATAGCTGAACGATTAAAACCCTTGTTTCAGTCCCTTCTTCCCCAAAACAAACCAAACCCCTACCAGCAAACCCCCCATCGCCGGTTGCACCTCTCACCACCATATCTCAGCCATATCACCACCATATCACGCCATTTTTCCACCCCTGTGTTTGGTTTTCATCACTTAACAAAACCCATTAATGAAAATCACCACTTAACCGTTGCATTGCTCCGATTTGGGGCATCCATTCACAAAAAAATTTAACTTTTCTTGCAAATTTCTCGCGAATCAGGTACATATTCTTGTTTATATTCTTCTATACTTAGTGTTTTGAGTCTTTTTAGAGTTTAGTTGGGTCGTTTTTGGTGGTCTTGTTTGTCGGGTTAGTCAAGTTAGTTCGAGTCGTGTCGAGTCCGGTTGTGTCATTGTCATGGTATGGGTGCGGGTGGTTGTGGTTTGGTTTATCAATCGAGATTTGCTAGTGATTGAATGCTATGATACTACTTGGGAAATAAAGCTCAAACCTTGCATTTCGAAATCAAGTATAAGCTGTTTTAGTTTAATACATGGGTGCAGACGGTTTGGTTTGAGGCCTGCTTTGGAGCTTGTTAACTTTATATTATGTTTATCATATGACATGTTCAGGTCTTGAGTATGTTTAGGCGATTTTAGTGGCATATATAGATGAAATTGATTGTCGGGTTGGAATTGAATGATGAATTGCTAAATGTTGATTGGTATGTCGTATTTTGATGCATAAAGTTCCAACCTTGTACTTTGAATCAGAATTTTTGTAAAAGATAAAAACCTCCTTTAACTAGGCGGAATTTTTCGATGCTAAATTTTCTGTTTTGACCTAATACACGGCTGATTTTAAGCCAGGTTGGACTTCAATGTCGGTTTGATAGGCACTTGAGTTTAATTGAGGACAATTAAGGTGCCGAGAGGGGGTAGTGTACATTGAGTCCAAGTTAGAGTGTCGTTTTTAGTCGTTTTAGTCATTTTTAGGGGCTGTTTGGCAACATCTGAATCAAAAAGTGCTGAATGAATAAGAGGTCTGAATGGGTAAGGGGCTCTGAACCAATAAGTGCTGAACCAGTAAACTGATGTTTGGTTGCACCTCTGAATGACGGTGTAAATGACATTTTTACCCCTTTGAACTACTTTGTAAAAATCAATATACCAATCTAACCAAACAATTAACAATCTGTTTCTATAAAAAATTACAACGAAACTACAAACAACATACAAAATCTATAAAAAATTACAATGAAATTACAACGGATCACCAATACATGCTTTGGAGATCACCACAAATGCACATGTAATCTGGTAAGAAGATAAACAAGTGACTCGAGTTTTATAAAAGTTACATGAAACATGAAATTATATAAACAATTGGGATAAAGGAGAGCTTACTAGAGGAGTGTAGACACCCATCACAATAGTTGTGAAATCAAACACCCAGAAGCTAAAACCCTTAAAATCAACTGTTCTAAAATCAAACACCCAGAAGCATCGGTGGAGGGAGGAGGCCGGTGGAGGGAGGAGGCCGGTGGATGGAGGAGCCGGTGGAGATAGAGGGCGGCGGAGTGGTGGAGGGCGGCGAAGGAGAACGGAGGCTGTAAGGGCGCTGCGATGGAGGACTATTGCGACGTGGATGGAGGGCGGCGGAGTTGTCGATGAGAGGATGAGATGATGGCGGCTGTTAGGAGAAAGATGATGTTGGCTGTGGAGGAGAAGGATGATGTCTGTGTATTGAGGAGAAAGATGATGTTGGCTGTGGAGGAGAAGAATGAAGAGGGTATTATTTGGTCAGACTCCTTGTAATGTATGATCGGGTAAGAGATAATTAAGAGGCTGGGTAAGAGGTATGGGGTATTAAGATGGATGAAACAAACAGCCCTAAATCTGACTCGGTCAGACATAAGATATTAAGAGGCTATTAAGAGCCTACCAAACAGGGCCTTAGTCTAGTTCGAGTCTAGTTTAGTCGGTCTTGGGTTTACTTGCACGTACAAGTTAATTAGGCTCGCCCGTACTCAATCTCCATTCGGGCGAGTTTAGTTACTACTTAGCAATTGTAAAAGGTAGCCCGTTTGTTTTTAATTCAACTTTATTTTCAGAATTAAACCGCGAATGAAATGCTATACGTTTATTCTAATTTTTAGAAAAAAATTCAAAAAATCCAAAAAAAAAATTTAAATTTCAAAAAAGTAAAAAAAATTAAAAAATTAAAAATACCAAAAATAGCTTGTTATTACTGATTACCTGCCTGTTTTGTCTTGTTAAATACTTGTTTTGCAAGCATGGCAGCTGCGGGTAGCAGTTCAGGAGGTGGTGGTAGGGCCCGGAAGAGGGGCACAGGTCAGATTTCGCAAGATCATCCAGTATTGCAAATAGATGCTTAGGATCCGAGCTTAAGGCACATCATTTATAGGTCTTCTATTGAAAGGGTTCTGACATGCAAAATTAAGAACATAGTTGATCACCCGATACTACAGTTTGAGCTGAACACTCATGAGTGGAAGAAATATGATAAGCTGAAGGATACAGATCTGTTACAACATTGGACCATCGACTGGGGATGGTTAGATGAGATAGGTTCTAGACAGGAGGTGTTGGATCTCTTGGGTCCGAAGTTGAGAATGATGATGGATTGCGCTTTAGATCAGTATGAGGAGTTAGTGTTGGAGTTCCATAGTACGTGGAAGCATAAAGAAGGAAAATTTGATGATGCTAAAGCGGTATCGTTTAGTTTGGGTAGGAAAGTGTTTGAGATGAACATGGCTCGGTTTGCGGTTGCTTCTGGTTTCTATACTCTTGAGGAGGTTCAGCAGCCCAGTTTTATTACTAGTCTGAGAGGGGCGTACTCTACGGATAGAGAGCACAGTGTTGGAGCAGCAGAGCTACGCCGTTTCTGGAGCACCATTTCCGACCACCCCTTTAGAGTGACGAACCTGATTACTTCGGTTCGTAATCCGGTATATAGATATGTTTTGAAAATATTGTCGACTACTCTGGTGGGGCGGAAATCCGGTGAGAACAAATCTAATTAGATAGAGCTGTTTATTCTGATGTGTCGGGTGGAGAACAGAGAGATGAATCTGGCGAGTGTGTTAGCTGATTCGTTTAGTAGAGGGCGTAGAGGAGGTCACCGAGCTGCATTGGATATGTGTCTGTATATCACACGTCTTGCATTGAATTTAGGGGTGTTTGACAAGTATAACCCCAGGTTTTTACATGAAGGACCGAAGACGGTGATTTTTTGGTATGAGGGAGTTGCAGCAGGCATGGATTGTTTCTTATACTGATCCTTATGGTTGGGAGCCGATTAGGCAGGGGCCGCAGGTACAGCCACCTGAGGGACATCCAGCTGAGGATGTCATGATGCAGATTGATCCTACTCATCGCTGTCCTTATCAGGCTATGTGGAGCAGAGGTTTGACAGGCTTTAGCACATGATTCAGACTGGGCAGGATAGGCAGGAGGGGGCCCTCAGGTATATCATGTGCAGGATGAGTATGGCGATACCGGATTTCTTCCAGCCGGGTGAGCAGGTTGGCCCGATTGGTACTGGTGTGATGGATGATCCGACTCCCCCGTTTCATGTGTTTGGAGAGGGTAGTTCTGGAGCAGGTGGACGGGAGAGTAGTAGTGAAGAAAGTGAAAGCGAGGGTGGTGATGACTAGTGTGGGGATGATGAGGACGCAGCAAGAGCTGATTTGATATCTTTCATTTTTATTTCTATGCTGTTTTGATCCTTGTCTTTTTGGTTTGTACTTAAATACTTAAACAAGTTGGTTGGGATTTTTGGGGTTGGTTTATGGTTGGCTTGTGGATGGTTGAAACTAACACTTATTATCGTGTATATATATATATATATATATATATATATATATATATTATCTTTTGGTAGTGTTTGTTGATGATTTTTGATAGGTTGGTATTGTTGCCGCTTTCGTTCGCGTGTCCGAGATTAGGAATTGTTTGCTGAGCGCGTTCGGATGAGAGGGCTTATGTGGAAACGACTGGCATATTAACAGTCTCATATATCATCTAAGTCATTTTCCACTTGTATATTTTTTATATTCGTTTTTATTTTATTCGGTAATAAGGTATTTGGTTTGTTTTGATAGTGGTAATTTAGGTAGTTAAGTATGGTTCATCCTTGCATTAGGGACAATGCAAATTTTAAGTGTGGGGATGGAACATGTCATGTGAGTCATAGTTTAGTTCGTTAATGTAGTAGTCGAGTCATAAATATGAAAAATACAAAAAAAATTGAAAAATTGAAAAAAAAAATCAGAAAATGTCTTTTGAATAAATAAGTTTGCAGAATTAATACGGAAAATGATAGAAAACATGGATTTTTGTTCGGGATCAAATAATAATAATATGAGATTAATTAAGTCGAGCTTGTGTCTCGTTTGGGATATGTGAATAGGCCCGGTTTGGTTTTAGGTCCCTTTGATTTAATATTACCTTAATTGTCGGTCTACTAGTGCATTTTCATCTGGGAAAAATGGGAAATTGAAATCGCCAATAAGAGTATAAGGGATGCCGTTATAAGTCAAAATCGTTAGAATTTTTAATCATGAAAAAAAGGAAAAAATAGAAAAAATGAGCTAGAAACTAAAGGAAAGTAGCGCAGGCCCATGTAATCTTGGTTGGGGATAGTGACTCTAAAACCGGAATACCTCTAGGATGTGTGAAATCAAAATTGCAAAAAAAAATTACCGACGCCTATTGTAATCTTGGTTGGGGATAGCGACTCGACAACCGGAATGCCTCTGGGTTAGGTAAAGCAACGTCTAAGCTCAAAAGAAAGGAAAAAAAGAGAGATGAAAAGAAAGAAAAATGAGAAAAAGAATTGGTTTTAAATTCTCTTGATTTTGGTATAAAACGGTTGGGAATTGGTCCAGTGATCGTTCCCTTTGTTCTATAAGCTTGAGGCGGGATTAGGTGGACAGTAGCTTCTAGCGTGAGACCCTAGGTAGATTGACCGCACTTGAACTAAATTTGCATGATAAGGGGCTTAGAATCGGGTTGGGTTTAAAGGGACAGGTATATTTGCAATCGCGGCTAACACAAGTTTTGATTTTAACAAGTATAAATAAGCGTTGACCCGAGTATTTATCCATCTCTGATTTCGTATGCATAGATTCTTTTTCGATGACGAAAAAAGAGTAAGTGTGGGGATATTTCATGTATTGCAAAATACATCCATTTATCATGTAGAGTTTGTGCATATTTCGTATTCATTAGTTTAGATTTTGTTTAGAATTTCGTTACTTTTATAAAATCTCATTTTACAGGTCGTTGGTGCTGAAATTGTTACAAAACGAAGAAGAGTTGGCAGAGTTTCAGAGTTAGAATAATTTTTGGGAATTTGCAATGCTGAAGCTGATCAAAAAACGAAAGAGTCTGTGGAAAACAGGCCCTCGCGTCACGCCACACTGAAGTCCTACACCTGTCGCGTGCCGCTAGCATTAAAATAATAATATATGGTCATATCGCGTTGTCGCGCTACGCGACCAGGTGGCCCTATACCCGTCGCGCGACGCGATGGACTTATATGGCGGCAATCCTTCGTAACTTGTGGAAAACAGGCCCTCACTTTGACAACCCGAGTTTTCAAGGTCTTTCCTCGACACGTTACTTGTTTCACAACTGTGTTTTCATAATTCGTTTGCATTGTAACTTGTGCACGTTGTTATATGATTGGTGTATTGTATTATTGTTTTGTTAAATAATGAACTTATGAACTGTTTAAAGTTTATAAACTCAACACATGCATCCTCATAGTTGACGAAATATAGGATTTTCTTCACAACCCTTACTTGACGAAATATAGGATTTTCGTCATCACCCTTACTTGACGAAACACTGGATTTTCGTCATCAACATCACGACGAAGGATGGTTCTTCATCAAGACCCTTATTCGCCATGTGGGCTTGTGGCCCAGGTGAGGCCCAAGTACGAATCAGTTATAATTAGCTTATATCCGCATTATTGTACACAAAGTTTTATTTAGCGAAACCCTAGACACTCTTTTCCTCTCCCTCGCACCCGACGGTGATCATCATCCTCTCGAAGTTCTTGCTTGTCTCATCTCACACCCGGTTAGTTTGTGATAACCTGACTCGATCTATAGTGATGCTGTTTGTATGAATATCCGTTATCATAATTGGTTTCGTTTGTTGATTGATTCGATTGTGACTGACTGTTTGAATTGAAACTCATGAGTTATGGTTATAGAGACAAACCATAGGATACGAATGCATGACCCGTGACCGACAAGTTAGTATTCGTATGATAGAAATCCTTATAAATCTGCCTGTGTGATTAAACGTTGAAAGGTAGCAAGGATTGGTCGTATTTAGGGTTTGATATTTTATTGTTTAACCCGATAGATTGAATCACGCATGATAAGAATCTGATGTTTTGTCTTCCGTCATATTCACTGCACGGTTTGATGATTCTGTTGTTGTATGAACTTTATGTTGTCAGTGTGTATGGTTATGAATGAATCAGAACTGTAAGGGATTAGAGTTGTTGCTGATCTTGACGAACAGTAAGGCAGGAAGAAGAAATGTCTTCGACGAAGTACCCATCTCGACAAACAATGGGGTTCTTCGTCGGCCTGTCTCTCGACGAACAATGGTGCTTCCTCGTTAACTTAGACCCGACGAAGGATGATCTTTCGTCAAGTGTGATCCTTCGTCAAGGAGGATTCTTTGTCAGGAACAAGACAAACAGAACTGTGATTAGTACTTGAATAATAATGTGGAATTTTGTTGATGAAACCCTATCACTCCCTGTTAAGGATATACATATTGACTGAGGAAACATGGTTTGGTTGTCATGAGTAGTACACTTAACTGTTAAGTACCATTGTGAAACGTACATCAGAATTGTGGATTTGTATGAGTTTGAATAACTCCTATGTTGCTTGAATGCACACTATGATTATAACTTATACGTGAACCATGAAAATGTAAACTGATTACGTATACATGAATACCATAGGCTGTGACTGTTTAAGTGTGAGCGAGTAACTAGTCATACCGAGCAAACCAAGGTGAGTTCACTTCTCTCAAAACAAGCATGCGTCCGGTGGAGACAATCAAACTGACAAAACTTGTAAACGGATTTTTGTAAACCCATATCCGTGTAGGGGATATAAGGCGGTTTTCAAATACCCACATCCTTGTAGGGGATGTGAGGCGGATTTCACAAACGCATATCCTTGCAGGGGATGTGCACGGTTTTCCGTAATCGTTAATGTTGGATAATATACTCACTCTCTATCACTTAAGTCCCATCATACTACCGGGTTAGTTGCTTATAGGGCAACGGGGTTATTAGTTGATAGCGCTATTAGGATTGGCACCCTCACGACGTACCTGGATAGGATGGGCGTGAACTAATAACTTTAAATCATGACCAATGTGTGACAACTTGTTCTATAATCGATGTACAATGTAAAACAATATCAATTATCAATAAAACAATGTGTTTTGGTGTTATTATATGTGTTTTGGTGTTATTATGGTGTAATTTATGTTTGGCGATTTTAGGTTTTGATTCGAGTTCGGTTTCAAGCTTTAAATAGCTTTCTAGAAGGTTATACGCAAACCGGTGCATAAACGCAGTCAGTTTAACGCGACAAACACTCCAGAATAGTGAAATAGGCTTAACATACCTTAAATAACCTTTACATAACTTAGAAATAAGTTTTGGATGGTTTGGTGTGTTGAGAACAAGTCTATTCGATCGCAGGGACTATTTGTATCAAACTGCGAAAGTATGCTGATTTGTTCAGTATCGAACGTTCCGAAACTTGATAATAAGTTAAACATACCTTAAATATCCTTTACATAGCTTAGAAATAGGCTTTGAGGGGTTCGTTATGCTAAAATAAACTTTATTGATCAATAGGGACTAAAAGCGTCAAAAAGTGCTTAAGTTTGCATTTTCGCGCATATCTTACATTCTGAATATATCTGGACATCCAAAAATTTATGTAATCATTAAAATATTGTATTTTAGTGATTGGCATGATAAAATTCCATTCGTTGTGTAATTTGGATCGTTTGTGCGTCCGTTACGACTTCCGTCGTAATTAACCGAATAACGCAACCGTACGAACAAACGAACCGACATCCGAGATATTTTTCAGCATATTTTAAGTTCCCTATACTTTAACATCATTTTAGAGCTTTGAAATGGGGTTAACGGGGCTTAAACGTGTCAAATATGAATCAAAATGCAAGTTTTTCAAGTGCAGGGACCAATTTTGACATTTCTAGAAACTAGGCTAGGCGGGCCGCGTAAGGTGAGGCTTATCCTTACGTGGGGCGCGACAGCCTGCCAGAGCAGAAACATTGAATATGGACTTGGGACATGTTTTGATGGTTTTTAACTACTGATTTGGGATACCTTGGGCTGGATTTTGATGGTTTATCATGTTCCCATGGTTTGGAAAACCATGTGCCCACATGGAGGGCCAAGATCGAAGCACATTTTTCGAGGAACGATCCTAACGGTTGTGGGTTTCCTATATAAACCTAACTCATTTTCACTCTTTCCTCACAAACTGATTCAATTGCTCTAAGTTGAGGTTTAAACACTTCATACCTGAGCAAATTGGATCAAGATCTTCCTAGCTTGGACCCTTTGTAAGTTTCTTTCGTGCTTTTATGCGTTTTTAAGCGTAAAAGTCCAATAGTGTTTGACTTTCTGCTTTGACCAGTCTTTGGTCAACACAAAGTTCGTTTGAACTTTGCAACGTGAGCGTAATCACGATGGTTATAGTCCCTTGTGACTATACCTACTGATTACCATGTTGATTAGGCGTAGTGACGAGTCATAGTTTTGGTCAAAATGCGTATTTATGTGTATTTTGCAACCAAACTATTCTTGGGTATCAACACCGTTTGTTTTGATATCAAAACATGTTTTCTAACTTAGTTAAACATGTTTCAACATGTTTAGCTCGTCACTTTTAGTTTAGTGCTTGTATAGAGTCGTAATTCAAGCGGTCTAAACCACCGCTTAGACTTTCAAACTCGACCCGTTTGGTCGATCTTTAGGATCTGACCAAGTATGTTTAGTGACCATAGTTGTATAGGGAATAACCTTCCGAGGTTATACCTTATGGTCACTTAGTTTAATTAGTTGTATGATAGGTAGTTTATATCCCTTAGGTAAATGACCAAAATGCCCTGTTCATGCATAATTGGATTTTAAGCATATGTAACTTAACTTTTGTCACTTAAACTAATTATGTAACATGTTTAGGCATATAATACTTGTCATAGGACTAGTTAGGCGTCTCGAACGCGCGTTTGCGCGCACGACGCGTGAAAGTAGCGTACGCTACCTTAATGGGTCGTAACGGGTCGAAAGCACTTAGGTTAGGTTCCATTTTAGAATATAGACTTTGTTAAACCATATCACATGAGTTCCAATACTCATTTCGTTTACAAGACCTCATTCTATCCGATCTTCCGATTTAGGTGTCGATTTATTTAACTAGTAATCTGATTGCTTGAGTTTCCTTGTTTTGCTTGAGATTGTTGAGTTCTTTGGATTGAGGAAAATTTGCACTTCGATGTGAGTACATAGTTCCCCTATTTTACTGTTTTCGATTGTTTTGGGGTGATTCACATGTGTTAAACGATTTCAAAGTTTTAACGATGGTTTCAAAAACGATTAATATGGTTTATATTAAACAAATAACGATTTCGATAATGTGAACAAACTTGTTGGACGTAGTTACATAACGAATAACATTCATTAGTTTTGGCCGAACCGACCAGTATTAGGTTATGGTACCATAGGATCTGACAAATCCCGTTATCAGACTGCACCCATGGTTGTTAATTTACCCTTTGGTGGTTTATTAATGCGAGAATTGGCGATGGACGAGTTGCGAAGGTGTGGATGTTATTAGCGAGATAACCGAAAGTAGTTTTCACAATTAAAACGAGAATGATTTAAACAATTTAAACGAGTTAAATGATTTTGGAACAATTTAAACGAGATAAACGAATTGAACAAACGATTGGTTTTTGGTTAGTGTTTAGATAACGGGACGGGTGTAATGTGATGAACACATGGTAGATACACCGCTGGTACTTCTTATATATAAGTGTTTTCATCATATTACATGCCGTGGCGTTATTTAGTTCACTTGGGTAAACGATTTTAAAACAATGTCACATAACGATGTTTTCGAAAGGATATAAACCATATGAGTTTTATTAACGAGTTTTTACGAGATGTGTTACAATCTGGTTTACTTAAACAAATGTTTTGGGGTTAAGAATTAGGGCTACGAGATCTTATAAATTATAACCAACTTGATTTGAGTTGGTTAATTATGTTGCAATACTACTCACTTTTCAAAACAAGGTTTTAATAAGGTATTGTAACATGTAAACTAGCCATGAATCTGACACTCTTATAAAACCTATGTGCTCGCCAGCATTTCTTTGCTGACTTTGTTTTTACATATGTTTCAGGTGGTGTTGATTGCTAGGATGCATGTTCACATAGGATCTGGACGAGGCCTTAGTGACATAATAACAATGATAGATGATGTGTAACTTGTTTGTTTGGTTTCAAGACAATGTTAATGATAATATTTTAATAAAACGAAACTTTTTGAATCCATGGTTGTGAAACAATAATTTTGTTGCAACACTCCCTGACGTTTCCGCCGCGGTTTCGTTGTTTTGACGCGGTCGGGGTGTGACAGAAGAGTTGGTATCAGAGCCAATGGTTATAGGGAATTAGGTTATTAGTAATGCTTTGACCTAGACTATAACTTTCTAGGACCCTAACGTAAGTTTATTTGCGTTTAGATTTTTAAAACAATACCGTCACCTATCCTTAGGTGATAACCATAATGAGAACACAATAACAAATCCGCTTTGAAAACCAATCATTTCTTCGTAAATAATTTGTTATAAGGTTTTGAACCCTCTGAGTTATCAAAATCTCGTCAAAGTTTGGGTCTTATAATGTGAACACGTGCAATCTGGAAGGGTGGTCGCCTGTATCCTGAGTTTTCTGTCTAAGGCTAAAGTGTTCGTACAAATCCACATAATCGGACCAGTCACTCTTACCTGGGAACTCTTGGGATGAGTGTCCAGTTATAGGCTAAAGCATGTCTTCGCAATACATTATATTGACCCATTTACTTTGATTAGTCACTGCGTGTCGTTTGTTTGTTCGAGGTGACGAACAAATGATCGCACTCCTTGTGTTTTGTCGATGTTTTTCAAGGCCTCTTTTGTTTTTTTTTTCCAATTATCGATCTCACTCGTTTCTCATGTTTCCTTTTAGATAATGCCTCCTCGACGAGATGCACAACCTTGAAATAACGAAGAAGTCGCAGCCCTTGTCGCTCAACAAATGGTTGTTGTGCTTCCGAACGTAGTAACCCAGATCCATCAGTTATACAAGAACAATAATAACAATAATGCTCAGTGTAGTTTCAAGAACTTCAATTCTGCTAAACCGTTAAAGTTTTCTGGGTCTCAAGGAGCAACCGCGCTACTGCAATGGTTCAAAAGTTTGGAGAGTACATTCAGACATGTGCAATGTCCGAATGAGCGTAAGGTTGAATTTGCATCAAGTGTGTTCGAGAAGCATGCTCATATGTGGTGGAACGGTGTGATGCGTGATAGGGGTGCCGATGTGGCCCTGGCACAAACATGGGAAGAGCTTCGAGCTCTCATGATGAGAGATTTTTGTCCCCGTCATGAAATTCGAGCTTTGGAACGAGAGTTTGACGATCTGAAATAAGATGGGGGAGAACACCGTGCTTACACGGATCGTTATGAAGAGCTCAGTTTGTTGTGTCCTACTATGGTTACCCCGTTAGAGAAAGCGATAGAGAGGTATATCGATGGTCTGCCCGATTCTGTGCAAGACATTGTGACTGGAAGTAATCCTACTACTGTTCGTCATGCGATTGAATTGGCTGCTACACTGACTGAGTCTCAGGTCAGGAAAGGAAAACTGACCCGCAAGGGTAACAAAAAGCATGCGATTGAATTGGCTGCTACACTGACTGAGTCTCAGGTCAGGAAAGGAAAACTGACCCGCAAGGGTAACAAAAAGCAGTCAGCCGATGTGGCACAAGATAAGGGTAAAGGTAAGGGAAAGAAGAAGGGTGAGTCTTCCAAGAAGTCGAGGAAACGCAAGGCTTCCCAGAACTTTGTTGTTACTACTCAGAACCCACCAGCTCAACCTCCTGCCAAGAAACAGTATGCTGGTACCGCACCTCACTGCGCTCGATACAATGGTCATCATGTTGCACAACAGGCCTATAAACAGTGTACTACATGTGGTAAACTTGGGCATCTGGCCAATATCTGTCGTTTGGGTCAGAATCTAGTTGCTCAGAATCAGGCTCCAGTTCAGGAGAATGCTGCTAGATTCCCACCTGGATCATGTTATAATTTTGGAGAGTTTGGTCACTTCCGCAACAACTGCCCGAGGTTAGTGAATCCGAATGCCGTTGCAAACGCAAACCCCGCTCGTGGACGAGCATATAACTTGAATGCAAACGAGGCGAGAGCTGACAACGAGGTTGTCAATGGTACGTTCCTTGTTAATCATCGACCTGCATCTGTTCTTTTCAATTCTGGTGCCGATAGAAGTTTTGTTTCGTTATCTTTTGAACCTATGCTTTCAATACCTAGAACTAAAGTGAGGAAACCTTTATCTGTTGAAGTTTCCACTGGTAAACCTCTCGTACTCGATTCTGTTATTCGCGATTGTCAGTTGAACCTTGATAACCATTTTTTTCCTATTGACCTCTCGCCGATGCAACTTGGGAGTTTCGATATTATTGTGGGGATGGATTGGTTAACCAAACATCATGCTGAGGTGGTATGTTTCGATAAGATTGTTTCGTATTCCTTTGTCATCTGGTGAAGTTTTAGAAGTTCGTGGCGAGAAACCATCTGGTGGATTGAAACTCATGTCGTGTACGAAAACCCAAAGTTATTTGCGAAAAGGATATGTTGCTTTTCTGGCACATGTCACCAAGGAGAAAGGAAAGAGTAAGCGTATTCAAGATATTCCGATTGTTCGAGATTATCCAGAGGTGTTTCCTGATGAACTGCCTAGTTTGACTCCAGTTCGTCAAGTCGATTTCATATTGACCTGGTACCCAATGCCAACCCGATTGCGAAAGCACCTTATCGTCTTGCACCATCTGAGATGCAAGAATTATCGAAACAGCTTCAAGAGTTATCTGATAAAGGATTCATCCGTCCGAGCTATTCACCTTGGGGCGCTCCTGTCTTGTTTGTGAAAAAGAAAGATGGGTCTTTTCGAATGTGTATCGATTATCGTGAGCTGAATAAGCTTACCATCAAGAATCGATATCCCCTACCACGAATTGATGATCTCTTCGACCAGCTGCAAGGTGCTTCATGTTTTTCTAAGATCGATCTGCGTTCTGGGTATCATCAACTTCGTGTTCTCGAAGAAGATATTCCCAAAACTGCTTTCCGCACTAGATATGGGCACTATAAGTTCACTGTCATGCCTTTTGGTTTGACGAATGCCCCAGCTATCTTCATGGACTTAATGAATAGGGTTTGTAAACCTTATTTATACAAGTTCATCATCGTGTTCATTAACGATATTCTCATCTATTCAAAGTCTCGAGCCGAGCACGAGCAACACCTTCATTTTACACTGGAACTTCTGAAGAAGGAACAACTTTTCGCCAAATTCTCCAAATGTTAATTCTGGCTTAAAAAGTTCAGTTTTTGGGTCATATAGTTAACGAGTAGGGTATTCATGTGGATCCATCCAAGATTGTTGCAATTAAGGATTGGAATACACCTTCAACACCAACAGAAGTTCGTTCTTTTCTTGGTCTCGATGGATATAATCAATGGTTTATTTCGAATTTCTCAAAGATTGCGGTTCCACTCACTGCTTTGACTCAAAAGAATAAGCCTTTTGAGTGGGGACCCAAACAAGAAGAAGCGTTCCAAACGCTGAAACAAAAACTCTGTGATGCTCCTGTTCTATCTTTGCCCGAAGGAAACGATGATTTCGTTGTCTACTGTGACGCTTCGAAACTAGGCCTTGGTTGCGTTCTTATGCAACGAGGTAAATTTATAGCTTATGCGTCTAGACAGTTGAATCTGTGATTGTTAATTTACCCTTTGGTGGTTTATTAATGCGAGAATTGGCGATGGACGAGTTGCGAAGGTTTGGATGTTATTAGCGAGACGACCAAAAGTAGTTTTCACAATTAAAACGAGAATGATTTAAACAATTTAAACGAGTTAAACGATTTTGGAACAATTTAAACGAGATAAACGAATAGGACAAACGATTGGTTTTTGGTTAGTGTTTAGATAACGGGATGGGTGTAATGTGATGAAAACATGGTAGATACACCGCTGGTACTTCTTATATATAAGTGTTTTCGTCATATTACATGCTGTGACGTTATTTAGTTCACTTGGGTAAACGATTTTAAAACAATGTCACATAACGATGTTTTCGAAAGGATATAAACCATGCGAGTTTTATTAACGAGTTTTTACGAGATGTGTTACAATCTGGTTTACTTAAACAAATGTTTTGGGGTTAAGAATCATGGCTACGAGATCTTATAAATTATAACCAACTTGATTTGAGTTGGTTAATTATGTTGCAATACTACTCACTTTTCAAAACAAGGTTTTAATAAGGTATTGTAACATGTAAACTAGCCATGAATCTGGCACTCTTATAAAACTAATGTGCTCGCCAGCATTTCTTTGCTGACTTTGTTTTTACATATGTTTCAGGTGGTGTTGATGATGTTGATTGCTAGGATGCATGTTCACATAGGATCTGGACGAGGCCTTAGTGACATAATAACAATGATAGACGATGTGTAAGTTGTTTGTTTGGTTTCAAGACAATGTTAATGTTAATATTTTAATAAAACGAAACTTTTTGAATCCATGGTTGTGAAACAATAATTCTGTTGCAACACTCCCCGACGTTTCCGCCACGGTTTCGTTGTTTTGACGCGGTCGGGGTGTGACACAATGTTTGATAGAGCATTGGAGAAGGGCAAAATGGGTCGTCTGCGGTATCGAGTTATTATCAGCATAACATATCATAAGTCACTACTTGGTATTAAACGGTTAAAACAAACCGTGAACTCACCAGCGTTGTCTGATACACTTTTATGCATGCTTGCAGGTCCTTAGGTACATTGATATGGAACTTGCTGTCTGGGAAGCTGGAGTGGTCATGTGTCGTGGCATTTGGGACGCTCCTCAATGTTGCATTGTTGAACACTTTTATTTAAACAAACTATTATGCATCCGTTGAACATGTTGCTTTTATTAAATGTTGTTTGAATTATACAATTACATTTAATGAAAGGTTTTATCTTACCTTTTATGTCTATGGTTCAATGTGATTAGTGGCTAGATCCTGGTACGTCACACGCCTCGCGGGGGTTTCCGCTTGTGGTATTTTTGGGGGTGTGACAGTTTGGTATCAGAGCCACTGGTTATAGTGAACTAGGTTTTAAAACGTTTTCATAAAACCAGACTATAACCAAACAGTATCGAAAACGACCATGAAACTCAGCTCCAGATTGCAAGGTTAGTCCTCTGTTTACTTATGCAATACTTGTTTAGTAGTCACACACTCACGACTTGCATGAAACTACTTACTAGATACCATGATGTGATTACCTGTACTGCATGTTTTAGTGAAGCTTAATAGTGTGACACTACCCATCGACTTTTGTGATCCTTAGTCCTGTAATATCTTTCGTTTTGATATTTGAATGTGGGGAACCTTTTAGCGTGAGTTAAGAGGCACTGAGATAAGAATTCAAATTACCTTATTATTATGGGTGCACACATAATAATAATGTGGGGTGCATGTAAATCCCAGTGAGGCTTAATAAGTGTGGAAGGGGTTCTGCTCTGTTGTTTGATGTAAAACTAGCGGTCTGTAGAAGTCATTGTGAGGGTTGACTCCTACCTTATCTCGACTCTTAACCTTTTCCCTTTTCTTCTATAGAATCATGAGCTGACGAGGCCATGGGCATGGTCACATTACGATGAGTCAGGCTGAGTTGACAAACTTAATTAACACACGTGTGGCTGAGGCCTTGGCGGCCTATCAAGCTGGTACGAAATGTGCCAAATACTCTTTATTCCTGTGTCGCGTGCTCAACTCTTAACCGTGTACTGTATTTTCTTTCGTCCGTAGGTCAGCAAGCGAACCAAAACCAGAACAATCCACCTGTGTGTACGTTCAAAACGTTCATGGATTGCAAGCCTCAAACTTTCAGTGGAGCTGAAGGACCCGTGGGAATGCTTCGATGGTTCGAGAAAGCCGAATCCGTTTTTGCTATGTGTAACTGTCCAGCTGGCGACAGGGTGAAGTTTGCTTCTGGCACCTTGGAGGATGGGGCTCTGACTTGGTGGAATGCTCAAGTGCAGATGTTGGGCGTCGAGATGGAAAACGCGACCACTTGGGATGATTTCAAAGAGCTGATTCGGGAAGAGTACTGCCCTCGGGATGAAATTCAAAAGTTGGAAAACGAGTACTATAACCTGAAGATGGAAGGATCTGAGATCGAGGCTTATACGAAACGGTCTCACGAACTAGCAAACATGTGTCCTAACCTATCTCGACCACCACCTCGCAGGATCGAACTTTACATTAAGGGATTGGCACCACAAGTCAAGGGATTAGTTACTGTGGCAAATCTCAACGACCTACCCCGGATTATCAGACTGGCTCACAAGATCACTGATCAGGAGGTGGAGCGTGGCTCGCTGCCACCACGTGTTGCTGCTACTACCACTGCTGCTAATGTTACCACCACCACCGACAACAAGCGTAAGTGGAATGACGCAGATAAGGCAACAAACTCGAATCATTCGCAAAAGAAGCCTGACAACAACAGCACTCACAGCTTCAGCCAGTCATCTTCTGTCAACCAGAATCATAATCATAGTCAGACTTTCGGTTACGCAGGAAAAGAGCCGTAGTGTAATAAGTGTGGTTTCCACCACTATGGCCAGTGTAGCCGAGCATGTCAAAGGTGTGAAAAGGTAGGTCACATGGCGAAGGATTGTAGAGCCCCACACCCCCAAGCAATAACAGCAACAGCCCCAGCAGCAACAACAGAGGCAACAACCCCAGCAGAATCGGGGTAATCAGAGGGGATGTTATGAGTGTGGCAATGAAGGGCATTTCAAGAAGGATTGCCCACAGTTGAACCAGAATGCCAACAACAACAATGGGGGTAATCGCCAGAACAACAACGGGGGAAATAACAATGGGAATAACGGTGGAAATGGTGCTCGCGTGAGAGCATTTACGATTGGAGCAGGTGGTGCAAGGAACGATGGCAATGTCGTGACTGGTACGTTCTCTGTCAATGGTATTTTAGCTACTGTATTATTCGACTCTGGTGCCGACTGGAGTTATGTGTCTTTGGGGTTCAGTCGTCAGTTAGGGTTAACACCAACACCTCTCGAAACCCAACACGTAGTGGAATTGGCTGATGGCAAGTCCATTGAAGCCTCGTATGTCCTTTAAAGGTGTAAACTCGACCTTATGGGTCAAGTGTTTGACATAGACCTTCTCCCTATCACTCTTTGTAGTTTTGATATAGTCGTTGGTATGGACTGGTTGTCCAAACACAGAGCAGATATACTTTGCAATGAGAAGATCGTGCGTGTACCGCTCCCTAGCGGGGAATCATTATCTGTCCAGGGTCATCGAAGTGGTGCAACCGTCAACATCATCTCATCCATGAAAGCCCAAAAATGTTTACGAAAGGGCTACCCTGCTATTCTAGCACTTGTTACTGACACCTTGTCTGAGGATAAGAAAATCAAAGATCTACCTGTTGTTCGTGAATTTCCTGATGTTTTTCCCGAAGAACTTCCAGTTTTACCTCCACATCATCAAGTGGAGTTCCACATTGATCTCACACCAGGAGCAGCTCCGATTGCTCGCGCACAATATCGTGTTGCACCTGGGGAGTTGTAAGAATTTTTTAATCAACTTCAAGAACTGTTGGATAGAGGCTTTATCCGACCCAGTTCTTCGCCTTGGGGAGCCCCGGTTTTGTTTGTAAAGAAGAAGGACGGATCCTTCCGCATGTGCATTGACTACCGAGAACTCAACAAGGTGACGGTCAAGAATTGTTACCCTTTACCTCGCATCGACGACCTGTTCGACCAGTTGCAAGGGTCGAGCTTCTACTCGAAGATTGATCTAAGATCGGGCTATCATCAGATGAGAGTCCGAGAAGAGGATGTTCCAAAAATAGCTTTTCGCACGCGGTATGGCCATTACGAGTTCTTGGTCATGCCATTCGGGTTAACTAACGCACCAGCGGTATTCATGGATCTCATGAACCGCGTATGTAAACCATATCTTGATGATTTCGTCATCGTGTTTATCGATGACATTCTGATCTATTCTAAGAGCAAGGAGGACAATGAACGACATCTGCGTCTTATTTTGGAGCTCCTGAGGAAGGAGCAGCTTTACGCGAACTTTTCTAAGTGTGACTTCTGGATTCGAGAAGTACACTTACTCGGCCACATCGTTAACGAAATGGGGATACACGTGGATCCTGCTAAGATTGACTCAATCGGGAATTGGGCCGCACCAAAGAATCCTTCAGAGGTGCGACAATTTCTTGGTCTCGCTGGGTACTATCGAAGATTTATTGAGGGTTTTTCCAAGATCACTCAACCTCTCACCGCACTAACACAGAAGGGTGTTGTGTATTCTTGGGGAACGAAACAGGAAGACGCTTTCCAGCTTCTAAAGCAAAAGCTTTGCAGTGCACCGATTTTGTCTCTGCCCGAAGGTACCGAAGATTTTGTGGTTTATTGTGACGCATCTATTCAGGGTCTCGGTTGCGTGCTGATGCAACGCGAGAAAGTGATAGCTTACGCCTCTCGTTAGTTGAAGGTTCACGAGAAGAATTACACAACTCACGACCTAGAATTGGGAGCCATGATTTTTGCGCTTAAAATCTGGAGGCATTACTTGTACGGTACTAAATGCACTATTTATACCGACCACAAGAGACTTCAGCATATTTTTTACCAGAAGGAATTGAATATGTGACAGCGTCGCTGGGTAGATCTCTTAAACGACTACGACTGTGCAATCAAGTATCATCCAGGTAAGGCTAACGTTGTAGCTGATGCCCTTAGTCGAAAGGAAATGAAACCCAAATGTGTCCGCGCCTTGCAGTTCACCATCCACTCTAACCTCCCTAACCAGATTCGTTCTGCTCAAACTGAAGCATTGAAAGAGGGAAACATTAAAGCTGAGTACTTAAGGGGCATGGAGAAACGGCTCGTAGAGAGATCTGACGGCATCTACTACTTTATGGAGCGAATATGGGTTCTCTGTATGGTAACCTTAGAGATCTTGTGATGGATGAAGCACACAAATCTCGATACTTTGTTCATCTGGGTTCGGATAAGATGTATCAGGACCTCAAAGTCTTGTACTGGTGGCCGATGATGAAGGCCCACATCGCGACTTACGTAAGTAAATGTTTGACTTGTTCAAAGGTCAAGGTGGAGTATCAGAAACCCTCAGGCCTACTTCAGCAACCAGAAATACCCATGTGGAAATGGGAATAAATCGCCATGGATTTTGTCACTGGACTACCTAGAACTCAAAACGGAAATGATACCATCTGGGTGATTATTGACCGTCTCACAAAATCTGCGCACTTCCTCGCAATCAAGGAAACTGATAAGTTCTCACAAGTCGTCGGTGTTTATTTGAAAGAGGTGGTTTCTAGACACGGGGTGCCAACCTCCATCATCTCTGATCGTGACCCGTGTTTCATATCTGATTTGTGGCAAGCGATGTACAAATCATTTGGCCCACGTCTTGACATGAGTACTGCCTATCACCCTCAAATGGATGGTCAGAGTGAGCGAACCATCCAGACATTAGAAGACATATTGCGGGCATGTGTTATTGATTTTGGTAAAGGTTGGGAGAGACACTTACCCTTGGTGGAGTTTTCTTACAATAACAGTTACCATACCAGTATCCAGGCAGCTCCGTTCGAGGCTTTATACGGACGGAAATGTAGATCTCCTCTCTGTTGGGCTGAAGTGGGTGACAGCCAAATCACAGGCCCGGAGCTTGTGCTTGAAATTCTGAGAAGATTGTACAAATCAGAAATCGCATGGCGGCAGCGCGCGGCCGTCAGAAAAGCTACGCTGACAAGCATAGGAAACCTTTGGAGTTTGCTGTAGGCGATCGCGTTATGTTAAAGGTCTCACCCTGGAAGGGTGTGGTATGTTTTGGGAAGCGCGGTAAGCTTAATCCTCGTTATGTCGGGCCATTTAAAATACTGGAACGAATTGGTAAGGTGGCGTACAAGCTCGAGTTACCTGCTGAGCTGGGTAACGTTCATGATGTTTTCCATGTTTCAAAGTTGAAGAAGTGTTTGTCCGATAAAACACTCGTAGTACCGTTTCAAGAGCTACAAATTGACGACAAGTTGCAGTTTATCGAAGAACCAATCAAAATTATGGACCGGGAAGTCAAGGTTCGTAAGCATAGCCGAATTCCAATCGTGAGAGTTCGTTGGAACTCAAGACGTGGACCGGAGTTCACGTGGGAACGCGAGGATCAGATGAAGCTCAAGTATCCTCACCTTTTCCCAACTGAACAACCTAATCCTGGTGCAACTAATGAATTTCGGGACGAAATTCCCTTTCAAGTTGGGGATGATGTGGTACCCGAGGAAAATCCACAGTCATCCTGATCCAACAGTTCGCCGCTTTTGATTTACTTATCAAATTTCGGGACGAAATTTCTTTCAAGTTGGGGATGATGTGACAACCCGAGTTTTCAAGGTCTTTCCTCAACACGTTACTTGTTTCACAACTGTGTTTTCATAATTCGTTTGCATTGTAACTTGTGCACGTTATTATATGATTGGCGTATTGTATTATTGTTTGGTTAAATAATGAACTTATGAACTGTTTAAAGTTTATAAACTTAACACATGCATCCTCATAGTTGACGAAATATAGGATTTTCGTCACAACCCTTACTCGACGAAATATAGGATTTTCGTCATCACCCTTACTTGACGAAACACTGGATTTTCGTCATCAACATCACGACGAAGGATGGTTCTTCGTCGAGGCCCTTATTCACCGTGTGGGCTTGTGGCCCAGGTAAGGCCCAAGTACGAATCAGTTATAATTACCTTATATCTGCAATATTGTATGCAAAGTTTTATTTAGCGAAACCCTAGACACTCTTTTCCTCTCCCTCGCACCCGACGGCGATCATCATCCTCTCGAAGTTCTTGCTAGTCTCATCTCACATCCGGTTAGTTTATGATAACCCGACTCGATCTATTGTGATGCTGTTTGTATGAATATCCGTTATTATAATTGGTTTCGTTTGTTGATTGATTCGATTGTGACTGACTGTTTGAATTGAAACTCATGAGTTATGGTTATAGAGACAAACCATAGGATACGAATACATGACCCGTGACCGACAAGTTAAGTATTCGTATGATAGAAATCCTTATAAATCTGCATGTGTGATTAAACGTTGAACGGTAGCAAGGATTGGTCGTATTTAGAGTTTGATGTTTTATTGTTTAACACGATAGATTGAATCACGCATGATAAGAATCTGATGTTTTGTCTTCCGTCATATTCACTGCACGGTTTGATGATTCTGTTGTTGTATGAACTTTATGTTGTCAGTGTGTATGGTTATGAATGAATCAGAACTGTAAGGGATTAGAGTTGTTGCTGATCTTGATGAACAGTAAGGCAGGAAGAAGAAGGATCTTCGACGAAGTACCCATCTCGACAAACAATGGGGTTCTTCGTCAGCCTGTCTCTCAACGAACAATGGTACTTCGTCATTAACTTAGACCCGACGAAGGATGATCTTTCGTCAAGTGTGATCCTTCGTCAAGGAGGATTCTTCGTCAGGAACAAGACAAACAGAACTGTGATTAGTACTTGAATAATAATGTGGAATTTTGTTAATGAAACCCTATCACTGCCTGTTAAGGATATAGATATTGATTGTGGAAACATGGTTTGGTTGTCATGAGTAGCACACTACACTTAACTGTTAAGTACCATTGTGAAACGTACATGTGAATTGTGGATTTGTATGAGTTTGAATAACTGCTATGTTGCTTGAATGCACACTATGATTATAACTTATACGTGAACCATGCGAATGTAAACTGATTACGTATACATGAATACCATAGGCTGTGACTGTTTAAGTGTGAGCAAGTAACTAGTTATACCGAGCAAACCAAGGTGAGTTCACTTCTCTCAAAAAAAGCATGCGTCCGGTGGGGACAATCAAACTGATAAAACTTGTAAACGGATTTTCGTAAACCCATATCCTTGTAGGGGATATGAGGCGGTTTTCAAATACCCACATCCTTGTAGGGGATGTGAGGCGGATTTCACAAGCGCATATCCTTGCAGGGGATGTGCACGGTTTTCCGTACTCGTTAATGTTGGATAAAACACTCACTCTCTATCACTTAAGTCCCATCATACTACCGGGTTAGTTGCTTGTAGGGCAACGAGGTTATTAGTTGAGAGCGCTATTAGGATTGGCACCCTCACGACGTACCTGGATAGGACGGGCGTGAACTAATAACTTTAAATCATGACCAATGTTTGATAGAGCATTGGAGAAGGGCAAAATGGGCCGTCTGCGGTATCGAGTTATTATCAGCATAACATATCATAGGTCACTACTTGGTATTAAACGGTTAAAACAAACTGTGAACTCACCAGCGTTGTCTGATACACTTTTATGCATGCTTGCAGGTCCTTAGGTACATTGATATGGAACTTGCTATCTGGGAAGCTGGAGTGGTCATGGGTCGTGGCATTTGGGACGCTCCTTAATGTTGCATTGTTGAACACTTTTATTTAAACAAACTATTATGCTTCCGCTGAACATGTTGCTTTTATTAAATGTTGTTTCAATTATACAATTACATTTAATAAAAGGTTTTATCGTACCTTTTATGTCTATGGTTCAATGTGATTAGTGGCTAGATCCTGGTACGTCACACGCCTCGCGGGGGTTTCCGCTTGTGGTATTTTTGGGGGTGTGACACTCGCGTCGTGCCACAATGAAGTCCTACACCTGTCGCATGCCGCTAGCATTAAAATGATAATATATGGTCATATCGCGTTGTCGCGCTACGTGACCAGATGGCCCTATACCCGTCGCGCGACGCGACAGGCTTATATGGCGGCAATCCTTCATAACAAGTCAAGGGTTTAGTATAAAAAGTCAAGAATTGTTCCAAAAACCCTATTTACGAATTGAGAAGAGTTTGGACGAATTTCATAGTTCTTTTGAAGCGTTTTCGAGCACGGAGAGCTACCGGTTGAAGATACGAAGTGCGGGAATCATTCGGGTGTCTTTACTTTCGTATTTCTTTACCGTCGTGTTTTGCGTTTTCGTTAATACTTGGATTTTGATGTTTTTCATGACTATTCTTGGCTAAATCTTTGTAACTACCTAGACATGGATGATTGATTGCTATTGTTTTGATTATATTTTGGATTTATGGAAGCTATGGATTATTTATGAACTGTAAACGATTTTTTCTATCGGTTAGATGTATATGCGTGCTTGATATTGTTTGAATATTAATTATTGCTTCATATGATTCTTGGTGACGGTCTTTGTCACATAATAGAGTCGTGCTAGGGTTTAGATTTTGGTGAGTGTCTATATCACATAGTAAATCTTGAACTCTTTAAGGTGAAATTACGTAACTAACCTTAGAAGTAATAATTGATTATCTTATAAAGTCAAGTGTTCTACTAATCATCAATAGCTGTAAGGTGCGAGATTATTGCTAGGTCTAAGTGATTAAACCGTATGGTGGGTCCTTTTTATGAAGTAAACCATTTGGCTGCTGTCTAGCAAGTCTAACTGAGAAAACAAGTCTATCCTAGGTTTAGATCTCGACAGGGAGAGAGCCTTGTAGGATACTTTTATAAATCCATTAGATGTCTTGCAAAGGAGTCTAATAACCGGTAAATCAACAACCTTTAGGGGATCATAGCGCGCTCTTGAGAAGGGTTAGGGGTCCTTAGATTTCCCGAGAGGTGAGAATATTAAGATCCTGGTTCCATAGTAGACAACTTCCAAATATAATCTTAACTAAAAGCAATCAGGATTCCTGTCTAGGTAGTGTTTTCGTCATCTGAAAGAAGTTCGCAGTAATTCGTTAGTTAGCTTAGTTAATTAAGTTAGTTTTAATTACATTCTTAGACTTTTTTAGAAACTCCCCCCCCCCCCAAACATAAAAATAGTTAAGTTTAGTGTCAGAGTCCGTCTAAATAAAGTAATTAGCGTAATTAATTAGAGTCTCGTGGGTTCGATTTCCGGACTTACTTAGCTTTACTAGAGTCGACCGGTTCACTTGCCGGTTAGTAGTTTAGTCGAGTTTATAGAGTCTAGAGTATTACTTTAAGTCTAGATTTAGGTTAATTTTAGTTGTTTTTATTAAACTACTTTTAGCACATCACTGATCATTCAGATTCCGGATCGCACATCGAGATATTATCTTGGTCAACTTTATGTTGACTTTTCTTGCCTTAAAAGTTCAGATTCTGCATCCGGATTAGTTTGAGGGTTTTAAATTTAATTTATCGTAAATTGCGTAAATATCAATCTTTAATCGTCTCAGGATGCAATCGATGAAATTCCCGATTTGGAGAGTTCATTTGCGAAATTTCCTATAAAGCCTCTTCAAGCACTCAGGTACGATCATATCATCCAAAATTACTGAAATGTTAATTCAGGGGATATTTCGATGGTTTTTTATGAACATAATGTGTGTGTTTTTTTGTGATGCAGATAATAGTGGAGATGTTGGCGAAGGGGCATCGCAGAAGAATCGAAAGCAACTGAAAGAGGAAACCACTAAGGTTGAGAGGCGTGTTTTACAGGAAGCTCAACGAGCTGCAAAAGCTTCTACTAAGGGTAAATTTTTTTGTAAGTCGCTGCAAAGTTCAAATGAAGTACAGTTTGTGATTTAATGAATATTTTAACAACCTTCCAAATATTGCATCAACATATCAATGATTTTGATATGTATGTATATAATATCTATGATTTTGATTCTATGTTATTATAAAATAAGTCTACTAAATGAGCGGTTTTTATTGTTTAATTGACACAAATGCACATGGCTTCAGCACAGGAGGTGAATTTGCCATTAAATATCATCAAAGTGCTATTCTCTCTATGATCATCATAAAACACAATACAACAGCTTGTAACAAATACATAGTTGTTAATGAGAAGTAGAAGAACCAAGAGGTTGTGAAATAGCATGGCTGGTGCTCTAAGATCCAGCTTGGCGTCGAGGTTACGGCAGCTTTTGTCCGAATAAAATACAGATGATAACATGTGAGATCCATGTGCAAACAGGTATAAGTTCCAGTTTGATTTCTCCTGAGTTCTAAATAATCGTAGTTTCTTATAAGTTCTGTGTTAACGAATTGATGATCTTTGTGTTGTAAAAGTACGCACCTACCTTGCCAGAGGTGCCAAAATGGGTGTCCCAGTTTAAAAGCCGCAACTTCCTATATTGAGGCCAGTTTAAGTTCTCATCTTTTCTTTACTATGCGCTATAGGTGCCAAAATGGGTTAGAACTATGTAACTTGAATTTAATCAATTTGGTTAGAACCTTACAGATTCTTAACTTGAATAATAAAAGAGATTTGATTTCAAATTTTAATTAGTAAACAACTAATATAACCCAGCAAACCAAAAATCAACTTTGTGTCTAGTCCCGGTTCTAATTTATATTCAATTTACACAAGGAATAAACCTAAAAAGCAAAAAAAAAAAAAGTCATATTGTTAATCTTATAATTTTTTTTTGTAATAGATTTTATTAGAATGAGAAATATGTATTTGGTTATTCAATAAATTTATTAAGGGTAAAATAGTAACTACATAAGAGTATTTTTAATGAAATTGACAAAAATGTAATATATGTGCTTTAGCAAGGTGAAATATGTAATTAAATTAAGGGATTGGGGAAATATGTAATAAACCTTCTTTAGGAAGGGGAAATATGTAATTAAATTTAAAGATTGAAGAAATATGTAATAAGGCTTTTTAGGAGGAGGAAATATTTAAAAATTCTTATTTTGTATTACTCTTGTTATAGTCAAGGTGAGGGTCCCTATAAATTAAGGCATGGACTTGGACTCTAGTCTATCAATTATACTACATTTGCTTAAATTAGGAAACAGAGGGTTTTTTTTTTTTTTTTTTTTTTTTTTTGAAAAAAAAAAAGGAAACACAGTTTTGATAGTCACACTCACATTGATGATTAGAAAATAATCTCACAGTCGTACTTCAATAACATGTTAGTAAATACACATTGAGTTTGTGGGTTTACCTTTGTGAAATTAGCCAATGATATACCCATTACTTCAAACTCGATCTTAAACTCACCCAATAACCAATTTAAAATATCAAATACTCAAATATACGTCTAACAATTATATTCTAATCTTAATAATCTCAAGTTTTTAACAACCTCAATTTGCTATTTATTTTATTTTTATGATTATATAATATATTAACAATATATTCTTGTAAACGACTTCGGGTTTCGGGGTGGGCACACATAACCGCATACCTTTCCTTAACCCCCCCCCCCCCCCCCCCCCCCAAAAAAAAAAAAAAAAACAAACAAACAAACAAAAAATCTAAAACAAATCCCATATCCAATCTCTAATCTGTCCTATTATCCGTCCAAATATTTTTGGTTTTAAATTTTCAAGTTTAATTAGAGTATTTTATCACTCCAATTGGTATGTGTAATACAGTGTATTTTTGTCTAATTTTATTTCCTGTTTGCCTTCTCTTTCAATGTAAAACAAAAACAAAAACAAAAACAAAAAACAAAAAAAAAAAATTGTGGATGATGATAGTAAGCTTGGACAAGAACTACTATGGAAGATTGATGATTGATTTATTTGAGTAATTTTACTTGCTTAATGGATTCTTGTGTATATTTAATTTATATACAAATCGACATATCTAATAAATTAGTCTTAAGGCCTTGCTAACTTAAAATCGGTCTAAATACCTGAACATGTTAAAAAAAAAACTATACATATCTCACAAACTCAACGGGTAACTAATCATTATCGATAAAACACCACCCACCGTCACTATTTGCCATCACAACTTACTATCGTCGCCGTCCTTGCCATTGCCAATGGACCAAACTTACAAACTATTATACATCTTACACATAGTTTTTTAATCTTTTGATTTATCTTAAGCTATATTTACGCATTAAATTAAATCCTTGTATACTGTATTTTATTTATATCACTATTTATTTAATCATTAAAATTCTTTAAAGAAAGAAAACAAGAATGGCTGGACCCGAACTCAATTTACTCGATCTAAAACGTGCCCGTTTTAACCTGAACTAGTCTCTACCCATCACAATCAAACCAGACCCATTACACACAAATTTATGGATAAAGTCAATGACCCACACTTTTTTTCTCCCTTGTAGACTACCATTGATATAGACGTGACCAAATACAATGTTACTACATAATAATAATAATCCATTTTTTTAAATTAAAACGATATGTAGCTTTATGCACTATCGATGAATTTAAAATGAGCTTCAATCAGTTTTGACTTGCTTGACATGTTTCCATCTTTGCTAAACAATATAGAATTACTACCGAACTTTTTGCTCAGTAGTGCAATATATGTGGTTTTCGTATATAAATTTTTGGGTATATACGTTTTCGACCCCCCGTCGAAAATCTCAAACTTCGCCACTGATGGCATAGCAACTTGTACCTAATGCAAAGGAAGTTGCAACTCCATCACAAAACTTCCATGGAGCTCAACATCGATTTAAGCTCGATAAAGTCACTCCTTTATCAAGTTCGAGTTGCAAATTACAAGCTTGGAATATATAACATGCTGAGCTCAAACTTAATAAGTTCTCAACTCGAGCTCTTGTTGAGCCTTACAAGCCCCAGTATAACAGGTAGATGTATTATATAAACTGGGATTTGCAAACATTATTGTTGTTGGACTTGTATGATATTGGCTAATGCTTTTGTTTTGTAAGAAGCGTGAAACGCGGTATTTAGGTTTCAAAAGCCGAGGCGTGAGATGCTGTTTTATATACAACCAAAAGGTACATTTATCTCCTCTCTTTTACATACCAATCTTTCATCAAGTAGGTGGTGTTTGTTTTTCAGAGGTAAAACGTATGCAGTATGCGGACCACATCTGTAGCAGAAGAGGTGGACCAAACCTTTGCAGTCTACAAGAAGACTGTTTGTTTTTTAACTTCTGCAGACTGTTGAAATTAACTTCCGACAGTGAAGGGTTGGCGGCGGTTGTGGAGGAGGTCAACAGGCGGAGGGTTGGCGGGGGAGGAGGGATGGCGGTTGTGGAAGAGGTCGACGGGGGGAGGGTTGGCGGCGGAGGAGAGAAGAGGCTGGCGGTGAAGGGCCGACGCTGGGGAGTGTAGGCGGAGGCAGAAGTTGAGGGGTGGAGGAGAGGGAACTAGGGTTTCATGTTATGTTTTGTTATCTGGGCAAGAAGAGGTTAGAATAAGCAATTCCAGGTCTACAGCAAGAAGAGGACGAACAGAGGTTTTTTAATGAAATGTCTTTCGAAAAACAAACACCATGCAGACCTAAACGTCTGCCCAACGCAGACAAAAGAGGTCAAGAAGAGCATTTCTGGAAAAAAAAAACAAAAAACAAAAAAAAAAACAAACAGCCTCTTTATCTTTTCGCCCATTTTTTACATATCAACCTCCTCTAACCCACATTTACATGAAGCTTTGTCAAAGCCCTAATGAGTGAGGTGCGCCTTTTAGAACTGGGGCAGTGGTTAAGTTTGTTGTAATTTTAATCCATAATGAAAAGAGATTTGTTATAAAATGAGAATCATTACATATTTAGGAACCAACCACTAGAGTTATCTAGAGTTGCGAAGGTTCATTCAACTTCCGAGCTTAGCCTAAAGCTGTCGAGAGCTCGACTTGGCTCTCTTGCAGCCCTATATAACACACTTTTTAGTGTCAAAATGATTGTTGGGAATGTTACTAAACTTTAGAAATCCAATGGAGAATTATAGAAAACAATGAGACCTTACCTGATGTTGTCATGCGGCTGATCGTGTTGGTATTAAAAATATAGAAGAAAAAAAACCACAAAGCTTTATTAAACTACAAAGTTAAAGAGTTAATATTGTATAAACAGAACAGTACAAGAACCCGTTGCTTCTTTAATCACATCTTAAAACACTCAACGTAAAGAAGCGTCATCATAGGCGTACAAGGTTTAAGGAAATACCATTTACGATGCTTTGTCCATGAGTTGTATCGGAGCAAGTATGTTATTCTTACTTGTTTCAACAATACACCCATTCATCACCATTTCCTCTAGCATGAAGTGAGCTTTCTCCAAGTGGAACATGATGTCCAATTCACACTTCAAATTAAAAAAATATATATATAAACAAAATTAAATGAAAATTGAAAAGAAAAACAACATTTTTTACAATAATTAACTTAAATCTCTAAATAAAAAGAATTAGGACTTGGGAGACTTTGGGAGACCTTCAACCCGTTTGACCCGTTTCCCTTTTAGCTGATGTTTTTATTTGACCCGTTGACATAAACGCAACCCGAATCAACTCATTCATAAGTGAATTGTGAACGGGTCGATATCGAAACCTCTAGTTTAATGATCTGTGCATGGTGAAAGACTTACCACATTGCCAAAATGACGGTCCATCGTTTCAACTAAGAGATGTATAAATTCCAGTATTGCAAGCTCGTTCTTCAGAAAATAAAGAAAAACACACAGAGTTATCAGCAAGATAAGAAACTGAGAATCAATAGCTTTATTATGCGAATTTTTACTAAAATATTAACTTAATTGGATGAAAAGATGTAACTTACTTCCTCGTTGTCAACTCCCACCAAAAAGAACAATGATGCATACCGCCTATACACGATTTTGTACGTCCGATGCTCAACAAATGAACACTGTTTCAAAGTAATGCAGAAAGGTATCACCAAATATAGTATTAAAGAGACACATAACAAGCAATATTAGAATATAACCAGTAGTCAATACAAGTAACCACAATTAAAAGATAATTCCGCTCTTAATCCCAGTTATCTATGGAGAAAACAAGAAAAAAGAACATCGACAAAGGTGAATAGGACATAATTATACTGGAGATAAAACGATTATAGGGAATTATACATATTATTTGACATATTTGATCAGGATGTATGTAATTAGATAAAGTGAATCATGATTGTTACAAGAACAAGAATCTAACTTTAGTAGTTGGGCCATAATTATCCTTCACTTCTCACGTTAAGCCAATTTGTATGTTAAGACCCATTTGTACAATAACATTACTCTATGCTTCTAACAGGATATAAACTAATCTACAAGACAACGTACATATGCAATATGCTTTCTCAAATGCTTGCTGCCATGAATAAAGCCTGTAGCGTAAGTTATAGCGGAAATCCAACGCTAATGCAATATGCATGGCATGCAGATGAAATTACCTTAAATTAGAGCTTAATTTTTTATTAACCGGCTAATCCAAAATCGCAAAAACCTTGATTAGTTTTTCTAATAGTTTCACAAACGCTGCAATAATTCCAAATCTCTTCATCGCCGATCCTACGTTTATGTTCTCGATTATGCAAAACTGGCCAGTTTAACACATTTTACCAACACACAACACTAGAACTGAATTCATGCATCGATCGTTAACATAGGTGAATCTATACTTCCATAAGGATAAACAGATGCATCAATATTCCAACGGATTCCAAATTACACTTACGTATACAAAAATCTATATTGGTATTAATCCTCTGTTTATGCTCTCGATAAAGCAAAACTGGTCAATTTAACACAATTTTCCAACAATACAACTGCATGGATCATCAACATAGGCGAATCCTGAACCCATACTTCCATAAGGATAGACAGATGCATCAGTTTTCCAACAGATTTCATATTACACTTAGGCATACAAAAATCTATATTGGTGAAGATCCTATGTTCATACTATCGATTACAGAAAGCTGATTAATTTAACAAAATTTACCAACAATATAACTGAATTCATGCATGTATTGTTAACATAGGTGAATCCATGCTTCCAGGATAAACAGATGCATCAATTTTTCAATGGATTCCCCATACACTTAGGTATATATATACGAACATCTATATCAGTAATAATCCTCTGTCTCAACAACGCAAAACCGATCAATTCAACACAATTAATCAACAATACAACAAAATTCATGAACAGATCATATACGCATAAACAGACGCATCGATTTATCAATTGATTCCACATTACACTTAGATATAGATACAGTACACTGTCGATAACAGAAAACAGATCAATTCACCACAATAAGATCATGAAAATATCATATACGCATAAACATATGCATCAATTTATCAACGGATTTAACATAATACTTGCATATAGAAAAAGTAAATCAACAATACAACTAAATTCATGAACATATCATATACGGATAAACACATGCATCAATTTTCCAACAGATTATCGGTAATAAACCTCTGTTAATACTTGTAACAAAGCAAAACTGATCTATTCAACACAAATTAATCAACAATACAACTAATTTCAAGCATAGATTATAAACGGATATACAGATGCATCAATTTTCCAACAGATTTCGATAATAATCATCTGTTTACACTCTCCATAAAGCAAAACTGGTCAATTCAATAAAATATATCAACAACACAACTAAATTCATGCATATATCATATACGCATAAACAGATGTATCAATATACTCAACGGATTTCACATTACACTTAGGTATATGTAATTCTATATTGTCGACAAAGCAAAACCGATAAATTTAACACAATTAATCAACAACACGACTAAATTCATGCATAAATCATATACGGATAAACAGATGCATCAACTTATCAACAGATTCCACATTACACTTAGATATAGATACAGTATACTCTCGATAAATCAAAACTGATCTATTCAACACAAATTAATCAACAATACAACTAAATTCGTGAACAGATCATACACGCACAAACAGATGCATCAATATATCAACCGATTTCACATTACACTTACTCTATATCGGTAATAATCCTCTAATTATGCTATCGACAAAGCAAAACTGGTCAATTCAACACAAGTCATCAACAACACAACTAAAATCATGAAAATATCATATACGAATGAGCAGATGCATCAACTTATCAACGAATTTCACATTAAACTTTCATATATATATAGAGAAAATCAACAATACAGCTAAATTCATGAAAATATCATATACGAGTGAACAGATGCATGAACGTCTCAACGAATTTCACATTAAACTTTCATATAAATAGAGAAAATCAACAATACAGCTAAATTCATGAAAAAATCATATACGATCAAGAAGATGCATCAATTTATCAACGAATTTCAAACTACACTCACATATAGATACAGGAAATCAGCAATTTTGATCGATTTTACCTGTTGTTCGTTACGAGCGAGACACTTGCGAACAATTTCTCCTTCCAAAGTTCGTCGTTCTTCTAGGGTTAGGTATTCGTAATACTGTGCGAGACGAGTTTGACCTTGCTTGTTCACCATTAATATGAATCTGATCCCCATTGTTGCGAGTAAAACCCTAACGATTCTCGTTGTTTGATACAGATCTGATGAAGATGAAAAGGTTGAATCAGGATGTGTGAAATTGTTTTGTGTTTATGGGAGTCCTTGATATGTTCATGTTGGTCAAAGTAAGTCCTTGTATGTTTATGGTCAAGGTTAGGGGTGTAAACAAGTTTGGAGGTTCGAGAGCTACTCGTTATCGGCTAGGTTAAAAACTGGAATGAGCGAGCCTAAACTAGCCTGAGCCCGAGCTCGAGTCTGTAATACAAAGCTTGTTTAGGCTAGTGAGCCTAAACGAGCCAAAACAAAATTTTCGTTTTTTTATATATATAATCATGGTTGCAAAAGTCGCTAGACGCTCCCTACTCGGTCAACCGAGGAGTTGAAAGTATTCGGTCTAGGCGGAGAGTACTCGGGGAGTACCCGGATATGTTAAATTATAAAGAAACTAGTTTTCAAAAATTAAATATATGTCAAATAACATGAATTTACTAATATTTATAACAAAATACGTGAAAATGATATTCATCATAGATAATATGTTTTACTTTTTTTAAGTCAAAATCGGCCCGAGTTGACCTACTAGATTCGCTTCTGGCCGATGTTGACCACGTTTGATCGATTCCGAGTAATTAGGCGGAGTTGAAAAAAGTCGTCTCGGCAGCCTACCTTGTAGCGACTACTCGGGAAGTACTCGACCTTGGAGACCTTGTTTTACAACCATGTATATAATATAATAATGATGATAACATTGGCAAGCCGAGCTTTGGCTCGTTTAAGCGATATTGAAAATAGCTCGAGTTAGGCTCAAGCTTTGGGTTTTACTCGCGAGCCAAGCTCGAGCTCAAATAAGTAGACTCAAATCGAGCCTCGCTCGAGCTTCATAAAAACATGACGAGCCGAGCTCGAGGTTAGTCAGGCTCGGGCTCGGCCCGCCCCGGCTCGTTTACACCCCTAGTCAAGATTTGTTTTTTTTTAATCGAGTCGGTTTTTGGGTTATTTGAATTTGGAGTTTTTTAGGGTGAGTGTGATTTGAATGGAGTTAGGGATTAAGGTTTTGAGTTTTGTTTTGGAGTTTGGGTTGAGTTGAATAAATGTGTGAGAGAGAGAAAAAAATAAGCATTAAAGTATAGTTATGTATAGAAAATAAACACGGTTTGTATAATTCTTATTTGGAATTTGGGTTGGTTTGGTTTGAAAATCATAAGGGGTAATTTGGTTTGAAATTTCATTAGGGGTAATTTGATTTGAAATTTCAACTAGTTGCTAACCTGAACCCAAAAATTCAAAAACAAATTTTGGATAGAGTTAATTATTGTTTACGTCCCTTTGGTTTGTCAAAATCACTATTTCAGTCCATTAGTTTAAAAATTGCGATTTCAGTCCCCGTGGTTTCACTTTCGTAACCATTTCAGTCCCTGTGGTTTCACTTTCGTAACCATTTCAATCCATTATTCTGTTAAGTACATGGACTGAAATGGTTACGAGGTGAACTGAAATGGTTACGAAAGTGAAACCCAGGGACTGAAATCACAATTTTTAAACTAATGGACTGAAATAGTGATTTTTGACAAACCACAGGGACGAAAACAGTAATTAACTCTTTTGGATAAAACTCGGTTGAAATGTTGGTTTTTTCAAGTCTAATTTAGATACTAACATCCCTGTGCTATCAAAAAAATGTAAAATGAACTTTTCTAATCTTCTACTAAGGGGCTGTTTGACAACATCTGAATGGTTAAGGGCTGAACCAGTAAGAGGTCTGAACCATTAAGTGCTGAATGAGTAAGAGGTCTGAACCATTAAGAGCCTGTATAATGCTTAACCGTTCAGAGGCAAATGTCTGACCAATTCAGATTAGAGGTCTTAATCATTCAGACTCTTTATAAATCTTAACCATTCAGAGGCAAATGTCTGAGCCATTCAGACATCTGCTCGTGAAACAAACAGTCTGAATCATTAAGTGCTGAACCAGTAAGAGGTCTGAACCATTAAGAGCCTCATTAAGAGGTAAACAAACAGCCCCTAACTTCATTACAACCTTTTCTGAATTAAAAACCATGTTAAAGTTGATACTCAAAATACATAAAACAATCATTCAGCTGTAGTTTGATTATTGTTTAAATAGTAACAAAGTTTTATAACATTTTTGTTTATGTCACTTTTACAAAAACCTTCAATAATAGAAAATAACATTAAAGCTAAGTAGTTTTTTTTTATAAATTTAAAAGAAAAAAGTTCCAACGACTAAAATTGAGTGAAGTAGGAAATTTGATTACCATATTATGATTTCTTTAACATGTACTTAAATGAAAGCTATAATCAATATCAAGTGATGTTTAAAAACTGATTATTCTTTTTTTTAACGGCGGCCAACGAAATACAAGCCCGACACCCGGGGTAACCCAATGGCAAAATGCGACCCTATATGCCTGCAACCATAGACAATGTTGGGTAGTCCATACCCACCGAGCATTTAAAGAACTAAGCAAGTCAACAAAGCAAAAAGAAGTAATCAATGAAACAAATTGGTGGAATGTAAAGATGTGAATCGGGTCAACCTGTAAAGAACCATGGACCGCATTCCATGACCTGCGCCTCACACACACTCCCCTGTGAACCACTACTGCCTTAACCCACATACCTCACGAACGACCCACCCACGACTACCTACGAATAGTCTCGGGATTTTGAATCCCCTCCCCCCACATATCATTTATTTAGTTTAAACAGCATTGAACTTATAAACAATTTGGTCTTCAAATCTTGCATCACAAATCAAAACCAAAGATACATCATCTTAATCCAGTAATTTGTCGCCTAATTCCACAGTACTATGATCAAAATTTTATAGCATTCGAATGACTGTTCGCAGTTGACAAGCTCATTAGTGTCTCCTTTGTTTTGCACGTTTCCACGACGCTTTACCTTTAATCTTCCATTTATCGACTCCACCTGGCTGGTTTTTCGCTTCAATCTCCCGAACCTTACGCCTCCTGTAAAATTAAAAATTGTTTTAGCATACTAACATCCGATAATTTCGTATATCCCCTCAAAACTTTGTATAATATCATAATTACCCAACAAAAATCATAAAGGAAAATGTATAAGATATTTATACCCTTTTCTTAAAACATGTTTTAGGAATTATTTTTGGGGTGTGAATTTCTGACACGAACCTAACACTAAATTCGCAGGTTTGGGTTTAGTCTAAACAGATTCGGGTTAGTTTCAAGTTGAACCTGCGAACCCGTTTAGCTAAGTGAGTCGGGTTTGGGTTGGCATGTTGACCCGTTTAACCCATTTATATCATATAATAGTTTTTTTATAATATGTTTATGTCATAAATTAAATTGGGTGTGTAGTTTACAAGGTTTAAAAAGGCTAAAACGGGTATCGAGGCGTTTTCCCTTAGCCTCACGAGGCGTAAGCCTCGAGGCAGGTCGAGGCGTAAGCCTCAAAACATTATTAAAAAAAATTAAAAAAATATATAGATGTCTCATAAAAATCACAAATTAGCATAAAACAAACATCATAAATAGAAAATATTTCAACAAACAAGGTTTAAACATAAAACAAACATCATAAAATAGCTCAAACAACTTAAACTAGTAATGTTATGACATCTAAATATCATAGAACTCGTTCCACTCCGCATCATCATCATCATCCTCAAAGTACACTTGTATATATGCTATTTTACATGTATATTTAACAAAAACTAATAGTTAGTAGCAAAGGACTTATATGTTGGGTGTGTGAATGAAAGCCTCAAAAGGTGGTAAATACTTTGTCCCACATCGGTGTGTTAACAAAGTTAGTGGTTGTTTATAAGGTAAAGTCTTTACTACTCCATTGTAGCTTTATGACATGTTTTACCAAAAGTCCTACCCGCGCGCAGGGGGGGTGCAAAAAATGAGTTTCTGAATTGAAATTTAATTGAACTCGTGCATACCCGCACGTCCTGCGGACACGAATGCAGGTCCGCGTGGGCCAGTTTTTGCACAATTTAACCTTTATTTTTTTTGTGTTAAAGCCCATAAGATGTTTTTTATAAAGCCCAGGTCCGCGTGGGGTTTTTGGCTGCATTCTGTTCTTCGATTAGGCTTTTTTATAACCTAAGATGTTTTTTTAAGTTGACTGTTGGACTTGGCCACCAATTAGGCCCAATAAAAACTAAATGGGCCGAAAAAAAAAAAAGTCCAGAAAACAATAAACTGATCAGTTTGCACATGTCTAGTGAGGCTAAGGGAAAACGCGTTTATTAGAGTTGCTCCTAGTAATAATAAAATTCACTCACCTGTAATCCTTGAGTGATTTATCAGAGAGTAGCTCATCAGCAAGAGTCGGTTTCCTTTCTTTCTTTGTAAGCCTACTCGTGAAATACTCTGAAACCGGCTCCACAACCGTCCCAACCTGACAAATTTATATATTAACATTACCGTTTAAGAAAACAAATTACTTGGTTTACTGAGATGGACCTATAATAACATTACCGTTTAAGAAAACAAATTACTTGGTTTACTGAGATGGACCTATAATACCTGGAAATATTTGGGGAATGTGTTTAATTTGGAGTCACCCTTCTTGTAGTGCCTCTTTGGATCAATCACATTTCGCAGCTGTAAAACACAAAAAGGAAACCATTGGTATCTTCTTAATAAAAAAGAATCATAAGGAACCATCTAAATCTGACAACCATTGTAGTGACAATTCAAAAGAATCAGCATTCATGTCACAAAGGAAAGTAAAAACCATGAATGTACTTCTAAATTTGACAACAATCCCTATCTTCATTGTTGTCAAAAACAATAAAATTAGTTGAAGCAACTAGGGCTGCAAACGAACCGAACGTTAAACAAATTCATGAACCATTCGACAGGTAGTTCGTTTGTGTTCGTCCGTTTAATAAATAAACAAACACGGACAAGAAATTTCGTTCGTTTAGATAAATAAACGAACATGAACAGAGGCCGCTTTCGTTCGTTTACATTTGTGAACGTGTTTGTTTATGTTCAATAGTTTCTTTAGTGTTTATAGTTTTTATATTGTATTTAAATACTTCAAAATGCAAAAAATAAAATATTTAACAAGCTTGTGTTCATGAACATTAGGTTGTGTTCATTTGTGTTCATGAACGTTTGTTTGCGTTCATGTGGTGGCGTTGATAGCCAAAAGACAAGGGGGTGCATGCACTAATCGGCGTTTGTCTCAATTGCTGAGTGTTATGTGCCTTATGTCCAAGGCTTGATGCAAAACCACAATCGAGCCGGGGGTCTCATTGGAAGCAGCCTCTCTATTCCTACGGGGTAGAGGTAAGGCTGTCTACATCTCACCCTCCTCAGACCCTACCTTAGCTTTGCTATTGGTGGGATATACTGAGTATGATGATGATGATGATGATGATGAACGTTTGTTTGCGTTCGTTACCTAAAATTAACAAACAAACGAACACGGACATAAATTCTCGTTCGGTGGGTGTCCATGAACAATTTGTGAACACATATATTTCCTTGGCAAAGGAACACGAACAAGATCATGTTCGTCTTCGTTCAGTTTGTTTGCAGCCCTAGAAGCAACAAAAGGTACTGTGAAACTCTCGGGAAAGGAAAAACAACATATCTAGATTTCCATAAAAAAAAACAGAAGAATGATAACTATAATGTATGTTGTTGAAGAGGCAAAGCACATTCAACGCGCACATAGTGAGCCTTGGGCCTTGGTGCAAGGCACTTAAAAAGCGAGATTTTTTTCAATCAAGACACATAGTATAAAAACACCATTTTTAGGGGTTTTAGACATGCTTTAGGCTCGTTTAAGGCTGCTTTAGGCTGTTTTAGGTTGATCCAGACTTGTTTAAGGCTAGTTTAATTGTTTCAGGCGTGTTCAAACCTGTTTAGATGATTTTTGGCCTGTTTAGACTATAAGTTTATGACGCTTATAATATATACATCCAATTGCGCGAGACACACGGGAATGGATTGTGAGTCTTTTTGGATGCATTAACAAAGCTGTGAGTCTTCAACCCACCAAATCACTTGACTGTGTTCATAGTTTTGTAATTTAAGTTCATAATTTTGTGGATGGACTATGGAGACCTATGGAGTTAATATCGGTGGTACATCAGTTATCGGTCCCCATGTAAAATATCGGTACCAACGATATCAATAACCCATTGATTTTCAGTATGCATGCTACGACTTTTGAATCTAATTCGTGGCTGGATTCTGATGGACTGATGGTTTGGATGAAGTGATTCAGTACGTATCCATCAGAAAAAAAAATTGCAAGAAAATTTGAGAAGCCTTTAAGTTGCAGACCGAAGTTGGATATGCTCTGGCCTTAAAAAAATATCACCAAATGACGTAAATTTGCCCACGGCTGAGTTCACCATGGAGAAAACTAAGAATGCGGTTTGTATATATATAGGTTGAAGTTGAAATTGACTCGGTGATTAGTGAGGCTCAAATCGCCTTTCTGTCCAGAAGGAATATGCTTGATGGTCCATGAATTCTCAATGAGGTTGTTTCGCACTATGAAAAGGAAGGTTATGTTCTTTAAATCGATTTTGAGAAGACATACGACTCGATTAGTTAGGATTTTCTTGACTCCAATATGGGTTGAGTTATTCGTCAATCATTAAATATGGGTTGCCGTCGAGTGAATTCAAAACCGAGAGGGGTACGTATAGCAAAGGGATCGGTTAACTTCCTTTCTCTTCATAAGCACTGAGTTAAGACTTATGAATTTGACTTGTGAAAAAGGTTTTATCGAGGGTGTGAAGATCATTTTGGCGTATGATGCAATATTTATCAAGGATTGGCTTCTATCGAACAGGCTGAACATTGCACGTATTCTAAAATGTTTTTATTTAGTTTCGGGCTTAAAAATAAATCTGAAAATGCAAAGTCTTTGGCATAAGGGCCACAGCTGAACAAAAGAATGATATGGCTCGAATTTTGGAGTGTAACAAAAAGGACCTGCCGTTTAACTGCTTTAGCTCTAAAAAATATGCTCAAGTATCATGAAAAGCCACAGTACCTTTAACAGCTTCAGATCTTTTTTCAACTCAGGAGTAAGCGTAGGCACAGGCATATCAAACCTACATACATAGCAAACACGCTCATGTCAAATTCTGCCAAAATGACAAAATCCCAAAAAACTTAAACGATAATTCGAGTACAAATTTCGTCTATAAAAATGTTAACGTACCAATTCTTTCCGGTTGTGTCTTTGACTTGCTTCTTGAGTAACTTGTTAACCTTCTTGGGATCGTTAGGTGGAACGAACAACCCGTCAATAAACTCTGAGTTAGACTTATACACCAGACTAGATTCTGGTACATTTTGAGACTTGTCGTTCGGCCCACTTTTTTTACCGAGTAAAAAAGAAGGTAGCTTTGGTTCCCATGTTAGACCGATAATTTTTTTATCTTCTGGCATTATGTTTCCTAAAAAACGAACCCATACCGTTAGCCTATGCTTACATTGACAATCAAACCAGAGAAAATATAAATATAGTCTAATAAAAAATATACAGAAAATAGTGCATATACGAATTACAGAGGTATAATTAAACAGTGGCGGATCCAGAAATTTTTTCCAAGAGGTTCGCTTTTTTAAACGTTCCAATACCATATGTCCGGAGATAAAAAAAGGGTCGGATCGATGATTCTGATCGGTTCAAAAAGTTTCAGAAGATTACAAATTTAATATTAAAACAATATCCAATATCCCAACAACCAGGTCAATTTGCAAACGCCCAAGCTTCATGCTCCCAAACACCATATAAAGGCCAAGATCAAATATGAAAATTATTAAAGAAGAGTAACACATTATAACTGCTATGCGCTTATAGCGTTTTTGAGATGTACTCTATAAATCTAGAAAAATCCATAATTTCCCGAAAAATTAATGTTAGAAACTAGCAATCCCATCAAATTTCAAGTACAAACAACGCATTTCTCCAAACACATCAAATTTCAAGTACAAACTAGATCTAATTCGCCATTAATAGGGTTTAAAAATTTCCAATACAAAGTAGATCTAATTCGACAGTAATAGGGTTTATATTACGAAACGAACCTGAATTATTAAGAGACTAGAGAGTGATTGAGTGAGACTGAGGAGGCTGGAGGGGTTGCGTGGAGGCTGAAGTGACTCCGGTGTCCGGCGAGGGTGGCTGGAAAGTGGAGACAAGGCTGAAGACTGTGGCTGTGGAGCTTGTTTCTGTTTCTGTCGTGTTTTCTGAAGAAAGGGGCATGGGTGAGCTAAAGTCAAAACCCTAGATCTAATTTGATTTTGAATTAAAAAAAAACCCTAAAAATAGTAGGAGAAAATGGGTTTAAGGGGACTCGAACACGTGACCTCATATTAACAAGCGCGCATAATTACCACTACAAAAATCTACAATTTTGTTCTTAAGGTTTCTCTACAAAATAATAAGGGGTTCCTTCAGAATTTTGTATATAACTTAACACTATAAATTACAAGCCCAACGGGTTCCTGGGAACCCCCTAACGAAGTGTAAAACCGCCCCTGTAATTAAAAACTCTTAACGCTCAACAGAAGACAAACAAAAGTATAACCAAAGAAACCGACATGTCTACATGACTAACACTCAGCAGATAATACACAAGTCGAGCTATCGATAGTGGTTTCAATAATAAAATAGCGCATACGTTAAAACAAAGCCCTAATTTTTTTTAATAAATTAAAGTAATGGAGAAAAATTACATCAAATAATTCAATCACACAACACAAAAATAATAAACAGGTTTAAAAAATTCCACTCTTTTTTTTCCTTTAATGTCACTATTTTCAGTGCTCGAATTTCACTAATTTTCGGTGCTCGTATTTCACTAATAATCAGTGCTAGGATTTCTCAACCTGAGGTTTCAAATTTTCGGGCCATTCGAGTCACATAACAATAATAAAAATACATTGTCATTCAACAATCAATATCAAGTTTCACATAAACTTATCTAATTTCAATCAAGTTTCAAATATTAATCAAGTCTTGTAAACAAAATTCATATTTTTAACAACATACAACAGCAAGTTTGAAGTTTCACATAAACACATCCAAGGTTGGAGAACTCGCTAGTCGCTAGTCAGCCGGTGAGGTGGGGACCAACGACTACTCGGGATTAATCGAATCGGAATTTTTATATGTATATTTTATTATTTTTATAAATATGTATATATATACTCACACATCCTTATCAATATAATTCTTAAAATGGTAAAAGTAGTTCAAAATTCAACCCAAGCTTACATATAAGTCATAATATAACAAGTCTAAGGGGCTGTTTGCCAACATTTGAATGGTTAAGTGCTGAACCAGTAAGAGGTCTGAACCATTAAGAGCCAGTATAATGCTTAATCGTTCAGAGGCAAATGTCTGACCAATTCAGATTAGAGGTCTTAACCATTCAGATTCTGTATAATGCTTAACCATTCAGAGGCAAATGTCTGAACCATTAAGTGCTGAACCAGTAAGAGGTCTGAACCACTGAGAGCCTCATTAAGAGGTAAACAAACAGCCCCTAAGTACTTAAAAATTCAAACATTAACATATTAGTTCAAAAACTTTAAAGATCAAATAGTTCAAATATACTTAAAATTACAACTTAACTATAAGTCTAAGTATAAACTACTAAACTAGAACTTAAAAATTATAATCAACTAATCTGATTATACAGTACTTAACCTAATCTGTTAAGCATAAGAAATCAACATCAGGGAAGGGTACTACAGTGTAAATAATAAACTATAAAGTAACCTGCATTGAAAAAACCTAATATAATAAACTATAATAAACTAACCTGAAGGTTATCACCGGAGGAAGAAGGAGCCGTTATACGGCTGATGTTGCGGCAGCGAGGACTGGACGGAGGAAGTAGCAGGCGGAGGAGGGGTATGTAGCGGCTGATTTGCTGGAGTCTGGAGGAGAAGCAGGCAACAGCGTATGATGTAATGAAATTGGGGTAGGGCTTTAAGAGAAAAATGGGCTAAAAGTTGTTAATTGGGCCAATTTCATAAGGTTTTTTGGTGGGCCGACTAGAGGCGAGTTGCCCGATTTGGGCCGACTAGGAGCGACTGGCTCCCGCTTGGACCGATTAGCAAGTAATTGACTGGTTAGTGAAAATTTACTTGGTAGAGGTCTGATTTCCAATTAATCAGCAACTAGTCGCGATTTTTTGCAACACTGAGCACATCTAATTTCAACATTTTTATTATTTTGGAAGAACAAGAACACAAAAAAAACTAACCTTTCTGGTTCTACTGCAGTGATGGCGGTCGATGATGATTCTGCCAGAACCGCTGGTCGTCTGGTTCGGTGAAGGGTTTAGGGTTCGATGAATCACTATTTCGAGGGTTTGGGAATTTTTAAGAAATTGGGTGTCTGGTTTAATGGGTTATGAAGTTATATGGGCTTGTTACATTGGATTCATTTATATACTTTTTGGGCCTGATGGGTAATGGGTTTGATTTATTTTTAATTTAATCAAATTAAAAAAAAATGTCATTTGGGTTTATTAGTATAGACTATAGAGGTGTATTGGAAAACCGGGTTAGGAACCGAAACAGGTTTTAAATCTAAAAATTGAGAGTGATTAAAAAACTAGTATAGACCTCAACTGTGAGGTTGTAATCAGGGGCGGATCTATTAACAAAGAACGGGTTCCCAGGAACCCATTCGGTTTTTAGTTCTTAGTGTAAATATATATAACAAACTGAAAAGGAACCCATAAGTAAAATTTAAAAGGAACCCATAAACAAAAAGGCCTTGGTTCTCCACCGGTTATGTCCGTGTTATTCTACACAAAACTCCAAGGGTTCAAATCCTGTATGAGGCACAATTGATAGTTTTTTTTTTTTTTTTTACAAAAAGAACCTCCTCGCCTCCACCAGTCAGAGAACAAGTGATGAAGTATTGAAGTGAACAGTGAACCACATCAGCAGAGCTGCAGTCGCAGAGACGCCTCCATAAAAGTTATGTGTGTGAGTCATTTGATCTCAAAAGTCAATATAGTGTGGCAGTGTGCACTGGAAGTGTTTGATTAATATTCTCATAGAAGTTTCTGATAAAAAAAAAAATACCTTTTCCAGTTCATAAATGTAACATAAAACTTACAAAGTTAATCTTTCTTTGAAAGCTTAAGAGATTTTGCCTGAATTTTGACGTTAACTGAGAGCCATTTGATCTCAAAAGTCATTTGATCTTAAAAGTCATTTGATGTGCTCACCAATTGTTTGATTATTTTTCTCATGGAAATTTCTGGTAAAAAATGCTTTTCAAGTTCATAAAAGCAACATGCAAGTTGAAGTTGATTGAACTTGAAATATTGATTTGATAGATTGAATACTTATAATTTTGGTTTGAAATTGGTTGACTAAATTACAAGTTTTGTCCTTTATGTATGTCCCAAATTGCAGGCGCTGTCCTTTAAACCAAAACTTGACAGGCGGTGTCCTTTGTGTTTTCAAAATCTTGCACGTTTTGTCCTTTAGGCCAAACCCAGTTAGATTTGTTAGTTAAATATGGTATCAAGGGGCTATTTTGTAAAAAAAAAATTATTCAGGGACTAAATTGTACAAAACTTAATATTATTATTATTCAGGGACTAAATTACTAACCACCATCACCACCACCCTTCATCACCATCACCACCACTCTCCACCGCCGCCACCACCACCACCGCCGCCACTACCACCACCATCAAACACACCTTAAACCGCCCAACATAACAATCATGACACCCAAAAGATGAAGAACCATTTGTCATGTAGGGACCATCTAACAATTACCATACACAGAGCAAGCATAACTGGATCGATTTTAAGTATACTAATATCATATAAGTTCAAATAATCTGCAACTTATGGAATCATCAATTCACAGCATCAATTCACAGTTCATCAAATCATCAAATTCCAAATCAACTTGTTTGCACTTTCAATCTTATTTACACAGATTGGTATAAATAAATTTACATGTAGCTGAGAGCCACAAAAGAATGCAAGGCAACCGAAAATAAGAAGGTACTGACTGACATTAAGAGGCGACTTGGTGTGGGTGATGCCATTGTTGTTTTTGTCGTCGGCGCCGTCTGATCACACCCCACACAACCCTCACCACCACCCACGAACCCCATACCATCTGTAACTGCCACCACCCACCTACTTGTACCATCTACCACCTGCCACCGCCACTCCACATCACCTACCGCCGCCGCCATCACCACCACAATTGCCTTTCATCATCTACCGCCGCCTACCACCACCCTCCACCATCTCCAAATCAACAACCAACATCCCCCAAAAATCCCCAAATCCCTAAAAACGAATTCTTCAACAAAATCGATAAACAACCGATTAAACAAAATCGATATCCGCCAACCTCCGACGAGATCACGGCACCACCTGCCACCACCCACCATCTGCAACCACCCATCTTCCACCATCTGCAACCACCCATCTTCCACCATCTGGAACCATCCACTTCCACCACCGCCAACAACCACCATCAACCACGCACCCACCTTCAATCTAATCTACCACCACCAATTCCGTCAACACCGCTAAAGCCACTCTCCAGATCTGAGAAAGTTGGAGTCGAGAGAGAGAGAGAAGAGATAGAGAGAGAGCACGTCTGATAGAGAGAGAGAGAGATATGGCTTCTTTATAATCTTTTTATTTTTTAGAAACTAGTCCCTGAATAATTTTTTTTACAAAATAGCCCCTTGATACCAGATTTAACTAACAAATCTAACTGGGTTTGGCCTAAAGGACAAAACGTGCAAGATTTTGAAAACACAAAGGACACCGCCTGTCAAGTTTTGGTTTAAAGGACAGCGCCTGCAATTTGGGACATACATAAAGGACAAAACTTGTAATTTAGTCAAATTGGTTTTACTTCAGCACTTTGCAAGTTAGGCTTCAAATTTTTTGTATGATTTAGGCACTTCACACAAAACAAGCCCCTCTAAGTACTTACTAGTCTGTCCCACAATTGGTTTTAAATTGATATGTCTGTATGTTATGTGTGTTAGGATTATTATTGGGTTTGGGTATTGAAATTTATTGAATATTTAAAATTGAGTAGTTGAATCTCATGTATTAGATTTAAATAATATGAACTAGTCTTAACACCCCGCGTTGCGGGGAGGGGGCGTAAAACCATGCTATCAATGTTGCGGACCGGGAGGTGTAAAACCATAATAAGTAGCAACCAAACGAAGAAGAACATAACCAGCAAAAAAAACGTAAAATAAAATCATGAATTTTTAACACCGAGTGACTCACATGACGTAAAACATAGATGAAATCGGATGTATATGACACGTATTTAAAATCTGAGGGTGTAAAAAGAACCTGAGGGACCAAATGTGACAACCAAACAACGTACTAAGTAGCAACCGAACGAAGACCAAACCCGAGAAAAAACGTAAAACAAAAACTATTGTAAAAAGTTAAACTTATTTAACTCTTGTCGCAAAATTATAACAAAACTATTTTTTATACAAAACATAAAGAGTTAATTACTGTTTTTGTCCTTATGGTTTGTCAAAAATCACCATTTCAGTCCTTTAGTTTAAAAATTGCGATTTCAGTCCTTGTGGTTTCACTTTCGTAACCATTTCAATCCATTTATTCTATAAGTACAGGGACTGAAATGGTTACAAAAGTGAAACCACAAGGACTGAAATCGCAAATTTTAAACTAATTGACTGAAATAGTGATTTTTAACAAACCATAGGGACGAAAACAGTAATTAACTCAAACAAAAATTAATATATATAAAAAATAAAAGTTAAACAAAAGTAGAAAACATAAAAGACAAAACCCTATAAAACAAAAAAGGTTAATATTCCTTATTTGTTATGAACGTAGAGATTGGAGATGATACTTGATGCAGATGGTAAATAAAAACCTTTGGCATTATGGTAAATTTATCATAAATAGGTCCAGGTATCATACTGTTCATAAGGAACTACACTAAATGTTATATTATAGAATAGAATATGAATTTAGAATATGATTTCATTTTGTTAAAACAAGAATTGTATGGCTAATGAGAACGATTCTTACGTTTCCTAATCCGACCTAATCCGATCCGAAAATTCTAGCATTTGGTTGGGGAATCTCATGTATTAGATTTAAATAATATGAATATGAATTTAGAATGTGATTTCGTTTTGTTAAAACAAGAATTGTATGGCTAATGAGAACGATTCTTACGTTTCCCGATCCGACCTAATCCGACCCGAAAATTCTAGCATTTGGTTGTGGGAAATCTTATTACCGAAAAAAGTAAACCCATAGGAAAGAAATCTTGGATCCGCCACTGGTTGTAATCGGTTAAAGAACTCCTTCGTTGAAATGAATTTCAAAAAGATTAAACCTGAACGGACTCGATCTTTTTATCCTTATAAACAAGGTTGGAATCTGAACCTGTTTCAACCCGAACCAGGTTGGGTCCATAACCTGATTTTAGTATTTTTATTTTTAAATAGAAATAAACAATAGATTTATTTATTTATTAATTTTGATCGGTAAAGATTACTCTTATCTACTTTACACCAATAATCTAAATTACTACATTGCCAAGGTTTGAACCCGATACCTCCCTCCTAAGAGACATTTTTTGTTTTGCCATGACCATTTATTACTTTTAGCCACACATAAAAACTTTAACTATAACCATAAAATACATATAGTTACGAGTTTTGTTTCTTTTACTAAGTGGTTACCAAACACTACTATTTGGTCACACAAACTAATATAAGTGGCCCTTTGTATTAGCTTTTAGCCACGTCATTAAAAAACCATGACAGTTGGTCACATTTTGCCACACTTTTCGACCGCGGCTAGAAAATGCCACATTATTATGTAAAGACGTTGCTAAAGGTTTCGGAAAGATGTGTTTTTGATCACATGAATAAAATAAATCAAACAAATACCATGGCGGTTGGTCATATTTTGCCACACCTTTCAAGTGTGGCTAGTAAATGTTACATTTTTTTCTTAAATGTGGCTAAGAGTTTTGAATTGTTATACAATAGTCACATGAATAAATAAAATGAGTGGCTAAAAGTAGGCTAGAAGGTTTTGAAATGTCATTAATGGTTTTTAGCAACACATGTATTTGAAAGTGTGGCAAGGCGGTTTCTGAAAAAAGTGTGGTCGTAGGTCATATTTGACGTAGTGTTATACACCGTATACATATATATCTTCCCTTCATAATAGACTCGAGTACATAAATATCTATAAATACATATATTTATTTTTATACATAAATATAAGTATAATCAATGATCGCTTTCACACAAATAAGTATGTAAAAATATATAAGCCTACTTATTTTTCATTCTTAAAAACGAAACGATACAAGTAGATATGAATTTCATACATGTACGTAACAAGCTTCACAACTTCCTTCATAAAAATAATTAATGATACAAGTTTAGCATGTACTTTAGCCTGAAATATTTAAAAGAGTGAGATCAAGAAATCACCTCAAGTGTTGTATAGCTCAAGTTATACAAAGATATAGAGAGACGCAAAGCCTAGAACAAATTAATGACCTGTTCATACATGTATACGTCACTAATAATCCTCAAGATTCCTTCCAAATAACGTTTATTAACTACTATACCTAAAAATTCATCAACGCAAAACAAAAGAAAAACATGAATATTCAAGAAAGATAATTGACATGCTAGCATGCATGCTTAATTGTTTTCATTGCATGGCTTCATCTATTTCATAACAAATATTAATTACAACGATATTTTATAATTCGCTAGTTCATCTAGTTGAGGGAAACTTCAATGATGATCGGGAACACACAAGCAGGGTTGCAAAAGTCGTTAGGCGCTCCCTAATCGGTCGATCGGGGAGTTGAGAGTATTCGGTCTAGGCGGAGAGTACTCGGGGAGTACTCGGACATGTTAAATTATAAAGAAATAAGTTTTTGGAAATTAAATATATGTCAAATAACATTAATTTACTAATATCTATAGCAAAATACGTGAAAATAATATTCATTCTTTAATATAATAGGCATATAGATTATGTTTTATTATTTTTTAAGTTAAACAAGGCCCGAGTTGACCTACTAGATACGATTTTGGGCGAGGTTGACTGTGTTTGACCGATTCTGAATAATTAGGCGAAGTCAAAGAAAGTCGCATCGGCAGCCTACCTTGTAGCGACTACTCGGGGAGTACTCGGATTTGAAAACCTTGTTTTACAACCATGCTCACAAGCATCATGCCAACCACCAAGATTAACCTTTCAAATCTGGTTCATACCCTAAAAAGTTAGCACAAATACCATAAAGTTGTTTATTGATGCATATAATCTATCTAAGAGAAAAAAAAGATAACTAGGACTTACTTGGTGTGATATAAGAAGATAACCTATGATTCGATGACAAGTGAGTTGATTATTTCATATATTAGTTCTGTTGATAATCATGGCATGTATGTTTTTCAAGAATAAATTACGATTTTTTCCTTACGGTTTTAGACTTTTAGCTCTCCTCCCTAAGTGCCTCTATTGTACATCAAGTTATACATTTTTGGTCGATGACATGAATGGGCATTAAAAATATCTATTGTGTGTAAAATCACCCTTACATTCAAAAACAAATAAACACCCTACCTAGTAGTCTGTTGGTTAACTCGTTTACTTTTATTATAAATTAAAAACTATATTATTATACCATAACTTAAAGATGAGCGAGGATTAGCGCTGCAAACGAACTGAACGAACGTCAACATAGCCTTGTTCGTGTTCATTTGCTAAGGAAATAAAGCGTTCACCAACTGTTCATGAAGTTCGTGAATATAGACGAACACAAATGAAGGCAAGCAAACATAAACAAGTGTTCATGAACACAAACCACCCGTGACTTGTACTGAGAATGACGAAGAACACGAGCGCAAATTTATAAGTGGGAATTTTGAAGTACGAAAACAAATAATAAAAGTTAAAAACCCTAATAAATTGTCGAACATAAATGAACGAAGACGACCCCTGTTCATGTTCGTTTGTTTAACTAAACGAATGGAATTTTTGTTCTTGTTCATTCATCCCTAATTCCAGCTATATTTATAACTTTTGCTCCAAGAACTTTGATGTTTTTAAAGTAATGACGACGAGCTCAGTTAGTCTGACGTAAATTTGACATTTACAAATAGAGATGAATTATAAATATAGCTGGAATTAGATACAGAATTACATAGATATAGCTTGAATTCACACCGCTGCTAAACTTTAATATTTTTTAAGGAAAGCTTAACAGATGTTAGTGATAAAGACCACACGAGTGCAATATTTGCAACCACTGGGACCAACTCTGTAATTAGTAAACCACTGGGACCAAGTCTGTAATATTTGCAAACCACAGGGACCAACCAAGCATTTAACTCTAAATATATATTTGGAAGAAGGTATAAATTAAATCAATGCAATGTTCAAACTTTGACTTTGTATATGTTCCCTCTCTTCTCTATTCTCTTTATAGTACTCTTTCTCATCTTATTTTTCTTATCGATCTAAAAATCCAGGCGGCATATCGATTCGGATATTGCGAGTTATGACTTCAGCAAAACGAGTTTTGAGTGCTAATCAACGGGCTCCTAAAACCGTCAACCTCATCCTCTACAGTTTGTCTTATTTGTTTGCTTATTAAACCATGTTGAGTTAATAAGAACATCCTACACTTTGCAAAACAACTCACTCAAACTTTTCCCTTCAAATACTATTGGCCGAACCCACCATTTCACTCACCTTTTCACAGTTTCAAACTTCCTTCAAGAAGTCAAGCAATCAAGGTGCTACAAGGGGTTCAAGTGGTTTTATGAGGTGTTACCAAGCCTTTCTAAGCTACTTTACCTTCTCCTTGCTTGTATTTAGTGAGTCTACTTACTCTCTTAATCTTAGTTTTATATATTTTTAAGCTGTTTTGTGTGTAGGATTTACCCAAGTTGTTGTTGGCTAAAAACTTGGTAATTCGAAACTAACACACTTTTAACTAGTTTTTTTGTTAAAGATCCTAGAAGAAATTGAACCCAGAAAACACAAATCAACGATTGTTATTGATGTACGATTGAATGAAAGAAAGGAAATTACAATGAATTGAACTACTAACTACTGATTCGATCTCAGCTCTTATAAGCCCTAGTCCCCAATCCTACCGTTAACAGAATTAACAAACTATCTTTCAGATCTACACAAACAGTCCCTCAAGTATTATCTATTTATCAAAAACTACTTGAACCTTCTAAACTATCAATAATGACAGAAACCACCCTCCAACTATAAACCTTCAACATTGCAACAGTTGACTTGGAGAGTTGACCATCAATTTTGACTTTATTCTTTACAATCTGCACTTTAAAGTCATAATTGACTTTAATTCAATCCCAGGGAATCCACACAGAACTCAAATTTTAATCCTGGTAAGGATTTGGTCAGCATCTCAGCAGGGTTCTTCTCTGTATCAATCCAAACAACCTTCAAAGCTTTAGAATTTATCATATCTCTTATGAAATATAGCTTCACATTTATGTGCTTTGTTCTCTCATGAAACATACTATTTTTAGACAATTGAACAGCACTAGCATTATCATAGTGCACTTCTGTATCTAGCAATTCAATTCCCATATCGTGAACAAACCCTTTTAACCAAATTGACTCCTTTGCCCCTTCTGTCAAAGCTACAAATTCTGCCTCTGTTGTTAACAATGTAACCACATGCTGCATTGTGATTTCCAACTTACAACATTCCCCAATACCATAAACACATAACCAGTAATGGACCTCCCATTGTCTTTATCTTTTGCAAAATCTACATCCACATATCCTGTGACCATTTTACCCCTACATCCATCAACAGCCTTAAACACTAATCCAACATCCTGAGTACCATTTAAGTATCTCAATATCCACTTTACAGCTTCCCAATGATTCTTCCCAGGGTTAGATATGTATCTACTCACCATACTAACTGCATACCCTAGATCAGGTCTTGTACAAACCATCAAATACATAAGACTACCCATTGTATTTGCATAAGGTATCTTCTCCATGTATTCTTTATCTTCAACTGTTTTAGGAGAATCATTGCTTGAAAGTTTGAAATGAGAAGCAATATGAGTCTTTACAACCTTACAATTTGACATTCTGTAATTATTGAGAACTTTCTTAATGTAAGAACTTTGAGTAAGTTTTAACTGCCGCAAACTTCTGTCTCTAATAATCTCCATTCCCAATATTTTCCTGGCCTCTCCCGGATCTTTCATATCAAACTCCAACATCAAAAGCTTCTTTGTTGAACTAATTTCACTCTTGTCTTTGCAAGCTATCAACATGTCATCCACATAAAGCAATAAGTACACATACCAGCCCTTTTTATACTCCTTGTGATAAACACAACTGTCATAAGAACTTCTAGCAAACCCAATAGACGACATATAATCATCAAATCTCTTATACCACTGCCTAGGACTCTACTTCAAACCATAAAGAGATTTTTTCAGTAAACAAGCTTTATCTTCATGACCTTTGAGCTCATACCCTTTAGGCTGCATCATATAAATATGTTCTTCTAGACTTCCATGTAAGAAAGCAGTCTTCACATCAAGTTGCTCTAATTCCAAATCCATAGAAGCAACTAATGACAAATTACCCTTATTGATGTATGTTTGACTACAAGAGAAAAAATCTCATTCTAATCAATCCCAACCCTTTGAGTAAACCCTTTGGCCACTAATCTTGCTTTATACATTGGACCTTCTCCTGGCTTAACACCTTCTTTAATTTTAAAGATCCATTTACAAGACACCAATTCCTGATCTTTAGGCTTGTCTACTAATTCCCATGTACCATTTTTGTACAGGGAATCCATCTCCTCATCCATAGCTTGGCACCACTTCTGTCTTTCTTTTGAATTGACAGCTTCTTCAAAAGTTAATGGTTCATAAATGCTTTCATTTTCTGTAGCTAAAAAAGCAACTGTAGAGATATCTTCAGTGTCTCTATATTTCAGTGGTTTAACAATTCTTCTCTTGGATATGTCTCTTACCAAGTTATAATCTTCTAAATTTGGCTCTGTCTCACTTTGACTTATTTCCACATGACTTGGGTCACTTTGACTGGTTTCACTCTGGATTGTACTAGATTCTTCATGATTAACCTTTTGTTTTTCTAAAACTGGCTCTACCTCAAACTAAAGATCACCCCCGTTTGGATACACTCTTGTTCATAGATCCTACAACATCTTTGTATAAAACATTTTCCCTGCACTGAACATTTCTGCTTACAATAACTTTTGGATTTTCCAACCTCCAAAGTCTGTATCCCTTCACTCCTTCAATATATCCCAGCATGACACACATTTGTGACCTTGGATCTAACTTATCATCATTGACATGAGAATATACCAGAGATCCAAACACTTTCAAATCTTCATACTCATGTTTAACTCCAGTCCACATCTCCATAGGTGTCTTCATCTTGATTGCTGATGAAGGACATCTATTAATCAAGTAAGCTGCAGTTGATACAGCTTCACCCCGGAACTTCTTAGGCATCCCTGAAGTTACTAACATACACCTCACCCTCTCTAAAATGGTTCTATTCATTCTTTCTACCAAACCATTCTGTTGAGGAGTACCAGGAATGGTCAAATGTCTAGCTATTCCATTTGCTTTACAAAACTGATTAAACTCATTATTACAAAACTATAGACCATTGTCTGTTCTGAGTTTTTTCAGTTTCCTTTCAGTCTGATTTTAACCAATACTTTCCACTCTTTAAACTTCTTGAAAGTATCACTTTTATGTCTAAGAACATAAACCCATAACCTTCTAGAGTAATCATCTATGATTGACAAGAAATATCTACCACCCCCCAAAGTTTCTGTTCTAGCAGGCCCCCAAAGATCAGAGTGAACATAGTCTAAGACAGCCTTAGAAATATGTTTCCATTTACTAAACTTCACTCTTTTCTGTTTGCCCAAAACACAGCTTTCACAAAAACTTATATCACAGTTCTTTAACTCACCAAGAACTTGTTGTTTTGACAATTCAATTAGGCCTTGTTGACTTATATGACCAAGTCTCTTATGCCATTTCAGGGCTTCATCATTTCCTTCTTCACTGGCTAAAGAGGCTACTCCATCAACAATTTTACAATCCAACATGTAAATATTATTCTTGACTCTAGTACCACTTAACATCACCATAGACCCTTTTATTACTCTAGCTTTACCATCTCTAAGACTAACATGGTATCCCATCTTTTCCAATGTACCAAGAGATAATAAACTTCTCTTAAGATTGGGAATATACCATACATCTTTGAGATCAAATGTCATTCCAGATTCTGTCTTCATTGTCACTGTGCCAATTCCTAGAATCTGACAAGGCCTATCATCACCAAGCTTTACAGACCACATATTAACCATCTTCAATTCTTTAAAGGCTTCTTTCAAAGGTGTCATGTGAAATGAACACCCTGAATCCGTTACCCACTTCTCTTTGTTACATTCACTTGTAACAACAAGAACATCAACACTGTCATAACCACCCTCTGATTGTTCATCAGAATCTACATGACTATTTTGCCCTTTTGATGAGTAACTACATTTTGCCCTCTGGAATAATTTCATTCTCCTTTCATTTTCTTGAATTCTGGACAATCTTTCTTGAAGTGTTTTTCTGAATTACACACAAAACACCTCCTTTTGAACCTTGATTTGGATCTTGATCTAGAATTCTTGCTGCTACTACTAAAATTCTTATGATCTGGTCTTCCTCTCACAAACAATCTATCTCCACCTTCTTCTTTAGAATCTGATCTCTTTTTCAATTCTTTTGAATTTAAGGCAGACAACACATCTTCCATAGATAATGACTCTCTACCATACATCAAAGTATCCACAAAGTGTTCATATGATGATGGTAGAGATGTGAGAAATATAATAGCCTGATCTTCATCATCCAGTACCACTTCTATGTTTTCAAGATCCAAGATCAATTTGTTAAACTCGTCCGTATGATCTTCAAGACTCTTTCCTGATTACATATGAAACGTATATAGTCTCTTCTTCAAGTAAAGTCGATTGGCCAAAGATTTCGTCATGTATAATGACTCCAACTTTGTCCAAATCCCTGCTGCAGATGTTTCTTTTGATACTTCACGAAGAACTCAATCACCAAGACTCAATATAATTGCACTATGAGCCTTCTCGGCATATCCTTCTTCTCTTTATCATTTAAATCAGCTGGAAGTTTATCTTCTCCTTTCAGCGCATCAACAACACCATTATGAACCAGAAGAGCCCTCATTTTCACACGCCATAGACTGAAATCATTCTTCCCATCAAATTTCTCCAATTCGAACTTAGTTGACACCGTTCTTGTTCTCTAATTGCAGAATTGATAATCAATTTCTTAGAATCGAGCCACCAATGGCTCTGATACCAATTGTTAAAGATCTTAGAAGAAATTGAACCCAGAAAACACAAATTAACGATTGTTATTGATGAACGATTGAATCAAAGAAAGGAAATTACAATGAATTGAACTACTAACTACTGATTCGATCTCGGCTCTTATAAGCCCTAGTCCCCAATCCTACCATTAACAGAATTAACAAACTATCTTTCAGATCTACACAAACAGTCCCTCAAGTATTATCTATTTATCAAAAACTACTTGAACCTTCTAAACTATTAATAATGACAGAAACCACCCTCCAACTATAAACTTTCAACATTGCAACAGTTGACATGGAGAGTTGACCATCAATTTTGACTTTATTCTTTACATTTTTTCATAAAAAGAAAAACATGTTGCAATGTAATGGTTTCAAGAGTTTTTCTCAAGTCTTTTGTTGGTGATTTATGTATTATATTCGGTAAATTGATTAAAGAAACAAGTGAATGTTTAAATCTAGAAATACAAGAAATATATAAATATTTAAAAGTCTTGAACACAAGTAAATATTACGTCACAAGTACGAATCCTCTATCTGCTTTGCAATCTTCTTCTTTCTCTATCTAAAAGAGTTCTACCCATCTTCCTAATTTTAGGGTTTTACATTTTGATGATACGTTTTACTAAATCGTCCCAGCCTTGCTACGATATAATGAAAACAAAATTGATGACTGGCTAAATAGTAAAGTAAAACTGGCGTCCAGTACGACATAATAAAAACAAAATAGAGAAAGAAGGGGTTTAAAGAAAAAAAATTGTTGGAATCTTAGTCAACAATCTTTGATCCTTTGGTCTTCTTCCAGATCCAAGAAAGCGACGTCACCAAACCATCGCTTTCCTTCATCTTTCTTATAATCAACCACCATCTCCATCCTCAAACTCAAATCTCCGTTGTTCTTTTAACTTTTCTGGCAACACATATCAGGTACGATATAATAAAAACAAAATAGAGAAAGAAATAGTTTAAAGAAAAAACTTGTTGGAATCTTAGTCAACAATCTTTGATCCTCTGGTCTTCTTCCTGATCCAAGAAAGTGACCTTCCCAAACCATCGCTTTCCTTCATCTTTCTTATAATCAACCACCATCTCCATCCTCAAACTCAAATCTCCATTGTTCTTTTAACTTTTCTGGCAACACATATCAGGTACGGCATAATAAAAACAAAATAGAGAAAGAAAGGGTTTAAAGAAAAAATTTGTTGGAATCTTAGTCAACAATCTTTGATCCTCCGGTCTTCTTCCTGATCCAAGAAAGCGACCTCACTAAACCACCGCTTTCGTTCATCTTTCTTATAATCAACCACCATCTCCATCCTCAAATTCAAATCTCCGTTGTTCTTTTAACTTTTCTGGCAACACATATCAGGTATGATATAATAAAAACAAAATAGAGAAAGAAAGGGTTTAAATAAAAAACTTGTTGGAATCTTAGTCAACAATCTTTGATCCTCTGGTCTTCTTCCTGATCCAAGAAAGCGACCTTACCAAACCATCGCTTTCCTTCATCTTTCTTATAATCAACCACCATCTCCTTCCTCAAACTCAAATCTCCATTGTTCTTTTAACTTTTCTGGCAACACATATCAGGTACGACATAATAAAAACAAAATAGAGAAAGAAAGGGTTTAAAGAAAAAAATTGTTGGAATCTTAGTCAACAATCTTTGATCCTCTGGTCTTCTACCTGATCCAAGAAAGCAACCTCACTAAACCATCGCTTTCCTTCATCTTTCCTATAATTAACCACCATCTCCATCCTCAAACTCAAATCTCCGTTGTTCTTTTAACCTTTCTGGCTAGGGGTGTTCAAAAAAATCCGAATCCAAAACCCATTCCGAAATATCCGAAAACCCGAATCCGAAATATCCGATATTTCGGATATCCGAGATATCCGATATTTCGGATATCCGAGATATCCGATATTTCGGATATCCGAGATATCCGAAAATTTGGTTATTCGAAAATCGGATAATCCGAAGTTTCGAATTCGGATTCGGATGTTAGTTTTTAAAAATTTCGGATAATCGGATTATCCGATATCCGAAAGCTTAAAAAATAAAAACAAAAATAAATATTATATTATGTAATGTTAGGGTTTCAATCCATTTTTCATTCTCAGATTCTACCCTTTTCTCATTTAGTCGTCATTCCTTTATGCCCTCCTCAGCCCCTCCCCACCGCCCTCATCTTTCCTGTTGCTCGTATTCGTCTTCCATTTTTCCTGTCGCTTCATACTTTCATCTTTTTAACTGGTTTAGAAGTGTACATCATCCTTTCAACAATTTGCAGATTTCAGCCAAGACAACAAAGGGGATTAAATGGATTCTCCTTTAAGAACAATATCCGATTTAATGTCGTCATATTTATCTACTAAGTTTACTTTGTCTCTGCATTTATTTGATAAAATGTTATTTATTTATTTATTTCTTGTTTCTACCACTGGAAGTACTTATAATTTTAGGCAAAAGCTATTTTTATTATTTACAATTTTACATGAACCGCCAGTATGAATTCTGCTTGTACATAAACCATCTTTAAGAAATGGATTTTCTGATGTTTTTTTTATTTCGGATATCCGTTTTGATACCCGAATTCGTATCCGAAGTTTCGGATATCCGTATCCGAAATTTTGGATAAGGATTCGGATATCAAAATCTACTATCCAAAACTTTCGAATATCCGAAAATCGGATAATCCGATCTTGAACACCCCTACTTTTGGCAACACATATCAGGGATATTTTTTAATTCGCATACTTACAATCAGTTGTCTCCCTGTTTGATCACATTTTCTAGTAACCTCTCTCGCCGAAGACAATCAAACAAAACCCTTTTAACTTTTCCAGTCTTAAATCATCAACTTGTTTAAGTTATGACAAAAAAATAAAGTTATTAGTTTACTTAAAATTCAGGTTTAGCAGCGGTGTGAATTATAAATATAGCTTGTTTAAGTTATGTAAAAAAATAAAGTTATTAGTTTACTTAAAAAAATAAAGTTATTGCAAATCTACTATTTTATAACATTATTTTAAGTTATTAACGTTTAGAAATGTAAGAATTAAATAGATTTAACTTAAAATAAAGGTTTTTGGGCTGAAATATCAGGACTGTTGAGACAACACGGGGTCGTGCCTCATATGCATGGGGGAGTGTAACTTCTCTGTTATTCCAAATAATTAACGGTTTGTCATGTTTAACTAGCATGTCGAGCCAACGGAGCGGTACATCATCAACGAGCTCAAGGAATAACAGCAGGTGAAGAAGACTCTCTCTAGAGGCCACTCTTGTCCGATACATATTTGTGCCCAACGTATTTAAATCCAAAGGCGCCTTTGGTAAATGTGGTAATTGTCCTCAGCGACATTATCACGGTGATCGGCGAATTTACTAGTCGTCGTAATAGTGAACTGATCTGCTAGCGTAATTAACCGGCGTATTTAATTCTCAGCGTTTTTAACCAGCCAACATATTTAATCAGCAACTTTGCATGCCAGAATATGTCACACCCTCAAATCCCATGTTCGGAGTATCACTGCGAGGCGCGTGATTGCCCAGGATAAAGCCACCAATTACATCGAACATTTAATACAAGTAAAATAAAACCATCATCGACATAATTTGTGACATAGCATTTGAGTTTAAAACATAATAAGTCTTTAAAATAAAGTTCCAAACATAGTTAATATATAAAGTTCAACTGTTAAGCGGAAGCATGAAAACATAGATAGTAGACGACCACCACAACGCTCCAAGCGGACTCTAGCACAGCATCTACGGACCTGCAAGCATGCAGTAGTGTGTCAACATAAAGTTGGCGAGTTCACGGTTTTCAAAAAGGTTTTCACGTTATCCAAAACATTATTTTTATGAGTTACCATGTTATCAAAGAATGTTGCGGGAAATCCATCCCAAAATGAGCTACTAAACAATGTAGTACCGAAACTTTGACGTAGTTGTTGTTTGCCCTCTTAAGTCAATGTCTACCGTCATTGATGTAGGATCGAAGGTTCGACCTAATGAGTCGATCAGAAGAGTTCTAGACCAAACCAAAGGCGGAATTCAATGATTTGGACATGTTTGCAGCTTGTTTAACACTAAGAATCACTTTAACTGTCGTTTAGATTGATTTGAAATTAATTACAGATCGTTCGACACTTCGGCAGCACTTCGTCTCCGGAATCAGAATTGTTACAAATGAAATCCAAGACTCACCTACTTATAGGAGATCCAGATCGCACGAACCAGTCCACACGATCTGGTCCAGGTCGCACGACCTGGCCAGGTCGCACGACCTGGCCAGGTCGCACGAACTGGTCACTTCGTGTGAAGTGGCTGGTTCAGACCTGTTTCCTGTTTCTCTCGTATAACGTGTCCTGGTTTATCTATTCTATTACATGACTCGATACAAGACGAAGTCAATAGACATATGCACTAACAAACTCCCCCTTGGATGTTGACGAGTCTTCAGTGTATTGAGTCTTCAGTCTTGATCGGTCTTCTTGCTCTTTCCAAAGTATCTTTCTCTGTAAGCATCCTTCAATCTCTCTCTTACTCTTCCAGAATCTCAACCTGACTCTTCAAATTCTCTTGATCAGATCTCTTGATTCCTTAAGCTTATCAGCATCAACACCAGGAACATATCCTGGCTCTTCGTAGCAACAGGATCAAGAACCTGATATCCTGCACAATTCTCTACCCAAAAGTAAATTTCACAATTTTTAAAATTTAACAAATTTAGAAACCACTTGTAGATATTATTCAACATCAACAATAGTTATATCAAGTTCAAATTAATGACCTAGATTAACAAACACTGATTTTACTGTTAGTTTCTCAAATTATCTCAAGCTTTAACTTCATTTTTCATTTCAAACACATTTTCCCAACCCACTGTCGTTCATCATATTTAGCACTTGGAATTTTGAAAATCAGCTTTTCAACATCAGTTGTCGAAAATAAGATGAAATAAATCTTTTTGATTTTTCAAAATTTTATGCTAAAACACATTCTTTTTGGATTTTTTTAAGATTTTCAGCGTGTTAAAATGCAATAAAGAAATATTTACAGACAATATTTTTGTGAGATTGTGTAAGAGGATCATATCAGAATATGACAAATCACTAGCACTGTTAACCTTTTTAGACTTTAAGATCTAAACGATTCACTTAGATTGTCAGTATACTGATCCATTTAAATTTTCACACAAAGTTCAATTGATTCGAGATATGAGAATTAGTGTTTTAAGCACTTAAACTTATTCGCGTGTCCCACCTCAGAATATACTCCCGTATCCAGACTCCTATATTCAGTTTTACAGGTGAATGTACACTAATGATATCTGTAAACGGGTAATGCGAGACCATGAGAGCTCAGGTTAGAACTTCCGTTCAGACAAAGAGATGATGGCTCGACTTTTAGGTGTGTCCCATTTGGGGATCTTTTCTTCAACAACACATGATTAACATTTTTCAATGTTTCATCATTTTTTATGCTGAGGGTGGGCTTTATGATTAAAGCAGTGCAGAGTATTATACGAGGACTAGGCTATTGCTCCCGCAAAATCAGAAGTCCTGGTATAATACCCTAGATATCATCACGCACAAAGACCTAGTATGTCAGAAATAGAAAGCCCTTCAAACAAGATTTCAGGGGTTACCTATATATCCGAGAGATGTTCCCCACAAGATAAGTAAGTATTTGATATTTAGGTTTATATCTCGAGAACAATCTACTAAGCGTGTAAAAACCTACTGGCATATCATCAGTGAGACCGTTTATCACATTTTAACTTTTCAATTCTTTAGCGTACTGTGATTGTCTACTGATGTACTATCATTTCCTCTTTTTCACAACAAAACTCTTTTTGATTTTTCGATGTTTTTGGATTTTTTATTTTATCATGTTTTTGGATTTTTCAAATTTTCAAAATTTCTAAATTTTTTTTACTCCCCCTAAAATCAAAAATATGTTTCAATTTTTGATTTTCCAGGAAAATTTGAAAGTAAAAGCAATAAACTGTACAAATAAAATGACAAACTGATGTGAATTGCTTCAGTTCGCCATCCACTTGGCGTAAACAATCAGTACTCCCCCTGACAACAAACTATTTTCCCATTATGATCTCAAAACACTTAAGTTTGTTTTAATTAAAATGATTTTTCCGGAAAATTAGTTTTGTTGATTTCACACATCATGGGGATTCATTCATCACTTTGTTCTTTCAATCACTTGTAAAAAATATCACTTGTAGGTTTTTCACAAAAACATTTTTCAAGAATGATGCCGATTCATGCTCCACGATTACCAACTTGGGAGCTCTGGCAAGTCAGGATTTAATTTTTAAAGAATCTTACCCATGCCTGATCAATCATGGGTGAACCATCATCATTTGGTTTAACAATTTTTGATTCATAAAATTCTTTCTCTCCCTTCACCTTCCCATCAGCCATCTTACCAAAAAATATGTAGCACTTTACTATTAAATGCCTTTTCAGCATCAAATTCTTCCTTATCAGAGAAGAATTGATCTGAAATCTCAATCTTACCAATTTTTGATTTCAAGTTTCCGTTTGACAATGGTGGAAAATTTTCATCATCCATTGTTGGAACATAATTTTCATCATTTAGCACAACATGTGGCTCCTCTGACTTTGACGAGTCAGATTCATTGCCAGAAACAACCTCTGATTTCTTAACAACCCATTTATGTTTGTTTAAATTTGCTCTTCTTTTGTAAAAATGTTTCGAACTTTCACCAACTTCGAAAGTCGAATTTTTGAACTCCTTAAATTTCTCTGTTGGTTGTTCCTTTTTATCAACACATTTTTCTTTCAGTTTAGAGTTAGAAGAAACTCCCTGTTTTGTGTTGATGGACTTTGAGCAATTCCAAGCAATATGTCCAACCTCTTGACATTTGAAACAGGTTCTTCTTTCAACTCTCGGTTCAGATTCCTTCAACATATTCTTTTGTTTTTCGGCGAGAAACTCCTTGTTTGACTGTTTCCAGAAAGGTTTCTCCTTCTCCACTTCAGAACTTGCTCCTGAAACAAATTTAGTTTTTGGTTTATAAATTTTCTCATTTTTATGATTTTCTGGTGGAATAAAATCTAATCCTTTCTTTTTGAAATTACTATTATGGTTTGGTTTCTTTCGATAACCCGAACCAGAACTGTAACCTTTTTTCTTGTTCAATCTTTGTTGAACTCTTGAAGTGTATTTTTTAGGTTTTTCAGTAAGATTTACATCTTTTATTTCAGAAATATTAATTTATGTTAATTTGAAAACCTTGTTAATCATTTCAGTTTTAACACTTCTTATTTGAAATTCTTCATCAGAATATAATTTGTCAGAATCATTCAAAGTATATGCTACTTTGAATGTTTCATCATTCAAATTAATTTTTGATATCAGAAAATCTTTATTGTAAACCCTTTTGACCGGTGAACTCGAGCTTTTGTCTGATGAACTCGAATTTTCAGATTTCGACTCTGACTTTGATTCTTCATCTTTATCCAACACCTGATCGACCACTTTCTTAATTAACTCGGACTCATGATCAGTGTCAGACGCTGTGAAGGTGACATCAATATCATCTGGTAATCCATCGATAGACTTGGATTTCAGATTCAGATTGAGTGCTTCAGCCACCTTTTCAAAGTGTCGGGGGGTATAGCCATCCCACATTGGATTTGGTACTCTGTTATAATTCAAACTAGTTTTCTTACCAGAATTTTCTTCATCTTCTGCAAACTTATGAGCTGCCACGGTCGGATAAATGCGATCAATAACATAATCTGAACTTTGATAACTTCGAAGTAAAGAATTCACTCTTTCGGTTTCGATCGTCATCGCTGCCAATTCTTGTTTCAGCCCTGCAATAATCTCAATGTATTTGTTGATTGCAGTTTGCTTTTGAAGAACTGTTGCTTTCAGAAGATTCTTCATCTGAATATCCTCAACACTAGCTCCTTTGTACAAGTTCACTTTGCTGCTAAGGAGATCATATGACTCCTTTATGCTCCTCACATTGTGCAGCAAATTATCTTTGAGCTTCTCCAATTCAGCATATTTTGTATCTTTTTCAGCACAATCTTTGCAAGATTCTAAACACTTAGCACAAGGTTTTTCAAACTCTACAATCTTTTCAACTTCAACAATTTTTTCAACTATTTTTCCCACCACCTTTTCAATCACAATTGGTTCTTTCTCAACTTCTATCTTCTCTTCAATCTCGACCTTCTCTGTCGATGTTTCTTCAACTTTTGCCTTATCAACTTCTATTTTAACTTCAGTCTTTTCTTCAGCAACCCTTCTTGCTTCCATTTCTCTCTTCAGTCTAGCAGCCCTTTTCTCTTTCAATATCTCGATTTTATCTGCAAAAAACAAATTAAAACTATAAGGATCCAATTGTTTTCTAGCTTTATTAATATACTCTTCCTCATCATCAGTGTCTTCATCACTTCCTAACGACTTAAAAATCGGTTTTCTTTTAGGACTGCTCTTAGATTTGACTGATTCTTCTCCCGAGGTTGAGTCTTCAAAGAGTCGAGCAACAAATGCTTTAGAAACTGAAGGTCTCGAAGGATCATAATCATCCCAATTGAACTCTTTCGGAATCCTTTCATCTTCTTGATCTAACAGACCAAAACAAGCTTTACCCTTTGATTCTTCAATAGTACGTGAGTGTGAAGATTGTTGTTGATATGGTTGTTGGGCAACCTGATGATAAATTGCTTTTCTATGATAATCGTTGTTTCCGAAAGGATCTTGTCTTCCGGTTGCTTCTCTGTTTGTACACTCTCGTTTAAAATGCCCTTTTTCTCGACAACGAAAACAAGTAACCTTCAATTTGTCAAAACCTAGCTGAGATGTTGCAGCTTCAGGAAGATCATCTCTTCCAGTGATTTGTTTGAAATTTTCTGCTCTTCTCAAAACGCTAGCTAAACACCACTTGATGTCCATCAACTCAAGTTCCTCAGAATCAATCTGGTCATAATCCTCTTTAGTGAGCATCGGATTGCCAATTCGTCCAGCAACCAAGCTTTCATACGACTCTAACACAGTAACAAGTGATGCCATGTGTTGCTTCGCAATATCTGGAGAGAAATTTTGACCATTTTGAATATTTAATGTAACATTGCATTGCAAAACTTGACCATTAAAGTTTGTTGAACTTTGTTGTTGAGAACTTGGTGTTGAGAAATTTGGTTCAAAACTTGAATAAGACGAAGAATATCCACTGCTCTTATTTGTATTGTTTGCATTTGTTTTGGAAGTACCATCAGCACTGAACGCAGTCTGAATCTTTAGACTCGGAGTGGTCTCAACTTTGCTTCCTCTATAGTATAGACCAACATCTTGTTGAGCACCCGGACTTCTCATCGTAGCAGTTTTTCGAATTGATAGCTCATATTCTTCCAATTTCTGGATAAACATACTCAAATTCATATCTTCAAATTGTCAGTTATGCTTTAAAATCAACAGATATGTTCCCCATTCATTCTGTGGTAATGCATCGGCTAGCTTATCAACCCATTCATCATCTTCTTTCTTGATGTCCAATCTTTTCATTTCCATGACAAGATGACAATATCTCTCAATAATCATTCTTGTTGTTTCACCTTCAAGAGCCGTAAACATATCAAAAGATTTTTTTAGTAATGCTCGTTTATTTTTTATCATATCAGCACTACCCTTAAACTTTTTAATCAACGCTTTCCAAATTGATCTAGCAGTTCCCTCATGTTGAAGCAAAACAAAAATATCTTCTTTTACCGCTTGTTGGAGAATGCTAATCATCATTTTTTCACTTGTGTATTTTAATTTTTCATCCGGTAAAAATTGACTTAATTGTTTTTCATTTCCAAGGTCATCTTTCAGTAAAGTATAATCTTTCTCTAAAGAAACCCATGCATCAAACTTATTAGCTTGCACCCAGTTTTCAAAACGATCTTGCCACCCTTTAAAGTCCTCAATGTACATAAGCTTTGGAGGTTTTTGGAAAGTTCCTGTTTCATTCTCAATACCAAGAGTTTCAGCAACGGTAACTGGAACAGCCGGGGCAGTAACAAACGCATTGTAAAATTCGTTTTCCATGTTTCGGTGAAAAGATTTACAAAAGCACAATGTTCAAGCGAGCTGGAGTTTCAAACGAACTGAAAGATGTTTCACACGATCTGAAGGTATTTCGAACGACCTGATTCAGTTTCACACGACCTGGACCTCCTCGTGCGATCTGAAGCTAGAAACTCAAACGATTTGACCTGGTGTGATCTGGGTCAAACCGTGCGATATGAACCACCTCGTGCGGCCTAACTGTTAATTCAAACGATCTGGAATAACAAACTCTCCTCGTGCGGTCTGAGTAGATCAAACCGTACGACCTGAAGACTATCTCAAATGATCTGAGGGTATTTTCACACGATTTGGTTCAAAATTCAAACGATTTAGATAAATATCCACCTTGTTTGAGAATTCTAAGTCCAAAAGTTCATGATTTTGTCAAATTTGATCAGTTTTTAGGTTGAATTTACGGTCAATTTAGCTCACGGATTGTTCAAAACAGTGTTTTGCGTGTTATATCACAAAATCAGATCATTTTAACCGTAAAAACTCGGTAAATTTGATGAAAAAGTGTAGAAGAATGAGTAGAAATCAGATTTATCCGTGAAAACAAGCTGAAATGGTAATAAATCTTCCTCCTGAGCTCTGATACCACTTGTAGGATCGAAGGTTTGACCTAATGAGTCGATCAGAAGAGTTCTAGACCAAACCAAAGGCGGAATTCAATGATTTAGACATGTTTGCAGCTTGTTTAACACTAAGAATCACTTTAACTGTCGTTTAGATTGATTTGAAATTGATTACAGATCGTTCGACACTTCGGCAGCACTTCGTCTCTGGAATCAAAATTGTTACAAATGAAATCCAAGACTCGCCTATTTATAGGAGATCCAGATCGCACGAACTAGTCCACACGATCTGGTCCAGGTCGCACGACCTGGCCAGGTCGCACGACCTGGCCAGGTCCCACGAACTGGTGACTTCGTGTGAAGTGGCTGGTTCAGACCTGTTTCCTGTTTCTCTCGTACAACGTGTCCTGGTTTATCTATTCTATTACATGACTCGATACAAGACGGAGTCAACAGACATATACACTAACAATTGACCCGATAATCCAGATAATAGTTCACGCCCGGCTCCCCGCACGGTGTGAGGTTCTCAAACCTAATAGCGCTATCAACTAATATCCCGTTCGCTCCCCGCGATTAATCGGTATAAGTGTACGGGACTTTCCTTGGTAGAGTTTCGTTTAGTATAGTAGCTCCCAAACCATTGGGAGTGCATGCTTTATGAGTTTTATAAATTTGTCACACAGTTACCTTGGTGTGAGCGAAGTTCCCAAATCATTGGGAATGCAAGCGTTCAGTTTAAGTGTGAACTCACCTTCGATTGCTCAGCCAGATAGAGTAATCGTCCTAATTTGGATAACCTTGTCCTATTAAGGTTACCACGCATGAGGCTTGTATATAATTAAATCACGTATTTCATACATATTATTAAGTCAAGTAATCATGTATACAAGTAGATCACGTATGTTACACATGTATTGAAATCAAGTAGGTTTCTAAGTGCTTATGCATAGTAGGTTCATGAAGTGTGCGATTGAAATATACAGGAATATGATCTAATCTTTTATTGTGTGACTACAAATAAAATGTGCCAATCCCAATTAGTGTGCGGCCCACTCACTGGGCTTATGTGAGGCCCAAAAGCAAATAACACTGGTGTATGTTCTTAATAGAAGTGTGCGACTTGCCAAAAATTGTGCGACCAAGAATGAATTATACAAAGCAAGTAGTGGGGGCCAGTTCCTAAAGTGTGCGGTTTGAAATACCAACAGGAACATGGGTTTCTCACCAATGTGTGGCCCACTCAATTGGGCTTGTGTAGTTCGAGGCAGGTGAGGCCCAAGAACAACGTGGTTTGAATGTTTTAAAAAAGGAAAACAGTGTACGTTTGGGATTTTTTGTGCAACCAGATCAAGAGTAACAGTGGGGACCAGTTCTTTAATGTGCCGTGGTCGTGTACTATCTATGTTTTCATGCTTCCGCTTAACAGTTGAACTTTATATATTAACTATTTTTGGAACTTTATTTTAAAGACTTATTATGTTTTAAACTCGAATGCTATGTCACAAATTATGTCGATGATAGTTTTATCTACTTGTATTAATTGTTTGATGTAAATGGTGGCTTGATCTTGGGCAGTCACGCGCCTCGCGGTGATACTCCGCACGTGGGATTTGAGGGTGTGACAGATTGGTATCAGAGCCATCAGTTATAGTGAACTTGGTTTTAAAAGAAAAAGTCTTTTCGGAAAGAAAAACCAAACTATAACATGTTTTATACTAAACGATCCGCGACGACACCATACTCCAAGGGTAAGACTCAGTGCGTTAAGACTCGTTAGCATAAGTGCATGCCTACTTACTACTCAACATAAGTATATGCCTACTTGCTACTTGCTTAATGTATTACGTGATAGTGTACTTAGTAATACTTTATACTACTTATTTGATTTAATTCTAAGCGACGCTTAGAAGTCTACGTGTCATAGATAGATATCTTTTCTACCTCACTTCTCTTAATCTTTCCGACGTCGTTCTCATACTGTGTTTTCTGGACATGAAGACAATGAGCAGACACGGAAGAGGCAACGTCAACATGCCTCAGGATCAGTTTACGAACTTGATCAACACTGTGGCTGCAGCTTTTGCAGCCCACCCTGGAGGTAAATCAGTCATCCTAGGATATTTGGATCCTACTCTCGTATCATCTTACCGTTCTTTAATCTGTTCACTTCGTTTTCGCAGCAATGCAGCCTGCACCCGCTCAGCCACGTGTTTGCACTTTCAAAACTTTCATTGATTGCAAGCCTCTTACTTTCAATGGCACTGAAGGAGCTGTAGGCCTTCTGCATTGGATTGAAAAGACTGAATCGATGTTCGAGATGTGCGAATGCCCTACTGGAAATCAAGTGAAGTTTGCTACTGGTACTCTTGAAGGAAATGCGCTCACCTGGTGGAACGCGCAAGTGTAGATGCTTGGGTTGGCAGGTGCCAATGCCACTCCTTGGAATGATTTCAAGGACCTAATCAAGGAAGAGTACTGTCATCGTGATGAGATCCATAAGCTGGAAGTTGAGTACTATGAGCTGAAGATGATGGGATTTGAAATTGAAGCTTACACAAAGAGATCCAACGACTTGGCCGCCCTCTGCCCTAACATGTCGCAGCCTGCCTACAAAAGGATTGAGCTTTATCTGAAGGCTCTGGTCCCTGAAATTCAGAGTTTGGTGACCGCAGCCAATCTCACTACAATTCAGCAAGTCATTCGTCTGGCAAACCGCCTCACCGACCAGGTTGTCGAACAAGGAAAGCTGCCCAAAAGAATCAACGCTACTACTGATGTTTCTGGAGACAACAAGTGCAAGTGGGATAGCAACAAGAATCCCAACTCCTCTCAGCCTCAAGCTCAACAAAGGAAAACCGATGGAAACAAGGGTCCTAACCAGCAAACTACTGGTTACCAGGGGAACCAACCCAAGTGCAACCAGTGCAATATGCATCACTATGGGTAGTGTGACAAGAACCGCTGCCAGCAGTGCAACAAAGTGGGACATGCAGCCAGGGATTGCAGGAGCCAATTCCCAATGAAGCAAAACCAGAAGCCCTAGCAGCAGCAACTGCAGGGTAATGACAAGGGATGTTTTCAGTGTGGGGCCGAGGGGCACATCTAGAAAAATTACCCGCAATTGAACCAAAACCGCAACAACAATCAGGGCGGGGGAAACAACAACAATCACAGGAATGGCAACAATGGTGACAACAGCGCAAGAGGGCGCGTATTCGTGATGGGTGCAGGAGAAGCAAGGAACGACCCCAACATGGTAACGGGTAAGTTCCTACTTGTTGATCTCTTTGTTTCCGTACTATTTGATTCTGGAGCCGATGTTGGTTTCATATCCTTAAGTGTTAGTAAGAAGCTTAAGTCTCCGCTAGCTCCTCTGAATGCTAAGCATGTCGTAGAATTGGCCAATTGTAGAAATATCGAGGTTACTCACATCATTAACAACTGTAAACTTATTGTCTGACCAAGCTTTCTCTATCAATCTCTTTCCAATTATTCTTGGGAGTTTCGACGTTGTTATCGGGATGGACTGGTTATCCCAGCATCGAGCTGAAATACTCTGTCAAGAGAAGATTTTCTGCATTCCTCGTTCTATCGGCCAGCCTCTTGTTATTCAAGGCGATAAAAGTGGTGCTGTTACGGGCATCATCTCATTCTTGAAATCCCAGAAATGTCTACGAAAAGGGCGTACTACTATCCTAGATCTTGTCACCGATACTCAAGTAGAGGAAGAGAAGATTGAAGATATTCCTATCATTCGTGACTATCCCGAAGTATTCCCTGAAGAATTACCTGGTCTCCCACCTCATTGTCAAGTTGAATTTCAAATCGGGCTAACCCCTGGAGCAGCATCCATAACTCGCGCACCCTATCGTCTAGCCCCAACCAAATTAGAGGAACTCTCAACGCAATTGTAGGAACTGTTGGATAAAGGCTTTATTCGCCCTAGCTCGTCACCCTGGGGAGCTCAAGTAATCTTTGTTAAAAAGAAGGATGACACTTTTCGTATGCGTATCGACTACCGCGAATTGAACAAAGTAACTATCAAGAACCACTACCCACTCCCACGCATCGACGATCTATTCGACCAGCTGCAAGGGTCAAGTTATTACTCCAAAATCGATCTACAATCAGGTTATCATCAGTTGAGAGTCCGCGACGAGCACATCTCTAAAACTGCTTTCAGAACTCGTCATGGTCATTACGAATTTCTTCCCATGCCTTTTGGAATGACAAACGCGCCTGTGGTTTTCATGGATCTTATGAACCGAGTGTGTAAACCCGATCTTGATAAATTCGTTATCGTTTTCATTGACGACATCCTGATTTACTTGAAGAGCCAAGAGGAACACGAGCAACACCTACGTCTTATTCTAGAACTTCTCCGAAACGAACAGCTCTACGCCAAGTTCTCGAAATGTGACTTTTGGCTTCGTGAAGTCCATTTCCTCGGACACGTGGTTAACGAAGCTGGTATTCATGTTGATCCAGCTAAGATTGACTCCATCAAGAATTGGCATGCGCCCAAAACTCCGACCGAAATCCGTCAATTCCTGGGTTTGGCGGGTTACTACTGTAGATTCATTGAAGGTTTCTCGAAGATCGCACAACCTCTTACCACTCTAACTCAGAAGAGTGTCGCCTACAAGTGGGGTGATGCTCAAGAGTCCGCTTTCCAGCAACTGAAGGAAAAACTATGTAGTGCACCTATCCTCTCGTTACCGGATGGCACCAACGACTTTATTGTTTACTTTGACGCATCCATACAAGGGCTTGGATGTGTGTTGATGCAGCGTAAGAATGTTATAACTTATGCCTCACGACAACTCAAGATTCACGAAAAGAACTACACTACTCACGACTTGGAACTGGGAGCCGTAGTGTTCGCACTCAAGATATGGAGACACTACTTGTATGGTACCAAATGTATGATGTACACCGATCACAAGAGTCTCCAGCATATCTTCGATCAAAAGGAATTAAACATGCGTCAATGTCGATGGGTTGAACTTTTAAATGATTACGAGTGCGCTATCGAGTATCTTCCAGGCAAGGCCAACGTAATAGCCGATGCCCTCAGTCGTAAGGACACTAAGCCAAAGCGTGTGCGCACGCTTCAGCTCACTATTCACTCGAACCTTTCTGAACTATTCGTGATGCTCAAACCAAGGCATTAAAGGAAGAAAACCAGCTAGCAGAATCACTGTGTGGCATGGAGAAGCAACTTAAATGCAAGGATGATGGCGTCTACTACTTTATGGAGCATATCTGGGTTCCAATTTATGGGAATCTTCGAGAGCTTGTGATGGATGAAGCTCACAAGTCTCGCTACTCGATACATCCTGGAGCCGATAAAATGTATCAGGACCTTAAAACCTTGTATTGGTGGCCAAACATGAAAGTAATCATCGCAAAGTACGTTAGTAAATGTTTGACTTGCGCCAGAGTCAAGATCGAGTACCAGAAGCCGTCTGGACTACTACAGCAACCTGAGTTGCCAACCTGGAAATGGGAACAACTTTCCATGGATTTTGTAACCAGCTTACCAAGGTCTCAAAGCGGAAACGATACCATTTGGTTGATCATAGATCGTTTAACCAAGTCTACACACTTCCTTGCGATCAAAGAAACAGACAAGTATTCCAAACTTGCAGCCATCTATCTGAAAGAAATAGTTTCCAGGCACGGAGTGCCAATTTCAATCATCTCCGATCGTGACCCATGTTTAACATATGAGTTATGATAAGCTACGCATAGATCCTTTGGCTCACGCTTAGACATGATCACTGCTTATCACCCACAGACTGATGGTCAAACCGAACGTACCATCCAGACACTTGAAGACATGCTGCGAGCATGTGTTATTGATTTTGGCAATGGATGGGAACGACACCTATCCCGGGTAGAGTTCTCTTATAACAACAGCTACCACGCTAGCATTCAGGCAGCTCCATTCGAGGCATTATACGGACGTAAATGTCGTTCTCCCCTGTGTTGGGAAGAAGTTGGAGAAAGCCAAATTACCGGCCTGGAACTCGTTGTTGACACAACAGAAAAGATTGCCCTGATCAGACAACGCATGGCGGCGGCTCGAGACCATCAGAAAAGCTACGCTGATAAGCGTAGGAAACCCTTAGAATTCCAGGTCTGGGACCGGGTTCTACTAAAAGTCTCACATTGGAAAGGTGTGGTACGTTTTGGCAAAAGGGGCAAGCTTAATCCGCGATACGTTGGACCTTTCAAAATTATCGAGAGAATTGGTAAGGAAGCTTACAGACTGAATATGCCTGACGATCTAAATGCGGTACACAACGTTTTCCACGTATCGAATCTGAAGAAGTGTCTTTCAGATGAAACCCTTATCGTTCCTTTTAAGGAACTCACTACCGATGATCAGCTGCGTTTCATCGAGGAACCAGTTGAAATTATGGATCGGGAAATTAAGACACTTAAGCGCAGCAAGATACTTATTGTTCGTGTTCGTTGGAATTCTCGTCGTAGCCCAGAGTTTACCAGGGAATGGGAAGACCAGATGATGCGCAAGTATCCCCATCGTAAACCATACTACCAGCACTGAGGCTACAGCTGAATTTCGGGACGAAATTCCCAATTAAGTGGGGGATGATGTGACACCCAGTGCGAACACCCAGTTGTCTAGAATCCGTATACTAAAATTTCGGTTAAAATATGACATTAATATAAAATGGGTTTTTATATTTGAATTATGTGGAATATTGTGTCAACAATCATTATTTTTACTATTAGAATAATGATTGTCACTCACACACCCTTAGCGGGCTAACAGAATTAGTGAGCCCATTATATAGGTCACACACCCTCCTGAAACCCATCGCACACTTAAATGGCCTCTCAAATTCTCCCATGATTAGAACCATTGTGCAACACACACTCCTGCTAGCTGATTCCACCCAACATAAATCAGGTGGGGTATATAAACACTAATTGCTCCAAAACCCTAGAACTTTTCTCTGAAAATTATCGGCTAGAATCCTCACTAAAACATTCCTTCTTCTTCCTCGAAACATTCCTTCTCCTTCCTGTCAAATCAGTGGATATCATCCTCCTATTTCAGCTTTACATCCCTCGAGAGCCTTTGATCTCCAAGCACCACTCTCTCTCTCTCTTGAAGACCTTCCTGCTCACTTGAAGATTCCTATTGTTTTTCTTCTTCCACCCATAAACTCACACTCTCCAAGTTAGTATGTTTTTTTAACACTTGTGGATTTGAATATTGTTGAGTGATGATGTGCAAATGTTGATGGTTCATGCTATAACTTGAGTTACTGATTGGAATCATGATAAAACATAAGTAGGAAGGGGATTAATGTGTTCAAAAATAACGTGTGGAATGATAGATCTGGTAATAAGTAGGTTCCCTTGATAATGTATCTGATGCTTAGGGTAATAAGTAGGTTTCCTTGATAATGTATCTGATGATAGATCTAGAGAGAGTCTTCTTCACCTGCTGTTATTCCTTGAGCTCGTTGATGATGTACCGCTCTGTTGGCTCGACATGTTAGTTAAACATGACAAACCGTTAAATATTTGGAATAACAGAGAACTCACACTTCCCCGTGCTTATGAGGCACGACCCCGTGTTGTCTCAACAACCCTGGTATTTTAGCCCAAGAACCTTTATTTTAAGTTAATTCTATTTAATTCTTACATTTCTAAACGTAAATAACTTAAAATAATGTTATAAAATAGTAGATTAGCACAAATTTGGGCTAAAATCATGCTTTTGACCTACCAATTGAAGCTTAGCTTCAATGGAGGTTGTTGAAGGAAGAAGAAGAAGAAATGAGTAAAAATGGTAAAGACAAGAAGGTTTAAGGAAACCTTTTTAAGATCATACCTTTTATGGTATGTGTGCAAGATCTGGAAGGATCATTGTCTTTTAGGAATGGGTCCAAACATTCTTCTCATGGCTGACTTTATAGAAAGTGATAGAACGTTGACACGGTCCCGTGTCCAGGAAGCACTGCGTGAGTCTGAGAATGATGCCCATTAGTGAGACACCACCCATGCCGAGGTTGACATGGCCCCGTGTTGAAAAAGACGGAGGGCACGACCTCTTGTTCTTCTAACACGCCCTCATGTCTGGAAGTAGATGGGACACGGCTCCGTGTTTGAGGAACACAGCCCCGTGTCTTAGAGTTTTTATGAAGTTTTGTTTGAAGTTTTAAGGAACCGCGTTTTATCGGGTGGTTCCTTACTGGTTGGAACAACACCAAATTGCCTAATGTACCTTGGGCTCTGGCGAGAGGTACGAAAACGCAAGAGGTTACTAGAAAGATAGAATCCTAGTTTAAAAGTAGGAGGGCGAAACTAGGGATGAGCAAATCATTCCCGGTACCAAATTTACCGAACCGGGTACTTTTTCGATACCGATTCGGTACCGACTTTTAGCATTTTCGGTACCGGTCCGGTACGGTACCGGTTCGGTACCGGTATTTACCCTCAAATACCGGTGCCGAACCGGTACTGGTATCGAACCGTTCCAAACCGGGTATATTCGGTACCGGTACCGGTACCCACTTTTGAGGATTTTCGGTACCGGTACCGGACGGTACCGAGCTCATCCCTAGGCGAAACCTTCCTTTATTTACCTTTTCTGGGATTTTGTTAAAGAAGGTGTGAGTCGACTCGCTCTCGTCCAAACCGTCGGTGTGAAACTCACACACTGTAAAGGGGACCTACATTGTGAGGTCGATACATGGACGACTATCGCCTTCATTTTCGCAAGTGACTAGGGTAGATTTGTTGATTTCGGTAATGTTTATTCCTGAATGTGGCTCTATCGAATCTCCCTCGTTTTTATTCCTTGATGAATATCGCGCCTTCATCATGGATTCTATTTCTTTGAGTTTCTGGAGAATACTCTTTTCTATTTGACATACTTCCTTTGAGCCTATGTCTCCTATGGAAGAGGTTTGATAGAATCCAGGTGGATGGAAGTTACTATTGTTTTTACTCCCGCCCATCTTAAGGTGATCATCACAGGAAAACGATGGGTCTAAGTAGTGGGGATTAAATCTTAGAATGGCACATTCTAAATCTTAATGCATTCCTCCACATAACTTACACTAGTCACCGTAAGAGTGGCGGGGGTAAAAATAATCATTAACATCCATGGTTGCCAGATAAGTTTTAACCGTCGGGATCAAACGGCTATTGTTTTCTCAAGAATTGTTGTCGTCACACGGGCCCATGTGGTTGTCTCACGGCTGCGTGCTAAAGTTCGTGTCTGGTAGAAAACAGTTTGTGTTACTGGGGATGTGACACGGCCCCGTGTTACTCTTGCAGAAAGTGGAAAAATAGGAGAAAAAGAAGAAAAACCTATAAAGAAAAATTAGAAAAATGTAAAAATGATTAGGCCGCCGATTTTAGACTTTCTTAAAACCCTTGTGTCCCCGACAACGACGCCAAAAACTTGACCTGTGTGCAAGTGTGCACGGATTTTCAATATATTTTTAAGTACTTTTTACTCTTTTATCAATCTTTAAATTTATAAAACACGATATAAAACTATCACTCTCTACAACACGCTAGGGCAATTGCACCCATCGTTGGCGTAGTATAGTGATGGTAAGATACCGAGGTCGTCCAAGGACACAAGTGTTTTTAATATCGGAATATCGTCAACGTCTAATCTAACCAAATATTGAGAGAAAAGTTTTAAATAGATAATATATAAAGAAACTAAATGAATAAAAAACAGATAGACAAGATATAATCACTTGGTTCCGATTTGTCATTTATATATCCTTTTATGATTTCTGCACTTTGGGTTTTTTAAGAGATTATCTTAGTTATACTGGCATGTCCCTCTTTTGGAGGCAACGCTACCCTCAGCCATATTGGTCTGAGTAAGCAGGGATACAGTCCCGCAAGGTTGGAGTATTGAAAGACAAATAAGTAAGTTATTAATGCAAAATGTGGCATGTCCCTCTTTTGGAGGCAACGAAACCCTCTGCCATATTTGTCTGAGTCAGCAGGGATACAGTGCCGCGAGGCCGGTTTAAAGTTTTAATAGTAGTTTATTTATAAGGGATTCAATTTGTTCTTACTTCCCCCGATTTGATGCTATCTATCTCAAAGGAAGTCCTAATAAGCTTGAATCAAGTCCTCGCATGATCTATACACTGAACGAGGCAATAACTTTACCCAAACCACCTTCTAACCCCCTTCCAGGCAGTTAACATGCTTTATATAGACCGTAAAGACATGAATGAGTGAATCAACCAAACATGAAGAGATAATAGAATAAAGTTCACTTTCAATTTAAAAAAACTATTTATTAAAGTCATTAATACACACCCAAATAAAAAGTTACCAAAGCTTGGAAATCAAAAGTAATACATAAATAACTTGTCTTCACCAAGTGATGTATGAGATTAGCCAAGCATGACCTTTGTTTGACAAAAACTCTTACTATTAATCTTGGATCCCGAGACTACTAAACACACTTTAAGGATGGATGATGAATGAATATGGTGGATGATGGTAGTAGGGGTGGTGGAGTGGTGGCAGGTGTGAGAGAAGTGGTTTGCCAAGGGATGAGTTGCAAGTGAGCCAAGCACCTACTTTTATAGCTGGAACCGGTGAGTTCACATGGCCCCGTGCCTGGTAGGCACGACCCCGTGTCCTTCTTCTTCTCTGCTTCATTTAATGTTGTTGTCAGACCAACTGCTCACACTGCCCCGTGTGTCAACGACATGGCCCCGTGACCCTTGTACTTGTTTACGAACCCAGATTTACAAATCTGAGAGTTGAATACGGCCCGTGTTCATGAGACACAGCCCCGTGTCCCTTGTCGTCTTTTGTTTATCTTTATCTTCAAGGAATCTTGAGTGGAGCACGACCCTATACCCGGCAGGCATGGCCCCGTGCTTGGGTTCTGGTTTGTTCTTTTTGTTCTTGGGGTGAAGCTTGGAGGGTCGGTATAGTGTAGCAACTTCCCTTCCTTCGTATTTATGTTGGTTTTTGTCGTTAATTTGTTCCTTTTGTTCGTTTAAGCTCTTTTAATCCTGAAAATCAAAGGTACACAAAGAAACATACATTTTACAACATTAGTACTAAAAAAGGTTGTTTTTATACCTTATATGATACAATTTATATGTTGCATTTTGCGCATATCATATAAACTGAGTTTGAAACTGATGTAACATTTTATTAAACATGTTTTGGCATATTGGAGTTTACATAGACCCATCCGGCCACCCGATACCGCCTATGCATGTATGTTTGACTTATATAATATAGTTTATATAAGTTAGTCGAATCGGGTCAAAACCTTTCCCAAACAGTTCTAATCAGAATGCATGGTTGTTTGACCCATATTATACGAGTCATAGTACTCGTGAGGGTGCAAACCACATTTTATCCAGTCTCTGCTCAATCTAGCGAACCGTACCTATTTATTATAAGTTAACCGGTCCAAGTCCTATGACTTAAATAAGACCCGTTAACATTCTAACGGATCGTAGTTCCGCCCATTCCAGACTAGGAGTCTCCAGTAAATTGCGCCTGTATTAGTTGTTTCGATTAACGTTTGTGCTTAAAACATCTTTGATTTGTAAAGATAGGCTTAGGTAAATACTCTTAGCCTATTTTCCTTATACGGGCTTGGGATACGCATTAGCCGCTTGGTCGGGTATGTGATCAATGACGAATGATGTCCAAAATCTAAATAACCCATTTTAATATGTTATGCTTGGTAAACATTGGGGGTTAACGCGACCGTGTCCTGGATACGCAAGTGGCCACGACCTAAGCGCGAGGTGTAGCATACACCTGACAGATGCTAATGCTATTATATTTTTATTGAAAAGTGGTGTGTTGGTTAATCATGTATTGGAGTTTAGTTCCGGGCCCCATATGTATTGACAAGCATGTAATATTGATAACAAGAAATATCACTTCGTCCCAAGTTATTTATAGAATGATATACCAAATGGTATAAAATGATTTTGAAAATATTTTGAAAACGTGTCGGTTAATTGTATTTACCAGCGAAAGCTAACATATTTTCAAAAGACTAAGTGCAAGTTAGCAAATACGGAATAGGTTGGAGCTGCTCGGTATATGCATATTGGAATTTGTGACTCCACGCGAGGCCTAGTAGTCTTAATATTCATTTTTGGTTATTTTTGATCCACCTGTGGATCTTTAGTACACTTTGTCTGTATATTTATTTTGAACATTTTGGGCGTTTGTACTTTGTAATATTATTTTATAACCCCAAGACTTCCGATGTGCTATATGTGAATATCTTTATCAATTCGTCATGCATAAACCCCAAGTCCGGGCCCACCGGGAAATCAGGGTGTGACAATAGGAGTGCCCTCCTGCTTGAGGATGGGACTCGATGCCCATCCGTTTCCCTATGGGTGGATTTTTTATTTGGGCAACCAACTAGGTTATATCTGGGAGATGATCATATTTGGTCGACCACTAGGGTTCAGCATGGGGCTTTTGGGAGCTCTTCTATTTACCTTAGTTTTGCATCCCTTCTTTCACCAGATATGGGATAAATGCAAGTTACTCTTCCATGCATGGTACCTGGATGATGAATGATCATCGAATATGCTAAAGAGGTGGTAAAGCTTTAAACATCATCAGGTATGAGGAGCCATTTGTCAAACTTGAACTTAAATTCAAGAAAACATAAGTATATTGGATGTCTTGTAATGAAGCAAAAGGTGTAGGAGGGTTTGCTTCCTCGCGGGATTGGAAGGCTGGTGTTAGGTGTGAAACTCCTCGGGGGTGCTTTAACCGGGATGTGGGTTTCATTAGTTGTTATCTATAAAAAGGTCATCTTGAGTAGTGGATCTGGTGAATTATCTTCCATGGCTTCGGGACCCTCAATGTGAGCTCCTTTTGCTCCGCTCATGTATGGGTGTTTGATGTCGTGTATTTAGGTAGTAGTTATTTTAATAACTTTGGAACACAGTTGTTATGGGTCATTTTCTGAGCATATATATATCCTGACTAATATTCTGCTTTTGATTGTTTACTTGTGATCAGGATACCGGATCAGGATATTGGTAACATCCTGGTGCAATATCCTGGTATTAACTAAATTAACCACGTGCAGGTTAGAAGCTGTGGGTCACTAACGGTCGAATGGACCTCTTCTCCTTAAGACTCGGGCAAACCAGTTACAAGAGAGACGTTGAACCCGAAGGACCAGGTCTACAACGTTCAAGTAGGGAATATCAGCCGAATCCCGGTTTAATAGGGTAGTTTGTTGAATTTCTTTTACTATAAATAGATGGGGCGGATCAGATTAAGGCACGAAATTTTTCACACTCTCTTTCGCACACTTTGCTCTCTAGCTTCTAGCAAACACTACACACAAACACTTGTACTCGAATTACTTTGTAACACCTAGTTGATCCGCATCACATCCTGTACTATATCCCGATATTCGAAGTAATAGAAGAACAAGGCAGCTATGATTGTCAGCTCCCGAGGTTTTGTGCCGGCGATCTAGATTGATCAAGGGCTTTCCTCGTACATCTCTTGTCACCCTTTACATTTTTGCTCATTGTTTGATCATAGATACGGCTCTATATTCTGGGCCATATCCTGAAACTGTTTTTGCAAATAATTTGATTAACATATGTTCGACACTCGTTTCTAGCACACTACCTCACTTAACTAATTTGATCACTATATTGCTTTGGTAATTTTTGACCAAAACAATTTGGCGCCCACCGTGGGGCAAGTGGTTCTATTTTTACTAAAAACTTTAGTAAAATCATTACTCGGTTTTCTATTGTCAAAACTTTTTGCTACATTGTTTTCAATGGCCTCGAGATCAAACATGAGCTCTTCCACCATATCTGCTACAACCTCTGCAACAATTGGTTCGGTGCTTCCACCTCCTCCTCCAAGAATGCAAGCCTCTTCACAAGGAGCTGAAAGTCATGTGGCTCGGGATGTTATTCCCGCTCCCAGTGCCCAGGGATCTGGTCCTGTTTTGGCTTCTAATGACGAAATTCTGAATTTGTTTGGTAGTGTACAGGAACAGATGAGGCAGCAGCAGGAAACTTATCGGATGCTGATGAGAGAGATACAACTCTTGAAATCCGGCCCAAATAGGCCTGCGGAAGAAACTGTTACTCCCTTGCAACCCAGGGCTTTGAACTTCAGTTCTGCAGTTTATACTGAAGATAACCGGGGGAATATCGTGCCAAGCCATTCCCAGAATCATACTCCTGAGATAACCTCTTCAATAAGTGTATCAACCGTGAGAAGCTCAGGATATGCTTCAGGATATGGCCAGAATCCACAGACTGGTAATGTATCTAGTAATATTAACACTCTTGCTACTAATGGTGTTGGATCTTTGCAGGATGCAGGTATGGCGTCAATATTTACTAGGGAGCTTCAGAAGCTGAAAGACATGATATCCAGTGTGCCTGGAGTGGTCCAGTCGATTCCAGAAGTATCCCAAGACAGTCACAGAATATCCCGATTTGCGCATCCTATCTGTGATGCTGAAATCCCGAAAAGATTTCAAACCCCCAACATGAAACTCTATGACGGAACCACGGATCCTGAAGAGCATATCGCCCAGTATAGGGAAAGGATGGAGATCAACCCTATCCCTCGAGATCTCAAGGAAGCATGTCTCTGCAAGGGTTTTGGTTCTACCTTGACAGGATCAGCCTTAAAATGGCTGTTAAATGTTCCTCCTCACTCAATTACTTCGTTTGCTAATTTGGTTAATTTATTTAATAGTCAGTTTTCTTGCAGCCGGAGTTTTGAGAAACTAACCAGTGATCTTTACAGGATAACTCAAGGGCCTCAGGAATCCTTGAGGGATTATGTGAATAAGTTTAGTCGGGAATCCTTGGATATCTCACATCTTGGTATTGCAACAGCTGTGCAGGCTTTTAAGATGGGATTACAAAAAGATTCTCAGTTTTATCAGGATCTTGTAATGAATCCCTGCAGGAATCTCGACGAAGCTCGTAACAGGGCCTTGAGATATATTCGCTTGGAAGATGACAAAAAGATGCAAGAGAGGATGAATTCTACCTCAACCTATGAATCAACCAACAGGAAATCAGAATCCTCGTATAAACCATATCGCTCTAAGCCATATGGCAGAAATGACAACAAGAAAGTGAATGCTGTTGAAGACGAGGATCCTGAAGAATATCCTGAATTATCTGAATATTGCTTTTCTGTTAACATACCTGAGTTAATGTATGCTATGCAGGGTTTAGGAGACAAAGCTAGGTGGCCTCGAAAGAATCAACAAAAAGCGGATTGGAAGGATAAATCCAAATGGTGTGCCTTCCATGAAGATTTCGGACATGTAACTGAGGATTGCATTGCTCTAAGGAAAGAAATAAGCTACCTATTGAGCAAGGGATATCTGAAGGATCTGCTGGGAAGAAAGAAGAATAAAGGGCAGGATCCTGAGAAGGATCCTGAACGAGCAACATCACCCCCAGCAGATGCCAAAATAATTAACTTTATTTCAGGAGGATCCGACATTTGTGGGACTTCGTATTCTGCGGCCAAGAGATATGCAAAAGAGGCTAAGACTGAAAGGGGAGATAAACCAGCCAGGATGACTACCCTCACAACTGATAAAGTGATCACTTTCGACAGCGATGACAGGGATACTGTCCAGGATCCTCACCATGATGCTCTAGTAATAACGTTATATGTTGCTAACCATTTTGTACACAGGATATTGGTGGATAATGGCAGCTCCGTCAACATAATCCAACTAGAAACTTTGAAAAGAATGAATGTATCTCCAATGGATATTACTTCAAAATCCACCGTGCGTGTTGGGTTCAGTGGAGAGGTCAGGAACACAGTGGGAGAGATAAAGTTACCAGTATATGTTGAAGGGGTCAACTCGATACAACGTTTCTGTGTGATTGACTCCCTATCCCGCTACAATATCATTCTAGGCAGGCCATGGATCCATGACATGAAGGCTGTGCCATCGATTTATCATCAGTGCATTAAGATCCCTACCCCTTGGGGGGTTGTCAAGGTTGATAGTGATCAGCAGGAGGCGAAGGAATGTTACTCATCCACAATGAAATCCTCAGTCAAGCCTAATGCAGCATAGCAATTAAAGATGCGGGCCCAGGATATCGTGGAGGCTTCTGAGCAGGATGTAAAGAAAATAATCCTGGATCAGGATAATCTGGATATCTCGGTGCTCGTAGGAACCAATATCCCACAGGATATTGAAAATCAATTGACTAATTTTTTGAAATGCAGGATGTCAACATTCGCATGGAAGCACGAGGATATGACAGGTATTTCCAAGGATATTATAACACATAAGCTCGGTATTGACAGGTCATTCAAGCCGGTCCAACAAAAGAGAAGGAAATTTGCTCCGGAGCGAAATGTGATCATCCAAGAGGAAGTTGAAAGACTACTAAGGAGCAAGATGATTAGAGAAGTGAAGTTTCCTAAATGGCTTGCGAATGTAGTCGTGGTACAAAAGAAAAATGGGAAATGGAGAGTTTGTGTAGATTACACAGACTTAAACAAAGCCTGTCCCAAAGACCCGTTTCCTCTACCTCATATTGATTCAATGGTAGATGCTACCGCCGGCCACGAGATGTTAACCTTCATGGATGCCTCTTCAGGATTTCAGCAAATCCAAATGGAACCCTCTGATCAGGAGGATACTGCTTTCATGACACCCACATGTATTTATTGTTATACTGCTATGCCCTTTGGTTTGAAGAATGCAGGTGCAACATACCAGAGGTTGGTAAACATGATGTTTAAAGACAAGCTGGGGGACACCATGGAGGTATATATTGACGATATGGTGGTGAAATCTAAAAAGGCTGAGGATCACCTCCAGGATATTAAGGGAGCGTTTGATATCCTGGATCAATATAACATGAAACTGAATCCTGCTAAGTGCCATTTCGGAGTGGGGGCAGGAAAGTTTCTAGGATATATGGTGACCAAAAGGGGGATAGAGGCAAGCCCGGAGCAGATTAAAGCTATCCTGGATATAAAATTACCTTCAAATATGAAGGATGTTCAACAGTTAATAGGCCGAGTAGCAGCATTGAACCGATTTATTTCAAGATCCTCGGAGAAGTGCAAGGAATTTTATGATATCCTCAAGAAGAATAAGAAGTTCGAATGGGGAGCAAAGCATGAAGCAGCCTTGCAGGATTTGAAGCAGTATCTTTCAACCGCACCCTTATTGATGAAGCCTGGGGATGGCGAACCATTATCCCTGTATCTTGCAGTATCAGGGAATGCAGTAAGTGCTGTCCTTGTAAAGGATCATGAAGGTCAGCAATATCCTGTCTATTATGTTAGTAAAAGTTTATTAGATGCTGAAACTAGATATTCTCATCTAGAAAAATTGATATTAGCCCTAGTTATGGCATCAACAAAACTTAGACATTATTTTGAGACACATAGGATAAATGTTAAAACCAACTATCCTGTTAAAAACGTGCTTAGGAAACCCGAGATGTCTGGTAGGATGGCTAAATGGTCAGTGAAATTAAGTGCTTTTGATCTAGTATATGAGCCTAGAAATGTCATAAAGTCTCAGGTTTTAGCTGACTTTGTGGCTGATTTCAGTAGTGACATTCAAAATTGTCACGACCCCCGACCCACCCTTGACGGAATCGGGAGCCGTGAACAGCCCAGTGGTACCGGTGATTATTTGGAAAAAAATATTGCAGCGGAAATTTCATCAGGACCGTGAGTTAGGAAAAATATCAGAGTTTAGAAAACACCGGATTTTATTTATTAAATAGATGGGATAAACCCATGTTTTACAATGGTAGCTTTAATAAAACAATATTTCTTAATTTGATTTAATTAATAAAATAAGCCACTTCTTGAAGTCTTTCAGTGCCGTATCCATCTCTACTGTAATTACCTGAAACATGTTTGAAAAAGGTTTTGTCAGCGGGAAATACTGAGTGAATCATTCAGTTTTACTAAAACGACTCGTTTGTTATAATTCACAGTATTAAGAGAGATTACAATGTTTCAGATATCAAACCAACTACCCACAGTATTTGTCACTCGAACATCCATCGGTAGCCTCTTTGCCCGATAGTGTCTGTGACTATGGTCATATCACTCATTGGCTAACTCGTTGTCCAATAGTGACGGTTATCAAGTAATGTATACAAAACCCCACATACCGGCTGTAACTTGGTGATTACATAAACTTAATCACTGTAATTATAACTTTGAAATAAATAGGGTTTTGGAAAGTAATTTGATAAAAAGAGAATGACTCACTTTATAAGCATGCAATATTTGATTTAACAAGCTTCTTGATTCTACTCCTTCTGATAATTAAGCGTATACTTTATCGTTCTGAATCTTCTGATGATTTAACAGCTTGTTTGATTGTATATTTGGGAGTATTCTGGTAGTTAAACATATAGTTTAACAGAATGGAATACGTATCTGTGTAAAACCCAAATCAAACCTTAACGGTAGTCACGAGATTCGAACCTTAACGAAATTCACAAAGTATAGTCTTGTTTAGACAGCATTTTGGCATCCGTTTAACGAACTCACAAAATACAGTACTTTGGCATCCGTTAGTTGGTTCATGAATCGATCGGACAGAACATCGCATCGGTGATTATTGGTTAGAACACCAACGTATAGAGAAAAGAATAGAAGAAATGAACAAAGGAAATGAATTCCTATGCTTTCTATTTATAGGTAAGAAGTAGGAAATTTCTAGGAAGTTTCCTATAGCTTTTCTAGGAAGTTACCTATACATTTTCTAGGAAGCTTCCTACTTACATATATATCTTCTTACACCTTCCTAGCACCTTCCTTTGATATTATCTATCTCATATATATATATATATATATATATTTTTCATGTATATCCATTTAATAAATCTTACTTAGCTTAATTAATGTTGCTTAATCTTAATTAATCCCGCTTATCTATTTAATTAACAGATTAATTAATCTACTCTGCTAAGTTTATTTAACTAGTAAGTTTACTTAGCTATTAAGTATTCTAGCAGTTCCCTGATTACGAGTTCTAGTTTCTAGACACAATGGAACTCGTATTAGTGTATTAACTCAATTCAACTTTAACGACAACTCACGAGATAGAAACCCTCACAACGAATGACAAAGTGCGATACTTAAACATCCATCGAATTCACGATGAATGACAAAGTATAACCCAAGTTTGAGCAGCACTTAAACATCCATCGGATAGTTTCAATCGATCGGACATTGAATCGTAGCAGCGATTAGAGTTATTACCCTAATAACGGGCAGAGTTTCGAGATTGAGAAGGTATAATCCCAAGCTACTATTTACTATAATAAAAGCTAAAGGAAAGGAAAGAATTGATAGTACTGATCGAATTAATACCCTGTTATATCGGCATCGTTTCGTGCTGTGTGTGTTTTGAACGAATTGGAGTATAACTCAGTGTAGGAAACGAATTTGAGTGTCGAACGAACGCCAGAAATCAAGTGCCAATGCCTTCTATTTATACTGAGAAATTGTTCCTCTCGCGCCACGCGGGAGATCCTTGGGTGAGCGTCGCGTGGCGCGACGGGTTACTTTTAACATCAGGTTGCCGCGTGTATTTATAGGTTAGCTGAGTCGACGGATCAAGAAAATTCGATTCTGACAGAAAACTGTGATGATAATCATAAATGGGAAATACCCCCCCTGAGTTTTAGGGGCCCTGATCCTGATTACAATTGTTCTGAAATTTTTAGGGTTTATGCAGGATTACTTGAGTGTCTCAATTAGGGTTTCCTTTTGGGCAAATTAAAATAAGAAATAGTATTTTTAATAAGAGTTGTTACACCAGGGGTCCGGGTTTATACTTACGGTACGTTTTTAGAACATTTTTGTGTGAGTCGTTACATTCTTCCCACCTTGTTTTAAATCTCGTCCTCGCGATTTAGGCTACGATATCTCTTTTAGAATTATGTCATATCTTAGTTAGTAAGAACAGTATTAAGGTAGATGATACAAAATCAAATTTTGTGAATATGAGTTTTACAATAAATTGGACTGAATACTCAACTAAATCAATTCCAGAGATCGATGTCAAATGAATGAGATGAAATGATAAAATTTTTCAAAGTGACTAGGTTCAAGTCAAAAGATATATGATTAATAGATGAGAATGTTTATAAGTCGAAAAAATGAATTTAGAAACAATAAAAGTCATTGTCAAAGGAAACTTACTTGATTGTCAAATGAGGACGACTTAGAATTCACAAGCTCAAATGAAATAGAAACACGAAAATAATTTGTCAACTATCGAATTATGATATGAGAAAAATCAATGTGTTGACATTTATTGAATTGCAAGGATACACCGAAATACAATAGAGTTTAGTGTGTCATTGTCTTAATACATAATTGCATTAAGACTATTTTTAATGATGAGTCAAACGAAAGACATACGGGGTTTTGAATAATTCGTATGATTATGCAAGCTACAAGTTTATGCCGATACCGCAAGGTGTCGTAATGATCAATAATTATGGTGATCGAACAAATTCACCGGGTAATCAACTGAAAGCTTTAATGAGGTAAATTTGGATATTCATTTCAAATAGAATTTTCAATTGAAGATGATATATCATAAAATTTTAAATGAAAGAATCTTTAGAGGTACACAGGAAGATAATATGAATTTGTGTACTCTTATCTTAACACATAATTGTATTAAGACTGTTTAAGATAATGAACCAGCAAAAATAAATAAATAAATCCGTACATCAAGTGTGAAAATGAGATTAGCTCAAGCTACAAATTTATTGTGACGCCACAAGGTGTCGTAGTAATCGAAATAATAGTAGCAGTGAATGAAATGAGTTTCACCGTGTTTGAAATTAAATGAAAGTTCAACGAAGTAGTTCGAAAGTTTGTTTCAAACAATTCTAGTAAGATTTTTGATTGAAATTGAAACAATTGAATAATGTTTTTCGATCAAAGATGATAAATCAATAAAGATTACGAAATGCTCGATGGATGATATAAGAATCATTAAGAGATACACTGAAATATGAAATGAATTTGTGTGTCATTATCTTAGCACACAATTGTGTTAAGATTGATTTTATAGAATAAACCAACAAAGTGGATTCAATATAAATAAATAAATAAATTAAATCCTTATATAATGTGTGCAAACGAGATTAGCGCAAGCTCCAATTTGATGAAAATGTCACCACAAGGTGATCAAAGAAACGATTCAATGAAATCGAAGACTAAGCAAAACAAATGAAGTGCTTGTTGGGAATATGATAGCTTCAATCCATCATATGGGACCTTAAAGTGAATACGTAATGCGAGCAAGTTCAAACAATTGAACTTGGTTTAAACAAAACGAGTTCATGTATCAATAAGAAAGTTCGGACATGGTTACAACAAAAACCATGTATGCCAAAGGAAATTGAGATTTTCAAGAAATTCATTGACTCGATATCAAAGAGTCATTGTTTTGCAATAATGTGGTTCACAATACAAAGATCAAGTATAGCGAAACGATATTTGAGTTTAGATAAAACAACAATTTGGAATGAAGTCCTCCAGTGGTCTTCACAAATCGAATGAACCACATGCACAACAAACAGTGCATGTGTAATGTGTGGATTTACCAAGAAATGAAATAGATTAATATTTGCTATTATGAAAGAATTCCTCATGGTATGATGACCATTAGGGGAAGTAGCAATGCAAAAGTATATTCACAGATGTCAGAATTTTAAGAATTTTATCTGGGATTTTGTGTGATAACTGTTGTTAAGTGACATTATTAGGAATGTCGAAAAATGAAATAGGGAATTTGCAAAGATATGTGACTCCTTTTTGCAATGATAATAATTATGACTCTGATTAGACTGTGCACCGATGATTGTGAAATCTTGTTCCAACGTACCTTAGCGAGATTCATGTCGGTTTGTATGTGACAAAATGCCGCTTTTTGATCAGTAGTTCTCCACTGCTGAGATGAGCATTGTTGTTGTCGTGCCCAATCGTATTTTCCAATGGTCTTGTCTCGAAAGTCGTGTGTGATATACCTCGACGTCTGTGGACGTATAATTTAAGTTTCATGTGTTTTCTTGTGCACTAGCACAACTTTAAATGTTTTGTTCTTGCATTAATAGCAGTGGAAATTCTTATACTTTTAATGGCGTACCAACTTAAAGGGTTTCCATTGTTACGAGGCAGATGATCAAACGAAATAATGTATGATATCGGAAAAGAGATTCCTGATAAAGAAATCTAGACATATATGCTTTTGCTTTATTTTTAATTGACTTTTGGAATTTCTTATAGATATACATATCTATATAATCATATATTTCACATGCTGTAATATACATACCCTCTATAAGGTCTATGTATTTAACAGATTCATATTTCAAAAAAAACAAATCAGATCTCAGGTCATGATACTATTTAGGGAAAACTTGTCACTTGTTTGACATATTATATACCCCGTCTTATCCGGTTCGCGCCGGAGAGGTAACCTCAGTATATCCGGACAAGCTGAAGAGTCTGCTATACCATACCCAGTCTTGCCGGAGAAAATTTTCTATTTCCCATAAATAGTATCTTTTCAAGATTTTTTTTTTTTAAAGTGCCTCTTTTTTTTTATTAGGGCTTTTATCCAGAATCAAGGAAATTTGTATTCCCGTAACATATCTTATTCTAGACCAAGTAATAACAAGAAGCAATAATTACTATTAATTCTTGCTTATTTATCATATCTTGCAATATTCTAATTACCATTCTTATGGTATACCAAAATCCATCATACTTTATTTACACAAGTATTTAACTTATCTCGAAGCTTATACTAAGGCATCTTTTCTTAAGTTCCAGTCTAAATGCTATCAAGTGTGCTACCAGTTAATAGCAATCTCCTAACTCTTTTATATAAACTTAGGTATTATTATTACAACACCTATTGGCTTTAAGCAGTGGCTCTTTGAGTTGGCTCTAATACCACCTTCTGTCACGACCCCCGACCCACCCTGGACGGAATCGGGAGCCGTGAACAGCCCAGTGGTACCGGTGATTATTTGGAAAAAAATATTGCAGCGGAAATTTCATCAGGACCGTGAGTTAGGAAAAATATCAGAGTTTAGAAAACACCGGATTTTATTTATTAAATAGATGGGATAAACCCATGTTTTACAATGGTAGCTTTAATAAAACAATATTTCTTAATTTGATTTAATTAATAAAATAAGCCACTTCTTGAAGTCTTTCAGTGCCGTATCCATCTCTACTGTAATTACCTGAAACATGTTTGAAAAAGGTTTTGTCAGCGGGAAATACTGAGTGAATCATTCAGTTTTACTAAAACGACTCGTTTGTTATAATTCACAGTATTAAGAGAGATTACAATGTTTCAGATATCAAACCAACTACCCACAGTATTTGTCACTCGAACATCCATCGGTAGCCTCTTTGCCCGATAGTGTCTGTGACTATGGTCATATCACTCATTGGCTAACTCGTTGTCCAATAGTGACGGTTATCAAGTAATGTATACAAAACCCCACATACCGGCTGTAACTTGGTGATTACATAAACTTAATCACTGTAATTATAACTTTGAAATAAATAGGGTTTTGGAAAGTAATTTGATAAAAAGAGAATGACTCACTTTATAAGCATGCAATATTTGATTTAACAAGCTTCTTGATTCTACTCCTTCTGATAATTAAGCGTATACTTTATCGTTCTGAATCTTCTGATGATTTAACAGCTTGTTTGATTGTATATTTGGGAGTATTCTGGTAGTTAAACATATAGTTTAACAGAATGGAATACGTATCTGTGTAAAACCCAAATCAAACCTTAACGGTAGTCACGAGATTCGAACCTTAACGAAATTCACAAAGTATAGTCTTGTTTAGACAGCATTTTGGCATCCGTTTAACGAACTCACAAAATACAATACTTTGGCATCCGTTAGTTGGTTCATGAATCGATCGGACAGAACATCGCATCGGTGATTATTGGTTAGAACACCAACGTATAGAGAAAAGAATAGAAGAAATGAACAAAGGAAATGAATTCCTATGCTTTCTATTTATAGGTAAGAAGTAGGAAATTTCTAGGAAGTTTCCTATAGCTTTTCTAGGAAGTTACCTATACATTTTCTAGGAAGCTTCCTACTTACATATATATCTTCTTACACCTTCCTAGCACCTTCCTTTGATATTATCTATCTCATATATATATATATATATATATATATATTTTTCATGTATATCCATTTAATAAATCTTACTTAGCTTAATTAATGTTGCTTAATCTTAATTAATCCCGCTTATCTATTTAATTAACAGATTAATTAATCTACTCTGCTAAGTTTATTTAACTAGTAAGTTTACTTAGCTATTAAGTATTCTAGCAGTTCCCTGATTACGAGTTCTAGTTTCTAGACACAATGGAACTCGTATTAGTGTATTAACTCAATTCAACTTTAACGACAACTCACGAGATAGAAACCCTCACAACGAATGACAAAGTGCGATACTTAAACATCCATCGAATTCACGATGAATGACAAAGTATAACCCAAGTTTGAGCAGCACTTAAACATCCATCGGATAGTTTCAATCGATCGGACATTGAATCGTAGCAGCGATTAGAGTTATTACCCTAATAACGGGCAGAGTTTCGAGATTGAGAAGGTATAATCCCAAGCTACTATTTACTATAATAAAAGCTAAAGGAAAGGAAAGAATTGATAGTACTGATCGAATTAATACCCTGTTATATCGGCATCGTTTCGTGCTGTGTGTGTTTTGAACGAATTGGAGTATAACTCAGTGTAGGAAACGAATTTGAGTGTCGAACGAACGCCAGAAATCAAGTGCCAATGCCTTCTATTTATACTGAGAAATTGTTCCTCTCGCGCCACGCGGGAGATCCTTGGGTGAGCGTCGCGTGGCGCGACGGGTTACTTTTAACATCAGGTTGCCGCGTGTATTTATAGGTTAGCTGAGTTGACGGATCGAGAAAATTCGATTCTGACAGAAAACTGTGATGATAATCATAAATGGGAAATACCCCCCTTGAGTTTTAGGGGCCCTGATCCTGATTACAATTGTTCTGAAATTTTTAGGGTTTATGCAGGATTACTTGAGTGTCTCAATTAGGGTTTCCTTTTGGGCAAATTAAAATAAGAAATAGTATTTTTAATAAGAGTTGTTACATCAGGGGTCCGGGTTTATACTTACGGTACGTTTTTAGAACATTTTTGTGTGAGTCGTTACAAAAATGAAGTAGACTTAGAAGTACAGCAGCTAGGAGAAAACTTAGAATCCTGGACATTATATACTAATGGTGCATCTAATGTAAGAGGTGTAGGTCTAGGTATACTACTAAAATCACCACAGGGGGACATATTACCCCAGGCTATTAGGTGTGAATTTCCTGCTACTAATAATGAGGCAGAATATGAAGCTTTAATTGCAGGATTAGAGTTGGCTAAAAATATGAGTATCAAGAATTTGCAAGTATATGTTGATTCTTTGTTAATCACTAATCATTTTAATGGAACCTATGCAGTTAAAGGTGAGAAGTTAATCGAGTATCTCGAAATTCTCAAAAAATTAGCAGGATATTTCGATATTTTTACACTTGAGCAGGTACCAAGAGAGGATAATGCTGAAGCTGATGCCTTGGCAAATCTGGGATCATCGATCAGGATACCGGAAGGAACCCGAATACCAATATTACATATCCTATATCCTGTGACGAATCCTCAGGATAAGGAAGTAATAAGTATTCAGGATCCTGATGATGAGTATCCCGAGCAGGATCCTAAGTCCTGGACGGCTCCAATCATGAGATATCTCAAGGAAGGACACATCCCAAAGGATGAGAACCCTAAGGCCTTTAGAATGAAGGTATCACGATTCACTATTATAAATAATGTTTTGTATAAGAAATCTCTTGCAGGACCATATCTGAGGTGCTTGGAGGATCCCGAAACCAAAGAAGTGCTTCAGGATATACACGAAGGGGATTGTGGTAACCATACTGGGGGCAGGTCATTGTTCTCAAAAGTATTAAGAACATGATATTATTGGCCGACGATGAGAAAAGATGCTGCAGAATATGCTCGAAGATGTGATGCATGTCAAAGACACAGTAACATATTACATCAGCCGGCCGAACCACTTTATCCTATAGCTTCCCCTTGGCCATTCATGAAATGGGGAATGGACATAGTAGGAAAATTGCCAAAGGCTCCAGGAGGAAAGGTCTTCATGCTGGCAATGACCGATTATTTCTCTAAGTGGGTCGAAGCTGAAGCATTTGTTCAGGTTAGAGATCAAGAAGTGGTATCCTTCATAAAAAGGAATATTCTGACTAGGTTTGGAGTACCAGATGAGATAATTTGTGACAATGGATCTCAATTTATAAGTAAAAGGACTACTGACTTTTGCAAGAGTTGGGGAATCAAAATGATCACGTCTACTCCGGTACATCCTCAAGCAAATGGACAAGCAGAATCCTCGAACAAGATAATTGTCAACAACTTGAAAAAGAGACTAGGGGCTAAGAAAGGAAGATGGGCAGAAGAATTACCCTTTGTTTTGTGGGCTGATAGGACGACGGTGAAGAGTGCAACCGGCCAAACCCCGTTTTCCTTGGTGTTTGGAGCAGAAGCGGTGATCCCGACAGAAATGGTGATACCTACAGCGAGATCCAACCTCAGGGATCCTGAGCAGAATCCTGAAGTCCTATGCAAGTAACTGGATACTATTGATGAGACAAGAGACGCTGCAAGGCTAAGGATGGCAGCATATCAACAGAGGATATCTAAAGCATATAACAAGAATATAAGGACTAGAAGATTTCAAGTTGGATATTGGGTATTGAGAAAGGCTTTTCAGAATACTACTAATCCTGCTGATGGAAAGTTGGCTCCAAAATGGGAAGGACCCTATGAGGTTGAATCAGAATCAGGAAAAGGAGCATACCGAGTCAAGAATATGAAGGGGGATATGCTACCGAGATCCTGGAATGCTATACATCTAAAACTCTATTTCAAGTGAGTATGGAATTTAAATTCTAACTCAGGATGGTATGGATTTTGTCTCTTTTATTAAAATTTTGATATTATTTACTGTTTTGAACCCATTACTAAGTTAAGCATCGGAGGGGTGTTAGCCAGGCTAACACTCACCTTAGCTTACGATTGTTTTGCAGTATATGCTTCGGGATGTAGCACCAGGATACACATTCAGGATACTTCGGAAGATTAGAGGACTGGCCCCCTCTCTCACGTCTAAGGGATCCTGATCCCTTCACATGTTTAAAGGTATTCACCTTTCTTCCGAATTGGGTTTAAACACCCCGCCTGGAGCGAAAGTTATTCGGGAATAGTTCAAGGTGGCGGGACCAGTTCATGTAAAAGTGGCTGACAATTTCGTTACTGTTGGCTATATCCTGAATCCTAAAGGTATATGAGGATTGATCACCCTCTCTCACGAAAGGGTATTTTCATACTCTCTAAGGTTTAAAGGTTATCACCTTTCTAAGTCTTGGAGTTTATACACTCCGGCCTGTAGCGCATGAAAATTTGGGATTTTCCCCAGGATACTAAGGATTTATCTCCAGTATATTTTTGGGTTTTACCCCTAAAACACAAGAATTGTCTAAACAGTTGGAACTAATGTTCAAAAATTTTCTAAGTGTTTAAAGACTTCATGCACAGGGGACATTCTTTCTAAAGCAATTGTGTGAAGCTCAAAAGATCAAAATTGGGCTAAGTGTCTCGGACTGGGGACATCTTAGTGGAAGAAGTCTAAAAAAGGGGATGGAGTTCAATACTAGGGTTACACTCAATTCCTGGTATAATCTTTCCTTTGTGAACCTTACATGAATTGTTTAACTATGATTAAGGCTCAAATATCCTGAAAAGGATATATCTTTAGGATATGTCTTCAAAATGTGTTTTTGGGATACGTTTCGGGATATTTGATTGAAATATTTGGGAAATGATACTTGGATTGAAAATTAAAACTTTGATCAAACAAGTGTTGTCAAAACAGGTTTTAGAAAATAGACTATCTTTTATTCTTTAAAAATTTTGTCTAAAATTGTTTGGAAATTTTATAAAGGTCTTCATAAGATATCACTGAGTATATTGATCAGGATATTTTCAAAAGATAGTTGCATAAATTTTGCAAAGCTAAAATCCAAACTAAGTGATGCATGACAAAAATTAAAAGGCAATAGCAATCAAATTGAAAAATGAAATTATCTGAAATGAGCAATACCAGTTGATAACCGAAGGCTTCATCCTAAAACCTAGGACCCATCCACCTTCGGCTATCAAGTTGTTTTAATGTAGAAACAGGAACTGTTCATAGGACAAGAAGTAAAATTGTTCAAACATAAGCATAACTCTCAAATTTAAGGGAAATAAGTTTTAGGAGGCAGCGCCTTCTTCGTTCATGTCATTTTCAGCAGCATCCGTCTCGGGTTCAACCTGAGCTTCCCTCTCAGCATCAGTTGGTTTTTCGACTGCCTTTGAAGATCCTTCGGCTGCAGGTTTAGCAGAAGTGCCGCCGAGACTCTTCAGCTTTGTTTCCCAGGCATTGATGTCCCAAGAAGGACATTCGAAGCCCAGTGCTTTGGCTTCGTGGGCCATCTTCAGCCTGGCCTGGAGAAGGGAAGTGATGACGGAACTTTTAAGGCTTTCCCGGTAGCTGATCATATCCTGTTCGCGTTGAGCATGGGCAGCATCAAGATCGGTTTGAGCCTGGAGAGCAGCTTTGCTGAGGGCGGCCTGGTGTTCTTGGGTCATAGCCTTGAACTTGTCCTCGTAATGCCGAGATTTGGCGGCTGCAATCATACCCTGATCAGAGATGGTAACCTCGGCTTTCTTCAACTTGGATTCAAGCGTCTTATTGAGCCCACAGGATTCTTGATATAAATGAACCAAACGTTCGAGACCCTGCAAGGTAAGAGGACAGGTATTGGTTTTAATAAATACTTATAAGCGGTATAAGGTGCATGATATGGCTCGAGGATATTAACCTGATTAAGAAAAGAAGTCATGAATCCACTTGCCTCAATGAACCCGTGATTTTCATAGGGGAATGTATCAGAGATAACAGGAGAATCAGGCTCTTTCCTTTTACGGGAACTTGAACTCCGGGGCTTAGTAGCTGGCGAAGGTTTGGGAATGATGATAGCCTTGGAGATGCTGGGCTTGGATGAGGCCGTGGCCTTGGGACTAGGTTCCTTCTTAATCTGGACCTGATCAGAATAACTGTCCAGCTCTTCAAGGTCGAAAACCTCAGGGATCTTGGCTGGTGCTGCATAAAGGGAAAAATCCTCCACCCTTATTACTCTTTATATTACAATAATTAGTCATTTCAAAAGTAACTCTTACCGGACATTTCAGATGATGAATATTGGCTGGAACTCGGGATATGTGTGGTAAAACTCCTGTCACTTGCAGGTAATTGGTAAACTACTTTGATTCTTTTTTCTGATTCCGTAGTAGGGGGAGCTACTTCCTTAAAATTCACTGCGAAAAGATCAAATAAGAAGATGTTAGCACAAGATAAAAGTTTAGAAGTACATGGGGACATTCATGATCCTACCGGTGGTTAACCACTCCACCGGAAGACTAGCACCTTCACGAATGGAGTCTCGTTTGATGAAGAAGAACTTGTGTTGCCATCCATCTTCGTTTTTGGTGGCTTTAAGAATAAGGGGTTTGCTGGAAGTTGAAAAAAGCAGAAACCTACTGGAACCGTGGGATCGGAGGCGGTAAGCGATTGGCATATCTTCGATGTAAAGGTCGGGACAGTGAAGGTTTTTAATTTGGTTGAGTACGATTAATACCCTCCAGACCATGGGCATGGTTTGGGCAAAGGAAATACCGGTAGTCCGGAAGAATTGCATCATAAATTCGGGAAAGGGGTACCGAAGACCTAGCGATAAAGGGTATGCCGAGAAGCAGACCCAATCAGCAGAAGAAACGTCCGATCGAATTGATCGATCAAACGGTCTGAAGACCGTGCCATCGGGGAAAGCACCAGAAGCTCTCAATGCTGCAATGTCCGCGTTATCAAAAGTACAGATCTCCTTCTCGGGATTTTTAAGAAGATTTTGCTGGATGATGGTCTCAGATGATTCGCCGGTTTGAGAAAAAGTTCTAGTACCCATTGCAGGTAAAGGAAAAGAGATTGAAAGGAAATGAATAAGGAGTAAGGAATTACCTGGAGACTCCGTTGATGATATCTGCTTTTCAAACAAGAAGAGAGAAGATATAGGAGCGTTGTAGATGTCCATCGAGTTAAAAGCGCGTTGGAAGTTGTATGGTGTAATCTTGACCGTCATCTCGATTTAATTGCCTTGATTCGCGAGACAGGGTTTTTGAAATATATCCGTTGGATTGGTATACCAACAGATATATTTGGGGACAATTGTTATGGGTCATTTTCTGAGCATATATATATCCTGACTAATATTCTGCTTTTGATTGTTTACTTGTGATCAGGATACCAGATCAGGATATTGGTAACATCCTGGTGCGATATCCTGGTATTAACTAAATTAACCACGTGCAGGTTAGAAGCTGTGGGTCACTAACGGTCGAATGGACCTCTTCTCCTTAAGACTCGGGCAAACCAGTTACATGAGAGACGTTGAACCCGAAGGACCAGGTCTACAACGTTCAAGTAGGGAATATCCGCCGAATCCCGGTTTAATAGGGTAGTTTGTTGAATTTCTTTTACTATAAATAGATGGGGCGGATCAGATTAAGGCACGAAATTTTTCACACACTCTCTTTCGCACACTTTGCTCTCTAGCTTCTAGCAAACACTACACACAAACACTTGTACTCGAATTACCTTGTAACACCTAGTTGATCTGCATCACATCCTGCACTGTATCCCGATATTCGAAGTAATAGAAGAACTAGGCAGCTGCGATTGTCAGCTCCCGAGGTTTTGTGCCGGCGATCTAGATTGATCAAGGACTTTCCTCGTACATCTCGTGTCACCCTTTACATTTTTGCTCATTGTTTGATCATAGATACGGCTCTATATTCTGAGCCGTATCCTGAAACTGTTTTTGCAAATAATTTGATTAACATATTTTCGACACTCGTTTCTAGCACACTACCTCACTTAACTAATTTGATCACTAAATTTCTTCGGTAATTTTTGACCAAAACAACAGTTATCTCGTTTTAAATTTATAAAAATGATTTTTATTTAGACGAAATACACACAATGGACACTGTATCCATCGTGTATATTATAGCTTAGATAAGAAAAGTATCGTCCAAGGATAGGCTTCCTTTATTCAATCTTCCATTATTTTCATGACTAATTTTATTTATAGATAGATTAGTAGACTAAATAGTAATAGATGGACTCTTTAATAAGTCTTTCTTATTTAGTTAAATTAATATTGATAGTGTGGAAAATACTTAAATCTTCTTATTATCTTTTATGAAAATTGGAAGAGGCTCCTATTAAGGTTACCGTCTTTCCCTCAATTTTGACACAACATATTGATAGACTGGTTTATAGTTGCCGACTTTATAGGCTTTTTATTCGAGCATCCCTAGCCTCTCGACTAGTAAACAATATGCCGCAACAAAACTGGTTTTAAGGTCATTTTGGTTATATTATCTTTTTGTAACTTAGTAGTTTGTGTTATTCCAAGCTTATACTCGGGATTTCCGGTTAGGATCTTATTAATTATCGAGTCGATTAACTTCCAAATTAATTAAGTTACCGAATAAACAAAATAGATCTTCCTTTGATCTTGTTACTTCGCGTATCTCTATAATTGTATTCCCTTTTGGGGTCCAACAAAGATATAAGTACTTAGTAACGATCTCGCCAGTTTCACTACTTTGTCGGATTACCCAACCCTCATTAATTATCCTTTCTTAACTTTTACCCCCCCCCCCCCAGTTGGATCTGCTGCATTACCAGAAACCTCCCTAAGGATCTTGATGTAATATTAGAAGCCTTTTATTACACCAGGATCTGGTTCAATACCAGAAGCTTGTCACCCGAATCTGGTTGAATACAAAAAACCCCTAGTAAGATATGGTTCATTACCATAAGCTTGCACCAGATCTGATTAAGGGTACTAAAAGCCGTATGCACACCCAGTCAAGTTAAGTGAGTGTAGATTAATTTAGTTAAATTAAGGTGTTTGGTTAATATAGTTTTAAAAGAGCCAAACTAGAAATTAGTAAAAGATAAACACACTTGATAAAATAAATCCTAGATTAAATAAACTAATCCAGGAGTTTGAGAAAACATAAATATTACACCGTATGAAGACCTGAACACCTTTACCCATGGTGACTACCAATCTTGTATGATTATCAAGCTCAAGTGTAAGTGTGTCTCTCAACTTTTATTTATTGAACCGGGAGATCAAAGATAGAATGTTGGAAATCTATATTTGGAGAGGTTTCAGTTGACATGACATGAATGTCTTCCCTAAGGATCAACCTCTCAACTTTCCAGCAAGGAGTCTTAGGAAGAAAAAAAAGCATGGCATACTTAGGCATCAAGTCATCAAGATCCATGGATCATCCACACATTTAAAGAAGCTATGACCTTTAAAAAGGTCCCATGCAGCTCTTGAACAAGTCCCTAGAAAGACACTTGTAAGTAAGAGACTCAAAAAGTCATGATTGAAATGATTAGGGAAGGCCTTTATTTATAATGGTGCTAGAGGCAGACATGCATGACTGTGCATAAGGGTAGCATGGCCGTGCATGTACTTTTTGTCGTATATTTTTCTGATGTTATCATTGTTGTATCTATGAAGGTACTACGCACGGGCGTGCCTAATGATGCATGACCGTGCATTTGGACATGTGTCCCGACAGGTCCCATAGCCGTCGTATTTCTTGTCTATAAATTTGTCTTGTCTGGTTTGTCTTTTCTAAGGGCACGACCGTGCACATGGTGTGCATGGCTGTGCATGTACTTTTCTCGACTTGCCCACCAAGTTTGCTGATTTTCCATAAGGCAGAGTTGAGGCAGCACGACCGTGTCCATGAGGAATTTTGCATTTTTTATCCGTTTTTCATCGATTTTTTTTGCTTCTTTTCTGTTTTAGACCTTCAAATACTACAAAAATAAAAACACGATTTAGGGAGTGTTTCATCATAATAAAGCCTAACAGTACATAAAAATAGGGGTAAACATGCATAAAAAGTATGTATCATCGATGGCACATCAGTGTTATAGTTTATTTTGACAACCTGTATATCAACTATTGTGTCTTTGTCTTAGTATTCATCAGTTGAATCATTGGGAAGAGTAGTTCTTTCACACTTAATTCAAGTCTTTAGTAATCGTGAAGAATTTGTTTGGTTTTGACTCAATCAGTTCTTTCTATGGTTCAACACAGTATTTTTTTTATAGTATTTTGTTGAAAATGGAGTTGTATTCACAATAGAGTGTTTTTTATATCTTAAACTATAGCGAGTGTCGGTACCGTAGCGGCGTCGTGATGAACCGAATTAATACCGTCCTAACATCCGACCGAGCAACATCAATACCGTTATCCTTATTATCAGAAGCGTTGATATTTATTTTCAATCGATGTAAAACACGTGTCAATATTATTTTGAGGTTGTCATTGCTTTATTTTTTGGATTTTGTGAATCGATTGCTACACCAAGTATCGATACAAACATATTTTACGATGCAATGTGTAGGTAAGTCTACTAGCATATATAGTAAAGAGAAGGGTTAAGGAACACTTCATTTTGTCATATCACAATAAACTTTTAATATTATCTTGTTTGTGATCTTTTAAACTTTTATCTTCATCATTTATATTATAACTAGTAGAACCACCCACCGCGTTGCGGCGGGGTTCTAGATAACCCGTTGTTTCATTGTAGCCAATAAATAAAATGATCATATTCAACAATGAAATGAAAAGTTGCATTTCAAAGGGCAGGGTGAATCAGAATCATAAGTGATAACTCCTCACTTCCATGATAAAGGGTTTTAACATTTTTGAAAGATTTTACAGACACAAAATATGCCACTTTCGAAGACCTGGTGAGCAAAACCGGTGATCAGTAGTATATGTTTGAAATATCACATCATCCTAAGACACCCAATATTACAGTAAAATAAAGAAGCTAATTAATTAAAAAAGAACAAAAAAAGGTAAGACAATCTGGGCATATTCTATAAAACATCTACACAAACACGTTACAGGCGTTACCCCAAGGGCACGCTAATTGAATTTCCTTTTGCGTAAAGGCTTGATGGTGTGAAAGATATTACCTCCGTCAATTGGAAATCCATAGCCCACCCAACTCTGGAATGCGAACCAAACAGGGTCTCCCTTCGCTAGCTTTTCTCCACATAAGCTTTTGGGTTCTTTATCCTCGTTGATAGACTGGGGAACAACAATTTTTTGTTCGTCTTTAACAGATTTGAAACCACCAGTTGCTTGAGTGCAACATGAAATACATATAACCAACATGGAATCCTTTCGCTAGCTTTTCTATTCTATTCTTCCACATGCGCCTTAAGCCAATGAAACAATACCTGCATCCATGACCAAAGAAACAAAACCGTATGCAAAAAAAAAAAAAAAAAAAAAAGAGAAGACCATAAAAGGCAAAAATTAACTTATTTTAATAGAATAACTAAACTAAGGCTTCAGGCAAAACAAAATCTTACCAAAATGAATTTATTAGTTACCTATTCATGATGGTTGTTAAAATGGACTCTTAACTATAGCTCGCCTCAGAGCAAATTTCATGTAAATATTATAATTTGTTAACCACTTCGAGAACCTTGTTGCAGACATACATACGTAGCCTTTCACGGTATAGCATTTGTTAACTGTTACAACTGAATCTAAGAAGACAAAAATTTAGGTTGTGGGAAGTTACAAACCTACAGAGCGCCGAAACAACCGAACATATCATAAGTACTACTTTAAGTTAATAAACAATATCTCCATCACCTAAAAACTTTAGATCATTCAACAATATCTTCATCACCTAAAAAACTTGAAATTAAATCCTTATCTCAATTCAATCACCAAAATACAAATTCTACTTATGAAGAATATCAAAATCCAAATTAGATCATCAACTTCATATGCCCACCACACAGAAACTTTTCCTAAATTACTATTGAAGTGTTTAAAATGTCTATAAAACTCAAAAGAACATCAAAGGATTAACTAAGCTACAAAATAGTGGCATAGATGTCTAAATAAACCAAAAACAATCAAGAATATATATATACAAACTATCCTTAACATGCTATAAAACACACATTATTAGCCGAGAAATTTCTAAAACCGAATACGTTAAAACTTAAACATTGTAACTCAGACTGAATGAATGTCTGATATACTAACCCTCTTTTCCCTAGCAATATACACATGGCCAAACTTTCCCCTTCCAAGCGGCTTCCCGATATCAAGATCATTAAAGTTCCACCTCTTCTTTTCCGATGCTGCCTCTACAGAAGCCTGTATAAAACAGCATAACACTAAAATCAATAGATACTTCACAAAAACCATAAATCATCATAATTCATAACCCAAATTGAAACTACAATATTTACAACACTTGCAATTCAAACCATATGACGACTTTCAAAACCCTATGTTATCTCTATCCTCCAAATTCATCTCATGCTCAAAAATTATTATATAACAACAAATAAAACCAAACCCTAACTTTTTCAACTTTAAGAGAATATACTCTGTATATAAAACTTAACAAACTCATAAAACAAAAAGCTACAATCACACAACCTGACACCGCTGTCTTCGGATTTAAATTGAAACCCTAGCCGACGCAGAACCAACAACCCAAATCACCGCCGTAGTCGGGTTCGCAGTGGAATCCTAACCGCCGAAACACCGATTTCGGTCTCTTTGAAACAATTACATACTTATATCGGAACAATGATGGAGCTATTGCAGTTTATGATTTGGGTGAGTCTGGGGGCTGTGTTTTGAGTTTGGGGATGGGTTATGCAGAGGTGGGGAAGACCGGAAGATGCCGGTCATATGAAACCAGAAAACTGATACTGTTGTTAAGAGCTTTCATCAATACATACATATACACACCTATATACAAGTGAATAACCGATAATATATACACACACATATACAAGTGAATAACTGAGCATATATACACACATACATATATATACACAAAGACTTGTGGCTCATAGATTCAGACAATTGCAACAAAAGAGATTCTAAAATCTAAACTACAACAGATCGCGAAGAAAACAAAACAAATCAACTCAATCGATACGTATTATCTTCATCGTTTAGGATTCTGTATGCAAAAAATAGATCAATATACGAAAGCTGCTTACCTGAACGACAATATACACGAAACAATTCGGTGAATCGATTGCAGAAAACGTAGACAGACGAAGAGAGAGATTAGAATAAAGGGGGATAGATCTTGTAGCGATTTGTAAATACAGATTGAAGAGATCTGATTGGGGGTAGAATTAGGGTTTGATGAGAAGAGAACCAGAGGTTCGATTTGGGGGAAAAGATGCGTTCACGAGGCAGAAAACCGGAGATGGGTGTTTTGAGAGGTGGGATGCAAGTTAGATGACCTACAGATGCCAGTCATGAGTGACTTGGAAACTTGCACTGTTGTTAAGAGGTTTCATCAATTGTTATTATATAAAATAATATACGACTTTAACTCCTTTATTTTTTATTTAGTTTGGTTTTTTATAATAACTTATGTTCGTTAACTTTTTATAAACAGTGAAGTAACCATGTCTAATTTTTTATTGGCATCCCAATATAATTTTTTTTTTGAAAAAAGAGTTATACTAAAATTATAGAATACTTTAGGTTTCATAAGTTATACAAGTGTTTGTATCGTACCAGTATTGTGAGGAATCGAACCGATTTTGACCTAACAACATCCATAATGACAATTGTATTATCGGAAATAGTATTCATTTTTATGGTTTTTGATATGTGCAAATACATGTAAATATCTTTTTCGGCGTAATCCGATTTTATTTGTTTTTCTTTTTTAATTACTATATTAAGTAACGTTACCACAAGGGATAAATTAATATCGACCAAACTCGTATAACTTAGCAAATAGCAAATAGAATCCCATTATTTGTTAATAAAGTGAGCCCATGAGTGTTTTAGTCAACAATCAAAGTATTTTAAATAAATAGAAATCATTCTCAAACCAAAAATTTGATTCTCTCTTTTGTTTGGACAAAAAGAGAAACCTAATCAAGGCCCCCATGTTTGATGCTATTTGATTGGTTTTTAGCTCATGCCCCCTTTTTTCTTGATTTTTCCATTTTGTATTTCTAATGATTCATTTAATACATTATTATTATTTATAATTTTAACTCAATACTAAATAACAAAGGAATGTGTTTCGTAATAGGTCTAGATGTAAAGATGTCGACTGGAAAAAGTGGTGTACATGTCTCATGGATTGATGATTTGTAGTTTGTGTTCTCGTAGGTCCTTGTTTTGAGGGCTCTTCGAGTTGTGATTAATGAAGTTTTCTTTTCAAAAAAAAATAACAAAGGAATGTAGGTATAGAATGCCGAATTTTCAATGTGATTGAAGTTTATATTTTTAATAGTACATTTAATTATCAGCTATACACGTATATATGTTAATGTCAAACAAAATTTTACCTTATAGTTAACAGAATTATTAAAAGAGTTCGTATAATAATTTTATTTTTATCTTTATGTATGTGTACTTTTGAAAGTACAAAGTAGGCTATGTTTGTAAATTCGAAGACACCTTTGGCAATTCGTAAAATTAAAGAAGACCCATCAAAATAATTTGTATAATTTTATGACTACATAGGTTAAAAAATAGTATTGAAAATCAATACTAAAATATAAATATACATAATAGAAGGACATATTTATGATTTTCTTTTAAATTGATATCATCAAACCGAACAAACAAATCCAGAAAATACGAATGTCATCAACTAATGCGTATACACTCACTCATTATTAGGTATTGCAATTGAGTAAAGTTTAGTTCTCGAAAACTGACCATGCTTATATGATAACCTTTTTGTCATTTTATATTGACTAATATTTAAAAAATGATTAAAAAATGTTATACTTAATGTTGTATATGAAGTGATGTATGATATATCAAGTATAACTAGTATTGATCACCCCGTGTTGCAGCGGGGTAAACCGTGCCAAATAACATCAGTCTCATATCCCCATCAGTAACCATCAACACCGGAAAAACTCGTAAAACGAAAAGTAGACGTAAAATCGTTGAACCACACGCAGCCGTTGCAGTGTGTTAATGCTAAACGTAAAACATAAAAATATAACTAAGTTGATCGAGGATCCGTGCGTTACAATTGGGCCGATAAACGGGAAAAAAAGTAGACGTAAAAACATTTAAACACACATGCACGTTGCGGCGTGTTAACTCGCAAAATTTAGATCGAAATGTAAAACGAAAAGTTTATAAAAAATGAAAAGCATAGGGTCAAAGTCGAAAATAAAAAGCGTTAATTTAAATTATAAAACATAAAAAGTACAGCCCTTAAAAGGAAAAAAAACTAAATTAAATAGAAAAACAGAAAGATATTCACAAAGCATATAATAGAACCATCAATGCATAAATAACTTGCTATTTAATTAAGCTATAAATTAAATAGAAAAACAGAAAGATATTCACAAAGCATATAATAGAACCATCAATGCATAAATAACTTGCTATTTAATTAAGCTATGTCTACAACTATAAGATGCACATTACACCCACAAAACTTGATGTACAAACACTAATACAACAAAATGTTGTAAATTTATATTATATATATATATATATATAAATTTAGATCGAAATGTAAAACGAAAAGTTTTATAAAAAATGAAAAGCATAGGGTCAAAATCGAAAATAAAAAGCGTTAATTTAAATTATAAAACATAAAAAGTACAACCCTTAAAAGGAAAAAAAAACTAAAATAAATAGAAAAACCGAAAGATATTCACAAAGCATATAATTAACCATCAATGCATAAATAACTTGCTATTTAATTAAGCTATGTCTACAACTATAAGATGCACATTACACCCACAAAACTTGATGTACAAACACTAATACAACAAAATGTTGTAAATATATATATATATATATATATATAGGGAGAAGATCATGCGAGAACCACCTCTTATTGCGAGAACCAATGTGAACACAAAAAAAAATGCCTAAAAATCACACAAATTTTTTTTTGAATTTTTTAATATTTTTTATAAAAAAATCGCTACTTTTCGAAGCAAAAAAAAAAAAAAAAAATTTTTTGGCTTCGAAAAGTAGCGATTTTTTTATAAAAAATATTAAAAATTCAAATTTTTTTTTTTGATTTTTTTAGATTTTTTTAGGTTTTTTGGGGGTTTAGTTTTTAGCATTTTAGCTTCGGGGGTGGGGGGGTGGGGGTGGGGGTGGGGGTGGGGGGGTTAGGTTTTTTTTAGATTTTAGTTTTTAGCATTTAGCTTGGGGGGAGGGGGGTTTAGGTTTTTTTTTTGGGGGGGGGGGGGGTGTTAGGTTTTTTTTAGCTATTTTAGGTTGTGTTCACATTGGTTCTCGCGGTTCTCACAATAAAGGTGGTTCTCGCATGAGCTCCTCCCATATATATATATAATAACTACAAGGTTTATAATAATAATAATAACTAACAACCATCAAATAAAATAAATACGAGCAAGTTATAATTCTTGTGGACAGTTGACATTTATAAACTTTGCTAATTTCTATTATTATAATTTTTAACTTATAGATATAAAAAATAAAAATGTTTTAAAGAAATTTAAAATAAAAAATCATGAGAATGTATAAATATTAAAAATAAGAAAAATATTTAATATAATCTATATTTATATCTTGGGTGGAGATACAATAGGAAGTTTATTTGGCTAGGAAGTGATCTTGACCATCCATTTAGTTAATCAAGGGCTAAGATTAAATCAGGGAAATTGAAGAAAGAAAAGAGGCGCGTGAGTTTGTTTAGGGGCATTCTAGTTAATCCAAGCCAATAGTTTCTCTCTCCTCCAATTCCCCCTCATTTTTTAAACGTTAATAACTCTTTCATACGACATTATTTTTTTATAAAAATTGCTCCAAAAAACGAGCGTTTTTTTATCTTTAAAACGAGTATACTATTGCTATATTTTCAAAAAAAAAAATTAAAAACCCAGTTGCGTAAAACGCAATAGAAAAACCCCCAGTTACGTAAAACGCAATGAAAAAAAAAAAAACCTAAAAAATGACATTTTTCTAAAACGCAATGCACAAAAAACACAAAGAAATGACTTATTTGTAAAACGCAATGGCCAGAAAACACAAAGAAATGTCTTATTTCTAAAACGCAATAGCCTAAAAACTCAAAAGAAAATGTACTTTCTAAAACGCAATGGACTAAAAACACATAAAAATGTGTTTTACCTAAAACGCAATGCACCAAAAACACATAAAAATGTGTTTTACCTAAAACGCAATACACAAAAAACACAAAGAAATGTCTTATTTGTAAAACGCAATGGCCAGAAAACACTTAAAAATGACTCATTCTAAAACGCAATGGATTGAAAACACCTAAAAATGTGTTTTACCTAAAACGCAATGACTAAAAACACTTCAAAAATGTGTTTTACCTAAAACGCAATGACTAAAAACACTTAAAAATGTGTTTCTTTCTAAAACGCAATAGCCAGAAAACACATAAAACTCTCTTATTTCTAAAACGCAATGGACATATAAAACTGTCTGGGAACTGTCTGTGACTGTGAACTGTCTGAATTGTCTACGAATTACTGTCTTCGAAATGAGCCAATTTCTGGAAAATTAATTTTTCTGATGATTTTTATTACAGCAATTTAACCAGCCAGGGGCTCTGCCCCTTGGACCCCGCGAGGGGCTGCCGCCCCTGGGACCCCGCTACCAGGGGCGCTGCCCCCGGACCCCCGCCATGATCGTAAAACGCAATGAGTAAATCAAAAACCCAGATGGTAAAAATGAAATTAAAGAATTTCTTACATGGATCGAAGTGATTTCTTCAACAATTGACGAATTTTGAATGATTGAAACACTTATCAGCGCTCGAATCGAACGAATCGAGTGATTATCTCCAAAATCATCAGAAAAAACGAGATTTTTTTTTATGAAATTAAACTGGGTTTTCTTCAAAAAAGCTGAAGAACACGTTGATCGGGTGTTTGAATCATTGATTGGTGATGAAAATCGCACTATAATGTAGTGATTATTGAGATAGAAAGTGAAGAAATGGTTGAAGATGGTGGGTTTTGAAGTTACTGGGTTTTGAAAAGGAAGAAGAAAGGGTTGGATTGACTAAAATACCCTTTTTCTTTATTTTAAATGTTGCCACATGTCCTAATCCTATTGCTTCCTACACTTCCTAGCCAAAATAAACTTCCTATTTGATCTTTTCTCTTTATATCTATACTTATATAATAAAAAAACATATGGAGACACGTGTCATTTATTGAATCTATCTATTTTTTTCCGCTTTCTAATATATTAATATTAATTAGTGATAAAGATATTATTTGTGAAGATAAATACATGGATATTACTTATATGTATATATCTGTATCTGGATATTCTACATCTATACATATCTCTATCTATGCATTTATATAGGGGAGGGTTAGATAGAAAACCCTAAAAATTTGAGAAAACCCTAGAAAACCCAACCTCCTGACTTTTTTTTTTTTTGAAAAAAATAACACATGTAACATACATGTTTTTAAGAGTTTTGAGCCAAAAAAATCAAAAAAGCGCCGAGTGGTTAAAAAAAAAAATAAACAAGTTTCAGCACTTTACTTTTTGTCTAACACATGTTAGTGATGAAAGTTGCTGAAAGTTGTTTATTTCTTTTAAAAACATCCACTCAGCGCTTTTTTTATTTTTTTGGCTGAAAACTCTAAAAAACATGTATATTACATGTGTTATTTTTTTTCAAAAAAAAAGTCGGGAGGTTGGATTTTCTAGGGTTTTCTCAAATTTTTAGGGTTTTCTATCTAGCATTGTCCCATTTATATATATATATATATATATATATAGAGAGAGAGAGAGAGAGAGTTAGGTTAACGTACAAGAGCCCTTATCCTACATTATGTACGCGACCATCTCAGCCGTCAGATTTTCATCCCACATTGAAATCGCATGTTTGTTTTTTATAACATTTTCGCATGTTGGTTTTTTAACATGCGATTTCATCAAAATTACCACATGCGAAATTGTTACAAAAACCAACATGCGATTTCATCAAAATTATCACATGCGAAATTGTTATAAAAAACCAACATGCAATTTCATCAAAATTATCACATGCGATTTCATCCATGTTATTTTATAACATGCAATTTCACATCGCGTACATAGCGTATGTTAAGCCATTTTGTACAGTACACTTTTTCTATATATATAGGGTGAGTTTCCTCTAGAAAGTGTGTTTTTTCTACAAAGTGTAGGGATAATTTTGTGTCATTGGATGTGTTTGATCAATGATTGAGATTAGTTGGGTGACATTTTTGTAATATTTGTGTTTTAATTATTGATTCATTCATTTAATGGGCGAGTGGCATTGTAATCATTAATTGTGTTTTAAATAAAAAAACTACCATTAGTTATTATAGCAATTTCTTCATTAATTAACCACCAATCTCTAAAATCATGTATCTAGACATCCAAACTAAAAAAGATTCATTCCAACATGATTCAAGAACATTCAAACAATATAGAACAATAACACTATAATCTATTCCAAACAAATGTTCATACCTTTTTTTTTTGCTATCTACTTTGTTTATACTAGGGTGTTATACGGAACGCAAGCTTTTATAGTGGTGTGTTATACATAATCTAAGTTGTTTATATTGGTGTGGTATACTGGAAATCGAAGCAGTTTATACTGGTGTGTTATACGGAATTTGTTTATACTAGTGTGTTATACTTGCGATCGAATCCTTTTATACTAGTGTGTTATACATAATTTAAGCTGTTTATACTAGTGTGTTATATGGAATGTAAGCTGTTTATACTGGTGTGTTATATGGAATGTAAGTTGTTTATACTGGTATGTTATACAGAATGTAAGTTATTTATATTGGTGTATTATACAGAATCTAAACTATTTATACAGTGTGTTACACAGAAATGTAAGTTGTTTACACTTGCAACTGATAAAACACAACGTGAATAAACTTATAACTGCTAAAACACAACGTCAAGAATTTGTTCATAAGTGATCGCATGTCATGTTAATTTGTTCAGTATACATTCTTTGTATTATAATTTTGAATTCTTAAAAGATATATTGTTTCCTTAAAAATCTCCTTATTTTGTTTAAGAAATAAATCTTCCATAAATAAGTTAATTATTCAATTACCTTTATGCCCTTTAATATAAAATCTTTAAATGTCACATGTCACCCTTAGAACACTTCCTACACTTTGCAGGAAAAATGAACTTAGTAGCCAACTCTCACCCTATATATATATGTAGGAAAAGTGTAAAATATAATACGGCTTAACGTACATCACGTACGACAACGTGTGTTGGGATTGAACCCTATCAGAGGAACAGATGATTAAAGCCAAAACCGGATCAGAGCAGTGGATCCAGAATAAGCAGATGTATGTGCACAAGCTTTGTTGATACATTTTGTGTGGACACGGCACGTTCGGTTCGACATTTTTACGGAATGAAGACCAAGTCGGATATCCTCCTATCCTACTTGTGTTCGTCAAGTTTGTCTCGTATGATTTGTAATGTATAAATGAACAATGCATGTTGCATACTTGGTTTATGTGTGTTTGTGTGTTTATATCGGTCTGCAGCAAACTGTTAACAGTTTGCAGCATATCCTATTTGGCAGCCCTCGACGAAACTCCAAGTTTCGTCGAGCTCTTGTATGACGAAACTCCCAAGCTTCTCTAAGTTTCATCATGATGAAACTCCCTCATGATGAAACTCCCCCATGATAAAACTCCCAGTGATGAAACTCTAAGTTTCATCATGACGAAACCTCTCCTTGTGATGAAACTCTAAGGGTTTCACCATGCTAAGTGACGAAACTCCCTAGGAGTTTCATCAACCTATGAAGTTTCATCATGCCTCTTTCAAGTTTCGTCATGACTTGTGACTTGCTGCCTATATAAACACCACATGGTTTCACTTTGAAACCATGAGAGCATAACCCACTGTGAAAGTTTACTTCAAACATTGTGTGTATCTGTTTGAACCTTGTTCTCATCTAATCAATTGACTGTGATTCATTGGTTATATCGTGTTGTTACTATTTGTGTTTGGTTTGGCATAGTCACGGGGATTCCGCACTCGTGACCGTGTTTGTGATAAACAAGCAATTTGGTTTCGTTATCGATCCTCCAAGAATCGGGACCTACAAGTGGTATCAGAGCAGTGGCTCTTATCCTTGTTTAAAACCAAACATAGTTGGATTTTATCAAGTGTTGAAACTGATCGTTTATGATTTTCTGAAAACAATTGTTCTTGATATTCATATTTTCTGGAAAACGGTTCATAAAATCTGTTAGATCTTGTTTGTATTTGCTAAAGTTTTAACAAAAACCTTGTTAAATCGCATGTTTACATAGTAAAACTAGGTTTTCATTGAAAGTTTGAGCAAAATTTGTTGTTCGAAAAAGTCTTCAGTGACCGGAAACTTCAAATCTTCATTGTGTTCTTCAAACCTTCAAAGTTTTCATAATATATTGATCGATTTTAAAATTAAAATATATAAGGTAATTTGATTAAATATTGGAACACCATGCTGTGTTTGGTGAGATAGGCATGCTTTAAGTTGAAAATTGTGTACTGTGTCAGACAACAGGATAAGACTTTGTTTGAAATATCTCACCAAACCTCACCAACTCTCTGTTCTTATCTCTTTGTTGACTATAAAGTCCCTGTGACGAAACCCATAGTTTCATCATAAGAGAGTTTCGCCAGAAACAACCCTTAAGTTTCGTCGAAGCATTGTCTTTTCAGAACAGGTTTCGTCGGTCACAAGAGGTTTCGTCAAAAGGTCTCTCGACGAAACATTCAGAGTTTCGCCATAGATCATATAATGTTTCGTCATAACTGAAGTTTCATCAAAGAGAGGTTTCGTCGATCAAAGATCCTCACAAGGTTTCGTCGTCTAATCAAGGTTTCGTTGGTTAATCAAGGTTTCGTCGTTTAATCAAGGATTCGTCGAGTAAAGGTTTTGTCACGGAAGTTTCATTGTCATAACAGGTTTCGTCGAGTACAGTTTTGTCAAACAAGAGTTTCATCGGGAAACTTGTTAAATTTTTAACAGAAGCTTTGGAAATCTATCATAACAGTTTGTTTTCAAGTGTGTAACCAGGTTATCACTTTCATACATCGATCATGAGTTGTACAAGTCCATGGGATTGGAGCATGGATCCAAGACCAGGTGAAGATCAGACATCCGCAGCCATTTGGTTAAGGAATGTCATGCCTCAACAATCGATTAGTGCAAGTCAATGGGCATTGGTGACGAACCAGAATCAAAGCATTCAAAATCTATTGATAAGTGAAAGCGAAACGGGTAGCAACAATCGCCCGCCAAAGTTGAATCACATGAACGAGTATCCGACATGGAAAGGACGTTTCCACATGTACGTTCTAGGGCAAAACACCGAGTTATGGACGTGCTTCATTTCACCGTATAATCAAGATCTTGAAGAAGCAGGATCAAATGCCATGACCTTTATGAATATGCAAGAAACCGACAAGAAGGCATATGATCTTGAGAAGAAGGCATTCACTATTCTCACACAAGCACTCCACAAAGACATCTATCACCAGTTCGGCTACTGTACTAGCACAAAAGCTTTATGGGATGCCTTGGTAGCGAGAGGAGAAGGGAATGCTGCTACTAGAAAGACACGCCATGATCTATTGAAGAAAGAGTTTGAATCATTTCAATTCTAGGAGAATGAAACCCTAAATGATATAACTACTCGTTTTCATCATTGGATTAGTGAAATGTATTCTTATACTGTTCTTGCAACTCAACAGGAAATGGTTGCACGGTTTGCTGATGCTTTACCTCCAAAGTGGAGCCCATTCATTGAGCTTTTAAAGCATACGGGCGTTTTAGATACTGTCAATATCTATGAATTTATTCAGAAGCTGGAGCACAAGAATGATGAAGAAATCCGAAAAGCTAAATGAATTCCTGTTCCTCAAAATACTGAAATGTACCTTGCAGGTTTTAACTCTTTAGCTAGTTCCAGTTCCAGTTCAGCTCAGCAACCAAAACTACAGACGACGTTTATGTCAAATACAAGCTCTTTTCCATTTCCACAATCAGCTCCACCTCAGGTTTTCGATCCGAGTGCCTATCATCCTCCAGCGCATATGATTGCTCAAGCTCATGCTTTCTCAAAACCTCAATTCGATGCAAGTGCGTGGCTACCTAAACCCCAACCTCCACCACAAGTTCCTCCCACTCAACCTTAATTTGATCCAAATGCCTATATTCCAACACCATCACAAGCCCAACCACAACCTCAATCCAAACAGCCACAAGCAAACTTATCCAAAGTCAATGTGGAAACTGCAAGGGAAACCATGGAACTTCTTAACACCATGGTCAATGCCTACTGCAGACTAGTCGCAAGTTAAATTGGCAACATTAATTAACAAACGAAGACTATCTGCAGATAGACAGGGACGAAATGGAGTTAATGGATATCAAGTGGGCGTTTGCGAGCGCGGTTAGACGAGCCAAGGATTATATGAGGAGAACCGGGAAGACTAGCTTGGAAAGCAAGCGGGATACGAAGTACGGTTTTGATAAGGATGTCGTGACGTGCTTCAATTGCGGTGAGAAGGGTCACTTCAAACGTGAATGCTCGTGACCAAGCAAACAAGGCAACCAAAATCCCTTCCAAAATCAAACAAGTACTTCAAATCAAGCTAACAACGAAAGAGGGATAGTAGCTGCTAACAACCAAACAAACCAGTCAGGGCCATCTAATACTAATCGAGCATTAGTGGTACAAGTCGATGAGGGATGTGATTGGTCCGTACAGTTGGGAGGAGGAACTGCATGTTATGCGAAGATCATCAGTCACATCAAGCATGTGCACAAAGAAGAATTCTCTAAAGATGATGATAGTTCGGGATACAGTGGCAGTTCCGATTTAGAATCAGATGTGAATGAACGAATGGATTCTGAAGGTGATAGTTTGTTGAATGATGCTGAGGAGGTAAAGTGTCAGAAATATGTCTTGGTCAAGAAAGTGGATGCTACATCAGAAGAAATGGAGAAGATTCTCACTGAAGATGGATCTTTCTCTTCTCAGACTGCCTTTATGGCTAATGTTTCAGCTTCTATAAGTTAGGTACAATCTGAAACTCCTAGCATATGTAGTGTTTGTGCTGATATGAAACATGAATGTGCTGAATTGAAACATGAATCTGAAACGGTTCATAGTCACAATCAGAGTTTGGTTATTGAACTGTCAAAATGCAAAGTGGCAAACATGGCCTTAGCTCGCAATGAAAAGGATTTCAAATCAGTAATCGAAACTTTAAAGAAAAGTGTTTCCGAATTAACAAAAAATATTTTTAACAAACAAATTGGTATTAATAACTACATTAATATCATTGAGGAAACAAAGAAAGAGCTAACCGTTGCCAAGTGTGAGCATGATGCGATCAAGCTCAAATTGGAGAGTTACTCAAACTCCTGATATGTGCTTGATCACATCATAGACGTTCAAAAGCTGAAAGCGAATGTGAAAGGCGTTGGGTATAAGTCGTGTCCGCCTCCTTTGAGACACAACTATACCAGAATGCCCGATGAGGAGGAAATGCCTCGGTTTGAACCAAGTGTACCTCTTGATTATGAGGAAGTTACTACATGAATAGGGTTTAAATCGGACAGTTCCTCGGGTAGCTCATCTGAAAGCTCGGGAAAGTCATCTGTTGATACGGAACAAAGTCCTCCCACAACTGAGGACTATGATTCGTCAGAAGATAAATCAGATGTGAGTGATGAGGATAAATCTCTTGATGATAGGAAAGGAGTAGAAGTGCCTATTGAGAATCATATTCTGTGTGATCCTCCTACTCATACTGTGCACTCAACTGTTAAACAAGAGATAGATCCTATCAAGGAAACAATGTCTACCATTAAAAGTGATAACGTGTTATACACTTTGGTCGGTGATGGTAAAATTTATTCAAACAAATATTTTCCCATGAAAAACGTCAATCAATCTTTGATTGACAAAGTGTTTGAAGATACTACAAGTAAATTTTTGGAAAAAGGGATCCCGAGAGTTTCTGTACCTCAGTGTGATCGTATTCCAAAAGCTGAAGTTAGAAGAAAATTTGGAAATCAAAAATCACCAACAAAGCAACAATATATCGCTTTTAAGGGTAAACAACAACAACGAGCTCAAAAGCCTAAGGTTACACAACCAAAGGCTGAAACAAAAGGAGCTCGTTACAAGTAGAGATGCAAAAACGTCAAATTTGTGGCTTCCAAGGGTACTGATAAAGTGGAGACTTTTGAAAATAAATTAAATACCGATTTTGTTCAAAAAGTCAAAATTTTGAAACATAATAGTGATAACAATTACACCCAACACACAAACGGGTGTGAAGCTAGTACCTCTGGGTCTACAACTTCAACGTCAGGCCATCGAACAAAATCTCCTAAGTTTGTTGAAAGGAGATCGTGTTTAAAATGTGGGGAGTTTGGACACATTATCAAAAACTGCACAAACTCTCCAAAAGCAAATTTTGTAGAAAGAGCCCCTTCTGAACAAGGTCACCAAAAACGTCGTCCTGTTTCACCCAAAAATGACAAACGCACGATTAAAGAACAAGAAACAAAACAACGATGTCAAAATGTGAAAGTGATCAAAAAGGCTTTAAAACCAGAAACTGTTAAAAGGAAACCAATTTTGTCACAACCGTTAAAACCGGAGATTTCTAAAATTGTACATAATACACAATCTGGTAAACGAAAATAAGCTTGGAAACCTAAAACGGATAAAGTTTCAGGGGGAGTCTCACCAGTTCCAGGTCATCGCGAGGTTGAAATTATCTTTGTCGATGAACAGGGACGACCCAAGTCTATGAAGGCTTGGGTCCCCCTCTCCAACTAATCTCTGAGTGAGTGTGTAGGATGTTCCAGGAGGAACTATCGATAGTCATCGGATTGTTGATAGTGGAGTGTCCATGAACAAGATCGGCGACAAAAGAAGTTGTTGCCTGTGATGGAGAGAGAAAAGGAAAAGAAGATTGTTTGATGAAAGAAATTGAAAGCTTCGAAAAAATGAAAATCATTTCAAATTTTGATTGTTAAAGGCTTTGATCGGGTCCCCAGGATAGATTCAATCAAAATGTACGCACCTGCAGCACGTCTGAAGTTCAAAATCGACAAAATGAACGTGCAGTGTACATTTCTTCGTGGTGTGATTAAAGAAAATGTGTTGTTGAACAAATCAACCGGGTGTGCGGATGCCTTGGCGTGGATTGAACAATTGCATACTACTTTTCAAAGAGAAAGTCAAAAACCTTTGTGGAAGACCAGCCGGACCCAGAGGCTCATGATCTTGTTGTTGTGAAGTGATTTCTCGGATTAATTGAAGTAGCTTCAAAATCGATCTTGAAATCCACACCGGGTGGATATCCAGTTTGGGAGAGCGCTCAGATTCCTGGCAATGCACGAAGCAGTTGCAGGATACGGTTTTGAATTTCTAATCTCTCCTATACTTATCGATATTTAAGCTGCTTTATGAATTATATCATCTCGTACAGCACTCTTTGACCTGACACGTTGACCTCAAATATCACCTCACACGTGATCGCTTCAATTTGAAACTCGTCAATGTTGTCATGGTCCACACTAGGGATGAGCATATCGGTATCCGATACCGAACCGATACCGATACCGATACCGCCAAATACCGATCCCGAATTTCACCCAAACTAGGTACCGATACCGATACCGAAACATGTCGGTTAGGTATCGGTACGGTACGGTATCGGTATTATATCGTATTTTGAGGGTCGGTATCGGTATAATACCGATACCGTACCGTACCGATACCGAAAACGCCAAAAAGTGGATACCGATCGGGATACCGATCGGGATCGGTACGGGATCGGTACGGGATCGGTACGGGATCGGTATTCGGTGGCATATGCTCATCCCTAGTCCACACCGATTACCGACATGCCAACTGATTTTTCCAAAATTCGATAAATCAATTCTGATTAAAATTAATTTTGGTAAACGGCATTGAGGTAAAACATGAGTTAATCCGACATCGGGAAATCGTTTTTGTAAATACCTTTGTGTTTTTAAAATTTATCATAGTTTGTTGATTTTAGGGAGAGTAAATCCAATTTGAAAATTCAAAAACATCGAAAATTTCAAAACGCAAAAACAATAGAAAAACAAAAATGAGTTTCCTGGCGAGAAAAAGAGAAAATGATAGTAAATCATTGGTCTGTCGAAACCTCTTCAAACTGAACTTAAAATGAAAAACGATAAGCAGCTCTATATATGATGTATGGTAGGCTTACAATCATTTTAAAGTGTGCAGGGTGATATAAACCTAAATCGACTGAAGACCAGGTGGGAACCACACATTGGCATATGGTCTTAGAACCGAAATTTCGTTTGATTGATTGCCGAGGTTCTGAGATATTCGGTCTTTATGCTGTCTTATCATCTGGGTATCATGGTTGTATCTTTTACCGAAAAATAACGGAGACGAAGTCTAGATCTTCCATGATACTATACATACGTGTACATATTGCATTCGACCTCAATAAGTGATCAACAATCACATGTCCCAATCAATAAGTGATAAAATATCACATTTATCCGGGAGTCAAGTTCATCTCTCTGCTGTACGATGTACTGACCTGTTCACGGACTTGCTCCTATGCCCTCATGCATATGAAAATCAAGTTCCTCATCAATAAGTGATTCTATCACATAGGGCTTGTTTTCAATAAAAAATAAGTGAGTATCTCACATTTTTATACGGTCAAACAAATGATAAACGGTATACTCACCGGTAAGATGAACTCTCGTGCATAACTTGATACAGGAATGTGTCGTGTGTGGATGAACACCGGTCGGTAAGTATAAATCATACACTAATCGTATCCCCTCGCCATGATTACATTTGATAAGTTGAGCTTATGTGGACAACAATACCGATAATCGTTATAGGATGCTTATCTAAATGTTAACTAATAGAATAACAAGAGCGTTTTGGCGTGACCGTACACTGATATGATTCTCTTACCCTCGAAACTCGCAAAAAGATTGTTTGTAAATATTTATTTACATTTCTTAGTTTATGCATCTTTGTTTATATTTATTTATTGCTTTCCGTCTTTACATTTGAAAAATGAAAAATACCAAAAAGATTTTAGGTGTGTTTTAATATAAACTTTATAAAAGGCAAAAAGATTTTATTTCTAGTTTATTTTTGATTGACCGATGTTGGAACTCGAGTCTATCCTACCCAAAATCCTGATTTTTAGCTGGAAAACAATTGCACCTTCATAAACTGTCGAAGTTGACAGATTTTGAAAGTTAAAGGATTAAAACTGAACATTTTCTAAACTTTCAAACTGTTGTCGGTCGGTAGTTGATTGAGATTTGATCAAAAATGTGTCATTTGTTTATGTTAACTATATTCCAAGCGTTTGTTCTCATTACGCGTTTAGCTTTCTTGCATGTGAGATGTTACATTCAATCCAGCTAAAGGCGAAGAGAACATGATAGAAGACGGGCTTTGGAATGAAGACACGACGTTGATGCAATCAGAAGATCAAGATGATCGGGTTGCAGTTGACCACTCTTCAACACCACACGGATCTAAAGCACTGAAGATCAAAAGATTCATGAGCATAACTCAAGGGAGAGCTTATGTTAAGGGGGAGTTTGTTAACACACTTCCTAAATGAAATGGGGAGTTTGTTGATACACTTTCTACTTACGACACGTGAAGACCTTGAAGATCCTCTGACATAAAAGACATGGAAGACGAACCATCACAACAACGTCCAAGGGGGAGTTTGTTGATACATTTTGTGTGGACGCGGCACGTCCGGTTCGACATTTTTACCGAATGAAGACCAAGTCGGATATCCTCCTATCCTACTTGTGTTCGTCAAGTTTGTCTCGTATGATTTGTAATGTATAAATGAACAATGCATGTTGCATACTTGGTTTATGTTTGTTTGTGTGTTTATATCGGTCTGCAGCAAACTGTTAACAGTTTGCAGCATATCCTGTTTGGCAGCCCTCGACGAAACTCCAAGTTTCGTCGAGCTCTTGTATGACGAAACTCCCAAGCTTCTCTAAGTTTCATCATGATGAAACTCCCTCATGATGAAACTCCCCCATGATGAAACTCCCTGTGATGAAACTCTAAGTTTCATCATGACGAAACCTCTCTTTGTGATGAAACTAAGTGACGAAACTCCCTGGGAGTTTCATCAACCTATGAAGTTTCGTCATGCCTCTTTCAAGTTTCGCCATGACTTGTGACTTGCTGCCTATATAAACACCATATGGTTTCACTTTGAAACCATGGGAGCATAACCCACTATGAAAGTTTACTTCAAACATTGTGTGTATCTGTTTGAACCTTGTTCTCATCTAATCAATTGACTGTAATTCATTGGTTATATCGTGTTGTTACTATCTGTGTTTAGTTTGGAATAGTCACGGGGATTCCACACTCGTGACCGTGTTTGTGATAAACAAGCGATTTGGTTTCGTTATCGATCCTCCGAGAATCGGGACCTACAATCTACTGCCTTTCCTAACTGCTGTTGATTCCAAAGGACTGATAAAGACCAAAATGCTGATGACTCAAACAACTGTCTTATCTCAAGTACTGCTGAAGACTAGAAGCACTGCTGAAGACTAAGCAGTGGAATGAAGAATCAGTAGTTTAGTTTATTTCTATGTAATATATTGTAATCAGTTGTTTGCTATCAGTAGTTGTAATGAGGGCAGTAGTTAGAGTTTGTTAGGAGGTTAGATGTCACTATCATGGTGACGTCAGCAAAGATGCCACAGTGGTTTGTTCGTACCTATAAATAGAACAGTACCCTGTATTGTTCTATCAGCTCTTCATCACTTTTTTTCCTGTACGAACAAACATTGTGAGCTCAGGCTGAGGGGAAGTTTGTTACATGCATGCATATTGTAATTGAATCTTGGAATAAATTCAAGCATTCAGTTCAATGATAAACTTGTGTGTTAAAAGCATATCTCCTGTTTGATTGTGTGCAAAGTTTATTTCAATTTTAGTTCCGCTGCATTACTTGTTCATTTTTCATCTTAAATCAAACGTAAAACACAATCAATCCAAACTCAGATCCTAACAACGTGCGTGATTATGTGTATAACGTGCGTGATTAATGTTTTCATCATGCGTGATTATTGTTTTCCAACATGCGTGATTTGGGTTTTTTAGTTTATAACTTGCTTGATTTTCGAATGAACGTGCGTAATTATCTGTCGTACGTGATGTACGTTAAGCCGTATTGTACTTTAACTAGCCGAGTTCAAATGAGAAGAATCACAAATTAAAAACAAAAAGAATAAAGGGCACAAAGGTAATTCAAACTAGTCATTTATTTTTGCTATTCTAATTAATGAACTTTAATAATTTAATGAGTATATCCTATAAATAGTTGAGCACCTTATACAATAAAAACATTCTTGCACATGATCCTACATATTCAACGTTTCATACACCATAAAAACAACGTTCCCTACATCATAAAAATAATGTTATGGTGTAGGGTACCGAATGGGTAGGATCACAACACTTTTAAATAATTTTGTGAATCATAACAAAATGTGTGTAGGACACAACAGTTAAAATAATTTTGTCACTCCTAATAGAATCAGTGTAGGACCCAACACATTATTGGTGATGAATGAGAAAATTATGAAAACATTAATGAGACTTGAGTAATCGTTTATAACATTTATTAGTGTTCTACATTAAATAGTCTATTCTACCCTTATTAATTAAAAGTGGACAAAAATGTATCTTGATTCACAACCATTGATAAAAAAATATAGGGCCTAGATTAATTTAGTTTTCTTCTTTAAAAAAGATTCTTCTCAAATGAACATTCCCATATATATATATGGGTTAGGGTAAAATGAAAACTTATACGAGTTGTGAGAACTTATAGAACTCGGCCTTGCGAAAGGTTTTTTCAATTTTTTTTACCAAAAATCCTTAAAAAATTAACTTTTCCAAAAAATTAAAAAAATTTAAAGAAAAGTTTTTTTTTTCATTTACGACAGCAGCAAATGTTGTAAAAAGTGATGTAATGCTTATGTAATCATCTTTTTACAACAGTTGTAAGGGGCCGAAAAACACCATTTCGATTTTTTTTTATTTTTTACGGGAGTCTTTTCTAACATTTTAATCTAGGGGTGTGAAAAAATGGGGGCAAAACTCGCACAGGAAGACCAAGTTCTCTAAGTTCTCACAACTCGGAAGGGTTTTCCCTTAATCTTGATATAGTTTCGGTGGGGGGGGGGGTTAGGTTTTTGGGAAGTGGGGGTAGGTGGTTAGGTTTTTTTCTGGGTTTTTGGTGGGAGGTTGGGGGGGGGGGGTTAGTTTTTTTAGGTTTTCGGGGGTGGGTGTTTTGGTTTTGGGTGGTGGTGGGTGGGTTTATTTTATTGTGTTAACATTCGTTTTGGTGGTTCTTGCAATAAGAATGGTTCTCAAATGAACCCTACCACACACACACACACACACACATATAGGGGTTGTTAACGTACAATATTCCTTAATGTACGATGTGTACGAGATGAAATTACGCACGTTATAAAACTCAAAAACCCTAATCACGCATGTTGAAACCCTTAATCACACATAAACATAATCACGCATGTACAAAATCAAAAATCACACATGGGGTAAAAAACCTAATCACGCATGTTATATTTTCACAGCGTACGTTAAGCAAAATTGTACAATACACTTTCACTATATATATATATAGGGTCAGGATTTAGAGAAAACGGTAGAAAGTATGAGAACGGTGAGAACTCTTATTGATTGTCCGATCAAAACGATCTACGGACTATATTGGCATGGTGGCATTTTCGTAAATAACATCAATTTTATTACGTGGACGCGCTTCATTAACGGTAAAAAAGGTAAAACATTATTTCTCACATAAAACGCCATTGAAAAATAAAACGCCAAATAAATACAAAACACCAATTTTATCACTGCGTACTTTTTTCTGTGTTTTTATTTAAGCTCTCTGCTACAAAAACGCCACAAAATATGAAACGCCATAATATATAACGCCAAACCTTACATCCGGATAAATGTTAATTACATTTTTTGTTATAAAAATAATATCCCGCCTAAACTACTCGCCAAAAAAAATTCTATAAATAGAAACGTCTCACCACATTCCGTTTATCACACCAAAAAAATACACAAAAAACACAGTGCTTCCTAAAAAAATACAACTCAATGTAAAACGCCAAAATATACAACGATGGCAAACATCTTTTCTTTGATACTCAGTAATGTTCTACATGAAGTGTCGCTTAATGATTTATTACGTGAGTGTACTAAGATTTTGCTGCATGAGATGGACAAAATTCAAAAAAGAGGGACTGATGACAACCATATGTCATTCTGTCATCTTTGTTTTTGAAGAAGGTTTGGATGAGTAGAAGAGACCTATACCAGTGAAAATGCTTCTTTGGAATCGATGATTATAATGAAGACGACGGGCAGATAACATCCACCCACAAAAGGGTTGATCTATATCTCCAACATCCACAAAGACACTTCAACACATGAACAAAGAAAATAAACCACGCCAAACCCAAAACACCATTTATTTGTCACAGTTCTTGTAGTTTCAAAAGAAAAAAGAGACTGATGACACTAAAGATTTAAATCATAAATTGCTTCTATTTTGTTTTTTTTTTTAATTTTCTTTATCTCTTGTTTGTTTTGTAATTTCAGTTAATAAACAACAAAAGCACATTAATACTACAATGAAATATATAATAAAATGCCAAAATAAGCAAATGCTTGTAAAACGCCATGATGCCATAAAAACGCCCCCAAAAAACTACCAAACTATAATAAAATTACTTTGAACTACTATTATAAAAAAAAGCGTGAAACAATGTGCAAAGAATATAAAACAAAAAAAGTCCAATCATTATCTAACCGCCATTGAAAAACAAAACGCCATAATTACAGCCGTCAAGATTAGACGTGTTACACCATAAAAACAGTTGAGTCTGAAAACAAAACACGGTAACTACAAAAAAAAGTAAAATGAAATGGCGGAAAACATAATTAATAACATTTATTATATTAAAAGCAAAATACTTGGGAAATTAAATTTATTTATCTTTTTCAAAACACCATAATTACCTGTCATGCGCGGGAAAAAAACCAATATAAAAGAAGACCATGAGAACACAAGCTCAAACACGCAAAAAAAATTGACTAAAACGCCACATATTGTCCAAAATGCCAAAAACTTTAAAAATGGCTAAGGTTATTGCATGGAGGTTTGAAAGGAAAGAGAAACGATTCATCATAAAGTTCTCTGATAGGAGAAGGGTAAAGGTAAGGACAATCAAAGCCATGCTTGGAATGAATGAAGGGGTTCAGAAAGATAACCTGGCCCTTGCGGTTCCAATGGCCAACGATTGTGAAGGAACCAGAACTGTAATAAAAAGACCGAAGAGAAAATTTCCGGCAAAAGATGATGATGATATTGACGATACTCCTATACCAAAACTTAGCAGTTGGGTGATGCATGAGGAAGAAGGAACGCTTGAAGTGACTTATAAAAATGGGGTGCAATATTCATTGCCAATGGAAGAAATGTTGAAGACAGGGTTGCTATCTATCATTGAACAACTCTGTGATTTAGCACCTTCAAACGATACAAAATCCAAGGATGCAGTGATATTTAAGAATAGGTTGTAGTAAAGAAGAGACGAGCTAATTACGTTATACGCAAATCTAAAATTTGATGATGATGAATCTGAAGAAAGTGATGAACAAAGCGATGGGTACATCTCTGATGTAATCCCACCTATGGAAGACCATTAGTTTATTTTGATTTCGTATTATTGTAATTTTATAAAATATTAATCTATGGTAATCAATTATTAACAAAAAGATACAAAACGCCAAAAAATGACATGAAAAAAGCCATAACACCAAAAAAAAAAAACTATGTGACATAAAAAGAATTAATTCAACGAGAAGAAATCTAAGAAAAACAGTAAAACGTCAAGTAATTAATAATTCAAGATAACGCCAAAATGATCTTGCACGAAAAAAATAAAGCAGCATGTCAAACGCGAAAATCGGGAAAGGAAAAGAATACTAAAAAGACAAAAAAACCACTCGGACCCTGATCATGCCCCGCGCCACGTGCTGGGCTAGGATGCGTTCTCACCGTTCTCACACTTTTTGCCGTTTTCTCCTGAACCCGTTTCCATATATATATATATTAAACGACATATCTTGACGACTATATGCGTTAACACATTGCATTATATTTTATTCAACCGTGTGATACACATGTTTATTCAAGACATAATTCTTTTTAATACTAAGTATATAACATTATATTTTCTTAACTCATGCAATATACAGGTTTATTGAACTTGAGCAATACACATGTTATTTACGAACACAATTCATTATATGACTAAGTATATAACATTACATTTTTTAACCTGAACCTAGTAACTATATATTTCAATTAAGTTTGACTAGGTAAAAAAGTCAATGTGCCGCTCTCTTTTGATGAAATTCCGCTAATCGCATTATCGATCAAATAACCCAATGACGAAGTACACCTAGTTCTCACTTATAAAATAAGAATATAAGATGTCGACCTTCAACTCAAATTACCCAACTCTTGCATCATCTCTTCCTCTCACGCTTTCTATAATTTACTCATTCTAACTTGATTCCAACAAACACAAACTGTAGAAACATTACCTGAGATACGTCCCTAGGTTCAATGATCCGATTGTGAATGGCCTGAACTTCGGTCTGCAAAGCAAAACACCGTTAGGACTCGTTATAGAAATTAGGTTATTCCTATAACCACCATCCGACATGAGAATAAGTATTCGTAGGTGGGAGTAAAAGTGTTTGAGAGAGAGATTGAGTGAGTTACCTTGCGATTTCATCCTTTATTTATAATTTTTAGTGAATCAGGGCTTCCCCTTGAATCGGAGAGTTGGTTGTGCAACGTCTCCTACTTTCTCAGAGATCATGCAAATCTTCTATTTGCATAGGGATATTTAGATATTATTGTTATTAATATCCCTTATTTATTGATGGTTTGCCCGACCCAGGATGACCGAGCCGGGTCATTCCTCCGCACAAACCATCTAACTGAATTCGGTCAAGGATGTGACTATACTTTCCCTTCTTTTACAAAAATACAATATACAAAACCAAGAAACCATACAATATACATAAACCAAGAAACCATGTGATTGCTAAATCTTCACAAAGAAGCTAAAACTTGTCAAGTGTATTATTGTATATTGAATATTGACATAGTTCACTTGATTTTTTCGAAAATATATTTCCTTGATTGATGCTAGCGTGTTCACAAAACTCTCTTCAAATATATATCTAAAATGTATTTTATTTTAATATCATAATAAATTAATAATATGTATAAAATGTACTTATAAATCACAATCATGGTTATTATAAATAAGATAAAATCTATTACAGATAATATTTTTTAATAAACAACCGGTTAGAAAGTGTCACTTATTTTAAATTAAAATAATTACGTAAGATATTTTTATATAAAAAGATAGTGTTGGTGGTGGTCTATCAACTATACTGCGTATTTTGCCTTGCAGATCAAGCAAACATTCTATGTTGAAAACATTCTATGGGAATAGAGGAAACAAAGAAAGTATCATCATCCATTCACCTCTATAACGCATGTGACGTCCGACCCTCACTTCAAAACAGTAAAACTTTCATCATAGAGAAATTGTGGAAACTTAATTAAAATTTGTATTTGTTTTTAGTATTTGTACAAATGTATATTGTAATAAAATTTTATAGTTAGTTGTTATATCTACAATATGTAACCTATAACAAGTAACATATGTAGGGACGACTTAATCTTTTAAAAGGTATAAAACGAGATAACTATTTGAAATCTTTTATGGTTACAAACTTTTATTTTAGTAGTGACTTTTTCTGATTTAGTTAAAACTTCTACTCTAATTATTCTAACCTTTTAAAATGATCACATTCATGCTTTCTACTTCGATAATGTTAGATCTGAGAGTGTGTATAGTGCGTGTTTTGTGATAAAATAGTAGAATCAATCTGGAAATTTAATCAAACAGTAATAAACAAACACAACAATCTATCACAACTGGATTTAGGAATAATTGCAAAATGATTTCATTAAATTTAAATCAGAATGTAATACAATCGCAAGGTACCCCTTACCAGGTGCACTCTCTCACACTTAGTTCTTATGCTCAAAGGCTCTAAGGGTGTAAGGAGTGGTTAAACACTTGAGAGTGACAAACTAAAAAATCAACCAATCAGAGTGCTTCACGTCAATCAGTGAAAAGTGTTTAAACTTTAGTGAAAAGTGTTGGCAATGGTTAGACACTTGGTGAAGTGGTAATTTTTTTTTTTTAAAAAAAGAAAAAGGTGTGATTGGTTGAGAGATGGCATGGACCCCACCCCCACACTACCCTCTCTCTCCTCCGATCATCTCCCCGCATCGGCATGGCTTTGCCACCTGACCAAAGACACCGAATCGGCAAAGGGTCGGCGGCGGTGTTTGCCACGCGGCAAAACACTTTGCCGAGCCACACCGGATACCCTAAGTGACTATTACAATAAGAATGAAGAACTATATATAGGAGGAAAGAAATGTTGATGATGTCACCATGAAAGCGACCCTTAACAACTCGTTAAATGATGTAACTGCCAGCAGTTAGTAAAACCTGCTGGATAGTTACACCGTTATATAGAACCAGGGGCGAAGTATAATGGGTGCCCGGGGGTGCACCCGCCCACCCCAATGTTTCGGTTAGAAGTGTATATGGTCCGATTTTTCATCCGAAAATTTTAAAATTATATAGGATCGCCCCCCGTTATTCTTCCTAAATGATGGATAGTTTGGTAAATATATTTTAACTTTTATTTTATTTGTTTAACCCTAGATTACCCACCACACAATAAACTTAATATCTCACAAATAGCTTGATGATTTACATAGAAAAAAAAATGCTGATTAGCTTGATTCGGAAGACATAATTGATGAATTCAAAAATCTTAAAGGTTGCCGGGCTAAGTTGTAATTCTTCGTCCTGGTTCCATTTATCTCGTATTATTATATATATATATAGGTCTTTTGTTTGTTATGCAATATTTAGTTTTTCTATGTGTGTTAGGATCGGAGGCTCTCATGAGAGTGTTTGTTTGTGTAAATTGAACAATCAATGAATATGAAAACATGTAAAGTGCAGCGGAAATGAACAACAAACTTGAAAACACAATCATAAAGAGAAATGGATTTGATAAACACATGAATTGCATCAGTTGAAAGATTACAAAGTAAATCAAAAGATTGCAAAACATGCTTACAAATAAACTCCCCCTCAGCCTGATACTCCAGTGGTTGATTGCACACAAGATGAAAGGATTGGACTAGAGGAGAAGAACTCACTCAGTCAATCAAATGTAATAGTACAAGGTACTGTTCCATTTATAGGCAAACCAAAACCACTGAGGCATCTCAGCTGACGTCACCATGAAAGCGACGTCTAACATCCTAACAACCTGTAACAACTGTTCCTATACAAACACTGCTAATCTTAACCACTGACAATGTATAAAACAGATGACACACTAAACTACTGCTATCTTCTTCCATCAGTGCTTTCCTCAAAGTTGATCAGCCCTTGAGTGGGCAGTGCTTTGTCATCAGTAGATAGAATTAGCAGTGTTGACTTCTTAGCAGTCTTCGAGGCTTCATCAGTAGTTAGAAGAACAGCAGCTGTTGTATTCGGACAGTGGATAAGGACCATCAGATGTTGTAATCACTTTCAAGGGGGAAGTCTAGTGTAAACAACTGCTTATTAAGAATCCACAGTTGTGAACCGGTTTTGGCTATCATTATCTGTTCCTTTGGTAGGGTTCAATCCCAACAATCTCCCCCTGGAACAGATAATGCCAAAACCCTTCATTATTCTGGATTTTTATTTCTCATCAGAAGTTCCTTAGCTTGCCTTTTAAATTCTACTTCAAAGTCCTTGGAACTTGAGTCATTCTCATCCCTGCACAGTGAAAGTTCAAGGAGATCCTGCAAATCTTCAACACCAAGACCTAGTGCTTCTTTCCTTGATATGTACTTCACTTCGCCATTGGATCTGACCAAGGTCAATACGTGGGTCTTTTGATCAGACATCCACTTTAGTACTTTTGAACCCAATGGGTTTCTTGGGAGAGATTTATTTTCTGATGAGCTTGGAGATTTTGGCCTTGTAAAGAATTGTAGAGCAGTATCTTGAACTTCAGACATTTGTTTGAGAGCCTTTTCTATGACTTCATTTGCTGCAGCTATGTCTTCTGCAACTTCTTTGTCAATCTGGTCTTATCTCTTTTGTTGATCTAGCTCAATGTCTGAGATATCTGCTGCTGTATTAGGTGATGCAGGTTTGATTAATACCTTTTTGACAAGGTCTTGAAGTTTCACTGAGCTATCTTCTTTTAGATCCATTTTCTTGATGGCTTCTGCGAAGTACTCAGCTTCCTTTTCTTTTGCTTCTTCACTGGTCAGCAGTTTTTCTTTTTCTTGATTTTCTACAAGGATAGGGTTATCTGCTGATGTGATCAGTGTTTTAAGAGCATCAATCTGCTGTTCTAGCTTTTTGTAGTCAGGCTTCTTAGAAGTGTCTGAGACTGTTATCCTTCTTTTCTTAAGCCTTTCATAAGTCTCGTCGGTATACTGTTTTATCCATTTTGCTATGGCTTCAGCAGTATCCATTTTAGCATCCACCAGCTATTGCTTCTTTCTTTTATACTCAGATGTAAGGTCAGCAATGAGCTTTTTGTATTTGATCCAATTTGGAGCTGTCTTCTTCTTTCTTGGATCGTTCTTAATTCTTTCAATCCTGTTTGCCTCATGCTTTAAAGCAACTATTGGCCATTCTTCAAATTGTTTTTCTTCAGCAGGATAGAATTTTTCTTTCATGATATAAGCAAGATATTCTTTTCTCATTTTATTTCGTTGAGCTGTCTTTTCTTTGTTTAGATCTTATGCATAGTCTTCCATCTGCTTGACCTTAGTGAGCAAGAATTCCAATTTTTCAGAGATGGCTTCGTCACTTTGACCTTCACATTCAACTTTTGCTCTTATTTTAGCCTGCCTTGCTTTGAGCTTGAGATATTCATCCATATCTTCTGGGACTATGAAGCCTATGAGAGAAGGAAATCTTCTTTTTGAAGGATCATCCTCGGTGTAAAATTGTCTCATCTCATTTTTTACAGCTTCAGGTTCCAGTGGATATTTTGCAGCATTAGGATCATATTTGTCTTCATCTGCCTGAGGTGTTATTCTTTTGCTGGTGTAAAGCTTTGGTTGTGATGTAGTAATGGTGTGAGCAGTGGTGGATGATTGGCAAACAGCTGTTGAAACAACTGGTGTTTCATCCTATGTTGTCATTACAACTACTGACATGTCAGTAGATGTCTTCTGCTTTTGAGCAGGGGTTGAAGGCGGTGAAGTTGTTTTTGGTGGTGGTGATGGAGAATCATCATCTGGTATGAAAATCCTTCTCCTTTTTATTGTAGGAGAGGCAGATGATGTTTTGGGTGGATCAGTAGTTTGACAAGCAGCTGTTGAAACAACTGGTGTTTCAACCACTGTTGTCATTACAACAGATGTTGTAACATCTGCTGTCTTCTGCTTTTTAGCAGGAGGCGATGGTGGAGAGGTTGGTGGTGGTAAGGCAGTGGTTTTGGTGTGTGTTGTAGTGGTGTGTGTTGATGAGATGGCAGCTGTTTGGATGGAAGTTTGAGATTTTGTGGTTTGAGGTTTGGAGCCTTTGGAAGGTGGTTTAGATGTCTGTTTTTCTTGTTCTGATTCAACATACAGGCCATCTTCTATTCCCTTCTTTTTCAACTTTATCTTCTCCCCCTTTTTGGCATTATTTGGCAAGGGGTTATTCATGAAGAGAATAGTGGGAGGAACTTTTCCAGTGCTGCTTTGGATATGAGCCTTGATAGCTTTGATGTCTGTTTGAGTATCTTTAAATCTTGACTCCACCATGTTTGTCAGCATTTGTACATGTATTGCATGCTGCTGATCAGCCATCTGTTTTTGTCTTTCAAGCAAGGGTTGGAATAAGTTCCACAACTCATTTGCAGCAGGTGCAGGTTGTGCAGATGCTTGAGCTGGAACAGCAGTGGATTGTGCTTTTTGAGCTTTTAACAGCTGTTGCACCATATCCTTTATTTCAGCAACTGATGTTTCAAGTTTTTCAACTCTGCCCGTCAATTTCTGATATTTTAAATCATCACCCACGTTAATGGGATCATCTGATTTCCCACCAGCAGTGGTTGTATCAATGTGTGACTTAGGAACTGAGTCCCAAAAATCACTCATTGATGCCCCTTGTTCTTGGTTCTGGGGTCTTCTCTCTTCAACACTTGATAACCTTTTGAGGGTACCAATGGTTAAAACCAACTCACTGGTGGTTACCAGAGGTGCTATCGAAGAAATTGCCTTCAAGGGAGTCTTACTTATGAAACAACTGTCCAACTGAAGATCTGTTGATCCATCACTTGTAGTTGCTGCTCCACTTGAACTACCACCAAGAGTTACTTGTAACTCAAGGGGTGTAGCCTCCTCAGTTGTTGCTGTGATAACAGGGGTAGTAGCATCAGACCCAGTCACTTGTGGGAGTACACTCTCAGTGATAGGTGATAGAGAGGAACTGGTTTGTGTCTGAGCTATAGCAACTGCATGCAACAAGGGTATTATTGATTGTGGTAATATGATTGGTGAGGGAATGGGTGTTGAAAGAGACATGTCCTTGGGATCAGGACTGAGGAAGATGGATCCAATTGAATCCAGAGCTTCATAATGTGGGGTCCCTGTGCTTACAACCTGATCCTTTTGTGAGGATGCAGGAGGAGTTTGAGGCAATGGTGGAGATCTTTCTACCAACTGCTGTGAGGAAGTAGCAGTAGTGGTTTGTGGTGACATTTGTGTTGTCACTGGCATTAACTCTGGGATCTCATCTTCCAGAGTTGCCTTTTTTAGAGGGTTTGGTGGGCTTTTTGGATGTTTTCTTTTTGGTAATGGCAGGTGTGGGTTTCAAAGCAGTGGTTGTGCTGCTATGATCACCTGGAGCAGTGGGCTCAGCAGCAGATGTCTGAGGAGCAGTGGTGGCTGCTAAATTCTGCTCAGGCACCTCTGCTTTTGTTTTTATTGGTGCCATCATTCTAGAAAATGTTTCAGTTGTTAACCCTTTTATTTGAAAATAGACACCCTGTTTGAGCAAATTTTCATTTTCTTTTCCAAATTTTTGTTTAAAATAGTAGCTTAAAAATCTTGGAAAAAGTAAAAATGCTTTGCTATCAACGTTTTTCACCAAATCATCAAAGATCTCCTGGGAATAGTTAAAATTTTCATTGTTTAAAATAGCATAACCCAGGCACTGAATCTTTGAAGGTATTTCGTTAAAAGCAGTTGTTTTATTCGAGACACACATCAAGAGAGTGTGAAATAAAAACCTAGGTGCAGAAGGAAAGAAACCCTTTTGTAAGGTATCCTTTTTTGGTTGTTCTACATATCCCCTTTTTAAGAAATCAGTTTTCAACTCGGTTTTATCAAAGGAAGTTTTACCTTTCTGATCATCGAGTTTAAAGATTTCTGAGATTGATTGCGGAGTAATTTGAATCGCTTTACCCTGTATCGAGGAGTTGATGGCTACGATAATGTCTTCTTGTTTTTCAAGAGTAGCATTTTTCCAGAACTCTCTCTGGGTTTGTTGGTAAATGGGAGCATCTGCTATCAACAAAGTTTTGTACTTTGATTCAGATAATGTGTCGATGATGGAATCAAAGGTGTGGTTGTTTGTGGGTTTTGTGAGTAGACCCAAATAGTTCTGAGGGGATTTGTATGGTATTTCAATGGATTCAGCGGCCGTTTGAGCGACCTCTTTGGAAGATAATGATGATGATTTTGACTTTGATTTTGATTTCGTCAATTTGATGAAGAAGAACAGAGGATGATTTGGGATGGAGGGTTGAAAACTGCTTTGAGAAGAGAATTTTAGAATTCAATTCGACAGTGTAAAACCCTGTTTGGGGTTTTGATCAGGGTTTTATTAAGGGAGAAAAAATGAGTGCTGATGTGGCAGCGGTTACAAAGATCTGAGGGCTAAAAACTGACCACGTGCCAACCTCTGATGAAATGGATGAAGAGTGGAGGACAGTTGTTTTGAGAGCCACTGATGAAACAAACATCAGTGGTTACAACGGTAATAATGTGATAACAGTGGATGGTTTTTGCTATCAGTGGATAGCATATCAGTGGATAAGACACTGATTTTTACTATCAGTGCTTGCCAAAAAAAAATGAAGGATCAGTGGCTGACTTTCAGCAGTGGACAGTATTTAGGAACCAGATGTTTGAGCAAAACAGTGGTTAGGGGTAAGGTAATGGTAATGATTTGAAAGACTAGTATGTCAGCAACTGTTTTGAGACTTTTTCATTCAAGGTTTTGCCACATGTCATTTACATATTTTGAAGCTTTTACAACTCCCTGACAGTGGTTTAGTACCCCAGATGATGTAAACTTTTTACTAAGGCTACTCGTTCTTGCTATAATATTTAAATTAAAACAAGAGTACCCCAGTATTTCAAGGTCTTTTGGCAATCAATCTTTGATCAGTTTTAAAACAAACTTGAGTTAGATATGACCTTGATACTTGTACCAATTTCCTTTTGATATGTTTTTGAGAATAATATTACCAACAAAAATAAAGGTACTATATCCTGACAGGAGATTGAAACTGTTACTATTAAAAAACCAGTGAAAAGTTCAAAATATATTATTCTTAAAGAAAAATAAAGAATAATATATCCTGCTTTATTAGAGAAAATCCTTTTAAAAAAAATTAAAGGATTTTCTGAAAACAGCATCAAAAGAATCTAGTATAATTTTCCACTAAAGCTTCTAATCATATCATTCTCAAGTTTATGAAAATGATCAGTGGTTTGACAACAGTGGTATGAAATTGTAAATACATTTTGACCACTGTTTGTTACCATTTTCTTGTTGATTGATAGACAACAGAAATGAGGACACAAGATCACATGAGTTTTCGAAAACCCTGGTGTAGATTTTGTTACCATGTGATGATTCTGAAAATTTGTCTAGTCCTTTTGAAAGTTTATTCTCTGCAAATACTATTGTTAGCTGAACCATTTCCTGAACCAGTGAATGCACACAGTTGCTTAAAGACCATTGTTACCCCAATTTTTGACTCTTAAGCATTTTATATTTATACTCTTTTCATTTGACTTCAAAAGTTTTGAGACAAACACACTTTTTGAGTTTTTATGATTTTCTTCTTCCCTTTTTACCCTTCCCATTCATAAATACTGAATTACTCACTGGGAGACATTATTGAAGGATTACTTATTCCAAAATCATTTTGCAGTAATGTTTTGAGAGATTTGGTCATTTATACACATGCTTATGCCAAATTTCACATTACTCATGATCTGGTCATTTTTGACATCTGATTTTCTTAATGTATTTTTAACAGAGTTGATTTAGTCCTTTTGAGGATTCTCAACCTGTTTTTCAATACATAAGATCTAACTGACTAAAGTTTAATTTCCCTCTTTTTATGTGAGCAAAAACACTAATGTTTTATGAAAATAGGTTTTTGTAGACTTGAGGTACACACTTTAGCAATAAACATGATGGAAACCACACGAACTTCAAAACAACAATTGAAATCAATTTTCGTAAATAATTATACCACAGTTATCAGATATATTTTCACATCTGAAAACGAAAGGTGATTTATGCATGACGTCACTTGTTGTATGAAATTTGTGTGTCCTATGACATCTTGGTTGTTTTACAGAGTTTTTGAATAGTAGTTTTGAACGTGATACCACGTTACTATGTTTTTCAACAAAATGTAATCAACCTTAGTATCAATGAATTTTGAGCTGAACTATTTATGTCAAAATGATTGTTAAATCAAATTTGACTGTCCAAGCTCTGATACCAATTGTTAGGATCGGAGGCTCTCATGAGAGTGTTTGTTTGTGTAAATTGAACAATCAATGAATATGAAAACATGTAAAGTGCAGCGGAAATGAACAACAAACTTGAAAACACAATCATAAAGAGAAATGGATTTGATAAACACATGAATTGCATCAGTCGAAAGATTACAAAGTAAATCAAAAGATTGCAAAACATGCTTACAAATAAACTCCCCCTCAGCCTGATACTCCAGTGGTTGATTGCACACAAGATGAAATGATTGGACTAGAGGAGAAGAACTCACTCAGTCAATCAAATGTAATAGTACAGGGTACTGTTCCATTTATAGGCAAACCAAAACCACTGAGGCATCTCAGCTGACGTCACCATGAAAGCGACGTCTAACAGCCTAACAACCTGTAACAACTGTTCCTATACAAACACTGCTAATCTTAACCACTGACAATGTATAAAACAGATGACACACTAAACTACTGCTATCTTCTTCCATCAGTGCTTTCCTCAAAGTTGATCAGTCCTTGAGTGGGCAGTGCTTTGTCATCAGTAGATAGAATCAGCAGTGTTGACTTCTTAGCAGTCTTCAAGGCTTCATTTGTAGTTAGAAGAACAACAGCTGTTGTATTCGGACAGTGGATAAAGGACCATCAGATGTTGTAATCATTTTCAAGGGGGAAGTCTAGTGTAAACAGCTGCTTATTAAGAATCCACAGTTGTGAACCGGTTTTGGCTATCATTATCTGTTCCTTTGGTAGGGTTCAATCCCAACAATGTGCAAGAACGGGTCCTTTGAATGAATGAATTTTTTTTTGTTTTATTTGGAACTATTATTATTTGACCTGTCCTGAATCGAATAGCCGACCCGAAAAATAACAATAGAAATTTTTTTTTGGGTCCCATCACTTTACGCCCCTTTGAACTTTTGGTCAAGCTCCGACACTACATAGAACTGCTGCTTCTAATGTGAGATAGAGAGAACTGCTGGATTTCAAAGAACTACTGGTTGAGAACCAGTACTTCTGGAAATCTAGAACTTCTGGTCTTTGACTTGTCGACTTGATCTTCTAGTCTTTAGTCTTGACTTTAGTTGACTTGATTATTGACTTAACTATTGACTTGATGACCAACACTTGACAATCCAACACTTTTTTTTTATGTCCTTTAATCTTGAAGGAAGTAGTTTTATGTTCTAGTAGTTTGGGCAGTTGTTTTGGGAAGCCTTCATGGGGGGGAAAATTATGGTCTTGTGAATGTACCTTAACTTATTCCATCAGGCAGGGAAGATGGTTCCATTGGGATTTGGCTTTCACCATCGGTAAATCTTACATAACCCAACAATATTCCCTAGATTTGTGTTAAGATGAAGAGTCTTTGAAAGATTTTGTTGCATTTGAAACCTTGGACAGGTCCTTTATCTTCATCTATGTCAACCATCTTTGACTTTAGAGAAAGGTTTTTTGTCTTCACATCTTTTAATCTGTGAGTAGTGTAATCTCTAAACCTCTAGGTTAAGGAAAATTAGAAGCCACCCTTTGGACCTTTGAAGAAAGAAAAACATTCCTATCTTCGGAGAGATGTGGGAAATTTTTGTTTTCAAAATCTTTTATCAAGAATTGATAGATCCTTTTTTTTTTTGAAACTGCTGATAAGACTAAGACCTTCAGAAGCTTATGAAGGATTTTCTGCTTGAGCAACTTCTTCTTTTGAGAAGTGTTGGATATTGAAAATTGATGGATGTTCTATACTTTAGCTTCCAGTTTTTGGTATTTCAGTAGTTTCTGGATTTGATTGATTGTCCCAAACTCCTTGATTGGTGAGTTTTTGAGCAAGAATCATCATTTTTTTCCTTACTTGTCCACCATCTTGATTCTTCTTTACTACTCCTGTGATTTGTAAGAAGCTTTTAGAAGATATCAGTTGAAATTTTATGGGGTAGGAAGAATACTGGCTTTTCTTGAAAGTTTTCCAGATTCGTGAAGGTTCTTGAAGATAGGATAAATACAGTGTGTGGAATTAAGTACAGTATCTCCCTCTTTTTGGTATCGGCAGATTGATTGGATAAAGTAATAGTAGGGTTGTACCTTTTTATCCAAAACCCGACCTAAATTCAAAACCACCCGAACCCGAATTAGCTAATACCGAAAAAACCCAAACTCGACCAACCGAACTTTAGATGGTTTGGTTATCGGGTCACTTTTACCTGGCCAAAAACCTTACCCAAAAAACCGAAAACACGAAACCCGAAAAAAACACGGACATTTATTTTTTCTTATAGAAGCATTTGGTTTGGGAGTATTTAATATATGGAACATTAAGTTTTCGGACTTTTAAATACTATAATAGCATATTGTCAAATAATGTTGAACTATGATGATATTTTTAAAGTAGCAATATAAATTTTGATGATATTTTGTAAAAAAAACATTTATTTTTATTTAACATCTAAACCCGAAAACCAAACAACCCAACTAACCCGAATCCGAATAAACCAAACCCGACTAACCAGAACTTTATATGGGTCGGTTATCGGATCAACTTTCCCCAGACAAAAACCTGAACAACCTGACCCAAAAAACCCGAAACCGGAAGAAAAACCCGATGAACACACCTAGTAAATAGCACCCCTGCTGGTCAGTGATGAGGTGGTTATTTCTTTACTGGTACTTTGGCTTTCTGTGACTGGAATATTTTGATAGTGACTTATTAGTTTAGATTATGAGCTCTTGTCTAGGAGGCCAGCTGTTAGGTATATTCGAGGATCAGCTGGACTTAGCTTGAGGCATTTTGGTGACCATCTGCTTGAGATTGGAGATCTTGATGTGCGGGTGCAAACACGTCATATTTTATATAGTTTTGAGTCGGTTTTACATGTTTAAAGGTGATTATTCGTGTCGATGTCTGTGCTTATTTAGTGTTGGATGTTTCAGGATAAAAAGTTTTTAAACGAGGATAAAATGGTCGAATAGATTGGAAAATTGGAGTTGTCAAGAAAGCTGGTAGCTGGAACCAGAAAAGTCCAGGAGGGAAGCCCCCGCGCCACGCGGGGGTATAGCTGAAGATGTCGCGACGCGCGACAAGGACTCAGTTGAGTCGGTTTGGTTTGTTCACGCGACACGTGAGAGATGTATGAGACTCTCCCGTGACACGCGGGAGAGGTTGATTACGCAAAAAGTATTTAAACAGCCTAAATTTGTGTTTGAAAAAGGAATTCTCATCCCTAGCTTCCGTTTTGCATACCAGATGCGATTTTGCACATACTCTCTCATCTTTTAAAGCATTCTTTCATGTTCGGTGAATTCCCGAAGATTGTTGAAGCTATGATGACTTCTATGCGCGGCTAAACTCTTCGTAACTTCTACCCAGATGAACTTTTGCCTTGTTTTGCATTGAATTCTGTTTAGAATTTCTTGTAACTGGTACAACTTGACCACTTGTGTTGGATTATTGGTAAACGTTTCTTGTGTTTGAATTACTTATCGTTTATTAAGCGTATTGGCAACTTTTTTGCGTTGTTAGCGGGTTGGTAAATTGGTGGGTAATTGATACAATCAAACGGGTTATTAGGTTGTATAGTGAATCTTAAAAACTATCCTTGATAACTAATCAAATTCATTAATTCCGAGGCCATGTCTATGTGGTGTTTTGAATCTGTAACTAAATTTTCATGTTAAACAGGTTATTGGGATTCTAGGTGGAAGTTTTATTTTCTCACATTGATTACAACTTTTCTTAATTAGTTCTCTAGTTTTCACAATCAAATTCATCAAACCCCCGATCTAGTTAATTTAGTTCTTACATATAAACGCGACATTAACAACAAATTCCCCGTGGATACGATACCCTACTTACACTATCTACGTAGTTTAATTAGGTTTTTGATTAACCCTTACGACAGTCGTCAGATCTCAGCTCTCAGCTTATTTCATCAAATCCAGAAGTTGTAGATGTTGGCATCATTCAACTTAATAAAATCCTATGCCCCCACAAAAGAGGTTGTATCATTAGTTTTGATAAACTGTGATGCCTTTTATTCTTGATACTAAGGACTTCCAGCTATTTTGACTTCCTGGGAAACAAAGTATTGTTGCCTGTAAGGTGGGGTTATTATGATTCCACTGTCAATCTGTAACCAAATGAGGTTAATCAGAAGAGTGGAAGCCACACATCCAATCTCACCAACATCTGAACATCACAAATGAGCAAAATCTCACTGCCATATTCAAGAGATAATCCTTCAGACAAATGCTCAGAACTTGGAACTACTGTTTTTAAAAAGAAATTAAAAGCATTTTTGTAACACCCCGTATTTCGAAAGTCAAAGTCAAAGTCAAGATTGAAGTCAAAGTGAGACAAGATTGCTAATTGCGATATGTCACACCTTGCTCAATTACTGTTTTGACTTGTAGATAGTCTATTTTGTTATTGCATTAGTTGTATTATGTGGATTATCTACTAATGTTCGCATATTTATCTCATGTTTAATCGCCTTATCGCTATCGCACTCGCAACTCGAATTACGCCATCTGGTTATTGTTCTTATGTGTGTGTGTGCCTTATGTGTTGCTTGTGCATGATCATTTATGTTTATGTGATGGTGACTAATCGAAACGCAATCGAACTCAATTGCAATCGAATCGTAAATGCTAAACGCAAGTCAATTAAGGATGATTGTATGTTGATATAGTAGTTGGGATTAAAAGTAATTTGAATAAGAAACTGTCGCATCGCAACGCTCAGGACGCGAATCGAAATCGCAAAACCCATCGCCCCCTTCACTCCAGTCGAGTGGCCAGCCGATCGAGCTGCCACCCGATCGAGTTGCCACTCGATCGAGCAGCCACCCGATCGGGTTACCACCCGATCGACCAGCCCTCTCCACCCCCTTTCCTTTTATGGAAACCCTATAAATACCCCTGTCAACATCATAAACTTTCCTTTTTCTGCTCCCCTCATCCGACCAGCGCTTCTTGCCCACTTTTCTTCAGATTTCTCGCGATTCTTGTAAGTTTTCCACCTAAATCTTGTACTTTCTTAATCTACACGCACTCCTACACCTTTCTATCTTTTGAATCTTAACTTTTAACCGTGAAATCACTAGATTTGAGGTGTTCTAGGGTGATGTCGTCATGGTGTTCTTATGAACTTCATGTTTTGGCATCAATCCACCAAGAACAACTTAGATCTGAATGATTTCCACATAAATAAACAAAGATCTTGCATAGATCTGAACATATTCATGGTGAAAAGGGATTGAAAGATGGTTTCTAACTTTCTTTCAACTCTTTTACACTCAATGCACTCAAAACCGATAGAATCAGAGCTTGTTCTAACCTTCTACCCTTTCGTGTTGATGTGTGGGTTCAAGATCTGGATTCTATCCACGAGACGTTGATTTCGGGTTTGAACATGAACAACCAACTCGAACCGGGAACTGTTCGGATCAGGGTGATTCCTGTCCGGCCAGCTCACTTGGGACGAGATAAGGGTTCTGTTGTACAAACAAGACATCAAAACGCCTCATTCAAAACTACAACACTCCAAACAGAAATCAGTGTTAGAACGATCAGACCGTCGGAACGGACTACCGTCCGATCGGGTTACCACCCGATCGGATTGCCACCCGATCGACCGGTTGTCCAATCGGGCTGCACTTGGTTCTATACTTAAACACTTTCTCAAACTATTTAAGGATCTGAACGTTGAAACGGACCACCACCCGATCGGATTGCCATCCAATCGAGTAACCGTCCGATCGTGTGACGTTTAGGGACTTAATAATTTTCAACATATTCACTCCGAACGGATTGCCACCCGATCGGATAGCCATCCGATCGAGTGACCATCCTGCTGTGAATTTGTGCTCAACCTGAGAAGCCTTGCCAATCGGATTGCTGTCCGATCGGACTACCGTCCGATCGACTGGCCTGAAAGGTAGAGATACTTCTCCATTTTCAAAATGCTACAACGAAAACTTCAAAAGACAAGTCATCATACACAAACACATCCAACCCAAACAAGGTGACTATCCAATCGAGTGACCACCTGATCGGGTGACCACCCGAACGGATTGTCATCCGATCGACCGGCCACCCAATCGGGTTGTCACCCGATCGGATTACTGTTCGACCCAGTGACACTTTGCTTCATTTTACGCGCCGCTTATCGTTATGCTATCGTTCTGACCAGGCTAATTTCCGCTCTAAGCGCTCCCTTCAATCCACCAATCGCTGTGAGTATACTCGATCCCTTTTTGCTTTACGCACTTTTGGGTGTTACATACGTTACTTATCCTAAATCACATCGAACACACTACGCAATACTTTAAACGCTAACCGTTACCGCATGTTATACATGACTTAATGAATGCTTGTTTGTTATGTTTACACATGGAATGTTGTCTACCTGCCTTAGCAACGATAGTACTATTTGTTTGGACTCAGCACATGTTCACTTAGGGTTATTAAGGACAATTTGTTACATGGCTCACAATGGTGAGTGTGTATTACGAACTGCCTTGGGCAGTCAACCCGCAGTCGTTGGTATCGATAGGTTCATGTCGATACCTAACATGCCTCATTTTACACTGTGTACGTGCTAGTTATGCGTAACGATTTCGAACTCTATTATATCTATTAAACTTGTATGCTCACCTTTACACTATGTGTATTGACTTTTACTTTAACGATGTAACAGTTGCTTAGGATGTTTATATGCTTGGCTTGCTGTGAAATCGAGGCTAGGAAAGGTCTAGAAACAAATAAACAATTGTTTGTATTTTGAAATCTGAGTTGTCGGAACAGAACATGACTAGATCTTGTCTGTAATAATTATGATATCTTTTATGACATGGTATGGGACATGTTACTTTAAATAATTGGTAATTATAGTTGTTATGGAAACTTCTGGACAATCTGTTTCGCTCAGTGCCATGCCCCGATGTTTCCGCCATCGGTTGGGGTGTGACAATTTTTTGAATAGAGAAATTGTTGTTTGAAGAGAATCATCAAGATTAGATGTGAAGTAGTAATATCTAACTTATGTGTGAGTAAATATATGGGTTACTCTTTGTAAGACATGTGACCTTATGAGAGATGATATAACATGTGAGCATGTTTTGTGTGAAGTATATCTATCTATCTTGGGAGACCATCGGAAGCTGTTTTTCCTTGGATAGACAATGGCAGTGGGCGTGATAAAGTAACTGAAAATAGATAGCATACCTGTTTTTATCTTTGTACCTTTGCCTAACATGTGGAAGGTAGAAAATGATGTTTTGAAAACTACTAGTAGAAAAACCAGTCTTTTATGAAAGTACTGGTATATAACCAAAAGTTTATATAACCCTTTTAGGGAAAAAAAAATAGGAGTGATGTTTTAATACATACCATTTTTTTTAAAATTTGTTTTATTCTAATTCTAACATCCCAAGCCTAGAGATTAGGATTTGAAATGTTAGTGTGTCCAGTGGTTTTGTAATGACATCTGCAAGTTCATTTGTAGAGGACACATGCTGAATAGAAATCAAACATTTTTTTATACAAATCTATTACAAAATGATGTCTGATATCAGTATGCTTGGTTCTTGAATGTTGGACCGGATTCTTGATGATATTCTGAGCAGCTTCACTGTCCATTTTTATAGGAGTCTTCAAGGCTGTGATTCCGTAATCCAGTAGTTAATTTTGTAGCCATAAGATTTGAGCAGTGCAACTAGCTGCTGCAATGTATTCAGTTTCAGCTATTAAGTTTGATACAACAGTTTGTTTCTTGCTTTTCCGGGAAATAAGTGCATATCCCAAGTACTGACATCCACCCATGGTTCACTTCCTTGTAGTGAGGCAATCTGCAAAATCACTATCTGAAAAGCTAACAAGCTCAAGATTGTCATAGCAGGATACCAGATTCCCAGGGTTTCGAGTAGGCGGCAAATAGGGGCTTTTTTTTTCTTGAGAGGATGGGGGAGACGGGTAAAGAGAGGGACAAAGATAATTGATATCAGACTGATACCATATAAGGTTTATAAAAATTAACATCAAATTGTAATGTATTATACATAAAATCTTGTAATTGTAGAAAATGCATTTATAATAAACATAACTAGAATAAAATTAAATGAAAATTTTATCCGTTGATCTCTAATACTTAATTTTTTTTATATATTTTTTAACGATGATATTTCTTTGGAGACTTGAACCCTTGACTTTCAAGAGAAGCTTTACTTTAACATATCATTTGGATCAAATTATTACATATAACAATTCCAAACACTTTAGCTACACTAACGTTTTTTTTCTTTATTTTCTATTACAGCCCTTAATTTTTAAAATATATTTTATACGGCGTTTCAAGTATAATAAATTTATTTTCCCCCTACGCTTAATTTAATTTTTGTTTACACCCTGCAATTTAGTTGGTTAATTTTTTTCTTTTCCTTTAACCGATTTATACTACAACCTGTGAATTTTAATAAAATTATCATTTTGAGTTTTTAACAAATTTTTCGCTAAATGTTTTTTATGGGTTTCTTTTTTTATATCAACGCTCCACGCAAGTTATTCAAATATTCATTTCCCCCATTAATTTAACTAATCAAATAACTTGTAATTCTTAAACTAAATAAAACAACTAAATACATCGTATTTCTTAGAAAAAAGTTGTGAACGTTACGATATAAATTTTATTAAAAAAATTGTGAACGTTATATTTTTCTATTATATTATATATATTGATGGTTTAACTTTTTATTTTTTTATATTTAACATAAATAATGTTTGTTTATTTTGATATAGAATAATTATTTTAAATATAATTATTTTTATACAATAAAAAATAACCATGTATTACATTTATTTAATAAAAACTTAGATTGGGTTGGGTTGGGTTGGGTTGTGAATGTGTATAAAAAATTGAGTTGGGTTGGGTTATGTAGGTGGAAGAGAGAGAAATTAGTTTTATATTAAAGGTTGGGTTGAGTTAGGTTGTGAATAAGAATGGTCTTATTATCTACGTTTTAAACCCGCCGTGGAGCGTGGGTAGTAATTATATAAAAATAACAGTTAAAAAACATATTAAACAAAGGGGAATCTAAAAATGCAAGTTGTTTACAATCTCTTTAACTAGAACAAGGAACACACATGAGTCATATCATATGGAACCGCCATCGTTAGATAGAGATAGAGCTATATATATTGTTATATACTTAAATTAGGGGAGTTAAAAGAGAAGAGATGAGGGACACCTTTTCCTTTATCTCACTTGTTTCGGTTAAAGTTGGAGGGAATTCTGGTGTTTTTCATGGTTAAAGCACACACACATCTCTCTCTCTCCCTCTCTCTCTCTCTCTCACACACACACATACACATACACACAGGTATATTTGTTGTAAGAATATTTCCACTTTTGAAGAATATATCTAACCCGGGTATCCTTTCAATCTTGTTTTCAGTAGTTTTTATATCTCAATAAAAAGAAAGGATTTGAACTTATTCGAGCTGTGTGCCATCTTGTTCATCATCATCATCTTTCAAGAAACATCAGATCTCAATAGTAGAAGATATCAAAGAATAAAGAGGATCAAGTTCAAGTCTTTTTTTATATGGGTGTGGATCAATCAATATAAAGATTTCATGCTATTATTCTTGATTGAATAACGAATAAAGCCAAGTTAGTTTTTTTTTGTGGAAATCGAAATGAATATGAGCAGCTCTGATCTCATTGATGCAAAGCTTGAAGAGCATCAATTATGTGGATCCAAACAGTGTCCCGGTTGCGGTCATAAACTCGAAGGAAAACCGGTATGTTGTTGTACGGATACAATGTTCTTTAGTTTAATACATTTACTTATATAGATATAGATATAATCCTTTCATAATATTCTTAGCTTCAACTATAAGTTTTTGACAAATAAGAATCAGTACAAGAGAATAGAATTATACTTATGTGTGTGTGTATATTATATATGTGTATAATCAATTTTCATTACGAAAAGATTATCTTTTTCTACTCATTTGTGGATTCTATAAGCCTTTTTATGTTTGAAATTCTTGTGATTAAGTTGTTAATATTTTTCTTGAAATTTTGATCATTTTCAGGATTGGGTTGGTCTACCAGCAGGAGTGAAGTTTGATCCAAATGATCAAGAATTGATAGAGCATCTTGAAGCAAAAGTTGAAGATAAAAACTTGAAATCTCACCCTTTGATTGATGAGTTCATTCCTACTATTGAAGGTGAAGATGGGATTTGTTATACACATCCAGAAAAACTCCCCGGTGAGTATGCGCATGATTATAAGACGAAAAGATAAGAATAAGATCAAATCAAACACCAGAAGAACAAGAAAGAAGATCTAATATATAAGCTTTCTTGTTCATCAATAGTTCAGTGAGTTAGGTTATACTATTGAATCTAAAGAAATTTAGGGTTTTCTGGTTTGTTATGACTTTTTTTTTGGGAAATTTTCACTTTGTCACACCTAAGCAAACCTAATATTGATAAAACTTTGGATTTCTTGTTTGTTATGACTTTCTTAACTATTTTTCTTGATTTCTAGGAGTTACAAGAGATGGATTAAGTAGACACTTCTTTCATCGACCTTTGAAAGCTTATACCACCGGTACAAGAAAACGACGAAAAATCCAGACGGAGTGCGATCTCCAAGGCGGTGAAACGCGGTGGCATAAAACGGGCAAGACCCGGCCAGTTATGGTGAGTGGGAAGCAAAAAGGGTGCAAGAAAATCTTGGTACTTTATACCAACTTTGGGAAAAACCGGAAACCCGAAAAGACTAATTGGGTAATGCATCAATATCATCTCGGACAACACGAGGAGGAGAGGGAAGGCGAGCTTGTGGTATCGAAAATATTTTACCAAACGCAACCAAGGCAGTGTAATTGGTCCGAGAGAGCGATCAACAACAACATTGTATCGAATAATATTCATATTGAATGCATGAATAATGTTAGTAGAAGGGAAAGTAGAAGTGGAAGTGGGAGTTGTTCTTCTTCAAAAGAAATAAATGTTGCTACCCCAATGAATAATGTTACTGGTCACATGAACATGAGAGATGAACTTGTTGGCAATGCTATGACAAGTTACAATCCAATGGATCAAATGCAACATTATAAACAGTTTGATCAATTTAGCTTCGTGCCATATAGAAAAAGCTTCGGTGAGGTATGTTTCTTGATCCAATTTTCATAAATTTTAGTGATGGGTCGTATTCATTTACATGATCAAACATTATTTTTTTGTGGGTCCAACTTTTAGATCTATGGAACACATAAAACTTTTTTAAAGATTGAATCAATCCCAATGGAAGATCACACATCATTTATATAAGAACATAAGAAACTTGAACTTGGAACTTACTCAAAATACCTAAAGAGCCCAAATATGAATCTGTCGTGCTACACAATATTTTCATAACCACTCCAGTTGGACCAAGAACCATCTAAATCATCGTGTTACAAGTATTTTTGAACCGCTTTCATTTGAGTTTATGGTTTATGATGAGGAGAACCGAAGAACGGGTTGGACCAAATTTAAAAAAAATTGTTTTTTTTTATTTCCGAAATATTATACACTCATCTTTATTATTTCACTCTTGGTATATTTTGTTAACATTAAAATTATATAAAAAACAAGTGATAACACAAATATTAATTTTTAAATTATTTATTAGATCATCTGATTTTTGAAATCGGTCCAAATGGTAGTTCGGTAAAGCGGCCAGTTCGATAACCAGTCGACTTAATCGAAACATTGGTGCCACCCGCCGAAGAGAGCAACATTTTTAATCTTATGTATCGATTTATTGGGCCATTATGAATAAAAGCATAAACTTGAAAGACCTTAAAATCTTGATTTTTTTTTTCTGGTTGCAAAAGGAGTTGTTGGTTGATTGTATTTTACACAAACTTTTTGGCTCGTGGACAAGAAATGAGGACTAAAAATGTGGTTGAGTGCAAGGTTAAGATTGAAAACGGTTTAAGTGTTGCTTTTAACTTATAAATATATGCATGTGAATTAATGTACCATGCATGTATACACATATACTGCATGCTTTAGCTAAGAGGTTATGAGTGAAACTTTGCAGGTGGTAACAACAGCAGGAGAGGCTTCTACCACGTGCGATGAGCGTGACCTGCAAAAGCAACACCAACAGATGAACCTTGACCAGGATCAACAACATTATCCACATCAGCAACATGTGGCAACCACAGCCTTCCATGTCAGCAGACCGTCTAACGCCATGTCAGCAATCGTCACTCCCCCTTTGAATCACACCTCAGTTGTCCTTGATGATGACTCCTTCCATGTCTCTAGGATCATTGAAAGTTTTCAAGTAAGCATATATTACTTACATATATTTCTATCTTTAAGCATGTTAATTTCAGAACTGCGATAACTGCAAGATGCACTTATACATAATGCATAGTCGATATCAATATAGTAGAGAGCGAAAATATGACGCTTATATAAAAATCTTATGTGTCACACTCAAAGTACTACGTACAAGTGTATTATACGATATGATTTCTACTGTTTTCAACATATATTTGGCACCCCTCTATTTTTATTATTGAAATTATTGTAATTGATCATATTTTAATTCATATTTGTAGATGCACTTATACATAATGCCTAGTCGATATCAATATAGTGGCGAGAGAAAGTATGACGCTTATGTAACACTCTTATGTGTCATACACAAAGTACTACGTACAAGTGTATTATACGATATGATTTCTACTGTTTTCAACATATATTTGGTTTTGAAATCGAAATGAACACGCCTCTATTTTTATTATTGAAATTAATGTAATTGATCATATTTTAATTCCTATTTATTATAAAGCTTTTAAGAATTTTATAATCTTGATATCATTTTTTTACTTAAATAATTATTTATAAAGGGTTTTCTAGTTATTGTCAACCAAGTTGAGGACAAGTAATGATATACACTTTTATGTTCTTGTTTTGGTGACAATAAATGATTATATGGATAATTATGTTCTATTATTGTTGCGAAGAAAAATGGAGCACTTAAATGTGTCTGTAAGCTGTAGCGATTAAGCATGCATGCACACCATCTATAGGATATGTGGATGCTTTTATAAATTATTAATAAAATATATATAAACTTACTATATTATAATATCAACAAACGTTTTACATGCGTTTAAATATAACTGGCGGGAAGGAATATATAGATAGGGTTTAAAAAAGTTGATACCCTAATATTTTTGTAAAGATTGAGAACAAAATGAATCATATTTTAGTCTTAAATTAAACTTGAGTTAAATGCCATTTTAGTCCTTATGGTTTTGGCAATTTTGATAATTTAGTTCAAAGGTTTTATTTTTCACCTGTGAGTCCAAAAATGTTTCATCGTTGCCATTTTAGTCCACTGGGTTATCTTCATCCATTTTTTCTGTTAACGAGAAGGCCAATTCGATCATTTTATATGGCCGAATTGTACTTCTAGTTAACAGAATTACATATAAAATGACCGAATTCGCCTTCTCCTTAACAGAAAAAAATAGATGAAGTTAACCCAGCGGACCAAAATGACAACGATAAAACCTTTTTTAACCCACAGATGAAAAATGAAATCTTTGGACTAAACTGGCAAAATAACCCAAATCACAGGACTAAAATGACATTTAACTCATTAAACTTTTTGTTAAATTTGAACATGTTTAAATTAGTACAAAAATCATATTGCTGACTTTTAAATTTTAATAGCAGGTTTAAATTAATAAAAAAAACACATAATATATATATATATATATATATATATATATAAGTAATGAGGGTGTTTAATTTGTCTCATTGTCTATATATTCCTATTAATATATACTAAAAATACTTTTTATGAATTGATTTAAAACAGCAACAGCAGCATCATAAGATAGTTGGAAGATCGGCATCAGGATTGGATGAAGTGATAATGGGGTGCACTCCATCATCAGCAACCGATATCAAAGAAGTGAGTTTAATTTGCCACCTTTTATTTTTACTCTCTCTCTCTCTCTCTCTATATATATATATATATTATAAAGGAAAGGGTAATTGGTATATATTTATTATAAATTAATAAGTTATAAATTAAGAATATTAATATAAAAAGAAAGAAAGAAAAGTTATGTATCGTCTTTATCTCTTTTGACGGTTCTCATTACCAAACAAGGAACAACACAATCGTGAAAAGAAAAAGAGCAAAAGAAGTATGAAATTCTATACTCTCTAATTAAATAACATTTAGGAGTTACTTGACTATCTTTAATTGTTTGTTTTACCTTAAATACTTTTTACATCTTTTGGTCTTTAATTTTTCAACCATTTTTTGAAAGAATTTAATTTTGATAATTCAGGTTATCGTTTCTTATAAATGACACATTAAAATAAATTTCTATGCAAAAAAAAAAAAACAAATATTGTGTGATGATGAATTGATTTTCATCTTATAAATCAACTTATTTTGAGAAAACATAGTTAAATCTATTGGGCTATTTTAAAATAGGAATGTAGCATATAACATAACGCTACAGAATTCATGTAGGACATAAGTAGTACATTTTCCTTTATGTGTAGGTTACGTAAGGCTATAAAGTGTGGTCATGAACCTTATGACCATCATTATCCTCCACGTCAGTGTCATGTCACCCACCTCTAATCCACAATCCAAAACCACTACCTTTAGGTGTGATCATGACTCAAACCACTATTCTCTTATTTATTTTAATTTATCTTTGTTTAAAGAAAAAGAAAATGATTACTTAAAAAAATGTAAAAATGGAAAGGAGGACCATGGTTAACATGGTTTAATCCATGCAAACCATGGTGGATCAGGGAAGAGTTGGTATAGCCTTCCATTCATGTTCCTACGTGACGAATCATGTCTCAAAATGACACTCACACCCTTTAGCCTAGGTGAACAAAAACCATCAAACTAATTTCTTAATGTGTTTTTTTTATTCGTTTTCCTACACATGTGTAGCAGTGTACATAATTTAACCTACATATATAGCCTATATTCCTAAACAAATAATGAAACCAATTTCTTCATATTTGGTTTTGAATTCAAGGAAAGAGTTAGAGACAACAAGCATTACCATTACATTTTATTTTTAAAATTGAAAAATTGATTGATGTGTTTTGTTTTGTGTGTTCTCCCAATATATAGTGTTTTGCATAAATATTTCCCATATATATTTGTATGGAAAGGTGTTGGTACTTTTTTTTGGTTTTTTGGATGGTTGAGATACACTTAACCAAGTTCAATTTGTTTTTATGCTAAAAAATCATGCATAAAATGCTTGATTTTGATTTTACTTTTAAAGGGGAAAATAATAGATAAAAAGTGAGCCAAAAGATGAGCCATAATTTGTGGAACCTGCTTCCTTTTCCATCTTACTGGACAATAAGAGAAAAGGTTAAAAGAAGTTGAAGCAGTCGTTATCTGCTCCAAATATAGTTTGATTGATATATTTTCTGCTCATCTTTTAATATCTATATTAAAATTTTAATTTTGATTACAGGTTAAACGGGTCATGATTAATTAAGTGACAAAAGTGTTTTTTACTAAATATATATATAGTGACATTAATCTAACCACTCATCTATGTTTAAATGGAGTGTTATGTTTTTTTTTTTTAAATCTGAAACGAGTATATCAGCTTATAACGAGGATTTATATTTTTTACAAGAACCACAGGAAATTATTATAATAAATATAAGAAATGATATTATATATTTAAAACTTAATAAAATAGAATGCAAGAAGCAAAGATATCGTAAGGTGTTGGGAACACCAAAGTAAGTTTGAAAGAAAAGTGAAGATGATGACCCAAAATCTTTTGCAAGTGTATGGTATCCTAGGACATTTATACACGTCTTTTTAGTGTAGAGATACAACAAAATATGAATAATTTATTTTTTATAATGAAACGAAATTCTTACAAAGTAACTACTAAAACTAGTTTTCTCATATTTGGGATTCTCAGCTTCTCTCTGGCTCTTGTTGTATTTTTATTTCGTTGCTTATAAAAATGCCGCCGTTTGAAAAAAAAAAATACTACTTTTCTTTTTATTATCAAAAAGTAAAAAAAAAAACAATGATTAATATTCTTTTATCTTCAGCAACTCCATCTCTTATTTTTTTTCTTGTGTTAATAGCAGGAGTGTTCCATAACAAATCCTCAAGAAACAGACTGGTTGAAGTACTCTACCTATTGGCCTGATCCTGATCACCATGTCTAGAATCCAGCATTCAAATGATACATACATACATATATAAACGTATCTGTGTGTATATGTACACACGTGTGAATCCAAATAAGAACCGTAAAATATTTATAAACTACTGTAAATCATTTTATTCATATGTGAATACATGTGTTCACGTAAGAATACACTATATTTTTATTAATACAGTGTATTCATTTTGTGAAAGTGTTAAAAAAAATATAGTATGTTCACATGTAAATAATATGATTTTTGTGGTTCTTAAATATTTAGTGATTCCTATTTAAAAGAAATCGTGTTAAGGATAGGAAGAAAGAAAAACCAGGCAATATGGTTTATGAGTGACTATAGATTTTGTGAACAGTCTTAAAAGCCTTTTTTTTTTGTTTCTGTAAAACACATTTATATTTGTAGTAAGAAACATGTATGATAGTTTTAAAATACAATAAAAAAGATTGTCCCCTTCATCCCCCCCTGTTCTCTTTCATGTGTAAATATGTGTAAATGCAAATTTAAGGATAAATTACACTTTTCGTCCTTTATGTTTATACCGGATTGCAACGGATAGCCTTTAACTTCAATAATTACAGTCACAGTCCTTTATTTGCAAAACCCGTTACACTTTACGTCCTTTAGCGCTAACCTAGTTAAAATTTTCAGTTAAATATGGTATGTGTTTTGCCCATAAGGGTAATTCAGTCATTTGCCCATTGGATTTTAATAATCCAAAGTTTCACTAATTAGCCGGTAATAATCTCAACTTCAAAAATTGCCTACAACAGTCCCAACTTGTAAGATTTTGGCTACCAATGATCCTTGTCTAACTGAGTTATAACCCAGTTAGTTTTTTGAAGTTTTGAGCGGCGGAGAAGGTCACTAGAGGTTGGAGATGACAAGTGGTGGTCTCCTTTGGTGGTTTCAGGGGTAAAGAAGGTCGTCGGAATAAGTTGCAGGTCACCAGAGTTGCGTAGATGGTGGACATTTTAAACTTTTGAGAAGCGGAGAAGATTACAGGAGGTCAGAGATGATTGGTGGTGGTCTCGTTTGGTGGTTTTAGGGGTAAAACGGGTCGCCGGAATAAGTTGCAGGTCACCAGCCCAACAAGGTTATAACCCAGTTAGTCAAGGATCATTGGTGGCCAAAATCTTACAAGTTTGGACTGTTGTAGGCAATTTTTAAAGTTGGGATTATTACCGGCCAATTAGTGAAACTTGAGATTATTAAAATCCAATACCCCATAAATTTAAAAAAGTAAATTAAAAATAAAACATAAAAAGTAATAAAACATAAACACCCTATTCTCTCTCTCTAAACACCATCTCTTTCTCTCTCTAATCCCAAACCCCCAATTTCCGGTGGTGGTGGACGCAACTTTCGTGGTGGTGGCAGTGGCGGATTTGGTGGTGGTGACGGCAGCTTTGTGGTGTGGCAGTGACCAAAAAAAGTCAAAACACATCCCAAACCCTCCAACTTCTCAAATTCAAACAAAACCCTACTGAACTGAAGAACCAAAATGCAATTCAAACCCCAATTTCTCAAACCCAAACAAAACCCTCTTACCAAACAATGCAATTCAAGAACCCCAATTGACCCAAAAGTCAAAACTGCACAATCTGCACAACCGCCAACAAAATCTGCACAATCCACCGTTTAATCTCACCAACACTCAACCCATTTTCCTTCTTGGCCTGTCTCACAACTGTCGCTAAATCGGTATCCAAATACTCAAGCACAAGCATACCGTCCTCATCAGGGACCAGAAATACTCGTGCAAAACGACGATGTTGGGCGAGTGCTGAAGCGTTTGAAGCGCCTCGATTTCGCGAAAGGCTCCTCATACGCTCTACCAATCTGTTCTTCAGTCTCCTGCGGGCCCTCGTCGAACGATGGCGGAGCAACAGGGCTTTAGAGAGGGAGAGAGGTGGTGTGATGGTGGGTGGGGAGGAGAGAGAAGCGGCGGAGAGAGAGGGTGGAGAAGGTGGTGGAGAGAGGAAGCCATGGTGGTGTTCAAGATCTGATCTTTTGAAGGTTTTGAGAAAGGGAAGAGTGTTCAAGATCTGATCTGTTGAAGAGAGAGAATGTTAATTTATATATATTTTAATTTAATTAATTTAATTTTAGAGTAAAATTACTAACATACCCTCATGTGTAGGGCACATGCCTAACTTAACTAAAAGTTTTAACCAGGTTAGAGTCAAAGGACCTAAGCTGTAACGGGTTTTACAAATAAAGGACTGTGACTGTAATTATTGAAGCTAAAGGGCATCCATTGCAATCCAATACAAACATAAATGACGAAAAGTGTAATTTATCCCAAATTTAAATATGTAAGTATGAATTATGTATTTATTATAAGAAAGATATGTAAATTGTATACTACTAAATTTATTTCTCTTTTAGAGTAAATTGCACAAAACATCCTTTAAGTTTCACAAATCTTACTGGTTTTAGCCTTAATCTTTAAAATTTGCCAAAACCAGCATTTAAGATTAATTTTGTTACGGGTTTCATCCTTTATCACTAACCCAGTTACCAATCCATGTGTAAATGGCCTCACATGCATAGCATGTGAGGGTAAAACCGTCATTTCATGCTTGTGAGGTTATAAAACCCAAATAAAATCCCAGAGTCTTCATCAGTTCAAACATCTTTCAAACTCACTCACCGGAATTATCCTGCCGGAGTTCGGAAAGGCGAAAAATCTTTGGTTTTGTCCCATTTTCAAACATCAGCATAGTAAGCTCCCCAATTTCAACCAGAATTTGTCTGTGAGTGTGGTGATCTGTTTTGCAATGGTGGGGTTAGAGGAGAAGAAGAAGATGAAAATTATTGTTGTTCTGGCCATGGTGGTGATGTGTGATTAGGTGTAGAATAAGTTGATTGTGGGGTTTAGATATTAATTTTAAAATTATTATTTACTTTTAACTGATATTAGACATGTGAAATGGAAAGGAGCAAACTGAAAAAAGAAAAAACCCTCTTAATTTGCGAGTCAAAGAAAGACAATGATCTCCAAGACCCCTATTTCTTGAAAACACCCACTACATTTCTTCTTCTTGTTCTTCATCATCTTTTCTCTTTCCCAGCAACAATGGAACCCAACCCCCTAAACCCACAAATCCCACCGCCTCAAAACATCCCACAATTCCCACCGCACATCAGCCCGAAAAATCACGATATCATCCTTCTAATCGACATTGATGACTTCATAAATGAAACCGGCAGGAATCCTTTGCAACATATGTCTGCATTTTTCTATATCCAAAAACACCAAATCTTTAAGATTCAAAAAGAGAGCAGAAAACAGAGTACCAGATAAAAAGTTATTACCAAGCCCAACTGCCCAAGTGATCAAGCCCAACTGCCCAAGTGATCGGTGAGAGTGAGTTTGAAAGATGTTTGAACTGATGAAGACTATGAGATTTTATTTGGGTTTTATAAGCTCACAAGCATGAAATGACGGTTTTACCCTCACTTGCTATGCATATGAGGCCATTTAACATGGATTAATAACTTGGTTAGTGATAAAGGATGAAACCCGTAACAAAATTAATCTTAAAGGCTGGTTTTGGCAAGTTTTAAAGATTAAGGCTGAAGCCAAAAAGATTGGTGAAACTTAAAGGATCTTTTGTGCAAATTACTCTCTCTTTTATATATACATATATATACACACATATATGGATGCACACACTTATTATTTGTGATAGATTGTTTGTATGAGCTGAAGCGGGCCAGATTTAAACGAATCAAAAGGCTGAAACATAATCTTGAAGCAACCTTCTAATAGAAACTAGTCAAAATAGACGTAATAGCATTCACATCTCATTCTGCATTTTTATGTGAGTGGGTTCTATATATTATGAAAAATGATTTTGAGTGGTTGTGTGTGGATAAGAGAAAAAATGTTGGTGTTCATTAGTATATTTTAGGGGACACTGTTCACCCCTATTAATTTTTAATATTTTTTGCAAATGATTATGAGTGGAGGAGAGAAAAATATAATGATAAAAGTATAAATAAGTATTATTTAACTGATAAAAAAAGAAAAAAAATTGATTGATTTTTAATGTAATTATAGAAACATAAATAGGAGAAAGGATGTGAATGCTCTAATATATTTCATGAAAGTGCTAACTAAACAATATACAATAATAAATGTAACGAGATTAATTTAAGTGGATGTTTCCCCTTCAAGACCCAATATGGTCCTTACGGTGTTATATAAGATGTACTTAATTATACCATAAGGTGGAGGTAGCAGAGATGAGGATGTTAAGGTGGATGTGTGGACATACTAGGTTGGATAAGATAAGAAATTTGGTCTTTAGGAAGAGATTAAGGGTGGCTTGTATATCGGATAAGATAAGAGAGGAGGCGTTGAGATGGTATTGCACACTAAGAGGCGAGAAGTGACAGCCATGGTTAGAACCGTGAAAACTCTTATGGTGGAGGGGAGGATAAGTAGAGGCAGACCGAAACTGACTTGGGAGGAGAGAATTAGGCAAGATTTGTAGCAATTTGCACCTCTCTGATGACATGGTTAGGGTAGGGATTCGTGGAGACGCAGAATTAAGGTTAAAAACTTTTGGGAGTAGGGTACAGTTTGTTTTTTAGTCTTACCTTACAACACTAGTTTCTTAGTGTTTTTTTTAGTGGTCTTTGCATACTGTCGTTTGTTTGTGTGTCTTTTTGATACGGTACATGTTCATATTATACGTTTTGTAAAGGTACAATTTTTGAGTAGATATGTACATCCGTATTTGATCTCTCTAAGTGTGGTTATGACTTTGGAGCTAGGAGTCTCACTGGAAACAGTGTCTCTATCCCTAGGATGGATGTAAGGCTTACCTACATCCTACCCTCCCCAGATCCCACCAATAGCTTTCGGTATGAGTGAGATTTCTACTGGGTATGTTTGTTGTTGTCGTTTACTAAATTATACCGCAAAAGTTTTATATCAAACCATCCATAATAGAAGGCTTCAAATTAAAGTGACTTCACATAAGGTTCTGTCCATCCTGCTCACGCTTTACTCCCACAACCAAAACCAGCTAAAAACGCCTAAAAACACGTCCTATCCCTTCACATAATTCGTTATGGGACGTTTTTACACAAGAACACAATGTCCTCTTTCCTTCACATCATCTCCTCTTTTCTCAGAATCACCCCGAAGACCGATCATTGTGGATGCTAGAGTAGAGTTATTCTGATGCAGATGGGCCACCAGTTTTACCTTGTACTTCTCAGGAATGTCACGTAGATCAAAGATGCGTTCAACAGTTTGAAGCCAATCAATAAACGCATCGGGTTCAGCCTTCCCATCAAACTGCGGGACATCAATCTTGATTCCCAAGTTTCTTAATGGGTCTGGATTTGGGTCCCTTCGCGCAAACGGGTTCCCTTGGTCCTCCGGAGCAAAAGGGTTGTATCGATCGCCCCCTCATCCCAGATGACGGAGTCGGTCTCGGTCTCTTCATCGGATCGGATCCCTCGTCCCAATTCAAGGTCCCGGACTCTTTGTTGCAGGCGTGCGATCTCCTCTATATCACGTGGATCCCGCCGATAATCCTCGTTGCCTCGATCGGCGTTTCTACGGGGATGGCGATTCATGCGTGCTCCACGGTCTCCCATACTCGGATCTTGCTGTGCTCTGGTACCACCTGATGCAGTCTTCCTTGATCACCAAGTCAGAACGCCAAAACAAGAACCAAAATTGAAACGAAGTTTCATAAACTTTAAAAAAAACAAGCCATCGTTCAATAAGAAAATAAAGCCCTCTAAATAGTTCTACGTAGCCACAAAAATAGGAGATATCCCAAGAAACATGCAGGGAAAAAGGAAACAAAATAAAGACTAATTTTAAGCATTAAAAAAAAGATAGCAGCAACTTAATCCTCATCGCACCCAAATGGGCCTGTTGGGCTTAAGTCGTCTGGGTCGGGTGGCCCATCTGCATTACTGATTGTTTGAGAGGAAAAGTGTTCTGTTGGACAACCGCGGCCACGGCGGCTTTTGAAGAATTAAAACACTGCATCACAAGGGCACCTGTCTTGGCCTTACCGAACTTTCAGGTTACTTTTCAAGTCGAGTGTGATGCGTCCGGGCTCGGGATAGGAGGAGTACTTAGTCAAGAGGGGCGTCCGATCGCCTTTTTCAGCGAAAAACTCAATGAGGCAAAGCAAAAGTTCAGCACCTATGATAAAGAATTTTACGCGATTGTTCGGAGTTTAGAATTTTGGCGGCATTACCTTCTACACACGGAGTTTATTTTATTTTCCGATCACCAAGCGCTTCGTTTTATTCAAGGGCAACACAAACTCAACCCCCGACATGCTAAATGGGTCGAAGTTTTACAAGATTTCTCCTTTGTTATCCGACACAAATCAGGGGTTACCAACACGGTGGCAGATGCTCTTAGCCGTAGACAAGCCCTGTTAATTTTAGTAGTGCACATCACCCACAAAGTGAAACGGTTGGGTTCTCGTCTCAATTTTAGTAGTGCACATCACCCACAAAGTGATGGGCAAACCGAGGTTACCAATCGGAGTTTGGGCAATTTACTACGTAGTCTTGTTGGGTCGAATCCGAAACAGTGGGACTTAGTTCTACCTCAGGCTGAGTTTGCTTATAATCGGTCCACTCACCGTTCTACCGGAATGAGTCCTTTTCTTGTTGTCTATGGTCGAAACCCATTTACCCCTTTGGACCTTGCACCTTTGCCGGCTACCGAATATTTTAGTGCAGAAGGAGAAGACAGGGCAACCCAGATTAAGCTCATCCATCAACAAGTACGTGACCAAATTATTAATAATAATATCGTGTATCAGCGACGGGCCAATGTGCGACGCAAGAATGTTGTGTTTCAAGAAGGTGATCTCGTTTGGATTCATCTCAGCAAAGAGCGTTTTCCTGGGGGTCGGGCGAGCAAGTTAAACCCGCGGGCGGATGGACCGTTTAAAGTTCTGAAACGTATTAATGACAACGCGTATAAGATAGATTTGCCCGGACATTATAATGTTTCTGCTACCTTCAATGTCGCTGATCTTTCGCCGTTTGTTCCTGAGTTTGATGACCCGTTGGACTCGAGGGCGAGTCCTTCTGAAGAAGGGGGGAATGATGCAGATGGGCCACCCGACCCAGACGACTTAGGCCCAACAGGCCCAGTTGGGTGCGATGAGGATTAAGTTGCTGCTATCTTTTTTTTAATGCTTAAAATTAGTCTTTATTTTGTTTCCTTTTTCCCTGCATGTTTCTTGGGATATCTCCTATTTTTGTGGCTACGTAGAACTATTTAGAGGGCTTTATTTTCTTATTGAACGATGGCTTGTTTTTTTTAAAGTTTATGAAACTTCGTTTCAATTTTGGTTCTTGTTTTGGCGTTCTGACTTGGTGATCAAGGAAGACTGCATCATATTCAACAGTCAGCTTTCTTATAGTTTTTTCGGTTAAAATTCTACCAACGTCACGGTTGAAAAGTTTAACTTAGATTACTTTCTTTGTTGTTAATAATAATATATCATATTGATAAAGATAATAGAAAACCTTATGTACATATTCTAATTCTAAATGGTATACAATCCACATTGATTGGTACATAATAAAAAGTCTTTAATTTTATCTTTTTATCACAAGAAAAAACTGTAAGATTAAAGGGTTTTTGTTATACATGAACAAGAAAAACCTTAAATAAACAGAAAACTGTAAGCAAATTAATGTCGGGAAAGAGTAGAAAGAAGAATCCAAAAATGGAAAGGGGGAAAAGGAAAAGAAACTCAAGGAAAGGCTGCTCTACTGACACAATGATGATTACAGATATCATCTTTATGCATATTATTTCTTTTTCTAATTGATCCTTACAATTTTACATACATGCATACGAAGCTTAATTTATCTATAAAATAATCAAAATAAAAAATATTTCTTTAGTCTTTATCGTACAGTTTAATTACTTAAAAGACATTCAAGATTTTGTTTACTTTATGATGTTTAAATGACATATATAATACAGTTTAATGTTAGACCCAAAAAGTTGTATGTTGCATTCACATCATAGAAAAACATTTGAATTATACATGTAACTTGTAACATATAGGTTTGAGTTAATCAGACAATGTTTAAAATGTAACTGCAAAGAAATTAGGAAAGTACTTTAGAGACATAACCCACAAAATGAATATACTTTGAATTGAACCGCTATCATCTCGTGTAGGTTATATAAACACAGAAGCGTCTCTAAGAATTCACGTACCATGTTCGAGCTTGAAAAATGTGCCCTTCCGTAATGTTCTATAATTATTTAAAAAATTCAAATTAGTATTGGGCTCAATAAAACTAATGGAAGTGGGCTAAATTCTAAACCATAAAAAAAATTTGTAAATGGGCTTATATTAGAATTTGGATTTTTTTTAATCGCGTGCCCCTCAAAATTACGAGCCTTGTGCGGAGGTCCTACCCGCACACCATCAAAGGCGCCCCTGTATGAACAAGTTACGATCACCTAAAGTATGAGTTGTTCAACGACGAGTTTAACCAGGGCGTCAACTAGGATTTGAGCTCATAATAATACAAGCTGAGTGAAGCGGCTCGTCATCTTCAATTTGATGGAACTCATTGCTTGCTGAGCTGGATCATTTTCTGTAATTTGATGATTTTGTGTGGTTTTAATAAAAGTCTCAAATAACAAGTTAGGAACAATATATTGGGTTGGCGTATTCTTTTGAATCGTCTTCCAAATAAACCTAACTAGTTATTTTCCCGCGCGCTTCGCGGCGAAAATTTCGTTGGTATCTGTTCTGTTTGTTATGATACCAACACTCGCCATAGTCATCGAAAGAGAAAACCTTACATTGATCGAAAACAATAAAAAACGAATATCTATACAGGTACCAATGTTCATTTTTTTTAATGACAACGCCTGGTCTACTGTAGTCACCAATAATTCTAATATTTATCACCCTTGCCCAGGATTGAACCTAGAACATCTCCCTTAAGAGGCATATGCCTCTACAAGTGGGCTAACCCCACATTGGCAAAACATAGAATCGGACACAACAACAATCGAACTTGCGTCAGCTGCTTGCAATACAACGCATCAACCCTAACAACACATCATTTGATTTGTATATTGTTTAGTTGATATCAGTTTGGATGGTTTGTATTTTTTAGTTTATTTTTTTCAACGTTGCCATATAAACATTATGGAAAACGGCTATTGTGCCGCTATCATACCAACCCAAACCCAAACCCAAACCCAAACCCAAACCGACTGAACAACATTTGTATCATTACCGGGATTTATTTTTATTGTTTTTCCTTTCGATAAACTAAGATCGTATTGCTATCATACCGTACTGAACTGAACAACATCTGTACCGTTATGTATTAATTTTTATGGTTTTTTGTTTGATAACATATATCGTGTCGCTATCGTAGTGATCCGAACGTAAGTTATTATAAAAAAATCAAACTGAACGCTAAACAAAATGCTACTAATAGAAAGAACAAATACCTAATAATTATCTTATTACTAAACAATTAAATGAATAATTGATAAAATATTACTAATTACTAAATAAAAACAAATACTTAAAATATTTCAACTACTATTCATCATAACTTTCTATTAATATATATACCTAGTTAAATTCCCCCGCACGTTGCGGCTCATTCGGTATAGGTTCGATTCATTACGACATCGATGTGGTATCGCCACTCGGTATATCAAGGGAAAGATAAAACCCAAAAAATAAAGTCACAATATGACCAAAATAATATCAATATGTGTTTTACATCGGTCAAAAACCATAAATACGAATATCAGTAACGGTTCTGATAATAAGGATACCGATACCATGTTATACAGTCAGGGGCGGACCCATATGGTCCGGGTCGGGGTCCACGGACCCCAATCTTTTTTTAGAAAATAGTAGAACCGGTATGTTAAATTTTTCAAGGATCCCATAAAATTAATTAATTGGACCCCATAGTATTAAAAGCAAAGATGGTGTGGTGGTAAATCTCCTTGTGTTCTAACAAATAGATCCCGAGTTCAAGTCTTACATGTCCTATTTTTTTAGTTTATTTTTTTCCATCAAAATTAAATTAGTGTTTTAAAACAGCACAACCGCCCTCTAATTTGCTTCTTTAAAATGATAAATTGAATGTCGATTTTATTTAACACTTGATTACCAAATAAAACTTTCATCATATAATGTAGTGGTTTCATGTCCACTAAATGCTTCTACATTATTTTCTAGCACCGACTACGATGATCGACCCGAAAATTTTAATTTTTGGTTGTGAAAAATCCTTACACAAAAAATGGACCCCAATGAAAAAAAATCATGGGTCCGTCACTGTATACAGTCGAAATCGCCAGGGCATCAATGTAAACATTATCTTAAATGTTATATAAGAAAACTTAAAATAATAAAATAAGGAAACAATAAAATAATAAATTAAAGTAATAAAATAATAAAAACTTAAAAAAACTATAATATTAAAAAAAAATTGAATTACTGTTCATCACGAGTTCTTATTAATATGTATAATAATATGGTAGATAGCGGGATTGATGTTCCTAGTGTGTTGTGCCCTATTTGTGATGAATGGGGTGCAAACGAGCCGAGCCCGAGCTCGGCCAGGCTCGAGCTCGAGCTCGATTAACTTATGAGAGCTCGGGCTCGAGCTCGGCTCGATTCAAGCTTTGTTTTCAAAGCTCGAACTCGGCTCGTTTGTATTTTATCAAGCTCGAGCTCGGCTCGGGCTCGGCTCGTTTATTTTCTATTAATTAGGATATTAAATAAAAATAATATAAATAATAGACTTTTTAGGCTTGCGAGCTCGATAAGTAAAGCTCGGTCTCGTTTACTAAATAAACTTATTTTTAGGTTCGAGGTCGGCTTGTAAACAAGTTTGAATAAGCTCGGCTCGACTCGGCTCGTTTACACTAAGGCTCAATAAGGCTCGACGAGCCTAACGAGCTTCACATATGAGGCTCGAGCTCGGGCTCGATAAACAAACGAGCTTTGTTTTGAGGCTCAAGTTTGGCTCGGGCTCGATAAGGCTCGGCTCGTTTCGAGCTTTTTCTCGAGCCGGTCTCGAGTAGCTCGCGAGCCGCTCGGCTCGTTTGCACCCCTAGTGATGATGCGGAAGAGTCGTTGGAGCATTTATTTGGAGAATGTAAGATTGCTATCTCCATTCAAACTCAACTCGAAACTTATACAAGCAGGGGCGAAGCATTGAAGGGGCCGGGGGGGGGGGGGGGACGACTCCCCGAACTTTTCGCTCAGTAGTGTTATGTATGTACGTTTCGTATAGAATTTTTTAGATATATACGTTTTCGACCCCCCAGTTTTATAAAAAAATAAAATCTTTAGGTATATATTTTTAGGTCCGATGACTTCCGTCCCCCGGTGGAAATTTTCAAGTTTCGCCACTGTATACAAGCCAACTAGCTAGAAAAAGAGAAGCTTAATGTATGAATGTTACTTGTTAGTAGGGATGAGCATATCGGTATCCGATACCGTACCGATACCGCCTAATACCGATCCCGAATTTCACCCAAACTAGGTACCGATACCGATATCGAAACATGTCGGTTAGGTATCGGTACGGTACGGTATCAGTATTATACCGTATTTTGAGGGTCGGTATCGGTATAATACCGATACCGTACCGTACCGTACCGATACCGAAAACGCCAAAAAGTGGATACCGATCGGGATCGGGATCGGTACAGGATCGGTACGGGATCGGTACGGGATCGGTACGGGATCGGTATTCGGTGGCATATGCTCATCCCTACTTGTTAGGGACTAATTGGAAAAATAACAAAGACTTGTGGACCCTTATAAAAATGATGAACAATGATTATCTCTTGTGAGAAGTGTCACTTTCCACATGCATGCAAATAAATATAAATATAAAAACTAAAATCTTAAAAAGTTGAAATTCAAATTTTAGCACTTTATAGAAGATTTTGGAAGCTTTTATAAGAAAAGAAACAAGCAACTAGGACCAGAATGACAAGTAGCAAGTGTACAAGTTAAGTAGCTAAAGGTACTTGTTGTCACTACAGTGTGTGAGTTTCCTAAGATTCGGTCTCCATAAAGAAGTTGCAGAGCAGGAATATGACAACATGCATGGCTGCTTTTTAGAGACAAAGAATCCTTCCCTCACTTTCATTTCAGAATAAAACTATCAAGTAAAAAGTGATAAATGATAAAACAAAAGAAAACTATCAAGGTATGGTAGAATCTAGTCATAAATCATGGTCATCTATGACGGGAAACAAAAATTGATGTGTTATAATGCATCTAGGTTATAATGCATAAGGAAATAAATGTATTTACTGTGACAACCTCCGACCACACTCTGGACAAGAGCCGTGAACAGTCAAGTAGTACTGGTGGTTATTTCGAAAATATTGCAACGAAATTTTCATCAGGACTGTGAGTTAGGAAAAAATCAGAGTTATAGAAACACCGGATTTTATTTATTGAACAGATGGGGATAAAACCCATGTTTTACAAAGGTAACTTTAAATGGGATAAACACGAATACATAAAACAATGTTTCTTAATTTAATTGATAAAATGAACCACTTCTTTAAGCCTTGTGGTGTCGTATCACAACTCATATTCAGATCTAAGGTAATCACCTGAAAATGTTTAAAAACATTTTATTAGCATGAAATACTACTGAGATCATTCATTTTGTAAAAAAAGACACATTGTTATAATTACAACATTAAGGGTTTTTACATTTGTTTATCTCACCAAACTACTATTGGCTAACTCATTATCCAATAGTAAAGAAACCATTTTAAATAGTATTTATCATTCGGTGGCAGTTCTGTGATTGTGGTCATATCACTAATTGGCTAACCCATTGTCCTATAGTGATGCATAATAAGTAATGTATACAAAACCTCACATACTGCCAGTAGTTTCCCAGTAAGAATATAAAGACTTAATCACTGTAATATAAGTAACAATTGGAAAACATTTAGGGTTTTAAAAGCATTTGATAAAAGAGAATAACTCACCTTATAGGTCTATAGTTCTTGATTTAACACGCCTCCTGATTCTAAGCCTTCTGATAGTTAAGCATCTACTTATAATTCTGAATCTTCTGGTAATTAAGCATCTATTTTGATAGTAAGTTTATAGTTTTGAGCTTTTTGATAGTTAAACATTTAGCTTTCAGGCAGCACTTTGGCATTCGTTAGTTGGTTCCCTGATCGATCGGACAGAATATCATATGAGTAATTATAGGTTAGAACACCAACGTATAAAGAGATGAAGAGAAGGATGAGCAAGGAAAAATGAATCCTAAGCTTCCTATTTATAGGTAAGGAATATGTCTTTCTTTTCTAGGAAGTTTCATATATACCTCTTCCCCAGTTGTTATCTACCCATATATAGCTTTCTTATATGTATCTTCCTTATATATACATTCCTTATATGTTATCTACCTCATATATACCTATTTAGATGTTATCTACCTTATATATATTTCTATTTTGATGTTAAGTTATTAAACTTACTTAACCGTTTTGTTGTTAAACTTAGCCGTTTAACTAATTAATTTACGTTAACTGTTTAATTAAGTAACTTACTTCACCGATTAATTAATTAACTTAATTAATTTACTGGAACGGGATCAGGAGAGAATGGTGAAAAGTGTGAGAACGGTGAAAACGGATCCTGGCCCAACACGTGGCAGGGGGCGCTAATTGTTATGCGGGGGAACGATTGTCCTTTTATACGTTCCCTCCTTATCCGCGTTATAAATCTCTTTCAAATTAAAACTCCAAAGATTTCTTGTTAGCTGTTACCCCCTTTGCAAACTTTCTCATATCTATGGCGTCTAACGTGGATTATGTTCGACAAAGTAAAATTCGTTGGCGTTTTCTATTTTTGTTTTAGCAAATCATGCTACAGATATGGCGTTTTGTTCTTTTATGCTTGTTTCATTGTTTTTTTTATAATGTGTTGTATGGTTTTCAATGGCGTTATTCAATTATGCAATTTAATCGCGTTTTAATTGGTATTTAAACAATTACTAAGAACTGATAATTGGAGTTTTCAATATTAATTTTAATTGTCGTTTACGATCTAGTATTTTTCTTATGTTTTTACGATCATTGGCATTTTACATCTATTTAATTAGTTTTGAATGTTATTTAGTAGTATTTGTAAACATCAGTTATTACTATTTGTTAATTTGTGTAAACATCAGTTTTGTTAATTATGGCGTTTTCATTATGAAGTTATATCTTGTTAATTATTCATCTCATGTCGTTTTTAAATTATGTGTTTATTATGTCTTGTTTATTATTCAATTAATGCCGTTTTGTTCTATAATGTTATTACGAGACATTTTCTTTTTTAATGGCGTTTTTCTTATTTTTCTGTTCCTCACTGTGTTTTCTCAGACGAAGTTGCTTCCTCGAGTCAAAGGCTTTGCCCCAAAACTGGATTACCATTTATCATTCCTGACGTCAGTGAAGAAATAAAACCCACAATGGACGTGGTATTCTCAAGCCTCGAGGATTGTTATTCAATGTATGTCAAGTATGCCAAGGAGTGTGGCTTTTCAGTCAGGAAAGGTACTACAAAGACAAACTCTAAAGGTGTGTTACATATTAAGTATTACTTGTGTACAAGATTTGGGTTATACAAGGACAAGAAGGTTGATACGTTGGACCCCAATCAAAAGGAGCGATTAGTGCGATCTAACTTTTCAAAGAGGACTGATTGTGGTGCACTTTTAGGTGTAACTTTTGAGGATAGATCATGAAAGGTGTCTAAGTTTGTCGAGGAGCACAACCATTATCTTGTTGAACGTCCTGATAAGCATTTTCTTCCAACTGAACGATACCTCACTCAGCTCCAGAAGCATGTTATACACAGCATGTCTAAGCTGAATTTGGGTCCCGTGAAGGCGCTTAATGTTATGAAGACTTGTTTTGGCGGTTTTGAAGATGTCGGTGTAAGTAAAGTTGAATTTAAGAACTATAAGAGGCAAATTAACTTGTTTATAAGGGAATATGACGCCGATATGGTTGTAAGACATTTGAATGAAAAAAAAACATTCTCAGCCTAATTTCTCGTATGATAACTTCACAGACGAAGAGAATCGTTTGAAGGGACTTTTTTGGTGTGATGATCAAGCCAAACGAAATTACCATGTGTTTGGTGATGTGATTTCGTTTGACGCCACGTATCGTTCCAACAAGTAATATTTTATTATTCAACTTCTTCTATTTTTGGCGTTTTATGAGTTTACATGCAACGGCGTTTTTATTAGTTTATATGATATGGCGTTTTATTAGTTTACTTACAATGGCGTTTTATTAGTTTACATGCAATGGCGTTTTATAAGTTTACATGCAATGGCGTTTTATTATTGTTTTAGTTCTCATGGCGTTTTCACATGCAGATACTCTATGGTGTTTGTACCGTTCACTGGTATAGACAATCATCACTACAATGTTACATTTGGTGCAGCATTATTGGCGTCGGAAACTGCTGATACGTATATTTGGTTGTTGAGAGTTTTTCTAAAAGCTGTTGGTTCTCAACCAAAAGTTGTTGTCACTGACCAAAATCCAGCAATGAAGAAGGCTATTTTTGTTGTATTTGTTGACACGAGGCATCGGTTATGCATGTGGCATGTGATGCATAAACTTTCTTTGAAGGTTGGTATGCTTATTTTTACCTTTGGCGTTTTAGGATACACTGCGTTTTGAAATACATGGCGTTTTATAGTTTGTTAATGTTTTTTTAATTAAGGTTTGTCTTTGTGTAATTTTATATGTTTTTTTTATGCATGGCGTTTTCGTGTTATACATAGGTTGGTGTTAGGCTATGCAATTCCACCAATTTTAAAGAACGTATTTGTGGTGTTGTTTGGACGGATATTCTCACACCTGAAGAGTTTGAATCAGAATGGGAAGCGGTTATCGCAGAGTTCAATTTAGCAGATAATGACTGGCTATCTGATATTTTGCACTTAGGGAATCTTGGATCCCTGCATACTATAGAATGGAAGAGATGTCGGGTCTTATGTGAACGACATCAAGGTCGGAGAGTAAGAATCATTTTTTGGGTCACGTGTGCAATTCGAAAGCTACTCTTGTTGAGTTCATGACTCATTGTGAAACTGCAATAGAAGCACAGCGTCCCACACACCGGAAAAATGATCATGAATCTCGATACAAACGACCCTAGTTGAAGAGTAATTACCAATTGTTGGAAGGCCAAGCTGTTGAAATATATACAAAAAGTATTTTTTGTGACGTTCAAGCTGAGCTAATTGGAATTGCGGATTGCATAAATCAACGTTAAGAAGATCAGCCTGATGGGTTTGTTAAGTTTTACGTAAATGACTTCCAACAGCCTTGTACATCCTTATTTGAGGTAAAAAAAAATGGCATTTTGTTTTTATATGGCGTTTTCTGTTAATGGCGTTTTTTCAAATCCAATGTGTTTTTTTTTTAATTTTTTTAGACAAACATTCTCTGCATGGCGTTATAGAGATATTATTTTTGGCGTTTTTCAGGTAATGTTCCGTAAGTCTGATTGCACACGCAGTTGCTCATGCAGGCGTTTTGAACAGTTTGGTTTGCTATGTAGACATATATTCTATGTTTTGAGAATTATGGACATTAGGGAATTTCCAAAACAGTACGTTCTGAATAGATGGCGCAAAGAGGCTTCCCCAAATTGCTCTCCCGAATTCTCAATTAGTCGTGAATATATGACCGAGCTTGACCCCGATGTGCAAAGTATGATGCAAGATATTATTTTTTTTCAATGGAATATACTTTGAACCGTTTATCTGGTAATAAAGAGGAGCTATCCTTATACAAGGATCATGTTCAATCTTATATGAAGAATGTAGGATCGATTACGGACCCGAACGAGTCGTTCAGAAGAGTTTATGCTCAGTACGAAAGGCGGAAACAGTCGTACTGAGGTCAATTCAGCAAGATATACACTTTAACTGTCGATTTGATTGATTTGATGACGATTTACAATGAGTCGACGCTTCGGCAGCACTTCGTGGCTTCAACCGGAATTACAGAACTGAACTCAAACGAAATCAGGCACCCCCTATATATAGGCAAGCTAATTCCGTTTGAACATGCTCAAACGGAATCAGGTTCATACGGGATTACAGCTTCAAACGGAATTAACATAGGTGATTTCGTTTGAACTGACTGGTTGATTTCAAACGGAATTACACTATGTAATTTCGTTTGAACTTGCCTGTTTACCTATTTTCTTGTTTTGCGTGCCCTGATTTATCTAATACAATACAAGACTCGATACAAGACGAAGTCGACAGACGTATGCACTAACATACTCCCCCTCGGATGTTGACGAGTCTTCAGTGTCGAGTCTTCGGTTGTCAAACCTTCAGTCTTTATCAGTCTTTTCGCTCCCTCCAAAGATTCTCCATTGTAAGCATCCTCAAACAATCTCTTTCTCTTTCTCTTGATTTTCAGGATCTGAATCTGACTCTACTCTCTTCAGACTCCCTCTTGATGTCCTCAGACTCCCCCTTTCGCTAAACTGGGATCGCAGTCTGGAATTCTTTTTTCACAGGTTCTAAGATCGTATCCTGGCTCAAATCCTGCTCTGGATCAAAACCTGGCTAACCTGCACAAATCTCTACCCAAAAATAAGTTTCACAAATTTAAGATTTTGATAAAATTATATCATTTGCAAGTATTTTTCAAAATGATTTATCATTTAAAAGTTTTTGATGATCACTTGTAAACAATCATTTTTCATTCAAAGAACACTTATCCCAAACATGTTGTTCATCATGCTTAGCACTCAGAATTTTGAAAATCAGCTCTCCAACATCAGTTGTCGAAAATCTTTTTGAATTTTTCAAAAGTTAATGCTAAAACACACTAAAATCTTTTTGGATTTTTGAAATGAAATGCAGTAAAGAAATATTTACATACAATATTTTTGTGAGTTTGTGTAAGAGGATCATATCAGTTTATGAAACAAATCACCAACACCGTTAAGCTTTAAACATTTTAAGTTCTAAACGATTCACTTAGATTGTCAGTATACTGATCCACTTAAATTTTTACACAAAGTTCAACTGTTCCGAGATACGAGATTCATGTCTTAGAGACTTAAACTTATTCGCGTGTCCCACCTCAGAATATACTCCCGTATCCAGATCCCAATATTCAGTCTTACAGGTGAGTATATCTAGATGATATCTGTAAGGGGTTAAATGCGAAGGCCGTGAGAGCTCAGGTCAGAACTTCCGTTCAGCAGAGAGATGACGGCTTCGACTTTTGGTGGGTCCCCTTTAGAGGATCTTTTTTTCAACAGCACATGATTTTCATTTTGCAATGTTTTATCATTTTTTATGCTGAGGGTGGGCTATATTTCAAGCAAGCGTAAAGTATTCTCCGGGGACTAGGCCATTGCTTCCGCAAAATCAGAAGTCCCGGGATAATACCCCATATATCACTAAGCATAAAGACCTAGTATCTCAGAAAGAGGGGTCCTTCAAACAAGATTTTGGGGGTTACCCATATCTCCGAGAGATGTTACCCACGATATAAGCAAGTTTGAATTTAGGTTTATATCTCTTCACAATCTACTAAATGTGCAAAAACCTACTGGCACATCATCAGTGAGACCGTTTATCACAATTTTTACTTTCCAATTCTTTAGCATGCTGTGATCGTCCACTGATGTACTATCATTTCCTCTTCTTGACAACAAAACTCATTTTTTATTTTATCATGTTTTTTACTTTTTCAAATTTTCAAATGTTTTTGGATTTTCTGAAATTTCTTATTGTCCCTAAAATTCAAACATATTTAAAGGAAATTTGAAAACAAACTATACAAGTAAATTGAGAACTGATATCGAATCACTTCAATTCGCCATCCACTTGGCATAAACAATCAGAACTCCCCCTTACAACAAACTATTTTCCCATTGTGATTTCAAAACACTTAAGTTTGTTTTAATCAAATGGTTTTTCTGGAAAATTAGTTTTGTTGATTGATTTTACCATTTGTAGGTTAGGGGTTCATCACATTGTTATTAGAAAAATCACATGTAAGAATGATCCAATCAAGTTCAACTTAATGACTTTGATTAACCATTTGTAAGATCACAACCTCTTTTTCAACCACATGTACCAACCATTACCATTTGTAGGTTGAATTCTCAAGATGCCGATTCCTACTCCACACTTACCAACCTGGGAGTTCCGACAAGTCACACTTATCAAAATTTTCAATTTTTCAAAAACAATTTAAGAATGATGCCGATTCATGCTCCGCGATTACCAACTTGGGAGCTCCGGCAAGTCAGGTTTTTCAGTTAGAGATTTTCTCCCAAGCCTGACGGTACTTGGGAGATTCTGAGTTACCAACACTCGGTTGCTTACCTGCCATCTTTTTCTCATAAAATTCTTTAACCCCATTAACCTTCCCATCAATCATTTTACCAAACATGTTTTGTATTGTGAGGTTAAAAGCCTTTTCAACATCAAATTCTTTCTTTTCAGAAAAAAATTGATTTGAAATTTCAATTTTACCAATTTTAGATTTCAAATTTTCAGCCCGCAATGGTGGAAAATTTGCATCATCCAAAAGCGGAACTGACTTCTAACATTTTTCCTTAACACGTGACTCCTCTGATTTTGTGGAATCAGATTCATCACCAGAACTATCACTTGAATTCTTAACAACCCATTTTTGGTTGTTAAGTTTCTCCTTCAGTTTGTAAACATTTTTCGAACATTCACCAACCTCAAAAATTGACTTTTCAAAAACTTTAAATCTGTTCATTGGTGATTCGGTTTTCTCAACAACCTTTGCTTTCAGTTTACCAGAAACTCCCTGTTTTGTTTGAATTGTCTTTGGACAATTTCTGGCAATGTGACCAACTGTTTTACATTAAAAACAGGTTCTAGTCTCTGTTCTTCTTTGAGCAACATTTTTCTTAAGCTCTTCTTGCTTCTTGGCAAGAAAGTCTTTGTTAGATTGTTTTCTGAACACTTGCTCCTTCTCTTCTTCAGTCGTTTTTCCTGAAACAAACACAGTTTTTTGTTTATAAATTTTCTCATTTTTATGATTTTTCGGTGGAATAAAACCAAGTCCTTTCTTGTTGAAATTACCGTTATGGTTTGGTTTCTTTTGAAAACCAGAATCAGAACTGTAATCTTTTTTCTTGTTCAATCTTTGTTGAACTCTTGAGGTGTAAGAATTAGGTTTTTCAGAAAGATTTATATCTTTTATTTCAGAAATATTAATTTCTGTTAGTTTAAAAACCTTTTTGATCATTTCATTTTTAACACCTCTTATTGGAAATATCTCATCAGAATATAATTTGTCAGAATCTTTCAAAGTATATGCTACTTTGATCGGTTCGTCATTCAAATTAGATTTTGATAATAAAAATTCTTTATCATAAACCCGTTTATCCTTTTTGTATGTTGACTTTGACGGTTTGGACTCAGACTTTGACTCAGGTTTGGACTCCGACTTTGACTCCTCTGTATCATCTTTATCTAACACCTGATCGACGACTTTCTTTATTAACTCGGACTCATGATCACTGTCAGACGATGTGAACGTGACATCAATGTTTTCTGGCAAGTTATCTGACGACTCAGACTCCCACTGTAAGTTTGTTTCCTTTTTGACTCTTTCAGAATTTGGATTTCGAGGAGAATATCCATTTTCGACCGGTGGTGGACATTTGTTATAGACAACACTTGGTTTCTTACCAGAAATTTTCACTTCATCATCTTCTTTTGTTTCAGATTTCTTCTCTTCTGAAGTCTTATCTTCTTTAAACGTCTTCAAGCCTTCCACTATCGGGTAAATCCTGTCAACCACAAAAGTAGAACATGAGTAACTTTTTAACAATCTATTTACTCTCTCAGTTTCAATTCTCTGTGTTTCTAGCTTCAATTCAAGCTTAGCACATTTCTCAGTGAAATAGTTGACATCATTAAGATGTCTCATGTATGCTCCTTTGAGTGTATTCATTGCTACGGCTTGTTCACTGCTTGTCTCATTGTATCGATTCATTGCTTTGTTCAAAATATCATATGATTCTTTCAGCCTTTTTATGTTGTGTAGTAATTCATTGTTTTGCTTTATCAAAGAATCACAGTTCATACACTTCTCAGCAACCTTGACTGCATCAGCATCTGTTTTGATTTCAAACGCTGGAACTTCTTTGACTATTCTCACTTGAATTTCTTCTTAATTTTTTTTCTTTTTCTCAGCTTCAGCTTGTTTCATTTGCCTTTCTTCTTCATATTTCTTCCTTTTCTCAGCTTCAGCTTGTTCAAGTTTTTTGTATTTTTCTGCCCAATATTCATCAGTATAATCATTAATAACATGAGCAACAAAACCTTTAGCTTTTAAGATCTCTTTGTCTGGACAATAATTATCCCAGCTAAAATTTTCCCAGCTAAAGCCTTCTGGCAACTTTTCATCATCTTGATTGATTAGACATGCTTTGTTGTCGGCTGAAATATATTTGTCCCAGCTGAAATTTTCTTGATTCACCAAACATGCTCTCTTTGAATCTTCAATCTCCTTCCTTCCATGAGCAGTTTGCAGTTGTTGTTGATGTGGCTGTTGAGCAACTTGATGATAAATCGATTTCCGATAGTAATCATTGTTTCCAAAGGGATTTTGAGCTCCACTGGCTTCACGGTTTGTGCACTCTCTCTTGAAATGCCCCTTTTCCCTGCAACGAAAACAAGTGACTTTAGATTTATCAAAGCCTAAAGTTGAAACATTTGCATCGCGAAAATCATCTATGCCTGTAATTTGTTTAAACTTTTCAGCTCGTCTCAACACGCTCGCCATGCACCATTTTATGTCCACCAATTCCATCTCCTCAGCATCAACTTGATCATAATCCTCTTTTGTAAGCATTGGATTCCCGATCCTCCCTGCAACCAAACTACCATAAGATTCAAGCACAGTTACCAACAAAGACATATGGCTTTTAGCTACTTCCTCTGAATAGTTTTGATCATTTTCGAGATTTAATGCAATGTTGCATTGAAGTACTTTGCCACTCTTTGTTGCTGAAAAATGTGGATCAAACGTTGGAAATGAAGTAAATCCTATTTTGCTGCTTGAACCCTGAGATGAACTTTCAGAAGAACTTTTTGCATTAAAAGCAGTTTCAACCTTTGGAGAAAAATTGGTCTTCTCACTAACGCCACTTTTGTAATATAACCCAATGTCCTGTTCTCCATCATAGTTCTTCATTCTAGCAATTTTCCTTTGCTCTATCTCTTGTGCTTCAAGATGTTTAATAAACTCACTCAGCGTTAAATCTTTAAAATCTGTTTTATTCTTTAACATCATTAGATACGTTCCCCAAACATCATGTGGCAACGCATCAGCCAGCTTCTCAATCAACTCATCTTTATCTTTGTTGATACCCAATCTAGTCATGTTTTTCAACAGGTTGCAATATCTTTCAATAATCTGCTTGGTGTTTTCATTTCTCAACCCACATAATAAATCAAATTCTTTCTTCATAAGCGACTTCTTATTCTGCCTCATCTCAGTACTTCCAAGAAACTTTGCTTCTAATTCAGTCCATATCGAATGAGCACTTCCATTGTGTTGAAGTAAGATCAAGATATCTTCTTTAATCGCTTGCTGCAACAAACTAACCATCATTTTCTCATCTTTGTACTTCTTTTTCTCATCAGCACCCAATTCTCTAATTGGTATTTTCACATTATTATTCCCGACTGGTCTAGCATATTGAATTTCAGTATGTTCCCATGCATCTAAATGGTATGCCTCGACCCAGTTAGCAAAACGTTCGGACCATCCACTAAAATCATCAATGTCCAAGAGCTTAGGTGGTTTTTGTGTTGTTCCTGATTCATTTTCAAGCATTGTGCTTTGAGTAATAGTCATCGGACTAGCAAAAGCATTATAAAACTCGTTTTCCATGTTTCGGTTTGCAAAAGTTCACAATCAGTCAGTTTCAAACGGAGTAACCTTCTCACATGGAATCAAACTTTTAAACGGAATTAACCTTTCAAACGGAATTGGGTCTTTCAAACGAAATATCCTTTCAAACGGAATACCTAATTTCGTATGAAATTACAAACGGAATTGCAAATTGAAACGGAATAGCTGTTATCAAACGGAATCAATCAATTTTTCAAACGGAATACCGGTTTCAAGCGGAATTAACAGATTAATTCCGTATGAAGTGTTGCTGACGTCATCATCTCGAACAAATTTTCAAACGAAATTACCAATTTTACCAGTTTTAGATCGATTTTAGGCCTGAAACTTTCAAGGCTTTGTTAAAACACTATTGCTCACATTCTGAGAGAAATTTAGACGATTTTAACCGTGAAAAGTTGTTAATTTTGAACAAGAAGGTGTAGAAATCAGAATTTTCAGCTGAATTGGTAAGAACTCTTCCTCCTGAGCTCTGATACCACTTGTAGGATCGATTACGGACCCGAACGAGTCGTTCAGAAGAGTTTATGCTCAGTACGAAAGGCGGAAACAGTCGTACTGAGGTCAATTCAGCAAGATATACACTTTAACTGTCGATTTGATTGATTTGATGACGATTTACAATGAGTCAACACTTCGGCAGCACTTCGTGGCTTCAACCGGAATTACAGAACTGAACTCAAACGAAATCAGGCACCCCCTATATATAGGCAAGCTAATTCCGTTTGAACATGCTCAAACGGAATCAGGTTCATACGGGATTACAGCTTCAAACGGAATTAACATAGGTGATTTCGTTTGAACTTGCCCGTTTACCTATTTTCTCGTTTTGCGTGCCCTGATTTATCTAATACAATACAAGACTCGATACAAGACGAAGTCGACAGACGTATGCACTAACAAAGAAAGTTCAAGATATGCAGATTGTTGCTCCTCCCGCTAGTACTAGGGATAGATTTGCCGAGATAACCGGTCAATACAAAAATTACAAGAATCCAATAAGAGTCCATGTTGGGTATAAATCCAAAGGTTCCGGTTCTCGGAAGCGCCTGAAATCTAAACAGGAGATAGCAATCGAGAAAAAGAAATCAAAGTCGAAATCCGGGGCCAAAGAAAGATAGTGTCAGAACTGCAAAGGATATGGACACTACGCATCGACATGCAAACAGGCTGTAATTAAAAGAAGACCGACAAGGTCTTCGAGAGCTAGTGAATAGTAGTTTGGCGTTTTGTATTTTTCATTCTTATAGAACACACACAGATGGTCTTCGAGAGCCATTGTAGAATAGTTTGGCGTTTTGTATATTTCATTCCTATAGAACACAGACAGATCTCAGTTTGGCGTTTTACATCATTTTTATACATCATTTTTTTTCCATTCTTTTTTTTTTCAACCTATTTGTTCATAACATGCTACTTCTTACGTAACAAACAATATAAGATCGGTCAAGCAAATCAAACGCCAAAAAAAAACAACGCCACTAAATAAAACTACCAAAACCCTCTAATTTTGGTCATGCTAAACTCAATAATGTTTTGCTGAACGAGATGGACAACATTGTTAATCCTCAGTCAAGAAAGATGTCTAACAATGTTGTCCATCCCGTTTAGCTAAACTTTATTGAGAACAAAAACTGAATCTCCATGAAATGGCGTTTTTTTGAATTTTTGTGGTTTTTGTATGTTTTGGCATTTATATTGAGGAAATAGTGTATATCAAAGAAACACGGATTGGAATCTTTGATATTTGGAGTTTTTTGGCGTTTCTAAGATGAATAGTATAGAGGAAAATATGGCGTTTGGGGTTTTGGTGTGAATTTTAGAAGGTCTGAGAGGTTGTTTATATAGGAAGTTTTTTTGTGCGTATTTTAGGCGCAATTTTTATTATAGTAAATGCTAGTAATTAAGTTCCGTCGTTTTAGTACTGTTTGTTCAACTTTATCGGTTATAAACAAAGTTTGGCGTTTTATATCTAATTGCGTTTAGATTAGGATGAAGTGTGCTATTTGTGTTAAGGCGAGATTTTAATAGCGTTTTATTCTTGAGTTTGGCGTTTTGTGTAGAGAAGTCAAAAGACCCTTTTACCCTTAATGAAGCGCGCCACACTAATAAAAGTGATGTTATTTACGAAAACGCCACCGCGTCATCTAGTCCATAGATTGTTTTGATCTGACGATTCATAAGCTTTCTCTCCGTTCTCACACTTTTCAACGTTTTCTCTAGATCCTGAAGCTGTTAAGTTTCATTTCCTGATAAGTTTTTAACCATTGGGTGTTAACCCAATGGCCACCAGCCCGCATTCTAACCCGGAGGTGGCGGGTTCGAGTCTTGCTCGTTCCCAATGCCCCTACGGTAGCGGATTTACCCCCAGACTCAGGCTTGCTGGGTGGCGGTCTGCGAGGTGGGATCACCTCGGCGGTTGGGAGGACCGTGGAATATCCCCCCCCCCCATTTCCTGATAAGTTCCCTTAGTTATTAAGTTTACTTAACCACTAAGCTTTCTTAACCACTAGGTTTTCTTAACCACTAAGTTTACTTAACCGCTAAGTTTTCCAGTTTAGCATCCCCCTGGTTATAAGTTCTAATGTCTAGATATACCAAAATGTGACATGGATTAGTGTAAGAAACCAACATAAACTTTAACGATAATCACAAGATCAAAATCGCAACGTATAAAGTATCACCTTATTCAGGCGGAACTTCAGCTTTTCGTTGCTAGGGTTTTTGGATCAATCGGACAGGTATCGTTTCAATGATTAGGGTTTCGTACACGGGAATCGGGACAGAAAAACGAGAGCAAGAGATTCAGAAATCGAATATGAGCAGTTTGGAATGCCCAAGAACTGCTCTATTTATAGCTGGAATTCGACATCGTCGCGTCAAGCGACCAACTCAACATTCCTTGTCGCGGCACACACCAAGGTGGGCTAGGGTTTAGGCATGCTGGGTCACCACGTGGCGACACATGTCTTTAGGCGAAACTGGACCTGCCGCACTACGCGATAGTCTTCAAATTCTTCGTCGCGTCACACGACGATGACCAAAACCTGGTTTTTCTTTTTTTCCGTGCTGGTTCTCGTTGTACGTGTTCGGGATTTTGATTATGAATTGTTGTGTGACCTTTTTGAGGGTTGTTACATTTACGAACGGTTCATTAACACTTACCGAATGAGATTTTATGTTCGTGTTCTTTCATTAAGGAAATGAGTGTGTTCACGAACGGTTCACGAACACAAACAAACACAAATAAATTTAACGAACAAGACGAATGCTAAAGGTGGATGGCCCAGAGAGTAGCACTGGAACTTGAAGCTCTAATTGTGGAACGGATGTCGATCGTATTCGTCAATGTAAATAATGAGAAAGGAAAGGGGAATGGTGCATAAACAAGGTGGAAATAAGGTTTTCAAGTTTAATTGTTAGGGTAATAAAATAAATAAATATTAAATAGTATAAAAAGCATAGATAAAATATATAAAAGTACAAAAATCTTTGATTAAAACACAAACAAACGAACATAAATGAACACAAATGAACGGATGTTCCCGATCACGTTCACGAACACCTTACCGAATGTTCACGGACACAATTGAACGATCAAGATCTCTGTTCATGTTCATTCATTTAACTAATCGAGCGAAATTTCTTGTTCATGTTGGTTCTTTTATTAAAAGAACGAACATAAACAAACCTCCTGCCGAACGGCTTACAAACTATTCATTGAACGTTTAATTTGTTTACAAGCCTAAATGCATCTAAATTTTAAAGTGACAATATATATTCTTTATATTTTCAAATGATAACAGATTAACAGATTGTTATAGGAGAGAACTAGAAATTGTTTTAGACCATAAAATACAAATTAAAGAAATAATGTTGAGAAATATATATAACAAAAAGATGAATGTTTATCGGTTCTTAAACAAACAAAAATCAATTTTATACATGCACTTTAGTTTCGACGTTTGTCATATTATTTTCAGAAATACAATATCTAAATCACTTTTGTATTACTAACTTGGTTTGAAATGTGAACTCCTTGAGATTATTTCTTTTTCATCAACATGTAAACTCTAATTTATTCTTTATATATTAAAATTTGTTGGATTTAATAAAATATCTCTAGTTGCAGCCTGTAGTGTGGACGTAGGTTTCCCATTAGAACCGAATCACGTAAAATTCTCGTGTTCGTGTGTCGTGCTTTCTATTTTCTCGTTTATTATTGAGTTCTCGTTATGAATTGTTATTTCGTTGTGCTGAACGAACATGAACATATACATGTATGTTCCTTCATTGAACTTTAATCAAGCACAAACACAAACATATAATCAAACAATTTTTTGTTCATATCCGTTTATTAAGAAAATAAGCGTGTTCCTTTATGTTTGTTTATTTAAAACCTAAACAAACAATTCACGAGCGTAAATGAACATAAACAAACAAACATAATTTAACAAACACTAAACAACACAAATAAACATAACTGAACAAACACAAATGAACAAAATTGACCAACCATAAACGAACACAGTCGAACATAAAGTAGTTTTTTTTAATATGAATTAGTTATTAATTACGATAATTTCTATTGGAAAACCCATTTTTAGTAGAAAGCTCAATTACCAATTGAGTTAAATGCCATTTTAGTCCCTGTGGTTTGGGCCATTTTGTCAGTTTAGTCCAAAGGTTTCATTTTTAACCTGTGGGTCCAAAAAGGTTTCACAGTTTCCATTTTAGTCCACTGGGTTAACTTCATTCATTTTTTCTGTTAACGAGAAGGCCAATTCGGTCATTTTATATGGCTGAATTGCCATTTTAGTTAACAGAATTACATACAAAATGACCAAATTGGCCTTCTCATTAACAGAAAAAATGGATAAAGTTAACCAAGTGGACTAAAATGGGAACTGTGAAACCTTTTTGGACCCATAGGTTAAAAATAAAACCTTTGGACTAAACTGACAAAATGGCCCAAACCACAAGGACTAAAATGGCATTTAACTCTTACCAATTAGTTATACTTAAATAACTTGTTAGAAAGCCACTTTTGTGTTATATTTATATAAATACAAAAACTTATGTATTTATAAAAATTTAAACAAACAAACATAAACAGATTAAATAAATGAACTTGAACATTCATGAACAGTTTGTGAACTTGTTCGATGCGAAGTTCGTTTTTTTTTTATTTTTATTTAATATGCGGTTGAACATGAGCTTTTTTGTTCATTTAATTAAATGAACAAACATGGCTATCTCCTTTGCCACTTTATGGATTATATGAAAATCGAGAAATGAATGTATTTTTGAGGGGAAGAAATGTCGGGTGGAGATGATGGTGGATAGGATTAATGAGGATTCGTTTCAGTGGGTAAAAAATAGATCGTCGTTTGGAAATCTTGATTGGTAACGTGCGGGACATAATCATGTAATGTTTTTTTTTTGTTGCTTGGGATTTCCAAAGCTTTGCTGGCCCCTTTGTTCTATTTTATTTTATATCTTTGAATAAAATAGTTGCGGTTCAAAAAAAAAAAAAAAGTGTACAAATGTTGAAACCAAGATTTCTCCTCAGGCCTCAAAATATGTTGAGTCGACTCTGTTTGAAATGCCGTGAATCCAAATATGCATCAAGTCAAATGAATGTTGACATCGTATTTCAAATGCTAGATCAATGCGTTAGACAATTAACTAGAGTTAAGAAAAATGAGGATAAATTAGAAATTTTTAGCTATTTGAGTTGGGTTAATCAGCTCACACTTTTAGATTATAAAGGTTAACTTGAATAATATAGTTTCTATTTTTTTTTTTCTAAATCTTAATGGGATATTCTTTACAATTTCTTCAAAAACGTGATCTCAAAATGTGTTTGTAAAGATAAGAGACATCCCCTTTCATTTGCATTTTACTTGACATGTCTTTCATATTTATGAAAGAGTATGTCAGTTGACAGTTATAAATGTTAGTTATTCAGTTGCACCAACAGTGACTAAAAACGCTCGGTCGAAACTCCTTCATCAGTAACTCAACTAGGTGAGTAACTTGGTTACCGTTGCTCATCCAAGTTGTTGTTGGTGCACCCAAGTTCCTACTGATACACACTAACTACTTGTATTCGAAGCTGATGATTAGTTGTTGCTAATATCGCTTGTGATGAATCAAGATGTTGATGATCACTTACCCACAAATAATAAGTTTCTACCAACAATCAACTTCATGCAACTTTTCATCAAGAGTTAACTGTCATTTTCGTTCATGTGGTTATTCAATTATGGCAGTCCAGACCAAATTTCGAATTTATACCATTTTTGTCCCTAACATTCTTGAAACATGTCAGTTCCATCCAAAAAAACTACCGCCTGTTATTTCAGCTTCGTCCCTATGATCTATCCAATTATGCCAGCAGGTTTTAACAAATGTTAGTTTTTTTTGGACGGAACTGACATGTTTCAACTTTCAAGAATGTTTGGGACGAAAATGGTACAAATTTGAAATTTTGTCTGAACTAGCATAATTAGACAGACCACAGGGACGAAAATGGCAGTCAACTCTTTTATCAATCATGTAAACCTGGAACAACCTCTGCTGCCTTTTCAACATAGTTTTTTTTTTAACGACAAATTTGGATCACTGAAGGACCACCGAAGTATCATTGTGCCACCAACGGAACCACCCTATCATATCCATCTCCACTAGGCATTATGCATATACACCAATTCAGGAGAAAACCCAATAAATATGGGAAAACCCCCCATGTGGGAATCGAACCCATGATCTATTGGTCTCAAAGTCTTATCGCACCACCAAGATGCCACTAGACTATAAAGCCTTTTCATCATAGTAATAAAAAAATTCCATTGTGGAAAGAAAATGAAGAAGATGATTCTTGGGCTGGTAATTACTTCTTGTTGGTGTATGTGGAAAGACAGGAACGAGTTGGTTTTCAGTCAGATCAGGAGAAGTCCACAAGAGATTGTGATAGAGATTAAGTCGAAAGGCTTTGAGTGGGCTAAAAATAGATCGTCATGTAAATATATTAATTGGAAGGAGTGGTGTAAATATCCGATGTATATTTTGTAGTTTTTTCCCTTTACCCGTTTGGGTCGGGGGGTTGTTTTGTATTGATCTTTTGTATGTTTGGGTCGGATTTGTGTTTTAATGAAGTTTTATTTAAAAAAAAAATCCATTGTGAGCCCCATTGTTTGACTAGGTGGCAGGATCCCTGGCGGGAAGTCAAACGTCATAACATGAATCAATTTTTATTGTAATTTCACTTTGATTTTAGTCAATCTAATCATGCTAAATGAAACTCATAAAGCTAAAATCACCAACAAGTAATAGCTACTTGAACAGTTCTCTTAGTGTTGATCAAATGGGTTAATCAGGTTTTTAGTTGGGTTAATCTATCTGTACTTTGTTTGGTAATGAAGTACTCTAGGCCTTTATAAGTTGTAACTTAAAAATGTACAATCTAAAGTTTCAAAAGGAAACATTAAAACCCTCAACCCGTTTATTCGGGTCACCTAAATCTTGCTTCACCAACCCGTCACCCGAATGGAATAACATACTCTTACATCTATAACCCGAATGAACTAGGACAAATTTACCTATTGAAAGTCTAAATGACTCGTTGGTGTAAGGTCACTTGCATAGTAGCCATTTGTTTATCGTTTTACAACATCTGAAGTTATTAAGGACATAGTGATTACGTCGCTAACTTATATAAAAAGTTTTATTTTAACTTAGATAAGTTTAATACTCTCTTTAGTCTTTAGCATAAATAAATAAATAAAAAACAAAAAGAGAGATCATGAGCAAAATGTGAGAAAGTGAAAATCATAAAAAGGGTTTTCGCGTCAATGTTTTAAATACCGAACCGATTACCCTTGCGGATTGACTAGAATCCGATTCACTAGGTTTTACCAGGCTCAAAAATCCGAATTACATCAAAAGTAGTTTAAAATTAGAAAAAAAAAACATAAAAAATACAAAACTGGCAAGACTTCAAACTTTAAATCTAATCCTAAATAGGTTTAAAATTCAAACATATATCATATAACAAGTTCAAAAATCATCATCCCATAAAATAAATTTTTTTAGTAAACCAGTCTAACCGGTCGGTCAGCCACAAAAGCGGTTCAACCTGTCATGACCCATAGATTATGAACCGAGCCGCTACCCCCCCCCCCCCCCAAACCCGATTTTACCAATAACTAAGTTCAAGATCCACCAATGGGTCTGGTACACAAAACATTGAGTAAAATAGTAAATTGCATAATTCATACATCACTCCAAGACACCATAGTAAAACATAATATTACTTATCATACTTATCATAGCATAGCAATATGTTACGTTGACAAAAATCAACTTATCATACCTATCATAGCATAGCAATATGTTGCGTAGACAAAAATCAAAACATATATACATACAGAAATTGTGTTCATACCTCACACATGCGAAAGCCCGTTATTGCATGATTACACGATCCTCTTTTGCAAAAACCAAGAGCACCAAAACCGACTTCATTTTATTAGTCTTGCGGTTAACCAGTTAACAAGCAGGCGCCTCGGTTAACTTCATATTGATCGATGTACTCGCACCCGAAACTTTTAGAGATGCAAAAAGGCAAGAGAGTTTTGCTATCATTGGTCTGGCTTTTGTTACTCTTGGAACAAGTGCTAGTTCTTTGCCTTGTGATGGACTTTTATACCCTTCTAAATCGGCTTTCGTGATTAGTACAGCATCCCCTGATGGTGAAGATGTGGCAGTTGAAGCTAACCGCCAATGTTTGTATTCTTGAACCGCCTGTACAAAAATAGGAAAGGAGATTTAGTCATGGGGTACGGCTTTTTATAGATCAATGTACTACACGTAGGGTTGCAAATGAAACCAACGTTTAGCGAACAGTTCGTGAATTATTCGACGGGAAGTTCGTTTGTGTTCGTTTATTTAATAAATGAACGAATACGAATTCCGTTCGTTTAGTTAAATGAACGAACATGAACAAAGGCTGCGATCATTCATTTATGTTCGTGAACGTTCGGTAACGTGTTCGTTTGTGTTCAATAGTTCATCAGGGTTTTTAATTTTTAATTTTTTTAAGAGTAAACTTCCGTTTTGCTCCCTGGGGTTTGGTCACTTTAACGATTTTGCCCCAAACCTTTAAAAATAGCCATTTTCCTCCAATAGTTTGCTATGGTTTTTCCATTTTGCTCCTTGCGGGGAGCAAAATGGAAGACAATTTGGATGGAGTTAGAGGCGGGGAGCAAAATGGAAAAACCATAGCAAACTATTGGAGGAAAATGGCTATTTTTAAAGGTTTGGGGCAAAACCGTTAAAGTGACCAAACCACAGGGAGCAAAACGGAAGTTTACACTTTTTTTAAATACTTCAAGATTCTCAATAATAAACTATTTGATAGATATTAGCGTGTTGTATAGTATATGATACATTGGGCCCTCAGGGAGCAAAGTTAAACTGCACTGATTTTAACGTTATTTTACTAATTTCGTGAAAATAACGTTAAAAAGCGAGGGACGATTAATCATGCATCATGTGGTGGCGTTGATAGCCGAAAGACAAGGGGGTACATGCGCTAATCGGCTTTTGTCCCAATTGTTGAGTGTTATGTGCCTTATGTCCAAGGCTTGATGCAAAACTACTATCGAGCCGAGGGTCTCACCGGAAGCAGCCTCTCTATTCCTACGGGGTAAAGGTAAGGTTGTCTACATCTTACCCTCCTCAGACCCTACCTTAGCTTTGCTATTGGTGGGATTTACTGAGTATGATGATGATACATTGCATACCTTTTAATATATGTGTATTTGTGTTCGTTTATGTTCATTAACAATTGTCTGTGTTCGTTTGTGTTCATGAACGTTCGTCTTATGTCCATGAACTCTGTTTGTTTACATTCGTTACCTGAAATTAACAAACGAACACAAACACGCTCATTTCCTTAACGAATGAACATGAACAGAAAATCTAGTCCAGTAGGCTTTCATGAACAGTTCGCGAACACATATATTTCCTTAACAAACGAACAGGGCCTTGTTCGTGTTCGTTCGGTTCGTTTGCAGCCCTAACTATAATATACGCTTCAAGCATCGTTCGTAAATTGACATATGTCGAATACATGTGGCAATGTTCACTAGCGTAAACGAAAAACTAAGCACGAGAGCTACTGGAGATCAGCTCGTTAAAATAAGTAATTAATGAGGCGCCTTGTATTCTGGTGAAGGCTATAAAAGACACCAAAGATGGTTGGTTTTTTACCCTTTTCGCTTCATTTTTAAAGAGATCGCTACATAAGAAGCTAACCTTCCATTGAGACGGAGCCAATAGCACTCTAGGCCGTCTAGATCGCACGTATTCCAATGCAGAAGCAGGAGTCATGTGCTTGTATTCCACCTGGCACAACATTAATAACCAACTCAATACAACTTTCAAAAGTTCGTCAGATATAGTAAGAATCTATCATATGTGGAATAATTGAGCAGGTGTGGTGGGTCCGGTAAGAGACAAAAACAGGTAATTTGATACGTGTTGGGTTGAGTCGGGTTAGGTAGGGTTTTCCCTAAACACATTGTCCAAATTTTTTTATAAATACTTAGCGAGTGTGAGACAGATATGATTTCGAATATCAGATTGTTCCAATAATAACTGAATAAAAATTATTTAGGATATCTGGAGTTGCTTGTTTAAGCAGAAGCAGATCAGCTTAGTAGATGCACATATTATTCCACAAAAGGTGAACTTGTAAATTTGAATCCATTCCATCAAGAATAATCAGTTTGAAAAAACAATCTCAAACTGCTTATTTAAACACTTAATTCACCCTAAAATAAGCAGAGCATAGGGGAGGGTTATCTTGAGAATGCTAAATTTGCGAGAACCGTGAGAACGAATAATAAAACGAATCAAAATCAATTTTTTAATACAAACCTCATTATATTTAAAATACAACATTAAAAAAAGAATTTGCTCTTTAAGTAATTCATTGCTCCTCTCAAAATCACTCTTAAACTTTTTTTAACATGTATAAATACAACAAATTTACACGTGTAGATGGCAAACTTACACATCTGTAACTTTTCTTTATTTACGAAGACATGTAAATTTAAACGTGTAAAATTAATTTCTAAATATTGTATTCGAATAATAATGATAAGTGTAAAAAAATGAATTTGAATTGTTTTTTACCAAGTTACGGCGGTTTTTTTCATTCGTTCTCACAGTTCTCCCAATATTTAGCGTTCTCAAAATAACCCTCCCCTATAAGCATAAGTACTTTTCTTTATTCACTTACTCAAAAGTGCATACATGCTTTTTACAAATAGGATAAGCAGATAAGCTGTTTAAAACTGTAAACAAGCAAAATCAGAGTCGTATCATTATTTTTCAGCATGTTCATGGGCTCAATTCATTTCCTTTTAAGCAATTATTATTCTCAATAGTATATTTGTCCCATCAGAGACAAAACATAACTGAATAACCTAGTGTGTATGTAAACAGGTCGAAGTTGCCACCTCTAGAATATATCAGTGCAGGCAGCAGTGATCTTAGGGGACGTTGGCAACCTTGTGCTGAGCCAATAAGAGGCCTAACCGATTAAGACGTATCCTCTAAATCGGTCAGCATGTTTCTAAAACTTTCCCAATAAGAGGCTCCATGAACCCTTAAGAGGTCTCTTTTTTAAGTGAACCAAACACCTCTGACCGATTCAAAGGTATTAAGAGGCTACCAAATAGCCCCTTACTCAAATTACTGTAAAACATTAATCTTTGTGAATAAGAATATGTGTTACCAAATAACAAAGCACAATCGTTGTACTCCTTCCCCTACCAGCTTTGCAGTGAACGTATGTGGTCCTGCAGCTGGTTGCATTCCCTATAACAGGACGGAGCACATATGTAGTCCACACCAGGCAGAATGTACAAAATAAAACTAAAATACAAAAATACAGGTGGCAATTTGGCATTCAATAAGAATGGTTCAATTCGGATTTATTTCTAATGGGTCAAAGGGGTAAAATAAAAAAAAGGCTAAGAAATGAGCCATTGGTCAACCAAAAGAGTATTTTCAATGCATAAGTAGTCTTGTTAATTTTGCTCAAAAAATAGAATAGTACCGTAATGATTTAATTTTTTAAATCATCTTGATACACCTGTTTGTTTATAGAAAATTTATTTATTTGGATAAAGGTGTTTTGGGTCAATCCATTGCCTTATGAAGGGTATGTTTTCTTTATAACATGTCAAACACCTATAATAAAAGGTAAAAAAACTAGCTAAAATTCAAAACGAATCAAAAGTCTCCCAAACTGTATTTAGTATGCATAAACCTATATAACTCATTTTATCCAAAAGAAAATAGACTATTGCTGAAATAATAAAACTTCTGTATATCATAGTATATGAGGCCGGTTAACGTACAAGACCACCTTATCGTGCGATGCGTACGCGAGCATCTCAACCGCACATCAGATCTAATCTAGGCATTCAATTGAACGCGGTGGCACAATAGTAATTAACTTTGCATAATTACGCACATTATAATACATAATTACGCATGTTATTTGCATAATTACGCATGGCAGCATGGGTTGGGTTAAACCCTAATTACGCACGTTATTTGGATGATTACGCACGTTATATTGGTGGTCGCATACCGTCGCACGTTAAGAGCCTTTTGTATTTGAACCTTTCACCATAGTATGTATAATATTTGTTTGTAGAAAATTTACTTTTTTGGCAGAGGTGTTCAGTTGAACCTGCCCGACCCGCCCATTTTGCCAGCTTTATAGAAAATACTAGCAACTGAAATACTCTTCACTTACTGTGAATGAAATTTACTGCTCGATCAATGTCAACGTATGAAGGGGCAAAAAGGTAATCTCTGGTTGGAATAACGAGATGGTCTATGCCATGAGCCTGGAAATGAAGACAAAGAAAAGATGATGCATAAAAAACTATCAAAGACATGTTTAATAAGCATAAGTGCAAGACTAGAGGTAGCAAATTGGCTGGATTGGGTAAACAGTCCAAAAGGGTTTGGAGTTAAATGCGTCATTTTATGTGCGGACGAAACAGGCCAAGTCAGGTTGGGATGACCCGCAAACACTTTTTCTCCACTTTTTTATATATTTCAAAAATAAAAGATGTGTTAAAGAAGATTATTATTTATTAAAACAATATAATTATAAAAATAATCATAATATTTAATAAAAAAGTTTTAGGAGACTGTATGTATTAAAATTAACTTTGGGTGACTTTCAACATGTTTAAAATTTTACCCTTTTAGCTAACTTTTTTATTTGACCAGTAGGAAAAAAAGTCAACCCTAATCGACCCCTTCATAAGTTAATACTTCAAAATTGCTACCTATATGCAAGACAATCTTCTGAGATACTTGTACAATCGGCCTCCGACATCATTAGTTTACATAATAAAATTGAATAAACGTTGCAATGAATTCAATGTGATAAGTGTAAGTCAGTAACCCATATATATAAATTTGGGTATGCCATATGCGTGTGCATACAGGCAATTTTTTAATTTAGATTTTTGTACCATAAAAATGGAATACACAGATCCACCATTGTACCATTCTAAGAAGATATAAATACCCTTAGGTTTGACAGCGGATAATCAAAATCATACACCCATTCAACTGACGCTAGGTTGAACAAAGACATTATACCAAAATATTATATATACATGATTAACTAATCCGCAGTGCACTTACCTGGTATAAGGAAGTGGGGACCAAAGTTTCATAAGACTCGTTGAGGGTAATGACACCACCAACACCAAGCTGCTTCAAGCGAGGAACATCCTTTGGAAATGGAACAGCACCCAACAAAAGAAACTAAAAAAAGTACGAAAAGCAAACATGTTTAAAACAAAAGATTATATATATCAAGTAATTTATCAATTATTCAAGTTAATTTGAAGGATTAATAAAAACCAAAAAAATCGTACTCCTTGTTCAAAATCAAAATGCAAATGACCTGTCAGTGTCAACAATAGCATTTGGATGTGTGTTGAATTGATTATAGAAATTCAAATTTCAAAGAATTCATTTTCAATTTTCATGTAAGCTGATTATGAATTTGATTTTCTGTTTATCTAGGATCGAAAATATCAGGTTTGGAAAATCATATTACAAAATTGCAACATTTTCTTCATTGTTGGTGATTTAGAGTCATCAACATCATTTTAATATAGTTGGATTTTACTTGTAACCAAAGAATAAACATTGTTAATAGTTAGGAAGTGTGAAGTAAAGTAGCAAGGTACTAATGATTAGTGGCAACTTAGATCAGTGGCAACTTGGCCCAGCAGTGGTAACTAACCAACTACGTAACAACCAATAAGAAAGTGCTTATGTAACTCTCCAATGGTCGACAACTATCAACATCTAACTGAAACGTTGTGATGGTTTGCCCGTATATACGAAAGTTCGTTGGTCTAATTTCGGTACACATTTTCAGAACAGAACTTACATGTCTGTTCTCGTTATCCCCTTAGAATTATCTAATTGATTTTTTCTGAGTACAGACGAAATATTTTTAATCCGAAAGCAATCTGGCGATCTCAACACAGAACACAATGATTAACAGCACAAACCTGATCAATTTCATCCCACCATCTGAACTCAGCTTGAATCTTATTCCTACAAACGTTATACAAAAGCGTAGGGTAAAACAGGATGCGAGCTCCAGCTCCAACCAACACTCTCTTCGCATCCACCGTAACAATCTGCCGGCTATAATTATAATCAACAACTTGTTGACAATTACTTTTCACATCCGATGAATCGTCCAAATCCTCGAGCTTCATGTCACAGATCGCAACCGAAATTCGAACAAATCCAAAACCGTAACCCTAACAATCAACAAAATCACTTCAACTAAACACCGAAACGTAACTGCAACAGTTTACGGTACAAATTTCCATAATCAAGTGTCAGAAAACCCTAAAACACGATTGAATTGAGCTACAAAATGAAATTTCAAACGAATCCAAACCGTCACCCTATCAATCAACACGATTGCTTCAACTAAACACCGAGACGTAATTGCGACGTAATCGCAACGGTTTACAATACAGATTTCGAGAGAATAATACACGAGATTTGTATTAACGAGTGACTGAAACCCCTAGAACACGATCAAATTGAGCTACAGAGCGAAAATTCAAACAGAACCAAAACCGTAACCCTAACAATCAACACGATCACTTCAATTAAACACCGAGATTTCCATTAACGAGTGACTGAAAACCCTAGAACCACTGAATTGAGCTAAAAAAACGAAAATTCGAACCAAATTAAGGATGAAATTGATCGAATCAAAGTAGAAAAATAAGAATTTAATGTCGAATTTGGAAGATTTGAACAAATTCATGCAAAAACGGTACGGATTTCGAGAGAATACACGAGATTTCCATTAACGAGTGACTGGAAACCCTAGAACCACTGAATTGAGCTAAAAAAGAAAATTCGAACCAAATTGAGGATGAAATTGATCGAATCAAAGTAGAAAAAGAAGAATTTAAAGTCGAATTTGGTGAATTTGAACAAATTCGAGCAAAAATGGTACGGATTACGAGAAAATACACGAGATTTCCATTAACGAGTGACTGAAAACCCTAGAAAGTCTAAATTGAGCTACAGATGAAGATTTTGGACCAAATTGAGGATGAATATGATCGAATTGAAGTGGAAAAAGAGAATTTAGTGTTCGATTTGGTGGATTTTGAACAAATTTGGGTAAAAATCAGTGAGATTCTGACTGGAGATACTGATTTGGGGAAAGTGGATCAAACTGTGTGAGAGTTCAGAGAAGATTTTGGATGTATTGGATACGTATTTGCCCTTTAAAGACGGTTTTATTACGAAATAACCTGATGTTTTGAAATCTTATCTATGTGTTGCTTTCTTGCCACGTGTTGGTTTTTGATTGGTCTGAGTATTGTTTTAAGACACATGTCGATTTTTATTTTTTTAAAAGTAAACTTCATTAAAAATACACATCCGATCCAAACGTGCAAAAGGCCAAACAACAAAACAACACCCGACCCAAACGGTCAAAAGGCAAACAATTACAACATATACAGTGGGTGTTTACACCAATCCACCCACCTAATATATTTACATGGCAATCTATTCTTAACCCACCCGAAACCTCATGATTTGACCTCCCCTAAAATATCATGTGGACTTCATCTAATCCGTTTGAATACCAAATCATTTCTTCCTTTCCAAATACACCAACACGAGATAAACACCAAACCTTGGATGAGAGTCTTTGCTTTCTTACTTAGATGCGTGAACTTGTGAATTTCCATAATGTCTTTGAAATTAAAAGCATAAATCTAAGGTAAGTTACACCAATCACTGAAGGCCGACCAAACCCTATCCACCATCGGACAAGCAGAAAATAAATGCTCCACCGTTTCCTCAAACTCATCACAGAGAGGGCATAAAACCGAAGTAATATTCACATTCCTTCTTCTTAAGTTAACTCTTGTAGCTAATCTATCCAAATTATCTCTCCACACCAAAATGTTGCATTTGAGAGGCACCCATTTACACCATTCGAATTCAGGAGGATGATTATCTCCTCTGTCCTCGATTAAAGCCAGTTTGACAGCCTTCACCGAGAAATCTTTCTGTTTGTTGTCGTTCCACTCCCATATATCCTTATTATTATTAAGCGAAATCCTACTAAGAATCTCATAACATTCCTGCCATTCCTTAAGCTCTGCGTCCGACTCCGGCTGTCTAGACCAATTCCACATAAATCCGTTATCTCCTTGGTTCCTTAACCTTCTGTCTGCCACCCTGCATAATTTAGACAATTCCAAACCAAACAAATGTGGCCATCTATCCACGAAAGGCATATCACCTGCCCAAGTGTCAAGCCAAAAACGAGTTTCCTCCCCGTTCCCAACCTTACCCAAGATCAAACTATTTAAACCCTTCCCTTTTAGTTTCAAATTGGCTATCGAATTCACAATATTTTTCCAACATCCTTTAATGTTACCATTTAGAGGAAGGAAGCTCCTTTGATTGTTTTTACCATGGCAAGCTTCCACCACCTTTCTCCATAAATTTTGATTTTCAACCCTGTATCTCCATCCCCATTTGAAAAGAATAGCCAAATTAATCTTTAAGTCTGTTTATACCCAACCCTCCTTTAGTTTTAGGCCACGAGATCCAATCCCAAGCTACCCAGTTCATTTTTTAGAATCGTTTGTCCCCCCCCCCCAAAGGAACTTTCTCATTTTCGCTTCAAGAATCTTGATAATTCCAACCGGGACCTTATATAACGAAAAGTAATAAATAGGGAGACTCTCCAACACGGAATTAATCAAAGTCAGTCTCCCCCCAATCGAAATCGTTTTAGCTTTCCAACCCGACAGTTTTTGTAACAACTCTCATTAAAATTACTATTTCTTATTTTAATTTGCCCAATAGGAAACCCTAATTGAGACCCCCAAGTAATATTGCATGACCCCTAAAATTTTCAGAACAATCGGAACTAGGATCAGGGCCCCTAAAACTCAGGGGGGTATCCCCTAATTGACGAGTATCCTCATAACTTGTTGTAGGAAGCGAAATTCGTAAATCTGCTGACTCACCCAGGCTACAAACACACGAGGCTACCCTATGCTAGAAAGGGCGCCGTCGCGCCACGCGACAGGGCAGGGTTTTCAGTATAAGTAGAGGACTTTGGCACTTGCTTGGATACGTTGGTTCGACGTAAAAATTCGTTTTGTACGTTGAGATATCATCAGTTTACTCCAAAAACACACACAAGCACGAAATTCTGCCGCGATAACAGGGTAATAACTCGATCACAGCTACGATTTAATGTCCGATCGATAAAAACCAATCCGATGGATGTTTAAGTGCTGCCCGTATTTGGGCTATACTTTGTCATTCGTCGTGAGGGTTTTGATCTCGTGAGTTGTCGTAAAAGTTGTATTAAGTTACTGACCTAGTTTTTCGTGTGCATTGTTAATTGAATTAGGTTAACAAGGCTAAATCAGTAGGCTAAACGTTGCCCGTCTAAATCTGCAATGTGAGTCATTCTCTTTTTATCAAATTGTTTTCTTAAAACTCTACTTGTTTTCAAAGTTATAATTACAGGGATTAAGTCTTTGTAATCTTCAATTACTGCCGGTATGCAGGGTTTTGTATACATTACTTGATACCCGTCACCATTGGACAACTGGTTAGCCAATGGGTGATCTGACCATAGTCACAGATACAGTCGAGTGACAAATACCGATTTGGGGTAATTGGTTGATAGAAACAATGTAATCACCCTTAATACTGTATATTATAACAACGTGTTGTTTTGTGCAACTTGAGTGACTCGCCAGTATTTCCCTGCTGATAAAACCTTTTTAAAACATATTTCAGGTGATCTGCTGTGATCCAGGAAAAAGTGTCGTGTAGCACTGCAAGCTTGAAGAAGTGGCTCAATAAAAATAAAGAAACATGTTTTTGTAAAAACAGGGATTTCCTAGTGAAATCACCTTTATTGTAAATTATGGGTGTTATCCCCAATTTGTGAAATAAAATAAATTGGGTATTTTGAAGTTTTAAAAGATCCTGTTAAAAATTCCGCTGCCAAAATAATAATTACCACGGGTTTCTGTCCCGCGGCTCCTGGAACGGGTAAAACCGGGCCGGGGGCCGTGACAGAAAAATGTGGTATCAGAGCCACTGATTTAAGCCAATTAAGTATTTAGAAATACTTAATTTTTCTGATTGCCCTTCTGTGATTCTGTGAAAATTTATTTTACAAAATTTTAACTTAGAATTTTGTATGTTTCTTCATATATGCTAACAGCATGAATGAGTTATCTGAAGCTCTTCAGAATATCACTATCCATTCTGCTGATATGGAAATTTCTGAGGGCTTTTCCGGTTATTGGGCCGAGACTGAGGAACCAATGGTATTCCAAGCCCAACCTCAGGAGAAACCAAAACCGAAAAAGAGAAGAAGACTCGTAGGCTGGAGGCGTGTGCGTAGGAAGAAACCAGCAACACAGAAAGTCAAAAAGACTGAGGATCCGATGGATAAAGGCAAGGGAATAGAGATCGGGGAAAGTTCCAGGCAAGCCCAGGAAATGCCATCATGGGAGGAGCTGGATCATAAACTGACACTTAGTAACCTCATCGGACTTGCCGATGAAAACCTCTTTAATTACCCAGCTGAAGCCCAACTTCCAGTCAATCTGGAACCGGCTATTCCAGATCCCCTTGTTAACCCCCGACCTTTAGGAGAGCTGGAAGAATGGTGGACCACTGACTGGAAATTTCAGAATCTTTTAAATAACCATAATACCTTTTTCCCTCAGTTTGACCCTGAGCCACCACTACACCCACCAATGAGCACAGAAAACTTGGCTGAACTCGGCCACTATGGCGAGGAGCTGGTGTGTCACACCCCCAAAATCCACACGCGGAGTACCACCGCTTGGAGGCGTGACATGACCAGGATCAAGCCACCAATCATATTGAACACATAAGTGAAATAGTAAATGTCATACATCAATACGATAGGCGTTTTCAAAACCAAACATAAACAAGTGTGTAGCGGAAGCCATAAAGTAAAACCCAACATAAGTATAAGTACAAAATGTCATAAAGTTTAACAACACATTCACGATCCTTGTCCACAACGACCGTGCCTCCCGTGCAAGCTCCGTAAGTACCTATGGTCCTGCAAGGCATGTAACAGAGAGTCAACAACTAGTTGAGCGAGTTCACAGTTGGTTGTTCGGTTATAGTAATTGTATGGTAAACTATATGTTCGTTTAGTAACTCTTATATCGTATGTACTTGAATCGCAGTCTCTTAGACATGTATGCGAAGATTGTGGGGGTTTCCCATGTTTTCTAGACTAGGTATATTTGTATCGCAGCCCACCCGGCATGTGTGCAAAGCTTAAAGTATGGTTCGCAACCATTCCAGGCATGTGTGCGAAGATTGGTTCTATTATCGCAGCCATTCCCGGCGTGTGTGCGAAGAGAAGTTTATGTATCACTAGTCTAGCAGTATCTACAAATAACCTTCCTCTCCCGAGGTCCATGGTACGAAATTTTCCAATAACAGTTTAAGCATAAGTAATCATCCAAACCCATTCCCAACTCCGGGAATCCCATGCCTTGGTAAGAGTGTGAACTCACCTTGTTTCGCTCGGTATGCTAAGTATGTGCTCAAAGTAAGTCAATCACGTCCTAAAGTGTGCACGTATACTTAATCAGTTTGTATTTACGAAGTTGGCACATAAGTATAATCATAGTGGACAACGCATCAAAAATCACCAAGTAGCACATTGCACGTATACATGATCAGGCGTAGCATCTAACAGCAGTTCGTTAACTCAGTTAAGCTTAACAGAATCAAATTACCAAACAGTTTACCCAGTCGGCGAAACACCCCTGTTTCGTCGTTAACCCTTGGCGAAACACCCCTGTTTCGCCGTAAATTCCATTTCGTGCCCCAAAGCAGTTTCGTCACAAATCAGTTACGTGCAGAACCCTATTCGCCGATTCAATCAGTTTACGGAAATCATTCAATCATCAATCATCGATCAACCTAATGAGTCTTATATTACCAAATCATTAATCTATGCATCACAACCGAACCATCAATGAAACAAGGATCATATCATCATCATCACAAACAAATCCAAACAATCATGAGACAAAATCATCAAACATAAACACCACATGTATAAAGAAATCAAAGGACAAGGGAAACCGATTAGACGAGCACGCACTAACCGAGATATTCGGGATGAACACGGGAGGATTCGAGAGAGAAAGATGATGGTGGGAGATAGTTATCGCCTTTTCAAAGTGGAGAGTTCTAGGGTTTCTATTTTTGTTCAAAGTGTGAAACAGGAGGTCGGTTCACGTTAATACACACGAATTACCGTTCTGGGCCCTTAATGGGCTTGGCGAAACTGGGCTTGGCGAAACAGACTTCTGTTTCGTCGAGATGCTTATGGCGAAACAGTCTGTTTCGTCGGGTCCAGTCTGTTTCGTCGAGTCCTGTTGTGTGCTAACAGTTTAAGTTTTCAACAGGTTTCATGTTATACAACCAAACACATAATCATGCAAACACAATGCGTTTCATTATAATATAACGTGTACAGTTACAAGTTAAACAAGTCAAACAACTAACAGTCAAAAGTCAACGTGCAATAAATACGAAAGTGAAAGTCGGAAACTCGAGTTGTCACATTATCCCCAACTTGAAAGAAATTTCGTCCCGAAATTTAGCGTGCGGTTACCGAGGAAGCTAAGTAAGTTGTATCGTTTAATGGTTTTCCTGGGGTGTCACATGGTGGATGCAGGAAATAGAATTCGAGATGTGGGGGAGAGGATATCATGGAAGTACGACGAGAGGGAACGTCGTTTTTGAGGTGCCAGCTGACGGGGATGGTGTGACTGTGTGGTTGTGGTTGTATAATAACAAAATAATAAATAGTAATAAAAATATAATCTTGTAAAATAACTTAAAAATAAAACTCTTGTAAGATAACTGGTGTGTACGGACGCATAGTAATATATAAAATTTGGAAGTCGAAAAAAATCGACAATTTTGGCTATGCGTGTGACGTGATTTTTGTGCGATTGTTTTGCATTTAGTTGTTATTTATTTTATGCTAATAACTTATATATATATTAATTACCAGATGGAACACGCTGGTAATGAACCAGTTAACGAGGGTAACCAATCCGCGCAAAACCATGCAGATCAATTTCTGAATAGACAAGATATAGAGAATATCGTTGCTCAGGGAATAGCCAATGCTATTCCAGCAATTCTTGCTGCTGCCCGAAATCCAGTTGAACCTCAACCAATTATTCCTAGCAAACGTACTCATGAAGACAACTTTAGTAATAGCATAAATGGAGGCGGCAAAATTAATAATAATGATAATGATGTAATGCAAGCCCCAATTCTTAAGAGAATGAAAGCTGTAACGCCTGGTTGCACTTACAAGGAATTTCTTGCCTGTAAACCTGTTGAATATGCAGGAAATGAAGGGGCGACTGCTGCACTGCGTTGGTTGGAGAAAACCGAGGCAGTAATTAAAATAAGTAAATGTGTCGAGGAGGATAGAGTTATGTATGCTTCTCACCTTTTCAAGGAAGAAGCATTAGAATGGTGGAATACGGTATTACAAGCTAAGGGAAGTGACATGGCCTATGCCATGAGTTGGGAAGAATTTAAGCGTCTGGTAGAAAGGAAATTCTGCCCTGAATATGAAAACAAACAAATGGCTAATAAATTCTTGAGCCACCGAATAGTGGATGTTGATTGCCGAGGGTATACTTCGAAGGTTTTCGAATATGCTCGAATTGTGCCTACTCTGGTTTCGCCAGAACCGGTACTTATTTCTCGCTACATTTGGGGTTTAATTAGCGAGATCCGTGATATTGTCAAAGCTGCGAGGCCCCACACAATCGATGATGCGGTGGAATTAGCTAACACTTTGACTGACGGACTGGTGCGTATGGGAGAAGAAAATAGGAAGAAGGAATTGGCTCAGAAAATTACCCAAGGATTTCGTGTGGGTAATAATAGCAAATTCAAGAAAAAGGGAACTGGATCGTCTTCCACTCCGCCGTTCTGCAGAAACTGTAAGAAGAAACATTTTGGAAAATGTAATGAAACCTGCAACTTCTGCAAAGCTATAGGACATCGTGAAGAAGAATGCAGAAAGAAAACAAAGATCTGCTACAACTGCGGCGAAGCTGGCCATTTCAGACCAGAATACCCTAAATTGGTCAAACCAGCAGAAAATAAGGCCAAACCTGCTGACGGAACTAATAAGAAGAACGTAAGAGCCTTCCAATTGACCACGCAGGAAGCTGAACTGATTCCTGATGTAATAGCTGGTACGTTCTTAGTTCACAATGTTTATGCGAAAGTATTATTCGACTCTGGTGCAAACCAAAGTTTTATAAATACTTCATTCTGCCAAGCTCTTAAGCTACCCTTAACGAAACTTAGGCAAGTTTTTACAGTAGAAACGGCAGACGGAAACTCTGTTAACATAGATACGGTTTTGCAAAACGAAAATATCAAACTTTTAGGTCATAAATTTTCTGCAAACCTATTACCCATGAATTTAGCTGGATTCGATGTCGTGTTAGGAATGGATTGGTTAGTAGCCAACCATGCTCGAATCCTCTGTGATAAGAATTCCATAGAAATCCGTGCACCCACATGAGAAGTAATTATGATTACAGGGGATAAGCCGCGTAAACCAATGAAGTTCATTTCAGTAATGAAAATTGCTTGTTATGAACGAAAGCAAGGAATAGTGTATATGATTTCAGTAATCATTAGCACTAAGGGTAAAGAACTTAAGGAAATTCCTGTAGTATCAGAATACCCGGATGTATTCCCAGAAGAACTACCAGGATTACCATCAGATAGGGAGGTAGAATTTAGAATTCATCTAATTCCAGGAACTACACCAATAGCCAAGGCACCTTATCGGTTAGCACCCACCGAAATGCTAGAATTGAAAAAGCAATTAGATGAATTGCTTAGTAAAGGATTTATACAACCTAGTTCATCCCCTTGGGGAGCACCAGTGTTGTTCGTAAAGAAGAAAGATGGTTCGATGTGAATGTGTATCGATTATAGGGAATTGAATAAGGTTACAATCAAGAATCGATACCCTTTTCCAAGGATTGATGATCTTTTTGATCAACTTCAGGGGGCTAGATATTTCTCTAAGATAGATTTACGCTCCGGGTATCATCAATTGAAGGTACAAGAAGAAGACATACCTAAAACCGCTTTCAGAACTAGGTATGGTCACTACGAGTTTACAGTCATGTCCTTTGGACTAACAAATGCTCCTGCAGCATTTATGGACATGATGAATATGATCTGTAAACCGTACTTGGATAAATTTGTAATTGTCTTCATCGAAGATATACTTATTTATTCCAAAAACTAGGAAGAGCATTGTAAGCACCTGCATGCACTCTTAACTTTGTTAAGAAAGTAAAAGTTTTACGCCAAATTCTCTAAGTGTGAATTTTGGCTACAGGAGGTACAATTTTTAGGTCACATGGTGAATCAAGAAGGTATTCACGTAGATCCTGCTAAGATAGAAGCAATCACCAAATGGAAAGTCCCGCAATCAGCTACGGAAGTTAGAAGTTTTCTAGGATTAGCTGGATACTATAGGCGCTTTATTAAAGATTTTTTCTAAGATAGCTGTGCCATTAACTAAGCTAACCTGTAAAATAGTTAAGTTTGAATGGGGACCTAAGCAAGAAGAGGCTTTTAAGATTTTAAAGCAAAAGTTAACAAACACCCCAATTATTGCCTTACCAGAAGGGACATAAGATTTTAAAGTCTACTGTGATGCTTCTAAGCTAGGATTAGGATGTGTGCTAATGTAACGCAAAAAGGTAATTGCGTATGCCTCAAGGCAATTGAAAAGGCACGAGGAAAATTATACGACACATGACTTAGAATTTGGATCGATAATTTTTGCCCTTAAGATTTGGAGACATTATCTGTATGGAAGTAAATTTACAGTCTATACAGATCATAAGAGCTTAAAATATATAATTGGGCAAAAAGAATTGAACATGAGGCAAAGAAGATGGATGGAAATTTTGAGTGATTACGACTGTGATATTCAATATCACGAAGGAAAAGCAAACGTAGTTGCAGATGCCTTAAGTCGTAAGTATCATTAAAAGCAAAAGCGAGTTCGTGCTCTTAGATTAAATCTACAGTTAGATTTAATGGAACAACTGAAAAACATTCAAGAAACAGCAATCAAGGAAGATGCTGAAGGGATGAAAGGAAGAATAAAAGACTTTGAGCAAGGGGCTGATGGAATTTGAAGATTCCATAAGAAAAGAATTTGGGTACCTAAGCAGGGAGAATTAAGAAATAAAATTTTAGAGGAAGCCCATAAATCTAGATATACCATGCACCCTGGAAATAATAAAATGTACCAAGATTTAAGGAATAACTTCTGGTGGATAGGAATGAAAAAGGATATAGCTAGATATGTATTTAAGTGTTTAACTTGTTCACAAGTTAAGGCAGAACACCAGAAACCTTCAGGGTTACTACAACAATTAGAAATGCCTGTTTGGAAATGGGAACTAATAACCATGGATTTTGTTACTAAGTTGCCCAAAACCAGAAAAGGTAACAACGCAATTTGGGTAATTGTGGATCGATTAACCAAATCAGCTCATTTCCTACCCATGAAAGAAACCTTTAGCATGGAAAGGTTAGCAAAGTTGTACGTAGACGAAGTAGTATCCTTACATGGAGTCCCACTCTCTATCGTATTAGATAGAGATAGTCGTTTCACATCACATTTTTGGATAAGTTTCCAAGAAGCCATGGGGACGCGATTAAATTTAAGTACAGCTTATCATCCCCAAACAGACGGACAAAGTGAAAGGACGATCCAAACCCTAGAAGACATGCTCAGGGCATGTGTAATAGATTTTGGTGGGAACTGGGATGACCACCTACCCTTAATTGAATTCTCCTATAACAATAGTTATCATGCAAGCATTGAAGCTGCCCCATTCGAAGCACTATACGGATGAAAGTGCAGAACTCCAGTTTGTTGGGCAGAAATAGGAGAAAGCCAATTACCAGGTCCTAAAATCGTGCAAGAAACTACCGACAAGATCACTCAAATCAAGGAAAGACTAAAGACGGCTCGAGATCATCAGAAAAGTTATGCAGACAATAGACGCAAGCCGCTAGAATTTCAAGTTGGAGACAAGGTACTCTTAAAAGTTTCTCCTTGGAAAGGAGTAGTGCGGTTCGGGAAGAAGGGAAAGTTAAGTCCAAGGTACGTAGGACCATTCCCAATAATCTAGCGTATAGGACCAGTTGCCTATCGATTACAGCTACCAGAAGAGCTAGCCGGGGTACATGACGTATTTCATGTATCCAACCTCAAGAAATGTCTATCTGACGAATCCCTGGTAGTACCTCTTCAAGATATAGAGGTAAATGAGAAGTTAAAATTTGTTGAGAAACCACTGCAGATAGAAGACAAAAAGGTCAAGTTTCTCAAGCATAAAAGACTAGTACTGGTCAAAGTCAAGTGGGATTCGAAGAGGGGACCTGAATACACTTGGGAGCTGGAATCAGAGATGAAGCGAAAATATCCCTACCTGTTCCAGTAAATCTCGAGGACGATATTTTTATAAGGTGGGGAGGATGTAACAACTCTCATTAAAATTACTATTTCTAATTTTTATTTGCCCAATAGGAAACCCTAATTGAGACCCACAAGTAATATTGCATGACCCCTAAAATTTTCAGAACAATCGGAACTAGGATCAGGGCCCCTAAAACTCAGGGGGGGGGGTATCCCCTAATTGACGATTATCCTCATAACTCATTGTAGGAAGCGAAATTCGTCAATCTGCTGACTCACCCAGGCTACAAACACACGAGGCTACCCTATGCTAGAAAGGGCGCCGTCGCGCCACGCGACAGGGCGGGTTTTTCAGTATAAGTAGAGGACTTTGGCACTTGCTTGGATGCGTTGGTTCGACGTAAAAATTCGTTTTGTACGTTGAGATATCATCAGTTTACTCCAAAAACACACACAAGCACGAAATTCTGCCGTGATAACAGGGTAATAACTCGATCACTGCTACGATTTAATGTCTGATCGATAAAAACCAATCCGATGGATGTTTAAGTGCTGCCCGTATTTGGGCTATACTTTGTTATTCGTCATGAGGGTTTTGATCTCGTGAGTTGTCGTAAAAGTTGTAATAAGTTACTGACCTAGTTTTTCGTGTGCATTGTTAATTGAATTAGGTTAACAAGGCTAAATCAGTAGGCTAAACGCTGCCCGTCTAAATCTGCAATGTGAATCATTCTCTTTTTATCAAATTGTTTTCTTAAAACTCTACTTGTTTTCAAAGTTATAATTACAGGGATTAAGTCTTTGTAATCTTCAATTACTGCCGGTATGTGGGGTTTTGTATACATTACTTGATACCCGTTACCATTAGACAACGGGTTAGCCAATGGGTGATCTGACCATAGTCACAGATACAGTCGAGTGACAAATACCGATTTGGGGTAATTGGTTGATAGAAACAATGTAATCACCCTTAATACTGTATATTATAACAACGTGTCGTTTTGTGCAACTTGAGTGACTCGCCAGTATTTCCCTGCTGATAAAGCCTTTTTAAAACATATTTCAGGTGATCTGCTGTGATCCAGGAAAAAGTGCCGTGTAGCACTGCAATCTTGAAGAAGTGGCTCAATAAAAATAAAGAAACATGTTTTTGTAAAAACAGGGATTTCCCAGTGAAATCACATTTATTGTAAATTATGGGTGTTATCCCCAATTTGTGAAATAAAATAAATTGGGTATTTTGAAGTTTTAAAAGATCCTGTTATAAATTCCGCTGCCAAAATAATAATTACCACGGGTTTCTGTCCCGCGGCTCCTGGAACGGGTAAAACCGGGCCGGGGGCCGTGACAGTCTTTTATCGAACACCCTAATAATCGGGTTCCAATTATTGATTTTGTTCATATTAGCTCCCACCGTAATCCCCAAATAAGAAAACGGAATTTTATCAGAATTACAGCCCACCACCAAAGCCATATCCCTAATCTCCCAATCTTCTACTCCCAACCTATTTGAGTAGCGTTTTTAGTTTGAATGAGCTATCTCGGGTGCGTTACGTCAGTGTAATGCCTTTTTCAACTAAATCGTGGAGGTGGCTAATTCCATTGGATGAAACTATGGCGTATTGTACATGTAAACTCATACGTGATTTATAACAATTTAAAAAAAAAGTTGTGATGGTATAATGTTTTTTTAAGTAATTCAAAGAAGCGGTTAGGTGCATAACATTGAAATATAGTGTATTATATAGGTAAGCCGATAATTCAGAACATATGTGTTATATCGTCAGGGTCTATATAATTTGAGAGAAACAAAGATAAAGAAATTAAACATATGAAATTTATATACTATTAATTTAAAACAATCTTAGGCATTATTGTTTGTAAGTTGTGCTATATATATTGTACCAATTATTTTTCTTTTATTCATTAATTTGAGCACCGGCATATAGGTGGTGTCACCATTCAATTGGCCTACGTTTTTTGAAAACCAATGTATGCCTTCTGTCAACCCACTTGCCACGCATAAAAAAACCCACCGCCTGCTCCATTGTTTAAAAGCTCATCGCATATGACAAAGAGGATTTGATATCCAGAGACCAGAGAAGAAACTGAAGAAATGGGAGACAGAAACGGAGTAGCCTCTCCGGCGTCGACATGACAGAGGGGATCCGCCGTGCATGGCGGCGGGGTTTATGACGGCTCTCTGGCATCCACAACAGATTATGTATTCTTATATCCATTTCACTTACTGTTGGTTATGAACCCTAATACATACTATAGTTTTGGTTAAAACCCCTCTTCTTTACTTTCAAAATCCTAACTTTTTTGTATTGATTCGTTAAGAATTTTTGTATTGATTCATTAAGAACAGAACATGCGCATATGAAATGAGGATGCAGTGGTGATAAAAGAAGCAAAAGTGTAGTAGACAACACTCTTTAAGCAAAAGCTTCAAGTTTGTCACACCCTGACTTTTGCGGAAGCGTGGTTATTGGTGTGACTTCTTAATATCATAGCATTCAATCATAACAATGCTATATGATAAAACCATAAGATATTCATCCATAAAAATTAAGTTTGAAAATACCACAACATACTTGTTTGACACATCGACACCAAATTTAAGTTACAAACCATAACATGTTTTAATGAGTTCACGAAGACTCGACAACATAACTTAAACCAACCAGAGCTTAGGACCATGTATCTCGTCCAGGAGTAAGATACATCTCCTAAACTCTAAAGACTTGGATGGCATCTTTTTTATTTATTACGCAGCTTGAAACACATGCACACACCTGCCAGATCCACTTAGTTCCCTGAAATACATGTAGTTTAAAAACATCAACAAAAGTTGAACGAGTTCATGTGTATGTGTATGAATAAACCTTTAAAGTATGTCTGTATGTATGTATGTCCCTGGTATGTAGCAATAAGGAAAACAGATCACCAATGGTTTGCAAGGCCATTGATATGTGTGAAATGGTGCAGGAAAACTCAAACCTAGCAAATTTGTATCGGGCCTCCGGCTGAAAGACATAGTCACCCTATGGGCCACCGTGGTCCCCATGAGTGTGGGCTCGCTACACCCAAATAGATCTACCACTCATGTCCCTCGGTCCTACGACGAGGATTAATGGCCTTAAGTGTTATACCCACCGTTCACATCATCTAGTAGTAACCCTCCTTAAGCTAATCATACCATGTATAAAACGTTTGTAAACAATTGTAACATGTATTTCACCTGCCGAAGTTATAAAACTGAAAACAATTAAAAGAAAAGGGGGACATGAACTCACTGTATTGCGTCTTCAGTACTGGTAACTCAAATCTCCTCAGCAAACACGACTACCTATAGTGTACTAACGTCTATTAGACGAACGGGTCGTGCCTTTGCTTAGTGTTTACGTTTTTTAGTTACGTTTCTTATGTTCCCAATATTATTCCAAGTTATAATTACTTGTTAAAATAATAATTATTTTAACCTTAAATTGTATTTAGGTTTTGGAATAATTGTTTAAGCAATATTTCTGTATTAATACTTCTCAAGTATTTATTTTCGTATTTCCTTCCCAAGGATGGGAGTATTTCATACATGTAATTTCGTATTAGTAGCTCCAAAACAATATATTTTCAAGTATTATCTTAGAAAATATATATAAACTTATTTTGTCCAAAAATATTGTATTTCAAGAAAATATATATTTTTCCCAAAAATTATATATCTTCTAAATATACTAAGAAAATATATTTTAACTTCTCAAAAATAATATTTTCCCTTTTGTCAAAGTATGATATAACTTGTAGTAATAATAAAAATCATACTTTCACTCCTTTTGTATCCAAAATAATATTTATAACGGTATTTTCTGGAATATTTTGTAAGTTATGTTCTATCGTTCGGTTCCACAATATTATGTGTGTAACTTATATATTTATTCCTTGATGTTCTTGGTATTATTTTGGATTGTAAATTTCATGGTATTTTGTTAAGTTATATTATTTTACCCTAAAATAATATAACTATTTCACCAAGTATACAAATATTCACACAAGTGTCTTTAATGTAAATATATATTCTAAATACATTTTTATCCATTTTTATTTATAAAAACCAACCTTCAATATTTGTATTTTGTTACAAAAATTATGGCAAAGTTTATATTGAAAACTTATGATCAAAATACACTTGTAAATCACATTCTAGGGTATTAACTTTGGTAACAAAATACCAATATTTTTCTAAATAAAAATGGATAAATATGTATTTACCAACCTCTAGGGTATTAACATAGTTAGTCCCTGTGGTTTGCACAAAGTAACATACTTAGGTACTAATAGTTTAGAATCACATTCTAGGGTATTAACTTTTCATTTTGTAACGTTTGAAGGTATTAATGTTATTTGTAGGCTTAAAATCACATTCTATTAGTACCTAAATATGTTATTTTGTGCAAACCACATGGACTAACTATGTTAATACCCTAGAAGTTAATACCTCCAAACGTTACAAAATGAAAAGTTAATACCCTAGAAGGTGATTTTAAACTATTAGTACCTAACTATGTTATTTTGTGTAAACCACAGGGACTAACTATGTAATTAACTCTATTTATTAGAATATATTTTTCTAAGTGTTATATTTTTAGAAAATTTTGCCATAGTTTTCCCTAAAAATGGAGGTGTCCATGCTATCAAAGCATATCATTTTCTTTTAAAAAATCATCATAAGCATTCAACAATCAATCCCTAAACAACTACACTTACTAAGTGCAAAAATAATGTTATTTGCACTACAACATGAACTTGAACTTTTATTAGAAACTTGTAGGAATTTGGTAGTGTGTTTAGTAGGTTTAGTTACCCCTTAAAGTGTGTTTATTTCTTTAAAAATCTCATTCTTGAAAGATTTGGGTGTTTACAACTTGTTAGATGATTTCTCCAAAAATCATTCTTTTGAATTTTTCTTGTAAACAAAGTGTTCTTATACTTGTTTTATCACCAAAAGTAGTGTAAGTTTAAGTAAGAGCCAAGATCTTCTAAAAATCATATTTTGAACTTGGTTCTTTTGGAAAACCATTCATAAATCTTAGATCTATTAGATTATCAACTCACTTTGTTTATTATTTTTCAAGAAATCACTTTATTTTTCAACTTCATGCTTAACACATGAGGATGATCATCTTGTTTTATCACATAATCATCCTTTCTCTTGCTAGATCATGTGTTTAATCACAATCTAGCAAGCTCCTTATGATGATTAACATCATAATCTCAAGTAAATAACAAGCAAGTATCATTCATACACTAAACAATCATGGTTCCATCAATATTTCATCATATGTAAAGCTTATGTTAAAGATTCATGTTTATGTCTTTTAGTGTTCATCATGTTTAACAATGTTCATCACTTATTAACCAACAACATGTGAAGTAAATAAGGATCATGAGAGTCTTACAACTAGCACAAAGGCTAGGGAAGAACACAAGATGATGGTGATGACAAAAGTGATGGATAAAAGCAATTGATGGAGGTCCTTTGTGACACCCCAGGAAAACCAGGAAACCAACGCAACATAACTAGCTTCCTCAGTAACCACGTGCTAAATTTCGGGACGAAATTTTCTTAACAGGGGGAGAATGTGCCAACCCTCATAATTCCATGTAACCGTACAATTTATTAATGATAATTAAAGTGCTTGACGACTGTGTGGAATTACTTAACTGCTCTCTGAATTATTGTGTTATACTTACATGTGCTTGTTAACATACTAGTAGCATACAGAAAAGTTACTAAATAATCCTGTGTGCTTTCCTAAGTGTCGAGAATTAAATGTGTCACAAAATGTATTATAAAAGACACCTTACGGATTAATTAAGCACTTTAACGGAACAACACCGAACCGAATAACCGGACTTTACCCGGAACACAAAAATATTGTCAAACACATTGTTTTTATTTTTCTGAGCTAGTTAGGGTCCCTGAACACCCTAACACACTATATATTTAATAACACTCATAACACCCTAACTATATCACTTGGTTTCTAACTAGAACTTGTAACTAACCATTGAAAACCAACCCTCTACCCCCCCCCCCCTTGGGACGGTTACCATGGGTGTCCCCACCCATGGATTTCCTTCAATATTTTTTTTGATTATGCTAGGGGATCAAGAAACATTATACACAATGGTTAAAGATGAAGATGGGATTATAAGAAGGCACAAGGGTCATGCACATTCATCTTCATCTTCATCAAACAACCAACTCTCTCTCCCTCTCCCTCTTTGGTCTCGACCGACCCCCACACCACACACCACCACCATCATTCAAGCTTCTTCAACCAATCTAAAGGCATCCAAGGGTGTTAGTGAACGTACAAGTAAACACGGTGTGTTCGGAAGCTCAAGGACGTCTCTCGTTTTCTTTTATCCACTTTTACGCTTTAAAACTCCCCTAGCCTTGTGCTAGTAGTAAGTGCCTTAGATCTTCATCTTGTTCATAATTTTGTTGGTTAACAGTGAAAAGAATGGTAAAATACTAAGAACCCTAAAGAACATAAACAAGTCTTGAAGTATAAACTAACTATAGATGAAGTAGTGTTATATTGATGAAGAAATCATGTTGTTCTTATGTTGTTATGCTTGTTGTATGATGTTTGTTAGTAAAAATGTTATGGTTCATCACATAGGCTTGCTAGATCATGTTTAAAGACATGAACTAGCAAGATGTGAAGGTTAAAAATGTATAGGATGATGAAATCATCCATACATAACTATGGACTTGATTAAATACATGTTTTCATGAAAAACAACGATCAAAATGGGTTGTCATCTCATGGATCTAAAGATCCATGAGTGGTTTTTCGAAAGAACCAAGTGAAAAGTATGAGTTTTGTTAAAACTTGGATCTTACATAAACTTAACACATTTTTGGTGGATAAACAAGAGTAGAAACACTTGTGTAATAGGAAAATTTCACAAAGAAATATTTTCAGAAAATGTGACTAGAAGTTGTGAGAATATAAACTCTTTAAAAATAAAGTTTTTAAAGAACCAATCGTATTTTTGAAGATAACAAGACTTACTAAGTGTGCTAGTAAGTTACTACATGTTTTTATAAATCCTCAAGTTCATAAGTTTATGGATTATGCTTGTTTTTGACAAATTTGGTAAAGAAAGGTTGTATATTGTTGATTGAGAATTGACTGAATGATTTTACAAAAGAAAATGATACGCTAGTAAGCGTGGACGCCTCTATTTACAAAGAAAACTCTGGCGAAATTTTTCTAGAATTTCAACACTTAGAAAATATTTTTCTAGCAAGTGTTACAAATATACTCCTAACTTTATTTTCAAAGTAAACTTCGCCATGATTTTTATTACAAAATACTAAGTGCCGGAGGTTGATTTTCGTAAATAAACTTTGATAAATATATATTTAAAATATATATTGTATACTAAAACTCTTGCGTGAATATTTTTTTATTTTACCGTCATATTATTTTAGGGTAAAATAATATATAACTTAACAAAGTGCGTTAACGTTTAAATTAAGTGATATGTGATAAAAGTAATGGGTAGATAAACCATACGTGTTGTGCATGAGAAATTGATTGTTATCTGTACCTTATTAGGACGTGCTTGATTTTCTGATTATTAGAGTAACTAATCTAACCGAGCAAACCAAGGTGAGTTAACACACTTTCTAAGGCATGGGATTCCCGGTGGTTGGGAATGGGTTAAAGAAATTAAAACGGGATCTACATATCCTCCTTGGGTAGGATATGTACGGCCATCCTCCATAGGTAGGATGCCAATAATAAATTCTGCGTATTCTCCTTGGGTAGAATACGTACATTCGTCCTCTTTGGGTATGACAATGTAACACCTGTGTCATTTCAACCATCAAACAAATGCCCAACCAGTGAAATATTGTATTTCATACTTGGGATTTGTAAAAATAGGTGTATCGTTTACACATATCAATTCTTGTTCGATTTCAAACACTATATCGCTTTCTGGAAGGTTATACGCGCACTAATGCGTAAATATAACCAGTTTAATGCAACAAACACTCCGGAATAGTGAAATAGGCTTAACATACCTTAAATAAACTTTACATAACTTAGATATAAGTTTTGGAAGGTTTGGTGTGGTGAAATCAAAGTTTAATCGCTTACAGGGACTAAAGTTGACAAACTGCGAAAGTATGCCAATTTGAACTGTAACAGACATTCCGGAACATGACCATAAGTTAAACATACCATAAATATCCTTTACATAGCTTAGAAATAGGCTTTGAGGGGTTCGGTATGCTAAAATAAACTTTTGGGTCATTCAGGGACTAAAAGTGTCAAAAAGTGCACAAGTTTGCATTTTCGCGCATAACTTACGTTCTGAATACATCTGGACATCCAAAAATTTATGTAAGCATGACTACATTATATTTTAGTGTTCTCCTTAAGAAAAATCCATTCGTCGCGTCATTTGGATCGTTTTTCGCGCTTGTGCGCATTCCGTCGTAATTAAGCGAACATCGCGTTCGTACGACCAAACGAACCATCATCCGACATATTTTTGAACATGTTTCATGTCCACAATGTTTAGGCAACATTTTAGGGCCTTAAAGTTGGCTTTACGGGCCTTGGAAGTGTCGGAAATGCCTTAAAACACAACAGGGACCATTGCTGCCAACTTTCAAAACTTGCTGATTCAGGAGAGGTGCTCGCGTAGCGCGAGCCCATGAGGCCTATCCGTCGCGCTACGCGACTGACTGTTCTGGGCAGATTCAATGTTTTAACAAGCGGGTCCCATCTGTTCGATTCTCAACCACACGTTTCTTATCGTCTAGTCAGCGGATAAGAACAACATTTTAGCCACCATAACATCCCGACAAGTGTACGCCTTGGATTCGATCACGTACTACGAGAAACGATCCTAACGGTGGTGCATATCCTATAAATACCCAACCCCCCTTCCATTCAAAACCCACAAATCTGATCAAGAAAGCTCTAAGTTGGAACCTTCGTTTCATACCTGAGCTATTTTTATCTGGGTTAGCATTCGGGGACCCTTCGTAAGTATTCTTTCGTTCTTTTCCTTATAGTTACTGCTTTTCGAGTCAGAAAGTCAAACTTTGTTTGACTTTCAGCGTTGACCAGTCATGGTCAATGCGAAGTTCGTTTGAACTTCGCAACGTGATTGTAATCACGATGGTCATAGTCCCTTGGGACTATGCCTACTGATTACCACGTTGTCTAGGGTCGTAGGGTAAGCGATCTAATGAATCGCTTATACCTCGAACCCGACCCAGTTTGGTCGATCATTAGGATCCGACCAAACACATTAGGTGACCATAGTAGGTAGGGAATAACCTTCCGAGGTTATACCCTATGGTCACATCGTTTAAGTAGTTGTATGATAGGTAGTTTATATGCCTTAGGTAAATTACCAGAATACCCTTTTCATATATAATTGGTAATTAAGCATATGTAACCTAAACCTTTGTCACATAACTGATTATGTAATATGTTTAGGCATATAACACTTGTCATAGGGCTAGTTGGGCGGTCCGAACGCGTTTCACGCGAACGACGCGTTAAAGTAGCATAAAGCTACCTAAACGGGTCGTAATGGGTCGTAGACACTTAGGTTAAGTTTCATTTAGTATGTAGGCTTTGTTAAAACCAAAAGACACGAGTCTCTACACTCGTTTGGTTTACAAACCCTAATGCTACCCGATTTTCCGATTTAGGTCCGGTTTATTAATGTAGCTACCTATACTAGGTGCCGTTTGATATCCGCGATCTCTAGCATTGTTTAGTTGTCACTCAAAGACTCCTAAGCACTCTCAGGTGAGTACATAGACCCCTCTTTTACTGTTTTCCAAACTGTTTTGGGGTGGAACACAGGTGCCTACTTGTTACTTTCATGCTTTCCTGTTTTGACATCATATACTTGCTATGTTCATTAGTACATTATAGTACATGATTTCATTACATTTCATGCTATGTATGCCCATTGTGTGCGTACTTAGTACATCGTTCTACATTACATTTCATGCTATGTATGCCCATTGTGTGCGTACTTAGTACATTGTTTTACGTTGCTTTTCTGTTGCATATGCTTATCCAGCATATGAACACATTATACTACATATGGAACCGTTGTAATCATTTGACTGTGATCCGTTGATATCTGTGAACCGTTTGTATCTGTGAACCGTGTGAACCGTATTTGACATAGACATTTCGGCATAGACATTTTAACATGATTGACATTTGATCATGCATTTCCCACAAAACATAACTTTGATTTAAACCAAGTTTTACTTCAATACTTTGTTTTTGTGCATATGGTTTAGTTGAGACATTTCATTTGCCATACATGACATTTTGACATAAACATTTGACATGGATATTTGACATAGACATTTTGACATTGGTTTGGTTTGATTAAGTGATTAAGTTAACGATGCGTGTGTAATATGATACAAGCATGGTGGATACGCCGCTGGTACTTCCTATATATAAGTGTTTGTATGGTATTACATATTGTAGCGTTATTTGAATCATTTCAGTTTGATACATATAACATTTTATACAAATAACATACTTTTCACAAGACATAGTTTTACAAACAACTTATCTTATACAAATCCGTTTTACTATGGTTATTCATTTAACCATACATTATTTACTTATTTATACATATCATCTGATCTTATCGATTTTCAAATGATTTACAAAACAAAGCAAATTACAAGGTTCATGACTAAACTTTTTCTCAAACATAAGTCATGGAACCTATTTTCACAAAACCTATGTATCTCACAGGCATTTTTATGCTGACGTACCTATTTTCACATGTGTTTTTCAGGAACTGTTGCATAAGATGATCAAGATACATATAGGCAGACTTGGGCTTTAGTGACAATAAAAGATGCAAGACTAGTTAATTTTGTTGTATTTCCTTGATTGATTAGACTTGTAACACTTTTAATCAATAAAACGAAACTTCAATTGCCATGGATTTGAAACAATTAATTCTGTTACAACACTCCCCGATGTTTCCGCCGCGCTTTGTTGTTTTACGCGGTCGGGGTGTGACAGAAAAGATGGTATCAGAGCCAATGGTTATAGGGAATTAGGTTATTAGTAATGCTTTGACCTAGTCTATAACTTTCTTAGGACCCTAACGCGAGTTTACTTGCGTTTAGTCATAAAACAATACTGTCACCTATCCTTAGGCGACTACCACAACAAGAACATAAATTTCAAAACCGCTTTGAAAATTAATCATCTGTTCTAGGATGATTTATTACAAGGTTTTGAACCCTTTGTTATAAGGTTTTGAACCCCTTTTAATTTTCAAAAAAATCTCGTCAAGGTTTTGGGTTTTAAATAATGTGAACACGTGCAAACTGGAAGGGTGAATGCCTGTATTCTGAGTTTTCTGTCTAGGCAAGCACCTCGTATACATCTCAACCAGGCGCGAGACCAGTTGTGCTTACCTGGGAATTCTTGGGATGAGTGTTCACTTATAGGCGAGCATGTCTTCGCGATACATTATTTTTGACCTATTTACTTTGATTATTCACCGAGATCGGTTGTTGCTTTGTAGTAACAAACAAATGACCACTATCCATTGCGTTCATCAAATTTGTTTCATCTCATTCTTTTCGTCTAATTCTCTCACTCGTTTCCTTTCATGTTTTCTCTTTTAGAATGCCTCCTCGACGCGAAAACCAGATAGAGACTGCCGAGTTGGCAGAAATCATTGCGCAGCAAATGGCTGCTCAATTCCCAAACCTCTTTGCTCTATGGAATCAAGCCAACAACAACAACAATGGTCCATGCAATTTCAAGAGTTTTAACTCGGCGAAACCACTCAAGTTTAGTGGTTCTGAGGGAGCGACGGGGCTTCTCCAATGGTTCGAGAGCATTGAAAATACTTTCCGCCACGTGCAGTGTCCTGACAATCGCAAGGTCGAGTTTGCTTCGAGTGTGTTCCAGAAGAGAGCCCTTACGTGGTGGAATGGGATTATGAGGGATCGTGGTGCAGAAGTTGCTCTAGCACAGACATGGGCTGAACTTAGGGCCCTTATGATGAAGGAATTCTGTCCTCGACACGAGATCAGGGCTTTGGAAAGGGAATTCGACAATCTTGAGCAAGACAGCGGTGAGCATCGAGCCTACACGGACCGTTATGAAGAGTTAAGTCTGTTATGCCCAAACATGGTCACGCCTTTGGATAAGGCAATCGAAAAGTACATTGATGGCCTCCCTGACTCAATACAAGACATTTTGACTGGTAGCAACCCTACTACAGTTAGACAGGCCATTGAGCTATCTGCAACCTTGACTGAATCGAAGATCAGGAAAGGTAAACTTTTCCGAAAAGGTGACAAGAAGCCGGTCGAAGAATCAGAACCAATCGAGGAATCAAAGATCATGGATGAACAGACTGGATCCCCTAAGAGGTCAAAGAAGCGAAAGGCTTCTCAGAACTACGCTGTGGTCGCTCACAATGATCAAGCCGTCCTCAATCAACCAGCTCAACCCCCTGCCAGGAAACCCTACAATGGAACTGCACCCTTGTGCAACCAATGTGGCCTACATCATCATGCTGCTGTGAAGTGCCGCAAATGCCAAACTTGCGGACTCATAGGCCATACAGCAAGAGTCTGCCCAGCTGCAGCTGCACCAAATCAAGTTAACAACAATACCGCTCAGGGTCGTTTTCTACCAGGTTCTTGCTTCAACTGTGGCGAGATGGGTCATTTCCGAAGAAATTGCCCAAAGCTTGCTAATGCAAATCCAGCACAGGGATGAGCATCTGACCGAATGGAAGACAACGCTGTTTAGAAATAATCAATCCTTATGTATTATTTTCTTTAGTTGTCAAGGTCCGAGAAACAGTTGTGATCATTGTTTATAAATAAACCTTTTATTTACATTGCAATGTAATTATGTGGTTGTATGTATAGACAACATATCTCTTACAATACCGACAATCAAGGAACCGTATTCCTTGAAGGACAAACTACCCCCAAAATTCTTCCATTTTACAATCTCTTGCGTTTTCCACAAAGATCCTAAGTACCCGTCTCTTGCAAAGAAACGAAGTACAAGATAAAAGATATAATTCTGTACGAATACCTCAAGTACTACTATAAATTCTTAATAGGGTACCCAAAGGTATTTCCGTATATCTTAAATTGTTGTGTTCCTTAATTCGACTATTAGGTTTCTTTGAAAACAAAATCGAATTTTTGAGAGATCTTCCTATCTCTTCAGATAGATCCCAGAGGACATCGAAGTCCATTGACTGGTTTCCATATCCGTTCTCAATCGATAACAAATTAATAACAAATTAATAACCAAGTTAAACAACTATGTGATTATGTGCTTATGAACATTACAAGACAAACTGTGCGGACTATGCAAGGAATTACGTAATTATGGATGCATACATAATTATGGAATTTAGTGCACAGAAACCACAGTAAGCTTTGTAATGTGCCTAGGAGTTAACTCCGTTCATTTCCGTTTCTGAGGAAACAACCGTAGAAAATGACTCCGTTTGTTCATTTTCGTTTCTGAAGATTTTCCGTTGAGGAAATGAATATCCGTTTGTCCATCCATTCATTTCCGTTTCTGAGGAAACAACCGTAGAAAATGACTCCGTTTGTTCATTTTCGTTTCTGAAGATTTTCCGTTAAGGAAATGAATATCCGTTTGTCCATCCTTTTCATTTCCGTTTCTGAGGAAGCAACCGTAGAAAATGACTCCGTTTGTTCATTTTCGTTTCTGAAGATTTTCCGTTAAGGAAATGAATATCCGTTTGTCCATCCTTTTCATTTCCGTTTCTGAGGAAGCAACCGTAGAAAATGACTCCGTTTGTTCATTTTCGTTTCTGAAGATTTTCCGTTAAGGAAATGAATATCCGTTTGTCCATCCTTTTCATTTCCGTTTCTGAGGAAGCAACCGTAGAAAATGACTCCGTTTGATCATTTTCGTTTCTGAAGATTTTCCGTTAAGGAAGTGAATCCCCGTTTGTTTATTCCTTCATTTCCGCCTCTGAAGAATACTCGTTGAGGAAAATGACTCCGTTTGTTCATTTTCATTCTGAAGAATGTCCGTTAAGGAAATGACAGGATTATGCTTCACATACCTCTGGTGGTTATCTGACACAACGTCACAAATAGACTCCTACGAATTAATTTCGGGACGAAATTTCCTAAAGTAGGGGAGACTGTAACACCTGTGTCATTTCAACCATCAAACAAATGCCCAACCAGTGAAATATTGTATTTCATACTTGGGATTTGTAAAAATAGGTGTATCGTTTACACATATCAATTCTTGTTCGATTTCAAACACTATATCGCTTTCTGGAAGGTTATACGCGCACTAATGCGTAAATATAACCAGTTTAATGCAACAAACACTCCGGAATAGTGAAATAGGCTTAACATACCTTAAATAAACTTTACATAACTTAGATATAAGTTTTGGAAGGTTTGGTGTGGTGAAATCAAAGTTTAATCGCTTACAGGGACTAAAGTTGACAAACTGCGAAAGTATGCCAATTTGAACTGTAACAGACATTCCGGAACATGACCATAAGTTAAACATACCATAAATATCCTTTACATAGCTTAGAAATAGGCTTTGAGGGGTTCGGTATGCTAAAATAAACTTTTGGGTCATTCAGGGACTAAAAGTGTCAAAAAGTGCACAAGTTTGCATTTTCGCGCATAACTTACGTTCTGAATACATCTGGACATCCAAAAATTTATGTAAGCATGACTACATTATATTTTAGTGTTCTCCTTAAGAAAAATCCATTCGTCGCGTCATTTGGATCGTTTTTCGCGCTTGTGCGCATTCCGTCGTAATTAAGCGAACATCGCGTTCGTACGACCAAACGAACCATCATCCGACATATTTTTGAACATGTTTCATGTCCACAATGTTTAGGCAACATTTTAGGGCCTTAAAGTTGGCTTTACGGGCCTTGGAAGTGTCGGAAATGCCTTAAAACACAACAGGGACCATTGCTGCCAACTTTCAAAACTTGCTGATTCAGGAGAGGTGCTCGCGTAGCGCGAGCCCATGAGGCCTATCCGTCGCGCTACGCGACTGACTGTTCTGGGCAGATTCAATGTTTTAACAAGCGGGTCCCATCTGTTCGATTCTCAACCACACGTTTCTTATCGTCTAGTCAGCGGATAAGAACAACATTTTAGCCACCATAACATCCCGACAAGTGTACGCCTTGGATTCGATCACGTACTACGAGAAACGATCCTAACGGTGGTGCATATCCTATAAATACCCAACCCCCCTTCCATTCAAAACCCACAAATCTGATCAAGAAAGCTCTAAGTTGGAACCTTCGTTTCATACCTGAGCTATTTTTATCTGGGTTAGCATTCGGGGACCCTTCGTAAGTATTCTTTCGTTCTTTTCCTTATAGTTACTGCTTTTCGAGTCAGAAAGTCAAACTTTGTTTGACTTTCAGCGTTGACCAGTCATGGTCAATGCGAAGTTCGTTTGAACTTCGCAACGTGATTGTAATCACGATGGTCATAGTCCCTTGGGACTATGCCTACTGATTACCACGTTGTCTAGGGTCGTAGGGTAAGCGATCTAATGAATCGCTTATACCTCGAACCCGACCCAGTTTGGTCGATCATTAGGATCCGACCAAACACATTAGGTGACCATAGTAGGTAGGGAATAACCTTCCGAGGTTATACCCTATGGTCACATCGTTTAAGTAGTTGTATGATAGGTAGTTTATATGCCTTAGGTAAATTACCAGAATACCCTTTTCATATATAATTGGTAATTAAGCATATGTAACCTAAACCTTTGTCACATAACTGATTATGTAATATGTTTAGGCATATAACACTTGTCATAGGGCTAGTTGGGCGGTCCGAACGCGTTTCACGCGAACGACGCGTTAAAGTAGCATAAAGCTACCTAAACGGGTCGTAATGGGTCGTAGACACTTAGGTTAAGTTTCATTTAGTATGTAGGCTTTGTTAAAACCAAAAGACACGAGTCTCTACACTCGTTTGGTTTACAAACCCTAATGCTACCCGATTTTCCGATTTAGGTCCGGTTTATTAATGTAGCTACCTATACTAGGTGCCGTTTGATATCCGCGATCTCTAGCATTGTTTAGTTGTCACTCAAAGACTCCTAAGCACTCTCAGGTGAGTACATAGACCCCTCTTTTACTGTTTTCCAAACTGTTTTGGGGTGGAACACAGGTGCCTACTTGTTACTTTCATGCTTTCCTGTTTTGACATCATATACTTGCTATGTTCATTAGTACATTATAGTACATGATTTCATTACATTTCATGCTATGTATGCCCATTGTGTGCGTACTTAGTACATCGTTCTACATTACATTTCATGCTATGTATGCCCATTGTGTGCGTACTTAGTACATTGTTTTACGTTGCTTTTCTGTTGCATATGCTTATCCAGCATATGAACACATTATACTACATATGGAACCGTTGTAATCATTTGACTGTGATCCGTTGATATCTGTGAACCGTTTGTATCTGTGAACCGTGTGAACCGTATTTGACATAGACATTTCGGCATAGACATTTTAACATGATTGACATTTGATCATGCATTTCCCACAAAACATAACTTTGATTTAAACCAAGTTTTACTTCAATACTTTGTTTTTGTGCATATGGTTTAGTTGAGACATTTCATTTGCCATACATGACATTTTGACATAAACATTTGACATGGATATTTGACATAGACATTTTGACATTGGTTTGGTTTGATTAAGTGATTAAGTTAACGATGCGTGTGTAATATGATACAAGCATGGTGGATACGCCGCTGGTACTTCCTATATATAAGTGTTTGTATGGTATTACATATTGTAGCGTTATTTGAATCATTTCAGTTTGATACATATAACATTTTATACAAATAACATACTTTTCACAAGACATAGTTTTACAAACAACTTATCTTATACAAATCCGTTTTACTATGGTTATTCATTTAACCATACATTATTTACTTATTTATACATATCATCTGATCTTATCGATTTTCAAATGATTTACAAAACAAAGCAAATTACAAGGTTCATGACTAAACTTTTTCTCAAACATAAGTCATGGAACCTATTTTCACAAAACCTATGTATCTCACAGGCATTTTTATGCTGACGTACCTATTTTCACATGTGTTTTTCAGGAACTGTTGCATAAGATGATCAAGATACATATAGGCAGACTTGGGCTTTAGTGACAATAAAAGATGCAAGACTAGTTAATTTTGTTGTATTTCCTTGATTGATTAGACTTGTAACACTTTTAATCAATAAAACGAAACTTCAATTGCCATGGATTTGAAACAATTAATTCTGTTACAACACTCCCCGATGTTTCCGCCGCGCTTTGTTGTTTTACGCGGTCGGGGTGTGACAGACAACACCCTTAAAACTTACTAGACAAAACTCTATCATTAAGTCCCTCATTATATATCGACTTAATCGCCGAGGCCGATGGTGAGCGGGTCATTAGTTAATAGCGCTATTAGGTTTAACAAACCTCACACCGTGTCGTCCGAACGGGCGTGTACTAATGGACTATGGCAAACTGTCAGTGATGATAGACACTGATGTAGGGCACAACTATTGTTCGTAGTGGTCGATATCATACCGTCTAGTAGTTCACATGGGGAAGCCCCCACTGATTTTGGATATGGTTTGGGTAATAAAAAGGAACTGGTTAAACATACTTTCAACTATGGGGTAACCCCCACGGCACATAAGCCAACGAAAGTCAAACCACGTTTTTCAGAAACAACTTAAAACTAAACAACCAACCGTGAACTCACTCAACTTTGTTGTTGACTCGTTGTTACATGCCTTACAGGTCGTTGAATGCATACGGAGCTTGCACGAGGAAGAAGTCGTTGTGGGATGCGGACTGTTATGCCCCGTACTTAATAATTAAACTTTATAAACTTATGGAACTTGTGTTTTGGGTCTTTAAACTTATGAAGTACGAACTTATGTTTTGGACTTACGTTTTATGCTTCCGCTGTTAACTTAAAACTGGTTACTGTCTTTTGGTCACCAATTGTATTGTGGTTGGTTCTACTTACTTAATTTCGTTGTTCAATATGATTGGTGGCTCGATCCTGGTCATGTCACGCCTCCAAGCGGTGATACTCCGCATGGTGGATTTTGGGGGGGGGGTGATAGATTGGTATCAGAGCCATTGGTTATAGTGAACTTGGTTTTAAAAGGGGAAAGGCTTTTTGATAAAAACCAGACTATAACCTGTACAGTGCTCGACGATCCACAACGACGCTTCGCTCCACGTGCTAGACTCAATATCCTAGGTGATATGGTTTAGTATCAGAGCCATTGGTTATAGTGAACTTGGTTTTAAAAAGGGGAAAGGATTTTTGATAAAAACCAGACTATAACCTGTACAGTGCTCGACGATCCACAACGACGCTTCGCTCCACGTGCAAGACTCAACATCCTAGGTGATATGGTTTATGTTTATATTACCTACTTGTTAGTTACATGATACATTGTTCATGGTATGCATTAGTTAATGTGATAACTGCTATTTGAACCTCATGTGCTTACTCTCTTCTATCACTCCACACTTACGCACTTTGCGACACCCTTCTTACCTGTGTTTTCCCTCGATGTGAAGATCATGAGTGGACGCCTCAACTTGACTCAGGATCAGCTGGCGACCTTGATTAATGAACGGGTTGCTGAAGCCTTAGCAATCCAAACAGGGAGTCAACCCATGCACCCTCAAACGCGCATAGGCACCCTCAAGGCGTTCTTGGAGTGCAAACCTCCCACTTTCGACGGCACTGGAGGGGCAATCGGCCTTCTACACTGGATCTGAAGAATCGAATATACATTCGAAGAAAGTGAAAGCTCTGCCAGCAAACGAGTAAAGTACGCTACTGATATGTTGCAAGGGAAAGCGTATTCTTGGTGGAACGCACAAGTTCAGATGCTCGGGTTGGCAGACGCGAATGCCACCCTCGGGAGCGACTTCAAGGATTGGATTAAGGAAGAATTCTGCCACCTGGACGACATTCTGGAACTGGAAATAGAGTATTATGGTTTGAAGATGGAAGGATCAGAGATTGAGGCGTACACAAAGAGGTCCAACGACTTGGCTGCCTTATGTCCTAACATGTCACAACCCATATCTAGACGAATCAAGTTGTACCTCAGAGGCTTAGTCCCGGAAATCCAAGGGTCTGTAATTGCGGCCAACCTTACCACAATCCAGCAAGTCATTCGTTTGGCGCACCAACTCATCGATCAGGCGGTGGAAGAGGGCAAGTTGCCCAAGCGTAACTCTTCCAATGCAAATACTCTTATTAGTAACAAGTATATTTGGGGTGATCACCAAGGTGAGGGTCCTAGCTCTATAAAACAGGAACCGCACAGGAAACTCGGGCTGAACTACCAAAATCAGGGGGGATACCTAGGGAATAAACCGAGATGCCGCAAGTGCCAACGGCACCACAGCGGGTTATGTGCGGGATCGTGTTGTCATCGGTGCAAGAAGTTGGGACATATGGCTAGAGACTGCAGGAGCCCATATCCTGCAAACCGGAACCAGCAGCAACAGCAGGGTAGCAAGAAGGGGTGCTTTCGATGTGGAGCTGAAGACCACTTCAAGAGGCACTGTCCACAGCTGAATCAGAATCAGGTCAACAACCAAGGAAACGGGAACAATAACGGAGACAATAAGGATAACCACAGGACTGGTGAGCACGAGTTCCTGAATGGACAAAAGGAAGAAAGAAACAACCCCAACGTTGTGGCGGGTAAGTTCTTACCAGACAATTTCTTTGTTAGTGTTTTAGTTGGTTCAGGTGCCGATGTTAGATATGTGTTCCTAAAAGTTAGTCAGGTGCTTAAGCGTACCCCATTACCCTTAAAACACCAAACATGTTGTAGAACTAGCTAATGGTGAAAGTCTTAAGGGCACACACACAATTAAAGGTTGTAACCTCGTCTTAGCTGGTCGAACTTTCTCTATCAATCTTATTCCTATCACACTTTGTAGTTTCGACGTCGTTATTGGGATGGATTGGCTATCTCATCACCAAGCGGAGATTATTTGCAAGGAGAAAATCATCCGCATTCCTCGTTCTGGTAAAGAACCTCTCGTGATTCGTGGAGACAAGAGTGGTGCTGTCGTAGGCATTATCTCTTTCCTTAAAGCCCATAAGTGTTTGCGAAAGGGCCACACTGCCATTCTAGCAATCGTTACTGATACATCAACGGAAGAGAAGAGAATTGAAGACATTCCTATTGTGCGCGATTTTCCTGAGGTATTTCCTGAGGAATTGCCTGGTCTTCCGCCTCATCGCCAAGTTGAGTTTCAAATCGATCTAGCTCCTGGAGCAGCACCAGTAGCTCGAGCACCTTATCGTCTAGCTCCATCAGAACTCGAAGAACTATCCACGCAACAACAAGAACTCTTGGAAAAGGGTTTCATACGTCCTAGTTCTTCGCCATGGGGAGCTCCAGTATTATTCGTGAAGAAGAAAGACAGTACCTTCAGAATGTGTATTGACTATCGCGAACTTAACAAGGTGACCGTGAAGAATCGTTATCCTCTTCCATGTATTGACGACTTGTTCGACCAGTTGCAAGGGTCGAGCTATTGCTCTAAGATTGACTGAGATCGGGATACCATCAGCTGAGAGTCCGAGAGGAGGACGTCTCCAAAACAACATTCAGAACTCGTTACGGCCATTACGAGTTTCTGGTTATGCCTTTCGGATTAACGAATGCACATGCGGTCTTCATGGATCTCATGAACCGAGTGTGCAAGCCTTACCTGGATAAGTTTGGCATAGTGTTCATCAACGACATCCTGATCTATTCTAAGAGTCAGGAGGAACACAAGCAACATCTGATGCTTATTCTGGAACTTCTTCGAAAAGAGCAGTTGTATGCCAAGTTTTCGAAATGTGACTTCTGGCTTCGCGAAGTCCACTTTCTAGGCCATGTGGTAAACAAGGATGGGATTCATGTTGATCCATCCAAGGTTGATTCAATCAAGAACTGGCCTGCACCCCACACACCAACAGAAATCCGCCAATTCTTGGGTTTAGCAAGATATTACAGAAGGTTTATTAAGGACTTCTCAAAGATTGCGCAACCTCTCACTTCACTGACTCAGAAGGGTGTCACCTACCATTGGGGTGATGCACAGGAATCTGCTTTTCAGCACTTGAAATATAGACTTTGTAGCGCGCCTATCCTCTCATTGCCTGAGGGCACAGATGATTTTGTGTTTTATTGCGATGCTTCCATCCAAGGACTTGGTTGCATGTTGATGCAACGCGACAAGGTCATTGCCTACGCATCGCGCCAACTTAAAGTTCACGGAAGGAACTACACTACGGACGACTTGGAGCTGGGAGCAGTTGTTTTCGCACTTAAGATATGGAGACAATACATGTACGGTACCAAGTGCACCATTTACACCGATCACAGGAGTCTCGAGCATATCTTCAAGCAAAAGGAGTTAAACATGCGACAACGCCGATGGGTCGAACTTTTGAATGATTACGAATGCGCGATCAAGTATCATCCGGGCAAGGCCAATGTTGTGGCCGACGCCCTCAGTCGAAAGGATACTATACCTAAGCGTGTACGTGCGTTACAGCTTACCATTCACTCTAGCCTTCCCGCTCAAATCCGTGATGCTCAGGTCGAAGCATTGAAAGCAGAAAACGTCAGGGCTGAGTCCCTACGAGGATCAAGGAAACGGTTATTACAAAAGGAAGATGGCGCCTACTATGTAAACGGGCGCATTTGGGTTCCACTTTACGGAAACTTACGCGAGCTTGTGATGGATGAAGCGCACAAGTCTCGTTACTCAGTACATCCTGGTTCGGATAAAAGGTACCATGATCTCAAGACTACATACTGGTGGCCTAGCATGAAAGCCCACATAGCAACCTACGTCAGCAAATGCTTGACTTGTGCCAGGGTCAAGGTCGAGTACCAGAAACCATCAGGCCTACTTCAACAACCAGAGATACCTAAATGGAAATGGGAGCAAATTTCCATGGATTTCGTTACTGGCCTGCCCAGATCTCAACGCGGAAACGATACCATTTGGGTGATCGTGGATCGACTAACCAAGTCTGCACATTTTCTGGCTATTAAGGAAACGGATAAGTTTTCTACTTTAGCAGGCGTCTACCTAAAGGAAGTAGTATCAAGGCACGGAGTGCCAACCTCCATCATTTCTGATCGTGACGCGCATTTTACTTCGGAACTGTGGCGAGCCATGCACAAGTCTTTTGGCTCACGTTTAGATATGAGCACCGCTTATCACCCACAGACGGATGGACAATCCGAACGCACCATCCAAACCCTTGAAGTCATGCTTAGGGCATGTGTGATCGATGTTGGTAATGGTTGGGAAAAGCACCTCCCTTTGGTGGAGTTTTCGTACAACAGCAGCTACCACACCAGCATCCAGGCTGCTCCGTTCGATGCATTGTATGGACGGAAGTGTCGATCACCTCTCTATTGGGCAGAAGTTGGTGACAGTGAAATAACAGGCCCAGAACTTGTAGTGGATACAACCGAGAGGATTGCTCAGATACGACAACGAATGGCGGCAGCTCGTGACCGTCAGAAAAGCTATGCTGATAAGCGAAGGAAACCACTCGAGTTCCAGGTTGGGGATCGAGTGCTACTTAAAGTCTCACCTTGGAAAGGTGTAGTTAGTTTTGGCAAACGAGGCAAGCTCAATCCACGCTATGTCGGACCATTCGAAATCATTGAGAAAATTGGCAAAGTCGCTTACAGGCTGAATCTACCGGCAGAACTCAGCGAAGTTCACAACGTATTCCATGTGTCGAATCTGAAGAAGTGTCTGTCAGATGAGACTCTCATAGTTCCTCTAAAGGAGCTCACTATCGACGACCAGCTGCGATTCGTCGAGGAACCAGTAGAGATTATTGATCGAGATGTTAAGATCCTCAAGCGCACCAGGATACCTCTCGTCCGAGTCCGTTGGGATTCTCGTCGTGGCCCAGAGTATACCTGGGAACGAGAAGACCAAATGAAACTCAAGTATCCCCAGCTGTTTAAGAAAAGTGAAACCACTACTGAGGCTGAAGCTACTGCAGAATTTCGGGACAAAATTCCAAATCAACGGGGGGATGATGTGACACCCTAGGAAAACCAGGAAATCAACGCAACATAACTAGCTTCCTCAGTAACCACGTGCTAAATTTCGGGATGAAATTTTCTTAACAGGGGGAGAATGTGACAACCCTCATAATTCCATGTATTCGTACAATTTATTAATGACAATTAAAGTGCTTGACGACTGTGTGGAATTACTTAACTGCTCTCTGAATTACTGTGTTATACTTACATGTGCTTGTTAACATACTAGTAGCATACAGAAAAGTAACTAAATAATCATGTGTGCTTTCCTAAGTGTCGGGAATTAAATGTGTCACAAAACGTATTATAAAAGACACCTCACGGATTAATTAAGCACTTTAACGGAACAACACCGAACCGAATAACCGGACTTTACCCGGAACACAAAAATATTGTCAAACACATTGTTTTTATTTTTCTGAGCTAGTTAGGGTCCCTGAACACCCTAACACACTATATATTTAATAACACTCATAACACCCTAACTATATCACTTGGTTTCTAACTAGAACTTGTAACTAACCATTGAAAACCCACCCTCTACCCCCCCCCCTGGGACGGTTACCATGGGTGTCCCCACCCATGGATTTCCTTCAATATTTTATTTGATTATGCTAGGGGATCAAGAAACATTATACACAATGGTTAAAGATGAAGATGGGATTAAAGAAGGCACAAGGGTCATGCACATTCATCTTCATCTTCATCAAACAACCAACTCTCTCTCCCTCTCCCTCTTTGGTCTCGGCCGACCCCCACACCACACACCACCACCATCATTCAAGCTTCTTCAACCAATCTAAAGGCATCCAAGGGTGTTAGTGAACGTACAAGTAAGCTCGGTGTGTTCGGAAGCTCAAGGACCTCTCTCGTTTTCTTTTATCCATCACTTTTACGCTTTGAAACTCCCCTAGCCTTGTGCTAGTAGTAAGTGCCTTAGATCTTCATCTTGTTCATAATTTTGTTGGTTAATAGTGAAAAGAATGGTAAAATACTAAGAACCCTAAAGAACATAAACAAGTCTTGAAGTATAAACTAACTAGAGATGAAGTAGTGTTATATTGATGAAGAAATCATGTTGTTCTTATGTTGTTATGCTTGTTGTATGATGTTTGTTAGTAAAAATGTTATGGTTCATCACATAGGCTTGCTAGATCATGTTTAAAGACATGAACTAGCAAGATGTGAAGGTTAAAAATGTATAGGATGATGAAATCATCCATACATAACTATGGACTTGATTAAATACATGTTTTCATGAAAAACAAAGATCAAAATGGGTTGTCATCTCATGGATCTAAAGATCCATGAGTGGTTTTTCAAAAGAACCAAGTGAAAAGTATGAGTTTTGTTAAAAGTTGGATCTTATATAAACTTAACACATTTTTGGTGGATAAACAAGAGTAGAAACACTTTTGTAATAAGAAAATTTCACAAAGAAATATTTTCAGAAAATGTGACTAGAAGTTGTGAGAATATAAACTCTTTAAAAATAAAGTTTTTAAAGAACCAATCATATTTTTAAAGATAACAAGACTTACTAAGTGTGCTAGTAAGTTACTACATGTTTTTATAAATCCTCAAGTTCATAAGTTTATGGTTTATGCTTATTTTTGACAAATTTGGTAAAGAAAGGTTGTATATTGTTGATTGAGAATTGATTGAATGATTTTACAAAAGAAAATGATACGCTAGTAAGCGTGGACGCCTCCATTTACAAAGGAAACTCTGACGAATTTTTTCTAGAATTTCAACACTTAGAAAATATTTTTCTAGCAAGTGTTACAAATACACTCCTAACTTTATTTTCAAAGTAAACTTCGCCATGATTTTTATTACAAATTACTAAGTGCCGAAGGTTGATTTTCGTAAATAAAATTTGATAAATATATATTTAAAATATATATTGTATACTAAAACTCTTGCGTGAATATTTGTTTATTTTACCGTCATATTATTTTAGGGTAAAATAATATATAACTTAACAAAGTGCGTTAACGTTTAAATTATGTGATATGTGATAAAAGTAATGGGTAGATAAACCATACGTGTTGTGCATGAGAAATTGATTGTTATATGTACCTTATTAGGACGTGCTTGATTTCCTGATTATTAGAGTAACTAATCTAACCGAGCAAACCAAGGTGAGTTCACACATTTTCTAAGGCATGGGATTCCCGGTGGTTGGGAATGGGTTAAAGAATCTAAAACGGGATCTACATATCCTCCTTGGGTAGGATATGTACGGCTATCCTCCATAGGTAGGATGCCAATAATAAATTCTGCGTATTCTCCTTGGGTAGAATACGTATGTTCGTCCTCCTTGGGTAGGACAACACCCTTAAAACTTACTAGACAAAACTCTATCATTAAGTCCCTCATTATATATCGACTTAATCACCGAGGCCGATGGCGAGCAGGTCATTAGTTAATAGCGCTATTAGGTTTAACAAACCTCACACCGTGTCGTCCGAACGGGCGTGTACTAATGGACTATGGCAAACTGTCAGTGATGATAGAAACTGATGTAGGGCACAACTATTGTTCGTAGTAGTCGATATCATACCGTCTAGTAGTTCACATGGGGAAGCCCCCACTGATTTTGGATATGGTTTGGGTAATAAAAAGGAACTGGTTAAACATACTTTCAACTATGGGGTAACCCCCACGACACATAAGCCAACGAAAGTCAAACCACGTTTTTCAGAAACAACTTAAAACTAAATAACCAACTGTGAACTCACTCAACTTTGTTGTTGACTCGTTTTTACATGCCTTACGGGTCATTGAATGCATACGGAGCTTGCACGAGGAAGAAGTCGTTGTGGGATGCGGACTGTTATCTCCCGTACTTAATAATTAAACTTTATAAACTTATGGAACTTGTGTTTTGGGTCTTTAAACTTATGAACTACGAACTTATGTTTTGGACTTACGTTTTATGCTTCCGCTGTTAACTTAAAACTGGTTACTGTCTTTTGGTCACCAATTGTATTGTGGTTGGTTCTACTTACTTAATTTCGTTGTTCAATATGATTGGTGGCTCGATCCTGGTCATGTCACGCCTCCAAGTGGTGATACTCCGTAGGGTGGATTTTGGGGGTGTGACATCCTTCAAGATCCACAAGCACCAAGCTCCTTTGTATGGCTCCTTACACCTTGAGTACACTTGGAATAGGTGAGAATGGAATGGGAGTGATGATGGTGGTGGTGGGAGTTCACGGCCGAGAGGGAGAGGGCGAGGGAGGAGGAGGTGAGTTGTGAGAATGGTGAGCTTGATGTCTTCTTATAACCACTAATCCTTTTATCCAATAGGTTTTATGTTTCATATAGTACATACATTATCTTAACAAATCACTACAAATCCAAGTAATATCTAAGGTAATCTTGTAAGATTTTGGAGGTGGGGGCCACCCTTTCAACCGTCCATATGGATGGGGGGGGGTAAGTGTAAGTTTTAAAGATTAGTTAGATAATATAGTTGGAAGTTAAGGGTATTAGTTAGTGTTTAAGTGTATGATGCATTATATAGTGTGTTAAGGTGTTCGGGGATCATAATTAGTTCAGAAACATTAAAACAATGCTTCTAGTATAATTTTGGTGTTTCGGGTAGTGTCCGGTTGTTTGGTTAGATACCGGTTCGTTAAAGTGTCAAATTATTCCGTTTAGTGATCTTTAAGTACCATTTTGTGACACTTTTAATTCCCGACACTTAGGAAAGCATTCAGGACCATTTTGCCATATTTTTGCATGTTACTAGTTTGTTAAATTGCTGAATTTTGCTGAAATATGCAGAATTCTGCACTTTGGGTGAGTTTTAGGCACTTCTCGGCACCTAAACTATCACTTAGAAAAGCAGTTTTGTGGTCCTTACTTCCCTACACACCATACTAGTGTAGTACCTTGTCTCTGGCCCATGCTGGGTCTTAAAACACTGTCTGTCTATGTACTGAACATCGTCAGCATTTTTCTGAGTTATCCGCTAACTGTGCTAACTGTGCTTTGTGCATCATGTATGTCAATAGAGTTTGCATGTGATAATGAGGTGACATCATGTAATATGTGATGCTCATGTAAGTATCATGCAGTAATCAGAAAGCAGTTTAAGTCATTAATTGTAATTCAGCACAGTCATTAAGCACTAATCAATATTAATTAATTTGTACGGATACTTGGATTTTTGACGGTTGTCACAAAGTTCACAAACACTAAAAACACCTCAGCAAACCCCCTTTAAAAATTATTAAGGGTATTCCACTTATTGGTTGTTTTTTTATCATTTACTATTATTAAGTGATTTTTTGAACCTTTAATATTAGTTGCTGAATGTTGTGTAAAATGGTGGGTTGTTGATGTAATCAAGGTAGTTTCTAAGCTTTCATGTGAAATTAGTGCTAATAAACAAATTTCTTAATGATTTTAGTATGATTTAAACTGATATGGTAACACTAATTTGGTTAAGTTTCATCTTCTTTGTCTTTATAACAAGGTTTCCTGTGTTTTTCTAAACCTTCCAATTCTGACAAAAGTGTAGGTGAGGCGAGCACGTATAGCTAGGGGTAGGTTGCGCAAGGCGAGAATTGAAGTGCCATCTCTCTCATTTCTACAGGGGTTACCTTAAATTGAATCTAATATTTTGAAAGTTGAAGATAAAAATGCTATTTTAATTAGAAACTGGATCAAATTTGATTATTTTTGTTTGCAGTTAAACCTTTAGATAGATCTCCTATATATTTTGGTACTTTAATTTGGATTGATTATATTTGCTACAGGTTGGAGATGAAAAACATGTGATGGATGCCCGAATTCCGACTTATTTGTGTGCTTACCTTTGGTTGAGCATCTATGTATGAGTTGGTACGCTATCAAGATGATACATATTAGATATTGCTCCAAGGTTAGGTCTCTTAATCTCATATTGCGTTTTAAAAGAGACATGTCTCTAAAATCAAGAGGGGATAGACTAGGCAATCATGTAATCAAGAGTCACTTATTTTATGTTATTAAAAGAAAAGTAAAGGGTAAATTACAAAGTTTGCCATTTATGTTTAGAGTCATTTGCAGATAATGTCCTTTAATTTTAATAAATACGAATCGTCCCTAAAGTTTATTTAGTGATTTGCAGATGATGTCCTTATTTTTAATAAATACATTGACCGAATCTTAAGCTTGCCTACGACCTCCTAATGGTTGAACCTCTCCTACTAACGATTATGTATAGGCTTCAACTTTTTATTCACCAGAAGAGAAAGAAAGTGAGGTTGCTGCAATTGGAGATAAGGTGATTAGGCAGTTTTTTCGGGAGATTGTATGTGTTGGGAGATTGTATGTGTTTAATTACGTTATAAGGATTCAATGGACGCACGCATGCAGCCATGAATTCAGCTATTTGTTCTCCTGTTAATATCGAGTTAAAAAAAAGCAAAAGATCAACCAAGTGACTTGAAAAGGTCTTACATAGTAGTCCTTGCCAAACTTTTCAATAGAGGCCACACTATCACGGTATATAAGCTCACTACTACCTAATAAGCTCGGATAATTGTATGTACATCATCTTATAGTTATTTTTAGATACTGTTATTGTTTAGGTTGAATTTGTATTGTGCATGGGTTGAATGGCAAGGGGATGCAGGAGGAAGAGAGGTGAATGGTTCAACATACCAGCTAATGCCATTGGTATACACATTCTGGGCACACTATTGACGGGGATAGGTATGTCGAATCGCCTTCAATCTTACAGGCATGGACTATATGCATTTTGTTGACAAATTGATAAAGTTGTTTCTTGTGCATGATTTCTTTTGTTTTTATAGGTATGAAGCAGGAATACATTTTGTTCATATCAATGACGAAGATCAAAACGTAGCTATTGTCATTCTTTAAACCATCCCTTTATTGAAAAGGTAGCACCAGGTCTGAAACATGCAACAGGAAGCACAACAAGGAATGATTTGGTCATAGGTAAGGTAGGTGGTGTTTCATGAAGAAGTTGGTAACAATTTAGAAGTTATTGTGTTTGTAACTATTTAGAAGTTATGTATTTGTAACAGTTAAATTTAATAGATTTGTATATTTTACAAGTGTCTATACCGGCATGAATCACAAATGAATCGAATCGAGCCCCGCTAATCATAGGCGCAACGCGCCGGGTTGATAACAGTTAGTTATATTATAAAAATGCTTATAAATCCTAAACCCTAAACATATTATCAGATACAAAAGGTTGAATACATTTAAGTATTCTATTATATAAACTATAAATAAATGCGTTGTGATATATTCTATTCGCATCTTTTAATCATTCATGCAAGCTATGAGTCAAATCTGTTTCTTAAAGTTTCATTTGATGTTGGAAAATATGAGTTTTGAATCTCATCTACGCGCAGCTAAGCACGCAACAAGCTCTAATTCAAGCGCTAAACCTCTCATATAAGTTTTAGGGTTAACTTTCAACGTTTAAGACCACAAATTCTCAGGTTGTCAAATCGATGTTAGGATTTAAGACCATAGTTACAATACTTTTATAAAAAATAGTACCGTAGATTTAATAATTACTTTTAAAAACACGTTTATTTGAAAAGTGATTAAAATATAATTGAAATGGTGATGCTAAACTTACCCTTATAAACCAATATTTACTAGACGTATCTCCTATGTAACACACATCAATCATTTAATTTTAACGTACTTTAAACGTACATCTCTACCACCAAATGTACATCTCCTATATGATTTAGTTGATTTATTTTGTTTATTTATTTTAAAAGCCAATACGGCTCGTATAACGAATGTCACCTTCTTATTGGTTTGTATGAGATGTAGCATGCGAAAGTCGCCTTTTATATAACCTGTATAAATAGGTTCGGCGTTTCATAAGGCCGGTATAATGACTTATTTGATAAGGGGTACGCTTAGTAAAAGTTAGAAAAAAATACATATAGCACAACACTCATTTTTTTTTCTCTTAATCGCATTAATTAATCAACCAAATTAAGATATATAACCAAGTTAAGATATATAAAATTATAATGTTTAAAAAAATAACCTTTTTTTTCTGAGTTTTCCCGTTTTTAAAGATTTTTTGAACTCTGAGCCTTATTTAGCTTTTAAAAAAAGTTCCTTTTTAAATGTTTTAAAGTGTTTCATTTTAACTTTTTAAAAAAACATTATCTTCTAACTTTCTTAAAAAAACAAACAAAATTAAAGAAATATAAAAAAAGACATTACTTTGATGTTTTAGAGGGGTATAAGAAGACAAGAAGTAAACACTACACATAAGTTACAACCTAAACAACAGAAGTTACAACCAACTTAGCAAACTTTATTTGATGTATAATATTATATTATCAAAGTTTTATAATTAAACCATAATATTACTTGTACATCTATACTATTAACTGTAAACAATTGTTATTCAATTCTCTTAACGCATAGCATTCAGGATGGCAGCAGTGTAGGCACCAAACGCGTTGGTGCGTTGAACATAATCTTTATATTGACTACTTGCATAAAGCGATGGTTCCAATTCATTCACCAAGACTTTTGATGGTTCAATGATGCAATCGAGAGACGGGTTCACAAAGGTTGCAATGCTTAATCTTGTCGCATGTGTACTAGTCACAACCCGATGTTGAACACTTTTTAACTTCTTGTTGCTAATTATCTGTATCCATAAAAATGAACTCCAACTGTCAACCAATAAGGCTAAATGCCCATGTTTAAAAAAATACAGTCAAGATGGTTAGGTAACAAATAACATTTTTTAAGTACTAAAAACGAATAATCATATAAAAAGAATTTCAATAAATTTGGTCAAATTTTCATTTTCAACATATACATTTCAGATGGCAGGGAATAGTGGTTCGTAGTCATTGGCTGAAATGGGCGGCGGGGCATTTCCTATTAGATCAACCAGTTTATTATTTTATACACGCTTTAAAATTACATTTTTGCCCTGAAATAGTGTTTCTCTGCCACTGGTTCAAATGGGCCGCGAGCAATACTCATTGCACCAACCAGTTTATTATTTTATATCCACTTTAAAATTACGGTTTTGCCCCCAGTTAAAAAATACGGTTTTGCCCCAGCTTCAAAATACATTTACCTTTCTGCCCCGAGCTAAAAAAAATACGATTGCGCCCTCGGTAAAAAAATTATGCTCTTACCCTCAGCCAAAATTACGTTTTCGCCCCAGTTCAAAATAAAATTTTGTTTTTCCCCCCGGCTCAAAATTACGCTTTTGCACCAGTTTATTATTTTATACCCACTTTAAAATTACGGTTTTGCCCACAGTTTAAAATTGCGTCTTTGCCCTCAGTTCAAAATATAATTATGCTTTTGCCCGCAACTAAAATTTACGAATTTCTCCTCGGTTCAAAATTACGATATCACCCTCAATTCAAAAAAATGTTTTTGCCCCCAGTGCAAAATAAAAATATGGTTTTCCCCTAGCTAAAAATTATGACTTTGCCCCCAGCTAAAAATCGTGTCAAGGAGCTGCCTAACACTCGCTCGTTAGTCCTTACAAATTACTGTTTTGCCCTGAGCTCAAAATTGCGATCTTGTCATCGTTTTACTTTTTCTTTCTAGCAAAACTATAGTACTGCTTTTTTTATTGGTTGAGAATTATTCGGCCATCGCCCCGCAACGCGGACGGGGCATCACCTAGTATATAACAAAAACTATTAGGTATTGATAAAATAATGAAATTTTTGTCCAAAATGGACGGCCTACTGTAAATTTGTAATAAAAACCACATTAGTTGAAGTATGCTGCATACAAAAGAAATTCATTATTTTGCCCCTGAACCTTAATGTTTATAAGCTACCCTAATAATAAGCTAAAGTTGGTGTCCTTTATATCAATATAATAAAACTTTGTTTAAAATGTAAAAAAAAAACAACTTAAAAAAAATTAACAAGTAACAATTATTTAAACATTTTAAAAAATCTTCAAGTTTTAACAACCTCTTCAATGGATTCTTCAGGGGCAACCTAATCAATTTATATGTTGAAAAAAAAAATGAAGTGAAGTAAATATACCTCAAGTTGGTTACCTATGTTAACAACAAAGGCATTAGGAATGGCTCCAACATTGATCCATTGACCATCCTTAATAAACTGAAGACCAGTTGAACCTCCTTGATAAACAAGGCTGATAAGACTAGTATCAAAGTGTGGTGATAATCCCAAAGTTAGACTCGGGTCCGCGCAAGGCGGGTAGAAATTAGATGACAATAACTGAACTTCACTTGTATTTTTAAAGTACCCTTGTTCAAGTCCTAATCCTTCATCAATCATCTCTAAAATCCTTGAACTCAATTTTTGGATTTCTACTAAATACGTTGCGATCACCTCCCTGAGTGCATGCATGTTTCAGAATAATACAATTAGTTAACTAATGTACGCATCTTACCCTGCATTTTTACAAAATGCTAGTCATCATAGATGGCCCTGGGTGGACATGGCACATTTTATCCGAGGGGCACATTTTTCTAAATGAAATCCTATTCATATGTGTTATATATAATTTTTTTAAATGGATAACTCATATAAAACAAAAACGTATATCTTAAGCCCATTTAAAACTATCAATCTCAAAATATAAAACTTAAGCCCATCAGGTATTAGCCCAATACCCATTTTAGTTTCAAAAAATAATAATAACAATCAATAACAATGAGCGGCAAAAAAAATAGTTCACATCATATATTTCGTTACGGTCTAAAGAGCACTTTTTTCTAGACTCGGACATGACACCTGAATTCTCATGACCGACCTAAAGAGCACTTTTTTACCATTAGTTCAAAATTATGTTTTTACCCCCACATAAAGATAATTACGCTTTTGCTCCCAGCTAAAAATTCCAAATTCGCCATCGGTTCAAATTTATGATTTTTCCCCGTTTAAATTTACAGTTTTGCCATTAGGTTTTTTTTTCTCACAGCCAAGTTAGGATTTTGCCATCAACTTAAATTTACATTTTCTACATCGTTTTTGTTTGTTTTCCTGGTTAAATTACAATTTTGCCCTCAGTGAAAATTACAGTCATGCCGGCAGCAGCCTGCGACTCCCTCATTGGTCCATTTAATTTACGATTTTATCCCTGAATGAAAAATATGATTTCGCCCTCAGTTCAAAATTACGTTTTTTCGATCGTTTTAGTTTTTTAGCAAAACTATAAAAGTTTTTTTATTGGTTGACCCTGTTTAATTTTTCTCGGTGTCAAGGAGCTGCCTAACACTCGCTCATTAGTCCTGAAAAATTACAGTTTTGCCCTGAGTCGAAAATTACGGTCTTATCATTGTTTTAGTTTTTTTCCTAGCAAAATTATCGTAATGTTATTTTAATTGATTGAGAATTATTCGGCCATCGTCCCGCAACGCGGGCGGGGCAACTACTAGTAGTATTAATTACTATGCGATCAAGAGCCATAAGTATAAGGGTTTTTTGCATATTTCCCCTTAAAAAACTTTGAAATTGCATATATACCCAAGCCAAAAATTCAATTGCATATTTCCCCTCTATTAACTAGTAAAATTGCAAATTTACCCATTTTGATTTAATTTATTAAAACTAAATTATAGAAAGACTATTTTACCCTTCATTTTACTAAACTTTAGAAAATTGCATATTTACCCTTTTTTTCTAGTTTGTCTTTTTTCACTACTTGCATTTGTTCATGAATTTTTTTTTCATTATTTTTCCTCACGAACTAGAGTAACAATTATAAAAAATACAATTGACAATCATCTAAATAGAAAACAAAATGCCAAAACTTTAATCCATTACGGTACCAAAAAATCATCCAAAAGAACAACCACAAAAATTCCATGTATCAATATCAAAAAAATGAAAAAGACAAATGCCAAAGTTTTGACCATTTGGTACCAAAAAAGTAAATTGCTCGACTTTGATTAGTTATTTTCACATGTTTTTGTTCTTTTTCCCTGTTTATTTGTTGATGGTTGATCTTGCGATGCCGAATTTTTGCATTTTTTTTGTTGGTGTCCATACCCACCACACCGGTGACACTTATATTTTTTTCTTTGCTCATCATTTGCTCTAATTCTCTCCTTTCTTGGTCTTCCGGGCGGCCGTTTGATAATAGGTGGGTATATCTTCTCCTCATCATTTACAATTCAAAACAAAGCAATAAGAAAAAAATCCATTGCTGTACATCATCTTCCATCTTGAAAAACATTTGGCTCAAGTGTTGGTGATTGAGTCATGTTCTCCCATGTTGGTGCATCTATATCATCATCTTCCATCTTGAATCAATCCAATCTAACAAAAAAAATACAAGAACAAAACAAAGCAATAAGAAAAAAATCCATTGCTGTACAATCAAAATTATGACTAAACAAGAACAAAAAAGCTATTGTGTCATCAAAATCCTGAACAGTATCATCAAAATTATGACTAACCATTGTTGTACAATCAAAATTACGACTAAACAAGAACAAAAAAGCTATTGTGTCATCAAAATCCTAAACAGTATCATCAAAATCATTGCTGTATCATCAAAATTATGACTAACCATTGCTGTACAATCAAAATTATGACTAAAACAAGAACAAAAAAGCTACTGTGTCATCAAAATCCTAAACAGTATCATCAAAATTATTGTTGTATCATCAAAATTATGACTAACCATTGCTGTACAATCAAAATTATGACTAACCATTGAGATGAACAAACATACATACCTGCAAAAGAACGACACCGAACCGCAAAAAAACGCTGGAGTATCGCCGGCAGAAGCGTCGGAATGCTGGAGTATCGCCGGCAGAAGCGTCGGAATCGTGCTGTGTGTGCCGGAATCGTGCTGTGTGTCGCCGCCGGCAGAAGAATCGCCAGCGAGTAACCCTGCTTTGTCGCCCTAGATGAAGAGAACCCAGACGTCTTTTGGAATTTTTTTTGGAATGATCTGATTATTAATTTTAAGAAGGGTAAGTTTGTCATTTTAACAAAGAAGGGGAAATATGCAATTGTTATTTAGGATTGGGTAAATATGCAATTAAGGGTGTTTTTAAGGGGAAATATGCAATTATTCCTAAGTATAAACTCTAAATTATTTTGTTCAAACCTACAACAAGAGGAATAATAAAGAATTTAATTTAGAAAGCAGTATTTTGAAAATCGGACTAGTCAGATAGGGAACCGGGGGTCGGGTCGGTCCGATTCACCCTATCAGACCCATTTTGAGTCGAACCAGCTGGTTGGCCCGGCTGACAACTCAGTATAAATCAAGAAGAATTATGTAGCCTAGTGACAAACTTCAAATCCGTATGCTAAGTTCATAATATTTCAATGTAAACAGTTGTGTACCTGAAACTCATAAATATATCCTTTGAGTTCTTTACAAGTCTATAACCTTCAAATTGCAGAAGTTTAAGAACCTGCAAAGTAATGAAGTTGTCAAAGCCAATTGCATACTTCCTAAAAGTCAATCATAAGATCAAATTGCAATTTTATGGTCAAAGTCGATCATAAAATTTATTTTAAATGTTATACCCAAAAAAGATAAACACACACACATACCTAAACAACAATAAAGGTGTACAAATGACCAATCTTGAAGCCATGATTAGGAAGTTCCTTTGGGGTGGCGTCGGGGAAGTAAAAAAGATGCATTGGGTAGCTTGGGAGAAGGTCGCTAGTCCTAAAAGAAACGGAGGCTTGGGTTTAAGTAAGTTAGAAGTGGTTAACAAATCCTTACTCTCTAAATGGGGATGGAGGTTCAAGACGGATGACTACAATTTATGGAAAAAAGTTATCGTCGCGCTACATGCCAATAGACCGGGGTGGGAGTTTATTCCGTTTAAAAAAAGTCTCTCCGGTGTTTGGAACAATATTGCGAAGAACTTCCTTAAAACAAAGGTAGAAGGTCGTCCGCTCGGGTATTATATGAGAGGTTCCGTTGGTAATGGAGAGGATGTGGCATTTTGGCATGATGTGTGGCTCTTGGAGGATCCCCTGATGTTAGTTTTCCCAGACCTCTACAGCAAAGAAATAGACAAGCGGACGACGGTTGCAAATAGGTTGAAATTAAACAGTAATGGGGACCGATACTCTTGGAACTGGGCATGTGAATTGTCGGAACCTGTTTTAGCAGCCAAGTTTGAGCAGTTAATAGGCTATCTGGACAGCGTTCAGTTATCTTCCGGGAAGGATCGGTGGAAGTGGTCCCCGGCTTCGGATGGTATCTTCTCGGTAAAATCGGTTAAACATATTTTGATCGGAAATCAAACACAGGAAGATAGTTTTGTTTTGGACTGGTGTTCATGGGTCCCTGCCAAAGTTAATATACATTCCTGGAGACTGGAACAAGATAAAGTAGCAACTGGAGCAGCCTTGAGAAGAAGGAACGTGTGGATTGAAGATCTGGCCTGTCCGCTGTGTCAAGATGCGGATGAAACAGCTGAACATCTATTTACAGCTTGTTTCATAGTCGCTAATGTTTGGAACGGAGTTAGCAATTGGTGCAATATCCCTAACTTATTCGCTTTTTCGACCCGTGACTTGTTTACGTACCACATTGACAGCGGGTTATCGGAAAAGAAAAAGGTGGCGGTTCATGGCATCATAATGACTACTTGCTGGATTATTTGGCGTTCTAGGAATAATGTCAAATTTTCAAGTGGTTCGGTTAGCATCAATAGTATCGTTAGCGAGATAAAGGCTTTAAGTTTTTTTTGGTTTTCAAAAAGATCTAGATACAAAGATGTAGAGTGGAGGGATTGGTTGTCTTTTGTAAATATGTAAGTTTGTGTTGTGTTGGCGGCCCGGCTTGGGTCGTCGTTTTCCTGTGAATGAAGTTTACCTTTCAAAAAAAAAAAAAAATGACCAAGTTGATATGCACTCACAACAACATCATCCACATTTCTGCATTGCATATGCCATATCATGTTAACCAAATAAATACAATAAGAAACATGAAGCCCCTTGATTAAATTTGACGTTTCATAAATTATGATATTAAGTTGGCTTTTATTCTCCTTCACATGTCAAGTGGTCATAAAATAAATAACTCGAAAGTCAATTGCTAACCACCTAACAATTTATTTAAGAATCTTCTCTGAGTAGTTTATAATTTATTAATTAATTAATTACCCAACAAAAAACTTAAATAATTAAGATTAAGGGTATGTTTGGCAAAAATAGCTGGTGGCTGGAAGCTGATAATTAGTAGTTGTAGCTAGAAGCTAATAATTAGTAGTAGTAGCTGATAGCTAGTAGCTATAGCTTTCTAGATATATTTTGTGTTTGGCAGAATAGCTGTAGCTTTTAATAAAATGTATAAAATGACCAAAATGGACATAACTAAAAAATTAAAAAGTTTTTGCATTAAAAAGTGCATTATCTTTAAAGGTTAAAATAGGCAAAAAAAATTTCCTAAAAGCTTGTAGCTACTTCTATACGCTACTAACAGAGAAGCGACACCAAAGATAATTCATATGGTTATGCAACATACATGTTTCGTCATACTACATGCCTTGTCACATGAGTTCAAAATCTCATAATAAAACACTAAGAAATTAAAGCCAACCCCACGAGTGCGATACTGCGATATCCTTCACAAAAACATTACATGCATCATCATCATACTCGGTAAATCCCGTCAATAGCAAATCTAAGATAGTGTCTGAGGATGGTAAAATGTAAACAACTTTACCTTCACCCTATAGGCATAGAGAAACTGCTTCCAGTAAGACCCCGGCTCGATAACAAAAATATGACATGCAAATTAAGTCATTCTACGCCAGCTCATATGTTTTTGTTTTGGTCTTATATGTCACCCTATGCAATTTAGAGTGAAACTCGTTTGGGATTTAGTTGAATGAAATAATAAAATAAATAAAGCAATTGTCACCCCAGTTTTTCAATAGTCAAATCCAAATGAGATTTAATGAAAAAATATATAAAACATGTAGTCTTAACCTGGTAAACTTGTTTAGGATATAGTTGAATGAAATCTATATATAATAAAATGAAAACTGAATGAACAGTAGATTAGAATTTTAAATTAAAATTAGAATTAGAATAGATTAGAATGGTAACATCATTAAGAGATGAGCAAATGGTATCGGGTATAGGTACCGGTCTCAAATTTACCAAACCGGTGTATTTTCGGTACCGGTTCTGCACAGGTATTCACCGGTTTTTACCTTCAAATACCGGTGCCGTACCAGTATTGACCGGTACCGAACCGTACCATACTAGGTATATTCGGTACCGGTACCCACGTTTAGAGATTTCGGTAACGGTATTTTCGGTACGGTTGGTACCGAGCTCATCAAATCCTGTAGCAACGTAGCAATGCAAGTAATTGCACCGTTTATATTACTTTTCATACACACAGTAAGTAAACTGTATTTTGGTTGAATGAGGTTTTATATACACAACAACTTATTTTGCTTTCTTTTTTGTCTTTTTCTGTAATGAATGGATTGTAGCATGTAAAATTAACTTGGATATTTAGATTATTGATGAGCAAATCATATCAAATCCTGTAATCAAACTGGTATCGTATTGGTACCAAATTTACTATACCAAATCATTCTCGATACCAATTTGGTACCCACCTTTTGGCATTTTCAGAATCGTTACTTTCGGTTCGACACCGGTCTAGCACCATACCTGTATTTATTGATTTTTACCTTCAAATACCATACCGTATTGTACCGAGCATTTTCGGTGCCGGTACCTAATTTCGATGATTTTCCGGATCGGTACTTTCGGTGCCGTTACCGGTACCGAGCTCATCCATATTTTAACGTGATAGCACCGTAATAACTGAGCTCCTCCATATTTTAACGTGATAGCACCGTAATAACTGAATTGAAAACAATCGAATTTACAACGTGTAGGACGTGTGGGTCCTATACTTACCACGTCATTTTATTTATGTTTTGATATTCGGTATCTGCTTGCTGTTGCTGACACGCGTTTTGCAGTCATTGGGTCCCCGCCGCAACGCGCGGGTGGAAAATAACTAGTTATATAATAAATTAAAACAATTGTCACCCTTGTTTTTCAATAGTCAAATGCCAATGGATATTTAATGGAAAATTTAGTACTAACCTGGTGTCGACGAAGGGCCCTGATTGGGCTTCTCGTTTGAGCTCCTAGCAATGATGGATCTAAAAGGCGTATTTAGCCTCATCTTAAAAGAGGCCCCGTAAAATAAGAAGAAGCGGGAATAGGAGATGGTCTGAGAGGGTCATCACCTCAAATCATTGTTCCGGTCACTTGCATTAAATGCTTGAACAGGAGAGAGAAGACAACTGGCGGCGATGGTACGGGGAAGGTATGACCCGCATTAAATGCAAAGATCCTCTCTATGACCAGAGGGAACACAAGTCCGGAAAGATCAGAGATCTTCTCTGAATTACAGAGGACCGTTAGATCTCTATGGGATACACATCATCCGATAAGCATGAGGCTTTATATAAGCCAAGGAGCTGATCTCAAAGGGGTAAGCTCTCGACCACCGTTCACACACACACACACACACTAAGAAATTAAATACGAAAGATTCTCTTTGGATTCATTGAATACTCGTAACATAGAGTCCACACCATTTATTCCGGCAAGATCATCGTGGCGGAATATTGTTTCTTCTCTGACAAGTTTACTTCCTCTCACGCCGGAGCTTGGTCACGGACTCCCCTCCGGGGTCCTTCGTGACGAGGCTAATGGTGTTCTTTTGTGTAGATCATCTAGAAGACTCCTTTTGGACGCTGACGAGTCTCTACATACCGGCCCAACTAGGTAGGGGATTCGACACTTGGTAAAGACTAAAGCAATAAAAGCATGACAGATTAGATTCAACTAATAATGCAATCCCTTTCTGAATGATCATTAGTCCAATAATTTTCTTGCAAGACCTGACTTGATGAACTGAAAGAGGGCAAACATGAAATTATACATATAGTACCTTTTTTTATAAAAAATAAACTTTGTAGAAAGTTTGAAAATTGATTTACATTAAAAGAGTCTGACTGCAAATTTTTTTTTGAAACGTGTATTGTTTAAATAGGAATTGAAAATGCTTTTTTTTCAAGATTGCCAACGGCTAGTTTTGCGGAAGGGACACAACCAATCCTCTCATTTCTTCTCAGCATGCCAAGCAACTCACTAAACCTCCTTCCACTTCTCTCCATAGAAAAAACTTTGAAACACCATTACTTTCTACTTCCTTCCAAATCCTTTCTATTCTCTCGCTAAATGAAACTTTTAAGCTCGGGAAACACAACGTAATTCTCTATCATGCACACACGTACACCTCACTAGGCACCACGCCTAGTGTAATTTTTCTAGATTTTGATGTTTTTTTTGAATTTATTAACTTGCTAACTCGTTGACTCGACGACTGGTTGACTTTTTGACATCGCTGGCTTTTTATATAACCCGTATAAGAGCTCGTAAGGTAGGCCCGTTACTTACTTATTTGACAAGAGGCACATTCACTAAAACTTGAGAGAAGTACATGTTGAATCAGTTTTGTTTAAACATAATGGAAAACATGAAAACATACCTGTTACAGCAGACAGTGCAGAGGAGAATCCAGTAAGAGATGATGCCATGGAGTTCGACATGTTTGTCAGTGTGATCTGGTTCCTCCTTAGGGTGCAAACTAATGATGGTGATGATGAAAACGAAAAGGGTATCGGCTATGGATAGAGAGGCGATATTGATGTTATGTTAATTAGGTTATGTGTCTAAGTGTGTAACCTTGTAACCTCTACATAAGTCTCCTTATATAAGCACCCAAGAGGAAACCAAATTAATTAATAAGGGTAATATAGTCCATCAACAATTACCAACTAATTATTTAATAGGTTATTATATATTTTGATCTATATTATGTAAATGATTATAATGGCTACTAGATTAAGTATTAAACATAATATATTTAATCTTACATTCTCCCACTTAGCCGAGTAATCATTTACTATGAGTATTAGATAAGCCTGATCAGGAGTTAACACTCATTTTAGCCTTAAACAAGTACTATAGTAGAGAAATACAACCGTTGAATTATTATGCGACTCAGGACCCCTATTAGTCATACTATAGCCTTAATTTAAAACCTAATCGTCATGATCAAAATACGCATAAGCCCTTTGTTTGATTTGTAACTTTATTTGTCTATATGCCATTATACCGGTTGAACATACTCTAAGAGACATACAAAATCAAACTGAGGAAATTTCATTAATCATAAAACATAAGCTAGTACAATATGCTCAAATAAGGTCTTTACTAAATCCCATATTCCGAACATGTTCTTCGTAAACCTTAGGAGGGAGACCTTTAGTCATCAGATCCGCAAGCATATCTTTAGTACTAATATACTCAATACAAAGATTATTTTCCTCGACTCGTTCACGTACGAACATATATTTTGTATCGAGATATAAACCAGCTCCAATCGAACTGTTACTGTTCGATAAACTAACGGCAGTTGAATTATCACAGTAAAGCTTCAATGGTCTAGAAATGGAATTAACGATTTTGAGTCCAGTGATCAGATTTCTAAGCAACATTCCATGACAGGTTGCGTTATAAACAACAATGTACTCTGCCATCATTGTGGAAGTTGTGGTCAACTGTTGTTTATGACTCTTCCATGAGATAGGTCCGCCTGCTAACATAAAGATATAGCCCGAAGTGGATTTCTTGTCATCTTTGCATTTGGCAAAGTCAGAATCAGAATAGCCTACCACTTCTAAATGATCACTTCTTCTATAAGTCAGTTTATAGTCTTTCGTCCCTTGCAGATATCGTAGTACCTTTTTAGCTGCTTTCCAGTGTTCTAGGCCAGGATTAGTCTGATAACGGCCTAGCATTCCATCAATATAAGCGATATCTGGGCGAGTACAGACTTGAACATACATCAGGCTCCCGACTACTGACGCGTAAGGTATCTGGCTCATTTGCTCCTTCTCAACCTCTATTGTCGAACACTGGAATGAACCGAAAACATCTCCCTTAACTACTGGAGCGACGGAGGGTTTGCATTGTTGCATGTTATAACGTGTAAGGACACGATCTATGTAAGCCTTTTGAGACAATCCTAAGATCCCTTTGTGTCTATCTCGGTGAATTTCGATGCCAATGACGTAAGAAGCATCTCCGAGATCCTTCATGTCGAAGTTATGCGAGAGTAACCGCTTCGACTCATGCAACATGTCTAAACTATTACTTGCCAATAGAATATCATCTACATAAAGGACAAGTATAGTAAAGTCGCTCCCACTCATCTTGAGGTAGGTGCATTGATCCACTTGATTCTTCATAAAACCTTGTTTCTTCATGACTTCATCAAACTTGAGGTACCATTGACGTGATGCTTGTTTTAACCCGTAAATGGATTTCTTAAACTTACAGACTAGATGCTCCTGACCTTCAGGTTTAAAGCCTTCAGGTTGCTTCATGTAAACATCTTCGTCTAAGTCTCCGTTAAGGAAAGCGGTTTTAACATCCATCTGATGCAACTCTAAATCAAAATGAGCTACTAGGGCCATGACGATCCTTAATGAATCTTTACGAGAGACAGGTGAAAACGTCTCTTAACAATCAATTCCCTCTTTCTGAGTGTAACCCTTTGCAACCAATCTCGCTTTGTAGCGTTCAACGTTCCCATTCGGATCCAGTTTTGTTTTGAACACCCATTTACATCCTACGGGTTTGATACCGTTGGGTAATTCTACCAAATCCCAAACGTCATTTTTCTTCATGCATTCAAGCTCATCAATTATTGCTTTATTCCATTCAGAAGACTGATCACTGCTGATGGCTTCATTGTAAGAGATAGGATCATTGAGCTTTCCGGGATCCATTTCAGTCAGGTAGGTAACATAATCATCCCAATTAGTAGGCCTTCTTTGCCTAGATGACCTCCTGAGTTGATTATCGGGTTCAGCGTTGTCTTGGTTTTGAGTCTTTGATGTGCCTTCGTCATGAGGTATAATGGGTTTTGATTGTGGAGGTAAATTTGGAGTTTGTGCAGTGGCTTCGGGTACAGTAGTTGCATTGGGTACAAGAGGAGTAATCGGAGTAATGGTAAGCGACGAGTCTCCCCCCCCCCCCGCGTCTTGTACTTCTTGCAATTCTTCGTAAGGGTTGGTACTGCTCCCACTGACCTTGAAATCCTCCAGGAACGCAGCACGCTTGGTTTCAACAATACGAGTGACATGGGAAGGACAATAGAAACGATAGCCCTTTGAATTATCAGGATACCCGATAAAGAAACAGGTAACTGTTTTAGGGTAAAGTTTCCTTAGGAAAGGATTGTAAAGTTTTGCTTCAGCAATACAGCCCCATACTTTCATATATTTAAGACTCGGTTTCCTTCCTGTCCAAAGTTCATAAGGATTTTTAGGGACAGACTTAGAAGGAACTCTATTGAGTATATGAACAGCTGCTTTTAACGCTTCAGTCCAGAGGAATAATGGTAAATTAGTGTTGGCTAACATACTGCGCACCATGTTCATAAGGGTACGGTTTCTTCTTTCAGTGACACCGTTCTGCTGAGGTGTACCAGGCATGGTGTATTGGTTCACAATCCCTTGGTCCTTACAAAACTCATAAAATGGACCAGGAGCTTGACCCACATCAGTATGTCTTCCATAATATTCACCGCCTCTATCTGATCTCACAACTTTAATCTGACGATCTAATTGCTTTTCAACTTCAGCCTTATAATCTTTAAAAGTTGTAAGAGATTCAGAATTTTCCTTAATATGATACAAGTACATGTAACGAGAATAATCATCAATAAAAGTGATAAATGAATTATGTCATGTTATGCCAACGATTTGGTAGGGACCACTAATGTCAGTGTGAATGAGTTCTAATAAATTAGAGCTCCTAGTGGCACCTTTCTTATTCGCTAATGTCATTTTACCTTTAAGACATTTGACACATGTTCCAAAATCATAGAAATCAAGAGGAGGTAAAACTTCATCCTTTACGAGACGATTTAATCGTTCTCTTGAGATGTTGCCTAAACGTTGATGCCACAACATGGACGAAGTCTCTAAGTCTCGTTTCTCTTTCATCTTTGTGAGTGATTCATTAATGTTATATGACAACAAAGATTTGGAAAAATTATCATCTAGTTCTAATCTATAGAGACCACCATCCAGAATACCAGTACCATACAGAACAGAATCATAGAGGATAGAGAGTTTGCGATGACCATGGGAAACAATAAAACCGTCCATGTCTAACTTTGTGTGACAACCCTCACAATTACAGGTATCCGTACAATTAATTAATATTTAATTTGTGCTTAATGACTGTGCTTGATTACAACTGCTGATTTAACTGCTTACTGATTTCTGTTACATACATACACATGCATCACTTTCATACTGTCACTCCATTTATTATATACAAACATTAGTGACAAACTTGATGCACAAAGCACAGTTAGCACAGTGAGCGGATAACCCGGGACACATGCTGACAATGCCAGCACCTATACAGACAATGTTTTGAGGCCAGTATGAGCCAGAAATAGAATACTACACTAGTAGGGGGTGTAGGGAAGTGAGGACCATAAAAACTGTGTCACTAGGTGATAGTTATAGTGCCAGGAAGTGCCTAAAACATACTTTAAGTACAGAATTCTGCATTTATTAATAAAATTCAGCATTGTAAGACACTAGTAAAGTGCAAAAATATGACATAATGGTCCTGTAAGCTTTCCTAAGTGCCGGGAATTAATTGTGTTACAAAAATATATATAAAAGACACTTTAAGGAATAATTAAACACATTAACGGAACAATGTCTAACTGGATAACCGGACATTACCCGGAACACCAAAATTTTGCCAAACACATTGTTTAATTATTTCATGACTTGTCACGATCCCCGTTCACCATAACACTCACAAATTTCTCTACTATTTAACACATGTAACAAGATACTTGAGCTTGAACTAATAGTGACCATCCTACACCACAAATTTACAACTAAACCCCCCCCCCCCCCCCCCATGAAAAAGATGGCACACATGGCCCCCTCTCCTCAACTTTCGATTTCCCATGTGCCACCAAGGATCCATCAAGTTTCCATGCAAATAATCCTTGGGATTGTGTGAAGATATGATTGTTCTAACACTCACCATAGATACTTACAATTAGCCCCCTAATTACTTACCTATATACCAAATAACTTACATCCAACCCCCTTTCTTGGCTGAATTTTCGGCAGGCATGGGCCCACAACAAGATAACCTCAAATCCATTCTCTAAACCTTCCTTGGAACTAGTAAGATCATGATATGAGTTTGCATGTACTTATGAGAGCATAATACCCATTGGTTAAAAGGAAAATAGATTATAAACATCACCAATATCCTCAACACTCCACCATAAACTTTTCCCCTCTTCCTTCTCCATTACTCTCGGCCGAACTACTCTCCCCACACACCACCCACCTTCAATTCTTGTACAAGTATTCCAAGACACTACAAGGTGCACAAAGGTGAATCACGGAGTGTGGAGCTCACGGTTTGCCAAGGACCTCTCCCGTTTGTCTTTAACCACCCATTTTTCGCCTTATTTCTTCCCTAGCTTAAAAGCTAGTAGTAAGTCCCTTTGATCCTCATTTACTTCTCATTTATGGTGGTTAATAGTTATGTTGTGATGTAACCGCTAGAATACTAAAAGATCATGAACACAACTTAAACATAAAGCTAAAATGATGATGTAATGAGATGAAATCTTGTTAAAATAAAGTTGTTTTGATATTGTTATTATTTTTTTTTGATGATTGCTAGTAATAGGATGTTTTAACATCATGGATGAACTTGTTAAAGTAGGATTCAAAAACCTAAGTTAACAAGTTCGGAGGTGATTAGTAAACTACATAAAAGAATCACCTCCATGTTTCAACATAAACTTGGTAACAAAGTAATGTCTTGAAAAATAAGTGAACTAAGTGTGTAGATGGTCGTATGGACCCGAGGGTTACAAATAATTTTCCTAGATAAACCAAGTTAAAAGACGGATTTTTGAAAAGTCATGATTCTTACATTATTTTGGAAGGAAATAAATTATGAATACTAGAGAAACATGAAAAAGTTGTAAATGGATATTTTTGTAAAATAAGTTCACAAGTTGTGAACATCTAAAAACCCTGAGAGTAAGATTTTAACACAAATAAATGCACTTTAGAGGGTAACTAAACCCACTAAACACACCACTAAATTACTACGCGTTTTTTATGAAACGCCAAGTTTATGTTGTCATGAAAAATGCATTGTTTTTGGCACTTGACTAGTGTAACATTGTTTAGTAATTTGTTGGTTGATTTGAACGATTTCCGAAAAGAAAATGATATGCTAGTAAGGATGGACACCTCCGTTTACAAAGGAAACTCTGGCGAAATTTTCTAAAAATCCAACACTTAGAAAATATTTTTCTAGACAAATATTACAAGTATAATTTATAACTTGTGTTTCAAATATTAACTTCACCATATTTTTGTTACAAAATATAAAGTAACGGAGGTCGATTTTATAAATAAAAAAAATGGATAAAAATATGTTTAGAGTATATATTTTACACTAATACACTTGCGTGAGTATTTGCATACTTTGTGAACCAGTTATATTATTTTTAGGGTAAAATAATATAACTTGACAAATACCATGAAAAATACATATATCTTGGGAATAGGATATTTTTGGACACATAAGTTAAATATTTTTTCTAAGTGTGACTTAAAATATATTTTTCGAAATTACAAAGTGTACATGTATACATACCCCTATCCTTGGGAAGGAAATACACTTATAAAATAATTAAGAAGTGTGAATACGAAATAGTTGCCTAATTATTTTCCTAATTACAAAAGTTAAGTTAAAATAATTAATATTATTTTAACAAGTATAATATCAAAGTAACGCAACTCAAAACATTAAACCCTAAGCCAAGGCACGGCTAGTTCGTCTAATAGACATTAGTACGTGTAGGTCGTCACGCAGCAGATCGCGTTTGAGGTTGACGTTACAGGATACGCATTTCTGTGAGTTCATGTCCCCCTTTTCTCTTAACTGTTTTCAGTTTTATAACTTCGGGGGTGAAATACATGTTACAATTATTAAGGACATTTTTATACATGGTATGTTTAGCTTAAGGAGGGTTGGGACGTTCAGATCATGTGAGTGGTGGGTACAACACTTAAAGCCATTAATCCTCGTCGTAGGACCGAGAGACATGAGTGATAGATCTATTTGGGTGTAGCGAGCCCACCCCCGTGAGGTCAGGGTGACCCATAGAGGTGACTGTGTCTTACAGCCGAGGCCCGGTACAAATTTGCTAGGTTTGAGTTTTCCTGCATCATTTCACACATACCAGTGGCCTTGCAACCCATTGGTGATCTCTTTTTCCTTAATTGCTACATACCAGGGACATTTATACATTGGGACGTACTTTAACGATTTATACACTAGGATGTACTTTAACGATTTATACATTGGGACGTACTTTAAAGGTTTATACATACTCACTTTTACATGAACTCGCTCAACTTTTTGTTGATTTTTCAAACTACATGTATTTCAGGAAATTAATGGATCTGGTCAAGTTTGCAATGATGTTAAGCTGCGTAGGGAGTAATGATATCATCCAGGTTTAGGAAGTGTGACCCTTGCCTGGACGGGTTACAAGTCGTAAACCATGTTTTTATTTAAGTCTTTTTGTTGGTCGTATGAACACACTTTAATTTATGTCATGGTTGTATGTTGTTTTATGTGTCGACTTTTTAAAACAATGTTGTTGTGGTAACTTTTAAAACTTGATGAATGGATGACTATCATGCGTTTTATTTTCATATAGCATTGTTGTGGTTGTGCTATGGTATTAAGAAGTCATACCAAATAAACCCACGCTTCCGCAAAAGCCAGGGTGTGACACTTTGGTCCTGATACAAGGTTCTGAGTTACCTCAGGAACATATAAGGTATCATAAAGTTTAATACATTGAAGGGGTAAGGTCCCAAAAACCTCACAATAAGTACTTGGGACCATACCACAACCTTGCTTATCTTTCTACCTTGCGCGGCCGCGCACTGGTATCACAAAATAAAGACTTAAAACAGTCAACACTCGCACGCCCAAAGGAAAGCATAAATCCTTGCGCTGACTTCCATGAATAAAGGATGAGAATCCTAAACACTTCCGCTTAAATATCCAGACCGGGATATTATTTACTCAGACTTGGGATTTATTTGTCCAAGATGTTTCCACACAATAAGGTGCCACACCAGATTACAGCAGTAATCTTCTAGAAAAAATACAATCGTGCACCACCAAGACGGTTACAACCGTCTGGACACGTGTCAGCATCTCAGGCATCCCTTAAATCACAACGAAAGCATGTAATTGGAGAGTAATCTCCACTTGATCACTTTACACGTGGCAAATCCCCAGCCTTCGATCTGAGCCACGATCCGTGTGCTCTCACGTTGGATCCAGAAGCTTAACGGAAGGAAATGTAACCGCTTACGGGGTTAGCATCTTCCGTTAACTTTTTTACTAACGGGTTTTCCCGCCCAAAAGACTCCCGGCTATAAATATGAGAAACAACCCAGTTATGAACTCAAGTTACACACACTTCTCAAATACATCTTCTTCTTCATAACCCATACTTATTCTCACACCGGAGTCGGGTCAAGGAGAGAACCCTCCTCTCCCCTTGGCGAGGCTAACGGTACTTCTTTTTTGCAGAGTTATCGGAGAAGGGGATCAGTTGTAACCGAATCAGACGAGAGGAAACCCACCTTTTTATGCGGATTCAAACCCCCTAGATATCTCGGTACCGACCGTTTATCTAGTGTTTCTTCATACATAAACCAGTTTTCATAAATAATTGTAATGTTCCAATGGACTTCACTTCTAATTCTCGATCATCCCCAACCTTAAGCGTTCTTTAGTTTCTTTCTAGCTTCCGAATTGTAAGGAATCCCTGAGTTGAATTGGTAACATGAACCATAGAACCAGAATCAAACCACCAAGAACTAGCAGGAACATTTAAATTATAGGACTCAAGTATCATAAAATAATCGTTACCTTTCTTAGCCAGCCACTCCTTAAAGTTAGGGCATTCCTTCTGCATATGTCCTGCCTTTTTACAGAACTTGCAGTGGATTCTGCCTAAGGAGTTCTTAGAGCTGGAAGGTGCACTTGTATTGGGATTGGGCCTTTGGACTTTTGAAGCATCCTTCCTCTGATGATTGTTCTTCATTTTCTAAGAGTTGGAGGTGGTGAATTTAGCAACATCAGTAGTGCGATCCATCCTCATACGCTCTTCCTCATGTACGCACACAGCGACCAGCTCACTCATCGTCCATTTGTCATTCTGGGTGTTGTAATTGATCTTGAATGCTTCAAAGGACGAAGAAAGCGAAGTAATGATGAAATGAACGAGGAAACCATCACCGATCTCCATTTCTAGCCCCTTCAGCTTATTGGCCATGTCATTCATCATCATGATGTGCTCGCGAATGCCGCTCCTCCCATCATACTTAGTTGGCACCAGCTTGAGGATAAGGGTACTAGCATGTGCTTTCGACGTCCCCTTGAATTGCGCCTCCACAGATGCCAAGTAGGTTTTAGCATCTTCAGAATCAGGAATGGCCCCTCTTATTGCATTGCTTATGGACTGCTTCATGAACATGAGAGACATGCAGTTACACCTAGTCCATTTTTCATGAGTTAACTGCTCAGCAGCAGTACTTTGAGGAGTAAGGTCCGCTGGCTTATTCTCTCTTAGAGTATAGTCAAAGTCCAGCAATCCAAGTGTAAGCATGAGAGCATCCTTCCATGCAACAAAGTTATCACCAGTCAAAGGTGGAATCCCGCAATTGGGCACTAATAGTGGAAATAAGATGAGCAAGTTATGATACTAAGGAAGAAGTCCTAATGTGATCTAAGGGCATGTTAAACTAAGGCAGGCATAAATAATGACCATTTTAATTATGAAGCTGTGATATTGTCTATTACTAACATCAAAATAATAGACTTAGTTGAAATTCTACTTAAACGAAGACAAATCAGCTTTGGCCAGAAGTGTAATCATTTAAGCATGTGTGCAAAGTGTTTGTAACAAATCAGCTTTGGCCAGAAATGAGACAATCACTTTAGTTATGCACTTGTTAAGTATGCTATACATGAAAGAATTAAATCAGCTTTGGCCAGATATTAAGACTTTCATGTTTGTGATGCACACTTAACATAGCTTTCGTAATACTTGAACGATAAGTAGATGTATCAAATCAGCTTTGGCCAAAAATGAGGTGGTGGAAGAAGAGGTCTGCCAAGAAGAGGTTCCAAGAAGACATGGAATCATGTCTGTGTGGTGAAGAGGTCTCGCAGACCTTTTTTAATGAAAGGTCTGCGAGAAAACAAACAAGCTGCGGACTCCAAACCTATGCGCGCGTCTGCGCGGCGCAGACATAAGTGGCCAGAAGTGCTTCTGGCCAAAAAACAAACACCACCTTAGTCTTGTGTCGTGTGTGAACTAGTCATGACCCGATGTTGAACACTTTTCAACTTTCTATTGCTAAAAATGAACTCCAACTGTCAACCGATAAGGCTAAATGTCCTTGCATAAGAAAAACGGTCAAGATGGTTGGGTAACGGGTAACCTTTTTGTTAAGTATTAAGAACGGGTTAATCAGATAAAAAAATTCGAAAAAGTTGGTCAAATACACAACCATATATTAAAGCCGGTTGACTATTTTGCCCCTAAACCGGAATGTATATAAAATCTACCCTAACAAATTAAATTTAGTTTCCTTTATATCAATATATTAAAAGTTTGTTCCAAATGTAAAAAACAAGAAACAAACTTACAATAAAAAAAATATGAACAAGTAACAATTTTTACACGCTTTTAAAAGATCTTCAAGTTTTGACAATCTATTCAATAGATTTCTTCAGGGGCAACCCAACCAATTTATCTGTTAGAAAATAATGATTTAAAAAACAACACATACCTCTAGTTGGTTGCCTATGTTAACAACAAAGGCATTAGGACTAGCTCCAACATTGGTCCATTCACCATCCTTTGATAAACAAGGGTTAAAAGGCTAGGATCAATGTGTGATTATATGCCCAAAGTTAGACTCGGGTCCGTGCAGGGTGGGTAGAAATTAGATGACAATAACTGAACCTCACTTGTATCTTTAAAGTACCCTTGTTCAAGTCCTAATCCTTTACCAACCATCTCTAAAATCCTTGAGCTCAATATCTGTATTTTTACTAAATATGGTGCGATCACCTCCCTGAAAGCATGCACGTTTACAATATTATAGTTACTTAAGTTGTACGCATCCTTACCTTGCATTTCTGCAAGAGTATGATCATCATACTTATGATGATATTCAATTTATATTATAACTTACTGATATCGTGATGGTGTATCTGGCCATAGAGGAACGCATTTCTCCAACGGATGACAAGGATGCTTACGATTTTCCCTCCGTAAATTACACATGCCATCTTTTCCGAAACCACTGCGCGTGTAAACATAACCTTTTTTATGTGGACACTCATTGCATCAATCAGTGTCTTTTCAGGGATTCCATGATTTACTACCTGTTACAAAATTTGAACTTTACAATATCAACCAAAATCTAATCTATCTTTTGGTTTATACCAGGGGCGTAGCTTAGTAGATACCCGGGTGAAATAGATACCCGGGTGAAACCACCAGTGAAACCACCCGATCATATCCATCTCCACTAGGCATAATGCCTATATACCAATTCAGGAGGAAACCCAATAAATATGGAACCCCCCCCCCCCCCCCCCACATTGTGGGAATCGAACTCAGAACCTATTGGTCTTAAAGCCTTATCCCACCCCAAGATGTCACTAGGCTATAAAGCGAAGGACGAAAGAAACTCAAGTATTTTTAATTTATATTTTTTTTATATATAAGGTCAAACAAATTACACCAAGATAGCCGGTAAGCGGGCAACAAGCTGCGCCGCTACCCCCTTTTGAATAGCGAAACTCAAGTATTAACATAGATTTTATATTTGAAAATTAACTATTAACATAGATTTTATAAAGCGAAAGTTAGATAGAAACTCAAGTATTAACATAGATTTTATATTTGAAAATGAAGTATTAACATAGATTGATACAATCACCAATTGCCACGGAAAATTTACAAATTTAAAGCTACACGGTTATCCTATTCTAAGGCGTATTATAGAGTGTGATTATCAAAATGGAATTGTTTTAAGTTTAGACAACTCAATGAACCTCAATTGACCAGAACTTGGATTCAATAGGACAATAGAGAAAGATGCAGCTAACTTTGGAAATTTCAGAGTGCACCGGGATCAGAATTTCAATATCATAACTAACTCTATTATATGGGTAACAAACTTATTATAGCAAAGTTTTATAGAAAGTTCTAGGTTGGTGAGTGGTGACACCAGGAAGAGTAGATAATTCTATTTAGAAAGTAAAATGGGGTTTACACCCGCACTCCACGGCAGGTGGGTTAAATTTAAATAACATGGAAACTGTTGATGCAACAAATATAAGACTAACGGTGGTAGCTAGACTGGCTAGGCAAAAGGGTTGAAGGGTTCAACTTTGCCTAACGCAGGTCGTGGGGTCCCCCCACGTTTGCAAGACGTGGAAGGAGGTTCACTAGTTTATTGTTGTTCTTTGCTATGGGTCCTCCTCTGAAATGCACTCAGATTCGGAAGTGGTAGCAAAGGGAATGTGTGTGTTGGATGTGAAAGGGAACGACTTGTATGAAACAAGCACTCAATGTGAATGACCAGAGATTAGAGAATCAGAGCTGGTCAGGAGATGTTTTCTGAAGTAAATGAAGTGTCAATTTATAAGAGAAGACATCTCCCGAAGTAGAATGTATTAGACTAGTAACCTTGCTTGCAGTGGAGGGCTTGCCCTTTCGGGGGTTAAAGCCTTTTGACCCCTGGATAATAGCGTGCATTGTGCAGACCTGCTTTGCTTTTGCGGCTGTGAGTTGGTGAAGCGATCTCCGGATGTGACTGGCCACTGTTTCCGCGTTGCTTTTCCCACATCACAGTTTTTCAACCATTGAACCGTTTAACCATTTGAGCGTTTACACATTTAGTCATTTTATTTAGTCTTGGGCTACCCCCGTCATCAGCCCCCCAAGTCAGAGGTTTTTGGGTAGTGAGCTCAAAGACTTCTGACTTTTATGCGTACATTTTATGGCCTGAAGGTTTCAAGGGTTCGTTTCTTGAAGGCTTGAAAGGTTGAAGGCAGTTAATATTTTGAATTTGAATTTTTAAATAACTGACAATTGATTTGATTGATGTATGGCAGTTGATAGGGTGGCGGTTTTGCAGAAGTTACTGTTTTGCCATTATTACCCCTATTGTAGGTTTATATTTATTTTATGTTTGCAATTCTTATCCATTTTCTTCATAATTTTTCCAAGTTTCTCGCCATTTCCTTCCTCCTCTAAGGTTAGTTTCGGTTTCTTTACACCTTGCATTCTTCATTTTCTGTTTTCAAAAATGGGTGCTCGTAAGGACTTAGCAAAATCTTTTTCCCGGTTAACACAAGAGGAGGTAGATTTATTTTGTATGGAATATGGTATTGATAGGAAGTTTAACCCAACTGCTCCTGCTTGTGATGTTTCCGTTAATAAACCGACCCCTGGTTCGATTGCCCTTTATTGTCGTCATTTTGAGTTCTCGAATCTTCGTTATCCCTTTTCGTTTTTTGTTTTGAACTTGTTGGAGTATTATCGTGTTTCTTTTGGGCAAGTTCATCCGAAGGGGATGGCTAGGGTTTTGCATTTTGAGGTTTTGTGTCGTGCTCTTGGATATGATCCTTCCCTTTTACTCTTTCGCCGGTTTTTCCGTTTGGCTAAGAATGGCGATTGGTTTACTTTTGAAACATCCAAAGTTGATACCTGCCTTATTTCGTCCATGGTTACTACGCTTGGGGCTTGGAAGGATCGCTTTTTCTGGGTTTCCGATGCTATTCTCCCATTTAAGATGGTGTGGAGGCAACCGGATGCCGTTCTCAATGATCCGAAACCTTCCGAGTCTGAATTCAATGATGTTTTTCTCAAAGCCATTCGGGAGTGCCCTTCGAGGGTTCGTCCCTTTCCTGAACATTTACTAGTTCTTTTAGGCGTTAGTAAAATTTGGGGGAATGTTGATCGGGATCCGGTTCTTATGAGGAGTGGCATGGGTATGCACTTTCCTTTTTTTGCCCTCTTTATGTTTTTCTTAACTTATGACTTATGTGCTGTTGCTTTTTGCAGTCATGTCTGCTTTGGATTTTATTAAGAGCGACGATACTTCTGATGTTGTATTTGGGGATGCTCCATCTGTTCCTGGTGAGAATGTTGTGGTTAGAACTGTTGATCAAAGGTTTGAGGGCTCAGGTTATGTTAGTGCTGCCACTGTCAAGGGTTTTTCTAAGTCTAATGCTCCCAAGTCTTCAACCCGCCGATCTTCTCGTCGGTTGTTGAAGGCTGGTCCTCAATCCACTTCTACTGAACCAGTGGACTTGAGTGATGACATTGAAGTTTCGGAAGATCAAGGTGGTGAAGCAGGTGCTGAGAAGGATAAGGAATTGGTTGTTCATGGTAAAAAGGTTCCAGGCAAGAAGGTTGTTGCCACTCCTGTTCAGGAATCTTCAAGCAGGGACGTTGAAGGGTTGGATCCGGAAGGGATTTATGTGCCTACTTGGTCGGTGAAGAATGATGACAGTTTCAAAGATGCTGCTGTTTGTGAGGATGCTCTGAGTCACATTGCTCCTCCTTCAGTGCACAAGACCATTGCTGGGATGGATGATGACCTGATGTTGTCCCGTATGATTTTGAGTACTTGCAACCTTGCTGCCATGCTTCCTCAAGGCATTGCCCGTTTTCGTCAAAGAATGCAGGAATATGAAGAATTCTCCAAGAAGAAGGATAAAATGAAATCCTCCATGGCTGGGATGAAAAAGGAGATAGCTAGTTTTGCTGAGAAAGAAGCGGCGTGGGACAAGAAGGTTAGTGACTTGAAGAGGATGCATGAGATTGAGATGGGTGATTTGAAAAAGAGTTTTGAGGCTAACTTGTTGAAGTTGAAAGCTGACCGGGAGACTTTGGCTGTGCAACAGAAGGCATTTGCTAAAGAGAAGGATGGTTTGAAGGCTTTGGTTGCCCAGACTACTGGGGATAACCAATGGCTCATTGAGTAGGGTTTCCATCAAGTGGTTACCTATCTGTTGCACTCCAAAGAGTTTAACTCTGCTCTTGGTGATGTTTATACTAAACTACTCAATTTAGGAAAACACCAAGGTCTTATTGCAGGTTATAAGCTCCATGAATCTGGTCATCCTTTGGAGAAGTCGCCCTTGTTTCGTCCCGAGGCTTCTGATGTCTTCAAAGGCTCCGTTGAGCAAATGGAGAAGCTGTCCTATCCTTTCATCCATCAAGTTTCTGGTTGTTTTGGTAAGCCTCTTGCTGTATTGCAGGACTTGAAACCGGAGGGCCTAAATGAGAAGGTCTGTGCTGAAATCTTGGGATCTCTTTCGAGGAAGAGATCCTATTCGGGGGGATAGTGATGATACCCTTTCAGGTCAGCTGGATGTTCCCAAGGATGCAAGTTTGGAGGCTTCAGCGGTTGGTGGTGATGGAGGTTTGAAGACTAAAAAGTTGAAGAAAACAAAGAAGGCCAAGGGCGAAGGTTCTGGAGTTTCCAAATCTGTTGATGCTTGATTCGTAGCTTTCTTAGCACTGAAAACAATTTATGTTTTGTAATGTTAACTTGAACAATATTAGGTTATTAGGAACCCTTAAGGTTCCTGTTGGTTGTGTTTTAAGGCCTTTGTGGCCGCTGGAACAGTAGTTTAAGCTTACAAGTTATTAGGACTTGCTCTAACTTATGTTTGAAAGTCTTTTGGGGATTTCTTTTATATGATGTTATGTTTTAACTATTTTCCTTGTATTATGGTTTTATGCTTATTCCTTTTTGGTCAAGGCAGTTTATTTGGCTTTTAACCTTCCAAGCCTTTTGGCTGTCTGTTAATAGGTTGAAGCCTTTAAGGTTTCGAGATATTACCCGGATGGCTTGAAGCCTTGAAGGCTTCTTAGTTTTGCGTCCTGGCTTGGTTTGTACCTTTGTGATTTTTGTCCGAGTGATTTTGTTCTTTTAGATTTTCCTTGTCTTTTTGTAACTATGTCTTTGTCGAGTTTGTGCTATCCTTATGCTTTTTATACCTGAAAGGGTTCAGTGCTGCAGACACTTAGCCTTGGTATTTCTAACAAGAAGATATAGCACCTATCCTTTTTATTATTTCTTTGTTTTTTAGCCTCTTTGTAGATTATATTTTTAAGGCTTAGGGAACATTTGGTGTAGGCTGCTCACACCCGTCTATGAGGCAATTTTATGTTTTCTTAACAAGTCTCATGGAGTTGTATTGATTTAGGAACTCACCCCTTATATAGGCTCGTTCAACCTTTGAACCTATTGAGCGATGTGGCCTGGGAGCTCATCCCCTTACATGGCCCTTGCCATGGAGTTTTTTACTAGGTTCTCAGCCTGATCTTAGGATAGAAAGACAAGTTTTGATAAGACAACTTCATTCATTTAAGCAATACTTGCTTCTTACAAAAGGTACTCATAATCCTGCTTGAAATACATTTTGATACAAACCAAACTTTCCTGTTTAAACATGGAACCTTTTCAGGGTTTTGCCGTTCCAATGTCTTGGAAGCCTTTTGCCTTCTGAGTCAGCCAGCTTGTAGGATCCACCTTTGTGTGCTTCAAGGATGGTGTATGGGCCTTCCTATTTTGGGCCAAGCTTTCCTTGGTTTTCTTTCTTGCTGGCTTCGTTGTTTCTGAGGACCAGGTCCCCTGGCTTGAAACGTTCGTTCTTGACTTTTTTATTGTAGTAAGCTTCCATCTGTTGTTTGTATTTGGCCTCTTGAATTGCGGCTTGATCTCTTGCTTCCTCTAGGAGTTGTAAATTCAACATAGTCTCTTTTTGGTTTGTTTCGGGATCCATGTTGACAATTCTTTGGGTTACAACTCCTATCTCGGCAGGGATCACAGCTTCGGATCCAAATACCAAGCTGTATGGTGTTTTCTTATGGCTTGTTTTTTCGGTTGTTCTAATTGCCCATAGGACACTAGGCAATTCTTCAAGCCAATTGCTTTCGTATCTTCCCAATCTTGTCTTGATGCCTTCTACTATGCTTCTATTTGTTCTTTCAACCTGACCGTTTGATTGCGGATAAGCCACTGAGCTATAAACCTGATCGATTTTGTATTCCTTGCACCAAATGCTGAAAGGCTTCTCAGCAAATTGCCTTCCGTTGTCGGTGACAAGTACTCCCGGCAATCCATAACGGCAAATGATGTTCTCCCAAACAAAGTCGATGACTTGCTTTCCTGTGATCTTAGCAAGTGGTTTGACCTCAGGCCACTTAGTGAAGTAATCTACTGCCACCAGTAAGAATTTTACCCCTCCTTTGCTAGGGGGAAATGGACCAACAATGTCCATTCCCCATTTATGGAATGGCCATGCTGAGGTTATTGGGACTAAGTCGTGCTTGGGACTTCTTGGAATTGGTGCATGAATCTGACAAGCATCACATTTCTTCAATTCTTCGGCTGTATCGCGATGCATTGAAGGCCAGAAATATCCGAGGTTCATGAGCTTTGCAACTACCGACCTAGCTCCAAAGTGAGCTCCGCATACACCTTCATGAATTTCCTTGATCAAATACTTACTTTGCTCGGGACCGACACATCTTAGCAAGGGAGCAAGGTAACCCTTTTTGTAAAGGGTTTCTCCTTGTAGTATGTATTGCCTTGCCTTGATTTCAACCCTTTTAGCTTCCACTTGATCATTGGGTAATTCACCATTTTTGAGGAACTTTCTTATGGGAGTCATCAAGTTTGGATCTTCTTCGGTAACCACGTCTTGAACCTCCAATTCATTAATGGATGGGGCTTTCAACACTTCTACCAGTACCTTCTTGGTGAGGTGGGCAAAAGTGAGAGATGCAAGTTTACTTAGGGCATCGGCCTTTTTGTTTTGATATCTGGGGATCTGTTTGATGTTACACGCTTGGAAGGTACTCATCAGTTCCTTGGATTTTTCTCTGTATTTTTTCATGTTGGGCTCTTTAGCTATGTAGCTGTCATTCACTTGGCTTGAGACCAGCAACGAATCTGTGAACACTTCAAGCTTTTCAACCTTCATTTCTTTGGCCAGCCTTAGGCCGGCTATTAGTGCTTCGTATTCGGCCTCGTTATTGGTGGTCTGAAAATCAAAACGGAGAGCATATGTGAATTCCAAACCTTTTGGGTTGATCAAAATTAACCCGGCCCCTGACCCTTCAACGCTTGAAGCCCCGTCGGTAAAAAGCTTCCAGGCTTCAGGGTTGGAAGGTTCAGTGGTGGTAGTGTTTACTTCAGCGGCTGTTTGGTTTGGGCCTTCCACAATGAAATCAGCCAAGACTTGGGCCTTGATAGCTTTTCTTGGGACATAGCTGATGTTATGTTCACCCAGTTCTATGGCCCATTTGGCTAATCGCCCTGAGTTTTCAGGTTTTTCAAGCACACTCTTAATAGGTTGGTCGGTGACCACTTGTATGGGGTGTGCTTGGAAGTACCTTCGAAGCCTCCTAGCTGTTTGAACTAGGGCTAGGGCAAGTTTTTCAAGGGGAGGATATTTCGTTTCAGCTAATTTTAAAGTTTTGCTGAAAAAATAAACGGGTACCTGGGCCTTGTCTCGCTCAATGGTGAGGACTGCACTGATGGCCTCGTCCGTGATTGAGAGGTACACCGATATTAACTCCCCGGTTTTTGATGCCGCAATGTCTGGTAGGGAAGCTAGATGTTGCTTCATCTGGTTGAAAGCTTCTTCAGCTTCTTCAGTCCATTTGAAATTCTTCTTATCTGAGCAGTTCTTGAGCGTTTTGTAGAAGGGTAGAGATCTTTCGGCCAACTTTGAGGTAAAACGCTTCAAGGCTGCAAGCTTCCCGTTCAAGCTTTCAACCTCCTTCTTGGTCTTCGGTGGCTTGGTTTCAAGGACGGCTTTCACTTTGTTAGGGTTGGCCTTGATGCTTTGTTTTCCAACAATGTGACCCAAAAATTTTCCCTCCTCGAATCCAAATGAACACTTTTCCGGATTAAGCTTCATGTTAATCTTTCTGAGGTTCTTGAAAGTTTCTTGAATATCATCAAGCATTTGATATTTCGTCTTGCTTTTAATAACCAAGTCATCGACATATGCCTCCATGTTTTTGCCGATTTGGCTTTCGAAGGCTTTGTCAACGAGCCATTGATAGGTTGCTCCGGCATTTTTGAGGCCGAAAGGCATCTTTTGATAACAAAAGATCCCTTTGTCCGTGTGAAAGGCTGTCTTTTCCTCATCCTCTTTCTTCATGAGGATTTGGTGATAACCTTTGTATGCGTCAAGAAAGCATTTGAACGAGTAACCTGTGAGGGAGTCAACCTTGAGATCAATTTCCGGTAGTGGATAGCAATCCTTAGGACAAGCTTTGTTAAGATCCTTAAAGTCTATGCACATCCTCCAAGAGTTGTCTGGTTTCTTGACCATAACCCGGTTTGCAACCCATGACTGGTACTTGACTTCTCGGAGAATACCGGCCGACACAAGCTTTTCAACCTCTTGGCAGGCTGCCAGACTTCTCTCAGGTGCCAAGCTTCTTTTCTTTTGGACCACAGGCTTGACATCCGGTGGTATTCTCAACTCATGCTCGGCAATGTTCCGGGGGATCCCGGTCATATCTTCTGGACACCAAGCGAATACATCGCTGTAGTGTGTTAGCAATTTTTCAAGGTATGAAAGGGTCTCTTGAGAAAGGTTTGGATTGACCCTTATTCTTTGTTCAGGGTACTTAGGGTTTATGACCAACCTTTGCCTGTCTTCTTCACTGCTTGAGCTTTCACCTTCAACCATGTAGGCTTCCTGAGAGGGTTGAAGGGTTGCTAAGCCCCTCTCGGTAGGAAATTTGACTGTGCCGTGACCAACAGACACGGCCATGTAAAATGCACACTGTCCTGGTCTTCCAATGATCACATCATAGCTTGAGGGGATGTTGATAACCACAAAGGTGAGTGGTTGGGTTCTTTCTTTTAAACCTTCACTGAAACGAACATTAAGTGTCAGTTGCCCTAAAGGCTTGAGGGGTATGTCGGCGATACCTTTTATAGAGGTTCCAGAGGGTTGAAGCCTTGAACGTTCTTCACGGCTCAAATGGTTGAAGAATTTTTCGAACATGATTTCAGTGGCTGCCCCCGTGTCTATGTATGCCCTATATGTTTGCAATGTTCCCACGGTAGCTTCTACCACGAGAGGGTTAGAGAGAGGGTCTTTCTCCATTGGGGGGAAGCAAACACACTGAAGCTCCCAAGCCTCCAACCGCTGCCTTTTATGAGGAACCCTTCCATCGAAATCTACCATATTGACTTCCTTACCCTTTCCTTCAGCCATTTTGTCCCGGAATCCCTTTACCAAATGAGCGAGTTCTCCGGACTTAACAGCCTCTTCTATTCTTTTCTTGAGTTGGAAGCAATCATTGGTGTGGTGACCTTTTTCTTCGTGAAACTCGCAGTATTGGGTGGAGTTCTCGTTCTTCCTGCTCTTGGGGAGAGGCCTAGGAGGCCGAAAGTTTTGTTTAACTTCTTCTGTTGCAAGGATTTCTTGAGGGGTCTTTGTGAGGGGTGTGAAACTTATGCCTTTTTCCCTGCTTGAAGGGTTCCGACCTTCAGACCTTCGAGGGTCTGAACCCTTTGACCGCCTGTCATAGGAGTTGAAGTTCCCCCTTTTTCTAGCTGGACTATTGCTTCTCCAGCCAGACCCTCTTTTTCTTTGTTCCTTAATGTCTACTGCTTCTTCTCCCCGGATGTGGGCTTCAGCCCTTTCGAGAGCCTCTTCTAAGGTTTTGGGTAGAGATTTGTTGAAATCTCTTGTGAGGTATTTAGAGGTGATTGCATTCATGAAACCAGCCACTCGCATTTTCTCAACTGCCCCTATATAAGTCAGACCTTCCTTCTTGTATCGCTCAATGAAAGCACGAAGGCTTTCATCATCACGTTGTTTTATCTGAAAGATCACTGTTGCGTCTTTGACATATCGCCTTTGTTGAGAGAAGTTGGCCAAAAAACCCTTGCTAAGGTCGTCAAAGCTTCGAACGCTTTGAGCAGGTAGGTCATTGAACCAGATTCTGGCGGATCCAACAAGAGTTTGCATGAACATTAGGCAACATTCAGCGTTTGACCATTTCTCTATTCTTGCCGCACCGGTGAAGATCTGAAGATGGTCCTCAGGGTCTTCAGTACCATCATACGTCCTGATGTGGGACGGCATCTTAATCTTTGACTGGAAATCATAATCGGCTATCTGCCTCGAAAAGCACGAGAGATTACTTGGCTTATATGGTTTAGCCAAGTCTTCTTCAGCCCTTGCATCCACATTATTGCCGTTGCCGTTATTTCCTTGGGAGGCTAGCACTTGGTTGATGAAGTGTTGCCACGAGAAGTTGGCCATCATCTGGGTCATCATGTTGGGCATGAGGTTGAAGCCTTGAAGGCTTCCTGGGCCAACTGAGCAGTTTATTCCGAGGGGAGCGCTCATAACAGCACTTCGTGCTAAAGGGAGCACGGATAGAGCTTGCTCCCACGTGGTTGTTATAGATGCCGGATAGCTTGTTACTGGGGATTGTAGGAGCTGGTCAAGGGTTAGCTCGTGTCCCAAAGGAGCACCACTAGTAATTGGTTGGGAAGAGAAGATAGGATGCACCGTAGGATTTGTCATAGTGGACAGATAAGAGTGAGGGTTTGAAGGATTACTGGGACCAGCCTCACTTCTTGTTGTAAAAGGAGGGGGAGGTGGTCCGGGAGACAACGTCGGTTCAGGTTCATCATAGTCTAAACGAATCCTCACTCCTTTTTCTCTTTCTCTACTCACGTGTTGGTTGAGAAGGGACCTCAACTCAAGGAAGTTGTTGGCAACCCCTTCAGGGGTGAGTTCAACACGTGCTGGGGCGTCAGAGACACCGATATTGGGAGATGGAACCCCGGATCTGGACGGGGTTGGTTTGTTGAAGGTGAGGAACTCGGGTGTGCTCCCTGGAGTTGAGAAAGGAGTTGGTATAGCTACGTGAGCTTGGCTACTACCCGGAGTAGAAGTGTTTGGAATCTGATTTACTTCTTCCGGGGATCCACTTTCAGACATGGTGATTTTAAGTGAAGAGAGCTACACTACTAGGTCTTTTTGAGAAGAGATAGCGGCGTAGCCCCACGGTGGGCGCCAACTTGTTGATGCAACAAATATAACACCAACGGTGGTAGCTAGACTGGCTAGGAAAAATGGTTGAAGGGTTCAACTTTGCCTAACGCAGGTCGTGGGGTCCCCCCACGTTTGCAAGACGTGGAAGGAGGTTCACTAGTTTATTGTTGTTCTTTGCTATGGGTCCTCCTCTGAAATGCACTCAGATTCGGAAGTGGTAGCAAAGGGAATGTGTGTGTTGGATGTGAAAGGGAGCGACTTGTATGAAATAAGCACTCAATGTGAATGACCAGAGATTAGAGAATCAGAGCTGGTCAGGAGATGTTTTCTGAAGTAAATGAAGTGTCAATTTATAAGAGAAGACATCTCCCGAAGTAGAATGTATTAGACTAGTAACCTTGCTTGCAGTGGAGGGCTTGCCCTTTCGGGGGTTAAAGCCTTTTGACCCCTGGATAATAGCGTGCATTGTGCAGACCTGCTTTGCTTTTGCGGCTGTGAGTTGGTGAAGCGATCTCCGGATGTGACTGGCCACTGTTTCCGCGTTTCTTTTCCCACATCACAGCTTTTCAACCATTGAACCGTTTAACCATTTGAACGTTTACACATTTAGTCATTTTATTTAGTCTTGGGCTACCCCCGTCATCAGAAACGTTTAAATCCATTGACAAATGCAAAACTTTTAACACCTGAATTTGAATTTGACAGGAGAAAATCTTGGCTTCAAATCCCACGGATGACAAGGATTAAAATAAATTAGTGTAGGAACTAGGTTCGCTTTTATTAAAAATATTAATAAAATAAATAATAACGAGACTCTCGTTATTTGTGGGAAATTCATCAAGTACAATACCGGTTACATAAACCAAATGAACTAAAATAAAATACAAAATAATTGTACCAATCTTGATTCAAGCCAGCATCTTTGGAAGAACTTCAACCGCACCATCTTGTACAAACCTCCGCGCCACACGGATGCCACTACGCATACCAGGACGCCACCTGATCATGCGCCATCCATACTCGTGCGCATATGTGCGGGTGCGGCGCACCCTTTGGTCCCACTAGTGCTTGCCTTTAAGGAAACAATTTACAAGGAGTGCTCCTCCTTATATACCACTTTGAGTTTTGTCATCCCACCAATGTGGGACAAGTTGACAAAACTAATCCATTTTATTCATCTTTGTTTGTTCCAAACATACAACTTCAAGCTTCGATATCTCATTCATCTTAGCTCTATTTGGACATAGTTTGAACACAAATCATAAATAATTATTTATACAACACATATATAAATATTATTGATGTCCATAATATTTAGTGAAAAACTCATTTTCACTAAAATTTCCAACAATCCCCCACATGAATGGAGATCGATTAAAACCCACAAAATTCCCCGATGAAAACTCGACAGTCGAGTATTGCAGGATAGGTAGGTGTAGCATTTGAACCTTCCTTTGTGAAGCATACTTAGCCTACTAGGGTTTTGTAGACGTGATGTCCTTGAACAACCCCCCATTTATGTAAACGGCAATATACATTCACATAATACTTTCCCTAGCTGAGCCATCTCCTCATTATCGTCTCCAATAATGGTCATGGAGCACTTTCCTGGTTCTGCGGGAGCTCTAGGAATTATGCCCTAATTCCATTCGAAGCGACCACACTTCTCTCCAACATAGGTGATTTCCCTTTAAATCATTAAAAACATTATGGTTTACTATGATTTACACAAATCATAAAACCACATATTATGCTTAACCTCACAACAATGTCACTGAATATTATAGAATGGAGTAGGACGTATTTAAACACCCTTTTATAGTTTTAGGGGGATATATGAAACATATATACTAGCTTATATATAAACATATATATGAGCTACGCCCCCACAATGACTACCCTTCGGTTCATGATTAAGTTGGCCTATTGAACCTAGATTTCGGGATCTCCAGTCAACTAGGTTAGGTTTCCCTCATGTCCCTTTTTCCATGGCTTTAGTCCCATTACACAACCTGATCTCTTATCAACCCACAGGTTGTTGGATCCAAAATTATCTTTGACCTCGCTAAGTCACCAACGATAATTTAAATTGCGATCAGTTGTTCTAACGTGTTTTTGACTCGCTAGTCACCTTTGCCTTTTAGTCGATTCATAAGACTTATAACTCGTGATCTCAACCTGGATCCAGTTATGTACCTTGTCTTTAGAATGACATGAAACTCAATTCATGGCTAGACACGTTTTCAGCATGCCTTTGGTGTGTCATGACTGACATCTTACTAGATTGAATCTAACCAATTGGCATTCGAGTCCAATCTACTCGATTGACTCTATATAACCATTGTGTACTCCACTTGGTCATGCGTTTGCAATATATGCAAGTCACCCCCACATTTAAGTGTAATTGGATAGCATCCAAATGGGGCGATGAAAGGTTCTCCCTTTCATTTCGAGTTTGAGAAAACTTCTCAACTACCATTTCCATATTCAAATGCAAGTCACCCCCACATTTAAGTGTAATTGGATAGCATCCAAATGGGGTGATGAAAGGTTATCCCTTTCATTTCGAGTTTGAGAAAACTTCTCAACTACCATTTCCACATACCCTAAAGGGTTTGTTTCTTAAATGGCCTCCTCCCCCCACATTGCTTGCATTTTAATGAAGTTATATTTATAGTTTTGTTTAGCACAAAATTCGTTCTTGTGTCATCACATATTTTGAATGTTTAAAGTTAATTTAATCTCCGTCGAGCATATAAATTAACAAGTATTAATCTAGCATGCTTTAGATAACAATACTCTAGCATGTGAACAGAAGATGCATCATTCTGATTCTTCACAGCCTTAAGAGATAACGCACTATCTCTTCCAAACATTCGTTTCATAGTTTAGACACAATAATGAAATTTTATTTCACCATTCCAAAACCATCGGTTTTTAGGAAGGCCTCAAAACCATAGTTAACTCCATCCATTAGGATCATAACTCGTTTGCCTTTTATCTCCAAGGCTTCACCATTGACTTCCTAAAGACTTAAACATAAGTCTTAATCCAAGACACTTTAATGAAAAATCTTTGTATAAAATCACTTGAGTCTTGAGATATAGCCAATTAGATTGACTCTCAACAACAAAGCATTCACGTATGCCTATAGTGATATATACATTTACGTTATTGTTTCATTAATATCATGTATTGGGATACTCTCCCAAATTGAGGACCAAGCCTCCACATAGTTTAAACAACATTGATGGTAGTAGTAGTATCTACAAGTCCATCACTATTGTAAAATTCCGTTAATAAATTTTGCTAAATTTATTAAAATCATTTACAATAATAACATATATTCCTTTCATATGTTATATTCTTTGAAAACTTACATGTGCATTTCCATGTTGATGCTCTCAACATTAGATGACATATCTTGTTTTCGTGCATTTCATCTCAAACCATGCACCATGTTTCTCAAAAAGTCGTTATACGTTTGATGTTTGATTTGTGACTTATTACATAAGTCATGATCACAACCCGCTCGTTGTGTTCGTGTAAATTAGTTTTTACACTTTGTATCACAATGTGTATCCTTTTGACAACTTATTAGTAGTCCAAAATAACGGATACACCAATGATATCTAAACATCAAATCCCAAAGTGTTATTATTTTCAACACACTTTAGAACGAAATAAATGCAATTACATCGTTCTGTCATGTTTTGAGGTACTCCCTCAATGGAACACGTATAACTCGTTTCGTCTTGAAACTCTAAACTTGAATAATCACAAGTTGTCCAAAATATAAAGTTGTTTACAATTAACTACTCACAAGTAGTTGAGCAACTTATTATATTTATAACAACATCGAGTTGTTTTTCACCAAATAGTCTCTCCAAGACTATTATATGGTAAGACGTTATACTTTGCAAAGACATGTTTTATTCGTTCAAAACATTTCTCGTTTTTGCAAGTGTTTTAATATTAAACTATATATTTATGTTTTGATTACAAATCAAGACAATAAACCTTATAATAGTTTAATAAACAAAACAATTTCAAACTCGCTCATTTGAAAATAAAATGAATACACATCGTTTTAATAAATGGTTTATCATATTCAAACCATTTCTAACCGCTGTTAGATAATAACGATTATCAATCGTTAAAAAGAGTGGTTTGTATGATAATCAATTCTAATATGCTAATTAGAATTTAAATGTTGAACAAACATTTAAAATATTCGGTTTTTATAAAGTAAACTGCTTCTAACGCGCTCGTTAGAAATAAAACGAATACAATTATTCACTTTTGGTTTAGATGAACGTTTTCTAACACGCTTGTTAGAAATGAACACAAATCTTTTCTAACACCCTCGTTAGAAGATATATAAAACGATTACAAATCATCTTAAATAGTTTATCATAGTTAACCCGGTTCTAACCCGCTCGTTAGAAATTAACGATTGCAAATCGTTAAAATAGTTGGTTATAAGATAAACTAATTCTAATACGCCCATTAGAAAGTTAAGAGATTATTTATTGACATAAGCCGTTTTTTGTTTATATAAAATAAACGTTTTCTAACCCGCTTGTTAGAAATAAACAATTGACAAAGTCGTTAAATCGTTTGTAACACGCTCATTAGAAAATAAACAACTATCAAACTATTTAAATCGTTTCTAACACGCTCGCTAGAAATTAATCGATTACAAAATTTGTTTTGAAGTTTATAAAAAAAATATAAACTATTTCTAATACGTTCATTAGAAATAAATAAATAAAAATCGTTTAAACATATGTGGAAAAATCCGTTTCTAACTCGCTCGTTAGAAATTTAATAGTTTAGACGAAACTGTTACAAGGTTTATTATCCAAAATAATTGTCTCCAACACGCTCGTCGGTAATTATTTGAAATAATAATATTTTCTAACACGCTTGTTAGAAAATCTAAACGTATATTTTCTAGCACGCTCGTTAGAAAATCTAATCGTTTTTTTAACAAGTTAGTTCTACACAATCATCGTATCTAACACGCTCATTAGATATAAAAGATGATATTAAACTTATTATTCTATAAAATTCTAACACGCTCGTTAGAGATATAAAAAGTTTAATCTTGTTATACTTCCACCAACAATGTTTCTAACACGCTCGTTAGAAAATATTAAAACTTGTTTAAAAAATAACTACTTTCTAATATGCTTATTAGAAAATAAATATATTTCAAGACTTTTAAAACCAACCTTAATATCAATTATGGTTACTAAAAGCTTATTAAAAATATATTAAAACGTTACAAACACTTTTCTAAGGGGTTACAAAATAAATTTTTCTAATAAGCTCATTAGAAAATTTAGTATTTCAAAACATATTGAAATACATTTTATTTTGTATATGGTTCGGTTTATCAAAACACGAACACAAGCCATGAAACTCCAAAACTTGAATCAAAATGATCGTTTTTGTAACACGGTATTCGGATTAAAGATTGTACTCCAATCATAAAAATAATCCGACTCGTTTGTACTACAGATATATTTCCCCAATAATATTTACAAGATTTTAACAAAATCCCATTAAATATTTTAACTTTCGTGAACCTAAATCCTCGTAGAGAAGTGTTTAAGATTGTAGCAACAATCTTCACGAAAGTCTGTTTTAAGATTGTAGGAACTAGGTTCACTTTTATTAAAAATATTAATAAAATAAATAATAACGAGACTCTCGTTAGTTGTGGGAAATTCATTAAGTACAATACCGGTTACATAAACCAAATGAACGAAATAAAATACAAAATAATTGTACAAATCTTGATTCAAGCCAGCATCTTTGGAAGAACTTCAACCGCACCATCTTGTACAAACCTCCACTGCAAGAATGAACAAACTATCGTTGACGATTTTGGTTGAGGATCGTGTTAGACACGGAGCCCTAAAAACAGATTCTGCGCCTCCTCTCAGATGGTCTGTTTCCAGTATACAACAACCGAAGCAGTAGTTGTACTGCCGGAGATGACACTCACGCCCGAGATTACACCGGGTATAATTTGGTGTTCTTTATTTTGTAGGAAAATACTGAGTTGTGTAAAAAGACAATTTAGAGAATACTCTTCTCTAAATTTTTATGGAACAAAAGTTCTATCATGTGTGTGTATTTATCCATCTTTTCGATGATCTATAGAATGAACCACCATTCTCTTCTTATAACCACACACATAAAGAAGCCATTAAACCTCAGTTATTATCGTCATGAATTAGACAACTAATTCTATAATAAACAAGGTTTAATATCATTTTAATGAATTTAAGTGGTAGTCAAAGCTTTCCTGTAACTGACGGAGACTGGGCTGACTGAGTGTGACCCGCACGCAAGCAGGCCGCGTGCTACGCAGTCTTCGCGCCACACGTGAGACACCCACCACATGTTGTGCCATGTACCATCTGCCATGACTAACGGCGTTCCCCCAAGGAGCGCGTATATCAACGGGATACCTCACGCCATCCTTAGGTGCCCCATAAGTAGACCCACACATAAGGACCTCGTGCGCATACTGCGCTTCCGCCGTAGCCAATGACAGACGCATAACGAACTTGCGCCATGCGCCTACGCCATCCAAGGTGCGCCATAAGCGGACCCGCCATGTATCTGACCACACGCTCATGGGCAAAAATACAAAGGCGGTTTGCGAAGTTCAAAGTGCACCACATTTGGCCTATAGCCCATGTTATGCGCGCATATGAGACGTGGAGTCACGCGCCACACGGATGCCACTACGCATACCAGGACGCCACCTGATCATGTGCCATCCATACTCGTGCGCATATGTGCGGGTGCGGCGCACCCTTTGGTCCCACTAGTGTTTGCCTTTAAGGAAACAATTTACAAGGAGTGCTCCTCCTTATATACCACTTTGAGTTTTGTCATCCCACCTATGTGGTGACAAGTTGACAAAACTAATCCATTTTATTCATCTTTGTTTGTTCCAAACATACAACTTCAAGCTTCGATATCTCATTCATCTTAGCTCTATTTAGACATAGTTTGAACACAAACCATAAATAATTATTTATACAACACATATATAAATATTATTGATGTCCAAAATATTTAGTGAAAAACGCATTTTTATTAAAATTTCCAACAATTAGTTCAAAAAAAAATTATATATCGATTTATATTCCATACAATAGAAAATGGATATTTCTAATATCATCAATATGCAAAAGACTTTAGAGCATATCAATAAGGCGTATCTAGCATCCATTTTTCGCGTGTTTTCATGTTAGTATTTTTTCTCTCTTTTGTGAAGCTCGTTTTTTGTGTTTGTTTTTGGATGTAGTTCTTGGTTAAGAACTAGAAAATGGATTAAAAGGAGACTCATTGTACTTTCTAATTATAAAATAGAGTAAACTGCTATTTTGGTCCCTGAGGTTTGGACAATTTTGCCACTTTAATCCAAATCTAAAACCTTTTGCATCTGGACCCCTGTGGTTTCATTTTTTTTTTACCATTTTGGTCTAAAAGTGAAATCACTTTATGTTCCTCAAATTAAATCCTAATATTTTGTCATTTTTCATAGGGATAAATTGATCATTATAACTTTACTAGCTTATGACCCGTGTAACACACGGGTTTGTTTTAGTCTATTAGATCAAATTTTCCATCAAATAAATCGTAAGTATATAATGTTTTAAAAATCATTCATTGTTTTAGTCCATTGGATTAAATTTTCCATCAAATCAATCATAATTCCATTGTGCTTTACGTTTTATTCATTAATTCATTGCGATTGCGATTCATTTATTACATGCCAAAAATATGAATAAAAAATATATATTTAATATTAAACCAACAAACTATTATTTTTTTCATTTATTACATGCCAAAAAAATATGAATAAAAAATATATATTTAATATTAAACCAACAAATACTAATGAATCAAACGAAAACACTACAATAAACCAACAAAACTTGAAAAGTACATAATGCTTTAAACAAAATTTTAGTCCACAGCTTAAAGTCTTACATACAATAAAACATACAAACAAATAAACACTGATATCTAGATAATCATTAATCAGCCCTCGGAATTTTCAAAATTTTGCAACAACAAAATAATCTGAACTTAAATCTAAAAGTCTAAAACATAGAGTACAATGTTAAATCAAACATAAATGAACAAATGTTCATGGATGATCTGTATAGCAAGAATCAAGAAACTTTAACTTCAACTCCATTGAGCACCGAACCTCTCGATGTATGTCATAGATCTTTGTCATGAACTCCAGGTCTCTATCTCCACACTCTATATTACTATGCCGTAAGTTTCAAAACCCAGCAAAAAACATACATAACAACCTAAGTGTCGAGATCAATTAAGGAAAATTGTTACCTGAGATGTAAACGGAAAACATAGCATTTCTAGAATAAGTTTACTCATAAGAATCAGATTTATATTAACACGAAATTAGCAATGGAAAATCAATACCTGAGATTGATAACAGATGTATCCTCGCAACATATCTTCTTGCTTTGTTTATGGTTTGCTGTCATTAGGTACATTGATGATTAGATATTGGTTGTTCATACTTTCTTAAGTATAATTATAAGCTTATTAACGAATGAGACCATATTAATTTAAAATTTAACCTTATGGTACCAAAGAGGCAATCTTCGTATAGTCTAAAACATAAGGCAGCCTTGAACATGGGTCATCGGCCAACTCAAATACTAAAAAACAGATTATATCCCTGCATGAAAAAAAATCTATAAATTTAGGGAAAATGGGTTTGAAAGATGATAACCCAACAGTGGAGGATCTCATTATACAGCTCCGATAAACGCAGGGGTGTTCTCAAATAATGGTTCCTAGAACTTTGAAGACCGACAAATCACGAAAAATGTCCACAGTGCTGCTTCTTTGGAAATCTGTAGGTCTTCAAACATCTAGGAAGCATTATTTGAAAAACACCCCTGAATTTATCGAAGTTGTAGAATGAAAACCTCAACTATTAGGTTATCATCTTTCAAGCACATTTTGCCAAAATTTAACAATTTTGTTTTTCATACCTCCCAAAGCCACCTATCCAACTCCAAAGAGATCGAGACAGCTTGAAGCAACAAACAGACCAAGAACATCTTCACGGATGGTAAAAGTACCTTATCTTTCTGAGTGAACAACAATCGAGAATTGAGAGTAACCGCCCTTGATCTGTAAACCTTAACATCTTCTCGGTCACTCCGTATGAATGGCAAAGATGATTTAACCAAATTGGCAGATTAAACATCAAAACATAAAACGTAACAAATTAATATAATGTTTCATATATCCAAGGCATCTATTATTCAAGAAACAACTTACATAGTTACCTTAAAACCATGATCTTTTGAATTCTACCATATTAGACAAATCTCCCTTGTCCATTGATGGTGGAGCCTATCTTTGCTATTGCTGATCCATTTGTAGAGGCCACTGCCCCTAAATTACACCAATAATTCAAACAATAATGTAGTTGAAATATGAGGTAAAAAGATGAACTGAATAAAAACATTTCAAAATCCGACCTGCATGTATGAATTTCTGAAGTCCACAACATGAGATTATCCTAAAGAAGCTGCATTTTTAAGGTTCTAATGAGATTGTAGTGATTTATCACTGTAAAGACAAAAATATATATATATATATATATATATATATATATATATATATATATATATATATATATATATATATATATATATATATATATATGTAACAAAGTTAAAAATTACAATAAAAAAATATTATTATGAGTAATAATTCATCATAAAACCAAAGATAAGTGTGAGATAAATGGTCCTAAAACATAACTAAAACTGAAGCCTAATTTCATAACTAATACATATCTTCTTCTATCATTCTTTTGTTTTGCACACGTATCATAAAATCTAATACATATCTTCTTCTATCGACTTTAGCCCTAGAATATATACAACTACCAAACAATGTTAAGTTAATCCAAATTGAGAAAAAAGTTACCCGGGTTTGTTGAAACTGTTGGGCTTCCAAAACTGTTAAAGGAGAAAAATAAATCAAGATTAAACAGTTTGATTGAAATGAAGGAAGTTGATCCTTAAATCTAAAGGTCTAAAACATAAACTACAATGTTAAATCAAACATAAATGAACAAATCTTCATGAATGATCTGTATACCTGAATTAGAGCAGTGAAGCCAGCAAAGATTTCGATGAAACACGGGAAAACGTTAATCGATTTGGATAATTAGGGCATGAAACAGTAATATATATAGAGAAAATGGTACCAAACAACAACCTTAAAAAAAATTCAGATGAAAATTTTTCTAATTTATCGACAATGGAACACTGTCTCTTTATCTTCAAACTCATAAAAAGAAGTAAAAGTAAACTGTGATAAGAAAAATTAATACGATTAAAATATAAAGTATTAAAAAAGTAACAATTACATATAAAAAAAAACTAATCAGACACTTAAACTCTAATAGCAAGAATCAAGAAACTTTAACTTCAACTCCATGGAGCACTGAACCTCTCGATGTATGTCATTGATCTTTCTCATGAACTCCAGGTCTCTATCTCCACACTCTATATTACTCGCAACCACAGGTCACGAACGGAAGTAGTCGTCATCGTCATCAGGTCTCTCGAAACCTGGTCTCTTGTCAGCAGACCAAGTTGCAGTCCGTTAAAACACCTCTTCAACTCTTGAAGAGTAGACCTATCAGCAAAAACTTGCTCTTCGATTTGTTTAATAAAGCGTTGCTTGAAATCGTCAGATTGTGCAGAAGTATATGACTCCATTTTAATGTATTTATAAGAACTAAAGCAAAACAATAACAGCTGGTCTTCTATTTAACCGAATGAATCTGGGTATGATGAAACAACATTTGAATTAGCAATGGTATTATATAGAATATGTAACAGCCCAAAGGTCAGATTTAAATGCAACCATTAAATAAAAATTTATATTTAAAAACCATGTACATTTAATGATTTAAGAGGGAAAAACGTGTATATAGGAGACGTCTCTTCATTTACCATATAAAATATTTTAAAGCAAAACCTTTAAAAAATGAGTTTTCATGGGAAAGCAAGTAAAATTAAATATCTAGAAACACAAAGAACAAAATTTAAACCTTCAAAAAGGTTATCATAATTATGAGACGACTCTTCATTTACCCTATCAAACATTTTAAACACTATAAAGGATCATCATTAGTTTACTTGAAAACATCAACACTTCATTTTAAAAAAAACCGTTCATCCTAAAACAAACCATCCAAAAACACTCACACTCTTTCTAAATGGCGAGCAAAACCTTCTACCACTGGTCGGATACTGCCGATCTTAAAATTGAATTTTCAAGATGGTCACTCGAAGAACAGAGAAAAGATGAAGAACTCAACAAAAAAGTTGCTATGGTGAGTGATAAATATTATAAGCAAACCTGGAGTAGCATTGCACTGCTGGATGAAGTTGTCTGTTCTACTCCATCAGAGTTTAAAGAAAAAGCAGAAGAGTTTATCACACATCTGCTGAAACAGGATCAGAAGACCTGTGATATGCTAGCTGATCTGCAAATTAAAACAAAAAATTAAATTGCATGGAAGAAGGCGAGAGAAATAGATACCATAGGAAGTGTTTATTGTAATGTGTAATTTTTAATATTTTTCAAAATCACAATTTTGTAATACTATTTAATATCGAATGAAGAAAATTCAAAGCTTTACCTGAGGAGCTGCTTCAACTATGGCTAAGTTATCTTGAACTATGGCTTCAAGTTGCTGTAAATCTCAAAGTACTTATTAAAAACAACTTATATCACCCAAAATAAGCAAGTAAAGCACGATTCTTCATCCACACGATAAACAGATAAGTTGTTTAAATGCAGATAAGAGAAAATGACACTTTAAGCAACAACCACAAACACAAAATAAAAAAAAACATGTAAAACTGACATATTCGGGGGATCACAACAAACATTTCTTCATATGTTCAGTTTCAAATTCACCTAAAAATTCATGAAAACTATATCTTCCATCATTTGATCTCAATCAATCAAAATACACCAAATCAAGTCTAATAGAAACCTATTAACCTAATAACAACTAATAATCAAGCTAAAGACCAGAAAAACGTCACTTACTTCCTCCAATGAACAAATTAGGGTTTCAGTCAACAAAAATCGCAATTAAAACAGTTCTCAAGATCAAACAACCTGCAAACAGAACACACGAAGTAGTAGAATCAATAAACCGATTCAAACAAACAACAAATAAAACATATATAGACATAAACCCTAAAACATCAAAGAATCAGTACTGATAGACTTACAGCAACTTAGGGTTTTTGATGCTATTAGTATATATGAGAAACGGCAGAAAGATCAAACATTGTTGGCTTCAAACCTGTTAGAACCCTAATCGTGAAATCCCCATTTGAAGAACCCTAACTCTAACATTGAAATATGTGAAATATATGTAAAACATACACAAATCAAAGAATAACACATACCGATTGATGAAGAAAGATTGAAAGGAAAGGGTTTGGTAATGTTGCAACTGATTCTTTTTCAGATTATGTAACAGTAGAGAAAGAAGCTTGATTTGAATTTCAAAACTCTAGGGTTTGAAGTTTCATATGATTAAATGGCGTGAAGGAGTGGTTGGATGGTGTAATGGCGTGCAAAAAAGCTGCAGGGTTTAATTGGGAGAGAATGTTGGCCCAATGAATAAGCTACGGAGTTTTAAATAATCTAGGTTATAGTTTAAAAGAAGTCATTAATTCTTTTAATCCCCATTTATTAGATAAAAAGATTACAATTTTAATTTTAATTTTAAATATAAAATCGTTTTATTGGTCAACTTATGTATGTATGTGTGCATGTATGTGGTCATGTATGTGTTTTAGAAAAAAGATGACATCATTTTTTAAAGAATTGACATCATCCTTTTTAAAATACCTGCCTATGATTGGGGGAGGGCTGCGTTATGACATCAGCCTTAATCCCCATTTATTAGATAAAATGATTATAACTTACTATTAATTAAAATAATAAAACTAATAGTTCCCTGTGCTTTTATGGGTCCCACTCCACCCCACTTTTTATACATCAAACAATCAAACCACCAAAGACAGACAAATCTCGATCTTCATTCTTCAACAATACAAAAAACCAAACAAACTTCTTCTCTTTCTCTCTTCACTAGAACGAACAACAAGTAACCACAACACCAAAATGAGATGAAACAAAGAAGCACCGCCGTGGTGGTTAATCCGGCGAAGTGTTAATGGTTTTTCATGGTTAATCCGTGGTGGTTAATCAGGTGGCAAATGGTAACAGGGGTGGGAGTGAAACAAAGAAGCAATGATGTCGATGTGATGATGGTTAGAGGGTGGCCGTGGATAGTGTAGATGATGAAGTATGGAGTGAAGGTGGGTTGTCACAAGTGTTTAATGGTTTTTTAATGGGGGAGATAGAGGCGGAGATCTAGGGGTGATGATTAGTGGTTCGGTTATTTTTTAGCCTTCAATGGTCGATTAACACTTCGCCGGATTAACCACCGCCACCAGCCACCATGCCCCCACCTGTCACCACTGTGAACACCACCACCCGACCAAGATCTGGTTCCGCCAACATCACTTTCACTTCAATTCTGCCTGTCGCTTTCTCTGACCGTCAGAAAATTTCAACTCCGACCAGCTTCTCAATCCAGCTTTTTCGAGCTCCCTAGGTACGTGGCTTACATGGAATTTGTTTGCTAATACACATTAAACAAAAGCCCCATACTAATTATTAACAACAACAATTGATTTGTGTTTGATTTGTGACTATAAGAATTGTTATGCAGGAGAGATACGAGAAAGGAGGAAGAAGAAGTGTGGGTGTGGTGGGACCCATAAAAATTATTGTTTTAATAAAAGCTGTAAATAAAATAAAAAATAAATGACCATTTTGCCCTTGAGAAAAAGGACAAAATAGCAGGATTTAATTTAAGAAATATGACATGATTTATTTTTGGACCAAAGTGGCAATAAAAGTGAAACCACAGGGACTCAGATGTAAAAGGTTTCAAATTTGGACTAAAGTGTCAAAAGTGACCAAACCTCAGGGACCAAAATGGCAGTTTACTCTATAAAATATATAGAAACATAAGTGTTTAAAAAAAGTGGTGATGATGTGACAATGTCTCTGTGTATTTTTGGGTTTTCTTATTGGGTGAAGTTTGGGTGTTTATAAAGTAAGTTCTTTTTTTTTTCTATTATGACATGATTTGGCGTGCTTTTAAGTGTTTTTCAGTTTTCTTACTGTGGATGGTGTTATGATATCCAAATGTTAGAGCATCATCAGGGGTAGGGGGTATTGAACCCTGTCTAGTTTTCCAGACTCCACTTTCGGACTCACACATGCATTGAAGGTGATGGACTTGAGTGGTGTGGTCCGCTCAAGCGGACTCTATACGTACCGCAAATGTGGCTCCCTTTTGATAGTTTAACACTTAAAAAACAATGGTTATTTTCTTAAAACTAGTAATAAACCCGCGTGCGTTGAGGCGCGGGCACATCGCAAATATCGAATGGATTAGTCCAAACGTTATGTGATGCGTTAACCATACGAAAACGTGTGTGTTCGACGTATTCGATTGAACTCAGTATAACCTATATAAGCATTGCGATTGGATCAAAACATAAAGTAAATTGAATTAATACCGTATAATCATAATGTATTATATACATATTATATGGGATATATTAGAGGTTTAAAAAAAGGAAAAAAAAATACAATTTGACTCCACTCATTTCTTGACAAAATTTACGAAAACATACATAAAAATAAGCATGAAAGCGTATTATATTTGACCTGACTTGTTTCCCAAAAAAGTTTACGTCGAAACGTAGACCAACTCGATTTAATACAGACACATACATAAAAATATGCACGTAAAAATGGTTTTAAACGAAAACGTATTATATTTGACCTGACTTGTCTCAAAAAAAAAATTACGTCAAAACGTAGACACACTCAAATTTATGTTGATACGTACATAAAAATATCCACATAAAAAAGTTTTTTTTAAAGTAAAAGAATGATAAAGGTAAAGAAAAGAATTTAATAAACAAAAGTTACTGATGGAAAATTAAATTAGTAAAAAGGTAGGGGTTAAAAACGCTAAATGCCAAAGTAGAGGGGTAATAGAAACATAGAAGGGAGTAAAATAGACTAACTCCAAAAGTGAAAGGGCCAACCAAAGCCGGTGGAAACTCCACCGACTTTGGTTTTTAAGATAGTACTAGTAATAAGCTTGCGCGCGTTGCGGCGCGGGCACATCGCAAATATCGAATGATATAGTGCAAACATTATATGATGCGTTAATCATACGAAAACGTGTGTCTTCGACATATTCAAATGAACTCAGTATATCCTATATAAGCATTGCGATTGGATCCAAACATAAAGTAAATCGAATTAATACCGTATAATCATAACGTATTATATACATATTTTGTGGGATATATTAGAGGTTTAAAAAAAGGAAAAAAAATACAATTTGATTCTACTCGTTTCTGAAATAAATTTACGAAAACATACATAAAAATAAGCATGAAAACGTATTATATTTGACTTGACTCGTTTCCCAAAAAAGTTTACGTCGAAACGTAGACCAACTCGAATTAATACAGACACACACATAAAAATATGCACGTAAAAATGGTTTTAAACGAAAATGTATTATCTTTGCCTGACTTGTCTCAAAAAAAAAAAAAATTACGTCAAAACATAGAAACACTCAAATTTATATTGATACGTACATAAAAATATGCACGTAAAAAATATTTTTTTTAAGTAAAAGAATGATAGAGATAAACAAAAGAATTTAACAAACAAAAGTTACTGATGGAAAATTAAATTAGTAAAAAGGTAGGGGTTAAAAAAGCCAAATGCCAAAGTAGAGGGGTAGTAGAAACATAGAAGGGACTAAAATGGACAACTCCAAGAATGAAAGGGCCAACCAAAGCCGGTGGAAACCCACCGACTTTGGTTTTTGAGATATACAAATTCAAATACTTACAAGTATAAAGTTAGGTAAAATTTTAATGTAAAAAATATTGATAAGAATATCTAGAAAAATATTAGGTAAACAAATAATAAGAAATATAAAATAAATATATTCAAGTTAAATAATAATAAAATATAATTAATTAATTTCAGTAAATCAAATATGGAACAACCCATATATGAGTCATGATCCTAAAGAGCACTGTTGCAGAAATCGGCCTAGGCGGCCGATTAATCGGCGCCTAGGCGCTAGGCGGTTGGCTACTGATTAATTTTAAGCTAGTCGGTGGAATTAATCGGTTTTGGTCAAAGTCGGTCGTAGGCGGTCCTAGGCGGTGAAAATCGGTCCTAGGCGGTCAAAAATCGGATTAATCGGACTATATTAATCGGTCAAAATCGGTCCTAGGCGGTCAAAATTGGTCAAAATCGGTCAAAATCGAAGCATACTATCTGAAACTTGAAGTATTTATGTGAATTTTGAAGTATTATTTTTATATTATTGGGTGTATATATATAATTTTGAAAAAATACATAAAAAAATCCCATTCCGATTAATCCCTATTAATCCCTAGGCGGTACCTCACCGCCCGACTAGCGCCTAGCGCCTTCTACAACATTGCTAAAGAGTGTGATTTACGTTATTGTTTTATATTTAAATGAAAAAGTAAAGTTTTGAGGATGTTAAGGAGTTAGTTGTAATATCTATACTATATTATAAAACATTTTCTCAAGGGCTTCTTAAAAATTAAGAGGTATCTATTTAAATGCTTGTTATACAACACATAATGCATAGATTAATTGTTTTAGAAGGGTAAATTCGTCTTTAAAGTCACCAGCCATCCATGTAGAACTATCATTAAATCATTAATTGGGAATTGGAATACTTCCATTAAAAGCTTTTGAGCTCCTCATCATTAAATCATTAATTGATAATTGATTCAGATTAAATACTATAAAATTACTACATTCGTAAATTACTACATTGACTTAAATCCTTACGTTGCAAACTTTTCCCCTCATCAATTCAGATTACTAAAATTACTACATTCAGTAAATTAACATTGACTTAATTTTTTTACGTTGCAAATTTTTCCCCTCCTCATCATTAAATCATTAATTGATTAAGATTAAACACTATCATTAAATCATTAATTGGAAATAGATAAATACTACATTACTACATTCAGATTAAATCCTTCCTGGATTCATCAACATTCAGATTAAATTTTGAGTCCCCCCAATCATAAACAACCTTCTTGGATTCATCTACAACCTTCTTGGATTCATCTACATCCTCGTCGGAACTCGAATACGGTGCCAGGAAGCCAACCCGAGTCATCGACGGCAACATTCGAATCTCATCCTACAACCCTTTTTCTCCCGGAGATCGCAGAAACTCACCAGAGCAAGTCGAGGACCTTACACCGTTCGGTATACGTCTTATTTACTTATTGCCAAACCATCTATTCATTAATAATCATGACTGTAAAGTTGATTATCATGGGTTTCAGTAGGACGGGTTAATGTAGAAGATGACTTATTGTGGGTATGTTCATACTGAAGGAAACAAGGATTCTGGAAAGAAGAAGTATCGCCGGAGACTTCAAAAGCGTCGTCGGAGATCGGAGAAACTCACCAGAGCAAGTCGAGGACCTTACACCGTTCGGTATACGTCTAATTTACTTATTGCAAAGCGATTCGTTATTAATCTTACATTAAAGAGTAATCACTTATTGCAAAGCATAATTAGATTCACAGTTGATGATTTCTGGAAGTTATGATGATTGTGACGTCAAAAAGGAGCTTTGGAGTTGCTCACTAATTACCTTATATCTCTATGCTTTATTTCTCATTAACATTTTTTCTGAGATTTACAACACTGATTTTACATATGTCATCACGAAGGGGTAGTACTGAGGTTCATGAATTTGATGGCACATTTCTAGGATATCGCGTGCAATATAAAGTGACGTCAGTGATTGGTCATGTTTTCAGGTTTCCTTTCATTCAAACTTCAAAGCACCATAGAATATTTTATTAATCTTTTACATATTTAAATATCATCGCAGCCGGTGACTGCCTGCCCACCTTGATTTCGATCATCTCTAAGGTACTACACCGACTTTTTTGCTATTAAAACCATTAATGAATTGTGAAATTTGAGAGGTGCTTGTGACATAAGTTTGTAAAATCATGATGTATATGGGTTACGCAGCAGTCTTCGCAATGATTTCCCATTTAATTTGGTCGTTTGTCGTTAAATGATCTCATCATATCGGTCGGTTCAGCGTTTCTTGCCAGGTTAAAAGTGTTTCAATTGAAGAAAGAACTATTTTTATTCATATTTCCAACTTCATTTTCTTGTATAGTGTTTAGGATTGGTTGAAACATAAACATGTCTCTGCCTATGGTATGGTTACATTATTCGACTTCAATGTTTCTCAAAGAAACTGGTTTATGTATATTCTAAATCAACTAACAAAAATAAATCAAAAAAACAAATAAGATCAAATGGAACCAAAACATACAACTATAAAATGACCATCATTATACGGTGTAAGTTTTTGGCACACTCCAAACTACGGCAGCCTTGTCGCTATCATGTGGTGTAACACTAACCACCTAAAATTTTCGATCCTATATATGCATCCATTAATGAAGCTATATATATGCCTCCGTTGCGTTAATTTAAAAAGATAGGCTGTGAATAAAACATAGAGTAAGATTGAAGACATAAAGCAAATTATTTTTTTGTAATGACCTTCACGTACTTTGTTTTTGGTAACCACGTATAAATATTATGTAAATATGGTAAACAAAATAGTTAATGGTAGTAGAATGTTTTATTTATAACACACTACACACAGATTGTGAGTAATTTAAGTCTTAAAATTAACTTGTAAATCAAGTTTTACAAAGTTTAACTTAAAATTAACCAATGGGGTGGTGGTCCATTGGCAAAATTTGTATAATTGACAGTTTATTTATATAAGTGTTTGCTACAATGTATTCTGTTAGTTTGTTGATTGTTAGGCATGGCAAACAAATTGGTCGCGTAAATGGTCAAAAAGTATCATTTTCATTACGGACATTAGTTGTTCCATCAATGACCCATTTGAACATGCAACGCAACTAACATAATACGGAAGGATTGATAAACTAGCGGAAAACAAGTACAAAGGGGTATAAATTGTTAGCCCCGCCGCAACGCGCGGGTTCCCCACTAGTTAGTATATAAAAGGAAATAATTACAAAAATAAAAAGGAAAAACAATGATCTCAATAGCACTTAAAAAGGAGTGGGTGATTTACGTTATTATTTTGGATTTAAACGAAAAAGTAAAGTTTTGAGGATGTTAAGGAGGTTAGTTGTAACATTTACATTTACAATACATACATATCTAAGGTGCCGGTGGTAATTGTCACACCCCCAAAATCCACATGCGGAGTACCACCGCTTGGAGGCGTGACTGACCAGGATCTTAGTCACCAATCACATTGAACTCGCGAGTATATTTAAATAAAACCTTCATTTATTAACAATAGTGTTACAACGTTACAATATTTCACAGTTTACAGCGGAAGCATATTTAATTCGTTAAGTGTTTATTAACCACATGTAAAAACTCTTAGTCTTGTGTTGCGTTTCCATGTAACTCGACCCATGACCACTCCAGCTTCCCAGACAGCAAGTTCCAATGTTAAACACCTACAGGCCTGCAAGGCATGTATCAACGAGTCAACAACAAAGTTGAGCGAGTTCACAATTGGTGTTCATTGTTAAGTTGTTTCAAAAACCAGGAATTCATTTGTAAGTTGTAAGTTAATCAGTTTACCCTGTTTCCCAAACATATCCATAGTTGGTGGGGGCTTCCCCATGTTAACCACTAGACCTGTTTACCATATCGACCACTGACTAAAGTAAGTTGGTGCCCTGACGTCAATGTCTATCATCATTGACTAGTGCCCAGATCCATTAGTTCACGCCCGTCCTCTGCGGCACGGTGTGAAGCTTGTCAAACCTAAATAGCGCTATCTAACTAATGACCCGCTCGCCATTGGCCCGGCGATAAAGTCGATATAAAAAGAGGGACTTCATGATAGAGAGTTTTGGTCTAGTATCTGTGTTGTCACCCTTCAAATAAGAGGGTGTGTACGTAATCCCCAAACCAGGAGATTACGCAGGTTCCGATTAAGTTCTTAGTACGTGTTGTTACCCTTCAATAAAGAGGGTGTGTACGTGTTCCAAACCAGGAGATCACGCAGTTTCAGTTCAAATCCTTTACCCATTCCCAACCCCTGGGAATCCCATGCCTTGTAGAAAGTGTGAACTCACCTTGGTTTGCTCGGCAAATAGTTTACTTGTTAAAACACTTTAGTCAATCACGTCCTATTATAATTACCACATTTCAATTAATTTAACTAGGGTCATTGCCCGACGCGCGTTGCGCGATTTACATTGTGGTTAGCATATATGATTATAAAGCATTAAAACGTTTTTTTTCTTTTGGATTTCTAGCGTCACATGTTTGGTTTCTAGGTTTAATCTTTGTGCTAAAATCTTTATCATGCTTCATTTCTAGGTTTTGTTAGTGGTTGGTTTTTCAGATCAGCAAAGTGTATTACTTCCTTTGAAACTTAAAAGAGTAAAAAAAAAAAAAAAATACAATAAAATCACATCTAAAAAATGAAATTAGAAGTACGCTGAAGCATTAGATCTAGTGAATGAAAATGAATAAAGCACATGAAGCAATTTAATATACCCAAGAAAGATATAAATGTATATATTAACTTTTGGATATCTAATTATTTTCTGTGTGAATTAAAGATTTATGCTTTTAATGTTTAGTAACCATGTTGTCCCCTTGACTGGATGCCCTTAAACGAAAGGACTATTGATTCTTAAATGTCAACAGCCCAATTTCCAGCCCCACATGGCTACAACATTAACCATAAAACTTGTCCTTATTCTATAAAAAAAAGCATGGACTTACCCAGGTAGTGATATAGTATCAATACTTTAACATGCTTAAAAATACACATTTAATGACCCCTTTCTTACCGAGTATTAAAAATGCACAAACCAAGTACCTGTTTCCATTCCGCGTACCGAAGCGTACCACGGTCCATGTGCCTATGATCCCAACAGCTCTTAGATTCATATGTTGCACCCGTTTGGAATATACTCAGCATTCTTGAGAAGTTTGGTCATTTTAGTAGCTGTTTTTGCTGAAATAAACTTTTATTCCATAACTATAAAGTTATTACACTACTTTTATCTTCAAAATATTTTGTTACAGTATCAAATCACTTAAATTGTTAATTTAAACAAAACATGGTTTTCACATCGAGAACATGAGCCGCAGGTGTGAGTACAGTCTGGTAGCCTTGATCCAGGAAGTTGAACCATGTCGGCCAATCTTTGCTTCCCTGGTGGCTCCATGTTGATTTGGTGTCACTTGATTTAAAAGGTGGTGGCCATGACCTGTTCACGACATAATGATTCAACATAATTAGAACAGATCATAAAGTAGTACATTCGTATCGATGTATTTTATGACATGTCATGATCATTCTTTGATAGATCTGTTATGGGTTATACAATTAAAGGCACCTGGAAACATGTCGATGTGTGTGAAGTGCGATGAGAGATGATCGTACAGTGGGGAAAAAGGGGTAAACATCCAGGTTCGGCCTTGGAGCTTGGGCTGAGATACTCGATTATTAAAAAACCGAACCCAAGTTTGTAATTAGGGTCGCAATTCATGTTTGGATATATGGGATTCTCGAGTCGGATCGGGTAATCTTCGGTTCGGGTCAGTTCCTGGAATTTGCTCACCCATGTCATCTACGACACGAATATCAACCGTGAATGTTACCTGCAAATATCAAAATAAAAAATTAAATGAATAATATATTATCTGCAAACACAAAAAAAAAAAATGAATAATAAAACATTATAGTCATACCAAGGAGAGTTGGGTACTTGGCTGGCCAAAAATGACATTACTCGCATTTTTAGAGAAAATGCGGTGGTCAACAGAACTGTCGTTTGTTATAAAATCATAAGGATTTTTACATAATCTTCGTAGAGATACAACTAATTCAGCTGCAGCAACCATTGGGTCTTAGCGCTTTGACATGAAAACCGTTCTGGCATGTCCCTTATGACCCTGTCACTATTACCTGCAATATAGACACCAGGACAAATGATAATTGCTACCAACTGAATTTGTCTAGAAAAAACATCGAAAACATAATCAAACCTAGCATAAATGAAAACATGTAAACCACAATTCTCATTAAAAGCATATATTATTAAAACTGGACTTGATTGAGGAAGGATTGATCTGTCCCATATCCCTGGAGGTGCATAGATCTTCCACATTTTGATGATTTTGTAAGTTCCATTAAAACTACAAATTAAAAAAATCACACAGTTGAGTCAAGTCGGTGGGCATTTTGCCTATATTCAATCAAGCCATGAGATCATTATATAGTCAGCCCGAAAAAAATATTCAAAAGAACGGGTCGTGTTAGGGTCGACCAGCGAATATTTTGGGTTCATGTCAGGTTGGAGCCGCCAATCCGTGAACACGACCTGTTTAGCACCCCTACTTTTACCTCCCTTAGATATTAGAGAACAAAGTAGTCTTACAACTTCATATAAATGATAGATTGAAACCACAACAATTAATGGTCTAAAAATCATCCAATTTGCTAATGTTTCTACATCATTCATGGACTGCTTCCAATACTTGGTATGGGCATAAATTTAATATATCTCAATACTGAATAGATAGCACAAACCAAGCTCATGTGAGTAACACACTGTCAATTTTAGTGTATGTAAAGGTTTTCGCGTTGGCGACTTTCTACCCATTCACTTTTAAGCTACCTTTTTTTCCCATTTGATGTGTCTGAGATAAAAGAAACATAACCTAAATCAACCATATCCCTATTACAAGTAAATGGGTCAATCAATTTTCAACTCCCTTTAAACATCTCAAAATGGGATTTTATATCCTAGAACCTTTTAAAAGTATTGAAATCATTTATGTGTAGGGTCTAATTGACTTAAAAACGAAAATTTATTTTTATCTAACCTGTCTATGTGAGCGAACTTTTAAATTATACCCTACCATTTCTTGCTCAACAGGAAATGTGTTAGTTATAGTGAAAACTTTTTCTTTGCCATTTTCAACATAAAAAACACCGGTTTCAAAACTTGATTAACTAAACAATTAGTTCGGTTGCTTTTCATATCATGGGTAACATAGAAGGTTATTGACTGACCATTAACTAACCATTTAAAATAGAATGCTTGAGTACTGACCAGAAATAACAGTTATCCGCTCATGGATATTCTTTCGCCATCTTTGCTCATGGATATTCTTATTTTAAATTCACCACGCTGTGCTAATGGTCGTCTGGGCTCACCTATTCACCGGAATCGAACATCCGTTCACTGCCATAATAGCCATAAGCTCGCAGCCGTAGTAGTCGCAAGGCACTGAAACAGAACCCAAATGTCCGTGATATCACTGATCTACACAAAAAGGGAGTCATTCAACTGAAAAAGGCTTACCAGGTTACTCGGTCACTGGAACCTTAGTCTTGACCTAAATCTGATTTGTGCCAAATCAGTGCAATATGGGTTCAACCCCACCAAATCGGGCACCTGTAACCCCAATCAGTGTTGGAATTCCATCTCTACCACCAATTGAGTCTCTATCGCGAAGAACATCTAACTGAAGATCGCTCCTCAAAACCCTACCGCCTCCTGGCTTCGTCAGACCAACACTATTATTGCCACCATAGTTTTTTTTTTTTTTTTTTTTTTTTTTTTTTTTTTTTTTTTTTAGCAAAGAACATGTCCGAAGAAGGAGAACATGGCTTGCTGGATCCTCTAATCCGGGGGTGGCTCACCATCGACACCACCTTATCCTGAACTACGACACTCGCACGACACCACCATCAACCAACACCGCCGCTCTTATCCACCTATAACCCATCTGGTACCAGATCTGCCCGCCCAAACCACCAGCGTCGAATCACCCCTTCCATCCCTAATAGACCATCGGAACTCTCTTCTAGCCCTAGTCGACTGTGGGTCGCATCTATTTTACCAAATCCCTTCCCTGTCTCTCTTGCTCTGTTTGTTACACCCTAGTCCGCAGCCGTGGCTCCGCCACCGAAGGCGGTGGTCAGCCGCCACCACCTCACGATTCTCTCTCTGACTCTCTTCTGTCTGTAGACATCTGCATCTTTCTCTTGCTCTAAGGTGGTGGAGTCCTCCGGTGTTCCTCTGTTGGTCTTTTGACGAATGAAGAAGATAAACAACGGTGTGCCCTTTTGTTGCCTGTTTGAGGTGCTGTTCATTGCGTTTGTCACGTGGCCAGGTTTGAGTTTGAGTGGTGAATGAAGTTACTATTCATAAGGTTTGTTTTTTAATATATTGTAATGTAATTTCGTATTTAAATATTTCACGTATTGATACATGTCACAAGTCAAATAGCATATAATATCATGTTCCACATGTGTACTCATTTACACACATACGGTTTCATAAACAGTTTCATAATAACACTTAGCGTTATTATATAGCATACCATAAGTTAATAATAATCACATAACGCATGTTATACCACATATTATTCAAGTACTATAAGTTAATAATAATATGCAAGTATTCTTCTGTTTGTATAACTACCTTTAAAATCCCACATCTCAACAGTGTACAAATCATGTGACCAACCTATGGCCCAACACTAAATCGCAGTCCAATTAGCAACAGACACACTGTTTACTGATTTGAAATTCATACCACACCCGCTTATCATAACCAAATTACCCAACCTGCTTGTCATGACCCAAACTAACATAATAAACAAATAAAAGGAAGTGGGCTTAGCTGAAGACTCAAAGCCATGCAGCCCAACTACCACGTAACAGGCTTGTAGCCTCTAAATCCCTCGGCCCAATAATCCTAAAGTCCAGTTACGAATGGCCATGGTCAAACACATTAAGACATCTCTGTTTTCCACCTATTTTGTTTTGGTTACGTCAAATGCGGCCCAGTAGTTAACTAATCTCGGTTATGTGTTCAAAGTTGAAGCCAGGCCCATTAACCAACCCAATTACTGTTACCCATACCTGGCCGGCCCATATGTAAATTAGATGTCCCAGTTCCTGGTTTCATATACATCACAGCAATCCAAAATATCAAATAACTCATGAAATCAATTAATAACTAAATCATTCTTTTAAACCAAGAAATCATCTAACAAGTATATGGTTAATATACCAACCCAATTCTTTATTCAAATAGGTTCCAACCTCATTAAATCAGCACATATATATAACACATAAAATTCCTTAGTATTAATTAACATTCTTTTTAAAGTATCCTCATTATCAAACCATCGATGATTATCATTATTAAAACCGATTCATCAATCTAAGTGTATATACGGAAGTTTGCATGCATCATATAGACCACCATATAATCAAGAGACCACATACGCATAACAATTACTAACCGTTCACGAGATCTCACACATCAGGTAACCAAAACAACTAACAGGAGGTGATATACTAACCCGAACAAGACAAACAGGCTGCTGTCTTCGAACTTCAAGATCGTTAAGATAGAGGGGGGGGGGGGGGGGGGGGTCTGCTGCTGAAGTCGTACGATCAGGGAAGAGGGGGTAGGGTTTGTTGTAATTATTGTGGAATATCTTGAAGAGGTTTACGTACATATCAAATATAATGCAAACAACCTAACTATCGTGGGTGGGCCTGATCTGGACGTATGTTGGGCTGCGAAATTTTATATAGTCAAGGTTGGGCTCATTATATACTAATAATAATAGCCGACCATGTATTCCATTTGTGGGTGTTGTTACTTGATAGCCGGCCCAACTGATTTGGGTAAAAATGTGTGTGTGTTGGCCCAATACACTTAGCATGTTAGAACAACCAAGTTAATACCACACCGAAAGTTAGACACAACGCATTGAAGAGAATTAAATAACAAGTATTTAGAATCACAAGACTAACGTTACGAACCTTGAAAGTTCGGGTTGTCACAGTAATAGTAGTTAAATGTGGTTGGTTATTTTTGTCGGCCACTCTGTTTTTTTTAATAGTGAAAACATGTGGTTGGCCAAAGGTATAAAATAGTTATTTATAAGTACTGTCAAATTACGATTTTATCCCCTGTTTAAAATTACGATCTTTCCACCGGTTCGAAACTAAATTAAACTAAATTTATGCTTTGCCCATAGCTTAAAATTACGATTTTGCCCTGGTTAAAAAAATTATATTTTTGCCCTCAGCTACAACAGTGGTGTCAAATTACAATTTGGTTCCCAGTTTAAAATTACAATTTCACCCATAGTTCAAAATAAAATTTTTGTTTTGCCTCCAGCTAAAAATTAAGATTTTGCCCCCAATTCAAAATAAAAAAATGGTTTTGCCTTCAATTCAAAATATAATTTTACTTCCATTTTAAAATTACGATTTTACCCCAGCTAAAAAATGCAATGTTGCCATCGTATTTTTTGGGCAAAACTATAGTAGTGTTTTATTTTACTTGGTTTACTTAATTTAGTTTTCATCCGTGCCAAACAGCTGCCTAACACTCACTAATTGGTCCTGACTAATTATTGTTTTGCCCCCAACTCTAAATTACACGCTTGCAATCGTTTTAGTTATTTTTTTTTATCACAACTATGATAGTATTTTTCTTTACTTGGTTAACTCGATGTATCTTTTTTGACATCGTGTTATATATAACATGTATAACTAACCGAAATAAATGCGTACATGTTATTAACTAAGAAATATTCGGTTTAGCGCCCTGCAACGCGGGCGGCGCATAACTCTAGTTTGTATATAAAAGGAAATAATAACAAAAGTAAAAAGGATAAACAATGATCTCAATAACACTTAAAAAGAAGTAGGAGATGGGTCGAACCCTGAGCTTTTACTTACAATTATGACAACAAACCACCAGACCAGCTGAGTATTTTAATTTCTATAGTGCCAAACATTTTTATATGTACAATAAGGCGGTGGCATGACAGCCGCCGATATTTTCTTTTAAGTTATTACAAGTAATATGACTCGCGGGCGATGCGCCGCGGGCACGTTGCAAACACTAAATGGATTAGCCTAAACTTTATGTAATGCGTTAATCATATGAAAATTCATGTTTTTACGTACTCGGTTCAACTCAATGTAACATATATTGAATCAAAACGTTAAGTAATCGAGTTTATAGAATTTATATTGCACAGTTATAACAATCAAATTTATAGAAATTATATTGTACAAGAATAACGTAATGTGCCAAAAAACATAAAGTGTGTATAGAGAAATAACTAACATGTGTAATTAGAAGGGACTTATTATAGCTTTCAAAAAACAGAAACCACAAAAGAAAAAAAGAAAACACATTCACATCACGGGGCAACTATAAGTATTATGCAAAGTGAAAGGACCAAAGTTGGGAGGTGTAAACGTCAGCGACTATGGTTTTAGTATAATAATAATAATAATAATAATAATAATAATAATAATAATAATAATAATAATAATAATAATAATAATAATAATAATAATAATAATAATAATAATAATAATAATAATAATAATAATAATAATAATAATAATAATAATATAATTGTAATTTTATCTGTCTTGCATTGTTAATGGTCGAAATGTAGAGTAACTCGAATTTTTACCATTGAATAAATGAAAATGTATCATATTTAACCATGCTCGGTTTGGTACATTTACGCGAAACGTGGACCAACTGGAAACGTACATAAAATAAGCACGAAAACGTATTATATTTGAGCTGACTCATTTAAAAAAAAGTTTACGTCTAAAATTAAGCCAACTCAAATTTATAACGACGTGTACATATAATTACGCACGTAAAAAGTTAGTTTTTTTGAGTAAAAGAACGAAAGGGGCAAACTCGAAACTTTAGAAACTAAAGAAGGTCAATGACAAATTAGTTTTTTAAAACATTAATGAAGAAAATAATAGGTTCAAAACGTATATTATAGATGGTATAGGGGTAAAGTTGAAACATTAGAAACTTGAATGATTAATTTGTAAAACTTGTAATACGAAGCAATAGTCTAAGGACTAAAATTGTCATTTTATGAAACTTTTATGGTAAAAAAAAACAATGAACTTAAATTGTAATATAGTGAAAGGTTGAGGTGTTATGTTGGAAAATGCATGGATGTTGCAAATTAGGGATGAGCTCGGTACCGTCCGGTATCGAACCGGTACCGGTACCGAAAATCCTCAAAAGTGGGTACCGGTACCGAATATATCCGGTACCGGTTCGGTACCGGTATTTGAGGGTAAAAACCAGCAAAATACCGGTACCGAAAATGTCAAAAGTGGGTACCGAATCAGTACCGAAAAGGTACCCGGTTCGGTAAATTCGGTACCGGTACCGGTACCGGGTCCATTTTGCTCATCCCTATTGCAAATTAAGATAGATGGTATAAAATATAATTTGTACCCAATTTATTAAACAATATATATAAGACAAAAGCAGACAAAAACAAAGTAATTGGTTGGTGGTAAAAGCCACCGACTTTCTTAAACAAATTAACTTGAAACTTAACCAACCCATTATATATACACACTTTTACATACATGTCTCACTAAAACAAACACTCTCTGCATCCAGTTCCAATTTACCAATTTTACATTCCTTTTCAAACACAATGGGCTGGAGTGACGTAGAAACCATGCCACATCCACCTTCACGTGCTCTTTTAGACACATGCAGCTCCAGTGATGAAGAAACCACACAATTACACCTCCACCTCCACCTCCATCTTCAATTCCGATTTTTGATCCCAAAGTTCTTAACAATCAGTTCATGCAAATCGCCGTAAAGCAGTACGAGCAATTAGTATGTGATGGCATCAAAAACATGTACCTGACATTTCATCATCCGTCAGGTATCGAAGCAGGTGCTGATGTTTAGACGAAAAAGAACGGGTGGAATGAGATACATGTTTATATGAAACAACTACGTTGCTCCAATACCGGTGTTCCATGATGTCCACTTTAGACGTCAGTTCCGGATGCGGCGTTTACTTTTCCTTAGAATTGTAAATGACCTGTCTTCCAATTATCCATACTTTTCACAAAGAACATATGCGTTTGGCAGACAGGGTCTTTCTCCGATTCAGAAATGCACATCCGCGATACGTCAGTTGGCATATGGCGTAAAAGCTGATGCAACCGATGAACGTACGGATTGGTGAAAGGACACCAATGGACTGCCTAAGAAATTTTGGCAAAGATATTATCCAACTATATTCAACAGAAAATCTTATGAAACCTAATGAAACCGACATCCAACGGTTATTGAAGGCTCAAGAAACCCAACATCGTTTTCCTATAAATAATGCTTGGTAGTATTCATTGTATGCATTGGAGATGGAAACTGCCATGTTGCATGGAAAAGGCAGTATACTAGATGTGATCACGAATGTCCAATCGTAATGCTTAAGGCAGATGCATCATGTTACCTTTGGACTTAGCATGCTTTTTTGGAGTCGTCTAGTCGAACAATGACAATAACGTCATAAGTGAGTCACCGATATTTAATGACGTCTTAGACTCGAGTAATTATAGACACAAATCAAGTTGTCCCACCTTGTAATGTTCAACCTATGTTGCAAGCATTTGTCCTGACCTGCAATGTTCAACCTGTGCAAGCATTTGAAGATTCTTGGCTCCCATTTTTATGGCGAGGCGTAAGCCTGCCAGAAATGCCTCGTATTCTGCCTCGTTGTTGGTATTCTTAAAATCCAACCTGATGGCATACGTAAATTCATGTCTTTCGGGGCTCACGAGGCGCAAACCTGCTCCTGCGCCATCCTCGTTTAAGGCCCCATCGGTGTACAGCAACCACAACTCATCAGATGTATCTTTCAAGGGAGTTTCAACAATCTCGCAATCCTTGATTTTCTCTGCTGGGACTTCTGTGATAAAGTCGGCAAGGACCTGGCCCTTGATGGCTGGGCGTGGCCTGTACAAAATGTTGTGCCCCCCCAGCTCGATCGGCCACTTTGTTAGTCGCCCAGATGTTTCTGGCTTTTGCAATATCGTGCCAATGTGGAAATTGGTAAGTACGGTGATCACATGCCCTGTAAAGTATCTGCGCAGCCTTCGAGAGGCGTGTAGCAGCGCAAGCACCAATTTCTCCATTGTGGAGTATCTTGTTTCTGGATCAGTAAGCACCCTACTGACGTAATAAATTGGAGTCTGTATTCCGTTTCTCTCCACAAGTAATACCGATCCAACTGCCTTGTCTGATGATGACAAGTACAAGATGAGCGGTTCCTTTTCGAACGGTGCAGTCAGGGTAGGGAGCTCGACCAAACACTCCTTCATTTGCTGAAAAGTCTTCTCTGCTTCAGGGGTCCACCTGAACTCTTGTTTCTTCACACAGTTGCCCAGAGTGCTGATAAAAGGGTATGACTTCGCGGCGTGGTTTGACAGAAAACGGTTAAGCGCGGCTAGGTGGCCGGCCAACCTTTGCATCTCTTTATTGTTCGTGGTGATGGCATTCGTTCTATTGCCTGGACCTTTTCTGGATTCACCTTAAAGCCGCCGTTTATGACTATGAAGCCTAAGAACTTCCCTTCTTCCATACCAAAAGAACACTTGGCTGGATTCAATTTCATATTCACGCTGCGCAATGAGTTGAATGTTTTTTCGATGTCTTTCAACATTTGGTCCTCTTCGAGACTTTTGATCACCAGATCATCAATGTAAACCTCGATGTGCTTCCCGATATCTCCCGCGAAGGTCTTATCCATCAGGCGTTGATACATTGCGCCAGCATTTTTCAGGCCGAAAGGCATCTTTGTGTAGCAAAAGATCCCTAGATCGGTTCGAAAAGCTGTCTTGTCTTCGTCCTCTAGCTTCATTTGGACCTGATGGTACCCTTTGTAACAATCTAAGAAGCATTTCCATCTGTATGGCGCGAGAGAGTCTATCTTTTTGTCGATCTCAGGCAAAGAATAACAATCTTTAGGGCATGCCTTGTTGAGATCGGTATAATCAACACACATTCGCCATCCTCCACTAGACTTCTCCACCATCACTGGGTTCGCGACCCAACTTTGATAACGTACTTCTTGCAAGATTCCAGCTTTGAGTAGTTCGCATACTTGCTCATTCATTGCTTTGGTTTTGTCTGCCCCTAAGCTGCGCCTTCTTTGGACTTTCGGCTCAACAGAGGGGTAGGTGTTTAAACAATGCTCGGTAATATCGCGCGGGACACCGGTCATGTCGGCCGGAGTCCAGGCGAAGGTATCCATATTCCTGAACAGGAGTTGCTTAAGATGCGTTCTGATGTTTGGTGAGATTGCATGGCCTATCGTCACCGTTTGCTCTGGGTACTTGCGGTTTAACACCCATTTCTCTGGCTCGGTTGTTGAAACCTTCGCCGCTTTTGTTGGGCGCATCTCTTCTGTGGACATTACTTCTTTCTTGGCATAGATAATCGCCACCCCTATCTTGGTTGGAAACCCTATCGCTGAGTGGGGCGTGGAAGTTACCATGTTCAGTTCGCCTTGGGTTTCTCTCCCAATCAACACATCATGCCTCGACTTGACAGGCATCACCATGAAGTTTACACTTGTTGTTCTTGAATGCTTCCCGTCAGAGAGTGTGACGGGGAAGCTGATTTGGCCTAGTGAGAAGACCATTTCGTTGCAAAATCCAGACAGTGGATAATCAACTGGCTCAAGTCTCGCTTTATCATCCTCGTCAAACTGATTAAAACATTGCTCGTAGATGATATCAGCCGTGCTTCCTGGGTCAATGAAGATATACTCTGTTTCATAATGGCCAATGATACCGGTAATGACAACGGGTCGAGTGGCGCGAGGGCCGCCGCGCACTACCGGGAAAATGACCTGTTGCTCTTGCCATGAGGGTTCGTAAGGGCGCTTGCCCTTCTCTCTTGCGCTATATCTTGGTCCGTTGACCATATGAGTCTCTAAACGTCGGACTTTTTTGTGATTCCCCTCGTCATGGCGTTGTATCTGTCGAGTTTCCTTGCGCACGTTTTTCACCAGGTGACTTAGCTTCCCGCTTTTTAGCGCTCTTTCGATCTCCTGACGCAAACTGTAACAGTCGTCCGTCAGGTGTCCCGTATCTTTATGGAAGTCGCAGTACAGGTTGGGGTCTTACCCCTTTTTGTTTGTCATAGGCCTTGGAGCCTTGAAATCATGATTCTCCGTCATCAGCACCTCTTTCGGTGTTTTTATGAGCGGAGTCCAGTGCTTTTCTCGGTTGTCATCTCTGACTGCTTTCCGATAACCAATGCGATCGATAGTGTCTCGCGCGTCCTTTTTGTAGCGAGACCGCTCTTCATAACAAGATCGTTCGCCATAACCGCTGGAGTGGTTGGCTTTCCACCCAGGGTTTTTGCCTTTGTTTCGTCTATTGTTGTCGCTCAAATGGCCCCCTTGGAAAATCGATCTTCAGCATAATAATTCTTCTTTGCGGCGAGTGACTCTTCAGTTTGCGCGACTATTTTTGCGGCTTCCATGAGCTTATCCCATTCTTTGGGCATCCCATCTTTCCCAGTGATAGTTCTGATGAGACTATCACAGCGAATGGCTTTCTTGAAGTGGCAACGCATGAGTTGTTCACTTACGCCACCGATTTCCAAGCACTCTTTGTTAAAGCGAGTGATGAAATCTTCCAAACCTTCGTAAACAAAAGTAAAATCTTGTGATTAAAGATGCATAAAGGTGATCAGTTTTAATCTGAATTTGAGAATGTTCTTTAGGAATCCAGTTATAAGTTCTTTGCTTCTATGCATTTTGACTCCATTCCAGCTAGAGTAAGAAACCATGATGGTTGCAACACCCTTCCTAACTGCATCATAATAAGGCGGCATATGAATGCTCAACAAACCATGAAAATCTATGACTGTATCGTTGTCGTTGATGCCTCTTGTCATTCCACCATCGCCAACAAAGTGTTTGGGCGAAGCTGCAATCTTTGTTCTGTAACACCAAACAGTAATTTAACGCATAAACAAAAAAAACATTAGATCAGACCAAAAAAGCACTTGAGACGTGGAAACAACTTCTTGAAAACTTATTGTCCATCAACAAAAGGAACACCTTTTCGACCATTAATAAGAATCTCCCCTTGAAGTCCTGGTATGATCTCAATCATTTCTCGTACGATATTAGGATCTTCACTAAAACTTTCAAAGCAACAGCACCATCTTGGATTCCTACAAACCTATTAATTAATGTGCATCAAAAGTGTCACTCGCTAAATCAGTCACATTGAACTTCCTTCCGTCTAAAGCTCTTATGACTGCGTACTTCTCCGGGTAGTAAAAACAGATCAAAACAACCAATGTTCACATAAAAGGAAGATCAAAATTATACACGACCAATCTCAACAATAATAAACGATTAAAAGTAAAGTTATCAACATGGTTTAATATGATAAATAACTTGAATACTCACCATAGACTTCTTTTGGTTGTCCCAGCCATATCGTGCAAATCCATAATCGATCATCAAATCGTTGATTAAAAACCTAACTAACATTAAACAATTGACGAAATCCGACGAATCAAACAACAAAATAGAATAATCGAACCACTTAATAGAGATTACCGTCGATTTAGAGTCTTGAAACCTACAACGAATTTGATCAAGAGCAACAATTATACAAAATTGGATCAAATAACCATACAAAATGGGATCAAGAACAATACCCAAAGAGCAAAATCAAGCAATAAAGACCGAAAAACGAAGAACTTACCGTCGATTGTTGACTGAGATCCAAAGAGAAGAGAGATTAAGCTATGGAAGAGGAAGAGGCTGGTGAATCGGTGGTGTCTTAGGGGCTTGCTCAGAAGATAAAAGCGGGGTCATAGGCGGTGAGGATTCTTGATTATAACAACATTCAATCAAATGAGAGAATCAAAAAGAAAACTCCAATTCAATTGGTCTCATCTGATGTGAAGAAAAAATCGATGTAGATGAATGACAAATGAATGTGGCAAGGATTAATCGCAAAAGTTGAATTACAGGCTTAGATTAGGGTTTTTGATTGAGAGAGAGAGTAATAGAAGCGTACACAATAAGCCTCTCCAATACTCAAAGCAGAGCTATGCCACGTGGATGGATGATGTGGCTTAACCAAGGGGTGACACGTGTCCCCCAATGGTTTCTTTTATTATATATACTAGCGGTAAGATCCGTGTGCAAACACGGGTGGTTTCTTAGAAAACCATGCATAACACATTTTATTAAACGATGAATGACTATACATTTTTAAGGTTTAATTAAAAATATATCTAAGAAATAATATATAGATCTAATACACCAAATTCCATCTCTTTGATTATAATATCTATTATCAACAGGTTCAAATAATCAAAAGATCACACACATTGCCCACTCTCTCACATTCTGTCAACCCCTCTTTCCATCCTCAAGACCTCAAAGGTAAAATTATCTTTAACAATGGTGCAGTCGAGTGACTCGAAGAGATGGTGTCGATTATTCCATCCACTGAACTCGTTGCAAACTAATTACACAACAATTAAAAATAAAACTAAGAAATTAAGGGAAAATAACGAAAATATCCATTTAACTGAGAATAATAACAAAATAAACTTGAGTTTCTAAAATCACATAGAACCAGTTGACATAAATGTTAAGACAATTATATTAATATCACGTAAAACTTACAACCAAGCATCTTAAACTGAACCTATCGAAAGACTTTTCAACCACATTAGCGGCTTCAGGGGCATATGGCGATGATGTCTTTGTAACCCTTTGCTGTAGCCATGAAGGCTGACCAATCCCAGCATTACCACTCAAGTTTATTTTGAGATAACCATCATATCTGTTGACACTAAAATGGTCAGTTAGCTACTATATCAAATTAATATAGCATCAAAGAATCATTCTTGTAGTTTTAAATAATCTTAAATATATTATATTTGACATACTTGAGTGAACATGGGCATGCTTAATCTGATATGGTTGATAGGGTTTTCATACACAGGCCATGGCTCATGGACCATGCCATTGTGTTCTTATGGTCTACACCACTGATTAGTACATGTCCATGAGGACCCAGTCAACATACAATATTTAAAAAAAAGCCATTATAATTTATAATAAATTTATACAAAAGTGGAGCGAATTTAAAAATTAAGTTAATGGGATGCTATAAACTCGAATATTTATAAAAAAAAAATAGTTCTTAATGTAAACAAAGTTATATTTTATATTAGTTTCCTTGTATTATAAATGAAACCGAAAGTACCCATATCGTTTTTGAAAAAAACTAATAACTGATATCGGCTCATACAGTTTTGATTTGGTACCAAAATTCTTTGAGAAAAGCTCATCATTATCTAGGACTACTCTAGATTCAGCCCTTAAGCTTTTAAGTCTAGCTGTTAGTCTATCACAATCCACAATCCCAAACAAATTTTATTAGATGTTTAATAAAATTTTCTTTATTAATAATCTTAATCATTTATTCTAAATTTGCTTTCTTTTCAAGGTTCTTATAAACCCAGATATATAGTGTGACATCCTTTTAGTGGAATGGTAATAATATATTAAAAATTAAATCTAATATTCAACCACAAAACTTACTTGTTATTCAAGTTCAATCTCACGTTCTTTCATGACTGCAGCCATTGTTTGCTACTCTAAACCAATTGGAAGTTAAGGTATCTTAGGATCTGCAGACACCATGAAGGAAAAACATCTTCAAACTTGTGTTTTGCTTAATACGTATGAAAATTCAACTGAGAACCCATTTAAACGTTTTTAATCTTTATAAATGAATGGTATAGTTGCTATGCAGTTAATATTAGCGGTCCCCATGTAAAATACATGTGTCCAATATCTGTCAGAATATCGGTACCGATATAATATCCGTACCGATATTGACCAATATTTGACCGACATAACGATACATCACCGATATATCACTGAATTGATAGTGTTAAATTGCTATATATATACAAATTTTGTATGATATAAAAATTATCGATCAAAATCTCACTGAAATAACTTATATCTCAAATATTGGTCCTTGACGGATATCCGATATTTTACCACATTAACTGCATAGTATAGATGATTTACCTCTTTGTAATGTTTTACCACATTAACTGCCTGTATTATGAGTAAGTAAAACACCTCATATGACTCATATAACCCTGTTTGCCATTGCACAAACAAAACAACTTATAAATCTTCAAAATCATGAAGAAATATTATTCAATATTAATGCATAAAAGGCTTAAGTACCACATGTGTTTTCTAAGACTTTTGAACAAACAAAGTAGTCAAGTTTTGTTAGATTATGATGATTAATTCTTGGAGATTCTAACATGGTACCCCTATGTTAGTACATATGTCTGTAGCTTCCGTCTGCATCGAGTCTTGTATATTTTGTGCTGTGTATGTATTTTTTGTATATGTATGTTAGTGTCTAGACAATGTAGGGAATGGCGCGTAAATGTTAAAGTGAAATCCGTCGGACGACGAATGTCATCCGATCAGATCACCATCCGATCGGGTGACACTTATAGCTTCCCTGGTTGCCTATAAATAGTTGGCTAGTGCATTGTGTTTAGGACCTTTTGCTGAACTTGTAGCGAAGCTCTACTAGTCTGAAGTTCTACCGGATCCTCTGTATTTTCACCATCTTTGAATAGAATAAACGTTGAACTTGTCGTTGTTGATTCTGTGACATTATCAAGGGATTCCGCACCTTGATTCTGATCGATCCAGCCACGTTCTACTCGAACAGATCCTGAGATAAACAGCCTAACAAGTGGTATCAGAGCCACAGGAGGTTGAATCGGAGACGACAACAGCAAATTCACCGACTTTTCAGCGATTTTCTGCCGATTTCTGTCAAATTTCACCGGAAATTTTGACAAATTTCTCATCTTCTACCTTATTTCTTGCTGATTCTTACATTTTAACATCTTAAAACTGAGAAAACTCAAAATTAAACAAGAATTCACAGACAAAATTGAGTAATTTTCATATCAAACGAATCGGAATTGAACATAGATCAATCCTACAAAGTTTCATTAAAAAATTCAAACTAAAACTGAATCAAATCAAGCAAAAACCATGTCGAGTTCTTCGTTCTTGCTGACGTCATCTACCAGATCGGATCACCATCCGATCGGATTGGCCTAGACTGTTCTTATTTTAGTTGTTGACGTCATCATCTAACTCGATCGGATCACCATCCGATCGGTGAAGTGTTGAAGTTTGAAGGATTTATTGTTCTTGTGTCACTCGATCGAACGACCATCCGATCGGATCACCATCCGATCGGATCGCCATTCGACAGTTGCTTATCCGACACTTGGTAATCTGACGATTGTTACTTGGCTGTGTCATCCGATTGAATCACCACTCGATCGGATCACCATTCGACCCAAGTGCATCAGTTTGAAATTTTTGAAAATTGAGAAAATTTTTCTAAGTGTTTGAAATTTTTCAGGTGTTTTCAAAATGGGAGATAAATTCTTGAACCCGTTCAGTGATGTCTTTGCATACAACACCGGAGATACATTGACAAATACAACCACCAACACAAATCCAAATCCGAAGAAGGCGATCGCAGATTGGCTTAGTATCGACAACGCCTATGGAACGTATAACAAGCCGCCGAAGCTTATGGCGATTGAAGACTACAACCGATGGGCAAGCAGATTTGAGGATTGGTTGAAAGCGTTTGCTTATCTAAGCTGGAGGTGTTTGAAGAACGGTTTCGATATTGGAAGAAAAGATTATGAAAACTTGAATGAAACTGAACAAGAGGCATTTGTTGCTGAACAAAAATGTATAGCCCTGTTACATCAATCTGTTAGAGATGATATTATTTCTTTGATTAGTTACGAAAATTTAAAAGATTTGTGGGCTAAGTTAGAGAAGAAATGTATAGGAGGGGCAGAGATAGTGAAAAACAAGAAATGTCTACTGAAAAAGGAGTTTGACTTGTTTGCATGCATGAGGAATGAGACTGTGTTAAAGATGATTGAGTGTTTCTGTCATCTGAAGATAGAGCTTGTCAGACATGGGATAACTATAACCGAAGAAGAGATGGGTGAGAAGTTATTGGAATCTTTGCCAGATGAAAATGATTGGCAATATTATGGGTTGGTTCTGAAAAACACAATGAAAATGTCAGAAATGACTGTTGACTGGTTGATAGAAAGGTTTGAGAGTCACGAGTTAGAAATCAAGAAGATGAATAAAGTAAACAACACCCCGTACCAACAAAATGTCGATCTTTACTACAGGGGTAGTATGATTCCTAAGACCACTTCACCAAAAACTGCATTTTCTGCTGAAAGTTCAAACACAATGAATCAAGAAAAGCAAAGTAGTAGTTCTGTACCCAGCAGTGGCAATCATGGAGGTTCTTCTTCATCAGTTTCAGGGAATCAGCAACAGCAGAATGTTCCCAAAAACGTCTTTCAGTGCAATATAGTTGTGAATCTGAACAATGCTCAAAACTTTAATGAAGAAACAGCAAAACAACAAATGGTGTTTCTTGCTTCAATCTTAGAATCATATGAAAGCTTGGTCACCGGGAAAATTGGAAACACAAATCTGACTAAAGAAGATTATGATCAGATTGATCCCGAAGAGATGGAATTAATCGACATATGATAATGTATGGCTAGCGTAATCAGGAGAGCGCAAAGGTTTATGGAGATAACAGGAAGAAATTCCATCGGTGGGCGTTCAACAAAGTTAGGTTTTGATAAGTCAAAAGTGACCTGCTTTAAGTGCAAACAAAAGGGGCACTTCAAGAGGGAATGCAGGAACTCAATAGCGGATGAAACAGCCAATCCATTCCATGATGACTACTACAAGAAAGCTGTATATCACCGAAATCGTGAAGAGCCGCCCCGAATGAAGCAAATCGAAGATACTCCAAAGGAGAAGTCGAGAGCCTTAGCTGTGATTCAAGATGACGAAGGTTTCGACTGGAGTGAGTTTTTACCAGAAGATGATGTTGTAGGTTTTGCATTCATGGAAAAAGTTGAACCATACGAAGATACACGAACTGAAGAGCAAAAATATACCTATCGAAAGATGATAGCTCAAACTACGAAGGATAGAAACTATCGAGCTTGGAAAGAAGCCAAAAGGGCAAACAGATGGGATCCAGATCGTGAATGCTATTTGGACCCGAAGGGCAACATAATTGCAGAACCATCATCACTCATAATCGAAACTCTCATTGAATCTTTGAAGCAAGAGGATGAACAGAGAGAGAGAGAGATACTGCAAAGAAAGCTGAAGAAGAAGAATTAAAGTCAAAGAAGGTAGATGAGGGAATTATTGATACAACAAAAGAAATGACCGCTGAAAATCTGAGCAAGATGGCTGACAAAGTGCTTATGGCAAAGGAACTAGAGGTAGATTCCAAATCTGTGTCTAAGTCAACAAGCAAGGTCAGTAATAGTGGTTCAAACATTGAATCAGGTAAGACTGATGGCGCTAAAACTGAAAGTGATTGCAAAAATTGCATGAAAGAATGCAAAGTTTGCAGCACACATGCGTATCTCACAATGAAAAAGATCCAAGAACTAGTTGAGAAAGTCAAAATGGTTGAAGATCAAATCTTAAATCGAGATAAATTGATGAGAGCTTCAAATGAGAGAATAAAAGATTTAACCGAAAGAATTGAAAAAGATAAAACTGATGTTGAACGATTTAAGAAAGAAAATGAAAAGTTAATTCATGAAAACCGACAAATTTCTGAAAGTCATGAGAAGCTGAAAAGAACAATAAAAGATTCTGATGAGCGAAATGGTAAAACATACAAAGAAAATCTTCAATTGTCTGGAGTTCTTCAGGCAAAGGAAAGATAAATCAACCAGCAATTGGACGAGATCGCAAGTCTTAAGCTTCAGTTCAAGAAGCTAAGATTGAGAATGAACGAATCAATTTGAAATTAAACAGTTACAGTTCCGCTAGCTTTGTTCTTCAATACATCGTTCCCAAACCAAATGGGAAGAACAAAGATGGTGAAGATGTGTACTCGGATGGAATGGGGGTGGGTTATCATCAAGTTCCACCGCCTGTGTTAAACAATTTTTCAAAGAAACAATCCGGGTTGGATAAGATTTCTAAAACAAATGAAAAATCAGATGTTGAGAAATTGCCAGAAACAATCGATGTCACATTCACTTCATCATCTGATGAAGACAGTGTTCAGTCAGAAGTCGTAAAAAATGTGGTTGAAAATGTTTTAAAATCAGACAGTGATTTGACTGAAGATGAAGAATGTTTTCTGAATAATTACATTCCGAAATCAAAGTCCCAAAACAACTCAAATAACGAACCTACTCTTGTCATGTACAAGATGTCTGGTTCTGATAAGTTGTATTCGGATTTTGAGTTCCCAATTGAAAATGTGAATGTTGACAAGTTGAAGAAAGTTTTCAAATTGATTGAAATCGATGTTTCTGAAATGAGAGTTTAAAGAGTTCCAAAAGGCTTTTGAACTTTGAAAAAGATAAATATTACTATAAGAAACCTGCTGCACCACCACGTTTTAATAATAACAATCAACACAGATGGTCGGGAGGTTATCAGGGTGGTAAGAATAATCAAAAGAGGAACTTTCAAAAAAAAAAGTTTGTCAAAAAGAAAGTGTTTGTGAAAAGTTCAAGTTCACATTCCGAACAAGAATCGGAAATATTTTCGAAAACAAATGAAGAATTCTTTGAGAAAAAGGCCTCACAGCCTCAGACTGAAGGCATAAGTCGGGAAGTTGACACCCGCACATGCTTCAAATGCAATGAACTTGGACACATTGCACGAAAGTGCACCAACTCGAAACCTAAGTCTGTGGTTGTCAAGAATCCAAGAAAGAAGAACGATGTCAAAGGAAAAACTCCAATGTGTGTTGAGAAGAAGATTGTTAAAAATGAAAATATCAAAGTCAAAACTGAACCTGTAAAAGAATCGGTAAAGAAAACTGATAAATTTTACAAAAGGGTTGCTTCTTCACAACAAACTTAGAAGCCAAAATCTGAGACTAAGACATCAAATGTTCAAAAACCAAAGGTTTCTGATTCTGCAAAACAATCATCTTCAACCACACCGGTTAAGATGAATGTACCTTTGGACTTTTATGAGAAACTTGAGAAACAAATTTCGACCCCTCCAGGGAAGAAGTATGTTCCAAAGAAAGACCAACCATCTGGTCAACCTCCGAAAAATGAATTCTTTTAATATAAAGAGGTTGAGGTTGGATCTAAAGAAAGTCTTAAGATGAATAACAAGAATTTCCCACCATTGTACACCAGAACAACCCACATCAACATCAAGCTACCTGAGTCGAAAGAGGCTTTGGTTGCTTCAAAATCTCACTGAATGTTTGTGATATATGCAGGAGCTCCCGAGATCTATTTCATGGTGGATTATGGATATTGGAGCATCCCGGCACATGACGGGGAGAAAAGCTCTGTTATACGATGTGAGTGGATTCAATGGTGGATACGTTGGTTTCGCAGGAAATCAAGGAGGACGTATTATTGGTGAAGGAACATTGTCAAATGGTGTGATCACGTTCGAAAGAGTCAATTACATATCAGAGTTGTAGAACAACCTTCTTAGCATATCTCAAATTTGTGACAGAATGTATTCGACACATTTCACTGATAAAGAATGTCTGATCTTGAAGCCGGGGGTTGTCATCCCTGAGGAGTGGATCATCATGAGAGCACCACGAGTTAATGATCTGTACGTGTTGGATATGAGCGTCGCTACGACTACCACGGGTCAAACTCATTGCTTCATGTCAAGAGATACTCAAAAGGAGTCAGAGTTGTGGCACCGGAAGATGGGCCACATACACCTACGCAAGATGAACTACCTGGTGCATAATGATTTAGTGAAAGGTGTTCACTTGAAGAGTTTTCATCTTGAGGGGTAGTGTATCAGTTGTATAAATGGAAAGCAACGGAAGAAATCCCATCCTGGCAAAAAGATGAACTCTGTCTCGAAGCCGCTGGAAAGACTTCACATGGATCTCTTTGGTCCTATGAATGTCAAGAGCATAACGGGTGATCTCTATTGCCTATTCGAGATTCTCGTGGGTGACGTTCTTGAAATCAAAAGACGAAACATTTGAGAGTTTGCTGAGGTTATTCAGGAAGATAGAGAATTTGTACCAAGCACGAATTCGCAGACTAAGAAGCGACAATGGTACGGAATTCAAGAACAACAGAATGGAGGAATTCTATGATCGAAGAGGTATACTGCAAGAATTCAGCGCATCTTATACTCCACAACAGAATGGAGTCGCAGAAAGAAAGAACAGAACGCTGATTAAAACGACGAGAACGATGCTTGCTGATTCCAAGTTAGCGATCAATTTCTGGGCAAAAGCAGTATCAGCCGCTTGCTATACACTCAACAGGGTACTTACTGTGAAGAAGCATAACAAGACATGTTTCGAGTTGATCAACAACCGCAAGCCTAATCTCGAGTATTTAGAGCCGTTCGGGTCTCCTTGCACTGTTCTAGATCCCGATGGCAAATTTGGTTCAAAGAGCATAGAAGGTATCTTTGTGGGGTATGCCAGTCCACTCAGAAGAGTCTTTGTTCCAAGTCTCAAGCGGATCATCGAAGCACAACATGTTGAATGTCAAGGCTATACTATGCCTCCACAAAAGCCCGCAGACTCATGGCGATACAACTACGATACCTTATGGGATTCATTCGAGTTAGAAGAAGAGCCAGAGTTCTTTGATGATTTGGATATTTTAAGAGAATATGAAGCATCTCAGGAAAGATTCCCAGCATGGTCTTCTAGACATCAACGACAAACTTCCAATGATGATGAAGCTGGTCCAAGTCATACTGGAGAGAATGATGAAGTTCAGCAAACTCCGACTACTTCAGAACGCAAACCTGCTCCTGAAAATCAGACGACAATCAATGATGAATTAGAATCTGATGATATTCCTACTTTTGACCGTGGTGATTCAGAGTCTGAGGGGGAGTAAATCCAATCTTCAGATCAGACAATTCTTGACAATGAACAAGTTGCGGATCAGAACGTTACTAATTTGGAAGGCGAGGTGGATGTTCCTGGCGAAGTTATGCCGAGGACTCTTTCACACCATCCAGAAGAGTTGATAATAGGAGAGCTGCAGTCAGGCGTTCGCACCAAAAGACAGATTGACCATGGCCTTACTTGCTTTTATACTAAAGTTACTCCTTTACAAACTGAATTTTCACTCAGTTGTTTCATTTCGCAGATTGAGCCGTGAACCTATAAGGAAGCACTGACAGAAGATTCATGGGTCAACGCAATGTAGGAGGAGCTGAGTCAGTTTGAAAAGCTTGGTGTATGGAAACTGGTGGACCTACCTGATAGACATAGGAAAATAAACACGAAGTGGGTGTTTAAGTGTAAAAGAGACGATCGAGGGGTTATTGTTCGTAACAAAGCTCGACTCGTGGTCCAGGGTTTCAGCCAGCAAGAGGGGATAGACTTCACAGAAGTTTACGCTCTGGTTGCTCGTCTTGAAGCTATCAGAATTTTCCTAGCGTTTGCTTCATGGAAAAGATTTAAAGTATATCAGCTAGATGTCAAGTCGGCATTTCTCTACGGCAAGGTGAAAGAGGAGGTTTACATTGGTCAGCCACCGGGCTTCACCGACCCAATTCACAAAGATAAAGTTTACCTCTTGGACAAAGTGTTGTACGGCTTGCATTAGGCCCCGAGAGCCTGGTATGAGACGCTCTCTCAACATTTGCTTGCCAATGGGTTTATCCGAGGCAAGGTGGACGCCACTCTTTTCATAAAAGAAGTCAATGGTCATCTTCTGATAGTCCAGATTTACGTTGATGACATTATTTTCGGGTCGACAAATGAAGAACTCTGCAAAGATTTCGGGAAAATGATGAAGCAGAAGTTCGAGATGTCTTCAATGGGTGAGATGAAGTTCTTCTTAGGGCTCCAGGTCGATCAAATGCCCAAAGGAACCTTCATACATCAGACAAAGTATGTTCACGACATTCTAGAGAAATTTGGGATGTCAGGGACTGCTCCAATGTCCACCCCGTTAGCAACGAATCATGGTATCAACCTAGATCTCACCGGAGAGAAGGTCGATGAAATGCTATATCGCTCCATGATTGGCTCGCTAATGTATTTGACAGCATCAAGACCTGATATAATGTACCCAACCTGCCTCGTGGCCAGATATCAATCAAGTCCCAGAGCTTCACATATGTCCATTGTCAAGAGGATATTACGTTACCTGAAAGGAACTCCAAGCTTGGGGTTGTGGTATCCAAAAGATGGTGACTTTACGCTCGAAGGGTACTCTGATTCTGACTTCGGTTGCTGCAAAGTCAATGCTAAATCAACAACTGCAGGATGTCAATTTTTCGGACCCCGACTGGTCACATGGCAATGTAAGAAGCAAACCTCTGTTGCTTTATCAACATGTGAAGCAGAGTATGTATCTGCCAGCAGCTGCTGCTCTCAGATCCTGTGGATTCAGCAACAGATGCGCGACTACGGTTTGCAATTTCTTACTTCACCTATTTTTGTTGATAATGAGGCAGCAATAAACATAACGAAAAATCCGGTACATCACGCTAAAACCAAACATATTGAAATTCGTCATCACTTCATCCGAGATTGCTTCGAGAAGAAGTTGATACGAATTGACAAAATCCACACCGACGAACAAAAGGCAGACTTGCATACCAAAGCTTTTGATAGATCACGTTTTCAACACCTTTTAAAATTAAATGGTATGACGTTGTTGTCGGATGCGGAGGAGTTACTTGGCGTTGATGAGGATACCACTGCAGATGATGTTGAGAAGCAGACTGCACTGGTTTATCGTATTTTTAGTTGTTTTGGTATTTAGGGGGAGATAGATATATTTTCATAAAATATAAAAACAATAAAAAATGCAAAAATCCAAAAACATGAGATATTTTTTCAATATCGAAAAACAATAGAAAACCGAAAAAGAGTTTGTGTAAAAAGGGGAAATGATAGTACATCAGCTAGACAGTTACAGTATGCTAAAGATATGTAATGTTTAAAAAAAAGGTGTTAAGCAGTCTCGCTGATGATATGCCGGTAGGTTTTTATACATTTAGTAGATTTGTTCGGGATATAAACCTAAAATCATTTCTTGCTTATTAAGTGGGGAACATCTCTCGGATATATAGGTAACCACTGAAATCTTATTTGAAAGATTTTCTATTTCTGACATACTTGGTCTATGTGCGTAATGATATCTGGGGTATTATACCAGGACTTCTGATTTTGCGGAAGAAATAGCCTAGTCCTCGTATAATACTCTGCACTGCTTTAATCTGAAAGCCTACCCTCAGCATAAAAAATGATGAAACATTGAAAAATGCTAATCATGTGTTGTTGAAGAAAAGATCCCCAAACGGGACACACCGAAAGTCGAGCCATCATCTCTCTATCTGAACGGAAGTTCTAACCTGAGCTCTAATGGCCTCGCATTACCCGTTACAGATGTCGTTATTGTACGTTTACCTGTAAGACTGAATATAGAAGTCTGGATACAAGAGTATATTCTGAGGTGGGATACGCGCATAAGTTAAGCTACTAAAACACTAATTCGTATCCTGAATAAGTGGAAATTTGTGTGAAAACTTAAAAGGATCAGTATATCGGCAATCTAAGTGAATTGTTTAATACTTAGTGTGTAAACAAGCTCAATGGTACTTGTAACTTGTCGGTAGCTGATATGATCCCCTAACACGCTCACCAAAATATGTTTGTAAATAGTTTATTTTTACTGAATTTCATTTCATTTCTGTTTAGCATCTAAACCCAAAAAGATTTCATAGTTTTCTAGTTTAAACTTTCCTAAAATCCCAAAAAGATTTTACATTTCTGCTTTAAGTTTCTTGACAAACCAAGGTAGATAGCTGATCTTCAGACTCACAGTCATGAAGCAGAGCAGGAAATTTCTTAACTGGACAACATGGTTGGGAGCTAACCTTGAAAAACTTGGTAAAATTCAAAGTCAAAGAAAGTTCATTAAGTTGACACTTGTAAATTTTCACGAAAAATGAGTTTGAAATTTTTGAACAAATTGTCAGTTGTTTCGTTTCGGGTCAACCAAGGTCATTAACTTGGACTTGGTAGAAAAATTAAGTGCCTAGGGTCATTAACTTGGACCTAGATACTTAAGTGGATTTCTAAAACTAACCAAATCTGATAAAATGGCAAAAATTCAAAAGGTCAAAACATCAAAAGTCAAAGAGAGGTGTTTGGATCGGATGGCAATTCGATCGGATGGCAATCCGATCGCATGGCCATCCGATCGCATGGCCATCCGATACTTGGTCACTACTTTATATAGAGGTCAATGCTTTCAGTCAAGCCTTTACTCGTTCGAGCGACCATCCGATACTCTCTCAAACATTCTCACTTTCTTGATCTGATTATTCACATTCTTGCTTTCCACATTTCATTGGATTGTTGGCACACTCAACCTTCACAATGGGAAAGGTAAGATTTCAAACTTTTAACTATTAAATTTGAAGTTTTTGATGATATTATTGTGTCGGCGACTGTTCAGATCATATTTCTTAGATCTAGGCATTTCTGATGATGTTTGATAGATTTTGAACATAGGGTTTTGTTCACGGGCCTTAGATCTATAGGTTTACCTTCCCAATTCGTGCAAAAACTTGATTAAAAATGATGATTTGTAGACTAGAAGGTGTCGGCAGTCAGTACGAATAAAGTCGAATTAATCCTAATCTAGGCAGTTTTAGAGAAAATTGAACATAGGGTTTTGATCGTCGGCGAAATATCTACATGGATTTGTGTTTAATTTTGTGTTTAACATAGAAATTTTTTTTGATGTTCATAGGATGTTCAACTGTTCTTCATTGATCAAGGATCGAGTGGCAACTCGATCGGATGGCAATCCGATCGGATGACCATCCGATCCAATGCATTTCATAATTAATATTTTTCTAAGTGTTTGTCTTGGAATGTGTGCTTTATCTGTTAAAGTTGTTTGGTTGGATAGTATGGCATCTTGATCGGATGGCAATCCGATTGGATGGCCATCCGATCCAAAGAACTTCATGTTTGAAATATATTCTAAGTACTTGTCTTGAAAATTGTACCTTAACTGTTCACAACATGGTTTGGATAGAATGGCAACTCGATCGGATGACAATCCGATCGGATGGCCATCCGATCCAAAGCACACATTTATTGAAAAACTGTTCATCTCATGCCAATGATCGAGTGGCAATCCGATCGGATAACAATCCGATCGGATAGCCATTCGATCCACATCACATAATGACAAAATTTTTCATAAACTGTTCAAACTTGTCATGGATCGAGTGACAATCCGATCGGATGGCCATCCGACCCATATCAGTCACTCTAGAGAGTTGACTTATCAAAGGAGCTTATTTTTTTGTCACTTGGATCGGATGGCAATCCGATCGGATGGCCATCCGATCCATTTGCACATGGCATGACTGTTCATTAAATAAGATGGTTCATCGGATCGGATGGCAATCCGATCGGATGACCATCTGATCCTCAGTACTGCACATAGTGTGAACTTCTAGAGTTAGAAAAATGTTGAAGTTTTAAAATTTTGTCACATTTCATTTCTTATCTAGAACTTTGTGCAAACACTAATGATTGTTTATTCTTACAGGCAAGAGCATCAGACTGGGATAAATCTCACAATATTTACTGTCTGTTGGACGCACATTATACAGACGCAACTCCGTTCAAAGTCATGGCAAAATTTTTGAGGGAGAGTAAGATTAATAAGGCCTTAACCGATAGAACAATAGTATATGAATCACATGTCAGAAGGTTTTGAAGTTCGGTGAGGTATGTTGAGGATGAAAAGATAATTTGTTCAGCTGTTAGAAAGAAGGACGAGAATGGTCAAGATATAGATGTTGAGATTAAGTTTGATGTGGGAGATTTAAGAAGAATTTTGGAGTTAGGGGACAGTGATAATGATCCTACCATTATTCCTGAACGATTATGCAAGGGTTTGTGGTGCAGAATGGGTTTTACAGGACATTTGAACGGGAAATATCTTAAGACTATGTTTAGCCCACCATATAAGTTCCTAATTCACTGTGTAGTGCATGCTTTGTCACATCGAAAGGGAGCTTATGATGAAACATCAGACTATATCATGAATATCATTACATGCTTGGTGCTGAACAGACCATATAATGTATCTCAAGTGATATTTGACCATATGGTAGACAATATAGGAAGTGGAAGTGGTAAGTACATTATGTAGCCCAGGTTTATCCAAATGATGATAGATGATCAAATTAAAGACCTTCCAAAGGATCCTACTGATATATTAAGACTACGAAACATGACAGCTCATACTTTGAGCAGATTAACTTCATATAAAGGTCCAAAGAAAGATGATCCTGAACCAAGGGCAAGGAGAATGATTTGCAAGATTGATAATCCAGGATATGTTTCTCCTGAAAACGATGCATGGAGACATGAAAACAGCGATTCAGAGAATGAAGATGACAGGATGAGAGAGATGCATGAGAAAAAGCTCAGATATTGGTTTGTGAAGGACGGGAAGAGAAAGAGAACACCAAAGACATCCCCAGCTGTATCTGCTCCAAAAGTGTCAACACCTAAGATAGTTATTAACGGTATAGTTGATAGGGGGAGTCATAAGAGAAATTAGATCCTTAAATATTATGTTATTCTAATGAACGTTCAATGCTTGTTTTGCAGGGCCTTCAAGGGAATCACAATCAAGATTGATAGATGAACCAGTAGTGAATCCAGCTGATATATGTCAAGAAGGTATTGATTTGACGAAGGTGACATTTGAACAATACATAAAGCATACTAAAGCTACAGTTGCAAAAGATCAAAGTACAAGTGTTCAAGCTGAAGCTTCAAAGAATGTAGAGCCTGAAGGTGTTGTTCATGATGATTCTAGTGATGCTGACGATGAGTCTACTGAAACGGAGTCTGAAATTGAAAGAATAGGTGTTGGGAAAGTTCAGTTGAAGAAGAAACCCCAGAAAAAGAAGAAGAAAGGATCTGATGACGAGGATTCTACTTACATGCCAACAGCTGAAGAGAAAAAGAAGTTAAGGATAAAGCGTAAAGCTGTTCAAACTGGCGTCATTCCAAGGAATGTAAGGGCAAGGAAAGGAGGTGCTTCTTTGTCAGAAAGCCAAAGTGGGAAGAGTGAAAAGCATGTGACAACTTCAAAGGGTCCTGAAGCAGTAAAAGAACAACATGTTGAAGTTCCTAAAGAGCCAGAGGTACAAAGTGTTGAAAAGCCTGAAGTTCAGAAGAAAGTAGGTGATGATGATGATGTTGATGTTGAGATCATTGATAAAAGGATTCCGACACCACCACCACCAGAAAATCCTGATGCTGCAGAGTCTTCACAACCAAAGAATACTGTTCTTCCAGGTCTATTTGAAGGCTTTCCAAATATTCGAGCGGAATTCAAAGATGACATTCTTTCTGGTGATGAGTTAGATATGTTTCATGATGCATCTGTCAAAGCTTTAGAGAAGAAAGTTAGTATTCTTGAGAAAGAAAAAGACAAGGCAGAGGCTGATCGTGATGAGTTAAAGAAGCAACTTGAAGAGTTGATGAAAGTGAATGAAGAAATAAAGTCTGTCATGATCAAACAAGCGAAGAAGATAAAGAAAATGGAAGGAGATGTTGATGATAATGCTCAGCTCTTTGAACAACTTTCAATGGAGATTACTGATTTGCATCTGAGGAACAAGAAGTTGAATGATATAAATCAGACACTAAATCAATTGATAAAAGAAATCCATGAAGCATCTGGAAATGAATTTAAAGCGATAAAGCTTGAGATGGAAGCACTGAGAGCTGATAAAGCAGTGAAGGATGAACAACTTAGAATGTTATATACGATGATGGAACATCATTTGGGCATCGACTTTCATTCTATCTACAACAACATAGAGATTCATAGGGTTCAAGAGAGAAGAATTGCCAGGGAAAGAGAGTTGGCTCATGAAGCTACTCAGAGAAGGAAAGGATTGGTTATTGATACAGAAGAAACACTTGGGTCTTCAAGCCAACCTGTAGCTGGTGGATCTTCAAGTCAAGCTGATGTTGAGATGGTAGATGCTGAAGCTGATCAAGCTCAAGGGTTTGTACTTGTTGGTGAAGGTACTCCTCTGTCATATAACTTTGATGATATTATTCGTATGGTCAGAGTTGAACAACGAAAAAGGAAGTCGAAAGAACCTGAAATGTTGTTAATAAGATGGAAAGAAGTAGAAGAGGAAGAGAAAGAAGATGAAGAGTTAGAAGACGTGCTTGATGCAGTTGATAATTATGATCCTTCATGGGATGAGTTCATAGACAAAAAGGATGATGATGATCAAGGGTCGTTGGGATTATTGATTGTGAACCCCTCTGTTCAACAGAATATAGATGACTTTATGAATGACGAAATCAACGAACAAGAGGAAGATCAACAACAAGAGTCTTCTTCATTAGGAAAGAAACATGGTGACCAAGTATTCCTCACATAACCAACTGTTATTTACTTGAATGCTAGAGTTGAGGGGGAGATAGAGGTGCCTAGGTCCAGGGCTGAAATGTTAGAGGAATTGGGGTTAGACGAGGGAAAATTTAAGTTTGATATTGAAGATGAAATCCCATCATCGCCTGAGAAAGAGTATAAGTTTAAGTATGCTTATGAAGTCGATAATTACAATGATGTAATAGTTGAAGATGGTTCGGATAGTTCTGAAGACGATATGGTCTTTCATTATTCTGGAGTTGATGAATCATTTCCGACACTCACTGAGATGTTTAAAGAGCAAAATGAAGATGAGTTACGAAGGAAAGTAGTTGAAAATATAACAAATGAAGGGATTCCGAAGGTTATTCCATGAGAGACTCTATCGGAAGAAAGAAATGGTTTAAGATGATGCCCAAGGAGAGGAAATACAGGAGACCTCTTCAATACTTCACGCATAATGCTGATTTAACTTTGGGAGACATCTTATCATGGGGCTATCTGGATGATCTGAAGGTCTATGCTATCAGATGGGAAATGGGGGTTCAATACTTTGAATTCCTATCAGACATTAAAACCCTCCCGTGGTGGGATGTTGAGGAGTTAGTCTAGACAAAGAAAATAAAGCAGTTTTATCATGGCTTGGATGTAAAGCAACATGATCAACACTTGTGGGATTACATTAAGCTGCAAGCAAAGGCAAGATTTCCATATTGGAAGCCGCAGTATCCAGAACAGATATACAAGTTGATCCAGTCACAGGTGAGAAAGATATTACACTGATAATAAAGCCGCCGCGTTGTTTGAAAAATATGCTGCTACGTTCTATGGAGCAAGACTTCTACGAAGACTTTAAGGGTTGGATGTACAACCAGAGCACAGCGGAAGCTGTAATCTCTTTGTATGACAAGAAATCTGGAGATTCAAGGAGGATCAGCGTGTTGGATCCTATGTGGCTTGTAAACTGCTCAAAGAAGGATATAGTTTGATGAATTTTTGAAGAGTTATAAGCGCAGTGAAAGATTTAAGGCAATTGCTGAAAAAGCTGTGAGACTTGGAAGGTACAAGCTGTTGAGACCTCCTTCAACTGACCAGACACCAATTAAAAAGGAAGAAAACAAGATCCCAAGGTGGGATAGGAAGCGTGATGGTGATCCAGAGTATAGAAAATACTGGAATGAAGTTGGAAGGCCTCTTAGGCAAGAGATGCTTGAAGAAAGAGAGGAAAAGAGACGTTAGAAAGCAAAGGAACGAAGACGCAGTAGGAAGACAGAGTAAAGACTATGCAGGAAGGAACTACAGCTACATCCAAGGGGGAGTCTGTTAGTACATATGTCTGTAGCTTCCGTCTGCATCGAGTCTTGTATATTTTGTGCTATGTATGTATTTTTTGTATATGTTTGTATATGTATGTTAGTGTCTAGACAATGCAGGGAATGACGCGTAAATGTTAAAGTGAAATCCGTCGGACGACGAATGTCATCCGATCGGATGGCCATCCGATCGGATCACCATCCGATCGGGTGACACTTATAGCTTCCCTGGTTGCCTATAAATAGTAGGCTAGTGCATTGTGTTTAGGACCTTTTGCTGAACTTGTAGCGAAGCTCTGCTAGTCTGAAGTTCTACCGGATCCTCTGTATTTTCACCATCTTTGAATAGAATTTAGATGCGTTAAACGTTGAACTTGTCGTTGTTGATTCTGTGACATTATCAAGGGATTCCGCACCTTGATTCTGATCGATCTAGCCACGTTCTACTCGAACAGATCCTGAGATAAACGGCCTAACACCCTACAATCAAAAGGACTAAAAGTCAGTTGGTCAATGTTTCCCGAAAAGAACAGAACGATATAGATCATAGTCAGTTACATGAGACCCACTCACATTGTTTCAGAAGCATCTTGAACTGTCCAAATGCTAATCAATCTTTTCTCCTCCTGCTGCCACAATTGTTGTTCCAACAATTTTATGCATATAAAATTTCATGGAAAAAGCACTGGATACAACAACCTATCAAGTTCCATCACCGAAAATTTAGTCGGTATCAGTTGGGAATGTAATATTTGTATTGGTCGTGTTAGTTCGGGTTTATTTTGCTCATATGTAAAATTAAATACTTAACTAACTCGAGTGGAGATGTATACCTTCCAGAACTGTGAATATGTGGTTAAACAAATTCAGCGGCTTCGACTTCTCTTCATTGACATGAGTAAGTTAGAATCAGCTTTGACTCGTCTCCAAACTGTCCTGTAGTCCCCTTGGCAGCTTCCAACACCACCACATGTATCACCATTGCAAATCACCACTATCTGTTACTTGTTCCAGTGGTATCTACCATCAAAATACGCATACTTGATGTTGAAAATGAGTCAAACCACTTTTTTCAAAAAGTCAGTTTGGCCAAAGTCAAACCACTGTTTGCAAAAAAACTCTGTTTGACCAAAGTCTGTTTGACCTTGGTCAAACCACTGTTTGCAAAAAAAAGTCTGTTTGACTAAATTCAAACAATTGTTTGCAAACTATGATCCTTAGCATTCAAAAGTCTGTTTGACCGAAATCTGTTTGACTAGCGTCTGTTTGACCAAAGTCAAACCACTATTTGCAAAAAAGCAACTAGTGCTTTCTCCACAAAACGTTGTTTTAACCTAACAGTGGTTTCAAACATCTATTTTCATCCATCTGTTGACCAAAGTCAACAGATGTATCAACCACTATTTTATTTTCTAATATCTGTTCAAAACAAACAGAGGTTTCAAAACATAAAACAGACCTTTGCCAAATACATGTTTCACAACAAACAGAGGTTTATGTATGGTGATCGAATTAAAACCAGATAAAAAGGACTCTTCATATAAAACTTAATAGTTCTTCAACCATTTAAAACCATCATTTTTGTAAGAACATTGATCATTAATCATTAATCACAATGAGAAGATGCATAAATTCAGAAAAAAATATATTCAAATACCTCAAACATTAGATCCTCGATCTGCGAAAAGGACATGTTTGCAGCCATCATTCTTGCCAGTAAGAAAACATCTCTTGTTACCTTAGGAGTCACTCTTGGATTACCTGTATTTACGACAAACAAATGTTATTCGATTACGTATTCCATTTTAAGTGTATATGTAGCTTAAAAAATTGTATTATAACATACTTGTCAAGCGAGCCGACGGTTTTCTCATCTGGTCCATTATAACAACTTTATTAATGGTTTTTCCAACCTACGCTTTAGCAGTTTCCTTCATTTTAGTAAGAACATTGATCATTAATCATTAATCACAATGAGAAGATGCATAAATTCGAAAAAAATATATTCAAATACCTCAAACATTAGATCCTCGATCTGCGAAAAGGACATGTTTGCAGCCATCATTCTTGCTAGTAAGCAAACATCCCTTGTTACCTTAGGAGTCACTCTTGGATTACCTGTATTTACGACAAACAAATGTTATTCGATTACGTATTCCATTTTAAGTGTATATGTAGCTTAAAAAAATGTATTATAACATACTTGTCAAGCAAGCCGGCGGTTTTCTCTATTGGTGCATTCGATGAATTCATAGACTCAGTCGTCGATTTTGAAGATTTTTTGCCCCAGTAACGCAATGGAGACCAGAACTATCCTCTGGCGCCTTAACCTGACTTGTACAAAACATAAACCCTGGCAAGGGATCGGAAGTTTTGCATTTTGCAACTGATTATTGAACTATAACGACTATTGTTATACCAAGAGTAAGTTTTTGATGTTTCTACTAATGATGAACCGATCATAGGCAATCACACATTAGACGATACCAGTTCTTTTCAACTTCTTTTCCTTCACTTTCTCGACGGTGACATCCAAACTTCACCAAACTCAGCACAAACTATTTCAACAGTAGTAATTGCCATTGATGGCAATTATATAGGTTTAATAATCATCTGTTCTAAGGTTCACAGATGATAGACCTAACATAATTGTCAGACAACAAAAAGTACAAACATATCCTCACGTTATCTTTAACAATCCGCATAAGTTTTTAATACAACTGGTTAGCTAGTATCACATAATCACGTTAAAAACAAACATCCAAACACCATTTTATTCCGTATTGCAGTTTTTTCAATCAAAGTTTCTTAGTTTTTGGTACGGTTCAAAAGGGACATCTTTAATAATCATTAATCAATCTTTCCTAAATCTTATTGCCTTAACATTTTAGAAGCCATATGGAGTAAGTAGTAACAACTCACATATTACACAATAGCAATAAGTCAATAGTAAGTTTTCAAATAAAAATTGTTAGTCAAAAGGAGAGGTATTTTACCAGTTTACCCTATGATATTCTCTTCAAAATCATCCTTCTCTTCATGATCTCCTTGTCTGTTCATCGCATTTAATTCAACCTAAAAAGTTATTAGAACCACGCCATTGGCAGGAAGCTTCAAAGTCAGAGAACAGCAGGGATCACAAAACATTTCCAGTTGTCGATAAAAAATAAGTTAGCTCATAGTCAAACCTCTTGATGTAACGCAGTTGACTATGGTCAACAGGCTCAAAGTCAAATGTGGTCGGTTCCTTCCATTTTTCATTAGGCGCCACTGGCATTATCACAAGATGAGAAATTGGTAAAAAGGTATCAGAAATTAGATGTCTCTCAAGCAGGGTTCTTTCCATTACTAAAGTATAACTGTATATTTTTTCAACAACACTTGTGTTCTTATTTTCATAGAAAAGATAGAAAATTCGGTTTAACCATCTACTTTGAAATCTTCAATAGGATTTTAGTTCAGCTTTTACTTCAGTTCATTTGTATCATTTTATTAAACACCTTTAAACATAACTAATCTTCAAAGTTTGACTTGTTAAACTTTTCTTAGAATTATTAGGTTCCAACCCCTTTGACCCGTTAAGCTTTTTGTGACATTTGTGCTCTATAAACACTGTACGATGTAGAGCAATATCAATTATCAAAGAAACAATGTTTTTTGGTCTCTATATTTGTGTATTTGTGTTTGACAATTTCACGTTTTGATTCTAGTTCGATTTCAAACTTTTAATCGCTTTCTAGAGAGTTATACGCAAACTGTTACGTAAACGTGATCAGTTTAATGCGAAAAACACTCTGGAAGAGTGATATAAGCTTAACATACCTTAAATATCCTTTACATAATTTAGAAATAAGTTTTGAAGGGTTTGGTGTGTTAAAAACAAGTTTATTCGATCACAGGGACTATTTGCGACAAACTACAAAAGTCTGCCGATTCGTATAGCAACGTACACTCCAGAACAAGATCATAAGCTAAACATACCCTAAACATCCTTTACATACCTTAGAAATAAGCTTTGGAGGGTTCGGTATGCGAAAATGCGCTTATTTGATCAATAGGGACTAAAAGCGTCAAAAAGTGCATAAGTTTGCATTTACACGCATATCTTACGTTCTGACCATATCCGGACATCCAAAAATTTTTGTAATAATTAAAATATTTTATTTTATTGATTGGAATGCAATAATACCATTCGTCTCGTAATTTGGATCGTTTTCGCGTCCGTTCAAGTTTCGTCGTAATTAACCGAATAACGCGACCGTACGACCAAACAAACCGACATCCATGATATTTTCAAGCATATTTTAAGTTCCCTATGCTTTAACATCCTTTTAGAGCCTTGAAATGGGGTTAACGAGGGTTAAATACATCTAAAACCAAGTTTTAAACATGCAGGGACCTGTTTTGACAGATTTGAAACTTCTGTCTACACTATGTCGCGGGGCGCGAAAGATGAGCTTGTCTCGTTCATGGGGCGCGACACCTATATCTGGCAGATTCAATGAATTGTTCAAAACAGCCTGCTGTCATTGTTTTTAACCATAGTTTTTTGCATACCATGAGCTGGTTTATGTGCTCCCCAAGTCCCCTAATCAGATTATAACATTTGTAGGGTCAAGATCATGCTTTGATCCATGCAAAAACACTTGGCATTGATCAAATGGCTCATGATTTCCTTTAAATACCCACCTCTTTTGCTCAATTCATTACTCATTCCATTTTTTCTTACACTCAATCTCTGATTGGAAGCTCTCACAATTGTTGAAGGCATCCTACTTGAGTATTCTTAGTCTTGTTTTTCAGCCTTGAACCTTTGTAAGTGTTCTTTCATCTCTTGTTTATGTATTTAAGCAAGAAAGTCAAACAGTGTTTGACTTTCTGCTTTGACCATGAATGGTCAAGACAAAGTTCGTTTGAACTTTGCAACGTGAGCATAATCACGATGGTTATAGTCCCTGGTGGCTATACCTACTGATTACCACGTTGATTGGTCGAAGTGACGAGTCAAAATGCACGATTATGTGCATTTTGCGACGAAACTATTTTCGGGTATCAAAACACTTTGTTTTGATATCAAATCATTTTTCTAACTTAGTTAAACATGTTTTAACATGTTTAACTCGTCACTTTTAGTTTAGTGCTTGTTTAGGGTCATAAGTCAAGCGGTCTAAACAACCGCTTAGACTTTCGAACCCGACCTGTTTGGTCGATCATTAGGATCTGACCAAACATATTTTGTGACCATAGTTGTAGAGGGAATAACCTTCCGAGGTTATACCTTATGATCACTTAGTTTGATTAGTTGTATAATAGGTAGTTTATATGCCTTAGGAAAATGACCAAAATGCCCTTTTCATGCATAACTTGAATTTAAGCATATGTAACTTAATTTTTGACACCTTAACTGACTATGCAATGTTATTAAACATATTAGGGTATATAATACTTGTCATAGAACTGGTTAGGCTATTAGAATGCGTTTTTGCGCAAATGACGCGTTAAAGTAGCATAGACTACCTTAACAGGTCATAAGCACTTAGGATAGGTTTCAATTTAGAATATAGGCTTTGTTAAATGTAACAACCCTCGGTAAAACCAACACCCTTATAATATTTCTGACTCTCTATTATATCTTAAATTGTCCCAATATGCCTTATATTATACCCCGTATGTGAAAACCGAGCCCAAATTAGGTTATAGTTTATAAAAATAAAATAAAAATCTGAATTTAGAACTGAGGCGGGCAGCGTAAGATCCCACCTCAAGTTCATGCGGGCCGCGCGGACTCATAACACGCGATCGCACCAGAGGCCGACACGTGTCATAATCGTGTCAAGCCTAGTGGTGACCCAGCTAAGCTACTGCGTTGACTTATGTTGATGCGGGCCGCGTACATGTCCCTTGTCTTTTATGCGAGCCGCGTGGAAACCCAATTACACAACTATAAATAGATGGCATCAGGTTTCAAATTCCGTCGCTCACATCTCAATCTCAATCTCGAATTCTGAAATATTAAGAATAATATTTGGGTATTATACCCCTAAATTAGCGAGGTTCTGCTCCGTTGTAAGTATTATAACCCCAGTTTCATAATAGTTACACTGCCCGATTGATTTAGGGTTCCGTAACAGCTGTCGTGGTTTTGCCCGACGTAGTTGTTGGAATGCCGTCTCGGGGAGGGTATTATTAATAATTTCAAAGGGTTATGATACTAACCAATGTACATTTGTATAAATTATAGATTATATCCAGGAAACCCTTACGAAAAGCTTAAGACAGCAATGTGAGTTTATCCTCTTTTTGATAATGTTTTTGGAATAATTTACAAAACCTTAATTGTTTTACAATGTGATTATGCGGTGATTGAGTCTTTGTAGTCTTCAATTACTGTCGGTATGTTGGGGTTTTGTATACAAAATTTGTACTACTTGTGAGTAGTAAGTCAAGTTTGACAGTACGTTACCATTGGACAATGAGTTAGCCAATGTGTAATATGACCCATCAGTCAGTGGATTGATAGTACCAAATGGAGTAATTGTGTAGACATAAACATTGTAATCGTCCTCGATACTGTTTTAATCGATAAAATGTTTCTTGATTAAATTGGGATTCACTCACCAGTATTTCCGACTGACAAATGTTTTTAAAACGCATTTCAGGTAACCCAATGTGACTGCCAATTATTAAAAAGCCAGCTGGAGAGCACTGAAGGCTTAGAGGATAATGTGGCTATAAAAGTTACCAAATAAACGATGTTTTAAATTAAATAAAATAGGGTTTGTCCCTATAGATGTATTGTAATAAGAAACTTGGGTTTTGCCCATGTTATTATTAATATAAAAGAAGGTGGTTTTACTCTGATAAACATTTCCTAACTACGGTCCTGATGTAAATTCCGCTGCATTATTAAATAACCAGCTGATACCACCACTGTGATCGCGTTCGCCCGTTCCCGGGGATCAGGGATCGGGGGTTGCGACATTAAACCATATCACATGAGTTCCAATTCTCATTTGGTTTATGAAACCTCATTCTACCCGATGTCCCGATTTAGGTGTCGATTTATTAACATAGTGATCCGATTACTAGGTGCTACTTGAATTCCTTGATTTGCCCGAGCTTGTTAGTTCACTTAAATCGAGGATACTTTGCAATCTCAAGTGAGTACATAGTTCCCCTATTTTACTGCTTTCAATTGTTTTGGGATGATTCATATGTGCTAAACGATTTCGATGTTTTCAAAAACGAATATTATGGTTTATATTAAACACAACGATTTCGATAATGTGAACGAACTTGTTGGGACGTTATTACATAACACGAATGACATTCATTAGCTTTGGCCAAGCTGACCAGTTGTATGTTATGGTACCATAGGATCTTACAAATCCCGTTATCGAACTATCGCCATGGTTATGTATGGGGGTAATGTGGGTAACGATAGAACCTGATGATTGTTAACTTACCCTTTGGTGGTTTGTTAATACGAGTTGAATGATGGACGAGTCACACAGGTTTGAATGTGTTCCACGAGACGACCAAAAGTTAGTTTTCACAATTAAAACAAGAACAATTTGAACGATTGGAACGAGTTGAACGATTTGAATGATTGGAATGATTTGAACAATTTGAACGATTGAACGATGGTTTATAACACAAACAAGATTGAACGATTTGAACGATTGGTTTTGATAACACGAACGATTGAAAACAAGTACAATTGAACGATTGGTTTTTGGTATGTGATTAGATAACGGGACGGGTGTAATGTGATAAAAGCATGGTAGATACGCCGCTGATACTTCTTATATATAAGTGCTTTTATCATATTACATTCCGTGGCGTTATCTAGTTCACTTGGACGAATGATTTCAAACGATGATACGCAACGATGTTTACTAAATGATATAAACCATACGAGTTTTATTACACGAATGATTTACAATTTGGTTTACAAAGACAAATGTTTTAGTCAGGATTCATGGCAACGAGGTTTTATAAACTATAACCAACTTATTTTAAGTTGGTTAATCATATTGCAATACAAAACTCTTTTCAAAACAAGGTTTTCAATTATCGACTCTTGTAGTCGTACGAGTTATTGCAACATGTATACAAGCCATGAATCTGACACACTCACAAAACCTATGTGCTCGCCGGCATTTCTTTGCTTCACATATGTTTCAGGTGGTGTTGTTTGATGATGTTGGTGATGACTAGGATGCATGCTCACATAGGATCGGACGAGGCCTTAGTGACTTAGTAATAATGATAGACAATATATTGAACTTGTTTGTTTATACTTTAAGACAATGTTAAACGTTTAATAATTCAATAAAATGAAACTTTAATCCATGTGTTGTGAAACAATGATTCTGTTACTCCACTCCCCGACGTTTCCGCCGTGGTTTCGTTGTTTTAACGCGGTCGGGGTGTGACACTTTTGGCCCCTTCTTCTTTGGTATGGCATTCGTAACTCTTTTGAACACAATCTAAACGTGATTTGGTACACTTTCATATAATTATTAACATTTAAGCCTGCATAAACTTGGTTTAATCCTAATAGCCAAAAAGCTTACTCAAACTAGCAATTAAGTTTACTCAATCTCAAAATGCAAAATCGAATTATAATCATTGCAGATCTAGATCACAAATAATAAGTCAACCGACCTAAACTAAAACTAACAATCAACATAATTAATCACAAACCAATAACTACAACATTAACAACAAAGCGTACGATCTACTTCACCAAACACTTCCAAATCACGAAGATCTACAAATCACAGTAAAAAGTATATATCGAACATATGGGACTAAAGAAGGGTCGAATTCCTTACCGCAACACTCGAATAGTAACGAAAATAAGAATTAACAGCAGCAATGGTCGATCGCCACCGGTAGTCGTCAATCACAACCTTTTCCCTCTAACAACAATCGAATGCCAGCTAAATGTCCTTGTTGAATAACCAAAGTATCAAGTGAAAGCACATAGAAAATATAATATAAAAAATCTAAAAGAGGTATGCATAGATGAAAATATAATATAAAAAAATGATTACTCTTTTGCTCAGCTAAACGTCCTTGTTGAATAGTGAATAACCAAAGCATCAAGTGAAAGCTTCTTATATGCTCTTTCAATGTGATGTGTGTAAAATGCAACATATAAAATACATCAATTGAGGCATAAAACTAACATTTTTTAAGTACTAATGTTGGAAAAAGTGTGCTTTTGTCTTCCTTTTGTATTTTCAGGATTAAATGAGCGTAAATGAACAAAAGGAACAAATATGCAGCAAAATCTAACATAAATACAAGAAAAGGAATAAACGTGGCATGCCCGACCCCTCGAGAGCATCTTCCCAAGCAAATACAAAGAAACAGAAGGCTGACCACAGCCCCGTGCCCAGTGGACACAGGGGCGTGGCCAAGTGTCTGCAGAAAAGACAAAGTTGTAGAAGTTTCTATTCCCAGCACGGGGGCGTGCCCAGCTCAACACGGGCCGTGGTCAACGCTAAGATTCACAGAATCTAAGAAAATCTTGATAGTATAGATACGCTTCTGCACACGGGGCCGTGCCCAGCGGACACAGGGGCGTGTGGAGCTAATGCAGACAAATTGCAATTAATGAAGAAAGGGAAAGGGGATGGACACGGGGCCATGCCCAATGGACACGGGGCCGTGTCCGGGCTTCTATGCAGGCTATAAATAGAGGTGCTTAGTTCACTTCAAAGGCATCCCTTGGCAAACGACCTCTCTCTCACTTCACCCACACTCCACCACCATCACAACCCATATCCACCACCATCATTCATCATCCATCTTAGAGTGTGTGTAGTAGTCTCGGGATCCAAGATTGATAGTAAGAGTTCTTGACAATCAAAGGCCATGTTTGCCTAAGTCTCTTACATCACTTGGTGAAGACAAGCATTTAGTGTAATACTTTTGATTTTTAATCTTTTCGCACTTTTTATTTGGTTTTGTACTAATGACTTTAATAACTGGTTTCTTATGTTGAAGGTGAAACTTCCTTATCACTTGTCCGTGGTGTCTTGACGTTATTTTACTGTCTATATAAAATAAAAGATTTACACCATTCATATCTCTACGATCTATATAGAGATATGTTGGCTACCTGGTCGGGGGTTAAGGGAATGGTTTGGTAAGGTTCTTGCCTTGTTCAGTGTATAGATCCTGCAAGGACTTGGGTCAAGCTTACCAGGACCTCCTTCAATACCCACTGGTATTGGATGGCGGGGGTGCGAATTGCTTGTTCCCCTCATATATAAACTACTGTTAATACATTAACCCGGCTACTTGGGATTGTATCCATGCTGATTCAAACCACTTAGCCGAGGGTAACGTCACCTTCAAAAGAGGGGCCTACCACATTACGCATTAATAACTTAATTAATTATCTTTCAATATTCCGAACCTTTAGGATTGTATCCTTGCTGACTCAAACTACTAGGTTGAGGGTAACGTTGTCACACCCCCAAAATCCACATGCGGAGTACCAGCGCTTGGAGGCGTGACTGACCAGGATCAAGCCACCAATCAAATTGAACAATGTAAATAACAATTAAAGTTCAACCACACAATATGAAAGGTGTTTAAAAGTAAAGCATAGTTAAAGTGTTCAGCGGAAGCATAACGTAAAAACCCAAATATAAGTATTAAGTTCAAAATAGTGTAAATGTTCAACATGGCACACACTGCCATGTCCCACAACGATCGCGCCTCCCTGTGCAAGCTCCATGAATACCTAACGACCTGCAAGGCATGTAACAACGAGTCAATAACAAATTTGAGTGAGTTCATAGTTGGTTGATTAGTTACTGCGTTCGTTTCAATAATTGTAAGTTCGTTTCGTAAACCACGTATCGTATTAACCCGTATCCTTGTTTCCCAAATCGTTTCCATGATTAGTGGGGGCTTCCCATGTGCGTTACCAGACCATGACATATCGACTACTACGAAGAATAAGTGGTGCCCTAAGTCAATGTCTATCATCATTGACCCTTTGCCCATAGCCCATTAGTACACGCCCATCCGACCGGCACGGTGTGAGGTTTGTTAAACCTAATATCGCAATTAACTAATGACCCGCTCGCCATAGGCCTTGGCGATTAAGTCGATATAAAATGAGGGACTTCATGATAGAGTTTTGGGTCCAGTGTTTTTAATCTTGTTGTCCTACCCAAGGAGGACGAACGTACGTATCCTACCCAAGGAGAATACGCGAGGTTTAATCTTGGCATCCTACCCATGGAGGATGGCCGTACATATCATACCCAAGGAGAATATGTAGTTTCCGTTTTAGTTCTTTAACCCATTCCCAGCCCTTGGGAATCCCATGCCTTGTAGAAAGTGTGAACTCACCTCGGTTTGCTCGGTATGGATAACTACTTCTTTCCAATTAATCAGTCAAAGCCTAATGTATGCATACGTACGTATCAGTTATCATTAGCAAGATTCATGTTTATTATGCTATCATATAGTGTATTGAAACATATTAACAGTCATTCAAGTTCATACTACCCATGCATAGGCCACAACAGAAAATAAGTAGTATACCAAAGTAACTCATACAATCATAATACATGAAATCAGTGAAGACATCTCAACCTACTGTTCAAGTGAAGTCCCTTGGCGAAACTCATACTCGGTGAAACTCTATGCGACGAAACCCACCATGTTTCGTCGTGTCAACCTATGACGAAACTTATCATGTTTCGTCGGCATTTCTTGTGACGGAACTCCACAAGTTTCATCGTCAACAATGTTTCGTCGGGTGAGACTTTCGCAGGCAATGTAACAGTTTGGCATATAATCACACAAACCCTAATCGTTATCAGCCGTTTCATCCTTATCATAGTCATACAATTGTCACCCAATTACAATAATCATGAATGCTACTAATCATCATACCAAAAGCATCACAGTATTTAACGTCTAACATAAACCCTAAATCACGAAACAACCCTCTATGATCCAGATTGCAATAAGAACATATTCACTGATCAGATCTACCTAATCACAAGTACTCAATCAAATAGTAACATGGTCTAAATCTGCGAACATAAAGGAATACAAATCTCACTGTTTATCATTCTATCCTCTAATCATCTCATAACGGGTAATCAGATTCACCATTACAAATAACATTAACAATGGAATCTCGATATACATAATCATCGTGACAATCATCATAAATCAGACAGAGAAATCAAGTTATGACAACAAGCATTTACACAAACAATCTAAACAGTATAACAAGCAATCAATTCTGATCATTACACACTAACCGATTATGGAAAGAACTAGGAAGGATCCGGGAGGGTGAGTGATTGCCGTCGCACAAAAGATGAACTCTAGGGTTTGCAAGAATGACGACTCATGTAACCTACTTCCTCTAAATACGTAAACTGTAACTGTTGGGCCTTAACTGGTCCTCGGCGTAACATTGGGCTGGCGAAACCCTCCGTTTCGTCGGAGTGTAGATGGCGAAACCCTCCCTGTTTCGTTGAAGTGGTTTATGGCGCAACCCTGGATCTCTTCGAGCTTATATAGGGTGAACTAGTTTAAGGTTTTAACTTATTCATATATGTTACATATCATATCACCAAACGTATCGACACAAAAGTCACAGAACGTCTCCACATATATCAACATGTACAGTTAAAAGGCAAACAAGTCATGTAAACAAACAACTAAACAGTTAACGTACAATTAGCGTGAAGATGGAATCTTGGAAACTCGAGTTGTCACATTATCCCCAACTTGAAAGAAATTTCGTCCCGAAATTTAGCAGGCGGTTACTGAGAAAGCTAGTTAAGTTCGTCCCGAAATTTAGCATGCGGTTACTGAGGAAGCTAGTTAAGTTTGCGTGGTTTAGTGGTTTTCCTGGGGTGTCACATCATCCCCCCGTTGATTTGGAATTTCGTCCCGAAATTGCGTAGTAGCTTCAGCCTCAGTAGTAGTTGCATTGTTCCCGAACAACTGGGGATACTTGAGTTTCATTTGATCTTCTCGTTCCCAGGTGAACTCTGGGCCACGACGGGAGTTCCAACGGACTCGAACAAGAGGTATTCTGGTATGCTTGAGAACCTTCACGTCTCGGTCTGTAATCTCTACCGGTTCTTCGACGAATCGCAACTGGTCGTCTATAGTGAGCTCCTTAAAAGGAACTAGGAGGGTCTCATCTGACAGACATTTCTTCAGATTTGACACGTGAAATACGTTGTGAACTCCACTAAGTTCTGCGGGTAGGTTTAGTTTGTAGGCCACTTTGCCTATTTTCTCGATGATTTCAAACAGTCCGACATAACGCGGATTGAGTTTGCCTCGTTTGCTAAAACGAACTACACCTTTCCACGGTGAGACTTTGAGTAGCACTTGATCCCTAACCTGGAACTCGAGTGGTTTCCTGCGCTTATCAGCGTAGCTTTTCTGACGGTCACGAGCTGCTGTCATTCGTTGTCGTATTTGTGCAATCCTTTCCGTTGTGTCTACTACAAGTTATGGGCCCGTGATCTGGCTGTCACCAACTTCTGCCTAGCAAAGAGGTGATCGGCATTTACGTCCGTACAATGCCTCAAACGGAGCGGCTTGGATGCTGGTGTGGTAACTGTTATTATACGAGAATTCCACTAACGGTAAATGTTTTTCCCAACCGTTGCCAAAATCAATTACACATGCCCTAAGCATGCCTTCAAGGGTTTGGATGGTGCGTTCAGACTGCCCATCCGTTTGCGGGTGATAAGCTGTGCTCATGTCTAATTGAGAGCCAAAAGATTTGTGCATTGCTTGCCACAATTTTGAAGTAAAACGTGCATCACGATCGGAAATAATGGAGGTTGGCACCCCGTGCCTCGAAACCACTTCCTTTAGATAAACGTCTGCTAAAGTGGAGAACTTATCCGTTTCCTTGATAGGCAAGAAGTGTGCAGACTTTGTGAGTCGATCCACGATCACCCAAATGGTATCATTTCCACACTGATATCTAGGCAGGCCAGTAACGAAATCCATGGAAATTTTCTCCCATTTCCATTGTGGTATCTGTGGTTGTTGGATTAGGCCCGACGGTTTCTGATATTCAGTCTTGACTCTCGCACAAGTCAAACATTTGCTAACGTAAGTTGCTATGTGAGCTTTCATGCTAGGCCACCAGTACGTAGTCTTCAAGTCGTGGTACATCTTATCCGAACCAGGGTGTACCGAGTATCGAGACTTATGTGCTTCATCCATCACAAGCTCGCGTAAATTTCCATAGTGTGGGACCCAAATGCGCCCTGTTACGTAGTAAGCACCGTCTCCTTTTTGTTCTAATCGTTTTCTTGATCCGCGTAGGGCCTCAGCCCTGACGTTTTCTGGTTTCAACGCTTCTTCCTGAGCATCTCGTATCTGGGAAGGAAGGCTAGATTGAATGGTGAGTTGTAATGCTCGCACACACTTAGGTGTAGTATCCTTTCGACTGAGGGCATCGGCCACAACATTGGCTTTTCCCTGATGGTACTTGATCGCACATTCGTAATCATTCAATAGCTCGACCCATCGACGTTGCCGCATGTTCAACTCCTTTTGCTTGAAGATATGCTCGAGACTTCTGTGATCGGTGTAGATGGTGCACTTGGTACCGTACAGGTAATGTCTCCATATCTTAAGTGCGAAAATAACAGCTCCCAGCTCCAGGTTGTGTGTGGTGTAATTTCTCTCATGAACTTTAAGTTGGCGTGATGCGTAGGCTATGACCTTATCACGTTGCATCAACACACAACCAAGTCCCTGGATGGACGCGTCGCAATAGACCACAAAATCGTCTGTGCCTTCAGGCAATGAAAGAATCGGTGCGCTACAAAGTCTGTCTTTCAAGTGCTGAAATGCAGATTCCTGGGTATTACCCCAACGCTAGGTGACACCTTTCTGAGTTAGTGAAGTGAGAGGTTGCGCAATCTTGGAGAAATCCTTGATGAACCTTCTGTAATAGCCCGCCAAACCCAAAAATTGGGGATTTCTATTGGTGTGCGGGGTGCAGGCCAGATCTTGATCGAGTCTACCTTGGATGGATCAACATGAATCCCATCCTTGTTTACCACATGGCCTAGGAAATGGACTTCACGAAGCCAGAAGTCGCATTTTGAAAACTTAGCATAAAGTTGCTCTGTTCGAAGCAGTTCCAAAATAATCCGTAGATGTTGCTCGTGTTCCTCCCGATTCTTAGAGTAGATCAGAATGTCTTCGATGAATACTATAACAAACTTATCCAGGTAAGGCTTGCACACTCTATTCATAAGATCCATGAAGACTGCAGGTGCGTTTATCAATCCAAAAGGCATAACCAGGAACTCATAATGCCCATAACGAGTCCTGAACGCTGTCTTAGAGATATCCTCATCTCGGACTCTCAGTTGATGGTAGCCTGATCTCAGATCAGTCTTCGAATAGTAGCTCGACCCTTGCAGCTGATCGAATAAGTCATCAATGTATGGAAGAGGATAGCGATTCTTCACGGTCACCTTGTTGAGTTCGCGATAATCTATGCACATACGGAAGGTACCATCTTTCTTCTTTACAAACAGAATTGGAGCTCCCCAGGGTGAAGAGCTAGGACGTATGAATCCCCTGTTCAAAAGTTCTTGCAGTTGCTTGGACAGTTCTTCCAATTCGGTTGGAGCTAAGCGATAAGGTGCTCGAGCTATGGGCGCTGCTCCGGGAGCTAGCTCGATTTGGAATTCGGCCTGGCGATGAGGCGGTAGCCCAGGTAAATCTTCAGGAAACACTTGAGGAAAGTCGCGTACTACTGGAATATCCTCTATTTTATTCTCTTTCGCTGATGCGTCAGTAACGAGTGCTAAGATAGCAGTGTGGCCCTTTCGCAAACACTTCTGGGCCTTAAGTAAGGAGATGATGCCCACAACAGCACCACTCTTGTCGCCTTGAATCACGAGAGGTTCTTTACTAGAACGGGGAATACGAACGATCTTCTCCTTGCAAAGAATCTCTGCTTGCTGTTGCGATAACCAGTCCATCCCAATGACGATGTCAAAACTACCCAAAACTATAGGAATTAGATCGATAGTGAAGGTCTGACCAGCTAAGGCGAGGTTACAACCCTTAACTATGTGTGTGGCCTCTAAACTTTTACCGTTTGCTAACTCTACGACATGCTTGGTGTTCAAAGGTGTTGGTGTGCGTTTAAGCATTCGACTAACTTTTAGAGACACATAACTAGTATCGGCACCCGAATCAAATAAAACAGTAACATAAAAGTCGTCGAGAAGAAACTTACCCATCACCACGTTAGGATCATTTCTTGCGTCACCCTGACCAATCACGAACGCTCGGGCCCTGGCACCGTTGCCATCATTGTTACCCCCGTTGTTATTCCCATTACCTTGATTATTGTTGTTATTGTTCTGGTTCTTGTTTAACTGGGGGCAGTTCCGCTTGAAATGGCCTTCAGCGCCACACTGAAAGCATCCCCTGTTACCTTGCTGCTGCTGCTGTTGCTGCTGGTTCTGTAGGGCTGGTAGTTGCTGTTGGCGATTCTGATTTGCAGGTCGTGAGCTCCTGCAATCCTTAGATTCATGACCCATCTTGAGACACCTCTGACAACGACCCTTGTTGCACTGACCACTATGGTGTCTGTTGCATTTGTTGCACTTTGGGTGGTTTCCTCGATATTCACCCTGCCCTTGACTACTAGAAGATTGCTGACCAAGACTCTGGTAGTCATCAGTCTTTCGCTGCTGTGCCTGGGACTGAACTGTAGTCGAACCCTTGCTGTAGGCCCCATCCCACTTTCGCTTGTTGTCACTAGGAATAGCAGAAGTAGTAGTAGTAGTAGTACCGATACGCTTAGGCAACTTGTTCTGTTCCACTGCCTGGTCTGTAAGACGGTGAGCCAGACGAGTAACATCCTGGATGGTAGCAAGGTTAGCAGAAGTCACATGGCTTTGAATCTTTGGTACTAAGCCTTTGAGGTACAGCTCGATGCGCTTGATAGGAGGATCTACCATAGTAGGACACAAGATTGCCAGCTCGTTTGATCGCTTCGTATACGCCTCTATCTCTGACCCCCTCATCTTCAGGTTAAAGAACTCCACTTCCAGCTTGTGGATGTCATCACGATTACAGTATTCTCGCTTGATCAGTTCCTTGAAGTCATTCCATGGGGTGGCATTAGCAGCTGCCAACCCCAGCATCTGAACTTGCGCGTTCCACCAAGTCAGCGCAGTGCCTTCGAGAGTTCCAGTAGCGTACTTCACCCTGCGAGCTACATGGAATTCACACATTTCGAAGACCGATTCGAGCTTCTCGAACCAGTGGAGGAGTCCTAGGGCTCCTTCAGTGCCACTGAAAGTACTAGGACGACAGTCCATGAACGTCTTGAACGTGCACACAGGTGGCTGAGCATGCTGACCTATTGCGTATATAAGAACAGGACAAAGTTAAACACAAGAGTTGGTTTATGAGGGTAGGATCTAAAGATCCTAGAGTGAGTTGCGACTGCAGGGTATACCTCCTGCTTGAGCGGCTGCAAGTGCCGCAACAACCTGTTCATTGATCAAAGCCGTCAGCTGGGCTTGTGTGAGGTTGACTCGTCCACTCATGATCTTCACAATAAAGAGAGTATGGGCGAGTATGATATCGTGACAATGCGTAAGTGTGGAATGACAGAAGAGAGTGAACACACAAAGTTTTCAAGCAGTAGTTACTACGTTATCTAAGCATACCATGAGCAATGTATTATCTAACTAGCAAGTAGGAAATATAAACATGAATCATATCACCTATAGTATCAAGTCTTGCACGTGGAGCGAAGCGTCGTTGTGGATCGTTGAGCACTGTTCAGGTTATAGTCTGGTTTTATCCAAAAGTTTCCCCCTTTTTAAAACCAAGTTCACTATAACCAATGGCTCTGATACCAATCTGTCACACTCCCAAAATCCACATGCGGAGTACCACCGCTTGGAGGCGTGACTGACCAGGATCAAGCCACCAATCATATTGAACAATGTAAATAATAATTAAAGTTCAACCACACAATTTGAAAGGTGTTTAAAAGTAAAGCATAGTTAAAGTGTTCAGCGGATGCATAACGTAAAAACCCAAATATAAGTATTAATTTCGAAATAGTGTAAATGTTCAACATGGCACACACTGCCATGTCCCACAACGATTGCGCCTCCCTATGCAAGCTCCATGAATACCTAATGACCTGCAAGAAATGTAACAACGAGTCAACAACAAAGTTGAGCGAGTTCACAGTTGGTTGATTAGTTACTGCGTTCGTTTCAATAATCGTAAGTTCGTTTCGTAAACCACGTATCGTATTAACCCGTATCCTTGTTTCCCAAACCGTTTCCATGATTAGTGGGGGCTTCCCATGTGCGTTACCAGACCATGCCATATCGACTACTACGAAGAATAAGTGGTGCCCTAAGTCAATGTCTATCATCATTGACCCTTTGCCCTTAGTCCATTAGTACACGCCCGTCCGACTGGCACGGTGTGAGGTTTGTTAAACCTAATAGCGCTATTAACTAATGACCCGCTCGCCATAGGCCTCGGTGATTAAGTCGATATAAAATGAGGGACTTCATGATAGAGTTTTGGGTCCAGTGTTTTTAATCTTGTTGTCCTACCCAAGGAGGACGAACGTACGTATCCTACCCAAGGAGAATACGCGAGGTTTAATCTTGGCATCCTACCCATGGAGGATGGCCGTACATATCATACCCAAGGAGAATATGTAGTTTCCGTTTTAGTTCTTTAACCCATTCCCAGCCCTTGGGAATCCCACGCCTTGTAGAAAGTGTGAACTCACCTCGGTTTGCTCGGTATGGATAACTACTTCTTTCCAATTAATCAGTCAAAGCCTAATGTATGCATACGTACGTATCAGTTATCATTAGCAAGATTCATGTTTATTATGCTATCATATAGTGTATTGAAACATATTAACAGTCATTCAAGTTCATACTACCCATACATAGGCCACAACAGAAAATAAGTAGCATACCAAAGTAACTCATACAATCATAATACATGAAATCAGTGAAGACATCTCAACCTACTGTTCAAGTGAAGTCCCTTGGCGAAACTCGTACTCGGCGAAACTCTATGCGACGAAACCCACCATGTTTCGTCGTGTCAACCTATGACGAAACTCATCATGTTTCGTCTGCATTTCTTGTGACGGAACTCCACAACTTTCGTCGTCAACAATGTTTCGTCGGGTGAGACTTTCGCCGGCAATGTAACAGTTTGGCATACAATCACACAAACCCTAATCGTTATCAGCCGTTTCATCCTTATCATAGTCATACAATTGTCACCCAATTACAATAATCATGAATGCTACTTATCATCATACCAAAAGCATCACAGTATTTAACGTCTAACATAAACCCTAAATCACGAAATAACCCTCTATGATCCAGATTGCAATAAGAATATATTCACTGATCAGATCTACCTAATCACAAGTACTCAATCAAACAGTAACATGGTCTAAATCAGCGAACATAAACGAATACAAATCTCACTGTTTATCATTCTATCCTCTAATCATCTCATAACGGGTAATCAGATTCACCATTACAAATATCATTAACAATGGAATCTCGATATACATAATCATCGTGACAATCATCATAAATCAGACAGAGAAATCAAGTTATGACAACAAGCATTTACACAAACAATCTAAACAATATAACAAGCAATCAATTCTGATCATTACACACTAATCGATTACGGAAAGAACTAGCAAGGATCCAGGAGGGTGAGTGATTGCCGTCGCATAAAAGATGAACTCTAGGGTTTGCAAGAATGACGACTCACGTAACCTACTTCCTCTAAATACGTAAACTATAACTGTTGGGCCTTAACTGGGCCTCGGCGTAACATTGGGCCGGCGAAACCCTCCGTTTCGTCGGAGTGCAGATGGCGAAACCCTCTTTGTTTCGTCGAAGTGGTTTATGGCGCAACCCTGGGTTTCGTCGAGCTTATATAGGGTGAACTAGTTTAAGGTTTTAACTTATTCATATATGTTACATATCATATCACCAAACGTATCGACACAAAAGTCACAGAACGTCTCCACATATATCAACATGTACAGTTAAAAGGCAAACAAGTCATGTAAACAAACAACTAAACAGTTAACATACAATTAGCGTGAAGATGGAATCTTGGAAACTCGAGTTGTCACAAACGTCACCTTCAAAAGAGGGGCCTACTACTATAACTAAGATAATCTATTAAAAAGTGTAAAAGTGCGGAAATCATCAAAGGTTACACTAAAGGCGAGTCGCATCCAAGTGATTCATCTTGTCTATCTGTTTTTATTTTATTTTATTTTTCAGCATTTTTAGTTTTTATTTTCATGTTTAAAACTTTTTTCTAAAATTTCGATTTGATTAGACTTTTAGGATAAACCGGTACTAAAAGCTCTTGTATCCTTGGACGACCTCGGTATCATACCAACGTTACACACACATCAAGTTTTTGGCGCCGTTGCCGGGGACACAAGGATTTTAAGAAAGCTTAAAATCGACGGCCTAATCAGTTTTTCAAAACCTTCTTAAAACGCGCGCACAATTTATTTTCATTTTAGGTAGTTTTTGCATTACAGTACACTGAACACGGGGTCATGCTCACTGAACACGCCCCTGTGCTGCATTATTTTTACAAAACTCCCAGATACAGAGTCTGAACACGCCCCCGTGCTGCACAAAACCAGTCACTATTATTAAAACGCCTAGATACAGAACTTGAACACGGGGCTGTGCTCATTGAACACGGGGCTGTGCTCATTGAACACGGGGCCGTGTCTAGCCTTTGTTTCCGTTTTTATTTTTGTTTTCTGGTCCCGAGACTCTGTTGTGGTCTGCTGAGTGATTCTTATGGATCAATACTCAGGGGATTACAACTACCACTATGAGGAGGATGATTATAGGGAAGACTATTGCACCATTTGTGGTAATCGTCATTCGGCACAATATTGTGACCTCTTTGAACCATCTCATTCATACAACTATATGAGGAGCCCAGGTATGAGCCATCCACTTCATATACATCCTATGAAGACCCAAGGTATGAACCTTCTCCCTCATACTCATATTTTGATGAACCATGGTATGAGCCTTCATACTCATACTTTGAAGAACCAAGATGTGAGCCTTCACCTCCATATGCTTACTATGAGGAACCATGGCGTTAAAAACCCACCTCATATGAGTATTATGAAGAACAAAGTTACGACCCTTATCCATCATATACTTACAATGAGGAACAATGGTGTGAATCATCTACCTCATATGAGTACCATGAGGAACCAAGGATTGAACTTCCGAATTCAAGCTTTGAGGATCCTTATTCGATCACACCTATAGCCGATAAGATAATAGAACACCTTAAAACTATCGAGCGCTATATAAAAGAAGCCCGCGCAAGGGAAGAGGAATCCTGCGCAAGGGAAGAATTGACTTGTAATAAAGAAGAGATAGTTGAAAAGGTAAAAATAGAAGAGCAAATAAGTGAAAAGCCGACACATGAGTTAAACAACGAAAAAGGTGAGTCCGTTAACGTTAAAATTCAAGAAGAGTCTAATTTTCAAGAAATTAATCTCTTGTCACCTTCTTTCGAAAATCATTGTTTAGTACCCACTCATACTAAGTTTTTAAAAGAGTTAAACACTAACACTAAAATTGACGAAACGGTAAGCATTAAGTTAAGAAATGATCAAACTACGCTAGTAAAAGAAGATCCATTTGATATTAACATTACACCGGTTCCATGGTTTTTTTTTCAAAATTCCTTTATTAGTAATATTACAATTGATAAAGATCTTTGTGTTAATATAATGCCGAACTACATTTTCGAAAAATTAAGTATTGGTGATTTTTCTCCACTTCAAATACCCATTTTTCTATCTAATCGGAAAACAATAAAATCAATAGGGATAGTTGAAGATGTGTTGGTCCAAACCAATCAAATGGTAATCCCAACCGACTTCATCATCCTTGATGACGCTCCACTGGTGTTGGGACGACCTTTTGTAAATACCTACGAAGCTTTGAAAAATCGGAAGCATAACAATCTACCCATTCAATTAGGGGCATTCAAAAAAAGTGTCGATCTTGAGCGTTCAATGAAATATCCATTCGGCAATGATGACCCCCTAATTGAAAATGAAGATGAACCACCCGATACAAGAGAAGAAATCGACTACTTTGTTGAAGAAGAGGTCGCCATAGAACAACCTTCTTGGTTCTTGATCAAAATGAGAAACCAAATAAAGAGTCTCCTAAAGACCCATCTATTGAGCTCAAAGAACTTCCAAAAGGTTTGGAATATGCTTTTCTCGACAAAGATGGTAAATTACCTGTAATTATTTCGTCAAAATTAACTAGTGTAGAAAAAGAAAAACTAATCACACTTTTGAAAAAACACAAAAACGTGATCGCTTGTAGATATTAAAGGAATAAGTCCTTCCATGTGCACACACAAAATTTTGATGAATGATGACTATAAATCGGTGATACAACCACAACGTAGAGTAAATCCAAATGTCCAAGAAGTAGTTAAAAATGAAGTCATCAAATTACTTGATGCCGGACTCATTTACCCAATCTCCGATAGTCCTTGGGTAAGTCCCGTACAAGTAGTTCCTAAGAAAGGAGGTATGACGGTAGTAACTAACGAGAAAAATGAATTAATACCGACAAGAACCGTCACTGGATGGAGAGTATGTATAGATTATCGTCTATTAAATGAGGCAACAAGGAAAGATCACTTTCCTTTACCTTTTATTGATCAAATGTTAGAAAGATTATCCGGTCACAAATTTTATTGTTTCTTAGATGGTTTTTCAGGTTACTTTCAAATACCGATAACACCCGAAGACCAAGAAAAGACAACATTCACATGTCCCTACGGAACTTTTGCTTATCGATGCATGCCTTTTGGTCTATGTAATGCCCCCGCAACCTTTCAATGTTGCATGGTGACCATCTTCCATGATATGATAGAAAAGACAATGGAAGTCTTCATGGACGACTTTTCTATCTTTGGAGATTCATACGACCAATGCCTCGATAACCTTGAACGAATGCTATCCCAATGTGAGCAAACTAACCTCGCCCTTAACTGGGAAAAATGCCATTTCATGGTAACGGAGGGAATAGTACTCGGTCACAAAATCTCAAGCGAAGGAATGGAGGTTAATCGAGCAAAAATAGACACTATTTCTCGATTACCACCCCCATCCTCCGTTAGAGCTATCAGAAGTTTCCTTGGGCATGCCAAATTTTTTAGACGATTTATCAAAGACTTTTCAAAAATCTCAAGACCTCTAACAAAATTACTTGAAAAAGATGCCCCTTTCATCTTTGACAAGGATTGCAACCAAGCATTTCTAACACTAAAAGAAATGTTAGTCAATTTACCTATCATGATAGCGCCTGATTGGAAATTACCTTTCGAAATCATGTGTGATGCAAGTGACTTTGCAGTTGGAGCCGTCTTAGGACAACGAAAAGATAAGCATTTTCACCCAATCTTTTACGCTAGTAAAACACTTAATGATGCACAAGAAAATTACACAACAACAGAAAAAGAATTACTAGCTGTAGTATTTGCTTTTGATAAATTTCGTTCTTATCTGGTTCTTTCTAAAATGATAGTTTATACAGACCATGCAGCCATTCGATATCTCTTTAAGAAACAGGATGCTAAACCGCGTTTAATTAGATGGATTCTACTCTTCCAAGAATTTGACAGTGAAATAAAAGACAAAAGAGGAGCAGAGAACACCGCTGCAGATCATCTTTCCCGCTTGGAAGATCCAGCTTTGGAGGCAACTAGGGACGAACTAATCAATGAAAAATTCCCAACGGAATCCCTAGAAATAGTGGAATACCGAGAAGAGCCATGGTACGCCGACTATGCCAACTACTTAGCTAGCGGTATAGTCGCAAAAGGATGGCCACATCATCAAAGAAAAAAAATTCTTTGCTGATGTAAAACATTATTTTTGGGAAGATCCATATCTTTTTAAAATGTGTGCCGACCAACTTATCCGTCGATGCGTACATGGTAGTGAAGCAAGGAGAATTCTCCGCCATTGTCATGAAGGTCCATATGGAGGACATCATGGTGTTGCTAGTACCGCACGAAAGGTTCTTGATTCAGGATTCTATTGGCCAACCATTTACAAAGATGCCCAAAGTCTTATCAAGACATGTGACGCTTGCCAAAGATCAGGTAATATTTCTTCCAAAAATGAAATGCCATAAAATGGCATTCTTGTTTGTGAAATTTTTGATGTGTGGGGACTCAACTTTATGGGACCCTTCCCACATTCAAAAGGAAACAAATATATACTTGTGGCAGTGGATTACTTGTCTAAATGGGCCGAGGCCGAAGCACTTCCAACAAACGATGGAAGAGTTGTGGTAAGATTCCTGAAACGCTTATTTTCTCGTTTTGGAACTCCAAAAGCATTAATAAGTGATAGAGGTACCCATTTTTGTAACCATCAACTTGAAAAAAATTTAACAAGGTATGGGGTCTATCACCGGGTCTCAACGGCATATCACCCTCAAACAAACGGACAAGCCGAAGTGACTAATCGAGGTTTAAAAAAATACTTGAAAAAACCGTAGGGTTAAATAAAAAAGAATGGGCCGATAAATTAGACGACGCTTTATGGGCATTTCGAACTGCATAAAAAATAACAATAGGTAAAACCCCATATAAGTTTGTCTATGGAAAAAGTTGTCATTTGCCGGTAGAAATAGCACACAAAGTCTACTGGGCAATTAAAAACGTAAACTTAGACTTAGAAATGGCCGGTAGAAATCGATTTTGTCAATTAAATGAATTAGACGAATTAAGGAATCACGCATACTCTAACTCCGAAATTTATAAGGAAAGAATGAAAAAATTTGCATGATGAACACATTAAACCTAATGAATTTCGGGTAGGAGATCAAGTTCTATTGTTTAATTCACGACTTCGATTATTTCCTGGTAAATTAAAGTCTAGGTGGTCGGGACCTTTTTCCATCACCCATATTTTCCCACACGGTGCAATTGAAATTAAATCTCGAAATGGAATCCCATTCAAAGTCAATGGCCAACGGCTAAAGCTCTATCAAGGATTCATTGAGGATGAAGAGGAGGAAATCTTGCTACAAGCGGCCGAAGATTAAACAAAGGTTTAAGCATCAACATCATATCTTGTAAGTAACGAATGACGGGAAAGCTTCTAAATCGGTAAGATTTCTAAAACCAAGTTTCGGGAAACAGGGCACTCACACGAGCACTAAAAAAAATTTAGTTTTGCCCGCCCACGGGGCCGTGTCCAGCGGACACGGGGCCGTGTTCGCGCAACTGACGGGGATAAAACCCCTTTTCTATTCATTTCTTCATGTCAACATGCCCCGTTTCCCTGCAAGCTCTCTAGTTCCACCGGAAATTTCTGCAGATTTCCACGTTTTTCCGACTTCCAACAACGTCAAGGTATGATTCTATCATCATAATTAGTTAGATTAGTCACATGCATGTAGTATAACATCAAAAATTTGAGGAAAAATCTAGGGTTCATCAACTTGAACCGAATCAAACCTCAAATTTTTGCTTAGACCTGTTAGCATTAGTGTAAATGCATGTTATAGGAAGTAAATCAACTTGAATTGTTTGTAGATTTGCCCGATTTCAAACAAAAACCTCAAACCCTTGTTTTTGAACGGAAAAGGATAAAATTGATGGGGTAAACAGTTTTTTTTGGAAAAAGGGCATTTGGGGTTTCATTTTCGGGGAAAACCGCCCATACTCAACCAAAAATTTTCAAGTTTTCAGGACCGGGTCGAAAAATTAGATTTTTGGGAAACAGACGCCTGAGCACGGGGGCATGTCCAACTAATTTCTGGCGAACATGGGGCGTGTCCACTTAACACGGGGTCGTGTTCAGCTGACTGTTTTCAGTTTTCTTCAAAAAATTTACTGTTTTGTGCTAATTGTTTGGTGTTTTCTTTCAGATGGCCAAGAAGTTTACTAGGTTCAACCCAAATGAGTGGGCTGCTCAAGCACGGTTTGAGATTCTCAAGACAAGACCCGAAGAAAATCCCCGACAAGTTTGCTTGGATACTCTAGAAGCAGTAGACCAAATCGACCGCTTCAACAACCTTGTTATTGGTCCACTAAGAGCAGCTCTTTGCACTCGGCTCCACTCCATGCACGAGTATAACATGGAATTTTATAGCATGTTTGCCTTCAAGGCAAAAGCGGAGCCGTTTGACAATGAGGGGGTGGAATTTCGGTGTGCAGGGGAAAAGTTCTCAATATCGATTGCACAATTTGGGGCTATCATTGGGTTATATGATGAGGCAGATGCTGGAGATGAGGAGAACACTGATGGTCTTCGTGAACTCCCACAAGACCAACGTCAAGCAATATGGGCTCAAATTGGGGAAGGACACTATAACCCGAGCCAGACCAAGAGCACACAGTTGCGGGACCCTCTCTACCGCTACATCCATAGGGTCCTCACATACTCCCTCTGCCAGAAACATGACAGTGGTGGTGTTGTAGGCTTGCATGATCTGATAGTCCTCCACTGCATTCACAACCGTATAAACCTCGATGTTCCATACCTGCTACTTCGCAACATGCACTTGAACGAACTTGCCACTCCCCCGACCCCTATCCTTTTTGGAGGGTGGATCTACCGCCTCTTCAAGCATTTTGTGCAAAGGATGCCAAGGTCCTTCCAGAAGGGCCCATGGTCAGGAAAAGTGGACCTCGATATATGTCGCTCCATGGGTATAATCAATGAAGCAAATGACGGGACGATCAGATTTCAGACGGTTCAAGGGCATGTGTGGAACCCTCAAGAAGCTCTCGTCCTTCACACTCCACATATCCGTCCTCCTCCCCAGTACCAGTATCAGCATCATGGTGATCCGGGCCAATCCTCCTCTCAAGGAGGTGATTTTCCTAATTTCCAAAGTTTACATGATCTTTTGCAGGAAAACCTCATGTGCACTCACAACACCTACAATATGGCAAGCAACACGTACACCCGGGTTGGAGTTATAGAAAGGAACATCTCCGACATGCAGGATGACATCAGTAACATCCGGGAGTACATGGCGGGCCAAGGAGGAGATGACGAGGACGACGACATGGATTGAGAAGGTCTTAAAAGGTTAACCCCTTACTCTTACAAACAATTTCATGGCCTGCGTGCCATTGTTGAACAATTTACTTTTCCGTTAACACTTTTAATTTCCTGCATTTTTTTTTAGCTTGTGTTGTGGATGTTGAACTTATGGTAAAGTAGGATGTTGGTTATTTTGTTTGGTGTGGTATTTTTAAGTAAAACATGTACCTACGAGGCTTGGAAGCACTAAGTATTAGTGCTACATAAGCCTGGAAAGCATAACCGAAAGCCGAAACCTGTTTTCAATGATTGCAGATTGTCAACACGGGGCCGTGTCCAGCCGACACGCCCCCATGTCCACCGCCCAGTACCTGCTGTTTGTTTAATTTCTGCCCAACACGGGGTCGTGTTCACCAGGCACGCCCCCATGTCCACCTTCTGTAAGTTTTCGTTACTGGCAGTCTGACCACGGGGTCATGCTCACCCAGCACGGGGCCGTGTCGAGATGCCCAGTAGCATCAAAACCTTTTTTTAAACACCTTTTTACACATTCAATCAACCTAAAAACTTATTTTCGGGACACATTGAGGACTATGTGTAATTTAAGTGTGGGGGGATGCTAAAACCTTGAATTTTGCAAGTCCTAATAACAAGCCTTACACAAAACTCTATTGGAACCGCTAATCACCCCAACTTTTTTCAAAAACTTTTCATTTTTTTTTACTTGTCTTGGTTTAATTTGGGAATAACAAGTTCTAAAAAGGTTATATTTTTACAAATTTACAACCGATAGCGTCGTGATAAAAAGAACTAACATAAGAAAATAATGAAACGACATGACAAATCTAGTTAAAATTTGATTATATTTACTCGATCGCATTATAAACCCATTCCCACAAAAAGTGAGTTTTGAGCCTTTATTGAGCATACAAATATACATCTTTAAAATTAAATGCTCATTTTTCGTTTCTTGTGTGAATAGCCGCTTGGTTTCTTACAACTCTAGAACTTGCCATGACGATACATTCCCAGTCCTTACCAACTTAAACTCAAGTAAGTAAATGATGGAGGCATTAGGACTAACCCTTTTTCTTTTCAACACCATTATTTTTCATTTTTTTTCACCTACCCAAAATCCCCCTAGTTAACCCCTTTGAGCCTAAACCTTTTCATTTCTAAACCCACAAAACAAACACCCTTTACCCACCAAAAACCCTTTTTTTTATTTTTAAACCCTTTATTTTAGTAAAAAGCACGGTCTTCATATGACATTCCTTATTAAAAAAATGAAGTATAGCAATAAACAAACAAGTTCCTCAAAGAAACTTTGTTTGAAAATGTTTTGTTTGAATAAAAGTCACAAAAACAAAGAGTTTTACGACGACCGACGATTTTTACGCTTTTAGCCCTTTCTACTAACCACTAACCCAAAACCCCCTACCTTTAACCCAAGCCTAACCCTTCCCCAAGTCCTCTTGATATTTACAAAGGTTTATAGTTAAAAAGGAGGAGGATTGATTGCTTGGCAAGCATATGGTAGAAGTAGGTTCCATGCCGGTGTCGAGTGTTTCACAAAAATAGATCTTCGGCCGAGTGTTGAGTGATCTCCCGTGAGGTATGTGAAATTGTATATAAACGGAGTTTTAAAGAGGCATGTTATGCCCAAATAAGTAATTTCTCTTATGAAATGTTCTAAATAAATCATAACGAATAGGATTGTAAATAACATAAAAATAAAGCCTGATAAAGATCTTGGATTCCTGACACTCAAAGACAAGCCCAAAACTTCTCTTCTACCCATTCCATTTGGGAGTGTAAGCCACATTATAAAGAGTTTTGCTTGAGGACAAGCAAAGATTCAAGTGTGGGGGTATTTGATGTGTGTAAAATGCAACATATAAAATACATCAATTGAGGCATAAAACTAACCATTTTTTAGTACTAATGTTGGAAAAAGTGTGCTTTTGTCTTCCTTTTGTATTTTTAGGATTAAATGAGCGTAAATGAACAAAAGGAACAAATATGCAGCAAAATCTAACATAAATGCAAGAAAAGGAATAAACGTGGCATGCCCGACCCCTCGATAGCATCTTCCCAAGCAAAAACAAAGAAACAGAAGGCTGACCACGGCCCCGTGCCCAGCGGACACGGGGGCGTGGCCAAGTGTCTGCAGAAAAGACAAAGTTGTAGAAGTTTCTATTCCCAGCATGGGGGTGCGCCCAGCTCAACACGGGCCGTGGTCAACGCTAAGATTCACAGAATCCAAGCAAATCTTGATAGTACAGATACGCTTCTGCACACGAGGCCGAGCCCAGCAGACATGGGGGCGTGTGGAGCTAATACAGACAAATTAAAATTAATGAAGAAAGAGAAAAAGGATGGACATAGGGCCGTGCCGAATGGACACGGGGCCGTGTCCGGGCTTCTGTGCAGGCTATAAATAGAGGTGCTTGGTTCACTTCAAAGGCATCCCTTGGCAAACCACCTCTCTCTCACTTCACCCACACTCCACCACCATCACAACCCACATCCACCACCATCATTCATCATCCATCTTAGAGTGTGTGTAGTAGTCTCGGGATCTAAGATTGATAGTAAGAGTTCTTGACAATCAAAGGCCATGTTTGCCTAAGTCTCTTACATCACTTGGTGAAGACAAGCATTTAGTGAAATACTTTTGATTTTTAAACTTTTCGCACTTTTTATTTGGTTTTGTATTGATGACTTTAATAACTAGTTTTTATGTTGAAGGTGAAACTTCCTTATCATTTGTCTGTGGTGTCTTGACGTTATTTTACTGTCTATATAAAATAAAAGATTTACACCATTCATATCTCTACGGTCTATATAGAGATATGTTGGCTACCTGGTCGGGGGTTAAGGGAATGGTTTGGTAAGGTTCTTGCCTTGTTCAGTGTATAGATCTGCAAGGACTTGGGTCAAGCTTACTAGGACCTCCTTCAATACCCACTGGTATTGGATGGCGGGGGTGCGAATGGCTTGATCCCCTCATATGTAAACTACTATTAATACATTAACCCGGCTACTTGGGATTGTATCCCTGCTGACTCAAACCACTTAGCCGATGGTAACGTCACCTTCAAAAGAGGGGCCTACCACATTACACATTAATAACTTAATTAATTATCTTTCAATATTCCGACCCTTTAGGATTGTATCTTTGCTGACTCAAACTACTGGGTTGAGGGTAACGTCACCTTCAAAAGAGGGGCCTAATACTATAACTAAGATAATCTCTTAAAAAGTACAAAAGTGCAGAAATCATCAAAGGTTACACTAAATGTGAGTCGGATCTGAGTGATTCATCTTGTCTATCTGTTTTTATTTTATTTTATTGTTCAGCATTTTTAGTTTTTATTTTCATGTTTAAAACTTTTTCTAAAATTTCGATTTGATTAGACGTTGAGGATAAACCGGTACTAAAAGCTCTTGTGTCCTTGGACGACCTCGGTATCTTACCAATGCTATACTACGGTCACGATGGGTGCACTTGCCCATATGTGTGTTTAGTGTTAGTAGAATATCGTGTTTTGTAAATTTAAAACTTGACTAAAGTGTCAAAAAGGGAATAAAATATAACTAAAAACATATCATACCTAACGCACATCACAATGACCTTTTCCTCAATAGTTTACTGCAATCACCAATTAAAATATGTGAAAAATAGTAAACAATAAGTAGAGCAACTTTTAATCAAATGATACGGTATGGTTTTAACGATAAGGTCCGGGCAAAATTATATATATATATATATATATATATATATATATCATTTTTGAAATATCTAATTATGTATTTTGTGAACATGCATTTCTTGAAATTTTCATGAATAGGGAGCATATATAGAGCAAGAACATTTTTTTGGTAAAGTAACACAACACAAGATGATCAAAAGCACTACCGAACAGATTTCTCAAAAGCATGAGAAACGACTTTTGAGCCACTCCATAAATAAGTTGATCCTCAACAACATTGACAGATTGTTGATCTTGATAAGAATTAAATCTTAATTTTTGAGATATCAGTATCAATTTTACATTTTTTTTAGATTTCTTTTTTAACCTTTTAAATTTTAAGTCTTTTCTACTTATAAAATTGTGATCGAGATTTAAGAATCAAACAAAAACCAACAGAAATCCACCTTAAACCGCTTGTGTAGACGTGAATGAGATGCCTCCATATCCTTCAGTATCTCCAAATGCGAGAAATAAACATGACGCTTGAGAGAATCGATGTTCAATGACGTCATTTCTTTCGGATCAAAGATCGTGTTAAGCGCTTTGCTCAGTGACTAGTGTGTCGGTTTAGGCGATGTTCCGGTAGGCGTCTCCACAGATGATTTTTTGTTTAGATTGTTGTTGTTCTTCTTCATTAGAGACGAGTAGGTGTTTGAAATGTCATTGAAGCAGTGGAAATTGAACTTGAACTTCGGTAGAGATTCGGTCAGTGATCGATCTAGTAGGACCTTTAAAAACATTGGATAATTTACTTGAAACATATATCACGTTATAAGTATCTTTTACCAAATATCCACAAAAGGATAATTTACATGGATTTTAAATATTTCCAACAAAACTACTTCTACTTATTACACATAAGTTTCGTTTCAAAAGGATTATTATAATTGCGGAAGCTTTGACATTTGTGTGTTCGATCCTTTCGGGTACTTGATCATCATCCGCAATTCGCTACCATCAACTATAATCCAGATTTATTTTCAAAACATTAGTCATTGATGTTTATAATGTGAATTAACAAGTCCTAAAGTCAAAACACATAAAAGAACAACATTTTTCCAGCTCTGTGTCTCGGTCGCGGGACGCGACAGACAAAGGGCTAGCCTCCACGGGCCGCGAGGGCTCTAGTTTAACTCCTTTCTAAAGAATGTTCACCCATCAGTAGGAATGTTCATTAAATAGTAGTAGCGTTCACTGAATAGTAGGGGTTTTTGCTGAATAGTAAGAGTTTTCACTGTACAGTAGGAGTGTGCACTGTACAGTAGGAGTGTTCACTGAACAGTAGGGGTTTTCACTGAATAATAGGAGTTTTCACTGTACAGTAGAAGTGTTCACTGAACAATAGGGGTTTTCCAAATTATTCGACCCGTTTACATTAATGAGGTATAAAATGTACTTATAAGCTCAAAACTTCCATAAGAACCACATCTTATCATTCGTTTACATTACGACACAATAAACTAAAACTCAAGTGCCGATAATAAGGTACATATGTCCTAATTTTTCAGGTTTAACTTAATTAGCAACATTTATCACTTTAACTTACCAAAGTTTAATACTTTGGTGATTTTGACCCGTTTGATTTCACTAGCGAATCCATCGCCCTTTTTGAATCAAACATATAGTATCCGAGTCAATTTAACCAGGGGAACTTTTAAGTGGAATCCACCACTTTCTTCATTTCTATATTCTCGACATTTCTACTTTTTCGTGTTTGGATACTACTGATATTCGCTAATTTACACATATTTTAGTCCCCCGTTTTACCCCTATTTTATGCGTTTTTGGCCGTAAAACCGTCATTCGGATACTTAATTATCTACACTTTTGTTTACAGGCCTAAAACAGCATACCAGACAAGATGATAGCGAAAACGAGGACTTTCCGGACAAAACGACGAAGCTGCGAACATTCTGTTAAGGAAACTGACCTGGGCCTGTGGAACGGTCGTGCGACCTGATGCACGACCGTGCATCTCCGACAAATGCTGATCAACCCGGCATTGAACGAGGGTGCGACTAGGTGTGCAAGGCATATAAGGTCAGCCCGGTGATGCACGGACGTGCCATCTAAAGAACGACCGTGCGGCTACGATGATCCAGCCTGATCTCGGTGATGAACGCCCGGTGCAGCAGCTCGTGCAACAAGTACCCGGAACTGAACAACCGTTCCATCCGAAGAACGGTCGTGCGATATCGTATCTGGTCAAAGATCTGATAACGTATGCAGTATGGTGCCCCATCCCCAATAATTGCTTAAAGTGCACGGTCGTGCCATCTGAAGAACGACCGTGCGACAGCGAAAAAATATAAAAACAGAACAGAAACATTCTGTTCGACATTCTGGAATTTTGGGAGCTTCACTGGCGATTTTACAGGCTCCGGAGGCTTTGCTTTTGACCCGGATTCAAGCCACATTGTGCCGTTTAGCTCTATATCTATCCGGATTCTTAGTCTAGTGCTTGTTTATGGTTTGATTTTCTAATCTTTCCATGATTTGGTTAATCTTTCAAGTACTTAGACTAATGTTTATGTATTATTGTAGCCTTTGGGCAAAAACACCACAATCCCTTGCTTGATTATAACCATTAGTATGTAATCTTTGTTTGTAATGACACTTTGAAGTATTTTCTATGTTAATCTTTGATGATTAGTTTGCAACCTTGTTATTGATATTGAATTCTTGATTATAAGTAATTATGTTGGATGATTGATGCTTGGTTAGTTAAGATAGTTGAAAAATGAAGCTTAATTAATCTTGTATTAGTAAACTTTGAACTTGGTTAACTATTTTAGCTTGGTTTAAATGTATGCATCATGATATTAGAAATGATTAGTGGTTTAATAAAATGTAATTATTGTTAATCAAGAGAGCTTGCCGTCACGTAAGGACCTTAATGGGTTAGATGGTGTCGTTATAAATTCTTGCCATGATTTGTTAGCTTAGTTAGTAGTTTAGGCCAAAATTGCTATCTTGGTGAATTATTGTGCAAGATTTGTAAAATGAACTCGGTTGTGATTTAATCTAGTTTATGCTTGACAGTTGGTGGTTGCATTGTGTTTATCGGTGTCGCTTTCCTTGTTAAGTGAGGTTAGAAAACTCCTAACGGATGACTAACTTATTTTTAAGAGATTTTCATAGACATTTAGCAATTGCACGTTAAAGAACAATTTTAGGTGGTTAAAGTGTGTTTATCGTTTTAGCTTTCCGAATGATTGTCATGTTAGGATTCCCGAAAGGGATACTAATTGTCTTAAAATGGAAAATTGACCAAATGCTTCTAGTGCCAAAACCGACTTAGTTGACATACTGTGGTTGTGTATTAAGCAAGGCTTTTTACCTATTTTATACTATGTTTTATTTGTATTTGTTTACGCTTTCTTTAGTCTATTGAAAACCAAAACAACTTATGTTTTTACCGGTAGTGTAGTGATAAAGGTCTAGTATTATTTCTCCGCCCATTTCCTTGGATCGATACTTGGTTCTTACCAATACTTTATTACATATATGACGGGGTACACTTGCCTCTTTTGTGTGTGTTTTGATGTAAAGTAATAATCACTTTTATAAATTTAAAAGCAGTTCGTGTGTAAATTCATTGCAAAATTATGTATATATACGCACACGTCAAGTTTTTGGCGCCGTTGCCGGGGAAATGGCGAGTTTTAGGAACGACCCGAGTCATTGTGTTATCGGCGTATATACTTATTAATATTTGTGTATACTTTCTTGATTATTTGTTTGTTTATTCATTTGTTAATATTTCTTGCTTTCGTTCGATTTATTCGTTTTCGTACATATTTTTGTTTCATTTATTTATTTGATCCAGATTTATTTATTCATTTATTCTTTGAATTTTCGGTTTTGAAAAATCATTTTTATGATAGCCGATTCGATTATTTTATTGTGTTGAATTTTTATAAAATTTTGGGCCCATTTTCGGATTTTTATAAAATTTTTCAGCCCATTTATAATAATTTTCTGCTTCTATTCAGCTGAAAAAAAAAACAGCATTATTATATTAATAAAATATTCATTATGTCCATTTTTCGTTTGCAGGTTAATGTTCTCAACACCCCCTCCCAATCTTGTTGAGCCGTCAGACGAGCCCGAGCGTGATCTGAGAAGGCATCTTCGTGCGAAAGGGCGTGCGGTTAGGCTACTGCTCGCATCTGGCGAGCCGGAGCCGGTGGTACCCGTTGAAGCCGAGGGCTCAGGGGCAGCAGGGAACGCAATCATGGCAGACGACGAACGACCTTTGAATGAGTCAAATCAGCCTGGAGCGACAGGCCTGGAGCCGAGTATCCTTAGACCTACTATAGATGCACCTGTTTTTGAAATTAAATCTAGTATAATTAATATGGTGCAGAATTCGGTGCAGTTCGACGGGCGCGAACATGAGGATCCCGGACGACATATAGCGGCTTTTCTCGAAGTTTGTTCCACGTTTAAGATGAGGGATGTTTCAGAGGATGCCGTTCGGTTGAGGTTGTTTCCTTTCTCACTGCGTGACAAAGCCAGAGCGTGGCTTATGTCACTGCCAGCTGGGTCCATCTGGACCTGGAATGGGTTGGCGGAGCTATTTATGAAAAAGTACTTTCCACCCGAGAAGACAACCAAGTTAAGAAACCGAGTGGTTACCTTTCGTCAGGATGAGGGAGAGTCGTTGCATGCAGCTTGGGAGAGATTCAAGGATCAGTTACTTGATGTTCCACATCATGGCTTCACCAAGAGACAGCTAGTCTTGACATTCTATCAGGGGCTTAGCTACAATACGCAGGAGCGATTAGATATGAATTCAGGAGGCGATTTGGGGACAAAGACGCCCAATGAGGCTTACGATATCATTGAAAAGGCTGTGTTGAAGTCTAGCTCTCGCCGCGAAGGAGATAGAAGTCGGGCTACATCATCATCATCAGGATCCCGCGCAGGAGTTCATGCTGTAGACGACTATACGGCCATTACTGCACAAATCTCGGCTCTCGCATCGAGATTCGACACGTCCCAGATGATTGCGCATGCGGGCTCGAGATGTGACCAGTGTGGAGTGTCACACGAGCCTGGGGCATGTTTTCAGGGAGTCGTATACGAGGGCCACGAAGAGGTAGATTTCGTGAGTAATCAAACTAGGCCTCAGAACAACCCTTACAGCAACACATATAATCCCGGTTGGAGAAATCACCCAAATTTTGGGTGGCGTGCGAACACAGGCAATCAAAATCCTTTAGGATTTACTCCGCGCGCTCCAGCGCAACCGCAAGGTCAGGGTCAGCAGTTCCAGCAATATAACCAACCTTACCAGCAGCGTCCATATTCATACCAGAATCAGGGCACTGGGAGTAGCTCCCAGCAGCAGGCCCCTCAGTCTAGTTCTAAGCTGGAGGATATGATGGCTCAGCTTCTTACTAGCTCCTCGAGCGCGAATCAGTTAGCCGAAAAACGCTATCAGCAGAGCGAGGATCGTTTTCTCTCCCATGTGGGGGAAATGAGGAGTCACAAAGCCTCGATTCAGAACATCGAGAATCAGGTTGGTCAGCTGGCACAGATGATATCGAAGAGACCCCAGGGTGGTCTCCCGGGTAATACTGAGACAAACCCGAGCGGGCACAGGGATGTGAACGCTGTGATGACCAGGAGTGGAAAACCTACCGGACCCGTCATATCGGACTCACCACCGATCACTGAAGCGGTCCCGACTGACACACCGGACGAGGTGCAAGCCAGGCTACGCCCAGCAAGTACAGCACAAGTCCCGGAGCCGGTCAAAGATTACACTCCTCCGGTACCTTATCCAGGCAGGCTGAAGAAGCAGAAGACTGAAGAACAAAACGGTAAGTTTCTTGAGATGTTTAAGCAATTGCATATAAACATACCGTTTCTTGAAGCCTTAGCTCAGATGCCGAAATATGCCAAGTTTCTCAAAGACATCCTCTCAAATAAACAAAAACTCGAGGACATGTCTTGTGTGGTTATGAATGAAAGCTGCTCTGCTATTCTCCAGAATCGCATGCCTACAAAAATGGGAGATCCAGGCAGTTTCACGCTTCCTTGCCTCATTGGCAATATGTCCGTCAGTCATGCGTTAGCAGATCTAGGAGTGAGTATAAACCTTATGCCCTATAAGGTTTTTACAAAGTTGGATCTAGGTGAGCCGTCACCTACGAGGATGAGTATTCGACTTGCGGATCGTTCTATCAAGTATCCACGTGGGTTTGTAGAGAATATGCTTGTTAAGATTGACAAGTTTGTGTTTCCCATGGATTTTGTTATCCTGGACATGGATGAGGACTCGAGAGTGCCTCTGATACTCGGACGCCCGTTTCTGAATACCGCCCGGACAATTGTGGACATGGCGGCAGGCCAAATCACACTCCGAGTAAATGATGAGCATGTGACGTTTGACATTAAACGTTCTATGCAGCATCCTCAGAGTCAAGACGATGCTCTCTATTATGTCGACATCGTCGACACTTATGTGAGCACGCATTTCCAGGGTACGATTGAGGAGATAGATTCGGACACACATCTCTTGTGTGGGGACCTAAATGGCATTACACAGGAGGGCCACGATTTAGAGCAGCCAGTCTTTCAGATTGGTGACGATGGTCCCCAGAGTCCGGATCGATTCGCAGAATTTGATCGCGAAAGTGAAGTGAAGTCGAAGCCTTCAGTGGAAAATCATCCAACCTTGGAGCTTAAAGAGCTCCCACCGCACCTGGAGTACGCATTTCTGGATGAGGAGCATCATTTGCCGGTCATTATTTCATCTGGTTTGGCAGAAGAAGAGAAGAGCAGACTGATGCGTGTTTTGAGACTTCATAAGAAAGCAATCGCTTGGAAAATCATGGACATTAAAGGAATAAATCCCTCCTTCTGTACACATAAAATTCTAATGGAGGATCAGTTCAAGCCGAGTGCGCAGCACCAGAGGCGGCTGAACCCAAACATGCAAGAGGTCGTTAAAAAGGAAGTGATTAAGTTATTAGATGCTGGTATGATCTATCCCATTTCCGACTCTGTTTGGGACAGTCCTGTGCAGGTAGTGCCCAAAAAGGGGGGCATGACTGTGGTAGCGAACGATAGGAATGAGCTCATTCCAACCAGGACGGTCACTGGATGGCGGGTTTGCATCGATTATCGCAAACTCAATGACGCCACTCGCAAGGACCACTTCCCGCTTCCATTCATTGATCAAATGTTGGAGCGTCTGTCAGGGAAGTCATATTATTGTTTTCTGGATGGGTTCTCTGGTTACTTTCAAATCCCTATCGCTCCTGAGGACCAGGAGAAGACCACATTTACCTGTCCCTTCGGTACATTCGCCTACCGGGCGTATGCCATTTGGGCTGTGTAATGCACCGGCCACTTTCCAGCGATGTATGGTCGCCATTTTCCACGACATGATTGAGGATTCCATGGAGGTGTTCATGGACGATTTTTCGGTTTTTGGGGACTCCTTTGATCAATGTTTGGAAAATTTAAAAAGGATGCTTAAGAGGTGTGAGGAGACGAATCTGGTCCTGAACTGGGAGAAATGCCACTTCATGGTGAAGGAGGGCATAGTCCTGGGACACAAGATTTCTCATGCGGGCATGGAAGTCGATCCAGCTAAAGTCGACGTTATTTCACGACTTCCGCCCCTACCTCTGTTAGAGCTATACGGAGCTTTCTCGGTCATGACGGGTTCTATCGGCGATTCATCAAAGATTTTTCAAAAATCGCCAGACCCATGACCCGTTTGTTAGAGAAGGACGCTCCGTTTGTGTTTGGAGATGATTGCTTGAGGGTTTTTGACCTTCTCAAGCAAAAGTTGATAGAGGCCCCTATTTTAGTCGCGCATGACTGGAGTCTGCCATTTGAAATTATGTGCGACGCCAGCGACTACGCTATAGGGGCCGTTCTGGGTCAAAAGAAGGAAAAGCACTTTCACCCGATCTATTATGCGAGTAAAACTCTTCACGACGCTCAGGAGCATTACACCACGACTGAAAAAGAGCTCTTGGCGGTCGTTTTCGCATTTGATAAATTTAGATCGTATCTAGTGTTTCGAAAACCGTTGTATACACTGATCATGCAGCCATTAGATATCTCTTCAGCAAACAGGACGCTAAACCGCGTCTAATCAGATGGATCCTGTTGCTGCAAGAGTTTGATATAGAAATCCAAGATAAAAAGGGTGCTTTGAATGTAGCGGCTGACCATCTATCTCGGTTAGAGCACAGAGACATCGAGGACTCGCGTTGGGATTCAATCAATGACAATTTCCCACACGAGTCTTTGATGGGTGTAGAGATATGCGATGAGTCGCCTTGGTTCGCCGACTTTGCGAACTACCTTGCTTGTAGAATTCTGATTAAAGGGTTGACTCACCAGCAAAAGAGGAAATTCTTTTCAGATATCAGGCATTACATTTGGGACGACCCTTTTCTATTCAAGGTGGGTGCTGATCAGGTGATCAGAAGATGTGTATCAGGGACTGAGGTGACCGATATTCTGCGCCAGTGTCATGAGGGACCTACCAGAGGCCACCACGGAGCCAACTTCACCGCGAAGAAGGTGTTGGATTCCGGGTTTTACTGGCCGACCATTTTCCGTGACGCGCAGAGTTGGGTGAAAGCGTGCGATGCTTGTCAGAGGGCGACAAATATATCGGCACGCGACGAAATGCCCCAGAACTGGATACAGGTTTGTGAAGTCTTTGATGTTTGGGGGATAGACTTCATGGGACCATTCCCCCCCTCACGTGGAAACAAATACATACTCGTGGCTGTTGATTATGTATCAAAGTGGGCGGAGGCGCAAGCCTTACCCACTAACGATGCCAGAGTAGTTGTAAGGTTTCTTAAAAGTTTGTTCGCCCGATTTGGCGCTCCGAAAGCGCTCATTAGTGACCGAGGGACTCATTTCTGTAACACACAGCTTGAAAAGGCTTTGTCCTGATACGGTGTGCATCACCGTTTATCCACACCATATCATCCGCAGACAAGCGGGCAGGTGGAAGTCACGAACCGTGGGCTTAAGCGCATCCTTGAGCGGTCTATTGGTGCTAACCGCAAGGAGTGGTCGGACAAGCTTGATGAGGCATTATGGGCATTCCGTACAGCTAATAAGACCCCTATAGGGACCACCCCCTTTAGGTTGGTATACGGAAAGGCATGCCATTTACCGGTCGAGTTGGAGCACAAGGCTATGTGGGCTTTGAAAACCGCGAATTTGGACCTTAAAACCGGAGGTGAAGCCCGGTTTCTCCAAATTCATAAATTGGAAGAATTGCGGCAACAAGCCTATGAAAGCTCCGTACTCTACAAAGAGCGCACGAAGAAATTTCACGACAACCACTTGAAGGACCACAAAGAATTCCAAGCGGGTGATCTTGTTCTTCTTTACAATTCACGGCTGCGCTTATTTCCTGGGAAGCTTCATTCACGCTGGACAGGACCGTACATAGTTAAGGAGGTATTTCCGTACGGTACTGTTGCAGTAGAGAACGCGGATGGCGTTACTTTCAAGGTAAATGGTCACCGGTTGAAGTTGTACGTTGCTGGGCCGATAGAGTCGGCGGTGGAGGTAATTGAACTCCAAACCCCGCACACATCATAAGTGTGGGGAGGAGAGAGTCTACGCTACTGACTCGCGGATCAAAAATGTAGCAAGAGCGTATTTTGCGCTTTAGGGGTAGTATCGTCTTTTTAGTTGTTTTTGTAGTTTTAGCGTAATTTAGGTTAGTTAGGTAGTTTCCGTTAGTTTGTTTAAGTTTCATACGTGCCGGGCGTAGGTTCTGTGTTGAAATATTGTTAGAACAGTTGGCGTGTCGAAAAAATGGCAAAAAACGGCCATAACAGTTGCTGGAAATAGCTTCTGCGGAAAATTCTGATCTGCAGCTGATGCACGCCCGTTCCAGGATCCGCACGACCGTGCGTTTCCGAGGGCCGGCATGGTGGATCGCACCCCCGGTGCATTTCCAAGAACACTTGCTAGGGCTTGGGAGATGTCGGTGACGCACGACCGTGCCATACGGAGAACGACCGTGCGTCAGGCTGAGGGCAGTTTTGTCATTTGGCACTATAAATACCCTCATTTGCAGCCCCCATTCACAATTCGCGAATCCCTAGTCGCTGCAAGCCGTTCCAGGCCGTTTTTACTCCAAATCGCACGGTTTTTCGCACGATCTCTCGCCCTACTTCGCATGGTACGTTCCTAGTTGTAGATTATCTGTTTCTTTGCTTTCTAGGTTAGATTTCTTCCGATTCTTCAAGGTTTTTTAGGGTTCTCTTCATAAATACAAACGAAACCCTAGCCTTTGTTTGAATCGTGCCTATCGTGAACATCCGGTGCATTTTCTGACCTTTGTTTGTGAAAAAACATGATGATTTGTGAAAAAATCGGGCTACTAAGAGCCTGGGTCAGAATCTGCAGAAAATCACTGTCGAACGGACGTTCCTCGTATGGAACGGTCGTGCACTACCGGATAATCACGATGATTTGTTTGTTGGTCGGTGTGGCACGGTGGTGCGGTTGGTCGCACGACGTGCAGTTCCGGCATATTTGGGCATTTAGTACTCGTCGTCGGTAACGCACGACTGTGCAACTCGACGCACGACCGTGCCATTTGCCCAGATCAGAATTCACAGCTTCTTCATAACTGTCTGCTCGCCTGTTTTCGATTCAACTTTTTCCTGTTTCCATCTTTCTAACGTTATTCCTCATACAGATGGATCATCCTTTCCTTCAGTTTGACCCCGATATTGAAAAAGAGGCTCTTTGCATTCCGAAGCGCGACGCCTTATGGGCAAGGCGGGGACAGTTCGGAGTCCCCCGATGGTTGGACTGGGAAGTCATGCGGGACCTCAATCAATATGACCGACTTGACGAAATGATGAGTCTCCCGCTTTCCAATCTGGTCGGTGTCAACCGACCCGTTTATCGGGAGCTGACTATAGAGTCCTTTGCATCTTATTCCTATGAAAAGCCGGTTGCCAATAGGAGACCTAAATTTCGCCACAAGAATCGGGTAACTTTCAGGTTATGTGGACGATGGAATACGTGGTTGGTTGGTCGTTTGGGAAGGAGGCTCGGGATCTATACAAGGGATGATATGGATGATCCCGATCTCTTCACTAATCAGTTCACTTTTCCATCCGATGCAGTTCGGGATGCATTTTGGGCTGCAAACGCTGTTGGGGAACCATACAACCTGAGGATGTCGAAGGCTTCTAGATTGCGAGACCCCTTGGTGCGAGTGATGCACCATGTGTTTAGCCATACGATATGAGGTCGCATGGACAGTCTTGGTAACTGTCCAACACAAGATTTGCTTTTTCTATATGCGTTGGTTGATAAAGCACCCATCAACCTAGCCGCACGAATGGCTGAGTACTTCGTGAAGAGCTCGGGGCGAACTCCGAACAGTGAGATACATGGCGGTCAGTATGTGACCGAAATAGCCTACAATGAAGGCCTTATGACTGAGAAGGTGGTCCAAAGTCTCACTCTTATTACCGAGGGGGTTCATGTCGACATTAGGTCTCTGAAGGCGATGGGAGTGATTGTTGAGTTACCTCACGGGGATAGGTTGAAGGGGTTGAACAACGAGGTCTGGGACCCGTTGCCTCCACCTGCGCAGGAGGATGAAGATGAAGAAATGGGGGAACAGCATGATGAGCAGCATGTACCACATCCACCGACGCCACCACATTCGCCACAGCACCATGATTTTCATCAACAACAGCAGGGGCCCGAGTTCTATGAGCAGTTCCAGCAGATGCGCGTGACGCAGGAGCAGCATGGTACTTACATTGATCAGATTAGGACTAGCCAGGACGAGATCCGGGCTAATCAGCATCAGCTCAGGGCCACGCAGGACCAGCTTCGGTAGAGCCAGGATACTTTATACTAGGGGGTGAGTGCGGGTTTTTCATATCTTTTCGGGGAGATGCATCACGCATATCCCGACTATTTTCAGCACCCTCCACAGTTCCCACCGTGGAACCCCCTGGTTATGGCGACGCGGGCCCGTCCTTTACGAGAGACGATGATGATGGTGACGAGTAGGAGTTGGTGGTATTGACAGTTGGTGGTTATTTTCTTTATTTAAGTACTTTATTTGGGTGTTTATTTTGACTGTTATTTCAAACACCCCGGTTATGTATTTTACTTTCAGACAATTTACTTTATGTCTTTGTTGGGATTGTAGTACCTTTATTTATGTATATTATGGTTGATTTGTGTTTTTTCTGTTTCTGTTTTGTTTTGGTGCACATGTGACATACTTGCAGGTTTTGGCTATCGGATCTTGGACCGGAGCACGTGACAGATACAGCTTCGGAAGTCTCGTGGCATCAACATCATCTTGAGGGGAGTATTATTATCCTTTTCTCTATATTTTGGGTCTCGCATTGGGGACAATGCGAAGTTCAAGTGTGGGGAGGGGGTTAACTTTGTTAACTTTGTTTGTCCTCGTTTAAAAAAAAAAAAAAAAAAAAAATCAGAAAATCAGAAAAATCATTCAAAAATACCTGTATATTGTATATATTTTAGTAAATAAACCGGTTGGTTGTGTTTTAGGAAGCGTCGGACTTGATAAAAACTCGACAAGCAAAATATTTTTGAAAAAGGAAACCGGAAAGCGTGACAAACAAAGAAAGACTTACATGATAGTTTTCACACTTTTACCCATTCCTTCCGTTACGTGAGCATATTGAGCCTTGATTGTTATATTTTTGTTCATTTCGGATATAGGAGTGAGCCGGATGTTATGTGTAATTTAGAACTTGTCACTAGTATGCTTGTTAAGACCATGAACGTTCGGATTTGTGTAAAAGTAATAGAGGCACTTAGATTACCGCTTTGTTGAAAACCTTGTTCTTTGTGTTGTGCTTCCCGTTCACCTTATGTTACCCTTTAGGTTTAACCTTGTCGAGCCATCCCGTTTACCTTTGTTTACCCACTTTATCGCCCACTTAGCCAAATTTAGCCTTTTTATGTTTTTAACCCTTTTTAGTGTTGAAACTCGGTTAAAATAATCGTTTAACTAGCGCTTGTTATTATTTATGTTTCATTGTATAAATCGTTTTAGTATGTTAAAAAAAAACAGAACAGAAAATAAAACACCCTAAATTAGGGTGAAGTTGATAGAAATAGAGCAATTTTAAATGCTTAAATGTTAAAATTTCGTTGATAAGCTCGATTGCGCAATAGTCGCCTTTTTTAAGGCATATGTTTATATAGTTGTATTGTTTATTGCTAGTTAAACGCTACTACCGAGTTTTAACCATTTTCGCCACTTTAAATGTCCATTTCCGTACCCTTCGCCCAAGCCTAACGTTATAACCCATAAAGACCTCTTGATTTACACTTGTTTGCATGTTAGTTGGTGGAGACGAGATCTTATGACAAGCTTATGATATTGCACATTTCATTGACGAGGCATTGAGTGTTTGCACGTACACATTTTATGTATGTTTCATAAATAAAACCGAGTGTGTGTGAACATTGTGAGCTGTGTGAAGATTAACATGTGAGTCAATTAAATGTGAAGTCACGACTTTTTGGTTATCGCTTTAGATTTGCATATGCTTGTTGGGTTTGAATCTTTTGATGTTGTCTTTCGAAAAACCAGCTAACCGTTTATAGTAGTTCTCAATAAAATAGTGTGTAAATTATCGTTCTTGTTTGTTTCTATCTTTTATTGCTTTTTAGTTTAGCTTGCTTGAGGACAAGCAAGGTTCAAGTGTGGGGAGATTTGATATTCGCTAATTTACACATATTTTAGTCCCCCGTTTTACCCCTATTTTATGCGTTTTTGGCCGTAAAACCGTCATTCGGATACTTAATTATCTACACTTTTGTTTACAGGCATAAAACAGCATACCAGACAAGATGATAGCGAAAACGAGGACTTTCCGGACAAAACGACGAAGCTGCGAACATTCTGTTAAGGAAACTGACCTGGGCCTGTGGAACGGTCGTGCGACCTGATGCACGACCGTGCATCTCCGACAAATGCTGATCAACCCGACATTGAACGAGGGTGCGACTAGGCGTGCAAGGCATATAAGGTCAGCCCGGTGATGCACGGACGTGCCATCTGAAGAACGACCATGCGGCTACGATGATCCAGCCTGATCTCGGTGATGAACGCCCGGTGCAGCAGCTCGTGCAACAAGAACCCGGAACTGAACGACCGTTCCATCCGAAGAACGGCCGTGCGATATCGTATCTGGTCAAAGATCTGATGACGTATGCAGTATGGTGCCCCATCCCCAATAATTGCTTAAAGTGCACGGTCGTGCCATCTGAAGAACGACCGTGCGACAGCGAAAAAATATAAAAACAGAACAGAAACATTCTGTTCGACATTCTGGAATTTTGGGAGCTTCACTGGCGATTTTACAGGCTCCGGAGGCTTTGCTTTTGACCCGGATTCAAGCCACATTGTGCCGTTTAGCTCTATATCTATCCGGATTCTTAGTCTAGTGCTTGTTTATGGTTTGATTTTCTAATCTTTCCATGATTTGGTTAATCTTTCAAGTACTTAGACTAATGTTTATGTATTATTGTAGCCTTTGGGCAAAAACACCACAATCCCTTGCTTGATTATAACCATTAGTATGTAATCTTTGTTTGTAATGACACTTTGAAGTATTTTCTATGTTAATCTTTGATGATTAGTTTGCAACCTTGTTATTGATATTGAATTCTTGATTATAAGTAATTATGTTGGATGATTGATGCTTGGTTAGTTAAGATAGTTGAAAAATGAAGCTTAATTAATCTTGTATTAGTAAACTTTGAACTTGGTTAACTATTTTAGCTTGGTTTAAATGTATGCATCATGATATTAGAAATGATTAGTGGTTTAATAAAATGTAATTATTGTTAATCAAGAGAGCTTGCCGTCACGTAAGGACCTTAATGGGTTAGATGGTGTCGTTATAAATTCTTGCCATGATTTGTTAGCTTAGTTAGTAGTTTAGGCCAAAATTGCTATCTTGGTGAATTATTGTGCAAGATTTGTAAAATGAACTCGGTTGTGATTTAATCTAGTTTATGCTTGACAGTTGGTGGTTGCATTGTGTTTATCGGTGTCGGTTTCCTTGTTAAGTGAGGTTAGAAAACTCCTAACGGATGACTAACTTATTTTTAAGAGATTTTCATAGACATTTAGCAATTGCACGTTAAAGAACAATTTTAGGTGGTTAAAGTGTGTTTATCGTTTTAGCTTTCCGAATGATTGTCATGTTAGGATTCCCGAAAGGGATACTAATTGTCTTAAAATGGAAAATTGACCAAATGCTTCTAGTGCCAAAACCGACTTAGTTGACATGCTGTGGTTGTGTATTAAGCAAGTCTTTTTACCTATTTTATACTATGTTTTATTTGTATTTGTTTACGCTTTCTTTAGTCTATTGAAAACCAAAACAACTTATGTTTTTACCGGTAGTGTAGTGACAAAGGTCTAGTATTATTTCTCCGCCCATTTCCTTGGATCGATACTTGGTTCTTACCAATACTTTATTACATATATGACGGGGTACACTTGCCTTTTTCGTGTGTGTTTTGATGTAAAAGTAATAATTTCTTTTATAAATTTAAAACCAGTTCGTGTGTAAATTCATTGCAAAATTATGTATATATACGCACACGTAAACTACAAACGAAATCCTTCGTTTTTAGTATTATCCAACTTTATAACGATTTAATTATCATTCCACAACTAAGCATAAAAGTACTAAAACAAGATATTACGAAGCGAATAGCCGCGTACCTTTTCAAAGCTTTCCTTTTAAGCGGTTATCCGACCCGCCTTGCCACTTGATGATCCACCCAAATCACCTATATAATTTGAGTTGAATATATTGTTTAGAACTTCATAGTTCAATATTCGATATTTCATTCTCTTGGTTAATCAACTAAGCGATTAATTCATATCTTTCAAGTATTCCTTTTCATTCAAGCATTTTATCGAACATCTGGTGTGCATAATTTGTGTTTTAACACTATTATGTTCATGATTAACAATTTTAACCATGTTTAGCATAGAAATTCGATTTATATAACAAGAACACTATAAGCACACTAGAATTTACATCATAAGCATCCGTTAACATTCAATATCACAAGAATATATGTATTCTTCACAAAACCCATATACCCTTATGTAACAAACATTGAAACTCATAGGTTAATTCATGAATTGATAAATTTCTTTGTCTAAGATTAGTTCCTAGACTTATATTAATCATGATTCAACCATAACCTTCATCAATTCATCAAAAATTTCTGTTACAAGAATTCAAAAATCATCACAACATCATCATATCTAAAGATTTAACATACCTTGTGACCTACTAAGGATGAGGATCACAAATTCAGCCGTGAATTACCTTCAATTTGATTTGATTTCTTGGATTTTGAGTGAAATTAGAGGAGTTAGGGTTTTGAAAGAGATAGAATTCGTCCCTGGGTTTCGATCGATCTGGACACACACACACAAAGTGTGTGTCTTTGATACTTATCCAGGTTTTAATAAAATGAGTTTCAAAATTTGTACCTTTAGCCCCTCAAACTTCCAAGTTAATACAATAGTTATAATTCTTTGGTTTCCCTCATCTTTTCTATTAAGAATTTAACTAGGTTAATTATTCCTAGTTTCGATTCTCATTATTATATTATATTTATTATAACTTATACATGTATAACGACATATATATATTTTAATAAATTTACGGGTGTTACAAGTCTACCCCCCTTAAAGAGGATTTCGTCCTCGAAATCGTAATACATACCGAATAGAGAAGGGTATAAGCGTCTCATCTCTTCTTCGGACTCCCAAGTGGTGTCAGATCCCTTCTGGTGTTCCCATTTAACTTTAACTTGAATAATCTCTTTATGCCTTAAGCTTTTGACCTTTCGATCAAGAATTTTGATAGGCTTTACGACATAATTCAATTTATCATCAACTTCAATGTCGTCATAACTTATATAAGTTGTTTCATCAGCTAAGCACTTTTGTAGATGTGAAACATGGAAAGTTCTATGTATACTGCTCAATTCTTCTGGCAATTCAAGTCGGTAAGCTACCTTACCCACCCGCTCTAAGATTTTGAATGGCCCAATAAATATCGGACTCAATTTTCCCCATTTTCGGAAGCGGATAACTCCTTTCCATGGAGTTACTTTAAGCATCACCATATCACCAACCTGAAACTTAATTGGTCTTCGTCTTTTATCTGCGTAGGATTTTGTCGATCTTGAGCAGCTTTTAAATGAGCCCGGATCACTTCAATATTTTCATTAGTAATCCTGACTACATCTTTATAGGCTAATTCTCGCGGACCCACTTCACCCCAACACACCGGGGTTCGACACTTTCTACCGTAGAGCATTTCATACGGGGCCATTCCAATACTGGAATGGTAACTATTGTTATATGAAAACTCTGTTAGTGGTAGATAAACATCCCAACTACCACCAAGGTCGATAATACATGCACGCAGCATATCTTCAAGCGTTTTCACTCTGCCCATCGGTCTGCGGATGATATGCGGTTCTAATGAACAACTTAGTACCCATTTCCTCTTGAAAATTACGCCTAAAATTTGAAGTAAAGCACGTATCTCTATCCGATACAATAGACACCGGTACTCCATGGCGAGATATGATTTCATTCGTGTATACTTCGACATCTTCTCAGAAGTGTATGTTTCTCTAATTGGAATAAAATGAGCACTCTTGGTCAATCTGTCAACTACTACCCATATAGCATAAAATCCACGTGATGTTCTTGGTAATTTAGTTAACAGATCCATAGTAACGTGTTCCCACTTCCACACCAGAATGTCTAACGGTTGAAGTTTACCGTAAGGCTTCTGGTGTTCTGCTTTTACTTGTAAACAAGTTAAGCATTTTTCCACATACTTCGTGATGTCTCGCTTCATTCCGGGCCACCAATAATTTTGTTTCAAGTCTTTGTACATCTTGGTAGCTCCCGGATGAATAGAATAGCAGGACTTGTGAGCTTCATCAAGAAGATGAGTTTTAACATTACAAGTGTTTGGAACCCAGATTTGATCAAAACGGGTTTTTAATCCATCACTGTTTTCTTTCAAGTCTTTAAGCTGGCCCACTATTGTTTCTTTTTTCAAATTTTCTTCTTTTACAGCTTCATATTGCGCCTCTTTGATTCGTTCAATTAAACCCGAGGTCACTACTAACTGCATTGATTGCACCCGAATAGGTGAATATTCTTCCCTTCGACTCAGTGCATCTGCAACTATGTTGGCTTTCCCTGGATGATAATGAATTTCACAATCATAATCCTTCACCATCTCTAACCAACGTCGTTGTCTCATATTTAACTCGTTTTGATCAAAGAAGTATTTGAGACTTTTATGGTCAGTGAAAATGGTACATTTCACACCATATAAATAATGCCTCCATATTTTTAAGGCAAAGACTACTGCCCCCAATTCTAGATCATGTGTCAGATACTTCTTTTCATGAATCTTTAATTGTCTTGAAGCATACGCGATCACCTTTCCTCGTTGCATAAGTACACACCCGAGACCAAGCTGGGATGCGTCAGAATAAATGACCATGTCTTCAATCCCCTCTGGTAACGTTAATATAGGGGCACTGGTCAATTTTTCTGTAAGAATACGGAAGGCATCTTCTTGTGCACTACCCCATACAAATTTCTCATCTTTACGAGTCAACTTGGTTAATGGTATTGCAATTTTGGAGAAATCTTGTATAAATCTCCGATAATAACCCGCAAGACCTAGGAAACTACTAATCTTTGATGGATTCTTTAGAGGTTTCCATTTAGTCACAGCTTCTATTTTGGACGGATCTAAAGACACCCCCTTGGTATTAATAACATGTCCTAGAAACTGTACCTCACGCAGCCAAAAGGCACATTTTGAAAACTTTGCGTAAAGTCTCTCACGCCTAAGCGTTTCAAGCACTTCGCGCAAGTGACATTCATGATCCACTTCGTTCTTTGAATATACAAAAATATCGTCAATGAAAACAATCACCGACTTGTCTAGCATTGGTTTGCAGACGCGGTTCATAAGATCCATGAAAGCCGCAGGTTCATTAGTTAATCCGAAAGACATTACTAAAAACTCGTAATGTCCAAAACGCGTTCGGAATGCTGTTTTCGGTATATCTTCTTCTTTTACTTTCAACTGATGATAACCCGACCTTAAGTCGATCTTCGAAAACCAACTCGCGCCTTGTAGCTGATCGAACAAGTCATCGATCCTAGGAAGCGGGTATCGATTCTTTATCGTGAGTTTATTTAACTCCCGATAATCGATGCACATTCTCATGCTTCCATCTTTCTTTTTCACAAATAATACCGGCGCTCCCCATGGAGAAACGCTCAGTCGAATAAATCCTTTGTCTAAAAGGTCTTGTAATTGCCACAACAACTCTTGTAGTTCCGATGGCGCTAATTGATAAGGAAGCCTTAGCCATCGGTTTCACGCCTGGAACCAAGTCAATGCCAAACTCCACCTCATGCTCAGGTGGTATCCCCGGTAGATCTTCCGGAAAAACATCTTCAAATTCCCGTACAACTGGTACGTCTTTGATTTCTGGAGCCTCTTTTGTCGAATCACGTATGTAAGCCATATACGCCTTACATCCATGTCGAACCAGCTTGTAAGCTTTAATGAAAGAGCAAATTATGGGGCTACAGCTTTTCTCCCCATAAATAGTAACATGTTTTCCGCTTGGAGACATTACTTGTATCTCCTTACGGTTGCATATTACTTTCGCGTGATAACGAGCTAGCCAATCCATCCCAATTACCACTTGAAATTCTCCCATTGACATGGGAATTAAATCGACGAAATATTCTTCATCGTCAATGCTCAATTTGCAATTCCAACACATGTCACATACAATAAAACTTTTATTATCACTTATTTCTACTTCTAATGGCATAGGTAATTTCGTTAACGCGAATATAGGGTGTTGAATAAATCGATGTGATATAAAAGATCTATTTGCACCCGTATCAAATAAAACTCGTGCTGGAATTGAATTTACAAGAAATATACCTGAAACAACATCAGGTTCAGTTTTAGCTTCAGCGGCTGTCATGTTGAAAGACCTTGCCCTTGCTTTCTGGGCGTCAGGCTTTGTATCAGTGGTGTCTTTGGTTCCCGCTAACTCCGGGCACTCAGACTTTTTGTATCCCGGTTTGTAACATTTATAACATACCAACACCTTTGTCGGGCAATTTGCAACCACATGACCCATTTTGCCGCAAGTAGGACATGGTTTGTTTTTAAAATAGTATTCGCCCTTATGATTCTTTCCACAAATTTTGCATGGAGGTATCCCCCCTTTGTCAACTCCTTTCTTCGGAGCTTCATTCAGCTTTTGTTTCTTTGCGGGGATTAAGTTTTTATCAAACACCCTTCGCTCACCCCTTTCAATCTGCTTTTTCAGCTCAATTTCCCTTTCACGTGTGGCATTCACTATCTCTGTAAGATGCCCGTATTTTGAAGGAGTCATAAACTCCCGATACTCCGCGCTCAGCATGTCGTAGTAATAATATATTTTCTGTTCTTCAGTCTGAACCAGCTCATCGCAAAACCTGAGCTTATCGAGAAAGATTCCCGTAATCTTCTCTATCGACTCACCATTATGTCTTAACTGAATAAACTCTTCTTTAATCCTATTGATTACAGCTTTCGGGCTATGATGTCTAAGGAACGGTGTTTTGAATTCTTCCCATGTCATAATTCTCATGGCCTCAATTCCCTGTTCCTTCTTCAGATTATCCCACCAATCCTTGGCTTGGCCTCTTAACTGACCGGTTCCGTATGCCATGAAATCAGTCTCATCACAATGGGTCCTTTCAAATACCCCTTCAATGTCGCTAATCCATCGTTGACAAACGATCGGATCAACTTCACCATGATATAACGGGGGTTTGCATGCCATAAATTTATTATATGGACATGCTTTCGATTTACCCGCATCTTTCTTTTCATTCATCTTATCGTCTATTACCGCTAAAAGCGTAGTTTGTAGTCTATCGATGAATTGCGGTAGACTAGCTTCTAAAGCTTTTCCGGCTTCCTCAGAAATAGTAGCTTTCATCTCTTCAGTTACACGAGATGTTGATCCCCTTCCGGTTTCACCGGCCATTTCTTTGACTGAAATATTCACAATAGTTAATCAATAACTGTTTAATTTATTTCCACCTTGTTACATGGAAATTTATATTACACATACTTAATCACAAGTAATGTGTATTTCTTTTTAGGTTCTGTCAAGTACATATCTTGCCGTACCTTTCTTACTTAGTGTATTTCCCCGGTTTCGAGCGTATTCATACACTCCTCCCATACACCTTTCATATGTTTTTCATTATCTATTTCTATAAATCTAGACTCATTTATAAATAACTCTTACAGGATGTCTTGATCAAGCTTTGAACCGAACACACTTTGTCTTAAAGAGGCTCTGATTACCAACTTGTAAGACCTTTAAAAACATTGGATAATTTACATGAAACATATATCACGTTATAAGTATCTTTTACCAAATATCCACAAAACGATAATTTACATGGATTTTAAATATTTCCAACAAAACTACTTCTACTGATTACACATAAGTTTCGTTTCAAAAGGATTATTATAATTGCGGAAGCTTTGACATTTGTGTGTTCGATCCTTTCGGGTACTTGATCATCATCCGCAATTCGCTACCATCACCTATAATCCATTTTTTTTTTCAAAACATTAGTCATTGATGTTTATGATGTGAATTAACAAGTCCTAAAGTTAAAACACATAAAAGAACAACATTTTTCCAGCTCTGTGTCTCGGTCGCGGGACGAGACAGACAAAGAGCTAGCCTCCGCGGGCCGCGAGGGTTCTAGTTTAACCCCTTTCTAAAGAAAGTTCACCCATCAGTAGGAATGTTCATTAAATAGTAGTAATATTCACTGAATAGTAGGGGTTTTTATTGAATAGTAAGAGTTTTCACTATACAGTAGGAGTGTGCACTATACAGTAGAAGTGTTCACTGAACAGTAGGGGTTTTCACTGAATAATAGGAGTTTTCACTGTACAGTAGGAGTGTTCACTGAACAGTAGGGGTTTTCCAAATTATTCGACCCGTTTACATTAATGAGGTATAAAATGTACTTATAAGCTCAAAACTTCCATAAGAACCACATCTTATCATCCGTTTACATTACAACACATTAAACTAAAACTCAAGTGCTGATAATAAGGTACATATGTCCTAATTTTTCCGGTTTAACTTAATTAACAACATTTATCACTTTAACTTACCAAAGTTTAATACTTTGGTTATTTTGACCCGTTTGATTTCACTAGCGAATCCATCGCCCTTTTTGAATCAAACATATAGTATCCTAGTCAATTTAACCCGGGGAACTTCTAAGTGGAATCCACCACTTTCTTCATTTCTATATTCTCGACATTTTTACTTTTTCGTGTTTGGATACTACAAACGAAATCCTTCGTTTTTAGTATTATCCAAATTTAATACTATTTAATTATCATTCCACAACTAAGCATAAAAGTACTAAAACATGATATTACGAAGCGAATAGCCACGTACCTTTTCAAAGCTTTCCTTTTAAGCGGTTATCCGACCCGCCTGGTCCACTTGATGATCCACCCAAATCACCTATATAATTTGAGTTGAATATATTGTTTAGAACTTCATAGTTCAATATTCGATATTTCATTCTCTTGGTTAATCAACTAAGCGATTAATTCATATCTTTCAAGTATTCCTATTCATTCAAGCATTTTATCGAACATCTGGTGTCCATAATTTGTGTTTTAACACTATCATGTTCATGATTAACAATTTTAACCATGTTTAGCATAGAAATTCGATTTATAAAACAAGAACACTATAAGCATACTAGAATTTACATCATAAGTATCCATTAACATTCAATATCATAAGAATATATGTATTCTTCACAAAACCCATATACCCTTATGTAACAAACATTGAAACTCATAGGTTAATTCATGAATTGATAAATTTCTTTGTCTAAGATTAGTTCCTAGACTTATATTAATCATGATTCAACCATAACCTTCATCAATTCATCAAAAATTTCTGTTACAAGAATTCAAAAATCCTCACAACATCATCATATCTAAAGATTTAACATACCTTGTGACCTACTAAGGATGAGGATCACAAATTCAGCCATGAATCACCTTCAATTTGATTTGATTTCTTGGATTTTGAGTGAAATTAGAGGAGTTAGGGTTTTGAAAGAGATAGAATTCGTCCCTGGGTTTCGATCGATCTGGACACACACACACAAAGTGTGTGTCTTTGATACTTATCCAAGTTTTAATTAAACGAGTTTCAAAATTTACACCTTTAGCTCCTCAAACTTCCAAGTTAATACAATAGTTATAATTCTTTGGTTTCCCTCATCTTTTCTATTAAGAATTTAACTAGGTTAATTATTCCTAGTTTCGATTCTCATTATTATATTATATTTATTATAACTTATACATGTATAACGACATATATATATATATATATATATATATATTAATAAATTTAGGGGTGTTACAGATCTGGAATAACCGCCGATGGCTTTCTCGTTGATTTCCTCTTGGTGAGGGTTTAGAGAGGGTTTGAGTGTAGAGAAGGGTCGTTGTGCGTGGTGTGGTGATTTGAGAGAGAAATGGATTTAATTTTGAAAGTGAATCCAGGATTTTGAATTTTTTTATTAGTGAACGCAGTTTATATATGTGTATGTTTTAAATTTTGAATCTGGAGGCAATATTTTGAATATGGGCAGTGGTTTTGATTGCAGAGGTTTGAGTTTACAACATAGGTTGAATTTTGGGGATGGGCAGTGGTTTGCCCTTTTGAATGTGGGCCAGACCTGAATTTTGGAGATAGGTAGTGGTTTAACCTGAATTTTATTATGTCACTATGCTCCCTCTATGGCTGCCACCTCATTGTTGATGACATAAGAAAAGTACTGTTGGACAGCCTCTCTAGCTGCCACATCAGCTTTTCTTATGTCATTGGGATTTCTCCTTTTATAGAAAGTATAGATAGATATATAGGTGAAATAATGTCGTTTTCATAAAAAGTTGTACTCTATGTGTAATTGACTAAAATGCCATTATATTTAACAAACTTGGTGGATGGTGTTAAAAAATTGGACTCAAAACATCACAAACAGAGCTGTTAAGGACTCAGGACGTTAGACATTTTGATTTTGGACTCAAGTGGCTACCACCTATAAAACACAATATTTTCTCTTTTTTTTTACTGTTTAGCTGAATAATAATATCACAATCTTTGCCTCATGTAATTATTTATCTATTTATTTTATTTTGAACTATATCATCATTTTAAAGATTTTGCAAAAGACTTAGGGTCTGTTTGGTATGGGCTAATGGAATGGATGAAGGAATGGAACGGACGAGGTAATGGAATGGACGAGCGAATGCAATTGATCATTACCATTCCATGTCTTGTTTGGTTACCATGTGGAATGGAATGAATTTTTATTGTGTATTGTTTGGTAGGCAAGAAAAACAAATGAATAAAATCCGTGGTGAGTGGTGGTGGTCGGTGGTAGTGATTGTGGGTGGTTATAGGTGGCATTGGTGGGTGGTGGCGGAGGCGGCAATGGGTGGTGGCGGCGACAGCGAGTGGCGGTGGAGGCAGTGACGGCGGTGGCGGCCGCCGTCCATGGTGGTTGGTGGCAGTGATGGTGGTGGTTGGTGTTGGTGGTGGTTGTTGGCAGCGATGGGTGGCAACGATGACAGGTGGTGGCGGCGGCAGCGGTGGCGTTTGGGGTGGCGTCGGAGGCGGTGACGGGTTGCGGGTAAAGGCGGCGATGGCGTCGGTGGTGGGTGGTGTTGGTAGTGGGTGGTGACGAAGGTGGTGATGAATGGTGAAAGAGGGGATGGAATGAAAAAAAACATGGGGGTGGATGGAATAATTTTGAGGGAATAGAATGCCGTATGGAATGGGTGATTCCAATCCATTGACCAACCAAACACCATTTTCTTCATTCCCTCGTAATGATCCATTACATTCTGCCTCTCATTCCTGCATACCAAACACTACCTTAGAGAACGGCTAATAAGGCATTTTTTGCATTCATTTTTCGCATTTTTCTATGTTAGTCATTTTTTACTTTTATGGAGCTCGTTCTTTATATTTGTTTTGTTTTTTTATGTTGTTGTTGGTTAAGAACTTAAAAAAATGGATTAAGGTTTGAAGGAATGTACTATTTAATTATAATATATGTATAGGAGAATGATCCGTTAGTAACCACCATTTATTGCGAGGACAGCGAGAACCAGTGTGAACACAATCAAAAATACCTTAAAAATCTAAAAAACACACAATTTTTTTTAATATTTTTTTATAAATATCGCTACTTTTTGTTAATAAAAAATTTAACTTTTTTATACTAGAAGTAGCGATTTTTATTAAAAAAATTGTGTGTTTTTATATTTTTTTAGTTTTTTTGTGAGTTTAGTTTTTAGCATTTAGCTTGGGTGGAGGGTTTAGTTTTTTGAGGGGTGGGGGGTTTAGGTTTTTTGGGGGTGGGAGGTTAGGTTTTTTTTTTTTCTTTTCTTGGGGGGGGGGGGGGGGGTGGGGGTTTAGGTTTTTGGTGGTTTAGTAGGTTTATTTTGTTGTGTTCATATTCCTTCTCGTGGTTCTCGCAATAAAGGTGGTTCTCGCATGAACTCTACCATATATATATATATATATATATATATATATATAGTGGATAGTTTTAATGAAAAGAATTTTCTTTAAGAATAAAAAAGAAGAAATTTCAACTAATAAGAATGTTTAATTTTACTTTATTTAATTTTTGTATTTAATATTAGTGTAAGGGTATATTGGTAAACTTAAATGGATCATTAATTAATAGTCTTTCTTTTTAATAGCTAACTACATTAAATTTGTAACTTATTTTTAAAAAAACATATTTTTTCAAAAAAGAAAAAATATATAATTTAAAGTGTAGCATAAATTACGAGGTGTGTAGGATGAATTACGAGCTGTGTAGGATAAATTTCCATATTTGTAGGATAAATTTCTAAACATGTAGAATAAATTTTGATGTGTGTAAGAAAAAATTTAAGTGTGGAGGATGATAGTGTTTATGACTAATTAATTAGTCAAAAATTATAATAAATGAGTTGAGAGAAAAACTATTTAATGTTTTACATTTGTACCTTTTGTTCTTTTTCTTCTTAATTTAATTTCTTTTCAAATGAACATTCCCATATATATATATATATATATATATATATATATATATATATATATATATATATAGGGGATGGATCATGAGAAAACAAGTTTAAATGAGAAAACCAAAAAAGCCTAAAAAACATACCAATTTTTTTTTACAAATTTTTATAAAAAAATCGCTAGTTTTTATGCATGGAAAGAAATTTTCAAAAAAAAAAAAAGTTTTTTTTTTTTTTTGTATTGCACATGTGCACTATTACGGATATAGTGCACATGTGTAGTACACATATAATGCACATGCGCACTACAACAATTTTTTTTTTTGAAAATTTTTTTATATATAAAAAATAGCGATTTTTTTTATAAAAAATTATAAAAAAAAATTTTGGTATGTTTTTTAGCTTTTTTTAGGCTTTTTTAGTTAGTTTTCTAGTTTTCTTATATATATCCTATATATATATAGGAGAGCGCTAAAATGAAAACCACCTCGAGTTGTAAGAACCGCAAGAATTGTTAGTGCAGTTGTCTGTCGACTTCATCTTCGTTCGAGCCTTAGATTAGAACTGATAGATCAGAGCTTGTAATATGAGAAATTTAGGGTTTTGGTTATTGTTTTAAGTGAGTTCGCTTGAAACACGTGAGTTCGCTTGAAAGTGACTAACATCATTTCAAGCGAAACCAACATAAGTGAGTTCGCTTGAAATGACATCATGTCACCTTCAAGCGAAACCCTTGCCCTATAAATAGTACTCAAGCGATCTCAGTTAGTAACTTCTGAGAAATTATGTTTTCCGACGCCGAGGTGCTGTCGAAGTGTCTCCAGCTTGTAAATCGTTCAGAGATTAATATACGAGACAGTTAATAGTAAATACAAGCTAAACAAAGACAGAATCAATGAATTCCGCCTCTGATTCTGTCTGAGCACTCTTATGATCGACTTGTCAGGTCGTTTCACGAACCTACATGTGGTATCAGAGCTCAGGAGGAAGAGTTCTTACCGTTTAGCTCGTTTTCGCTGGAAATTTCTGACTTCTACACCTTCTTTTCAAAATTAATCAAGTTTTCACGGTTAAAATGGACTGATTTTCACATATAGTGTGAGAAACATTGAATTAACAAATCCTTGAAAGAATCAGACCTAAAATCGACTTAAAACTTGATCAAATTTGCAAAAATCAGATCGAATTGATGATGTCAGCACATTTCAAGCGAACTCAGCTGTTAGTTTTCGCTTGAAAAGAAGGTTTTCGCTTGAGTGTTTGACCTCAATTCGCTTGAAATTGAAATTTCGCTTGAAAAGTTGCTGAAATTTCAAGCGAAACACCTTGCTTTGCTTGAAAAGGTGTTGGTTCGCTTGAATCATTTCAAGCGAACTAAGTCATTTCGCTTCAATATACTATTTCGCTTGAAATTGTTGATTTCACTTGAAGTTGTTGTGCAGGTATTTCGCTTGAAAGCTACAAATCAGTGATTTCACTTGAGAAATTGTTTGTAAAATGACAGAAATATTTGATGAAAAAGAAAATGATCGTATTAAACGATTAAATGATGGATATGGTTGGTATAGCAGTTATGAACAAGATGATAAAAAGATTTGGATTTTGCGACTTAAAAATTTTCTGTGTAAAAAGAATGAGACAGTGGAAGAATTGGAAAGCAGATTTAACTATTTACTAGACAAATTGAAAATATATGAGATAAAGTTGACAGATGCTGAAAAAGTATCAAAACTTGCAGATGCTTTACCTGCAGAATGGGATGATTGTTTGAAAAATCTTAAAAGAGATTCTGGATTTTCTGGGTTTTCAAAATTACATCCAAAAGATTTTATCAAAAAGCTCAAAGAACATGATTATGAAAATTATAAGAAAAAGAGAGAATTGATTGATAAAATAAAAGGAAATCTAGATAAAATGAGTTTGGATGTAATTGTTGAAATAGACAAAAGAGTTTGTGTATGTCTTGCAGCAAAAAATGTTATGAACTATGATATTAAGAGGGGTTGTTATATTGATAAGAATATGAATCGTCTTGATTTCGTTAAATTTTTTTGTGCAGGAACATACAAAATAGAGGAAGAAAAAATTTTAAAGAGAGAAGAACCTGTGAAGAGTGAATCTTCAAGTTCTGCATCAGTGTGCTCTAAATGTGATAAACTTGAAGCTGACAATGGCAAACTCTTGAAAGATACGGAAAGTTTGACATTGGAAGTCAAAAAGTTGAAGGATGAGAAGCAAGCTGATGTTAAACAGATTCTTATTTTGAAAGAAAATTGTGAGAGGTTGAAATCAGAAAATGACAAACTGTTAAGTAATTTGAACAGTTTGACATTAGAAAACAAAAGTTTGAAAGAAAAAGAAAAGGTTTTTGAAAGCAAAAAGAAATTTTCAGAAGATGAAGATTTCTGGATAAAGTTAGAGAACAAGAATTTGAAAGCAAATGAAACAAAATTTCAAGAACAGTTAAAAATTTTGGAAAATGAAAAATCTGTTCTTGAAAACATTAAAATTGAAAATGAAAAAACAATCAAGTCTCATCTTGAACGAATATCTCAGTTTGAAAATGAAGCTGAGAATTCAAGGAACAAAATTGATGAGCTTGAAAAGAAATTGAAAGGTTTTGTGACCTCATCTGGTTTCCCATGTCCAAAACCGATCAATTCTGTTCCAATAAGTGACAATGTCACAAACTTTGACAAAGTCAAAGTTGAAGATTGTGATGAGAAATCTGATGATGAAAATGAAAAAATGAAGAAAAATAATTTATTTTTGAAGTTAAAAGAAAAGTTTCAAGAAACTGTTCCACAATCAACTGAAAAGGGAGAATGCTCTAAGCAAAAACCTTTAAAGAAGAAAGTGGAACAAAAACTAAAAGATAAAAAGCCGAAAATTGTTCAAAAAGAAAATAAAAGTTCATCAGATCAATCATCCAATCGCAATCAAAAATTACAAAAAGTAAAAATTGAAAACTAAAAAATTGTTGGTAATAAGTGGTGCAGGTCGGACCACAGTGCTCAAAAGCCAACTCCAGTAAACAAGAGGAGGAAAGATTATCACCAAGCCAAACAGTGCTTTGATCTAAATGTTTGGACTGAAAATGGTGATTGGTACGATAACAGAGTGTGTTACAGATGCGGTTATCAAGGACACATTGCTGTTAACTGCCAGAGTTGGAGATTTGAGTCAAGGAGATGCTTTAATTGCAATATTATTGGCCATATTGCTAGAGATTGCCCAATGGGATCAAAGGGAAGATCGAGGGCTGAATCTCATAAAATGGCAAAGAAATCAGTCAATGTCAAGCCCAAAGAACAGAAAGTTCAAGAACCTAAAGTTCAAGAACAGAAAGTTCTAGAAAAGAAAGTAAAGCTTTCACAAGGGCAAAAAGACATACTGAGAAAAAAGAGGAAGAAAGCCAGAGAATATCTCGAGAAGATTTTGTCCTCGGATACAACTGATAAAACAGATAAAAGTTCTGGATAAAAGTTCTGATAAGTCGTCTTGCTCACCAAAGAATGACAAATCAAGCAAAATGAATTCATCAAATACAAATCTGAGGACGAAAGAGGAAAAGAAAAAGAAGAAAGTTGGTGGTGATGAATCTGTTTCTTCGAAAACAAAGGAGCCACATGTCGGCGATGAATCTGGCTCATCAAAGTCAGACAAGCCACGATCAGGCAATGAATTTGACTTGTCAAAGTCAAAGGAGCCACGTTCAGGCGATGAATCTGGTGTGGTAAAGCCAGAAGAGCCATGTGTTGAGGTAAAAGTTGAGAATTCTGGTTTAACAATGGATGATGTAAATTTTCTACCATTGTTAAACAAGAATTCAAAATCACCTAAGAACAGTCAGGCTTGGGTGAATCTGTTTAAATGAAAAACCTGACTTGCCGGAGCTCCCAGGTTGGTAAGCGAGGAGCAGGAATCGGCATCTTTCTTGAGAAATTCACGAAAGTGATATTTCGTCTTACATGTGGTAAATCAAGGACATTAAGTTGTACTTGATTTTCTACAAGTGGTTTTGTTGTTAAATCGGAAAATGATAAATCTACATGTGGTTAAAAGGAACAAGGTGATGTGATGACCCCGAACCTACAAGTGGTTGGTAAACAAACTAATTTTTCCGGAAAAACCATTTTAATTAAAACAAACTTAAGTGTTTTGAAATCACAATGGGAAAATAGTTTGTTGTAAGGGGGAGTTCTGATTGTTTATGCCAAGTGAATGGCGAATTGAAGCAATTTGATATCAGTTGTCAATTTATTGTACAATTGGTTTTCAAATTTCCTAAAATGAGTTTGCATTTTAGTGGGAGTAAGAGATTTTAGAAAATCCAAAAACATTTGAAAATTTGAAAATGCCAAAAACATGATAAAATCAAAAATGAGTTTTGTTGTATAAAATAGGAAATGATAGTACATCAGTGGACTATCACAGCATGCTAAAGAAATGTAAAGTTTAAAAGTGATAAACGGTCTCATTAAAGATGTGACGATAGGCTCAGCTAGACTAGTAGATTTGCGATAACGATTCAAACATAAATGAAAAATCCTAGTTCTAGTGGGAAACATGATCAAAAGCATAGTACTTAGTTTTGTCCTTCTTGATTGTGTGCCTGCTCAGTAATCGCTGAATGCCAAAAGCATAAAACTGGTTAAGTCTGTGAAATTTCACAACTTTGCTGAAAAGTCGTGTTTTTGTGCATTTTATTTTGCAAAGATTTAAACTTGTTTTATTTCTTTATTTTGTTTAATCATTGGACATCCTCTGCGTATACATGAGTATCGAACTGGATGTTATTGCCTAAACGTTCTGCTTTATTTTCTTTGGTGTTTCGTTTAAGCTTTGGATCACCTCTGCGTATACGGAAGTATCGACCTGGTGGTTAAAGTCTAAACAATTTCAACTTGTTTTACGTTTCTTATTTTGTTTAAACATTGGACTTTTTTGCGTATCGAAAGATCGACCTGATTGTTAATGTTTAAACATTCTGCTTTATTTTCGCACAATTCACAGTTGATAAAAGTTTAAAGGCATTATTTGAGTTAGTGTATTGCATGATGAGGGGATATGCTGAGATTATGGGGTCCATAAGAACTTAGTGCGAAATTAATATACCTTAACGTATCGGTAAGCTTGTCGAAAGTTTTTAGATTGAGTTTAAGTGGACAACAATATCGTCAATCTATGTAAATCGTTTAGAACTTAAAATGTTTAAAGCTTAACGGTGCTAGTGATGTGTCTCAAAAACTGATATGATCCTCTTGCACAAACTCACAAAAATATTGTTTGTAAATATTTCTTTGTTGCATTACTTATTTTACAAAATCCAAAAAGATTTTAGTGTGTTTTAGCATAAATTTTGAAAAAATTCAAAAAGATTTTCGACAACTGATGCTGGAGAGCTGGTTTTCAAAATTCCAAGTGCTGAACATGATGAACTGGTTTGGGAGTGTGTGTATTGAATTGAAATATTTTGATTTGAGAAAGAAGTTGAGTTTAGTTAACCAGGATCATTAATTTGAACTTGGTGTAACTATTACTAGTAAGTTTTTCTTATTGATTTAAGTAAAAACTTATGATAGGTTAAGAATTGTGTAGGTGTTGAGCTGATCAAGAGATAAAACCAGGATTTGATTTCAAAGGCAATAGCTAATTCCAGACTGAAAATCCCAGCTTGATGAAAGGGGGAGTCTGACGAGGTTAGAGCTAGAGAAAAGATCCAGGTACATGATTCCAGGAGAAAATCCTAAAGAAGATCGATCAAGATTGAAGAGTCGTTGCGATGAAGACTCTCACTGAAGATTCCGTCAACATTCAAGGGGGAGTCTGTTAGTGCAGTTGTCTGTCGACTTCATCTTCGTTCGAGCCTTAGATTAGAACTGATAGATCAGAGCTTGTAATATGAGAAATTTAGGGTTTTGGTTATTGTTTTAAGTGAGTTCGCTTGAAATGACATCATGTCACCTTCAAGCGAGACCCTTGCCCTATAAATAGTACTCAAGCGATCTTAGTTAGTAACTTCTGAGAAATTCTGTTTTCCGACGCCGAGGTGCTGTCGAAGTGTCTCCAGCTTGTAAATCGTTCAGAGATTAATATACGAGACAGTTAATAGTAAATACAAGCTAAACAAAGACAGAATCAATGAATTCCGCCTCTGATTCTGTCTGAGCACTCTTCTGATCGACTCGTCAGGTCGTTTCACGATCCTACAAGAATTACACCGTAGATATATGTATTATAAGCACATTTATAAAAAAAATTCAAAAAAAAATGTCGTGTGTGTAGTTTTGAGCACCACAAGTTTGTATTTACGGGACCCGTAAATCTGGCTGGAAAATTTACGGTACCCGTAAATGCACACTTGTGTTGCTCAAAAACTTTTTTTTTGAATTTTTTTTTACAAATGTGTTTATAATACACGCATATACGTTTGTGAAAAAAAAAATTTGGTCCACCTCGCCCCGTACGGTGTAGTTCTCGCGGTTCTTACAACTCGAGGTGGTTCTCATTTTAGCGTGATTATATATATATATATATATATATATATATATATATATAAGGGTAGGGTTCTAGAGTGAACACCAAGTTGAGATTGAACTGTGTGAACTAATCTGGGCTATTTGATTACTTCATCTAGAGATTTTTAAACAATGGCAAGATTGTAATTATAATGTTGTAACTTCCCATTAAATTAATTGTCAGAAGGGTATTTGCATCTTTTGTAAATTGCATTTATTAAACAATATAAGCAAAATCCCTAAAATCTCGCTAATTTCTGTATATACAAGATACACAGCTGTTAGTGTATACATATGTGTACAATCTCGCTAGTATTAATTTATACAAGATACACAGATGTTAGTTTATACACATGTGTTTAGCTAACTATCAGTTTATACATGATACACAACTATTAGTATATACACATGTGTACAGTCTCGCTAACTATCAGTTTATACAAAATACACAGTTGTTAGTTTATACACATGTGTATAGTCTTTTATACATTTGTGTATTATATTCAGAAATGGTTACATATGTGTATATTAACAACATATACTATATTATTCATGCACACGAGTAGATTCATATAAAAATTATGAAATTAATGAAAACGAAACATATCACATGTATGCAAAAATAAATAACTTCATCACATATTCAAAAAAAAAAAGTTAATGCCCAAAAATAATTACAATTTCAATCTCAGAGAAATTTTTCAATATTTATTGAAAATTATAAAAAGTTAAAAACAATATGTTATGATATCTATATATATGGATAATAAAAGAAAAACAATATTAAAGTTGAAATTAAAACAAAATCTATGGATAAAGATATGATGGAGAAATAATTAAAAATGAGAGAAAGAGAGAGAGAGAGAGAGTTAAGAGAGGACAAAATTAAGGGATTTTAATTAAACATACTTGTCTAATGTCAATTTGAACCTTTTAATCTAAAAAATGATCAAGGGTCAAGATTTTTTCACTCAGTTCACTCTTGAACCTAATCCTATATATATATATATATATATATATATATATATATATATATATATATGGTTAGGTTTATTTCAGAACTCTAAATAATTACAGAACTTTCAGAACTCTTAATAAACAACATTTTTATTTAGTTTTTTTTAATTTTTAGAGCACTTCTATCATTTTTTCCATTTATTTTTATGATTACATACATGTTAAAAGTAGCTTATCATTTTTTGGTATGTAATTTTATGATTACACACATGTAAACTGGTTTTTTTACATATATGTAATTAGTTGTTACACATATATACAATTTGATTATTATACATATGTAAACTACTCTTAACATGTATGTAATCATAAAAATACATATGATAAATCATAAAAGTACAATAAATACAGAAATTTATACATAAAATAATTGTTTATTAGGAGTTCTGTAAGTTCTATAATTATTTAGAGTTCTGAAATGATCCTCAGCCTATATTTATATATAGTGGGGCGCTAAAATGAAAACCACCTCCAGTTGTAAGAACCGAGAGAACCACTTTCTAGCCACTAGATCAACAAGATGGATGGATGAGATTAAAAGTAACAAAAATTAATATTAAATACATTTTGTCTTGTTATGTCTTTAATATTTTAATCCAAAAGGGTAGTTTAGTAAAATTACTTTTTTTTGTTTTTTTATCTTTATTATTTTTTATTACTTTTTTGTTTTATTATATTACTTTTTATTTTTTAAACAAATTTGTTTTATTAAAAACATTTTTAAATTCAAATGTTTCTAACAAAACAAATTTTTTTTGCGCGCCGGTCTTTGAACGCCGTTTTTATGCCTGGTTTTTTCACGCATCATTTTTTAACGCGTCGTTTTTGCACGCCGTTTTTTACGCTCGACTTTTTCAAGCGTCGTTTTTTTAACACGCCGTTTTCTACGTCCCGTTTTAACGCGGCGTTTTTTACGTCCCGTTTTTTTCGCGGCGTTTTCATGCCCCGTATTCATTCCCCTTATTTAGGCGCCGTTTTAACACACGGTTTTTTATGTTTTACAATTTACGTAGAAAAAGCTTTACGTTTTACGTTAAACAGTTTTTACATAAAAGTTTACGTTTTACGTTTTACGTTAAACTTTTTACGTTAAAATTTTTACGTTTTACGTTTTTACGTTTCTACGGAAAACGGGCAGAGTTTCCTCTGTTTTTGGAATAAGTCGACAACTCAAGTTTGTCGTTATCTTTTCAAAACTTAACAATTTTCAACAATATAAACATAATATATAAAATTTATATCAAAATGCCAAGTTGGGAACTGTGTCACTGCCCTGTTTTCTTGTCGAACCAGAAATCAAGATAAAAATAATCGCAATCAAATTAGAAATCAAGATAAAAAAATTCTATCAAAATGCATCTGTTTGGATTGCTTGATAAACTCTGCATTAATAATCGCAATCAAATCAGAAATCAAGATAAAAAAATAAAATAAAATTTTCAACATAAACTCATGATTAGATATTAACCTCGGTGATGATTTCTTGATGGTTCCTAGCTAATACAATACTTTTTCCCAGCCTGATACCTTCACAATAAAAGCATAATATGTTTTAATAGCTAAGTTGTTTCCATTAATCCATAACTTATTGGTTATTGGGTCACCTTCGGCGTTCATCATCATCATCATCATCTTCATAACCTTCGGTCATCATCATCATCTTGGTTGTTGGGTCACCTCCGGTCATCATCATCATCTCCGAGAGAGACCAGAGTTATAGATCACCAACCCTTGCCGGCGGTAGTCATCATCATCATCTTCGTTGACGACGGTGGTCGCCGGCAGAGCGACGCCGCCTCTCCCTTTGTTCTCGTCACTGCCGTATTAGGTCAGAGAAAGGGATTTATAGGTGTGTGAGTGAAGAAGGAGGAGAAATCAGGGGTGTGCGATGGAGAGGGGCTGTGGGTGTGGGGTGTGGGATGTGGTTGCAGGTGCGATGTCGCCCTATCTCCGCCGACGCCGGACCACCGTGGCCCGTAGCCGGCCGTCGCCTGCTCGCCGGAGCCCGGCTGGTTCTTGTTGCCGGTGAGGAAGGTTTAAGAGAGAGAGGATGTGTGTGTGTTTGGAGTAGATTTTAAAATCTCGAGAGAGGATTAGCTTTTAAAGAGAGAGAGAGAAAAAGGTATCTCTGGTGCATTAAATAGAGAGAGAGAGGGATTAGACATTTGAGGTAAATGACCACAATACCCTTTAGGTTGGTATATTCTGATTGGTTGAGAGTGATTCTCGCGGTTCTTACAACTGGGGGTGGTTTTCATTTTAGCGCTCCCATATATATATATATATATATATAAAGAGAGAGAGAGAGAGAGAGAGAGAGAGAAAGAGAAAGAGAAAGAGAGAGATAGAAGGCATAAGAATTGACACGTAGGTATTATGTTTTGTACTTAAGCATGATTTTTTTGGTTGTTTTGGAAATAAAAACACCAAACATAACTATTTAAGATACAGTGCAATGAATTCTTGTTTAGAACTTAAAACACAATTCCAAGAACGTTAAGTAAGGTGTTTTAAGTGTCAAACATGGTGTTTTACTTCTGTTTTAAATTTCATGTCTATAATATATGACATTATGTTTTAAATTGTTATGTTTGGTGTTTTTCTTTCCAAAATAACCCAAAACATCATGCCCACATGTCAATTCACATGCCTTCTCACACTTCTTTCGAAAAAATGTACATTTTACAAGAACCTCACCTGTTTTACATATATATATATATATATATATATATATATAAATCGGGATCAGGAGAAAACGCTCAAAAGTGTGAGAACGGTGAGAACGCATCCTGGCCCAACACTTGTGTAACACCTGTGTCATTTCAACCATCAAACAAATGCCAAACCAATGAAATAATGTATTTCATACTTTGGACTTGTATAAATATGTGTATCTTTTGCACATATCAACTCGTGTTCGATTTCAAGCTCTAAATCGCTTTCTGGAAGGTTATACACGCACTGATGCGTAAATATAACCAGTTTAATGCAACGAACACTCCGGAATAGTGAAATAGGCTTAACATACCTTAAATAACCTTTACATAACTTAGATATAAGTTTTGGAAGGTTTGGTGTAGTGAAATCAAAGTTTAATCGCTTACAGGGACTAAAGTTGACAAACTGCGAAAGTATGCCAATTTGAACTGTAACAGACCTTCCGGAACATGACCATAAGTTAAACATACCATAAATATCCTTTACATAGCTTAGAAATAGGCTTTGAGGGGTTCGGTGTGCTAAAATAAACTTTTGGGTCATTCAGGGACTAAAAGTGTCAAAAAGTGCACAAGTTTGCATTTTCGCGCATAACTTACGTTCTGAATATATCCGGACATCCAAAAATTTATGTAAGCACTAAAATATTTTATTTTAGTGTTCGCCATAAGAAAAATCCATTCGTCGCGTCATTTGGTTCGTTTTTCGCATTCGGGACCAGATTCGATGTATTAGCCGTTGTTTAATTCACAACCACACATTCTAAACACCATAACTTTGCAACACATGTATGGATGGAATTTAAACACCTAAACACCATGACTTTGCAACACATGTATGGATGGAATTTAAACACCTAAACACCATAACTTTGCAACACATGTATGGATGGAATTTAAACACCTAAACACCATGACATTTCAACACATGTATGGATGGAATTTAAACACCTAAACACCATGACTTTGCAACACATGTATGGATGGAATTTAAACACCTAAACACCATAACTTTGCAACACATGTACGGATGGGATTAAGGCACGTTTTCCATGAAACGATCTTAACGGTTCGGGTATTCCTATAAATACCCATCCACCCCCATTGCTAAAATCACTAGAACTTTGATTTGAGAAACTCTAAGTTGAAACTATTGTTTCATACCTGAGATTTTTGAATCGAGGTTAGCATTCGGGGACCCTTCGTAAGTCTTCTTTCGTTCTTTTCCTTATTTTATTGCTTTTCGAGTCAGAAAGTCAAACTTTGTTTGACTTTCAGCGTTGACCAGTAATGGTCAATGCGAAGTTCGTTTGAACTTCGCAACGTGAGTGTAATCACGTTGGTTATAGTCCCTTGGGACTATGCCTACTGATTACCACGTTGTCTAGGGTCGTAGGGTAAGCGATCTGATGAATCGCTTATACCTCGAACCCGACCCAGTTTGGTCGATCATTAGGATCCGACCAAACACATTAGGTGACCATAGTAGGTAGGGAATAACCTTCCGAGGTTATACCCTATGGTCGCATCGTTTAAGTAGTTGTATGATAGGTAGTTTATATGCCTTAGGTAAATTACCAGAATACCCTTTTCATGTATAATTGGTAATTAAGCATATGTAACCTAAACCTTTGTCACATAACTGATTATGTAATATGTTTAGGCATATAACACTTGTCATAGGGCTAGTTAGGCGGTCCGAACGCGTTTCACGCGAACGACGCGTTAAAGTAGCATAAGCTACCTAAACGGGTCGTAATGGGTCGAAATCACTCAGGTTAAGTTTCATTTAGTATGTAGGCTTTGTTAAACCAAATGACACGAGTCTCTACACTCGTTTGGTTTACAAACCCTAATGCTACCCAATCTTCCGATCTAGGTCCGGTTTATTAACATAGTTACCTATACTAGGTGCCGTTTGATATCCGCGATCTCTAGCATTGTTTAGTTGTCACTCCAGAACTACTGAGCAATCTCAGGTGAGTACATAGACCCCTCTTTTACTGTTTTCCAAACTGTTTTGGGGTGGAACACATGTGCCTACTTGTTACATTCATGCTTTCCCGTTTTCACATCATATACCTGCTATGTTCGTTAGTACATTATAGTACATGATTTCAATACATTTTATGCTATGTATGTCCATTATGTGCATACTTAGTACATTGTTTTACATTGCTTTTCTGTTGCATATGCTTATCCAGCATATGAACACATTATACTACATATTGAACCGTTGTAAACATTTAACTATGTGAACCGTTGTAATCATTTGACTATGTGATCCGTTGATATCTGTGAACCGTTTGTATCTGTGAACCGTTTGTATTTGTGAACCGTTTGTATCTGTGAACCGTTTGTATCTGTGAACCGTTTGTATCTGTGAACCGTTTGTATCTGTGAACCGTGTGAACCGTATTTGACTATACATGAACATTTCTATACTTGTTAAACATTTCATCTTGATAGTTTGGTTTGAGTAAGTGATTAAGTAACGAGGCGTGTGTAATATGATGCAAGCATGGTGGATACGCCGCTGGTACTTCCTATATATAAGTGTTTGTATGGTATTACATATCGTAGCGTTATTTGAATCATTTCAGTTTGAGACATAGAACATTTTATACAAATAACATACTTTTCACAAGACATTGTTTTACAAACAACTTATCCTATACAAACCCACTTTACTATGGTTATTCATTTAACCATACATTATTCACTTATTTATACATATCATCTGAACTCATTGTTTTTCAAATGATTTACAAAACAAAGCAAATTACAAGGTTCATGACTAAACATTTTCTCAAACATAAGTCATGGAACCTATTTTCACAAAACCTATGTATCTCACAGGCATTTTTATGCTGACGTACCTATTTTCACATGTGTTTTTCAGGAGCTGTTGCATAAGATGATCAAGATACATATAGGCAGACTTGGGCTTTAGTGACAATAAAAGATGCAAGACTAGTTAATTATGTCATATTTCCTTGTTTGTTAAGACATTGTAACACTTTTAATCAATAAAACGAAACTTCAATTGCCATGGATTTGACACAATTAATTCTGTTACAACACTCCCCGACGTTTCCGCCACGTTTTGTATGTTCTACGTGGTCGGGGTGTGACAGAAAAGATGGTATCAGAGCCAATGGTTATAGGGAATTAGGTTATTAGTAATGCTTTGACCTAGTCTATAACCTTCTAGGACCCTAACGCGAGTTTACTTGCGTTTAGTCATAAAACAATACCGTCACCTATCCTTAGGCGACTACCACAACAAGAACATAACTTTCGAAACCGCTTTGAAAACTAATCATCTGTTCTAGGATGATTGATTACTAGGTTTTGAACCTTCTATTGTAAGGTTTTGAACCCTCTGTTATAAGGTTTTGAACCCCTTTGAGTTTTCAAAATCTCGTCAAGGTTTTGGGCTTTAAATAATGTGAACACGTGCAAACTGGAAGGGTGAACGCCTGTATTCTGGGTTTTCTGTCTAGGCAAGCACTTCGTATACATCTCAACCAGACGCGAGACCAGTTGTGCTTACCTGGGAATTCTTGGGATGAGTGTTCACTTATAGGCGAGCATGTCTTCGCGATACATTATTTTTGACCTATTTACTTTGATTTTTCACCGAGGTCGTTTGTTGCTTTGTAGTAACAAACAAATGACCACTATCCTTGCTTTCATCAGATTTGTTTCATCTCATTCTTTTCGTCTAAATTCTCTCACTCGTTTCCTTTCATGATTCTTCTATTTTAGAATGCCTCCTCGACGCGAAAACCAGATAGCGACTGCCGAGCTGGCAGAAATCATTGCGCAGCAAATGGCTGCTCAATTCCCAAACCTCTTTGCTCTATGGAATCAAGCCAACAACAACAACAATGGTCCATGCAATTTCAAGAGTTTTAACTCGGCGAAACCACTCAAGTTTAGTGGTTCTGAGGGAGCGACTGGGCTTCTTCAATGGTTCGAGAGCATTGAGAATACTTTCCGCCATGTGCAGTGTCCTGACAATCGCAAGGTCGAGTTTGCTTCTAGTGTGTTCCAGAAGAGAGCCCTTACATGGTGGAACGGGGTGATGAGAGATCGTGGTGCAGAGGTTGCTCTAGCACAGACATGGGCTGAACTCAGGGCTCTCATGATGAAGGAATTCTGTCCTCGACACGAGATCAGGGCTTTGGAAAGGGAATTCGACAATCTTGAGCAAGACAGCGGGGAGCATCGAGCCTACACGGACCGTTATGAAGAGTTAAGTCTGTTATGCCCAAACATGGTCACGCCTTTGGATAAGGCAATCGAAAAGTACATTGATGGCCTCCCTGATTCAATACAAGACATTTTGACTGGTAGCAACCCTACTACAGTTAGACAGGCCATTGAGCTATCTGCAACCTTGACTGAATCAAAGATCAGGAAAGGTAAACTTTTCCGAAAAGGTGACAAGAAACCGGTCAAAGAATCGAAACCAATCGAGGAATCAAAGATCATGGATGAACAGACTGGATCCCCTAAGAGGTCAAAGAAGCGAAAGGCTTCTCAGAACTTTGCCATGGTTACCCACAATGATCTAGCCGTCCTCAACCAACCAGCTCAACCCCCTGCCAGGAAACCCTACAACGGAACTGCACCCTTGTGCAACCAATGTGGCCTACATCATCATGCTGGGGTGAAGTGCCGCACATGCCAAGTTTGCGGACTTATAGGTCATACAGCTAGGGTTTGCCCAACCGCAGTTGCACCAAATCAAGCTGGCAACAATCCTGCTCAAGCTCGTTTCCCACAGGGATCTTGCTACAACTGTGGCGAGATGGGCCATTTTCGTAGGAATTGCCCAAGGCTTGCTAATGCAAATCCAGCGCAGGGATGAGCATATGATCAACCAGAAGACAACATCGTTTAGAAATGATCACGTCTTATGTATTATTTTCTTTTGTTGTCAAGATCCAAGAAACAGTTGTTATCGTTGTTTATAAATAAATCTTTTATTTACATTGCAATGTATTTATGTGATTGTATGTATAAACAACATATCCCCTACAATACCGACAATCAAGGAACCGCATTCCTTGAAGAACAGACTACCCCCAAAATTCTTCCACTATATGATCCCTTGCGTTTTTCACGAAAATCCTAAGTACCCGTTTCTTCCAAGAGAAACGAAGTACGAGGTGCCAAGATTATAGCAATCAATAACAAGATAATAACAATTAAACAATTATGTGATTTATGTGCTCCCTTATATGTCTCATGTGATCCAAATTATGTTATCCAAATCCTCGTAGAATCTTACATATCCTTGTACAAGAGATCTATAGTAGGATACCCAAAGGCACTACCTAAAATTCTTAATGGACTTCTACGTTGTAGATAAGTCCCTTGAATTATAAAGTACTGCTTCATAATTAGACCCCTTGAGTGGTCTAGTTAAACTGATTGATTTAGCTGAAAGGACTCCTTGGAGACCTAATTAAGAAGATCCTCTGTGGATCTAATTAAAAGAATCCTATGGTAGTCTAGTCGCCGTCATCACAAGTTGGACATCCTTCCCCACAACATTACAAAACAAACTGTGCGGACTGTGCAAGGGATTACGTAATTATGGATGCATACATAATTATGGAATTTAGTGCACAGAAACCACAGCAAGCTTTGTCATGTACCTAGAAGTTAATCCTATTCATTTCCAATTCTGATGAAGTATCCGTTGAGGAAAAATGAACTAGCTATTCATTTTTCACTTCTGAAGAATATCCGTTCAGGAAATGAATATCCGTTTATCTTTCATTTCCAATTCTGAAGAATACCCGTTGAGGAAAATGACTCCGTTTGTGCATTTTCGTTCTGAAGAGTATCCGTCGAGGGAAATGAATATCCGTTTATTTAATCCTTCATTTCCGAACCTGAGGAAACAACCGTTGAAAATGACTCCGTTAGTTCATATTCGTTTCTGAAGATTATCCGTTGAGGAAATGAATATCCGTTTATTTAATCCTTCATTTCCGAACCTGAGGAAACAACCGTTGAAAATGACTCCGTTAGTTCATATTCGTTTCTGAAGATTATCCGTTGAGGAAATGAATACCCATTGTTTAAATCCTTCATTTCCGAACCTGAGGAAACAACCGTTGAAAATGACTCCGTTAGTTCATTTTCGTTTATGAAGATTATCCGTTGAGGAAATGAATATCCGTTTGTCTATCATTTTCATTTCCGTTTCTGAGGAAGCAACCGTTGAAAATGACTCTGTTTGTTCATTTTCGTTTCTGAAGATTTGTCCGTTGAGGAAATGAATATCCGTTTGTCTATCATTTTCATTTCCGTTTCTGAGGAAGCAACCGTTGAAAATGACTCTGTTTGTTCATTTTCGTTTCTGAAGATTTGTCCGTTGAGGAAATGAATATCCGTTTGTCTATCATTTTTCATTTCCGTTTCTGAGGAAGCAACCGTTGAAAATGACTCTGTCTGTTCATTTTCGTTCCTGAAGATTTGTCCGTTGAGGAAATGAATATCCGTTTGTCTATCATTTTCATTTCCATTTCTGAGGAATGCAACCGTTGAAAATGACTCCGTTTGTTCATTTTCGTTTCTCAGAATTGTCCGTTAAGGAAATGAATCCCCGTTTGATTATTCCTTCATTTCCGCCTCTGAAGAATACTCGTTGAGGAAAATGACTCCGTTTGTTCATTTTCATTCTGAAGAATGTCCGTTAAGGAAATGACAGGATTATGCTTCACATATCTCTGGTGGTTATCTGACACAAAGTCACAAATAGACTCCTACGAATTAATTTCGGGACGAAATTTCCTAAAGTAGGGGAGACTGTAACACCTGTGTCATTTCAACCATCAAACAAATGCCAAACCAATGAAATAATGTATTTCATACTTTGGACTTGTATAAATATGTGTATCTTTTGCACAACTCGTGTTCGATTTCAAGCTCTAAATCGCTTTCTGGAAGGTTATACACGCACTGATGCGTAAATATAACCAGTTTAATGCAACGAACACTCCGGAATAGTGAAATAGGCTTAACATACCTTAAATAACCTTTACATAACTTAGATATAAGTTTTGGAAGGTTTGGTGTGGTGAAATCAAAGTTTAATCGCTTACAGGGACTAAAGTTGACAAACTGCGAAAGTATGCCAATTTGAACTGTAACAGACCTTCCGGAACATGACCATAAGTTAAACATACCATAAATATCCTTTACATAGCTTAGAAATAGGCTTTGAGGGGTTCGGTGTGCTAAAATAAACTTTTGGGTCATTCAGGGACTAAAAGTGTCAAAAAGTGCACAAGTTTGCATTTTCGCGCATAACTTACGTTCTGAATACATCCGGACATCCAAAAATTTATGTAAGCACTAAAATATTTTATTTTAGTGTTCGCCATAAGAAAAATCCATTCGTCGCGTCATTTGGTTCGTTTTTCGCATTCGGGACCAGATTCGATGTATTAGCCGTTGTTTAATTCACAACCACACATTCTAAACACCATAACTTTGCAACACATGTATGGATGGAATTTAAACACCTAAACACCATGACTTTGCAACACATGTATGGATGGAATTTAAACACCTAAACACCATAACTTTGCAACACATGTATGGATGGAATTTAAACACCTAAACACCATGACATTTCAACACATGTATGGATGGAATTTAAACACCTAAACACCATGACTTTGCAACACATGTATGGATGGAATTTAAACACCTAAACACCATAACTTTGCAACACATGTACGGATGGGATTAAGGCACGTTTTCCATGAAACGATCTTAACGGTTCGGGTATTCCTATAAATACCCATCCACCCCCATTGCTAAAATCACTAGAACTTTGATTTGAGAAACTCTAAGTTGAAACTATTGTTTCATACCTGAGATTTTTGAATCGAGGTTAGCATTCGGGGACCCTTCGTAAGTCTTCTTTCGTTCTTTTCCTTATTTTATTGCTTTTCGAGTCAGAAAGTCAAACTTTGTTTGACTTTCAGCGTTGACCAGTAATGGTCAATGCGAAGTTCGTTTGAACTTCGCAACGTGAGTGTAATCACGTTGGTTATAGTCCCTTGGGACTATGCCTACTGATTACCACGTTGTCTAGGGTCGTAGGGTAAGCGATCTGATGAATCGCTTATACCTCGAACCCGACCCAGTTTGGTCGATCATTAGGATCCGACCAAACACATTAGGTGACCATAGTAGGTAGGGAATAACCTTCCGAGGTTATACCCTATGGTCGCATCGTTTAAGTAGTTGTATGATAGGTAGTTTATATGCCTTAGGTAAATTACCAGAATACCCTTTTCATGTATAATTGGTAATTAAGCATATGTAACCTAAACCTTTGTCACATAACTGATTATGTAATATGTTTAGGCATATAACACTTGTCATAGGGCTAGTTAGGCGGTCCGAACGCGTTTCACGCGAACGACGCGTTAAAGTAGCATAAGCTACCTAAACGGGTCGTAATGGGTCGAAATCACTCAGGTTAAGTTTCATTTAGTATGTAGGCTTTGTTAAACCAAATGACACGAGTCTCTACACTCGTTTGGTTTACAAACCCTAATGCTACCCAATCTTCCGATCTAGGTCCGGTTTATTAACATAGTTACCTATACTAGGTGCCGTTTGATATCCGCGATCTCTAGCAATGTTTAGTTGTCACTCCAGAACTACTGAGCAATCTCAGGTGAGTACATAGACCCCTCTTTTACTGTTTTCCAAACTGTTTTGGGGTGGAACACATGCGCCTACTTGTTACATTCATGCTTTCCCGTTTTCACATCATATACCTGCTATGTTCGTTAGTACATTATAGTACATGATTTCAATACATTTTATGCTATGTATGTCCATTATGTGCATACTTAGTACATTGTTTTACATTGCTTTTCTGTTGCATATGCTTATCCAGCATATGAACACATTATACTACATATTGAACCGTTGTAAACATTTAACTATGTGAACCGTTGTAATCATTTGACTATGTGATCCGTTGATATCTGTGAACCGTTTGTATCTGTGAACCGTTTGTATTTGTGAACCGTTTGTATCTGTGAACCGTTTGTATCTGTGAACCGTTTGTATCTGTGAACCGTGTGAACCGTATTTGACTATACATGAACATTTCTATACTTGTTAAACATTTCATCTTGATAGTTTGGTTTGAGTAAGTGATTAAGTAACGAGGCGTGTGTAATATGATGCAAGCATGGTGGATACGCCGCTGGTACTTCCTATATATAAGTGTTTGTATGGTATTACATATCGTAGCGTTATTTGAATCATTTCAGTTTGAGACATAGAACATTTTATACAAATAACATACTTTTCACAAGACATTGTTTTACAAACAACTTATCCTATACAAACCCACTTTACTATGGTTATTCATTTAACCATACATTATTCACTTATTTATACATATCATCTGAACTCATTGTTTTTCAAATGATTTACAAAATAAAGCAAATTACAAGGTTCATGACTAAACATTTTCTCAAACATAAGTCATGGAACCTATTTTCACAAAACCTATGTATCTCACAGGCATTTTTATGCTGACGTACCTATTTTCACATGTGTTTTTCAGGAGCTGTTGCATAAGATGATCAAGATACATATAGGCAGACTTGGGCTTTAGTGACAATAAAAGATGCAAGACTAGTTAATTATGTCATATTTCCTTGTTTGTTAAGACATTGTAACACTTTTAATCAATAAAACGAAACTTCAATTGCCATGGATTTGACACAATTAATTCTGTTACAACACTCCCCGACGTTTCCGCCACGTTTTGTATGTTCTACGTGGTCGGGGTGTGACAACTTGTCACGTGGCATAGAGAAGGGCGGAGTGGCTTTTTTGTCCTTTTATCTTCTCCTTTTACAGTTCCGCTTTTCACAATATTGATTTATTTTTGGGGTTTAAGATTTTTGGCGTTAACCAAGTTTAATAATTATATGGCGTTTTAATGGTTTCATTGTATTAACATTTTGACGTTTATGCGGTTTATGACGTTTTTTCAAATCTCTCTTAATGGTGTTTTTCAAGGCGTTTTAGACAATATGGCCCATCATTCTATTATTTTTTATATACATTTTGGCATTTGTGGTATCTTGGCATTTTACAATTCTAAAATTATATTACAACCACAAGGAAAAAAAATAGAAGCGAAAAAAATAAATTAAAAATCCTAATTGGATCTCTCTTCACAATCTTCACTGTCATCAGTCTCTGTCTTTTTTAATACTACAAGAACTGTCACCAAATATATGGCATTTTATGTAAAACTTAACAAACCCATCGGTTTGATTTTTTTGCCTACTCGTCTGTTGAATTGGCTTTTTGTGGATGTTTTGGGACATAGATGTATGACGTGTGGGTGGGTTTTTTCACGTTGTTCTTCAACTTGATCTTCATCTTTATAATCATCTGACTCTTCAGTGTCATTGATCTCTTCACCTCATCCAAGCCTTCTTCAAGAACAAAGAACATAAAATGATATATGACTGTCATCAGTATCTTTTTCTTGAATATTTGTCCATCTCATGCAGCAAAATCTTACTGAGTTACTCCCCTCAGCTAATAATCCATTCAGTGAAACTTCACGAAGAACAATACTGAATATCCAAGAAAGCATATTAGCCATCTTTGATTTTTTTTAACATTTTGGTGATTTACAATGAGTGGTATTTAGTAGTATTGGCGTTTGTTTTTTTTGGTTTGATCAAATGGAAGTTGCTGAGAAGTATCATTTTATAAGGATGTCTTTTTGGCACGTAGGTTTAGGCGGTGCATTATTATAATAAAGTATTCATTGTTTCAGTTACTGTTTTGTAATTATTGTTTTTGATAAACTTTTTATCTCTGAAGTCTGTAACACGTCCCATCTTTCAAGTTTGGCGTTTTAGATTCTAATATAATAAGTTTTCCGTCTCTTCAGTTTTACTGTTTTGTAGTTACTGTTTCAAGTTACATTTTCAAGTTAGGTTTTTATTTTTATTATTTTTATTTTTGTGTTTTTTATAATACTTGTCTAAAGTAATTTTATTATGGTTTGGTAGTTTTTTGGGCGTTTTATGGCATGTTGGCATTTTGACAAGCATTTGGCTGTGTGGCATTTTTATTACATATGGCGTTGTTATTATATAACAATCAACTGAAAAAGAAAATTAAAAAAAATATATATAAACAATTGATCTTTCAAATCTTCACTGTCACCAGTCTCTTTCTTCTTTTGAAGCATCTTCACTGGCTGTTTCGACTTTCGTATGATTTTTTTTATTTTTGTTTTTTGAAGTAGTTTTTTTGTCACCGTGTGGAAGCACAAAAGTCTGAAAACAGCCTCTTTTTCTTGAATATTTTTCCAACTCATACAGCAAAATGTTATTGAGTTTTCACCCTTCAGCCAACAATCGTTGAATTTCCAATGAACGATATTTGATTTTTTAACTTTCTGGCGTTTTACCGAGCAAAAGAACGACACTAAATAAAAGCACCTTAAAACTCTAAATTTTGATCATGCTAAATCAATAATGTTTTGCTGTATGGTGATGGACAATATTCTTAATCCTCAGTTAAGAAAGATGTCTGACAATGTTGTCCATCCCATACAGCTAAACTTTATTGACAACAAACATCAATAATGTTTTTGTATATTTTGGCATTATAAATTGGATGGAAGTTGAGGATAAAGTCAATAAGATTTTACTCAATGAAATGGACAATATCATCACTTAAGGATTTTGTCCGTTACATTGAGCGAAATATTACCGACAACAAAACTGAATTTCAAATAAAAGTTTTGGTTTAGAGGATATTTGATGTTTGGGTTTTTTTGGCGTTTCTAAGACGAACGGTATATATTAAATATGGCGTTTGGGTTTTTGTGTGTTTTAATGGAAGGTCTGAGATATTGTATATATATGATGTTTTTTGGCGGTTTTTTTAAGCGGGATTTTATTATAATTAATTTTGGCGTTTTATATCTAATGGCGTTTTTAGATTATGATGGTTTGTGCTATTGTAGGTTAAGATGGTAATTTAATGGCGTTTTATTTCATGCGATGACGTTTTGTGTAGAGAAGGCAAAGACCTTTTTACTCTTAATGAAGCGCGCCACAGCAATAAAAGTTGTGTTATTTACGAAAACGCCACCGCGTCATCTAGTCCATAGATTGTTTTCATCTAGTCCATATATATATATGAGAGAGAGAAGTGTTAGAAAATTGAGAGAGATAAGTGTTTAAAAAATGATGATGATGTGAAAATGACATATTACTTGACATTATTTTAGGTGTTTTTCACTTTTCTTATTTTAAATGGTCTTATGATATCCAAATGCTAGAGCATCTCCATTGGGGATATCGGGAGTCGTCCGGATTTTCGGACTCCACTTCCAGACTAACGCATGCGTTGGATGTGATGGTTTAGGCTATAGGGTGTGGTCATGACCCTCATGACCCTCCACATAGGCGCCACATCATCATCTTTAATCTATTATTCAAAACCACTACCCTAAGGGTGTGGTCATGACCCAAACCACTATCCCCTTTATTTTTGTTAATTTGTTTTTGTCTTAAAATTATCAAATGGGAGTGTCGTGGTAATCTTGGTTTAATCCATGGGAACCACCATCAATCAAGGAGGGGGATGATATACCATTTAATTAATGATCCTATGTAGAAATAATGTTCCAATTCATGACCCTCACACCCCATAGCCTTAGAGAGGTATGGTCCGCTCAAGCGAACTCTATCCATACCCCAAATGTGGGCCCCCTTTAACCGTTAAACACTTAAAAAATGGCTATTTTTATAAATAAATTAAAATTTAAACATAAATGAAATTTAACCAACCACTACATATACGTACTTTTACATACATATCTCACACAAACTAACACTCTCTCTCCATTCATTTCCACTTTATCAATTTCACATTCATTTTCAAACACAATTTGACACGTTTACGAACCAGAGTTATGATGTCGAACTAAATTAGAGTTTATAAAAATATATTTTTTAAGGAAACAAAATAGCAACGAATCCTAAAATAGGTTAGGATGCTAACAAAATTCAATCCCAAAACATCTACTAACACAAACCAGTGGCGAAGCTTGAAAACTTCCACCGGGGGTCGGAAGTCACCGGACCTAAAAATTCTATATAATTAATTTTTTTTATAAAACCGGGGGGGGGGGGGGGGGTCGAAAATGTATATACCTAAAAAATTCTATACGAAACGTACATACATAACACTACTGAGTGAAAAGTTCGAGGGTCGGGCGCCCCTCCCGGCCCCTTGAAAGCTACGCCCCTGATACAAACCCTACACTGAAAGTTGTTCATGGGTGAATTAGCGTCGTATGGTCACTATTGGATCTTCAATTCTTGATTTGGATTCTTGAAACATAGATGTGATATCAAGTGGGATGATTCCAGATCTCCAAAATCGCTTCTCTCTCTGGAATTCGTCTGAAAAAAGCCCTCCTCGAAACCCTAACTATGTGTTGTCGAGTTTAATAAACGAAAGAAAAGAAGAGAAAATGAATTCAGGAAAGAAAAAAAAAATTAGTAGAAAGGAATATTTTAATTAACTAACGTGTTCCACAGAAGGAAATCAAAAGAAAAGTAAGGATTTATGTGTTAAAAATCTTTTCCCTTCAAATCTCCGATCTGAAAGGATTTAAAATGAAGTTTTCCCTCCATTTCTCTCATTTTCCTTCCTTAAAAAACTATGGAACACGACTTTTTTTTACATCCTTCAAAATCCTGTCTTTTCCTTTGTTAAATGAAACTCGGGAACATAGCGTAAGTTTTTCCATTAGATAGGTCATTCAAAAACTAAATTTCTGAATTTGCCCTGCCGTGACGAATGCTACTTGAAGCCACCGTATTACGACTGCTTCCATCTTCGCCTATGCTAATACATTGTCTTACGGAGCTATCTACGGTATTGATCTACGGTCCACCGTAATGCATAACTTTTACCTTGGCAATGTATTTATTGTTGAAACACGACTTGGTCAACTAGAAACATCAAGCAAAACCCTAATTACCTCTTAAACCCTAAAACCCCACATGTTATTAGAGTTACACGAGCAAACCCACCAACTTGTAAGGCCTCAAGAAATTATATGCCGGACAAACTCCACCGATTATCCATCCCCAAAAGATGCCTCTTCTTTAAACCTCCCTCTAATATCTGGACCTTTCTCATAATCTTTATCTGGTGAGATTCCATCTTCTCTTAGAAGATCGAATGTTTTGTCTTCAGCAGCGTTGCATACAGCAATCAACAAGGTAGTATAATAGTAATATTTGACAAAGTAGTTGGAGCAAGTGATCAAAGTTGGAATTTGCTGCTTATTAAAAGGATACGTTCGTGGTCAGTTCCAATGGATCATGGCTATATCAATATATACTCTCATAGTGTCAGGTGGATCATGGCTATATCAATATATGTTCTCATAGTGTGAGGTTCAATGGGAAAAAAGTAGGGAAATAAGAAATCATGTAAAAACACCTATTAAAAGTTATTTTTACATGTAAAAAATTAATTTTTTACCTAATTTTTTCGGAGCTTTTGTATATAAACTATTGGAAATATAAAGTTAATTCTATGTTTAGTAGTAATTATATATTAGTACATATCTTATACTTGTCTTTGTGACATATTTTATGTATTAGTTTAGTATTTTAGGATTAGTTATGTATTACGGAATGGTAGGTATCAAGACAAATTAAACGGTTTTTGGTGCCAACCCTCAAATAACAGTAGAAATCAAGAACATATGTATATATATTTCATGTCGGGTCTTGTTCAAAGTACCAAGATATTGAAAGTTACTGTTTGTTGCTGTTATCCTTATTCAATTGTGCATTCAAGAGAGTTAGAGAGATTAATTTGTGTTCGATATCCAACAAAGTGGTATCAGAGCCGAGTTATAAGAGATTCAAGCGAAGTACAGACAATCCAACAAGAATTATGACATCCTGCAGACACTGTTCTGACACAGAAAAGAAGGCCTCATTCTGGAGATCCAAAATCAATCACCGCAAATGCTATTACTATCAAAGGTATGGTTTGCAAACTGCAATATAAAAGAACAAGATGAGGCGTTCGCGTTGAGTAGACAAGCAATTGACACTAAGATTCAAAATCTTAGTAAGTGTCAAGAACCATGGATGTGCATACAAAAGAAAGAAATAGCGACCAGAACAGTGATGAAAGATTTTATTAAGAATATTATACCCAAACCAAAGAACACAACCGAATCCTAGAAGAACTCACGAAAATTTGTGAGTTCTTCAATAATACAAAGTGATAAGACTGATCTAAAGCGATCAGAAAACAAGAACCAAATATTCAATGAACTTACATGCACAAACCAAATGAATAGGATGATAAAGAATCTGGAAACTCAGCAGTGTTCGATGAAGAGAACGGCGAAGACAAGTATTGAGTGAATCCCCTCAGTTGCAGACTTGATCTGTTCTATTATATGGTTGACCACTTGCTGCCCTAAGCCCATTAATTCATCCACTTGTATATAAAGTATGAAGGAGCCAGCCCACTTGCACATATCTTTGACCACGAGCCCAAAAACAACATAACCCAACAGCACTCGTACATATCAAACAAAAACAATATATATTAGACTAAAAATTTATATAAAGCTAAAACCAATATCATATGGTTATAAAACCATTCCTCAGCAAAGGCCTGTTTTAAAAATTATACAAAAGCATTCAATAGTTTCATTAACAACAAGATTGAAAATCATTATATATTTCAACAGTAAGTAACTACGAGGAGGATTTGATCGTTCAAGGCACTGCCTATGGTTTATGGTCTGAGATTTGGTATGTAAATTCAATGTTCAATAAACACCATTACTGCGGTAACATATCATTGTTTAAACGATTCAAGAACTCCCATGGAATTGAAACAAGAACCAACAATGGAGAAACTTGTACATACACGGGGAATTGGGGTAGTTGACACAATAAGAATTCCAAGTGTATTCTTTACACCTGACATAAATAGAAATGTTTTGAGCCTAGACCAATTGACTAAACAAGGTTTGTTATCAATGTTAGTGGAGATACTTGCAAGATCGTTCCAATGTTCGAAACATTGAATGATCTTAATGCATTTACCTATGTCAACTAACAATGAAGAGGGCATAATTCGTGAAATGGAATTTGAAAAAGCATTTAGAGTAGAAAAGAATGAGATGTTAGAAAATTATAAGAGTGTACACATGAATGCTTATCATGAAGTACTTGATCAAGATTCTAAACAAAATCTTGATGCGAAGAATGAGGTTGTGGGGCAAAATAACTTGGTAACTTTCACAGATTGTGTGCATTTCATAGATTCTTTAGATGACACTGATTATGTAATGGAACACAAGTTTGAATTAAGGGAGAGATTTGTAGAAATGGTTAATTGGTTTCTTCACAACCATTTGATGATAACAAATCATCGTGATTTACCCCAATCACATAAGAAGGAAATGTAGTAGAGTAGTAGACTTGTTAGATTTGTATCTAGTAGTAAAAAGAGAAGGCGAGCAATATAAAAGGGTAAATGAATACAATTTATGGACTTTGGTATCAAAGGATTTGGGGCATGGATGGAATGAGGGTAGTCTTTGCAAAATAATTAGATGTTTTGATTTATAACTATGATAAGAACAAAATATTTATGGAGGGAGTGTTAGCGTAAATTATTTTAATAAATAATTTATTGTGTCCTTTTGATCATTTATCCAGATCAATTTACCTTAATATCCATATAAAATTAACTGGGCTTTATTTGATGGACGTAAAGGCCCGTACTAGTTAATTAGGGTTTCCCCTTGGGTGAAGCATATAAATACAGGATATTGGGGAACCCTAAAGATACACCATAAAGTTTACGGCTCCACTCACAACAATCTGTTATCATCCTTCTCCATCCTAACTGCTCACCCTAAACGGGAACCGATGAAGATGGCTTCTTCTTCATCTCTAACCACTACTGGATTGTCAGGTTTATCAAGATCCCTAAAGTGTTTTCCATTAGATATTAAAAGAACTGATTAACATGTGGTATCAGAGCGATGTTACTCAGTTCTTTAATTCCCTGATTATGATCTGGAATTAAATAATTATATATAATAATAAGAATTTCGAATATGTTGCATGTCATGTCACTTCTTGATGCTTCGCATGCGACACTCAGTTTTGGTTCTTAGGGTGAAGGGAGTGGAGCGGCAAAGGCTTCGGCAAAGCCAAATGCCGAGCGGCAACACCACCGCCTTCCAAGTTTACCGCGCGGCAATCTAACCTCTTCGGCAAGGCCTCACCGATTCGACAAAGGTGATTTCATGTTTGTGACCGTTGTACTTCAGCCGCAAACCCACTTCAGCCGCCATTTTTCCGACCAAACACCGTCATCACCTTCAGCCGCCATTTTTTCCGGTGGTGGTGGAGGTGAACGTGATGGAGGTGGAACCGGTGGTGGTGGAGAGTGGTGATGGAGGTGGAACCGGTGGCGGTGGAGGTGGAACCGGCGACTGGTTCTTGAGTTTTCCGGTGGTGGTGGTGGTGGTAGTGACCGGTGGTTCTTGAGTTTTGGCAGGACTTGAGTTTGTAATTTGTTCGTGAAGGTGGTATTTGTGGTGGAGGGTAGGACAAAAAATAAAAAAATAAAAAAAATAGTTTACCAATTCCAAAGTGTTTAACCATTGCCAACACTTTTCAGCAAAGTTTAAACTTTTTCTCCTCTCTGACGTGACACTCTCTGATTGATCCATTTTAAAGTTTACCACTTTCACCTGTTTAACCACTCCCTTCACCCTTATTAAATTAATTTGAATTCATGTGACCGCCGAACAAACTACACAAAAAATCTTGTTTTGTTTTGTTCATTGAAGTGACACTTTGATTTCAAAACAAATAAATGAAGTAAAAGGTATTCTATTATTTTGGGGTGTACGTGGCCAAAAGCAATTGCAATTAATGATTCAAAACTTACATGATCAGTTCATCAACATTCTTAGTCCGAATGTAGTGGGCGGCATAATTGGGCGGTATGCCCTCATAGCGCCGCCAAAACGCCGGCCACACCAAAACTCCGGGCGCTATGTTTTAAAAATGGGGGGAGGGCGCTAGATTTTTCGCGGCGTTATTTTTGTTTGGTTAATTCATTTGGCCAATCAAAAAATAGAAGAGTTTTTTATATTAATTAATAAAACTTAAAATTATTAAATAGGTAATGATGGGTAGGGGCTTTATGACTACGGGCTCTAGTGATATAACGCCCCATAAAGCCCCCGTGTGACGTGGCACGACACGTGTCGCATAACGCCCCACAAGGGGCTTTATGACTACGGATGGCCTTAGAACTGTTCATCTTATTCATCGTAAAATATGATGGGAAAAGTTATATAATTTGGTTTTGAATTAGGATTGTAATATGTTTTTCCTAATTTTAGGTAACTATATCTTCAAGAATTTGAAATCTGATATATAAATTAATTTTGAATATACTCTCAAAATAAAAGAAATCTTGGATATATAAAACAATCTAATACTCGAGATCAATATTAGGACAACTTGAAATCAGCTGGGTTTATTATTATATACTTTTGTTTTATAAAACCTTACACTGTTATGTTTTATAAACCTAACTTTTAAATAATCATTCAACTAATTCTTTTGATTGATTTAAAAATTTGCTTAACTAAAATAACATTTTTCAAGTTCTCACTTCTGCCCAAAGGTGATGTGTTTACTTGTGGCGTTATTTAGTGAACTTAAGCATAGTCACTTAGGTGTATGTCCTTATTATATGAATAAACATAGTGTAACACTTACCTTATTACATTTTTTTTCATATGATATACACATGAATTCTGCCTAAGATGCATGATTGTTTCATTTTCTGCCCAAAGGTGATGTGTTACTCTCATGTCTCGCAAACTTTGACTTGTGCCTAAAATTATGGTGTTTCAACTTCTGCCCAAAGGTGACGTGTTACACCTAATTTGCACAGTCTGACTGTTCATAATACTTGTATGATTGGCCATAGCCAAAGCGAAAACCGTCATTCAAGTAGAACCTTATTTAAAATTGGTGTGTATAAATAACGTTATCACAGCTTCCTTAGTATAATGGTCTTAATTTCCGTCTGCCTTAGTTTTAGGTTACCCATAAGTCACTCTAACTTCTTCTCTTTGCAATGCATCTTGTTCTTCTCATTTAATCCGCTATCAGCTCCTGCTATGGCTATTGATACTTTGACTGGTGCGAACTATGCTTCGTGGAAGGATTCTCTTGACCTTACTCTCGCACTCATGGAGTTTGACTGTGCGCTAACTGAAAATGCTCCTCCTGCTCTTACTGATAAGAGTACTGAAGCTGAAAAACTACTCCATCAAAAGTGGGAGAGAGCTAATCGCTTGTCTCTTATCTTCATGAAAAACTCGATAAGTCCTGCTATCAGGGGAGCCATTCCTGACGCTGCTACAGCTACGAAATATCTGAATAATGTGGAGGCTCAATTACAATGCACGTCTAAGGCGCAAGCTAGCACCCTCATTCTGAAATTGGTGACTACAAAGTATGATGGGATCAGCGGTATTCATGAGCACATCCTGAAAAAGAATGACATGGCCCAAAAGCTCAAGGGATTAAGCATGGAGATTAGTGATGGCTTTCTGGTGCATTTTATCATGACGTTTCTACCCACATCTTATGAAGCATTCAAAGTCAACTATAACATTCAGAAGGACCTATGGAAGATGAACGAGTTGATTGCTATGTGCGTGCAAGAAGAAGAACGTCTGAAACTGGAGAAAGCCGATGTTGCTTACCTGATGACTGCTGACTCGAAGAAAAGGAGGGGAAACTACAATAAGAAGCCTAATGTAAAGGTCCAAAAGCAGGATGCAGGTGGGACATAAGCAGAAGGACTGCCCGGACTTTAAGGAGTGGCTAGCCAAGAAAGGGATTCCATACAATCCGGAAGCTGGAAAGAAACCAAAGAACGCTTAAGCTAGGAAATGGAAAGCCGCTAGTAGTCGAGGCCGTGGGAACATTAGATTTAGTTATGAAAACTGGTTTAACTATTAGACTTTATGATACGTTATATATTCCTGAGAATACTCGGAATCTTGTATCAGGACCAAAGTTAGACGTAGACGGTTTTCTTGTTTCTCATGGTTATGGCAAACTTACTATCAGTTTTAATTCTCAAATATTTGGTTATGGCTTCTTGGATGGTGGTCTCTATCGATTAGAACTAGATGATGATTTTTCCAAGTCTTTGTTATCATATAATATTAATGAGAACTTAATAAAGAGAAAACGCAAACGAGACTTAGAAACTTCATCCATGTTGTGGCATCAACGTTTAGGCTATATTTCACGAGAACGCTTAACTCGACTCGTGAAGGATGAGGTCTTACCACCTCTCGATTTCAATGATTTTGGAACATGTGTCAAATGCCTTAAAGGTAAAATGACATCAGCGAATACGAAAGGTGCAACTAGGAGCTCTAATTTATTAGAACTCATTCATACTGATATTAGTGGCCCTTATAACATCGCTGGCATAACTTGACACACTTCATTTATCACGATTATTGATGATTATTCACGTTATATGCACTTGTATCTCATTAAAGAAAAATCTGAATCTCTCACAACTTTTAAAGATTATAAAGCTGAAGTTGAAAAACAATTAGATCGTCAAATAAAAGTTGTTAGATCTGATAGAGGAGGCGAATATTATGGTCGACATACTGACGTGGGTCAGGCTCCTGGTCCATTTTATGAGTTTTGTAAGGGCCAGGGGATCGTGAACCAATATACTATTGCCTGGTACTCCTCAGCAGAACGGTGTTGCTGAGAGAAGAAATAGAACCATAATGGACATGGTACGCAGTATGTTAGCCAACTCAGGTTTGCCCTTATTCCTCTGGACCGAGGCCTTAAAAGCAGCTGTTCATATACTCAATAGAGTTCCTTCGAAGTCTGTCCCTAAAACTCCTTATGAACTTTGGACAGGAAGGAAACCGAGTCTTAGATATATGAAAGTATGGGGTTGCCTTGCCGAAGCTAAACTTTATAACCCTTTCTTAAAGAAACTGGATATGAAAACAACAAGTTGTTTCTTTATTCGATACCCAGATCACTCAAAGGGTTATAGATTCTATTGTCCCTCCTATGTTACTCGTATTGTAGAAACCAAGCGTGTCGCGTTTCTTGAGGACTTTAAGGTCAGTGGGAGCAGTGAAAATCCTTCCAATGATTTACAAGAAGTACAAGATGCTTGGGGGGGGGAGGTACTCCTCCATTTCATTACCTCCTATTACTACTCCTCTTGTACTCGATGCTGAACCGCATGTCACTGCACCACCTCCAACTCATTCAGAATTAAATGTTGCTCCGTATGTACCTGAGAATGAAGGACCCTCCAATGTTGAAGTTGAGAATCAACCTAGGAGGTCATCTAGGGCGAGAAGGCCCACTAATTTTGATGATTATGAAACCTACCTAGCTGAAGCCGTATCAGATGATAGAACAAAGCTATGATTGACGAGCTTGACTCCATGAAGAAAAATGGCGTATGGGATTTGGTTGAATTACCCGACGATGTTAAACCCGTAGGATGTAAATGGGTATTCAAAACAAAACTAAATCCAGATCGAAGCGTTGAACGATATAAAGCAAGATTGGTTACAAAGGTCTACACTCAGAAAGAGGGAATCTATTATCAAGAGACCTTTTCACCTGTCTCTCGAAAAGATTCCTTAAGGATCGTCTTGGCCCTAGTAGCTCATTTTGATTTAGAGTTGCATCAGATGGATGTCAAGACTGCTTTCCTCAATGGAGACTTGTATGAAGACGTGTTCATGAAGCAACCTGAAGGGTTCAAACCTGAAGGTCAAGAACATCTTATCTGCAAGCTGAAGAAATCCATGTACGATTTGAAGTAAGCATCACGTCAATGGTATCTTAAGTTTGATGAAGTCATGAAGATGCAAGGCTTTATGATGAACCAAGTGGATCAATGCACCTACCTGAAGATGAGTGGGAGCAATTTTACTATACTTGTCCTTTATGTAGATGATATTCTATTGGCAAGTAATAGCTTAGATATGTTGCATGAATCGAAGTGCTTACCCTCGCATAACTTTGATATAAAAGATCTCGAAGAGGCTTCTTATGTTATTGGCATCGGAATACACCGAGATAGAAGAAATGGAATTTTGGGCTTATCACAAAAGGCTTACATTGATATTGTCCTTAGTCGATATAACATGCAACACAGCTCTCCCTCTGTAGCTCAAGTAGTTAAAGGAGATGTTTTCGATTCTTTTCAATGTCCGAAAACTGAGGATGAAAAGGCGCAAATGAGAATGATACCTTTTGCCTTAGTAGTTGGGAGCCTCATGTATGCTTAAGTCTGCACTCGTCCGGATATCGCTTATGTTACAGGGATGCTAGGCCGTTATCTGTCTAATCCTGGCCTTGATCACTGGAAAGCAGCGAAGAAAGTACTTCGATATCTTCAGGGGACGAAAGACTATAAACTGACTTATAGAAGATGTGATGTTTTGGAAGTGGTTGGTTATTCTGATTCTGACTTTGGTAAATGCAAAGATGACAAGAAATCCACTTCAGGGTATATCTTTATGTTAGACGGCGGACCTATTTCATGGAGGAGTCATAAACAACAGCTAACTTCTACATCCACTATGATGGCATAATACATTGTTGTATATAATGCTACCAGTCATGGAATGGTTTTAAAGAATCTGATTACTGGACTCAAAGTTGTTAATTCCATATCTAGACCATTGAAGCTGTACTGTGATAACTCAGCTGCCGTTAACTTCTCGAACAGTAACAGTTCGACCGGAGCTGGATTATATCTTGATACGAAGTATTTGTTCGTACATGAATGTGTTGAGGAAAATAAGCTTTGTATTGAGTATATAAGTACGAAAAATATGCTTGCGGATCCGATGACTAAAGGTCTCCCACCTAAAGTATTCAAAGAACATGTTTTGAAGATGGGCTTTTGTAAAGACCTTATTTAAATGCATATTGTACTTACTTACGTTTTAATGATAAAATTTCCTCATTTGATTTGTTTGTCTCTAACTACGTTTCACTAGCCTAATGACGTAAAGACTATTATTATACAAATCATCGTTTAAGGGCTTACTTGTAAATTGATCCTTACTTTGCTTAGGTTTTAAATTTGGGATTGTAGTATGATTAATGTGGGTCTTGAGTTGGATAACCGACTCAACGACTGTATTTTTCTGTAACAATTTTGGTTTAAAACTAAAATGAGTATTAAATCCTGATCAAGCTTATCTAATACTCATAATAAATGATCACTCGGTCAAGTGTGAGAATGTTAGCATAAATTATTTTAATAAATAATTTATGGTGCCCTTTTAATCATTTATCTAATAACCAGATCAATTTACCTTAATATCCCTATAAAATTAACTGGGCTTTATTTGATGGACGTAAAGGCCCGTACTAGTTAATTAGGGTTTCCCCTTAGGTGAAGCATATAAATACAGGTTATTAGGGAACCCTAAAGATACACCATAAAGTTTACGGCTCCCCTCACTACAACCTGTTATCATCCCCCTACATCCTAACTGCTCACCCTAAACGGGAACCGATCAAGATGGCTTCTTCTCCATCTCTAACCACTACTGGATTGTCACACCCCAACCAATGGCGGAATCATCGGAGTGGGACTAGTTCGAGATTGCAAGAGACTTCATAACACTATTTGTGACAATATTTAATTCAACCGATTTCATTTCATAGCAAAATTGTCAAATATTACAAGGAAATTCAAATAACAACTTTGTTCAAACATAGCAATAACAAAATTGATAAAACACTTTAAACCTAAACGTCTAAGTGAGTATCTAGGCATCTTTGCTAATCCATTTTCATAGTATCATCAATCCTCAACTTGTAACATGTTTTGTGACACCTGTGTCACTACGACCATCAAACAAATACCAAATCAATGAAATATTGTGTTTCATACTTGGGATTTGTAAAAATATGTCTATCATTTGCACATATCATTTTTTGTTCAATTTCAGGCTTTAAATCGCTTTCTGGAAGGTTATACACGAACTGATGCGTAAATATAACCAGTTTAAATGCAACAAACACTCTGGAATAGTGACATAGGCTTAACATACCTTAAATAACCCTTACATAACTTAGAAATAAGTTTCGGAGGGTTTGGTATGCCGAAAGCAAGTTTATTCGCTTATAGGGACTAATTTCGACAAACTGCAAAAGTATGCCGATTTGCATAGTAATGAACATTCTGAAACTTTATCATAAGTTAAACATACCTTAAATATCATTTACATAGCTTAGAAATAGGCTTTGAGGGGTTCGGTATGCTAAAATAAACTTATTGGTCATTCAGGGACTAAAAGCGTCAAAAAGTGCATAAGTTTGCATTTTCGCGCATATCTTACGTTCTGAAAATATCCGGACATCCAAAAAATTTATATAATAATTAAAATATTTTATTTTAGTGATTGGCATGATAAAATTCCATTCGTCGCTTAATTTGGATCGTTTTTGCGTTCGTTACGACTTCTGTCGTAATTCCCCGAATAACGCAACCGTACGACCAAACGAACCGACATTCAAGATATTTTTTAGCACATTTAATGTTCCCTATGCCATAACTTCATTTTAGAACCTTGAAATGGGGTTAACGGGGATTAAACGTGCCGAAAACTGACTTTTTAACATGCAGGTACCATTTTTGACGTTTCTGGAAACTCAGTTCAGATTCATTGAATCTGGTCCATTTTTGAAGTTTTGATGGGTTTTAATGGCTGATTTTGGATACTATGGGCTGTTATTTGATGGTTTTTAACATTCCCATGGTTTTGAAAACCATGTGCCCACATGGAGGGCTTAGATCGAAGCACGGTTTTCGATGAACGATCTTAACGGTTGTCCGAATCCTATATATACCCCATCCATTTCATTTGCAACTCACCTGATCTGATCATAATTCTCTTGGTTGGAGTTTATACACTTCATACCTAAGAATTTAGATCAAGATCTTCCTAGCTTGGACCTCTTGTAAGTTTCTTTCGTTCTTTTATGCTTTTTTAAGCGTGAATGTCAAACAGTGTTTGACTTTCTGCTTTGACCAATCTTTGGTCAACACGAAGTTCGTTTGAACTTCGCAATGTGAGCGTAATCATGATGGTTATAGTCCCTAGTGACTATACCTACTGATTACCACGTTGATTAGGTGTAGTGACGAGTCATAGTTTCGGTCAAAATACGCATTTATGCGTATTTTGCAACCAAACTATTATTGGGTATCAAAACCGTTTGTTTTGATATCAAACTTGTTTTCAAACTTAGTTAAACATGTTTTAACATGTTTAACTCGTCACTTTTAGATTAGTGCTTGCATAGGGTCGTAAGATAAGCGGTCTAAACAACCGCTTAGACTTTCGAACCCGACCCGTTTGGTCGATTTTTAGGATCCGACGAAGCATGTTTAATGACCATAGTTGTATAGGGAATAACCTTCCGAGGTTATACCTTAAGGTCACCACGTTTAGTTAGTTGTATGATAGGTAATTCATATGCCTTAGGAAAATGACCAAAATGCCCTTTTACGCATAAATTCATTTTAAGCATATGTAACATAAATTTTGGCATCTAAACTGATTAGGCAACATTATTAGACATGTTAAGGCATATAATACTTGTCATAGTACTAGTTAGGCGGTCCGAACGTGTTTTACGCGAACGACGCGTTAAAGTGGCGTAAGCTACCTTAACGAGTCGTAATGGGTCGTAAGCACTTAGGATAGGTTCCGTTTTAGTATGTAGGCTTTGTTAAACCATATCATATGAGTTCCAACACTCATTTGGTTTACGAAACCTCATCCTATCCGATCTCCCGATTTAGGTCCGGTTATTAACATAGTTACCTATTTTAGGTGCCATTTGATTTCCGTGATCCCTCTAGCTTTTCTTGGTTATTATTCAAGACTTCTAAGCATTCTCAAGTGAGTACATAGACCCCTCTTTTACTGTTTTCAAACTGTTTTCGGGTGGAACACATGTGCCTACTTGTTACTTTCATGTTTTTCATGTTTTTATCATATACTTGATATGTTCATTAGTACATAGATAGTACATGATTTCATTATGTTTTGCTATGTATGTTCACTTAACATGCTAGCAAATTAATATTCATATATTACATTTTGTTGCATATGCTCATCCAACATATGGACACATTGTTTTACATTTTGAACTGTTTGAACCGTTGGAACTGTTTGGTCCATGTGAACCGTTTGGAACTGATTGATTATGTGAACCGTTTGGAACTGATTGATCATGTGAACCGTTTGGAACTGATTGACAATATGATCCGTTTGGAACTGTTTGATCCGTTTGGAACTGTTAAACCGTTGAGTTAGGGAAGTGATTAGGTAACGAGGCGGGGGTAATGTGATAAAAGCATGGTGGATACGGCGCTGGTACTTCCTATATATAAGTGCTTTTAACACATTATATATCGTTGCGTTATCTAGATCACTTGGACAAATGTGAACCGTTTGGAACTGTGTTGATTTATGTGAACCGTTTGTAACTATTTGATTTATGTGAACCGTTTGTAACCGTTTGATTTGCGTGAACCGTTGGGACTTTTTGAACCGTTGGGTTAGGGAAGTGATTAGGTAACGGGGCGGGCGTAATGTGTTAAAAGCATGGTGGATACACCGCTGGTACTTCCTATATATAAGTGCTTTTAACACATTATATTTCATTGCGTTATCTAGATCACTTGGGCAAAGGTTATCAAAACGAAGTTATATTACAAGGTTTTCCTAACAATATAAACCATACGAGTTTTATTATTGAGTTTTTACGTGATATTTTACAATTTGGTACACTTAAACAAATGTTTTGGAGTTAAGGCTCATGGCTGCAAGATTTTATAAACCATAACCAACTTGATTTGAGTTGGTTAACTATGTTGCAATATAATATAATATACTTTTCAAAACAAGATTTTAATACGGTTTTGCAACATGTAAAATGAGCCATGAATCTGACACTCACATAAAACCTATGTACTCGCCGGCATTTTTATGCTGACGTATTTTCACATGTGTTTCAGGTACCATAGTTGATGATGATTGATGATGATATTGATGCATTGCTCACATAGGATTGGACGAGGCCTAAGTGACTTAATAACAATGAAAGTCAATTTGTTCATGTTTTGTTTCAAATTTCAAGACAATGTAATAAACTTAATTCAATAAAACAAAACTTAAATCCATGTGTTGTGAAATAATGATTCTGTTACGACACTCCCCGACGTTTCCGTCGCGGTTTGTTGTTTTAACGCGGTCGGGGTGTGACAGAAAAGTTGGTATCAGAGCCCAAGGTTATAGGGAATTAGGTTATTAGTAATGCTTTGACCTAGACTATAACCTTCCTAGGACCCTAACGTGAGTTTACATGCGTTTAGTCATAAAACAATATCGTCGCCTATCTTTAGGTGACAACCACAACAAGAACACAAATTTCAAATCTGCTTTGAAACTAATCATCTGTTCTAGGATGATTTATTAAAAGGTTTTGAACCTTCAAAGTTTTCAAAATCTCGTCAAAGTTAGGGCCTTGTAGTGTGAACACGTGCAATCTAGAAGAGTGGATTTCTGTATCCTGAGTTTTTTGTCTAAGGCTAGAGTATTCGTACAAATCCACATAATCAGACCAGTCACTCTTACCTGGGAACTCTTGGGGTGAGTGTCCACTTATAGGCTAAAGGATGTCTTCGCGATACATTACGAGGACCTATTTACTTTGATTCAGCCTTTGAGTGTCATTTGTTTGCTTCGTGATTCAAACAAATGACCAACACCCATGCTTTTGGGTCGGAAATTGTAACATCCTTACCCAATGCCATTTTCACTTGTTTTCTCTCATGCTTCCTCTTTTAGAATGCCTCCACGATGCAACAATCAGATGCCTAATGAAGAACTGGCAGCTATCATCATGCAGCAGATGGCTGTTGTACTCCCAAACATGATTGCTCAAGTTAACCAAGCCCTCAATAACAACAATAATGTTCCCTGTAACTTCAAGACGTTTAACTCAGCTAAGCCATTGAAGTTTTCTGGGTCTCAAGGAGCGACTGCACTTCTGCAATGGTTCGAGAGTTTAGAGAGCACCTTCAGACATGTTCAGTGTCCAAACGAGCGAAAGGTAGAGTTCGCATCTAGTGTTTTTTGAGAAACGAGCTTTAAAATAGTGGAATGGTGTGATGAGAGATAGGGGTGCCAACGTGGCACTGGCTCAAACATGGGAAGAGATTCGAGCTCTAATGATGAGGGAATTCTGTCCTCGTCATGAGATTAGGGCATTGGAAAGGGAGTTCAATAATCTTAAGCAAGATAGCGGTGAGCATCGAGCCTACACGGACCGTTATGAGGAGTTAAGTCTGTTATGCCCGAACATGGTTACGCCCTTCGATAAGGCAATTGAAAAGTACATTGATGGCCTCCCTGACTCAGTACAAGACATTGTGACTGGTAGCAACCCTACTACAGTTAGACAGGCCATTGAGCTATCTGCTACCTTGACTGAATCTCAGATCAGGAAAGGTAAACTTTTTCGAAAGGGTGACAAGAAATCGATCGAGGAATCAAAACCAAAGGATGAACAGACTGAATCCTCCATGAAGTTAAAGAAGCGGAAGGCTTCTCAGAACTTCACCGTAGTTTCTCACAATGATCAAGCTGTCCCAACCAACCAGCTCAACCCCCTGCTAGGAAGCCATACAACGGAACTGCACCCTTGTGCAATCAATGTAACCTTCATCATCATGCTGGTGTGAAGTGCCGCGAATGCCAAATTTGTGAACTTATAGGTCATACAGCAAGGGTTTGCCCAACCGCAGCTGCACCAAATCAAGCTGGCAACAATCCTGCTCAAGCTCGTTTTACACCGGGGTCTTGTTACAACTGTGGCGAGATGGGCCATTTTTGTAGGAATTGCCCAAGGCTTGCTATTGCAAATCTAGCGCAGGGATGAGCATCTGACCGACGGGAAGACAACACTGTTTAGAGATAATCAAGCATTATGTATTATTTTTATTTTGTTGTCAAGGTCTGTGAAACAGTTGTTGTCGTTGTTCATAAATAAATCCTTTATTTATATTGCAATGTACAATTGTGGTTGCATGAATAAACGACATATCCCCTACGATACCGACAATCAAGGAACCACATTCCTCCCATCTTTTGATTTCTTGCGATTTCCACAAAAAAACCTAAGTACACGTTTCTTCCAAGGAAACAATGTACAAGGCGCAAGTTACAACACTGGACGAATACCCAACGTACCACTATAAATCCTTAATAGGATACCTAAGGGTATTTCCGGAAGTACTTAATTATTGTGTACCTTAATTCGAATGTTATGATTCCTTGTAATCAGAAGTCGAATTTTTGGAAGATCATCCTATCTTTTCAGATAGATTCTTGAGGACATTGAAGTCCATCGACTGGGTTCCTGGTGTACCTTGAATACCCATGTTCAAATCGTCATCAAGTTAATAACAATTAATAACAAGATGATAACAAATTTATATCCAAGAAAACAATTATGTGCTTGTGTGTTTATGTGTTGACCTAATCATAAGTTGTCTTGACCTTGTTCAAATTCTATCCCCTTCACATTATAAAACAAACTGTGATTACTATGCAAGGAATTACGTAATTATGGATGCATACATAATTATGGAATTTAGTGCATAGAAATCACAGCAAGTTCTGTCATGTGTCTAGAGTTAACCCTATTCATTTCCATTTCTGATGAAGCACCCGTAGAGGAAAAATGAACCAGCTATTCATTTTTCACTTCTGAAAGAATATCCGTTGAGGGAAATGAATATCCGTTTGTTTAATCCTTCATTTCCAATTCTGAAGAGTACCCGTTGAGGAAAATGACTCCGTTTGTTCATTTTCATTCTGAAGAATATCCGTTGAGGGAAATGAATATCTGTTTGTTTAATCCTTCATTTCCAATTCTGAAGAGTACCCGTTGAGGAAAATGACTCCGTTGGTTCATTTTCGTTTCTGAAGAATATCCGTTGAGGGAAATGAACATCCGTTTGTTTAATCCTTCATTTCCGATTCTGAAGAGTAACCGTTGAGGAAAATGACTCCGTTTGTTCATTTTCGTTTATGAAGAATATCCGTTAAGGGAAATGAATATCCGTTGATTATTCCTTCATTCCCGTTTCTGACGAAGAACCCGTTGAGGAAAATGAATCATCCATTCATTTTCGCTTCTGAAGAATATCCGTTGAGGGAAATGAATATCCATTTGATTATCCCTTCATTTTCATTTCTGATGAAGAACCCATTGAGGAAAATGAATCAATCCATTCATTTTCGCTTATGAAGAATATCCGTTGAAGGAAATGAATATTCGTTTGTTAAATCCTTCATTTTCCATTTCTGAGTAACCCGTTGAGGAAAATGAATCATCCATTCATTTTCGCTTCTGAAGAATATCCGTTGAGGGAAATGAATATCCGTTTGATTATCCCTTCATTTTCATTTCAGATGAAGAACCCGTTGAGGAAAATGAATCAATCCATTCATTTTCGCTTCTGAAGGATATCCGTTGAAGGAAATGAATATCCGTTTGTTAAATCCTTCATTTTCCATTTCTGAAGAACCCGTTGAGGAAAATGACTCCGTCCGTTCATTTTCACTTCTGAAGAATATCCGTTGAGGGAAATGACAGGATTATGCCTTGCATATCTTTGATGATTATTTAACACAAAGTCACAGACAGACTCCTACGAATAAATTTCAGGACGAAATTTCCTAAATAGGAGAGACTGTGACACCTGTGTCACTACGACCATCAAACAAATACCAAATCAATGAAATATTATGTTTCATACTTGGGATTTGTAAAAATATGTGTATCATTTGCACATATCATTTGTTGTTCAATTTCGGGCTTTAAATCGCTTTCTAGAAGGTTATACGCGAACTGATGCGTAAATATAACCAGTTTAAATGCAACAAACACTCCAGAACAATGACACAGGCTTACCATACCTTAAATAACCCTTACATAACTTAGAAATATGTATCGGAGGGTTTGGTATGCCGAAAGCAAGTTTATTCGCTTACAGGGACTAATTTCGACAAACTGTGAAAGTATGCCGATTTGCATAGTAATGAACATTCTTGAACTTGATCATAAGTTAAACATACCTTAAATATCCTTTACATAGCTTAGAAATAGGCTTTGAGGGGTTCGGTATGCTAAAATAAACTTATTGGTCATTCAGGGACTAAAAGCGTCAAAAAGTGCATAAGTTTGCATTTTCGCGCATATCTTACGTTCTGAATATATCCGGACATCTAAAAAATTTATGTAATCATTAAAATATTTTATTTTAGTGATTGGCATGATAAAATTCCATTCGTCTCTTAATTTGGATCGTTTTTGCGTTCGTTACGACTTCTGTCGTAATTCCCCGAATAACGCAACCGTACGACCAAATGAACCGACATCTGAGATATTTTTGAGCACATTTCATGTTCCCTATGCCTTAACTTCATTTTAGAGCCTTGAAATGGGGTTAACGGGGCTTAAACGTGCCGAAAACTGACTTTTTAACATGCAGGGACCATTTTTGACATTTCTGGAAACTCAGTTCAGATTCATTGAATCTGGTCCATTTTTTGAAGTTTTGATGGGTTTTAATGGATGATTTTGGATACTATGGGCTGTTATTTGATGGTTTTTAATATTCCCATGGTTTTGAAAACCATGTGCCCACATGGAGGGCTTAGATCGAAGCACGGTTTTCGATGAACGATCTTAACGGTTGTCCGAATCCTATATATACCCCATCCATTTCATTTACAACTCACTTGATCTGATCATAATTCTCTAAGTTGGAGTTTATACACTTCAAACCTGAGAATTTAGATCAAGATCTTCCTAGCTTGGACCTCTTGTAAGTTTCTTTCGTTCTTTTATGGGTTTTTAAGCGTGAAAGTCAAACAGTGTTTGACTTTCTGCTTTGACCAGTCTTTGGTCAACATGAAGTTCATTTGAACTTCGCAACGTGAGCGTAATCACGATGGTTATAGTCCCTAGTGACTATACCTACTGATTACCACGTTGATTAGGTGTAGTGACGAGTCATAGTATCGGTCAAAATACGCGTTTATGCGTATTTTGCAACCAAACTATTATTGGGTGTCAAACCCGTTTGTTTTGATATCAAACTTGTTTTAAAACTTAGTTAAACATGTTTTAACATGTTTAACTCGTCACTTTTAGATTAGTGCTTGTATAGGGTCGTAAGATAAGCGGTCTAAACAACCGCTTAGACTTTCGAACCCGACCCGTTTGGTCGATTTTTAGGATCCGACCAAGCATGTTTAATGACCATAGTTGTATAGGGAATAACCTTCCGAGGTTATACCTTAAGGTCACCACTTTTAGTTAGTTGTATGATAGGTAATTTATATGCCTTAGGAAAATGACCAAAATGCCCTTTTACACATAAATTCATTTTAAGCACATGTAACATAAATTTTGGCATCTAAACTGATTAGGCAACATTATTAGACATGTTAAGGCATATAATACTTGTCATAGTACTAGTTAGGCGGCCCGAACGCATTTTACGCGAACGACGCGTTAAAGTGGCGTAAGCTACCTTAACGAGTCTTAATGATTCGTAAGCACTTAGGATAGGTTCCGTTTTAGTATGTAGGCTTTGTTAAACCATATCATATGAGTTCCAATACTCATTTGGTTTACGAAACATCATCCTATCCGATCTCCTGATTTAGGTCCGATTATTAACATAGTTACCTATTTTAGGTGTCGTTTGATTTCCATGATCCCTCTAGCTTTGCTTGGTTATTATTCAAGACTTCTAAGCATTCTCAAGTGAGTACGTAGACCCCTCTTTTACTGTTTTCAAACTGTTTTGGGGTGGAACACATGTGCCTACTTGTTACTTTCGTGTTTTTCATGTTTTTATCATATACTTGATATGTTCATTAGTACATAGATAGTACATCATTTCATTATGTTTTGCTATGTATGTTCACTTAACATGCTTGCACATTAATATTCATATATTACATTTTGTTGCATATGCTCATCCAGCATATGGACACATTGTTTTACATTTTGAACTATTTGAAACGTTAGAACTGTTTGGTCTATGTGAACCGTTTGGAACTGATTGATTATGTGAACTATTTGGAACTGATTGATCATGTGAACCGTTTTGAACTGATTGACAATGTGATCCGTTTGGAACCGTTTGATCTGTTTGGAACTGTTAAACCGTTGAGTTAGGGGAGTGATTGGGTAACGGGGCGGGGTAATGTGATAAAAGCATGGTGGATATGCCGCTGGTACTTCCTATATATAAGTGCTTTTAACACATTATATATCGTTGCGTTATCTAGATCACTTGGACAAATGTGAACCGTTTGGAACTGTTTGATTTATGGGAACCGTTTGTAACTATTTGATTTATGGAACCGTTTGTAACTGTTTGATTTGTGTGAACCGTTGGGACTGTTTGAACCATTGGGATAGGGTAGTGATTAGGTAACGGGGCGGGCGTAATGTGTTAAAAGCATGGTGGATACACCGCTGGTACTTCCTATATATAAGTGCTTTTAACACATTATATTTCGTTACGTTATCTTGATCACTTGGGCAAAGGTTATCAAAATGAAGTTATATTACAAGGTTTTCCTAACAATATAAACCATACGAGTTTTATTAATGAGTTTTTACATGATGTTTTACAATTTGGTACACTTAAACAAATGTTTTGGAGTTAAGTCTCATGGCTGCAAGATTTTATAAACCATAACCAACTTGATTTGAGTTGGTTAACTATGTTGCAATATAATATACTTTTCAAAACAAGATTTTAATAAGGTTTTGCAACATGTAAAATGAGCCATGAATCTGACACTCACATAAAACCTATGTACTCGCCGGAATTTTTATGCTGACGTATTTTCACATGTGTTTCAGGTACCATAGTTGATGATGATTGATGATGATATTGATGCATTGCTCACATAGGATTGGACGAGGCCTTAGTGACTTAATAACAATGAAAGTCAATTTGTTCATGTTTTGTTTCATATTTCAAGACAATGTAATAAACTTAATTCAATAAAACAAAACTTAAATCCATGTGTTGTGAAATAATGATTTTGTTACGACACTCCCTGACGTTTCCGCCGCGGTTTGTTGTTTTAACGCGGTCGGGGTGTGACATGTTTAAAATACAATTCAATACAAAAGGTAAGGCGAGTATACAAGTTTATGAATAAGTATAAGTATAAGTTTAAAAGTTAAAAACGAATGCACATGGCAACTTAGTTTATACAAGAGCATCATACAAGGCATGCGATATTTCTAGTCAACCCTCTGTTTACGCAAAAATGAGATAATTCAACATGACCTCTCATTCACGGGTGGTGCGTTACTCCTATAGCGCTATACATGTTAAATGGAGGCTAGTAATAAGCTAATGACTATTGTATCACATAAGAATCACCCAAGTATAAGCATCAAAGTATAACAAACATAGCATTCATGTATAAGGATTGTTCTCGTGCATTTGCATAAAGAATAAGTTTAAGTGTGGTTTAATAATTGAACATGTTACACCCCAAAAGTGGTAAACATAAAAAGGGGGTTTGCGAGTATACTCATGGTTTTGCAAGTCTTCTACTTGTGAATCCGCGAGTGAGTTGTTGGTTGATTAGGAGGTTGGAACACCAAGTCCTTCTATGCAAAGAAACAAAGTGTATGAGTATTTGGAATTCGGAAGATTAAAGATTCGGAATTTAAACAATGAGAACTTAAACATATGAAAATAATCATCCTTAACATATGATGTTTGGATGATAAACTTACTACTTGACAATGTCTATTTATTCATCATCAAAGGTTCTGTTGGTTAAGTATATTACATATATTATATACATATTATTATGTCCAATAATTCAAGCATGAGGTAGAAGATTAAGATCTACATTTAGGTACCTCTAAGTATCATGGAAATCATGTATGAGGTAGGAAGAACAAAGCTTCCATTTGGGCACCTCTTATGTGTTCACCACTACACTTGATGTAAAAACATACAAGGAGGGTCATGAACTATGAATAATACAAGAATATTGAACACTAATCTAAGAGAAATCATCAAGTAATGTAGGGATTTTATGTAGGATAACCCAAGTTAATCCATAATCACACCTTCATCAAGCTTGAAGCTTGAACATCACTTGTGGGTTAAAAACCCTAAGCAAAACAGAATTCATATGAGGTTTAACCTCTAATTTTTGAATGTCTCAGCCCCGTTTTTAAGCCCAACTAACCATACAAGTGGTTATGAGCATAAGGACGTGGGTTTGAGTTGAGTTTTACTCAAGTTTGAACAAGTTAAACAAAGTTTGATTCAAAACAATACGAACAGTGAACTTTGGAGCCTTTTTGCCGGAGTTCCAGGGACTTATTTGTCACACCCCGACCACGTAGAACATACAAAACGTGGCGGAAACATCGGGGAGTGTTGTAACAGAATTAATGTTTCACAACCATGGAAATTTAAGTTTCGTTTTATTCATCAAACAAGCGAGTTACATTGTCTTCAAACAAGATATAAAGAGTACATAACAAAATTTAACTAGTTCTTGTCTCGTTTTAAGTCACTAAAGCACAAGTCCGCGTAAGTATGTCTTGATAAGTCCTATGCATCATCTCCTGAAAACACATGTGAAAATAGGTACGTCAGCATAAAAATGCCTGTGAGATACATAGGTTTGTGAAAATAGGATTCATGACTTATATTTGATAAAATGTTTAGTCATGAACCTTGTAATTTGCTTTGTCTTGTAAATCATTTGAAAAACGATAAGATCAGATGATATGTATAAATAAGAGAATAATGTAGGGTTAAATGAATAACCATGTAAAATGAGTTTGTATAAGATAAGTTGTTTTGTAATTTAATGTCTTGTGAAAAGTATGTTATTTGTATAAAATGTTATATATCTTAAATTGAAATGATTCAAATAACGCTACGATATGTAATACCATACAAACACTTATATATAGGAAGTACCAGCGGCGTATCCACCATGCTTGTATCATATTACACACGCACCGTTACTCAAATCACTTACCCAAACAAACCACCAATGTAAGATGTCTATGTTTAAACCAATTGCCAAACGTATTGAATAATATGTCAAAAATGTTTATGTGTCGAATGTAAACCATGTAATATGTAACCAAAATGATATGTATGGCTAGTGATATTGTATCAACTAAACCATATGCACAAGAACATAGTATTGAAGTAAAACTTGGTTTAAATCAAAGCTATGTCCTGTGGAAATGCATGATCAATGTAAACCATGTAATATGTAACCAAAATGATCTGTATGGCTAGTGAAATGTATCAACTAAACCATATGCACAAAAACATAGTATTGAAGTAAAACTTGGTTTAAATCAAAGCTATGTTTTGTGGAAATGCATGCTATACTGATACGAACATCTATGCGGTAATGTTAAAATGCATACATCCAAGCCTTGAGACTGTGGCGATAAACCCTTAAACAAATTAAAGGTTTATCTTAGTTATGTATATCGAATTCGGTCATTCCTTTCATCCCCATACCCAGGATGTCCGGAACGGGAGTTGTCAATTCCTATGGTACCACTACCTACTAACGAACGGCGTAATTAATGTTAATGAATGTATTGTTCCATGTTAAACAAACCAAATGTCATAACAAAATGTAAGCATGTGAAAACGATGCACTAAGTATGTAATCAAATGAACATACATAGCGTGAAATGTAATGTAAAACGATGTACTAAGTAATGCACACAATGGGCACGCCTAGCATGAAATGTAATGTAAAACAATGTACTAAGTAATGCACACAATGGGCACACCTAGCATGAAATGTAATGTAAAACAATGTACTAAGTAATGCACACAATGGGCACACCTAGCATAAGATGTAATGAAATTATGTACTATAATGTACTAACGAACATAGCATGTATATGATGTGAAAACAGGAAAGCATGAAAGTAACAAGTAGGCACATGTGTTCCACCCCAAAACAGTTTGGAAAACAGTAAAAGAGGGGTCTATGTACTCACTTGAGATTGCTTAGTAGTCCTTGAGTAACAACCAAACAATGCTAGAGATCACGGAAATCAAACGGCACCTAATATAGGTAACTATGTTAATAAACCGGACCTAAATCGGAAGATCGGGTAGCATGAGGGTTCGTAAACCAAACGAGTGTAGAGACTCGTGTCATTTGGTTTAACAAAGCCTACATACTAAATGAAACCTAACATAATTGTTTACGACCCATTACGACCCGTTTAGGAAGCTTATGCTACTTTAACGCGTCGTGCGCGTGAAACGCGTTCGGACCGCCTAACTAGTCCTATGACAAGTGTTATATGCCTAAACGTGTTACATAATCAGTTATGTGACAAAAGTTTAGGTTACATATGCTTAATTACCAATTATACATGAAAAGGGTATTCTGGTAATTTACCTAAGGCATATAAACTACGTATCATACAACTATTCAAACGAAGCGACCATAAGGTATAACCTCGGAAGGTTATTCCCTATATACTACGGTCACCTAATGTGTTTGGTCGGATCCTAATGATTGACCAAATGGGTCGGGTTCGAGGTATAAGCGATTTATTAGATCGCTTACCCTACGACCCTAGACAACGTGGTAATCAGTAGGCATAGTCCCAAGGGACTATAACCAACGTGATTACACTCACGTTGCGAAGTTCAAACGAACTTCGCATTGACCATAACTGGTCAACGCTGAAAGTCAAACAAAGTTTGACTTTCAGACTCGAAAGACTCGAAAAGCAATAAAAGAACGAAAGAATACTTACGAAGGGTCCCCGAATGCTAATTTCGATCCGAGAATCTCAGGTATGAAACAATGGTTTCAACTTAGAGTTTCTAAGATCAAAATTCTAGTGATTATGAAGCATGGGGGGTGGGGTATTTATAGTATTCGGTCCACCGTTAAGATCGTTTTATGGAAAACGTGCCTTAATCCCATCCGTACAAGTGTTGGAAAGTTATGGTGCCTAAAAATGGTCCTTATCCTCTGACAAAGCAATTGAGAATGTGTGGGTGAGGATCAAACAGCTGCAAACTGCTGTTAAATGCAGTTAATCTGGTCCAGAAGGCGGACGCGGCCCGCGTGAGGATATACAGAAACTGAGGCGGGCCGCCTGGCCTGCACAGATCAGAAATATGTTTCATTTTGGCAGTTTTAGTCCCTGCACGTGTTTAAGGTCATTTCCGACACTTCTAAGGCCCGTAAAGCCAACTTTAAGGCCCTAAAATGTTGCCTAAACATTGTGGACATGAAACATGCTCAGAAATATGCCGGATGTTGGTTCGTTTGGTCGTACGAACGCGATGTTCGCTTAATTACGACGGAATGCGCACAAGCGCGAAAAACGATCCAAATGATGCAACGAATGGATTTTTGGCAAGCCAAACACTAAAGCATAATATAGTCATGCTTACATAAATTTTTGGATGTCCAGATGTATTCAGAACGTAAGTTATGCGCAAAAGTGCAAACTTGTGCACTTTTTGACACTTTTAGTCCCTGAATGACCCAAAAGTTTATTTTAGCATACCGAACCCCTCAAAGCCTATTTCTAAGCTATGTAAAGGATATTTATGATATGTTTAACTTATGGTCATGTTCCGGAATGTCTGTTACAGTTCAAATTGGCATACTTTCGCAGTTTGTCATATTTAGTCCCTGTAAGCGAATTAACTTGATTTCGGCATACCAAACCATCCAAAACTTATTTCTAAGTTATGTAAAGATTATTTAAGGTATGTTAAGCCTATTTCACTATTCCGGAGTGTTCGTTGCATTAAACTGGTTATATTTACGCATCGGTGCGCGTATAACCTTCCAGAAAGCGATTTAGAGTTTGAAATCGAACAAGAGTTGATATGTGTAAACGATACACATATTTTTACAAATCCCAAGTATGAAATACAATATTTCATTGGTTTGGCATTTGTTTGATGGCTGCGAAGGCACAGGTGTTACATTATTTATTGTGAATCACCCATGAAATCAAAGCTAAGGAAAATGCAAGCACATAGGAAAAAGAATGAGCTAAAACAGACAAGTATTGAGTGAGTTGTGCTCACTTTAGTAAAGGATAGTGCTTCTATCCGAACTTGAAGTTTCAGCTGCGTTTTTAGTGATTTGAGAGAGATTTAGAGGAGTTTGTAAAGTGATTAGGGCTTGGAGTGGTGTGGTATTTATAGGGGAAGGGTTGGGGTTAGTGGTTGTGGGTCTTTAATGCAAGAAACACACATTGGAAGCAACAAACACACCAAAACAACCCAATCCCGTAAGCTGAATGAGCTGGTCTCGGATTCGTAGTTCTCTCGGGGCGTGAAGGGGGACAGGGTGGAGGTTCGCGGGCCGTGACAAGGGGGAAAACTGAAGACCAAGTTTTGTTTATTTGCAAATTGGCCCCTGAAGTTTACTAATTAGGGTTTTGAGTGTTTTAGGGACTATTTTCGCCGTAAAAGCATAATTTAAGGACAAAATAAGTATGAGGAACATAAACCAAGTATAATTAAGCGTATGAAGGTCGTATTTAAGTATCGTTTACGATCAAAACACGTTTTATGCATAAGTTTCACATATTTGCAAGTTTAGCACATACTTTCCAAGAATTATGAATAAGCATCAATTGTTTCACGAAATTGAATGTATGAGTATTTATAAAGTATGTGCAACACGAATTTAACAAAATTCGAGTTTTATTTATGATCCAAGTCTTGGATTTTACAACGATTACAAAGAAAGAACGATTACAAGAACACAAGGTTTCCAAAAATTGAAATACAAGTACGACTTTCTAAATATGGAAAGTACGAAGAAGCAGGGCGTTACAGTCTCCCTCCTTTAGGGACTTTCGTCCCGAAATTTAGGTAGATGCAACGTCGAACAGGTATGGATACTTGGTCTTCATATCACTCTCGAGTTCCCAAGTAAATTCAGCGCCACGTTTTCCTTCCCATTGAACCTTGACGATAGGAATTCGACTGCGCCTCAGTTGCTTGACTCCTCGGTGCATGATTTCGACCGGCTGTTCCAAGAAGTGAAGCGTTTCGTTGACTTGCAAGTCTCCGAGAGGAACGTGTAGACCTTCGTCAGCTAGACACTTCTTCAAGTTGGATACGTGAAAGACATGGTGTATGTTGTTGAGTTCTTCAGGCAGGTCTAGTCTATACGCAACCTTGGCAATCCTTTCGAGGATCTTGAAAGGACCAACGTAGCGAGGTGCGAGTTTCCCTTTCTTGCCAAAACGAACCACTCCCTTCCAAGGGGATACCTTGAGAAACACGTAGTCACCTGTCTCGAATTCCAAAGGCTTGCGACGCTTGTCGGAGTAATTCTTTTTTCTGCTCCTTGCTTTTAATAAGTTGTCTCGAACCTGTAATATCTTGTCCGTCGTCTCTTGTATGAGCTCGGGGCCAGTGATTTGAACTTCACCAATCTCGTACCAACAAATAGGCAAAAGGCACTTGCGACCATACAATGCTTCGAAAGGTGCCATTTGAATACTCGCATGATAACTGTTATTGTACGAGAATTCGACCAAAGGCAAGTGCGAATCCCAGTTGCCACCAAAATCTATTACGCATGAATGAAGCGTATCTTCTAATGTTTGGATAGTACGCTCGGTTTGACCGTCTGTCTGAGGATGGAAAGCGGTGCTAAGGTTAAGAACAATACCCATAGTAGATTGAAAGGTTTGCCAAAGACGAGACGTAAAGCGAGCATCACGATCAGAAATGATGTCAATGGGGATACCATGACGACAGATGATCTCATCAGTGTAGATTCTAGCCAATTTCTCGACATTGAAATCTTCACGAATGGGAAGAAAGTGAGCTGATTTGGTCAATCGATCAACGATCACCCAAATACTGTCATGACCAGAAGAAGTACGAGGGAACTTAGTGATGAAATCCATAGCGATGCTCTCCCATTTCCAGACAGGGATTTCTGATTGTTCGAGCAGACCAGAGGGACGTTGATGCTCAGCTTTCACTTTTGAACATGTGAGACATTTTGAGACGAAAGTGGCTATATCCTTCTTCATTCCATGCCACCAATAGGATGCACGCATATCATGGTACATCTTGTCGACACCAGGGTGAATAGAATATTTCGTGTCATGTGCCTCCTTCATCAGGAACTCTCGAAGGTTACCACGATTGGGAATCCAGATTCGGTCGAGATAGTATTGAATACCATCGGATTTGGTTATGAGGCTTTCTTCAGCACCACATCGCATCTCGTCGTAGAGGTTACCCTCGTTAACAGATGAATATTAAGTGTCACGTATGCGGTTCTGAAGATCATGGACGAGTTGGAAACAACGGACACTCTTGACATGAGTTTTACGACTAAGAGCGTCGGCTACTACATTCGCTTTACCTGGATGGTATTTGATTTCGCAGTCGTAGTCGTTTAACAGTTCCACCCAACGATGTTGACACATGTTCAGTTCCTTTTGGTCGAAGATATGTTGAAGGCTCTTATGGTCGGTAAGACCACACACTTAGTACCATTAAGGTAGTGTCGCCAAATCTTCAATGCAAAAACAACTGCGACAAGTTCAAGGTCGTGAGTAGTATAGTTCTTTTCATGTATTTTGAGTTGTCTCGACGCATATGCGATGACCTTGTCTCGTTGCATAAGCACACAACCAAGTCCATGGTTTGAAGCATCGCAATATACGACAAAGTCGTCGTTACCATCAGGGAGCGCAAGAATAGGAGCATTACAAAGCATCTCCTTGAGTGTTTAAAAAGATTCCTCTTGTTCTGGACCCCAAACAAAAGGTTTCTCTTTTTAAGTCAAAGATGTCGCAACCCCCGTCCCCTAATTACCCTGGGAACGAGCGGCCGCGGCTAGTCTCGGTGGTATCAGGTGTTTATCATTTTGACAGCAGAATCTACATCAAGACCGTAGTTAGGAAATATTTTATCAGAGGAAAATACCACACTTTTATAATATTAAACACATAGGAAAATCCCAAGTTTTCATTACACACATTTTCATAGGGATAAACCCTATTTTATTCAAATAAAACATCTCTTTATTTAGGTAACTTTTATAGCCACTTTTCCAAGCCTTTAGTGCTGTCCAGCTGACTTCTATTTGGCTTTCACATTTTGTTACTTGAAAAGCGTTTAACAACATTTTGTCAGTGGGAAATACTGGTGAGTGAATCCCATTTTAATCAAAACAATTTTATCAGTCTACAGTATTGAGGGCGATCTCGCAATTACATTTGTTTCCATCTACTTTAATTACAACCCACGGTACTGTCAACCCGACTTGTGGTCATGTTACTACTCACAATCTAGTAACAAATTTTGTATACAAAACCCCAACATACCGACGATAATTGTAGAATACATATACTCAATCACTATTTAATATAATGTTAATTATGTAAGGTTTTGTAAAAACAGTTTACAAAAAGGAGATTACTCACATTGCTGTCTTAGGGTTTTCCTTTAGGATTTCCTGGTGATTATCTATTAATTACACAAATGCACATGCGTTAGTATAATAACCCAATATTTATATTAGTAATACTATCCCCGAGACGGTATTCCAACGACTACGTCGGGCAGAACCATGACAGCCGTTACGGAACCCTAGATCAATCGGGCAGCGTATCTAATACTTAACCGGGGTTATAATACTTACAACAGGGCAGAACTTCGTTAATTAGGGGGGGTATTATACTCGAGAATCACTTTGACTATATAGAAATTCGAGAGAGAAAAGAGAAATGAACGACTGGGACGAAAGCCGATGCCCTCAATTTATAGGGCCTGATTTCAGGTCCCTCGTGGCCCGCGAAGACCAAAGGGTCGTCTTACGCGGCCCGCGACCTAGGGGTCTAGGCTTTAGCTGCGCTGATTCGAACATGTAGACTTGACACGGATTGGGACACGTGGCACCTTAGGGTTTCGCCTGAGATTTGAGCTATCGCGGCCCGCGTAGGTTACCGCCAATAATTTGGAGGGTTGTTATATCCTCCCCACCTTTTTTTAGAACTCGTCCTCGAGGTCTATTGGAATAAGTGTGGATATTTCCTTTGCATTTCAGATTCAAGCTCCCATGTGTATTCCGGTCCTCGTTTGGAATCTCATTTTACTTTGACTCGAACTAATCTCTTGTGTTTGAGATTCTTGACTTTCCTGTCTTCAATCTGTAGAGGCTTCTCTACAAATTTTAACTTTTCATTTACCTCTATTTCCTTAAGAGGTACGACTAACGATTCATCAGCTAAGCATTTGTTGAGATTAGATACATGAAATACATCATGTCTTCCTGCCATTTCCTCTGGCAGTTGTAGCTGATAGGCTATAGGTCCTATTCTTCTAATAATCTCAAATGGTCCAACATACCCGGGGCTTAGCTTTCCCCTTTTGATGAATCTTACTACTCCTTTCCAAGGAGAGACTTTTAATAACACCTTGTCTCCTACCTGAAATTCTAATGGCTTTCGTCTGTTATCAGCTTAACTCTTCTGTCGATCACGTGCTGTTTTCAGTCGTTCCTTGACTTGAATGATTTTGTCTGTTTTTTCTTGTACTATCTCAGGTCCGGATAGTTGCTTTTCTCCAATTTCTGCCCAACAGACTGGGATTCGACACTTTCGTCTATAAAGTGATTCGAATGGTGCAGCATTAATACTTGTGTGATAGCTTTTATTATAAGAAAATTCTATTATTGGTAAGTGATCGTCCCAATTACCTCCGAAATCAATTACAAAAGCTCTAAGCATGTCTTCCATCGTCTGAATTGTTCTTTCACTTTGTCCGTCCGTTTGAGGATGGTAAGCTGTGCTTAGATTTAGCTTGGTTCCCATTGCTCTTTGGAAACTTGTCTAAAAATGAGAGGGAAAACGGCTATCTCTACCAGAAACAATTGATAAAGGAATTCCATGTAATGAAACTATTTCATTTACATACAACTTAGCTAATTGTTCCACACTGAAAGTTTCTTTCATTGGTAGGAAATGAGCTGACTTAGTTAGCCTGTCTACAATCACCCAGATTGTATCATTACCTTTTCTTGTTTCGGGTAATTTGGTAACAAAATCCATTGTTATCAATTCCCACTTCCAAACTGGCATTTCTAACTGTTGTAATAATCCTGAGGGTTTCTGATGTTCAACTTTGACCTGTGAATAGGTTAAACACTTAGAAACATAAGCTGCTATATCTTTCTTCATTCCTATCCACCAGAAATTCGTTCTTAAGTCCCCGTACATCTTATCACTTCCAGGATGCATCGTATACTTTGACTTATGGGCTTCTTCTAATATATGGTGGCGTAGATTTCCTAATTTAGGTATCCACATCCTTTCCTTATGGAATCTCCATATTCCATCTGTTCCTTGATCTAATTCCTTAATCATTCCTTTCAACTTTTCAGTATCATCCTTGATTACTGATTCTTGTGCCTTTCTAATCTGCTCATTTAAATCTACTTGTAGATTTAATTTAAGAGAACGTACTCTTTTTGGCTTTTCATGACATTTTCGACTTAAGGCATCGGCTACTACATTGGCTTTTCCTGCATGATACTGGATATTACAATCGTACTCACTTAATATTTCCATCCAGCGTCTTTGTCTCATATTCAACTCTTTTTGCCCGAAAACATACCTTAAACTCTTATGATCAGTGAAAATGGTAAACTTATTACCGTAAAGGTAATGTCTCCAAATTTTCAGGGCAAAAATTATGGCTCCTAATTCTAGATCATGGGTTGAATAATTCTCTTCATGATTCTTAAGTTGTCTAGATGCGTAAGCTATAACCTTTTGACGTTGCATTAATACACATCCATAACCTAACTTAGAAGCGTCACAATAGATTACAAAATCTTCAGTTACTTCTGGTAACGCTAATATGGGTGCGCTGGTTAATCTTTGCTTAAGAATTCTAAAGGCTTCTTCTTGTTTTGGTCCCCATTCAAACTTAACAGATTTACAGGTTAACTTAGTTAGGGGAATGGCTATTCTAGAAAAATCTCGAATAAATCTTCTATATTAACCGGCCAATCCTAAGAAACTTCTAACCTCGGTTGGTGACTCAGGGGTTTTCCATTTGGTAATTGCCTCGATCTTGGTGGGATCTACATGAATTCGTTCATGGTTAACTAAATGTCCAAGAAACTGTACCTGTTCTAACCAAAATTCACACTTAGAAAACTTTGCATAAAGTTTTTTTTTCTCAATAAACTTAGAAGTGCATGCAGATGCGCTGCGTGTTCCTCTTTACTCTTAGAGTAAATGAGAATATCATCTATGAAGGCAATTATGAATTTAGCCAAATATGGCTTACATATTCGGTTCATCATGTCCATAAATTCGGCTGGGGCATTGGTTAAACCAAATGGCATGACTATAAATTCATAATGGCCATACCTTGTTCTAAAAGCGGTCTTAGGAATGTCCTCTTCCTGTACCTTTAATTGATGATATACTGAGCGTAGATCGATTTTAGAGAAAAATCGAGCTCCTTGCAATTGATCAAACAGTTCATCGATTCTTGGTAATGGATACCGATTCTTAATCGTGACTTTGTTCAGTTCACGGTAATCAATGCACATACGCATTGATCCGTCTTTCTTTTTAACAAACAATATTGGCGCTCCCCATGGTGATGAACTTGGCTGTATGAATCATTTTTCTAACAGTTCGTCTAATTGCTTCTTTAGCTCTTGCATTTCTGCTAGTGCCAAGCGATAGGGTGATTTGGTAATTGGTGCTGTCCCTTGCAGCAGGTGGATTCTGAATTCAACTTCTCTGTCCGGTGGTAGTCCTGGTAATTCTTCAGGAAACATATATGGAAACTGAGATACTACATGAATATCTTTCAGTTCTTCTCCTTTAGTGTTAATTATTATAGAAATAAAATACACTAATTATCCTTTTCTTACATAACTTGCGGTTTTCATCACAGAATTGAATTTTGTGGATCTAGATGGCTTATCTCCTTTAATTGTGATCTTTTCACCTCTTGGTGAATTTACTTGGATTGACTTTTGATCACATAGAATACTGGCTTTATTGGCTGCTAACCAATCCATTCCTAATACAACATCAAATCCTGCCAGTTTCATTGGATAAAGGTTTGCAATGAACTTTTGATTTAAAAATTCTATTCTTGCTCGCTGCAAGATTTCAGAAATCTTAATGGTTTCCCTATTAGTTGTCTCTACTAAACATTCTTGTTGGAGTTTAGTTAATAGTTGATTGAGGAGTTTGCAAAATGAAGTATTAATAAAACTTTGGTTCGCACCAGAGTCAAATAATACTTTAGCAAAAACATCATTAACTAAAAATGTACCGGCTATTACGTCCGGAATCATCTTGGCTTCTTCTGCAGTCAGAACAAATGCTCTAGCATTTTTAGTAGTCTTGTTGTTCATGGCTGGAGCTAGTTTCGGACAGTTCGACTTGATATGACCTTTTTCTCCACAGTTGAAGCACATTCCATTATTAGGTTTCTTCCTACAATCTTCTTCTTTGTGTCCCGGTAGCTTGCAGAAATTATAGTAAGTGGAGCATCTTCCTGAATGCTTCCTTTTACAGGCCTTACAATAAGGTGTAGAGGTAGAACCTACATTTTTCCCACGGTTGGAATTTCCATAACGAAATTCTTGGGTAAGCCTTTGAGCTAGATTTCTCCTTTGGTCCTCTTCTCGTGTACGTACTAACTCATCAGTCAATGTGTTTGCTAGTTCTACAGTTTCTTCTATGGTTTGAGGTCTAGCTGCCTTGACTATATGCCTAATTTCACTGATTAATCCCCATATGTAGCGGGAGATTAATATAGGTTCAGGTGATGCAAGGGTTGGTACTATTCTAGCATATTCGAAGAATAACGTAGTGTAACCCTTACTATCCACTCCAGTCATTCTAGGATTTAAGAACTTATTGGCTATATGTTCCTTTTCATTGGGAGGACAGAATTTCCTTTCCACCATGTTCTTAAATTCTTCTCATTCCATATTATAAATCCTATCACTTCCTCTAGACTGGAGGATAGTGTTCCACCATTCTAATGTTGAGTTCTTAAACAGATTGGAAGCAAACATTATCGTATCCTCTTCCGCGCATTTGCTTATTTTCAGGACTGCCTCGGTCTTTTCTATCCAACGTAAAGCTGCAATGGCTCCTTCATTTCCCGAGAATTCTATTGGTTTACAGGACCAGAATTCTTTATAAGAATAATTTGGAATGGGCACTTGAAGTATGGGTCCATTGTTTAAGCTGTGACTGAGTTCATTGGTTGGTCGTTTACTGTCATGGTTACTTTTATTATCAGCTTCCCTAATTGTTTGGATAATAAATGGAATTGCGTCTATAATTCCTTGTCCCACTATGTGTTAGATGGCACTATTATCCACTTGGTTTCCATTGTTATTGTTATTCTGGTTTTCCTGGTTCACTTCGTTGTCCATCTGGATTTTAAACATTTGCCACATATTAATATCACAAAATAATATTTAATGCAAATGATCACGTAACACACATATTGATCAAAATCGTCGAACATTGCGACTTACACTATTTTATATAGTATGCTTCTAGTACAAACTAGAACTGAAATATAAAATTACAATACTATTATGCATCCATAGTTATTATCTAGATTTTTTTCCTCAAACGTACACACATATATATATATATATATATATATTATCTTATTATTATTATTATTATTATTATTATTATTATTATTATTACTATTACGGGTCTGGGTTCATCCAGAACTCCATATTACGCTCGTCATACTTCCAGACGAGTCGTTCTCCTATCTGCCTCATCCTCTCACTTCCTTCTAAAATCTCCTCACCAAAGGTTCGGAGTTCTTGCACATTCTCAGTGTTCATTGGTGGTGCAGGGGCTGGTACTGGGTTTGGGAACTAGGGCATGGGTTCTTGATAAGGATACGGATTCTCTAAAATCTCCCTGATGTATGGGTCATTATCGTAGTAGGGATCTAGAGGGTCCAAGTTTGGGTAGGCTACTAGGTTTGGCATGGGTTCGTTTTCTGGTATTTGGTAGCGTTGCTGGTAATCCCTATGGTTATTAAACCAAGGGTCATAGTCTGGGTCAGAGGGATGGGGTGCTGGTATCCTAGATATCTCAGCTGGATCAATGTCAGGCATTGGGATTTGGTTTTCTAGGTTGGCTTCAATTTCCATTGGCTGTGTGGGAAACAGTGGTAAGGGCTGGGGTGCTATGAGTTGCTCTAGATTAGGGTCTGCAGCTGTAGTTGCTAAGATATGAAAAGTTGCTAGACTCCTATTGAGCATAACCTGAGTGTGGGCATCTGTTTCTCTCTTAACGGCTACTAAGGCTCGCTGCTGTTGTAACTTTTTCACCCTTTTTCTACGTTCATGCGATCCTCTACTGAACCATCCTCTTTCTTGGAAGGGAATGGCTCTTCAGATTTGGCTTTGAACACGAATATCCCATCTTTATTGTCATTCGAATACCCTGAGAGGGATGGCTGTGAAGAGGTACCTTCGTCCCTAGGTGAGCTGGACAACTGACGGTAAGCGTCCGAAGGTCCTTGGTCGCTCATACTGTAAACTAACAAATAGTCAAATAACACACAACAATAATCTACAGTTATGTACGTAGTTCCGTAACTAATTTCCTAACATATTAAATAATACTTTGGTGTCAGCAGAACACTTCTGTGGCTGAATCAGTGGCTTAGCTTTGATACCACCTTCTGTCGCAACCCCGTCCCCTAATTACCCTGGGAACGAGCAGAATCTAGATGGTATCGGGTGTTTATCATTTTGGCAGCGGAATCTACATCAGGACCGTAGTTAGGAAATATTTTATCGGAGTAAAATACCACACTTTTATAATATTAAACACATGGGAAAATCCCAAGTTTTCATTACACGCATTTTCATAGGGATAAACCATATTTTATTCAAATAAAACATCTATTTATTTAGGTAACTTTTATAGCCACTTTTGCTGTCCAGCTGGCTTCTATTTGGCTTTCACATTTTGTTACCTAAAACGCGTTTAAAAACATTTTGTCAGTGGGAAATACTGGTGAGTGAATCCCATTCTAATCAAAACAATTTTATCAGTCTACAGTATTGAGGGCGATCTCGCAATTACATTTGTTTCCATCTACTTTAACTAGTAGTTTACCCGTCCGCTGTCCGGGTATATATGATTAACATCATCCAAACTCACTGCTGTCCGGGTATATATGATTAACATCATCCAAACTCACTGTATATTTTAATATCACGATGACTACTTATCTAACTATTAAGAACATCAATAACTATGTCTATATTTAAAATAATGTTGACTTTTAATTTGATTTCGATTAATAACTACAACTCTTTTTGACTTGTCATACATACTAATTTATAATCTTACATCTAATTCGCACAATTTAAAATATTTAATTAATTATTTGTAATTGATTAACGTAGGAATTGCTAACACCATTAAATGAAGATAAAAGAGATCTATCAATGATACATGTTTACAAAAGTATTAAAAAAAACTATCAACACAACCAAACGTAGATTATATTTATGTCATGAGAATATTATTTAAGAACATCAATAACAGTGTCTACATTTAAGATAATAATGACTTGTAATAAATGATAAACATGCAGGATACATATACAAAAAAAAGCAGATAATGTTATCAAGATTTCACAAGTATATAACAAAAGAACCAAAAAAAACACAATGTATACTATAATATACAATAAATCATAAACATGCAGAATACATATACAAAAAAACTAATTGATGTTATCAGGATCTCCCAAGGATATTACACAAAAGGCAAAAAAACACAATATATACTATAATTTACCATTTCGTTGGCAAAACACAAACCATTGTAAAAAAACACAATGACTTATTATCCAACTATTAAGAACATCAATAACCATGTCTATATTTAAGATAATAATGACTTTTTATTCGATTGCGATTAGTAACTACAACTGTTCTTATATTCTTATATATCGAATTGTCATACGTACTAACTTAAAATCTTACATCTAATTCACTCAATTTAAAATTTTTAAGTAACTATTTTTAAATTGATTAACATAGCAATTGCTAACACCATTAAATAAAGATAGATGAGATCTATCAAAGTTAGATCAACATAAACTAAATCAATTACAAATCTCTCTATGGTCGCTCGAAGAAAAGGGAGCATATGAAGAACTAAACAGAAAAGTCAGCATCATCAGTGATAACAATTACAAGCGAACCTGCAGCAGCATCAGATAACTTGATGAAGTCCTCCACTCTCCCCCATCAGATTTCAAGAACAACGCATAAGAGTTTATCACACAACTGTTGAAACAGGATCAGAAAATCTGCCACAATCCTAGCCGATCTGCAAAACAAAAGAAAAAATGAAATCGCGTGGAAGAAGGCGAGAGTCGTTGAAATCTTAGGAAGTGTTAATTGTAGCGTATAATATTTTATACATATTTCACTCTTTAATCTTTCTTTATATTTAATTTAATAAAATTAACATCCATTGGATACAAAGTAAACACAATGACAAGAACACATAACATAATGTATAGAAAACCCACCTAAGTTGCAAAACACAACAATTAGACGCAAATAACACAATATATAGAAACAGTTGCAATACCATGGCTAATATTAACACTATCCATACCACCAATATTCAAGTATTTCTTTATTTAATTAAACAAACAATAAAATATAAAAGATAATAAAAGATACGCAATCAACATCATATCTATCACAATCAAAACAACTTCATCATCACCGGCGTTTCATATCTCCTTGAAGATCATCGCCGCCGAAGATTTGATCGACAAAAAGGTAACTTCCGATTGTAAGTCTTAACGGTTTAATTTCTATTAGATTTCTAAACCTCTGTTAGATTCTTAATCAGCCACATATGATGGTTACTGCGGCGAATAACTTGTTTGTAGACGTCAAATCTGATTTTAGGTTTCAATCATCTTCAACCTCTCATATGTTATGTATAGTTGATATATATCTTATGTATTGCATGTTATGGACATTGTCGAACTAATGTTTACATTATAATGATAATAATATATGAAAAAGTTGCAATAAAACAATTGGGGGTGTTTGGGTTAGCTTATTTTGAAGCAACTTATGACCTATTGACTTATAAAAGTTAATAAGTTGTTTTTTGAGTGTTTGGGTTAGCTTATTTTAAAGGGTTTTGTGTGTTGACAAGCCATTTTTGAGAAGTCACAATTTCTAACTTCTCACTTGTCACTTATATAAGTTAATAAGTCATTTTTAAGAAGGAATCCCAAACACACATGGATGAAAACATATGATTCTGTTATAAATTTTTTTATTTTTGGGGTTCCTTCACTAAAAGTACTTATTAACTTATATAAGTCATAAGTGAGGAGTTACAAATACTAACTTATCAAAAACAACTTCTCAACACACAAAAATAACTTGAATAAGCTAACCCAAACACTATAAACACAACTTATTAAATTTTATAAGTCAATAAGATATAAGTTGCTCCAAAATAACCTAACCCATGTACGATTACGCTAAAAGAGATATTTTACGAATATATATATATTTACTGATATATTGAAACGGTATACAGAAGAGATCTATTGCACATTATGAATTAGGAATAATATTCTCATGACATAAGATTACATTTTAACACATTGTGTATTAATACTAACAGTTAGGGGCTGTTTGGCAACATCTGAATCAATAAGTGCTGAATGAATAAGAGGTCTGAATGAGTAAGAGGCTCTGAACCAGTAAGTGCTAAACCAGTAAAGTGCTGTTTGGTTGCACATCTGAATGACTGTGTAAAATGACATTTTTACCCCTTATAATTAAAAAAAAATCATTTTATAAACATAATTAAAAAAACCAATATTTACCCAACTTTCGGTGTCCTGTCGTTTGAACCTTGTGATTTATTGACCATTTCTTCATTTTATAATACATGTTCATCAATCATCCTCAAACTCTCCACAGAACTTTCTCTCTCTCTCTCTTCTACCTAAACCATCTTTTTTTTTTTTGAAGATCTCTACCTAAACCATTCCTTTGAAACATCTGAGCACACAACTTTGACTTCATCCATCTCTCATTTTCAACTTGGAGAGAACCTTACATAAGCAATCGATACCCTCAAGACTCCTCTCACCCTCACTTCCTGCAGTGTATGGTAAAGATCAGAGAAACAGCGGAGCAGTCCGGCGACGGCTCCACCGGGAGCGGCGGCGGCTCCACCGGGAGCGGCGGCGGCAGTAGTTCAGGCGCACGACGTGGTTCCATGGCAGAGAGAGAGAGAGAGTCGGAGATCGGAGATCGGAGAGCAGAGAGCAGAGAGAGAGAAACTCGAAGAGAGAGAGATCGGAGGTTAGTTGACGGCGGCAGCGCCGCCGTACACGAAGGCGGTCGTGGAGGTGGCGATGAATTTTTTTGGCAGCAGTTTAGCGGCGTTGATGGTGGACGTTGGCTGTGGTGGCATCGCAAAAGGATGGAGGAGGAGGGAGGGAGTTACGGAGTGAAATGAGAGGTTGAGGGAGGAGAGCAGCGTGTTTTGTTAGAGGAAGGGTACAGAGGTCTTATTTTTCATTCAGCATGTTTCCATATCTGAATGATTCAGCACTGAATCATTAAGAGGTTTGCCATTAAGAGGCACAACCAAACACCTTCACCTCTGACCGAATCAGAGGTGGACCTCTGAATGGTTTCATTCAGAGCCAACCAAACAGCCCCTTAATATTAAATGTTATATATCACAGGTATACAAAAATGATTACGTCCTGCCTGTGTCTATTACAAAACCCTAAATCATTGAAACTGGTATGCTGTAATGCCTTCAATAAGTAAGTGTAAACTTCATTACGTAAACTGAAATTAGTAAATGTAACTACAGGCATTACCAATTGAGTTTGTAAAGCTTGTGGGAGGAGATTACTGGAACCAGACAAAGATAACGATAAATCATGAAAGCGGAATAAGCTGTACAGCATGGCTGAGAAGTGTAAGAGGTGAAAGTGTTGTCACTGACGGATGGATAAGTATTGTAAAAGGTCTTAAATTGACAAAGAACACCTTATTGGTTTTGAGGATAATCAAAGAAAAATGTCTACAAATACATTGTTTCATAGAAAACGTTTGTGATGAATCGTTCTTGACAGTCAACCATTACGGAGATTTAAAGATCATAGTAAGTATAGTTATATGTTAGTAGGAATTTGTTTTTTGTTATACTTGTCAGCAAATGGAAAAAAAAGAATATATGTTTATAAAATATTTCACAACTTTTCAGGTCATTCCAGAAGCTTATGTGAACAAATTTTACTGTTACTTGCCAGTAAAAGATTCTTATAACATATACGCAGCAGGTCAGTGTTGGAAAGTTGAGACCGAAAAAATAAATGCATGCTACGTTTTTGCTAAAGGGTGTCCGGAGATGTTTGAATACATTAACATAGAAGAAGGTGATATACTGATGTTGATGAAAACAGACAGCGAATCGTTTGACTTGACACTTTATCGTAGCGGAGTTGAGGTTGTTTTTAGAAAGAAGGAGACAACTAAAGACAGCTCAGTTGTTGAAATACCTAAACACACATACTATGAACACTTCAACTCTGTAAGTAATTTAAAGTAAGTTAAAATAGTTTGCTAGTCAATACGACTTATTTACGGATGTTATCGTATAACAGATCTTTACTGATCAAGAAGACTCAATCAACCAATTGATTACTGGGGTAATGAGTTTACATATTTTTACAATACAATATATTGATCCTCAGATGTTAATGAATTTTAAAAATCTTGGATGCAGATGAATGATGAGAAACATGATGTGAATAAGAAAAGTGTTGAAAAAGAAAAGTTGAAGTCTGAAAGAAAGAGTTTTGTAAGTGAAGGAAATAACAACCAGACAAAAGAAGATGTAAGTCTTTGAAACATAATAACGGATAAGTTATTTGTTCATATTATTATACATTCTTAGTTGACGATTGTAGTTTAATTTGCTTTATTGTTACGGGCTGTAATAACAGGTTAAAAAGAAAGGTAAACAGATTGCATCCGATTCTACATCTGAAGAACCTAAACAACTGATATGTTGTACAACTTATGATCATTCTACCGTGTCAGCAACTGGACGACAAACACGTGATCGTTTGGTAAGTTAAGCATAAGTTAACAAAATATTGCAATAAATATTTCTTATACATTAACATATATACTATATATATATATATATTGAAAGGAAATGCATGTTTGAAATGATAAGGTTAACAAAAACGGGAAAAGAAGTCGGATGGCGTTGAAGGTAAGCAATGAAGACGAAAAACGTGTTGCACATCAAAATTATGATCAAGAAAGTGGTGCGTATCAATTCAACAGGAAAGCAAATTATCGAATTATGTTTATACGTACAGAATTATGTTTATCTTCTTAACTCTAACATCAATGCAGCGATTACCTGTAGAAGTTGTAAACAGGGCAAGGCTAACAAAGAAGGTGCATCAGATGAATGTCAGAAACATGGATGGGAAAACAGTTGCGAAGATAGTTAAGCGACAAAAGGACAGAAATGGATTTAGGTATGCGATTGAAGGGTGGCCAAGTTTCATAAAGGAAAATGATATTAGCACGGGTGACAATATGCATTTAACCTATGTAGAATCAGCAAACCTCCTCATGTTGACGCATGTGGATGCAGTCAGCCAAGCTTAACAGTTAACGTTATATGCTAATGATGCAGATGTCTGCGTATATAAACTAATGCCTTTTGTGGTCATCATTTGATGGTTTTTGGTTGGACATGTTGGTACAGTTTATTGGTTTTTTTTTGGTTGGTTGGTAGTCTAACCTTGATGACAATTATTAGTATATTAGGGCATGGATGACATATTTTGTTTAGAATTATAATTTGCAAACGGTAGTCGAAGTTCATATTAGTTATAAATTTAGCTGTGTTTTCCTGTATACAACATTAGAAGTCTTATTGGTAATATTTCCATCATCCAAATACACTGCATATTTTAATATCATAATGACTTCTTATCCAACTATTAAGAACCTCAATAAGTGTCTCCATAAATAAGTGTCTCCATATTTAAGATAATAATGACTTTTTTATGCGATTGCGATTAGAAGCTACAACTATTCTTGTATTGTCATACATCGAATTGTCAAACATAGTAAATTAAAATCTTACATCTAATTGGCACAATTTAAAATGAATTAGTTATTTGTAAATTGATAAACGTAGAAATTAATAACACCATTAGATGAACTTAGATAATATATATGAAAGTTAGATGTTTACAAAGTGTTGAAAGAACTACCGATGACAAACAAACGTTCATTATATTTACTGGCATAAAATATTACACACCAAACATATTATAAACATAATACAATTAAAATAACACATTAATTTCGAATATTGATTCTCCATATACAACAAAATACCAACCACAAAAACAACCACAAACATAATACTATGTATATAACACAATGATAACAACAAACAACTAAATACAAAACCATAACTAAACATGTGGTGAAACTACAGTTTCAATATAGCTTGCACCTACAATGCCTTGTGTAAAGATGATAGGAAAATAACCATGCATCTTCTTTGCCCTTACGTTTATCTGAGCAACATCACCCCATTCGTGTACTATAATTAATTTGTTATTACCATCAATGTAGTGCACAGATGACCCTATCATCAACGGCATAAACACACGGGGTACAAAAGACACCACTTTCGACCAAGTATTATTTTGTAGACGCCACAATTGAACATCTACACTACACATTCCAATACTAACCAACATATGAAGTTCATCTCGTATAGTCACCAACTGACCTATAGATTCCACACTCAATGTATCTGGGTAACCTACATTTTCTATTACCTTCGACTCAACATCCAAACGAAGAATCGTTGTGTTACCCATACACCAGAATTTAGTCAGTACAAAATACAAACTTTTCCTACAAAACGTCCCAACGGACCAACTATAAACAACAATATCATATGGACTATCAATTAAGAACCTTGGAGTTGACCATGAACCTTCACTAAACGAATAAATATTAACAGTCAACCTGAAATGAGTGCGTTTAATGTGCACAATTTTGTAATCACCAGCAGAGTCAACACAAAACCCAAGACTATCATCATCCATATTGTAAAATCCCTGATAATTAGAATTTCTCAGCATCTTGAACACACGAGTTAGTGGATTCCAAACAACCAAATCACCAGTATTACATAAGCAAACACATACCATGCCATCCAAACTTGCTAAAAAGATCACATTACATGGATGACAATCGAAGGGAATGTGAATATTATTGCCTAAAACACATCTAGGAGATGCAACATCAACATAACGAATCGCACACGATGATTTGTCAAGAGCAATTATTTTCTGGTCACCTAATACTCGCAAGAAACGACAATTATTCTTAGCAAACTCAGGAGTTGAAAGATAGGCTAACCACTCTTTAGACACAGCCTTGCACCGTATAACCTCCTTTGCCGGAAGTCTTGGAATAATCTTCATCAATATTAACAGAGATGGAAGATCCTTCATATTCACTTACGATTATACTTTAATTAAAAATACTGACGTTGATAGAAAGAGGAAGAAAACACATACGAAAAGCGATTCCTTTGAAAAATGAATAACTACATAGAAACTACCCCAATTAACAGTTGACACAGATGAGTAAAACCTCCTAAATCTCCGAGTAGTGGTGGTAAACGGTTTTCACACACTATGGGCGATAGGGAGTAAATAAAATTAAATAACAATATATATTAGAAACCGTTTCTAATTTACAGGTAAACATATACACATACATGGAGATACTTTTTAATCAATCACATACACAAATATACTTTTTATTAATTAATCTTATTTTTATAAATTACTTTGTTAGTTGTCAAACATTGTGTTATTACAATTGTGAAAATAATTACATCGTAAATTTTTTTTTGGCATTGGGTTTTATATATTATTTTGTACTTTTTATAAAATATTGTTTTTTATGATAATAGGATTATTGAAAAATAATGGACACCACAACTAAAAAATAGGAAGTTAGTTACACAATACAATATATAAAAATAGACACCTACAAAAAAAATCAAATATATGGAAAACAGAAAACCAATAACACTTTAATAAACAAAACATAAAATGACAATATTCCAGCAAAAAAAAAAAAACAAAAACAAAAAAATCCAGTAAGAACTATTCCTTAACTGGACATATTATAAAGTGGGAAGTTTCTAATTGTCCTTAACTGCACAATGTGTAACCACTATTAAAAAAGAATGAGAAAGACAGCAAAAAGTAGGAATTAATTACACAATGTTATATTTAAATATAGTCAACTACAAAAGAAATCAAATATATAAAAAAACAGAAAAACAATGACACAATGATACTCAAAAAACACAATGACTATACTAAAAAAAATCATTCAAATAAAAACTAATCATTAACTGCACCTATTACAACGTGGGAAGTTTCTAATTCTATGTAATTGCACAATGGTAAGGGCTTCCAAGCTGCTCTAAGGGCTTGGTCTCCAAGGGCCCATTGTGTTTTTTTTGTAGACCTTTTTGTTTTTAAACCACAATCACATGTAATCATAATTAAATACGCACAAAGCAAATATTAAAATCATACACTCTCAATGAATATTTAACATGATAATATAAGCACATTAATTCATAAAGATTCAATCTCATTGTGACAAACTATACCACACATAAAAAACAACCACAAACATCAATTACTAACTGATCAAAACAACGAAGAACAAAAAAAGAACTACATAAAATAGCATAACTAAACATTTGGTGAAATGGTAGTTTCAAAATAAACAGATCCATTCACACCTTGAGTAAAGATGATAGGCAAACAAACATGCTTTTCCTCTGCCTCTACAGTTACATCAGTAATATCACCCCATTCTTGAACTAGAATGAACTTCTTATTTCTGTTGATATAGTGCACAGACGACTCAATCATCAATGGCATAGAAATAGCAGGTGGACAAAAAAATACTTTTGACCACTTTTCATTTTCAAGTTTCCACAATTCCATATTCACACTATAGAATCCCATACTAACCAACATATGGAGTTGATCTCGAATACTAACCAAGTGACCTGTAGCTTCCACATCCATTGTATCTGGGAATCCAACATCAGAAATCACCCTGCTATCAACATCTAAACGAAGTACACATGCGTTACCCACACACCACAACCTAGTCAATACGAAATACAAACAATTTGCACAAAACGTGCCTACAGACCAACTATAGACGTCAACATTAAACAGACTATAGTTTGAGAACATTGGAGTTGACCATGACCCTTCACTGAGAGAATAAATGTTAACAGCCAACATCATATGTGTCCGTTTAATATGCACAATATTGTAATCACCAGAAGACCTGACGCAAAACCCAAGACTATCCTGATTCGGATTAAAAAAACCCTGTGAATTAGAATTTGATAGCATCTTGAACACACGAGTTAATGGATTCCAAACTACCAATTCACCAGTATTGATTAGGCAAACACATACCATCCCATCCAAACTTGCTAGAAATAAAATATTGCACGGATGTGCGGTGAAGGGAATGTGAACTTTATCACCTAAGAAACATTTAGGGGATTCATTATCCACATAACGAATATCACACAATAACCGGTTAACGGCAATTATCTTATGATCACCTAATCTGCGCATGAAACGACAATGATTCATAGCAAACTCAGGTGTTGAAAGATAGACTAACCAATCTTTACACACAACCTTGCACTGTGTAACAACTTTTGACGGAAGTCTTGGGATTATATTCATCAGTATCAGCAGAGACGGAAGAAACTTCACAATCATTGTCAATGTAGGTTAAATAACAAACACTTTGACAATCAATACAACAAATATGAAAAGAGATTCCTAAGAAGATGAAAGTCCAACAAATATTATCACAAGCAGTAGTTAACACACGTATATTAGAGCTCCTACAATTACGAGTAGTAGGTAGTTATTAAATAGATAACTATCCAGATTTTTTAAATCGGTTAAATTTTTAGTACACATTTACATTAATTTTATTTTTTGGCAAATATTCAGTTGAATAATAATTTACATAAATAGTAATAACAACTTTTGATTCAATCGTATTTTTAAGTATAATATGGCAACTTTCTCTTATAAATACATACTCGAAATATTTTGTTTCATTGTATGTGTTGCAAGTACTCTTTGATTGTTAGTCTTCTTTCTGATTTTTCGTGTTTGGGTTAACATGTATCGTCATGGTCCGAATTTTATCATAACTATACTTGATCCGCTATCCCTTCAACAAGTACATACCTTTCCGAATTATTTGTTTAAAGTAACGATTCCTATTGTTTCATCCTTTATTCAAAAGTAATTTGCCTTTTGTTTTTTGGTTTTCAGGCTATACCTATATGTATGAGTAGATTTATATGGATGAATAAGTTAGAATCTTCAATTGTTAGTCTTAAATTTGATGAAACCCATTCATGGTCTGTTGTTATCAAATTAATAAAAGATGTATTCTACTTTACGGACGGATGGTGTGAGGTTTTAAACTACTTCGGCCATGAATCTTTCTTCATGATTTTCAACTATCTTGGTGATCATACTTTCAAGTTCAACCTCTTCTCTCATGATCCAAATAAAGAGTTTGGAAAATCGTTTTGTAAAATTATTCAAAATCCTATACAAAGTCCAACGGTACGTAATTTTCTTATACATTTTATTTTTTATTTTTTGTTATTACGGTTTATTAAAAAAACATAATACGCATAAAATTATAATAATTATTTTTTTACAGGTTCTACCAGATACTTTTATTTCAAAACATTATGATTATCGTTTACCGGATAACATGGTTATACTTAATGTATCCGAGTATCATCAATGGGAAGTCCGTATTAGAAAGATTGGGCCAAATTATTGTATTGCTGATGGTTGGTTTAAATTTATTGAAGATCTAAGGTTAAATCCTAGGGATATTCTGTGTTTTCAAAAAAAGGACGTGAATCATATTAATATTATCATATTCAATAAAGATGGTCGTCAAGTTTTGTTAAACAACACTCCTTTGATTGAGCCAGAATATGAACATATTAGCAATGTGGAAGGTTATCGACAAGTTAGTGACGATCCTAGCTGTCCTTTTTTTGCAATGACAGTAACTCATCAATTGGTATTATACTATCCTGTTTTATGTTAATTTTTTTTTTAGTGTTTTTCATTTAATAACATTTACATATTTTTAACATTTTTACAAAATGTAGATCCTTCCCAAGTTAATTACTGACTTAACTGGTTTAAATGAGTTTTCTGAAGTAAAGATCAAAGTTGTTAAAGGAAATATTTGGGTTACGAATCTTCGTACACACAACATTGATGGTCAAATAAGGTTTGTCAATCAATTTATTATCTTAGTTATTATTTCTCATTTACCCAATGTGTATAGATCACTAACAAAATTTTTCATATTTTTTCTACCATAGGTACGGTGTTGTTGGATGGAAACATATACTTCAAGCTGAACATATTTCCTTAGGTGACGATTGCTTTTTCAACTGGTCTAAAACGAATTCGAGGCTATTGGTTACGAAACTCCAGCAAGCAGAAGTGTTACAGCAATAGAGTTTCAGTTTATATTGAATACCCGGAAAACATATATCTTACATTTACTTTTCGATCCCCCTTTTTTTTATGTTTGTAGTACAATGCGTTGGTTTTTTTTTAATATTTAAATTCAGATTGCCATGATAATTTCATCCGTACAGTCCGTTTATGATAAGTAACACAAATCTACTTAAAAAGAATGGTATACATAACATACAAACTACTTAAAAAGTACCAAAATAAAAAACACAATGAAAAAAAACACAATTGTATAACATATATGATTACACATAACACAGAGACTTCACGTTTACTTTTATTTTTGTTAGGATCTGAGTTTCTTATGATTGACTTTGTTTGGCATAATTGAACAAATGAACGAAAGTAAAATGAGATTAAATGCAGCGGAAGTGGAATCAAACTTTGTAAACACAATCTAAGGGAAAATAGTTTTCGTAAACACATGTTTCTCATTAAAAACCCTATTTAGGTGGTTTTGATCAAGGTTTTATAAAGGGAAAAAGTGAATGCTGTCACACCCCCAAAATCCACACGCGGAGTATCACCGCTTGGAGGCTTGACTGACCAGGATCAAGCCACCAATCATATTGAACATGTCATAATAGTAAATGTAATATCCAACCTCAATATAACTGGTGATCAAATCAAAACATAGTTTAAGTAATAAGCGGAAGCATAATGTTTAAAATCCAAGAATTGGTTAAGTATAAAAAGTCATAATGTTTAACAACACATTCACGATCCATGTCCACAACGACCATGCCTCCAGTGCAAGCTCCAAAAGTACCTAAGGTCCTGCAAGGCATGTAACAGAGAATCAACAACTAGTTGAGCGAGTTCACAGTTAGTTATTCAGTTATAGAATTCGTTTCGTAAATCAGTTGTTCGTTTTGTAAACCATGTTTCTTATTAATTCCCATCGCGGTCCTCCAGACATCTGTGCGAAGTTTAGTGGCCGTATCGCGGTCCTCCAGACATCTGTGCGAAGGTTAGTGGCCGTATCGCGGCCTTTTCAGGCATCTGTGCGAAGATTAGTGGGGGCTTCCCCATGTGTTAGACTAGTCGTGTTTGTACGTGCCCTTCTTGATCCAAGGACCGTAGCGAGTGTGAGTGTATGTAGGTTTTACGTACGTTAAGGTTGTTGTCCTACCCAAGGAGGACGAACGTACGTATTCTACCCAAGGAAAATACGCAGGATTAATATTGGCATCCTACCCATGGAGGATGGCGGTACATATCCTACCCAAGGAGGATATGTAGGTTCCATTATAGTTTCTTAACCCATTCCCAACCCACCGGGAATCCCATGCCTTGGTAAGAGTGTGAACTCACCTTGTTTGCTCGGTATGCTAAGTTAAGTGCTCACAGTAAATCAGTCAAGTCCTATAGTGCACGTATATTCAATCAGTTCACATTCGTAAAGTTTCACATTCGTAAAGTTTCACATTGAACTAGTGTCACAGTAATATCACAAAGTGTTTGACAGTTCATATCCTGCCACATAAGCAGTTAATCGCATCCATACTTTTAATAGAGTTGACATCTAGCAAATAAACTAAGTAAATAAAGTGTAACAGGTTTCATGAAATAACAGAATTAATCCACTTCATTGGAGTAATAAATAAACAGAGTAAGTTAGTTAACCCAGTTAACCACTTAACAGAATTTGTTCACTAACAGAATTACTCAAACAATAAAGTTATCAACTTACATATTTAACATAGTTAAATAAACTAACTAAGTCATCCAAGTGATTAGTTTAAATGATTAACATGTTTAATAACAATAATTATTAACAGTACACAAGTTGCCAAACACACCCTAGTGCCGAAATCCAATAAGTGCCGAAAACCAATCCTGGGCCGAAAACACATATATGGGCCGAAACACATGAGGGCCGAAATCCCTTATATGTTCGAAATCCAAATGTTAGCCGAAAACCACATGTGGCCGAAATCCCCTGGCCGAAAACCAACTAGTGCCGAAAACCCTTAAGTGGGCCGAAATCATCTTGGGCCAAACACACTTGGGCCGAAATCACTATATGTGATTTCGTCCATCTTTATTTGAGGGGGTGTTTTCGTGACTATTCATCATCCTCAACAAACTCACTGTAACTTAAAACCCAGTAGCTATTTCATTACAGAAACATGTTTAATCATCTACAAGCTGTTTAAATCAATCATTGATATGTAATATATGATTGCCAACATCGTATGATACCAGAATCCCCAGTTTAATCAGTTTATCATTCAATAACAAATACCCACTATTGATCAAAACATCAAATATACAGAAGGTTCATAGCCAATAATTATCTATCAAGCACACAATGATAAATCACACAATCACATATATAAATGTATACATATATCATGATTAAACATCCAATAATCATACAATAAGCATCATAAACAACTGAACATGAAGATCACTAACCAAGGATTTAAAGAGAGGTTTGCTTCAAGATGAGTTTTCTTTGTGGGTTTTCAGAGATAGAGAGAGAGAGACAATTGTGATAAGATATGGCTTGGTAAATGTGAAACTTGTCTGAGAAGATTGTTTATAAATATCTCAATACCCAACTGGGCAAAGCCCATCTTTGATTTCGTCTGGGCCCATGCTAGACGAAAACACTCAATGTGTTTTCATGAGTGGGTGATTTCATAATTACTTGTTTTCAGTAAAAGATCAATCCATTATTTAACATGTTAATTAAAACAACCCTTAATACACAACTCACATATAATAAATATGAATTTCCAAGTACAACATATTAAGCGAAAAAGATTATAACGTATTACAAAGGTAAGCGTTGTGAAACAACGAGTCGTATTAATAGACAACTAAATAAAAAAAAATTAACGTGCACTAAATGCGAAGATAGAATCTTGGAAACTCGAGTTGTCACATTATCCCCAACTTGAAAGAAATTTCGTCCCGAAATTTAGCATGCGGTTACTGAGGAAGCTAGGTAAGTTATCTTTTACTGGTTTTCCTGGGGTATCACATCATCCCCCTGTTGAGTTGGGATTTCATCCCGAACTTCTGTAGTAGCTTCAGCCTCAGTAGTAGTTGCATTGTTTTCGAACAACTGGGGATATTTGAGTTCCATTTGGTCTTCGCGTTCCCAGGTAAACTCTGGGCCACGACGGGAGTTCCAACGAACTCGAACAAGAGGTATTCTGGTGTTCTTGAGGACCTTAACATCTCGGTCCGTGATTTCAACTGGTTCCTCGACGAAATTCAACCGTTCGTCGATAGCGAGCTCCTTCAGAGGAACTATGTGGGTCTCATCTGACAGACACTTCTTCAGATTCGACACGTGGAAAACGTTGTGAACTGCACTGAGTTCAGCTGGTAAATTCAGTCTGTAGGCCACTTTGCCTATCTTCTCTATGACTTCAAATGGTCCAACATAACGTGGATTGAGTTTGCCTCGTTTGCCAAAATGAACAACACCCTTCCAGGGTGAAACTTTGAGTAGTGCTCGATCCCCAACTTGGAATTCGAGTAGTTTCCTGTCTTTATCGGCGTATACTTTCTGACGGTCACGAGCTGCCGCCATGCGTTGTCGTATTTGAGCAATCTTTTCAGTAGTATCAACTACCATTTCTGGACCTGTGATCTGACTGTCACCCACCTCTGCCCAACAAAGAGGTGATCGGCATTTACGCCCGTACAATGCCTCAAATGGAGCAGCTTTAATGCTGGTGTGGTAACTGTTGTTGTATGAAAATTCCACAAGTGGCAAATGTTTTTCCCAGCCTTTGCCAAAGTCAAGTACGCACGCCCGAAGCATGTCTTCTAGAGTTTGAATAGTACGCTCAGATTGCCCATCTGTCTGTGGGTGATAAGCTGTGCTCATGTCTAATCGAGAGCCAAAAGATTTGTGCATTGCTTGCCACAGTTCTGAAGTAAAACGTGCGTCACGATCAGAGATAATAGAGGTGGGCACCCCGTGCCTCGTGACAACTTCCTTAAGGTATACGTCTGCTAGAGTGGAGAACTTATCTGTTTCCTTGATAGCCAAGAAGTGAGCAGACTTTGTGAGTCGATCCACGATCACCCAAATAGTATCATTTCCGCGCTGAGATCTAGGCAGGCTGGTAACAAAATCCATGGAAATTTGCTCCTATTTCCATTGTGGTATCTCAGGTTGTTGGAGTGGACCTGATGGTTTCTGATATTCTGCTTTGACTCTCGCACAAGTCAAACACTTGCTAACGTAAGTTGCTATGTGGGCCTTCATGCTAGGCCACCAATATGTAGTTCTGAGGTCGTGGTACATCTTATCCGAACCAGGATGTACTGAGTAGCGAGACTTATGAGCTTCATCCATTACAAGCTCGCGTAGGTTGCCATAGAGTGGGACCCAGATGCGTCCTGTTACATAGTAGGCGTCGTCTGCCCTTTGTTCTAACCTTTGCCTTGAGCCGCGTAGAGCTTCAGCCCTGACGTTTTCCGGTTTCAATGCTTCTACCTGAGCATCTCGTATCTGTGAAGGGAGACTAGACTGAATAGTGAGTTGCAACGCTCGTACACGCCTAGGTGTAGTATCCTTTCGACTGAGGGCGTCGGCCACCACATTGGCTTTGCCCGGATGGTACTTTATAGCACATTCGTAATCGTTCAGTAACTCGACCCATCGACGTTGTCGCATGTTCAAGTCTTTCTGCTTGAAGATATGCTCAAGACTCCTGTGATCGGTGTAGATGGTGCACTTGGTGCCATACAGATAATGTCTCCATATCTTGAGCGCAAAAACAACAGCTCCAAGCTCTAAATCGTGCGTAGTGTAATTCCGTTCGTGAATCTTAAGTTGGCGTGAAGCATAAGCAATAACTTTGTCCCGCTGCATCAACACACATCCAAGACCTTGGATGGATGCGTCGCAGTAGACTACAAAATCGTCCGTGCCTTCAGGCAATAAGAGGATAGGTGCGCTACAAAGTCTATCCTTTAAGTGCTGAAATGCTGTTTCCTGTGTATTACCCCAACGATAAACAACACCTTTCTGTGTCAGTAGTGTAAGCGGCTGTGCAATCTTTGAGAAGTCTTTGATGAACCGTCTGTAATAACCCGCCAAACCCAAGTATTGGCGTATTTCTGTTGGTGTGCGAGGTGCAGGCCAGTTCTTGATCGAATCTACCTTGGATGGATCGACATGAATCCCATCCTTGTTTACCACATGGCCTAGGAAGTGGACTTCACGAAACCAGAAGTCTCATTTTGAAAACTTAGCGTACAGCTGTTCCGTTCGAAGGAGTTCCAAAATAAGTCGTAAATGATGTTCGTGTTCCTCCTGACTCTTCGAGTAGATCAGGATGTCATCGTTGAAAACAATAACAAACTTGTCAAGGTAAGGTTTGCACACCCTGTTCATAAGATCCATGAAGACCGCAGGCGCGTTCGTTAGCCCGAATGGCATAACCAGAAATTCGTAGTGACCGTAGCGTGTTCTGAACGCTGTTCTGGAGACGTCCTCCTCCCGGACTCTCAGTTGGTGATAGCCTGACCTCAGATCAATCTTCGAGTAATAGCTCAACCCTTGCAACTGGTCAAATAAGTCGTCGATGCGTGGAAGAGGATATCGATTCTTCACTGTTACTTTGTTCAGTTCGCGGTAATCTATGCACATGCGGAAGGTACCGTCCTTCTTCTTCACAAATAATACTGGAGCTCCCCAGGGCGAAGAGCTAGGACGTATGAAACCCTTTTCCAAGAGTTCTTGCAATTGCTTAGACAGTTCTTCCATTTCGGTTGGAGCTAATCGATACGGTGCGCGGGCTATTGGTGCTGCTCCTGGAGCTAGTTCAATCTGGAACTCGACCTGGCGATGAGGCGGTAGACCAGGTAAATCTTCAGGAAACACTTGAGGAAATTCACGTACCACGGGAATATCCTCAATCTTTTTCTCTTTCTTCGATGTATCAGTAACGAGTGCTAATATAGCTGTGTGGCCCTTTCGCAAACACTTATGTGCCTTCAAGAAGGAGATGATGCCACTCGCGACACCACTCTTGTCACCTTGAACTTCGAGATGTTCTTTACCAGAACGGGGAATACGAATGATCTTCTCCTTGTATAGGATCTCTGCTTGTTGTTGAGATAACCAATCCATACCAATATCGATGTCGAAACCATCACCACATTGGGGTCATTCCTAGTATCACCCTGACCAATCACGAACACTCGACCCCTGGCACCATTGCCGTCGTTATTTCTCCCATTGTTGTTATTCCCATTGCCCTGATTATTGTTGTCGTTGTTGGTTCTGATTCGCAGGTCGCGAGCTCCTGCAATCCTTAGCTTCATGACTCATCTTGAGACACCACTGGCAACGACCCCTGTTGCACTGACCATTGTGGTGTCTGTTGCACTTGTTGCACTTTGGGAGGTTTCCTCGATATCCACCCTGCCCCTGACTACCAGAAGGTTGCTAACCAGGGCTCTGGTAGTCATCAATCCTTCGCTGCTGTGCCTGGGACTGAACTGAAGTCGAACCCTTGCTATAGGTTCCATCCCATTTTAGTTTGTTGTCAGTGGGAGTAGCAGAAGTAGTAGTAGTGGTAATAGCACCGATACGCTTAGGCAGCCTGTTCTGCTCCACTGCCTGATCTGTGAGACGATAAGGAAGACGAGTAACATCTTGAATAGTAGCAAGGTCAGCAGAAGTCACATGACTTTGGAATCTCTGGTACTAAGCCTTTGAGGTATAGCTCAATGCGATTGATAGGAGGTTCCACCATAGTTGGGCATAACACTGCCAGTTCGTTGGATCGTTTCGTGTACGCTTCTATTTCTGACCCCGTCATCTTCAGGTTAAAGAACTCCACTTCTAACTTGTGGATGTCATCACGTGTACAGTATTCTTGCTTGATTAGTTCCTTGAAATCGTTCCAAGGGGTGGCATTAGCAGCCGCCAGCCCCAGCATCTGAACTTGCGCGTTCCACCAAGTTGGTGCAATGCCTTCTAAAGTGTCCGTGGCGTACTTCACCCTGCGAGCCTCAGGGCATTCACACATCTCAAAAACGGACTCGAGCTTTTCAAACCAATAGAGGAGTCCAACTGCTCCTTCCGTGCCACTAAAAGTAGTAGGACGACAGTCCATGAAAGTTTTGAAACGTGCACACAGGTGGCTGAGCGTGTTGACCTGTCGCGTGCGTAAGAGTAAACATACTTGAGCACGAGTGTTGGTTTACGAGAGTAGGATCTAGAGATCCTAGAGTAAGTGGTGATGGCAGGTTACACCTCCTGCCTGGGCAGCTGCGAGTGCTGCAGTAACTTGTTCAGTGATCGAAGCCGCCAACTGGGCTTGTGTCATGTTAACGCATCTACTATTAATATCAAGGAGGACATGAGTGAAAGAAGTTCGCGAATAGTGCGATGACAGAAGAGAGTGAGCACACAAGTATTCTCAAGCAATAGGGGTTATGCGCATCTAAGCATACCATGAGCAAAGTTCTATGTAATTCTAGCATGTAGGCAATAAACTTAAACCTTATTACCTAGAATGTTGAGTCTTGCACGTGGAGCGAGGCGTCGTTGTGGATCGTTGAGAGCACTGTACTGGTTATAGTCTGGTTTTAATAAAACGTTTTCCCCCATTAAAACCAAGTTCTCTATAACCAATGGCTCTGATACCAATCTGTCACACCCCCAAAATCCACACGCGGAGTATCACCGCTTGGAGGCGTGACTGACCAGGATCAAGCCACCAATCATATTGAACATGTCATAATAGTAAATGTAATATCCAACCTCAATATAACTGGTGATCAAATCAAAACATAGTTTAAGTAATAAGCGGAAGCATAATGTTTAAAATCCAAGAATTGGTTAAGTATAAAAAGTCATAATGTTTAACAACACATTCACGATCCATGTCCACAACGACCATGCCTCCAGTGCAAGCTCCAAAAGTACCTAAGGTCCTGCAAGGCATGTAACAGAGAATCAACAACTAGTTGAGCGAGTTCACAGTTAGTTATTCAGTTATAGAATTTGTTTCGTAAATCAGTTGTTCGTTTTGTAAACCATGTTTCTTATTAATTCCCATCGCGGTCCTCCAGACATCTGTGCGAAGTTTAGTGGCCGTATCGCGGTCCTCCAGACATCTGTGCGAAGGTTAGTGGCCGTATCGCGGCCTTTTCAGGCATCTGTGCGAAGATTAGTGGGGGCTTCCCCATGTGTTAGACTAGTCGTGTTTGTACGTGCCCTTCTTGATCCAAGGACCGTAGCGAGTGTGAGTGTACGTAGGTTTTACGTACGTTAAGGTTGTTGTCCTACCCAAGGAGGACGAACGTACGTATTCTACCCAAGGAAAATACGCAGGATTAATATTGGCATCCTACCCATGGAGGATGGCGGTACATATCCTACCCAAGGAGGATATGTAGGTTCCATTATAGTTTCTTAACCCATTCCCAACCCACCGGGAATCCCATGCCTTGGTAAGAGTGTGAACTCACCTTGTTTGCTCGGTATGCTAAGTTAAGTGCTCACAGTAAATCAGTCAAGTCCTGTAGTGCACGTATATTCAATCAGTTCACATTCGTAAAGTTTCACATTCGTAAAGTTTCACATTGAACTAGTGTCACAGTAATATCACAAAGTGTTTGACAGTTCATATCCTGCCACATAAGCAGTTAATCGCATCCATACTTTTAATAGAGTTGACATCTAGCAAATAAACTAAGTAAATAAAGTGTAACAGGTTTCATGAAATAACAGAATTAATCCACTTCATTGGAGTAATAAATAAACAGAGTAAGTTAGTTAACCCAGTTAACCACTTAACAGAATTTGTTCACTAACAGAATTACTCAAACAATAAAGTTATCAACTTACATATTTAACATAGTTAAATAAACTAACTAAGTCATCCAAGTGATTAGTTTAAATGATTAACATGTTTAATAACAATAATTATTAACAGTACACAAGTTTCCAAACACACCCTAGTGCCGAAATCCAATAAGTGCCGAAAACCAATCCTGGGCCGAAAACACATATATGGGCCGAAAACACATGAGGGCCGAAATCCCTTATATGTTCGAAATCCAAATGTTAGCCGAAAACCACATGTGGCCGAAATCCCCTGGCCGAAAACCAACTAGTGCCGAAAACCCTTAAGTGGGCCGAAATCATCTTGGGCCAAACACACTTGGGCCGAAATCACTATATGTGATTTCGTCCATCTTTATTTGAGGGGGTGTTTTCGTGACTATTCATCATCCTCAACAAACTCACTGTAACTTAAAACCCAGTAGCTATTTCATTACAAAAACATGTTTAATCATCTACAAGCTGTTTAAATCAATCATTGATATGTAATATATGATTGCCAACATCGTATGATACCAGAATCCCCAGTTTAATCAGTTTATCATTCAATAACAAATACCCACTATTGATCAAAACATCAAATATACAAAAGGTTCATAGCCAATAATTATCTATCAAGCACACAATGATAAATCACACAATCACATATATAAATGTATACATATATCATGATTAAACATCCAATAATCATACAATAAGCATCATAAACAACTGAACATGAAGATCACTAACCAAGGATTTAAAGAGAGGTTTGCTTCAAGATGAGTTTTCTTTGTGGGTTTTCAGAGATAGAGAGAGAGAGACAATTGTGATAAGATATGGCTTGGTAAATGTGAAACTTGTCTGAGAAGATTGTTTATAAATATCTCAATACCCAACTGGGCAAAGCCCATCTTTGATTTCGTCTGGGCCCATGCTAGACGAAAACACTCAATGTGTTTTCATGAGTGGGTGATTTCATAATTACTTGTTTTCAGTAAAAGATCAATCCATTATTTAACATGTTAATTAAAACAACCCTTAATACACAACTCACATATAATAAATATGAATTTCCAAGTACAACATATTAAGCGAAAAAGATTATAACGTATTACAAAGGTAAGCGTTGTGAAACAACGAGTCGTATTAACAGACAACTAAATAAAAAAAAATTAACGTGCACTAAATGCGAAGATAGAATCTTGGAAACTCGAGTTGTCACAAATGCTGACGTGGCAACGATTACAAAAGTCCACGTGACAACCCTTGGTGAAGGAATTAACAATGTAATATATGACACACACACATACACAAAAATAATGACATAAAAACACAATGACAAAAACACAATTGTATAACATATTTGTACACAACCAACACACGTTTGGTTTTTTTATTTATTTATTTATAAATTATGAAACAATTTAAAAGTTAGTAAAATTAGATAAACCTGGATCTGGGTACACTAAACGGTTAATGGCAGGAACAGTTACATAATGTAGAAACTGCTTGGGGAAACGATGCGAATAACTGAAGAGACACACGTTTACACACAGTTATTACTACACACACAAACCCATTTAGTTAACACGGGAAACATAAACTGATACACGCTTTATTACGCATGAATCAACGAAAAATATTAATAACCTTAGTAATTATAACATAATAATCCAATCGTTTTTTTTGTTTTTTTGTTTTTTTGAACGGAATAATCCAATCGCTTTACCGCCTATTCAATTCCCTACCCCTGACCACCTATAAAATAAACTAACCCATAAGTCCATAACACATCACCTATCTTTTAACACTAACTCGAAACATCTCTACATTCAACACAACTACAATCATGCCTGGATCACACTACCATTTCGGAGACACAACAGAGGCCAAGAAAATTATAACCACTGCACACTTTGTAGAGGATCAAAAGGATTCAGAAATCTTACGAACACTACAGAGAATGCATAACACCGCCACTGCAGATGTAGAGAGAAACAATACTGACATGAACTACAACGTTCTGCAGTATATTTCGAATGGGCTACAGAACGAAGATCAAATAAAGATTATACAATATCTGGATAAACAGTTACAGATAAAGAAAAAGATAGCAGTTTCGTTAGAAGAACTCAAGGATACCTTGTGGGAGTACATGAAGACGAAGAACGAAAGGGTTACTATAATGAAAAACTATTAGAAACGTTTAGTGATTACTTTTATTTTTTTTGATCGCTCATGTATTTGACCTTCTACAAGTGTATCCTATCTACTTAATGTAATAACATATTTAAATATTGACAATGTCTTATAACAAATTTAACTAATGACTCTATTTTACCATTTTACCAAAAATTTTATTTGTTTTGCTTAGAATTTAGATGTATTACATAAAGTAACATATTACAAAACACATGATCAAGTAACATATAGAAGTATGTATACTAATTGATTGTAAAGTATTAACACAGCTATAGTTAATAAACGTTTATTTTCTTACATAACTTGTGTAAGATTGCTCTACAATATTTAGGTTGATTATTTTACGTGTAAAATATCAATAAATATAAGACAGTAGATGAAACGTATTTGTTAATTTACAAATGCCTGTTGATATTACAAAAGAATTGTATTTAACGTATACCATTGTGTTATTGCCATTGTGTTAATAATAACAATGTGGTTTTGGGAAACATTACCATAAATACTGCATTTTTGTTATATGTTAACTTTGTTAAATATTAATCTAATATAAATTTATCTATTACAAAAGTAATTAACTATTATCTACACACAAATTGACATCTATGAACATTAATAACAACCTAATACAAATAATAGTCACACAAAATACACCAGTCAAAAGCTTTGAAAGTAAATACAAAAAAAAAAAAAAAAACAAAGAAAACAAAACATTTCGCAATCACAAAAACGGCATTACAAGGTACAAACATAAAGTTAACAAATTACTTGAACACACAAACATACTAACTGCATTAAAATAAAATAAAAAACATAAGCATAAACCGTTTATGGAATGTGAACAGACAACGACGGAAACAAACTACTTCTTAACGCGTTTCACCTTCTCCGAATTATTCCTAAGTCTCTTCTTGTAGTTCCCTCCAATTTGTTTAGCAACCATAGAACCACCAACCGTTGAATTAGACATATTGTTGACAGCATCTTGCACTCCTATATGACTTTTGTTAGAATCAGTCATTTGATCATTTTGAACAGCACCCTACATGAAACATAGACAACATGAAACACTTCTATAATTTCTAAATTATTAAAATGATATACAAAAAACCAATTACCTCTTTATAAATTTGTCTGGCAGAGCCCTCATATTGCTCAGTACCAACAATACCCTAAATGCAACAAACCAACATGTTACACTAAAAAAATAACCAACGTAATAAGATAAAAATAAAACAATTTATTCACCTTCATCACAGATTGACCAACACTGTCATCATGCTTCTTATCATTACCAATATCCTGCCATAACAAAACAACCAATATTACATTCAAAGTACATAAAAAAATAACCAACAAAATAACATAAAAATAAATCGATTTATTCACCTCCATCGTAGATTGACCAAAACTGTCATCATGCTTCTTATCATTACCAATATCCTGCCATAACAAAACAACCAATATTACATTCAAAGTACATAAAAATACACATCCGAATAAAAGAATCATTTACCTGAAGTCTCGCTTTAGTAAGGCAATCATTTACCTCCGTATCAATAATAACCTATATATAACATCAAAATCAATTTCCAGCTAACTAATACTATAAAGTTTAGAGAAAAATACACTTAACCTCTACTTCAGATTGCAAATGGTTGCCAGCTGTCTTGTTATCTCCAATAATCTAAACGTAACATACGAACCATTAATCAAATAACAATAACAGTAACTTATATTACAAAGTTAATTAAGTCATGAAAATAATTAAAAGTTTGAAACTCACAAAAAACCAAACCACAAACACATATTGAGAATAAAAAACAAAATACATAAAGAGTTACCGATGACTGCGTTGACGGTGTAAGAGAATTATCAACTACTGAGCTAAACACTTCATCAGCCATCTCCCATTCAACATCTTTAATCTTTGCACACATTTCAGTTTCTTCATCAAATTGAAGAACACCAGCTGATGGAGGAGTGGCAGCGTCAACAGATGTAGATATAGACCTAGGCTGTATAAGCACATTGATATCATCTATGAAGTAATGTTACTATTATCAAACAAACCAACTTACTAAGGTAAAGTCACTTAAACCCAAATAAAACAAATCATTTACCTGTACAACACTTTGGCTAAGGCTAGCATCTCGCCCATTACCAACAATAACCTAAGAAAACAAACCAATAATTAAACTAACTCTAATTAACCATATTAAGTAATATTAAAATAATAGTAACAGTAACCTATATTACAAAGTTAATACAGTCATGAAAACAATTAAAAGTTTGAAACTCACAAAAAACCAAACCACAAATACATATTGAAAATAAAAAACAAAAAACATAAAGAGTTACCGATGATTGCTTTGACGGTGTAACAGCATTATCAACTAATGAGCTAAATACTTCATCAGCCATCTCCCATTCAACATCTTTGATCTTTGCACACATTTCGGTTTCCTCATCAATTTGAAGAACACCAGCTGATGGAGGATTGGCAGTGTCAGCAGTTGTAGATATAGACCTAGGCTGTATAAGCGCATTGATATCATCTCCGAGGTATTTAGAAACAGTAAAACGGTTGGAAAATTTAGGCGGTAAATTATAGGGATCGATCTTAATAACAAAAATAACCCTTCGAGAACATAAATTTCATTCAAATACGATTCTATCCAATTTGGATCATCAACACCCTACAAAAAACATAATAAGCTATCAACACAACTGAACAAACTAATATATACTAATCATGCAAAAAATTCAACAACTAATAATTGTAAAAGGAAATGTAAAATAAACCTCTGACAAAGACTTATTAACTAACTCATCAGCAGATATTTTAAGTAGAGATACTGCAGCTTCATTAAAAACAACACATGTCATCTCATCATTGGTACCATTAGTAACACAAAGTTCCAATTTGTATCTGCAAAACAGAAACGATTAATAAAACGAAAAACAAACAACAAATAAAATATTAAAAAAACGTACACATAATGTGGATTGACAACATCTTCTTCACAGTTCCAACACAAATAGTAACCGTCAACCATTGACGCCTTCTTACGACATTTGTTACACTTAACATATTTCCAATCACTATGCATTTCCACACCACTTATGTTTGCATCAATGTTGAAAATTGTTCCCTGTACATGATTTAAAGTCAAAAACTAATGATTAAAAGTAAAAAAACTAACAAAAAAATATTTATTTGGGTGTATTAGCAATACAATACCTCAGCCACATCTCCTGCTGTAAGAAGGCTGTATATGTTTGCAATACTCGTAATTTGAAAGGTGGCTGCATTGTCTTCAATGATAGTAATTTGAGGAGACTCACTGAAAACAAAAAATACAACATATATAAAACATAAAATAATAATGCATCTAATAAAACATGCCAAATCACATAATTACATAATCCTGTAGGCATCAATTTCAGGTATAGAAAGATTCAAGTAAATTTGAGTCGCCACAGTTGTCATTAAACTTGTAGAACCTAATTCAATACAAACATTTAAACATAAGTTATAAATAATCAAATGTAACAATGCAACATATCTTATACATAACACCATACCCTTGTAAGATCGAACTTTGCAAGATGACAAAATAATAACAACTGTATTTTTTGCAATTCTTCGAATATAACCATCGCTAAACTGATTCACCAAGTGTCCCCATAATGAAACATTCACCTTCATATCACTGAATTATATATATTTAAGAATGAGATAGTAAAAATAAACAATATAGACGAAAGAATTAATATAGACAACACTAACATACTTGGTGTCAGAGATAACAATGTTTCGTACACCAGGATTGCAAGATGAAACAGATTCCAATTGATACTGAACAGAGCCCCATTCCCTAAGAACGCCAATAACATCTACACACACACACACACACATATATATATAACATTAGAAAACTTGAAGAATAAAAAACTAACAGAATAAAATGCGTACATACCTGTAAGATATTTGTCATCATTAACACGATCGGCTAACAGATTGAATGGAAGAAAATCAAACACATATCGTCTGAAGACAGACGGATGCGTCGGACAAGTAGTAATACTTGTTGAATACAAGAACTGAATGAAAATATCGCACCGCAATGGACGATACATGGTACTATACTTATGAACAACAAACTTACGAATCCTGTAAACACATCCCTCTTTAAACGCATTCTGAAATAACCTCAGCAAGTTAGATGGAATCTTTGCATGAATAGATGAACCCTGAAAAAACATATACATTTTAAGATTAGATAATTACCAATGTAAAATCAAAAACTAAACAATATTGCATTACAAAGAAATACTTACTTGTGCATCAGATAGAATCATGTCAAACGAAAGGATACGATTTGTTTTAGGGTTGAACGATGTCCAAGAACGCGAGACCAACACATCAACTTGCCAGTTGTTGGTAAAATAAGCACGTAAATCCGAAATACTTGCACGATTCATTTTATAAAGTAATAAGCTGCAAATATATATAAGACTGCAATCAACATCACACATATAATCCTTAACACTATAAACAAAGACTACACATATAGACCCGTATACATACACACAAGGCTAATAATACTCAACAAAGAAAACATGTTACCTTTGAACAACCTAGTTTGACAACACCAATTACACAATACTATCAGCTGGCGATAATGGCAAATTATAAAAAACTTCCTTGTACACAACATTTTTAGTCATATTGTTAGGACATTTTTCTTTATTATCCACATAGAACTTTAGTCCAGCACGAGATGTTACACGAGATGCAGCAACATATAACTGTCCATGGGAGAACATGGGCTTTACTAAGTAAACACAAACATTATTAAAAGTTTGGCCTTGACTTTTGTTAATAGTCATAGCAAAACAAACTTTTATAGGAAAATGTCGCCGCTTAAATTCAAAAGGCCAAGACGAATTACTTGGAGTCATATCAATTCTACCAATGAATACTTTCTCTCCAACATGTGGGCCTGTAATAATCGTACATTCAAGAACACGACGACTTATTTGACTTACAACCAACCGCGTCCCATTACACAAGCCACGTTGCATGTTTAGGTTACGCAACAAAATAACAGGTGCACCAACCTTGAGATGTAGTACATGATTCGGAACTCCAGAAAATTTCAAACTGTTAAGAAACTCAGGAGCATACATAGCACGCAATTCTTCAACATTTTGTGTACTCACACATATCTCATCAGCACTAAACAATGTATACATTTCACCTGGTATCTTCTCAAGAACATGTTGGTTAATCATATCAACTTCATCATTAGTCGGACAAAGAATGCAACATTCCTTCAAGTAATCGACATCATTAAATCTGTTCATAATATTAGGGAACGTATTTAACACAACGGACTCAAGATGTTTATCAGTTACAGAAATTAACATATCTCTTGGTATATGAATGCATGTATCATCATCTGATCCATCCACAGAAACTGAAGGAAGACAACCAGTCCCCATGTCTAAAAGCCATTTACTAAATTCCTGCATTTGAATAAGATCCCTACCAAAAATACTTGGATCACGTAAACGCATGTTAGTTGTCAAAGAAAACACTTTACATGACCTCCATATATTCGGCGACTTGTTAATCGCTGAAGCAACAATTTCACTCCGTGAACCAAACTGAACAATAGGAAGTATCTGCCGAAAGTCACCACCAAATGCGACAACCTTTCCACCAAATACTTTATGCTCAGCACCAGCCATGCTGTCTCGACACACATCCCTCAATGTTCGATCAACAGTTTCAAATACATGGCGATGTTGTAGAGGTGCTTCATCCCAAATAATAAGTGAAGCATAATTGATTAACTTAGCCAAATCTGAACCAACATCAATGGCACAACAAGAGTCCTTATCAACTTCAATAAGGATGCGAAACCGAGATTGTGCTGTACGCCCACCAGGTAGTAATAAGGAAGCAATACCAGATGACGCAACAGTCAAAACTATCTCATTATTTGATCGAATACGAGCTATAAGGGTCGTCCATAAGAACGTTTTCCCAGTTCCTCCACTACCTAACACAAAAAATACGCCTCCTTTTCTAGCCTGAACAGCAGAATATATACTATCAAACACTTCCTTTTGTTGACTATTCAACGCAGCGTATTGCTTAATAAAACGTGTCCTTTCCTCATTAGCATCATACATTCTCTCAAATTGAACCAACCTGTTGATAAATCTATCTTCCGAAGTATGGTCAATCTGCGGTAAGGTTGGAAAGGAAGTCAACGACCGGCCACTCTGAATTAACACTTGTTCAATCTCTTTCATAGTATAATTCAATATTTCAGCATCTGAGAAATTCAATGAAAAATTTTTCAAAATTGTTCGATATTTATGAAGAATGTCCTCTGATAGGTATTCATAACAATCAAAAAATAATTGCCGAGGATCACTAACAGTACAAAATAACAAAATTGTAACAAACAATTCACGAAGGCGATCCCCAAATTGCCAATGATAAGCCTGGCGTACAGCATCAACCCATTCAACATCATCACCCAAAAGACTTAATGCTTTACAAGCGGACATATACGTTGGATGTTCCACCCCGTCAACAGTTCGAATCTCTTTAAAACTTCTCGGACCACGCACAACATTTAATAGCATTCTAAGATAATACTTTTCACCCATCGTAGGACTTACATAATATATACGTCCAATAGTTTGAAATGAACCTTTACGGGGCTCCCACACTCTTTCCTTCTCATGCCATGTAAACAAAGTTGGGTATTCGGCATACGTCAATGTCCGGCCAAACTCATACCTTTCATTTGCAGCCATCCATTCAGTAAACTTTGACATTGCAGCTGTTGTTCGTTGTAAAACATCAGAAATTTGCTCATGATCCTTAAAATATACTCTATTACACCCTTCTTCATGAAATGGGAGTCTTTCAACAGCCACTGAACGATAATGCATGTCAAACTCAAATATCTTCCAACACGCCTCTGATGCTGAAATATACCTACAATTCATGTACTGCTCAATCTCATTTTCATGATTTAAAAGTGATGTAAATGTTGTTCTCCCACCTTGACCTTCCAATACTGTGGTAGCACGATCTTGACCTTTGTTAATATAGCTGAAAATATATTTAACCAACATTCCTTGGTTACACCATTCAACATTGATATGGCAACCATACTTTATAAGCAACGCACGATTATAAGGAACAACATATCCATTATCTAGCATAATATCTTGCCGACCAACACGAACTTTACGTGAGTTATTACGTCGTCGATACGACGGCCACCCATCATTTCTAATAAAAGTTTCGTCACAATAACTCTTCGGAAATCCTTTAGTACATTTGCCATCATTCATACAAGGACTCGAAGGTCTAAGGTTACCACATGGACCATGCATCATATGAGTACCAACATTTAAAAAACCGATTGGGTCACCCGATTCAGAAGGCAGCTCAGCAGATATAAATCTATCAATTTCATCCGATGAAGAAATTTATTCAGCTTGACTAAGAAACACAAGAATGTGGCAATGTGGCAGACCACGTTTTTGAAACTCTATTGTGTAAAGAACTGCAAAGACAGAAAAAAAAACACAATGTTTTAACACACATCATAATAACACATTAATCACATGTTAACATACAACCATTGAGAATAAAATTCATTTAACTTACCCGCTTTAGGAACACCAAAATGATGCTTTTTCCTTATGTCTTTCATGAGCTCATCAAGTTTGATCTTAAATACCCGTGCAACAATATCAGGTCTTTCAGATACTAAGTGACCCACTGTGTTTTCCTGCAAATGCTGTTGAATTTCACGCCATTTTGGGTTACACGTCATGGTTATAAAAAGATCCGGAATACCAGCCCAACGAAAAATTGCCATCGCATCTTGATATTGTTGTATCATATGCCTAGGCCCCCCGGTGAAGGACGCTGGCAACACAACACGTCGACCTATAGAATCACAGTTTGTCTCACCCTCTAATATACGATCATGCAACCCATTATACAACTCCGAACGAATTGTTGTCTGATGAGTCTTGTACCATTGTAAGTCATGTTCAAGCACTTGCGTATATGCATCAACAACAAATGTAAGAAATAACCGGCCAGAACTATGCAATGTTTTACCTTCTCCCATTCTAACCATCAACCGAAAACAATAGTATTCTCTCAATGAAACATTTTTTCTTTTACTTTCAGCACTAATATTACTTAGAGGAATGCCCACATTAAAACCATCTTCTCCATACGGGAAAAGTAATGGATATTGCAACGACATGTAACTGGGATGAAGTTCAGAAATACGTTTCACATTTGTACTACCACGGTCTTCAACAATAATATCACGGCAATCTGTAGGATTACCATCACCCGGAATCAATGCAGCAACTTCATTGACCGTAGGCAAATTAAACTGTCTCGCATCCCTTCTTCGTGTACCAAGCAGTCTAAGTCTAACAGGTTGCTGCGAAAAGTGAGTAAATCTTTCTTTGGCCATCCTAAAGCTCTGAACTAATGGATTGTGCCGATTAAGCATTTTAATTAAATCATTAACTAAACTTCGAATACATGCATCATCATTCCCAGACTGAATACACTTCTCAACTGCTTTTAATCGATTGTCAACCTCATTTTCTGTGTCATAAATATATAGTTGTGCAAATCTTGGCCGTCCATCAATATGCTGAGGTAACAAAGTACCAATCCTATGATGATTATGTCCATTCAACACATATGTATAGGGACCACTTCCATCATTAACATCCGAACAGACTTTACCAACAGTAGAAGTAAACGAAAACATTGAATTTAGAAGCTTGATATTCTCTTTAAACACCTTAGATCGCGGTTCACCATTCAGCTGTAAAAGCCGCCGCAATGGTTCCGGAGCATGCCGAAGTAAAGGTAAAACAACCTTGCCTTTACCACAACAAATAGAGAAAGTTGGATTAGACGGAGCAAGATATTTAGTACTTCTCTCACCATACCACAAGATCGCTTTGCAATAAGGACATACATATTCTGTAATTCCACAATCCCAATATGATACATCTCCTATGCAAAATAAAACAATCATATAAGAGAAAGTTATATTTATCATTTTAATGAGGCATTCAAACAACTAACAGTCATCAATGAACAATCCATACTTGATGAGTTTTCATCTTGGTAAACACCAGCACAAGATGACCTCCGGTTGTGCATAGATGGCGATGATGCTGAAACAAACTCCGAAGTTAAAGAATGTGATACAAAACGTGCATCACTATTCATTGAATTAGTTCCATGGAATTGATTTGAATTTGGGCCAACTGCAATACACGTAGATACAATCAGATGTGTCCTAAAAACATGAACACGTTTACATTACTTGGCATAAAAAAAATTAACAATACGTACCATAACAACGTCGTTGAACTGGCATATTTTCAATGTTTGAACCAGCAGGGCGATCTCGTAATCGAGGACGACCACGACGTCTAATATTACGGGATGTTTCATCAGATCGAAATGTCGACATAGATGAAGAAGACAGTGTTGATAATATTTCAGAATCACTTGCAATACCATGGTTAATATTAACACTATCCATACCACCAAGATCTGTATACAAACAACATTCATTTGATACCACTTGATGAATAATGTCAATGTTTTATTCTCCATCTTCTTCCTCTTCATATCTAGTCCTTAAATACCTCAACTACTCATACTGATAGCTATTACATACTGGAAGCTCTACACAATACTTACCAATCCATACGTACATAATATCATGGATTATACCAAACAACCAATGCGCACCAGCCTTACACACTATATGCAAGCTCTGACATTTGTTAGAAGAATCAACAGATAAACCAACAACATGTGAAAATATTTTGTAGTAAACTTCCTGTTATCACTGTATAAACTTGTTTTGCGTATAATGCACTCCAAAATACCATCTCACAACCCATCATTACATAAGCACAAAACACCATATCCATACTTGATATCACTCCAAGAAAATAGACGACTATTATATAGAAACACCATCGGATCTATATACATACTTAGAACATAACACTGTTTCATGCAGGTAAAGCAAACATCTCGATCATAAATACGCTATTAATTGTCAAGCTATACCCTAATCTATTATTTATACTACATAATTTAAATTAACAAAACACAATAGCAACAAACATAGCTATAAGAAGACATGCAACCAACCATTAAATACATGTAACAACAAAAGAAAGCAATGAAATTAAATATGAATATGAAACACCTATACACACTATGAAAAACGAAATCACACATACATTGCTAAATAGATAGTAGCTCCTTTGATACTTCGTTTCCAACTACAACTTTTCAAAACCTATTGATAAGGGAAACTAAAGAACTGTAGTAAAAAATATTAAGACAACAGTTGGGTTATTAAAAACGGTTATCAAAGTTCAAATAATAATGGGGCAACATAATGGGTAGTTTTTGAACATGCACCATAATTGTAGGAATTATAATTGTCTTTAATTAGATAATATTATATATTTTATACAAAAACAAAGTAAACACGAAACTACCACAAATGAATGCATAACTTAAAATGCTAATTATAATTACAAACATTAGGTGTGTTAACCTAACTTAAGTTTTTTTAAACAAAACGTGTTTTTATAGAAATGTAATAATATATACTAATATTGTCCTATACATTTTATGATGTTGATTACATTGTGTTTTATTATGGAAAAGATTGTGCTTATACGAAATCACTATGTTTAGAATAGTACGTTACCCTATTGCAATAGTCCTTATATACTATTTGTAGTTGTATGTATATTTTATACAATATTAAGCTCTAATAAAGGCATTGTGTTTTTTATTAAAGCTTACTTTTTTTACTAAATTCTGATTATCAATGTAAACTTGTTTAAGTGGAAAAAAAAAGCACAAACACAACCCAAACTATATAAATCAAACACTCTTTTCTGTAAAGATGGCCTAACTTTAATTGTAAGAAATACAATAACTGAAACAAAAGCCGCTTTTATACAAACTAAAATACTATCCTACAAAAAAAAAGAAAAAAAAAACCAGAAATAAGAGACATAGAAAAATAAAAAACAAACATGAGTACTAAAATCGCTCTAGATAATTAATCTTAACTTCCATGCAACACTTCACACTTTCGTTTGAAACCGAATTTCAAAACAGTCATATACAAGACATCCATCTGTAACTGCCAAACTACCTCATCGACCAACTTTTATTTAAAAGTTAAAACGACGGAAACCAGATATAATTATACAAACGAATGATATAATCAGAGGTTAAAGAATTCAAATATTTCTTTACGATTATATTTATACATACATACATATAATCATATATATATGCACCGCTAACAAACTTGAGCATAAAACATGGATACCCTGCTAACTGAAAATACGTGGAAGATTCATAAATTATGTCACCACACCATTTATTTCGTCAAAAAAAGATGACAACTAAAACAGCAGCTCTGTGAAAAGCTGTCCACTGCTGAAAGTCAACCTCTGTTCTCTCATTTCCTTGGATATCACTGTTGTTCAAAATCAGTGTTTTCATCCACTGATATGCTATCCACTGATAGATAAAATCACCCACTGTTTTCATTATAACCGTTGCAACCACTGATATTGTTGAATCATGTTTGTTCATTTGAATAATTATGCTTTGTTTTTCAGTTTGCTGGGTTGGACAGTGTTGCTCTAATGAGAATGTACATTTAGAAGCAAGTTTATGATGAAGTTTCTGTTATTATTTATGATAATGTGTGTTACTTAGCAACTCAAGTTGATGTTTCACACATACCACAGGGACGGAAATTGCATTTTTCTCTTAATATAAAGTATTGAAAACATATATAAGTTAAAAACTGGAAAAGGCCCCACATTTAGAGTTCATTTTAGCCCTCCAACAATAAAAAACACAAAAAAAACAAAAACACAATAAATAAAAACCAATAAATAAATAAAACACAATAAAATAAAAAAACACAATAATAACCACTCCTTAACATTAGGGGTTATACCTACTAAAATTTATTCAAATAATTAACTGCCAAGTTACACATCACATATTATCATACTACGTATGTAATTACAAGAAATCAACAATTTATAATACACAACATACAACTTACTCTAAGAAGTTGATAACCATATATATAACAAAGAACATATGCAACTAAAATACCATACAAAAATAAAATATCTTCTAACATTACCAAAGTATATTACAATACAAATGAAAAGAGCACCATTCTTTACACACCAACTTATAACGGCCTACGTCTCTTGCAGTAAGATTTGGCAATATCTCAAACATAAGTCAATCGGAATCTCCAGCATGGTAACACTTTCCTACAATGTACATCCCAGGCTAACCACACCATGATACTATCCGCTTTAGCCAAGACGTTCCAACATCTCCTCACTGATTTAAAACGCGTCATGATGTTGAATGTATGAAGAGCCTTACAACGAAGCCTTCATTCCCCTTCACAACCAATGTGGGATGTTACAAATCACACTCCTTACAGGTCCCAACATCCTCGATGGCACACCAGACCAATCCCTAGCACTAATACCATCTGTAACAGCCCAACATAACCACACCATCATAATGTCCACTTTGGCTAGGTCAAAACAAATCAATACCAAATCAAGGTTCTTTAAAGAAAAAAACATTTATATATTATAATTTAAAACAATGTTATGCATCATTGTTTGTACTTTATGCTTATAGGGTGACTTTTTGCGATGGTTGGTTGCACCTATAGTTTAGGATTGCATATATGTATTGTACCTTATGTTTTATGAGTTTAAAAAATGCTTGGTTGTATGATCATACGACATTATATTTTATTATTATCTTTATTTTTATTATTATTTATTTCATCTTTTATGCGTTTAAAAAATTTTTGGTTGTAGATTCATAGGACATATATGTATTGTACCCTATGTTTTATGAGTTTAAGAAATGTTTGGTTGTAGGTTCATATGATATTATATTTAATTATGATGCTTCGTAGCTTGATTTAAAAAACATGTAATATATATTATTTTGGGTAATCCCAACATTGTTGTGCAAACTTTTACTACACAGATTATGTGGTACTTTATATATTAAATATGGACAATAAATAGATTGTGCTGGTTTTTTTAAGGCACCAAAGCAATCGATTGAAACATGACGAACCAAATAAGAACAAACATTACGAAAGTTAAAATATAACAAAACGACAAAACAATACATCATTTAAACTAATCACCGCCTCAACGTGTTTAGTTATATATATTTATAACATTCAACACAAAACGGCACCTTAATTGGTGAAGAACAATATATGTCACACGCATAACACACATGACCGGGACAAACAGAAAAACCGCCATCAACATCACAGCCATCAGTGACCTCTACATCACAAACATTATCTACATCTCCAGTTTCGATATCACTACTGACTACACTGACTTGATTATCATCTGCAGACATCAGTTGTTGATCACCCTCGTCACAATCTCCTTCGTAACCCGAAACATTATTACCACCAGAAGCATCAAACGCAGAATGAGATTCAACTTGCATATCCCCTACAGTAAGCCGGAACATCTTTGCATGTTTCTTTCCTTTACAATGAGCATAAAGCTGATTTGCACTTGTACAATATATGTCACATAGAGCACAATGAAAATCCACACAACAATACGATAAATCTTGTAACTGTTGGATTAACACTCGAATGAGTAAACAACAAAATTACAAAGTAAAAACACAAAATGATTAATATTTCAAACACTTATACCTTTGTGGTATGCTTCCTTGACATTACATGATGCCTATATTGTTGTTCATTAAGGCATATGACATTGCAAACAGGGCAGCCAATGATTTCTTCCGGTTTGGCACCATTTGCCACTAACGTATAAACATCTACGTTCATGTTCTTCAAACAACTACAACGAAAATGTAATAGAACACACCTTTATATAGGTAAATATTTAAACGGTTTTAAACTCAATTGGACAGGTAAGTTACTAAGTTATATAAAAACTGTAAATTGGCTAAGGTCACAAAATTTTCGGAAATCATGAAATTAGTGGATCGAGGTTATACATGACTAAATACAACTCTCATAAATCGATGTTTTAATCAAACAAACTGAAATATTCAAAAAATTCAACCTCAAAGAGTGACTTTTCTCTTCTAATGTGTGAATTTGAAACAACTTTGAATATGTATTTATAATAAAGTTTTAATTTAAACTCAATTGGACAGGTAAGATATATTTACTTGAATAAAAAACTGTAAACTGGCTGAGGTCACAAAATTTTCGGAAATCATAAAATTAGTGCATGGAGGTTATAGACGAGTAAATACATCTCTCATAAACCGATGTTTTATACACAATGAATATGTAAAATCACATCGTTGTTTATCAAATATTTAATTACTCTAACTAAAGCTGTTTAAGTTGAATAACACTATAGCGATGTTTAAACATATACCTGAATTACATTAACGCTGTTTAAATTGAATTACACATCAAAAATATTGATTGTATAGCGTTATTTAATCCTACTACTGACATTATCTAATGACTACAACATACAATACATCACTGACTTTTTAATATATCATAGTCTTTCTAATTAAACATTGAGTTATATTTATTAACCTGTTCTTTATTATTATTATTCTCTATTCATCAGAATCAGAAACCACAACTACACTTGAATCCATCATATAAAAAAAAAACAATTCATATAAAAAACATACTGCATATAACTAAATTTTAATAAAACAAATTGAAATATCCAAAATACCCATTGGAAAAAACCTAAAAATCATAACAACTTATTTAAATTAATAGAGATATGAGATAAGTTCATTTCTTGCTAACTTTCTCCAAATCCTTGAAATTACTTGGAGTTGAAGACTTATAGACGTCAACCAATTTACGTTTGTTGATTTCATTGGTATCACAACTGGTTTTAGCATCATCAATCTTAACACTTGAAATGTGACTTTTTTTTTTTGATAAATTCTTTATCGTTTCCCTGAAACAAATGTGAAAATTAAGAAAATAATAATAAAATTAAATATGATGTAAATATAAATGTATAAATACGAATCATGTATTGAAATAAAAAATACCTCAGTAATCTTCATCTTTTCTTTGAGCTCATTAATAATTGACTCATCATCAGTCATGTTTGTGACAAGATACATTTCATCAAAATTAGTCAGATTATAAGTTGTTATCTCAATTTTAAAAGCAAACATCTTTCCAATCAACTTGTCTAAATCAACAGGAAACATTACTTCTTCAACATCCTGTGAATCAGAATATTTTATGATAAAATTAATATAAAAAAATATTTAAATACAATGAGAAAAAAAAATATAGGAGAAGTTAAGATTATTTATACATACAGATGATGAGTTTTCTTTAAGCAATTGAACAGCCGACTTGAGAACAACTTTTTCAATGATTTCATCAACCAGAGGATGAAATAATATTAGTTGAACATCATCAGTATTATCTTCCACTTGAACTTTTATTTTGAATCTAGTTAAGTTAAATATAAAAACACATATATACAAAATCCATTATTTTATAAAACATATAAATATTAAAATAGATAGAGAGAGGTAATATTACCTTGGAACTGGATATATAACACTTTCATCACAATCACGGTTGAAACACACATGAAAATAATGTGACTCCAAACCCACGCAGTCTACAAGATCTGTACCCGCCTCCATTAAACATTTAGGACACTCTACATAGTGCCAACCAAAATCCTTGTCTATAGCCTTAATAGTACCAATTATGATAACAAATTGAGGCTGTATAAATTGAAAAATACAAAAATAATTTAGTTCTACAAATAAAAATTGTACCTTTTGAATTATAAAAATTTAAACAAACCTTCATGATTTGCCAAAGGTCATACACGTTTTTCAACGGAGACTTTATGATAAATTCATCACTTGACATCTACAAAATGAATACAAAATTTTTAATATACGAATAGCACAAAATAAAAATTGGAAGTAATAAAATAATAGAGAACATGAAGATTAGAGAAAAAAAATATAAAATCATACCTTCTCAGATTCAACCTCAAAGACAGACTTCTCTCTTCTAATGTGTGAATTTGAAACAACTTTGAACATGTATTTATAATACATATTTGATTTAAACTCAATTGGACAGGTAAGTTATATTTACTTGAATAAAAAACTGAAAACTGCCTAAGGTCACAAAATTTTCGGAAAACATGAAATTAGTGGATAGAGGTTATACATGACTAAATACATCTCTCATAAACCGATGTTTTATACACTATGAATATGTAAAATCACAACGATGTTTATCAAATATTTAATAATTGTAACTATTGCTGTTTAAATTGAATTACACTATAACGATGTTTAAACATATACCTGAATTACAATAAACATGCTTAAATTGAATTACACATCAAAAAAATTGATTCTATGACGTTATTTAATCCAACTATTGACATTATTTAATGACTACAACATACAATACCTCACTGACTTTATAATATATCATAGCCTTTCTATTTAAACATTGTGTTATATATATCAACCTATTCTTTATTATTATCTATTCATCAGAATTAGAAACCACAACTACACTTGATTCCATTACATCAAAAAAACACAATTAATACAAAACACATACTGGATATAACTAAATTTTAATCAACAAAAATGGATATAACACAAATTTATACAACAAAAACAGATGTCTGCATACACATCATATTTATACGAAAACTAACCGGCTTGTAGAAACATTATTCGAAACAAAATCACAAATCTAAAAACACAATATACTTGCACAACTTCTTTTTAACACTAAAAATGATAAATAAATCATACCAAAAATATATGAAACACAATTACCTCCTCTTCCTACAAATCTTTTAAGTTTGCTTGTACAAAATGATTTCTTTCTATTTCCTCTAATATGTTCCTTTGCAGATTCCACGTCAAGCTCTTGTCTTTTACTTGCTCTAACGGTATCACCTAGTTCATCTTCAGTGTAATTTCTTGAGTTTTTCTTGAGTTGCTCTAACGGTATCACCTACCACCACCATGAGAACAACTTACTTGTAAATCGCAAGTCAATGTTTGGAGTGGACGCCATTGCAAAAGTATTTCCAAATGATTAAGATTGGTACATAAAACAACAAAAACAATCGCAAATTCTATAACTTCGAGCCCTAACTTTCAGGTAAAACTGAATGTCACCCTTTTCCCTATTTTTAGTTATTATACAGATAATTTAAAAACACTAATATCAAATACCTTTTCACCCCCATACTGAATACCACTCAAACGAATGTTTAGTTTTATTACAAAAAAACCACCTAATAAACCGAACCCATATATAAGAAGCATAAAAAAAACATAATCATTTATATATAAAGTTATATTTCTTTAAATATAGAAAATACAATTTCCTGAAACTTCATACTTATTCTCATTCATCACTCTATATATAACATACTAAGAACTCCCCCCAAAAAAAGCAACAACTAACAATATCACCAAAACATGATAAAATAATTAGAACAAAAACCAACACATAAATTGTCATTCATCATACTATATATTACTAACTACATACGAAAAGAAAAAAACATACAAAAAACACCAAAACATAGTTCAATACTTGCAACAAAAAACAACACAGAGAAAATTATACACCAACATTTTATACATAAAATAAAACGATAAATTCAAAGTTTCACAACATGAGAACCACGGTGAATTGAAACTTTTGGAACTTTAAGTTTCCGATAGTAACTTTCTAGTGAATCAGCGGTATCATCAACTTCATCTTCAGAATCAGAAAATTGGTCAAAACCAGACTGACCGATAACCTCATCTACATCAGCATCAACAGTCATATCAATAAACTCAATTTCTTCGTGAGAGCTGCTGATCGAAACAACATCATCCCAATTCCAATATAGCAAGTCTCTAGATCGTTTGCGCTGCCTCTCAATCCTTCGTATCTGGGTAAGAGAAATAACTTGTTTCATTATGAGCTAGAAACTATCACATAACAAATTTTACTAAGATTTAAAAAATTACAACTACGATATATATCACCTCCTCACTGAACTCACGGGAAAGATGGGATTTATAAGGACTAAATGGCCCAACAGAAATTATCTCTACACTACCACTGTCGGCCTGTAATCAAAACAAAATAAAAATACCAAAACAACAAAACAATAATATTAAAATATTACAAATAAACTTTATTTATTGATGATATTACTAAATTACCTGTTCTTGACGATTTAAAGGATTGATAAACGACTGCTGCCGGTCATCACCTAAATGAACAGGAATATTACTTCTTGTAGATGCATTTTTCTCCATCACTTGCTCAATATTTGAAGGATAAATCTAAAAATTCTGTTACAAATTCACAAACCTAAATAGTTTTATACTAACATGTTCTTATTATATAAGCTATTCTACAACGGTTTTTAACACACGTTCAAGTATTGTAGCAACTACTATATACACACGTCACATATCAAGATAATGGAACAGTTGATATTTCCAGTTTTATAGGAGAACATGATTTCGAAGGAAATAAAAAACAGTTTAATATAACTTATATAACAAACCGCCAATTGATATCCTAATCAAAATTATAAGGCTACATCCTAAATTGTTACAAATAATATGGGAGAATGGGAAGTGGGTAGTTACTTCCCATAAAGAATTGCTCTTCTCAACAACTGATCCTGTAAACAACTGTTAAGTCAAAACACTGCTGATCCTGTACACAACTGTTAAGTCAAAGCACTGATGAAGCATAAAGAATTTATCAAAAAATTATAGATAAATTATCATTTGTTTTAGCTTGTGGACCACAAGTTAGCTTCATAGAAAAAAAATCACACCTACTCGTGTGCCTAGTTCAATTAGCTTTACTCGGCACTCTATGCAATACTTGTGTTACAATCCCAAAGCATGTTACAGGAATAATAGGAGTTAAATAGATCAGGGGTATACCTCTTGACAACATATAATACTTATCTTCATTTACAAAAGTTTTCCCAGCAAAGACTCATTTACCAAAAACTACTACACTCCCATGTCACATATAAAAAAAATACAATAGTTGATATAATTAGTTTGAGTAAACTTCCGTTTTGCTCCCTGTGGTTTGGCCACTTTAACGATTTTTCCCAAAACCTTCAAAAATAGCCATTTTCAACCAATAGTTTGCTATGGTTTTTCCATTTTGCTCCCTGCAGGAAGGAAAATGGAAAAACAAACAATTTGGACGGAGTTAGAGGCGGGACCAAAACGAAAGTTTACTCAATAAGTTTGATTCGTTTGAATATAAAAATACAAGTATATTAACAAAAAAAACACAAAAGAAAAAATAACACAAAAGAAAAAACACAATGTTATACCATAAAACAAATAACTTTCGTTAAAACACAATCCATTATATCTAAAACAAAATACTTTAGTTGATTTACAACTATAGATTAATTTATTAATTGAGATGCAACCATGTTATGACATTGTAATTTTTATGAATGAAAATTCAAATCTTATCAGATGTTGTGCTTTGTATAAAAAAATGTTTTTATTGTTTTTATAAAAATACTGTTTTTGTTTATAGACATTACACTTTTCACAACAACATAGAGCTTATAACATTCATACATAAGCATTAAACCTAAACATTCATTTGACCAGACCACATTCAAACAACAACAGCTACATAAAAACAATCAACCTAATATCCAAATGTTTTAAGCAACACGAATACATCACACAGGACAATACAGTTTCATTCGCTCCACACGACTTCCTCATGCTTGCTCTTTCAACCTATTCCTTTCAATTGCGTCCAGCACAACGTAAGCTTCACTATCATTATACACAAACTCCCTTCGAGCATTAAGATAATGCAACAATATTTTGGTTGCATATTTGCATCTTAATTCATCTAATTGTTCTTTCTGCCCACAATCTACTTCTTTCACAAACCCACATCGCCAACGTCGTAAAGAACTCCCTTCGAATGACTCCATATGCCTCATTAAAAATATACCACAATCAACTTTGTTGTCTACGGTTCTCCACGGCATTTCTAGTCGACTTATCTGAGCTTTGTGCATCTTACGTCCACCCATGTTAGGATCGGAGGCTCTCATGATTGTGTTTGTTTGTATGTTTGGAACGATTTGTAAATATGAAAACATTTAAAGTGCAACGGAAATGAAAACAAACTTTGTAAACACAATCAAATGGAGAAATTAGTTTAATAAACAATTGCTTCTCATAGAGTCAAAAGATTTACAAAGCAAAGCAAAAGATTACAGATGCTTACAAACTAAAACTCCCCCTCAGCCTGATGCCCCAAGGTTGGTTGCACACAAGATGAAAGGATTAGACATGAGGAGAAGAACTCGCTCAGTCAATCAAATGTAACAGTACAGAGTACTGTTACATTTATAGGCAAACCAAACCACTGAGGTATCTCAGCTGACGTCACCATGAAAGCGACGTCTAACAGCCTAACAACCTGTATCTACTGTCCTTACACAAACACTGCTAACCTAACCACTGACTATACATAAAACAGATATTTCACTAAACAGCTGCTTTCTCTTTATGTCAGTGCTTTCATCAAGGTTGATCAGTCCTTGACTGGGCAGTGCTTTATCATCAGTAGATAGGAGCAGCAGTGTTGGATACTTCAGGGTTTTCATCAGCAGTTGAACAGGATAACAGCAGTTGAATATGAGCAGCAGATAGAGACCATCAGTTGTTATAAATCACTTTCAAGGGGAGAGCAAAGTGTAAACTGCTGCTTATTGTGAATCCTCTGTTGTGACCTGGTTTTGGCTTTACATTATCTGTTCCTCTGGTAGGGTTCAATCCCAACAATCTCCCCCTGGAACAGATAATGCCAAAACCCTTCATTATTCAGGACCTTTATTACTCATCAAGAGTGCCTTAGCTTGATCTTTGAATTCAGCTTCAAATTCCTGTGCACTCTGGTCATCTTCATCCCTACACAGTGTAAGTTCAAGGAGATCCTGCAAATCTTGAACACTAAGGCCTAGTGCTTCTTTCCTTGATATGTACTTCACATCGCCATTGGCTCTGACCAGGGTCAATACGTGAGTCTTTTGATCAGACATCCACTTTAGTATTTTTAAGCCAAGTGGGTTTCTTGGGAGAGACTTATTTGCCGATGAGTTGAGGGATAATGGCCTTGAAAACATCTGCAGACTTTCAGACATTCTTTTGAAAGCTTCTTCAATGACTTTTTCTGCTGCAGCTATATCTTCTGCAGTTTCTTGTTCAATAAATTCTTGTCTTTCAGCTTCTGTCTTGTCTTTAGCAGTGTTTGGAGACGCAGGTTTGTTTAATGCCTTAAAAAGGCTTTAAAGCTTTGTTGAAGTTTCTTCTTTTAGACCCATTTTCGTGATGGTATCTTTGAAGTACTCTGCTTCCTTTTCTACTACCTCTTCTTCAGTCAGCTGTTCTCCCTCTTCTTAATTTGTTACAAAAGTAGACCGGAACAGTGTGTCGAGGTTTCCCATCTTCTGTTCAAGCTTCATCATTTGTTCTTTCTTCTTAGAAGTGCCTGAGACAGTTATCTTTCTTTTCTTCAGCCTTTCGTAGGCTTCATCAGTCTGCTGTTTTGACCATTTTGATATGGCTTCAGCAGTATCCATTTTTGCATCCACCAGCTCCTTTTTCTTTCTCTTATATTCAGCAGTTAAGTCAGCAATGAGCTTTTCATATTTTCTCCAGTTAGGAGCATTCCTCTTCTTCGTAGGATCATTCTTAATCTTTTCAATCCTTTCTGCTTCACGCTTAAGAGCTACTACTGGCCATTCTTTGAACTGTTGTTCTTCAGCAGGATAGAATTTTTCTTTCATGATGTAGGCTAGATATTGTTTTCTTAATTCTTTCATTTGATCAGCCTTTTCTTTGTTTAGTTCTTGTGCAAATTCTTCTATCTGCTTTACTTTTGTTAAGTAGAACTCCAGTCTTTTAGCAATGCCAACTTCGCTTAAATGGTCACGTTCACTTTCAAATTTTGCTCTTGCTTTAGCCTGCCTTGCCTTGAGTTTGAGGTAATCATCCATATCCTCTGGAGGCATGTAGCCTATGAGTGAGGAGAATCTCCTTTTTGAAGGATCTTCTTCTGTATAGAATTGCCTCATCTCATTTTTGATAACTTCAAGTTCTAGTGGATGTTTTGCAGCATTAGGATCATATGTACCCTCATCAGCAGGTATTGGTTTTCTTATTCTGTTGAAGAGCCTTGGCTGTGAAGTAGGAGAGGTGAGAGCAGTGGTGGATGACTTACTAACAGCTGTTGTCTCAACATCTGCTGGCATTACAACTGCTGATATGTCAGCAGTTGTCTTCTGCTTTTGAGCAGGGGATGGAAGTGGTGAAGGTGGTGGTGAATCAACATCTGATATGAGATTTCTTCTCCTTTTTAATGAAGAAGGAGCAGATGATGTTTTGGGTGGATCAGTGGTGGTAGATTGGATAGCAGTGGTTTGTGGCAGTGATTGACTGACAGTGGTTGAAACAACAGGTGTTTCAATCACTGTTGTCATTACAACAGATGTTGTAACATCTGTTGTCTTCTGTTTTAAGACAGGAGGCAGTGGTGATGGTGTGATTATAGATGATGGTGGTAGAGCAGTAGTTGTGGTGGTGTGTGGTAGAGTGGTGTGTCTTGAAAGTGTGTGTGTTGATGACATGGCAGCTGTTTGGCTACTGACAGCAGTTTTTGTAACTGCTGCAGCAGCAGTTTTTGTAACTGCTGCTGTATCAGCTGTTTGACTAACAGATTTTGAGACCTGCTTTTCTTTTTCTTTTCCTTTTTCAGACTCAACATGAAGGCCATGTTCTATTCCCATCTTCTTCATTTGCTTCATTATCTCCCCCTTTTTGGCATTATCTGCAAGGGGGTCATCAAGGAATAGTAAAGTTGAAGGAGCCTTTCCAGTGGCAGTTTGGATACTGGCCTTAATAGCCTTGATATCTGCTTGAGTGTCCTTGAACCTTGATTCAACCATGTTGGTCAGCATTTGTACTTGAATGGCATGCTTTTTGTCAGCCATAAGTTGCTGTGCTTCAAGCATGGGTTGAAAAATATTCCAAAGCTCATTTGCAGCAGGTGCTTGTTGTGGAACAGGTGCTTGAGCAGGAACAGCATTGAATTGTGCTTTCTGAGCTTTTAAAATCTCTTGCACCATCTCCTTTATTTCAGAAACTGATTCTTCAACTTTTTCCACTCTGCCCGTCAATTCCTGATATCTTGAATCATCACCTACTTTAGTAGGATCATCTGAATCCCCACTAGCAGTGGTTATATCAATGTTTGACTTAGGAACTGAGTCCCAAAAATCACCCATTGATGCCCCTTGTTCTTGGTACTGGGGACTTCTTTCTTCAGCACTTGATAAACCTTTGATGGTACCAGTGGTTAGATCCAACTCACTGGTGGTTATCGAAGTTGCCATGGAAGAAATTGCCTTCAAGAGAGTCTTACTTATGAAACAACTGTCCAACTGAGGATCTGTTGATCCACCAGTTGTAGTTGCTGCTCCACTTGAACTACCACCCAGAGCTATTTGTAACTCAGGGGGTGTAACCTCCTCAATTGTTGCTGGGATAGCAGGAGTAGTAGCATCAGACCCAGTCACTTCTAGGGGTATACTCTCAGTGATAGGTGATAGAGAGGAACTGGTTTGTGTCTGAGCTATAGCAGCTGCATGCAACAAAGGTAGCATGGATTGTGGCATTATTATTGGTGAGGGGATGGGAGTTGAAAGAGACATGTCCTTGGGATCAGGACTGAGGAAGATGGATCCAAGTGGATTCTGAGCTTCATATTGTGGTGTCCCTGTGCTTACAACCTGATCCTTTTGTGAGGATGCAGGAGGAGTTTTAGGCATGGGTTGAGATCTTTCTTCCAACTGCTGTGAGGAAGTAGCAGCAGTGGTTTGTGGTGACTTTTGTGTTGTCACAGGCATTTCCTCTGGGATCTCATCTTCCAGAGTTGCCTTTGTTTTGGGTTTGGTGGGTTTTCTGGATGTTTTTCTTTTGGTCTTTTTTGTTATGTCAGGTGTGGGTTTCAAAGCAGTGGTTGTGCTGCTATGATCACCTGGAGCAGTGGGCTCAGCAGCTGATACCTGAGGAGCAGTTGTAACCGCTGAAATCTGCTCAGGTACCCCTGCTTTTGTTTTTATTGGTGCCATCATCCTTGAAAATGTTTCTTTTGTTAAGCTTTTTATTTGACAATGAACACCTTGTTTTGGCAAATTTTCATTTTCCTTTACAAATTTTTGTTTAAAGTAGTAACTCAAAAATCTTGGAAAAAGTAAAAATGCTTTGTTGTCAACATTTTTCACTAAGTCATTGAAGATTTCCTGGGAATAGTTGTAATTTTTGTTATTTAAAATGGCATACCCCAGGCATTGAATCTTCAATGGTATTTCATTAAAGGATGTTGTTTTATTTGAAACACACATCAAAAGTGTGTGAAATAAAAATCTTGGAGCAGAAGGAAAATAACCTTTTTGTAAGGTATCAACCTTTGATTGTTCTGCATACCCCCTTTTTAAGAAATCAGTTTTCATCTCGGCTTTCTCGAAAGAGAGTTTACCTTCCTGATCGTTGAGATTAAAGACTTCGGAGATCGACTGTGGGGTTATTTGAACTGCTTTTCCCTGTATTGAGGAGTTAATGGCTATGACTTTTCCGTCTTGTTTTTCAAGCGACGCCTTTTTCCAAAACTCTCTCTGGGTTTGCAGATAGATGGGAGCATTTGCTGTCAACAAAGTTTTGTACTTTGATGCAGATAATGTATCAATGATGGTGTCAAAGGTGTGATTATCAGTAGGTTTTGTGAGTAAACCCAGATAGTTGTGAGATTGTTTGAATGGTATTTCGATGGGTTCTTCGGCCGTTTGAGCGACCTATTTGGAAGGTGATGGTGATTTAGATTTTGTCATTTTTTGCGGAGAAGAACGAAGGAGGATTTTGGAGATTTTGAGAAGAAGGGTTGGAAACTGCTATGAGAAGAGAATTTTTGGAATTCAATTCGACAGTGTAAAACCCTGTTTGGGGTTTAGGGCAGGGTTTTATTTTAAAAAATTGATCGCTGATGTGGCAGCGGTTATTAAGATCTGAGGGCTAAAAACTGACCACGTGTCAAACACTGATGAAAATGGATGAAGTATGGAGAACAGTTGTTTTAAGGGCCACTGACGTATCAAGCATCAGTGGTTACAACGGTAACAATTATGGGCAGTGGATGATTTTTACTATCAGTGGATAGCATATCAGTGGATAAGACACTGATTTTGAGCATCAGTGCTTTTCAAGAAAATGAGGGATCAGTGGTTAACTTTCAGCAGTGGTCAGTGTTTAGAGATCAGACGTTGGAACAAAACAGTGGTTAGGGTAAATGGTATAATTCTGAAAGACAGGTGTTTCAGCAACAGTTTTGAAGATTTTCATTCAAGGTTTTGCCACATGTCAATTTTGAAAGACAGTGATTTAGTACCCCAGATGATGAAAACTTTTTACTAAGGCAACTCATTTTCGTTTAATATTCAATTAAAACATGAGTACCCTAGTAATTCAAGTACAGTTTGCAATCAATTTTTGATGAAAATTTAGGAGCAAACCTGAGTATGACATGATCATGACATTTGTACCATTTCCTTTTGACCCATTTATGAGGACACTAATACCATCAAAAATAAGGTATTACATCCTGACAGGAGCTGAAACTGTTGTCAACAAAAACAAGCAACAATTCCAAATATATTATTCTTTAAAAAAATGAATAATATATCCTGGTTAATTGAAAAATCCTTTGAACAACAAAAAATAGTTAAAGGATTTTCTGAGAATAGTATCAAAAAGGATCTGGTATAATAGAGTATATAATCATATCATTCACAAGTTTTTGAAAATGGGCAGTGGTTTGACAACAGTGGTAGGAAACTTTTGAATACATTTTGACCACTATTTGGAACCATTTTCTTTGTCAGTTGATTACAATCCTGAGGACTCATGGAGAAATTTTTGAACATTTGTCTAGTCCTCTTTAGAGTTCATTCACTGGGATCAAAAACCTCTTCCTGAACAGATGAATGCACACAGTTGCTTAATGACCATTATTACCCTAAACTTTGACTCATAAGTGTTTTATGTTTATACTCTTTTCTTTTGACTTCAAAAGTTTTGAGATAAACACACTTCTGAGTTTTGTGAATTTTCTTAGTGTATTTTTACATAGTTGATTTTGTCCTTTTGAGGAACTCAACCTGTTTTCAACACATAAGATCTGAATAACTAAAGTTTCAATTTCCTCTTTATAGAAAAACAAAACACTAATGTCTTATGAAACATAGGTTTTGTTAATCTGAGGTTCATACTTTAGTATTTAATGAAAACATTACAAATATCAAAACAACAGTTGAAATCAATATTGAAAAATATAGAACAATCCCATAATTTAACAAATATGTTTACAGATATGAAAACTATGAGTGACTTCTGCATGATATCACTTGTAGTGTGAAATTTGTGTGTCATATGTCATCTTGGTTGATTTTCAGAGTTTTTTGAATAACCATTTTGAACATGAATTACACAGTACTATGTTTTTCAACTAAATACAACCACCCTTAGTATCAATGAATTTTGAGCTGAACTGTTATGTCAAATTGATTGTTAGATCGAATTTGACTGTCCAAGCTCTGATACCAATTGTTAGGATCGGAGGCTCTCATGATTGTGTTTGTTTGTATGTTTGGAACGATTTGTAAATATGAAAACATTTAAAGTGCAACGGAAATGAAAACAAACTTTGTAAACACAATCAAATGGAGAAATTAGTTTGATAAACAATTGCTTCTCATAGAGTCAAAAGATTTACAAAGCAAAGCAAAAGATTACAGATGCTTACAAACTAAAACTCCCCCTCAGCCTGATGCCCCAAGGTTGGTTGCACACAAGATGAAAGGATTAGACATGAGGAGAAGAACTCGCTCAGTTAATCAAATGTAACAGTACAGAGTACTGTTACATTTATAGGCAAAGCAAACCTCTGAGGTATCTCAGCTGACGTCACCATGAAAGCGACGTCTAACAGCCTAACAACCTGTATCTACTGTCCTTAAACAAACACTGCTAACCTAACCACTGACTATACATAAAACAGATATTTCACTAAACAACTGCTTTCTCTTTATGTCAGTGCTTTCATCAAGGTTGACCAGTCCTTGACTGGGCAGTGCTTTATCATCAGTAGATAGGAGCAGCAGTGTTGGATACTTCAAGGTTTTCATCAGCAGTTGAACAGGATAACAGCAGTTGAATATGAGCAGCAGATAGAGACCATCAGTTGTTATAAATCACTTTCAAGGGGAGAGCAAAGTGTAAACTGCTGCTTATTGTGAATCCTCTGTTGTGACCTGGTTTTGGCTTTACATTATCTGTTCCTCTGGTAGGGTTCAATCCCAACAACCCACAACACCTTGACTTAACATAAAATCTGCTACTAAATGCCTCTGCAATATAACGATAATAAATATAAAAAATTATCTTTTACATATGATTGTGTTTTTAAAATGTCAAGGAATGTACCAATTTTTCTGGCCAGCCTCGGTATTTTAAGTCAGATCTATCATCATATAGACTGCTGTTATCAATCACAGCTATTTGGCACTTTTTCAAATGAAAGCATACCAAGTAGAAGTGATCAGATTGCAAAACATGTATGAATAAAAGATCAACTTCTTTCAACGATGCTACTTGTTCTTCTTTTAAAACTTTAATCATATTTCCAAAAAATTCAGCTTGCATCATCTCATAGCTTGAACCATATGTGCCACCATCCTGTGTATCAGTTATAATAACATTACTAAAATAAATAAATAAACAATTCACTTATGTTATTTACTTACCAGCATCTGATATGTACAAAACAATCGCTTAATTTTGTCATCAGCTTTAAACTTCTCCTCGTGATTTAAGATTCTGGCCCACACATTAACAACAGCAAAATGGACATACTCGTCATGACTCAATGTTTCTAGCACTATCCTTGTTAGACCTGAATCTGGCTGACCTTCAATTTGAAAAACAACGTCCCTACAATGAATACGAGTTAAAACATCAATCAACTTATAATCATAGTACATTATAATAAAAGAAGTTAAAACACATACATTTCAAATCCTCTGGCAGAGAAAATCCAATCAGAATAAAATTTCTCTACAAATGTCAACTTTTCACTCAATTCCACCACCCGGTTAATGTAAGGTGATCCTTGCACCAAAGTCTCATCCGTAGAATCAACTACATTTTCTTCATCCTTTTCATCTGAATGCACACTTTCCATGTTTTCAACTGAATTTACATTTACACCCGTATTACGATCAGTTTTCGTCTCTTGACTTTGAGTCTTCTTTTCTCCCTTACTCTGTATTTCATTATCATCTTTTGGAGATGAATCTGGATCTCTGCTCATAAAACCTGCATTTTTTGCAAATGAAATCAACGGATCCAATTGAGCTTTAACTTCTTTAACCACCTGATTATCTGCATAGCACGTAAACCCCTCATTCAATAATGTCTCTACATTCTTCAAAGACTCTTTTGCCTTTTCAATTTCTACAGTCAAATTTCTGACAAAAACCTGTTTCAATATGAACAATAAAAGATGATAAAAACTATATATATATATGTATATATATATATATATATGTATATATATATATATACACATATCATATATTCAGAGTGAAATACTATATGTTTTTGTGTCTTACCGATTCTGCTTCCTCCGTTCGTTCTTCTGCCACGGGAATGTTTGATTCCATGCCAACATCTGCATTCTCATCCCGCCTATTCGAATGTATATTTCGAGTATAACGATCATTGTCTCTACACTCATCATCATCCACTTGCCTTTCATCCTCTCCATGTATATCTTCATGAATCAAATCCTCCTCAACACCAGCACCATCATTGTCTTTGCCCTCGTCAGCATCGACTTGCTGTTCCACATTTTCATGCATGGGTTCACCAGTTGAAGAACATTGACGCACCTCACTTTCATTTGATTTTTTGGTCTTTAATCCTGTTGTAGACTTTGAAGTACCTTTCTTTCTTCTTTTCTCAGACTTCAGTCCTTTATTCTTTATGTCCTCAAGTTTGCATAATGTACACTCTTCAATATATTCTATAACAAACAAACCTTTACGCTTAACACGTACATCATGCAACTTGCTTGTATGATCTGCATAGATAAGCTGTAAACAAAAAAATATTTGTCACTCGGTTTTGTTTGGATAAATGCCACAAATGACAAATTAATATTTTACTTATGATCTTACCGCAAGCAAAAACAGAGGCCCATTAAAAACTTGAGCAGGGTGCCAGCCTTTTCTCGCTCTGTCTAACAAAGTTAACATGTAATCACACCAACCCAGTTCTTTTATGTCAACATCCTTTGTTATTAATGGCAAAAATCTTTGGTTGACAGTGCCACTTTTCGTTCCTTCGCCTAGATGTGTAAACATCAACACCAAAAAGTTAAGAACAAACAACATTCCACAATCATTGCGTTCTCTCTTGCATCGCCTATCCAAATAAGTTTGTGTTTCTTGTATAAGAAACCTGGTGAAGCCTGTTGGGAATTGACTTCTCCACAATTTAACAACAGGACTTTTTATGTTTGGCCTATTGTTCTCTGTTATCATTCTTGATCCGTTCGGAATTCCCAATACCTTGTGAACCAATTCTGGACTTAACTTTAATGACTGAGATCCAAGATTTAATATTCTTGTTGAATCATCATAGTTCTTAGCCAACCAAAGTCCCAAGCTGGTAGGAACATGCTGAATCTTCAGATTTAGAATAGGACCAAAACCAATATCTCCTACAACGTTCTTTTGCTTGTCATTAAACTCTAACATCCAATCATATAGCCAGTATATGGGAAAAACATTTGACATTCATGGTGATTTGATTCCTCAGGTTGGTCCTTTCGACGTCTCTTCTTTGGTAAGGTATCATCAACTATTATATAACTTAACGAATTTTAGAAACAAACTACAACTAAGATTTTCATGTTTAAATAAATACCTGGTTTTTTTACTTTTGATACAGCAGGATTAACAAAATTAACATCATCATTATCATCAGCATCACCACAGCCTGCCTGTAAAACTGTAGCAACATATCAAATAAAATAATAAACTATGAAGGGAAAAAAATGTATATTATATGTAATCATTTTAAATTGATCTATAACATACCTTCACTCTTTCGTTTCACAGCAGCACGAAACAAAGATCCTTCATGTCTCTCCACATTTTATTAGAAACAAAACACATAAAAAATATTAATTGTAAAACGTTATTTAATCCTACTATTGACATTATCTAATGACTACAACATACAATACAACATTGACTTGTTAATATATCACAGTGTTACAATTTAAACATTGTGTTATATTTATCAACCTGTTTTTTATTATTATCTAGTCATCACAATCAGAAAGCACAACTATACATGATTTGATGATTTTAAACTTGATACACCCGAGTTTGATTACATTTCTCCAACTTATTCTGCCAATTTTAACAAAATACTATCAGGAAGTATAACATTACAATGTTGTAAAACAACACATAATATTCAACATACAATATAAATACAAAAACACAATCCTATAGCTTACCACATACGTAAAAAAAACACAACATGCACCAAGATACTGCAAATAATCAAGAAACATACGCAAACACAATAATTTCCAAAACCATAATATTAAAAAAAAAGTATAATTAATATAAAAATCATAGTGGATATAACTCGATTTTAACAACAAAAAATGGATATAACACAACTTTATACAACAAAAACAAACATCTACATACACATTATAGTTATACAAAAACTAACCGACTTGTAGAAACAATATTCCAAACAAAATCACAAATCTAAAAACACAATATACTTGTACAACTTCTGTTTAAACATTAAAAATAAAAAAATAAGATATAAACCATAACAAAAATAAATGAAACGTATTTACCTCTACTTACGAATCTCTTAGATTTTCTTGTACAGAATGACTTCTTTCTATTTCCACTTATATGTTTCTTTGCAATTTCCACTTCAACCTCTTGACGTTTACTTCCTTTAACAGTATCACCTACTCCATCTTCACTGAAATTTCTTGACGATTTCTTACCTATTTAACCAACAGACTTATAAAATCAAAACACAATGAAAATAGCAATCATCAACACCATCACAACAACTTACTTGTAAATCGCAAGTCAATGTTTGCAGTAGACGCCATTGCAAATGTAATTCCAAATTATTAAGATTAGTACACAAAGCAAAAAACACAATCGCAAATTGTATCACTTCGAGCCCTAAGTTTCCGTTAAAACCGAATGTTCATCGTTTTCCCTTTTCATGACTATTATACAGATAATCTCAAAACAATAATAAGAAATTACCTTTTTGCCCCCCCCCCCCCACACTGAATACCAGTTAAATGAATATTTAATCTTATTACAAATCTTATTACAAAAAATAGTACCACTTAATAAACCGAACCCAAATATAACATGCATAAAAAAAACATAATTATTTAAATATATATTCATTTTTTTTAAATATAGAAAAAAAAATTATTGAAACTTCATTCTTATTCTCGTTCATCATCCTATATACAACACACTAAGTACTCACGAAAAATAAGCAATAACTAACAATATCACCAAAACATAATTCACTAATTAGAACAAAAAACCAAAGAATTTATAGACATCATACCTGTTATTCAAAAGAATGAGATATTGACGTAGGACACCACATCATCGGGAGTGAGGATGGACCTAAGCAGGATGGACCAAGGGGGTGGATGATGGGCTCCCACACTATTTATAAAAACACTTAAGAAAAAATAAACTGATTTGATTTTACAGAGAGAGAGAGAGAGAGAGAGATAGAGAGGAGAGAGAATAAAGAGAGAGGAGAGAAAAAGAGGCCCGTCAATGGCGTCTTTAAGCGACTGAGAAACCAGGACAATCATCAGGGGACGGTGTGGGTGACCGGCGCCGGGGCTCGCCAAGGCAAGGCCGGCCCCCATACCCTCCAGTCTAAGTAACCATATTGATAGAAATCATACATACTGGAGAGGATATAAAGACTACTTTTAATAAGGTATACCTTGTTTTATTTAATCTTCTAATAAATAAAATAACACTTCATCTATTAGTTACACAAAGATTCTTACATATAGGGATTTGGACTGTCGTTTGGCATCAGCTGCCAGCCCATTAACCCAATGCTCACTCAATGATTGGTGTGAGATGGACCTATTCTTTTATCTCCTTTGAAACCTATATTGCACCTAATAAGGTTGACACTTTCAAGGCCCATGTTATCCGATTTTTGAAAGCCAATGGGATTTAGATAGTTCTAGACTATACCTCTTGTTAACATGTAATATTTCTATTCATTATAAAAAATTTTACGCACAAAAGCTCATTTACCCGTAACTACTATATATACTCCCGTGTTGCATATAAAAAAATATACAGCTGTTGATGTAATAACTTTTAATGCGTCTGAATATAAAAAACACAATTATATTAACAAAAACAAAAGACACAAAAAAAAAAACACACAATGTTATACCATCAAAATCAAAAGCTTTCATTAAAACACAATCCATTCTATCTAAAATAAAATACTTACTATAGTAGATCGTAGTCTCACTATCAGAACATTGTGTTATATGAATCTAGCTATATTTAACATGATATCATGTTCAGAATAAATACAAATAACTGTTGTTAAATTACCACTTTATTACCATTTAATTTATATAATTTTAATTAACGTATATCTCTTACTTTATATATTATATATTAGTTGTAAGTATATACCAACAACCATTAACAAAAACATCGTAAGAATATATTATCAACAATTTATAAAAGCACAACAACGTACAAAATTACCATAATTTAATATTAAATGGATAAAACAATCTAATGTAACATCATTTTTATCTAAAAAATAGCGATAAAGTCTGGCACGACAAAGTCAAACTCACCACGTCTAAGACACAAATTTCAAAATGATTATCTCAAATTTTCAAACCATAATGCCATCCATTTAATAATTTTTAAATAATAAAGAAAAGAAAAAAAATTAACCTAATTTAAATTTGTTAAAAAAATAACCAACACTATTTAAGATCCCTGTAACATATTCATAACATCAAGACTTTCCCCCATTTACATCGTCTCTCTCTCACATCATCATTTATTTACTTCTCTTTTTAGTAGTCCCATTCAGAAAACTCTACTTGTACCGCTTATTTCCTTCATTTTAACAGTTACATTTACAAACCCCCTTTTATTCATCGTCATTACAGTTTGACCAACTATTACAGTTCAGGTCAAACTTGAAAATTGTATCATTTGATTCAACCTTAAATTTTTTGGACAAAGTTGGCATCTTTCAAGAATGATAGGGACAAAAATGATAAAAACTTGAAGTTTGGTCTAAATTGGCATAAATGAACAAACTAAAAGGCCGGAAATAAAAATTAACTAAAAACAAATATAACTTTAAAAATTTATACAGGAAATTCCCAAAATATTTCATTAAGAATTATATTATCTTATATCTTATATTTTATATATATATATATATATATATATATATATATATATATATATATATATATATATCTACCATATTTGAAAATAAGTTGGGCTGATGTGGCATCAAATATGGTTTTTGGCTCCAAAACTCCCTTCTCAATCTTTTAACATGGAATGGATCATCCGGACTAAAAACCCGACCCATTATTTCGGATCCTATAAAAGTCTTCTAAATATTTGTTCATCTCTCACACTCCCCACATCTTCTTCACGTTTCCCCACAAAACCTTTGATCATCACCAAATCTACACTGGATATCTCATATCTTCAATCGATCAAATCTTCATTTCCGACACAAGAGAAACATTTCTTCTCTTAAACCTGGTTATCTCCACAATCTTCATCACTTGATTTTTCGCTCCGAGAAGGTATGGTTACCTTATATGTTTGTCTTTCAAGATTCTTATGATTTGGATGATGATCATGGTTTACTTCTAATTATCTTCATCGATTAAGTGAGGATTATCTTCACAATCTGCATCAGTTGATTTTTCCCCGAGAAGCTATGGTTACCGTATATGTTTTTTTTATAAGATTTGTAAGATTTTGTATCAATTGTGTGAAGTTCATGTATTTTATGTCATTATCTTTGTCGTATATGTGAAGATTCTACTCCAATTATAGTTTTTTTTGATATTTTGTTCCGTATTTAGGTTTGGTTTTCGTTTATTTTTATTTTTTTGGATATAGGGATCTGATTTTTTTTTTGTATATTGCACTCTGATTCTCATATTTTGGATGCGTGGTTGAGTGTTTTATGATAGATTAGGTTTTCGATATTTGTTGATTTTATTGCTAGAATGATTTATGATATGGTTTTCTTTGTTTATGACAACCTTGTGTTACTGGTTTTTTGACCTATACATGCAATGTTTAATGTCAAAAACTATAGCCACTTTTATCCGTCATTAAAGAACATATATCTCTAATACATCATTAACACTCTTGTATTTTTTAAAACATGTCATGCCCTTACCATTGAATCAAGTATGCCCTTACGAACCCTTAACAATACAAGCCTTAAACATGGATGTATCTTTGTACTACTATTAGTGATAGCTGATAAGATATGTCTTAACCATGGATGTATGGATGAATTACTTTTACTGATAACTGATAACATAGCCACAAACTAAAAGGAATAAACTTTAGATAACTATTGCATACAGTTAGAATTTGCTGAGCTGAACATTTCGAATAATAAGGATATTCATAGACTTGAAAATGATATAAACTTTAAACATTTGATAAAATACAATGTGATATATGACATATCAAGTGACAATGCATAAGGACATCCGTAGCGCTTAACATAGTAGTGCAAAACACATTGACAGTAGTAACACTTGTTTAATTCTCACAACATAATATATCAAAAAAATTAGTTTATAGCATTACATTTTATTAGCTGACTATAACAACTACAACATATATCTTATAAAACGACATGACTTTGCGTGCATTTGGGATTGCAGTCTGCAAATGGCATCATCTTTCTGCGTAGTGTTAAAACAATCATCACATTCTCGACTGGTACACATCCTATGAGAATACAATTAAATATAAATAATTGTTTACTGGTTTTCTTTATCTTTCACACACTTATATCGTAAATCTTTCAGCCACTACCTCCATCAATTGGGTTCTTTCATGACAAAGAACTACAAAACAAAAGCAAAATTTGTATACAGGCAGATAACGGGCATCATTGGAACGTCAACATCAGGAAAATAAACAGAGTATACTACTTTACAGATGGCTGGAAAAATATTGTTGATGATTTAGGGCTTGATGATGTTTGTTTGATAGTATTTGAAGCTCACAGTGAATGCAAATACAAAATCAAAGCCTTTAAAGATTCACGCCGACTGGGACCATCATTCTGCGATGCAATATCCAAACAAACGGAGAAACACATTGTACACTCTCAACCATGAACTCCCAAAATAACTTAAAACCACAAATGTATTATAATTTACATAACAAATAACTGCATCTCATCTGTCTAATATAATTATTGCAGAGGCTCCCTAAAAACTTTCTCAAAGACAATATGAAAAATAAGCCCCCAAACATGTCAATACAACTATCTGCAGGTGAAGGACATACATGGGAAATAAAGATAGAGAAAAGAGGAAGACGATACTATTTGACAGATGGATGGATGAATGTTATAAAAGACATGAATCTAAAATTCGGCTACATTCTCGTGTTTGACATAATTCAAAAACCAAAGCTGACGATGACTGTTTTCCATCCTGATGGAAGTGAATTTATAATCCCAAAAAAAGAACATGTTGAAGAAAAAGAAGCGCACACGCATAACCAAGGGTGCCACAACAAACCACCATCATCTACAGCAGACAACAGCACATTTGAAAAGACTGCCACAGAGAAATTCGTAAGATATCCGATACAATTTTTAACTATAATCACAGTTGACTTATATGCATTGAATTCTAACCAACTATTCCATATACTAACATTGTTTATTATACTACTTGAAAAACAGTTCATCCCAGATGAAGTTGTTAAAAAGAAGAAAATTGCTCAGACACGCACTTTGATAATAAAAAATCAAGAAGGAAGTTGTTATAACCTGGGAGTCAAAAATCATTCACGTAGAGCGCGAAAGGAATACCTGGTGAATGAATGGCTGGAATTTATGGCAGAGAATGATATATCTTATGGAGATAAGTGTACTTTCAAGATCTTAGAAGATGAAGGTATGATATTACTTTCAAACGTTTGCAGGTTAAATTAATTCACCCAGCCAGAAGCAGATTCAGAACCAACTTGACTTCTTTTTGCAACAACTAATATGCAGTATGGTTGGTGGTAGTTTTTTTTGTTTAAATTAACCGTCGTTAATCATGAAGGCTTATAACACTTTCCCTAAACTTCAAAAAATAATGTATTTTGTAATGGTAATACCCGTACACAATGATAATCATCGTTGCTCTACTTGCATTGTTGTTTATCATATTGTTTCAAACCGAATATGTCCTTGCAAACAAATAAATAATTTTGTATGAACTAACATGTTAACGTAACATATACCATCTGCTATAGACCACTGTAATAATCACCACAAAATATAGACCACTCAAACATATATCAACTACTATATCCCAATAGCAGTAAAAAACTGCATTTGATGCCAATGGTAGTTTAATATGTAAACATGTCTATAAGTGTGATGGTTTAAAAAATATATATTGGTTTACAAAAGTGTCTACTTTTGCATAAAGCATCAAACAAATGATAAGTAATACATATTCAAAACAAATAAAAATAGCCAACCACAATTAATACTACAATGGAGTCCCAAAAATGATCCCAATAACAAAAGAAAAATAAAACTAAATAAAAATGAAACACTTTTTTTAAAATAATAAACACAATAAACAGAATTGCTAACAATATAACAGCAAATAAAAATACAAGATAATAGTACTACCCAATAGCTGAATCAACAGTCTCTAAAAATAATGCTCCTTTACGACCAAATAATGCTCCTTTAAGCCAACAAAACGAATCAACATGTTGAAGGTATTCAAAATCTTGTACACTCATGTATACTTCAGCAATATTCCCAAATTTGGGGAGCAAAATCAATTTGCCGTTTGCCACATCCGATGCTCCACACCATTCCACAAATGAGAATGTTTCAACATTTGGAAAATACGACACCTTAGACCATAAATTATCTTGATATTTGAAAAGACTCGCATTAACATTAGGCCAGATTTCAACAACAAACATATGAAGCTTATTGTTAACAGTGAGAAAATGTCCATCATAAACATACAGGTCATTAACTGGGGGAAAAGGGAACCTCTTAAACGATTCAGTAATTACATCAAAACCAATTATATGAATGTCACCCCGTACCCTCACTTGTTTAACAGTGAAATATAAGGTATTGTTCACAAAAGAGCCAACAGACCAAATATAACACCCCGCTGCATATTTTTTCCCAATAAAAAAATCTACATTTCTCCAAGTGCCGAGTCGTCGTGAATAAACACGAGCAAGATCATAATTATGGCGACGTTTAATGTGTAATATTTTAAGATCGGAGGATGTATCAAAATACATACCAGCTGCATCCGATTGCCAATCATATATACGATCAGAGTGCTCATCGAACAAAATTTTGAAACTCATAGTAGTTGGATTCCAAAGCATCATCTGATATGAAGGCCTTTCGTTGCAAACTAATAAAAGCCCACCAACAATAGAAATAATATGTTACAACAAAGGCCGACTTTTACCAGGGAAACAAATAGTTTTCCTTGAACCAATGTCTACCCGTCCATCCACTATGGTATCAATAAATATTGATAGAGGTTGAATGGTGATTCGTTTCCGACATTTTAAACTACCAATCCGACTAGAATGCAAAGCAGCAAACTGACAACTTGATAACTCATCACGCCATTGTTTACAAACACATTTGAAACGACCGATTGCCTTAACTGGGAGTCTGGATAGTATTTCAGAAACAACAACTTCGATTCCAATGTCTGACATGCTATAACCTACATTAAAAAGATAAAATTATACATAAAGTAAATACACAAATAAGCGTAAGAAACTGCCTTAACTGGGACTCTACTTAGTAAAAGACTTCAATTATTGTAGTAACTCCTAAACTACCACGTCACAAATAAAAAACACAGCACTTGACTTAATAAGTTTTGAATATAAAAACCAACAATATATTAACAAAAAAAAACCCGCCTTACATAGAGTATTATCAAACAACTAAACTGTTAATGAAAAAGACCATTTCATACTCGATAATTGCATATAACCCTTAGTCCAACGTAAATTCAATAGTAATCATTTCACCCAATATTAAATCCTATTATATATAATACTACTCCTAACTACATCTTTTTTTATCATCTTTTCAACCTTTGTTTATCTTCACTCAACTCACACAATAAAACACACAATGAAGTAGAACAAAAAAAAAATTATAAGAAAAAACACAACATCAAACCATAACAAACAATTGGCTTGCGTATAACACAATGCATATGAAAAAAAAACAACAACTATAATTTAGAATATATACACAACTAAAATATATCATGTAAGTTCTCTAGACTATAAAAATAACGGACATTGGAAAAACACAATTTATATATTTATATCTTATATTCTTCTAAACCACTTTACATTAATTACTTGAAAAGACTCAACTGCAAATGAAAAGACCATTTCAATAAATCATCATTGCATCTTAGCTCAGATGCCAATAACAAATCATTACTCTTCTTTAACACAAGTTGTTAATCCTATTATATATAATACCTCCTAACTACATCCTTTTCTAACCTCTTCAACGACTCTCTAACTTCACTCAACTCTTCTCTGTTCTAACTACAATGAATACATCAAACTCCAAAGGTTGGTCTGAACTGTCCCAAGTTAAAAGGGATATCTATGAAGGATTCAAAGGTCAACATGAAGACACAGAAAGAGAGATCAGAGACAGCTTGATTGACATAACACGACTACTTCAACAGCAACTACGGGAAAATAAGAAGATGAAAATGAAGATCATGAGCAACCCACCTTCACATGAACAGTACATTGCTGGATTGCTTCTGTCTGATGAAGAAAGGGAGACAGAGGATCTTCTTGATAAAGCAAACAGCTTAGCTGACCAATACATAGCAAAAACCAACCAAGGAAAGCAAGCTCTTACTAAATTTCTGGCTTATTAGACTGAATGCAAATTAGTTTGATTGATGTGCATGTAGCTGTTGTTATGGGGTTTCTTTCCATGATAGTAGGACATCTTCCTTATGTTTTTGCTTTTTGATCTCATACTTAACGACCAACATGATTCCACACCTAATGTATTGACAAATTTTGTTATTATGTGTAGTTTTGTCAATGAATAATGGTTATATTTATGTTCCTCTTATAAGTTTTTCTATATACAACTTAACTAATGTAGCATGTTATTATTAACAACCAATACGTAAACTGAACTTCAGATACTCACACATAAGAAAGCTGAACAGCATCAAAACATACGTGAATAAAAAAAACAAAAGAGAAAGTTTATGTCAAGAAAAAAAAAACATTGAACAAACACAAAACATAAAAACCATCGCTCTAAAATGCAACAAACAAAAGAAACTACATCTCACTCATTAAAATGGGTAAACTTAATCTCTTTCTTACCAACATCTTTCACGGTCTCCACAATATTATTACTTGTACTTTCACAGATGCTCGAGCTCGAAATGACATCCAAATTGTAAAGATCAAGCAGTTTACGCTTAGACGTCGTATCTTTACAAACCATTGAACATGTTTTTTTATCAATTGAATCACCATCGCAACTCATCACAAGCGAAATTGGAGTACCATTCTTCTTATCATCAGCCATACAGCTCTAAACCAAGATTGAAAAAGTTTATTAACTAAACTACTAAAGACAACTATAATACTTCAGTTAAAAGTTCATAGTACCTGACTAATCCCAGACATTTGTTTAACCAGATCAACAACTGATTCATCGTCAGTTATTCTTTGAATCTCGTATTCTTCATCACAATATGTCAAGTTAGTCTCGCTGACTTCAATCTTGAATGCAAACAATTTATCCACCAAAGTTTTTAATTCGTTTGGAAATCGCACAGTACCATCATCCTGAAAACATAAAAGACAGGATATATAACCAAAAAGTTAGCTTACAAAAAATATATAAATTGAGATATAGAAACTAAATATATACTACCATTATGTTATCCTGAATCAACTGTTTTGCAGACTTCTCGATAACATGGTTAGCCGTATTATGAAACAAAATAAGAGATACATCACCACTGCTATCCTCAACACGAACCTTCAATCTAATTGATAACATAACAACTTAATTTGAATTACAACGAATTACATAAACCAAAATAAGGTAAGTGATGAAAAAAGTTACAATGACAAAATGACAACGTAAATAACAACAGAATAATAACAATACCTTAAAACCGGTTCATCAATAACATTTTTTCGACAAAATTCATTAGTGCACACATACAACGTATGTTGGTCTTCATCACAACCTCCGTCAGATTTAGTTAAACCCATGTTTTTTGTACAAGCCTTATTTAAACAATTAGGACACTTCAAAGAAAACCAACCAACCTCCTTGGATATTTCCTTTACGGTACCCAGTATGATAACAGATCGTGGCTGTAAAAAATATAAATATATCCACTTACATCTAATGTAAATATTGAAATACGAAACTTGAAATGGTCTATGATTACCTCACTAATTTCCCACACATCATCGATGTTACTAAAAACAACATTCTTTAGAAAATCATCCATAACCGCCTGCAACCCGATAGAATTAGAAAGCAGTAATGCATCAACTTTGCTGTCAGTAACTCAGAATGTAATACAAAAACAATGCAGACAATTATCACATAATGCAATGCACTTGTTTTCAAAACAGAAAGAATATGAACTAAACAAACCTTGCGAATAAAACTGGACATAATCGAATATGATATGTTTATTAAATAATCAAGTAATACGATATTTATACACCATAAAAAGCAGTTGATGACACCAGATTTGTAGGAACATGGGCGACAGCACATAAGTAAGTAGTAAACCGCTAATACATACCATGATGTAAAACAAATAATACATAAAGTATAGCATGTAAAATAAAAAAACAATAATATAGAAAAAACACAATCATAATACCATTTAAAATAAAAAACACAATACTATATAAACACACAATCATAAACACTCCGGATACTTAGCTTATAATCCAATAAAGGGAATTTATTCATTTCTCTGCCACAAAATATTTATTACACATCAAACACAGCATTTAATGTTATACAATAAGATAAAATAAGACACACAACTACAAAAGAATAGTTAAACCTGAATACAAAAGTTCTAATACATACATTGTCATATAATAAGAGAAAAAATCACTCTTCATAAAATAACACAATTTCTTAAAAAATTACACAATAATAACCATTCCAGATAACTACCTCTACATTAAATTTGAGTTAGGATCGGTTAAGAGAAGTTTATTAACAAATGAACATAGCAGTTTACCTTACCATCTTTGTAGGACAACATGCAAGAAAGACTACAACAACTTATTAACCTAAAATCCTGGATTATAAACCGCTAGTACATACCATATATTAAAATCACACATATTAAAGATTTCATTTAATATAATAACACAATATTATACAAAAGAAGGTTAGAACCAAATGATAAACATACCATCTATTTTTACAACTGCCTTTTAGCACACATTCATGAGTTGTACTAAATGATAAACATACATGACACATATACAAAAAAAAAGGAATTGATGATATCAGGTTTGTAGCATTCTTCACCTGAATATATAGTAAAACAAATTAAACTGAAAATATTACAAGTTCGAAATAATATATGATTAAATAACACCAATCAGAAATAAATATCCATGCAGACAACTGTTAATACACTTATACATACGGAACTACTTGAAATAAAAAAGAAAATTCGAAAAAACGACCACCATTCCCTATAATATAGCATAATAATTTCTAATCAATCGGCGAAACAACGGTCTCGATAAATAATGCTTGTCCCACACCAATGTAGGAGTAAAGATGTTGAAGGTAATTAAAAACTTCATTGCTCATCTTAGCTTCAACAGGACGAATCCAAGCGTTTCTAAGCAACCACTTGTTGTTTTGAAATATAGTAGACCAACGCAAACTTTGTTCATAACTAATAATATGAATATTATTGATAGAAAACATTTTGATGAAGGCTTCATCTTCAACTTTGTACAAACCAACAGATAACTCGGGAGACCCTTCAACAACAATAAAATGGAGCTTCTTTGCAATGCTCAGAAATTTTCCTGACCAAGGAGTAACTTCCAAACTTTCAGGAAAACGAATGCTTCTAAAAGTTTCGGAAATAACATTGAAAGCAACTATATACCTCTCGAAAGGGCCAGGATACCAACTTCTTGAACACACGAAATATATGGATTTGCCAGAATAAATTCCGGAAGACATAGAATAACCCCGACCACCGAAATTACCTCCCCTCAAGAAATCTATTTCTCTCCACGTCTCACGACGTCATGAATAAACACGAGCAGTAACAACATTATTCAACAAATGATATTTGATGTGAAGCACTTTAAGATCATTGGTTTCATCAAAATACATTCCACCTGTATCACAGTTTTGAACATTCCGCTGAGAAAAGTCTGAGACAGACAACAACTTATGGCACCTGGTTGTTGGATTCCAAAGGATCAGCTCACAGCTTCTCGCTTTAAAAGACACTAACAACAGCCCATTAAGCGACGCTAGAATACTTAAGAATACAGGGTCAACATTGCCAGGAAAAGTGATCTGTTTGCTTGTAAACACATCCAAATTCCCACCTATTACGTTGTCAACAACAATTGACATACCTCGCAAGGAGACATATTTCTTATGTGAATTTCCAATTCGACAAGAATGCATCATCTCAAAAAAATGAGTTGACAGTTCCTTACGGAAATCTTTGCAAACACATTTCAAACAACCAATAGCTTTGGCAGGGAGCCTTGTGAATATTTCATCGACGATCAATGCAAACCCAAGCTTTTCCATTTTATAATCTATGGGGCTACAATATAAAATATAATAAATGAAATACAATTGAGACAATTTGATCTGTAAATGTTTATATATAAACACAATGTATATAACCCTTTTCATACACAACCGGGTGATAAAATAAGACTAACCAACCACGTAACTTATAGAAAAAAACTGTTAATGAAAGCAGTTTAACATTGTATTAGCACAATCTTAAACAACTGCTGATGTTAGCAAATATTGACCTTTCTACAAACATTTTGAAATCAACACAGCAGTTTACCTTACCATCTTTGTAGGAGAACATGCAAGAAAGACTACAACAACTTATTAACCTAAAATCTTTCATAAAGACAGCATTTAATGATATACAAAAAGATAAAATAAGACACACAACTACAAAGGAATAGTTAAACCTGAATACAAAAGTTCTAACACATACATTGTCATATAATAAGAGAAAATATCACTCTTCATAAAGCAACACAATTTCTTAAAAAAAGTACACAATAATAACCATTCCAGTTAACTACCTCTACATCAAAAATGAGTTAGAATCGGTTAAAAGAGGTTTATTAAGAAATGAACACAGCAGTTTACCTTTCCATCTTTGTAGGAGAACATGCAAGAAAGACTACAACAACTTATTAACCTAAAATCCTGGATTATAAACCGCTAGAACATACCATATATTAAAATTACACATATTAAAGATTTCATTTAATATAATAACACAATCTTATACAAAAGAAGGATAGTACCAAATGATAAACATACATGATACATATACAAAAAAAAAGTAATTGATGTTATCAGAATCTACACAAAAGCCAAAAATACACGATGTATGCTACCAAAATACAATTTCGTTGGTAAAACACAAACCATTGGAAAAAACAAAATTCATGATATCAGGTTTGTAGGACTTCTTTACCTACATATATAGTAAAACAAATTAAAATGAAAATATTAAAAGTTCGAAATAATATATGATTAAATAACACCAATTGGAATTAAATATCCATGCAGACAATTGTTAATACACTTATACATACGGAATAACGGAACTACTTGAAACAATAAACAAAATTCAAAAAAACAATCACCATTCCCTATAATATAGCATAATAATTTCTAATCGATCAGCGAAACAGTGGTCTCGATAAATAATGCTCGTTTCGAACCAATGTAGGAATCAACATGTTGGAGGTAATTAAAAACTTCATTGCTCAGGTCAGCTTCAACAGCACCACTCCAAATGTTTTTTATCAACCACTTGTTGTTTTGAAATATATTGGACCCATGGAAACTTTCTACATAACCAATAATTTGAAGATTATTGATAGAAAACATCTTGATGAAGGCTTCATCTTCAACTTTGTACAAAGCAACAGATAACTCGGGAGACCTTTCAACAACAATAAAATGGAGCTTCTTTGCAATGCTCAGAAATTCTCCTCGCCAAGGAGTAACTTCCAAACTTTCAGGAAAACGAAGGCTTCTAAAAGTTTCGGAAATAACATCGAAAGCAACTATATACCTCTCCAAAGCGGGATACCAATTTTTTGAACACACGAAATATATGGTTTTGCCAGAATAAATTCCGGAAGACCATGAATAACCCCGACCACCGAAATTAGCTCCCCTCAAGAAATCTATTTCTCTCCACGTCTCACGACGTCGTGAATAAACACGAGCAGTAACGACATTGAAAAAAAAATATTTTATGTGAAGCACTTTAAGATCATTGGTTTCATCAAAATACATTCCACCTGTATCACTGTTTCGAACATACCACTGACAAAAGTCTGACACGGACAACAACTTATGACACCTGGTTGTTGGATTCCAAAGGATCAGCTCACAGCAACTCGGTTCAGAGGACACTAACAACAACCCATTAAGCGACGCTAGAATACGTAAGAATCTAGGGTCAACATTGCCAGGAAAAGTGATCTGTTTGCTTGTAACCACATCCAAATTCCCACCTATTACGTCGTCAACAACAATTGACATATTTGACCAGGAGATATGTTTCTTATGTAGAGACTTTCCAATTCGACAAGAATGCATCATCTCAAAAAAATGAGTTGACAGTTCCGTCCGGAAATCTTTGCAAACACATTTCAAACAACCAATTGCTTTGGCAGGAAGCCTTGTGAATATTTCATCGACGATCATTGCAAACCCAAGCTTTTCCATTTTATGATCTATGGGGCTACAATGTAAAATATAATAAATGAAACACAATTGAGACAATTTGATATGTAAATGTTTAAAAATAAACACAATGAATACAACCGCTTTTCATACACAACCGGGTGATAAAATATAACTAACCAACCACGTAACTTATATAAAAAAATCTGATAATGAAAGCAGTTTAACATTGTATTAACACAATCTTAAACAACTGCCATGTTAGCAAATATTGACCTTTCTACAAACATTTTGAAATGAACACAGCAGTTTACCTTATCATCTATATATATATATATATATATATATATATAATGGCGTTAATGTCACGAAGGTACCGTGTGTAACAAAGTAAAAAAGTGTAATGTCACGTGCGTGCATCAAAAGTTATTGTCATCATTGTACATTATAACCACAAATGATTATATAGGTTACACTCAGTTTGATCGAATACATCAAACATATGTTTTATATGGTCAGCACATCACATAATGTGTCGTCCGCTATAAACAACTAAGGTGCCGCCGGCGTAGTGTGTTGTGTATCACAGTTTGAACGTACCTGTCATTTTAAATTCACGTTTTGACATAAACTTTTTTCTCAGGTGAGTCAGGTAAAAAATATTACGTTTTATACTTATTTTATGAACATTCGTAAACTGTATTCGAAAGCGAGTCAGATCAAATATAATACGTTTTCATTCGATGGCGACGTAATTTTTTCAATAAAGAGTCGGGTTAAATATAAAGTGCGTGTAGATCATGAAAGTACAAGATTTAACTTTGTTGATATACATATTTAATTACTCTACTTTACTTTTATTTATTAAGTATTTCGCCTTTTACAGTTTTTTTTCTCCCTAACATAATGAACCAAAGCCAATCCAACTGAATGGTATTGTTTCCACTATTGGTATTATCAGAACCAATATTTTTTCTTTTAGTTTCGTTTGTTAGTGTTTTTCTTTCAAACTTGTTTTCCCTGAACTGTTGAAGCTCCTCTTATATGACACTACCCAACTTTCTGTCTTATAGTGGATTTGAAGTTTAATTTGATCAGCAACTGTTGGTATATCAGTGGATGAGCTTTAACATCTGTTTTGTACATCTGCTGCTCAGATGTCGTCATCATTGTGTTTTTTGTAATAGATGAATTGATTGTTAAATTGATTGTTAAATTGATTGTGTTTTTTGTAATAGATGAACAATGAATGAATATGATTCAATGATTTATGCAGCAGAAATGAACACAAACTTTGTAAACACAATCAAGGAGGAAAATAGTTTTGATAAACACATGCTTTTCATCAATCGAAAGATTACAAATCAAATCAAAAGATTACATTGCATGCTTACAAACTAAAACTTCCCCTCAGCCTGATGCTACTTGGTCGATCACACAAGTTGGAAGAGCAGTACTTAGTCTTTGGCATTCTTTTGGTCTTCACATCAGCTGTTGTGCTAAGCAGTGGATAAAACAAATCAGAATTATAGATCAGCAGTTGTTTGAACCACTGTCAAGGGGAAAGTCTGAAGCCTAACAACTACTTATTTTGGTTCCACTGCTCTGAACCGGTTTTCGCCTTAATCAACTGTTCCTCTGTTAAGGTTCAATTCCAACAATGTAAATTGTAAACCGGAATTATGACATCATCATTGACATGTGGCATACCTTAGAAGTTGACACATAGGCAAATTTACATCAGCTCATAATCTCTTATTATAGATAGTATAGATAGTACCTGACTAATCTATCAAAGATGTTTATGATATAGATAGTGTTTTTTTTTTTATGTGTGCAACTCTATATTCAGGTACAATTTAACTTCAAAATAAACCAAAACAAATACAATTCTCCAGATGGTCGCTCGAAGAAATTAAACTGAAGATATTAAATTAAATGTTTGAAATAATATATGATTAAATAAACACAATAAAAAAAACGACATAATAAAAAACACAATTCACCCAGACTAACTTTCAAGAAACAAATCAAAACATTCCATTAAAATAAAAATACCACCAATAACTCTTAATAATTGAATACAAACCACATCACTATAACAACTATGACTAAACTTAACAAAACTACTTATAAGGAAAGTAAAAACCTACGCTTCAACTCCATTGACTCATTAACTTGTCTAAATATTTCTAACATCTGGGCCATTAACTGAACATCTTTGTTCCCACTCTCACCATTATTCAAAAGTGCCAGGTCACGAACAGCAGTTGGAGGCAATAAACGCAACGTCTCAGTTACATCATCACGAGAGCCAACTCCAGTCTTCAAAGAATGAAAGCATTTCCTCAGATCTTTAGAAAACTCTAACTCAGCTTCCAATTCTTCCATCACTGCTTTATAAAACAGTTCCTTCAAATCTTCTCCTTGATTACTTGATGAAGCCATTGAAAAACTTAAATAACTTGAGATACGATATACATGAAATGTCTGCATATATATATAAAAGGCTTATGGTCACAAACGCGGAACTATTAATGGCAGCAACGGTTACATGATGTAAAAATTGCTCCAGGAAACGATACAATCATACAAAAAAACTGAAGAGACACACGTTTACATACAGTTATTACTATTAACACACAAACCATTAATTAAACACGGGAAACTTATGTAACACCTGTGTCATTTCAACCATCAAACAAATGCCCAACCAATGAAATATTGTATTTCATACTTGGGATTTGTAAAAATATGTGTATCGTTTACACATATCAATTCTTGTTCGATTTCAAACTCTATATCGCTTTCTGGAAGGTTATACACGCTCTGATGCGTAAATATAACCAGTTTAATCCAACGAACACTCTGGAATAGTGAAATAGGCTTAACATACCTTAAATAACCTTTACATAACTTAGATATAAGTTTTGGAAGGTTTGGTATGGTGAAATCAAAGTTTAATCGCTTACAGGGACTAAAGTTGACAAACTGCGAAAGTATGTCAATTTGAACTGTAACGAACATTCCGGAACATAACCATAAGTTAAACACACCTTAAATATCCTTTGCATAGCTTAGAAATAGGCTTTGAGGGGTTTGGTGTGCTAAAATAAACTTTTGGAACATTCAGGGACTAAAAGTGTCAAAAAGTGCACAAGTTTGCATTTTCGCGCATAACTTACGTTCTGAATACATCCGAACATCCAAAAATTTATGAAAGCATGACTACATTATATTTTAGTGTTCGCCTTAAGAAAAATCCATTCGTTTCGTCATTTGGATCGTTTTTCGCGCTTGTGCGCATTCCGTCGTAATTAAGCGAACATCGCGTTCGTACGGCTAAACGAACCGACATCCGAGATATTTTTGAGCACATTTTAAGTTCCCTATACTTTAACTTCATTTTAGAGCTTTGAAATGGGGTTAACGGGCCTTAAACGTGTCAAAAATGGCCTAAATACAGTTCAGGGACCAAAACTGTAATTCTGCCAAACTGCACCATACGATGCGTATGGTATATATACCATACGATGCGTATGGGGTCTGCAGACCAGGTTCAGTGTATTAACAGCCTGTTTGCAGCTGTTTTAACCACAACCACATGTTTGCAACTTGCCTAATCTGTTGATAAACATCATTTTTAGCCACCATAAGGTTCCGACAAGTGTACGCCTTGGATTCGATCACGTACTACGAGAAACGATCCTAACGGCTCTACTTTTCCTATAAATACCCACCCCCCTTTGGCTTAAAAACCCACTAGAATTCTGATTTTGAGAGCTCTAAGTTGAAACCATTGTTTCATACCTGAGTTCTTGAGTCGGGGTTAGCATTCGGGGACCCTGGGTTAGTATTCTTTCGTTCTTTTCCTTATTTTTACTGCTTTTCGAGTCAGAAAGTCAAACTTTGTTTGACTTTCAGCGTTGACCAGTAATGGTCAATGCGAAGTTCGTTTGAACTTCGCAACGTGAGTGTAATCACGTTGGTCATAGTCCCTTGGGACTATGCCCACTGATTACCACGTTGTCTAGGGTCGTAGGGTAGGCGATCTAATAAATCGCCTATACCTTCGAACCCGACCCAGTTTGGTCGATCATTAGGATCCGACCAAATACATTAGGTGACCATAGTAGGTAGGGAATAACCTTCCGAGGTTATACCCTATGGTCACATCGTTTAAGTAGTTGTATGATAGGTAGTTTATATGCCTTAGGTAAATTACCAGAATACCCTTTTCATGTATAATTGGTAATTAAGCATATGTAACCTAAACCTTTGTCACATAACTGATTATGTAACATGATTAGGCATATAACACTTGTCATAGGGCTAGTTAGGCAGTCCGAACGCGTTTAACGCGAACGAGGCGTTAAAGTAGCATAAGCTACCTAAACGGGTCGTAATGGGTCGTAAACAATTAGGTTAAGTTTCATTTAGTATGTAGGCTTTGTTAAACCAAAAGACACGAGTCTCTACACTCGTTTGGTTTACAAACCCTAATGCTACCCAATCTTCCGACTTAGGTCCGGTTAATTAACATAGTTACCTATATTAGGTGCCGTTTGATTTCCGTGATCTCTAGCATTGTTTGGTTGTCACTCAAGGACTACTGAGCATTCTCAAGTGAGTACATAGACCCCTCTTTTACTGTTTTCCAAACTGTTTTGGGGTGGAACACATGTGCCTACTTGTTACTTTCATGCTTTCCTGTTTTGACATCATATACTTGCTATGTTCATTAGTACATTATAGTACATGATTTCATTACATTTTTTGCTATGTATGTCCATTGTGTGCATACTTAGTACATTGTTTTACATTACATTTTGTTGCATATGCTCATCCAGTATATGAACACTTTGACATATTACCCAATACATTTGACAATTGATTTGACATAGACATTTCGGCATAGACATTTTAACATGATTGACATTTGATCATGCATTTCCCACAAAACATAACTTTGATTTAAACCAAGTTTTACTTCAATACTTTGTTTTTGTGCATATGGTTTAGTTGAGACCTTTCACTTGCCATACATGACATATTTGACATAGACATTTGACATGGATATTTGACATAGACATTTGACATGGATATTTGACATAGACATTTGACATGGATATTTGACATAGACATTTTGACATGATTTACATCTTGACATGAACATTTTACATTGTTTGGTTTGGTTTGATTAATTGATTAAGTAACGATGCGTATGTAATATGATACAAGCATGGTGGATACGCCGCTGGTACTTCCTATATATAAGTGTTTGTATGGTATTACATGTCGTAACGTTATTTGAATCATTTCAGTTTGAGACATAGAACATTTTATACAAATAACATATTTTTCACAAGACATTGATTTACAAACAACTTATCTAATACAAACTCATTTTACATGGTTATTCATTTAACCATACATTATTTATGCATATCATCTGATCTTATCGATTTTCAAATGATTTACAAAACAAAGCAAATAACAAGGTTCATGACTAAACATTTTCTCAAACATAAGTCATGAAACCTATTTTCACAAAACCTATGTATCTCACCGGCATTTTTATGCTGACGTACCTATTTTCACATGTGTTTTTCAGGAACTGTTGCATAAGATGATCAAGATACATATAGGCAGACTTGGGCTTTAGTGACAATAAAAGATGCAGACTAGTTAATTATGTTGTATTTCCATGTTTGTTTAGACATTGTAACACTTATATTGAATAAAACGAAACTTTAATTTCCATGGTTGTGAAACATTAATTCTGTTACAACACTCCCCGATGTTTCCGCCACGTTTTGTATGTTCTACGTGGTCGGGGTGTGACAGAAAAGATGGTATCAGAGCTTATGGTTATAGGGAATTAGGTTATTAGTAATGCTTTGACCTAGTCTATAACCTTTCTAGGACCCTAACGCAAGTTTACTTGCGTTTAGTCATAAAACATACCGTCACCTATCCTTAGGCGACTACCACAACAAGAACATAAATTTCAAAACCGCTTCGAAAACTAATCATCTGTTCTAGGATGATTGATTACTAGGTTTTGAACCCTCTATTGTAAGGTTTTGAACTCTCTATTATATGGTTTTGAACCCTTTGAGTTTTCAAAATCTCGTCAAGGTTTTGGGTTTTAAATAATGTGAACACGTGCAAACTGGAAGGGTGAATGCCTGTATTCTGGGTTTTCTGACTAGGCAAGCACTTCGTATACATCTCATCAGACGCGAGACCAGTTGTGCTTACCTGGGAATTCTTGGGATGAGTGTTCACTTATAGGCGAGCATGTCTTCATGATACATTATTTTTGACTCATCTACTTTGATTAGTCACTGTGTGTCGTTTGTTGCTTTGTAGTAACAAACAAATGACCACTATCCTTGCTTTCTTCAGATTTGTTTCATCTCATTCTTTTCGTCTAGTTCTCTCACTCGTTTCCTTTCATGTTTCCTCTTTTAGAATGCCTCCTCGACGCGAAAACCAAATAGCGACTGCCGAGCTGGCAGAAATCATTGCGCAGCAAATGGCTGCTCAATTCCCAAACCTCTTTGCTCTATGGAATCAAGCCAACAACAACAACAATGGTCCATGCAATTTCAAGAGTTTTAACTCGGCAAAACCACTCAAGTTTAGTGGTTCTGAGGGAGCGACCGGGCTTCTTCAATGGTTCGAGAGCATTGAGAATACTTTCCGCCACGTGCAGTGTCCTGACAATCGCAAGGTCGAGTTTGCTTCGAGTGTGTTCCAGAAGAGAGCCCTTACGTGGTGGAACGGGGTTATGAGGGATCGTGGTGCAGAGGTTGCTCTAGCACAGACATGGGCCGAACTTAGGGCTCTCATGATGAAGGAGTTTTGTCCTCGTCACGAGATCAGAGCTTTGGAAAGGGAATTTGATGATCTTAAGCAGGATAGCGGTGAGCATCGAGCCTACACGGACCGTTATGAGGAGTTAAGTCTGTTATGCCCAAACATGGTCACGCCTTTGGATAAGGCGATCGAAAAGTACATTGATGGCCTTCCCGACTCAATACAAGACATTTTGACTGGTAGCAACCCTACTACTGTTAGGCAGGCCATTGAGTTATCTGCAACCTTGACTGAATCGCAGATCAGGAAACGTAAGCTTTTCCGAAAGGGTGACAAGAAACTGGTCGAGGAATCGAAACCAATCGAGGAATCAAAGACCATGGATGAACAGACTGGATCCTCTAAGAAGTCAAAGAAGCGAAAGGCTTCTCAGAACTTCGCCGTGGTCGCTCACAATGATCAAGCCGTCCCCAACCAACCAGCTCAACCCTCTGCTAGGAAACCCTACAACGGAACTGCACCCTTGTGCAACCAATGTGGCCTACATCATCATGCTGGTGTAAAGTGCCGCATATGCCAAATTTGCGGACTTATAGGTCATGCAGCGAGGGTTTGCCCAACAGCAGCAGCACCAAATCAGATTAACAACAATCCTGCTCAAGCTCGTTTTCCACCGGGGTCTTGCTACAACTGTGGCGAGATGGGCCATTTTAGTAGGAATTGCCCCAAGACTTGCTAATGCAAATCCAGCGCAGGGATGAGCATATGGTCAACTAAAAGACAACATCGTTTAGAAATAATCACGTCTTATGTATTATTTTCTTTTGTTGTCACGATCCATGAAACGGTTGTTGTTATCATTGTTTATAAATAAATCTTTTATTTACATCGCAATGTATTTATGTGATTGTAAGTATAAACAACATATCCTCTACAATACCGACAATCAAGGAACCGCATTCCTTGAAGAGCAGACTACCCCCCAAATTTCTTCCCTTGTTTAATCTCTTGCGTTTCCACGAAAATCCTAAGTACCCGTTTCTTCCAAGAGAAACAAGGTACGAGGCGCCAAGTTTATAGCAATCAATAACAAGATGGTAACAATTAAACAATTATGTGGTTATGTGCTTATGTGTTATCTTTTATGTGTCAAGTGATTCAAATTATGTTATCCAAATCCTCGTAGAATCTTACATATCCTTGTGCAAGAGATTCATAGTAGGATACCCAAAAGGTACTACCTAAAATCCTTAATGGACTTCTACGCTGTAGTTAAAGTCCCTTGGATTATAAGGTACTACTTCGTAATTAGACCCCTTTAGTGGTCTAGTTAAACAGATTGATCCAAAAATCTGGTTAGGGATATCATATGATGATATAGCTGAAAGGACTCCTTAGTGGCCTAATTAAGAAGATCCTCTGTTGATCTAATTAAAAGGACCCTATGGTAGTCTAGTCACTCTCATCTCAAGTTTGATATCTTTCCCCACAACATTACAAAACGAACTGTGCGGACTGTGCAAGGAATTACGTAATTATGGATGCATACATAATTATGGAATTTAGTGCACGGAAATCACAGCAAGTTCTATCATGTATCTAGAGTTAACCCTATTCATTTCCAATTCTGATGAAGCATCCGTTGAGGAAAAATGAACTAGCTATTCATTTTTCACTTCTGAAGAATATCCGTTGAGGAAATGAATATCCGTTGTTTATCTTTTCATTTCCATTCTGAAGAATAACCGTTGAGAAAAATGAATTATCCATTCATTTTCGTTCTGAAGAATATCCGTTGAGGAAATGAATATCCGTTGTTTATCTTTTCATTTCCATTCTGAGGGAATAACCGTTGAGGAAAATGAATTATCCATTCATTTTCGTTCTGAAGAATATCCGTTGAGGAAATGAATATCTGTTGTTTATCTTTTCATTTCCATTCTGAAGAATAACCGTTGAGGAAAATGAATTATCCATTCATTTTCGTTCTGAAGAATATCCGTTGAGGAAATGAATATCCGTTGTTTATCTTTTCATTTCCATTCTGAAGAATAACCGTTGAGGAAAATGAATTATCCATTCATTTTCGTTCTGAAGAATATCCGTTGAGGAAATGAATATCCGTTGTTTATCTTTTCATTTCCATTCTGAAGAATAACCGTTGAGGAAAAATGAATTATCCATTCATTTTCGTTCTGAAGAATATCCGTTGAGGAAATGAATATCCGTTGTTTATCTTTTCATTTCCATTCTGAGGGAATAACCGTTGAGGAAAATGAATTATCCATTCATTTTCGTTCTGAAGAATATCCGTTGAGGAAATGAATATCTGTTGTTTATCTTTTCATTTCCATTCTGAAGAATAACCGTTGAGGAAAATGAATTATCCATTCATTTTCGTTCTGAAGAATATCCGTTGAGGAAATGAATATCCGTTGTTTATCTTTTCATTTCCATTCTGAAGAATAACCGTTGAGGAAAATGAATTATCCATTCATTTTCGTTCTGAAGAATATCCGTTGAGGAAATGAATATCCGTTGTTTATCTTTTCATTTCCATTCTGAAGAATAACCGTTGAGGAAAATAAATTATCCATTCATTTTCGTTCTGAAGAATATCCGTTGAGGAAATGAATATCCGTTGTGAAATCCTTCATTTCCAACTCTGAGGAAGCAACCGTTGAAAATGACTCCGTTAGTTCATTTTCGTTTCTGAAGATTATCCGTTGGGGAAATGAATATCCGTTGTGTAGTCCTTCATTTCCAACTCTGAAGAAATAACCGTTGAAAATGACTCCGTTAGTTCATTTTCGTTTCTGAAGATTATCCGTTGGGGAAATGAATATCCGTTGTGTAGTCCTTCATTTCCGTACCTGAGGAAACAACCGTTGAAAATGACTCCGTTATTTCATTTTCGTTTCTGAAGATTACCCGTTGAGGAAATGAATATCCGTTGTGTAGTCCTTCATTTCCAACTCTGAAGAAATAACCGTTGAAAATGACTCCGTTAGTTCATTTTCGTTTCTGAAGATTATCCGTTGGGGAAATGAATATCCGTTGTGTAGTCCTTCATTTCCGTACCTGAGGAAACAACCGTTGAAAATGACTCCGTTATTTCATTTTCGTTTCTGAAGATTACCCGTTGAGGAAATGAATATCCGTTGATTTTTCTTTCATTTCAAACTCTGAAGAACAAACCGTTGAGGAAAATGACCCCGTTTGTTCATTTTCGTTCTGAAGAATATCCGTTAAGAGAAATGAATATCCGTGGATTTTCCTTCATTCCCAATTCTGACGAAGAATCCGTTGAGAAAGAATGAATCATCCATTCATTCTCACTTCTGAAGAATATCCGTTGAGGGAAATGTATATCCGTTTAATTAACTCCTTTATTTTCCATTTCCGAAGAAACCATTGAAGAAAATGACTCTGTTTGTTCATTTTCGCTTCTGAAAATTATCCGTTGAGGAAAATAACCAGATTATGTCCTACATATCTCTGGTGACTATTTGACACAAAGTCATAAACAGACTCCTACGAATTAATTTCGGGACGAAATTTCCTAAAGTAGGGGAGACTGTAACACCTGTGTCATTTCAACCATCAAACAAATGCCCAACCAATGAAATATTGTATTTCATACTTGGGATTTGTAAAAATATGTGTATCGTTTACACATATCAATTCTTGTTCGATTTCAAACTCTATATCGCTTTCTGGAAGGTTATACACGCTCTGATGCGTAAATATAACCAGTTTAATCCAACGAACACTCTGGAATAGTGAAATAGGCTTAACATACCTTAAATAACCTTTACATAACTTAGATATAAGTTTTGGAAGGTTTGGTATGGTGAAATCAAAGTTTAATCGCTTACAGGGACTAAAGTTGACAAACTGCGAAAGTATGTCAATTTGAACTGTAACGAACATTCCGGAACATAACCATAAGTTAAACACACCTTAAATATCCTTTGCATAGCTTAGAAATAGGCTTTGAGGGGTTTGGTGTGCTAAAATAAACTTTTGGAACATTCAGGGACTAAAAGTGTCAAAAAGTGCACAAGTTTGCATTTTCGCGCATAACTTACGTTCTGAATACATCCGGACATCCAAAAATTTATGAAAGCATGACTACATTATATTTTAGTGTTCGCCTTAAGAAAAATCCATTCGTTTCGTCATTTGGATCGTTTTTCGCGCTTGTGCGCATTCCGTCGTAATTAAGCGAACATCGCGTTCGTACGGCTAAACGAACCGACATCCGAGATATTTTTGAGCACATTTTAAGTTCCCTATACTTTAACTTCATTTTAGAGCTTTGAAATGGGGTTAACGGGCCTTAAACGTGTCAAAAATGGCCTAAATACAGTTCAGGGACCAAAACTGTAATTCTGCCAAACTGCACCATACGATGCGTATGGTATATATACCATACGATGCGTATGGGGTCTGCAGACCAGGTTCAGTGTATTAACAGCCTGTTTGCAGCTGTTTTAACCACAACCACATGTTTGCAACTTGCCTAATCTGTTGATAAACATCATTTTTAGCCACCATAAGGTTCCGACAAGTGTACGCCTTGGATTCGATCACGTACTACGAGAAACGATCCTAACGGCTCTACTTTTCCTATAAATACCCACCCCCCTTTGGCTTAAAAACCCACTAGAATTCTGATTTTGAGAGCTCTAAGTTGAAACCATTGTTTCATACCTGAGTTCTTGAGTCGGGGTTAGCATTCGGGGACCCTGGGTTAGTATTCTTTCGTTCTTTTCCTTATTTTTACTGCTTTTCGAGTCAGAAAGTCAAACTTTGTTTGACTTTCAGCGTTGACCAGTAATGGTCAATGCGAAGTTCGTTTGAACTTCGCAACGTGAGTGTAATCACGTTGGTCATAGTCCCTTGGGACTATGCCCACTGATTACCACGTTGTCTAGGGTCGTAGGGTAGGCGATCTAATAAATCGCCTATACCTTCGAACCCGACCCAGTTTGGTCGATCATTAGGATCCGACCAAATACATTAGGTGACCATAGTAGGTAGGGAATAACCTTCCGAGGTTATACCCTATGGTCACATCGTTTAAGTAGTTGTATGATAGGTAGTTTATATGCCTTAGGTAAATTACCAGAATACCCTTTTCATGTATAATTGGTAATTAAGCATATGTAACCTAAACCTTTGTCACATAACTGATTATGTAACATGATTAGGCATATAACACTTGTCATAGGGCTAGTTAGGCAGTCCGAACGCGTTTAACGCGAACGAGGCGTTAAAGTAGCATAAGCTACCTAAACGGGTCGTAATGGGTCGTAAACAATTAGGTTAAGTTTCATTTAGTATGTAGGCTTTGTTAAACCAAAAGACACGAGTCTCTACACTCGTTTGGTTTACAAACCCTAATGCTACCCAATCTTCCGACTTAGGTCCGGTTAATTAACATAGTTACCTATATTAGGTGCCGTTTGATTTCCGTGATCTCTAGCATTGTTTGGTTGTCACTCAAGGACTACTGAGCATTCTCAAGTGAGTACATAGACCCCTCTTTTACTGTTTTCCAAACTGTTTTGGGGTGGAACACATGTGCCTACTTGTTACTTTCATGCTTTCCTGTTTTGACATCATATACTTGCTATGTTCATTAGTACATTATAGTACATGATTTCATTACATTTTTTGCTATGTATGTCCATTGTGTGCATACTTAGTACATTGTTTTACATTACATTTTGTTGCATATGCTCATCCAGTATATGAACACTTTGACATATTACCCAATACATTTGACAATTGATTTGACATAGACATTTCGGCATAGACATTTTAACATGATTGACATTTGATCATGCATTTCCCACAAAACATAACTTTGATTTAAACCAAGTTTTACTTCAATACTTTGTTTTTGTGCATATGGTTTAGTTGAGACCTTTCACTTGCCATACATGACATATTTGACATAGACATTTGACATGGATATTTGACATAGACATTTGACATGGATATTTGACATAGACATTTGACATGGATATTTGACATAGACATTTTGACATGATTTACATCTTGACATGAACATTTTACATTGTTTGGTTTGGTTTGATTAATTGATTAAGTAACGATGCGTATGTAATATGATACAAGCATGGTGGATACGCCGCTGGTACTTCCTATATATAAGTGTTTGTATGGTATTACATGTCGTAACGTTATTTGAATCATTTCAGTTTGAGACATAGAACATTTTATACAAATAACATATTTTTTCACAAGACATTGATTTACAAACAACTTATCTAATACAAACTCATTTTACATGGTTATTCATTTAACCATACATTATTTATGCATATCATCTGATCTTATCGATTTTCAAATGATTTACAAAACAAAGCAAATAACAAGGTTCATGACTAAACATTTTCTCAAACATAAGTCATGAAACCTATTTTCACAAAACCTATGTATCTCACCGGCATTTTTATGCTGACGTACCTATTTTCACATGTGTTTTTCAGGAACTGTTGCATAAGATGATCAAGATACATATAGGCAGACTTGGGCTTTAGTGACAATAAAAGATGCAGACTAGTTAATTATGTTGTATTTCCATGTTTGTTTAGACATTGTAACACTTATATTGAATAAAACGAAACTTTAATTTCCATGGTTGTGAAACATTAATTCTGTTACAACACTCCCCGATGTTTCCGCCACGTTTTGTATGTTCTACGTGGTCGGGGTGTGACAACTTAAACTGGTACACGGCTTACTATGCATGAATCAACAAAAATATTAATTACCCTTTAAATTATAACGAAAATATTACAAACAAAGAAAAACATGCATGTTTAAGGGAAAGGAAAATACACACAAAAAAAAAACTCCAACTCAACACAGTATCATTACCAAAATACAATAACCATCATCATACATAAAAAACAACATAACTAATCTTCGCCAAAACTGTCGATTTCAATCACCTCATCCCACTTCCAATTCTTCAGCGCCTTTACCCTTTGATTAATTCTTTTGAAATTACGAGGCTAGAGAATAATATGTCAGTCACTCATCTAGAATATTAACTAAACATATAGATATGGAACCAACCTTGTTCATCTCATGCTTTATAGAATTGTCGGGACATCCAACCAAAGCACCAAACTCCAAGTCAAAGCCTTTAGATTTGTTCTGAAATTTACAAAACAAAATATAAGCAAACATAATAAGATTCAGCATAAACATCACCAACTATCACTAACAATATAATTTACATACTTTAACATAAACGATTTACCTTTGCAACTCCGATTGAAGACATAGTCAAGTCAGGAAGTACTCCAAATAATTCTTCAAACTGAAAAACAATATACTCATTAATAAAATAAACTACCATGTTGAACTAAAACAATGTTATCTTTACAGTTATAATAGAATTATTACATACATCTCCAGTTTCATCAGATATCTTACTCAACTTTTGAAAATGATCATCCACTAAAATGTTGTCAGCCACAAGCTGGAAAACAAAAAAAAAACAACTGTTAACCACTGTTGTCATAGTATATTACAAAAAAAAACAAAAAACAAAAAAACCATCACAAAAAACACAATAGCTGTAAATAACACAATAATTCTAAGTAACACACAATATCATAAATAATAACAGAAACTTCATCATAAACTTGCTACGAAATGTACATTCTTATTAGAGCAATAAGAAAATTCATGCAAATGACCATCCACACACTCATCAGCTACAATCTGACAAAAAAAAAACATGTCAATGATTTTTTAGTATAATAACACAAAGGATTCCTACAAACACAAAAATAATATTAAAAAACACAATGCTATGTAAATCCCAATACTTGACAAAACAAAATGATATTACATTTCCAACTATATTAGAAGACATCATATCTGCTGGCTGCTTCATTTCCACAACGCTGTCCAACCCAGCAAACTGAAAAACAAAGCATCATTATTCAAATGAACAAACATGGTTAAATAAACACAATACCATATAAATTAACATCTTACATTTTCCCCCGAAATTGAATCCTCATCATACACAGCATTATCCATCGATCATAACTGAAGCAAAACAAACAAACTAAATAAGAAACTATTATCGAAGCATAACAAACATCATTAACACATAAAATATGTAACCACCTTACAGTGATATGCTTTATTGAAAAGGATGTAATGCAAAGCATTCACGGACATATATATACATCTTGTATGCTAACTACCACGTAGAAGTTATCCAAGATGAACCGACAAGGTTGAGAGAGCGTACCCACGTAGCGAGAAACATGCAGAAAACACAGCAAAACTTAACTTGCGTTGAAAAATCAAACTGCCAATTTTTTGGGTTTGAACGGATGAGATTAAATCTTGAAGGTAACCACCTGAATTATTACGGTCAGGATCTACTTGAACGTGGGTTTGACCGACGGTTGTTTCGCGGCGAACAATTTATTAATAATTACCACCCACGGTACTGTCAACCTGACTTGTGGTCATGTTACAACTCACAATGTAGTAACAAATTTTCTATACAAAACCCCAACATACCGACGATAATTGTAGAATACAAATGTAGAATACAAATGTAGAATACAAATACTCAATCATTGTCTAATATAATGTTAATTATGAGAGGTTTTGTAAAAACAGTTTACAAAAAGGAGATTACTCACATTGCTGTCTTAGGGTTTTCCTTTAGGATTTCCTGGTGATTATCTATTAATTACACAAATGCACACGCGTTAGTATAATAACCCAATATTTACATTAGTAATACCCTCCACAAGACGGTATTCCAACGACTACGTAGGGCAAAACCACGACAGCCGTTACGAAACCCTGGATCAATCGGGCAACGTATCTAATACGTAACCGGGGTTATAATACTTACAACGGGGCAGAACTTCATTAATTAGGGGGGTATTATACTCGAGAATCACTTTGACTATATAGAAATTCGAGAGAGAAAAGAGAAATGAACGACTGGGACTGAAAGCCAATGCCGTCAATTTATAGGGCCTGATTTGAGGTCCCTCGTGGCCCGCAAAGACCAAAGGGTCGTCTTACGCGGCCCGCGACCTAGGGGTCTAGGGTTTAGATGCGCTGATTCGAACATGTAGACTTGACACGGATTGGGACACGTGGCACCTTAGGGTTTCACCTGAGATTTGAGCAGTCGCGGCCCGCCTAGGTCACCGCCAACTCGTTAGCGGCCCGCGAGCGAGGTTTGAATCTTGTTTTTATTTAATATTTAATTATATAAAGTATATAGGGCTCGGTTTTCGCATACGGGGTATGTTTTAAGACATATAGGGATATTCTAAATATATTAGGGGTGTCGAAAATAATTTGGAGGGTTGTTATAAAAGAAGTCAAAGGAACATCGATCTTCGAGAAGTTAGAGTTAAAGCGACGATAATAACCAGCAAGACTAAGAAACGAACGAATTTCAGTCGGAGATTTAGGTGCGATCCAGTTCTTCACAGCTTCGATTTTAGCGGGGTCAACGTGAATACCAAGTTCGTTGATAGTATGACCCAGGAATTGAACCTCTTTTAATCAAAATTCGCACTTGGAGAATTTGGTGTATAGACGTTCAGTACGAAGAAGTTCAAGGATAAGACGCAAGTGTCGCTCGTGCTCTCCTTGTGTCTTGGAATAGATAAGAATATCGTCGATGAGGACAGCGGGTGCGTTAGTCAAACCAAAGGGCATGACCACGAACTCGTAATGGCCATAACGCGTACGAAAGGCGGTTTTAGGTACATCCTCTTCGAGGACTCGAAGTTGATGGTACCCAGAATGAAGATCGATCTTTGAAAAGCAGGTCGCGTCTTGCAATTGATCGAAGAGGTCATAGATGCAAGGTAGAGCGTATCGGTTCTTGACAGTAAGCTTGTTGAGCTCACGATAGTCAATACACATACGGAATGACCCATCTTCCTTTTTGACGAACAAAACGGGAGCGCCCCAAGGAGAAGTACCAGGGCGTATAAAGCCTTTATCAAGAAGCTCTTGAAGTTGACTCGAGAGCTCTTGCATCTCCGTGGGTGCTAAACGGTAAGGAGACTTAGCGACGGGCATAGCGCCAGGCACTAAATCAATGCGAAAGTCAACTGAACGAGCAGGAGGCGGACCAGGATGATCTTCGGGAAACACATCAGGAAAATCGCGTATGATGGGGACGTCGCTTATGCTTGGGCCTTTATCCTTCTTTTCCACAATATGGGTGAGGAAGGCCAAGGTACCCTTGCGTGAGCATTTGTTCGCTTGGATACACGACATAAGCTTGAGACATTGAGAAGTTTTCTCGCCATACACGTGTAGAAAATCACTGCTTGGAAGAGGAAGACGGATAAACTTCTCAGAACAAACAACTTCAGCATGAACTCGCCTAAGCCAGTCCATGCCTACTATGCTGTCAAAGCTACCCATTTGAATATGTATAAGATCGATTGAGAATGTATGGTCGTTAAGAATCAAGGAACAATTGGAAAGAACAGAATCGACAGCGACGGATTTACCATCAGCGACTTCGACAGCGAAATATCTTGGCAGCTTAGAGCATTACACATAAGCAAAGGTTCGAATACTAGCGACACAAAACTTTTATCCACACCAGTATCAAATAGACAAGAAGCATGAACATGGTTCACAAGAAACGTACCAGTAATGACATTGTTTGCATTTTGAGCCTGAGCGGCAGTGATGACAAAAGCACGGCCTCTAGCAGGTTGTTGAGCTTGTTGCTGCTGTTGTTGCTGCTGCTGCTGTTGAGGCTGATAAAGCTGTGGACACATGTTGGCTAAGTGATTGAGATCACCACACTTAAAGCATGCTCGCACAGGAGCAGCTTGAGGTTGAACCTTGTTAGGAATAGGGTTTGCAACGAGGGCTTGATTCTGGTTGTTTTACGCTTGAGGGATGTTGCGGCATCGGTCGGCAAAATGCCCAAACCTATGGCAACGACGCATTTGCGGCACAGTGTGTTGATAGGATGATGGTACAAACAGGTAGTACACTGGGGATGAGATCTAGTGTAGGCTCGTTTTGGTAGTTCGTGTTTGCGGGGGAACGGCGGCTACTGCTTGTAAGGGTTGAGGGTTTGGCGGAGTGATGACCGCAAAATTCTGGCTTGAAGCCTTCCGCTTCTTACCTTTGTTCTTCTTGGATTGGGAGGATGAAGGTTCAACAGCGGTGGTAGTATCGGTGGTATCAGTGACGGCTTGGTGCGCACTCTTCGTCGAAACCTTGTCAAAGGTTCCATGAAGAACGCAATTGTTGTTGAGTTCGGTGGCTATGCTAAAGGCTTCCTCTATGGTTTTGGGGCAAGCAGAGGCAACATGGTTAGTCAAGGAAGGTGCAACGCAATGGATGAATTTGGCTATGGTCTTGGGAACGGAGTCGACTTTTCCAGGACAGAGGACAGTGAGTTGTTTAAAGCGCGTAATCAGACCATCCATGTCGCTCCCCTTCTGAGTAAGGTTCCAAAATTCGTTCTCCAATTTTTGGAGTTCGTGAGGAGGACAGAAGTGGTCCTTCATAAGCTGCTTGAGTTCGTCCCAAGTCATGGCATGTGCAACATCGTTTCCCCTCTTGTTGCGTACGGTTGTCCACCATTCGAGTGCCTTTTCACGAAAAACCCCAGTTGCGTTCAAGGTTCTTAGTTCGTCAGGACAGCCACTTTGCAGGAAAGTAAGCTCAATTGCGTCAAACCAATTCATCATGGCGGTAGCGCCATCTTTGCAAGTAAACTCTAAGGGTTTACAAGCCATAAATTGCTTGAATTGGAAGGTCGGTTTGGGTCTTTCTGGCTTTGAATCGACAGAGCCATGCGGTGAGTCAGGGTTGATCTTGCTAATGATATCAGGGATGACCTTAGCCATTTGCGCAACAATAAACTTCATACAATCCTTTTTTGACATGGTTTTGGAGCTAGAACCCTTCTTTGATTGGAGCTTCTTGGATGCGCTGGACGACATCTAAAGGATCGAAGAGAAGGAAATAATGAGACTTGATCATAAATTCAAAATAAGTTTGCAAGTTTAAGCATATAAGCATGATGTATCACGTATGATTCACACAATTGGCATGAATTTAGCAAGTATTCAACAAGTATAAACACGTATGAATGCGTAAAAAGAGTATAAATTTAGTTTGTTCACGAGAATTATTATTGTTTTTTATTGCGCGAGACGTGCGAATTGTGTAATGGTTTTGAAATGAACGAGGTAACAATTTAAAATCACATATAAATTGAATCACATAAAAGAGAGGCTCATAAAACATAGGATTGTTTCGGGTTTAGAAACGTCAACTATTCCAAAGTGAATCGAAAGTCCTTTCAAATTAGCGAAACGTGCTTTGGCCTATAGGTAAGATACTCTCGTCGAGAAGTGATTAACAGTATCTTACCCTTCCAGTTACTACACGTCTCTAATCGATTGAAACAATTGAAACTTTGATGAGATCGAAAATCGAGGAATGGGACGTAATCGACAAGGTGCGGGTTTCACCCCTAACTTGACGATTTCGTACCCTAATGTGGTTGGTACTCGTCGGGTCAAAATATAATTTCGACACTTTGACGAGGATCCACTAGAGTTTGAGTTGGAAATTTACCATTAAGATGTGGATTTCACTCCTAGCTTAATGGCGAAATTTCATGCAAAATAAGAATAAGCGGAATGTGAGTCGTTCACCAAATTGTGGGTTTCACGCCTATTTTGGTAAACTCGTCTCTTTTGTATAAAGAGTGTCTTCAAGTCTTCAAGTGTATTGTGTAAAACGTCTTAGAAAAGACATTGTGTAAATATTAAGACCAAAAAGAAAGAGAAAGAAGCAAAGTAGGAAGAATAACATTTTAAGCAAGTATCAAGAATGGTAAAAAATATGGTTCCTACTATAGACTAGGTCGAACATGGCAATTCTACGTAATTCCCTATAGTTATGGCTCTGATACCAATCTGTCACACCCCAACCAATGGCGGAATAATCGGAGTGAGACTAGTTCGAGATTGCAAGAGACTTCATAACACTATTTGTGACAATATTTAATTCAACCGATTTCATTTCATAGCAAAATTGTCAAATATTACAAGGAAATTCAAATAACAACATTGTTCAAACATAACAATAACAAAATTGATACAACACTTTAAACCTAAACGTCTAAGTGAGTATCTTGGTATCTTTGCTAATCCATTTTCATAGCATCATCAATCCTCAACCTGTAACATGTTTAAAATACAATTCAATGCAAAAGCAAAGGAGAGTATACAAGTTTATGAATAAGTATAAGTATAAGTTTAAAAGTTAAAAATGAATCCACATGGCAACTTAGTTTATACAAGATCATCATTCAAGGCATGCGATATTTCTAGTCAACCCTCTGTTTACGCAAAAATGAGATAATTCAACATGACCTCTCGTTTATTGGTGGTGCGTTACTCCTATAGCACTATACATATTAAATGAAGGCTAGTAATAAGCTAATGACTATTGTATCACATAAGAATCACCCAAGTACAAGCATCAAAGTATAACAAACATAGCATTCATGTATAAGGGATTGTTCTCGTGCATTTGCATAAAGAATAAGTTTAAGTGTGGTTTAATAATTTAACATGTTACACCCCAAAAGTGGTAAACATAAAAAGGGGGTTTTCGAATATACTCACGGGTTTGCAAGTCTTCTACTTGTGAATCCGCGAGTGAGTTGTTGGTTGATTAGGAGGTTGGAACACCAAGTCCTTCTACGCGAAGAAACAAAGTGTATGAGTATTTGGAATTCGGAAGATTAAAGATTCGGAATTTAAACAATGAGACCTTAAACATATGAAAATAATCATCCTTAACATATGATGTTTGGATGATAAACTTACTACTTGACAATGTCCATTTATTCATGATCAAAGGTTCAGTTTGTTAAGTATATTACATATATTATATACATATTATTATGTCCAATAATTCAAGCATGAGGTAAAAGATTAAGATCTTCATTTAGGTACCTTTAAGTATCATGGAAATCATGTAGGAGGTAGGAAGAACAAAACTTACATTTAGGCACCTCTTATGTGTTCACCACTACACTTGATGTAAAAACATACAAGGAGGGTCATGAACTATGAATAATACAAGAATATTAAACACTAATCTAAGAGAAATCAACAAGTAATGTGGGGATTTTATGTAGGATAACCCAAGTTAATCCATAATCACACCTTCATCAACCTTGAAGCTTGAACATCACTTGTGGGTTAAAAACCCTAAGCAAAACAGAATTCATATGAGGTTTAACCTCTGATTTTTGAATGTCTCAGTCCCGTTTTTAAGCCCAACTAACCATACAAGTGGTTATGAGCATAAGGACGTGGGTTTGAGTTGAGTTTGACTCAAGTTTGAACTAGTTAAACAAAGTTTGATTCATAACAAAACGAACAATGAACTTTGGATCCTTTTTGCCGGAGTTTCAGGGACTTATATACTGTGAATCACCCATGGAATCGAAGCTAAGGAAAATCCAAGCACATAGGAAAAAGAATGAGCTAAAACGGACAAGTATTGAGTGAGTTATGCTCACTTTAGTGAAGGATAGTGCTTCTGTCCGAACTTGAAGTTTCAGCTACATTTTTAGTGATTTGAGAGAGATTTAGAGGAGTTTGTAAAGTGATTAGGGCTTGGAGTGGTGTGGTATTTATAGGGGAAGGGTTGGAGTTAGTGGTTGTGGGTCTTTAATGCAAGAAACACACATTGGAAGCAACAAACACACCAAAACAGCCCAATCCTGTAAGCTGAATGAGCTGGTCAAGGATTCGTAGTTCTCGCGGGCCGCGAAGGGGGACAGGGGGGAGGTTCATGGGCCGTGACAAGGGGGAAAGCTGAAGACCAAGTTTTGTTTATTTGTAAATTGGCCCCTGAAGTTTACTAATTAGGGTTTTTGAGTGTTTTAGGGACTATTTTCGCCATAAAAGCATAATTTAAGGACAAAATAAGTATGAGGAACATAAACCAAGTATAATTAAGCGTATGAATGTCGTATTTAAGTATCGTTTACGATCAAAACACATTTTATGCATAAGTTTCAGATATTTGCAAGTTTAGCACATATTTTCCAAGAATTATGAATAAGCATCAATTGTTTCACAAAATTGAATGTATGAGTATGTATAAAGTATGTGCAACATGAATTTAACAAAATAGGAGTTTTATTTATGATCCAAGTCTTGTATTTTACAACGATTACAAAGAAAGAACGATTACAAGAACACAAGGTTTCCAAAAATAGAAATACAAGTAAGACTTTCTAAATATGGAAAGTACAAAGAAGCAGGGCGTTACATGGATTGTCAGGTATATCAAGATCCCTAAAGTGTTTTCCATTAGATATTAAAAGAACTGATTAATAGGGAGGCATCACAAAACTGTACAGAACTTAAGGAAGGCGAAGAGGGCAATGCGACAGAATTCAACAAAGAGCAGGAACTAGAGGCAGCAAACTATGTAATGTATGTTATTTCAGATTGGAATGGAATGAAAAAGCTTATGAAGAGACGAACCATTGACTTTAAGAGGGTTGCAAAAGTCATCTGGGAAGCTAATCACTTAGTCATCACCTATGCAATGAAGCAACAAAGTCGTAACACCTCACCGAATCAAGTTTAGGGGAAAGAGTTGGAATTATAAACTTAATTCTATGTTTAGTTGTAATTACGTTTTAGTACATATCGTAGATAGCATGGTATCGTATCCACAGAGAATTTATGGTTAGTGTAGAAGACTTTAACTAAAAACTAACATTATCTAATTTGGGGGTTTGATTAATTGATTTCAAAAACACAAAAACTAATTAAGAAAGTTGTGAGCAAGATGAGAAAAGTATCCTCCACCGGGAATTCCGATTGCCCGTTTTAACATGAAAACCCGTTTACAGATTCATAACACCACATAGACATGGTCTTGAAATTAATGATTTTGATTAATTATTAGGGATAGTTTTTAAGACTCACCATACAACCTAATAACCCGTTTTATTATATCAATTACCCAACAATTTACCAACCCATTAGCAATGCAAGGAAATTGCCAATACGCTTGATAAACGACAAACAATTCAAATATAATAAACGTTTCACAAAATCAACACAAGTGGTCAAGATTTACGGGTTAAAAAGAATCCTAAAAACAAAGTTTTCAATGTAAAACGAAACAATCTTTCATCCAGGTGGAAGTCACAAGGATTTTAGCCACTGATGGTTGTCATCTTGTTGCTTGATTTCTCGTGCTCAAGCATAAGAGCTTGTTGTCAAAAGAAATTATTAAACCCTGTGTGCCACCTCCAAAATTCAGTCGTCCCAAAAATATTGTTTGCGATTATTTCCTTGTCCCTTTTTGTGATCAACTCCAATGTAGCCGTCCAAAAGTCCTTTTATTGTGCGATCGATCTTCCCAAAACTTGGGAACAGTGGCGGATCCAAAAAAAATTTCTAATGGGTTCCTTTTTATAGATTATCACTAATTTTTTACAAATCATACAAGGCTTTCATTGATTCTCACATTTTTTCCAAATTGACTGGGTTCCTAGAAACCCACAAAATGTGCCTATATCCGCCACTGCTCGGGAACCAATCTAAAATAATATATCATCTGCCGTTAATAATATATATCCCTTCCCTCTATTGACAACCGAGTTCCACCTAAATTACCTTGTGGGCTGGTTTCCTTAAAGCACATGATATCAACCTGATTCTTTCTAAAACCCACATATCCTTAATGCTATAACTTTACTTTTACTAGTAGAGCCCAAATAACATAGCACATTAATTCTTGTGATGTCACGATCCACAACATATTATTTTGTGATTCAAGTTGAACTCCAAATTCCATATTAAATACTCCTTTTTAACATTATCTTGATATGCCATCTTCCTTTTTTGCATCAATACTAGATCATCTAAATATATTTTTCTCATGAATTAACTTCTGCATTTGGCATCCACTTTAGTTGTTGATCATCGATTTTAGAGCTTGACTTCCATTTTAATATAATTTCACTACTTTAGCTTATTTACTATCAAAACCTACAAAAATATAAAACAAACTCAAAGTTATCTATTTTATAATAAAATCAATCCATTTACCTATTAATTAGTATATACATTAGAATGTATCTAAAATTACCTATTATTATTATTATTATTATTATTATTATGATTATTATTTTATATTTAAAGATTATAACAAATCTACTAAATTTAAAAAAAACATTAATAATAATAAAATAAAACATAGATAATAGAAATTACATAATTCAACTTAAATATTAAACGTTACTGAAGAAACACCATGTTAATTCGAAGATTAGCTTGTGGTTTATGTCTCGTCCAAATAATGGTTAATCTTCTTTCGTTCTCGACAAAGAGCTGCGCTGATCCTGCAAAACAATTAACACACCGTGAAGCTCGTTACAAGGATGAGAATAGGGGGTTCTCCTTGTAACCACCATCTGGAGTGAGAATAAGAACTTGCTTTGAGGATTAAAGTGTGTGTATTAAGTGAGAGAGAGCAAGAGAGCGATCCTTAAACCTGTAGCCGAAGCTCTCTATTTATAGCCGAGGTGAGTTGTGAGGAGATAGGCTGATAGGCCTTGGGCCTGTGACCGAAAATAAGGAATATCCGTTTTGCCTCCCCTGTCACGACCGTTAATGTCTACAGGAGAGGACGTAGTTGGCGCACATTGAATGGATCCACTTGTTCTGGCATCAGCAGTTAAGTGGAGATCATGGAGCAGCGGTCGGCACACGTTGATTGGTGCCACGTACGTGTCATTGTGTATTTCTTTTCTCCTGCATGATTGCTCATCGTGCAGCATGATAGAGTATAATTTGTCATGCGCTCATTGGTCTACTACTTTGTTGATCATACCTTCTGTAGTGTCCAACATTGTCTTACGCTTCCTGGCCTTACACCAATTCACTTGTAGAAGGAACTAAGTGTTGGATCATATCTTTTCTGAATGTGGCCTCGCGCACGACCTGAGTTCAACTCATGTAGTCACACCTATCAACCTTTACTATGATAATTCCCCTTCGTTTTGCGTGGTAAAAACTTTGAAATTTGAAAAGAGCATCTTCTGACAGGTTGGTGGCAAAAGCGACGACTGATGTGATCGCTGACACGGTGGTAAGCATGTTGTCACTGTGTCAAGCGCACTGTTTCGTGTTGTGTCAGGAGGGTAGAGTCCACGTACACGTGATAACCGTTGCTTCGGTTTCCCTGCCTGACGTGTCGATCCCTTATTGGGTACACGCTGCAAGTTTCAGGCACGGTTACCCATCGTATTAAATGCGATGGGTATAAATAGGTGGAGTGTGCAACGATTCCATTCATGTTTCCTTGAATTCCTTCTATAGTTTCTCTATTCTCTTTGAATCTTCAAATATTCAACTAAAAAGCTGAAGATCTTCGATTTCTAGATTCTTTAGAACCTTCACCTGCATATATGGCTGATCGCGAAGATGACGTTATAGAAGTTGAAGAAACCGGTGGTGGCATGCCACCATTGAAGTGGGAGGAAGTACTCTTTGAGCAGATCGCCTAGGGTCATCAATTTTTCGACGAATGAGACGCCCGATATCCCTCCAAGGGTCAAACTCCCGCCGATGCACTGCTGGGATATATCACATTGTTTTTCGATTTTCTCAGGGAAGGTAACTTCCGGTTACCGGTGACCAACTTCTTTGGTGCCATTCTTTCTCACTACTGCTTTCATGTCTCATAGTTGAGCCCGTTGGGCATGGTGAGGATTAGACATTTTCAGTTTGCTTGTCGGTCCGAAGGGGTGGAACCGACCGTCGACCGCTTCCTAGTCTTCTACCAATTGCACAGCAACTTGGGTTTCTTTTTCTTTGCCATGCGTGGCATGGCAAAGAAGATTCTTGTTTAACCTTCCGAAGAGCTATCACGACTGAAAGGGTAAAGTCTTCTTCATTCGCGAGGAAGTCATCCCCATAGCTAAGGAGTTTCGTGCGCCTGGTGCAACACCGAAAGAGACTCTGTCTGTACCAAAGGGAATGGCCTAGTACAAAAGGTTGATGGCACTGCCTAACCAGGAATTCGGTGAGCAAGTGTTAGTAGCGACAGGCGTGAGCCATACATGGCCATGCAATAGCAAGGATATCCCTGTACTACTCTTAGAAGGTGTTAGTAAGCCTTTATCGCTTCGTTGAGTTTCCCAATATTCTTGATGCGTTGAAGTAAGAATAACTTATGTGGCTTCATTTGTTTGTTTGCAGAGATTGATCTATATCACTTGGCATTCGCTGCCAATGCTAGGGTTATGGGCGTGCGACCCTTGCGCGAGGATGAAGAGCACTGGTACGAGCTGATTCAAGTTAACTTCATGTATCCAGCAGTAAACTCGTTTGCTGCACTGCCTACTTCCACTGAAGGTGCGTTAATTCTAAACCCTAGGTCATGTAGGTTCATAACTCCTATTGGGGAAGAAGTTTTACTGCTTTCGAGCGAGGAGTCAATTACTTCTTCAGAACACGGGTTAAATATCCTATCTTATGCATTTGCAGGTAGTTTGCGCGAGCTTGGTGTTGACCCTGAAACACAAGAGGTCGAGCAAGAAAAAGAGTGTCTCCATTGCCGAAGGGGCGCGCACAAAGAAACCAAAGGCGAGTGCTGCGATGTCTGATGCCGCCTCGCGTGAAGGTATGACTCGCCCTCCACAACGTAGCTTAGATGATTTTGTAATTGTTGCTGATTCCATGGAAGAACTATACTCGAATAGGTCGTTGAGCCAGAAGTTGAAATTCTTACCTCTGCTGCAACTCCCATCACTTAAGGTGCCACTCCTAGTAGTGGACCTGTTAAGGCAGAAGAGAATATCGTGCGGGTGGAGAAAGTAGTTGAGGTTGAAAAACCTGTTATCATTGAGAAGACATCGACTGTTGAGGTTGAGGAACCTGCCAATGAGGCTGATAAGCCTACCAAATAAATCAGGTTAGAGGGTGCAGCCGATAAGGGTAATCGGGCTGATGCGCAACATTCAGGTGGCGCTTGCGCTGGTGCGCTGTTTGGAATTTAATATGACATTTGTGTCTTTCAATCGTTGTACAACCCTAAACAATTCAATAATCAATGAAACATTTTGTTTTATTTATGGGATTGTATAATTACATATGACAATTTCATGTTTTAGTTCTTGTTCGATTTCATGCTCTTAAACCTTTTCTGGAAGTGAAATCGTAAATTGTTATGCAAAACGTAATCAGTTTAACGCGACGTACACTCTGGAATAATGATATAATCTAAACATACCCTAAATACCCTTTACATAACTTAGAAATAAGTTTTGAGGGGTTCGGTATGGTTAAAACATGTTTATTCGAGCTCAGGGACTATATGCGTTAAACTGTGAAAGTCTACCGATTCACGTATTTCTTAATACGAACCACGTACACACATCCAAAAATTTTTGAAATCATTAAAATCTTGTACTTTATTGATAAGAATGCAAAAATATCATTCGTTGCGCAATTTTGGTTGTTTTTGCGTTCGTTAAAACGTTTGTCGTAGTTAAGCGGAAAACGCAACCGTACAACCGAACGAACCGACATCCACGACATTTTTGGGCATAGTTCAAGTTGAATATACTTTAACTTCCTTATAGATCCTAAAAATGGGGTTAACGGGTGTTAGAAGTGCTAAAACGCGACGAAACAAGTCCAGGGGCCAAACATGCCATTTTAGGAAAGTTCCGCCACTGCAATAGGTTTACGTACTGCAAACCAAGGACCTACACAGTCCGTAAATGGTGCCCAGCACCAGTTTTTCCAAACAGCTCATGGTTTTCTTGTGTGATGGCCAAGTTTGTGTGTTCTCCAAGCCTTGAACTTGCCATGGACACTTGTTTTGATCATATTAATCCTTGCAAAACACACTCCAAACACTTGGCATGATCTTGTGCACTCTCAATTCCTATAAATATCAAGCTTTTCCAATGTTTCAACTTGCTCATTTGCTTCATTCTTCTCACATCTGCTCTAATTGGAGTGCTACCATCTTTAGGAGGCTTACTATTGAGCATTCTTGCATCCTAGAACACAAGTAAGTGTTCTATCCTAGTTTTGTTCATTTATTTTACTATTTTGAGCTAAAAGTCAAACAGTTGACTTTCTGTTTGACTTTCGGTTCTGACCATATTTGGTCAAGTCAAAGTTCAATTGAACTTTGCAACGTGATCGTAATCACGACGGTTATAAACCTTTGTGATCATACCTACTGATTACCACGTTTGCTAGTCGAAGTGATAAGTCAAAGTTTCTGTAAAAAATGCACCTTACGTGCATTTTACGACGGAACTATTTTCGGGTATCAAAACACTAAGTTTTGATACCAAATCAGTTTTTCAACTAAGTTAAATATGTTTTGACATGTTTAACTCATGTTTAACTCGTCACTTCAAGTTTAGTGCTTATTTAGGGTCGTAAGTCGAACGCTTTGACCACCGCTTTGACTTTCGAATCCGACCCGTTTAGTCGATCACTAGGATCGGACCAAACATATATTTTGACCATAGTTGTATAGGTAATAACCTCCTGAGGTTATATCTTATGGTCACGTCGTTTGGTTAGTTATATGATAAGTCATTTATATACCCTTAGGAAATGAACAAAATGCCCTTTTTGTGCATAAACCTATTTTAAGCATGTGTAAACAAATTTTTGCCATATAAACGGATGTTGCAACTTTATTAAACATGTTTTGGCATATAAGACTTATCATAGGACTTGTTTGACCATCCGAACACGTATTTATGCAAATGACACGTTAAAGTAGCGTAAACTACATTAATGGGTCATATTCGGTCAAAAGCACTTAGGTTTCATTCCAAATCAGAATGCTAAGTTTAGTGAACCATTTCATATGAGTTCCAACACTCATTTGGTTTACAAGACCTCATTCTATCTGATTCCCCGATTTATGCCCTGTTATACTAACATAGTATCCGACACTTTAGGACGCACTTGAGCATTGTTTAACCTATTGATTCAAGTACTCATAGCAATCACAAGTGAGTACATAGCTCCCCTCTATTATGTTTTGCTAAATGTTTTGGGGTGACTCATATGTGCTAAACCAATTTCAAGTTTTCAAAACAAAGTCTATGGTTTATATTAAACACGACGATTTCAATAATGTGAACGAACTTGTTGGTGCGTTATCCATAACACGAATGACATTCATTAGCTTTGGCCAAGCCGACCAGTAGTATGTTATGGTACCATAGGACTGACAATTCCATTATCGGGCTATCCACTGGATTTGGTGGATAATTGGGCTAACGACAGAATCTGTTATTTTAACAAACCCTTTGGTGGTTTGTTAGTTGATTTAAAGATACGCCTTGGGTGGTATAGTCGAGTCACATAGGTTTGAATGTATTCATTAAAGAACGGCCAAAAGTTTTCACAATTAAAACACAGACGGTTGACGATTTGTTTATAACACGGACGAATGACGAATGGTTTATACCACGGACGATTTGGACGATTGGTTTTTTTACAACACAAACAATTGATAACACGGACGAATTGGACGATTGGGTTATGGTAAGTGATTAGATAACGAGACTTGTGCAATATGATAAAAGTATGGTGGATATGCTGCTAGTACTTCCTATATATATGTGGTTTTATCATATTACACGTCGTAGCGTTATCTAGATCATTTAGACAAATGTTTTCAAACGATGTCACGCAACGCTGTTTACTTAAAGATACAAACCATACAAAGTTTCTTTCCAGATGATTTACCACTCTGTTTTACAAAAACAAATGTTTTAGTCAAGATTCATGGCAATGAGTTTTTTCTTAAACTTTAACCAACATACTTTAGTTGGTTAATTATATTGCAATACTAAACACTTTTTATACAAGGTTTTCACTTATGGACTCTAGTAATCGTACGAGGTATTGCAATATGTATACAAGCCATGAATTTGACACACTCACAAAACCTATGTACTCGCCAGCTTTTCTTGCTGACTCTCTTTTCACATATGTTTCAGGAGCTGTTGTTTGATGATATGATGCATAACATAGGATGGACGTGGGCTTTAGTGACTTAAAATATGGAAGACAATATGTTTGAATTTGTTTCTTTTTACTCTAAGACAATGTAATCACTTATTAATTAAATAAAATGAAACATCAAATGCCGTGTGTTGTGAAACAATTTATCCTGTGACGTGACTCCCCGACGTTTCCGCTGTGGTTTGTTGTTTTACGCGGTCAGGTTGTTACAGGAAAAGTTGGTATCAAAGCCATGGTTATAGGGAATTAGTTTATTTGTAATGCTTTGACCTAGACTATAACCTTTCTAGGACCCTAACATAAGTTATATTGTGTTTAGATCTTAAAACAATACCATCACCTATCCTTAGGCGATTACCAAAACGAGTACACAAAATTTCAAATCCATTTTGAAAATCAATCATCTATCATTAAATGATTTGTTTTAAGGCTTTAAGCCTTAAAAGTTTTCAAAATCTCATCGAAGTTTGGGTCTTATTGATGTGAACACGTGCAATCTGGAAGGGTGGGTGCCTGTACCTCGAATGTTCTGTCTAGGCTAGAGTGTTCGTACAAATCCGCATTATCAGACCAGTCACTCTTACCTAGAAACTCTTGGGGTGAGTGTCCTCTTATAGGCTAAAGCATGTCTTCGCGATACATTATAAAGACCCATTTACTTTGATTAGTCACTGTGTGTCGTTTGTTTGTTTTAAGTACCGAATGAATGACCACCATCCTTATGTTTCGTCCATATTTTCAATACCTCTTTTGTTTATCCAAATGTCAATCTCACACATTTTCTCATGTTTCCTTTTCTTAGAATGCCTCCTTGACGTGATCAAACTCAAGATGCCGCTATGGCAGCCATGATCGCTTAGCAAATCGCTGCTGTGCTCCCGAACCTTATCACCCAGATAAATCATGTGAATAACTACAACAACAACAATAACAATGCACCTGTTCCGTGCAACTATAAGACATTCATTTCGGCTAAACCACTTAAATTTTCTGGGTCTGAAGGAGCTACTAGGCTCCTACAGTGCTTTAAGAGTCTCGAAAGCATGTTCCGACACGTTTATTGCCCGTTCAATGCCCGAATGAGCGAAAGATTGAGTTTGCATCAAGTGTATTTAAGAAAAAAAGGGCACTTACATGGTCGAATGGTGTGATGAGAGACAAGGGTGCCGATGTGGCAATGGCTCAAACTTGGGAGGAGCTTTGTGCTCTAATGATGAAGTAGTTTTGTCCTCGTCATGAACTACGGGCACTAGAAAACGAATTCCACGATCTCAAGCATGATAATGGAGAACACTGTGCCTACATGGACCGATACGAAGAATTGAGCTTGCTGTGTCCCACCATGGTTACCCCGTTGGATAAATCGATATAGAAGTACATAGATGGTTGTGACAACTGGGGATTTGCGGCTCTTAATCATGTGATTAACATGCGATTAACGTGATAATAAATAATGTTTAAGACGCAAATTAACTTAATCAGGCCCTTGGAGTGCCCAGGAACGTTTATTCGACTATACAGTGCGCGTATGGTGATTTACGAGAGATCTGCTGAATAACAAGCGACAACGAACTGATACCCTACAAAATACTAACAACGCCGACAAGTATGGATGTTACACGAATATTTTATGTTTATGAAATTAATTTTGTGAATTTATTAGGCGTCCGTGCGACACAAATGCGAACGTGGACTAAAAACGCGACAGTAGGAAACACATTGGCAACGAAACGGAAGCGACGAAGACGCCTGTCGCCTTCGAAGCTTACATTTTACGCTATATTTAGCCCCGTAATAAAATTTTAGTTATTACAGTTGAAACCGGCTCGAAAAATGCATTAAAGACGGCAACGATACAATTTTCACGATTATTATCGTAATCGACAAACGAACGCACCCAACGCAACTACTGACGCTATTTTCTATAATTTGTTTCTAAAAAAAATTATTTATGATACTTTTAAGCTAATCGGTTGCGATACAGGGTCTCGTAGGAATTACCGGCCACTTACACATGAGATGGGCTTGTGGGCCCTGGGCCCAAACCCAAAACCCACAAGCCTAAATCTGCAAATAACATATTAAACCTCTAAAAATCTATGCAAAATCTCATAAAATCCCACCAAAATCTCTATAAGAGATCTCTATAAGAGATTTGTCTCAAAAGTGAGAACATAATTAGATCCCTACAAGAGATCTTGTTTATAACACTATCCTCCTTTAATTATGCACTAATCTTACTCCTCTCCCTTACTCTATTTAATTCACAGGCAAACACTCACACAAAATGGAGTCAGCCTCTCTCTCTCTCGATTACACTTGCAGACACCACCACAGGAACCAAACTCCACTTCCATCTCTCACACCTTCTCGATCCCTTCCCTCTCTGATAAAACCATCGGCAACCGGAACTAATATTCCGGCGATGGAACCCCCTGCCATCCCCAAACGAGCCGACAACCCCCCCTTTCATCATCATTGCCATCTGCTCCGGTGGCGGAGCCGGAGGTGCCGGCCGGCTGCCGGTGAACCCACACACACGCACACGACGCGCGGCATCAGCGATCGAAGAAGAAATGGAGGGAGAGAGACTGAGAGAGAGATAGGGAAATCAAGAAGAGAGAGAGAACCGCCGCTGACGGCGGCAGCGGCGATGGATTCAGGCGGCGGCGACGGAGACTCAGAACGGTGGATCGTGTCTCGGTCCGGGGGTTCGAGTCTCAGACCGGTCGGTCCATTTATCTGGTGCTCGGTATTCTTATCCGGCGGTTCCTGATCCGTTTATCCGACGGGTCTCACGGGTTTCAGCGGTGCTTGGTTCGGGCAGGTCTCGGTCCAGTTCAGTTTCGGTTCGGGTGGTCTCGGTCATATTTGGGTCATGTTTAAGCAGGTCAGTTTTGGATGTCTCGGTTCGGTTCGAGTCCTGGTACGGGTCAACACCCGAGTCAACTCGGGACAACTGGTCAACAGTTAAATCTGGTTAAACCCGGTCAAGGGCTCGGGTTTGGTGTTCGGGTTAATGGTTGGTTCAACTCGGTTTGACTCAGTCAAACCGAGTTAACTCAGTCAACAGTGGTTTCGGGTCAGTTGGTGTGCAGTTCAGATTGCGGAATATTCGAGTCAGATATCTTCAAGTGTTTCGGTCTCGGCTCGGGTTCAGACAACAGATTCGGGTTTAGTTGACTCGGTCAAACCGAGTCAACTCGGTCAAGTTCAGTCAACAACGAGCAACTCAGTCATACTATTCAGCGGTACGGCACGACGACTTGGTAATGATAATGACACGTTTATAGTTATTTTGATGATGCGAGTCGAGCTCCCGAAACGATTAAACAAATGAATTGTTAGTTAAAATTACTCTAATTTATTTAGTTCGTTCATATAAAATTGACTACACATGAATATCGTTGCAAATTGATTGAATTTTGAAAATATGACGACAACTTGTGTTGTCGGGGCCGTCCAAAAACAGAGGAAACTCTGCCCGTTTTTCGAGAAAATCCCAAAAACAAAACGTGTTTAAACGACAACTGTCGACATCAAGCGACCTTTATAAAAACCCATATAAATGTACATACTATTACGACGATACTCTATAATCAACGAAAAACGTCATTAACATAAACTATTTCATGAAATAAATATAAGGATTTTTATATTTATTTTCAAAGGCTTAGGGCACGACAATTCTTTTATAAAGGTGAGTGTAGTCTATTTCGAGCATCAAACGATTCGGGTTCATTTATAGAAATCAATATAGCTTTATATTACTTTAAAGTTCGAAATTCGACAAATCCATTACAAAAACAATATACTTATGGTTTCAAGCGCCGATAATCCGATTTCATTATTACAAACAAATATAGTTTCTATATTTCCTTCAAAGTTCAAACGACACGAATTCGTTTTATCAAAATAAATATAATTTATATATTTATTTCAATTATAGAACAACATGAATTCGTTATAAAAATAAATATAGTTCGTATATTTATTTCACGTATCAAACAATACGAGTTCTTTTATAAAAATAAATATAGTTTTGTATTTATTTCGAACCTCAAACAACTCGTACTCATTTACAAGAATAAATATAGTATATATTTATTTGAAACATGCAACGACTCGATAAATCTTTTATAAAATAAATATAACTTTTTATATTTATGTCAAGCGCCGAAACGGCATATACGTATATTTTGGCAAATATATACAAGACGTAATATATATGATACAAGTTTATTATATATTACTTTCATACGAATATTCCTATATACACAAACGATTTCTCGAGACGACAAGCGGCCATAACAATATATTTATATGTTTTGACATAAATATTTATTTATTTCTAATATCTCGAGAATCAGGTCTTTTCAAGACTTATTGGTTATTATCGACAATAAACGATACTTTTCAAATATGACCCAATCATTTCCGATAAGTTAACTACTTACCGTTGAATCGTTCGACTAACGATTCGGTAGAGATCGGTGACACGCAGACTAGTTACCGCTTTTACTTAGAAACTTATAAGATATTCCGTGTTAGGAATATTGTAGAATGCACGCTAGCGAGTCTCGTCTGGGAAACGACATCACGAAGTCGTATTTAGCTAGCTTTGCGCATGGAAATTCAGGTGAGTTCATAACCCCACCTTTTTACGGTTTTACATTTTTATAAATGTTTTCGGGGTGGAAAGACATGCACGTTTTGCAAGAACATACAAAGTTTTTGAACGAACAAAAACTCATATTTCTAAAACGTGTTACGAATGGATTCGAGGAACTCAAATGGTTTACGAATGGATCATACTAAATATACCGGTTTTTACAAGACAAATGCGTATTATCGAAATGTGAATGATTTTCATGAATAGGGATGGGATCGTCTGGTAATAATATTGGGACTGGGTAATTTAGTCTGAGAGACTGGGGAGTTAGTCCGAGAGACTAGCTGGGTAATTTAGTCTGAGAGACTGGGGAGTTGGTCTGAGAGACTGGGGAGTTAGTCTGAGAGACTAGCTGGGTAATTCAGTCTGAGAGACTGGGGTGGAATACATGTTACAATTACTACGGACATTTTTATACATGGTATGGTTAGCTTAAGGAGGGCATACATCGTTATCATACATCGTTATCATACACCGTTAGATCATGTGAGTGGGTAGGCTGCTACTAAAGGCCATCAATCCTCATCGTAGGACCGAGGGACATGAGTGATAGATCTATTTGGGTGTAGCGAGCCCCACCCATGAGCCCGCGGGACGGACCATGAGGTGACTATGTTTTCTAGCCGGAAGCCCGGTACAAATTTGCTAGGTTTGAGTCTTCCTGCACCATTTCACACATACCATTGGCTTTGCAACCCATTGGTGATCTCTTTTTCCTTATTGCTACATACCAGGGACATATATACTTACAGAAATACTTGTTTTATACAAATTACATACCATGTTTTATACAAATTCAGAGCATAGGATTATGCGGGTATGGAGTCAAAGTCAGGGTGGGCATTGACGCTTATACGAACATTACAAATACGAGAGTTTACAAATACATGGTTTTACGAACATAATGCGTTACAAATACAAAGTTTCCATATAACTTGACAAGAAAATGATTTTAAATTCGTTTTCTCAACATTATTTCAAAAACCGGTTATCCAAAAAGATTTCTTTCAAATCTTTTACATACAAACTATGAACTCGCTCAACTTTATGTTGATTTTTCGCATGTTTCTTTCTCAGGTTACTTTCAAGTTATGGCACGGTTGGAATAGGAGAACCATGAAGAGTCGAGTACTTATTGGGCGTTCATTTTCTAGAAAGTCTTTGCTTATTTGCTTCCGCTGTGCAATGAAGATACCAGTCCAGTCACGCCGGCTCTGATAATTTCGGGGTGTGACAGATTGGTATCAGAGCTATAGGTTACAGCGAATAGGGTTCTCTGTAGAGATACCTAGGCTCTAACCTCACTTTCCTCTGGGAACTTAGAATATTAAAACCTGAATACGTACAGAACGCCTAGTACTCGTATATGGTCTCCAACCGTTGCCGAAAAACAAACAATCAGAATTTTGTTTTCAAACATACGCTATAGTGGTGTTTTAAACACGGTACACAAGACAGTCGCATACAGTGCACAAAAATCTAAGAGTTTAGGAAACATACATTTAAGACCTTCGAAAACTTATGTCTAAGTTCATTAAAGGTCATCACGTAGGAATCGCAAATATTAACTCGGGCACACACTATTATCCATATTGTCTATGATATTTTAACTTCCCGAGCAGGCAGCCTACGCATAACGAGACGCTAGTGCACGAGAATACATGGAACTTAAATTTTACATCAACGGATGTCGGGGTACATCATATTCTACGCGGAACGAAACGCTAGTGCACAGGTATACGTGAAACTTAAGCTATACATTAACGGAGGTTGAAGTACGACACATACGACTATCAAGGCCAGGCCTTTGAAAAGACACGATGGCGCAATTCAACGACGACGCTAGATTCCTGTCAGCAGGAGGACTAACGATCAGGAAACGACAACTTGTCACGCGATCCTGCAATGACACGAATCACGCCAGGGAGAAGACGAATGTCTCCGCATCCCCCCCTACCTAATTAATGACGAATACGATATGTTCGACATTCCATGGTAATGTTACCTAACAACCGAAAATCACATGCAACCCCAGGTAAAGTCCTCAAATTTCTTTTATTAAAATTTTGAATTTCACATTTACTGAGTAGATTTTCGTATCTCTACTCCTCTTAATGGTCATTGCATCACAATAACTTCTTACACTATGGCGAACACTCATTGCATCATTTCTTGAAAAAAATTCATATGTTACACATACATTAGTTTGTTACGCATGTGGTTTCATTTCGAATAAGTGTTTCATCAAAGATTCAAATATTATTTCGCTAAATCCAATTATTGATTTGTGATTCGAATGACCTGCATTATTGTAATTGTTGGCTCCTTTGTTATCAAGTCAACACATTTTCTTGAAATTCCTCTTCTTTTCAAGTTACATACATGGTTTTTCGTTGTGACCATGCCGAAAGTCTTTCTTGTCGATACATGTATTTATTGTCGGATTGCGTCGAAACCAAGTTCGTTTGTTTGAACTTGTTCATTACACACATTCAATTCAAAGCATCATATGATGTATTGGGAGCATCATATCCAAAATTCGTTTTAACAAGTGTTTCATTTGTTCCGAGTTGAAGTAAACTTGTTTGGCATTCGACTCAATTAAATTGTTTGTTGATTTCGACACCTTGTGGTGGTATTTTCACTTATTTGAAGCTTGCGCTAAACTCGTTTACATATCCCATGCACGGATTTAATTATTTATTGATTTAGATTAAATCCGCTTCGATTTATTATTGCGCATTCATTTGACTTCAAACACAGGTGATACTTGTTTGATCACCACTATTATCGAATTATTTTTTATCACTACGACACCTTGTGGTGTCCGTACAAACTTGTAGCTTGGGCTAAACATGATTGAGCATTTCATGCAAAACACAGGTGACAATTGTTCGATCACCGCTATATTGAATTGTTTCATTCATTGCGATACCTTGCGACGTCGGTATAACTTGCAGCTTGTGCTGATCACGATCGCGCGTTTCATGCAAACTATTACATTTGAGATTGTTGATTCTAAGTTCATTCAGTGGATGTTATTGCTTCTTGAACTCATTTACATGTTGTAAACGTTCATATGGAATTCGATGGGTCGAAGTTCCTGTTCATTATTGAATCCCTGTTGACTTCGTCACACTAGTGACTGTATCAATACATCTTGTTTCCTTTGACATCAACTTTTGAAACACATTTCTTTTAAACCGTTGGGTTCTTATTGTTGAGGAATGTCATTAAATTCACATGATTCGAATAAGTCTTGTTTTGATTACACAGTCATTCACTTTGTTATTATTCGGACCTACCTGCGAACACCACAATTCTGAGGAGATAACGTAGTCTAAATTTCGAGGACGAAATTTCTGTAACAGGGGGAGAATGTGACAACTGCAGATTTACGGCTCTTAATCATGTGATTAACAGGCGATTAACGCGATAATAAATAATGTTTAAGACGCAAATTAACTTAATCAGGCCCTTGGAGTACCCAGGAACGTTTATTCGACTATACAGTGCGCGTATGGTGATTTACGGGAGATCTGCTGAATAACAAGCGACAACGAACTGATACCGTACAAAATACTGACAACGCCGACAAGTATGGATGTTACACGAATATTTTATGTTTATGGAATTAGTTTTGTGAATTTATTGGGCGTCCGTGCGACACAAATGCGAACGTGGACTAAAAACGCGACGGTAGGAAACATATTGGCAACGAAACGGAAGCGACGGAGACGCCTGTCGCCTTCGAAACTTACATTTTACGCTATATTTAGCTCCGTAATAAAACTTTAGTTATTACAGTTGAAACCGGCTCGAAAAACGGATTAAAGACAGCAACGATACAATTTTCGCGATTATTACCGTAATCGACAAACGAACGCGCCCAACGCAACTACTGACGCTATTTTCTGTAATTTGTTTCTAAAAAAAATTATTTATGATACTTTTACGCTAATCGGTTGCGAAACAGGGTCTCGTAGGAATTACGGACCACTTACACATCAGATGGGCTTGTGGGCCCTGGGCCCAAGCCCAAAACCCACAAGCCTAAATCTGCACATAACATATTAAACCTCTAAAAATCTATGCAAAATCTCATAAAATCCCACCAAAATCTCTATAAGAGATTTGTCTCAAAAGTGGGAACATAAAATCCCTGCAAGATCTATTAGATCCCTACAAGAGATCTTGTTTATAACACTATCATCCTTTATTTATGCACTAATCTTACTCCTCTCCCTTAATCTATTTAATTCACAGGCAAACACTCACACAAAATGGAGTCAGCCTCTCTCTCTCTCGATTACACTTGCAGACACCACCACAGGAACCAAACTCCACTTCCATCTCTCACACCTTCTCGATCCCTTCCCTCTCTGATAAAACCATCGGCAACCGGAACTAATATTCCGGCGATGGAACCCCCTGCCATCCCCAAACGAGCCGACAACCCCCCCTTTCATCATCATTGCCATCTGCTCCGGTGGCGGAGCCGGAGGTGCCGGCCGGCTGCCGGTGAACCCCCACACACGCACACGACGCGCGGCATCAGCGATCGAAGAAGAAATGGAGGGAGAGAGAGATAGGGAAATCAAGAAGAGAGAGAGAACCGCCGCTGACGGCGGCAGCGGCGATGGATTCAGGCGGCGGCGACGGAGACTCAGACCGGTGGATCGTGTCTCGGTCCGGGGGTTCGAGTCTCAGACCGGTCGGTCCATTTATCCAGTGCTCGGTATTCTTATCCGGCGGTTCCTGATCCGTTTATCCGACGGGTCTCACGGGTTTCAGCGGTGCTTGGTTCGGGCAGGTCTCGGTCCAGTTCAGTTTCGGTTCGGGTGGTCTCGGTCATATTTGGGTCATGTTTAAGCAGGTCAGTTTTGGATGTCTCGGTTCGGTTCGAGTCCTGGTACGGGTCAACACCCGAGTCAACTCGGGACAACTGGTCAACAGTTAAATCTGCTTAAACCCGGTCAAGGGCTCGGGTTTGGTGTTCGGGTTAATGGTTGGTTCAACTCGGTTTGACTCAGTCAAACCGAGTTAACTCAGTCAAGAGTGGTTTCGGGTCAGTTGGTGTGCAGTTCAGATTGTGGAATATTCGAGTCAGATATCTTCAAGTGTTTCGGTCTCGGCTCGGGTTCAGACAACAGATTCGGGTTTAGTTGACTCGGTCAAACCGAGTCAACTCGGTCAAGTTCAGTCAACAACGAGCAACTCAGTCATACTATTCAGCGGTACGGCACGACGACTTGGTAATGATAATGACACGTTTATAGTTATTTTGATGATGCGAGTCGAGCTCCCGAAACGATTAAACAAATGAATTGTTAGTTAAAATTACTCTAATTTATTTAGTTCGTTCATATAAAATTGACTACACATGAATATCGTTGCAAATCCTTTACAAAAAAAATATACTTATGGTTTCAAGCGCCGATAATCCGATTTCATTATTACAAACAAATATAGTTTCTATATTTCCTTCAAAGTTCAAACGACACGAATTCGTTTTATCAAAATAAATATAATTTATATATTTATTTCAATTATCGAACAACATGAATTCGTTATAAAAATAAATATAGTTCGTATATTTATTTCACGTATCAAACAATACGAGTTCTTTTATAAAAATAAATATAGTTTTGTATTTATTTCGAACCTCAAACAACTCGTACTCATTTACAAGAATAAATATAGTATATATTTATTTGAAACATGCAACGACTCGATAAATCTTTTATAAAATAAATATAACTTTTTATATTTATGTCAAGCGCCGAAACGGCATATACGTATATTTTGGCAAATATATACAAGACGTAATATATATGATACAAGTTTATTATATATTACTTTCATACGAATATTCCTATATACACAAACGATTTCTCGAGACGACAAGCGGCCATAACAATATATTTATATGTTTTGACATAAATATTTATTTATTTCTAATATCTCGAGAATCAGGTCTTTTCAAGACTTATTGGTTATTATCGACAATAAACGATACTTTTCAAATATGACCCAATCATTTCCGATAAGTTAACTACTTACCGTTGAATCGTTCGACTAACGATTCGGTAGAGATCGGTGACACGCAGACTAGTTACCGCTTTTACTTAGAAACTTATAAGATATTCCGTGTTAGGAATATTGTAGAATGCACGCTAGCGAGTCTCGTCTGGGAAACGACATCACGAAGTCGTATTTAGCTAGCTTTGCACATGGAAATTCAGGTGAGTTCATAACCCCACCTTTTTACGGTTTTACATTTTTATAAATGTTTTCGGGGTGGAAAGACATGCACGTTTTGCAAGAACATACAAAGTTTTTGAACGAACAAAAACTCATATTTCTAAAACGTGTTACGAATGGATTCGAGGAACTCAAATGGTTTACGAATGGATCATACTAAATATACCGGTTTTTACAAGACAAATGCGTATTATCGAAATCTGAATGATTTTCATGAATAGGGATGGGATCGTCTGGTATTAATATTGGGACTGGGTAATTCAGAGTGAGAGACTGGGGAGTTGGTCTGAGAGACTGGGGAGTTAGTCTGAGAGACTAGCTGGGTAATTTAGTCTGAAAGACTGGGGAGTTGGTCTGAGAGACTGGGGAGTTAGTCTGAGAGACTAGCTGGGTAATTCAGTCTGAGAGACTAGGGTGGAATACATGTTACAATTACTACGGACATTTTTATACATGGTATGGTTAGCTTAAGGAGGGCATACATCGTTATCATACATCGTTATCATACACCGTTAGATCATGTGAGTGGGTAGGCTGCTACTAAAGGCCATTAATCCTCGTCGTAGGACCGAGGGACATGAGTGATAGATCTATTTGGGTATAGCGAGCCCCACCCATAAGCCCGCTGGATGGCCCATGAGGTGACTATGTCTTCCAGCCGGAAGCCCGGTACAAATTTGCTAGGTTTGAGTCTTCCTGCACCATTTCACACATACCATTGGCTTTGCAATCCCTTGGTGATCTCTTTTTCCTTATTGCTACATACCAGGGACATATATACTTACAGAAATAATTGTTTTATACAAATTACATACCATGTTTTATACAAATTTAGAGCATAGGATTATGCGGGTATGGATTCAAAGTCAGGGTGGGTATTGACGGTTATACGAACATTACAAATACGAGAGTTTACAAATACATGGTTTTACGAACATAATGCGTTACAAATACAAAGTTTCCATATAACTTGACAAGAAAATGATTTTAAATTCGTTTTCTCAACATTATTTCAAAAACCGGTTATCCAAAAAGATTTCTTTCAAATCTTTTACATACAAACTATGAACTCGCTCAACTTTATGTTGATTTTTCGCGTGTTTCTTTCTCAGGTTACTTTCAATTTATGGCACGGTTGGAATAGGAGAACCATGAAGAGTCGAGTACTTAGTGGGCGTTCATTTTCTAGAAAGTCTTTGCTTATTTGCTTCCACTGTGCAATGAAGATACCAGTCCAGTCACGCCGACTCTGATAATTTTGGGGTGTCCCAATGGTTTGCCTGACCCTGTTCAAGACATCGTTACTAGTAGCAACCCTACCACTGTTCGTCAGGCAATCGAATTGGCTGCTACCCTGACTAAGTCTTAGGTCAGGAATGGAAAACTGACCTGCAAGGGTGATAAGAAACAGGCAGCCAAGACCACCCAAGATAAAGAGAACGACAAGAAGAACAAGGCTGAGTCTTCGAAGAAGTCGAGGAAGCGCAAGGCTTCCCAGAACTTTGCGGTTACTACTCAACCTGTGACACCTGGGTCACTGCGACCATAAAAAAAAACCAAATCAATGAAATATTGTGTTTCATACTTGGAATTTGTATAAATATGTGTATCGTTTGCACATATCAATTTTAGTTCGATTTCGTGCTTTAAATCGCTTTCTGGAAGGTCATACGCGAACCGATGCGTAAATATAACCAGTTTAATGCAACAAACACTCCAGAATAGTGACATATGCTCAACATACCTTAAATAACCTCTACATAACTTAGAAATAAGTTTTGAAGGCTTTGGTATGGCAAAAATCAAGTTTAATCGCTTACAGAGACTAAAGTCGACAAACTGCGAAAATATGACGATTCGTACTGGAACAGACATTCCGAAACATGACCATAAGTTAAACATACCATAAATATCCTTTACATAGCTTAGAAATAGGCTTTGAGGGGTTCGGTGTGCTAAAATAAACTTTTGTGTCATTCAGGGAATAAAAGCGTCAAAAAGTGCACAAGTTTGCATTTTCGCGCATAACTTACGTTCGGAATACATCCGGACATCCAAAAAATTATGTAAGCATTAAAATATTTTATTTAAGTGTTTGGCATGATAAAATTCAATTCGTCGCTTAATTTGGATCATTTTTCTGTTCGTTACGACTTCCGTCGTAATTAAGCGAATAACGCAACCGTACGACCAAACGAACCGACATCCTAGATATTTTTGAGCATGTATTGAGTTCCCTATACTTTAACTTTATTTTAGAGCCTTGAAAAAGTGCTAAAAAATAAAGTTTTACAAGTGCAGGGACCATTTTTGTAATTTCTGACCAGATTCAATGAACCTAGTCCATTTTGAAGTGTTGATGGTTTTAACCCATGGTTTTGCAAAACCATGGGCTGGTATTCAATGAACCTAGTCCATATTAGGGGCTCCCATGGTTTTAGAAAACCATGGGCACACATGTAAGGTCTAGATCAAAGCTCAGTTTTCGATGAACGATCTTAACGGTTCTTGAATTCCTATAAATACCCATCCTCACTTCCTCCCAAAGCACACTTGAATCTGATTTTGGCTCTCTAAGTTGAAGTTTATGCTTCATACCTGAGAGTAAATCGGATCAAGATCTTGCGGGGACCTTCTGTAAGTATTCTTTCGTTCTTTTTCGCGTTTTTAGCGGGAAAGTCAAACTTTGTTTGACTTTCTGCATTGACCAGTTTATGGTTAATGAGAAGTTCGTTTGAACTTCATAACATGAGCGTAATCACGATGGTCATAGTCCCTAGTGACTATACCTACTGATTACAACGTTATCTAGGCTCAGTAACGAGTCGTAGTTTCGGCCAAAATACGTATTCTTGCGTATTTTGTAACCAAACTACTTGTGGGTATCAAGACCCTTTGTCTTGATACCAAACTTGTTTTCTAACTTCGTTAAACATGTTTTAACCATTTCAGTTTAGACATATTACATTTACAACACATTTTTCACATAAACATCGTTTTACAAATAACTGAACTTATACAAACTCATTTTACTTGGTTATTCATTTGACCTTACACTATTCTTTTATATATATCATCTGATTTCTTTATCGCTTTTCAAATCTACTACTTCTAATATAACAAAATAATCTTAAGCCACATTTCATGTTCTTAAACCTCTAATTGCCACCTGTCCTCTCTACAGCTTCTAACTTTACAAAATCCCGCTCAAACTAAAACCCTAAATCAAAACACGCGTAGATGGCTCTGTTCCTTCTCCTACAATCTTCTTTCCCCCTTTTCCTTCATCCGCTCTTTTTGCTGAACATCAATTAATCAAAGATTGATACAAATTCCGGACTTTCCATAATTTTCAAATCAGTTTCCTTTTAATCTTAATTCCAATTACAAACCCTATGCCAAACGATTTCACCAGCAATCTTTCTGTCAATTGTTTTCTTCAAACCTAGAATTGACTGTTATTTGTTGACGCTTGATCTAGGGCTCGAATAGATGTTTCAGATCTGTGAGCCGATTCTTATATATCTTCGATTCATCTTATACTCAGATTCAGGTCCCATCTATCGCTGATTTCTTTCACAAACACTAAATCTATACTAGGCGATTCTCTCACGCGGTTATCAAAAAACCCTAAATTGGAAGGCTATGAAAGTGGTAATAGGGTTTGAATCAGGGCTGGAGAATAAGATTCAAAAGAAATTGATTTTGTCATTTGATTCGTCTGTTCTTGATATCAACTTATTAGTCAAGAGTTTAGTGTAAGCTATGTTCTGGTTTTTAGATTTCAATTTGTTGTTTTGATGAGATTCATGGTTTTTGGTTTTGCAGTGAAATTAAGGCTTTTGATTTCCGAGTTAGGGTTTCTTCTTCATATGCGGTCTTCTTTTGCTTCATACTTTCAGGTCACTTACTTTATTTCTTTAATTTAATGTCTCTATGTTATTTCTGTACATTGGATTGCTTGCGAAGACTTTGATTTCTACATGAAATTAAGGCTTTGATTTCTCATTTAGTTCGGAATCTGTTGTTATGAACTTCGTTGCGTTTTGATATTGTGAATTTTAGATTAATTAGGTTAATTTGTTTTCTATTGTGAGTTTTTGCGAGATTAGGTTTCGGATCTACGATTTAGGTTATGAGATATGGAGAAGGGAATTGATTTTTTTGCTTAGATCTAACTGGTTTAGAGTTTAATGTGATGGATTGAACTTGTGTAAAGATTTGTTAAAAAAAAGATTTTATAATTTTGGTGATTGAATTTATTTGACTTAGAGTTTTTTCTTGAAAGATTTGTTAGTTTTTTTGAACTCTTAAACATATAACAACACTCGTGATTATTGTTTATTTCTTCTAATTCTAAAAGTTCAGTTTCATGGCAATGGAAGTTTGTAAAATTTCTTGAAAATATGCCGAGCAGTTACTTGACTATACGAAGGGTAAGATTATTTACCAGGGTATGAACTATCAGCTGTCTATAAGGGAAGGTGGGCCCCTCTTAGTATTTTTGAGGGGCCTCCCTATTCCGCCGTAGGAGTATCTTTTTCGTCTGTAGGAACGTATGTTTACAATACTTGACCAACCGACATGTAGAAAACCCCTAAAATGTATGAACTATAGGTGTTCTTTTCAATAATATCTTTGAGCTGCCAGGTCTTTATGCCGGTTAGTTCAAAAGAAGATGACATATGGATATCTTTGTTAACTTTTTGTAATTCTTTTTCTTAACAAGTTGCATTTGTAATCTCTTTTTTTCCTTAATTGTTAATTTAATTGTTAATGCAGAGCAACAATCTGTGTCTGCAATCATTGCTGGTGATATGGTTCTAGCATCAGTATATGCTCATGAGTTGCCGAAATATGGTCTTAAGGTTAGGCTCACATATTATGTTGTAGGTAGGTATGCTCTAATCCAATTTTATTGTAACTTCAATAATTATGAAATTAGAAAATTATTAGGTGAATTCATATGGGAAAGAACATAAACTTTTAGACAACCATCTTTCATATACGTGCTATTCTATAACATAAAAAAAGCATTTTGAATCCTTCATGATCAAGGTTCAAATGATTCGTAGTTTGTTTACGCAGGCTGCTCACACCAAAGGGCAAGAAGCTAGCGTCATCACAAATTATAATCACTAGGTATGATGGATGAAGTGGAAAAAATGGGTTAGGTTGGCCCTAAACATGTATTCTCTCTTAAATCATTTTTGTATGTTATTAGTGTGTCAAATATAACTACAAAGAATTCTTAAATAGGTTCAACGTGTCATTTTCTTTCAACCAAGCTATTTTTATTTTCTCTACCAAAAGGCTAAACTGTGATTATTTATTACCCCGGGGACTAATATCCTAAATTGTGTTTATTTATTATTCCAGGTGGAAACTTTTGGTGTTATGGCTAAAACTAAAAAGATTACATTTCAGACAAGTAGGACAGTATGCCCTCGGTGTTGAAAATAAGTAAGCATGTTGTCACACTATATACCAAACATGTAGAGTTCAATTATCTTCTTTCGACTACGGAAACATTCTTCTTTTGACTTTATAATAGTTTCGATTAAAGCAATTCATTTACATATAGGGTATGATTTCTATATTTATGTATGTTTCTAAGGTCACCCACCAAGTGTTCGATATATTGCCTGAATGAATAGACTTTAAATGGTATCTGCATTTGGTAAATGAGATCTGAACATTGGCCAATGATCCAGTTGATGGATCTACTACAGTGTTTCAGACTATATGAAGCTTTCAGGTTAAATTTTATACTAATATCGTGCCATTCATTGCTAGGATTATTGACAATGAGATAGAACACCCCCTACATTTTATAAAAGAAAGTCTTCAGAAACCATTTATTATGTTTTGACGTTAATGAAGAAGATATACCAAGCTGATGATTCAAATTGCTTTAACTTCTTTATGTTCTTTTCTATAGTTTTTATATTGAAAAAAAATTCTCTTAGTTTTATATATATTCCAGTTTATGCTAAATGAAAAAAGGGAAAGGTTTTATACATTTTAAGGTAAATTGGAGTAATCTGATTAATCAATGTGATTCTAGGTAAACAACCCCTATGTATAATTCGAATAGCTATCACCAGTCGCATGTCCCATAACCAAAATATAATGGTAAAACCTAGGTGCTTATTGTGTGAATTTGAATACGTGAACTTAGTTTAGCTGTCCATTTTTATGACGTCTGAATGTTGCTCTTTGGAGCTTTGTTGTGTTTAAAAGTTATAAAGAAGGCATTTAACGCAACCTATGATAAGTTCTTTTAGTTTGTGAAGCATCAAATGCCTATCAGACCGCATATTGCACAAATTGGATCATGTTGTTCTGCGGACGCTATCTCTGATGGTTAATTACATGTTGCTAACCTTGTGGACTCGTGAGCAGTTCTTGGTTAGGAAGTTTGTGATGGAGGAAAGAATAGATGCAGAGAGTTTCTCCAGAGATCATATTGTTTTGTATGAGGAGGTGAGAAGGGAGGTAGAAGCACGACATTCTGATGATTCACATGTTATATACTGCAGAGGAGTTTGGACAATCAGGGTACAATTCAGGTATTATGAACTCAGTTAACTGTCATATTACAAACTAAATGAGATATTTTATATTTAGACTTCAGTTAGAGCCCAATTTATGGTATGATCATAGCTAAACAACTAACATCTATTATATGATGGTTTCTTGAATGACGTTTATTGTTGAAATTTAAGCTATTGACAGGAAGAAATTTAACCTTTTTTGATTTTGACGTTGAACAAGCATCATTTGACATATTGTTTTCCACTTGCAAAAGTGAAGTTAAGAAATTAGGTGCCCTTGGTCAATGTTCTCACATGATGCTGAACTAATATGTACATTCATCGAAAATTTCTATGCCTAACTAACAAATCATTAAAACAATAGGCGTAGCACTTTTCAATTTCCATATCACTTCTAATCACCTCACTTTTAGACCTTTTCCGTCTTTGCTTCTTGTAATGATGATGATTCTTGACACCATGGAGCCAAGTGATATGTAAATTCTTTACTTAATTGTGGCATCTTATTCTTAATACTTATTGTCCATTTTTTTTAACTTTTGGTTGGGAAACGGTTGTGTGGGTATCAGCAATAGCAGCCCATTTTGTTTCAAATGGGCCGAGTCGGGTTATGTTTTAAATTAGGTGCTTTTTGTTCTGTTAGGGGGGAACTGGTCAGGAACATTATCCAATCCTCAAATGTTCACGTCTCCTTAAAGCTTAAAAATAAGGTGCTTTTTTTCTTTTAGGGGAACTGGTCAGGAAATTTCTAAACAATAGTGCAAATCAGCTCCACTATATATTGGTATGTCTTGCTTATTAGGTTATTTGACACCTCGCGCTTCCTTGCGTATTAGGTTATTTCACACCTAACCAGCTCCACTATATATTGGTATGTCTTGCGTATTAGGTTGCTGTACATTACCATGGAATTGGGGCGATCGGCTCATGGATATAGTGAAGCAACAATTGCAATTACGGACTGGCACGTCGTATAAAGGTGTGTTTAACTCAGATTTTAAGGACTCTAACCAAAATTGGATTCGCCTAATGATGAATTTGAACCGATTTAATTGAGCTTTTTATTGTAGATGCAGATTTTGAATTCCATGATGTTAAACATATTAGTTTGAGTTTCTAAGCAAATTAGAGTCACTTTCAACTTCCAATAATATATCCTTCATTATGCTACAACAGGTACGCATGTAAATTCACATGCTCACATTCATGAGTGTTGCCTTTTTGAAAGTTTTATGTGGATAATAGATTATATGTAAATTTTATATGATCTATTTTTAATTTATGTTGTTTGAACTTTTTGTATTGCATGAACTTAAATGCCTTTTGGATTATCTAAACCAAACAAACCTCATGCTTAATAAATTGTTAAAATACAATAATTAAGATAAAGATGAAGCTCATGCATCATTCAGTACATAAGTGGTAGGGAATTTGAGACTTTTTTTCTTTCTCAAAGTGCAATTGGAGCTAATTCTTTTGATGCTTTATATTATTGTTTGCTAGACTTGCTTCATTTAACTTTATGCTTTGTGATACTAACGTTGTTTAGAAAATTTTGTGCTCAGGTAGGTTGTAGGGTGCTTGGAACACTTACAAGAGATCCCTATGCATGGTTCATGCTTAAAGTATTACTTGAACAATTCTATATTTGTATTGGTTGAATTATATATTTCTAAGACCAGTAGATTAGAAATATATGTATGTAAATTTCATGCTAATTCTTTACTTTTCAAATCAAACTATTTACTATTTACATTATTTTATAGAATTCTATAATTTTTGTTTCTAAAATGGTAAATTTTCATGGCTGCGCTAAAAATATACTACCTTAACAAAATGAAGCATCATCAAAAGTATATTACCTTCTAATGATATTTTTCTTTCGTGAACAATTAATCTAACTTTTTCTATGATTGGTCTTAATATTTTGCTGTTATTGGAGTATTTTCTTTTCCTTTTTTTGTTTTTATTAAGATTTTTGTGGTGTCTTGAAATTAGGTGGGAATCGTGATGCTTTGTTGGATAAACCACTAAAAAGAGAAGTTGAGAAGATTAAGGTGCGTGAGTGAAACAAATGAACTCTCTCATTCCATAGTCAAGCAATATGCAAGCAAGAGAGCTCGGCTTCCCAAAAGGGTGTCGGCAAAGAGGGTGGGCAAGTTCGGTCAAGTAATGGGTCAAATAGAGTTTTAACAATTACATGTTTCAATCCATATACAAATGACAAAATTGAGGGGTCGGGTAATTGGTCTAAATGAGTAAAAAAAGACTATTTTAATTGGTTGAAAGTTAAACAGGTCAAAGTTAAAATTTATCTAACAAAAAATAGTTTCAACCAAACACAAGTAAGAAAATGAATGTGTTGAGAAATTGGCAATGTTTTAAAATTATTTTACTTCATAACGTAAAAGTAATGCATTTTCAGGTTGAAGAATTCTCTTCACGCATTGATTCAAAACTTGGCTAAGAAAAGCTCTCCTTCGAATCAATAACTGAAAGTTTTGGCTATCTCAGATATGTAATATGTAAATTCAGCTATCTAGAATAAAATAGTTTTTCTTCGTGTATTAGAAAGATCATTCCTCATACGTTGTATCCAGTAAGGTGGCTAACCCTCTCTCTGATGATCCTCTTTCTCTCTGGCATGTATTGTTTAATACATTTTAACTAGACCGGGAAATTACAACCCAAACAACATAAAATGGGTTTATTTGGACTTTTAAATATTACACCTTGGGTTATTTTGGGTAATAGATTATTTACAAGGTGGTTTAAATGGGCATACTTAAAAATTAAAAAGTTAAGGTATGGGTCAAGATGGGTATCTATTGGCGACCCTTAGACGTGAAGCCTAAGTTTGGAAAGGCCTAGAATAAAATTGATGATGTACATGGGCTTCAATGCCAGTAGATATTATATGTTTGTGTTAAGCTACCTGCGAAACTCGCAGGATCTTAGGCTAGTGATTTATAAAAGAAAACATTTTCTAAGGTTCATGACTGACTGTTATTAGAAGTTTCTATAAACTCAAGTCATGAATCCTATTTTCACAAATCCTATTTATCTCACATGCATTTTTATGCTGACGTACCTATTTTCACATGTGTTTCAGGAGCTGTTGCATAGGATGTTCGAGACACACTTAGGCGGACCTGTGCCTTAGTGACTTAAAACGAAGCAAGAACTAGTTAAATTATGTTATGTACTCTTTGTTTCTTGTTCTAAGACAACGTAACTCTCTTGTTTGTTAAATAAAACGAAACTTTAATTTCCATGGTTGTGAAACAATTAATTCTGTTACAACACTCCCCGACGTTTCCGCCACGTTTTGTTGTTTTACGTGGTCGGGGTGTGACAGAAAAGTTGGTATCAGAGCCAATAGTTATAGGGAATTGGGTTATTAGTAATGCTTTGACCTAGACTATAACCTTCTGGGACCCTAACGCAAGAAGATTTGCGTTTATATTTTTTTTTAAACAAAAAAACCGTCACCTATCCTTAGGTGATAACCACAATGAGAACATCAATTCCGAATCCGCTTTGAAAATTAATCATCTGTTCTTGGATGATTGATTACTAGGTTTTGAACCCTCTATTATAAGGTTTTGAACCCCTTTGAGTTTTCAAAATCTCGTCAAAGTTTTGGGTCCTAAATAGTGTGAACACGTGCAAACTGGAAGAGTGAATGCCTGTACCCTGGGTTTTCTGTCTAAGGCTAGAGTGTTCGTACAAATCCACATAATCGGACCAGTCACTCTTACCTGGGAACTCTTGGGGTGAGTGTTCACTTATAGGCGAGCATGTCTTCGCGATACATTATTTTTGACCCATTTACTTTGATTAGTCACAATGTGTCGTTTGTCTACCTAGTGGTAACAAACAAATGACCACCATCTTTGCTTTTGTCAAATTTTGTATCACCTCATCCTTTTCATCTAATCATCTCGCTCGTTTCCTTTCATGTTTCCCTCTTTTAGAATGCCTCCTCGACGCGACAATCAGATAGCGAATGCCGAACTGGCAGAAATCATCGCAGAGCAAATGGCTGCTGCTTTCCCAAATCTTATTGCTCAACTGAACCAAGCCAACAACAACAATAATGCTCCATGCAATTTCAAGAGTTTCAATTCGGCTAAGCCACTCAAGTTTAGTGGTTCTGAAGGAGCAACTGGGCTCCTACAATGGTTCGAGAGCACGGAGAGTACATTTCGTCACGTTCAGTGTCCTAATAATCGCAAGGTCCAGTTTGCTTCCAGTGTGTTTCAGAAGAGGGCTCTTACATGGTGGAACAGGGTTATGAGAGACCGTGGTGCTGAGGTTGCTTTAGCACAGACTTGGGCCGAGCTTAGGGCCCTTATGATGAAGGAGTTCTGTCCTCGTTATGAACTGAGGGCTTTAGAAAGGGAATTTGATGATTTGAAGCAAGATAGTGGTGAGCATCGGGCTTACACTGATAGGTATGAGGTGTTGAGTCTGTTATGCCCAAACATGGTTACGCCTTTGGATATGGCAATCGAAAAATACATTGATGGCCTCCCTGACTCAGTACAAGACATTGTGACTGGTAGCAACCCTACTACAGTTAGACAGGCCATTGAGCTATCTGCAACCTTGACTGAATCCCAGATCAGGAAAGGTAAACTTTTTCGAAAGGGTGACAAGAAATCGATCGAGGAATCGAAGCCAAAGGATGAACAGACTGAATCCTCCAAGAAGTTAAAGAAGCGAAAGGCTTCTCAGAACTTCGCCGTAGTTGCTCACAAAGATCAAGCCATCCCCAACCAACCAGCTCAACCCCATGCTAGAAAGCCATACAACGGAACATCACCCTGGTGCAATGAATGTAACCTTCATCATCATGCTGGTGTGAAGTGCCGCAAATGCCAAATTTGTGAACTTATAGGTCATACAACAAGGGTTTTCCCAACCGCAGCTGCACCAAATCAAGCTGGCAACAATCCTGCTCAAGCTCGTTTTCCACCGGGGTCTTGCCACAACTGTGGCGAGATGGGCCATTTTCGTAGGAATTGCCCAAGGCTTGCTAATGCAAATCCAGCGCAGGGATGAGTATCTGACCGACAGAAGACATCGCTGTTTAGAAAATAATCAAGCCTTGTGTATTATTTTCTTTTGTTATCACGATCTATGAAACAGTTGTTGTTGTTGTTGTTTATAAATAAATCCTTTATTTACATTACAATGTACAATTGTGGTTGCATAAATAAACACCATATCCCCTACGACACCGACAATCAAGGAACCGCATTCCTCCCATCTTTTGATTTCTTGCGATTTCCACGAAGAACCTAAGTACACGTTTCTTCCAAGGAAATAAAGTACAAGGCGCAAGTTACAACACTGGACGAATACCCAATGTACCACTATAAATCCTTAATAGGGTACCTAAGGGTATTTATGTAAGTCCTTAATTATTGTGTACCTTAATTCGAATGTTATGATTCCTGGTAATCAGAAATCGAATTTTTGGAAGATCACCCTAATTTTCAGATAGATTCTTGAGGACGTTGAAGTCCATCGAATGGGTTCCTGGTGTACCTTTAATACCCATGTTCAAATCGACATCAAGTTAATAACAATTAACAACAAGATAATAATAAATTTATATCCAAGAACAACAATTATGTGCTTGTGTGTTGATGTGTTGACCTAATCATAAGTTGTCTAGACCTTGTTCAAATTCTATCCCCTTCACATTATAAAACAAACTGTGATTACTATGCAAGGAATTACGTAATTATGGATGCATACATAATTATAGAATTTAGTGCACAGAAACCACATCAAGTTTTGTCATGTGTCTAGAGTTAACCCTATTCATTTCCATTTCTGATAAAGCACACGTTGAGGAAAAATGAACTAGCTATTCATTTTTCACTTTTGAAAGAATATCCGTTGAGGGAAATGAATATCCGTTTGTTTAATCCTTCATTTCCAATTCTAAAGAAGAACCCGTTGAAGAAAATGAATCATCCATTCATTTTCACTTCTGAAGAGTATCCGTCGAGGGAAATGAATATCCATTTGTTTAATCCTTCATTTCCAATTCTGAAGAAGAACCCGTTGAGGAAAATGAATCATCCATTCGTTTTCACTTCGGACGAATATCCGTTGAGGGAAATGAATATCCGTTTGTTAATTCCTTCATTTCCAATTCTGAAGAAGAACCCGTTGAGGAAAATGAATCATCCATTCATTTTCACTTCTGAAGAGTATCCGTCGAGGGAAATGAATATCCGTTTGTTTAATCCTTCATTTCCAATTCTGAAGAAGAACCCGTTGAGGAAAGTGAATCATCCATTCATTTTCACTTCTGAAGAATATCCGTTGAGGGAAATGAATATCCATTTGTAAATTCCTTCATTTCCGTTTCTGACGAAGAACCCGTTGAAGAAAATGAATCATCCATTCATTTTCTCTTCTGAAGAATATCCGTCGAGGGAAATGAATATCCGTTTGTTTAATCCTTCATTTCCAATTCTGAAGAATATCCGTTGAGGAAGATGGCTCCGTTTGTTCATTTTCATTCTGAAGAGTATCCGTCGAGGGAAATGAATATCCGTTTTTTTAATCCCTCATTCCCAATTATGAAGAATACCCGTTGAGGAAAATGACTCCGTTTGTTCATTTTCGCTTCTGAAGAATATCCGTTGAGGGAAATGAATATCCGTTGATTATTCCTTCATTCCCGTTTCTGACGAAGAACTCGTTGAGGAAGATGAATCATCCATTCATTTTTGCTTCTGAAGAATATCCGTTGAGGGAAATGAATATACGTTGAGGGAAATGAATATACGTTTGTTAAATCCTTTATTTTCCATTTCGGATGAAACCGTTGAGGAAATTGACAGGATTATGCCTTGCATATCTTTGATGATCATTTAACACAAAGTCACACACAGACTCCTACGAATAAATTTCGGGACGAAATTTCCTAAAGTAGGGGAGTCTGTGACACCTGGGTCACTGCGACCATCAAACAAAAACCAAATCAATGAAATATTGTGTTTCATACTTGGAATTTGTATAAATATGTGTATCGTTTGCACATATCAATTTTAGTTCGATTTCGTGCTTTAAATCGCTTTCTGGAAGGTTATACGCGAACCGATGCGTAAATATAACCAGTTTAATGCAACAAACACTCCGGAATAGTGACATATGCTCAACATACCTTAAATAACCTCTACATAACTTAGAAATAAGTTTTGAAGGCTTTGGTATGGAAAAAATCAAGTTTAATCGCTAACAAGGACTAAAGTCGACAAACTGCGAAAATATGAGGATTCGTACTGGAACAGACATTCCGGAAGATGACCATAAGTTAAACATACCATAAATATCTTTTACATAGATTAGAAATAGGCTTTGAGGGGTTCGGTGTGCTAAAATAAACTTTTGTGTCATTCAAGGACTAAAAGCGTCAAAAAGTGCACAAGTTTGCATTTTCGCGCATAACTTACGTTCTGAATACATCCGGACATCCAAAAATTTATGTAAGCATTAAAATATTTTATTTTAGTATTTGGCATGATAAAATTCCATTCGTCGCTTAATTTGGATCGTTTTTGCGTTCGTTACGACTTCCGTCGTAATTAAGCGAATAACGCAACCGTACGACCAAACGAACCGACATCTGAGATATTTTTGAGCATGTTTTGAGTTCCATATACTTTAACTTTATTTTAGAGCCTTGAAATGGGGTTAACGGGGTTTAAAAGTGCTAAAAAATCAAGTTTTACAAGTGCAGGGACCATTTTTGAAATTTCTGACCAGATTCAACGAACCTAGTCCATTTTGAAGTGTTGATGGTTTTAACCCATGGTTTTGCAAAACCATGGGCTGGTATTCAATGAACCTAGTCCATATTAGGGGCTACCATGGTTTTAGAAAACCATGGGCACACATGTAAGGTCCAGATCAAAGCTTAGTTTTCGATGAACGATCTTAACGGTTCTTGAATTCCTATAAATACCCATCCTCACTTCCTCCCAAAGCATACTTGAATCTGATTTTGGCTCTCTAAGTTGAAGTTTATGCTTCATACCTGAGAGTAAATCGGATCAAGAGCTTGCGAGGACCTTCTGTAAGTATTCTTTCGTTCTTTTTCGCGTTTTTAGCGTGAAAGTCAAACTTTGTTTGACTTTCTGCATTGACCAGTTTATGGTTAATGCGAAGTTCGTTTTAACTTCATAACGTGAGCGTAATCATGATGGTCATAGTCCCTAGTGACTATACCTACTGATTACCACGTTATCTAGGCTCAGTGACGAGTCGTAGTTTCGGCCAAAATACGTATTCTTACGTATTTTGTAACCAAACTACTTGTGGGTATCAAGACCCTTTGTCTTGATACCAAACTTGTTTTCTAACTTCGTTAAAGATGTTTTAACATGTTTAGCTCGTCACTTTAGGTTTAGTGCTTATTTAGGGTCGTCAAGGTAAGCGGTCTAAACAACCGCTTAGTCTTTCGAACCCGACCCGTTTGGTTGATCATTAGAATCCGATCAAACACAATAGGTGACCATAGTTGTATAGGGAATAACCTTCCGAGGGTATACCTTATGGTCACGACGTTTAGTTAGTTGTATGATAGGTAGTTTATATGCCTTAGGAAAATTACCGATATGCCCTTTTTACGCCAAAATTCATTTTAAGCATATATAACATAATTTTTGATATCTAAACTGATTTGGCAACAATATTAGACATGTTAAGGCATATTTTACTTATCATAGGACTAGTTAGGCGTTTCGAATGCGTTTCACGCGAACGACGCGTTAAAGTAGCATAAGCTACCTAAACGGGTCGTAATGGGTCGTAAGCACATAGGTTAGGTTTCATTTTAGTATGACGGCTTTCTTACACCATATTACATGAGTTCCCATACTCGTTTGGTTTACGAACCCTCATTCTATCCCATCCTCCGATTTAGGTCCGGTTTATTAACGTAGTTACCTATATTAGGTGTCGTTTGATTTCCGTGATCTCTAGCATTGTTTGGTTATTACTCAAGGACTCCTAGGCAATCTCAAGTGAGTACATAGTCCCCTCTTTTACTGTTTTCAAACTGTTTTGGGGTGAAACACATGTGCCTACTTGTTACTTTCGTGCTTCTCCATGTTTTCATATCATATGCTAGTTATGTTCATTAGTACACATATAGCACATGATTTCATGCATTTCACACTATGTATGTCCATTAAGTACATACCTAGTGCATTGTTTTACATTACATTCACGCTATGTATGTCCATTTAGTGCATACTTTGTGCATTGCTTTACATTACATTTCACGCTAAGTATGTTCGCTTAGCATGCTAGCACCTTGTTTTACATAACATTTTGTTACATATGCTCATCCAGCGTATGTACACCTTGTTTTACATAACATTTTGTTACATATGCTCATCCAGCATATGGACACCTTGTTTTACATAACATTTTGTTACATATGCTCATCCAGCATATGGACACCTTGTTTTACATTACATTTTGTTGCATATGCTCATCCAACATATGGACACTTTGTTTTGTACAATTTTACTATTTGAACCGTTAGAACTGTTTGGTCTATGTGAACCATTTGGAACTGTTGATTTATGTGAACCATTTGAAACTGATTGATTATGTGAACCGTTTGGAACTGTTTTATTACAATGTGAGCCGTACATAACATTGTTTACACATTACATGATTTACATTTGACAATGGATACTTGACCATACGATAAACATTTCTACAATTGTTAAACATTACATCTTGGTGGTTGTTTGGGTAAGTGATTTAAGTAACGAGGTGACGTGTAATACGATAAAAACATGGTGGATACGCCGCTGGTACTTCCTATATATAAGTGCTTTTATGGTATTACATATCGGAGCGTTATTTAAACCATTTCAGTTTAGACATATTACATTTACAACACATTTTTCACATAAACATCGTTTTACAAATAACTGAACTTATACAAACTCATTTTACTTGGTTATTCATTTGACCTTACACTATTCTTTTATATATATCATTTGATTTCTTTATCGCTTTTCAAATGATTTATAAAAGAAAACATTTTCTAAGGTTCATGACTGACTGTTATTAGACGTTTCTTTAAACTCAAGTCATGAATCCTATTTTCACAAAATCCTATGTATCTCACAGGCATTTTTATGCTGACGTACCTATTTTCACATGTGTTTCAGGAGCTGTTGCATAGGATGTTCGAGACACACTTAGGTGGACCTGTGCCTTAGTGACTTAAAACGAAGCAAGAACAAGTTAAATTATGTTATGTACTCTTTGTTTCTTGTTCTAAGACAACGTAACTCTCTTGTTTGTTAAATAAAACGAAACTTTAATTTCCATGGTTGTGAAACAATTAATTCTGTTACAACACTCCCCGACGTTTCCGCCACGTTTTGTTGTTTTACGTGGTCGGGGTGTGACAGAAAAGTTGGTATCAGAGCCAATGGTTATAGGGAATTAGGTTATTAGAAATGCTTTGACCTAGACTATAACCTTCTAGGACCCTAACGCAAGAAGATTTGCGTTAGATTTTTTTTAAAAACAAAAAAACCGTCACCTATCCTTAGGTGATAACCACAATGAGAACATCAATTCTGAATCCGCTTTGAAAATTAATCATCTGTTCTTGGATGATTAATTACTAGGTTTTGAACCCTCTGTTATAAGGTTTTGAACCCCTTTGAGTTTTCAAAATCTCGTCAAAGGTTTAGGTCCTAAATAGTGTGAACACGTGCAAACTGGAAGAGTGAATGCCTGTACCCTGGATTTTATGTCTAAGGCTAGAGTGTTCGTACAAATCCACATAATCGGACCAGACACTCTTACCTGGGAACTCTTGGGGTGAGTGTTCACTTATAGGCGAGCATGTCTTCGCGATACATTATTTTTGACCCATTTACTTTGATTAGTCACAATGTGTCGTTTGTTTGCCTAGTGGTAACAAACAAATGACCACCATCTTTGCTTTTGTCAAATTGTGTATCACCTCATCCTTTTCATCTAATCATCTCGCTCGTTTCCTTTCATGTTTCCCTTTTTTTAGAATGCCTCCTCGACGCGACAATCAGATAGCGAATGCCGAACTGGCAGAAATCATCGCGCAACAAATGGCTGCTGCTTTCCCAAATCTTATTGCTCAACTGAACCAAGCCAACAACAACAATAATGCTCCATGCAATTTCAAGAGTTTCAATTCGGCTAAGCCACTCAAGTTTAGTGGTTCTGAAGGAGCAACTGGGCTCCTACAATGGTTCGAGAGCACGGAGAGTACATTTCGTCACGTTCGGTGTCCTGATAATTACAAGGTCGAGTTTGCTTCCAGTGTGTTTCAGAAGAGGGCTCTTACATGGTGGAACAGGGTTATGAGAGACTGTGGTGCTGAGGTTGCTTTAGCACAGACTTGGGCCGAGCTTAGGGCCCTTATGATGAAGGAGTTCTGTCCTCGTCATGAACTGAGGGCTTTAGAAAGGGAATTTGATGATTTGAAGCAAGATAGTGGTGAGCATCGGGCTTACACTGATAGGTATGAGGAGTTGAGTCTGTTATGCCCAAACATGGTTACGCCTTTGGATAAGGCAATCGAAAAATACATTGATGGCCTCCCTGACTCAGTACAAGACATTGTGACTGGTAACAACCCTACTACAGTTAGACAGGCCATTGAGATATCTGCAACCTTGACTGAATCCCAGATCAGGAAAGGTAAACTTTTTCGAAAGGGTGACAAGAAATCGATCGAGGAATCGAAGCCAAAGGATGAACAGACCGAATCCTCCAAGAAGTTAAAGAAGCCAAAGGCTTCTCAGAACTTCGCCGTAGTTGCTCACAATGATCAAGCCATCCCCAACCAACCAGCTCAACCCCATGCTAGAAAGCCATACAACGGAACAACACCCTTGTGCAATCAATGTAACCTTCATCATCATGCTAGTGTGAAGTGCCGCAAATGCCAAATTTGTGACTTATAGGTCATACAACAATGGTTTACCCAACCGCAGCTGCACCAAATCAAGCTGGCAACAATCCTGCTCAAGCTCATTTTCCACCGGGGTCTTGCCACAACTGTGGCGAGATGGGCCATTTTCGTAGGAATTGCCCAAGGCTTGCTAATGCAAATCCAGCGCAGGGATGAGTATCTGACCGACAGAAGACATCGCTGTTTAGAAAATAATCAAGCCTTGTGTATTATTTTCTTTTGTTGTCACAATCTATGAAACAGTTGTTGTTGTTGTTGTTTATAAATAAATCCTTTATTTACATTACAATGTACATTTGTGGTTGCATAAATAAACGACATATCCCCTACGATACCGACAATCAAGGAACCGCATTCCTCCCATCTTTTGATTTCTTGCGATTTCCATGAAGAACCTAAGTACACATTTCTTCCAAGGAAATAAAGTACACGGCGCAAGTTACAACACTGGACGAATACCCAATGTACCACTATAAATCCTTAATAGGGTACCTAAGGGTATTTCCGTAAGTCCTTAATTATTGTGTACCTTAATTCGAATGTTATGATTCCTGGTAATCAGAAATTGAATTTTTGGAAGATCACCCTAATTTTCAGATAGATTCTTGAGGACGTTAAAGTCCATCGACTGGGTTCCTGGTGTACCTTTAATACCCATGTTCAAATCGACATCAAGTTAATAACAATTAACAACAAGATAATAACAAATTTATATCCAAGAACAACAATTATGTGCTTGTGTGTTGATGTGTTGACCTAATCATAAGTTGTCTAGACCTTGTTCAAATTCTATCCCCTTCACATTATAAAACAAACTGTGATTACTATGCAAGGAATTACGTAATTATGGATGCATACATAATTATGGAATTTAGTGCACAGAAACCACAGCAAGTTTTGTCATGTGTCTAGAGTTAACCCTATTCATTTCCATTTCTGATAAAGCATCCGTTGAGGAAAAATGAACTAGCTATTCATTTTTCACTTTTGAAAGAATATCCGTTGAGGGAAATGAATATCCGTTTGTTTAATCCTTCATTTCCAATTCTGAAGAAGAACCCGTTGAAGAAAATGAATCATCCATTCATTTTCACTTCTGAAGAATATCCGTCGAGGGAAATGAATATCCGTTTGTTTAATCCTTCATTTCCAATTCTGAAGAAGAACCCGTTGAGGAAAATGAATCATCCATTCATTTTCACTTCTGAAGAATATCCGTTGAGGGAAATGAATATCCGTTTGTTAATTCCTTCATTTCCAATTCTGAAGAAGAACCCGTTGAGGAAAATGAATCATCCATTCATTTTCACTTCTGAAGAGCATCCATCGAGGGAAATGAATATCCGTTTGTTTAATCCTTCATTTCCAATTCTGAAGAAGAACCCGTTGAGGAAAATGAATCATCCATTCATTTTCACTTCTGAAGAATATCCGTTGAGGGAAATGAATATCCGTTTGTAAATTCCTTCATTTCCGTTTCTGACGAAGAACTCGTTGAAGAAAATGAATCATCCATTCATTTTCGCTTCTGAAGAATATCCGTCGAGGGAAATGAATATCCGTTTGTTTAATCCTTCATTTCCAATTCTGAAGAATATCCGTTGAGGAAGATGGCTCCGTTTGTTCAATTTCGTTCTGAAGAGTATCCGTCGAGGGAAATGAATATCCGTTTGTTTAATCCTTCATTCCAAATTATGAAGAATACCCGTTGAGGAAAATGACTCCGTTTGTTCATTTTCATTTCTGAAGAATATCCGTTGAGGGAAATGAATATCCGTTGATTATTCCTTCATTCCCGTTTCTGACGAAGAACCAGTTGAGGAAGATGAATCATCCATTCATTTTCGCTTCTGAAGAATATCCGTTGAGGGAAATGAATATCCGTTGAGGGAAATGAATATACGTTTGTTAAATCCTTCATTTTCCATTTCCGATTAAAACGTTGAGGAAAATGACTCCGTTCGTTCATTTTCACTTCCGAAGAATATCCATTGAGGAAATTGACAGGATTATGCCTTGCATATCTTTGATGATCATTTAACACAAAGTCACAGACAGACTCCTACGAATAAATTTCGGGATGAAATTTCCTAAAGTAGGGGAGACTGTGACACCTGGGTCACTGCGACCATCAAACAAAAACCAAATCAATGAAATATTGTGTTTCATACTTGGAATTTGTATAAATATGTGTATCGTTTGCACATATCAATTTTAGTTCGATTTCGTGCTTTAAATCGCTTTCTGGAAGGTTATACGCGAACCGATGCGTAAATAAAACCAGTTTAATGCAACAAACACTCCGGAATAGTGACGTTTGCTCAACATACCTTAAATACCTCTACATAACTTAGAAATAAGTTTTGAAGGCTTTGGTATGGCAAAAATCAAGTTTAATCGCTTACAGGGACTAAAGTCGACAAATTGCGAAAATATGACAATTCGTACTGGAACAGACATTTCGGAACATGACCATAAGTTAAACATACCATAAATATCCTTTACATAGCTTAGAAATAGGCTTTGAGGGGTTCGGTGTGCTAAAATAAACTTTTGTGTCATTCTGGGACTAAAAGCGTCAAAAAGTGCACAAGTTTCCATTTTCGCGCATAGCTTACGTTCTGAATACATCCGGACATCCAAAAATTTATGTAAGCATTAAAATATTTTATTTTAGTGTTTGGCATGATAAAATTCCATTCGTCGCTTAATTTGGATGGTTTTTGCGTTCGTTACGACTTCCATCGTAATTAAGCGAATAACGCAACCGTACGACCAAACGAACCGACATCCGAGATATTTTTGAGCATGTTTTGAGTTCCCTATACTTGAACTTTATTTTAGAGCCTTGAAATGGGGTTAACGGGGCTTAAAAGTGCTAAAAAATCAAGTTTTACAAGTGCATGGACCATTTTTGAAATTTCTGACCAGATTCAATGAACCTAGTCCATTTTGAAGTGTTGATGGTTTTAACCCATGGTTTTGCAAAACCATGGGCTGGTATTCAATGAACCTAGTCCATATTTGGGGCTCCCATGGTTTTAGAAAACCATGGGCACACATGTAAGGTCCAGATCAAAGCTCAGTTTTTTATGAACGATCTTAACGGTTCTTGAATTCCTATAAATACCCATCCACACTTCCTCCCAAAGCACACTTGAATCTGATTTTGGCTCTCTAAGTTGAAGTTTATGCTTCATACCTGAGAGTAAATCGGATCAAGAGCTTGCGGGGACCTTCTGTAAGTATTCTTTCGTTCTTTTTCGCGTTTTTAGCGTGAAAGTCAAACTTTGTTTGACTTTCTGCATTGACCAGTTTATGGTTAATGCGAAGTTTGTTTGAACTTCATAACATGAGCGTAATCATGATGGTCATAGTCCCTAGTGACTATACCTACTGATTACCACGTTATCTAGGCTCAGTGACGAGTCGTAGTTTCGGCCAAAATACGTATTCTTGCGTATTTTGTAACCAAACTACTTGTGGGTATCAAGACCCTTTGTCTTGATACCAAACTTGTTTTCTAACTTCGTTAAACATGTTTTAACATGTTTAGCTCGTCACTTTAGTTTTAGTGCTTATTTAGGGTCGTAATGGTAAGCGGTCTAAACAACCGCTTAGTCTTTCGAACCCGACCCGTTTGGTCGATCATTAGGATCCGATCAAACACATTAGGTGACCATAGTTGTATAAGGAATAACCTTCCAAGGGTATACCTTATGGTCACGACGTTTAGTTAGTTGTATGATAGGTAGTTTATATGCCTTAGGTAAATTACCGAAATGCCCTTTTTACGCCAAAATTCATTTTAAGCATATGTAACATAATTTTTGATATCTAAACTGATTTGGCAACAATATTAGACATGTTAAGGCATATTTTACTTATCATAGGACTAGTTAGGCGTTCCGAACGCGTTTCACGCGAACGACGCATTAAAGTAGCATAAGCTACCTAAACGGGTCGTAATGGGTCGTAAGCACATAGGTTAGGTTTCATTTTAGTATGAAGGCTTTGTTAAACCATATTACATGAGTTCCCATACTCGTTTGGTTTACGAACCCTCATTCTATCCCATCCTCCGATTTAGGTCCGGTTTATTAACGTAGTTACCTATATTAGGTGCCGTTTGATTTCCGTGATCTCTAGCATTGTTTGGTTATTACTCAAGGACTCCTAGGCAATCTCAAGTGATTACATAGTCCCCTCTTTTACTGTTTTCAAACTTTTTTGGGGTGAAACACATGTGCCTACTTGTTACTTTCGTGCTTCTCCATGTTTTCGTATCATATGCTAGTTATGTTCATTAGTACACATATAGCACATGATTTCATGCATTTCACACTATGTATGTCCATTCAGTACATATCTAGTGCATTGTTTGACATTACATTCATGCTATGTATGTCCATTTAGTGCATACTTAGTGCATTGCTTTACATTACATTTCACGCTAAGTATGTTCGCTTAGCATGCTAGAACCTTGTTTTACATAACATTTTGTTACATTTGCTCATCCAGCATATGGACACCTTGTTTTACATAAGATTTTGTTACAGATGCTCATCCAGCATATGGACACCTTCTTTTACATAACATTTTGTTACATATGCTCATCCAGCATATGGACACCTTGTTTTACATTACATTTTGTTGCATATGCTCATCCAGCATATGGACACTTTGTTTTGTACATTTTTACTATTTGAACCGTTAGAACTGTTTGGTCTATGTGAACCGTTTGGAACTGTTGATTTATGTGATCCATTTGAAACTGGTTGATTATGTGAACCGTTTGGAACTGTTTTATTACAATGTGAGCCGTACATAACATTGTTTACACATTACATGATTTACATTTGATAATGGATACTTGACCATACGATAAACATTTCTACAATTGTTAAACATTACATCTTGGTGGTTGTTTGGGTAAGTGATTTAAGTAACGAGGCGACGTGTAATACGATAAAAACATGGTGCATACGCCGCTGGTACTTCCTATATATAAGTGCTTTTATGGTATTACATATCGGAGCGTTATTTAAACCATTTCAGTTTAGACATATTACATTTACAACACATTTTTCAAATAAACATCGCTTTACAAATAACTGAACTTATACAAACTCATTATACTTGGTTATTCATTTGACCTTACACTATTCTTTTATATATATCATCTGATTTCTTTATCGCTTTTCAAATGATTTATAAAAGAAAACATTTTCTAAGGTTCATGACTGACTGTTATTAGACGTTTCTTTAAACTCAAGTCATGAATCCTATTTTCACAAATCCTATGTATCTCACAGGCATTTTTATGCTGACGTACCTATTTTCACATGTGTTTCAGGAGCTGTTGCATAGGATGTTCGAGACACACTTAGGCGGACCTGTGCCTTAGTGACTTAAAACGGAGCAAGAACTAGTTAAATTATGTTATGTACTCTTTGTTTCTTGTTCTAAGACAACGTAACTCTCTTGTTTGTTAAATAAAACGAAACTTTAATTTCCATGGTTGTGAAACAATTAATTCTGTTACAACACTCCCTGGCGTTTCCGCCACGTTTTGTTGTTTTACGTGGTCGGGGTGTGACACAACCCACTCAGGCCACTCAAAACCAGCTAACACAACCTCCTGCAAGGAAACCATATGCTGGTACTGCACCGTGGTACAACAGGTGCAATGGTCATCATCAAGCTCATCTAGCATGTCGTCAGTGCACATCATGTGGGAAACTTGGCCACACTGCCAATATTTGTCGATCTACTCCTAACCAAGCTGCACAGAACCCCGTTCAAGCTCAAGGAAACCCTGCTCGACCTTTATTCCCACCTGGTTCTTGCTACAACTGTGGCGAGATGGGTCACTTTAGGAACAAATGTCCGATGCTTGTGAACGCGAATGCTATTCCAGCTCGCTCAGATAACGAAGTAGTCAATGGTACATTTGTTGGTGCATATATGTCTGTTAACTTCGTCTTTATAGAGTCTTGTATCTAGATAGGATGAATCAGGGCACAATATACGAGAAAAACAGGTTATGTGTGTAAATAGGTATTTCGCATGAAATGGCTAAAGCGATTTCACACGAAATGAGAAATACTTATTTCGTACGAAATGAGCTTTGTCTATTTCGTACGAAATAACAAGCCTATAAATACCTGTTGTGCCATTTCATTTGCAACGTTCGAGATTTCAGAGCCGAGGTGCTGCCGATTTGTCAACTGAGCTGTAAAAGCTTTGAAATCATTAATAAGAAGATAATTAGGGAAAATCAAGCTGTATCAAGTTAGAATCATTGATTCCGCCTTTGATTCTGACTCAAAACTCTTCTGATTGACTCATTCGGGTCACACGTCGATCCAACAAGTGGTATCAGAGCTCAGGACGAAGAGTTCATACCAATTCAGCTTGTTTTCATCAGATTTTCTCACTTCTACTCATTCTTTTCAAAATTAAACTAGATTTTACAGTTAAAATGGCTTAAATTTCCACATATATCACGTAAAACATAGTTTTAACTAATCCTTGAAAGAATTGGAACTAAAATCGATCAAAAACCAGATCAATTCGATAAAAGGGTTGCCGATTGAGTGACGTCATCATCATTTCGCACGAAAACAACATCTCATTTCGCACGGAATCAACATCTGGAATGTTATTTCGCACGGAATCATAAGTTTGGACCTCATTTCATACGAAATACATATTCATTTCGTACGAAAGTCGCTATTTCGCACCAAAACTGCTATTTCGCTTGAAGAGGGTGATTTTGTTTGTCTATTCCGCACGAAATAGTCATTTCGTGTGAAGTCATTTCGCGTGAAGTCTATTTCGTTTGAGGGCTATTTCGTTTGAACCTTGTTTCGTTTGAAAATTGATTCATTTCGTTTGAATCTATTTCGCTTGAAATTGCTTTCAAAAATCCAAAAATTTTTCTAAGTGTTTGTTGATTGTCTCAGGTACTTGAAAGATGGATGATTTTCTAAATCCATTCAGTGACGCTTTTTCTAAGTGTTTGAAGAATGGCTAAAAGCTTTTGCATATCTCAATTGGAATAACATGAAGAATGGTTTTGATATGGGAAGAACGGATTATGAAAATATAGCGGATAATGAAGTTGAAAGTTTTGTTGCTGTGAACAAAAATGCATTGCTTTACTTCATCAGTCCGTGAGGGATGACATAATATCATTGATTAAATACACGAATTCGAAAGATCTATGGGAGAAACTAAAAGTAAAATGTGTGGGTAGTGCCGAGATTGTTAAAAACAAAAAGAAATTGTTAAGAAAATAATTTGATTTGTTTGGATGTTTGAAAAACGAATCTGTGTCAAAGATGATTGAAAGATTCGGACATTTGAAGATGGAAGTTGCAAGACACGGAATCGTGTATACTCAAGAAGAATTGGTTGACAAACTGTTTGACTCATTGCCTGATGAGAAAGACTAGCAGTATTTTGCGTTGATGCTGAAGAACACAGTAAAATCGACTGATCTGACAGTTGATCTGTTAATCGAAAGATTGGAAAGTCATGAGTTGTAGATCAAGAAATCGAACAAAGTCAACAACTCTTCATATCAACAGAATGTTGAGCTGTATTATCGAGGAAGTATGATCCCGAAGACTGTATCTCCAAAGACAGCTTTCTCAGCTGAAAGTTCTAACACGTCAAATCAAGAAAGTTCAAGCAGTGGTTATCATGGAAGTTCTTCGTCAACTACTCAAAGTCAAGCAGTTCCAAAGAATTTGTTTCAATGTAACATTGCTGTGGATCTCAAGAATGCACAGTATTTCAGTGAAGAATCCGCAAAGCAGCAAATGGTATTTTTGGCATCTGTCTTAGAATCCTATGAAAGCCTTGTAGCGGGAAAGATCGGAAACACTAACCTCACCAAGGAAGATTATGATCAGATCGACCCCGAGGAGATGGAGTTGATTGATATCAGGTGGTGTATGGCGAGTGCGGTTAGGAGAGCGCAAAGATTCATGGAGATTACCGGTAGACATTCTATTGGTGGACCTTCAACCAAGCTAGGGTTTGATAAGTCGAAGGTTACTTGTCGAAAGAGAATGTCGACATGCATATGCTGATGATACGGCAAATCCGTTGCGTGAAGATTATTACAAAAGAACCATCTATCATCAAAACAAATCTGAATCCCCCAGAATGAAGCAGATAGAAGAAAATCCCAAAGAAACATCCAGAGCACTAGCTGTTATCCATGACGATGAGGGATATGATTGGAGTGAAGTGTTACCAGAAGAAGACGTAGTGGGATATGCCTTCACAGCAAAGATTGTTCCTTTTAAAGATTCCAAAACTGAAGAAGTGAAATACATCAACAGAAAGATGGCAGCTCAAAACATGAAGAGTAAAATCTATCAAACATGGAAAGAAGCAAAAAGGGTGAATAGATGGGATGCTGATAGAGAATGTTACTTAGATCCCAAGGGAAATATAGCTGTTGATCCAGATTCTGTCAGTGTTGAAACTCTTACCCAGAAAATTGCAGAACAAGAAGAAGCAAGACAGAGAATGTGGTGGGGAGGAGGAGAGGCTGAAGTAAAAGAAAAAGAAAAAGAAAAAGAGAAAGAATCACAGCCAAAGAAAGTTGATGACGGGATTATTGACACATCCAAAGAATTCACCGCAGAAAACCTGAAGCAAATGGCTGACAAAGTACTTGCAGCGAAAGAGCTAGAGGTAGTTTCTGAGTCTGGAACTGAGTCTAAAAGCAAGGTCAGTCCAAATGATTCAACCAAAGAGTCAGGTAAGAAAGCCAAAACTGAGAGCGACTGCAAAAATTGCATGAAAGACTGCAAGGTTTGTAGTACACTTGCTTACCTCAGCGGTAAGAAGACTGAAGAAATGACAGAAAGAGTCAGAGATGTTGAGAATCAAATCTTAAACCGTGACAAAATGTTAAAAGCTTCAAATGATCGATTAAAAGAATTGACTGAGAAAATTGAAAATGATAAAATTGACATAGAAAGAATTAGGAAAGAAAATGAAAAATTAGTTCTTGAAAATCGTCAATTTTCAGAAAATTATGAGAAGTTAAAAAGAACAGTAAAAGATTCTGATGAAAGAAATGGTAAAACAAACAAAGAAATTTGCAATTGACCGGAGTACTTAGATCAAAAGAAGAGCAAATCAACCAACAGTTGGATGAGATTGCTAATCTAAAGCTTCAGGTTCAGGAAGCTAAGATTGAAAATGAGCGCATCAATCTAAAACTGAACAGTTACAACTCCGCAATTTTTGTTCTTCAATATATCGTTCCTAAACCAATTGGGAAGAACAAAGCTGGCGAAGATGTTTATTTGGATGGAACTGGGATTGGGTTTCATTAGGTTCCACCGCCAGTGTTAAATAATTTTTCAAAGAAAAAGTCCAGGTTGGTTAATGATGAAGACACAAATGAGGTTAAACTTCCAGAATCAATTGATGTCACATTCAATTCATCATCCGATGAGGACAGTGTTCAGTCCGAAATTGTTAAAAGCATGGCTGAAAATGTTTTGAAGTCTGAAAGTGATTCAACTGAGGATGAGGAATGTTTTCTGGATAAATATATTCCGAAAGCAAAATCCAAAAACAACTTAAATGAAGAACCTACTCTTGTGATGTACAAGATGTCGGGATCGGATAAGTTGTATTCGGATTTTGAGTTTCCGTTGGAAAATGTGAATGTGGATAAATTGAAAAATGTGTTTAAACTTGTTGAGATTGATGTATCTGAGATTGAAGGTTTGAAACGTTCCAAAAGGCAATTAAATTTTGAAAAAGATAAAGCTTACTACAAAAAACCTATTGTACTGCCGCGTTTCTCTAACAACATTCAAAACAAATGGTCGGGTGGTTATAAGGGTGGTAAGAATTATCAAAGAAGGAACTTTCAAAACAAGAAGTTTGTTGAGAAAAAGGTGTTTGTAAAAAGCTCAAGTTCTCATTCCGAGCAAGAATCTGAGATTTTTTCAAAAACCAATGAGGAGTTTTTTGAAGAAAAGGCCTCACAGCCTCAGACCGAAGGCACAAGTCGGGTAGTTGATACTCGTACATGCTTTAAGTGCAACAAAGTTGGACACATTGCACGAAAGTGCATCAACTTAAAGCCTAAGTCTGAAGTTGTTGAGAGTCAGAAAAGGAAAGTTGATGCAAAAGGCAAAGCTTCAATGGTTGTTGAGAAGAAAGTTTTGAAAAATGAAAACACAAAATCCAAAATTGAACCCGTAAAGAATGTGGTAACTAAAACTGACAAATTTTACAAACGGATTGCTTCGCCTCAACAAGCATGGAAACCAAAATCAGTTGAAAAGAAATCAAGTTCTCCAATACCAAAGGTTTCTGAGATGGAAAAACAATCATCCTCTACCACTCCGGTAAAGATGAATGTTCCTTTGGATTACTATGAGAAACTTGAAAAACAAGAGTCTGTTATTTCTGAAAAGAAGGATGTTTCGAAGAAAGACCAATCATATGGTCAACCTCAAAAAGACGAATTTTTCTTGTATAAAGTGGTTGAGATTGGGCCTGAAGAGAGCTTAAAGATGAATGACAAAAAATTTCCGCCACTTTACACTGCAAAAACTCACCTCAAAGTCAAGCTACCTGAGTCAATAGAGGCTTGGGTGGCATCAAAATCTAATTAATTGTTTGTGATATGTGCAGGAGCTTCCAAGATCCGTTTCACGTTGAATTATGGATAGTGGATATTCTCGGCACATGACGGGGAAGAAGACCCTATTGTACAATATTAAAGGGTTTAATGGAGGTTATGTGGGATTTGCAGGCAATCAAGGTGGTCGAATAGTTGGTGAAGGAACTTTATCTAATGGAATTGTTACGTTTGAAAGAGTAAACTACATCGCCGAGCTTGAAAACAATCTTCTGAGCATTTCTCAGATCTGTGATCGTATGTATACAACGCACTTTACAGATAAGGAATGTTTGATATTGAAACCTGGATTTGTTGTTCCTGAAGAATGGGTTATCATGAGAGCACCTAGAGTCAATGATCTGTACGTGTTGGATATGAGTGTAGCAACTACTACCACGGGTCAGGCTCACTGCTTTATGTTAAGAGCAACGGAAAAAGAATCGCCATTGTGGCATCGAAAGATGGGCCATATTCACTTGCGAAAAATGAATCACCTGGTGCATAACGATTTAGTAATTGGTGTTCATGTGAAAGGTTTTCATCTTGAGGGGGAGTGCATTAGCTGTATAAAAGGCAAGCAAAAGAAGAAATCTCACCCTGGGAAGAAGGTTAACTCAGTCTCGAGACCGTTAGAGAGACTTCATATGGATCTTTTTGGTCCAGTGAACGTCAAAAGTATAACGGGTGATCTCTACTGTCTAGTAGTAACAGACGATTACTCAAGATTTTCATGGGTATCATTTCTGAAATCAAAGGATGAGACATTTGAAAGTTTGATGACGTTGTTCAGAAAGATTGAAAACTTGTACCAAACTCGAATTAGAAGAATCAGGAGTGACAATGGTACAGAATTTAAGAACAACAAAATGGAAGAGTATTGTGATGAGAGAGGTATATTGCAAGAATTTAGTGCTCCTTACACTCCACAACAAAATGGAGTAGCTGAAAGAAAGAACATGACGCTAATTGAAACGGCTAGGACGATGCTTGCTGATTCAAAATTACCTGTCAACTTTTAGGCAGAAGCAGTGTCAGCCGCTTGCTATACACTCAACCGGGTTCTTACAGTGAAGAAATTCAACAAGACATGTTTCGAGCTGATCAACAACCGCAAACCGAACCTGAAGTATCTTGAACCGTTTGGGTCTCCCTGTACTGTTCTAGAACCTTTTGGTAAATTTGGTCCAAAGAGCATCGAAGGAATTTTCGTTGGTTATGCGAGTCCATTGAAACGAGTCTTTGTTCCAAGTTTGAAGCGGATCATCGAAGCACATAATGTTGAGTGTCAAGGTTATACCATGCCACCGCAGAATCCCGGCGACTCATGGCGTTTTAATTATGATACTTTATGGGATTCGTTTGACATAGAAGAAGAACCAGATTTCATTGACGAGTTAGATATTCTGAGGGAATATGAAGAATCACAAGAAAGATTCCCAGTTTCTTCTAGAAGTCAATATCGAGCTTCCAATGACGATGAAGCTGGTCCAAGTAATGCTGGAGAACATGATGGTATTCAGCAATCTCTTGACAATCAGACGGCAGTCAATGATAATCTAGAATCTGATGATAGACCTATATTCGATCATGGTGATTCAGATTCTGAGGGGGAGAAGATCCAGATTTCAAGTCAAACAATTCCAGTTAGTGAACAAGGTGCAAATCAAAATGTCACAAATTTGGAAGGCGAGGTAGATGTTCCAGGCGAAGTGATGCCGAGAACTCTTTCGTACCATCCAGGACCCAATCCACAAAGACAAGGTTTATTTACTGGATAAAGCGCTGTATGGTTTACACCAAGCCCCGAGATCTTGGTACGAGACATTGTCTGTAACACCTCGAAAATTTATGTCCAATAATGTATCGACACGTGTCATGAGCTTTACACGTGTAAAAGATTACTTTAAGGGGACTAAAGTTGACAAACAGAGAAAGTCTGTGAATATAAGGATTCAAAGTGTCAACAATGAATAAATATATCTTTCAATAACCCTACACGATGTTTACGCCCTTAAACGAATGAATCATGGATCATACGAAGCTAATTGTGAAAGAAAGTGAGAGATTACAAACTACAGGGGTTAAATGTGTCAACATGTTTACAGTATACCTCTGAGTGACCCTTTAGCACACCCGAAGCTTTGTAACGATTAATTATGCTCACGAGAATGTGTGATAAAAATTTCACAAGGTTTCGATAAAGTATGAGAAAGTTATGATGATATTCGTATATGAGGGGTTAAAAGCGTCAACGTTGAAATCTAAGGCCTTACGGGTGATCCCAAAGTTAATCAAGGACTTAATGGTATTTGGTTATGCCATGGAACCCTTAAAAGTAAGGATAGAGGGCTGTAAATGCAATAAACAAAGTTAAAACCACGTTTTAAAGGACCAAGGACCAAAAATGCAAACTTAGAAACTTGTTTAACCTTTTCTGGACGCCCACGCGGGCCGCGTAAGGTGTCAAGGAAATCTTACGCGGGCCGCCAGAGACTGCTAGCGACAGGAAACTTTGGCAGCTGCCAGTTCAGGCCTGTTAACCAACTCTAAACACTTGTTTTGCATACCAGGGGCTGCCCCAATGGTTTTACATGCAATAGGGACACATGAGGACATCATATTACACCTGTAGACTTAGTTATGATGATCTTATGCACTCTAAATCCCTATATAATGAAGTGGAGTTGCAACACTTGAAGATGTTCATTTCAAAACTCACTTCCACACTTCCTCTGGAGCTCGCTGGTCAGCAACTAAGTCATCTTAGGCTTCCTAGTCGTGCTTAGGACCTTTGTAAGTGTCCTTAACCCCACTTAATTTAGTTTAGCCTAGTTATTTAGCTTAAAGTGAAACCGTCGTAATTAAGGTTTGACTTAACGATAAATCACTAATGGTCCAGTGATTTGTCGAATTGAAAGTACCTATGAGTTGGTAATTATGTGGGTAATAAACCCTTTAAAGGGCACCCTCTGATTTCCACTCTAAATAGGTCAATTGTCGGGTCAAAGTTAATCCTAAAAAGTCAACAGAAAGCTTTATTTCAAATTAATGCATGATTAGCAATGTAGATGACATGCAACCTGTTTTATCATTAATATAACTTGGTAATTAATGTAAGAACATGTCTAAACATGTTCAACCCGACAATTTTCAGTTTAGGCTCGGTTCGGAACCGAAAGTCGCATATTTTGACTTCTGCTTTGACTTTCAGTTCTGACCCGTTTAAGCATAGTTTAGAAATGCCTTAGAGCCTTATTTGGACCAGGTTACATGTTAGTATAAGCCTCTGTGATTATACAACTTGGGTCATTAGTTATCCGATTCATATGCATATTTCCGTTAAATGCTTAAATGTTGACTATTATGCCCTTTACACCTTAAAAGGTGATTTTTGAAAAAGTAAAATAGTAGAACCCTTCATTACTGATTTATAAGGTTGTCCCTAAAATTTGACATTAGTTTGAGGTCTAGATTAGGAGTTATGCTCATTATCGTAATTAGAAAGCTTTTTATTAATTAAACGGCGTAATTAGCATATAGCCTATCTAAACGCGATTTTTAATACCAAATTTTTACCCACTGATAAAAAATAATATTTTGGGATTTTTGAAGATTTTTATTTATTTTTAGGCTAAGCATAACTTAGAGTTTTAAGCTTGATTCGGTTATTGCCGATTTTGCCCTTTTGGGCTATAAAATGAGTTTTACTAAACCTTTTGATTTCAAACCTTTTTCTACTGATCTAATATGATAAATTAAACATTTTGAGCTTTCTGGAATAATAAAAATATCAGCTTTTCTTTGAAAACCCTGAAATGTCTCCAAATCGCCTTTTAAAGCGTTTTTAACGCATAATATGTATTAAAACTATTTTAAACATATAAGGTTTGATGCCTACTGATATTTTTAGTAGGTTTTTATATTTTAACAGTAAGCCAAAGTTTTTAAACTCAGATCTCCAGTTTTGACCTTTTTGGCTTATGTGAAATTACCAAAATGCCCTTGAGATGCATAGTTTGGTTATAAAGGATAGATTTCACATATATATGATTCCCTACTTTTATAACTTATTAAATTAAGTATATTTACTGATTAGATCAGACCTGTAACTCAGATTATTATTTAAACTCTTTTATATCCTTTAAAATGACCAAAATGCCCTTACGAGGCATAGTTTGAGTTTAAAATCATTTTGGGCATAATAGAAGATATCTTACTGATGTCACAACATATTTAAGACATATTAACTTGGGAAACTTGCATATGACTCATATGGTTACCCGTTACGCACTTTTCACGTTCAGATCAGCTTATGTAACTAGTTTGCATATAATAGCCGAAACGGGTCAAACCTTATCATTTTTGTCTGAAAATCCAGAATGTGTTTAGTTTACCCATATTATACAAGTATTCAAACTTGTTGAGTCAAAACCACATTCTAAGACGGTCTTCGCTTTATCATGCGTTTGAACCGTATCTTCTTTTTAAAAACTAACCGGTCTAAGCTTAAGCTTAATTAAAGACCCGTTAGGATTCTAATAGGTTATTATAAACCTTCGTTCAAGAATAGGAGACCCGGTAAAAGCTACGTGCACTTGCTAATTGTGATTATTACTTGCAAAGGTAAATACTTTTAACTTATTTTCCCTTATACGGGCTTGGGGTACGGTATATAAAATACCGCTTGGTCGGGCATTCGACCTTAATCGATTGGTGGTTAAGTATTATCGAGATGACCCGTTTAAAAAAATTGTTTTGTTTGCTTAAAGCCTTTGGGGGGTTAATGACCATGTCCCGGATAACCTTGGCATCATTTTACGAAATGGCCACGACCTAAGCACGGGGTGTAGGCGTACACCCGTCAGTGCCTAAATAAATAAATAATGTGGTGTGTCAATTAATCTTTAACCCGGCACGAACCGGGCTACTAAACGCATAAGAAACATGTAATTCTTTTACAAGTTTATATATAAATAATTATCCCAAGTTATAAAATGTTTTGTGCCACGTGTATTCAAATCAATTTTTAAACCTTTTCAAAATGAGTCAGATAATTGTATTTACCAGGGTAAACTGACGTATTTTCCCAAAAAGGTTAAGTGCAGGTACTAAGCGTAATATGCTGGCCTCTCCTTAGCATCATTAAGAGTCTCGCAAGCTTGGATGCATTAAGTCTGATGAACTACGTTTCCTTTTTATTTTAATCCTCTTGTGGATCCGTTTCAACTACTTTGTGATACTTTATATTACAATAAATTCGGTTGAAATGAATCTATCTATCTTTTGCTTCCGCTATGCATTATTATTTGTGTGGTTTGACTATGATGATATCAACTACGTCACGATACTCCGCACCGGGCCCACCGGTAATACGTGGAAATATCGGGGTGTTACAGGTTGGTATCAGAGCCAACGCTGAGTGAATTAAACACTAGCCTTTTGTGTTTAATCTCAGTTACACAAATTGCACATTCCTCAATCCTCGAGTCTAGACAAATAACATAGGACAAATTCTGTTTTGTTTTACTTTTGTCATTCATTTTTATATATATATTCTTGTGGTTATCTTTGTTAAATTATTGACAGGTTCAAGATGCCGCCCCGAATCAGAGGTAGAGGAAGAGGTAAGGGGACGTTCCATGCCCCCAATGATCATGAAGCCGGACCTTCCCACCGGCGCACGCCATCCAACACCATGAGCACGAGTCCCCAGGAACACTGGAGGACATACATTGAACCCGGGAGACGATCTGTCTCTCTAAGCTCCTTACCATCATACCTTCATTCATTTGGGCCTTATTCCGAAAACGAGCCCAACGAACCACAACCTTCATTTATACCGCTTCAACGGTCCAACTCCCACCATTCTTTCGGTGACCCCACTCCTGCCTTTCAAAGCCGGTTCAACCCGGCAAATTACATTCAAGAACCAGTGGATTTTAACCCATGGGGCCATGAAGACCATTTCCCTGAAGCTCAGGGGATGGATAAGGATGAGGACCCGGACCTCGCAGAGCCACCATCCGGAACCCCTAACCACCCTATCGAAATTTCAGATGGGTTACCTTTTGTGGGATCACCTTATAATGGTCCCGACAGCTATGAGGAGAGGTTCAGACGGATTGACTGGGTATTTACTCCCAGTTACTACAACTCTCCACAGCAGCAGCAGGACCCTTCCGAGGATTCTCGATTTATCGCGGTCACACTGCCACCACCATCAGTCCAGCAGCAGCCTCCGGAGCCACCGAGGCGAAGAGGATCGAAGGCACGGATGTCCGTGCGAGGAGGAGTGCATATCAACACCCCTCCACTTTCAAGTGGCAGCCACTACTCGCCACTCCATGAAGAACCACAGATGGGTGGGTCTTCAAACCCTGTCTCCGAGGTAGACTCTGCGCCTGTAGCGCCACCACCATTGGGTTTTGGTAACCCAATCCCGACATACACCGGTTCAGTGGCGTATAATCCCTTTGAGCAGCCGATCCACACCAATCACAACTATGCCTGGACCAACCCTTACTTGGTAGCTGCAAACGACAACGCCTTCCACCCAGAAGGACCATTTGGAACCCCTTGGGGAACTGGGTATCCACCTTATGGGTATCATCAACCGCCGCCTCCTCAACCTCCGCTATATCAGCAACCCCCGCAAATGTCGCCACCGCAGTATCAGGAGATTCTGCATAGGATAAATGAGGTGCGACAGGAGGTGCGAGAAGACCGTAGGCATAACCGAGGGATGTTCAAGAATTTGGTGAGTTTAATCAAGGGAAAAAGTAAGAAGGATCACTAAATCCTTTATTTGTTTGTTTATTTTAGTGTTGTAATCATGTCCCTGCGTGGACATTTGTTTATGTATTCTGCCCCTGCGTGGGCATGTCTTTTTGTATTCTGCCCCTGCGTGGGCATGTCTTTCTGTTGACCCCTGCGTGGGTATGTTTATTTGTTTCGCCCCTGCATGGGCATGTTGTTTTGTAGAAGTCCCGTTTAAGGCAACATTTGTACTTTTGAATTATGATGGAATGGTTTAATTTTAATTTTCATATTTATTGCTAATTATATGCATAAAACATAAAATAAATGAAAATAAACATTCCTATTATAAGACCTACCATTATAATAAAATGGCAAAATCTAAAAAGAACAAGACCTAGCCATGTGTCATTTTAAGACAAGGCCAAGATGGTAGTTCCATAATTAGATTCAGGTCCATATTAACATCTCAATTTAGGATTGTTCTGCGTTAAATTATAAAAAGAATCTTAAAGGTAAAACCTAGTCTATATGATGTTGCAAACATGACCAAGATGGTAAAACCTATTCAAAAGATTCCATTCCCTGTTAACATCTGAAAACATGTTAACACTCTTGACAAAATGTGATTTGATAAAATCGCATACGTCATCTTTAAATTGGGATATTGAAAAATCCCTTCTTATTTAAATAATCATCTGTTAATGATGGAATGCCTACGGGCTATACGTATTGTCATATAAGACAAAAGACAGTTGTGGTCTTCGACCCCCTGTTATGAAGAGGTAATGAATTATGATAAAAACCTCAATACCATGATCCTATAAGGTCATAAATAAAAATTTAAAACTGTCCTTGTGACTAGGCCTCTTGTGCCACTGATAATATCTTTATTATTTTATACTTAGGATAAATTATAACAAAAATCCTAAATAAGTGTGTCTAAATAAATTAACCACATATTGTTATAGTTACCATGGTTAAATGAATTGCCATAAAAGACAATTCAATAATATGCTCATGAATAAATCCTTATTAATATTTTATGTAGCAATACAAGCTACATGGCGAACTCTGATGAGGTCAACAGTCGCCCAAAGGAGAATCATGATAATGCCAGAATAAATATAACGGGTGCAGAGCTGCAGGCATTGGTAGACCATGCCGTTTCACGAGCTCTAGAAAGACGGGATGATGAGTCTAGTAGTACCCGCAGCAGAACCTTATCGGTACAGCATGAAAAGTAACACTCTAAAGCTTACTCTAAGGCTCATAGCAAGCCTCCCTCTAAACAAGATGAGCCAAAGAAAGGGGATGATCGAAACTCCTCAAATCAGCACAGTGTTCCATCGAAGAAGATGGTATTTGATCGTGAACCATGTGCTAAAGGTTGCACCTATAAGTATTTTGTTTCATGTAAGCCCAGGGATTTCACTGGGGAGAAAGGAGCAGTGGACTGCAGGTCATGGTTAGACGAGATGGACACTGTGGTAGATATCAGTGGTTGCGCTGATAAGGATGTGGTAAAGTTTGTATCTCAGTCATTCAAAGGCGAGGCACTAGCCTGGTGGAGGTCGTTGATTCAAGCTACCGGAAAAATCCCACTGTACAATCTGTCATGGGAACAATTTGTTACTCTCATCAAGGAGAACTACTGCCCTCAACATGAGGTTGAAAAGATTGAAGCTGATTTCCTGTCCTTGGTTATGAAGAACCTCGATTGCCAAGCTTACCTTACAAGCTTCAACACAATGTCCAGGTTGCTTCCTTACCTTGTGACACCAGAACCCAAGAGGATAGCTCGGTTCATTGGGGGTTTAGCCCCATAAATTAAGGCAAGCATGAAGGCCTCGCGACCAGCTACTTTCAGATCTGCAGCTGATATATCTTTGTCCCTCACACTGGACGCGGTCAGGCAGAGATCCCTGAGGAACACTGATACTGAAAACAGAAAGCGTGAGGATGACAACTCACGACGTTCAGACAAGAAGCATAAGGGAAACAATGACCACAAGAAGGGTTTTGGAGCAAAGAAAGATGGTCAATAGTCGGGCGATAAGCCCAAGTGCAAGATCTGTAAGAGGCACCATTTTGGAAGATGCAGGTATGACTCGAAATCCCAATCACAGCCAAGAGCTTGTGGGATTTGTAAATCTTTTGAGCACAAGACGATAGAGTGCAAGAAGATAAAAGATGCAACGTGCTATAACTGCAATGAAAAAGGGCACATTAGGTCCAATTGCCCAAAGATGGCAAAGAAAGCTGAGGAAGGAAAGAAGACCAATGCTAGGGTCTTTAGGATGGATGCTAAGGAAGCAGTTAAGGATGATAACATCATAACAGGTACTTTCCTTATCAATGACGTTTATGCTAGAGTACTATTTGATTCTGGAGCAGATAAGTCATTTGTTGATAATAAGTTCTGTAAGTTGTTAAGCTTACCTGTTAGAACCCTAAGCATAAAATATGAGGTTGAATTAGCCGATGGCACCATAGAAACCGCATCAACCGTGTTAGATGGATGTGTCATATCCATTAGGAACCACTCTTTTCCATTATCCCTACTTCCTTTGAAGTTAGCCGGTTTCAACATAGTTTTAGGCATGGATTGGTTATCCAATAACCAAGCCCAGATCGTTTGTAACAAAAGCAAGTAGTAGTCAAGACCCCGTCTGGTGAGCCACTTACCATTCAGGGAGATACCCAGTATGGTCTGCCTGAGCAAGTGTCTATGCTCAAGGCATCTAGGTGCTTGAAGAAAGGTTGTGTCATTTATATGGCACAGGTAACAATTGATGAGCAAAAGCCCAAGGTTGAAGATATCCCTGTCATTTCTGAATACCCTGAAGTGTTTCCTGAAGAACTACCTGGTCTACCACCAAATAGGCAAGTAGAATTCAGAATTGACATCATCCCTGGAGCAGCGCCTGTTAGTTGGCACCAACAGAGATGAAGGAATTGAAGACGCAGCTAGATGAATTGCTAGCCAAAGGTTTTATTAGACCTAGTTCATCTCCTTGGGGAGCGCCAATCCTGTTTGTCAAAAAGAAGGATGGATCGATGCGTCTATGCATCGATTACCGTGAGCTTAATAAGGTCACTATCAAGAATAGATATCCATTGCCCAGGATCGACGATCTGTTCGATCAGTTGCAAGGGGCAAGTTACTTCTCCAAGATCGACTTGAGATCAGGCTACCATCAACTGAAGGTTAAGAATGAAGATGTTCACAAGACTGCATTTAGGACTCGATATGGTCATTACGAGTTCCTAGTGATGCCTTTTGGGCTCACTAATGCACCAACCGCGTTCATGGATCTCATGAATCGCGTCTGTAAGCCTTACTTGGATAAATTTGTCATCGTCTTCATCGATGACATTCTCATCTACTCGAAGAGCCAAGTTGACCACGAGAAGCATCTCCGTTGCATTCTGAAACTGCTTCATCAAGAAAAGCTCTATGCCAAATTTTCAAAGTGTGAATTTTGGCTTCGTGAAGTCCAATTTCTTGGACATATGGTAAGCGAGCGTGGTATCCAAGTGGATCCCGCTAAGATTGAAGCCATCAAGAATTGGCAAGAACCGAAGACACCCACAGAGATTCATAGCTTTTTAGGCTTAGCAGGTTATTATAGGCGTTTTATCAAAAATTTCTCAAGGATTGCTGCACCCCTAACTTCGTTGACTAGGAAGAATATTAAGTTTGACTGGGGTCCTAAGCAGCAGGAATCCTTTGACATCCTTAAGCAAAGCTTGAGGAATGCACCAGTGTTGACATTGCATGAAGGAATAGAGGAATTTGTAGTATATTGTGATGCATCACACACTGGTATGGGATGTGTCCTCATGCAGAAAGGCAAGGTTATTGCCTATGCTTCTCGATAGTTAAAGGTGCACGAGAAGAACTACACCACCCATGACTTGGAACTGGGTGCCGTTGTATTCGTACTAAAACTATGGAGACACTACTTATATGGAACTAAGTGTGTGATCTATTCTGATCACAAAAGCCTTCAACACTTGTTTAATCAGAAGGACTTGAACATGAGGCAGCGACGATGGATGGAAACTTTAAATGATTATGACTGTGAGATAAGATACCATCCTGGCAAGGAAAATGTAGTTGCCGATGCCCTAAGCAGAAAGGAAAGGGTGAAGCCTATAAGAATCAATGCCAAGAGTATTGAGATAAAGAATAGCTTGAATGAAAGGTTGTTAGCTGCACAGAAGGAAGCTGTGTTGGAAGCTAACTATCCTAATGAAAAGCTAGGAGTAACTGAAGAACAGTTATCCTATGGCAAGGACATAATCCTAAGTTTAAATAGACGAATATGGGTTCCAATTTATGGAGGACTTCGGGATGTTATCCTCCAGGAAGCCCATAGTTCTAAATATTCCGTTCATCCTGGAGCTGATAAAATGTACCAGGATCTAAAGGCAAACTATTGGTGGATAGGCTTAAAGAAGTCTATAGCTGCCTATGTAGCTAAATGTTTGACGTGTGCGCAAGTCAAAGCAGAACATCAGAAGCCATCAGGTTTGCTACAACAGCCTGAACTTCCCACCTGGAAGTGGGAAATGGTGACAATGGATTTCGTCACCAAATTGCCAAAGACAAAGAAAGGAAATGATACTATATGGGTAATAGTAGATAGACTGACTAAGTCAGCACATTTCCTACCCATTAAGGAGACATATAGTTCTGACATGTTAGCCCAATTGTACGTAGATAAGATTGTATCTCTACATGGCGTACCAGTGTCTATTATCTCTGACAGAGATACCAGATACACATCACATTTTTGGAAAAGTTTCCAACAGTCTTTGGGTACGCGCTTAAATTTCAGTACGGCTTACCATCCTCAGACGGACGGGCAAAGTGAGCGTACCATCCAAACTTTGGAAGACATGCTTCATGCGTGTGTGATTGATTTAGGTGGTAGTTGGGATAACCACCTGCCATTGATCGAGTTCTCCTATAACAATAGCTATCATTCGAGCATCAAAGTCGCGCCTTTCGAGGTCTTGTATGGTAGAAAATGCAGAACGCTCGTTTGTTGGGCAGAAGTTGGAGATGTCCAACTGACAGGACCTGAAATAGTCTTTGAAACGACGGACAAGATTGTCCAGATTCGTGACCGTCTGAAAGCTACCAGAGATAGGCAGAAAAGCTACGCAGACTTAAAACGTAAACCTCTGAAGTTCGAGGTTGGTGATAAAGTTTTGCTTAAAGTATCACCCTGGAAGGGAGTAATGCGATTTGGTAAGAAAGGTAAGTTAAGCCCAAGGTATATAGGACCATTCGAGATCATCGAATGTGTCGGATCAGTGGCTTACAAGTTGAACTTGCCTGAAGAGCTCAGTGGTATTCACAATGTATTCCACGTCTGCAATCTGAAGAAATGTCTAGCCGATGAATCGCTAGTCATACCACACACAGATGTGCATATAGATGAGAGCTGGAAATTTGTGGAAAAACCTTTGTCGATTGAACATCGACAGGTTAAGAAGCTTCGAAGGAAGCATGTGCCTATTGTAAAGGTCAAATGTGATGCCGGTAGAGGTCCCGAGTACACGTGGGAGGTAGAATCCACAATGAAAGAAAAGTACCCTCATTTATTTCAGTAAATCTCGAGGTTGAGATTTCTTTTAAGGGGGTGAGGATGTAACACCTCGAAAATTTATGTCCAATAATGTATCGACACGTTTCATTAGCTTTACACGTGTAAAAGATTACTTTAAGGGGACTAAAGTTGACAAACAGAGAAAGTCTGTGAATATAAGGATTCAAATTGTCAACAATAAATAAATATATCTTTCAATAACCCTACACGATGTTTACACCCTTAAACGAATGAATCATGGATCATACGAAGCTAATTGTGAAAGAAAGTGAGAGATTACAAACTACAGGGGTTAAATGTGTCAACATGTTTAAAGTATACCTCTGATTGACCCTTTAGCATACCCGAAGCTTTGTAACGATTAATTATGCTCACGAGAATGTGTGATAAAAATTTCACAAGGTTTCGATAAAGTATGGGAAAGTTATGACGATATTCGTATATGAGGGGTTAAAAGCGTCAACGTTGAAATCTAAGGCCTTATGGGTGATCCCAAAGTTAATCAAGGACTTAATGGTATTTGGTTATGCCATGGAACCCTTAAAAGTAAGGATAGAGGGCTGAAAATGCAATAAACAAAGTTAAAACCACGTTTTAAAGGACCAAGGACAAAAAATGCAAACTTAGAAACTTGTTTAACCTTTTCTGGACGCCCACGCGGGCCGCGTAAGGTGTCAAGGAAACCTTACGCGGGACGTCAGAGACTGCCAGCAACGGGAAACTTTGGCAGCTGCCAGTTCAGGCCTGTTAACCGACTTGAAACACTTGTTTTGCATACCAGGGGCTGCCCCAATGGTTTTACATGCAATAGGGACACATGGGGACATCATATTACACCTGTAGACTTAGTTGTGATGATCTTATGCACTCTAAATCCCTATATAATGAAATGGAGTTGCAACACTTGAAGATGTTCATTTCAAAACTTACTTCCAGACTTCCTCTGGAGCTCTCTGGTCAGCAACTAAGTCATCTTAGGCTTCCTAGTCGTGCTTAGGACCTTTGTAAGTGTCCTTAACCCCTCTTAATTTAGTTTAGCCTAGTTATTTAGCTTAAAGTCAAACCGTCGTAATTAAGGTTTGACTTAACGATAAATCACTAATGGTCCAGTGATTTGTCGAATTGAAAGTACCTATGAGTTGGTAATTATGTGGGTAATAAACCCTTTAAAGGGCACCCTCTGATTCCCACTCTAAATAGGTCAATTGTCGGGTCAAAGTTAATCCTAAAAAGTCAACAGAAAGCTTTATTTCAAATTAATGCATGATTAGCAATGTAGATGACATGCAACTTGTTTTATCATTAATATAACTTGGTAATTAATGTAAGAACATGTCTAAACATGTTCAACCCAACAATTTTCAGTTTAGGCTCGGTTCGGAACCGAAAGTCGCATATTTTGACTTCTGCTTTGACTTTCAGTTCTGACCCATTTAAGCATAGTTTAGAAATGCCTTAGAGCCTTATTTGGACCAGGTTACATGTTAGTATAACCCTCTGTGATTATACAACTTGGTTCATTAGTTATCCAATTCATATGCATATTTCCGTTAAATGCTTAAATGTTGACTATTATGCCCTTTACACCTTAAAACGTGATTTTCGAAAAAGTAAAATAGTAGAACCCTTCATTACTGATTTATAAGGTTGTCCCTAAAATTTGACATCAGTTTGAGTTCTAGATTAGGAGTTATGCTCATTATCGTAATTAGAAATCTTTTTATTAATTAAACGGCGTAATTAGCATATAGCCTATCTAAACCCGATTTTTAATACCAAAATTTTTACCCACTAATATAAAATAATATTTTGGGATTTTTGAAGATTTTTATTTATTTTTAGGCTAAGCATAACTTAGAGTTTTAAGCTTGATTCGGTTATTGCCGATTTTGCCCTTTTGGTCTATAAAATGAGTTTTACTAAACCTTTTGATTTCAAACCTTTTTCTACTGATCTAATATGATAAATAAAATATTTTGAGCTTACTGGAATAATAAAAATATCAGTTTTTCTTTGAAAACCCGGAAATGGCTCCAAATCGCCTTTTTAGCGTTTTTAACGCATAATATGTATTAAAACTATTTTAAACATATAAGGTTTGATGCCTACTAATAGTTTTAGTAGGTTTTTATATTTTAACAGTAAGCCAAAGTTTTTAAACTCAGATCTCCAGTTTTGACCTTTTAGGCTTATGTGAAATTACCAAAATGCCCTTGAGATGCATAGTTAGGTTATAAAGGATAGATTTCACATATATATGATACCCTACTGTTATAACTTATTAAATTAAGTATATTTACTGATTAGATCAGACCTGTAACTCAGATTATTATTTAAACTCTTTTATAACCTTTAAAATGACCAAAATGCCCTTACGGGGCATAGTTTGAGTTTAAAATCATTTTGGGCATAATAGAAGATATCTTACTGATGTCACAACATATTTAAGACATATTAACTTGGGAAACTTGCATATAACTCATATGGTTACCCGTTACGCACTTTTCGCGTTCGGATCGGCTTATGTAACTAGTTTGCATATAATAGCCGAAACGGGTAAAACCTTATCATTTTTGTCTCAAAATCCAGAATGTGTTTAGTTTACCCATATTATACAAGTCTTCAAACTTGTTGAGTCAAAACCACATTCTAAGACGGTCTTCGCTTTATCATGCGTTTGAACCGTATCTTCTTTTTAAAAACTAACCGGTCTAAGCATAAGCTTAATTAAAGACCCGTTAGGATTCTAATAGGTTATTATAAACCTTCATTCCAGAATAGGAGACCCGGTAAAAGCTATGTGCACTTGCTAATTGTGATTATTACTTGCAAAGGTAAATACTTTTAACTTATTTTTCCCTTATACGGGCTTGGGGTACGGTATATAAAATACCGCTTGGTCGGGCATTCAACCTTAATCGATTGGTGGTTAAGTATTATCGAGATGACCCATTTAAAAAAATTGTTTTGTTTGCTTAAAGCCTTTGGGGGGTTAATGACCATGTCCCGGATATCCTTGGCATCATTTTACGAAATGGCCACGACCTAAGCACGGGGTGTAGGCGTACACCCGTTAGTGGCTAAATAAATAAATAATGTGGTGTGTCAATTAATCTTTAACCCGGCACGAACCGGGCTACTGAACGCATAAGAAACATGTAATTCTTTTACAAGTTTATATATAAATAATTATCCCAAGTTATGAAATGTTTTGTGCCACGTGCATTCAAATCAATTTTTAAACCTTTTCAAAATGAGTCAGTTAATTGTATTTACCAGTGTAAACTGACGTATTTTCCCAAAAAGGTTAAGTGCAGGTACTAAGCGTAATAGGCTGGCCTCTCCTTAGCATCATTAAGAGTCTCGCAAGCTTGGATGCATTAAGTCTGATGAACTACATTTCCTTTTTATTTTGATCCGCCTGTGGATCTGTTTCAACTACTTTGTGATACTTTATATTTCAATAAATTCGGTTGAAATGAATCTATCTATCTTTTGCTTCCGCTATGCATTATTATTTGTGTTGTTTGACTATGATGATATCAACTACGTCACGATACTCCCCACAGAGCCCACCGGTAATACGTGGAAATATCGGGGTGTGACATTGTCTCAACAGCTGCTTGCCAACAGCTTCATCCGTGGAAAAGTGGATGCCACTCTCTTCACCAAAGAAGTCGACGGACATCTTCTGATAGTTCAAATATACGTGGACGACATCATATTTGGGTCAACAAATGAAAATTTGTGCAAATATTTCGAAAGAGTTATGAAGCAAAAATTTGAAATGTCATCAAAGGGGGAGATGGAATTCTTCTTCGGACTTCAAGTTGATCAACTGCCCGAGGGAATTTTTATACACCAGACGAAGTATGTTCATGATATCTTAGAGAGATTTGGGATGTCAGGATCTACTACAGCTTCCACCCCGTTAGCGACGAACCATGAGAAGGTAGATGAAACATTATATCGTTCCATGATCGGATCGCTGATGTACTTGACAGCTTCAAGACCCGATATTATGTATCCAACCTGCCTCGCAGCAAGATTTCAGTCTAACCCGAGAGCTTCGCATATGGTAATTGTGAAACGGATATTACGCTACCTGAAAGGAACTCCATCATTGGGGTTGTGGTATCCAAGAGTAGGCGATTTCACGCTCGAAGGGTATTCTGATTCCGATTTCGGATGCTGCAAAGTTAACGCTAAGTCAACAACAGCGGGGTGCCAGTTTTTCGGACCACGATTGGTCACCTGGCAATGCAAGAAGCAGACCTCTGTAGCTTTATCCACATGTAAAGCCGAGTATGTATCTGCTAGTAGCTGCTGCTCTCAGATCTTGTGGATGCAGCAACAGATGCGCGACTATGGTTTGCAATTTCTTAACACCCCTATCTTTGTTCATAATGAGGCAGCGATAAACATTACAAAAAATCCTGTTCATCACGCTAAGATGAAACACATTGAAATTCGTCATCACTTCATCCGAGATTGTTTCGAGAAGAAGTTGATACGAATTGAGAAAATCCACACTGACGAACAAAAAGCTGATTTACATACCAAAGCGTTTGATAAAACTCGTGTTCAATATCTTTTAAAATTGAACGGTATGAAGCTTTTATCGGTGTCGGAAGAGATTCTTGGCGTAGATGAAGGTACCACTGTAGATGATGTTGAGAGGCAATCTGCAATGGTTTGTCGATTTTTTACTTGTTTTGGCATTTAGGGGGAAGTTTATATTTTTCAGAAAATACAAAAACAGTAAAAAATTTCAAAAATCCAAAAACATGAGATATTTTCAAAATTCAAAAACAATAGAAAATTGAAAAAGAGTTTGTGTAAAAAGGGAAAATGATAGTACATCGGTTTGACAGTTATGGTATGCTAAAGAAATGTAAAGTTTAAAAGTGTTAAACAGTCTCGCTGATGATATGCCGGTAGGTTTTTACACATTTAGTAGGTTTGTTCGGGATATAAACCTAAATCATTACTTGCTTACTACATGGGGAACATCTCCCGGATATATGGGTAACCCCCGAAATCTTGTTTGAAAGGCTCTATTTCTGACATACTAGGTCTTTGTACGTGGTAATATCTGGGGTATTATACCTGGAATTCTGATTTTGCGGGAGCAATAGCCTAGTCCTCGTATAATACTTTCCACAGCTTTATCATAAAGCCCGCCCTCAGCATAAAAAATGATGAAACATTGAAAAATGCTAATTATGTGCTGCTGTAAAAGAAAATCCCCAAAGGGGACCCACCTATAGTTGAGCCATCATCTCTCTGATTTTGCGGAAGCAATAGCCTGAGCTCTCATGGCCTCAACATCTTCACCTTTTACAGATATTACTAGTGTGCACTCACCTGTAAGACTGAATATAGTAGTCTGGATACGGGAGTATATTCTGAGGTGGTACACGCGTATAAGCTAAGTCTTTAAAACACTAAATTCGTATCCTGGACAGATTGAAATTTGTGTGGAAATTTAAGTGGATCAGTATATTGACAATCTAAGCGAATTGTTTAATTCTGAGTATGAAATCAAAGCTTAACGGTACTTGTGACTTGTCGATAGCTGATATGATTCCCTAACACGCTCACCAAAAATAAGTTTGTAAATAGTTTACATTTACTGCATTTCATTTCTGTTTAGCATTCTAGTATAGAAACTTTATTCAAAATCCAAAAAGATTTTACATTTCTGCTTTATGTTTCCGACAAACCAAAGTGGAAAGCTGATCTTCAGATTCAAAATTTGAAGCAGATGCAGGAAGTTTCTGAGCTGGACAGAAGAGTTGTGAGCTTATCTTGTTAAACCTGAGAATATGAAAAGTTTAAACAAGTTCATTAGATTGAAACTTGTAATTTTCAGAATAATGTTTTGAAAAATGTTGAACAAAAGTCAGTTGTGTTTTGTCTCAGATCAACCAAGGTCATTAAGTTGGACTTGGTAAACAAATTGAGTACTCGGGGTCATTAACTTGGACCTGGATACTTAAGTGGATTTCTAAAACTGATAAAAACGAGAAAAGATGTTAAAAATCAATAGATTGTAATGTTATATTCTTGAGAAGCAGGAAACAAGATCCCCATGGCAAAGTTTGTGTAAAGTTTGAACCAGAATTCGAGCTCCAGCATATTGAAAGGGGGAGTCTACATTCTGGATCAACATTCAAAGGGGAGTTTGAAGATAGAGATTGAACGATGCTTACAGTGTCAGACATTTTGGGCAGAGAGGAAGATAGATCAAGACTAAAGACTGAAGATTTGATGCTAAAGACTTCGTCAACATCCAAGGGGGAGTCTGTTGGTACATAGATGTCTGTTAACTTCGTCTTTATAGAGTCTTGTATCTAGATAGGATGAATCAGGGCACATTATACGAGAAAAACAGGTTATGTGTGTAAATAGGTGATTTCGTACGAAATAGCTAAAGCTATTTCGCACGAAATGAGAAATACTCATTTCGTACGAAATGAGCTTTGTCTATTTCATACGAAATAGCAAGCCTATAAATACCTGTTGTGCCATTTCATTTGCAACGTTCGAGATTTCAGAGCCGAGGTGCTGCCGATTTGTCAACTGATCTGTAAAAGCTTGAAAATCATTAATAAGAAGATAATTAGGGAAAATCAAGCTGTATCAAGTTAGAATCATTGATTCTTCCTTTGATTCTGACTCAAAACTCTTCTGATTGACTCATTTGGGTCACACGTCGATCCAACAATGTTCCTTGTTAACAATCAGTCTGCCTCTGTTCTTTTCAAGTCGGGTGCTGATAGAAGATTTGTGTCACTTGCCTTTGAACCTTTGCTTTCGATGCCTAGAACTAAACTAGGAAAGCTCTTAACAGTGGAATTTACTAGTGGTGAACCCCTTGTGCTCGATTCTATCATTCGTAATTGCCAATTAAACCTTGATAACCACCTTTTTCCTATTGATCTCACGCCAATGCAACTTGGAAGTTTCGATATCATCATAGGAATGGATTGCATAACCAAACACGATGCTGAGCTGATCTGTTTCGACAAGGTTGTTCGTATATCTCTTTCGTCTGGTGAAGTCTTAGGGGTTCGTGGAGAGAAACCCTCTAGTAGCTTGAAACTCATGACATATACTCAAGCCCAAAAATACCTACGAAAGAATTATGTGGCCTTTTTGGCACATGTTGTAGAGGAGAAAGGCAAGAGCAAAAGTATTCAATATATCCCTATTGTTCGAGATTATCCTGAGGTGTTTCCTGAAGACTTACCTGGTTTACCTCCAGCACGTCAAGTTGAGTTTCGTATTGATCTTATACCAGGTGCCAACCCGATTGCTATATCACCTTATCGTCTTGCACTGTCTGAAATGCAAGAGTTGTCGAAGAAACTTATAGAGTTATCTGACAAAGGATTCATCTGTCTAAGCTTTTCACCTTGGGGCGCTCCAGTCCTATTGGTGAAAGAGAAAGATGGATCTTTCCGTATGTGTATCGATTATTGTGAGCTCAACAAACTCACGATCAAGAATCTATATCCCCTACCACGAATTGATAATCTCTTTGATCAGCTACAAGGTGAAACATGTTTTTCGTAGATCGATCTGCGATCTGGCTATCATCAGCTTCGTGTACTTGAAGAAGATGTTCCCAAGACTGCATTCCACACACGATACAACCACTACAAGTTCACCGCCATGCCTTTTGGTTTAACAAATTCTCCCGCCATCTTCATGGACTTAATGAATAGGTTTTGTAAACCTTATTTAGACAAGTTCATCATTGTTTTCATCGACGACATACTGATTTATTCGAAGTCACGAGCCGATCACCAACAACACCTTCGTCTGACAACGGAGCAGCCCAAGTTCTCCAAGTGTGAATTTTGGCTTAAGGAAGTTCAGTTTTTGGGTCATATTGTCAACGAGCAAGGTATACATGTGGATCCTTCCAAAATCACTACGATTACGGATTGGAACACACCCACTACTCCCACAGAAGTTCGCTCATTCATCGGTCTTGCTGGATACTATCAACATTTCATCACGAACTTCTCAAAGATCGCGGTTGCTCTCACTGCTTTGACTTAGAACAATAAGCCTTTTGAGTGGGGACCCAAATAAGAGGAAGCATTTCAAATACTAAAACAAAAACTCTATGATGCTCCTGTGTTATTTTTACCCGATGGCAACGATGATTTCGTTGTCTATTGTGACGCATCAAATCTAGGCCTTGGTTGTGTTCTCATGCAACGGGAAAAAGTCATAGCCTATGCGTCAAGGCAATTGAAAATACACGAGAAGAATTACACAACTCTTGATCTTGAGTTAGGTGCCGTAGTTTTTGCTCCCAATATTTGGAGACACTACCTCTATGGTACGAAGTGTGTGGTTTTTAAGGACCACAAAAGTCTTCAACACATATTTAATCAAAAGAAGCTAAACATGAGACAATGATGCTGGGTCGAACTTTTGAACGACTACGACTACGAGATTCGCTACCATCCTGGTAAGGCGAATGTTGTAGCCGATGTGCTTAGTCGAAAGGAACGTTTCAAGCTTCTTTGTGTTCGAGTTCAATCTGATATCTAGGCACATATCCTTCAAGCAAAACATACATGTGTAACTCAAGTCTTGTTGAAAAATGAGCTACCACTTAATCTTGAGCTTCAACTCCAAACAAAGGACAATGGGTTACTTTATTTCAAGGATCGTTTATGGATTCCAAGTCAAGACAATCTTCGCACTTTATTGATGGACGAGGCTCATAAGTCTTATTATTGAATCCATCCGGATGCAGACAAGATGTACAAGGATCCTCATACTCAATATTGGTGGCCAGGTATGAAGAAGGACGTTGGTTTGTATGTGTCCAAATGCCTAAGTTGTCTTAAAGTCACGGCAGAACATCAACGCCCATCTGGCTTTCTTGAATAACCAGAAATACCGGTATGAAAGTGGGAGAACATTGTAATGGATCTCATCACTAAACTACCACGCACATCTTGAGGTCATGATGTTATTTGGGTAGTCATTGATCGTCTAACTAAGTCAATACACTTTTTGCCGATTCGTGAGGATCTATCTGCTGACAAGCTCGCCAAGATCTACGTAGACGAGATTGTATCTCGACATGGTGTTCCTTTGAACATCATATCTGACCATGATGCTCGATTCTCATCTCACTTTTGGAAGACCATATAATCTGCCATGGGAACCTCACTCAATCTGAGCACTGCTTATCATCCCCAAATGGATGGACAATCTGAGAGGACGATACAAACACTGGAGGATATGCTTAGAGCATGTGTGATGGAATTTGGTGGCAATTGGGATTCGCATCTACCGTTGATCGAATTCTCTTACAACAATAGTTATCACGCTAGCATCGACATGGCACCTTTCGAAGCTTTATACGGTCGTAAATGTTGTTCACCTGTCTGTTGAAATGAGGTAGGTTAAGCTCAGCTTACTGGACCTGAACTCATTCTGGAAACCATAGACAAAGTCAAGAAAATTCGCGATAACCTTCTGAAAGCTAGAAGTTGTCATAAGAGTTATGCGGAAAAACGACGCAAGCCTTTGGAATTTTAAGTCGGAGAGCATGTCCTACTCAAGGTATCCATATATAATGTGACAACTCGTAATTTGCAAAGTCTTTCCTATGTATCTTTTCTTTCCACGTCTTACTTTGCGATGTAATTTACGTTTACGTGATACGAAATAAATAAATGCGGTTGATTTCACTTGAGTAATTGAAAGTTATTTAAGATAGTATAAGCAGGTAAGTATGTGTCAAATCTGGTCGCACAAAACCCTTGGGTCGCACACCTCGCTTGTGATTGCACACCGTTGTTTCTAGTTGATCATGATCTATTCTCGGCCCAAACGAAACCCAAAGTTGGGCCCGGCCCTCTTTGCAGCACATACACACACCAGAATAGGTGTGTGATTCCCATAATAGTTCATAACACAAAATATAACACCAAACCCTAGCTCTTTTCCTTCTTCTTTGAACTCGACGGCAATCCTTTCCTCTCTCCCTCTCGAAGTTTCTCGCTTAGAACATATCGTCTATACCTTAAACCCGGACGTGGTTGACCACATTAGCTCAAGTGACTTTTATCTGCCGAGCTAAACTAAGGTTAGTTCGGACATTTTATAAAAGCATGTATTTCCGGTGGATTGGGAAACAAAATAAATAAACAATTATCTCCTTGTGTGGGATACAACTACGTATTCTCCTTGGGTAGGATACGGGAAAGATTGTCTCCTTGTGTGGGACAACATGTTAATTTACTACTATACTACATGTCTTAAGTTTACTAGACGGAACTCTATCTGAAAGTCCCTACACATTTTATACCGATTAATCATCGGGCCAATGGCAAACGGGATATTAGTTTAACAAACCTCACACCGTGCCGCAGAGGACGGGCATGAACTAGTATGCCTAGGAACTAGTCAATGACGATAGACATTGACGCAGGGCACTAAACATAACCACAGTTAGTTTTGGTATGGCAATGGGTTTAGTAGCTTAAAAAGGTGGGGTAGCTCCCCATGACATGTTTTATAAGAACACAGTAATTTAACGAACTTATGTTTTTGGAACAACACTAAACAACTATGAACTCGCCAACATTTTTGTTGATACGTTACTACATGCTTTGCCGGTAATTAGGTTAATTGCTGGAGCTTGCACGGATGAATGGTCGTTGTGCGAAATGAACCGTTGTGGGGTTCATAATAAACACTATGAATTCTAAACATTTACTTTTGTTTAGAACTTAATGCTTGTACTGTTAACTTAGACTTTGTTTTGAACTGTTAGACACTAATCATATTATTTGTGTTGGATTTTATTTATTTTATTAAATTATTCAATATGATTGGTGACATAATCCTGGTCAGTCACACGCCTCGCGGTAATACTCCGCTTGTGGATTTTGAGGGTGTGACTGATTGGTATCAGAGCCAATTGTTATAGTGAACTCGGTTTTAAAAGAGGAAAATCTTTTTGAGAAAAACCAGACTATAACCTGCTCAGTACTCAACGATCCACAATGACGCTTCGCTCCTCGTGCAAGACTCAATACTTTAGATGGTGTAACTTATGCAAAGGCCTACTTGATACCTACTTGATGTGATATGCTTAACTCTTAGGGTTTGTAACGAGATATCTACTGCCCTTAATGTGCACTCTATAACACTTGACTGCTTATTTGGAAACTTAAATGCTTTCGTCAAAACCCTCTTCTCTTATTCCTTTCACACCTCTACGTCTTCGTTCTCACTTGGTTCTTTGTGATAGTGAAGATCATGAGTAGACGTGGTGGTGGTATTAATCTGACTCAGGACCAACTGATGGCCCTGATCAATGCATGGGTTGTGGAGGCCTTAGTAGCCAAACTAGGAGGTAAATCTATTGTTCTGAACTATCCTAGGATATCTAGATCCTACTCTCTTGACATTCTGTCATTCTTAACCTTACTCCTTTCTTCCTACGCGACAGGTCAACCTACTCAACCTTGAGTATGCACATTCAAGACCTTCATGGATTACAGACCTAGCTCTTTCAACGGAACTAAAGGGGCCGTGGATTTATACATTGGTTTGAGAAGATTGAGTCCGTCTTTGAGATGTGTGAATGCCTTGTCAACAACCGGGTTAAGTATGCTACTGGAACACTCGAAGGAAGTGCGCTCTCCTGGTAGAACGCACAGGTACAGATGCTGGGTTTAGCGGCTGCTAATGCCACTCCCTAGAACGAGTTCAAGGAGCTGATCAAAGAAGAGTATTGTGATAGGGACGATATTCACAAGCTTGAGGTGGAATTCTACAATTTGAAGATGGTAGGGTCTGAGATAGAGACATACACGAAGAGATCGAATGACCTAGCCGCGCTTTGTCCCAATATGGCTGATCCCGCTTTTAAGCGCATCGAGCTCTACGTCAAGGGTTTAGTACCGGAGATACAGAGCATGGTAATGACTGCAAACCTTCCCACCATTCAGTGTGTTATACGACTAGCACACCGCCTCAATGACCAAGCAGTCGATTAGGGCAAGCTGCCCAAGCGGATAAGTGCTACTACTGATGCCCCAAGAGACAACAAACATAAGTGGGATAGAAACTCAAGCAAGGGGTCAAGCTCCTCTCAACCCCAGTCACAGCAAAGAAAAACTTAAGAAAGCAAGAGCCCCAATCAACAGGCTACGGAAAATCAGAACCAAGGTGGGTACAAGGGAAATCATCCTAAGTGCAATCGTCGTAACTTGCACCACAGTGGACCATGCGACAAGAACCGCTGTGAAAGGTGCAACAAGCCAGGGCACACAACAAAGGATGTAGGAGTCTGTATCGTACAAGGCAGAATCAACAACAACAACAAGCCCTAAAAAACCAACAGCAGCAGCAGGGTAACAACAGGAGATGTTACCAATGTGGAGCGGAAGGGCACTTCAAGGGAAATTGCCCTTAGTTAAATCAGAATCACAACAATAACAACAACAACCAGGGCAATGGGAATAACAACAGGAACAACAACGAAGACAATGGTGTTAGGGGGCGAGTCTTCGTTATTGGACAAGGAGAGGCAAGGAACGACCCCAATGTAGTGACGGGTAAGTTTCTTCTGGATGACCACTTTGTTTCTGTATTATTTCATTTGGGAGCCGATACTAGTTATGTGTCTTTAAGAGTTATTCAGATGCTTTAGCTTACCTCGATTCCTTCGAACCCCAAGCATATTGTCGAACTAGCTAATGGTAAAAGTCTTGAGCCCACACACATTGTCAAGGATTGTAAACTCGTTCTATCTGGTCAAACTTTCATCATCAATCTCATCCCCATTGTTCTTGGTAGGTTTGACGTCGTTATCGGGATGGATTGGCTATCTCAGCACCAAGCGGAGTTACTCTGTAAGGACAAAGATCGTCCGCATTCCTCGTTCTAGCGGTGAACCCCTCACAATTCATGGTGACAAGAGTGGTGTTGTTATAGGCATCATTTCGTTTCTAAAGGCCCAAAAGTGTTTAAGAAAGGGTCATACTGCCATTCTAGCCCTCGTCACAGACACCCAAGCCAAGGAGAAGAAGACTGAAGATATTTCTGTCGTTCATGACTTTCCTGAGGTATTCCCTGAGGAGTTACCTAGTCTTCTACCACATCGGCAAGTCTAGTTTCAAATCGAGCTAACTCCTGGAGCTGCACCTATAGCTCGTGTACCTTATTGATTAGCCCTTGCAGAATTGGAAGAGTTGTCCACCCAATTACAAGAGCTTTTGGACAAGGGCTTCATTTGTCCTTGCTCGTCACCCTGGGCAGCCCCCGTACTGTTTGTCAAGAAGAAAGATGGTACCTTCTGTATGTGCATAGACTACTGCGAACTCAACAAAGTGACGGTGAAGAACCGTTACGCACTTCCACGCTTTGATGATTTGTTCGACCAGCTGCAAGGGTCGAGTTTCTACTCCAAGATTGATCTGAGATCGGGCTATCACCAGTTGAGAGTCCGAGACGAAGACATCTCCAAGACAATGTTCAAAACTTGTTACGGAAATTATGAGTTTGTTGTTATACCATTCGGATTAACAAACGTACCCTCGGTTTTCATGGACCTCATGAACCGAGTGTGCAAACATTATCTTGACAAGTTTGTTATTGTTTTCATCGACGACGTCTTAATCTACTCTAAGAGTCTGGAGTTGGAGCTCCTACAAAGCGAGCAACTCTATGACAAGTTATCGAAATGCGACTTTTGGCTTCGTGAAGTCCATTCCTTGGCCATGTGGTTAATGGAGATGGGTTTCATGTTGATCCAGCTAAGATTGACTCGATCAAGAACTGGCCAGCACCCCGAACTCCAACTGAAATCCGTTAATGTTTGGGATTGGTGGGATACTACTGAAGATTTATCCAAGACTTCTCGAAGATTGCACAGCCTCTTACCACTCTAACTCAGAAGGGTGTTACCTATCGATGGGGTGATGCTCAAGAGTTCGCATTCCAACAGTTGAAGGTAAAACTTTGTAGTGCACCCATTCTCTCCTTACCCGAAGGCACATACGACTTTGTTGTCTATTTTGACGCGTCCATCCAAGGACTCGGTTTTGTGTTGATGCAACGTGAAAAAGTTATTGCTTATGCGTCAAGCCAACTCAAATTTCATGAGAAGAACTATACTACCCATGATTTGGAGCTGGGAGCAGTAGTATTCGGACTCAAGATATGGAGACATTACTTGTATGGTACCAAGTGTACCATTTACACCGATCACAAGAGTCTCTGGCATATATTTAATCAAAAGGAGTTGAATATGCGACAGCGGCGATGAGTCGAACTTCTAAATGATTACGAGTGCGCGATCAGATATCACCCAGGCAAGGCAAATGTTGTAGCTGATGCCCTCAGCCAAAAGGAAACAAAACCTAAGCTTGTTCGTGTGTTACCGCTTACTATTCACTCCAATCTTCCTACTCAAATCCGAAACGCTCAGATTGAAGCACTGATGGAAGAAAACTTTCTCGATGAGTACCTGCGAGGCATGGAGATGCAACTCGAACGCAAGGAAGACGGCACATACTACTTCATGGAACGTATTTGGGTTCCATTCTACGGAAACCTACGAGAGCTTGTGATGGATGAAGCACACAAGTCTCGCTACTTGGTACATCCTAGTTCTGATAAGATGTACCATGACCTCAAAACCTTATATTGGTGGCCTAGTATGAAACTAGCATTACCAAGTATGTTAGCAGATGCCTGACCTGCACCAGGGTCAAGACCGAATACCAAAAGCCATCAGGGTTGCTGCAACAACCGGAGATACCAACATGGAAATGGGAGCAAATTTCCATGGATTTCGTCACTGGTTTACCTAGATCCCAACGAGGGAACGACACTACTTGGGTGATCGTAGATCGACTGACAAAATCTGCACACTTTCTAGCGATCAAGGAAACCGACAAGTTTTCAACACTTGCAGATATCTATTTGACCCACGTTTCGCGTCTAAATTGTGGTAAGCAATGCACAAATCCTTTGGCTCACGTTTAGACATGAGCACTGCCTATCACCCATAAACGGATGGTCAAACTGAACGTACCATTCAAACTCTCGACGACATGCTGCAAGCATGTGTTATCGACTTTGGTAATGGCTGGGAAAGACACCTTCCTTTGGTGGAATTCTCGTACAACAATAGTTACCATACTAGCATTAAGGCTGCTCCATTCGAGGCTTTGTACGGACGTAAATGCCAATCACCTCTATGCTGGGCTGAAGTTGGCGACAGTTAAATCACTGGCCCAGAACTTGTTATCGACACAACGAAAAAGATTGCCCAAATCAGAAAACGAATGGCGGCAGCTCGTGACCGTCAAAAAAGCTACGCTGATAAGCGTAGGAACCTCTAGAATTCCAGGTCGGGGACCAGGTTCTACTCAAAGTCTCACCTTGGAAAGGTGTGGTTCGCTTTGGAAAGCGGGGCAAGCTTAATCCGCGCTATGTCGGAACCTTTGAAATCACTGAGAAAATCGGTACAGTAGCCTATAGACTGAACCTGCCAGAAGAACTCAGTGGTGTACACAACGGTTTTCACATATAAAATCTGAAAAAGTGTCCGTCAGATGAGACCCTCATTGTTCCCTTCAAGGAACTCACTATCGATGACCAGCTACTTTTTCTCGAAGAACCGGTGGAGATCATGGACCGGGAAATCAAAACTCTTAAACATAGTAAGATACATATAGTCCGAGTTCGTTGGAACTCACATTGTGGCCCAGAGTTTACCTGGGAATGGGAAGACCAAATGAAACATAAGTATCCTCAATTGTTTAAGAATGAAGAGTCTAGTACTGAAGCTACTACTGAATTTCAGGACGAAATTCCAAATCAACAGGGGGATGATGTGACACCCCACGAAAACACTCAACAAAACTAGCTTCCTCAGTGACTGCTTGCTAAATTTAAGGATGAAATTTCTTTCAACTTGGGGATGATGTGACAACTCGTAATTTGCAAAGTCTTTCCTATGTATCTTTTCTTTCCACGTTTTACTTTGTGATGTACATTACGTGTACGTGATACGAAATAAATAAATACGTTTAATTTCACTTGAGTAATTGTAAGTTGATTAAGATAGTATAAGCAGGTATGTATGTGTCAAATCTGGTCGCACAAAACCCTTGTGTCGCACACCTCGCTTGTGACCGCACACGCTTGTTTCTAGTTGATCATGATTTATTCTTGGCCCAAACAAAACCCAAAGTTGGGCCCGGCCCTCTTTGCAGCGCATACACACACCCGAATAGGTGTGTGATTCCCATAATATTTCATAACACAAAATATAACACCAAACCCAAGCTCTCTTCCTTCTTCTTCGAACTCGACGGCAATCCTTTCCTCTCTCCCTCTTGAAGTTTCTCGCTCAGAACATATCGGCTCTACCTTAAACCCAGATGTGGTTGACCACATTAGCTCAAGTGACTTTTATCTACCAAGCTAAACTAAGGTGTGTTCACACTTTTTATAAAAGCATGTATTCTCGGTGGATTGGGAAACGAAATAAACAAACAACTATCTCCTTGTGTGGGATACAACTACGTATTCTCCTTGGGTAGGATACGTGAAACCTTGTCTCCTTGTGTGGGACAACATGTTAATTTACTATTATACTACATGTCTTAAGCGTACTAGAAAGAACTCTATCTGAAAGTTCCTACACATTATATACCGATTAATCGTCGGGTCAATGGCGAACGGGATATTAGTTGAATAGTGCTATTAGGTTTAACAAACCTCACACCGTGCCGTAGAGGACGGGCGTGAACTAGTATGCCTGGGTACTAGTCAATTACGAGATACATTGACGCGGGGCACTAAGCATAACCACAGTTAGTTTCGGTATGGCAACGGGTTTAGTAGCTTAAAAAAGTGGGGTAGCTCCCCATGACATGTTTTATAAGAAGGGGAAATGGACTGTATCACCCTCAACTATGCAAAATTGGCCGATATCACGCTCAACTTTCAAGTTGGCTCCCACCACCCCCTACTCGACAAGTTGGTGTCACTGTCACCCCTTGGTTAAAAAAATACTAACTGAGTTAGTATTTTAATCCTATGTGGCAATCAGATCCTGACTTGGAAGCATACGTGGACAGGAACCTTGATATATCATCTGTTTACCATCAATTGAACCATTTAACCCTAATTCCCAATCAAACTCATCTTCTCCCCATCAATTGCAGACGAAGTCGAAGAAACCATAGCCGTTCTTGCCCTAATACCTCCTCCCCATAGCCGTTCTTCCCCTAATTGCCCATTGAAACATTCAGTCAACATGCCGTCGTCTTCTACCTCTGCTCTAATTCGAAAACCTAAAGTCTTCAAGGTCGATTTGGATGGGAATGTGTACTGTCATCACGACATTGTTGCTGTTCTTCGTGTAGCTGGTCTTAAAAGTGAAAGACATGGTGAAGAATTTTACGGTTGTTATCACTGGCCTGTAAGTTGAATTTGCTTATCAATTTGGTGTTATTTCCATTGCAATTTCCTTATAGTTGTTGTGTTTTGCAGAGAGGGGATTGCAAATTCTTCCTCTGGAAAGAAGATGTTGATAAGATGTTCGTTGAACGTTCATACGGCACCTCAACTCAAGTGACATTTAAAGACATGAAGATAAAGAACCTTCAATTACACAATATGTTGTTCATAGAAGAGAACAAGAACTTGAAAGCAATGAGATTTGACACAAAGACGAAGTCGAAGAAACCATATGTGCTAACCTTTGTAATTGCAATTGCCATATTGTTGTATTTGTGGAATTAGTATTTATAGATAATGAACTGTTGTGGTATTTAGTGTATGTAACCATTTGTGCCCACTTGTTATGAAATGAAGTGTTTTGTTACTTTGACTCAATTGGACATCTAAGTTAATGTACATGTTGACCATACTTGCAAGTGATTCAAACTGCATATGCAGCCAAAATGGCTAATGTTTGAACCAAAATTGACAAACTGTGTAAAGCAAAAGTGGCCAAAGTTTGACCAAACTACAGTCAAACTGTAAGTAGGTGCAGAATTGCCTAAAGTTTGACCAAACAATAGTCAAACTGTAACTAGGTGCATAAATGGCCAAAATATGAACCAAAGTGCAACTGCACTTGCAAGTGACTCAAACTGCATAACTAGGTGCAAAATTGGCCAAAGTTTGACCAATTTGCAGTCAAACTATCACTAGGTGCAGAATTGGCCATATTTTGAACCAAAATGCAAGTGCACTTGCAGAAACAACAGACCAAAGTGCAGAAACATCAGAATCACCAAACCAACACCAAATCAAACAGCAGAATCACCAAAGCAAAACATACAAAACAGAAAGCATGGTCATCAATTTTTTGAGTCAACCTATTAAAGTGTACACAATGACCATAATGGAATATGTACACCAATGTGTGACTCAATCAACCACAAAAGTCAAACAACACAGAAAAAGTCAAACAACACTGAAAAGTCATACATTGACTACTTAACTTGTCCCACATTTCTAGAAGGTGTTTTTACACAAAATATTAGAGTCATACATAACATTGCCTACTTAAATAAGTCATACATAACATTCCCACATTACTAGAAGGTGTTTTTAGACAAAATATTGTGCCACAAACACAAAAGATCACATATAACTTCAGCCTTGATTGGTCTTTCTCTTTCCCTTTTGACTTGACTTGTTGGTTCCATTGGCTGATTGATCTTGGTCCAATACCTTTCACTAGGTAATGGAGGTATTGAGAACTCATAAGCCTTCATGTATGTATCTTTGTGATAACACACATCAACATAGTCTTCAGCATTCTTATGTAAAAATCCAGCAACAGCACATACATGTTTACAAGGATATCCCCTTAAATCCCATTTTCTACATGTGCAGCTTCTCTTTTCTAGATCCACAGAGACATCATCAAAATCCCTTACTTGAAAGACTTGATATGATGAGGGATACACCTCACATCTATAAGAAGCAGCTTTTGAAAAATCAAGTTTGTCCTGGATTTTAGGGCATATAATGACATCTCTGGCAGCCATTTCTGTCCTTTTTGTCACTAACCTACTCATGACCTGAATCCTTATATCCTCTAACATATGAATTATGTGTTTTGACCTTGCATTAATGATAAAACCATTAAAGGTTTCTGCCATGTTGTTTACTATTACATCACACTTGGTGTGGGTGTTCAAATAGCACCTGTTAAACCACTTGGGATTCTGCTTCAGTAAGGCCTCTACTGCATCAGGATTGATTGCTTTCATGTCTTTAATTGCTTGTAGATAGTCACTTTCAGAGTAAGCCCTAGCTGATTTCCAAAACAACTCTTTCAGCTCCTCATCTTTGAATGATTTGTGCCAATTGGCATAGATGTGCCTTGCACAATTTCTATGCTCTGCATATGGCCAAATCATTGAAACAGCATTTAACAGACCCTGTCAAAGCATTTAAACATAAGTAATGAATAACTAAACAACTGATTTAGGAATACAGAATTGAGTAACAACCTTTTGCTGGTCAGAAATCAATGTCCATGAAAGCCCACCATCATTTACTTCCAAACATAGCAGTAGCTCAAGCATGAACCATTCCCAACTGTCATTGTTTTCTCCTTCAACAACTGCCCAAGCCACAGGATACATCTGGTCATTAGCATCCCTCCCAACAGCAGTTAACAACATTCCTCCAAGGAAGGTCTTTAGAAAACACCCATCTAAGCACAACACCTTCCTGCATCCAGCTAGAAACCCTTTTTTAAGACCATCAAAACATACAAACAGTCTGAAGAATGCTTCACATGTGGCCTCTGGATCTAGATTAATGAAACCTGGTGGAGCAGTTTCCAACTTGAAAGTTGATGATGGATTTGCTTTCCTTAATGCATTCAGATATGAACCAATCTTACTGTAATGATCTCTCATAGATCCATGAAGCTTCTTATGTGCACTTTTCTTAGCCTTATAAGCCAACCACTTACTTATAATCACCTTGTACTTTTGTCTGACAGCATTTATGATTTCCTTAGCAGACCAGTGTGGTTTGGCCTTAAATAAAGGTAGGAACTCATCACCTATAAACTTAGCAGTTAGTTGCCTATTCTTTATCATGTTTCTTTGGAAAGTGTGATGGTTTTTCACACTTTTAATCATGTAACACTCTTTTCCTGTGTGCATTGAATAAAATAGATAGAAAGGACACCCTGCTACACACTTGACTACTACACGACCTTCTTGTTTGCTATCACTCTTTGCTATGAAAAGATTCCTGCCATTAGACACAGCATATCTTCTAACTGCCTCCTTAAAGGAATCCCTTGAAGCAAACCTTGTCCCAACTTTCCAAACAAACTTCTTCCAGTTAGTTTCTGCACTTACACTAGGAGCAGTTTCCCTAAACTTTTTACCTCGAACATCATCTTCTTCACTATCACCTGGTGTGGCAACATCACCATCTGATTCTTCATAACTACTGTATCCCTCTACATGTGCACAACCTGCATCATTAGATTCATGCAAATTACCTTCTTTTTCATTATGTTTGATACACTCTTCAAGTATCTTCTTTGTGGCTGCTTCTTCATCCTTGGTAGCTTGTTTAATTGCATCTTGTGATTGTTTCCATTCAAAATCTTCTCTGTCTGAATCTAAGCCAACCAATTCTTCCAAAACCTCATCCTCATCAGAATAACAATCCTCATCATCATCACAACTGGACTCTTCATTGTAATCACTGTCTTCACTGTCTTCACTGTCCTGTTCTAAATCAGCATCTTTATCACTATCTTGACCAATGACTTCTTCATGTACAGCCTCTTTCAGATTTGTTTCCTTATCTATATCAAATGCCCATGAAGCCTCGTGTACTGGATCTTCAACAACCTGTTTAACAATTGGTTCTACACCTGATGTACTTCCAGATCTAGGGACTTCAGGAGTTGTAAAACATTTACCAGATGCCCTACCCACTTTCACGTGTACTACTTTTTTTCTGGGCTTGGGTACTAGTTTTTTGGGTTGGGCTTGTCGTTTAATGGGCTGGGAACTAGACTTAGGTTTACTGGGCTGGGTACTGGACTGGCAACTGGACTGGGCCTGTGGTTTACTGGGTTGGGAACAGTGGTGGGTCTTATGTTCAGACATAATTGGGCTATGTTGAACAAAGACTTCAATGAACGGTTCACCCCAATTTTTAGCCTTCATTGCAAGTTCCAACACATCTTTATCATCACGAAACAGTTTAAAATCACCATTATCCGCATCCATCCCATACATATAAAAATCCCTACTTTCATACTCGTTGGTTTCCAGTGCATAATCACGTAGTTCAAAGTATGCGATATGATCAAAATCCATTTGGATTAACTTAGAATAACCATCAATATACTGAGGTTGATCAAAAGAGAAATCAAGACAACCACCGTACCAAAGCATAACATCTATACGCTCCATAACTTAAATCAGTGTGTAAAATCACAATGCAATCAACCCTAACATAAACCTTACCTCTTGGGAGTCTGAATTTTGCCTGCAATCGTCGATGATGAAGGAACTAGGGTTTGATCGCCAACATCGAAGTGAACTGGTGAACTGATGAAATGCAACTGATTAGAGAGGGAAATGGGTTATTTATTGAGGTTCCTGTCCACGTATGCTTCCAAGTCAGCATCTGATTGCCACATAGGATTAAAATACTAACTCAGTTAGTATTTTTTTAACCAAGGGGTGACAGTGACACCAACTTGTCGAGTAGGGGGTGGTGGGAGCCAACTTGAAAGTTGAGTGTGATATCGGCCAATTTTGCATAGTTGAGGGTGATACAGTCTATTTCCCCTTATAAGAATAGAGTAATTTAACGAACTTATGTTTTTGGAACAACACTAAAAAATTGTGAACTCGCCAACATTTTTGTTGATACGTTACTACATGCTTTGCAGGTCGTTAGGTTAATTGCTGGAGCTTGCATGGAGGAACGGTCGTTGTGGGAAATGAACCGTTGCGGGGTTCATGATAAACACTATGAATTCTAAACATTTAGTTTGGTTTTGAACTTAATGTTTCCGCTGTTAACTTAGACTTTATTTTGAACTGTTAGACACTAATCATATTGATTGTGTTGGATTTTATTTATTTTATTAAATTGTTCAATATGATTGGTGGCATGATCCTGGTCAGTCACACACCTCGCGGTAATACTCCGCTTGTGGATTTTGAGGGTGCGACATATAATTTCTTATTAGAGTGAAAAAGTGAGATTTTGAAAAAGAATTATGACTATGTGAGACTATTGTTTGTATAGTGAAGAAGAAGTGGAGACTTTAAAAGTATCTCTTTCAATGTTCTCAAAAGTGGTATGATTATAGGAAATCTCACAATACATCACTGGATAAAGGTAGTTGGAATCCAAAATGATAAAAGAGTACATACGCCAATGAATAACAAATACGCGACCAGTCCAGAACCTGTTGAAAATTTTTGACAAATCACTGACGGATGTACAATATATTTAAAAAAAGTAATGGTTATTTTTTATATTTGTTGGTGAAACCAAAGTTTCTTGAAGTGTTCTTTTATTTCGAGGTTCCTGAATAGTACTTTCAAGCACAATAAAATATTACTAGGCGATTTTAAGTGCATGATATTTAACATGATATTCTAGTAAAATACATCCTTAATAGATAAAAATGTAAGTCATCATATTCTTATAAATTTCGAGCTTTTTTAGTTGTAGGGAGTAAAATCGTAGGATGTGACATGTGTTGTGTTATCCCATATGCCGTTACTAGATGCCATTCCTTTTTAGCAAAACATGTTTTCTGACGTACCATTATATAGATGTGATTTCAAAGGAAAAGTCTTTGGTTGAAAAGCCCGAGGCGAAAAGTCTTTAGGAGGAAAGAGAGAAGAAATTATATGGTATTTCACAAGGTTTGGAACAAACAAATTAAAAAAAAAAAAGAGTGGAGCGAAAGTAAGGTACCAAGAAAAGGGATAATATTTTTTGGTATATTTATTTATGGACAACACCATGGAGCCGATTTTCTTTCTTCTATTATCAAATAATTGCACATACTTATATTTTGAAAGGAAGTCCATTATACGAATCGTCTTGCTTTTTTCTTTTCGTGTTTTACTGTATTTTTCTCCAATACCTCTATACGAATCGTCATGCTTTTTTATTATTCTTTAATATGCTCTTATTTTACCATACAAATTTTAATACTCCTATTATGTCCACGTTATTGTATCGTTCTTGATCAAGAATAGCTTAAGTAACTGGTTACATCTTTATCATTTGACACTTCAAACACAATTGAGGTAGAGTTACAATTATTTCAATTATTGTAGTAGCTACAAATGATGGGATAACTCCTCAAACGAACTTATGTAAAGTCGTCTTCCAACTACGAGAAGCACCTCGAACACACGAACCCACCCGGACTGATCGACACATACACGATGTGTAGAAACCATCGCGTGTCTCGTACCACACCGTAGAACTCGTACCGAAGGTGTAGAAAATGATAGAACTGATCAATCTATGATACACTGAGTATTCACAGATGAACAATAACACATAGTGAAGAACACACAATGTTAGGGTTTGTTTCTCTCTCTCTAGAATGCAATCTTGCACATGAAGTTTTCTCTAAAAAGCCTTTTCTTCATTACTGATTCACCCAGAATATATACATATACAAGGACGGATTACATAAATCCTGACAACACAAAAACTAGTCCGAATTCTAAATACGGACAATACACCATAAAACAACTTGTCAGTACTTAACTTATAAGTTAACATATAAGTACTGACATTACATGAACTACAAATTCGGACATCCCCAAAGAACTTATAAGTTCGGACAAGCCAAATAATAAGTACTGACACACTTTAAACGACAAATTCGAACACCATACACAGATAGTTGTCCGAATTTGTAAGTATATAATAACTTTCAACAATAACAAACAAGTCCCTGAAGTATCTTCAATCTTGAGTAGCTTCCAGCATTTATCAACCTGAGGTGCACTTACAGGCTCCCCCTTGATATATGCGGGATCTACAAATCTTCATTAACTCTTCGAGAAGCTGCTTCCCGCTCCAGCCTTGTTCTTCACATAGCATTGAACATGCGAATACATCGAAAAGCGTGCTTCCTTTCTGCTTTCAGTTAATCCAAAATAACTTATCAAACCTAAAACTTCATTAAAACATATTAGAAAGCAAAGATGTAAATCATAAAAGTCTAGAAACTATCTAAGTAACTCATACATAGAAATATTTCAAACTACTTGTAAAAAACGGTTTCCCACACAGATAATACACTTAGATAAACTTAGCGAGACCGATTGTTTTTATTAAAAACTTATTTTAAATTAACTCACCGGATTGTTTTTAATCCGTTTTCAAAATTGTAAAACCCCATTTGAGTATCATTGAAAATATAAAGCCCACTCATAGAAACGAGAAATAAATCTTTTTGTATTTTTTAAACTTTATATTAAAATACACTGAAAATCTTTTTTGTAATTTTCAATATTTGAAACAGAAATGAAACTGAGATATTTACAAGCAGCATCTTTTTATGAAAACACGGACAAGAAGATCATATCGGCTTATCTGTCAAATTCTATCATAGATAGTATGGGTTTAACAAAGAAGGTAAAAAGATTGAAAAAGGGTTCAAATTCTGACTTTGTGAAACAAAGAGCAAAAAGCTCAAATGAAGAATCCTCGTCCTCGAACAGTCAATGTGAGGATGATCATCAAGAAAAGAGTGAAAAGATTGATAAACGATGATGCTACAAATGTCGTTTGAAAGGACATTTAGCTGCAAATTGTCCAAATGATAATGGAAAGGGTCATGTTGATCCTGATCTTGATAAACCTTTTGTCACCAGACCACAAAATGAACCTAAAAAAGAATGAAAAGAAAAGTGGTAAAACTCAAAAGGTAGAAAAAACCAATGGTTAAAAATAAAAAACAAAAGGATCAGGAAACCAACTTTTCGGATGATGGTAGCTGTCGTGGTTCAAATTGTGGATCGCAAAGTTCTTCTGCAAAACGAGAAAGTCGTCAGAAAACCCCTGCTCAATGACCAACTCATGTAACTTTATGACCACAAGAACACGATCAACAATTTGTAGGTTCTTATAACCACAATGTTAGACCTCATGCTCAACATCGTTACGCTGATAACCGAAACATTTCACCGGCCAAATTTCATGGCCAAAGACAACATTCAAGTTACCAACAAAGACATGCCTTTCATGATAACGAGCAACCAAGGTTTGATAGAAGCTTTAGACCTCAACACAGTCAAAACTTTGGATATCAAAACTCTTGTAATCGTTTTGGTGGAAATTCTGGGTATAATAACCGTTCTCAAACTCCGCACAATCCTCGATTTACGGGTGGATATTATAACAATTACCAAAGTGGAAATGTAAGAAATAACATTGAAGATGGTTATTTGAAGGAATTTTCATTTATTGATGAATTTGGACAACCCAAGACCGTCACTGCTTGGGTTCCCCATTCTAACTGATTTCCTGTTTGAGAGTACAGGAATAGCTGAAGAGAGCTATCAACATTTGGTATATCGATAGTGGTTGTTCCAGGTGTATGACGGGAAACAAAGAATTGTTATCAAATTTGAAGTCTATTCCAGGTGGTTAAGTTAACTTTGTCGGGTGAAAATGGTGGTTACATCAAGGGTGAAGGTTCTGTGTCAAACGGCAAGATCACCTTGCACAAGTTGATGTCAGTATCTCAAATCTATAATAACAAGTATACAATGCATTTTTCGGATAAGGCATACTTGGTTCTTAAGCCGGGATTTGTAGTTCCTGAAGGTTGGATCGTGATGAGAGCTCCATGAGTGAAAAGCACCTATGTGATGGACATGCGTCTGGTTGTAAACTCTTCTGGTCTGGCAACGTGTTTACTTTTGAAGGAAACAAAAGATGAATCTTTCATATGGCGTCGAAGGATGGGCCATGTGTATTTAGGCCAAATGAATCACTTGATAAAGAACAACTTGGTGATGGGTGTTGTCACAACCCCCGATCCCTTATCTGTCCCGGGAACGGGCGGCCGCGAAAATTTGTTGAGGTGGTATCATTTGTTAATTTGGCAGCGGAAGTTACATCAGGACCATAGTTAGGAAATGTTTATCAGAGTAAAACCACCATATTTTATATTAATAACCACATGGGTAAAAACCCAAGTTTTCTTATTACAACATCGGGATAAACCCTATTTTATTGAATTTAAAACATCGTATTTTAGATAACTTTACAGCCACACATTTTCCAAGCCGTCAGTGCTCTCAAGCTGGCTTTTTCCCAGTTGGCTTTCACATTGTGTTACTTGAAACGTGTCTTAAAAACATTTGTCAGTGGGAAATACTGGTGAGTGAATCCCAATTTTAATCAAGAAGAGTTTTATCAATTAACACAGTATTGAGAGCGATTACAATGTTTATATCTACACAATTACTCATTTAGTACTTGCCACTCGACCGTATATGTGGCTATGGTCATATCACACATTGGCTAACCCGTTGTCCAATTATGAAGGTTATCAAGTAATGTATACAAAACCCCATAATACCGGCAGTAATTGAAGAACTACAAAGACTCAATCACCGCTTAATTGCATTGTAAAGCATTTAAGGTTTTGTAAAATAGTTACTAAAAGATTTACAAAAAGAGGATAAACTCACATTGCTATCTTAGACTTCGTTAAGGGTTTCCTGGTGATAATCTATAATTTACACAAATGTACATATGTTAATATAATAACCCTTTAATTATATTAACGATACCCTCCCCGAGACGGTATTCCAACAACTACGTCGGGCAAAACCGCGACAGTTGTTCCGGAACCCTAAATCAATCGGGCAGCGTATCTAGTATGAAACTGGGGTTATAATACTTAAAACGGAGCAGAACCTCGCTAATTAGGGGGTATTATACTCGGAAATTATGCCTATTTCTTTAGAAATTTGAGATACAGAAAAGAAAATGAACGAGTTTGGTTGAAGATCTGATGCCTTCTTATATAGGGTTGGAATTTGACCCTCTCGCGGCCCGCATAAAGGTAGACAAAGGTCTACGCGGCCCGCGTACTAGGTGGCTAGGGCTTAGCTTAGCTGGGTCATCACCTCTAGATTCGCCATGATCGTAACACATGGCAACACCGGGGCTCGCCTGATCTCTTACCTGTCGCGGCCCGCGTAAAGGTGAGCCAGTGTCTTCGCGCCCCGCGACTGACCAATTTTTCTTGTTTTTATATTATATTTAATTATATAATGTATTTTGGGCTCGGTTTTCATGTATGGGGTGTATTTTAAGACATATAGGGGTATTCTAAAATATATTAGGGTGTCAAAAAAATAATTTGGAGGGTTGTTATAGGTGTTCCTTTATGTAGTTTTAACATGCATAGTAAATGTGAATTCTATGAGAAAGTGAAAATCAAACGTAAATCTCATAAGCCTAAACACATAAAATCTATCCAACAACCAGTAGATTTGCTTCACATGGATTTGTTTGGTCCAATCCATGTAACCAGCATTGGTGGTATGTCTTACTGTTTGGTTGTCACAGATGATTTTTCAAGATACTCGTTTGTGTTTTTCTTAAAATCGAAAGGTCAAACATTCAGGACATTGAAAGATTTATTTAAACAATTAGAGAAAAATTACTCATTACCCGTCAAAAGAATCAAAGGTGATAACGGAACTAAATTTAAAAATCGAAATATGGGTGAGTTATGTCATGATATGGGTATTGTTCAGCAGTTTATCACTCCTTATGTTCTCAACTAGAACGGAGTTGCTGAAAGGAAGAATAGGACCCTTATTGAGGTTGCAAGAACCCTTCTCCCAGAATCCAAATTGCCAGTGTTCTTTTTGGACCGAAGCTGTAAGCACCACGTGCTATGTGCTGAATCGTGTGCTTATAGTGAAACGGGAAGATAAAACTTGTTATGAACTTCTTGAGAAAAAGAAACCAAATTTGAAAGCTTTCCAGCCTTTTGGGATTAAGAGTATGATCCGACGAACATCAGATACTCCAAAGTTTGGGGAGATCGGAGAAATTGGTTTCTTCCTAGGTTACGAACTAGGCTCTATGAACAAACGAGTATACAATGTTAAGAAACGGATGGTGGAAGTAGTCTTTGATTTAACTCCTTTGAGTTATGATCCTCCATCATCTGAGTTCGGTCCCAAAACGGGTTACCAATATGACAAATTGTTTGATTCCTTTGCTTTACCTGATCTAACAGATGAGATAGTGTACTCTCACTTGATCGACAAAGATGAAGTGGATGCAGGTTGGCGTAGCAGTATTCCAACAAATGTCTCTTCAAATGGTGATTCAGGAGTAAACGTTGCCAGCACGTCAAATGTAAATGATGTCAGTGCCACTCAAACCTCCAATGATGCAATTTTAAGCAATTCCGATGATGACGTCGAAGAACTGAATCCTCCTACTTCAATTGGTGATCTTTTTGTTGATTTTTCAACTTATCCAAATGTTGGTACGACTTTAGGAAATGTTCAAGCATCTGTTGAGGGGGAGATCCAGTCAAATTTGAGTACAAATCTGCAAGTTCTAGTTGTTCTTATCACTCGGACTAATAGGAATCATCCTATTGATAATGTTATCGGGGATTCACGTAGAGGTATAATGACTCGAAGTAGAAGCCTTAATTATATGTAGTGTATGTTCACAGAAATCAAAGAAGAAGAGATCTACAGTTTAAGCCTTCATGAGGGCTTTATTTCACAGATAGAGCTGAAAAACTATGACATGGCTCTGAAAGACAGCTCGTGGTGTGAGGCGATGCAGGAGGAGTTGGCTAAGTTTGACAAACTAAAGGTTTGGAACTTCGTAGATCTTCCTAAGGGCCAGCACGTGATTAACATGAAATGGATTTTTAAATGTAAAAAAAGGATGATAAAGGCGTAGTCGTCAAGAATAAAGCTCGTTTGATGGTGCAAGGGATCAATCAAGAAGAAGAGATCGATTACACGGAAGTTTACGCGCCAGTAGCTCGACTTGAAGCAATTTGTTTGTTCTTAGTCTTTGCTGCTCACATGTGTATTAAAGTCTATCAGTTAGATGTCAAAAGTGCATTTCTTTATGGGAAGTTGTAAGAAACTGTGTATGTATCCCAGCCGCTGGGTTTTGAAGCTTCAGAATCATCGAACAAAGTTTACTTGCTGGACAAAGCTTTATACGGTCTTCATCAGGTTCCTCATGCCTGGTATGAAACGTTGTCAAAGCATTTGTTGTCAAACAGATTCACTCGGGGTACAATAGATTCCACTATCTTCATCTTAAAGAAAGAGGGAGATTTCCTGATTGTACAAATTTATGTTGGTGACATTAACTTTGGTTCTTCAAATGAAGAGCTTTGTCGGGAATTCGAACAAGTTATGAAATTTAAATTTGAGATAAGTGTAATGAGTGAGCTGAAGTTTTTCCTTGGGTTACAAGTGGATCAAGAAGTGAATGGCACGTATATTCATCAAATGAAGTATGTCCATGAGATCCTCAAGCGATTCAACATGGAAGATAGTGTGCCTTACGAAACACCGTTGGCTTCCAATCATAAGGTGTCAGATGAAAAGGACAAAGATCCTGAAGTGAATCCTTCGGTTTATTGTGCAATGATTGGTTCCTTAATGTATCTTACTGCATCTCGACCTGACATAATGTTTTTCGTATGTTTATGTGCTAGGTACCAAGCCACTCCGAGAGAATCGCATTTGAAATTCGTCAAACGGGTTTTATGTTATCTTAAAGGGAAACCAAGACTTAGATTGTGGTATCCAGTCGAGGGAGGCTTTGATTTGATAGCATATGCAGATGCGGATTTTGGTGGGTGCCCGATCAACAGGAAATCAACCTCTGGTGGTGCTTAACTGCTTGGAGGCCATCTGATATCCTTGCAATGCAAAATGCAACTTTCAGTGTCCCTGTCCACATGTGAAGCAGAATACATCTCCGCTTCGAGCTGTTATGCTCAAGTATTGTGGATACAACAGCAATTGCGGGATTACGGTTTGAATTATACACAAACTCCCATGATGGTAGATAATAATTCAGCTGTTTCAATAACAAATAACTGAGTACACCATTCACGCACTAAACATATGGATGTTAGGCATCATTTTATTCATGATTGTGCTGAAAAAGTTTTAATTGATGTAGTTAGAGTTGACACCTTAGACAACTATGCAGGCTTGTTTACAAAGACATTCGATCGGATGAGGTTTGAGAACTTAGTCCGAATGATCGTGATGATAAACCCTGAGTTCGATGGTTGCATAAGCCCTCATGGAAACTTCAGTTTTCCTTTCCTTTGTACAGTTTACTGTTTTCGTTAAACACAAAAATCCAAAAAGATTGTACTTAGTTCTAGGTTTTTTTATAAAAATCCAAAAACATTAGAAAATGAAAATTGAGTACGCGTTGATTGTGAGAAGAAATGATAGTACATCGGCAGTCATATCTTTTACATGGTATCTTATAAAATTTAAACCTAAACTGTTGACAACTTCATTATATGTTGTAACGATAGGTTTTACGTGTTAATAAGAACTTGTTTTTGGTATATAAAGATAATGAACTGTGTAACTTGTATGTAACATCTCTCGGATATATGGTCTTGGTACCGTAATTTCGTTTGAGAGATTACTAAAACTCTGAGATATTAGGTCTTTATATCTGATTATTATCACTTAGTCTTTTGATTTTGCGTCAGAAATGGCTTAGACCTCGTATAATACTTTGCTAAGTGCTTCGGTTGTGCGCAAACCCTCTAGGTGGATTTCTTTACTGCGTAACAGTAATCACCGAATGATCTGTTCAAAGCTTGTCAACACCGGGTGAACAACTGAAACTATATGTTACCACCAGGTACATAAAACTGAAAAATGCTAAAGTGCAGCAAAATATACCAAACCTTTGATACACCACCTAAAGTTGAGCCTTCATCTCTCTGTCGGTGCGGTGGCATTAACTTGAGCTCTCAAGATTTCGCAATTTTAGCCAGATACATATAATATTTGGATATACTCACCTGTAAGATGTAATTTTTGGTAGTCTTGATACGGATGTATATTCTACGGTGGGGAACACGGTTTTATCAGTTAATAAGACAATTGCATATCTCGAAAACAGTGTTCGAACACGTGCTAAAGCTCAAATATATCGTTAAACATCTTGAACTGTCATTATCATTCAATATGCTTAAATTCGTTAAATGGATAAATGTGATAGATTTTGACAAATAAGCCGATATGATCTTCTTGTCCGCGTTTTCACAAAAAGATGATGCTTGTAAATATCTTCATTACATTTCTGTTAAAAATATTGAAAAATTACAAAAATATTTTCGGTGTTTTTAATATAAAGTTTGAAAAATACAAAAACATTTTATTTCTTGTTTCCATGAGTGGGCTTTATATTTTCAACAATACTCAAAAAGTGTTTTATAGTTTTGAAAATGAATTAAAAACAATCTAGTGAGGTAATTTAAATTAAGTCTTTTAATAAAAACAATCGGTCTTGCTATGTTTATCTAAGTGTGGATATTCGTGTGGGATATCGTGTTTATTCAGTTCCAAGTTGGTTGATATCTTTCTATGTATGAGTTACTTAGAAATTTTCTAGACTGTTATGGTTTAGGTATGAGCATTCTATTTTGTTCATGACAAGCTATTTTAGATTATCTGAAAGAAGACAAGAAGCTCGCTTTTCGATGTACTCAAGTTGTTCGATGCTGTGTAAAGAACTAGGCTGGAACGGGAAGCGACTTCTCGAAGATTTTGATGAAGATTTGCAGATCCCGCATGTATCAAATGGGAGTGTGTAAATGCACCTCAGGATGATAAATGATGGATGCTGCTACTCGAAGATTCGATGGAGATTTGCAGATCCAGCATGTATCAAGTGGGAGACTGTAAATGCACCTAATTTTGATAAATGTTGGATGTTGTTGAAGTTTGAATCTTCAAGGACTGAACATGTAATTAGTTGAAAGTTCATTCATAAAGTCGGACAAGTATAGGGTTTCTATAGTCCGAGTTTGTGGAATAATGTTGTCAATACTTATAATTGTTGCTTATCTCCGAATTTGTAGTTCTTGGAGTGTCAGTACTTATAAGTTTATGGTGTTGTCCAAACTTATAAGTTCTTAGGGGTATTTGTCCGAATTTGTAGTTCTTGGAGTGTCACTACTTATTTGTTAAGTACCGAAACATGTTTATTATTGTTTTGTCCTTATTTAGGTCTAGGGTTTCATTGGTAAGGGCTTAAGTGTCCGAACTTGAGGTTGTAAATATTCTAAGTGGATGTATGCAATCAAAAATCAAATGAAAAAGGCTATGTGGAGAAAACTTTGTGCGCAAGATTGTTCTAGAGAGAGAAACAAACCCTAACTTTGTGTGTTCTTCACTGTGCGTGATTGTGATATGTGAATACTTAGTGTATTCACAGTTTGTTCGGTTCTCTCATTTTCTACACCTTCTGTACGAGCTCTACGGTGCGGTACGAGACAAGCGGTGGTTTCCGCACATCGCGTGTGTGTTCGATCCGTCCGAGTTCGTGTGTTTGTTGAAGGAAGACGAACTTACAAGTTATATTAGAGCAGGCTCTATATAGAGAGTGCTCTTACCACTGTAGACTTCGTGTTGGAGGTTAGATTTTGATCGGTTTTGTTCATTCTAGTGGGTTTTCATATTTCTAGGGTTTTCTCATACTTTTCTTATGTTTTTCATGGATTCTTCATATGTTTCTTGATTTTTCATGATCGATGGCGATTAGGTTTCAGTTGTGTGTGTTTTTGCTTGATTTGATTGTTGAGATTGTGCTGAGATTGTGCTCGGATTGTGTTAGATCTAAAAGATTTTCTACAAATTCTCTGGGTTTTTCTAGAAGATTGCTGAGGTAAGCAATCATTTTCTTTCAGATCTACTTTGGGATTGATATTTGTCCAAATTTGTGCTTCTAAAGTTATTGATGACCTAGTGTGTAGTTACACTTGGGAAATAAATTCATAGAGCTGGTTGTTTTGTCCGAATTTGGATATAACCTTGTCAGTATTTGTGGGTTTTGTCCGAATTTGTTCAAAATACAACTGTCAGAGTTTGTGGTTTTCATCAAGACTTATACTAGTCTGTGCGCACATAACTTGTTCTATTGTCCGCATATAGATTGAATTTGCTTGTTCGCACTTAAGAGTTTCTAGGGATTGTTAGCATTTAAACATTTGATTTGTTGTCCGCTCCTAAGTTTATAGAGGTGTCAGCACTTATTTTCATCATTGTCCGAACTTATAAAGAGATCTAAGTATTGGGTGTTTATGTCCGCACTTAGAATTAAGTGTTCTGTCTGTACTTAGAATCAAGAGTGATGTCCGCACTGAACCTTTCAATTCAGTCCGCACATAGTCATCAATCATAGTTCGAACTTGTTCAACATTGAAACATTGTGTGCACTTAATCAGCTTGTCCTTGTCCGCACTTGTGAAACATTGTGCGCATTTATTCCGCTTTTGTCTACATTTTCGCAAATACTGTCCACACTTGTGAGTTCAATTCAGTCCGCACTTATAAAAATCCTTTGTATCTGCACATATTCACTTGTCTTGTGCGCACTTGCCATAATCATCCGCATTTAATCATAATATCATCTAGTACACACTTATTCATTGACGTGAAGTCGAAGTCTCAATCAAATTTAAACCAATTACAACTAATAGCTAGCGGTAAGTGAGTATCAAACATAGGGAGTTTGTGGAATGTATGTTGATTATGCAGCTTCGTAAATTAACTAAAATTAAACTAAATTAACGAAATGAAAATTCAAAAGTTTGATTGTTTGGTTTTGAGAAATAAAATTAACTAAACTAATTGCAAATCAAAGGTAGGTTGTTAAAACAGATTAGGAGAAAGCGACCATCCTAGGTTTCCGGTTACAAATGACATTCGTGCTTAAATCCAACTAGAAAGAATCAAATAGACATGATTCACGCATAATTATTTGTTTGTGATGAAAGGGAACTAAGTACTCGGATTAAGAAAACGTGAGGTTGTTACCCGATGACCAATTAACTAATATCCAACCCTAACCCCTCCCGTGATATCTTGATTGTCAATGACACCAAGAACGTATGGTTTAGATTACGATCAAAACATCAATCAACAATTTACAAACAAACATTCATGAGTCATAATAAACTAAACAAACATTGCAAGTCCATTATTCAAGAAATACGGAATACAAACACAAAAGTCTTAGAGAAACCTTCAACCTAGGATGATCACCACAAGTTTAGCCACACATCGCTTGGTGAATCATCATTCCAACAAGTTTAATGTTCATACGAATCAAAAACATAAACCAAATGTTTAGAAATGTTCACAAGCACTAGCACAAGCCAAAATTCGGCCAAAAACTGCTGCCAAATGTCTCCAATGATGAGATAGATGAAAAGACACTTGAAAACTGATCGTTATGGGGGCAGTTACACATTCAGCGTCAGAGGCTACCGTAAGCTACGATAGCTACCGTAGCTTACGGTAGCAAATAAGTTGTTACGCTGCCTTTCTACTGCCTTAGAGTAGGGGGACAAGTCTTCAGGGGCTGCCGTAGCTTACAGGCCATTTTTCTTTGTTCTTCTTTCAACTCCTTAGGAAACTCGCTTTAATCCTTTTCCATCCAAAGTTGTGTTTCCACTCCTTTTTAGCCCCGGACACACCTGAAACACAAGAAACTGTAGTTATCTAATTCAAAACAATTACATGATCAAATAGGGGATTAACTTATCTTTTAACACACTTAAGGGTTGTCCCGTGGACCACCCGTCACATCCCCACACCTAACCGTTTCTTGTCCCCAAGCAACTCATCAAAAACCATTTCCAAGTTCACAAGCGATCAATCGTAAACCAAGCAAATACACGTCTATCTTTTACTAACCTTTTCCTAACACCCGCGCAACACACCCCTCACTATATCTCTCCTCTCGGTGACAATTAACAACTAGCAAAGATAAGTTAGAACACACTCAAGGAAAATGGGTGATTGCACAACAATATGCTTGTACCTAAATCAGTCCTCCGCCTAAAAATTGCCAAAACATGCATGTGAATCAAAGGGACTTAAAGGTTGTAACGTGGCTAGGCATACAGGTAGGAAATGGAAATATATATGTATAGTAGCTCATGATTCAACCTGGTCTTCTTATTACAAACTAAACAAACAAAAACATAACATAAAAATAAACCTCTATATACAAGACGATACATTCACTTACTTTCTTTTTCTTCTTCTTTTTTTGAACTAAACAATATGCACTAATAAACACATGCTAACACAAGCTACTAACACTACAAGACCGGGCCAAACACGGGTAAATTTTAGGGAACTAGGCATGGGTTAACAATTGATCGGCTCTAGGCTCAAAATGGGCAACTAAATGTCCAAACCCCCCGCCTCTCTCGCTACCAAGCTCATATATATAACTTATGAGGTCCAATCCCCCAAATCCCACACTCGCACACACCATGACGAAGCTACATAAATGCCTTTATCCTTTTCACATTCATACCAAGCTAAGGCCTCAAACTGCATTTAAGCACAAGTTCTAATGCACCCCCACCCATTGCCACTCTCATCAAAGATAGAAAATGTTTACTCAAAGTCAAAGACGTGGCTTCAACTCTCACCAAGAAAAGGGTGAATGGCGTTGCCGATGTGTCATGCGGAGTTAGTACAAAATGTTCAAATTTTGACCATGTTTCGCTTGATTTGAAATTTTTCAAAATCATCCAAATTTTCCCCCATCCCCACACTTGGGATACATTAACCCCAATGTATGGCTTTGGAAGGGAATGATCGCTAAAAATCAACTTAACATTAATTTCTGCTTATGAAACACTACCATCAAAAGGTGGCAATGTCGAATAATCCACCGGTGGCGGGTCCACAACTACCGGTCGCCCCACATGCCAATCATCATGCATGCGTCGGTTCTGATCATCAAGATATCTATTATTCATTTCTTGTTCGAAAGCATAGGCATGAGTGCGATTCCATGCTTCTTGTCGAACAAAGATATGTTTTAACGCCCGTTCCATGCTTGCTCCCATCCAAGTTTGATGATCGAAAAATGTCCGCTCGGACCCGGTCCAACTGTCGAATATAGGCGGTGGCGGACGCTGATTTTCAATTACTTCTTGCATTGTTCCTTGATAAGCCCAATTCGACTCATAAGAACGCTCCACATAATTGAAGAATCCCCCTCCATGCACATGACTCCTACTCGGACCCCCTTGGTCCACATCCATGTGTTCGGTATTCGGCTCATAGTCATAATCCTCGTCCCCACTTGGGGCTCTGCATTACTCTCGGGCTCATCCGCTTCGCCCGGTTGCAACTCTCTTACGTCCACCTTCAACGCACGCCAGTGTTGACCTTCAGATTTCAACTTATTGTATCTCTCAGATTCACTGTACTACCACCCCGTTCCCAGCCTTCGAATATCAAACGGCTTATGTCTTTTCAAAGCACTTATCCTCCGGCCCAATAGCTTTGTACATCTTGATCAATGCCGTGATTAATTGGCAATAGGGAATAATACTCCTTCCAACCTTGTTCCGACATATCCATACATTATTAAGCATTAAGAACCGGAATGGAAAACGGGGTGACCCATGAAGCAATGCATAAAGAACAGGCACCTCAGGGAATCTAACTTCCACCTTATCCCCCCTCCTCGGGATCACATTACAAACACAGATCATAAGCAACAACTTGGCTTCAATCTTTAAATTTTTCCTATAGAGTGTTCCATGCCAAGTACCCGGTAGAAATAGAGCTTCCAACATATCACTCCATCGTGGGTGAGCCTCCGGTTTATGAAAAAATCATCAAGAGTTGGGAACATATAATCTCTTGGGGCTGACTATCAAACTTTTCCACCCTTATCAAAGTGTTAAAAGACATCTCAACCTCTATACCATTCATTGTGTCGATTAGTTTCATTTGTTGTGGTTTGCTATACTGGGGACATGTGAGAGTGGCCATCCACTCTTGGATTTCTTCTTTAAACAAATTCTTATTATCCCGATCATAGCAACCCAATGCCGCCTCCCAACCCAATCCTCGAAATCGATCAAAGACATTAAAGGTTCCAAACTCTACTTCCTTCACTTCTTTTTCACATATAAATGCTGCCTCTTTATCTTTCAACCGGTTCATGCGGTCATTAAACAAAGTTGCTTGCCATTCTATTGGCTGGTCTTCCAATGAACCTGCCTCCCATATTGGCTTATCCCCCAGATCCAGTTGTTGCTCTTCTTCCTCATTGCTATCTTGATCGGCGAGACGAAATAATCTCTGCTTTCGCTGCGGATTCTCCTCTGGATTGCTAGATGATCCAGAATGTTCCTTTCCCTTTCGACCCATACTCCTGCCAATCACAATCACAACACACAAACACACACAATCAATTTCCCTTTTATTCAAACATCCCCACACTTGCTCGAAACTATGGTTGTAGATGCAAATAAACACAAGGTTTTATTTTTTTTAACAAAATTTTGGTATGATGTCTCTACAATGTAAAGATTTCCCAAAAATTCAGAAATTTAACATCAACCTAAGATATACAACCATAATAACTTGTAAACTAACAATTTCATATCATCTACTATGAACAAGCAAGTGTGAAAACATTCAATTTCAACCTTCAATTTCACAATGCACCATCAAAAAGAGTGAAAACATTACATACCTTTAGTTTGTAGATGCAAAGAACATAAGAAACCCCAAGAAAACAAGAAACCTCCAAAAACCCAAAAAAAAATTCGGACCTAGAACTTGTAAATCAACCAAGAAAATGTTGTTTTCTTCCAAATTTCACCCCACTATCTGAAAGCTCTTGAAATTTCCCTCAAAATCGACTCCGAAATCAAAGGATTTGGTGAAGATTTGAGAGAGATATGAAGGATTGAAGGTTTGGGAAACTAGGGTTCTTGAATGATGTTGATAGGGATGAATGAAAGTGATAGATGTGGTTGGGGATTATGCAGAAGTGTGTGTGGCTAGGGTTAAATCCGTGATCTTTATTGTTATGTATATTTTTTTAAAATACCCGTAACCTGAACCGACGCTTAGCCTGCCAGCGGCTACTGTAAATTACGGTAGCTACTGTAGCTTACGGTAGCTTTTGGCAACAACATCCTACCGTAAGACAGTAGGTTTGTGGCGTAAGGGTTTTATTCACCCAGGTATACCGTAAGTTACGGTACCTACCGTAAATTCGGTAGAACCTGGGCATCTACAATTAGACAAAAACTTGTTTGTTATGTTGTTTTTTTTATAATTTAAATTTTATAATTTTGTATTTTTTCGAAAAGCCTGGAAATTACCCTACCCCCCTATGAAAAACCCGTGTTGTCCTCAACACTATGTTAGAGAAATTCGCAAGAATTTCCCCACACTTGTCTCGAACACAAGTTTAAGCGGACACAATAACTGTTAAAGAAAAACAAATAAACTAAACTAAACTACATATTTACACTACCAAACCTGGCCCTCTCATGCTTGTTCCTCATTTACCGGGCGTAGAATGCAACCCACCTTGTCGAGCTCGACATTCATAAGCTTCCTCCTGGCTTTCGAATCCTACCCGCTTCATCGTAATCCGCATTCACTGTTTTAATTGCCCAATGTGCCCGATGAGCTAACTCCATTGGTAAGTGACATCCTTTCCATACACCAACCGGTAAGGAGTTGTACCAATAGGAGTTTTATAAGTTGTCCTATATGCCCACAACGCATCATCCAACTTACTTAACCAATCTTTTCTATCTGTTCGCACCGTCTTCATGAGAATTTCTTTGATTTGACGGTTGGACACTTCGACTTGTCCACTTGTTTTCGGATGATACGGCATAGCAATTCGGTGGTTCACATTGTACCGCTTCAACAATTTTCCGAAGTTAAAATTTTTTAAAATGCCAACCACCATCGCTAATTATAACCCTTGGGATGTCGAAGTAAGCAAAGATGTTTGATTGAACGAACTTACACACAACCGATGATCGTTGGTTCTTGTAGGAATGGATTCAATCCATTTCGAGACGTAATCCACCGCCACTATAATACAGAAAAACCATTCGAACTCGGGAAGGGACCCATAAAATCTATGCCCCACACATCAAATATCTCAACCACCAAAATCGGTTGCAAAGGCATCTCATCCCTCTTTGAAATACTTCCCATCTTTTGGAAATTTAAACAATTCCGGGCAAATTCACATGCATCTTTGAAAATTGTGGGCCAATAAAACCCACATGTAAGCACCCGGTAACCCTTTTTATGGCCACTAAAATGACCCCCACAGGCAGATGAATGAGTATGGGTCAAAATTTCTAACACCTCCGTCTCTGGCGCGCATCTTCGAATCACTTGATTAGGCCCAATCTTGAAGAGATCCGGTTCATCCCATATGTATTGCTTGACTTGGACCAAGAATTGTTGCCTTCTTTTCTTGGTCCAATGTCTTGGGATTGCACCCATGGCTAAGTAGTTCACGTAATGAGCATACCACGGTGTGACAAAAGTAGATATAGCTAACAGTTTTTCGTCCGGAAACCGTTCATTAATTTCACTCATATCATCAACTCCTTCCATCGGAATTCAGGATAAATGAACTGCCACTACATTTTCACTTCCTTTTATATCGCGAATTTCTAAATCGAACTTTTACAATAAAAGCACCCAACGAATCAAACGGGGCTTCGCATCTTTCTTCTCCATTAAATATCGAACCGCACTATGGTCCGAATATACAATCACCTTGCTTCACCATATGTATGACCGAAACTTGTCCAAGGCATACACCACCGCTAATAACTCCTTTTCGGTTGTGGTGTAATTCAGTTGCGCCTCGGACAATGTCTTGCTTCCGTAATAAATTTCCACTGGCTTTTTTTCAACCATTTGACCCAAAACCGCCCCAATTGTTTTGTCACTTGCATCACACATAATCTCGAACGGCTTTGACCAATCCGGTGGTTGTAAAATGGGAGCTTTTACCAACTGTTCCTTCAAAACATTGAACGCTTGCAAACATTCATTAGTAAAACCAAAAGGGACATCTTTTAAAAACAAATTACGTAAAGGTTTAGTAATAACACTAAAACCTTTAATAAATCGTCGATAAAAACCCGCATGTCCCAAGAATGACCTCACCCCTTTAACATTCTCTGGTGGAGGCGAAGATGATATTACCCGAATTTTTTCCTTGTCCACCTCCATCCCCCTTTCCAAAATGACATGGCCCAACACAATACCCTCTTGTACAATGAAATGACTTTTCTCCCAACTTAGCACCAAGTTTTTCTCGACGCATCTTTTTAACACTTTTTGCAACTCGTTGAGACAAGATTCAAAACTTGTGCCAAAAATGGAGAAATCATCCATGAATACATCAAGCGACTCCCCAACCATGTCTGAGAAAATACTCATCATACATCGTTGGAAAGTCGCCGGAGCATTACACAAGCCGAATGGAATTCGCCGAAAAGCAAAAGTGCCATATGGACAAGTGAATGTGGTCTTGTGTTGGTCATCCGGGTGAATGGTAATTTGATTATATCCCGAATACCCATCTAAAAAGCAGTAATATTTTTGACCCGATAATTTTTTAATAATTTGGTCAATGAAAGGTAACGGGAAATGGTCCTTAGAAGTGGCGGCATTCAACTTTCGGTAATCAATATAAACACGCCACCCGGTGACCCGTCGGGTGGCGATTTGTTCACAATTTTCATCTTTTATTACTTGAATACCGGCCTTCTTAGGCACTACTTGAGTAGGACTTACCCAAGCACTATCCGAAATTGGATAGATAATATCTGCATCTAACCATTAAATTACCTCCTTTTTTACCACTTCCCGTAGATTCGGGTTCAATCTCCATTGCGCCTCCCTAGTTGGTTTTGCATCCTCGGTTGTGATGATTTTGTGCATGACAATTGATGGACTAATTCCTTTCAAGTCGGCAATCGTCCACCCAATAGCCTCTTTATTCGCCTTTAACACCTTCAACAACGCTTGCTCTTGAGCCATCTCCAAATTAGAGGTAATAATGACCGGTAAGGTGTCATTATCCCCTAAAAATGCATACTTCAAGTGGCTTGGCAAGTCTTTCAATTCTAATGTCGGTGGTTCCTCCAAAGACGGCTTCGTACCCGAATTAATTTCCTCTGGTAAGCTCTCGAACTGATTGGTCCATGGCGTTCGACCCTCTTTAATTGCCATAGCATCTTGTTCTTTCTCCTTAACCCTCAATGCACAAGCTTGTACCTATTTAGAAAAATCACAAACACAAGTGTCCACACTATCTTCCTCATACTCATGCGGGTCACATCCGTCAACTAAATCTGCCATAAAACACTCATCAACACCACTTGAGTTAGAAGTGTTATTAAAAACATTCAATCTCATTTTTCTATTGCCGGGGTCATGTCGATCGTACCAAATCAACAATCAATCACGGCATGATCGGTGCTCAAAAATGGTCGACCCAAAATAACATTTTGTGGTTATTTTGGATCCGCAGATGAGTAATCTAAGACTAAAAATCAACCGGATAATAAAACTCATCAACTTTTACTATGACATCTTGTACCATCCCTCGGGGTAGCTTATGAGACAAATCGGCTAGAACCACCGTTGTCTCAACCCGTGCTAATGGACCAAAATCATAATGGTCGTATAAGCCCCCGGGTAAAATACTTACTCCGGCTCCAACATCTAACAACGCCTTTGACATTTGAAAATTCCCAACTTGAATATTTATTAACGGCGTTCCCGAATCTTGGTGTTTAGGAGGAAGATCCCCTTTAAGCACCGCACTAACTTGTCCGGTCAAGTCAACCCGCTTAGGCATCTTTTTCTTTTGTTGTCTCTTTTGTGTGCATAATTCTTTTAAAAATTTTGCATAAGTAGGTACTTGTTTAATTGCATCAAGAAAAGGAAGGTTAACCTTCACTTGCTTGAAAACATCCCACAATTCCTCTTTTTGAGGACCCCTTTTTGAAATAAAGTTTTTTTTACCCGGGTCAATTAAAGCCGACGGAAATGGGACTTGACTTGGTCCCCCTTCCTCATTTTTATCTTTTAAAATTTCACCCAACCAGAGTTTTTGAATTACCTCTTCAACATTAGGGTCCTTAGACAAAATTGAGGGTGAGACTTCATCCTCATCACTTTCATTTCCCGTAATATCCTCTACCACCCCATCAACCAAACCCGGTGACAAATTTGCCTTAAATTCTTTTCCACTTCTTAAGACACTAACATGGTTGATCGGAATATTACGTGATGAGTTATGATAAGGATTTACCTTAGTGTCGCTAGGAAGTTGACCTTTACCTTTTTTCAACTCCGCCACCTTCGTTGCTAGTTGACCCATTTGAGTGGTCAAAGTTTGAATGCTTTTATCACGAACTTCATCCTTTTGCATCCGAACTTCATCAAGTTGATTCCTCTTTTGCATATCTTGTTGCATCACCCGGAGTATATCTATAACCTCATTCCCACTCGATGAAGTCTGACCCGAAAAACCACTTTGACCACCCGATTGTTGAAATTGACCTTGGTAGCCAAAATTGTTACCACCTCGATAATGACCTTGGTTGTATTGTTGACGTGATACGAAATTTCCTTGGGCTCCTTGGAAATTTAGGTTGGCTTGGTTCACCGAGTTCCCGTAACGGAAATTGGGATGAATCCTTAACTCGGGGTGGTATGTGTTCGAGTTCATGTTGAAGTTATGACCACCCCCTTGAATAGCATTCACCTCCTCCACTTGATCTTCAACCACTCCTACCAAACACATTTCCATCGTATGACCTATTTCATTACAATTAGTGCACACATTGTACACTTGATTCGTAGTTTGCACACCACCATTCTCTACCGCATGAACTTGCGGTCTTGTAATAACATGCCTCGCCCTTCTCGAAGATTGAGCCTTCCTTTTTTATGTAACCGCCATTTGCTCTAAAAATTCCCAATCATCATGCTCAAAATTGGTACCAAATGTACCGTTAGTAATTGACATTAGATCACGAGCATCCTCCGAACTCAACCCCTCATGAAAGGCATTCAACAACTCCCAAAGCTGTATACCATGATGATGACAGTTTTTCAGCATCATATTGAACCGGTCAAATGCCTCATGAAACATTTCACCCGGTTGTTGTTGGAAGCTCCTCAAACTCCACCTAGCTTCATTAGTCTTTTGGGCCGTGAAAAACTCTTCCATAAACCGTTGTTGCATGTCGGCCCATGTATAAACTGATGCGGAAGGCAAAGTATGAAACCATCTCTTTGCTTTATGTTCCAAGGAAATTTGGAAAATAACCAACTTCATGTCATCCGAAGTAAAGCCTTTCCCTCCAATAGTATTGCAAATGGAGTCATATGTCTCCAAATGAAAGTACGGTTCTTCCGTTGTTAACCCCTTGTACTTTGGCAAACTTTGGAGTGCGGTCGTTCTAACCTCAAAAGTCCTCCCATCCGTGTGATGAGGAATCACCACAGGTGAAGGGTTATTAGTAATAACCGGTCTAAAATGAGCTTCGATCCCCCGCACCACCTCTCGGTGATGTCTTCATGGAGCACCCAACGGTACTCTTGGGCGACCCATTTTCCCTTGCATCGGCCCTTGAGGTGCAAATTGTTGTTGATATTGAGGTTGTTGCATTTGTGGCTGCTGCATTGGCCTTTGAAATTGGGGTTGTTGATATTGAGGTTGAGCTTGTTGTAGAGGCATTGGGCGTTGAAACTGTGGCCCATGTGGCCGAATTTGTTGTACCCCCGTTGGTTCCCTACCCATCTTTTGAACTTGTTGCACTTGTTGTCCTTGTTGATAGACAATTACTCCTTGAGGTCCCAAATTGCCTCCATCACCTCCATAATAATACCCCTCTTCTTCGTATCCCCTAAATTCTTCATCATACCCATCATCAAACCCATCTTGTCTTGCACCCAAAGTGTGTTGAAACTGTGGTTGTTGATATTGCACTCCCCGCTGCAAAGGTAGTTGAAATGGAGTGGAATGGATGATTGAGGGACCGGTTTGGAATAAATTGGGTGGTGGTATTTGTTGTGATGATGAGGGTTGACCAGATGTTGGAAAAATGCTGAGAAAACGGGAACAACGGATGATGTAGGGTGATAGCTAAAAGAGTACTCGGATTGAGTGTTTTCGGGTAATGTGGTGTTGGTTGGTTTAATTTCAGGTGTGGATGTAGAATTGGTAGTATTTGGTGAAGGCGTGAATGATGTAGGTACAAAGGATGGTGTAGGTTGACCCGTAGTGGGTGGTAGTTGTGATTGATCCATTTCTCTGATTGGTGTAACTGTTGTTGTAGGTGAACCACTGATTTTTTTTTCACGTAGTAAAACTTTGTTTCTTCTCAAAGTTCGTTCAATCTCCGGATCAAATGCCAATGGTGATAGCTTGTGAGAGCCTCTAGTATGCATGCAACTGTAATACCTGCACACTAAACACAACCAGCGTAAACCTGAAAATAACAAACAAAAGCTACTAAATTAACACACGTTGCGCACTACTCCCCGACAACGGCGCCAAAATTTAACGTGAAGTCAAAGTCTCAATCAAATTTAAACCAATTACAACTAATTGCTAGCGGTAAGTGAGTATCGAACACAGTGAGTTTGTGGAATGTATGTTGATTATGCAGATTCGTAAATTAGCTAAAATTAAACTAAATTACAGAAATGAAAATTCAGAAGTTTAATTGTTTGGTTTTGAGAACTAAAATTAACTAAACTAATTGCAAATCAAAGGTTGGTTGTTAAAATAGATTAGGAGAAAGCGACCATCCTAGGTTTCCAATTTCAAATGACATTCGTGCTTAAATCCAACTAGAAAGAATCACATAGACATGATTCATGCATAATTATTTGTTTGTGATGAAAGGGAACTAAGTACTCGGATTAAGAAAACGCGAATTTGTTACCCGATGGCCAATTAAATTATATCCAACCCTAACCCCTCCCGTGATATCTTGATTGTCAACGACACCAAGAACATACGGTTTAGATTACGATCAAAACATCAATCAACAATTTACAAACAAACATTCACGCATCATTATAAACTAAACAAACATTTCAAGTCCATTATTCTAGAAATATGGAATAAAAACACAAAAGTCTTAGAGAAACCTTCAACCTAGGATGATCACCACAAGTTTAGCCACACATCGCTTGGTGAATCATCATTCCAACGAGTTTAATGTTCATACGAATCAAAAACATAAACCAAATGTTTAGAAATGTTCACAAGCACTAGCACAAGCCAAAATTCGCCTAAAAACTGCTGCCAAACGTCTCAAATGATGAGATAGATGAAAAGACACTTGAAAACGGATCTTTATGGGGCAGTTACACATTCAGCGTCAGAGGCTACCGTAAACTACGGTAGCTACCATAGCTTATGGTAGCAAGTAAGTTGTTACGCTGCCTTTCTACTGCCTTACGGTAGGGGGACAAGTCTTCAGGGGCTACCGTAGCTTACGGTAGCCACCATAAGCTACGGTAGCATCCAAGCCATTTTTCTTTGTTCTTCATTCAACTCCTTAGGAAACTCGCTTTAATCCTTTTCCATCCAAAGTTGCGTTTCCACTCCTTTTTAGCTCCGGACACACCTGAAACACAAGCAACTATAGTTATCTAATTCAAAACAATTACATGATCAAATGAGGGATTAACTTATCTTTTAACACACTTAAGGGTTGTCTCATGGACCACCCATCATTCATCAATATGTTCGCACATAGTGGATCATCAATCTCTCCGCACATAATTTGCCTTATGTAACATATGTGCTTGTAATCATTGTACAAACTTTGAATAGTTCAATTATCAATAAAACAATGTGTTTTGACCCCCAATGTTTGTTTATTGATGTTGGACATTTTGCACGTTTTGATTTTTGTTCAATTTCAAACTCTATATCGCTTTCTATAAAGTATATGCAAACTGATGCGTAAACGTAATCAGTTTAATGAGAAAAACACTCCGGAACATCAACATATGCTTAACATACCTTAAATAACCTTTACATAACTTAGAAATAAGTTTTAAAGGGATTGGTATGGCAAAAACAAGTTTATTCGCTTACAGGGACTAATTACGACAAACTGCGAAAGTATACCAATTTGTATAATAACGAACATTCCGGAACTTGATCATAAGCTAAACATACCTTAAATATCCTTTAAATAGCTTAGAAATAGGCTTTGAGGGGTTTGGTATGCGAAAATAAACTTATTTGGTCATTCAGGGACTAAAAGCGTCAAAAAGTGCATAAGTTTGCATTTACGCGCATATCTTACGGTTCTGAACATATCCGGACATTCAAAAAAATTTTTAATCATTAAAATATTTTATTTTAGTGATGGGAATGCTAAAATACCATTCGTCGCGTAATTTGGATCGTTTTTCGTGTCCGTTCATGTTTCATCGTAATTAACCGAACAACGCAACCGTACGACCAAACGAACCGACATCCGAGATGTTTTCAAGCATATTTCATGCCCCCTATACTTTAACTTCATTATTGAGCCTTGAAAATGGGTTAACGGGGCTTGAACGCATCGAAAAACAAGTTTTAAGCATCAGGGGACTGTTCTGCCAATTTGCAAAAGTTGCTAATCTGGAAGCCTAGGAGGGGCGCGAAGCCCATTACTCCTGTCTTCGCGGCCTGTGAAAAAACCCCTAGATGTGCAGAAACTGGTTTTCTGCAAACAGCAGCAAATTTCTGGGTTTTGGACATGGTTTTCTCACACTATGAGCTGGTTTTTGAGGTCCCCTGGTATTCAAAACCATGGGTAACACATGGAGGGCCATGATCAAAGCTCAAAACCTGAGAAACGATCTTAACGGTTGTGGAAAATCTATATAAACCCATGATTTCTCATTTCACAACTTGCTCACATCTGAATTTCTTCTTCTTCTGCTCTAGTGGGGCTATCCCTTCTGGTTGAAGGTCCCATTCTTCATGTTTTCTTGTTCTTGATGCAAGCTTGGACCCTTTGAAAGTCTCCTTCATGCTTGGTTATGCATTTCAAGAATGAAAGTCAAACAGTGTTTGACTTTCTGCTTTGACCACGTTTCGGTCAACACAAAGTTCATTTGAACTTTGCAACGTGAGCGTAATCACGATGGTTATAGTCCCTTGTGACTATACCTACTGATTACCACGTTGATTAGGTGTAGTGACGAGTCAAAGTTTCGGGCAAAATACGTATTTATTCGTATTTTGCAACGAAACTATTTTCGGGTATCAAAACACTTTGTTTTGATATCAAACTTGTTTTCTAACTTAGTTAAACATGTTTTAACATGTTTAACCCATCACTTTTAGTTTAATGCTTATATAGGGTCGTAAGATAAGCGGTCTAAACAACCGCTTAGACTTTCGAACCCGACCCGTTTGGTCGATCATTAGGATCTGACCAAACACATTTTGTGACCATAGTTGCATAGGGAATAACCTTCCGAGGTTATACCTTATGGTCACTTAGTTTAATTAGTTGTATGATAGGTAGTTTATATGCCTTAGGAAAATGACCAAAATGCCCTTTTTGCGGATAATATCATTTTAAGCATATGTAACTTAAATTTTGTCACATAAACTGATTATTAAACATGTTAGGGCATATAATACTTATCATAGGACTAGTTAGGCTACTCGTTGCGCTTTTGCGCAAATGACGCGTTAAAGTAGCGTAAGCTACCTAAACGGGTCATAACGGGTCATAAAGCACTTAGGGCAGGTTCCGTTTTAGAGTGCAGGCTTTGTTAAACCATATCATATGAGTTCCAATACTCATTTGGTTTACGAAACCTCATTCTATCCTATCTCCCGGTTTAGGTCCGGTTATTAACGTAGTTACCTATATTAGGTGCCGATTGATTCCGTGATCCTTCTAGCGCTACTTGGTTGTTATCTCAAGACTACTAAGCAATATCAAGTGAGTACAAAGTACCCTCTTTTACCATTTTCAAATATTTTGGGGTGATTCACATGTGCCTACTTGTTACTTTCATGCTTTTCGTGCTTTCATGACATATACTTGATATGTTCATTAGTACGCATATAGTACATGATTTCGATTGCCATTTGCTATGTATGTTGACTAAGCATGCTAGCACATTGATTTTATGCATTACATTTCTGCTGCATATGTTTACTCAGCATATGGGCACAATTTATTTATATTATATTTCTGTTGCATATGTTTACTCAGCATATGGACACATCGATTTACATGACATTTCTAATTTGTATGTTTACTTAGCATACTTAGTACATTATTTTTACATAACATTCTTACATTTGTTATGACATTTGGTTTGTTTAACGAAACTAAAATACGTTCATTAAAATTGATCACGCCGCTCGGTAGTATGTAGTGGTACCATAGGGAATTGACAACCCCCAATCCTGGAATCCTAGATTTGTTTGGACGTAAGGAATGACAGAATCCGAAAACATTTTAATAAACCTTTGATTTGTATAAAGGTTTATTTTACAGTCTCAAGGCTTGAATGTATGCGTTTAACATTACCACATAAATGTTTGTACCAGTAAAGCATCGATTTTGCAAAACATAACTTTTGATTTAAACTATGATTTATATCAAATACATTGTTTTGTACATTTTACTTATAGGGTTAAGTAATACTTTTATTCACCATACATTACAATTGATTACACATTATCATTATACATATGGTTTGAGTAGATACTTTTCACTTGCCATACATAACATCTGACTATACCATACATGATTTACATTTGACATTAGACATTGTTTATACATAACAATTTGACATTTGTTTAAGCATGACATTTTCATGGTTTATTAATAAGTGATTTAAATAACGAAACATGTGTACTATGATAAAAGCATGGTGGATACGCCGATGGTACTTCCTATATATAAGTGCTTTTATGATATTACACATCGTAGCGTTATCTAAATCATTTTAACTAAGACATGATACATTTTTACACAAATGACAGATTTTCATAAAATATTGGTTTACAAATAACATATGGTGTACAAACTCATTTTTACTTGGTTATTCATTTAACCATACATCTTTTCTTTTATATCAATTGATTTTCAAATCGATTTTTGTATGATTTATAAAAGAAAACATTTTTTACAAGATTCATGACTAACTTTTTGTATAACATTTCTTTTAACTTACAAATCATGAATCCTATTTCAACAAAACCTATGTATCTCACAGGCATTTTTATGCTGACGTACCTATTTTCACATGTGTTTCAGGAGCTGATGCATAGGGTTTTTCAAGATACACTTAGGCAGACTCGGGCCTTAGTGACATAAAATGAAGCAAGAGTAGTTTAATCATGTTATGTTTCTTTGTTCTTAAGACAATGTAAACACTTTGTTAATAAATAAAACAAAACTTTGAATACCATGGTTGTGAAACAATAATTCTATTGCTCCACTCCCCGACGTTTCCGCCGCGGTTTGTTGTTTTACGCGGTCGGGGTGTGACACCTCATCTGCACTTATTCTCTCTTGTCTGTACTTAAGGTAATCAGTACTTAATTCATCTTATGCGAACTTGTATTGTCAGTACTTATAACATCTTGTCCGAATTTGTTGAAGTGAAACTAACAGAACTTGTGATCTTGATCAATATTTGTTGAATTTTTTGAGATTTCATCAGTAAGTGTTAACTGTTTTTGAAACAAAGACACAATAAAGATGGCAAACAATTTGAACACCATTGTTCAAAGTATCAGGCACAAAAAGGAAGTGGGAAGCAGTGATCAACCTCCCGTGTTGTTGAATGAGTTAGATTATCATGAATGGAAGATACGGTTTGAAATATACATCAAAGTGAAAGATGTAAAACTGTGGTTATGTATGACGTCAGGTATTGGCAGGCAACCTGCTCAGACTTTGACAATTACTGCTTATCTAGCTTTAACTGACGATCAAAGAATGTATTACGAATGCAAAGAGAAGGCAATGTCTTTGGTTACAATATCGTTACCACAATCTATCCTACACACTTTCAGTAACAAAAACTCATCAAAGGAATTGTGGGACAGTTTGAGTGACAGGTACGAAGGAAATGAGCTATTCAAGAATAAAAGACCTGATCGACTAAAAACTCAATTCGTAGTGTTTAAAGCTATGAAAGGTGAATCGTTAGATGATCTGGTAAGTAGATTCTACCATTTATTGAGTGAATTGGATCGTAATCAACTAGGAGTGTATACAAAATTCGAAAAGGTGGAAAATTTTCTAAATTGTTTACCAAAACAATGGAATATGTTTTCCCCCTTAATCAAGGAGAGTGCTCAATATCACGAACACACTCTTGATCAAGCAATCCAGAAGATGAAAGGTTACGCATGGATTTCGAGAAGTTGCTAGAACCGGCTTTGTACCGAGCAAAGAAAATTGAAAAGGGAAGTAATTCAGGTGTTGCTTTCATTTTAGAAAGAGTAAAGTCCTTTTTGAGTCCCTGTGGTTTGTGTATTTTAACCATTTGAATCCAAAAACCAAACCTGTCTTGATTTGAGTCCCTATGCTTTCTAATTTTAACCATTTGAGTCCCTGTGGTCTCTAATTTTAACCATTTGAATCCAAAAAACAAATGTTTCTAATTTAAATGTTGTTTACGTTTTGGATTCCAATGGTTAAAATTAGAAACCATAGGGACTCAAATCAAGACAAGTTTGGTTTTTGGATTCAAATGGTTAAAATGCACAAACCACATGGACTCAAAAAGAACTTACTCTTTTAGAAACTTCTTAAGGAGATCCTGCAAACCAAAGTACCTTTGTTGTTGTTACCAATAGTGGAAGTACCATTGGTAGAACTCCTATATCCCATGGAACGTCATGGTCAAGTGCTAGACCAAGTGAACCAAGCTTGAATGTTCCTAAAATGGACTCGCATTGTCTTAAGCTCATAGAAGAAAATATGGCACTTCTTGCATCATTCATCATTTGAGAATTTTGCACTTGGAAAATTAGTTGAACCATCGTCTCTTGACGAAGATCTTGATCAAATCGATCAAGATGAATTGGAAGAGCTCGATCTTTGGCGTTACTAGTAAGAATTACAAAGAAATTTCTCTAGCGAACGAGTAAGAGTTTCATTGGTGGTAACACAAAGACACGAATGGGAATTGACATGACCAAAGTTAAATGCTACAACTGTGGCATCTATGGTCATTATGCAAGAGAATGTCGAAAATGAAAGAATAGAGAAGGCAACAGTGGTCAAGGAAGCTCAGCAAGATCCAACAACAACAGTCCAGCCCCATCCAATACAACCTCATCTGATAACCTTACTCCTAGTGCTAATAAGCTATGATTATGCAACCCCTTCAAGCTATCAGTAAGCCACACGGCTGGGGGATTTTAATGGAAAACACAACTACTACTATTGTTTCACAAGCGTTTATTGCCAAGATCATTGAAGAGGCGTTTGGAGATTTGTTCGAAAAGGAAAATGTGGAAGAGTTGACTGCGGTGGCGGAAGCTCTAAGTGAAAATATGGAAATGGGTAAAATTGTTGAAGTTGAGGAAAACGAGAGAAGAAAGAATGAGGAAGAGGAAAGCAGAAAGAAAGATGAAAAAGATCGGTTTGAATTCCAGATCGCGGCTGAAGAATTGCAACACTTTGCTGATGAAGAAATGGCAAAGATGAAAGTAGGAAAAGTAGAAAGCTCTGATCAAGCTCCATGGCTAACATCGAGGTACAATCTAAACCTGCTGATAAAAGATGTGCTAGATGCATAGACTTTGTTGCGAAGTGTTATAGATACACACTCCATAATAGTAATTTGATTACTAATCTGGAGAAATGTAGAGAGGTGATTGTCTGGCTTTTGAGGGCCAACAAAGAACGTAGAAGTAAGATGATTGCCTTGAAAAAGAACATCTTTGAGTTTGAGAGACGACTTGCTCAAGCGAAAGTTAAGAATCAAGATTTAAAAGCTGAACTTGAAACTTGTCAAAACACCGTTTTAGAAAGGAACAAAATAATTTTAGACAAAGATAACTTGATTCTTGATCTGCAGCGAAAACTTGAGAAGTTCGAAAATTCGTCAGATGTGATGAATTATTGCATAAGCAATCTTTGTCTCAAAGATTCAGAAGATGAGATGTTTGGTGTTGGTTACAAGAAGGTTCCCCCCACCTGGTAACCACAACAATACATCGACACCTTCGATTGATCCTAAAATTGCATATTTCATTCTGACTGCTCTATTGCCTGTTGATCCTTTGATTGAGGAAGAGTCCGAATCCAAATCCAAATCCAAATCTAAATCCAAATCGGAAACGGGATCAGAACAAGAGAGTTCGAGTGATGCTAAAACAAATGAAATTGATTTGAGCAAAATTGAAAATTTGATTAACACAAAGATTTTGGAAGCCTTAAATGAAGTTCAAAATGTTCAAAAGTCAAAACCTAACAACAAAAGTAAAAAGAATGTTAAAAACATTTCAAAAACTAACTTTGTGAAAGGTGAAAGCTTTAACAAAGAAGGTGAAAAGATTGAAAAAGGTTCAAATTCTGACTTTGTGAAACAAAGATCAAAAGGCTCAAACGAATCATCCTCGTCCTCGAACAGTCAATGTGAGGATGACCATCAAGAAAAGAATGAAAACCTAGATAAACGTCGATGCTAAAAATGTCGTTTGAAAGGGCATTTAGCTGCAAATTGTCCAAACGACAATGGAAAGAGTCGTGTTGATCTTGATCTTGATAAACCTTTTGTCACCAAAACACAAAATAACCTAAAAAGAATGAAAAGAAAAGTGGTAAAACTCAAAAGGGAGAAAAACCTATGGTTGTAAAACAAAAAAGCAAACCTGTTTCTAAACCAAAGTTTAAAAATCAAAAACAAAAGGATCAGGAAACCGACTTTTCAAATGGTGATAACCGTCGTGGTTCAGATCGTGGATCGGAATGTTCTTCAGTAAAACATGAAAGTCGTCAGAAAATCCCTGCTCGACGACCAACTCAAGTAACTTTCTGACCACAAGAACAAGACAACAATCTGGAGGTTCTTACAACCACAATATTAGACCTCATTCTCAAAATCGTTACGTTAATAACCGAAACGTGTCACCAACTAGATTTCATGGTCAAAGACAACATTCGGGATACCAACAACGTCATGCTTTTCATGATAATGAGTAACCAAGGTTTTATAGAAGTTTTAGACATCAGCACAATCAAAACTTCGGATATCAAAACTATGGCAGTCGTTTTGGTGGGAATTCTGTGTATAATAACCGTTCTCAAACTCCGCACAATCCTCGATTTACGGGTGGATGTTCTAACAATTACCAAAGTGGAAATATTAGAAACAACAATGAAGACGGTTATTTCAAGGAATTTTCATTTGTTGATGAATTTGGACAACCCAAGACCTTCACGGCTTGGGTCCCCCATTCTAACTGATTTCCTATTTGAGAATGCAGGAACAGCTAAAGAGAGCTATCTATATTTGGTATATCGATAGCGGTTGTTCCATACATATGATGGGGAACAAAGAATTGTTATCAAATGTGAAATTTATTCGAGTTGGTTATGTTAACTTTGCGGGTGAAAGGATGGTTACATCACGGTTGAAGGTTTCGTGTCCAACGGCAAGATCACCTTGCACAAAGTGAAATATGTTGAAGAACTAAAGTACAACTTGCTCTCAGTATCTCAGATATGTGATAACAAGTATACAATGCATTTCACGGATAAGGCTTGTTTCGTTCTGAAGCCGGGATTTGTAGTTCCTGAAGATTGGATCGTGATGAGAGCTCCAAGAGTGAACAACACCTATGTGATGAACATGCATCCGGTTGTGAACTCCTCTGGTCCAACGACATGTTTGTTTTCAAAGGCAACAGAAGATCAATCTTTCCTATGGCATCGAAGGATGGGCCACATGCATCTATGCAAAATGAATCACTTGATAAAGAACAACCTGGTGCTGGGTGTTCCTTTACGTAGTTTTAACATGCACATTAAATGTGAATTCTGTGAGAAAGAGAAAATCAAACATAAACCACATAAGCCTAAACACATAAACTCTATCCAACAACCACTGGAGCTGCTTCACATGGATTCATTTGGTCCAATCCATGTAACCAACATTGGTGGTATGTCTTACTGTTTGGTTGTCACAGATGATTTTTCAAGATATTCGTGGGTGTTTTTCTTAAAATCGAAAGATCAAACTTTCAGGACATTTAAAGATTTATTTAAACAATTAGAGAAAAATTACTCATTACCCGTCAAAAGAATCAGAAGTGATAACGAAACTGAATTTAAAAATCGAAATATGGGTGAGTTATGTCATGATATGGGTAGTGTTCGGCAGTTTAGCAATCCTTATGTTCTCAACAGAACGAAGTTACTGAAAGGAAGAATAGGACCCTTATTGAGGCTGCAAGAACCCTTCTCTCATAATCCAAATTGCCCGTTTTCTTTTGGGCCGAAGCTGTAAACCCCGCATACTATGGGCTGAATCAAGTGCTTACAGTGAAACGGGAAGATAAAACTTGTTATGAACTTCTTGAGAAAAAGAAACCAAATTTGAAAGGTTTCTAGCCTTTTGGGATTAAATGTGTTATCCGACGGACATCAGATCCTCCGAAGTTTGGAGAGATCAGGGAAATTGGTTTCTTCCTAGGTTACGATCTAGGCTCTACGAACAAATGAGTATATAATGTCACGAAACGGACGGTGGAAGTGGTCTTTGATATAACTCCTTTGAGTTACGATCCTCCACCATCTGAGTTCGGTCCCAAAACTGGTTACCAATATGACAAATTGTTTGATTCTTTTTCTTTTCCTGATTTAACGGATGATGAGACTGAGCTAGTGTACTCACACTTGATCGACAAAGATGAAGTGGATGTAGGTTGGAGTAGCAGCATTCCAACAAATGTCTCTTTAAATGGTGATTCAAGAGTAAATGTTGCAAGCACGTCAAAGGTAAATGATGCCCGAGCTACTCAAACCTCCAATGATGCAGATTCAAGCGATTCCGATGATGAAGTCGAAGTTGCTCCAACTTCAAATGGTAACCTTTATGTTGCTTTTTCAACCTATCCAAATGTTGGTACGACATCTGGAAATGTTCAAACATCTGGTAATGCATCTGTTGAGGGGGAGATCCAATCAAACTTGTGTACAAATCTGCAAGTTCCAACTCTGCACTCGGATAAATAGGAATGATCCTATTGATAATGTTATCGGGGATCCACGTGGAGCAATAATGACTCGAAGAAGAAGCCTTAATTATATGCAGTGTTTGTTCACAGAAATCAAAGAAGAAGAGATCCACAGTTTAAGCCTGCACGAGATCCATATGGCGTTGAAAGACAGCTCGTGGTGTGAGGCAATGCAGGAGGAGTTGGCTTAGTTTGACAAGCTGAAGGTTTGGTACTTGGTAGATCTTCCAAAGGGCCAGCATGCGATCAACACGAAATGGGGTTTTAAATGTAAAAAGGACGATAAAGGTGTAGTCGTCAGGAATAAAGCTTGTTCGGTGGTGCAACGGTTTAATCAGGAAGAAGGGATTGATTACATTGAAGTTTATGCGCGAATGGCACGACTTGAAGCAATTTGTTTGTTCCTAGCCTTTGCTGCTCACATACATATTAAAGTGTATCAGTTAGATGTCAAAAGTGCTTTCCTTTACGGAAAGTTGCAAGAAACTGTGTATGTATCCCAGCCATCGGGCTTTGAAGCTCCAGATTCGTCGAACAATGTTTACATGCTGGACAAAGCTTTATACGATCTTCATCAGGCTCCTCATGCCTGGTACGAGACGCTTTCAAAGCATTTGTTGGAAAATGGATTCACTTGTGGTGCAATAGATTCCACTATCTTCATTTTAAAGAAAGGGGGAGATTTCCTGATTGTGCAAATATATGTCGATGACATTATTTTTGGTTTTTCAAATGAAGAGCTTTGTCGGGAATTTGAACAAGTAATGAAATCAAAATTTGAGATGAGTGCAATGGGTGAGCTGAAGTTTTTCCTCGGGTAGCAAGTGGATCAAGAAGTGAATGGCACGTATATTCATCAGACGAAGTACGTTGCCTACCAATCATAAGCTATCAGATGAAAAGCAAAAAGATCCTGAAGTGGATCCTTCGTTTTATTGTGCAATGATTGATTCCTTTATGTATCTTACTGCATCTCAACCCGACATAATGTTTTCCGTATGTTTATGTGCTAGGTACCAAGCCATTCCGAGAGAATCGCATTTGAAAGCCGTCAAATGGATTTTCCGATATCTTAAAGGCAAACCAAGACTTGGATTGTGGTATCTAGGCAAGTGCCTGATCAATAGGAAATCAACCTCTAGTGGTGCTCAACTGCTTGGAAGCTATCTGATATCATGGCAATGCAAAAAGCAACTTTCAATGTCACTGTCCACATGTGAAGTAGAATACATCTTCGCTTCGAGCTGTTGTGCTCAGGTCTTATGGATACACAGCAATTGAAGGATTATGGTTTGAATTATACACAAACTCCCATCATGGTAGATAATAATTCAGCTATTTCAGTAATAAATAACCTAGTACACCATTCACGCACTAAACATATAGATGTTAGGCATCATTTTATTCGCGATTGAACTAAAAAGTTTAATTGATGTAGTTAGAGTTGATACCTTAGACAACTATGCAGACCTGTTTACAAAGACATTCGATCAGAAGAGGTTTGAAAACTTAGTCCGAATGATTGGGATGATAAATCCTGAGTTGGATGGTTGCACAAGCCCTCATGGAAACTTTATTTTCCATTTCTTTGTACAGTTTACTGCTTTTCGTTAAACACAAAAATCCCTAAAGATTTTACTTAGTTGTAGGATATTTTTATAAAAATCCAAAAACATTAGAAAATGAAAAATTTAGGATGCTTCGATTGTGAGAAGAAATGATAGTACATCGGCAGTCATATCTTTTACAGGGTATCTTATAAAATTAAAACCTAAACTGTTGACAGCTTCATTATATGTTGTAACGATAGGTTTTACGCGTTAATAAGAACCTGTTTTTGGTATATAAAGATAATGAACTATGTAACTTGTGTGTAACATCTCTCGGATATTTGGTCTTGGTACCGTAATTTCGTTTGAGAGATTACAAAAATTCTGAGATACTAGTTCTTTATATCTGATTAATATCTGGGGTATTATACTTGGTCTTTTGATTTTGTGTCGACAACAGCCTAGACCTCGTATAATACTTTGCTAAGTGCTTCGTTTGTGCACAAACCCTCCAGGTGGATTTCTTTTTTGCCTAACAGTCATCACCGGATGATATGTTCAAAGCTTGTCACCACCGGGTGAACAACTGAAAATAAATGTTACCACCGGGTACATAAAACTGAAAAATGCTAAAGTGCAACAAAAGATACCAAACTGTTGGTACACCACCTAAAGTCGAGCCTTCATCTCTCTGTCGGTGCGGTGGCACTAACCTGAGCTCTCAAGGTTTCGCAAGTTTAGCCGGATACAGATAATATTTGGATATACTCACCTGTAAGATGTAATTTTTGGTAGTCTTGATACGAGAGTATATTCTGAGGTGGGGAAAACAGTTATATCAATTAATAAGACACTTAATTGCATATCTCGAAAATAGTGTTTGAACACGTGCTAAAGCTTAAGTGGACAAGTCTATCGTTAAACATCTTGAACTGTCATTATCATTCTATGTGCTTAAATTCGTTAAATGGATACTAAGTGTGATAGATGTTGATAGATAAGCCGATATGATCTTCCTGTCCGCGTTTTCACAAAAAAGATTACGCTTGTAAATATCTTCATTACATTTCCGTTTCAAATATTGAAAAATTACAAAAAGATTTTCGGTGTGTTTTAATTTAAAGTTTGAAAAATACAAAAAAGATTTTATTTCTTGTTTCTATGAGTGGGCTTTATATTTTTAACGATACTCAAAAAGGCTTTTACAATTTTGAAAACAGATTAAAAACAATCCGGTGAGGTAATTTAAAATAAGTCTTGCTAAGTTTGTCTAAGTGTGGATCTTCGTGTGGGATGTCGTGTTTATTCAGTTCCAAGTTGTTGGTATATAAAACTTCTTGTGCAAGATTGAATTCTAGAGTGAGAAACAAACCCTAACTGAGTATTCACAGATTGTTCGGTTCTCTCATCTTCTACACCTTCTGTACGAGCTCTATGGTGCGGTACGAGACACCCGGATCGATTGACACACATGCGATGTGGGAAAACCACCGCGTGTCTCGTACCAAACCGTAGAGCTCGTACAGAAGGTGTAAAAATGAGAGAACCGAACAATCTGTGAATACACTGAGTATTCACAGATCACAATCACATACAGTGAAGAACACATAAAGTTAGGGTTTGTTTCTCTCTCTAGAATTCAATCTTGCACAAGAAGTTTTCTCCAAAAACAACAACTGTTTTATTCATTCACTAAGAATATATATACAGAGTATAGTATAGACACATAAGTCCTTACAAATGAAACCCTAGACCTAAATACGGACAAAACAATAAGAAACATTTGTCAGTACTTAACAAATAAGTACTAACACTCCAAGAACTACAAATTCGGACAAATACACCTAAGAACTTATAAGTTTGGACAACCCCATAAACTTATACGTACTCACACTCCAAGAACTACAAATTCGGACACAAGCAAGAATTATAAGTACTGACAACATTATTCCACAAATTCAGACTATAGAAACCCTATACTTGTCCGACTTTGTGAATGAACTTTCAACTAATTACAAGTTCAGTCCTTGAAGATTCAAACTTCAGCAGCATCCAACATTTTATCAAACTTAGGTTCATTAACAGTTAGATCAGGTAAAGCAATGGAATCAAACAATTTTTCATATTGGTAACCAGTTGTAGGACCGAACTCAGATGGTGGAGGATTGTAACTAAAATGAGTTATATCAAAGACCACTTCCACAGTCCGTTTCTTGACATTGTATACTCGTTTGTTCGAAGAGCCTAGATCGTAACCTAGGAAGAAACCAACTTCTCCGATCTCCCCAAACTTTGGAGTATCCGATCTCCGTCAGATCATACACTTAATCCCAAAAGGCTTGAAACCTTTCAAATTTGGTTTCTTTTTCTCAAGAAGTTCATAACAAGTTTTATCTTCCCGTTTCACTATAAGCACACAGCATGCGGTACAACTTCGGCCCAAAAGAACATGGGAAATTTGGATTATGAGAGAAGGGTTCGTGTAGCCTCGATAAGGATCCTATTCTTCCTTTCAGCCACTCCGTTCTGTTGAGGAACATGGGAGCGCTAAACTAATAACAATACCCATATCACGACATAACTCATCCATATATCGATTTTTAAATTTAGTTACGTTATCACTTCAGATTCTTTTGATGGGAAATGAATAATTTTTCTCTAATTGTTTAAACAAATCTTGAAAAATACCCACGAATATCTTGAACAATAATCTGTTACAACCAAACAGTAAGACATATCACCAATGCTAGTTACATAGATCAGACTAAACAAATCCATGTGAAGCAACTCTAGTGGTTGTTGGATAGAGTTTATACGTTTAGGCTTTTGAGGTTTACGTTTGATTTTCCCTTTCTCACATAATTCACATTTATTTTGCATGTTAAAACTAGGTAAAGGAACACCCAACAACAAGTTGTTCTTTATCAAGTGATTCATTTTGCGTAGATGCACGTGTCCCATCCTTCGATTCCATAGGAAAGATTGAATTTCTGTTTCCTTTGAAAGTAAATACGTTGCCGGACCAGAGGAGTTCACAACCAGACGCATGTCCATCACATAGGTTTTGTTCACTCTTGGAGATCTTATCACTGTGACAACTGTCAAATTTGCATGCATCCGTACGTTTAATTAATATTGATTTATTTTTAATGACTGTGCATAATTACAACTGCTGATTAAACTGCTTTCTGATTTCTGTTACATACATTCACATGCATCACATTCATACTGTCACTCCATTTATTACACAGACTTTAGTGACAAACTTGATGCACAAAGCACAGTTAGCACAGTGAGCAGATAACTCAGACACATGCTGACAATGCCAGCAAATAGACAGACACTATATTGAGGCCCAGTATGACCCAGGAATAAAGTATCACACTAGGGTAGTGTGTAGGGAAGTGAGGACCACAAAAATGCGTCACTAGGTGATAGTTTAGGTGCTGAAATGTGCCAAAAACCCACCTAAACTGTAAAATTCTGCATCTATAAACAAAATTCTGCATTTAAATATGCTCATCAGTTGCAAAAATATGGCAAAATGGTCATGTATACTTTCCTAAGTGTCGGGAATTAAAAGGGTCACTAAAATATACATATAGGACACTTTACGGATTAATTAAGCACCTTAACGGAACAGTATCAAACCGAACAACCGGACATTACCCGGAACACCAAAATAATGCTAGAAGCATCGCTTTTATTTTTCTGAACTAGTTATGGATCCCGTACACCATAACACCCACTAAAATAACTAGTGACTAACCTAACTAACTATATACTTGGAATTTAACCTTAAACAAACTAGATGGTTGGAAGCTACCCCTATACCCCCCCCCCCCCACCTACCTCACGGCCACCAAGGCCTTACACAATTGATTTTGTTCTAATATAATATTGGATCTTGTTAAGTACTTTAGAAACACTTAGACCAAGGGTTAATCAAGAGAAGGTGTGTTATAAGTTTACCCTCAAGTTCATCATTTCTTATTCTCTTTCACATCAACAACATCTCAAACTCTCTCCTCTCCTCCCTTGTTCGGCCGACCACCACACCACACACCACCACCATCACTTTATCATCTTCAAGCATTCTAAGAGCCTAAATAGGTGTTAGAGACCATACAACGAAGCTTGGTGTGTTCGGAAGTTGAAGGACCACTCTCATCTTCTTTTATCCACCACATTTCTTCACTTGAACTCTCCTAGCTTTGAGCTAGTGGTAAGTCTCTTAGATCTACTCATTTTACATCCTATGAAGGTGGTTAAAGTATGAATCATAATGGTAAATGTGAAGAACATTAAAAACACTAAAGAACAAAAAGTTAAAACTTAAACATAAGCTTTAAATATGAAGAAATAATGTTGTTTAAGCGATGAAATAAAGTTGTTTGATTACGTTGTTGATCACTCGATGATTTACCTGTTAATATCGATGTTAAATGTCGTTCTTGTTCGCTAAACATGTTAACGGAATCAGAGCACGCGTTAGAAAGTTAGGAGCGGAAACAGAATGCTGATTGATGTTTACAGCCAACTGAAGTTGGCTGTAACCAGATCATAACTTAATAAAAAACCGATTTTCTTGATTCTATAACGTGTTGTTATGAAATACGGTTCTAATGGCATTGGAATCATAATTTTTGGACTTCGTTTACTATTTTTAAAGGGTCGTTTTCTAACAGCAACTAAAGCTGCATTTTTACTGCTGAAAATAGGTGTTATCTTTTTCTTCATAACTTGAAACCTGTGTAGGATTAGGTCATGAAATCTGTACTGTAGATAACCACTGAAGTATTTGTAATTCTCCCACTGGAAATTCGTATATCGGACGTACGATGAATTTTAAATAATTTATTCCGTGGACTGCAGTCAGAAAAAGATGAATCTGATTGCAGTCCAGAAAATGATTTTCTATAAAATATTGGTGATGATTTGGACCCCGATATTTTTACACAATAATATTTGGGTCGTATAAGACATTCTGTAAAAATTTGGGAATTTTTGGAATAAGATAACTATTTTATTAAAATACCCAAAAACAGCCCAGTTTTGTATATTAAAACTGAAACGATATAAGTACTATTTTGCATGCCTAAATGTCGGGTTGGTTATTTGAAAGCAATCTAACGTGTTATATGTTAAAGAAAATGATATGCTATTTAGCATGGACACCTCCATTTACAAAGGAGACTGTGGCGAAATTTTCTGAAAATCCTAGCACTTAGAAAATATTTTCTATATAAGGGTTTACAAGTGTATTTTAGACTATGCTTTTCAAATACAAACCTCGCCATAATTTTTGTAAGAAAATACAAAGTGTCGGAGGTGGGTTTTCGTAAGCAAAACCGGATAAATATATATTTAGAATACATATTTATTACTAAAACGCTGGTGTGAATGTTTGTTGATTTGTGAACTAGTTATGTTATTTAGGGCAAGATGTACCAATACAAGAATACGAATCCACAAGTATGAGATACTCCCATCCTTGGGAAGGAAATACGAATAACAAAACTTGAGAATTATTATTACAAAAATATTGAAGACACTTGAAAACATAAGGCACTAATCAATACTCAGACAAGGCACGACTCATTCGTCTAATAGACATTATCACATTGTAGGTAGTCATGCTTGCTGAAGGGATTTGAGTTACGATACTGAAGACGCAATACTGTGAGTTCATGTCCCCCTTTTCTTTTAACTGTTTTCAGTTTTATACTTCGGGGGTGAAATACATGTTACAATTATTACAGACATTTTATACATGGTATGGTTAGCTTAAGGAGGGTATACTACTTAGATCATGTGAGTGGGTAGGTGGAACTTAAGGCCATTAATCCCCGTTGTAGGACCGAGGGACATGAGTGATAGATCTATTCGGGTGTAGCGAGCCCCACTCCTGAGTCCGCTGAGTGGACCATGAGGTGACTATGTGCCTGACGCCAAAATCTGCTAGGTTTGAGTCTTCCTGCATCACTTCACACATATCATTGGCTTTGCAACCCAATGGTGATCTCTTTTTCCTTAATTGGTACATACCAGGGATTTTCATACATACAGACACATTACAAAGGTTTATACATACTCACTTACACATGAACTCGCTCAACTTTTGTTGATGTTTTTCAAACTGCATGTATTTCAGGGATTTTAGTAAATGGATCTGGCGGGCGTTGGAGTTTTTAAGCTGCGTTGTGAATAAAGATGTTATCCAAGTCATTAGGGCTTAGCAGACATATCTTAATCCTGGACGAGATACGTGGTCCTAAACTCGGGTTTGTTTAAAATCTTTTGTTGGGTCTTTCTGAACTCCTTAAAACATGTTATGGTTTGTAACTTGAATTTAGTATCGACATTTCTGACAATTATGTTGTATTACTTTTAAACTTAAATTAATGGATGTACATCTACTGTTTTATCATATAGTGTTGTTATGATCGTATGCAATGGTATTAAGAAGTCACACCAATAACCCACGCTTCCGCAAAAGTCAGGGTGTGACAGCTTGGTATCAGAGCTTCGGACGTAGCGAACTAGGATTCTTTCTTGAGTCTAGACTACGATCATTAGGGCTCTCACAAAAATGTTTTACAATATGTTTTCATTGCATACACAAAACGCCCAGATCCAGGAAACAAAAAAAAATTTACAAACAAAAGACACAAATTATATTTCAAAGAATTCGTTTATAATTCAGTCTTAGGGACTGAGGGAGGATCAGTCTTAGAGACTGAGGGAGGATCAGTCTTTGAGACCAGGGAATTAGTTTTAAAAACTGGGAAAGTTGGTCTTAGAGACCAGGGATTTAGTCTTAGAGACTGGGGAGATTTGGTCTTAGAGACCAGGGAGTTGGTCTTAGAGACCAGGAATTTGGTCTTAGAGACCAGGGAGTTGGTCTTAGAGACCAGGGAGTTAGCCGTAGAGACTGGGAGTTTAATCTGAGAGACTGGGTAGTTCAGTCTGAGAGACTAGGAAGTTTAGTCTAAGAGACTAGGAGATTCAGTCTGAGAGACTGGGAAATTCAGTTTGAGAAACTAGGAATTTAGATTAAGAGACTAGGAGATTCAGTCTGAGAGACTGGGTAATTCAGTTTGGGAAACCAGGAAGCTTAGTCTGAGAGACTAGGGAGTTCAGTCTGAGAGACTGGGAAGCTTAGTCTGAGAGACTAGGGAGTTCAGTCTGAGAGACTGGGAGGCTTAGTCTGAGAGACTAGGAAGGATAGAAAGTTTCATGAAAAATAATGTGAACATATGACTACATGATAAATTGCTTTGTTTGCATACACTAATTGTTAGTAATTACTATGGATATACATGCTATGACTATTATGTACCGGCACACATGTCACTCTATTTAGAAAGCGAGTTATCAGACATTGATAACCCTACGGCCGCCGCCACAGATGATGAGACTATACCTGCGCCGGAGATAATTACGACAGACACTGAGAGTGACCCTGACATGGTGACCAAGGACGAGGACAATTTCCAATCGTCCGCGCTGCCAGACTTTGGTTATGAATTACCCTTGCTGATGATTTCCTTGACGAGAATCTTCCTGTCATCCTTGATTCGGTCCACGACCACCTTACCATTTGGACACTTCGGTGGAGAGCACCTCTTGACTCCAATCCTCGACAATGCGTCTCCTGTGGACACTCCTTTCGAAGGTGAGCTACTCGACGAGTGGTTGATGATGACGTTGACATGTTTATTTATGGTCCTCAGGATGACGCCCATGATAATGGAAATTTAGACGAAAACGTTGTCACTAAATTCACTTCTGAGACCCCCCCTGATTTCGGTGTACACACTCGATTTCAGACTCCTTTGAGTCTGTGACATCTGCAGCATTACAGACGGCCGGATTACCGCTTTTTACTACTGGCTCATACGACGACGCTGCTATGACTGCTGCACTATCACCTACTTAAGATGCCACGCCTTTACACGACCCAGAACCTGCTCCTGAGCCAGCTCCTGTTCCTTTTGGGTCAGCTTGATGTTTCACCTGCTGATCCTGAGCCTCACAGGATCATAACCCCGTTTCCTTTTGGTTTACCAGACATTGCACCCCTTATACCTGGCCCAGTATCTGCACCTAATGATCTTCTCTTTTGTAAGGACATTTGTTCCTGCACATGCACCTGCTGATGTGCTCTTTCCCTTTTATTAGGACATTTTTCCCTATGGAGACCGACGCCCATTACGCCGACATACCCATCTCTTTCTTTCAGGACATATCCACACCTCGAAGAGGTACTCCAGGTCGGCACCCGCATAACGATCATTTTGCCACAGCAGCACTTTCCCTGACCTCACAGGCCGCACCGTTTACTACTTTCACCTCTACATCGCTGGACGAGCCGATTTAATGGTTCCCATAATACACTATGTTAATTATAGACCCTTACCATCCTTCATACTATGGAGGCTATACACAGAATGAGTTTCTCCTATAACATCAGCTACAGTCTGGGGATACGAGTCGCAGAGTTTTGAAGCTTGAGCTGACACCACGTCCTCCACCTTGTCTATTGCCAGTATACTTTGATCCTCCACATTTACCAAAGATTCCTTTGGCACTCTCACCTGTTACTATTACACTTTTCCCAGGATTTGATGTACGTTTTCTTACTGCCGAACGACAGATCAGTTAATTTCTTCGACGTATATACGAGCTCGAGGAGGAGTTCGCGCATGTTAATAGTTTACTTTTCTTTCCTCCTCCACCTCAGTCACCAGTATAGTTGGTTTCTGGATTATGCGGATTACATTACGTTTGGGTAAAGACACTAATGATAAACCGGGATTGTGGAGACTTTCGAAGACCACTTCTGACTACGTAATTTCGATACACTGATATACTTGTTGGACAAGGGTAGGGTGACCCTGTGTCCCTTTTGATGTGATACATTTGGTAAGACAATGCAATTGTGGTCGGAGAATAATGAGAGCCAATCATCATCAAACATGCGACAACACTTTGTGGCCAATAACCAATGAAAACTCAGTCGCTATGTCTTCGTTAAGCACGTTATTGATCTATATGTGTGTGCTATAATTATAATGCTACATGCTTGCTTACTATGCTCTCATTAAACATGATTACCAAATTACTTGGTTATGCTACGATTATGCTATTACTTGATTGGTTGGTATGTTGACCTATTATGTGTATGTACTTATGACCAATAAACTACTATATGCGCTCCCTGAACAATAAGACCTGACCTAACCGATCTTCTCCTCAGAAGATGTCGATACGAGGGAACGTCGATACCAACACCCCTCCGCTAACAACAGCGGCAGGACTACAAGGGCGCATCTCACGAGCCATCGCACAGCTCGAGGCCTTTCGCTCCAAACACAACAAAGGCTGCACCTACCAGCAGTTCTTGAACCACAAGCCTCGAGAATTCGACGGAACTGGGGGTGCCTTAGCCTTCGTGCGCTGGGTTGAGAAGACGGATTCTGTATTACGATTGAGCAAATGTGCCCCAGAACATCAGGTCACGTACATAGCTGGACTATTTGTAGATGGGGCTCTGTCATGGTGGAACCTTCAGGTTCAGACAATGGGCGAGAGCGCTGCGTATGCTTTGACGTGGGACGAACTGAAAGAATTTATGCATTAAAGATATTGCTCTAGGGCTGAAGTCCAGAAGTTGGAGACTGGACTGTGGAACCTGAAAATGGAAGGACCAAAGATAGCTGAGTATGTGCAGAGATTTAACGATTGATCACAAGTTGCTATGCATCTGGTGGGACCAGAGTTTAAGAGAATTGAACGTTTCATAGGGGGATTGGCACCTCAGATTCTAAGCCTGGTAACAACATCTAAACCTTCGACAATCACCGAGGCTATCGACACAAGCGTGGCGCTCACTGAAGAAGCGATTAGACAAGGAAACTTTTCCACTTCGGAAGAGAAAAAGGAGACTCCTGTAGAGCCATCTGGAGATAACAAGAGAAAGCTTGCAAATTTCAAGATGGTTACACGGGAGAATAACAAAAAGAAGGCCAAAAAGGGAAAGGATTACAAGGGTATCCTACCTAAGTGCGACAATTGCCAACGTTATCATGTCGGGCGGTGTAAGTATGGAAAATGTGAAAACTGTGGTAAGAGGGGGCATCCTAAGGAAACGTGTAGACAAGACACTGAACGCATAAATGGAGGCCAAGAGGGCAGCGAGAACTACGTGGAAAACAACGACAACGACAACGACAAAGGCAGGACGAGTGACAAACAAAAACGTGCTCAAGGTTGTCTTAACTGTGGGAGCAAGAAGCATTTTAGAAAATACTACCCTAAGAAGAATCAGGCACAAGGATAAAAGCTCAGTAGCAGAGCTAGGGGGAGCACACCAGGAATCCAAGCGTGGATATCGGTACATCCCATATTACTCAACGTTATGCATCTGTGCTGCTAGATACTGTTGCAAATTTTAGCTTTGCCTCCCTAGAGTTTGAGAATATGCTTCGTTCAGTGACAAGTAAGTTAGATGACCCGTACTCGATAGAACTAGCTAACGGGAAGCTAGTGGAAGTCAATGAAGAAATTGGAATCGGCAAGATAGAACCCGGAGAGCGTGAACCTACGTGTGATCTACTGCCAGTTGAATTGGGAAGTTTCGACGAGGTAATTGGGAAGGATTAGTTGCCAAGCGATCGAGCGAAGATTGATATCCGCATCCCAACGATGAATGAGGGAACGATCATGACTTATGAAACAGGATTGCTTAAAGGCACAGGAGTTGTTGCGTAAAGGATGTGTTATCCTTTTGGCTCATGTTGGGGACAAGGGAGCCTAAGAACCAAGACTCGAAGATATCCCTGTGATAAGGGAATATCCGGAAATCTTCCCCGAAGATTTGCCAGAATTATCTCCTCAACAACAAGTCGAATTTCGCATCGATTTGATTCCAGGCGTCGCGCCTGTAGTCGATGCACCTTAGCGACTTACACCTTCGGAGATGCAAGGATTGGCAGTGTAACCTCAGAAGTTGATAGAGAAGGAAGATAACAGACCAAATTTGCCGTTTTGGGTAACCCCAGTTTTGCTCGTCGAGAGGAATAACGATAGCTTTCGTGCGAACATCCAACTACCAGGAGCCGAACGAGCTAACCAACACGAGTCGGTAACTCTTGCCAAGGATTACCGAATTACTTAACTAACTGTAAGGATCCAACTACTATTACACGACTGATCGATGATCGAGTGTCATTAGCTGTGAATTTAGGAAGAAAGTATACCGGAAAATGGTGGGACAATAACTTGTTTTTCGACATACACAAAAATGGTGTTTCCTATACGATGCACAACACAATTTTACACGAAATACGAAACTTTGGGAATCTAGAAAGCATGTACTTAGGACCTTTGGGAACCCAGGTCCAAAACTCGTAAAGGTTGTTACTTAGGAACCACATCTGTTAACTCAAGCAAACCCCATTATCCTTACATATATGCTATTTCAGTTAACCAAACAAAGAATACTCAAATTTCTTTTGTTGAAATCTTCACGTTGGCTTCTAGCGAGTAGATATCTGCATCTCTACTCCCCTTAATGGTAGTTGCATCACATAAATTTTCTTCGCTGAGAGCGAACACCCATTGATTCGATACTTGGTCATTTCTCCATTTTAGCAAATACACATTGCTCCATTACTTGAAAACTTATATGTTATACATGCACCTTTTACTACGCATGCGGTTTCATTTCAAACGCTTCATTGAAGTTCAAATATTATGTTGCTAAATCTGATTACTGAATTGTGATTCGAATGACCTACATTATTGTAATTGTTGGCTCTTTTGTTGTCAAGTCAACACACTCTTTTGAAACCTCTTTTATTCCAAATTACATTCATGGTTTATTTTGTTACCATGCCGAGATTTCCTTTGTTGATACATACGTTTATTGTCGGGTTATGCTGAAACTAAGTTCAATTGCTTGAACTTATCCATTTCACATATTCAATTTATGACGCCATATGATGTGTTGAGAGCATCATATTTAAACATTTTGCAAAGGTTCTTTTGTTTCGAGTCGTAGTGGACTTGGTTGGTCTACGACCCCACTAAATCATTTGTTGATTTCGATACCTTACGGTGATACTTTCACGAAATTGGAGCTTGCACTAATTTGGCTACTCACTTCATACACGGATTTGAATTATTTGCTAATTTGCTCTAAATTCGTCTTGTTTAATTCAATTAAAGCAGTCTCTACACAGTTGTGTGTTAAAACAATGGTACATAGATTTATTTCATACCGCAATGTACCTCCTAACGATTCTTTCATAATCAATCGAATGCCTTGCGATACTTATTACTTTTCATCTTCGATCGAAAATAGTGGTTCTTTGATGTTTCGTATTTAATTGGAAACTCTATGACATTGCGTAAATCAATTCTTCAAATTTTCTCAGTACACTTTCATTTGATTTCAAACACGGTGAACTTGTTCAGTCGCCACTATTATTGAATTATGTCATTACAAACTTGCAGCTTGTGCTAATCATGGTCAACCGTTTCACACAAAACTACATATACTTTTGTTTGACTTGTCATTTAGACATTCCTGATGCAACTACGAATCAAGACATTGATACACCAGACTCGCTTGTACTTCATTCGGTGTATTTTCGCAATTCATGAATGTCAACACGCTAAACCTCACCATTTATTTATTCGAAAGTTGACAGGTCTTTTTCATTTCCAAGTTGGTGATTTTGAACTCATGCAGCGGATGCTATGGTTTGTGAAAACTCGTGTGCATATTACAATCGATTGTTTGAGGATCTTATTAGTCAAAACTCCTCTTTCGTGGAACCCCCCCTGCTAGCTGGATTACACTAGACTATACGTCAAATGCATCTTGTACCTTTGACACTAAATGCTAAAAGCACATACCTTTTAACCATAGGATTCGGGTTGTTATATACTCATGGACTCACCTGATGTGAGTGAGGTTTGATTCGGTTTGGTGATTATCTACCTCGGTATTATTCATATACATGCACGTGTGACATAACCATAAGGATTTAAGGTAGTACAAATTTCGAGGACGAAATTTTCTTAACGGGGGGAGAATGTGACAACTGTCAAATTTGCATGCATCCGTACGTTTGATTAATATTGATTTATGTTTAATGACTGTGCTTAATTACAACTGCTGATTAAACTGCTTTCTGATTTCTGTTACATACATTAACATGCATCACATTCATACTGTCACTCCATTTATTACACACAGACTTTAGTGACAAACTTGATGCACAAAGCACAGTTAGCACAGTGAGCGGATAACTCAGACACATGCTGACAATGCCAGCACATAGACAGACACTATATTGAGGCCCAGTATGAGCCAGGAATAAAGTATCACACTAGTGTAGTGTGTAGGGAAGTGAGAACCATAAAACTGCGTCACTAGGTGATAGTTTAGGTGCCGAAATGTGCCTAAAACCCACTTAAACTGCAAAATTCTGCATCTATAAACAAAATTCAGCATTTAAATATGCTCATCACTTGCAAAAATATGGCAAAATGGTCCTGTATGCTTTCCTAAGTGTCGGGAATTAAAAGGGTCACTAAAATATACATATAGGACACTTTACGGATTAATTAAGCACCTTAACGGAACAGTATCAAACCGAACAACCGGACATTACCCGGAACACCAAAATAATGCTAGAAGCATCGCTTTTATTTTTCTGAACTAGTTATGGTTCCCGTACACCATAACACCCACTAAAATATCTAGTGACTAACCTAACTAACTATATACTTGGAATTTAGCCTTAAACAAACTAGATGGTTGGAAGCTACCCCTATACCCCCCCCCCCACCTACCTCACGGCCACCAAGGCCTTACACAATTAATTTTGTTCTAATATAATATTGGATCTTGTTAAGTACTTTAGAAACACTTAGACCAAGGGTTAATCAAGAGAAGGTGTGTTATAAGTTTACCCTCAAGTTCATCATTTCTTATTCTCTTTCACATCAACAACATCTCAAACTCTCTCCTCTCCTCCCTTGTTCGGCCGACCACCACACCACACACCACCACCATCACTTGATCATCTTCAAGCATTCTAAGAGCCTACATAGGTGTTAGAGACCATACAACGAAGCTTGGTGTGTTCGGAAGTTGAAGGACCACTCTCATCTTCTTTTATCCACCACATTTCTTCACTTGAACTCTCCTAGCTTTGAGCTAGTGGTAAGTCTCTTAGATCTACTCATTTTACATCCTATGAAGGTGGTTAAAGTATGAATCATAATGGTAAATGTGAAGAACATCAAGAACACTAAAGAACATAAAGTTAAAACTTAAACATAAGCTTTAAATATGAAGAAATAATGTTGTTTAAGTGATGAAATAAAGTTGTTTGATTACGTTGCTGATCACTCAATGATTTACCTGTTAATATTGATGTTAAATGCCATTGTTGTTCGCTAAACATGTTAACGGAATCAATCGAGCACGCGTTAGAAAGTTAGGAGCGGAAACAGAATGTTGATTGATGTTTACAGCCAACTTCAGTTGCCTGTAACCAGATCATAACTTAACAAAAAACTGATTTTCTTGAGTCTATAACGTGTTATTATGAAATACGGTTCTAATGGCACTGGAATCATAATTTTTGGACTTCGTTTGCTATTTTTAAAGGGTCGTTTTCTAACAGCAACTAAAGCTGCATTTTTACTGCTGAAAATAGGTGTTATGTTTTTTGTCATAACTTGAAACCTGTGTAGGATTAGGTCATTAAATTTGTACTGTAGATAACCACTGAGGTATTTGTAATTCTACCACTGGAAATTCATAAATCGGACGTACGATGAATTTTAAATAAATTATTCCGTGGACTGCAGTCAGAAAAAGACGAATCTGATTGCAGTCCGGAAAATGATTTTCTATAAAATATTGGTGATGATTAGGACTCCGATATTTTTACACAATAATATTTGGGTCGTATAAGACATTCTGTAAAAATTTGGGAATTTTTTGAATAAGATAACTATTTTATTAAAATACCCAAAAACAGCCCAGTTTTTTATATTAAAACTGAAACGATATAAGTAGTATTTTGCATGCCTAAATGTCGGGTTGGTTATTTGAAAGCAATCTAACATGTTATATGTTAAAGAAAATGATATGATATTTAGCATGGATACATCATTTAAAAAGGAGACTATGGCGAAATTTTCTGAAAATCCTAGCACTTAGAAAATATTTTCTATATTAGGGTTTACAAGTGTATTTTAGACTATGCTTTTCAAATACAAACCTCGCCATAATTTTTGTAACAAAATAAAAAGTGTCGGAGGTGGGTTTTCATAAGCAAAAGCGGATAAATATATATTTAGAATACATATTTATTACTAAAACGCTGGTGTGAATGTTTGTTGATTTGTGAACTAGTTATGTTATTTAGGGCAAGATATACCAATACAAGAATACGAATCCACAAGTATGAGATACTCCCATCCTTGGAAAGGAAATACGAATAACAACACTTGATAAATATTATTACAAAAATATTGAAGACACTTTAAAACATAAGGCACTAATCAATACCCAGACAAGGCACGACCCGTTCGTCTAATAGACATTAGCACATTGTAGGTAGTCGTGCTTGCTGAAGGGATTTGAGTTACGATACTGAAGACGCAATACTGTGAGTTCATGTCCCCCTTTTTTTTAACTGTTTTGAGTTTTATACTTCGGGGGTGAAATACATGTTACAATTATTACAGACATTTTATACATGGTATGGTTAGCTTAAGGAGGGTATACTACTTAGATCATGTGAGTGGGTAGGTGGAACTTAAGGCCATTAATCCTTGTTGTAGGACCGAGGGACATGAGTGATAGATCTATTTGGGTGTAGCGAGCCCCACTCCTGAGTCCGCTGAGTGGACCATGAGGTGACTATGTGCCTGACGCCAAAATCTGCTAGGTTTGAGTCTTCCTGCATCACTTCACACATATCATTGGCTTTGCAACCCAATGGTGATCTCTTTTTCCTTAATTGGTACATACCAGGGATTTTCATACATACAGGCACATTACAAAGGTTTATACATACTCACTTACACATGAACTCGCTCAACTTTTGTTGATGTTTTTCAAACTGCATGTATTTCATGGATTTTAGTAAATGGATCTGGCGGGTGTTGGAGTTTTTAAGCTGCGTTGTGAATAAAGATGTCATCCAAGTCATTAGGGCTTAGGAGACGTATCTTAATCCTGGACGAGATACGTGGTCCTAAACTCGGGTTTGTTTAAAATCTTTTGTTGGGTCTTTCTGAACTCCTTAAAACTTGTTATGGTTTGTAACTTGAATTTAGTATCGACATTTCAGACAATTATGTTGTATTACTTTTAAACTTAAATTAATGAATGTACATCTACTGTTTTATCATATAGTGTTGTTATGATCGTATGCAATGGTATTAAGAAGTCACACCAATAACCCACGCTTCCGCAAAAGTCAGGGTGTGACAATCACGATCCAATCATAAGGAACTACAAATCCCAACTTAAGAACGAAACAAGCCTTATTCGTGAAATGCATTGTATATTTGTTATCAGAGATCTGAGATACTGACAGCATGTTGTGCTTCAGTTCTTCAACATAGTTCACCTTGTGCATGGTGATATTGCCGTTGGACCCGGAACCTTCACCCGTAATGTAACCACCCTTTTCACCTACAAAGTTAACATAACCACCTCGAATAGATATTAAAAATTGAGAGCAATTCTTTGTTCCCCGTCATATGCCTGGAACAGCCACTATTGATATACCAAATATAGATAGCTCTCTTCAGCTGTTCCTTCATTCTCAAACAAAAAAATCAGTTAGAATGGGGGACCTAAGCCGTGACGGTCTTGGGTTATCCAAATTCATCAACAAACGAAAATTCCTTGAAATAACCATTTTCATTATTGATTCAAACAATTCCACCATGGTAATTGATAGAATATCCACTCGCAAATCGACGATTGTGCGGACTTTGAAAATGGTTATTATACCCATAATTTCCACCAAAACGATTACTAGAGTTTTGATATCTGAAGTTTTGACTGTGCTGAGGTCTAAAACTTCTATCAAATCTTGGTTGCTCGTTGTCATGAAAAGCATGTCGTTTTTGGTAACCTGAATGTTGTCTTTGACCATGAAATCTGGCCGGTGATACGTTTTGGTTATCAACGTAATGATTTTGAGCATGAGGTCTAACATTGTGGTTGTAAGAAGCTCCAGATTGTTGATCTTGTTCTTGTGGTCAGAGCGTTACATGAGTTGGTCGTTAAACAGGGGTTTTCTGACGACTTTCACGTTTTGCAGAAGAACTTTCCGATCCACGATCTGAACCACGACCACTACCGTCATCTGAAAATTCGGTTTCCTGATCCTTTTGTTTTTGATTTTTAACATTTGGTTTAGAAAATGGTTTGCTTTCTTGTTTTACAACCTTAGGTTTTTCTACCTTTTGAGTTTTACCACTTTTCTTTTCATTCTTTTTAGGTTCATTTTGTGGTTTGGTGACAAAAGGTTTATCAAGATCAGGACCAACACGACTCTTTCCATTGTCGTTTGGACAAGTTGCAACCAAATGTCCTTTCAAACGGTATTTGTAGCAGTGTCGTTTATCAATCTTTTAACTCTTTTCTTGATGATCATCCTCACATTGACTGTTCGAAGACAAGCATGCTTCGTTTGAGGCTTTTGCTCTTTGTTTCCCAAAGTCAGAATTGGAAGCTTTTTCAATCTTTTCACCTTCTTTGTTAAAGCTTTCCCCTTTCACAAGGTTGGTTTTTGAAATGGTTTTAACATTTCTTTTACCTTTGTTTTTAGGCTTTGGCTTTTGAACATTCTAAACTTGATTTAAGGCTTCCAAAATCTTTGAGTTAATTAAATTTTCAATTTTGCTCAAATCAATTCCATTTGCTTTAGCATTACTCGAACTCTTTTGTTCTGATTCCGACTCAGATTCTGATTCAGATTCGGATTGAGACTCTTCCTCACTCAAAGGATCAACAGTCAACGGAGCAGTCGGAATGAAATCTTCAATTTTAGGATTAATTGAAGGTGTCGATGTATAGTTGTGGTTACCAGGTGGGGGAACCTTCTTGTAACCAACATCAAATATCTCATCTTCTGAATCTTTGAGACGAAGATTGCGTATGTAATAATTCCTCACATCTGACGAATTTTCGAACTTCTTAAGTTTTCACTGCAGATCAAGGATCAAGTTATCTTTGTCTAAAATCATTTTATTCTTTTCAAAAACAGTTTTTTGACAAGTTTCAAGTTCAGTTTTTAAATCTTGATTGTTAACTGTCGCTTGAGCAAGTCGTCTCTCAAACTCGGAGATATCCTTTTTCAAGGCAAGCTCCTGACTTTTATATTCTTTGTCGGCTCTCGAAAGCGCAACAATTAACTCTCTAGATTTCTATAGATCAGTAATCAAATTACTATTATGGAGTGCGTATCTGTCACACTTAGCAACAATGTCTACACATCTAACACATCTTTTAGCCATGAAATCTTGATCCGAGCTTTTTGCTTTTCCTGCTTTCATCTTTGACATTTCTTCATCAGCAAAGCGTTGCATTTCTTCGGCTACGATCTTGAATTCAAACCGATCATTTTCATCTTTCTTTTCTTCTTTCTTTCTTTTTTCTTCTTCCTCATTCTCTCTTCTCTTATCTTCCTCAGCTTCATTGATTTTAACCATTTCCATATTTTCACTTAAAGCTTCCGCCAACACAATCAATTCTTCCACATTCGCCTCTTCGTACAAATCTCCAAACCCTTCTTCAACGATCTCGGCAAAAAACGCTTGTGAAACAATAGCAGTACTTGTTTCTTCCATTACAATCCCCAAGTTGTGTGGCTCACTAATAACTTTAAGGGGTTGAACAATCGTAGCGTTATTATCACTAAGAGTAAGGTTATCAGATGAGGTTGTTTTTGAAGTGGTAGTGGTAGAAGTTGTATTGGACGGGGTTGGACTGTTGTTGTTGGATCTTACTGAGCTTCCTTGACCATGGTTGCCTTCTCTATTCTTTGGTTTTCTACATTCTCTTGCATAATGACTATAGATGCCACAGTTGTAGCATTTAACTTTGGTCATGTCAATCCCCATTCGTGTCTTTGTGTTACCACCAATGAAACTCTTTCCCATTAGCTGAAGAAACTTCTTTGCTCTTCTTACAAGTAACGCGATACTTAATTGCAACTCGAGCTCTTCCAATTCATCTTGATCAATTTGATCAAGATCTTCATCAAGAGTCGATGGTTCAACTAATTTTCCAACTGCAAAATTCTCGAATACCATCATGAACAATGCAAGAAGTGCCATATTTTCTTCTATGAGCTTAAGATAATCCGAGTTGATTTTAGAAACATTCAAGCTTGGTTCACTTGGCCTAGCACTGTTGCACCAACGGTACTTCCACTGTTGCTTCCAACGACAAAGGCACTATGGTTTGCAGGATCTCCTTAAGTAGCTTCTTCTAAAATAAAAGCAACACAAGAACTGCTTCCCTTTTCAATTTGCTTTGCACGGTACAAAGTCAGATTTTGGAGCTTTTCGAAATCAGATTCTTGATCTTCTAAGGTCCATGCATAACCTTTCATCTTCTAGATTGCTTGATCAAGAGTGAGTTCGTCATATTGAGCACTATCTTTGATTAAAGCAGAAAACATATTCCACTGTTTCGGTAAACAATTTAGAAACTTTTCTACCTTTTCGAACTCGGTATACAATCCCAGTTGGCTTCAATCTAACTCACTCAACAAATGGTAAAATTTGTTTACTATATCATCCAACGAGTTTAAAGACTACGAATTGAGTCTTCAGTTGATCGAGTCTCCTTTTCTTGAAAAGCTCATTTCCTTTGTATCTGTCGTTCAAACTGTCCCACAATTCCTTTGATGAGTTCTTGTTACCGAAAGTGTGTAAGATAGATTGTGGCAACGACATTGTAATCAAGGACATTGCCTTCTCTTCGCATTCGTAATATTTTCTTTGATCAGCTGTTAAAGAGAGATAACCAGTAATTGTTAAATTGCGAGCAGGTTCTCCGCCAAGACCTGACGTCATACATAGCCACATCCTTACATCTTTCACTTTTATGTACCTTTCAAACCGTATCTTCCATTCAGGATAATCTAACTCGTTCAATAATACAAGAGGTTTATCGCTACTTCCAACTTCGTTGTTGTGTCTGATACTGTCACACCCCCAAAATCCATACGCGGAGTATCACCGCTTGGAGGTGTGGCTGACCAGGATCAAGCCACCAATCATATTGAACAAGTAGATAAGTAATCATAATTCAACAAACCAATATGAAAGGTGTTCAAAACCAAAGCATAGTTAAGTTGTTTAGCGGAAGCATAGTTTGTAAAAACCCATAACAAGTATTAAATATGAGATAAGGTAAAGTCTAAAGCATGGCAAACATCGCCATGTCCCACAACGACCGTTCCTCCCTGTGCAAGCTCCATGGGTACCTAATGACCTGCAAGGCATGTAGCAACGAATCAACAACAAAGTTGAGCGAGTTCACAGTTGGTTGTTTGGTTAACGTATTCATTTCATAAACCGTATGTATTCATTTTGTAAACCATGTATCGCGTTAATCCTTGCTGCCAGTCCAGGCATGCACGCGATGATTAGTGGGGGCTTCCCATGTGTTACAAGACCACGCGTATCGACTGCTACGAAAATATAATATGTGCCCTAAGTCAATGTCTATCAGCATTGACCCTTTGCCCATAGTCCATTAGTACACGCCCGTCCGACTGGCACGGTGTGAGGTTTGTTAAACCTAATAGCGCTATTAACTAATGACCCGCTCGCCCTAGGCCTCGGCGATTAAGTCGATAATTGAGGGACTTCCTTTGATAGAGGTGATGGTCTTAAGATCGTGTACGTAGGCTTTACGTACGTGCCCTTCAATCCGAGGACAGTAGTAAGTATAACTGTACGTAGGTTTTACGTACGTGCCCTTCAACCGAGGACAGTAATAATTAGTTTAACAGTAATAGTTGTACGAGTAGTTATTCAATCCCATTCCCAACCCCTAGGAATCCCATGCCTTGGCTAGTGTGAACTCACCTTGGTTTGCTCGGCAGATTACACAGAAAGGTCAAGTCTAGCAGCTAGTGGTCAACCACGTCCTAACATGGTTACCAGTACAAGTCAGGTTTTGGTTTCAAATAGTGCGTACAAGCATCACATAGATAGCACATAAGAAACACATACGGATCATGGCAACATGCAACATCACGTTTAACATTTATAACACATTCGAGATTGGGCTCGCACAAGCTTAGTGGCCTTGTGCGAGTCATCCGTTAGAGTACACTAATACCCGGCCCAATATTCAGAAACCCAATAATATAAGTCGCTCAATAAATAACCGGCCCAAACATATACATATATACGGTCCAAATAACAAACAACAAACAATCTTGTGCGGTCCGGATGAGCTTGTGTGATCTATTTGGGTTGTGCGATTAGAGCTAGCCCAGCCCACATGATCATCCGGCCCAACAGTTAAACTAACATACAACTTGTGCGATCAGAGGCACCTTGTGCGACCGAGGACCTCTTGTGCGATCAGGTTCTCTTGTGCGACTGGTCCCCTTGTGCGAGTGGACAACTAATTTTCGTGATTCATGCATTCAGTTATATCTATTCAATAGTTTCCAAATTTACCATAATTCAATCAACAGTTTTCATATCAATAATAATCGATCAAATCATTACTTTTAACAATTGTTTCACATAACCCTAACATCGTAATTATGAACAACAACCACACATGATCATCATCGAAATAAACAGCAATGGCCGACAACTATAGATAGATTTCATGTGGCTATATGACCAAACATCCATCCTATTACAATTCTATAGAATGCAACAACATAATTGGACCAATTAAAGTCTGATTACTTGCACATGACTGATTTCATATCATCATTGTTTTTCTAATATCATCACATGGCCACAATAGCATGTTACATCTAAACTATAGGCACATAATAATTACCTATTTATTTAACAATCACATGCACATGAGACAAACACAATCATGATTTAATCACAATAGTCGATGCTACACATGTATGACAGGAGATTCAATACTATATTCATGTTATTTTCACAAAAGCCATCCCTAGATCACATCATCAAACATATAACCGAACAACAATGTAACACTAACCGGTTAATAGAATACAGCAAGTAAGATCCGAATAGGAGGATGATCCGAACCCTAAGATCTTCGATGAAGAGGGAGTGGGTTGCCGTCAAGTTAGAGAGAGAGAGGATGAGAGAAAGCTAGGGTTTGTGTGTTTAGAATGTTTAGCAAAACAATTGAGGAGTATACCTTCTCCTAGTGTTATGCGACAAAGAGAAAGAGTGGGCCGAACCCTCACTGGGCTGCCCATTGATCCGAATACAAAGTGTAGCCCAAATGGGCTTGTGCGATCGGGTGAGTGTTGTGCATTTGGGTCGTTCATATACATACATACATACATACAACACAACATATAATCACATAACATTCAATAACATAATATTCCATTAAATCATCCAATTCACATAGTCACACAAAGTTTACGTTACATCAAGGTACAAAGATAGGTTCGAAATACGAGTTGTCACATTATCCCCAAGTTGAAACAAATTTCGTCCCGAAATTTAGCACGTACTCACTGAGGAAGCTAGTTAGGTTGCATGGTTTTCCTGGTTTCCCTGGGGTGTCACATCCTCCCCCCGTTGATCTGGAATTTCGTCCCGAAATTCCGTAGCTTCAGCCTCAGTAGTGGTTGTGCGGTTTGCGAATAGTTGGGGATACTTTTGTTTCATCTGGTCTTCGCGTTCCCAGGTGAACTCTGGGCCGCGACGTGAGTTCCAACGAACTCGTACGAGAGGTATTCTAGTACGCTTGAGGACCTTAACATCCCGGTCCGTGATTTCGACTGGTTCCTCGACGAATCGTAACTGCTCGTCGATGGTGAGCTCCTTCAAAGGAACTACGTGGGTCTCATCTGACAGGCACTTCTTCAGATTTGACACGTGGAAAACATTGTGAACTGCACTGAGTTCTGCTGGTAAGTTCAGTCTGTAGGCTACCTTGCCTATCTTTTCAATGACTTCGAAAGGTCCAACGTATCGTGGGTTAAGTTTGCCCCATTTCCCAAAACGAACCACACCCTTCTAGGGTGAGACTTTGAGTAGTACCCGCTCCCCAACCTGGAGCTCTAACGGTTTTCTGCCCTTATCGGCATAGACTTTCTGACGGTCACGAGCCGCCGCCATTCGTTGTCGTATCTGAGCAATTTTCTCTGTTGTGTCCACCACATGTTCTGGACCAGTAATCTGACTATCCCCCACCTCTGCCCAACAAAGAGGTGACCGGCATTTACGCCCGTACAATGCCTCAAACGGAGCAGCTTTAATGCTGGTGTGGTAGCTATTGTTGTACGAAAATTCCACAAGTGGCAGATGCTTTTCCCAGCCGTTGCCAAAGTCAATTACACATGCCCTAAGCATGTCTTCGAGGGTCTGGATGGTACGTTCAGACTGCCCATCCGTTTGCGGGTGATAAGCTGTGCTCATATCTAATCTTGATCCAAAGGACTTATGCATTGCTTGCCACAGTTCTGATGTAAAACGTGCATCTCGATCCGAGATAATAGAGGTGGGCACCCCGTGCCTCGAGACAACTTCCTTGAGATATACCTCTGCTAGGGTGGAGAACTTATCCGTTTCTTTGATAGCCAGGAAGTGAGCAGACTTTGTGAGTCGATCCACGATCACCCAAATAGTATCATTACCACGTTGAGATCTGGGCAGGCCAGTAACAAAGTCCATGGAAATTTACTCCCATTTCCATTGTGGTATCTCTGGTTGTTGAAGTGGGCCTGAAGGTTTCTGGTATTCCGCCTTGACTCTCTCACAAGTCAAGCACTTGCTAACGTAAGTTGCTATGTGGACCTTCATGCTAGGCCACCAATATGTGGTTTTGATATCGTGGTACATTTTATCCGAACCAGGATGCACTGAGTAGCGAGACTTGTGTGCCTCATCCATCACAAGCTCTCGTAAGTTGCCATAAAGTGGGACCCAAATGCGTCCTGTTACATAGTAAGCACCGTCTTCCTTCTGTTCTAAGCGTTGCCTCGAGCCGCGTAGGGCTTCAGCCCTGACGTTTTCTGGTTTCAATGCTTCTACCTGAGCATTTCGTATTTGGGAAGGAAGACTGGACTGTATGGTGAGTTGTAAAGCTCGTACGCGCTTGGGTGCAGTGTCCTTCCGACTGAGGGCGTCAGCCACAACATTGGCTTTGCCCGGGTGGTACTTGATCGAGCATTCGTAGTCATTCAGCAGTTCGACCCATCGTCGTTGTCGCATATTGAGTTCCTTCTGTTTAAAGATATGCTCGAGGCTCCTGTGATCAGTGTAGATGGCGCATTTGGTACCATACAGGTAGTGTCTCCATATCTTAAGTGCAAAAACCACAGCTCCCAGCTCTAAATCGTGTGTGGTGTAGTTATTTTCGTGAACTTTGAGTTGGCGTGAGGCGTAGGCTATAACTTTATCCCGCTGCATCAATACGCAACCAAGACCCTGAATAGATGCGTCGCAATAAACTACGAAGTCGTCTGTGCCCTCTGGCAATGAAAGGATAGGTGCACTGCAAAGTCTATACTTTAAGTACTGAAATGCTAACTCCTGTGCGTTTCCCTAGCGATAAACAACGCCCTTCTGCGTTAGTGAAGTAAGAGGCTGTGCAATCTTGGAAAAATCCTTAATAAACCTTCTGTAGTAACCTGCCAATCCCAAGAATTGGCGAATTTCCGTTGGTGTACGGGGTGCAGGCCAGCTCTTGATTGACTCTACCTTGGATGGATCAACGTGAATCCCATCCCTGTTCACTACATGGCCTAAGAAATGGACTTCACGAAGCCAGAAGTCGCATTTTGAAAACTTAGCGTACAGCTGTTCTGTTCGAAGGAGTTCCAAAATGAGTCGTAGATGCTGTTCGTGTTCCTCCTGACTCTTTGAGTAAATCAAGATGTCGTCAAAGAATACAATAACGAACTTGTCTAGGTACGGCTTGCACACTCGATTCATCAAGTCCATGAAGACCGCTGGTGCGTTTGTCAGCCCAAAAGGCATTACTAAAAACTCATAGTGGCCATATCGAGTTCTGAAGGCTGTTTTGGAGACATCCTCTTCTCGGACTCTCAGCTGGTGGTACCCTGATCTCAAATCAATCTTTGAATAGTAGCTCGACCCTTGCAGCTGGTCGAATAAGTCGTCAATACGTGGAAGAGGGTAGCGATTCTTCACAGTCACCTTGTTCAGTTCACGGTAGTAGATGCACATTCTGAACGTACCGTCTTTCTTCTTCACGAATAGCACTGGAGCTCCCCAGGGCGAAGAGCTAGGACGACTAAAACCCTTATCTAAGAGTTCTTGTAGTTGCGTAGATAGCTCTTTCAACTCTGATGGAGCTAAGCGATACGGTGCACGAGCTATGGGCGCTGCTCCAGGAGCTAGCTCGATTTGGAACTCGACCTGACGATGAGGCGGGAGGCCAGATAGTTCCTCAAAAAATACCTCAGGATAATCACGTACAATCGGAAAGTCTTCTATCTTTTTCTCTTTCTTCGAGGTGTCGGTAACGAGAGCCAGAAAAGCAGTGTGGCCCTTACGCAAACACTTTTGGGCCTTAAGGGAAGAAATGATGCTCACAACAGCACCACTCTTGTCGCCACGAATCATGAGAGGTTCGTCACCTGGGCGAGGAATACGGACAATCTTTTCATTACAAAGAATCTCTGCTTGGTGTTGGGATAACCAGTCCATCCCAATGACAACGTCGAAACTACCCAAAGTGATAGGAAGGAGGTCGATCGAGAAAGTGTGTTCAGCAAGTACTAGGTTACAACCCTTGACTACGTGTGTGACCTCTATACTTTTACCATTAGCTAACTCTACATCGTGCTTAGGGTTTAAAGGTGTTGGGGTACGCTTAAGCAGTTGACTAACTTTTTGGGACACATAACTAGTATCAGCACCCGAATCAAATAAGACAGTAACGTAAAAGTCGTCGAGAAGGAACTTACCCGTCACAACATTGGGATCATTCCTAGCTTCTCCATTGCCAATAACGAACGCACGGCCCCTTGCACCATTGCCATTATTACCCCCGTTGTTCCCATTCCCCTGGTTGTTGTTGTTGTTAGGGTTCCTGTTCAGCTGGGGACAATCTCTCTTGAAGTGGCCTTCAGCTCCACACTGAAAGCACCCTTTGTTGTCTCGTTGTTGCTGCTGGTGATCCTGTGGAGTTGGTGGCTGTTGTCGCTGGTTCTGATTTGCAGGTCGTAAGCTCCTAAAATCCTTAGCTTCGTGACCCAACTTAAGACACCTCTGACAATGAACCTTGTTGCACTGACCGCTATGATGTTTGTTGCATATGTTGCACTTTGGAAGGTTCCCTCGATAACCACTCTGCCCTTGGCTACCAGAGGATTGCTGACCAGGGCTCTTATAATCTTCAGTTCTTCTCTGCTGCGACTGGGACTGAACAGAAGTCGAACCTCTGCTTGAAGCTCCATCCCATTTACGTTTGTTGTCGCTAGGAGTTTCAGAGGTAGTTGTAGCACTAATACGTTTTGGTAACCTGTTTTGCTCCACCGCCTGATCAGTGAGACGGTGAGCCAACTGAACAACCTGCTGATAGGTGGCAAGGTTTGCTGAAGTCACATGACTTTGGATCTCCGGCACTAGACCCTTAAGATATAGTTCGATACGCTTAATTGGAGGGTCCACCATAGTAGGACACAGTAATGCAAGCTCATTCGATCTCTTTGTAAACGCCTCAATTTCTGACCCCGTCATCTTGAGGTTGAAGAACTCAACTTCCAGCTTATGAATGTCATCACGACTGCAGTATTCTTCCTTGATCATCTCTTTGAAATTGTTCCATGGGGTGGCGTTAGCAGCAACCAACCCCAGCATTTGGACCTGAGCGTTCCACCATGTGAGGGCTAAACCCTCGAGAGTGCCGGTAGCATACTTTACCCTGCGTGCCTCAGGGCATTCACACATTTCAAACACAGATTCTAGCTTCTCGAACCAGTGGAGGAGGCCTACTGCTCCTTCAGTGCCGCTGAAAGTAGTGGGTCGGCAGTCCATAAAAGTTTTGAAGGTGCACACAGGTGGCGGAGCATGCTGACCTGTTGTGGGTATAAGAAAGGACAAAGTTTAACACAAGGGTAGGTTCACGAGAGTAGGACCTAAAGATCCTAGAATGAGTTTTAAACAGCAGGGTATACCTCCTGCTTGTGCGGCTGCAAGTACCGCAGCAACCTGTTCGTTAATCAGAGCCGTCAACTGGGCTTGTGTCATGTTAATGCGTCCAGACATGATCTTCATATCAAGGGAAACATGAGTGAGAAGGGTTCGCGAAAATGCGATGACAGGAGAGAGTAAGCACATACGTGTTCAAGCAACAGTAGCTATACGAACTAAGCATATCATGAGCAAGGTTCTATGTAATATATCATGTAGGTAACATAACATATACCATATCACCTAGAATGTCGAGTCTTGCACGTGGAGTGAAGCGTCGTTGTGGATCGTAGAGCACTGTACAGGTTATAGTCTGGTTTTAACAAAAACGTTTTCCTTTATTAAAACCAAGTTCTCTATAACCAATGGCTCTGATACCAATCTGTCACACCCCCAAAATCCACACGCGGAGTATCACCGCTTGGAGGCGTGGCTGACCAGGATCAAGCCACCAATCATATTGAACAAGTAGATAAGTAATCATAATTCAACAAACCAATATGAAAGGTGTTCAAAACCAAAGCATAGTTAAGTTGTTTAGCGGAAGCATAGTTTGTAAAAACACATAACAAGTATTAAATATGAGATAAGGTAAAGTCTAAAGCATGGCAAACATCGCCATGTCCCACAACGACAGTTCCTCCCTGTGCAAGCTCCATGGGTACCTAATGACCTGCAAGGCATGTAACAACGAATCAACAACAAAGTTGAGCGAGTTCACAGTTGGTTGTTTAGTTAACGTATTCATTTCATAAACCGTATGTATTCATTTTGTAAACCAAGTATCGCGTTAATCCTTGTTGCCAGTCCAGGCATGCGTGTGATGATTAGTGGGGGCTTCCCATGTGTTACAAGACCACGCGTATCGAGTGCTACGAAAATATAATATGTGCCCTAAGTCAATGTCTATCAGCATTGACCCTTTGCCCATAGTCCATTAGTACACGCCCGTCCGACTGGCACGGTGTGAGGTTTGTTAAACCTAATAGCGCTATTAACTAATGACCCGCTCGCCCTAGGCCTCGGCGATTAAGTCGATAATTGAGGGACTTCCTTTGATAGAGGTGATGGTCTTAAGATCGTGTACGTAGGCTTTACGTACGTGCCCTTCAATCCGAGGACAGTAGTAAGTATAACTATACGTAGGTTTTACGTACGTGCCCTTCAACCGAGGACAGTAATAATTAGTTTAACAGTAATAGTTGTACGAGTAGTTATTCAATCCCATTCCCAACCCCTGGGAATCCCATGCCTTGGCTAGTGTGAACTCACCTTGGTTTGCTCGGCAGATTACACAGAAAGGTCAAGTCTAGCAGCTAGTGGTCAACCACGTCCTAACATGGTTACCAGTACAAGTCAGGTTTTGGTTTCAAATAGTGCGTACAAGCATCACATAGATAGCACATAAGAAACACATACGGATCATGGCAACATGCAACATCACGTTTAACAGTTATAACACATTCGAGATTGGGCTCGCACAAGCTTAGTGGCCTTGTGCGAGTCATCCGTTAGAGTCCACTAATACCCGGCCCAATATTCAGAAACCCAAGAATATAAGTTGCTCAATAAATAACTGGCCCAAACATATACATATATACGGTCCAAATAACAAACAACAAACAATCTTGTGCGGTCCGGATGAGCTTGTGTGATCTATTTGGGTTGTGCGATTAGAGCTAGCCCAGCCCACATGATCATCCGGCCCAACAGTTAAACTAACATACAACTTGTGCGATCAGAGGCACCTTGTGCGACCGAGGACCTCTTGTGCGATCAGGTTCTCTTGTGCGACTGGTCCCCTTGTGCGAGTGGACAACTAATTTTCATGATTCATGCATTCAGTTATATCTATTCAATAGTTTCCAAATTTACCATAATTCAATCAACAGTTTTCATATCAATAATAATCGATCAAATCATTACTTTTAACAATTGTTTCACATAACCCTAACATCATAATTATGAACAACAACCACACATGATCATCATCGAAATAAACAACAATGGCCGACAACTGTAGATAGATTTCATGTGGCTATATGACCAAACATCCATCCTATTACAATTCTATAGAATGCAACAACATAATTGGACCAATTAAAGTCTGGTTACTTGCACATGCACATGACTGATTTCATATCCTCATTGTTTTTCTAATATCATCACATGGCCACAATAGCATGTTACATCTAAACTATAGGCACATAATAATTACCTATTTATTTAACAATCACATGCACATGAGACAAACACAATCATGATTTAATCACAATAGTCGATGCTACACATGTATGACAGGAGATTCAATACTATATTCATGTTATTTGCACAAAAGCCATCCCTAGATCACATCATCAAACATATAACCGAACAACAATTTAACACTAACCGGTTAATAGAATACAGCAAGTAAGATCCGAATAGGAGGATGATCCGAACCCTAAGATCTTCGATGAAGAGGGAGTGGGTTGCCGTCAAGTTAGAGAGAGAGAGGATGAGAGAAAGCTAGGGTTTGTGTGTTTAGAATGTTTAGCAAAACAATTGAGGAGTATACCTTCTCCTAGTGTTATGCGACAAAGAGAAAGAGTGGGCCGAACCCTCACTGGACTGCCCATTGATCCGAATACAAAGTGTAGCCCAAATGGGCTTGTGCGATCGGGTGAGTGTTGTGCGTTTGGGTCGTTCATATACATACATACATACAACACAACATATAATCACATAACATTCAATAACATAATATTCCATTAAATCATCCAATTCACATAGTCACACAAAGTTTACGTTACATCAAGGTACAAAGATAGGTTCGAAATACGAGTTGTCACAGATACTTTGAACAACGGTGTTCAAATTGTTTGCCATCTTCACGGTGTCTTTGTTTCAAAAACTGTTTACCCTAACTGATGAAATCTCAACAAATTCAACAAACTCGCACCAAAAATCACAAGTACTGACAAACATTCTCAAAAAATCAACAAATACGGACCAATATTGATTTTTTAAGAGCTGAAAACTTGAATTTCTCTTGTAAATGCGGACACTGATGAAGAATAAGATCAAGTGCGCACAAGCTTAAGTAAGTGTGGACAAGTTCAAAATTGAAAACCCTAAATGTGGACAAGATTTCAACCAACTCTAAGTGCGGACATCTTGACAAAACTTAAGTGCGGACAAGGAGAGTTCAATGAGTTTTCACAAATGCGCACAAGGTCAACTCTTAAGTGCGGACTAGCTTATGCCCATATAAGCAAATGTGGACAATAAGAACTAAATGCGGACAAGTTCCAAATTGAAAACCATAATAATGCTTGTGTGGATTTTAATATCTAAGTGCGGAAAAATAACTATGTGCGGACACAAACCTTAAGTGTGGACTAGAACATGACTTTTAAGTTCGGATGGAATAAATGCGGACCAGTTGTAAATTCAGACAAGATGAATTATGTGCGGACAGACGATAACCCAGTAAATTCGGATGAACTTAATCACAAGTGCGGACAAGATTTAAACATATAAGGGTGGACTAAAGAATCAAGTGCGCACAAGTTCATGATTTAATAAATGCGGACAAGGTTGAAACCCTAAGTACGGACAATATTGATAAGTTCTGATGAAAACCACAAACTCTGACAGTTATATTTTGAGCATATTCGGACAAAACCACAAGTACTGAGACGGGTTTATTCAAATTCAGACAAGAACAACCAACTTCTGAATTTATTTCCCAAGTGTGACTACACACTAGGTCATCAATAACTTCAGAAGAACAAATACGGACAAACAAAAATCCCAAAATAGATCTGAAAGCAAATGATTGCTTACCTTATCAATCTTCTTCAAAAACTAAGAGAATTTGAAGAAAACTTTTGGATCTGACATAATCTGAGCACAATCTCAACAATCAAATCAAGCACAAACACTCACAAACAAAACCTAATCGCTATCCATCATGAAAAATCAGGAAACAAGTGAAGAATCCATGAAAAATATGAGAAAAGTATGAGAAAACCCTAGAAAATTGAACACTCTCTAGAATGAACAAAACTGATCAAAATCTAACCTCTAACACGACGTCTACAGCGGTAAGAGCACTCTCTATACCGAGCCTGCTCTGATACCACTTGTAAAGTCGTCTTACAACTACGAGAAGCACCTCAAACACACGAACCCAGACCGATCGACACACACGCGATGTGCGGAAACCACCGCGTGTCTCGTACTGCACCGTACAACTCGTACAGAAGGTGTAGAAGATGAGAGAACCGATCAATCTGTGAATACACTGAGTATTCACAAATGAACAATCACACACAGTGAAGAACACAGAAAGTTAGGGTTTCTTTATCTATCTAGAATGCAATCTTGTACAGGAAGTTTTCTCCAAAAAGCCTTTCCTTCATTACTGATTCACCCAGAATATATACACATACAAGGACGGACTACATAAGTACTGACAACACAAAAACTAGTTCGAATTTACCTAAATAAGGACAATACACCCTAAAACAACTTGTTAGTACTTAACATATAAGTACTGACATTACATGAACTACAAATTTGGATATCCCCAAAGAACTTATAAGTTCAGACAAGCCAAATAATAAGTACTAACACACTTTAAACCACAAATTCGGACACCATACACACATACTTGTCCGAATTTGTAAGTATATAATAACTTTCAACAATAACAAACAAGTCCTTGAAGTATCTTTAATCTTTAGTAGCATCCAGCATTTATCAACCTGAGGTGTACTTCCAGACTCCCCCTTGATATATGCGGGATCTGCAAATCTCATTAACTTTTCGAGAAGCTACTCCTGCTCCAGCCCTGTTCTTCACACAACATTGAACACGCAAATACATCGAAAAGCGAGCGTCCTTTCTTCTTTTAGTTAATCCAAAATAGCTTGTCAAACCTAAAACATCATTTAAACATATTAGAACGCAAAGACGTCAATCATAAAAGTCTAGAAACTTTCTAAGTAACTCATACATAGAAAGATTTCAAACTACATGGAACAAACGGTTTCCCACACGGACAACACACTTAGACAAAATTAGCGAGACCGATTGTTTTTATTAAAAGACTTATTTTAAATTAGCTCATCAGATTGTTTTTAATCCATTTTCAAAATTGTAAAACCCCATTTGAGTATCGATAAAAATATAAAGCCCACTCATGGAAACAAGAAATAAAATCTTTTTGTATTTTTTAAACTATATATTAAAACACAATGAAAATATTTTTGTAATTTTCAATATTTGAAACCGAAATGAAACGAAAATATTTACAAGTATCATCTTTTTGTGAAAACGCGGACAAGAAGATCATATCGGCTTATCTGTCAAAATCTATCACAGATAGTATCCGTTTAACGAATTTAGGCACAAAGAATAATAATGACAGTTCAAGATGTTTACCGATATAGTTGTCCACTTAAGCTTTAGCACGTGTTCTAACACGGTTTTCAACATATGCATTTAAGTGTCTTATTAACTGATATAACTGTGTTCCCCACCTCAGAATATACTCCCATATCAAGACTACCAAAAATTACATCTTACAGGTGAATATATCCAAATATTATTTGTATCCGGCTAAAATTGCGAAACCTTGAGAGCTCAGGTTCGTGCCACCGCACCGACAGAGAGATGAAGGCTCAACTTTAGGTGGTGTACCAACAGTTTGGTATCTTTTGTTGCACTTTGGCATTTTTTCAGTTTGTTGTACCCGATGGTAACATATATTTTCAGTTGTTCACCCGGTGGTGACAAACTTTGAACAGATCATCCGGTGCTGACTGTTAGGCAGAAAAGAAATCCACCTGGAGGGTTCGCGCACAAACGAAGCACCTAGCAATGTATTATACGAGGTCTAGGCCATTGCCAACGCAAAATCAGAAGACCGAGTATAATACCACAGATAATAATCAGATATAATGTCCTAGTATCTCAGAATTGCTTGAGTAAGTGGCTACATTTTTATAATTTGACACTTCAAACATAATTGAGGTAGAGTTACCATTATTGCAATTATTGTAGTAGCAACAAATGATGGGATAAGTTATCAAACTAAGACAATGTTTATGTTAGTTTTTTCACGTTCTCACCCGCTGGATCACGCATGTCACATTTCTAGTTAAAAAACATATCTGATAAAGAAAACCATAACAAATTGGTATATGTTACTATGATTAAGAAGGATTGAAACGTATAGATATCAATAAAAGAAAATTTTATTACCAAATGGAGTTGATGAAACATGTTACAAAATTCTTTAGAATATAATATAATCCGACATGATATATATCTTTACCCTTAGGTCCAGCAACGTGACCTAATAGGTCATAACCGGGGCATCCACACACCATAACATTATTATATGTGCGTCCAAATCATAGCGTTCCCATTAAATTTTGACATCAACCACATGTCGGTATAATATCTAAACGAAGCGCAAAAAAATGATTAAAATCCATATATAATTTCTTATTATAGTGAAAAATTGAGATTTTTAAAAAGAATTACTACTATGTGAGACTATTGTTAGTATAGTGAAGAAGAAGCGGAGAAGGTAAAATTATCTCTTTCAATGTTCTCAAAAGTGATACGATTAGAGTGAATCTCACAATACATCAATGAATAACAAATAAGCGATCGGTCCACAACCTATTGAAAATTTTTGACAAATCATTGATGGATTTTTTTTTTTTTTCAAAACGATTGATATAACCAGAAAACTTGTTAAGTTACATAAAAAAATATTTGTTATTTTTCTTATTTGTTGGTGTGACCCAAGTTTCTTGAAGTGTTTTTTTTTTTTTTTTTTTTTCGAGTTCCTGAATTGTACTTTCAAGCACAATAAAATATTACTAGGCAAATTTAAATGCGTGATACGTATCAAGATATTCTAGTAAAATACATCCTCAATATATAAAAATGTAAGTTTTTTTTTTGAACGGCCGACAGAAATTTTATTATAGTAGCAAGATACTACACCCCAAATGTACAAAGTTTTTCACCAATCTATTACACGTTACAATACTACATAACACCTAAATTAAAAACGATTCCAATGATACGCCATTGATTTTATCTCATCAAGTGTACGCGTAAAATTCGGAGCCGCCTGTCTGAATACTACATCATTTCTTATTTTCCATATGCTCCAAAAAGCCACTAAAATCACAGCATGAATAGCTTTCTTTCTCCTCGAGCCCGGGTATGAACCGTGTAGTGTAAGAAAGTCCTTCATGCCAAACGCGATTATCGGTGGAATTCTGCACCAATCTGCAAGGTTTTGCCAAACCGTTTGTGCGAAATGACATGATACGAATAAGTGATCACATGACTCTTCGTAATCTCCACATAGTGCACACATTAGATTCGGAACCGGCACATTCCATCTTGCCAACGCACACTTTGTCGGTAACCTCTCCATTTCTGCCCTCCAAGCCACTATGCCAACCTTCTTCGGAACCCAATTGTTCCATTCAAAAACGCTACCGGTTCTGACGCGGCCCGCACTGCTGAGAATCTGTTTGATACTTGATACACTAAAAGAGCCATTCGTCTCATACCTCCAGTTCCATCTATCCAGGCCCGAAGACACAGACCAGTTACATAACATGGACATTAGTTGTTGTAGCTGCCCAATGGCAGTTGGGCCGAGACCTGATTGAGCCCAACCCCAATTAAAATCATGACCGGACTCACTAATAATGCACCGATCAGCCACACAACATTCTTTGGACACCTCTTCTTTGAACAAAGCTGGGAATTTAAGATATAACGGTTCCGGATCAATCCAGCTATCTAACCAAAAGTAAGTGTTCTTACCATTTCCTACGACTACTGAGAAAGCACGTTTTAGATTGATATTAGCGTCTAAAAGAGGCTGCCGAATACCATAGATACTCTTCCATGGCCCTGCTACTGAAGACTTTACCGGGATATCATTCCATGCCCTCGAATTATGGTGAATAGCCCAGACGACTCTCCGCCACAAACCCGTTTTTTTCCGATTTAAACCTCCACCACCACTTTGCTAACATAGCTAAGTTAGCATCCCTTAGTGAACCAAAGCCAAGCCCCCCATAATCTACAGGCTCAATTGTTTTATCCCACGCCACCCAGTTCATTCTTGCTTTTTCTTCCGAACCACCCCAAAAAATGTAAGTCGTCAAGTTTTTTTAGTTGTAGTGAGTAAAATCGTATGATGTGACATGTGTGGTGCTATCCCATATGCCATTAGTAGATGCCATTCCTTTTTAGCAAAACAAGTTTTCTGACATATCATTGCATGTATGTGATTTCAAGGCTCATTCTATTCCCAACCCCCCCCCCCCCCCTATTTACTAATTATACCCCCCCCCCTATCAAAAACATCACATCCATCAATCATTTACTTTTTGTTTTTAGTCTTTTTTGTCTTTTTGTTGTCTTTTTTTTATTCTTTTATTTAATTATTAGTTATTTAGTATTTGTTTATTATTTAATTAGTTATTATTATTATTATTATTATTATTATTATTATTATTATATTTATTATTATTAGTAGTAGTAATGATATATTATTTATTATTAGTTTTTATTGTTATAATTTATCAAATTATATTTATAGCTGTAACAAAAGCTATATAAAAATAAGTATTTTTTTACAAAATTATTATCATTTAATAATTTACATACCGAGGTTTAATGTATACACCCCCCAAATGTAGCAGGTTGTGCTATCAAAGACTTATACATATTTTGACGTGATTCAAATATATTCTCCCAGCCAACTGCATCATTTTCTCTCATTAATTTCCATAGGTTGTTTGTGCTGGCAATTGGATACTCTCCTTGCAATTCTACCATTATAAAATGGTTACCATTCACGTGTGCAATTGTAATTATTTTTTTAGCTTGGCATGTTGGCTTTAAATGACGCTCTGCTATTATTATATCAAGTGCTTCATGAGAAACAGAGCCATGTAATAGCTTCAACATTGGTAGCTTGTGTTTATGCATTAGAACAGTTCTACTTTTTTCGAAGCTATCTTTAACAATTGTATACTGCGAGTTCACTACTCATCAATGTGACGAACAATCTTATCTAAGGCACAATTTGCTGAATTCAAGAATTTTTTTAGCTTGCCATGTTGGCTTTCAGCTCTGTTAGTTGTCTGATTTCCGAAATGTAAGCATTCGTTAGTCCACACGGACACAAACATTTCTTTATACTTGTTTAACCAAGTACTATTCAAGTAATCCAAAACATCTGCAAAGATAATAATGATGATAACGATGGTAACAATAATACTAACAACAACAACAACAACAACAATATAATAATAATACTAAGAGCATCCACAATAAGGAGCTTCAAAAATACCTAAAAACATGTCTAGTCAGCTGCCAAATCATAAAAACACTCATTCTTTAAAAACACTAAAACTCACCCAATAAAAAAACTCAAAAACACTAAAAAATATTACCACATCATCACTACATTTTTATTTTAAATATTCATATCTCTCTCTATATGCATTTAATATATATAAAAAACAAATGGGCCCTACCACTAACTCATTCTTTCTCGTATGTGTGGAAGAATGGATAGCCCAAAAATGAAGTTTATAAAAACCCACCCAATAGTAAATACATAAAAAAACTGATGAGGTGGCATTTTTAAGGGTGAAAAACACTCTATTGGGGATGCTCTAATAGGATTATAGTAATAATACATACCTTGATGATGACATTGATTGAAGTTGCTTGTAATTTTGGAGGAATGATGTCCACGTTTGAGATTCAACGAGTGCATCCCACATTATATTGAAGATATCCCAATCATGTTTCGTGGTGAAAAATTTCCCTACCATTTCAAACGGGCAATTAATCTTTCTAGTGCCGGTCTCTCTACCTGAATCTTTAACTGAATTATACACACCACCACGATCACACATAAGTACAACTTTAGACACGTAGCCATTTTTCGCTTTCGATCTTTTAGTCACCATAGCGTAACCAAGACTACGTCCGGTGTTTCTAACCCAGTCCATCAACTCTTCACGAGACTTGAACACCTAAAAGTGAACTAATATTAGTTACAAAATATTAGGTGAACAAGCTTGAGTAGTTAAAAAATATATATTATCTAAAAGAAGACCCTTAACCTAGCTAGATTATATAACTAAGTTGAAACTTGAAACATGGGAATTAAAAACTATACCTGATCCGTTGAAAATCCAGACATCTCTTTAACTTTTCTGAGTACTATGATGAAGCATAAGTAGATCACTCTTTGAACAAGTAAATTTATGCAGCTCTTTGAATAGCTTTCTCCAGTATATCTTAAAGAAACTGAAGTGAATGCACCGATAATATGAGAATTATGAAACTGAAGTGAATGCACCGAAGAAAGTGATGGACGGAAAGAGGGAAAGATAGTTCATCGGAAATTTCCAGAGAAGACCAGTGGGCAGGGCAAGCTTGATTGTTTGTGCGTGGAAACTAGAGAAATGATTTATTTTATTTGGTAGATAGTCTCGAATAAGCAGCTACTTTTCTTCATAGGCCATATGCCTAGTCTAAGTTGTAGTGTAAGTTGTCAACAAAAACAAACTGGTAAAAGAAAAGGAAATTTCAGGAAGGTATGGTTATGGCATGTATAAACATTACCATATCTTCTTTTGACTTTCAAAGCTTGTGGCAATATTTTAAATAAGACTCCAAAACTGTCCAATTATCGTACTATATTTGTTATTATATAAATTATATATTGGCATTCGGTTCGTAAATCCGGTTCGACCGGTTCAACCGGTCCGACCAATAAACCAGTACAACGACCGGTTCGTTGTCTAGCATAAAAAAACTAAAAAGGTAAAAAAATAAAAAGATGTCTAGCATAAAAAAACTAAAAAGGTAAAAAAAAAAAGTTTAAGGCTTAAGTAATAAGCTTAATAATAATAATGATAATAATAATAATAATAATAATAATAATAATAATAATAATAATAATAATAATAATTCATTATTAATATTAAATAATAATAATAATAACAAAAAGATAATAAAATATAACAAAAAAAGACAACAAAAAGACTAAAAACAAAAAGTAAATGATTGATGGATGTGATGTTTTTGATATGGGGGGTGTAATTAGTAAATAGGGGGGTGGGAATAGTATCACCCGATTTCAAAGGAAAAGTCTTCGGTTGAAAAGCCCGAGGCGAAAAGTCTTTAAGAGGAAAGAGAGAAGAAATTATATTTATTTCACAAGGTTTGGAACAAACAAATTAAAAAAAAAAAAAAAAAAAAAGAGGAGCGAAAGTAAGGTACCAAGAAAAGGTATAATATTTTTTTGGTATATTTATTTATGGACAACATTCTGGAGCCGATTTTCTTTCTTTTATTATCAAATAAATGCATATACTTATATTTTGAAAGGAACTCCACTATACGAATCGTCTTGCATTTTTCTTTTTGGTGTTTTACTGTATTTTTCACCTATACCTCTATACGAATCGTCATGCTTTTTTTCTTTTTCTTTAATATCCTCTTATTTTAACTTAAAAATTTTAATGCTCCTGTTATGTCCACATTATTATATGGTTCTTGATCAAGAATTGCTTGAGTAAGTGGCTACGTCTTTATCATTTGACACTTCAAACACAATTGAGGTAGAGTTGCCATTATTTCAATTATTGTAGTAGCTACAAATGATTGGATAACTCCTCAAACTAAGTTAATATTTATATTATTTGTGACAACTCGAAATTTAGAACCTTTCGTTGTATGCTTAAACGTGTGAATAGTTAAACTTATGTGATTAATGATAAGCTACAACCTTTTATATGATTATGTGCTATATTACATGTGTGCTTATGTGTATGTATTCGAGTATGTTTAGGAGCCGAAAGCCATGAACCCGACTCGAGACCATGTGGTCTCGAGTGAACTAGTATAACACTTGGGCCGGATGGGCCACGCGCCCCATTTAACCCAACCGAAACCCATTAGGGTGCACAACTTGGGGGCGGGTATATAGCCTTAGTAGCTACCCATGTTTACCATTTTGGACAACACTCATGCTCCTCTAGCACACACACTCTCCTACTTCCTCTCACCAAAACCCTAAACCACAACATCACCTCTCTTCTCCTTCATCTCGGATCCAAACCGGAGACACTAGGACTAGCGGATCGGCTCTCACACACACACTCGGAAGCTTCACACTCATCTTCTTTACCAACTCGGCACCACCTCACAATCGGTTAGTGATTTCCATTGTGTGTGCATATTTCGGTTGTTAGTGATGATGAATGATAAAGTTGTTTGATAATATGTTCACTTGTTAAGTTTCATACATGATAAACACATCCTTCTCGAATAAACGGTATTAAGATTGTTGTTACATGATGATAATGTGTTTGCTTGCTAAAGATTCATGTATGATTAAGTGTTTGCTTGATTGATGAGCTCTTGTTTGAGTAATTGATACATGTTTAGTTACAACCCTTGTTATGAACATGACCTCTCTAATAAAGGTATAGATTTTTGTATGATAGAAGAATAATGATAATCATCCGATTTTTATGTATGAGACTATGGAACAAATGTTTTGTTACAAGATAAGCTTGTTGTCTAGTTTAGGATTGATGATGCTTGTCCGAAAATGCAAGAACTTATGAACAAATGTTGAATGAAGAGATGAATATCCGAATATGTGTTGAATGTGTTTTGAATATTTGATGAACATGAAGAACTTGTTGAATATCATAAGAACATGGTTGAATATTTGAAATCTGATTTGTTTGATCCATTTTTAGTAAATTGCTAGACAAGAAACATGTTTAAGGATGTTGGTTGGATAGTACAAACTGCATGAAATCAGAATGTTAGTGGATAGTACACTGTTCCGAATCAGCTTATGTCCACTCGTAACCATCAGTTGCGACTCGAAACCAAGCACAACGAGTCGAAATCTCCCGGTTGCGACATCAGTTGCGAGTCGCAAACACCCGGTTGCGACTCGAAACCACACCGGATCAGCACACCAACCTTGTGACTCGAAACCACGGTTGCGAGTCCGGTTGCGACTCGTAACCAAAACAGCATGGGCCGAAACCATGGTTGCGACTCCGGTTGCGAGTCGCAAACGCCTAGTTGCGACTCGGGATCATATGCGGGTACACACTGTTGGACTTGTTTAATTATGGGCTTATTTGATTGGGCCGGACTCTTGGGCCTAGTGTACAGACCAGATATATTGCTGTTGAATGTGAATGTCGATGAACTGCATGCAACGTGCTAGCATACGTGTAACCCATACGTGCACTACTTGAATACGAACCTGATTGGATGATACAACTATGATAGGACGTGAGTAGCCACAACATTGCTTGTTTGACTTTTCTGTGTTTTCTACCGAGCAAACCAAGGTGAGTTCACACCCTCTACAAAGCATGGGATTCCCAGGGGTCGGGAATTGGGGTTAAGGAACTGGGTTCCTCGTCCTCCTTGGGTAGGACAGCAAAGGTTCAGGAATGTAATTCCTCGTCCTCACGGACAGATAACTCGTACTAGACCAAAACTCTATCACGAAGTCCCTCCTTTTTATATCGACTTAATCGCCGGGCCAATGGCGAGCGGGTCATTAGTTAGATAGCGCTATTTAGGTCTGACAAACCTCACACCGTGCCGCAGAGGACGGGCGTGAACTAATGGATCTGGGGCACGTCAATGATGATAGACATTGACAGTTTCAGGGCACTTAAACATGACTACAGTCAGCAGTCGATATGGTAACGAGTCTAGTAGATACATGGGGTAGCCCCCACGGCCGAAATGCCAGATAACTAACACGGGGTAGCCCCCACGGCAGGATTGCCAGAGTAACCGGGAATAAACAAGTCACGTTTTTAACTATGGGGTAACCCCCACGGCAGGATGCCAGCTAAAGGAAACTGTTTTCGAAACAACTTAAAACGAACACCCAACCGTGAACTCACTCAACTAGTTGTTGACTCGTTACTACATGCTTTGCAGGTCCTTAGGTTCTTAAGCTGGAGCTTGCATGGAGGAGGATCGTTGTGGGACATGGACGACTGTGTGCCATGTTAAACTTTGAAACAATTAAACTTGTGTTTTGATTTAAGACTTATGCTTCCGCTTGCAACTTAACTATGTTTTGTTTGAACACCAATTGTATTGGGTGGATTTTTATAACTACTTATATGCTTGTTCAATATGATTGGTGGCTGGATCCTAGTCAGTCACGCCTCCAAGCGGTAGTACTCCGCGGGTGGATTTTGGAGGTGTGACAGATTGGTATCAGAGCCATTGGTTATAGAGAACTTGGTTTTAATAAAGGGAAAAACGTTTTTGTTAAAACCAGACTATAACCTGTACAGTGCTCAACGGTCCACAACGATGCTTCACTCCACATGCAAGGCTCGACATTCTAGGTGATATGATCTGTGTATATGTTGCCTACTTATTAGTTACAAAGTACATTGCTTATGGTATGCTTGGTTGGTATAACTACTGTTGCTTGAACACGTGCGTGCTTACTCTATCCTATCATTGTACTTTCGCGAAACCCCTCTCACTCACGTTCTTCTTGGTATGAAGATCATGTCTGGACGCGTTAACATGACACAAGCCCAGTTGACGGCTCTGATCAACGAACGAGTTGCCGCAGCACTCGCAGCTGCACACGCAGGAGGTATATCCTGCAGTCCGAACTCATTCTAGGATCTTTAGGATCCTACTCTCGTGAACCAACCTTTGTGTTAAACTCTATCTTTTCTTTCACCTACGATAGGTCAGCATGTTCAGCCACCCGTGTGCACTTTTAAGACTTTCATGGACTGCCGACCAACTACTTTTAGCGGCACTGAAGGAGCGGTAGGTCTCCTACACTGGTTTGAGAAACTAGAATCTGTGTTCGAAATGTGTGAATGCCCTGAGGCGCGCAGGGTGAAGTATGCTACTGGTACTCTCGAGGGTTTAGCCCTCACATGGTGGAACGCTCAAGTTCAGATGCTAGGGTTGGTTGCTGCCAACGCCACCCCATGGGAAACTTTTAAGGAAATGATCAAGGAAGAATACTGCAGCCGTGATGAGATTCACAAACTCGAGGTGGAGTTCTTCAACCTCAAGATGACGGGGTCGGAGATTGAAGCTTATGTGAAAAGGTCGAACGAACTGGCAATTCTGTGCCCTACTATGGTGGATCCTCCCATCAAACGCATCGAACTATTTCTTCAGGGCTTAGTGCCAGAAATCCAAAGTCATGTGACTTCAGCGAACCTTGCTACCTACCAGCAAACTGTACAGTTGGCTCACCGTCTCACGGATCAAGCGGTGGAGCAGAACAAGTTACCAAAACGCATAGGTGCTGCAACTACTACTGGTACCTCGAGTGACAACAAACGGAAATGGGAGGGAACTTCGAGTAAGGGTTCGACTTCTGTTCAGTCCCAGTCTCAGCAGAGAAAGACTGAGGACTACAAGAGCCCTAATCAACAATCGTCTGGTGGTGGATACAAAGGAAATCATCCCAAATGCAATCGCTGCAGCCTGCACCACAGCGGGCCATGCACCAGGGGCAACTGTCATAGGTGCAACAAGCCTGGTCATGCTGCAAAGGATTGCAGGAGCTTATACCCCGCCAATCAGAATCGTCAGCAAGCTCAACAGAACCAGCGCCAGCAACAGCAACATGGTGATAACAAAGGGTGCTTTCAGTGTGGAGCTGAGGGCCACTTCAAGAGGGATTGTCCTCAACTGAACAGGAACCAGAACAACAACAACAACAATAACAACAATCAGGGGAACGGTAACAATGGGAACAACAACAACAATGGCGCCAGGGGACGAATGTTTGTGATCGGCCAAGGTGAAGCAAGGAACGACCCCAATGTTGTGGCGGGTAAGTTCCTTCTCGACGACTTTTATGTTTCAGTTTTATTTGATTCGGGTGCCGATACTAGCTACGCGTCACTAGAAGTTAGTCGAATGCTTAAGCGTATTCCAACCCCTTTGAACAACAAGCACACCGTAGAGCTAGCAAATGGTAAGAGTTTAGAAGCCACACACGTAGTCAAGGGTTGTAAACTCATTCTCGCTGACCAGACCTTCTCTATCGACCTCATTCCTATTGTCTTGGGTAGTTTCGACGTTGTCATTGGAATGGATTGGTTATCCCAACACCGAGCAGAGATTCTTTGCAACGAGAAGGTTGTCCGTATTCCAGGTCCCGATGGTGAACCTCTCATGATTCACGGCGACAAGAGGAGTGCTGTTGAGAACGTCATTTCTCTCCTTAAGGCCCAAAAGTACTTGCGAAAGGGCCACACTGCTATTTTGGCTCTTATTACTGACACCACGGAGAAAGAGAAGAAGATAGAAGATTTCCCAGTTGTACGCGATTATCCAGAGGTATTTCCTGAGGAATTACCTGGTCTTCCGCCCCATCGCCAAGTCGAGTTTCAGATTGAATTAGCTCCTGGAGCTGCGCCTATAGCTCGTGCACCTTATCGATTAGCCCCATCAGAGTTGAAGGAACTCTCCACGCAACTACAAGAGCTTCTGGATAAGGGTTTTATTCGTCCTAGCTCATCGCCCTGGGGAGCCCCAGTATTATTTGTGAAGAAGAAAGACGGTACTTTCAGAATGTGCATCGACTACCGAGAACTCAACAAGGTGACGGTGAAGAACCGTTATCCTTTGTCGCGTATCGACGACTTGTTCGACCAGTTGCAAGGATCGAGCTACTATTCGAAAATCGATTTGAGATCGGGTTACCACCAGCTGAGAGTCCGGGAAGAGGACGTCTCCAAAACAGCTTTCAGAACTCGATACGGGCACTATGAGTTTTTGGTCATGCCTTTTGGGATGACAAACGCACCTGCGGTTTTCATGGACTTGATGAACCGAGTGTGCAAGCCTTACTTGGACAAGTTTGTTATAGTCTTCATCGACGACATCCTGATCTACTCTAAGAGTCGGGAAGAACACGAGCAGCATCTGCGACTTATTCTGGAACTCCTTCGAACAGAACAGCTTTATGCAAAGTTCTCGAAATGCGACTTCTGGCTTCGAGAAGTCCATTTCCTAGGCCACGTAGTAAACGAGGATCGGATCCACGTTGATCCATCCAAGGTAGACTCAATAAAGAACTGGCCTGCACCTCGTACACCAAAGGAAATTCGCCAATTCTTGGGTTTGGCGGGATACTACCGGAGATTCATAAAGGATTTTTCTAAGATCGCACAGCCTCTCACCTCACTAACGCAGAAGGGCGTCGTTTATCACTGGGGAAACGCACAGGAATCAGCATTTCAGCACCTAAAGGATAGACTTTGTAGCGCACCTATCCTTTCCTTGCCGGAAGGCACAGACGATTTTGTGGTTTACTGCGACGCATCAATTCAGGGTCTTGGTTGCGTGTTGATGCAACGAGACAAGGTTATAGCCTACGCCTCACGCCAACTTAAAGTTCATGAAAGGAACTACACTACGCACGACCTAGAGCTGGGAGCTGTTGTTTTTGCACTTAAGTTATGGCGGCACTACCTGTATGGTACCAAGTGCGCCATCTACACCGACCACAGGAGCCTCGAGCACATCTTCAAGCAGAAGGAACTGAATATGCGGCAACGACGATGGGTCGAGTTGCTAAGTGACTACGAGTGCGCAATCAGATATCACCCGGGCAAAGCCAATGTTGTGGCTGACGCCCTCAGTCGAAAGGACACTGCGCCTAAGCGCGTGCGAGCTTTACAACTCACAATCCATTCTAGTCTTCCCTCCCAGATACGAGCAGCTCAGATAGAAGCGCTGAAACCAGAAAACGTCAGGGCTGAAGCCCTACGCGGATCGAGGCAACGCTTAGAACAGAAGGAAGACGGTGCTTACTACGTAACGGGACGCGTTTGGGTCCCACTCTATGGCAACCTACGAGAACTTGTGATGGACGAAGCACACAAGTCTCGCTACTCGGTACATCCTGGATCGGATAAAATGTACCACGACATCAAAACTACGTACTGGTGGCCTAGCATGAAGGCCCACATAGCAACCTACGTCAGCAAGTGTTTGACTTGTGCGAGAGTCAAGTCGGAATACCAGAAACCATCAGGCCTACTCCAACAACCGGAGATACCTCAATGGAAATGGGAGCAAATTTCCATGGATTTTGTTACCGGCCTGCCTAGATCCCAGCGCGGGAACGATACTATTTGGGTGATTGTGGATCGACTCACAAAATCTGCACACTTCTTGGCCATCAAGGAGACGGATAAGTTCTCCACTCTTGCAGAAATATACATCAAGGAAATCGTTTCGAGGCACGGGGTGCCCACCTCCATTATCTCAGATCGAGATGCACGATTTACTTCAGAGCTGTGGCAAGCAATGCACAAATCCTTCGGCTCACGATTAGACATGAGCACGGCGTACCATCCTCAGACGGACGGGCAGTCCGAGCGCACCATTCAAACCTTAGAAGACATGCTCCGTGCATGTGTAATCGACTTTGGCAACCGCTGGGAAAAGCATCTGCCACTTGTGGAATTCTCATACAATAACAGCTACCACACCAGCATTGGAGCTGCTCCGTTTGAGGCATTGTACGGACGTAAATGCCGGTCTCCTCTTTGCTGGGCAGAGGTGGGAGATAGTCAGATCACTGGTCCAGAATATGTGGTAGATACAACCGAGCAGATCGCTCAGATACGAAAACGCATGACGGCCGCTCGCGAACGTCAGAAAGTTTACGCCGACATGGGCAGGAAACCACTTGAGCTCCAGGTTGGGGAGCGGGTACTACTCAAAGTTTCACCCTGGAAGGGTGTGGTCCGTTTTGGTAAACGCGGCAAACTCAACCCACGATACGTTGGACCTTTCGAGGTCATCGAGAAAATAGGCAGGGTGGCCTACAGACTAAACTTACCAGCAGAACTCGGTGCAGTTCCCAACGTTTTCCACGTGTCGAATCTGAAGAAGTGTCCGTCAGATGAGACCCACGTAGTTCCTTTGAAGGAACTCACGATCGACGAGCAGTTACGATTCGTCGAGGAACCAGTCGAGATCACGGACCGGGATGTTAAGGTCCTCAAGAGCACTAGAATACCTCTCGTTCGAGTTCGTTGGAACTCACGTCGCGGCCCAGAGTTCACCTGGGAGCGCGAAGATCAGATGAAACAAAAGTATCCCCAACTGTTCGCAAACAGTACACCCACTACTGAGGCCGAAGCTACGGAATTTCGGGACGAAATTCCAGATCAACGGGGGGTGGATGTGACACCCCGGGAAAACCAGGAAAACCATACAACTTAACTAGCTTCCTCAGTGAGTGCCTACCAAATTTCGGGACGAAATTTCTTTCAACTTGGGGATGATGTGACAACTCGAAATTTAGAACCTTTCGTTGTATGCTTAAACGTGTGAATAGTTAAACTTATGTGATTAATGATAAGCTACAACCTTTTATATGATTATGTGCTATATTACATGTGTGCTTATGTGTATGTATTCAAGTATGTTTAGGAGCCGAAAGCCATGAACCCGACTCGAGACCATGTGGTCTCGAGTGAACTAGTATAACACTTGGGCCGGATGGGCCACGCACCCCATTTAACCCAACCGAAACCCATTAGGGTGCACAACTTGGGGGCGGGTATATAGCCTTAGTAGCTACCCATGTTTACCATTTTGGACAACACTCATGCTCCTCTAGCACACACACTCTCCTACTTCCTCTCACCAAAACCCTAAACCACAACATCACCTCTCTTCTCCTTCATCTCGGATCCAAACCGGAGACACTAGGACTAGCGGATCGGCTCTCACACACACACTCGGAAGCTTCACACTCATCTTCTTTACCAACTCGGCACCACCTCACAATCGGTTAGTGATTTCCATTGTGTGTGCATATTTCGGTTGTTAGTGATGATGAATGATAAAGTTGTTTGATAATATGTTCACTTGTTAAGTTTCATACATGATAAACACATCCTTCTCGAATAAACGGTATTAAGATTGTTGTTACATGATGATAATGTGTTTGCTTGCTAAAGATTCATGTATGATTAAGTGTTTGCTTGATTGATGAGCTCTTGTTTGAGTAATTGATACATGTTTAGTTACAACCCTTGTTATGAACATGACCTCTCTAATAAAGGTATAGATTTTTGTATGATAGAAGAATAATGATAATCATCCGATTTTTATGTATGAGACTATGGAACAAATGTTTTGTTACAAGATAAGCTTGTTGTCTAGTTTAGGATTGATGATGCTTGTCCGAAAATGCAAGAACTTATGAACAAATGTTGAATGAAGAGATGAATATCCGAATATGTGTTGAATGTGTTTTGAATATTTGATGAACATGAAGAACTTGTTGAATATCATAAGAACATGGTTGAATATTTGAAATCTGATTTGTTTGATCCATTTTTAGTAAATTGCTAGACAAGAAACATGTTTAAGGATGTTGGTTGGATAGTACAAACTGCATGAAATCAGAATGTTAGTGGATAGTACACTGTTCCGAATCAGCTTATGTCCACTCGTAACCATCAGTTGCGACTCGAAACCAAGCACAACGAGTCGAAATCTCCCGGTTGCGACATCAGTTGCGAGTCGCAAACACCCGGTTGCGACTCGAAACCACACCGGATCAGCACACCAACCTTGTGACTCGAAACCACGGTTGCGAGTCCGGTTGCGACTCGTAACCAAAACAGCATGGGCCGAAACCATGGTTGCGACTCCGGTTGCGAGTCGCAAACGCCTAGTTGCGACTCGGGATCATATGCGGGTACACACTGTTGGACTTGTTTAATTATGGGCTTATTTGATTGGGCCGGACTCTTGGGCCTAGTGTACAGACCAGATATATTGCTGTTGAATGTGAATGTCGATGAACTGCATGCAACGTGCTAGCATACGTGTAACCCATACGTGCACTACTTGAATACGAACCTGATTGGATGATACAACTATGATAGGACGTGAGTAGCCACAACATTGCTTGTTTGACTTTTCTGTGTTTTCTACCGAGCAAACCAAGGTGAGTTCACACCCTCTACAAAGCATGGGATTCCCAGGGGTCGGGAATTGGGGTTAAGGAACTGGGTTCCTCGTCCTCCTTGGGTAGGACAGCAAAGGTTCAGGAATGTAATTCCTCGTCCTCACGGACAGATAACTCGTACTAGACCAAAACTCTATCACGAAGTCCCTCCTTTTTATATCGACTTAATCGCCGGGCCAATGGCGAGCGGGTCATTAGTTAGATAGCGCTATTTAGGTCTGACAAACCTCACACCGTGCCGCAGAGGACGGGCGTGAACTAATGGATCTGGGGCACGTCAATGATGATAGACATTGACAGTTTCAGGGCACTTAAACATGACTACAGTCAGCAGTCGATATGGTAACGAGTCTAGTAGATACATGGGGTAGCCCCCACGGCCGAAATGCCAGATAACTAACACGGGGTAGCCCCCACGGCAGGATTGCCAGAGTAACCGGGAATAAACAAGTCACGTTTTTAACTATGGGGTAACCCCCACGGCAGGATGCCAGCTAAAGGAAACTGTTTTCGAAACAACTTAAAACGAACACCCAACCGTGAACTCACTCAACTAGTTGTTGACTCGTTACTACATGCTTTGCAGGTCCTTAGGTTCTTAAGCTGGAGCTTGCATGGAGGAGGATCGTTGTGGGACATGGACGACTGTGTGCCATGTTAAACTTTGAAACAATTAAACTTGTGTTTTGATTTAAGACTTATGCTTCCGCTTGCAACTTAACTATGTTTTGTTTGAACACCAATTGTATTGGGTGGATTTTTATAACTACTTATATGCTTGTTCAATATGATTGGTGGCTGGATCCTGGTCAGTCACGCCTCCAAGCGGTAGTACTCCGCGGGTGGATTTTGGGGGTGTGACATTATTGTTTTCACGTTCTCACCCGCCGGATCACGTATGTCACATTTCTAGTTAAAAAACATATCTAATAGAGAAAACTTTAACAAATTGGTATATGTTACTATGATTAAAAAATATTGAAACTTATAGATATCCATAAAAGAAAATTTTATTACCATATGGAGTTGATGAAACATGTTACAAAAATCTATAGAATATAATATAATCCATCATGATATATATCTTTACCATTATAACTCGAAGTGACCTAATAGGTCATAATCGGAGCATCCACACACCATAACATTATTATATGTGCCTCCAAATCGTAGCATTCCTGTGAAATTGTAACAACAACCAAATGTCGGTATGATACCTAAACTAAGCGCAAATTAAAAATGATTAAAATTCATATACAAATTTCTTATTAGATTCAAAAAGTGAGATTTTGAAAAAGAATTACGACTATGTGAGACTATTAGTATAGTGAAGAAGAAGAAGAAGTTTTCCTTAATATATAAAAATGTAAGTCGTCATATTCTTATAAATGTCGAGTTTTTTTAGTTGTAGTGAGAAAAATCGTTGGATGTGACATGAGTAGTGCTATCCCATATGTTGTTACTGGATGCCATTCCTTTTTAGCTAAACATGTTCCTGGACGTATCATTGCATGGACGTGACTTATAAGGAAAAGTCTTTGGTTTAAAAGTGCTAGATGAAAAGTCTTTAGATGGAAAGAGAGAAGAATTTATACTGTATTTCCCAAGGACTAGAACAAATAAATAAATAAAAAGTGGGGTTAAGGAACAAAGAAAATGGATATCTTTGTTGTACTTATTTATTGATATACAATGTCATGGATCCTGTTTTATTTATTTGATTATCAAATAATTAAATATGCTTACATTTTGAAAAAAAAAAGTCGACTATACTAATTCTAATTGTCTAGTTTTGCTTTTTCGTTTTACTGTATTTTTCACTTAGACCATGTGTAGTGGTAGTGGGTTATAATGCCCCCACCATGGGGCATTATCCGACACGTGGCGTCCTAGTCAGCGTTGGGGCATTATAGCAAAAGTGGCGTAGTGGGGCATTATGCCAATAACCCCCATTCAATAATTAAAAAAAAAACAAAAAACAAAAAGGAAACAAATGGTTGGCTGGTCAAAACACAAGCACATGCAAAAAGTAGGTTGTCAAACTCCCATTGGCCAAAAAGTAGGTTGTCAGACTCCATTCAGCGTTTTAAAAATCACGCCCACTTCCATTTTCTTTGAAAATAACGCCCCAAAACGCCGGGTGTAATGGGGTGGGGGGCGTTTTGGGGCGTTTTTTTTCATTTTTTTTTTAAAAAAACTCCCCACTACGGGTGGTCTTATTACTCTTTTCGTTGGGCTATTCCATTAACACCCCATCACTTTAGTCAAGTCTTTACATCGAGAATGATAAGCAACAGGCCACAACCTATTGGAATTTTTTGACAAATCACTGAATGTTGTATTAAATATAAAAACATTTTGAGTAAACTGCAATTTTACACCCTGAGGTTAGGGGTCATTGGCACTCCTACCCCCCTAAGGAAATAATTGCAAAATTACACCCCACTGTTAACCCTTATGTCGCATGTTTACCCCCCGGCGTCAAAATGGCTAACAGATCTGTTAACTCAAAGTTGAAATGACTATATTACCCTTCCATTTTACCCCCCAACATTCCTGTTAAGTCGCACAATTACCCCCTCTCTCATAAGCCCTCCACCACCACCATCAACCACCACTGTCACCACCTATCACCACCACCATCTCCCCCACCAACCACCACCTTCACAACTAGGATGGATGATCAAACTTAATATGTATTTCTTTCAAGCAAAGGAGATACCTGCATCTTTGAGATATAATTTCTCAAAAGCCACACAGAAGATATATATAACTTCAACATACCACCTCCACAACTAGGATGAAGATGCTAAATTATTTCAAAAATGTGATAATTTATTTCAAAAATGCTAAAACCTAACACGGAGTATAAAATTCAACTTTACAAATTTCAATCAAGAACATATGTAAGATCATAGATGCTGAATATTCTCATCAGTAAGTCAAAGTACATAGTCAACACAATCAAATTCAACAATTATACACTACAACAGTGACAATTTCATTCAAACACAATCAACTCATCAATTTATACACCAGATGCTCGTACTATACTACTACCACCCCAGTTCATTGACTTAATTGACAAATATTTTTCAATTTATGATGCAAGTAATTCAAGTGTACCAATGAAGTTTTGCAACAATTTTCTTTGCCTACTTAAACCCAAATCATAACAGGCCTTTATAGGCTTACAAATGAAAGAGACCCATTTGTAACGTCCTTGTTTTCATCTCAATGCTCAAACAGACCCATCCACAATCAGGTAAAGACAACATTCTGCTAAGGGGAAAATGGGATTAAATCATACAAATGGGTTTCACCATCGCCGCCGAGCTCCGCCGCAACCCGCCGCCGCGGCGCCTCTGGTTTGTCGCCGTCGGTCGTCATCACTAGCTCACTCTTTCTTTCTCTCTGTGCCGTTTCTCCGTCTGGTCGCCGCCATCGTCGCCGTGGCGACGACGTTGTTGCTGCTGTTGTTCTCCGCTGGTGTATGTATCTTGAATTTGAAGATGATGATGATGGATCTGGGTTCTCCGTCTGGTCGCGGCCATCGCCGCCGTGGTGGTGGCGGCGTTGTTGCTACTGTTGTTCTCTGCTGGTGTATGGATCTTGAATTTGAAGATGATGATGATGGATCTGGGTTATTTGAAGATGATGATGATGCTTTATCAATAACCTTCAAGCTTACACACAATCAAAAACCAAACCCCAGTTTCCAAAATCCAAATTAGGTTTTTTTTATAAAACAGATGAACTAGAGATAATAATTTGGGGCAGCAATCAATTGATGAATAAAGGGAGTAGAAAGATGGATAGATGGAGAATGGTAGCAGATAGATAATTTGGGGCGTTCTTCTTTCCAAGAAAACAATTCTATATTTTCTCTAGATATAATAATAATAATAATAATAATAATAATAATAATAATAATAACAATAATAATAATAATATAGGGTAAGATTACCAAAATACCCCTGCCTATAACAGTCAACTAACTGTTGACTGACGGCGGGGGGTAAACATGCGACATAAGGGTTAACAGTGGGGTGTAATTTTGCAATTATTTCCTTAGGGGGGGTAGGAGTGCCAATGACCCATAACCTCAGGGTGTAAAATTGCAGTTTACTCAAACATTTTTTATAATGGTTATTTTTTATATTCAATGGTGATAGCCAAGTTTCTTTGTCTTGAAGTGTACTTTTATTTGGATTTCCTTAATACTACTTTCTAGCACAATAAAAAAATACTTGGTGATTTATGTGAACTAGTGGTATCAAACCCGCGCGTTGCGCCGGGATTCAACACACTACGTGGCGGGATCAAACGCGGGAAGTCGATCGGTATCGATTCTTTTTGTTATGATACATACACTCGTTATAACAATCGATAGAGAAAAAATGAATAAATAGAATTGTGGCAAACTAACACAAAACAAATTATATTCTCCTGAAACTATAATTAATATTTCAAAATCAACTTATGAGATATAATTCAAAGTTCAAACACAATCACTTAACAAAACAAAAGCTGTACCTGTTCCAAATCATCAGTAACCACATTGAATTCAGTTGTAAACAAAGAGAATTTGGTTGGTATTGGTTTGCATCATTAGGATATTAATATGGTACCAGCACCAAGATAGTTATCTCCAACTCATGTTCCTCATTCTCAAGCTGCAATTTTGTCTCAATATAAACTCCTTCAAATGAATTTGCATTGCTCTTGCCATTTGTCATCACAGAAGCTGCACTTAAACAAAATAACATGACTAAATTAATTGATTAAAAACCCAAGACACCATGCCTAATATGAAATTTAATTGCCTTACTTGAAGCTAATGAAACTGCAATGACCATGTGATGATTATAGGATACGCCAATTATAACCTATAACTATATTCGACCCGCATTTTAGAATAAAAAATGAATTTACTACTTTCACCACCCATAAAAATGGCAAAAAAAAATTGAATTAAATATGAGAGTTTTATAGAGATATCTTGATTTGATATATAGTCTAGCAAGTTTCTTAGTCTAACATATTTTTTTAGAAATTTCATGGACGTTGTAATTTTTAAGTCAAATTGCTGACTTTTTGCATTCATGTTTTTAGGCCAATCTTGATTCATTGAAGGTATGTACCACAATTATATTTCTCATATATATGCTTTATGTTGTATGTGTAGTTCCATGTTTTCTGAAAGGTCTTAATATTTAACAAGCTAAATACCGTAGACGGCCTAAGTTAAAGCCTGGAAACATCTTTAAAGACCCACCTGTACATCTTCAACATCTGCCACATTGAACACCAATTATATATTGTTAACACTGAGAACAGAGCAAAGAGTCGGTTATGCAAACTCTAGCAGATAAGAAGGGTTCTCGGAGCTTCGCCGGGAACTCTACATGTAACTAAAGAAAGCACACATCAGAAGGTCGGAACTTACCAACTCCATGAAAATCACAACTGGATCAAGATGCATGCCCCCTTAGCTGAACTGTAATCCCTAGCCGAAACCATAATCGCCTTGCTAAAAGCCAATGACGTCCAACCCTCTAATAAAAGCAATAATCTGTAAAAAAAAATAACCAATCATAGTTACATAAGTGGTCAAACCTTACTGTCGCGGCATCGCCACATCCTTTAGAAATCAGAACATAGTCACCTAATTCGCGGTACGCTCCAGTTCGGGTACACGGTTCGGGTTCGCAATTCGCTAGTCGGGACGAATTCGGTTCGGAGGGGGGTAGGTTCATTTCGGTACGATCTCATACGATTCGGTGCGGTGTACCATTCCGACCGGTTTGGTAAAAACAAATTAAAACAAAAATTACTAATTTCATAAATCCAAATGATCAAAATCCAATATTCATATTAGCAGATAGAAAAACATAAACATAAAGTTTTAAAATCCTAATCTAGACGTCGAATTCCAAGGGGCGTCGAATTCCCGCTTGTTGATTCCCGCTATATGTGACAGCCCTCAAATTTACATGTAACCGTACAGTTTATTAATGATAATTAAAGTGTTTGATGACTGTGGAATTACTTAACTGCTTTCTGATACTTGTGTTTGTGCTTGTTAACATACTAGTAGTATGCCGAAAAGTCACTAAATAGTCCGTTATAATTTCCTAAGAGTTAGAAATTAAAAGTGTTACAAAAATATATAAATAGGACGCCTTACGGATTAATTAAGCAGTTTAACGGAACAGTTTCGAACCGAACAACCGGACTTTAACTGGAACATAAAAATATTGACATCGACATTAATTTTCCTTTTCTGAGCTAGTTAGGGTCCCCGAATACCCCTAACACCCGCTATAATTACTACACACTAATAACTTAGTTATTTTTCTAAAACTTAACTAACTAAACTCAAACTAATTACTAACTAAAATAGTTGAAAACAAACCAATTACCCTCCCCCATTGCAAACGATCGGTCCCATGTGGGGGGACACACTCTTACCTTGGTGATTATTTTATTTGCCTTGTGTAGTATCTAAACTACATAAAACCTAAAGGATAATAGTGGATGATGGATATTAAAATTACATGCAAGTTCACAATTCATTTACACCAACACTCTACAAAAGAAAATTTATTTATTTCCTTCTTGGCCACTCATGGACGAGAGCCTTCACATACACCCACCCATTTCCAATTTTCCATCTTGCATTCTACATACATTCAAGGGTGAAGGATCGCGTATAAGGAAGCTCGGTGCTTACGGAATCGCGAGGACCTCTTCACATTGCTATTAACCGCCTATTTTTCGTCTAGTTTCTTCCCTAGCCACGAGCTAGTAGTAAGTGACTCTAAACGCCTTCTTAAGCTTGTTTAAAGTGGTTAATAAGATATTTGTCGGATGAAAATTATAAACACTAAAGATCACAACTAAAAAGTCTACTAAAGTGATGAACAAGGTGGTTAATGAATGAATGTTAGTGTAAAACTTTTGAAACTAGTTTTGTTATGATTCTTGGTTGATTATCTGATGTTTTGCTGGTTAGTATTGATGTTTAATGTTGTTGTGATTAATAAACTTGCTAACGGAAATCAATCGAACGCGAACTAGGAAGTTAAAGAGTGAAAGCAGAATTTGTCCCGGTTTTACACCCAACTTCAGTTGGCTGTAAACAGGTCATAAACGCTACAAAAAAAAAACTGATATTTTGAATCTAAAATATGTTATTATGAAATACGGTTCTAATGGCACCGGAATCGAAATTTTTGGACTTCGTTTACTATTTTTAAAGTGTCGATTTGTAACAACAGCTTAAGCTGAATTTTGACAGCAATAAATGGGTGTTATACTTTCAGTCATAACCTGAGTTTTGTGATGAATCGGACCATGAAATTTGTACAGTAAATGACAACCGATGCATTTGTAATTACCCCACTGGAATTTCGTAAATCGGACACTCGATGAATTTTAAATAAATTATCCCGTGGACTGTGGTCAGAAAAATATAAATCTGAGTTCAGCCCCGGAAAATGAATTTTTATAAAATATTGGTAAGGAACCGGACCCCAATATTTTTAGACAATAAAATTTGGAACGTTTAAGACATTCTGTAAAAATTTGGGAATTTTTGGAATAAGTTAACTATTTTATTAAAATATCCGAAAACAGCCCGGTTTTGAATATTTATGCTGAAATGGCATAAGCTGAAACTTGCGTGTCTAAATGTCGAGTGTGCTATCTGTAAATGATCTAACATGTTATATGTGTTATGTGCATTATCGTATGTTTGTTTATGAGTGGGGAATGGATGGGAAACCTAGATGGGCATAAACCGTCAAAGTGACGCATGTTGTGTGATAGATACGTGTAGGAACTTTGTGCTCTATTTGAAAACCACTAAATAACTAACTGGTAAATCATACTAGGACGTGATTGACCGACCTTGACTGTTAGCTATATCTGAGAGTCTAACCGAGCAAACCGAGGTGAGTTCACACCCTTACTAAGGCATGGGATTCCCGGTGGTTGGGAATGGGATTGAATAACTATTTATATTATCAACACTACTAGACTACCTACTACTGTCCTCGGATTGGGAAGGTCACGTACGTAAAACCTACGTACACTCACACCTACTACTGTCCTCGGATTGGGAAGGGCACGTACGTAAAACCTACGTACACACATACTCACTACTGTCCTCGGATTGAGAAGGGCACATACGTAAAACCTACGTACACTCATACTCACTACTGTCCTCGGATTGAGAAGGGCACGTACGTAAAACCTACGTACACTCATACTTAACACCGTCCTCGGATTGGGAAGGACACTTATGGATACGCCTAGTCTAGTAACATACATAATGGGAAGCCCCCACTAAATATCGTAAAGGTTTGGGAATCAAGGATAATGGGTAATACATGGTTATGAAACGAACTTACGATTTCTGATACGAACTCAATAACTAAACAACCAAACGTGAACTCACTCAACTTTGTTGTTGACTAGTTTGTTACATGTCTTGCAGGTCATTAGATGCTATGGAGCTTGCACATGGAGGTGGTCGTTGTGGAATACGAACTAATATGTCCTGTACTTACTAAATAAACGTTATGAACTCATGGAACTTATGTTTGGGGTCTTTAAACTTATGAACTACAAACTTATGTTTTGGTTTAACATCTTATGCTTCCGCTGTTTAAATTGAACTTGGTTAACTTCCTTTTGGTCACCAATTGTATTGTGATTGGTTTTATTTACTAAAATGTGTTGTTCAATATGATTGGTGGCTCGATCCTGGTCACGTCACGCCTCCAAGCGGTGATATTCCGCGTGTGGATTTTGGGGGTGTGACAGATTGGTATCAGAGCCATTGGTTATAGAGAACTTGGTTTTAATATAGGAAAAGTTTTCATTAAAACCAGACTATAACCTGTACAGTGCTCAACGATCCACAACGACGCTTCGCTCCACGTGCAAGACTCGACACTATAGGTGATACGATTCATGTTTCTATTACCTACTTGTTAATTATATAGAACATTGCTTATGATATGCTTAGATAACATAGTATCTACTGTTTGAAAACTTTGTGTGATCACTCTCTTCTGTCATTCCACACTTGCGTAATGATACGACGCACTTCTCACTTGTGTTCTCCGTATGGTGAAGATCATGAGTGGACGAATCAGCCTCACGCAAGCCCAGCCGGCGGCCTTGATCAAAGAACAAGTTACTGCGGCACTTGCAGCCGCTCAAGCAGGAGGCCAGCTTACCCAGCCGCCTGTATGCACGTTCAAGACTTTTATGGACTGTCGTCCTAGTACCTTCAGTGGCACTGAAGGGGCCGTCGGACTCCTCCACTGGTTCGAGAAGCTCGAGTCGGTCTTCGAAATGTGTGAATGCCCTGAGGATCGTAGGGTGAAGTATGCTACTGGTACTCTTGAAGGGATAGCGCTCACGTGGTGGAACGCTCAGGTTCAGCTGCTGGGGTTGGTTGCTGCTAATGCCACCCCATGGAATGACTTCAAGGAACTGATCAAGGAAGAGTACTGCAGTCGTGATGACATCCACAAACTAGAGGTTGAATTTTTCAATCTGAAGATGACGGGGTCTGAGATTGAGGCGTATACTAAGAGGTCGAATGAACTGGCCATCCTGTGCCCTACTATGGTGGACCCTCCCATCAAACGTATTGAGCTTTACCTCAAGGGCCTTGTACCCGAGATTCAGAGTCACGTGACTTCGGCTAACCTGGGTACCATTCAACAAATCATCAAGTTGGCTCACCGTCTCACCGACCAGGCAGTGGAACAAAACAGATTACCCAAGCGTATTGGTACTGCTACTACTGATACCCCCAATGATCACAAGCGAAAATGGGATGGAAATTCCGGCAAAGGCTCTACCTCTGTTCAGTCTCAGTCTCAGCAACGAAGGACTGAGGACCATAGGAGCCCTGGTCAGCACTCTTCTGGTAGTCAAGGGCAGGGTGGATATCGAGGAAACCACCCAAAGTGAAACAAATGCAACAGACACCACAGTGGTCAGTGCAACAAGGGACGCTGTCAGAGGTGTCTCAAGATGGGTCATGAAGCCAAGGATTGCAGGAGCCCACGGCCTACGAATCAGAATCATCAGCAGCAACAGCAAGCACCGCAGAATCAGCAACAGCAACAGGGCAACAAGGGATGCTTTCAGTGTGGTGCTGAAGATCACTTCAAGAGACACTGCCCGCAGTTAAATCAGAATCAGAATCACAACCAAGGAAACGGGAACAATAATGGGGGCAACAATGGAGGAAACAATGATGGCAACGGTGCCAGGGGTCGTGTGTTCGTGATTGGTCAAGGTGATGCAAGGAACGATCCCAACGTTGTGATGGGTAAGTTTCTTCTGGACGACTTCTTTGTTACTGTTTTATTCGATTCGGGTGCCGATACTAGTTATGTGTCCTTAAAAGTTAGCCAAATGCTTAAGCGCACTCCAACACTTCTAAACACCAAACACACGATAGAACTAGCAAACGGTAAAAGTCTCGAGGCCACGCACATAGTTAAGGGTTGTAACCTCGTCTTAGTTGGTCAGACCTTCTCTATCGATCTTATTCCCGTCGTACTGGGTAGTTTTGACGTCGTTCTTGGGATGGATTGGCTATCTCATCATCAAGCGGAGATTGTTTGCAAGGAGAAAATCATCCGCATTCCTCGTTCTAGTGAAGAACCTCTCATGATTCATGGCGACAAGAGTGGTGCTGTCGAAGGCATCATCTCTTTCCTTAAGGCCCAGAAGTGTTTGTGAAAGGGCCACACTACCATTCTGGCGCTCGTTACTGACACATCAACGGAAGAGAAGAGAATTGAAGACATTCCTATTGTGCGCGATTTTCCTGAGGTATTCCCTGAGGAATTACCTGGTCTTCCGCCTCATCGTCAAGTTGAATTTCAAATCAAGCTAGCTCCTGGAGCAGCACCAGTAGCTCGAGCACCATATCGTCTAGCTCCATCAGAACTTGAAGAACTGTCCACACAACTACAAGAACTCTTGGAAAAGGGTTTCATACGTCCTAGCTCTTCGCCCTGGGGAGCTCCAGTCTTGTTCGTAAAGAAGAAAGATGGTACTTTCAGAATGTGTATTGACTATCGCGAGCTTAACAAGGTGACTGTGACGAATCGTTATCCTCTTCCACGTATTGACGACTTGTTCGACCAGTTGCAAGGGTCGAGCTATTACTCTAAGATTGATTTGAGATCGGGATACCATCAGCTGAGAGTTCGAGAGGAGGACGTCTCCAAAACAGCATTCAGAACTCGTTATGGCCATTACGAGTTTCTGGTTATGCCATTCGGGCTGACGAATGCACCAGCGGTCTTCATGGATCTCATGAACCGAGTGTGCAAGCCTTACCTCGATAAGTTCGTTATTGTGTTCATCGACGATATCCTGATCTATTCTAAGAGTCAGGAGGAACACGAGCAGCATCTACGACTTATGCTGGAACTTCTTCGAAAAGAGCAGTTGTATGCCAAGTTTTCGAAATGTGACTTCTGGCTTCGCGAAGTCCACTTTCTAGGCCATGTGGTAAACAAGGATGGAATTCATGTAGATCCATCCAAGGTTGACTCGATCAAGAACTGGCCTGCACCCCCTACACCAACAGAAAATCCGCCAATTTTTGGGTTTGGCGGGATATTACAGAAGGTTTATAAAGGATTTCTCCAAGATTTCGCAACCCCTCACTTCACTGACTCAGAAGGGTGTCACCTATCGCTGGGGTGATGCACAGGAATCTGCGTTTCAGCACTTGAAAGATAGACTTTGTAGCGCGCCTATCCTCTCATTGCCTGAAGGCACAGAAGATTTTGTGGTTTATTGCGACGCTTCCATCCAAGGACTTGGTTGCTTGTTGATGCAACGAGACAAGGTCATTGCCTACGCATCACGCCAACTTAAGGTTCACAAAAAAAATTACACTACTCACGACCTGGAGCTGGGAGCAGTTGTTTTCGCGCTTAAGATATGGAGACATTACCTGTACGGTACCAAGTGCACCATTTACACCGATCACAGGAGTCTCGAGCATATCTTCAAGCAAAAGGAGTTAAACATGCGTCAACGCCGATGGGTTGAGCTCTTGAACGATTATGAATGCGCTATCAAATATCATCCGGGCAAAGCCAATGTTGTGGCCGACGCCCTCAGTCGAAAGGATACCATACCTAGGCGTGTACGTGCTTTACAGCTTACCATCCAGTCTAACCTTCCCGCTCAGATTCGCGATGCTCAGGTTGAAGATTGAAAGTAGAAAACATCAGGGCTGAGTCCCTACGAGGATCGAGGCAGCGGCTAGAACAAAAGGAAGACGGCGCTTACTATGTAACAGGGCGCATCTGGGTTCCGCTTTATGGATACTTACGCGAGCTTGTGATGGATGAAGCGCATAGGTCTCGTTATTCGGTACACCCTGGTTCGGACAAGATGTACCACGATCTCAAGACTACATATTGGTGGCCTGGCATGAAAGCCCACATAGCAACCTACGTCAGTAAGTGCTTGACTTGTGCGAGAGTCAAGACTGAATATCAGAAACCATCAGGCCTACTTCAACAACCGGAGATCCCGAAATGGAAATGGGATCAAATTTCCATGGATTTCGTTACCGGCCTGCCCAGATCTCAACGCGGAAACGATACCATTTGGGTGATCGTAGATCGACTGACCAAGTCTGCACATTTTCTGGCTATCAAGGAAACGGATAAGTTTTCTACTCTTGCAGACATTTACCTAAAGGAAGTGTTATCAAGGCATGGAGTGCCAACCTTTATTATATCTGATCGTGACGCGCGTTTTACTTCAGAATTGTGGCAAGCAATGCACAAGTCTTTTGGCTCATGTTTAGATATAAGCACCGCTTATCACCCACAGACGGATGGGCAATCTGAACGCACCATCCAAACCCTTGAAGACATGCTTAGGGCATGTGTAATTGATTTTGGTAATGGCTGGGAAAAACACCTCCCGCTAGTGGAGTTCTCATATAACAACAGCTACCACACCAGCATCCAAGCCGCTCCGTTCGAGGCATTATACGGACGCAAATGCCGATCACCTCTCTGTTGGGCAGAAGTTGGTGACAGCCAAATCACTGGCCCAGAGCTTGTGGTAGATACCACCGAGAGAATTGCTCAGATACGACAGCGAATGGCGGCAGCTCGTGACCGTCAGAAAAGCTATGCTGATAAGGGAAGAAAACCACTCGAGCTTCAGGTTGGGGATCGAGTGCTACTCAAAGTTTCACCTTGGAAAGGTGTAGTCTGCTTTGGCAAACGAGGCAAACTCAATCCGCGTTATGTCGGACCATTCGAAGTCATTGAGAAAATTGGCAAAGTCGCCTATAGGTTGAATCTACATGAAGAACTCAGCGGAGTTCACAACGTATTCCATGTGTCGAATCTGAAGAAGTGTCTGTCAGATGAGACTCTCATAGTTCCTCTAAAGGAACTCACAATCGACGACCAGCTGCGATTCGTCGAGGAACCAGTAGAGATTACGGATCGAGATGTTAAGATCCTCAAACGTACCAGGATACCTCTAGTCCGAGTTCGTTGGAATGCTCTTCGTGGCCCAGAGTATACCTGGGAACGAGAAGACCAAATAAAACTTAAATATCCCTAACTGTTTAAGAAAAACGCAACCACTACCGAGGCTGAAACTACTGCAGAATTTCGGGACGAAATTCCAAATCAACGGAAGGATGATGTGACACCCCAGGAAAATCAGGAAAACAACGCAACTTAACTAGCTTCCACAGTAACCACACGCTAAATTTCGGGACGAAATTCTCTTAATAGGGGGAGAATGTGACAGCCCTCAAATTTACATGTAACTGTACAGTTTATTAATGATAATTAAAGTGTTTGATGACTGTGGAATTACTTAACTGCTTTCTGATACCTGTGTTTGTGCTTGTTAACATACTAGTAGTATGCCGAAAAGTCACAAAATAGTCCGTTATAATTTCCTAAGAGTTAGAAATTAAAAGTGTTACAAAAATATATAAATAGGACGCTTTACGGATTAATTAAGCAGTTTAACGGAACAGTTTCGAACCGAACAACCGGACTCTAACCGGAACATAAAAATATTGGCATCGACTTTAATTTTCCTTTTCTGAGCTAGTTAGGGTCCCCGAATACCCTAACACCCGCTATAATTACTACACACTAATAACTTAGTTATTTTTCTAAAACTTAACTAACTAAACTCAAACTAATTACTAACTAAAATAGTTGAAAACAAACCAATTACCCTCCCCCATTGCAAACGATCGGTCCCATGTGGGGGGACACACTCTTACCTTGGTGATTATTTTATTTGCCTTGTGTAGTATCTAAACTACATAAAACCTAAAGGATAATAGTGGATGATGGATATTAAAATTACATGCAAGTTCACAATTCATTTACACCAACACTCTACAAAAGAACTACAAAAGAAAATTTATTTCTTTCCTTCTTGGCCACTCACGGCCGAGTGCCTTCACATACACCCACCCATTTCCAATTTTCCATCTTGCATTCTACATACATTCAAGGGTGAAGGATCGCGTATAAGGAAGCTCGGTGCTTACGGAATCGTGAGGACCTCTTCACATTGCTATTAACCGCCTATTTTTCGTCTAGTTTCTTCCCTAGCCACGAGCTAGTAGTAAGTGACTCTAAACGCCTTCTTAAGCTTGTTTAAAGTGGTTAACAAGATATTTTTCGGATGAAAATTATAAACACTACAGATCACAACTAAAAAGTCTACTAAAGTGATGAACAAGGTGGTTAATGAATGAATGTTAGTGTAAAACTTTTGAAACTAGTTTTGTTATGATTCTTGGTTGATTATCTAATGTTTTGCTGGTTAGTATTGATGTTTAATGTTGTTGTGATTAATAAACTTGCTAACGGAAATCAATCGAACGCGAACTAGGAAGTTAAAGAGTGAAAGCAGAATCTGTCCCGGTTTTACAACCAACTTCAGTTGGCTGTAAACAGGTCATAAACGCTACAAAAAAAAGTGATATTTTGAATCTAAAATATGTTATTATGAAATACGGTTCTAATGGCACTGGAATCGTAATTTTTGGACTTCGTTTACTATTTTTAAAGTGTCGATTTGTAACAACAGCTTAAGCTGAATTTTGACAGCAATAAATGGGTGTTATACTTTCAGTCATAACCTGAGTTTTGTGATGAATCGGACCATGAAATTTGTACAGTAAAGGAAAACCGATGCATTTGTAATTACCCCACTGGAATTTCGTAAATCGGACACTCGATGAATTTTAAATAAATTATCCCGTGGACTGTGGTCAGAAAAATATAAATCTGAGTTCAGCCCCGGAAAATGAATTTTTATAAAATATTGGTAAGGAACCGGACCCCAATATTTTTACACAATAGTATTTGGAACGTTTAAGACATTCTATAAAAATTTTGGAATTTTTGGAATAAGTTAACTATTTTATTAAAATATCCGAAAACAGCCCGGTTTTGAATATTTATGCTGAAATGACATAAGCTGAAACTTGCGTGTCTAAATGTCGAGTGTGCTATCTGTAAATGATCTAACATGTTATATGTGTTATGTGCATTATCGTATGTTTGTTTATGAGTGGGGAATGGATGGGAAACCTAGATGGGCATAAACCGTCAAAGTGACGCATGTTGTGTGATAGATACGTGTAGGAACTTTGTGCTCTATTTGAAAACCACTAAATAACTAACTGGTAAATCATACTAGGACGTGATTGACCGACCTTGACTGTTAGCAATATCTGAGAGTCTAACCGAGCAAACCGAGGTGAGTTCACACCCTTACTAAGGCATGGGATTCCCGGTGGTTGGGAATGGGATTGAATAACTATTTATATTATCAACACTACTAGACTACCTACTACTGTCCTCGGATTGGGAAGGGCACGTACGTAAAACCTACGTACACTCACACCTACTACTGTCCTCGGATTGGGAAGGGCACGTACGTAAAATCTACGTACACACATACTCACTACTGTCCTCGGATTAAGAAGGGCACATACGTAAAACCTACGTACACTCATACTCACTACTGTCCTCGGATTGAGAAGGGCACGTACGTAAAACCTACGTACACTCATACTTAACACCGTCCTCGGATTGGGAAGGACACTTATGGATACGCCTAGTCTAGTAACATACATAATGGGAAGCCCCCACTAAATATCGTAAAGGTTTGGGAATCAAGGATAATGGGTAATACATGGTTATGAAACGAACTTACGATTTCTGATACGAACTCAATAACTAAACAACCAAACGTGAACTCACTCAACTTTGTTGTTGACTAGTTTGTTACATGCCTTGCAGGTCATTAGATGCTATGGAGCTTGCACATGGACGTGGTCGTTGTGGAATACGAACTAATATGTCCTGTACTTACTAAATAAACGTTCTGAACTCATGGAACTTATGTTTGGGGTCTTTAAACTTATGAACTACAAACTTATGTTTTGGTTTAACGTCTTATGCTTCCGCTGTTTAAATTGAACTTGGTTAACTTCCTTTTGGTCACGAATTGTATTGTGATTGGTTTTATTTACTAAAATGCGTTGTTCAATATGATTGGTGGCTCGATCCTGGTCACGTCACGCCTCCAAGAGGTGATACTCCGCGTGTGGATTTTGGGGGTGTGACACTATATCCTAGCCCGATTCGGTCGATGATTCATTCCAAAAATAACAAAATTTCCTATAATAGTGCCCCTATCCCTATTTTAGACGTCAATTATGATTTGATCAGAACGTACCAGTCGCGTATTATAGTGTAGCGGATCGCCTTGATGAACGATCTAAATCACAGAACCCACCATCATCGGATCGATTGCAAAATCGAATTGGAATAGCGTACCATTATATTGAAGTCGAGTACCAGCAGCAATTTGGTACACAAAATGAACCAATATGGAATTCGCGGGACTCTGAGCGATTTATGTGACTATGAATCAGAACGTGCAACCACCGACGTGCAGGTTGTAAAACTGACCGAACCATTGTCAGCAGCCTCTCCCTCTCTCTTCAATGCTCTCTCTCTACGCGTCCTTCTGTTGGAACGTTTTTCACCAACGCCAAAAGAAGCCAATTCAGTTTAGCCTGAAGTTCTGCTCAACAGGGTTGCCTCTGATGTTATGAACCTATTACATCAGCCAAACGCGAAGCGACACTAACAAAAAACAAACATATATCTAATTGACAAAACAAAGCACCGGTCACAGTAGTTAGAGCAGCATCACATACTCGTTAGATGAGTAAATATACTAAACTAATTCACAAATCAAGCACAAATTCTAATACCTAAACGAAAAATTGAACCTTATAAAGAACGCGACTGACGGTCAGCAGAAGCATTTCCGTAATTCCCAATCTCCCGTCGGAATCTCCTCCATCTCCTCCCTCCACGCCTCTGGCTGGCCATATTCCGGGTTCTGAGACTCACACTGGTCTTTTAGGGTTGGTAATCCACCAGAATGTTGAGTGAATCCTAGAAGCCACAACCGTGACGGTTGCCTTCAACCACCACCATGGGTGGCCGGTCGGAGACGTGGCCGGTTTTTCCATCACTGCCGCTCTTCTCTCTGTCCATCATTGCTCTCTCTCTATCTCTCTCTCTTACTACGAAAGAAAATGGAAAATGGGAAACAGAACCCTTAACCACCACCGTCTTCTACCGTTTGACGCGTGAAACCACCCGACCATCATCACCGCCAAGAGGGTGGCCAGCTGGAGACGACGACTCCATGGGTGGCCGGTCGGAGACGTGGCCAGTTTTTCCATCAAAGCCGCCGCTCTCTCTGTCCATCGATGCTCTCTCTCTCTCTTATTCCTCTCTGTAAGCCCTAATCTGTGTTCATACAGCCAAAGAAAAGAGGATGGGAAGCGGTAGAGTTTGGTATTAAATCCCTAAATTGCCCTTTGTTACTGTTCAAAGACTTCAATTATTAATATGTGTATAATATAATGATACTTGACAAGATATTCCACTAAAACACATCCTTAATATCTAAAAACATAAATCTCACAGTTTTTAAGAAAACTAGGTTTTAATGTTGCGCGCCGCGTTGCAGCGCGACAAAACTAAGTCATTGTAAAACTATTTATTGCGACTATATACGTAGTTGTTATTAAAGCTGTGCTATTTAGTGTCTTATTTTTAAGTTGACAAGTGGAGTTTTCATACAACAGAGCCGTTGGCAGCAAGCGAGTTAGTAACTCCTGGCGATGGCGACTATTGCGATGTCTAAGCATCCACTAACCCAACAAATAAGGAATAAGAATTGTATAAATACAATCAGAAAAACGTGTGAAAGAGGAGAAAAAGGAAGATGACGTTAAGTTATGTAAGCATAAAATGTAAAAAAAAAAAAAAAAAAAGAAGACCCTATGATTTGAACTTGAGTCTCTTTAAAACACATACAACCACAAAACCACTCCACCATGATGAATAATCTAACTTTGAAGAAAATGGATATATATACACACTTAAAAAGGGTATAGGGGAAAAAGTCAACAAAAGATGACTTGAAGTTAAGACAACCAATAAGAAAAGTTTACTATTGATTATGATGTGAGAGCCATTATTCATTAGCTTTGTTTTTTAATATTTGTATATGTATAATGCATAAAAGTAATATTCCAATAAATGTCATTACTTAAAAAAAAATTAAAAAGAGTATTCCGAAAAGTGTCCAATTTTTATTTATTTATTATTTTTTTTTTTTTGTAGTTAGTAAAATGGTAGGATGTGACAGGTGTGGTATTATCTCATATGGCCTTACCAGATACCATTCCAATTTAAGGCTCATTCTATACACACCCCCCTTCTGATTATACCCCCCTTGTAAGAGGAAAACTGTCGGTCCCAGGCAGGCCCCACCTGTAAGTATGTGAGAGGAGGGGGTGAAAAAAGTAAATAAGGGGTGTAGAAAGTAGCACCCCAATTTAACTTATCAGGTTCTTGGACTTATCACATTGATGTTATTTGTTAGGAAGGTCTTCAATTGAAAAGTCTTTAGGGTAAGAGGGGCACTCCCCTAAGAGGGGAGTCCCCTCTCTTACACACCACCAACCAGCTAGTGCCACGTCAACTCCTCTCTTAAACTCCCCTAACACCCCATTTTGATGGCGGCACTCCACTCTTTAGGGGACTTGGTTTTTTTTTTTTTTATTTGTTGTTTATGCATGTTTATAAAAAAATATTAATAAAAATTAAATAAAATTTAACAAAAGACATTTCAAAGTAGAAAATAAAAATAAAAATAAAAATTAAATTCAAACTAGAAAATTAAAATTACATTCAAACTAGAAAATAAAAATTACATTAAAACTAGAAAATAATAATTTTAGAAATCGATTGGCCACCCGTACTTGTTAGCGATGTCGCGTTTTCGGGCGAGGATGAATGGCAACATATTTGGCGGAGCATCCTCGTGCGGCTTGATGAATGTTTCCATATCTCGATCGTAATTGTAGTTTTTCATCGTCTCGCGTTGTTCCGATATGAGCTCGAGAGCCTGCGCCTCTCTTTGCTTCCTCAATTCAACCGCCTCCAATTCAATCGCGTACTTCTTTTCTTTCATGGCGGTGTACTCTTTGAATTGTGCCGCCAACTCGGCCGAGCTTCCCTCGGACGATGTCGCTTGACGCTTGTCTCGCCGTTGTGCTCTTTGTGGCGAGGGATCTTCGTTCATATCGGGTATGGAAGGGTCCACCTCAACGGGCTTTCTTTTATGTCCCGAACCTTCCCCTTCCTCACCCAACAATGGGACTTGGGCCCATTTGTCGTGTTTTCGAAGGACCTCCCACGCCTCGACATGTTGAAAACCGTTCGGAAATCTCTCTTTAAATTCTGTTAAAGCGACTTTCATCACGTCGAGATCCTTGACTCCGCTTCCTCGTGTGCGATCCTACATATTATAAAATAATAAGTGTTAAAAAAATATGAACTTAGTAAAGAAAATTAAAAAATATACAATGTTAAAAAATATAATTTTTACCGCTTGTTGGTATAGGCCGTTGAAAAAGTTTATTTTCGTGTGCATCGGGCCCCATTTAGACCGTACTTGATGCACGGTCCGGTTACTTCCACCGACGGTGGCGTTAAAATGATTTAAAATCTTACGCCAAAAACTATCGCGGTTTTGTTGATTGCCCTTCTTTTTGTTGGTAGAGCAATATACCCACGCCTTTGCCAACGCCTCTTCTTGGACCTTTGTCCATTTTTCGCTCGTCATTTTTCCCTTTTTATCCCGAGCGTCATCTTCTTCGTTGCCTGCGTCTTCATCCACATTATATTCATCGTCCTCGTCGCCCAAATTTTGAGTTTCGGGCACTACCTCATCGTCCTCGTCGTCCCAAATAGGTAGAGGACGTTCAACATTTTCTTGGACCGATGGAACTTGTGGGGAACGAAAACCATATGGGTCGAAGGCGGGGGATTGAGGAGGAGCATCCATTGATAACAAATTTTGAAAACCATAGCCGAAATTGGGTTGAAGGTTGGTTGCTTGAGTGTTGTAAAAGGAGGGGTGTGAAGGTTGTTGAAAAAAAAACGGGGGTTGTGGAGTATATCCGAAAGGGGGTTGTGATTGTGCACTTGCACCGCTCGAACCACCACGAGACGGTTGCTTGCCCCGTCCCTTAGTTTTTTTCTTGGCTTCGCGGGGTTGGTTCTCCATTGTTCGGTTTGAAGTGGGTGTGGTTTGAGAGTATAAAAAATTAGTGAAGTGGGTGTGGTTTGAGAGTATAAAAAATGTGTGAAATTGTTGTGGTTTGGAGAGTATAAAAAATGAGTGAATGGTGTGGTTATTTATATATGTTTTAAAAAATAAGTGATTTTTTTTTTAAATCCGACCGTTGCCAACTCGACCGTTCCTCAACATTCGTGCCATTCAACACGGTGCCTCCACACCGAATCCACTCCCCGATTCGGGTCCCCGCACCGATTGCGGCGGTGTTCCCGATCGGTGGATGTGGTCACCGAATTGGTCCCCGCTGTACGCCCCGGACACCCTTAGAAGGAAAGAGAGAAGAAATTATAGTGTATTTCCCATTCTATTGAAAAGTCTTTAGAAATTATAGTGTATTTCTCATGCCCTGGAACAAAAACACACACAAAAAAGATGTGGTGGCAAAGTAAGGTGCAAAGAAAAGGGATAAGATATCCTAGGTGTATTTATTTTTAAGACTAGAAGGAGTGGGGGCGGCTGAGGCCCGGCGCCGGTCCCCCACAACGCCCCCCTCCATCCCACCCGTCCTCACCAGCGAACCCAAGCCGGTCTCGCCGTGCCACCTTTGAAGCATATAGCCGTTACTAACGGCTAGATTAATAAAAAAAATAACCTTTTTCAATTTAAATATATACCCATTCTTTATACAATTTCTTCAATATTTCACCCATTCTTCTCCCATTCTCATCCATTTTTATAAAAAAACACTCCCATTTTTATACCAATCTTTTATAAAAAAAAATATCTCTTCATCCACAATGGCATCTAATCCTTGGTGGTCCGGCTCTTCTTCGGATGAAGAGGAGATGTTTTTCGCAAACGCTGTGGTAAAGGCGGCGCAGATTCTTTTGGAAGAGGTAGAGGAAGAGGACTCGACTGAAAACGTTATTACCAGACGAATACAGGTTAACAGAGACCGCGAAGGAGCGCACGAGAAATTGGTTAACGATTATTTTTCGGATGCACCCCTTTACAACGCCGACACTTTCAAACGAAGGTTCCGAATGAGTCGTCGTTTATTCACACGGATTGCTGATGATTTGGCGGGGCTAGACACGTTTTTCACTCAACGACCCGATGCTCGGAATTATGAAGGGTTCACCACGTTACAAAAGTTTACTGCGGCCATTCGCCAACTGGCGTACGGGACAGTGGCCGACGCGTTGGACGAGTACTTACAGATGTCGGCAAGAACCGCGCGGGAATGTTTGTATCGATTTTGCCATAATGTGGTGAAACTGTATAGCAAAAAATATTTGCGGAAACCAAACGCGTATGATGTTCAACAGTTGTACCAAGCTCATGAAGCAAGGCACGGGTTTCCGGGAATGCTTGGTAGCATTGATTGTATGCATTGGGCGTGGCATAACTGTCCGACTGGGTGGCGAGGCCAATACACGCGAGGTGATCACGGCTATCCAACCTTAATACTTGAGGCCGTGGCGTCACAAGATTTGTGGATCTGGCATTCTTTCTTTGGGCTCCCTGGTTCACTCAACGACCTCAACGTGCTGTACCAATCGACGATCTTTAGCGATGTCGTTAATGGAATCGGTCCGGACACCCGTTTTACAGTTTCAGGGGTTGAGTATAGACGCGGGTATTATCTTGCTGACGGAATATATCCGTCTTGGTCTACAATTGTCAAGACTATTGCATATCCTGATGACGAAAAAAGGAAAAAATTCGCCAAGCATCAAGAAGGTGCAAGAAAAGACATCGAACGTTGTTTTGGTGTTTAAAAAAAAATGGGCCGTCCTTGAACAACTGGCACGTGCGTTCACACCGAAGCGGTTGCGCCTGATTATGTACGCTTGCATTTTGCTCCATAACATGATTATTGAAGACGAAGATCGGGCGATTTGTGAGTATGATGAGAATGCATCTTACGGGAATACTGTCCCGGTAGATCCGACGCAACAGGATTTAAACTCGTTCGCGCTAACCAACGACTTCACGCATATAAACCTTCAACAGGATTTGGTAGAACATATTTGGAACAACGTTAACGTAGCGGACGGTGACAAAGACGAAGACGAGTAGTTTAGTTTTTTTTTTTAGGAAATGTAATATTTTTTTTATTTTTCGGAAATGTATTTTTTTTTTTTTAGGAAATGTAATTTTTTTTATGTTATGAAATGAATTTATTTATGTTGTATTTGTTAATTTTTATAAAGTTTTTATTAAGTTAATAAAGTAAAACTTAGAAAATTATAAAATAATGAGGTGGGCTAGCCCCATCCTCCATCCCCCTCAATTATCATGGAGGCCCATCCCACGAGCCGCCTACGTGGCGCCTACGTAGAAGCTCATCCCGTGGGGATGGGCCAAATCATACCCTTTAGTGTAACAGACAATATCATGGAGCCTATTTTCTTTAAATGATTATCAAATAATTACACATTCATACACTTTGAAAGGAAGTCAACTATACTAATTCCTTAATTGTTTATTTTTTTCTTTATCCTGTCTTACTTTATTTTTTACTTATACCTCTATACTTTGGGCTTTTTCATTAACACCCCTACACTTTGGTTAAGTTTTTCTATATTAGTTTTTTTTTAACTAAGTTACTTTACTAACCCTGCACTTTAATAAAGTTAATATAGTGAAGTTTAAATAAGTTGGTCAACATCCAAAAACTTAGGGCAAAAAATTTCCAATTATGTATGTATTTATGATAATCATGCCAGGTCAAATTCTCATCAGTATATTACTTCTTTTGTTGCACCTTGTTTTTTTATTATGTTAAAGCAAGTAGGTTGCAATAGCTCACAAGAAAGTTGGCTTTGCATCCCACCAGGACCCTAAGTACTCGGGTTCGAACTTGTGGTGGGGTTTATTCTACCTTGTATTCTTTTTACTATTACTCGATTTTTATGTCTTTGTTATTTTTTTATTTACTTTCTTTAATATCCTTTTATTTTAACTTACAAATTATAATACTCCTGTTATGTTAATGTTTTGTGTGCCGTTCTTGATAAACAATTGCTTTAGTAACTGGCTATGGGTTTATCATGACAGCCGGCCAAAGGCCAAGGGCAATAACCATTCGATGCACAAGCCCAGTTGCTACAAGCCCAGCTGTCACACTCCAACCGATAGAGGAAACATCGGAGTGAGACGAAAACGAGATTGCTCGAGACTTCATAACGTACTAAGGTGACAATATTTAAATAACACATTTCATTTCATAGTAAAAAAATGACATTGTCTTGAATTGGAAAGTACAACATTTGCAACTTAAACAATTACAATAATAGAATCACAAATAAGAATTTAAGTGTGTTTCTAAATTCATCCTAAATTGATTTCTTTAAGCGTCAACATACGTTTCCTGCAACATGTATAAAAATAAAATCAACAAAACTTGACTAGTATACAAGTTTGAATACATAGCATAAGCATAAAAGATTGTCTCAAATCCAACATTGTAATTTATATACTAAGTTGAAGGTAGCATGCATGACTAACATGTTTGGTGGATTGAGTGATTGTGTGTATTAAAATAAAATCAACAAAACTTGACGAGTATACAAGTTTGATAAATTGCCATGTGGATTCGAGACAATGCTTTGATACTTATGCTATACTATTTCAAACCTTGTGTACTCGCCTTTGCTTTTGCATTAAACTTTATTTTAAACAAGTTACAGGTTGAGGATGATGATGCTATGAAACGAAGTAGCGATGATGCCTAGATACACATTTAGACGTCTTAGGTTTAAATTGTTGTATCAAATTTTGTTTCGTTATGTTATGAACATGTTGTTATTTGAATTTCTATGTAATGTTGACAATTTGAATTATGAAATGAAAATGGTTGATTTAAATATTGTCACGAATAGTGTTATGAAGTCTCTTGTAATCTATTTCGTCTCATCCTGATGATTCCGCCATCGGTTGGGGTATGACAGATTGGTATCAGAGCCATAACTATAGGGAATTAGGTAGAATTGCCATGTTCGACCTAGTCTATAGTAGGTGTCACACCCCTTTCTAAGGCGGAAGCACGAGGTGTGATCCTGAAAGGTTCTCATTGTATACGAATGGTAAACATACCACATGATCATAAAATAGCTCCAACATGCCATTGTCATTACATATTCAAAACATAAGTTAAGTTTAGAGTTTACATCACAGAATAAAATATTGTCTGAAAAGTTTACAACTTTATTTAAAAGATAGACATCAAGGTTTGGTTCTTATATCACCACACAGAATGGAATATAATAACCAAATCCCACAAAATAGGCATAGGAGTCTTGACACGACATGACTAAAACATAAGCGTCATCCCGGAGCAAGAGTAAGACTGCACGTTCATCCACTTTAGTTACCTGAAATACATGTAAGGTTTGGAAAATCGTCAACATAATGTTGGTGTGAATTCATGCAATTGTGTGAAAACATTTAAGCATTCGTTGTAGAAAACATGGTATGTAATAGTACTGAAATAAGTACTTCTGTAAATGTAAGGAAATCGAGATCGCTAATGGTTTGCAAGGCCATTAACATGTGTAACGACATAGGAAGCATCCAAACCATAGGCATTTTTACTTGTCGATTCACGACTAGAGACACAAAAGCACTTCTTGGTAAAAGTGTGGCCAAGAGTGTAGTTTCCTGAAACCCATTAAATCTAACCTTTTGTTCCGCGGTCTAGGTATGTAATTGATTAATGGTGCTTATGGCACCCTATACGTCACATGATCTATAGTATCATTCCTTAGTTTTTGTATTCAACATACCATAGTACATGTATTTTTCCCAAGTTTATAAAACAAGTAAAAGTTTAAAAGTGGGGACATGAACTCACAAATTTGCGTATCCTGCGTCGTAAACTTCACCGGTTGGTTTTGTAGCGTTGTGACCTATACGTGTTCTATTAATGTTAGTCACTAGACTTGTATCACACAAGTACAAGTCACCATCTTTTGCTTATGTATGTTCTTTGTATGTTGATTCTTTATGAGGGTCGTGCCCTTATTTGTCGGGTCTTGCCCGTTTGCCATGTTCTTGCACTTTAAGTATATATTGTTTATTTGTAAATATATATTTCACTTCTCAAATATATATTCATTTATAAAGTCTTTCTCAAGGTTATAAGTGTTAAAAATAATATATATTTTTAACTTTTAATGTATGTTACTTATATTATTTTCCCAAAAATAAATATAAGTATTTTGTGAAATAATATTTTCAATATTATTTTTGTACAAGTATTCTTAGGAAAGTTTACTTGTATTTTATGTAAATACTTGTGTATTTTGTACTTTTCACCAAAAATCAATACTTTGGTTTTTATTACTTTCCGGAATTATATTTCTTAAAAATAATGTATTTTTAAGACTTGTATGAAATATATATTTTGTCACACTATAAAATATATATATGCTTATTCTTGTTATCCACCCGATTTTGTATAAATTCCATTAAAAATATATATTTTTAACTTTTAATGTATGTTACTTATATTATTTTCCCAAAAATAAATATAAGTATTTTGTGAAATAATATTTTCAATATTATTTTTGTACAAGTATTCTTAGGAAAGTTTACTTGTATTTTATGTAAATACTTGTGTATTTTGTACTTTTCACCAAAAATCAATACTTTGGTTTTTATTACTTTCCGGAATTATATTTCTTAAAAATAATGTATTTTTAAGACTTGTATGAAATATATATTTTGTCACACTATAAAATATATATATGGTTATTCTTGTTATCCACCCGATTTTGTATAAATTCCATTACTTGGTAATGGTTATATATTTGTCCAAGAATTTATATTTAAGTCCATAAGTGTCCATAAATTGTCCAAGTTCAATAATATGTTAGGGAATATATTTTCATAAATATATTTTCCTGTATTTGTCCATGTACTTCCTTGTGAGGAATTTTTGTATACTTGTATACTTATGTATTCCCATGTATTTGTATGTGTATTTTGATATTTATACTACATGGGAGTATTTAGTGTAATTTCAAGTCCCTAATACACTACTACATATAATACACAGACTATACACTTAGCACAAAATTTGGTGACCACTAAATATATATATTTTCCTTAAAAAAATATACATACTTAATATTAATTTTAACTTGAAGAAATCATCATTTCTTGACTTGAAATTTCACACAAGAACTAGGGAAACCTTGGTAAATATTTTTAGGTGAATTTTTAGGGAGTAAGTTTCACCACAACTTATATTTTCTAAGTGTGAAAATTTTATAAAAATTTTGACATAGTTTCCCCTAAAAATGGAGGTTTCCTATGTTTTCAAAACATGTGTTTATTTTCTTTTCAACACCAAAAACAATTTTCAACAATAATCACCAACAATATACACTAATTTCTTTATATGAAACATCATGGTGAACTTGATTCTTGTTAAAAATGTGTAGTCTTTTAGATCTACGCTTTACATAAGATGATCTTTCCAAAAATAAGTGTTCTTGAGTATTTTAAATAAACTTTTATGGAACTTTATTTTACTAACCAACTCATACATGAGTTTAATGTTCTTAAAGTTTGTAAATCATGTTCTAAAACCACTTTTATGTTTATAAGAAAGATCATTATTTTTAACATCATGTTTCACCATGGATCTTTCAAGATCCATGCTTAATAACTTTAGATCTTTCATAAAGAAGCCTTTTGTTAAACTTTTAACAAACTTTTTCATGGGTTTTAGTTTTAAAAATAAGTTCTACATACACTTTATTACTTCAAGATTACAAGTTTATGCATAAAAAATCATTTTTCAAGTTCACATAATGCTTGATATGTTCATCTTTAAGTTTATCCATGGATCCTTCAAGATCCATGGTTAAACTTGTTAGATCTAAGCTTTTAACAAGCTTAACATACTTGATCTAAACATAAACACAAGATATAACATCAACAACTTCATTACATACACCAAAAATTAATATAATCACTTGTTTTCTTCATGAATATGTTAGATCTTCTCATTTTTAACTTTAAAAGTTAAGTTGTTTAGATGGTGAAACTTGTACATAACATAAACATGAACTAATATAGTGATCAAGAAGCTTACTACTAGCTCTAATGGCTAGGGAAGTGGTACAAGAATGAAGAAGATGATTATGGAAGAAATCAAGTTGTTAAAAGCTCCAAAGTGAGGTCATTCCACTTCTAGCACCTTACACCTTTTTAGATGGCCTCCATACACCTCCTAGTAACCTTGGATTGTGAGGTTGAAGCTTGAAAATGGTGGTGTGTGTGTGGGAGTAGTGAGCCGAGAGTTAGAGGAGAAGAAAGGAAGGAGATGATGAATTTTGTGAAGTAATGGACAATGCTTACTACCTTATGGACTTTATAAAAGAAATCCCAGCATGTTGATCTCCATTAGGATTCTTTGCAGAAAAATTAGGGACAAGAGATAATAAAATATTCCAAGCCATGTGGGACCTATTGGGGCCGGCCAAGGGTGAAAGGGGGGGGGGTAAATTGTAATTTTTGGGAAGTTAAGGGTTTAAAGTGCAAACGAGGGGGTTTAAGTTAGTTTAAGTGTGTTTTGGTGTTTTTATGATTTTTAAGGTGTTCTAGCACCAATAATAGTTTAATATCATAAAAACATTACTTCTAGTCAAATTTTGATGTCCCGGGTATTGTCCGGTTATTCGTTTCGTTACGGTTCGTTAAAGTGCTGAATTGCGCAGTTTCACTAAGTATGAAGCCCCTTTCGTGACAGTTTCAATTCCCGACACTTTGTAAGTTATTCTAGCCAATAAAACATAAATTCTGCATGATATTATTGTGTTAAAAAGCTGATTATAGCTGAATTATGGCTGTTTTATGCTGAATTCTGCATTTAAAGTGCGTTTCGGGTGTCTTTTAGTGCATAGTTTAGCTTCCGAAAAGTTTATATGTTAACCCTTGTATCCACACTTGGGTTTTAATGTATTTTAGATGTTGGACCTATTCCTAGTCCCTAATTCTATTGTCTGACTGCTTTCTGCAGAATTGCTGACATAGTGTGTCTTACCGGTGAGTTTACTAGTCTTTCTGACGCAACGCTTAAAGTAATGCATAAAGAAATATTTGAAGTATAAAACGTGCATGAATTCACATGTATAGCATGTAATCAGACAATGTTGGCTTTTAAGCACATAATTGCAGATAATAAATAATATTAGAATGGTACGGAAATTACCGGTTTTGTGCTAGTTGTCACAGTCTCCCCCCGTTAAAAGAATTTCGTCCCGAAATTCAAGCTGTGTTATCTCCCGCAGGAGCTTCCTCGAACAGATGGGGGTACTTGGCTTTAAACTTGTCTTCACGTTCCCATGTGTATTCGGGTCCGTGCTTTGATTTCCAACGTACTTTGACAAGTTTAATGCGGCTCCTCCTTGTTTTGTGGATCTTCCAATCCGTTACCTCAATGGGCTGTTCTGTAAATTGGAGCGTGTCGTCAATATGTACCTCATTAGCAGGGATGATAACTGTTTCCTAGGTTGGACTCTTTTTAAGGTTGGACACATGGAACGTATCATGTACGCCATTCAGTTCTTCCGGTAACTCCAACTAGTACGCTACGGTACCAATTTTTTCCGAGATTTTGAATGGTCCAATATATCATGGATTCAGCTTCCCACGTTTTCCGAACCTTGCTACACCTTTCCAAGGTGAGACCTTCAATAAAACTTTGTCTCCCACATCGAAATCTAAGGGTTTCCGTCTACGATCGGCGTAGCTCTTTTGTCGATCACGAGCCACCTTAATGCGCTCTCGGATCTGAATGATCTTATCTGTTGTCTCTTGAACAAGTTCAGGACCAATCATGCGTTTGTCTCCAGCGTCTGCCCAGCATAACGGCGAGCGGCACTTGCGGCCATATAGAGCTTCGAACGGTGCGGCTTTTATGCTTGTATGGTAGCTGTTATTATAGGAAAACTCAACTAATGGTAGATGAGTATCCCAGCTGCCGCCTAGATCCATAACACATGCCCAAAGCATATCTTCCAGTGTCTGTATGGTCCGTTCGCTCTGGCCGTCTATTTGCGGATGGAAGGCCGTGCTTAGATCCAGTTGAGATCCAAAGGCCTCCTGGAAGGATTGCCAGATCCTTGATATGAAACGCCCGTCTCTGTCTGAAATAATCGAAATAGGCACTCCATGACGTGCCACAATTTCCTTAAGATACAGCTCAGCAAGCTTTCCCGTGCTATCCTTCTCTCGGATTGGTAGGAAATGAGCAGACTTCGTTAATCGATCAACTATCACCCATATCATATCATGCCCTCTAGGGGTCTTGGGTAATTTCGTTATAAAATCCATTGAAATTTGCTCCCATTTCCACATGGGTATCTCTGGTTGTTGCAGTAGACCAGACGGTTTCTGATATTCGGCCTTAACCTTAGCACATGTTAGGCACTTTCCAACGTAAACAGCAATGTCGCTTTTAAGCTTTGGCCACCAATAACACTCATTCAAGTCTTGATACATTTTGTCCGATCCTGGGTGAATCGAGTATCTTGACTTGTGAGCTTCATCGAAGATAACTTCTCGAATACCGCCATAGAGCGGTGTGACACCTGTGTCACTCTAACCATCAAAAAAATGCCAAAACAATGAAATATTGTGTTTCATACTTGGGATTTGTAGAAATATGTGTATCGTTTGCACATATCAACTCTTGTTCAATTCCAAAACTCTAAATCGCTTTCTGGAAGGTTATACGCGCACCGATGCGTAAATATAACCAGTTTAATGCAACGAACACTCTGGAATAGTGACATATACTTAACATACCTTAAATAACCTTTACATAACTTAGAAATAAGTTTTGAAGGCTTTGGTATGGCAAAATCAAGTTAAATCGCTTACAGGGACTAAATTTGACAAACTGCGAAAGTATACCAAATTGAACTGTAACAGACATTCCGAAACATGACCATAAGTTAAACATACCATAAATATCCTTTACATAGCTTAGAAATAGGCTTTGAGGTGTTCGGTATGCTAAAATAAACTTTTGTGTCATTCAGGGACTAAAAGCGTCAAAAAGTGCACAAGTTTGCATTTTCGCGCATAACTTACGTTCTGAATACATCCGGACATCCAAAAATTTATGTAAGCACTAAAATATTGTATTTTAGTGTTTGGCATAAGAAAAATCCATTCGTTTCGTCATTTGGATCGTTTTTCGCGCTTATGCGCATTCCGTCGTAATTAAGCGAACATCGCGTTCGTACGGCCAAACGAACCAACCTCCGGCATATTTTTGAGCATGTTTCATGTCCACAATGTTTAGGCATCATTTTAGGGCCTTAAAGTTGGCTTTATGGGCCTTAGAAGTGCCGGAAATGGGTTTAAACACGTGCAGGGACCAAAACTGTAGATTCTGAAACTTGTTTTCTGATCTGAAGAGCTAGGCGGCCCGCGTGAGCCCAAGCTTAAATCTTAGGCGGCCCGCGTCAGCCTCTCTGATCAGATAATATCGAACAGTCAGCAGATTCCAGCTGTTTTATTCACATCCACACATTCTCAACTGCACATTCAGCTCATTTAGACCCATTTTTAGCCACCACAACTTTTCGACACTTGTACGGATATGATTAAGGCACGATATTCGACAAACGATCTTAACAGTTCGGGTATTCCTATAAATACCCAACCCACACAACTTCAAAACCCACTAGAATTCTGATCCTAGAAGCTCTAAGTTGAAACCATTGTTTCATACCTGAGTTACTTGGATCGGGATTAGCATTCGGGGACCCTTCGTAAGTATTCTTTCGTTCTTTTATTGCTTTTCGAGTCTTTCGAGTCTGAAAGTCAAACTTTGTTTGACTTTCTGCGTTGACCAGTTATGGTCAATGCGAAGTTCGTTTGAACTTCGCAACGTGAGTGTAATCACGTTGGTTATAGTCCCTTGGGACTATGCTTACTGATTACCACGTTGTCTAGGGTCGTAGGTTAAGCGATCTAATAAATCGCTTATACCTCGAACCCGACCCAGTTTGGTCGATCATTAGGATCCGACCAAATACATTAGGTGACCATAGTAGGTAGGGAATAACCTTCCGAGGTTATACCCTATGGTCACATCGTTGAGTAGTTGTATGATAGGTAGTTTATATGCCTTAGGTAAATTACCAGAATACCCTTTTCATGTATAATTGGTAATTAAGCATATGTAACCTAAACTTTTGTCACATAACTGATTATGTAACATGTTTAGGCATATAACACTTGTCATAGGACTAGTTAGACGGTCCGAACGCGTTTCACGCCAACGACGCGTTAAAGTAGCATAAGCTACCTAAACGGGTCGTAATGGGTCGAAAGCACTTAGATTAAGGTTTCATTTAGTATGTAGGCTTTGTTAAACCATATGACACGAGTCTCTATACTCGTTTGGTTTACGAACCCTCATTCTATCAGATCTTCCGATTTAGGTCCGGTTTATTAACATAGTTACCTATATTAGGTGCCGTTTGATATCCGTGATCTCTAGCATTGTTTGGTTGTTACTCAAGGACTACTAAGCAATCTCAAGTGAGTACATAGACCCCTCTTTTACTGTTTTCCAAACTGTTTTGGGGTGAAACACATGTGCCTACTTGTTACTTTCATGCTTTCCTGTTTTCACATCATATACTTGCTATGTTTATTAGTACATTTATAGTACATGATTTTATTACATCTTATGCTAGGTATGCCCATTGTGTGCATTACTTAGTACATCGTTTTACATTACATTATATGCTACGTATGTCTATTGTTGTATACGTAGTACAGGTCACATGCTACGTATGTCTATTGTTGTATACGTAGTACAGGTCACATGCTACGTATGTCTATTGTTGTATACGTAGTACAGGTCACATGCTACGTATGTCTATTGTTGCATACTTAGTACAGGTCATATGCTACGTATGTCTATTGTCGCGTACTTAGTACATTTGTTATTCATCACAGGCTTACATTTTGGATACATATTACATGATTTACATTAGACATGAACATTTTACATCTTGATGGTTTGGTTTGATTAAGTGATTAAGTAACGATGCGTGTGTAATATGATACAAGCATGGTGGATACGCCGCTGGTACTTCCTATATATAAGTGTTTGTATGGTATTACATATATCGTAGCGTTATTTGAATCATTTCAGTTTAATACATATAACATTTTATACAAATAACATACTTTTCACAATACATTGTTTTACAAGCAACTTATCTTATACAAACTCAGTTTACATGGTTATTCATTTAACCATACATTATTCACTTATTTATACATATCATCTGATCTCATTGTTTTTCAAATGATTTACAAGACAAAGCAAATTACAAGGTTCATGACTAAACATTTTCTCAAACATAAGTCATGAAACCTATTTTCACAAAACCTATGTATCTCACAGGCATTTTTATGCTGACGTACCTATTTTCACATGTGTTTTTCAGGAGCTGTTGCATAAGATGATCAAGATACACATAGGTAAACTTGGGCTTTAGTGACAATAAAAGATGCAAGACTAGTTAATTATGTTGTATTTATTTGTTTGTTAAGACATTGTAACACTTTTAATCAATAAAACGAAACTTCAATTGCCATGGATTTGAAACAATTAATTCTGTTACAACACTCCCCGACATTTCCGCCACGTTTTGTATGTTCTACGTGGTCGGGGTGTGACAGAAAAGATGGTATCAGAGCCAATGGTTATAGGGAATTAGGTTATTAGTAATGCTTTGACCTAGTCTATAACCTTCTTAGGACCCTAACGCGAGTTTACTTGCGTTTAGTCATAAAACAATACCGTCACCTATCCTTAGGCGACGACCACAACAAGAACATAAATTTCAAAACCGCTTTGAAAACTAATCATCTGTTCTAGGATGATTGATTACTAGGTTTTGAACCCTCTATTGTAAGGTTTTGAACCCTCTGTTACATGGTTTTGAACCCCTTTGAGTTTTCAAAACTCTCGTCAAGGTTTTGGGTTTCTAATAATGTGAACACGTGCAAACTGGAAGGGTGAATGCCTGTATTCTGGGTTTTCTGTCTAGGCAAGCACTTCGTATACATCTCATCAGACGCGAGACCAGTTGTGCTTACCTGGGAATTCTTGGGATGAGTATTCACTTATAGGCGAGCATGTCTTCGCGATACATTATTTTTGACCTATTTACTTTGATTAATCACCGAGGCCGTTTGTTGCTTTGTAGTAACAAACAAATGACCACTATCCTTGCTTTCATCAGATTTGTTTCATCTCATTCTTTTCGTCTAATTCTTTCACTCGTTTCATCATATTTCCTCTTTTAGAATGCCTCCACGACGCGAAAATCCGGTATCTATTGACGATCTGGCAGCTGTCATTACACAGCAAATGACTGTTGCAATCCCGAACGTCGTTGCTCAATGTTACCAAGCTATCAACAACAATAATGCCCTCTGCAGCTTCAAGACGTTCAACTCGGCCAAGCCATCAAAGTTTTCTGGGTCTCAAGGAGCGACTGCACTTCTGCAATGGTTCGAGAGTCTAGAGAGCACCTTCAGGCATGTTCAATGTCCAAACGAGCGAAAGGTAGACTTCGCATCTAGCGTCTTTGAGAAACGAGCTTTGACGTGGTGGAACGGTGTGGTGAGAGATAGGGGTGCCGAAGTGGCACTGGCCCAAACTTGGGAAGAACTTCGAGTACTGATGATGAAGGAATTCTGTCCTCGTCATGAGATCAGGGCATTGGAAAAGGAATTTGACGATCTTAAGCAAGACAGCGGTGAACATCGAGCATACACCGATCGATATAAGGAGCTGAGCCTGTTGTGTCCTACCATGGTTACGCCTTTGGATAAGGCTATCGAAAAATACATTGATGGTCTCCCTGACTCAATTCAAGACATTGTTACTGGTAGTAACCCAACTACGGTTAGGCAGGCCATTGAGCTATCTGCAACCTTGACTGAATCTCAGATCAGGAAACGTAAGCTTTTCCGAAAGGGTGACAAGAAAGCGATCGAGGAATCGAAACCAATAGAGGAATCAAAGATCATGGATGAACCGACTGGATCCCCTAGGAAGTCAAAGAAGCGAAAGGCTTCTCAGAACTTTGCCATGGTTACTCACAATGATCAAGCCGTCCCCAACCAACCAGCTCAACCCCATACTAGGAAGCCATACAATGGAACTTCACCCTTGTGCAACAAATGCAACCTTTATCATCATGCTATGGTGAAGTGCCGCGAATGCCAAATTTGTGGACGTAAAGGTCATACAGCAAAAGTTTGCGTAGCAGCAGTTGCACCAAATCAAGCTAACAACAAACCTGCTCGAGCTCGCTTTCCACCAGGTTCTTGCTATAAGTGTGGCGAGATGGGACATTTCCGAAGAAATTGCCCAAAGCTTGCTAATGCTAATCCAGCACAGAGATGATCATCTGACCGACTAGAAGGCAACACCGTTTAGAAATAATCATGTCTTATGTATTATTTTCTTTTGTTGTCAAGGTCCATGAAACAGTTGTTATCATTGTTAATAAATAAATCTTTTTATTTACATTGCAATGTATTTATGTGATTGTATGTATAAACAACATATCCCCTACAATACCGACAATCAAGGAATCGTATTCCTTGAAAAGCAAACTACCCCCAAAATTCTCCCATTTTACAATCTCTTGCGTTTTACACAAAGATCCTAAGTACCCGTCTCTTGCAAAGAGACGAAGTGCAAGGTGCAAGTTATAACTCTGTACGAATACCCCAAGTACCACTATAAATTCTTAATAGGGTACCCAAAGGTATTTTTGTATGTCCTAAATTATTGTGTACCTTAATTCGAATATTGCGTTTTCCTGAAAACAAAAATCGAATTTTTGGTAGATCATCCTATCTTCATGAATGTATTCTTGAAATGATTAAAGTGCCAAATGAAATCCACGAATTGGATTCCTGGTGTACTTTAAGTATCCGTGTCCAAAGATAACAAATCAATAACCAAGTTAAACAACTATGTGATTATGTGCTTATGTGTTTCCTTTTATGTTTTTGAGTAATCCAAGTTTTTGTTATCCAAATCCTCGTAGAATCTTCCATATCTTCGTATAAGGGATTCATGGTAGGATATCCAAAGGTACTATATTAAATCCTCAATGGGCTTTTACGTAATAGTAAAGACCCTTGGATTATATTGTACTATTCCATAATTAGACCCTTGAGTGGTCTAGTTAAACAGATCTGGTTAGGATTATCATGTGATGAGATAGCTGAAAGGACTCCTTGGTGGCTTAATTAATAAGATCATCTGTTGATCTAATTAAAAGGACCCTATGGTAGTCTAGTCATACTTATCACAGGTTTGATTTTCCTCCCCTAAAACATTTCAAGACAAACTGTGCGGACTATGCAAGGAATTACGTAATTATGGATGCATACATAATTATGGAATTCAGTGCACAGAAACCACAGCAAGTTTTGTCGTGTATCTAGAGTTAATCCTATTCATTTTTGTTTCTGAAGAAATGGTGAAAAATGACTCATTTCGTTCATTTTTGTTTCTGAAGAAATGGTGAAAAATGACTCATTTCGTTCATTTTTGTTTCTGAAGAAATGGTGAAAAATGACTCATTTCCTTCATTTTTGTTTCTGAAGAAATGGTGAAAAATGACTCATTTCGTTCATTTTTGTTTCTGAAGAAATGGTGAAAAATGACTCATTTCGTTCATTTTTGTTTCTGAAGAAATGGTGAAAAATGACTCATTTCCTTCATTTTTGTTTCTGAAGAAATGGTGAAAAATGACTCATTTCGTTCATTTTTGTTTCTGAAGAAATGGTGGAAAATGACTCATTTCGTTCATTTTCGGTTCTGAAGAAGTTGTGGAAAATGACTCCTTTCGTTCATTTTCGGTTCTGAAGAAGTTGTGGAAAATGACTCATTTCGTTCATTTTTGGTTCTGAAGAATGTCCGTTAAGGAAATGTCAGGATTATGCCTTTCATATCTCTGGTGGTTATTTAACACAAAGCCACAGATAGACTCCTACGAATGAATTTCGGGACGAAATTTCCTAAAGTAGGGGAGACTGTGACACCTGTGTCACTCTAACCATCAAACAAATGCCAAAACAATGAAATATTGTGTTTCATACTTGGGATTTGTAGAAATATGTGTATCATTTGCACATATCAACTCTTGTTCAATTCCAAAACTCTAAATCGCTTTCTGGAAGGTTATACGCGCACCGATGCGTAAATATAACCAGTTTAATGCAACGAACACTCCGGAATAGTGACATATACTTAACATACCTTAAATAACCTTTACATAACTTAGAAATAAGTTTTGAAGGCTTTGGTATGGCAAAATCAAGTTAAATCGCTTACAGGGACTAAATTTGACAAACTGCGAAAGTATGCCAAATTGAACTGTAAAAGATATTCCGGAACATGACCATAAGTTAAACATACCATAAATATCCTTTACATAGCTTAGAAATAGGCTTTGAGGTGTTCGGTATGCTAAAATAAACTTTTGTGTCATTCAGGGACTAAAAGCGTCAAAAAGTGCACAAGTTTGCATTTTCGCGCATAACTTACGTTCTGAATACATCCGGACATCCAAAACTTTATGTAAGCACTAAAATATTTTATTTTAGTGTTTGGCATAAGAAAAATCCATTCGTTTCGTCATTTGGATCGTTTTTCGCGCTTATGCGCATTCCGTCGTAATTAAGCGAACATCGCGTTCGTACGGCCAAACGAACCAACCTCCGGCATATTTTTGAGCATGTTTCATGTCCACAATGTTTAGGAATCATTTTAGGGCCTTAAAGTTAGCTTTATGGGCCTTAGAAGTGCCGGAAATGGGTTTAAACACGTGCAGGGACCAAAACTGTAGATTCTGAAACTTGTTTTCTGATCTGAAGAGCTAGGCGGCCCGCGTGAGCCCAAGCTTAAATCTTAGGCGGCCCGCGTCAGCCTCTCTGATCAGATAATATCGAACAGTCAGCAGATTCCAGCTGTTTTATTCACATCCACACATTCTCAACTGCACATTCAGCTCATTTAGACCCATTTTTAGCCACCACAACTTTCCGACACTTGTACGGATACGATTAAGGCACGATATTCGACAAACGATCTTAACGGTTCGGGTATTCCTATAAATACCCAACCCACACAACTTCAAAACCCACTAGAATTCTGATCCTAGAAGCTCTTAGTTGAAACCATTGTTTCATACCTGAGTTACTTGGATCGGGATTAGCATTCGGGGACCCTTCGTAAGTATTCTTTCGTTCTTTTATTGCTTTTCGAGTCTTTCGAGTCTGAAAGTCAAACTTTGTTTGACTTTCTGCGTTGACCAGTTATGGTCAATGCGAAGTTCGTTTGAACTTCGCAACGTGAGTGTAATCACGTTGGTTATAGTCCCTTGGGACTATGCTTACTGATTACCACGTTGTCTAGGGTCGTAGGGTAAGCGATCTAATAAATCGCTTATACCTCGAACCCGACCCAGTTTGGTCGATCATTAGGATCCGACCAAATACATTAGGTGACCATAGTAGGTAGGGAATAACCTTCCGAGGTTATACCCTATGGTCACATCGTTGAGTAGTTGTATGATAGGTAGTTTATATGCCTTAGGTAAATTACCAGAATACCCTTTTCATGTATAATTGGTAATTAAGCATATGTAACCTAAACTTTTGTCACATAACTGATTATGTAACATGTTTAGGCATATAACACTTGTCATAGGACTAGTTAGACGGTCCGAACGCGTTTCACGCGAACGACGCGTTAAAGTAGCATAAGCTACCTAAACGGGTCGTAATGGGTCGAAAGCACTTAGATTAAGGTTTCATTTAGTATGTAGGCTTTGTTAAACCATATGACACGAGTCTCTATACTCGTTTGGTTTACGAACCCTCATTCTATCAGATCTTCCGATTTAGGTCCGGTTTATTAACATAGTTACCTATATTAGGTGCCGTTTGATATCCGTGATCTCTAGCATTGTTTGGTTGTTACTCAAGGACTACTAAGCAATCTCAAGTGAGTACATAGACCCCTCTTTTACTGTTTTCCAAACTGTTTTGGGGTGAAACACATGTGCCTACTTGTTACTTTCATGCTTTCCTGTTTTCACATCATATACTTGCTATGTTTATTAGTACATTTATAGTACATGATTTTATTACATCTTATGCTAGGTATGCCCATTGTGTGCATTACTTAGTACATCGTTTTACATTACATTATATGCTACGTATGTCTATTGTTGTATACGTAGTACAGGTCACATGCTACGTATGTCTATTGTTGTATACGTAGTACAGGTCACATGCTACGTATGTCTATTGTTGTATACGTAGTACAGGTCACATGCTACGTATGTCTATTGTTGTATACGTAGTACAGGTCACATGCTACGTATGTCTATTGTTGCATACTTAGTACAGGTCATATGCTACGTATGTCTATTGTCGCGTACTTAGTACATTTGTTATTCATCACAGGCTTACATTTTGGATACATATTACATGATTTACATTAGACATGAACATTTTACATCTTGATGGTTTGGTTTGATTAAGTGATTAAGTAACGATGCGTGTGTAATATGATACAAGCATGGTGGATACGCCGCTGGTACTTCCTATATATAAGTGTTTGTATGGTATTACATATATCGTAGCGTTATTTGAATCATTTCAGTTTAATACATATAACATTTTATACAAATAACATACTTTTCACAATACATTGTTTTACAAGCAACTTATCTTATACAAACTCAGTTTACATGGTTATTCATTTAACCATACATTATTCACTTATTTATACATATCATCTGATCTCATTGTTTTTCAAATGATTTACAAGACAAAGCAAATTACAAGGTTCATGACTAAACATTTTCTCAAACATAAGTCATGAAACCTATTTTCACAAAACCTATGTATCTCACAGGCATTTTTATGCTGACGTACCTATTTTCACATGTGTTTTTCAGGAGCTGTTGCATAAGATGATCAAGATACACATAGGTAAACTTGGGCTTTAGTGACAATAAAAGATGCAAGACTAGTTAATTATGTTGTATTTATTTGTTTGTTAAGACATTGTAACACTTTTAATCAATAAAACGAAACTTCAATTGCCATGGATTTGAAACAATTAATTCTGTTACAACACTCCCCGACATTTCCGCCACGTTTTGTATGTTCTACGTGGTCGGGGTGTGACAGAAAAGATGGTATCAGAGCCAATGGTTATAGGGAATTAGGTTATTAGTAATGCTTTGACCTAGTCTATAACCTTCTTAGGACCCTAACGCGAGTTTACTTGCGTTTAGTCATAAAACAATACCGTCACCTATCCTTAGGCGACGACCACAACAAGAACATAAATTTCAAAACCGCTTTGAAAACTAATCATCTGTTCTAGGATGATTGATTACTAGGTTTTGAACCCTCTATTGTAAGGTTTTGAACCCTCTGTTACATGGTTTTGAACCCCTTTGAGTTTTCAAAACTCTCGTCAAGGTTTTGGGTTTCTAATAATGTGAACACGTGCAAACTGGAAGGGTGAATGCCTGTATTCTGGGTTTTCTGTCTAGGCAAGCACTTCGTATACATCTCATCAGACGCGAGACCAGTTGTGCTTACCTGGGAATTCTTGGGATGAGTATTCACTTATAGGCGAGCATGTCTTCGCGATACATTATTTTTGACCTATTTACTTTGATTAATCACCGAGGCCGTTTGTTGCTTTGTAGTAACAAACAAATGACCACTATCCTTGCTTTCATCAGATTTGTTTCATCTCATTCTTTTCGTCTAATTCTTTCACTCGTTTCATCATATTTCCTCTTTTAGAATGCCTCCACGACGCGAAAATCCGGTATCTATTGACGATCTGGCAGCTGTCATTACACAGCAAATGACTGTTGCAATCCCGAACGTCGTTGCTCAATGTTACCAAGCTATCAACAACAATAATGCCCTCTGCAGCTTCAAGACGTTCAACTCGGCCAAGCCATCAAAGTTTTCTGGGTCTCAAGGAGCGACTGCACTTCTGCAATGGTTCGAGAGTCTAGAGAGCACCTTCAGGCATGTTCAATGTCCAAACGAGCGAAAGGTAGACTTCGCATCTAGCGTCTTTGAGAAACGAGCTTTGACGTGGTGGAACGGTGTGGTGAGAGATAGGGGTGCCGAAGTGGCACTGGCCCAAACTTGGGAAGAACTTCGAGTACTGATGATGAAGGAATTATGTCCTCGTCACGAGATCAGGGCATTGGAAAGGGAATTTGACGATCTTAAGCAAGACAGCGGTGAACATCGAGCATACACCGATCGATATAAGGAGCTGAGCCTGTTGTGTCCTACCATGGTTACGCCTTTGGATAAGGCTATCGAAAAATACATTGATGGTCTCCCTGACTCAATTCAAGACATTGTTACTGGTAGTAACCCAACTACGGTTAGGCAGGCCATTGAGCTATCTGCAACCTTGACTGAATCTCAGATCAGGAAACGTAAGCTTTTCCGAAAGGGTGACAAGAAAGCGATCGAGGAATCGAAACCAATAGAGGAATCAAAGATCATGGATGAACCGACTGGATCCCCTAGGAAGTCAAAGAAGCGAAAGGCTTCTCAGAACTTTGCCATGGTTACTCACAATGATCAAGCCGTCCCCAACCAACCAGCTCAACCCCATACTAGGAAGCCATACAATGGAACTTCACCCTTGTGCAACAAATGCAACCTTTATCATCATGCTATGGTGAAGTGCCGCGAATGCCAAATTTGTGGACGTAAAGGTCATACAGCAAAAGTTTGCGTAGCAGCAGTTGCACCAAATCAAGCTAACAACAAACCTGCTCGAGCTCGCTTTCCACCAGGTTCTTGCTATAAGTGTGGCGAGATGGGACATTTCCGAAGAAATTGCCCAAAGCTTGCTAATGCTAATCCAGCACAGAGATGATCATCTGACCGACTAGAAGGCAACACCGTTTAGAAATAATCATGTCTTATGTATTATTTTCTTTTGTTGTCAAGGTCCATGAAACAGTTGTTATCATTGTTAATAAATAAATCTTTTTATTTACATTGCAATGTATTTATGTGATTGTATGTATAAACAACATATCCCCTACAATACCGACAATCAAGGAATCGTATTCCTTGAAAAGCAAACTACCCCCAAAATTCTCCCATTTTACAATCTCTTGCGTTTTACACAAAGATCCTAAGTACCCGTCTCTTGCAAAGAGACGAAGTGCAAGGTGCAAGTTATAACTCTGTACGAATACCCCAAGTACCACTATAAATTCTTAATAGGGTACCCAAAGGTATTTTTGTATGTCCTAAATTATTGTGTACCTTAATTCGAATATTGCGTTTTCCTGAAAACAAAAATCGAATTTTTGGTAGATCATCCTATCTTCATGAATGTATTCTTGAAATGATTAAAGTGCCAAATGAAATCCACGAATTGGATTCCTGGTGTACTTTAAGTATCCGTGTCCAAAGATAACAAATCAATAACCAAGTTAAACAACTATGTGATTATGTGCTTATGTGTTTCCTTTTATGTTTTTGAGTAATCCAAGTTTTTGTTATCCAAATCCTCGTAGAATCTTCCATATCTTCGTATAAGGGATTCATGGTAGGATATCCAAAGGTACTATATTAAATCCTCAATGGGCTTTTACGTAATAGTAAAGACCCTTGGATTATATTGTACTATTCCATAATTAGACCCTTGAGTGGTCTAGTTAAACAGATCTGGTTAGGATTATCATGTGATGAGATAGCTGAAAGGACTCCTTGGTGGCTTAATTAATAAGATCATCTGTTGATCTAATTAAAAGGACCCTATGGTAGTCTAGTCATACTTATCACAGGTTTGATTTTCCTCCCCTAAAACATTTCAAGACAAACTGTGCGGACTATGCAAGGAATTACGTAATTATGGATGCATACATAATTATGGAATTCAGTGCACAGAAACCACAGCAAGTTTTGTCGTGTATCTAGAGTTAATCCTATTCATTTTTGTTTCTGAAGAAATGGTGAAAAATGACTCATTTCGTTCATTTTTGTTTCTGAAGAAATGGTGAAAAATGACTCATTTCGTTCATTTTTGTTTCTGAAGAAATGGTGAAAAATGACTCATTTCCTTCATTTTTGTTTCTGAAGAAATGGTGAAAAATGACTCATTTCGTTCATTTTTGTTTCTGAAGAAATGGTGGAAAATGACTCATTTCGTTCATTTTCGGTTCTGAAGAAGTTGTGGAAAATGACTCCTTTCGTTCATTTTCGGTTCTGAAGAAGTTGTGGAAAATGACTCATTTCGTTCATTTTTGGTTCTGAAGAATGTCCGTTAAGGAAATGTCAGGATTATGCCTTTCATATCTCTGGTGGTTATTTAACACAAAGCCACAGATAGACTCCTACGAATGAATTTCGGGACAAAATTTCCTAAAGTAGGGGAGACTGTGACACCTGTGTCACTCTAACCATCAAACAAATGCCAAAACAATGAAATATTGTGTTTCATACTTGGGATTTGTAGAAATATGTGTATCATTTGCACATATCAACTCTTGTTCAATTCCAAAACTCTAAATCGCTTTCTGGAAGGTTATACGCGCACCGATGCGTAAATATAACCAGTTTAATGCAACGAACACTCCGGAATAGTGACATATACTTAACATACCTTAAATAACCTTTACATAACTTAGAAATAAGTTTTGAAGGCTTTGGTATGGAAAAATCAAGTTAAATCGCTTACAGGGACTAAATTTGACAAACTGCGAAAGTATGCCAAATTGAACTGTAAAAGATATTCCGGAACATGACCATAAGTTAAACATACCATAAATATCCTTTACATAGCTTAGAAATAGGCTTTGAGGTGTTCGGTATGCTAAAATAAACTTTTGTGTCATTCAGGGACTAAAAGCGTCAAAAAGTGCACAAGTTTGCATTTTCGCGCATAACTTACGTTCTGAATACATCCGGACATCCAAAACTTTATGTAAGCACTAAAATATTTTATTTTAGTGTTTGGCATAAGAAAAATCCATTCGTTTCGTCATTTGGATCGTTTTTCGCGCTTATGCGCATTCCGTCGTAATTAAGCGAACATCGCGTTCGTACGGCTAAACGAACCAACCTCCGGCATATTTTTGAGCATGTTTCATGTCCACAATGTTTAGGAATCATTTTAGGGCCTTAAAGTTAGCTTTATGGGCCTTAGAAGTGCCGGAAATGGGTTTAAACACGTGCAGGGACCAAAACTGTAGATTCTGAAACTTGTTTTCTGATCTGAAGAGCTAGGCGGCCCGCGTGAGCCCAAGCTTAAATCTTAGGCGGCCCGCGTCAGCCTCTCTGATCAGATAATATCGAACAGTCAGCAGATTCCAGCTGTTTTATTCACATCCACACATTCTCAACTGCACATTCAGCTCATTTAGACCCATTTTTAGCCACCACAACTTTCCGACACTTGTACGGATACGATTAAGGCACGATATTCGACAAACGATCTTAACGGTTCGGGTATTCCTATAAATACCCAACCCACACAACTTCAAAACCCACTAGAATTCTGATCCTAGAAGCTCTTAGTTGAAACCATTGTTTCATACCTGAGTTACTTGGATCGGGATTAGCATTCGGGGACCCTTCGTAAGTATTCTTTCGTTCTTTTATTGCTTTTCGAGTCTTTCGAGTCTGAAAGTCAAACTTTGTTTGACTTTCTGCGTTGACCAGTTATGGTCAATGCGAAGTTCGTTTGAACTTCGCAACGTGAGTGTAATCACGTTGGTTATAGTCCCTTGGGACTATGCTTACTGATTACCACGTTGTCTAGGGTCGTAGGGTAAGCGATCTAATAAATCGCTTATACCTCGAACCCGACCCAGTTTGGTCGATCATTAGGATCCGACCAAATACATTAGGTGACCATAGTAGGTAGGGAATAACCTTCCGAGGTTATACCCTATGGTCACATCGTTGAGTAGTTGTATGATAGGTAGTTTATATGCCTTAGGTAAATTACCAGAATACCCTTTTCATGTATAATTGGTAATTAAGCATATGTAACCTAAACTTTTGTCACATAACTGATTATGTAACATGTTTAGGCATATAACACTTGTCATAGGACTAGTTAGACGGTCCGAACGCGTTTCACGCGAACGACGCGTTAAAGTAGCATAAGCTACCTAAACGGGTCGTAATGGGTCGAAAGCACTTAGATTAAGGTTTCATTTAGTATGTAGGCTTTGTTAAACCATATGACACGAGTCTCTATACTCGTTTGGTTTACGAACCCTCATTCTATCAGATCTTCCGATTTAGGTCCGGTTTATTAACATAGTTACCTATATTAGGTGCCGTTTGATATCCGTGATCTCTAGCATTGTTTGGTTGTTACTCAAGGACTACTAAGCAATCTCAAGTGAGTACATAGACCCCTCTTTTACTGTTTTCCAAACTGTTTTGGGGTGAAACACATGTGCCTACTTGTTACTTTCATGCTTTCCTGTTTTCACATCATATACTTGCTATGTTTATTAGTACATTTATAGTACATGATTTTATTACATCTTATGCTAGGTATGCCCATTGTGTGCATTACTTAGTACATCGTTTTACATTACATTATATGCTACGTATGTCTATTGTTGTATACGTAGTACAGGTCACATGCTACGTATGTCTATTGTTGTATACGTAGTACAGGTCACATGCTACGTATGTCTATTGTTGTATACGTAGTACAGGTCACATGCTACGTATGTCTATTGTTGCATACTTAGTACAGGTCATATGCTACGTATGTCTATTGTCGCGTACTTAGTACATTTGTTATTCATCACAGGCTTACATTTTGGATACATATTACATGATTTACATTAGACATGAACATTTTACATCTTGATGGTTTGGTTTGATTAAGTGATTAAGTAACGATGCGTGTGTAATATGATACAAGCATGGTGGATACGCCGCTGGTACTTCCTATATATAAGTGTTTGTATGGTATTACATATATCGTAGCGTTATTTGAATCATTTCAGTTTAATACATATAACATTTTATACAAATAACATACTTTTCACAATACATTGTTTTACAAGCAACTTATCTTATACAAACTCAGTTTACATGGTTATTCATTTAACCATACATTATTCACTTATTTATACATATCATCTGATCTCATTGTTTTTCAAATGATTTAGAAGACAAAACAAATTACAAGGTTCATGACTAAACATTTTCTCAAACATAAGTCATGAAACCTATTTTCACAAAACCTATGTATCTCACAGGCATTTTTATGCTGACGTACCTATTTTCACATGTGTTTTTCAGGAGCTGTTGCATAAGATGATCAAGATACACATAGGCAGACTTGGGCTTTAGTGACAATAAAAGATGCAAGACTAGTTAATTATGTTGTATTTATTTGTTTGTTAAGACATTGTAACACTTTTAATCAATAAAACGAAACTTCAATTGCCATGGATTTGAAACAATTAATTCTGTTACAACACTCCCCGACATTTCCGCCACGTTTTGTATGTTCTACGTGGTCGGGGTGTGACAAGCGGAACCCAAATGCGTCCCATAAAGTATAAGGTTCCCTCTTCGTTTGGCACCAATTTCTTCTCCGTACCTCGGAGATACTCTGCTCTAAGATTCTCCCTCTTATGGGCTTCTTGTTGGGCGTCGTGAATGCGTGCAGTGAGATTCGTCCGAATAGTCATTTCCAATGCTCCAACCCTTAAGGTCTTAACCCTTTCCTTTCGACTTAGAGAGTCTGCTACTACGTTTGCCTTTCCAGGATGGTATTTAATCTCACAGTCATAATCGTTTGGCAACTCAACCCAGCGTCGTTGGCACATATTTAATTCCTTCTGATCAAATACGTGCTGTAAGCTTTTATAATCAGTGAAGTTAGTACAGCGAGTACCATATAAATAATGTCGCCAAATCTTCAAGGCGAATACCACCACGCCTAGCTCTAGGTCATGAGTGGTGTAGTTCTTCTCATGTACTTTCAACTGTCTTGAAGCGTAAGCAATGACCTTTTGGCGTTGCATGAGCACGCAACCCAGTCCTTGACGCGAAGTGTCACAGTATACCACGAAGTCTTCAGTTCCTTCGGGCAGAGATAGTATTGGTGCATCGCATAGCTTGTTTTTGAGAAGTTGGAAGGCTTCTTCCTGCTTATCTCCCCATTCGTATTTCTTGTCTTTCTGCGTAAGAGAAGTCAGCGGTTGAGCTATTTTGGAGAAATTCTCGTTAAATCTGCGGAAATAGCCCGCTAACCCCAAAAATTGTCGAACTTCACTCGGTGTTTTGGGAGCTTCCCAATTCTTTATCGCTTTTTTGCTGGGTCTACGTGGATACCATTCTCTTTCACAACATGTCCAAGGAACTGTACTTCGCGAATCTAGAATTCGCATTTTGAAAACTTTGCATAAAGCTTCTCTTTTATAAGTAGTTCCAAAATGTTCCTGAGGTGTTGCTCATGCTCTTCTTTCGTCCGCGAATAAATCAGAATATCATTGATAAATACAATCACAAATTTATCGAGATATGGTTTGCAAACACGATTCATCAGATCCATAAACACTGCTGGCGCGTTCGTCAATCCAACGGCATCACAAGGAACTCGTAATACCCAAAACGTGTCCTGAACGCAGTCTTAGGTATACTCTCCTCTTGGATCCTTAACTGATGGTAACTAGACCGAAGGTCGATCTTGGAGTAGTAACTCGATACTTGTAACTGATCGAAAAAGTCGTCAATCCTCGGTAGTGGATACCGATTCTTGATAGTGAGCTTATTCAATTCTCTATAATCGATACACATCCGCAGAGTTCCATCCTTCTTCTTTACGAACAAAACTGGAGCTCTGCAAGGCGAGAAGGTCGGCCTTATGAATCCTTTATCCAACAACTCCTGGAGTTTTGTCGATAATTCTTGCATCTCGGATGACACAAGTCGACAGGGTGCCTTGGCTACAGGAGCGTCACCTGAAATCAAGTCTATATGGAATTCGACTTGTCTTTCTGGAGCCAATCCCCAGATGTAGCATTCAATGCGCTTAAATTCGGGAGTCACCAGATAGGGGATCACTCTTGACAGATCATGGAACCTTCGAGTATAACCAACAATGTCCGCACCTTCCATGGACAGGTTCCAAAATTCAGTCTCTAACCTTTGGAGTTCAGCACGAGAGCAATACTTTTCCCTCATTCTTTCCTTCAACTCATCCCAAGTCATACCATACGCAGCATCATCACCCAGAGTCTGGACTTGCAAATTCCACCAAGTCAAAGCCTCATCAACGAACAACCCAGTAACAAAAGTGACTTGCTGGTCCGCAGTACACTTGCTTATGCGAATAGTGGCCGTCCAGCGCACAAAAGCCACTGCACCTCCAGTGCCGTCGTAATTCAGTGGCTTGCAGTCGAGAAACTGCTTGAAGGTGCAGCCTGGAATTGATCCAACCAATTCACACGTGAGCAATCAATGAAACAATGGAACAGAGACCGTTCATAAATTTCATCATGTTTTAGCAAATCAGCTTAAGGTTACCTTGAGTTGTGTTTCCTCCAGATGAATATCCTTGACCATTTCGTCTAGTACCGCCTGATCCTCCGCTGTGCTCAGTACGGTTCGCCTCGTACTGGGCGATAGCTTCGGAAATCCTTTCTTCCAGCAGGAGTTCAGTTCTTAGCAATCCTCGGCAGTAGAGGAGGAGGAGGAGGTTGATCAGAATCTCGATTGTTCACAGCTTTCCTGGGTGCCATGTTCTGTCAGTACACAACACAACAGGGTTAGACATTTGTTTGATATCATCATACAAGACAGTAGTAGTAAATATATGTATAAACATATACACATAAGCAATATCAAACAATCCACCAACATATAAATCAATTCATACAGCAACGAGCATGCATAAACAGATAAATATTGATGTATCATAAGATATTCACCAAGTCTTTATATATATCAGGACAACTTGTTACATCATTGTTTGTGAAGAAAAAAAAAATGCATAAGGGTTACATCACCCCATAGTACAAGTTTAATACATATAAAAGACAAAATATCTTTCTTCACATTGGCGGTTCTTGTCTTCAAGTCATACCCCAAAACACTGCTCCTACAAAGTACCTGCAAAGAAAACCTAATGGGCTGGTGGAGAGGGAGGGGGTGTAGGGATGATCAATCTATGAAGATGAGTCACTTCATTCTCGAGCTCATGAATCTGACGGATGAGGGAGCTGATCTAAGTAGGAGTGTGGGGAGGTGTAGAGACACGAGTAGGAGTGGATGGCGCAACAGGCATAGTGTTATCATCATCGCCAGTCGGGTAAACTCTCAAGCCAGCAGCAAAAAGGGCCGAAGATATCACTGAATCAAAGGAATCGACATCAGACTCAAAGTCAGAGTCGGAAAAGATATCGATAATGAACATAACAGGGGACACCACACTATTATCCAGCTCATCCACGAATGACTAGTCCTCAGCAGGGATGGCGGCAAAAGGAATAACATGAATGGGAATATGCTCAACGAGATGCTCGCCATCGGGGTGTCCGATGATAAGCTGGCCATGGCGGGGTAAAGGTAAAGCTAAGACATCGCCGAGATCATCATCGTCAGATGTCATTTCCGGATCGCTCTCGGAATTAGATGTGAACGCCTCCTGTGCTGAAGCAATCTCTTCGTCAGAGACAATCGTCATCGGGTCACGTTCTTCAGATAGGCCACTGTTTTCAGACGAAGACATGTGTACCTGTAATCTTTTATTCATAGTATATGTATATATATATATATATATATATATATATATAAATCATTATTACTTAATTAATATACAAATAATTATACACATCGTTGCAAGTAATTCTCAGTTAAAGACAAGTGCTACTCCAGTGCACCCTAAGTCTCGTAGTGTCCTTACTTGACTCTTTGAAACAGTTTCAAGTAGTGGATGTCGCGGAAAGTTTTATGCGATGAAAACTTTTGAAAAAATTGATTTCGTGAGAGGATCCTAAAGATTGTAGTCTAGACTCGAGAATGAATCCTAGTTCACTACAATCGCAGCTCTGATACCAATCTGTCACACCCCTTTCTAAGGCGGAAGCACGAGGTGTGATCTGTAACATCCGCCAAAAACGGGTCTTCGAAACTCGACCCGGATCGTAAAACCGAACCTTTTAAAAAATTAAATAATAAGAATTTTTTTATAATTTTATTTTATTATTTTATATTCAAAATTATATCCATCAATTTATCGTCGGATTTAAAACCGAAACAAAAACGGAGGTTTGTAAATAAAACCCAGTTAGATTGCTTAGAAATTATGACGTAAATAATTAACTACGCTAGAGAATGGTAGTTAAAACAAGTTTAAATTTGAAGGGTTATATTGTCAAAACTTCAAAGTTTTAAAAGGTTGTTTTGAAATTTATGGGAACTATATATTAAAAACGAGCTAACTAACTTGGTTAGTAAATCTAATTAAGTTAACTAGTTTTGTATAAAATACTAGTTAACTAAGTTAGGTTGGTTGTTAGTTTTATAAATGCAATATGCTAACTAAGTTAGTTATTTAAGTTAGTCCAGTTAGTATCTTATGTAATCTGCAGGGTCTGAAGTTGTAATTACTGGAAACCCACTTAATAAAAAAAGAGTTTGAAACAGATGATGGCGGGAATCGAACCCGGCGACATACGAACAAACAACACACGCGCACAAAACCACTGGACTATTGTCAGTTATGTGTCACATTCAGGATCCATGTTTAATTTATAAGCATATTAGAACTTGCTGTACTGTTCTTCTTCCCCACAACGATTTATATGCGACCTGGACAAACCCGAACACGTCATTTTGACTCCTCTCGGTCTGTTTTGATTCGTAGGAGGTGGAGATTTGTATATTGATCATTAAATGATTCTTTATACCCCTTGATTAACACGAATTTATTTCAATTTAAAGCTTATTAAACACCATTAAAGGCCTATAGAACTCAATTCGTTTCTTTTCAAATTCGTTGATTATGATACACAACAAATATTCCCATTGATCCTAAAAGCTGTTACACAACAATACCAACTCTCAAAACCTGCAAATCACCTTTCAACATCGCGAATCTAATCGAGATCGAATCTAGGGCTTGTAACTTGTGCGGACGATAACTCCTTCAATTATTAGCCTTTTCAGGTGATTCCAAAGCCCAACTTGCTTAATTTTTCGTGCTCTACAAAAGCCCTCTATCAATTTCAGTGATGGAAGGCCAATTTATTCGGTTTTAATTTTAGTTGAAATTAGGGTTTTTCATGCATAGAATTTGGGGCTTTTAGATTTAGACTTGTGTTTTAATGAAATTGAAAGTATACTATTGTTATATATCATACTAGTATATTGTGTGTAAATTTTGGAAATTTTTAGATATTAATTGGAATTTTGATGAGTTATTTATGTTTTAATCACTAGATAAATCAAATAAAAATACAAGTTTATCACAAATAAATTCTATAAATATTTTTACTGATTTTGTTATAGGGTCTATGATTGTTTTCAGACTCTTATATAAATTTTCTAAAAGTTTAGATCATTATCTTATCAATGGATTTTCTTTAAGTAAATAAAATTTCTTTATAAAATTTATTATTTTAAATTAAAAAAATGTGATAACCATGAAATCTAAGGTATGATTTTGTTAGATAAATTCTATTAATTAATTGAAATTGGTAGCATTTAACGTTTATGATAACATACTAAATTGTTATTACTATATAATTTATCATGACAATTTGTACAAAATATCGATTTGCATAGTATTTTGAAAACTCATATAAGTCCCCAAATAGGAGAACTTAATTTCCTAAAATTTTATATTTTCCGTTTATTTAGGATTTCAGTTATTCATTTTAGGGTGATTATCATTTTAGACATAATCCGGTTCTTGTCGTGCGGTGTTTCACAAGACTAAGCAGGAAAGCAACCTGTGAGTAGATTCGACTATTTTCCCCTTTTTTGTCACTTATTCGTTTTGGGGTGTATCTCGTGCTCGATTTCAAATTTATTATTTAATTTGATAACATGTTATTCGATGTGTTTCTATGTGTCACTTGTTGCTAATTTCTATTGTTTCTCTATACGTGTATCTATGTGTTACTCGCTTTGTGTCACAGGTTTCGCGTGGATCCACTTGGCTGACCGGTTCCCCAAGGCCATGGGTCGAACTCGGTATCGCCATCATTGTTTTGCAAATTTGCCTTTCGGGGCTTGGATCTCTATGTGTCTATGGTTACTAATATTATTATGTTTGTGTTGTTTATGAGTTATGTGTTGAATTTTTATTATATTGAAAGACCTAGTTTCACATTTGATAATGCATGCTATAAATAAAGGTTTTCTAAAATTAATAAAGCAAAACGTTTTTAAATAAAAAACCGAATCTATTCACCAACATGTTTGTTGACCCAAAACTCTTGTACGCCTGATACAGGTTCACAAGGGTGGACAAATCTTGAGTTGAAGACATGTAGGATTCCGTTAGTAATAAACGAACTGTGATATGTTTCTTTTATTTATTTGACTTTGTAAATTGGCATTTATATTTGAATTCTATGTTATGTGTGACAAATTAAATTTGGTGACTTTAAATATTAAACTTATAATAGTGTCATAAGCTATGGGCAATCAGTCTACCCCGTACCATTCCGCTGCGGGTCGGGGTATGACATGATCCTGAAAGGTTCTCATTGCATACGAATGGTAAACATACTACATGATCATAAAATAGCTCCAACATGCCATTGTCATTACATATTCAAAACATAAGTTAAGTTTAGAGTTTACATCATAGAATACAATATTGTCTGAAAAGTTTACAACTTTATTTAAAAGATAGACATCAAGGTTTGGTTCTTATATCACCACACGGGATGGAATATAATAACCAAATCCCACAAAATAGACATAGGAGTCTTGACACGACATGACTAAAACATAAGCGACATCCCGGAGCAAGAGTAAGACTACACGTACATCCACTTTAGTTACTTGAAATACATGTAAGGTTTGGAAAATCGTCAACATAATGTTGGTGTGAATTCATGCAGTTGTGTGAAAACATTTAAGCATTCGTTGTAGAAAACATGGTATGTAATAGTACTGAAATAAGTACTTCTGTAAATGAAAGGAAAGCGAGATCGCTAATGGTTTGCAAGGCCATTAACATGTGTAACGACATAGGAAACATCCAAACCATAGACATTTTTACGTGTCGATTCACGACTAGAGACACAAAAGCACTTCTTGGTAAAAGTGTGGCCAAGAGTGTGGTTGCCTGAAACCCATTAGATCTAACATTTTGTTCCGCGGTCTAGGTATGTAATTGATTAATGGTGCTTATGGCACCCTATACGTCACATGATCTATAGTATCATTCCTTAGTTTTTGTATTCAACATACCATAGTACATGTATTTTCCCCAAGTTTATAAAACAAGTAAAAGTTTAAAAGTGAGGACATGAACTCACAAATTTGGGTATCCTGCGTCGTAAACTTCACCGGTTGGTTTTGTAGCGTCATGACCTATACGTGTTCTATTAATGTTAGTCACAAGACTTGTATCACACAAGTACAAGTCACCATCTTTTGCTTATGTATATTCTTTGTATGCTCATTCTTTATGAGGGTCGTGCCCTTGTTTGTCGGCTCTTGCACGTTTGCCATGTTCTTGCACTTTAAGTATATATTGTTTATTTGTAAATATATATTTCACTTCACAAATATATATTCATTTATAAAGTCTTTCTCAAGGTAATAAGTGTAAAAAATAATATATATTTTTAACTTTTCATGTATGTTACTTATATTATTTTCCCAAAAATAAATATAAATATTTTTTGAAATAATATTTTTTATATTATTTTTGTACAAGTATTCTTAGGAAAGTTTACTTGTATTTTATGTAAATACTTGTGTATTTTATACTTTTCACCAAAAATCAATACTTTGGTTTTTATAACTTTCCGTAATTATATTTATTAAAAATAATGTATTTTTAAGACTTGTATGAAATATATATTTTGTCACACTATAAAATATATATATGGTTATTCTTGTTTTCCACCCCATTTTGTATAAATTCCATTACTTGGTAATGGTTATATATTTGTCCAAGAATATATATTTAAGTCCATAAGTGTCCATAAATTTTCCAAGTTCAATAATATGTTATGGAATATATTTTCATAAATATTTTTTCTTGTATTTGTCCATGTACTTCCTTGTGAGGAATTTTTGTATAGTTGTATACTTATGTATTCCCATGTATTTGTATGTGTATTTTGATATTTATACTCCATGGGAGTATTTAGTGTATTTTCAAGTCCCTAATACACTACTACATATAATACACATACTATACACTTAGCACAAAATTTGGTGACCACTAAATATATATATTTTCCCTAAAAAAAATATACATACTTAATATTAATTTTAACTTGAAGAAATCATCATTTCTTGACTTGAAATTTCACACAAGAACTAGGGAAACCTTGGTAAATATTTTTAGGTGAATTTTTGGGGAGTAAGTTTCACCACAACTTATATTTTCTAAGTGTCAAAATTTTATAAAAATTTTGACATAGTTTACCCTAAAAATGGAGGTTTCCCATGTATTCAAAACATGTCTTTATTTTCTTTTCAACACCAAAAACAATTTTCAACAATAATCACCAACAATATACACTAATTTCTTCATATGAAACATCATGGTGAACTTGATTCTTGTTAAAAATGTGTAGTCTTTTAGATCTACACTTTACATAAGATGATCTTTACAAAAATAAGTGTTCTTGAGTATTTTAAACAAACTTTTATGAAACTTTATTCTACTAACCAACTCATACATGAGTTTAATGGTCTTAAAGTTTGTAAATCATGTTCTAAAACCACTTTTGTGTTTATTAGAAAGATCATTATTTTTAACATCATGTTTCACCATGGATCTTTCAAGATCCATGCTTAATAACTTTAGATCTTTCATAAACAAGCCTTATGTTAAACTTTTAACACAAGATATAACATCAACAACTTCATTACATACACCAAAAATTAATATAATCACTTTTTTCTTCATGAATATGTTAGATCTTCTCATTTTTAACTTTAAAAGTTAAGTTGTTTAGATGGTGAAACTTGTACATAACATAAACATGAACTAATATAGTGATTAAGAAGCTTACTACTAGCTCTAATGGCTAGGGAAGTGGCACAAGAATGAAGAAGATGATTATGGAAGAAATCAAGTGGTTAAAAGCTCCAAAGTGAGACCCTTCCACTTCTAGCACCTTACACCTTCTTAGATGGCCTCCATACACCTCCTAGTACCCTTGGATTGTGCGGTTGAAGCTTGAAAATGGTGGTGTGTGTGTGGGAGTAGTGAGCCGAGAGTTAGAGGAGAACAAAGGAAGGAGATGATGAATTTTGTGAAGTATTGGACAATGCTTACTACCTTATGGACTTTATAAAAGAAATCCCAACATGTTGATCTCCATTAGGATTCTTTGCACAAAAATTAGGGGACAAGAGATAATAAAATATTCCAAGCCATGTGGGACCCATTGGGGCCGGCCAAGGGTGAAAGGGGGGGGGGGGGGGGTAAAGTGTAATTTTTAGGAAGTTAAGGGTTTAAAGTGCAAACGAGGGGGTCTAAGTTAGTTTAAGTGTGTTTTGGTGTTTTTATGATTTTTAAGGTGTTCTAGCACCAATATTAGTTTAATATCATAAAAACATTACTTCTAGTCAAATTTTTATGTCCCGGGTATTGTCCGGTTATTCGTTTCGTTACAGTTCATTAAAGTACTGTATTGCGCAGTTTCACTAAGTATGAAGCCCCTTTCATGACAGTTTCAATTCCCTACACTTTGTAAGTTATTATGGACAATAAAACATAAATTTTGCATAATATTATTGTGTTAAAAAGCTGATTATAGCTGAATTAAGGCTGTTTTATGCTGAATTTTGCATTTAAAGTGCGTTTCAGGTGTCTTTTAGTGCATAGTTTAGCTTCCGAAAAGTTTATATGTTAACCCTTGTATCCACACTTGGGTTTTAATGTATTTTAGATGTTGGACCTATTCCTAGGCCCTAATTCTATTGTCTGACTGCTTTCTACAGAATTGCTGACACAGTGTGTCTTACCGGTGAGTTTACTAGTCTTTCTGACGCAACACTTAAAGTAATGCATAAAGAAATATTTGAAGTATAAAACGTGAATGAATTCACATGTATAGCATGTAATCAGACAATGTTGACTTTTAAGCACATAATTGCAGATAATAAATAATATTAGAATGGTACGGAAATTACCGGTTTTGTGCTAGTTGTCACAGTAGGAACCATACCATTCTTGATTCTTGCTTAAAATGTCATTCTTCCTTCTTTGCTTCCTTTTCTTCTTTTTGGTCTTAATATTTACATAATGTATTTCCTAAGTCATTTTACATAATACACTTGATACACTTGAAGACACTCTTTATACAAAAGAGACGAGTTTACCAAAATAGGCGTGAAACCCACAATTTGGTGAACGACTCTCATTCCGCTTATTCTTATTTTACACGAAATTACGCCATTATGCTAGGAGTGCCAACCACATTAGGGTACGAAATCGTCAAGTTAGGGGTGAAACCCACACCTTGTCGATTAAGTCCCATTCCTCGATTTTCAATCTCGCCAAAGTTTCGATTGTTTCAATCGATTAGAAACGTGTAGTAACTGGAAAGGTAAGATACCGTTAATCGCTTCTCGACGAGAGTATCTTACCTATAGGCCAAAGCATGTTTCTCTAATTTGAAAGGACTTTCGATTCACTTCTGAATAGTCGACGTTTCTCTACCCAAAACAATCCTATGTTTTATTAGCCTCTCTTTTATGTGATTCAATTTATATGTGATTTTATACTTGTTCCCTCGTTCGTTTCAGAACCGTTACATAATTCGCACTTCTCGCGCAATAAAAAACAATAATAATTCTCGTGAACAAACTAAATTTATACTCTTTTACGCATTCATACATGTTTATGCTTTGAAAATGCTTGTTGAACTCATGCTAATTATGTGAACTAGACGTGATACATCATGCTTACATGCTTATACATGCAAAACTTATTTTCAATTTATGATCAAGTCTCATCCGTTCTTTCTCTTTCAATTCTTAGATTTCGTCCAATGCCGTGTCGAAGAAATTGACAAAGAAAAGCAAGAAGGAATCGACCTCCGACTCCAAATCAAAGAAAGGGTCGACAGCCACCGCTAACTCCGACACGATGTCGAAAAAGGATTGTATGAAATTCATGGCCAAACAAATGCTAGGGTCATACCCAACATTGTGAGCAAGCTTCAGCCTAACCCCGACTCTCCAAATGGTTCCGTTGATTCGAAAGTGGAAACACCCAAACCGACCTTCCAATTCAAGCAATTTATTGCGTGTAAACCCTTGGAGTTTACTGGAAAAGATGGCGCTACCGCCATGATGAATTGGTTTGACGCGATTGAGCTTACTTTCTTGCAAAGTGGTTGTCCTGATGAGCTACGAACCTTGAATGCGATGGGAGTTTTCCGCTCGAGGGCACTCGGATGGTGGACCGCCGAACGCAATAAGAGGGAAATGATGCTGCACACGCCTGACCTTGGGACGAGCTTAAGCAACTAATGAAGGACCAATTTTGTCCTCCCCACGAGCTCCAAAAGTTGGAGAACGACTTTTGGAACCTAACACAAAAAGAGAGCGACAACGATGGTCTGATTACCCGTTTTAAGCAACTTAGTGTCCTCTGCCCTGGACAAGTCGACACTGTTCCCAAGTTGGTAGCCAAATTCATCCGTTATCTTTCACCTTCCTTGATTAACCATGTTGCCTCCGCTTGCCCCAAAACCACTGAAGATGCTTTCCGTATCACTACTGAGCTTAACAACAACTGTGTTCTTCATGGAACCTATGACAAGGTTTCGACGAAGAGTGCGCACCAAGAAACCATCGATACTACCACCGTTGTTGAACCTTCACCCTCCCAACCAACCAAAAAGAACAAAGGCAAGAAGCGGAAGGCTTCAAGCCAGAACTGTGCGGTCGTAACTCCGCCAAACCCTAAACCCATCCAATCAGTAGCTGCCGTTGTTCCCACAACCCTAGAACCTCCAAGAAGAAACTACACTGGGACATGGCCCAAGTGTAACCAATGTTCTTGCCATCACCCTACTGGCACCCCATGTCGCAAATGCGCAACCTGTCACAGGCTGGGGCATTTCTCCGATCGCTGTCGCTACAACCAAAAGCCTGTTCAAGATCAAGCCATCGTTGCAAATCCAGCTCCTAACCAGGTTCAACCCCAGGCTGCTCCTGTGCGAGCATGTTTCAAGTGTGGTGATCTTAACCATCTAGCAAACGTTTTTCCTCAAAGGAACCAGCTTCAGCAGCAACAACCACAACAGCAACAACAGCAACAGGCTCAACAACCTGCTAGAGGCCGAGCTTTTCTCCTCACTACTGCTTAGGCTCAAAATGCAAACGACGTCATTACTGGTACGTTTCTTGTGAACCATGTTTATGCTTCTTGTCTATTTGATACTGGCGCCGATAAAAGTTTTGTGTCGTTAGAACTCGAACCTTTGCTTAAGTGTAAACACTCTAAGTTGCCAAGATCTCTCGCTGTCGAAGTCGCTGATGGTAAATCCGTCACTGTCGATTCCGTTCTTTCCAAGTGTTCCTTGATCCTTAACGATCATACATTCTCAATCGATCTCATACCTATGCAAATGGGAAGCTTTGACATCATAGTAGGCATGGACTGGCTTAGGCGAGTTTGTGCTGAAGTTGTTTGTTTTGAAAAGTTTATCTGCCTTCCTCTTCCAAACGGTGATTCTCTACACGTGTATTGCGAGAAACCTTCTCAATGTCTCAAGCTTATGTCGTGTATCCAAGCGAACAAGTGTTTACACAAGGCTACTTTCGCCTTTCTCGCCCACATCATGGAAAAGAAGAATAAAGGCCCAAGCATAAGCGATGTTCCCGTTGTACGTGATTTTCCCGATGTGTTTCCCGATGATCTTCCTGGTCCACTTCCTGCTCGTTCTGTCGACTTTCGCATCGATTTAGTGTCTGGTGCTACGCCTGTCGCTAAGTCTCCCTACCGTTTAGCACCCTCTGAGATGCAAGAGCTCTCGAGCCAACTTCAAGAGCTTCTTGATAAAGGCTTTATACGCCCTAGTACTTCTCCTTGGGGCGCTCCCATTCTGTTCGTCAAGAAGAAAGATGGGACATTCCGAATGTGTATTGACTATCGTGAGCTCAACAAGCTTACTGTCAAGAACCGATACCCTCTTCCTCGCATTGACGACCTCTTCGATCAATTGCAAGGTGCGACCTGCTTCTCAAAGATCGATCTTCGATCTGGGTATCATCAACTTCGAGTCCTCGAAGAAGATATACCTAAGACCGCCTTTCATACACGATATGGTCACTACGAGTTCGTGGTCATGCCCTTTGGTTTGACCAACACACCTGTTGTCTTCATGGATTTGATGAACCGCGTGTGTACAGCGTACTTGGACCATTTCGTGATCGGATTCATCGGCAATATTCTTATCTATTCCAAGACACAAGGAGAGCACGAGCGACACTTGTGTCTTATCCTTCAACTTCTTCATACTGAAAGTCTATACACCAAATTCTCCAAGTGCGAATTTTGGTTAAAAGAGATTCAATTCCTTGGTCATACTGTCAACGAACTTGGTATTCACGTTGACCCCGCTAAAATCGAAGCTGTGAAGAATTGGATCGCACCTAAGTCTCCGTCGAAATCATGGATGAAGGAGTCAAGTTATTGAGGGGCAGTAAAATTCCTATCGTCAAGGTTCGATGGGAAGGTAAATGTGGCGCTGAATTCACTTGGGAACTCAAGAGTGACATGAAGACGAAGTATCCACATCTTTTCGTTACTTCTTCCTAAATTTCGGGATGAAACTTCCTAAAGGAGGGGAGACTGTAATGCCCTGCTCTTTTGTACTTTCTATAATTAGAAAGTCTTACTTGTATTTCTATTTTTGGAAGTCTTGTGTTCTTGTACTCGTCCATTCATTGTAATCGTTGTAAAATCCGAGACTTGGATCATAAATAAAACTCGTATTTCTTTAATTTCATGTTATACATACTTCATGCATAATCATACGTTTGATGTTGTGAAACAATTGTTACATATACATAATTCTTGGAAACTATGTGCCAAACTTGCAAATATATGAAACTTATGCATAATATGTCTTTTGAGCAAATACGATACTTAAATATGACCTTTATACGCTTAATTATACTTGTTTTAAGTTCATGATACATGATTGATCCTTGCAATATGTTCTTATTACATAATAGAACCTTAAAACAAATAAAAACCCTCAATTATAAACTTTAGGGACCAAAAGTGCCATAAAACAAACTTCATTTTGGAGAATTGACCCGTCGCGTCGTGCGACGGGGAGGGCCTTACGCTGTCGTCGCTGGCGACGCCCTCAATCCAACAGAATGTTGTTTCCAGCTCGTGGGTTGGTCAATTTTTATGTTTCTAGTTGTGCTTCTTCCATTAATTAGCCAACTAACCTCACCTAAACATCTCCTATTAAACCCAACTCAATTCCTCACTTCTCCCACTTTACAATCCACTCTCTAAACACTCCAAATCTGGTGCAAAAAGAGTAGCAAAAGTCAGAATTGTATCAAGTTGCAAAAGTGAGTTTAACCTCACTTATCTTCCATCTTCTTCATCCTTTCTTGCTTCTTAGCACTTGGAACAACCCTAGGGATGTTTCCATAGGTTTTCCATGGAAAACCAAGGATGGAACATCACCATAAAAGGGTTATAAGTGCAATAAATTTTCTGTTTTGTACAAGAACTTTGATAAACTTGATTAAACTTGAGGAAACTCATCTCAAACCTATGTCATTATGCTTATAACCACATCTATGGTTAGTTAGGCTTAAAAATAAGGTTGAGACATGTAAAATCAGAGGTGTAAACCTCACAAACTTTCTGTTTTGTTCAAGGGTTATAACCCACAAGTGATGTTCAATCTTAAGACTTGATGAAAGTGTGATTTAGGATTAGCTTGGGTTATCCTACTTAAAATCCACACATTGCTTAATGATTTCTCATAGATTAGATGTTCATATTCTATTACACTTGTAAGTTCAAGACCCTCCTTGAATGTTCATAACATCAAGTGTAGTGGTGAACACTTAGAGGTGCCTAAATGGAAGACTTATTCTTCCTACCTCCTACATGAATTCTGTGACCCTTAAGAGGTTCCTAAATGGAGTATTCCTCCTCCTACCTCATGCTTGACATATATGATATTTTTGCTATTATATTATCCACTATGTAGTATATATTATTTACTAGTAACCAAGCTTTGATGATGACATAACTGTTATTTGTCAAATGCTAAAGTTACATCATCTACAACATTATGTGTTAAAGATGACTACTTTCATATGTTTATATTCTTATGTTTTAAACTCCGAATCATTAATCTACCATTATCCTACATACTCATACGCCTTTGTTTCTTCGTGGAGAAGGACTTGGTGTTCCAACCCCAAATCAACAAACAACTCTTTCGCGGATTTATCAAGTGGAAGCTTGCAAAACCGTGAGTACACTTGACCCATTTGCCTTTAAAAACACTTTGGGTTGTAACATGTTATTATACAAACTTCACTTTCACACACTTAAAACATACTTTATGATCTCAATCCGTTATACGTGCTACTTGTTTACTTAGGTTCATGCTATATTATACATGCTTTATGTCATTAACTTTGCTAAGCCCTCAACTTAACATATATAGCGCTATAGGAGTAGCACACCACCCGTCGGGGTCTTGTTAAGTCTTTATTCTAAAACGGTCTAGTTACTTTTGTGGCGAGGGATGCTAAATACTAGTGGACACTTGGGTTTGACGTATTGCTATGCATGCTACTTACCTTGTATACAAATTGCCATGTGGATTCGAGACAATGCTTTTATACTTATGCTATACTATTTCAAACCTTGTGTACTTGTCTTTGCTTTTGCATTGAACTTTATTTTAAACATGTTACAGGTTGAGGATGATGAAGCTATGAAACGAAGTAGCGATGATGCCTAGATACACATTTAGACGTCTTAGGTTTAAATTGTTGTATCAAAATTTATTTCGTTATGTTATGTTATGAACATGTTGTTATTTGAATTTCTATGTAATGTTGACAATTTGAATTATGAAATGAAAATGGTTGATTTAAATATTGTCAAGAATAGTTTTATGAAGTCTCTTGCAATCTATTTCGTCTCATCCCGATGATTCCGTCATCGGTTGGGGTATGACAGTTGGGGTTTTAAATGAGTTGGTTGGTGACATTAAAGGAGTTGGTTGGGGGTTAGAAGGAGTTGGTTGAGGCATTAAAGGAGTTGGTTGATGCATTAAATGAGTTGGTTGGGGTTTAGAAATAGTTGGTTGTTATTTTGTGCTAAAAACTCATTGTTTTGCATGTTTTATGTATTTTAAGTGTATGCAAGCATGAATAATAATAAAACATGTATGAATATCATTCCAAGAAAATATAATCTCGATGTATTGGCTCGGTTTTTGTCCAGTCTGTATTTCATGATTGTTTACGTATTATGCGAGTGTGATTAAACAAAAATGATATAAAAAATAGTTTCCATTATGTTCAAATCTTGAATTACAAAGGTTTGTAGATAAGATACGACTTAAAATAAAATGAAAAAGAATGAAAAATACAAAATGCTACATTCTCCCCTACTTGAGGAAATTTTATCCCGAAATTTTTATAGGAGTTGGCTTCCAGGAAAGAAGTAAAAGATGGTATTCTAGTGGTTAGATACACATGATAACTAGTTAGAGTATTTGGCTGAGACGAGAAATTTTGATAACTAGTGCTTGAAGCAACGCTTATGTATAAGCGTGTTTAAAAAATGTATGGGTCAAAGTTTTGGCAAAATTGGTAGTTTATGGTTGATTGAGCATACGTAGACAAATTTTAAGGGATAAGAGAAAAGTTTGTAGAATTAACTCGTTTGGCTAAAGTGGATTGACACATCAATCGTAAGTAAGTGTAAGAAGATCTAAAATGGGTATGTGTGCATTTAGGCGATGTTAAGTTTGACCGAGTTTGGACGACTCGGTGAAAAGAGTGTTTAAGGAAATGCGACTTGAGGAGTGAAAAAGTTTTAAGATAAATAAGAATGTAATTTTATGTTAAGCGGTTGCCCACACCATAGTCTATAAAAAGTTTTATCGGTTTTAAAATGTATTAGTAAAATGACGAGTTTTAGGAAAAACATTATTGGAAATAGGAATGAGATGGAAATAATTTATGGTTTTCAAAAAGGTTTTGTTGGGTAAATGGGCCTACTAGTTGGTGTTTAAGTACGATAAAGGACGAGAGAAAATTTCAAAATGTCTTTGGCTGAGTTGAGCTTGTGAGGATGTTTGCTAAAAGAGTTTAAATGTTTAGGCCGGTTTGCATAGATAAGATTTGGATGAAGCGTTTGAGTGAATAGTTGGGAATAATTCTGACATAGAGTGAGTGAACGATTTGGCAGCACTATGCGTGGGGTAAAAATAGTAAGGGTACCAAATGGAATGCGAACATAAAGCGTTGAAGGATGTTAGTGACAGTTGTAGCCGCCATGTCTAAAACTTTTGAGTACGGCATTCTGTTATAATCAACCGTTTATTAAGTGTTTCAAGATTTATTTGTCTATAAATATGGAAAAGCTCGTGACGTGCCATAGTTTGCTTGTTAAATAATAGTATTTACTAAGGTCTGAATAACACCGAATTACACATGACATGTTTTACGAAAGTTTGTTAACATGGTAGGAACACTTATGTATTGGAAGTACCAGCGGCGTATCCACCATGTTCTAATGATGTTCTGTCTGTTTCGTTACTTGATGTCATGTAACGTTCCGTCCTAGGACACACAATAGAACCTACTATAGTTTTCATGCGCCTAGCAATATACTCTCATGTGCATCCGTGATTATCTTAGTTCTTGCATGTTTCACATAGTTTGTACTAGTGGTGTAGGGGTCAAGGGTAAATTGTAGTATTTCAAGTGAGGATACACGTATGATAGCATATGAAGAACTAATCATGTGTATGTGATTGTATTTACTTATGCATGTATCCAACGTACGCAAAACTACTCTTGTTATGCCTATGTATAGATTCAAGTATAACTACCATGTAGTGAGAAATGTATGAATTTATGTATGACTTACGACAACCATGTGTAGGATTAGCACGTAATCTGGAGCAAATAAATCCAAGAATAAATGACGATATTTGTAAGACTTGCATGAAATGTTAATTGCATAAGTTTAAATGTGAATAATGATATGTGTACGACTTGCATGAAATATGGATCGTATAAGTTGAAATGTGAATAATGATATGCACGTGTATGTCTAACACGAAACATAGACTTATAGAAAGTCATGATCACAAGGAGTTTGAAAAGTGCGAGATTAACCCGTGAGTGAAATGGTTGTTTTGTACGAATAATCGAGCTTGAGGAACAATAGAAATTGGTTCGTTGGGAATGGTGAATCAAGCTTGTGGATATTGGGAAAATATTGGGAGAAAGTAGCGTTTTATGACAAAAGATGTAGTTCATAAAGGAAATGTCACCTTCTTTAAAAATTTTGGATTCGCATACGTTGTAGGTTTTCCGGTCTTATGAGTTTTTCCTTCCCACGTGTTTAGATTTAGAATTGCGTATTAGCGATTTTGAGAAAAGTTTTAGGCAGTGAGCTTGTTTTATTGAAAGTATTTTACACCAAAATGTGAAATGTCATGCTTGGAAATTGTGTGGAAAACTTGGTTTCGAAAAGAATTTTTAGTAAAAACAGACCTATAGATAGTCAAGCTTCGTTGGTATTGGCGTGTATGTGTAGGGTTACTACGTTTAGAGTATGCATGAGGAGTTAGGTTGATCGATGCGATGGTTGTGGTAGGTTGGTTGAGTTGTAGTTTGTTGATAGGGTGTCGGGTTCCTACTAAATGTCTATAGGTGCGACACTTGGTGCACAACGACACAACGTATGAGTGAGTTATCGGTGTTGGGTTTTGGGAGGTTCCCTAGGTATGGTTCTTAGCGGGTTCCTTGGTTCATCAGTATAGTCAAGGTTTGTAAGAGGTCTTAGGTGTGTAGAATTACCAGCAGGAGAGCTAGTTCTAAGTTGGGATCTATTGTTATAGATCGAAGCCTCGAGGGTGTGTAGGTTGACTATTTGCGTTCATTGGTTGGGTTGACCATTGACTAATTATGTTTTACCAAGCTAAGTTAACATTGAGACCAAGGGACAACTATAAAAACTATACGCATATGAAAGAAAGATTTTGGTTTCCCATTGGGAACAAAGTATCTTTTGTATAATAGAATAATGTGAGTCTTTATTAGTGATTGGATCAAATATGAAATTCTTGGGCTAGAATTTAGTAGATCGATTAGGTTGACAGGTAAGAAAATATTTACGGCATGAATGTGATTATCCATTATAGTGATTTGCGTAAATAGGTTGTACGGTTAAAATACGTTTGGTAAAATAATGGAATTTAAGATTTATGTGAAAGTTGAAAATTTGACACAATGATGAATGATTCAAGTATAAGACTAAATGGTTTTCATGGAGTGGGTCAAGTTACGACTTAAAGCCCCCCATTGAGATATGGACATCACTCCTAACTCAAGGGTAAGGTTTCTACATGGAAAGACAATTGGTAACGATCACCGAGTTAAGGAATTCACTCCTAACTCGTTGGTGATTTTTTTTTGTAAGAAGGGGTGGAGCGGACCTAATCATCAAGGTAAAGGAATCACTACTATCTTTATGACGATGCTTTCATTTTGAGAGTATGAGTAGTTTCTTCCTTATGGGTGACGCTTTGAGATTTCACACATAGATTGCGTCACAAAAATAGATAAAAAGATAGATGAAATATGTATATAACCATTGTGAAAATGGTTTGTATTTTAAAAGGAGGAAGGTTGAATCATATTATGCATAAAATTGATGATAGTATAGAAGATGTTTGATTAAAACTTGGATTGTTCCAAAATGGAACTTAGACTAAACCAATGTGACCGAAAGTTCTTGTGAGTTTTGGAAGCATGCTTTGGCCTAGTAGGTAGAATACTCTCGCCAAAATTTCGGTTACTACATGCCCCTAGTCAATCGACAGTTCGAGATTTTGGCAGGTTTAAAAATCGAGGAGTGGGACTAGTTACCAAGATGCAGGTTTCACCCCTAGCTTGATAACGCGTTCCTTAAGTGTGGTTGGTGCTTACCAAACGAGATAAGGACTAAATCTGACTCGTTGCTGTAAGTGCACCTTTAATGATACAAGATGGATTCTGCAAATTGAAGATGTTCACGTCCTTTGTGTAATTGTTCAATAGTGGAATATAGCTTGTCAGAGTTTATTGAGATGTACGAATATGTGATATGTAAAGGAGTCCGAATTTGTTGTAAATTCAGAAGTCCTTGTTTTATATTGTCAGAGTTCATTTTGTCAGAGTTTAATGTTCAGGTTCGAATTTGCATGTTTATATTCAAACTTAGTTTTGTCAGGACTTATGGAGTCTGAACTTATCATTGTATTTATACTCAGTGAATGAATGCAATTGTCACACCCCAAAAACGACGCAGCGGAATATAAAACGTAGTGGTGACGGAAGTTGGCGCTCATAAATATCTTGTTGAACGATGCATCGAATTGTTGGACATTTTAACTTAATTAAAACATATATTTTAATACATAAGACTTAAAGTTCATCACAACCACATCATAGTTAAGTTGTCTTGATCCTCACGGATCTTATTACATTTGTCCCAAACAGTTTTAAAAGTTAGTCCAACATATTAAGTGACAAAACATGCATCAACAACCACAAGATACGCCAAAATTCCCGAAGCCGAACTCAAGTACCTGAAGAACACGTTAATATCAAGTGTCAACACAAAGGAAGGTGAGTTCACATATTCAAATTTAAACAATTTGGTCCCAAGGAAAAAAAGCTTTCTAATTATGTGTTTATTATAAAACATCCATATAATTTACGAAAGTCAATTCATTTCCTTAATAAAATCCATGGGTCAACCGTCGTAGGCGTTTCCCCGAAACCTCCAAACAAGGCATCTTCCCAAGTTTACATATTAAATTCATAGCATCAAATGTTCAGACTCGTAAGTTAGCTAGAAATTACGAACTATATATTTACAATGTAGGGATAATCAAAGCTAGACAATAAAAAGAATATCAATTCGTCGTTTGACTTGACACGGAGCGACCGGTCACGATGGGGTTGTCAACCCGATAGATCTACCAAGAATTCCTCGCGTGCAATACTTAAATGATTAAACGACATCACTTGCGCATGGCCCATATTGAGACCCTCTATGATGTCTGCCTCACGTACAATATATATATCCTAGTAATATAACAAATTTAATATAAACAGTTGTACGAATTTACTGAAATCCCTTGGACCAAGAAAACCCGTCCCAACAACACGATCGTTTTCCCTGAAACACTATACAATCCCAGTTTCTCCCCGAAACATATATTCACCAAAACCGTTTCATCCCGAAACATATAATTTATCGAATCCATATATTTTCAACGAAAATATATAATTTATATAAAAAGGTATGTTTTATTCCAAAAACATTATTAAACCCTTTTAGGCATGTTCTTCCCCCAAAACATATACTAAACAGTAAAAAGAGGGGGTTTAGTGACACTCACCTTTGGGTGCGTATTTTTAAATAGCGCAATCGCACAGATTGATTTCTACACGTCCTATTAAGCGTAGGAATGATTTATAAATCAATATATCACAAAAATCCTAAGTTTCTCCGTTTCTTAGAATTTTCACATAACTTTGAGATTTTCTAGAAAAGTTACCGTTTTTGAGTATGTTGGCACGTTAATATATATATGAGTCCATATATATATATATTGTAAAGATTTTGCGACTTGAACGATTTTATTGGTGACCATTATCATGTAAATCCGTTAACACACCCGTTTATACGCAATATATCTACGATTTGCGCGTCGTAATATATATACATAAACGTACACATAAATCAACATCGTAACACACGTAATATCGTTAACTTATTTGTTTTGTCATTTTTAAAGCATGCATATATAAAATAACCCACATGTATCAATTTTCATGCTCGACAAATAAGTTACGCATTTAACACGATTATACCGCTTCTACCGTTCTAAACGCACAAGTGTGCATGCATAGCCTAAATTTCCCGCTATAATGTCAACACTTAACATATTACCATATTCACATATTTAAATGACATAACACATTTCAACACATAAGGTTCACCCAAAAATAACCCATACTAGTGTTCATTGTAAAACGCGTATTTTAGTGATTCGGTAACGTTTTCGGGCGTTGGAAGTCACGTATTACCAACCAAACACCAAGTAAACTTAAAATTAGTTATAATACTTATTTGAGAAAATTTCGGTTTTCGTCCCTGAGGTTTGTCCATTTTAACTAGTTTCATCCAAAAATCTAATTTTTAACAAATCCTTCCCTATGGTTTTATCTTTTTAACCCTTTCCGTCCAAATCACTAACCATAGTTAATTTTACATTAATTCATCTAAACACTAAAGGGTATTTCTGTCATTTGCATTCTTCCCCCAATAAAAGATCAGAGTGGGTATTTATGGAATGGTACTTCCCCAAAAATCTAATTACGATCGACATTCCCAAATACGATCATAATGGTTCTTGTTGAGTGGTAGGCTCGTGAGGAAGGTGAAGAGATCAACCCATTTGAAGCTTATGGTATGTTTAAACCTTATATGTTACTTATATGTTAAACCATTCTGATCGACATTCCCACATATTGTAACATATAATTACTTTATATGTTAAACCATTCTGATCTTTGATACGTTTGTAAATCGCAGCTAATGAACCTACTCTGTTTACCCTGCAAATATTCCACTCAGGAGAGTTTGTGAAATTCCCAGGGAGGAAGTATGTGAATGGTAAAGTCACATTCTTTGACTATGCAGATTCTGATGAGTTCTCTATGCATGAGTTAAACATAATCTTCAAAAAACCATTAGGTTACTCATCAGATGAGGTAATGTACTATCATTTTAAAATTCCTGATCAAGACTTAGATGTTGGTCTTAGATGTCTTGGTAATGATAAAGATGTTCTAGACATGATACAATATGTAAGGAAGTTTAAAGTGATACAAATATACACTGAACACTGGGTCACAAAGTTGAATGGAAATTTTCAAGTTCCTGGACAGGGTAATAATGTGATAATTCAGGAGATTATTGATGATGGGTCCCCTACTGTTGTAGTGCCATTCATTGAGTGGCATGAACATGGGGATGTAGGAAACATGTCTGATGATGAGAATGTTGTACATGGGGATGTAGGAAACATGTGTGATGATGAATTTCTTGCACATTTTATTGATCCATTCGTTCAGAATAGGGTTGATGGTGAGGGTCCATATGAAACTGAAGATGGGCAAGATGACATGGATAGTATGGTGGATAAGGATAATAGGGTTGATGGTAAGGGTCCATATGAAACTGAACATGGGCAAGATGACATGGATAGTATGGTGGATAAGGATAATATGGTTGAGGAAGTGGTAGTTGACATGAATGAGTTTAAATCTGCTATAGTCATGGATGTTGATGAAGAAGTTAATGCTGAAGATGACATGGATAGTATTGATAGTGATGCTCAACAAGTAGACCTAGATGACTTTGATAGTCCAACTGATGAAGTAAATGACCCTCCATTGAAAAGTGCTATAAAAAAAACTTAGGAAAAAGAAGAAGAAAGACTTCAAGGCTGTTGTACCAAGTCCATTCTATGTTGGTGAAAGTTTCATGGACAGAGAGGAGATCAAGGAAAGGGTTAAAATGCATGCTATTCAGACCAGAAGACAGTTGCTTGTTGTGAAAAGTGACAATCTTAGATATCGTGTGGTTTGTGCAGGAATAAATCCAGAATTTGTTGCTTCTCAGGGGCAAAATTGGGAGTCTTCAAAAGAATGTGGGCCCATACATGAGGAGAGTTCACAACATGGTGGGACCACAAAAGTAGGAGAATCTTCAAAAGTGGCTGGTGGGTCAAAGAAAGTAAAGAAAAAACCTAAAAAAAAGCATCCAAAGCCCACATGTCCTTGGGTTTTGCATATATCCAGGAAAAGTATAGAAAATCTATGGTGTGTGAAGACTTTTAATGAAGAACATAATTGTATGACAACAAGAAAAGTTAAACTCTACACAGTTAGTTCTATAGCTAGAGAAATACAAGATGTTATTGAGGTAAGCCCCAACATACCTTTGAAGGCCTTGCAAGACCAACTTCAAAAGAAGCATCAGGTGGTGATCTCATTGCAGAAGGTTTTCAGGGCAAAAACAATGGCAAGCCACAAAATACATGGTGGTTTTCAGGGCAAAAACAATGGCAAGCAAATTAACAAGGCAATTCAAAAGAATATATATTTGTTATGCTGCTGTGAAGGCTGGTTTTAAATTAGGAGGTAGAGATTTATTAGGTTTTGATGGCACTTTCATGTAGGGTCCATACCCAGGACAAATTCTGACTGCTGTTGGGGTAGATGCAAACAATGGAATCTACCCAGTTGCATTTGCAATCGTTGAGTCTGAAAACTTCAACTCATGGACTTGGTTCTTGGAATGCCTTGGTGAAGATCTGGATTTAACATCAAACTCAAACTTCACTTTCATTAGTGACAGGCAAAAGGTAATACCTACAATACATTGCCATTATTTAATATTCTTGCAATACACTGTCATTATTTAATAATACCTGCAATGAATTGTCATTGATTTTTTAGGGCATCATACCTGCAATACAAAAAGTATTCCCAGCAGCTGAGCATAGATTTTGTTTGAGGCACATACACGAGAACATGAAGTCAACATGGAGAGGTGATATGTAAAAGGATCTATTATGGAAGGCAGCAAGTGCAACATCAATTCCTTTTTTTGACAAAGCAATGGATGAAATAAAACAAGAAGATGCTTCTTTACATGAATGGCTATTAAACATACCAGCAAAGCACTGGGTCAGAGCTCATTTCAGTGGTATGCCTTGTTTGACATGTTATTTTGGTATTGTCTTTTGTGGTTTGTCTAAAAAGTTCCATGATTTTGTAAACAGGAAGAGCAAAATGTGATGTCCTTTTGAACAATCTGTGTGAAGTGTTTAATAGGCAACTTGTAGGAGGTAGGGACAAGCCTATCATTACCTGCTTAGAGTACATCAGAGTCTACATGATGAAAAGGATTATGGTGGTGAACAAAATGATTTCCAAATCTAAAGGTCCGATGACACCAGCTGCAACTGATGCATTCAATGAAATAAAACATGATGCTGCATATTACACTGTCACCTTGGCTGGTATGAAGAAATATCAAGTAGGGGCCTCAGGGCATAACCAGGTTGCAGTTGATATGAACAAGAAAACATGTTCTTGTAGGAAGTGGGAGCTCACGGGCATGCCTTGTAAGCACGTAGTAGCAGTAATATGGAACATGGCTCAAAATGGTGAAAACGTAGGCATTCCTGAAAAATGGGTATCTGAGGTATATTGGCTTGATACCTGGAGAAACGTTTACAAGAATACAATTGAACCTGTTGCTGGAAGAGACTTTTGGAGGCCATCAACCTGCCCGACAGTTATTACACATCCAAAGCACCATACCCAGGTTGGTAGGCCAAAAAAGAAGAGGAGGAAGTCTACAGTCGAGTTGGCTGATCAGGTTGGAAAATGTGGTAAGCTAACCAGAAAGGGGGCCTCTGTCAGCTGTGGTAAATGCAAAGGAGTAGGGCATAATTCTAGGTCTTGCACTGGTCAAGGAAGTTCACAGTCTATTCCGCAAACTCAAGCTGCAAAAAAGATGAAGGGTAACGTGGCAAAAAAAAAGAGCTATCGTGACTTGTAAGGTGTGCAAAGAAAAAGGGCATAATTCCAGGTCTTGCCGCTCAAAGAAAGTTTCTGGAGGAAGTCCACCACCAACCAAGATCATGTAGTTTGTATTGGTATTTTGTTTATCTTTTGAACCTTGTTGGTTATGTTTAGAATATTCTCGATGTGGTTATCTGTTGAACCTTTTTGGTTATCTTTAGAATATACTCGATGTGGTTCTTTTGGTTGATGATATGTAATGTGTTAAATGAAAATGAAGTTTTAGCTTACATCTTTTAAAGTGTACATTATGCTTCGGATGATGATATGTAATGGGTCAAATGAAAATGCACATTTGCCGCACATTTACCGCACATTTGCTGCACATTTGATGCACATTTGCTGCACATTTACGGCACATTTGCTGCACATTTGGTGCACATTTGCTGCATATTTGAAAATGGACATTTGCTGCACATATCGGATTATTGAAATGGGCTAAGAAAACAAGCACAAAGTAAAAAACAACCACTTTTCATTCAGTAAAGTGATGCTACATTAGTACAAACAAATTGACCTTTACACTACATAACCAAAAGTAGGTCAATTTGCTAAATAAAATACAACCAGTAACCAAATTAATTCATTTGGTTATAAAGTACATGAAAAAGAACAACCAACTCAAAAACAAAACTAACTGAAGCCTCTTAATTTTTCTTGTCATTGACCGGTTCTTTGCTTCATTTTCATTGATATTCCTTAACAATCCTGGTATGATTTGAGAGGCTCTTGCACAAATTGGGGGATCGGCCCAGCTAACAAAACCACAATTTCCTCCCTGTTCAACAAGATTTTTATTGAAATGGTAAAAAATAAACCTATAAAAACTAAATCAAATCTGAAATACAACACTTACAACACAAGAGTGGAATCGTCGACCTGGATTTGATCTAGTCCACGATGTGAGAAGTACCGTTCTAGATCCACATTTGCAGATGACATTTGCGTTGGCCATTGAAGGTGAATCGATGAGGAAATGCGGATGGATAAAATTTGGGGAAGAAAGCAAATGGACAAAGGTTAGGGTTTTATAAATCTCAGTTGTTCATTAATATAAATTGGTGAAGAATGCAAATGACAGAAATATCATTTAGTGTTTTGATGAATTAATGTAAAAGTAACTCTAGTTAGTGATTTGGACGGAAAGGGTTAAAAACTTAAAACCATAGGGAAGGATTTGTTAAAAATTAGATTTTTTGACGAAACTAGTTAAAATGAACAAACCTCAGGGACGAAAACCGAAATTTACTCTACTTATTTTTAAACTAAAAATATCAGTTTACATACTGATCTAAATCAGTTTCATAAAAATCGTTCGAAAAGCCGATTTTTGACCGTTTTACCGCATAGTTTTGCGTTAAACGTTATTACAACCATCCCAACTCGGAATGACTTGATATTTTAACACAATACATGTTGTTTACGTATTAAAATAGTGATTATAATCAGATTAGTACAGTTTTTGTGTAAGTCACATAAATCATGCGATTTCACGTATTTTACAACTTCTAAAGCACCAAGTACAACATGCAAGACTAGTAAAATTTATAACAAAGTTTAATATCATTAAAAACTTCAAAATAATCATATTTTAGTGTTTATGTTCTGATCAAAATTGATTTTTATCAAATCATGCTCAAATGATCATTTCATGCTTTCATATTATCATGCATGTTCAGATATGTGCATCTAATGCACTCATACAACATCATCATCATTACTTATGATTTAATCATACCCAAGAAAATATTAACTCCATGTTCTTATTATTCACAACATGTATCATCCATCATCACATAATCATTCACACATAAATGCAAGTATCTTACATTTATAAGTATATGACCAAAAATTACATGCATGCATACACATATACATACATATATACGACATATACACACACATGAACTTCCCAAAAGTTTACTTTTTAACACAAGTCCCTTTCAATTCATGCATGTATTCTATCATTCAAGAATCATGTTTTTCAAGAATCATTCAACCAAAAATCAAAACACAAACTCCTACATGTATATATATACTCACGGCCACACATACTTACATATACACACTCATTTTTATTCTCTTTGAAAACCCATTTATTATTACTTTCAAGTTTGTGAAATATTTTAATATTCAAGAGAAACCGTCCATAACCATTAACATCACTATGAAGCAACAACAAAATCTAGAGAAATAATTTTATACCTTCTTAGTGGGTTTTGATAAAGTTTGTAGATATGAAGCTTGCACCTACTTGAAGTCACCCTTAAAACTCTCTTGGATCTTCAAACTAACTTGAAATGGGTTTATATGAACATGAACATTCAAGATCTTCAAAATTTGAATTTGGTAGTGTGTGTAATCGGCCAAGAGTAGAGAGAGAGTGAGAGTTGGAGTGTCTGATTGAGTTTATTGAATAAAGTAAGATATTGGAAGATTTGTAAGGTAATAATCATCACCCACCTCCCCTCATGACCAATGAGTGTGTGAAAGAGGAGAGAGAAAGAATCCTCTAACCAACACTTGTCCCTATACACACATATATATTCGTATACATATGTATATATATATAATCTTGGTTAAAAACTGGTATTTTACTGGATACCGAGTATTTTATCTAGCGTTTTAATCCCGTTTTAGTGTGTTTTAAATTATTTTTATCATTCTAGAAAAATAATCTCACTAAAATATTACTAAAATAATTATCAGTTGCCTTGAGTGGATATGTTAACAGTATTTTGTCTGATACGTGCAGTATCACGCGATACACGCTCAAACTCGAAAAATAGAGTTTTTTAGCGTTTTAATTTATTTTTCCTTACGGACATGATTAAAATTACCATTCTAATCATAACAGACTATTTTTAGGATTTTTACACTGATCGGGTGGTCATCGACGTTCGTTTCGCATTTTAATCGTTATGCGATAAGCGTTTATTTTATCGTTGCCGACATAATTTTTACCAATTTTTGGATTCACCAACACATTAAATATCACATATAAATATCATAATCTGTCAAATACAACCTTTTTATTTATTCATGACACGTGTTACATTTGTACGGTACAACCTAAATAGCTGGGTGTCACAGTCTCCCCGTGTTTAGGAAATTTCGTCCCCGAAATTTTTCTCTACATGTTTTGTTTTCGCACTTGGTGGAAACAGTAAGAACAGTCTTGCTAAATATGGTCTTGTAGTTTCTGCAAGAAACTTTGATTCTTACGAAGAATCTTCGTAGACCTTTATTATATAATCCTATTTCCTAATTTCTCGTCTCAACGCTCTCTACCTTCTCCAAGGTTCATCGTTTACGAGTACTTAATTAGAAAGGGTAAAGTTAGTGTTCCACCATTTCAGGTTTTACATATGTGTAACCACATATATGTTGTACCATACCTGAGGTAGTCTGAGTCTACATACGATTGATCCAACTCAAGATGGGCTCTCGAAAGTATCTAATCCCATGAGCTCGTTTTCTTCCCTTTTTGCATTTATTTCGAATATCTACTCTCCACAAACTGCACAATCAACAGATCGCGTATACCGTTAGGAATCTGTAATCGTCTTTCTTGTTATCAACATAACTCTTCTAACCAAATTTACAACTTCAATAGGTACCTCGATAAACTTGTGTTTATTGCCTAAGTAAACTTCATCAAAGAATGTAGTCAGTGTATCATCTATTATACCCTTGTCCAGGCTGGACATATGGACCACATCATGTATTCCACTCAATCCCTCTGGAAGCTTGAGCCTATAAGCGACTGATCCAACTCAAGATGGGCTCTCGAAAATACCTAATCAATGTGGCTCAGCTTTTCTCTCTCTTTTTTTTAAACCTAATAGCACCTTTCCAAGGTAACACCTTCAACAAAACACAATCTTCGATTTGAAACTGCAACAGTCTCCTTCGATTGTTCACATAATCCTTTTGTCGATCGATGATGACTTTTAACCTTCCCTTTATCTAGGCAAACCCTATCGCTGGTTTCCTGGATAAGCTCGGGTCTGGTTAGTTGCCTTTTGCCAACTTCAGCTCAATAAATTGGTGATCGACACTTCCTTCCATACAAGACTTCAAACGGAGCAGCCTTGATACTAGCGTGGTAACTATTGTTGTAAGAAAACTCTTCCTGTTAGTGCAGTATGGCTATCGCCTCCGTCATCTCAAGTCGTAGCTGAAACTAAAGCAAACTAGCCTTACATTGTAATATTAGATAGAAAAAGGCAAGTTGGCATTATTGTAAATAAGGGGAAATCCCTTATAACCCTTGGCCTATAAATATGTGTTAGGGTTAGCTTTAGGAACTTTTGACACATTTGTCATTTGGCACTTTGGAGAGATCTAGAGCTAGAGAGAGAAAGTTCTAGAGAGAGAAAGTGGCAAGGTGATTCAAGGTTCTTGTACGATTTCAGATCTTTGAATAGAATCACGTTTATATTACTTCTCGTGTGTTTCGGTCACGATCGTTCACGGATTCTGCACGTCGATCGGTCGGTTCGCAATCGAAACGGATTCAAACCGGGACCTAACAAGTGGTATCAGAGCAGGAGCTCGATTGCACGGATCAAACACACAATTACGAACTTGAATTCAGCAGATTCAGATCGAAATTTCACTCAGATTTGTCAAAGTTCTTCATCTTTCATCTATGTCACATTTTAAACAGAAAATCGTCAAATTAATCAACTTTTTACGGATAAAAATTGCTAAAATTTAGATATGTTGTGCGAAAATACGTGATCTATAAACCTACAAATTTTCAGATCTTAATTCGAAGCCATTTGTGAGAAATCTGATTTTTTTTGGTTCGAAGTTTGTTAAAAATGTTGAATGTTGCTGCTGATGTTCACCGCACGGATGGCAATCCGTGCGAATAACAAATCCGGGTTGACTATTGTTGACTAGCTTACTCGCACGAATCACAGTTCATTAAATAGTTGACTTTATTGACCAAACTTCATTTAAAGTAATCATTGAATTCAGTATTGCATGTGAACTGATCAAAGATGTCGGCCATTGTTAAATTCATGAGAATTGTCTTACTGCAGGATTTGTGTCACCCATCCGGATAAGTTACTCGCATGAATAAGTTTCATCATCCATCCGTGCGGATAACATCATTTTCACTCACACGGATAACAATCCGTGTTGACTTGTTGACCCACTCGCGCGGACAAACTATCCGTGTTGACTTGTTGACTGGTTACTCGCACGGATAACATCCTCGTGCGGATAGTTTATCCGGGTTGACTTAAGTTGACCTCTCGGAGCGGATTATTACCCGTGCGGATATCAATCCGTGTTGACCTTTGTTGACTGATTGCTCGCGCGGATAACTTGTCCGCACAGATAAATCACTCACGCGGATAACTTGTCCGCACGAATAAACCACTCGCACGGACAACTTCTCCGCGCGGATAACAATCCGTGTCTGTCATTTTAGTCAATATATTCAGGTTTGTCAGTCAACATATTCGGTGAACATGTGAATGTGCATGAATTAAGTGTCTTGGCCATGTGAACATTTTAATTGTTTGACCATTTTGCATGTGAAGTTGATATTGAAAAGTTATCACGTGATTATCTTTGCCCAAGAATAGTTGTCTGTATTGCATGTGATCAGTAAGTTCGGCCCAATTACAAATCATATCTTAAAGTTCTTGTCGGCAGATGCATTAATTCATATTCAGTTTGTTTGTGAGTTTATTCATATCCCCGTAGTTGCATGTGATATTGTTTAATGTCTTGACATCATTAAAATGTCAGTATACATGTGATTGTTGGCAAACTTAAATTGATATCTCAGGTTTACACGTGATTCAGTTTGCATAACAGTTGGTATCATTTTCAAGGTGAAAGAGTCAAAGTGCCAACTGATCAACTCAAGATTTGTCGGTTTGTGTCAAAGAGTCGGCTTACATTATCCGCACGGATTACATCACTCGCACGAATAAACAAATCGGAGCACTCGCACGAATAAACCATCCGGATCCTCACTCGCACGGATTACACCATCAGGATCCCCACTCGCACGGATTACACCATCCGGATCCTCACTCGGACGAATCACCATCCGGATCACCATCCGGACGAATCACCATCCGGATCCCCATCCGGACGAATCATCATCCGGATCTTCATCCGTTCGAAGACACCCATCCGAGTGGGCTGATCTCATCCGATTGGGCCAACATCATCCGAACGGATACAACCTCACCCGAACGGACAACGTTATCACGCGATTATCTTCACTGTTGACTTGTGTTGACTCACTTGATCGGTTACCCGTCCAATTAATTTGTTTGATATTTATTAAACTCATTGTGTTTGTTTGTGATCCAAGGTGATTCAATATTTACAAGGGGCGAATATCAAGAAGAAGATTTAAAATGTCAGGAGAAAGTGCTCATGATAGATGGTGGAGAAGAGACAGTGCGAGATGGGAGATTAGGAAGTTGGATGAACCATTTAAGGAAGCAAAAAGAGCCAAAAGATGGAATGATGAACTGGAATGTTATATGGATCCACAGGGTAATCCAGTGGTTGACCCTTCAAAAGTGGATTTTGAGGCAGTAACAAATTTGTTTCCAAGAGAGGGCACTTTCAACACAAGAAGGCTTTCTGATAAAAGTTACTTGCCGGATTTAATGAAGAAGATAAAAGAAGTTTTTGAAGCAAGTCTACCAAAGGTGGTAGAAATGAAAAAGAGGAAAGAACAAGAACTAGAAAAACTAATAGAGGAAGTAAAGAAAACGGCAGAGGAAACTGATGAAGAAGAACAGATGAAAGATGAAGATCAGAAAAAGACAAAAGAAGGAGGTGTGATAACAGAAAAAATTCAAACTGAATCTTCTGAATTGTTTGACAAAGACAAAAGCATTGAACAATCTGATGATAAAAATGAAAACAAGTGCAGGAATTGCATAGAAATGTGCAAAGCCTGTACCGAAAAAGATGAAATAATAAAAACAAAAGAAATTGAAACAAATAAAATTGAAATTGTTTTCAAAATAAAATGTAAAGAAATGATTGAAAAAGAAGAAATTTTGAAATTAAAAGTCGAAAAGCTAACACAGAAATGTCATGGTCTTGAAGAAGAAAATAAGATTTTGAAAGAAAACTGTACTGCTAAATGTGTTGATTGTGTTAAAAAAGAATCAAAATTTCAAGATTTACAAAAACAGTATGATTCTTTAAAGTGGTCGAGTCAGAGAGTACAAGAAGCTTATGATACTTTGAAGAGCCAAGTCAAAAGTTTTGATCAAAGATTGTCAGAAACTTTAGTCACTAAAGAAATGTATGAAAGAAAGTTTAAAGAAAAGCAAATTGAATTAAACAAATGTGTTGATGAAATTGCTAATCTTAAACAAGTCTTGGCTGAAAAAGAAAAGGTTGTTACAAAACTTCAAAGTTATCATAACTCTTCGTACATTCTTGAACGAATTTACAACATCACACCAGATGACAAAGATACTGACAATTGCAAAAAGGGTATTGGTTCAGAGTTTCATCAGGTACCACCACCATTGAGAAACAATTATACTTTTTATGATGAGGAAAAGGTGGCAAAGGGTTTGAACATAGCTGACCAGTTACCTGAAAGTATCGATGTGACTTACTCCAAATCTGATGATGCTAATGATTCAGAGGTGGTAAGTAAGGTTGTTGAAAGCGTTTTGAAAGATGAGTCAACCAAAGGTAAGTCTGAATCACATGATGAAAATGAGGGAAATTTTCATGATGGTTATCTCAAACATTCAAAATCTGAGAAAGTTGTGAATGATGATTCAAAAGGATTGGTTTATACCATGATTGGATCGGACAAATTATTCTTAGATATTGTATTCCCGATTCAAAATGTGATTTCAGAAAAGATTGATAAAGTTTTCAAAATGGTTGAGATTGAGAAGTCTGAGATTCCAAAGTTTGCTGGTAAAGGACACAAAAATTTTTATAATAAACCTGGTTTCAAGAAGAAAAACATGAAGGCTGGGTTGGGTTATAAAAAGAAACAAAATTGGAAGAAAAATGAAGTGCCAAATTCTCAGGCAAAGATAAGTTTTGTTCAAGGAAAAAGTTTTGAAGAAGAGGAAAAACTCAAATTTAGACAACAGTCTATTGAAGAATTTTGGGCTCAAAAGCAAAAGCAACAACCACAGGTTAAATATGTTTCAAAAAGAACATGTTTTAAGTGTGATCAAATTGGACATCTTGCACGAAAGTGTCCGAATCTGAAACCTGTGGATGTTGACAAAAAGAAGCCTGAAGATGTTGAGAAACAAAAGTCTGAGAATGTGAAACAAAGGTCAGCCAGATTTGATTCAAAACAAACTTGGAGGTACAACACAAACAAGTTTTCTTTGAATCAAACTTGGAAACCAAAACAAACTAGGTCTGATTCAAGACAAACCCAAAATTGTAGCACACCCAGAATCAGAACAACACAAAATTGGCAAACTTCAGTTGATATGACAAAACCAAACCAATTTTGGAAACCAAAAGTTGTTGTACAAAAACAAAATGTTCAAAAAGATTCACATTTTTACAAAAGAGGTACTCCAAAAGGACAAACATGGAGTGTTAAGAAACTAGTATCTTTGGTAAAAGAAGAGAAAATTGAAGTTAAAGATAAAAAAGTCTTTGTTCAGAATGAAAAAGATTTTCCGAAATTGAATGATACATATTGTGTTGAAATGCCTAAGGTCTAACAGACCTGGGCTAAATTGTTCAAGTAATTGAGTTTGTGTAAATGTGCAGGTGCTCATGAAGTTTGATTGTCAAGGAAGAGAATTGATGAGCAGCCTGGCATAGGAGGAGAAGGCTGCAGAACCCTGGTTTGGTTGAACAGGGAGTTTATTGTTTTTCTGTACATAAATAAACAATATTTCAAAAACCCTAAAAAATTGAAAAATTTTGAAAAACCAAAAATATGTTTTGTTTTTGTCAAAAATATTAAAAAAATAAAAAATATGTTGCTTGAATACGCCGAAACCCTTACGGCTGAACAAACATGATTAATTTCACAAGATTGAAAAACGGTTTTCAAACTGTCGAAAATCAATGGGTTGTAAATCATGGGGGTACGTTATATTTTCTGCAAATCAGAGCATGAAAAACAGAAAATGGATGGCGAAACAAAGCTATCTACATCGGGTTGTCAAATTTTTTTTAAATGGTTTTGAATTTTAGGGGGAGTAATGTTGTCAGAAAATCCAAAAAACATTAGAAAATTTGAAAATGACAAAAACATGATAAAAACCTATTGGCAAAAAGACAAAAACATTAAAAAATGTAAATGAGTTTTTGTGTAAAAAGAGGAAATGATAGTACATCAGTAGACAGTTATAGTATGCTAAAGAAATGTATTGATTATATAGCGTTAAACAGTCTCACTGATGATGTGTCGGTAGATTTTTATACATTTAGTAAACTTTTTCGGGATATAAACTTAAATTCAAACTTGCTTATTTCATGGGGAACACTACTTGGATATATAGGTAACCCCTGAAATCTCGTTTGAAGGGTCCCTCTTTCTGAGATACTAGGTCTTTATGCTTAGTGATATCTGGGGTATTATCCCGGGACTTCTGATTTTGCGGAAGCAATGGCCTAGTCCCCGGAGAATACTTTCTGCATTGCTTGAAATATAGCGCCGCCCTCAGCAAATTGATGAAACAATAAAATTGATAGTCATTGCTGTTGTAATACAAAAGATCCTCTAAAGGGGACACACCAAAAGTCGAGCCGTCATCTCTCTGCTGAACGGAAGTTCTGACCTGAGCTCTCACGGTTTCGTACTATAATTTATTCCCCTTACAGATATCATCTAGGTATACTCACCTGTAAGACTGAATATTGGGATCTGGATACGGGAGTATATTCAAGAGGTGGGACACATGAATGAGTTTAAGTTCTTAAAACACCTAATTTGTATCCTGAATCAGTTGAAATTTGTGTGAAAATTTAAGTGGATCAATATATCGACAATCTAAGTGAATTGTTTAATTCTTAATGTGTAACTAAGCTCAACGGTACTTGTGACTTGTCAGAAACTGATATGATCCTCTAACACAAACTCAAACAAAAATATTGTCTGTAAATATGTTTGTACATATTTTGTTACTGTTTTACATTTCAGAAAAAGTACAAAAAGATTTTGATTTCTGTTTTATTTTCGACAACCGCTGTCTGGGAAGCTGAGTTTCAAAATCTAAGTATGCTGATTGTGTTTCTGAAATTAAAACAAGTTCATTAATTTGAAACTTGAAGTTTTAATCAAAAATCAAAAACAGTTTGTGATATCTCCAAGGTCATTAATTTGGACTTGGATGATTAACTGTGAGGGATTTGGATACTTATACTGTTAAAATCTGTAAAAGAGCTAGTTTCCGATACGGTTCGTTGAAACTGCCAAATTTTTGAAGATTGTTGATAGGGGGAGAGTATCAAGTAATCCTGGATATATTTCATATTATTATATCTTAGTCCCAGGATCTTGTTTTAGAAAGTTTGATAGAGCCCGGTTACGATACCTGGACAACCAAAAATGCTTTCATTGTAAATTTTTTTTTAGCATAAGCTAAGAGGGCCAGGTTTTCAATCCTGGAAGTTCAAAACGTTGTTACTTATAAACGTTTGAGATTTGCAGATGTTGTACCAGACTACGATCCCGACAGCTGAGTCTAAGGGGGAGTCTGAAGACGAGCTCAACGCAAGGGGGAGCGTGCATTTCAAGGAGCCACGTAACTATCCTAGAGGAGCTTGTAACCGGAAAGCCAGGTGTCGATCCCAAAGCACGGAAGCTTGACGAAAGGGGGAGCCTGAAGAGTCTACTGAAAGGAAGAAGCTGAAGTTGAAAACAGATCCACGGGGATTCTGTTCGAGCTAGAGAGAGAGAAAGAAAAGAAGCTACGAGTTTGACTCATTGATTGAGATTGACTGCGGCAATATCCAAGGGGGAGTCTGTTAGTGCAGTATGTCTATCGCCTCCGTCATCTCAAGTCGTAGCTGAAACTAAAGCAAACTAGCCTTACATTGTAATATTAGATAGAAAAAGGGAAGGTGGCATTATTGTAAATAAGGGGAAATCCCTTATAACCCTTGGCCTATAAATAGATGTGTTAGGGTTAGCTTTTGGAACTTTTGACACATTTGGTCATTTGGCACTTTGGAGAGATCTAAAGCTAGAGAGAGAAAGTTCTAGAGAGAGAAAGTGGCAAGGTGATTCAAGGTTCTTGTACGATTTCAGATCTTTGAATAGAATCACGTTTATATTACTTCTCATATGTTTCGGTCACGAACGTTCACGGATTCCGCATGTCGATCGGTCGGTTCGCAATCGAAACGGATTCAAACCGGGACCTAACACTGCCAACGACAAGTGAGTATCCCAACTTCCACTAAAATCCATCGCACACGCTCTTAACATATCCTCTAATGTTTGAATGGTTCTCTCGTTCAGAGCATCCGTTTAAGCATGATGTGCAGTACTCATGTCCAAACGAGAACCCAACGACTCTTGAAGAGATCGCCAAAACCGGAGTCAAACCGTCCGTCTCTATCCGAGATAATTGACACCGGTACTCCATGACGCGCTACAATATCGTTAAGGTACAACTGCGATATGTTCTCCATGCTGTCTGTTTCCTTAAGCGCCAAGAAAGGAGCAGACTTTGTTAATCGATCCACAATTACCCATATCATATTACGTCTACGTGACGTTCGAGGTAACTTGGTGATCAAGTCCATCGTAAGATGTTCCCATTTCCACTTAGGAATCTCTGGTTGCTACAGAAGCCTAGACAGCTTCTAATGTTCAGCCTTAATATTTGAGCACGTTAGACATTTACCCACATAGACCGCAAAATCTTTCTTCATATTCGGCCACCAGTAACACTCCTTGATATCATGATACATTTTGGTAGAACCTGGGTGAATGGAATATCTGGATTTATGATCTTCGTTCATAACCAGTTCACGTAGGTTACCTCTAAGCGGAACCCGAATCCGGTTCATGAAGTACATCACTTCATTTGCTTTTGGTATTCACATTTTAATCCTCTCAAACCTTCTCTTCTCAGGTTCTCATCCTTCAAAGCTTCCTGTTACGCATTATGAATTTGATAAGTCAATCTCGTCTGTATGGTCAAGCCCAAAGCACGCACACGTAGGGGCTTCTCCCGCTCTTTCCTGCTGAGTGCATCCGCAACAAAATTTGCTTTACCGGGGTGATAACGAATATCACAAAATTTACTTAGCTTCATGCTATATTATACATGCTTTATGTCATTAACTTTGCTAAGCCCTCAACTTTACATATATAGCGCTATAGGAGTAGCACACCACTCGTCGGGGTGTTGTTAAGTCTTTATTCTAAAAAGGTCTAGTTACTTTTGTGGCGAGGGATGCTAAATACTAGTGGACACTTAGGTTTGACGTATTGCTATGCATGCTAATTACCTTGTATACAAATTGCCATGTGGATTCGAGACAATGCTTTTATACTTATGCTATACTATTTCAAACCTTGTATACTTGCCTTTGCTTTTGCATTGAACTTTATTTTCAACATGTTACAGGTTGAGGATGATGATGCTATGAAACAAAGTAGCGATGATGCCTAGATACACATTTAGACGTCTTAGGTTTAAATTGTTGTATCAAATTTTATTTCATTATGTTATGAACATGTTGTTATTTGAATTTCTATGTAATGTTGACAATTTGAATTATGAAATGAAAATGGTTGATTTAAATATTGTCAAGAATAGTGTTATGAAGTCTCTTGCAATCTATTTCGTCTCATCCCGATGATTCCGTCATCGGTTGGGGTATGACAGTTGGGGTTTTAAATGAGTTGGTTGGTGACATTAAAGGAGTTGGTTGGGGATTAGAAGGAGTTGGTTGAGGCATTAAAGGAGTTGGTTGATGCATTAAACGAGTTGGTTGGGGTTTAGAAATAGTTGGTTGTTATTTTGTGCTAAAAACTCATTGTTTTGCATGTTTTAGGTATTTTAAGTGTATGCAAGCATGAATAATAATAAAACATGTATAAATATCATTCTAAGAAAATATAATCTCGATGTATTGGCTCGGTTTTTGTCCAGTCTGTATTTCATGATTGTTTACATATTATGCGAGTGTGATTAAACAAAAATGATATAAAAAATAGTTTCCATTATGTTCAAATCTTGAATTACAAAGGTTTGTAGATAAGATACGACTTAAAATAAAATGAAAAAGAATGAAAAATACAAAATGCTACAGTCTCCCCTACTTGAGGAAATTTTATCCCGAAATTTTTATAGGAGTTGGTTTCTAGGAAAGTAGTAAAAGATGGTATTCTAGTGGTTAGATACACATGATAACTAGTTAGAGTATTTTGGCTAAGACGAGAAATTTTGGTATCTAGTGCTTGAAGCAACGTTTATGTATAAGCGTGTTTAAAAAATGTATGGGTTAAAGTTTTGGCAAAATTGGTAGTTTATGGTTGATTGAGCGTACGTAGACAAATTTTAAGGGATAAGAGAAAAGTTTGTAGAATTAACTCGTTTGGCTAAAGTGGATTGACACATCAACCGTAAGTAAGTGTAAGAAGATCTAAAATGGGTATGTGTGCATTTAGGCGATGTTAAGTTTGACCGAGTTTGGACGACTCGGTGAAAAGAATGTTTAAGGAAATGCGACTTGAGGAGTGAAAAAGTTTTATGATAAATAAGAATATAATTTTATGTTAAGCGGTTGCCCACACCATAGCCTATAAAAAGTTTTATCGGTTTTAAAATGTATTAGTAAAATGACGAGTTTTAGGAAAAACATTATCGCAAACAGGAATGAGATGGCAATAATTTATGGTTTTCAAAAAGGTTTTGTTGGGTAAATGGGCCTACTAGTTGGTGTTTAAGTACGATAAAGGACGAGAGAAAATTTCAAAATGTCTTTGGCTGAGTTGAGCTTGTGAGGATGTTTGCTAAAAGAGTTTAAATGTTTAGGCCGGATTGCATAGATAAGATTTGGATGAAGCGTTTGAGTGAATAGTTGGGAATAATTCTGACATAGAGTGAGTGAACGATTTGGCAGCACTATGCGTGGGGTAAAAATAGTAAGGGTACCAAATGGAATGCGAACATAAAGCATTGAAGGATGTTAGTGACAGTTGTAGCCGCCATGTTTAAAAATTTTGAGTACGGCATTTTGTTATAATCAACCGTTTATTAAGCGTTTCAAGATTTATTTGTCTATAAATATGGAAAAGCTCGTGACGTGCCATAGTTTGCTTGTTAAATAATAGTATTTACTAAGGTCTGAATAACACCGAATTACACATGACATGTTTTACGAAAGTTTGTTAACATGGTAGGAACACTTATGTATTGGAAGTACCAGCGGCGTATCCACCATGTTCTAATGATGTTCTGTCTGTTTCGTTACTTGATGTCATGTAACGTTTCGTCCTAGGACACACAATAGAACGTACTATAGTTTTCATGCGCCTACCAATATACTCTCATGTGCATCCGTGATTATCTTGGTCATTGCATGATTCACATAGTTTGTACTAGTGGTGTAGGGGTCAAGGGTAAATTGTAGTATTTCAAGTGAGGATACACGTATGATAGCATATGAAGAACTAATCATGTGTATGTGATTGTATTTACTTATTCATGTATCCAACGTACGCAAAACTACTCTTGTTATGCCTATGTATAGATTCAAGTATAACTACCATGTAGTGAGAAATGTATGAATTTATGTATGACTTACGACAACCATGTGTAGGATTAGCACGTAATCTGGAGCAAATAAATCCAAGAATAAATGACGATATTTGTAAGACTTGCATGAAATGTTAATTGCATAAGTTTAAATGTGAATAATGATATGTGTACGACTTGCATGAAATATGGATCGTATAAGTTGAAATGTGAATAATGATATGCACGTGTATGTCTAACACGAAACATAGACTTATAGAAAGTCATGATCACAAGGAGTTTGAAAAGTGCGAGATTAACCCGTGAGTGAAATGGTTGTTTTGTACGAATAATCGAGCTTGACGAACAATAGAAATTGGTTCGTTGGGAATGGTGAATCAAGCTTGTGGATATTGGGAAAATATTGGGAGAAAGTAGCGATTATGACAAAAGATGTAGTTCATAAAGGAAATGTCACCTTCTTTAAAAATTTTGGATTCGCATACGTTGTAGGTTGTCCGGTCTTATGAGTTTTTCCTTCCCACGTGTTTAAATTTAGAATTGTGTATTAGCGATTTTGAGAAAATTTTTAGGCAGTGAGCTTGTTTTATTGAAAGTATTTTACACCAAAATGTGAAATGTCATGCTTGGAAATTTTGTGGAAAACTTGGTTTCGAAAATAATTTTTAGTAAAAGCAGACCTATAGATAGTCAAGCTTCGTTGGTATTGGCGTGTATGTGTAGGGTTACTACGTCTAGAGTATGCATGAGGAGTTAGGTTGATCGGTGCGATGGTTGTGGTAGGTTGGTTGAGTTGTAGTTTGTTGATAGGGTGTCGGGTTCCTACTAAATGTCTATAGGTGCGACACTTGGTGCACAACGACACAACGTATGAGTGAGTTATCGGTGTTGGGTTTTGGGAGGTTCCCTAGGTATGGTTCTTAGCGGGTTCCTTGGTTAATCAGTATAGTCGAGGTTTGTAAGAGGTCTTAGGTGTGTAGAATTACCAGTAGGAGAGCTAGTTCTAAGTTGGGATCTATTGTTGTAGATCGAAGCCTCGAGGGTGTGTAGGTTGACTATTTGCGTTCATTGGTTGGGTTGACCATTGACTAATTATGTTTTACCAAGCTAAGTTAACATTGAGACCAAGGGACAACTATAAAAACTATACTCATATGAAAGAAAGATTTGGTTTCCCATTGGGAACAAAGTATCTTTAGTATAATAGAATAATGTGAGTCTTTATTAGTGATTGGATCAAATATGAAATTCTTGGGCTAGAATTTAGTAGATCGATTAGGTTGATAGGTAAGAAAATATTTAAGGCATGAATGTGATTATCACACATAGTGATTTGCGTAAATAGGTTGTACGGTTAAAATACGTTTGGTAAAATAATGGAATTTAAGATTTATGTGAAAGTTGAAAATTTGACACAATGATGAATGATTCAAGTATAAGACTAAATGGTTTTCATGGAGTGGGTAAAGTTACGACTTAAAGCCCCCCATTGAGATATGGACATCACTCCTAACTCAAGGGTAAGGTTTCTACATGGAAAGACAATTGGTAACGATCACCGAGTTAAGGAATTCACTCCTAACTCGTTGGTGATTTTTTTTGTAAGAAGGGGTGGAGCGGACCTAATCATCAAGGTAAAGGAATCACTACTATCTTTATGACGATGCTTTCATTTTGAGAGTATGAGTAGTTTCTTCCTTATGGGTGACGCTTTGAGATTTCACACATAGATTGCGTCACAAAAATAGACAAAAAGATAGATGAAATATGTATATAACCATTGTGAAAATGGTTTGTATTTAAAAAGGAGGAAGGTTGAATCATATTATGCATAAAACTGATGATAGTATAGAAGATGTTTGATTAAAACTTGGATTGTTCCAAAATGGAACTTAGACTAAACCAATGTGACCGAAAGTTCTTGTGAGTTTTGGAAGCATGATTTGGCCTAGTAGGTAGAATACTCTCGCCAAAATTTCGGTTACTACATGCCCCTAGTCAATCGACAGTTCGAGATTTTGGCAGGTTTAAAAATCGAGGAGTGGGACTAGTTACCAAGATGCAGGTTTACCCCTAGCTTGATAACGCGTTCCTTAAGTGTGGTTGGTGCTTACCAAACGAGATAAGGACTAAATCTGACTCGTTGGTGTAAGTGCACCTTTAATGATACAAGATGGATTCTGCAAATTGAAGATGTTCAGGTCCTTTGTGTAATTGTTCAATAGTGGAATATAGCATGTCACAGTTTATTGAGATGTACGAATATGTGATATGTAAAGGAGTCCGAATTTGTTGTAAATTCAGAAGTCCTTGTTTTATATTGTCAGAGTTCATTTTGTCAGAGTTTAATGTTCAGGTTCGAATTTGTATGTTTATATTCAAACTTAGTTTTGTCAGGACTTGTGGAGTCTGAACTTATCATTGTATTTATACTCAGTGAATGAATGCAATTGTCACACCCCAAAAACGACGCAGCGGAATATAAAACGTAGTGGTGACGGAAGTTGGCGCTCATAAATATCTTGTTGAACGATGCATCGAATTGTTGGACATTTTAACTTAATTAAATCATATAATTTAATACATAAGACTTAAAGTTCATCACAACCACATCATAGTTAAGTTGTATTGATCCTCACGGATCTTATTACATTTGTCCCAAACAGTTTTAAAAGTTAGTCCAACATATTAAGTGACAAAACATGCATCAACAACCACAAGATACGCCATAATTCCCGAAGCCGAACTCAAGTACCTGAAGAACACATTAAAATCAAGTGTCAACACAAAGGAAGGTGAGTTCACATTTTCAAATTTAAACAATTTGATCCCAAGGAAAAAAAGCTTTCTAATTATGTGTTTATTATAAGACATCCATATAATTTACGAAAGTCAATTCATTTCCTTAATAAAATCCATGGGTCAACCGTCGCAGGCGTTTCCCCGAAACCTCCGAACAAGGCATCTTCCCAAGTTTACATATTAAATTCATTGCATCAAATGTTCAGACTCGTAAGTTAGCTAGAAATTACGAACTATATATTTACAATGTAGGGATAATCAAAGCTAGACAATAAAAAGAATATCAATTCGTCGTTTGACTTGACACGGAGCGAACGGTCACGATGGGGTTGTCAACCCGATAGATCTACCAAGAATTCCTCGCGTGCAATACTTAAATGATTAAACGACATCACTTGCGCATGGCCCATATTGAGACCCTCTATGATGTCTGCCTCACGTACAATATATATATCCTAGTAATATAACAAATTTAATATAAACAGTTGTACGAATTTATTGAAATCCCTTGGACCAAGAAAACCCGTCCCAACAACACGATCGTTTTCTCTGAAACACTGTACAATCCCAGTTTCTCCCCGAAACATATATTCACCAAAACCGTTTCATCCCGAAACATATAGTTTATCAAATCCATATATTTTCAACGAAAATATATAATTTATATAAAAAAGGTATGTTTTATTCCAAAAACATTATTAAACCCTTTTAGGCATGTTCTTCCCCCAAAACATATACTAAACAGTAAAAAGAGGGGGTTTAGTGACACTCACCTTTGGGTGCGTATTTTTAAATAGCGCAGTCGCACAGATTGATTTCTACATGTCCTATTAAGCGTAGGAATGATTTATAAAACAATATATCACAAAAATCCTAAGTTTCTCCGTTTCTTAGAATTTTCACATAACTTTGAGATTTTCTAGAAAAGTTACCGTTTTTGAGTATGTTGGCACGTTAATATATATATATGAGTCCATATATATATATTTTAAAGATTTTGCAACTTGAACGATTTTATTGGTGACCATTATCATGTAAATCCGTTAACACACCCGTTTATACGCAATATATCTACGATTTGCGAGTCGTAATATATATACATAAATGTACACATAAATCAACATCGTAACATGCGTAATATCGTTAACTTATTTGTTTTGTCATTTTTAAAGCATGCATATATAAAATAACCCACATGTATCAATTTTCATGCTCGACAAATAAGTTACGCATTTAACACGATTATACCGCTTCTACCGTTCTAAACGCACAAGTGTGCATGCATAGCCTAAATTTCCCGCTATAATGTCAACACTTAACATATTACCATATTCACATATTTAAATCACATAACACATTTCAACACATAAGGTTCACCCAAAAATAACCCATACTAGTGTTCATTGTAAAACGCGTATTTTAGTGATTCCGTAACGTTTTCGGGCGTCGGAAGTCACGTATTACCAACCAAACACCAAGCAAACTTAAAATTAGTTATAATACTTATTTTTAAACTAAAAATATTAGTTTTGCATACTGATCTAAATCAGTTTCATAAAAATCGTTCGAAAAGCCGATTTTTGACCGTTTTACCGCATAGTTTTGCGTTAAACTTTACTACAACCATCCCAACTCGGAATGACTTGATATTTTAACACAATACATGTTATTTACTTATTAAAATAGTGATTATAATCAGATTAGTACAGTTTTTGTGTAAGTCACATAAATCATGCGATTTCACGTATTTTACAACTTCTAAAGCACCAAGTACAACATGCAAGACTAGTAAAATTTATAACAAAGTTTAATATCATTCAAAACTTCAAAATAATCATATTTTAATGTTTATGTTCTGATCAAAATTGATTTTTATCAAATCATGCTCAAATGATCATTTCATGCTTTCATATCATCATGCATGTTCAGATATGTGCATCTAATGCACTCATACAACATCATCATCATTACTTCTGATTTAATCATACCCAAGAAAATATTAACTCCATGTTCTTATTATTCACAACATGTATCATCCATCATCACATAATCATTCACACATAAATGCAAGTATCTTACATTTATAAGTATATGACCAAAAATTACATGCATGCATACACATATACATACATATATACGACACTAGTCATTTACCCGCGCGATGCGGCGGGAGTGGCGATTTACAATAGGATATTCGTTTACCGTTAGTTTATCAGTCGTCTCGTGATATATTGTATAGTACTTAAGTTAGATTTCTTATTCGTGATTTGTTGATTTATCAATTGGGACACTGGGTAGACCAATTTCTAAAAAAAAAATAAGTAGAAACGTAACAATTGAGATGGAGCATGAAAAATGGTGTATAATACTAAAACATGTATACAAATACAAATATGTATGTGCATGGTAATCGACTGGAGGTAACAGATTAATAAGAAAAGAAAACGGAAAAAAGAATAAGTGATTGACTAATTTGTCAACTCACTCATTACGACATATAGCTAAATTCTCACCCTTCAGCCGGCACTGGCACAATTGCTATTGCAGGTGAAGTGAAAATTTAGGTCTCAAAGTTGAATCCGATCCCAATTGGGTTTTACCATAATGGGCCTTCGAGTGATGGGTTTTCCCTGAAATTGGTGATGGTGGGCTTGGCCACCCAGCGTTGTCTACAGTCGCAGGCGTATAGGGTCGTCTTTTGCCAATGGGTTGTTATGTAGGTAAAAAATTTGTAACTCTGTAGGTTCATGTGAACCCATGGGTTGCTATGTAGGTCCGCCCCTGATGGCACATTGTTGATAAACATGGTTCAAGTTCAAATTCAACTTCTACTGTTTCCCCATAAAGACCACCTGATCCCAATAGTTATTTATTTGTCAAAAGTCAAATGAGTAACAAAACTAAAAACATGGAACTTTAAAAGAACTTGTGTATTGTACAAAGATAATAAGATATTACATGGGTCAAATCTCTTTCTAACCCTAACACCACTTTTAGCTAAGATATGATGCAAATACAATACATCAAGAGAACAAAGGTTGCCTTCATTACATAGCTCTTGACTGAAATAGAAATCAAAGGCTCAAAAGATGATAATCCATAGAACTATTAACAGATTGAAGAAAACTTGCTCAAAATCAGGAGTTTCTATTGCATTTTATAAGTCAAATCTATCCCTATTAGTATCCAATCCCACCGATTCTTTTCATATATCTTTTCATACATCCCCCTTCAACCCGACATTATGACCCAGCCCATCATGGGATCGTTCTAATGCCCCGACTTTAGCCCAATAAGCCGCATCTGCCATTGCAGCAGTTTTAACCCGGCCTTCTTGAGAATACTCAGATGCATCACTCACGTCCCCGAATCGTAACTCAGCTAGTGGAATAAAGCAATCAATCGAAAGCCTGGGAACGTTAAAAGCCACTTCTTCAATGGTCCATGCCTCTTGCATGCGGGTCTTCGTATGGCTCATAGCAGTTTCACCAAACCTGAAAAGGGTTACAACCGATCTGGTGACAAAGTGCAGGATTATCACACACGACTCAAGTAAATAACAAACTCAAATAGCAGATTCTTTCAAAAAAATATATTATAATATCCCTTTAATAAAACCAAACCAAATGGCAGATTCTAAGGTGTTCCCTTGTAGAGAATAGAACTGTTCTTTCATGTAATCCACCAAACTAAAGGTTGTAATGATCTGAAATATAGAAATGAACAACGTATTTTTGCATTATTTTTGAACAATGTATCCGAGACGGGAATCTAATTGAGTCATGACTGCTACCTTCGCTTCATAGTCAAGATAAGATATTCCTCCTCGAGGCTTCTTCTAGGATTTATGACTTTGAAAGCTTCTTTACATTTTATGGTGGATCTGACCAACATTTAAAAGATAACGATCGTAATTTATACCACCAACTGAAGGCTTCAATCTCTAAGTTTGTTCTGCTTCAGCAGCACCGCCTTTCGCCGCTGCATTTTCGCCACCGGATTAACCGAACCAAACTTCATCAATATGAAATAGATTTTAAAAATACCACCCATATAGTATAAAGAAGCTATAAACTACCATAATCTTTCTATAAAAAACTATTAACTAATTCTTAGTTTTTGGCTAACACTACACTACAGTTTTCGGGTTGATACACTTTGTTTTTACTATATAACGTTTCATGATTTTAAAACAGCATTGTAATTTCATTTCAAATGTAGAGTTTGACCATAACATGTAAGTTTCCAAAGTGGTTTCTCCTGCTGAAACATCAAAAAAAACTTTAAATTATTTCTTCAAATGCTAGATAAATAGTAAAATGCATATGCTGATGATTGCACAGAGCAGAATAACTCACAGGTTTCGTGGAATCTTAAAATCCTTCATAGTAAACTCAACCATAAGGCTAATTATGCCCAACAAACGGTGTGAAACTCCTACATATACATAAAATCACCAAACATCAACGCAGAAACAACCTAGAACAGTCAATCCAAATTCTCAATTAGAAAGGAGAACTTAAAAAGGTTAGACCAAAACCAAAACTCGAACAAAACCCCAGTTCATAAAAATCAAACCAAAATTGAAACTCTATGAATTAAAACCCACGCTACAATATTCACTACGAAAATCAAACGAAACCTGTGATGTAGAAGAATCCCTGCGACTCCATCTTCACCTCTGTTAACTCGCGACTCCATCTTCAGCTCTGTTAATCATGTAACCTCAAAACCCTAAAAATACAAATAGGATTTGGCTAGATCAGTCCCCATGCCATAAACCCACCAAAAATACGAACAAAAAATGAACGAATTGTACCTTGATAGTCTGCAGAGCATACATGTAGAAGTAGATCGGTAGTCGAAACTCTAACTTGGTCGACCTTCTTCATTAGTTGGAACCTAGGTCAGATTGCTTGATTCTTTGGAGATTGGTGATGGCAAAACTCACCTGGAAGATGCCGTAAACCCACCTTGAAGATGCTATAAACCCACCTTGAAGATCCTCGATCTGGTGTCAATGAGAAAGGCTAGATCTTGAATCGCCTTGGAGACAAACCCTAGATCCAGATCTGGAATCGCCAGAGAGAGAGAAAGAGAGAAAGGGGAGCAGGAAGCGGCGGGATATGAAATGTTTTAAAATGGAATGTGAAACCCTAATCGATTAGCTATCCTATGTTTTTTTAGTGAAGGGTATAATTGAGATTGTAAATTATATTGTGCTTTAGAGGGTTGTACATTATGCTTTAAAAGTGTTTTAAGGAAATTTCAAAGACCTTAAGAAGTCCTTTGGATATGTATATTATATATAGTATAGATATACACACACATGAACTTCCCAAAAGTTCACTTTTTAACAAGTCCCTTTCAATTCATGCATGTATTCTATCATTCAAGAATCATGTTTTCAAGAGTCATTCAACCAAAAATCAAAACACAAACTCCTACATGTATATATATATACTCACGGCCACACATACTTACATATACACACTCATTTTTATTCTCTTTGAAAACCCATTTATTATTACTTTCAAGTTTGTGAAATATTTTAATATTCAAGAGAAACCTTCCATAACCATTAACATCACTATGAAGCAACAACAAAATCTAGAGAAATAATTTTATACCTTCAAGGTTCTTAGTGGGTTTTGATAAAGTTTGATGATATGAAGCTTGCACCTACTTGAAGTCACCCTTAAAACTCTCTTGGATCTTCAAACTAACTTGAAATGGGTTTATATGAACATGAATATTCAAGATCTTCAAAATTTGAATTTGGTAGTGTGTGTATGTGTGTGTAATCGGCCAAGAGTAGAGAGAGAGAGTGAGAGTTGGAGTGTCTGATTGAGTTTCTTGAATAAAGTAAGATATTGGAAGATTTGTAAGGTAATAATCATCACCCACCTCCCCTCATGACCAATGAGTGTGTGAAAGAGGAGAGAGAAAGAATCCTCTAACCAACACTTGTCCCTATACACACATATATATTCGTATACATATGCATATATATATAATCTTGGTTAAAAACTGGTATTTTACTGGATACCGAGTATTTTATCTAGCGTTTTAATCCCATTTTTGTGCGTTTTAAATTATTTTTATCATTCTAGAAAAATAATCTCACTAAAATATTACTAAAATAATTATCAGTTGCCTTGAGGGGCTATGTTAATAGTATTTTGTCAGATACGCGCAGTATCACGCGGTACACGCTCAAACTCGAAAAATAGAGTTTTAATTTATTTTTCCTTGCGGACATGATTAAAATTACCATTCTAATCAGAACAGACTATTTTTAGGATTTTTACACTGATCGGGTGGTCATCGACGTTCGTTTCGCATTTTAATCGTTATGCGATAAGCGTTTATTTTATCGTTGCCGACATAATTTTTACCAATTTTTGGATTCACCAACACATTAAATATCACATATAAATATCATAATCAGTAAAATACAACCTTTTTATTTATTCATGACACGTGTTACATTTGTACGGTACAACCTAAATAGCCGGGTGTCACAGTCTCCCCCTGTTTAGGAAATTTCGTCCCTGAAATTTTTCTCTACATGTTTTGTTCTCGCACTTGGTGGAAACAGTAAGAATAGTCTTGCTAAATATGGTCTTGTAGTTTCTGTGAGAAACTTTGATTCTTACGAAGAATCTTCGTAGACCTTTATTATATAATCCTATTTCCTAATTTCTCGTCTCAACGCTCTCTACCTTCTCCAAGGTTCATCGTTTACGAGTACTTAATTAGAAAGGGTAAAGTCAGTGTTCCACCATTTCAAGTTTGACATATGTGTAACCACATATATGTTGTACCATACCTGAGGTAGTTTGAGTCTACATACGATTGATCCAACTCAAGATGGGCTCTCGAAAGTATCTAATCCCATGAGCTCGTTTTCTTCCCTTTTTGCATTTATTTCGAATATCTACTCTCCACAAACTTCACAATCAACAGATCGCATATACCGTTAGGAATCTGTAATCGTCTTTCTTGTTATCAACATAACTCTTCTAACCAAATTTACAACTTCAATAGGTACCTCGATAAACTTCTGTTTATTGCCTAAGTAAACTTCATCAAAGAATGTAGTCAGTGTATCATCTATAATACCCTTGTCCAGGCTGGACATATGAAACACAGCATGTATTCCACTCAATCCCTATGGAAGCTTGAGCCTATAAGCGACTGATCCAACTCAAGATAGGCTCTCGAAAATACCTAATCAATGTGGCTCAGCTTTTCTCTCTCTTTTTTTTAAACCTAATAGCACCTTTCCAAGGTAACACCTTCAACAAAACACAATCTTCGATTTGAAACTGCAACAGTTTCCTTCGATTGTTCACGTAATCCTTTTGTCGATCGATGATGACTTTTAACCTTCCCTTTATCTAGGCAAACCCTATCGCTGGTTTCCTGGATAAGCTTGGGTCTGGTTAGTTGCCTTTCGCCAACTTCAGCTCAATAAATTGGTGATCGACACTTCCTTCCTTACAAGACTTCAAACGGAGCGGCCTTGATACTAGCGTGGTAACTATTGTTGTAAGAAAACTCTGCCAACGGCAAGTGAGTATCCCAACTTCCACTAAAATCCATCGCACACGCTCTTAACCTATCCTCTAATGTTTGAATGGTTCTCTCGTTCAGACCATCCTTTAAGGATGATGTGCAGTACTCATGTCCAAACGAGAACCCAACGACTCTTGAAGAGATCGCCAAAACCGGAGTCAAACCGTCCATCTCTATCCGAGATAATTGACACCGGTAATCCAGGACGCGCTACAATATCTTTAAGGTACAACTGCGATATCTTCTCCATGCTGTCTGTTTCCTTAAGCGCCAAGAAAGGAGCAGACCTTGTTAATCGATCCACAATTACCCATATCATATTACGTCTACGTGACGTTCGAGGTAACTTGGTGATAAAGTCCATCGTAAGATGTTCCCATTTCCACTTAGGAATCTCTGGTTGCTACAGAAGCCTAGACGGCTTCTAATGTTCAGCCTTAACCTTTGAGCACGTTAGACATTTACCCACATCGACCACAAAATCTTTCTTCATATTCGGCCACCAGTAACACTCCTTGATATCCTGATACATTTTTGTAGAACCTGGGTGAATGGAATATCTGGATTTATGAGCTTCGTTCATAACCAGTTCACGTAGGTTACCTCTAAGCGGAACCCGAATCCAGTTCACGTAGGTTACGTAGACAAATTTTAAGGGATAAGAGAAAAGTTTGTAGAATTAACTCGTTTGGCTAAAGTGGATTGACACATTAACCGTAAGTAAGTGTAAGAAGATCTAAAATGGGTATGTGTGCATTTAGACGATGTTAAGTTTGACCGAGTTTGGACGACTCGGTGAAAAGAGTGTTTAAGGAAATGCGACTTGAGGAGTGAAAAAGTTTTATGATAAATAAGAATGTAATTTTATGTTAAGCGGTTGCCCACACCAGAGCCTATAAAAAGTTTTATCAGTTTTAAAATGTATTAGTAAAATGACGAGTTATAGGAAAAACATTATCGGAAACAGGAATGAGATGGCAATAATTTATGGTTTTCAAAAAGGTTTTGTTGGGTAAATGGGCCTACTAGTTGGTGTTTAAGTACGATAAAGGACGAGAGAAAATTTCAAAATGTCTTTGGCCGAGCTTGTGAGGATGTTTGCTAAAAGAGTTTAAATGTTTAGGCCAGATTGCATAGATAAGATTTGGATGAAGCGTTTGAGTGAATAGTTGGGAATAATTCTGACATAGAGTGAGTGAACGATTTGGCAGCACTATGCGTGGGGTAAAAATAGTAAGGGTACCAAATGGAATGCGAACATAAAGCATTGAAGGATGTTAGTGATAGTTGTAGCCGCCATGTCTAAAAATTTTGAGTACGGCATTTTGTTATAATCAACCGTTCATTAAGTGTTTCAAGATTTATTTGTCTATAAATATGGAAAAGCTCGTGACGTGCCATAGTTTGCTTGTTAAATAATAGTATTTACTAAGGTCTGAATAACACCGAATTACACATGACATGTTTTACGAAAGTTTGTTAACATGGTAGGAACACTTATGTATTGGAAGTACCAGCGGCGTATCCACCATGTTCTAATGATGTTCTGTCTGTTTCGTTACTTGATGTCATGTAACGTTCCGTCCTAGGACACACAATAGAACCTACTATAGTTTTCATGCGCCTACCAATATACTCTCATGTGCATCTGTGATTATCTTGGTCATTGCATGATTCGCATAGTTTGTACTAGTGGTGTAGGGGTCAAGGGTAAATTGTAGTCTTTCAAGTGAGGATACACGTATGATAGCATATGAAGAACTAATCATGTGTATGTGATTGTATTTACTTATGCATGTATCCAACGTACGCAAAACTACTCTTGTTATGCCTATGTATAGATTCAAGTATAACTACCATGTAGTGAGAAATGTATGAATTTATGTATGACTTACGACAACCATGTGTAGGATTAGCACGTAATCTGGAGCAAATAAATCCAAGAATAAATGACGATATTTGTAAGACTTGCATGAAATGTTAATTGCATAAGTTTAAATGTGAATAATGATATGTGTACGACTTGCATGAAATATGGATCGTATAAGTTGAAATGTGAATAATGATATGCACGTGTATGTCTAACACGAAACATAGACTTATAGAAAGTCATGATCACAAGGAGTTTGCAAAGTGCGAGATTAACCCGTGAGTGAAATGGTTGTTTTCTACGAATAATCGAGCTTGACGAACAATAGAAATTGGTTCGTTGGGAATGGTGAATCAAGCTTGTGGATATTGGGAAAATATTGGGAGAAAGTAGCGTTTTATGACAAAAGATGTAGTTCATAAAGGAAATGTCACCTTCTTTAAAAATTTTGGATTCGCATACGTTGTAGGTTGTCCGGTCTTATGAGTTTTTCCTTCCCACATGTTTAGATTTAGAATTGCGTATTAGCGATTTTCAGAAAAGTTTTAGGCAGTGAGCTTGTTTTATTGAAAGTATTTTACACCAAAATGTGAAATGTCATGCTTGGAAATTTTGTGGAAAACTTGGTTTCGAAAAGAATTTTTAGTAAAAGCAGACCTATAGATAGTCAAGCTTCGTTGGTATTGGCGTGTATGTGTAGGGTTACTACGTCTAGAGTATGCATGAGGAGTTAGGTTGATCGGTGCGATGGTTGTGGTAGGTTGGTTGAGTTGTAGTTTGTTGATAGGGTGTCGGGTTCCTACTAAATGTCTATAGGTGCGACACTTGGTGCACAACGACACAACGTATGAGTGAGTTATCGGTGTTGGGTTTTGGGAGGTTCCCTAGGTATGGTTCTTAGCGGGTTCCTTGGTTCATCAGTATAGTCGAGGTTTGTAAGAGGTCTTAGGTGTGTAGAATTACCAGTAGGAGAGCTAGTTCTAAGTTGGGATCTATTGTTGTAGATCGAAGCCTCGAGGGTGTGTAGGTTGACTATTTGCGTTCATTGGTTGGGTTGACCATTGACTAATTATGTTTTACCAAGCTAAGTTAACATTGAGACCAAGGGACAACTATAAAAACTATACGCATATGAAAGAAAGATTTTGGTTTCCCATTGGGAACAAAGTATCTTTAGTATAATAGAATAATGTGAGTCTTTATTAGTGATTGGATCAAATATGAAATTCTTGGGCTAGAATTTAGTAGATCGATTAGGTTGATAGGTAAGAAAATATTTAAGGCATGAATGTGATTATCACACATAGTGATTTGCGTAAATAGGTTGTACGGTTAAAATACGTTTGGTAAAATAATGGAATTTAAGATTTATGTGAAAGTTGAAAATTTGACACAATGATGAATGATTCAAGTATAAGACTAAATGGTTTTCATGGAGTGGGTCAAGTTACGACTTAAAGCCCCCCATTGAGATATGGACATCACTCCTAACTCAAGGGTAAGGTTTCTACATGGAAAGACAATTGGTAACGATCACCGAGTTAAGGAATTCACTCCTACTCGTTGGTGATTTTTTTTGTAAGAAGGGGTGGAGCGGACCTAATCATCAAGGTAAAGGAATCACTACTATCTTTATGACGATGCTTTCATTTTTAGAGTATGAGTAGTTTCTTCCTTATGGGTAACGCTTTGAGATTTCACACATAGATTGCGTCACAAAAATAGATAAAAAGATAGATGAAATATGTATATAACCATTGTGAAAATGGTTTGTATTTTAAAAGGAGGAAGGTTGAATCATATTATGCATAAAATTGATTATAGTATAGAAGATGTTTGATTAAAACTCGGATTGTTCCAAAATGGAACTTAGACTAAACCAATGTGACTGAAAGTTCTTGTGAGTTTTGGAAGCATGCTTTGGCCTAGTAGGTAGAATACTCTCGCCAAAATTTCGGTTACTACATGCCCCTAGTCAATCGACAGTTCGAGATTTTGGCAGGTTAAAAAATCGAGGAGTGGGAATAGTTACCAAGATGCAGGTTTCACCCCTAGCTTGATAACGCGTTCCTTAAGTGTGGTTGGTGCTTACCAAACGAGATAAGGACTAAATCTGACTCGTTGGTGTAAGTGCACCTTTAATAATACAAGATGGATTCTGCAAATTGAAGATGTTCAGGTCCTTTGTGTAATTGTTCAATAGTGGAATATAGCTTGTCAGAGTTTATTGAGATGTACGAATATGTGATATGTAAAGGAGTCCGAATTTGTTGTAAATTCAGAAGTCCTTGTTTTATATTGTCAGAGTTCATTTTGTCAGAGTTTAATGTTCAGGTTCGAATTTGTATTTTTATATTCAAACTTAGTTTTGTCAGGACTTATGGAGTCTGAACTTATCATTGTATTTATACTCAGTGAATGAATGCAATTGTCACACCCCAAAAACGACGCAGCGGAATATAAAACGTAGTGGTGACGGAAGTTGGCGCTCATAAATATCTTGTTGAACGATGCATCGAATTGTTGGACATTTTAAATTAATTAAAACATATATTTTAATACATAAGACTTAAAGTTCATCACAACCACATCATAGTTAAGTTGTCTTGATCCTCACGGATCTTATTACATTTGTCCCAAACAGTTTTAAAAGTTAGTCCAACATATTAAGTGACAAAACATGCATCAACAACCACAAGATACGCCATAATTCCCGAAGCCGAACTCAAGTACCTGAAGAACACGTTAAAATCAAGTGTCAACACAAAGGAAGGTGAGTTCACATATTCAAATTTAAACAATTTGATCCCAAGGAAAAAAAGCTTTCTAATTATGTGTTTATTATAAAACATCCATATAATTTACAAAAGTCAATTCATTTCCTTAATAAAATCCACGGGTCAACCGTCGCAGGCGTTTCCCCGAAGCCTCCGAACAAGGCATCTTCCCAAGTTTACATATTAAATTCATAGCATCAAATGTTCAGACTCGTAAGTTAGCTAGAAATTACGAACTATATATTTACAATGTAGGGATAATCAAAGCTAGACAATAAAAAGAATATCAATTCGTCGTTTGACTTGACACGGAGTGACCGGTCATGATGGGGTTGTCAACCCGATAGATCTACCAAGAATTCCTCGCGAGCAATACTTAAATGATTAAACGACATCACTGGCGCATGGCCCATATTGAGACCCTCTATGATGTCTGCCTCACGTACAATATATATATCCTAGTAATATAACAAATTTAATATAAACAGTTGTACGAATTTACTGAAATCCCTTGGACCAAGAAAACCCGTCCCAACAACACAATCGTTTTCTCTGAAACACTGTACAATCCCAGTTTCTCCCTGAAACATATATTCACCAAAACCGTTTCATCCCGAAACATATAATTTATCGAATCCATATACTTTCAACGAAAATATATAATTTATATCAAAAAGGTATGTTTTATTCCAAAAACATTATTAAACCCTTTTAGGCATGTTCTTCCCCCAAAACATATACTAAACAGTTAAAAGACGGGGTTTAGTGACACTCACCTTTGGATGCGTATTTTTAAATAGTGCAGTCGCACAGATTGATTTCTACATGTCCTATTAAGCGTAGGAATGATTTATAAATCAATATATCACAAAAATCCTAAGTTTCTCCGTTTCTTTGAATTTTCACATAACTTTGAGATTTTCTCGAAAAGTTACCGTTTTTGAGTATGTTGGCACGTTAATATATATATGAGTCCATATATATATATATTTTAAATATTTTGCGACTTGAACGATTTTATTGGTGACCATTATCATGTAAATCAGTTAACACAGCCGTTTATACGTAATATATCTACGATTTGCGCGTCGTAACATATATATATATAAACGTATACATAAATCAACATCGTAACACGCGTAATATCGTTAACTTATTTGTTTTGTCATTTTTAAAGAATGCATATATAAAATAACCCACATGTATCAATTTTCATGCTCGACAAATAAGTTACGCATTTAACACGATTATACCGCTTCTACCGTTCTAAACGCACAAGTGTGCATGCATAGCCTAAATTTCCCGCTATAATGTCAACACTTAACATATTACCATATTCACATATTTAAATCACATAACACATTTCAACACATAAGGTTCACCCAAAAATAACCCATACTAGTGTTCATTGTAAAATGCGTATTTTAGTGATTCGGTAACGTTTTCGGGCGTCAGAAGTCACGTATTACCAACCAAACACCAAGTAAACTTAAAATTAGTTATAATACTTATTTTTAAACTAAAAATATCAGTTTACATACTGATCTAAATCAGTTTCATAAAAATCATTCGAAAAGCCGATTTTTGACCGTTTTACCGCATAGTTTTGCGTTAAACGTTACTACAACCATCCCAACTCGGAATGACTTGATATTTTAACACAATACATGTTATTTACTTATTAAAATAGTGATTATAATAAGATTAATACAGTTTTTGTGTAAGTCACATAAATCATGCGATTTCACGTATTTTACAACTTCTAAAGCACCAAGTACAACATGCAAGACTAGTAAAATTTATAACAAAGTTTAATATCATTAAAAACTTCAAAATAATCATATTTTAGTGTTTATGTTCTGATCAAAATTGATTTTTATCAAATCATGCTCAAATGATCATTTCATGCTTTCATATCATCATGCATGTTCAGATATGTGCATCTAATGCACTCATACAACATCATCATCATTACTTATGATTTAATCATAACCAAGAAAATATTAACTCCATGTTCTTATTATTCACAACAAGTATCATCCATCATCACATAATTATTCACACATAAATGCAAGTATCTTACATTTATAAGTATATGACCAAAAATCTAGAGAAATAATTTTATCACTATGAAGCAACAACAAAATCTAGAGAAATAATTTTATACCTTCAAGGTTCTTAGTGGGTTTTGATAAAGTTTGATGATATGAAGCTTGCACCTACTTGAAGTCACCCTTAAAACTCTCTTGGATCTTCAAACTAACTTGAAATGGGTTTATATGAACATGAAAATTCAAGATCTTCAAAATTTGAATTTGGTAGTGTGTGTATGTGTGTGTAATCGGCCAAGAGTAGAGAGAGAGTGAGAGTTGGAGTGTCTGATTGAGTTTCTTGAATAAAGTAAGATATTGGAAGATTTGTAAGGTAATAATCATCACCCACCTCCCCTCATGACCAATGAGTGTGTGAAAGAGGAGAAAGAAAGAATCCTCTAACCAACACTTGTCCCTATACACACATATATATTTGTATACATATGCCTATATATATAATCTTGGTTAAAAACTGGTATTTTATTGGATACCGGGCATTTTATCTAGCGTTTTAATCCCGTTTTAGTGCGTTTTAAATTATTTTTATCATTCTAGAAAAATAATCTCACTAAAATATTACTAAAATAATTATCAGTTGCCTTGAGTGGCTATGTTAACAGTATTTTGTCAGATACGCGCAGTATCACGCGGTACGCGCTCAAACTCGAAAAATAGAGTTTTTTAGCGTTTTAATTTATTTTTCCTTACGGACATTATTAAAATTACCATTCTAATCATAACAGACTATTTTTAGGATTTTTACACTGATCGGGTGGTCATCGACGTTCGTTTCGCATTTTAATCGTTATGCGATAAGCGTTTATTTTATCGTTGCCGACATAATTTTTACCAATTTTTGGATTCACCAACACATTAAATATCACATATAAATATCATAATCAGTCAAATACAACCTTTTTATTTATTCATGACACGTGTTACATTTGTACGGTACAACCTAAATAGCCGGGTGTCACAGTCTCCCCCTGTTTAGGAAATTTCGCCCCCGAAATTTTTCTCTACATGTTTTGTTTTCGCACTTGGTGGAAACAGTAAGAACAATCTTGCTAAATATGGTCTTGTAGTTTCTGCGAGAAACTTTGATTCTTACGAAGAATCGTCGTAGACCTTTATTATATAATCCTATTTCCTAATTTCTCGTCTCAACGCTCTCTACCTTCTCCAAGGTTCATCGTTTGTGAGTACTTAATTAGAAAGGGTAAAGTCAGTGTTCCACCATTTAAGGTTTGACATATGTGTAACCACATATATGTTATACCACACCTGAGGTAGTCTGAGTCTACATACGATTGAGCCAACTCAAGATGGGCCCTCGAAAGTATCTAATCCCATGAGCTCGTTTTCTTCCCTTTTTGCATTTATTTCGAATATCTACTCTCCACAAATTGCACAATCAACAGATCGCGTATACCGTTAGGAATCTGTAATCGTCTTTCTTGTTATCAACATAACTCTTCTAACTAAATTTACAACTTCAATAGGTACCTCGATAAACTTGTGTTTATTGCCTAAGTAAACTTCATCAAAGAATGTAGTCTGTGTATCATCTATTATACCCTTGTTCAGGCTGGACATATGAAACACATCATGTATTCCACTCAATCCCTATGGAAGCTTGAGCCTATAAGCGACTGATCCAACTCAAGATGGGCTTTCGAAAATACCTAATCAATGTGGCTCAGCTTTTCTCTCTCTTTTTTTTTAAACCTAATAGCACATTTCCAAGGTAACACCTTCAACAAAACACAATCTTCGATTTGAAACTACAACAGTTTCCTTCGATTGTTCACGTAATCCTTCTGTCGATCGATGATGACTTTTAACCTTCCCTTTATCTAGGAAAACCCTATCACTGGTTTCCTAGATAAGCTCGGGTCTAGTTAGTTGCCTTTCGCCAACTTCAGCTCAATAAATTGGTGATCGACACTTCCTTCCATACAAGACTTCAAACGGAGCGGCCTTGATACTAGCGTGGTAACTATTGTTGTAAGAAAACTCTGCCAATGGCAAGTGAGTATCCCAAGTTCCACTAAAATCCATCGCACACGCTCTTAACATATCCTCTAATGTTTGAATGGTTCTCTCGTTCAGACCATCCGTTTAAAGATGATGTGCAGTGCTCATGTCCAAACGAGAACCCAACGACTCTTGAAGAGATCGCCAAAACCGGAGTCAAACCGTCCGTCTCTATCCGAGATAATTAACACCAGTACTCCATGACGCGCTACAATATTGTAACACCTGTGTCATTTCAACCATCAAACAAATGCCAAACCAATGAAATATTGTATTTTATACTTTGGACTTGTATAAATATGTGTATCTTTTGCACATATCAACTCTTGTTCGATTTCAAACTCTAAATCGCTTTCTGGAAGGTTATACGCGCACTAATGCGTAAATATAACCAGTTTAATGCAACAAACACTCCGGAATAGTGAAATAGGCTTAACATACCTTAAATAACCTTTACATAACTTAGAAATAAGTTTTGAAGGCTTTGGTATGGCAAAATCAAGTTAAATCGCTTACAGGGACTAAAGTTGACAAACTGTGAAAGTATGCCAATTTGAACTGTAATAGACATTTCGGAACATGACCATAAGTTAAACATACCATAAATATCCTTCACATAGCTTAAAAATAGGCTTTGAGGTGTTCGGTATGCTAAAATAAACTTTTGTGTCATTCAGGGACTAAAAGCGTCAAAAAGTGCACAAGTTTGCATTTCTACGCATAACTTACGTTCTGAATACATCCGGACATCCAAAAATTTATGTAAGCACTATAATATTTTATTTTAGTGTTCGGTATAAGAAAAATCCATTCGTTTCGTCATTTGGATCGTTTTTCGCGCTTATGCGCATTCCGTCGTAATTAAGCGAACATCGCGTTCGTACGGCTAAACGAACCGACATCCGAGATATTTTTGAACACATTTTAAGTTCCCTATACTTTAACTTCATTTTAGAGCTTTGAAATGGGGTTAACGGGCCTTAAACGTGTCAAAAATGACCTTATTGCATAACAGGGACCAAAACTGTAATTCTGCCAAACTTGCACCATACGATGCGTATGGTATCTTTACCATACGATGCGTATGGTACCTGCAGACCAGTTGCAGAGTTTTTAACAGCCTGTTTGCAGCTGTTTGATCCTCCTCCACATGTTCTAAATTGCTTAGTCATTAGATAAGGATCATATTTAGCTTCCATAACTTTCCCACAAGTGTACGCACATGATTCAATCACGTTATTCCAGAAAACGATCCTAACGGTTCGGGTATTACTATAAATACCCCATCACCCCAACCTCATTTCTTACAAGAACTTTGATTTGAGAAACTCTAAGTTGAAACTATTGTTTCATACCTGAGATTTTTGAATCGAAGTTAGCATTCGGGGACCCTTCGTAAGTATTCTTTCGTTCTTTTCCTTATTTTATTGCTTTTCGAGTCAGAAAGTCAAACTTTGTTTGACTTTCAGCGTTGACCAGTAATGGTCAATGCGAAGTTCGTTTGAACTTCGCAACGTGAGTGTAATCACGTTGGTCATAGTCCCTTGGGACTATGCCCACTGATTACCACGTTGTCTAGGGTCGTAGGGTAGGCGATCTAATAAATCGCCTATACCTTCGAACTCGACCCATTTGGTCGATCATTAGGATCCGACCAAACACATTAGGTGAACATAGTAGGTAGGGAATAACCTTCCGAGGTTATACCCTATGGTCACATCGTTTAAGTAGTTGTATGATAGGTAGTTTATATGCCTTAGGTAAATTACCAGAATACCCTTTTCATGTATAATTGGTAATTAAGCATATGTAACCTAAACCTTTGTCACATAACTGATTATGTAACATGTTTAGGCATATAACACTTGTCATAGGACTAGTTAGGCGGTCCGAACGCGTTTCACGCGAACGACGTGTTAAAGTAGCATAAAGCTTCCTAAACGGGTCTTAATGGGTCGTAAGCTATTAGGTTAAGTTTCATTTAGTATGTAGGCTTTATTAAACCAAATGACACGAGTCTCTACACTCGTTTGGTTTACAAACCCTAATGCTACCCGATCTTCCGATCTAGGTCCGGTTATTAACATAGTTGCCTATAGTAGGTGTCGTTTGATATCCGCGATCTCTAAGCATTGTTTGGTTGTTACTCAAGGACTGCTAAGCAATCTCAAGTGAGTACATAGACCCCTCTTTTACTGTTTTCCAAACTGTTTTGGGGTGAAACACATGTGCCTACTTGTTACTTTCATGCTTTCCTGTTTTCACATCATATACCTGCTATGTTCGTTAGTACATTATAGTACATGATTTTATTACATCTTATGCTAGGTGTGCCCATTGTGTGCATTACTTAGTACATCGTTTTACAGTACATTACATGCTACGTATGTCTATTGTTGCATACTTAGTACAGGTTATATGCTACGTATGTCTATTGTTGTATACGTAGTACAGGTTATATGCTACGTATGTCTATTGTTGTATACGTAGTACAGGTTATATGCTACGTATGTCTATTGTTGTATACGTAGTACAGGTCACATGCTACGTATGTCTATTGTCGCATACTTAGTACATTTGTTATTCATCACAGACTTACATCTTGGATGCATATTACATGATTTACATGAACATTTTACATCTTGATGGTTTGGTTTGATAAAGTGATTAAGTAACGATGCGTGTGAAATATGATACAAGCATGGTGGATACGCCGCTGGTACTTCCTATATATAAGTGTTTGTATGGTATTACATATCGTAACGTTATTTGAATCATTTCAGTTTGATACATATAACATTTTATACAAATAACATACTTTTCACAATACATTGTTTTACAAGCAACTTATCTTATACAAACTCAGTTTACATGGTTAATCATTTAATCATACATTATTCACTTATTTATACATATCATCTGAACTCATTCTTTTTCAAATGATTTACAAGACAAAGCAAATTACAAGGTTCATGACTAAACATTTTCTTAAACATAAGTCATGAAACCTATTTTCACAAAACCTATGTATCTCACAGGCATTTTTATGCTGACGTACCTATTTTCACATGTGTTTTTCAGGAGCTGTTGCATAAGATGATCAAGATACATATAGGCAGACTTGGGCTTTAGTGACAATAAAAGATGCAAGACTAGTTAATTATGTTGTATTTCTTTGTTTGTTAAGACATTGTAACACTTTTAATCAATAAAACGAAACTTCAATTGCCATGGATTTGAAACAATTAATTCTGTTACAACACTCCCCGATGTTTCCGCCACGTTTTGTATGTTCCACGTGGTCGGGGTGTGACAGAAAAGATGGTATCAGAGCCAATGGTTATAGGGAATTAGGTTATTAGTAATGCTTTGACCTAGTCTATAACCTTCTTAGGACCCTAACGCGAGTTTACTTGCGTTTAGTCATAAAACAATACCGTCACCTATCCTTAGGCGACGACCACAACAAGAACATAAATTTCAAAACCGCTTTGAAAACTAATCATCTGTTCTAGGATGATTGATTACAAGGTTTTGAACCCTCTATTGTAAGGTTTTGAACCCTCTGTTACATAGTTTTGAACCCTTTGAGTTTTCAAAACTTCGTCAAGGTTTTGGGTTTTAAATAATGTGAACACGTGCAAACTGGAAGGGTGAATGCCTGTATTCTGGGATTTCTGTCTAGGCAAGCACTTCGTATACATCTCATCAGACGCGAGACCAGTTGTGCTTACCTGGAAATTCTTGGGATGAGTGTTCACTTATAGGCGAGCATGTCTTCGCGATACATTATTTTTGACCTATTTACTTTGATTAATCACCGAGATCGTTCGTTGCTTTGTAGTAACAAACAAATGACCACTATCCTTGCTTTCATCAGATTTGTTTCATCTCATTCTTTTCGTCTAAATCTCTCACTCGTTTCCTTTCATGTTTCCTCTTTTAGAATGCCTCCTCGACGCGACAATCAGATGGCAAATGCCGAACTGGCGGAGATCATCGCGCAGCAAATGGCTGTTGCCTTCCCAAATCTTTATGCTCAAATGATGCAGGCCATCAACAACAACAATGCTCCCTGCAACTTCAAGAGTTTCAACTCGGCTAAACCGCTCAAGTTTAGTGGTTCAGAGGGAGCAACTGGGCTTCTACAATGGTTCGAGAGCATTGAGAATACGTTCCGTCACGTTCAGTGTCCTGAAAATCGCAAGGTAGAGTTTTCTTCGAGCTTGTTTCAGAAGAGGGCTCTTACATGGTGGAACGGGATTATGAGAGACCGGGGTGCTGAAATTGCACTAGCACAGAATTGGGCCGAGCTTAGGGCTCTTATGATGAAGGAGTTTTGCCCTCGTCATGAACTGCGAGCTTTGGAGAGGGAGTTTGATGATTTGAAGCAAGACAGTGGTGAACATCGAGCCTATACTGACCGTTTTGAAGAATTGAGCCTGTTGTGTCCTGCTATGGTTACTCCTGTGGATAAGGCGATCGAGAAATATACTGATGGTCTTCCTGACCTAGTTCAGGATATTGTTCCTGGCAGTAACCCTACTACTGTCAGACAAGCCATTGAATTGTCAGCTACTCTAACTGAATCCCACATCAGAAAGAAAAAGCTTTTTTGAAAAGGCGACCCAAGACCATCCGACAAGACTGCTCTAGTGGAACCAAAGGAAGAACATGCTGAGGTGTCCAAGAATAAGAAGCGTAAGGCTTCGCAGAATTTTGCGATTGCTGCTCAACCCAACCAAAACATCCGCAACCAACCAGCTCAGCCTCCTGCAAGGAAACCTTATGCCGGTACTGCACCGATATGCGACAAATGTAATGCACACCACTTAGCTCACCTACAGTGTCGTTTGTGTGCATCATGTGGGCGACTCGGTCACCTGGCAAATGCTTGTCGTTTTACCCCGAACCAAGCTGGTCCAAACCAACCTCAAGTAAATCCTGCTCAAGCTCGTCTTCCACGAGGTCCTTGCTTCAACTGTGGCGAGGTGAGCCATTTCCGAAGAAATTGCCCAAAGATTGCTAATGCTAATCCAGCACAGGGATGAGCATCGGACCAACTAGAAGACAATGTTGTTTAGAAATAATCAAGCCTTATGTATTATTTTCTTTTGTTGCCAAGGTCCATGAAACAGTTGTTGTTGTGGTTGTTTATAAATAAATCTTCTTATTTTGCATTGCAATGTACAAATATGATGGCATGTATAAACAACGTATTCCCTACAATACCGACAATCAAGGAATTGTATTCCTTGAAGAACGGACTACCCCGTAATTTCTTCCATTTTATTATCTCTTGCGTTTTCCACGGAAATCCTTAGTAGTCGTCTCTTGCAAAGAAACGAAGTACAAGGCGCAAGTTACAACTCTGTGTGAATACCCAACGTACCACTATAAATTCTTAATAGGGTACCTAAGGGTATTTTCGTATCTTCAAATTTTTGTGTTCCTTAATTCGAATATTGCGTTTTCTTGAAAACGAAATTGAATTTAGTGTGCTTTAAATACATGTACATAATTAACAAAACAAAACTTACAAATTAAAGATCTAGATAAACAATTTTGTGGTTATGTGACTATGTGTTTATGCATTTTGTGTTTTTGTATACTATGGATATTCGTTATCCAAATCCTCATAGAATCTTTCTTATCTTCATATGAGGGATTCGTAGTAGGATATTCAAAAAGGTACTATCTTAAATCCTTAATGGACTTCTACTTTGTAGTTAAGTTCCTTGGATTATAAAGTACTATTCCAAAGTTTAAGGACAACATGTGTTGATAAAGTTAAATACATCCTACGTCGATGTAGTTAAATTTTCCTCGTAGGTAGTTTAGTTAAAGAGATCCTACGTCGATCTAAGTTAAATAGATTGGTCCGACAATCTAGTTAAATGCATCCTACGTCGATGTAGTTAAAATTTCCCCGTAAGTAGTTTAGTTAAAGAGATCCTACGTCGATCTAAGTTAAATAGATTGGTCCGACAATCTAGTTAAATGCATCCTACGTCGATGTAGTTAAAATTTCCCCGTAGGTAGTTTAGTTAAAGAGATCCTACGTCGATCTAAGTTAAATAGATTGGTCCGACAATCTAGTTAAATGCATCCTACGTCGATGTAGTTAAAATTTCCCCGTAGGTAGTTTAGTTAAAGAGATCCTACGTCGATCTAAGTTAAATAGATTGGTTCGACAATTTAGTTAAATATATCATGTGTTTATGTAGTTAAATAGGCCCTCGGGTGGTCTAAATCAAGAGATTTTCGTTTGATTTTTCCCCATACGCATTATGAAATGAACTGTGCGGACTGTGCAAGGAACTACGTAATTATGGAGGCCTACATAATTATGGAATTCAGTGCATAGAAACCACAGGAAGTTTTGTCATGTGTTAAGACCAACAGTGGCAAGAGTAATGATACGGGAGAAGTCTTGGACTTTGACCAATGTCATTTATTCTCACACTACCCAATTCTGATCTCAATCACACACACAATTTCCTATGATGAGTCTTCATAAGAAATGTTCTTCTGTCCGTAGTTCAAAACTCCATGTTTTGTTACTACAAGGACTTCACTTTGAGGGTTGACATCTTTGATAAGAATCCTAACATGTCCTAGAGTTTTACTTAAGGGCTCAATGGATTGTCTGAAGGCGAAACCGTCACAGCTGTCTTCACAAGTTTCCTCTAGAAATTAATTTCGGGACGAAATTTCCTAAAGTAGGGGAGACTGTAACACCTGTGTCATTTCAACCATCAAACAAATGCCAAACCAATGAAATATTGTATTTTATACTTTGGACTTGTATAAATATGTGTATCTTTTGCACATATCAACTCTTGTTCGATTTCAAACTCTAAATCGCTTTCTGGAAGGTTATACGCGCACTAATGCGTAAATATAACCAGTTTAATGCAACAAACACTCCGGAATAGTGAAATAGGCTTAACATACCTTAAATAACCTTTACATAACTTAGAAATAAGTTTTGAAGGCTTTGGTATGGCAAAATCAAGTTAAATCGCTTACAGGGACTAAAGTTGACAAACTGCGAAAGTATGCCAATTTGAACTGTAACAGACATTTCGGAACATGAACATAAGTTAAACATACCATAAATATCCTTCACATAGCTTAAAAATAGGCTTTGAGGTGTTCGGTATGCTAAAATAAACTTTTGTGTCATTCATGGACTAAAAGCGTCAAAAAGTGCACAAGTTTGCATTTCTACGCATAACTTACGTTCTGAATACATCCGGACATCCAAAAATTTATGTAAGCACTATAATATTTTATTTTAGTGTTCGGCATAAGAAAAATCCATTCGTTTCGTCATTTGGATCGTTTTTCGCGCTTATGCGCATTCCGTCGTAATTAAGCGAACATCGCGTTCGTATGGCTAAACGAACCGACATCCGAGATATTTTTGAACACATTTTAAGTTCCCTATACTTTAACTTCATTTTAGAGCTTTGAAATGGGGTTAACGGGCCTTAAACGTGTCAAAAATGACCTTATTGCATAACAGGGACCAAAACTGTAATTCTGCCAAACTTGCACCATACGATGCGTATGGTATCTTTACCATACGATGCGTATGGTACCTGCAGACCAGATGCAGAGTTTTTAACAGCCTATTTGCAGCTGTTTGATCCTCCTCCACATGTTCTAAATTGCTTAGTCATTAGATAAGGATCATATTTAGCTTCCATAACTTTCCCACAAGTGTACGCACATGATTCAATCACGTTATTCCATAAAACGATCCTAACGGTTCGGGTATTACTATAAATACCCCATCACCCCAACCTCATTTCTTACATGAACTTTGATTTGAGAAACTCTAAGTTGAAACTATTGTTTCATACCTGAGATTTTTGAATCGAAGTTAGCATTCGGGGACCCTTCGTAAGTATTCTTTCGTTCTTTTCCTTATTTTATTGCTTTTCGAGTCAGAAAGTCAAACTTGCGTTGACCAGTAATGGTCAATGCGAAGTTCGGTTGAACTTCGCAACGTGAGTGTAATCACGTTGGTCATAGTCCCTTGGGACTATGCCCACTGATTACCACGTTGTCTAGGGTCGTAGGGTAGGCGATCTAATAAATCGCCTATACCTTCGAACTCGACCCATTTGGTCGATCATTAGGATCCGACCAAACACATTAGGTGACCATAGTAGGTAGGGAATAACCTTCCGAGGTTATACCCTATGGTCACATCGTTTAAGTAGTTGTATGATAGGTAGTTTATATGCCTTAGGTAAATTACCAGAATACCCTTTTCATGTATAATTGGTAATTAAGCATATGTAACCTAAACCTTTGTCACATAACTGATTATGTAACATGTTTAGGCATATAACACTTGTCATAGGACTAGTTAGGCGGTCCGAACGCGTTTCACGCGAACGACGCGTTAAAGTAGCATAAAGCTTCCTAAACGGGTCTTAATGGGTCGTAAGCTATTAGGTTAAGTTTCATTTAGTATGTAGGCTTTGTTAAACCAAATGACACGAGTCTCTACACTCGTTTGGTTTACAAACCCTAATGCTACCCGATCTTCCGATCTAGGTCCGGTTATTAACATAGTTGCCTATAGTAGGTGTCGTTTGATATCCGCGATCTCTAAGCATTGTTTGGTTGTTACTCAAGGACTGCTAAGCAATCTCAAGTGAGTACATAGACCCCTCTTTTACTGTTTTCCAAACTGTTTTGGGGTGAAACACATGTGCCTACTTGTTACTTTCATGCTTTCCTGTTTTCACATCATATACCTGCTATGTTCGTTAGTACATTATAGTACATGATTTTATTACATCTTATACTAGGTGTGCCCATTGTGTGCATTACTTAGTACATCGTTTTACAGTACATTACATGCTACGTATGTCTATTGTTGCATACTTAGTACAGGTTATATGCTACGTATGTCTATTGTTGTATACGTAGTACAGGTTATATGCTACGTATGTCTATTGTTGTATACGTAGTACAGGTTATATGCTACGTATGTCTATTGTTGTATACGTAGTACAGGTCACATGCTACGTATGTCTATTGTCGCATACTTAGTACATTTGTTATTCATCACAGACTTACATCTTGGATGCATATTACATGATTTACATGAACATTTTACATCTTGATGGTTTGGTTTGATAAAGTGATTAAGTAACGATGCGTGTGAAATATGATACAAGCATGGTGGATACGCCGCTGGTACTTCCTATATATAAGTGTTTGTATGGTATTACATATCGTAACGTTATTTGAATCATTTCAGTTTGATACATATAACATTTTATACAAATAACATACTTTTCACAATACATTGTTTTACAAGCAACTTATCTTATACAAACTCAGTTTACATGGTTAATCATTTAATCATACATTATTCACTTATTTATACATATCATCTGAACTCATTGTTTTTCAAATGATTTACAAGACAAAGCAAATTACAAGGTTCATGACTAAACATTTTCTTAAACATAAGTCATGAAACCTATTTTCACAAAACCTATGTATCTCACAGGCATTTTTATGCTGACGTACCTATTTTCACATGTGTTTTTCAGGAGCTGTTGCATAAGATGATCAAGATACATATAGGCAGACTTGGGCTTTAGTGACAATAAAAGATGCAAGACTAGTTAATTATGTTGTATTTCTTTGTTTGTTAAGACATTGTAACACTTTTAATCAATAAAACGAAACTTCAATTGCCATGGATTTGAAACAATTAATTCTGTTACAACACTCCCCGATGTTTCCGCCACGTTTTGTATGTTCCACGTGGTCAGGGTGTGACAAATATCGTTAAGGTACAACTACGATATCTTCTCCATGCTGTCTGTTTCCTTAAGCGCCAAGAAAGGAGTAGACTTTGTTAATCGATCCACAATTACCCATATTATATTACGTCTACGTGACGTTCGAGGTAACTTGGTGATAAAGTCCATCGTAAGATGTTCCCATTTCCACTTAGGAATCTCTTGTTGCTACAGGAGCCTAGACGGCTTCTAATGTTCAGCCTTAACCTTTGAGCACGTTAGACATTTACCCACATAGACCGCAAAATCTTTCTTCATATTCGGCCACCAGTAACACTCCTTGATATCCTGATACATTTTGGTAGAACCTGAGTGAATGGAATATCTAGATTTATGAGCTTCGTTCATAACCAGTTCACGTAGGTTACCTCTAAGCGGAACCCGAATCCGGTTCATGAAGTACATCACTTCATTTGCTTTTGGTATTCACATTTTAATCCTCTCAAACCTTCTCTTCTCAGGTTCTCATCCTTCAAAGCTTCCTGTTACGCATTATGAATTTGATCAGTCAATCTCGTCTGTATGGTCAAGCCCAAAGCACGCACACGTAGGGGCTTCTCCCGCTTTTTCCTGCTGAGTGCATCCGCAACAAAATTTGCTTTACCGGGGTGATAACGAATATTACACTCGTAATCGTTGAGTAACTCTACCCGACGTCGTTGTCGCATGTTGAGCTCCTTCTGATCAAAGATATGCTGGAGGCTCTTATGGTCTGTGTATATTGTACACTTCGTGCCATACAAATATTGTCTCCAGATTTTCAAGGCAAACACAACAACATGAGTCGTGTAGTTCTTCTCGTGCACTTTTAGTTGTCTGGATGCATAGGCTATCACTTTGTCCCTCTTCATAAGCACGCATCCAAGGCCCAAACGTGATGCATCACAATATACAACGAAATCATCACTTCCCTTAGGAAGGGAAAGAATAGGTGCACTACACAACTTATCTTTCAACATCCGAAAATCTTCCTCCTGCTTTTCCATCCAATCAAACTTCCTTTCATTCTGGGTCAATAGCGTCAAAGGTTGCGCTAATCTGGAGAAATTATCAATGAATCTCCGGTAGTACCCAGCAAGTCCTAAGAATTTTCGCACCTCCGACGGAGTCTTTGGCCCTTCCCAATTCTTGATCGCCTCAATCTTCGATGGATCCACATGTATACCTTTCTCGTTTATAACATGTCCGAGAAAACGAATTTTTCGAATCCCGAAATCACATTTAGAGAACTTGGCATACAACTTCTCTTCCTTCACCAACTCCAAAATCAACTTCAAATGATACTCATGATTTTCTTTGGTTCGTGATTAGATAAGTATGTTGTCGATGAATACTATCACGAATTTATCCGAATAGGGTTTGCATACCCTTTTCATGAGATCCATGAGCTCAGCTGGTGCATTAGTTAAGCCAAAAGGCATGAATAAAAACTCATAATGGCCATATCGTGTTCGAAAAGCAGTCTTCGGAATATCTTCGTCAGCAACCCTCAGCTGATGATATCCTGAACGCAGGTCAATCTTTGAGTAGTAGCTAGACCCCTGTAGCTGTTCAAACAAATCGTCAATCCTCGGTAAAGGGTACCGATTCTTGATAGTCAACTTGTTCAGCTCTCTGTAATCAATACACATCCTGAAGGATCAATCCTTCTTCTTCACAAACAAAACAGGTGCACCCCAAGGCGAAAAGCTTGGTCGAATGCAACCTTTGTCTAGTAGCTCGTGAAGCTGATTCGACAATTCTTTTCATTTCAAACGATGCTAATCTTTAAGGAGATTTTGCAATTGGTGCAGCACCGGGTACCAGATCAATTCGGAATTCGATCTGTCTCGCACGGGGTAATCCAGGTAAGTCTTCAGGAAAAACTTTTGGATAATCGCGAACAATAGGAATCTCCTCAATCTTCCTCCCCTTTCGTAACAACTTGTGCATCTTTATAATACTGACAACACTTGATGTGCGTAAAGTGTTATATATATTAGGTGTATATTTTAAGCCCTTTTTAACACTTATTTTTAGCCAAGTTTTAAATTTATAAAACACGATATTTTACTAACACTAAACACACATAAGGGCAAGTGCACCCATCGTGAGCGTAGTATAGCGTTGGTAAGATACCGAGGTCGTCCAAGGACACAAGTGCTTTTAGTACCGGTTTATCCTCAACGTCTAATCAAAAATAAAAAGTTTAGAAAAATGTTTTAAACTAAGAAAAATAAAAACTAACTAAAATGCTGAAAATAAAAATAAAATAAAAACAGATAGACAAGATGAATCACTTGGTTCCGACTCGTATCTAGTATAACCTTTGATTATTTCCGCACTTTTGCACATAATTAAGAGATTATCTTAGTTATTGTAGTAGGCCCCTCTTTTGAAGGTGACGTTACCCTCACCCCAGTAGTTTGAGTCAGCAAGGATACAATCCTAAAAGGGTGGATTATTGGAAGATAATGAATTAAGTTATTAATGCAGTATTATGGTAGGCCCCGCTTTTGGCGGTGACGTTACCCTCGGCTAAGTAGTCTGAGTCAGCAGGGATACAGTCCTAAATAGCCGGGTTATAGTATTAATAGTAGTTAACTTATGAGGGGATCAAAGAGTTTGGACCCCCGCCATCCAATACCGTGAAGCATTGAAGGAGGTCCTACTAAATTTGACCCAGGTCCATTGCAGGACCTCTAAACGCTGAACAATGGCAAGACCTTTACCAAACCGTTCCCTTAACCCCCGACCAGGTAGCCAACATACCTCCATATAGACCGTGGAGATATGAATGGTGAAAATCTTTTATTTTATATAGACAGTAAAATAATGCCAAGACACCACGGACAAACGATAAGGAAAGATCACCTTCAACATAAGTAACTAGTTATTAAAGTCATTAATACAAAACCAAATAAAAAGTGCAAAAGATTAGAAATAAAAAGTATTATACTAGACACTTTGTCTTCACCAAGTGATGTAAGAGACTTAGGCAAACATGGCCTTGATTGTCAAGAACTCTTACGATCAATCTTGGATCCCGAGACGACTCACACACTCTACGATGGACAATGGATGATGGTGGTGGATGATGGTGTTGTGATGGTGGTGGGTGGTGGATGAAGTGTGAGAGAGGTGGTGTGCCAAGGGATGAGTTGAACTGAATCCAAGCACTCCTATTTATAGGCTGAACAGAGAGCTGGGCACGGCCCCGTGTCCGCTGGGCACGGCCCCGTGCCTGTCTGACACTCTCTCTCCTCATTAATTGTAATTAGCAATTACAATTAATGTGCCTGCTGTACTTTCGCCACGCCCCCGTGTTCACTGGGTACGGCCCCGTGGTGGGCAATAGAAGCTTCTATAGGTTTGTCTTTTCTGCTGCTTCTTGGGCACGGGGCGTGTTCAGTATTCTGCCTTCTCTATTTTGCTTGGGAAGATGCCGTTGAGGGGTCGGGCAGTCCACTTATGTTCCTTTCCTTGTATTTATGTTGGATTTAGCTGTCTTTTTGCTTCTTTTGTGTTTTTGAGCTCATTTAATCCTGAAAATACAAAAGGAAGACAAAAACACTCTTTTTCCAATATTAGTACTTAAAAAGGGTTAGTTTTATGCCTCATTTGATGTAATTTATATGTTGCATTTTGCACACTTCAAATACCCCCACACTTGAACTTTTGCTTGTCCTCAAGCAAAACTCTTTAATATGTGGCTTACACTCCCAAATGGAATGGGTAGAAGAGAAGGTTTTTGGCTTGTCGTAGAGTGTTGGGAATCCAAGATCTTTTTGGGTTTTATTTTTATCTATTTACAATCCTATTCGTAATGATTTATTTAGAACGTTTCATAGGAGAAATTACTTATTCGGGCATAACATGCCTTTTTAAAATTCCATTTATATACAAGTTCACATACCTCACGGGAGAAATCACTCACACTCGGCCGAAGGTGTATTTTTAGTGAATCACTCGAGAGCGGCATGGAACTTATTCCTACCATAAGCTTGCCAAGTAATCAATCCTCCTCCTTTTTAACTTTTATACCTTTGTAAATATCAAGAGGACTTTGTGGGTTAAGGGTTAGGTTTGGGTTAAAGGTAGGTGGTTGGGATAGTGGTTAGTAGTTAGTAGAAAAAGGGCGAAAAGCGTAACAAGTGTCGGTCTTCGTAAGACTTTCTATTTTTGTAACTTTTTATTTTGATGAAGCTTTTATTCAAACAAAGTTATTTTTGATGAACTTGTTTGTTTATTTTCTTTTTGCTTCATCATCAACACATTTTTTTTTTTTTGATCATCTTACGAAAAACCGAACTTGTTACTAAAACAAAGGGTTAAAAAAATAAAAAGGTTTTGGTGGGTAAAAGGGTTTTTTTGGTTTGGGTGATGAAATGAAAAGGTTTAGGCTCAAAGGGGCTAACTAGGGGGATTTTTGGGTAGGTGGTAAAAGAATAAAGAAAAATAATGGTGTAGAAATAAAAAAGGGTTAGTCCTAATGCCTCCATCATTTACTTACTCGGGTTTTAGTTGATAAGGACCGGGAATGTATCGTCAAGGTAAGTTCTAGAGTTGTAAGAACCAAGCGGCTATTCACACAAGAAACGAAAAATGAGCATTTAGTCTAAAGATGTAATTTTGTATGCTCAATAAAGGCTCAAAACTCACTTTTGTGGGAATAGGTTTTTATGTGATCAAGTATATATAATCAAATTTTAACTAAGTTTGCCATGCCTTTTCATAATTTTTTTATGTTGGTTCTTTTTATCACTACGCTATCGGTTGTAAATTCGTAAAAATATAACCTTTTTGAGAACTTGAATTTCCCGAGTTAAACCTAGACAAGTAAGAAAAATGAAAATTTTTGAAAAAAATTTGGGGTGATTAGCGGTTCCAATAGAGTTTTGTGTAAGGCTTGTATTTAGGACTTGCAAAATTCCAAGGTTTTAGCATTCCCCCCACACTTAAATTACACATTGTCCTCAATGTGTCCCAAAAATAAATTTTTAGGTTGATTAGATGTGTAAAATGGTGTTAAAAAGCAAAAATTTTGTGTTACTGGGCGCTGAACACGGCCCCGTGTTATCCGGGCACGGCCCCGTGTTCAAGTGCCAGTAACAAAATTAAAACAAGAGAAGCAGAAGTCTTGACACGGGGGCGTGTCGGGTGAACACGGCCCGTGTCCAGTTACCTGAACTGGGCGTTTTTCTGCAGGTGGTTCAGCACGGGGCCGTGTTGGTCGGGCACGGCCCGTGTTAAACCTTCTGAAATGGAGAGAATTGTCGGGATGCCTTGTTCTTGCGCATGAGGTCATTTTTCTCGTTCCCCTTTTCATCCCTTACCATCATGAGTGTGTTTTATTCCTGAAAATTAAAACTAACTAGAAAACATAAAAATTAATCTAAATTAAACTAAGGATAGTTCCGCGGAATGCCTCCGTGGTGCGCCACGTTTATAAGGGTCCTTGGCTAGACCCAAAGCCTGTCATATGTCACCCAAGTGGGATGTATTGCATCCTATCTTACACCGTCGGAGAGCATCTTCCAAGCTTGAGTCTATGACCTACATGTAGTTGACCGGGTCTTCGTCCTCAATTCTTTTTCCACATTCGAACTTCACCTCCTTATCCCCAAACTTCAATGTTAACGTTTCGTCATTCATGTCTACCACCGCTTGGGCGGTGGCTAGAAATGGCCTCCCGAGGATGAGAGGGACATCGGTGTCTTCTTCCATGTCTAGGATGACAAAGTCGGTTGGGAAAACGAAGTTGTCAACTTTTACCAATAGATTTTCAGCGACACCTTGTGGAAATTTGACGGACCTATCGGCGAGTTGTATGCTCATCTTTGTAGGGCTCGTTGTTCCTAGGCCGAGTCGTTTAAACATTGATGTGGGCATGAGGTTAATGCTAGCCCCAAGATCGGCTAATGCATTACGGACGGGAGACTCCCCAATCGAGCAAGGAATTGTGAAGCTTCCGGGATCGATTTTCTTTTGTGGAAGTTTGTTGAGCACTAAGGCAGAGCATTCTTCGCCTAAGTTAACTAATTGCAATGATTCAATTTTCCTTTTGTTTGTGAGGAAATCCCTCATGAATTTCGTGTATTTAGGTATTTGGGTTAGGACCTCGATAAAAGGAATGTTAACATGCAATTGTTTTAATAAATTTTCAAATTTAGCGAATTGCTCATCGGTCTTTTGACAATTTAACCTACCGGGGTATGGAATTGGAGGAGTCTTGGTGGGCTCTTGAGTTGGTAGAGAAGCCTTTTCTGGCACAGGAGGAGTCACAGGCTGGCTAGATTGGCTTCTTTCATTTGGCGGCAATGGAGCATCCTTGGGACCCACGGTTCGATTTCTTAATGTGATGAGATGTACTTGTGCCTTTGGGTTGGTTTCGGTATTACTAGGTAACGCGCCTTGTGGTCTCTCGGAGAAATTTTGAGCTAGTTGATTTATTTGTTTTTCAACGTTTTGAATGCTAGCTTGTTGATTTCTAAAATTCGATTCCAATTGTTGAAATCGATCCGAGTTTTTTTTTCAGTGTCAGAGATGAGGCGAGATACAGTATCTTCAAGCCTTTCTCTTCCACCTTGTTGTTGAGAGAAATTTTGTGGTTGTTGAAAATTAGTTCGTTGGTTTTGTTGGTTACTACTATTGCCGGGATCTCTCCAACCAAGATTTGGGTGGTTACGCCATCCTTGGTTGTAGGTACCCGTTGGAGGACCCGACGGCCTAGGTCTATTATCAATGTAGCTTACCATTTTTGTTTGTTCATCTAATTCTTTCATACAACTCCAATTTTCATGTGACCCACCACACCCTTCACAAGCCATAACCGAGGCCGTTTTTTTCATTTCTAGCTTTTTGATTTTTGAAGAGAGGGCCTCGATTTGGGCTTGTAAAGAGGTGCTTTCATCAACCTTATGGGCGCCCGGGTAATAGATTTATTACCTCGGGGAGTGTGCCATTGAAAATTGGTTTGAGCAATTTCCTCAATTTGGTTATATATTTCATTTGGGCGACGATTACCTAAAAGTCCCCCGAAGCTTGAATCAAGTGTTTGTCTTGTGTGTGGCAACAACCCATTGTAGAAAGTGGATACTTGTTGCCACACCGCTAGACCGTGATGAGGACACTTTCTTAGAAGCTCCTTGAACCTTTCCCAAGTTTCATATAAGGATTCCCCATCCTCTTGTGAGTATGTATTAATTTCAGTCATTAATTTAGCCGTTTTAGCAGGAGGGAAATACTTATATAGAAACTTTTGGGCGAGTTCATCCCAAGTGTTTACCGAGCCCACTGGGAGGGTGTTAAGCCAAGCCTTAGCTCGGTCTTTTAGTGAAAATGGAAGCATTCGAAGGCGGATGGCGTCATTTGATGCTCCATTGATCCGAAAGGTATCACATATTTCTAAGAAGTTAGTAATATGTAGATGGGGATCCTCGTCCGCAAGCCCGTGGAAGGTTGCAGAGTTTTGGAGCATTTGTATCAAATGCGGCCGAAGTTCGAAGTTGTTGGCTTCGACATTCGGTGCATTGATAGCGGCGCCGAGATTGCCTACTGTGGGCCGTAGGTAATCCACGAGGGTACGTTGATCCGCCATTGGAAGTGGGTCCCCCGAAACTTTCTCTTGATTTTTGGCTTTAAGTCTTTTTCTGAGAAAGCGTTCGGGTTCTTCTAGAGGTTCTTTTATGTCTCTACTAGAACTTGAGCTCATGCACTACGTAGGAGGTTCAGATGTGGCGCCTAGGTTCCAAGTCCTGCAATAAAAACAGAAAAGAACGTTGGTCAGAATATTCACCACGGCCCCGTGCTCAGCGAACACGGCCCGTGGTCAGAGGTACAGTGATTGTTTTCTGGATCCCTGTTACTGGGAGTTGGACACGACCCCGTGTTGCACCGACACGGCCCCGTGTTCAGCTCTCTGTAATTCAGAAAATAAAAACTGCCAGTGATGATGCTGGGCACGGCCCGTGTCTGACCGGGCACGGCCCGTGCTGAGCGCTGCAGAAGCTGAAAAACTAAGAAAATTCTAAAAATAAAAAGAAAAAAATAAAAAAAATGATTAGGCCGTTGATTCCTAACTTTCTTAAAATCCTTGTGTCCCCGTCAACGGCGCCAAAAACTTGATGTGCGTGAAGTGTTATATATATTAGGTGTATATTTTAAGCCCTTTTTAACACTTATTTTTAGCCAAGTTTTAAATTTATAAAACACGATATTTTACTAACACTAAACACACAGATGGGCAAGTGCACCCATCGTGAGCGTAGTATAGCGTTGGTAAGATACCGAGGTCGTCCAAGGACACAAGAGCTTTTAGTACCGGTTTATCCTCAACGTCTAATCAAAAATAAAAAGTTTAGAAAAATGTTTTAAACTAAGAAAAATAAAAACTAACTAAAATGCTGAAAATAAAAATAAAATAAAAACAGATAGACAAGATGAATCACTTGGTTCCGACTCGTATCTAGTATAACCTTTGATTATTTCCGCACTTTTGCACATAATTAAGAGATTATCTTAGTTATTGTAGTAGGCCCCTCTTTTGAAGGTGACGTTACCCTCACCCCAGTAGTTTGAGTCAGCAAGGATACAATCCTAAAAGGGTGGATTATTGGAAGATAATGAATTAAGTTATTAATGCAGTATTATGGTAGGCCCCGCTTTTGGTGGTGACGTTACCCTCGGCTAAGTAGTCTGAGTCAGCAGGGATACAGTCCTAAATAGCCGGGTTATAGTATTAATAGTAGTTAACTTATGAGGGGATCAAAGAGTTTGGACCCCCGCCATCCAATACCGTGAAGCATTGAAGGAGGTCCTACTAAATTTGACCCAGGTCCATTGCAGGACCTCTAAACGCTGAACAATGGCAAGACCTTTACCAAACCGTTCCCTTAACCCCCGACCAGGTAGCCAACATACCTCCATATAGACCGTGGAGATATGAATGGTGAAAATCTTTTATTTTATATAGACAGTAAAATAATGCCAAGACACCACGGACAAACGATAAGGAAATATCACCTTCAACATAAGTAACTAGTTATTAGAGTCATTAATACAAAACCAAATAAAAAGTGTAAAAGATTAGAAATAAAAAGTATTATACTAGACACTTTGTCTTCACCAAGTGATGTAAGAGACTTAGGCAAACATGGCCTTGATTGTCAAGAACTCTTACGATCAATCTTGGATCCCGAGACGACTCACACGCTCTACGATGGACAATGGATGATGGTGGTGGATGATGGTGTTGTGATGGTGGTGGGTGGTGGATGAAGTGTGAGAGAGGTGGTGTGCCAAGGGATGAGTTGAAATGAATCCAAGCACTCCTATTTATAGGCTGAACAGAGAGCTGGGCACGGCCCCGTGTCCGCTGGGCACGGCCCCGTGCCTGTCTGACACTCTCTCTCCTCATTAATTGTAATTCGCAATTACAATTAATGCGCCTGCTGTACTTTTGCCACGCCCCCGTGTTCACTGGGCACGGCCCCGTGGTGGGCAATAGAAGCTTCTATAGGTTTGTCTTTTCTGCTGCTTCTTGGGCACGGCCCCGTGCTGGCTGAGCACGGGGCGTGTTCAGTATTCTGCCTTCTCTATTTTGCTTGGGAAGATGCCGTTGAGGGGTCGGGCAGTCCACTTATGTTCCTTTCCTTGTATTTATGTTGGATTTAGCTGTCTTTTTGCTTCTTTTGTGTTTTTGAGCTCATTTAATCCTGAAAATACAAAAGGAAGACAAAAACACTCTTTTTCCAATATTAGTACTTAAAAAGGGTTAGTTTTATGCCTCATTTGATGTAATTTATATGTTGCATTTTGCACACATCAACACTCGACACTCGACTTGATCAGTCTCCGTTAACAACTATTGCTTCACCTACCATCAGGACGAGGTATCCTCACTTGCTTTTCCGAGCAAATGATCTCAGCTTTGTTCTTGGATAGCCAATCCATCCCCACAACTACATCAAAACTCCCCAGCTCCACTGGTAATAAATCGATACTAAAACTATGATCATCTAACTGAATACTACAGCCACGAACAACTTCGCTAGCTCTATCAGTTTACCATTTGCTAGTTCTATCGAGTAATGTTTACTTAGCTTACTGGTTGGAGAACACAGAAATGGTTCAAAGTTTTTCGAAACAAAACTCAAGTCAGCCTTAGTATTAAAGAGTACGAACGCAAAATGGTTGATGATTAAAAACGTACCGGTAGCAACTGCAGGATCATTACATGCCTTCCCAGCATTCCTCTCGAAAGCTCTGCCCTTGGCATTCTGACCCTTCATTTTCGGATTATCTTTCTTGAAATGTCTATGCTCACCACACTCGTAGCATCCCTCGAATGTATCTCCCTCCGATGTACTCTTAGCATAGCACTCGCAAGTCACATGTCCAGTTCGGCCACATCTGGCGCACTTTCCTTGCTCAACACCGTGAGTCTTCTTTTCAGAACCACTCCTACCATCCCTTGAATTATCCTTTACTAAACCACTAGAGTTAGTCATATACGCTTTCTCCGAATTGCGTTTCTTATTACGCTTCTCATCGGTAACCTTTCTCAAACTCCCAGATTTTCGCTTTCGCGAATCCCCAGATCTAGGCTCGGAATGCTGAATAATTTGAATGGTCGACCCGCTGTGACGGCCCGACGTCACGCATACCGTTGTCACGTAATTGCATAGGGCACCAGTAAATGATCTTGGGATACAACCCTAGATTTTTTAATGTGTACATCTATGTACTGTTCACAAAGTTAATGAAAAATCCGGATTACGCTCCGATTATATCATAACATATGAACTACGAAAACTTTCCGATCATTATATTACCTGAAGGGTTTTCGATCTGTGTCCCACCAAGACCATGCCCATGAGCACCACGTCAACGTTCCTAGCCATTATTCTGGTTAGCATCGCGCTGTTCCATGGCAGTATTAACGTGTTGGGCTATGAGTTGTGCCAACTCTTCCGAGGTGGTAGGTAGTCCAGAACCTATCTCGCTATTGGTGGCATTTCGTCATTTCTATTATTACAACAGTAATAATAACATAAGTCGATATCCAAAAATAATTCAATCATTAAATGCTAGTGGACCAACATTGCGCATGTATAATATCCACATATTAATGAGAATAACTTTTAAACCAAAAGTAATCCAACCGATATTCATCATAGAAATTAATAAACTTGTTTTTAGTACACAATTAACCACCTTTGGCATGTCTACGTCAACACCCATAACAAGTTCAAACATAATTTCTACGTAATATCTAAAAAATCTTGTGCGCAGGCCATAATCAGATTGTATCAAAATTGACCGACAAAACAACCAACAACTAACACTACAAACCTAGGAAGTCCAACATCTTCCTAACAAGTTCTTCTAGCTCAACTATCCTCCAGTGCATCTAATCCCTAGCACAGTCATCCAAGTCCTTAAGCTCATCATACCAGTCCATCTGTCCCTCTAAGTCCTTCATCTTGCCCTTCGTCGTCTCCAAGTCTGCGCGTAACGTGGCGAACTGACGATCGCAGTGAGAGCGATTGACCCAAATCCCTTTCTGCTTCTTCAGAGTGGACGCTGTCTCAGCTCTCGATGTCGATGCGATCTCTCCAGGGGGTCGAGTCCTCTTCCTACGATGAGTGTAGACTAAAAGAGATGTAGCACCTACTTGAAATCACCCTTAAAACTCTCTTGGATCTTCAAACTAACTTGAAATGGATTTATATCAACATGAACATTCAAGATCTTCAAAATTTGAATTTGGTAGTGTGTGTATGTGTGTGTAATCGGCCAAGAGTAGAGAGAGAGTGAGAGTTGGAGTGTTTGATTGGGTTTCTTGAATAAAGTGAGATATTGGAATATTTGTAAGGTAATCATCATCACCCACCTCCCATCATGACCAATGAGTGTGTGAAAGACGAGAGAGAAAGAATCCTCTAACCAACACTTGTCCCTATACACACATATATATTCGTATACATATGCATATATAAATATAATCTTGGTTAAAAACTGGTATTTTACTGGATACCGGGTATTTTATCTAGCGTTTTAACCCCGTTTTAGTGCGTTTTAAATTATTTTTATCATTCTAGAAAAATAATCTCACTAAAATATTACTAAAATAATTATCAGTTGCCTTGACTGGCTATGTTGACAATATTTTGTCAGATACGCTTAGTATCACGCGGTACGCGCTCAAACTCGAAAAATTGAGTTTCTTAGCGTTTTAATTTATTTTTCCACACGGATATGATTAAAAGTACCATTCTAATCATAACAGACTATTTTTAGGATTTTTACACTGATCGGGTGGTCACCGACGTACGTTTCGCATTTTAATCGTTACGCGATAAGCGTTTATTTTATGGTTGCCAACATAATTTTTACCAATGTTTGGATTCACCAACACATTAAATATCACATATAAATATCATAATCAGTCAAATACAGCCTTTTTATTTATTCATGACAAGTGTTACATTTGTACGATACAGCCTAATTAGCCGGCTGTTAAAGTCTCCCCCTATTTAGGAAATTTCGTCCCTGAACTTTTACTCTACAGGTTTTGTTTTCGCACTTGGTGGAAATAGTAAGAACAGTCCTGCTAAATATGGTCTTGTAGTTTCTGCGAGAAACTTTGATTCTTACGAAGAATCCTCGTAGACCTTTATTATATAATCATATTTCCTAATTTCTCGTCTCAACGCTCTCTACCTTCTCCAAGGTTCATCGTTTACGAGTACTTAATTAGAAAGGGTAAAGTCAGTGTTCCACCATTTCTGGTTTGACATATGTGTAACCACATATATGTTGTCCCATACCTGAGGTAGTCTGAGTCTACATATGATTGATCCAACTCGAGATGGGCTCTCGAAAGTATCTAGCCCCATGAGCTCGTTTTCTTCCCTTTTTTGCATTTATTTCGAATATCTACTCTCCACAAACTGCACAATCAACAGATCGCATATACCATTAGGAATCTGTAATTGTCTTTCTGGTTATCAATATAACTCTTCTAACCAAATTTACAACTTCAATAGGTACTTCAATAAACTTCTGTTTATTGCCTAAGTAAACTTCATCAAAGAATGTAGTCAGTGTATCATCTATTATACACTTGTTCAAGCTGGACATATGCAACACATCATGTATTCCACTCAATCCCTATTGTAGCTTGAGCCTATAAGCGTCTGGTCTAACTCAAGATGGGCTCTCGAAAAGACGTAATCAATGTGGCTCAGCTTTTCTCTTTTTTTTAAACCTAATAGCACCTTTCCAAGGTAACAACTTCAACAAAACACAATCTTCGACTTGACACTGCAACAGTTTCCTTCGATTGTTCACGTGATCCTTCTGTCGATCGATGATGACTTTTAACCTTCCCTTTATCTAGGCAAACCCTGTCACTGGTTTCCTGGATAAGCTCGGGTCTAGTTAGTTGCCTTTCGCCAACTTCAGCTCAACAAAGTGGTGATCGACACTTCCTTCCAAACAAGGCTTCAAACGGAGTGGCCTTGATAATAGCGTGGTAACTATTGTTGTAAGAAAACTCTGCCAACGGTAAGTGAGTATCCCAACTTCCACCGAAATCCATCGCACACGCTCTTAACATATTCTCTAACGTCTGAATGGTTCTCTCATTTAGACCATCCGTTTGAGGATAATACGCAGTACTCATGTCCAAACGAGAACCCAACGACTCTTGAAGAGATTGCCAAAACCTGGAGTCAAACCGTTCATCTCTATCCGAGATAATTGACACCGGTACTCCATGACGGGCTACAATCTCGTTAAGGTTCAACTGCGATATCTTTTTCGTGCTGTCTGTTTCCTTAAGCGCTAAGAAATGAGCAGACTTTGTTAATCAATCCACAATTACCCATATCATATTATGTCTACGTGACGTACGGGGTAACTTGGTGATAAAGTCCATCGTAAGATGTTCCCCTTTCCACTTAGGAAACTCTGGTTGCTGCAGAAGCCCAGACAGCTTCTGATGTTCAGCCTTAACCTTTGAGCACGTCAGACATTTACCCACATAGACCACAATATCTTTCTTCATATTCGGCAACAAGCAACACTCCTTGATATCCTGATACATTTTGGTAGAACCTGGGTGAATGGAATATCTGGATTTATGAGCTTCGTTCATAACCAGTTCACGTAAGTTACCTCTAAGCGGAACCCGAATCTGGTTCATGAAGTACATCAATTCATTCGCTTTTGGTATCAGTTCACATTTTAGTCCTCTTAAACCTTCCCTTCTCAGGTTCTCATCCTTCAAAGCTTCCTGTTGCGCATTACGAATTTGATCAGTCAATCTCGTCTGTATGGTCAAGCCCAAAGCATGCACACGGAGAGGCTTCTCCCGCTCTTTCCTGCTGAGCGCATCCGCAACAACATTTGCTTTACCGGGGTGATAACGAATACACACTCGTAATCGTTGAGTAACTCTACTCAACGTCGTTGTCACATGTTGAGCTCCTTCTGATCAAAGATATGCTGGAGGCTCTTATGGTCTGTGTATATCGTACACTTCGTGCCATACAAATAGTGTCTCCAGATCTTCTAGGCAACACAACAACTCCCAACTCCAAATCATGAGTCGTGTAGTTCTTCTCGTGCACTTTTACTTGTCTGGATGCATAGGCTATCACTTTGTCCCTCTGCATAAGCACGCATCCAAGGCCCAAACGTGACGCATCACAATATACAAAGAAATCATCACTTCCCTCAGGAAGGGAAAGAATAGGTGCACTACACAACTTATCTTTCAACATCCGAAAAGCTTCCTCCTGCTTTTCCGTCCAATCAAACTTCCCTTCCTTCTGGGTCAAGAGCATCAAAGGTTGCGCTAATCTCAAGAAGTTCTCAATGAATCTCTGGTAGTACCCAGCAAGTCCTAAGAATTGTCGCACCTCCGACGGAGTCTTTGGCGCTTCCCAATTCATGATCGCCTCAATCTTCGACGGATCCATATGTATACCTTTCTCGTTTATAACATGTCCAAGAAAACGAACTTCTCGAATCTAGAATTCACATTTAGAGAACTTGGCATACAACTTCTCTTCCTTCAGCAACTCCAAAATCAACTTCAAATGATACTCATGATCTTCTTTGGTTCGCGATTAGATAAGTATGTCTTCGATGAATACTATCACGAATTTATCCAAATAGGGTTTGCATACCCCGTTCATGAGATCCATGAGCACAGCTGGCGCATTAGTTAAGCCAAAAGGCATGACTAAAAACTCATAATGGCCATATCGTGTTATAAAACCAATCCTCGGAATATCTTCGTCAGCAACCCTCAGCTGATGATATCCTGAACGCAGGTCAATCTTCGAGTAGTAGCTAGACCCTTGTAGCTGTTCAAACAAATCGTCAATCCTCGGTAAATGGGTACCGATTCTTGATAGTCAACTTGTTCAGCTCTCTGTAATCCATACACATCCTAAAGGATCCATCCTTCTTCTTCACAAACAAAACAGGTGCACCCCAAGGCGAAAAGCTTGGTCGAATGAAACCTTTGTCTAGTAGCTCTTGAAGCTGATTCGACAATTCTTTTCATTTCAGACGGTGCTAATCTTTAAGGAGATTTTACAATTGGTGCAGCACCGGGTACCAGATCAATTCGGAGTTCGATCTGCCTCGCAGGGGGTAATCCAGGTAAGTTTTCAGGAAAAACTTTTGGATAATCACGGACAATAGGAATCTCTTTGACCTTCCTACCTTCTGCCTTCGTATCCACCACGTTAACTAAGAACGCAGGATAACCCTTTCGCAAAAACTTGTGCATCTTCATAATACTGACAACACTCGACACTCAACTTGATCGGTCTCCGTGAACAACTATTGCTTCACCTACCATCAGGACGAGGTATCCTCACTTTCTTTTCCGAGCAAATGATCTCAGCTTTGTTCTTGGATAGCCAATCCATCCCCACAACTACATCAAAACTCCCCAGCTCCACTGGTAATAAATCGATACTAAAACTATGATCATCTAACTGAATACTACAGCCATGAATGACTTCGCTAGTTCTATCAGTTTACCATTTTCCAGTTCTATCGACCACTTTTTACTTAGCTTACTTTTTGGAGAACACATAAATGGTTCAAAGTTTTTCGAAATCAAACTCAAGTCAGCCTTAGTATTAAACAGTAGGAACGCAAAATGGTTGATGATTAAGAACGTACCGGTAGCAACTGCAGAATCGTTACATGCCTTCCCAGAGTTCCTCTCGAAAGCTCTGGACAATCTCTCTTGAAATGTCCTTGCTCACCACACTCGTAGCATCCCTCGAGTGTATCTCCCTCCGATGTACTCTTAGTATAGAACTCGCGAGTCACAAGTCCAGTTCGGCCATATCTGGCGCACTTTCCTTGCTCAACACCGTGAGTCTTCTTTTCAGAACCACTCCTGCCATCCCTGGCATTATCCTTTACTAAACCACTAGAGTTAGTCACATACGCTTTCTCTGAATTGCATTTCTTATTACGCTTCTCGTCGGTATCCTTTCTCAAACTCCCAGATTTTTGCTTTCATGAATCCCCAGATCTAGGCTCGGAATGCTGAATTATTTGAATGGTCGACCCGCTGTGACGGCCTGACATCACGCATACCGTTGCCATGTCATTGCATAGGGCACCCATAAATGATCTTGGGTTACAACCCTAGATTGTTTTATGTGTACATCTATGTACTGTTCACAAAGTTAATGAAAAATCAGGATTACGCTCCGATTATATCATAACACAGGAACTACTAAAACTTTCGGATCATTATATTACCTGAAGGGTTTCCGATCCTTGTCCCACCAAGACCATGCCCATGAGCACCACGTCCACGTTCCTGGCCATTATTTTGGTTAGCATCACGCTGTTCCATGGCAGAATTAACGTGTTGGGCTATGAGTTGTGCCAACTCTTCTGGGGTGGTAGGTAGTCCAGAACCCTGTCTCGCTTTTGGTGACATTTCGTCGTTTCTATTATTACAGCAGTAATAATCAACATAAGTCGATATCCAAAATAATTCAATCATTAAATGCTAGTGGACCAACATTGCGCATGTATAATATCAACATATTAAGGAGAATAATTTTTAAACCAAAAGTAATCCAACCGATATTCATCATAGAAATTAATAAACTTGTTTTTAGTACACGATTAACCACCTTTGGCATGTCTACGCCAACACCCATAACAAGCTCAAACAGAATTTCTATATAATATCCAAAAAATCTGGCGCGCAGGCCGTAATCAGAGTGTATCAAAAGTGACAGACAAAACAATCAACAACTAACGCTTCAAACCCAGGAAGTCCAACATCTTCCTAACAAGTTCTTCTAGCTCAACTATCCTCCAGTGCATCTAATCCCTAGCACTGTCATCCAAGTCCTTAAGCTCATCACACTAGTCCATCTGTCTCTCTAAGTCCTTCATCTTGCCCTTCGTCGTCTCTAAGTCTCCGCTTAACGTGGCGAACTGACGATCGCAGTGAGAGCGATTGAACCAAATCCCTTTCTGCTTCATCAGAGTGGACGCTGTCTCAGCTCTCGAAGTCGATGTGATCTCTCCAGCGGGTCGAGTCCTCTTCCTACAAAGAGTGTAGACTAAAAGAGATGTAGCAAAACACGTGACTCGAATAGCGGAATAGACGATTCTGTCATAACGGGCGAAGGAATCTAAAGTGTTGGCTCGACAGTATCAGTGAGCAAGACTACTAATAGCTCTATAGGCCGAGACGTGACATAACGTAACCATACAAAGTAAGTGTGTGTTCGAATGAAAAATAACGCATAAGGCCCAAATAAACAGATAATCACGTACGCACATAAACACGCAATGGTTTTCATACATGATAAAATCTCCATCTTTATTTAAAAATTTTTGGCTTCGTGAATTTTGGACTTAAATCTCAAAATTCTTCGGTTGAAGTCTAGAGTTTTCCCCGAAAATATCTAGTTCGCTAACAACCATTGGCTCTGATACCAACTTCTGTCACACCCAAAAAACGTCGGAGCGGAATATAAAACGTAGCGGTGACTGAAGTTGGTGGCCATAAATATCTTGTTGAACGATGCATCGAATTGTTGGACATTTTAACTTAATTAAAACACAGATTTTAAAACGTAAGTCTTAAAGTTCATCACAACCACATCATAGTTAAGTTGTCTTGATCCTCACGGATCCTATTACATTTGTCCCAAACAGTTTTAAAAGTTAGTCCAACATATTAAGTGACAAAACATGCATCAACAACCACAAGATACGCCATAATTCCCTAAGCCGAACTCAAGTACCTGAAGAACACGTTAAAATCAAGTGTCAACACAAGGGAAGGTGAGTTCACATATTCAAATTTAAACAATTTGAACCCAAGGAAAAAAGCTTTCTAATTATGTGTTTATTATAAAACATCCATATAATTTACGAAAGTCAATTCATTTCCTTAATAAAATCCTTGGGTCAACCGTCGCAGGCATTTCCCCGAAACCTCCGAACAAGGCATCTTCCCAAGTTTACATATTAAATTTATAGCATCAAATGTTCGGACTCGTAAGTTAGCTAGACATTACGAACTATATATTTACAATGTAGGGATAATCAAAGCTAGACAATAAATAGAATATCAATTCGTTGTTTGACTTGACACGGAGCGACCGGTCACGACGGGGTGGTCAACCCGATAGATCTACCAACAATTACTCGCGTGCAGTACTTAAATGATTAAACGACATCACTTGCGCATGGCCCATATTGAGACCCTCTATGATGTCTGCCTCACGTACGATATATATATCCTACTAATATGACAAATTTAATATAAATAGTTGTACGAATTTACTGAAATCCCTTGGACCAAGCAATCCCGTCCCAACAACACGGTCGTTTTCTCTGAAACACTGTACAATCCCAGTTTCTCCAAGAAACATATATTCACCAAAACCTTTTCATCCCGAAACATATAATTTATCGAATCCATATATTTACAACGAAAATATATAATTTATATAAAAAAGGTATGTTTTATTCCAAAAACATTATTAAAACCTTTTAGGCGTGTTCTTCCCTAAAAACATACACTAAACAGTAAAAAGAGCTGTGACACTCACCTTTTGGTGCGTATTTTTAAATAGCGCAATCCCACAGATTGATTTCTACACGTTCTATTAACCGTAGGAATGATTTATAAATCAATATATCACAAAAATCTTAAGTTTCTCCGTTTCTTAGAATTTTCACATAACTTTGAGATTTTCTTGAAAAGTTATCTTTTTTATTATCTTGGCACGTTAATATATATATATATATGAGTCCATATATATATATATATATATATATATAGGGTAGGGTTCCTGCGTGAACAACCTCCCAAGAGTGAACTGCGTGAACATATATTGACCCTTGATTTCCTTTTTAGTTGTTAAGGGTAGGATTGTAATTATATAAAAAATTAGATTTAAATCATTATTTTAATAATTGAATTAAGTTACATCTTTCCTAATTTAAATTCATTATCTACATTATGTTTATTTATTAATAAGATAATTATCAAAACAAACAACAAATCACCAGATTTCAATTTTAATTTTTATTTCAGATTTCATCACCAGAATTCAAATTTTGATTTTTAAGATCCACGTAACCTTCATATTTCAACAGTAGACACATGTGTACTTGGATATAAATAGAACAGTACACATGTGTACTCAGCATCGTACATATGTGTACAGTAATTCACAGGTGTACATCAACATTCAATACAAAAAAAATTATGAGATATCACAAAAACAGACAATATACACATGTGTACATCGCATTAAAAAGATGGGAAAATCAGAATACACATGTGTACATCGCATTTAAACAAATAATTATTTTAATAATTGAATTAGGTTACATCTTTCCTAATCCTTGATTTGATTTGTGAGAGATTTATGCAATCAATTTAAGAGGATAATTGATTACTTGATTTGTGAGAGATTTATGCAATCAATTTAAGATTGAAATTACACATATACCCTTTTTGTATTTAATTAAATGAAAAAAATTAACCAAATAATTACCATCATGCCACTCACTCTAATCTCAAGATCATAAAAATCAAGGGCCCAGATCAGTTCACGCAGTTCACTCTTGGGATTTTGTTCACGTTTGAACCTAATCCTATATATATATATATATATATATATATATATATATATATATATATATATATATATATATATATAAGATTTTGCGGCTTGAACGATTTGATTGGTGACCATTATCATGTAAATCCGTTAACACACCCGTTTATACGTAATATATCTACGATTTGCGCGTCGTAATATATATACATAAACGTACACATAAATCAGCATTGTAACACGCATAATCTCGTTAACTTATTTATTTTGACATTTTTAAAGCATGCATATATAAAATAACTCACATGTATCAATTTTCATGCTCGACAAATAAGTTACGCATTTAACGCGATTTTACCGCTTCTACCGTTCTAAACGCACAAGTGTACATGCATAGCCTAAATTTCCCGCTATCATGTCAACACTTAACATATTACGATATTCACATATTTAAATCACGTAACACATTTCAACACATTAGGTTCACCAAAAAATAACCCATACTAGTGTTCATTGTAAAACGCATATTTTAGTGATTCGGTAACGTTTTCGGGCGTCGGAAGTCACGTATGACCAACCAAACACCAATTAAACTTAAAATCAGTTAAAATACTTATTTTTAAACTAAAAATATCAGTTTACTTACTGATCTAAATCAGTTTCATAAAAATCGTTCGAAAAGCCGATTTTTGACTGTTTTACCGCATAGTTTTGCGTTAAACGTTACTACAACCATCCCAACTCGGAATGACTTGATATTTTAACACAATACATTTTATTTACTGATTAAAATAGTGATTATAATCAGGTTAGTGTAGTTTTTGTGTAAGTCACATAAATCATGCGATTTCACGTATTTTACAACTTCTAAAGCACCAAGTACAAAATGCAAGACTAGTAAATTTATGACAATGTTTTATATCATTAAACACTTCAAAATAATCATATTTTAGTGTTTATATTCTGATCAAAATTGTTTTTTTTATCAAATCATGCTCAAATGATCATTTCATGATTTCATATCATCATGCATGTTCATATATGTGCATCTAATGCACTCATACAACAACATCATCATTACTTATGATTTAATCATACCCAAGAACATATTAACTCCATGTTCTTATTATTCACAACATGTATCATCCATCATCACATAATCATTCACACATAAATGCAAGTATCTTACATTTCTGAGTATATGACCAAAAATTACATGCATACATACACATATACATACATATATACAACATATACACACACATGAACTTCCCAAAAGTTTACTTTTTAACAAGTCCATTTCAAATCATGAAACCCTTTTACAACATTCTTTATGACATCTTTTGATTCATGCATGTATTCTATCATTCAAGAATCATTCAACCAAAAATCAAAGCACAAACTCCTACATGTATATATACACTCACGGCCACACATACATACATATACACACTCATTTTTATTCTCTTTGAAAACCCATTTATTATTACTTTCAAGTTTGTGAAATATTTTAAGATTCAAGAGAAACCTTCCATAACCATTAACATCACTATGAACCAAGAACAAAATCTAGAGAAATGATTTTATACCTTCAAGGTTCTTAGTGGGTTTTGATAAAGTTTGAAGATATGAAGCTTGCACCTACTTGAAATCACCCTTAAAACTATCTTGGATCTTCAAACTAACTTGAAATGGGTTTATATGAACATGAACATTCAAGATCTTCAAAATTTGAATTTGGTAGTGTGTGTATGTGTGTGTAATCGGCCAAGAGTAGAGATTGAGTGAGAGTTGGAGTGTTTGATTGAGTTTCTTGAATAAAGTGAGATATTGGAAGATTTGTAAGGTAATAATCATCACCCACCTCCCCTTATGACCAATGAGTGTGTGAAAGAGGAGAGAGAAAGAATCCTCTAACAAACACTTGTCCCTATACACACATATATATTCGTATACATATGCATATATATATATATATATATATATAATCTCGGTTAAAAACTGGTATTTTACTGGATACCGGGTATTTTATCTAGCATTTTAATCCCGTTTTAGTACGTTTTAAATTATTTTTATCATTCTAGAAAAATAATCTCGCTAAAATATTGCTGAAATAATTATCAGTTGCCTTGACTGGCTATGTTGACAGTATTTTGTCAGATACGCGCAGTATCACGTGGTACGCGCTCAAACTCGAAAAATAGAGTTTCTTAGCGTTTTAAGTTATTTTTCCTTACGGACATGATTAAAATTACCATTCTAATCATAATAGACTATTTTTTGGATTTCCTCACTGATCAGGTGGTCACCGACGTTCGTTTCGCATTTTAATCGTTACGCGATAAGCGTTTATTTTGTGGTTGCCAACATAAATTTTACCAATGTTTGGATTCACCAACACATTCAATATCACATATAAATATCATAATCAGTCAAATAAAACCTTTTTATTTATTCATGACACGTGTTACATTTGTACGGTACAGCCTAAATAGCCGGGTGTTACAGCAATGGATACGACTTTGAGAATTATCTTTCTATGCAAGCTCTTTCTAGTGTGAGAAACAAAACCCTAGCTACTGTGTGTTGATAATCGTTGAATATTTGGTGGATTCACAGATTGTTACTCATCTCTTTTCTTTTACTCATTTGTATGAGATCTATGGAGCGGTAAGAGTCACGCGGTGATTTCTGCACATCGCGTGTGTGTCGAGCGGTCCGGCTTCATGTGTTCGAGGTCCATAGGTGGGCTTACAAGTGGTATCAGAGCAGGCTCTGTATAGAGAGTGCTCTTACTGCTGTAGGTTTCGTGTTGGAGGTTAGATTTATTTATCGGTTTTGTTTGTTCTAGAGGGTTTTCTTTTTTCTAGGGTTTTCATCTTTTTCTTTTGATTTTCATGAATTCATCATCTATTTCTTGATTTTTCTTTCTTGATTTTTCTTGATGGATAGCTATTAGGTTTTAGTATTGAGTGTTTATCTTTGATTTGATGAATGAGATTGTGTTCAAAGATTGCCAGATCTAAAAGTTTCTGCAAATTCTCCGGGTTTTTGCTGAAAAAGTGAAGAAGATTGCCTAGGTAAGCAATTGTTAGATCTATTTTTGGATTTTTACCTAGTCTGATTTTGCACATCTGTCCGTATTTGTTACTTCCGTATTTATTGGTGACCTAGTGTGAAGTCACGCTTAGGAAACAAATTCAGAAGCTGTTTACCAGAATATTAATTCGAATTTAGACACTCAAGAGTTTTAGTCTGAGCTTAAAAGTGTCCGAATTTGGGGACATATTCTGTCCGAATGGACTTCCTCCGAATTTGTTGAGCATCTTTGATCCGAATTTGTGACATCTTCTATCCGAATTTGGAGTGTCAGAGTTTATTAAATTTGTCATGTCCAAATTTAAAACTGTCAGGGGTTGTTTAAAACTTTTAAAATCCGAATTTATTAAAAGGTGGTGTCTGTCTAAATTTGTTCATGTTTTAATCCGAATTTTTAGGGTTTAAGCCTGTCTGAATTCGGTCACCAATTTGGAATTCTTAAGGTTTGCGTCTTTTGTGAGCATAGCTCTTCTGACGACTTCTAGCTATCAAATGGTTATTGCGGATTTTCATGATTTTGTCTGTTGTTTCTTGAATGAGTTCAGGTTCGGTGTTTGGGCTTTACCAACTTCAATCCAACAGATAAGCGAACAACATTTTCGACCATAAAAAGCTTCAAAAGGAGCCATGTTGATGCTGGAGTGATAACTGATTTTGTAGTAGAACTCGATCAAAGGTAGATGCGAATCCCTATCGAGCTCACTTATTGGGTGTTACCCCTTTGATGTTTAGCCGTCACATCCTGAACAACATTCAACATAGGTAAACTCCCTAAAGCACCTGGAGGAAAAGTATTCATGCTAGCTATGACAAACTACTTCTCCAAATGGATAGAAGCTGAAGCTTTTATTCAAGTCAGAGAAAAGGAAGTTATATCCTTCATTAAACGAAATATTATTACTAGATTTGGAATTTATTTTGAAATTATTTGTGATGTACAAACCAAAAGGACCATCCAAACACTTGAGGATATGCTTAGAGCTTGTGTGATATGCAGTACTTAGTTTCATTTTAGTTCCCATGGCTGATTGCATAGTTTTCCAGAAACGAGATGAGAAACGAGCATCACGATCCGATATGATGTGTAAAGGAACACCATGACAAGATACAATCTCATCAATATAGATATTAGCAAATTTATGAGCAGAGAAATCCTTGTGAATTGGCAAAATGTGTGCTGACTTAGTTAGATGGTCAATGATTACCAAATGGTATCATGACCTCTAGAGGTGTGTGGTAATTTAGTGATGAGATCGATAGCAATGTTCTCTCACTTCCATACAGGAACTTCTGGTTGTTCAACCAAACCGGATGGATGTTGATGTTCTGCCTTGACTTTAAGGGAAGTAAGACATTTGGATACGTACAAGGCTATGTCCTTCTTCATACCCAGCCACCAATACTAGGTACAAAGATCCATGTACATTTTGTCTGCACCAGGATGAATAGAGTAACGAGACTTATGCGCTTCATACATCAATATGGCATGAAGAGTGTCTTGGTTCAGCACCCACAATCGATTTCAGAGATAGAGTAGCACATCATCTTTAGTTTCAAGTTGAAGCTCAAGATTATGTGGCAGTTCAATACACATCATGCCTTGGGTTACAAAAGTACGTTGGGCTTGGAAAATACGTGTTTGGATATCAGATTGAACTCGTACATAGTGAAGTTTAACACATTCTTTGTGACTTAGTGCTTCGGCTACGACATTCGCCTTACCAGGATGGTAACGAATTTTGCAGTCATATTCGTTCAGAAGTTCAACCCAACAGTGTTGCCTCATGTTCAATTCTTTTTTATTGAATATATGTTGGAGACTTTTGTGTTCGGTGAAAACCAAAAATTTGATACCATATATGTCACACCCGCAAAATACCACATGGGAATTCCAACATGAGGCGTGTGACGTACCAGGATCTAGCCACTAATCATGTCGAACTAACAGTAAATAATATTAACGCAACATCATGTCCAACATGAATAGTGCATTTCATAAATAATGTTTCAACAAAGTTTACGTTTAGCAGAAGCAATTGAAATTGTTCTAAGAAGTTGAAACCAAATTGTTTTATAAAGGATAGCATAACATTAAACGTTTTAATAAGCAACACGACCCATGACGCCTCTAGTTCCTCAGACTGCAAGCTTCAATTCATATATGTATCTAACGACCTGCAAGCATGCAGAAAAAGTGTGTCAACATAAAGTTGGCGAGTTCACAGTTTTGTTTACTGTAAATCATGTAAGTGTTTAGTTTAAAGACATGTTACGAATAATAAACTCGGTACCAATTGACTGTTCTGTTTGTTGTGCCCTCATCAATGTCTATCATCATTGATCAAAGTGTTTAAGGCCATTAGTTCACGCTCTGCTCCCAGCACGGTGTGAGGTTTGTCAAGCCTAATAGCGCTATCAACTAATACCCCGTTGCCACCTAGGCAACTAGCTCAGTATGTAAGTAGGGACTTTCGTGATAGAGTTGAGTTAATTAACTAACATCTAAATTAAACCAATACATTTTAAAAGTATTCCTCCCAGGAATATTAGTTTGTTTGTCCCCCCGGGACGCATGCTTGTGAAAGAGCAGTGAACTCACCTTAGTTTGTTCGGTATGTGTTAACTTACTTCTAGCGTTAAATGAGTGTTAAGTCCGTTACACGTAACCTAATGTACAATATCGTATAAGGAAGTATACAAGTAAGTTTTGCAATACCCTAAGTGTCCAAACAACCCAGGGTCTAATGAAATCAACTTAGCAAGTTAATATACAGTATCATACAACACACAGTGAATTTCTCTTATTTATAATTCGAGATAATAGGCCCACATTCAAACTTCCATTTATATACCCGGCCAGTCTATAAATTATGTCTCCTTACTACAAAACCTAGATATACTAGTATATTTAACTATACCAACTCAACCCACCACAATCCATATTACATACAATATTCAATACTATATATTCATATATATATGGTTAGGATTTAGAGAGAACGGTGAAAAGTGTGAGAATAGTTAGAACGATTTTGTTGTTGACATCTGGCATTGATGCTAAATTACACTAAGGGGTAATATTGTCAAAAAACCCACATACATGAACTGGGCGTTCAAATAAAACGCCATAAAAACACCAAATTCAGAAAAACGCCATGAAAAATACCCAGTTAAAACGCCATAAAACACTTAGTTCAGAAAAACACCATGAAAAACTTAGTTTAAAACGCCATAAAACACTCAGTTCTGAAAAACACCATGAAAATACCTAGTTAAAACGCCATAAAAACACATAGTTCAGAAAAACACCATAAAAATACCTAGTCTAAAACGCCATAAAACATCCAGTTCAGAAAAACGCCATAAAACCATTTCATTTTTTTTGAAAAGTATATCAATAGTATACTCGTTGGAAAGATAAAAAAACGCTGAGTTTTATGGCGTAATATTTTTAGAAAAATAATCAATATAAAAAAGTTATTGGCGTTTAAATATGATGAGGGAAAATGGCATGTGATTAGCATGTGCACCCTTATTTGGATCTTCCAATTTTACCCCTCCTGGTAGTTATAAGGTTCCCATTATTTACAAAAATGCCACCGCATCATCTTAGCCACAAATCACAAAGATCCTATGGCTAAAAATCGTTCTCACACTTCAAAAAAAAAGGAACCGGATAGCTTATAAGAGACATGAATTTAGCCCTAGTAGCGAAGTGGTGGTGGAGATTCAAAATGGAACCGGATAGCATATGGGTAAAGGTAATTAATTCTATTCATGCGAGTAAGAGAAAAGTGGAGTCAATACCGTTTAAAAAATCATTGACAGGTGTATGGAAAAATATTGGAGAGATAGCAAAGGATTTTAGAAAAAATAATATCAACATACTCACAAATCTGAGAAGTATAGTGGGTCTGGGTGATAAAACGCTATTTTGGGTAGACACTTGGTTAGGTAATGACACATTGAAAGCGCAATTCCCGAACCTGTACCAGCTATCGACAAAGAAAAAGGCAAAGGTAATAGATTGCTACAATACACTAAACGGGGGAAGACTTTGGAACTGGTCATGGCCAGGAGCTCCAAATAGTTTGGTCGAAAAACAGGAAATGGACTGCCTTAAGGAGAGTATACAAAATCATTCAGCATCAACAGGTAGCGATGTTTGGGTCTGGAAAAACAGCGACAACCAAGATTTCAGCGTAAAAAGTTTTAAGTTCTCATTAGGGCAACGTTTCGATCATAATTCACCAGCGCATACATTCAGTTGGAACAATTGGGTAACAGGGAAATGTGGGATGTTTGTATGGCGTGCGATTGAGGAGAAGATAGCATCGGCTGTAGGGCTCAGAAGCAAAGGAATAAATCTGCCAGACACAACCTGCAAGACGTGCGGTACAGACGAGGAAAATGCAGTCCACATACTACTTAAATGTAATTTCGCAAAAAGAATCTGGGAATTGGTCACAAAGTGGTTAAAAGTTCCAATGGTGAATACTGAAGGCAGCCTGAAAGAACTTCTGCTGGAACTACACGACATTCAGAGGAGCAAGGGTGTGAAGAAAGCAATAGAGGCAGTTGTAATCCAGACAATGTGGATTTTGTGGAAAACCAGAAACGAGAGAGTTTTCAAAGGAAGGCAAGGAGTGGTCCAGACAGTATTAGAAGACATAAAGGAGTCATCTTATCTTGGAGTCAAGCTGACGTCTAAACACGGCTCGATAACAAGACAGGAATGGTGGGATTTCAACGTAATCTTTTAAAAGTTGGGTTGAGTTGTCTTTTTCTATTTTCTGTTTTTGTGTATATCCAGCTCCTGGCTGGGAATTTTCTGTTTTTGTGGACTACGTTTTATTTTAATGAAGGTTCCGTTTCCTATTCAAAAAAAAACTACCACCAATAGATGTTCATATCATTCAGCCCACATTCAACATATATTACTCACGTGCACATGCATTGATTTTTTTTTTTCCAACTACCACGGAACCATTGAGTTTTAACCTTCTAAAGATCCGTACTCCTTTATTCCATTTATTCGGACTTCTATGTCATTTTAAATTGGGACATGATGCATATTATATAATATGCATCTCAATTAACAAATCATGACCATCATGCTCTTGTATAACATCCTTATCATCATTCAGAGTTTACTTTATGACTACATGAACACATTAAATTCGGATCCTCATATCTCTTCCAATTAATCGGCCCACTTAAGTTATGAGTTCAGGAATTGTTTAAATGTAATCTCTGAACTATGCTATAGTTAAGTTCAGACCCTAAATTGCAGCCATATATATTCGGACATAATTAAAAAATAAATCCTGACTCCTAAGTTCAGACCGATGAAGGAGTTAAACCCTGATGCCTTTTTTTTTTCTATATATGTTCGGCCACTATATTATTTATTGACTCCATGTTTCAAAAAATTTGTAAAATCTGACTCCCTTTTTCTAAATATGTCCGGACTCCTTATTCTATATATGTTCGAACTCCTTCATTATCACATTTAGCGAAGTTTCAGAATTTATAACCCAAGTCCAGACCTCTGACAACCCGCAACTTCAGGATACTACTTTAACCTAACCACAGTTAATTTAATAACACATTTATAGCACTGCATTTAACTAGGGTTAGTTAAACGAGTCTACGTCGGTAATTCGGGGAATTATTAGAACACATACATGTTAACTCTCGAACATTGACAACCATCGTGAATAATAATTGTAAACGGACGGTTTTATACAAAACTTATGCATTGCATGACAAATACGTGAATTATATGCTGTCACCCAGACTTTTGCGGAAGCGTGATTATGTGTGACTTTCTTAATATCATTGCATTCAACCATAACAAACAACTATATGATAAAACCAAGATACTCATCCATAATTAAGTTTCAAAATATTACATCCAACATTGTTTAACAACACACGAAGACTTCAAGTTTAAAGTACATAACAACCAAAGTTTTTAAGTTCCATATCGGACTTCACAAAAGACACTAACAAACTAGGCTTCGAACCATATATCTTATCCAGGATAAAATACACAATCTAAACCCCTTTAACACTGGATGACATCTTTTATTAACGACACGACTTGAAATCTTGAATGCCCGCCTGATCCATATTTAGTTTCCTGAAATACATGTAGTTTGAAAACATCAACAAAAGTTGAGCGAGTTCATGTGTTTTGTATGTGTGCACGGACATCCTTGTAAACATTTGTAAGTAAGTATGTATTTGTAATCCGGTATGAAAGAAACAAGGAAATAGATCAATTAATGGTTTGCAAGGCCATTAATATGTGTGCAACGATGTAGGAAGGCTCAATCCTTTATGCGTATTTCGTACCGGGCCATCCGGCGGGAACGACATAGTCGCCACATGGTCCAACCCGCGGGCTCATGGGTAGGGCTCGCAACACCCAATAGATCTATCACTCATGCCCCTCGGTCCTTAAAAAAGGATTAATGGTCTTAAGTTAGTCGCCTACCCATTCACATGATCTAACAGTTCATTCCTTAGCTAACCATACCATTTGTAATCGTAATCATTTGTAACATGTATTTCACCCCCGAATTTATAAAACCGAAAACAGTTAAGAGAAAAGGGGGACATGAACTCACAGTCTTGCGTTCTTCGATCAAATAACTCAAAGCTTTCTTTAGGTCGCACGACTACCTACAAACGTGCTACGGTTTGTTAGACGAATGGGTCGTGCCTTGACTTTTAGTCTTATTTAGTATCTTTGAGTTATATTACTTTGTGTCATAATATTATTCCAAAGTATATAATTATTTGTTAAAATAATAAATATTTTAAATTAAATTATGTTTATAAATTATTGAAATATTTGTTAAAATAATATATTTTAACTTGTTTCATTAGGTATGTATACATGTATATCTTCCCCAAGGATGGGTATACTTACACTTATATTCTTAGACTTGTGTATTTTGCCAAGTATTGGTGGCGTATTCCGGTGTGTGCTTATACGTACAAGAATACGTATTTTTGCTGTACTTATTAAGTATTCTTATACTTAATTTTGTATTTGTTTTTTCAGAATATTATTTTCAATAAAAAATCACCAATGTATGTACATTCTTAAAATATATAAATATTTTAAGGAAACTTGTATAGAAAATTATTTATATTTCTTCCCTGACAAAAATATTTATATTTTCATATAAATCTCAAAAATAATATATTTTCAAGTTTAATTTAAAAAATATTTATAAATCCATTTTTCACCCAAAAATAATATACTCTAAATGTATTTAAGAAAATATATATTTCTCCAAAAATAATATATTTTCTAGTAATTCAAGAAAACACATATATTTTTCTTTACCAAAAAATAATATATTTTCTTCTTGTCAAAAATACGATATATTGTTGTAACAATTATAGAAATCATATTTTCGATTTCTTGGTTTCCAAAATATACTTATGAATTTAATTTCGGAATATTTTGAGTAAGTTATATTCCTTGTTCGGTTTCTCCAATATTTTGGGTATAAATTATATATTTATTTCTTGGAATTTTGGTAATATTTTGTATTGTAATTCTTGGTATTTGGGGAGTTATATTATTTCAAGTCCTAAAATAATATAACTAATACACATAATATACAAGTAATCACACACATGGTGACATCTAAATATATATTCTCCTAAGTACATATTTAGTCACTTTTATTATCAAAATCCAACCTCCAATATTTTGTAATTTTTGTAAAAAAATTTATGGAAAACTTTATATGAAAATTCATGATTAAATGTACTTGTAAATATTTGTTTAAAAATATTTTTCTAAGTGTTTAATTTCTAGAAAAATTTTTCTATAGTTTCCCCTTAAAAATGGAGGTTTCCATGCTTTCAAAGCATATCATTTTCTTTTATAAATCACCACAAACAACAATAAATCAAACAATACTTACCAAGTGCCAAGATCAAGCCATAATCACTACTTCATGAACTTGAAAATTTATAAAAATTTGTAGTAACTTGGTAGTGTGTTTAGTAAGCTTAGTTACCCTTTAAAGTGTGGTTATTTATTTACAAACATCATTTTTGAAGGATTTAGATCTTTACAACTTGTAAAATGATTTTCAAAAAATATTTCTTCTTGAATTTTTCTTGTTAAATACATGTTTCTACACTTGATTAACCACTAAAAATGTGGTTAGTTCTTTAAGAACCAAGTTTATGTAAATCTTGTATTTTAACTTAGTTTCTTGAGAAAGTTATTTTTGAAATCACATATTTACAAGTCTCACATTACACTTTCATCATCATTATTCAAGAAAACATTTAACCTTTCAGGTTCATGTTTCACATAAGGATGATCATCTTGATCTTTCATAAGATCATCCTTTTATCTTGCTAGATTATGTCTTTAATCACCATCTAGCAAGTTCATAAGATGTTTAACATCATTAACACAAACAATCAACAATCAAGAAGCATAATAACACTTAAACAACATAGATCATCATGATTTTTAGTCTTATGTTATAGATTATGTTCTTGATCTTTAGTGTTATTCATGATTAGTTACTTGTATCATCTTTTAATCAACTAAACAAGATGTAAAATGGGATTGAGATGGTCTTACTACTAGCACAAGGCTAGGGATTAACACAAGATGAAGATGATGATGAATGTGGTGGTTAATAGCACTTGAAAGTGGTCCTTCAATCCCCAAAGGCTCCAAGCTCCTTAAACAAGCTCCTAGCACCTTTGTATAACTAGAGAATGGATAGAACACGCTTGAAAGATGGTGGTGGTGGGTGTGTTGGTTTCGGCCGAGAATGGAGGAAGGAGAGGGAGGAGAGTTCAAGTGTAAAGTGTTGTGTGAAATGAGAAATCATGAACTAATGGTTAACTATATAACCTTCAAACAACAAATTATCTAAGGGTTAATGTGTTCTCAAAAGTAATAGACAAGATCAACTAAAATAAGCAAATAAAATCAAGGTGGGGGCCACCTTGTAACCGTGAATATGAGGGGGGGGGGGGTCTTGGTTAGGTTGAAATGGTTAGTTAAGTTAACTAGTTAGATTTTAAGTAATTTAGTTAGGTTTTAAGTTGTAACAATGTTATATAGTGTGTTATGATGTTTGGGGACCATAACTAGCTCGGAAATGATAAAACAATGCTTCTAGTGGAAATTTGGTGTTTCGGGTAGTGTCCCATTGTTCGGTTGGTTACCGGTTTGTTAAGGTGCTAAACTATGCAGTTTAGTGTGCTTTATGTTACCTTTTGTGACAGTTTTGATTCCCGACACTTAGGAAAGCATTCTTGACCATTTAACCATATTTCTGCATGATATTAAGTTGTTTAAATGCTGATTTTTGCTGACTTCTGTAGAATTCTGCAGTTTGTGTGAGTTTTAGGCACTCTCCGGCACTTAAACTATCACTAGGAAGGCAGTTTTATGATCCTTACTTTCCTATACACTATACTAGTGTAACTCTTGGTTTCTGGCACATTCTGTGTCTCAATACCCTATCTGTCTTTGTACTGAACTCCGTCAACATTTTTCTGATTTGTCTGATACTGTGCTAACTTTGTTCCGTGCATCATTTGAATCAATAAGTGTTGCATGCAATAATGATATGACATTATGCAATATGTGATGCACATGTATGCATGATGTCAACAATCAGAAAGCAATTCATGCCATTAATATCGATTAGCACAGTCATTAAGTCATAAATTACTGTTTAATCAATGTACGGATGCATGTAATTTTGACAATTGTCACATATGCTTTATTTGTAAAATACAACATGTTATGTGCATTGTGAAAGTTAATTAGTTAAGGGTGTTTAGAATTAATATTGAAACTCTAATAAGATACTGGAAACCCTAAACACTGCTCAAAATCCATCTTACAACATTTTCTAATCACCAGTTTCTCTAATTATTTCTACATAAATCTCACACATAATCATTGGCAATTTTGATCCTTCAACCCTTCTAGAACAAACCCTAGAATTAATCTAAGGTAATGTTTATATTACACATTGTTATTCTTGATTTCATGCAAACCCTAGTTCTCCAAATAATGGTTCTATGTTTAGTTAGTCTTTCTGATTGTTTGTGCGATGGATGGTGAATGATTGTGTATTGGTTTGCCTGTTATTAGGATGCAATCCGTATGCTAGAATTGTAAAAATGTTGTTTGATTCATGTGTTAGATTAGGGTTTCGATCGTGCTGATTGTAACTCTTGTATTGAAAAACTGCATTTTGGTTTTGTTAATTTTGAGCATTTGTTTGTCCGGAGTTAACAGTCAGACTTTGTGAAGTCACAAAGTCCGAGTTTACTCATGTTAGGACTTATGTATTTATGAGGGTTAGGGTTTTGGAAAGTAAAAAGATGGTAGTTTATAAAAACCCTTATATACTAGTCAGAGTTTATAAATAATAATGAAGTCAAGGTTTATTTACATTATGTGGTCCGAGATTCTTTATATATAAGAAGATCCGAGTTTAGTCCTGAAACAACATAATCCAAGTTTGGTACCTTGAATTCATGCTAGAACTTATTTATTTATTTATTTATTTATTTCAATTGTCAGAACTTAATAGAGAATAAAAGTGTCAGGATTTAATTTGCACTAGTGTCTAAGTTTGATACCTCCGAGTTAATATGGGATCCGAATTTAAAGAGGTAAAGGGGGGATCCGGGTTTGTACATGGACATCGAGTCCGGGTTTCACAATAGTAATGGGGCCGGGTTTTAGAAGTTGAAGATACATATCTGGAGACGGACCTTCCTCATAAGGGACGGACCGAATCATAACCGGACGAACATTCTGAAGACCTCCATTCTGTAAGCCACCGAGGACGGATCACCAAAACAAGTGCGTCCAGACAGATGACATCATCTCAGTTAACTAGTATAAATACCCCTCCAAAGTACAAGCCAAGTACGATTTCTCTGAACCTTCGTCCTACTTTCTCTGTCTACTTTCTCTCTCTATCAAATACTTATTCTCACGCCGGAGGGTGGTCACAGAGGGGCCCTCCCATCTCTGTGGCGAGCCTAACGGTTTTCTCTGTTGCAGGATCAGGTCCTCGATTTCTCCCCAAGGTCCTATTTTAAATCACAGGCTCCGGCCTCTGATTTTTGGATCTTCAATTGGCGCCATCCGATTTCACAGCTCACAGTCCTTCACTTAGTGAATTTCTTGAGCAACGAAACAACTGATCTATGGCGGCCCCAGGTTCTTTGAATTTGGGATCTACTACTGCTAGTTCGCAAACTACAGCTCCGACAAGTGTCATTTCTATAGCTTCAGCTCCTTTGAGCCCAGGACCAGGAATGACGTTACCATTCATACTAAAGCCAACTTCACAGGCATCGGAATTCGACGCAGAATTCCTCTCCAAGAATGCTAGTCTCTTACGAAGATTGAAAGCTCAGCAGACCAGAGATGAACAGATCCTCGGTTTACGAACCAGGCTTTTTCACGACGAAACACCGGTAAGGACTATGGGTCCTACGGCTTTCGCCGCTCCTACATTCTCCACAACTACTCCAATAGGAGAAATTTATATCAATTATATGCAGGTTTCTTCAGGACCATCTCCAACAGTCATGATACGTACGGATCCTCAAGCGGGAATAGTTAATGACCCAGAACTAACGAAACCATATCATCCGGTATCAATGACAGCGAAGTCGAAATTCAACGCTCGCATCGTCCATGCTAAGCTTCTACCAAAGCTCAAAATGCCAACCACAATAAAGAAATATGATGGTACCACAGATTCGGTCGATCACATGTTCGACTTCGACAGAGCCGCACGAGTCAAACAATGGCCGATGCCAGCCTGGTGTTTTATGTTCGCACAAATGCTAACTTGAGCCGCACGAGTGTGGTTCGATGCGTTGAATGAAGGCGAAATCAATGATTTTGAAGAGTTCTAGAGATTATTTCTCCAGAATTTCAGCCAATAAAGGCACTATTCCAAAGAAATCACCGAAGTGCACAACATTTGGAGGAAAGATGGAGAGTCTCTGGATAGTTTCATAGACAGATTCAATCAGGAAAGCATGCAGATCAGCAGGGTGGTTGATCAACTGAGGATCTCCGGCTACTGTCATGGGGTCCAGAACAATCAGTTGGTTGAAAAGCTACACGAAAATCTCCCGAAAACAATAGAGGAGCTGATGGAACGCGCTTGGGCGTTCGCTCGGGGAAAAAATGCTTGCAGTGCGGCAACCGAGATAAAGCAAAAAATGTCCTCCTGGAAGAAGAACGGAGGATCCGTGTTTGACAAAGCTCCATCCGGAAATAGGGGACGAATGCATCCCTACAGCAGAAACGAACGATCTCAACGAGGAAGAAGTTTTAGCTCGAGGTTCTATAATCTGTCGGATCTCTCCAAAACCCCTAGTGAAATCCTCAGCACCGAAGGAACAAGTTTCCCCACACCTCCGAAGCTCCGGAATGCAGGTGATTAGAATTCCAAAAAATACTGCGATTATCACCGAGCATGAGGCCACAACACAGACGACTGCTGGTCTTTAAAGCAGGAGATCGAGAAAGCAGTCCGTTCCGGAAAACTTTCACGCCTACTAAAAGAAGTGAAAGAAGGCAAGTCCGCTGCTACCCTGATAGATAATCCGAACAATCAGTCCGGTATCTACATTATAAGAAAGATGAATAACCAAGGCATCAAACAGACCAATCATCATTTGGCCACATTGATGCATCAGCCAATTGACTTCCCACCAATAACTTCGGGAGAGGTGAAGGACGGACCAATCATTGTGTCAGCAATTATCATAGGACACAAGGTCCGGCGAATTTATGTCGATAGTGGAAGTGCCTCCAAGATCATGTATCAGCAATGTTTTTAGCAGCTAGCTCCACAGACCAAGGCGAGGTTAATTCAAGTGTCTATGCCATTGGTGAGTTTCTCCGGAGAAGTGGTCCAACCGATTGGGCAGATCACATTACCAACAACGTTGGGTACCGGAAGTCTGGCAAGAACTATAAATCTTACCTATTTGGTGGTCGGTGCAAGATCCGTTCATAACGTCATACTTGGGAGGCTTGGAATGTGTGCTTTCAGTATCATCAGTTCAACCATTCTGTAAAACCCGTTAGGATCTTTCAATGATATCAATTGTAACTTGTGAGAGTGCGGAATCCTACCACAAGCCGATTCAAGAACAAAAAAAATATAAACCAAAACAATATGAATTAAAAACAAACCGAGACTTGCATTCAATGATGAACAAAGACTGATACAAGACTCCTTGATGTTTTCGGCTAGTCCTTCAAGTCGCAACCCCTGATCCACCTCAACCAAATGGTTGAGGTCTGTTTAAATACTAACTACATGGACTTGTAATCTAGGCCCACTAGAAATCGATCAAACTAGCCCAACCTAAACATTTCGACCCAAAATATAAACTAAACAATTACAAGATCAACCCTTTAACTAATCAATCCTTCATGTATAAACCTTTAGGTTCCAACACATTCATGGATCATTGAAGTTTCCTACCGAAGCCAGTATCGCAACCTTGCCTTCCGAATCAACCATGTGCATCGCCGAGATACGACAGAGTGAGGGAAATAGCTTACAACTTCGGGCACTGCTCATGGAGGAATGGGCTATCCATCCAGACTTTCCGGAGCAAAAGATTGTCATCGGCGCACAACTCCCGGAAAGAACTAAAAGGCGATTATGGAAATTGTTGTCCAGCTCCCTAGATTTATTTGCTTGGCAAACCTCTGACATGGTTGGAGTTCCTCAAGCCTTACCCGAACACAAGTTGAAAGTATCACACGCGGTCAAACTTGCAGCCCAAAGAAAGAGGAATATGGCTCCGGCCCGGCACAGAGCTATCGCCAAAGACGTACGAAAACTGCTAAGCGCCGGAATCATCAGGGAAGTGCGGTAATAAACTTGGGTCTCCAATCCTATAATGGTCACCAAATAAGACAATACGTGGAGGATGTGCGTCGATTTCTTCGATCTCAACAACGTGTGTCCGAAAGATTGTTATCCCCTTCCAGAAATTGATCTAAAAATTGATTCTCTGGCAAGCTTCCGCCTCAAGTGTTTCTTGGACGCGTATAAGGGATACCACCAGATACAGATGGTCTTGGAGGATGAAGACAAAACAGCATTCGTAACAAATGAAGGTCTTTTTTGCTACACTAAAATGCCGTTCAGATTGAAAAATGCCAGAGCTACATACCAAAGGTTGATGGATAAAGCTTTCAAGGGTCAAATTGGCAGAAACCGAGAAATATACGTGGATGACCTGATCATCAAGAGTGAAGCCGGAGACAACATGATAGATGACATACTCGAAACTTTCACCAGGATTCGGAGTATAAATCTCAAACTAAATCCGAAGAAATGCTCATTCGGTCTAGAAGAGGGAAAATTCTTAGGAGTATGGATAACTCAATCCAGAATTCAAGCTCATCCGGATAAAGTCCAAGCTGTGGTTTCCATGCAACCTCCAAAGACAGTAAAGGAAATTCAATCTCTGAATGGTAAGCTAGTGGCACTACACCGCTTCATCTCCAAAGCTCCTGATCGCACCATTCCTTTCTTGAATGTCTTAAAAAAGAGCACCGGTAATGGTCAAATCGAATAGACAGCGGAAGCTGACTCCGCTTTTCGGGAACTGAAAATCTGTTTAGGGTCCCTACCTACCCTGACTGCACCGATAACAGGAGAAACGGTCACTGTATATTTGTCCACCTCCCATTTTGCCATCACTACGGTACTCGTGGTACACCGGAATCAAGCTCAAATTCCGGTATATTACGTGGGCCGCGTCTTAAAAGATTATGAAACCAGATATCCGATGATCGAGAAACTGGCACTCGCATTAGTGCATGCATCAAGACGTCTCCAAAGGTACATCCAAGCCTTCAATATAGAGGTGCAAACTAATCTCCAAATCCAGCAGATCCTAAGAAAACCTGAGGTCTCCGGACGTCTTACGAAATGGGCTATAGAACTTAGTGCCTTCGACATCACTTACATCGAAGAGGTCCGGTGCAAGGCCAAGCGGTTGCAGATTTCCTTACCAAGGTTCCCACCGGAGAAAGCAATTAAGAAAAACCCGTCCTCCTAAAGGTCTGGAACTTGTATACGGATGGAGCCTCTAGTAAGGAAGGAGCCGGAGCTGGTCTGATTCTGATAGATCCAGAAGGGATAGAGTACACCTACGCCTTGCGTTTTGAATTCAAAACATCAAACAACAAAGCAGAGTATGAGGCACTACTAGCCGGACTCCAAATGGCCACAAAGGCAGGGGCAAGCTCCATCCTAGCTCATGTTGATTCGTTGCTGGTTGCCAATCAAGTTAACGGAGAATACGAGGCACGAGAAGAAAATATGATCCGATACCTGAATCAGGCAAACAGTCTGGTGGCCACATTTGATTCATGCAAGGTTGTTCACATTCTAAGGATCAAGAACAAAAAAGCCGATGCTTTAAGCAAGATGGCTTCAGTCACGTTCTGCCAATTGTCCAAAGAAGTTTTAGTTGAAACTCTGCAAGCTCCGGCCATCAGCCAAGGTGAAGCCATAATCTCAATTACCGTGCAAGAAGAGTCGTGGATGACACCAATTTTAGATTATTTGGAAAATGGTAAACTTCCGAAAGATAAAGCTCAGGCACGAAACATGAAGGTCAAAGCACTGCAGTACCAAGTCCATGATGGAAAGCTTTACCGAAAGACATTCTTGGGTCCGCTCCTGAGATGCCTAACACCGGAAGAAGCCAGCTATGTAATCAGAGAAATTCATTGGGGAATCTGCGGCATCCACTCCGGGCCAAGGATGGTCATTGCCAAGGCCATGAACCCCGGATATTTCTGGCCAGGAATGCATCATAGCGCCGTTAATGAATTACAAGCTTGCGAAGATTGTCAGCGTCATGCCCCGGTCAGCCATCGTGCAAAAAACAACCTCGTACCTATAACGTCAGCCTGGCCTTTCTAAAAGTGGGGAATTGACATTATTGGCCCCTTCCCCGTCTCCACCGGAGGCGTAAGGTTCTTGCTCGTCACGATCGATTACTTTACAAAGTGAATCAAAGCCAAACCCCTCCGAACCATCACCGGCGATCAGATACTTCGGTTCGTCTGAGAAAACATTGTATGCCGGTACGGGATGCCACTTTGCATTGTGAGTGATAATGGAAAATAACTTTCTGAAAAACCATTCAAGACTTGGTGTGAAAAAATGCGTATTGAACAAAGCTTCGCCTCGGTCGCTCATCCCCAAGCCAATGGGCAAGTTGAAAGAGCCAACCGAAGCATCGTAGAAGGCATCAAGAAACGGTTGGGCAAGGAAGGGGTCTCCTGGGCTGACGAACTTCCGCACGTCATCTGGGCACATCGCACAATGCTGAAAACAAGCACAAAGGAAACTCCTTTTAGCTTAGCATACGGCTCGGAGGCCGTCATTCCCGCCGAAGTAGGCATGTCCACTCACCGGATGATACAAAGCCAAGAAGAAAATGAGCATCAGCTCTGTTTGAACCTTGACCTAGCCGAGGAATGAAGAGAACTCACGGCTTTCAGAGAGGCCAAATACAAAAAAGAGTTGGAAAAGCACTACAACTCTAAGGTCAAGGAGGTCCAATTTAAAGAAGGGGATTATGTTATGCGGAGGAATGAAGCCAGCTTGACCGAAGGAACAGGGAAGATGGCCCCAAAATGGGAAGGACCATGCGTGGTCAAAACATTCGGAAAGAATGGAACTTATACGCTCGCCAAATTGGATGGAACTCCCGTCCCTCGTACTTGGAATGGGACGCACCTCAAAAGATGCTTCCTCTGAAATACTCACTTGATCCTGGAAGAACTTAGAATAAAAGTTTTTGTTTTTTATCGTTTCTAGTGTAATACGGAGGGTATTGCCCGCACCTTTTATGTTTTTACTTAAGTTTGTAATACCCGGGAGGGATATACCCCGGAATATCTTAATATAAATAGAATGCATGAACTTTCTATTTCATAAAAGCTGCAACATAAATATATATTATAATCGGCCAATTGAGGGATTCAAACCCTAAAAGGTAAGGACGGACTGCCAAATGTCCTTTATTTACTTTCAACAAAAAACTATCCTAAGTATAATAACAAGACGGATTCCGTATACATACACAAACGTTCTAGAAAACTAAAATGCAATTGTAAATAAGGTATGGATGCATGACTTAAACAAATGATTACATCAAAAAAAAAAAAAAAATAAACCAGATTAAAATATCCGGAGGTTACTTAAACCATTCATGAGTTAGGATAATTGTCAAACATTTACAAACAGTAAAAACTAAAGTCATTACAAGCATAAACGGAAAAGGTGCATATCCCAAGAAACCGGACATGTCCACCTGAAAACATCCGTCAAACGTGAAAGGTACATACCCCAAAGAGCCAGGTATGTCCACCTCAATCTTCCGCTGCAGATTTCTATTAAAAAAACAAAGCTTCTTGAATCTTGGAAAGAGGCTCAATCACAAGGGTCGACAAATCATTCATCACCGGAAAGCTGAGGGAATCGAAGCAAGCTATGGCAGTATTCAGCTCGGCCTCCGCATTCCGGTTGATCAGAGGAACTTGCCCGTACGGAGTCTTCTTTTTCAGTGCATAAATGTAACACCATGAACCCCAGAGTTGACACCAACAACGCTCATTGCATTATTAACAGCGGCTACGGCTTGTGTCATCTCCGGACCCTTATGGATATGCTTCGCCAAAAGTTGAGCTCCTTTCGTCAATAACCATACATTAGTTGCATGGAGATCCTCCACCTTCCGAGCCAGGTCTGCACTCTCCAGCTTCAATTCCTCGATTTCGGCCCTACGATGCCCATTCATTTCTTCCATCCAGGATGTTAACTCAGCTTCACCTGTTTTATGAGCGTCCCGCTCTGATAAACATGTTAGGAAAATATAAAGAAGAAATTCAAAGTAAACAAAGAACGAAGCCGAACCTGCGAGCATCCGTTCGTAAGCCGCGTGAGCATTGGTTAATGACTCCTCCACTTTAGCCAGCATGCTCTTATGTTCTTCATCCTTCTCTCTAGAAGATGTCACAAAATTCCCGAGCATGGCTACTGCCTTATCTCTTTCCTCGGAAGCAGAAGCGGCCGTGGCCTGAGAATATTGATTTAGTGCTGTTAAAGACTACACTTTTTTCTTTCTGAGCTTTTAGATCCTGGGAAAGTTGCGCAAGCTTTTTCTCGGCATCCGGAGTACTTTGTATCTTGCGTTTTAAGGAAGTAACTTCCTTTTCCAAGTCCTCCTTCACTGATTCTGCTTCCACCCACCTGCGATACAGCTCAGCTACATAAAGGTTCGATTGAGCTTGGTTGAGCAGCACCGCAGTTCCCAGGTCCTGGCTTTTCATCCTCAGGCTCCAAAAGTGATCCAGTGGAGTGTTGATATTAAAAAAAAACATTCTAGCCATAAGCTCATCCATCACTGAATCTTTATTCCTGATCTCCCAATCAGGCACAAACTTTTCCTCAGTCGTGGCTGGGTCAATATCCATCTCATCCGAAAAGGCATCTGCAAATCGAAAGAAGGCCATCACTTCGGGTTCAAACCAAGATTAACGAGGAGAAGACACTTGGTCCTCCTCATCATCAAGGAAACAGTCCGGACCCAAAGAGGAACCCAAAACCGTACCTGAAAAGGTTGCCACTTTCACATCACCCTGAGTTTTCCCCTCGTCTTTGATTGTTACCGCTGGTTCCTCCGTCTCCATCACCTCCGCATTATTCACCGGAAGATAACCACCTGAAAACGTGGCAGAAAGTGTGGATCGAGCCTTGGCTGCCACTTCTCGGGAGGACTTCCTACCAGATATATGTTTGGTCAGATCAGTCAGCACGTTATCACTAGAGTAAGAGGTAACAAGCAATGGAGGATCGAACTTGAGAGACGTCAGCTTTACGTTTACGAAGAAGGCCCTTCGGTCCAGAGTCTAAAGAAACACCTTTGCCTTTAGCAGTTGCACCCGAAGGGTGATACATCAAGGCCTGATCTAATTCCCTGACCTACGGATCACTGTCAACATCTTCACCCAAGAACTCTGCCCGGACTCGAGCACCAGATGAGCCAGCAGTATCCCCTTTAGATCCGGGGCCAACAGAAACAGTCTCAATAAAAGGGGCTTCGGAAGGATTAGGCTCGACCGGCAGACAGATCTCTTAGGCCGAAACAGAGACCTGTTTCAAAAAAGGATCCTCGTCTTCGGCCAGCTCATCGAAATCGAAATCCAGAGTGTTGAAGTTCGGAACCTTAAGCGCGTCTCGGAGCGACATCTCGTCCCTTGCAGACAAAAGGAAAAAAGAGTTAGAAATATTAAAAGAAAAAGTTGCCTAAGGGAGGACAAGAGGCCGAGAAACTTACTTTCACCTTTCTTACGGATCACCGGCTAGTCCCTATCCCCTCGGCCCCAAACATAACAAACCCGTCCCAATAAAAGCAAGTGTTCGGGAAGGGGACGGATGGGGCATCGGTTATCAATCAGATCCTGAGCCAACCGTTGGTCAAAAACAAAATCTTCACCAAGCTCAAAGATCATCGATTGATCTTTAAACCTCCACATCATCTCGACCGGAAGACAACGATCGTCCAGCCAAAAGAAATTGTCCTTCCAATTTTTTAGGCTGGACTTTGCATCCCCGGCCAGGCTAGGGATACCCTTCCAATGGGAGAACGTATACCAATCACCAGCAGTTATAAACTCGTAAAAATATCTGAAAACATTTAAATCAGGCTTCCGGTTCAAGGATCTGCAAGAAACCTCGAAGTGGTTTACTCGACTTAATCCGAACGGATTCACCTGACAAAGATGAACTCGAAAGAACCGGAGAACCTTGATCAAGAACCTCGAAAAGGGGACCCTATAGTTTGCAAAATTGCAAACACGGGTAATAGAGGAAACTTCCCCGGAAGAAAAGGATATATGGTTTTATCCTTGTCCGGTAAAACCGGATGAAGATCTGTAGGAATTCTATAATCGCGATCAAACTTATCTAATTGACGTTGAGTCAGAACACTAACGCTCTCAGAAAGATTCTCTTTTCCGGGAGCCATGACCGAACTGAGAAGTAAGAACGCATCTTGAAGAAGAAGAAGAAGAAGAATAGAAGAAAAAGATCTGAATAGGGTAACACAAGGTGAGAACTTAAGAGAGTAAAAGTAAAAAATGAAACTGGAAAAATGCCTTTTATAGAAGAAGGTTGAGTTAGTTACAGCTGGACCAATCACGTCACCGTCACATCAGGCCATTCACGGTTCCCTAGACGGGAATTGGTATAGCCACCAGTCGGTGACTGACGGTCAAAACGCTTGTCTCACTGACGCCGCGTCAGCTCAGCACCCATACCGCAACATCATCTGTACGGAATAAAGCGCAACATTTTACCAAGTCCGTACCTGGACTTGATAAACTGGGGGACTTCAAGATACATATCCGGAGACGGGCCTTCCTCATAAGGTACGGACCGAATCATAACCGGGCGAACATTCTGAAGACCTCCGTTTCGTAAGCCACCGAGGACGGATCACCAAAACAAGTGCGTCCAAATGGATGACCTCATCTTAGTTAACCAGTATAAATACCCCTCCAAAGTACAAGCCAAGTACGATCTCTCTGGACCTTCGTCCTACTTTCTCTCTCTACTTTCTCTCTTTATCAAATACTTATCCTCACGACGGAGGGTGGTCACAGAGGGGCCCTCCCATCTCTGCGGCGAGCCTAACAGTTTTTTCTTTTGCAGGATCAGGTCCTCGATTTCTCCCCAAGGTCCTATTTCAAATCACAGGCTCCGGCCTCTGATTTTTGGATCTTCAGAAGTTATAGAAGGGTTTCGAGTTTAGGGTGGGTATCGAATCCGGATTTCTTGAAGTTTTAGGGGTCCGGCTGTGTGGTATTATTATGTAGTCCAAACTTAGCTTTCAAATAAGAGGTCCAAACTCATTAAAACATATATTAGAATTTATATCCCATCAGAACTTAATACATGTTTATATTAATATGTCCGCATTTAGATGATTATTACATATCGAGTATCTGTGATCCATACTTACATACTGTGTGCATGAGAGAATTTAGAATTTGTAAACATGGGATCATGGACATTGGAATGTGCACGTGGGGGGGGGAGGTGTATCCCAAATTTAGTGATTTATAGTAACATGTAGGCTACACTTAATAAATAAAAGAAAATAATTTGGTATGCAATTTTAAGATCAGAACATGTGAAATTGAAGATTAGGATGTCCGGGTTTATTTAAAATAATAACCCAAAGTTATAATTGAGTATGAAAGTGGTCCGAAGATATATACTTTTGATGTGAGCCAACTTTGTGTTACTGTACGCACTATATGCGAAACTAGTTAACTTGTAAATAATAAACACCTGTTGTTTGGGACATTAGGGTATTGCATGACCCTACATATATATACGTACTTACACTTATCGTATATTAGGTTGCGTGTAACGAACCTAACATCTATTTAACGCTAGAAGTACGTAAACATAAACCGAACAAACTAAGGTGAGTTCACTACTCTTTCAAAAGCATGCGTCCCGGGGCGGACAAACAAACTATAATTCCGGGGAGAAATACTTTTAATTACTTAGGTTTAATTTCGATGTTAGTTAATAAACTCGAACTCTATCACGAAAGTCCCTACTTACAAATCGAGCTAGTTTTCAGGGAGGCAACGGGGTATTAGTTGATAGCGCTATTAGGCTTGACAAACCTCACACCCGACCGGGGAGAACGGGAGTGAACTAATGACCTTAAACACTTTGATTAATGATGATAGACATTGATGAGGGAACAAAAAAAACGAACAGTCAATCGGTACATGTAACACCTCGAAAATTCACGTCCTATAATGTGTTGACACGTGTCATATGTTTGAACGTGTGAAAGAATGTTCTAGAAGGACTAAAGTTGACAATAATGGAAAGTATGTGATTATACGAGTTCTAAATGTCAACAGTGACCTTTTGACAAACCCGAAGCTTTGTAACGGTTAATTATACTCACTAGAATGCACGACATAAATTTCATAAAGTTTCGTTATCGTGTGAGAAAGTTATGATCAAATTCGTATGCGAGGGGTTAAAAGCGTCAACGATGAAGTTTAGGACTTTTCGGGTGACAATAAAGTTAACCGAGGACTAAACAAAGTGGGTATATGTCATAAAGCCCTTATAAGTCAAGTGGGAGGGTTCAAAGTGCAAGAAATAACATCGTAGCAAAGTTTCCAAGAGCCAAGAACCAATGCGTAAAAAATCAAAATTTCAGATTTGTTCAGAAGGGGCCTCGCGCCACGCGACGGCCCTGGGGAGTGGGGGCTACGCGTGCCGCGAGGGCCTGTCTTGTCCGAAAAACTTGGGTTCTTGTCTGCCATGGCCGTTTTAATCGACTTTTATCCGATTTTCCACATCTTGCTTGACCCCTAAACAACCCCTAGACACTTAGGGACATCTGTTGATGATCCATGGCCCTTGATAGCACTTGTTGTCAATAATCTAAGAGCTTTTGAACACTATAAAAGGCCACTAAGTTGCAACCTTTTCTTCACACCTTTCTCTTGCACTTCTGATCATTCTTGGAGCTCCAAAGCAGACACAAGTGATCATAAATCATGCATAGGACTTCATTAAGTTTGCTTAACCTTTGTTAGTTAAGTTCTTGCTTAGTTTTAGCTTAAAAGTCAAACCGTCGTAATTAACGGTTGACTTAACGATTAATCATTGTTGGTCCAGTGATTAGTCGAATTGAAAGTAGTTATAAGTTGGTAATTATGTGGGCAATAAACCCTTAAAAGGGTTCCCCCTGATTCCCACTCTAACTAGGTCAAATGTCGGGTCAAACTTGTTATTAAAAAGTCAACAGAATGCTTATTTTCTAATTTATGCATAATTAGCAATGTAGAACATATACAACCTGTTTGATCATTAATATAACTTGGTAATTAGTTTAAGAACATGTCCAAACATGTTCAACCCGACAATTTCCTGTTTAGACCCGGTTCGGAACCGAAAGTCGCAAAGCTTTGACTTTTGCTTTGACTTCAGTTCTGACCCGTTTTGGTATGATTTAGAAATGCCTTAGAGCTTCATTTGGACCAGGTTATATGCTAGTATAACCCTCTGTGATTATACACCTTGGTTCATTAGATAACCAATTAATATGCATGATTCCGTTAATTGCTCATATGTTGACCATTATGCCCTTTTCTCCTTAAAACGTGATTTTTGAAAATGTAAAAGTGTAGAAACCTTAGTTACTGAATTATAAACTTGCACCCAAAATTTGACATCAGTTTGAGGTGTAGATTGAGAGTTATGATCATTAGCGTAATTAGTAAGCTTATTAGCGATTAAACGACATAATTAGCGTATAGCCTATTTAAACCTACTTTTTGATATCAAACTCATTACCCACTGATGTAATATATTATTTTGGAATTTTTAAAGATTTTTAATTAATTTTAGGCTGAGCATAACTTATAGTCATAGGCTTAATCCGGTAATTGTCGGTTTTGCCCTTCCGGGCTATAAAATGAGTTTTACATATCTATTTGACTCCAAACCTTTTGCTACTGATTACATAAGATAAATAAATTATTTTAAACCTCCTAGAATAATAAAAATATCAGATTTCAATATAGAACCCGGAAACGGCTTCTAATCGCCTAATTAAGCGTTTTTAACGCATAGTATGTACTAGAACTATTTTAAACATACAAAGGTTGATACCTACTGATATTTGAGGTAAATTATAATATTTTAACAGTAAGCAAAAGTTGTTTAACTCAGACTTCAGTTTTGAGCATTTCGGCTTATGTGAAATTACCAAAATGCCCCTACGGTGCATAGTTTGGTTATAATTGATAAATTTCACATATATACTTTACCCTACTATTATAACTTAGTAAACTAAGTATTTTTGCTGATTATATTAGACCTGTAACTCAGGTTAATACTTAAACTCTTTTATAATCTTTTAAATGACCAAACTAACCCTACGGGGCATAGTTTGAGTTTAAATTCGTTTCGGGCATAATAAAAGACATCTTACTGATGTCACAATCTATTTGAAGCATATTAACTTAGGAAACCTGTATATGGCTCTTACGGATACCCGTTACGCTTATTACGCATTCGGTTCGGTTTATGTAACTAGTTTACATAAATTAGCTGAAACGGGTCAAACCTTGTCGGTTTTATCTCAAAATCCAGAATGTGTATGAAATACCCATATTAAGCAAGTCTTCAGACTTGTCGGGTCTAAATCACATTCTATCCGGTCTTCGCCTAATCATGCGTACGAACCGTATCGTTAAAACTAACCGGTCTAAGCTTAAGCTTAATTAAAGGCCCGTTAGGATTCTAATAGGTTATTATAAACCTTTGTTCCAGAAAAGGAGACCAGTAAAAGCTACTTGCATTTGCTTATTGTGATTATTACTTTGCTCAGGTAAATACTTTTAACTTATTTTCCCTATATGGGCTTGGGGTACGCTATATAAAATATCGCTTGGTGGGGCATCAAATCTTCCATCGTTAGGTGGTTAATTGAATAATTTGATCGGCCCGTTTAAATATGTTTTGTTTGCTTAAAGCCTTTGGGGGGTTAATGACCATGTCCCGGATATCCTTGGCATCATTTTACGAAATGGCCACGACCTAAGCGCGGAGTGTAGGCGTACACTCGTCAGGACACGGATCCCGTCGAGCCCGCAATCGGAACTCCCAACCATCCCATCGAAGTCTCGGATGGTTCGTCTTTCCATGGATCACCCTACCATGGTCCGGACAGTTACCAGGCAGGATTTAATCGGTACGAGTGGTATTTTACACCCTCGCATCATTCGTCACCTCACCAGCAGCAGCAGGATCCCTCTGAGGATTCACGATTCGTGGCAGTCACGCCACCGCCTCCACCGCCGCCAGTTCAGCCGACACCTCCGCAACCGCCAAGGCGTAGGAGAACCGGAGCACGTATGCCTGCACGAGGAGGGGACTTTAATTTTAGCTCTCCTCGACAATCAAGTGGCAGTCATTATCCGCCACTTCAAGAAGATCCACAAATGGGTGGACCTTCAAACCCCATTGCACCGCAACCACCACCGATGGGTTTTGATAACCCGATTCCTGTCTACACTGGTTCGATGGCGTACATGCCGTTTGAGCAGCCGGCTCACACCAATTATGGTTACGCTGAAGCCGACCCATACTTGGTAGCGGCCAACTATAACGCGCTTCATCCTGAAGGACAGTATGGGACTCCTTGGGGAGTTGGTTACCCAACTCATGGGTACCAAATACCTGCTAGACCTATTATTCGGCAACAATCGCAGCCGCCAAGGTTCTCCCCACCAGAGCGTGAAGAAATTGTTGCAAAGGTTGGACCAAGTCGAGCGAGACTTTCACAGAGACCGCAGGGAGCGACAAAGTTTCTTCCAAGGATTGACAAGGCTAATAAAAGGGAAGAGCAAGAAGGACCATTGAATCCTTCCACTGTTGTTTTAATTTCCTTATATCAGTTGAGCCCCTGCGTGGGCCTGTCTTGCTGTATTGACCCCTGTGTGGGTATGTATGTATGTATGTATATATGTATGTATGTATGTATGTATGTATGTATGTATGTGTGTATGTATGTATGTATGTATGTATGTATGTATGTATGTATGTATGTATGTTGTTTTGACCCCTGTGTGGGTCTATCTTTCTGTTAACCCCTAGGAGGGTGTGTTGTTTGTTTAAGTCCCTGCGTGGACTAGTACTTCAATTTGACCCCTGCGTGGGTATGTTGCTTTATTAAAAAGTCCTGTTTAGGGCGACGTGTAATCTATTAATAATTAATGGAATGTTTAATTTATAAATTTCATTTTTGCCATTTTATGCATAAATAAATTATATATGAAATAAATGAATCAAAATCATTCCTTTTAAAAGTAATCTGCCTATTTAAATATCAACTAAGGATCTTAAGGGTATAACCTAGCCTGCATGTCATTATAAGACCTGGCCAAGATGGTAAAACCTGTTAAAAAGATTCATATCCCAGTTAACATCTGAAAACATGTTAACGCTCCTGGAAGATGTGATTCGTTAAAATCACACATGCCATTCTTATATAAGGATTTTTCAAAAGATTCCTAACCCAACTTAATGATCTCTGAATCATGGGTTTAAATCATCAATTCAGATGATCATATTTTGACCATACATTGGCAATATAATGCCTACGGGCCCTTCTCATTTTTTATGAGACAAAAGACAGTAATAGTCTATGACCCTGTCTGAAAAAGGTAAAGAACTATGTTCAAACCTTCATGCCTTGATTCTCTGAAATCATGGCTTATAATTTAAAATGTCCTTATGACTAGGCCTTTTGGCTACTAATAAAACTGTTATTGTTTTATAATTAGGATAAATTATAATAAAATCCTAAATAAATATGATTAATAAATTAACCAATTATGGTCTCTGTTTACCGTGGTTAATGAATTACCCTAAGGGGCAATTCCATAATAAACTCCCAAGTAAACTATTGTCCTTGTTTTCTGCAACAGTTCAATTAAAATGACTGGCTCGGATGAAATTAATAGCCACCCAGTGGAGAATAATGATAACGCCCGAATTAATTTAACGGGTGCTGAACTGAAAACGTTAGTAGATGGCGCTGTTACACAGGCCTTGGAGCGGCAGTACGAGGAATATAGTGGGACTCGAAGTAGGACCCTATCTACACCGCATTCGAAGCCACCTTCCAAGAAGGAAGAACCCAAGAAAGATGATGATCGACTCTCCTCAAACCACCACAGTGCTCCATCTCAACAAATTGTACTATATCAAGAACCCCGTAATAAGGGTTGCTCCTACAAATACTTTGTTTCATGCAAACCCAGGGATTTCACTGGGGAAAAAGGAGCCATTGACTGCATGACGTGGTTAGATGAGATGGACACGGTAGTGGATATCAACGGGTGCGCTGAGAGGGATATAGTCAAGTTTGTGTCACAATCTTTTAAAGGCGAGGCATTAGCCTGGTGGAGATCACTGATTCAAGCCACCGGGAAGATCCCATTGTACAACATGTCTTGGGAACAATTCGTTGCCCTCATCAGGGATAACTACTGCCCTCAACATTAGGTTGAGAAGATAGAGTCTGATTTTCTATCATTGGTTATGCAGAACCTTGACTGCCAAGCTTACCTCACGAGCTTTAATACTATGTCGAGGTTGGTTCCGTATTTAGTGACCCCGGAACCCAAACGAATAGCTCGTTTCATTGGGGGTTTAGCCCCCGAGATAAAGGCAAGCGTGAAGGCCTCCCGGCCAGCTACTTTCAGATCTGTAGCTGACATATCTTTGTCCCTCACTCTGGATGCGGTCAGGAAAAGATCGCTGAGGAACAAAGATGCTGAGAAAAGAAAACGTGAAGATGATAATTCACGGAGGTCAAACAAGAAGCACCGAGGAAACGGTGACAACAAGAAGGGGTCTGATTCAAGGAAAGATGGGCATCAGTCTGGTGAGAAGCCCAAATGCAAAATCTTCAAGAAATGGCACTTTGAGAAGTGCAGGTTGGAGTCAAACTCGCAGACTCAGTCGAGAACTTTTGCTTGTGGTATATGCAAGTCCAAGGAACACAAGACCTTGGATTGCAAAAAGCTGAAGGATGCAACGTGCTACAGTTGCAATGAGAAAGGGCACATTAAAACCAACTGCCCTAAATATGCCAAGAAGCCTGAAGAGGCCAAGAAGACCAATGCTAGGGTATTTAGGATGGATGCGAAGGAGGCTGTGCAAGACGATAACGTGATCACAGGTACCTTTCTCATAAATGATATCTATGCAAGAGTGCTTTTTGATTCAGGCGCTGATAAATCATTTGTAGATAATAAGTTTTGCAAATTGCTGAATTTACCTGTTAAAACTTTAAGTGTGAAATATGAGGTGGAGTTTGCAGATGGCACCTTAGAAACCGCTTCAACCGTATTAAATGGATGTGTTATATCCATTAGGAACCACTCTTTTCCACTATCCTTACTTCCTTTGAAGTTAGCCGGTTTTGACATAGTGATAGGCATGGATTGGTTATCTCGTAACCAAGCCCATATAGTGTGCAATAAGAAACAAGTGGTGATCAAGACTCCATCTGGTGAATCCATTACCATTCAGGGAGATACCCGGTATGGACTACCTGAGCAAGTGTCTATGCTCAAGGCGTCTAAGTGTTTGAAGAAGGGTTGTGTCATCTACATGGCACAAGTGACAATCGATGAGCCGAAGCCTAAAATGGAAGACATCCCCGTCATTTCTGAATACCCTGAAGTGTTTCCTGAAGAACTACCGGGATTACCACCAGATAGGCAAGTGGAATTCAGAATTGACATCATCCCTGGAGCAGCACCTGTTGCTAGAGCACCTTACAGGTTAGCACCAACAGAGATGAAGGAATTGAGGACACAGCTAGATGAACTGCTAGCCAAAGGTTTCATTAGACCTAGTTCGTCTCCATGGGGAGCACCAGTCTTGTTTGTCAAGAAGAAGGATGGATCGATGCGTCTGTGCATCGATTACCGTGAGCTTAATAAGGTCACTATAAAAAATAGGTATCCTTTGCCCAGGATCGACGATTTGTTCGATCAATTGCAAGGGGCAAGTTATTTCTTGAAGATTGACTTGAGGTCAGGCCTCCACCAACTAAAGGTTAGAGATGAAGACGTATACAAAACTGCATTTAGGACTCGTTATGGTCATTACGAGTTCCTAGTGATGCCTTTTGGGCTCACTAATGCACCTGCCGCATTCATGGATCTCATGAATCGCGTCTGCAAACCTTATTTAGATAAATTCGTCATCGTCTTCATTGACGACATTCTGATTTATTCGAAGAACCAATCTGACCATGAGAAACACCTTCGTTGTATTCTTAAACTTCTACATCATGAGAAACTCTACGCCAAATGTTCAAAGTGTGAATTTTGGCTTCGAGAAGTCCAATTCCTTGGACATGTGGTTAGTGAGCGTGGTATCCAAGTGGATCCCGCTAAAGTGGAAGCAGTGATGAACTGGCAGGAGCCGAAGACGCCCACAGAAATTCGTAGTTTCTTAGGATTGGCAGGATACTACAGGCGTTTTATCGAAAATTTTTCAAGGATTGCTGCACCCCTAACTTCCTTAACTAGGAAGAAGATTAAGTTCGTCTGGGGACTGAAGCAACAAGAAGCCTTTGAAATCCTTAAACAAAAGTTGAGCAATGCTCCTGTACTGACATTTCCTGAAGGTACCGAAGAATTCGTAGTTTACTGCGATGCATCACACACTGGAATGGGGTGCGTGCTTATGCAGAAAGGCAAGGTTATTGCCTATGCTTCAAGACAGTTAAAGGTGCATGAAAAGAATTACACCACCCATGACTTGGAGTTGGGTGCCGTTGTATTCGCACTAAAGCTATGGAGGCATTATTTATATGGTATCAAATGTGTGATCTATTCTGATCACAAGAGCCTCCAGCACCTGTTTAATCAGAAGGATTTAAACATGAGGCAGCGCCGTTGGATGGAGACTTTAAACAATTATGATTGTGAAATCAGATACCATCCCGGCAAGGCGAATGTAGTCGCTGATGCCTTAAGCCAGAAGGAAAGGATGAAACCCATCCGAATCAATGCCAAGAGCATTGAAATAAAGAACAATTTGATTGAAAGGTTGTTAGCTGCACAGAAGGAAGCTGTGTTGGAAGCTAACTATCCTAATGAAAAGTTAGGAGTAAGTGAGGAGCAGTTATCTCTTAGCAAGGATGGAATTCTAAGATTGAATGGACGAATATGGGTTCCAATTTATGGAGGACTTAGGGATGTTATCCTCCAGGAAGCTCATAGTTCTAAATACTCCGTTCATCCTGGAGCTGATAAGATGTACAGGATCTAAGGGCAAATTATTGGTGGATAGGCTTGAAAAAGTCTGTAGCTACCTATGTAGCTAAATGCTTGACGTGTGCGCAAGTCAAAGCAGAACATCAAAAGCCGTCAGGTTTGCTACAACAGCCTGAACTTCCTACGTGGAAGTGGGAAATGGTAACTATGGATTTTATCACCAAGTTACCCAAGACAAGGAAAGGAAATGACACAATATGGGTGATTGTAGACAGATTGACTAAGTCAGCACATTTCCTACCCATTAAAGAGACCTACAGCTCCGACATGTTAGCCCAACTGTACATTGATAAGATTATGGCTCTACATGGTGTGCCTGTGTCTATTATCTCTGACAGAGATACTAGATACACGTCACATTTTGGAAAAGTTTCCAACAATCTTTGGGCACGCGCTTAAACTTTAGTATGGCTTACCATCCTCAGACAGATGGCCAGAGTGAGCGCACTATCCAAACATTGGAAGACATGCTTCGTGCATGCGTGATTGACTTAGGTGGTTGTTGGGATAACCACCTGCCGTTAGTTGAATTCTCCTACAACAATAGCTACCATACCAGCATTAAGGCTGCGCCTTTTGAGGCATTATACGGTAGGAAGTGTAGAACGCCCGTTTGTTGGGCGGAAGTTGGAGATATCCAATTATCAGGACCAGAGATAGTCTTTGAAACGACGGACAAGATTGTCCAGATTCGTGACCGTCTCAAAGCTGCCCGAGATAGGCAGAAGAGTTACGCAGATCTAAAGCATAAACCTATGAAATTTGAAGTTGGTGACAAAGTGTTGCTGAAAGTATCCCCCTGGAAGGGAGTGATGCGATTTGGTAAGAAAGACAAGTTAAGCCCGAGATATATAGGACCGTTCGAAGTCATCGAATGTGTCGGATCGGTTGCCTATAAGTTAAACTTACCTGAAGAGCTCAGTGGTATTCATAATGTGTTCCACATCTGTAATCTGAAGAAGTGTTTCGCTGATGAATCACTGGTCATACCACATACATATGTGCATATAGACGAGAGCTTGAAATTTGTGGAAAAACCATTGTCGATTAAAGATCGACAGGTTAAGAAGCTTCGAAGGAAGCATGTGCCTATTGTAAAGGTCAAATGGGATGCCCGTAGAGGTCCCGAATACACGTGGGAGGTTGAGTCCACAATGAAAGAAAAGTACCCTTATTTATTTCAGTAAATCTTGAGGTCGAGATTTCTTTTAAGGGGGTGAGGATGTAACACCTCGAAAATTCACGTCCTATAATGTGTTGACACGTGTCATATGTTTGAACGTGTGAAAGAATGTTCTAGAAGGACTAAAGTTGACAATAATGGAAAGTATGTGATTATACGAGTTCTAAATGTCAACAATGAATAAATATATTGTACATTAACCCTACATGATGCTCATACCTTCAAACGAATAAATCATGGATCATACGAAGCTAAATATGAAAGAAGGTGAGAGATTACAAACTACAGGGGTTACATGTGTCAACATGTTTAAATTATACCTCTGAGTGACCTTTTGACAAACCCGAAGCTTTATAACGGTTAATTATGCTCACTAGAATGCACGACATAAATTTCATAAAGTTTCGTTATCGTATGAGAAAGTTATGATCAAATTCGTATGCGAGGGTTTAAAAGCGTCAACAATGAAGTTTAGGACTTTTCGGGTGACAATAAAGTTAACCGATGACTAAAGAAAGTGGGTATATGTCTTAAAGCCCTTATAAGTCAAGTGGGAGGGTTCAAAGTGCAAGAAATAACATCGTAGCAAAGTTTCCAAGAGCCAAGGACCAATGCGTAAAAAATCAAAATTTCATATTTGTTCAGAAGGGGCCTCGCGCCACGCGACGGCCCGTGGGGGGGGCTACGCGTGCCGCGAGGGCCTGTCTGGTCCGAAAAACTTGGGTTCTTGTCTGCCATGGCCATTTTAATCGACTTTTATCCGATTTTCCACATATTTCTTGACCCCTAAACAACCCCTAGACACTTAAGCACATCTGTTGATGATCCATGGCCCTTGATAGCACTTGTTGTCAATAATCTAAGAGCTTATGAACACTATAAAAGGCCACTAAGCTGCAACCTTTTCTTCACACCTCTCTCTTGCACTTCTGAACATTCTTGGAGCTCCAAAGCAGACACAAGTGATCATAAATCGTGCATAGGACTTCAGTAAGTTTGCTTAACCTTTGTTAGTTAAGTTCTTGCTTAGTTTTAGCTTAAAAGTCAAACCGTCGTAATTAACGGTTGACTTAACGATTAATCATTGTTGGTCCAGTGATTAGTCGAATTGAAAGTAGTTATAAGTTGGTAATATGTGGGGAATAAACCCTTAAAAGGGTTCCCCCTGATTCCCACTCTAACTAGGTCAAATGTCGGGTCAAACTTGTTATTAAAAAGTCAACAGAATGCTTATTTTCTAATTTATGCATAATTAGCAATGTAGAACATATACAACCTGTTTGATCATTAATATAACTTGGTAATTAGTGTAAGAACATGTCCAAACATGTTCAACCCAACAATTTCCTGTTTAGACCCGGTTCGGAACCGAAAGTCGCAAAGCTTTGACTTTTGCTTTGACTTCAGTTCTGACCCGTTTTGGTATGATTTAGAAATTCCTTAGAGCTTCATTTGGACCAGGTTACATACATGCTAGTATAACCCTCTGTGATTATACACCTTGGTTCATTAGATAACCAATTAATATGCATGATTCCGTTAATTGCTCATATGTTGACCATTATGCCCTTTTCACCTTAAAACATGATTTTAGAAAATGTAAAAGTGTAGAAACCTTAGTTACTGAATTATAAACTTGCACCCAAAATTTGACATCAGTTTGAGGTGTAGATTGAGAGTTATGCTTATTAGCGTAATTAGTAAGCTTATTAGCGATTAAATGACATAATTAGCGTATAGCCTATTTAAACCTACTTTTTGATATGAAATTCATTACCCACTGATGTAATATATTATTTTGGAATTTTTGAAGATTTTTAATTAATTTTAGGCTGAGCATAACTTATAGTCATAGGCTTAATCCGGTAATTGTCGGTTTTGCCCTTCCGGGCTATAAAATGAGTTTTACATATCTATTTGACTCCAAACCTTTTGCTACTGATTACATATGATAAATAAATTATTTTAAACCTCCTAGAATAATAAAAATATAAGATTTCAATATAGAACCCGGAAACGGATTCTAATCGCCTAATTAAGCGTTTTTAACGCATAGTATGTACTAGAACTATTTTAAACATACAAAGGTTGATACCTACTGATATTTGAGGTAGATTATAATATTTTAACTGTAAGTAAAAGTTGTTTAACTCAGACTTCAGTTTTGAGCATTTCGGCTTATGTGAAATTACCAAAATGCCCCTACGGTGCATAGTTTGGTTATAATTGATAAATTTCACATATATACTTTACCCTACTGTTATAACTTAGTAAACTAAGTATTTTTGCTGATTATATCAGACCTGTAACTCAGGTTAATACTTAAACTCTTTTATAATCTTTTAAATGACCAAACTACCCCTACGGGGCATAGTTTGTGTTTAAATTCGTTTCAGGCATAATAAAAGACATCTTACTGATGTCACAATCTATTTGAAGCATATTAACTTAGGAAACCTGTATATGGCTCTTACGGATACCCGTTACGCTTATTACGCTTTCGGTTCGGTTTATGTAACTAGTTTACATAAATTAGCCGAAACGGGTCAAACCTTGTCGGTTTTATCTCAAAATCCAGAATGTGTATGAAATACCATATTAAGCAAGTCTTCAGACTTGTTGGGTCTAAATCACATTCTATCCGGTCTTCGCCTAATCATGCATACGAACCGTATCTTTAAAACTAACCGGTTGGTCGGGCATCAGTAAAAGCTTTGTTCCAGAATAGGAGACCAGTAAAAGCTACTTGCATTTGCTTATTGTGATTATTACTTTGCTCAGGTAAATACTTTTAACTTATTTTTCCTATACGGGCTTGGGGTACGGTATATAAAATACCGCTTGGTCGGGCATCAAATCTTCCATCGTTAGGTGGTTAATTGAATAATTTGATCGGCCCGTTTAAATATGTTTTGTTTGCTTAAAGCCTTTGGGGGATTAATGACCATGTCCCGGATATCCTTGGCATCATTTTACGAAATGGCCACGACCTAAGCGCGGAGTGTAGGCGTACACTCGTCAGTGCATAAATAGCTGATGTGGTGTGTCTATTGATCTTTAACCCGGCACGATCCGGGCTATTGAACGCATAAGGAACATGTAATTCTTTTACAAGTTTATATATTTAAGTAATTATCCCAAGTTATAAAATGTTTATGCCACGTGCATCCAAATAAATTTTAAATCATTTTTTAAAATGAGTCAGTTGATTGTATTTACCAGTGTAAACTGACGTATTTTCCCAAAAAGATTAAATGCAGGTACTAAGTGTAATAGGCTGGATTTTCTCCTTAGCATCAATAAAGAGTCTCGCAAGCTTAAGATGCCTAACGTCTGTTGAACTACTGTTTCCATTTTATTTTTCGATCCGTCTGTGGATAAACAATCGACTGTTGTGATACACAATATTACAATATTTTATTCGGTTGAAATATATCTTTTCATTTGGTTCCATTGTGCATATTAAATATTGTGTTGTTTGACTATTATGTTGCCAACCACGTCACGATACTCCCCCACCGGGCCCACCGGTGACACGTGGAAGCCGGGGTGTGACAGTACAGAGTTTATTGTTCGTAACAAGTTGTTAAACTGAAACATTTAACATGATTTTCGTTAAACAAAACTGTGAACTCGCCAGCTTTATGATGATACACTTTGCTGCATGCTTGCAGGTCATTAGGTGTCTTCATGGAACAGAGCTTTCAATCGGGGGAACGGGGGATGTCATTGGTAGTACCATTTAAGAATACGTTAATGTTACGCTATGCTTTATGAACAGTTTGATTTCAAATTACTTAGAACAATTTCCAATGCTTCCGCTGAACATATATTGTTTTAAATCAGGTGTTTTGAAATACACTTTTCACGTTGAATGAGGTTTCAAATTTATTATATTACTATTAGTTCAATGTGATTAGTGGCTAGATCCTGGTACGTTACATGCCTCGTGGTGGTTTCCGCATGTGGTATTTTAGGGGTGTGACAGTTTGGTATCAGAGCCACTGGTTATAGTGAACTAAGTTTTAAAATGTTTTTATAAAACAATACTATAACCGAATCAGTTTCAAAAGTGACCATGACACTCCGCTCCAGATTGCAAGGTTCGTCTTTACTTACTGTATACATTATACATTTAGCATACACGTCGCATTGCCTTCAATATAGCTGGATACACAGTATTGTAGCATCTCTAGAACTTCATGATTCTTGTCGTTTGGACAACACCTTAGCTTTTAACACTTGAATATGAGGATCTTTTGACATAAGTTAAGAGGAACTGAGATGAACATGTAAATCACATTATCATTACAGGTGCACACGTAATAATAATTTGGGGTGCAAGTGAGTCCCAGTGAGGCTTAGCAAGTATGAAAGGATTCTGACCCATCATCCGACATAATTGGGGATTCAACAATCTATAGGAGTCACAACGATGATTGACTTCTATTCAATCGTGAACCTTACCCTTTCCACTCTTCTTGTGAATACAGAATCATGAGTGGATGTGGTGGACGCGGTGGTGGCCGCGGCGGTGGACGTGGCAACATCGTCATGACTCAGGCGGATCTTATCAATACGCGTGTGGCTGAGGCTTTAGCAGCTGAGTAAGCTGGTACGACACTTACAACAAGACGATTCTTATTCTTTATTCACATACTCAAACTCTCATTCGTACGTTGTACATTCTTTCACCTCCAGGTCAACACGTGAATCAGAATCAGAACACTCCACCCGTTTGTACTTTCAAGGCGTTCATGCATTGCACAAACTTGGTGATTGTTTGATATCATTCAAAGATCCGTTTTCGGGACTTACAAGATCTGATTTTTCTAATAATTCAAAATCTGATTTTTCTAATAATTCAATAAATGATCTTAATCCAGACTATAGTTTGATACATGACATTTTTAGTTTGTTTTTTGGTTCTATGTCGTCTTTTGGGCAAAAGTGTGGATGCTTGTGATGAACATTTAGATATTGTGCGTGATGATGCTTGTTTTTCAGTCGTTAATGATTGTGATGCTTCTAATTTTACAGCTACTAATAGTGTGACAGCAGAGGTCCCTCATGATGCATTCAGTGAGACAACTGAAACTCTTTCTCAAGAAGATAAAAAATGTTCTGATTTTTCTTCTGAATCTGGCTCAGTAGAAGTCCCTAATGTTGAATCTAGTGGGACCACTTTGAAAATAGAAGTTGCATGTGAACCGCTTTTGAACACACATGATTCATGTGTTGATAAAACTTTTACATATTTTGAAATTAAAACTGAACAAAATTTTGAAAAGGAAGAGGTGGTCACTTTAGATGTTAAATCACAAGAGAATTTTCTTGAAACAGAGGTCAAAGTTGAATCGTGTTCTGAAAATAAACTTGAAAAGGATGTAAAAGACGAAAATCATCATCAGTCTAAATCTCATACCTATGCTAGTTCTGATCAATAGGTACCTAAGAGGTTAGAAAAGCCACACGCAAAACAAGCAAAGAAAAAAAAACAAGTTCATTCTTCTAAACCCAACAGATTAGCTTATAATACTAAGTATCAGAATTTTCATACGTTGAAACGTCAAACATGTTTCAACTGTGGAATTGCTAGACACATTGCTAGAAACTGTGTTCATATCCCAAATGCACAGCAAAAGAGAAAATGTGCACAAAATTAGAAGGTCAAGCAGAACTGATAACGTTGTTCAGTGTCTGTGAAGAATATTAAGTCTGGGACAGTGAAGAATAACTCTCGCAAAGCTAAGCCTTCTGATCAAGATTGGAATGCACCTAAACAAAGAAATCAAAATCGACAAAATGGTTTTCAAAGCAATCAAAATAAAGTTTTTGGTAAACATGATTATAAATGGTCTCACAAACATTGGAAACCCAAAGCTAATGCTGCCTAATCTTCTACATCTCAACCGAAATCTGCCAATAACCAATCTTTAAAGTTTTTAAATAAAGACAACTTAGTTTGGAAGAAAGTGACGTATATCGATGCTCAAGGAAAACCTAGGACCATTATGGGTTGGGTTCCCAAATCTAACTCATCCCGCTAATCGTGCAGGATCAGCTGTGGAGGACTATCGTGCGACTTTGGTACATGGATAGTGGCTGTTCCAGGCACATGACAGGAGACATGTCCCAACTCGTCAACGTAAAGAATTTGATGGAGGATATGTCTCATTTGTGGGAGGAGAATCTGGCAGAATCACCTTGAAAGGAACAGTGCAAAACGACGTACTAAGCTTCGAGAATGTGAACTACGTCCCTGAACTGAAACACAATCTGTTGAGCATTTCGCAGATTTGTGATAAAGGAAATTCAGTTCATTTTACGAAGAAGGGATATTATGTCTTGAAACCAGGGATCGTGATACCTGAAGATTGGTTTTTGATGACTGCTGAGTGAAGAGGAAATGCATATGTCATTGATATGAACAAGAAACCTTGTGAAGAAATCACTTGTCTATTCTCGAAGATTTCAGAACATGACGGTCTTTGGTGGCATTATCGCTTTGGGCATGTGTACATGAAGAAATTGAATCGACTTGCAAAAGGTCAAATGGCCTGATGGGATTTTAACATGTTCATCAAAGTAATTTCATCCATATGAAATAAAAACGCAGCGGAAAAAAAGGTTTAAAACATGTTGCTTTTATAAGATATAAAACCATTTTTAAGCAAAATCCCAAAACCCGGATCCATATATGAGATGTATACTTACAAACACAACCATAGGATGTTTAGGAAACTACCTTCTTGAAGTGTAAGGATTATGAAACAGATGATGCTTCTTGAAATGGTTGTCTTCAAGAGTAGAAGACCTCAAGCTTGTATACCCCAAGCTTCCAACAAACACCACAAGCTTAGCTAGGATTTAACACTTGAAGATCAAAGTTTGAACACTTGAAGGACACCTCTAATGGCCGAAAATTATGAGCAAAAAATTCAGCTCTTGTGTGTTAATTTTGGTCATTTATTTTGTTAAAATACTAGAGGGAATCTCACCAAAAACAAGACCCAATCAAAAGCTCTTACACATGCAAAGATGCATGTCATAGGATTGGACCAACTTTTTTGGGTTAGAGAGAAAGGGGGGGCCGGCCCCCTAGGTGAGTTTTAAAAAAAAAAAAAAATTTATTTTATTAAATAAAGTCCTGTTTATTTTTTATAACTTTTATAAAATATAACACTATGTTTTCAAGACTTTATGCACCTATTTTAAAATGTTATTTAACTTATTAAATAACAAAAATAAAATATTCTCTCATAATAAATTATCCACATAATTTATTGGTTTCTCAAGTGTAATTATTTAGAAAACCAATTTCTAAATATTGTAAGTGTTAATATTTATTTGTTTGATCACATCACAAATAAATAATATAAGTGTTTGTCTAGCTTGTTATTGGGTATGACTCGACTTGGATCATAACGTACTAGCCACATCAATTTATTATGTGTCTTGGGCATACAGAGTCCAACAATCTCCCACTTGCACAAGATACATAGAAGATTGATGCAAGCAGTAAATGACGCCTAACTACGGTTTACTACCCCCAATACGTATGACTATATTTGCCATTCAATAACATCATCCCTTTCAAGTCCCTTACTTGAACATGATTTAGGTGAGTATATCATTTATCCTTTTGTTACAGATGTCATGTTAAATCCAGAGACACAGAGTGATCACTCTCTGTTGATTTAACTTTAGCAGGCCTTAGACATCTTACTCTCAACGAATAAGAGGAACAAATCCCTTCTTGACTACATACGTCTCTCACAATCACCTTGTACCACACCTGAGCTTAGCCTTATGTACTGTCATATTATTAACAGCGAAGAAAAAGTCAAGGTATAATATTTGGTGAATATCAAGACCCAATATGTATCTCAGGTCAGAGGATACTATGATATTCGCCTTTACTCAAAATTTACTTATGATCAATCACAAATGATTCCATGCAGTAATATTTGAGAGCGAGCCAGTCCAATATTTGTATCCCACAAATATCTATGAACTTTGGCAGCAACACTTTGCTCTATATTCATTCTAAATGAATATCCACCAATCCAAGTTCATAATAGTCTTACATTCATATTTGTTCCCACAATTATGATCGACTACGGACATTTAGAATAATTAACTTATTCATGGATTTAAACATGCTAATATGAAACATAACTCAAAATACCATAAAAGAGTTAAATTAACAATTGTTTCAATATTCAAATACAAAATTAGATCAAATCCAATCACTAGAATATCGAAGTCCTAAGGAACATGTATGACCCTCATGTTTTCCCCTGTCAAGGAGCTTCGTGAGTGGATCCGCAATGTTTTGATCTGTGTGAACTTGGCGGATACATATCTTTCCCTTTTCAACTTCATCCCTTATGTAGTTGAATCTCCGCTCAATATGTCTAGTCTTTTGGTGCGCACGAGGTTCCTTAATTTGAGCAATCGCACCCTCATTATCACAAAAGATCTCTAGGGGGTCTTGAATGGTAGGGACCACCCCTAGGTCGGCTATAAATTTCTTCAGCCATGCAGCTTCCTGGGCTGCCAATGAAGCGGCGATGTATTCTGATTCTGTAGTGGACAATGCTACCACGTCTTGTTTTGAGCTCTTCCAAGAGACTGCTCCTCCATTTAAAATGAAGACATACCCCGATTGCGATCGAGAATCATTTCGATCGGTTTGGAAACTCGCGTCCGTGTAACCCTTTACAACGAGTTCCTCCTCACCAGATCCATATATTAAGAACATATCCTTAGTCCTCCTAAGATATTTCAATATACTTTTAACAGCCATCCAATGACTGTTACCTGGATTCTGCTGGTATCTGCTGGTCATGCTCAAGGCGCATGAAACGTCCGGTCTGGTGCATATCATTGCATACATGATGGATCCTATAGCTGACGCATATGGGATTCTTTTCATTTTCTCTTGCTCATCCTTTGAGCTTGGACATTGAGATGTGTTCAATATTGTCCCCTTTTGAATAGGTACAAAACCTCTCTTAGAGTTCTCCATTTGGAACCTATTCAAGACATTGTCAATGTATGCACTTTGGTTTAAACCTATCAAGCGCCTTGATCTATCCCTATAGACCTTTATTCCCAAAATGTAGGCGACTTCACCAAGATCCTTAATGGAAAAACAACTTCCAAGCCAAGCTTTTACACCTTCCATGGTTGGAATGTCATTCCCAAATAGTAGAATGTCATCGACATACAGTACTAAGAAAGTGATGATGCTCCCACTAGCTTTCTTATACACACAAGCTTCATCACCGTTCTTGATGAATCCAAAATTCTTAATTTCTTCATCAAAGCGGTGATTCCAACTTCTTGATGCTTGTTTCAATCCATAGATTGATTTCTTTAACTTGCATACTTTGTCAGGATGTTTTGGATCGACAAAACCTTCAGGCTGAACCATATAGACATCTTCATCAAGATATCCATTGAGAAAAGCCGTTTTGACATCCAATTGCCAGATCTCATAGTCATAATATGCAGCTATGGCAAACAATATCCTGATTGACTTTAGCATCGCCACAGGCGAGAAGGTCTCATCATAATCAATCCCTTGAGTTTGAGTGAAACCTTTTGCTACAAGTCTTGCTTTATAAGTATCCAAGTTACCATGCATATCCGTTTTCTTCTTGAAAACCCACTTACTTCCAACTACTTTGGAGTTGAGTGGTGGCACAACCAATTCCCAAACTTGGTTGTCATACATGGATTGCATCTCTATGTTCATGGCTTCAAGCCATTTGTCACAATCGGATTTTGACATTGCATCATGGTATGTGGTTGGTTCATCTGAATCTACCACGTAGCATCCATCCACGAAAAATCCATATCTTTCAGGTGGATTACTAATTCTACCAGATCTGCGAACATTTTGTGTGTTCCGATCAACCTCTTGATCATTTTCAACAACCTCTTGTTGAGTGCTAGTATCAACCAAACGTGTATCGTCTTGTGGTTCTTGATCCTCTTCAAGTTCCACTGTTCTACTACTAGTTCCTTCCATAAGGAATTTAGCCTCTAAGAACTTACCCTTTCGAGCAACAAATACCTTTTGCTCGGTTGGATCGTAGAAATAATATCCTATATCATCTTTAGGATATCCTACAAAGATACACTTAGTAGATCAGACTTCCAATTTATTTGGAGTGTATTGCTTAACATAAGCTTCACAACCCCAAACCCTTAAGAATGATAATGATGGAGGGTTTCCATGCCATATTTCAAAAGGTGTCCTTTCTACTTTCTTGGTTGGGGCCATATTTAGTATACGGACTGCGGAGAGCAAAGCGTAACCCCAAAATGATAGAGGTAATGTGCTTCTAGCCATCATAGATCGAACCATATCTAATAGAGTTCGATTTCTCCTTTCGGACACACCGTTGTGTTGTGGTGTTCCTGGTGGAGTAAGTTGTGAAATGATTCCACAATTTCTAAGATGATCTTGAAAAGCACCACTTAGGTATTCACCTCCTCTATCGGTACGAAGGACTTTAATTGTTTTCTTGAGTTGATTTTCTACTTCACTTTTGAAGTCTTTGAACATTTCAAATGCTTCATCCTTGTGTCTTAGTAAGTACACATATCCATAACGACTATAGTCGTCGGTAAAGGTAATGAAGTATCTTTCACCATTCCTAGTCATTGGCTTAAAAGGACCACATACATCTGAATGTATGATGCCTAGTAAGTCTTTTGCCCTTTCAAAAGTTCCACTAAAGGGTGTCTTGGTCATTTTGCCTTGTAAACAAGATTCGCATACATCAAATGAATTATCTTCATTTGTATTCAGAAGACCATTTTTCTGAAGTGTATGCATGCGATTCTTGCTTATATGTCCAAGGCGACAATGCCAAAGGTAGGAGTCACTCAAATCCATTTTGAGTTTCTTGTTGGTTACTTGGTACATTGAGCTATCATATGATGCGTTATCATGATCTAATTCATAAATACCATTCAAAGACATAGCTTTAAAATAAAACACATCATTCTTAGAAACATAAATATCATAGTTAACAAATTCGAAATTGAAACCAGATTGTTTTAAAAGGGAAACAGAAATTATGTTCCTAGTCAAACTAGGAGCATATAAAACATTCTTCAAAATCACTTCCAAACCACTTGGAAGCTTTAAAACGTAGTCTCCTTGAGCTTCGACTTCAACTTTTGCTCCGTTGCCCATAAAGAGACTACTGTCTCCCTTCTTGTAATGTCTACTTCTTCTGAACCCCTGCAACGAATTGCAAATATGAGTTCCACATCCGGTATCTAGTACCCATGTGTTAGAAGAAATAACATTAAGCTCAACATGTATCATAAAGATAGTACCTGAGGTTTGCCCTGCATCCCTCTTGTTTTTCAACTCCTTGAGATAGGTAGGACAATTTCTCTTCCAATGTCCTATCTCACCACATTCAAAACATGGGTCATTTGTAGCAACCTTTTGCTTCTTCTCCTTCGGTTTGGTGGGTTCTGCTTTAGCTTTTCCCTTTCCCTTAACGTGTCCCTTTCTTTTAGCATAGTTTGCTTTAGAGTCGGGGTGGGGCCTCTTCTTGTTACCTCCTTCATTGATCGCTAGGACGGGTAAAGCCTTTTTGCCCATACTTGCTTCGGCCGTCTTGAGCATTGCATGAAGTTCACCAATGCTCTTGTCCCATCCATTCATGTTGTAATTCATTACAAAACTCTCAAATTTCTTTGTTAAAGAGTTGAGGATCAAATCCGTAGCCAACTCTTTAGAGACGGGACAATTTAGCCTTTCGAGGCGATCAATGTGGCTTTTCATCTTTAGGACATAAGATGATACCGATTGGGTTTCCTCCATTCGACATGCATGAAGTGCTCGAACCGTTTCGAAGCGTTCTACCCTTGCTTGTTGTAGGAACATTTCCTTTAACTGGGTAATCATGTCGTATGCCCCGTGGTGTTCAAAATCCTTTTGAATTTCGGGAATCATAGTTCCCAACATGAGGCATGAGGCTTGCATGGAGTCCTCGGTATACTTAACCCAATCGTTGTAGGCTTCCACATCTTCCACGTTAGGTTCATCGGGAATAGGATCGTCCAACACATAGGATATCTTCTCTTGCTTGAGAACGATTCTCAAGTTTCGAAACCAATCCATGAAGTTGTTATGGTTGAGACGATCCTTTTCAAGGATGGTTCTTAGTGACAGGTTTCGGACGGTTTGGTTAATCGGGTTTACATTGTTAGCGGCCATCTACAAAATTTAACAAGTTCAATTTTAGTATTTTCAATATTATTATATTTTAATCATTAATACCCTTTTGTGTCTTGAAGACAATTAATAATTAAAATCTAGAATCCAACGTTACATTTAAATATTGGTTAGGTGACCTTTATCCCATTATTTAAATTAACAAGGTAGTCAACGTTTGACAATTGCAACTCTTTGCAACTTCTAGCCATATGGGATCGGTTAAACATCTTTATGTTTAGTTGGCATGTTTAATCCCATCAACACCTTTGTTCCCATGCTTTGGTGACCCTAAGTTCATGGTTTCCAAATCAAGTCGTCCAACTTACACACACGTGTGAGTTTATACACATAAGTGGTTAGGTGACCTTTATCCCATAAACATGGTAAACTCACCTCGAACATACAAGTTCCCTCAAATGTGGTTAGGTGACCTTTATCCCACAATAAGAGTTCCCAAGTGTTTCGAGTGTTGTATAAAAGGATGGTGTTTGACTTGTTTTATAAAAGGGATTTTGAGTTTTCAAAATTCTAGTTTAGAAAACTTTATGTACCATATATTTGCATGCATTCAAATCAATGGTACTTTAGTGAAAACTAATTTTCATGGTTCTATTTAATAAAACCCAATTTTATTATAAAATCATTGATTAATTTTTTTAATAAAACCTTTATTAAACATTTTAATGACTTTGTCAAGAACCAATTTTACGCTTGTTGTTGATTATTAGTTTGTTAAGTCATGCATATCTACATATCATCTAAACAACAAAATAAACAACCACACAAGCATAACAATAGGTGCATAACCATAGCCAACTATTTTGACAACACTTGTTAGCCGAAACAAGTGTGTCAAAAGGTCCTTCCTAAAGGGTGAAATTTGACACAAGTAATGTGTCGATGAACTCCCACTTGATCCCGCATCCAAATGCTTCAAGTCTCCTTCTTGTGTTGTGATTTCTCCACCTTCTTTGTGCTTCCAAAAGTCTTTTATTTTCAGCTCCAAACTCCTTTGGACTTCAAAAATGTGTTTTGGTTATCGGGTTAAAATCCCGTTAAGAACGATGAAGTTCTTTGGACCGAATATTATGGTCCATACCAAAACCGCATTTTGTGTGCATCTTCTTTTACAAAATATATCCTAATACATTTTTTTTTCTAGTAAAATAAAATGCAACTAATCTATTTATTTTACATATCAAATGAAAATAAATAAATTACATATCTTCTAATGGAAGAACAAAATAATAATTATCACAACCCATTGAAATAATAAATCACAACACAATCATTCAACACAAGGTCATGGCTAGGTCATATGCACCAAAATATATATCCAAATATATATATATTAATTTCAAGAAGCATAAAAAAAATGGTTCCCTTTTATAAACATTTTCGGCTATTTTCAAAAAACCGAAAAGTTAAGTTTTGTCCAAACAAACAAATCATCCATATGAAATAAATTTTTCAAGATTCTCTTATGCATGTAAGAAAATAATCTTGAAAAACAAAGGGTTAACCATGTTAAAATTTTCGGCCATAGGGTTTTCCACAAACCCGAAACCCGAAATTTTTAATCTATTGAAGTATGCACTCATATAAGCGGCTCTAGATGCCATTGATGGGATTTTAACATGTTCATCAAAGTAATTTCATCCATATGAAATAAAAACGCAGCGGAAAAAAAGGTTTAAAACATGTTGCTTTTATAAGATATAAAACCATTTTTAAGCAAAATCCCAAAACCCGGATCCATATATGAGATGTATACTTACAAACACAACCATAGGATGTTTAGGAAACTACCTTCTTGAAGTGTAAGGATTATGAAACAGATGATGCTTCTTGAAATGGTTGTCTTCAAGAGTAGAAGACCTCAAGCTTGTATACCCCAAGCTTCCAACAAACACCACAAGCTTAGCTAGGATTTAACACTTGAAGATCAAAGTTTGAACACTTGAAGGACACCTCTAATGGCCGAAAATTATGAGCAAAAAATTCAGCTCTTGTGTGTTAATTTTGGTCATTTATTTTGTTAAAATACTAGAGGGAATCTCACCAAAACAAGACCCAATCAAAAGCTCTTACACATGCAAAGATGCATGTCATAGGATTGGACCAACTTTTTTGGGTTAGAGAGAAAGGGGGGGCCGGCCCCCTAGGTGAGTTTTAAAAAAAAAAAAAAATTATTTTATTAAATAAAGTCTTGTTTATTTTTTATAACTTTTATAAAATATAACACTATGTTTTCAAGACTTTATGCACCTATTTTAAAATGTTATTTAACTTATTAAATAACAAAAATAAAATATTCTCTCATAATAAATTATCCACATAATTTATTGGTTTCTCAAGTGTAATTATTTAGAAAACCAATTTCTAAATATTGTAAGTGTTAATATTTATTTGTTTGATCACATCACAAATAAATAATATAAGTGTTTGTCTAGCTTGTTATTGGGTATGACTCGACTTGGATCATAACGTACTAGCCACATCAATTTATTATGTGTCTTGGGCATACAGAGTCCAACATGGCCCGCGATCTACCAATTAAGGATTTCATGTTGTTAGAGAAATGTGTTACTTGTGTGAAAGGGAAGGCACATCGAAAGCCACATAAACCCAAGTCTACGCCCTCGACCAATGTTGTGCTCGAGTTACTTCACATGGATCTCTTTGGTCCTGTGAAGGTGTTGAGCATTGGCAAAAAGTCATATTGTCTCGTGATAGTTGATGACTATTCACGCTACACCTGGGTATACTTTTTGAGTCACAAGAATGGGACTCCAGGTTTAGTCAAACATTTCATCACTCTGGCTTAAAATCAAGCGAGTACAATAGTTAAGGATATTCGATCTGACAACGTGACAGAGTTCAAGAATATCACCTTAGATACATTTAATTGGTGGTCCAAAGATTCAAACAGATAGAGGGTCTGGACTATGATGAAGTCTATGCTTCGGTTGCCCGACTTGAGGCCATCCAAATCTTCTTAGCTTACACATCCAACATGGGGTTCACTGTTTACCAGATGGACGTCAAGACTACGTTTTTATATGGAGATGTGAAGGAAGAAATCTATGTTGAGCAGCCACCGGGTTCTTTCCATCCAGATCATCCAGAATATGCCTACAAGCTTGATAAGGCATTGTATAGATTGAACCAAGCACCACGGGCTTGTTATGCTATTCTGACTGAGCATCTTCGGGCTCATGGTTAGACTCGTGGCACAATCGATCAGATAATGTTTATCAAGAGAGTTGGCAAGGATCTAATCTTGGTTCAAATTTATGTTGATGATATTATCTTTGGATCAACGAGCAAGGATCTCTGCAGAGAGTTTGAAGGAGTGATGAAGAAGAAATTTGAGATGAGTGCCCTCGGGGAGATGACTATCTTCTTAGGTATACAAGTTCGACAGGATTCTCGAGGCATTCTTATTCATCAGGGAAAATACGTGGACGACATGCTGGCAAAATTCAAGTTTACTAACACGAAATCGGTCGAAACACCAATGGCAAAAAGTCCTTTGCTGACTGAAGATGCTGATGGATCCCCTGTTGATCAACGCCTTTATCGGTTTATGATCGGATCTCTGATGTATCTGACCGCGAGCCGTCGAAACATCATGTTTGCTGTCTACAATTGTGCGCGATATCAGGTTAATCCTAAACTTTCCCATCTTACTACTGTTAAATGAATTTTCTGATATCTTAAAGGAAGACCTTGATTTAGCTTGTGGTATCCAAGAGATTCATATTTTGACCTATTTGCGTTTTCTGATAGCAATTTTGGAGGTACTGATAGTGATAGGAAATCTACATCAACTGTATGTCAATTTTTGGGTGACAGGCTCATTTCTTGGCAATGCAAGAAATAGCAAACGGTGGCGATCTCCACAGCTAAGGCATAATACGTTGCTGCTTCTGTGTCTTGCTCACAGGTGGTGTGGATGCAACATCAATTGAAGGATTATGGTTTGACTTATCTCAACACTACCATTTACTGTGATAATGATGCTACAATTCAAATTGTCAAAAATCATGTCTTTCACTTCAAAACCAAGCACATTGATATTAAAGTTCATTTTATAAGGGGCTGCTTTGACAATGGTCTTATTAAACTAGAGCAAATTGACACAGATGCAAATGCTGCCGATTTGTTCACAAAACCTGTCAGCAGCTCAATGTTTCAGGTGCTTCTGAATTTTCTGAAAATGATCTGATATACCAAGTAAGCATGTTTTTGTTTTTGTTTTTTTTTTGGGTAAATTTGTTCATAAAGTTTTCTATTCTTAGGTAGTTTTTATTTATGCACAAATTTAGGGGGAGAAAATTTGAAAAATACAAAAACATTGAAAATTTTAAAAAATACAAAACAAACATTGAAAATTTTGAAAAATACAAAAACATTGAAAACTTTGAAAAATACAAAAAGAGACATTGCATGACATGGGAAATGAAATGAATTTTCACTTTGTGGTATAGGGCTGACTCATGTAAGACTAGTATTGAAATAGTTTGACTCTAGAATGATATGTTGGTAGGGCATATCCTTAAGGCTGGAAACATTGGCTGTTTCTATACAAAACCTAAAATTAATCTATGACCTCCGGAAAGAACGTCAGTTGGAATTAACTCATTTCTATTTGAATGCTTGTGTGATGTCCCGATATACACAATTTTGGTATAGTTTTGAAATCTTTTCTGACAAAGTCATGTATCTCCTCTGTTTTGCGTGAGCAGAGACCTGGAGGTGTTAGGCAACGTCAGTTTCTGTTTTGCGTGAGCAATGACCTAGTTGTACGTCTTTCGCCTTGTAGATCAATTTACACCCAAAAGAGGCCCTCAAGTGCCCAAACAAAACCCAAAAACCTATATCAAACTGAGAAAACTCATTTGATCTATACATTATATCAATATCTCTACTTATGATCTATTCTGTTCTTCTCTCAATCTAGTCCCAGTCAAGGTTTCAGAAATTTAGAACAGACTTGTGGAAATATGCTGTAATGAAACTGCTTGCATGATAGAGTGTGCTGATTAAAATTCCAGGATTTGATTAGTATTTGTTTGGGTGTTCATTGTTAAAATATTAAAACATGATAAAATTAGTTACAGGCAGTCACATGGAACATGTCTAGGGAGATGAGTTTAGGTGGACAAATATACTGGCAGTGATTCGAATCACTCAGTAGTAGATCAGTGTTGATAAGTGAAGTCAAGCCCGAAACCTCGTGATTTGTTACCTGAGCAATTACGATATTTCCTTATTTTATTTTTGTAAATAATTGTTAGATATTATTTATTTTTGTTTTGTAGGTTTTAGTCTCGTAAAAAGTGCTCGAGAGGGTAAAGATTATTTAATTATTAAAAAAAAATTATGAGTAAACTTTAAAAAGGTTTCGACTCATAATCATGGTCTCGGCCTAATTGTCTCTGGCCTGGCCCATGAGTTGGTGATTTAAAAGGTAGGTTTCGAGTTGGAACCTCATTCCCACTCGAAATCATCTCACTGTTCCCTGAATTCTCTCTCAATCTCTGACTCGAGAACTCTGATTTCGACTTGATTGTCTTCGATTTCGACTGACAAACAGCAGGATAATCAAGGTAATCTCGATTAAACCTTGGGTTTTATTTGAAGATTTGTTTGAAGGTTTGAAGAATGTTTGAAGATTTGAAGGATGATTAAGAACTCTAATTTTCTTCATATTCTAGTCTTCAACAAGATTTTTGGGTGTTTATGGATTTTAATCCATAATTATATGATGATGCTGATCAAAGATGTTTGGAAGATTTCTACTGAGGTTGCAATTGAAGTCATCAAATGACTCGAGATATGTCTATTGCGAGTCGCAATCTCTGTTGTTTCGACTCAAAACTTGACTCGAAACCTTGAGGTTTCGACTTATGATTGCAAGTCGAGATCACTTGGTTCTGACTCGAAATCATGTGGTTCCGACTCGAAACCATCTGGTTTCGACTCGAAACTTCTTGGTTCCGACTCAAGATCTTGATTATTTCACTTAAAATAATACTATTCATATAAACCTAGGGGCTGTTTGGCTAAGCTTTTCAAAATGACTTATTTGCTTATTTGCTTTTCTGAAAAGCAAATAAGTCAATAAGCTGTTTTGAAAAGCTTTAAAATGGAGCTTTTCAAAATGACTTATTTGCTTATTTGCTTTTCAGAAAGCAAATAAGCAAATAAGTTATTTTGAAAAGCTTAGCCAAACAGCCCCCTAATAGGTTATTATAAACCTTTGTTCTAGAATAGGAGACCAGTAAAAGCTACTTGCATTTTCTTATTGTGATTATTACTTTGCTCAGGTAAATACTTTTAACTTATTTTCCCTATACGGGCTTGGGGTACGGTATATAAAATACTGCTTGGTCGGGCATCAAATCTTCCATCGTTAGGTGGTTAATTGAATAATTTGATCGGCCCGTTTAAATATGTTTTGTTTACTTAAAGCCTTTGGGGGGTTAATGACCATGTCCCGGATATCCTTGGCATCATTTTACGAAATGACCACGACCTAAGCGCGGAGTGTAGGCGTACACTCGTCAGTGCATAAATAGCTGATGTGGTGTGTCTATTGATCTTTAACCCGGCACGATCCGGGCTACTGAACGCATAAGGAACATGTAATTCTTTTACAAGTTTATATATTTAAATAACTATCCCAAGTTATAAAATGTTTATGCCACGTGCATCCAAATAAATTTTAAATCATTTTTTAAAATGAGTCAGTTGATTGTATTTACCAGTGTAAACTGACGTATTTTCCCAAAAAGATTAAATGCAGGTACTAAGCGTAATAGGCTGGATTTTCTCCTTAGCATCAATAAAGAGTCTCGCAAGCTTAAGATGCCTAACGTCTGTTGAACTACTGTTTCCATTTTATTTTTCGATCCGTCTGTGGATAAACAATCGACTGTTGTGATACACAATATTACAATATTTTATTCGGTTGAAATATATCTTTTCATTTGCTTCCGCTGTGCATATTAAATATTGTGTTGTTTGACTATTATGTTGCCAACCACGTCACGATACTCCCCCACCGGGCCCACCGGTGACACGTGGAAGCCGGGGTGTGACAGTACAGAGTTTATTGTTCGTAACATGTTGTTAAACTGAAACATTTAACATGATTTTCGTTAAACAAAACTGTGAACTCTCCAGCTTTATGATGATACACTTTGCTGCATGCTTGCAGGTCATTAGGTGTCTTCATGGAATGGAGCTTTCAATCGGGGGAACGGAGGATGTCATTGGTAGTACCATTTAAGAATACGTTAATGTTACGCTATGCTTAATGAACAGCTTGATTTCAAATTACTTAGAACAATTTCCAATGCTTCCGCTGAACATATATTGTTTTAAATCAGGTGTTTTGAATTACACTTTTCACGTTGAATGAGGTTTCAAATTTATTATATTACTATTAGTTCAATGTGATTAGTGGCTAGATCCTAATACGTTACATGCCTCGCGGTGGTTTCCGCATGTGGTATTTTGGGGGTGTGACAGTTTGGTATCAGAGCCACTGGTTATAGTGAACTAAGTTTTAAAATGTTTTTATAAAACAATACTATAACCGAATCAGTTTCAAAAGTGACCATGACACTCCGCTCCAGATTGCAAGGTTCGTCTTTACTTACTGCATTTGGTCTCGTAGAATACTATTCAAGGCCAACTCAGTTTCAGACGATGACGAAGGTGGACTTGACTATGCTTTCGAATGCACCATATGTTGATGAAAAGCCTGGTGGTAGAAGATATTTGTTTTTTGAAAGGCTCAAGCGAGAGGTTGCAAGAGGTTTTTCGTCTATGCTTACTATAGAATCCATCTTGACACCTGCTCCAGGAGTACGTGACCCTCGTACCAATAAGCGAATGAAGATTGTCACATGGCCACCAACTGATAAAGTGAAGACAATTCCATTGGTGAAAAAGATTCCAGATGATATTTTGAAGACTGTGCATGTCTGGGCATATGATGAGAAGTTGGGTCAGGCTTTGATTGTGTGTGATGATGACGTGTTTTTCAGATTAACTTATCAAGTGGATCTACTGAATTTGAGGCTCGAAAATCTAGAGGTTCTAGCGCAGAATTAGATTAGATCGACTGAGAAGTATGAAACAATTGCTAAAGGATGGACTTCAGCAGTTGCGGGTGTGTTGCATATCAGGAAGCATGGATATACTGGTATGAGAAATACGACTGGTAGTAGCGGAGGCAGTTGAAGATTGAAGAATCCCTATGCTATAAACCTAGGGGGAGATTGTTGGAACCTAAAGGTTTATGCATAGAGGGTGATAGTTAAAGGGTTGATTTTGTAATTATGTATGTTTACATTTTGGGTCGAAAACATGTTTTGGGTCATGTATGGTTTCGGCTGGGCTAGTTTAGGGCTTTAGGCCCAAGTGTCTAGTATATATTCAATCCTCATATGTTGTTTTCATGTTGATCAGTTTGTGAGTTTCCTAGAGCCAGCCGAAACTCTGTTATAGTCTTGTATCAGTCATTTTTCAACGGTTAAAGCAAGATAAGCTTTGGTTGTTTATAGTTTTGGTTATTATTTCTTTAATCATCTTGTGTTAGGATTCCACACTAACATAAGATTATTGTTTGATATCATTGAAAGATCCTTTATGGAACTTACAAGTACATTGGCCACGGGTCGTGCCGTTGCCACACGGGGACGTGTTAGTACATGACCTGAAACTGCTTAACCAACAAAAACAAGATCTTAAGTTGTTAGGATCATTTGGGTCGCCGTGTACAGTAATCGACCCGGACGGCAAATTTGGGGCTAAATCTTTAGAAGGGTTCTTTGTGGGGTATGCTAGTCCGCCTAGAAGAGTTTATCTTCCTAGCATCAACTGGGTTATTTAGGCTCAACATGTAGATTATCAAAGATACATATCTCTGACACAGAAATCGGGAGATCCTTGGTTGTTCGATTATAAAGGTCTTTGGAATTCTTTCAATCTCCTAGTTGAACCAACAGAGGAGGAACTTACCTGCATCAACAATATTTTTCACAAAATCAAGTTCCAAGACCAATCGTTGTGACACAGACACATGTTGGCACATATGATGCTGAAGCAGGTCTAAGTTCTCAACATCCTGAATCAGACTGCTGGAACAAATGAACCCGAAGTCGAACCAGAGGTGTACGAAACAGCCCCTACATTTGATCAATCTGACGACCCTGAATCTGAGGCTGAACTGACATATGACGAAGATGGATCTACTTCTGATGATGGTGAAATTCAGTTTGATAGGCTTCTCAATCAAACTGAAGGAACAAGTGCTTTGAATGAGACTTCTGTTGTCAACCAAGACGTAGAACAGAATGTTACAAACCTAAAACAAGAAGTGAGCGTTTCCAATGAAGTTATGCCTAGAACTCTATCATACCATCCACCAGAGTTTATTATCGGAGAGTTACAGCGTGGTGTTTAAATCCGATATCAAATCAATCATGGTTTAAGTTCTTTTTATTCGAATGTGGCACATTTGCAAAATACGTTCTCTTACAAATGTTTTATTTCGCAGGTAGAACCGAAAATATATACGGAAGCACTGACGGAAGAAAGCTTGGTCATTGCCATGCTGGAAGAACTCTATCAATTTGAAAAACTAGGTGTCTGGAATCTCTTCGATCTGCCAGAAGACCATAAGAAGATAAGCATAAAATGGGTCTTCAAATGCAAAAAGGACGACAGAGGTGTAATTGTGCACAATAAAGCTCGACTTGTTGTTCAGGGTTTTTGTCAACAATAGAGAATAGACTTCACTGAAGTTTATGCTCTCGTCACCAGATTAGAAGCGATAAGAATCTTCCTTGCATTCGCATCTTGGAAAGGATTCAAAGTGTACCAGTTAGATGTCATGTCCGCGTTCCTGTACAGTAAGGTGAGAGAGGAGGTGTACGTCGGCCAAACACTGAGGTTCGTCGATTCTATACACAAAGACAAGGTATACCTACTGGATAAGGCATTGTACGATTTACATTAGGCACCGATAGCCTGGTATGAGATACTTTCTCAGCATCTCCTGGACAATGGCTTCATTAGAGGAACAGTAGACAGCACCCTCTTCACACAGGAAGTGGATGGACACATCTTAACTGTATAAATCTACGTGGATGATATCATATTTGGCTCGACAAACGATGCGTTGTGCAAAGATTTTAAAAGATTCATGAAGAAAAAGTTTAAAATGAGTCCTATGGGGGGAGATGAAGTTCTCTTTGGGACTTAAGTCGACCAATTATCTGATGGAATCTTCATTCACCAGACAAATATGTGAACGATGTTTTGGAGAAATTAAAGATGTCTGACACATCTCCAATGTCTTACCCATTGGCTTAGAATCATGGCATCGCACCTGATTCAACAGGAGAGAAGATTGAAGAAACTCTCTACTATTTAATGATTGGCTCTTTGATGTATCTGACAGCATCACGACCGGATATCATGTATCTAACATTCTTCTATGCACGCTACAAATCAAGTCCCAGAGTGTCTCACTTAATGATCGTCAAGAGGATCCTTCGATACCTTAAGGGTTGTCTAAGAACCGGTTTGTGGTACCCTCGCATTGATGACTTCAACCTTGTAGGCTACTCAGACTCTGACTATGGGTGGCGCACATGGCAGTGTCAGAAGCAAACCACAGTCGCTCTCTCTACTTGTGAAGCAAAATACGTTTCAGCTTCCGGTTGTCGTTCGCAAAACTTGTGGACACAACCAATATATGTAGATAATGAGGTTGCCATTAACATAACCAAAAATCCAGTTCAACACTCTAAAACAAAGCATATAGAGATACGACATCACTTTATCCGTGATTGCTGCGAGAAAAAGTTGATTCGTATTGAAAAATCCACAGTGATGAACAAAAGGCTGATTTTTATACAAAACCATTTGATCGAACAAAGTTTCAATATCTTTTGAAATTATATGCGATGAAAGATCTTTCATCAGGGGGAGCAAAGAGTGTGAAGCCGAGATGGATGACGATTTGAAGTAGACCTCATCGATTTGTCAATTTTTTTTTTCAAGTTCTTTCTTTAAAACCCATAAATCCAAAAATATGTTTTTGATTTTAGGGGGAGAAATATGTTGTGAAAAATACAAAAACATATAAAATTTGAAAAGTACGAAAACATAGAAAAAGACAAAAAAATTGAGTTTTCAAAAGAGGAAATGATAGTATATCAGTGGACTATCACGACATGCAAAAGAAATGTATTATCAAAAAGTGTTTAAACAGTGTCTCAGTGATGTTGTGCAAGTAGACATCGCACATTTAGTAAATTGTTTTCGAGATATAAATATAACGAAACTTCTTAACTAGTGGTTTAACATCTCTCAGATTTATGGTCTTAGTACACCGAAATTTCATTTGAGAGATTGCCAGATTCTAAGATACTAGGTCTTTATAACTAGTTGATATATGGGGTATTATACAAGTTCTTATGATTTTGTGTCGGCAATGGACTAGAACTTGTAGAATACTTTTGCTTTAAACCCTAAACTGTATCAAAATTGAAAGTATCAAAAGATCTGACAATTGCAGTCAAAAGATTCCAAAATATGGAACACCACTTTTAAGTCGAGCCTTCATCTCTTTGTCTGTACGGTGGTACTAACCTGATCTCTCAAGGACTCTCATAACCTAGACACAAATATCAATTAGGTATATTCACCTATAAGATAAAATCTAGGGAATCTTGATACGGGAGTATATTCTGAGGTGGGGAACACTATTAAGTCAACTTCTAAGACATCTAATTATAGTATCTTGAAACAATTGAACTTTGTGTAGAGGTTTAAGAGTACAAATATAGTAACAATCTAAGTGAACTTGTTTAAAACTTAAAGTTTAATCAGATCAACGGTGTGGATGATAAGTCTCAAAAACTGATATGATCCTCTTACACAAACTCACAAAAATGTCTGTAAATAAGTTTATACATAGCTATTTCATTTTAGAAACCAAAAGATTTTATTTCATCTTATTTTCGACTACCATGATGGAATGCTGATAATCAAAGTCTGAAGTTGCTGAACAAAAACTAAGAAACAACGGGTTGGGAGTTTATCTGAAATGAGAAAATGTTTTGAAGTGATTACAAGTTCATTAATTTGAAACTTAAAATTAATAGAAAACATCAGTTTATTCATAAAGTGTTCAACCATGGTCATTAACTTAGACATGGTAGACAAATCAGGTAACCACGGTCATTAACTTGGACTAGGTTAACTTAGTGGGTTGCTAAATTGGTAAAATGTTTGAAAAATTTAAAATTTGAAAAAAAAAACTGGTTACCTCCGCATGAAGGCACACCTTCGCATGGAAGTAATCATCTTCACACCAAGGGAGTTACACTCGCACGAAAGAGAAACTGAGAGCCTATAAAAGCTCCTTTGTACCAAGATAACTTCATTCGCACAAAAACTTCCTTTGCACCAGTTTAACTTTTTGAGAGAATTTGATTTCTATGTAACGAAGTGTTGTCCAAATTGACCTATGGGTGTTGATTAGCGCAACAGTTACTGTGGGGAAGGTATAAAATACAATAATTGAACCTAACATTGAACGAATCAGACCTTTAAGAAAAAAAAAACTCAGATCTGTGCAATTTGAACGGTCAAATGTAAAAATTGAACTCATAATCATGTAAATCAGCGTTGTTAGGATCTAATAACATCATCAATTTGAACAAAACATGTAAAAATCAAGGATTTGAAAAATGATGTTTCATACGGATGTAACTACCTTCGTACGAAGGTATCATATTTCCACGAATGTATTTACCTCCAAACAGATATAAAGGCGTGTTGTAATATTGATCACCTTCGCACGAAGGTAAATGTTGTTAGGTAAATTCTTTTATACCTTCGTACGCAGATAGACACATCCGTACCAAAAGTTTATACATCCGTACAAGACACCTTCGCACCAAATTTTTAGCAATTTTAAAAAAAATTCTTAATGTTGATTGTGTTGTGTTTGTGCAGGAGAAAGTATTGAATTTTGATCCGAAGTACAATATGTGTTGTGTGCTCGATAAGAAACTATCAAAGATGAAACCGTTTGAACCTATCTTGGAATTTATGGAACGTATTCAAATAAAGAAGGCACTAACGGATCAACACAAAGCTTATTGATCACATATTGAGCTGTTTTGGGATAATGCAAAATTCATTGCAGAGCCTCTAGCTGTTCATTCAATCGCAAAAGTCAGAAATGAGGATAAGGAGGTTATTATCACTAAAGATCTTATAAGGAGAGTTTTAGATTTTAAAGATAATTCAAATGATCCAACAGATTATCTGGAGCGTATGGTTAAAGGATGTTTATACCAGATGGGTTATGTTGGATATGTCAATGATACAAATTTTTCGAAAGCAAACATCTCTAGGCCGTATAAATTTTTTATACACTCGGTGATTCACGCCATGGGGCACAAAAAGGGTGGATTTGATTTGTTGGTTAATTATCAGATGTGCATGATTGTTGCTTTAACTTTGAATCTTCCGTACAACTTCACAAGATTGATTTTCGAACAAATGAAAGCACACATTATTAAAGAAATATTTCTTCAAATCCGAGGGTTGTTCAAGTGATGTTGGATGATTTTATACCTAATCTTGAAAAGTAGAGTCCGATGAGCTGCCTTTAGAACATATGACAAATTTGTCATTGGACCGAATACAGCAGTATGTGTCAAAAACTATTCCTCCTTTCAAGAAATTCTTTGGATGCATAAAAGATAAAGATTATGTTATTCCGCTGGAGGGTAAGTGGAGGAAAGATGAAAGAAATTCTGATAACGAAGAGAGAAAATTGGAAGGGTTTGTTGCTAAAAGGAGTAGGTGGTTTACAAAAGACGATCCATAGAAAAGAAAACGAAAGGAAGCAAGAAAGAAAGTTCAACAAAGAAAAGCTACACGTACTTTGCTTTGTGATGAAAGTAGTGCTGAAGAGGAGGAGAATGTGAACATAAATGCTAAGGATGAAGTAGTTTCTACTACTTCAGATAGAGAATGGACTGAAAAGAGTACTGCAGACACAACTGAGATTGCAGGAAATATAGAAAAGGAAGCTTTCGGAGATGCTTTAGGAAGTCATGCTGATTCTGAAGAAACAGAAAGTGATGAGGATATTCCGGTTACTAAAAGATCTTTACATGATCCTAGAGAGATGGTCGAACAAAAAGCTGCTAAAAGGAAGAAGCGTTTTGCTAAAAGTGATGATGATTTTTATGTTCCTTCAGACCCAGAATCTTCAAAGAAGGTGACAAAAAGAGTTAAGAGTAAAATTGTTGATCTTAGCAAGAAAAAGACTAGATCTCCATTGGCAAAAAGAGCTCATAAAAGAATTCAAAAATCATCAAAGAAAACAACTACTGGAGCTGAACCAGTGCTGAGAAAGTTATGCCATCTGTGGAAGAAAAAGTTGAAGTAGCGAATGTAATTCCAATTCAAACTCCCACAATATCACAACAACCTCCAACAATACCTGTTCCACCAATTCCACCACAATAACAACAACCACCACAACCATCACCTCATTCACAATCACGATCTTCAACAAAACAACGATCTCATCTGACACGTCCTTCGTTCAAAGACACTGGTCATATATTTTATGATGAGTTTATAGATTCGATGGGTACGATGAATTTAGATTTTCTTGATGATGCAAATGATAAGAAAATAAAGGAATAGGAAATCAGGATCAAGTTTCTCGAAAATGATCGTGAAAAGATGGAAGCTGTGATTGCAAGTCTGGTTTGTGAGAATGATCGTTTGAGAAAACTTACAAGTGATCTAGAAGCAGATAAGAAGGTTAAAGATCAAAAGTTGGAAATTATGTACAAATTATTAGAGAAGAAAATGGAAATAGACTTTGAAGCTGAATTTAATCAGATAGATATCGATGAAGCTAAGGCTAAAGTTGATGAAAAAGCACGAAAAGCTGCTGCTGAGGCAGAAATGGCAAGTAAAGACAAAGGCATTGGAAAGATTGATGCTATGCCAGAGATTATATCTGAGCCTGAGAAAGAGATAGAACCTGATATGGATATCTCAAAATTCATTCTTATCGATGGAGTTAAAGATGTTCCGTATGAACAAGAGAAAGAGAAAGAGGATGAAGAGAAAGAAGATAACGAGCACTTAGATATTGAAGGTCCTGATCATGATGATGATAAGGGTGATGATGATGAAAACAATCAAGGTGGTACTGGAATGGTTGTATATCAAGCTAAATCTTCTGGAATTGGTGATTATTATGATTATATGAATGATAGTGCAAATCAAGAAGATGATGCAGACATAGAGGGGGAGCAAATGATGATTCTGTACACGATGAAAAGAATTCAGGAATCTTCACATACGTTACTCCTCTAACAGTTGTTCCTGCAATTCAACATAGAACGATATATCTTGAACATGATGTAAAGGAATGGGAATTTGTAGATAATTATACTAAGGAGGAGATTGTGAAGATGATGGGTGTTGATGAAAATTAATTTGTTTTTTTATTTTGATGAAGAGCTCAACAATATCAACATCGCACTACCTGATGATTATGTTTTCAAATATATTCTGGAGGCTATTGAATATAACAATGTTGTCATGGAAGATGATTCAAATGATGAACGGGTTAAGCATTCTGGAGAAGGGATTGATGATTTCCCAACATTCCAAGAAGTGTTTGATGAAGAAACAAACAATTTATTGAAAAGAAAAATAGAAGAAGTAACCAAGAATGGTGAGATTCCGAGAATGAGCAAAGAAGAAATCAGAGAAGCTCGGAAGACCTGATTTAAAGATATGCCTAGAGAAAGGAAGTTCAAAAGATCACTGGCGTTCTTCACGAGAAATCCAGACGTATCATTGGGAGATATTCTTATTTGGGGCTGGATTCGAGAGTTAAACGTATTTGCAATTAAAAGAGAATTTGGAGTTCAATACTTCCGATATTTATCTGATATCAAAACTCTGTCGTGGTGGGACGCACAGGAATCGTGTCAAACCAAATGCAACTTCCAGGCGAAACCGGGTGATCAGAAATTGTGGAAGCTTATCATATATGAAGCCAGGAATGGTTTTAACAACTGGAAGTCACATTATCAGAAGAAGATTACAAAGATCGATCCAGTTACACAAATGCCAGATATTACTTTGATAGTCAAACATCCACGAGCAATACTCGAACAAGATTTTCATTCAGATTTTAAATGGTGGCAGTATGATGAAATGACAAGCGGTAATTGTATTAAAGTCTGATGGTGTTTGGAGAGTTATAAGGATTTTAGATCCTATGTGGATGGTGAACTTATCGAAGAAATATATTGAATGTTTATACTACAAGAAGATATGTTATAAAGCTCAAGACAAAATACAGGCTATGAAGCTTTAGAATGTTATCAAAATCTGCTACGCCTAAGACGTCAATTCAGGAATGATGTGGGAACACAAAATGGAGGGATTTGGAAAGAAAGGAGTTTCTGAAAGACATAAAGAAAGAAGAAAGGATTGAGGCAATCATGAAGTAGCGTCGATCAGAAGATTTCAATTCATTAACAAGCCAACTCCTACAGATCAAACTCCAATGTCTTATGAAGTGCTGAAACGTCAACGACCGATGAAGTATTTCTTTGGGCGTTAGAAGATTTTAAAGTTACCAAGAATTTTGAAGACCGATCGACACTGCGGCAACATCCAAGGGGGAGTTTGTTGATGCACTATGTCTGCCGCCTACGTCATCGAGTCGCGTCTATAATAGGTTTGAATGTTAGACTATTTGATTGTGAATTGTATTGTTACCTCCGTACGAATGTATTAGTCTGTGTGGAGGAAGTTAGTCTGCACGGAGGTAGTTAGTCCGTACGGAGGTATCACTAGTTCGCACGAAGGAAAGACGTTTTAGTATAAATAGACGTGTGGACTCAGTGTTAGAGAGTAGGTGTTTTTGCGGAGTAGACGGCGAAGCTCTGTCCGTGTGTTTTCAGGATCTTGTAAACATTTCAACAATTAATGAAAACATAAAATTAAGTAGTCTTGTATTTGTCACCTAACTAAAATTGGATTCCGCACAATTTGGACTAGGTTAACAGATATTACATCAGAAGGATAAACAGTCCTCACAGATTTTGGGTGGTGACAGGATGGAGGTTGAGGCATACAACGGTGGAGGATTATGGTGGACGACAGATAAGGGATTGTGACGGTGATGTAACGGTCGTCGTTGGATGTTGATGTGGTGAAGCAGTGGTGGTGATATGGATGGGGTATTTTAATATATTGTTTATATATTGTTTTTAATTGAAGGGTATTTTAGTTATTTCATCAAAACTTAACGGTTATATGGATGGGGTTAAAGGAAGTGGATTGTAGTTGTTACAAAAGTTAAAGTACAGGGACTGTTTTGACAATTTTTTAACTAGTTGATTGTAATGGGTATTTTTAACAAAACATATGGACGAAAAATGTAATTAACTCAATAATTTATGTCTTCAATTTAGTAGGAATAGATAACTGAGCTTCAAAATCATACACATTTATTTTTCTTTAGTAGAGCGTTTCAAACATTTTATACATAAAAGCAAAACACATATTAGAACTTGGACTTCAAAAGAAATAATACAAACATCTTAAAAAAAGAAACATTAATTAATGATGCTGTCGTTTGAACTTCACATGGTGAGAATACCTTTTACAGCTCGACCATTCTCAGCATCTTCTCGATCTCATCATTTGACAGATTCCCACTATTTGCAACCACAATACTTTTCTTATTACCCGTGGATATTAACTCCGCAAGGACATGAAGGATGCCATTGGCATCTATGCTAAAGCAAACCTTCACCCTCTCTTTACCTGCACGGGCTTTTGGAACACCATATATAATGAAATCATCAAGAAAGATGTTGTCCTCAATTTTGCTGCATTCACCCTGATACACTGCCACTTTGATAGCTTCTTGGTTATCACATGCTGTTTGGTAAATCTTCTCTCTAGTTGTGGGTATAGGTGTGTTCCTTGGAATTATGAAATCCATAGTATCTCCCCCGACATCTGTACCTAGGGACAAAGGGGTCACATCTAAAAGAACCATATCCCTCACAATTTTATTGCCATTACCACTTAACTGCGCAGCCAACACTGCTGCGCCATGAGCAACTGCTTCATCAGGATTAACAGTGTTGCAAAGTTGTTTCCAATCAAACAATTCCCTCAACATTTCTTGAACCTTGGGAATGCGGGTCGACCCACCAACAAGGACGATATCATCGATATTATTTTTGTGTATCTTCCCATCTCTTAAACAGTTTTCCACATGCTCCATGCACTTCTTAAAGAAACTGGCATTTAGCTCCTCAAACTTTGCTCTTGTGAATTTCATTGAAAAATCAATGCCGTCATATAGGCAATCAAGTTCAATTGAAGTTAGAGTTGTTGAAGATAGATCTCTCTTTGCTTTCTCACATGCAAGTTTTAGTCTTCCCATGGCCTTTGCGTTTTCACTAATATCTTTCTTTTGTCTTCTCTTGAATTCTAGTACACAGTGGTTAACCATCGCCATGTCAAAATCCTCTCCACCCAAATGAGTGTCACCCCCCACCGCTTTAACCTCAATGGCACCCTCCTTGCTGATAGTGAGAAGAGACACATCGAACGTCCCCCCACCCAAATCAAATATGAACACATTTTTATGTTGCTGGTGGTTTTTGTCTACAAGCTTGTCCAGGCCATAGGCTAATGCAGCCGCTGTGGGCTCATTAATCAAGCGCAATACATTGAGGCCAGCCAGTGTACCAGCATCCTTTGTTGCCTTACGTTGCATGTCACTGAAATATGCGGGTACTGTAATGACTGCATCTGTGACTGTTGTTTCTAGGACTGCTTCAGCAGCCACTTTCAAATTCTTCAGAATCATGGAAGATATTAATTCAGGCGAAAATTGCTTTTCTGCACCTTTATGTACAAGTACAATGATTGGCTTATCTGAATCCCCCTCTATTACCTTAAAAGGCCATGACTCTTTGTCCTTCTGCAATCTGCTATCACTGAATCTGCTTCCCATCAAACGCTTTACATCTGAACATTAAATAAAAGGTTGGGTAAGTGAATAGTAAACCTAGGTTTTTACTGTGCGTTAAACATGCAAGTTGTTTATTAACTAGTGGATGCCCCGCCCGCGATGCGGGGCGATGGCAGAATAATGAGCGAGTGTTAGGTATCTTATTGACACGAAAAACAATTAAATCGAGTCAACCAATTAAAACAAAACACTTTTATAGTTTTGATAAAAAAACTAAAACAATGGCAATATTGTAATTTTTAACTGAGGGAAAGTTGTATTTTTTTACTGTGGTAAAATCGTAATTTGTCAAAATCTAAATTGATGGCAGTACTGTAAATTTGAACTAGGGGCAAAATTGTAAATTTTCACAGGGGCAAATTCGTAATTTTGAACTTGGAGTAAAAGCGTAACATAAATTTGAACTAAGGGCACAATTGTAATTTTAAGCTGGAGGCAAAACCACAATTTTATTTTGTACCGTCGGCAAAATCGTAATTTTGAGTTGGGGGCAAAAGTATAATTTTATTTTGAACTGGGGAAAAACGTAATTTTGAACTGAGCGCGAAATCATAATTTTTTAAACGGGGAAAATCACTTTTTGAATAGAGGGCAAAATCGTATTTTTTAGTTGGGGGCAAAAACATAAGTTTATTTTGAACTGTGGGGCAAAAAGGTAATTCTGAGCTAAGGGTAAAAGCACAATTTTATTTTGAAGCGAGGGAAAAATCGTAATTTTGAGCTGGGGACAAAAGTGTAATTTTATTTTGAGCTAGGCGCAAAAACGTAAGTTTAAAATGTATATAAAGTAATAAAATGGTTGGTCCAATGGGGGAGTGCTAGGCAAAATTGCAATTATGAATTAAGGGCAAAATCGTATTTTTTGAGACGAGGACAAAAGCGTAATTTTATTTTAAGCTGGGGGCAAAACGGTAATTTTAAACAGTAGCAAAAAAATTATTTTAAAATGAATATAAAATAATAAATTGGTTGGTACAATAATCGAGTGTCAGGCAGCTGCCTGCCTAACACTATTCCTCTATTGGTAAACGTATGTATAGTAAATAAATAAATAAATGAACATACCAAAAACAGTGTTGGTTGGATTCTTGGTGATTTGATTTTTAGCACCCTCACCTACTGAAAGCTCCACTTCGTTACAAGCAACACATGATGGGGTAACGTTGTTACCCTGTTCATTAGGAAAGATTTTGACACGGTTGTGCTGATCAGACCATGCGGCAACACAGGAGTATGTTGTTCCAAGATCAATGCCAATTGCAGTTGTTCCAACTTTTCTCGACATGATCAAAATATTTTGCTCTCTAGACAAAGAAGTGGAATTTATGCAGTACAGATTTTGGATCTGGAATAACGGAATATATAGCAGAAACTAAACTTCCAACTGGCCAAGTTGCATTGTATATTGAAAAAAGGGTAGAAAACCGACAATGACATTTTGTATTTGTGTCTGCATAAATGAAGATTCTATGACTTGGTTAACTCAGATAAATACAAATGCGAATTAGATTAAAACTTATGGTTTTCAAAGTGGAATACCAAAGTAATTCAATATGTAATTCTTTAGTACATAAAGAGGAGTTTGAAATTTAAACTGGATCAAGATAATTCAAATTGGTGGAAATAAAGATGGTTAATTTATATAATTATGTTTATGGAGTTTTTTTTGATACTTGATAGGTCAACTTAAGTGGTTTTAACTAGTTATTTAATTGATGTTTCAGTTAATTTTTTTATGAATAGATTGTTATAGTTACCGTAATTACTAATTTTAATGTTATTTTATTAATTTCGTGAAAATAACATTAAAAGCATGGGTCAGTTAATCACGCATCATATGGTGGGGTTGATAGCCGAAAGATGATGGGGTACGTGCACTAATCGGCCTGTTGCTAAGTGGGTTATTTGCCTTATGTCCAAGACTTGATACAAAACTACTATGGAGCCGGGGGTCTCACCGGAAACAGACTCTCTATTCCTACAGGGTAGAGGTAAAGTTGTCTATATCTTACCTTTCTCAAACCCTACCTTAGCTTTGCTATTGGTCGGATTTACTGAGTATGATGATGATGAGTTATGGTAATTATAGTGTTTTCATAGATAAACATTTAAAGAGTCGTACAACGGTTTTTCTACAAAACCTATTGTTTGTGTGTGAGTGTTTGAGGCCAAGGGGTAAACCGAGAAGGTCGAAGACGGCTGGGAAAAAAAAAAGAAAAAAGGAAAAAACATTTATTGATTTGTAGCAATGTTTGGAGGTTTGGCTATCAGTAATAGGAAGAAGGAGATAGAGAGAGAGCGAGAGAGAGAGACTGTTAAAGAAAAGACAGAGATCAAGGGTAGAAACGATGAATATGTCTGGTATAAAGTTCAAATTAAAAGGAGATAAATGCAAATAAAAAGTGGTTTTTCCCTTCTCATAATATTATAAAATAAACAATACTCAGAAGGGAGGGACATGGGGAGTGGCCAAACTCTATGAAAACCTTCAATCAAACTTCAGTTACGCTCCAATCAACCAGCTGTAGAATGGCTGGAGGGAGTGATGTTACACCCCGAGCAAGGTGGTTGGACGTATGACCAATTGATAAAAAATATTACTATAAGTATACACAGTGGAAGTAATAAAAATAATACAATCTATATCTAATAATAATAGAATGGAATGAACAGTTAATGGTTTTGGACGGTTGTTTTCTTTGTTACTGATAAAAGAAGAGTAAAAAGTATAAAATATAAATATAATTAAATGAGTTGGTCCTCTTAAAAAATGTAAGGATAACCTAAAGCCATCAACTGCTTTGTTTTCTTCGTTGAGCTATCACAGAGCTTCTCCACCTCTGCGAATGCTTTTTTTTGGTGAACATTTTTTAAAAACTTTTTTTGCTTTTGGTTCACATATTCTTCATCTCAAAGTTCAAGGGTTACGATTACAAAATTTCAAGGGGTGTGATTAGAATTTTAGCCTATAAAATACACTATTTTTTTCTAATTAAGGGGTACGTCCGCCCACCCAGACCCTCAAGTAAGTTCGCCCCAGCATACACTTGTTTTTTCTAAATCCATTTTTTGGGATACCTCTTAATATTTCTTTTACATCCGCCACCCGATCCGAGTGTAGGAATAAAGGAACTGTAGCGGTTTTAAAAATACATTTAATTTTTGAAAAGGACATACCAGTTTTTTGCCTAATGAGATCAGTGTAAAAATGTGCAGCCAAAGAACAAGTTCCGGCACTCCAATAGGCGACCCATGGAATGTTCATTTCCTCAGCCATATCAGCAGCAAACCAGAAGAAAGCATGCACAACCAGACAAGTAATCTTCAACCCGGTATCCTTCTCCGCCACTCGAACAGCCCTCCTCAACTCTTCCTCCGCCCCAGGGAGATACAAGTTAATAGCATCAAGAGGACTTCCAACAAAAACATCATTGTTGGGTAAGCCATCAGATACATCATACGGTAATATGTTGTCGCAACTGAGTTCAGCGAACAAAGCGCGGTTAGACTTTGCAGTGTTGAAGAATGAGAAAACCACAGTTGGGGCTGCGGAAGCCAGGCGACGAGCGAGTTTTAGTTGGCTAGAAGGGTGTGAGGCAAAAGGGAATGCAAAAACTGCAACATGTTTCTCCCTTATGCTGCTAGCCATTTGTATGTTTTGAATTTTGAATGATTTATTAGCTGTGTGAGTATATATTTATAACACCACCATTTAATAGTTGAATGAAGAAGTTGATAATTTGCATGGATGAGTTTCAAACGCGTCATGCTGAAAATTAAGTGAAAACTAGAATCAATTAGGTAGAATAATCAGGGGCGAATCCAGGGGTGTTTTAGGGGTTCATGAGAACCCCCTCCATTTGGAAAAAAATAGTGGAAATCGCGTATGATTTGGAAAAAGTTAGTGGAATCTATCGAAAGGAACCCGGTGAAAAAATGTTCTTGGATCCGGCACTGAGAATAATAGGCGGATTTAGGTAGAGGGTTGGATGGGCGGGCGCATCCCTTGTAAAAAAGAATTCATTGTATTTTATAGGGCAAAATTTCGACAACAACCCTTGAAAATTTGATATTAACCTTTCTTTCCGGTTTATTACTGTCGCAATTATAAAGTTCCCAGTCTCAATTGCACAAGAAAGTTGATGATTTATTTATAGAAATAGTTGGACCGGGACCATACATATATGGTTGAGATACACGGATATAAGGTTTACATTTTCTCCTATATTTATCGGTGATATGACTTGTCTTTTTATAACTTAAAAAGGGTCCGCACACCAATCATTCATAAATCAATACATTTAATACGGGTAGTATGGGTCTATACAATCTGTATAGGGCTAAGACCACCCGTAGTGGTGAAAGAAAATAATGCCCCCACCATGGGGCATTATTCGACACGTGTCATCCCAGTCAGTCAGCATGGGGCATTATGGCAAAAGTGGTGTAGTGGGACATTTTTCCAATAACACTCCTTCCAATTAGAAAAAAAAAAAACAAAACAAAATGGTCATGTGCATGTGAGCATATTTCGGTCCCTGTGCATGTTAAAAAAAAAGGAAACTACTTGTATCTAGGGTTGTATACGAACCGAACGAACACGAACAAGACCTTGTTCGTGTTCGTTTGTTAACAAATATATGTGTTCGCGAACCGTTCACGAACACTTATCGAACGAGATTTTATGTTTGTGTTCGTTTGTTAAGGAAATGAACTTATTCGTGTTCGTTTGTGTTTGTTTGTTAATTTTTGGCAACGAACGTTGAGAAACATAAATGAGCACAAACTAATGTTCATGAACACAAATGGAAATAAACGAACACAAACAATCGTTCATGACCAGAATATACAATACACTGACACTTATTAGATATTTAATTTGTCAGAATTTTGATATATTTAAATAAATATAAAAACTAGAAACACTAATGAACTATCGAACACAAGCGAACACGTTACCGAACGTTCACGAACATTAACGAACGAACGCGCCCTCTGTTCATGTTTGTTCATTTAACTAAACGAACGAAATTTCTTGTTCGTGTTCGTTTGTTTAATAAACGAACGAACATAAACGAACTTCCCGCCGAACGGTTCACGAACTGTTCGCTGAACGTTTGGTTCGTTTACAGCCTTACTTGTATCCCTCCCATTGGCTGGTCAACATTCAGCATGTGCATGTTCAGCGCTTTAATTAAAACGCCAACCTTCATTTTTTTTCGAAAATAACGCCGGGTAACGCCTGGTGTAGTGGGGGGAGGGCGTTTTGGGGCCTTTTTTTTCAATTGTTTTTTAAAAACCACGCCCCACTACGGGTGGTCTAATAACAATTCTCAAGGTTAGTCAAAGGTTGACACTGTCGTCACGTGCAAACCCTATATCGTATAGGGCTATACAACCCATTTTAAGTACGCCATAATCCTTCTATCACTCAACAATGACAGAAAGTGATTGATGGGATATTATGTCAGCTCTATACGCATCGTAGAGTGTAACAACTCTTACCAAAATTATTATTTCTTATTTTAATAGTGTCTATTAGGAAAACTTAATTGAGACCCCCAAGTGACATAGCGTGACCCGTAAATTTTGAAAGCATGCAAAACCAGGATCAGGGCCCCCTAAAACTTAAGGGGGGTATCCCCTAATGGATAATTATCTATAAAAACGAAGTAAAATACGTAATTTCGTGAAATGTTGACTCACCAAGGCTAAGCAGGACACCAGGCACACCTAGCCTAAATTGGTCGCTGTCGCGACACGTGCCAGGGGCTAGTGTGCCTGGCGCGACACACGGGGGAGGACAAAACTCAGTATATATAGTAGGGGTTTGGCACTTGCATGGAGAAGTTGTTACGACGAAAAAATTAGTTACGTACGAAGAGTTATACACTGCTTCGTTCAAAAACACACACCGTCACGAACCTCTGCTACGATTACAGGGTAATAACTCGATCACTGCTACGATACAATGTCCGATCGATTGAAACCGATCTGATGGATGTTTAAGTGTTGCCCAAATTTGGGCTATACTTTGTCATTCATTGTGAGGGTTTTGATTTCGTGAGCTTATCGTAAATGTTGTATTAAGTTACTAACCTAGTTTCGTGTGCATTTTTTTTAACTAGGTTACCAAGTTTAATCAGTAGGCAAAACGCTGTCCAACTAAACTTGCAAAGTGAGTCATTCTTTTTTTTATCAAAAGTGCTTTACAATACCTAAATGTTTTCCATTTATATGTTACAGGGATTAAGTCTTTGTTATCTTAAATTACTGGCAGTATGTGGGGTATTGTGCACAATTACTATTGTTTTATCACTTTTAGGTGAAAGGACCTAAATAGTGATCCCCGTCACTTTTGGGTGAAAGGACCCAATAGTGGTATGACCACAGTCATAGATCCGGTCGAGTGACAACTGAACCAGCTAATTATAAGATAGGGGCAATTGTAATCGCTCTTAATACTGTAATTTATAACAATGTGTCGTTTTGTGCAAATTGAATGACTCGCCAGTATTTCCTCGCTGATATAATCTTTTTAAACATATTTCAGGTGATTTACTGTAAACAAGGAAAAGTGCCGCGTAGCATTACCAGCTTGATTGAAGTGGCTCAGTAAATAAATAAACATGTTTTTGTAATTAGGAAATTTCTCATTGAAATTTCTTTATTGTAAATTACCAGGGTTGTCCCGAAATTTGAAATGAAATAAATGGGTGTTTTCGGTTTAAACGATCCTGTTAAATTTCTGCTGCCTAATTAAACACCAATACCACGGGTTTCTGTCCCGTGACTTCTGGACCGGGTAAAACCGGGTCAGGGGCCATGACAGAAAAATGTGGTATCAGAGCCACTGATTTAAGCTAATTAAGTATTTAGAAATAATTATTTTTTTTTTTCAAATTTCCATTCTGTGATTCTGTGAAAATTTAATTTACAATAATTAAGCTAATTAAGTATTTAGAAATACTTATTTTTTTTTTCAAATTTCCATTCTGTGATTCTGTGAAAATTTAATTTACAATAAATAAAATTTTAATTTAAATTTTTGTGTGTTTCTTCATGTGTGCTAACAGCATGAATGAACTGTCAGATGCACTCCGAAACTTTACAATCCATACCAACGATATGGATACAACAGGGACCCAATCCGGCTATCAAGCGGATACTGAGGAGCCACTAGTATTCCAGGCCCAGCCCCATGAGAAACCCAAGCCTAATAAGAGGAGAAGAATCCTGGACTGGAAGCGCGGGCGAAGGAAGAAGCCAGCTGCCCGGAAGGTGAAAAAGACAGAGGATTCAAAAGACAAAGGAAAAGGAAAGGAAGTAGGGAAAAGCTCCGGTCAAGCCCAGGAGATGCCACCATGGGAAGAGCTTGATAGGAAACTTGCAAATTGTGACCTTATCGGACCTGCCGATGAAAACCTTTTTAATTTCCCTGCCCAATCACAACTTCCAATTAATTTGGAACCCGCTATTCCAGACCCTATTGTCAACCCCTAACCTGTTACCGGCCTGCTGGAAGAATGGTGGACAAGCGAGTGGCATTTTCAGAACTTTATGAATAACCCCAATGTTTACTTTCCCTAGTTTGATCCCGAACCTGCACCTTTTCCACCCATGAACCCGGAAAACGTTGCCGAACTACGCCGCTACAGTGAGGAACTGGTAGATGCGGGAAATAGGATTCGAGAAGTGGGATAAAATATCACGTGAAAGTACGACGAGAGGGAGCGTCGTTTCTGAAAAGCCAGTTAACTATGATTGAAGTTTTTGTGTAATAATAATATTATTATGTGAAAAAAAACCCTCATAATCTATATATAATAATAATAATAATAATAATATAATATTGTATAATAATAACTAATTATGTGAAAAAAAACCCTCATAATCTATATATAATAATAATAATAATAATAATAATAATAATAATAATAATAATAATATAATATTGTATAATAATAACTAAAAATAAAACTTTTGTAAAATGTCTATAAATACATGCTTGTATTGACGCATAATATAAAAATATATGAATGTCGCAAGGACGACGATTTTGGCTATATGTGTTGACATGATTATGTATGATTGTTTTATTATGTTTGATTGCTATCCATTCTGTGACAATGATATATATATATATTGTTAATGATTCAGATGGAAAACGCGGAAAACCAACCGGTAAACGAAGTTAACCAATCCGAACAAAATAATGAAGACCATTTTCTTAATAGGCAAGATATAGAAAATATCGTTGCTAAGGGAATAGCCAATGCTATCCCGGCAATTGTTGTTGCCGTTAAGAACCCTGCTGAACCTTCCCAAGCCAACCACAGTAAACGCACTCGTGATGATAATTTCAGTAACAGTGTGAATGGAGGCGGCAATAATAATAATAATAATGTGGTTCAAGCCCCAATACTTAAGAAAATGAAAGTTGCAACACCTGGTTGCACTTACAAAGAATTTCTTGCCTGTAAACCGGTCGAATTTGCAGGCAATGAAGGGGAGACTGTCGCACTACAATGGTTAGAAAAGACCTAAGCAGTAATTAAAATCAGTCAATGCGCCAAGGAAGATAAGGTTATGTATGCTTCCCACCTTTTCAAGGAAGAAGCGTTAGAATGGTGGAACACGGTGCTGCAAGCTAAGGGAAGTGATGTGGCTTATGCCATGAGCTGGGAGGAATTTAGGGAATTGGTGGAAAGGAAATTTTGTCCCGCTTACGAAAAGGAACAAATGACAAATAAGTTCCTGAATCACCGGATGGTGGATGTTGATTGTCGAGTGTATACTTCGAAATTTTTAAAGTATGCTAGAATTGGACCAACTCTGGCCTCGCCAGAACCAGTGCTTGTTTCTTGCTATATTTTGGGACTAATTAGCAAGATTCGTGATATAGTTAAAGCTGCGAGGCCCTGCACGATTAACAATGCGGTTGAATTTGCCAACACCTTAACCGACGGGCTGGTACGCACTAGAGAAGAAAACAGGAAAAAGGAATTGGCCCAAAAGATTACCCAAGGATTTCGTGGGGGTAATAATAGTAGTAATTTTAAGAAAAAAGGAACTGGGCAATCCTCCACTGCTCCATTTTGTAGTACCTGTAAAAGAAAGCATTTTGGAAAATGTAAGGGGTATTATAATTTCTGCAAAATCCCGGGGTACCAAGAAGAGAATTGCATGAAGAAATCCATGATCTGCTTCAATTGCGGAGAAACAGGGCACTTCAGGCCAGAATGCCCAAAATTGGTCAAACCAGCTGATTATAAGGCCAAACCTGCAGAAGGAACTACTAAGAAGAATGCAAGAGCCTTTCAACTGACAACACAAGAAGCGGATCTGATTCCAGATGTGATAGCTGGTACGTTTCTTGTACATGGCGTTTACGCAAAAGTACTATTTGACTCTGGTGCAAACCAAAGTTTTATAAATACTTCATTCTACCAAGCTCTTAAGAAACCTTTAACCAAACTTAGGCAGATCTATACGGTAGAAACAGCAGATGGTAATTCGGTTAAAATAGATAAGGTCCTTCAAGAAGGAAAGATAGAACTCTCTGGCCACAAATTTTCTGCAAATCTTCTACCTATGAATTTAGCGGGATTCGATGTTGTGTTAGGAATGGATTGGTTAGTAGCCAACCATGCTCGAATCCTCTGTGATAAGAATTCTATAGAAATTCATACACCTGCAGGAGAAGTAATTTCGATTTCAGGAGATAAGCCGCGTAAACCAATGTAGTTCGTTTCAGTAATGAGAGTTGCTAGTTATAGTTTAATGAATAAACTACTTTACATAGCAACTACACTAACAATTTACAATAGGAGTGGCAACAAAAACCCAACAATGATATTTTGTGTTATTTTAGACCCTTTAAAAAAGGAATTAAGTTAGAATGGGCGGGATAATTAGGGGGTGTTTGGCCTAGCTTTTATTTTTTTTGGCTTATGTTTATATTTTAAAGTAGCTTATGCTTATTTTCTTTCATTTGATAAGCACTTTTTAAGTGTTTGGATTAGCTTATATTCTACAAGTTGATAATTAATAATTAATCTTTAGTTGTTTGTTAAGTTATTTTGTATTATGGGAAGGGGTATCATATCATTGTGTGTAATGAGTAAAAAACCATCTTCTTCAAATAAGCTAAAAAACCATGTTCCCATAAGCTTCTTGGAATTAGCTTATATAAGCATATAAGCATAAACTTAAAAAGCTAAACCAAACACCCATTAGTGCTTATTTCGTAAAAATAAGCTAAAAAGCTATAAGCTTAGATAAAAAAAAGCTAGGCCAAACACCCCCTTAGTCAAGATGGATTAGAATAGGTTTTAAAATACCCATCTATGTTTTAACATGGGTCAGCATGGGGGGTTTTTAACTACTTACCCTAAAAATTTGGGATTAATGTCTCTGCAAATTATTCTTCAATCATGTTGAAGAACTATCTTTTTGATTCCAACAGTTTCTATCCCCATTTCGCCTCTGAATTCTTCACCAATGTAACCGTTTTTCACTTCAAAAATCGATCGTGTCAACAGGTAATCAATCATTCAATCACAAATCTGAATCAATTTATGCTTCATTTTGATGTTATTTGGCTGATTTCACTTGTTTCGTACATTTTGTGTGATTTCGAGTGTTCGCCATGCTTAATTTCAAATTATTGTTGATTTTCGTATGAAATTTTAATCAATTTGAGATTCGTTTTGATGTTAATCGACTGATTTCACTTGTTTCGTACTTTTGTGTGTGATTTCGAGTGTTCGTCATGCTTAAATTCAGATTGTTGTTGATTTGCGTATGAAATATAAATCAATTTAAACTTCGCGTTGATATTAATCGACTGATTTCACTTGTTTCATACTTTCGTGTGTAGTTTGTGTCATTTCGAGTGTTCGTCATGCTTATCAGTTTAAGCTTCGTTTTGATGTTAGTTGACTGATTCACTTGTTTCATACTTTCGTGTGTAATTTTGAGTGTTGGTTGTGCTTGATCTGGAACATATGGTGAGATTAGACCTTGCTATAACTTGTATAATGATGTTGACAAGTTATTTATGGTTGTTTGAATATTTCTGTACTGTATTAGATGATAAACTGTGACTTTTTTTTAATGATTTCCGTCTAGTTACGTGCGTTTTTGGTGCGAAATTGTTAGAGGATTTAGGTTTAAAATTCAGCATTGGAACTATCATGATATACTTTTCTTAATTCATCGTTCTGCTTAAATAATTATGTTCTACTGTTGATTCGGGTATGAAATAGGAATGAATTTAAGGGTAATTTTCATTTACCAAATGAATATTGATTCGGATACTGTTCGGTACCGGTACCCGGTACCAAATGAAGTTCACCGTCGGCAAAACATATAATATTGGTGGTATGAGATGCCGGACGTTACAAAATCAGTTTAATTTGTGAGTTTTCTTGTTGAATGTTATTGGTAAATCAATTTAGTTATTGACCCTTTCAACATCTTTACTCTGTTTGTGATTTGCCTTTACATAATCAATTGATAAATCTTGTAAGCTAGTGGGTTAGTTATATAATTTTTTGGGGATTTTTATGGAAATAACAATTAATATGCAATGACAAGTGAAGTAGAATTACTGACCCAATTGAGAAAAACCTTAATTTAACATTTATCTTGTTGATTTATAGTTATAATCTTGTAAATATTGCAGGTTGTTTATGAGAAAGGCAATGGAAGAAGCAGGGGTTTCGGCTTTGTAACCATGTCAACCGTCGAAGAAGTTGAGGCGGCTACACGACAGGTCAATGTTTAGGTAAGTAAACAAGAGCCAAAATCACTTTTTCATTAATCGTGACACCATATAATTTAACGTCAATGATTGGAATTGCAGGAACTCGACGGGAGGCAATTGAGGGTGAACTCCGGGCCACCACCAAGCAAAGGAGACTCTTTCTCTATAGGGCAAAGAGACGGTGGTGGCGGCTACAACAGTGATGGAGGTGGTGGAGGGAGAAGTTATGACAACACAAATAAGGTTTATGTTGGAAACCTTGCATGGAGTGTGGACAATCTGCCTCTTGAAACCTTGTATTAAGATGCTAAAGCCGTGTAGAAATATATAATTTTTAAATTTTTTTATCTGATTTTTTGCCACCTCTACGTACAATCCTAAAAAGCACTGAACCTTTTTTTTTAACTTTTTTTATTTTTTTATTTTTTTATTTTTTTATTTTTTTATTTTTTTATTTTTTTTTAATTTTTTGATTTTTTGATTTTTTTAATTTATAAGTTTTTAATTTTGATTTTTTTTATATTTATTTATATTTTTAGCCTATCATGCACAAATCAATCATGACAAAAACCCATCTTGACCTAAACCCATTCTAACTCATTTCTTAATAAACCCATCCTAACCCAAACCCATCCTAACCCATTACCCAAACCTACCTAACCCACCCATTTTGCCACCCCTAATTTACAATATCAGTATTTTTAAAGAAATTTCTTTGGTTGGGTCAATGTCTCAATGTAGGTCTTCTACCAGGGTCGTTCGTCTTTAGATAAGCTTGTGTACCTGAACACCATCACCATTGTTTGTTTTACCATCTACAAATTTTATTTCTTAATTGTCTAATTTTTTTCTTCTTTGATAACTAAGCCATTTCAACATCATCATCATTTCTAGCATCAATTAAAGGTTGTTCTTCATTCATATTTGTTTCAACATATTAGCCGGTCACTTCTGACCTATTTTTTTCAGATCAAAATTGTTCCAGTCCCTCCTTGATACATCCATGGGTTATAAACAAGAAGCCCACCCCAAAGCCAATAACCTCCATACGGTACTGTCACCGACATTCAGAAGAAGGTTCGTGTGCTTGATGGAACTAAGGTATCGTACTCATCTTGGGTGAAGCTTTTCCAACTCCACGCGCATGGCTAGAAGGTTGTCGATCACATCGATGGCACGAACCCACCATATAAGAATGATCAGTCTTATGATTCTTGGATGGAGATGGGTCGATGCCATTGTGTTACAATGAATCTACGGAACTGTAGGTCCACTCGGAGGATCAAGATAAACCTACTTCCTTGTTATTTAACACACACACAAGTGCGGAATCCAAGTGGGTATGCAACCAAGCCAAGAACACATAAACACAAGAAAAGATTCAAAGTTTCAAGCTCAAAGTGTGTTTCAGTAGAGTTTTGTTACAAAAGATAATACAAGAAACTATTCTCAACTCTACTAGTGTGCTCTCTAATCAGTTATGTGTTCTACAAGGGGTTTATATAGGCAAACATGTCTTCAACCTCACGAAAGAGGTGCTGGGCCCATACATTGTCTCACCAAAGACTCAAACCCATAAGAATATGGTTTCTTCATGGAACTTATATTAGCGAACGAAACATGGTTCTTCGTGGGGATCATTGTCAACGAAGGATCATGTCCACGAAGAAGGTTCTTCGTGGACTCCCATGAATGGTTCAAAGTCTTTCGTTGACATGCTGCACAAACACAACTTGCAGAACAAAGATACAACATCAAACAGTTTACTAACATCTAAAAGTTTGCACATACGCAACTGTTTTACATCAGATACAATCAAAACGTCGTACCAGGTCAAGATAGGAGAATATCTTGACCTCGGTCTTTACTTTGAGACGAAGTCGAACCGAAACGAGTAGCATCCACATAATATGTATCAACAAACTCCCCCTTGGGTGCTGCTCGTGATGGTTCATTCTTCACATTGTCGGATCTTCAGATGTCATCACTTGTCACTTATCAGGAAGTGCATCAGCAAACTTCCCCTTGAAGGTTGCTCGTGAGACGTTGATATTCAAATCTTCAGATCCTTGTGGTGTTGATGAGTGGTCAGCAGCAACTCGATCATCATGATGCTTTGACTGCATCCATGTTGTGTAACAACCCGACTTTTTGAAATCAAAGTACAAGCCAAAGTCAAAGTCAAAGTCAAAGAAAGAAAAGATTTCTAATCAGATCTGTCATTCCTTACTTAAATATTGTTTGTACTCTCTAACCTCATTAGTCGATACTTTATTTTATGCTTTTAGTTATATTATGTGGAGTAACAATGCAATAAACGTAATTAAACGCTAACCTGCTTAACACTAATCACATCGCTATCGGATCGCAACTCGAATTACAGGCTCTGGATACTGTTTTACGTGTGTGTGCTATTATGTGTTACTTGTGCATGTTTATATTTGTTTGAGGTGATTTTTCGCAAACGCAACCGCAACTCTATTGCATCGCAATCTCATCACGAACTCGAAATTTAAGGTTTACTTTTGTGTAACTATTGTTTAATACTATCGCATCGCTTACTCACAACGCATCGCAACGCTCCACACACAAAACAAAAAGTCGGAAACCAACTCGCACAAGCCCTCTGATCGAAGGACCATTCGATTGAATGGTCATCCGTCCGGATGACCATCCGATCGGATGGCCATCCGATCGGACGGCCCTCCGATCCCTCACTCCTCACCGCCTCATCTCCTCCTTTCCCTATAAATACTCACCTGTCACATCACTGTTCATGATGTGACAGCTCCCCTCCTCCGACCCACGCACTCTAAGGCCATTTTCTCTCGATTCCTCGCTATTCTTGTAAGTTTTCATCTCAAAATGGTGTAGTTCCTTGATCTACACACACTTCTTCATCATTTTCACTCTCAAATCACAACTTTTCACCATGAAATCATTGGATTTGGGCTGTTCTAGGATGACGTCATCATGGAGTTCTTAGGAACATTGTAGGATCGATATGCGACCTGAACGAGTCGGTACAAGTCAAATCAAAGTCGTTGGAGTGGCGGAATCACACTAACAACTGTGAATCTGTGAAAGAAATGGTGTAGAAGAACATATATACACTTTAATACTAGTTTCCATTGATAATCAACGTGAATACACTGTAGAAATTTTGGCAGCACTTCGTTACACTTCACTGATTTCGTACCAAATGGAAACCTCAACACTCATATTAATAGGAGTGTTGATTTCGCACGAAATGGTAACAGACCATTTCGTGCGAAATGGTTACAAAACATAAATACGTTAAACATTTCGACACTTTTCACCCTATTACAAGCTACCGACACGACCTAGACTGATGACATAGGCGATAGACATTATGTATCAACAAACTCCCCCTTAGATATTGCCGGAGTCTTCAGTCTGTCGGTCTTCCGCACTTCACAATGACATGAACTTTTCTTCACGAGGCTTTGGCTTCCTCCTCAATAAACTCTTCAACTTTTCATTTTCTATCTCTACTTTCGCTTTTTCTTCAGCCTGCATACTCATGAACCTTCCTCTCCACAAACGATCTTTCTCTTCACGATCTTTCTTTCTCTTTTCAGCTTTCAAAGCTTCTTCCTTTTCAATCTCCCTCCATTTAGTCTGTTGATACATAATGTCTATCGCCTATGTCGTCAGTCTAGGTCGTGTCGATAGTTTGTAATAGGGTGAAATATGTCAAAACGTAATGTATTTATGTGTTTAGTGCCATTTCGCACGAAATGGGTGTTAACCATTTCGTACGAAATGGAAGTTTTCATTTCGTACGAAATGGTGTGTTACTATTTCGTGCGAAATCAGTTTCCTATAAATAGGAGACTTCGCGTTTTCATTTGGTACGAAATCAGTGAAGTGTAACGAAGTGCTGTCAAAATTTCTACAGTGTATTCACGATGATTATCAATGGAAACAAGTATTAAAGTGTATATATGTTCTTCTACACCATTTATTTCACTGATTCACAGTTGTTAGTGTGTTTTCGCCACTCTAACAACTTCGATTTGACTTGTACCGACTCGTTCAGGTCGTATATCGATCCTACAGGTGGTATCAGAGCTCAGGATGAGTAAAATCGACTGAATCAGTGCTTTGAATTAGATTTTTAAACTTTTTCACGGTCAAACTGGACTGAGTTTTTGATATAACGTGTAAAACATCGTCTTAATCAATCCTGGAAAGTTTCAGAAGTTAATTCGGACTAAAACTGATCAAAAAGTTGCAAAAACCCATTTCGTTTGAAATCATGATGTTCATTCGGTACGAAATGAGCCATTTTGTGTGACAGAGCAGTATTTCATTTGAAAAACTTGTCTATTTCGTACGAAATAGTCGTTTTCGTTTGAAAGTATCATTTTCACAAATCATTTCGCACGAAAGAGGCATTTGAAATCATTTCGCACGAAATGACATAGGGTTTTCGTTTAAAAAACAATCTGTTTGCTGATTTCGCACGAAATAGCAAGGTGTTTTCGTTTGAAAGTTGTTTTCGTGTAAAAAGTCCATTTCGTCCGAGAGTCATTTCGTTTGAAAATCCTTTTTGTGTAGAAGTTGTTTTCGGGTGAAACCATTTCGCTTGAAAGATTGATTTTTCAAAACTTAACAATTTTTCAAAATTAAAAATGGATCAAGAGTTTTACAACGCGTTCTTCTGGAATGGTCTACCTACACAGTCTCCAGCAAGTATTGTTCAAAATGTGAATATGGAGAATGAACTTGGTACGACGCAAACGCCTCCAAAGTTGATGAATATCGAGGACTACTCGGGTTGGCAAGATAGGTTTAGAAACTGGGTGCAAGCGAACCACTTCGAGTGTTGGATGAAAATAGCGTCTAAGTATGTAGCTCCGCTTACTGAAGCAGGAATTGAAAAGACACTTAGCACTTTCACACCGTCCGAGCAAGATAGTTTTAAGGCTGAGAAGAAGATGATAAGCATACTTCAGCAGGCTATCAAAGAGTATATCTTTATTCTTCTACAGCATCACGGGGATGCTCAGTCAATCTGGAATGCATTGAAGATTAAGTTTTTGGGAAGCATTGCAATGATCAAGAGCAAGACGGCATTGCTTAAGAAGGAATTTGATATCTTCAAAGCTACTAAGGGTGAATCTACAAAAGAACTGTTAGAAAGATATTGTCATCTTGTTGTTGAAATGAAACATTTGAATATCACTAAGACTGATGAAGAGTGGGTGGACAAGCTTGCAGATGCATTACCCTATGATGAATGGGGTACATATTTGATGGTTCTGAAAAATAATTTGGAGTATGTCGGGTTTAACTTGAGCACATTCATCGAAAAGATAGAGGCACATGAACTAGAGCTTCGAAAGATCAGAAAGATGAACTCTGCAAATGTGCAACAGGATGTGCAACTGTATTATAAAGGGAGTTCAATTGCTACGTCAACTCCTAGCCCAAAAATCCAAACGGTGTTTAGTGCAGAATCATTGGGAAGTTCAAAAAGTTCAAAAAATCCAAACGGTGTTTGAACCAAACCCAAAGATGCAAGAATCTCAGCAAAGCTCGTCAAATTCAAGTAATCAGGGTCATGTTTCTGGGATTCAATGCAATATTGCAGTAACTATTAAGAATGGAAATGAATTCACTGAAGCTGCTGCGAAACAACATATTGCATTGATGGCTTCCGTTCTTGATTCATATGAGAGCTTAGTAGCAGGAAGGATCGGGAATCCCGATATGACAAAGGAGGATTACGATCAGATAGATCATGAAGAGCTAGAGCTAATAGACATCAGATGGTGCATGGCGAGCGTTGTGAGAAGGGCACAACGATTCATGGAGATTACGGGAAGAAACAGTCTTATTGGTCCAGAGTGCAAACTTGGTATTGATAAAGCAAAGGTCACATGCTTTAAGTGTAAGGAAAAAGGACATTTCAAAAGAGAATGTCCGAATAGAGAAGTGAAGAATCATCAGAATCCGTTTGCAAATGATTACTACTAACAAGCAATTTATCACAAGAACAGTCAGCAACCGTTTAATCCTAGACCTCAGATTGAGAACAAACCGGAGAGGGCTTTTCTGGTGAATCGGGACGATGAGAAATTAGCAGAGGGGTTCAGTTGGGATAAGTATGTTCCTAGTGATGGTTTGGCGATGATGGCAGAAATAGTTGAGATGCCGGAAGAAGTGACGGAAACTGAGGATGTTAGTGAAGTTGTGAGTGAGGAGAGTATGGCTGAACTTGAGGAAGCCGTTGCAGAAGTTTATTATTATCAATCTGAACAAGAGGTTATTGCTAGTTCTTTCAAATCAATAATGCCTCCTAATGTTTTTGAATCTTTTGCAGGTTTCTTCAACGAGCCAACTACTGAAATTTGTCCACTATATGAAACTGAGAAGACTCAAGTTGAAGAGATTATTGATGTTTCTAAAGAGATGACCAAGGAAACGCTGAAGGAGATTGCTGACAAAGCGTTGATGGTGAAGCTACAAGAGGTAGAAAACACTCAAGTGTCAGAGTCTATTCAAAAGGAGTCTGTTGAAACGGAGTCGGTCAAACAGGAGTTCGAACTCAAACCAGAAAATGTGGAGGTCAAATCTGAGGAACAGTCAGTGTCTGAGTCTGACAAGTGTGGTAAAACTGATATGAAAACTGAAAATGATGATAAAGTTTTTGAAAAGATCGATTCAATTCCTGAAACTCCATGCCAAAACTATTCAAAACCTTGCATGGAATGTCTTGAAAAAGACAAACAGTTTCAAGAATTGAAGAAATACACTTATAAAGTAAAATTTGATTTGTATGATGTGAAAGGAGCTTATGACACTTTATCAAAATTGATAAAAATGATCCAAAATGAAAGCAAGGAACCTGCAAAAGATTCAAAAACAAAGGAATCGATTTTGAAAAGAAAATGGCTAAATAGGATGTCAAGCCAAAGGAGACATTGAATGAAGTGTTTGTTTCTGGTCCGAGTATTGAAGTTGAGAAAGAGTATATTTTTAGTCAAAAGGCTGTGGACGATTTCAATACAGCAAAGAAAATCCATGATGAGACAAACAGATTTATTTTTGTCGAATATGATAAAAGAGTCTGTTACCGTTGTAATGAAATCGGCCACATGGCCAAACAGTGCACTAAAAAGATTGAAAAACCTGTTTTTCATAAACAAAAACCAAAAACTTCATGTGTTGAAAAGGGTAAAACACCAATGGTTTCCCCCGTTCGTATTCTGAAAAGAGGTGAATCGTTGAAGTCCGAGGATAAACCAAAATCTACCTTTGAGATTCGTGAATCTTCGAAATCTCCAAAGACTTCAAAGGTTTATCCGAAAAACAAGATGTTTCAAAACCAATCATGGGTGGAAAAACCAAAACAGACATTTGAAGAAAAGAAAATGGAAAAGATTTTAAAATCTGAAGTCACTATGTTTGTAACAACTGAAGGTAAAATCGAGTTTGAATTGGCCAAAGTGATTGATGAATTCCCACTTATTAAGGAGGGAGATATTAAATCAAAGCCAAAACCTGTGGTTTCGAATGTGAGTTTCGACATTCCAAAAGTGGACGTACCTCATAACATCATGTTTGGTAGCATACCAAATGTGGATAAGTCATGGGTATCGCTGTTTAAATGATTATTTGTAATGTGTGCAGGGACTTCCGAGATATATTATCTCGAAGTGGATCATGGATAGTGGCGCTTCAAGGCACATGACTGGAATGTTGGTTTTGCTTTATTACGTCAAATCAATAAACGGTGGATATGTTGGATTTGCAGAGACGCAGGGTGGCCGAATAGTTGGTGAAGGAATTCTGATAAATGGTGTTGTAACGTTTGACAAAGTGAACTATATTGCAGAACTAGAAAACAATTTGTTGAGCATATCACAGATTTGTGACAAGTCATTTACAGTTCATTTCACTAAATCTGAATGTTTAATAATCAAACCAGGCTTTAAAATACATGAAAACATGGTGTTGATGCGAGCTCCACGGGAACACGATTTGTATGTCCTGGATATGAGCGTCGCAACAACATCTGACAGAAAGCCAAAATGTTTTGTAACAAAAACGAAACCGACTGAAAAAGAGTCAAGATTGTAGCATCGAAAGATGGGCCACATTCATGTCAGAAAAATGAATTTCTTGGTTCATAATGATTTGGTTGAAGGTGTTAATCTGAAAAATTTTCACTTGAATGATGATTGTGTAGAGTGCAAAAAGGGAAAGTAGACCAAGAAGACACATCCAAAGAAGCTATTGAATTCAATCAAACTACCGCTAGAAAGACTCCACATGGATCTTTTTGGACCGACAAATGTTCAAAGCATGTGTGGAGAGTCATATTGCCTAGTTGTAACTGACGACTTCACAAGATTTTCTTGGGTGTTGTTCCTCATAAGCAAAGACGAGACGTTTGATATGTTGATGAAGTTATTCAAGAAGATGGAGAGGCTGTACAAGTTGCCAATCAGAAGAATTCGAAGTGATAATGGCACGGAGTTTAAGAACAATCGTATGCTCGAGTTTTGTAACGACAAAGGCATTCTTCATGAATTCAGTGCGCCCTATACTCCACAGCAGAACGGCGTCGCTGAACGAAAGAATCGCACTTTGATCAAGACAGCCCGGACCATGCTAGCAGACTCCAAATTGCCGATTCATTTTTCGAATGAGGCAGTCGCTACGGCATGTTATACGCTGAACCGGGTTCTAAGTGTCAAGAAACACAAGAAAACCTGCTTTGAACTATTACATGGCTATAAACCAAATTTAAAATTCTTAGAACCGTTTGGATCACCATGTACTTTTATTGATCCAGATGGTAAGTTTGGTGCAAAAGCTAATGAAGGTTTCTTTGTAGGTTATTCAAGTCCGCTAAAGCGAGTATTTGTTCCAAGCTTGAGGAAAATCATTGAAGTTCAGCATGTTGATTGTCAAAGGCATACAGCTCCGAAACAACTTCTTGGAAACAGATTGCTTTTCAACTACGATAAACTCTGGGAGTCGTTCCAATTGCCAAATGAGCCAAGTGATGAGGAACTCGTACTACTTTACCAACAACAACAGTCTCAATCGCAAGAACAGGTGCCGAGACTGTTGGTAGTTTCTCAATCCACCGTGGGTACACACGATCATGAGGCCGGACCAAGTGGAACAGCTCACGAACCTCCAGAAGAACCAGTACCAGTTTTTTATCAATCCGACGACTCAGAATCGGAAACCGATCCGGTTTATGGCGAGGAACCAACTACTGGAAATACAAATGCTGTTGATCACACGGGTGATCAAGATATCACATCAATGCAATCGGAAGTGAGCGTGCCTGACACTGTCATGCCAAGAACTCTATCGTATCATCCTTCAGAACAAATCATCGGAGAGCTTCATAGTGGCGTGATATCTCAGGTAGAGCCAAAAACATACAAAGAAGCATTAACAGAGGATAGCTGGGTGAATGCAATGCCGGAGGAGCTGCAACAGTTTGAGAAGCTAGGTGTATGGAGATTGGTGGATTTGCCTGAAAATCAAAAGTTGATAAAGACCAAATGGGTTTTTAAGTGCAAACGCGATGATAGAGGCGTGATTGTGAGGAATAAAGCACGGTTGGTAGTTCAAGGGTTCAGTCAGCAGGAAGGGATAGATTTTACAGAAGTGTATGCCCCTGTTGCTAGACTCGAGGCGATAAGAATCTTCCTGGCATTCGCGTCGTGGAAAGGATTCAAAGTCTACCAACTAAATGTCAAATCTGCATTCCTATATGGCAAAATCAAAGAAGAAGTGTACGTCGGACAACCACCAGGTTTCACCGATCCACTGCACAAAGATAAAGTCTATCTTCTCGACAAAGCATTATACGGTTTGCACCAGGCCCCGAGCGCCTGGTACGAGACGCTTTCCCAACATCTGCTAGCCAACGGGTTTGTCAGATGGACGGTTGATAGCACTTTATTCACAAAAGAGGTTGCAGGGCATCTACTCATCGTTCAGATCTACGTTGACGATATCATTTTTGGTTCAACAAATGATGAGTTATGCAAAGAATTTGAGAAGGTCATGAAAAAGAAGTTTGAGATGAGTTCGATGGGGGAGATGAAGTTCTTCCTAGGGCTTTAGGTTGAACAAATGCCCGAAGGAATCTTCATTCATCAAACTAAATATGTGAATGATATCTTGGACAAGTTCAACATGTCCGGATCATCACCTATTTCAACCCCCCTGGTGATTAATCATGGTATCTGTCCGGATGAAAGCGGCGAAAAAGTGGAAGAGACGCTGTATCGGTCAATGATAGGATCGCTAATGTACTTGACCGCATCCCAACCAGACATCATGTATCCAACTTGCCTCTGCGCCCGATATCAGTCAAGCCCAAGAGCATCTCATTTGATGATAGTAAAGAGGATTCTACGGTATCTTAAAGGTTGTCCAAGTTTCGGCTTGTGGTATCCCCGATCTGGTGACTTCTCTCTAACTGGCTTTTCTGATTCTGACTTCGGGTCATGTAAGCAAAATTCTAAGTCCACCACTGCAGATTGCCAGTTCTTTGGAACTCGGCTGATTACTTGCCAGTGCAAGAAACAAACCACAGTCGCTCTTTCTATTTGCGAGGCTAAATACGTTTCAGCTTCCAGTTGTTGTTCCCAGATTCTCTGGATTCAGCAGCAGATGAGGGATTATGGTTTGCAATTCTTGGATACCCCAATTTATGTGGACAATGAGGCAGCGATAAACATTACTAAAAATCCTTTGCATCACTCAAAAACAAAACATATTGAAATTCGACATCACTTTATCCGTGATTGTCACGAGAAAAAGTTGATTAGAATTGAACATATACACACCGATGATCAGAGAGCTGATTTTTACACAAAACCGTTTGATAGAACGAGATTTCATTATCTTCTAAAATTGAACGGGATAAAAAATTTGTTTTCTGGGAGGGTGATCGAGTGTAAAGCCGAGGAGGACGGTGATCTGAAGTGATCTTCGTCTTTTTGTCATGTTTCTGTACAGTTCTTTATTGCTTTGATAAAACCAAAAACACAAAAATATGTTTTTGATTTTTGGGGGAGAAAATTTGCAAAAAATACAAAAACATGATAAAATTCCAAAATCCAAAAACATCTGAAAAAGAAAAATGAGTTTTGTTGTGAAAAAGAGGAAATGATAGTACATCAGTAGACGGTCCCTACATGCTAAAGATATGGAATGTTTAATAGTGATAAACGGTCTCACTGATGATGTGTCAGTAGATTTTATACATTTAGTAAACTGTGATATAAACATAAAGAAATCACTTGCTTATCTCGTGTTGAACTTTTCACGGATATATGGGTAACCCCCGAAATCTCGTTTGAAAGGTCCCCTTTTCTGAAATACCAGGTCTTTATGCTTAGTGATATCTGGGGTATTATCCCGGGACTTCTGATTTTGCGTTGGCAATGGCCTAGTCCCCGGAGAATACTTTACGCTGCTTGAAATAAAAGCCCCCCCCCCCCCTCAGCATAAAAAATGGTTGCAAACTCAAAAAAGATAAATTATTATGCAAAAGTTGAGCCTTCATCTCAGCAAAATAATGAGCTCTCAAGGTTTCGCACCAACCCCTACAGATATCATCTAGGTATACTCACCTGTAAGACTGAATATTGGGATCTGGATACGGGAGTATATTCTGATGTGTGATACACAGATAGGTCCAAGTCTTAAAACACTTAATCTCGTATCTCGATTCAGTTGAACTTTGTATGAAAATTTAAGTGGATCAGTATACTGACAATTTAGGTGAATCGTTTAGAATTTAAAATGTTTAAAGCTTAACGGTGCATGTGATTTGTCAAAATCTAATATGATCCTCTTACACAAACTCACAAAAAGATGTTTGTATATAGTATATTTTCGTAATCCATAAACTGGTCAATGCAGAAAGTCAAACGCAGTTTGACTTTAACGCTAAAATGAAAGAAAAGAACGAAAGAGGACTTACAAACGGGTCCAAAGAGATTTGATTCCAAGTAATCTCAGGTAGGAAATGTATAAACACAACCACTTAGAGAAAAACTCAGATCAAATGTGGGTTTTGCAACAAATGGGGTGGGGTTTATATTGGATTTCTAGAACCGTTAGGATCGTTTCTTGATTCCCGAGCCTTAATCTCAGCCGTACACCTCGTGCCCACTGATTTGAATACCATGGGAGCCTCCAAACCAGCCCATAGATTGCCTAAAACCATGTGCATAAGTGTGGAACAGCTGGATCAAGCTGGAAACATGTTTCTGATGTCTGGCACCTGCTTACGGACCGCAAGCAAGTCTCTATACGGTCCATAAGGGACCTGCAGACCAGCAACTTTCAGAAATGACAATTTTAGTCCCTGAAGCCCCAAACTTGGTTTTTGATGCATTTTTGACACGTTTAAGCCCCGTTAACCCCATTTCAAAGCTCTAAAATGAAGTTAAAGTATAGGGAACTTAAAATGTGCTCAAAAATATCTCGGATGTCTGTTCGTTTGGCCGTACGGTTGCGTTGTTCGGTTAATTACGACAGAAGTCGTAACAGACGTGTGTACGATCCAAAATGCGCGACGAATGGATTTTTGACAAGCCAATCACTAAAATAAAATATTTTAATGATTACATAAATTTTTTGATGTCCGGATGTATTCAGAACGTAAGATATGCGCGAAAATGCAAACTTGCGCACTTTTTGACGCTTTTAGTCTCTGAATGACCAAAAGTTTATTTCTAAGATATGTAAAGGATATTTAGGGTGTGTTTAACTTATGATCAAGTTCCGGAATGTCCGTTACAGTACAAATTGACATACTTTCGCAGTTTGTCGAATTTAGTCCATGTAAGCAAATAAACTTGATTTCGGCACACCAAACCTTCCAAAACTTATTTCTAAGTTAGGTAAGGGTTATTTAAGCTATGTTAAGCCCATGTCACTATTCTGGAGTGTTTGTCGCATTAAACTGATTATAGTTACGCATCAGTGCGCATATAACCATCCAGAAAGTGATTTAGAGCCCGAAATCGAACAAGAATTAATATGTGCAAACGATACACGTATTTATACAAATCCCAAGTATGAAATACAATATTTCATGGGTTTGGTATTTGTTTGACGGTTGAAGTGACACAGGTGTCACAGTCTCCCCTACTTCAGGAAATTTCGTCCCGAAATTTATTTTTAGAGGAAACTTGTGAGAGCTTGAAACATGAAGTTGAAAAGATCAAACAACACTGGTTAGAGTCCTAAACTTCTAGTAACTTTAAATAACATCATGCTTGCAATGTGATAGGGATACTTATATACAAGTATATAAAGCGTTATTGGTGCGTCCACCGTACCTCTATTACATTGTTCACATTCCGTTATGGTTGTCACTATCGGTTCTTACACATAATAAGTCTTACTGTGGTTTCCGTGCACTGAACTTCGTAATTATGTATGCATCCATAATTACGTAATTCCTTGCATAGTCACGTAGTGCATCTTACAATGTGTAGGGGAAGGAAATAATGAACGAGCTTGTGATGATTGTGACTAGACCACCATAGGGTCCTTTTAATTAAATCAATAAATGATTTAAATAGACTACCAAGGAGTCTTTTCAGCTTATATCATCACATGTTATTATTAACCAGATTCCGAATCAATCTTTCTGACAAGACCACTCAAGGGGTCTCCTTGAAAGATGGAACGGTACTATGTAATCCAAGGGTCTTAACGATTACGTAGAAGCCCATTAAGGATTTAAGGTAGTACCTTTTGGAATATCCTACTACGAATCCCTCATATGAAGATATGAAAGGTTCTACGAGGATTTGGATAACGAATATCCAGAGTATACAAAAACACAAAAGTGAGTAAAAGAAAACACAAAATGCATAAACACATAATCACATAATTGTTTAACTTGATTTTAGATTTGTTATCATTTTATTAATTTTTTGTACTAACTGTGCACATGTATTCAAAGCACACCAGGTATCCAATCTGTGGATTTTGATTGGTGCTTTAAATATTTCCAAGAATCTAACTATAAAGATAGAAAGATCTAAAAAAGAAAATTCGATTTCGATTATAAGGAATCAAAATGTTCGAATTAAGGCATACAAGGAATCCAGTTAAGGACTCTAATTTGAATGATAATCATCCACAAGGGTCTAATGTGAAGATAAGAAGATCCCATATGGATTTTTGAAGTTGCAGATGTTTTGAAACCTTGCACTGGATGTGCTTAAGTCAAAACATGAAGTAAAAATGCTTATGAAGTTGAGATGCTGGATATGTCAAGGCGACATATGAAGGGGAATTTGAAGGTTAAGTCAATGTATGAGTAGAATATTTTTGAAAACTATGCATGGAGTTCTTAAAAAAAATGTGTTCAATGCTTTTGAAACCTTATGTAAAATACTTTTGAAATCATAAAGTAGGTGTATTAGGTAGGTATACTTGTAAAAATGTTTTAAAATTATGCGAGATGAATTTTGAAATTATGTATAAGGTTTTTGAAAACATGAATGATGCTTTTGAAATCATGCACTTGATATAAGTAATTATACTGTATTAATAACATTTTGAAATCATGAAGGTTGTTTTTGAAAACATAGACAATGTTTTTGAAATCATGGAGGTTGTTTTGAAAACATAGACAATGTTTTTGAAATCATGGAGGTTGTTTTGAAAACATAGACAATGTTTTTGAAATCATGGAGGTTGTTTTTGAAAACATAGACAATGTTTTTGAAATCATGGAGGTTGTTTTGAAAACACAGACAATGTTTTTGAAATCATGGAGGTTGTTTTTGAAAACATAGACTATGTTTTTGAAATCATGGAGGTTGTTTTGAAAACTTATGTTATGCATGTTGAAAAATCAGAACGTAATGGGTATGAGATTTGAAAATACCCTTAGTTATCTAACCAAGGATTCAAAGGCACAAATGTGCGAAAAGCACGATTACTCATAATGTCACTTCATTTCATGTACTTCGTTTCTTAGAATGAAACGAGTACTTAAATTTTTTTTCGAGGAAATCATGAGCGATCACTTGAAAGGGAGAATCACAAGTGTAGTTTTTAAAGAACATAGTTCCTTGATGTAGGTATCATAGGGAAATGCCATACACATATGTAACTACACTTGTATATCAGAATTGTGAACAACAATTTATTCATAAACTGAACATATTGTTTCCGAGTTCAACAAAAGAAACAAAAGCAACAGATACAAATTATTTAAAGCAACAACTTCTTCTAATCAGCCAAATGCTCATCCAAGGGTTGGATTTGCATTGACAATCTTTGGGCATTTGCTCCTGAAATGGCTTGTCTCGCCACAGTTGTAGCAAGTACTAGACGGAAAACGAGCTTGAGTAGGGTTGACTTGGAGTTGGGTAGCAGCAAGGTTTATAGCAGCTTTGTTTTGGATAGCAAAGTGGCATATGCTAACCAAATGTCCCCACCGTCCACAATAGGTACATTTGAAGCAGGGTAAGAGGTTTGAATGATGACGGTTGCATTGCAAGCACCAAGGAGCAGCTCCTAAGTACGGCTTCCTAGCTGGTGGCCTTGCCACTTGGCTAGGTCCCGCTTGATTAGGTGTAACTGCTGCGGGTTTCCTTGAAGCCTTACGCTTCCTTGATTTTGGTGCAGGCTTGACTTCTGCTTCCTTTGGAGACTTTTGAGTGGCTTCATTGTTGAGACGAGACATGGCAATGCCTAAATCCACAGTCTTCAGAATCACTTCGCCTATTTGCTGGGCAAATTTGGCTGTTTGCTCGGACATTTGACAGTTGCTGAGAGGAAGAGACATTCTAGGAGAAAATGAAAGACATAGGAAGAAACAAGTGAAAGGTTATCGGATAGTCAAAACAGAATGGCAACGCATAAAAATTGCGATCATTTGTTTGTTACCTAAGGCAAACAAATGAGACGGTGACTAATCAAAGTAAACGGGTCATATCAATGTATCACTGAAGACATGCTCGCCTATAAGTGAACACTCACCCCAAGAGTTCCCAGGTAAGAGTGACTGGTCCGATTCTGCGGATTTATACGAACACTCTAGCCTTAGACAGAAAACTCAAAGTTTAGGCATTCACCCTTCCAGTTTGCACGTGTTCACATCAAAAGACCCAAACTTTGATGAGATTTGAAAACTTAGAGGGTTCAAAACCTAGTAATTAATCATCCTAGAACAGATGATTGCTTTTCAAAGTGGTTTTGAAATTTATGTTCTTGTTGTGGTTGTCGCCTAAGGATAGGTGACGGTATTGTTTTATGACTAAACGCAAGTAAACTCGCGTTAGGGTCCTAGGAAGGTTATAGACTAGGTCAAAGCATTACTAATAACCTAATTCCCTACAACCATGAGCTCTGATACCAACTTTTCTGTGACACTCTGACCACGTAAAACAACAAATCGTGGCGGAATCATCGGGGAGTGTTGTAACAGAATCATTGTTTCATAACACATGGAAATTTAAATGTTGTTTTATTGATTAAAAGAGTTACAATGTTTTAACAAACAAAGAAGTATAACACAAATTAACTAGTCTTGCATCTTTTATCGTCACTAAGGCCCAAGGTCTGCCTAAGTGTATCTTGATAAGTCCTAGGCATCATTTCTTGAAACACATGTGAAAATAGGTACGTCAGCATAAAAATGCCTGTGAGATACATAGGTTTTGTGAAAATAGGATTCATGACTTATAAGTTTAGAAAAAAGGTTGTTTAACAAAAGTCAGTCATGATCCTTGTAAAATGTTTTGTTTTATAAATCATTTGAAAAGCGATGATAAAGATATGTAAAAGAGTAATGTGAGGTTAAATGAATAATCAAGTAAAATGAGTTTTGTATAAAATAAGTTGTTTGTAAAACAATGTCTTGTGAAAAATATGTTATTTGTATAAAATGTTATATGTCTAAATTGAAATGATTCAAATAGCGCTACGATATGTAATACCATACAAGCACTTATATATAGGAAGTACCAACGGCGTATCCACCATGCTTGTATCATATTACACACGCCTCGTTACTTAAATCACTTTACCCAAACAAACCACCAATGTAAATTGCCCATGTCTAAACCATTTGTCAAATGTCTTTGTGTAATCCATGTCAAAATGTTTATGTCAAAATGTAGTCCATGAAATATGTATATCAATATCAAAGTGTCTATGTCAAATGTCAATTATGTAATGTGTAAACAAAATGTCATGTATGGCAAGTGATATATATATATATATATATATATATATATATATATATATATATATATATATATATATATATATATCCACTGAGCCATAGGTAAAAATGCACAAAACAATGTATTGAAGTAAAACGTGGTTTAAATCAACGTTATGTTTTGTGGAAATGCATGCTATACTGAATACAAACATTTATGCGGTGTTGTGAAAATACATACATCCAAGCCTTGTGACTGTGGTGATAAGCCCTTAAACAAATTAAAGGTCTATCTGTGTTATGTTTTATCGAATTCGGTCATTCCTTCCATCCAAACATACCTAGGATGTCAGGAACGGGAGTTGTCAATTCCTATGGTACCACTACCTACTACCGAACGGCATGATCGGTGTTAATGAATGTAATTTAGTCCCGTTAAACAAACCGAATGATATACCAAATGTAAACATGTTTTATGAAAATAATGTACCTAGTATGCTAAGTAAACATATAGGGTAAAGATGTAAAACAATGTGTCCATATGTTACGATAACATATGCAACAGAGATGCAATGTAAAACAATGTACTAAGTATGCTAAGTTAACATACAAAGCAGGAAAAGTCATGTAAAACAATGTGCTAGCATGCCCAGTCATCATACATAGCAGAAAAGTCATGCAAATCAATGTGCTAGCATGTTCAGTCAACATACATAGCAAAACAAGATGTAATGTAAATCAATGTGCTAGCATGCTCAGTCAACATACATAGCAAAACATAATTGAAATCATGTACTAATAGTGTACTAATGAACATAGCAAGTATATGACATGAAAACATGGAAAGCACGAAAGTAACAAGTAGGCACATGTGTTTCACCCCAAAACAGTTTGAAAAACAGTAAAAGAGGGGACTATGTACTCACATAATCACCTTGAAAACATTTAAAAAGAGGGGGTCTATGTACTCACTTGAGATTGCTCAGAAGTCCTAAGATAACCACCAAGCAAGGCTAGAAGATCAAGGAATCAAACGGCACCCTATATAGATAACTACATAAATAACCGGACCTAAATCGGGAGATTGGATAGTAGGAGGTTTCGTAAACCAAATGATTATTGGAACTCATATGATATGGTTTAACAAAGCCTACATACTAAAATGAAACCTAACCTAAGTGCTTATGACCCATTACGACCCGTTTAGGTAGCTTATGCTACTTTAACGCGTCGTTTGCGTAAAATGCGTTCGGACCTCCCAACTAGCCCTATGACAAGTAAGATATGCCTTAACATGTTTAATATTGTTTTCAAATCAGTTTATATGTCAAAAGTTATGTTACATAGGCTTAAAATGAATTTTGGCGCAAAAAGGGCATTTTGGTAATTTTTCTAAGGCATAAGGACTACTTATCATACAACTACTTAAACGACGTGACCATAAGGTATAGCCTCGGAAGGTTATTCCCTATTACAACTATGGTCACCTAAGGTGTTTGGTCGGATCCTAATGATCGATCAAATGGGTCGGGTTCGAAACTATAAGCGATTGTTTAGATCGCTTACCTTACGACCCTAGACAAGCACAAATCTAAAAGTGACGAGTTAAACATGTTAAAACATGTTTAACAAGGTTTAAAAACAGGTTTGGTATCAAAACAAACGGTTTTGATACCCACAAGTAGTTTGGTTACAAAGTACGCGAGAATACGCATTTTGGCCGAAACTACGACTCGTCACTGAACCTAGATAACGTGGTAATCACTAGGGACTATAACCATCGTGATTACGCTCACGTTATGAAGTTCAAACGAACTTCGCATTGACCATAAACTGGTCAATGCAGAAAGTCAAATGCAGTTTGACTTTAACGCTAAAACGAAAGAAAAGAACGAAAGAGGACTTACAAACGGGTCCAAAGAGATTTGATTCCAAGTAATCTCAGGTAGGAAGTGTATAAACACAACCACTTAGAGAAAAACTCAGATCAAATGTGGGTTTTGCAACAAATGGGGTGGGGTTTCTATAGGATTTCTAGAACCGTTAGGAGCGTTTCTTGATTCACGAGCCTTAATCTCAGCCGTACACCTCGTGCCCACTGATTTGAATACCACGGGAGCCTCCAAACCAGCCCATAGATTGCCCAAAACCATGTGCATAAGTGTGGAACATCTGGATCAAGCTGGAAACATGTTTCTGATGTCTAGCACCTGCTTACGGACCGCAAGCATGTCTCCATACGGTCCGTAAGGGACCTGCAGACCAGCAACTTTCAGAAATGACAATTTTAGTCCCTGAAGCCCGAAACTTGGTTTTTGATGCATTTTTGACACGTTTAAGCCCCGTTAACCCCATTTCAAAGCTCTTAAATGAAGTTAAAGTATAGGGAACTTAAAATGTGCTCAAAAATATCTCGGATGTCGGTTCGTTTGGCCGTACGGTTGCGTTGTTTGGTTAATTACGACGGAAGTCGTAACGGACGCGTGTACGATCCAAAATGCGTGACGAATGGATTTTTGACAAGCCAATCACTAAAATAAGATATTTTAATGATTACATAAATTTTTGGATGTCCGGATGTATTCAGAACGTAAGATATGCGCGAAAATACAAACTTGTGCACTTTTTGATGCTTTTAGTCCCTAAATGACCAAAAGTTTATTTTAGCACACTGAACCCCTCAAAGCCTATTTCTAAGCTATGTAAAGGATATTTAGGGTGTGTTTAACTTATGATCAAGTTCCGGAATGTCCGTTACAGTACAAATTGACATACTTTCGCAGTTTGTTGAATTTAGTCCCTGTAAGCGAATAAACTTGATTTCGGCACACCAAAACTTCCAAAACTTATTTCTAAGTTAGGTAAGGGTTATTTAAGGTATGTTAAGCCCATGTCACTGTTCCAGAGTGTTTGTCGTGTTAAACTGATTATAGTTACGCATCAGTGCGCATATAACCTTCCAGAAAGTGATTTAGAGCCCGAAATCGAACAAGAATTAATATGTGCAAACGATACACGTATTTATACAAATCCCAAGTATGAAATACAATATTTCATTGGTTTGGTATTTGTTTGAAGGTTGAAGTGACACAGGTGTCACAGTTTGAATGATGTATCATTTGACATTGATCATTTCGCACGAAATGATCATTTCGTGTGAATATGATTTCGTGTGAAAGATGAAGTGTTTGAAATTTGTTCGAAATGTTTCTAACTTGAATATTTGTTGGACTTTTCAGGCTTCGAATGTTCTGTTCGATCCATTGCACAACATCTGTTGTGTATATAATGAGAAGTTGCCAAAAATGGATGCCTTTAAAAGTATTCTGGAGTTTATGAAGAGATTACCAATACAGAAGGCATTGACGAATCAGCACTTGGTATTTAGCTCCCACATTCAGCGCTTCTGGGAAAATGCAAAGTATGACGAAGAGAACAAAGTTATTACTTTGATTGTGAGTTTGGATGAGGAAGACATGGAAATTGTTATAACAGAGCAGCTTGTTCGAGAGGTGATCAATTTTCCGGAGGATGAAAATTCACCTACAAAGTTCCCAGAAGGAATGGTCAAAGGATGCATGCTTAGAATAGGTTATAGTGGTCCTCTAAACAGCGCAAATTATTTGAAATCTTGTTTTTCTAAACCAGACAAGTTTTTCATACATTCGATTCTTCATGCACTGAGTCACCGAAAAGGAGGTTATGATATTATGCGTGATTATCAGATGAATATGGTGACTGTGTTGGTTCTAAACAAGAAATAAAACTTCTCGAGAATTGTTTTTCATTACTTGAAGGAAAACATTATATCTGGGAGTAAAACTTGGATTTATCCAAGATTCATTCAGATGATTCTTGATCATGCGTATCCAAATCTTGTTAGGGATAAGAATACTGATTTGTTGGGTTTAAAACACATGGATAATGAAACGTTGATTGTGCTATCCAGGTATCATAAGAATCATCCCAAATCGGGCATCAAAGCTGAATTCTTCGGATTTATAAAGGATAAGAATTATGTTGATCCTGATCCGATAAATCACATGAAGTGGAGGAATGAAAAAGAGATGTTGGAAAAGAGTGTTGATGATGAGTTACTAAAGATGGCAGATTTCAAAGAAACACGTAATGAATGGTTTTTAAAGGAAGACAAGAAGAAGAGGAGTAGAAAAACGACTCCTAAAGTGCAAACTAGTGAAGGTTCTTCCTCTCAACCGCAGAAACGTCAAAAGAAGAAAGCGGTAGAGACATTACTGGACGATGAACCAGAGGAAGAAGAAACTGAAGATGTTGATGAGAATATTCAGGGTCGTTTATCTCCTGAATCTGCAGAGTTGTTAAAGAACCTTAATGCAAATCTTGAAGCTGATAAAGAAGCTGGTGAAAAAGGTGATAAAGAAGATAAATGTTCTTCTAGTTCTGAAGAAGATATAGATGAAACGGAACGGTGGAAGAGAGTGAGTTCTAAGAAAGTAACACAGAAGAAAAGAAAGAGGATTGGAAATGATGATGATGATGCATATATTCCATCTCCAGAACACGCTCAGATTGCTCAATCACAAACACCACCGTCATCTGGAGGAAGAAGAAAATATAGTGCAAGAAAAAGTGCTAGACCTCCAACAGCAAGAAAATTGAAAATTGTGCTAAATTCAAAACCAAAAACTACTTAAGAACCACAACCACCACCACCACCTTCACCAAAACAGCAACCAGATCCTATTCCATCACCACAACAACATCCACCATCACCACAACAACAACCACCATCACCACAACCACAACCACAACCACCATCACCATAACCATCGTCACCACAACAACAACCACCGTCACCATCACCACAACAACCACCAATAACTTCACCAATACTTCAAACACCACCATCTACACAAACACCTTCTACTACAACACCTGGTTCTTCACAATTTCCAAACTTTCCGCCTGTTCCTGAAAACACAAATCTGGTTGATATTAATTTCAGTTTCGTAAATGATGAGCTTGTGAAGAAATTACAACAAAAGGTTTATGTGGTGTCAGTTGATAATAAAAGACTGTTAGATCGTGAGAAGAAACTTGAAAAGCGTGTGAAGTTGGTTGAATCTGATAATTCCTCATTATTGAAAAAGATAGAAGCTGATCAATCTGAAATTGATATTCTGAAAGTTTGGATTGCTGAGTTGGAAGAAGAAAAGAATATAAGGGATGAGCAGAACAAGTAGTTTGAATTGAAAAACAAAGAGTTGGAAGACAACAATGCAAGAAAAGAACAAGAGATGTTTATGATGAGGAAAGTATTAGAAAAGTTGATTGATAAGTCTGTTGAACAAGAATTTGTCGAGATCAAGCGTGATGAAGTTAGAGCACGTCGTAAAGCTTAAATGGAAGCTCAAATGAAAGATAAAGGCAAAGATGTTGTAGTTAAAAAAGTAGCTGATGTTTCTGAAGAAAAAACAGAAGCTCCAGCATTATCTGTTCTTCCATTGTCTTCAGTCTCTGGGGTATTCGATGCTGATGTCGAAGTTGATGATGTATTTGATGTTGAAGATGATGAAGATGATGAGGAAGATGATGAAGTAAAAGATGATGATGAGGAAGATGATGTAGATGATGTATTTTCGTCTAGTAGTCATGATGATGATGACGGGAATGAAGATGATGATCAAGGTGCTTCAGGTATTAAAGTTACTGAAACGTCAAAAGACGCAAATGTTGATGATTATCTCAATGATGATGTCAATGAAGAGCCTGAGAATGTTGAGGGTGAGGGGGAGCATGTAAAAGATCAGAATGTTGATGAGAATGAAAGATTGATTCTTCATCTTTAACCAGATATTGAAGATGGTGAAATCAGACATACGTATTCTATGGATGAGATCATCAAGATGACACATATTGATGATATCAATTTTAAGTTTGATTTTGAAGATGAGTTGAATGATTTTGATATCAATCAGCAACCTGACTATCAGTACAAGTATGTTGAAGAGGCTGATAATTATGATAGGTTTGAGATTGACGATTGGAGTGATGATGAAAATGCTGATATTGATACATGTCACACCCCCAAAATCCACCTGCGGAGTACTACCGCTTGGAGGCGTGACTGACCAGGATCCAGCCACCAATCATATCGAACAAGCATATAAGTAGTTGTAAAAATCCAACCAACACAATTGGTGTTCAAACAAACATAGTTAAGTTGCAAGCGGAAGCATAAGTCTTAAATCAAAACATAAGTTTAATTGTTCCAAAGTTTAACGTGGCACACGGCCGTCCATGTCCCCACAACGATCCTTCTCCATGCAAGCTCCAGTTAAGAACCTAGGGACCTGCAAAGCATGTAGTAACGAGTCAACAACAAGTTGAGTGAGTTCACGGTTGGGTGTTCATTTTAAGTTGTTTCGAAAACAGTTTCCTTTAGCTGGCATCCTGCCGTGGGGGTTACCCCATAGTTAAAAACGTGACTTGTGTATTCCCGGTTACTCTGGCTATCCAGCCGTGGGGGCTACCCCGTGTTAGTTATCTGGCATTTCGGCCGTGGGGGCTACCCCATGTATACACTAGACTCGTTACCATATCGACTGCTGACTGTAGTCATGTTTATGTGCCCTGAACTGTCAATGTCTATCATCATTGACATGCCAGTAGTCCATTAGTTCACGCCCGTCCTCTGCGGCACGGTGTGAGGTTTGTCAAACCTAAATAGCGCTATCTAACTAATGACCCGCTCGCCATTGGCCTCGGCGATTAAGTCGATACAAAGATGAGGGACTTCGTGATAGAGTTTTGGTCTAGTACGAGTTATCTGTCCGTGAGGACGAGGAATTACATTCCTGAACCTTTGCTGTCCTACCCAAGGAGGACGAGGAACCCAGTTCCTTAACCCCATTCCCAACCCAGGGAATCCCATGCTTTGTAGAGGGTGTGAACTCACCTTGATTTGCTCGGTAGATACACAGAAAAGTCAATCAAGCAATATCGTGGCTACTCACGTCCTATCACAGTTGTATCATACCAATCAGGTTCGTATTCAATCAGTACACGTATGTTCCTAGCATAATGCATTCAAGTATCGTTCATGGCATACACGTTTTATCATGGCAGATCAACAATATTCACGTTCAACAGTAACATACAAGGTCTGGGCATCAGGCCCAAGAGTCCGGCCCAATCTCTTAAGTCCGAAATGAGGTGCAAACCCAAACAGCGTGTATCTGCGTATAGTCTCGAGTCGCAACCGGGCGTTTGCGACTCGCAACCTGAGTCGCAATCATGGTCTCGGTTCATGCTGTTTTGGTTTCGAGTCGCAACCGAAGGTTTCGACTGGACATAGGCTGATTCGGTACAGTGTACTATCCAATAACATCCTGATTTCATGCAACATGATGTACTATCCACTTAAACATGTTTATTTGTCTAACAACTTACCAAATTGGATCAAACATAGCAGATTTCAAATATTCAAGCATGTTCATATCACATTCAAGTTGTTCTTCATATGTTCATCATGTTCATCATAATATTCAATAGTTCATCCTAAACAAACATGCTCATTTAACCGATTTATGCTAGCATAATCCACCTAGTTTAATGCACCATCGATCCTCATCATTCACACATTCAACCGAGAACATAATAGTACCATATTCAAACATATCTCTACTTATTCATGTATCAAACTAGCATGATTCTTAACAAACCAAACCTATTCTTGCTAACCATGACTTTATCTAGAAATCGAGCATATACATCATAGATGAACAACAACAATCTTAACATCGGTTATTCAAGGAGGATATATATTTATCATGTATGAATCTTAACAAGCAACATGTTATCAAATCATCATCATCAACCGAAAATCACACATCATTATCAACTCAAAATACAATACATAGCATGAATCACTAACCGGTTAGGTTCCCAAGGTGTGAGGGTATGAGGAAATCGATGAATGAGTTCTCAAAGAAGATCCTAGGCTTGAACCGAAGACCCTTGTTGCCGGTTTTGAATCCGAGAATGAGGAAGGAGGTTTGTGTTTCTAGGGTTCTAGTGAGAGGAAAAATAGGAGTGTGTGTGTAGGAGAGTGTATGTAGATTGCCCAAAGAATGACAATGTTGGCTAATAACAAGCTTATATACTTGTTCTAAGTTGATGCACCCTAATGGGCTTTTCGGGTAGGCTAAGGGGTGTGTGGCCCAACCGGCCCACATGTTGCATCGTTCACTCGAGACCACATGGTCTCGAGTCGGGTTCTCGGCCCACTTAAGCATATACACATATTCTACATACTAGCATGCATATAAACATAACACATAATCGCACAAAGGTTCACTTATCATTAATCACACAAGATAACTAGTCACATGTTCATGTCACATCGGGATACAAGAAAGGTTCTAAATTTCGAGTTGTCACATCATCCCCAAGTTGAAAGAAATTTCGTCCCGAAATTTGGTAGGCACTCACTGAGGAAGCTAGTTAAGTTGTATGGTTTTCCCGGTTTTCCTGGGGTGTCACATCCACCCCCCGTTGATCTGGAATTTCGTCCCGAAATTCCGTAGCTTCGGCCTCAGTAGTGGGTGTACTGTTTGCGAACAGTTGGGGATACTTTTGTTTCATCTGATCTTCGCGCTCCCAGGTGAACTCTGGGCCGCGACGTGAGTTCCAACGAACTCGAACGAGAGGTATTCTGGTGCTTTTGAGGACCTTAACATCCCGGTCCATGATTTCAACTGGTTCCTCGACGAATCGTAACTGTTCGTCGATAGTGAGTTCCTTCAAAGGAACTACGTGGGTCTCATCTGACGGACACTTCTTCAGATTCGACACGTGAAAAACGTTGTGAACTGCACCGAGTTCCGCTGGTAGGTTCAGTCTGTAGGCCACCCTGCCTATTTTCTCAATGACTTCGAAAGGTCCAACGTATCGTGGGTTAAGTTTGCCTTGTTTACCAAAATAAACCACACCCTTCCAGGGTGAAACTTTGAGTAGTACCCGCTCCCCGACCTGGAGCTCTAGTGGTTTCCTGTCCTTATCGGCGTAGACTTTCTGACGGTCACGAGCTGCCGCCATGCGTTTTCGTATTTGCGCAATTTGTTCGGTCGTGTCTACCACATGTTCTGGACCAGTGATCTGACTATCTCCCACCTCTGCCCAACAAAGAGGTGACCGGCATTTACGTCCGTACAATGCCTCAAACGGAGCAGCTTTAATGCTGGTGTGGTAGCTATTATTGTACGAGAATTCCACAAGTGGCAGATGCTTTTCCCAGCGGTTGCCAAAGTCGATTACACATGCACGAAGCATGTCTTCTAAGGTTTGAATAGTGCGCTCAGACTGCCCGTCCGTCTGAGGGTGATACGCTGTGCTCATATCTAATCGTGAGCCAAAGGATTTGTGCATCGCTTGCCACAGTTCTGAAGTGAAACGTGCATCTCGATCTGAGATAATGGAGGTGGGCACCCCGTGCCTCGAAACAACTTCCTTGAGGTATATTTCTGCAAGAGTGGAGAACTTATCCGTCTCCTTGATAGCCAAGAAGTGTGCAGATTTGTGAGTCGATCCACGATCACCCAAATAGTATCGTTCCCGCGCTGGGATCTAGGTAGGCTAGTGACAAAATCCATGGAAATTTGCTCCCATTTCCATTGTGGTATCTCTGGTTGTTGGAGTAGGCCTGAGGGTTTCTGGTATTCAGACTTGACTCTCGCGCAAGTCAAACACTTGCTGACATAGGTCGCTATGTGGGCCTTCATACTAGGCCACCAGTACGTAGTTTTGATATCGTGGTACATTTTATCCGCACCAGGATGTACCGAGTAGTGAGACTTGTGTGCTTCATCCATCACAAGCTCTCGTAGGTTGCCATAGAGTGGGACTCAAACGCGTCCCGTTACGTAGTAAGCGCCGTCTTCCTTCCGTTCTAAGCGTTGCCTTGATCCGCGTAAGGCTTCAGCCCTGACGTTTTCTGGTTTCAGTGCTTCTATCTGTGCAGTTCGTATCTGGGAAGGAAGACTAGAATGGATCGTGAGTTGTAGAGCTCGTACGCGCTTAGGCGCAGTGTCCTTTCGACTAAGGGCGTCAGCCACAACATTGGCCTTGCCCGGGTGATACCTGATTGAGCACTCGTAGTCATTCAGTAGTTCGACCCATCGTCGTTGCCGCATATTTAGTTCTTTCTGCTTGAAGATATGCTCGAGGCTCCTGTGGTCGGTGTATATGGCGCACTTGGTACCGTACAAGTAATGTCGCCATAACTTAAGTGCAAAAACAACAGCTCCCAGCTCTAAGTCGTGCGTCGTGTAGTTCTTCTCGTGAACTTTGAGTTGGCGTGAGGCGTAGGTTATAACCTTATCTCGTTGCATCAACACGCAGCCAAGACCCTGGATTGATGCGTCGCAGTAAACCACAAAGTCGTCTGTGCCTTCTGGCAAGGAAAGGATAGGTGCGCTACAAGGTCTATCCCTTAGGTGCTGAAATGCCAACTCCTGTGCGTTTCCCCAGCGATAAACAACGCCCTTCTGCGTTAGCGAGGTGAGAGGCTGTGCAATCTTAGAAAAAAATCCTTTATGAATCTCCAGTAGTATCCCGCCAAACCCAAGAATTGGCGAATTTCCTTTGGTGTACGAGGTGCAGGCCAGTTCTTAATCGAGTCTATCTTGGATGGATCAACATGAATCCCATCCTTGTTCACCACGTGGCCTAGGAAATGGACTTCTCGAAGCCAGAAGTCGCATTTCGAGAACTTTGCATAAAGCTGTTCTGTTCGAAGGAGTTCCAGAATAAGTCGTAGATGTCGCTCGTGTTCTTCTTGGCTCTTAGAATAGATCAGGATGTCGTCGATGAAGACTATAACGAACTTGTCCAGGTAAGGCTTGCACACTCGGTTCATTAAGTCCATGAAAACCGCAGGTGCGTTTGTCATCCCAAAAGGCATGACCAAAAACTCATAGTGTCCGTATCGAGTTCTAAAAGCTGTTTTGGAGACGTCCTCTTCCCGGACTCTCAGCTGGTGATAACCCGATCTCAAATCGATCTTCGAATAGTAGCTCGATCCTTGCAGCTGGTCGAACAAGTCGTCGATACGCGGTAGAGGATAACGATTCTTCACCGTCACCTTGTTGAGTTCCCGGTAGTCGATGCACATTCTGAAAGTACCGTCCTTCTTCTTTACAAATAATACTGGAGCTCCTCAGGGCGATGAGCTAGGGCGAATAAAACCCTTATCCAGGAGCTCTTGTAGTTGCGTGGAGAGTTCCTTCAACTCTGATGGGGCTAAACGATAAGGTGCACGAGCTATAGGCGCAGCTCCAGGAGCTAATTCAATCTGAAACTCGACTTGGCGATGAGGCGGTAGACCAGGTAATTCCTCAGGAAATACCTCCGGATAGTCGCGTATAACTGGAAAATCTTCTATCTTCTTCTCTTTTTCCGTGGTGTCAGTAATGAGGGCTAAAATGGCAGTGTGGCCCTTTCGCAAGCACTTTTGGGTCTTAAGGAGAGAAATGACGTTCTCAACAGCACTCCTCTTATCGCCATGAATCATGAGAGGTTCACCATCGGGACCTGGAATACGGACAACCTTCTCGTTGCAAAGAATCTCTGCTCGGTGTTGGGATAACCAATCCATCCCAATGACAACGTCGAAACTACCCAAGACGATAGGAATGAGGTCGATAGAGAAGGTCTGGTCAGCGAGAATAACTTTACAACCCTTGACTACGTGTGTGGCTTCTAAACCCTTACCATTTGCTAGCTCTACGGTGTGCTTGTTGTTCAAAGGGGTTGGAATACGCTTAAGCATTCGACTAACTTCTAGTGACACGTAGCTAGTATCGGCACCCGAATCAAATAAAACTGAAACAAAAAAGTCGTCGAGAAGGAACTTACCCGCCACAACATTGGGGTCATTCCTTGCTTCACCTTGGCCGATCACAAACATCCGCCCCCTGGCGCCATTGTTGTTGTTGTCGCGCTTCTGCCTCATCTGCGGACAGTTCCTCTTAAGATGGCCTTTAGCCCCACAACGGAAACACCCCTTTGTGCTACCCTGCTGCTGCTGGTTTCGGTGTGCAGGGTATGGGCTCCTGCAATCTCTAGCCACATGTCCCGTCTTCTTGCACCGATGGCAGCACGATTCCATACATGACCCGGTGTGGTGTTGATGGCATTTGCGGCATTTCGGCTTATTCCCGAGGTATCCCCCTTGATTTTGGTAGTTTAGCCCCTGCTGTACGAGTTTCCCGTGCGGGTCCTGTTGTATAGGGCCACGACCTTCACTCTGGTGATCACCCCAAATATGCTTGGTGTTAATAAGAGCATTTGCATTGGAGGGGTTGCGCTTGGGTAACTTGCCCTCTTCCACTGCCTGATCAGTGAGCTGGTGCGCCAAACGAACGACTTGTTGGATTGTGGAAAAGTTGGCCGCAATAACAGACCCTCGGATTTCTGGGGCTAAGCCTCTGAGGTATAACTCGATTCGTCTAGAAATGGGTTGTGACAAGTTAGGACATAGGGCAGCCAAGTCGTTGGATCTTTTCGTGTACGCTTCGATCTCTGATCCTTCCATTTTCAAGCCAAAGTACTCTATTTCAAGTTTGAGGATGTCGTCCGGATGACAAAATTCTTCCTTGATCAAATCCTTGAAGTCGCTCCAGGGGGTGGCATTCGCATCTGCTAATCCGAGCATCTGAACTTGTGTGTTCCACCAAGAATACGCTTTCCCTTGCAAGGTACCAGCAGCGTACTCTACCCGCTTACTGGTAGGGCTTTCACTTTCTTCGAATGCCGATTCGATCCTGCGAATCCAGTGTAGGAGACCTATCGCTCCCTCGGTGCCACTAAAGGTACTAGGTCGACAGTCCATAAAGGTTTTGAAAGTGCACACGGGTGGCTGAACGTGTTGACCTATCGTGGGTGAAAGAAAAGACAGAGTTTAACACAAGGGTTGGTTCACGAGGGTAGGATTCTAAAGATCCTAGAATGAGTTCGGACTGCAGGATATACCTCCTGCGTGTGCAGCTGCGAGTGCTGCGGCAACTCGTTCGTTGATCAGAGCCGTCAACTGGGCTTGTGTTAGGTTAACGCGTCCAGACATGATCTTCACATCAAGAAGAACGTGAGTGAGAGGGGTTCGCGAAAGTGCGATGATAGGATGGAGTAAGCACGCACGTGTTCAAGCAACAGTAGTTATACTAACCAAGCATACCATGAGCAATGCACTATATAACTAACAAGTAGGCAATATACACAGACCATAATACCTAGAATGTCGAGCCTTGCATGTGGAGTGAAGCATCGTTGTGGACCGTTGAGCACTGCACAGGTTATAGTCTGGTTTTAACAAAAACGTTTTTCCCCTTTATTAAAACCAAGTTCTCTATAACCAATGGCTCTGATACCAATCTGTCACACCCCCAAAATCCACCTGCGGAGTACTACCGCTTGGAGGCGTGACTGACCAGGATCCAGCCACCAATCATATCGAACAAGCATATAAGTAGTTGTAAAAATCCAACCAACACAATTGGTGTTCAAACAAACATAGTTAAGTTGCAAGCGGAAGCATAAGTCTTAAATCAAAACATAAGTTTAATTGTTCCAAAGTTTAACGTGGCACACGGCCGTGCATGTCCCCACAACGATCCTTCTCCATGCAAGCTCCAGTTAAGAACCTAGGGACCTGCAAAGCATGTAGTAACGAGTCAACAACAAGTTGAGTGAGTTCACGGTTGGGTGTTCGTTTTAAGTTGTTTCGAAAACAGTTTCCTTTAGCTGGCATCCTGCCGTGGGGGTTACCCCATAGTTAAAAACGTGACTTGTGTATTCCCGGTTACTCTGGCTATCCAGCCGTGGGGGCTACCCCGTGTTAGTTATCTGGCATTTCGGCCGTGGGGGCTACCCCATGTATACACTAGACTCGTTACCATATCGACTGCTGACTGTAGTCATGTTTATGTGCCCTGAACTGTCAATGTCTATCATCATTGACGTGCCAGTAGTCCATTAGTTCACGCCCGTCCTCTGCGGCACGGTGTGAGGTTTGTCAAACCTAAATAGCGCTATCTAACTAATGACCCGCTCGCCATTGGCCTCGGCGATTAAGTCGATACAAAGATGAGGGACTTCGTGATAGAGTTTTGGTCTAGTACGAGTTATCTGTCCGTGAGGACGAGGAATTACATTCCTGAACCTTTGCTGTCCTACCCAAGGAGGACGAGGAACCCAGTTCCTTAACCCCATTCCCAACCCAGGGAATCCCATGCTTTGTAGAGGGTGTGAACTCACCTTGATTTGCTCGGTAGATACACAGAAAAGTCAATCAAGCAATATCGTGGCTACTCACGTCCTATCACAGTTGTATCATACCAATCAGGTTCGTATTCAATCAGTACACGTATGTTCCTAGCATAATGCATTCAAGTATCGTTCATGGCATACACGTTTTATCATGGCAGATCAACAATATTCACGTTCAACAGTAACATACAAGGTCTGGGCATCAGGCCCAAGAGTCCGGCCCAATCTCTTAAGTCCGAAATGAGGTGCAAACCCAAACAGCGTGTATCTGCGTATAGTCTCGAGTCGCAACCGGGCGTTTGCGACTCGCAACCTGAGTCGCAATCATGGTCTCGGTTCATGCTGTTTTGGTTTCGAGTCGCAACCGAAGGTTTCGACTGGACATAGGCTGATTCGGTACAGTGTACTATCCAATAACATCCTGATTTCATGCAACATGATGTACTATCCACTTAAACATGTTTCTTTGTCTAACAACTTACCAAATTGGATCAAACATAGCAGATTTCAAATATTCAAGCATGTTCATATCACATTCAAGTTGTTCTTCATATGTTCATCATGTTCATCATAATATTCAATAGTTCATCCTAAACAAACATGCTCATTTAACCGATTTATGCTAGCATAATCCACCTAGTTTAATGCACCATCGATCCTCATCATTCACACATTCAACCGAGAACATAATAGTACCATATTCAAACATATCTCTACTTATTCATGTGTCAAACTAGCATGATTCTTAACAAACCAAACCTATTCTTGCTAACCATGACTTTATCTAGAAATCGAGCATATACATCATAGATGAACAACAACAATCTTAACATCGGTTATTCAAGGAGGATATATATTTATCATGTATGAATCTTAACAAGCAACATGTTATCAAATCATCATCATCAACCGAAAATCACACATCATTATCAACTCAAAATACAATACATAGCATGAATCACTAACCGGTTAGGTTCCCAAGGTGTGAGGGTATGAGGAAATCGATGAATGAGTTCTCAAAGAAGATCCTAGGCTTGAACCGAAGACCCTTGTTGCCGGTTTTGAATCCGAGAATGAGGAAGGAGGTTTGTGTTTCTAGGGTTCTAGTGAGAGGAAAAATAGGAGTGTGTGTGTAGGAGAGTGTATGTAGATTGCCCAAAGAATGACAATGTTGGCTAATAACAAGCTTATATACTTGTTCTAAGTTGATGCACCCTAATGGGCTTTTCGGGTAGGCTAAGGGGTGTGTGGCCCAACCGGCCCACATGTTGCATCGTTCACTCGAGACCACATGGTCTCGAGTCGGGTTCTCGGCCCACTTAAGCATATACACATATTCTACATACTAGCATGCATATAAACATAACACATAATCGCACAAAGGTTCACTTATCATTAATCACACAAGATAACTAGTCACACGTTCATGTCACATCGGGATACAAGAAAGGTTCTAAATTTCGAGTTGTCACAATACATCTGACTTTCCTACTCTTGTTGAATTCTTCACTCAAGAGAATATAGATGAATTGAGAAGGAAAGTTGTAGAGTGTTTGAAAGATAAGAATCCTGATGGTACGACTAGAGATGAACGTCGAGAAGAGAGGCAAAAAATGGTTTAAGAAAGATGTTGAAAGAAAGTTTAAAGGCCCTTGAAGTATTACAAAAGAGACAGAGGTGTGTCGATGGGCGATATTATCAGCTGGGGCTTTCTACCGCAAGTGAACGTGTATGCCATTCGAAGGGAGTTTGGAGTTCAATATTTTGAATATATACAGCATATTATGACACTGCCTTGGTGGGATGTCGAAGAACTTCCCAAAGTGAGAACATTGACGTATCCTGTGAAAACTCGTGATATACCGACTTGGGGGTTAATGAAGTTTGAGGCATTCAAGGATTTTAAACACTGGAAGCCACATCAGCCAAAGAAAGTAAAGAAAGTGGATCCAGTAACTGGTATAGAAGAGACGGTCTTGAAAGTCAAGAAGCCCAGAGTGATGAAGAATATCCCGTTGCCAAAAATGGAACAGGATTTTCATAAAGGGTTCATATGTTGGGTATACAGCTGCATATATACTGAAGTAATAATCACATACAAGGTGGAGAAAGAGATTAGATATATCCACTTGTATGATCCAATGTGGATTGTAAATTGTTCAGCAAAGGATATTGAATGTTTGTTTGTGAACAAGATATGTTATCAAGCTGAAGACAGAGATCAAGCGATGCAGTTTCAGAAAGTCGTTACTATCTGCTTTCAGAAAGGTATCAACTCTCAAAATAAATGGTCGACTAAAGGGTGGGATATTGAAAAGGAAGAAGCTCTAAAAGCTGAAAAGAAAAAGAAAGAGCATGAAGAGAAAGATCGTTTGTGGAGAGGAAGTTTCATGAGAATGCAGGCTGAAGAAAAAGCGAAAGCGGAGAGAGAAAATGAAAAGTTGAAGAGTTTGTTGAGGAGGAAGCCAAAGCCTCGAGAAGAAAAGTTCAAGTCGTTGTGAAGTGCTGAAGACCGACAGACTGAAGACTCCGGCAATATCCAAGGGGGAGTTTGTTGATACATAATGTCTATCGCATATGTCGCCAGTCTAGGTCGTGTCGATAGTTTGTAATAGGGTGAAATATGTCAAAACGTAATGTATTTATGTGTTTAGTGCCATTTCGCACGAAATGGGTGTTAGCCATTTCGTACGGAATGGAAGTTGTCATTTCGTACGAAATGGTGTGTTACCATTTCGTGCGAAATCAGTTTCCTATAAATAGGAGACTTCGCGTTTTCATTTGGTACGAAATCAGTGAAGTGTAACGAAGTGCTGTCAAAATTTCTACAGTGTATTCACGTTGATTATCAATGGAAACAAGTATTAAAGTGTATATCTGTTCTTCTAAACCATTTCTTTCACTGATTCACAGTTGCTAGTGTGTTTCCTCCACTCTAACGACTTCGATTTGACCTGTACCGACTCGTTCAGGTCGTATATCGATCCTACATAGTCGACCATTTATTTTCAGAATTGATTCCTTTTTGAAAGCAGATAGTAACGACTTTCTGAAATTGCATAGCTTGATCTTTATCTTCAGCTTTGAAACATATCTTGTTCATGAACAAGCATTCAATGTCTTTCGCTGAACAGTTTACAATCCACATCGGATCGTACAGATGAATGTATCTTATCTCATTGTCTGCCTTGTACGTTATCACAGCTTCAGTAGACATACAACTGTACACCCAACACAAGAACCCTTTATGAAAATCCTGTTCTATTTTCGGCAACGGGATGTTCTTCATCACTCTAGGCTTCTTGACTTTCAAGATCGTCTCTTCTATACTAGTTACTGGATCCACTTTCTTTACTTTCTTTGGCTGATGTGGCTTCCAGTGTTTAAAATCCTTGAACGCTTCAAACTTCATCAAACCCCATGTCGGCATATCATGAGCTTTCACAAGATACGTCAACGTTCGTACTTTGGGAAGTTCTTCGACATCCCACCAAGGCAGTGTCATAATATCCTGGATATATTTAAAATATTGAATTCCAAACTCCCTTCGAATGGCACACGCGTTCACTTGCGATAGAAAGCCCCAGCTGATAATATCGCCCATCGACACTCCTCTGTCTCTTTTGTAATACTTCAAGGTCCTTTTAAACTTTCTTTCAACATCTTTCTTAAACCATTTCTGCCTCTCTTCTTGACGTTGATCTCTAGTCGTACCATCAGGATTCTTATCTTTCAAACATTCTGCAACTTTCCTTCTCAGTTCATCCCTATTCTCTTGACTGAAAAATTCAACAAGAGTAGGAAAGTCTGATGTATCAATATCAGCATTTTCATCATCACTCCAATCTTCAATCTCAACCCTATCATAATTATTAGCCTCTTCAACATACTTATACTGATAGTCAGGTTGCTGATTGATATCGAATTCATTCAACTCATCTTAAAAATCAAACTTGAAATTGACATCATCAATATGTGTCATCTTAATGATTTCATCCATAGAGTATGTATGTCTGATTTCACCTTCCTCAACATCTGGTTCAAGATGAAGAATCAATCTTTCTCTCTCATCAACATTCTGATCTTTTACATGCTCCCCCCTCACCCTCAACATTCACAGGCTCTTCATTGGCACCATCATTGAGATAATCTTCAACATTTTCTTCTTTTGACGTTTCAGTAACTTTAATACATGAAGCACCTTGGTCATCATCTTCATTCCCGTCATCATCATCATGACTACTAGCCGAAAATACATCATCTACATCATCTTCCTCATCATCATCTTTTACTTCATCATCTTCCTCATCATCTTCATCATCATCAACATCAAATACATCATCAACTTCGACATCAGCATCAAATACCCCAGAGACTGAAGACAATGGTAGAACAGATAATCCTGGAGCTTCTGTTTTCTCTGACGCTACAATTAACTGCTCAGAAACATCAGCTACTTTTTCACCTACAACATCTTTGCCTTTATCTTTCATTTGAGCTTCCATTTCAGCTTTACGACGTGCTCTAACTTCATCAAGCTTGATCTCGGCAAATTCTTGTTCAACAGACTTACCAATCAACTTTTCTAATACTTTCCTCATCATAAACATCTCTTGTTCTTTTCTTGCATTGTTGTCTTCCAACTCTTTGTTTTTCAATTCAAAATACTTGTTCTGTTCATCCCTTCTATTCTTTTCTTCTTCCAACTCAGCAATCTGAACTTTCAGAATAACAATTTCAGATTGATCAGCTTCAATTTTTTCAATAATGAGGAATTATCAGATTCAACTGACTTCACACGCTTTTCAAGTTTCTTCTCACGATCTAACAACCTTTTATTCTCAACTGACACCTCATCAACCTTTTGTTGTAATTTCTTCACAAGCTCATCATTTACGAAACTGAAATCAATATGAACCAGATTTGTGTTTTCAGGAATAGGCGGAAAGTTTGGAAATTGTGAAGAGCTAGGTGTTGTAGTAGAAGGTGTTTGTGTAGATAGTTGTGATTGAAGTATTGGTGAAGTTATTTGTGGTTGTTGTGGTGTTGGTGATGGTGGTTGTTGTCGTGGTGATTCTGGTGATTGTGGTGGTGATGATGGTGGTTGTTGTTGTGGTGATGGTGGATGTTGTTGTGGTGATGGTGGATGTTGTTGTGGTGATGGTGGATGTTGTATTGGTGATGGAATAGGATCAGGTTGTTGTTTTGGTGATGGTGGTGGTTGTGGTTCTTCAGTAGTTTTTGGTTTTGATTTTAGCACAATTTTCAATTTTCTTACTGCTGGAGGTCTAGCACTTTTTCTTGCACTAGATTTTCTTCTTCCTCCAGATGACGGTGGTGTTTGTGATTGAACAATCTGAGCGTGTTCTGGAGATGGAATATATGCATCATCATCATCATCATTTCCACTCCTCTTTCTTTTCTTCTGTGTTACTTTCTTAGAACTCACTCTCTTCCACCGTTCCGTTTCATCTATCTCTTCTTCAGAACTAGAAGAACTTTTATCTTCTTTATCACCTTTTTCACTAGCTTCTTTATCAGCTTCAAGATTTTCATTAAGATTCTTAAACAATTCTGCAGATTCAGGAGATAAACGACCCTGAATATTCTCAGCAACAACTTCAGTCTCTTCTTCCTCTTGTTCATCGACCAGTAATGCTTCTACCGCTTTCTTCTTTTGACGTTTCTGCGGTTGAGAGGAAGAACCTTCACCAGTTTGCACTTTAGGAGTCGTTTTTCTACTCCTCTTCTTCTTGTCTTCCTTTAAAAACCATTCATTACGTGTTTCTTTGAAATCTGCCATCTTTAGTAACTCATCAGCAGCACTTTTTTCCAACATCTCTTTTTCATTCCTCCACTTCATATGATTTATCGGATCAGGATCAACATAATTCTTATCCTTTATAAATCCGAAGAATTCAGCTTTTATGCCCGACTCGGGATGATTCTTATGATACCTGGATAGAACAATCAACGTTTCATTCTCCGTGTGTTTTAAACCCAAGAAATCAGAATTCTCACCTCTAACAAGATTTGGATGCGCATGATCAAGAATCATCTGAATAAATCTTGGATAAATCCAAGTTCTGCTCCCAGATAAAATGTTTTCTTTCAAGTAATGAAAAACAATTCTTGAGAAGTTGTATTTCTTATTCAGTACCAACGTAGTCGCCATATTCATCTGATAATCGCGCATAACATCATAACCTCCCTTTCGGTGACTCAGCGCATGAAGAATCGAATGTATAAAGAACTTGTATGGCTTTGAGAAACAAGCTTTCAAATCATTTGCGCTGTTTAGAGGACCACTGTAACCCATTCTCAGCATGCATCCTTTGACCATTCTTTCTGGGTACTTTGTAGGTGAGTTTCCATCGTCAGGAAAATCGATCACCTCTCGAACAAGCTGCTCTGTTATAACAATTTCCCTGTCTTCCTCATCCAAGCTCACAATCGAAGTAATTACTTTGTTCTCTTCATCATATTTTTCATTCTCCCAGAAGCGCTGAATATGAGAGCTAAATACCAAGCGCTGATTTGTCAATGCCTTCTGTATTGGTAATCTTTTCATAAACTCCAGAATACTTTTAAATGCATCCATTTTTGGCAACTTCTCATCATATACACAACAGATGTTGTGTAATGGATCGAACAGAACATTCGAAGCCTGAAAAGTTCAACAAATATTCAAGTTAGAAACATTTCGAACAAATTTCAAACACTTCACATTCACACGAAATCAAGTTCACACGAAATGATCATTTCGTGCGAAATGATCAATTTCAAATGATACCACCTTCAAACGATAAGACTGATTCGTGATAAATGATGTTTCAAATGAAATGGTGTTTTCGTACGAAATGACCATTTGAAACGAAATGGTATTTGAAACGATATACCCATTTCATGCGAAATCAATTTTTCATTTCATTTTAAAAACTGATTATGAACATATGATCAAAAGTTGTTCTGATGATGAAATTGATGATCAAATCTTGTTCTATATCAAAATCCGAGCACACTGGTATGTTTTAATTTCATTTTTGACCAGTTAAACCTTCTAGATCTGAACTTGAAATATCAGATCCACCGACTTCACATGAAAACAATAATTTCATTCAAATCGAAACCCTAGATAAGATCGACAATACATTCCGATTACAATAAATTGTTTTTTATTTGATTTGACTCAGTTTTAAACCCTAGATCTTAGGTTCATATGCACAGATCATCAAAGTTGATACGAAAACAACTGAATCAGTTCAATACAAGTCCAATCTCACCTTTCCCATGTTATAAGATGTACAAACCAACTTATAACACACTATCAGGCTCAATCAATCAAGAATCAATGGTTTTCGCGTGAAAAATTTTTAACAGAGTTTGGTGCGAAATAATGAGAAATATGGTTTCAAGCGGAATGAGTTCCCCTATTTATAGACTACTTGATTTCGTGCGAAATCAACACATTAATTTCGTCCGAAATGGACATTTCGTTTGAAATGTCAAATTTTTAATTTTTGATATTTTTTATTCTTTTTGGCATTTTACCATCACACCCAGTTAGCCAAGTCCAAGTTAATGACGCTGGTCAACTGTTTAGCCTGCCAAGTCCAAGTTAATGACCTTGGCTGACCAATTTATGAAGTTGCTGATTTTTGAAACAAATTTAAGTTCAAGTTAATGAACTTTTAAACATTTCGAGCAATTACTAACCATTTTCACAAATTCTTTCTTCTCCAACCCATAGATCCAACTGTTTCAGCATTGTCGAACTTTGAACTTCAGATCCCAACGTCCGTTGTTGAAAATAAAGATGAAATGAAAAATATTTTTAGATTACGAAAATATACTATATACAAACATCTTTTTGTGAGTTTGTGTAAGAGGATCATATCAGATTTTGACAAATCACATGCACCGTTAAGCTTTAAACATTTTAAGTTCTAAACGATTCACCTAGATTGTCAGTATACTGGTCCACTTAAATTTTCATACAAAGTTCAACTGATACGAGATTAAGTGTTTTAAGACTTGGACCTATCCGCGTATCACACATCAGAATATACGCTCGTATCCAGATCCTAATATTCAGACCTACTGAGTATACCTAGATGATATCTGTAGGGGTTGATGCGAAACCTTGAGAGCTCATTATTTTGCTGAGATGAAGGCTCGACATTTGGTGTGTCCCCCTTGGGGATCTTTTTTACAACAGATAATAATTTATCTTTTTGAATTTGCAACCATTTTTTATGATGAGGGGGGCTTTTGTTTCAAGCAGCGTAAAGTATTCTCCGGGGACTAGGCCATTGCCGACGCAAAATCAGAAGTCCTGGGATAATACCCCAGATATCACTAAGCATAAAGACCTAGTATTTCAGAAAAGGGGACCTTTCAAACGAGATTTCGGGGGTTACCCATATATCCGTGAAAAGTTTAACACGAGATAAGCAAGTGATTTCTTTATGTTTATATCTCAAACACAGTTTACTGAATGTATAAAAACCTACTAACACATCAGTAGTGAGACCGTTTATCACTATTAAACATTTCATTTCTTTAGCATGCAGTGATAGTCTACTGATATACTATCATTTCCTCTTTTTCACAACAAAACTCATTTTTCTTTTTTCAGAAGTTTTTAGATTTTGAAATTTTATCATGTTTTTGTATTTTCTGCAAATTTTCTCCCCCTAAAATTAAAAACATATTTTTGTGTTTTTGGTTTTATCAAAGCAGTAAAGAACAGTACAAAAATGTGACAACAAGACGAAGATCACTTCAGATCGCCGTCCTCCTCGGCTTTACACTCGATCACCCTCCCAGAAAACAAATTTTTCATCCCGTTCAATTTTAGAAGATAATGAAATCTCGTTCAATCAAACGGTTTTGTATAAAAATCAACTCTCTGATCATCGGTGTGTATATGTTCAATTCTAATCAACTTTTTCTCGTGACAATCACGGATAAAGTGATGTCGAATTTCAATATGTTTTGTTTTAGAGTGATGCACCGGATTTTTAGTAATGTTTATCGCTGCCTCATTGTCCACATAAATTGGGGTATCCAAGAATTTCAAACCATAATCCCTCATCTGCTGCTGAATCCAGAGAATCTGGGAACAACAGCTGGAAGCCGAAACATATTCAGCCTCGCAAGTAGAGAGAGACTGTGGTTTGTTTCTTGCACTGCCAAGTAATCAGTCGAGTTCCAAAGAACTGGCAACCTGCAGTGGTGGACTTAGCATTTTGCTTACATGACCCGAAGTCAGAATTAGAAAACCAGTTAGAGAGAAGTCACCAGATCGGGGATACCACAAGCCGAAGCTTGGACACCCTTTAAGATATCGTAGAATCCTCTTTACTATCATCAAATGAGATGCTCTTGGGCTTGACTGATATTGGGCACAGAGGCAAGTTGGATACATGATGTCTGGTCAGGATGCGGTCAAATACATCAGCGATCCTATCATTGACCGATACAGCGTCTCATCCACTTTGTCGCCGCTTTCATCCGGAAAAATACCATGATTAATCGCCAGGGGGGTTGAAATAGGTGAAGATCCGGACATGTTGAACTTGTCCAAGATATCATTCACATATTTAGTTTGATGAATGAAGATTCCTTCGGGCATTTGCTCAATCTGAAGCCCTAGGAAGAACTTCATCTCCCCCATCGAACTCATCTCAAACTTCTTTTTCATGACCTTCTCAAATTCTTTGCACAACTCATCGTTTGTTGATCCAAAAATGATGTCTTCGACATAGATTTGAATGATGAGTAGATGCCCTGCAACCTCTTTTGTGAATAAAGTGCTATCGACCGTCCCTCTGACAAACCCGTTGGCTAGCAGATGTTGGGAAAGCGTCTCGTACCAGGCTCTCGGGGCCTGGTGCAAACCGTATAGCGCTTTGTCGAGAAGATAGACTTTATCTTTGTGCACAGGATCAGTGAAACCCAGTGGTTGTCCGACGTACACTTCTTCTTTGATTTTGCCATATAGGAATGCAGATTTGACATCTAGTTGGTAGACTTTGAATCCTTTCCACGACGCGAATGCCAGGAAGATTCTTATCGCCTCGAGTCTAGCAACAGGGGCATACACTTCTGTAAAATCTATTCCTTCCTGCTGACTGAACCCTTGAACTACCAACCGTGCTTTATTCCTCACGATCACGCCTCTATCATCGCGTTTGCACTTAAAAACCCATTTGGTCTTTATCAACTTTTGATTTTCAGGTAAATCTACCAATCTCCATACACCTAGCTTCTCGAACTGCTGCAGCTCCTCCTGCAATGCATTTACCCAGCTATCCTCTTTTAATGCTTCTTTGTATGTTTTTGGCTCTACCTGCGAAATAAAGCATTTAAGTGAGAATTCTTCTTGTAACGGTGCAACAGAAGAATAAAAACAAGTAAGCCCTTTGTTAATCTGTTCTCTCATTTTCACGCCACTTTGAAGCTCTCAGATGATTTGCTCAGAAGGATGATATGATAGAGTTCTTGGCATGACAGTGTCAGGCACGCTCACTTCCGATTGCATTGATGTGATATCTTGATCACCCGTGTGATCGACAGCATTTGTATTTCCAGTAGATGGTTCCTCGTCATAAACCAGATCGGTTTCTGGTTCTGAGTCATCGGATTGATCAAAAACTGGTGCTGGTTCTTCTGAAGGTTCGTGTGCTGTTCCACTTGGACCGGCCTCATAATCATGTGTACCCACGGTGGGTTGAGAAACTACCAACGGTCTTGGCACCTGATCTTGCGATTGAGACTGCTGTTGTTGATAAAGTAGTATGAGTTCCTCATCACTTGGCTCATTCGGCAATTGGAACGACTCCCAGAGTTTATCGTAGTTAAAAAGTGTTGGTACATAAATGTCTGTCAACTACGTCTTGTATCGAGTCATGTATCTAGATAGGATAAACCAGTGCTCGGTAGGTTAGAAAACAGGTTTTATATATGTTTGGGGTATTTCGCACGAAATAGCAAAGGCTATTTCGTATGAAATCACACAAGGTATTTCGCACGAAATAGACTGTTGCTATTTTGTACAAAATCACCAACCCCTATATATACCCGAGCTGATGGTTTCATTTGATAACGCACGAAAAGAGGATTTCAGAGCCGAGGTGCTGCCGAATTGTCATACGATCTGTAAAAAGCTTTGAAATCAATAAAAAGAAGATAATTACGGAGAATCAAGTTGTTATTATGTCGATATCTCTATTTACGCCTTTGATATTGATGAAAAACTCTTCTGATTGACTCGTTTGGGTCATACGTCGATCCTACAAGTGGTATCAGAGCTCAGGAAGAAGAGTTCATACCAATTCAGCTTGATTTCATCGATTTTTCTCACTTCTACTCCTTCTTTTCAAAATTAAACGAGATTTACCGGTTAAAATGGCTTAACTTTCACATATTATACGTAAAACACAGTTTTATCAAATCCTTGAGAGAATTGGACCTTAATTCGACCTATAAACAGATCGATTTGACAAAATGGTGGCCGACTGATTTCGCACGAAATCACACTTCACATTTCGTACGAAATCATCCTCGTCTTTTCGCACGGAATCAACAGTTTATAAGTTATTTTGCATGAAATCAACAGTTTGATCTTTATTTCACACGAAATCAGCTTTTGGATCTTATTTCGTACGAAATCAATAGTCATTCCGTACGAAAACAACTATTTGGCGTGAAAAGTGGGCATTTCGTGCGAAAGTTTATTTCGTGTGAAAGTTCATGTGAAGCTCATTTCGTTTGTGGACTTTTTCGCTTGAGATCATTTCGTGTGAATCTATTTCGTACGAAATCATTTTCAAATTTTCAAAAAATTTTCTAAGTGTTTTGTTGATTGTTTCAGGAACTTGAAAATTGGACGAAGATTTCTTGAATCCGTTTGGAAACGTGTTTGCTTATACCAGTGGTCTGGGTGATAGCACATCAAGCAATACAAATGAAACCGTTCTGACACCGAGTGCAAAGAAAGCTATTGCAGATTCTTTAAGTGTTGACAGTGCATACGGAACGTACAACAAGCCGCCCAAGCTAATGGCGATTGAAGGATACAATAGGTGGGCACCAAGGTTTGAAGAATGGCTTAAAGCTTTTGCATATCAAAGTTGGAAGAGCATGAAGAATGGTTTCGATATGGGAAGAACAGATTATGAAAATATTGGAGAAACTGAGATAGAGAGATTGGTTGCTGAACAGAAATGCATCGCCCTACTTCATCAATCAGTGAGGGATGATATTATCTCACTAATTGAATACAAAAATTCGAAAGATCTTTGGGAAAAATTGAAAATTAAATGTGTGGGTGGGGCTGAAATAGTTAAAAACAAAAAGAAACTGTTAAGAAAAGAATTTGATTTGTTTGGTTGTTTAAAGAATGAGTCTATTTCTAGGATGATTGAAAGATTTGGTCATTTGAAGATGGAGCTTGCAAGGCATGGAATTATATATTCTCAGGAAGAATTGGTTGACAAACTGTTTGATTCATTGCCGGAAGAGAAAGACTGGCAGTACTTTGCATTGATGCTGAAGAATACGGTGAAGCCAGATGAACTGACAGTTGATTTGTTGATTGAAAGACTGGAGAGCCCTGAGTTGGAGATTCGGAAGATGAATAAAGTCAACAACTCTTCTTATCAATAGAATGTTGAGTTGTATTATCGTGGAAGTATGATTCTGAAGAATGTATCTCCGAAAACTGCTTTCTCAGCAGAAAATATCAACATGTCAAGTCAAGAAAGCTCAAACAGTGGTTATCATGGATGATCATCCTCAACTTCTCAAAGTCAATCAGTTTCGAAGAATTTATTCCAGTGCAATATAGTGGTAGATTTGAAGAATGCTTAGAACTTCAGCGAAGAATCCGCCAAGCAACAGATGGTGTTTTTGGCTTCGGTTTTAGAATCTTATTAAAGTCTTGTAGCAGGAAAGATCGAGAACACAAATCTAACCAAGGAAGACTATGATCAGATTGATCCTGAGGAGATGGAGTTGATAGACATCAGGTGGTGTATGGCAAGTGCTGTAAGAAGGGCTCAAAGGTTCATGGAGATAACTGACATACACTCCATTGGCGGACCTTCAACAAAACTTGAGTTTGACAAATCAAAGGTCACTTGTTTTAAGTGCAAACAAAAAGGGCACTTTAAACGTGAATGTAGAAATGCACCTGCTGATGAAACGGCTAATCCATTTCGTGAAGACTACTACAAACGAGCCATCTATCATCAAAAAAAATCTGAGCCACCCAGAATGAAGCAGATCGAAGAAAGTCCCAAAGAGAAATCGAGAGCCTTAGCTGTTTTTCATGACGATGAGGGATTCGATTGGAGTGGATTATTGCCAGAAGAAGATGCGGTAGGATATGCCTTCACAGCAGCAAAAATTATTCCTTTCAAAGACACCAGAACTGAAGAAGTGAAGTTCGTCAGCAGAAGAGCGACAACCCAAGTCATGAAAGGAAGAATTTATCGTACATATCAAGAAGCAAAGAAGGCAAAGTGATGGGATCTGGATAGAGAATGTTATCTAGACCCCAAAGGGAATATTGCTGTTGATCCAGATTCTGTCAGTGTCAAAACTCTTACTGATCAGATAGCTGAAGAAGAAGAAGCTAGACAGAGAATGTGGTGGGGAGGAGGAGAAGCTGATAAAGCCGATGAAAAAGAAAAAGAAAAAGAGTTGCCGCAAAAGAAAGTTGATGACGGCATCATTGATACGTCACAAGAATTCACAACTGAGAACTTGAAGAAAATGGATGACAAAGTGCTAGCAGCGAAAGAGCTTGAGGTAGACTCTAAGTCTGGAACTGAGTCTAAAAGCAAGGTCAGTCAAAATGATTCTACCAATGAATCAGGTAAGAAAGGCAAAATTGATAGTGACTGCAAAAATTGCATGAAAGACTGCAAGGTTTCTAGTACACTTGCTTACCTCAGTGGTAAGAAAACCGAAGAACTGACTGGAAGAGTCAGGGAAGTTGAAGATCAAATCTTAAACCGTGATAAAATGTTAAAAGCATCAAATGATCGTTTAAAAGAATTAACTGAGAAAATTGAAAATGATAAAAATGATGTAGAACGTATCAGGAAAGAAAACGAAAAGTTAATTCATGAAAAACATCAAATTTCAGAAAATTATGACAAGTTGAAAAGAACGGTAAAAGATTCTGATGAAAGAAATGGTAAAACAAGCAAAGAAAATATTCAACTTTCAGGAGTTCTTCGTGTAAAAGAAGAGCAAATCAACCAACAGTTGGATGAGATTGCTAAGTTGAAGCTTCAGTTTCAAGAAGCAAAGATTGAGAACGAACGCATCAATCTGAAATTAACCAGTTACAACTCCGCAAGCTTTGTTCTACAACATATTGTTCCCAAACCCATCGGGAAAAACATAGCTGGCGAAGATGTGTACTCGGATGGAACTGGGGTTGGGTATCATCAGGTTCCACCGCCAGTGTTAAATAATTTTTCAAAGAAAAAATCCGGGTTGGTTAATGATGATGATGAAACAGATGAGATTAAACTTCCAGAATCAATTGATGTTACATTCAAATCATCTGATGAGGATAGTATTCAGTCTGAAATTGTTAAAACATTGGCTGAAAATGTTCTAAAATCTGAAGGTGATTCAGATGAAGATGAAAAATGTTTTTTTGGACAAATACATTCCGAAATCAAAATCCAAAAACAACTAAGTGAAGAACCTACTCTTGTGATGTACAAGATGTCGGGATCGGATAAGTTGTATTCGGATTCTGAATTTCCACTAGAGAATGTTAGTGTTGACAAATTGAGAAATGTGTTCAAATTGATTGAGATTGAAATATCTGAGATTGAAAGTTTGAAATGTTCCAAAAGGCAGTTAAGTTTTGAAAAAGATAAGGCTTACTACAAGAAACCTGTTGTTCCACCACGTTGGTCTAAAAACAATCAAAACAAATGGTCAGGTGGTTATCAGGGTGGTAAGTACAATCAAAGAAGAAATTATCAAAACAAGAAGTTTGTTGAGAAAAAGGTTTTTGTGAAAAGTTCAAGTTCAAGTTCACTTGCTGATGAAGAATCTAAGATCTTTTCGAAAACAAATGAAGAATTCTTTGAGAAGAAAATCTCACAGCCTCAGACTGAAGGCACAAGTCGAGTAGTTGATACTCGAACATGCTTCAAATGCAATCAAGTTGGACATATTGCTCGAAAGTGCACCAACTTCAAGTCTAAGTCTGTGGTTGTTGAGAATCCAAAGAAGAAAGATGATGTGAATGGAAAGGCACCAATGTTTGTTGAGAAACAGTTTTTAAAAAAAGAAAATGCCAAATCTAAAACTGAATCTATGAAAGAATCACTTAAGAAACCTGAACCCGTAAAGAATGTGGTAACTAAAACTAACAAGTTTTATAAACGGGTTGCATCGTCTCAACAAACATGGAAACCAAAATCTGTTGAAAAGAAAATCAGTTCTCCAAAACCAAAGGTTTCAGAGTCATCAAAACAATCATCTTCTACCACACCGGTAAAGATGAGTGTACCTTTGGATTTATATGAGAAACTTGAAAAAAGATGGATTCTACTTCTGAGAAGAAAGACCAATCGTCTAACCAACCTTCTAAAAATGATTTCTTTCTATATAAAGAGGTTCAGATTGGATCAGAAGAGAGTTTAAAAATGAACGACAAAAAATTTCCGCCACTATACACTGCAAAAACTGTGTTAAATGTCAAGCTACGTGAGTCGAAAGAGGCTTGGGAAGCTTCATTATCTCGTTAAAATGTTTGTGGCATTGCCAGAGCTTCCAAGTTTGTAATCGTGGAGCATGAATCGGCATTTTTCTTAAAGAGTTTAATCAAGGACATTAAGTTGTACTTGATCTAACTGAAATGTTTGTGAATCGTGCAGGAGCTACCAAGATCCATCTCACATTGGATAATGGATAGTGGAGCTTCTAGGCACATGACGGGAAAGAAGACCCTATTGTACGATGTCAGAGGGTTTAATGGTGGTTATATAGGTTTTGCAAGAAATCAAGGTGGACGAATAGTGGGTGAAGGAACTATATCTAATGGAATTGTTACATTTGAGATAGTGAACTACATCGCTGAGCTGGAGAACAACTTACTAAGCATCTCACAAATCTGTGATCGTATGTACACAACACACTTTACCGACAAAGAATGTTTGATTTTGAAACCAGGATTTGTTGTTACATTTGAGAGTGAATGATTTGTATGTATTAGATATGAGTGTAGCTACTACTACTACATGTCAAGCTCACTGTTTTATGTCAAGAGCAACAGAAAAAGAATCGCAATTGTGGCACCGAAAAATGGGTCACATTCACCTACGGAAGATGAATCACCTGGTGCATAATGACTTAGTAGAAGGTGTTCATTTGAAAAGTTTTCATCTTGAGGGGGAATGTATTAGTTGCATCAAAGGGAAGCAAAAGAAGAAATCTCACCCTGGGAAGAAAGAAAATGTCACACCCCCAAAATCCACACGCGGAGTATCACCTCTTGGAGGCGTGACTGAACAGGATCAAGCCACCAATCATATTGAACAAGCATGTAAGTAGTATATAAAAATCCAACACAATACAATTGGTGTCTAAACAAAACATAGTTTAAGTTGCCAGCGGAAGCATAATGTTTAAAACCAAGTCATAAGTTTAAACATTTCAAATGTTTAGCATGGCACACAGCTGTCCATGTCCCACAACGACTCTCCCCACTCCAATGCAAGCTCCATGAGTATCTAACGACCTGCAAGGCATGTAACAACGAGTCAACAACAAAGTTGAGCGAGTTCACAGTTGGTTGTTTAGTTATAGTGTTCGTAAATCATTTGTTTATTTCGTAAACCATGTACTGTATTAGTCTGTATCGCGGTTTCCCAAACATGTTTGCGATGATTAGTGGGGGCTTCAGCTAGGGTGATTTCGAACAAAATGTTTTCACCACAAGGGTGGGTATTTCGGCTGGGGTGATTTCGAAAAGAGTGGTGTGTTCGGCCAAGGTTACATATTAAATTATAACACACAAATTAACACAAAGCAATTTATTAATATACACTCATATATAATGCACACCAAATATATAGAAAACACGCTTTGCAAATAAGTACAAGGTTAAGTCGAATAGAGACCTTGAAAACTCGAGTTGTCACATTATCCCCAACTTGAAAGAAATTTCGTCCCAAAATTTAGCACGTGGTTACTGAGGAAGCTAGTTGTGTTGTGTTGTTTCCTGGTTTTCCTGGGGTGTCACATCATCCCCCCGTTGGTTTTGAATTTCGTCCCGAAATTCCGCAGTAGCTTCAGTCTCAGTGGTGGTTGCATTGTTCCTGAACAACTGGGGATACTTTAGTTTCCTTTGGTCTTCTCGTTCCCAGGTGAACTCTGGGCCACGACGGGAGTTCCAACGAACTCGAACAAGAGGTATTCTGGTGCGCTTAAGGACCTTAACGTCTCGGTCCATGATTTCAACTGGTTCCTCGACGAATCGCAACTGATCGTCGATAGTGAGCTCCTTCAAAGGAACTATGAGGGTCTCATCTGACAAACATTTCTTCAGATTCGACACGTGAAATACGTTGTGAACTCCGCTGAGTTCTGCGGGTAGATTTAGCTTGTAGGCCACTTTGCCTATTTTCTCTATGATTCTGAACGGTCCGACGTAACGCGGATTAAGTTTGCCTCGTTTACCAAAACGAACTACACCTTTCCAAGGTGAGACTTTGAGTAGCACTCGATCCCCAACCTGGAACTCGAGTGGTTTCCTGTGCTTATCAGCGTAGCTTTTCTGACGGTCACGAGCTGCCGCCATTCGTTGCCGTATCTAAGCAATTCTTTCCGTTGTGTCTACTACAAGTTCTGGACCCGTGATCTGACCATCCCCCACCTCTGCCCAACAAAGAGGTGATCGGCATTTACGTCCGTACAATGCCTCAAACGGAGGGGCTTGAATGCTGGTGTGGTAACTGTTATTATACGAAAATTCCACTAACGGTAGATGTTTTTCCCAGCCGTTGCCAAAATCGATTACACATGCACGAAGCATGTCTTCAAGAGTTTGGATGGTGCGTTCAGACTGCCCATCCGTTTGCGGGTGATAAGCTGTGCTCATGTCTAATCGAGAGCCAAAAGATTTTTGCATCGCTTGCCACAGTTCTGAAGTAAAACGTGCATCACGATCAGAGATAATAGAGGTTGGCACCCCGTGCCTCGAGAGAACTTCCTTAAGGTAAACATCCGCTAAGGTGGAGAATTTATCCGTTTCCTTGATAGCCTAGAAGTGTGCAGACTTTGTGAGTCGATCCACGATCACCCAAATTGTATCATTCCCACGTTGAGATCTAGGCAGTCCAGTAACGAAATCCATGGAAATTTGCTCCCATTTCCATTGTGGTATTTCTGGTTGTTGGAGTAGGCCCGATGGTTTCTGATATTCAGTCTTGACTCTCGCACAAGTCAAACATTTTCTAACGTAAGTTGCTATGTGAGCTTTCATGCTAGGCCACCAATACGTAGTTCTGAGATCGTGGTACATCTTATCCAAACCAGGATGTACCGAGTAACAAGACTTATGTGCTTCATCCATTACAAGTTCTCGTAGATTTCCATAGAGTGGGACCCAAGGCGCCGTCTTCCTTTTGTTCTAACCGTTGCCTTGAGCCGCGTAGGGCTTCAGTCCTGACGTTTTCTAGTTTCAATGCTTCTGCCTGAGCATCTTGTATCTGAGTAGGAAGACTAGATTGGATAGTGAGTTGTAAAGCACGTACGCGTCTAGGTGTAGTATCCTTTCGACTAAGGGCATCGGCCACAATATTGGCTTTGCCCGGATGGTACTTGATGGCACATTCGTAATCATTCAATAGCTCGACCCATCGACGTTGTCGCATGTTCAATTCACTTTGCTTGAAGATATGCTCGAGACTCCTGTGATCGGTGTTAATGGTGCACTTGGTACCGTACAGGTAATGTGTCCATATCTTGAGTGCGAAAACAACAGCTCCCAGCTCCAAATCATGTGTAGTGTAATTCCTTTCGTGAATTTTAAGTTGGCGTGATGCGTAAGCTATGACCTTGTCAAGTTGCATCAACACACAACCAAGACCCTGAATCGACGCGTCGCAATAAACCACAAAATCATCTGTGCCCTCTGGCAATGAAAGAATAGGTGCGCTACAAAGTCTATCCTTTAAGTGCTGAAATGCTGATTCCTGTGTATTACCCCAACGATAGACAACGGCTTTCTGAGTTAGTGAGGTGAGGGGTTGTGCAATCTTGGAGAACTCTTTGATGAACCTTCTATAGTAGTCCGCCAAACCCAAGAATTGGCGGATTTCTGTTGGTGTACGGGGTGCAGGCCAGTTCTTGATCGAGTCTACCTTGGATAGATCAACGTGTATCCCATCCTTGTTTACCACGTGGCCTAGAAAATGGACTTCACGAAGCCAAAAGTCGCATTTTGAAAACTTAGCATACACCTGCTTTGCTCGAAGTAGTTCCAAAATAAGTCGTAGATGGTGCTCGTGTTCCTCCTGACTCTTTGAATAGATCAGGATGTCATCGATGAAAATAATAACGAACTTGTCCAGGTAAGGCTTGCACACTCTGTTCATAAGATCCATGAAGACTGCCGGTGCGTTCGTCAATCCAAAAGGCATAACCATGAACTCGTAATGTCCATACCGAGTCCTGAACGCTGTCTTAGAGATGTCCTCGTCTCGGACCATCAGTTGATGGTAACCTGACCTCAGGTCAATCTTCGAATAGTAGCTCGACCCTTGCAACTGATCGAACAAGTCATCAATACGTGGAAGAGGATAGCGATTCTTCACGGTCACCTTGTTGAGTTCGCGGTAATCTATGCACATACGGAAGGTACCGTCCTTCTTCTTTACAAACAACACTGGAGCTCCCCAGGGCGAAGAACTAGGACGAATGAAACCCTTATTCAAGAGTTCTTGCAATTGCTTGGACAGTTCTTCCAGTTCGGTTGGAGCTAAGCGATACGGTGCTCGAGCTATGGGCGCTGCTCCAGGAGCTAGCTCGATTTGAAATTTGACCTGGCGATGGGGCGGAAGACCAGGTAAATCCTCAGGAAACACTTGAGGAAAGTCGCGTACAACTGGAATATCCTCTATCTTCTTCTCTTTCGTTGATGCGTTAGTAACGAGTGCTAAAATAGCCGTGTGGCCCTTTCGCAAACACTTCTGGGCCTTAAGAAAGGAGATGATGCCTATCACAGCACCATTCTTGTCGCCTTGAATCACGAGAGGTTCTTTACCAAAACGGGGAATACGAACGATCTTCTCCTTGCAAAGAATCTCTGCCTGCTGTTGGGATAACCAATCCATACCGATAACGATGTTGAAACTACCAAGAATGATGGGAATGAGGTCGATAGAGAAGGTCTGACCCGCTAAAACAAGATTACAACCCTTGACTATGTGTGTGGCCACTAAACTTTTACCATTTGCTAACTCTACAGCATGCTTGGTGTTCAAAAGTGTTGGTGTGCGTTTAAGCATTTGAAGAACTTTTAGAGACACATAACTGGTATCGGCACCCGAATCAAATAAAATAGTAACATAAAAGTCGTCGAGAAGAAACTTACCCATCACCACGTTAGGATCATTCCTTGTGTCACCCTGACCGATCACGAACGATCGACCCCTGGCACCATTGCCATCGTTATTACCCCCGTTGTTATTCCCGTTGCCCTGATTATTGTTGTTGTTGTTCTGATTCTGGTTTAACTGGGGGCAGTTCCGCTTGAAGTGACCTTCAGCACCACACTGAAAACATCCCCTGTTGCCTCGCTGTTGCTGCTGCTGGTTCTGTGGAGCTGGTGGTTGTTGTTGAAGGTTCCGATTCGCAGGTCGTGAGCTCCTGCAATCCTTAGCTTCATGACTCACCTTGAGACACCTCTGACAACGACCCTTGTTGCACTGACCATTGTGGTGTCTGTTGCATTGGTTGCACTTCGGGAGGTTTCCTTGATATCCACCCTGCCCTTGACTACCAGAAGGTTGCTGACCAGGGCTCTGATAGTCATCAATTTTTCGCTGCTGGGCCTGGGACTGAGCTGTAGTCGAACCCTTGCTGGAGGCTCCATCCCATTTTCTCTTGTTGTCACTGGGAATAGCAGGAGTAGTAATAGCAGTAGCACCTGTACGCTTAGGCAGTTTGTTCTGTTCCACTGCCTGGTCTGTGAGACGATGAGCAAGACGAGTAACATCTTGGATGGTAGCAAGGTTAGCAGCTGTCACATGGCTTTGAATCTCTAGTACTAAGCCTTTGAGGTACAGTTCAATGCGCTTGATGGGAGGAATCACCATAGTTGGACATAACACTGCCAGTTCGTTAGATCACTTCGTGTACGCCTCTATCTCTGACCCCGTCATCTTAAGGTTAAAGAACTCGACATCCAACTTGTGAATATCATCACGATTACAGTACTCTCGCTTGATCAGTTCCTTGAAGTCGTTCCATGGGGTAGCGTTTGCAGCTGCCAGCCCTAACATTTGAACTTGTAGGTTCGACCAAGTCAAAGCAACGCCTTCGAGAGTACCAGTGGCATACTTCACCCTACGAGCCTCAGGGCATTCACACATTTTGAAGACCGATTCGAGCTTCTCGAACCAGTGGAGGAGTCCTACGTCTCCTTCAGTGCCACTGAAAGTATTAGGACGACAGTCCATGAACGTCTTGAACGTGCACACAGGTAGCTGAGCGTTCTTACCTGTTGTGTATAAGAACAGGGCAAGGTTAAACACAAGAGTTGGTTTATGAGAGTAGGATCTAAAGATCCTAGAGTAAGTTGTGATGGCAGGTTATACCTCCTGCCTTGGCAGCTGCGAGTGCTGCAGTAACTTGTTCAGTGATCAAAGATACCAACTGGGCTTGAGTTAGGTTAACACGTCCACTCATGATCTTCATATCAAAGGAAACATGAGTGAGAAAGGTTCGCGAAAGTGCGATGACAGAAGAGAGTAAGCACACAAGTGTTTTCAAACAATAGTTGTTACGTTTATCTAAGCATACTATGAGCAAAGTTCTATGTAACTAGCAAGTAGGTAATATAAACATAAACCATATCACTTATATTGTTGAGCCTTGCACGTGGAGTGAAGCGTCGTTGTGGATCGTTGAGCACTGTACAGGTTATAGTCTGGTTTTAACAAAAACTTTTTCCCCTTATTAAAACCAAGTTCACTATAACCAATGGCTCTGATACCAATCTGTCACCCCCCCCCAAAATCCACACGCGGAGTATCACCGCTTGGAGTGGTGACTGAACAGGATCAAGCCACCAATCATATTGAACAAGCATGTAAGTAGTATATAAAAATCCAACACAATACAATTGGTGTCTAAACAAAACATAGTTTAAGTTGCAAGCAGAAGTGTTAGGAAACTTTATTTGTAAGTATTGAAGAAAAGCATAATCAACTGTGTCTATGAAGAGATCACAGTCCTGAAGATCACGAACTAGAAAAAGAAGATCAGATGGGATAACTGGAAAAGCACAGTATCTACTTCAAAGAATTACAAGTTGATCAAGAGCTGAATTGGATTATCAGAAAAGGTCATTTCTGATGGATCTGATGATATTTCTGATGAAATATCATCAGTATCTGACGTTTCTGATCATCAAGGATTTTCTGATGATTTGTTCATCAGAATTTCTGATGAAGTGGTTTATCAGAATTTCTGATGAAACAACCCACTTGTCTGAAATTGGCTCTGTCCTGCCACACTTACCGAAGCAAGTTGACATTAAATGATATCATGATGAAAAGGCAACTTGAACGTTGGAATCAATGAATATGTCAATTGGCTACTTTTTGCTGGAATTATTGTATGAATAAACTATTGTTTATTCATACAAGCCGTCTATAAATAGAAGGCTCAACCAGGAGAAGCAAAGTGAGTTTGAAGCTTAGCATTCACACATACACCTAAACTCCATTGCTCTCTCCCCCACAGAATTCAAGATTCGTTTGTATTAGATAATAATCTTACAATCACTTTGTAAACCATTTTGTTTCTAAGTGATATAAACTTGATAATTCTGTAGGTCTTGTTTCTTGAAAGTCTAATTTCCATTTCCGCACATCTTTTTCACATCTACTGAAATCACTTGCCATATTACGTGAAAAGAAGTTGTTTTGAGCCTGAACTGGGTCAAACAATTGGTATCAGAGCAGATTGAATAAACTATTTTCAAACGATCAATCGCTCTTCTTCTTTTCTCTAAATATGGCCAGCTTTCAATCCTGGAATAATGCTTTTAACATTGGTTCTATGTCTAAACCTCCGACTCTGGTCAGAGAGGAATACCCCCAGTGGAAAATCAGGATGGTCAATTTCCTTAACGGTCATGACCGAGCTCTGTTTCAATCCATTGAAAGGGGTCCACATACACCAATGACTGAAATACCTGTTATTCCAGCAACTGACCAATCACCAGCAATCCCTGCCTCCCGCGCTCCCAAAAGTGAATTAAACTGGAGTGTGGAAGACAAGGACCTGGTGGCTGGGGATGAAAGGGCTAAGTCACTTTTAATTATGGCCATCCCCAATGACATATTTTCACAAGTTGATGCATGTGCATCAGCTAAGGAAATATGGGATCAGTTGGAAAACCTTTGTGAAGGAGGAGAAAGGATGAGAAGAAACAAGAGAACAAATAATGTCTCATCTTATGAATGGTTTAAAAGTTTGCCAAATGAAAGGTTAAATGATACATATCAAAGATTTACAAAACTTTTAAACGAGCTGAAGAAATTTGGTATAACAAAATCAAACGATGAAAGAAACATAAAATTTCTTGACGCCCTTCCTAGAGAATGGAGGAGTCTGACTATGACTTTATCATCAACCTTAGAACTAGGAAACATGAGTCTTCATGACTTATACAGCATCTTGATCCCCAGAGAAGAAGAAATATTTGAAGAAACCATTCAAAGAGGGGGATCTTTAGCTCTAATCTCCAAGTCACAAAGATCAACAACAACAAATGATCCACAACCTTCAAACAGTCAAAATCTTGAAACTTCTGATGCATCATCAGACTTTTCAGCTTTTGCTGAAGCAATAGCACTACTCACCAAAACATTTGAGCAGAGGTTGAGGGGAGGTAACCAAAGATACCAGAGGAGTGACAAAGGAAGGATGGATGGAAGATCTAAAGAAGAGTTTAGATCTAAGGATAAAGGGAAAGCTGAAGTTGTGTGTTACAAGTGCAAGCAAAGAGGTCACTATGCATCAGAATGCAAGACCAAAAAGCTGAAGGATGTTGCCTATTATGAGAAAAAGCTTGAAGAAGCAAAGAAGCAGCAACAAGTAAGCTTAATTGCTGGAACAGATACATGGTTATCTGATGATTCTTCTGATGATGAAGAAGAAGAGTTGGCAAATTTTTGCCTCATGGCACTCTCAGAAGGACTACCAGAAACTTCAGAACAAAAGGTAAATTTAGATAATCTTGATCTTGAACAGAAGCTAAACAAGCTCATGTCAGATTTTCTAAATCTGCAAGAAAAACATCAATCAGATGTTAGAAAATCTGATGAGTTGCAAAGGACTTTGAATAAAATCATTCTTGAAAACCAACATCTTATAGAGGACAGTTTAGATCAAAGAGCAAAAATTGAGTTTTATGAAAATGAAAGAAAAGATCTTTACAAGAAAATCAATGACAAAGAAATCAACGTAAGAGGTTTTCAACAGGTTAAAGAATTCATAAATTTTATTGAGTCCACACCAAAGAACAAAGGAGAGGGTTTAGGCTATACAAGTGCTACAAGACCAAATAGAAATAAACCCACTATCTTTGTAAAAGCAACTCATCAGATTTCTGATAATTTAGTATCAGAATCTGAATCTGAATCTTGCAAATCAATCTGTTCTGAATATTCTTTTGACAAACCAAACTTCAAAACAAACAAGAGTGAATGCAGTCAAGAATCTGTAAAAACTCCGGAAGCAGTTCACTCATCTTTTCAAAATTATCCAATCATTCCATCACAAGAGGAACTGTCAGAAAATTCTGATAACTCTTGTATATGTGTTGACATACTGAAACTTGTCCAACACCATCTTCAAAAGAAAAATGTAAAATATGTTAATGGCTCAGCATATAACAGAGTTTCTGATGCAAAACCAAGAAGAAATAAAAATAAAATGTTTCAAACTTCATCAGAAACAGTACCCAAGCATGCCTGGGTACCAAAAACCCTCTAATCATTTCATTTCAGGACCATCATGTGCAGCAGATCTGGTACTGCGACTCAGGAAGCTCCAAGCACATGACTGGGGACAGGAGCTTACTCAACAACTTTGTTTCAAAGCTGGGTAGTATGGTAAATTTTGAAAATGGAGTAAAAGGAAGGAACATGGGATATGGATGCATTAAAGGTATGGATGACTAACCATAAAAGAGAGTAGTCCTTGTTAAAAGGCTTAACACATAATTTGCTTTGTTATGGTCAGTTCAATGATAAAATTGTTTAATAATTTGCTTTAGTGAATAATCTAATTCGTATGTCTGATGGAACACCAGAAAATCTGATAAATAGTCAATAATTATCAGATAATCTGAGAAAATATCAGAAACTCTGGGAGAAATTACCAGAAGTTCTGATATAAAATCAGAAACTACGTTGAAACATCAGAATTTTTTTCCATGCTCATGCACATTCCACAGATTGTAATTACTTATTTTCGTGTATTTTTTTGTTGTTTTGTTTTAATAAAAAAACAAAAAGGGGGAAAAGTAACATGCATACTGATGGAGTTCCATACAGCTGTAATAATCAACCGTCTCATTATCTTTTCAGTTTATTGGATTTCATATTTTTTGCATGGAACGTCATTTCTTCATAAGGAACTTAAATGTGACACGTAGGCACTAGAATCATTAGGAGCTATGAAAATAGATGCCTAGTCATTAAATGCTTACTCACACATGGGGCTTACTAGACTGTCAAAATCACTGTTACATTCACTGGGATAGATATCTTCTTAATTGAAGAGAAAAAGGTTGGCTATTAACATCACTTTCATCTATAAATATGTTCAACCTGAAAAGAACATTTGTAACAAAAACCAGTTCTTCATAAGCCCTTCAACAGTTTTTCCTTATCAAAAATGGGTCGCCCAAAATTGATGAAAGCCACTCAATTCCCTCTTCCGTTTCATAGACTTCATAATCTTAGATTAAGATCCAACTTGGAAGGACCTGCATGGGAGGACTGCAGGTTTGTGTACAATATGATCATGCGAAGTCCTCTAGGCTTTTCTGTGTCATCACATGTCACCATATATCCAGAACTTCTCTAAGAGTTCTGGTGGAATTCTCAAATCATTTTTGGTGGTACTTCCATGTGGATTGAAAGTGAGGTAATGGGAGTAAAAATTACTCTAAAAGAAGAAACAATCAGAAATGTCCTCAAACTGGGTAATAATCATGAAATCCAACTTCCAGAAAAATCTAATGTGCAACAAACCTTGACTGAAATGGGCTATCACACACTCAACTCATCAAGGGCCATTAGCAAGTCTGGTTTTATACCACCTTTCCAGTTTTTGGTAACACAGCTAAGTGTCTGCTTTTCCAAGAAAATTGGACACTTCAATGAGCTGTCGAATAGGATGATGGAAGTGGTGCATGCTGTGATACAAGAAAAACCCTTCAACTATGCTAAGTTTCTAATGAGAGACCTAGAAGCAAACATCCACGACCGACAACCCTTTCCGATTTACCCTCGATTTGTTACCAAGGTGATCACCAATCAGCTGGGCTTTGGAGGAGTGAGAAGCTGCTACTCAAGAGCTGAGATGGTACTTCAAGAAAACATTAGTGAAGCCACCTTGACGCCGGCAAAGAATCACACCGGACGTGTAACCAGTCTTTGTTTATATGTGAAGTGCATGTTCAATGTGTTAGAGGAGGAGGAGGAGGAGTAGTTTTCTTTGTTTTTATGTGTTGTTTTCGTTTAAACATGTTTGTTTTATGTTTTCTTTCAACAGGTGTGTTTTAAAAAAATTTTAATAGATCTAGGGGGAACAAACACAACTTGTCTGATAAAATCAAATAAAATCTGGTGAATAACACAAAAATACTGACAGAAGTTAGTAGAACTCATAATCTGATAATCAATCAGAAAAATTGATCATTCACCAGAAAACTGTGAAAATTCTGATAACAAATCAGAAAATCATATTTTGTTTTGAAAAACCAGAAAGTTTAACATATCATCAGAAAAACAATTCTTTTAATCAGATTTAATTGAATTTATAAAAATCCAAATTTTTTAAGAAAAATGTTCTTTCTAAATTTTTTTTTCTGAGGACTGGAACAAGCTATATAAACAATATACCTCTGGTATATCAGAACAAAGGTGTGGAGTTCAGAACAGCAAGACTAAAATGTAAGTAAAATCTCAGAACTCTACTTATTCCCTCTCATCTCAAAAAAAAAAAATTCTGATGATATATATATATATCATTATGAGAAATATATGGGGAGACGCACAAAGGGTTTCGATTGGACCTTTTAAAAAGGGGTCCCACAAAGAGAAAAGGTGCAAGTTGGAAACTAGTGTTTATCTGCAAAATCCTTGAAGTCTCTAAATATCTTTAAAAGATATACATTAAATTAGAGATAAATCAAAGGTTTTTCAAAAACGGTTGTCTCCTTAAAGGATTAAAACATCATAAAGGTGTCATTAATCCTCTTAAACTCAAACAACCCACGACAAACACTCAAAAATCTCTGTCTACACATCCTATAAATACCTCATTCAAAACAGAGTCTTCCATCTTCAACCTTCAAATTCAAAAACCCTTTTCCAAACACAAAACCCAAATTCTCAATGGCTGCTGTCAACATCAACAAACCTCAAGTTAAACACTCAGTTCCTTTCATCACTGAAGATGAATTTCTTCTATTAAAGAGCAACAATGAAGCAATGAATGATAACATCGAAGAGTATGATACGAAGTGTCAAATTCTCATTGAATTTCTAACAAGATGCCCGTTAGCTCAAGCTCTTACATAGACCAAAGAGGTACCACAAGAACTCATACAACAAGTAGTAAAAACTCTCAAAATCTCAAGTCAAACTGAGCTAACAGCACATGTATGGGAAAATATCTTCATTAAAATTTCACCAGAAAAGATAAGGGAATGTTTGGAGCTACCCTTACATCAGAACTTTGAAAAGTCACCAGAAAGAGAAGATATGTTTTCACAACTTGATGCTGTAATGGGATACAAAACAAAGATTTCAACAATCAATAAATTCAAGAGAAACAAGCTACCTGCCTTCTGGCAAGTTTTAATGGAAATTCTGAACAAGTGTTTATCATCAAAGATTGGAGGTACTGATCAGATAAATATGAACATTCTAACAATCATGTTCAGTCTAATTAATGGATTGAACATTGATTATGGTGCAGAAATATTTATTCTGATCAGAAGATCAATTCTGACCAGAGATGGAAGAATAGATTCACATCTACCCTTTCCAAGATTTCTATCAGTCATAATTTCTGATGCTTTTCTGAAAAGAAACATGGAAATCCCAGCATCAGAAAATATGTGGAAGACAGAAATTATGAAACCTTGGAATGCTGCAGGGTCTTGGAAGTCAGATTATGATGTACCTGCTCTGACAGAAAAAGTGATGAGTATGATACCAGAAGAATCACCATACAGAGCAGAATACCTGAAAATGTTGAACAAAAAGTCACAAAGCAAAGGAGTTTTTGAACAAGTGTCCCCTATGGAGCATGATGCACAGGAGTCAAGCACACCAAGAATGGAACAGCAGGATGAATCTGATCCTCATCTAGCTGATAAAGATGTAAACATGAGTCCTGTGGCTGAAGGGCATCATGCTGAAGACTCACACATTGGAGAAACAGGTGCAAAACAGTCTAAAATAAACATATTTTATGATTCTGAGAATGATTCTGATGAATCAATTCAAGGAAAACATGAAATCTTAATTAGAGAAACTATTTCTTCAAAACAAGATGTGAGTAAAACAAAATACTCATTTTCTGAATCAGATTCTGAGGAGGAAAATGTAGTAACAACAGGTGGAGATCAGCCTACTGATCAAGGAAACCTGGGTGAGAAAAATAAAAGTTTCTCAACAACTCATGGAGAACCTGAAAAGGTTCAAGGAAATGAGGAAATCCAGAACTTGAATTTGTTTCAATTTTCTGGTGAGGACATAGGGAATTTGGATTCTTCCAATCCTCTTAACCTTAAAACAGCAGAGAATGTGTTTTCTGCTGGTGTTAGAGGAGAAACATCTGTTGTTTCTCCAATTTCCCAAGAACATCAATCTATGTCACCTACACAACTTCAAAAAGAACCTGAAGATAAAGCTACTACGGTGAAAACAGCAACAGAAGAAAAACTTGATCTGATACTAGAAGAAATCAGAAATCAAAAGTCAGAGATCAAGTTTTTGTTAGAAACTGCCAAAGCTGTGCAGAAGCAAACTGAAAACAATATTGCAGTCCTCAACAAATTGCAAAAATCATCAGAAAACAAAGAAAGCTCATCAGAAATTGATAAAGCTATTAAGGAACTACATGATATCAAGAAAAAGATAGCTGAGGTTGCAACTGCAGGGGAAAGCTCAAATTCAGGGAAGCTTCTTGAAGAAATACAGTTTCTCAGAGCCAACAACAGCAGCATGACTGAGGCTTTTGAGAAACTGTTGATGGAATTAGCTGCACAAAGAAATCAAGAAAATCAGGAGTTCCAGAATATGAAGAAACAAGAGGAAACAAATACTCAAGCTCTTACTAATGTTCATCTGTTAGTTAAGAGATTACAGTATAATGTTGCCAGACTAGCAAATATTGATCTTCATGAACTGAACGCCCCAATTCCACAAGAAAGACAAGCAAGAAGATCAGAAACTCCTCAACAACAACCAGAAACTGTTCAACAAGGTCAAACCAAACAAATAGAAACCTCAACAGCTCAAAAACAGAAGCAACCTATGGGACCACCTCAAGATAAACAAAAGATACCCATGGGTCCTCCACTAAATGTCTCAATGCCAGACACATCAAGGGTACAATCAAAAGATCATGTTCCAGTACAACCAGTTTCCACAACCATCACTGGAGAAACAGAGTTGAGCATAATGATGGATACAAAAGAAAAGAGAAGAATGGAACATGAAGTGACTTCCTCAAAAAAGGCCAAGAAAAGAAATGATAGAAGATTCAGAAGGGAACATCAGAGAAATGGAAGTACTAAAAGGTGATTTACACACTATTATGTACCCTGAAGAACATCTAAAGAATTACTATTGGAAAGGTCCAGAAGACAACCCAAAGAGAACACTCTCTCCAATAAGCAAAGGCATTGTTGAAAATAGAAACAATGGAGGTTGGGTAATTTTGCACAAGCACTTGACCAATCCAATACTATCAATCGAAAGAATTGATACAATGACCACTGGAGGAGGCATCCTAGGCAATGAAGCACAAAAAAAGTATACCTTGATCAGAAAAGACAACAGTCAACAAAAGGTTACTGATGCAAATCTGGCTGATGATATTCACACATTGGGAATAGTCAAGATGAAGAATATCATTGATGAAATGAAACGAAATTCAGTTATAATCAGAAGAGCCCTTGAAAGTCTCAAAAGTCAAGGAGCAAAGTTATACAAAAGGGCTGCACTAGCAGACTTTGATCTATGTATCAATTTTGAGTACAGCAACAAAGTGCTAATACCGCCTCCAAACACTTCAATACCAGCTGAAATCTCTTCTAAACCAGTAAGAACCGGAGCAATCTTTGATCAACCAGAAATGTGTGTAGTCTTCAAAGATGCAAATAAAGAGAAAGCTCTGTTCAGAATCAGTGAAATATGCAGGTATTCAAATCAAACACTAAAATATATAAGAAACTGCATGAATGAAAAACAAGAGCAGCTCAAAAAGAAGGGAAAGAACAATGAAAAGCTGAGAAAAACAATTGAAGAGTGCATTGAAAATTGGATGGAAGCAAGAGGATGGTATAAAGAGATGTACAAAGCAACTCAAAAGGCTATTGATTACAAGAAAAGACTGAAACCAGGAGACAAATACAGAAGTGGAGTGAAGATCAATTAAATGAATTGATAAGATGAAATTCCTGTTTTTGAACAAAGTTATAAATTTGTCTGATGTGTGGTTGGTTTGATTATGTTTTATGTTTCTGAATTTAGTTGTTTTTGAATTTCTTTTACAAAGAAAGTTGTTTATGTTTGACATAGAGGTAGTTCTTTTTTTTACAATACTTAGGGGGAAACTGTTAGGAAACTTTATTTGTAAGTATTGAAGAAAAGCATAATCAACTGTGTCTATGAAGAGATCACAGTCCTGAAGATCACGAACTAGAAAAAGAAGATCAGATGGGACAACCGGAAAAGCACAGCATCTACTTCAAAGAATTACAAGTTGATCAAGAGCTGAATTGGATTATCAGAAAAGGTCATTTCTGATGGATCTGATGATATTTCTGATGAAATATCATCAGTATCTGACGTTTCTGATCATCAAGGATTTTCTGATGATTTATTCATCAGAATTTCTGATGAAGTGGTTTATCAGAATTTCTGATGAAACAACCCACTTGTCTGAAATTGGCTCTGTCCTGCCACACTTACCGAAGCAAGTTGACATTAAATGATATCATGATGAAAAAGGCAACTTGAACGTTGGAATCAATGAATATGTCAATTGGCTACTTTTTGCAGGAATTATTGTGTGAATAAACGATTGTTTATTCATACAAGCCGTCTATAAATAGAAGGCTCAACCAGGAGAAGCAAAGTGAGTTTGAAGCTTAGCATTCACACATACACCTAAACTCCATTGCTCTCTCCCCCACTGAATTCAAGATTCGTTTGTATTAGATAATAATCTTACAATCACTTTGTAAACCATTTTGTTTCTAAGTGATATAAACTTGATAATTCTGTAGGTCTTGTTTCTTGAAAGTCTGATTTCCATTTCCGCACATCTTTTTCACATCTACTGAAATCACTTGCCATATTACATGAAAAGAAGTTGTTTTGAGCCTGAACTGGGTCAAACAGGAAGCATAATGTTTAAAACCAAGTCATAAGCTTAAACGTTTCAAATGTTTAGCATGCAACACAGATGTCCATGTCCCACAACGAGTCTCCCCACTCCAATGCAAGCTCCATGAGTACCTAACGACCTGCAAGGCATGTAACAACGAGTCAACAACAAAGTTGAGCGAGTTCACAGTTGGTTGTTTAGTTATAGTGTTCGTAAATGATTTGTTTATTTCATAAACCATGTACTCTATTAGTCTGTATCGCGGTTTCCCAAACATGTTTGCGATGATTATTGGGGGCTTACCATGTTGTATGTTACTAGACTAGTCGTATCCGTACGTGCCCTTCTTAATCCAAGGACCGTAGCAAGTATGAGTGTACGTAGGTTTTACGTACGTGCCCTTCAATCCGAGGACAGTAGTAAGTATGAGTGTACGTAGGTTTTACGTACGTGCCCTTCCCAACCCGAGGACAGTGAAAGGTAGTTTAATAGTACGAGTAGTTATTCAATCCCATTCCCAACCCACCAGGAATCCCATGCCTTAGGAGTGTGAACTCACCTTGGTTTGCTCGGTATGCTAAACTATGTGCTCACAAGAAATCAGTCAAGTCCTATAGTTATGCACGTATACACAATCAGTACGTGTTTGTAAAGTTTCACACACACTCTATGTCACAAGGTGTGTTTGACAGTTAACATCATGCAGCACATAAGCAGTTAATCGATTCATGCAATTCAAGTTTTACATTATAGGCTTCCTCAGTTTACTTTAACTTAATTATTCATTAACAGTCTTGGTACACTTAACTGTGTTAACATCGTTAACTAGGATCAATAGAACTAACATGCATAGTTGAGTTAACACACTTATCATAGTCAGTGTGTCATAACAGAGTTAGATCAAAATTAACAGAGTTATCATATATAATGAGCTTAACATTCATAACATAGTTAACATAACCCAGTTAACATACATAACATACCTGACATACTTAACACAGTTAATGCTTAACAGGGTTAACCATCTAACCGATTTAACATACGAGTTACAGAGTTACAGGTCATTAGACGAAAAAACTTAGTGGGCGAAAACCCTATTTGGCGAAATCATTTTGGACGAAAACCCTTTGGTTTTCGTCGAATCTAAGGTGTGACGAAAACACAAGTGTTTTCGTCTAAACCTTGTGTTTCCATGGTTCTTGTGTTTTCGCTGGTTACTTGATCATCATCACTAGCAGTTACGAGTTTCCAAAACCCTAAATAATTCTAACAGTTACATGATCAAATCATCATTTTTATCATAAGAATCAGCATCACTTGGATCCATTCAAATAACAGTTATACATAATCATTCACCATCAATAATATTATGATCATCAAGCATTAGTTGGACATGCACTGGGACCTAAACAATGGCATTCATAACATCAGGTTTATTCAATCATGATTTATGACAGAAACATCAAATCCGATTTACAAATCAACGCATTAACAATCGATCGAACATGGAATTAAGCATTATTTAACATCAACAAACAATGGTTTCACTAGACAGTTACAGAGATATTGATCAAGAAATCTTGTAGAGATTAAACACTAACCGCGATGAACAAAGTGATATCTTGAGTCAACAAGAGTGTCCCGGGGAACACAAGTTTTCCGTCGGGTTTCAAAGGGTAGCGAGAGAGAATATGAGAGGTGGTTAGGGTTTTGCCAATTATCGATTTCGAGCACGAGTTAAAACAATTCCTATATTCAGTCGTTCTTGGGCCGAGGCCCATTCTTGTTTTCGTTGGCCCCCTAGTGGACGAAAACACAAAGTGTTTTCACCACAAGGGTGGGTATTTCGGCTGGGGTGATTTCGAAAAGAGTGGTGTGTTCGGCCAAGGTTACATATTAAATAATAACACACAAATTAACACAAAGAAATTTATTAATATACACTCATATATAATGCACACGAAATATATAGAAAACACGCTTTGCAAATAAGTACAAGGTTAAGTCGAATAGAGACCTTGAAAACTAGAGTTGTCACAGAAAACTCAATCTCGAGGCCGTTGGAGAGACTTCACATGGATTTATTTGGTCCTGTGAATGTCAAAAGTATAACTAGTGATCTCTACTGCCTAGTAGTCACAGATGACAATTCGAGATTTTCGTGGGTGTTGTTCATGAAAACTAAAGATGAGACGTTCGATAGATTGATGACTGTCACACCCCGACCACGTAGAACATACAAAACGTGGCGGAAATGTCGGGGAGTGTTGTAACAAAATTAATTGTTTCAAATCCATGGCAATTGAAGTTTCGTTTTATTGATTAAAAGTGTTACAATGTCTTAACAAACAAAGAAATACAACATAATTAACTAGTCTTGCATCTTTTATTGTTACTAAAGCCCAAGTCTGCCTATGTGTATCTTGATCATCTTATGCAACAGCTCCTGAAAAACACATGTGAAAATAGGTACGTCAGCATAAAAATGCCTGTGAGATACATAGGTTTTGTGAAAATAGGTTTCATGACTTATGTTTGAGAAAATGTTTAGTCATGAACCTTGTAATTTGCTTTGTTTTGTAAATCATTTGAAAAACGATAAGATCAGATGATATGTATAAATAAGAGAATAATGTATGGTTAAATGAATAACCATTGTAAAATGAGTTTGTATAAGATAAGTTGCTTGTAAAACAATGTATTGTGAAAAGTATGTTATTTGTATAAAATGTTATATGTCTCAAACTGAAATGATTCAAATAACGCTACGATATGTAATACCATACAAACACTTATTTATAGGAAGTACCAGCGGTGTATCCACCATGCTTGTATCATATTACACACGCATCGTTACTTAATCACTTAATCAAACCAAACCACCAAAGTAATGTTTAACAATTGTAGAAATGTGTATGTATGGTCAAATACGGTTCACACGGTTCACAGATACAAACGATTCATACATACAAACGGTTCACAGATACAAACGGTTCACAGATACAAACGGTTCACAGATATAAACGGTTCACAGACACAAACGATTCGCAGATACAAACGGTTCACAGATACAAACGGTTCACAGATACAAACGGTTCACATAGTCAAATGATCACAACGGTTCACATAGTCAAATAGTTATAAACGGTTCAAAATGTAATATAATGTGTTCATATACTGGATGAGCATATGCAACAAAATGTAATGTAAAACAATGTACTAAGTATGCACACAATGGACATACATAGCATAAAATGTAATGAAATCATGTACTATAATGTACTAACGAACATAGCAGGTATATGATGTGAAAACGGGAAAGCATGAATGTAACAAGTAGGCACATGTGTTTCACCCCAAAACAGTTTGGAAAACAGTAAAAGAGGGGTCTATGTACTCACTTGAGATTGCTTAGTAGTCCTTGAGTAACAACCAAACAATGCTAGAGATCACGGATATCAAACGGCACCTAATATAGGTAACTATGTTAATAAACCGGACCTAAATAGGAAGACCTGATAGAATGAGGGTTCGTAAACCAAACGAGTATAGAGAATCGTGTCATATGGTTTAACAAAGCCTACATACTATATGAAACCTTAATCTAAGTGCTTACGACCCATTACGACCCGTTTAGGTAGCTTATGCTACTTTAACGCGTCGTTCGCGTGAAACGCGTTCGGACCGCCTAACTAGCCCTATGACAAGTGTTATATGCCTATACATGTTACATAATCAGTTATGTGACGAAAGTTTAGGTTACATATACTTAATTACCAATTATACATGAAAAAGGTATTCTGGTAATTTACCTAAGGCATATAAACTACCTATCATACAACTACTCAAACGATGTGACCATAGGGTATAACCTCGGAAGGTTATTCCCTACCTACTATGGTCACCTAATATATTTGGTCGGATCCTAATGATCGACCAAATGGGTCGGGTTCGAAGGTATAAGCGATTTATCAGATCGCTTACCCTACGACCCTAGACAACGTGGTAATCAGTAGGCATAGTCCCAAGGGACTATAACCATCGTGATTACAATCACGTTGCGAAGTTCAAATGAACTTCGCATTGACCATAAGCTGGTCAACGCTGAAAGTCAAACAAAGTTTGACTTTCTGACTCGAAAAGCAATAAAAGAAAGAAAAGAACGAAAGAATACTTACGAAGGGTCCCCGAATGCTAATCCCGATCCAAGTAGCTCAGGTATGAAACAATGGTTTCAACTTAGAGCTCCTCAAATCAGAATTCTTGTAAGTTTTGCAATGGGGTGGATGGGTATTTATAGGAATACCCGAACCGTTAAGATCGTTTCTTGGAAACCGTGCTTTGATCTTGGCCATACACCTCAAGATAATGGTTTTACAAAACCATGTGAGCCCATGGTATTGCCCAAAACCATGTGCACATCAAAACCAGCCCATAGATTCCCCAAAACCATTTGCAACAAGTGGAATGGACCAGATTCGATGTATCAGCAAACATCCTTCAAAAATGACAGTTTTGGTCCCTGTTGTGTGTTTAAGCCATTCCCGGCATGTTTAAGGCCCGTTAAGCCAACTTTAAGGCCCTAAAATGATGACTAAACATTGTGGACATGAAACATGCTCAAAAATATGTCGGATGTCGGTTCGTTTGGTCGTACGATCGCGATGTTCGCTTAATTACGACGGAATGCGCATAAGCGCGAAAAACGATCCAAAAGACGCAACGAATGGATTTTTCTTATGCCAAACACTAAAATAAAATATTTTAGTGCTTACATAAATTTTTGGATGTCCGGATGTATTCAGAACGTAAGTTATGCGCGAAAATGCAAACTTGTGCACTTTTTGACGCTTTTAGTCCCTGAATGACCCAAAAGTTTATTTTAGCAGACCGAACCCCTCAAAGCCTATTTCTAAGCTATGTGAAGGATATTTAGGGTATGTTTAACTTATGGTCATGTTTCAGAATGTCTGTTACAGTTCAAATTGGCATACTTTCGCAGTTTGTCAACTTTAGTCCCTGTAAGCGTTTTAACTTGATTTTGCCATACCAAAGCCTTCAAAACTTATTTCTAAGTTATGTAAAGGTTATTTAAGGCATGTTAAGTATATTTCACTATTCCGGAGTGTTCGTTGCATTAAAGTGGTTATATTTACGCATCAGTGCGCGTATAACCCTCCAGAAAGCGATTTAAAGCTTGAAATCGAACAAGAGTTGATATGTGTAAACGATACACATATTTTTACAAATCCCAAGTATGAAATACAATATTTCATTGGTTTGGAATTTGTTTGATGGTTGAAGTGACACAGGTGTCACAATGACGTTGTTCAAAAAGATTGAAAACTTGTACCAAACCCGAATCAGAAGAATCAGGTGTGACAACGGTACAGAGTTCAAGAACAACAGAATGGAAGAGTATTGTGATGAGAGAGGTATATTGCAAGAGTTTAGTGCTCCTTATACTCCGCAGCAAAATGGAGTAGTAGAACGAAAGAACAGGACGCTAATCGAAACGACCAGGACGATGCTTGCTGATTACAAACTACCTGTCAACTTCTGGGCAGAAGCAGTATCAGTCGCTTGCTATACGCTCAACAGGGTTCTTACGGTGAAGAAGTTCAACAAAACGTGTTTTGAGCTCATCAACAACCGCAAACCAAACCTCAAATATTTGGAACCATTTGGGTCTCCATGCACAATTTTGGAACCTTATGGTAAATTTGGTCCAAAGAGCATCGAAGGAATTTTCGTGGGATATTCAAGCCCGATGAAACGAGTCTTTGTTCCAAGCTTAAAGCGGATTGTCGAAGCACAGAATGTTGAATGTCAAGGTTATACTATGCCACCTCAGAAACCCGACGACTCATGGCGTTTTCACTATGATACTCTGTGGGACTCATTTGATATTGAGGATGAACCAGAGTTTTTTGATGAGTTGGTTATTCCAGAAAATCAATCGTCTTCTGAACGTGAACTAGCTCTTGATAATCAGACCAATAATAATCTAGTTTCTGATGATAGACCGATATTCGATCATGGTGATTCAGATCCTGAGGGGGAGCCAATCCAGATTTCAAGTCAAACTATTCCAGTCAGTGAACAAGTTGCAAATGAAAATTTTACAAATTTTGAGGGCGAGGTAGATGTTCCAGGCGAGGTGATGCCGAGAACTCTTTCATATCATCCAGAGGAGTTAATCATTGGAGATTTACAATCAGGCATCCGCACTAGACGACAAATTGACCAAGGCCTTACTTGTTTTTATTCTACAGTTGCTCCTTTACAAACTGAGTTTTCACTTAGTTGTTTTATTTCGCAGATTGAACTGCGAACGTACAAGGAAGCACTTACTAAACATTCTTGGGTCAATGCAATGCAAGAGGAGCTGAGTCCGTTTGAGAAGTTAGGTGTGTGGACGTTGGTAGAGTTACCAGATGGTCATAGGAAGATCAACACCAAGTGGGTGTTTAAGTGTAAGAGGGATGACCGAGGGGTTATTATTCGTAACAAAGCTCGACTCATTGTCCAAGGTTTTAGTCAGCAGGAGGGTATAGATTTTACTGAGGTATATGCTCCAGTTGCTAGACTAGAAGCAATCAGAATCTTCCTAGCATTTGCATCGTGGAAAGGTTTTAAGGTTTTTCAGTTAGATGTGAAATCGGTGTTTCTCTATGGGAAGGTAAAAGAGGAGGTATATGTCGGTCAGCCACCGGGCTTTACCGATCCAATCCACAAAGATAAAGTGTACTTACTGGATAAAGCGCTGTATGGTTTACACCAGGCCCCGAGAGCTTGGTACGAGACATTGTCTCAACACCTGCTTGCCAACAGCTTCATCCGAGGAAAAGTGGATGCCACTCTCTTCACCAAAGAGGTCGACGGACATCTTCTGATTGTTCAAATTTACGTGTATGACATAATTTTTGGGTCAACAAATGAAAATTTGTGCAAAGACTTCGAAAGAGTTATGAAGCTAAAGTTTGAAATGTCATCTATGGGTGAGATGAAATTCTTTTTGGGTTTGCAGGTTGATCAATTGCCCAAAGGAATTTTCATACATCAGACGAAGTATGTTAATGATATCTTAGAGAAATTTGGGATGTCTAGTACTACTCCTGTTTCCACCCCGTTAGCGATGAACCATGGGATAAATCCTGATCTCACCGGAGAGAGGGTAGATGAAACGTTGTATCGTTCCATGATAGGATCCCTGATGTATTTGACAGCTACAAGACCTGATATTATGTATCCAACCTGCCTCGCAGCAAGGTTTCAGTCAAGTCCTAGAGCTTCGCATATGGTGATTGTGAAACAGATATTACGCTATCTGAAAGGAACTCCATCACTGGGGTTGTGGTATCCTAAAGATGGCGACTTTACGCTCGAAGGGTATTCTGATTTCGATTTCGGAAGCTGCAAAGTTAACGCAAAATCAACAACTGCAAGATGTCAGTTTTTTGGACCACGTCTGGTCACCTGGCAATGTAAGAAGCAGACCTCTGTGGCTTTATCCACATGTGAAGCTGAGTATGTATCTGCTAGCAGTTGCTACTCTCAGATCTTGTGGATCCAGCAACAGATGCGCGACTACGGTTTGCAATTTCTTAACTCCCCTATCTATGTTGATAATGAGGCAGCGATTAACATAACGAAAAATCATGTTCATCACGCTAAAACGAAACATATTGAGATTCGTCATCATTTCATTCGAGATTGTTTTGAGAAGAAGTTGATACGAATTGAGAAAATCCACACTGACAAACAAAAAGCTGATCTACATACCAAAGCATTTGATAGAATTCGGTTTAAATATCTTTTAAAACTGAACAGTATGAAGCTTTTATCGGTGTCGGAGGAGATTCTTGGCGTTGATGAAGGTAGTACTGTCGATGATGTTGAAAGGCAGACTGCGATGGTTTGTCGTATTTTTAGTTGTTTTGGTCTTTACGGGGAGATATTTTGTCTAGAAAAGCCAAAAACAAAAAAAAAACGCTAAAATCCAAAAACATGATAAAACCTATAAAAACCAAAAACATGATAAAATCCAAAAACGAGCTTGTGTAAAAAAGAGGAAATGATAGTACATCACCTAGACAGTTACAGTATGCTAAAGAAATGTAATGATTAAAAAGCATTAAACGGTATCACTGATGATATGCCGGTAGGTTTTTACACATTTAGTAGACTTTTTCGGGATATAAACCTAAATATCGCTTGCTTATCTCATGTTGAACTTTTCACGGATATATGGGTAACCCCCAAAATCTCGTTTGAAGGATCCCCTTTTCTGAAATACTAGGTCTTTATGACTAGTGATATCTGGGGTATTATCCCGGGACTTCTGATTTTGCGTCGGCAATGGCCTAGTCCTCGGAGAATACTTTACTGCTTTCTTGAAATATAGCACAACCCTCAGCATAAAAAATGGTTGCAAAAATCAAAAGATAAATTATTATGCAAAACCATGTGTTGTTGTAAAGAAGATCCCCAAGGGGGACACACCAAAGTCGAGCCTTCATCTCAGCAAAAAATATGAGCTCTCAAGGTTTCGCATCAACCCCTTACAGATATCATCTAGGTATACTCACCTGTAAGACTGAATATTGGGATCTGGATACGGGAGTATATTCTGATGTGTGATACGCGGATAGGTTTAAGTCCTAAAACACTAATATCGTATCCGGAATTAGTTGAAATTTGTGTGAAAATTTAAGTGGATCAGTATATCGACAATCTTAGTGAACTGTTTAAGTCTTAAAGTGTAATAAAGCTCAATGGTACTTGTGACTTGTCAAGATGCTGATATGATCCTCTAACACGCTCACCAAAAATATGTTTGTATATATTTTACATTTTATTGCATTTCATTTCAGTTTATCATTCTAGTTTAGATACTTCATATAAAATCCAAAAAGATTTTACATTTCTACTTTATTTTCTCGACGAACCAAAGTGGAAAACTAATCTTCAGATTCACAGTTGGTGATGGCAGATGCAGGAAGGATTCAAAACTGGATGATGAGTTTGGAGTTTATTTTGTTAAAATCAAAAGGAGAAATGTCACAACTCAAGTTCATTAAATTGAAACTTGTAAATTTTTGAAAAATGGTAAACAAAAGTCAGTGTTGTTTTGTCTCAGATCAACCAAGGTCATTAAATTGGACTTGGTAGATTAATTGAGTAACCAGGGTCATTAACTTGGACCTGGATACTTAAGTGGATTATTAAAACTGATAAAACAATAAGTTTGGTAGTGTTTGTTTGTTTGAATAATGAAAATTGTCATATTCTTATGTATGTTGTTGAGATATTGATTTTGAAAGAAGAAATTACAGATTGTTATATATATATATAAATCTTATGTCGAGGTAGAGATTGTGCAGGTAAATGTCAGATTATTTGAGAACCTGTAAAGCAGCAAAGCAATCCCAGCTTGATGAGAGGGGGAGTCTAAAGCTTCAAGAGCCAGAGACGGATGCTGGATCTACATTCAAGGGAGTTGCTGTTGCTGAGGGGAGAAGAAAAGATAGAGATTGAAGGATACTTTCAATGTCATATTTTTCTAAGAGATCTAGAAGACCGATCAAGACTGAAGACTCGATCCGAAGACTTCGTCAACATCCAAGGGGGAGTCTGTTGGTGTATAAATGTCTGTCAACTACGTCTTATATCGAGTCATGTATCTAGATAGGATAAACCAGTGCTCGGTAGGTTAGAAAACAGGTTTTATATATGTTTGGGGTATTTCGCACGAAATAGCCTGTTGCTATTTCGTACGAAATCACCAACCCCTATATATACCCGAGCTGATGGTTTCATTTGATAACGCACGAAAAGAGGATTTCAGAGCCGAGGTGCTGCCGAATTGTCATATGATCTGTAAAAAGCTTTGAAATCAATAAAAAGAAGATAATTAGGGAGAATCAAGTTGTTATTACGTCGATATCTCTGTTTCCGCCTTTGATATTGATGAAAAACTCTTCTGATTGACTCGTTTGGGTCATACGTCGATCCTACAAAAAGCAATCTGTTTCCGGGAAGTTGTTTCGGAGCTGTATGCCTTTGACAATCAACATGCTGAACTTCAACGATTTTCCTCAAACTTGGAACAAATACTCGCTTCAGCGGACTTGAATAACCTACAAAGAAACCTTCATTAGCTTTTGCACCAAATTTACCATCTGGATCAATAAAAGTACATGGTGATCCAAATAGTTCTAAGAATTTTAAATTTGGTTTATAGCCATGTAATAGTTCAAAGCAGGTTTTCTTGTGTTTCTTGACAGTTAGAACCCGGTTCAGCGTATAACATGCTGTAGCGACTGCCTCATTCCAGAAATGAATCGGCAATTTGGAGTCTGCTAGCATGGTCTGGGATGTCTCGATCAAAGTGCGATTCTTTCGTTCAGCGACGCCGTTCTGCTGTGGAGTATAGGGCGCACTGAATTCATGAAGAATGCCTTTGTCGTTACAGAACTCGAGTATACGGTTGTTCTTAAACTCCGTGCCATTATCACTTCGAATTCTTCTGATTGGCAACTTGTACAGCTTCTCCATCTTCTTGAATAACTTCATCAACATATCAAACACCTCATCTTTGCTTATGAGAAACAACACCCAAGAAAATCTTGTGAAGTCGTCTGTAACTACCAGATAATACGACTCTCCACACATGCTTTGTACATTTACCGGACCAAAAAGATCCATATGGAGTCTTTCTAGCGGTAGTTTGATTGAATTCAAAAGCTTCTTTGGATGTGTCTTCTTGGTCTGCTTTCCCTTCTTACACTCTACACAATCATCATTCAAGTGAAAATTTTTCAGATTAACACCTTCAACCAAATCGTTATGACCCAAGAAATTCATTTTCCTGACATGAATGTGGCCCATCTTTCGATGCTACAATCTTGACTCTTTTTCAGTCGCTTTCGTTTTTGTTACAAAACATTTTGGCTTTCTGTCAGATGTTGTTGCGACGCTCATATCCAGGACATACAGATCGTGTTCCCGTGGAGCTCGCATCAACACCATGTTTTCAAGTATTTTAAAGCCAGGTTTGATTATTAAACATTCAGTTTTAGTGAAATGAACTGTAAATGACTTGTCCCAAATCTGTGATATGCTCAACATATTGTTTTCGAGTTCTGCGATATAGTTCACTTTGTCAAACGTTACAACACCATTTGTCAGAATTTCTTCACCAACTATTCGGCCACCCTGTGTTCCTGCAAATCCAACATATCCACCATTGATTGATTTGACGTCATAGAGTAAAGCCAACATTCCAGTCATGTGCCTTTACGCGCCACTATCCATGATCCACTTTGAGATAATAGATCTCGGAAGGCCCTGCACACATCATAGACAATCATTTAAACAATGATAACCATGACTTATCCACATTTGTTATGCTACCAAACATGATGTTATGAGCTACGTCGACTTTTGGAATGTCGAAAATCACATTCGGAACCATAGGTTTTGGCTTTGATTTCAGATCTCCCTCCTTAATAGGTGGGAATTCATCAATCACTTTGGCCAATTCAAACTCGATTTTACCTTCAGTTGTTACAAACTGTAGGATCATTTGCACGACCTAAACGAGTCGTTCAGAAGAGTTCTCGAACCAAATTAGAGGCGGAATTCAATTATTTGGTCTTCGTTCAGCTTGATATGCACCAAGAATTACTTTACTTGACTCTTGTATTGATTTCTCAACGTTTTACAAGGCTAGAGACACTTTGGCAAAGTTTCACTACCAAATTCCCAAAGTTCTGCAAATGAAATGACTAAGGCACCTATTTACACTAAATCCATTCCCCTTGAAAGTGCCATGTCCATTTCGTGTGGAATGGACTTATGTCATTTCGTGTGGAATGACAATCCTACATTTACTTGTTCTACGTGACTTAATCTATCATTCTAATTACAAGACTCGATACAAGACGAAGTCAACAGACATATGCACTAACAGTCTCCCCTTTAGATGTTGACGGAGTCTTCAGTACGAGATGTCAGTACGTCAAAACTTCAGTCTTGATCAGTCTTCTCTCTTTCTCTTCAATCACAATTATCAGCTATTCTCCAGAATCTGAGTCTAGCTCTTTCACTCTTCAGACTCCCCTTTGCTAACAAACTCCCCCTTAAGTTGTTCCGGGATCGTAATCTGATATAGCACTTTCACAGGTTCAGAAAACGTCTCCTGGCTCTCCGTAGCAAAAGGATCTGGAACCTGCTTTTTTTCAGTCTTTAGACTCCCCCTTTCAATCAGCTGGGATCGCAGTCTGGAATTTGTAGCTTAGGATCGAAAACCTAGCTTTTTCAACATTTCCTACACATTCTCTACCCAAAACATAAGTTTTCAATTTATAACAACTTGAAAAACTTACTGGTAGAGAGCATTCATCATCAACAGTAATAATTACATCAAGTTCAAATCAATGACCTTGATTAACTAATCATACGATTCAAAAACATTTCTCATTTCAATCAAACTCCTCCAACCCAATGTGGTTCATTATGTTTAGCACTTGGATTTTGAAAATCAGCTTTCCAACATCAGTTGTCTAAAATCTTTTTGGATTTTCAATATTTTATGCTAAAACTACTAAAATCTTATTGGATTTTGGAAATAAACTATATACAAACAATATTTTTGTGAGTTCGCGTTAGAGGATCATATCAGTTTAATGATACAAATCAGTTGCACCGTTGATCTAAAAATTACCACTTAAAGCTTTTAAACAATTCATCTTAGATCATCGATATTGTGATCCACTTAAACTCTTCTAAGATGTTCGTAATGCTTACTGATACGATTAGGGTACATTAGATAGCACTAAAGTCTTATGCACCCCACGATCTTAGCATATCCCCTCATCATGAAATACACTAACTCACGTAACGCCTTTAAACTTTCATCAACTGTGATTTGTGCAAAAATAACACAGAATGTTTAAACATTAACAATCAGGTCGATACTTCCGTATACGCCGAGAAGGTCCAATATTTAAACAAAATAAGAAATAAAAAAAAACAAGTTGAAATTGTTTAGGATTTAACCACCAGGTCGATACTCCCGTATACGCAGAGGTGATCCAAAGCTTAAACGAAACACCAAAGAAAATAAAGCAGAACGTTTAGGCAATAACATCCAATTCGATACTCCTATATACGCAGAGGATGTCCAATGCTTAAACAAAATAAAGAAATAAAACAAGTTTAAATCTTTTCAAAATGAAAAACACAAAATCACAGTGACTTTTCAGCAAAGTTGTGAAAGCTCACAAACTTAACCAGTTTTATGTCTTTCGACAATCAGTGATTACCGAGCAGGCACACAGTCAAGAAGGACAAAAACTAAGTACTATGCGTTCAACCGTGTTTCCTACTAGACTTAGGCTTTTTGCTTTATGTTTGTATTATTTTCGCAAAACTACTAGTCTTAGCTGAGCCTATCAAAACATCCCTAGTGAGACTGTTTAAAACTTTATAAAACTTTTCATTTCTCTAGCATGCACTGATAGTCCACTGATGTACTATCATTTCCTCCTTTTACACAAAACTCTTTTTGATTTTCTGATGTTTTTGGATTTTAGATTTTATCATGTTTTTGGCTTTTTCAAATTTTCAAAATTTCTAAAATTTTCTACTCCCCCTAAAATCAAAATATGTTTCAATTTTGATTTTCTGGGAAAATTTGAAAACAAACTGTACAAAGTAAAGTGACAAAGTGATGAGAATTGCTTCAAATCGCTATCCACTTGGCATAAACACTCAGAACTCCCCTGACCGCAAACTATTTTCCCATTTAGATTTCAAAACAGTTAAGTTTGTTTTAATCAAAATGGTTTTTCCGGAAAATTAGTTTTGTGTGTCATTTCACAAACCTGGGGATTAATTCATCACATTGTTTTTATCCACTTGTATGATTAGGTTTCAATCAAGTTCAACTAAATGATCTTGATAAAACCCCTTATAGCTATAACAGTTACCACTTGAAAAATATGACAGTATCAAAGTTAAGAAAGATGTCGATTCATGCTCCACGAATACCAACTTGGGAGCTCCGGCAAGTCAGGTTTTTCAGTTATAGAGATTCTCCCAAGCCTGACAGACCTTGGGAGATTCCGAGTCATCTTCACTCGGTTTCTTTCCGTTCTTCTTTTCATAGAAGTCCTTTACCCCTTTCACCTTCCCGTCAACCATTTTTCCAAAAATTTTTAGAACATTTGGGTTAAAGACTTTTTCAACATCAAAATCTTTCTTTTCAGAAAAAAAATTGATTTTAAATCTCAACTTTTTTAACTTTTTATTTAAAATTTTCAGCTCGCAATGGTGGAAAGTTTGCGTCATCCATTGGCGAAACTGAATTTTCTTCTTTTAGCTCAACTTGTGGCTCCTCTGACTTTGACGTGTCAGATTCATCGCCAAAACGTGGCTCCTTTGCTTCCGAAGAAACAAATTCATCGCCAGAACGTGGCTCCTGTGTTTTTGAAGAAATACATTCATCGCCAGAAAGTGGAACCCAATCCTTCTTGGATTTAGGTTTTCCAAATTCATTGACATATGTCATGAACGACCTTTCACAGTTTCTTTTATATTCAAAGACTTTGATAAAGATTTTAACTGAAAAATTAACTTTCTTTGATTTTTTATTGGTTTGATTAGTCAAATTTTCTTTCTTTATCCTCTCTTTTGTCCTCAGATTTGTATCTGATGAATTCGTTTTGCTTGACTAACCATTTTTTGTTGACCAAATCGATTCATCAGAACTTTTATCTGAATTACCAGTTGTACCCGAGGACAAAATCTTAGCAAGATACTCCCTTGCTTTCTTTCTCTTCTTTCTCAGTCGATCTTTCTGCCCTTGTGACAACTTCACTTTTTGTTCTTTGGGCTTTTCTTCAATTTCGACTGTTTTCTTCACCTTTTTCTGAGATTCATCCCTCGATCTTCTTTTTGATCTCATTGAGCAATCTCTAACAATGTGACCTTTGATTTGCCATTCAAAGCATCTTCTTGTTTCAAAACTTTGACTCTGGCAGTTAACAGCAATGTGTCCTCTATAACCACATTTGTAGCACATCCTGTTATCATACCATTCTCCACTATTAATCCAAACATTTAGATCATAACACTGTTTGGCCTTGTGGTAATCATGACTTCTCCTGTAATCTTGATTTGACTTTTGAGCACTGTGGTCAAACCGGCACCACTTATTACCAACTTTTTGTGAGTTTAAATTTTCAAATTTTTGTGGTTTTTGATTACGATTGGATGACTGAACTGATTATCTTTTATTGTTGTTTTGAAAATTTTGAAAATTTTTAACATTTTGTTTTTGTTCTACATTCTTCTTAAAAGATTTTTGCGTTGAGCATTCACCTTTTTCAGTAGATTGTAAAACAGTTTCTTGAAACTTTTCTTTTAATTTCAAAAATATTTTCTTTTTATCACTTTCATCATCAGATTTATCACCACAATCTTCAATTATGACATCGCCATAATTTGTGACATCGTCACTTATTGGAACTTCATTGATCGGTTTTGGACATATATGATCTAGTAATACTTATGAAGTCACAAAACCTTCCAATTTCTTTTCTAAATCGTTGATTTTATTGTTAGCACACTCAACTTCTTTTTCAAGTTGAGTGATTTTTTCAAGATAAGAATTTATTGCTTTTTGATTTTCAATATTATTTTTATCTAACACAGATTTTTCATTTTCTAAAACTTTTATTTGATTTTGAAATTCTGTTTCTTTTTCTTTTAAAACTTTGTTTTCCAATTTTATCCAAAACACATCTTCATTTTCTAAAATTCTTATTTTATTCTCAAAATCTTTTTCAATTTTTAATTTTTCAATTTTTAAAAACGTGATTTTATTTTGAAATTCTTTTTCATTTTCTTTTAAAGTTTTGTTTTCTAATGTCAAACTCTCTACATCTTTCAGAAGTTTGACTTTGTCTGATCTTGATTTATCACATATTAAGCACACTGGTTCAGAATTTGAAGTTCCATTGTTCTCGGATTCTTCATTCTCTGGAATTGACTCTGTCTCTGTCTTGAATGTACCTGCACAAAAATTTTTAACAAAATCAAGAGAATTCAAATTATCATCTATGTAACAACCCCTCTTAATATCATATTTCATAATATTTTTTGCTACAAGACACATATTGACTCTTTTGCTTATTTCAACAATCACATCCAAACTTATTTTGTCTAGATTTTTATCTATTTCATTCATCAAATTTTTCTTTTTCCGGTTATTCTCATAATTATGTGTTTTAAGCTCTCTGATGAATACTTTTGGATAAGAATTTTAAAATCTAGAATCATTTTTCAGTTTATTCAAACATTCATCCCACTCTGATGGTAACGCGTCTGCAAATCTTGATATCATTTCAGCATTTCACATCCTTATCTTGTACCTTGTTAAATTTTCAAGTAAATGATCATACCGGTTTTCCAACTCATTCAATGTTTCACTTTTCTTACACAAAAAATATTCAAGTCTTTCAATCCAAACATTTTTATTCTCATTTCCTTTCCCATTAACCCAACACCCATCAAACCAATCATTTAACCTTTCAAGGTTATCGTTTTCCTGTTCGTCAAACATTTTAACCACACTTTAAAACAATCTGTAACACAAACTTAACCGAACTGAGGTTCAAACAATCTGTCAATTTGGTATCAACTGATTAACTCGTGCGAGCTGATGTAATCAAACAAGCTGGTTTTGAAACGAGCTGGAAATCACAAATCACACAATCTGAATCACATTCAAACGACCAGATTAACCTTCAAACAATCTGATGCAATGTTTCACACGAACTGAGTTTCACTACGTGCGAACTTGTTATTCTCCTTGTGCAAATTGAAATCGGACTTCGAAATACGAATCAAATGACCAATTTCCAAACAATATGAACCAATCTCGTTCGAGTCACAACTCGTAAAATAACACTACACGACAAAAATCTAAGTTGGCTGATTTGATATTGATATGACACTACGACTTCAAACAATGAAACTTGACTTTCAATGTAAAATCATATGCCAACTAATTATTGCTGACAATTTCAATTAACATTCAATCTAGATTGGGCCGTGATTAAGTGACATGGGCCGGTTCAATATAATGAAATCAATAGTCACATGGGCTTAATATGCAATTCTCTCTTGATTGGGCCGTGGAATTAATGATCTGCAATATCACACGAAATTTTCATTGGGCCGAGATGTATGAATTCACATGAGAATTTATAATAGCCAAAAACCTTTAGGGGGCGTTTGGTTCGCGGAATGTGTAGGAATTGGAATTGGAATCCCTACGGGAATTGGAATTTGATGGATTCCTTTAAAATCCATAGATATGTTTGGTTGATAAATGTATTAATGGAATTAGAATTTAAAAATACCTAAAAAGACAAAATTACCCATAGTTATAAACAATTGGCAAAAGTTTTAAAAACAACTATCTTAGATAATTGGACCGATTATAAGAATCTTTCAATTTACAAGAATCACGTGATAACTACTGATTTTACAATTAATATTTCCGACAACTATCTCACCTTTTCGTGTGAACTTAACTTACAAACTCAAACGATTTAACACTTTTCACGCGAAATGAAAATACTTTCACACGAAATGGAAATTTTTAGCGAAATAAGAGTGTTTCGTACGAAATAGAACAATTTTTCACACGAAATAAGCTTTTCGCACGAAATGAACCAATGTTTCACACGAAATGGGATGTTTTTCGTACGAAATGATGCTGTTTACACACGAAATGAAGTGATTTCGTATGAAATGAGGCTGTTTCAAGCGAAATAGAGCTGTTTCATGCGAATTCGGACACAAAAACTTAGATTTCTCCCAAACGGCTAGGAATTAAGATCTGAAACTTTGTAGTGTTATAGATCAGGTGTTTTCGCACAACATATCCAAAAATCAGCCGATTTGGACCGTAAAAACCCGTTCAATTTTGCAAAAATCATTGAAAAACGTGAAAGAATGAGTAGAAATCAGAAATTCTTGGTGAAATCGAGCTGAATCGGTAAGAACTCTTCCTCCTGAGCTTTGATACCACTTGTAGGATCGTTTGCACGACCTAAACGAGTCGTTCAGAAGAGTTCTCGAACCAAATTAGAGGCGGAATTCAATGATTTGGTCTTCGTTCAGCTTGATATGCACCAAGAATTACTTTACTTGACTCTTGTATTGATTTCTCAACGTTTTACAAGGCTAGAGACACTTTGGCAAAGTTTCACTACCAAATTCCCAAAGTTCTACAAATGAAATGACTAAGGCACCTATTTATACTAAATCCATTCCCGTTGAAAGTACCATGTCCATTTCGTGTGGAATGGACTTATGTCATTTCGTGTGGAATGACAATCCTACATTTAGTTGTTCTACGTGACTTAATCTATCATTCTAATTACAAGACTCGATAAAAGACGAAGTCAACAGACATATGCACTAACACAAACATTGTGACTTCAGATTTTAAAATCTTTTCCATTTCCTTTTCTTCAGATGACTGTTTTGGTTTTTTCACCCATGATTGATTTTGAAAAATCTTGTTTTTCGGGTAAACCTTTGATTTTTTTGGAGATTTTGAAGATTCACCAATTTCAAAGGTAGATTTTGGTTTATCCTCGGACTTCAACTATTCACCTCTCTTCAGAATACGAACGGGGGAAACCATTGGTGTTTTACCCTTTTCAACACTTGAAGTTTTTGGTTTTTGTTTCTGAAAAACAGGTTTTTCAATCTTTTTAGTGCACTGTTTGGCCATGTGACCGATTTCATTACAATGGTAACAGACTCTTTTGTCATATTCAACAAAAGTAGATCTGTTTGTCTCATCTCGAATTTTCTTTGCTGCATTGAAATCGTCCACAGCCTTCTGACTAAAAATGTACTCTTTCTCAACTTCAGTACTCGGACCAGAAACAAACACATCATTCAATTTCTCCTTTGGCTTGACATCCTTTTTAGCCATTTTCTTTTCAAAACCGATTCCTTTGTTTTTGAAATTGTTTCCGTTACCACCATTACCCACCCTTTCATGTTTCTTTCCTGGGTTGTTGGTTGGTTGATTTTTCAGAAAAGATTTTTTTCGGTTTCAATTGAAAAGCTTTGTTATTCACTTCCGAGATGTCAATTTCAACCAGCTTATAAACTTTCTCAACATTTTCCAGTTTGGCATTCTGAATTTGAAATTCAATATCAGTATAAAGTTTGTCAATTCCGGTCATTGTGTAAACCACCATGATCGGATCATCATTCACAACTTTATCTGACTTTGGAATGAATTTTTCCAGAAAATTTCCATCATCTTCAGAATCCGAACTGGAGCTTTCCAAATGAGTTTGAACTGTTTTGAAATCAGAGTTATCACTCTCTTCATCTAACACTTGGTCAACGACAGTTTTAATAACTTGTGACTCATTGTCAGTATCAGTATCAGATGGAGAGAATGTAACATCAATATTATCTGGCAACTCATTCTAAACAGTTCTCAACTTCAGGTTCAACGTTGCTTCCACCCCATCTGGATATTTCTGTGTGTAATGATTCCACATTGGGGTGGAACATTGTTGAATGCAAACTTAGCATCAGGTTGTTTAGGAACAATCTGATCTATGACATATGATGATGAGATGTAACTGATCAGCTTTTTATCAATTCTTTCATTTTCAATTCTCATCAACTCAAGTTCCTTTTTTAATGATGCGATTGTGTCCAAATGAATGTTGATTACCATTTGTTTTTCCATGACAGTTCCTTTTAGCAAAGTAGTTGCTTTATCATTTTCTTTGCTTTCATTTTGAATCATTTTTATCGATTTTGATAAAGTATCATAAGCTCCTTTCACATCATACAAATTAAATTTTACTTTATCAGTGTATTTCTTCAATTCTTGAAACTGTTTGTCCTTTTCAAGACATTCCATGCAAGGTTTTGAACAGTTTTGGCATGGAGTTTCAGGAATTGAATCATTCTTTTCAAAACCTTTATCATCATTTTCAGTTTTCATATCAGTTTTACCACACTTGTCAGACTCAGACACTGACTGTTCCTCAAATTTGACCTCCACATTTTCTGGTTTGAGTTCGGACTCCTGTTTGACCGACTCCGTTTCAACAGACTCCTTTTGAATAGACTCTGACACTTGAGTGTTTTCTACCTCTTGTAGCTTCACCATCAACGCTTTGTCAGCAATCTCCTTCAGCGTTTCCTCGGTCATCTCTTTGGAAACATCAATAATCTCTTTAACTGGAGTTTTCTCAGTTTCATATTGTGGACAAAGTCCAGTTGTTGGCTGGTTGAAGAAACCTGCAAAAGATTCAAAAAACATTATGAGGCAATATTGATTTGAAAGAACTAGCAATAACCTCTTGTTCAGATTGATAATAATAAACTTCTGCAACGGCTTCCTCAAGTTCAGCCATACTTTCCTCACTCACAACTTCACTAACATCCTCACTCACAGTCACATCTTCCGGCATCTCAACTATTTCTGCCATCATCGCCAAACCATCACTTGGAACATACTTATCCCAACTGAATCCCTCTGCTAATTTCTCATCATCCTGATTTACCAGAAGAGCTCTCTCAGGTTTGTTCTCAATCTGTGGCCTTAGATTAAACGGTTGCTGACTATTCTTGTGATAAATCGCTTGTTTGTAGTAGTCATTTGCAAACGGATTCTAATGATTCTTCACTTCCTTATTTGGACATTCTCTTTTGAAATGTCTTTTTTCTTTACACTTAAAGCATGTGACCTTTGCTTTGTCAAAACCAAGTTTTCACTCTGGACCAATAAGACTGTTTCTGCCCGTAATCTCCATGAACCTTTGTGCCCTTCTCACAACGCTCGCCATGCACCATTTGATATCTATTAGCTCTAGCTCTTCAGGATCTATCTGATCGTAATCCTCCTTTTTCATATCAGGATTCTCGATCCTTCCTGCTACTAAGCTCTCATATGAATCAAAAAGGGAAGCCAACAAAGCAATATGTTGTTTCGCAGCAGCTTCAGTGAATTCATTTCCATTCTTAATAGTTACTGCAATGTTGCATTGAATCCCAGAAACATAACCCTGATTACTTGAATTCGATGAGCTTTGATGAGATTCTTGCATCTTTGGATTTGGTTCAAAGCTTGAGAATGGTGAATAGCTCGTGTTTGATGCACTTTTTGAGTTTCCCGACGATTCTGCACTAAACGCCGTTTGGATTTTTGGGCTAGGAGTAGACGTAGCAATTGAACTCCCTTTATAATACAGTTGCACATCCTGTTGCACATTTGCAGAGTTTATCTTTCTAATCTTTTGAAGCTCTAGTTCATGTGCTTCTATCTTTTCAATGAATGTGCTCAAGTTAAACCCGACATACTCCAAATTATTTTTCAAAACCATCAAATATGTACCCCATTCATCATAGGGTAATGCATCTGCAAGCTTGTCCACCCACTCTTCATCAGTCTTAGTGATATTCAAACGTTTCATTTCAACAACAAGATGACAATATCTTTCTATCAGTTCTTTTGTAGATTCACCCTTAATAGCCTTGAAGATATCAAATTTCTTCTTAAGCAATGCCGTCTTGCTCTTTATCATTGCAACGCTACCCAAAAACTTGATCTTCAATGTATTCCAGATTGACTGAGCATCCCCATGATGCTGTAGAAGAATCAAGATATCCTCTTTGATAGCTTGCTGAAGTATGCTTACCATCTTCTTCTCAGCCTTAAAACTATCTTGTTCGGCCAGTGTAAAAGTGCTAAGTGTTTTCTCAATTCCTGCTTCAGTAAGCGAAGCTACATACTTAGACTCTATTTTCATCCAACACTCGAAGTGGTTCGCTTGCACCCAGTTTCTAAACCTATCTTGCCAACCCGAATAGTCTTCGATATTCATCAACTTTGGAGGCTTTTGCATCGTACCAAGTTCATTCTCCATATTCACATTTTGAACAATACTTGTTGGAGACTGTGTAGGTAGACCATTCCCGAAGAACGCGTTGTAAAACTCTTGATCCATTTTTTATTTTGAAAAATTGTTAAGTTTTGAAAAATCAATATTTCAAGCGAAATAGTTTCACACGAATTGGATTTCTACGCGATATGGATTTTCAAACGAAATGGACTCGAACGAAATGGACTTCTCACACGAAATCAGCTTTCAAATGAAACCACAGTGCTATTTCGTGCGAAATCAAACTATCTGATTATCATTTCGTGTGAAATGATTTTCAAAAATCTTTTCGTGCGAAAACAATTGTGAATTTGATACTTTCAAGCGAAAACGTCTATTTCGTACGAAATAGACACTCTTTTTCAAACGAAATAATGCATCTTCACACGAAATGGCTTATTTCGCACGAAATGATCATCATGATTTCAAGCGAAATGAACTTTCTAGGATTGATTAAAACAATGTTTTACACGTTATATCCAAAACTCAGTCCATTTTGTCCGTGAAATTTTTCAAAAATCCAAGAATGAGTAGAAATAGAGACTTCTAAACCATTCAAAGCACAGATTCAGCCGATTTGACTCATCCTGAGCTCTGATACCACTTGTAGGATCGATATACGACCGGAACGAGTTGGTACAAGTCAAATCGAAGTCGTTAGAGTGGCGGAATCACACTAACAACTGTGAATCTATGAAAGAAATAGTGTAGAAGAACAGATATACACTTTAATACTAGTTTCCATTGATAATCAACGTGAATACACTGTAGAAATTTTGGCAGCACTTCGTTACACTTCACTGATTTCGTACCAAATGGAAACCTCAACACTCCTATTTATAGGAGTGTTGATTTCGCACGAAATGGTAACATACCATTTCGTACGAAATGACAACATCCATTTCGTACGAAATGGTTACAAACCCATTTCGTGCGAAATGGTTACAAAACATAAATAAGTTAAACATTTCGACACTTTTCACCCTATTAAAAGCTACCGGCACGACCTAGAGTGATGACATAGGCGATAGACATTATGTATCAACAAACATCAAAGTGTGACCTCATTCCACCAAGAACAACTCAGATCTAAAGGATTTCTATAATGTTTAAACGCTAATTTCACCTAAATCTAAACATCTTTCAGATGTTTCAAACTTTTCTTCAACATTCTTAACTTTACACTCAGAAACGTTAGAATCTAGACTCATTTGGGAGTTATACTCATTCTCTAGCAGAAAACCGAGCTGAGAATGGATTACTCTCAGAGATACAACCGATTCACAAGTTGAACATGGAACACCGTCTAGAACAGCTGGTTCGTATCGAGATACTATGTCTGTAATAACTCTCTTGCTTAATATGTTATGGTATGGGACGTAATGTTAAATATTTGGTAATATTAGTTGTTATGGATTTCTCCTGGACCATTTGTTTCGCTCAGTACCGTGCCCCGATGTTTTCGCCATCGGTTGGGGTGTGACAGATTGGTATCAGAGCCATAACTATAGGGAATTAGGCAAGACTCGACCTAGTCCGGGTCTACGTCTTAGTGTTGACCTAGTCTATAGTCTAAGTACCAACAAACCGACTTGTGCAAGCCAAGTAGGGGTTTTGTACGAGCTTACTTGATACCCTGACTCGAACTCGTGAAAACTACGCAGCTTTTCCTAAAGCTGGCATGACACATACAACTTTCCGAAAACCAACGAATGATTAGGTCGAGATTAGGTGTGAAAGCCGCAAACTCTCAACTGAATCGCTCGTTCGACGCGCATTTTTACTATAAACACGAGAACTAGCGTTGAATCAGGAGTGAAATCCATACTTTGACGCGAATCTCCCTACGTCTCTTGTGATTCTATCACACAAATAGGAATGCAGTCGTTGAGTTAGGGGTGAAACCCGAACCTTGGTGACTCGTTCCGCTCTCTATTTTTGTTTTACAAAACTCACACCAAATTCTCCATGGATTCCAACGACTCGATCACGAGGTAGCCGAAAGGATATGTGCCGTTCACTGTATGTCGGTGAAAGAGCACAGTCTGCTAGGTCAAATCGTGTACTTGAAGTCATTGAGGATAGTCGAATCACTTTGGGTAGTCAATGTCTATCACCCATGACAATCTAATTCAAGCCCGCAATCGCTGATTTTATGTGTTTATGTGTTTCGATTCTAAGCTCGGAAGCGCTGATTCCTCGATTTTATGTGTAAATATTATGTGTTTTATGTGTTTTACATGTTTATGTGTTTTGATTTTTGAGATTTATACGCCTGTCTGCCGTCTACTTCGATAAACACACACAGCTCGCACTGCACATCTATCTCAAAACGCTAACAAATCGCACACTATACTACTCGCTATGCTACACGCAATCGCTACTCGCTATTCGCACTCGCAATTCCTGATCGCAATCGCAGCTTTGAAAGATAGGTGAATACGTGTAATATATGTAGGTGAATACGTGCAAAATATAGTTGAAGATGTGCTTACGTGGACTACGTGCTTATGTGCTTACGTGATTATGTGGACTATGTGCTTCCGTGACTATGTGCTTATTGTTAGACGTGTTCCTGTGCTTTATATATATATATAAGTAGCGCGTGGTGATACGCTAGACTATACCCGATTTAACCGCGTCTGAGTCCTATGACGAAGTCTATTGCAGACAATGTCGTCGTTCGGATCTCATACTTCTCGCTCTACTAGCCGCAATCACGCTGACAAACGCATCGCCTCGCTAGTCGCCTAATAAATGGCTAAGGTCATTCCGCAAATCGTCAGCGGACTCAATGAAAATGCTAGCAATTCCTCTGAGGAATCTAGGACCGACTCTCCGAAACTACTTTTAGCTTCAAGCAGTTTAAAGCCTGTGGCCCCAAAGACTTCACTGGTGAAGACAGGCCTACTGCCATGTTTCAATGGCTCGATTCAATTGAAGTCACTCTGTGCCAAAACGGTTGTCCCGATAACCTCCGCACTATCAACGTAACTGGCGCTTTCCAGTCTAGGGCTCTGGATTGGTGGACCGTCGAAAGGAACAGGCGAGGGAATGACGCAGCGTATGTGCTTACTTGGGAGGAGTTGAAGGAAATCATGATGAAGGAATTCTGCCCTCCCCATGAGCTTCAGAAGCTGGATGACGAGTTTTGGAACATTAAGCAAGAGGGTGGCGACAATGCTAGTTTAACTGCCCGCTTTAAGCAGCTAAGCATCATTTGTCCCGGCCAAGTCTCTACTCCTGACATCACCATCAAGAAATACATCCGTGCTTTAACGGATTGTGTTGCTGATTTCGTGCAAGCCGCCAAGACGACAACCATTGAGGAGACCTTCCTGCTCGCTGCCGAGATTAATGACAAGCGAGTTCAGGCTGGTTACTTCGATAAAACCACCAAGAATCTCCATCATGTTACCGCTGCTCCCACCGCTAAAACCGCCGCACCGCAAGCTTCCAAGTCTTCACGTCGCAAGCGCAAGAACAACAATATCAATAAGAACTGTGCAGTCACCGCCGCTCCACTCAATGTTGTTCCTGCCCAACCTCAGAACCAGAACTGCCAGGTAGCAGCACCAGTGACCAATGCACCGCCAGCTAAGCGTGCATCTACTGGTCCACACCCATTGTGCCCTACCTGTACTTCCCACCATCCTGTTGGGATCACTTGTCGATTTTGTGTTCACTGTAACCTTTACAGCCACTTTACTACAAACTTCCATATTGGTCCCCGCCAAGCTCAAGCTCAAGTCCAAGCCCCTGCAATGCCAGCTCCTCTTCCCGCTCCACAGGGACCATAAGCAGCTCATGCTCCCGCTTCTCACGCAAGAGCCTGCTATGCATGTGGTGATCCCAACCACTTTGCAATGTGTGCCTGAACAGAGTGGTGAAGAAATAGCCGCAACAACCACCAGCGCAGCAACAACATCAACAGCAACAGCACCAGCAACAACAGCAGCCCGCGGGCGAACCTTCAACATCAATGTTCGCCAGGACAAAGATGACAACAATGTGGTTAATGGTACCTTTCTTGTCAATGGTATATATGCTTCGTGTTTGTTTGATACTGGAGTGGATAACTGTTTTGTGTCATTTGAATTCGAGAAGCTCCTAAAACGTAAACGCGCTAACCTCCCAACGACGTTCGACATAGAAATTGCCACTGGAAGAACCGTCACCATTAGTTCAGTTTTACGTGATTGTACTCTTGAGCTCAACAATCACGTTTTCCCGATCGATCTTATTCTAATGCAAGTTGGTAGTTTTGACATCATAGTAGGCATGGAGTTTCTTTATGAAAATCGTGCTGAAGTCGTTTGTTTTGATAAAATGATTCATTTCTTGCTCGCTAATGGTGATCAACTCTGTGTCTATGGCGAGGTCACACTGAAAGATCTCAAACTCATGTCGTGTATACAAGCAAACAAGTATCTCTGAAAGGAATACAAGGCTTTCTTGGAACACATCGTAGTAGCGGAGGAAAAGGAAAAGAAGACAATAGAAAAGGTGCCTGTGGTTTGTGATTTTCCTGTTGTCTTTGCTGATGATTCACCTGGATTACCGCCGTCTTGTGATATCGATTTCCGTATCGACCTTATTCCTGGAGCAAATCCTATTTCTAAAGCTCCCCATCGACTCGCTCTGTCCGAAATGTGTGAACTCTCGAGTCAACTCCAGGAACTACTTGATAAAGGCTTCATTCGCCCTAGCACCTCTCCTTGGGGCGCACCTGTCCTTTTCGTCAAAAAGAAGGACTTATCGTTCCGGATGTACATCGACTATAGGAGCCTGAATAAGCTTACCATCAAGAATCGCTATCCCTTACCTTGAATCGATGATTTATTTGATCAGTTGCAAGGTGCTACGTGCTTTTCCAAGATTGATCTACGCTCTGGCTACCATTAGTTATGCATCCAAGAAGAAGATATACCCAAAACCACTTTTCGAACCCGATACGGTCACTACGAGTTTGTTGTTATGCCCTTTGGTCTTACTAACGTCCCTGCAGTCTTTATGGATTTAATGAATCACATGTGTAAACCCTTTCTCGACCGCTTCGTCATCGTGTTTATCGATGATATCCTGATCTATTCGAAATCGAAAGCCGAACACGCGCAACATCTACGTTTGGTTCTCGAACTGCTCCAAGGGAATCGACTCTATGCCAAGTTCTCCAAGTGTGAATTTTGGCTGGAGGAGGTTCAATTCCTCGGTCACGTCGTTAATAGTCAAGGTATTCACGTCGATCCCATGAAGATCGAAGCTGTTAAGAGTTGGATTACACAAAAGAACCCGTCCAAAGTCCGTTCTTTCCTCGGACTAGCGAGTTATTACCGCCGAATTATCGAAGGTTTCTCAAAAATCGTCGTACCGCTTACTTCTCTGACGCACAAAGACAACTCTTTTGTTTGGGGAATTGAACAAGAGACTGCCTTTAAAACTCTCAAACATATGCTCTGCAATGCTCCCGTGCTCGCATTACCCGAAGAAAATGATGATTTCATAGTCTATTTCGATGCCTCTAACCTCGATCTCGGTTGTGTACTCATGCAACAAGACAAGGTTATCGCGTATGCCTCTCGACAACTCAAGATCCACGAGAAGAACTATACAACCCACGATCTCGAGTTTGGTGCAGTTGTTTTTGCGTTGAAGATTTGGCGACACTACCTTTACGGTACCAAGTGTATGGTCTTCACCGACCATAAGAGCCTACAACATATCTTGAATCAAAAGGAAATGAATATGCGCCAACGCCGATGGGTAGAACTTCTCAACGATTACGACTGTGAGATTCGTTACCACCCTGTCAAAGTAAATGTCGTTGCCGATGCTCTAAGCCGACGAAGCTATTTGCATAGCGTTCATAATGTTCGAGCCCAGCATGACCTCGAAGCTCTAATCTGTGACGCTCAACATGCATGTTTTACCGAACGCACTCTAAAGAAAGAACAAATTCTAGGTTCCGAAAACCGATTGGAAAGCAAATCAAACGGTATCAATTACAATCCCGATCGCATCTGGATCCCGAGTCGCAATAACCTTTGGGAGATATTGTAGACTGAAGCTCACAAGTCCTGGTATTCCATTCATCCCGGTGCCGACAAGATGTACCATGACCTTTGTCTTCGGTACTGGTGGCCTGGAATGAAAAAGGATATCGCTATCTATGTTTCGAAATGTTTCCAAAGTCAAGGCTGAACATCAACGCCCCTTTGGCTTACTCGTGCAACCCGAGATCCCTATGTGGAAATGGGAGAGTATAGCTATGGACTTTATAACGAAACTTCCTCGCACGCCATCAGGTCATGAGAGCATCTAGGTTTTCTTTGATCGTCTAACTAAATCTACTCATTTTCGGCCGATACGAGAAGACTTCAAGGTAGAATGATTAGCACGAATCTACACCAACGAGATCATCTGTCGACACGGGACGCCTCGTGATATCATCTCTGACCACGATGGTTGATTTACCTCACGCCTTTGGGAAACGTTTCAATCTGCTCTCGGTTCCACTCTTAATCTAAGTACCGCTTTCCATCCCTAGACCGACGGTCAGACTAAACGCACGATTCGTACCCTTGAAGATATGCTTTGCTCTTGTGTTATAGATTTTGGTGGTAATTGGGATTCGCATTTACCTTTAGTCGAGTTCTCGTACAATAACTATTATCACTCTAGCATTCAAATGGCACCATTTGAGGCATTATATGGAAGAAAATGTCGATCTCCTATTGTATGGCACGAGATCGGAGATGCGCAAATTACCAGTCCTGAGTTATTGCAAGAAACGACTGACAAAATCCTCCAAATACGAGACAATATATTGAAAGCTCATGGCCGTCAAAAGAGTTACACCGATAAACGCCGCAAGCCCCTTGAATTTGACGTTGGCGATCACGTACTCCTAAAGTTTCACCTTGGAAGGGGGTGATCAGATTCAGCAAGAAAGGAAAGCTCGCGCCTCGATTCTGGAAAGAATTGGCAAAGTGGCCTACAGACTCAAACTACCAGAGGAACTCAGCAACGTCCATCCGACTTTCCACGTCTCGAACCTCAGAAAGTGTCTAGCCGAGCAGAATTTACAAGTACCACTTGAGGATCTACAAGAGGACGAAACATTACACTTCGTGGAAACTCCAGTCGAGATCATGGACCGAGAGTCCAAGAAACTTCGACGCTCACGCATTCCCATAGTGAAAGTTCACTGGGAAGGCAAACGCGGCGCCGAGTTTACCTGGGAACTTGAAAGTGACATGAAGGCTAAGTATCCACAGCTGTTTGTTACGCCTGCGCCTTAATTTCGGGACGAAATTCCCAAAGTAGGGGAGGCTGTAACAACCCGACTTTTTGAAGTCAAAGTACAAGTCAAAGTCAAAGGAAGAAAAGATTTCTAATCAGATCTGTCATTCCTTACTTAATTATTGTTTGTACTCTCTAACCTCGTTAGTCGATACTTTATTTTATGCTTTTAGTTATATTATGTGGAGTAACAATGCAATAAACGTAATTAAACGCTAATCTACTTAACTCTAATCACATTGCTATTGCATCCCAACTCGAATTACAGGCTCTGGATACTGTTTTACGTGTGTGTGCTATTATGTGTTATTTGTGCATGTTTATATTTGTTTGAGGTGATTATTCGCAAACGCAACCGCAACTCTATCGCATCGCAATCTCATCACGAACTCGAAATTTAAGGTTTACTTTTGTGTAACTATTATTTAATACTATCGCATCGCTTACTCGCAACGCTCTACGCACAAAACGAAAAGTCGGAAACCAACTCGCACAAGCCATCCGATCAAAGGACCATTTGATCGAATGGTCATCTGTCCGAATGACCATCCAATCGGATGGCCATCCGATCCGTCACTCCTCACCGCCTCATCTCCTCCTTCCCCTATAAATACTCACCTGTCACATCACTGTTCATGATGTGACAACTCTCCTCCTCTGACCCACCCAATCTTAGGCCATTGTCTCACGATTCCTCATGATTCTTGTAAGTTTTCATCTCAAAATCTTGTACATCCTTGATCTACACACACTTCTTCATCATTTTCACCATCAAATCACAACTTTTCACCATGAAATCAATGGATTTGGGCAGTTCTAGGATGACGTCATTATGGAGTTCTTATGAACATCAAAGTGTGACCTCATTCCACCAAAAACAACTCAGATCTAAAGGATTTCTACAATGTTTAAACGCTAATTTCACCTACATCTAAACATGTTTCAGATGTTTCAAACTTTTCTTCAACATTCTTAACTTGACACTCAAAATCGTTAGAATTTGGACTCATTCGGGAGTTCTACACATTCTATGGTTGAAAACCGAGCTGAGAATGGATTACTATCAGAGAGACAACCGATTCACGGGTTGGACATAGAACACCGTCTTGAACAGCTGGTTCTGATCGAACGGGGTGATTCCCTTCCGATCGGATGAGTTGGACCTGATAGGGTTTCTGTTGATTAGAACATTGTCACATCGTCTCGGTAAAACCGCAAACTTTTAACTTAATCAATTTTCAAGTTCTCAAACAAACAGGTCGCCGAACGAATCGCTGTCTGATCGGATCACCATCTGATCGAACGACGATCCGACCAGTTAACTTGTGATTTCAACACTAACAATTTTCAAAACTTCAAAAGAATATCAGTTCCAACGAACCGCCATCCGACCGAACGGTCATCCGTCCGGATGACCATCTGGCTGGATGACCTGAATTGTAGGAACACTTCTCATTTTACAAAACGCTACAATGGAAACTTCAAAGTTCATACACAAATACATGCTTCCCAAACAGATAAACCTCCGACCGAATGGTCATCCGTCCGGATGACCATCGATTGGATCACTATCCGTCCCTATCTCATCGACATGCTGTTTTTACGCACCGTTCAACGCTTATACTGTCATTATCTGATCAGGCTAACCTCTCAAGCGCTCCCTTCAATCCAAGAAAGTGTATATTTATTAAACACAATCTGTGAGTATACTCGATCCCTTTTTGCTTTAAGCACTTTTGGGTGTTACATACGTTACCTATATCAAATCACATCGATCACACAACGCAAACACTTTTATACGCTAACAGCTCTGCATGTTATATGTGTTATTCGATGAATGCCTGTATGTTGTGTTTACATAGTGATTGTTTCCTGACACCTTAGCAACGATAGTACTATAGTTTGGACTCTGCACCTGTCGTGGACAAGGGTTGTTAAGGGTATTTCTTCACGTGTCACAATGGTGATATGTCTTTGTGGTACTATGTCTAAAATAACCTCGTTGCTTAATATGTTATGGTATGGGACGTAACGTTAAATATTTGGTAATATTAGTTGTTATGTATTTCTCCTGGACAATCTGTTTCGTTTAGTGTCGTGCCCCGATGTTTCTGCCATCGGTTGGGGTATGACATGTCGTGTCTTCATTACAAAGCTTGTCATCTAACACGTTCTATTTGCCTTTAGCTGGTTCGGATGCCGCATCTGCACACTGATGCGTGTGTAGCGTTATATATTTTTTGTTATATTTTAAGCCATTTTTAACACTTTAGTCAAGTTTTAAATTTATAAAACACGATATTCTACAAACACTAAAAACACATATGGGCAAGTGCACCCATCGTGAGCGTAGTATAGCGTTGGTAAGATACCGAGATCGTCCAAGGACACAAGAGCTTTTAGTACCGGTTTATCCTCAACGTTTAATCAAATCAAAAGTTTAGGAAAAGGTTTTAAATATGAAAATTAGAAAAATTAAAAATGCTGAAAAATAAAAATAAAATAAAAACAGATAGACAAGATGAATCACTTGGATCCGACTCGCCTTTAGTGTAACCTTTGATTATTTCCGCGTTTTGCACTTTTTAAGAGATTATCTTAGTTATAGTAGTAGGCCCCTCTTTTGAAGGTGATGTTACACTCAACCCAGTAGTTTGAGTCAGCAAGGATACAATCCTAAAGGGTCGGAATATTGAAAGATAATTAATTACGTTATTAATGCATAATGCGGTAGGCCCCTCTTTTGAAGGTGACGTTACCCTCGGCTAAGTGGTTTGAGTCAGCAGGGATACAATCCCAAGTAGCCGGGTTAATGTATTAATACTAGTTTACATATGAGGGGATCAAGCTATTCGCACCCCCGCCATCCAATACCAGTGGGTATTGAAGGAGTTCCTAGTAAGCTTGACCCAGATCCTTGCAGGATCTATACACTTAACAAGGCAAGAACCTTACCAAACCATTCTATATAGACCGTAGAGATATGAATGGTGTAAATATTTTATTTTATATAGACAGTAAAATAACGCCAAGACACCACAGACAAATGATAAGGAAACTTCACCTTTAACATAAGAAACTAGAATTCTTGTCTTCACTAAGTGATGAAGAGACTTAGGCAAACATGGCCTAAATTCTTGTCTTCACTAAGTGATGTAAGAGACTTAGGCAAACATGGCCTTTGATTGTCAAGAACTCTTACTATCAATCTTGGATCTCGAGACTACTAAACACACTCTATGATGGATGATGGATGATGGATGATGGTGGTGGATGTGGGTTGTGATGGTGGTGGGGTGTGAGTGAAGTGTGAGAGAGGTGGTTTGCTAAGGGATGCCTTTGAAGTGAACCAAACACCTCTATTTATAGCCTGCACAGAAGCCCGGACACGGCCTCGTGTTCATTGAGCACGGCCCCGTGTCCATCCACTTTCTCTTTCTTCATTAATTGCAATTTGTCGGCATTAGCTCCACACGCCCCCGTGTCCGCTGGGCACGGCTCCGTGTGCAGAAGCGTATCTGTACTATCAAGATTTGCTTGGATTCTGCAAATCTTAGCGTTTACCACGACTGTGTTGAGCTTGGCACGCCCCCATGTCAGGAAATAGAAGCTTCTATGCTTTTGTCCTTTCTGCAGACACCTGAGCACGCCCCCATGTCCGCTGGGCACGGGGCCGTGTTCAGCCTTCTGTTCACTTGTTTTTGCTTGGGGAGATGCTGTCGAGGGGTCGGGCATGCCACGTTTGTTCTTTTTCTTGTAATTATGTTAGATTTTGCTGCATATTTACTCCTTTTGTTCATTTACGCTCATTTAATCCTAAAAATACAAAAGGAAGACAAAAGTACACTTTTTCCAACATTAGTACTAAAAAAGGGTTTGTTTTATGCCTCATTTGTTGAAATTTATATGTTGCATTTTGCGCACATCAACACGCAACAGAGCTAAACGGGTATTGAGAACAACCGCTTAGAATATAGTCAATATAAAAAAACGACACACATGTGACCAACTCTCAATCAACTACCGTCCGACAACAGTTTGAAAGTTATAAAATATTTGATCAATTTTAGATTTTTAACTTTCAAAAACTTGTTAACTTCGACCGTTTATGAAGATGCAGTTGTTTTAGATTTCGATGAGGTTTCAGGTGGAAAAGGCTCGAGATCCAACATCGGGCAATCCAAAATAAAATAGAAATAAAATCTTTTTCGCTTTTATAGAATTTATATTAAAAGACACCTAAAATCTTTTTGATATTTTTGAATATTTCAAATGTAAAGACGGAAAGCAGTAAATAAATATTTATTGACATTCTTTTTGCGAGTTTCGAGGGTAAGAGAATCATATCAGTGTACGGGCATGCCAAAGTGCTCTTGTTGTTCAATTAGTTAAGATATAGATGTTGGTGCATCTAGTGTCTGTTAACTTCATCTTAATCGAGTCTTTTGTCTAGATAGAATGAACGAGCACACAACAGGATAGAAATTAGGGTTTGTACATGTGTAAGAAGGTAATTTCGCTTGAAGATGACACGGACCAGTTCAAGCGAAATCATATCATGTAATTTCGCTTGAAGTGGGTTGTGACATGTTCAAGCGAAATAACCTATTTCGCTTGAAACAAACATGTCTCGTTCAAGCGAAATCCCCATGTCTATATATAGGTGCGTGCTGCGTCATTTCAAACGAAATCTGGTCATTGTCTCTGAGCTGAGGTGCTGTCCGTTTGTCATTTGAACTTGTAAAAAGCTCAGGAAATCATCAATAGATAAAGATTAAAAGGAAACAAGCTATTTGACATCATTTACATTGATTATGCCTTTGTAAATGATGATGAACTACTCATACTGACTGTTTAGGGTCAACGAACGATCCAACAATAGATAAGCATCCTATAACGATTATCAGTGTTGTTGTCCACTTAAGCTCAACTTATCAAATGTACTCATGGTTAGGGGATACGTTAATGTATGATTTATACTTACCGACCGGTGTTCAACCACTCACGACACATTACCGTATCAAGGTATGCACGAGAGTTCATCCACTCACGACACATCACCTGTTTTCAACGTATATGATGTGAGATACACAATTATTTAAGGATGAATAGAAGTCCTATATGATAAAATCACTTATTAATGAGGAACTTGATATTCGATGCATGCAGGGCACAAGAGCAAGTCTGTGAACGGGTTAGTACCATCGTACCGACAAAGAGACGAACTTGACTCTCGAATGATAGATGTGATTTAGAATCACTTATATGGGGGTAACTGTGATATTTTATCACTTATTGATGGTCATATGCATCATGTATTATACACATGTATGTATAGTATGTACACGTATGTATGGTATCCTGGAAGTTCTAGACTTGTGTCCCCGTTGTTTTCGGTAAAAGAAACAACCATGATACCGAGATGATAAACAGCATAAAGACAACATATCTCAGAACCTCGGCAATCTATCAAACTAAGTTACGGTACCAAGACCATACGCCTATTAGCGGTTCTCACACGGACTTCAGTCGATTTAGATTTATATAACCCTGCACACTTTAAAGAATTGGACTAAAATTCGAACAAAATCCGATAAAAACGTGTTATTCCCATTGAAAATCTGTTCGAAAATGCTGACATCATACTAATCTCGCTTGAAATACCTTGGTAATCTCGCTTGAAAAGTACAATTTAAACATATTTCGCTTGAAATGTATGGTTGATTCCGTTTGAAACGGGATTTAGCTTGAAAGTTTTTAGTAATTTCGCTTGAAGTATACACATATTTGTGATTTCGCTTGAAAGCCAAACAATATTAGTGATTTTGCTTCAAGTAACCTTATTTCTCTTGAACTCGAATTGAGATTCCGCTTGAAGCTATTTCGCTTCAACTGATTCCGCTTGAATCTGTACTTTTCAAAATCAAAAATTTTCTAAGTGTTTGTTGATCATTTCAGGTACTTTGAAGATGGATAATTTCAATCCATTCTGTGATATCTTTGCTTTTACTGGTGGTTCTGGAGATGATACTTCAAATGACACATCGAACAACACAATTAATAAAGCTCCGAGTGCGAAGAAGACTCTTTCGGATACATTAAGTGTTGAGAGTGCTTATGGAACGTACAATAAACCTCCAAAACTTACGGCGATTGAAGCTTACAACCGATGGGCTACAAGATTTGATGAGTGGCTTCAAGCTTTTACATATCAAAGCTGGAAAAGTTTAAAGCTTGGTTATACTAGAGGAGAAAAGTTTGGTGAAAGTTTGACAGATACTGATGATATTGAAAGATATATTGCTGAACAAAAGTGCATCGCGTTGATTCATCAGTCTGTGAGAGATGATATAATCTCATTGATTGAATATGAAAATTCAAAAGATCTTTGGGAGAAACTGAGGGTAAAATGTGTAGGTAGTGCTGAGATAGTCAAAAACAAAAAGAAATTGTTAACAAAAGAGTTTGATTTGTTTGGTTGTTTAAAGAACAAATCTGTATCCAAGATGATTGAGAGATTTGGGCATCTGAAATTGGAGCTGGCAAGACACAAGATTGTATATACTCAAGAAGAGTTGGTTGACAAATTGTTCGACTCGCTGCCGAATGAACAAGATTGGCAGTACTTTGCATTAATGCTGAAGAATACAATCAAGTCTGAAGATTTGACAGTAGATCGGCTTATCGAAAAACTGGAGAGTTGTAGGAACGTTATACGACTTGACGAGTCGATTAGAAGAGTGCTCAGACTGAATCAGAGGCGGAATTCATTGATTCAATCTTTGTTTAGCTTGATTTCACTATTTAACGTCTCTTTTATTGATCTACTAACAATGTACAAGCTCTGGAGACAAACTGGCAGGGCTTCGCCGTCACACACACTAACTTCTACTTAGATCCGCTCATAGGTCACCTATTTATAGACCAGGGTGGTTCGTTTATATGGACATGTTCGTATAAGCGGACCTGAACAGGTAGGTTCCCATATACGGACATGTACGAATAAGCGGACCTGAACAAATAGGTTCCCATATACGGACATGACACATAAGCGGACCTATCTAACTCATATGTTTCTTGATTTTCGTTCACTATACAATCAGCCCTAGCCTAAGACTCGAACTAAGATGTAGTCGACAGACAACTGCACCAACAAGAGTCACGAGTTGGAGATCAAGAAATCTAACAAAGTCAACAACACATTTTATCAGCAGAATGTGGAGTTGTACTACAGAGGAAATCTACCAAAGACTGGTTCTCCAAGAACAGCATTTTCTGCAGAGAGTTCAAATTCTGTGAATCAAGAAACTCCTCACTGTGGTTTTCACAGTGGATCTTCTTCAACAACTTCAAATCAATCTGCATCAAAGAATGTATTTCAATGCAACATTGCAGTGGATTTGAAGAATGGTCAAAATTTCCGTGAAGAGTCAGCAAAACAACAGATGGTGTTCTTAGCATCGGTGTTAGAATTGTACGAGAGTCTCATGGCGGGCAAAATTGGAAACACCAACTTGATGAAAGAGGACTATGATCAAATAGATCCTGAAGAAATGGAACTGATAGATATTAGGTGGTGTATGGCTAGTCCAGTTCGACGAGCACAACAGTTTATGGAGATTACGGGTAGACATTCAATTGGCGGACCGTCCACAAAACTAGGTTTTGACAAATCAAAGGTCACATGCTTCCGATGTAAACAAAAGGGACACTTTAAACGTGAGTGTCGTAATGCTCCTGTTGATGACACTACAAATCCATTCCGCGAGGATTACTACAAAAGAGCGATCTATCATCAGAATAAATCTGAACCTCCCAGAATGAAGCAGCTTGAAGATAACCCCAAAGAAAAATCAAGAGCTCTTGCTGTTATTCATGATGACGAAGGTTTTGATTGGAGTGAACTGCTATCAGAAGAAGATGCAGTAGGCTATGCGTTTGTAGCAAGAGAAGAAGAAGTTCCTATCAGAGACACCAGAACTGAAGAACAAAAATACCGGGAAAGAAAGCAGAAAGCAGAATTCATGATGATGAGATTATCTAGGGTGTTCAGTGAAGCTAGGAAAGAAAAAAGATGGGATGCTGATAGAGAATGTTACCTTGATCCTCAAGGAAACATTGCTATTGATACGAAAACTCTTAGTATTGAAGCTTTCATTGAGGAATTCAAAGAAGAAGAAGATGCCAGACAGAGAAAATGGTGGGGAGGAGGAGAATCTGATGAGAAAGAGAAAGACACAGCAAAAGAACCGCAGTCAAAGAAAGTGGACGATGGAATTATTGATACATCACAGGATTTCACCGCTGAAAATCTGACAAAGATGGCTGACAAAGTGCTTGCTGCAAAGGAACTTGAGGTAGACTCTAAGTCTGAAACTGAGTCTAAAAGCAAGGTCAGTCCAAATGTTTCAACAAGTGAGACAGGTAAGAAAGTCAAAGGTGATAGTGACTGCAAAAGTTGCATGAAAAACTGCAAGTTTTGTAGTACACTTGCTTACTCTAGTAATGCAAAGGTTGAAGAACTGACAAGAAAAGTCAGAAACGTTGAAGATCAGATTCTAGATCGTGATAAAATGCTCAAAGTTTCAAATGATCGAGCTAACAAGTTAAATGATAAAATTGAAAACGATAAAATTGAAGTAGAAAGAATTAAGAAAGAAAATGAAAAATTGGTTCTTGAAAATCGTAAAATTTCAGAAAATTTTGACAAACTAAAACGAACGGTAAAAGATTCTGATGAAAGAAACGGTAAAACCAATAAAGAAAATGAGCATTTAACTGTAGTTCTCAGACACAAAGAAGAGCAAATGAACCAACAACTGGATGAGATTGCTAAATTGAAGCTTCAGATTGAAGAAGCTAAGATTGAGAATGAGCGCATCAATTTGAAATTGAACAGTTACAGCTCCGCAAGCTTTGTTTTACAACACATTGTTCCCAAACCCATCGGGAAAAACAAAGCAGGTGAAGATGTTTATTCGGATGGAACTGGGGTTGGGTTTCATCAGGTTCCACCGCCTATTCTAAACAATTATTCAAAGAAAACATCTGGGTTGGTTAATGATGAAGATGAAAATGAGGTGAAACTTCCAGACGCAATCGATGTCACATTCACTTCGTCATCCGATGAAGGAAGTGTCCAATCTGAAGTTGTTAAAAGTGTGGTTGAAAGTATTTTAAAATCTGAAAGTGACACTCCTGAGGATGATGAATGCTTTCTGGATAAATACATTCCAAAATCAGAATCCAAAAACAACTTAGGTGATGAACCGAGTCTTGTGATGTACAAGATGGCTGGATCTGATAAGTTGTATTCGGATCGTGATTTTCCATTGGAGAATGTTAATGTGAACAAATTGAAAAACATTTTCAAGTTGGTCGAGATTGACGTGTCAGAAGTTGAAAATTTGAAACATTTCAAGAGGCAACTGATTTTTGAGAAAGATAAGGCTTACTATAAAAAAACTGTTGTTCCACCGCGTTTTTATAACAACAACAGAAATAGATGGTCGGGTGGATATCAGGGTGGTAAGAACTATCAACAAAGGAATTTTCAAAACAAGAAGTTTGCTGAGAAGAAGGTGTTTGTGAACGGTTCAAGTTCACTTTCTGATGAAGAATCTAAAAATTTTTCTAACTCAAATGAAGAATTTTTTGCAAAGAAGTCCTCACAACCTCAGACTGAAGGCACAAGTCGAGTAGCTGAAACTCGTACATGCTTCAGATGCAACAAAGTTGGACACATTGCACGAAAGTGCACCAACTTCAAGCCTAAGTCTGAAGTTGTTGAGAGTCAAAAGAAGAAAGTTGATGTGAAGGGAAAAGTTCCATTGGTTGTTGAGAAAAAGGTTTTGAAAAATGACAACACAAAATTCAAAACTGAACCTGTTAAAAATGTGATAACTAAAAATGACAAATTTTACAAACGGGTTGCATCATCTCAACAAACATGGAAACCAAAATCGGAGAAACAAACTTCAACTCCACAAGAGAAGAAGGTTGTTCCTAAAAAGATTCTTCAAAATGAAACCAGAAATGTTTCATTGACAAACGAAGAAAAAGTTGACATAAAAGAGGTTGTTGATAACAAACTGGAAATGAATGATAAAAAATTCCAGCCTCTTAAATCAGTTGTAAAGTGCATAGATGAGATTAAGTTACCTGAGTCTGATGAGGCTTGGGCAGCTTATTTCAGCTAATCAAATTCTGACTTGCCGGAGCTCCCAAGTAGGTAATCGCAGAGCATGAATCGGCATCATTTATGGTTTATGAAATTTGTTTTTGTATAAGTGTGACTTGCCGGAACTCCCAGGTTGGTAAGTGAGGAGTAGGTATCGGCATCTTGAGAATTCAACCTACAAATGGTATTGGTTGGTAAGCCATGTGGTTGAAAAATAGAGGTTATGTATAAGAATTGAGAAAATCCACACTGATGTACAAAAAGCTGATTTACATACCAAAGCGTTTGATAAAACTCGTTTTCAATACTTGTTAAAATTGAACGGTATGAAGCTTTTATCGGTATTGGAGGAGATTCTGGGCGTTGATGAAGGTACTATTGTAGATGATGATGTTGAGAAGCAATCTGCAATGGTTTGTCGATTTTTTACTTGTTTTGGTATTTAGGGGGAGAGTTGGGTAAATATTTTCAGAAAATACAAAAACAAGTAAAAAATTTCAAAAATCCAAAAACATGAGATATTTTCAAAATCCAAAAACAATATAAAATCTGAAAAAGAGCTTGTGTAAAAAGGGAAAATGATAGTACATCGGCTTGACAGTTACGGTATGCTAAAGAAATGGAATGTTTAAATGCGTTAAACAGTCTCGCTGATGATGTGCCGATAGGTTTTTACACATTTAGTAGGTTTGTTCGGGATATAAACCTAAATTTCAACTTACTTATTTCGTGGGGAACACTACTTGGATATATAGGTAACCCCTGAAATCTCGGTTGAAAGATCCCTTTTTCTGAGATACTAGGTCTTTATACTCAGTGATATCTGGGGTATTATCCCGGGACTTCTGCTGAACGGAAGTTCTGACCTAGTCCCCGAATAATACTTTTTGTATTGCTTGAAATATAGAGCCGCCCTCAGCATAAATGATGTGACAATAAAATTGCTAATCAATGCTGTTGTAAAAAAGATCCTCTAAAGGGGACACACCATAAGTCGAAGCCGTCATCTCTCTGCTGAACGGAAGTTCTGACCTGAGCTCTCACAGTTCTTCGCAATTTAACCTCTTATAGATATCGTCTGTGGTATATTCACCTGTAAGACTGAATATTGGGATTTGGATACGGGAGTATATTCAAGAGGTGGGACACACGTATAAGTTTAAGTTTCTAAAATACCTAATCCGTATCCTGGACAGATTGAAGTTTGTGTGAGAATTTAAGTGGATCAGTATATCGACAATCTAAGTGAATTGTTTAATTCTGAGTATGAAATTAAAGCTTAACGGTACTTGTGACTTGTCGGATAGCTGATATGATTCCCTAACTCGCTTATCAAAAATATGTTTGTAAATAGTTTACATTTTCTGCATTTTATTTCTGTAATTCATTTCTAGTTTAGAAACGTTATTCAAAATCCAAAAAGATTTTACACTTCTGCTTTATTTTTGACAAACCAAAGTGGAAAGCTGATCTTCAGATTCGATTTGGAGCAGATGCAGGATGTTTCTGGACTAGATGATGAGTTTGGAGCTAAAACATGATAAGTTTGTGAATGATGAAAAGTTGAAACAAGTTCATTAAGTTGAAACTTGTGAATTTTCAGCAACTTGTTTGAAAAGATTGTTTACAAATGTCAGTGTGATTGTCTCAGATCAACCAAGGTCATTAAGTTGTACTTGGTAGACAAATTGAGTAATCAGGGTCATTAGTTTGGACCTGAATACTTAAGTGGATCTCTAATTCTGACAAGATCATTGATTGAGTTTGAATGGTAAGTGTGGATTGAAACTGTTATTATTATATATCTTATATTTGGGTAGAGATTGTACAGGAAACAGGAATCCCCATGGCAACGAAATTGTCAAAATTTGAATCAGAATTCAAGCCTTAGCTTATCGAGAAGGGGAGTCTGCGAAAGGGGGAGTCAGAATTCTGGATCAACATTCAAAGGGGAGATTGAAGTTTAAAGTTTGAAGTTAAAGATTGAAGGAAGCTTTTACATTGTCAAGACAATTTGGATAGAGACTAAAACTAAAGACTTGACGCCGAAGACTTCGTCAACATCCAAGGGGGAGTCTGTTGGTGCATCTAGTGTCTGTTAACTTCGTCTTAATCGAGTCTTCTGTCTAGATAGAATGAACAAGCACACAACAGGATAGAAATTAGGGTTTGTACATGTGTAAGAAGTTAATTTCGCTTGAAGATGACACAGACCAGTTCAAGCGAAATCATATCATGTAATTTCGCTTGAAGTGGGTTGTGACATGTTCAAGCGAAATAACCTATTTCGCTTGAAACAAACATGTCTCGTTCAAGCGAAATCCCCATGTCTAAATATAGGTGTGTGCTGCGTCATTTCAAACGAAATCTGGTCATTGTCTCTGAACTGAGGTGCTGTCCGTTTGTCATTTGAACTTGTAAAAAGCTCAGGAAATCATCAATAGATAAAGATAAAAAGGAAACAAGCTGTTTGACGTCATTTACATTGATTCTGCCTTTGTAAATGATGATGAACTACTCATACTGACTGTTTAGGGTCAACGAACGTTCCAACAATAGATAAGCATCCTATAACGATTATCAGTGTTGTTGTCCACTTAAGCTCAACTTATCAAATGTACTCATGGTTAGGGGATACGTTAATGTATGATTTATACTTACCGACCGGTGTTCAACCACTCACGACACATTACCGTATCTAGGTATGCACAAGAGTTCATCCACTCACGACACATCACCAGTTTTCAACGTATATGATGTGAGATACACAATTATTTAAGGATGAATACAAGTCCTATGTGATAAAATCACTTATTAATGAGGAACTTGATATTCGATGCATGCAGGGCACAAGAGCAAGTCTGTGAACGGGTTAGTACCATCGTACCGACAAAGAGACGAACTTGACTCTCGAATGATAGATGTGATTTAGAATCACTTATACGGGGGTAACTGTGATATTTTATCACTTATTAATGGTCGTATGCATCATGTATTATACACATGTATGTATAGTATGTACACATATGTATGGTTTCATGGAAGTTCTAGACTTGTGTCCCCGTTGTTTTCGGTAAAAGAAACAACCATGATACCGAGATGATAAACAGCATAAAGACAACATATCTCAGAACCTCGGCAATCTATCAAACTAAATTACGGTACCAAGACCATACGCCTATTAGCGGTTCTCACACGGACTTCAGTCGATTTAGATTTATATAACCCTGCACACTTTAAAACGATTTAGATTCAGTCGATACATCTTATATAGAGTTGCTTATGGTTTTTCATTTTAAGATTAAAGAGGTTTCGACAAACCACTGATCTACTATCATTTTCTCTTTTACTCACCAGGAAACTGATTTTTGATTTTCTATTGTTTTTGTGTTTTTTGAAAATTTTTGATGTTTTTGTATTTTTTTAATTTTTTTAATGTTTTTGTATTTTTCGTTTGGAAATTACTCCCCCTAAAATGAAAAAGTACGAGAAATTAAAAACACAAATAGATATTTACAAAAATGATTTTTCGATGTCGGTTTTACTCTTGCTTGACCTTAATGTCGTTTACCATAAGTAAAATTTCAAGACGTGATTTGTTAATTGATTTGGTAAAAAGGTCGACATGTTGGTCATCGGTGTGGACTTTAACAACATCGATAAGTCTTTTATCGAAACAATCATGTGTGAAGTGATATTTGATATCGATTTGGTATGGGTGTTTATTAATTTGGCAGCGGAATTTGTACATCAGGACCGTAGTTAGTAAATATTTATCAGAGTTTCAAAACACCAAACTTTTATAATAAACAAATGGGATAACACCCAAGTTTCACTGATAATACATTTATAGGGATAAACCCTAATTATTGAAAACATAAACTCCTTTTATTTAGGTAACTTTTATAACAACTTCTTTAAGCCTTCATTGCTCTCCAGCTGACTTCAATTAGCTTTCACATTAAGTTACCTTAAACGCATTTTCAAAACGTTTATCAGCAAGAAATACTGGTGAGTGCATCCCAGTTTAATCAAAACAGTTTTGATTTATAACTTCACAGTATTGAGAGCATCAGCGATTACAATGTTTATATCTACCCAATATACTCATTCAGTATTTGTCATATTCACTGATTCAACACTTTTATGAATGTGGTGATGTTACTCATTGGCTAACTCATCGTCCAATAGTAACGGATTACAAGTAGTGTATACAAAACCCCACATACTGCCAACAATTGTAGAATACATAGACTCAATCACTGTTAAGTATAATTTAAACATTTGAGGTTTTAGTAAAATAGTTTGGTAGAAAAAGAGAATGTACTCACTTTGTAGACTTAGGTAATACTATAGCTTCCTGATGATTCTCCTGGTTATTGTCTATTAAATTAAAAGAATGCACACGTGTTAGTAAGATAACCCAAATTACATTAGTAATACAACCGAGACAGAACTCCAACGAACTGTGTCAGGCAGAGCCGCCTTGACATATGTTACGGAGCCCTAGATCAATCGGGTAGGGTAACTAATACGTAACTGGAGGTTATAATACTTACAACGAGGCAGATCTTTGCATTTTAGGGGTATAATACCCGAGAGTTTTGCCTATTAAGAAGTTTGAGAGAGAAAAGAGAAAGGAACGATGATCAAATGAGGCTTGAGGCCCTTTTTATAGGCTGGGCGTATGGCGGCTCGCGCCCTGCGAGCGGTCTGGGGTCGGCCCTTGCGGCCCGCAAGACCCTAGTCTAGGGTTGTAGGCTTGGCGAGTCACCTATCTAGCTTTGATGCGTAAGAGGACACGTGGTGGACCAGGGTATTGCCTAGTGTCACTTGGTCGTGGCCCGGGACTCGCAAACCCAAAGGGATCGCACCCCGCGAGAGACAGTATGATTTGTTTTTATTTGATTTTTTTATAGTATAAAGGTAATTTAAGGCCGTTAATGTATAATCGGGTATAATAAGAGTGTTTAGGGTGTCGTAGGAGGGTTGTTATATCCTCCCCACCTTGTTTTAAATCTCGTCCTCAAGTTCTACTGGAACATGTGTGGATATTTCCTTTACATCTCCGATTTGAGTTCCCATGTATATTCTGGTCCTCTCTTAAAATCCCATTTTACTTTGACCAGAACTAATCTATTGTGCTTAAGATTCTTAATCCTTCTATCTTCAATCTGTAGTGGCTTCTCTAAAAACTTGAGCTTCTCATTTACCTCTATGACTTGAAGAGGTACTACTAGTGATTCGTCTGCTAAGAATTTCTTGAGGTTGCAAACATGAAACACATCATGTATTCCTGCCATTTCTTCTCGCAGTTGTAGCTGATAAGCTACTGGTCCTATTCTTTTGATAATATCAAAAGGTCCAACATACCTACGGCTTAGTTTTCCTCTTTTAACGAATCTGACCACTCCTTTCCATGAAGAAACTTTTTATAATACGTTATCTCTAGCTTGAAATTACAATGGTTTTTCTCAGTTATCTGCATAACTCTTTTGACAATGTCTTGATGCTTTTAGTCTTTCCTTGACTTGAATAATCTTGTCTGTTGTTTCTTGTACTATCTCTGGTCCAGATAGTTGCTTCTTTCCAATTTCTGTCCAACAAACTGGAGTTCGACACTTTCGTCCATAAAGTGCTTCAAACGGTGCAGCATTGATGCTGGTATGATAGCTATTATTATAGGAAAATTCTATTAATGGCAAATGATCGTCGTAATTTCCTCCAAAATTAATTACACAGGCTCTAAAAATATCTTCCATTGTCTGAATTGTCCTTTCGCTCTGTCCGTCAGTTTGAGAATGATAAGTTGTGCTTAGATTTATCCTGGTTCCCATTGCTTTTTGGAAACTTGTCCAAAAATGAGATGTAAACGGCTATCTCTATCAGATACAATAGATAAAGGAATTCCATGTAATAAAACTGTTTCATTTACATATAACTTGGCTAAGTGTTCCATATTGAAAGTTTCCTTCATAGGTATGAAATGAGCAGATTTGGTTAATCTGTCAACAATCACCGAGAATGTATCATTACCTTTTCGTGTCTTGGGTAATTTAGTTACAAAATCCATTGTTATCAATTCCCATTTCCATATTGGAATTTCTAATTGCTGTAATAACCCTGAAGGTTTCTGATGTTTAGCTTTTAACATGTAAGCAGGTTAGACATTTAGCAACATAGTTTGCTATATCCTTTTTAATTCCTATCCACCAGAAATTCTTTCTTAAGTCTTGATACATCTTATCACTACCAGGATGTATCGTATACTTAGACTTATGGGCCTCTTCTAGAATTCTGTGGAGTAGGTTTCCTTGCTTAGGTGTCCAGCTCCTTTTCTTATGGAATCGCCAAAATCCATCTATTCCTTGTTCTAATTCCTTAATCATTCATTTTAAACGTTCAACATCATCCTTGATTACTATTTTTTTGTATTTCTCTAATTTGCTCATTCAAATCTATCTATAGATTTAATCTGAGAGAGCATACTCATTTTGGCTTTTCATGATACTTTCGACTTAAAGCATCGGCTACTATATTAGTTTTTCCTGCATGATACTGGATATCACAATCATAATCACTAAAAACTTCCATCCAGCATCTCTATCTCATTTTTATTTCCTTTTGCCCAAAAACATATCTTAAACTTTTATGATATGTGAAGACAACAAACTTACTACCATAAAGATGGTGTCTCCGCATCTTAAGGGCAAAAATCATGGCTCCTAACTCTGGATCATGGGTTGTATAATTCTCTTCATGTTTCTTAAGCTGTCTAAAGGCATAAGCTATAACCTTTTGACGTTGCATCAACACACATCGATATCCTAACTTAGACGCGTTACAATAGACTATCAAGTCTTTAGATCCTTCTGGTAACGCGATTATGGGTGCGTTGGTTAACCTTTGCTTTAAAATCCTATAGGCTTCCTCTTGTCTTGGTCCCCGTTCAAACTTAACTGATTTGCAAGTCAGTTTGGTTAATGGAATGGCTATTCTAGAGAAATCTTGAATAAAACGTCTATAATACCCTTCCAATCCAAGAAAACTTCTTACTTCCATTGGTGATTCAGGGACTTTCCATTGGGTAATTGTCTCGATCTTTGTGGGATCCACATGAATTCCTTCATGATTAACCATATGTCCAAGGAACTGCACTTCTTGTAACAAAAATTCGCATTTTAAGAATTTAGAATAAAGCTTATCTTTTCTCAATAATGTCAGAAGTGTATGCAGATGCTCTGCATGATCCTCTTTACTCTTAGAGTAAATTAGAATATCATCTATACAAATAATTATGAATTTATCCAGGCATGGTTTACATATCCTGTTTATAATGTCCATAAATGCAGCTTGGGCATTGGTAAAACCAAATGGCATGATTGTAAATTCATAATGACTTTACCTTGATCTAAAAGCAGTTTAAGGAATGTCCTCTTCCTGTACTTTCAATTAATGATATCCTGAGCGTAAGTCGATCTTAGAAAAGAATCGTGCTCCTTGAAGTTGATCGAACAGATCATCAATTCTTGGTAGTGGGTACCGATTTTTAATTGTAACCTTGTTCAATTCTCTGTAATCAATGCACAAACGAATTGATCCGTCCTTCTTTTTGACAAATAACACTAGTGCTCCCAATGGCGATGAACTAGGGTGTATAAAACCTTTTTCAAGTAGTTCGTCCAACTGTTTCTTCAGTTCCTGCATCTTCGTCGGTGCTAGTCGGTATGGCGCTTTGGCAATCGGTGCCATCCCTGGTATCAGGTGAATCCTAAATTCAACCTATCGATCTGGAGGTAATCCAGGTAATTCCTCTAGAAAAACGTTTTAGAATTTCGATACTACAGGAATATCTTTTAATTCTTTTCTTTTAGTGTTAATGATTATGGAAATCATATACACTATTCATCCTTTCCTTGCATAGCTTCCAGCTTTCATCACAGAGGTGAATTTTGTTGACCTGGTTGGTTTATCTCCTTTAATTGTGATCGTTTCACCCTTTGGTGTACTTACTTGTACTGACTTTTGATCACATAAAATATTAGCATGATTTGTTACCAACCAATCCATTCCTAATATAATATCGAATCCTGCTAGATTCATTGGGTAAATGTTAGTAGTAAAATTATGGTTTAGAATTTCTATCCTTGCTCCCTGTAGGATTTCGCTTATATTAATTGAATCTCCATTTGCTGTCTCCACCAGACAGTCTTACTAAAGTTTAGTTAATGGTTGGTTGAGAAGTTTGTAAAAAGAAGTATTGATAAAACTTTGGTTTGCACCAGAGTCAAATAATACTTTAGCAAAAATGTCATTAACTAAAAACGTACCGACAATCACATCCGGGATTATCTTAGCTTCCTCAACTGTTAGAATGAATGCTCTGGCATTCTTCTTGGGTCCTTCAGTTGCCTTAGTTTTGCTGGTTGTTGCTAGAGCTAGTTTCGGGCAGTTTGGTTTGATATGACTAGCTTCTCTACAATCGAAGCATAGCCTATTGCTAGCTTTCGTCCTACAGTCTTCTTCCTTGTGTCCAGATATTTTGCAAAAGTTACAGTATATTGAGCACCTTCCCGAGTGCTTCTTTTTGCAATACTTGTAGTTGGGTGAAGTGGTAGAACCTGTACCTTTCCCACGGTAGGTATTCCCGTAACAAAATTTTTGGATAAGCTTTTGAGCTAGGTCCTTTCTCTGGTTTTCCTCTTGTGTGCGTACCAATTCATCAGTCAGAGTGTTGGCTAGTTCTACTTCTTCTTCTATGGTTTGTGAACTAGCTGCCTTGACTACATGTCTGATCTCACTGATTAATCCCCAGATGTAACAGGAGATTAATACTTGTTTTGGTGAGGCTAAGGTTGGTACTATCCTAGCATATTCGAAGAATATGGTAGTATAATCCTTGCAGTCTATTCTAGTCATTTTAAGTTTTAAGAACTTGTTCGCGATCTATTCTTTTTCATGAGGAAGACATAATTTCCTTTCAACCATCTCCTTAAAGTTGGTCCATTCCATGTTATAAACTCTGTCACTTCCCCTAGACTAGAGAATGGTATTCCACCACTCTAAGGCTACGTTCTTAAAAAGATTAGAAGTAAGCATATTCTTATCATCTTCTACACATTTACCTATTTTTAAGACAGCTTCTGTCTTTTCTATCCAGCGTTAGGCTGCAATGGCCCCTTCATTGCCAGAAAATTATATTGGTTTACATGCCTAAAATTCCTTATAAGAACAACCATATGAGGTAGTCCTTCTTCTTTTTGGAATTGGCATTTGAATAAGTGGCCCATGATTTTCATTCATGTTACGGCTTAGTTTAGTGGGTGAACGTTTACTTCCGAATACAGATTTATTATTTTCTACTTCTATAACAGTCTTAATGATAAATGGCATAGCATCTATGATTCCTTGTGCTACTATGTGTTCGACGGTGTGACACCTGTGTCACTACGACCATCAAACAAATACCAAATCAATGAAATATTGTGTTTCATACTTGTAATTTGTATAAATATGTGTGTTCTTTGCACATATCAATTCTTGTTCGATTTCGAGCTCTAAATCGCTTTCTGGGAAGTTATACGCGAACTGATGCGTAAACGTAATCAGTTTAATGCAACAAACACTCCGGAATAGTGAAGTAATCTTAATATACCTTAAACAACCCTTACATAACTTAGAAATAAGTTTTGAAGGCTTTGGTATGGCAAAATCAAGTTTAATCGCTTACAGGGACTTAATTCGACAAACTGTGAAAGTATGGCGATTCGTACTGTAACAGACATTCCAGAAGATGACCATAAGTTAAACATACCATAAATATCCTTTACATAGCTTAGAAATAGGCTTTGAGGGGTTCGGTGTGCTAAAATAAACTTTTGGGTCATTCAGGGACTAAAAGCGTCAAAAAGTGCACAAGTTTGCATTTTCGCGCATAACTTACTTTCTGAATACATCCGGACATCCAAAAATTTATGTAAGCATTAAAATATTTTATTTTAGTGTTTGGCATGAGAAAATTTCATTCGTCGCTTAATTTGGATCGTTTTTGCGTTCGTTACGACTTCCGTCGTAATTAACCGAACAACGCAACCGTATGGCCAAACGAACTGACATCCGAGATATTTTTGAGCATGTTTTGAGTTCCCTATACTTTAACATCATTTTAGAGCCTTGAAATGAGGTTAAGGGGGCTTAAACGTGTCAAAAACACCTCAAAATGCATGATTCTTAAGTACAGGGACCAAACTTGCAATTTTGTGAAAGTGTGCTAGGCGGCCCGCGTAAGATATCCTTAACTCTTACGCGGCCCGCGTGAGAGGCCCAGTTCAGCAGAAAGTTGTTAACAGCTAGTCCAGCTGTCCCCATGTGTTGCAAATGGTTTTTGAGCATTCTATGGGCTGGTTTTAAGGTCCCCTAGTATTGAAATACAATGGGCACACATGGAGGGTTGAGATTCAAGCTCGATTTACGAGGAACAATCTTAACGGTCCTAAGAAATCTATAAATACCCCTCATGATCACAACTCAAAACTCACACCTTTGAATCTGAATTTGTTCTCTAAGTTGATGTGTTTAGCACTTCATACCTGAGAATATTCGGATCAAAGCTTCCGTTCTTGGACCCGTTGTAAGTCCTCTTTCATTCTTTTAGTGTTTTCTGCGTTAACCAGTTTATGGTCAACAAGAATTTCGGTTGAACTTCGCAACGTGAGCGTAATCACGATGGTTATAGTCCCTTGTGACTATACCTACTGATTACCACGTTATCGAGGCTCAGTGACCAGTCGTAGTTTCGGCCCAAATGCGTATTCTTGCGTATTTTGTAACCAAACTACTTTTAGGTATCAAAACCGTTTGTTTTGATACCAAACCTGTTTTCTAACTTAGGTAAGCATGTTTTAAAATGCTTAGCTCGTCACTTATAGTTTTAGTGCTTGTTTAGGGTCGTAAGGTAAGCGATCTAAACAATCGCTTATACTTTCGAACCCGACCCCTTTGGTCGATCTTTAGGATCCGACCAAACACATTAGGTGACCATAGTTGTATAGGGAATAACCTTCCGAGGTTATACCTTATGGTCATGACGTTTAGTTAGTTGTATGATAGGTAGTTTATATGCCTTAGGTAAATTACCAAAATGCCCTTTTTACACCAAAATTCATTTTAAGCATATGTAACATAATTTATGATATCTAAACTGATTTAGCAACAATATTAGACATGTTAAGGCATATTTTACTTATCATAGGACTAGTTAGGCGTTCCAAACGCGTTTTACGCGAACGACGCGTTAAAGTAGCAAAAGCTACCTAAACGGGTCATAATGGGTCATAAGCACTTAGGTTAGGTTTCATTTTAGTATGTTGGCTTTGTTAAACCATTTTAGATGAGTTCCCATACTCGTTTGGTTTACGAACCCTCATTCTATCCGATCCTCCGATTTAGGTCCGGTTTATTAACATAGTTACCTATATTAGGTGCCGTTTGATTTTCCGTGATCTCTAGCATTGCTTGGTTGTTACTCAAGGACTCCTAGGCAATCTCAAGTGAGTACATAGACCCCTCTTTTACTGTTTTCAAACTGTTTTGGGGTGAAACACATGTGCCTACTTGTTACTTTCGTGCTTTTCCATGTTTTCATATCATATGCTAGTTATGTTTGTTAGTACACATATAGTACATGATTTCATGCATTTCACACCATGTATGTCCATTTGGTTCATACCGAGTGCATTGCTTTACATTACATTTCACGCTATGTATGTTCACTTAGCATGCTAGCACCTTGTTTTACATTACATTTTGTTACATATGCTCATCCAACATATGGACACATTGTTTTACATTACATCTTCCTATATATAAGTGCTTTTATGGTATTACATATCATAGCGTTATTTAAACCATTTCAGTTTAGACATATTACATTTACAACACATTTTCACATAAACATCGTTTTACAAATAATTTAACTTATACAAACTCATTTTACTTAGTTATTCACTTAACCATACATTATTCTTTTATACATATATATCATTTGGTTTATTCATCACTTTTCAAATGGTTTATGAAAGGAAACACTCAACAAGATTCATGAGTACTTCTTATTAAACAGTTTCTTTAAACCCAAGTCATGAATCGTGTTTTCACAAAACCTATGTATCTCACAGACATTTTTATGCTGACGTACCTATTTTTACATGTGTTTCAGGGGCTGTTGCATAGGATGATCAAGTCAAACATAGGCGGACCAGTGCCTTAGCAACTTAAAATGAAGCTAGAACTAGTTTAATTTTGTTATGTACTCTTTGTTTCTTGTTTTAAGACAATGTAACCCTCTTGTTTAATAATTGAAGTATAACTTTAATTACCATGGTTGTGAAACAATTAATTCTGTTACAACACTCCCCGACGTTTCCGCCACGATTTGATGTTTTACGTGGTCGGGGTGTGACAGAAAAGTTGGTATCAGAGCCAATGGTTATAGGGAATTAGGTTATTAGTAATTCTTTGACCTAGACTATAACTTTTTAGGACCCTAACGCAAGAAGATTTGCGTTTAGATTTTAAAACAAAAAAAACTGTCACCTATCCTTAGGTGATAACCACAACGAGAACCTCAATTCCGAATCCGCTTTGAAAATTAGTCATCTGTTCTTGGATGATTGATTACAAGGTTTTGAACCCCTTTGAGTTTTCAAAATCTCGTCAAAGTTTTGGGTCCTAAATAATGTGAACACGTGCAAACTGGAAGAGTGAAGGCTTGTACCCTGGGTTTTCTGTCTAAGGCTAGAGTGTTCGTACAAATCCACATAATCGGACCAGTCACTCTTACCTGGGAACTCTTGGGGTGAGTGTTCACTTATAGGCGAGTATGTCTTCGCGATACATTATCTTTGACACATTTACTTTGATTAGTCACAATGTGTCGTTTGTTCGCCTTGTGGTAACAAACAAATGACCACCATCTTTGCTTTTGTCAAATTTTGTATCACCTCATCCTTTCCATCTAATCATCTCGCTCATTTCCTTTCATGTTTCCCTGTTTTAGAATGCCTCCTCGACGCAACAATCAGATAGCGAATGCCGAATTGGTAGAAATCATCGCGCAGCAAATGGCTGCTGCTTTCCCAAATATTATTGCTCAACTGAACCAAGCCAACAACAACAATAATGCTCCATGCAATTTCAAGAGTTTCAATTCGGCTAAGCCACTCAAGTTTAGTGGTTCTGAAGGAGCAACTGGGCTCCTACAATGGTTCGAGAGCACTGAGAGTCTGTTTCGTCATGTTCAGTGTCCTGATAATCGCAAGGTCGAGTTTGCTTCCAGTGTGTTTCAGAAGAGGGCTCTTACATGGTGGAACGAGGTTATGAGAGACCGTGGTACTGAGGTTGCTTTAGCACAGACTTGGGCCGAGCTTAGGGCCCTTATGATGAAGGAGTTCTGTCCTCGTCATAAACTGAGGGCTTTAGAAAAGGAATTTGATGACTTGAAGCAAGATAGTGGTGAGCATCGGGCTTACACTGATAGGTATGAGGAGTTGAGTCTGTTATGCCCGAACATGTCTACGCCTTTAGATAAGGCAATCGAAAAATACATTGATGGCCTCCCTGACTCAGTACAAGACATTGTGACTGGTAGCAACCCTACTACAGTTAGACAGGCCATTGAGCTATCTGCAACCTTGACTGAATCTTAGATCAGGAAAGGTAAACTTTTTCGAATAGGTGACAAGAAATCGATCGAGGAATCGAAACCAAAGGATGAACAGACTGAATCCTCCAAGAAGTTAAAGAAGCCAAAGGCTTCTCAGAACTTCGCCGTAGTTGCTCACAATGATCAAGCCATCCCCAACCAACCAGCTCAACCCCCTGCTAGAAAGCCATAAAACAGAACTGCACCCTTGTGCAATCAATGTAACCTTCATCATCATGCTAGTGTGAAGTGCCGCAAATGCCAAATTTGTGAACTTATAGGTCATACAGCAAGGGTTTTCCCAACCGCAGCTGCACCAAATCAAGCTCGCAACAATCCTGCTCAAGCTCGTTTTCCACCGGGGTCTTGCTACAACTGTGGCGAGATGGGCCATTTTCGTAGGAATTGCCCAAGGCTTGCTAATGCAAATCCAGCGCAGGGATGAGTATCTGACCGGCAGAAGACAACGCTGCTTAGAAAATGATCAAGCCTTGTGTATTATTTTCTTTTGTTGTCACGATCTATGAAACAGTTGTTGTTGTTGTTGTTTATAAATAAATCCTTTATTTACATTGCAATGTACAATTGTGGTTGCATGAATAAACAACATATCCCCTACGATACCGACAATCAAGGAACCGCATTCCTCCCATCTTTTGATTTCTTGTGATTTCCACGAAGAACCTAAGTACACGTTTCTTCCAAAGAAACAAAGTACAAGGCGCAAGTTACAACACTGGACAAATACCCAATATACCACTATAAATCCTTAATAGGGTACCTAAGGGTATTTCCGTAAGTCCTTAATTATTGTGTACCTTAATTCGAATGTTATGATTCCTGGTAATCAGAAATCAAATTTTCGGAAGATCACCCTATTTTTCAGATAGATTCTTGAGGACGTTGAAGTCCATCGAATGGGTTCCTGGTGTACCTTTAATACCCATGTTCAAATCAACATCAAGTTAATAACAACTAATAACAAGATGATAACAAATTTATATCCAAGAAAACAATTATGTGCTTGTGTGTTGATGTTTTGACCTAATCATAAGTTGTCTAGACCTTGTTCAAATTCTATCCCCTTCACATTATAAAACAAACTGTGATTACTATGCAAGGAATTATGTAATTATGGATGCATACATAATTATGGAATTTAGTGAACAGAAATCACAGCAAGTTCTGTCATGTGTCTAGAGTTAACCCTATTCATTTCCATTTCTGATGAAGCACCCGTTGAGGAAAAATGAACTAGCTATTAATTTTTCACTTTTGAAAGAATATCCGTTGAGGGAAATGAATATCCGTTTGTTTAAATCCTTCATTTCCAATTCTGAAGAATACCCGTTGAGGAAAATGACTCCGTTTGTTCATTTTCGTTCTGAAGAGTATCCGTCGAGGGAAATGAATATCTGTTTGTTTAGTCCTTCATTCCCAATTCTGAAGAATACCCGTTGAGGAAAATGACTCCGTTTGTTCATTTTCGCTTATGAAGAATATCCGTTGAGGGAAATGAATATCCGTTGATTATTCCTTCATTCCCGTTTCTGACAAAGAACCCGTTGAGGAAAATGAATCATCCATTCATTTTCTCTTCTGAAGAATATCCGTTGAGGGAAATGAATATCTGTTTGTTAAATCCTTCATTTTCCATTTCCGAAGAACCCGTAGAGGAAAATAACTCTGTTCGTTCATTTTCGCTTCTGAAGAATATCCGCTGAGGAAAATGACAGGATTATGCCTTGCATATCTTTGATGATTATTTAACAGAAGTCACAAACAGACTCCTACCAATAAATTTCGGGACGGAATTTCCTAAAGTAGGGGAGACTGTGACACCTGTGTCACTACGACCATCAAACAAATACCAAATCAATGAAATACTGTGTTTCATACTTGGAATTTTTATAAATATGTGTGTTCTTTGCACATATCAATTCTTGTTCGATTTCGAGCTCTAAATCGCTTTCTAGAAAGTTATACACGAACTAATGCGTAAACGTAATCAGTTTAATGAAACAAACACTCCGGAATAGTGAAGTAAGCTTAACATACCTTAAATAACCCTTACATAACTTAGAAATAAGTTTTGAAGGCTTTGGTATGGCAAAATCAAGTTTAATCGCTTACAGGGACTTAATTCGACAAACTACGAAATTATGGCGATTCGTACTGTAACAGACATTCCAGAACATGACCATAAGTTAAAAATACCATAAATATCCTTTACATAGCTTAGAAATAGGCTTTGAGGGGTTCGGTGTGCTAAAATAAACTTTTGGGTCATTCAGGGACTAAAAGCGTCAAAAAGTGCCAAAGTTTCCATTTTCGCGCATAACTTACTTTCTGAATACATCCGGACATCCAAAAATTTATGTAAGCATCAAAATATTTTATTTTAGTGTTTGGCATGAGAAAAATTCATTCGTCGCTTAATTTGATTCGTTTTTGCGTTCGTTACGACTTCCGTCGTAATTAACCGAACAACGCAACCGTACTGCCAAACGAACCGACATCCGAGATATTTTTTAGCATGTTTTGAGTTCCCTATACTTTAACATCATTTTAGAGCCTTGAAATGAGGTTAACGGGGCTTAAACGTGTCAAAAACACCTCAAAATGCATGATTCTCAAGTACAGGGACCAAACTTGCAATTCTATGAAAGTGTGCTTGGCGGCCCGCGTAAGATATCCTTAACTCTTATGCGGCCCGCGTGAGAGGCCCAGTTTAGCATAAAGTTGTTAACAGCTAGTTCCAGCTGTCCCCATGTGTTGCAAATGGTTTTTGAGCATTCTATGGGCTGGTTTTAAGGTCCCCTAGTATTGAAATACAATGGGCACACATGGAGGGTTGAGAATCAAGCTCGATTTACGAGAAATGATCTTAACGGTCCTAAGAAATCTATAAATACCCCTCAAGATTACAACTCAAAACTCACACCTTTGAATCTGAATTTGTTCTCTAAGTTGATGTGTTTATCACTTCATACCTGAGAATATTCGGATCAAAGATTCCGTTCTTGGACCCGTTGTAAGTCCTCTTTCGTTCTTTTAGTGTTTTCTGCGTTGACCAGTTTATGGTCAACACGAATTTCGGTTGAACTTTGCAACGTGAGCGTAATCACGATGGTTATAGTCCCTTGTGACTATACCTACTGATTACCACGTTATCTAGGCTCAGTGACCAGTCGTAGTTTCGGCCAAAATGCGTATTCTTGCGTATTTTGTAACCAAACTACTTTTAGGTATCAAAACCGTTTGTTTTGATACCAAACCTGTTTTCTAACTTAGTTAAGCATGTTTTAACATGCTTAGCTCGTCACTTATAGGTTTAGTGCTTGTTTAGGGTCGTAAGGTAAGCGATCTAAACAATCGCTTATACTTTCGAACCCGACTCATTTGGTCGATCTTTAGGATCTGACCAAACACATTAGGTGACCATAGTTGTATAGGGAATAACCTTCCGAGGTTATACCTTATGGTCTCGACGTTTAGTTAGTTGTATGACAGGTAGTTTATATGCCTTAGGTAAATTACCAAAATGCCCTTTTTAGGCCAAAATTCATTTTAAGCATATGTAACATAATTTATGATATCTAAACTGATTTGGCAACAATATTAGACATGTTAAGGCATATTTTACGTGAACGACGCATTAAAGTAGCATAAGCTACCTAAACGGGTCTTAATGGGTCATAAACACTTAGGTTAGGTTTCATTTTAGTATGTAGGCTTTGTTAAACCATATTACTTGATTTCCCATACTCGTTTGGTTTACGAACCCTCATTCTATCCGATCCTTCGATTTAGGTCCGGTTTATTAACATAGTTACCTATATTAGGTGCCGTTTGATTTTCCGTGATCTCTAGCATTGCTTGGTTGTTACTCAAGGACTCCTAGGCAATCTCAAGTGAGTACATAGACCCCTCTTTTACTATTTTCAAACTGTTTTGGGGTGAAACACATGTGCCTACTTGTCACTTTCGTGCTTTTCCATGTTTTCATATCATATGCTAGTTATGTTCGTTAGTACACATATAGTACATGATTTCATGCATTTCACACCATGTTTGTCCATTTGGTGCATACCTAGTGCATTGCTTTACATTACATTTCACACTATGTATGTTCACTTAGCATGCTAGCACCTTGTTTTACATTACATTTTATTGCATATGCTCATCCAGCATATGGACACATTGTTTTACATTACATCTTGTTGCATATGCTCATCCAGCATATGGACACATTGTTTTACATTTTGAACCATTTGTAACTGTTACCATAGGACTTGACAACTCCCATTCCTGAAATCCTGGGTTGTTTGGACGTAAGGAATGACCGGATCCGAAAACAATTTGATAACCTTTACTTCAAAGGTTATCCTACTGTCTCAAGGCTTGGATGTAGACGTTTAACTTACCGCATAAGTGTTTGTATCAGTAAAGCATACAGTTATTTTGCAAAACCTGACTTTTGATTATTCAAAATACCTTGTTTTGTACATCTTTACTTATGGTTCAAGTAGTCTCATTTTACTTACCATACATAACATTGTTTACACATTACATGATTTACATTTGACAATAAACATTTAACCATACATAAACATTTCAATAATTGTTAAACATTACATCTTGGTGGTTTGTTTGGGTAAGTGATTTATATAACGAGGCGACGTGTAATACGATAAAAACATGGTGGATACGCCGCTGGTACTTCCTATATATAAGTGCTTTTATGGTATTACATATCATAGCGTTATTTAAACCATTTCAGTTTAGACATATTACATTTACAACACATTTTCACATAAACATCGTTTTACAAATAACTTAACTTATACAAACTCATTTTACTTGGTTATTCACTTAACCATACATTATTCTTTTATACATATATATCATTTGGTTTATTCATCACTTTTCAAATGGTTTTTGAAAGGAAACACTCAACAAGATTCATGACTACTTCTTATTAAACATTTTCTTTAAACCCAAGTCATGAATCGTATTTTCACAAAACCTATGTATCTCACAGGCATTTTTATGCTGACGTACCTATTTTTACATGTGTTTCAGGGGCTGTTGCATAGGATGATCAAGTCAAACATAGGCGGACCCGTGCCTTAGCAATTTAAAATGAAGCTAGAACAAGTTTAATTATGTTATGTACTCTTTGTTTCTTGTTTTAAGACAATGTAACCCTCTTGTTTAATAATGGGTTATTAGATTTTATCACCCCCAACTATTGGCTATTGGCCGCTGCCACCCTCAACTATCACTTTGACGTCTGTCACCCCAAACTTAACACTTAGTGTGTTCTGTCACCACGTCGTTAACTAATCACTAACTTTTGATCATGTTACTATACTTTTTGGGGTGTCATAGGGATCTTGGGAATGTTTTAGGGATCTTAGGACACCCCCAAAAGTATGGTAACAGGATCAAAAGTTAGTGATCTGGTGACAGAACACACTAAGTGTTAAGTTGAGGGTGGCGGGCGTCAAAGTGATAGTTGGGGGTGGTAGTGGCCAATGACCAATAGTTAAGGGTGATAAAATCCAATAACCCTTTAATAATTGAAGTATAACTTTAATTACCATGGTTGTGAAACAATTAATTCTGTTACAACACTCCCCGACGTTTCCGCCATGATTTGATGTTTTACGTGGTCGGGGTGTGACAGATGGCACTGTTATTCACTTGGTTTCCATTATTATCATTATTCTGGTTTTCCTAATTTACTTTGTTGTTCATCTGAATTGTAAACATTTATCAGGTATTAATATTACAGAATAAGATAAACACAAAAAATCACGCAAGCAGATTGATAAAAAACGTCGAGCATTGCGACTTACTCTTTTTATATATATCTATATATATGCATCGATTACATATTACAACTGAAAATTAAACACACTAGTAATTATGCCTCGATAGTTATTAGGTTATCTATTCTAGTTGAATTTTTTTTCAAGTACCAAATTACACACGTATATATATATATATGTATATATATATGTATATATGTATATATGTATATATATGTATATATATATATATATATATTATATTAGTTGTTGGTTTGTCTAAAACTGTTGTTCACGCTCGTCATATTTCTAGACGAGTTTCTCTCCTATATGTCGGATTCTATTTCCTTCTTCAACTAACTCTTCGCCATATGAGGGAAGTTCTTACAACTTTCTTTGCTCATAGGTAGTAGTGGTGCTGGCACTAGGTCAGGGTATCGTGGTATGGGTTCTCCGTATGGGTATGGGGTGTTTACTACATCCTGAATTGCCTCGAGGTTATTCCACCACGGATCTAAAGGGTTCAGGTTGGTATATTGTGCTATGGATTTTGTACTGGTACTGGTTCTCCCTGAGGATATAATTCCCGATATGACCTTTGGTCACCCCCCCCCCCATGGATCATACTCTAGAGGGGTTGGTGCTGGGATTCTTGGTATCTCATTGGGGTCAAATGCTGGGAATGGGAATTGGTTTTCCTGGTTTGGTTCTAGCTCCATTGGATGGCTGGGGAATAAGGGTATTCGTTCTGGTTCAACTGTTTGGTTCAGATTAAGGTCTGCTGCGGTGGTTGCTAACATGTGGAAATCAGCTAACTACCTAACAATTTCCTCTTCCCTTAATGGTCTAGTAACTTCCTGGGTTTGGTTATTCACTTCTCTATTTGCTTTAGCTAGTGATCTCTGTTGTTGTAATTTCTTCATCCTTTTCCTCCTCTCATGCGCTCCTTTACTAAACCAGCCTCTCTTTTTAGTAGTAAATGGTTCCTCAGATTGTGCCTTAAAGACAAAGATTCCTTCCTCAGTATCAATAGAGAATCCTGAGGAAGTTGGCTGAGATGAGGTTCCATCATTCTTTGGGGAACTATCTAATTGACCTTAAGCATCGGATGTACCTTGCTCACTCATACTTAAACTAACAAATTGTCAAACAACTAATATACGTATTTACAGAGAATCACATAAATTATTTCCTAACACAATTGTTTAAAATTTAGGTATTAACAAAACACCTATATGGCTTAAACCAGTGGCTGTGGCTCTGATACCGCCTTCTGTCGCAACCCCCGACCCTTGCCCCGAGAGCGGGCGGCCGCGGGAGCTCACGCACAGAGCTGGTGGTATCGTTGTTTATATCACACCCCTTTCTAAGGCGGAAACACGAGATGTGACCTGAAAGGTTCTCATTGCATACAACAGGTGTGCATACTACATGTATGTAAAATAACGCCATAATGCCATAAAAAGTTCATCATCCAAAACAAAAGTTAAGTTTTAAGTTCACTACACGACATCAGTTAATTGTTTGAAGAGTTTACAACTTTTGTTTAAAAACAAACATATAGGTTTTGATCATTATATCTCCACAGGAGGTGTGATATAACAACCAAATCCTACCAAAAGTGGCATTGGAGCCTCGACACGTAACAATTTGAAATACAAACAACATCCTTGAGCAAAAGGGACCGCGCGCACATCTACTTACTTACCTGAAATACATGTATAGAATGTTTGTATACTTCTGTGAAAACATGGTATGTAATTTGTAAAACGTATCTGTAAACTGAGTTCTGTAAATGTAAGGAATACGAGATCGCTAATGTGTAGCTATGACATTAACATATGTCATGACATTAACAAAAGCACTCTTTGGTAGAAGTAGGCCAAGAGTGATGTTGCCTGAAACCCATTAGATCTAACCTTTTCTTTCCCCGGTCTAAATGTATACGTTGATTAATTGTGCTTATGGTACCGTATTCGTCACATGATCTACGTGTCATTCCTTAGTTTTGTGGTCTACATACCATTGTACATGTATTTTCCCCAAGTTTAGAAAACACGTAAAAGTTTAAAAGTGAGGACATGAACTTAGAGTTATGCGTAACTCGCGTTGTAAACTTCATCGGCTGTGTTCGAAAGCGTCGTGACCTATAAGTGTTCTATGTACGTTAGTCACTGGACTTGAATCACACAAGTACAAGTCACCATCTTAGATTTATGTATTTGTCTTTTGTATGTTCATCTTTTGTGAGGGTCGCGCCATTGTTTGTCGGGTCTCGCCCGTTCGTCGTGTCTTTGCACTTTGAATTTGTATTGTTTATTTCTAAATATATATTTTATTTCCCAAAAATATATATTTGTGTATGTAGTCTTTGCCAAAATAATAAGTGTTAAAAAAAAACTTTATTTTTAACTTGTCCATATATGTTACTTATATTATTTTCCAAAAATAAATATAAGTATTTTGTGAAATAATATTCTCAATATTGTTTTTGTGCAAGTATACTTAGGAAAGTATACTTGTATTTTTATGTAAATACTTTTATGTGCTCCTTGAAGTTGATCGAACAGATCATCAATTCTTGGTAGTGGGTATCGATTTTTAATCGTAACCTTGTTCAATTCTCTGTAATCAATGCACATACGCATTGATCCGTCCTTCTTTTTGACAAATAACACTAGTGCTCCCCATGGCGTTGAACTAGGGTGTATAAAACCTTTTTCAAGTAGTTCGTCCAACTGTTTCTTCAGTTCCTGCATCTTCGTCGGTGCTAGTCGGTATGGCGCTTTGGCAATCGGTGCCATCCCTGGTATTAGGTGAATCCTAAATTCAACCTAGCGATCTGGCGGTAATCCAGGTAATTCCTCTAGAAAAACGTCTTAGAATTTAGATACTACGGGAATATCTTTTAATTCTTTTCTTTTAGTGTTAATGATTATGGAAATCATATACACTATTCATCCTTTCCTTGCATAACTTCCAGCTTTCATCACAGAGATGAATTTTGTTGACCTGGTTGGCTTATCTCCTTTAATTGTGATCGTTTCACCCTTTGGTGTACTTACTTGTACTGACTTTTGATCACATAAAAGATTAGCATGATTTGTTACCAACCAATCCATTCCTAATATAATATCGAATCTTGCTAGATTCATTGGGTAAATGTTAGTAGTAAAATTATGGTTTAGAATTTCTATCCTTGCTCCCTGTAGGATTTCGCTTATATTAATTGAATCTCCATTTGTTGTCTCTACAAGACAGTGTCACTGAAGTTTAGTTAATGGTTGGTTGAGAAGTTTGTAAAAAGAAGTATTGATAAAACTTTGGTTTGCACCAGAGTCAAATAATACTTTAGCAAAAATGTCATTAACTAAAAACGTACCGACAATCACATCCGAGATTATCTTAGCTTCCTCAGGAGGTATATCCTGCAGTCCAAACTCATTCTAGGATCTTTAGATCCTACCCTCGTGAACCAACCTTTGTGTTAAACTCTATCTTTTCTTTCACCCACAATAAGTCAACATGCTCAGCCACCTGTGTGCACCTTTAAAACTTTCATGGAATGCCGACCAACTACCTTTAGCGGCACTGAAGGAGCCGTAGGCCTCCTCCACTGGTTTGAGAAACTAGAATCTGTGTTCGAAATGTGCGAATGCCCTGAGGCACGCAGGGTGAAGTATTCTACCGGTACTCTCGAGGGTTTAGCCCTCACATGGTGGAACGCTCAGGTCCAAATGCAGGGGTTGGTTGCTGCTAACGCCACCCCGTGGAACAACTTCAAGGAAATGATCAAGGAGGAGTATTGTAATCGTGATGAAATTCACAAACTGGAAGTAGAGTTTTTCAACCTCAAGATGACGGGGTCAGAAATTGAAGCTTATGTGAAAAGATCGAATGAACTGGCAATTTTGTGCCCTACCATGGTGGATCCTCCCATCAAACGCATCGAACTATTTCTCAAGGGCTTAGTGCCAGAAATCCAAAGTCATGTGACTTCATCTAACCTCGCCACCATCCAGCAAGTTGTTCAATTGGCTCACCGTCTCACGGATCAGGCGGTGGAGCAGAACAGGTTACCAAAGCGCATAGGCGCGGCAACTACTTCAGGTGCTCTTAGTGACAACAAACGGAAATGGGATGGAGCTTCAAGTAAGGGTTAGACTTCTGTTCAGTCCCAGTCTCAGCAGAGAAAGACTGATGACTACAAGAGCCCTAGTCAGCAATCATCTGGTGGTCAAAGTCATGGTGGGTACAAAGGGAATCACCCCAAATGCAATCGCTGCAGCCTGCACCACAGCGGGCCATGCACCAGGGGTAACTGTCATCGGTGCAACAAGCCAGGTCACACTGCAAAGGATTGCAGGAGCTTATATCCCACCAATCAGAATCGTCAGCATGCTCAACAGAACCAACGCCAGCAGCAGCAGCAAGGTGATAACAAAGGGTGCTTTTAGTGTGGAGCTGAAGGCCATTTCAAGAGGGATTGCCCCCAACTGAATAGGAACCAGAACAACAACAACAACAATAACAACAATCAGGGGAATGGTAACAATGGGAACAACAACAACAATGGTGCCAGGGGGCGGGCGTTCGTGATTGGCCAAGGTGAAGCAAGGAATGACCCCAATGTTGTGGCGGGTAAGTTCCTTCTCGACGACTTTTATGTTACAGTTTTATTTGATTCAGGTGCCGATACTAGCTACATGTCACTAGAAGTTAGTCGAATGCTTAAGCGTATTCCAACTCCTTTGAACGACAAGCACACGGTAGAGCTAGCAAATGGTAAGAGTTTAGAGGCCACACACGTAGTCAAGGGTTGTAAACTTGTTCTTGCTAACCAGACCTTCCCTATCGACCTTATTCCTATTGTCTTGCGTAGTTTCGACGTTGTCATTGGAATGGATTGGTTATCCCAACACCGAGCAGAGATTCTTTGCAACGAGAAGATTGTTCGTATTCCTGGTTCAGGCAGTGAACCTCTCATGATTCGTGGCGACAAAAGGGGTGCTGTTGAGAACGTCATCTCTTTCCTTAAGGCCCAGAAGTGCTTGCAAAAGGGCCACACTGCCATTTTGGCTCTCGTTGCTGACACCTCGGAGAAAGAGAAGAAGATAGAAGATTTTCCAATTGTACGCGACTATCCTGAGGTATTTCCTGAGGAATTACCTGGCCTTCCGCCTCATCGCCAGGTTGAGTTTCAGATTGAACTAGCTCCTAGAGCTGCGCCTATAGCTCGTGCACCTTATCGTTTAGCTCCATCGGAGTTGGAAGAACTCTCTACGCAACTGCAAGAACTCTTGGATAAGGGTTTTATTCGTCCTAGCTCATCGCCCTGGGGAGCTCCAGTTCTGTTTGTGAAGAAGAAAGACGGTACCATCAGAATGTGTATCAACTATCGTGAACTCAACAAGGTGACCATGAAGAATCGTTATCCTCTACCACGTATTGACGACTTGTTCGACCAGTTGCAGGGGTCGAGCTACTATTCAAAGATTGATCTGAGATCAGGATATCACCAGCTGAGAGTCTGAGAAGAGGACGTCTCCAAAACGGCCTTTAGAACTTGATATGGACACTATGAGTTCTTGGTCATGCCTTTTGGGCTGACAAACGCACCTGCGATCTTCATGGACTTGATGAACCGAGTGTGCAAGCCTTACCTGGACAAGTTCGTTATAGTCTTCATCGACGACATCCAGATCTATTCTAAGAGTCAAGAGGAGCACGAGCAGCATCTGCTACTTGTTTTGGAACTCCTTCGAACGGAACAGCTTTATGCAAAGTTCTCGAAATGCGACTTCTGGCTTCGTGAAGTCCATTTTCTAGGCCACGTGGTAAACAAGGATGGGATTCACGTTGATCCATCCAAAGTAGACTCGATTAAGAACTGGCCGGTACCTCGTACACCAACGGAAATTCGCCAATTCTTGGGTTTGGCAGGTTACTACAGGAGGTTCATTAAGGATTTTTCAAAGATTGCACAGCCTCTCACCTCACTGACACAGAAAGGCGTTGTTTATCGATGGGGAAATGCACAGGAATTAGCATTTCAGCATCTAAAGGATAGACTTTGTAGCGCACCTATCCTTTCCTTGCCGGAGGGCATAGACGACTTCGTGGTCTATTGCGACGCGTCAATTCAGGGTCTTGGTTGTGTATTGATGCAACGAGATAAAGTTATAGCTTATGCCTCACGCCAACTCAAGGTTCATGAAAGAAACTACACTACGCACGACCTAGAGCTTGGAGTTGTTGTTTTTGCACTTAAGATATGGCGACATTACCTGTACGGTACCAAGTGCGCCATCTACACCGACCACAGGAGCCTCGAGCATATCTTCAAGCAGAAGGAACTGAATATGCGACAACGACGATGGGTCGAGCTACTGAATGACTACGAGTGCTCGATCAGGTACCACCCAGGCAAAGCCAATGATGTGGCTGACGCCCTTAGTCGAAAGGACACTGCGCCTAAGCGCGTACGAGCTTTGCAACTCACTATACGTTCTAGTCTTCCTTCCCAAATACGAGCTGCTCAGATAGAAGCATTGAAACCAGAAAACGTCAGGGCTGAAGCCCTCCGCGGCTCAAGGCAACGCTTAGAACAGAAGGAAGACGGTGCTTACTACGTAACGGGACGCATTTGGATCCCACACTATGGCAACTTACGAGGGCTTGTGATGGATGAAGCACACAAGTCTCGCTACTCGGTACATCCTGATTCAGATAAGATGTACCACGATATCAAAACTACGTATTGGTGGCCTAGCATGAAAGCTCACATAGCGACGTACGTTAGCAAGTGCTTGACTTGTGCGAGAGTCAAGTCGGAATATCAGAAACCTTCAGGCCTACTCCAACAACCAGAAATACCACAATGGAAATGGGAGCAAATTTCCATGGATTTTGTTACTGGCCTGCCTTGATCTCAACGTGGTAACGATACTATTTGGGTGATCGTGGATCGACTCACAAAGTCTGCTCACTTCTTGGCTATCAAGGAAACGGATAAATTCTCCACTCTAGCAGAGGTTTATCTCAAGGAAGTTGTCTCGAGGCACGGGGTGCCCACCTCTATTATCTCGGATCGAGATGCACGTTTTACTTCAGAACTGTGGCAGGAAATGCACAAATCCTTTGGCTCACGATTAGACATGAGCACGGCGTATCACCCTCAGACGGACGGGCATTCCGAGCGCACTATTCAAACCTTAGAAGACATGCTTCGTGCATGTGTAATAGTCTTTGGCAACAGCTGGGAAAAGCATCTGCCACTTGTGGAATTCTCGTACAATAACAGCTACCACACCAGCATTAAAGCTGCTCCGTTTGAGGTATTATACGGGCGTAAATGCCGGTCACCTCTTTGTTGGGCAGAGGTGGGGGATAGTCAGATCACTGGTCCAGAACACGTGGTCGACACAACTGAATGAATTGCTCAAATACGACAACATATGGCGGCAGCTCGTGACAGTCAGAAAATCTACGCCGATAAGGGCAGGAAACCTCTAGAGCTCCAGGTTGGGGAGCGTGTGCTACTCAAAGTTTCATCCTGGAAGGGTGTGGTTCGTTTTGGCTAACGAGGCAAACTTAACCCATGATACGTCGGACCTTTTGAAATCATCGAGAAAATAGGCAAGGTGGCCTACAGACTGAACTTACCAGCAGAACTAAGTGCAGTTCACAACGTTTTCCACGTGTCGAATCTGAAGAAGTGTCTGTCAGGTGAGACCCACATAGTTCCACTGAAGGAACTCACTATCGACGAGAAGTTACGATTCGTCGAGGAGCCAGTTGAAATCACGGACCGGGATGTTAAGGTCCTCAAGAACACTAGAATACCTCTCGTTCGAGTTCGTTGGAACTCACGTCGCGGCCAAGAGTTCACCTGGGAACGCGAAGATCAGATGAAACAAAAGTATCCCCAACTATTCGCAAACGGTACAACCACTACTGAGGCTGAAGCTACAGAATTTCGGGACGAAATTCCAGATCAACGGGGGGAGGATGTGACACCCCAGGAAAACCAGTGAAAACCATACAACTTAACTAGCTTCCTCAGTGAGTACTTACCAAATTTCGGGACGAAATTTCTTTCAACTTGGGGATAATGTGACAACTCGGAATTTAGAACCTTTCTTTATATCTCAATGTAACATGCTTGAACGTTATGTGACTAGTTGACATGTTGATTAATTAATGATATAAGTGAATTTATGTGATTATGTGTTGTGCTTGTATGTATGCGTGTATTTATGTAACCCGAGACACAAGGACCCGACTCGAGACCATGCGGTCTCGAGTGAACAGTGTAACAGTGGGCCGGTTGGGCCATGCACCTCCTTTAGTCCACCCGAAAGCCCATTAGGGTGCACTAACTTGGAGCGAGTATATAACCTTGGTGGATAGCCAACCTTGCCATTTTTGGGCAACCTACACACACTCTCCTACACACACACACTCCTACATTCTCTCTCACTAAAACCCTAGCAACACCACCCTCTTCTCTTATGTCGGATCAAGGGTAGCAAGCCAAGCTCTCGGATTTGCTTGTGTACTTCACCCGGAGACTATCGGACAACAAACCTACTCTTCTTCACACACTCCTCACCAACCGGTTAGTGTTTTATGATGCTTGTTGTTAGATGATATTATGGATGGCATGATTTAACTAGTATGGTTTGTACGAATGATGATGTTCTCGTGAATCGGATGTGTATGATGATGTTAATCGGCTATCATGTCTTGATTTCGGATTGATTGCATGATGAGTTAATGATATCTTGTGATTGAATGTGACTTAAACCATTAACTGTTGATGTTCATGAAATCGGCTTTCATATATATATTAGATAATGTTCATGATAATCGGATTATATACTCTTGTGCTAAGAATCGAATGCTTGTTAATCGGCTGCATGTATGTGGAAATCGGATTAGTTGTAGAGTCGATTATGAAGTGTTATGTGATGATTCGAAACCCTTAGATAGGTATGTTTAAGTGTTTTGATTGTTGTTCATGTTATGATTATGTTAGAGTTCATAGAGATTGATGCTAAAAACCCTAAAATGATGAACAAGTTTGAATGTGAGTATGAATATTTGAATACCTTATGAACATTTAAAAGATGCCATGTTTAATCCAATTTGTTTGGAAATTAGACAACAAAACATGTTTGTGAACTCTCATTGGATAGGACACCAAATCATGACAATTGAATTCTATTGGATAGTACAATTCGGACAAGTTCTAGAAGGTTTCGATCAGCGGGAATGCAAGTCGATACCCTTAGTCTCGACTCGAGACCACACCACATCGGCACAAAAACAGCATGACTCGAGATCATGGTTGCGAGTCTTGTTGCGACTCGAGACATGACTCGAGACCGCCTAGTTGCGAGTGATGAACGTATGACCCGAGACCTCCTCAGTTGCGACTCGAGAACTTGTAGGCTACAACTCGAGACCGCATAGTCTCGACTCGGGACCTCTAGTCTCGACTCGAGACCATATACACGTGCACACTGTTTTGGGCTTGCATGATATTACGAGCCCAACTAATTAGGCCGCATTCTTGGACTTTGCTTATTTACGTAGATGAGGCTATTGGTTGTGTTTGTGCCCTGTTGATTAACTGAAGTATTTACACGTGTGTGCCATGATCAATACGTGTATGCAAATGTGAGTAGAAAACATACGTGCACTATCTAAATACGAACCTGACTTGTATGGTACCACTAGGTTAGGACGTGGTTGACCACAATATAGTTTGATTGACCTTTCTGTGTATCTGCCGAGCAAACCAAGGTGAGTTCACACTTTCTTCAAAGCATGGGATTCCCAGGGTTGGGAATTGGGGTTAAGGAACATGGATTCCTCGTCCTTTCTTGGGTAGGACAGCATCGGTTCAGGAATATAATTCCTCGTCCTCATGGACAGATAACTCGTACTAGACCAAAACTCTATCACGAAGTCCCTCCTTTTTATATCGACATAATCGCCGGGCCAATGGCGAGCGGGTCATTAGTTAGATAGCGCTATTTAGGTCTGACAAGCCTCACACCGTACTGCAGAGGACGGGCGTGAACTAATGGATCTGGGCACGTCAATGATGATAGACATTGACAGTCAGGGCACATAAACATGACTATAGTCAGCAGTCGATATGGTAACGAGTCTAGTGTATACAAGGGGTAGCCCCCACGGCCGAAATGCCAGATAACTAACAAGGGGTAGCCCCCACGGCTGGATTGCCAGAGTAACCGGGAATAAACAGGTCACGTTTTCAACTATGGGGTAACCCCCACGGCAGGATGCCAGTTAAAGGAAACTGTTTTTGGAACAACTTAAAATGAACACCCAACCGTGAACTCACTCAACTTGTTGTTGACTCGTTACTACATGCTTTGCAGGTCAATAGGTACTTAGCTGGAGCTTGCATGGAAGAGGGTCGTTGTGGGACATGGACGGTTGTGTGCCATGTTAAACTTTGAGACAATTAAACTTATGTTTTGGATTTTAAACGTTATACTTCCGCTTGCAACTTAAACTATGTTTTGTTTGGACACCAATTGTATTGGTTGGATTTTTAAATCGCTTACATGCTTGTTCAATATGATTGGTGGCTGGATCCTGGTCAGTCACGCCTCCAAGCTGTGGTACTCCGCAGGTGGATTTTGTGGGTGTGACAAAGCTGATGATACCTGGAACGCAGATCGATTTTAGAAAAAACATGTAGCACCTTGTAGTTGGTCAAAAAGATCATAGATTCGTGGTAGGGGATGTCAATTCTTGATGGTAAGCTTGTTAAGCTCACGATAATCGATACACATTCGAATAGACCCATCTTTCTTTTTCACAAACAGGACAGGAGTGCCCCAAGGTGAATAGCTCAGTCGGATGAATCCTTTATCAGATAACTCTTGAAGCTGTTTTGATAATTCTTGCATCTCAAACGGTGCAAGATGATAAGGTGCTTTCGCTATTGGGTTAGCATTGGGTACAAGGTCAATATGAAACTCGACTTGACGAAGTGGAGGCAAACCAGGCAGTTCATCAGGAAATACCTCTGGGTAATCTCGGACAATCGGAATAACTTGAATACGCTTGCTCTTGCCTTTCTCCTCGGTGACATGTGCTAGAAAAGCAACATATCCTTTTCGTAAATAACTTTGGGCTTTCGTACATGACATGAGTTTCAAACCACCGGATGGTTTCTCGCCACGAACCTCTAGAGATTCACTAGACGAAAGAGGAATATGAACAATCTTATCGAAACAAACCACCTCAGCATGATGTTTAGCCAACCCAATGATAATATCGAAACTCCCAAGTTGCATCGGTGTGAGGTCAATAGGAAAAAGATGGTTATCGAGCTTTAATTGATAATCGCGAATAACAGAATCGAGTACAATAGGTTTACAAGTAGCGACTTCGACATATAAGGGTTTCCTCAGTTTAGTTCTAGGTGTCATAAGAAAAGGCTAAAATGATAATGAAACAAAATTTCTATCGGCACCAGAATCGAAAATAGCAGATGCAGGTTGATTGTTAACAAGGAACATACCATTGACAACCTTGTTGTCAGCTCTAGCTTCGTTAGCGTTTAGATTGTACGCTCCTCCACGTGCGGGATTCACATTCGCGTTGGCATTCGGATTCGCAAGCCTCGGACAATTGTTATGGAAATAACCCATTTCTCCGCAATTAAAACATGAACCGGGTGGGAATCTAGCAGCATTCCCCTGAACTTGAGCCTGATTAAGAACAACTTGATTCTGACCAAATCGATAGATGTTGGCTGTATGCCCAAGTTTACCACACGTAGTACACTATTTGCAAGCATCCTGAGCAACATGATGACCATTGCACTGAGTACAGTGAGGTGTAGTACCAGCATACTGTTTCTTCGTAGGAGGTTGAGCAGGTGGGTTCTAAGCAGTAACAACAAAATTCTGGGAAACCTTGCGCTTCCTAGACCTCTTAGAAGACTCTCCTTTCTTACCCTTGTCTTTACCCTTGTCTTTAGCTGCATCAGCGGACTACTTTTTATCACCCTTGCAGGTCAGTTTCCCTTTTCTGACTTGAGACTCAGTCAGAGTAGCAGCCAATTATGTCGCCTGACGCACAGTGGTAGGATTACTACCAGTTACAATATCTTGCACGGTATCGGGCAGACCATCGATAAAATTCTCAATTGCTTTTTCCAACGGGGTAACCATAGTAGGACACAACAAACTAAGCTCCTCATAACGATCCGTATAAGCACGGTGTTCTCCCCATCTTGTTTCAAATCATCAAATTCTCGTTCCAAAGCTCGAATCTCGTGACGGGGACAGAACTCTTTCATCATGAGAGCTTGATGCTCTTCCCATGTTTCTGCCAAAGCCACTTCGGCACCCCTATCGCGCATCACACCGTTCCACCATGTTGGGGGGGGGGGGAAAGTGCACGTTCCTCCCAACTGCCGGAGTGATCTCACTCCGGGAGTCGCTACCCGACCAAGCTATCTTCGCGGTGACTTCCCCATGCCGAGTTCTTACCCTGGGCGACATATTCCACTCCCAAGACTCGAACCCGGTACCTCTGGGAAGAGGTGGATGTCGGTGGCCTACTGGGCTACCCCAGTTGGTTCCATTCCACCTTGTTAGAGCACGCTTCTCAAAAACACTGGATGCAAACTCAACCTTTCGTTCATTCGGACATTGAACATGTCTGAATGTGCTTTCCAAACTTTCGAACCATTGTAGGAGCGCAGTTGCTCCTTGAGACCCAGAAAACTTAAGTGGTTTAGCCGAATTAAACATCTTAAAAATGCAGTGAGCATTGTTGTTGTTATTGTTGTTGTGCGCTTGATTAATCTGAGTTATTAGGTTCGAAAACACAGCAGCGAACTGCTGAGTGATAATAGCTGCGAGTTCGGCGTTAGTTTGAGGTTGTGCATCACGTCGAGGAGGCATATTCTAAAAGAACAGGGAAACATGAGAAACGGGTGGGATCGAAAATTGGATAAACAAAAGAGGTATTGAAAATATCGACAAAACATAAGGAAGGCGATCATTCGTTCGTTACCTCGAACAAACAAACGACACACAGTGACTAATCAAAGTAAGTAGGTCAATATAATGTATCGCGAAGACATGCTTTTGCCTATAAGTGAACAGTCATCCCAAGAGTTCCCAGGTAAGAGTGACTGGTCCGATTATGTGGATTTGTACGAACACTCTAGCCTTAGACAGAAAACTCAGGATACAAGCATTCACTCTTCCAGATTGCACGTGTTCACATTATCTAGACCCAAACTTTGATGAGATTTTGAAAATTTAGAGGGTTCAAAACCTTATAATAAATCATCTTAGAACAGATGATTGATTTTCAAATCAGATTTGTTATTGTGTTCTCATTTTGGTTGTCACCTAAAGATAGGTGACAGTATTGTTTTTAAAATCTAAACGCATCAAAACTCGCATTAGGGTCCTAGAAAGTTATAGTCTAGGTCAAAGAATTACTAATAACCTAATTCCCTATAAACATTGGCTCTGATACCAACTCTCCTGTCACACCCCGACCACGTAAAACAACAAATCGTGGTGGAAACGTCGGGGAGTGTTGTAAACAGATTAAATCCTCAACGGGCTTTTACGTGATAGTAAAGACCTTTGGATTATATTGTACCATTCCATAATTAGACCCTTGAGTGGTCTAGGTAAACAGATTGATCCAAAAATCTGGTTAGGAATATCATGTGATGATATAGCTGAAAGGACTCCTTTGTGGTCTAATTAAAAAGGATCCTTTGTCGATCTAATTAAAAGGACCCTATGGTAGTCTAGTCACACTCATCACAAGTTTGATCTTTCCTCCCCTTCACATTACAAACAAATTGTGCGGACTATGCAAGGAATTGCGTAATTATGGATGCATACATAATTATGGAATTCAGTGCACGGAAACCACAGCTAGTTTGGTCGTGTGGTGAAAAATGACTCGTTTCGTTCGTTTTTGGTTTCTGAAGAAATGGTGAAAAATGACTCATTTCGTTCATTTTTGGTTTCTGAAGAAATGGTGGAAAATGACTCATTTCATTCATTTTCGGTTCTGAAGAAGTTGTGGAAAATGACTCATTTCGTTCATTTTCGGTTCTGCAGAAGTTGTGGAAAATGACTCATTTCGTTCATTTTCGGTTCTGAAGAAGTTGTGGAAAATGACTCATTTCGTTCATTTTCGGTTCTGCAGAAGTTGTGGAAAATGACTCATTTCGTTCATTTTCGGTTCTGAAGAAGTTGAGGAAAATGACTCATTTCGTTCATTTTCGGTTCTGCAGAAGTTGTGGAAAATGACTCATTTCGTTCATTTTCGGTTCTGCAGAAGTTGTGGAAAATGACTCATTTCGTTCATTTTCGTTTCTGAAGAAGTTGTGGAAAATGACTCATTTCGTTCATTTTCGGTTCTGCAGAAGTTGTGGAAAATGACTCATATCGTTCATTTTCGGTTCTGAAGAAGTTGAGGAAAATGACTCATTTCGTTCATTTTCGGTTCTGAAGAAGTTGTGGAAAATGACTCATTTCGTTCATTTTCGGTTCTGAAGAAGTTGAGGAAAATGACTCATTTCGTTCATTTTCGGTTCTGAAGAAGTTGTGGAAAATGACTCATTTCGTTCATTTTCGGTTCTGAAGAAGTTGAGGAAAATGACTCATTTCGTTCATTTTCGGTTCTGAAGAAGTTGTGGAAAATGACTCATTTCGTTCATTTTCGGTTCTGCAGAAGTTGTGGAAAATGACTCATTTCGTTCATTTTCGGTTCTGCAGAAGTTGTGGAAAATGACTCATTTCGTTCATTTTCGTTTCTGAAGAAGTTGTGGAAAATGACTCATTTCATTCATTTTCTGTTCTGAAGAAGTTGTGGAAAATGACTCATTTCGTTCATTTTCATTTCTGAAGAAGTTGTGGAAAATGACTCATTTCGTTCATTTTCGGTTCTGAAGAATGTCCGTCCAGGAAATGTCAGGATTATGCCTTTCATATCTTTGGTGGTTATTTGACACAAAGCCACAGATAGACTCCTACGAATGAATTTCGGGACGAAATTTCCTAAAGTAGGGGAGACTGTAACACCTGTGTCATTTCAACCATCAAACAAATGCCAAACAAATGAAATAATGTATTTCATACTTTGGACTTGTATAAATATGTGTATCTTTTGCACATATCGACTCATGTTCGATTTCAAGCTCTAAATCGCTTTCTGGAAGGTTATACGCGCACTAATGCGTAAATATAACCAGTTTAATGCAACGAACACTCCGGAATAGTGAAATAGGCTTAACATACCTTAAATAACCTATACATAACTTAGATACAAGTTTTGGAAGGTTTGGTGTGGTGAAATCAAAGTTAAATCGCTTACAGGGACTAAAGTTGACAAACTGCGAAAGTATGCCAATTTGAACTGTAACAGACATTCCGGAACATGACCATAAGTTAAACATACCATAAATATCCTTTACATAGCTTAGAAATAGGCTTTGAGGGGTTCGGTGTGCTAAAATAAACTTTTGGGTCATTCAGGGACTAAAAGTGTCAAAAAGTGCACAAGTTTGCATTTTCGCGCATAACTTACGTTCTGAATACATCTGGACATCCAAAAATTTATGTAAGCATGACTATATTATATTTTAGTGTTCGCCTTAAGAAAAATCCATTCGTCGCGTCATTTGGATCGTTTTTCGCGCTTATGCGCATTCCGTCGTAATTAAGCGAACATCGCGTTCGTACGACCAAACGAACCAACATCCGGCATATTTTTGAGCATGTTTTGAGTTCCCTATACTTTAACTTCATTTTAGAGCCTTGAAATGAGGTTAACGGGGTTCAAACGCATCAAAAAAGGCCTTAAAACACAACAGGGACCAAAACTGTAAATTTTGAAACTTTTCTTAAACTGGGGGGTCAGTGGCGTAGCGCGACTGCCTAGGCCCTCACCGTCGCGCTACGCGACTGCCTATTCTGGGCAGAAACATGCAGAAAACTCATTTTTCGCATTTTCGGGACCAGATTCGATGTATCGACAGCTGTTTACAGCTGTTATCCACTCCCAAATCCCTTGCCAAGTGTTGATTCCCTATGGTTAGTGGCAATTTAGACACCATAACATTCCGACACTTGTACGGTTGCGATTAAGGCACGTTTTCCATGAAACGATCTTAACGGTTCGGGTTTTACTATAAATACCCATCACCCACAACCTCATTTCTTACAAGAATTCTGATTTTGAGAGCTCTAAGTTGAAACCATTGTTTCATACCTGAGTTCTTGGATCGGGATTAGCATTCGGGGACCCTTCGTAAGTATTCTTTCGTTTTTTTATTGCTTTTCGAGTCTTTCGAGTCTGAAAGTCAAACTTTGTTTGACTTTCTACATTGACCAGTTATGGTCAATGCGAAGTTCGTTTGAACTTCGCAACGTGAGTGTAATCACGTTGGTTATAGTCCCTTGGGACTATGCCTACTGATTTCCACGTTATCTAGGGTCGTAGGGTAAGCGATCTAATAAATCGCTTATACCTCGAACCCGACCCAGTTTGGTCGATCATTAGGATCCGACCAAATACATTAGAGGACCATAGTAGGTAGGGAATAACCTTCCAAGGTTATACCCTATGGTCACATCGTTTAAGTAGTTGTATGATAGGTAGTTTATATGCCTTAGGTAAATTACCAGAATACCCTTTTCATGTATAATTGGTAATTAAGCATATGTAACCTAAACCTTTGTCACATAACTGATTATGTAATATGTTTAGGCATATAACACTTGTCATAGGGCTAGTTAGGCGGTCCGAACGCGTTTCACGCGAACGACGCGTTAAAGTAGCATAAGCTACCTAAACTGGTCATAATGGGTCGTAGACACTTAGGTTAAGTTTCATTTAGTATGTAGGCTTTGTTAAACCAAATGACACGAGTCTCTACACTCGTTTGGTTTACAAACCCTAATGCTACCCGATCTTCCGATTTAGGTCCGGTTTATTAATGTAGCTACCTATACTAGGTGCCGTTTGATATCCGCGATCTCTAGCATTGTTTGGTTGTTACTCAAGGACTTCTGAGCAATCTCAAGTGAGTACATAGACCCCTCTTTTACTGTTTTCCAAACTGTTTTGGGGTGGAACACATGTGCCTACTTGTTACTTTCATGCTTTCCTGTTTTCCCATAATATACTGCTATGTTCGTTAGTACATTATAGTACATGATTTCATTTCATTTCATGCTATGTATTGCCATTGTGTGCATTACTTAGTACATCGTTTTACATGACATTTTGACATAGACATTTGACATAGACATTTCGGCATAGACATTTTAACATGATTGACATTTGATCATGCATTTCCCACAAAACATAACTTTGATTTAAAACAAGTTTTACTTCAATACTTTGTTTCTGTGCATATGGTTTAGTTGAGACATTTCACTTGCCATACATGACATCCTGACATAGACATTTGACATGGATATTTGACATAGACATTTTGATATGATTTACATCTTGACATGAACACTTTGACATATTACCCAATACATTTGACAATTGATTTAAACATAGACTTCTTACATTGGTTGGTTTGGTTTGATTAAGTGATTAAGTAACGATGCGTGTGTAATATGATACAAGCATGGTGGATACGCCGCTGGTACTTCCTATATATAAGTGTTTGTATAGTATTACATATCATAGCGTTATTTGAATCATTTCAGTTTGAGACATAGAACATTTTATACAAGTAACATACTTTTCACAAGACATTTATTTTACAAACAACTTATCTTATACAAACTCATTTTACATGGTTATTCATTTAACCATACATTATTCACTTATTTATACATATCATCTGAACTCATTGATTTTCAAATGATTTACAAAACAAAGCAAATAACAAGGTTCATGACTAAACATTTTCTCAAACATAAGTCATGGAACCTATTTTCACAAAACCTATGTATCTCACAGGCATTTTTATGCTGACGTACCTATTTTCACATGTGTTTTTCAGGAACTGTTGCATAAGATGATCAAGATACACATAGGCAGACTTGGGCTTTAGTGACAATAAAAGATGCAAGACTAGTTAATTATGTTGTATTTTTCTTATTTGTTAAGACATTGTAACACTTTTAATCAATAAAACGAAACTTCAATTGCCATGGATTTGAAACAATTAATTCTGTTACAACACTCCCCGACATTTCCGCCACGTTTTGTATGTTCCACGTGGTCGGGGTGTGACAGAAAAGATGGTATCAGAGCCAATGGTTATAGGGAATTAGGTTATTAGTAATGCTTTGACCTAGTCTATAACTTTCTTAGGACCCTAACGCGAGTTTACTTGCGTTTAGTCATAAAACAATACCGTCACCTATCCTTAGGCGACTACCACAACAAGAACATAAATTTCAAAACCGCTTTGAAAACAAATCATCTGTTCTAGGATGATTGATTACTAGGTTTTGAACCCTCTATTATAAGGTTTTGAACCCTTTGAGTTTTCAAAATCTCGGCAAGGTGTTGGGTTTTAAATAATGTGAACACGTGCAAACTGGAAGGGTGAATGCCTGTATTCTGGGTTTTCTGTCTAGGCAAGCACTTCGTATACATCTCATCAGACGCGAGACCAGTTGTGCTTACCTGGGAATTCTTGGGATGAGTGTTCACTTATAGGCGAGCATGTCTTCGCGATACATTATTTTTGACACATTTACTTTGATTAATCACTGTGTGTCGTTTGTTGCTTTGTAGTAACAAACAAATGACCAATATCCTTGCTTTCATCAGATTTGTTTCATCTCATTCATTTCGTCTAAATCTCTCACTCGTTTCCTTTCATGTTCTTCTCTTTTAGAATGCCTCCACGACGCGAAAATCCAGTATCTGTTGACGAGCTGGCAGCTGTCATTACACAGCAAATGACTGCTGCAATCCCGATCATCGTTGCCCAATGTCACCAAGCTATCAACAACAATAATTCCCCATGCAACTTCAAGACGTTCAACTCGGCTAAGCCATCAAAGTTTTCTGGGTCTCAAGGAGCGACTGCACTTCTGCAATGGTTCGAGAGTCTAGAGAGCACCTTCAGGCATGTTCAATGTCCAAACGAGCGAAAGGTAGATTTTGCATCTAGTGTCTTTGAGAAACGAGCTTTGACGTGGTGGAACGGTGTGGTGAGAGATAGGGGTGCCAAAGTGGCACTGGCCCAAACTTGGGAAGAACTTCGAGCACTGATGATGAAGGAATTCTGTCCTCGTCACGAGATCAGGGCATTGGAAAGGGAATTCGACGACCTTAAGCAAGACAGCGGCGAACATCGAGCATACACTGATCGATATGAGGAGCTGAGCCTGTTGTGTCCTACCATGGTTACGCCTTTGGATAAGGCAATCGAAAAATACATTGATGGTCTCCCTGACTCAGTTCAAGACATTGTTACTGGTAGTAACCCCACTACGGTTAGGCAGGCCATTGAGTTATCTGCAACTCTGACTGAATCTCAGATCAGGAAACGTAAGCTTTTCCGGAAGGGTGACAAGAAACCAGTCGAGGAATCGAAACCAATCGAGGAATCAAAGACCATGGATGAACAGACTGGATTTCTTGAGCGGTCAAAGGAGCAAAAGGCTTCTCAGAACTTCGCCATGGTTGCTCACAATGGTCAAGCCGTCCCCAACCAACCAGCTAAACCCCGTGCTAGGAAACCATACAATGGAACTTCACCTTTGTGCAACCAATGTAACCTTTATCATCATGTTAATGTGAAGTGCCGCGAATGCCAAATTTGTGGACGTAAAGGTCATACAGCAAAAGTTTGCGTAGCAGCAGTTGCACCAAATCAAGCTAACAATAAACCTGCTCGAGCTCGCTTTCCACCAGGTTCTTGCTACAAGTGTGGCGAGATGGGACATTTCCGAAGAAATTGCCCAAAGCGTGCTAATGCTAATCCAGCACAGAGATGAGCATCTGACCGACTAGAAGACAACACTCTTTAGAAATAATCACATCTTATGTATTATTTTCTTTTGTTGTCAAGGTCCATGAAACAGTTGTTATCATTGTTAATATATAAATCTTTTTATTTATATTGCAATGTATTTATGTGGTTGTATGCATAAACAACATATCCCCTACAATACCGACAATCAAGGAATCATATTCCTTGAAAAGCAAACTACCCCCAAAATTCTTCCATTTTACAATCTCTTGCGTTTTACACAAAGATCCTAAGTACCCGTCTCTTGCAAATAGACGAAGTACAAGGTACAAGTTATAACTCTGTACGAATACCCCAAGTACCACTATAAATTCTTAATAAGGTACCTAAGGGTATTTCCGTATGTCCAAAATTATTGTGTACCTTTATTCGAATATTGCGTTTTCCTGAAAACGAAAATCGAATTTTTGGTAGATCATCCTATCTTCATGAATGTATTCTTGAAATGATTAAAGTGCCAAATGAAATCCACGAATTGGATTCCTGGTGTGCTTTAAGTATCCGCGTCCAAAGATAACAAATTAATAACAAATTAAACAACTATGTGATTATATGCTTATATGTTTCCTTATATGTTTTTGGTGTAATCCAAGTTTTTGTTATCCAAATCCTCGTAGAATCTTCCATATCTTCGTATAAGGGATTCATAGTAGGATATCCAAAGGTGCTATATTAAATCCTCAACGGGCTTTTACGTGATAGTAAAGACCTTTGGATTATATTGTACCATTCCATAATTAGACCCTTGAGTGGTCTAGGTAAACAGATTGATCCAAAAATCTGGTTAGGAATATCATGTGATGATATAGCTGAAAGGACTCCTTTGTGGTCTAATTAAAAAGGATCCTTTGTCGATCTAATTAAAAGGACCCTATGGTAGTCTAGTCACACTCATCACAAGTTTGATCTTTCCTCCCCTTCACATTACAAACAAATTGTGCGGACTATGCAAGGAATTGCGTAATTATGGATGCATACATAATTATGGAATTCAGTGCACGGAAACCACAGCTAGTTTGGTCGTGTGGTGAAAAATGACTCGTTTCGTTCGTTTTTGGTTTCTGAAGAAATGGTGAAAAATGACTCATTTCGTTCATTTTTGGTTTCTGAAGAAATGGTGGAAAATGACTCATTTCGTTCATTTTCGGTTCTGAAGAAGTTGTGGAAAATGACTCATTTCGTTCATTTTCGGTTCTGCAGAAGTTGTGGAAAATGACTCATTTCGTTCATTTTCGGTTCTGAAGAAGTTGTGGAAAATGACTCATTTCGTTCATTTTCGGTTCTGCAGAAGTTGTGGAAAATGACTCATTTCGTTCATTTTCGGTTCTGAAGAAGTTGAGGAAAATGACTCATTTCGTTCATTTTCGGTTCTGCAGAAGTTGTGGAAAATGACTCATTTCGTTCATTTTCGGTTCTGCAGAAGTTGTGGAAAATGACTCATTTCGTTCATTTTCGTTTCTGAAGACGTTGTGGAAAATGACTCATTTCGTTCATTTTCGGTTCTGCAGAAGTTGTGGAAAATGACTCATTTCGTTCATTTTCGGTTCTGAAGAAGTTGAGGAAAATGACTCATTTCGTTCATTTTCGGTTCTGAAGAAGTTGTGGAAAATGACTCATTTCGTTCATTTTCGGTTCTGAAGAAGTTGAGGAAAATGACTCATTTCGTTCATTTTCGGTTCTGAAGAAGTTGTGGAAAATGACTCATTTCGTTCATTTTCGGTTCTGAAGAAGTTGAGGAAAATGACTCATTTCGTTCATTTTCGGTTCTGAAGAAGTTGTGGAAAATGACTCATTTCGTTCATTTTCGGTTCTGCAGAAGTTGTGGAAAATGACTCATTTCGTTCATTTTCGGTTCTGCAGAAGTTGTGGAAAATGACTCATTTCGTTCATTTTCGTTTCTGAAGAAGTTGTGGAAAATGACTCATTTCATTCATTTTCTGTTCTGAAGAAGTTGTGGAAAATGACTCATTTCGTTCATTTTCATTTCTGAAGAAGTTGTGGAGAATGACTCATTTCGTTCATTTTCGGTTCTGAAGAATGTCCGTCAAGGAAATGTCAGGATTATGCCTTTCATATCTTTGGTGGTTATTTTACACAAAGCCACAGATAGACTCCTACGAATGAATATCGGGATGAAATTTCCTAAAGTAGGGAAGACTGTAACACCTGTGTCATTTCAACCATCAAACAAATGCCAAACCAATGAAATAATGTATTTCATACTTTGGACTTGTATAAATATGTGTATCTTTTGCACATATCGACTCATGTTCGATTTCAAGCTCTAAATCGCTTTCTGGAAGGTTATACGCGCACTAATGCGTAAATATAACCAGTTTAATGCAACAAACACTCCGGAATAGTGAAATAGGCTTAACATACCTTAAATAACCTATACATAACTTAGATGCAAGTTTTGGAAGGTTTGGTGTGGTGAAATCAAAGTTAAATCGCTTACAGGGACTAAAGTTGACAAACTGCGAAAGTATGCCAATTTGAACTGTAACAGACATTCCGGAACATGACCATAAGTTAAACATACCATAAATATCCTTTACATAGCTTAGAAATAGGCTTTGAGGGGTTCGGTGTGCTAAAATAAACTTTTGGGTCATTCAGGGACTAAAAGTGTCAAAAAGTGCACAAGTTTGCATTTTCGCGCATAACTTACGTTCTGAATACATCTGGACATCCAAAAATTTATGTAAGCATGACTATATTATATTTTAGTGTTCGCCTTAAGAAAAATCCATTCGTCACGTCATTTGGATCGTTTTTCGCGCTTATGCGCATTCCGTCGTAATTAAGCGAACATCGCGTTCGTACGACCAAACGAACCAACATCCGGCATATTTTTGAGCATGTTTTGAGTTCCCTATACTTTAACTTCATTTTAGAGCTTTGAAATGAGGTTAACGGGGTTCAAACGCATCAAAAAAGGCCTTAAAACACAACAGGGACCAAAACTGTAAATTTTGAAACTTTTCTGAAACTGGGGGGTCAGTGGCGTAGCGCGACTGCCTAGGCCCTCACCGTCGCGCTACGCGACTGCCTATTCTGGGCAGAAACATGCAGAAAACTCATTTTTCGCATTTTCGGGACCAGATTCGATGTATCGACAGCTGTTTACAGCTGTTATCCACTCCCAAATCCCTTGCCAAGTGTTGATTCCCTATGGTTAGTGGCAATTTAGACACCATAACATTCCGACACTTGTACGGTTGCGATTAAGGCACGTTTTCCATGAAACGATCTTAACGGTTCGGGTTTTACTATAAATACCCATCACCCACAACCTCATTTCTTACAAGAATTCTGATTTTGAGAGCTCTAAGTTGAAACCATTGTTTCATACCTGAGTTCTTGGATCGGGATTAGCATTCGGGGACCCTTCGTAAGTATTCTTTCGTTTTTTTTATTGCTTTTCGAGTCTTTCGAGTCTGAAAGTCAAACTTTGTTTGACTTTCTACATTGACCAGTTATGGTCAATGCGAAGTTCGTTTGAACTTCGCAACATGAGTGTAATCACGTTGGTTATAGTCCCTTGGGACTATGCCTACTGATTTCCACGTTGTCTAGGGTCGTAGGGTAAGCGATCTAATAAATCGCTTATACCTCGAACCCGACCCAGTTTGGTCGATCATTAGGATCCGACCAAATACATTAGAGGACCATAGTAGGTAGGGAATAACCTTCCAAGGTTATACCCTATGGTCACATCGTTTAAGTAGTTGTATGATAGGTAGTTTATATGCCTTAGGTAAATTACCAGAATACCCTTTTCATGTATAATTGGTAATTAAGCATATGTAACCTAAACCTTTGTCACATAACTGATTATGTAATATGTTTAGGCATATAACACTTGTCATAGGGCTAGTTAGGCGGTCCGAACGCGTTTCACGCGAACGACGCGTTAAAGTAGCATAAGCTACCTAAACTGGTCGTAATGGGTCGTAGACACTTAGGTTAAGTTTCATTTAGTATGTAGGCTTTGTTAAACCAAATGACACGAGTCTCTACACTCGTTTGGTTTACAAACCCTAATGCTACCCGATCTTCCGATTTAGGTCCGGTTTATTAATGTAGCTACCTATACTAGGTGCCGTTTGATATCCGCGATCTCTAGCATTGTTTGGTTGTTACTCAAGGACTTCTGAGCAATCTCAAGTGAGTACATAGACCCCTCTTTTACTGTTTTCCAAACTGTTTTGGGGTGGAACACATGTGCCTACTCGTTACTTTCATGCTTTCCTGTTTTCCCATCATATACTGCTATGTTCGTTAGTACATTATAGTACATGATTTCATTTCATTTCATGCTATGTATTGCCATTGTGTGCATTACTTAGTACATCGTTTTACATGACATTTTGACATAGACATTTGACATAGACATTTCGGCATAGACATTTTAACATGATTGACATTTGATCATGCATTTCCCACAAAACATAACTTTGATTTAAAACAAGTTTTACTTCAATACTTTGTTTCTGTGCATATGGTTTAGTTGAGACATTTCACTTGCCATACATGACATCCTGACATAGACATTTGACATGGATATTTGACATAGACATTTTGATATGATTTACATCTTGACATGAACACTTTGACATATTACCCAATACATTTGACAATTGATTTAAACATAGACTTCTTACATTGGTTGGTTTGGTTTGATTAAGTGATTAAGTAACGATGCGTGTGTAATATGATACAAGCATGGTGGATACGCCGCTGATACTTCCTATATATAAGTGTTTGTATAGTATTACATATCATAGCGTTATTTGAATCATTTCAGTTTGAGACATAGAACATTTTATACAAGTAACATACTTTTCACAAGACATTTATTTTACAAACAACTTATCTTATACAAACTCATTTTACATGGTTATTCATTTAACCATACATTATTCACTTATTTATACATATCATCTGAACTCATTGATTTTCAAATGATTTACAAAACAAAGCAAATAACAAGGTTCATGACTAAACATTTTCTCAAACATAAGTCATGGAACCTATTTTCACAAAACCTATGTATCTCACAGGCATTTTTATGCTGACGTACCTATTTTCACATGTGTTTTTCAGGAACTGTTGCATAAGATGATCAAGATACACATAGGCAGACTTGGGCTTTAGTGACAATAAAAGATGCAAGACTAGTTAATTATGTTGTATTTTTCTTATTTGTTAAGACATTGTAACACTTTTAATCAATAAAACGAAACTTCAATTGCCATGGATTTGAAACAATTAATTCTGTTACAACACTCCCCGACATTTCCGCCACGTTTTGTATGTTCCACGTGGTCGGGGTGTGACAATATGTTTAAGCAACTCAAAACCAGTTGGTTATAGTTAATAAAATCTCGTAGCCATGATTCTTAACCCCAAAACATTTGTTTTAGTAAACCAGATCGTAAATCATCTCGTAACAACTCGTTAATAAAACTCGTATGGTTTATATCGTTTAGAAAACATCGTTGTGTGACATTGTTTCGAAATCGTTTACCAAAGTGAACTAAATAACGCCACGGTATGTAATATGATGAAAACACTTATATATAATAAGTACCAGCGGCGTATCTACCAAGTTTTCATCACATTATACCCGTCCCGTTATCTAAACACTAACAAAAAACCAATCGTTTACCCAATTCGTTTAACTCATTTCAAATTGTTTAACTCCTCTCAAATCGTTTAACTCGTCTCAAATCGTTTAACTCGTTTCAAATCGTTTAACTTGTTTTAATTGTGAAACTACTTTTGGTCGTCTCGCTAATAACATTCAAACCTTCGTAACTCGTTTCTCGTTTCTCGTTCAACTCGTATTAACAAACCACCAAAAGGTAAGTTAACAACCATCAGATTCAGTCCTTACCCACATAACCCCCATACATAACCAAGGGTGTTGTCCGATAACGGGATTTGTAAGATCCTATGGTACCATAACCTAATACTGGTCGGTTCAGCCAAAATTAATGAATGTCATTCATTATGTAAATACATCCTACATGTTTGTTCACATTATCGAAATCGCTATCGTTTAATATAAACCATAGTATTCGTTTTTGAAAACATTGAAATCGTTTAAAGCATCGAAAATTGTTTAACACATATGAATCACCCCAAAACAATTGAAAACAGTAAAATAGGGGAACTATGTACTGACATGAGATTGGAGGGTATCCTCGATTTAATGAACTAACAGTGCTCGGGCAATCAAGGAATCAAGTGGTACCTAGTATCGGATCGTTAGATAAATAATCGACACCTAAATCGGAAGATCGGATAGGATGCGGTCTTATAAACCAAATGAGTGTTTGAACTCATGTGATATGGTTTAACAAAGCCTACATCCTTAATCGGTACCTATCCTAAGTGCTTTCGACCCGTTATGACCCATTAAGGTAGCTTATGTTACTTTAATGCGTCGTTCGCGCAAACGCGCGTTCGAGACGTCTAACTAGTCCTATAACAACTATTATATGCCTAAACATGTTTAAATATGTTGTATAATCAGTTTAAATGGCTAAAGTTAAGTTACATGTGCTTAAAATCCAATTATACATGAAAAGGGCATTTTGGTCATTTACCTAAGGCATATAAACTACCTATCATACAACTACTTAAACTATGTGACCATAAGGTATAACCTCGGAAGGTTATTCCCTATACAACTATGGTCACTAAACATGCTTGGTCGGATCCTAATGATCGACCAAACGGGTCAAGTTCAAAAGTCTAAGCGGTGGTTTAGACCGCTTGACTTACGACTGTACACAAGCACTAAACTAAAAGTGACGAGCTAAGCATGTTAAAACATGCTTAATTAAGTTAGAAAACAGGTTTGGTATCAAAACAAACGGTTTTGATACCCTAAAATAGTGTGGTTACAAAATACGCACAAATGCGCATTTTAACCGAAACTACGACTCGTCACTACGCCTAGTCAACGTGGTAATCAGTTAGGTATAGTCACAAGGGACTATGACCATCGTGATTATGCTCACTTTGCGAAGTTCAAACGAACTTCGTGTTGACCATTGACTGGTCAAAGCAGAAAGTTGACTTTCATGCTTGAAATACATAAAAGCATGAAAGAAGACTTACAAAAGGTCCAAGGAGGTTTGATCTAATTATTCTCAGGTATGAAGTGCAAGCACATCAACTTAAAGAATGAAATTAGATCAAATGTGAGTTGCAACAATGAAATGGACATGATATTTATAGGAAAACCACAACCATTAGGATAATTTCTTGCAAAAGAGGGCACAATCTTGGCCATACATGTGGGCTCCTGGTATTGCAATACAAGGGGACATGAAATACCAGTCCATAGTATGCAAATCAGGGGTTAAAAACCATTGGAGCAAGTGGAACAGGCCAGATTCAATGTTTCTGCACTTCTGCTGATCTGGGCACTGCTTACGGACCGTAACGACTCTTGCATACTTGGCTGACCAGCACTTTAAAAAATTGACAGTTTAGCCCCTGCACATTGTTTCATCGCGTTTCAGCACTTCTAACACCTGTCAATCCCATTTTCAAGCTCCAAAATGATGTTAAAGCATAGGGAACATGAAATATGCTAGAAAAAATTTCGGGTGTCGGTTCGTTTGGTCGTACGGTTGCGTTGTTCGGTTAATTACGACGGAAATCGTAACGAACGCGCGTACGATCCAAATTGCGAAACGAATGAAGTTTTAGCATCCCAATCACTAAAATAAAATATTTTAATGATTACATAAATTTTTGGATGTCTGGATATATTCAGAACGTAAGATATGCGCGCAAATGCAAACTTGTGCAATTTTTGACGCTTTTAGTCCCTGTTGATCAAATAAGTTTGTTTTAGCTCATCAAACACATCAAAGCCTATTTCTAAGCTATATAAAGGATATTTAGGGCATGTTTAACTTATGATCAAGTTCTAGAATGTTCAATACTATACGAATCGACATAGTTTCGCAGTTTGACACAAATAGAACCTTCGATCGAATAAACTTGTTTTCGACACACCAATCGATCCAAAACTTATTTCTAAGTTATGTAAGGGTTGTTTAAGGTATGTTAAGCCTATGTCACTCTCCCAGACTATTTTTCACGTTACACTGATTGCGTTTACGCACTAGTTTGCGTATAATCTTCCAGAAAGCGATTTAAAGCTTGAAATCGAACTCGAATCAAATCGTACAATCACCAAACACAATTACACACATAATAACACCAAAGCACATATAGTAACACCAAAACACATTGTTTTATTGATAATTGACATTGTTTTACATCGTACATCGTTTACAGAACACAGTTTTCACAGGGGGTACGTTGTAAAATGTTGGAAGTTGGAGGTTTAAAGTGTAAACTAGAAGGTTTAACTTAGTTTAAGTGTGTTTAGATATTTTAATGATTTTTAAGGTGTTCTATCACCAATACTAGCTTAATATCATAAAAACAATACTTCTAGTCTAATTTTGATGTTTTGGGTAGTGTTCGGTTATTCGTTTCGTTAACGGTTCGTTAAAGTGCTAAATTGCGAAGTTTCACTACGTATGAAACACCTTTTGTGACAGTTTCATTTCCCGACACTTTGTAAGTTATTCTGGACACTAAAACATCAATTCTGCATAACATTTTTGTGTTAAAATGTTGTTTTTTCTGTATTTCTGCTGAATTCTGAATTCAGGATTTAAAGTGAGTTTCGGGTGTCGTTTAATGCATATTTTAGTTTCAGGAAAGCATATATGTTAACCCTTGTATCGACACTTGGTTTTTAATGTGTTTTCGATGTCGGACCTACTCCTAGGCCCTAAATCTATTTTCTAACTACTTTCTGCGGAATTGCTGACACAATGTGTCTTACCGGTGAGTTTACTAGTCTTTATGACGAAAAGCTTAATGTAATGCACAAGGCAATATTTGAAGTATAAAGCATGCATGAATTCATATGTACAGCAAGTAAACACACAATGTTGACGATTAAGCAGATAATCAAAAATAATAATTAATAAATAAATAGTACGAAAATTACCAGTTTGGTGCCAGTTGTCACAGTCTCCCCCCGTTAAAAGAATTTCGTCCCGAAATTCAAGCTGAGTTATCTCTCGCAGCAGCTTTCTCGAATAGGTTGGGTTACTAGGCTTTAAACTGGTCTTCGCATTCCCATATGTACTCGGGTCCGTGTTTATAGTTCCAACGTAGGTTGACAAGTTTAATGCCACTCCTCCTTGTTTTCTTGATCTTCCAATCCATTACCTCAACAGGCTGTTCTATAAATCGGAGTTAGTCGTCGATGTGTACCTCATCAGCAGGGATGATAATTGTTTCTTGGGTTGGACTCTTATTAAGGTTTGACACATGGAACGTATCATGTACACCATTCAGTTCTTCCGGTAACTCCAATTTGTATGCTACAGTACCAATCTTTTCCAAGATTTTGAATGGCCCAATGTATCATGGGTTCCACTTTCCACGTTTCCCGAACCTTACTACACCTTTCCAAGGTGAGACCTTTAACAAAACTTTATCTCCCACCTCGAAGTTTAAAGGCTTTCGTCTTCGATTGACGTAGCTCTTCTGTCGATCACGAGCCACCTTGATGCGTTCTCAGATCTGCATAATTTTGTCTGTTGTTTCTTGAATAAGTTCTGGACCAATTAACTGTTTATCTCCAGCATCTGCCCAGCACAACGGTGAGCGGCACTTACGGCTATACAGAGCTTCGAACGGTGCGGCTTTTATCCCAGCTGCCGCCTAAATCCATCACACATGCGCGTAGCATATCCTCCAATGTTTATATAGTTCGTTCGCTCTGACCGTCTGTTTGCGGATGGAAGGCCGTGCTTAGATCTAATTGAGATCCAAAGGCCACTTGGGAGGATTGCAAGATCCTTGATGTGAAACGTCCATCTCTGTGTGAAATAATCGAAATAGGCACTCCGTGACGTGCCACAATTTCATTAAGATATAGCTCAGCAAGCTTTCCAGTGCTATCTTTCTCTCGAATTGGTAGGAAGTGTGCAGACTTTGTTAATCGATCCACTAATACCCATATCATATCATCCCCTCTAAGGGTCCTGGGAAACCTCATTATAAAGTCCATCAAAATTTGCTCCCACTTCCATACGAGAATCTCATGTTGTTGCAGTAGACTGGACGGTTTCTGATATTCGGCCTTGACCTTAGCATAGGTTAGGCACTTTCCAACATAAGCAGCACTATCGCTTTTGAGTTTTGGCCACCAATAATATTCTTTCAAGTCCTAATACATTTTTTCCGATCGTGGATGGATCGAGTATCATGACTTGTGAGCTTCATCAAAGATAACTTCTCAAATACCGCCATAGAGCGGAACCCAAATGTGTCCCGTAAAGTACAAGGTTCCCTCTTCGTTTGGCACCAAATGTTTGTCCATACCTCGGAGATATTCAGCTTTAAGATTTTCCTTCTTAAGGGCTTCTTGTTGGGCGTCATGAATGCATGAAGTGAGGGTTGTCTGAATCGTCATTTCCAATGCTCGAAGTCTCAAGGTCTTAACCCTTTCCTTTCAACTCAAGGAATCCGCTACCACGTCCGCCTTTCCATGATGGTACTTAATCTCACAGTCGTAATCGTTCAGCAACTCAACCTAGCGTCGCTGACACATATTTAACTCCTTTTGATCAAATATATGTTGCAAGAATTTTTTATCTGTGAAGATTGTACATCGAGTACCGTATAGATAATGTCGCCAAATATTCAAGCCAAATACCACTGTGTCTAGCTCCAAGTCGTGAGTGGTAGAATTCTTCTCATGTACTTTCAATTGTCGTGATGCGTAAGCAATGACTTTTTGGTGTTGCATGAGCACCCAACCCAATCCCTGACGCGAAGCGTCGCAGTATACCACGAAGTCTTTTGTGCCTTCGGGTAGAGATAGTGTCGGTGCATCGCATATCTTGTCTTTGAGAAGTTGGAATGCTTCTTCCTATTTATCTCCCTAATCATACTTCTTGTCTTTCTGTGTAAGGGAGGTTAGCGGTTGAGCAATTTTGGAGAAATTCTCGATAAATCTTCGGTAATGCTAATCCCAAAAACTGTCGAACTTCAGTCGGTGTCTTGAGGGCTTCCCAATTCTTTATCGCTTCAATCTTCGATGGATCTACATGGATACCATTCTCGTTTACCACATGGCCAAGGAACTGTACCTCGCGAATCCAAAATTCGCGTTTTGAGAACTTTGCATAAAGCTTCTCTTTCTTTAGTAGTTCCAGAATGGTTTTGAGATGTTGCTTGTGCTCTTCCTTTGTTCGTGAATAAATCAGAATATCATCGATAAATACAATCACGAATTTCTCGAGATACGGTTTGCATACACGATTCATCAAATCCCTAAACACTGCTGGCGCGTTCGCCAATCCAAACGGCATTACTAGGAACTCGTAATGCCCAAAACGAGTCCTAAACGCAGTCTTTGGTGTGCTCTCCTCTTGAATCCTTAACTGATGATAGCCAGACTAAAGTTCAATCGTGGAGTAATAACATTATCCTTGTAACTGGTTGAATAAGTCGTCAATCCTAGGTAACGGATACCGATTCTTAAAAGTGAGCTTATTCAACTCTCTGTAATCAATACACATCCGCAAGGTTCCATCCTTCTTCTTTACAAACAATATTGGAGCTCCCCAAGGCGAGAAGCTCGGCCTTATGAATCCTTTATCCAACAACTCTTGGAGTTCTGTAGATAATTGTTGCATCTCGGATGGTGCAAGTCGATATGGTGCCTTAGCTACATGAGCGCCACATGGAACCAAGTCAATATGGAACTCGACTTGTCTCTGCAGAGGTAATCCTGGCAAGTCTTCGGGAAACAACATCAGGGAATTCCTTTACCACAGGAATGTCTTCAAGCTTTGGCTCCTCAGCCTTATTATCTACTACATGCGCCAAGAATGCAACACATCCTTTTTCCAAGCATTCTGTGCCTTCATATAGTTGATGATTCGCATGGGCGTGTCTCTTCTCTTTCCATGGACGATGAGCATTTCATCATTCGCAAGAGGAATGCGAATGATCTTCTCGTGACAAACAACTTTGGCTTTATTCTTGGACAGCCAGTCCATTCCTACTACAAAATCAAAGCTACCCAACTGAACAGGAAAAAGAACGATACTAAATCTTCGTTCAAATGTACATCCTCTAACAACTTCTCCTGATTCAACAAGTTTACCATCGGCTAGTTCTATGGAATATGGAATATCAAATATACTAGATTCTATTCCAAGCATACGTTAAAATTCCACAGACATGAAACTATAATGGGCACAAGTGTCAAATAATATGGATGCAAAGTGATTATTATCGAGAAACGTACCAGTGACCACATTAGGGTCCTCGCGTGCATTCCTTGCTCCTATCATGAATGCTCAAGCTTGAGTGTTGTTTTCTTTTGGGCAGTCTTTCTTGAAGTACTCTTTGCTACCACAACCAAAACATCCTTGATTTTGCCCATTTCCGTTTCGATTTCCAACATCGCTGTCATTAAGATTACTATTCCTGTTTCCAGCACCATTTCCATTTCTATTTCCATTACCATTCCCATTACCATTATAGCCTCCAATCCCTTTCCCCCAACATTCCTTGGTGTAGTGACCCGATTTCCCGCATTTCTCGCATCTCCCAATGCGACAATTTCCCACGTGGTGAAACTTGCAGCGGTTACATTTGGGCAGAGTGCTCTGGTACTGCTTAGCTCCAGTATCATTTCCTGTCGCAAATGTTTTTCCCTCTTTAGGCGGGTTAGTATCGCAATTCTTATTGTTGGAGCCCTTGTTGTTGTTACGGGTCGCTTGATTCAGATTCGAATGTTTTCTCTTCTTCTCACCAGACGACTCAGCATGCGTCTTGGTTTTCTCAGTGGTCTTCAATGATAACTTCTTCATACGAACAACATCTTCAGTAAGGCCGACAACCAGAGTTACAACCTGAGTGATCGTTGTGGGTTCTGCCGCAGTCACCAAACTGCGAAACTCTGGAGCAAATCCCCAGATGTAGCGCTCAACACGCTTAAATTCTAGAGTCATTAGATAGGGGATCACTCTTGGCAGATCATGGAATCTCTGAGTATAACCAACAATGTCCGCACCATCAATGGACAGATTCCAAAACTCAGTCTACAACTTTTGAAGTTCAGTACGCGAACAATACTTTTCCCTCATTCTTTCCTTCAACTCATCCCAAGTCATACCGTAAGCAGCATCATCACCCAGAGTTTGGACTTGCAAATTCCACCAAGTCAAAGCTTCGTTGACGAACAACCCAGTAACAAAAGTGACTTACTGGTCCGCGGTGCACTTGCTCATGTGGATCGTGGAATCAGTTTTCTCCGTCCAGCGCACGAAAGCCACTACACCTCTAGTGCCGTCGTAATTCAGTGGCTTGCAGTCGAGAAACTACTTGTAGGTGCAGCTTGGAATTTATCCAACCAATTCACTCGTGAGCAATCAATGAAACAATGAGACAAGACCGTTCATAAGTTTCGTTAAATTGTAGCAAATCAACTTAAGGTTACCTTGGGTCGGGTTTCCTCCAGATGAATCTCCATGTCCATTTCGTCTGGTACCGCCTGATCCTCCACTGTGCTCAGCACGGTTCGCCTCATACTGGACGATAGCTTCAGAAATCCTTTCTTCCAGCAGAGAGTTCAATTCCTCAGCAATCCTCGGCATCGGTGGAGGAGGTGGTTGGTCAGAACCTCGAGTGTTCACAACTCTCCTAGGTGCCATGTTCTTCTAAAACACAACACAACAGAGTTAGGTTTTTGTCTGATACCATCATACTGAATAGTAGTAGCACATATACGTATACATATACACACATAAGTAACATCAAACAATCCACCAATCATATAAATGAATTCATACAACAACAAGCATGCATAAACAGATAAATACTGATGTGTAATAAGATATTCACCGAGTTTTTATACATATCAGGACAATTTGTTACATCATTGTTTGTGAAGAAAACAAAAAATGCATAAGGGTTACATCACCCAATAGTACAAGTTTAATACAAATAAAAGTCAAAATATCTTTCTTCACATTGGCGGTCCTTGTCTTCAAGTTGTGCCCAAAACTTGGTCATAGTCTTCATACCAAAAATACTGCTCCATCCAAGTACATGCAATGAAAAGCCTAATGGGCTGGTGGAGAGGGTGGGGGTGTAGGGAAGATGAAACTGCGAAGACGAGTCACTTCATCCTCGAGCTCGGGGACTCGACGTTTGAGGAAGCTGCCCTGCTGCTCCATAGTGAGAAACCAAGCAGCATGACCCTCAATAGGTGCCCGAACAGGTGGTGGCGGAGATGCAGGTGGTGGTGGAGGTGTAACAGTTGGTGGATAATCTGGTGGACGAGGTCGTCTTGCATTGGCCTCATTCTCCAACTCGTAAACCCTACGACAAAGGATCTCCACTTGAAGCTGGAGTGATAGAATGAGATTATCTCTGGTGTATCCAGTGTGATGTGAAAGATGGTATGGATCGGATAATGGCATAAAATATTGAGGGAACAATCGGGGCGACTGAACGCGTGGACTCAACTCCGGTGGGGTATATATGGATGACCAGAAGGCTCTCCCTGGTGATTGGGAGGTGTATGCGGAAAGGTTGAAGCATTACGGATACTACGTACACCACTACAATATTCCGCCTGGACAAGTGGCTGTGAAGAGCTATCACTGGCAACGTGAGTGGGAGTGTGAAGAGGTGTATTAGTAGGTGTAGCAACGTGAACAGGAGAAGCTGGTGCAACGGACATAGCATCATCATCATCATCATCAACATCATCATTAGTGGGATAAGCCCCTAGTCCAGCAGCTAGAAGGGCTGAAGAGGTCACAGACTCAAAAGAATCGGCAACGGAATCATGGTCGCAATCAGAAGAGATGTAAATAACAGATACAACAGGTGATACTACGTCTAGGATGGCGATGTCGAATACCTCACCATCACCCAGGTCATCGTCAAGGTGATCTACCTCAATCATAGGAACATCGATATCATCGTCCAAGTAAACAACAAAAGGAAAATCCTCAGCAGGGATGGCAGCGAGGGGAACAGGGTGGATCGGAATGGGCTTGATAAGGTGCTCGCCATCGGAATGTCCATTGATGAGCTGATCGTGAATAAGTAGAGGAAAAGCTAGAACGTCATCAACAAAAGGAATGTTGTTGCCAAAGTCGGGTAAATCAAAAGGCTGGAAATCATCAGGGTCGTCGTCATCAGACATAAGCTCGAGATCAGTCTCTGAGTTAAAAGTATAGATCTCAGGAGCTGGTGTGATCTCGTCATCGGAAACAACATCCATGGGATCATGCTCCTCCGATAGACCACTACTCTCAGATGAAGACATGTGTACCTGTAACATAAGATTCATAGCATATGTACATATATTAATTATTACTACTTAATTAGTATACGTAGTTACAGACAAATAAGCAAGTAGTCCCTAGTTGAAGTTAAGTGCTACCCCTGTGCACCTTAAGTCTCGTAGTGTCCTTACTTGACTCATTGAAAACAAGCTCAGGTAGTGGATGTCGCGGAAAGTTTTATGCAAAGAAAAACTTTTGAAAAATTATTTTCGTGAGAGGATCCTAAGGATTGTAATCTAGACTCGAGAAGGAATCCTGGTTCACTGCAATCGCAGCTCTGATACCAATCTATCACACCCCTTTCTAAGTCGGAAACACGAGGTGTGATCTGAAAGATTCTCATTGCATACAATAGGTGAACATACTACATGTATGTAAAATAACTCCATAATGCCATAAATAGTTCATCATCCAAAACAAAAGTTAAGTTTTAAGTTCACAACACGACATAAGTTAATTGTTTGAAGAGTTTACAACTTTAGTTCAAAAACAAACATAAAGGTTTTGATCATTATATCTCCACAGGAGGTGGGATATAACAACCAAATCCTACCAAAAGTGGCATTGGAGCCTCGACACATAACAACTTGAAATACAAACAACATCCTTGAGCAAAAGGGACCGCACCCACATCCAATTAATTACCTGAAATACATGTAAGTTTTGGAAAAATTGTCAACATAAGTTGGTGAGAATTCATGCAGTTTTTGTATAGAATGTTTGTATACTTGTGTGAAAACATGGTATGTAATTTGTAAAACGTATCTGTAAACTGAGTTATGTAAATGTAAGGAATACGAGATCGGTAATGTTTTGCTATGATATTAACATATGTCACGACACAGGAAGCCACCAAACCTAGGCATTTTTGTCGAGATCGATGGAGACACAAAAGCATTCTTTGGTAGACGTAGGCCAAGAGTGAGGTTTCCTGAAACCCATTAGATCTAACCTTTTCGTTCCCCGGTCTAAATGTATACGTTGATTAGTGGTGCTTATGGTACCCTATTTGTCACATGATCTATGTGTCATTCCTTAGTTTTGTGGTCTACATACCATTGTACATGTATTTTCCCCAAGTTTAGAAAACATGCAAAAGTTTAAAAGTGGGGACATGAACTCAGAGTTTTGTGTAACTCGCGTCGTAAACTTCACCGGCTGTGTTCGTAAGCGCCGTGATGAATAAGTGTTCTATGTACGTTAGTCACTGGACTTGTATCACACAAGTGCAAGTCACCATCTTAGGTTTAATTATTTGTCTTTTTTATGTTTACCTTTTGTGAGGGTCGTGCCCTTGTTTGTCGGGTCTCGCCCGTTCGTCGTGTCTTTACACTTTGAATTTGTATTGTTTATTTGTAAAAATCTATTTTATTTCCAAAAAATATATATATTTGTGTATGTAGTCTTTGCCAAAGTAATAAATGTTAAAAATAAACTTTATTTTAAACTTTTCCATATATGTTACTTATATTATTTTCCAAAAATAAATATAAGTATTTTGTGAAACAATATTCTCAATATTATTTTTGTGCAAGTATACTTGTATTTTTATGTAAATACTTTTGTATTTTATATTATTTGCCAAAAATCAATATTTTGATCTTTATTACTTTCCGGAATTATATTTCTTAAAAATAATATACTTTTAAGACTTGTATGAAATATATATATTTTGTCATGCTTGAAGATATATATATTTATTCTTGTTGTTCACCCGATTTTTGTATAATTTCCATTACTTGGTAATAGTTATATATTTGTCCAAATATATATAGTTATGTCCAAAAATTGTCCAAAGTCCAAATGTTTGTGGAATATATTTATATAAATATATTTTCTTGTATTTGTCCATATACTCTCCTTGTGAGGACTTTTGTATACTTGTATACTTAGGTATCCTCATGTATTTGTATGTGTATTTTGGTATTTATACTCCTTGGGAGTATTTAGTGTATTTTTCAAGTTCCTAATACACTACTAAATATAATACACATAATATACACTTAGCACAAAATTTGGTGATCACTAAATATATATATTTTTCCTAAAAACATACATGCTTAATATTAGTTTTAACTTGACGAAATCATTATTTCTTAGCTGTAATTTTATACAAAAATCAGGAAAAGTTGATAAATATTTTTAGGTGAATTTTTGAGAAATAAGTTTCAGCAAAACTTATATTTTTCTAAGTGTCACAATTTTTTAAAAATTCTGACATAGTTTCCCCTAAAAATAGAGGTTGCCGATGTTTCCAAAACATGTTATTATTTTTTTTATCACCAAAAACAATTTCCAACAATTTTCACCAATAACATACACTAATTTCTTCATGTAAAACATTATGGTGAACTTGATTTTTGCTAAAAATGTGTAGTCTTTTAGATCTACACTTTACATACCATGATATTTCAAAATTAGGTGTTCTTGAAATTTTTAAACAAACTTTTTCTGAAACTTTAATTTACTAATAAATCAATCCATGAGTTTTATGGTTTCAAAGTCTTGAAAATCATGGTAAAAAACCATCTTTATGTTCATTAGAAAGATCCTTATGTTTAAAACCATGTTTCATCATGGAACTTTCAAGATCCATGCTTAAGATCTTTAAATCTTTCATAAACAAGTTTCATGATGAACCTTAAACAAACTTTTCATGGATTTTAGTTTCAAAAGTTAGTGTTACATACACTTAGTGACTTCAAGAATACAAGTTCATGCTTCAAAAATCATCTTTCAAGTTCACATAAGTGTGTCACATGTTCATCTTCAAGTTTAACCATGGATCTTTCAAGATCCATGCTTAAACTTGTTAGATCTAAGATTCTAACAAGCTCATCATGCTAGATCTAAACATACACAAAAGATTCAACATCAACAACTTCATCACATACACCAAAATCACTAAAATTACTTGTTTTCTTCATGATTACGTTAGATCTTCACATTTTCATCTTTTAAAGTTTTGTTACTTAGATGGTGTGACTTGTACATAACATAAACATAAACTAAAATAGTGTTTAGGAATCTTACACCTAGCTCTATTGGCTAGGGAAGTGGCACAAGAAGGATGAAGATGAAGAATGATGAAATCAAGTGGTTAAAAGCTCCACAAGAAGGTCCTTGAACTTCTATTGCTTCACACCTTCATGGATTGCCTTCTTACACCTTGTAGTAACCTTAGATTGCTTCGAAATGGAGTGAAAATGATGGAGGTGTGGGTGTGTGTGGTCGCCCGAGAGCAAGGGAGAGGGAGAGAAGAAGATGATGTTTTGAAAGCTAGAAAATGTTAATGAAGTGAAGTTTTGGTTCTAATCTCCTTTATCTTCCACAAGTGTTTAACCATTAGATTTTGTGTAGAATATCAAGGAAACAGGGTGGAATATTTTATTCAAAAGAGAAGTGGGGTCCCTTGGGGCCTGTTTTCGAATGGGGAGATAAGTTGTAAAATGTTGGAAGTTAGAGGTTTAAGTTGTAAACTAGAAGGTTTAAGTTAGTTTCAGTGTGTTTAGGTGTTTTTATGATTTTTAAGGTGTTCTATCACCAATACCAGCTTAATATCATAAAAACAATACTTCTAGTCTAATTTTGATATTTTGGGTAGTGTCCGGTTATTCGTTTCGTTAACGGTTCGTTAAAGTGCTAAATTGCGTAGTTTCACTAGGTATGAAGCACCTTTTGTGACAGTTTCATTGCCTGACACTTTTGTAAGTTATTCTGGACACTAAAATGTGACAACCCTCGAATTTACATGTATTCCGTACAATTTATTATTGATAATGAAAGTGTCTGACGACTGCGTGGAATTACTTAACTGCTTTCTAATATCTGTGTTATGCTTACACGTATTTGTTAATATACTAATAGTGTACAGATAGGTCACTATATAGTCCGTTATATTTTCCTAAGTGTTAGAAAGTAAAAACGTTACAAAATATATAAGTAGGACGCTTTACGGATTAATTAAGCAGTTTAACGGAACAGTATCGAACCGAACAACCGGACTTAACCCGGAGCAAAAAAAAATATATATATATATATTGACATCAACAGTATTTTTATTTTTCGGAGCCAGTTAGGGTCCCTGAATACCCTAACACCCGTCACAAGACACTACATGCTAGTAACTAATTAACCTCCTAACTATCTTAACTAATACTTATTCATCTAGTTAGAAATGAACCAAATACCCCCCCCCCCCCCCTATAAACAAGTTCGGTCCCCATGTGGGGGACATCCCACTAACTTTTGATTATTTTAAACTCCCATGCTTAATATCTTAGAGACACTTTACCTCTTGGTTAATTGGAATGAATGGTCTATAAGTGAGACCTTAGGATAACTATCTCATTTGTGCATTCACTCAACAAAAATTCAACTCTCTCCTCTCCCCTTGATACCTTCGGCTGAAAACATAGCCAACACCCCACCATCATTCAAGTTTCAATCTTACCATTCCAAGTGCACTCAAGTGTGAAGGATCACGCACAAGGAAGCCCGGTGCTTGCGGATTGCCAAGGACCTCACTACGACGCTCTTAACCACTCGTTTTTCACCTAGTTTCTTCCCTAGCCTCGAGCTAGTAGTAAGTGACTCTAAACATCTTCTTGATCTTGTCTAGAGTGGTTAATAAGAGTTTCGTCGGTTAAAAATCACTAACATATAAGATCAAAGTCTAAAAGTTTACTAAAGTAATGAACAAGGTGGTTAATGGATGAATATGTATGTAAATCATGTAGATCTTGTGTGATTATGATGATTGGGTGATTATCTAATGCTTTACTGAATGATATTAGTATATGATGTTGTTGTGGTCACTAAACTCGTTAACGGAATCGATCGAACACGATTTAGAAGGTTAAACACAAAAGAATCAGAATCTGTCTAACTTTTACAGCCCACTTCTGTTGGCTGTAAACAGGTCTTAACCTCAACGAAAAATCGATATTTTGAATCTAAAATATGTTATTATGAAATACGGTTCTAATGGCACCAGAATCGTAATTTTTGGACTCCGTTTACTATTTTTAAAGTGTTAAATTGTAACAGCTACTTAAGCTGAATTTTGACAGCAATAAATGGGTGTCGTACTTTCAGTCATAACCTGAGTTTTGTGATAAATCGGACCATGAAAATTTTACTGTAGATGATAACTGAAGTATTTGTAATTACCCCACTGGAATTTCTCAAATCGGACTTACGATGAATTTTTAATAAATTGTTTCGTGGGCTGTGGTCAGAAATACATAAATCTGAGTTCAGTCCCGGAATATGAATTTTCATAAAATATTGGTAATGAACCGGACCCCGATATTTTTACGCAATAAAATATGGAATGTTTATGACATTCTATAAAAATTTGGAAATTTTTGGAATAATCTAACTATTTTATTTAAATGTCCGAAAACAGCCGGTTTTGAGTATTAATGCTGAATTTACATAAGTTGTGATTTGCGTGTCTAAATGTCGAGTATGCTATCTGTGAATGATCTAACATGTTATATGTGTTATATGCATTATTGTATGTTTGCTTATGAGTGGGGAATGGATGGGAAGTATATATGGGCGTAAATCGTTAAAGTGTGTGCCTGTTATGTGGTAGAAGTAATGTGCAAATAAACCGTACGTAGGATACGTGTTATGCATGAGAAACTGATTGTTATCCGTACCTTATTAGGACGCGATTGACCGACCTTGACTGTTAACTATATTGAGAATCTAACCGAGCAAACCGAGGTGAGTTAACACACTTTCTAAGGCATGGGATTCCCGGTGGTTTGGGAATGGGTTAAAGAATTAAAACTAAATCTACATATCCTCCTTGGGTAGGATATGTACGGCCATCCTCCATAGAGCGGATGCCATTATTAATCCTACGAATTCTCCTGGTGCAGAATACGTACGTTCGTCCTCCTGGTGCAGGACAACAACCTTAAAACTAGCTAGACAAAACTCTATCATGAAGTCCCTCAATTTATATCGACTTAATCGCCGAGGCCAATGGCGAGCGGGTCATTAGTTAATAGCGCTATTAGGTTTAACAAACCTCACACCGTGCCGGTAGGACGGGCGTGTACTAATGGACTATGGGAGATTATCAGTGATGATAGACACTGATATAGGGCACAACTTATTTGCGTAGCAGTCGATATCATTCCGTCTAGTAGTTCAAACGGGGAAAACCCCCACTGATCATGGTTATGGATTGGGTAAAGAAAAAGAGAAATGGTTGAACATACTTTCAACAACGGGGTAACCCCCACGGCAAATAAGCCAACGAAAGTCAAACCACGTTTTCAGAAACAACTTAAAACTAAACAACCAAACGTGAACTCACTCAACTTTGTTGTTGACTCGTTGTTACATGCCTTACAGGTCGCTAGATGCTTTTGGGAGCTTGCACGAGGAGGAGGTTGTTGTGGAACATGGGTTGTTATATCCCATACTTAATAATTGAACTTTATAAACCTATGGAACTTATGTTTGAGTCTTTAAACTTATGAACTGTGAGCTTATGCTTTTGAACTTACGTTTTATGCTTCCGCTGTTAACCTAAAATCGGTTTACTTCCTTTTGGTCACCAATCGTATTGTGTTTGGTTTTATTTACTTAATTATGTTGTTCAATATGATTGGTGGCTCGATCCTGGTCATGTCACGCCTCCAAGCGGTGACACTCCGCATGGTGGATTTTGGGGGTGTGACAGATTGGTATCAGAGCCATTGGTTATAGAGAACTTGGTTTTAATAAGGGAAAAGTTTTCATTAAAACCAGACTATAACCTGTACAGTGCTCAACGATCCACAACGACGCTTCGCTCCACGTGCAAGACTCGACACCATAAGTGGTATGATTTATGTTATATTGTCGGTTAGATAGTTCTCACTGTGCATTAGATAATGTGATAATTGCTATTTGAACCTTGTGTGCTTACTCTCTAATATCGTCCCACACACTTACACACTTTCGCGACACTTTCCTCACTTACGTTGCTTCATTATGAAGATCATGAGCGGACGCGAAGGACGTATCAACCTCACTCAAGCCCAGTTGACGGCTTTGATCAACGAACGAGTTGCAGAGGCACTCGCAGCTAACCCTGCAGGAGGTCAACATGCTCAACCTCCTGTGTGCACGTTCAAGACGTTCATGGACTGTCGACCTACCACTTTCAGTGGCACCGAAGGAGCAGTGGGCCTTCTTCACTGGTTTGAAAAGCTTGAGACAGTTTTCGAGATGTGCGAATGCCCCGAGGACCGTAGGGTGAAATATGCTACCGGAACACTTGAAGGAGCTGCGTTAACCTGGTGGAAGGCACAGGTTCAACTACTAGGGCTGGCAGTTGCTAATGCCACGCCCTGGAATGGTTTCAAAGAGCTGATCAAAGAGGAGTACTGTAGTCGGGATGACATCCACAAGCTAGAAGTGGAATTTTACAATCTGAAGATGACAGGATCTGAGATTGAGGCGTATACCAAGAGGTCGAATGAACTGGCCATCCTGTGCCCAACTATGGTGGACCCTCCCATCAAACGTATTGAGCTTTACCTCAAGGGCCTTGCACCAGCGATTCAAAGTCACGTAACTTCAGCCAACCTGGGTACCATTCAGCAAATTATCAAGTTGGCTCATCGTCTCACCGACCAGGCGGTGGAGCAAAACAGGCTACCCAAACGTATCAGTGCCACAGCTACTTCTGATGCACCTACCGACAACAAGCGAAAATGGGATGGGAACTCCGGAAGGGGGTCTACTTCAGTTCAGTCTCAACAGCGAAAGAGTGATGACTACCAGAGTCCCGGTCAGCAATCTTCTGGTAATCAAGGACAGGGTGGATACCGAGGAAACCACCCCAAGTGCAACCGGTGCAACAAGCATCACAGCGGGCAGTGCAACAAAGGTCGATGTCAGAGATGTCACAGGCTGGGCCATGAAGCCAAAGATTGCAGGAGCCCACGTCCTGCGAATCAGAATCGCCAACAACAACAACAAGCCCCACAGAACCACCAGCAACAGCATCAGCAGGGAAATAAAGGATGCTTTCAGTGTGGCGCTGAAGGCCACTTTAAGAGGAACTGCCCCCAGCTAAACCAAAACCAGAACAATAACCAAGGAAATGGGAACCACAATGGGAACAACAATGGAGGCGGAAATGGGGGAGACAACAATGGCAACGGGGCAAGGGGTCGTGTGTTCGTGATTGGTCAAGGAGAAGCAAGAAACGATCCCAACGTTGTGATGGGTAAGTTTCTTCTTGACGACTTCTTCGTTACTGTTTTATTCGATTCGGGTGCCGATACTAGTTATGTGTCCGTGAAAGTTAGCCAAATTCTTAAGCGCACCCCAACACTCCTGAACACCAAACACACGGTAGAACTAGCTAACGGTAAAAGTCTTGAAGCCACACACGTAGTTAAAGGTTGTAACCTCGTCTTAGCTGGTCAGACTTTCCCTATCGATCTTGTTCCTATCACACTTGGTAGTTTCGACGTCGTTATTGGGATGGATTGGCTATCTCATCATCAAGCCGAGATTGTTTGCAAGGAGAAAATCATCCGCATTCCTCGTTCCGATAAAGAACCCCTCGTGATTCATGGCGACAAGAGTGGTGCTGTCGAAGGGATCATCTCTTTCCTTAAGGCCCAGAAGTGTTTGCGAAAGGGCCACACTGCCATTTTAGCACTCGTTACTGACACATCCACGGAAGAGAAGAGAATTGAAGACATCCCTATTGTGCGCGAATTTTCTGAGGTATTTCCTGAGGAATTACCTGGTCTTCCTCCTCATCGCCAAGTTGAGTTTCAAATCGAGCTAGCTCCTGGAGCAGCGCCAGTAGCTCGAGCACCATATCGTCTAGCCCCATCAGAACTCGAAGAACTGTCCACACAACTACAAGAACTCTTGGAAAAGGGTTTTATACGTCCTAGCTCTTCACCCTGGGGAGCTCCAGTCTTGTTCGTGAAAAAGAAAGACGGTACCTTCAGGATGTGTATTGACTATCGCGAACTTAACAAGGTGACTGTGAAAAATCGTTATCCTCTTCCACGTATTGACGACTTGTTTGACCAGTTGCAAGGGTCGAGCTATTACTCCAAGATTGATTTGAGATCGGGATACCATCAGCTGAGAGTCCGAGATGAGGACGTCTCCAAAACAGCATTCAGAACTCGTTACGGCCATTACGAGTTTCTGGTTATGCCATTCGGGCTGACGAATGCACCGGCAGTCTTCATGGATCTCATGAACCGAGTGTGCAAGCCTTACCTGGATAAGTTCGTTATTGTGTTCATCGATGATATCCTGATCTATTCTAAGAGTCAGGAGGAACACGAGCAGCATCTACGACTTATGCTGGAACTTCTTCGAAAAGAACGGTTGTATGCCAAGTTTTCAAAATGTGATTTCTGGCTTCGCGAAGTCCACTTTCTAGGCCACGTGGTAAACAAGGATGGAATTCATGTGGATCCATCTAAGGTTGAATCGATCAAGAACTGGCCTGCACCCCGCACACCAACAGAAATCCGCCAATTCTTGGGTTTGGCCGGATATTACAGAAGGGTTATAAAAGATTTCTCCAAGATTGCGCAACCTCTCACTTCACTGACTCAGAAGGGCGTCATCTATCGTTGGGGTGATGCACAGGAGTCCGCGTTTCAACATCTAAAGGATAGACTTTGTAGCGCGCCTATCCTCTCATTGCCAGAAGGCACCGATGATTTCGTGGTTTATTGCGACGCTTCCATCCAAGGACTTGGTTGCGTATTGATGCAACGTGACAAGGTCATTGCCTACGCATCGCGCCAACTTAAAGTTCACGAAAGAAACTACACTACTCATGATCTGGAGCTGGGAGCAGTTGTATTCGCACTTAAGATATGGAGACATTACCTGTACGGTACAAAGTGCACCATTTACACCGACCACAGGAGTCTCGAGCATATCTTCAAGCAAAAAGAGTTAAACATGCGACAACGCCGATGGGTCGAACTCTTGAATGATTACGAATGCGCTATCAAGTATCATCCGGGCAAAGCCAATGTTGTGGCTGACGCCCTCAGTCGAAAGGATGCTTTACCTAAGCGTGTGCGAGCATTGCAGCTTACCATCCAATCTAACCTTCCTGCTCAGATTCGAGATGCCCAGGTCGAAGCATTTAAAGCAGAAAACATCAGGGCTGAGTCCCTACGAGGATCGAGGCAGCGGCTAGAACAAAAGGGAGACGGTGACTACTATGTTAACGGACGCATCTGGGTTCCATTTTATGGCAACTTACGCGAGCTTGTGATGGATGAAGCACATAAGTCTCGTTATTCTGTACACCCTGGTTCAGACAAAATGTACCACGACCTCAAGACTACGTATTGGTGGCCTGGCATGAAAGCCCACATAGCAACCTACGTCAGTAAGTGCTTGACTTGTGCGAGAGTCAAGTCTGAATATCAGAAACCATCAGGCCTACTTCAACAACCGGAGATCCCGAAATGGAAATGGGAGCAAATCTCCATGGATTTTGTTACTGGCCTGCCCAGATCTCAACGCGGAAACGATACCATTTGGGTGATCATAGATCGACTAACCAAGTCTGCACATTTTCTGGCTATCAAAGAAACGGACAAGTTCTCTACTCTTGCAGACATTTACCTAAAGGAAGTGGTATCAAGGCACGGAGTGCCAATCTCTATTATATCTGATCGTGACGCACGTTTTACTTCTGAACTGTGGCAAGCAATGCACAAGTCCTTTGGCTCACGATTAGATATGAGCACCGCTTATCACCCGCAGACGGATGGGCAATCTGAACGCACCATCCAAACCCTTGAAGACATGCTTAGGGCATGTGTAATCGATTTTGGTAACGGCTGGGAAAAGCACCTCCCGCTAGTGGAGTTCTCATATAACAACAGCTACCACACCAGCATCCAAGCCGCTCCGTTTGAGGCATTGTACGGACGCAAATGCCGATCGCCTCTCTGTTGGGCAGAAGTTGGTGACAGCCAAACCACTGGCCCAGAACATGTGGTAGATACCACCGAGAAAATTGCTCAGATACGACAGCGAATGGCGGCAGCTCGTGACCGTCAGAAACGCTATGCTGATGAGGGAAGAAAACCACTCGAGCTCCAGGTTGGGGATCGAGTGCTACTCAAAGTCTCACCTTGGAAAGGTGTAGTCCGCTTTGGCAAACGAGGGAAACTCAATCCGCGTTATGTCGGACCGTTCAAAGTCATTGAGAAAATTGGCCAAGTCGCCTACAGGTTGGATCTACCTGAAGAACTCAGCGGAGTTCACAACGTATTCCACGTATCAAATCTGAAGAAGTGTCTGTCAGATGAGCCCTTCATAGTTCCTCTCAAGGAACTCACAATCGACGACCAGCTGCGATTCGTCGAGGAACCAGTAGAGATTACTGATCGAGATGTTAAGATTCTCAAGCACACAAGAATACCTCTCGTTCGAGTTCGTTGGAATGCTCGTCGTGGCCCAGAGTATACCTGGGAGCGCGAAGACCAAATGAAACTCAAGTACCCCCAGCTGTTTAAGAAAAACGCAACCACTACTGAGGCTGAAGCTACTGCAGAATTTCGGGACGAAATTCCAAATCAACGGGGGGATGATGTGACACCCCAGGAAAATCTGGAAAACAATGCAACTTAACTAGCTTCCTCAGTAACCACGCGCTAAATTTCGGGACGAAATTCTCTTAACAGGGGGAGAATGTGACAACCCTCGAATTTACATGTATTCCGTACAATTTATTATTGATAATGAAAGTGTCTGACGACTGCGTGGAATTACTTAACTGCTTTCTAATATCTGTGTTATGCTTACACGTATTTGTTAATATACTAATAGTGTACAGATAGGTCACTATATAGTCCGTTATATTTTCCTAAGTGTTAGAAAGTAAAAACGTTACAAAATATATAAGTAGGACGCTTTACGGATTAATTAAGCAGTTTAACGGAACAGTATCGAACCGAACAACCGGACTTAACCCGGAGCAAAAAAAAATATATATATATATATTGACATCAACAGTATTTTTATTTTTCGGAGCCAGTTAGGGTCCCTGAATACCCTAACACCCGTCACAAGACACTACATGCTAGTAACTAATTAACCTCCTAACTATCTTAACTAATACTTATTCATCTAGTTAGAAATGAACCAAATACCCCCCCCCCCCTATAAACAAGTTCGGTCCCCATGTGGGGGACATCCCACTAACTTTTGATTATTTTAAACTCCCATGCTTAATATCTTAGAGACACTTTACCTCTTGGTTAATTGGAATGAATGGTCTATAAGTGAGACCTTAGGATAACTATCTCATTTGTGCATTCACTCAACAAAAATTCAACTCTCTCCTCTCCCCTTGATACCTTCGGCTGAAAACATAGCCAACACCCCACCATCATTCAAGTTTCAATCTTACCATTCCAAGTGCACTCAAGTGTGAAGGATCACGCACAAGGAAGCCCGGTGCTTGCGGATTGCCAAGGACCTCACTACGACGCTCTTAACCACTCGTTTTTCACCTAGTTTCTTCCCTAGCCTCGAGCTAGTAGTAAGTGACTCTAAACATCTTCTTGATCTTGTCTAGAGTGGTTAATAAGAGTTTCGTCGGTTAAAAATCACTAACATATAAGATCAAAGTCTAAAAGTTTACTAAAGTAATGAACAAGGTGGTTAATGGATGAATATGTATGTAAATCATGTAGATCTTGTGTGATTATGATGATTGGGTGATTATCTGATGCTTTACTGAATGATATTAGTATATGATGTTGTTGTGGTCACTAAACTCGTTAACGGAATCGATCGAACACGATTTAGAAGGTTAAACACAAAAGAATCAGAATCTGTCTAACTTTTACAGCCCACTTCTGTTGGCTGTAAACAGGTCTTAACCTCAACGAAAAATCGATATTTTGAATCTAAAATATGTTATTATGAAATACGGTTCTAATGGCACCAGAATCGTAATTTTTGGACTCCGTTTACTATTTTTAAAGTGTTAAATTGTAACAGCTACTTAAGCTGAATTTTGACAGCAATAAATGGGTGTCGTACTTTCAGTCATAACCTGAGTTTTGTGATAAATCGGACCATTAAAATTTTACTGTAGATGATAACTGAAGTATTTGTAATTACCCCACTGGAATTTCTCAAATCGGACTTACGATGAATTTTTAATAAATTGTTTCGTGGGCTGTGGTCAGAAATACATAAATCTGAGTTCAGTCCCGGAATATGAATTTTCATAAAATATTGGTAATGAACCGGACCCCGATATTTTTACGCAATAAAATATGGAATGTTTGTGACATTCTATAAAAATTTGGGAATTTTTGGAATAATCTAACTATTTTATTTAAATGTCCGAAAACAGCCGGTTTTGAGTATTAATGCTGAATTTACATAAGTTGTGATTTGCGTGTCTAAATGTCGAGTATGCTATCTGTGAATGATCTAACATGTTATATGTGTTATATGCATTATTGTATGTTTGCTTATGAGTGGGGAATGGATGGGAAGTATATATAGGCGTAAATCGTTAAAGTGTGTGCCTGTTATGTGGTAGAAGTAATGTGCAAATAAACCGTACGTAGGATACGTGTTATGCATGAGAAACTGATTGTTATCCGTACCTTATTAGGATGCGATTGACCGACCTTGACTGTTAACTATATTGAGAATCTAACCGAGCAAACCGAGGTGAGTTCACACACTTTCTAAGGCATGGGATTCCCGGTGGTTTGGGAATGGGTTAAAGAATTAAAACTAAATCTACATATCCTCCTTGGGTAGGATATGTACGGCCATCCTCCATAGAGCGGATGCCATTATTAATCCTACGAATTCTCCTGGTGCAGAATACGTACGTTCGTCCTCCTGGTGCAGGACAACAACCTTAAAACTAGCTAGACAAAACTCTATCATGAAGTCCCTCAATTTATATCGACTTAATCGGCGAGGCCAATGGCGAGCGGGTCATTAGTTAATAGCGCTATTAGGTTTAACAAACCTCACACCGTGCCGGTAGGACGGGCGTGTACTAATGGACTATGGCAGATTATCAGTGATGATAGACACTGATATAGGGCACAACTTATTTGCGTAGCAGTCGATATCATTCCGTCTAGTAGTTCAAACGGGGAAAACCCCCACTGATCATGGTTATGGATTGGGTAAAGAAAAAGAGAAATGGTTGAACATACTTTCAACAACGGGGTAACCCCCACGGCAAATAAGCCAACGAAAGTCAAACCACGTTTTCAGAAACAACTTAAAACTAAACAACCAAACGTGAACTCACTCAACTTTGTTGTTGACTCGTTGTTACATGCCTTACAGGTCGCTAAATGCTTGGAGCTTGCACGGGGAAGGAGTCGTTGTGGTGTACGGACTGTTATGTTCCGTGCTTAATGTTTAAATCCTTATGAACTTACTAAACTTGCGTTTTGAAACTTTAACTTATGAACTATGGACTTATGCTTTTGAACTCACGTTTATGCTTCCGCTGTTTAAACCAAACAAGGTTAACTAGCCTTGGTCACCAATCGTATTATGTTTGGTTTTATTTACTTAATTGAGTTGTTCAATATGATTGGTGGCTCGATCCTGGTCATGTCACGCCTCCAAGCGGTGATACTCCGCATGGTGGATTTTGGGGGTGTGACATAAAACATCAATTCTGCATAATATTTTGGTGTTAAAATGTTGTTTTTTGCTGTTTTTCTGCTGAATTCTGTTGAATTCAGCATTTAAAGTGAGTTTCGGGTGTCTTTTAGTGTGTATTTTTGTGACATCTGTGCCTCTACGACCATCATACAACTACGAATTCAATGAAATCTTGTATTTCAATCTTGGAATTTGTACAAATACATGTGACCTTTGCACATATCAATTCACGTTCGATTTCGAGCTCTAAATCGCTTTCTAGAAAGTTATACGCGAACAGATGCGTAAACGAAATCAGTTAAACCCAAAAAACACTTAAGAATAGTGACATAGGCTTAACATAGGTTAAATAACCTTTACATAACTTAGAAATAAGTTTTGGAGGGTTTGGTGTGTCGAAATTAAGTTTATTCGATCGTAGGGACTATTTATGACAAACTACGAAAGTCTGCCGATTCCTACTGTAACGAACCTTCCGAAACATGATCATAAGCTAAACATACCCTAAATATCGTTTACACAGCTTAGAAATAGGCTTTGAGGGGTTTAGTATGCAAAAATACGCTTATATGATCAATAGGGACTAAAAGCGTCAAAAAGTGCATAAGTTTGTATTTACGTGCATATCTTACGTTAAGAACATATCCGGACATCCAAAAATTTTTGGTAATCATTAAAATATTTTATTTTAATGATTGGAATGCAAAAATACCACTCGTCGTGTAATTTGGATCGTTTCGCGTCCGTTCGAGTTTTTGTCGTAATTAACCGAATAACGTGACCGTACGACCAAACGAGATGTTTTTAAGCATATTTTAAGTTCCCTATACTTTAACTTCATTGTAGAGCCTTCAAATGGGGTTAACGGGCTTAAAAGCATCAAAAACTGAGTTTATAGCTTGCAGGGACCAAAACTGACAAACTGTGAAACTTCCCTCGTGGGGCGCATAAGCCAAGGCTGGCTCTTACGCGGGGCACGATAGACCTGCAGATCAGATTCATTGATTTCAACTTTGCAGCATGTTTCCACTGATTTTTACCTTGGTTTTGCAATACTTGGAGCGTGTTTTTGAGTTCCCATAGTATTCTAAACTATGTGCCACACATGCAGGGCCAAGTTCAAGTCTCAAAACATGTGGAACGATCTCAACGGTTCATGAATTTCTATATAAACCCACCAAATTTGATTTCCATCTTGCTCACTTCTAAATTTCTTCTCCATCTGCTCATTTGGAGCTATCCCTTCTAGTTGAAGGCTCCAATCTTCAAGTTTTCTTGTTCTTGATCCAAGCTTGGACCCGTTGTAAGTCTCCTTTATGCTTGGTTATTCATTTCAAGCATGAAAGTAAAACAGTGTTTGACTTTCTGCTTTGACCATGGTTTGGTCAACACAAAGTTCGTTTGAACTTTGAAACGTGAGCGTAATCACGATCGTTATAGTCCATTGTGACTATACCTACTGATTACCACGTTGATTAGGCGTAGTGACAAGTCAAAGTTTCGGTCAAAATACGTATTTATACGTATTTTGCAACGAAGCTATTTTCGGGTATCAAAACACTTTGTTTTGATATCAAACTTGTTTTCTAACTTAGTTAAACATGTTTTAACATGTTTAAATCTTCACTCTTAGTCTAGTGCATATATAGGGTCATAAGTTAAGCGGTCTAAACAACCGCTTAGACTTTCAAACCCGACCCGTTTGGTCGATCATTAGGATCCGACAAAACATGTTTTGTGACCATAGTTGTATAGAGAATAACCTTCCGAGGTTATACCTTATGGTCACTTAGTTTACTTAGTTGTATGATAGGTAGTTTATATGCCTTAGGAAAATGACCAAAATGCTCTTTTTACGCATAATTTCATTTTAAGCATATGTAACCTAATTCTTGCCATATAAACTGATTATTAAACATGTTAGGGAATATAATACTTGTCATAGGACTAGTTAGGCTATTCGTTTGCACTTTCGCACAAATGACGCATTAAAGTAGCGTAAGCTACTTAAACTGGTCATAACGGGTCATAAGCACTTAGGTTAGTTTCCGTTTTAGAAGGTAGGCTTTGTTAAACCATATCATATGAGTTCCAATATTCATTTGGTCTACGAGACCTCATCCTATCCGATCTTCCGATTTAGGTCCGGTATATTAACATAGTTACCTATATTAGGTGCCGTTTGATCCCGTGATCCCTCAAGCATTGTTTGATTGTTATTTCAAGACTATAAGCAATATCAAGTGAGTACATAGTCCCCTTTTTTACCGTTTTCAAATGTTTTGGGGTGATACACATGTGACAACTTGTTACTTTAGTGCCTTTCGTGCTTTCATGACATATACTTGTTATGTTCATTAGTACGCATATAGTACGTGATTTCCATTATGCTTTGCTATGTATGTTTACGTAGCATGCTAGCGCATTAATTTACATTACAGTTCTGCTTCGTATGTTTACTTAGCATACATAGTACATGGTTTATACATAACATTTGATTATACATTAACATATACATTTGGGGTTGAGTAAATTCTTTTATTCACCATACATAACATTTTACCTATGGGGTTGAGTAAATACTTTTTATTCACCATACAAGACATTAGATGTTATCTGACATTGGTTGACAAGACATTTTTGGTGGTTTATTTGGTAAGTGATTTAAATGAGGCGTGTGTAATATGATAAAAGCATGCCGGATACGCCGCTGGTACTTCCTATATATAAGTGCTTTTATGATATTACATATCGCCGCGTTATCTAAACCACTTTGACAGAAAAAAGACATGATACACTTTATACAAACGGCATATTTATACAAGACATTGGTTTTCAAACGACATATCTTATACAAACTCATATTTGCTTGGTTATTTATTTAACCATGCATTATTCTTTTATAAAATCTGATTTTCATACAAAATTTCATAAGATTTTATAAAAGAAAACGTTTTACAAGATTCATGACTACCTTTTGTTTAAACACTTCTATTCATTTTCAAGTCATGAATCCTACAACAACAAAACCTATGCATCTCACAAGCATTTTTATGCTGACGTACCTATTTTCACATGTGTTTCAGGAGCTATTGCATGATGATATTCGAGACACACTTAGGCGGACCTGGGCCTTAGTGACTTAAAACTATGAAAGACAGTTTAATTCATGTTATGTTTCTGTAAATTCCTAGACAATCTCAACATTTTAAATTAATGAAACCAAACTTTAAATTCCATGTGTTGTGAAACAATAATTCTGTTACAACACTCCCTGAAGTTTCTGCCGCGATTTGTTGTTTTACGCGGTCGGGGTGTGACAGAAAAGTTGGTATCGGAGATCATGGTTATAGGAAATTAGGTTATTAGTAGTGCTTTGACCTAGTCTATAACCTTCCTGGGACCCTAACGCGAGTTTACTTGAGTTTAGATTCTAAAACAATACCGTCACCTATCTTTAGGTGACAACCACAACAAGAAAACAAATTACAAATCCGTTTTGAAAACAAATCATCTGTTCTTTGATGATTTGTTATAAGGTTTTGAAACTTTAAAGTTTTCAAAATCTCATCAAAGTTTGGGTCTTTATAATGTGAACACGTGCAATCTGGAAGGGTGGATGCCTGTACCTCGAGCTTTCTGTCTAAGGCTAGAGTGTTCGTACAAATCCACATAATTGGACCAGTCATTCTTACCTAGGAACTCTTGGGGTGAGAGTCCACTTATAGGCTAAAGCATGTCTTCGCGATACATTATTATGACCCATTTACTTTGATTAGCCACCGTGTTGTTTGTTTGTTTTAAGTAACGAACAAATGATCACAATCCTTATGCCTTATCGATATTCTTTTAAGCATTCAATTTTTACTATCTGATATCATCTCACTCGTTTCTTTTCATGTTTCTTTGCTCTTTTAGAATGCCTCCTCGACGTGACCCAACTCAGGATGCCGCCATGGCCGCCTTAATCACTCAGCAAATCCTTGTTGTACTCCCAAACCTGATAGCCCAGATAAACCAAGCAAACAACAACAATAACAACAATGCACCCGCTCCGTGCAACTATAAACAGTTCAAATCAGCTAAGCCACTCACATTTACTGGGTCTGAAGGGGCCACTGGGCTCCTACAATGGTTTGAGAGTATCGAAAGCACGTTTCGTCATGTACAATGCCCAAATGAGTGAAAGGTTGAGTTTGCATCGAGTGTATTTCAGAAAAGAGCACTTACATGGTGGAATGGTGTAATGAGGGATAGGGGTGCCGATGTGGCAATGGCACAAAACTGGGAAGAACTTCGAGCTCTAATGATGAAGGAGTTCTACCCTCATCATGAGCTCAGCGCATTGGAAATGGAATTTGATGATCTTAAACAAGACAATGGTGAACATCGAGCCTACACTGATCGTTATGAGGAGTTAAGTCTATTATGTCCAACTATGGTTACGCCTTTGGATAAAGCAATTGAGAAATACATTGATGGCCTTCCTGACCCAGTTCAGGACATTGTTACTGGTAGTAATCCTACCACAGTTAGACAGGCCATTTAACTATCTGCTACCCTAACTGAATCTTAGATCAGAAAGGGTAAACTCTTTCGAAAAGGCGACAAGAAACAAGCTGCTAATACTACTCAAGAGGAAAACAAGGAAAACAAAACCGAATCTTCTAAGAAGCGTAAGGCTTCACAAAATTATGTGGTTGCTACTCAACCCAACCAAAACACTCACAACCAACCAGCTCAACCTCCTGCAAGGAAACCTTATGCCGGTACTGCACCGATATGCAACAACTGTAATGTACACCACCTAGCTCACCTATAGTGTCGTCAGTGTGGATCATGTGGGCGACTAGGTCACCTAGAAAATGCTTGTCGATTTAACCCAAACCAAGGTGGTCCAAACCAACCTCAAGTCAACCCTGCTCAAGCTCTCTTTCCACCTGGTTCTTGCTACAACTGTGGCGTGATGGGCCATTTCAGAAACAATTGCCCAAAGCTTGTTAATGCAACTCCATCCCGTGGTTGAGCAATTGGCCAACTGGAAGACGATGCCGCTTTGAAACAACTTAACTTTATGTTTTATTTCTTTCTTATCCTAGACTATGAGACAATTATGTTGGTTTATAAATAAATCTTTATTTGCATTTCGATGTACGAAAACAAATGTGTTTATATATGTGTATGACATACCCTTACGATACCGACACCAAGGAACTATGTTCCTTGCAAGACAAACTACTCTTGTAGTTCTCTCATTCATGTGATCGCTCGCGATTTCCTCGAAAATCCTAAGTACTTGTTTCCTTCTAAGAAACAAAGTACAAGGTACAAGTTTCAACTCTTGACGAATACCCAAAGTACCACTTTAAATCCTTGCTTGGATATCTAAGGTTACTTTTCATAAATCCCTCAATAGTCTTTTGTGTTATGTCTATGTATATATCATTTCATTGTGGTTTTCATAACAACATACAGAGTATATGTTTTCAAAACCTCTTTCACGATTTTAAAAACTTTTCATATGGTTTAAAACATTTAACATGGTAAATTTACTTAATATACCAAATGTGTAATTTCAAAAGCATTATCCATGTTCTCAAAAACCATATACATGATTTCAAAACCATTTCACATGGTTTTGAAACATTTTATAGACATATTTACCCAATACACCTACCACATGATTTCAAAAGCATTACATAAGGTTTCAAAAACATTAAACATATTTTCCAAAGAACCCCATTCATAGTTTTCAAGAACATTCTGCTCATATGTTGACTTAACATATGTAGTACACAACCTCCAAACTCTGCTTCATATGTCACCTTGGCATATCTAGCACCTTGACTTCATAAACATTTTACCTCATGTTTTGATTTAAGCACATCTAAGAACAAGGTTTCGAAACATCTCTCACTACACAGATTCCAAAATCCTTATAGGATCTTCCTATCTTCATGGTTAAATCCTTGTGGAAATTCGAAGCGCAAAATCAAAGTCTAGGGATTGGATTCCTGACATACTTTAAATACACATGTTCAAATCAATAACAAGTTTACAAACAAAATTTATAACAAGTTGATAACAAATTGATGACCAAGTTGACAATTATGTGTTTATGTGTTTATGTATGAATCAAATTACTCGCTATCCAAATCCTCATAGAATCTTCCATATCCTTATATGATGGATTCATAGAAGGATATCCAAAGGTACTATCTTAAATCCTTAATGGGCATCTATGTAATAGTTAAGACACTTGGATTGTAAGGTACTATTCCAAAGTTAAAGACATCATTCGTTGATGTAGTTAAAGAGACCTCGTGGGTGGTCTAGTTAAAGAGATTGATTCGTCAATCTAGTTAAAGATATCATTCGTTGATATAGTTAAAGAGACCCCTTGGGTGGTCTAGTTAAAGAGATTGATTCGTCGATCTAGTTAAAGATATCATGTGTTGATATAGTTAAAGAGAACCCTTGGGTGGTCTAGTTAAAGAGATTGATTCGTCGATCTAGTAAAAGATATCATGTGTTGATATAGTTAAAGAGACCCCTTGGGTGGTCTAGTTAAAGAGATTGATTCATCAATCTAGTTAAAAATATCATTCGTTAATATAGTTAAAGAGACCCTCTGGTGGTCTAGTTCAAGGGGTCATTCATTGATCTAGTTAAAAAGATCCTTTGGTGACCTAGTTAAAGACACTCTTTGGTGGTCTGTTTAAAGAGATCATTCGTTGATCTACTTAAAGAGACTATATGGTAGTCTAGTCAAGTCACCACAGGATTATTTATTTGATTTTTTCCCCTGCACATTATAAAATTAACTCTGCGGACTGTGCAAGGAATTCCGTAATTATGGATGCATACGTAATTATGGAATTTAGTGCACAGAAACAACAGCAAGTTTTGTCATGTGTAATTTAATTTACTAGAAGTTATGGACCTTGACCAATGTTGTTTTTATGATATACTCTCCGACTTCAATTTCGAACACACACAAGTTTCCTCTAAATTAAATTTCGGGACGAAATTTCCTAAAGTAGGGGAGACTGTGACATCTGTGCCTCTATGACCATCATACAAGTACTAATTCAATGAAATCTTCTGTTTCAATCTTGGAATTTGTACAAATACATGTGACCTTTGCACATATCAATTCACGTTCGATTTCGAGCTCTAAATCGCTTTCTGGAAAGTTATACCCGAACTGATGCGTAAACAAAATCAGTTTAACGCGAAAAACACTCCGGAACAGTGACATAGGCTTAACATACCTTAAATAACCTTTGCATAACTTAGAAATAAGTTTTGGAAGGTTTGGTGTCTCGAAATCAAGTTTATTCGATCGCAGGGACTATTTACGACAAACTACGAAAGTCTGCCGATTCGTACTGTAACGGACCTTTTGGAACATGATCATAAGCTAAACATACCCTAAACATTCTTTACATATCTTAGAAATAGGCTTTGAGGGGTTCTGTAACATCTATGCTTGTTATCATTGTGAACAGTTCGTTTATCAATAAAACAATGTTATTTGATCCCAATGTTTGTTTGGTTATGTTTTACATTTTTCATGTTTTGACTTTTATTCAATTTCAAACTCTATATGGCTTTCTGGAGAGTTATACGCAAACTGGTGCGTAAACGTAATCAGTTTAATGCGACAAATACTCCGGAACATCAACATATACTTAACATAACTTAAATAACCTTTACATAACTTAGAAATAAGTTTTGAAGGCTTTGGTATGGCAAAAACAAGTTAATTCGCTTATAGGGACTAAACTTGACAAACTGTGAAAGTATGCCAATTTGAACTGTAACGAACATTCCGGAACATGACCATAAGTTAAACACACCTTAAATATCCTTTATGTAGCTTAGAAATAGGCCTTGAGGGGTTCGGTGTGCTAAAATAAACTTTTGGGTCATTCAGGGACTAAAAGTGTCAAAAAGTGCATAAGTTTGCATTTTCGGCATAACTTACGTTCTGAATACATTCGGACATCCAAAAATTTATGTAAGCACTAAAATATTTTATTTTAGTGTTTGGCTTGAGAAAAATCCATTCGTCGCGTCATTTGGATCATTTTTCGCTCTTATGCGCATTCCGTCGTAATTAAGCGATCATCGCGATCGTACGACCAAACGAACCAACATCCGGCATATTTTTGAGCATGTTTCATGTCCACAATGTTTAGGCATCATTTTAGGGCCTTAACGTTGGCTTAACGGGCCTTAACGTGTCGGAAATGGCTTGAACACATAACAGGGACTGAAACTGTCATTTGGTAAACATGTTTCTGATCTGTGAAGGCCAGGCGGCCCGCGTAAGTTCTGTGTGTATCTTTACGCGGCCCGCGTCAGGCTCCTAGACCAGATTCAGTGTATTAACAGCCTGTTAACAGGCTTTCAAACACCCCAAAGGCCAATGCCATGTGTCAAACTCTTGTGGTGGGGGCAAAATGAGTTACCACAACATTCCGACAAGTGTACGGGCGAGATCAAGGCACGTTATCCAAGAAACGATCCTAACGGTGAATCGAAATCTATAAATACCCATCCATCCCCATTGCAAAACCCACAAGAATCTGATTTGAGAAGCTCTAAGTTGAAACCATTGTTTCATACCCGAGCTACTTGAATCAAGATTAGCATTCGGGGACCCTTCGTAAGTATTCCTTCGTTCTTTTATTGCTTTTCGAGTCCGAAAGTCAAACTTTGTTTGACTTTCTGCATTGACCATTTTATGGTCAATGCGAAGTTCGTTTTAACTTCGCAACGTGAGCGTAATCACGATGGTTATAGTCCCTTGTGACTATGCCGATTGATTACCACGTTGTCTTGGGTCGTAAGGGTAAGCGATCTAATAAATCGCTTATACCTTCGAACCCGACCCATTTGGTCGATCATTAGGATCCGACAAAACACATTAGGTGACCATAGTATATAGGGAATAACCTTCCGAGGTTATACCATATGGTCGCTTCGTTTAAGTAGTTGCATGATAGGTAGTTTATATGCCTTAGGTAAATTACCAAAATACCCCTTTGATGCCAAAATTCATTTTAAACATATATAACATAACTTTTGACATCTAAACTGATTTGACAACAATATTAGACATGTTAAGGCATATGTTACTTGTCATAGGACTAGTTAAGCGGTCCGAACGCGTTTCACGCAAATGACGCGTTAAAGTAGCATAAGCTACCTAAACGGGTCGTAATGGGTCCTAAGCACTTAGGCTAGGTTTCATTTAGTATGTAGGCTTTGTTAAACCATACTACATGAGTTCCCATACTCATTTGGTTTACGAGCCCTCATTCTATCCGATCCTCCGATTTAGGTCCGGTTTATTAACATAGTTACCTATATTAGGTGTCGTTTGATTCCGTGATCTCTAGCATTGCTTGGTGGTTATCTTAGGACTTCTAAGCAATCTCAAGTTAGTACATAGACCCCTCTTTTACTGTTTTCCAAACATTTTGGGGTGAAACACATATGCCTACTTGTTACTTTCATGCTTTTCCATGTTTTCATATCATATGCTTGTTATGTTCAATAGTACACTTATAGTACATGATTTCATTGTGTTTATGCTATGTATGCCCATTGTGTGCATATTTAGTACATTGTTTTACATTACATTTCATGCTATGTATGCCCATTTTGTGCATATTTAGTACATTGTTTTACATTACATTTCATGCTATGTATGCCCATTGTGTGCATATTTAGTACATTGTTTTACATTACATTTCATGCTATGTATGCCCATTGTGTGCATATTTAGTACATTATTATACATTACATTTCATGCTATGTATGTCCATTGTGTGCATACTTAGTACATTGTTTTACATTACATTTCACGCTATGTATGTTCATTTGATTACATACTTAGTGCATTGTTTTCACATGCTTACATTTTGGTATAACATTTGGTTTGTTCAAATGGGACAATATACATTCATTAACATTAGCTACGCCGTTCGTTAGTAGGTAGTGGTACCATAGTGTAACATCTGTGCTTGTAATCATTGTGAACAGTTCAGTTATCAATAAAACAATGTTATTTGATCCCAATGTTTGTTTGATTGTGTTTTACATTTTTCATGTTTTGACTTTTATTCAATTTCAAACTCTACATCGCTTTCTGGAGAGTTATACGCAAACTGATTCGTAAACGTAATCAGTTTAATGCGACAAATACTCCGGAACATCAACATATACTTAACATACCTTAAATAACCTTTACCTAACTTAGAAATAAGTTTTGAAGGCTTTGGTATGGCAAAACCAAGTTAATTTACTTACAGGGACTAAACTTGACAAACTACGAAAGTATGCCAATCTGAACTGTAACAGACATTCCGGAACATGACCATAAGTTAAACATACCATAAATATCCTTTACATAGCTTAGAAATAGGCTTTAAGGGGTTCGGTATGCTAAAATAAACTTTTGGGTCATTCAGGGATTAAAAGTGTCAAAAAGTGCACAAGTTTGCATTTTCGCGCATAACTTACTTTCTGAATACATCCGGACATCCAAAAATTTATGTAAGCACTAAAATATTTTATTTTAGTGTTCGGAATAAGAAAAATCCATTCGTCGCGCAATTTGGATCTTTTTCGCGCTTATGCGCATTCCGTCGTAATTAAGAGAAGATCGCGATCGTACGGCCAAACGAACCGACATCTGAGATATTTTTGAGCATGTTTCATGTCCACAATGTTTAGACATCATTTTAGGGCCTTAACGTTGGCTTAACGGGCCTTAGAAGTGTCGGAAATGAGTTTAAACACCAACAGGGACCAAATCTACCATTTTTCAAAGTCGGCTGCTGATCAGACAGGCCAGGCGGCCCGCCTACACTTCTGGTAAAACTGAAGCGGGCCGCGTCAGACTCCCAGACAGCAAAAACATACAGAAACTTTGAATCTGGTCCATTTCACTTATGCACATGGTATTTCTCAATACTATGGGCTCCAATGGTTTTCAAAAACCACTATCTTGATGTGTATGGCCAAGATCAAAGCACGGTTTCCTAGAAACGATCCTAACGGCTAACCGAACACTATAAATACCCCGTGCCATCCATTTCTAAACCCACTAGAATTTTGATTTGAGAAACTCTAAGTTGAAACCATTGTTTTATACCTGAGATTCTTGGATTGAGATTAGCATTCGGGGACCCTTCGTAAGTATTCTTTCGTTCTTTTATTGCTTTTCGAGTCCGAAAGTCAAACTTTGTTTGACTTTCTGCGATTGACCAGTTTATGGTCAATGCGAAGTTCGTTTGAACTTCGCAACGTGATTGTAATCACGATGGTAATAGTCCCTTGGGACTATGCCTACTGATTACCACGTTGTCTAGGGTCGTAAGGTAAGCGATCTAAACAATCGCTTATACTTTCGAACCCGACCCACTTGGTCGATCATTAGGATCCGACCAAACACATTAGGTGACCATAGTATATAGGGAATAACCTTCCGAGGTTATACCTTATGGTCGCTTCGTTTGAATAGTTGTATGATAGGTAGTTTATATGCCTTAGGTAAATTACCAGAATACCCTTTTCATGTATAATTGGTAATAAAGCATATGTAACCTAAACTTTTGTCACATAACTGATTATGTAACATGTTTAGGCATATAACACTTGTCATAGGACTAGTTAGGCGGTCCGAACGCGTTTCACGCGAACGACGCGTTAAAGTAGCATAAGTTACCTAAACGGGTCGTAATGGGTCGTAAACAATTATGTTAGGTTTCAATTAGTATGTAGGCTTTGTTAAACCATATTACACGAGTTTCCATACTCGTTTGGTTTACGAACTCTCATGCTACCCGATCTTCCGATTTAGGTCCGTTTTATTAACATAGTTACCTATATTAGGTGCCGTTTGATTCCGAGATCTCTATCATTATTTGGTTGTCACTCGAGGACTACTGAGTAATCTCAAGTGAGTACATAGACCCCTCTTTTACTGTATTCCAAACGTTTTGGGGTGGAACACATGAGCCTACTTGTTACTTTCATGCTTTCCTGCTTTGACATCATATACCTGCTATGTTCATTAGTACATTATAGTACATGATTTCATTACATTTCATGCTATGTATGCCCATTGTGTGCGTACTTAGTACATTGTTTTACATTACATTTCATGCTATGTATGTCCATTGTGTGCATACTTAGTACTGTCACACCCGCTCGTAGCGGAAACGCGAGGTGTGATCTGATCGGTTCTCATTGCATAACAATATAAGTGAACAATACTAAATGAATAAAAACAAGCTCCAATGCCATTGTCATAATTGTTTCGAAAGAACGCAACATAAGTTAAATGTATTTGTTACAAACCATCAAATGAAAATGCGTTTTCATCGTTCTATACATCAAAATGTAAGTCTTAAAATGTCAAGGCTTTGACCACTATATCACCGCAAAGAGGCGGTATATAACGGGCAAACCCTTCAAATGGTGGCATGGAGTCTTGATACTTGCTTTCCTTGACTGAAATGTCTGTCAGGTCCACTAATTTCCTGAAATACATGTTAAGTTTGAAAACATCAACAAAAGTTGAGCGAGTTCATGCAGTTTAGCTGTATGAGTTGTATCTGTAAAATGTGAGTTGTATAAACTGTATCTGTAAAATGTGAGTTGTATAAACTGTATCTGTATGAATGATGTATAAACCGTATCCACAACATGTGAATTGTATAAAATGTATCTGTATGTATGATGTATAAACTGTATCCACAACATGTGAATTGTATAAAATGTATCTGTATGTATGATGTAGTATGTAAAGCGTCAATGAAATCGTTGATCATTAATGTTTCGCGAGGACATTAATATGTGTGACGAATTAGGAAGCAATCCAACCCTAGACGATTTTATGTCGACTCCTATCGACTGGGACACAAACGCACTCTTCTGTATGGGTCCACGACCAAGAGTGGGGCTCGCCAAAACCCATTAGATCTAACCCCTTGTACCTAGGTCCAAACTGGATTAATGGTGCTTATAGTATGGCCCTAATTCTCACATGATCTATGGTGTTTCATTACCTAACTTTAACATACGATGAACATGTATTTTCCCCGATAGTTGTAAAGTTGTAAAACATTTAAATGAATAGGGGACATGAACTCACAGAATTGCGTCCGTGAATAGAAGTAAATAAGATCTCACGTGCGGTCGTCCTGAATAGCGTTGCGACCTACAAATGTTCTTATTTTTGTTAGACACTTCGGTCTTTGTAAAGAACTTGAGTACAAGTCTTGTGTCTTCAATATGTGTAAGACTTGTATGTCTTTACTGTTCGTTAACTGTGTATTCGATGAATGAGTTGTTTAGTCGGATCTAGTCCGCTGAATTTCGTGTCTTATATGTATCAATTGTATAGTTGTGTTTCCAATAATGGTAACATTGGGCCAAGCCCATGTTTTCAAGTTATTGGGCTTAAATAGTGCTGGGCCTTAAATAGTGTTGGGCCTCAATAGTGTTGGGCCTCAAATAGTGTTGGGCCTCAAATAGTGTTGGGCCTCAAATAGTGTTGGGCTTGTATAGTGTTGGGCTTGAATAGTGTTGGGCTTGAATAGTGTTGGGCTTGTATAGTGTTGGGCTTGAATAGTGTTGGGCTTGAATAGTGTTGGGCTTTGGCCCATATGTTTAGTATTTGGGCTTAGCCCATGAATTTATGTTAAGCCCATTATGAAGATAAGCCCATTAAGAAAAATAGCCCATTAAGTAAAATAGCCCTTTAAGTAATATAAGCCCATTTATTTTTATAAAAACCTTTTTATAAAAATTTACTAAGTATACTTGTTAGTAAATAAAAACATACTAGTTTTTATAAGTTTATAAACATTCGAAATTTGTTATCGATAGGATACTTATATTTCGTGTCGATAAATCGTCAAAACGTCGTAGTAACTCCTTGGATTGGCAATTCACTTATGTAGTCGTCCGTCGTTCATTTTGACCATAAATGGTGTCCGATTATTTGAATCGTCCGTAACTCGTTTTAAGGCGTAAATATGTAAAGTCTTGTAAGACTTTGATTGTAATATGTCATGTGTTTATTTGTGTCATTATATTCAAGTTCCTCATTTGATAAATATAACTAATACCATCAAATAATTACATAGCACATAGGTTGTTAAATCGCCAAATATATATTTTCTAAAAATATATATTTATAACTAACTTTGTTTTTATAAAAAGAATTCTTTATATCTTTTTAAATCTTGTAAAGGTTTAGCCAAATATGATGGTTTTGTTAACATAATGTTTTATAAAAAAAAATGGCCATATAACCCTTGTATTAATCATTTAGCCATGTTTAATAAACATATCATTTTCTTTTTCAAATCACCACCAATTTACTCAACATCTTATCTAAACATATGAGACTTTTATAACATGAAATTATCAAGATGATATCCAAATCATGTAGGGTTTTAAACATGATCATAACATGTATTAACTAGTTCAAAAACCAAGTTTAATTCTAGTTTTAACAACTTTTATAAAAATCTCTAGTTGTATGTTATTTTTTTATAATCTTGTGAAAGTCTTATTTTTAAATAAAAACCCTAAATACTTTCACAAGATCACTACTTATGATCATCCATTTAATCCTTTATGTTAAAACCCTTTAACATAAACATGTATAATTTTTAGATCATGTCTTAAAACATCTTCTAACAATTTATTTGTATCATAATCATCATAACAAGATCTAATATGCATATAACAAGTCTAAGATCACAATATAAACAAACATAATTATATCATGATTATTATCTTTGCTTCTTTGTATTTTCTTCATGTTTATTATGTATGATTTCTTGGTTATTATTAGTAATAATAACAATCATAATCATAATATATGTAAAAAAAAATAGATATAGAAGCTTACTTCTAGCACTAGGCTAGGGATGATCTTAGAAGCTTAATAAGAACTAAGAAGATGATGATCTTGATGGTAGAACACTTTTGTATGGATGAAAACCCTTCCTTTTACTTCCAAAAGCTTTAGATCACCTTATGTTACTTGGAAATCCATATTAATCATGAAGGAAGTAATAAAAATAAATGGGTTTTTGAAGATGTTCTTGGTAATATGGATGAAGATTGAAAGAGTTCTTATGTGTGTGAAAGATAAGGTGTAAAAGTATGATAATGTGGTTAGTAACTAAAGTACTAAGTGTTATAATCTTTCACCAACATCATCCACTTGCAACTAATAAAAAAAATATCTAGATATTAATCAAAAGAATAAGGGGTAAAGTGTAACATTTTTTATAAAAATGTCTTAAACATGTAGATATTTTGGTAATTAGGCTAAGTATGGTGATTAGGGTAATCTTTCACCATTAGAGGGTAATTAGTGATTCGAAACATAAATTAACATTAACTAGTTCACTAAACTAGTAGAAATCATGTTTTGATACTTTGAATGCTTTTCGTTTCGTCGTTGGCTAGTTTACGGCACTTTTGTGGCGTACCGACGGAAGTTTGCCGTAAGTTGACATTCCGCATTAAAAAGATGTATGAAGTTATTTTGAATCCCAAAATAAGCTTAACTAGTTTACCAAAGCTTTCATTTGGTTGTTTTCGGTGTCGGAAATGTCGTTTATTAGCTTGTCGGTGTAGAAACGGACAAGTTGTGGGGGTTGCAACGCAGTGTCGAGAGCTTATGTTTCGAATACCCCATTAATATCCTCATATTGTTTCCATATGTTTGTCATCATTTGTCATATTTTCGGAGTCCCGGTAATGCTAAATTATTATTTTGGACAAGTTAAAATTGTCTTATTTTTAGTGAAACAGACGATTTAGCGATTAGGGCGTTGTACCGGAAAGTCTTATATCTTTGCAAGATATGTTTTCGTATTAGTGTTTTCTTATATAAACGGACTCAGTTATGTCATCCGTGTGTCGTTTTTCCTTGTTTCGTTCTGTCTTCACGGTTTTTGCTGGCATGAATAGTGTAACCGTGAATAGTGCGCGCAGCACTTTTTACCAACACTTTTAGGAAATTGTTTAATTGGTTTCGCAATACAACGAAAACCAATATATGTTATATCATTGTTTTCTTGTCCTAACATTGTCGTCTAATATACGACACCGTTACGTAATTAAATTACGCTAATTGCATGAGATTATATACTAAGAATAGTGATTAGACTGTACGGAATTTCCGGTTATTTGCCATTTGTCACATTCTCCCCTTGTTATTGGGAATTTCGTCCCGAAATTCAAACTGAGTCATCCTTTGCAGGAGACTACTCAAACAGGTGAGGATATTTTGGTTTTGATTTGATCTGCACGTTCCCAAGCATATTCGGGTCCGTGTCGAGAGTTCCAACGAATTTTTACTAATATGTTACAATTCCTTCATATTTTCTGGACCTTCCGGTCCATGACCTTTACAGGTGCTTTATGAATTGGAGTTTGTCATCAATGTGAATCTCATCCTCCGAGATGATAACCGTTTCTTGTGTTGGACTCTACTTAAGATTCGACACATGAAATGTGTCGTGTACACTGCTTAGTTCGTCTGGTAACTTCAAGTTGTAGGCAATAGTGCCAATCTTTTCTAAGATTTCAAATGGTCCAATGTAACGAGGGTTAAGCTTTCCACGTTTACCGAACCTCACTACGCCTTTCCAAGGTGAGACTTTCAACAAGACTTTGTCTCCAACCTCGAAAGATAATGGTTTTCGTCTTTTATCTGCGTAGCACTTTTGTCGATCGCGAGCCGTCTTGATACGGTCTCGGGTCTGAAAAATTTTTAGTCTCTTGGACTAGTTTCGGACCAATTATTTAACTATCGCCTGTTTCCGCCCAACATAGCGGAGAGCGACACTTTCGACTATAAAGAGCTTCAAACGGTGCAGATTGTATACTAGTATTGTAGCTGTTATTGTAGGAAAACTCAACTAAAGGTAGATGAGTATCCCAATTGCCGCCTAAATCCATAACATATGCGCGAAACATATATTCGAGTGTTTGGATTGTCCGTTCGCTCTGGCCGTCAATTTATGGATGAAAGGCTGTACTTGGATTCAAATGAGATCCAAAGGCCTGTTGAAATGATTTCCAAATTCTAGAAATAAAACGACCGTCTCGGTCTGAAATGATTGAAATAGGCACTCCATGACGAGCCACTATTTCTTTGAGATAGAGTTCTGCTAGTTTCTCAGTATTATCCTTCTATCAAATCGGTAAGAAGTGCGTGGACTTTGTTAGTCTATCGATGATTACACATATCATGTAGTGACCTCTTGAGGTCCTGAGTAACTTCGTAATGAAGTACATCGATATTTGTTCCCATTACCAAACGGGAATCTCGGGTTGTTGTAACAAGTCCGAGGGATTTTGCTACTCGACTTTGACTTTCGCGCAAGTCAAGCATTCTCTGATATAAGTCGCGATATCACTTTTGAGGTTAGGCCACCAGTAGTATTCTTTCACTACTTAGGCCTATGTGCTTCCTCAAAATATCATCTCGAAGGCCGCTAAAGAATAGAACCCAATTTCGACTCATAAGGTATAAAGTTCCATCTTCTTTACAATAATTGTTTCTTCATGCCTCGAAGTGTTTCTGCTTGAATATGCTCTTCCTTGAGCGCTTGTGAATCATCTTCTCTAATGCTTGAACTCTCAGTGTTCTAACTCGTTCCTTGCGGCTCAAGGCATCTGCTACAACATTTGCCTTGCCCGGATGGTACTTTATTTCACAATCATAGTCGTTCAACAATTCAACATACATCGTTGACGTATATTTAATTCTTTTTGGTTGAATATGTGTTGAAGACTTTTATGATCCGTGAAAATAATGCATTAAGTACCATATTAATAATGTCGCCATAATTTTTAAGCGAATACCACCACGCCTAACTCAAGGTCGAGAGTGGTATAGTTCTTCTCATGAACTTTTTAATTGGGCACGACGTGTACACAATAACTTTTTCACATTGCCTGAGTACGCAACCCAATCCTTGATGCGAAGCATCATAGTCTACAACAGAGTCATCGGTATCGTCGGATAATGATAAGATTGTAAAATACTATGCACCAACCTTAAGAATAAGTTGTAAGGCTATATCTTGTTTTTCGATTTGGGGCGAATTTATTGTCTTTAACAACTCTAAAATGGTTCTCAAATGTTGCTCATGTTCATCAGTCGATCGAGAGTATATCAAAATGTCGTCAATAAACACTATGACGAATTTGTCAAGATACGGCTTGCACACACGATTCATTAAATCCATGAAGACCGCTGGTGCATTTGTTAAACCAAAAGGCATAACGAGAAACTCGTAATGACCGTAACGAGTCTTAAAAGCCGTTTTCGGTATGCTTTCCTCTTGAATTCGTAACTGATGATACTCCGATCGTAAGTCTATATTAGAGTAGAAGCTAGAACCTTTCATAAACCATTTGAGTTAGCTGGAAATTCATTCGTAACATGGTTTAGAAATATGAATTTTCATTCATCATAATGTTGTGCACTTTTGAAAAAGTTGCATGTCTTTCCACCCCCAAAACCTTTATAAAGATGTATAATGGTAAAGAGTGGGGGTTATGAACTCACAGCATCCTTATTCGGTCAACTACAAGGTTCAGAAGGTGCTAATCGACATGGAGATTTGGCTATGGGTGCGGCTCCCGGTACCAAGTCGATGTGAAACTCGACTTGTTGATATGGTGGTAGTCCTGGCAAGTCTTCAAGAAAGACTTCAGAAAATTATTTTACCACAGGAATATCTGTCAGCAGCGGCCCAACGGCCTTCTTATCGACAACTTGTGCTAGGAAGGCAGTACAACCTTTTTGTAAGCACTTCTATGCCTTCATGCAATTGAGGATCCGCAATGATGTGTCAGGCTTCTCTCCGTGAATAACAAATGTCTCTTTGTTCGAAAGTGATAGACGAATGATCTTCTCATGACAGAAGACTTCGGCTAGGTTATCGGATAACCAAACCATGCCAACCACAACTTCGAAACTACCCAAGTGAACGGGTAAGAGATCGATATTGAATTTCAGCTCCAGACTCTACTAGTTTACCGTTTGCCAATTCTATAGGATGAGGAGACGTCTAGCTTACGTGACTCTAGGCCAAGTACATTTTTAATTCTATGTAGTAAGGACTCCACTGTAAAGATGTAGAGAACAATCCAATCCCTGTGTTTAGATGTAGGATAACCCAATCCCTATTTGTAGCTAGGACAATCCCGTCACTAGCCATGAAACTATGCATGTGAAATGTTGCGATAAAGCTAAAAATCGGCAATGGTATCAAATAATATGGATGTGAAATGTTGATTGATAGGATACGTAACGGTGACCCTTAATAATTTGACATGTCTCAGATAATTCCCCATTAGCTAACTTGATATAGTAATGTGTGTCCAACATGACTCTAATTCGAGTATATGCTTAACATTTAAAGACAATAGCTAAGCTCGGTGTTGGTATTAAAAGAATTGATACATGATGATCGTAGAGTGTACGTACTCATGACTTCATTGGGATTTTGTGGAGTATTCATAGTTCTAACCACACACACACTTATTCACATTTAGGATTTCGACAAGTTACCAGCATACATCCTGGTACCAAAATCGTTTATGGCAGCAGTTGCCTTCATTTCTCTCATGGCGAAAGTTATTGTTTGAGTGATTGCGGTAGGGAGGGATGATGCTGTCATGCTTCGGATCTCCGAGGCTAAACCTAAAATGTAACACTCAGTGTGTTTGAATTCGGGTGTTACCCATTATGGAACAACCCTTGAGATATCGTGAAAGCATCAAGTGTAACCAACAATATTGGCTCTAGTTATGATTGAGTTCTTTTATAAAATCATATGAAGATAGATATGAAAATCAGATGATATAAAAGAATAATGTATGGTTAAATAAATAACCAATGAAAATGTAGTGTATAAATATATCATGTCTCGAAATAGAATATTATGTCTTGTGTAGAGGATGTCGTGTCTTGTGCGAAAATGTCGTGTCTTGTCTTTGTCGAAGAGATTTGAATAACACCACGATATGCAATATAATATAAGCACTTATATATAGGAAGTACCAGCGGCGTATCCACCATGCTTTTATCATATTACACACGTCTCATCACTTACAAATAACCACCAAAAATGTCTTGTGTATACCAACGTCAAATGACATGTATAACAATGTCTTGCGTAACAATGTCATGTATAAAACATGTCTTGATTAAAAGCAATGGTTTTCAACACATAACTTTTAACTTAAACAATTGATTCTTTTGGCGCCATGATCTTTTTAATACACACTATTAAAAGAATCTAGACATTTATTTGGATAAATAGAGTCTATCATGTGCCCAAGAATGAAGAATGCAATCAATCGGTCATGGAAACCTCAAGACTATATTGTTCATACATGTTTGAATAAATGATAATGTGGATAACCAAAACCAAAAGGTGTAATGCCTCTTGCGTGTATTGGTCATATGTTTAAATGGAAAAGAGAAAAAAAAAAAATTCGTTGAGGAGGGGAAACTAACCAGTGGTCTTCGTCTATATAATATGTATTCCCTACTCTATGGACCTCGATCGTCCTAAATAGAGAAAATCCTTTGTCTTACTTGTCCATGTGACAATTATGGTAATAGTGCTTGAGTTTCACGAGCTCTAGCAAGATTATTAGAATCTCCAAAAATGTCGAATAGAATGCAATGAGGGAGTTGCAGTATGGCGCATGCCATACCATCCCTTGGAAAAAAGACAAATGTCAAACGACGGAATTTATTGTATCACTTCCAATAAATATGATAAGGTGGAATATGATAAAGTAAGGTAAGGTAAAGTAGGATAAAGTGTCATAGACACCCTGGAACCAACCCATGTTCAAGAATTCCGAGAATGTTGAGGAAAATCCTCCATGAGTAGCTAACACGTTTTATTCGTTTAAATGACTAGTCTCAACTGAAACGTGATATAGATCGAATGTTAGGTGTGAACAAATACTTGTCGTCTTCCTGTATTGTATTGTATTGTATGGTATTGTATTGTATTGTATTGTATTGTATTGTATTGTAGGGTGTTATACTAACCACCACAGTTCGTGTTCTAATAGATAAGAAACATTGAATCTCGAATAATAATTTAAGAATTTGAACGAATAGTGATCATTAGCTTGACCCGCAGAGTCCACCAGAATTTCCATGCACTACAAGTTGTTATTACGTAGGCCTCCGTAATAATAAATTGCCTTGCATGGTCACCCTAGCGTTCTCTCGTACAAAACAACCGATCAGTCAGAGGGGGGACACTATTGTCTATATACCTTCAACATAGGAGGGACCTTCGTGATAACTCACGTGTCAACGTCCGTTGTTGTTACTCGCAGGACGGTACGACGTTAGATGAAATAGAAATGGAAAGAATCTGTAACAATAACAATTGAATAGGCACCTTCAAGATGAGTACTTCATCTTCCTTGTAAGGACAAGAGTATATCCACCTTGATTAGTATGAGTCACATGGATCTCGTCCCACTAATGGAGTTGTTGTCCAAGGTTACCACCTTCGCCTCATCGTCATTATCATGGTCAGGCATCTCAGCATTCGCGAGAAAGCAACCATATTTTACGGAATTAAGTTTAAGATTTCACTTAGGAATCATGTTCGGCATAAGCTCCGCAATAGACATGAGGTCGATATTTTCACCGTGTGAGTAAAGAATAATAATAGAGTTTGAAGTCGAAGGTATTTTGTTCTTGGCAAAATATTTCATGCAACATATATATGAACCACCTATATATATAATCATGTAAATCCTATCAATCAAGGATTTCTATCTTGTATAAGCTGAACCAGTAAACTGTTTATAATGCATAAACTGATAATGTATTGTATTGTAGGCACATAGTCTATTAATGTATTGTGTCTGTTTCTCATAGACTTCACCCATGGAAATGTCCTCGCTTGATTTATGTGAAATGAATTTTTGCTGTAGTGGACCTTGAAAAATGTTTATGCAATGAAAACCTTTTGACTTGTCCAATTTTATTTATTATCTGTTCAACATGAACAAGAGGTTTTCGTGAGAGATCCCTAGTGATTGTAGACTTAGACTCGAGAAAGAATCCTGGTTCACTACAATCGATGCTCTGATACCAATCTGTCACACCCGCTCGTAGCGGAAACGCGAGGTGTGATCTGATCGGTTCTCATTGCATAACAATATAAGTGAACAATACTAAATGAATAAAAACAAGCTCCAATGCCATTGTCATAATTGTTTCGAAAGAACGCAACATAAGTTAAATGTATTTGTTACAAACCATCAAATGAAAATGCGTTTTCATCGTTCTATACATCAAAATGTAAGTCTTAAAATGTCAAGGCTTTGACCACTATATCACCGCAAAGAGGCGGTATATAACGGGCAAACCCTTCAAATGGTGGCATGGAGTCTTGATACTTGCTTTCCTTGACTGAAATGTCTGTCAGGTCCACTAATTTCCTGAAATACATGTTAAGTTTGAAAACATCAACAAAAGTTGAGCGAGTTCATGCAGTTTAGCTGTATGAGTTGTATCTGTAAAATGTGAGTTGTATAAACTGTATCTGTAAAATGTGAGTTGTATAAACTGTATCTGTATGAATGATGTATAAACCGTATCCACAACATGTGAATTGTATAAAATGTATCTGTATGTATGATGTATAAACTGTATCCACAACATGTGAATTGTATAAAATGTATCTGTATGTATGATGTAGTATGTAAAGCGTCAATGAAATCGTTGATCATTAATGTTTCGCGAGGACATTAATATGTGTGACGAATTAGGAAGCAATCCAACCCTAGACGATTTTATGTCGACTCCTATCGACTGGGACACAAACGCACTCTTCTGTATGGGTCCACGACCAAGAGTGGGGCTCGCCAAAACCCATTAGATCTAACCCCTTATACCTAGGTCCAAACTGGATTAATGGTGCTTATAGTATGGCCCTAATTCTCACATGATCTATGGTGTTTCATTACCTAACTTTAACATACGATGAACATGTATTTTCCCCGATAGTTGTAAAACATTTAAATGAATAGGGGACATGAACTCACAGAATTGCGTCCGTGAATAGAAGTAAATAAGATCTCACGTGCGGTCGTCCTGATTAGCGTTGCGACCTACAAATGTTCTTATTTTTGTTAGACACTTCGGTCTTTGTAAAGAACTTGAGTACAAGTCTTGTGTCTTCAATATGTGTAAGACTTGTATGTCTTTACTGTTCGTTAACTGTGTATTCGATGAATGAGTTGTTTAGTCGGATCTAGTCCGCTGAATTTCGTGTCTTATATGTATCAATTGTATAGTTGTGTTTCCAATAATGGTAACATTGGGCCAAGCCCATGTTTTCAAGTTATTGGGCTTAAATAGTGCTGGGCCTTAAATAGTGTTGGGCCTCAATAGTGTTGGGCCTCAAATAGTGTTGGGCCTCAAATAGTGTTGGGCCTCAAATAGTGTTGGGCTTGAATAGTGTTGGGCTTGAATAGTGTTGGGCTTGTATAGTGTTGGGCTTGTATAGTGTTGGGCTTGAATAGTGTTGGGCTTGAATAGTGTTGGGCTTGTATAGTGTTGGGCTTGAATAGTGTTGGGCTTGAATAGTGTTGGGCTTTGGCCCATATGTTTAGTATTTGGGCTTAGCCCATGAATTTATGTTAAGCCCATTATGAAGATAAGCCCATTAAGAAAAATAGCCCATTAAGTAAAATAGCCCTTTAAGTAATATAAGCCCATTTATTTTTATAAAAACCTTTTTATAAAAATTTACTAAGTATACTTGTTAGTAAATAAAAACATACTAGTTTTTATAAGTTTATAAACATTCGAAATTTGTTATCGATAGGATACTTATATTTCGTGTCGATAAATCGTCAAAACGTCGTAGTAACTCCTTGGATTGGCAATTCACTTATGTAGTCGTCCGTCGTTCATTTTGACCATAAATGGTGTCCGATTATTTGAATCGTCCGTAACTCGTTTTAAGGCGTAAATATGTAAAGTCTTGTAAGACTTTGATTGTAATATGTCATGTGTTTATTTGTGTCATTATATTCAAGTTCCTCATTTGATAAATATAACTAATACCATCAAATAATCACATAGCACATAGGTTGTTAAATCGCCAAATATATATTTTCTAAAAATATATATTTATAACTAACTTTGTTTTTATAAAAAGAATTCTTTATATCTTTTTAAATCTTGTAAAGGTTTAGCCAAATATGATGGTTTTGTTAACATAATGTTTTATAAAAAAAAATGGCCATATAACCCTTGTATTAATCATTTAGCCATGTTTAATAAACAAATCATTTTCTTTTTCAAATCACCACCAATTTACTCAACATCTTATCTAAACATATGAGACTTTTATAACATGAAATTATCAAGATGATATCCAAATCATGTAGGGTTTTAAACATGATCATAACATGTATTAACTAGTTCAAAAACCAAGTTTAATTCTAGTTTTAACAACTTTTATAAAAATCTCTAGTTGTATGTTATTTTTTTATAATCTTGTGAAAGTCTTATTTTTAAATAAAAACCCTAAATACTTTCACAAGATCACTACTTATGATCATCCATTTAATCCTTTATGTTAAAACCCTTTAACATAAACATGTATAATTTTTAGATCATGTCTTAAAACATCTTCTAACAATTTATTTGTATCATAATCATCATAACAAGATCTAATATGCATATAACAAGTCTAAGATCACAATATAAACAAACATAATTATATCATGATTATTATCTTTGCTTCTTTGTATTTTCTTCATGTTTATTATGTATGATTTCTTGGTTATTATTAGTAATAATAACAATCATAATCATAATATATGTAAAAAAAAATAGATATAGAAGCTTACTTCTAGCACTAGGCTAGGGATGATCTTAGAAGCTTAATAAGAACTAAGAAGATGATGATCTTGATGGTAGAACACTTTTGTATGGATGAAAACCCTTCCTTTTACTTCCAAAAGCTTTAGATCACCTTATGTTACTTGGAAATCCATATTAATCATGAAGGAAGTAATAAAAATAAATGGGTTTTTGAAGATGTTCTTGGTAATATGGATGAAGATTGAAAGAGTTCTTATGTGTGTGAAAGATAAGGTGTAAAAGTATGATAATGTGGTTAGTAACTAAAGTACTAAGTGTTATAATCTTTCACCAACATCATCCACTTGCAACTAATAAAAAAAATATCTAGATATTAATCAAAAGAATAAGGGGTAAAGTGTAACATTTTTTATAAAAATGTCTTAAACATGTAGATATTTTGGTAATTAGGCTAAGTATGGTGATTAGGGTAATCTTTCACCATTAGAGGGTAATTAGTGATTCGAAACATAAATTAACATTAACTAGTTCACTAAACTAGTAGAAATCATGTTTTGATACTTTGAATGCTTTTCGTTTCGTCGTTGGCTAGTTTACGGCACTTTTGTGGCGTACCGACGGAAGTTTGCCGTAAGTTGACATTCCGCATTAAAAAGATGTATGAAGTTATTTTGAATCCCAAAATAAGCTTAACTAGTTTACCAAAGCTTTCATTTGGTTGTTTTCGGTGTCGGAAATGTCGTTTATTAGCTTGTCGGTGTAGAAACGGACAAGTTGTGGGGGTTGCAACGCAGTGTCGAGAGCTTATGTTTCGAATACCCCATTAATATCCTCATATTGTTTCCATATGTTTGTCATCATTTGTCATATTTTCGGAGTCTCGGTAATGCTAAATTATTATTTTGGACAAGTTAAAATTGTCTTATTTTTAGTGAAACAGACGATTTAGCGATTAGGGCGTTGTACCGGAAAGTCTTATATCTTTGCAAGATATGTTTTCGTATTAGTGTTTTCTTATATAAACGGACTCAGTTATGTCATCCGTGTGTCGTTTTTCCTTGTTTCGTTCTGTTTTCACGGTTTTTGCTGGCATGAATAGTGTAACCGTGAATAGTGCGCGCAGCACTTTTTACCAACACTTTTAGGAAATTGTTTAATTGGTTTCGCAATACAACGAAAACCAATATATGTTATATCATTGTTTTCTTGTCCTAACATTGTCGTCTAATATACGACACCGTTACGTAATTAAATTACGCTAATTGCATGAGATTATATACTAAGAATAGTGATTAGACTGTACGGAATTTCCGGTTATTTGCCATTTGTCACAAGTACATTGTTTTACATTACATTTCATGCTATGTATGTCCATTGTGTGCATACTTTGTACATCATTTCACATTACATTTCATACTAGGTACGCCCATTGTGTGCATACTTAGTACAGTTGTTTTCATAACATGCTTACATTTTGGTATGACATTTGGTTTGTTTAACATGGAACAATATATTCATTAACATTGATCACGCCGTTCGTTAGTAGGTAGTGGTACCATAGGAATTGACAACTCCCGTTCCTGAAATCCTGGGTTTGTTTGGATTGGAAGGAATGACCGAATTCGATATACATAACTTAGATAAACCTTTAATTTGTTTAAGGGTTTATCGCCACAGTCTCAAGGCTTGGATGTATGCATTTTCACAATACCGCATAGATGTTTGTATCAGTAAAGCATGCATTTGTTACACAAAACATAACTTTGATTTAAACTATGTTTTACTTCAATACCTTGTTTTTGTGCATTATACATATGGTTTAGTTGATATATTTCACTTACCATACATGACATTTTTGGTTACACATTACATGATCTACATTAAACATAAACATTTTGACATTGATATACATAGTTGGTGGTTTACATTGGACATAGACATTTCGATATGGTTTACACATTAACACATGACAATTCATTTATACATGAACAATTTACATTGATGGTTGGTTTGAGTAAATGATTTGAGTAACGAGGCGTGTGTAATATGATACAAGCATGGTGGATACGCCGCTGGTACTTCCTATATATAAGTGTTTGTATGACATTACATGTCGTAGCGTTACGGAAATCATTTCAATATTGGGCATATTACTTTTTTTACATAAACATCTTATTTTCACAAGACAATGATTTACAAAACAACTTATCTTATACAAACTCATTTTTACTTGGTTATTCATTTAACCTTACATTATTCTCTTATTTATACATATCATCGCTTTTTGAATGACTTACAAAACAAAACAACTTACAAGGTTCATGACTGACTGTTACTAAACAACTTTTTCTTAAAATTAAGTCATGAATCCTACTTTCACAAAACCTATGTATCTCACAGGCATTTTTATGCTGACGTACCTATTTTCACATGTGTTTTCAGGTGCTTTTGCATAGAATGTTGATCGTGACACTAGGACGGACCTGTGCCTTAGAGACTAAAAATGGAGATAGACTTGTTTAATTATGTTATAAACTCTTTGTATCCTGTTTAAGACAATGTAACACTCTTGTTTAATAAATAAAATATAACTTTGTATGCCATGGTTGTGAAACAATAATTCTGTTACAACACTCCCCGACGTTTTCCGCCACGTTTTGTATGTTACACGTGGTCGGGGTGTGACAGAAGAGTTGGTATCAGAGCCAATGGTTATAGGGAATTAGGTTATTAGTAATGCTTTGACCTAGACTATAACTTTTCTAGGACCCTAACACAAGTTATTTTGTGTTTAGATCGTAAAACATGTACATCACCTATCCTTAGGTGATTATCAAAACAAAAACCAAATTTTTCCGAAACGATTTTGAAAAACAATCATCTGTTTTTGGATGATTTATTACAAGGTTTTGAACCCTCTATTGTAAGGTTTTGAACCCTCTGTTATATGGTTTTGAACCCCTTTGAGTTTTCAAAATCTCGTCAAGGTTTTGGATTTTAAATAATGTGAACACGTGCAAACTGGAAGGGTGAATGCCTGTATTCTGGGTTTTCTGTCTAGGCAAGCACTTCGTATACATCTCATCAGACGCGAGACCAGTTGTGCTTACCTGGGAATTCTTGGGATGAGTGTTCACTTATAGGCGAGCATGTCTTCGAAATACATTATTTTTGATCCATTTACTTTGATTAGTCAATGTGTGTCGTTTGTTTGCTTGGTAATGCGGACAAATGACCACCATCTTTTCTTTTATTAATTTTGTTTCATCTCATTCTCTTCATCCAATCATCTCACTCGTTTCCTTTCATGTTTTCCTCTTTTAGAATGCCTCCTCGACGCGAAACCCAGATAGCGACTGCCGAACTGGCAGAAATTATTGCGCAGCAGATGGCTGCTCAATTTCTAAATCTCTTTGCTCAATGGCACCAAGCCAACAACAACAACAATGCTCCATGCAAATACAAGGATTTTAACTCGGCTAAACCACTCAAGTTTAGTGGTTCTGAGGGAGCGACTGGGCTTCTTTAGTGGTTCGAGAGCATTGAGAATACTTTCCGCCACGTTCAATGTCCCGATAATCGCAAGGTCGAGTTTTCTTCAAGTGTGTTTCAGAAGAGGGCTCTCACATGGTGGAACGGGGTTATGAGAGACCGTGGTGCAGATGTTGCTTTAGCACAAACCTGGGCTGAACTAAGGGCTCTTATGATGAGGGAGTTCTGTCCTCGTCATGAACAGCGAGCGTTGGAGAAAGAGTTTGATGACTTGAAACAAGATAGTGGTGAGCATCGGGCGTATACTGATAGGTTTGAGGAGTTGAGTCTGCTATGCCCAACAATGGTTACCCCACTCGACAAGGCTATCGAAAGGTACATCGACGGCCTACCTGACTCAGTGCAAGATATCATTACTGGTAGTAACCCTGCCACACTCCGTCAGGCAATTGAGTTATCAGCAACATTGACTGAGTCGCAGATTCGGAAGAATAAGTTACACAGGAAGGGTGACAAGGGTAAGAAGTAGGCGACTGACAAAGAAGATAGCAAGAAAGGTCAAAACAAGAATGGAAAGAATTCTGGTTTTTCAAGAGGGTCAAGGAAGCGTAAGGCTTCCCAAAATTTTGCTGTCACTGCCCAAGCTAACCAGGCAGCTCCCAACCAACCCGCACAGCCTCCGGCAAAGAAACCCTATTCAGGGAATGCACCTTTGTGCAATAGATGCAACAGTCACCATCAGCCGCAACATCAGTGTCGTTTCTGTAATAACTGTGGGAAGTCGGGTCATCTTGCCAATGTTTGTCAGTTTGCTCAGAATCAGGCAGTCCAGAACCCGGCTCAACAAGTTGCTCAGCCTCCTGCTCAGCAACAGGGTTAAGTTGCACGACCACAATACCCACCAGGTGCTTGTTATAACTGTGGGGATCTGACCCACTACAGAAACCGATGCCCAAGGCTAGCCAACCAGAATCAGAATCCAAACCAGAATCAGGCTCAGGCTCCGGCTCGAGGCCGAGCCTTTAACATGAATGCCTAAGAGGCGCAGGCGGACGATAACATGGTGAACGGTACGTTCTTTATTAATAATCAGCCTGCATCTGTTCTTTTCGATTCTGGTGCCGACAAGAGTTTTGTGTCATTGTCTTTTGAGCCAATGCTTCACGTGTCTAGAACGAAACTAGGTAAACCTTTGACAGTAGAAGTTGCTAATGGTGAACCCATTGTTCTTAATTCTGTTCTTCGCAACTGCCAGTTGAACCTTAACGACCATCTTTTTCCTATCGACCTCATGCCTATGCAACTTGGAAGCTTCGACATTATAGTGGGTATGGATTGGTTATCCAAGCATCGCGCAGAGGTAATTTGTTTTGAGAAGATTGTTCGTGTGCCGCTTTCGACGGGCGAGATCCTACAGGTTCGTGGTGAGAAACCTGCCGGTGGTCTCAAACTCATGTCTTGTTTTAAAGCACGGAAGTATCTGCGAAAGAATTATGTGGCCTTCTTGGCACATGTCACAGCAGATAAAGGCGAGGGTAAGTCTCTCCAAGATATTCCTGTTGTTCGGGATTTTTCTGAAGTATTTCCTGAAGATTTATCTGGTCTACCCCCAGCACGCCAAGTCGAGTTCCGTATTGATCTCGTACCTGGTGCAAATCCCATTTCCAGAGCTCCATATCGTCTTGCACCGTCTGAGATGCAAGAGTTGTCTAAACAGCTTTAGGAACTCTCTGACAAAGGTTTCATCCGTCCTAGCTTTTCACCTTGGGGTGCTCCCGTTCTTTTTGTCAAGAAGAAGGATGGATCTTTTAGGATGTGTATCGATTATCGTGAGCTTAACAAGCTTACCATCAAGAATCGATATCCCCTACCGTGCATAGACGATCTCTTTGATCAGCTACAGGGTGCTTCTTATTTTTCAAAGATTGATCTACGATCTGGATATCATCAACTTCGTGTGCAGGAAGAAGATATTCCCAAGACAGCTTTCCGCACTCGTTATGGGCATTATGAATTCACAGTCATGCCATTCGGTTTGACTAATGCTCCTGCTGTTTTCATGGACTTAATGAATAGGGTCCGCGAGCCTTATTTGGATCAGTTCTTCATTGTTTTTATTGATGACATCTTGATATACTCTAAGACGCGAGCTGACCACGAGCAACATCTTCATCTTACTCTGGAACTCCTAAAGAAAGAGCAACTTTTCGCCAAATTCTCCAAGTGCGAATTTTGGCTTAAAGAAGTTCAATTTTTGGGGCATATTATCAACGAACGAGGTATTCATGTAGATCCCTCCAAGATCAGTGCGATTAAGGATTGGGATACACCTTCTACACCTACTGAAGTTCGTTCTTTTCTTGGTCTAGCGGGTTATTACCGCCGCTTCATTGAGAACTTCTCAAAGATCGCAGTTCCTCTAACTACTCTAACTCAGAAGAACAAACCCTTTGATTGGGGATTCAAACAAGAGGAAGCTTTTCAAAAATTGAAGCAGAAGCTTTGCGATGCGCATGTTCTATCATTGCCTGAGGGTGATGATGATTTTGTCGTGTATTGTGATGCATCGAAATTGGGTCTTGGTTGTGTTCTGATGCAAAGGAACAAAGTCATAGCCTATGCATCGAGGCAGTTGAAGATACATGAGAAACACTACACCACTCATGATCTTGAGTTAGGTGCAGTTGTTTTCGCTCTCAAGATCTGGAGACACTATTTGTACGGTACAAAATGTGTGGTTTTCACTGACCACAGAAGTCTTCAACATATCTTCAATCAGAAAGAACTCAACATGAGACAACGACGTTGGGTGGATCTTTTAAACGACTATGACTGCGAAATTCGCTACCATCCTGATAAGGCGAATGTCGTAGCCGATGCATTGAGTCGTAAGGAACGTACTAAGCTTCATTGTGTACGTGTTCAATCTGTTATTCAAGCTCGATCCGATATCCAAGCACGCATTTCTCATGCTCAACACACTTGTGTTTCACAAGGTTTGATGGATAAGGAATTTCCCTATCACATAACACCTGCTTTGGAACTGAAGGACAATGGATCGTATTACTTCATGGACCGTTTGTGGGTCCCAAGCCAGGATGATCTTCGTACCTTGCTTATGGATGAAGCCCATAAGTCTCGTTATTTTATTCATCCGAGCTCAGATAAGATGTATAAAGATCTTCGTATTCAGTATTGGTGGCCTGGTATGAAGAAAGACATTGCCTTATACGTATCAAAATGCCTTACTTGTCTTAAGGTTAAGGCTGAACATCAACGTCCTTCGGGTTTATTGGTGCAACCAGAGATCCCAGTTTGGAAATGGGAAAACATTACTATGGATCTCATTACTAAACTTCCGCGTAGAAAGAAAGGTCATGATGCCATCTGGGTAGTCGTTGATCGTCTTACTAAGTCAGCACATTTCTTGCCAATCCGTGAGGATTTTCCTGCTGATAGACTTGCTAAAATCTATGTGGATGAAATTGTAGCTCGACATGGTGTTCCTTTGAACATCATTTCTGACAGAGATGCTCGTTTCACTTCTCATTTTTGGAGAACCATGCAATCTGCTATGGGGACCCAACTTAATCTGAGCACAGCTTATCATCCGCAAACGGATGGTCAATCTGAAAGAACAATCCAGACTCTGGAGGATATGCTTAGAGCTTGTGTGATCGACTTTGGTGGTAGTTGGGATTCACATCTTCAGTTAATTGAATTCTCCTACTACAACAGTTATCACACCAACATCAAAATGGCTCCTTTCGAGGCTCTCTATGGTCGAAAATGTCGTTCACCAGTCTGCTGGAATGAGATTGCCGAGGCTCAACTTACTGGACCTGCCCTCATTTTCGAAACAACTGACAAGATCAAGAAAGTACGTGATAACCTTCAGACAGCTAGAAGCCGTCAAAAGAGTTACGCGGACCCAAAACGCAAGCCCTTGGAATTTCAAGTCGGTGATCGAGTATTACTTAAGGTCTCACCTTGGAAAGGTGTGATCAGATTTGGAAAGAAAGGAAAACTTGCACCTAGATACGTTGGACCATTCAAGATCGTCGAAAGAATCGGAAAGGTAGCCTACAGACTTGAGTTACCTCCTGAACTTGGAAATGTTCATCCAACTTTTCACGTGTCCAATCTCAAAAGGTGTTTAGCTGATGAGAACCTCCACATACCGCTTGACGAAATTCGTGTTGGCAAAACACTGAAATTTGTTGAGAAGACGGTGGAAATCATGGAACGTGAAGTCAAGTGGCTTAAACGCAAGCGCATTCCTTTGGTCAAAGTTCGCTGGGAAGCTAAACGTGGACCCGAGTTTACTTGGGAACGCGAAGATCAAATGAAGGCGAAATATCCGCATCTTTTCCAACGAGTTTCCTTTAAATAAATTTCGGGACGAAATTTCCACAAGTAGGGGAGACTGTAACATCTGTGCTTGTAATCATTGTGAACAGTTCAGTTATCAATAAAACAATGTTATTTGATCCCAATGTTTGTTTGATTGTGTTTTACATTTTTCATGTTTTGACTTTTATTCAATTTCAAACTCTACATCGCTTTCTGGAGAGTTATACGCAAACTGATGCGTAAACGTAATCAGTTTAATGCGAAAAATACTCCGTAACATCAACATATACTTAACATACCTTAAATAACCTTTACATAACTTAGAAATAAGTTTTGAAGGCTTTGGTATGGCAAAAACAAGTTAATTCACTTATAGGGACTAAACTTGACAAACTACGAAAGTATGCCAATTTGAACTGTAACAGACATTCCGGAACATGACCATAAGTTAAACATACCATAAATATCCTTTACATAGCTTAGAAATAGGCTTTAAGGGGTTCGGTATGCTAAAATAAACTTTTGGGTCATTCAGGGACTAAAAGTGTCAAAAAGTGCACAAGTTTGCATTTTCGCGCATAACTTACGTTCTGAATACATCCGGACATCCAAATATTTATGTAAGCACTACAATATTTTATTTTAGTGTTCGGCATAAGAAAAATCCATTCGTCGCGCAATTTGGATCGTTTTTCGCGCTTATGCGCATTCCGTCGTAATTAAGCGAACATCGCGATCGTACGGCCAAACGAACCAACATCTGAGATATTTTTGAGCATGTTTCATGTCCACAATGTTTAGACATCATTTTAGGGCCTTAACGTTGGCTTAACGGGCCTTAGAAGTGTCGGAAATGAGTTTAAACACCAACAGGGACCAAATCTGCCATTTTCAAAGTTGGCTGCTGATCAGACAGGCCAGGCGGCCCGCCTACACTTCTGGTAAAACTGAAGGGGGCCGCGTCAGACTCCCAGACAGCAAAAACATGCAGAAACTTTGAATCTGGTCCATTTCACTTATGCACATGGTATTTCTCAATACTATGGGCTCCAATGGTTTTCAAAAACCACTATCTTGATGTGTATGGCCAAGATCAAAGCACGGTTTCCTAGAAACGATCCTAACGGCTAACCGAACACTATAAATACCCCATGCCATCCATTGCTAAACCCACTAGAATTTTGATTTGAGAAACTTCAAGTTGAAACCATTGTTTCATACCTGAGATTCTTGGATCGAGATTAGCATTCGGGGACCCTTCGTAAGTATTCTTTCGTTCTTTTATTGCTTTTCGAGTCCGAAAGTCAAAATTTGTTTGACTTTCTGCGTTGACCTGTTTATGGTCAATGCGAAGTTCGTTTGAACTTCGCAACGTGATTGTAATCACGATGGTTATAGTCCCTTGGGACTATGCCTACTGATTACCACGTTGTCTAGGTTCGTATGGTAAGCGATCTAAACAATCGCTTATACTTTCGAACCCGACCCATTTGGTCGATCATTAGGATCCGACCAAACACATTAGGTGACCATAGTATATAGGGAATAACCTTCCGAGGTTATACCTTATGGTCGCTTCGTTTGAATAGTTGTATGATAGGTAGTTTATATGCCTTAGGTAAATTACCAGAATACCCTTTTCTTGTATAATTGGTAATAAAGCATATGTAACCTAAAATTTTGTCACATAACTGATTATGTAACATGTTTAGGCATATAACACTTGCCATAGGACTAGTTAGGCGGTCCGAACGCGTTTCACGCGAACGACGCGTTAAAGTAGCATAAGCTACCTAAACGGGTCGTAATGGGTCGTAAACAATTATGTTAGGTTTCAATTAGTATGTAGGCTTTGTTAAACCATATTACACGAGTCTCCATACTCGTTTGGTTTAAGAACTCTCATGCTACCCGATCTTCCGATTTAGGTCTGGTTTATTAACATAGTTACCTATATTAGGTGCCGTTTGATTCCGAGATCTCTATCATTATTTGGTTGTCACTCCAGGACTACTGAGTAATCTCAAGTGAGTACATAGACCCCTCTTTTACTGTTTTCCAAACGTTTTGGGGTGGAACACATGTGCCTACTTGTTACTTTCATGCTTTCCTGCTTTGACATCATATACCTGCTATGTTCATTAGTACATTATAGTACATGATTTCATTACATTTCATGCTATGTATGTCCATTGTGTGCGTACTTAGTACATTGTTTTACATTACATTTCATGCTATGTATGTCCATTGTGTGCATACTTAGTACATTGTTTTACATTACATTTCATGCTATGTATGTCCATTGTGTGCATACTTAGTACATCGTTTCACATTACATTTCATACTAGGTACGCCCATTGTGTGCATACTTAGTACAGTTGTTTTCATAACATGCTTACATTTTGGTATGACATTTGGTTTGTTTAACATGGAACAATACATTCATTAACATTGATCACGCCGTTCTTTAGTAGGTAGTGGTACCATAGGAATTGACAACTCCCGTTCCTGAAATCCTGGGTTTGTTTGGATGGGAAGGAATGACCGAATTCGATATACATAACTTAGATAAACCTTTAATTTGTTTAAGGGTTTATCGCCACAGTCTCAAGGCTTGGATGTATGCATTTTCACAATACCGCATAGATGTTTGTATCAGTAAAGCATGCATTTGTTACACAAAACATAACTTTGATTTAAACTGTGTTTTACTTCAATACCTTGTTTTTTTGTACATTATACATATGGTTTAGTTGATATATTTCACTTACCATACATGACATTTTTGGTTACAGATTACATGATCTACATTAAACATAAACATTTTGATATTGATATACATAGTTGGTGGTTTACATTGGACATAGACATTTCGATATGGTTTACACATTAACACATGACAATTCATTTATACATGAACAATTTACATTGATGGTTGGTTTGAGTAAGTGATTTGAGTAACGAGGCGTGTGTAATATGATACAAGCATGGTGGATACGCCGCTGGTACTTCCTATATATAAGTGTTTGTATGACATTACATGTCGTAGCGTTACTGAAATCATTTCAATATTGGACATATTACTTTTTTTACATAAACATCTTATTTTCACAAGACAATGATTTACAAAACAACTTATCTTATACAAACTCATTTTTACTTGGTTATTCATGTAACCTTACATTATTCTCTTATTTATACATATCATCGCTTTTTGAATGACTTGCAAAACAAAACAACTTACAAGGTTCATGACTGACTGTTACTAAACAAGTTTTTCTTAAAATTAAGTCATGAATCCTACTTTCACAAAACCTATGTATCTCACAGGCATTTTTATGCTGACGTACCTATTTTCACATGTGTTTTCAGGTGCTTTTGCATAGAATGTTGATCGTGACACTAGGGCGGACCTATGCCTTAGAGACTAAAAATGGAGATAGACTTGTTTAATTATGTTATAAACTCTTTGTATCCTGTTTAAGACAATGTAACACTCTTGTTTAATAAATAAAATATAACTTTGTATGCCATGGTTGTGAAACAATAATTTTGTTACAACACTCCCCGACGTTTTCCGCCACATTTTGTATGTTACACGTGGTCGGGGTGTGACACATAGGAATTGACAACTCCCATTCCTGACATCCTAGGTATGTTTGGACGGAAGGAATGACCGAATTCGATACACATAACTTAGATAAACCTTTAATTTGTTTAAAGGTCTATCACCACAATCACAAGGCTTGGATGTATGCATTATAACAATACCGCATAGATGTTTGTATCAGTATAGCATGCATTTGTTCCACAAAACATAACTTTGACTTAAACTATGTTTAATTCAATACCCTGTTTTTGTGCATTTTACCTATGGTTTAGTTGATATATTTCACATGCCATACATGATATTTTTGGATAATATTATATGATTTACATTAAATATAAACATTTTGACATTGATATACACATTTGGTGATTTACATTAGACATGGACATTTTGATATGGTTTACACAATAACACTTGACAACTGATTTATACATGAACAATTCACATTGGTGGTTGGTTTGGGTAAATGGTTTGAGTAACGAGGCGTGTGTAATATGATACAAACATGGTGGATACGCCGCTGGTACTTCCTATATATAAGTGTTTGTATAAGATTACATATCGTAGCGTTATTTAAATCATTTCAGTATAGACATATTACATTTTACACAAATAATATATTTTTCACAAGACATTGTTTTACAAAACAGTTTATTTTATATAAACTCATTTTACTTGGTTATTTCATTAACCATACACCTTTCTTTTATATAATCCGATTTCTTATCAAGTTTTCATATGATTTATAAAAGAAAATACTTAACAAGATTCATGACTAATTTTTATTAAACCTTTCTTTTAAAACCCAAGTCATGAATCCTATTTTCACAAAACCTATGTATCTCACAGGAATTTTTATGCTGACGTACCTATTTTCACATGTGTTTCAGGAGCAGGTGCATAGGTTTGATCGGGATACACTAGGGTGGACTCGGGCCTTAGTGACAATAAAAGAAGCAAGATTAGTTTAGTTGATGTTGTGTACTTTGTTTCCTTCGTTTAAAAGACAATGTAACTCACTTGTTTGATAAATAAAATATAACTTTGTATGCCATGGTTGTGAAACAATAATTCTGTTACAACACTCCCCGACGTTTTCCGCCACGTTTTGTATGTTATACGTGGTCGGGGTGTAACAGAAGAGTTGGGTATCAGAGCCAATGGTTATAGGGAATTAGGTTATTAGTAATTCTTTGACCTAGACTATAACCTTTCTAGGACCCCAACACAGGTTATCTTGTGTTTAGATCTTAAAATATGCACATCACCTATCCTTAGGTGATTATCAAAACAAAAACCAAATTTTCCGAAACAATTTTTGAAAAACAATCTTTTGTTTTTTTGAACGATTTATTACAAGGTTTTGAACCCTCTATTGTAAGGTTTTGAACCCTCTGTCATAAGGTTTTGAACCCCTTTGAGTTTTCAAAATCTCGTCAAGGTTTTGGGTTTTAAATAATGTGAACACGTGCAAACTGGAAGAGTGAATGCCTGTACCCTGGGTTTTCTGTCTAAGGCTAGAGTGTTCGTACAAATCCACATAATCGGACCAGTCACTCTTACCTGGGAACTCTTGGGGTGAGTGTTCACTTATAGGCGAGCATGTCTTCGCGATACATTATTTTTGACCCATTTACTTTGATTAGTCACTGTGTGTCGTTTGTTTGCTTTGTGATGCGAACAAATGACCACCATCTTTGCCATTATCAATTTTTGCATCATCTCATTCTTTTCACCCAAACATCTCACTCGTTTCCTTTCATGTTTCCTCTTTTAGAATGCCTCCTCGACTCGAAAATCAGATAGCGACTGCCGAACTGGCAGAAATCATTGCGCAGCAAATGGCTGCTCAATTCCCGAACCTCTTTGCTCAATGGAACCAAGCCAACAACAACAACAGTGCTCCTTGCAATTTCAAGAGTTTTAACTCGGCTAAACCACTCAAGTTTAGTGGTACGGAAGGAGCAACTGGGCTCCTTCAGTGGTTCGAGAGCACGGAGAGTACATTTCGTCATGTTCAGTGTCCGGATAATCGCAAGGTTGAGTTTTCTTCGAGTGTGTTTCAGAAGAGGGCTCTCACATGGTGGAACGGGGTTATGAGAGACCGTGGTGCAGAAGTTGCTCTAGCACAAACTTGGGCCGAACTTAGGGCCCTTATGATGAGGGAGTTCTGTCCTCGTCATGAACAGCGAGCTTTGGAGAGAGAGTTCGATGACTTGAAACAAGATAGTGGTGAGCATAGGGCGTATACTGATAGGTTTGAGGAGTTGAGGCTGCTATGCCCAACAATGGTTACCCCACTCGACAAGGCTATCGAAAGGTACATCGATGGCCTACCTGACTCTGTGCAAGACATCATTACTGGTAGTAACCCTGCCTCACTCCGTCAGGCTATCGAGTTAGCAGCGACATTGACTGAGTCGCAAATTCGGAAGAATAAGTTACACAGGAAGGGTGACAAGGGCAAGAAGCAGGCGTCTGACAAAGAAGATAGCAAGAAAGGTCAAAACAAGAAGGGTAAGGATTCTGGTTCTTCGAAAAGTTCAAGGAAGCGTAAGGCTTCCCAAAATTTTGCTGTCACTGCCCAAGCTAACCAGGCAGCTCCCAACCAACCACCAGGGAATGCACCTTTGTGCAATAGATGCAACAGTCACCATCAGCCTCATCATCCGTGCCGTTTCTGTACTAACTGTGGGAAGTCAGGTCATCTTGCCGATGTTTGTCGGTTTGCTCAGAATCGGGCAGTTCAGAACCCGGCTCAACGAGTTGCTCAGCCTCCTGCTCAGCAACAAGGTCAAGCTGCACGACCACACTACCCGCTAGGTTCTTGTTACAACTGTGGGGATCTGACCCACTACCGTAACCAGTGCCCAAGATTGGTGAATGCAAATCAGAATCAGGCTCAGGCTCGAGGTCGAGTCTTCAATATGAATGCACAAGAGGCACAAGCAGACAATGAAGTGGTGAACGGTACGTTCTTTATTAATAATCAGCCTGCATCTGTTCTTTTTTATTCGGGTGCCGATAAGAGTTTTGTGTCATTATCTTTTGAGCCATTACTTCGCGTGTCTAGAACGAAACTAGGTAAACCTTTGACAGTAGAGGTTGCTAATGGTGAACCCATTATTCTTGATTCTGTTCTTCACAACTGCAGTTGAACCTTAACGATCATCTTTTTCCTATTGACCTCACGCCTATGCAACTTGGAAGCTTCGATGTTATTGTGGGTATGGATTGGTTAGCCAAGCATCGCGCAGAGGTAGTTTGTTTTGAGAAGATTGTTCGTGTGCCGCTTTCGACAAGCGAGATCCTACAAGTTCATGCGGCCTTCTTGGCACATGTCACAGCAGATAAAGGCAAAGGTAAGTCTATCCAAGATATTCCCGTTGTTCGGGATTATTCTGAAGTATTCCCTGAAGATTTACCTGGTCTACCCCCAGCACGCCAAGTCGAGTTCCGTATTGATCTCGTACCTGAAGCAAATCCCATTGCCAGAGCTCCATATCGTCTTGCACCGTCTGAGATGCAAGAGTTGGCTAAGTAGCTTCAGGAGCTCTCTGACAAAGGTTTTATCCGTCCTAGCTTTTCACCTTGGGGTGCTCCCGTTCTTTTTGTCAAGAAGAAGGATGGATCTTTTAGGATGTGTATCGATTATCGTGAGCTTAACAAGCTTACCATCAAAAATCGATATCCCCTACCTCGCATCGATGATCTCTTTGATCAGATACAAGGTGCTTCTTGTTTTTCAAAGATTGATCTGCGATCGAGATATCATCAACTTCGGGTGCATGAAGAAGACATTCCCAAGACAGCGTTCCGCGCTCGTTATGGGCATTATGAGTTCACAATCATGCCATTCGGTTTGACTAATGCTCCTTCTGTTTTCATGGACTTAATGAATAGGGTCTGCAAGCCTTAATTGGATCAGTTCGTCATTGTTTTTATTGACGACATCTTGATATACTCTAAGACGCGAGCTGATCACGAGCAACATCTTCGTCTTACTTTGGAACTCCTAAAGAAAGAGCAACTTTTCGCCAAATTCTCCAAGTGTGAATTCTGGCTTAAAGTGGTTCAATTCTTAGGACATATTCTCAACGAAAAACGTATTAATGTAGATCCCTCCAAGATCAGTGCGATCAAGGATTGGGATACGCCTACTACTCCTACTGAAGTTCGTTCTTTTCTTGGTCTTGCGGGTTATTACCGCCGCTTCATTGAGAACTTCTCAAAGATTGCAGTTCCTCTAACTGCTCTAACTCAGAAGAACAAGCCCTTTGATTGGGGATTCAAACAAGATGAAGCTTTTCAAAACTTGAAGCAAAAGCTTTGTGACGCGCCTGTTCTGACTCTGCCCGAGGGCAATGATGATTTCGTCGTTTATTGCGATGCACCTAAATTGGGTCTTGGCTGTGTTCTGATGCAAAGGAACAAAGTTATAGCATATGCATCGAGGCAGTTGAAAATACATGCGAAAAACTACACCACTCATGATCTTGAGTTAGGTGCAGTTGTCTTCGCTCTTAAGATCTGGAGACACTGTTTGTACGGTACAAAATGTGTGGTTTTCACGGACCAAAAAAGTCTTCAGCATATCTTCAATCAGAAAGAACTCAACATGAGGCAACGACGTTGGGTCGAGCTTCTAAACGACTATGACTGCGAAATTCGCTACCATCCTGGTAAGGCGAATGTCGTAGCCGATGCATTGAGTCGTAAGGAACGTACTAAGCTTCATTGTGTTCGTGTTCAATCTGTTATTCAAGCTCGATCCGATATCCAAGCCCGCATTTCTCAGGCTCAACAATCTTGTGTTTCACAAGGTTTAATGGATAAGGAATTTCCCTATCACATAACACCTGATCTGGAACTGAAGGACAATGGATCGTATTACTTCATGGACCGTTTGTGGGTCCCAAGCCAAGATAACCTTCGCACCTTGCTTATGGATGAAGCCCATAAGTCTCGTTATTCTGTTCATCCTGGCTCAGATAAGATGTATAAGGATCTTCGTATTCAGTATTGGTGGCCTGGTATGAAGAAAGACATTGCCTTATATGTATCAAAATGCCTTACTTGTCTTAAGGTTAAGGCTGAACATCAGCGTCCTTCTGGTTTATTGGTGCAACCAGAGATCCCAGTTTGGAAATGGGAAAACATTACTATGGATCTCATTACTAAACTTCCGCGCACAAAGAAAGGTCATGATGCCATCTGGGTAGTTGTTGATCGTCACACTAAGTCAGCGCATTTCTTGCCAATCCGTGAGGATTTTCCTGCTGACAAACTTGCTAAAATCTATGTGGATGAAATTGTAGCTCGACATGGTGTTCCTTTGAACATCATTTCTGATAGAGATGCTCGTTTCACTTCTCATTTTTGGAGAACCATGCAATCTGCTATGGGGACCCAACTTAACCTGAGCACAGCTTATCATCCGCAAATGGATGGTCAATCTGAAAGAACAATCCAGACTCTGGAGGATATGCTTAGAGCTTGTGTGATCAATTTTGGTGATAGTTGGGATTCACATCTTCCGTTAATTGAATTCTCCTACAACAACAGTTATCACACCAGCATCAAAATGGCTCCTTTCGAGGCTCTCTATGGTCGAAAATGTCATTCACCAGTCTGCTGGAATGAGATCGGCGAGGCTCAGCTTACTGGACCTGCCCTCATTTTAGAGACAACTGACAAGATTAAGAAAGTTCGTGATAACCTTCAGACAGCTAGAAGCCGTCAAAAGAGTTACGCGGACCCAAAACGCAAGCCCTTGGAATTTCAAGTCGGTGATCGAGTATTACTTAAGGTCTCACCTTGGAAAGGTGTGATCAAATTTGGAAAGAAAGGAAAACTTGCACCTAGATACGTTGGACCATTCAAGATCGTCGAAAGAATCGATAAGGTAGCCTACAGACTTGAGTTACCTCCTGAACTTGGAAATGTTCATCCAACCTTTCACGTATCCAATCTCAAGAGTTGTTTAGCTGATGAGAACCTCCACATACCGCTTGAGGAAATTCGTGTTGACAAAACACTGAAATTTGTTGAGAAGCCAGTGGAAATCATGGAACGTGAAGTCAAGTGGCTCAAACGCAAGCGCATTCCTTTGGTCAAAGTTCGCTGGGAAGCTAAACGTGGACCTGAGTTTACTTGGGAACGCGAAGATCAAATGAAGGCGAAGTATCCGCATCTCTTCCCACGAGTTTCCTCTAAATAAATTTCGGGACGAAATTTTCACAAGTAGGGGAGACTGTAACATCTATGCTTGTTATCATTGTGAACAGTTCGTTTATCAATAAAACAATGTTATTTGATCCCAATGTTTGTTTGGTTATGTTTTACATTTTTCATGTTTTGACTTTTATTCAATTTCAAACTCTATATCGCTTTCTGGAGAGTTATACGCAAACTGGTGCGTAAACGTAATCAGTTTAATGCGACAAGTACTCCGGAACATCAACATATACTTAACATACATTAAATAACCTTTACATAACTTAGAAATAAGTTTTGAAGGCTTTGGTATGGCAAAAACAAGTTAATTCGCTTATAGGGACTAAACTTGACAAACCGCGAAAGTACGCCAATTTGAACTGTAACGAACATTCCGGAACATGACCATAAGTTAAACACACCTTAAATATCCTTTATATAGCTTAGAAATAGGCTTTGAGGGGTTCGGTGTGCTAAAATAAACTTTTGGGTCATTCAGGGACTAAAAGTGTCAAAAAGTGCATAAGTTTCCATTTTCGCGCATAACTTACGTTCTGAATACATTCGGACATCCAAAAATTTATGTAAGAACTAAAATATTTTATTTTAGTGTTTGGCTTGAGAAAAATCCATTCGTCGCGTCATTTGGATCGTTTTTCGCGCTTATGCGCATTCCGTCGTATTTAAGCGATCATCGCGATCGTACGACCAAACGAACCAACATCCGGCATATTTTTGAGCATGTTTCATGTCCACAATGTTTAGGCATCATTTTAGGGCCTTAACGTTGGCTTAACGGGCCTTAAACATGTCGGAAATGGCTTAAACACATAACAGGGACTGAAACTGTCATTTGGTAAACATGTTTCTGATCTGTGCAGGCCAGGCGGCCCGCGTAAGTCCTGTGTGTATCTTTACGCGGCCCGCGTCAAGCTCCCAGACCAGATTAAGTGTATTAACAGCCTGTTAACAACCTTTCAAACACCCCAAAGGCCAATGCCACGTGTCAAACTCTTGTGGTGGGGGCAAAATGAGTTACCACAACATTCCGACAAGTGTACGGGCGAGATCAAGGCACGTTATCCAAGAAACGATCCTAACGGTGAACTGAAATCTATAAATACCCATCTATCCCCATTGCAAAACCCACAAGAATCTGATTTGAGAAGCTCTAAGTTGAAACCATTGTTTCATACCCGAGCTACTTGAATCAAGATTAGCATTCGGGGACCCTTCGTAAGTATTCCTTCGTTCTTTTATTGCTTCTCGAGTCTGAAAGTCAAACTTTGTTTGACTTTCGGCATTGACAAGTTTATGGTCAATGCGAAGTTCGTTTGAACTTCGCAACGTGAGCGTAATCACGATGGTTATAGTCCCTTGTGACTATGCCTACTGATTACCACGTTGTCTAGGGTCGTAAGGGTAAGCGATCTAATAAATCGCTTATACCTTCGAACCCGACCCATTTGGTCGATCATTAGGATCCGACCAAACACATTAGGTGACCATAGTATATAGGGAATAACCTTCCGAGGTTATACCTTATGGTCGCTTCGTTTAAGTAGTTGTATGATAGGTAGTTTATATGCCTTAGGTAAATTACCAAAATACCCCTTTGATGCCAAAATTCATTTTAAACATATGTAACATAACTTTTGACAACAATATTAGACATGTTAAGGCATATGTTACTTGTCATAGGACTAGTTAAGCGGTCCAAACGCGTTTCACGCGAACGACGCGTTAAAGTAGCATAAGCTACCTAAACGGGTCGTAATGGGTCGTAAGCACTTAGGCTAGGTTTCAATTAGTATGTAGGCTTTGTTAAACCATACTACATAAGTTCCCATACTCATTTGGTTTACGAGCCCTCATTCTATCCGATCCTCCGATTTAGCTCCGGTTTATTAACATAGTTACCTATATTAGGTGCCGTTTGATTCCGTGATCTCTAGCATTGCTTGGTGGTTATCTTAGGACTTCTAAGCAATCTCAAGTGAGTACATAGACCCCTCTTTTACTGTTTTCCAAACATTTTGGGGTGAAACACATGTGCCTACTTGTTACTTTCATGCTTTTCCATGTTTTCATATCATATTTGTTAGTGCATTAAGTGTCTATCGCCTCTGTCAATCAAAATCGTAGTAGAAACCGAAGAATACAAGACTTGATGATGTTATTAGTTAGTAAAGGCAAGGTGGCAATTTTGTAAATAATGAGATTTCTCATTATAACCTTGTGCCTATAAATAGGAAGTCATAGTGTTAGATTTAGGACTTTTGCCATTTAGAGCATTTGGAGAGCTAGAGATCTAGAGAGAGATTCTAGAGAGAGAAAGCTTGTCCACGTGATTCAGGTTCTTGTACGCTATTAAATCTATCAAAGAATCACAGTTTATTTTACTGTTCGTGTGTTCGGTCTCACTCGTGCACGGATTCCGCACGTCGTACGAGTCGGTTCGCAATCGAAACGGAGTCAAACTGATCCAACAAGTGGTATCAGAGCAGGAGCTCGATTGCACTGATCTTTCACACGATTTCGCAAAGGATTTCATCAGAATCAGATTCGATTTCATCTTCTTCTTCTTCATCTTTTTCATATTTCTTACAGTTTTTACTGTTTTTCATCGAATTGAACAGGTTTTCATGGTCCATTTCAGCTGATTTTTGGATATGTTGTGCGCCTATACCTGATCTAAAACCCTACCAAGTTTCAGATCGAAACTCCAAACCGTTTAGGAGAAATCGAGATTTTTTCGTTCGAATTCGCGTCAAAGTTGCAGGTTTACGTTCTGGTCCGCTCCAACGTACATAGCTGGTTCGCTTTTACGAACAAGTCTGGTTCGCTCATTCGACATTTCTGGTCCGCTCATTTGACAATAGCTGGTCCGCTCATGTGACAATTTCTGGTCCGCTCATCTGTACATTTGAGGTCCGCTCATTGTGTAAAAATTGAGGTCCGCTCATTTGGTCAAGTAGGTGGTTCGCTTTTGTGTCATCTTCTTCACGTGATTATCGACTGTTGTGTCTGCCACACTTACATTTAAGGTCCAATTAGTTGAGCTAAAGTGATAAAATCCATGTGATTGAATCAGTTCATGTGATAATAAGATTCGTATGTGATAGATAAGGTCTTGCATGTGAACTTTGAGCATTGAAACTTGTGAAGTAATCTGATTGACGGCCATGATTCTTTAATTGAAGTGTACATGTCATGATTAACTCCATGTGAAGTAATATTGTGTGTCGGCTATCTTTGTCTGTATAACATGTGATCATATTTGTCTTGTTGATTAATTGAGGTCAAAGAGTCAACACGTGATTCAACCGGACAACATAAGCATTTTGTCATCTTGTGTCATTTTACGGATTAGCAATTCAGTCGCACAGATTGGTTCATCATACGGATTCCCACCCGTACGGATTATAAACCTCACTCGTACAGATTATCATTTCAGTCGCACGGATTGTTTCATCATACGGTTTCCCACCCGCACGGACAATCATCTGGGTCATAGCAGTCCGCACAGAAAATTCACCAGTTCGAGTATTATTTTAATTCAGTTGTTTGATAGTGTTTGAACTGATTTTGTTTGTTTGTTTGATTCAGGTAATTGAAAATGTCAGGAGAAAGTGCTCATGATAGATGGTGGAGAAAAGACAGTGCGAGATGGGAGATTGGAAAATTGTATGAACCATTTAAGGAAGCACAAAGAGCCAAGAGATGGAATGAAGAACTAGAGTGTTACATGGATCCACAGGGTAATCCAGCAGTTGATCCATCAAAAGTGGATTTTGATGCTGTAACAAATGTGTTTCCAAGTGAGGGCACTTTCAACACAAGAAGGCTTTCTGATAAAAGCTATTTGCCAAATTTAATGAACAAGTTAAAAGAAGTTTTTGAAGCAAGTCTACCAAAGGTAGTGGAAATGAAGAAGAGGAAAGAACAAGAGCTGGAAAAGCTGATAGAGGAAGTAAAGAAAACGGCAGAGGAAACTAATGAAGAAGAACAGATGAAAGATGAAGATCAGAAAAAGACAGAAGATGGAGGTGTGATAACAGAAAAAATTCAAACTGAATCTTCTGAATTGTTTGACAAAGACGAGAGCATTGAACAGTCTGATGATAAAAATGAAAACAAGTGAAGGAATTGCATAGAAATGTGCAAAGGCTGTACTGAAAAAGATGAAATGATAAAAACAAAAGAATTTGAAGCAACCAAACTTGAAAATGTTTTCAAAATAAAATGTCAAGAAATGATTGAAAAAGAAGAAATTTTGAAAATAAAAGTTGAAAATTTGACACAGAAATGTCAAGGTCTTGAAAAGGATAATGATGTTTATAAACAACTGTGTTCAACTAAATGTGTTGATTGTGTTGAAAAAGAATCGAAATTTCAAGATTTACAAAAACAGTATGATTCTTTAAAATGGTCGAGTCAGAGAGTACAAGAAGCTTATGATACTTTGAAGAGCCAAGTCAAAAGTTTTGATCAAAGATTGTCTGAAACTTTAACCACCAAAGAAATGTATGAGAGACAGTTTAAAGAAAAGCAAATTGAATTAAACAAATGTGTTGATAAAATTGCAAATCTTAAACAAGTCTTGGCTGAAAAAGAAAAGGTTGTTACAAAACTTCAAAGTTATCATAACTCTTCGTACATTCTCGAACGCATTTTCAACATCACACCAGATGACAAAGATACTGAAAATTGCAAAAAGGGTATTGGTTCAGAATTTCATCAGGTACCACCACCATTGAGAAACAATTATACTTTTTATGATGAGGAAAAGGTGGCAAAGGGTTTGAATATAGCTGACCAGTTACCTGAAAGTATCGATGTGACTTACTCCAAATCTGATGATGCTAATGATTCAGAGGTGGTAAGTAAGGTTGTTGAAAGTGTTTTGAAAGATGAGTCTACAAAAGGTAAGTCTGAATCACAGGATGAAGATGAAGGAAATCTTTATGATGGTTATCTGAAAAACACAAAATCCGAGAAAAATTTGAATGATGATTCAAAAGGATTGGTTTATACCATGATTGGATCGGACAAATTATTCTTAGATGTGGTATTCCCGATTCAGAATGTGATTTCAGAAAAGGTCGATAAAGTTTTCAAAATGGTTGAGATTGAGAAGTCTGAGATTCCAAAGTTTGCTGGTAAAGGTCATAAATCTTTTTATAACAAACCTGGTTTTAAGAAGAAAAACATGAAGGCTGGTTTGGGTTATAAAAAGAAACGGAATTGGAATCAAAGTGAAAAACAGGATTTGCAACAAAAGATGAATTTTGTTCAAGGGAAAAGCTTGAAAGAAGAGGAAAAACTCAAATTTAGTCGCCAGTCTAATGATGAGTTTGATGCTATGAAAAAGAAACAACAACAGGCCAAGGACGTTTCAAAGAAAGTGTGTTTTAAATGTGATCAAATTGGACATGTTGCACGAAAGTGTCCAAATCCAAAGCCTGTTGATGTTGAAAAACAGAAATCTGAAGATGTGAAACCGAGGTCAACCAGATTTGATTCGAAACAAACTTGGAGGTACAATACAAACAAGTTTGCTTCAAATCAAAATTGGAAATCAAACCCGAACAGGTTCGATTCAAGACAGACCTGGAATTCTCACACACCCAGATTTAGAACAACACAGAGTTGGAAAACGTCTGTTGATATGACAAAACCTCAAGAGTTTTGGAAACCTAAAAATGTTATTCAAAAACAAAGTGTTCAAAAAGAGACAAATTTTTACAAAAGAGGTACTCCGGAAGGTAAAATGTGGAGTGCTAAAAAACAAGTGACGTTGGTAAAAGATGCGAAAGTTGAAGTCAAAGTTGAAAAAGTTTTAAATGACAAAGAGTTTCCGAAATTAAATGAACATTATTGTGTTGAAATGCCTAAGGTCCAACAGACCTGGGCTAAATTGTTCAAATGATTGATAAAGTTTGAAATGTGCAGGTGCTCAATGAAGCTGAAGATTGTGAAAAGGGAAGTTGGAGCAGCCTGGCACAGGAAGAGGTTGCAGGACCTTGGTTTGGTTGAACAGGGAGTTTAGTTTTAGTGATTGTTTGTACATAAATAAACAATATTTTCAAAATCCTAAAAATTGGAAAAATTAAAAACCAAAAATATGTTTTTAGTTTGTTAAAATTTGAAAAACCAAAAATATGTTTGTTTTTAATTTTGTTTGAATGTATGTTGATTGAATATGCCGAAACCCTCACGGCTGAACAAACATGATTACTTTCACAAGATTGAAAAACGGTTTTCAAACTGTCGAAAATCAATGGGTTGTAAATCATGGGGGTATGTTATATTTTCTGCAAATCAGTGCATGTGAAGCAGAAAATGGATGGCGAGACAAAGCTATCAGTATTGGTTGTCAAATTTTCTTTAAATGGTTTTGCATTTTAGGGGGAGAAATTTTGTTGTTAGAAAATCCAAAAACATTTGAAAATTTGAAAAAGTCAAAAACATGATAAAATTCAAAAATTGAGTTTTTGCGTAAAAAGAGGAAATGATAGTACATCAGTAGACAGTTACAGTACGCTAAAGAAATGGAAAGTTTAAATGTGTTAAACGATCTCACTGTGGATGTGTCGATAGGTTTTTATACATTTAGTAAACTTTTTCGGGATATAAACCTAAATTCAAACACTTGCTTATTTCGTGGGGAACACTACTTGGATATATAGGTAACCCCTGAAATCTCGTTTGAAAGGTCTCATAATCTGATATACTAGGTCTTTATACTCAATGATGTCTGGGGTATTATTCCGGGACTTCTGCTGAACGGTAGTTCTGACCTAGTCCTTGGCTAATACTTGCTGCAATGCTTGAAACACAGCATTAAACCCTCAGCATGCTGAAACAATAAAATTGATAAATGCTGCTGTTGTAAGCAAAAAGATCCTCTAAAGGGGACACACCGAAAAGTCGAAGCTGATATCTCTCTGCGTATACGGAAGTATCGACCTGAGATCCCTCGGCCCTCGCATACCTAATTTATATACAGATATCATTGTAGTATACTCACCTGTAAGACTGATTATTGGGATTCTGGATACGGGAGTATATTCAAGAGGTGGGACACATGAATGAGTTTAAGTTCTTAATACATCTAATTCGTATCCTGAATCGGTTGAAATTTGTATGAAAATTTAAGTGGATTAGTATATCGACAATCTAAGTGAATTGTTTAATTCTTAAAGTGAAATTAAGCTCAACGGTACTTGTGACTTGTCATAAACTGATATGATCCTCTGACGCATACTCAAAACAAAAATATTGTCTGTGAATATGCTTGTACATATTTCTTTACTGCTTTATGTTTTCAGAAAATACAAAAAGATTTTGATTTCTGCTTTATTTTCGACAACTGATGTCTGAGTGCTGAGTTTCAAAATCTAAGTAAGCTGATCGTGTTTCTGAAAATAAAACAAGTTCATTAATTTGAAACTTGAAGTTTTTTTTTAAAAATCAAAAATTCAAAAACAGTTTGTGATATCTCCAAGGTCATTAATTTGGACTTGGATGATTAACTGTGGGGGATTTGGATGCTTATATTGTTATAAGAGCTAGTTTCCGATACGATTCGATGAAACTGCCAAATTCATGAATAGTGATTTCTAGAAAGATTGAATTGTCAGATTACGATATCTGGAAGATTAAAATGTTGTTACTTATAGTTGTATGAGTGATTGCAGGTAATCCAGACTACGATCCCGAGAGCCGAGTCTAAGGGGGAGTCTAAAGACAAGCTGAAAGTTAGTAGGAGCTTGTAGATGGAAAGCTAGGTGTCGATCCCTAAAAGCACGGAAGCTTGACGAAAGGGGGAGCCTGAAGGAAGAGTCTATTGAGAGAGAGAGCAACGGAAACCTGAAGACAGATCCACGGGGATTCTGTTCAAGATAGAGAAAGACAAGATGCTACGAGATTGACTACGGCAATATCTAAGGGGGAGTCTGTTAGTGCATTAAGTGTCTATCGCCTCTGTCAATCAAAATCGTAGTAGAAACCGAAGAATGCAAGACTTGATGATGTTATTAGTTAGTAAAGGCAAGGTGGCAATTTTGTAAATAATGAGATTTCTCATTATAACCTTGTGCCTATAAATAGGAAGTCATAGTGTTAGATTTAGGACTTTTGCCATTTAGAGCATTTGGAGAGCTAGAGATCTAGAGAGAGATTCTAGAGAGAGAAAGCTTGTCCACGTGATTCAGGTTCTTGTACGCTATTAAATCTATCAAAGAATCACAGTTTATTTTACTGTTCGTGTGTTCGGTCTCACTCGTGCACGGATTCCGCACGTCGTACGAGTCGGTTCGCAATCGAAACGGAGTCAAACCGATCCAACAATATTCTTGTTATGTTCAATAGTACACTTATAGTACATGATTTCATTGTGTTTATGCTATGTATGCCCATTGTGTGCATATTTAGTACATTGTTTTACATTACATTTCATGCTATGTATGCCCATTTTGTGCATATTTAGTACATTGTTTTACATTACATTTCATGCTATGTATGCCCATTGTGTGCATATTTAGTACATTGTTTTACATTACATTTCATGCTATGTATACCCATTGTGTGCATATTTAGTACATTATTATACATTACATTTCATGCTATGTATGTCCATTGTGTGCATACTTAGTACATTGTTTTCCATTACATTTCACGCTATGTATGTTCATTTGATTACATACTTAGTGCATTGTTTTCACATGCTTACATTTTGGTATAACATTTGGTTTGTTCAAATGGGACAATATACATTCATTAACATTAGCTACGCCGTTCGTTAGTAGGTAGTGGTACCATAGGAATTGACAACTTCCGTTCCTGACATCCTAGGTATGTTTGGATGGAAGGAATGACCAAATTCGATACACATAACTTAGATAAACCTTTAATTTGTTTAAAGGTCTATCACCACAGTCACAAGGCTTGGATGTATGCATTATAACAATACCGCATAGATGTGTGTATCAGTATAGCATGCATTTGTTCCACAAAACATAACTTTGACTTAAACTATGTTTAATTCAATACCCTGTTTTTGTGCATTTTACCTATGGTTTAGTTGATATATTTCACATGCCATACATGATATTTTTGGATAATATTATATGATTTACATTAAATATAAACATTTTGACATTGATATACACATTTGGTGATTTACATGAGACATGGACATTTTGATATGGTTTACACAATAACACTTGACAATTGATTTATACATGAACAATTCACATTGGTGGTTGGTTTGGGTAAATGGTTTGAGTAACGAGCCGTGTGTAATATGATACAAACATGGTGGATACGCCGCTGGTACTTCCTATATATAAGTGTTTGTATAATATTACATATCGTAGCGTTATTTAAATCATTTCAGTATAGACATATTACATTTTACACAAATAACATATTTTTCACAAGACATTGTTTTACAAAACAGTTTATTTTATATAAACTCATTTTACTTGGTTATTTCATTAACCATACACCTTTCTTTTATATAATCCGATTTCTTATCAAGTTTTCATATGATTTATAAAAGAAAATACTTAACAAGATTCATGACTAATTTTTATTAAGCCTTTCTTTTAAAACCCAAGTCATGAATCCTATTTTCACAAAACCTATGTATCTCACAGGCATTTTTATGCTGACGTACCTATTTTCACATGTGTTTCAGGAGCAGGTGCATAGGTTTGATCGGGATACACTAGGGTGGACTCGGGCCTTAGTGACAATAAAAGAAGCAAGATTAGTTTAGTTGATGTTGTGTACTGTGTTTCCTTCGTTTAAAAGACAATGTAACTCGCTTGTTTGATAAATAAAATATAACTTTGTATGCCATGGTTGTGAAACAATAATTCTGTTACAACACTCCCCGACGTTTTCCGCCACGTTTTGTATGTTATACGTGGTCGGGGTGTGACAGGTTCGGTATGCGAAAACACGCTTATATGATCAATAGTGGCTAAAAGCGTCAAAAAGTGCATAAGTTTGCATTTATGCGCATATCTTACGTTCTGAATATATTCAGACATCCGAAATTTTTTTGTATTCATTAAAATATTTTATTTTAATGATTGGAATGCAAAAATACCACTCGTCGTGTAATTTGGATTGTTTTCGTGTCCGTTCGAGTTTTCGTCGTAATTAACCAAATAATGTGAACGTACGACCAAACGAACCGATATCCGAGATGTTTTTAAGCATATTTTAAGTTCCCTATACTTTAACTTCATTTTAGAGCCTTGAAATGTGGTTAACAGGGCTTAAAAGCATCAAAAACTGAGTTTATAGCTTACAGGGACCAAAACTGACAAACTGTGAAACTTCCCTCACGGGGCGCGTAAGCCAAGGCTGGCTCTTACGCGGTGCGCGATAGACCTGCAGATCAGGTTCATTGAATTCAGCTTTGTAGCCTGTTTCCACTGATTTTTACCTTGGTTTGTCAACACTTGGAGCTTGTTTTTGAGTTCCCATAGTATTATAAACTATGTGCCACACATGTAGGGCCAAGATCAAGTCTCAAAACACGTCGAACCATCTCAACGGTTCATGAATTTCTATATAAACCTACCAAATTTCATTTCCATCTTGCTCACTTCTGAATTTCTTCTCCATCTGCTCATTTGGAGCTACTATCCCTTCTGGTTGAAGGCTCCAATCTTCAAGTTTTCTTGTTCTTGATCCAAGCTTGGACCCTTTGGAAGTCTCCTTCATGCTTGGTTATGCTTTTCAAGCATGAAAGTCAAACAGTGTCTGACTTTCTGCTTTGACCATGGCTTGGTCAACACAAAGTTCGTTTGAAGTTTGCAATGTGAGCGTAATCACGATGGTTATAGTCCCTTGTGACTATACCTACTGATTATCACGTTGATTAGGCGTAGTAACGAGTCAAAGTTTCGGTCAAAATACGAATTTATGCGTATTTTGCAACGAAGCTATTTTCAGGTATCGAAACACTTTGTTTTGATATCAAACTTGTTTTCTAACTTAGTTAAACATGTTTTAACATGTTTAACTCGTCACTCTTAGTCTAGTGCTTATATAGGGTCGTAAGTTAAGCGATCTAAACAACTGCCTAGACTTTCGAACCCGACCAAACATGTTTTGTGACCATAGTTGTATAGGGAATAACCTTCCGAGGTTATACCTTATGGTCACTTAGTTTACTTAGTTGTATGATAGGTAGTTTATATGCCTTAGGAAAATGACCAAAATGCCCTTTTTGCGCATAATTTCATTTTAAGCATATATAACCTAATTTTTGCCATAAAACTGATTATTAAACATGTTAGGGTATATAATACTTGTCATAGGACTAGGTAGGCTATTCGTTTGCGCTTTCGCACAAATGACGCGTTAAAGTAACGTAAGCTACCTAAACTGGTCATAAGCACTTAGGTTAGGTTCCGTTTTAGAAGGTAGGCTTTGTTAAACTATATCATATGAGTTCCAATACTCATTTGGTTTACAAGACCTCATCCTATCTGATCTTCCGATTTAGGTCCGGTTTATTAACATAGTTACCTATATTAGGTGCTGTTTGATCCCGTGATCCCTCAAACATTGTTTGATTTTTATTTCAAGCCTAAATATAAAGTGAGTACATAGTCCCCTCTTTTACCGTTTTCAAATGTTTTGGGGTGATACACATGTGCTTACTTGTTACTTTTGTGCTTTTCATGCTTTTATGACATATACTTGCTATGTTCTTTAGAACACATATAGTATGTGATTTCCATTATGCTTTGCTATGTATGTTTACGTAGCATGCTTGCGCATTAATTTACATTACATTTCTGCTTCGTATGTTTACTTAGCATACTTAGTACATGGTTTATACATAACATTTGATTATACATTAACATATACATATGGGGTTGAGTAAATTCTTTTATTCACCATACATAAAATTTTACCTATAGAGTTGAGTAAATACTTTTTATTCACCATACAAGACATTAGTTGTTATCTGACATTGGTTGAAAAGACATTTTTGGTGGTTTATTTGGTAAGTGATTTAAATAACGAGACGTGTGTAATATGATAAAAGCATGGTGGATACGCCGCTGGTACTTCCTATATATAAGTGCTTTTATGATATTACATATTGCAGCGTTATCTAAACCACTTTGACAGAAACAAAGACATGATACACTTTATATAAACCACATATTTATACAAGACATTGGTTTTCAAATGACATATCTTATACAAACTCATTTTTACTTGGTTATTTATTTAACCATGCATTATTCTTTTATAACATCTAATTTTCATACAAAATTTCATAAGATTTTATAAAAGAAAACGTTTTACAAGATTCATGACTACCTTTTGTTTAAACACTTCTATTCACTTTCAATTCATGATTTCTACAACAACAAAACCTATGTATCTCACAGGCATTTTTATGGTGACGTACCTATTTTCACATGTGTTTCAGGAGCTATTGCATAATGATTGTGGCAACCATGGCAAAGCTAGGTAAACCCTAATTGTGTCTGAAACAATAATTGTACGTTCAAGTTACACGATTCACAAAATGATAACAAACATGACTCAGATAAATCCGATGGTACGTTATGAGTGGTACATGATCAATAATGGAAAACAGTGCGATCAAGATTGCCTCAGTGTGTTAAAAATAGGTTAAGCGGAAACTTACCGTGTAACAGTGCACAAACCGAATAATATTGAATTGGATACAAACTATACTGTCGTAGACGATTCTAAGGGAATGGAAATACTTGAATATGATATTTAGACCATAATGTAAGATTTGAGGCCTTAACGGGTAGTTGGTACGTTAAACAAAGCAGCTTCCGGTTAGCGGAACGCCTTTGATTTTAACGCAACCGGAAACGACCAAACATGCAACAAACAGTCAGTCAAGCTTAAAAGCACTTATTTAACACAAATATCAGTTGTTCTAAGCAAAAATATCAAGTCATTCGGGTTTCGTTTCCGGTGGGTTCGATTTTCAAAACCATTAAGAAACTCGCGAAAAACGCGTGAAAAAGCGCCCGTTTGGCGAACACGTGGCATATTTAAAACCCGATAACGAACCTAAACATCATAACTCAGCTTATACTTATCTATTGTCGACAAACTTCAAGTTTGACTAAGTCAAAATGCCACATGAAGGCACACCTTTGTTTGATCGACATTATCACCATCATTTTCTTTTTTTAATTCCATTCTTTCATTCAAATAATAACTCTCAAACTCCCTAAACCCTCCACAACTCTATCATATACTGATCCACTATAATCTCAGCAAGAAACCTCAAAAACCCAAGGTAAAATTATAAAATTAATTACTTTTTATTGTTTTTTTCATACATAATTCTTATCTTTGATAAAAAGAAACCATCTAAACCAAGAAATCTTGATGTTCTTGGCACCCCAAGGTTGTTACAACCTGAATATGGTGTAAAAAGATGACAAATGATGTTAAATGATGTAAAAACACCGAATATGCGATAAAAACACAAACTATTCGACAATTTTCGGTCAAATCAAACACTAATCGAAAAATAATGTTTCTAAGGCTTGATTGACATGGGTTTTTGCATATTTGTGTTGTTTATGGTGTATAGGTACTGAAAATAGTCTTACCTCACTTCTGGACACACAAGGGTTGCGTCAAAACGCGAATTACGCTAGGTATACCTTCCGAAAATCGAATCTAGGAGAAACAGAATTGATTATAGCATAACATGGTTCGTGGGTACTCAATAAACTTGAAATTTTGAAGGATTATAAAATTTGGTGAAAATAAGACACGATTAAAATTTTAGAATTTTCTGAAATTTTGGTGATTTTTGGTGAATTTTTAACTGTTTTAAAGAAATAATTTCGGATAAAATAGTAAACGAGCTCAATAAATCACCAAAAATTACAGAGATGTTGAGTTTAATATGAGGAACATCCTGGAAAAGTTTGGGGATTATTGACTAAATTTTACTTTGGGTTTCAACAATCGCGTTGTCGCGAAGTTTCGGTAGCCAGAAACGCAGTATAACAATTTCAAAAAAATCTCATATTTTCCAGGAAGTTCCTAATTACTTGTAGTTATTCTGGGTTATTCTTGATAACCTAGATGACCAGATAACTCGTATGGGTTATGCATGATAACCTAGATGACCAGATAACTCGCCTGGGTTATGCCTGATAACCTAGATGACCAGTTAACTCATCTGAGTTATGCCTGATAACCTAGATAACCAGGTAACTTGTCTAGGTTATAAAAATTTGACACTAAACTACTACCCACAGCTCTGCTGTTGTGCTAGAGGTCAATTCTCGGATGAATTTTCCCATCCGAACCAAGTTATAAGGATTCCCAAACAGAACCATGTTTTCGGTAATTAACCCAACACTAACTCATTCCATGACTGAAGTAGTAGAGCACTGACACATATACCCCGCATGATTGTTGTGCTTACTTATTACGTGAGTTTTACTTCCCCGTTTTCAAACGGTTTTCCTGTTTTACATGGGGTGAAACGCATGTTACATACGTTTATACGTGCACATATATACCTGACATGATGTGAATTATCTGAGTAAACACTAGTACATGAAAAGTCCCCATAGACCCAAGTGATTAACCATAGGCCGGTTAATGTGTAAATAGTACTATTGGTCTGACAAACCTAATTGCGATGGCCTGGAACGCCATATGATACATACGCAATTGTACATATTCAAGCATAGGCTATGGGGTACTAGCCATAGCTACACAGGGGCAGTGCCGTGGTGGTGGACCACGGGGTTGAGTTGACAGTCAAGGCTTCACTTGTGGGCTCAGTATATATTCAATCAAATGTGCCAAACTTGAATTATAATTACATCTATTTAATACAAACTAAAACAGTGAAACTCACGAACTATGTTTAGCTGACTTTTTTCCAAATTGTAACATGTTTTTTAGGTAAAACAAAGCAGGAATAACCTTGTAGGAGTTCCATGTTTTGAGTATGGATAGTACGTGAATAGAGGCATAGCTACTAGGACCAGACTACTTGTGGAAAACTTAGTTGTGACTTACGTCTTGTTGTGTTAATAAAAAATGTAAACGAAATACGTTGGTAATGTATAATATAATATCTTTATGAGCAATGTGTCTGTTGCTCCCCGCGTGCACTTCCGCTACATGTCGGGGTGTGAAAATGATGTTCGTGACACACTTAGGCGGACCTGGGCCTTAGTGACTTAAAACTATGAAAGACAGTTTAATTCATGTTATGTTTCTGTAAATTCCTAGACAATGTCAACATTTCAAATTAATGAAACCAAACTTTAAATTCCACGTGTTGTGAAACAATAATTCTGTTACAACACTCCCCGACATTTCCGCCGCGATTTGTTGTTTTACGCGGTCGGGGTGTGACAATTTTAGTTTCTGGAAAGCATATATGTTAACCCTTGTATCCACACTTGGGTTTTAATGTGTTTTCGATGTTGGACCTACTCATAGGCCCTAAATCTATTGTCTAACTGTTTTCTACGGAATTGCTGACACAGTGTGTCTTACCGGTGAGTTTACTAGTCTTTCTGATGCAACGCTTAATGTAATGCACAAGGCAATATTTGAAGTATAAGGCATGCATAAATTCATATGCAAGTAATCACACAATGTTGACGATTAAGCATATAATCACAAATAATAATTAATAAATAAATAGAACGGAAATTACCGGTTTGGTGCCAGTTGTCACAGTTTATTAATTTGGCCACGAAATTTATACATCAGGACCATAGTTAGGAAATATTTATTAGAATTTCAAAACACCATACTTTTATAATTATAAACAAATGGGATAAAACCCGATTTTCACTGATAATACATTGATAGGGATAAAGCCCTAATTATTGAAACATAAACTCCTTTTATTTAGGTAACTTTTATAGCCACTTGTTTAAGCCTTCAGTGCTCTCCAGCTTGCTTCTATTAGCTTTCACATTAAGTTACCTGAAACGCGTTTTAAAAAGGTTTATAAGAGAGAAATACTGGTGAGTGCATCCTGGTTTAATCAAAATAGTTTTGATTTATAACTTTACAGTATTGAGAGCATCAGTGATTACAATGTTACTCATTGGCTAACTCGCCATCCAATAGGAACGAATTTCAAGTAGTGTATACAAAACCCCTCATACTGGCAGCGATTGTAGAATACATAGACTCAATCACTGTTAAGTATAATTTAAACATTTAAGGTTTTGGTAAAACATTTAGGCAGAAAAAGAGAATGTACTCACTTTGTAGACTTAGGTAATACTATAGCTTCTTGATGATTCTACTGGTTATTATCTATTAAATTAAAAATATGCACACGTGTTAGTAAGATAACCCAAATTATGTTAGTCGTACAACCGAGACAGAACTCCAACGAACTGAGTCAGGCAGAGCCTTGACATGCGTTACGGAGCCCTAGATCAATCGGGTAGGGTAACTAATACATAACTGAGTGTTATAATACTTATAATGAGGCAGAGCTTCGTGTTGTAGGGGTATAATACCCGTGATTTTTTCCTATTAAGAAGTTTGAGAGAGAAAAGTGAAATGAACGACAATCAAATGAGGCCTGAGGCCCTTTTTATAGGCTAGACGTATGGCGGCTCGCGCCCCGTGAGCGGTGTGAGGTCGGCCTTCGCGGCCTGCGAGACCCTAGGCTAGGGCTGTAGGCTTGGCGAGTCACCTATCTAGCTTTGACGCGTAACAGGACACGTGGCAGACCGGGGTCTCTCCTAGTGTCACTTGGTCGCGACACGCGACTCGCAAACCCAAAGGGGTCGCGCCCCGCGAGAGACGATATGATTTGTTTTTATTTGAATTTTTTATAATATAAAGGTAATTTAAGGTTGTTAATGTATAATCGTGTATAATAAGAGTGTTTAGGGTGTCATAGGAGGGTCGTTATAGTCTTTGAATGCTGCACAGGATTTCTAGTGATCTGTAAGGCAGCATATTTATCAATGAAAACAGGAGTAGATAGGAATTCAAAACCGTAGTCGCGCATTTTTTGTTGGATCCACAGAACTTGGGAGAAACAACTTGAGACAGCAATGTACTCGGCTTCACAAGTTGATGTAGCGACACAAGTATGCTTCTTGCACTGCCATGTGACCAGGCGATTTCCTAAAAACTGACATCCAGCCGGTTTGGATTTTCCGTCGATTTTGCAGCCACCAAATTCAGAATCACTGAACGCGATCAAGTTGAAGCTATTATCCCAAGGGTACCGGAGACCGGTGTCAGGGCAACCCTTCAAATAGCAAAAAAATCCTTTTTACAGCTGCCAGGTGTGAGGCTTTCGGGTTGGCTTGATATCGGGCGAGCAGGTATGTCAAGCCTCGAGGCTGTAAGATACATAAGAGATCCGATCATTGCGCGGTAAAGTGAAGAGTTAACACTTTCACCCTTCAAGTCCGGAGTAATCCCGTGATTCTGTAGAAGTGGGGTACCAATAGGCGTCACTTCAGACATCTGGAACCGACTCAAGATGTTAGCGACATATTTATTCTGATGGATGAATATCCTAGACTCCATTTGTTGAACTTGTAGGCCCAAAAAGAAGTTCATTTCCCCCATGGCGCTCATCTCGAATTTCTCCTGCATAACACGCTCGAAGTCCCTACACAAAACATCGTTAGTTGAACCAAAAATAATATCATCTACGTATACCTGAACCAACAGAAGATCTCCATCATTTTCTTTGATGGAAAGAGTGCATTCGATAAGACCTCAGCGAAAACCATTCCCAATAGATAGTTGGATAAGGTTGCATACCAAACTCTCAGTGCTTGATGTAATCCATAGAGAGCTTTGTTTAGCAACCAAACCCGATCTGGATGAATAGGATCTTCAAAACCCGGAGGTTTTTCAACATACACCTCTTGCTCAACCACACCATGTAGGAATGCACTTTTCATGTCCATTTGATAAACTTTTAATCCTTTGAAGGAAGCACAAGCTAGAATGATCAGAATGGCTTCAAGACGTGCAACTAGTGCCTAAAATTCGTTGTAGTCTATCCCTTCTACCTGAAGAAAATCTTGAACGACTAATCTCGCCTTGTTTCGAACGACTACTCCACAGTCATCCTTTTTGCATTTGAAAACCCAACGGGTGCCAATCTTCTTGTAATTCTCAGGTTTTTCAACCAGTTTCTAGACATCTAGCTTCTGGAATTGTTGCAGTTCCTCCTGCATAGCTTCCACCCAAGAATTATTCTTTATCGCTTATTTCCAAGACCTTGGTTCTTGTTGTGAGAAATAACATACGAAGGACCACTCATTCTGCAAACCTGATCCTCTAATTGTTGCATACAAGCCAGCATTGTTGTTGTTTCTCAACTGATTCCTCGTCTACACGCCACTTTGAAAATTACCAATGATGTTTTGTTGAGGATGGGTATTATGGATTCTCGTTTCTGGATTATCCGAAACTGGAACTTTTATACCCAGATTGTTGAGGTTGAGATCAACAACCAAATCAATACCCTGAACTAGCAAAGAGGATGATGCAGTAGCTTTAGCTGTTTTGGGGCAGTCCACTGGGGGTGAAGCCTCAGAAGTACCATGCACAACTGTTGCAGGAACTTCTTGGTCTGCATCGAGAAATTCATCATCCTCTGAAGATTCGTCAAGTTCAGCAGCATCGGGAAAATCCTCATTATCGAGAGCGTTAATGTTAATCGAAGATGATTCTTGATTGTTGACAACAATTGGACGGACCAATAGTGACTCTGTTGCATTATCACTCTCGAATAACATCTGTGCCACAACATCCACTGCATCTTCCTCAATATTGATCGAATTGAAAATGTCATCGTACTCAAACATCCATGGCTGACCCGGACATCTGACTGGCAATGTGTGCCTTTGTACTCTAACTTCAGACCATTCCTCGACCCTTTTTGTATCAAGATTCCAAACTCTTAAATTCCAGGTGGCACACCCAAGAAAGTATCCCGCAATTACTTTTGCCCCATACTTTCCATCCGGATCGATCATAGTGCAATGAGCCCGAAACGGTTCAAGAAATTGAAAGTCCGGTATCCGTTTGTGCAGTAGCTCAAAGTAGGTCTTGTTATGTCTTTTTATTTTAAGGACTTTGTTCATCGTGTAGCATGCAGAGGCCACAGCTTCACTCCAGAAGGGAATTGGCAACTGTGACTCTACCAACATAGTCCTTATAGTTTCGATCAATGTGCGGTTCTTACGTTCAGCGATGCCATTTTGTTGAGGAGTGTATCTAGCACTGAATTCATGAAGAATACCTTTGGATCTATAGAACTCCTCCATAGCATGATTCTTAAATTCAGTTCCATTGTCGTTGCGTATGCGTCTCACTTTCAAAGTATACAAATTCTCAATTGTAGTGATCAAGTTTTTGATAATTTTGAAAGTCTCACTCTTGTGTGCCATAAACGCCACCCAATAAAATATTGAATAATCATCTGTCACAACGAGATAGTAAGAGTCTTTGCTAATGCTTTTATGATTGACAGGACTGAACAAATCGATGTGCAATCGTTCAAGCGGTACTACCACCGTGTTGACCTTCTTAATCAGGTGGGATTTCTTGCTTTGCTTTCCTTTTTGGCATTAAACACAGACGTCTTATAGATGATAGTTTTTAATGGGAACACCATTCACTAGCTCATTCTTCACCAGATGATTCATTTTCCTTAAGTGCCTGTGCCAAGAGATTGATTCCTTTTCTGTTGCTTTAGAAACAAAACAGGTTACTTGAGCAGACATTGTAATTGCTTGGATCATATCAAGAAAATATAAATCATTAATCCTTGGTGTAGATAAGAGAATCCAATCTTTGGGAATCTTGAAACCGGGCATCAGCACATAACATCCATTTGCATCAAATTGCACCGAAAACTTCTTGTCACAGATTTGAGAAACACTAAGAAGATTGTAATCAAGTTGTTGCACAAAGTTGATCTTACCAAAACTCACAACCCTGTTGGAAACCATTCCTTGACCAGTAATATATTTGCCTTTATCTCCAGCAAAAGAAACAAAACCTCCTCTAATAGATTTGACGTCGTAGAAAAGTCTCATGTCGCCTGTCATGTGCCTAGATACCCCATTATCAACAATCCAAAGACTACTGACAGTTCCTCCTGGAAAACCCTGCACATGTACTCAAATGATCAGTTGGAGATGGGGATTATAACAACCCTCCTAAAATATTTCCGACACTCATAAAAATATTTAGAACGTCCCTATACGTCCTAAAATACACCCCGTATACGAATAATACACCCTAAATACTTTAATTTTATAAAAATAAAATAAAAATAATATTCAGGGGGCGCTCGCGGGCCGCGAAGACCTTTGTGGTCTCCTTCGCGGGGCGCGACAACTACACATCAAGGCGACACCCCTGCCGCCACGTGTCACAACGCGTGTAGAGGCTACCCCTTTGAGTCAGCCAAGCTAGGCCCTACATACCCTACGTCGCAGGCCGCGAAGGCTTTGCCTTCGGCTTACGCGGGGCGCAACAAGGTGGACGACCAGACCTATATATAGAGGCCTCAAGCTTCAGTTGTCAAATGTTTAGAACTCGATCTCTCTCTCAATATTTCTACATAGCAATTATAATTTCGGGCATAACACCCCCTAATTATCGAAGCTCTGCCTCGTTGTAAGTATCATAACCCACAGTTACGTACTAGATACACTGCCCGATTGATCTAGTGCCCCGTAACGGCTGTCGAGGCTCTGCCCGACGTAGTCGTTGGAGTTCTGTCTCGGGGAGGGTATAACTAATGTAAAATTTGGGTTATTATACTAACACATGTGCATTTTTTAAAATGTATAGATTATAAACAAGAAGCCACAGGAAATTACCTAAGATAGCAATGTGAGTAATCTCCTTTTTGTAAACCTTTTTGCAAACTATTTTTACAAAACCTCAAGTGTTTTAATTTATACTTAACAGTGATTGAGTATTTGTATTCTACAATTATCGTCGGTATGTTGGGGTTTTGTATACAAAATTTGTTACTACACTGTGAGTAGTAACATGACCACAAGTCGGGTTGACAGTGCCGTGGGTGGTAATTAAAGTAGAAATATAAACAAATGTAATTTCAAGATCACCATCAATATTGTAAAATGATAAAATTCTTCTTGATTAAATTGGGATTCACTCACTAGTATTTCCTACTGAAAAAATGTTTTTAAACGCGTTTCAGGTAACAAAATGTGAAAACCAAAGGGAAGCCAGCTGGACAGCACTGAATGCTTGGAAAAGTGGCTATAAAAGTTACCTAAATAAAGAAGATGTTTTATTCAATAAATTAGGGTTTATCCCTATAAACATGTTTGTAATAGAAACTTGGGATCTTCCCATGTGTTTAATATTATAAAAATGTGGTATTTTACTATGATAAAATATTTCCTAACTAAGGTCATGATGTAAATTCTGTTTCCAAAATTGATAAACACCGATACCACTGATACTGGGTTGCGGCCACCCGTTCCCGGGTGAGTAGGGGCCGAGGGTTGCGACAGAAGGTGGTATCAGAGCTACAGCCACTGATTCAGCCATAGAAGTGTTCTGCTGACACCAAAATTTTATTCATTATGTTAGGAAATAATCTATGTGATTACGTGCATATCTATATATTATTGTTTTGTGTTATTTGACAATTTGTTAGTTTACAGTATGAGTGATCAAAGACCATCAGACGCTTATCGTCAATCGTCCAGCTCTCCTAGGGACGAAGGAACTTCTTCCTAGCCTACCCCCTCAGGGTATTCCGCTGACACCGAAAAAGGGATTTTCGTATTCAAAGCACAATCTGAAGAGCCATTACCCCAAGAAGAGTGGATGGTTCAGCAGAGGAGCTCACGAGCGTAGAAAAAGGATCAGAGCTTTAGCAACTGCGAATAGTGAAATGAATGCTCAAACTCAGGACATAATCAATAGGAGACTAGCCAATTTTCACATACTCGTTACTACAGTTGCAGACCCAAATCTAGAATAACTCATTGCACCCCAGCCATTACCACTATTTCCCACACAACCTATGGAAATTTAGGCAAACCCAGTAGACCAAATTCCAGCACCTGCTTTTGACCCAGCTGAAATCCCTAGAGTACCAGCACCCCATCCCCAGAACTCCATCCACAAGATGAACCCATGCAAAACCCAGCAGCACGCTACTCAGACCTTGACCCTCTAGACCCATACTGGGATAATGACCAATATATCAGGGAGATTCTAGAAAACCCGTACCCTTACGAAGAACCAATGCCATAGTACCTAGACCCGATACCAGCACCCGCACCACCCATGAGCACTGAGAATGAGCAAGAACTTCGCACCTTTGGTGAGGAGATCTTAGAAGGAAGTGAAAGATGAGACAGATAGGGGAGAGACTCGTCTGAAAATATGACGAGCGCAACATGCAATATTGGATGAACCCCTATCAGTAATAGTAATAGTAATATATATATATATATGTATGTGTGTAAGTTTGAATATATATATATATAATAACCAACTAAAATAGATAATCCTATAACTACTGATGCATACTAGTGTTGTATTTTCATTTCCAGTTGTATTTGTAATAGATATAGATGCATATGTATGTATATATATATATATATAATAAAGTAAAGGTCGCAATGTACAACGATTTTGGATCAATGTGTTGTTGTGTGATTATGCGCATTAAATATTGTTTCGTGATATTAATACTTGGTAGATGTTTATAATCCAGATGGACAACGAAGTGAATCAAGAAAACCAGAATAACTATAATAATGGAAACCACATAGGTAATAGTGTCATCCAACACATAGTGGAACAATGGATTATAGACGCAATGCCATATATTATCAAAACGGTTAAGGAAGTGGGTAATACGAAAAGTAATAGTGGAAGTAAACGACCACCTACTGAACCTAGTCACAGCGTAAACAATGGACCATTACTTCAAGTGCCCATTCCAAAAAGAAGAAGAACCATGTCTTATGGTTGTTGTTACAAAGAATTCTGATCTTGTAAACCAATTGAATTCTCGGGCAATGAAGGAGCCATTGCAGCTGTGCGCTGGATAGAAAAGACTAGGGGAAGTGACATAACTTATAATATGGAATGGATTGATTTTAAAAATATGGTTGAAAGGTAATTCTGTCTACCCAATGAAAAAGAACAGATAGCTAATAAGTTCGAATATGCTAGAATAGTGCCAACCCTTGCATCACCAGAACCGGTATTAATCTCCCATTACATCTGGGGATTAATCAGTGAGATTAGACAAGTAGTCAAGGCAGCTAGACCACAAACTATAGAAGAAGTTGTAGAACTTGCAAATACCTTGACTGGTGTATTAGTGCGTACCCAAGAAGAAAACCAGAGGAAGAACCTAGCTCAAAAGCTTACCCAAGAATTTCGCTACGGAAATTCCAACAGTGGGAAAAATATAGGTTCTACCTCCGCAACTTACTGTAAGGCATGCAAGAAGAATCATTCAGGAAGATGCTCCACCTACTGCAACTTCTGCAAGATACATGGACACAAGGAAGAAGATTGTAGAAAGAAACCCAGTAACGGGGTATGCTTCAATTGTGAAGAAAAAGCACATATTAAGCCAAACTGTCCGAAACTAGATGCAGCCATGAACAACAAGACTACTAAAAATGCTTGAGCATTTGTTCTAACTGCAGAAGAGGCCAAAATGATTCTGGACGTGATTGCCGGTACGTTTTTCATTAATGATGTTTTTGCCAAAGTATTATTTAACTCTGGTGCAAACTAAAGTTTTATTAATACTTCATTTTGCAAACTTCTCAATCAACAATTAACTAAACTTCAACAAGAATGTTTAGTAAAGACAGCAAATGGAAAATCCATTAAGATTACTGAAATCTTGTAGGGAGCAAGAATAGAATTTTTAAATCAAAAGTTTATTACAAATCTTTACCTAATGAACCTGGCAGGATTTGATGTTGTATTAGGAATGAATTCGTTAGTAGCCAATAAAGCTAGTATTCTATGTGATCAAAAGTCAATCCAAGTAAATTCACCAAAAGATGAAAATATCACCATTAAAGGAGATAAGCCATCTCGATCCACGAAATTCATCTTGGTGATGAAGACAACCAGTTATGCAAGAAAGCGATCATTAGTGTATATTATTTCCATAATCATTAACACTAAAGGAAACCAATTGAAAGATATCCCCGTAGTATCTCAATTTTCAGATGTGTTTCAAGAAGAATTACTAGGACTACCGCCAGACAGGGAAGTCGAATTCAGAATTCATCTGTTACCAGGAACAGCACCAATTGCCAAAGCACCTTACCGTTTGGCACCAGCAGAAATGCAAGAGTTAAAGAAACAACTGGACGAACTGTTGGAATAAGGATTCATACAGCCAAGTTCATCACCATGGGGAGCACAGATCCTGTTTGTCAAAAAGAAAGACGAGTCAATGCGTATATACATTGATTACCGAGAATTGAATAAGGTCACGATCAAAAATCGGTACCCATTGCCGAGAATTGATGATCTGTTTGATCAATTTCAAGGAGCTTGACTTTTCTCTAAGATCGATTTACGCTCAGGATATCATCAATTAAAGGTACAGGAAGAGTACATTCCTAAGACCGCTTTTAGAACAAGGTATGGCCATTATGAATTTAGTGTCATGCCATTTGGTTTAACTAATGCCCCAGCCGCATTTATGGACATGATGAACGGAATATGTAAGTCATATTTGGATAAATTCATAATTGTCTTTATAGATGATCTTCCTATTTACTCTAAAAGTAAAGAGGAACATGCAGCGCACCTACATACACTCCTAAGTTTATTGAGAAAAGAAAAGCTTTATGCTAAATTTTCAAAGTGTGAGTTTTGGTTAAAAGAAGTGAAGTTTCTTGGACATTTAGTCAATCATGAAGGAATCCATGTGGATCCCACAAAGATTAAGGAAATTACTAAGTGGAAAACCCCTTAATCACCAACAGAGGTTTGAAGTTTCCTAGGACTGGCCGGTTATTATAGACGTTTAATCGGAGATTTCGATAGAATAGCCATTCCCTTAACTAAACTGACATGTAAGTCTGCTAAGTTTGAATAGGGACTAAAACAAGAAGAAGCCTTTAGAATTCTTAAGCAAAGATTAACCAATGCACCCATACTAGCGTTACTAGAAGGAACTGGAGACTTTGTAGTCTATTGTGACGCTTCTCAGTTAGGTTATGGATGTGTGTTGATGTAACGTCAAAAGGTTATAGCCTATGCATCTAGACAACTTAAGAATCATGAAGGAAATTATTCAACCCATGATTTAGAATTAGGAGCTATAATTTTTGCCCTGAAAATTTGGAGACATTACCTTTACGGTAGTATGTTTACCATTTTCACCGATCATAAGAGTTTAAGATATGTTTTCGGGCAAAAAGAGTTAAATATGAGACAAAGACGCTGGATGGAATTTCTTAGTGATTATGATTGTAATATCCAGTATCATGCAGGAAAGGCTAATGTAGTAGCTAATGCTTTAAGTCGAAAGTATCACGAAAAGCCAAAAAGAGTACGTTCTCTTAAATTAAATCTGCAGATATATTTAAATGAGCAAATTAGAGAAGCACAAGAATCAGTAATCAAGGACGATACTGAAAAATTGAGAGGAATGATTAAGGAACTAGAACAAGGAACAGATGGAATTTGGATATTCGATAAGAAAAGGATGTGGATACCTAAATTAGGAAACCTACGCCACCGAATATTAGAAGAGGCCCATAAGTCTAAGTATACAATACATCCTGGAAGTGATAAGATGTATCAAGATTTAAGAAAGAATTTCTGGTGGATAGCAATGAAAAAGGATATAGCAGCTTATGTCGCCAAGTGTCTAACCTGTTCACAGGTCAAAGCTGAACATCAAAAACACTCAGGTTTGCTACAACAATTAGAAATGCCAATATGGAAATGGGAGTTGATAAAAATGGACTTTGTTACCAAATTACCAAAGACCTGAAAAGGTAATTATACAATCTGGGTGATTGTATATAGGTTAACTAAGTCTGCTCATTTCCTACCAATAAAGGAAACTTTCAGCATGGAACAGTTAGCTAAGTTATATATTAATGAAATCATTTCATTACATGGAATTCCTTTATCTATTGTTTCTGATAGAGATAGCCGTTTTACTTGTGACAATTGTGTTCTATAAACGATGTACAATATAAAACAATAACGATTATCAATAAAAAAATGTGTTTTGGTGTTACTTTATGTGCTTTGGTGTTATTATGTGTGTATTTGTGTTTGGTGATTTTACGATTTGATTCGAGTTCGATTTCAAGCTTTAAATCGCTTTCTGGAAGGTTATACGCAAACTGGTGTGTAAACGCAATCAGTTTAACACGACAAACACTCCGGGAGAGTGACATAGGCTTAACATACCTTAAATAACCTCCACATAAGTTAGAAATAAATTTTGGATGGTTTGGTGTGTCGAAAACAAGTTTAATCGATCGAAGGGACTATTTATGCCAAACTGCGAAACTATGCTGATTCGTATGGTATCGAACATTCCAGAACTTGATCATAAGTTAAACATGCCTTAAATATCCTTTACATAGCTTAGAAATAGGCTTTGATGTGTTTGAAGCGCAAAAATAAACTTATTGTTGGTGCATATGTCTGTTGTCTTCGTCTTGTATCGAGTCGTGTAATAGGTGTGACACCTGGGTCACTGCGATCATCAAACAAAAACCAAACCAATGAAATATTGTATTTCATACTTGGGATTTGTACAAATATGTGTATCTTTTACACATATCAATTCTTGTTCAATTTTGGGCTCTGAATCGCTTTCTGGAAGGTTATACGCGCATTGATGCGTAAATATAACCAGTTTAATGCAACAAACACTCCGGAAGAGTGAAATAGGCTTCACATACCTTAAATAACCTTTACATAACTTAGAAATAACTTTTGAAGGCTTTGGTATGACAAAATCAAGTTTAATCGCTTACAGGGACTAAATTCGACAAACTGTGAAAGTATGCCGATTTGAACTGTAACAGATATTCCGGAACATGACCATAATTTAAACATACCATAAATATCCTTTACATAGCTTAGAAATAGGCTTTGAGGGGTTCGATGTGCTAAAAGAAACTTTTGGGTCATTCAGGGACTAAAAGCGTCAAAAAGTGCCCAAGTTTGCACTTTCGCGCATAACTTACGTTCTGAATACATCCGGACATCCAAAAATTTATGTAAGCATTATAGTATTATGCTTTAGTGTTTGGCTTGTCAAAATTCCATTCGTCGCGCATTTTAGACCGTTTTTGCGTTCGTTACGAATTCCGTCGTAATTAACCGAACAACGCAACCGTACGGCCAAACGAACCGACATCCAAAATATTTTTGAGCACATTTTAAGTTCCCTATACTTTAACTTCATTTTAGAGCTTTGAAATTGGGTTAACGGGCCTTAAACATGTCGGAAATGGCTTTATTGCATAACAGGGACCAAAACTGACAATTCTGCATAGTTGCTGGCTTACGGACCGTAAGCCATCACCCTTACGGTCCGTAAGGTGTCCCTAGATCAGCAGATTCTGATTAAACAGCTGTTAACAGCTGTTACCCCCTCCTAATCCCTTTGCACTTGCCTCTTCAGTATAATGAGGGGCCAATCTGGTGTTCCATGGGTATTTCAACAAGTGTATGGATGAGATTGAAGCACGTTATTCGATAAACGATCCTAACGGTTCTACCACATCTATAAATACCCAACCCTTTCATTTGCAAAAACCCACACCTTTGAAATCTGAACTTGCTCTCTAAGTTGTTGTGTTTAACACTTCATACCTGAGAGTGTTCGGATTCAAACCTTCCGTTCCTGGACCCTTTGTATGTGTTCCTTCGTTCTTTTATTCTTTTAGCGTTAAAAGTCAAACTTTATTTGACTTTTTGCGTTGACTAGTTTATGGTCAATGCAAAGTTCGTTTGAACTTCATAACGTGAGCGTAATCACGATGGTCATAGTCCCTAGTGACAATACCTACTGATTACCACGTTATCAAGACTCAGTGACGAGTCGTAGTTTCGGCCAAAATGCGCATTCTTGCGTATTTTGTAACAAAACTACTCTTAGGTATCAAAACCGTTTGTTTTGAAACCAAACCTGTTTTCTAAACTTAGTTAAGCATGTTTTAACATACTTAGCTCGTCACTTTTAGTTTAGTGCTTATATAGGGTCGTAAGGTAAGCGATCTAAACATTCGCTTATACTTTCGAACCCGACCCGTTTGGTCGATCATTAGGATCCGACCAAACACATTAGGTGACCATAGTTGTATAAGGAATAACCTTCCGAGGTTATACCTTATGGTCACATTGTTTGAGTAGTTGTATGATAGGTAGTATATATGCCTTAGGTAAATTACCAAAATGCCCTTTTGACGCCAAAATTCATTTTAAGCATATGTAACATAACTTTTGACATCTAAACTGATTTAGCAACAATGTTAGACATGTTCAGGCATATTTTACTTATCATAGGACTAGTTAGGCGTTCCGAACGCGTTTCACGCGAACGAAGCGTTAAAGTAGCATAAGCTACCTAAACGGGTCGTAATGGGTCGTAAGCACTTAGGTTAGGTTTCATTGTAGTATGTAGGCTTAGTTAAACCATGTTACATGAGTTCCCATACTCATTTGGTTTACGAGCGCTCATTCTATCCAATCCTCCGATTTAGGTCCGTTTATTAATGTAGATACCTATATTAGGTGCCGTTTGATATTCGTGACCTTCTAGCTTTGCTTGGTGGATATCAAAAGTCTATTGAGCAATCTCAAGTGAGTACATAGACCCCTCTTTTACCGTTTTCAAACTGTTTTGGGGTGAAACACATGTGCCTACTTGTTACTTTCGTGTCTTTCATGCTTTCCTGTTTTCACATCATATACTTGCTATGTTCATTAGTACATTTATAGTACATGATTTCATTGTGTTTTTGCTATGTAAGTCCTTTGTTGCATACTTAGTACATCGTTTTACATTACATTTTATGCTATGTATGTCCATTGTGTGCATACTTAGTACATTGTTTTACATCACATCACATGCTATGTATGTTCATTTGTTGCATACTTAGTACATTTGTTATTCATCACATGCTTACATTTTGGTATGACATTTGGGTTATTCAAATGGGATAATATACATTCATTAACATTAGCTACGCCGTTCGTTAGTAGGTAATGGTACCATAGGACTTGACAACTCCCATTCCTGAACCCTAGGTTTGTTTGGGTGGAAGGAATGACCGAATTCGATAAACATAACACAGATAGACCTTTAAATTCGTTTAGGGGTTTATCGCCACAGTCACAAGGCTTGGATGTATGCATTTTCACAATACCGAATAGATGTTTATATCAGTATAGCATGCATTTGTTCCACAAAACATAACTTTGATTTAAACTATGTTTTACTTCAATACCTTGTTTTTGTGCATTTTACATATGGTCTAGTTGATATATTTCACCTACCATACATGATATTTTGGATACACATTACATGATTTGCGTTAGACATAAACATTTTGACATTGATATACACAATTCATGATTTACATTAGACATAAACATTTTGACATTGATATACACAAAACATTTTGACATTGATTATACATAACCATTTTACTTTGGTGGTTTGGTTTGAGTAAGTGATTTAAGTAACAAGGCGTGTGTAATATGATACAAGGATGGTGGATACGCCGCTGGTACTTCCTATATATAAGTGCTTGTATGGTATTACATATCGTAGCATTATTTGAATCATTTCGATTTAGACATATAACATTTTATACAAATAACACACTTTTAACAATACATTGTTTTACAAACAACTTATCTAATACAAACTCATTTTACTTGGTTATTTACTTAACCATGTATTATTCTTTTATACATATATATCATTTGGTTTATTTATCACTTTTCCAATGATTTACAAGACAAATCAAATTACAAGGTTCATGACTAAACATTTTCTTAAACATAAGTCATGAATTCTATTTTCACAAAACCTATGTATCTCACAGGCATTTTTATGCTGACGTACCTATTTTCACATGTGTTTCAGGATATGACGCATAGGATTTATCAAGATACACTTAGGCGGACTTGGGCCTTAGCGACAATAAAAGATGCAAGACTAGTTATTCATGTTATGTTTCTGTGATTGTCAAGACATTGTAACTCATTTAATTAATAAAACAATATTTAAATTTCCATGTGTTATGAAACAATGATTCTGTTACAACACTCCCCGACGTTTCCGCCACGTTTTGTTGTTTTACGTAGTCGGGGTGTGACAGAAAAGTTGGTATCAGAGCTCATGGTTATAGGGAATTAGGTTATTAGTAATGCTTTGACCTAGTCTATAACCTTCCTAGGACCCTAACGCGAGTTTACTTGCGTTTAGTCATAAAACAATACCGTCACCTATCCTTAGGCGACAACCACAACTAGAACACAAACTTCAAAACCACTTTGAAAATCAATCATCTGTTCTAGGATGATTTATTGTAAGGTTTTGAACCCTCTGTTATAAGGTTTTGAACCCCTTTGAATTTTCAAAACCTCGTCAAAGTTTGGGTCTTATAGTGTGAACACGTGCAATCTGGAAGAGTGGATGCCTGTACTCTGAGTTTTCTGTCTAAGGCTAGAGTGTTCGTACAAATCCACATAATCGGACCAGTCACTCTTACCTGGGAACTCTTGGGGTGAGTGTCCACTTATAGGCTAAAGCATGTCTTCGCGATACATTAATATGGCCCGCTTACTTTGATTAGTCACCGTCTCATTTGTTTGCCTTAGGTAACAAACAAACGATCGTAATTTCTATGCGTTGTCATTTTGTTTTATTTGCCGATAACATTTCATTTGTTTCCTCCTATATCTTTCTTTTCCTCCAAAATGTCTCTTCCTCTCAGCAACGGTCAAATGTCCGAGCAAACAGCCAAATTTGCTCAGCAAATAGGCGAAGTGATTCTGAAGACGGTAGATTTAGGCATTGGCATGTCTCGTCTCAACAATGAAGCCACTCAAGAGTCACCAAAAGAAGCAGAAGTCAAGCCTGCACCAAAATCAAGGAAGCGTAAAGCTTCAAGGAAACCCGCAGCAGTTACACCTAATCAAGCGGGACCTAGCCAAATGGTAGCGCCACCAGCTAGGAAGCCGTACTTTGGAACTGCCCCATGGTGCAAATGATGCAACCGTCATCATTCAAACCTCATACCCTGCTTCAAATGTACCTACTGTGGACGGTGGGGACATTTGGTTAACATATGCCGCTTTGCTATCCAAAACAAAGTTGCTACAAGCCTTGTTGCTGCTCAACCCCCTGCCAGGAAACCTTATGCCGGTACTACACTGATGTGCAACAAGTGTAATGCACCTCACCGAGCTTACCTGCAGTGTCGTCTGTGTGCATCATGTGGATGACTTGGTCACCTGGAAAATGCTTGTCAATTCAACCCAATCCAAGGTGGTCCAACCCAACCCCAAGTCAACCCTGCTCCAGCTCGTTTACCATCAGGTACTTGGTACAACTACGGCGAGACGAGCTATTTCAGGAACAAGTGAACAAAGATTGTCAATGCAAATCTGACCCACAAATGAGCATTTGGCTGAGTATAAGATGTTACTGTTTTAATCTTATGCTTTTATTTCTTTGTTTTTCTTGTAATGTGAAACAATCAGTTTTGTTTATAAATAAATTGTTGTTCGCAAATTCTGATATACAAGTGTAGTTACATATGTGTATGGCATTTCCCTATAATACCTACATTAAGGAACTATGTTCCTTACAAACTACTCTTTTGAATATTACCCATTTTTGTGTTTACTCATGATTCCCGTAGAAAATTCTAAGTACTCGTTTCAATCTAAGATACGAAGTACAGAAAATAAAGCGACATTATGAGTAATCATGCTTCTGCACATCTGTGCCTTTGAATCCTTGGTTAGATAACTAAGGGTATTTTCAAATCTCATACCCATTACGTTTTGATTTTTCAACATACGTAGTATGAGTATTTCAAAAACAACCTTCATGATTTCAAAACATTTCAAATAGTCTGAAAACAATTTTTTTTTTTCAAATGCATCGTCTATATCTCAAAAACAACCTTCATGATTTCAAAAACATTGTCTATTTTTTCAAAAACAACCTTCATGATTTCAAAATGTTATTAATACAGTATAATTACTTATATCAAGTGCATGATTTCAAAAGCATCAATCATGTTTTCAAAAACCTTATACAAAATTTCAAAATTCATCTCGCATGATTTTAAAACATTTTTACCTAATACACCTACTCTATGATTTCAAAAGTATTATATATAAGGTTTCAAAAACATTAAACACATTTTTAAAAAGGAACCCCATGCATAGTTTTCAAAATATTTTCCTCATACATTGACTTAACCTTCAAATTCTGCTTCATATGTCGCCTTGACATATCTGGCATCCTAACCTCATAAGCATTTTTACTTCATGTTTTGACTTAAGCACATCCAGTGCAAGGTTTCAAAACATCTTCAACTTCTAAAATCCATATGGGATCTTTTTTTTATCTTCACAATTAGACCCTTGTGGATGATTATCATTCAAATCAGAGTCCTTGATTGGATTCCTTGTGTACCTTAATTCGAACATTTAAGTTCATTAAAATCGAAATCGAATTTTTTTTCTCTTTAAAAGATCTTTCTATCTTTATAGTTAGATTCTAAGTAATATTTAAAGCACCAATCAAAATCCACTGATTGGATACCTGGTGTGCTTTGAATACATGTGCACAGTTAGTAGAACAAATTAACATAATGATAACAAATCAAGTTAAACAATTATGTGATTATGTGTTTATGCATTTTGTGTTTTCTTTTATGCATTTTTGTGTTTTGTATACTTTGGATATTCGTTATCCAAATCCTCGTAGAACCTTCCGTATCTTCATATGAGGGATTCTAGTAGGATATTCAAAAAGGTACTACCCTAAATCCTTATTGGGCTTCTACGTATTATTTAAGAACCTTGGATTATATAGTACCACTCCATGATTCATAAGAGACCCTTCTAGTGGTCTAGTCAAAAAGATTGAATCAGAATCTGGTTAAAAATGACATGCGCTGATGTAGCTAAACAGACTCCTTGGTAGTCTATTTAAATCATTTATTGATTTAATTAAAAGGACCCTATGGTGGTCTAGTCACAATCATCACAAGCTCGTTCATTGCTTTCTTCCCCTACACATTATAAGATGCACTACGTGACTATGCAAGGAATTACGTAATTATGGATGCATACATAATTACGAAGTTCAGTGCACGGAAACCTCGGTAAGACTTATTATGTGTAAGAACCGATAGTGACAACCATAAGGAAATGTGAACAATGTAATAGAGGTACGGTGGACACACCAATGACGCTTTATATACTTGTATATAAGTGTCCCTCTCACATTGCAAGCATGATGTTATTGTAAAGTTACTACAAGTTCAGGACTCTAACCAGTGTTGTTTGATCTTTTCAACTTCATGTTTCAAGCTCTCACAAGTTTCCTCTGAATAAATTTCGGGACGGAATTTCCTAAAGTAGGAGAGACTGTGACACCTGGGTCACTGCGACCATCAAACAAATACCAAACCAATGAAATATTGTATTTCATACTTGGGATTTGTACAAATATGTGTATCTTTTACACATATCAATTCTTGTTCGATTTCGGGCTCTGAATCGCTCTCTGGAAGGTTATACGCGCACTGATGCATAAATATAACCAGTTTAATGCAACGAACACTCCGGAATAGTGAAATAGGCTTCACATACCTTAAATAACATTTACATAACTTAGAAATAAGTTTTGAAGGCTTTGGTATGACAAAATCAAGTTTACTCGCTTACAGGGACTAAATTCGACAAACTGTGAAAGTATGCCGATTTGAACTGTAACAGACATTCTGGAACATTACCATAAGTTAAACATACCATAAATATCCTTTACATAGCTTAGAAATAGGCTTTGAGGGGTTCGGTGTGCTAAAAGAAACTTTTGGGTCATTCAGGGACTAAAAGCGTCAAAAAGTGCCCAAGTTTGCACTTTCGCGCATAACTTACGTTCTGAATACATCCGGACATCCAAAAATTTATGTAAGCATTATAATGTTATGCTTTAGTGTTTGGCTTGTCAAAATTCCATTCGTCGCGCATTTTGTACCGTTTTTGCTTTCGTTACGACTTCCGTCGTAATTAACCGAACAACGCAACCGTACGGCCAAACGAACCGACATCCGAGATATTTTTGAGCACATTTTAAGTTCCCTATACTTTAACTTCATTTTAGAGCTTTGAAATGGGGTTAACGGGCCTTAAACGTGTCAGAAATGGCTTTATTGCATAACAGGGACCAAAACTGACAATTCTGCATAGTTGCTGGCTTACGGACCGTAAGCCATCACCCTTATGGTCCGTAAGGGGTCCCCAGATCAGCAGATTCTGATTAAACAGCTGTAAACAGCTGTTACCCCATCCTAATCCCTTTGCACTTGCCTCTTCAGTATAATGAGGGGCCAATCTGGTGTTCCATGGGTATTTCAACAAGTGTATGGATGAGATTGAAGCACGTTATTCGATAAACGATCCTAACGGTTCTACCACATCTATAAATACCCAACCCTTTCATTTGCAAAAACCCACACCTTTGAAATCTGAACTTGCTCTCTAAGTTGTTGTGTTTAACACTTCATACCTGAGAGTGTTCGGATTCAAACCTTCCGTTCTTGGACCCTTTGTAAGTGTTCCTTCGTTCTTTTATTCTTTTAGCGTTAAAAGTCAAACTTTGTTTAACTTTCTGAGTTGACCAGTTTATGGTCAATGCAAAGTTCGTTTGAACTTCATAACGTGAGCGTAATCACGATGGTCATAGTCCCTAGTGACTATACCTACTGATTACCACGTTATCAAGACTCAGTGACGAGTCGTAGTTTCGACCAAAATGCGCATTCTTCCGTATTTTGTAACCAAACTACTCTTAGGTATCAAAACCGTTTGTTTTGATACCAAACCTGTTTTCTAAACTTAGTTAAGCATGTTTTAACATACTTATCTCATCACTTTTAGTTTAGTGCTTATATTGGGTCTTAAGGTAAGCGATCTAAACAATCGATTATACTTTTGAACCCGACCCGTTTGGTCGATCATTAGGATCCGCCCAAACACATTAGGTGACCATAGTTGTATAGGGAATAACCTTCCGAGGTTATACCTTAGGGTCACATTGTTTGAGTAGTTGTATGATAGGTAGTATATATGCCTTAGGCAAATTACCAAAATGCCCTTTTGACGCCAAAATTCATTTTAAGCATATGTAACATAACTTTTGACATCTAAACTGATTTGGCAACAATGTTAGACATGTTAAGGCATATTTTACTTATCATAGGACTAGTTAGGCGTTCCGAACGCGTTTCACGCGAACGACGCGTTAAAGTAGCATAAGCTACCCAAACGGGTCGTAATGGGTCGTAAGCACTTAGGTTAGGTTTCATTGTAGTATGTAGGCTTAGTTAAACCATGTTACATGAGTTCCCATACTCATTTGGTTTACGAGCCCTCATTCTATCCAATCCACCGATTTAGGTCCGTTTATTAATGTAGATACCTATATTAGGTGCCGTTTGATATTCGTGACCTTCTAGCTTTGCTTGGTGGATATCTAAAGTCTATTGAGCAATCTCAAGTGAGTACATAGATCCCTCTTTTACCGTTTTCAAAATGTTTTGGGGTGAAACACATGTGCCTACTTGTTACTTTCGTGTCTTTCATGCTTTCCTGTTTCACATCATATACTTGCTATGTTCATTAGTACATTTATAGTACATGATTTCATTGTGTTTTTGCTATGTATGTCCTTTGTTGCATACTAGTACATCGTTTTACATTACATTTTATGCTATGCATGTCCATCGTGTGCATACTTAGTACATTGTTTTACATTACATTTTATGCTATGTATGTCCATTGTGTGCATACTTAGTACATTGTTTTACTTCACATCACATGCTATGTATGTTCATTTGTTGCATACTTAGTACATTTGTTATTCTTCACATGCTTAGATTTTGGTATGACATTTGGGTTGTTCAAATGGGACAATATACATTCATTAACATTAGCTACGCCGTTCGTTAGTAGGTAATGGTACCATAGGACTTGACAACTCCCATTCCTGAACCCTAGGTTTGTTTGTTTGGGTGGAAGGAATGACCGAATTCGATAAACATAACACAGATAGACCTTTAAATTCGTTTAGGGGTTTATCGCCATAGTCACAAGGATTGGATGTATGCATTTTCACAATACCGCATAGATGTTTATATCAGTATAGCATGCATTTGTTCCACAAAACATAACTTTGATTTAAACTATGTTTTACTTCAATACCTTGTTTTTGTGCATTTTACATATGGTCTAGTTGATATATTTCACCTACCATACATGATATTTTGGATACACATTACATGATTTGCATTAGACATAAACATTTTGACATTGATATACACAATTCATGATTTACATTAGACATAAACATTATGACATTGATATACACAAAACATTTTGACATTGATTATACATAAACATTTTACTTTGGTGGTTTGGTTTGAGTAAGTGATTTAAGTAACGAGGCGTGTGTAATATGATACAAGCATGGTGGATACGCCGCTGGTACTTCCTATATATAAATGCTTGTATGGTATTACATATCGTAGCGTTATTTGAATCATTTCGATTTAGACATATAACATTTTATATAAATAACACACTTTTCACAATACATTGTTTTACAAACAACTTATCTAATACAAACTCATTTTACTTGGTTATTTACTTAACCATGTATTATTCTTTTATACATGTATATCATTTGGTTTATTTATCACTTTTCCAATGATTTACAAGACAAAGCAAATTACAAGGTTCATGACTAAACATTTTCCTAAACATAAGTCATGAATTCTATTTTCACAAAACCTATGTATCTCACAGGCATTTTTATGCTGACGTACCTATTTTCACATGTGTTTCAGGATATGATGCATAGGATTTATCAAGATACACTTAGGCGGACTTGGGCCTTAGCGACAATAGTTATTCATGTTATGTTTTGTATTTAGTAGAATTGGTTTTTCTATTCAAAAGGGGGTGGCGGCGCAACTTGTTGCCCGACTACCTGCCATTGCTTTGTAATTGTCCTTTTTCGTGTGGAATGATATAGAAGTTTTTGTTTGGAAAAAAAAAATTTCCATGTGTTATGAAACAATGATTCTGTTACAACACTCCCCGACGTTTCTGCCACGTTTTGTTGTTTTACGTGGTCGGGGTGTGACAATAGGATAGAGGAAACAAGTCACGAAATACGAGAAAAACGGGAAACGGCACGAAACAGACCAGTTCACACGAACTGGCCAGTTCGTGCAAACTGGATCAAACCATTCGTGCGAACTGGATGGCTTGCTTCGTGCGAACTGGTGCATCTATAAATAGGTGACTTGTTGTCTTCATTTGTAACTTTTCTGATTCCGGTGCCGAGGTGCTGCCGAAGTGTCAAGTGGTCTGTAACTTTGTCAAATCAATCAAAACGACATTTAAACTACTTCTCCATGCAAATCAAGCTGATTCAAAGTAAATTCGTCTGATCCCGCCTCTCGTCTAGATCTAGAATTCTGCTGATAGACTCATTTCGATCGATTCTTGATCCTATCAAGTGATATCAGAGCTCAGGAGGAAGAATTCTTACAGATTCAGCTTGATTTCATCGAAATTTCTTATTTCTACTCACTTTCTTCACAAGTTTTCAAAATTAACCATGTTTTTACGGTCAAAATGTCTTGAATTTCACATATTACGTGCGAAACTGTGATTTAATCAATCCTTGAAAAAATCAGACCTAATAACGACCTAAAAAAGGATCAATTTGACAAAATTATGTCCGAGTGCTTGACAAGTTGTGCAGTTCGCACGAACTGAGTAATATCAGTTCGCACCAAGTTCCCAAGTCGCGCGGAGTGTTACTTTTACTTCAGTTCGCACGAACTGACTTGTTTCAGTTTGCTCGAAGTCTGGTTATTTGATATCAGGTCGCACGGAGTGGTTAGTTATTCATCAGATCGCACGAAGTGTGTTTCCATGTCGCACCAGAATCCACTTCGCACCAATTTTCAGTTCGTTTGAGATTGTCTAGGGAAGTTCAGTTCGTTTGAAAAACTTGACTTTGTGTATTTTGAAACCAAATCATGGACAACGAATTTTATAACGTGTTTGCTACGACTCCGACGACTCCAGTCTCAGTTACTCAGAGCATGAACATGGAAAATGAAAAGGGAACATTACAGAAACCTCCAAAGCTTATGGGAATTGAAGAATACTATGTTTGGAAAGACCGATTTGAAAACTAGGTTCAAGCAAACCATTTAAGGTCTTGGGAATGTATTGAAGCAAAATATGTTAAACCCCGTACTGATGTGGGAGTTATAAAAAACATTTCTGAACTGTCAGATAAAGAAAGAGATATGTACAAAGCAGAAAAAATGATGATCAGTCTGCTTCAGCAAGCCGTGAAAGAAGATATCTTTATACTACTTCAACATGATGGTAGTGCACGTGAGATTTGGGAAGCACTTCGTATAAAGTTTGAAGGAAGTAAAGAGATGATAAAAAATAAGAAATCATTGTTAAAGAAAGAATTTGACTTGTTTACAGGTTTGCCGGGAGAGACTACAAAGAAGCTGATTGAGAGATATTTTCATCTAGTACGTTCAATGTCCCTGTTAAATATCAACAAAGATCGGGAAGAATGGGTTGACAAGCTAGCTGATGCTTTACCTCAGAGTGAATGGGGTACATATCTGATGATCTTGAAGAACACTGGAGAATATGATCGTTTGATAATTTCTAAGTTCATTGAAAAGCTTGAAGGACAAGATCTTGAACAGCAAAAGATCGCTAGAATGAATAATTCAAGTGGTCAACAAGATGTCAAGATGTATTTCAAAGGAAGTGTTCAAAATCATGATGCAAGTCCAAAGATCCAAACCGCTTTCAGCGCAAAAAACTCATCGGGATCAACCAATCAAAGTCCAATCAGCAACAGTAGTTTTTCTTCAAATCCAAGTGTTTCAACTGCCAGCTATCAATCCCAAAGCTCGAACAATGGTAATGGTCATGTGATACAATGCAACATCGCGTTGCATCTTCAGAATGGACAGAATTTCTCTGAAGAAATGGCAAAAGGTCATATGTCATTACTGGTTACAGTATTAGAATCGTATGAGAGCTTGGTTGCAGGGAGGATCGGAAATCCTATGTTGACTAAAGAGGATTACGATCAGATTGATGCTGAAGAAACGAAGTTAATGGATATCAAATGGTGTTTAGCGAGTGTGTTACGGAGAGCTGATAAATTTAAGCAAATCACAGGAAGAGATGATCTGCGTGATGCTAATGTTTCTACTTTAGGTTTTGATAAATCTAAAGTTACTTGTTTTCGATGCAGGGAAAAAGGTCATTTCAAGAGAGAATGTACCAATCGAGAAGCAGGTGGAGCTAAAAATCCGTTTGGAAACAATGAATATTATCGGAAAGCTATATATCATCAAGTTGCTCAACAACCGTCATCATCCCAGAAAGTTCAAATTGAAGATGGAAATAGAAGAGCTTGTTTTGGTTTGATTGATCAAGATGATGAAAAATTGCCAGAGGGATTTAACTGGGATAAATACATTCCGGCTGATTCAAAGTTTAAAGCGTTTATTGCATAGATCATCCAAGAGCTAGAGTTGATGAAAGAATGGATGGATGTGTTGCTAATGATGAGAAGAATCAAGATGAAGATTCTGTTTCTTCAGAAGAAAGTTCAGAAGACACATCAGTTTGTGATCAATCATCATCTGACAGTAGTGATGATGAGGAAGAAATTAAACAGATTAACATTGGTAAAACACATTTGCCTACTGAAAGTTTTAAATTCTATTTTGCAGATAGATTGAAGAAGCTTGCTGCAAAAGAGAAGAAAAAGGCAAATTGTGAGAATGTTGTTGAGGAAGTAAAGAATGAACAGAGTGAAGATGTTAAAGTTGTTGAAAAGATTGTCGAAGTCACTAAACCGTGTCTGAAATGTCTAGAACCATGCAAATATTGTGAAGAAAAGGACATGAGGTTTAGTGAGCTTGACAAAATGAAAGAAAAGTTGTTGTTTGATGTTAAATATGTAAAAGAATCATATGATGTGTTGAACAGAACAGTCGTTCAGTTAGAAAAGACAAATTCTGAAAGAGAAGATGCTTTGACAATGATGAATGCAGTGATGATGTCAAAACAAAAGGCGATAAATCACTACATTGAAGAATGTGCAAAGTTGAAGCAGGAGTTGGAAACAGAAAAGATCGAGAATGAAAGAATCAGAAGATTGTTACAAAGTTATTCAAGTTGTGATTACTTGATTGACAGAATTTATCCGACTATTGCAGGTCTTGAAGCTTTTCAAGATAAGAAGGAAAAGAAGGATACTGGTAAGAAACAAAGTGTCAATTATAATAGGTGTCCGCCTCTGATCTAGGAAGGTTATTCTCCTAGACAGCCAGTATCGGAAGAAGTCAAAAAGTCAGTCAATATAAAGCTGAAGTCAGAAACACCAGATGATTTGCCTGACAATATTGATGTCCCGTTCACATCATCTGACACTGATCATGAGTCCGAGTTGCTTAAAAAGGTGGTCGATCAGGTGTTAGATACCGATGAGGAGTCTAAATCTGAATCTGAGACTTCGAGTTCAACAGTCAACAATTCAAATTCATCGGTTAAAAAAGTTTATAATAAAGAATTTCTTCTATCAAAATCTAATTTGAATGACGAAACGTTCAAAGTAGCATATACTTTGAATGATTCGGACAAATTATATTCTGATGAAGAATTTCCAATAAGAGGTGTTAAAATTTAAATGATCAAAAAGGTTTTCAAATTAACAGAAATTAACATTTCTGAAATAAAAGATTTAAATCTTTCTGAAAAACCAAAAAAGTACACCTCAAGAGATCACCAACGTCTAAACAAGAAAAAAGGTTACAATTCTGGTTCTTGTTCTCGAAAGAAACCAAACCATAATGGTAATTTCAAAAAGAAAGGATTAGGTTTTGATACAGAAAATCATAAAAATATGAAAAATTTTAAACCAAAAACAGTATTTGTTTCAGGGTCAAGCTCTGAAGAAGAAAAGGAGAGCTCATTCAGAAAGATGACGAACAAAGAATTCCTTGCTAAGAAGCAAGAGAGAATGAAGAATGATGCTACTCAGAAAAAGGAGAGGAGAACCTGTTATCGATGCCAAGAAGTTGGTCACATCGCCTGGAACTGTCCAATGGCGACCAACACAAAACAGGGAGTCTCTCCTAAACTCAAGGAAAAAGTTGTTGATATTGAACCACCAACCGAAAAATTCAAAGTGTTTAAAAATTCAAAATTTGAGGTTGGTGAGTGTTCGAAAATATTTTACAAACGAAAAGTTAAATCTGACAACCAAACATGGGTTGCTAAGAAAACAGATGTAAAATATGGCGATGAATCTGATTCCACAAAGTCAGAGGAGCCACAAGTTGAAGAGAAAGAAGAAAAGTCAGTGCCGCCAATGGATGATGTAAATTTTCCACCATTGTGGGCTGCAAATTCAAAGAAAAAAGATTTTGATGTTGAAAAGGTTTTTAACAGCAAAGTTAAAAACATGTTTGGGAAAATGGTCAATGGGAAGGCCAAAGGGGTAAACGATTTCTATAAATCCAAAAGAAATGTTCAAAACCCAATGAAGATGAAAAGGTAACACCCAAAGCTGGTCAGGCTTGGGTGTCGGTATTCTTTGCTTAAAATCCTGACTTGCCGGAACTCCCAGGTTGGTAATTGGGGAGTAGGAATCGGGATCTTTCTTGTGAAGATTTTAATCTGTGATATTGTTATATCTTTATGTGTTTGATACTGTTAAACCTATCAAGTGGTTATTATGTCAACCTGCAAGTGGTTGTGTTGACAAGTTCTTACAAGTGGTTAAATCAAGGTCATTAACTTGAACTTGATCAAACCTGATCATACAAGTGATAAAAGAAAATATTTTTACAAGAAGATAGAAAACAATGTAATGAAACCCCGAGTTTGTGAAATGACACACAAAACTAATTTTCCGGAAAAACCATTTTGATTAAAACAAACTTAAGTGTTTTGAAATCTAAATGGGAAAATAGTTTGTTGTTAAGGGGAGTTCTGATTGTTAAGCCATGTGGATGGCGAATTGAGGCGATTCGTATCAGTTTGTTAAATTTTCTTTGTATAGTTTGTTTTCAAAATTTCCCAGAAAATCAAAATTGAAATATATTTTGATTTTAGGGGGAGTAAAAATTTTTAGAAATTTTGAAAATTTGAAAAAGTCAAAAATATGATAAAACCTATAAAAACCAAAAACATTTGAAAAATTAAAAATGAGTTTTGTTTTGAAAAAAAGGGAAATGGTAGTACATCAGTTAGACAGTTACGGTATGCTAAAGAAATGTAATGATTAAAATAGCATTAAACAGTCTCACTAATGATATGCCGATAGGTTTTTGCACATTTATTAAAACTTTTTCGGGATATAAACCTAAATATCAAACTTGCTTATTTCGTGGGTAAACATCTTTTGAATATGTGGGTAACCCCCGAAATCTTGTTTGAAGGACCCCCTTTTCTGAAATACTAGGTCTTTATGCTCAGTGATATCTGGGGTATTATCCTGGGACTTCTGATTTTGCGTCGGCAATGGCCTAGTCCCCGGAGAATACTTTCTGCTTGCTTGAAAAATAGCACACCCTCAGCATAAAAAATGGTTAAAAAGATAAATTATTATGCGAACCATGTGCTGTTGTAAAAAAGATCCTCTAAAGGGGACACACCAAAAGTCGAGCCTTCATCTCTGCAAAAAAATTGAGCTCTCAAGGTTTCGCATTAACCCCTTACAGATATCATCTAGGTATACTCACCTGTAAGATTGAATATTGGGATCTGGATACGGGAGTATATTCAAGTGATGGGACACGTGAATGAGTTTAAGTTCTTAATTCACCTAATTCGTATCCTGAATCAGTTGGAAATTTGTGTGAAATTTTAAGTGGATCAGTATATCGACAATCTAAGTGAATTGTTTAATTCTTAACGTGTAATTAAGCTCAACGGTACTTGTGACTTGTCATAAAACTGATATGATCCTCTTGCACAAACTCACAAAAATATTATATGGAAATATTTCTTTACTGCTTAGTTAACACACTTAAATTCTTAGAAATATCCAAAAAGATTGTGTTTTAGCATAAACTTTTGAAAACTGAAAAAGATTTTATTTCATCATATTTTCGACAACTGATGTTGAAAAGCTGATTTTCAAAATTCCAAGTGCTAAACATGATGAACGACATTGGCTTGGGAGAGTTTGTTAAAAATGAAAAATGTCAAATTAATTTTCAAAGTGGTTTTGAAAAGGATTGTATGATTGGTTATTCAAGGTCATTAATTTGGACTTGATATAACTATTATTATTGATGTTTGATATCTACCCTGTGTTTACTAATTTTGTTATATCTTAAAATTTGAGAAACTTATGTTTTGGGTAGATAAAGCATTGAGAGAGCCAGGTTTCTGATTGTGTAAAGCCAGATAACGATTCTGAAGTCGTGGTAGAGCCAGGCAACGATCAGAACCTGAAGAATCTAAAAGAGCCAGATTCAAATCCTGGAAAACATCAAAGCCAGTTTCCGATCATGGAATAGTTCGAGTTAGAAGCTGCTGATGCTGATGAACTTAAAGAATCAAGAGATCTGATCAAGAGAGTTCACAGAGCCAGGTTTCGATTCTGGAAGTTGATAAGAGCCAAGATGTGGTCTAGAAGAGAAAGAGAAAAAGAGAGAGTTTGACAAGGATGCTTACAATGTTAGATACTTCGGAAAGAGCGTGAGAAGACTGATCAAGACTGAAGAACTGTGTGCCAAAGACTCGTCAACTTCCAAGGGGGAGTTTATTGGTGCATATGTCTGTTGTCTTCGTCTTGTATCGAGTCGTGTAATAGGATAGAGGAAACAAGTCACGAAATACGAGAAAAACGGGAAACCGCACGAAACAGACCAGTTCGCACGAACTGGCCAGTTCGTGCGAACTGGATCAAACCAGTTCGTGCGAACTGGATGTCTTGCTTCGTGCGAACTGGTGCATCTATAAATAGGTGACCTGCTGTCTTCATTTGTAAATTTTCTGATTCCGGTGCCGAGGTGCTGCCGAAGTGTCAAGTAGTCTGTAACATTGTCAAATCAATCAAAACGACATTTAAACTACTTCTCAACGAAAATCAAGCTGATTCGAAGTCAATTCGTCTGATTCCTCCTCTCGTCTTGAGCTAAAATTCTTCTGATAGACTCATTTCGATCGATTCTCAATCCTATCACTTATTTGGTCAACAGGGACTAAAAGCGGCAAAAAGTGCACAAGTTTGCATTTTCATGCATATCTTAAGTTCTGAATATATCCGAACATCCAAAAATTTATGTAATCATTAAAATATTTTATTTTAGTGATTTGGATGCTAAAACTTCATTTGTTTCGGAATTTGGACCGTACACGCGTTCGTTACGACTTCCGTCGTAATTAACCGAACAACGCAACCGTATGACCAAACGAACCGACACCCGAAATGTTTTCAAGCATATTTCATGTTCCCTATGCTTTAACATCATTGTGGAGCTTGAAAATGGGCTTGACGGGTGTTAGAAGTGCCGAAACGCGATGATACGAAGTGCAGGGACTAAACTGCAAAATTCTGAAAGTGCAGGTCTGCTGAGGCCCTTACAGACCGTATGCATGACCTCTTGTGGTCCGTAAACAGTGCCCAGAACCACAGAAATGCAGAAACATTGAATCTGGCCTATTCCACTTGCTCTAGGGTATCAAGACCGTTTGTTTTGATACCAAACCTGTTTTCTAACTTAGGTAAGCATGTTTTAACATGCTTTGCTCGTCACTTTTAGTTTAGTGCTTGTGTAGAGTCGTAAGTCAAGCGGTCTAAACCACCGCTTAGACTTTCGAACACGACCCGTTAGGTCAATCATTAGGATCCGACCAAGCATGTTTAGTGACCATAGTTGTATAGGGAATAACCTTCTGAGGTTATACCTTATAGTCACAGAGTTTAAGTAGTTGTATGATAGGTAGTTTATATGCCTTAGGTAAATGACCAAAATGCCCTTTTCATGCATAATTGGTAATTAAGCATATGTAACTTACACTTTTGTCACCTAACTGATTATGCAACATATTTAAGCATGTTAAGGCATATAATACTTGTCATAGGACTAGTTAGACGTCTCGAACGCGCGTTTTCACGCACGACGCGTTAACGTAGCATAAGCTACCTTAATGGGTCGTAACGGGTCGTAAGCACTTAGGATAGTTTTCGCTTTAGAATATAGGCTTTGTTAAACCATATCACCTGAGTTCCGTTACTCATTTGGTTTACAAAACCTTATTCTACCCGATCTTCCGATTTAGGCGTCGATTTATTAACTTAGCGATCCAATTACTAGGTACCACTTGATTTCCTTGGTTTGCCTGAGCTTTGTTAGTTCACTAAAGATCAAGGATACTTAAAATTCAATGTGAGTACATAGTTCCCCTATTTTACTGTTTTCAATTGTTTTAGGGTGATTCATATGTGTTAAACGATTTCGATGTTTTCAAAAACCAATACTATGGTTTATATTAAACGATAATGATTTCGATAATGTGAACGAACATGTTGGACGTATTTACATAACGAATGACATTCATTAACAATGATCAAGCCGACCAGTATTAGGTTATGGTACCATAGGATCTTACAAATCCCGTTATCAGACTACACCCATGGTTATGTATGGGGGTAATGTGGGTAACGACTGAATCTGATGATTGTTAACTTACCCTTTGGTGGTTTGTTAATACGAGTTGAACGAGAAATGAGAAACGAGTTATGAAGGTTTGAATGTTATTAGCGAGAAGACCAAAAGTAGTTTTCACAATTAAAACGAGAACGATTTTGAACGATTTAAACGTGTTAAATGATTTGAACTATTGGTTTCGATAACATAAACGATTTGGAAACAAGTACAATTGAACGATGGGTTTTTGGTAAGTGTTTAAATAACGTGACGGGTGTAATGTGATAAAATCATGGTAGATACGCCGCTGGTACTTCTTATATATAAATGCTTTTATCATATTACATTCCGTGGCGTTATTTAGTTCACTTGGACGAATGATTTCAAAACGATGACGACTAACGATATTTTCTAAACGATATAAACCATACGAGTTTTATTACGAGAATGATTTGCAATTTGGTTTACTTAAACAAAGGTTTTGGGTTAAGATTCATGGCAACGAGATTTTATAAACTAAAACCAACTAGTTTTGAGTTGGTTAAACACATTGCAATACCAAACACTTTTCAAAAACGAGGTTTCACTTTTCAAAAACATGGTATTGCAACATGTATACGAGCCATGAATCCGACACTCTCACAAATCCTATGTACTCGCTGACATTTCTTTGCTGACTTTTATTTTCACATATGTTTCAGGTGGTGTTGCATGATGATGATTTGCTAGGATGCAAGTTCACATAGGATCTGGACGAGGCCTTAGTGACATAAAAACAATGATAGACGATGTGTAACTTGTTTGTTTAACTTAAAGACAATGTAAATTACTTAATGAAATCAATAAAATTAAACTTTTTGTATCCATGGTTATGAAACAATAATTCTGTTACAACACTCCCCGACGTTTCCGCCACGATTTGTTGTTTTACGTGGTCGGGGTGTGACAGAAGAGTTGGTATCAGAGCCAATGGTTATATGGAATTAGGTTATTAGTAATCCTTTGACCTAGACTATGACTTTTAGGACCCTAACGCAAGTTTATTTGCATTTAGATTTAAAAAAAAAACAATACCGTCACCTATCTTTAGGTGATAACCACAATGAGAACACAATAACAAATCCGATTTGAAAATCAATTATCTCTTTGTAGATGATTTCTTATAAGGTTTTGAACCCTTCCAGTTTGATTCATTTTTGGCTTTGTGCCTTATGAGTTTTCAAAATCTCGTCAAAGTTTGGGTCTAAATAATGTGAACATGTGCAAACTGGAAAAGTGAATGCCTGTACCCTGAGTTTTCTGTCAAAGGCTAGAGTGTTCGTATAAATACACATAATCGGACCAGTCACTCTTACCTGGGAACTCTTGGGGTGATTGTTCACTTATAGGCGAGCATGTCTTTGGTAATACATTAATATGACCCATTTACTTTGATTAGTCACTGCGTGTCATTTGTTTGTACGAGGTAACAAACGAATGATCGTTTTCCTTGTGTTTTGTCGATGTTTTCAATACTTCTTTTGTTTATCCAATTATCAGTCTCACTCGTTTCTCATGTTTCCTTGTTCTTTTTAGACAATGCCTCCTCGACGTGATGCACAACCGCAAACCAATGCCGAACTCGCAGCTATTATCACTCAGCAGTTCGCTGCTGTACTTCTGAACCTAATAACTCAGGTTAACCAAGCGAACAACAACAACAATAACAATAATGGTCTGTGTAGTTTCAAGACTTTCAATTCGGCTAAACCACTAAAGTTTTCTGGGTTATAAGGAGCAACTGTGCTCCTACAATGGTTCGAGAGTCTCGAAAGTACATTCAGACATGTTCAGTGTCCGAATGGGCGAAAGGTTGAGTTTGCGTCAAGTGTCTTCGAGAAGCGTGCTCTAACATGGTGGAACGGTGTTATGCGAGATAGGGGTGCCGAAGTTGCTTTGGCACAAACCTGGGAAGAGCTTCGAGCTCTCATGATGAAAGAGTTCTGTCCCCGTCACGAGATTCGAGCTTTGGAACGAGAATTTGACGATTTGAAACAAGATGGGGGAGAACAACGTGCTTATACGGATCATTATGAGGAGCTTAGTTTATTGTGTCCTACTATGGTTACCCCGGTGGAGAAAGCGATTGAGAGGTATATCGATGGTTTACCCGATTCCGTGCATGATATTGTAACTGGTAGTAATCCTACCACCGTACGACAAGCGATTGAATTGGCTGCTACTCTGACTGAGTCTCAAGTCAGAAAGGGTAAACTGACCCGCAAGGGTGACAGGAAGAAGTCAGCCGATTCCACAAAAGACAATGAAAAGGGTAAGGATAAGAAAGGTGAGTCGTCAAGGAAATCAAGGAAGCGCAAGGCTTCCCAGAATTTTGTTGTTACTACTTAGAACCCACCCGCTCAACCTCCTGCGAAGAAAGCGTATGCTTGTACCGCACCTCACTGTGCTCGATGCAATGGTCACCATGTTGCACAACAAGCTTGTAAACAGTGCACTACTTGTGGTAAACTTGGGCATACAGCCAACATCTGTCGATTTGGTCAAAATCAAGCTGCGCAGAATCCAGCACAAGCTCAAGGGAATGTTGTTAGGTTCCCACTTGGTTCATGTTTTAATTGCGGTGAAATGGGACATTTCCGCAACAATTGCCCGAGGTTAGTGAATCCGAATGCCGTTGCAAACGCAAACCCCGCTCGTGGACGAGCGTTCAATCTGAATGCAAACGAGGCTCGAGCTGACAACCTCGTTGTCAACGGTACGTTCCTTGTTAATCATCGACCCGCATCTATTCTTTTCGATTCTGGTGCCGATAGAAGTTTTGTTTCATTATCGTTCAAACCTTTACTTGCGATACCTAGAACTAAACTGAGGAAACCCTTATCTGTCGAAGTTGCTACTGGTAAACCTATTGTACTCGATTCTGTTATTCGCGATTGTCAATTGAACCTCGATAACCATCTTTTTCCTATTGACCTCATGCCGATGCAATTTGGGAGTTTCGATATTATTGTTGGGATGGATTGGTTAACTAAGTTTCGTGCTAAGGTAATTTGTTTCGATAAAATTGTTCGTATCCCTCTTTCGTCTGGTGAAGTTTTAGAAGTTCATGGCGAGAAACCATCTGGTGGATTGAAACTCATGTCGTGTACTAAAGCCCAAAATTATTTACGAAAAGGATATGTGGCGTTCCTAGCACATGTCACCGAGGAGAAAGGCGATAGCAAGTGTATTCAAGATATTCTGATTGTTCGAGATTACCTAGAAGTATTTCCTGATGAACTGCCTGGTTTGCCTCCAGTTCGTCAAGTCGAGTTTCATATTGACCTTGTATCCAATGCTAACCCGATTGCGAAAGCACCTTATCGTCTTGCACCGTCTGAAATGCAAGAGTTATCGAAACAGCTTCAAGAACTATCTGATAAAGGATTTATCCATCCGAGTTTTTCACCTTGGGGCGCTCCCGTATTATTTGTTAAAAAGAAAGATGGATCTTTTAGAATGTGTATCGATTCTCGTGAGATTAACAAGCTTACCATCAATAACCGATATCCCCTACCACGAATCGATGATCTCTTTTATCAATTACAAGGTGCTACATGTTTTTCTAAGATCGATTTACGATTTGGGTATCATCAGCTTCGTGTTCTTGAAGAAGATATTCCTAAAACTGCTTTTCGCACGAGATATGGTCACTACGAGTTCACTGTCATGCCTTTTGGTTTAACGAATGCCCCAACTATTTTCATGGACTTAATGAATAGGGTTTGTAAAGCTTATTTAGACAAGTTGACGACATATGGTCACTACGAGTTGACGACATTCTCATTTATTCGAAGTCTCGAGCAGATCACGAACAACACCTTCGTGTGACTATGGAACTCTTGAAGAAGGAACAACTTTTCGCCAAATTCTCTGAGTGCGAATTCTGGCTTAAGGAAGTTCAATTTTTAGGTTATATTGTTAACGAGCAGTGTATTCATGTGGATCCTTCCAAAATTGTTGCTATTAAGGATTGGAACACACCCACGACACCTACAGAAATTCGGTCTTTTCTTGGTCTTGCCGGTTATTATCGACGGTTTATTTCTAACTTTTCGAAGATCGCGGTTCCTCTCAGTGCTTTTACTCAAAAGAATAAGCCTTTTGAGTGGGGACCTAAACAAGAGGAAGCGTTCCAAAAGCTAAAACAAAAACTATGTGATTCTCCTGTTCTATCTTTGCCTGAGGGAAACGATGACTTTGTTGTCTATTGTGACGCGTCAAATCTAGGCCTTGGTTGTGTACTTATGAAACGAGGTAATGTTATAGCTTATGCGTCAAGAAAGTTAAAAGTTCACGATAAGAACTACACCTCTCATGATCTTGAGTTGGGGGCTGTAGTATTTGCTTTGAAAATCTGGAGATACTATCTCTATGGCATGAAATGTGTGGTTTTCATTGACTACAAAAGTCTCCAACATATTTTCAATCAGAAGGAGCTGAACATGAGGCAACGACGATAGGTTGAACTATTGAACGATTACGATTGTAAAATTCGCTACCATCCTGGTAAGGCGAATGTTGTAGCCGATGCGCTAAGTTGAAAGGAACGAGTCAAGCTTAATTATGTTCACACTCTATCCGATATTCAATCTGGTGTCCTTCAAGCTCGACGATCGTGTGTAATCAAAGGCTTATTGAAATACGAGCTACCACTTCAACTTGAGCTTAAACTCGAAACAAAAGACGATGGCTTACTTTATTTCTACAATCGACTGTGGATTCAGAAACAAGACGATATTCGCACTTTGGTAATGGACGAATATCACAAGTCTCAATATTCTATCCATCCTGGTGCTGACAAAATGTACAAGGATCTTCGTGCTCAGTACTGGTGGCCTGGTATGAAAAGGGATGTTGCCTTGTATGTATCGAAATGCCTAACTTGTCTCAAAGTCAAGGATGAACACCATCGACCATCTGGTTTGCTTGTACAACCAGAAATTCCGGTTTGGAAGTGGGAGAACATTGCGATGGATCTTATTACTAAGTTACCACGCACATCTAGAGGTCACGACGCTATTTGGGTTGTTATCGACCGATTAACGAAGTCAGCTCATTTCATTCCGATTCGCGAGCATCTATCTGCTGATAAACTTGCAAAGATTCATGTTGATGAGATTGTATCACGACATGGTGTTCCTTTGGATATCATTTCTGATCGTGATGCTCGATTTTCATCTCATTTTTGGAAGACCATGCAATCTGCTATTGGAACATAACTAAATCTAAGCACTGCTTATCATCCCCAAACAGATGGACTATCCGAGAGAACGATTCAAACTTTGGAGGATATGCTTAGAGCATGCGTGATAGACTTTGGTGGTAATTGGGATTCTCATTTGCCATTGATCGAGTTCTCTTACAATAAAAGTTATCATGCTAGCATTAGTATGGCACCATTCGAAGCTTTATACGATCGAAAATACCGTTCACCTGTCTGTTGGAATGAGATCGGTGAAGCTCAGCTTACTGGACCTGAGCTCATTCTGGAAACGACAGACAAAATCAAGAAAATTCACGATAATCTTGTGACAGCTAGAAATCGTCAAAAGAGTTATGCGGATATACGACGCAAGCCCATAGAATTTGAAGTCGGAGACCGTGTCCTACTTAAGGTATCCCTTGGAAGGGAGTGGTGAGATTTGGAAAGAAAGGAAAACTTTCACCACGATATGTTGGACCATTTAAGATTGTTGAAAGAATTGGAAAGGTTGCCTATCGACTAGAGCTACCTCCAGAGCTTGGAAATATTCATCTGAATTTTCACGTGTCCAATTTACAAATGTGTTTAGCTGATGCTGATCTTCACATTCCGCTCGATGAAATTCAAGTTGATGAAACAATGCACTTTATCGAGAAACTTGTGGAGATAACGGACCGTGCTGTCAAACAATTGAAGAACAAACGGATACGATTGGTCAAGGTTCGATGGGAGTCCAAACGTGGCCCAGAGTTTACTTGGGAACGTGAGGACCAAATGAAGGCAAAATATCCGCATTTGTTGTCATAAGTTTCCTCTAGTTAAAATTTCGGGACAAATTTCCTAAAGTAGGGGAGACTGTGTCAACTGTGTTCTATAAACGATGTACGAAATAAAACAATAACGATTATCAATAAAACAATGTGTTTTGGTGTTACTTTATGTTCTTAGTTGTTATTATGTGTGTATTTGTGTTTGGTGATTTTACGATTTGATTCGAGTTCGATTTCAAGCTTTAAATGGCTTTCTGGAAGGTTATACGCAAACTGGTGCGTAAACGCAATCAGTTTAATACGACAAACACTATGGTAGAATGACATAGGATTAACATACCTTAAATAACCTCCACATAACTTAGAAATAAGTTTTGGATGGTTTGGTGTGCAGAAAACAAGTTTAATTAATCGCAGGGACTATTTGTGTCAAACTGTGAAACTATGCCGATTTGTATGGTATCAAACATTCCGGAACTTGATCATAAGTTAAACATGCCTTAAATATCCTTTACATATCTTAGAAATATGCTTTGAGGTGTTTGATGCTCAAAAATAAACTTATTTGGTCAACAGGGACTAAAAGCGTCAAAAAGTGCACAAGTTTGCATTTTCGCGCATATCTTACGTTCTGAATATATCTGGACATCCAAATTTATGTAATCATCAAAACATTTTATTTTAGTGATTGGGATGCTAAAACTTCATTCGTTTCGCAATTTGAACCGTACACGCATTTGTTACGACTTCCGTCGTAATAACCGAACAACGCAACCGTACGACCAAACGAACTGACACCCGAAATCTTTTCAAGCATATTTTATGTTCCCTTTGCTGTAACATCATTGTGGAGCTTGAAAATGGGCTTGACGGGTGTTAGAAGTGCCGAAACGCGACGATACGAAGTGCAGGGACTAAACTTCAAAATTCTGAAAGTGCAGGTCTGCTGAGGCCCTTACGGACCGTATGCATGACCTCTTGCGGTCCGTAAGCAGTGCCCAGAACCACAGAAATGCAGAAACGTTGAATCTGGCCTATTCCACTTGCTCTAATGGTTTTTACCCCTTGAATTGCATACTATGGACTGGTATTTCAAGTCCCCATGGTTTCTAAAACCATTAGCCCACATGTAAGGCCAAGATCATTCCCTCTTTAGCAAGAAATGATCCTAACGGTGAACCGGAAAGTATAAATAGGCATGCCATCCTTCCATTTTTCTTCACCCTTGATCTGATTTCTCTAAGTTAAAGTTGCAATATTTCATACCTGAGATTTTAAGATCAAGTTGCCCTTTTGTGTCCCACCCTGAATTTTGCGGAAGCGTGATTATTGGTGTGACTTCTTAATACCATTGCATACGATCATAACAACACTATATGATAAAACCAGTAGATGTACATCCGTTATTTTAAGTTTAAAAGTACAACATAATTATCTGAAAAGTCAATACCAAATTCAAGTTACAAATCATAACATATTTTAAGGAGTTCAAAAGACTCAACAAAAGATTTTTAAAACGAACCTGAGTTTAGGACCACGTATCTCGTCCAGGATTAAGAAACGTCTCCTAAGCCCTAATGACTTGGATGACATCTTTATTCACAACGCAGCTTAAAAACTCCAACGCCCGCCAGATCCATTTACTAATTTCCTGAAATACATGTAGTTTGAAAAATCAACATAAAGTTGAGCGAGTTCATGTGTAAGTGAGTATGTATAACCATTTGTAATATGTCTGTATGTATGAAAATCCCTGGTATGTAGCAATTAAGGAAAAAAGAGATCACCATTGGGTTGCAAAGCCAATGATATGTGTGAAGTGATGCAGGAAGAGTCAAACCTAGCGGATTTGTGCGTCGGGCACTTAGTCACCACCTGGTCCACTCAGCGGGCTCAGGAGTGGGGCTCGCTACACCCAAATAGATCTATCACTAATGTCCCTCGGTCCTACAACGAGGATTAATGGCCTCAAGTTCCAGCCTACCCACTCACATGATCTAACTAGTAAACCCTCCTTAAGCTAACCATACCATGTATAAAAGTATATGTAATTACTGTAACTTGTATTCCACCCCCGAAGTACAAAAACTGAAAACAGTTAAGGGAAAAGGGGGACATGAATTCACAGTATTGCGTCTTCGTACTTGTAACCCAAATCTCCGCGGCAATCACGACTACCTACAATGGTCTAATGTCTATTAGACGAACGGGTCGTGCCTTGTCTTAGTATGTATGTTTTTGAGTTACGATTCTGGTATTATTCCAAGTTATAATAATGGTATTTAGTTTTGGAATAATTGTTCATGCAATGTTTCTGTATTAATACTTCTCAAGCATTTTAACTTCGTATTTCCTTCCCAAGGATGGGGGTATCTCATTCATGTATTTTTGTATTTGTATATCTTGCCAAGTAATGGCGTCGTATTTCGGTGTATCGTTCCAATTAAATATATGTTAATATATTCCCAATATATATTTCCAAAACCATATATTTCAAGTCTCACTTAAATATATATAAATAAACCTTATTTTGTTTAATCATGTATCGTTCCAGAAAATATATATTTTTCTCAAAATTTATATATCTTCTAATTATAATAGGAAAATATATTTTTATCTCCAACTTGGAAAGAAAAAAAAATATATTCAACTCATTTGTCCAAAAATAATGTATCTCCAAAATATATGTATTTTTCCCAAAAATAATATATTTTTATTTCTATAGTTTCCAAAATAATATTTTACCAAAATATACGTATAAGACTATTTTCCCGAAATATTACCTAAGTCACGTTTTAGTGTTTCGTATTGCTTTATCAAATGCGTAACTTAAATATTTATTTCGTGAGGGTTTTGGGTATTATTTTGGAGTTGTAATTTCATAATATTTTCCAGTTATATTATTTTTAGGGTAAATATCTAGTTCGCATCATAAACAAACAATCACACAAGCATCTTATTATAAAATATATATTCCAAATATATATTTATCGAGTTTTATTTACGAAAATCCACCTCCGGTACATGGTAATTTTTGAAATAAAAATCATGGCGAAGTTTACTTTGAAAACCAAGTTAAAAGTATATTTGTAACCATTTGTTATAAAAAAAAATTTCTAAGTGTTATATTTCTAGAAAAATTTCGCCAGAGTTTCCTCTGTAAATGGAGGTGTCCACGCTTTCTAGCGTATCATTTTCTTTTCAAAATCATTCAAACAATTTAACAATCATAACAAACAATATTTAATCACTAGTCTTGACCAAAAATAAACCTAAATCATAAACTCAGGAACTTGAAGGTGTGTAAAAATATGTAGTAAGTTACTAGTGTATTTAGTAGGTTTTGTTATCTTTAAAAATAAGATTAGTTTCTTGAAAACCTTATTTTTAAAGAACTTGAAGTTTCACAACTTCTAGTCAAGATTTTCAAAAATACTTCTTTGTTAAATTTCTTGTTACACAAGTGTTTACACACTTGTTTAGTTACTATAAATGTGCTTCTTTCATGAAATACCCGGGTTATGACAAAGCTAGTATCTTCCGCTTGGTTCTTCCGAAAAACCACTTGTAGATCTTTAGACCCACGAGTTTACAACTTCATTTTACGAGAAAAATTATGTTTATTCAAGTTCAATACTTATGAATGGATGGATCCATCATCCTTCAACTTTCTAACTTTTACATCCTACTAGTTCATGCTCTCAAACATGGACTAGTATGTCTAGATGATGATCCATCTTGTTTCTACTAACAACAACATCAAATAATAACAACTATACAAGATTCACATGATTTACACACATATCTTCTCTTTATCCACCCTATTCACCTTATGTTCAAGACTTTAATGTAAGTTCTTTAGTGTTTCATAATTTTTAACCATTAAATCAACTATTAACCATCATAAACAAGATCAAGATGGTGATTTAGAACACTTACTACTAGCACAAGGCTAGGGAAGAAACAAGGTGTAAATGTGGTGGGTAAAAGAAATCTAGAGCGGTTCTTGAACTTTCGAAAGCACCGAGCTTGTTTGTTTGACCTCTTGCACCTTTGAGAGTATGGAAAATGGCTAGAACCAAGCTTGATGGTGGTGATAGGGTGGTGTGTGGGTGCGGCCGTGAGTGATGGAAGGGAAGAGGGGAGAGCTTTGTTGTTGTGTTGGTGATGAGAGAAGTGAGATATATAATGTGTTTATTTATAATCCAAAACTCCCATTAACCAACATGTAACATGTCATCTTGATAACCAACATTAATCAATAAAATAATCAAAAGGAACAAGGGTGTGTCCCACCCTTGTGACCGTCATTTGGGGGGGGGGGGGTATGGTTGGGGTGTAATGGTATGGTTACACATTTAGTTGAAATCCAATGGTACTTAGTTAGGATATTTATGTGTTTATTAATTTAAAGGGTGTTAGGGTGTTCGGGGACCCTAACTAGCTCAGAAAAGTAAAAACTGTGTGTTTGGCAATATTTTTATGTTCCGGATAAAGTCCGGTTGTTCGGTTGGATGTTGATCCGTTAAAGTGCTAAGTAAAGCTATAAAGTGTCTTTTATGTTATTTTTAGTGACACAATAAATTACCAACACTTTAGAAAGTGTCTAGAATTATTTTGACAAGTTTCTACACTTTCCTAGCTTTCTTAAAAGCTGAATTTTTGTATGTAGTGCAGAATTGTGTAATTAAAGTATGTTTTAGGCACTTCCAGTCACTATAACTATCACCTAGTGACACAGTTTTATGGTCCTCACCTCCCTACACTCCCTACTAGTGTAGTAATCTACTCCCGGCTCATACTGGCCTCAGAACAATGTCTGTTTTGGTGCTGGCAATGTCAGCATGTTTTCTGGGTTATCCGTTTAGTGTGCTAACTGTGCTTTGTGCATCAAGTTTGTCACTATTATTTGTATGTAATGAATGAAGTGACAGTAATAAAATGTGATGCATGAGTATGTTTGTATCAAAAAACAGAAAGCAGTTTAATCACAATTGAAATCAAGCACAGTAATTAAGCACTAATTAAACATTAATTTATTGTACGGATACCTGTAATTGTGAGGGTTGTCACATTCTCCCCCCGTTAAGAAAATTTCGTCCTCGAAATTTGTACTACCTTAACCCCTTATGGTTTCGTCACACAGGTATATATATGAATAATACTGAGGTAGATAATCACCAAACCGAATCAAACCTTACCCACATTAGGTGAGTCCAAGAATTTTTAACAACCCGAATCCTAGGGTTAAAAGGTGTGTGCTCATAGCATTTGATGTCAAAGGTACAGTACGTATTTGACGTGTAGACTAGCGTAATCCAGCTAGCAGGGTTCCACAAAAAGAAGAGGTTTGACTAATAAGATCCTCAAACGATCGATCGCAATATGCAACCGAGTTTTCACGAACCCTAGCATCCGTTTTATGAATTCAAAATCAATTACTCAAACACACTAGTGAAATGATATGTCAACCCTCGAATAATTGAATGGTGAGGTTTAGTGTGTTGACATTTTCGAATTGCTAAAGTACGGCGAATGAAATACAAGTGAATCTGGTGTATCATTGTCTTGATTCGTAGTTGCATCAGAAATGTTTAAATGACAAGCCAAACGAAAGTATATGCTGTTTTGTGTGAAACGGTTGACCTTGATTAGCACAAGTTACAAGTTTGTAATGACATCACAAGGTGTCATACTGACATGATTCAAGTATGACGGTGACTGAACAAGTTCACCGTGTTGGAAATCAAATGAACATGTACCGAAACAAGCTAGAAGGTTTGTTTTACATAATGTCAGAGAGTTTTCAGTTGAGTATGGAACATCAAAGAGCCGTTGTTTTTGGTTGAAGGTGAGAACGCAATAAGTACCGCAAGGCATTCGATTGATTGTAAAAGAATCGTTAGGAGGTACACTGTGATATGAAATGAATCTATGTACCTTTGCCTCAACACACAACGGTGTTGAGACCGATTTAATCGTGATGAACAAGACGGATTTAGGGCAAGTTATCAGATAATCAATTAAATCCGTGTATGAAGTGAGTAACCACATAAGCGCAAGCTTCAATTTTTTGAAAGTATCCCCACAAGGTGTCGTAACCAACAAATGATTTAGCGAAGTCGTAGACCAAACAAGTCTACTACGACTCGAAACAAAAGAATCTTTGCCAATGATTTGAATATGATGCTCTCAATACATCATATGACGTCTTAAACTGAATATGCGAAATGAATAAGTTCAAGCAATTGAACTTGGTTCTGGCGTAATCCGTTAATAAACGTATGCATTTACTAGGGAATCCCAGCATGGTTACGATGATAAACCATGAATGTTACTTGAAATAAGTGAAGTTCCAAGAAAGTGTGTTGACTTGGTAACAAAAGAGCCAACAATACCAATAATGTAGGTCATTCGAATCATGAATCAGTAATTAGGTTTGGCAAAATAATATTTTAATTTCAATGAAGTGTTTGTTCGAGACGAAACCACATACGTAGCAAATGATGCGTGTATGTCAGATAAGTTTCCAAGAAAAGGAATAATGAGTATCTTCTAAAGTGAAGAAATGACCAGATATCGAAGCAAATGTGTGTTCTCTCTCAGCGAGAAAATTATTGTGATGCAACTACCATTAAGGGGAGTAGAGATGCAAACATCTACTCGCTAGAAGTAAGAGAAATTCAAGTACTCTCTGTTTGGTCAACGGGACAGGTATATGTGTCAGGTTAATGACGTTTGTTTGAGTTAACAGATGTGGTTCCTAAGTAACAACCTTAGTGAATATGGTCCTGGGGTTCCGATGGTCCTAAGCTCATGTTTTCTAAATTCTTAGAGTTTCGCATTCGGTATAAAATCGTTATGTGCATCGTGTAGGAAACGCCATTCTTGTGTATGTTTAAAACAAGTTATTGTCCCAAAATTTTACCCCGGTATACTTTCTTCCTGAATTTACAGCTACTTGATCATCGATCAGTTGGGAAATACTGGTTGGATCCTCGCAGCTAACTAAATAAGTGAGTCGTCAGTTCTTAGCAAGAGTCGTTGACTCTTGTTGGCTAGCTCGTTCGGCTCCTGGTAGTTTGATGTTTGTTTGAAAATCATCGTCCTTTCTCTTGATGAGCAGAACTGGGGTTACCCCAAATGGAAATTTTGGTCTGTTATCTTCCTTCTCTATCTACTACTGAAACAACACTGTCAATCCTTGCATTTCCGAAGGTGTAATCCGTTTGGGTGTGTTGGTTGCAGGCGTGACGCCTGGAATCAAATCGATGCAAAAATTCGATTTGTCGTTGGGGAGATAATTCTGGCAACTCTTCGAGGTAGACTTCAGGATATTCTCTGATCACGGGGTATCTTCGAGTTTTAGTTCTCCGACTCCCTTGTCCCCGACATGAGCCGGAAAACAACACATCCTTTCCGCATCAACTTTCATGCCATCAAGCAATTCATGATTTGGAGAGGTGTATCCTGCTTTGTGAGTCACGATCGTTTCTTCATTCGTCATCGTGGTGCGGATATCAATTTCTGCTCGATCGCTCGGCAACTAATCCATCCAATTTCCTTGTCGAAGCTTCCCAACTCAACGGGCAGTAGCTCGAGCGTAAACTCACGCTCTCCGGGTTCTATCATGATGTTTCCAGTTACTTTGTCGGCTCCCACTAGCTTTCCTACTAGCTAGTACTTTCATGTGCGGATTATCTAACTTACTTGCTACTAAACCAAGTATGCTCTCAACTCTAGAGACGCGAATCGTAAAATTTGCAACAGTATTTGGCAATACAGATGCATAACATTGAGTAATATGGGACGTACCAATATCCATGCTTGAATTCCTGGCGTGTCTCCCTAGCTCCGGTGTTGAGCTTTCATTCCTGTGCTTGAATATTTCTAGGGCAATATCTTCTGAAATGCTTTTTGCTCCCACAGTTAAAACAACCTTGTGCACGTTTCTGCTTGTCACTCGTTCTGCCCTGATATTCGTCATTGTCGTTGTTTCCTCCGTGATTCTCACTACCATCTTGGCCTCCACTTCTACTTTCAGTACCTTGCCAGCAAGTTTCCTAGGGATGCCCCCTCTTGCCACAGTTATCACATTTTCCATATTTACATCGTCCGACATGATAACGTAAACAATTGTCGCACTTAGGTAGGATACCCATGTAGTCTTTACCCTTCTTGGCCTTCTTCTCGTTACTCACCCGAGTAACTTTATTGAAATTTACGAGTTTTCTCTTGTTATCTCCAGATAACTCTACAAGAGTCTCCTTTATCTCCTCCGCAGTGGAAAATTCTCCTCGTCTAACTGCTTCTTCCGTGAGCGCCATGCTTATGTTGATAGCCTCGGTGATCGTTGAAGGTTTAGATGTTGTTACCAGGCTTAGAATCTGAGGTGCCAGTCCCCCAATGAAACGTTCGATTTTCCTAGATTCTGGTTCCACCAAACGCGAAGCAACTTGTGATAATTCGCCAAATTTCTGCACATATTCAGCTATCTCTGGACCTTCCATTTTCAAGTTCCACAATTCAGTCTCCAACTTCTGGACTTCTGCCCTAGAGCAATACCTTTTACGCATCAGTTCCTTCAGCTCGTCCCACGTCAAAGCATTCACAGCAGTCTCGCCCATTGTTTAAACTTGAAGGTTCCACCATGACAGAGCCCCATCTACAAATAGTCCAGCTACGTACGTGACCTGATGTTCTGGGGCGCATTTGCTCAGCTGTAAGACAGAATTCGTCTTCTCCACCCAACGCACAAAAGCTAAGGCACCCCCAGTGCCGTCGAATCCTCGAGGTTTGTGGTTCAAGAACTGCTCGTAAGTGCAGCCGCTGGGTGGGTTATTTCCTGAGGTGCCTCCGTCGTGTTCGGAGCGAAGGGCCTCGAGTTGTGCGATGACTTGCGAGATGCGCCCTTGCAGTTCTGACTTTGCTGTTATCGGTAGAGGGTTGTTGGTATCGACGTTCCCTGGTATCGACATCTTCTGAAGAGAAGATTGGTTAGGTCAGGTCTTATTTGTTCGGGTAGTGCATATAGTTGTTTAAAGATCATATGCACATACACATATTAGGTTATTACACCAACCAATCAAGCAATAGTATAATCATAGTATAACCAAGTAACTTGGTAATTATGTTTAATGAGAGCATAGCAAGTAAGCACGTAGTATTATAATTATAGCACACACAAATAGATTAATAACGTGCTTGACGAAGACATAACGACTGAGCTCTCGTTGGTCATTGGTCACAAGGTATTGTCGCATGTTTAGTGATGATTGGCTTTCCCACCATTGTATTGTCTTCCAAAATGTATCACATCTACAAGGACACAGGGTCACCCTACCCTTGCCCATTAAATATATTAGTGTATCAAAATTACATAGTCAGATGTGGTTTTTAAATGTCTCCACCATCCCGGCTTATCATTAGTGTCTTTACCCAAATGCGGTCCTCATAATCCAGAGACCAACTGTGCTGGTGACTGAGGTGGAGGAGGAAAGAAAAGTAAATTGTTAACGTGCGTGAGTCCCTCCTCGAGCTTGTATATACGTCGAAGCAATTAGCTGATCTGCCGCTTGGCAGTAAAGAAACGAGCATCAAATCCTGGGAAAAGTGTAATAGTAGTAGGGGAGAGTGCCAAAAGAATCTTTGATGGATGTGGAAGACCAAAGTATACTACTAACAGACAGGGCGGAGGACGTGGTGTCTTAAATAAACTTTTCAGACAATATGCTGTCTTGTGATGTAGATACTTAAATCATGTTTTCGGTTATGTAATGTTTTGCATTTGAAGTTGCCAATTGTGGTGTTAGCTCAAGCTCCAACATTCTGTGTCTCATATCCTCAAACTGTAGTTGATGTTACAGGAGCAACTCATCTCGTGTGTGGTCTCCATAGTGTGAGGGATGGTAGGTCTAAAATTAGCATAGTGTATTATAGGAACCATCAAATCGGCTCGTCCAGCGATGTAGAGGTGAAAGTAGTAAACGGTGCGGCCTGTAAGGCCGTAGAAAATGATGTTGTAGCAAAAGATCGTCATGCGGGTGCTGACCTGGAGTACCTTCCCGGGGTGCGGGTATGTCTTGAAAGAAAGCGATAGGCATGTTGGTGCAATGGACGTCAGTCTATACAAGAGCAACATCAGCGGGTGAAGGTGCAGGTATAAACGTCTTAACTAATAGGAAGATCATTAGGTGCAGGTACTGGGTCGGGTGTAAGGGGTACAATGCTTGGTAGATCAAAATAAACAGGGTCATAATTAAGTAAAAGGTGCAGGTTCAGCAGGTGCGACATCAAGCTGCCCCAAATGGTGCAGAAACAAGCTCAGGAGCAGGCTCTGGGTCGTGTAACAGTGTGGTGCCTCAAGCAGGTGATCGTTGCAACAGTCCTAACGGCGCCGGTGTCTGTGTCAGTAGTAGAAAGATGTAATCCGGCCGTCTATAAGGCTGTAAATGTCACAGACTCGAAGGAGTCTGAAATCGAGTGTATACTGGAATAAGAGGGTAGCTTGACAATAGGGATCTCAAAATGTGCAATTAGTAACAATGTTCTCATCTAATTTTCCATAGTCCTGGGCGTCAACAGGAGGATCATCAAAAAGAAGATTAATGTCGTCATCAAACAATTAGTCAAAAAGGCGGATCCTCAGGGAAAATAACCACGAGAGGTACGGCGTAGAGGATCGGAGCCATGATGTGCTCGCCATCGAAGTGTCCAAATGATGAGATGGTCGTGGACCGAAAGAAGAATGACAGAAAGATTCTCGTCAAAGAAGCCATCAGCAAGGGTAATTCATCGCCAAAGTTTGGCAGCACGGACGGTTGGAAGTCGTCCTCGTCCTTGGTTAGCATGTCAGGGTCACTCTCAGTGTCTGACGTAAACATCTCTGGCATAGGTACAGTCTCATCATCTGTGGCGGTGGCCGTAGGGTCATTATTATCTGACAATTCGTTCCCTGAGGAAGGTGACGTGTGTGCCGGTATATAGTAGTCATAGCATGCATATTTACAGTAATCTTTAACACTTTGTATATTGCAAATAAAGACAATTCATAATGAAATCATGTATCCACATATTCATCCTAGTCTTCCCAGACTATCCCACCCAGTCTCTCAGACTAAACTCCCTAGCCTCTCAGACTAATTCCCTGATCTCTAAGACCAACCTCCCAGTTTCTAAGATTAAATCCCTGGCCTCTAAGACCAATCCTCCCAGTCTCTAAGACTAAATCCCTAGCCTCTAAGACCAATCCTCCCAGTCTCTAAGACTAAATCCCTGGCCTCTAAGACCAATCCTCCTAGTCTCTAAGACTAAATCCTCCTTCAGCCTCTAAAACTGATCATCCCTCAGCCTCTAAGGCTGATCCTCCCTCAGCCTCTAAGGCTGATCCTCCCTCAGTCTCTAAGACTGATCCTCCCTCAGCCTCTAAGACTGATCCTCCCTCAGCCTCTAAGGCTGAAATATAAATTTTGAAATGTGTATGTGTGCCTTTTGTTTGTAAAAATGTTTGTTCCCTGGATCTGGACGTTTTGTGTATGCAATGAAAAACAAGTTGTGAAAACATTTTCGTGAGAGCCCTAATGATCCTAGTCTAGACTCAAGATAGAATCCTAGTTCGCTACGACCGAAGCTCTGATACCAAGCTGTCACACCCTGACTTTTGTGGAAGCGTGATTATTGGTGTGACTTCTTAATAGCATTGCATACGATCATAACAACACTATATGATAAAATCAGTAGATGTACATCCGTTATTTTAAGTTTAAAAGTACAACATAATTGTCTGAAAAGTCAATAACAAATTCAAGTTACAAATCATAACATATTTTAAGGAGTTCAAAAGACTCAACAAAAGATTTTTAAAAAGAACCCGAGTTTAGGACCACGTATCTTGTCCAGGATTAAGATACGTCTCCTAAGCCCTAATGACTTGGATGACATCTTTATTCACAACGCAGCTTAAAAACTCCAACGCCCGCCAGATCCATTTACTAATTTCCTGAAATACATGTAGTTTGAAAAATCAACATAAAGTTGAGCGAGTTCATGTGTAAGTGAGTATGTATAACCATTTGTAATATGTCTGTATGTATGAAAATCCCTGGTATGTAGCAATTAAGGAAAAAAGAGATCACCATTGGGTTGCAAAGCCAATGATATGTGTGAAGTGATGCAGGAAGACTCAAACCTAGCGGATTTGTGTGTCGGGCACTTAGTAACCACCTGGTCCACTCAGCGGGCTCAGGAGTAGGGCTCGCTACACCCAAATAGATCTATCACTAATGTCACTCGGTCCTACAACGAGGATTAATGGCCTCAAGTTCCAGCCTACCCACTCACATGATCTAAGTAGTAAACCCTCCTTAAGCTAACCATACCATGTATAAAAGTATCTGTAATTACTGTAACATGTATTCCACACCCGAAGTATAAAAACTGAAAACAGTTAAGGGAAAAGGGGGACATGAACACACAGTATTGCGTCTTCGTACTTGTAACCCAAATCTCCACGGCAAACACGACTACCTACAATGGTCTAATGTCTATTAGACGAACGGGTCGTGCCTTGTCTTAGTATGTATGTTTTTGAGTTACGATTCTGGTATTATTCCAAGTTATAATAATGGTATTTAGTTTTGGAATAATTGTTCATGCAGTGTTTCTGTATTAATACTTCTCAAGCATTTTAACTTCGTATTTCCTTCCCAAGGATGGGGGTATCTCATCATGTATTTTTGTATTTGTATATCTTGCCAAGTAATGGCGTCGTATTTCGGTGTATCGTTCCAATTAAATATATGTTAATATATTCCCAATATATATTTCCAAAACCATATATTTCAAGTCTCACTTAAATATATACAAATAAACCTTATTTTGTTTAATCATGTATCGTTCAAGAAAATATATATTTTTCTCAAAATTTATATATCTTCTAATTATACTAGGAAAATATATTTTTATTTCCCACTTGGAAAGAAAAAAAATATATTCAACTCATTTGTCCAAAAATAATGTATCTCCAAAATATATGTATTTTTCCCAAAAATAATATATTTTTATTTCTATAGTTTCCAAAATAATATTTTACCAAAATATACGTATAAGACTATTTTCCCGAAATATTACATAAGTCACGTTTTAGTGTTTCGTATTGCTTTATCAAATGCATAACTTAAATATTTATTTCATGAGAGTTTTGGGTATTATTTTGGAGTTGTAATTTCATAATATTTTACAGTTATATTATTTTTTGGGTAAATATCTAGTTCACATCATAAACAAACAATCACACAAGCGTCTTATTATAAAATATATATTCCAAATATATATTTATCGAGTTTTATTTACGAAAATCCACCTCCGGTACTTGGTAATTTTTGAAATAAAAATCATGGCGAAGTTTACTTTGAAAACCAAGTTAAAAGTATATTTGTAACCATTTGTTATAAAAATATTTCTAAGTGTTATATTTCTAGAAAAATTTCGCAAGAGTTTCCTCTGTAAATGGAGGTGTCCACGCTTTCTAGCGTATCATTTTCTTTTCAAAATCATTCAAACAATTTAACAATCACAACAAACAATATTTAATCACTAGTCTTGACCAAAAATAAACCTAAATCATAAACTCATGAACTTGAAGGTGTGTAAAAATATGTAGTAAGTTACTAGTGTATTTAGTAGGTTTTGTTATCTTTAAAAATAAGATTAGTTTCTTGAAAACCTTATTTTTAAAGAACTTGAAGTTTCACAACTTCTAGTCAAGAACTTAAATTTCTTGTTACACAAGTGTTTACCTCTTTGAAATACTTCTTTGAAACAAGGTGTAAATGTGGTGGATAAAAGAAATCTAGAGCGGTTCTTGAACTTCTGAAAGCACCGAGCTTGTTTGTATGACCTCTTGCACCTTTGAGAGTATGGAAAATGGCTAGAACCAAGCTTGATGGTGATGATAGGGTGGTGTGTGGGTGCGGCCGTGAATGATGGAAGGGAAGAGGGGATAGCTTTGTTGTTGTGTTGGTGATGAGAGAAGTGAGATATCTAATGTGTTTATTTTTAATCCAAAAGTCCCATTAACCAACATGTAACATGTCATCTTGATAACCAACATTAATCAATAAAATAATCAAAAGGAACAAGGGTGTGTCCCACCCTTGTGACCGTCATTTAGGGGGGGGGGTATGGTTGGGGTGTAATGGTATGGTTACACATTTAGTTGAAATCCAAGGGTACTTAGTTAGGATATTTATGTGTTTACTAATTTAAATTGTGTTAGGGTGTTCGGGGACCCTAACTAGCTCAGAAAAGTAAAAACTGTGTGTTTGGCAATATTTTTATGTTCTGGGTAAAGTCCGGTTGTTCGGTTGGATGTTGATCCGTTAAAGTGCTAAGTAAAGCTATAAAGTGTCTTTTATGTTATTATTAGTGACACAATAAATTACCAACACTTTGGAAAGTGTCTAGAATTATTTTGACAAGTTTCTACACTTTACTAGCTTTGTTAAAAGCTGAATTTTTATATGTAGTGCATAATTTTGTAATTAAAGTATGTTTTAGGCACTTCCAATCACTATAACTATCACCTAGTGACACAGTTTTATGGTCCTCACCTCCCTACACACCCTACTAGTGTAGTAATCTACTCCCGGCTCATACTGGCCTCAGAACAATGTCTGTTTTGGTGCTGGCAATGTCAGCATGTTTTCTGGGTTATCCGTTTAGTGTGCTAACTGTGCTTTGTGCATCAAGTTTGTCACTATTATTTGTATGTAATGAATGAAGTGACAGTAATAAAATGTGATGCATGAGTATGTTTGTATCAGAAAACAGAAAGCAGTTTAATCACAATTGAAATCAAGCACAATAATTAAGCACTAATTAAACATTAATTTATTGTACGGATACCTGTAATTGTGAGGGTTGTCACACTTTGTAAGCTTCCTTCGTTCTTTAATCGCTTTCCTAGCGAGAAAGTCAAACAGTGTTTGACTTTCTTCTTTGCCCAGTCAATGGGCAACACGAAGTTCGTTTGAACTTCGCAACATGAGCATAATCACGATGGTCATAGTCTCTTAACTATACCTAAATGATTACCACGTTGACTAGGCGTAGTGACGAGTCATAGTTTCGGTCAAAATAAGCATTTATGCGTATTTTGTAACCAAACTAATCTAGGGTATCAAAACCGTTTGTTTTGATACCAAACCAGTTTTCTAACTTAGTTAAGCATGTTTTAACATGCTTAGCTCGTCACTTTTAGTTTATTGCTTGTGTAGATTCGTAAGTCAAGCGGTCTAAGCCACCTATTAGACTTTCGAACACGACCCATTTGGTCGATCATTAGGATCCGACCAAGTATGTTTAGTGACCATAGTTGTATAGGGAATAACCTTCTGAGGTTATACCTTATGCTCAAATTGTTTAAGTAGTTGTATGATAGGTAGTTTATATGCCTTAGGTAAATGACCAAAATGCCATTTTCATGCATAATTGGTAATTAAGCATATGTAACTTAAACTTTTGTCACCTAACTGATTATGCAACATATTTAAGCATGTTAAGGCATATAATACTTATCCGAAGACTAGTTAGACGTCTCGAACGCGTGTTTGCGCGCACGACGCGTTAAAGTAGCATAAGCTACCTTAATGGGTCGTAACGGGTCGTAAGCACTTAGGATAGGTTCCGCTTTAGAATATAGGCTTTGTTAAACCATATCACATGAGTTCCAATACTCATTTGGTTTATGAAACCTTATTCTACCCGATCTTCCGATTTAGGTGTCGATTTATTAACTTTGCGATCTGATTACTAGGTAAGACTTGATTTCCTTGGTTTACCCGAGCTTTGTTAGTTCACTATAGATCAAGGATACTTGCAATTCAATGTGAGTACATAGTTCCCCTATTTTACTGTTTTCAATTGTTTTGGGGTGATTCATATGTGTTAAACGATTTTTCAATGCTTTAAACGATTTCGATGTTTTCAAAAACGAATACTATGGTTTATATTAAACGATAACGATTTCGATAATGTAAACGAACTTGTTGGACGTATTTACATAATGAATGACATTCATTAACAATGATCAAGCCGACCAGTATTAGGTTATGGTACCATAGGATCTTACAAATCCCGTTATCGGACTACACCCATGGTTATGTATGGGGGTAATGTGGGTAACGACAGAATCTGATGGTTGTTAACTTACCCTTTGGTGGTTTGTTAATACGAGTTGAACGAGAAACGAGTTGTGATGGTTTGAATGTTATTAGCGAGACGACCAAAAGTAGTTTTCACAATTAAAACGAGAACGATTTTGAACGATTGAACGATTTAAACGAGTTAAACGATTTGAACGATTGGTTTTGATAACATAAACGATTTGGAAACAAGTACAATTGAACGCTGGGTTTTTGGTAAGTGTTTAAATAACGGGACGGGTGTAATGTGATAAAATCATGGTAGATACGCCGCTGGTACTTCTTATATATAAATGCTTTTATCATATTACATTCCGTGGCGTTATTTAGTTCATGTGGACGAATGATTTCAAAACGATGACGACTAACGATATTTTCTAAACGATATAAACCATACGTGTTTTATTACGAGAACGATTTACAATTTGGTTTACTTAAACAAAGGTTTTGGGTTAAGATTCATGGCAACGAGATTTTATAAATTATAACCAACTAGTTTTGAGTTGGTTAAACACATTGCAATACCAAATACTTTTCAAAAACGAGGTTTCACTTTTCAAAAACAAGGTATTGCAACATGTATACGAGCCATGAATCCGACACTCTCACAAAACCTATGTACTCGCCGGCATTTCTTTGCTGACTTTTATTTTCACATATGTTTCAGGTGGTGTTGCATGATGTTGATTTGCTAGAATGCAAGTTCACATAGGATCTGGACGAGGCATTAGTGACATAAAAACAATGATAGACGATGTGTAACTTGTTTGTTTAACTTAAACACAATGTAAATTACTTAAGGAAATCAACAAAACGAAACTTTTTGTATACATGGTTATAAAACAATAATTCTGTTACAACACTCCCTGACGTTTCCGCCATGATTTGTTGTTTTACGTGGTCGGGGTGTGACATTACTTCTCATTTTTGGACAAGTTTCTAAAAATTAATGGGAACCAAACTAAATCTAAGCACAGCTTATCATCCTCAAATGGATGGACAAAGCGAAAGGACAATTCAGACAATGGAAGATATGCTTAGAGCTTGTGTAATTGATTTCGGAGGAAATTGAGACGATCATCTACCATTGATAGAATTTTCTTACAATAACATCTATCATACCAGTATCAATGCTGCACCATTCGAAACACTTTATGGACGAAAGTGCCGAACTCCAGTCTGTTGGACAGAAATTGGAGAAAAGCAACTGTCTGGAACAGAAATTGTACAAGACCCAACAAACAAGATTATTCAAGTCAATGAAAGACTGAAAGCAACACGCGATCGAAAGAAGAGTTATACTGATAACAGGCGAAAGCCGTTGGAATTTCAGGTAGGTGACAAGGTGTTATTAAAAGTCTCTCCGTGGAAGGGAATTATCAGATTCATCAAAAGGGGAAAGCTAAGACATAGGTATGTTGGACCTTTTGAGATTACTAAAAGAATAGGACGTGTAGCTTATCAGCTACAACTGCCAGAAGAAATGGCAGGAATACATGATGTATTCCATGTATGTAATTTCAAGAAGTGTTTAGCCGATGAATCACTAGTAGTGCCTCTTAATGATATAGAGGTAAATGAGAAACTTAAGTTTGTAGAGAAGCCTCTACAAATTGAAGATAGAAAAATCAAGAATCTCAAACACAAGAAATTGGTATTAGTCAAAGTAAAGTGGGACTCCAAGTGAAGACCAGAATACACGTGGGAGCTTGAATCAGAAATGCAGAGGAAATACCCACACCTGTTCCAGTAGACCTCGAGGACGAGTTCTAAAAAAATGTGGGGGAGGATATAACAACCCTCCTAAAATATTTTTGACACACCTAAAAATATTTAGAACGTCCCTATACGTCCTAAAATACACCCCGTATATGAATAATAGACCTTAAATACTTTAATTTAAAAAAAATAAAAAAAACAATATTCAGGGGGCGCTCGCGGGCCGCGAAGACCCTTGTGGTCTCCTTCGCGGGGCCGCGAAGACCCTTGTGCTCGCCCTACATACCCTACGTCGCGGGCCGCGAAGGCTTTGCCTTCAACTTACGTGGGGCGCGACAAGGTGGACGACCAGACCTATAAATAGAGGCCTCAGGCTTCAGTTGTCAAATGTTCAGAGCTCGATCTCTCTCTCAATATTTCTACATAGAAATTATAATTTCTGGCATAATACCCCCTAATTAGCGAAGCTCTGCCTCGTTGTAAGTATCATAACACCCGGTTATGTATTAGATACGCTGCCCGATTGATCTAATGCTCCGTAACGGCTGTCGAGGCTCCGCCCAACGTAGTCGTTGGAGTTCTGTCTCGGGGACGGTATAACTAATGTAAAATTTGGGTTATTATACTAACACGTGTGCATTATTTAAAATTTATATATTATAAACAAGAAGCCACAGGAAATTACAAAAGATAGCAATGTGAGTAATCTCCTTTTTGTAAACCTTTTTGCAAACTGTTTTTACAAAACCTCAAGTGTTTTAATTTATACTTAACAGTGATTGAGTATTTTTATTTTACAAATATCGTCGGTATGTTGGGATTTTGTATACATAATTTGTCACTGCACTGTAAGTAGTAACATGACCACAAGTCTGGTTGACAGTACTGTGGGTGGTAATTAAAGTAGACATATAAACAAATGTAATTGCGAGATCGCCCTCAATACTGTAAAATGATAAAACTCTTCTTGAGTATATTGGGATTCACTCACCAGTATTTCCCACTGATAAAATGTTTTTAAACGTGTTTCGGTTAACAAAAAGTGAAAGCTAAATAGTAGCTAGCTGGACAGCACTGAAGTCTTGGAAAAGTGCCTATAAAAGTTACCTAAATAAAGAAGATGTTTTATTTAATAAATTAGGATTTATCCCTATAAACATGTTTATAATAGAAACTTGGGATTTTTCCATGTGTTTAATATTATAAAAATTTGATATTTTACTCTGATAAAATATTTCCTAACTACGGTCCTGATGTAAATTCCGCTGCCAAAATTGATAAACACCGATACCATTGATACTGGCTTGCGGCTGCACGTTCCCGGGTGATTAGGGGATGGGGGTTGCGACAGGGACCCAAGCCTTCGTGGACTTGGGTCTTCTGTTTTCATCGACAAAAGTTATTTCAACTTCGTGATGGTTTGGAAATGGTGATGCTCCCCCTGAATTTTATGACCAATTTAGGGTTCCATGACTGTCAAGTTTTACCAGTTTGATTATTTGAAATTTTAACTTTATGATTGTTTGAAGTTTTAGAATTTTCACGTTTGACAGAAACAAACTGTTTTTGAACCTCATCGGTTTTAAGATCCTTTTCAATTACCTTGTTTTGTTTGCGTTTCGGTTTCTTCTCACGTTCTTTCACAAGACAGGGATCTTGTTTTGAAGAAACAGATCGCTTTTGGTAACTTTGCTCACGGGGAACATCAACTTTAGCCTTTAAATTATGAAGATATGGACAATTTCGAATGAAATGTCTAAATTCACCACACTCGAAACATGATCTTCGTTCAACAAACCCCGAAGTATCATGTTGATGTCTCTTTGGGGAATTTTATGATTTCAAAGTACTTGGTCCTAAATTGTTTTGACCATCTTTTTTTCAAAATTTAACTTGATTATCATAATCTACAGATTTATTTTCAAATTTTTCATGTTTATCGGTTCCTTTCGACTTCACAAAGTTCATCTTTTGGTTCTTTCTTTTATTTTGTTCCTTTGGACCTTGAGTCGTTAATTTTCCTTTTGACTTAGTGCGGTTTTCCTGATTTTTCTCTTTTGGTAATTTCTGGTTGCCATATTGATTTCGAATTTCAGCTTTTAGGATCGGAGGACATTGTGTTACCACAATTCTTGAACTCGACTCTCCCAAAAACTTACTTGTCGAGTCCTCAAAAATTTTACTGATTAGAGATTGATTTACATTCTTAGTCGGAAAGTCTTTCTTTGAATAGACTTTATCATCACCAACCAGAGTGTACACCAAATTCACACTCTCAGAGTCTTGTGTAGAAATGGACTCAACCAGAACAGTCTTAGCAGGTTTTGCGGGAGGATCACATAGAATATGATTCTCGAGAGGTATGTCCTCTTCTTTGATCACCGCATCAGAATGTGCAGAGATAGTGTCCTCGGATTCATCATCTGAAGAATCAGCATCCTCAATAATGACTAGAGGATATTAATTTTATTCTGGTGTTGACACTTTCGCATCTGCTGATTCATCGGAATCTGAGGATACTTCCTTTTTGAAACCGAACCCAGCTGCGAATTGCTCAAGGTCTAATAGAACTGATGGCTCATACTGAGGCTTATCTTCCTCATCAGGCATTGCGGTATAATTGTTTCTAACAGGTGGAGGACATTTATTTTATCCAATGCACGTGACATCTTTCTTCTTTTTCTGTATGTCAATAATGTGAACTAGCACATACCTAGAGTTTGAATAACTATCTAACTTAAGCTAGATTGCCTCATTTTCACACTTAGCACAAGCCAATTCCTTTTGTGTTTCCTCGAGCCGATTGATGTAATTATTTATTGCAGTTTGTTTTCTTGAAACTGTTTTCTTTGGCCCGGAAAGATCTTCTCTTAATGTGTTAATTACCTTTTTAAAATCCTTTTTTATGATTTTTATGAAACATATTGGCTTATGTGCATTTTGAAAGATCCACGATCAAACTTTGATTGTGGATAAAAGTCAAGTCATATTTGCTTTGAAAATCATCTTATTTGCTTTGCAACTCAGATAATTTAGCACTTAAATCAACACAACTATCACACTAATCAGATTTTGGGTTATCGACACATACCTGACTTGATGAACCGCCAACATTAGCCATGAAGGCTAAATGATGACAAGAAGAAGAATAAGCAGCTTGATCCACCAAAATTAATCTTCTCGAATTCACTACTTTAGCTTCACCCAAAAACTTTTCAACATCTGCATCAATGGTCTCACTTGACACTTCATCCATACCGTCTTCACCTGAACTTGAGCTTTCTTCATCCGAACTTCCACTATAACCAGAACTGTCTTCATCTTCTGAAGATTCTCCACCACAAGTGTGTTTTAGATCCTTGACATGACAAGTTGTTCCACCCTAATCACCGCTACCTAGTTGAATCAACCATTCACAACCTTCATCAACTTGTACCATAAGAGCTTGATTGTTGTTTCATGCTCCTGGTTGATGAGAATTGTTCACAGGAATCAAGGCATGCTCATTATTACTGGGTTGATTTTGATTCGATTGGTTGCCTTGACTTCTGAACGGATTCTGGTTCCCATGCTTAGCTGGCTTAGTGCATTCCTATTTGAAATGAACTCGTTCACCACAATTGAAGCACTTGACCGCTTGCTTATCGAATCCATACTTGGTGTCTTTCTTGCTTTCCAAGTTTGTTCTACCAGTTCTTTCCATGTAATCTTTTCCTCACCTCACTGCACTAGGAAATGCTCACTTGATATCCATAAAATCCATTTCATCCTTATCTATTTGCTGATAATCTTCCTGAGTCAAATTGATGTTTCCAATTTGCCCTGCTACTAACCCATAGTATGCGCTCACCAAAGTGTTTAACTGCTCCGTGTGTTCCTTTGCCACCTCAACACTCACTTTTGAGAAACTTGAAGTGTCTAGCCGAACTGTGTTTGGAATAGTTGATTGACTAGCATTGACTGTTGATGAAGTGTTTCCATAACAAGCTTGTTGTTGACCGTTGTAGTTTGGATCAAGAAATGATGGTACTCCAGTAGACTAATAGTTTTGCTCTAAGTCATCTGTTTGTGGTGTTCCAAACATATTGGTGTTTGAGACAAAAGCCATTTGTAGTGGAGCATGTTGAGCAGGTCTTGCAACTGTACTAGTTCTTCCATAATTTCCGTAATACATTTCTGGATTTTGTGCCACCAGAACTCTTTTTTCCTTCCTGATTTCTTCTTGGTCTTTGTTCTCCAGCAGCTGAATGAAATCATGGATGTTGGTCGTAGCCGAAGTGCCATTATACTTTAGAATCTCCAAGAATCCATTCCATTGAAGTGGCAATGCATCGGCAAACTTGGTAACAACCTCATGTGGAGTTAATGATACCCATAATTACCCAACTCACTCAGCAAGTGATTAAATCGACTTGTCAACTCTCCCAGCGACTACTTTTCCATACACATGACGCCGTCGAATTCCTTTTTGAGCATATAGTGTCTCAGTTTGCGTGACGCCATATTTCCTTGACCTCTCACCTTTAATGCATCCCATAAACCCTTTGTCATTTTAAAGCTCACAAACTGATGATAATTATCTTTATTTAAGGCTTGAGTTAGAATTGAGAACGCCTTCTTCTCTAAATCATATGCCTTCTTCTCGTCGGCCGTTAGATCGGCAAAAGAAGCGGGACTTGAACCGACTTCTTTAAGTGCTTGATCGAATTCCGAAGTAAAACACAACCACAACTCCGTGTTTTGCACAAGAATGTACGTATGAAATTTATCCTACCATCCGGGATACTCGTTCATATGCATGAACTTTAGTGGACGGTTGTTACTTCCAGTTTCATTCTCGCTCAAAAGAAGACTTCGAATACTTTGATGCTGATTGGCAACAAACGCTCATTGATTAGACATAATTAAACTCGCTTGGGATGGAACTGATGAGGACGAGGGTGTGGGAGACTGGGCCGTGAAGGTGATAAACCCTTTTGCGTATACGTGTTATCTGTATTCGCATCAGGAATCCAACCCCAAAGGTGTGTACTCATGGTGGACTGAAAACAAACAACTTAAAACCAACAAAAAATGAAACTGTGAAATTTCTATGAAAAAACAATTACCCACGAAAAACAATTGTCCATGAAAAATATGATGGGAATTTCGTGAAAGATATTATAAGGTATTTCGTGAGCCCAAGTCCACAAAGAAAAGGAATAGGACCATGAAGAATAGATGGATCAGCCCACGAATAGAGTCCACGAAAGATTAATGTAGCCCAAGTGTATTTCGTGATGTTACCGAGAAAAGGAATAAACTCACAAAATATGTTTGGTTCTTCGTTGATGTTACTGAGAGACCAGGCCCACGAATGATATAACTCACGAAGAAGTGTATTTCGTGAACGGTTTTTCATGAGGTGGGTTTTTCGTAAGTGTGATTAGTTATTCTTCGCAGGACAAGACAAATATGTGGAAATTTGTAAACTGAAAAGAACGAAAAACCTATGAAAACTATGTTTCGTGGATTTTGATGTTTCCCATAAATTGGTTTTCGTGAAAAGTTGGTGAAGACTTTCTACTTAAAGAAGAATCTGAATTTTAAAAATGAAAAGCAGGTTGGTAGTATACCAGTTATAGTTAAAAGACTGACATACGAAATGTAACGCCCTGCTTTTTCATACTTTCCATAATTAGAAAACGTTGTTTGTATTTCCATTTTTCGAAGTCTTATGTTCTTGTATTCATCCTTTCGTTGTAGTCATTGTAAAATTCGAGACTTGGACCATAATAAAATTCGTATTTTCTTTACATTCACGCTATACAAATTTCATACTTGTTCATACGCTTGGATTGATCAAACATGTGATACTTTATTCATCGTTTATGCGAAACACGTTAAACTTACAAACACGTGATGTATATGCTCAATTTATGCAAATTCGATACTAAATCTAAAAAAAATACTTGATTATACTTGTTTATATGTGTTTTATATTTGGTTTATGATTAAATTACATAAAATACCCTTGATGATAATTCCTTATGTTTAAAACACCCTAAAATACATCAAACATGGAATTATAGTGACCAAAGTTGTACAAAAATTGAACAAATCCATCAGACAGGAGCCTCACGGGCCATGACTCGCCAGCACCGCCTCCTTTCCGCCCCACGACGAAGTGCGATCCGCAGAATCTTTAAATCAGCAATGGGATTGGGCATTTTTGTGTTTCTAAGTGTGTTTCTTTCCTTAAATGCTCACCTAATCAACCCTAATTCATCCCCTATAAAGCCCAAGCCTCCTCCACACTTTTTCCACTTTGCAACTCATTAAACAATCTCAAATCACTCTCATTTCAGCTAGAAATCAGTAGCAAAATCATAATTGTTTCAAGTTACTAAAGTGAGCATAACTTCATCATTCTTCCATCTTTTTCATTGATTCTTCTTTCTAATCACTTGGAACAATCTTAGGTATGTTCCACAGGTTTTCCATGAAAAACCTAGGCTGGAACATCACCATAAATGGCTCCAAAGTGCAATAAACTTTCTGATTTGTATAAACTCTTGTTTAACACACTTTAAATTGAGATTTCTCAACACATTCCTATGTCCTTATGCCATTAATCAAAACCATGGTTATGTGAGCTTAAAAACAAGGTTGTGATATGTAAATCTAAAGGTTTAATCTTCAAAAACATTATGTTTTGATAGAGTTTTAACTCACAAGTGATGAACAAGTATTAAACTTGAACTTGTGTGATTATATGATTATTTTGGGCTATCCTACTTGTAAATCCACACATCACTTTATGTTTTCTTAGTTAGATAGTAGGTATTTCATTCCTTAATGTATGTTCATGTCCCTCCTTATTGTCTATGACAACATGTGTAGTGGTGAATACCAAAGAGGTGCCTAAATGGAAGATTTATCTTCCTACCTCATGCATGACTTATATGATGATCTTGTATTATTATTGGACTTAAACTTATAATATATGCTACATAATATGTATAATATCCCAAGTAACCAAACCTTTCATGATAACCTAGTGGTCATTTGTCAAAGTGTTAAGTTACATCATCTAAGTATTATGTGCTAGATGATTATTTTCTCATATGTATATTTTCATGTACTTTAAATTTCGAATCCTTAATCCTCCGTTAATATCCGATACTCATACACCTATGTTTCTTCATGTAGAAGGACTTGGTGCTCCATCTTAATCAACCAACAAAACTCGCGGATTACCAAGTGGGAAGCTTGCGAAACCGTGAGTATACTCGATCACATTTAACCTTTTAACCCATTGGGTGCAACATGTATCTTATACAAAACATAACACTTGAAACATATTTTAGTCACACTCTATCCATGCTTAAACATGAAAGTATATGATGCTTGTAAATCTCGCATGCTATGTAAACTCTTTGTGTCGATATTTGCTCATTAGCTTTGCTAGCCTACCTTAACAATTATAGCGCTATAGGATTAACGCACCACCCATTAGTCTTGGGCTATTGTTAAGTTAAACATGTTAACCTCCCGCTAATATCTTGGGAAAGGCAATTTTTCGTTGTACAATTGGGTTTGAACATATTGTTACACCGTTTCAGCATATTAGTAACTTGTATCTAGGGGTGAGCAAATTAACCGCCATAACCGATAACCGAACCATAACCGACATAACCGAACCACTAATAACCGATAACCAATATAACCAATGGTTATAGTTATGAAACTTTGTATAACCGCTCAATCGGTTATGGTTATGGTTATGAAGCTTTGGTTAACCAAATATAACCGAAACCGAACTGAAGTTGTGATGTTAACTTTATATAATAGATTTGTGTTTTACAAAACCATATAGAGGGTTTTTACTAAGATAAAAGTATGTTAGTAACAAAATGATCTTGATATAGATGTCATTTATTTTGATAAAGAACTAAGGTGTTATGGCCATAATTGTTTTTGTTTGAGAATTACCTTATTAAAAAGAACTCTAAATCGGTAGTTTAACCAAAAAGTTTAGTCTTCGTTATCTTATAAAATAGGCTCAAGCTAAGTTCAAATCGTGCACAACCCTATTTATTTCAAACCTTGCTTGGTTACTTAACCGAAATTAACCAAAACCGAACCATAACCGACTTCATAACCTATTAACCATAACCGAAGTTTGGTTATGGTTACCAAAACTCCATAACCGAACTAGCGGTTATGGTTATGGATACTAGTAAAAACCGACCCAAACCGACCCATGCACACCCCTACTTGTATCTATGTTATTCGTGTTGGATATGAGCTAGTTAAACTTTTTAATCTATTTTATGCTATGTATGAAAACTTTTATACTCACCAACTTGTTGTTGATCATATTTTAATACATGTTGTAGGTTGATAGACGAGATGATGCTAAGTGAAGAAACAAGATTTAGGTGGACTTAGAAACACACCTAGAATAAACGTTTATTTGAGGTTATGTTTTGAAACAATGTTGTTTATAATTGAATATTGTATGACATTTTAGCTTTTTCTATGAAATTTAATTTAAATTATACTGTCACATATTGTTATGAAGCTTTGAGCGATTTGTTCGTCACATCCTGATGTTTCCGCCATCGGTTGGGGTGTGACAGATTGGGATCAGAGCCATAACTATAGGGAATTAGGAAAAGTAGGAATGCTTTTGCCTAGTCTATAGTTTAGGAAATTTCTTCTTATTTGTTGTTTAAAAGTACTTGCATTCTACTTTATTTGCTTCTTATCTATTCTCTTTTGCTCTCTTAAACTTACATGCCTTTCCTAAGGCTAACACAATACACTTTCGAAGACTTGAAGACACTCGTAAAACACACACGACGAGTTCACCAAAATAGGCATGAAACCCACAATTTGGTAAACGACTCTCATTCCGCTTAATTCTATTTTGCACGAAATTACACCATTAAGTTAGGAGTGAAATCCACATCCTAATGATAATTTCCAATTCAAACTCTAGTGGACCCTCATCAAAATGTTGAAATTTGATTTTGACCCGACGAGTACCAACCACATTAGGGTACGAAATCACCAAGTTAGGGGTGAAACTCGCCTCTTGTCGATTAAGTCCATTCCTAGATTTTCAATATCGCCAAAGTGTCGATTGTTTCAATCGATTAGAGACATGTGGTAACTGGAAGGGTAAGATACCGTTAATCCCTTCTCGACGAGAGTATCTTACCTATAGGCCAAAGCACGTTTCTCTAATTCGAAAGGTCTTTCGATGCACTTTGGAATAGTCGATGTTTCTTTACTCAAAACAATCCAATGTTTTATGAGCCTCTCAATTTATGTGTGATTTTATACTTGTTATCTCATTCGTTTCAATACCGTTACACGATTCACACGTCTCTCACAATCAAAAACAATAATAATCTCTCGTGAACAAACTAAATTTACGATTCTTTCATTATCTATGTTATGCTATGTGGAATTCATGATTATGCTATGTGAAACAAATTGAACATTTTTATGCTATTTGAAACTATATGCTATCTGACACGTTCATGAAAACAATTTTCTTAAACAAACATTATGATCAAGTCTCATCTATTCTTTGTTTTGAACCTTTAGATGTCATCTTCTCACCATCTCTCCAACTCAACTAAGAAGTCGAAGAGCAGCACTCAAAAGAGGATGATGGCATTCATGGCCAATCAGATTGCTTGTATCGTCCCCAAGATCGTCACTGAAATCCAAGCTACTGCTACCCCAAATTCCTCCGTCGATTCGAAAGTGGTCCTACCCAAGCCTGTAACCTTCAACTACAAGCACTTTGCATCTTGCAACCCTTAGCCATTCACTGGCAACGATGAGGTGACCACTATGCTAGAGTGGTTCGACAACATAGAGGTCACGTTCATCAATAGTGAATGTCCTGAAGAGCTAAAAACATGTAACGCTACTGGGGTCTTCCAAGCACGAGCCTTCAAATGGTGGACGAACAAAAGGAACATTCGTTCAAACTAAGTGGCTTATGCTTTGCGTTGGGACGAGATTAAGCAACTCATGATGGAAGAATTTTTTCCTCCCCACGAGCAGCAAAAACTCGAGGAAGAATTCTAGGCGCTCAAGCAGATTGGCAACGACAACTTAGCCTACATCACCCGCTTTAAACAGCCGAGTTTCATTGTACCACACCTTGTGTTAACCAATGACCGAATGATCAAGAAGTACATCAATGGTTTACATTCCACTATGTGTGATACCATCGAGGCAGCCAAGCTTGACAACATTGAAGCTGTATACCGTCTGGTAGCTAGCCTGAACAACAATCGCGTTCGCAATAAACAAGCTGCAACCCCCGTTTCTTCCAAACCAGCCAACCAAATCACCCAGCAATCGAATGGTTACAAGGGGAAGAAGCGAAAGCATCAGAACGCTGGTTGCAATGCGATTGTACCAACTGTTTACCCGAAACCTGCTATGCCTGAGAACGCACGAAAGCCATACACTAGGGTTCATCCAAAGTGTACCACTTGCAATTATCATCCCTTGCCAATGCCAATTGTCGCCATTGCACTACTTGTAACCGTTTTGGCAATAACACAGCCTATTGTCGTACTAACCCTGCACCACAAGCCCAACAAGCTCCTCAAAACCCTAAACCAGATAGAGCCTATTACAAGTGTGGTGATACTACGCATCTCTGTCCTTGACATGAGGTCGAAGTCTCAATCAAATTTAATCCAAATACTACTAAATAGATAGCGGTAAGTGGGTATCGAACACAGGGAGTTTGTGGAAAATTTGTTATTTGAGAATGTATATCTAATTTGACTAGATTAATCTAATTGCAAGAAAAGGAAAATTCAAGAGTTATTTGAGTGAATTGGTTTTAGACTAAATTAAACTATTTAAAATGCAAAAGACAAGTTTTGGTTGTAAACAAATTGGAGACAAATGATCATCTTCAGTTTCCGGTTTTGCTTTAACATTTATGCTATCATTCCACTAGAAAGAACTACATAGACATAGTTCATGTGTGACTAGTTGCAGTGATGAAAGGGAACTAAGTACTCAGATTCCTAGAACGTGAGGTTGTTACCCGATGATCAATCAACCCTTACCCAAGCCTAACTATACCCATGATATCTCGATTGCCAACGGCACCAAGAACGTATGGTTTCTAATTGATTTAGCACAAACTAACAAGCAATCACCCACCATAACAAACAATTCAATAAAGAGAAGATTGTTATTCTAGAAATACAGAAATAAACATAAATGTCTTACAAAACCTTCCACCAAAGATGATCACAAAGTATTTAGCCACTCATGGCTTGAACAAACATGATCACAATAGTTTCAATGTTCATTAAGATCAAAAGCCACAAAAACAAGATGATTAGATAGTGTTATTCGTGCCAAAGTCTCCAAATTTTTACCACAATTCATCCACAAGCAGATAGTAACCGAATGACAATGATAAGACACATTAAATCCCCTTGAAATGGCCATTAATATCATAAGTTACAACTTTGGAAAAGTCGGTGCCGTAACCTACGGCCCTCTGCCGTAGGTTACGGCGGTCAGCAGGTCTAGGGTCAACATAATGAGTCGTAACCTACGGCTGGGAGCCGTAGGTTACGGTTCTGACTGGTTCTTTACGGCTCCCCTCTCATGTTTTACGGCAATGCACCCGGACTTCATATGAGGAGCCGTAACCTACGGCTGGGTGCCGTAGGTTACGGTGCTGAGTGAATTTTCTTGCTTATTTCCTTTGTAAAATTCCCCATGCTCCATTTAATCTCGTTCATCATGCAACTCCTATCCAAACTTCACAAAAATCACTTATTAAGCACTTTAATACCTGCAACATCAAGCATCTAGTGATTACCATATTCAAGCAATTAACCGTGTATAGCATGGGATTTTAATCATTTTATGGCTCTTAAGGGTTGTCCTACAGACCCCCCGTCACATCCCCACACTTACCCGTTGCTTGTCCCAAGCAACCCATTCAAAACGATTCAAAACCCAAGCGATCAAACATGCAAACCAAGCTAAATGTGCCGTCCTTTTACTAACTTACAATCATACCACAAGACACACCCCTCACAAAAATCTCTCGGTAACAAAAATTATTAGCATAATGCTAAACCACTCAATGCTTGTATGTGTGTGCGCGACAATAAGCTTGCATACAAATCAAGTTTCCTCCTAACAAATATCTAACATGCTTTAGAATCAAAGGAACTTGCGGGTTGTAACGGGGCTAGGTGCAAAGGTAGGAAAATGGTGGAATACATATGAAAGAGCTAATTGATTTGACCCGGTTTTGTTTATTTCTACTACTACGAAGCAAACACCAAATATATACAAAACTTCTTCACATTCTCAACTACTACCACAACTAAATACTTCTGTTTGTATTTTTCTCATGTTTTTATGTTTTTTTTTTCAACATATAAAACTCAACAATATATACAAGAACATCAACCATCACAACTAAATTCCTAAACCGGGTCATCCCAAAAGGTAAATTTTTTTAGGAAGAAGGCTTGGGTCATAACCGAATGGTATAAGGCTCAAACGTGGCTTTCTAAGGACCAAACCCCCACCCCTCACAACACCAAGCTCATATATGTAAAGTATGAGGTCCAACCCACCAATCCCGCACTCACACACATCTAGACGAGGCTTCCTAAAAATCCCTTATCATTTTCAAAAGCATGCTAATTCTAGGCTTCAACAAGAATTCGTACACAAGTTCTATTAACACACAACACACACCGCCACTCAAACAAAGAAATAACTATAACAATCATATGTGGCTCAAATTCTCACCAAGAAAAAACTAGGAATGGGTGTCGGTGTGTCAAGCGGGACAAAATCGAGCTTTCAAATTTTGACAATTTTGCTCGGATTTACAAAAATTTTTAAATTCTCAAAATTTTCCCCCATCCCCACACTTGGGATACATTGTCCCAATGTATGGCTTTGAGGGAAGGATCGCTTTTAACCAACAACATTAGCCTTTGCTAATATTCTCAAATCCCAACTTTCTTTTTGTATTTTTTTATATTATATTTTAACTAAAAACACCACCAACTTTCACATCCCAAAACCACACATCAACATCAAAACACCACCCTACCTCCCAAACATAAACATAACATACGAGATAAAAAAATATACACAAAATGTACAAAGGAGCAAGATACGACCTGGCTAGTAGTACTTCGGCTGTGGAGGCCCGAAGATAGATGTCATCATATCATTCCACTCGCAAAAGCCAAATGCTCCTCCACCACTGCTACTACCTTGATCACCACTTGGATTCGCCTGCTGATAACTCATAGCGTGTGGATCCACCCATTGAGAATGATGTAATGGTGGGGTGGGATACGACACACTACCGTCATAAGGTGGCAATGTAGTATAATCCACAATAGGCGGATCTGCTTCAATTGGTTGGCCCGCATGCCACTGATCATGCATGCGTCTTTGGCGATCATCTAGGTAGCGATTGTTCATTTCTTCTTCATGGGCATACATATGAGCACGGTTCCATTGCTCACTCCTATCATAACTCTGCTTCAAATCCCTCTCCATACTTGCCCCCATGAAAGTTTGCTGATCAAAAAGCATCTGGTTTGGTTCACTCCATTCACCAAGAGTGGGTGGCCGCCTTTGTTCAATAATTTGGCCCATATTTCCGGAGTGGGCCCAATAAGGATCATAAGCTTGCTGTGCATAATCAAATGCACCCCCCACATAACCAGCTTGCACACCGGCTCCCTGAACTTGAGCATCAACCATGAAGGTATCTTCACGGTAATCATCATCTCCACTTACCTCTTCATCGGTCGTTTCAGGCTCATCAGCCTCACCCGGTCGTAACGGTCTCGCATCCACCTTCAACGCTCTCCACCTTCTCCCATCTGTTTTCAGCTTATGATACCTCTCCGATTCCGTGTAAATCCAACCTGGCCCAAGATTCTTAAGGTCAAATGGTCTAAACCTCTTGTAAGAACCTTTTTCATCATCTTTAATCGCCCCATATTTTTTTAACAACACCGTAATCAACCGGCAATGAGGTATAATCTTTCTTTCTCCACTATTTTTGCTCAGCTAGATATTATTCAACACGAGAAATCGGAAAGGGACCTTGGGAGATCCATGCATCATCATATATAAAATCGGTACTTCCTGATGCCGCACTTCCATCTTGTCACCCTGTCTTGGAACAACATTATACATGCACAATGTCAACAACAATTTTGCTTCCATTCTCAAATTGCTCCTATATAACTTCCCATGTGTTGTGCCCGGAAGGAAAAGGTAGTCAAGCATATTTTCCCATTGCGGATGCTTGTTGGGCTCGTGGTAGAGATCTTTGAGACTTGGGTGAATCTACTTAGCTGCGGGTCCGTCGTCAAACTTTGCTATTTTGCGCAAAGAGTCATAAGACATTTCTACTTTTACCCCGTTACACTGTCCAACGAGCCTCATCTTGCTTGGGGCCTTAAACGGGGGACATTCAAGTGAAGCCACCCACACTTGAATCTGAGTGTCGTACATCTTCTTCACCTCCCCGTCATAACACTTCAAAGCTGCACCCCAACCCAATGCTTTAAACTTTTCCGTTATCTCGAACGGCCCGAAATCAACCTCTTTGATCTCCTTCTCACAAATAAATGCTTCACCCCTTTGCTTCAACTTGTTCATTTGTTCGTGGAACAAGTCTTCTCTCCATTCTTCGGGTTGGTCTAGCAATGAACCGGATGTCCAATCCGGTTTCGGACCCCTTGGAGGCGCATCTTCCACCGGATCCGGGTCACCTATCCGTGTCAATCTCCTTCTCTTGGGTTGCTCCTCTTGAGGCTCGTTAGACGAACTCGCAACTGCTTTTCCCTTTTTCTTCACCATATCTACACACATTCACAAACCACACAACAATTTCAAGTTAGTACTTCTTCCCAATCTTCCCCACACTTGCTTCATGTTATGGGTATAAGTGTGCAAAAACCAAAATTTCATTTTTTCAAACAAAATTTCGGCATGATGTCCCCTATAATTCAGAATTTTTCCAAAACATTTTCACTAGACATCAAACACATTCATACCCACTCATTCAATAGTTCACAAATTCCTACATCTATCATGTACAAGCAAGTGTGTGTAAGCAAAAACAAAGATGGAAACTTACAAACCTCAATGTACCTAAAAGAATAGCAAGAAATTGCATACCTTAGTGTTGTAGAAGATGAGAATTACAAGAACTTGAAGTTCACACAAAAACACACAAAAATCCCCAAATTTTTGGCACCCCAATGCTCAAATCCGACCCCCTAAACAAAGGAATCTTCGAAATACAAGTGTAAATCTGAATTCCTTGTGAAAATTCACCCAAAATGGACTCAAAAATCACTAGATTTGGACAAGATTTGAGAAAGATATGAAGTTTTGAAGATTATGAAGAACTAGGGTTCTTGGTGGAGAAGAAGAAGAAAGAAAGGTGTGGTTAGGGTGAATCAAAAGTTGTGGATAGGGATAGCTGAGGAGTTGTTATTACTTGTTTTATTATTATTATTATCAATAATAAGTTTTCTGTTTTTTTTTTATATGTAACCGACAAAAAGGGGGGTCCCCAAGAGTTCAGCTGCGAGCCGTAACCTACGGCTCCATGCCGTAGGCTACGGCGATACCTGAGAGAAAAATAGGTGCCGTAAAACAGTAGCCTTGAGCCGTAAGGCTTTATTTTGTACACATGGAGCCGTAACCTACGGCTCCCTGCCGTAGGCTACGGCTAGAGCTGGGCAACAAAGGGAGGGCCAAAAAAAAAACTTATAACTTGAAATTTTTTTTTATAATTTGTAATTTTTATGTGTTTTTCAACTTTACGAAAACATGAAAATTATTATCCTACCCCACGTTAAAAACCCGTGTTGTCCTCAACACTATGTTCGGGAAATCCGTAAAAATTTCCCCACACTTGTTTCGAACACCGGTTTAAACGGAACTTATTCAAACCAAAATAAACTAAACTAAATATTTACAAACACCAAACCTGGGCCTCTTTAACGTTTCTTCGTCATCCACTGGGCGTAAAATGTAACCCACTTTGTCGAGCTCGAGATTGTTGATATCGTTACCTTCCAAGTACGGTTTGAGCCGATGCCCGTTCACCGTTTGTTGCTTATTTGTTTCTTCGTCTTGAATGTCAACATCACCAAATCTTCCCACTCTTCGGACAACGTAAGGACCCATCCACTTGCTTTTGAGTTTCCCCGCGAACATCTTCAATCTTGAATTCTACAACCACACTTTTTGACCCACTTCAAAGTTCTTTTTCCTTATCTTCGCATCATGAACTTTCTTCAGTTTGTCTTTATATGCGGATGCACACTTATAAGCTTGATCCCTTATTTCCTCAATTTCGTTCAATTGTAGCTTTCTCGCCCGACCCGCTTCGTCATAGTTTGCATTCACCGTTTTAATCGCCCAATATGCCCGATGTGCTAACTCCATAGGCAAATGACATCCTTTTCCGTACACCATTCGATAAGGAGTGGTATCAAGTGGAGTTTTGTAGGCCGTTCGATATGCCCACAACGCGTCATCAAGCTTGCTTGACCAATCTTTCTGATCCGTTCTCACCGTCTTCATTAGAATTTCTTTAATTTTTCGGTTAGACACTTCCACTTGACCACTCGTTTGCGGGTGGTACGGTGTAGCAACGCGGTGGTTTACATTATATCTTTTTAACAATTTTCCAAAATTGAAGTTCTTAAAATGTGAACCGCCATCACTTATTATCACCCTAGGCACACCGAATCGAGCAAAAATATTGGATTGCACAAACTTACATACAATAGAGTGATCGTTGGTCCTTGTAGCGATAGCTTCAATCCATTTCGAAACGTAGTCAACCGCAACCAATATGTACAAAAACCCATTTGAGTTTGGAAAAGGACCGATGAAGTCTATTCCCCAAACATCAAACACTTCCACTACCAAGATTGGTTGTAACGGCATTTCATCCCGCTTCGAAATGCTTCCCACTCGTTGACAATTAATACAATTTCGGGCATACTCACATGAATCCTTGAAAATCGTGGGCCAATAAAACCCACTAGATAACACCCGATAACCCGTCTTGTTCCCACTAAAATGCCCTCCACATGCCGATGAATGAGCATGGGTCAAAATCTCTAAAACTTCAGTTTCGGGAACACATCTTCGTATCACTTGATCGGGTCCGATTTTGAACAAATCCGGTTCATCCCATATATATTGCTTCACTTGACTAAGAAATTGTTATCGTCTCTTCTTCGTCCAATGATTTGGAATTGCACCCTTGGCCAAATAGTTCACGTAATGGGCATAACAAGGTGCAAAAAAAGTAGAGACGGCTAACAATTGTTCATCGGGGAACCGTTCATTGATTTCACTTGGGTCATCAACACCTTCCAATGGGATTCGGGACAAATGATCCGCAACAACATTTTCACATCCCTTTTTATCCCGAATCTCAAGATCAAATTCTTCCAACAAAAGCACCCAACGAATCAACCGGGGCTTTGCATCCTTCTTTTCCATTAAATATCGGACTGCGCTATGATCCGAATACACAATCACCTTGCTCCCCCAAATGTAAGCTCTAAACTTGTCCAAGGCATACACCACCGCTAACAATTCTTTCTCGGTCGTAGTGTAATTCAGTTGCGCCTCGGACAAAGTTTTGCTTGCATAATAGATCACCACCGGTTTCTTATCGACCCTTTGACCCAAAACTGCTCCAATAGTCGTATCGCTAGCATCACACATAATTTCAAACGGATTCGACCAATCCGGTGGTTGCAAAATAGGAGCCTTCACCAACTGTTCCTTCAACACATGAAACACTTGCAAACATTCGTCAGTAAAATCAAATGGAACATCTTTCAATAATAAGTTACATAAAGGTTTTTTAATTACACTAAAACCCTTAATAAACCTTCAATAAAATCCCGCGTGTCCCAAAAATGATCTCACCCCCTTAACATTCTTTGGTGGGGGTAGAGATGGAATTACCCGAATTTTTGCTTTATCTACCTCCATTCCCCGGTCCGAAATCACATGCCCCAACACAATACCCTCTTGAACCATAAAATGGCTCTTTTCCCAACTTAGCACCAAGTTTGTCTCAACACACCTTTTTAAAACTTTTTTCCAATTCGTCAAGACAAGAATCGAAACTTGGGCCAAAAATGGAAAAATCATCCATAAACACTTCAAGAGACTCCCCGACCATGTCTGAAAATATACACATCATACATCTTTGACATGTGGCTGGGGCGTTACATAGTCCAAATGGCATTCGCCGAAAAGCAAATGTACCATATGGACATGTAAATGTGGTTTTGTGTTGGTCGTCCGGGTGAATAGCAATTTGGTTATATCCCGAGTACCCATCTAAAAAACAATAATATTTTTGACCGGAAAGTTTTTCAATGATTTGGTCAATGAAGGGTAACGGGAAATGGTCTTTGGAGGTAGCGGCGTTTAATTTTCTATAATCGATACAAACTCGCCACCCGGTTACAGGGCGGGTGGAGATTTGCTCACCTTGCTCATCTTTTATTACCTGGATGCCAGATTTCTTAGGTACTACCTGAGTCGGACTTACCCACGCACTATCCGAAATGGGGTAAATGATCCCCGTATCCAACCACTTGATAACTTCTTTCTTTACCACCTCTCTCAAGTTCGGGTTCAACCTTCTTTGTGTTTCACGGGTTGGCTTTGCATCTTCACTTGTAATAATTTTATGCATTACAATGGAAGGACTAATACCCTTTAAGTCGGCTATCGTCCACCCAATTGCCGCCTTGTGAGCCTTCAACACCCGTATCAAATCCTCTTCTTGAGCTACCGCCAAATTAGAAACAATGATCACCGGTAAGGTGTCATTCTGCCCCTAGAATACATACTTCAAATGCCTCGGTAACTCTTTCAATTCCACCCTTGGTGGACATTCCAAGGAAGGCTTTGTACCCGAATCAATTCCCACCGGTAAAGTGTCCGTTAGGTGGGTCCATGGCGGTCTTCCTTCCTTCACCGCGAGAGCCTCTTGCTCTTTCCCTTCCTTTTCCAAATCACATGCGTGCACCTGCAGAGACACATCACAAACACAAGACCCCAAAATCTCTTCCTCGAACTCCTTTCGGTCATATCCATCTATGAAATCTGCTACAAAACACTCATCACCATAAATGTTAGTACCGTTAGTAAAAACATTTAATCTCATCTTTCTATTACCGAATGTCATGTCGACCGTACCATATCGACAATCAATAACGACATGTGCGGTGTTCAAAAATGGTCGACCCAAAATAACATTTTGTTGTTGAATTGGGTCCGTGGATGAGTAGTCTAGCACAAGAAAGTCCACGGGATAATAAAACTCGTCAACTTTAACTATCACATCCCGTACAATACCCCGAGGGAGTTTGTGAGACAAATCGGCTAATACCACCGTTGTCTCAACCCGTTTCAATGGACCAAAATCGTATTGGTCATATAACCCCCCCCCCCCGGTAAGATACTTACTCCGGCTCCAAGATCCAATAACGCCCTTGCGGTTTGAAAATTTCCTACTTGAATATTTATAAGAGGCGTTCCCGGATCTTGTAGCTTAGGAGGAAGATCTCCTTTCAAAACCGCGCTTACCCGCTCTGTCAAGTCAACCAATTTAGGCACTTTTTGTTGCCTCTTTTGAGTACATATTTCTTTTAAAAACTTGGCGTAAGCGGGTACCTGTTTGATTGCTTCAAGTAAAGGAAGATTAATTTTAACTTGTTTAAAAACCTCCCACATTTCCTCTTTTTGAGGCCCCCGTTTTGAAATGAAATTTTTCTTACCCGGATCTAATAAAGCCGAGGGAAATGGTACTTGACTAGATCCCTCACCCTCACCCTCATTTTCCTTTTCGTTTTCTTTATTAATTTCGGGTTTTTCAAAATTGGGTTTTTTAGAAGAAATAATAGGTGGTTCATTTTCTTCCTCACTATCTTCACCCGTTATATCTTCAACCACCCCATCAACCAAATCCGGTGAAGGATTGGTTTTATACTCTTTCCCACTTCTCAAAACACTTACATGGTGAATGTTAACATTATTACCTCTTGAAGTACCATGAGATGGGTTTACCTTAGTGTCGCTTGGTAATTGACCTTTATTTTTCTTCAATTCTGACACTTCGGTTGCAAGTTGACCCATTTGGGTGGTCAAAGTTTGAATTGCTTTATCTCGGGCTTCATCCTTTTGTATGCGAGCATCATCCATTTGGTTCCTCTTTTGCATCTCCGCTTGCATGCTCTTCAACATATCCATCATCTCATTTCCACCCGAAGACCCCCCTTATTCTTGACCCGCTTGATATTGCCTTTGGTATCCTTGGTTGTTCCCACCTCTATATCCACTTTGGTTATTGTAAGGTTGGCGCGAACCATAGTTACCTTGGTTACCTTGGAAATTCGGGTTTGCTTGATTTGAAGGGTTCCCATAACGAAAGTTTGGGTGGTTCCTCAACCCGGGGTGGTAAGTGTTAGAATTCATATTGTTGTAATTTCTACCACCCCCTCCTTGACCTTGTACTGCATGAACTTCTTCATATTGCCCTTCCACCACTCCTTGGCAATTTTCATCCGCATGACCTATTTCATTACACAAAGCACAAACATCATAAATTTGGTTAGTGGTTTAAACATTACCATCATCTATTGCGTGCACTTGAGGTCGGGCAATGGTCGGTCGTGCTCTCCTCGATGCTTGAGCTTTTCTTTTTGATGTTGTTGCCATGTTCTCCAAAAACTCCCAATTGTCATTCTTGTAATTTGTACCAAAAGTCCCACCGGTAATAGACATTAAATCACGAGCATCTTCGGCACTCAACCCCCTCGTGAAAAGCATTCATTAATTCCCACAATTCAATTCCATGGTGAGGGCAATTTTTGATCATCATATTGAAACGCTCAAAAGCCTCATGGAACATTTCACCATGTTGTTGAAAGCTCCTCAACCCCTTTCTAGCATCATAGGTCTTTTGAGCGGTATAAAATTCGTCTAGGAAAATTTGTTGCATCTCCGCCCAAGTATAAATAAATGCTGAAGGCAAAGTGTAGAACCACTTCTTTGCCTTATCCTCTAAAGAGAATTGAAACATGACTAACTTGACATCATTAGCCGAAAAACCTGTACTCCCAAGAGTATTGCAAATTGAGTCATAAGCCTCGAAATGGAAATAAGGCTCCTCCATTGCTAGCCCCTTATATTTCGGTAAACTTTGTAAGGAATTAGTCCTCACTTCAAAAGTTCTTCCTTGATTGTTGTGAGGAATAACCACCGGTGAAGGGTTGTGAGTAATTACCGGCCTAAAATGCGCTTCAATTCCCCGCGTATGTTCCCTAAGATGCCTTCTTGGTACACCTAATCGACCCCTTGGACGAATAGGACCCATTGGTCTTGGTATATGACCTTGTTGTGCGAATGGTTGTTGAAATTGTTGTTGGGGCATCGGTGGGTGTTGAATTGGCCTTTGAAATTGTGGTTGTACATTTTGTGGCAGAACTTGTTGCAATGGTATAGGGCGTTGCATTGGTGGCCCTTGTGGCCTTGGCCTAATATGTTGTGGAATGAGTTGTTGTTGTGGCATTCCACTAACACCTGCCATTCCTTGAGATTGGCCATGCACATAAGCAAACTCTCCTTGATCACCATCACCCCCATAAGCATAACCGTCCTCATCATACCCCTCAAAATCTTCATATCCTTCCTCATATCCATCTCCCCGTATACCCAAAGATTGCCCAAACGGAAAAGTCGAATATTGAAAACCCGACTGGTTTGATGGTCTAAAGGTAGAAGTAGCATGAACGATAGTGGAACCTTGTGGTAATGTATAGGTGGAGGATGATTGACCTGAAACTGGGAAGAAATGAGTGAGAGGTGGAATCGTAGTTGAAGGGTTAAAAGAAAGTGAAGGTTCTTCTTGAGTGGTAATGGGTTGGGTGATGTTGGTTGGTGTAACATTGTGAGGTTGAGTAGGATTGGTAGTGGTGTTTGGAATAGTAGTGTTTGGTGAAGGTTGAGTGGATGATGGTATGAATGGTGGTATGAGTTCACCCGTAGTGGGTGGTTGTTGTGGTGGATCCATGTATCGAATTGGTGTGATTGGTGTAGTTGGTGTTGTTGGTGAACCACTACAAAATCATGTTTCCTCTTAATGTCCGTTTAATTTCTGGATCAAACGCCAATGGTGATAGCTTGTGAGAGCTTCTAGTACGCATGCACCTGTAAATACCTGCACACTAACACACCCAGCGTAAACCAGAAAAATAACAAACTTAAAAAGAAAGAAAATAACACACGTTGCGCACTACTCCCCGGCAACGGCGCCAAAATTTGACGTGACGTCGAAGTCTCAATCAAATTTAATCCAAATACTACTAAATAGATAGCGGTAAGTGGGTATCGAACACAGGGAGTTTGTGGAATATGTGTTATTTGAGAATGTATATCTAATTTGACTAAATTAATCTAATTGCAAGAAAAGGAAAATTCAAGAGTTATTTGAGTGAATTGGTTTTAGACTAATTTAAACTATTTAAAATGCAAAAGACAAGTTTTGGTTGTAAACAAATTGGAGACAAATGATTATCTTCAGTTTTTGGTTTTGCTTTAACATTTATGCTATCATTCCACTAGAAAGAACTACATAGACATAGTTCATGTGTGACTAGTTGCAGTGATGAAAGGGAACTAAGTACTCAGATTCCTAGAACGTGAGGTTGTTACCCGATGATCAATCAACCCTTACCCAAGCCTAACTATACCCATGATATCTCGATTGCCAACGGCACCAAGAACGTATGGTTTCTAATTGATTTAGCACAAGGATTAACAATTTACTAACAAGCAATCACACACCATAACAAACAATAAAATAAAGAGAAGATTGTTATTCTAGAAATACGGAAATAAACATAAATGTCTTACAAAACCTTCTACCAAAGATGATCACAAAGTATTTAGCCACTCATGGCTTGAACAAACATGATCACAATAGTTTCAATGTTCATCAAGATCAAAAGCTACAAAAACTAGATGATTAGATAGTGTACTTCGTGCCAAAGTCTCCAAGTTTTTACCACAATTCGTCCACAAGCAGATAGTAACCGAATGACAATGATAAGACACATTAAATCCCCTTGAAATGGCCATTAATATCATAAGTTACAACTTGGGAAAAGTCGGTGCCGTAACCTACGGCCCTCTGCCATAGGTTACGGCGGTCAGCAGGTCTAGGGTCAACATAATGAGCCTGTTGGTGCACACATCTGTCGTCTTCGTCTTAATATCGAGTCTCGGGTTCGGTGTGGATCTTATCAAGCATGACATCACTAGTGACATCATCACATGACATCACTAGTGACATCATATTACATATCCACGTGAAGACAAAATGCATGGAACACGTGATATTGCATGAAGATTGGATCAGAATGTTAGATATCGCTTCAAGACAAAAGTCAAAGTCATTTGTCAATTTCGCTTCAAGAGTTCATGTGGATTTCGCTTGAGGATCTTCCAAGCGAAACCTTATCATCTATAAATAGGCATAGTGTGTTTTCATTTGTAAGATTGATCTCAGAGTTATACCGAGGTGCTGCCGGTTTTTCTTCTGAATGTAAAGGTTGTCAAATTAATATACAAGAAGTTTAAAGTGTGAAACAAGCTGTTTACTGATCCGTTTCTTAGTTTCCGCCTCTGAAACGGAGTAGAACTCTTCCAAACGACTCGTTTAGGTCGGAATCCGATCCTACAATTGGTATCAGAGCCAGTGAAGAAGAGTTCTTGTTGATTCAGCCATAAAATCTGTTTCTACACCTTTCTTTTTGAAAATTTTAAACTTTTTACGGACAAATTCGGTTCAAACTTTCACAATACATGCAAAAACATGTTTTAACAAATCCTTGAGATTTTCAGATCTAAAATCAGATTGAAACTGGATTAATCGAACCAAAATCAGATCGAATTGGCTGACATCAGCAGGTTTCGCTTCAGAATACTTGTGGATTTCGCTTGAAATCATAAGTTGAGCATGATTTCGCTTCAAGTTGATGATAATCTGTTGATTTCGCTTCAAGATTGATGTATTTCTGTTGATTTCGCTTGAGAACATTATTTGATTTCGCTTGAATAGTTGAAGCGAAACTGATTTGTTTGCTTTTCGCTTGAAGATACGTTGATATCTGTTTGAAACCTGCAGTTCATCGAAACCTGCTGTTCATTGAAAACTGTTTGTCTGCTACGCTGAGAAACATGTGATAAGATTGAACGGCCAAATTAGAATTAAAAAGTGCTTTGTGATACATAAATCGAGGTTGTTAGGATAAGAGATCATGTGGAGTGTCAGTTTAAAATGAAAAGGATATTAGTGAATCATATTCATTTATCACTTGATAGTGACAGCCACTTCTTGGTGTGTATGTGATGCTCATGTGACAAAATCATTACATGTCTCAATTCAAACAATCATTACATTTGTTTAGTTTAATTGTCGGAATTATTAATTGATATTGTGTTTTGGTCAAATCTGATACATTTAAGTCCATCGGGCCATATTAAAGTCTGATCTATTATTGTATTGAGCCTACATATGATGTGAACAAATTGTCAGTTGTCAGTTGTCGGTAATCAGGTTACAAGGTTTGGAGCACGGTTCGATCAGTACGTTTGATCAGTCAAGTCATTTTGTGTGGTCAAGTTGCGTGATAATTGTTAAGTTCCGTATGTTTTGGAGTTCGAAGGTTTCAAAAAGTCAAGTCAATTGAATTCAATCCGGGTCATTCAGTCTGCACAGTTGGTCAACGTTCAGTTCACTCAAAATAGTCATCAGTCCGAGTACCAATTTGTTTCGATTAATTGATACATCTTTAAACTGATTGTGTTTTGTTGGTGTGTTGCCATTTGTAAAGGTACTTGTTGATTTTTACAAGAGATTCAAGTTGCTAAAAAATGGATTCCGAGTTCTACAACGCGTTTGCTACACCCTCGACTACTCCGGCTACAATTGCTCAAAACATGAAAGCAGAAAACGAAACAGGAACAATGCAAAAACCCCCGAAGCTTATGGGAATTGAGGAGTATCATGGATGGAAGAATCGCTTTGAGAATTGGGTTCAGGCAAACCATCTGAGAGCTTGGGAAAGCATTGAAACAGCATACATCAGACCACAGACTGCTATGAATGTTGATAAAATTATCTCGGAGTTTTCAGATCAAGAGAGAGAAAGTTATAAAGGAGAGAAAATGATGATAAGTTTGTTGCAGCAAGCTATAACAGAGGATATATTTGTTTTGCTTCAGCATGATGGAAATGCGTTTTCGATCTGGAAAGCTCTTGAGAAGAAGTTTGAAGGAAGTACAGAGATGCTCCAGAGTAAAGCAGCATTACTGAAAAAGGAGTTTGAGTTGTTTACAAGCATGCCCGGTGAGACTACAAAGACTCTCATTGAGAGATACTGTCATCTTGTACGCACCATGTCCCAGTTGAAGATTACTAAAACCCCAGCAGAATGGGTTGAAAAGCTTGCTGACGCTTTACCTCAAAAGGAATGGGGTACATATCTCAGGATTCTGAAGAATTCTGGACAGTTTAGCAGATTGTCGATTGGTCAGTTTATTGAAAAACTGGAAGCACAAGATCTTGAACAACAGAAGATTGCAAGAATGAATAGTTCAAGCAATCAACAAGATGTCAAACTGTATTACAAAGGAAATATTCAAACTGCTGAAGCAAGTCCAAAGATCCAAACTGCATTTAGTGCTGGAAATCAATCTACTCCAAGTAGTCAAGGATCAGTCAACACAAGTGGGTTCTCAACGGTGAATCCTCCAAATGTTCAAAGTTCATCTGCTGGAAATGGTCATTTGATTCAGTGCAATGCAGCTCTACATCTTCAAAACGGTCAAAATTATTCTGAAGAAGTTGTTAAGCATCATATGGGATTATTGGTCACTGCATTAGAGTCTTATGAAGGGTTAATTGCCGGAAGAATTGGCAATCCGATGCTTACAAAGGAAGATTATGACCAAATTGATGCAGAAGAGCTAGAACTGATGGATATTAAATGGGCTTTAGCTAGCGTTTTGAGGAGAGCAGAAAAATTTAGATTGGTTATAGGAAGAACTGATTTCTTGGATGCAAATCTTTCTAATCTTGGATTTGATAAATCTAAATTTGTTTGTTTTCGTTGCAGGGAGAAAGGCCATTTTAAAAGGGAGTGCAAGAATCAGGAACCGAGAGGAGCAAAGGAGTCTGCTGGGAAAGATGATTATTATCGGAAGACCATTTATCAGCAAATCACTCATCAACCACATCAACAAAAGGAGCCACAAACAGCTCATGGGAAAATGATCGAAGATGCAAACAGGAAAGCTTACCACGGTATCATTGATCAAGATGATGAGAAAATGACTGAAGGATTTAGCTGGGACAAGTACATTCCAGCTGATTCAAATGTTGGAGCGTTTATTGCTCATATTATTCGAAAGCCGGAAATGCTGAAGGAATGGATTGAAGTGTTATCTGATGAAGAGAAAAGTGAAGATGAAGGATCTGTTTCATCTGAAAACAGTTCGTTAGAGACAAGTGATAGTGATGAAGAAATTGAACAGATTAATATTGATAAACTTCATCTATCTTCTGATAATTTTGAATCTCATTTTACAGACAAATTGAGGAAGCTCAAAGAAAGAAAAGCTGCAAAAGTAATGAATGAAGTCAAAGTTGTTGAGAAGATTGTTGAAGTGGAAAAAGTTGTTGAAGTTGAGAAGATTGTGGAAGTAGAGAAGATTGTTGAAGTTACAAAACCTTGTCTTACATGTTTGGAATCTTGCAAACAATGCGAAGAAAAAGACAAGGGGTTTAGTGATTCAGAGAAGATGAAAGAAAAGTTGTTGTTTGATTTAAAGAATGTGAAAGAATCATACGATGTATTGAACAGAACAGTGAATAGTTTGCAGAAAACTAATTCAGAAAGAGAAGCTGCTTTGAAGATGTTGAATGCAACAATGATGTCGAAGCAAAAAGAGATAAATTTTTACATCGAAGAATGTGCTAAATGGAAGCAAGAGTTAGATGGTGAAAAAGTAGAAAATGAAAGAATTAGACGATTGCTGAAAAGTTATACAAGTTGTGATTACATAATTGATAGAATTTACCCTACTGTTGCAGGTTTCGAGGCGTTTAAAGATGAAAATAAAGACAAGAAATCAAAGAAGATAACGGATACTGGTAAGAAACAGAACGTCTGTTATAACAAGTGTCCGCCTCCAATTTGGGAAGGGTATTCGCCTAGAAAACCGAATGAGGAACAAGTCCAAAAGGCAGTCAATCTAAAGTTAGAGTCCGAGTTAATCGATGTGTTACCAGACAATATTGATGTCACGTTCACAGCGTCCGACACAGATCATGAGTCCGAACTGATAAAACGAGTGGTCGATCAGGTGTTGGATAAGGATGAGGAGTCAGAGTCAAAGTCTGAGTCTGAAAGTTCGTGTCAGTCAGTCGGGAGTTCAAGTTCGTCTGAAAAGAGTTCAAAGACATCGGGAAAACGGGTTTATAGTAAAGAATTTTTGTTGTCAAAATCTAATTTGAATGACGAAACATTTGAAGTTGCATATACTTTGAATGATTTTGACAAATTATATTTTGATAAAGAATTTCCAATTAGAAGTGTTCGTTTTGACATGATTAAAAAGGTTTTCAAAATGACAGAAATTAATATTTCTGAAATTAAAGATTTATATTTTATTGGAAAACCTAAAAAATACACTTCAAGAGTTCAACAACGGTTAAACAAGAAAAAAGGTTACAATTCTGGTTCTGGTTTTCAAAAGAAACCAAACCACAATCGTAGCTACAAAAAGAAAGGACTTGGTTTTATTCCACCTGAAAATTATAAAAATGAGAAAATTTCTAAAACAAATACAAAATATGTTGCAGGAACTAGCCATGAAGAAGAATCAAAAAGCTCATTCTGGAAGCAATCAAACGCAGAATTTCTTGCAAAAAAGGTGAAGAATGGAGCTTATCAGAAGAAAGAAACAAGAACCTGTTTCCGATGCAATGAAGCTGGTCACATTGCATGGAACTGTCCGAAAGCGACAAATACAAAACAGGGAGTTTCTGGAAAACTGAAAGAAGTTATTGTTGACAATGCTGAATCACCAACTGAAAGATTCAAAGTATTCAAAAATTCAACATATGAAGTTGGTGAATGTTCAAAAAGATTTTACAAGAAAAGGGGAAATCTTGACAACCAAGCTTGGGTTGTTAAGAAATCAGAGGTAAAATCTGGCGATGAATCTGATTCCACAAAGTCAGAGGAGCCACAGGTTGAGCTAAAAAGTGAAAACTCAGTTCCTCCAATGGATGATGAGAACTTTCCATCATTGAGGACTGAATATTTTAAATCAAAAGTTGGGAAAGTTGAGATCTCAAATCAATTCTATTCTGAACAGAAAGAATTTGATGTTGAGAAAGCGTTTAATGGAAACATTAAAAAGATGATTGGTAAAATGATTAATGGGAAGGTTAAAGGGGTAAAGGAGTTTTATGCTACAAAGAAGGCAACTTATAGCCCAACCCCTAGTGAAGTTGAGAAGCTTACACCCAAGGCTGGTCAGGCTTGGGTGGATATTTTCTTTCATTGAAAAACCTGACTTGCCGGAGATCCCAAGTTTGTAATCGTGGATCAGGAATCGGCATCATTCATATTTTAAAGGGTTTGTATGAAAGTTGTTAAAATTGTTAAATTTTTACAGGATAAGTGTGACTTGCCGGAGCTTCCAGGTTGGTAAGTGTGAAGCAGGAATCGGCATGTTGATTGGTAAAATGGTTTGTGTAGATGTTTTATTCCTACATGTGGTTATATGTTTTGGATATTCTGACAAGTGGTAAGAGGTTGATTCTGTCAAAGTGATTACTCAAGGTCATTAGTTTGAACTTGATGTAATCCTCATACAAACAAAATGATGAACCATACCCCTAACTTTACAAGTGGTAAAATCAACAAAACTTATTTTCCGGAAAAATCATTTTGGTTAAAACAAACTTAAGTGTTTTGAAATCATAATGAGAAAATAGTTTTGTGAAAGGGGGAGTTCTGATTGTTTATGCCAAGTGGATGGCGAATTGAAGCGATTTGATATCGGTTGTCACTTTATTGTACAGTTTGTTTTCAAATTTCCTAAAATGTGTTTGCATTTTAGGGGGAGTAAGAATTTCAGAAAATCCAAAAACATTTGAAAATTTGAAAAATACAAAAACATGATAAAATTCAAAAAATGAGTTTTGTTGTGAATAGAGGAAATGATAGTACATCAGTAGACTGTCACAACATGCTAAAGAAATGAAATGTTAAAATGTGATAAACAATCTCACTGCTGATATGCCAGTAGGTTTTTGCACATTTAGTAGATTGTGACGAGATATAAACCTAAATTTCAAACTTGCTTATATCGTGGAGAAACATCTCTCGGATATATGGGTAACCCCCGAAATCTCGTTTGAAAGGTCTCATAATCTGATATACTAGGTCTTTATACTCAATGATGTCTGGGGTATTATTCTGGGACTTCTGCTGAACGGTGGTTCTGACCTAGTCCTTGGATAATACTTTCCGCAATGCTTGAAACATAGCATAAACCCTCAGCATGCTGATGAAACAATAAAATTGATAGTCGCTGCTGTTGTAGCTAAAAGATCCTCTAAAGGGGACATACCGAAAAGTCGAAGCTGATATCTCTCTGCGTATACGGAAGTATCGACCTGAGATCCCTCGGCCCTCGCATTACCTAATTTATATACAGATATCATTTGTGTCATAATTACCTGTAAGACTGATTATCGGGATCTGGATACGGGAGTATATTCTGAGGTGGGACACGCGATTGGGTTTAAGTGCTTAATACATTAATATCGTATCTCGAAGCAGTTGAACTTTGTGTGAAAATTTAAGTGGACAGGTATACTGACAATCTAGGTGAATTGTTTAAAACTTAAAATGCAATGAAGCTTAACGGTGTTGATGACTTGTCTCAAAAACTGATATGATCCTCTTGCACGAACTCACAAAAATTTTGTTTGTAAATATTTCTTTACTGTATTGTATTTCTGTCATTCAAAAATCCAAAAAGATTTTAGTGTGTTTTAGCATAAATTTTAAAAAAGTCAAAAAGATTTTCGGCAACTGATGTTGGAAAGCTGATTTTCAAAGTTCCAAGTGCTGAACATGATGACATTGATGTGAGGGGGAGTGTGTCTTAATTGTCAAAATATGTTTTTAAATCATTAAGTGGTTCATCATGTGTATGTGATCTGAGGGAGAGTGATTGTTGATGCATATGAGAGTTGTTATTGATGCATTCAAATTGTTAAATTTAGAAAATTTATTTCTGGGTTAAGGATGTGCAGGTATAGCCAGGCTTCAATCTTGAACTTGAAGATAGAGTTCCAGGTTCCGATACCTGAAGATTCTGATACTGTAAAAGCCAGACTACGATCCCAGCATGTTTTGAGGGGGAGTCTGTTAGAGAGAGTTACATCATCCGAGGAGGAGATTAGTTGAAGAAAGTTAGAGTGAAGGAAGATCAAAGACTGATAAAGACTGAAGATTGAGAAGACTCGACACTTAAGACTCGTCAACATCTGAGGGGGAGTCTGTTGGTGCACACATCTGTCGTCTTCGTCTTAATATCGAGTCTCGGGTTCGGTGTGGATCTTATCAAGCATGACATCACTAGTGACATCATCACATGACATCACTAGTGACATCATATTACATATCCACGTGAAGATAAAATGCATGGAACACGTGATAATGCATGAAGATTGGATCAGAATGTTAGATATCGCTTCAAGACAAAAGTCAAAGTCATTTGTCAATTTCGCTTCAAGAGTTCATGTGGATTTCGCTTGAGGATCTTCCAAGCGAAACCTTATCATCTATAAATAGGCATAGTGTGTTTTCATTTGTAAGATTGATCTCAGAGTTATACCGAGGTGCTGCCGGTTTTTCTTCTGAATGTAAAGGTTGTCAAATTAATATACAAGAAGTTTAAAGTGTGAAACAAGCTGTTTACTGATCCGTTTCTTAGTTTCCGCCTCTGAAACGGAGTAGAACTCTTCCAAACGACTCGTTTAGGTCGGAATCCGATCCTACAGAGCCGTAACCTACGGCTGGGAGCCGTAGGTTACGGTTCTGACTGGTTCTTTACGGCTCCCCTCTCCTGTTTTACGGCAATGCACCCGGACTTCATATGAGGAGCCGTAACCTACGGCTGGGTGCCGTAGGTTACGGTGCTGAGTGAATTTTCTTGCTTATTTCCTTTGTAAAATTCCCCATGCTCCATTTAATCTCGTTCATCATGCAACTCCCATCCAAACTTCACAAAAATCACTTATTAAGCACTTTAATACCTGCAACATCAAGCATCTAGTGATTACCATATTCAAGCAATTAACCGTGTATAGCATGGGATTTTAATCATTTTATGGCTCTTAAGGGTTGTCCTACAGACCACCCGTCAGTCCTCAATGCCCTCAGCTGAACCAGGAACAACATCAACAAGCCGCTCAAGGATGAGCTTTCAACATCAACGCAAACCAGGCGCAAAACGACAATGAAGTCGTCAATGGTATGTTCCTTGTTAATAACCTTTATGCTTCGATACTATATGATACTTGTGCGGACAAAGGCTTTATATCCGTTGAATTTGAACCTTTGTTAAATTGTACATGCTCTAAACTGCCTAAGTCGTTTTCCGTCGAAGTTTCCAATGGCAAATCTATCTTAGTTGATTCTATTCTTTGTGATTGCCTTCTTACTCTCAACGAGCACGTTTTTCCTATCGACCTAATACCCATGCGATTGGGTAGTTTTGACATCATCGCAGGCATGGATTTGCTATGTAAGAACCAAGCTGAGATTGCCTGTCACGAGAAGTATGTTTGCCTACCTCTTCCATCTGGTGACACTTAACGCATCTATGGAGACCGAACATCAAGAGGACTGAAGTTGAAAGGGCAAGGGAAAGAGCGTAAGTGATGTTTCGGTGGTGCAAGACGTCCCTGACGTCTTTCCTGAAGACTTACCTGGTCCTCCTATGCCTCGATCTGTCGATTTTCATATTGACCTCGTACCTGGTGCGACTCCTGTTGCCAAAGCTCCGTACCGTCTTGCACCCTCTGAAATACAAGAGTTATCTAGTCAACTTCAAGAGCTCCTCGATAAAGGTTTCATACGTCCAAGTACCTTACCTTGGGGTGCTCCTATGCTTTTCGTTAAGAAGAAGGATGGCTCGTTCCACATATGCATCGACTATCTTGAGCTTAACAAACTCACTGTCAAGAATCGTTATCCTCTTCCGCGCATCGATGATCTCTTTGACCAACATCAAGGCGCTACTTGCTTCTCCAAGATCGATCTTCAATCTGGTTATCACCAACTTCGTGTTCTCAAAGAAGACTTTCCCAAAACCGCATTTCGCACTCACTATGGACACTACGAGTTTGTGGTTATGCCTTTTGGCTAGACCAACGCGCCCGCTGTGTTCATGGATCTAACGAATCATGTTTTTAAGCCTTACTTGGATCGTTTTGTAATCATTTCATCGATGATATTCCCATTTACTCGAAATCTTAGGTGGATCACGAACGTCATCTATGTCTCATCCTCAAACTCTTACATGATGAACGACTATACGTGAAGTTTTCTACGTGCGAATTCTGGATGAAAGAAGTCCAATTCCTTGGACACGTTGTTAGTGAAAAAGGAATCCATGTTGACCCTCACAAAATCGAAGAAGTGAAGAATTGGATCGCGCCTAAAACTGTCACACCCCGACCGCGTAAAATAATGAACCGTTGTGGAAACGTCGGGGAGTGTCGTAACAGAATCATTGTTTCACAACACATGGTGGTTGAAGTTTTGTTTTATTTCATTAATGAACTCATTGTTTTAATACAAACCAGATAAATACAAATAATCGTCTTTCAAGATTTAAAATCACTAAGGCACGAGTCCATCCTATGTGTAGCATGCATCAACAATCATCACATAGTAGCACCTAAAACATATGTGAAAATAAAACTTCAGCATAAAAATGCCTGTGAGTAACATAGGTTTTGTGAGTTAGATTCACGGCTTTGGATAACACAAGAAAAGATTTTATGTTTACAAAAATAGCCATGAATCCATGTAAATAGTTTGGTTTCTAAACACATTGCTTTGATAAGAAGGTTTGTAGTTTATGCAAAAATATACCTTGGTTTTGAAATAATCGGATAAATAGTATATGAAAATATACTTTATTTTTGAAATAGTTAAATAGATAGTATATCAAAATATACTTTGGTTACTGAAATGATAGATTTTGTAGTATATCACAAATATACTTTGGTTTAAGAATGAAGGCATCGGTAGTATATCGAATTATACTTTGGTTTGAAAGTAGCATATCAAACTATGCTTTGGTTTGAAAATAGCATATCAACTATGCTTTAGTAGTATATCAAAATATACTTTAGTTTGTGAAATAACAAAGTCGTTAGTATATCAAACTATAATTTGGTTCTGTAATTAGCATATCAAACTATGCTTTGGTAATCAATATCACATTGGGAGCACATCAACTATGCTTTAGAAGTATATCAAAATATACTTAAATTGTGATTTGGTAGTATATCAAACTATACTTTAGTAAAACAATATCACGTTGGTAGCATATCAAAATATGCTTTTGTTTTGGAAATAACATAAGTTAAGTTTTTATGGTTAATTGGAAAACAATTGCAATCTATACATTGGTTAACATAATATCCCGTTGGCAGCATATCGAAATATGCCTTAGTAGTATACCGAAGTATACCATAGATCGTGATTTGGCAATACATTCAAAGCTAGTGTTTCAAACTACACTTTGGTGACTATAGAAATACCACAAAGGCAATTTTATTTGGTTAAAACTTTGGTTTCTAACATTCCCTACAACCGGAATGGGGTGTCAAATCCTATAGCGCTATATTGTACTACCAATCGGCTTGATCATAGTTAATGAATGTATAAGTAACAATATGAACCAACAAATAGTCTTACAAACTTTGAAAATCAGTATTTTGTGACAACTGTCAAATTTGCATGCTGTCGTACAATTAATTAATATTAAATTTTGCTTAATGACTATGCTTAATTACAACTGTTGATTAAACTGCTTTCTGAATTCTGTTACATATATACGCATGCATCACATTCATACTGTCACTCCATTTATTACACACAACCTTTAGTGACAAACTTGATGCACAAAGCACAGTTAGCACATCGAGTGGATAACTCAGATACATGCTGACAATACCAGCACATAGACAGACACTATATTGAGGCCAGTATGAGCTAGGAATAAAGTATCACACTAGGGTAGTGTGTAGGGAAGTGAGGACCATAAAACTGCGTCACTAGGTGATAGTTATAGTGTCGGGAAGTGCCTAAAACAAGCTCTAAATGCAGAATTCTGCACTTAATAACAAAATTCAGCATTTAATTATGCTAGTAATGTGCAAAAACTTGACAAAATGGTCCTAGATACTTTCCAAAGTGTTGGGAATTAAAAGTGTCACTAAAAGTAATATAAAAGACACCTTATGGATTAATTAAGCACTTTAACGGAACAACACCCAACCGAACAACCGGACTTTACCCGGGACACAAAAATATTGTCAAACACATTGTTTTTATTTTTCTAAGCTAGTTAGGGTCCCCGAACACCCTAACACACTTTATAAATAATAACACACCATAACCATTAACTAACCACTTGTTTCTCTAACTAGATTGTAACCATCCATTGAAAACCAACCCTATACCTCCCCCTCTCCCTTGCAACCGTCCCCGAGGTATGGCCACCCAAGATCACTTCAAATATCTTCTAAATCACCTAAATCTTCTCTTGGGATTTGACAAAGATGTGCTTGTACTCCATGAGACATGATAACCTTTGGTTAATAACACTTAGGAGAGTTATAAGACCAAGAACATTTAACCATCTTCAACAAACTCTACTTCTCTCTTCTCCCTCATCCATTCACGGTGTAACAACCCTCGGTAAAACCGACACTCTAATATAGTTTAAAATGTCCCAATATGTTTTATATTATACCCCGTATGTGAAAACCGAGCCCGAAATATGTTATAGTATTAGAAATAAAATATAAAATCTGAATTCTGAGTTGAGGCGGGCCGCGTAGGATCCCACCTCAATCTCACGCGGGCCGTATGAGATCATTGACCGGACTCCGCTGACTTCCTTAGTTCAAGCGGGCCGCGTAAGACCTCTTCTAAGTTGACGCGGGCCGCGCATGTTCCGAATGGTGGCAGATCCATGAGCCGACACGTGTCTACATCGTGTCGAACCTAGTTGATGACCGGACTAAGCTACTGAGTTGACTGGAGTCAACGCGGGCCGCGAAGGCCTTATGCTTACCTTACGCGGGCCGCGACAGGACGAGACTACACAACTATAAATAGCAGGCATCGGATTTCACTTTCAATCGTTCATTCTTTCTTTCAATCTCAAATTTCTGAAGTAGTAGAGATTATAGTTGGGTATTATACCCCTAATTAGCGAGGTTCTGCTCCGTTGTAAGTATTATAACCCCGGTTTCGTAATAGTTACGCTGCCCGATTGATTTAGGGTTCCGTAACAACTGTCGTGGTTCTGCCCGACGTAGTTGTTGGAATGCCGTCTCGGGGAGGGTATTATTAATATTTTCAAAGGGTTATGATACTAATCAATGTACATTTGTATAAATTATAGATTATACCCAGGAAATCCTTACGAAAAGCCTAAGACAGCAATGTGAGTTATCCTCTTTTTATATAAACTCCTTTTGTGAGTTTATCCTCTTTTTGTAAACCTTTTTATGAATTGTTTTACAAAACCTTACATATTTTTCCCTGCGAATAAACATATTGAGTATTTGTAAGAATACAATTATAGTGGGTATGTTGGGGTTTTGTATACAAAATTTGTTACCACCTGGTCAAGGAGTAACATTACCACAAGTTGAGTATGACAGTACCACTGATGTTAATTGGTATATCTTGGAAACAAATGTAATTGCGGATGTGCCCTCAATACTGTACACTGTGAAATGAATTTTATGTAAACTTGATTAAACTGGGATTCACTCACCAGTATTTCTTGCTGATAAAATGTTTTAAACACGTGTTTCAGGTAACTTAGTGTGAAGCCAATAAAAGCCAGCTGGAGAGCACTGAAGGCTTGGAAAAGTGGCAATAAAGTTACCTAAAATAAAATAGATGTTTTTATTAAATAAAATAAGGTTTATTCCTATGAAAACGTATGTACTATGAACGTGGGTTTCATCCCATTTGTTTAATATTATAAAATATGGTGGTTTTACTCTGATAAAAATTTCCTAACTACGGTCCTGATGTAAATTCCGCTGCAAGACTAAACAAACTGATACCACCGAAACTGGCTCACGACCGCCCGTTCCCGGGACAGATAAGGGATCGGGGGTTGTGACAGAAGGTGGTATCAGAGCCTAGCCACTGGCTCAAGCCAAAGAAGTGTTCTGCTGACACTTAAATTTTAAATTCTATGTTAGGAAATAATTTATGTGATTAAGTGTTTTATATTAATTGACTATTTGTTAGTTTACAGTATGAGTAAGAGAAGAATTTTGGATATCTATCATAAACTAGATAGTTCACCCAAAGAAAAGGGAAGTTCATCCCAAACAAATTTCTCAGGATATTCAGCAGATATTGAGGAAGGAATATTTGTCCGTAAAGCACAGTATGAAAATCCACTTACCCCTAGAAAAAGAAGTCGGATTCTTAGAAAAAGTCAAGAGAATATGAAAAAGTCTCAGGAAAACCAGAAAATAGGCAGTAACCCACCTTGGGAAGATAAATTAGACGAAAAATGGGCAAATCTTTACATGTTAGCCACTACAGCAGTAAATGTTAACTTATAGTTGAATCGTCAAACCAGTGCCAGCACCCATGCCACCTACAAGCTAGAAACTTTAAAAGAACATCATTCCTTTGATAATAACCTAGTGAGAAGAAAGAGATAGAATAAACCTTATATAAAGTGTGTTGAGCATAATATTCCTATAAACTAGTTAGACTAAAATAAGTTACGGATGTATAACCAATAATATATTTCGAATTTCAATTCTAGTTTGTAATAAATATATAAATCACAATATTTCATTTTAATTAATCTGTTCGTATAATTGTACTAAATATTCATTTATGATAAATAAACATTCGGATAAACAACAAAAGTGAACCAAGAAAAACTAGAATAAGGCCTAGAAGTACAAGAGAATTTTTAATGCTATGCCTTAATATGAAGCTTTGAGATAAACCAATTGCTTGTATAAATAAAGTATGATGGTTATTGGTATCCTGTGAGGATAATGACTAGAACAGTGCCTGTATGATAAATAAGCAATAACAACTGGCCACTGTTATTTCTTGTTTATTGATACTATTCGGTTCTAGAATATGATTTCTCATGAGAATACTAATTTCATTGTTTCTTAATGAAAATGATGCTTTTCTTTAAGATCATGATTTGAAATAAGCTTATGAGTGGAAAATACTATGATAATAACCTCTCCGGTAAAACTGGGCATGATATGGTAGACTCTCCAGCTTGTCCGGGTGAGATGGGGTTACCTTTCCGGCAAGACCGGGTGAGATGGGGTATATGTGTTATAATAATGGAATTTCTAAAAAAAAAAAAAAATACTATGACCTGATGTCTGACTTGTGAATAATGTGCATACTACAGTATATGAAATATTATATAGACATGTATGTCTATGAGGAAATCCAAAAGATTTTAATAATCATGAGGAATAAATTACGAACAGAGGTGTCAATTATGAATTTAGATTTGTTAGAAATCTCTAGTGTGTAATAGACGCATAATATATGAAAAGAGTATAGTCGCAATAATCGACGCTCTTGGCAAAAATGCGTGTTATGTGATTAACTATAGTAAAATATTAATTGTGATATTAATATGGGATAAATGTTTAAAAATTCAGATGGCCGAAGAAGAAAATCAAGGAAATCTGAATAATGATAACCAGAGTAACATTAACGTGGTTAATGATAATCCGAGTATTAATAACAATGGAAACCCAGTGGATAATAGTGCTATTCAACACATAGTGGCACAGGGAATTATAGATGCTATGCCTTTCATTCTTCAAACTGTTAAGGATGCTGATAATAAAGGTAAACATAGCAATAAGCGACCTGTTGAACCAGAAAACAGTGTAAACAATGGACCAATATTTCAATTGCCTATTCCCAAAAGAAGAAGAACCATGCCTTATGGTTGTTCTTATAAAGAATTCTGGTCTTGTAAACCAATGGAATTCTCGGGCAATGAAGGGGCCATTGCAACCTTACGCTGGATAGAGAAGACTGAGGCAGTCTTAAGGATAAGTAAGTGTGCTGAAGAAGACAAGATATTGTTTGCTTCTAATCTGTTTAAGAATGCAGCATTAGAATGGTGGAACACTATCCTCCAGACAAGAGGAAGTGATAAAACTTATAATATGGAATGGGAAGAATTTAAAGAAAAGGTAGAAAGGAAATTCTGCCCACCCAATGAAAAGGAACAGATAGCAAACAAGTTCCTCAACCTTAGGATGACTGGTGTAGATAGTAAAGGGTACACTACTACATTCTTTGAATATGCTAGGATAGTGCCAACCCTTGCATCACCAGAACCGGTATTAATCTCCCGTTACATCTGGGGATTAATTGGAGAAATTAGACATGTAGTCAAGGCAACCAGACCCCAAACCATAGAAGAAGCCGTAGAACTAGCCAATACTTTGACTGATGAAGTAGTTCGTACTAAAGAAGAAGACCAAAGGAGAAACTTAACTCAAAGGCTGACCCAAGAATTTCGTTCTGGGAATTTCAATCATAGGAACGTAGATTCTACCTTTGCACCATATTGCGGGATCTGCAAAAAGAAGCATTCTGGAAAATGCTCTACCCACTGCAATTTCTGCAAAGCACCAGGACACAATGAAGAGAACTGCAGGAGGAAATCCAGTAATGGATTGTGTTTTAACTGTGGAGAAAAAGGTCATATTAAGCCAAACTGTCCAAAAACTGGCTCCAGCTACAAACAACAAGAATACTAAAAATGCTAGAGCATTTGTTCTAACTGCAGATGAAGCCAAGATGATTCCAGATGTCATCGCTGGTACGTTTCTAGTTAATGATGTCTTTGCTAAAAGTATTATTTGACTCTGGTGCAAACTAAAGTTTTATTAATACTTCGTATTGCAAATTTCTAAATCAATCATTAACTAAACTACCACATGAATGTCTAGTAGAGACAGCCAATGGAGAAACCACTAGGATTTCTGAAATCTTGCAGGGAGCAAGAATAGAAATTTTAAACCAAACGTTTAGGGCAAACCTTTATTCAATGAATATAGCCGGATTTGATATTGTTTTAGGAATGAATTGGTTAATAACAAATAAAACCAGTATGTTACGTGATCAAAACTCAATTCAAGTAAATTCATCTAAAGGTAAAACAATCACAAGTAAAGGAAATAAGCTATCTAGATCCACAAAATTCATCTCTGTGATGAAAAGTGCAAGTTCTATAAGAAAATGTTCTATAGTGTATTTATAATCACTAACACTAAAGGAAAAGAACTAAAAGACATTCCAGTAGTATCTCAGTTTTCAGATGTCTTTTCAGAAAAATTTCCATGACTATCTCCAGGCAGAAAAGTTAAATTTATAGTTCACCTACTACCAGGAACATCGCCAATCGCCAAAGCACTCTACCGTTTGTCACCAGTCGAAATATAGGAATTAAAGAAACAATTCGATAAATTGCTGGAGAAAAGATTCATACAACCAAGTTCGTTGCCATGGGGAGCGCCGATATTATTCGTTAAAAAGAAGGACGGATCAATGTGTATGTGCATTGATTACCGTGAATTAAACAAAGTCACGATTAAGAATTGGTACCCATTACCGAGAATCGATGATTTGTTTGATCAATTACCAGGAGCTCGATTTTCTTTAAGATCGATTTAAGGTCAGGATATCATCAATTAAAGGTATAGGAAGAGGACATTCCTAAGACCACATTTAGAACAAGGTATGATCATTATGAAATTACTGTCATGCCATTTGGTTTAACCAATGCCCTAGCTGCATTTATGGACATGATAAACCGAATATGTAAGCCATATTTGGATAAATTTATAATTATTCATAGATGATATTCTAATTTACTCTAAGAGTAAAGAGGATCATGCAAGACATTTGCACGTACTTTTAAGTTTATTAAGAAAGAAAATAATACAATCTGGGTGATTGTAAATAGGCTAACCAAGTCAGCTCATTTTCTACAAATGAAAAGAAAATATCCTCACTTATTTCAGTAGATCTCGAGGACGAGCTCTAAATTAAGGTGGGGAGAATGTAACAACCCTCGGTAAAACCGACACTCTAATATAGTTTAAAATGTCCCAATATGTTTTATATTATACCCCGTATGTGAAAACCGAGCCCGAAATATGATATAGTATTAGAAATAAAATATAAAATCTGAATTCTGAGTTGAGGCGGGCCGCGTAGGATCCCACCTCAATCTCACGCGGGCCGTATGAGATCATTGACCGGACTCCGCTGACTTCCTTAGTTCAAGCGGGCCGCGTAAGACCTCTTCTAAGTTGACGCGGGCCGCGCATGTTCCGAATGGTGGCAGATCCATGAGCCGACACGTGTCTACATCGTGTCGAACCTAGTTGATGACCGGACTAAGCTACTGAGTTGACTGGAGTCAACGCGGGCCGCGAAGGCCTTATGCTTACCTTACGCGGGCCGCGACAGGACGAGACTACACAACTATAAATAGCAGGCATCGGATTTCACTTTCAATCGTTCATTCTTTCTTTCAATCTCAAATTTCTGAAGTAGTAGAGATTATAGTTGGGTATTATACCCCTAATTAGCGAGGTTCTGCTCCGTTGTAAGTATTATAACCCCGGTTTCGTAATAGTTACGCTGCCCGATTGATTTAGGGTTCCGTAACAACTGTCGTGGTTCTGCCCGACGTAGTTGTTGGAATGCCGTCTCGGGGAGGGTATTATTAATATTTTCAAAGGGTTATGATACTAATCAATGTACATTTGTATAAATTATAGATTATACCCAGGAAATCCTTACGAAAAGCCTAAGACAGCAATGTGAGTTATCCTCTTTTTATATAAACTCCTTTTGTGAGTTTATCCTCTTTTTGTAAACCTTTTTATGAATTGTTTTACAAAACCTTACATATTTTTCCCTGCGAATAAACATATTGAGTATTTGTAAGAATACAATTATAGTGGGTATGTTGGGGTTTTGTATACAAAATTTGTTACCACCTGGTCAAGGAGTAACATTACCACAAGTTGAGTATGACAGTACCACTGATGTTAATTGGTATATCTTGGAAACAAATGTAATTGCGGATGTGCCCTCAATACTGTACACTGTGAAATAAATTTTATGTAAACTTGATTAAACTGGGATTCACTCACCAGTATTTCTTGCTGATAAAATGTTTTAAACACGTGTTTCAGGTAACTTAGTGTGAAGCCAATAAAAGCCAGCTGGAGAGCACTGAAGGCTTGGAAAAGTGGCAATAAAGTTACCTAAAATAAAATAGATGTTTTTATTAAATAAAATAGGGTTTATTCCTATGAAAACGTATGTACTATGAACTTGGGTTTCATCCCATTTGTTTAATATTATAAAATATGGTGGTTTTACTCTGATAAAAATTTCCTAACTACGGTCCTGATGTAAATTCCGCTGCAAGACTAAACAAACTGATACCACCGAAACTGGCTCACGACCGCCCGTTCCCGGGACAGATAAGGGATCGGGGGTTGTGACACACGGCCACAACCATCCATCATACTACCACCATTTTTGTTTAAAGATCAAGCATTTCAAGTGTACTTCAAGGTGTATCAAGGTGGTTTATGAAGCTCGGTGCTCTCTGAAGTTGAAGGACCACTCTCATCTTCTTTTATCCACCACATTTCTTCACTTGAACTCTCCTAGCTTTGAGCTAGTGGTAAGTCTCTTAGATCTACTCATTTTACATCCATGAAGGTGGTTAAAGTATGAATCATAATGGTAAATGTGAAGAACATCAAGAACACTAAAGAACATAAAGTTAAAACTTAAACATAAGCTTTAAATATGAAGAAATAAAGTTGTTTAAGTGATGAAATAAAGTTGTTTGATTACGTTGCTGATTACTTGATGATTTACCTATTAATATTGATGTTAAATGTTGTTGTTGTTCGCTAAACATGTTAACGGAATCAATCGAGCACGCGTTAGAAAGTTAGGAGCGGAAACAGGATGTTGATTGATGTTTACAGCCAACTTCAGTTGGCTGTAACCAGATCATAACTTAACGAAAAACTGATATTCTTGAGTCTATAACGTGTTATTATGAAATACGGTTCTAATGGCACTCGAATCATAATTTTTGGACTTCGTTTGCTATTTTTAAAGGGTCGTTTTCTAACAGCAACTAAAGCTGCATTTTTACTGCTGAAAATAGGTGTTATGTTTTTCATCATAACTTGAAATATGTGTAGGATTAGGCCATGAAATTTGTACTGTAGATGACCACTGATGTATTTGTAATTCTCCCACTGGAATTTCGTAAATCGGACGTACGATGAATTTTAAATAAATTATTCCGTGGACTGCAGTCAGAAAAAGATGAATCTGATTGCAGTTCGGAAAATGATTTTCTATAAAATATTGGTGAGGATTTGGACCCCGATATTGTTACACAATAATATTTGGATCGTATAAGACATTCTGTAAAAATTTGGAAATTTTTGGAATAAGATAACTATTTTATTAAAATACCCAAAAACAGCCCAGTTTTGTGTATTAAAACTGAAACGATATAAGTAGTATTTTGCATGCCTAAATGTCGGGTTGGTTATTTGAAAGCGATCTAACGTGTTATATGTTAAAGAAAATGATATGCTATTTAGCATGGACACCTCCAATTACAAAGGAGACTATGGCGAAATTTTCTGAAAATCGAAGCACTTAGAAAATATTTTCTATATACGGGTTTACAAGTGTATTTTAGACTATGCTTTTCAAATACAAACCTCGCCATAATTTTTGTAACAAAATACAAAGTGTCGGAGGTGGGTTTTCGTAAACAAAAGCGGATAAATATGTATTTAGAATATATATTTATTACTAAAACGCTTGTGTGAATGTTTGTTGATTTGTGAACTAGTTATGTTACGTAGGGCAAGATATACCAATACAAGAATACGAATCCACAAGTATGAGATACTCCCATCCTTGGGAAGGAAATATGAATAACAACACTTGAGAAATATTATTACAAAAATATTGAAGACACTTTAAAACATAAGGCACTAATCAATACTAAGACAAGGCACGACCTGTTAGTCTAATAGACATTAGCACATTGTAGGTAGTCGTGCTTGCTGAAGGGATTTGAGTTACGATACTGAAGACGCAATACAGTGAGTTCATGTCCCCTTTTTCTCTTAACTGTTTTCAGTTTTATACTTCGGGGGTGGAATACATGTTACAATAATTACATACACTTTTATACATGGTATGGTTAGCTTAAGGAGGGTATACTACTTAGATCATGTGAGTGGGTAGGTGGAACTTAAGGCCATGAATCCTCGTTATAGTACCGAGGGTCATGAGTGATAGATCTATTTGGGTGTAGCGAGCCCCACTCCTAGATACTATTGCAAACTTTAAGCTTCGCATCTCTAAAGTTTGAGAGTATACTTGGTTTAGTAGCAAGTAAGTTAGATAACCCACACATGAAAGTACTAGCTAGTGGGAGCCAACGAAGTAACTGGAAACGGCATGATAGAACCCGGAGAGCGTGAGTTTACACTTGAGCTACTGCTAGTGAATTAGGGAGCTTCAACAAGGTAATTGGATGGATGGGTTGTCAAGTGGTCAAGCAGAGATTGATATCCGCGTCTCAATGCCGAACAAAGAAACAATCTCGGCCCATGAAGCAGAGTACGCCTTTACAAATTACAAATTGTTTGAAGGCACGGAAGTTGTTTGCGATTAGGATGTGTTGTTTTCTTGATTCATGTCGTGGATAAGGAAGCCGAAGAACCAAAACTCGAAGATATTCCTGAGATAAAAAAAATCTTCTGAAGTCTTCCCCAAAGACTTGCTAGAATTATCTCCTCAACGGCAAGTCGAATTTCACATCGATTTGAGTTCCAGGCGCCGCATTTGTAGTTAATGCACTCCAGCGACTTACACCTTCGGGAATGCAAGGATTGACAGTGTAATTTCAGTAGTGGATAGAGAAGGAAGATAACAGACCAAAATTTCCATTTTGGGTAACCCCAGTTCTGCTCGTCAAAAGAAAGGACGATGATTTTCAAAGGAACATCAAACTACCAGGAGTCGGTCGAGCTAGCCAACAAGAGTCAGCGACTCTTGCTAAGGATTGGCGAACTACTTATTGGACTAACTGCGAGGATCCAACCCGTATGTCCCGACTGATCGATGATCAAGTAGCTGTAAGTTCAGGAAGAAAATATACCGGGGGAAATTGTGGGACAATAACTTGTTTTAAACATACACAAGAATGGCGTTTCCTACATGATGCACAGAACGATTATACACCGAATACGAAACTATGAGAATCTAGGAAACATGTATTTAGGACCATCAGGAACCAGGTCCAAACTCACAAAGCTTGTTACTTAGGAACCACGTGCGTTAACTCAAGCAGACGCCATTAACCTGACATACATGCCAGTTCCGTTGACCAAACCGAAAGAACTTGAATTTATCTTACTTCTAGCGAGTAGATGTTTGCATCTCTACTCCCCTTAATGGTAGTTGCATCACAATAATTTTCTCGCTGAGAGCGAACACACATTTGCTTCGATATCTGGTCATTTCTTCACTTTAGCAGATACTCATTATTCCTTTTCTTGGAAACTTATTTGACAAACATGCATCATTTGCTACGCATGTGGTTTCGTTTCGAATAAACACTTCATTGAAATTTAAATATTATTTTGCTAAACCTAATTACTGATTCATGATTCGAATGACCTACATTATTATCATTATTGGCTCTTTTGTTACCAAGTCAACACACTTTCTTGGAACTTCACTTATTTCAAGTTACATTCATGGTTTATCTTTGTGACCATGCCAAGATTCCTTTGTTGATACATACGTTTATTATCGGGTTACGCTAAAACTAAGTTCAATTGCTTGAAGTCATCCATTTCACATGTTTGACTTGAGACGCCATATGATGTATTGAGAGCATCAAATTCTAATACTTTGGCAAAGGTTCTTTTGTTTCGAGTCATAGTAGGACTTGATTGGTCTACGACTCCACTAAATCGTTGTTGATCTCGATACCTTACAGTGATACTTTCACAGAATTAAAGCTTGCGCTAAATTGGTTACGCACCTCATACCCGGATTTAATTGTTTATTGACTTGCTCTAAATCCGTTTTGTTTATCACGATTAAATCGGTCTCAACACAGTTGTGTGTTAAGGGAAAGGTACATAGATTCAATTTATAACACAATGTACCTCCTAACGATTCTTTTGTTACAAATTGAATACTTTGCAGTGTTTATTGTTTTCCATCTTCAATCCGAAACAGTAGTTCTTTGATGTTCCGTATTCAACTAAAAACTTTATGACATTGTGTAAACCAAATCTTTAGATTGTCTCAGTACACTTTCATTTGATTTCAAACACGGTGAACTTGTTCAGTCACCACTATTATTGAATCTCGTCATTATGACACCTTGCAGTGTCATTAGCTAGTGCTAATCATGGTCAACTGTTTTGCACGAAACTACACATACTTTTGTTTGACCTGTAATTTAAACTTGCCTGATGTAACTACAACAATACACCAGATTCACTTGTATTTCATTCGCCGTACTTTCGCAATTCAGAATGTCAACACACTAAACCTTACCATTCAATTATTCGAGGGTTGACATATCATTTTACTATTACATTTGAGTTGTCGATTTTGAATTCATATAGCGTATGCCATGGTTTGGGAAAACTCCTCTGCATATTGCAATCGATCGTTTGAGGATCTTATTAGTCAAAACTCCTCTTTTGTGGAACCCCCTCTGCTAGCTGGATTACACTAGACTATACGTCAAATACTCCTTGTACCTTTGACATCAAAGGCTAAAAGCACATACCTTTTAACCATAGGATTCGGGTTGTTATATATTCATGGACCCACCTGATGAGAGTGTGGTTTGATTCGGTTTGGTGATTATCTACCTCGGCATTATTCATATACACATACGTGTGACGTAACCATAAGGAGTTAAGGTAGTACAAATTTCGAGGACGAAATTTTCTTAACAGGGGGAGAATGTGACAACTGTCAAATTCGCATGCTGCCATACAATTAATTAATATTAAATTTTGCTTAATGACTGTGCTTAATTACAACTGTTGATTAAACTGCTTTCTGAATTCTGTTACATACATACGCATGCATCACATTCATACTGTCACTCCATTTATTACACACAACCTTTAGTGACAAACTTGATGCACAAAGCATAGTTAGCACAGCGAGTGGATAACTCAGATACATGCTGACAATACCAGCACATAGACAGACACTATATTGAGGCCAGTATGAGCCAGGAATAAAGTATTACACTAGGGTAGTGTGTAGGGAAGTGAGGACCATAAAACTGCGTCACTAGGTGATAGTTATAGTGTCGGTAAGTGCCTAAAACACGCTCTAAATGCAGAATTCTGCACTTAATAACAAAATTCAGCATTTAATTATGCTAGTAATGTGCAAAAACTTGACAAAATGGTCCTAGATACTTTCCAAAGTGTTGGGAATTAAAAGTGTCACTAAAAGTAATATAAAAGACACCTTATGGATTAATTAAGCACTTTAACGGAACAACACCCAACGGAACAACCGGACTTCACCCGGGACACAAAAATATTGTCAAACACATTGTTTTTATTTTTCTAAGCTAGTTAGGGTCCCCGAACACCCTAACACACTTTATAAATAATAACACACCATAACCATTAACTAACCACTTGTTTCTCTAACTAGATTGTAACCATCCATTGAAAACCAACCCTATACCCCCCCCCCCCCCCCCTCCCTTGAAACCGTCCCCAAGGCATGGCCCCCCAAGATCACTTCAAATATCTTCTAAATCACCTAAATCTTCTCTTGGGATTTGACAAAGATGTGCTTGTACTCCATGAGACATGATAACCTTTGGTTAATAACACTTAGGAGAGTTATAAGACCAAGAACATTTCACCATCTTCAACAAACTCTCCTTCTCTCTTCTCCCTCATCCATTCAAGGTCACAACCATCCATCATACTACCACCATTTTTGTTTCAAGATCAAGCATTTCAAGTGTACTTCAAGGTGTATCAAGGTGGTTTATGAAGCTCGGTGCTCTCGAAAGTTGAAGGACCACTCTCATCTTCTTTTATCCACCACATTTCTTCACTTGAACTCTCCTAGCTTTGAGCTAGTGGTAAGTCTCTTAGATCTACTCATTTTACATCCCATGAAGGTGGTTAAAATATGAATCATAATGGTAAATGTGAAGAACATCAAGAACACTAAAGAACATAAAGTTAAAACTTTAAACATAAGCTTTAAATATGAAGAAATAAAGTTGTTTAAGTGATGAAATAAAGTTGTTTGATTACGTTGCTGATTAGTTGATGATTTACCTGTTAATATTGATGTTAAATGTCGTTGTTGTTCGCTAAACATGTTAACGGAATCAATCGAGCACGCGTTAGAAAGTTAGGAGCGGAAACAGGATGCTGATTGATGTTTACAGCCAACTTCAGTTGGTTGTAACCAGATCATATCTTAACGAAAAACTAATATTCTTGAGTCTATAACGTGTTATTATGTAATACGGTTCTAATGGCACTGGAATCATAATTTTTGGACTTCGTTTGCTATTTTTAAAGGGTCGTTTTCTAACAGCAACTAAAGCTGCATTTTTACTGCTGAAAATAGGTGTTATGTTTTCCGTCATAACTTGAAATCTGTGTAGGATTAGGCCATGAAATTTGTACTATAGATGAAAACTGATGTATTTGTAATTCTCCCACTGGAATTTAGTAAATCGGACATACGATGAATTTCAAATAAATTATTCCGTGGACTGCAGTCAGAAAAAGATGAATCTGATTGCAGTCCGGAAAATGATTTTCTATAAAATATTGGTGATGATTTGGACCCCGATATTTTTACACAATAATATTTGGATCGTATAAGACATTCTGTAAAAATTTGGGAATTTTTGGAATAAGATAACTATTTTATTAAAATACCCGAAAACAGCCCAGTTTTGTATATTAAAACTGAAACGATATAAGTAGTATTTTGCATGCCTAAATGTCGGGTTGGTTATTTAAAAGCGATCTAACGTGTTATATGTTAAAGAAAATGATATGCTATTTAGCATGGACACCTCCAATTACAAAGGAGACTATGGCGAAATTTTCTGAAAATCCTAGCACATAGAAAATATTTTCTATATAAGGGTTTACAAGTGTATTTTAGACTATGCTTTTCAAATACAAACCTCGCCATAATTTTTCTAACAAAATACAAAGTGTCGGAGGTGGGTTTTCGTAAACAAAAGCGGATAAATATATATTCAGAATATATATTTATTACTAAAACGCTTGTGTGAATGTTTGTTGATTTGTGAACTAGTTATGTTACGTAGGGCAAGATATACCAATACAAGAATACGAATCCACAAGTATGAGATACTCCCATCCTTGGGAAGGAAATACGAATAACAACACTTGAGAAATATTATTACAAAAATATTGAAGACACTTTAAAACATAAGGCACTAATCAATACTAAGACAAGGCACGACCCGTTCGTCTAATAGACATTAGCACATTGTAGGTAGTCGTGCTTGCTGAAGGGATTTGAGTTACGATACTGAAGACGCAATAAAGTGAGTTCATGTCCCCCTTTTCTCTTAACTGTTTTCAGTTTTATACTTCGGGGGTGGAATACATGTTACAATAATTACAGACACTTTTATACATGGTATGGTTAGCTTAAGGAGGGTATACTACTTAGATCATGTGAGTGGGTAGGTGGAACTTAAGGCCATTAATCCTCGTTGTAGGACCGAGGGTCATGAGTGATAGATCTATTTGGGTGTAGCGAGCCCCACTCCTGAGTTGTCACACCCTGGCTTTGCGGAAGCGTGGGTTTATTTTGGTGTGACTTCTTAATACCATAGCATAATCACAACAATGCTATATGAAAATAAAACCATGATGTTCATCCATTTAACAAGTTCTAAAAGTTAACACGACAACATTGTTTTTAAAAGATGACACTTACAACCATGACATAATTAAAACTTGTTCACAAACACAACCAAAAGACATGAATAGAAACATAGTTTAAGACTTGTGACCCGTCCAGGCAAAGGTCACAATCCCTAAACTAGGATGACATCATTTCTCCTACGCAGCGTGACGACAGTGCATACCTTGCCAGATCCTCTAATTCCCTGAAATACACGTGAGTTGAAAAATCAACAAAAGTTGAGCGAGTTCATGTAAAAGTGAGTATGTATAAACCTTTGTAATATGTTTGTATGTATGAAAAATCCCTGGTATGTAGCAAATAAGGAAAAAGAGATCACCATTGGGTTGCAAAGCCAATGATATGTGTGAAGTGCTGTAGGAAGACTCAAACCTAGCAGATTTTTACGTCGGGCTCATAGTCACCCCAAGGTCCGTACAGTGGGCCTGGAGTTGCGCTCACTACACCCAAATAGATCTACCGCATCATGACCCTCGGTCCTACAATGAGGATTAATGGCCTCTAGTTCCAGCCTACCCAGTCACATGATCTAAGTAGTAAACCCTCCTTAAGCTAACCATACCATGTATAAAAGTATCCGTAATTACTGTAACATGTATTCCACCCCCGAAGTATAAAAACTGAAAACAGTTAAGAGAAAAAGGGGGACATGAACTCACAGAAGTGCGTATCCCGAAACGTAGGTCTCCAACTCAACCTGCTGCGTGATGACCTACACGTACTAATTCCTATTAGACGGATAGCCGTGCCTTGGCTTAGGGTTTAGCGTTTGATTGGAGAAATAGTTAGGTAACTATTTCGTATTCACACTTCTTATTTATTTTATAAGTATTTCATTCCCAAGGATGGGGGTTTGTAATACATGTATGCTTTATAATTCCGAAAATATATTTTTAAGTCTTACTTGAAAAATATATTTTAAATCACTTGTCTAAATTATTCTAACTCCAAAATATACATATTTTTCCCAAAAATGTTGTATTTTACTTCATACCATTTCCAAAATAATACTTTATCAAAATACACATTTAATAGTATTTTCCGAAAATACATAAGTTACATTTTAAAGTTCGCGTTGTAATAACAATACCGGTGTAACTTAAATATTTATTTGTGATGGCGTTGGTATTATTTTGGAGTCGTGATTTCACAGTGTTTTCCAGTTATATTATTTTTATCCTAAAAATAATATACCTAGTTCACAAAATAATCATATAATCACACAAGCGTTTTATTATGAAATATATATTTTAAATATATATTTAACAAGTATTATTTACGAAAATCCACCTCCGACACTTTGTAATTTTTGAAATAAAAATCATGGCGAAGTTTATTTTGAAAACCAAGTTAAAATCACATTTATAAATATTCGTTACAAAAATATTTCTAAGTGTTATATTTCTGGAAAAATTTCGCCAGAGTTTCCTCTGTGACTGGAGGTGCCCACGCTTACAAGCGTATCATTTTCTTTTCAAAACTCAATCAACCAATTTAATAATCATCAATCAACAATATTCAATCTTTAATCACTATCTTGACAAAACAACCCTAAATCATAAATCCATGAACTTGAATGTTTTGTAAAAATATGTAGTAACTTTCTAACATTTTTAATAGATCCTGTTATCTTTGAAAATAAAATTAGTTTCTCAAAAACTTTATTTTTAAAGATCTTGAAGTTTCACAACTTCTAGTCATGATTTACCAAAAATATTTCTTGTTAAATTTCCTTGTTTACACACTTGTTTACCTTCTAAAAATATATTTAGTTCATGGAAGATCCGGGTTTTAAACAAGACTTGCATCTTTCACTTGGTTCTTCCGAAAAACCACTTGTAGATCTTTAGATCTACATGTTTAGAAGCTTATTTTTACAAGAAAAATTACATTTACTCAAGTTCATGTTTCATGAGTGGAAGGGTTCATCATCTTTCATAAATCTAACACTAACATACTACTAGTTCGTGTTCTTGAACATGATCTAGTATGGTTAGATGATGATCCATCCCACTTTTAGTAACAAACAACATCAAATAATCACATCTAAACAAGATTCACAAGATTTACACAACTAGTTTCTCTTTATCCAACTTATTCATCATATGATCAAGACTTTATGTCATGTTCTTGTGTGTTTTTTTATTTTTAACCATTACATCTTCTATTAACCACTTTAAACAAGATCAAGATGATGTTTAGAGGCACTTACTACTAGCTCAAGGCTAGGGAAGAAACAAGACGTAAACGAGGTGGATAAAAGAAATCTAGAGAGGTCCTTGCACTCCCAAAAGCACCGAACTTGATTGTATGATCTTTAACACCCTTGGGAATGTATGGTTTGCTTGTAGGAGGCTTGATGGCGGTGGTATGGTGGTGTGGTGGTGGCGGACGGACAAGAGGGAAAGAGAGAGCAAGAGTTGAGTTGGTGATTGTGAAAATGAAAGTGATTAACTCTTAGGTTTATTTATAATCCAAATCCACTAATATCCAATTGGTAGTATGTTATCTAGATACTTAACATAAACAAATAAAATAATCAAGAAAGCATGGGTGTGTCCCCACCCGTGGGGAACCGTCGCAAGAGGGGGGGGTAAGGGTTGGGTGGTGTAATGTTATAGTTAAGTTCCAGTTGAAATCAAATGGTTTAATTAGTATGTTTAAGTGTGTTAATTAATATAAAGGGTGTTAGGGTGTTCGGGGACCCTAACTAGCTCAGATAAGTCAAAACAATGTCTTGGGCAATATTTTTATGTTCCGGGTAAAGTCCGGTTGTTCGGTTGGATATTGATCCGTTAAAGTGCTAAGTAAAGCTATAAAGTATCTTTTATAGTGTTTTTAGTGACACAATAAATTCCCAACACTTTGGAAAGTGTCTAGTATTATTTTTCTAAGTTTTTGCACTTTACTAGTTATGTTAAAAGCTGAATTTTGGTATACTAGTGCAGAATTCTGCACTTTAAGTAAGTTTTAGGCACTTCCGGGCACTATGACTATCACCTAGTGACGCAGTTTAATGATCCTCACCTCCCTACACTCCCTACCAGTGTAGTACTTTATTCCCGGCTCTTACTGGCCTCAATAACAATGTCTGTCTAGTGCTGGCAATGTCAGCATGTTTACTGGGTTATTCGTTCAGTGTGCTAACTGTGCTTTTGTGCATCAAGGTTGTCACTAATGTTTGTGTGTAAATAATGGAGTGATAGTAATATAGTATGATGCATGAGTATGTATGTACCAGAAATCAAGAAACAATTTAACCACAATTGTAAGCAAGCACAGTAATTAAGCACTAATTAAATATAAATTAATTCGTACGGATACCTGGATTTGTGAGGGTTGTCACATTCTCCCCCCCCCCCCCCCCGTTAAATGAATTTCGTCCCGAAATTTTAGGCTCTGCTTCTAGTTGCAGGAGTCTTGGGAAATAAATGGGGGTATTTCTCCTTCATACGATCCTCACGCTCCCACGTGAATTCCGGACCATGTCTGGCGTTCCATCGAACTTTGACGAGCTTGACACTGCTCCTGCGAGTTTTGTTAACTTTCCAATCCGTAACCTCAACGGGTTCTTCGGTGATGTGGAGCGTGTCGTCGATATGAACTTCATCAGCAGGAATGATCACTGTTTCTTGTGTTGGACTCTTTTTCAAATTTGATACATGAAATGTATCATGAACACCATTAAGTTCGGCAGGTAGGCCCAACTTGTAGGCTACAAGCCCAATCCTTTGCAGGATTCTGAACGGGCCAATGTAACGCGGATTCAACTTCCCACGCTTTCCAAAGCGTGCCACACCCTTCCAGGGTGAAACCTTCAATAAAACCATATCCCCAACTTGAAACTCTAAAGGTTTCTTTCTTCGGTTTGCATAGGCTTTCTGTCTGTCGCGAGCCGCCTCGATGCGCTTTCGAATTTGTGCAATCTTGTCTGTCGTCTCCTAGACTATTTCGGGACCAACAAGCTGTCTATCACCCGCATCAGCCCAGCATAAGGGTGATCAACATTTGCGTCTATAAAGATCTTCGAATGGCGCGGCTCCAATATTTGTGTGGTAGCTGTTGTTGTACAACAATTCAACCAATGGTAAATGATTATCCCAGCTACCTCCTAGGTCCATTACACATGCTCTCAGCATATCTTCCAATGTCTGTATAGTTCGTTCACTTTGGCCATCAGTTTGCGGATGAAATGCAGTGCTTAGATTCAACTATGAGCCAAAAGCTTCTTGGAAGGATTGCCAAATCCTTGATACAAATCTCCCATCTCTATCAGAGATAATCGAGAGAGGCACTCCATGACGTGCGACAATCTCTCTCATGTATATTTCTGCAAGTTTGCTCGTGTTGTCTTTCTCTTTGATTGGCAAGAAGTGCGCAGACTTCGTTAAACGGTCTACTATCACCCAAATAGTATCATGGCCTCTGGGCATCTTGTACAATTTCGTAATGAAATCTATTGAAATTTGTTCCCACTTCCATTTGGGTATTTCAGGTTGTTGTAGAAGACCTGAGGGCTTCTGGTACTCTGCCTTTACATTGGCGCGCGTTAACCATTTGCTAACATATACTGCAACATCGCCCTTCATCCTAGGCCACCAATAGAAATCCTTAAGGTCTTGGTACATTTTATCCGCCCCTGGATGAATTGAGTACCGAGATTTGTGAGCTTCATCAAAAATAACCTTTCTCAAACCACCAAATAGAGGAACCCAAATCCGTTTCATGAAGCATAAAGTTCCTTCCTTGTTTGGTACCAACTGCTTCTCCATCCCACGGAGATATTCGTCCTCAATGTTCCTTTCTTTCAAAGCTTCTCTCTGCGCGGCACGAATGCGCAATGAGAGATCCGTCTGAACAATCATTTCTAAAGCCCTAACCCTTATGGGCTTAATCCTTTCTTTTCAACTAAGGGCATCAGCAACCACATTTGATTTCCATGGGTGATACTTGATCTCGCAATCATAATCATTCAACAGCTCTACCCAGCGTCTTTGCCTCATGTTAAGCTCCTTTTGGTTAAATATGTGCTGTAAGCTCTTGTGATCCGTGAAAATTGTACATCTCGTACCATACAAATAATGTCGCCAAATCTTCAACGCAAATACCACCGCTCCTAACTCCAAGTCATGCATGGTATAATTTCTCTCGTGTACCTTCAACTGGCGCGACGCATAAGCTATAACCTTCTGGCGTTGCATCAACACACAACCTAATCCCTGATGCGAGGCGTCACAATATGCCACAAAATCATCCGTTCCTTCAGGTAGCGATAAGATTGGTGCATCACAAAGCTTGTTTTTCAACAACTGGAACGCTTCCTCTTATTTGTCACCCCAATCAAACTTCTTATCTTTCTGTGTGAGTGCGGTCAGAGGTTGAGCGATTTTGGAGAAATCCTCAATGAATCTTCGGTAATAGCCAGCCAAACCTAAGAATTGTCGAATCTCGGTTGGCGTCTTGGGAGTCTCCCAATCCTTGAGCGCCTCGATCTTTGTGGGATCAACATGAATTCCCTTTCCATTAACCACATGTCCAAGAAACTGGACTTCGCGTAGCCAAAATTCACACTTTGAGAACTTGGCGTACAATTTCTCCTTTTTAAGTAGCTCTAGAATAGCTCTTAAGTGTTCTTCGTGCTCGTCCTTCGTCTTCGAGTAGATTAGAATGTCGTCAATAAACACAATCACAAATTTTTCCATGTACGGCTTGCAGACTCGGTTCATTAAGTCCATAAAAACGGCTGGCGCGTTTGTCAACCCAAACGGCATAACTAGGAACTCGTAATGTCCATAACGAGTCCTAAGGGCCGTCTTCGGGATACTTTCCTCTTGTATCCTTAGTTGATGGTATCCTGATCGAAGATCGATCTTTGAATAAAAGCTCGAACCTTGCAGCTGATTAAATAGATCATCGATTCTCGGCAAAGGATATCTATTTTTGATAGTCAACTTATTAAGCTCACGGTAGTCTATGCACATACGGAAACTACCATCCTTCTTTTTAACAAACAGAACCGGAGCTCCCCAAGGTGAGAAGCTTGGTCTGATGAATCCCTTGTCCAATAGCTCCTGGAGTTGTGTCGACAACTCCTGCATCTCCGAACGTACAATTCTGTAGGGTGCATTGGCTACAGGCGCGACGCCTGGAACCAAGTCAACGTGGAACTCGACTTGTCGCTACGGCGGTAATCCTGGCAAGTCTTCTGGAAAGACTTCAGGATATTCTCTTACGACTGGAATGTCTTTGATCTTCGGTTCAGCAGCTTCTTTATTCATGATGTGTGCCAAGTAGGTAACACATCCCTTCTGCAAACACTTTCTAGCTTTCAGACAGCTAATGATTCTCAGCGGCGTATCACGCTTCTCTCCGTGCACTATGATCATTTCTTCATCCGTCACAGGGATGCGGATGGTCTTCTCGTGACAAACGATCTCGGCCTTGTTGCTTGATAACCAATCCATTCCTACTACCACGTCGAAGCTCCCCAGCTCGACTCGCAGCAGATCTAGCGCAAATTTGTGTCCTCCCAATTCTATCACGCATCCTCTTATAACTTCACCCGTTTTAACTAGTTTCCCATTCGCCAATTCAATCGAGTACGGGACGTCAAACTTACTAGTGGCCAAACCAAGTATATTCTTAAATTCTAACGACACGAAGCTATAATCGGCACCAGTATCAAACAAAACAGATGCAAAACGTTGGTTTATCGGGAACGTACCAGTGACAACGTTTGGATCCTGGCACGCTTCCCTTGCGCCAATGTTGAATACTCTCCCACGGGCTTGATTCAGTTTCGGGCATTCCTTCTTAAATTGCCCAACTTCTCCACAATTAAAGCATCCTGGCCCTTGGCCATTTCCATTCCTAGCTTGAGTGTTATTTTGGTTGCAATTTCCATTCCCAGCTTGATTCGCAATGTTCCCACGGTTTCCATTTCCGCCATTATTCCCTTGCGGACGATTTCCATTACCACCACGGTTGTTGTTCCTATTACCAAAACCTCCTTGGCCACTCCGGCCAGCACTAACCCAGCAAGTATCCTTCAAGTGGCCAATTTTCCCACAAGCTTCACATGTTTTTGGTCCGCACCGGCCAGAATGATGGCGCTGGCATGTGTTACACTTGGGCAGAGTGCCCATATAACCCTTTCCCTTGTTCCCAGCACCGGTTGTAGTTCTTGCCGGTGTGCTTGACTCGCCCTCTTTGCTTTCATGGCTGGTTCCTTGTTTGAAGTTGGAGAATTTTTGCTTGTTTTCCCCAGACGGTTCAACATGTGTTTCCTTTTTCTTCTGATCAGAAACCGAGAACTTGTTCAGCCTAATGGCCTCTTCAGTGAGCGCCACACTAAGGTCGATGGCTTCCGTGATAGTTGCAGGATTGGACGTGGTAACCATACTCATTATTTGGGGAGCCAATCCCCAGATGAACCTTTCAATACGCTTAAACTCCGGTGTGACCATGTACGGTACTACGTGAGATAAATCATGAAATCTTTGAACATACTCTGCAATCTTGGGACCATCCATCCTTAAATGCCAGAACTCAGTCTCTAACCTCTGTATCTCAGCACGCGAGCAGTACTTCTTCCTCATTAACTCTTTTAACTCAGCCCATGTTAACGCGTAAGCAGCAGCTTCTCCTAGAGTTTGTACTTGTAAGTTCCACCACGATAGGGCTCCATCCAGAAACAGCCCTGAAATGTAGGTCACTTGTTGCTCAGGAGCGCATTTGCTCATTCTCAAGACAGAGTCTGTCTTCTCAACCCACCTAACAAACGTAACGGCACCTCCTGTGCCGTCGAAATTCACGGGCTTGCAGTCGAGAAACTGCTTGTAGGTGCACCCTGCACATACGTTAGAATTTACAAATGGTATTAGCGGACGTGCTATGAGTATCCAAATGTATCGTAATATGTCCCAAGCAACTTGACATTACCATGAGGTGGATTGTCATTGTCGTTGTTGTTGTTGATACTTCCGTTAGATCCTAGTTGGGAGGCTGCATACTGGGCTATAGCGGCGGCAATTATCCCTTGGAGTTCTGCCTAAGTGGTAGGCATGCGTACTTCGCGTCTTGGAGGCATCTTCTAAAAGATGATCATGTAGGTCAGGTCATAGTAAATATCATAAGTATACGTAATAACATTCATCAATCACATAATATCACATGTTATAAAGTAAATAACTCAACAAAGCATGTAGTGAGAATGTTGCCATTGAGCTGCATTAATCACGACCACAACAGTGTTTTACAAGTTTAATAGTACATCACATGTCAAAGTAAGATCGTGGCTACGTCACCCCCAAAAGTACAAGTCAACTACATCTATCATATACAAAAAGTGTGATCTCTCAAAAGTCTTCATAATCTGGCTCAATAGCGTCCTTCTCACCAAAAGATCAACCTGCATAAAACCAAAATGTGCCTATGCTGATGGCGGCGGAGGAGGAGGAAAATGAGAGTAGAACAAGCGACGCATATGTAACCAGTCCTCCTCCATGGCACGATAGGCGCACAGCAAATATGCTATCTGCTGCTCAGGAGTCCAAAAACATGCATCTGAATCAGGGGACAGTGGACGTGGAGGATGCGGTGCTTAAAATGGGGTCTGACAATGGCAAGATGGACATGGAGCACTCTCCAAATCCTGAATACGACGTGTCAATGCCTCCTGCTGTATCATCAATGAGGTGAGGATGGCCTCCGTAGAGTATCCCACATGGTACGGATGGTACGGATCAGACAGTGGCATGATAGGGGGCGTAGTCCATAAAAATGGCTCGCTAGACGGTATGAACAATGGTGCAGTGGGTGGTGCAACAGAAGGAAACTGAGGTGTGAACGGTAAGGATGATGGCAGCACGGGTGGAACAAAAGTAGTATGAGGAATCTGAGGTAGAAACTGGCTGCCTCCTGGCGTGAAAGGTATATGACCAAAAGGGTGTCGTGACGAACCCTCCCCAGGACGTGATGGAGGGATGTCCTGGCGAAAGGTAATCGGGAGATCAGTACGATGGGCATCAGTCGTAAGTAGGTGAAATAGTGGAACATCAGCGGGTGCAGAAACCGGTGTGACGGGTACCACGTGTGGTGGATAGTCGTCGTCGTCGATCCACCCATTGCGGGTGTCGGCGTAACGTGGATTTATATGGGTAGCAAAAGGTGCACGGTCAACAAGTACCGGCACGGGATCAGGAAATGGGGCAACAACAGGATCCTCTATCAAGAGTGGAGTGTCAACAGGAGCGTCAGCAACATGATCATCCACCAACGGTGGAGCAACAACAGGATGATCGGCAATAGGTATATCATGCTCTAATGCAGGATCAGGAGCGACGACTGGCTCAGGGGCCACGACAGGCTCCGGGTCAACCAAATCCATATCAAAATCAGCGGGATCATCAAACAAAGGATCGATAGGGGCTACAGGCTCCTCTAGGAGCTGGTCTAAGTGAATGAACTCAATATACTGATCAGGATCAAAACCAGGGGGAAAGATCGGCCCAGAAACATCATCCACCTCGTGATCGAACTCGTGCGATGGACCGGGTGCAGCTGACAGTGCCATGTCAGGGTCAGAAAAGTGAGGCTGAACACCATGGTCGTGCGAAGAAGCAGATGCCACAGACTCCAATGAGTCCGGGACAGGTGAACCAACAGGAAGCTCCTCAAAAGGTGCCTCAGCGATGGGAAGAATAATGTCAGCATCAATAGGGGCCCGACCCTCATAGTCAGCCTCAGGCGGTACCTCCTCAAACAGATCGATGTCGTCGTCAGAAACGGCATCGAGGGGCAAATCAGCTACAGGATAAACAACAAGTGGTACAGGAGCAGGTGATGTGTGCAAAATGCAACATATAAATTACATCAATTGTGGCATATAACTAACCCTTTTTTAGTACTAATGTTCGAAAAAGTGTGTTTTTGTCTTCCTTTTGTATTTTCAGGATTAAATGAGCACAAATTAACAAAAGAAGCAAAAAGGTAGCTAAATCTAACATAAATACAAGAAAAGGAACAAACGTGGCATGCCCGACCTCCCCGACAGCATCTTCCCAAGCAAAACAAGAAGACAGAAGACCGAACACGCCCCGTGCTCAGCCAGCACGGGGGCGTGCCCAAGTGTTAACAGAAAAGACAAAGTGATAGAAGCTTCCATTGCCCACCACGGGGCCGTGCTCAGCGGGCACGGGGCCGTGGTCAACTATAAGATTCGCAGAATCCAGGTAAATCTTTATAGTACAGATATGCTTCTGCACACGGGGTCGTGCTCAGTGGACAAGGGTGCGTGGTCAACTAATACAGACAAGCTACATTAAATGAAGAAAGAGAAGGATGTGGACACGGGGCCGTGCCCACTGGACACGGGGCCGTGCCTGAGCTTCTGTTCAGCCTATAAATAGGAGTGCTTGGCTCAAGCTCAAACCATCCCTTGGCACACCACCTCTCTCACACTTCACCCACCACCCACCACCACCATAACACCATCATCCACCACCATCATCCATTGTCCATCATAGAGTGTGTGAGTCGTCTCGGGATCCAAGATTGATCGAAAGAGTTCTTGACAATCATGGCCATGTTTGCCTAAGTCTCTTACATCACTTGGTGAAGACAAGTGTCTAGTGTAATACTTTTTATTTTTAATCTTTTCGCACTTTTTAATTGGTTATGTATTAATGACTTTAATAACTAGTTTCTTATGTTGAAGGTGATTCTTCCTTGTCGTTTGTCCGTGGTGTCTTGGCACTATTTTACTGTCTATATAAAATAAAATATTTTCACCATTCATATCTCCACGGTCTATATGGAGGTATGTTGGCTACCTGGTCGGGGGTTAAGGGAACTGTTTGGAAAGAGTCTTGCCGTTGTTCAGCGTTTAGAGATCCTGCAAGGGACCTGGGTCAAATTTAGTAGGACCTCCGTCAATACTTAACGGTATTGGATGGCGGGGGTCCAAACTCTTTGATCCCCTCATAAGTTAAACTACTATTAATACTATAACCCGGCTACTTAGGACTGTATCCTTGCTGACTCAGACTACTTAGCCAAGGGTAACGTCACCTTCAAAAGAGGGGCCTACCATAATTTGCATTAATAACTTAATTAATTATCTTTCAATAATCCGACCCTGTAGGATTGTATCATTGCTGACTCAAACTACTGGGTTGAGGGTAACGTCACCTTCAAAAGAGGCGCCTACTACAATAACTAAGATAATCTCTTAAATAAGTGCAAAAGTGCGGAAATAATCAAAGGTTACACTAAACACGAGTCGGAACCAAGTGATTCATCTTGTCTATCTGTTTTTTCTTTTATTTTTATTTTCAGCAGTTTAGTTAGTTTTTATTTTCTTAGTTTAAACCATTTTTCTAATTTTTTTATTTGATTAGACGTTGAGGATAAACCGGTACTAAAAGCTCTTGTGTCCTTGGACGACCTCGGTATCTTACCAACACTATACTACGCTCACGATGGGTGCACTTGCCCATATGTGTGTTTAGTGTTAGTAAATATCGTGTTTTATAAATTTAAAACTTGGCTAAAAAAGTGTAAAAGGGCTGAAAATATACTTAAACTTATATATACACTTCACACGCATCAAGTTTTTGGCGCCGTTGCCGGGGACACAAGGATTTTAAGAAAGATTAAAATCGACGGCCTAATCAGTTTTTCAAAACCTTTTTAAAACGCGCGCACATTTTTATCCATTTTAGTTTAGTTTTGCATTTATAGTAGGTTGAACACGGGCTGTGCTCACTGAACACGGGGTCGTGCTGCACATTTTTCGTAAAACACCCAGTAACAGTAGCTTGAACACGGGCCGTGCTCACTGAACACGCCCCGTGCTCAACGAAATCAGAGAATTTAATTAAAACGCCCAGATACAGATCCTGTACACGGGGCCGTGCTCACTGAACACGGGGCCGTGTCCAGCCTCTGTTTCCGTTTTTATTTTTGTTCTCTAATCTCGAGACTTGGTTGTGGTCTGCTGAGTGATTATTATGGATCAATACTCAGGAGGTTACAACTACACCTATGAGGAGGATAATTATAAGAGTAACTATTGCACTAATTGTAGTAATCCGCACTCGGTTCAATATAGTCACTCATATCAACCATCCAATTCATACACCTACTATGAGGAGCCCAGGTACGAGCCATCAACTTCATACACATCCTATGAAGACCAAAGGTATGAACCTCCTCCCTCATACTCATATTTTGATGAACCAAGGTATGAGCCTTCTTACTCATACTTTGAGGAACCAAGATATGAGCCACCACCTTCGTATGCTTATTATGAGGAGCCATGGCGTGAACAACCCACCTCATATGAGTATTATGAAGAACAAAATTACGACCCTTATCAATCATATGCTTACAATGAAGAACAATAGTGTGAACCATCTACTTCATATGGGTATTATGAGGAACAAAGGATCGAACAACCGGATTCAAGCTTTGAAAATCCCGATTCTTTTTCTATAACCAAAGTAACCGATAGGATATTAGAAACCTTAGAGTTATCGATCGCTACATAAAAGAATCTCGCGCAAGGGAAGAGGAGTCCCGCGCAAGAGAACAATTAAATAAAGAAGAGGTAACTGAAAGTGTAAAAATGGAAGAACAAATAAGTGAAGAACCGACACATGCGTTAAACAACAAAAAAGGTGAGTCCTACAACGTTAAAATTCAAGAAGAGTCTAATTTTGAAGAAATTAATCTCTTGTCACCATCTTTTGAAAATCATTGTTTAGTTTCAACTCATGCTAAGTTTTTAAAAGAGTTAAACACTAACACTAAAATTGACGAAATGGTAAGTGTTAAGTTAACTATTGATCAAACCTCACTAATAAAAGAAGACCCATTTGAAATTAACATTACACCGGTTCCATGTTTCTTTCAAAATTCATTTATTAGTAATGTCACAATCGATAAAGATCTTTGCGTTAACATAATGCCTAACTACATTTTCGAAAAATTAAGTATTAGTGATTTTTCTCCACTTCAAATACCCATTTTTCTATCCAATCGAAAGGTAATAAAATCAATCGGTGTAGTTGAGGATGTCTTGGTTCAAACAAATCAAATGGTAATCCCAACCGACTTTGTCATCCTCGATGACGCTACTCTAGTGTTGGGACGACCCTTTGTAAAAACTCACGAAGCTTTGAAAAACCGGAAGTTCAACAATCTACCTTTTTTAATTAGGGGCATTTAAAAAGAGTGTCGATCTTGAGCGTTCAATGAAATATCCATTCGGTAATAACGACCCCCTAATTGAAGATGAGCCAGAACCACCTGATAAGGAGGGTCTAGCCAAGGACCCTTATAAACATGGCGCACCACGGAGGCATTCCGCAGAACTTTCCGTAGTTTAGTTTAGATTAACCTTTATGTTTTCTAGTTTAGTTTTTAATTTTCAGGAATAAAACACACTCGAGATGGTGAAGGATGATAAGGGAAGCTTGAACCAACACCCCATGCACAAAAACAAAGCCTCTCGACAATTTTTCTTCCTTACAGCTAGTTCAGCACGGGGCCGTGCTCACCCCAACACGCCCCGTGCCCGGAAATCTGCAGAAAATGCCCAGTTCAGGTACCTGGACACGGGGCCGTGCTCACTGAACACGCCCCCGTGCCCAGCCTTCTGTTTACTTTTGGTACTGGCAGTCTGGACACAGGGCCGTGCTCAGCCAACACCACCCCGTGTTCAGCTACCCAGTAACATAAAATCTTGTTTTTAACCCAGTTTTACACATTTTAATCAACCGAAAAACTTATTTTTGGGACACATTGAGGACAATGTGTAATTTAAGTGTGGGGGGGATGCTAAAACCTTGAATCTTGCAAGTCCTAAAAACAAGCCTTACACAAAACTCTATTGGAACCGCTAATCACCCCAAATTTTTTCAAAAATTTTCATTTTTTTTACTTGTCTTGGTTTAATTTGGGACTAACAAGTTCTAAAAATGTTATATTTTTACAAATTTACAACCGACCTCGTCGTGATAAAAAGAACCAACATAAGAAAATTATGAAACGGCATGACAAATCTAGTTAAAATTTGATTATATATACTTGATCACATAAAAAAAACCCATTCCCACAAAAAGTGAGTTTTGAGCCTTTATTGAGCATACAAATACATATCTTTAAACTAAATGCTCATTTTTCGTTTCTTGTGTGAATAGCCGCTTGGTTCTTACGACTCTAGAACTTGCCATGACGATACATTCCGGTCCTTACCAACTTAAACCCAACTAAGTAAATGACGGAGGCATTAGGACTAACCCTTTTTCTTTCAACACCATTATTTTTCTTTTTTTACCACCTACCCAAAATCCCCCTAGTTAACCCCTTTGAGCCTAAACCTTTTTTGTTTCTTTCCCCAAAACAAACATCCTTTACCCACCAAAACCTTTTTCATTTTAAACCCTTTATTTTAGTAACAAAGTTCGGTTTTCTTGTGACACAAAAAAAAAGGATGAAGTTAGCAATAAACAAACTAGCTCATCAAAAGAAACATTGTTTGAAAAATGCTTCATTAGAATTAAAAAAAAAAAACGAAAACCGACGCTTTTTCGCCCTTTTCTACTAACCACTAACCCAACCACCTACCTTTAACCCAAGCCTAACCCTTCACCCAAAAGTCCTCTTGATATTTACAAAGGTATATAGTTAAAAAGGAGGAGGATTGATTGCTTGGCAAGCTTATGGTAGGAGTAAGTTCCATGCCGCTCTCGAGTGTTTCACAAAAATACATCTTCGTCCGAGTGTTGAGTGATCCCCCATGAGGTATGTGAACTTGTATATAAATGAAATTTTAAAAGAGGCATGTTATGCCCTAATAAATAATTTATCTTATGAAAAGTTTTAAATAAATCATGACGAATAGGATTGTAAATAAATAAAAATAAAACTTAATAAAGAATCTTGGAAATCCCGACACTCTATGACAAGCCCAAAAACTTTCTCTTCTACCCATTCCATTTGGGAGTGTAAAGCCACATTATAAAGAGTTTTGCTTGAGGACAAGCAAAGATTCAAGTGTGGGGGTATTTGATGTGTCCAAAATGCAACATATAAATTACATCAATTGTGGCATAAAACTAACCCTTTTTTAGTACTAATGTTGGAAAAAGTGTGTTTTTGTCTTCCTTTTGTATTTTCAGGATTAAATGAGCTCAAATTAACAAAAGAAGCAAAAAGGCAGCTAAATCTAACATAAATACAAGAAAAGGAACAAACGTGGCATGCCCGACCTCCCCGACAGCATCTTCCCAAACAAAACAAGAAGACAGAAGACTGAACACGCCCCGTGCTCAGCCAGCACGGGGGCGTGCCCAAGTGTCAGCAGAAAAGACAAAGTGGTAGAAGCCTCCATTGCCCACCACGGGGCCGTGCTCAGCGGGCACGGGGCCGTGGTCAACTATAAGATTCGCAGAATCCAGGCAAATCTTTATAGTACAGATATGCTTCTACACACGGGGTCGTGCTCAGTGGACACGGGGGCGTGGTCAACTAATACAGACAAGCTGCATTATGTAGGATCGATTTTGGACCCGAATGAGTCTATCAGAAGAGCGATACTTAGTTTGAACGGCAGAAACAGGCAAACTAAGCTCAATTCAGCAAGTATTCACTTTAAACCGTCAATTTGTATTGATCGAATGACGTTTACAATGATTCGACACTTTGGCAGCACTTCGTGGCTCACCGGAAGACAACACACCCAACTATTATCTGATTTCGCCCCAAATGACCCTATATATAGGGTTCTGATTTCGCTCCAAATGACATGGTGTCATTTGGAGCGGAATTAACATGTTATTTTGGAGTGGAATCAGCAAGTTACATTTGGAGTGGAATCAGAAAGTTAACTTTCAAGTGGAATCAGAAAATTAACTTTCGAGTGGAATCAGAAAATTATGTGATTTAGCTTGAAATGACAAATTGTCATTTCAAGTGGAATCACTCCTAAATATTCTGATTCTTGGATTCCGTGCTCTATTCTATCTATCTCTAAACAAGACTCAATACAAGACGTAGACGACAGACGGATGCACCAACAAACTCCCCCTCGGATGTTGACGGAGTCTTCAGTGTCGAGTCTTCGCATCTTCAGTCTTTATCAGCCTTTGGACTTCTCTTTGAAATGTTTAACGCTGTAAGTATCCTTAATTTCTATCTTCTCTTTCACCTTTCATCACCAACATACTCCTTCCTTTAAGTATCTTCAGACTCCCCCTTTCGATATGCTGGGATCGCAGCCTGGCTTGTTAAAATCACAGAGTTCTCAGGTATCAGAAACTGGCTTTTCCTCAAACCTGTACACTCTCTACCACAAACATAAGTTTGCTAATATTAAACTTTAACACACTCAGACACTACTTGTAAATATCACAAAAATGATCTAACAATTATAGTTTAAGATGAACCACTTGAAGAAATATCATTTTCTTTACTTTCAATGATCACTTGTAACAAGACTTTAAAATCTTTCACACACAACACTCCCAAACCAGTTCGTCAAGTTTAGCACTTGGAATTTTGAAAATCAGCTTTTCAACACCAGTTGTCAAAAATCTTTTTGAATTTTTTCAAAATTTATGCTAAAACACACTAAAATCTTTTTGGATTTTTGACTGAAATAGAAATGCAATAAAGAAAGATTTACAGACAATATTTTTGTGAGTTCGTGCAAGAGAATCATATCAGATTATGAGACCAATCACCAACACCGTTAAGCTTGATTTCATTTTAAGCTCTAAACAATTCACATTGATTGACGATATTGTTGTCCACTTAAACTCAATCTAAAAACTTTCGAAATGCTTACCGATACGTTAAGGTATATTAATTTTGCACTAAGTTCTTCTGGACCCCACGATCTCAGCATATCCCCTCATCATGTAATACACTGACTCAAGTAATGCCTTTAAACTTTTATCAACTGTGATTTGTGCGAAAACAAAGCAGAATGTTTAAACATTAACAATCAGGTCGATACTTCCGTATACGCAGAGAAAGTCCAATGTTTAAACAAAATAAGAAAAAATAAAACAAGTTGAAGTTGTTTAGACTTTAACCACCAGGTCGATACTCCCGTATACGCAGAGGTGATCCAAAGCTTAAACGAAACACCAAAGAAAATAAAGCAGAACATTTAGGCATTAACATCCAGGTCGATACTCACGTATACGCAGAGGATGTCCAATGCTTAGACAAAATAAAGAAATAAAACAAGTTTAAATCTTTGCAAAATAAAAAGCACAATCACAACGTCATTTTCAGTAAAGTTGTGAAATCTCACAAACTTAACCAGTTTTTATGCTTTTGGCATTCAGCGATTACTGAGTTGGCACACAATCAAGAAGGGCAAAACTAAGTACTACGCTTTCGATCATGTTTCCCACTAGAACTAATCTTTTTTATTTAGGTTTGTATGGTTATCGCAAATCTACTAGTCTAGCTGAGCCTATCGTCACATCTTTAGTGAGATCGCTTATCACATTTTATCTCTCCATTTCTTTAGCATGTTGTGACAGTCCAACTGGTCTACTATCATTTCCTCTCTTTGACAACAAACCTCATTTTTGCATTTTCAATGTTTTTGGCATTTTCAAATTTTCTAATTTTTTTTTTTATTTTTCTCCCCCTAAAATCAAAATATGTTTCAATTTTGATTTTCAAGGAAAAATTGAAAACAAACTGTACAAATAAAGTGACAAACTGATATAGAATTGCTTCAATTCGCCATTCACTCAGCTTAAAAATCAGAACCCCCCCTGACAACAAACTATTTTCCCATTTAGATTTCAAAACACTTAAGTTTGTTTTAATCAAAATGGTTTTTTCCGGAAAATTAGTTTTGTTTGTCTTTTTACAAACTCGGGGTTTTTTCATCACATTGTTCACTTTTATCCACTCATCGGAAAGATAAATTAAGTACAACTTAATGTCCTTGATTAGTCTTTTGTGATTCGAAATATCACAGTTACCAACCTGTGAATTTCTCAAGAAATATGCCGATTCCTGTTCCACACTTACCAACCTGGGAACTCCGACAAGTCAGGTTTTTCATTTAAACAAATTCACCCAAGCCTGACGGTCCTTGGGTGATTTTGAATTCTTGATCAACAATGGTGGAAAATTTGCATCATCCATTGTTAGACCAGAATTCTCATTTTTTACCTCAACACATGGCTCTTCTGGTTTTACCATACCAGATTCATTGCCTGAATGTGGCTTGTCTGACTTTGATGAGCCAGATTCATCGCCGACATGTGGCTCCTTTGTTTCCACATAAACAGATTCATCGCCAGGAAGTGAATCCTCCACTTTCTTTGATTTCCCTTTCGTCCTCAGATTTGTATCTGATGAATTCGTTTTGCTTGATTTGTCATTCTTTGGCGAGCAAGACGATTTATCAGAACTTTTATCTGTTTTACCAGTTGTATCCGAGGACAAAATCTTCTCAAGTTACTCTCTCGCCTTCTTCCTTTTCTTCCTCAGTCTGTCTTTTTGTCCCTGAGAAAGTTTCACTTTCTTTTCTTGAACTTTAGGTTCTTGAACCTTCTGTTCTTTGGGCTTGACATTCACTTGTTTCTTCACCTGCTTCTGAGATTCATCCCTCGATCTTCTCATTGATCTCATTGAGCAATCTCTAGCAATATGGCCAACGATGTTGCAGTTAAAGCATCTCCTTGACTCAAACCTCCAACTCTGGCAGTTAACAGCAATGTGTCCTTGATAGCCGCATCTGTAACACACTCTGTTATCGTACCAATCACCATTTTCAGCCCAAACATTTAGATCAAAGCACTGTTTGGCTTGGTGATAATCTTTCCTCCTCTTGTTTGCAGGATTTGGCTTTTGAGCACTGTGGTCCGACCTGCACCACTCATTAACAACAATTTTTGAATTTTCATTTTTAATTTTTGTAATTTTTGATTGCGATTGGATGATTGATCTGATGAACTTTTATTCTCTTTTTGTACATTTTTCAAATTTTTCTCTTTTTGTTTTTGTTCCACTTTCTTCTTCAAAGATTTTTGCTTAGAGCATTCTCCCTTTTCAGTTGATTGCGGAACAGTTTCTTGAAATTTTTCTTTTAATTTCAAAAACAAATTCTTTTTTTTAATTTTTTCGTTTTCATCATCAGATTTTTCATCGCAATCTTTAAGTATGACTTTATCATAGTTTGTGACATCGTCACTTATTGGAACTGAATTAACTAGTTTTGGGCAGGGAATAGCTGAAGTATTCACAAAAACCTTCAACTTTTCTTCCCATTCCCTGATTTTACCTTCTAACTCTTTGATTTTCTTTTGAGCACATTCAGCTTCTTTTTCAAGTCGAATAATCGTCTGAAGATGAGAATTTATCATTTTTTGCTTTTCAATGTTATTCTTGCTAAAAACAGATCTCCTATCTTCAAGAATCTTTATTTGACTTTGAAAATCTTTTTCAATCTTTACTTTTTCATTTTCCAAATTGTGTATTTGATTTTTCAAAACATTTTCTGATTTTTTAAGATTTTTGTTTTCTAATGACAAACTCTCAACCTCCTTCAAGAGTTTGTCATTTTCAGATGTCAACTTCTCACAATTTTTCAGCAAAACAAGAATCTGTTTATCATCAGCTTTTGTCTCAACCTTTAAAGCTGAAATATTTTCAACCTGTTTCTTTTCCTCATGAACACTTTCATCCTTACTCTCTTCTTCTGATGAATGATCAAAGATAGGTGCGTTTTCTACAACCTCTTTCTTTAACTCTGGTTCAGGGTTCATAGATACAGGTTTCTCAGATTCTACTTTCTCAATCTTGACCGCTGGAACTTGTTCAACCTGCCTTTTCACACTAGGTTTGATTTGCTTTTCTGTTGTTGCTGCTTTTACTTCTTTCTCAGCTCTGATCTCTTCTTTAACAATAATTGCTTTTTGATTCTTTCTTTTTGCATCTTGTTTTTCTTTCAATTTGTCAATTTTATCGGCATAAAATAACTTTCCACTACATTGATCAGATGGAAGTTGTTGTTTAAGATTTTCAAGTCTTTGGATTTCTTCTTCATACTTGTCACTCTCTTCATCAGACGAATGATCAAAAACTAGAACTTTTTCAACAACTTCTTTTGCTGAGACTGTTTCTCCTTCTTGCTTTATCGGAACATACTGCTGAGATTCATAATTCATATACACCAATAATTCTTCAAAATCCATGTTTCGATGTCAAATGTTCACAAAATAGACTTTTCAAATGAACTTAGATCACTTTTAAACGAACTGACAAATCACCCTTCGTGCGAACTGATCTAATACGATCTTTCAATTGAACTTTTGATGTGAACTGATCAATTAATTGTAATCACTTTACGACAAAATTGATTTGATTACCTATCAATCTTCATTTGGGCCGATGACATGTATTATGGGCTGACAAACTAATAGTTTCAAACAAATCCGATTGGGTCGTCCATTTCAATTAACCGACAACACCAAAGTTTATCCAAATATGATTGGTTCGAGTAGTTGACTGACACTTATTTCAATCACATGCAATTGCTAATCATGAGCCGACAACTTTCAATTGTTGTTGAATAAAGATTGGGCCGCAACTTATGTAGTGGATTGATGCAATTCAGATCACATGCAATCTGAAATGGTTCTGATCACCTAAACACTTTGGAGTGGAATCAAGACAATCCTTTGGAGCTGAATCACGACAATACTTAGGAGCGAAATCAAACTTTGAAACTTGGAGCGGAATTAAACAATTCTCTGGAGCGAAATCAGAAACATTCTTTGGAGCGGAATCAAGACCTATTTTCGAGCGGAATCAACTGTGACATCATATTTCTCTCGAACATTTTCGAGCTGAATCACAAAAATGACCAGTTTTACTTCGAATTTGGACATGAAACTTTCAAGGCTTTGTTAATATGTAATTCCGAGCACACTGTGAAAAATTGAACCAATTTTAACCGTGAAATGATGTTCAATTTGAAAAAGAAAGGTGTAGAAATAGAAATCGCACCTGAATTGTATAGAACTCTTCTTCCTGAGCTCTGATACCACTTGTAGGATCGATTTTGGACCCGAATGAGTCTATCAGAAGAGCGATACTTAGTTTGAACGGCGGAAACAGACAAACTAAGCTCAATTCAGCAAGTATTCACTTTAAACTGTCGATTTGTATTGATCGAATGACGTTTACAATGATTCGACACTTCGGCAGCACTTCGTGGCTCACCGGAAGAAAACACACCCAACTATTATCTGATTTCGCCCCAAATGACCCTATATATAGGGTTCTGATTTCGCTCCAAATGACATGGTGTCATTTGGAGCGGAATTAACATGTTATTTTGGAGTGGAATCAGCAAGTTACATTTGGAGTGGAATCAGAAAGTTAACTTTCGAGTGGAATCAGAAAATTAACTTTCGAGTGGAATCAGAAAATTATGTGATTTAGCTTGAAATGACAAAATGTCATTTCAAGTGGAATCACTCCTAAATATTCTGATTCTTGGATTCCGTTCTCTATTCTATCTATCTCTAAACAAGACTCGATACAAGACGTAGACGACAGACGGATGCACCAACACATTAAATGAAGAAAGAGAAGGATGTGGACACGGGGTCGTGCCCACTGGACACGGGGCCGTGCCCGAGCTTCTGTTCAGCCTATAAATAGGAGTGCTTGGCTCAATCTCAAACCATCCCTTGGCACACCACCTCTCTCACACTTCACCCACCATCATCCACCACCATCATCCATTGTCCATCATAGAGTGTGTGAGTCGTCTCGGGATCCAAGATTGATCGTAAGAGTTCTTGACAATCAAGGCCATGTTTGCCTAAGTATCTTACATCACTTGGTGAAGACAAGTGTCTAGTGTAATACTTTTTATTTTTAATCTTTTCGCACTTTTTAATTGGTTATGTATTAATGACTTTAATAACTAGTTTCTTATGTTGAAGGTGATTCTTCCTTATCGTTTGTCCGTGGTGTCTTGGCATTATTTTACTGTCTATATAAAATAAAAGATTTTCACCATTCATATCTCCACGGTTTATATGGAGGTATGTAGGCTACCTGGTCGGGGGTTAAGGGAACGGTTTGGTAAGAGTCTTGCCGTTGTTCAGCGTTTAGAGATCCTGCAAGGGACCTGGGTCAAATTTAGTAGGACCTCCTTCAATACTTAACGGTATTGGATGGCGGGGGTCCAAACTCTTTGATCCCCTCATAAGTTAAACTACTATTAATACTATAACCCAACTTAGGACTGTATCCTTGCTGACTCAGACTACTTAGCCGAGGGTAACGTCACCTTCAAAAGAGGGGCCTACCATAATTTGCATTAATAACTTAATTAATTATCTTTCAATAATTCGACCCTTTAGGATTGTATCATTGCTGACTCAAACTACTGGGTTGAGGGTAACGTCACCTTCAAAAGAGGTGCCTACTACAATAACTAAGATAATCTCTTAAATAAGTGCAAAAGTGCGGAAATAATCAAAGGTTACACTAAACACGAGTCAGAACCAAGTGATTCATCTTGTCTATCTGTTTTTTCTTTTATTTTTATTTTCAGCATTTTAGTTAGTTTTTATTTTCTTAGTTTAAACCATTTTTCTAAATTTTTTATTTGATTAGACGTTGAGGATAAACTGGTACTAAAAGCTCTTGTGTCCTTGGACGACCTCGGTATCTTACCAACACTATACTACGCTCACGATGGGTGTACTTGCCCATATGTGTGTTTAGTGTTAGTAAATATCGTGTTTTATAAATTTAAAACTTGGCTAAAAAAGTGTAAAAGGGCTTAAAATATACTCAAACTTATATATACACTTCACACGCATCAGCAGGGATCACCGCAAGTGGTAAATCCCCGGCAGGAAGGCCATCAGTAGGCTCTACTCCGACGTCCGGCAGCGCTAACGACTGGAAATCATCATCGTCTGTGCTGGTGGTGTCAGATGTGTACACCTCACGCTCCGACGAAATCTCGTCATCCGACACGATCGCCAAGGGGTCTAGGGTATCTGAAACTCCCGTCTCTGATGAGGATGGCATGATATCTGTAACACAATCACACATATGCACAAATAATCAACATATAATCAAATAATTATGTTGGTCACAATAAAGCAGACAAGTAATCCTCCTAGCCTCTCCAGACTAACTTCCTGGTCTCTAAGATCAACTCCCTGGTCTCTAAGACCAACTCCCTGGTCTCTATGACCAACTCCCTGGTCTCTATGACCAACTCCCTGGTCTTTAAGACCAACTCCCCCAGTCCTTCAGATTGGACTCCCTCAGTCTCTAAGACTGAAATATAAACCTTTGAAAAGTGTACTTGGGCCCTTTTGTTAAAAATATTTGTCCCTGGATCTGGACGTTTAGTGTATGCTATGTAAAAATGTTTGTGTGAGATCCCTAGTGATCATAGTCTAGACTTTAGAAAGAATCCTAGTTCGCTATGATCGATGCTCTAATACCAAGCTGTCACACCCTGGCTTTGCGGAAGCGTGGGTATATTTTGGTGTGACTTCTTAATACCATAGCATAATTACAACAATGGTATATAAAAATAAAACCATGATGTTCATCCATTTAACAAGTTCTAAAAGTTAACACGACAACATTGTTTTTAAAAGTTGACACTTACAACCATGACATAATTAAAATTTGTTCACAAACACAACCAAAAGACATGAATAGAAACACAGTTTAAGACTTGTGACCCGTCCAGGCAAAGGTCACAATCACTAAACTCGGATGACATCATTTCTCCTACGCAGCGTGACGACAGTGCATACCTTGCCAGATCCTCTAATTCCCTGAAATACATATGAGTTGAAAAATCAACAAAAGTTGAGCGAGTTCATGTAAAAGTGAGTATGTATAAACCTTTGTAATACGTTTGTATGTATGAAAAATCCCTGGTATGTAGCAAATAAGGAAAAAGAGATCACCATTGGGTTGCAAAGCCAATGATATGTGTGAAGTGTTGTAGGAAGACTCAAACCTAGCAGATTTTTGCGTCGGGCTCATAGTCACCCCAAGGTCCGTACAGTGGGCCTGGAGTTGAGCTCGCTACACCCAAATAGATCTACCGCATCATGACCCTCGGTCCTACAATGAGGATTAATGGCCTCTAGTTCCAGCCTACCCACTCACATGATCTAAGTAGTAAACCCTCCTTAAGCTAACCATACCATGTATAAAAGTATCCGTAATTACTGTAACATGTATTCCACCCCTGAAGTATAAAAACTGAAAACAGTTAAGAGAAAAAGGGGGACATGAACTCACAGAAGTGTGTATCCCGAAACGTAAGTCTCCAACTCAACCTGCTGCGTGACGACATACACGTACTAATTCCTATTAGACGGATGGCCGTGCCTTGGCTTAGGGTTTAGCGTTTGATTGGAGAAATAGTTAGGTAACTATTTCGTATTCACACTTCTTATTTATTTTATAAGTATTTCCTTCCCAAGGATGGGGGTTTGTAATACATGTATGCTTTATAATTCCGAAAATATATTTTTAAGTCTTACTTGAAAAATATATTTTAAATCACTTGTCTAAATTATTCTAACTCCAAAATATACATATTTTTCCCAAAAATATTATATTTTACTTCATACCATTTCCAAAATAATACTATATCAAAATAAACATTTAAGAGTATTTTCCGAAAATACATAAGTTACATTTTAAAGTTCGCGTTGTAATAACAATACCGGTGTAACTTAAATATTTATTTGTGATAGCGTTGGTATTATTTTGGAGTCGTGATTTCACAGTGTTTTCCAGTTATATTATTTTTATCCTAAAAATAATATACCTAGTTCACAAAATAATCATATAATCACACAAGCGTTTTATTATGAAATATATATTTTAAATATATATTTAACAAGTTTTATTTACGAAAATCCACCTCCGAAACTTTGTAATTTTTGAAATAAAAATCATGGCGAAGTTTATTTTAAAAACCAAGTTAAAATCACATTTATAAATATTCTTTACAAAAATATTTCTAAGTGTTATATTTCTGGAAAAATTTCGCCAGAGTTTCCTCTGTGACTGGAGGTACCCACGCTTACAAGCGTATCATTTTCTTTTCAAAACTCAATCAACCAATTTAATAATCATCAATCAACAATATTCAATCTTTAATCACTATCTTGACAAAACAACCCTAAATCATAAATCCATGAACTTGAATGTTTTGTAAAATTATGTAGTAACTTTCTAACATTTTTAATAGATCCTGTTATCTTTGAAAATAAAATTAGTTTCTCAAAAACTTTATTTTTAAAGATCTTGAAGTTTCACAACTTCTAGTCATGATTTACCAAAAATATTTCTTGTTAAATTTCCTTGTTTACACAAGTGCTTACACACTTGTTTACCTTCTAAAAATATATTTAGTTCATGTAAGATCCGGGTTTTAAACAAGACTTGCATCTTTCACTTGGTTCTTCCGAAAAACCACTTGTAGATCTTTAGATCTACATGTTTAGAAGCTTATTTTACAAGAAAAAATACATTTACTCAAGTTCATGTTTCATGAGTGGAAGGGTTCATCATCTTTCATAAATCTAACACTAACATACTACTAGTTCGTGTTCTTGAACATGATCTAGTATGGTTAGATGATGATCCATCCCACTTTTAGTAACAAACAACATCAAATAATCACATCTAAACAAGATTCACAAGATTTACACAACTAGTTTCTCTTTATCCAACTTATTCATCATATGATCAAGACTTTATGTCTTGTTCTTGTGTGTTTTTGATTTTTAACCATTACATCTTCTATTAACGACTTTAAACAAGTTCAAGATGATGTTTAGAGGCACTTACTACTAGCTCGAGACTAGGGAAAAAACAAGACGTAAACGAGGTGGATAAAAGAAATGTAGAGAGGTCCTTGCACTCCCGAAAGCACCGAACTTGATTGTATGATCTTTAACACCCTTGGGTATGTATGGTTTGCTTGTAGGAGGCTTGATGGCGGTGGTATGGTGGTATGGTGGTGGCGGACGAACAAGAGGGAAAGAGAGAGCAAGAGTTGAGTTGGTGATTGTGAAAATGAAAGTGATTAACTCTTAGGTTTATTTATAATCCAAATCCACTAATATCCAATGGGTAGTATGTTATCTAGATACTTAACATAAACAAATAAAATAATCAAGAAAGCATGGGTGTGTCCCCACCCATGGGGAACCGTCGCAAGAGGGGGGGGGGGGGTAAGGGTTGGGTGGTGTAATGTTATAGTTAAGTTCTAGTTGAAATCAAATGGTTTAATTAATATGTTTAAGTGTGTTAATTAATATAAAGGGTGTTAGGGTGTTCGGGGACCCTAACTAGCTCAGATAAGTCAAAACAATGCCTTGGGCAATATTTTTATGTTCCGGGTAAAGTCCGGTTGTTCGGTTGGATATTGATCCGTTAAAGTGCTGAGTAAAGCTATAAAGTATCTTTTATAGTGTTTTTAGTGACACAATAAATTCCCAACACTTTGGAAAGTGTCTAGTATTATTTTACCAAGTTTTTGCACTTTACTAGTTATGTTAAAAGCTGAATTTTGGTATACTAGTGCAGAATTCTGCACTTTAAGTAAGTTTTAGGCACTTCCGGGCACTATAACTATCACCTAGTGACGCAGTTTAATGATCCTCACCTCCCTACACTCCCTACCAGTGTAGTACTTTATTCCCGGCTCATACTAGCATCAATAACAATGTATGTCTAGTGCTGGCAATGTCAGCATGTTTACTGGGTTATCCGTTCAGTGTGCTAACTGTGCTTTTGTGCATCAAGGTTGTCACTAATGTTTGTGGGTAAATAATGGAGTGACAGTAATAAAGTATGATGCATGAGTATGTATGTACCAGAAATCAAGAAACAGTTTAACCACAATTGTAAGCAAGCATAGTAATTAAGCACTAATTAAATATAAATTATTTCGTACGGATACCTAGATTTGTGAGGGTTATCACATGAGTCCGCTGAATGGACCATGAGGTGACTATGAGCCCGACGCCAAAATCTGCTAGGTTTGAGTCTTCCTGCATCACTTCACACATATCATTGGCTTTGCAACCCAATGGTGATCTCTTTTTCCTTATTGCTACATACCAGGGACTTACATACATACTTACAACATTTTCAAAGGTTTATACATACACACAAACGAACACATGAACTCGCTCAACTTTTGTTGATTTTTTCAAACTACATGTATTTCAGGAAATTAGTAAATGGATCTGGCGGGCGTTGGAGTTTTTAAGCTGCGTTGTGAATAAAGATGTCATCCAAGTCAATAGGGCTTAGGAGACGTATCTTAATCCTGGACGAGATACGTGGTCCTAAACTCGGGTTTGTTTAAGATCTTTTGTTGAGTCAATTTTAAACTTAAATTAATGGATGTACATCTACTGGTTTTATCATATAGTGTTGTTATGATCGTATGCAATGGTATTAAGAAGTCACACCAATAATCACGCTTCCGTAAAAGTCAGGGTGTGAGATATTTAAGCCATAGATAGCAGTTTAAGTTTGTCACAAGATAAGTAATAAGCATATGAAAACATATAGTTTGAAATCATGAAAAATAGAGAATATGCACATATGAATCACCCCAAAACATTTGAAAAAGTCAAAGAGGGGACTATATACTCACTTGAGATTGCAAGTATCCTTGATAAAGTGTCCTAACAAAGCTCGGGAAATCAAGGAATCAAGTGGCACCTAGTATGGAATCACTATGTTAATAAACAGGACCTAAATCGGGAGATAGGGTAGAATGAGTGTTGGAACTCATATGATATGGTTTAACAAAGCCTACATTCTGATTTGGAACCTATCCTAAGTGCTTATGACCCGTTAAGGTAGTCTACACTACTTTAATATTGTTGCATAATTATATGCCCTAACGTGTTTAATATTGTTGCATAATCAGTTTATATGCCCTAACATGTTTAATATTGTTGCATAATCAGTTTAAGTGTCAAAATTTAAGTTACATATGCTTAAATTCAAATTATGCATAAAAAGGGCATTTTGGTCATTTTCCTAAGCCATATAAACTATCTATCATACAACTAATTAAACTAAGTGACCATAAGGTATAAACTCGGAAGGTTATTCCCTATACAACTGTGGTCACAAAATATGTTTGGTCTGATCCTAATGATCGACCAAACGGGTCAGGTTTGTAAGTCTAAGCGATTGTTTAGACCGCTTGACTTATGACCCTAAACAAGCACTAAACTAAAAGTGACGAGTTAAACATGTTAAAACATGTTTAACTAAGTTAGAAAACAGATTTGATATCAAAACAAAGTGTTTTGATACCCGAAAATAGTTTTGTCGCAAAATGCACATAATCAACGTTGTAATCAGTAGGTATAGTCTCAAGGGACTATAATCATCGTGATTACGCTCACGTTGCAACGTTCAAACGAACTTTGTCTTGACCAAATCATGGTCAAAGTTAAAAGTCAAACAATGTTTGACTTTATTGCTTGAAATAAATAAACAAGCATGAAAGAACACTTACAAGAGTCCTATGCTTGGAAAAGAACTAAGAAAACTCAGGTAGGTGGCCTTCAACAAAGTGATTACCTCCACTTAGAGTTTATAGAGAAGAAAGAAGAAATGAGCAAGTTGGAATGAAAGAGTTCATGGGTATTTATAGTTTTTGAAGATGCTTAGGATCAAGATATGTGGATTAAGTGTTCCCCAAGGATTAATCCTAGCCATAGATGTGTTAAAGACTGGTTAGGAAGCTTTGCTTGGTCCCCTAACAAGGAAACAATTGGCCAAAACCATCAATTTCAGCTGATTTAATGAAAAAAACAGCTTCTGGTCTGAAGGTTCTCGCCCCCGCGAGCTAGATAGGCCATTTCTCTCGCTGGCCGCCAAAGAGTGCATGTCTGATCTTTCCAAAGTTGGCAGAAATGGTCCCTGCAGCTCCAAACTTGTTTTTCGACGTGTTTAAGCCCCGTTAACCCAATTTCAAGGCTCTACAAGGATTTTAAAGAATAGGGGACTTGAAATATTCTAGGAAATATCATGGATGTCGGTTCATTTGGACGTACGATCGCCTTGTTCAGTTAATTACGACGAAACTCGAACGGACGCGAAAACGATTCAAATTGCGTGACGAAGGGTATTTTAGCATTCCTATCACTAAAATATAATATTATAGTGATTACAAAAATTTTTGGATGTCCGGACATTGTCAGAACGCGAGATATGTATGTTTATGCAAACTTTCACAGTTTTTGACGCTTTTAGTCCCTGTTGATCAAATAAGCATATTTTCTCGCACCGAACCCCTCAAAGCTTATTTATAAGCTATGTTAAGGGTATTTAGGGTATTTTTAGCTTATTATCTTGTCACGGAGTGTACGTGGCTATACGAATCGACAGGCTTTTGCAGTTTGTTGCAAATAGTCCCTGTGATCGAATAAACTTGTTTTTGACACACCAAACCCTTCAAAACTTATTTCTAAGTTATGTAATGGTTATTAAAGGTATGTTAAGCTTATGTCACTGTTCCAGAGTGTACGTTTATTAAACTGATTACATTTGTATAATAGTTTACGTAAAACTTCCAGAAAAGCTTCTCGAGAGTTCGGAATCATACAAAATTTGATATGTGTACTTGTCACATGTAATTGTACAAATCCCGAGAATGAAATACAAGATTTCATTGGATTCGTAATTGTATGATGATAGTAATGACACAACTGTCACAGTCTCCCCTACTTTAAAAAATTTCGTCCCGAAATTTAATTTAGAGGAAACTTGTGAAAACAGATGTGAATGTTTTTCTTTCAAATGAATCCTCCATTCCCTAAGTAAAACTTTGGGCCACGTTTGGATTTCCAATGAATTTGTTAATTGTACTCATCGGTTGTTTATAAGGATGAGTTCAGATCCGAAGATTTAAACTTCACTCCAAATAATAAATGTATGATTATACCGAAACCCAAGAGCGCCATGTTAATATCAAAGTGATGTTCTTGTTGCAACAAAATATGTAGAGTGTGTGAACTTCAAAGTTTCGAACAACGGATGGAAGAATGTTTCATATGATTACTATTATAGGAAACTTGTGTGTGTGTGTTCGAAATTGGAGTCGGAGAGCGTAAGATAAAACAACATTAGTCAAGGTCTAGGACTTCTAGTAATTTAAATAACGCTACGTTTGCAATGTAATAAGGAGCACTTATATATAGGAAGTACCAGTGGCGTATCCATCATACCCTTTTTACATTGTTCCCGTCTCGTTATTCTCATCACTATAGGTCTTAACACATGACAAAACTTGTTGTGGCTTCTGTGCACTGAATTCCATAATTATGTACGCATCCATAATTACGTAATTCCTTGCACAGTCCGCACAGTTCATTTTATAATGTGTAGGGGAAAAATCAATCGAACAAATATGTAATGATTTGACTAGACCACCAAAGGATCTTTTTAACTAGATCAACGAACGATCTTTTTAACTAGATCAACACATGATCTTCTTTAACTAGATCATCGTACGATCTCTTTAAAAGACCACCAAATGGTCTCTTAAACTTTAAGTTAGATAATAGTTTTGGAATAGCACTTTGGAATCCAAAGGTCTGACTATTTGCATAGAAAAGCCCCTTAAGGATTTAAGATAGTACTTTAGGTATCCTTCTGAGAATCTAACATATGAAAATTCAGAAGATTCTGCAAGGATTTGGATAACAAGCAGTAGAATCACACATAATCACATAATCATTAACTTGGTTATTAACTTGTTCATTAACTTGTATATATGCATTCAAAGTATACCATGAAAATAGGAAGATCTTATAAGGATTTGGTTTTGTGTGGTGAAATGTTTTGAAATCCATGTACTAAGTATGTTAGGTCAACATACGAAGTGAAATGTTCATGAAATCAAGGTGCTAGATATGCTAAGTCGACATATGAAGCAAAAATGATCCTTGAAATCAATATGCTAGGCATGTTTAGTCAACACACGAAGCAAAAATGTTCTTGTATATTGTTGTGAAAAACAAGAATGTATCGTTATGCACATAGTCATATAGCACAAGACCAATTAAGGTCTTATGAAAGTACTTTAGATATCCAATCAAGGATTTGAAATGGAACTTCGAGTATCAGTTTAAGAGTTTGTAATTAGTACCTTGTACTTTGTTTCTTAAAAGAAACGAGTACTTAGGATTTGTGTGGTGATCGTGAGCGATCATGGATGAAACTACGAGAGTAGTTTAATTTACAAAGAACATGGTTCCTTGGTGTCGGCATCGTAAGGGTATGTCACACATACACGCAATCGCATTTATTTTTTAAATAAAATTGAAACAACAAATTTATTTATATACCAACTGAATTGTTGTAGATAATAACAAGAAAAATACGAAAGTTTAATTGTTCACTACTGCATTGTCATTTGCATTTGCCTCGTTTATGTTAAATACTCGTCCACGGGATGGAGTTGCATTAACAAGTCTTGAGCAATTGTTCCGATAATGAGTGAGATCACCACAGTTGTAGCACGATCCAAGTGGATATGGTGCTTGAGCAGCAGCAGGATTTGCAAAAGTTTGGTTTTGGATAGCAAGACGGCATGTATTGACCAAATGTCCCAATCGCCCACAATGGGTACATTTGTGACATGGTGTTTGATCCAGATGATGACGGTTGCATTTGTTGCACAAAGGTGCAGTGCCAGCATAGTTATTCCTAGCACGAGGTTGTGTTGGCTGGTTTGTGCAACCTGATTATTCTGAGCAACTACTGTGAAATTATGTGGAGCCTTACGCTTCTTTGACTTCTTAGAGGACTCAGCCTGTTTATCCTTTGGTTTTTCTTGTGCAGACTTGTCAGATGGTTTCTTGTCGCCTTTTCAGAAAAGTTTACCCTTCGTGATCTGAGATTCAGTCAGGGTCGCAGATAACTCAATAGTCTGTCTAACTGTGGTAGGGTTACTACTAGTAACAATATCCTGAACTGGGTCAGGGAGGCCATCAATGTACTTTTCAATCACCTTATCCAAAGGCGTAACCATGGTAGGACAAAACAGGCTCAGTTCCTCAAAACGATCAGTGTAGGCTCGATGTTCACCGCTGTCGTGCTTAAGATTGGCGAATTCCCTTTCCAATGCCCTGAGTTCATGACGAGGACAAAATTCTTTCATCATTAGAGCTTGAAGCTCTTCCCAGGTTTGTGCCATTACCACATCGACACCCCTATCCCTCATCACACTGTTCCACCATGCGAGTGCTCTTTTCTAGAATACACTCGATGCAAACTCAACCTTTCACTCATTTCGGCATTGTACATGACGAAACATGCTTTAGAGACCCTCAAACCACTGTAGGAGCCCAGTAGCTCCTTCAGACCTAGTAAATGTAAGTGGCTTAGCTGAGTTGAACTGTTTATAGTTGCACGGAGCGGGTGCATTGTTGTTATTGTTGTTGTTTGCTTGGTTTATCTAGGTTATCAGGTTTGGGAGTACAACAATGATTTGATGAGTGATTAAGGCTGCCATGGCGGCATCCTAAGTATGATCATGTCGAGGAGGCATTCTGAAAGAGTAAAGAAACATGAGGGGAAACGAGAGATGTCACACCCCCAAAACACCACATATGGATACACCGCGGGATGTTTGACGTACCAGGATCCAGCCACTAATCACATTGAACTAATACAAGTTTTTAAATAAAACATTCCTTTTATTTCATAATATAAATTTCCAAGTCATAAGTGAAAACCAAAGTAAACGTTCAGCGGAAGCATAATGTAAATTGTTAATCAATTGTTTCTAAACAAGTGTTCAAAACCAACAAAATGAGTTTCCAAGAGTCTCGACCCATGACCACTCCAGCACTCCCAGATAGCAAGTCCATAACCAAGAATCTAACGACCTACAAGCATGCAGACAAGTGTGTCACACGACGCTGATGAGTTCAAAGTTTGTTAACGTGTTATAGTTACCAGATATGTGTATAAAATATTTCAGAGATTTGATGTTGTTATTAACTCGATTACCGCATATGGCTCCAGATTGTTTGCCCAAACCCCAATGCTCTATCACACATTGGTCAAGTGGTTAAGGTAATTAGTTCACGACCGTCCTCCCCGGTACGGTGTGAGTGTGCCAAACCTAATAGCGCTATCAACTAATAACATCGTTGCCTCCCCGGCAACTAATCGGTATATGATGGGACTTAATGATAGAAATGAGTGTAATAACCAACATCCCAATAACCCGACATTCCTCCCCGGAATGTTAACCAAATGTCCCTCCCCGAGACGTTTACCAGATGTCCCTCCCCGGGACGCATGCTTGGAAAAAGAGCAGTGAACTCACCTTGGTTTGCTCGGTTTGTTAAGTTACCCGTTTCCAAGTTAATCAACCAACCCTACTGAGCTTACCAATCAATATCAGTTTCGTAATAAGTCACTTTATGTAATTACACAGTTTACATTTCACGCAACAGTCCTCATCTCTGTGTATATCACGCAATAACATTACCAGTCCCTGACTTCTGCCGTAACATAAGATAATGGATTTGACGGTTTACAATCTAATCATGCAGCAGTTTTAATAAAGAATTACATACCCCAATTCATGTACAGTCCTGAACCATTCAACAATAACTCATGTATCATAACTATTCTCATGATTATTCATCTACCAGGCTAATCATTTACATACACAATGAGATTCCGTTGTTTTAACTATGCAGCCATTCATTCATTAAAGTCGAGACTCTAAATAATTAATACATGATCTTAAACAGATGATTACATACACACATATTACTAAGCACTACTCATGAACACAGATTATCATTCATCTACCAGAAAAATGAATGGGTTGGTAAAAATGGTAATAACAAGAGAAATGGTAATAATTACAAAAAGAAAGGTGTTGGTTTTGAGACGAAAATGGCTAAGAAGGAAGTTAAGCTAAAAGAGAAATTGAGTGAAGTGTTTGTGTCTGGTAATAACACATAAGTCGAAAAGAATTATATCTTTAGTAAGCAAAGCAGTTGACGATTTTATTGCGGCCAAAAAGATAAGAGACGAGGCCAACAGATCCACTTTTGTTGAATATGACAAAAGAATCTGTTATCGATGCAATGAAATCGGTCACATGGCTAAACAATGTGTCAAAGAGATAATAAAACCAGTTTTCCATAAACCAAAACCAAAAATATCAAAAGATGTTAAGGGAAAATCACCTATGGTATCCCCTGTGCGTATTTTTAAACGCGGTGAATCACTGAAGTCAAAGGACAAACCAAAATCAACTTTTGAAATTGGTGAATCTTCAAAATCACAAAAGACTTCAAAGGTTTATCCTAAAACAAAGACTTCCCATAGTCAATCATGGGTGGAGAAACCTAAACGTTCTTTTGAAGAAAAGAAAATGGAAGTTGTTTTAAAATCTGAACCGAAAATCTTTGCAACTACTGATGAGAAATTTGAGTTTGAATTAGATAAGTTGATTGAAGAATTCCCACCTATCAAGGAAGGAACTCTAAAATTAAAACCAGAACCTGATGTTCCAAATGTCATTTTTAACATTCCAAAAGTTGACAAAGTAGCTCATGATATTGTCTTTGGTAGTATACCAAATGTTGAAAAATCTTGGGTATCATTGTTTAAGTAAATATCTTTTGATGTGTGTAGGGGCTTCCAAGGTCTATCATTTCTAAATGGATAATGGATAGCGGTTCCTCACGGCACATGACAGGGATGTTAGCACTGCTATACGACGTCAAATCAATCAATGGAGGTTATGTCGGGTTTGCTGGAACTCAAGGTGGAAGAATTGTTGGAGAAGGAATACTCACTAACGGAGTCGTAACATTCGATAGAGTGAACTACATTGCTGAGTTAGAAAACAATCTGTTGAGCATTTCACAGATTTGTGATAAGTCATTTACTGTGCATTTCACAAAAAATGAATGTCTGTTTCTTAAACCAGGTTTTAAAATACCCGAAGAGATGGTGTTGATGCGCGCTCCTCGTGAAAACGATCTTTATGTTCTAGACATGAGCGTGGCAACAACAACAGATAAAAAGGCTCAATGCTTTGTGAGTAAGACGAAGGCGACTGAGAAAGAATCCATCATGTGGCATCGTAAGATTGGCCATATTCACTTGAGAAAGATGAACTTTTTAGTTCATAATGATCTTGTAGAAGGTGTCAATGTGAAAAGCTTCCATCTTAATGATGATTGTATTGAATTCAAGAAGGGAAGCAGACGAAGAAATCACACCCGAATGGATTACCGCTCGAAAGACTCCATATGGATCTTTTCGGACCAGTAAATGTGAAGAGCATAAGTGGAGATCTATATTTTTTTAGTTGTTATTGACGACTTTACAAGATTCTCTTGGAAGATGTTTATAGAAAGAAAAGATGAAACGTTTGATTTTTTGATGAGGCTATTCAAGAAGATGGAAAATCTTTACAAACTGCCGATTAGACGTATTCGTAGCGACAATGACACGGAATTCAAGAATAACCGTATGCTCGAATTCTGCAACAAAAAAGGCATTCTTCATGAGTTCAGCGCACCGTATACTCCTCAACAAAACGGTGTCGCAGAACAGAAAAATCATACATTGATTGAAACGGCTCGTACCATGTTAGCATATTCAAAATTACCGGTATATTTTTGGAGTGAAGCGGTTGCTACGGCATGTTACACGCTCAATCGAGTTCTTATAGTGAAGAAGTACAAGAAAACTTGCTTCGAATTGCATCATCTTTACAAACCGAATCTAAAATACTTAGAACCATTTGGATCACCATGCACATTCATTGATCCAGACGGTAAATTTGGTGCGAAAGCTAAAGAAGGTTTTTTTGTAGGTTACGCTAGTCCGTTGAAGAGAGTTTTTGTTCCGAGCTTGGGGAAGATCATACAAGTTCAACACGTTGACTGTCAACGGTTTACCACTCCAAATCAACTTCCCGGAAACAAGTTGCTATTTGATTACAAAAATCTCTGGGAGTCATTCCATTTACCGACAGAGCCGAATGAAGAGGAACTGGCATTCTTATACCAACAACAGCCGTCTCTTTCACAAGAACAAGTGCCGAGAGCGTTGGTAGTTTCCTCGCCCACCGTGGGTTCAAATGATCATGAGGCTGGTCCTAGTGGAACTGCACATGTACCCCCAGAAGAAACAACTCTAGTATTTGATCAATCTGACGACTCAGAATCGGAAACCGATCCGATTTATGATGAGGAACCAAATATTGCGACTTCAAATGCAATTGATCACACGGGTAATCAGAATATAACAAATTTGCAACCGGAAGTGAGCATACCGGATACAGTCACGCCAAGAACGTTATCTTACCATCCGTCGGAGCAAATCATTGGTGACCTTCAAAGCGGCATGAAAACCCGCGAACAAATAAACAAAGGGCTTACATGTTTTTATTCTTCTGTAGCTCCTTTACAAGAAGAATTTTCATTAAAATGTTTTATCTCGCAGGTAGAGCCGAAAACATACAAAGAAGCATTGACCAAAGAGAGTTGGGTAAATGCAATGCAAGAAGAGCTACTACAGTTTGAAAAGCTTGGAGTGTGGAGGTTGGTTGATATCCCGGAAGATCAGAAGTTAATCAAGACCAAGTGGGTCTTTAAATGTAAGCGAGATTATAGAGGGGTTATAATAAGAACAAAGCACGGTTGGTAGTCCAAGGTTTTAGTCAGCAAGAAGGGATTGACTTTACTGAAGTGTATGCTCCCGTTGCTCGACTTGAGGCAATTAGAATCTTCTTGGCATTCGCGTCATGGAAGGGGTTCAAGGTCTACCAACTAGATGTCAAATCTGCATTCCTTTACAGAAAGATTAAAGAAGAGGTGTACGTCGGTCAACCACCAGGTTTTACCGATCCAGTACATAAGGACAAGGTGTATCTTCTCGACAACGCGTTATACGGATTACACCAGGCCCCGAGAGCCTGGTACAAGATGCTTTCCCAACATCTGCTGACCAACGGGTTCACCAGAGGGACTGTCGATAGTACCCTGTTCACTAAAGAGGTTGTAGGACATCTACTGATCGTGAAAATCTACGTTGATGATATAATATTCGGATCAATGAACGATGAGTTGTGTGAAGATTTTAAGAAGGTCATGAAGTAGAAATTTGAAATGAGTTCGATGGGGGAGATGAAGTTCTTCCTAGGGCTTCAAGTTAAACAACTGCCCGATGGAATCTTCATACACCAGACCAAGTATATGAATGATGTGTTGGACAAATTTAATATGTCTGAATCATCTCCCATATCAACCCCCTGGCTATAAATCATGGCATATGTCCGGATGAAAGTGGTGAGAAAGTGGATGAAACGCGTTATCGGTCAATCATAGGATCGTTAATGTATCCGACAACATCACTACCGGATATCATGTATCCAACCTGCCTCTGCGCCCGGTATCAGTCAAGTCCAAGAGCATCACATATGATGATAGTGAAGATAATTTTACGATATCTCAAAGGTTGCCCAAGCACAGGCTTGTGGTATCCCCGATCCGGTGACCTCTCTCTAACTGGATATTTTGATTCGGACTACGAGTGTTGTAAGTTGAACGCAAAGTCCATAACTGCTGGTTGCCAGTTCTTCGGAACTCGGCTAATAACTTGGCAGTTTAAGAAACAAACCACAGTCGCTCTCTCGACTTGTGAGGCTGAATATGTTTCGGCTTCCAATTGTTGTTCCCAGATTCTCTGGATTCAACAGCAAATGAGGGACTATGGTTTGCAATTCTTAGACACGCCAATTTTTGTGGACAATGAGGCAACCATTAATATTACTAAAAATCCGGTTCAACACTCTAAAAAAAACATATTGAAATTCGACATCATTTTATTCGTGATTGCTACGAGAAAAAATTGATTCGAATTGCTTATATTCACACCGACAATCAGAGAGCTGATTTTTACACTAAACCCTTTGATAAAAGAAAATTTAATTATCTGTTAAAATTGAACGGGTTAAAGAATTTGTTTTCTGGGAGGGTGGTCGAGTGTGTGGCCGAGGAGGACGGCAATCAGAAGTGATTTGCATCGTGTTGTCATGTTTTCTGTACAGTTTCTTTACTGTTTTTGATAAAACCAAAAACACATAAATATGATTTTGATTTTAGGGGGAGAAAGTTTATAGAAAATACAAAAAACATGATAAAATTTCATAAATACAAAAACATTGAAAAAGACAAAAAGAGTTTTGTGTAAAAAGAGGAAATGATAGTACATCAGTGGACTATCAGTACACGCTAGAGAAATGAGAAGTTTTATAAAGTTTTAAACAGTCTCTCTAGGGATGTGTCGATAGGCTCAGCTAAGACTAGTAGTTTTGCGAGAACGATATAAACATAACACAAAATGCCTAAGTCTGGTGGGAAACACGGTCGAACGCGTAGTACTTAGTTTGTCCTTCTTGACTGTGTGCCTGCTCGCTAATTGCTGATTATCTTAGGACATAAAACCGGTTAAGTTTGTGAGTTTTCACACCTTTTGTTAGGAAACTTTATTTGTAAGTATTGAAGAAAATCACAATCAACTGGATCTATGAAGAGATAACAGTCCTGAAGATCACAAACAAGAAAAAGAAGATCATATAGGACAACAGGAATGCACATCATCTACTTCAAAGAATCACAAGTTGATCAAGAGCTGAATTGGATTATCAGAGAAGGTCATTTCTGATGGATCTAATGATAGTTCTGATGAAATATCATCAGCTTATGACGATTCTAATCATCAGAATTTTCTGATGATTTGTTCACCAGAATTTCTGATGAAGTGGTTTATCAGAAATTCTGATGAAAACCCCACTTGTCTGAAATCAGCTCTATCCTGCCACACTTACCGAAGCAAGTTGACATTATTAGATATCATGATGAAAAAGGCAACTTGAACGTTGGATTCAATGAATGTGTCAAATGGCTACTTTTTGCAGGACTTATTGCATAAAAAACTATTGTTTATTCATGCACCCAGCATTCTATAAACAGAAGGCTCAACCAGTAGAAGTAATGTGAGTTTGAAGCTTAGCATTCACACATACTACTAAACTCCATTGCCCTCTCACCCACAAAATTCAAGATTCGTTTATATTAGATAATAACCTTACAATCACCTTGTAAACCATTTTGTTTCAAAGTGATATAAAGTTGATAATTCTGTAGGTCTTGTTTCTTGAAAGTCTGATTTCCATTTCCGCACACTACTAATATCACTTGCCATATTACGTGAAAAGAAGTTGTTAAGGCCATACTGGGTCCAACAATTGGTATCAGAGCAGATTGAATAAACTATTTTCAAATGATCAACTGCTCATCTTCTTTTCTCTAAATATGGCCAGCTTTCAATCCTGGAATAATGCTTTTAACATTGGTTCTATGTCTAAACCTCCGCCTCTGGTCAGAGAGGAATACCCCCAATGGAAAATCAGGATGGTTAATTTCCTTAATGGTCATAACCGAGCTCTGTTTCAATCCTTTGAAAGGGGTCCACATATACCGATGACTACAATACCAGCTATTCCAGCAACTGACCAATCACCTGCTATGCCTGCCTCCTAAGCTCCCAAGCTCCCAAAAGTGAAATACTTTGGAGTGAGGAAGACAAGGAAAAGGTGGCTGGGGATGAAAGGGCAAAGTCACTTTTAATTATGGCCATCCCCAATGACATATTTTCACAAGTTGATGCATGTGCATCAGCTAAGGAAATATGGGATCAGTTGGAAAATCTTTGTGAAGGAGGAGAAAGAATGAGAAGAAACAAGAGAACAAATAATGTCTCATGTTATGAAAGGTTTAAAAGTTTGCGAAATGAAAGATTAAATTATACATATCAAAGATTCACAAAACTTTTAAATGAGCTAAAGAAATTTGGAATAACTAAGTCAAATGATGAAAGAAACATAAAATTTCTTGATGCCCTTCCTAGAGAATGGAGAAGTCTAACCATGACTTTGTCCTCAACCTTAGAACTAGGAAATATGAGTCTCCATGACTTATACAGCATCTTGATCCCCAGAGAGGAAGAAATATTTGAAGAAACCATTCAAAGAGGGGGATCGTTAGCTCTTATCTCAAACTCACAAAGATCAACAACTACCATTGATCCACAACCATCAAACAGCCAAAATCTTGAAACTTCTGATACATCATCAGACTTTTCAGCTTTTGCTGAAGCAATAGCACTGCTCACCAAAACATTTGAGTAGAGGTTGAGGGTAGGAAGCCAGAGATACCAGAGAAGTGACAGAGGAAGGATGGATGGGAGATCTAAAGAAGAAATTAGATCTAAGGATAAAGGGAAGGCTGAAGTTGTGTGTTACAAGTGCAAGCAGAGAGGTCACTATGCATCAGAATGCAAGACCAAAAAGCTCAAGGATGTTGCTTATTATGAGAAAAAGCTTGAAGAAGCAAAGAAGCAGCAACAAGTCAGCTTAATTGCAGGAACAGATACATGGTTATCTGATGATTCTTCTGATGATGAAGAAGAAGAATTGGAAAATTTCTGCCTCATGGCACTCTCTGAAGGTCTACCAGAAACTTCAGAACATAAGGAAAATTTAGACAATCTTGATCTTGAACACAAGCTAAACAAGCTCATGTCAGATTTTCTAAATCTACAAGAAAAACATCAATCAGATATTAAAAAATTTGATGAGTTGCAAAGGACCTTGAACAAAATTATTCTTGAAAACCATCTACTTATAGAGGAATGTTTAGATCAAAGAGCTAAAATTGAGTTTTATGAAAATGAAAGAAAAAGATCTTTATAAGAAAATCAATGATAAAGAAATTAATGTAAAATGTTTTCAACAAGCAAAGGAATTTATAAACTTCATTGAGTCGACACTTGTGAACAAAGGAGAGGGTTTAGGATATATAAGATCAAATTGAAATAAACCCATTGTCTTTGTAAAAGCAACTCATCAAATTTCTGATAAATTTTTATCAGAATCTGATTCTGAATCTTGCAAAACAACCTGTGCTGAATACTCTTTTAAAAAACCAAACTTCAAAACAAGCAAAAGTGAGTGCAATCAAGAATCTGTAAAGACTACAGAAGCAGTCCACTCATCATTTCAAAATAATCCACTCATTCCTTCACAAGAAGAAATATCAGAAAATTCTGATAAATCTTGTATGTGTGTTGACATACTGAAGCTTGTTCAACACCATCTTCAAAAGAAAAATATAATATCTGTTAATGGCTCAGCATATAACAGAATTTCTGATGCAAAACCAAGAAGAAGAAGAAATAAGTCAATTAATATTCCATCAGAAAATGTACCCAAGCATGCCTGGGTACCAAAAACCCTCTAATCATTTCATTTCAGGACCATCATGTGCAGCAGATCTGGTACTGCGATTCAGGAAGCTCCAAGCACATGACTGGGGACAGGAGCTTACTCAGCAACTTTGTTCCAAAGCTGGGTAGAATGGTAAATTTTGAAAATAGAGTAAAAGGGAGGATCATGAGATATATGGATGTATAAGGTATGGATGTCTGACCATAGAGAAAGTAGCCTGTGTTGAATGCTTAACGTATAATTTGCTGAGTTGTGGTCAATTCTGTGACAAAGGTTTTCAGGTAACCTTTTTACCAGAAAAATGCTTGTTAATAGGTATAGATGATAATAAAATCTATTTAAGTGGAAAAAGAATAAGAAAATCAATTTACTATTTTGATTTCAAAGAAGAGAAAGTGAACATCCAAAACTATGTTTATTTTCAAAAATCAACAAAGGTTGTAGTTGGTTATGGCATAAAAAGCTAGCCCACTTAAATTTTAAAAACCTAAACAAACTAGCAAGCAAAGGTCTGGTAAAAGGATTGCCTTTAATATCCTCAAAGAAGGATAAAATTTGTGAAGCATGTGAGATGGGTAAATCCAAGAGAAGCTTACTTAAATCAATTTCCGAGTCTTCTATTTCACAAAATTTGGAACTTTTACACATGGATTTGTGTGGACCCATAAGTAAAGAAAGTTTTTCTGGAAAGAAATACATACTAGTAATAGTAGATGACTTTTCCAGGTACACATGGGTAGAATTTTTGAGAAAGAATAGTGAAACTCCTGATCTGATCATTAATTTTATCAAGAAAATAGAAAATATGTTAAAACTAACAGTCAGAAGGATCAGATCAGACAATGGAACAGAGTTTAAGAATTAAAAAATTGAGAGTTTTCTTGTAAGTAAAGGAATCTCTCAGGATTTTTCTGCTCCTAGAACACCTCAACAGAATGGGGTGGTTGAAAGAAGGAATAGGACCTTGGTAGAAGCTGCCAGAACTATGCTTGCTTAAGCCAAGCTGCGCACTCATTTTTGGGCAGAAGCTATAGCAAATGCATGTTTTACCCAAAACAGAACCACTATCAACAAAAGGCACAACAAAACACCATACAACATTATCAATGGAAGAATTCCAAGTGTAAAATTTTTGCATACATTTAGTTGTAGATCTTTTGTTTTTAATGATTTTGAAAGCCTTGAAAAATTTGACAGAAAAGCAGAAAAAGGTATTTTTCTTGGTTACTCTTTGTCCTCAAAAGCATATAGAGTTTTTATTCTCAACACAAGAACAATCAGAGAAAGTCTGTATGTTTCATTTGATGACTCATTAGAAACAGAGGTTTCTAATGAATATATGTAAGAAATAAATTTTTCTGACAATCAAGAAATTTATGAACATCTCTTTGAAATGATAACTGAAGATTTCCTAGAACATGATAATTCTTTCAAAAACAAATCAAAAGATTCTTCATGTACTAACTCTGCAGAACAAATGTGTAGTACATCAGAAACTCAGAATTCTGATATCTTACACACAAATGAGGCACATGTTCAAGGGGAAACTTCAAATCCATCAGAACCAACAACTTTTCACAACAAGTTAAGATGGATCAAAGGACATGTTCATTCTGACATCATTGGCAACCCTGCAGATGGTGTCAGAACAAGATCTGCTACTGCACATGAGTGTGCATTTTCTGGGTTCTTAAGCAAAGTAGAACCAAAATTTGTCAAAGAAGCTCTAAATGAACCAGACTGGATTCAAGCTATGCAAGAAGAGCTTGATCAATTTGAAAGGAGCAAGGTATGGGATCTGGTACCCAAGCCAAAAGACAAGTCTGTCATAGGCTCAAAATGGGTATTTAGGAATAAATCTGATGAGAATGGCATAATCACCAGGAACAAAGCAAGGTTAGTGGGCAAAGGTTATTGTCAACAAGAAGGTATTGATTATGATGAAACTTTTGCACCAGTAGCTAGATTAGAAGCTGTAAGAATTTTTCTTGCTTATGCTGCATCCAAGGATTTCAAATTTTATCAAATGGATGTAAAATCAGCTTTCCTAAATGGTAAAATTGAGGAAGAAGTTTATGTGCATCAACCAGAAGACTTTGTTGATCCAAAATTTCAAAATCATGTTTACAGATTAAACAAAGCCTTGTATGGTTTGAAGCAAGCTCCTAGAGCCTGGTATGAAACATTATTAAACTTCTTACTCAATTCTGGGTTTACCAAAGGAACTATTGACACCACACTTTTCCTCAAAACACACAAAGGCCATACTTTGTTGGTCAAGATATATGTTGATGACATTATATTTGGATCAACAAATGAACAATTTTGTAAAAAATTTCAAAAGTTGATGACCAGCCATTTTGAAATGAGTATGATGGGTGAGTTAACCTTTTTCTTAGGATTACAAGTTAAACAAAGAATTGATGGAATATTTTTTAGTCAATCAAAATATGTGAAAACAATTCTACAAAAATACTCACTTGAAAACTGCTCTGTTTCAAAAACTCCCATGGCAACAGGGAACAAATTAGATTCTGATAAAGATGGGATAAGTGTAGATATTAAAACCTATAGAGGGATGATAGGATCATTGCTATATTTAACTACAAGCAGACCAGATATTATGTTTGCATTTGCAACATGCTTTCTGGCCAGATATCAATGTGATCCCAAAGAATCTCATCTAAAAGCTGTAAAAAGGGTTTTCAAATATCTAAAAGGCACATCAGAACTTGGTCTCTGGTATCCAAAGGATACAAACCTTGAATTAATTGCATTCACAGATGCGGATTATGCAGGGTGTAAAATTGACTGGAAAAGCACATCTGGTACATGTCAACTCTTGGGAGAAAAATTGGTATGTTGGGCAAGCAAGAAACAAAATTGTGTTGCCACATCAACAGCGGAATCAGAATATGTAGTAGCAGCAAGTTGTTGTTCACAAGTGCTATGGATGCAAACTCAACTGAAATATTATGGAGTAACTCTTTCAAAAATACCAATTCTATGTGATTCAAAGAGTGCTATTGCAATAACAGAAAATCCAGTTCATCACTCATGAACAAAACACAAAGATGTCAGATATCACTTCATAAAAGATCATGTGGAGAAAGGTAACATAGAAATGTATTTTGTTCCAACTGAAAACCAAATTGCTGATATCTTTACAAAACCTCTTGATGAAAAGAGACACAATTTTTTAATCAGCAAACTTGGCATGGTTAATCTAAATGATGAAGATTTTTCAGAAAACACAAGGAAACAAATTGAAAACCAACTTGATGAACATCAAAGTTCTGATAATCAAAGAACAAATCAACCGGCTTCTGATTAAGAAATCCATCAATCTGATGGAACATCAGAAAATCTGATGAATCATCAATAAATGATGATTTATCAGATAATCTGAAGAAATATCAGAATATCTGGTGAAATCTCCAGAAGTTCTGATATAAAATCAGAAACCAGGTTGAAACATTTGAATGATTTGTAATCTTCATAATTTTCCATCTTCATGCACATCCCACACATTGTATAATATTCATTTATGTGTATATTTTACTTTTGTATTTTTTTTTTCTAATTTATTAAAAAAAAACACAAAAAGGGGGAAAAGTAACATGCATAAAGATAAAATTCTATATTGCTGTGAAAATCAACTGTCACTATAATTTTTTTTCAAATTATTGAATTCTATCTTTTCTGCCAATGCATGCAACGTCATTTTTCATAAGAAACTTGAGTGACACGTAGGCACTAAAATGATTAGGAGCTATGAAAGTAGCCGCCTAGTTATTAAATGCTTACTCACACATGGGGCTTTGTAGACTGTCATATTCACTGAAACAGATATCGTCTTAATTGAAGAGATGAAAATAAAAAAAATTTGTTAATATCATTTATGAGGATCTATCACTTTCATTTATAAATATTAACAACCTGAAAAGAACTTGCATCACACCAAAATCATCTTTTCAAAAGCCCCTCGACAGAATCTTCTTATCTTAAAATGGTTCGTCCAAAATTGATGAAAGCAACTCAATTCCCTCTCCCTTTTCACAGACTTCATAATCTTAGATTAAGATCCAACTTGGAAGGACCTGCATGGGAGGACTGCAGTTTTGTGTACAATATGATCATGCAATGTCTGTTGGGTTTTGCTGTATCATCACATGTCACCATTTATCCAAAACTTCTTCAAGAGTTTTGGTGGAACTCTGAAATCATTTTTAGTGGTACTTCCATGTGGATAAAGAGTGAGGTTATGGGGGTCAAAATTACCCTAAAAGAGGAAACAATCAAGAATGTCCTCAAACTGGGTAATGATCATGAAATCAAATTCCTGGATAAGGCAGATGTGCAATAGGCCTTGACTGAAATGGGCTATCATTCATTTAACTCGTCAAAGGCGGTTAGTAAATCTGGGTTCATACCACCCTTCCAATTTTTAGTAACACAGTTAAGTGTCTGCTTTTCCAAAAAGATTAGACTCTTCAATGAGCTGTCCCATAGGATGATGGAAGTGATTTATGCTGTTGTACAGGAAAAACCTTACAACTATGCTAAGTTTCTCATGAGAGACTTAGTAGCAAACATCCATGACCGACAACCCTTTCTCATCTACCCTCGATTCGTAACCAAAGTGATCACCAGTCAGCTAGACTTCAAGAAAACATAAGTGAGCCTACCCTGGTGCCATCAAAGAATCACACGGGTCGAGTAACCAGTCTTTGGTTATATGTGAAGTGCATGTACAACGTGCTGGAAGAGGAGGAGGAGTAGTAGTTGTTTGTTTTTGTTTGCTGTGTGTTTTCTTTTATCTATCTAATTTTTTTTTTGTTTAACAAAAACATGTCAATAGATCTAGGGGGAACTAAAACAAACATGTCTGATAAAAAAAACAAAGAAAATCTGGTGGAAATTCAAAAGAAATTTGACAGTATTTGATGAAACTCAGAAAATCTGATGATCAATAAGAAAATCTGGTAATTATCCAGAAAACTCATCATGCCATACAAATCTGCTCATTCATCAGAAATTTTTCAAATAACCAGAAAATCTGACAATAGTTCAGAAAAATCATATTTTTTAAAAATCTCTTGAGCTCCAGGAAGTTTGACAAATCATCAGAAAAACATTGTCATTAAACGAATTTAAAGAAACTTATGACCATTTAAAATTTTGAAATAAGTTTCTTTCAAAAAATTTTCTGAGGACTGAAACAAGCTGTATGGAAAATACTTCCTGTATATCAGAACAAAGGGGTGGAGTTCAGAACTGCAGAATAGCAATGTAAGTCAAAATCTCAGAACTTTACTCATTCCCTCTAATCTCAAAAAAAAAAAAAACTGATGATTCATCCTCTGTAAATGAATCAAATGCATTCTGATGATATATCAAGAAAATATAACTCTCAAAAGTTTATTCAAAATTTTCTGATATATATCATCATGAGAAAAACCTGGGAAGATACACAAAAAGGTTTCTATTGGACCTTTTTTAAACAAAAGGGGTCCCATATGGAGAAAAGGTGTAAGTTGGATATTAGTGTTTATCCGCAAAATCATTGGAATCTCTAAGTCTTCTTAAAGGATTTACATTAAATTAGAGATAAACCAAAGGTTTTTCAAAAGCGGTTGTTTCCTTAATAGGATTAAAACATCATTAAGATGTCATTAATCACCTTGAACACAAACAACCCACGAAAAACACTCAAAAATCTCTGTTTCTATTCTCTATAAATACCTCAATAAAAAACAGAGACTTCCATCTTCAACCTACAAATTCAAAACCCTAAAACCCTTTTCCAAAAACAAAAACCCAAATTCTCAATGGCAGCTATCAACATCAACGTACCACCAATCGAACACTTTGTTCCCTTCATCACTGAAGCTGAATATCTTCCATTAAAGAGCATCAATGAAGCGATGAACGATAAAATTGAAGAATATGATGCAAAATGTCAAATTCTGATTGAATTCTTAACCCAGATGTCCAATAGCTCAAGCTCTTACAAAGACAAAAGAGGTACCAGAAAAACTCTTACAGCAAGTTGTAAAGACTCTCAAACCTTCAAATTAAACTGAACTCACAGCACATGTGTGGGGAGACTTCTTCATTACAATCTCACCGGAGAAATTAAGGGAAAGTTTGGAACTACCCTTAAATCAAAGCTATGAAGATATACCAGAAAAGGAAGTTATGTTCTCACAACTTGATGCAGTAATCGGCTACAAGACAAAGATCTTAAAAATCAATGAATTCAAGAGAAAACAGCTACCCGCCTTCTGGCAAGTATTAATGGAGATTTTGAACAAATGCTTATCATCGAAAATCGGAGGTACAGATCAGATAAATATGAATGTTCTAACAATCATGTTCAGTCTCATTAGTGGATTGAATATTGATTTCGGAACATAAATATTTAATCTGATCAAAAGATCTATCCTGACTAAAACTAGAAGGATAGATTCTCATCTACCTTTTCCTAGGTTTCTGTCAATCATAATTTCTGATACATTTTCTGAAAGAAATCTAGAACTACCAACATCAGAAAATATGTGGAAAACAGAAATCATGAGACCTTGGAATGCTGGAGGTTCTTGGAAGTCAGATCATGATGTACCTGCTCTGTCAGAAAGAATGATGAATCTTATACCAGAAGACTCACCTTACAGAGCAGAATATCTAAGGATATTGGGCAAGGAGCCAGAAAATAAAGAAGTTTTTGGAAGTCTGTCCCCCATGGAGCATGATGCACAAGAATCAAGCACACCAAGAATGGAACAGCAGGGTGAATCTGATCATCATCCAGCTGATGAAGATGTGCATATGAGTCCTGTGACAGAAGAACATCATGCTGACGACTCAGTAGTAGGATAAACAGGTGCACAACATTCTAAAATAAACATATTTTATGATTCTGAGAATGATTCTGATGAATCAATTCAAGGAAAATATGAAATTTTACATAGAGGCAATGTTTCTACAAAACAAAATGTGAGTGGAACCAATGACCCATTTTCTGAATCAGATTCTGTTGATGCACTGAATGTCTGCTGATTACGTCTAAATCAAGTCTTAGGTCTAGATAGATTGTATTTAGGGTTTTACATTGTTATATAGGGTGTTTCGCTTGAAGATGATTCAAGACAGTTCAAGCGAAACCGGTTTTAAAGTGAGTTCGCTTGAAAGTGATCATGCCATGTTCAAGCGAAACCCATTCTCTTGACATGTTCAAGCGAAACCCATCTTTCTATATATAGGTTGAGTCATTTGAAGCGAAACAGATGTATGCTTGTGTGTGTGAGCGAAGGTGCTGCCGAATTTTTGTTAGAATCATTGTAAAAGCTCATAATCAGTAATAGAAAGAAAGAATTGAAAGGAACAAAGCTGTTGTGACTTGGTTTACTCTGTTTCCGCCTTTGTAAACGAAGATGAACTGCCTTAACTGACTTTTAGGGTCACGTACACGGTCCAACAAGTGGTATCAGTGCTCAGGACAAGGAGTTCATACCATAGCAGCTTGATTCTACTGGATTTTCTCATTTCTACTCACTTCTTCTCATATTTTTTTAAACTGAACTAGTTCCAACGGTCGGAATGGTCTGATTTTCGAGTATATTGTATAAAACATAGTATTAACAAATCCTACAAAGAATCATATCAAAATACAGATTAAAACTGATAAAAAATGGCATAAAACTGAGTTTTGCTTGAAAGTGTACTTCGGAGTTTCGCTTGAAAATCACGTGTTTCGCTTGAAATTCACACCTTTCGCTTGAAAAGTTCAAGCGAACCAAGATATTTGGGTTTCGCTTGAACTATTTGAACTTGTTTGAGCCTTTCGCTTGAAATCTCAAGCGAAACCAGGCCTTTCGCTTGAACCTGTTCTGGTTCACTTGAAACAAGACCTTTCGCTTCAACAGGACGTGTTTCACTTGAATTTCTTGATCTTGTTGCTTTCGCTTGAAGTTATCCTGCTTCAAGTGGTTTCGTTTGAATTTGAATTTTTCAAAATCAAGAAAGTTCTAAGTGTTTGCTGATTTTTCAGGTACATTCAAGATGGATGATTTCAATCCGTTTTATGATGTCTTTGCTTTTGCTGGAAATGGTGGAGACGATACTTCTTCAAACAACACTAATGAGAACACGCCAAATCCAAAGAAAAAGTTATCGGATGTATTGGAAGTTGAAAGTGCTTTCGGAGCCTACAACAAACCCCCGAAGTTGATGGCTATAGAAGAATACAGTCGGTGGGCAAAGAAGTTTGAAGATTGGTTTATGGCCTTTGCTTTTCCTAGCTGGAAGAGTCTAAAAAATGGTTACAATGATGGAGGCAAAAGTGGCGAAACCTTAACAACACCTGATGAAATAGAATCGTTTGTTGCTGAGCAAAAATGTATTGTGTTGCTGTTTCAGTCCGTCAGAGAAGATATAATATCTTTGATCGAATACTCTAGTGCTACAGATCTCTGGGATAAGTTGAAAAACAAATGTTTAGGAAGCAAAGAAATTGTGAAAAACAAAAAGAAACTACTTAGAAAAGAGTTTGATTTGTTTGGATGTTTAAAGAATGAACCAGTTTGTAAAATGATTGAGAGGTTTGGGCATCTGAAGCTGGAACTGGCGAGACATGAAATTTCTTATTCTCGAGAAGAGCTAGTCGACAAATTGTTTGATGCATTGCCAGATGAGATGGATTGGCAATATTATGCGTTGATGGTAAAGAATACTATCAAGCCACCAGAAGCGTTGGCAGTAGACTTGTTGATTGAGACACTAGAGAGTCACGAGTTGGAATTGAAGAAGACGCACAAAGTCAATCACTCATCATATCAGCAGAACTTGGATTTGTATTATCCAAAGAGCATGATGCCAAAGAACACATCTCCCAAGACTGCGTTTTCTGATGAGAATGTCTTCACAACGAGCAAAGAAAGTCAAAGCAGTGATTATCATAGTGGGTCTTCATCAAATTCAAACCAGTCTAATGCATAGAACTTATTTCAATGCAACATCGCTGTAGACTTAAAGAACGCTCAAAACTTCAGCGAGGAGTCAGCAAAGCAGCAGATGGTTTTCTTAGCATCTGTGCTAGAATCTTATGAAAGTCTTGTAGCAGGGAAGATAGGCAACACCAACCTGACGAAAGAAGATTATGATCAGATAGATCCTGAGGAGATGGAACTGATCGATATAAGGTGGTGTATGGCCAGTGCAGTTCGTCGTGCACAGCATTTCAGGGAGATTACTGGGAGGAAGTCAATTGGTGGACCATCTACCAAGTTGGGCTTTGATAAGTCTAAGGTGACGTGCTTCAAATGCAAACAGAAATGTCACTTTAAGCGTGAATGCAGAAACGCGTATGATGATGAGTCTGAAAACCCATTTAGAGAAGATTATTACAAGAAGGCAATATATCATCAGAACAAATCGGAGCCGCCAAGAATGAAGCAGATTGAAGATAACAAAGAAAAATCTAGAGCTCTTGCGGTGATTCACGACGATGAAGGTTTTGACTGGAGCGAGTTGTTACCTGAAGAGGATGCGGTTGGATATGCTTTAATGTCAAAAACTGAACCTATTCCTTGGAAAGATAACAGAACTGAAGAACAGAAGTATAATCACAGAAGGTTGTTAGCCACGAACAAATTGATCAGATTATCTGGTATTTTTTCTAAGGCAAAAAGAGCAAAGAGATGGGATCCAGACAGGGAGTGTTATCTTGACCCCTATGGAAACATTGTTGTTGATCATAACACTCTTGATGTGGAAACCATAATCCAAGAGTATAAAATTGAAGATGATTATTGGCAAAAGAAATGGTGGGGAAGCGGAGAAGAAGAAGAAAAAGAGAAGAAGGAGAAAGAAGAGATAGAGAAGTCTAAGAAGATTGATACTGGAATCATTGACACGACACAGAAGTTGAATGCTGAAAACATGGGAAAGATCGCTGACAAGGTGCTAGCTGCTAAAGCACTTGAGGTAGACTCTAAATACGTTTCTGAGTCTAAAAGCCAGGTCAGTTCAAACATGTCAACGACTGGGTCATGTAAGAAAGTCAATGGTGATGCTGACTGCAAAAATTGCATCAAAGAGTGCAAAGTTTGTAGTACAGTCATTTATTCCAAGGATAAAAAGATTGAGGATCTGACTGCTAAAGTCAAAAGTGTTGAGGATCAAAACGGTGAAAGCTTCAACTGAACGATTAAAAGAATTAACTAACAAAATTGAAACTGATAAAATTGATCAGGAAAAGGTTAGGAAAGAAAATGAGAGGTTAGTTCTTGAAAATCGTCAGATCACTGAAAAATTTGAGAAGCTTAAAAGTACGGTTAAAGATAATGATGATAGAAATGGTAAAACATATAAAGAAAATTGCCAATTACAATGTGTTTTGAGAATCAAAGAAGAATTAATCAACAAACAATTGGATGAGATTGCTAAATTGAAACTTCAGTTTGAAGAAGCCAAGATTGAGAATGAGCGTATCAATTTGAAATTGAACAGTTACAGCTCTACAAGCTTTGTTTTGCAACACATTATTCCCAAACCCATCGGGAAAGACAAAGCAGGCGAAGATGTATATTGTGATGGAACTGGGGTTGGGTTTCATCAAGTTCCACCACCAGTTCTAGACAATTATTCAAAAAAGCAATCTGGGTTGGTTAATCTTGAGGAAGAAAATGAACTGAAACTTCCTGATTCAATTGATGTTACATTTTCTTCATCATCATCTGATGATAGTGTTCAAACTGAGATTGTTAAAGGCATGGCTGAAAGTGTTTTGGATAGTGATTCAGCTGAGGATGAAAAATGTTTTCTGGACAAGTACCTTCAGAAACCAAAATCTAAAAACAACTTAGGTGATGAACCGGGTCTTGTGATGTACAAGATGGCTGGATCGGATAAGTTGTATTCGGATTCTAAGTTTCCTCTGGAGAATGTAAATGTTTCAAAATTGACAAATGTGTTCAAAATGGTTGAAATTGATTTGTATGAAGTAAAGAGTTTAAAACAAACAAAAAGGCAAATGAATTTTGAGAAAGATATAGCTTACTACAAGAAACCTGTAGTTCCACCACGTTTTTATAACAACAATCAAAACAATTGGTTGGGTGGATATCAGGGTGGTAAGAACTATCAAAGAAAGAATTTTCAAAACAAAAGGTTTGCTGAGAAGAAAGTGTTTGTGAATAGTTCAAGTTCACTTTCTGATGAGGAAAATGAATTTTTTTCAAAATCAAATGAAGAATTTTTTGCGAAGAGAGCCTCACAACCTCAGTCTGAAGGCACAAGTTGAGTAGTTGACACTCGTACGTGTTTTAGATGTAACAGAGTTGGTCACATTGCAAGAAATTGCACCAACTTCAAGCCTAAGACTGAAGTTGTTGAGAATCAAAAGAAGAAGGTTGATTCAAAAGGCAAAGTTCCAATGGTTGTTGAGAAAATTTTGAAAAATGAGAAAACAAAAGTCAAAACTGAACCTGTTAAAAATGTGGTAACTAAAAATGACAAATTTTACAAATGGGTTGCATCACCTCAACAAACATGGAAGCCAAAAGTGGTTGAAAAGAAACCAAGTTCTCTAAATCCAAAGGTTTCTGAGAAAGAAAAACAATCATTTTCTACCACTCTGGTAGAGATGAATGTTCCTGTTGATTACTATGAGAAAATTGATAAACAAGAGTCTGTTATTTCTGAGAAAAAGATTGTTTCAAAGAAAAATCAAACAACCGGTCAACTTAAGATAGATGAGTTTTTCTTATACAAAAAGGTTGAGGTTGGATCAGAAGAAAGTTTAAAAATGAATGATAAAAATTTTCTGCCACTTTACACTATGAAATCTATACTCAAAGTCCAGTTACCCGAGTCGAAAGAGGCTTGGGTAGCATCAAAATCTCACTAAAAAGTTTGGACTTGCCGGAGCTTCCTAGTTGGTAATCGTGAAGCATGAATCTGCATCTTTATTGAATTGTTTGTGATATGTGCAGGATCTTCCGAGAGCTATTTCAAGATGGATTATGGATAGTGGAGCGTCTCGACATATGACTGGAAAGACTGCATTGTTGTATGATGTTAGAAATATCAATGGTGGTTATGTGGGATTTACTGGACACGAAGGTGGTCGAATTATTGGTGAAGGAACGTTATCCAATGGGCTTGTTACGTTTGAATGAGTTAACTACATTACTGATCTGGAGAATAATCTGCTGAGTATCTCGCAAATTTGTGACAATATGTATACCACTCACTTCACAGACAAAGAATGTTTGATCTTGAAACCCGGATTTGTTATCCCTGAAGAATGGATTATCATGCGAGCACCTAGAGTGAATGATTTATATGTGTTAGATATGAGTGTAGCAACTACAAAAACAGGTCAAGCTCATTGTTTTGTGTCTAGAGCAACAGAGAAAGAATCGAAGTTGTGGCACCGGAAGATGGGACATATACATCTTAGAAAAATGAATTACTTGGTGCACAATGATTTGGTTCTTGGAGTTAATATCAAAGGTTTTCATCTGGAAGGGGAGTGTATTAGTTGTGTCAAAGGCAAGCAGAAGAAAAAGTCACACCCTAAAAAGCAAGTCAATTCAGTTTCCAGACCGTTAGAGAGACTACATATGGATTTGTTTGGTCCAGTAAACGTCAAAAGTATTACAGGGGATCTCTACTGTCTTGTGGTTACTGATGATTATTCCAGATTTTCGTGGGTAACATTTTTGAAGTCAAAAGATGAAACGTTTGACAGTTTGATGGCGTTGTTCAGAAAGATTGAAAATCTGTACCAAAGGCGTATCAAAAGAATCAGAAGTGATAATGGTACTGAGTTCAAGAACAACAAGATGGAAGAATATTGTGATGAAAGAGGTATATTGCATGAGTTTAGTGCTCCGTACACTCCGCAGCAGAATAGAGTTGCAGAACGCAAAAACCGGACACTAATTGAAATGGCTAGAACAATGCTTGCTGATTCAAAGCTACCGATAAATTTTTGGGCAGAACCAGTTTCCGCCGCATGCTATACGCTCAACAGAGTTCTCACTGTCAAGAAATTCAACAAAACATGCTTTGAGTTGATCAATAACCGCAAACCGAATCTGAAGTTTTTAGAACCGTTTGGGTCACCCTGTACTGTTCTAGAGCCTTTTGGAAAGTTTGGTCCGAAGAGTATTGAAGGGATATTCATAGGTTATGCAAGTCCATTACGACGTGTCTTCGTTCCAAGTCTGAAGCGGATTATTGAAGTTCCTAATGTTGAATGTCAAGGTTATACAATGCCACCGCAGAATCCTGGAGATTCATGGCGTTTTAATTATGACAAGTTGTGGGATTCGTTTGACATGATGGAAGAACAAGAAGAAGAAGATTTCTTTGACGAGTTGGATATTCTGAGAGAGTATGAAGAATCGCAGGAAAGGTTTCCAGCTGAGTATTCAGGAAAATCACAACAAGCTTCAAATGATGATGAAGCAGGTCCAAGCAATGCTGGTGAACATGACGATGTCCAACAAAATGAAGTTGCTCAAGATAATCAGTCGGCACAGAATGATAATCAAGAATCTGAGAACATGCCAGTATTTGATCATGGTGATTCAGATTCTGAGGGGGAGCAAATTCAGATCTCAAGTCAAACAAACCCAGTCAGTGAACAAGGTGCAAATCAGAATGTTACTAATCTGGAAGGCGATGTAGATGTTCCAGGCGAAGTCGGCACAGAATGATAATCAAATTTACGTGGACGACATCATATTTGGGTCAACAAATGAGGATCTATGCAAAGATTTTGAAAGAGTAATGAAGCAGAAATTCGAAATGTCGTCGATGGGTGAGATGAAATTCTTTTTGGCACTGCAGGTCAATCAACTACCCAAAGGAATTTTCATACATCAAACGAAGTACGTTCATGATATCTTGGAGAAATTCGGGATATCAGGTTCTACTCCAGCAGCCACCCCATTAGCAACGAATCATGGAATAAACCCTGATCTCACTGGAGAGAAGGTAGATGAAACGATGTATCGTTCCATGATCGGATCGCTGATGTATTTGACAGCTTCAAGACCCGATATTATGTACCCAACCTGCCTCGCAGCAAGATTTCAATCTAACCCGAGAGCTTCACATATGCTGATTGTGAAAAGGATATTACGCTAACTGAAAGGAACTCCATCATTGGGGTTGTGGTATCCAAGAGAAGGCGATTTTATGCTCGAAGGGTATTCCGATTTCGATTTCGGATGCTGTAAAGTTAATGCTAAATCAACAACAGCAGGGTGCCAGTTTTTCGGATCACGATTGGTCACCTGGCAATGCAAAAAGCAAACCTCTGTGGCTTTATCCACATGTGAAGCAGAGTATGTATCTGCTAGCAGTTGCTGCTCACAGATCTTGTGGATCCAGCAACAGATGCATGACTATGGGTTGCAATTTCTAAACACCCCTATCTTTGTTGATAATGAGGCAGCGATTAACATTATTAAAAATCTAGTTCATCACGCTAAAACCAAACACATTGAAATTCGTCATCACTTCATTCGAGATTGTTTCGAGAAGAAGTTGATACGAATTGAGAAAATCCACACTGATGATCAAAAAGCTGATTTACATACTAAAGCATTTGACAAAACACGTTTTCAATATTTGCTAAAACTTAATGGTATGAAGCTTTTATCGGTGTTGGAAGAGATCATTGGCATTGATGAAGGTGACATTGTAGATGATGTTGAGAAGCAATCTGCAATGGTTTGTCGATTTTTTACTTGTTTTGGTATTTAGGGGGAGATATAGGGTAAATATTTCAGAAAATATAAAAACAATAAAAATGACAAAAATACAAAAACATGAGATATTTTCAAAATCCAAAAACAATAGAAAACCAGAAGAGAGCTTGTGTAAAAAGGGAAAATGATAGTACATCGGCTTGACGGTCACGGTATGCTAAAGAAATGGAATGTTTAAATGCATTAAACAGTCTCGCTGATGATATGCCGATAGGTTTTTGCACATTTAGTAAGTTTGTTCGGGATATAAACTTAAATCTTTACTTACTTATTTCGTGGGGAACACTACTTGGATATATAGGTGACGTGATGTCGTGGGTCACGCAAATTTAATCCCAATAACAACTATAGACAGTGGTAATAGGGTATCGAACTCAGGGAGTATGTGGAAATTGTATCAATTTTATAGCTTTGCGATTAAACTACAATTAACCTAATTTGCAGAAAAATAAAGATCAATGATTTGGATAGTTGTTTTAGAAAACTAAATTAATTACTAATTGCGAATCAAAATTGATTGTTAAGCAGATTAAGAGAAAGCGATCATCCTAAACTTCCGGTTTGCTTTTGACAATTGTGTTAAATTCACTAGAAAGAATCACATAGACATGATTCATGTATGATTGTTTGTTGTGATAAAAGGGAACTAAGTACTCGGATTATGAAAATGCGAGGTTGTTACCCGATAACCAATTGATTAATATCCAACCATAATCCCTCCCGTGATATCTCGATTGTTAACAACACCAAGAACGTACGATTTAGGATATGATTATAACATCAATCAACAATTTACAAACAAACATTCACACACCATAATAAACAAATGCATTGCAAGTCTATTATTCTAGAAATACGAATCCAAACACAAAAGTCATAGACAAACCTTCAATTCAGGATGATCACCATAAGTTTAGCCGGACATAGCTTGGTGAATCATCATAACAACAAGTTTAGTGTTCATATGAATCGAAAACATAAACCCAATGTTAGAAATTGTTTGCAACCAAGTACCAACAGCCAAAATCGCCCCTAGGATCTCCCAAAACCGACCAATGATGAGAAGACATGAAACGACACAATAAAACTGATTTTAATGAGGCAGTTACAAAGTTTTCCGCAGCTTCCACCGTAACCTACGGCACCACCGTAAGTTACGGTGACCTTCAAATGTTTACGGCACAATCAGTCTGAGTTACGGTAGGAAATTGGCCAAAAATCAGGTCCACCGTAAATTACGGTGGGACCGTAATTTACGGTGACAACCTGAGTGTTTTTCCTCACCAATGCTGCCGCCAACTATGATGATGATGTTGACTAAAAATCTCCAAACCCTCTGATGCTCCACTTCTCTACGTGAGATGATGATGATGATGGAATGTGAATGATGATAATGTTGTTTTATAATGTCTCTTGACCAAACACTTAGTGCACGTGAATTCCCCAAAGTGAATTCATGATGTTGTTGACTTTCCTCATGTCCACATGCTCAAATCTTCTAAATGGCTTGTGTGATATGATGATTTAATAAAAGTGGTCCAATCAAAAGAATTCCAACAGTCTCATATATCGGCCCAAATAAAGTCATTGCCCACTAAATCCTTTTGTTTTGATCTTCACGTGATAATATCCCATAAGTCAAATGATGTGATATTTGTTTGCTTCTTCACATATGCCGCCCCCAAAGACCAATCATGTGCGGCCCACTCCCTCTAGTCCACATGATGATGATATGATTTTGTCATTAGTGATGATCAAGACTTGATGGCATCAATCCTCCACGTAACTTGTTGCCTCTTCTTTGTTTTTCCTAGATGTGTCGCCCCCACAAGTCAACACCCATAACATACGTGTCACCTAGTCCACAAGCCCACGAACCCACTTGACAATGATGATGAGTGATGTTATTTTTTATGATGATGTGATGCCTTCTCATATGTCAGCCGTCACCTCCTTTTTGTGTGTGAATGTATATGTTGTGTGTGTTGTTTGATTAAACTCACATGTTGCCCTTCTCCAAGTCAGAATAACGATGAGTATTGATGATATTTGTGTTGTCGATCATCCCCGGTAGTTCCACTTCATCAACACGCACTCTAACTTCACCGATTTAGACGGTTAACCTGTAAAACCACAAGAACTCGTAGTTATCACATTCGAAATACATAACCGCCTAAAATATGGGATATGCACGTATTTAGCTCAATTAAGGGTTGTCCTACGGACCACCCGTCACATCCCCACACTTACCCGTTGCTTGTCCCAAGCAACCCATTCAAAAACTATTTCAACACCAAAGCGATCAAACATGCAAACCAAGCTAAATGTGCCGTCCTTTTACTAACTTTCAATCATACCACAAGACACACCCCTCACACAAAATCTCTCGGTTACAAGAATTATTAGCATAATGCTAAACCACTCAATGCGTGTGTGTGTGTGCGACAATAAGCTTGTATACAAATCAAGTTTCCTCCTAATAAATATATAACATGCTTAAAAACCAAAGGGACTTGCGGGTTGCAACGGGGCTAGGTGTAAAGGTAGGAAAATTGTGGAATACATATGAAAGAGCTAATTGATTTGACCCGGTTTTTATTTCTACCACTAAACAAAGCAACCATCAAATATATACACAACTTCTTCAACATTCTCAACTACTATTGCAACTAAATACATTTTTTTTCTCTTTCTCTTTCTTTTTTTTTTCATTTCATTTTTTTTTCATAACACATCAAACTCAACAATATATACAAGAACATCAATACTACATACTAAATCTCCTAAACCGGGTCATCTCAAAAGGTAAAATTTTTGTAGGAAGTAGGCTCGGGTCACAATCGAATGGTCTAAGGCTCAACATATGTCACAATCAAAAGGTAAAATTTTTGTAGGAAGCATGTTAGATATTTATTAGGAGGAAACTTGATTTGTATACAAGCTTATTGTCGCACACACACACACGCATTGAGTGGTTTAGCATTATGCTAATAATTCTTGTAACGGGGCTAGGTGTAAAGGTAGGAAAATTGTGGAATACATATGAAAGAGCTAATTGATTTGACCCGGTTTTTATTTCTACCACTAAACAAAGCAACCATCAAATATATACACAACTTCTTCAACATTCTCAACTACTATTGCAACTAAATACATTTTTTTTTCTCTTTCTCTTTCTTTTTTTTTTTTTCATTTCATTTTTTTTTTCATAACACATCAAACTCAACAATATATACAAGAACATCAATACTACATACTAAATCTCCTAAACCGGGTCATCTCAAAAGGTAAAATTTTTGTAGGAAGTAGGCTCGGGTCACAATCGAATGGTCTAAGGCTCAACATGGCTTTCTAAGGACCAAACCCCCACCCCTCACAATACCAAGCTCATATATGTACGTATGAGGTCCAACCCACCAATCCCGCACTCTCACACATCTAGACGAGGCTTCCTAAAAGTCCCCCTATCATTTTCAAAAGCAAGCTAATTCTAGGATTTAACAAGTATTCACACACAAGTTCTATTAACACACAACACACACCGCCACTCAAACAATGAAATATCAATAACAATCATGTGTGGCTCAAATCCTCACCAAGAAAAGACTAGGAATGGGTGTCGGTGTGTCAAATGGTACAATATCAAGCTTTCAAATTTTAACAATTTTCGCTCGGATTTACAAAATTTTCAAAATCTTCAAAAATTCCCCCCATCCCCACACTTGGGATACATTGACCCCAATGTATGGTTTTAGGAGGCTTTGATCACTAAGATTCATTCAACATCAACAAAAAAAAACTTCTCCACTCAAACCACAAATTTCTTTTTGTACTTTTCATTTTATATTTTTTTTTTAAAACATGACACCACCAAACAAACTAACTACCAATATTTCAAAGCTATAGAACACAACAAGACTAAGGAAAGAGTACATCGACCTGGTGAAGTTTGCCACAACAGATGTTGTAGATAATCCGACTTCCTATCACCACCTTCACCCAAATATCCGTACATCTTCCCCACACTTGAACGTCGCCATGGCCCTGAAACATAGAAAGATAAAAACAACAAGATCAATATAAAACCCCGGGTTGCCTCCCGAGCAGCGCTAAGTTTTGAGTCTTCAGCCAGACCGAGCCACCCCCATTTATGGTGGCTCAAAGAATCGGTTCCTGCCATCTCCATCACTTCCTTGTGCCATTGAACAAAATACATCTATCTTGTTTTGACTCGGTGGGTAATCAAATACACTCTTGATCGCACCCATATATGTTTCTTTACGGTCCGGTGGGTGCTTTTTTCTCATTCGTGGTAACACATTTTTCATACAATCACTAGACTCACCACCCTTCCTCTCAATGGACTCATAACTAATCCCCCTAGTTTGAACATCAAAATACAACCTACGGTTCTTTTCGGTCATGGTAATAATCTCGTCTCTACAATTAATTTGAGCATTTGTTGTGTATAGAAACGGTCGACCTAAAATTACCCTTTGTTGTGATGCCATATTGGTAGAAGCATAGTCCAAAACTAGGAAATCCACCGGGTATCCAAATTCTCCCAACTGAATCATAACATTCCTAACCATTCCCCGTGGACGCCTCCAACTTCCATCCGCCAAGCTCACCATGGTGTCTATACCTTCGAGTGGACCAAATTCGTACATATCGTATAGATCGCTTGGTAGCACACTCATGCTTGCCCCGTAATCCAACAATGCGTGAGGGATTTTTAATTTTCCCACACGGATAGGCACGATTGGCACTCCATACTCTTTATCATTCTCGACTTCGGCATCTTTTTCCAAACCTGCATTCACTTGACACGAAGAAGTTAGACATTTTTCATTAAATTCGGTACTAGGAACGGTGCTTACCACATTGATGTTAACACTTTTTATGTTCTTGGGATTTGGCACCGTATCACTCGGTAGCTGGCCTTTTGCTTTCTTTAATATCGCCACATCACTCGTAAGTTGACCTATTTGAGTGGTCAATGATTGGATGCTTTTGTCACGAACCTCGTCCTTTTGCATCCGAACCTCATCACGTTGATTCATTCGTTGCATTTCACTTTGCATCACCTTCAACATCTCCATTACTTCGTTTCCACTTGATGAAGTTTGACCCGAAGGACCACTTTGACCCGTTTGTTGAGATTGCCCTTGATAACCATAGTTGCTTCTACCCCGATAATTCCCTTGATTGTATTGTTGACGAGGTGCAAAGTTACCTTGAGCTCCTTAAAAGTTTGGGTTAGCTAGGTTCGACGGATTTCCATAGCGGAAATTTGGGTGGTTCCTCAAACCCGGGTGATAGGTGTTGGAATTCATGTTGTTGTAATTCCTATCGCCCCCTCCTTGACCTTGAACCGCATGAACCTCTTCATATTGCCCTTCCACCATTCCTTGGCAATTTTCAGCCGCATGACCTATTTCATTACACAATGCACAAACATCAAAAATTTGGTTAGTAGTTTGAACATTACCATCATCTATTGCGTGCACTTGAGGTCGGGTAATGGCCGGTCAGGCTCTCCTCGATGCTTGAGCCTTTCTCTTTGATGTAATTGCCATATTCTCTAAGAACTCCCAATCATCATTCTCATAGTTCGTGCCAAAAGTCCCACCAGTAATGGACATTAAATCGCGAGCATCTTCAGCACTCAACCCCTCGTGGAAGGCATTCATCAACTCCCAAAGTTCAATCCCATGGTGAGGGAAATTTTTAATCATCATATTAAAACGTTCAAATGCCTCATGGAACATCTCACCATGTTGTTGTTGGAAGCTCCTCAACCCCTTTCTAGCATCATTGGTCTTTTGGGCGGTATAAAATTCGTCTAAGAAAATTTGTTGCATCTCCGCCCAAGTATAAATAGATGCTGAAGGCAAAGTGTAGAACCACTTCTTTGCCTTGTCCTCCAAAGAAAACTGAAATAGGACCAACTTGACATCATCGGCCGAAAAACCTTGACTCCCAAAAGTATTGCAAATTGAGTCATAGGCCTCTAAATGGAAATATGGTTCCTCCGTTGCTAGCCCTTTGTATTTCGGCAAACTTTGCAAAGAATTCGTTCTTACTTCAAAGGTTCTCCCTTGGTTGTTGTGAGGTATAACCACCGGTGAAGGGTTTTGAGTAATTATCGGCCTGAAATGTGCTTCTATTCCTCGTGCTTGTTCCCTAAGATGCCTTCTTGGAACACCTATTCGACCCCTTGCACGAATAGGACCCATAGGTCTTGGTATATGCCCTTGTGGTACGAACGGTGGTTGAAATTGTTGTTGTGGCATCGGTGGTTGCTGCATTGGCCTTTGAAATTGGGGTTGTACATTTTGTGGCCGAACTTGTTGCAATGGAATAGGGCGTTGCATTGGTGGCCCTTGTGGCCTCGGCCTAATGTGTTGCGGTATGAGTTGTTGTTGTGGCACTCCTCCTACACTTGCCATTCCTTGAGATTGACCTTGCACATAACCTAATTCTCCTTGATCACCTTGATCCCCATAAGCATACCCGTCTTCATCATAGCCCTCAAAATCCTCGTATCCTTCTTCATATCCATCTCCCCCTATACCCGAAGTTTGCCCAAATGGAATGGTCGAGTATTGAAAACCCGACTGGTTTGATGGTCTAAACGTAGAGGTAGTATGGACAACAGTTGAACCTTGTGGTACTGTATAAGTTGAGGATGATTGCCCTGAAGCTGGGAAGAAGTGAGTGAGTGGTGGAATCGTAGTAGATGGGCTGAAGGTAAGACTGGGTTCGACTTGAGTAGTGTTCGGTTGTGTGGTGTTGGTATTGGTTGGTGTAGTATCATGAAGTGGAGTAGGCATTGTGGTGATGTTTGGAATAGTGGTGTTTGGTGATGGTTGTGTGGAAGTAGGTATAAAAGATGAGGTCGTTTGACCCGTTGTGGGTGGTACTTGTGTTTCATCCAAGATATTTCTTGGTGTAATGGGTGAAGTGGGTGAACCAATGATTCTGTTTTCGCGTAGTAAAACTCGGTTTTGCCTTAACGTTCTTTCGATTTCCGGATCAAATGACAATGGTGAAGCTTTGTGAGAACCTCTAGTATGCATGCACCTGTAGAACCTGCACACTAAACACACCAGTGTAAACCCGAAAATAACAAAGCAAAACTAACAAAATGACACACGTTTCGCACTACTCCCCGACAACGACGCCAAAATTTGACGTGATGTCGTGGGTCACGCAAATTTAATCCCAATAACAACTATAGACAGTGGTAATAGGGTATCGAACTCAGGGAGTATGTGGAAATTGTATCAATTTTATAGCTTTGCGATTAAACTACAATTAACCTAATTTGCAGAAAAATAAAGATCAATGATTTGGATTGTTTAGAAAACTAAATTAATTACTAATTGCGAATCAAAATTGATTGTTAAGCAGATTAAGAGAAAGCGATCATCCTAAACTTCCGGTTTGCTTTTGACAATTGTGTTAAACTCACTAGAAAGAATCACATAGACATGATTCATGTATGATTGTTTGTTGTGATAAAAGGGAACTAAGTACTCGGATTATGAAAATGTGAGGTTGTTACCCGATAACCAATTGATTAATATCCAACCCTAATCCCTCCCGTGATATCTCGATTGTTAACAACACCAAGAACGTACGATTTAGGATATGATTATAACATCAATCAACAATTTACAAACAAACATTCACACACCATAATAAACAAATGCATTGCAAGTCTATTATTCTAGAAATACGAATCCAAACACAAAAGTCATAGACAAACCTTCAATTCAGGATGATCACCATAAGTTTAGCCGGACATAGCTTGGTAAATCATCATAACAACAAGTTTAGTGTTCATATGAATCGAAAACATAAACCCAATGTTAGAAATTGTTTGCAACCAAGTACCAACAGCCAAAATCGCCCCTAGGATCTCCCAAAACCGACCAATGATGAGAAGACATGAAAAGACACAATAAAACTGATTTTAATGAGGCAGTTACAAAGTTTTCCGCAGCTTCCACCGTAACTTACGGCACCACCGTAAGTTACGGTGACCTTCAAATGTTTACGGCACAATCAGTTTGGGTTACGGTAGGAAATTGGCCAAAAATCAGGTCCACCGTAAATTACGGTGGGACCGTAATTTACGGTGACAACCTGAGTGTTGTTCCTCACCAATGCTGCCGCCAACTATGATGATGATGTTGACTAAAAATCTCCAAACCATCTGATGCTCCACTTGTCTACGTGAGATGATGATGATGGAATGTGAATGATGATAATGTTGTTTTATAATGTCTCTTGACCAAACACTTAGTGCACGTGATTTCCCCAAAGTGAATTCATGATGTTGTTGACTTTCCTCATGTCCACATGCTCAAATCTTCTAAATGGCTTGTGTGATATGATGATTTAATAAAAGTGGTCCAATCAAAAGAATTCCAACAGTCTCATATATCGGCCCAAATAAAGTCTGTGACCACATATGCCGCCCCCAAAGACCAATCATGTGCGGCCCACTCCCTCTAGTCCACATGATGATGATATGATTTTGTCATTAGTGATGATCAAGACTTGATGGCATCAATCCTCCACGTAACTTGTTGCCTCTTCTTTGTGTTTCCAAGATGTGTCGCCCCCACAAGTCAACACCCAAAACATATGTGTCACCTAGTCCACAAGCCCACGAACCCACTTGACAATGATGATGAGTGATGTTCTTTTTTATGATGATGTGATGCCTTCTCATATGTCAGCCGTCACCTCCTTTTTGTGTGTGAATGTATATGTTGTGTGTGTTGTTTGATTAAACTCACATGCTGCCCTTCTCCAAGTCAGAATAACGATGAGTATTGATGATATTTGTGTTGTCGATCATCCCCGGTAGTTCCACTTCTTCAACACGCACTCTAACTTCACCGATTTAGACGGTTAACCTGTAAAACCACAAGAACTCGTAGTTATCACATTCGAAATACATAACCGCCTAAAATATGGGATATGCACGTATTTAGCTCAATTAAGGGTTGTCCTACGGACCACCCGTCAATAGGTGATGTACGGTAAAGTGTTATATATATTAGGTGTATATTTTAAGCCCCTTTAACACTTATTTAGCCAAGTTTTAAATTTATAAAACATGATATTTTACTAACACTAAACACACATATGGGCAAGTGCACCCATCGTGAGCGTAGTATAGCGTTGGTAAGATACCGAGGTCGTCCAAGGACACAAGAGCTTTTAGTACCGGTTTATCCTCAACGTCTAATCAAAATAAAAAGTTTAGAAAAATGTTTTAAACTAAGAAAAATAAAAACTAACTAAAATGCTGAAAATAAAAATAAAAGAAAAACAGATAGACAAGATGAATCACTTGGTTTCGACTCGTATCTAGTATAACCTTTGATTATTTCCGCACTTTTGCACATAATTAAGAGATTATCTTAGTTATTGTAGTAGGCCCCTCTTTTGAAGGTGACGTTACCCTCACCCCAGTAGTTTGAGTCAGCAAGGATACAATCCTAAAAGGGTGGATTATTGGAAGATAATGAATTAAGTTATTAATGCAATATTGTGGTAGGCCCCGCTTTTGGCGGTGACGTTACCCTCAGCTAAGTAGTCTGAGTCATCAGGGATACAGTCCTAAATAGCCGGGTTAAAGTATTAATAGTAGTTAACTTATGAGGGGATCAAAGAGTTTGGACCCCCGCCATCCAATACCGTGAAGTATTGAAGGAGGTCCTACTAAATTTGACCCAGGTCCATTGCAGGACCTCTAAACGCTGAACAATGGCAAGACCTTTACCAAACCGTTCCCTTAACCCCCGACCAGGTAGCCAACATACCTCCATATAGACCGTGGAGATATGAATGGTGAAAATCCTTTATTTTATATAGACAGTAAAATAATGCCAAGACACCACGGACAAACGATAAGGAAAGATCACCTTCAACATAAGTAACTAGTTATTAAAGTCATTAATACAAAACCAAATAAAAAGTGCAAAAGATTAGAAATAAAAAGTATTATACTAGACACTTTGTCTTCACCAAGTGATGTAAGAGACTTAGGTAAACATGGCCTTGATTGTCAAGAACTCTTACGATCAATCTTGGATCCCGAGACGACTCACACACTCTACGATGGACAATGGATGATGGTGGTGGATGATGGTGTTGTGATGGTGGTGGGTGGTGGATGAAGTGTGAGAGAGGTGGTGTGCCAAGGGATGAGTTGAAATGAAACCAAGCACTCCTATTTATAGGCTGAACAGAAGGCTGGGCACGCCCCCGTGTCCGCTGGACACGGCCCCGTGCCTGTCTGACATTCTCTCTCTTCATTAATTGTAATTCGCAATTACAATTAATGCGCCTGCTGTACTTTCACCACGCCCCCGTGTCCGCTGGGCACGGCCCCGTGGTGGGCAATAGAAGCTTCTATAGGTTTGTCTTTTCTGCTGCTTCTTGGGCACGGCCCCGTGCTGGCTGAGCACGGGGCGTGTTCAGTCTTCTGCCTTCTCTATTTTGCTTGGGAAGATGCCGTTGAGGGGTCGGGCAGTCCACTTATGTTCCTTTTCTTGTATTTATGTTGGATTTAGCTGTCTTTTTGCTTCTTTTGTGTTTTTGAGCTCATTTAATCCTGAAAATACAAAAGGAAGACAAAAACACTCTTTTTCCAATATTAGTACTTAAAAAGGGTTAGTTTTATGCCTTATTTGATGTAATTTATATGTTGCATTTTACACACATCAAATTCCCCCACACTTGAACTTTTGCTTGTCCTCAAGCAAAACTCTTTAATATGTGGCTGACACTCCCAAATGGAATAGGTAGAAGAGAAGGTTTTGGGCTTGTCGTAGAGTGTCGGGATTTCCAAGATTCGTTATGTAGTTTTATTTTTATTTATTTACAATCCTATTCGTCATGATTTATTTAAAACTTTTCATAAGAAAAAATTACTTATTTGGGCATAACATGCCTTTTTAAAATTCCATTTATATACAAGTTCACATACCTTACGGGAGAAATCACTCACACTCGGCCAAAGGTGTATTTTTAGTGAATCACTCGAGAGCGTCATGGAACTTATTCCTACCATAAGCTTGCCAAGCAATCAATCCTCCTACTTTTTAACTTTTATACCTTTGTAAATATCAAGAGGACTTTGTGGGTTAAGGGTTAGGCTTGGGTTAAAGGTAGGTGGTTGGGATAGTGGTTAGTGGTTAGTAGAAAAAGGGTGAAAAAGCGTAACAAGTGTCGGTTTTCGTAGGACTTTCTATTTTTTTTTAACTTTTTATTCTGATGAAGCTTTTATTCAAACAAAGTTATTTTTGATGAACTTGTTTGTTTATTTATTTTTTTTTTCAATCATACGAAAAACCGAACTTGTTACTAAAACAAAGGGTTAAAAATGAAAAAGGTTTTGGTGGGTAAAAAGGGTGTTTGGTTTGGGTTATGAAATGAAAAGGTTTAGGCTTAAAGGGGCTAACTAGGGGGATTTTTGGGTAGGTGGTAAAAGAAAAAGAAAAATAATGGTGTAGAAATAAAAAGGGTTAGTCCTAATGCCTCTATCATTTACTTACTCGGGTTTTAAGTTGATAAGGACCGGGAATGTATCGTCATGGCAAGTTCTAGAGTCGTAAGAACCAAGCGGCTATTCACACAAGAAACGAAAAATGAGCATTTAGTCTAAAGATGTAAATTTTATGCTCAATAAAGGCTCAAAACTCACTTTTGTGGGAATGGGTTTTTTATGTGATCAAGTATATATAATCAAATTTTAACTAAGTTTGTCATGCCTTTTCATAATTTTCTTATGTTGGTTCTTTTTATCACGACGCTATCGGTTGTAAATTCGTAAAAATATAACCTTTTTGAGAACTTGAATTTCCCGAGTTAAACCTAGACAAGTAAAAAATGAAATTTTTTTGAAAAAAAATTGGGATGATTAGCGGTTCCAATAGAGTTTTGTGTAAGGCTTGTATTTAGGACTTGCAAGATTCAAGGTTTTAGCATCCCCCCCCCCCACACTTAAATTACACATTGTCCTCAATGTGTCCCAAAAATAAATTTTTAGTTTGATTAGATGTGTAAAATGGTGTTAAAAGCAAAAATTTATGTTACTGGCAGTCTGGACACGGCCCCGTGGGGACCGGACACGGCCCCGTGTTCAGGTGCCAGTAACAGAAATTAAAGAAAAAGAAACAGAAGCCTGGACACGGGGGCGTGTCTGGTGAACACGGCCCGTGTCCAGTTACCTGAACTGGGCGTTTTTCTGCAGGGGGTTCAGCACGGGGCCGTGTTGGTTGGGCACGGCCCGTGTTGAACCTTCTGTAATGGAGAAAATTGTCGGGTCGCCTTGTTCTTGTGCATGGGGTCATTTTTCTCGTTCCCCTTTTCATCCCTTACCATCATGAGTGTGTTTTATTCCTGATGAACCATCCAAACTTTAAAAACCATCATTTCATTGCATCATAGAGAGACCTTACATAGTCCTAAATTAAAATTAAACAAAAACTTAACTAAATAGGTCAGGAGGTACACGAGGTTATCATAACGAGTTCTACTTTTTTTAAGAAAATTTCGAGAGTAGTTTCCCGATATAGTAGGACTTTTAGCCGAAGGATTTCTTCCCTAAACGTTGTTTAAAGCCATTCTTCAATCTCCCTAGGAAGGAAGAATGCGGCTTCATTTTCCTCAGCAACTGGTGGCTTAGGGGGAACATTCACCAGGACTCCTTGCACCACTCTTCGCGGAGGCTCTTGGTGCATTGCGTACCATTCGGCCGGAATGACAACTTCGGGCACCACGTTCCACGCCCTTTGGGTTATTATAGGTACCAAAGGCGGGGAGGCGAGAAGGTTTAACCTCTGGTGCAAGAGGTTCACCTCTCGGAGACAGCCCTCCAGCCCTACTGTTAGATGGTTGATACGGTCGACCAATGCTTCCTCCACTCTCGTCATTTCGCCAATAGCCTCTCTTAGGGCGTAAACATAGTTTACAAGAGAGTCTTCTGTTGTCGACGATCTCCTCCCTTCTCGGTTACTTCTTGAAGATGATCCGCTTGTTCTGCTTGCCATTTTCTGTGAACGAAACCGAAGAAAGCTAAATTTTTACAAAACAGTGCCTCGGACACGGCCCCGTGTTCGCTAAGCCCGGCCCCGAGTCCAATTGTCTGCAGGATTTTAGGCTAAGGAGTCTTGGAGTTTTAAATTATTTTCATGATTTTTAGCTGGTTTTCAGGCTTAGATAATTTAAAATAAAGTTATACAACTAACTTTAAACAAGAATCCTTAGCAAATAATCTAACAAACTTCACATAGAGGGTTGGAATCATGTGATTTCCAAGCTTCCATGGAGGAAATGTTGAAAAAATTTTGAAAGAAGAGGAAATAAATAAAAGTGGAAGGGACAAGATGGTCCTTGGGAACCTTCTTTTAGCACTTACCTAGGATGGTATGAGTGAAGATCCCAGGAATCTCTGTCAATTGAAGTGGTCAAAAATGAGCAGGAATCAGGCTGCATCTAAAGAAAACGACAGCGCACTGGACACGGCCCCGTGTCCGCTGGGCACGGCCCCGTGTCTGGAGGCTGTCTTATGGAGTTTTGTTACTTCTAAGGATCTCGTCGATATCGGGTGGTTCCTTACTGGTTGGAACAACCCCAAAGTGCCTAAGATACCTTAATTGTCCTAGACTAAGGCAAGAACGCAAGAGGTTGTCGGTGAGGGTAATTCCTATTTTCATTCTAGGTGGACAAGTCCAACCCTTTCCCGGGCTCTCGTTAAAGAAGGTGTATGCCGAATCGCTCAGGTCTATGTATGCACCGAACGAAGTCGATGGAGAGTCCTTCACGGCACAATCGGCACAGGGACGACTATCGTCCACGTCTTTGCTAGGTATGAAGGTATTTTTGGGAGCAACGAGGTTGTCGGAATGCGGTTCCAACATTTCTTCATGGTCATCGTCTTGGGGCGGATCAATAAAATCCTTCCTAAGCTCTTTTGACCAATTTAGAATTAGCTCTTCTAGTTGAAACAACTCGTCAAGGAGCATTTCTCCTAGAATATCTGGCTGGGCGCATTCGAGGGAGAAATAGTGCTTATTTTTACTTTCGCCCCTCTTAAGGTTATAAGGAATCAGTGGGTCTATGTAGTGGGGCCTATAATTTAGAAAGTAACATTCTAATTCTTTATGTTCGCCTCCACATAATTGACACCACGTACCATAAGAGTGCCGAAAGTAAAAACAATTACTATCACTCATGTTTATGTCAGAAATTATCAACCGCCGGGATCTAACGGTTCTGTTTTCAGTAAGTGAATCTTGGGCATGGGGGCGTGTTGAGTGAGCACGGCCCCGTGTTCAGCTTACTGTCTGACTTAAAACAGGATTGCCAGTTCCAATGATTTAGCACGGGGCGTGTTCAGCGGGCACGGCCCGTGCTAAGCTCTGCAGAAGCTGAAAAACTAAGAAAATCCTAAAAAAATAAAAAGAAAAATAAAAATAAGATTAGGCCGTTGATTCCTAACTTTCTTAAAATCCTTGTGTTCCCCGGCAAAGGCGCCAAAAACTTGATGTGCGGTAAAGTGTTATATATATTAGGTGTATATTTTAAGCCCCTTTAACACTTATTTAGCCAAGTTTTAAATTTATAAAACACGATATTTTACTAACACTAAACACACATATGGGCAAGTGCACCCATCGTGAGCGTAGTATAGCGTTGGTAAGATACCGAGGTCGTCCAAGGACACAAGAGCTTTTAGTACCGGTTTATCCTCAACGTCTAATCAAAATAAAAAGTTTAGAAAAATGTTTTAAACTAAGAAAAATAAAAACTAACTAAAATGCTGAAAATAAAAATAAAAGAAAAACAGATAGACAAGATGAATCACTTGGTTCCGACTCGTATCTAGTATAACCTTTGATTATTTCCGCACTTTTGCACATAATTAAGAGATTATCTTAGTTATTGTAGTAGGCCCCTCTTTTGAAGGTGACGTTACCCTCACCCCAGTAGTTTGAGTCAGCAAGGATACAATCCTAAAAGGGTGGATTATTGGAAGATAATGAATTAAGTTATTAATGCAATATTGTGGTAGGCCCCGCTTTTGGCGGTGACGTTACCCTCAGCTAAGTAGTCTGAGTCATCAGGGATACAGTCCTAAATAGCCGGGTTAAAGTATTAATAGTAGTTAACTTATGAGGGGATCAAAGAGTTTGGACCCCCGCCATCCAATACCGTGAAGTATTGAAGGAGGTCCTACTAAATTTGACCCAGGTCCATTGCAGGACCTCTAAACGCTGAACAATGGCAAGACCTTTACCAAACCGTTCCCTTAACCCCCGACCAGGTAGCCAACATACCTCCATATAGACCGTGGAGATATGAATGGTGAAAATCCTTTATTTTATATAGACAGTAAAATAATGCCAAGACACCACGGACAAACGATAAGGAAAGATCACCTTCAACATAAGTAACTAGTTATTAAAGTCATTAATACAAAACCAAATAAAAAGTGCAAAAGATTAGAAATAAAAAGTATTATACTAGACACTTTGTCTTCACCAAGTGATGTATGAGACTTAGGCAAACATGGCCTTGATTGTCAAGAACTCTTACGATCAATCTTGGATCCCGAGACGACTCACACACTCTACGATGGACAATGGATGATGGTGGTGGATGATGGTGTTGTGATGGTGGTGGGTGGTGGTGGATGAAGTGTGAGAGAGGTGGTGTGCCAAGGGATGAGTTGAAATCAAACCAAGCACTCCTATTTATAGGCTGAACAGAAGGCTGGGCACGCCCCCGTGTCCGCTGGACACGGCCCCGTGCCTGTCTGACATTCTCTCTCTTCATTAATTGTAATTCGCAATTACAATTAATGCGCATGCTGTACTTTCACCACGCCCCCGTGTCCGCTGGGCACGGCCCCGTGGTGGGCAATAGAAGCTTCTATAGGTTTGTCTTTTCTGCTGCTTCTTGGGCACGGCCCCGTGCTGGCTGAGCACGGGGCGTGTTCAGTCTTCTGCCTTCTCTATTTTGCTTGGGAAGATGCCGTTGAGGGGTCGGGCAGTCCACTTATGTTCCTTTTCTTGTATTTATGTTGGATTTAGCTGTCTTTTTCCTTCTTTTGTGTTTTTGAGCTCATTTAATCCTGAAAATACAAAAGGAAGACAAAAACACTCTTTTTCCAATATTAGTACTTAAAAAGGGTTAGTTTTATGCCTTATTTGATGTAATTTATATGTTGCATTTTACACACATCAATAGGTAACCCCTGAAATCTCGTTTGAAAGATTCCTTTTTCTGATATACTAGGTCTTTATACTCAGTGATATCTGGGGTATTATTCCAGGACTTCTGCTGAATGGAAGTTCTGACCTAGTCCTCGAATAATACTTTTTGCAATGCTTGAAACATAGCATCACCCTCAGTATATATGATAAGACAATAAAATTGCTTAGCAATGTTGTTGTAAAAAAGATCCTCTAAAGGGGACACACCCAAAAGTTGAGTCATGATCTCTCTGCTGAACGGTAGTTCTGACCTGAGCTCTCATGATTCTTCATAATTTATTAACCCCTTACAGATATCGTTTGTGTTATAATTATCTGTAAGACTGAATATCGGGATCTGGATACGGGAGTATATTCAAGAGGTGGGACACACGTATAAGTTTAAGTCTCTAAAACACTAAATTCGTATCCTGAACAGATTGAAAATTGTGTGAGAATTTAAAGTGGATCAGTATATCGACAATCTAAGCGAATTGTTTAATTCTTAGTATGAAATCAAAGCTTAACGGTACTTGTGATTTGTCGAATAGCTGATATGATTCCCTAACACGCTCACCAAAAATATGTTTGTAAATAGTTTACTTTTACTGCATTTTAGTTCTGTATTTCATTTCTAGTTTAGAAGTTTTATTAAAAATCCAAAAATATTTTTCATTTCTGCTTTATTTTTTACAAACCAAAGTGGAAAGTTGATCTTCGGATTCGAAAGATTGAAAGCAGATGTAGGAGATTTCTGGACTGGAGGATGAGTCGTGAGCTAATCTTGATGAGTTTGAGAAGTTGAAAAGTTAATACAAGTTCATTAATTTGAAACTTGAAATTTTCAGAAATGTTTGAACTTATTTGTTTTTAAAAGTCAGTATGATTTGTTTCGGATCAACCAAGGTCATTAAATTGAAATTGGTAGATTAATTGAGTAATCAGGGTCATTAATTTGAACTTGAATACTTAAGTGGATTTCTAACACTGAAGGTTAAATGGTAAGTTTTGATTTGAAACTATTTTTATCATATATCTTATATTTGGGTAGAGTATATGCAGGTTTCAGGAATCCCCGTGGCAATGATAATACAAAAGTTTGAATCAGAATTAGAGCCCTAGTCTACCGAGAGGGGGAGTCTGTGAAAGGGGGAGTCAGGATTCTGGATCAACAATCAAAGGGGAGATTCAAGATGGAGCTAGATTAAGTTTCTAAACCTGTGAAGAAAGAGTTTTTGCAATGAGAAGACAAAGTTGAAAAAGATAAAGACTAAAGACTTGAAGCCAAAGACTTCATCAACATACAAGGGGGAGTCTGTTGGTGCACTGAATGTCTGCTGATTACGTCTTAATCAAGTCTTAGGTCTAGATAGATTGTATTTAGGGTTTTACATTGTTATATAGGGTGTTTCGCTTGAAGATGATTCAAGACAGTTCAAGCAAAACCGGTTTTAAAGTGAGTTCGCTTGAAAGTGATCATGCCATGTTCAAGCGACCCATTCTCTTGACATGTTCAAGCGAAACCCATCTGTCTATATATAGGTTGAGTCATTTGAAGCGAAACAGATGTATGTTTATGTGTGTGAGCGAAGGTGCTGCCGAATTTTTGTTAGAATCATTGTAAAAGCTCATAATCAGTAATTGAAAGAAAGAATTGAAATGAACAAAGTTGTTGTGACTTGGTTTACTCGGTTTCCGCCTTTGTAAACGAAGATGAACTGCCTTAACTGACTTTTAGGGTCACGTACACGGTCCAACAGATTCTGAAGAAGAAAATGTGGTGACAACAGGTGGAGATCAGTCAGCTGATCAAGGAAACCTGGGTGATAAAATTAAAATTTTCTCAACAACTCATGGAGAACCTGAAGAGGTTCAAGGATATGAGGAAAACCAGAACTTGAATGTGTTTCAATTTTCTGGTGAGGATACAGAGAATTTGGAAATTTCCAATCCTCTCAACCTCAGAACAACAGAGAATGTGTTTTCTGCTGGTGTTAGGAGAGGAACATTTGTTGTTTCTCCCATTTACCCAGGACATCAATCTATGTCCCCTAAACAACTTCACAAGGAACTTGAAGACACAATTGCTACTGAGAAAACAGCTACAGAAGGAAAGCTTGATCTGATTCTGAAAGAAAACAGAAATCAAAAGTCAGATATCAAAGTTTTATCAGAAACTGTCAAAGCTGTGTAGAAGCAAACAGAAGGCAATGCTGTAGCCCCGAGAAACTGCAAGAGTCATCAGAAAACAGAGAGAGCTCATCAGAATTCGAGAAAGCTCTCAAAGAACTACAAGATATCAAGAAAAAGATGGCTGAGATTGCAACTGCAGGAGAAAGCTTAAGCTCAGGAAGAATTCTTGAAGAATTACAGTTCCTCAGAGCCAACAACAGCAGTATGGCTGAGGCTTTAGAGAAGCTAATGGTGGAATTGAAGACACAGAAAAATCAAGAAAATCTGGAGTATCAGAAAATGAAGAAACAAGAGGAAATAAATACTCAACAAAAGTTGATCTTCATGAACTGAGAGCTCAAATTCCACAAGAAAAACAGTCAGGAGAATCAGAAACTCCTCAACAACAACCAAAAATCATTCAACAAGGTCAAACCAAACAAACAGAAACTTCATGAGTTCAAAAACAGAAGCAGCCCATGAGTCCACCTCCAGATAAACAAAAGTTACTCATGGGTCCTCCACCAAATGTCCCAAAGCCAGATAGTACAAGGGTCCAGCAGAAAGAACATGTTCCAGTTCAGTCATCTTCTACAGCCATCACAGGAGAAACAGAGTTCAGCATAAAGATGGATACAAAAGAGAAAAGAAGAATGGAACATGAAGTGACTTCCTCAAAAAGGCCAAGAAAAGAAATGATAGAAGATTCGGAAGGGAACATCAAAGAAATGGATGTGCTAAAAGGTGATCTACACACTATTATGTACCCTGAAGAACATCTAAAGCATTACTACTGGAAAGGTCCAGAAGACAACCCAAAGAGACCACTCTCTCCATTAAGTAAAGGTATTGTTGAAAACAGAAACAATGGAAGTTGGGTAATTCTGCACAGACATATGACCAATCCAATAGTATCTATTGAAAGAATTGATATTTTGACCACTGGAGGAGGCATCTTAGGTTATGAAGCACAAAACAAGTATACCCTGATCAGAAAAGATAACAGTGAACAAAAGGTTACTGATGCAAATCTGGCTGATGATATTCACCCAACGGGAATAGTTAAAATGAAGAATATCATTGACGAAGAGAAAGGTAATTCAGTTGTGATCAGAAGAGCCCTTGACAGCCTCAAAAGTGCAGGAGCAAAGCTATACAAAAGAGCTGCACTGGCAGATTTTGATCTATGTATCAATTTTGAATACAGCAACAAGGTGCTAATACCTTCTCCCAACACCAGTATACCAGCTGAAATTCCTTCAAAACTTGTGAGAACAGGAGCAATCTTTGATAAACCAGAAATGTGTGTAGTCTTCAAAGATGCTAATAATGAGAAAGCTCTATTCAGAATCAGTCAAATATGCAGGTATTCAAATCAAACTCTGAAATATATAAGAAACTGCGTGAATGAAAAACAAGAGCAGCTCAAAAAGAAGGGAAAGAACAATGAACAGCTGAGAAAAACAATTGAAGAATGTATTGAAAACTGGATGGAGTCAAGAGGATGGTACAAAGAGATGTACAAGGTAACTCAAAAGGCAATTGATCACCAGAAAAGGCTGAAACCAGGAGACAAGTACAGAACTGGAGTGAAGATCAATTAATGAATTGATGAGATTAAATTTCTGTCTTTGAACTATATTTTATTTGAAGAATGGTTGGTTTGACTATGTTCTATATTTCTGAACTTAGTTGTTTTAAAGTTTTTTTTTTCTTTCAAGAAGCAGTTAAAAGTTGTTTATGTTAGATATAGAGGTAGTTCATTTTCTTACAATACTTAGGGGGAAACTGTTAGGAAACTTTATTTGTCAGTATTGAGGAAAATCACAATCAACTGGATCTATGAAGAGATAACAGTCCTGAAGATCATAAACAAGAAAAAGAAGATCAGATAGGACAACTGGAATGTACAGCATCTACTTCAAAGAATCATAAGTTGATCAAGAGCTGAATTGGATTATCAGAGAAGGTCATTTATGATGGATCTGATGATATTTCTGATGAAATATCATCAGCTTTTGACGATTCAGAATTTTCTGATGATTTGTTCACCAGAATTTCTGATGAAGTGGTTTATCAGAAATTCTGATGAAAACCCCACTTGTCTGAAATCAGCTCTATCCTGCCACACTTACTGAAGCAAGTTGACATTATTGGATATCATGATGAAAAACGCAACTTGAACGTTGGATTCAATGAATGTGTCAAATGGATACTTTTTGCAGGACTTATTGCATGAATAAACTATTGTTTATTCATGCACCCAGCCTTCTATAAATAGAAGGCTCAACAAGTAGAAGCAAAGTGAGTTTGAAGCTTAGCATTCACACATACTACTAAACTCCATTGCCTTCTCACCCACAAAATTCAAGATTCGTTTGTATTAGATAATAACCTTACAATCACCTTGTAAACCATTTTGTTTCAAAGTGATATAAACTTGATAATTCTGTAGGTCTTGTTTCTTGAAAGTCTGATTTCCATTTCCGCACATCTTTTTCACACCTACTGAAATCACTTGCCATATTACATGAAAAGAAGTTGTTAAGTCCATACTGGGTCCAACAACTTTGCTGAAAAGTCACTGTGATTCTGTGTTTTCTTTTGCAAAGATTTAAACTTGTTTGATTTCTTTATTTTGTTTAAGCATTGGACATCCGCTGCGTATACGGAAGTATCGACCTGGATGTTAATGCCAAAACGTTCTGCTTTATTTTCATGGTGTTTCGTTTAAGCTTTGGATCACCTCTACGTATACGAGAGTATCGAACTGGTGGTTAATGCCTAAACACCTTCAACTTGTTTTATTTTCTTTATTTTGTTTAAACGTTGGACTTTCTCTGCGTATACGGGAGTATCGACCTGATTGTTAATGTTTAAACATTCTACTGTGTTTTTGTATAAATCACAGTTGATGAAAGTTTAAAGGTGTTATTCGAGTCAGTGCATTACACGATGAGGGGATATGCTAAGATCGTGGGGTCCATAAGACTTTAGTGCCATCTAATGTACCTTAATCGTATCGGTAAGCATTACGAACATCTTAGAGGAGTTTAAGTGGATCACAATATCGATGATCTAGGGTAAATTGTTTAAAAGCTTTAAGTGGTAATTTTTAGATCAACGGTGCAGCTGTTATGTCACATTAAACTGATATGATCCTCTAACACAATCTCACAAAAAGTTGTCTGTAAATATGTTTGTACAGTTTCCAGTTTCTTTAAATCCAAAAAGATTGTCTAGATGTTTAGCTAAAATGTTGAAAAATCCAAAAAGATTTGTCATTTCATCTTATGTTCGACAACAGACGTTGGGGATCTCATGATCAAAGTTCAACAGTGCTAAACAAGTTGGATCAATTGGGTTGGATAAGAAAAGTTTGAGAAAAATGTTGGTAATTGCTCAAAATGTATCAAAGTTCATTAATTTGAACTTAATTTTGTGTCAAAATATCAGCGAGATCAGAATTTGGTCAGTCAAGGTCATTAACTTGGACTTGGCAGGCTAAACATTTGACCAGGGTCATTAATTTGGACATGGTTAAATGAGTGTGTTGGTAAAAAGTTAAAAAATTAAAAATTGAAAATTTTTGAAAAACTAAAAGTTCACACGAGGTGTCACATCGTGCGAACTGACCAAACCATGTCAAGAATGGTCAAACCGCGTGAACACCTTAAACCTCCTCAAATCGTTTCAACTCGTGCGAACTGGCCCCCTCTATATAAAGGAGACTAGATCGCATGAACTACCTCATTTCCACTCCGCACCACCTATCTTCTCTGCAAAGTGATCTGAGCGATTCTGTGTTTTCAAGCTATAACCTGTGATCTATTGTTCTAAATCCGTGTATAAGTTGGTTGGCACAACTTATATAATGGGAAAGGTAATGATTGTTGGTTAGATTGAACCAAAATCACAGGAAATCATATGAACACGGACAGACAGATCTTTGAACTTAGATCTAGGCTTACATAGTGGTTTAAACTGAATAAAAATCATATCAATGTGATCGGTTTTTGTTGTAAAACAGATCTAGGGGTTCAATTTCATCATAAAAACAAGATTTAAAAACCTGCAAAATTACTGTTCATTAATGAGATTTCAAACGAAGTGACGATCCAGTTCGCACGAGATGGACAGATAGTGTGAATTTTCACACCGTATGAGATTATCCAACTCGTACGAGTTGATCAGATCGTATGAAAGGGTTAGATCGTTTAAAATCCCAAACCGTATGAACATCAGATCATTTGAAACACCAGTTCGTTTGAAACATCATACCACACGAATTGATCCAGATCGTACGAGTACCAGAATGTATGGGATGGTCAGATCGTTTGAACACCAAATTGTTTGAACATCCACATCGCTTGGGCCAGTTCGTGTGAATGATATGTTTTTCTTGAAATATTTGCCAAGTGTTTAACATGTTGTTTTTTTTGAGGCATCGAATGTGTTATTTGATCCGTCGCACAATGTTTGCTATGTATCCGATGAAAAACTTTCAAAAATGGCTGTTTTTAAGGAGATCTTACCATTTATGAGTCGGTTAACGATTCAAAAGGCCTTAACGGATCAGCATAAAGTGTTTAAATCTCATGTTGATTATTTCTGGAAAAAGGCAAATTATAACGAAGAGAATGATGTGATCAATTCAAGTGTTTGTATTGATGATAAAGATAATGAAATCATAATTTCTGAACAGCTTGTCCGAGAAGTTCTAAGATTTCCAGATGATGAAAATTCACCTACAGGGTTTCCAGAAAGAATGGTAAAAGGTTGCATGCTGAGAATGGGATACAATGGGCCGTTGAATAAAGCGAATTACTTGAAAGCATGTTTTATGAAGCCATACAAGTTTTTTATTCACTCGGTGATTCACGTGCTAAGTCACAGGAAGGGTGGTTATGATGTTATGAAAGATTGACAGATGTGTATGGTGACAGCGTTAGTTCTGAACAAGAAGTATAACTTTTCTAGAATTGTCTTTCACTACATGAAAGAGAATATTTTGTCTGGTAGTCAAAGTTGGGTTTATCCGAGGTTACTACAAATGATGTTAGATCATGCTTATCCGAATCTGGTGAAAGATGAACAGAATGATCTTATGCAGTTGAATCATATGGATAATGAAACGTTGATCAGATTATCTAAGTATAGTAAGAATTGGCCAGAACCAAAGAGTACAGAGTTTTTCGGATTCATTGAAGATGATAAGTACGAAGATCCTGATCCTGTTAATCATCTGAAGTGGAGGAATGATGCAGAGATGAAAGATAAGAGTGCAATTGATGAATTGACAAAGTTAGAAAAGAAGAAGAAAGGTGGAAAGAGAACTTCTACGCCAAAAGTTCAAGCTGAAGAAGGGTCATCTTCACAACCTCAGAAGAAGCGTAGAAAGAAAGCGGTTGAAACTTTGCTTGTTGATGAACCAGAAGAAGATGAAACAGAAGAACCATTATCTCCTGAAACAGAGCAGTTATTGAAGGAAGTTGATGATACTGCAGAAGCTGAGATTTCAGCTAATAAGAAAGTTGTTGATGATGATGAGGAGAGTTCGTCTGGTTTTGAAGAAAGTGATATTGATACTCAAGTTGATCGTTGGAATAGAGAGAATTATGATCCGAAAAATAGAGAGAAGCATAAGAAAAGAAAGAGAAGTTCTGATGATGTTGATGAAGATTATGTTCCACCTTAGAACGTTCAAGTTGTAACACCACCGTCAGGAGGAAGAAAGAAATCTACTTCAAGAAAGCGTGTTGATACTTCTGCAGCTCGAAAGTTAAAGTTCAGGATAAAGTTAAATCAACCTCCAGAAACACAAACTGAACCACAATCATCACAACAACCTCCAGAACCACAACAACCACCAGAACCACAACAACCACCACCAGAATCACAAAATCAACCAAAATCACCACCACCACAACAACCATTATCTGAACCACCACAATCACCACAACATCACATTTTATCACCTATCCATGAACAACCACCAATTCCATCACCACATGTCCTACAAACACCACCAACCACTCAAACACCAATTCTTACTACTCCTGGATCATCTGGGTTTGAAAATTTTCCACCTATTCCAGAGAATACAACTCTTGAAGGGCTTGAAGATTTTAGTTTTATGAATGATGATCTGGTAAAGAAGTTGCAAAAGAAAGTGGATGAAGTGTTGAGTGAGAAAAGGAAGTTGGAAGAACGTGTGAAATCTGTTGAATCTGAGAATGTGTCTTTGTTGAAAAAGATTGAAGCCAATCAAGTTGATATAGATATTCTGAAAGTATGAATTATTGATCTAGAAGAAGAAAAGTCTCAAAAAGATGAGCAGAATGCTAAGAAAGAACATGAAGAGTATATGATGAAGAAAGTATTAGAAGATTTGATTGGAAAGTCGATTGAACAGAGATTTGAAGAGATAGAACTGGAAGAAGTTAGAAAAACTCGTGAAGCTGAAATGGAAGCTAAAAGGAAAGATAAAGGTAAAGGTATTCTAGTTGAAGAGGATGTTCAAGTGACGGAAAGAGAAATTGTGTTGTCTGAGCAGATATCTCCCACAAAAGTTCTAGATCCTTGTCCAATAACTTTAGTATCTAGTGAGATAGAAGATGATGAAGAAGATGATGATGATATTCTGAAAGATGATGTAGATGAAGTTTATTCTGTTCACAGTGATAGTGATGATGATGGTAATGACGATGATGATCAAGGCACTTCTGGAATCAAAGTAACTGAAGCTCCACAGAAAGAGAACATTGATGAGTATCTTCATGATGATACAAATGAGGAACCTGAGAATGCAGGTGGTGAGGGGGAGCATGATGATGCTGGAAATGTTGATGAAATTGTTAAGAAAAGTACAGGTTTAATCCTTCGTCTTAAACATGACGTAGAAGAAGGTGAAATCTTGCATACTTACACTGAAGCTGAGATCAGAAAGATGATGGATATTGTAGATGTTGAGTTTAAATTTGATTTTGAAGAAGAATTGAACAAATTCGATATCAATCAGCAGTCTGAATATCAATACAAGTATGTGGAGGAAGCTGATAACTATGATAAAGTGGAAGTCGAAGACTGTAGTGATGATGATCAGTATGTGAATATTGATACTTCCAGCTTTCCAACTCTTGCAGAGTTTTTCAGTTAAGCGAAAGAAGATGAACTGAAAAGAAAAGTTGCTGAGAGTGTAAAGAATAAGAGTTTTAAAGAAATGTCGAAAGAAGAACAACGCGAAGAAAGAAAGAAGTGGTTCAAGAAGGATACAGAAAGAAAATTCAAAAGACCACTACAATATTACAAAAGAGATAGAGGTGTTCTCTTGGAGATATCATAAGCTGGGGTTACTTGCCTCAAGTCAATGCCTATGTTATTCGAAGAGAGTTCGGTGTTCAGTATTTCGAGTATATTCAAGATATAATGACTCTGCCATGGTGGGATGTTGAAGAATTGTCCAAAGTCAGAACGTTATGTTATCCAGTCAGGGTTCACGATATGCCTACATGGGGCTTGATGAAGTTTGAAGCATTTAGTGAATTTCGACACTGGAAACCTCATTATCCGAAGAAAGTGAAGAGGATAGATCCGGTTACATGTGTTGAAGAAACTATTCAGAAAGTCAAGAAACCCAGAGTTATGAAGAATATTCCATTACCGAAGATGGAACAAAATTTTCATGAAGGGTTTGTTTGTTGGGTATATAGTTGCTTGACGACTGAAGCAGTGATTGCGCACAGAGTTGAGAATGAAGTAAGATATATTCATGTGTACGATCCAATGTGGATTGTGAATTATTCTTCGAAGGATATCGAATGTTTGTTTGTGAACAAGATTGGGTACAAAGCAGAAGATAAAGATCAAGCTCTACAGTTTCAGAAAGTTGCTACTGTATGTTTTCAGAAAGGTATAAATTCTGAAAATACATGGTTGTCAAATTTGAGAGAGATTGAAAGAGAAGAATTTCTGAAAGCTGAGAAGAAGAGAGAAGAACGTGAAGAAAAAAATTGAATGCTTTGAGATAAATGGAGGTTAATGCAAGCTAAAGAAGAAAAGAAAGCTGCTAGAGAGAATGAACAGCTTAAGAAAGTGTTGATGAGAAAGCCGAAGCAAAGAGAAGAAGAATTCAAGTCTTTGTGAAGAAGTTTTGAAGACAGGCTGACTGAAGACTGCGACAATATCCAAGGGGGAGTTTGTTGATGCATAATGTCTATCGCATACGTCATCAGTCTATGTCATGTCGTATGTATATAATAGGATAGAACGTTTGAAAATGATAAGTTTATGTTTGTAAGCCAGTTCGCACGAACTGAGTCGTTAAGTCGCACGAACTGGAAGATTTGGAACAGTGGTTTACCTTTGTTTTGTATTTTACTTGTAATCAGTGGTGTTAGTCATCAGTAGTTTATGTAGATCAGTAGTTAGAGGTTATTAGTTTGTTAGATGTCACTTTCATGGTGACGTCAGCAAAGATGCTTCAATAGTTTGTTTTGCCTATAAATGGAACAGTACCCTGTACTGTTTCATTTGATTGTCTGAGAGATCCTATCTCCTCCAATCCTTTCATCCTGTGCGATCAACCTTTTGGGCATCTTGCTGAGGGGATGTTTTAGTATGTAAGCATAGTTGTAATCTTTCTTGTACTGTAATCATTCAACTTAATGAGAAGCTTGTGTTTACTAAAACTAATTTCTTTTGATTGTGTTTACAAAGTTTGTTTTCAATTCCGTTGCACTTTATATTGATTCATATCCATTCATTTGTTCAAATTATGACAAACAAACACAATCATGAGACTCTCCGATCCTAATAATTGGTCTCAGAGCTAGGACAGTCAAATTCGATCTAACAATCAATTTGACATAATAGTTCAGCTCAAAAGTCATTGATGCTAAGGTTGATCGAAATTGTTGAAAAACAGAGTAACGAGTAATCACGTTCAAAGTTGTTTATTCAAAAACTTTGTAAAACAACCAGGATGTCATAATACACACAAAATTCTCGAAACATGCGACGTCATGCATAAATCAACAATAGTTTCAGATATGAAAATCATCTGGTGACTTTGGTTTGACTGTTTTCTTTACAAAATTGATTTCAAATGTTATTATGAAGTTTGTGTTGTTTCCATCGTAACTGCTGCTAAGGTGTTTACCTCATGATTGACAAAGGGCTATGTGTAGATAAAACATTAGTGTTTTTGTTAATATAAAAAGAGGGAAATTAAAACTTTAGTTATTAAATCTTATGTATTGAAAAACAGGTTGAGAATCCTCTAGAAGGACCAAATCAACTGTGTTATAATACATTTAAGAAAATCAGTAGTCAAAATCTTTCAAATCATGAGTAATGTGAGATTTGGCATAAGCATGTGTAAAAATGTCCAAATTTCTTAAAACAATGCTGTAAAATGATTTTGGAATTAATGTATTCCTTCCTTAGAACCTTCCAGTAAGTATTTGAAAACATATCTTTAGAAAGGGCAAAAAGGGAAGAAGAAAAATCCCAAGAACTCATAAGTGTGTTTATCTCAAAACTTTTGTTGTCAAAAGAAAAGAGTATAAATGTAAAACACTTGAGAGTCCACAAATTGGGTTAACAATGGTCTTCAAGCAACTGTGTGCATTCATTGATTTAGGGAAGTTCGGGTAACAAGAGTATCTCCAGTGATTAAACTTACAAGAGGACTAGACAAAATTTCTCAAATCATCACGTGGTAATAAGGTCTATAAAAGGACTTTCAAAACCCTGGTGAACAAGTTCCCTCATATTTGCAATCAACTAACAAGGAAATGGTCTCAAACAATGGTTATTAAAATGTATTTCAAACCTCTGACCATATTCCTAGACTTGAGAATGATGTGATTATGATCATATGAAGTTATAATTGGAAATATACCAGTCCTTTTGATGCTGCTTTCAGAAAACCTTAATTATTTTTCTCGAAAAAGGTTTTTCTCTAATAAAACAAGATATATTGTTCTCTATTTTTTTAAGAATAATATGTTTTGTACTTTTACTTGTTTTAGATAGTAAAAGTTCCAAACTCCTGTCAGGACGTAAAACCCTTATTTTTTTTTTTTGGGTAATACTTTCCTTGAAAATAGCTCAAAAGGAAATGGTGAAATAGTTAAAGTCATTTCAAACTCAAGTTTTCAACACAGATTAAAGATTGATTGCTAACAAACCTTAAAATGTTTGACTACTCATGTTTTACTTAGAAGGGTAGAACTCAAAATGTGTGGTCAATATAAAAGGTTTTCATCATCTGGGATACCAAACCGCTGTTTAAAATCCTGAATGCAAATCTCTGAAAGATCTGCTGATATGTTAATCTTGTCAATATGCATCTAAAATGTGTTTGCAAAGGATGTCATTTTGCAGATATTTCATAATCACCATCAACAGATGTTGGACATGATGTTGTGCTAAACACAAGTTAAAATCATCTACTTCATCAGAGCAGCAGATGTACAAAACAGATGTTAAAGCTCATCCACTGATACATCAACAATTGCAGACCAAATTAGCCTCAAATATCTACCATTGCCTTGCATCTAACCACTGATGATAAGAAGTCCATCAAAATGGATAGACCAAACAAGAACAGACATCACACTGCGAGGGTTTGCTATGAAAAAGGTTTGAATTCTTTGACTCATAGTCACTCTATGGAACAACTGGTAGATGTGCTAAACATTGGACATATTTATCCTTGAAAAGTTGATTCCTAGATCTGATATGTCTTACTTGGATAAACAAGCAAAAGCTTGTTTAAACATGAATTTTAAGCATCAAAAATATTTTCAGAAAATAAAAAATTCATCCTTTAAAAATAGTTTAAATGAAAAAAAAATTCATAAACCTTAAAAGTCTGTCTTAACCACTGTTTTGGTTCAAACATCTGTTCTGCTAAATATTGTCCACTGCTGAAAGTCAACCCCTGTTCTCTCATTTCCTTGAAAATCACTGTTGTTCAAAATCATTATTTTCATCCACTGATATGCTATCCACTGATAGTGAAAGTCATCCACTGTTCTCATATGTCCGTTTAGCATACACTGATGCTTGTATCATCAGTGGTTTCTTAAACAACTGTCTTCCACTATTCATCTTGTGTCAGAGGTTGGCACGTGGTCAGTACTTATCCGTCAGATCTTTTTAACCGCTGTCACGTCAGCAATCACTTTTTCTCTTATAAAACCCTGATCAATGTCCCCAAACAGGGTTTACACTGTCGAATTGAATCCTAAAATTCCTTTCTCAAAGCAGTTTCCATCCCTTCTTCTCAAATCATTCATCAATTTTTCTCGTCGAAATGACAAAATCAAAATCGAAATCTTCATCATCTACCAAAAAGGTTACTAAAGTGGCCACTAAATCCAGTGAGATTCCTTACAAATCACCTCACAATTATTTGGGTCTACTCACAAAACCCACCACCACTCAAACCTTCGATTCCATCATTGGCACCCTTGCAGTTTCAAAGTACAAAACCTTGTTAACTGCTGCTGATGCTCCAATTTATGAACAAACCCAGAGAGAATTTTCGAAAAATGCCACACTGGAGCCTTAAGGAGACAAACTTATTGCCATTAATTCTTCCATAAAGGGTAAAAAGATTCAAATCACCCCACAAGCTATTTCTGAAGTGTTTAAACTCGATGATCAGCAAGGTAAAACCTCTTTCCCAAAACACGAGTATCAAAATGATTTTCTGGAAAGAGGGTATGGTGCAGAAATGAAAAGGGGCACCCTACAAAAGGGCTTCTTCCCTTCTGCACCTAGGTTTTTATTCCATACTCTTTTAATGTGTGTATTAAATAAAACAACTGCCTTTAACGAAATACCATTAAAGATCCAATACCTAGGTTTTGCTAGTTTACATAATGAAAATTTTAATTATTCCCAGGAGATCTTTGATGACTTGGTAAAAAATGTTGAGAGCAAATCATTTTTACTTTTTCCAAGGTTTCTAAGTTATTATTTTCAAGAGAAATTTAAAAAGGATGATGCTCATGGGCTAATCCAAGGTGAATCTTTTCAAATAAATAGTTTAACATCTGAAACATTCACTAGAATGTTAACACCTGCAAAAACACAAGCAGAGATGCCTGAGCAGACTTTAGCAGCTACCACTGCTCCTCAGACATCTGCTGCTGAGTGCACTGCTCCAGGTGATCATGGTAGCACACCCACTGCTATGAAACCCACACCTGCCACTGTCAAAAAGACCAAAAAGAAAACGTAAAAGCCCCCCAAACCCACCAAAAAGGCAACTCTGGAAGATGAGATCCCAGAGCAACTGCCAGTGACAACACAAAAGTCAATAGAAACCACTGCTGTTACTTCCTCACAGCAGATGGTAGAAAGATCTCAACCCATGCCTCAAACTCCTCCTGCTTCTTCACAAAAAGAACAGGTTGTAAGCACAGGGACACCATCTTATGAAGCAATGGATTCACTTGAATCTACCTTCTACAGCCCTACTCCCGGGGCAAACTCTCTTTCATCTCCTATTCTCACTTCACAAATTCCCCCATCAATAAAACCTTTGTTTAATGCTATTGATTTGAACAAGACACAAACCAGTTCTTCTCACTCACCTATCAATGAGAATATGCCTCAACAAGTGACTGGGTCTGGTGTTTTAATCATTGCTAACACACCAACATCATCTGAGGAGGCTACTCCCCTTGAGTTACAAGTAACTCTTGGTGGTAGTTCAAGTGAAGCAGCTTCTACAAGTGCTGAACCCACTGGTTTGCACTTGGACAATAGTTTCATCGATCAGACTTCCTAGAAGGCAATTCCTTCTCTGGGAACACTAGAGTATCCAGTATTCATTGGTTCACTAAAAAGTGTCTCTCAGGATATAGGAAGAAGTCCCCAGTACCAAGACAAAGGGGCAACAATGGATGAGTTTTGGAATACAATTCCTCAATCAACCACTGTTACAACCACTGCTAGTGGGAATTCAGATGATCCCATTAAGTTGGGTGATGATTTAATGTACCAAGAATTGAAGGCCAGAGTTGATAAACTGGATACATCTGTTGCAGAAATCAAGGACATGCTGCAACAGGTGTTGAAGGAACAAAAGGTACCATCCAATGTTGCACCAACTCCAACAGCTGAACCATCATATACTCTCACTGCAAATGAGTTGTGGAATTGATTTCAACCATTGCTTATCCATCAAAAATAACTAGTTGTTCAGCAACATGAGATTCAGGTTCAAAAGATCAGGAATGTTATGGAAGCAAGGTTTAAAGACACCCAGGCTGATATCAAGGCAATTAAGTCCCACATACTGAATACCACTGGCACTGTTCCTCCCTCTATCACTCTTGTGGATAACCCCAAATCAGCTGACGCCAAAAAGGGGGAGAAATTGAAACCAGATGGTTCTAAAAAGATTGTTGTAAACACTAGTGCCATTACTGATGCAAAAGCTGTTGTAAAAAGGGATTTGGAAGCAAAGGATAAAGCAAGGTTTGAACAGGAGAAGAAAGCTTTCTTGGAACTGAATGAGCAGGGTGCTTCTGAGTCAAAGGATGATAAAAATCCTGAGCCAAAAACGAAGAATCCTACTAGAAAAGTGAGGGAACCCAAACACACAACATCCAGATCCAGAAAACACACTACCAAACCTCCTAAATCTCCCAAACCCACAGCTGTTGTAACACCTGTTGTATCAACAACAATTGGCACATCAGTGGTTTCAGCAGTTGTTAACCTAACAACCACCGCCTCAATTACAACAACTGCTCTCACTCAAACCACTGCCCCAGCAGAAACACCATTATCTCCAAAAACCATCTCACCACCATCACCTCCTGCTAAAAAGCTGAAGACATCTACTGATACATCAGTAGTTGTGATGACTGATGTGTGTAAAATGCAACATATAAATTACATCAAATAAGGCATAAAACTAACCCTTTTTAAGTACTAATATTGGAAAAAGAGTGTTTTTGTCTTCCTTTTGTATTTTCAGGATTAAATGAGCTCAAAAACGCAAAAGAAGCAAAAAGACAGCTAAATCCATCATAAAATACAAGAAAAGGAATATTAGTGGACCGCCCGAACCCTCAACGGCACCTTCCAAAGCAAAATAGAGAAATCAGAAGACTGAACACGCCCCGTGCTCAGCCAGCACGGGGCCGTGCCCAAGAAGCAGCAGAAAAGACAAACCTATAGAAGCTTCTATTACCCACCACGGGGCCGTGCTCAGCGGACACGGGGGCGTGTCGAAAGTACAGCAGGCGCATTTATTGTAATTGCGAATTACAATTAATGAGGAGAGAGATTGTCAGACAGACACGGGGCCGTGCTCAGCGGACACGGGGCCGTGTCCAGCTCTCTGTTCAGCCTATAAATAGGAGTGCTTGGATTCATTTCATCTCATCCCTTGGCACACCACCTCTCTCACACCTCATCCACCACCCACCACCATCACAACACCATCATCCACCACCATCATCCATTGTCCATCGTAGAGTGTGTGAGTCGTCTCGGGATCCAAGATTGATCGTAAGAGTTCTTGACAATCAAGGCCATGTTTGCCTAAGTCTCTTACATCACTTGGTGAAGACAAAGTGTCTAGTATAATACTTTTTATTTCTAATCTTTTGCACTTTTTATTTGGTTTTGTATTAATGACTTTAATAACTAGTTACTTATGTTGAAGGTGATCTTTCCTTATCGTTTGTCCGTGGTGTCTTGGCATTATTTTACTGTCTATATAAAATAAAGGATTTTCACCATTCATATCTCCACGGTCTATATGGAGATATGTTGGCTACCTGGTAGGGGGTTAAGGGAACGGTTTGGTAAAGGTCTTGCCATTGTTCAGCGTTTAGAGGTCCTGCAATGGACCTGGGTCAAATTTAGTAGGACCTCCTTCAATACTTCACGGTATTGGATGGCGGGGGTCTCAACTCTTTGATCCCCTCATAAGTTAACTACTATTAATACTATAACCCGGCTATTTAGGACTGTATCCCTGTTGACTCAGACTATTTAGCCGAGGGTAACGTCACCGCCAAAAGCGGGGCCTACCACAATACTGCATTAATAACTTAATTCATTATCTTCCAATAATCCACCCTTTTAGGATTGTATCCCTGCTGACTCAAACTACTGGGGTGAGGGTAACGTCGCCTTCAAAAGAGGGGCCTGCTACAATAACTAAGATAATCTCTTAATTATGTGCAAAAGTGCGGAAATAATCAAAGGTTATACTAGATACGAGTCGGAACCAAGTGATTCATCTTGTCTATCTGTTTTTCTTTTCTTTTTATTTTCAGCATTTTAGTTAGTTTTATTTTTCTTAGTTTAAAACATTTTTCTAAACTTTTATTTTGGTTAGACGTTGAGGATAAACCGGTACTAAAAGCTCTTGTGTCCTTGGACGACCTCGGTATCTTACCAACGCTATACTACACTCAACGATGGGTGCACTTGCCCATATGTGTGTTTAGTGTTAGTGAAATATCGTGTTTTATAAATTTAAAACTTGGCTAAAATAAGTGTTAAAAAGGGCTTAAAATATATACCTAAAATATACGACACTTTATCGCACATCAAGTTTTTGGCGCCGTTGCCGGGGACACAAGGATTTTAAGAAAGTTAGGAATCAACGGCCTAATCATCTTTTATTTTTCTTTTTATTTATTTATTTTTTTTTTTTGGATTTTCTTAGTTTTTCAGCTTCTGCAGAGCTTAGCACGGGCCATGCTCGGTCAGACACGGGCCGTGCCCAGCTTCATCACTGGCAGTTTTTATTTTCTGAGTTACAGAGAGCTGAACACGGGGCCGTGTCGGTGCAACACGGGGTCGTGTCCAACTCCCAGTAACTGGGATACAGAAAACGATTACTGTACTTCTGACCACGGGCCGTGCTCACTGACCACGGGGCCGTGGTGAACATTCTGACCAACGTTCTTTTTTTGTTTTTATTGCAGGATTTGGAACCCAGGCGCCACATTTGAACCTCCTACGTAGTGCATGAGCTCCAGTTCTAGTAGAGACATAAAAGAACCCCTAGAAGAACCCGAGCGCTTTCTCAGAAAAAGACTTAAAGCTAAAAATCAAGGGAAAGCTTCGGGGGACCCACTTCCAATGGCGGACCAACGTACCCTCATGGATTACCTACGGCCTACCGTAGGCAATCTTGGCGCCGCTATCAATGCACCGAATGTCGAGGCCAACAACTTCGAACTTCGGCCGCATTTGATACAAATGCTCCAAAACTCCGCAACCTTCCACGGGCTTGCGGACGAGGATCCCCATCTACATATTACTAACTTCTTAGAAATATGTGATACCTTTCGGATCAATGGAGCATCAAATGACGCCATCCGCCTTCGAATGTTTCCTTTTTCACTAAAAGACCGAGCTAAGGCTTGGCTTAACACCCTCCCAGTTGGATTGGTAAACACCTGGGATGAACTCGCCCAAAATTTTTTGTATAAGTATTTCCCCCCTGCTAAAACGGCTAAATTAATGACTGAAATTAATACATACTCACAAGAGGATGGGGAATCCTTATATGAAACTTGGGAAAGGTTCAAGGAGCTTTTAAGAAAGTGTCTTCACCATGGTCTAGCGGTGTGGCAACAAGTATCCACTTTCTACAATGGATTGTTGCCACACACAAGACAAACACTTGATTCAAGCTCCGGGGGACTCTTAGGTAATCGTCGCCCAAATGAAATATATAACCAAATTGAGGAAATTGCTCAAACCAATTTTCAATGGCACACTCCCCGAGGTAATAAATCTATTGCCCCGAGCGCCCATAAGGTTGATGAAAGCACCTCTTTACAAGCCCAAATCGAGGCCCTCTCTTCAAAAATCAAAAGGCTAGAAATGACAAAAACGGCCTCGGTTATGGCTTGTGAAGGGTGTGGTGGGTCACATGAAAATTGGAGTTGTATGAAAGAATTAGATGAACAAACTGAAACGGTAAACTACTTGGATAATAGACCTAGGCCGTCGGGTCCTCCAACGGGTACCTACAACCAAGGATGGCGTAACCACCCAAATCTTGGTTGGAGAGATCCCGGCAATAGTAGTAACCAACAAAACCAACGAACTAATTTTCAACAACCGCAAAATTTTTCTCAACAACAAGGTGGAAGAGAAAGGCTTGAAGATACTGTATCTCGCCTCATCTCTGACACTGAAAAGAAAAACTCGGATCGATTTCAACAATTGGAATCAAATTTCAGAAATCAACAAGCTAGCATTCAAAACGTTGAAAAACAATTAAATCAACTAGCTCAAAATTTCTCCGAGAGACCACAAGGCGCGTTACCTAGTAATACCGAAACGAACCCGAAGGCACAAGTACATCTCATCACATTAATAAATCGAACCGTGGGTCCCGAGGATGCTCCATTACCGCCAAATGAAAGAAGCCATTCTAGCCAGCTTATAACTCCTCCTGAGCAAGAAAAGGCTTCTACACCAAATCAAGAGCCCACCAAGACTCCTCCAATTCCGTACCCCGGTAGGTTAAATCGTCAAAAGACCGATGAGCAATTCGCAAAGTTCGAAAGTTTACTAAAACAATTGCATGTTAATATTCCTTTTATTGAGGTCTTAACCCAAATGCCTAAATATGCAAAATTCATGAGGGATTTCCTCACTCACAAAAGGAAAATTGAATCATTGCAATTAGTTAACTTAGGCGAAGAATGCTCAGCTTTAGTACTCAACAAACTTCCACAAAAGAAAATCGACCCCGGGAGCTTCACAATCCCTTGTTCAATTGGGAAGTCCCCCGTCCGAAATGCTTTAGCCGATCTTGGGGCTAGCATCAACCTCATGCCCACATCAATGTTCAAACGACTCGGCCTAGGAACAACAAGCCCTACAAAAATGAGCATACAACTCGCCGACAGGTCCGTCAAATTCCCACAAGGTGTCGCCGAAAATCTGCTAGTCAAGGTTGACAAATTCGTCTTTCCAACCGACTTTGTCATCCTAGACATGGAAGAAGACACCGAGGTCCCTCTCATCCTCGGGAGGCCATTCCTAGCCACCGCCCAAGCATTGGTGGATATGAATGACGGAACTCTGACATTGAAGTTTGGGGATAAGGAAGTGAAATTCGAATGTGGAAGGCGAGTAGAGGAAGAAGATCCGGTCAACTACATGAAGGTCATAGACTCAAGCTTGGATGACGCTCTCCGACGGTGTAACATGGGATGCAACACATCCCACTTGGGTAACATATGACCAGGCTTTGGGTCTAGCTAAGGACCCTTATAAACATGGCGCACCATGGAGGCATTCCACGGAACTATCCTTAGTTTAATTTAGAGTAATTTTATGTTTTCTAGTTAGTTTTAATTTTCAGGAATAAAACACACTCATGGTGGTAAAGGATGAAAAGGGGAACGAGAAAAATGATCCCATGCACAAGAACAAGGCAACCCGACAATTCTCTCTATTTCAGAAAGTTCAACACGGGCCGTGCTCAACCAACACGGCCCCGTGCCGAACCACCTGCAGAAAAACGCCTAGTTCAGGTACCTGGACACGGGCCGTGTTCACCCAACACGCCCCCGTGTCCAGACTTTTGTTTCTCTTATTTTAATTTTGTTACTGGCACTTGAACACGGGGCCGTGCCCGGATAACACGGGGCCGTGTTCAGTGCCCAGTAACACCAATTTTTGCTTTTTAAACACTATTTTACACATCTAATCAACCTAAAAATTTATTTTTGAGACACATTGAGGACAATGTGTAATTTAAGTGTGGGGGGGATGCTAAAACCTTGAATTTTGCAAGTCCTAAATACAAGCCTTACACAAAACTCTATTGGAACCGCTAATCACCCCAAATTTTTTTTCAAAAATTTCATTTTTTTTTACTTGTCTAGGTTTAACTCGGAAAATTCAAGTTCTCAAAAAGGTTATATTTTTACAAATTTACAACCGATAGCGTAGTGATAAAAAGAACCAACATAAGAAAATTATGAAAAGGCATAGCAAACTTATTTAAAATTTGATTATATATACTTGATCACATAAAAACCCATTCCCACAAAAGTGAGTTTTGAGCCTTTATTGAGCACAATTACATATCATTTGACTAAATGCTCATTTTTCGTTTCTTGTGTGAATAGCCGCTTGGTTCTTACGACTCTAGAACTTGCCATGACAATACATTCCCAGTCCTTATCAACTTAAACCCGAGTAAGTAACTGATGGAGGCATTAGGACTAACCCTTTTTATTTCTACACCATTATTTTTCTTTTTCTTTTACCACCTACCCAAAAATCTCCCTAGTTAGCCCCTTTGAGCCTAAACCTTTTCGTTTCATCACCCAAACAAAAACCCTTTTACCCACCAAAACCTTTTTCCTTTTTAACCCTTTATTTTAGTAACAAGTTCGGTTCTTCGTAAAAAAAAAAAAATGTGATAATGATGAAGTAAAAAGAAAATAAACAAACAAGTTAATCAAAAATAACTTAGTTTGAATAAGAGCTTCATCGAAATAAAAAATTGCAAAAATACGAAAACCGACACTTGTTACGCTTTTAGCCCTTTTTCTACTAACCACTAACCCAACCACCTACCTTTAACCCTAGCCAAACCCTTAACCCACAAAGTCCTCTTGATATCTACAAAGGTATAAAAGTTAAAAAGGAGGAGGATTGATTTCTTGGCAAGCCTATGGTAGGAATAAGTTCCATGCCGCTCTCGAGTGATTCACTAAAAATACACCTTCGGCCGAGTGTGAGTGATTTCCCCGTGAGGTATGTGAACTTGTATATAAAAAGAATTTTAAAAAGGCATGTTATGCCTGAAAAAGTAATTTCTTTTATGAAAAGTTCTAAATAAATCATTACGAATAGGAGTGTAAATAAATAAAAATAAAACCCCAAAAAGATCTTGGAGATCCCGACACTCTACGACAAGCCCAAAACCTTCTCTTCTACCTATTCCATTTGGGAGTGTAAGCCACATATTAAAGAGTTTTGCTTGAGGACAAGCAAAAGTTCAAGTGTGGGGGTATTTGATGTGTGTAAAATGCAACATATAAATTACATCAAATAAGGCATAAAACTAACCCTTTTTAAGTACTAATATTGGAAAAAGAGTGTTTTTGTCTTCCTTTTGTGTTTTCAGGATTAAATGAGCTCAAAAACGCAAAAGAAGCAAAAAGACAGCTAAATCCATCATAAAATACAAGAAAAGGAATATTAGTGGACTGCCCGAACCCTCAACGGCACCTTCCAAAGCAAAATAGAGAAATCAGAAGACTGAACACGCCCCGTGCTCAGCCAGCACGGGGCCGTGCCCAAGAAGCAGCAGAAAAGACAAACCTATAGAAGCTTCTATTGCCCACCACGGGGCCGTGCTCAGCGGACACGGGGGCGTGTCGAAAGTACAGCAGGCGCATTTATTGTAATTGCGAATTACAATTAACGAGGAGAGAGATTGTCAGACGGACACGGGGCCGTGCTCAGCGGACACGGGGCCGTGTCCAGCTCTCTGTTCAGCCTATAAATAGGAGTGCTTGGATTCATTTCATCTCATCCCTTGGCACACCACCTCTCTCACACCTCATCCACCACCCACCACCATCACAACACCATCATCCACCACCATCATCCATTGTCCATCGTAGAGTGTGTGAGTCGTCTCGGGATCCAAGATTGATCGTAAGAGTTCTTGACAATCAAGGCCATGTTTGCCTAAGTCTCTTACATCACTTGGTGAAGACAAAGTGTCTAGTATAATACTTTTTATTTCTAATCTTTTGCACTTTTTATTTGGTTTTGTATTAATGACTTTAATAACTAGTTACTTATGTTGAAGGTGATCTTTCCTTATCGTTTGTCCGTGGTGTCTTGGCATTATTTTACTGTCTATATAAAATAAAGGATTTTCACCATTCATATCTCCACGGTCTATATGGAGATATGTTGGCTACCTGGTAGGGGGTTAAGGGAACGGTTTGGTAAAGGTCTTGCCATTGTTCAGCGTTTAGAGGTCCTGCAATGGACCTGGGTCAAATTTAGTAGGACCTCCTTCAATACTTCACGGTATTGGATGGCGGGGGTCTCAACTCTTTGATCCCCTCATAAGTTAACTACTATTAATACTATAACCCGGCTATTTAGGACTGTATCCCTGCTGACTCAGACTACTTAGCCGAGGGTAACGTCACCGCCAAAAGCGGGGCCTACCACAATACTGCATTAATAACTTAATTCATTATCTTCCAATAATCCACCCTTTTAGGATTGTATCCCTGCTGACTCAAACTACTGGGGTGAGGGTAACGTCGCCTTCAAAAGAGGGGCCTGCTACAATAACTAAGATAATCTCTTAATTATGTGCAAAAGTGCGGAAATAATCAAAGGTTATACTAGATACGAGTCGGAACCAAGTGATTCATCTTGTCTATCTGTTTTTCTTTTCTTTTTATTTTCAGCATTTTAGTTAGTTTTATTTTTCTTAGTTTAAAACATTTTTCTAAACTTTTATTTTGGTTAGACGTTGAGGATAAACCGGTACTAAAAGCTCTTGTGTCCTTGGACAACCTCGGTATCTTACCAACGCTATACTACACTCAACGATGGGTGCACTTGCCCATATGTGTGTTTAGTGTTAGTGAAATATCGTGTTTTATAAATTTAAAACTTGGCTAAAATAAGTGTTAAAAAGGGCTTAAAATATATACCTAAAATATACGACACTTTATCGCACATCAATGACAACAGTGGTTGAAACACCTGTTAGTCAAAGCAGCATCATTGCACTTCAAGCCATCTTCACTCCAATCAACATCCCACCAAACACTCCTTCAATAAAGAAAACTTACCCCAGAAAAAGAAAAAAATCAGGTAAATGAAGAAGACATACCAGCACCTGAACCTCTTTCATCTGTACCATACAATGTGATTCCACCACAACCTTTCATCCCACCAACTATTGCCAATCCAATAAAGGATCCAGAAGTACTTAGAGGCTATGATTCTACTGATATTGTACCCGTTGCTGCAAGTTATCCACTGGAACTAGAAATTGTAAAAAATGAGATGAGACAGTTCTACACAGAGGATGATCCTTCAAAAAGAAAATTTCCTTCTCTCATAGGTTTCAGAAATCCAGCAAACATGGATGAATATCTCAAATTTAAAGCAAGGCAGGCTAAGATAAGAGCCAAACTTGAATGTGAAGATCAAGGTGACAAAGCCATTAATGAAAGAATGCAATCCTTGCTCACTAAAGTCAAACAAATGGAAGACTATGCAAGAGACCTGAGCAAAGAAACGTCTAATTTACCACCCAAAGCTGATCTACGAAAGGAAATGAGAAAGGAGTATCTTGCATTCATCATGAAAGAAAAGTTCTATCCAGCTAAGGAAGAACTATTCGAAGAATGGCCAATCATTGCATTAAAGCATGAGGCAAACATAATTGAAAGAATCAAGAATGATCCAGGTAAGAAAAGGACAGCTCCAAACTGGAGTAAATACAAAAGGCTCATTGCTGATCTTACCTTAGAGTACAAAAGGAAGAAACAAGAGCTGGTGGATGCAAAGGTTGGACCTGCCGAAGCCATAGCAAAATGGACAAGGCAATATACAGATGAGGCTTATGAGAGGCTAAAGAAAAGAAAGATAACAGATTCAAACTCACCTAAGAAGCCTGATCACATAAAGCCTAAACAGCAGATCAATACTTCTGAACCACTGCCCTCATCAGCAGAGATCTCAATCATTGAATCAAATCAAAGAAAGAGACAAGAGCAGATTGAAAAGGAAACAGCAGAAGATATTGTTGCTGCCAATGAAATCATCAAAAGGACGTTCAAACAAATGACAGCTGAAAATCCTGAACTGGTAAAAGCTCAGGATACTGCTCAACAAATTTTCACAAGGCAACAATCACCAAACTCATCAGTTAATAAAACTCTCCCAAGAAACCCATTGGGTTCAAAAATACTAAAGTGGATGTCTGATCAAAAGACCCATGTATTGACATTGTTCCGATCTAATGGTGAAGTGAAGTACATATCAAGGAAAGAAGCACTGGGCCTAGGTGTTGAAGATCTGCAGGATCTCCTTGAACTTACACTGTGCAGGGATGAGGATGACAAAAGTTCCTTGGATTTTGTTTAAAGAACAAACTAGGGAACTTCTGATGAGAAATAAAAATCCAGAATAATGAAGGGTTTTGGAATCATCTGTTCCAGGGGGAGATTTTTGGGATTGAACCCTACCAGAGGAACGGATGATGTAAAGCCAAAACTGGTTCACATCAGTGGATTCGTCATAAACAGTTGTTTGCACTGGACTTCTCCCTTGGAAGTGATTCTAACAGCTGCTGAACTCTAATCACTGATCAGCCATAACAACTGCTGCCTTTTAACAACTGATGAAGACTGAAAGACTGCTGAAGGAAAAACACTGTTGCTCTATCTACTGCTGTTCTCTAAGTACTATTGAAGACTCAAGTACCGACAACTCAAAGACTGGTCACCTTTGAAGAATGCACTGATGCTCAACATCAGTGCTTGGCCTACAACAGTGGAGAGCTGTAACAGTGTTTTACCTTTGTTTTGTATTTTACTTGTAATCAGCGTTGTTAGTCATTAGTAGTTTATGTAGATCAGTAGTTAGAGGTTGTTAGTTTGTTAGATGTCACTTTCATGGTGACGTCAGCAAAGATACTTCAGTAGTTTGTTTTGCGTATAAATGGAACAGTACCCTGTTGTAACACCCATGTTATTAATCTAAAGGTTTTCGTGCAATTAACGAAAACAAACATGAATTTATCATTAAGTATCCTTAGAAAAATACGAGTAATTTAAAACTTTTACAACTTAAAAGTTTTAAACAAAATTTAGATAAGTTCGCCATTTAAAAGTTATGACGTAATGTTGTGCGGAAGCTTTAATCTCGTGTGTTCGGTTCTTCGTAGCTGCTTGATCTTCATCCGTGCACTCTTGACATTCACCTATGATCAAAACCAACTTACAAGTTAGTTTCGATAGTCAAATATCAAGTCCAAACAAGTACAGGGGTTAAAAATGATAAAATTTAAGAATTTTCAGAGTTTAGGGGCTCGCGTAGCGCCACTGATGCTCGCGCTACGCGAGTGCTTGTTTTCGACAGAAGTTCGTTTGCTGGTGCTACAAATTCCCTGCGTAACCTGATTTCACGGAAACGGCCATAACTTCTTCGTTATTGATCCGTTTTACCCGATTCTTTTTCCTACGCGTCCGTAATTTAATCCTCCATCTAATGGAGTTAAAATCCTTCATCCAACATAAGAAATTTTGAGACTTCTAAGTCTTCGACTCGTTACCTTTTCACCGAATTTTAACTCGTTTATGCATTTTATCAAACAAACATATTTATTTGATTCCTATATCTCATACACTTCTTCGAATTAATGTTACCTACTATATTAGGTTCTAATCATAGGTTTATCACACAATTTAAACCCGTTTTCGCTCGTATGCTTATTTTGACCCGTTAAGGGTATTTAAGCACTTTAAATCATAAATCGCTGACAATTGTTTCTAGCATTTGCATTACCACATTTCTTATCATATAATCTTCCACCACAAGTATATTTATGGTGGATTTAATGTGGTAATCTATATAATCCAAGTTTTACCCCTTGGATCATTATTTTACGGTAAAACTCAAATTGAGCTATTTGACTAAATATAATACCTCTTTCAGTTTCTAGACTTATTCTAAGTATTTACCTACTCATAAAACTCGTTTCCAAACAACTTTTAAAGGTTGTTTGTTCGAATTAGCCAACAAGGGCGTTTTGGTCGATTTAGTTCTTTTTACTACAAAGGACTCTCTTTCCAATTATTCAACCAAAATAGCATTTTTAACTACAACATGAATATGCGTACCTGGCTCGGATCAACAAATAGATCCGATTTATACCTCGCTCTTATTATCATACCATCGATGAGGACGCAACTATCCGATTTGCTAATCGGTCCTGTTAACATAAGACTTGACGACCACATTAGTTGATATTGTCAATTGGTGTTGCCACCACCATTCGACCCGTTTGAACTATATGCCGAACATTATCTATTTAAATCAAAAACACCGTTTTTGATTTCCAATTCATGCATCATCCCATCCCAGGTTTTATAAGCATACCCTTTTTCTTTTACACTCTTTTCTTGCAGTTTCAATCCATTTTAGCTTACGCCATGGGTATCCTTTTTAACCATGATTTACATAAGTCGACACTTAACAAATTTCCAAATTTCCAATATTATTGTTTTCACGTTCACAAGTATCGAAATAACGAGCATTCTACATAAGTGGGTAGATTACACTTACCTTGCATCCGAGCTACGTTTTTCTTCTATGCTTGACTCGTTTGACCCGCTTTCACTCCAAGCTTCACCTAGCTTGTTTAAGCGCCAACTATTGTTCATCATTTACAAGGTGGTTAGATTAGTCATTAACAATCACGACTATACCACCTTACTTATTTTCTTAGCCAAAACCACTTATTCGACCTCATCACTAGTTAGTTTGACTTTCTAAAGTCAACTACTTTTAATCATATAATATGCACAATTAAGGCAAATCTACATTATGATTAGAACCCGTTTTATCCCCATGTCTTATGTAATTAGTCAAGCTTGTCAATTACGCGTTTCACTTGAATTTCAACACCTTACTTCTCATTTAGGCATTTTAACAAACACCTAATGGGCATAACTCTACACATTTGCTAACTAGTTCATAATTAGTCATTTATACCAAGATCAACATCAAATTTCAACCCTCTATGTCTAGTGTTCATGAACTACATCAAGAACTTATATCATAACAATCAATATTCATCAAATTAACACTCCAAATCCGAGTGTTCATCTTAACATACAAAAACCCACTTCAAGTCATGCACAAGCTTTCACTCAAACTTATAATTTGTTCAAGTATCTTGCATCAACTATCACCTATGATGATTTCTAACACTAACATATCATCATCTTCATTATTAAGTCAAAACCCACTTAGCATATAATATGGTAATTATCAAATCCCTAGTTTTGACAACAATTCCTCCAATTTTCTACTAGGGTTTGTTTCTAAACCAAGATATATTCATAATAACACTCATAGAATCAATATTCATTCCAGAATTTCGATTATGATTGTTCATCATAATCTCAAAGTATCACCAAATCATAATTTTCAACATACCTTGTAATCCCCGTGACTAGGTGATCACGAATCTGTGTTCATGCATTGATTTGGCTCTTGATTTGGGCTTCAATCTGAGAGATTCTTGAGGGACTAGGGTTTTGAGCAAGAGAGCTTCCCTGGCTCTGGTTGAAATCGCAGACACACACACACGTATGTGTGTGTGTTTTGTTTATTAATTTGTTTTAATAAAACTTAATCTCATTTGCCCATGTTTAGTCCCTTGACCTTACACAAGTTATCTATAGGTGTTTTAACCATATTTGTTATATTATGTCAAGACACTAACTAACTAGGTTAGTATTCCTAGTTACTTGGTGGGTCCCGGGAATTATAACCCGTTATATTTTAAGTCCCGTTAACTCGGGCTCTTATAAATTCAATTCCTGAAAACTTTGATTCGCTTGTATTTACTATTAGTATTTCTTGTTTAAACCCAATTATTTGCCGGGTTATTATTTATTAATTTTTTTTTACTAATAACGGTACGCTACCCATCTTTTAGTATCAACGGATTTTGATTAACAAACCCGTTTTCGGGGTGTTACACCTGTACTATTTCATTTGATTGTCTGAGAGATCCTATCTCCTCCAATCCTTTCATCCTGTGTGATCAACCTTTTGGGCATCATGCTGAGGGGGAGTTTTAGTATGTAAGCATAGCTGTAATCTTTCTTGTAATGTAATCATTCAACTTAATGAGAAGCTTGTGTTTACTAAAACTAATTTCTTTTGATTGTGTTTACAAAGTTTGTTTTCAATTCCGCTGCACTTTATATTGATTCATATCCATTCATTTGTTCAAATTATGACAAACAAACACAATCATGAGACTCTCCGATCCTAATAGGAAGCATAAAGTTTAAAACCCAAATAATAAGTTATGTTCATAATTGTTTAATCAAAGAACCAACAATGTTTATCCGCCTCAACGACACTTCCTATGCAAGCTCCCGCAATGTACCTAATGACCTGCAAGGCATGCAGTAGTTTGTCAACAAAAAGTTGGCGAGTTCACAGTTTATTAGTGTTGTTCTAAAAACGTAGGTTATTAAGTTACTATGTTTTATAAACATGTCATGGGGAGCTATGCCATCCTTTTTAAGCTACTAAACTCGTGGCATACTGAAACTAACTGTAGTCATGTTTGTGCCCTAAGTCAATGCCTATCATCATTGACCAGTTACCCAGTCATAATAGTTCACTCTCGTCCTCTGAGGCACTATGTGAGGTTTGTCAGACCTAATAACGCTACTAACTAGTATCTCGTTCGCCAGGCCCGACGATTAATCGGTATAAAATGTGTGGGGACTTTCAGATAGAGTTTTGTCTAGTCTGCTTAAGATATGCAGTATAAATAGTAAATTAACCGTATCCCATCCCCAGGAATACTAGGCAATCCCAAACCATGGAAAGTGTTGTTCGTTCCCAACTATCGGGAATACATACTTTTAGTAAAATTTGTGAACTCACCTCAGCTTAGCTCGGCAGATTAAATTACTTGAGCTATTGTGGTCAACCACGTCCTATTATGGTTACCATACAAGTTAGGTTCGTATTCACATAATTCACGTATTTATACACATAACAAACAAGTAGTAGTACACATAAGGTATCACACATATCACAAGCCTAATACGTGAACAATAACACTTAGGCCCAAAAGTCATTCCACAATAGTGTGCGGTCCAAATCAGAGTGTGCGGTTCACTTTGAGTGTGCGACCCGGATAATTCAATGCTAAAAGTTAAGTGTGTGACCCAGCGAGTGTGCGGCCCACTATCGTGTGCGACACCCATAGGAGTGTGCGGCCTCACCATAGTGTGCGGTCATGCCTTAATGGGTTGTACATTATGCAGCCTAAAGTGTACGATGCCAAGGTGTGCGACATGCAGGTGTGCGACATCACCTAGTGTGCGACCAATGCTGAGTGTATGGTTTCATAAAGTGTGCGGGGTCAGTTAACCATTACTGTAAATCACGGCCAAACAGTTAACTTCCCATGTTTCCCACAATCAAACCGACCAGTTACAATCTTTGCATCAGTACATACAAACACTAATCATCATTTAATCGTCAACAATAATATTTAAACCAAATCTATCAACCTCATTTAATCATACACCCCTATACATCAAACATCACTTGGTTATACAATAAATCATATTCACATAATTATAGCAAACCCTAGATCAATAATGAAACTTATAACCACCAATATCAATCGACAAACATTATCATAGCCAAGTATAACAAGAACTCAGATCAAGCAATGATAGGATACTAACCATAAGATTGTGTGTGTACGAAGATGTTGGAACGAACGAGAAGGAGTCTTGAAAGGAAGGGTTTCCATCAAAGTGTAGAAGGGAATGAGAGAGCTAGGGTTTGCTTAATATTTCTAAATCACAATACACAATGGATACCATTCTTGTATGCGCAACATGTAAGGGTTGGGCTAGGAACAGCTTGGGCTTGGTGGTGTAAGTGGGTCGAGAACCAAATGCATAATAGTGTGCAGTCGTGAAGAGGTGTGCGACCCCGAGAGTATTGTGCGGTTGAGTATTCTTTGTATAACAATTATCATTCATAACAATCAAGTGTATCCAAACACATTTGGAAATCCTATATAACGTACAAATAAATACAACCTAAAACAAAGCGTTAAAGAAACCGATACGCAGGAAAGGACCTCGAAATTTCTAGTTATCACACCCGGATTATGTATTGGACGACATGGCACACGACGTGAGCGAGGACGAGGCTCATGTGGACGACGTAGTGATGGACGAAGTTTTTGCTTTGGGTGAGCCCCTATTTCCTAGAGTGGTAGTGATTGGTCTTCCGGATGGAGACCTTATGTTGGACGTACCACCACTCGCGATTCTACCACCTTTGATTGAGATTTCTGATGATGAGGACGAGATCCCGGTCTTTCACGTAGACCATCTTGACGATGATCTAGGTGACGGTGAGGCATTCGGTGTTGCATGCCTGACATTACCAATGTTTTAAAAACAACTGAAGATCAAGCTGAAAGCTCTTAGACAGTTTCCTTGGAAGATTCTCCAAAATATTATCCACGTGATTTACCACATCAATCAGTGGCACATCAAGGGGTAAAAGTGCTTTCAAGGATAGATTCCCCTCCACTTACTGAAGTCCTTGACTTACCTCAAATCCTCCCTAACTCAAAGATTGTGAGATGGGAAGCAATGAATGACTCAAATGATGTGGAAATGTTAAGTGAAGATGGCTCTAGAATCCAGTTGGATGGGTACGGTGTCCAAAGCCTAAGTCTAGATGACATTAAAGTCATTTTTGATATGGAACTTTAAAAAGATGAAGATGATGTTCAAGCTTTAAATCTGGAACTTGACATGAAAGGGATGATCAGAAAAAGGCTTTTGGGTGTCACACTCCAATTAGCAACGGAAACAAAAGGGATGTAACAGACACCTTTGGTACAAGAACATTGTTTATAAAATACTGTATTAACCATTAAACTTTACATCATGTTACATTGTTGTTTACGTACTACGTCTATGTTACAATGCCATGTTCCCACGAATTGCTTTATTCTTATAGCAGGTATGCTTCTATGTGCGTAACTATCCGTAAAGCAAACTTTGAATAGAAAAAAATGTATCACTCAAGTTCTTATTTTCCTGAAAAGTAAGTTTGAAAACGGTCAACTAAAAGTAGTAGGTGAGTTTCACAGGTTTAATTTGTCTCTATGAGCAATTACACAAGTAAGGTTTTGCAAATACAATGTAATTTTAGTAAGTCTATAAGTGAAGCCCTGATGTGTCTCCAAATTACCATGGCCAACACCAACCACAACAAACAAACAACATCATAACAGTATCCCGATAGCTATGCCTAACACAACTTAGATTGTCTGAGTGTATGAATATGTGCAACCGCGTTGACTCAAGTGGCATCCTGCCATGTGGTTTAGGCTCATCGGGCCAAATAGTACTATCCATAATATTCAACGGCAAAATTGTTAATCACTTGTGCTAGTGGAGATTTTCCTGTGTTAGGTGTTTGACTCAGATAATTCACATAGAAAATGTGTTCATGTGTGTATGTGTACAAAAAAAATATTTTTCTCCAAAGCGTTTATTAAAACATGTATAAAAGAGGGCCCATGAAACTCACCTGATAAGGTATATTCACAGTATGCAATAGCATTATAGTGGTGTAATGGTAGTGCTAGTTTAGTCCTAATATTAGTACTTTAGGGTTAATCACCAAAAGTTGCTTGATATTTGCTATGCGTTGAGTTTGATGCGGCTATTCATCCAGAAATGGGTAAATAGCATCAAAGTATAGTGTTAGGTAATGTTTGGTTTAAAAATGAGGTTTCGCTTATGTTCACCGATTTCCGTGCTGGTAATGGTTGATCGTTTTATGGTTTAGGATAATGGCATGTTCACAAACAATGTAAAAACTCGTTGGATAGTATGAAATGATTTGTTTTACAAAGAAAGTATGGGCGTTAAAACATACAAATTTACCCAAACGACAGTTTTAGTTCTTGTAGCCAAACAAGCGTGTAATTTATCCACATTTCCCGAGTTACCCAAGGAAAGACCGGATTCACTCCAAACATTCTGACTATCACCAAGTAGTCATTAAAACACATAAAATTCCTAGCAGGTTCGTTAAATGATCGTTTTGTTGGTTTACGTTAACAATAAAGTTTTTAACACGTAATCATGGTAACTACACCTTTGAATTTTAATAAATCATAAATATATATATATGTGTATATATATATATATATATATATATATATATAGGGAGAGGATCATAAGAAAACTAGATATAAATGAGAAAACCAGAAAACTAACTAAAAAAACCTAAAAAAAGCTAAAAAAACATACCAAAAAAAACTTTTTTTTTTATAATTTTTTATAAAAAAATCACTAGTTTTTATATATAAAAAAAATTTCAAAAAAAATAAATTTTTTTTGTTGTAGTGCACATGTGCATTATATGTGTACTACACATGTGCACTATATCCGTAATAGTGCACATGTGCAATACAACAAAACTTTTTTTTTATTTTTTATTTTTTTTAATTTTTTTCCATGCATAAAAAGCTGCGATTTTTTATAAAAATTTATAAAAAAAATTGGTTTGTTTTTTAGGCTTTTTTTGTTAGTTTTTTGGTTTTCTCATTTAAACTGGTTTTCTCATGATCCATCCCCTATATATATATGGATCATGAGAAAACCAGTTTGAGAAAACCAAAAAACTAACAAAAAAAGCCTAAAAAACATACCAAAATTTTTTTTTTTTAATTTTTATAAAAAAATCACAGTTTTTTATGCATAGAAGAAATTTTCAAAAAAAATAATAAAAAAAAAAGTTTTGTTGTATTGCACGTGTGCACTATTACGGATATGGTGCACATGTGTAGTACACATATAATGCACATCTGCACTACAACAAAAAAAAAAAAAAATTTAAATTTTTTAATGTATAAAAACTAGCGATTTTTTTATAAAAAATTGTAAAAAAAAAAATTTGGTATGTTGGGGAGTGTTGTAACAGAATTAATTGTTTCATAACCATAGCATTCAATGTTGTACTTTATTTATTAAACAAGAGTGTTATATTGTCTTAAACAGGAAACAAAGAGTTCATAACATAATTAAACTAGTCTATCTTCATTTTTAGTCTCTAAGGCACAGGTCCGCCCTAGTGTCACGATCATCATCCTACGCAATAGCTCCTGAAAACACATGTGAAAATAGGTACGTAGGATTTGTGAAAAGAGGATTCATGACTTATAAGTTTAGAAAAAGTTGTTTAACAAAAGTCAGTCATGAATCTTGTAAGTTGTTTTGTTTTGTAAATCATTCAAAAAGCAATGATATGTATAAATAAGAGAATAATGTAAGGTTAAATGAATAACTAAGAAAAATGAGTTTGTATAAGATAAGTTGTTTTGTAAATCAATGTCTTGTGAAAATAAGTTGTTTATGTAAAACGTAATATGTCAAATATTGAAATGATTTAAGTAACGCTACGACATGTAATATCATACAAACACTTATTTATAGGAAGTACCAGAGGCGTATCCACCATGCTTGTATCATATTACACACGCCTCGTTACTCAAATCACTTAGTCAAACCAACCACCAATGTAAATTGTTTATGTATAAATGAATTGTCATGTGTTAATGTGTAAACCATATCGAAATGTCTATGTCCAATGTAAACCACTAAATGTGTATATCAATGTCAAAATGTTTATGTTTAATGTAGATCATGTAATGTGTACCCAAAAATATCATGTATGGTAAGTGAAATATATCAACTAAACCATATGTAAACTGCACAATAACAAGGTATTGAAGTAAAACATGGTTTAAATCAAAGTTATGTTTTGTGGAACAAATGCATGCTATACTGATACAAACATTTATGCGGTATTGTGAAAATGCATACATCCAAGCCTTGAGACTGTGGCGATAAACCCTTAAACAAATTAAAGGTTTATCTAAGTTATGTGTATCGAATTCGGTCATTCCTTTCATCCAAACCTACCCAGGATGTCCGGAACGGGAGTTGTCAATTCCTATGGTACCACTACCTACTAACGAACGGCGTAGCTAATGTTAATGAATGTATTGTTCCATTGTAAACAACCCAAATGTCATACCAAAATGTAAGCATGTGATGAAAACAACTGTACTAAGTATGCACACAATGGGCATACATAGCATGAAATGTAATGTAAAACAATGTACTAAGTATGCACACAATGGACATACATAGCATGATTTGTAATGTAAAACAATGTACTAAGTATGCACACAATGGACATACATAGCATGGAATGTAATGTAAAACAATGTACTAAGTATGCACACAATGGACATACATAGCATGAAATGTAATGTAAAACAATGTACTAAGTATGCACACAATGGACATACATAGCATGAAATGTAATGTAAAACAATGTACTAAGTATGCACACAATGGACATACATAGCATGAACACAATGAAATCATGTACTATAAATGTACTAATGAACATAGCAAGTATATGATGTGAAAGCAGGAAAGCACGAAAGTAACAAGTAGGCACATGTGTTTCACCCCAAAATAGTTTGGAAAATAGTAAAAGAGGGGTCTATGTACTCACTGGAGATTGCTCAGAAGTCCTAAGATAACCACCAAGCAATGCTAGAGTTCACGGAATCAAACGACACCTAATATAGGTAACTATGTTAATATACCGGACCTAAAATCGGAAGATCGGATAGAATGAGGGCTCGTAAACCAAATGAGTATGGAGACTCGTTTAATATGGTTTAACAAAGCCTACATGCTAAATGAAACCTAACATAAGTGCTTACGACCCATTACGACCCGTTTAGGTAGCTTATGCTACTTTAATGTGTCGTTCGCGTGAAACGCGTTCGGACCGCCTAACTAGTCCTATGACAAGTAACATATGCCTTAACATGTCTAATATTGTTGTCAAATCAGTTTAGATGTCAAAAGTTATGTTACATATGTTTATAATGAATTTTGGCATCAAAGGGGTATTTTGGTAATTTACCTAAGGCATATAAACTACCTATCATACAACTACTTAAACGAAGCGACCATAAGGTATAACCTCGGAAGGTTATTCCCTATATACTATGGTCACCTAATGTATTTGGTCGGATTCTAATGATCGACCAAATGGGTCGGGTTTGAAGGTATAAGCGATTTATTAGATCGCTTACCCTTACGACCCTAGACAACGTGGTAATCAGTAGGCATAGTCACAAGGGACTATAACCATCGTGATTACGCTCACGTTGCGAAGTTCAAACGAACTTCGCATTGACCATAAACTGGTCAATGCAGAAAGTCAAACAAAGTTTGACTTTCGGACTCGAAAAGCAATAAAAGAACGAAGGAATACTTACGAAGGGTCCCTAAATGCTAATCTTGATTCAAGTAGCTCAGGTATGAAACAAAGGTTTCAACTTAGAGCTTCTCAAATCAGATTCTTGTGAGGAATGAGTGAAGTTGAGGTGGGTATTTATAGGATTTCCCGAACCGTTAGGATCGTTTCTTGGAGAAGAGGGAATGATCACATCCCTACACTTATTGGAATGTTGTGGTAGCTCATTTTGCCCCCACCACAAGAGTTTGACACATGGCATTTGCCTTTGGAGGGTTTAAGGGCTGTTAACATGTGTTTAAATGGCTTTTGCTGATCAGAAGGGGCCTCGCGTGACGCCAAGGGGGCTAGGTGTCACGCTAAGGTCCCTCTGTTCAGCAATTGGTTTCCAAAGCTTCCAATTCAGTCCCCGTTGCGTATTAAGGCCATTTCCGACATGTTTAAGGCTCGTTAAATCATTTTCAAGGCTCCACAAGGATTCCTAAACATTTTGGACATGAAACATGCTCAAAAATATGCCTGATGTCAGTTCGTTTGGTCGTACGATCGCGATGTTCGGTTAATTACGACGGAATGCGCATAAGCGCGAAAAACGATCTAAATTGCGTGACGAATGGATTTTTCTTATGCCAAACACTAAAATAAATATTTTAGTGTTTACATAAATTTTTGGATGTCCGGAGGTATTCAAAACGTAAGTTATGCGCGAAAATGCAAACTTGTGCACTTTTTGACGCTTTTAGTCCCTGAATGACCCAAAAGTTTATTTTAGCACACCGAACCCCTCCAAGCCTATTTCTAAGCTATATAAAGGATATTTAAGGTGTGTTTAACTTATGGTCATGTTCCGGAATGTTCGTTACAGTTCAAATTGGCATACTTTCACAGTTTGTCAAGTTTAGTCCCTGTAAGCGAATTAACTCGTTTTTGCCATACCAAAGCCTTCAAAACTTATTTCTAAGTTATGTAAAGGTTATTTAAGGTATGTTAAGTGTATGTTGATGTTACGGAGTATTTTTCGCATTAAACTGATTACGTTTACGCACCAGTTTGCGTATAATCCTCCAGAAAGCGATATAGAGTTTGAAATTGAATAAAAGTCAAAACATGAAAAATGTAAAACATAACCAAACAAACATTGGGATCAAATAACATTGTTTTATTGATAACTGAACTGTTCACAATGATTACAAGCACAGATGTCACAGTCTCCCCTACTTGTGGAAATTTTGTCCCGAAATTTATTTAGAGGAAACTCGTGGGAAAAGATGCGGATATTTCGCCTTCATTTGATCTTCGCGTTCCCAAGTAAACTCGGGTCCACGTTTAGCTTCCCAGTGAACTTTGACCAAAGGAATGTGCTTGCGTTTAAGCCACTTGACTTCACGTTCCATGATTTCCACTGGCTTCTCAACAAATTTCAGTGTTTTATCAACACAAATTTCGTCAAGTGGTATGTGGAGGTTCTCATCAGCTAAACACCTCTTGAGATTGGACACGGGAAAGATTGGATGAACATTTCCAAGTTCAGGAGGTAACTCAAGTCTGTAGGCTACCTTACCGATTCTTTCGACGATCTTGAATGGTCCAACGTATCTAGGTGCAAGTTTTCCTTTCTTTCCAAATCTGATCACACCTTTCCATGGTGAGACCTTAAGTAATACTCGATCACCGACTTGAAATTCCAAGGGCTTGCGTTTTGGGTCCGCGTAACTCTTTTGACGGCTTCTAGCTGTCTGAAGGTTATCACGAACTTTCTTAATCTTGTCAGTTATCTCTAAACTGATGGCAGGTCCAGTAAGTTGAGCCTCGCCGATCTCATTCCAGCAGACTGGTGAACGACATTTTCGACCATAGAGAGCCTCGAAAGGAGCCATTTTGATGCTGGTGTGATAACTGTTGTTGTAGGAGAATTCAATTAACGGAAGATGTGAATCCCAACTACCACCAAAGTCGATCACACAAGCTCTAAGCATATCCTCCAGAGTCTGGATTGTTCTTTCAGATTGACCATCCGTTTGCGGATGATAACCTGTGCTCAGGTTAAGTTGGGTCCCCATAGCAGATTGCATGGTTCTCCAAAAATGAGAAGTGAAACGAGCATCTCTGTCAAAAATGATGTTCAAAGGAACACCATGTCGAGCTACAATTTCATCCACATAGATTTTTGCAAGTCTGTCAGCAGAAAAATCCTCACGGATTGGCAAGAAATGCGCTGACTTAGTAAGACGATCAACAACTACCCAGATGGCATCATGACCTTTCTTTGTGCGTGGAAGTTTAGTAATGAGATCCATAGTAATGTTTTCCCATTTCCAAACTGGGATCTCTGGTTGCACCAATAAACCAGAAGGACGCTGATGTTCAGCCTTAACCTTAAGACAAGTAAGGCATTTTGATACATATAAGGCAATGTCTTTCTTCATACCAGGCCACCAATAATGAATACGAAGATCCTTATACATCTTATCTGAGCCAGGATGAACAGAATAACGAGACTTATGTGCTTCATCCATAAGCAAGGTGCGAAGATTATCTTGGCTTGGGACCCACAAACGGTCCATGAAGTAATACGATCCATTGTCCTTCAGTTCCAGAGCAGGTGTTATGTGATAGGGAAATTCCTTATCCATTAAACCTTGTGAAACACAAGATTGTTGAGCCTGAGAAATGCATGCTTGGATATCAGATCGAGCTTGAATAACAGATTGAACACGTACACAATGAAGCTTAGTACGTTCCTTATGACTCAATGCAAAAGCTACGACATTCGCCTTACCAGGATGGTAGCGAATTTCGCAGTCATAGTCGTTTAAAAGCTCAACCCAACGTCGTTGTCTCATGTTGAGTTCTTTCTGGTTGAAGATATGCTGAAGACTTTTGTGGTCTGTGAAAACCACACATTTTGTACCGTACAAATAGTGTCTCCAGATCTTAAGAGCGAAGACAACTGCACCCAACTCAAGATCATGAGTGGTGTAGTTCTTCTCATGTATCTTCAACTGCCTCGATGCATATGCTATGACTTTGTTCCTTTGCATCAGAACACAGCCAAGACCCAATTTAGATGCATCGCAATAAACGACGAAATCATCATTGCCCTCAGGCAAAGTCAGAACAGGCGCGTCGCAAAGCTTCTGCTTCAAGTTTTGAAAAGCTTCCTCTTGTTTGAATCCCCAATCAAAGGGTTTGTTCTTCTGAGTTAGAGCAGTTAGAGGAACTGCAATCTTCGAGAAGTTCTCAATGAAGCGGCGATAATAACCCGCTAGAGCAAGAAAAGAACGAACTTCAGTAGGAGTAGTAGGCGTATCCCAATCCTTAATCGCACTGATCTTGGAGGGATCTACATGAATACCTCGTTCGTTGACAACATGTCCTAAAAATTGAACTTCTTTAAGCCAGAATTCACACTTGGAGAATTTGGCGAAAAGTTGCTCTTTCTTTAGGAGTTCCAAAGTAAGACAAAGATGTTGCTCGTGATCAGCTCGCGTCTTGGAGTAAATCAAGATGTCATCAATAAAAACAATGACGAACTGATCCAAATAAGGCTTGCAGACCCTATTCATTAAGTCCATGAAAACAGCAGGAGCATTAGTCAAACCGAATGGCATGACTGTGAACTCTTAATGCCCATAACGAGTGCGGAAAGCTGTCTTGGGAATATCTTCTTCATGCACACGAAGTTGATGATACCCGGAACGCAGATCAATCTTCAAAATATAAGAAGCGCCCTGTAACTGATCAAAGAGATCGTCTATGCGCGGTAGGGGATATCGATTCTTGATGGTAAGCTTGTTAAGCTCACGATAATCGATACACATCCTAAAGGATCCATCCTTCTTCTTGACAAAAAGAACGGGAGCACCCCAAGGTGAAAAGCTAGGGCGTATAAAACCTTTGTCAAAGAGCTCCTGAAGCTTCTTAGATAACTCTTGCATCTCGGACGGTGCAAGACGATATGTAGCTCTAGCAATGGGATTTGCACCAGGTACAAGATCAATACGGAACTCGACTTGGCGTGCTGGGGGTAGACCAGCTAACTCTTCAGGGAAAACTTCAGAATAATCCCGAACGACAGGAATATCTGAAATAGACTTACCCTTGCCTTTATCTGCTGTAACATGTGCTAAGAAGGCCACATAGTTCTTCCGCAGATATTTCCGAGCTTTAAAACAAGACATGAGCTTGAGGCCCCCAGACGGTTTCTCACCTTGAACCTGTAGGATCTCGCCTGTCGAAAGCGGCACACGAACGATCTTCTCGAAACAAACTACCTCTGCGTGATGCTTGGATAACCAGTCCATACCCACAATGACGTCAAAGCTTCCAAGTTGCATAGGCGTGAGGTTGATTGGAAAAAGATGATCGTTAAGGTTTAACTGGCAGTTGTGAAGAATAGAATTAAGAACAATGGGTTCACCACTAGCAACCTCTACTGTCAAAGGTTTACCAAGTTTCATTCTAGACACGCGAAGTAATGGCTCAAAAGATAATGACACGAAACTCTTATCGGCACCCGAATCAAAAAGAACAGTTGCAGGATGATTATTAATAAAGAACGTACCGTTCACCACATTATCGTCCGCCTGCGCCTCTTGTGCATTCATGTTGAAGACTCGACCTCGAGCCGGAGCCTGAGCTGGATTCGCATTCACCAATCTTGAACATTGATTACGGTAGTGGGTCAGATCCCCACAGTTATAACAAGCACCTGGTGGGTAGTGTGGTCGAGCAGCTTGACCCTGTTGCTGAGCAGGAGGCTGAGCAACTTGTTGAGCCGGGTTCTGGACTGCCTGATTCTGAGCAAACCAACAAACATTGGCAAGATGACCCGACTTCCCACAGTTATTACAGAAACGACACTGATGTTGCGGCTGATGGTGATTGTTGCATCTATTGCACAAAGGTGCATTCCCTGAATAGGGCTTCTTTGCTGGAGGCTGTGCGGGTTGGTTGGGAGCTGCCTGGTTAGCTTGGGCAGTGACAGCATAGTTTTGGGAAGCCTTACGCTTCCTTGCCCTATTCGATGAACCAGGATCCTTTCCATTCTTGTTTTGACCTTTCTTGCTATCTTCTTTGTCAGATGCCTGTTTCTTGCCCTTGTCACCCTTCCTGTGTAACTTATTCTTCCGAATCTGCGACTCAGTCAATGTCGCTGCTAACTCGATAGCCTGACGGAGTGTGGCAGGGTTACTACCAGTAATGATGTCTTGCACTGAGTCAGGTAGGCCATCGATGTACCTTTCGATAGCCTTGTCAAGTGGGGTAACCATTGTTGGGCAAAGCGGACTCAACTCCTCAAATCTATCAGTATATGCCCTGTGCTCGCCACTATCTTGTTTCAAGTCATCGAACTCTCTCTCCAAAGCTCGCTGTTCATGACGAGGACAGAACTCCCTCATCATAAGGGCCCTAAGTTCAGCCCAAGTTTGTGCTAGAGCAACTTCTGCACCACGGTCTCTCATAACCCCGTTCCACCATGTGAGAGCCCTCTTCTGAAACACACTCGAAGAAAACTCGACCTTGCGATTGTCAGGACACTGCACGTGGCGAAATGTATTCTCAATGCTCTCGAACCATTGAAGAATCCCAGTAGCTCCTTCAGAACCACTAAACTTGAGTGGTTTAGCCGAGTTAAAATCCTTGTATTTGCATGGAGCATTGTTGTTGTTGTTGGCTTGGTTCCATTGAGCAAAGAGGTTTGGGAATTGAGCAGCCATCTGCTGCGCAATGATTTCTGCCAGTTCGGCAGTTGCTATCTGATTTTCGCGTCGAGGAGGCATTCTAAAAGAGGAAACATGAAAGGAAACGAGTGAGATGATTGGATGAGGAGAATGAGATGAAACAAAATCAAAAGCAAAGATGGTGGTCATTTGTCCGCATCACAAAGCAAACAAACGACACATAGTGACTAATCAAAGTAAATGGGTCAAAATAATGTATCGCGAAGACATGCTCGCCTATAAGTGAACACTCGCCCCAAGAGTTCCCAGGTAAGAGTGACTGGTCCGATTATGTGGATTTGTACGAACACTCTAGCCTTAGACAGAAAACCCAGGGTACAGGCATTCACTCTTCCAGTTTGCACGTGTTCACACTATTTAGAACCCAAAACTTTGACAAGATTTTGAAAATTTGAAAGGCACAAGGCCAAAAAATCAAACTGGAAGGGTTCAAAACCTTACAACAGATGGTTCAAAACCTAGTAATCAATCATCCAAAAACAGATGATTGATTTTCAAAGCGGATTCGAACTTGATGTTCCCGTTGTGGTTATCACCTAAGGATAGGTGAAGTACATGTTTTAAAATCTAAACACAAGATAACTTGTGTTGGGGTCCAAGAAAAGTTATAGTCTAGGTCAAAGAATTACTAATAACCTAATTCCCTATAACCATTGGCTCTGATACCAACTCCTCTGTCACACCCCGACCACGTAGAACATACAAAACATGGCGGAAACGTCGGGGAGTGTTGTAACAGAATTAATTGTTTCATAACCATGGCATTCAATGTTGTACTTTATTTATTAAACAAGAGTGTTATATTGTCTTAAACAGGAAACAAAGAGTTCATAACATAATTAAACTAGTCTATCTTCATTTTTAGTCTCTAAGGCACAGGTCCGCCCTAGTGTCACGATCATCATCCTACGCAATAGCTCCTGAAAACACATGTGAAAATAGGTACGTCAGCATAAAAATGCCTGTGAGATACATAGGATTTGTGAAAAGAGGATTCCTAACTTATAAGTTTAGAAAAAGTTGTTTAACAAAAGTCAGTCATGAATCTTGTAAGTTGTTTTGTTTTGTAAATCATTCAAAAAGCAATGATATGTATAAATAAGAGAATAATGTAAGGTTAAATGAATAACTATGAAAAATGAGTTTGTATAAGATAAGTTGTTTTGTAAATCAATGTCTTGTGAAAATAAGTTGTTTATGTAAAACGTAATATGTCAAATATTGAAATGATTTAAGTAACGCTACGACATGTAATATCATACAAACACTTATTTATAGGAAGTACCAGAGGCGTATCCACCATGCTTGTATCATATTACACACGCCTCGTTACTCAAATCACTTAGTCAAACCAACCACCAATGTAAATTGTTTATGTATAAATGAATTGTCATGTGTTAATGTGTAAACCATATCGAAATGTCTATGTCCAATGTAAACCACTAAATGTGTATATCAATGTCAAAATGTTTATGTTTAATGTAGATCATGTAATGTGTACCCAAAAATATCATGTATGGTAAGTGAAATATATCAACTAAACCATATGTAAACTGCACAATAACAAGGTATGGAAGTAAAACATGGTTTAAATCAAAGTTATGTTTTGTGGAACAAATGCATGCTATACTGATACAAACATTTATGCGGTATTGTGAAAATTCATACATCCAAGCCTTGAGACTGTGGCGATAAACTCTTAAACAAATTAAAGGTTTATCTAAGTTATGTGTATCGAATTCGGTCATTCCTTTCATCCAAACCTACCCAGGATGTCCGGAACGGGAGTTGTCAATTCCTATGGTACCACTACCTACTAACGAACGGCGTAGCTAATGTTAATGAATGTATTGTTCCATTGTAAACAACCCACATGTCATACCAAAATGTAAGCATGTGATGAAAACAACTGTACTAAGTATGCACACAATGGGCATACATAGCATGAAATGTAATGTAAAACAATGTACTAAGTATGCACACAATGGACATACATAGCATGATTTGTAATGTAAAACAATGTACTAAGTATGCACACAATGGACATACATAGCATGGAATGTAATGTAAAACAATGTACTAAGTATGCACACAATGGACATACATAGCATGAAATGTAATGTAAAACAATGTACTAAGTATGCACACAATGGACATACATAGCATGAAATGTAATGTAAAACAATGTACTAAGTATGCACACAATGGACATACATAGCATGAACACAATGAAATCATGTACTATAAATGTACTAATGAACATAGCAAGTATATGATGTGAAAGCAGGAAAGCACGAAAGTAACAAGTAGGCACATGTGTTTCACCCCAAAACAGTTTGGAAAACAGTAAAAGAGGGGTCTATGTACTCACTTGAGATTGCTCAGAAGTCCTAAGATAACCACCAAGCAATGCTAGAGATCACGGAATCAAACGGCACCTAATATAGGTAACTATGTTAATAAACCGGACCTAAAATCGGAGGATCGGATAGAATGAGGGCTCGTAAACCAAATGAGTATGGAGACTCGTGTAATATGGTTTAAAAAAGCCTACATGCTAAATGAAACCTAACATAAGTGCTTACGACCCATTACGACCCGTTTAGGTAGCTTATGCTACTTTAACGTGTCGTTCGCGTGAAACGCGTTCGGACCGCCTAACTAGTCCTATGACAAGTAACATATGCCTTAACATGTCTAATATTGTTGTCAAATCAGTTTAGATGTCAAAATTTATGTTACATATGTTTATAATGAATTTTGGCATCAAAGGGGTATTTTGGTAATTTACCTAAGGCATATAAACTACCTATCATACAACTACTTAAACGAAGCGACCATAAGGTATAACCTCGGAAGGTTATTCCCTATATACTATGGTCACCTAATGTATTTGGTCGGATTCTAATGATCGACCAAATGGGTCGGGTTCGAAGGTATAAGCGATTTATTAGATCGCTTACCCTTACGACCCTAGACAACGTGGTAATCAGTAGGCATAGTCACAAGGGACTATAACCATCGTGATTACGCTCACGTTGCGAAGTTCAAACGAACTTTGCATTGACCATAAACTGGTCAATGCAGAAAGTCAAACAAAGTTTGACTTTCGGACTCGAAAAGCAATAAAAGAACGAAGGAATACTTACGAAGGGTCCCCGAATTCTAATCTTGATTCAAGTAGCTCAGGTATGAAACAAAGGTTTCAACTTAGAGCTTCTCAAATCAGATTCTTGTGAGGAATGAGTGAAGTTGAGGTGGGTATTTATAGGATTTCCCGAACCGTTAGGATCGTTTCTTGGAGAAGAGGGAATGATCACATCCCTACACTTGTTGGAATGTTGTGGTAGCTCATTTTTCCCCCACCACGAGAGTTTGACACATGGCATTGGCCTTTGGAGGGTTTAAGGGCTGTTAACATGTGTTTAAATGGCTTTTTCTTATCAGAAGGGACCTCGCGTGACGCCAAGGGGGCTAGGTGTCACGCTAAGGTCCCTCTGTTCTGCAATTGGTTTCCAAAGCTTCCAATTCAGTCCCCGTTGCGTATTAAGGCCATTTCCGACATGTTTAAGGCTCGTTAAATCATTTTCAAGGCTCCACAAGGATGCCTAAACATTGTGGACATGAAACATGCTCAAAAATATGCCGGATGTCAGTTCGTTTGGTCGTACGATCGCGATGTTCGGTTAATTACGACGGAATGCGTATAAGCGCGAAAAACGATCTAAATTGCGTGACGAATGGATTTTTCTTATGCCAAACACTAAAATAAAATATTTTAGTGTTTACATGAATTTTTGGATGTCCGTAGGTATTCAGAACGTAAGTTAAGTGTATGTTTTGACGCTTTTAGTCCCTAATTGACCCAAAAGTTTATTTTAGCACACCGAACCCCTCCAAGCCTATTTCTAAGCTATATAAAGGATATTTAAGGTGTGTTTAACTTATGGTCATGTTCTGGAATGTTCGTTACAGTTCAAATTGGCATACTTTCATAGTTTTTCAAGTTTAGTCCCTGTAAGCGAATTAACTCGTTTTTGCCATACCAAAGCCTTCAAAACTTATTTCTAAGTTATGTAAAGGTTATTTAAGGTATGTTAAGTGTATGTTTATGAAACGGAGTATTTGTCGCATTAAACTGATTACGTTTACGCACCAGTTTGCGTATAATCCTCCAGAAAGCGATATAGAGTTTGAAATTGAATAAAAGTCAAAACATGAAAAATGTAAAACATAACCAAACAAAAATTGGGATCAAATAACATTGTTTTATTGATAACTGAACTGTTCACAATGATTACAAGCACAGATGTCACACAACAGACCATATTCAACACAAACATGTATATAACATCATGTTTCAAGCTTTGGAAACCATCTTTTTAGGTTAGGGTTTTAAATCTGTTTTTCTTGTCGAATCTGTGTATTTTTATCAATAACTTGAAGGTTTTCACCATTGAACATCATGAAGCATCTTATTACATAGATTAGAAGCTTAAACAGCCTTTGTAGCCAAACTGTTAGGTTTCATGGATAAAAACTCTTTTCTTGTTGTTCAAAGACCTTTTAACACAAAACACATCATAATGTTAATCAAGGAGGGAATTGATACCATGGTTCTACATGAAAAGGGGCTGGAACAAGTATGTAAGAAGTGAAATGAGTTTGGGGTATGAATTGTTGCATAAAAAGTAAAACAAAAAGTGATGTGTGGGGGTGTGGGTTCTTATCACACAAGAGGGGAGGACAAATGCCCCCTTTGACTTCAAACTTGCACCAATTTCCACGGATTTAGATTGGAATTATGAGATATTTGATACTATTGTAGGAACCGTTCGCGTAAATAAATAAAATAAACAAATTTTATTCAAAGATTACAATACAGAAAATAGAGAAATCTGAAAAACTATTACAAATTACAACTGAATTAAGCAAAGTACAAGAAATGTAGAAGAAGCAGATTGGCTGAGTCACGTGTACACATGCTTCCCTTAAAACAAATTCCGAGTCTCCCAGGAGTACTAGTTTTGTTTCCTAGGGTACAACAGCCGGAGCAGTAGTACTGCCGGAGTTCGCCTACAACCCGAAGGTTACCTTGAAAAATGCTGGAGAAGATTAGAAAATGTAGAGAGAAAGTTGAAGATTGCTGTTGTGTCTCTGGTATCTTCTGTAGCTGGGTATGGAGCTATATTTATACAGCTCCTAAGTCGAAACAGTCAAAACGGAATTGAAGAGAGGTTTAAATTGCATTAAACGTCTTCAATGCAAGTTAATACGTCATTTAATTCACAGTTATAACCGTTTGACTCGTCAGTTTTGAATGCAGAACTGAAACACCTTCGACATTAAATGCTAAAGGCTTCTGCGCGCGCGAGCAAGACACAATGGTGTGCGCGCGTCCTTGCGTGCGCCGGTCAGCACTCTCATGCGCGCGTGCGCCACACTTACTCAAGTCCATGCGCGCGTGCGCCACGTCACCTGTGGACCTATACGAGAACACCACATAGTCACGCCATTGGCTCACTCTGGTGCACCGCGCACGCCACATCAGGACCCATGCACCATGCGCACAACCGCGCGCCTTCATGCCACGTGTACTCGCGCGCGGACTGCCCCGTCACGCGCCTCGAACCTGCGCACCACTTGGTCCTTGCAGCCTATGTGATCCACCACGCGCACGTGGTCAAAAATACAAAGGCAGCTCTCGGCGATGCGAGCGTGCGAAGTGCGCCATCAAAGCGCCACATTGCGCCTCATCGCCCAAGCCACGCGTGCGCTCGCGCGAGTGCGAGTTAGGGTGCTCCGCACCCTTCGCGAGTACACTTAGTGTGTGATTCCATGAAACAATAAGGATGGAGAGTTCCCACGTAAATACCCATTTAAGTTCCATCTCTCCTCCGAGGTGGGACAAGGTGCTACTTTCCCTTTTGTTTCAGCATTCAATGTTTCAAACACCCAACTTTGAGCATCGATATCTCATTCATCTTAGCTCTGTTTTGGATGTGGTTTAGTTCGTTGCGAAACTCTTCCAACATAGAACACAACCCCACAAATAAATATATAAAACCCGCTCATTTTCTTATATTTATTTCTAGCCAAAATAGGAAAAAAATCATTTTCCTATATTTGTGAAAAATGTTATTTTCACCTATTTTCCAACAATCCCCCACATGAAAAATGTTATTTTCATCAAATTTCCAACCATCCCCCACATGTATGGAAATCGATCTTTTCCTTACACTTTTCAATGATAAACTTCGACAGTTGAGTATTTGCAAGATAGGTAGGTTGTTACCTTTGAACCTTCTTTTGTGAAGCATACTTAGCTTACTAGCGGTTTTTAGACGCGATGTCCTTGAACATACCCCCATTTGTTTAAACGACAATACACTTCACACAATACTCTCCCTGGTTTGGCCAACCCCTCATTGTCGTGTCCTATTATGGTCCTGGAACACTTGCCTGGTTCTGCGAGAGCTCTAGGCTTGCGCACCCCACAAAGCCATTCGAAGCGACCCTACTTCTCTCTCACATAGGTGATTCCCATAATCATTAAAAGCATCATGGTTATTTGATTTCCCGAAATCTTTAACCTTAATATGCTTAGCCTCACTTCAATGTCACTGATTGGAATGCACTAGGAAGTATATAACTCCCTTTTATTTGGTTTGGGGTACTCCCCCACAATGACTCCATTTTGGTAATATGATTAAGTTGTCCTATTGAACTTAGATCTTGGGACCTCCACTCAACTAAGTTAGGTTTTGTAGGATCGTATTCTGACCCGAACGAGTCGTTCAGAGGAGTTTTAGTCAATTACAGGTGCGGAAAACAAGTAATCAACTTAGAAACAGCTAGATTATCACTTAAATCACCTTTCTGATTGATTTATAACAGATTACAATCAAATCTCGATCCGGCAGCACTTCGGTACGAGTTTCAAGAACACGTTACAAATGATTTCGTCCTTGAGGTATATATAGGACAAGTGATTTCGCTCATATGGACAAGATGTCCATAAAAGCGAAACCCCTTCTTGCCATAAAAGCGAAACCCCCCCTCTCAGCATAGGGGTTTCACATATGTGTACATAGGGGTTTCACATATGTGTACATAGGGGTTTCACATATACGGACATGTCCATATATGTGAAATCACTTTTAAGGCTAATTAGGGGTTTCACATATACGGACATGACCATATATGTGAAATCACTTTTAAGGAAAACCCGTACAAAATGCCCTAATCTAACAATCTACGACTAAGACTCGATACAAGACGAAGTCGACAGATGTAGTGCACCAACAGACTCCCCCTCAGATGTTGACGAGTCGCAGTGTCGAGTCTTTGTCAATATCATGTCTTCACATCTTCAGTCTTGATCTGTCTCTGGGCTTCTCTCTCTCAATCTTTTCTTGCATGTCTTCAGACTCCCCCTTGCGATATGCTGGCATTTCTTCAGTTCATCAGCATCATCAGCTTTAGGATCGTTGTCTGGCTTTTCATCTAACATCTTTTCAATATCAATCAGCCTAATTCTTCATGTTCCAAGATCATTTCCTGGCTACTCCTGCACATTCTTAACCCAGAATTAAATTTTCTGATGACCACTTGTAAATATCACAAAAATGATCTAACAATTTTAGTTTCTGATGAACCATTTGAAAAAATATCATTTTCATTTTCAAATAACATACTCTCCCAAACCATCTATTCATCTTGTTTAGCACTTGGAATTTTGAAAATTAGCTCTTCAACATCAGTTGTCGAAAATCTTTTTGAATTTTTCAAAAGTTTATGCTAAAACACACCGAAAATCTTTTTGTAATTTTGAGTGAAAAGAAATGCAATAAAGAAATATTTACAAACAATATTTTTGTGAGTTTGTGCAAGAGGATCATATCAGTTTATGACAAATCACAAGTACCGTTGAGCTTAGTTACACATTAAGAATTAAACAATTCACTTAGATTGCCGATATACTGATCCATTTAAATTCTCACACAGATTTCAACTAATTCAGGATATGAGTTAGGTGTTTTAAGAACTTAAACTCATTCATGTGTCCCACCTCTTGAATATACTCCCGTATCCAGATCCCAATATTCAGTCTTACAGGTGAGTATACCACAGATGATATCTGTCAGGGGAATAAATTATAGTACGAGGGCCGTGAGAGCTCAGGTCGATCTTTCGATACGCAGAGAGATGACGGCTTCGACTTTTGGTGTGTCCCCTTTAGAGGATCTTTTGTTTACAACAGCCATGACTAGCATTTTTCAATGTTTCATCATTTTTTTAGCTGAGGGCTGCGCTATATTTCAAGCATGCGGAAAGTATTCTCCGGGGACTAGGTCAGAAATTTCTTTCAGCAGAAGTCCCGGGATAATACCCCAGATATCACTGAGCATAAAGACCTAGTATCTCAGAATAAGGGACCTTTCAAACGAGATTTCAGGGGTTACCTATATATCCAAGTAGTGTTCCCCACGAAATAAGCAAGTTTGAAATTTAGTTTATATCCCGAAAAAGTTTACTAAATGTGTAAAAACCTATCAGCATATCATCAGTGAGACTGTTTAACGCTATTCAAACATTACATTTCTTTAGCATACTGTGACTGTCTACTGATGTACTATCATTTCCTCTTCTTAGACACCAAAACTCATTTTTGATTTTATCATGTTTTTGCCTTTTTCAAATTTTCAAATGTTTTTGGATTTTCTGAAATTTTCTACTCCCCCTAAAATGCAAACACATTTCAGGAAATTTGAAAACAAACTATACAGAAAGTGACAACTGATATCAAATCACCTCAATTCGCCATCCACTTGGCATAAACAATCAGAACTCCCCCTTTCACAAAACTATTTTCTCATTATGATTTCAAAACACTCAAGTTTGTTTTAATCAAAATGATTTGTCCGGAAAATAAGTTTTGTTAATTTTCAAACCACTTGTAGGTTAGGGGAATGGTTCATCATTTTGTCCATTCAATCTCTTGTATCAGGATTACATCAAGTTCAAACTAATGACCTTGAGTAATCACTTTGTCAGAATCAACCTCTTACCACTTGTAAGTATATCCAAAACAATTAATCACATGTAGGAATAAAACATCTACACAAACCATTTTACCAATCAAGATGCCGATTCCTGCTTCACACTTACCAATCTGGAAGCTCCGGCAATTCATACTTAACCTGTAAAATGCTAACAATTTTAAGAACTTTTCATACAAACTCATAAAACATGAATGATGCCGATTCCTGATCCACGATTACAAACTTGGGATCTCCGGCAAGTCAGGTTTTTCAATGAAAGAAAATATCCACCCAAGCCTGACCAGCCTTGGGTGTAACCTTCTCAACTTCACTAGGGGTTGGGCTATAAGTTGCCTTCTTTGTAGCATAAAACTCCTTTACCCCTTTAACCTTCCCATCAATCATTTTTCCAAAAATTTTCTTTACGTTTCCATTAAAAGCTTTCTCAACATCAAATTCATTCTCAGAATAACCCTGATTTAAGATTTCAGATTTTCCAGTTTTCCTTTTAAAATTTTCAGTCCTCAATGGTGGAAAGTTCTTATCATCCATTGAAAGAACTGAATTTTCATCACTCTTATCAAATTGTGGCTCCTCTGATTTTGTGGAATCAGATTCATCGCCAGATTTTGCATCAAATTTCTTAACAACCCAATTTTTGTTGTCAAGTTTAACACTTCGCCTGTAAAATCTCTTCAAACACTCACCAACTTCAAATGTTGAATTTTTGAAAACTTTAAATTTTTCAGTTGGTGGTTCAGTTTTATCAACAATAACTTCTTTCAGTTTTCCAGAAACTCCCTGTTTTGTGTTTGTCGCTTTCGGACAATTCCATGCAATATGACCAACTTCATTGCATCGGAAACAGGTTCTTGTCTCTTTGTTCACATAAGCTCCATTCTTTCTCTTTTCAGCAAGAAACTCCTTGTTTGACTGTTTCCAAAATGAGCTCTTTGCTTCTTCTTCATGACTGGTTCCTGCAACATATGTCATTTTTGATTTAAAATCTCGAACATATTTCTCATTTTTATAATTTTCAGGTGGAATAAAACCAAGTCCTTTCTTTTTGTAGTTACGATTGTGGTTTGATTTCTTTTGAAAACCAGAACCAGAATTGTAACCCTTTTTCTTGTTCAAACGTTGTTGAACTCTTGAAGTGTATTTTTTAGGTTTTCCAGTAGGATTTAAATCTTTAATTTCAGAAATATTAATTTCTGTCATTTTGAAAACCTTTTTAATCATGTCAAACCGAACACTTCTAATTGGAAATTCTTTATCAAAATATAATTTGTCAGAATCATTCAAAGTATATACAACTTCAAATGTTTCGTCATTCAAATTAGATTTTGACAACAAAAACTCTTTACTATAAACCCGTTTTCCTGACGACTTTGAACTCTTGACAGATGAACTCGAACTTCCGACAGACTGACACGAACTTTCGGACTCGGACTTTGACTCTGACTCCTCATCCTTATCCAACACCTGATCAACCACTCGTTTTATCAGTTCTGACTCATGATCTGTGTCGGACGCTGTGAACGTGACATCAATATTGTCCGGTAAAACATCGGTTATCTCAGATTCTAACTTAATATTGACCGCCTGTTTTAGTTCTTCCTCGTTAGGTTTCCTAGATGAGTACCCTTCCCAAATCGGAGGCGGACACTTATTATAACATACACCCTGTTTCTTACCAGTATCCTTTTCCTTTGGCTTTTTGATTTTATCTTCATCTTTAAATGCCTCGAAACCTTCAACTGTTGGATAAATTCTATCCATTACATAGTCACAACCTTTGTAACTTTGCAGCAATCTTCTGATTCTTTCATTCTCAGTTGCTTCACTATCCAACTCTTTCTTCCACTTTGCACATTCTTCTATGTACATGTTGATCTCTTTCTGCTTTGTCATCATAGTAGCATTCAACATCTTCATAGCTTTCTCTCTTTCAGTGTTAGTCTTCTCCAGACTATTCACATGTCTGTTCAGTACATCATACGACTTTTTCAAATTCTTTACATCAAACAATAACTGTTCTTTCAACTTTTCTAACTCACTAAACCTCTCATCTTTCTCTATACATGGTTTACAAGACTCTAAACATGTAAGACAAGGTTTTGTGATTTCAACAATTTTCTCAACTTCAACTATTTTCTCTACTTCCACAATTTTCTCAATCACTTTGACTTCTTTCAATTCTTTTGCAGCTTTCTTCTCTTTGAGTTTCTTCAATTTTTCTGCAAAATAAAATTCAAAACTATCAGAAGATAAGTGAGTTTTTCCAATATTAATCTGTTCAATATCTTCATCACTATCACTTGTCTCTGACGAACTGTTTTCAGATGAAACAGATCCTTCATCTTCACTTTTCTCTTCATCAGATAACACTTCCATCCATTCCTTCAGCATTTCAGGCTTTTGAATAATATGAGCAATAAACGCTCCAACATTTGAATCAGCTGGAATGTATTTGTCCCAGCTAAATCCTTCAGATATTTTCTCATCATCTTGATCACAAATGCCAAAATAAGCTTTCTTGTTTGCATTCTCGATCATTCTTCCATGTGCCGTTTGTGGCTCTTTTTGTTGATGTGGTTGATGAGTGATTTGCTGATAAATGGTCTTCCTATAATAATCATCTTTTCCAGAAGACTCCTTTGCTCCTCTTGGCTCCTGATTCTTGCACTCTCTTTTAAAGTGTCCTTTTTCCCTGCAACGAAAACAGACAACTTTAGATTTATCAAATCCAAGATTAGAAAGATTTGCATCCAAGAAATCAGTTCTCCCTGTCACCAATCTAAACTTTTCTGCTCTCCTCAAAACACTTGCTAAAGCCCATTTAATATCCATCAGTTCTAGCTCCTCTGCATCGATTTGGTCATAATCTTCTTTTGTTAGCATTGGATTACCAATTCTTCCGGCAATCAACCCTTCATAAGATTCCAATGCAGTAACCAATAATCCCATATGATGCTTTACTACTTCTTCAGAATAATTTTGACCGTTTTGAAGATGTAGAGCTACATTGCACTGAATTGAATGAGCATTTACAGCAGATGAACTTTGAACACTTGGAGGATTCACCGTTGCGAACCCACTAGTGTTAATTGAACCTTGACTACTTGGTGTAGATTGATTTCCAGCACTAAATGCAGTTTGTATCTTTGGACTTGCTTCAGCAGTTTGAACATTTCCTTTATAGTACAATTTAATATCTTGTTGATGATTAGAACTGTTCATTCTAGCAATTTTCTGCTGCTCCAGATCCTGTGCCTCCAACTTCTCTATGAACTGTGCAATCGATAGCCTTTTAAACTGTCCAGAATTCTTCAATATCATCAAATATGTACCCCATTCCTGTTGCGGTAGCGCGTCTGCAAGCTTTTCAACCCATTCTGCTGGAGTTTTTGTTATCTTCAACTGTGACATGGTGCGTACAAGATGACAGTATCTTTCGATAAGACTTTTTGTTGTTTCACTAGGCATGCACGCAAATAGTTCAAACTCTTTTTTCAGCAATGCTACTTTGCTTTGAAGCATTTCAGTACTTCCTTCAAATTTCGTTTTAAGAGCTTCCCAAATAGAATAAGCGTTTTCATCATGTTGAAGCAACACAAAAATATCTTCTTTAACAGCCTGTTGTAACAAATTGATCATCATCTTTTCTCCTTTGTAACTCTCTCTTTCTTGTTCCGTGAATTCTGAAATGATTTTATCAATTCCCGCTGAATTCTTTGGTCTCTCGTATTCAGTTTCGATGCTTTCCCAGGCTTTTAGATGATTCGCCTGAACCCAATTCTCAAAACGTTTCTTCCATCCGTGATAATCTTCAATTCCCATGAGTTTTGGAGGTTTTTGCATTGTTCCAGTTTCATTCTCCATGTTCATGTTCTTCGCAATTTCAGCCGGAGAAGCCGAAGTTGAAGCAAAAGCGTTGTAAAACTCGGAATCCATTTTTCGGTAGCAACTTGAATTTCTTGATAATCACTTGATGAACACCTGACGAATACCTTTCTGTAAAAGTGAAATCAGAATGATATACTGTCTTTGGAGCGAAATCAAATTCAATTGAATGTCCTTTCGAGCGAAATCAGTATCTAAGATGACCCTTGGAGCGAAATCAGTCACTAAGATGACCCTTGGAGCGAAATCAGTTGCTAAGATGACCCTTGGAGCGAAATCAGTTGCAAATGTGACACAAAAGCGAAATCACATGTAAAATGTGACACAAAAGCGAAATCACATGTAAATGTGACACAAAAGCGAAATCACATGTAAAATGTGACACAAAAGCGAAATCACATGTAAAATGTGACACAAAAGCGAAATCACTTCGAAGATGTTTTGGACCATTTTTACTTTGAATTTGAAGCTCAAACTTTCAGGGATTTGTCTATGACCACTTTCCTACAATCTGTGAAAATTTGAGCCGAATCCGACCGTTAAATCTTGGTCTGACGAAGAAAGAATGTGTAGAATTAAGAAAAAGTGATGAAATCCAGTAAATCTATGTAGAACTCCTCCTCCTGAAGCTCTGATACCACTTGTAGGATCGTATTCTGACCCGAACGAGTCGTTCAGAGGAGTTTTAGTCAATTACAGGTGCGGAAAACAAGTAATCAACTTAGAAACAGCTAGATTATCACTTAAATCACCTTTCTGATTGATTTATAACAGATTACAATCAAATCTCGATCCGGCAGCACTTCGGTACGAGTTTCAAGAACACGTTACAAATGATTTCGTCCTTGAGGTATATATAGGACAAGTGATTTCGCTCATATGGACAAGATGTCCATAAAAGCGAAACCCCTTCTTGCCATAAAAGCGAAACCCCCTTCTTGCCATAAAAGCGAAACCCCCCCTCTCAGCATAGGGGTTTCACATATGTGTACATAGGGGTTTCACATATGTGTACATAGGGGTTTCACATATACGGACATGTCCATATATGTGAAATCACTTTTAAGGCTAATTAGGGGTTTCACATATACGGACATGACCATATATGTGAAATCACTTTTAAGGAAAACCCGTACAAAATGCCCTAATCTAACAATCTACGACTAAGACTCGATACAAGACGAAGTCGACAGATGTAGTGCACCAACAGGTTTCCCTCGTATTCCCATTTATCTCGGGCTTTTGTCCCATTTCTCTTGATGACGTTTCAACTAACTCTCTGCTTAAGCCTTTTGTAAACGGGTCCGCAATGTTATCCTTTGATCTCACATAATCAATTGTGATAACACCCGTTGAGAGTAGTTGTCGTACCGTGTTATGTCTACGTCGCATATGCCATGATCCGCCATTGTACATTAAGCTTTGAGCTCTACCAGTCGCTGATTGGCTATCACAATGTATACATATGGCTGGCAAAGGCTTTGGCTGTCACACCCCCAAAATCCACTAGCGCAGTATCACCGCAGGAGGCGTGACATGACCAGGATCAAGCCACCAATCATATTGAACAAAGCATGTAAATAAATATAAAATCCAACACAATATAATTAGTGTCCAATCAAAAACATAGTTTAAGTTGTAAGCGGAAGCATAATGTTTAAAACCAAAGCATAAGTTTAAATGTTTAACACGAAACTCTACAGTCCGTGTCCCACAACGACCACGCCTCCTTGTGCAAGCTCCATAAATACCTATCGACCTGCAAGGCATGTAACAACGAGTCAACAACAAAGTTGAGCGAGTTCACAGTTAGTTGTTTAATTTTAATGTTTGTTTCGAAAACCATAAGTTGTTTCGTAAACCACGAGTTAATCAGTATCTTTGTTTGCCAAACCATATCCATAATCAGTGGGGGCTTCCCTATGTGAACCACTAGACCGTTACCATATCGACAACTGACGAAAGTAAGTTGTGCCCTAAGTCAGTGTCTATCATCATTGACTGAGTGCCCAGATCCATTAGTACACGCCCGTCCTACCGGCACGGTGTGTGGCTTTTCAACCCTAATAGAGCTATTAACTAATGACCCGCTCGCCATTGGCCCGGCGATTAAGTCGATATAAAAATGAGGGACTTAATGATAGAGTTTTGTCTAGTAAGTTTAAGGTTGTTGTCCTACCCAAGGAGGATGAACGTACGTATTATACCCAAGGAGAATACGCAGATTTAATATTGCCATCCTACCCATGGAGGATGGAGGTACATATCCTACCCAAGGAGAATATGTAGGTTCCATTTTAGTTCCTTAACCCATTCCCAACCACCGGGAATCCCATACCTTATAAAGAGTGTAAACTCACCTCGGTTTGCTAAATTAACTTGATCACAATTAGTTCAGTCAAAGCCTATAGTATGCATGTATACACAATCAGCTCATGTTCGTAATGTTTCATGTATAATCTAATCATCACAAGGGGTGCTCGGGCAAATATCATCAAGTAACACATAAACAATTATTCAAGTTCAGGTAAACCATACATCAGATAATTGATTCATAACAACACATAACTGTTCCTCAGTCTTCACTAACATAGATATCCATTAACAGACTTAACTGAGTTACTGTGCAGTTTACCCACTTGACGAAACTTCCTAGTTTCATCGTGATCCCTTATCGACAAAATCCCCTTGTTACGTCGTGATTCCCTTTGACGAAACCCCTAGGTTTCGTCGTGATCCATGTTGACGAAAACTCCCATGTTTCGTCGACATATGGGTTTCGTCGATCATGCATCAGTTACGTCATGCCAACAGTTCATTACACAGAAACCCTTATCGCCGTCATCAAAACAATCAGTTTGTAATCATTATCCAATCATAACAGAATCATACATTAACCTTAAACAACTTAACCTATATGATGGCCATTACATGAAAACAAATTCGCAGATTCATCAATATCACAACCTATCTCATCGATCAACATCCTATTCAAATCAATAATAACAAGAAATCCTAATCATTACTATCTTAGAAAAGATCTATGATTATCGTGCTGGTTAATCATTAAACCCATAATCACATCAATAACAAGATACACAATCACAACATCAACAGAACGCATAATTACGTTATTATACATATTCATGATTGTCAGCCATAGCACAATTAACAGTCTGTTCAATATCTAATCAGGAAATCAATATTAACACGAGTGTTGATGCACTCACCGGAGAATCGTAAAGAATAGCGGTACAAGAATCGGTGAGATGGAAGCCTTGAGTGGATGTACTGTTGCCGTCGCACAGGGAGATAGGGAGAGAGACTCTAGGGTTTTCAATTTGCCTACTGTGAGTCGAATGTAACAGTTTCACGTAATAAGTACCCACATAAGTCTACCGAGCCTCAATGGGCTTCGGCGTAACCCTGGGCCGGCGAAAACCTAGGTTTCGTCGTGACGACCATGGCGAAACCCCAAGGTTTCGTCGAGTTATGTGATGGTGAAACCCCCAAGGTTTCGTCGAGATGAATTGTGGCGAAACCTCAGGGTTTCGTCGAGCTTACCAGTGGTGAAACATTGTAAGGTTTTTAACTTTTAACATATCACAAATTTATAACACTACACATTAACACATTAATCATATAGTAGCATGCATAAGCTAGAATGGGACAAGTATTGTATAGAGGAAAGACCTTGAAAACTCGAGTTGTCACATTGGCCATCTTGGAATATATTCCACAAATTGACGTAGCCATTCCGCCTCCTCTCCTGACTTATCTAAGGCGATAAATTCCGATTCCGTTGTGGATCTTGCTATAACCATTTGCTTAGAAGACTTCCAAGCAATAGCAGCTCCTCCAAGTGTAAACACGTAACCATTTGTTGATTTGGAATCTTTATTATCCGATATCCAGTTTGCATCAGTGTATCCTTCGATCACCGCTGGTTGTCGGTTATAATGCAGTCCATAATCTCTTGTGTATCTTATGTATCTAAGCACACGCGTGATAGCTTTCCAATGATCCACGCACGGATTACTGGTGTATCTACTTACCATACTCACCACGTAAGCCAAGTCGGGTCTAGTACATGTCATTAGATACATTAGACTGCCAATAATTCTTGAGTACTCTAACTAAGCAACTCCCTCTCCTTTATTTTTCTTGAGATGGTAGGAGGTATCAACTGGAGTTCGAGCTACAATCGTATCTTCCGAATTGAATTTTTCAAGAATATTATCCACATAGTGAGACTGACTTAACACAAGACCATCTTGGGTTCTTATGATCTTTACTCCAAGAATTACATCCGCTAAACCCATGTCTTTCATATCAAATCTCACGTTCAACATGCTTTTAGTAGCTTTGGTAATTTTATCATTACTCCCAATGATAAGCATATCATCTACATAAATGCATAAGATCACATAACCTTCATTTGTGTCTTTGAAATAAACACATTTGTCGCACTCATTTATTTTGAAGCCATTGTCAATCATGACATGATCAAACTTTGGGTGCCATTGTTTTGGCGCTTGCTTCAAGCCATAGAAAGACTTGACGAGTTTACATACTTTACCCTCTTGACCTAGGGCGGAGAAACCTTTAGGTTGCTCCATGTAAATCTCTTCTTCTAAATCGCCATTTAGAAATGCGGTTTTAACGTCCATTTGGTGAACTTCCAAATTTCTTAAAGCCGCTATAGCAAGAACCAATCTAATCGAGGTTATGCGCGTCACAGGCGAGTAGGTATCAAAGTAATCTAGGCCTTCCTTTTGTCTAAATCCTTTAATCACCAACCTAGCCTTGTATTTATCAATACTTCCATCAGTTTTCATCTTCCTTTTGAATATCCAATGATATCCAAGTGGTTTGCAACCATGTGGAAGATCTACTAACTCCCATGTATGATTTTGTAATATAGAATCAATCTCGTTCTTTATTGCTTCTTTCCATTGAGGTCCTTTCGAAGAGGAAACCGCTTCACGATATGTACTGGGCTCGCCCTCAACCATATAGCTAACGAAGTCTGGACCGAAGGATTTTTCAACCCATGGCCTTTTGCTTCGCCTACGATCACCTTCTTCAACCTCAGGCCGTTCATGTGTCTTATCATGAACTATCTCATCAACTGGCGTAGATGAGCTTTCACCTACTTCAAAAGTAGGTGTTGACAGTGTTGTAGAAATCGGCCTAGGCGGCCCATTAATCGGCGCCTAGGCGCTAGGCGGCCACTTACTGCCTAATTTTGAGCTAGTCGGTTAATTAATCGGCCATGGTCAAAGTCGGTCAAAGACGGTACCTAGGCGGTCCTAGGCGGTCAAAAATTGGATTAATCGGACTATATTAATCGGTCAAAATCGGTCCTAGGCGGTCCTAGGCCGTCAAAATTGGTCAAAATCGGTCAAAATCGGTCAAAATCAAACCATACTATCTGAAACTTGAAGTATTTATGTGAATTTTGAAGTATTATTTTTATATTATTGGGTATATATATATAATTTTGAAAAAATACATATAAAAATCCCATTTCGATTAATCCCGATTAATCCCTAGGCGGTACCTCACCACCCGACTAGAGCGTAGCGCCTTCTACCACATTGGGTGTTGATGACGTTGCATGTGTTTGTCTTCTCAAAGGAAACACATTTTCAAAGTATGACACAACGTTAGGATTCACCTCCATGATAGTGTTTACGTGTACATCTGGATTCTTGGACTCATGTACAAGAAAGCGATGTGCACTACTTTGATGTGCATACCCAATAAATATGCAATCAACAGTTTTGGGTCGTATCCTAAGAGCCTTAGGAGGTGGTACAATCACCTTTTCTAGGCACCCCCACACTTTCAAGTATTTGTATGAAGGCTTCTTCTTTTTCCATAACTCATATGGAGTTTCGTCTCTCTTTTTGAGTGGTATCTTGTTCAAAAGATAATTAGCCGAGAGAATGGCTTCCCCCCACATTTCCTGGCTCACCCCAGAACTTATCAACATGGCGTTCATCATTTCTTTCAATGTACGGTTCTTTCGTTCCGCCACGCCATTTGATTTTAGAGAATAAGGAGGTGTACACTCATGTACAATGCCACTTTTTGCGCATAAATCGGCAAAAGGTGCAACATATTCGCCTCCTCGATCGCTTCGCAAAGCTTTTATCTTCTTTTGAAGTTGATTCTCAACTTCATTTTTATACAAGATAAATTTATTTATTGCTTCATCTTTACTTTTTAGTAAATATACATAGCAATATTTAGTACTATCATCAATAAACGTGATGAAGTACTTATTTCCACCTCTTGTGGGTACCGCTTTTAAATCACAAATATCAGTGTGAATTAAATTAAGGGGTTCGGTTATTCGTTCAACCGATTTCGATGATGATCTTGTAAGTTTGGATTCTACGGAAGTTTCATATTTATAATGTGAATCAATATGGAATGTTGGTATACAATTTAAATTGATTAAACGGCGTTTGAATTAAAATTAACGTGGCCTAATCTACCATGCCATTTATTCGAATCAGAAAACTCAAGCATATAAGTAGAAGTAGTAGCAATTTTATTCATATTTTTTTTTACTGCCATTACATTCAATTTGAGCATACCATTTTGGGCATAGCCCTTACCAACATACATTCCTCGTTTAGTAAGAACAAAGTTATCACTTTCAAAAACTAAACGAAATCCAAACTTATTAAGCAACCATCCCAAGACTAGATTCTTGCGCAAGTCCGGGACATACAACACGTTGCTTAGCGTGAGCTCCTTCCCCGAAGTCCACTTCAAGATCACCGTTCCTTCACCCATGATGTCGGCGGTGGCTGCATTTCCCATATACAGCTTTTCATCTCCAGCAAGCGCCTTGAAGGTGGTAAAAAGGCTTTTTCTGCACAAACATGACGGGTCTCTCCCGTATCAACCCACCGACCTTTTGGAGTGTTGGTCACTGTATTGACCTCATCCATCATTGCACTTTTGTCGAAAATCATTGCCACCAAAGGCATTCCGTCTTCATCCACCATGTGCGCACGCTCACGCTTTGGTTTCTTGCATTGGTTAGTGCGATGCCCCGGCTCGTCACAGTTGTAACAAGTTCCTTGGAACGCTTGAGGTTTCTTTTTCACAACCCCTTTCTTCGGTCCAAGTTTGCTAGCCTTTGCTTTCTCTTTGTCCTTTTCCCATTGCCCTTATTGCCCTTAGAGGATTGCCCATGCTCAACCAAATTTGCGCTAGCCAAAGTTTGCGCATGGCTGCCTTTTAGGGCATTTCTATTTTCCTCTTCAATCCGAAGACGAACAATAAGATCCTCTATAGTCATCTCCTTTCGTTTGTGTTTAAGATAATTCTTAAAATCCACTCAACCAGGAGGTAACTTCTCAATCATCGCTGCCACTTAGAATGTCTCGCTAAGTGTCATGCCTTCCGCAAGGATGTCATGTAGTATAATTTCCAATTCTTGGACTTGATTCATAACTGTTTTAGAATCAACCATTTTGAAATCCAAGAAACGGGCTACCACAAATTTCTTTGTGCCAGCATCCTCCGTTTTGTACTTCTTGTCCAAGGCATCCCATAAGTCTTTGAAAGTCTTGACATTGTAGTACACATTATACAATGCATCCGAAAGCCCGTTTAACACATAGCCTCGACAAATGAAATCCGAGTGCTTCCAAGCCTCTACCGCGCTTAGAGCCTGAGCGCTGGTCTCCCCTTCCGCATATTGGGGAGCGGTTTCAGTTAAGAACCTCGCAAGGTTCATGGTGGTCAGGTAGAAGAACATCTTCTGCTACCACCTCTTAAAGTGTAGACCCGAGAACTTCTCGGGATGCTCCCATAGTGGTGGCGTTCAGGGGGGTTCCCGTCACAACATTGTTGTTGTTGTTAACGTTGACGTTGTCGGTCGACATTCTAAAAAATTAAAATTTAAAGTTTTTAGTCCAAAAAATTATGTTTTACTCCAAAAAACAGAAGGAAAGTACTAAATTTTAATTTTTACCACAAATTTACTGTTTAGGCTTCTAAGTCCAACTTTGAAGACCAAAAACAGAAAATTTTTAATAATTAGAACTTACTGATTGGCTTCTAAGTCCAACTTTGAATACCAAGAAAGAAAGTTTATTAGCAATTTTAGGACAATATCGGAATGTAACCAGCTCTGTTTTCAACCAAAGTCGCTCCTTTGAAGATGAAAACAGAAAAAAATATGTTTTTAAAACACAAACTGAATGAAACAAAATTGGTTTGAATCACAAAACAGAATGGTTTTGATTACACGAACGGTGTATTAAAATTTATTTTAAGATTGTAGGAACCGTTCGCGTAAATAAATAAAATAAACAAATTTTATTCAAAGATTACAATATAGAAAATAGAGAAAGCTGAAAAACTATAACAAATTACAACTGAATTAAGAAAAATACAAGAAATGTAGAAGAAGCAGATTGGCTGAGTTACGTGTACACACGCTTCCCTTAAAACAAATTCCGAGTCTCCCAGGAGTACTCGTTTTGTTTCCAAGAGTACAACAGCCGTTGCGGCAGTACTGCCGGACTTCGCCTACAACCCGAAGGTTACCTTGAAAAATGCTGGAGAAGATTAGAAAATGTAGAGAGAAAGTTGAAGATTGTTGTTGTGTCTCTGGTATCTTCTGCAGCTGGATATGGAGCTGTATTTATACAGCTCCTAAGTCGAAACAGTTAAAACGGAATTAAAGAGAGGTTTAAATTGCATTAAACGTCTTCAATGCAAGTTAATACGTCATTTAATTCACAGTTATAACCATTTGACTCGTCAGTTTTGAATGCAGAACTGAAACTGATTTGACATTACATGTTGGAGGCTTCTTCGTGCGCGCGCGTCCTTGCGTGCGCAGGTCAGCACGCTCATGTGCGATGCGTCCGTTTGGCTCACTACCATGCGCGCGTGCGCCACACTTACTCAGGTCCAAGCGTGTCACACCCCAACCGATGGCGGAAACATCGGGATGAGACGAAGTGTGTAGATTGTAAGAGACTTCATAACACTATGTGACAATATTAATTTATTTCAAATTTCATTTCAAAACTAAATGTCATACAAAAATAAAAATAACAACATTGTCTCAAATTGCAACATAACAACAAAAGATAGATTAATCTAGGTGTGTATCTAGTCCACCCTAAATCTTATTTCATCTTGTAACATCACTTCATCAATTAACCTGCAACATGTATTAAAATAGAGGTCAATGCAAAAGCAAAGGCGAGTATACAAGTTTTGTTACATAGCATAAATAGAATAAAAAGTGCTCATATCCAACATGATTCATAATATGTGAGTACTAGTGTAACACCCTTAATATTAATTAAGGATTTTTGTACAACAATCGACAATTAATATGTATTTAAGTATACACATCACATATAGAAATACGGTTTATTAAAAGCTTTTATATCTTAGAATAAAAACCCTCATAACAAGATTAAATACGTCGTTTAAAATAACAACGACACAACGTGCGGAAGCTTCTTTTTCATGTGTTCGGTTCTTTCACGTCGCTTGATCTTCCTCCGGGTACTCTTGATAATCACCTACTATCAAACCAACTTAAAAAGTTAGTCTTGATAACTTAAATACTGGTTTAAACAAGTTCCTTGCATCATACAGCGAAATAAAACAAAATTTCTAGAATTTACAGTTCTCGCGGGCCGCGAGTGTTGGTGCACTACATCTGTCGACTTCGTCTTGTATCGAGTCATACATTGAATTGTATAGATTAGGGCGCGCTTTACGAGAAAATAGGAAGAGAGTTGTGATTAGTGAGCTAATTTCGCTCATAGGGACATTAGACATGGGGTTTCGCTTATGTGAACATATGAGGTTTCGCTCATATGGACACATGTCCCTTGGAGCGAAATCTCAGGCCTATATATAGGCACCCATGAGCGAAATCATATAGCATTCTCTTGTATTCCATACCGAAGTGATGCCGGTGTGAAGAACTGCGTGTAATCGAGTGTTAATCAATACAATTAGCAGTTTTAGTGAAGAATCAGCTGTTTCTACCTCTGTTTCTTGTTATTCCGCACCTGAAACAGAGAAGAACACCTCTGAACGACTCATTCGGGTCAGATCGCGATCCTACAAGTGGTATCAGAGCTCAGGAGGAGGAGTTCTGCAGAGATTAGCTGGATTTCATCGAGATTTCTTACTTCTACATCTTCTTTCATCATTTCAGTAAGTTTTACCGGTCGAAATTCATTCAAAATTTCACAGATCATAGACAATTGGACATAGACAAACCCTGGAAAGTTTGACACTGAAATTCGGACAAAAAATGGATCAAATTAACCGCCGATTAGGTTTCGCTCATTCGAACATTTCATGATTTCGCTTATATGTCAGCTTGATTTCGCTCATTGGGACACCCAAAACACTGATTTCGCTCAAATTTGCACCTGATTTCGCTTTTGTGAACCTACAAAACCCTAATTTCGCTTTTGTGACACAAAATTAAGGTATTTCGCTTTTTGGAACATCAGATTTCGCTCTAGTTTCACTAAAATTGAGGTATTTCGCTCATTGAGACCATTAGATTTCGCTCATAGGTGCAAAACATAATTTCGCTTATAAGGATCATCAGATTTCGCTTATAAGGCACCCAGAACTCCTGATTTCGCTTATTTGTCACTGATTTTGAAAAACGTACTAAGTCATCATGGATACCGAGTTCTACAACGCGTTTGCAACACCGTCTGGTCCAGCTGCCATTGCTCAAGCCATGAGTTTGGAAAATGAGACGGGAACCACCCAAAAGCCCCCGAAATTGATGAGTATTGAAGAATACTACGGATGGAAAGACAGATTCGAGAACTGGGTTCAGGCAAACCATCTTAGGTCATGGGAGTGTATTCTGAAGAAATATGTTTTACCTCGTACTGATTTGCAAGTTGTGAAAACAATTTCTGAGTTTAGTGATCAAGAACGAGATATGTATCGTGCTGAAAAGATGATGATCAGTTTATTACAGCAGGCAATTAAAGAAGACATCTTCATTCTGCTTCAGCATGACAAGACTTCAAAGTCAATCTGGGATGCTCTACGTGTTAAGTTTGAGGGGAGTGAGAACATGATTAAGAGCAAGAAGGCATTGCTCAAGAAAGAATTTGATATGTTCAGTAGTTTACCGGGAGAAGACACGAAGAAGCTGATTGAACGTTACTGTCACTTGGTGAGATCTATGTCGATGATCGGTATAACCAAAGATCCTGATGAATGGGTAGATAAGTTAGCTGACGCTTTACCGCAGAAAGAGTGGGGAACTTACTTGATGATTCTAAAGAATACGGGTGTTTATGATGGGTTGATGATTTCACAGTTTATTGAGAAAATCGAAAGTCAAGATTTGGAACAGCAGAAGATCGCAAGGATGAACAGTCCAAGTGGTCAACAAGATCTAAAGATGTACTACAAAGGCAGTGTTCCAGAAGTTGAAAGAAGCCCGAAAATACAGACTGCGTTTAGTGCTGGTGATTCATCGAAAAAAACTGATCAGGAATCAAACAAAAGCAGCAGTGGATTTTCATCATTTCCAAGTGTAAATCCTAAAGAGTCAAACACGAGTTTTCAGTCTCAAAGCACAAAGATAGGAAATGGCTATGTGATTCAGTGCAATATCGCTCTAAATCTTCCAGAAGGTCAAAGTTTTTCAGAAGACACTGCTAAAGACCACCTGGCTCTACTTGGTTCTGTGTTGTTATCTTGTGAGGGTCTAGTGGCTGGTCGAATCGGAAATCCTATGCTCACAAAGGAGGATTACGATCAAATAGACGCCGAAGAGATGGAATTAATGGATATCAAATGGTGTCTTGCTAGTGTTCTTAGACGTGCTGAAAAGTTCAAAACGATTACCGGGAGAAATGACTTTCTTGATGCTCATGTATCTACTTTAGGTTTTGATAAATCTAAAGTTACATTTTTTCGATGCAGGGAGAAAGGCCATTTCAAACGGGAATGTAAGAACAGGGAAGCTAGTGGAGCTCAGAATCCGTTTGGAAAAGATGATTACTATCGGAAAGCAATTTATCAACAGGTTGGTCAATCACAAGATTCACAGACGGCTCATGGTAGAAAGATTGAGGATTCCAAGAGAGCGTGTTTGGTAGATTTCAACTGGAACAATTATATATCTCCTGATAGCAAAGCATGTATAGTTGATCAAGATGATGAGAGGCTACCTGAAGGTTTCAGTTGGGATATGTTTGCAGATGAAAATGGGAATTTTAAAGCGTTTATTGCTAAGATTTTGAAAGAAGCAGATATGTTTACCACATGGATGAAGTCTATCGGTGGGATTGTGAAGAATGTGGAGGAAAAGTCTGTTGCATCTGAAGAAAGCTCACAGGTTTCAGATGAAAGTTCACAAAGTGATGAAAGTTCAGAAAAGGAAGTTGTTTTTGATCAAACACCAGTTAATTCTGGTTCTTCGGATGATAATTCTAACAAATCAGTAGAGTTTGATCAAACACCAACTGATGACAGTAGTGATGATGAGGAAGAAAAACATATTAAGGTTGCAAAATCTCATCTTTCTCCTGAAAGTTTTCATTTTTATTTTGCAGATCGCTTGGAGAAGCTGAAAGAGAAACAAGCTGCAAAAGAACAAATGAAACAAAAGTCTGAAAGTGGTGATTAAACAAAGGAAGCTGTTTAGAATAAAGAAGTAAAAAATGTTGCTGAGGAGATTGCTGAACCAGAAAAGGTGATTGAAGATGAGAAAGAAAGTGGTTGAAGTCGAGAAGATTATCGAAGTTGAAAAGATTGTGGAAGTCATCAAGCCGGGCTTGAAGTGTTTGGAGACTTGCAAAGAATGTGCAGCCAAAGATGAGAAGTTGGCAGAATATGAGAAGATGAAGGAACAGTTACTGTTCAACCTTAACTATGTGAAAGAATCTTATGATGTCTTGAACAAAACAGTAACTGGTCTCCAAAAGACAAATTCAGAAAGAGAACAAGCACTAACGATGATGAATGCTGTAATGATGACAAAGCAGAAAGCCATCAACTTTTACATCGAAGAAAGTGCTAAATGGAAGCAAGAGTTGGAGACAGAAAAGATTGAGAATGAGAGAATTAGACGTTTATTACAAAGTTATTCTAGTTCTGATTATCTCATTGATCGTATTTACCCAACTGTTGCAGGTATGGAAGCTTTTCAAGACGAGAAGCCAAAGAAAAAGAAAGATAGTGGTAAGAAACCGACTGTTAGCTATAACAAGTGTCCGCCTCCAATTTGGGAAGGGTACTCTCCTAGAAAACCAAACGACGAGCAACTTGAAAAAGCAGTCAATATAAAGCTAAAAACCGACACAACTGATGAATTACCAGAAAACATTGACGTCACGTTTACCTCGTCTGACACTGATCATGAGTCTGAGTTAATCAAAAAGGTGGTCGATCAAGTGTTGGATACTGATGAGGAGTCCGAGTCAAAGTCTGAGTCTGAAGGGTCAAATTCGTCAGTCAACAGTCCAAAGTCGTCGGTCAAAAAGGCTTACAGTAAAGAATTTTTATTATCAAAAGCAAATTTGGATGATGAAATATTTGAAGTAGCATACACTTTAAATGATTCGGACAAATTATACTCTGACAAAGAATTTCCAATAAGAAGTGTTCGTTTTGACATGATCAAAAAGGTTTTCAAAATGACAGAAATTAATATTTCTGAAATAAAAGATTTAAATCTTACTGAAAAACCTAAAAAGTACACTTCAAGAGTTCAACAACGTCTAAACAAGAAAAAGGGTTACAATTTTGGTTCTGGTTTTCAAAAGAAACCAAACCAAAATCGTAGCTACAAAAAGAAAGGTCTTGGATTTATTCCACCAGAAAATCATAAAATTTTGAAAAATTCTAAAACAAAAACAGAATTTGTGTCAGGTGGAAGTGCAGAAGAGGAACAGAAGAAATCATTCTAGAGACAGTCAAATCAAGAGTTCCTTGCTAAAAAGAAGAAGAATGGAACTGAAGTTTGTCACTCAAAAGAAACTAGAACCTGTTACAAATGCAATGAAGCTGGTCACATTGCATGGAACTGTCCGAAAAATGCCAAGTCAAAACAGGGAGTTTCTAACAAGTTGAAAGGAAAAGTTGTTGATATTGAACCACCAACCGAAAAATTTAAAATTTTTGAAAACTCAACTTATTAGGTTGGTGAGTGTTCTAAAAAGAATTTTTATAAAAAGAAAGAGAAAGACAACTAAGTGTGGGTTGTTAAGAAAGTTGATGAAAAAGTCGGCGATGAATCTGGTTCCACAAAGCCAGAAGAGCCACAGGTTGAGATGAAAATTTTAGTGAATGATGATGAGTTTCCATCACTGAAATTTGAAGAAGTTAAACAGAAAGTTGGCAAGGTTGATATCTCGAATCAGTTTTACAATGAGAATACTAAGTTTGATGTCGAGAAAACATTCAATGGAAGTGTTAAGAAAATTTTTGGGAAAATGTTGAATGGGAAAGCTAAGGGGGTTAAAGATTTTTATGCAACTAAAAAGGCAACTTACAACCCTACTACGCAAGAACTGAAAGCCATCAAGTCTGAGAAGACTTGGATGGAAGTTTGTTTCCCGTAAAGTCTTAGGACTATGCCGGAGATCCCAAGTTTGTAATTGTGGATCAGGAATCGGCATCTTTCTTAGTAATTGATTGTGTGATTGAATCTTATAAAAGTTAAATTTTAGAGGATAAGTGTGACTTGCCGGAGCTTCCAGGTTGGTAAGTGCGAAGCAGGAATCGGCATCCTGATTGATAAAATGATGCATGTAGACGTAACATTCCTACAGTTGGTATTGGTTAGTCATACCTACAAGTGGTATTGTTTGTGATCCTAAAAGTGGTAATTCTTACAATTGGTACAGAGGTTGCTTAATTGCAAACGGTAAATCAGGGACATTAAATTGTACTTGATTTATTACATTTGATAAAAACTGACAAGATGATGAAACATATCCCCATACTTACAATTGGTATTTTGAAAGACAATGTGATGAACCACTCCCCTAACTTACAAGTGATAAAATCGACAAAACTTATTTTCCAGAAAAATCATTTTGGTTAAAACAAACTTAAGTGTTTTGAAATCATAATGAGAAAATAATTTTGTGAAAGGGGGAGTTCTGATTGTTTATGTCTAGTGGATGGCGAATTGATGCAATTTGATATCGGTTGTCAAGTTTTGTACAGTTTGTTTTCAAATTTTCCTAAAATGTGTTTGCATTTTAGGGGGAGTAGAAAATTTCATAAAATCCAAAAACATTAGAAAATTTGAAAATGTCAAAAACATTATAAAATCAAAAATGAGTTTTTGTGTCAAAGAAGAGGAAATGATAGTACATCAGTAGACAGTCACAGTATGCTAAAGAATTGTATTGTTTAAATAGCGTTAAACGGTCTCACTGATGATATGCCGATAGGTTTTTACACATTTAGTAAGCTTTTTCGGGATATAAACTAAATTTCAAACTTGCTTATTTCGTGGGGAACACTACTTGGATATATAGGTAATGTGACAACTGGCACAAACCGGTAATTTCCGTACACTATAATTATTGCTTAATGACTGCAATTATGAGTTTAATTGTCAGCAATGTCTGAACACATGATTAAACAAGTGAATTCATGCATGTTGTATACTACAAAATATTGCGTTATGCATAAACAAGAGCGTTGCGTCAGAATAATAGTAAACTCACCGGTAAGACACAATGTGTCAACAGAACTGCAGAAAGCAGTCAGACATCAGAATTGAGGCCTAGGCGTAGGTCCGACAACAAGAATGCATTAAAACCCAAGAATACATACAAGGGTTAATATATATGCAATACGAAAGCAAAAATACGCACTAAAAAGCACCCGAAACGCACTTTAAGTGCAGAATTTATAAAATTCAGCAATAATTCAGCATTTAGACACATAAATATTGCAGAAATGTCGTTTTATTATCCAGAATATTTCCCTAAGTGTTGGGAGTTGAAAGAGTACAAGAAAGGTACTTAAACGACACTAAAAAGTGTAATTTAGCACTTTAACGAATCGGTATGTAACCGAACAACCGGACTTTACCCGGAACATGAAAATATTACTATTTTCACTATTTATATTTTTCTGAGCTAGTTAGGGTCCCTGATCACCCTAACACCCGTCATAACACGCAATACGCAAGTAACTAAGTTAATTACCTATTTAACTTAACTAACTCCCTAACCACCTAGTTACAATCGAACTAGACCCCCCCCCCATTGGAATCGGCCCCAACCTTGGGGAACACAAGAGTACAAGGTTTATTATTATATTATGGTTTGTCTAGTATCTAGATAACATAATTACCCTTGGTTAATAACCTCCTAAATTGTCTATAAGTAAATGGGATTAGCACTTGAATAATCACTTTCCATAAACACCAACTCACACCACTCTCTCACACTCCCTTCACTCTCGGCCGAACTCCCCACATCCCACCATCATACTTTCAAGTTTAGTTCTTGCATTCCATCACCATATAAGGGATAAAGGTCACGTATTAGGAGCCTCGGAGCAAGCGGAACACGAAGGACCTCTACCGTTAGCTTTTATCCACCTCTTTTTCGTCAGGATTCTTCCCTAGCCTTGAGCTAGAGGTATAACACTTAAAACTTGTTTTTAAGCTTATCTAAGGTGGTTAAAAGGAATATTGTCGGTTAAATATCGTTAACTTACATTTTGAAGCTTTAAAGTCTAGTAAAAATACTAAAATGGTGGTTAATAACACATGTGTTGTGTAAAAGTTGTAGTATTTGGACTATGAGATTTTTGAGACCCGATCTATGATGTGGTAGCTCGGATCATCGTTTAACCCGACTTTGTAAGATCATGGATCTTCACATAAGCTCGTTTTTTGTTACTACAAGGGTTAAAAGGCGAAACTCTACCACACTAGAGACATGAACTTGTGTAAAATATTTTACTTGTGTAAAAGTAATTTAACCTGTACATTGGTGTTTAAAACTAGCGGATCTACGTATCTGCAAGTGGTATTTTTGAAGAACCACACTTTAAAGAAATCACATGTTCTAAACCGGGTCTTACACAAACAAAAGTGGTTTTTGTGAACAAACAAGTGTATGGATACTTGTGTAACAAGGGTTTTAACAAAGAAATAATTTTCGTAAAAACCGACTAGAAGTTGTAAAACTTCATACTCTTTAAAAATAAAGTTTTTAAGAAATTAAACTTATTTTTAAAGATAACAAGACTTACTAAATGTGCTAGTAAGATACTACACAATCTTGGTAAATATCCAAGTTCATGAAGTGGGGAAATTAGTGATTATTGTTGATGATGATTGTTGGTAATTGTTGTTGATGATTGATAATGATTTAAAAGAAAATAAACACACGCTTTGAAAACGTGGGAAACCTCCATTTTTAGGGGAAACTCTGTCAAAATTTTTATAAATTTTGACACTTAGAAAAATATAAGTTTTGAGAAACTTATTCCCTAAAAATGTGTTTAAAAGTATTACTAAGGTTTCCCTAATTTTTGATGATAAGAAATGGTGATTTCTTCAAGAATAAAAATGGATAATAAGTATATATTTTTGAGAGAAAAATATATATTATTTGATCACCAACTTGTGTGTTAAGTGTATATAGTATGTGTTATACGTGCTAGTGTATTAAGACTTAAAAATACACTGATTACTCATGAGGAGTAGAAATATAAAAATACACATACAACATACAAGATACATAATTCGGGTGCAAAGTGCAAAACACAAAAGACTTATATTTATTTTTGGAGAAAATAATATAAGTAAGATACGTAGTTAAAAATATAGAATATTTTTAACACAAGAACATGTATAAAAGAGAGTGACTGTACTTGTGCGACACAAGTCTAGTGACTAACGTTAAGAAAACGCGTATAGGTTACGACGTTAATTAAGCAAATCCGGTGGAGTTTACGACGCTAGGAACGCAAAGTTGTGAGTTCATGCTCCCCCTTTTCTCTTTAACTGTTTTCAGTTTTTATAACTTCGGGGGTGAAATACATGTACAAAAGTACAATATTTATAAATGGTATGATATAAATACAAGAAGTACACTTGGTGAGAACGAGAACCAAGTGTGACGAAATATATGAATATGAGAAGCGCATTTGGTGAGACGAGAACCAAGTATAAGGCGCTATGAGAAATGATAACAAGAAACGCGCTTGGTGAGAACGAGAACCAAGTAGGAGGCGTTATGAGAAATAGTGTCACGAATAGGGTTCAGAAGCACCATTAATCAACGTATACATTCAGACCGCAGAACAAAAGGTTAGATCTAACGGGTGCCTGGCAGCCTCACACTCGGTCGGGGAGAGAATCGAGTGGTGCTTTTGTGTCTCAGAATATACCAATTAAATGCCTTAGGTTTGGTGACTTCCTATGACGTGCCACAGGTTAATGGCTTTGCAACCCATTAACAATCTGATAATTACAGAAATACTGTATTTACATAAAATTCATACCATACAAATTGATATATAACTTGAAGTACGTGGGGTACTCAAGAAGATTGATATATAACTTGAAGTACGTGGGGTACTCAAGAGGATTGATATATAACTTGAAGTACGTGGGGTACTCAAGAAGATTGATATATAACTTGAAGTACGTGGGGTACTCAAGAGGATTGATATATAACTTGAAGTACGTGGGGTACTCAAGAAAAGATTGAATTATAAATGGGTACGTGGTGTACACATGAAACTGGATTTATATATGAAAACTTGATTTACTCACAAACTATGTTTTCATACAAAGTATACAAATATGAAATACAAAACTGCATGAATTCACACCAACTTTATGTTGACGTTTTTCCAAAAACTCACATGTATTTCAGGTAACTAGGATGGATGTGCGCGTGGTCTAGCTTATGCTCGTGGATGTCGCTTGTGTTTAACTTTGAATAAAGTTGTAAACTTTTAAGACAATGTTTTATGCGACTTAGCGATGTAAACGCTAACGTATGTGTTCAAATTATGGTATTTGAATGTTATTTTACGAGCATGTAGCATGTTTACCCTTCGTATGCAATGAGAACCTTTCATGATCACACCTCGTGCTTCCGCCGCAGAAAGGGGTGTGACAGATTGGTATCAGAGCTGCGATTGTAGTGAACCAGGATTCATTCTCGAGTCTAGTCTACAATCTCTAGGATCCATTCACGAAAACAATTTTCAAAGAGTTTTCATTGCATAAAACGTCCAGCGACATCCACTACCTGAAACTGTCTACATGAGTCTAGAAAAGACACTACGAGACTTAGAGTGCACTTGAGTAGCACTTGTCGTTGACTAGAAATTACTTGCAATTATGTGTGATAATTAGCATGTACTAGAAGTAGAATGTCACAAGTATATGTGACTTTACCTGAAAGTGATGGCCTATCTGAAGGAAGAGATACGAGGATGAAACGAACTGTGCGGACTGTGCAAGGAGTTACGTAATTATGGATGCATACATAATTATGGAATTCAGTGCACAGAAACCACAGCAAGTCTTGTCACATATAGATTCCCTCAGTGCAAGCCTACTAAGTACTCTGTTAGAGTAATAATTGTTTGATGTCACTTATGTGGTATATATACCTGTGAATATATATGATACTACTGTCTAGGGTGACGATATCAAACAAATGCCTAACCCTGCTGTGTTATGTTCTGTCAGAACATGGCACCCAGGAAAGCTGTGAATGCTCGCAATGACGATCAACCTCCACCTCCCCTACTGCCCAGAACTGCTGATGAGCTGAACGCCCTGCTGGAGGAAAGGATCTCCGCTGCTATCGCCCAGTACGAGGCGAACCGAACTCAAGACAGTGGAGGACCAAGCAACGCTAGGCGTAATGGGAATGGAGATTCGTCTGGAGGAAACGCAGCTCAAGGCTGCACTTTCAAGCAGTTCCTCGACTGCAAGCCGATGAACTATGATGGCACAGGAGGTGCAGTAGCATTTGTGCGCTGGACGGAGAAGACTAAAGCTACTTTCCGCATGAGCAAGTGTACCGCGGATCAACAAGTCACTTTTGCTACTGGGTTATTCGTCGATGAAGCTCTGACTTGGTGGAACCTGCAAGCCCAAACTTTGGGTGATGACGCCGCTTATGGCCTAACTTGGGAGGAACTGAAGGAAAGAATGAGAGAGAAATACTGCTCTCGTGCGGAACTCCAAAGGCTGGAAACAGAGTTCTGGCACTTGACTATGGAAGGTGCTGACATCAATGGTTACACTCGAAGGTTCCACGACCTGTCGAGAGTGCTTCCCTACATGGTGACTCCTGAATTTAAGCGTGTGGAACGCTACATTTGGGGACTGGCCTCAGAATTTCGTGGCATGGTGACGTCGGCCAAACCACAAACAATCACCGAGGCTGTAACTCTGGCTGTCAGCCTTACTGAAGATTGTGTTCGTATGAAGAAGCTATCACTGAACCCAACAGAAAAGACCGAGACACATGCTGAGTCGTCCGGTGACAAAAAGAGAAAATATGCAAACCTGAACCAGGCAACTCGTAACAACAAGGGTTTCAGCAGGAAGCGTGACACTAATCCGCCTCAGGAGGCGAAAACCCATGCAACCAAAGCATACCAAGGCTCCATGCCCAGATGCCAAAAATGTAAGTATCATCATGATGGAGCTTGTCGCATTCCAAGGTGCGACAAATGTGGTAAATTGGGTCATCAAACAGAAGACTGTTGGGGAAAAGGAAAGAACCGAAACGGGAATGGTGCTGGTAACAAGAATGGTAACGGGAAAGGGCAGAACCAAGGATGCTTCAAGTGTGGAAGCAATGATCATTTCATGAAGAACTGCCCAGAGAGAAACAACGCTCCGGCTCGAGCATTTGTGATTGGAGCAAGAGACGCACGCGAGGACCCTAACGTGGTCACCGGTACGTTTCTCGTTAACAATCACTTCGCATCCATATTATTTGACACTGGCACCGATTATAGCTTCATGTCTGTGGAATTTAAACGCATACTCGGAATAGAGTCTAGTAGATTAGAAATTCCTTATTCCATAGAACTAGCCAATGGTAAACTCGTTGAATCGAGCGAAGTTGTTAGAGGCTGCACACTAGAACTTGGCGAACGAAATTTTAGCATCGACCTCTTACCTATTCAATTGGGTAGCTTCGATGTAGTAGTCGGGATGGACTGGTTGTCCAAGAACAAAGCTGAAGTTATTTGTCATGAGAAAATCATTCGCATCCCTTTAGCGAATGGTGAAACTCTCATCGTGCATGGAGAAAAACGAGACGCGCCTCTTCGAATCATCAGTTGCATGAAGGCACAGAAGTGCTTGAGGAAAGGATGTGTCGCTTTCCTAGCACACGTTATAGACAAGAAGGCTGTGGAGCCAAAACTCGAAGACATTCCTGTGGTGAAGGAATTTCCTGATGTATTCCCTGAAGATCTGCCAGGACTACCTCCGCAACGACAAGTCGAATTCCGTATAGATTTGGTTCCAGGAGCTGCTCCTGTAGCCAAGGCACCCTATCGACTTGCGCCATCCGAGATGCAAGAATTATCTACACAGCTTCAGGAGTTGTTGGATAAAGGATTCATAAGGCCAAGCTTCTCACCCTGGGGAGCTCCAGTATTGTTCGTGAAGAAGAAGGATGGAACACTGCGGATGTGTATCGATTACAGGGAACTGAACAAGCTCACTATCAAGAATCGGTATCCACTACCGAGGATTGATGACTTGTTTGATCAACTGCAAGGATCAAGCTACTATTCCAAGATCGACCTTCGATCTGGATACCATCAGCTGAGAATCCAAGATGAAAGCGTGCCAAAGACTGCATTCAGAACGCGCTATGGGCACTACGAATTTCTCGTGATGCCATTTGGGCTGACGAATGCACCAGCGGTCTTTATGGATCTAATGAACCGCGTATGCAAACCATATCTCGATAAATTCGTGATTGTATTTATCGATGATATCCTGATTTACTCGCGAACGAAAGAAGAGCACGAGCAACATCTCAGAACCATCTTGGAATTACTGAAGAAAGAGAAGCTTTATGCAAAGTTCTCGAAGTGCGAATTCTGGATTCGCGAAGTACAATTTCTTGGTCACGTGGTGAATGAGAAGGGCATTCATGTAGACCCGTCCAAGATAGAAGCGATAAAGAATTGGGAAGCTCCCAAGACCCCAACTGAAGTCCGTCAATTTTTGGGCTTAGCGGGCTACTATCGGCGATTCATTGAGAATTTCTCGAAGATAGCTCAACCGCTAACGACCCTTACTCAGAAAGACAAGAAGTACGACTGGGGTCACAAACAAGAAGAAGCCTTCCAGTTACTGAAGAGCAAGCTATGCGATGCACCGATACTATCGTTACCCGAAGGCACTAAAGACTTCGTGGTATACTGTGACGCCTCACGGCAAGGCTTGGGTTGCGTGCTCATGCAACGCCAAAAAGTCATCGCTTATGCTTTAAGACAACTGAAGGTTCACGAGAGAAATTATACCACTCACGACCTGGAGCTGGGTGCAGTGGTATTCGCCTTAAAGATTTGGCGACATTATCTATATGGTACTCGATGTACAATTTTCACAGATCACAAAAGCTTACAACACACATTTGATCAGAAAGAATTGAATATGCGCCAGCGACGTTGGGTCGAGCTGCTGAATGATTATGACTGTGAGATTAAGTACCATCCTGGAAAGGCGAACGTTGTAGCAGACGCGTTGAGCCGAAAAGAAAGGATTAAGACCCTAAGGGTTCGAGCGTTAGAAATGACGATTCGAACGAACCTCACTGCACGCATTCGAGATGCACAACAAGAAGCTCTTAAAGAAGAGAATCGTAAAGCTGAATACCTCCGGGGTGCATTGAAGTACATGGTGCCAAACGAAGAGGGAGCCTTATACTTTAAGAAGCGTATTTGGGTTCCACTCTATGGTGGCATACGAGAAGTCATCCTTAATGAAGCCCACAAATCGAGATATTCGATCCATCCAGGATCGGACAAGATGTACCAAGACTTGAAAGAGTACTATTGGTGGCCGAGACTCAAAAGCGACGTTGCTGTCTATGTTGGAAAATGCCTAACCTGTGCGAAGGTTAAGGCCGAATATCAGAAACCGTCCGGCCTACTACAACAACCAGAGATTCCCGTGTGGAAGTGGGAACAAATCTCGATGGACTTCATAACGAAATTACCCAGGACCCCGAGAGGGCACGATATGATATGGGTAATAGTTGATCGATTGACGAAGTCTGCGCACTTCCTACCGATCCGAGAAAAAGACATCACTGGAAAGCTTGCTGAGATATACTTAAGAGAAATTGTGGCACGTCATGGAGTGCCAATCTCAATCATTTCAGACAGAGATGGACGCTTTGTCTCAAGAATCTGGCAATCATTTCAGGAAGCCTTTGGATCTCAGTTAGATCTAAGCACGGCATTCCATCCACAAACAGACGGCCAGAGCGAACGGACTATACAAACGTTAGAAGATATGCTTCGCGCATGTGTCATGGACCTAGGCGGCAGCTGGGATACTCATCTACCTTTAGTTGAGTTTTCCTACAATAACAGCTATCATACAAGCATAAAAGCCGCGCCGTTCGAAGCTCTGTATGGCCGCAAATGCCGATCGCCCTTATGTTGGGCAGATGCCGGAGATAAACGTATGGTTGGTCCTGAACTTGTACAAGAGACAACCGACAAGATTGCGCAGATCCGAGAGCACATTAGGGCGGCTCGAGAGCGACAAAAGAGCTACGCGGATCCAAATAGAAAATCGGTAGATTTCAAGGTGGGAGACAAAGTGTTGTTAAAAGTCTCACCATGGAAGGGCGTAGTCAGATTTGGAAAGCGTGGAAAGTTGAATCCACGATACATCGGACCATTCAGAATATTGAAAAGAATTGGTACCGTGGCATACAAGTTGGAGTTACCGGCAGAACTTAATGGAGTACATGATACATTTCATGTATCCAACCTGAAGAAGAGTCCAACGCAAGAAAACGTGACCATCCCGATGGATGAAGTGCATATTGATGAAGCCCTCCGATTTACAGAAAAACCCGTTGAGGTTACTGACTGGAAAGTCAACAAGACCAGGAGGAGCAGTGTGAAACTTGTCAAAGTACGTTGGAGCTCTAAGCACGGACCCGAGTACACATGGGAACGTGAAGACCAGTTCAAGAAAAAGTATCCCCACCTATTCAAGAAGACTCCAGCGAGAGTTAGTTCAGTCTGAATTTCGGGACGAAATTCTTTTAACGGGGGGAGACTGTGACAACTGGCACAAACCGGTAATTTCCGTACACTATAATTATTGCTTAATGACTGCAATTATGAGTTTAATTGTCAGCAATGTCTGAACACATGATTAAACAAGTGAATTCATGCATGTTGTATACTACAAAATATTGCGTTATGCATAAACAAGAGCGTTGCGTCAGAATAATAGTAAACTCACCGGTAAGACACAATGTGTCAACAGAACTGCAGAAAGCAGTCAGACATCAGAATTGAGGCCTAGGCGTAGGTCCGACAACAAGAATGCATTAAAACCCAAGAATACATACAAGGGTTAATATATATGCAATACGAAAGCAAAAATACGCACTAAAAAGCACCCGAAACGCACTTTAAGTGCAGAATTTATAAAATTCAGCAATAATTCAGCATTTAGACACATAAATATTGCAGAAATGTCGTTTTATTATCCAGAATATTTCCCTAAGTGTTGGGAGTTGAAAGAGTACAAGAAAGGTACTTAAACGACACTAAAAAGTGTAATTTAGCACTTTAACGAATCGGTATGTAACCGAACAACCGGACTTTACCCGGAACATGAAAATATTACTATTTTCACTATTTATATTTTTCTGAGCTAGTTAGGGTCCCTGATCACCCTAACACCCGTCATAACACGCAATACGCAAGTAACTAAGTTAATTACCTATTTAACTTAACTAACTCCCTAACCACCTAGTTACAATCGAACTAGACCCCCCCCCCCCATTGGAATCGGCCCCAACCTTGGGGAACACAAGAGTACAAGGTTTATTATTATATTATGGTTTGTCTAGTATCTAGATAACATAATTACCCTTGGTTAATAACCTCCTAAATTGTCTATAAGTAAATGGGATTAGCACTTGAATAATCACTTTCCATAAACACCAACTCACACCACTCTCTCACACTCCCTTCACTCTCGGCCGAACTCCCCACATCCCACCATCATACTTTCAAGTTTAGTTCTTGCATTCCATCACCATATAAGGGATAAAGGTCACGTATTAGGAGCCTCGGAGCAAGCGGAACACGAAGGACCTCTACCGTTAGCTTTTATCCACCTCTTTTTCGTCAGGATTCTTCCCTAGCCTTGAGCTAGAGGTATAACACTTAAAACTTGTTTTTAAGCTTATCTAAGGTGGTTAAAAGGAATATTGTCGGTTAAATATCGTTAACTTACATTTTGAAGCTTTAAAGTCTAGTAAAAATACTAAAATGGTGGTTAATAACACATGTGTTGTGTAAAAGTTGTAGTATTTGGACTATGAGATTTTTGAGACCCGATCTATGATGTGGTAGCTCGGATCATCGTTTAACCCGACTTTGTAAGATCATGGATCTTCACATAAGCTCGTTTTTTGTTACTACAAGGGTTAAAAGGCGAAACTCTACCACACTAGAGACATGAACTTGTGTAAAATATTTTACTTGTGTAAAAGTAATTTAACCTGTACATTGGTGTTTAAAACTAGCGGATCTACGTATCTGCAAGTGGTATTTTTGAAGAACCACACTTTAAAGAAATCACATGTTCTAAACCGGGTCTTACACAAACAAAAGTGGTTTTTGTGAACAAACAAGTGTATGGATACTTGTGTAACAAGGGTTTTAACAAAGAAATAATTTTCGTAAAAACCGACTAGAAGTTGTAAAACTTCATACTCTTTAAAAATAAAGTTTTTAAGAAATTAAACTTATTTTTAAAGATAACAAGACTTACTAAATGTGCTAGTAAGATACTACACAATCTTGGTAAATATCCAAGTTCATGAAGTGGGGAAATTAGTGATTATTGTTGATGATGATTGTTGGTAATTGTTGTTGATGATTGATAATGATTTAAAAGAAAATAAACACACGCTTTGAAAACGTGGGAAACCTCCATTTTTAGGGGAAACTCTGTCAAAATTTTTATAAATTTTGACACTTAGAAAAATATAAGTTTTGAGAAACTTATTCCCTAAAAATGTGTTTAAAAGTATTACTAAGGTTTCCCTAATTTTTGATGATAAGAAATGGTGATTTCTTCAAGAATAAAAATGGATAATAAGTATATATTTTTGAGAGAAAAATATATATTATTTGATCACCAACTTGTGTGTTAAGTGTATATAGTATGTGTTATACGTGCTAGTGTATTAAGACTTAAAAATACACTGATTACTCATGAGGAGTAGAAATATAAAAATACACATACAACATACAAGATACATAATTCGGGTGCAAAGTGCAAAACACAAAAGACTTATATTTATTTTTGGAGAAAATAATATAAGTAAGATACGTAGTTAAAAATATAGAATATTTTTAACACAAGAACATGTATAAAAGAGAGTGACTGTACTTGTGCGACACAAGTCTAGTGACTAACGTTAAGAAAACGCGTATAGGTTACGACGTTAATTAAGCAAATCCGGTGGAGTTTACGACGCTAGGAACGCAAAGTTGTGAGTTCATGCTCCCCCTTTTCTCTTTAACTGTTTTCAGTTTTTATAACTTCGGGGGTGAAATACATGTACAAAAGTACAATATTTATAAATGGTATGATATAAATACAAGAAGTACACTTGGTGAGAACGAGAACCAAGTGTGACGAAATATATGAATATGAGAAGCGCATTTGGTGAGACGAGAACCAAGTATAAGGCGCTATGAGAAATGATAACAAGAAACGCGCTTGGTGAGAACGAGAACCAAGTAGGAGGCGTTATGAGAAATAGTGTCACGAATAGGGTTCAGAAGCACCATTAATCAACGTATACATTCAGACCGCAGAACAAAAGGTTAGATCTAACGGGTGCCTGGCAGCCTCACACTCGGTCGGGGCGAGAATCGAGTGATGCTTTTGTGTCTCAGAATATACCAATTAAATGCCTTAGGCTTGGTGACTTCCTATGACGTGCCACAGGTTAATGGCTTTGCAACCCATTAACAATCTGATAATTACAGAAATACTGTATTTACATAAAATTCATACCATACAAATTGATATATAACTTGAAGTACGTGGGGTACTCAAGAAGATTGATATATAACTTGAAGTACGTGGGGTACTCAAGAGGATTGATATATAACTTGAAGTACGTGGGGTACTCAAGAAGATTGATATATAACTTGAAGTACGTGGGGTACTCAAGAGGATTGATATATAACTTGAAGTATGTGGGGTACTCAAGAAAAGATTGAATTATAAATGGGTACGTGGTGTACACATGAAACTGGATTTATATATGAAAACTTGATTTACTCACAAACTATGTTTTCATACAAAGTATACAAATATGAAATACAAAACTGCATGAATTCACACCAACTTTATGTTGACGTTTTTCCAAAAACTCACATGTATTTCAGGTAACTAGGATGGATGTGCGCGTGGTCTAGCTTATGCTCGTGGATGTCGCTTGTGTTTAACTTTGAATAAAGTTGTAAACTTTTAAGACAATGTTTTATGCGACTTAGCGATGTAAACGCTAACGTATGTGTTCAAATTATGGTATTTGAATGTTATTTTACGAGCATGTAGCATGTTTACTCTTCGTATGCAATGAGAACCTTTCATGATCACACCTCGTGCTTCCGCCGCAGAAAGGGGTGTGACAGGTAACCCCTGAAATCTCGTTTGAAAGGTCCCTCTTTCTGAGATACTAGGTCTTTATGCTCAGTGATATCTGGGGTATTATCCCGGGACTTCTGATTTTGCAGAAGCAATGGCCTAGTCCCCGGAGAATACTTTCTGCTTGCTTGAAACATAGCGCCGCCCTTAGAAAATTGATGAAACAATAAAATTGATAGTCATTGCTGTTGTAACAAAAGATCCTCTAAAGGGGACCCACCAAAAGTCGAAGCCGTCATCTCTCTGCGTATACGGAAGTATCGACCTGAGTTCTCACGGCCCTCGCAATTAACCCTTTACAGATATCATCTGTGGTATACTCACCTGTAAGACTGAATATTGGGATCTGGATATGGGAGTATATTCAAGAGGTGGGACACATGAATGAGTTTAAGTTCTTAAAACACCTAACTCATATCCTGAATCAGTTGAAATTTGTGTGAGAATTTAAGTGGATCAGTATATCGGCAATCTAAGTGAATTGTTTAATTCTTAATGTGTAACTAAGCTCAACGGTACTCGTGACTTGTCATAAACTGATATGATCCTCTTACACAAACTCACAAAATAGTGCCTGTAAATATTTCTTTACTGCATTTCTTAATATCTCTAAATCCAAAAAGATTTTATGTGTGTTTTAGCTTAAATTTTTGAAAATTCAAAAAGATTTTCGACAACTGATGTTGGAGAGCTGATTTTCAAAATTCCAAGTGCTAAACATGATGACATTGTTCTGAGGGGGAGTGTGTCTGAATTGTCAAAATATGTTTTTAAATCAACAAGTGGTTCATCTTGTGTGTATGATCTGAGGGAGAGTCGGTGTTGATGCATATATTTATGAGAGGGAGTCATCTGTTGATTTCAGCATGTTGGTGCATACAAATTGTTAAATTTAGAAAATTTATTTCTGGGTTAAGAATGTGCAGGTTTAGCCAGGTTTCGATCTTGAACCTGAAGATAGAGTGCCAGGTTACGATACCTAAGGACTCTGATAGAAGAAAGCCATGTTTCCGACTCCTGAAGAGCCAAGCTGATCAATCCTGAAGATTCTATGAAAATAACTAGAGCCAAGTTTCGATCCTGGATTGAAAACTTTGTAGTTTGAACCAGGTTTCAATTCTGTGGTGAAAGTTAAAGACATGAATCTATCTTGAACCTGTGAAAGCCAGAAAACGATCCTGTATCAGATATTGCTGAAGAACAAAGAAATGCCAGCAAATCGAGAGGGGGAGTCTGAAGATATTCTAGCAGATACTGTTAAAGGGAGTCTGTTGATGAAGACAGAGAGAGAGAAGCCCAGAGATTGATCAAGACTGAAGAAGTGAAGACATGATATTGTCAAAGACTCGATGGATGACTCGTCAACATCTGAGGGGGAGTCTGTTGGTGCACTACATCTGTCGACTTCGTCTTGTATCGAGTCATACATTGAATTGTATAGATTAGGGCGCGTTTTACGAGAAAATAGGAAGAGAGTTGTGATTAGTGAGCTAATTTTGCTCATAGGGACATTAGACATGGGGTTTCGCTTATGTGAACATATGAGGTTTCGCTCATATGGACACATGTCCCTTGGAGCGAAATCTCAGGCCTGTATATAAGCACCCATGAGCGAAATCATATAGCATTCTCTTGTATTCCATACCAAAGTGCTGCCGGTGTGAAGAACTGCGTGTAATCGAGTGTTAATCAATACAATTAGCAGTTTTAGTGAAGAATCGGTTGTTTCTACCTCCGTTTCTTGTTATTCCGCACCTGAAACAGAGAAGAACACCTCTGAACGACTCATTCGGGTCAGATCGCGATCCTACAGCGAGAACTTACTCAACAACTATCGCAGGCCACGACAGCCCGTCGCGTGGCGCGACAACAACCAGGTGATCCTTCGCGTGGCGCGAGGAATACCGTTTTCCAGCAAGTTCAGAGCTGGGTCCTGCATTTTCAGCAACACTAGATTTTACGGAAATGGTCATAACTTCTTCGTTATTTATCCGTTTTACGCGATTCTTTTTCCTACGCGTCCGTAATTTAATTCTCCATATAATGGAGTTAAAATCCAACATCCTACATAATAAATTTTCAGACTTTTAACTCTTCGGCTTATTACCCTTTTCACCAACTTTTGACCCGTTCGTGATTTCATCTAACAACTTGTTTGTGGTCCTTGTTTCTTTTGTAAACATATCATTATGATTATTTCCTATTGTACAAGGCTCAAATCATGGGTTATTACACATTCTTAACCCATTTCGCTAATACTTCTATTTTGCCCCGTTAAGGGTATTTACACACTTTTAAACTTAATTTACGTCCATTCCTTGTATGCATCATAATTCCACCCTTCCATATTAATTGGTTTTCCACCACAACTATGATTGTGGTGGATTTAATGTAATAAACTATTTATTCCTAGTTCTATCCCTCAGATGTGTCATTTTACGGAAAATACTCGTTTCAACTCGTTGGACACTAAGGTCCCATATTATCCCTTTTTATACTTATCCTAAGGATTTAATCCATCAAAACACTTATTTTTAACAACCTTTAAGGTCGTTTGCCCGATTTACCCATCAAGGGCATTTTAGTCAACTTTAGCCCCTCATTTACGACGAAGGACATTTGCTAGTAATTTGACCCAAATAAAAATGTATGTCTAACCACAATCGTATTTATACGTACCTGGCTCGAGTCAAAGTATTGACCCGTTTACATACTTTTGCTTTAAATCTTTCTAGTTAAAGCAACGCAAGATTATGTTATTTCCTGTGATTACAAAACTTAACAAGCGATTGTCACATGTTATTGTCAAATGGTGTTAACAACACCATTTGACCCATTTAGTCTAATTGACCATTTGTTCGTATGAGATGGTATTTAATTACCATTTCATCCCTTTAAACCTATCCCGGTTTTTCCTTGAACTCGTTTTACTTAAAACCGTTTTTATTTGTCCGTCATTACATGACTAATTTACCATTTTACCCCTTTTACCATAACTCATTTAGGTATTTGTCTCTTTCGTAATTAATACGACAAAATAATATTCTAAAATATATGACTAGTGTAAGATATACTTACCTTGCATCCGAATTAGGCTTTTCCTTCATACTTGCTTCGTTTGACCCGCTTCCTTTCCAAGCCTCCACCTAGCTTGTCAAGCGTCAAACTATCATCATAATTCGTAAGACGGTTAGGTTAGTCATCATTAATTATGACTATTCCACCTTACGGGTTTTACATCAAAATTCACCATTTGATTTCATTTTGGTCAGTTTGACTTCTAAAGGTCAAACTGCCTATTAACATAAGTGATTATATTATAAACCTCGACAATTCATTTAAGCACTTTGTCAAGTATCCGATAGGCATTATCCTTATGCCACCGTTTTAACTACTTTTCAAGTCTAAGTTCATGCTATTATTAACACCAATTTAACTTAGCTCTTGATTATCAAAGTTAATTATTCATTTGTTAAGCAAGAACTAAAGGTTTCTATCTACATGCAAAAACCCGTTTCATCATAGCATTAGACATTCATCCGAACATCTAATATAATCAAGTTCTACAATTTAATTAGTAAATATCATGATTCCAAACACCTATTTATATGAACAAAACACTAATTTTCATCATAATATACAAAACCCATTTCAAGTCACATATGAGCATTCACTCGAACTTATAAATTGTTCAAGTATTTTGCTCCAACTATCAAATATGATGATTCTAAGCACATGCATATCATCATCTTCACTATTTAGTCAAAACCCACTTGGCTCATACTTGGTTAATTGACTAATCACTAGTTTATGGCACAATTTTACAAGTTTGCATCTAGGGTTTGTTTCTAGACATAGATTCAACCCAATATCAATCATATATACAATATTCATCACAGAAATTTCGATTTTTGGTGTTCATCATGAATTCAAAAAATCACCAAATTACAAAATTTGACATACCTTTAGATCCCCACGACTAGGTGATCACGAATTTGTAATCATGCAGACGATTCGGGCTTGATTTAAGCTTCAATTTGGAGAATTTTATGAGGATTAGGGTTTGTGGAGAAACCCCCTGGTCGCCCCCTTGGTTCTGTTCGATCCCCACACCTGTGTGTGGTATTATTATTATTTTTTTTAATTAAAAACTAGTTTGCTTTTTAACACCTTTGGCCCCTCAATTATTATCAGTTTCTTACTTTAGGTGTTTCTAACCCACTCACATACCATTATGAGACTTTTAATTAACTAGGTTGGTTATTCCTAGTTAACTTAGTAAATCCCGGGAGTTGTAACCCGTTTATTTTATGTCCCGTTAACTCGGGTCCCTTTTTATAAACTTTGTCTTCTCAAAGTATTTATCCTCTTTCCAGTTAATATTAAGTTTATTTATTTAAATTCCTAATATCTATCGGGTTAATTTTTACCACTAACGGTATTTTACCCGTCTTTACTATTAACGTGGTTTGATTACCAAACCTGTTTTTTGGATGTTACAACTAGTATGCAAATATGGCGTACAATATGTTCAAACCCGAGAATACAACGCTTTAAAATAGCCTAATCCCAAGAGTTTAACGGGTGGTAACATGTTTAACTTAACAATACCCCAAGTCTAACGGGCGGTGCGTTAATCCTATAGCGTTATAATTGTTAAGGGAGGCTAGCAAAGTTAATGAGCATATAACGTCCAAGTAGTTTACATAGCATACGAGAATAACAAGTATCACATATAGTTTCATGTTAAGCATGGATAGAGTATGCTTAAAATAGTTTAAGTATCAATTTGTATGTTATACATGTTGCATCCCAAAATGGTAAAAGGTAAAAGGGATCGAGTATACTCACGATTTTTGCAAGCTTTCCTACTTGATGTTCCGTGAGTGTTAGTTGTTTAGATTGGAGCACCTTGTCCTCCTACACAAGGAACATAGGTGTGTGAGTTGGGGATAACAGTAGATTATAGATTTGGAGTTTAAAATGTATGGAAAATAACATAAGTGAAAATAATCATCTTGTACACATAACTCTTGTTCTTGACACTATTAAAACTCAAAAGAGTTTGTATGATTTCATGGATTTAAAGGTCCATTAGAGTCGTAACAAGGGCATGGTCATAGATGATGTAACATATTCTTGACAAGTAACTATTAAGTTATTATCAAGTTTAGTTACTTAGGTATACATATGGAATAATTAGATAATATATAGATTACAAGGTCTTATGGTTCAAGCATGAGGTAGAAGATTAATGTCTCCATTTAGGTACCTATAAGTATCATGGAAATCATGTAGGAGGTAGGAAGAACAAGCTTCCATTTAGGCACCTCTTAAGTGTTCACCACTACACTTGATGTAAAAACAACCAAGGAGGGTCATGAACTATGAAGTAATAATGCAATAACAACAACGAATCTATGAAAAAAAAAACATCAAGTAGTGAGTGGATTTCTATGAAGGATAGCCCAAGCTAGTCCATCTATCACACTTTCACCAAGCTTCAAGCTTGAACACTTCTTGTGGGTAAAACCCTAACTAAAACAGAAAGTTTGTGAGGTTTTAACCTCTTATTTAACATTTCTCAGCCTTGTTTTTAAGTCCAACTAACCATTCATTTGATTATGAACATTAGGACATAGGTTTGAGATGAGATAGACCCAAGTTTACTAAGATTAACAAAGTTTAGATGAAAACAGAATCGAACAGGCCACTTTGGAGCCTTTTTAGGGACATTCCAGAGCTTGGTTTTCCATGGAAAACCTCTAGAAATGTTCCTAAGGTTGTTCCAAACAAGTGGGAAAAAGAATCAAGTGAAAAGGTTAAGAAACGAAAAAGTTATGCTCACTTTAGTGAAGAGGTAGCAATCTGCTCGAACACTGATTTGCAGCTGCGTTTTTTGATGATTTGAGAGTGATTTTGATGAGTTTGTAAAGTGATTTGAGCTTGGATTAGCTTGTTATTTATAGGAGAGGGTTTAGGTTAGGTTATGGTTGAGTATTTAAAGTTAAGACATGTTTAAAACTCAAAACAAACCCAAAATCCCGCTCAAACAGCGAGCTAAAGGGGTCTGGTCGCGCTAATGTTGTCCTGGTCCAGCTTAAGGAGTGCTTAAATTAAATAAGGTTGGATTTTGTTCAATAAAGAGGCTGCATCGCAGCTGGTTGTGCACGCGTGTGTTGAGGTGGTAAACCCGGGTTCGAGTCCCGCGGTCTTCATGTTTTTATTATTTTGTTTTTCCAACTTTCAGAAGTTACACCATTGGTCCCTGTAGGTTTAAACTTTCAAAAATTGCATAACGCACCCCTGAATTTTTCGATCACCAAGTCTTATTAAAAGAAAACTAACTTTTTGTTTCTTAATAAACATAACCTTTAAATAACAAATTAATTAATTTAATGTCTAACGCACCCCTGAATTTTTAGTTTACTAACTGTAATGTCTAACGAGGTTAACTAGTTTATTAATAAACATAACCTTTAAATAACAAATTAATTAATTTAATTAATCTAATTAGTTTAAATAATTGAATAATGTCCATTATTATAACGAATAAAATTCTTTAAATGATTATTCATTTCGTGGAGCTTTCGAGTCTCAGTATTTCAGGAGTTTTAACCAGTTTAACGAGTATCAAATGTCGATAAATATAGAATCAAGTATCCATAGATAATATTTCGTTCAAACGAGAATTGATTAATAGTTGCACATGATACGAGTATATAATATAGTTTCGTTTTCATTATGATCGATAGTCTCGAATTCCAAACGGAACGAAAGTAGGTTACAAAGAGAGTACAAGCGTCTAAATATGGAAAGTACAACATGACTTGCTAAAATAAGAAAGTGCAAAAATGCGGAGCGTTACAAAGCGCGCGTGCGCCACGTCACCTGTAGACCTATACGAGCACGCCACACAGTCACGTTGGGCTCACTCTGGTGCGCCGCGCACGTCGCGCGCCTCGAACCTGCACACCACTTGGTCCTTGCAGCCTCTGTGATCCACCACGCGCACGTGGTCAAAAATACAAAGGCGGCTCTCAAGCGACGATGCGAGCGAAGTGCAAAGTGCGCCACATTGCGCAACATCGCCCACGCCACGCTCGCCCGTGTGGGAGCGGATCTTAGGGTGAGTACACTTAGTGTGTGCTTCCATGAAACAATAAGGATGGAGAGTTCCCATTTAAATACCCATTTAAGTTCCATCTCTTCTCCGATGTGGGACAAGGTGTTACTTTCCCTTTTGTTTCAGCATTCAATCTTTCAAACACCCAACTTTGAGCATCGATGTCTCATTCATCTTAGCTCTGTTTTGGACGTGGTTTAGTTCGTTGCGAAGCTCTTCCAACATAGAACACAAACCCACAAATAAATATATAAAACCCGCTCATTTTCTTATATTTATTTCTAGTCCAAAATAGGAAAAAATCATTTTCCTATATTTGTGAAAAATGTTATTTTCACCTATTTTCCAACAACTATGAATAAAAACAGTTTAAATGCTTCCCCAATTCGGTAATCAACCGCAAAACGAGCGGTTTATGTATAGTTTTTGTGTCTAAAATAAATCGATCATACTTTAACTTCAACAAAAACACGAATACTTTCACTTTTTTTCATAAAACATTTTAAATAAATGTTTTATAAGTCTTTTTAAGCTTGATAGATGATGCAATACATGTTTGGTTGATACAGTACGTGTTTAAAATATAGGTGTTCCATTAACCGATAACTACTTAATGGAACGTGTTCACTACATGTCCCCTAAATTGTTTACGGCACAACCGGCTTTGTTTTTGTTTTTTGTGTAACGTTTACATTTCAATATTCGAAAAACAAATCCCCTAAAATGTTTTTCAAGTGTGACAAGCATTTTAACTCTAAGTTACCGGTTAATGCATCAATTTAACTAATCCACACCCTCGTAATCATATAAACCAAGTTTGATTACGTATCATGCCTCAGCAATGCTTATCGATAACAATTCTCACCTATTGATAAACGTTTTTGTTTACCAGGATTTTCACAAATGTCACATTGGGCATCAACAAATAAAAAATAAATTCTAGAAATAAGGTTAAAGAATGATCAAAAGTATCATGTTGTTGTGTTTGAATGCTAACAATTTTTTTATTTTTTTTATTTTTGTTAAATAAGTTAGCGGTGAAATGAGTATTGCCTTGTTACTAATTATGGTACATTTGGATTCCTCTTCTTGTAAGTAATAATATTTCATAGCTTATGATTCGAATTCTGATTTATAAACCCCATAAAAATTGTGATGCATAATTGTATACGTTTACCATACAAATTTCTTGCTTAAAGAAAAGCTGGACAACTAAACAAAATCAGCATATGAACTGCCGAAAAATGCCTGAGCAGCACCAACAAGACCAAAGGGATTCCCGGTTATGACACTAAATAAGACGCTAAGAACCGCTTTTGCCTGCTTCTTTTTACGTATCTCCTTTTTTCGCACCACATGAAGCTGGTTCTGGTTCATCCGATCATTATCTTCTGGAAATTGCTGTTTAATAGTCAGAAAAGGATCCATTTTGCCAGTGAAAAACCCATACCTCCAGTTCATGTTAATGATTTCCTTCACACAGGAAACATGATAAGAATAACTCCCACATGAAGACACATAAGCCCAACCGCGAACCTTAGACAAAAGATCTTTAGTTCCACAGTGCAAACAGTTTGATGTAGCCGCCTTGTTGAGCTGCAACGTAAGACCATGCGCAGCATCTATAGTCTTTTCCTCAGCAAGACAAGACGGGTGCAAATGACGTTTCCGAAATGTACATGTGCATCTGTAGTGAAACCCTTTGATTTTCTTGCCACATGCATCACAAAGGGAACCGTCCCCAGCTCCGCCATCACAAAATTTAAGAACACATGAATCGGAGAATGGGTACTCGATTCGAGCTTGTGGTTTTCCACATTGTTTGTGCAGAAAGAAGTTGCAGCCCTGGCTGCACACGTAAGTCAAGCCAAAACCTATTTGGTCACAACCCAAACAGTAATAAGGCCAGGGAGCATATTTTAGGACAACTTTGTGGGGATGGCTAGCAATAGATATCTCCATACTCTTATGCTGTTTCATGATACAATACAAGTACAAGATAAATGACAAGAATAAATAGTTAAGAAAATCAAAAGGAGAATACCTTGAAAAGTATTTCACTTGATCAGATTAAGAGATGCCTGCATCTTTAGTGCAATGGTGATTAAAGAGATGGAGTTTTATAGAGGTGTTGATGGCATCTCTTGTATATTTTTGTTATGAGATGATCGATAAAGCCAAAAGTGGTCCATTGGCTTATTGGAAAGTGACTTCTTTATGTCTTCTTTTTTTTTCTTTTTTTTTTTTTTTAACGGCCGACATAAAATTTTATTATTAAACACTAGCAAGGCGCTAGTCACCAAACTTACAGAGGGAGAAATTCAGATTACAACCATAACAAATACACCATGATGACTATTTAGCCAAATATATTAAAACTGCTCCAATTCTCCCACGTAATCGTGTCTTCTTTCGACCAATTCTTTACCCACAAGAATGCAAGACTTTTAACTTCATCCAGGACTTTGGTAATCGATGGCTGAGTGCTATTAAACATTGCTTCGTTTCGTGCTTTCCAGACGCACCAGACGGTAACAAGGAAAATGGCATTCAAGGCCTTTTTCTTCTTTCTTGACCCCGGGCTAAATCAATGCAATTTCAGAATATCTTTGAAGTCAAACGCGATAATAGGAGGAAGCTTACACCATATCGCAATATTTTGCCAAATAATCTGCGCGAACTGACATGATACAAACAAGTGCTCTCCGGTTTCATCATGGTCTCTACATAACAAACATAATAAATCTGGAACATTTATACACCTCCTTGCCAATGCGCATCTTGTCGGTAACCGATCCTTCTCCGCTCTCCACGATACTATCCCCACTTCTTTAAGTCTTCTTTTAGTTTGTAAAATGTTTTGCGTATATCCCACAAACAGTCATCCGAGATTTTATTTTTTAAATATTTATTATTTTATGATTCTATTAAAGATAGGAAACATGCACTTAATTAATGAATTAGTGCGAAATGTCACCCACTATCTTAATTATTTTTTGGGTTTTTCTTTTCAGTTTTATTATATATATACAGGGAAGAGTTATTTCGGAAACTCAATTTAGTTGAGAAAACAATGGAAACCTTGTGTTACACATCTAAAACAACGGCATTTTTATAAAAATTTTATGAAATTTAATATACACCTTTCCAAGCGTTTTAGCCAAAAAAAAAAAAAAAAAGCGTTGAAGGGATTTAAAAAAAGAATATTAAAATTCCTATGTAATTGGTGTGTAACATCATTTTTTATGTCTAAAACACTAAAAAAATATGTATATTACATGCCCTATTTTATATATAAAAAAACGTTGTTTTAGATAGTGTAACACAATTGTTTAGTGAGACATTCCAAAGTTTCCTCAACTTAAGCAATACATATGAATGCTTTAATACAAAATGAAATGTAATATTCTAGCCTTGAAATCTAAAACACCATGCGATGATGTGTTTTAGTTTTAATGCATATAATACACATTGTTGATTTTAGCGTTTCTATATTATACAATCCCAATATAATTAAAAAACACTATGCCTAAAATTTAAATTCAATGCCTACAATGATTTATCACACTTTATAGGAAAAACATTCGTTGTATACTAACCTTACCCCTATAATTTTAAACTTAAAGTTTATTGGATGAGTAACATGTTGATATTTAAAAAAAGTTATGAACTTTAAAGAATAAAATTATAAACTTTATCATTTAACCAACAAAATAAACTTACTTTACAACTAACCACTTATCTTTTATTTTTTGTCATTTGATTGTTATTTTTTTATTAAAAAACGAAACTTTACACGTGTAAAACAGTTTTTTACTTTATTTATAAACAAAACATTTTGTTTTTATAAAAAAAATAATTGTTTTATAAACATTTTTTATAACAAGTAATATAAATAAAATACTTCAGAAATTTACAATTTTACTAGATAAATACTAAATTGTGTTGCAATTTTTAAGGAATTATAAGTTAACTATATTGTTATAGATAATCACTAGTACAAAAGTTATTTGTTGGTGCTATTGGGGAGGATTGGATGGTGCGGTTCCAACCTCCACCGCACCATTACATGAATATTTTCAAAATGGCACCATTAAATGATAGATTGGCACCAATTAATCCATTTGTTCTTTCTTAAACCTAAAACACCACATACAACACACACGGTGTAACAAAGAGAGAGATGCGAGAGGGTTGATGGCGGCGATTAGGGATGAGGGTTCAAAGCGGTGGAGATACGATGACGTTAGGGTTTCTTTGAGGGGGTTGATGGCTTACGCATGTTCCCCTCTTCGTCATATCAATCCTTATAATGACGATTCAAACTGCTTTTTTTTTTTGTAGTTTTAACTTTCCGGTGAAGGTCCGGCAAACTCCAGCAAAGACTTGAGCCACATATCCATATAAGTGCCAATCTTCAAAGAACTTAGCAGAGGTCGAAGCTTCAGACATCAATCTGGTACCAAAGGTAAGAACCAACTTCTTAAGTTTGTTTCCGGTTATATACTCCGTTATCGACCACTAATAAAAAGAATTCTGATGGTGAACATTAAGGAATGGGGGGATTGAAGATGGTGATACAGGATTCGAGATCTGGATTGAAGCGGAGGAGCAGGGGAACAGGTGGCTCGCCGGCAATTTTTTTTACAAATGGGTTTTATAAAAGGTGCGGTCGGTTTTACTAAATGATGCGGTTCTCCACACCGCATCACCAAACATTCTAATTTTTTGGTGCCCAGTTAGTTGGTGCGGTGTAAACATAGCACTTTTAAATTGATTTCACCGCAACTTCAAACATTATCTGTACTAGTGAATATTAGTAAGTTTCAAAAGAAATCTTTACTAACTTGACTAGATACATAGTAGATTGTTTTGCATATTTTTAGGGATTATTAGTTAAAAGCAATGTTTTCAGACCCGGACCGGACCGGCCGGTCGGACCGGTCCGGTCGGGATCCGCTAGCTTTACCGGGCCGGTTCACACCTTCAGGCCGTTTCTGCATCAGACCGGAAGTCCGACCGGTGACCGGCGGTTCGGCCGGAAGTTCTGTAATGGGTCAGACTGGACTATCATTCACATCGGCGGAACCAGAGGAGTGCCCGGGGTCCATTGAGACCCTCCGGCAAGCGAAATTGTTAGTGTCTTTCTGTTAGCTTGACCCTCAAAGTTCCACTATTAACTTTTTCTTGGTTTGCATTGGCAAGATGTCAAGATGAGAAGAAACAGAGTTTAAACATGAAGGAGAAACAAGAAGATGAAGCAAAAGTTTATTTTAGGTTTTGATTTAGGAGTGTGGAAAAAGACTAGAACATATTAGCAGTAAATTACTAATAAAGTAGGACTTTGCAGCTTAGCCCCTAATGTTTCAACTATAATATAATAATATACCATATGTGTTGATAGAAATACTTGTATGTATTTATTTAAATCGAGATTAATAAATTTGTTCATTTTTTATCCCTACTTGGTTCAAAAACATGTTATAGATCTTAAAAGTAAATGTTTTTACTTTTAACCTTAATAACTTCATTATTCTTTTTTTTTTTTTTTTTTTGCTTATTGCATGTATGTATTTATCTAAATATTTTTATATAATTTATGACGTAATCCGGGTCTTAAATCCGGTCGAACAGGTTAGACCGATCCGACCTTTGACCCCGTAAGATGACCGGGTCGACTTCCGGTTCGGTTCTGAAAACATTGGTTAAAAGTAGACTTATATAGATAAGATTAGTTAGAAACTAAAAATCTGAACTTAGTATGATATAAAATTAATAAAGATATGAACTCTAAACATCCTTTTTTTTTATTAAAACAGCTCTTGAAATTTTATTAAAATATAATTTTTTTATATCTGTAAAAAACGAAATTTAACAATTTAAGTTAAAGGTCTAAAACGTAATTGCGAGTCAAATACTATTTTTTATTTTTATAAAAATGAAAATTTTAAAGTTAAAGTTTATTGGATGAGTATTATGTAGATATTTAAAAAAAAGTTATGAACTTTAAATAATAAAATTATACTTTATAATTTAACCAATAAAATAAACATACTTTACAATTATAACAACTTATCTTTTATTTTTTGTCTTTTGATTATTAATTTTTATAAAAAACAATATTTTTTGTCTTTTGATTATTAATTTTTATAAAAATAAAACAAAAGTTTACATATGTGTAACACTTATGACATATATCCACCACAATAACATTATCATAAATATTATACGAATAAGAAAACTACCAGAAACGAGTGCCGCAATGCAAAGTGTCGCACCCGTCGCATCGCGCGGGCACCCTACTAGTAAATTATAAACAAACTGTTTTCATGAATCTGAATCCTTGTTTTAAAAAAGCATGTGACGCCCAGATGCATTTTGAACTCAAAACAGATACGAGAGGCGCGTGTGCATCATGTATGCGAGGCGTTAATTATTATAAAAATACTAAAAAATCAACTTTACACACTAAAATATATAAGATATGTTTGTTTCATAATTTGTTTCCTTATAATCCGATAGTGTAACATCAGTTGAAACACTTAACTTCAACATAAGCAATTTTCAGGATATAATAAAATGTACCATCAAGCAATTATGTTTTTTCATCAAATAAGCACATTATCAAACCACTTACCTTCTTGAATATCCTCTGTCATTCTGAACCGACGCCCCACGTCAAGCAATTATGTTTTATTTTAATTTTCATGCATATTAATCATTAACAAAATTAAATTAAAAGAAAAATATTTAAAGTTATAGAGACAATATGTCGTCTTTATAAGTTAAATGTTTTTTTAAAGTTTCCAGTTCAACAAAAAAAATCACCTTATAGAGAGGATATATCATCTCTATAAGGTAGCATATCTTAAAAGGCACGAAAACCCTAAAGAAACGACATGTTGTCTCTATAGGGTGATCTATAGAGAGAACCTTTGTTGTCCCTATAGGTGTCGTCCCTATAGGGGTTTTTTCTTGTAGTGTATATAGGGTAGGGATCCTAAGAGAAGTCCACCCTATCTGAGAAACAATCTGGACCACACATTTTCGCTAAGCAAAAAATGCATAAAAATGGTGAAAAAAATGCAAAAATTAATTAATTTTTTTTTGGGGAAAAATCGGACTTTTTCTTTAAGGTTTTAATTTTTTATTTATTTTTTTTTTAATTTTTTTTGGGATTTATACATATGTGTATATTGTTAATCTTTTAATTATACATATATGTATATTGTCAATTATACATATATGTATATACATGTTTAAAATTGAAAAATATGTGTTATAAACCCTAAACCTTAAACCCTAAAGCTAAACCCAAATTCTAAACTCTAATGCTAAACCCTGAAGCTAAACCATACTTCTAAACTCTAAAGTCAAACCCTAATTCTAAACCCTAAAGCTAAAGTTAAACCCTTAATGCTAAACACTAATGCAAACCCTAAAGCTAAAGCTAAACCTTAATGCTAAATCCACAAGCTAAAACCTTATGCTAAACCCTAAATACTCTTGATAAACCCTAATGCTAAACCCTAAAGCTATACCCTAAATAATAATGCTAAACCCTAAATCCTAATGTTAAACCCTAATGCTAAACCCTAAATACTAATGCTAAGCCCTAAATAACACTTATTTTTAAATTTTAAACATGTATATACATATAAGTATATTTGACAATATACATATATGTATAGTTAAAAGATTAACAATATACACATGTTTATAAATCCCCAAAAAAAATTTAAGAAAAAATAAAAAATTAAAACCTTAACGAAAAAGCTCCGATTTTTCAAAAAAAAAAAAATGCATTTTTTTTACATTTTTTTGCTTAGGGAAAATGTGTGGTTCAGAATGTTTCTCAAGTTTCTCAATTAGCCTACTAATTCTCACATGATCCTTATCATATATATATATATATATATATATATATATATATATATATAGGGAGAAGATCATGCGAGAACCACCTCTTATTGCGAGAACCGCGAGAACCAATGTGAACACAACCAAAAATGCCTAAAAATAGCTAAAAATCACACAAAAAAATAATTTTAATATTTTTTATAAAAAAATCACTAATTTTCAAAGCAAAAAAAAATTTGGGCTTTTAAAAGTAGCGATTTTAACTTAAAAAATATTAAAAAAAAATATTTAGATTTTTTTTTATTTTTTTAGATTGTTTTTAGGTTTTTTGGGGGTTTAGTTTTTAGCATTTTAGCTTGGGGGGTTAAGTTTTTGGGGAGTGGGGGAGGGGGGTTTAAGTTTTTTTTTTTTTGGGGGGGGGGGGGGTAGGTTTTTTTTAGGTTTTAGTTTTTAGCATTTAGCTTGGGGGGGGGGTTAGGTTTTTTTTTAGGGTTTTTTAGCTATTTTAGGTTGTGTTCACATTGGTTCTTGCGGTTCTCACAATAAAGGTGGTTCTCGCATGAGCTCCTCCCTATATATATATATATATATATATAGGCGAATGTTCAAATAAAAACAATTATTTATTGTGAAAACTCGAAAACTAATTAAAAAAGCCAAAAAAATACCATTTTTTTTTTCATACCAGTTTTCGCCATTTTTTATATATAAAAAGAATTAAAAACAAATTATAGTGCACATGTGTAGTATTTACACATGTGTATGTGTACTACACATGTGTATTATTACAATTATGTACTACAAAAAAATATTTTTTTTTTGTTTGAAAAAAAGTTTTTTATATAAAAAAACCTGCAATTTTTATTAAAAAAATTGAAAAAAAATGGTGTGTTTTTTAGGTTTTTTTAGTTACTTTTCGAGTTTTCACAATAAAAGTGGTTTTTATTTGAACCATCCCCTATATATATATATACATATGTATATACATATATATATATATATATTGATATAGAATCACGCTAAAATGAGAACCACCTCGAGTTGTAAGAACCGTTAGAACTTTTTGATCCGGGGCGAGGTGGACCAAAATTTTTTTCATAAACGTAGATGCGTGTATTATAAACACATTTGTAAAAAAATTCAAAAAAAAAATGTCGTGTGTGTAGTTTTGAGCACCACAAGTTTGTGTTTACGGGTACTGTAAATTTTTCGGTAGGATTTACGGTACCCGTAAACACAAACATTTGGTGCTCAAAACTACACAAACGACATTTTTTTTGAATTTTTTTTACAAATGTGTTTATAATACACGCATCTACGTTTATGAAAAAAAAATTGGTCCACCTCGCCCCGTACGGTGTAGTTCTCACGGTTCTTACAACTCGAGGTGGTTATCCTTTTAGCGGTCCCCTATATATATATATATAGGGGCGTTAAATGAAAACCACCCACATTTGTAAGAACCGCGAGAACTACTCTCCACCAATCAGATAATGACCAGTGTTGTAAAAATCACGACTAGGCGCCGACTAGTCGGCGATTAATCGCTAGTCGGCCAGTAACTGAGTAATTTTTCGTTAATCGGTCCATTAATCGCTATTCGGACCTAGTCGGACCTAGTCGGCCGAGTCGGGCTTAGTCGGACCTAGTTGGCCAGCGAAAAATCGGCGATTCCGGAAAAAAAATTGTATATTCCGGCCAAAACTTCTAAATTCCGGCCAGTTTCCAACCAAAACATGTGAATTCCAACAATTAATCTTGTAAACCTAAAAAAAGAGTTGAGTAAAATTTAAAACCAAGTTACTTAAAATATTTACCTATAAAAATGTGTATATGTATACATAAAATTGAAAGTTACATATAAAAAAACCGATCCGATTAATCCCGAGTAGTCGCTAGTCCCCACCTTACCGGCCGACTAGCGAGTTCTCGAACCTTGATAATGACAACCAAAAGGGTAATATAGTCATTTAATCAAAACTATCAAATCATATCCTTCTCTCTCCTCATTAAAGTCTCTATTTAATCAAAACAATCAAATCATTTATCTATCCTCATTAAAGTATCTTTTTAAAATATTTTCAATTTGTCTCTCATCTTTTTTTATTATATAAAAAAGTTTTTGTAAAAAAAAAGTAAAAAAATATTTGTAAAAAAAATTAAAACCGTAAAAAAGGTTTTCGTAAAAATTCAAAAAAAAATTAAAAACGTGTGTGTAAAAAAGATTTTTGTAAAGAAAAGGTTAAAAACCGTAAAAAAGTTTTCGTATAATTTTTTGTCTTTTGTAAAAAAAAATTTATGAAAAAAAATTTTGTAAAAAATTTTTGTTAAAAAAGATTTTTGTAAAAAAAAAGTTTAAAACTGTAAAAAAGATTTTCGTAAAAAAAAACGTAAAAAAGTTTAAAAAACGCGTGTGTGAAAAAATGTTAAAACCGTAAAAAAAATTCATATAAATTTTTGTTCTTTGTTAAAAAGTTTTTTGTAAAAAACAAAATTGTAAAAAAGTTTTTTTGTACATTTTTTTTTGTAAAAAGAAAGTTTAAAACCGTAAAAAAAGTATAAAACCGTAAAAAAGTTTAAAAACGTGTGTGTAAAAAACGGCGCTTAAATACGGAGTGAAAAAATGGTACGTAAAAAACGGTACGTAAAAAACCAGCACGTGAAAAACGGGGTGTAAAAAACGGCATGTAAAAACGGGGCGTAAAAACGGCTCGGAAAAAAAAAACCGGGTGATAAAACGACGCGTAAATACGCAGCGTGAATACGGGGGCGTAAAACGGCACATTAAAAACGGCGCGTAAAAAAAGGCGTAAAACGTTGCGTAAAAAACGGCGCGTTAAAACGGGGCGTAAAAAACGGCGCGTTAAAAAGCCCGGCTTAATAACGGCGCGTTAAAAACGACGCGTGAAAAAGCCGGGTGTAAAAACGGCGCGCAAAATAAAATTGTTTTGTTAAAAATCTGAATGTAAAATGCTTTTAACAAAAAAAAAAATCTATTTAAAATTAAAAACTAATATAATAATACAAAAAAAGTAATAAAAATTAATAAAGACAAAAAGACAAAAGAGAGTAATTTTACTAAACTGTCCTTTTGCATTAAAATATTAAAAATATAATAAGACAAAAAGTATTTAATATTAATTTTAACTACTTTTAATCTGATCCATGTCACACCCCTTTCTAAGTTGGAAGCACGAGGTGTGATCTTGAAAGGTTCTCATTGCATACGAAAAGTAAACATACTACATGCTCATAAAATAACTCCAAATGCCAATAACATTACATGATCGAAAACATAAGTTAAGTGTTTACATCACAAGACAGCATATTGTTTGAAAAGTTTACAACTTTATTTAAAAGACGAACATAAAGGTTTGGTCCTTATATCACCACACGGAGTGGGACATAACAACCAAACCCAGCAAAACGGGCACCAGAGTCTTGACACGACACGACACGACATAACATAAACAACATCCAAGAGCAAGGGTAAGACCGCGCGCACATCCACTTTAGTTACCTGAAATACATGTGAGTTTTGAAAAATCGTCAACATAATGTTGGTGTGAATTCATGCAGATTTGTGAAAACATTTAAGCATTCGTTATGGAAAACATGGTATGTAATTTCAAGTATTTCCGTAAATGTAAGGAAATCGAGATCGCTAATGATTTGCAAGGCCATTAACATGTGACACGACATAGGAAGCATCCAAACCATAGGCATTTTTAGCTGTCGAATCCACGACTAGAGACACAAAAGCACTGCTTGGTACTACAGTGACCAAGAGTGTGGTTGCCTGAAACCCATTAGATCTAACCTTTTGTTCCACGGTCTTGGTATGTAACTGATTAATGGTGCTTATGGCACCCTATTCGTGACATGATCTAAAGTATCATTCCTTAGTTTTTGTATTCAACATACCATAACACATGTATTTTCCCTAAGTTTAGAAAACAAGTAAAAGTTTAAAAGTGGGGACAAGAACTCACAACTTTGCGTATCCTGCGCCGTAAACTTCACTGGTTGCTTTTATAGCGTCGTGACCTATACGTGTTTTGTTAACGTTAGTAACTAGACTTGTATCGCACAAATACAAGTCACCATCTTTTATGTATGTATCCTTCATTGTTAAAAATAATTTATACTTTTAACTATGTATCTTACTTATATTATTTTCCCAAAAACAAATATAAGTATCTTGTATTTTTCACCCGAGTTATATATTTTCCTCCAAAAATACATTTTCAGTTCATAACTTGTCCAAGTTAAATAATCTATTAAGAAATATATTTTCATAAATATATTTTCTTGTATTTGTCTATGCATGTTGTATGTGTATTTCTTTGTAATTTTACTCCTTGGGAGTATTTAGTGTATTTTCAAGTCCTAATACACGTATTACGTATAATACATATTACATACACTTAGCACAAAATTTGGTGACCAATAAATATATATATATATATATATATATTTTCCTCAAAAATATACACACTTAGGGAAACCTTGGTAAATCATTCTTGAAGAAATCATTATTCCTTAACTTTGAAATTTACCCGTAAATTAGGGAAACCTTGGTAAATATTTTTAGGTGAATTTTTAGGGAACAAGTTTCACCAAAACTTATATTTTTCAAAGTGTCAAAATTTTATAAAAATTTTGACATTGTTTCCCCTAAAATTGGAGGTTTCCCATGTTTTTAAAACACGTGTTTATTTTCTTTTCAATCATAAAAACAAATCAACAACAATCAACAATGAAATCAACACTTACCAAGTGTCAAAATTATGTAATTTACCTAACAACATGAACTTGAACTTGAACTTTCATAAAAACTTGTAGTAATTTGGTAGTGTATTTAGTAGGTTTAGTTACCCTTTAAAGTGTGTTTACTTCTTTAAAAGTTTCATTCTTGAAAGATTTAGGTGTTTACAACTTGTAAACATGTTTTACAAAAACATTTCTTTATGAAATCTTCTTGCTTCCCAAGTGTTTCTACACTAGTTTAATCCTTAAAAATAGTGTTTGTTTATGTAAAAACCAAGTCTATGTAAATCTTGTTATTTAACTTAGTTTCTTTGGAAACTATTTTTTGAAATCATCCCCTTACAAGACTTGTATTTTGTTTAAATCATCTTTACATATGAAAACAAATTTCATCATTCAAGTTCATGTATACAAAGTATGATCATCTTGGTCTTTCACAAGATCATCACCTTATCTTACTAGATCATGTGTTTAATCACAATCTAGTAGGTTCCATAGGTTGTCTAACATCGCAAACACAAATAATCAATCATCAAGAAGCAAAACAACACTTAAACAATATGTATTCTTATGTTATTAAGCTTATGTTAAGATTTTAAGTTCATGGTTCTTGGTGTTCTTGTGATTAACATCTTACATAGTCTTTTTAACCAACAAAATGAGAAGTAAATTCAAGTGACAAGAAGCTTACCACTAGCACAAGGGCTAGGGAAGAACACAAGAGGATGAAGGTGACAAATGTGTTGGATAAAAGCAATTGAGGGAGGTCCTTCAATCTCCAAGACCACCAAGCTTGCTTAAACACCTTCTTGCACCTTTGTGTGTATATGGAATAATTGAACAAGATGTAATGATGATAGTCGTGTTGGTGGGTGCTCACGGCCGAGAGTGGGGAGAAGGGAGGAGGTGGAGTAGTGTGATTAAGTGTGGTGATGATAATGAGGGCCTAATCTCCTTATATCCATGTTGATGCATTATCCATTGGTTCATATGTTCTTTAAGTACACAACATAATCTTGTGCAATCTAAGTGAATCAAGGAAGATCATGTAAGATCTAGGGAAATCTTGGGTGGTGGGGCCACCTAGTGACCGTCCACATGAAGGGGGGGGGGGGGGGGGATCTAGTTGTGGTTTAATGGATAGTTAAGTTAAATGGTTAGATTTCAAGTGTAATGTTTAGGTGTTATGCATATAGTGTGTTATATAGAGTGTTAGGGTGTTCGGGGATTATAACTAGCTCAGAAACATTAAAACAATGCTTCTAGTATAATTTTGGTGTTTCAGGTAGTGTCTGGTTGTTCGGTTAGATACCGGTTCGTTAAAGTGTCAAACTATTCCGTTTAGTGATCTTTAAGTACCCTTTTGTGACACTTTTAATTCCCGACACTTAGGAAAGCATTCAGGACCATTTAGTCATATTTTTACATGTTACTAACTCGTTACAATGCTGAATTTTGCTGAAATATGCTGAAATATGTAAAATTCAGTATTTAAAGTGTGTTTCGGGTGCTTTTTAGTGCATATTTTAGCTTCCGGAAAGTCTATATGTTAACCCTTGTATCCATACTTGGGTTTTAATGTATTTCAGACATCGGACCTACTCCTAGGCCCTAATTCCATTATCTGACTGCTTTCTACAAAGTTGCTGACACAGTGTGTCTTACTGGTGAGTTTACTAGTCTTTCTGACGCAACGCTTAAAGTAATGCATAAAGCAATATTTGAAGTATAAAATGTGCATGAATTCACAAGTTTAGCATGAAATCAGACAATGTTGACTTTTAAGCACATAATCGCAGATATTAAATAATAATTAAATTGTACGGAAATTACCGGTTTTGTGCCAGTTGTCACAATCCATCCATCTTGTAGATCTAATGGTTAGAAAGTGGTTCTCTTGGTTCTTACAACTGGAGGTGATTTTCATTTTAGCGGTCCCCTATATATATATACTACAAATGTGTAGTACACATACACATGTGCACTACAATTTTTTTTTTTGAAATTTTTTTTATATATAAAAAATGGCGAAAATTGGTATGCAAAAAATTTTTTGATATTTTTTTGGTTTTTTTAATTAGTTTTCGAGTTTTCACAATAAGTAGTGGTTTTTTTTAACCTTCGCCTATATATATATGATAAGGATCATATGAGAAGTTGTAGGTTAATTGAGAAACTTGAGAACCATTCTGGACTACACATTTTCTCTAAGCAAAAAAATGTAAAAAAATGCAATTGTTTTTTTGAAAAATCAGAGCTTTTTCGTTAAGGTTTTAATTTTTATTTTTTCTTAAATTTTTTTTTGGGATTTATAAACATGTGTATATTGTTAATCTTTTAACTATATATATGTGTATATTTTCAAATATACATATATGTATATACCTGTTTAAAATTGAAAAATAAGTGTTATTTAGGGTTTAGCATTAGGGTTTAATATTAGGATTTAGGGTTTAGCATTATTATTTAGGGTTTAACTTTAGGGTTTAGCATTAGGGTTTATCAATAGTATTTAGGGTTTAGCATAAGGTTTTAGCTTTTGGATTTAGCATTAGGGTTTAGCTTTAGCTTTAGGGTTTGCATTAGGGTTTAGCATTAAGGGTTTAGCTTTAACTTTAGGGTTTAGCATTAGGGTTTAACTTTAGGGTTTAGAATTAGGGTTTAGCTTCAGGGTTTAGCATTAGGGTTTAGAATTAGGGTTTAGCTTTAGTGTTTAGGGTTTAAGGTTTAGGGTTTATAACACATATTTTTCAATTTTAAACATGTATATACATATATGTATAATGGACAATATACATATATTTATAATTAAAAGATTAACAATATACACATGTGTATAAATCCCAAAAAAAATTAAAAAAAAATAAGTAAATAAAATTTTAAAACCTTAAAGAAAAAGCTCCGTTTTTTCCCAAAAAAAAATTAATAATTAATTTTTGCATTTTTTTTCACCTTTTTTGCTTAGGGAAAATGTATGGTCCAGATTGCTTTTTAAGTTTCTCCGATCGGGTGGAGTTCTCTTAGAATCCCTACCCTATATACACTACAAGAAAAAACCCGTATAGGGACGACACCTATAGGGACAACAAAGGTTCTCTCTATAGATCACCCTATAGAGACGACATGTCATTTCTTTAGGGTTTTCGTACCTTTTAAGATAGGCTACCTTATAGAGATAACATATCCTCTCTATAAGCTGAAAATAATTTTTTTTTTTTTTTTTTGCTTTTTTTTGTTGAACTGGTAACTTTAAAAAAACATTTTAACTTATAGAGACGACATGTTGTCTCTATAACTTTAAATATTTTTCTTTTAATTTAATTTTATTAATGATCAATATGTATGAAAATTAAAATAATACATAATTGCTTGACGTGGGGCGTGGGTTCAGAATGACAGAGGATATTCAAGAAGGTAAGTGGTTTGTTAATGTGCTTATTTGATGAAAATTAATATGTATGAAAATTAAAAACATAATTGCTTGATGGTACATTTTATTATATCCTGAAAATTGCTTATGTTGAAGTTAAGTGTTTCAACTGATGTTACACTATCAGATTGTAAGGAAACAGATTATGAAACAAACATATCTTATATAATTTAGTTTGTAAAGTTGATTTTTTTTTAGTATTTTTATAATAACAAACGCCTCGCATACATGATGCATATGCGCCTCTCGTATCTGTTTTGAGTTCAAAATGCATCTGGGCGTCACATGCTTTTTTAAAACAAGGATTCAGATTCATGAAAACAGTTTGTTTATAATTTACTAGTAGGGTGCCCGCGCGATGCGACGAGTGCGACACTTTGCATTGCGGCACTCGTTTCTGGTAGTTTTCTTATTCGTATAATATTTATGATAATGTTATTGTGGTGGATATATGTCATAAGTGTTACACATATGTAAAGTTTTGTTTTTTATAAAAATTAATAATCAAAAGACAAAAAATATTGTTTTGTATAAAAATTAATAATCAAAAGACAAAAAATAAAAGATAAGTTGTTATTATTGTAAAGTATGTTTATTTTATTGGTTAAATTATAAAGTATAATTTTATTATTTAAAGTTCATAACTTTTTTTTTTTAAATATCCACATAGTACTCATCCAATAAACTTTAAGTTTAAAATTTTCATTTTTATAAAAAATAGTATTTGACTCGTAAGTACGTTTTAGACCTTTAACATAAATTTTTAAATTTCGTTTTTTTACAGATATAAAAAAATTAAATTTTAATAAAATTTCAAGAGTTGTTTTAATAAAAAAAAAGGATGTTTAGAGTTGATATCTTTATTAACTTTATATCATACTAAGTTCAGATTTTTAGTTTCTAACTAATCTTATCTATATGAGTCTACTTTTAACTAATAATCCCTAAAAATATGCAACACAATCTACTATGTATCTAGTCAAGTTAGTAAAGATTTCTTTTGAAACTTACTAATATTATCTATAACAATATAGTTAACTTATAATTCCTAAAAAAATTGCAACACGGTTTAGTATTTATCTAGTTAAATTGTAAATTTCTGGAGTATTTTATTTATATTACTTGTTACAAAAAATGTTTATAAAAGAATTATTTGTTTATAAAAACAAAATGTTTTGTTTATAAATAAAGTAAAAAACTGTTTTACACGTGTAAAGTTTCGTTTTTTAATAAAAAAATAACAATCAAATGACAAAAAAAATAAAAGATAAGTGGTTAGTTGTAAAGTAAGTTTATTTTGTTGGTTAAATGATGTTGATACATTTTTGTGTGGACGCTGCACGTTCGGTTCGACACTTTAACGGAATGAAGACCAAGTCGGATATCCTCCTATCCTACTTGGGTCCGACAAGTTTGTCTCGTTTGTAATGTAATGTATAAATGAACAATGCATGTTGCATATTTGGTTTATGTCTGTTTGTGTGTTTATATCGGTCTGCAGCAAACTGTTAACAATTTGCGGAACACATGTTTGGCAGCCCTCGACGAAACTCCCAAGTTTCGTCGAGCACTTATATGGCGAAACTCCCAGGCCCTTGTCATCCAAGTTTCGTCATCTAGTGTATGGGGAAACTCCCTTTGTGATGAAACTCCAAGTTTCGCCATCTAGTGTATGGGGAAACTCCCTTTGTGATGAAACTCCAAGTTTCGTCATCTATTGTATGGGGAAACTTTCTTTGTTGATAAAACTCCATATGTGACGAAACCTCTCTTCATGATGAAACTCTAAGGAGTTTCACCATGCTACATGACGAAACTCTAGGAGTTTCATCAAGCCTTGAAGTTACGTCGTCCCATCTTTCAAGTTTCGTCACTGCTATGTCAGGCTGCCTATATAAACACATCATGGTTTTTGTTTGAAACCATGAGAGCATAACCTTACTAAGAGATTTATTTCAAACATTGTGTGTATGTGTTTGAACCTTGTTCTCATCTAATCAATTGACTGTGATTCATTGGTTACTGTGTGTTCTTGATATTATATGTGTTTGGTTTGGCACCGTCACGGGGATTCCGCACTCGTGACCGTGTTTGTGATAAACAAGGGTTTGGTTTCGTTAATCGATCCTCCGAGAATCAGGACCTACAAGTGGTATCAGAGCATTGGCTCTTATCCTTGTTTAAAACCAAACATAGTTGGGTTTTTATCAAGTGTTTTTCAACTGTTTGTTGATGATTTTCTGAAAAATTGTTCTTGAAGTTCATATTTTTCTTGAAAAGTTCTCTTAAAAATCTATTAGATCTTGTTCTTGTCAAAGTTTTATCAAAAACCTCCGTTGTATTACTTGCTTACGTGATAAAACCGGGTTTTACTTGAAAGTTTGAGCAAAACTTGTTGTTCGAAAAAGTCTTCAGTGACCAGAAACTTCATATCTTCATGAAACCTTCAAAAAATTCATATGTGTTCTTCAAACTATCCACTTTTTTATCTTTTGTGAAGTAACTGTGCATATTGTTTGTTATTAAAATATATTAAGTTGACATTTTGGTACAAAAGGTATGATGAAAAGTTGTTGAGTATATTGTCTCGATAAGGTGAAGTTTGAAAAAGTATCACCAACTTGTGTCAGAAAAGGATAAGGTTACTTTGAAAAATCTCACCAAAATCTTACCAACTCCTTGTTCTTATCTCTTTGTTGACGAAAATACCATTTCAATGAAACCCCCTGGACGAAACATCATAAGGAAGTTTCGCCAATGGTAACATTCACATAAGTTTCGTCACAATAAGCATAGAGTTTTCGTCGAATCATTGTTTCACCTGAAGTTTCGTCATAGTGGTTTTTGTCATAAGAAGTTTCATCGTTAATCAGTCGCATTGTCATTTATCCATGTTTCGTTGTTTAATCAGTGGTTTCGTCACACATAAGAAGTTTCGTCGTTAATCAGTCTCGTTGTCATAACGTGTAATTTGCGTAACTGTTACATTACCGAAGAAAGCCCACCCGACGAAACGTTGTTGACGACGAAACCTGTGAGGTTTTGTCACACCTCAAGATGACGAAACATCTGAGGTTTCGTCACATCATAAGGCCGACGAAACCTAGGGGTTTCGTCACCTTAGGGATTCGTCGTCTTGAGGATTCGTCGCTTGGAGTTTCATCGCCAGAGTATGATTAACAGTAGCTTGTGTTTAACTTGTGTATGCAACTTAAATGTTCAATTATTAACTGGTGGTAATGCTGATCAAGAATGAGAAAATGTAACTCAGTGTTGTTTAACATATTTGACTATTAAGTGCTGATACGAATTTCGTATGTGCTGTTTAACTGTTATATGTTATGTGATGATTATTGCTTGAGCGTGTATCATGATTTTAGTTATACGTGGATCACACGAATGAAAACTGATTATGAATACGTGAATGTCATAGGCTTAGTAGATTAACGGTGAACAAGTAACCTAACTAACCAAGCAAACCGAGGTGAGTTCACCCTTACCGCAAGGCATGGGATTCCCAGGGGTTGGGAATGGGTAAAGGATCTAAACTGAAACTGCGTGATCTCCTGGTTTGGAACACGTACACACCCTCTTTATTGAAGGGTGACAACATGTGATAAGTATTCAATCGGAACCTGCGTAATCTCCTGGTTTGGGGATTTCGTACACACCCTCTTATTTGAAGGGAGACAACACAGATACTAGACCAAAATCTCTATCATGAAGTCCCTCATTTTATATCGACTTAATCGCCGGGCCAATGGCGAGCGGGTCATTAGTTAGATAGCGCTATTTAGGTTTGATAAGCCTCACACCGTGCCGCAGAGGACGGGCGTGAACTAATGGATCTGAGCACTAGTCAATGATGATAGACATTGACGTTAGGGCACCAACTTACTTCAGTCAGTAGTCGATATGGTAATCGGGTATAGTGGTTCACATGGGGAAGCCCCCACTAGTTATGGATATGTTTGGGAAACAAGGAACTTGATTAACTTAAGGTTTACAAATGACCTCATGTTTTTTGAAACAACTTATAAACGAATACCAACTGTGAACTCGCTCAACTTTGTTGTTGACTCGTTGTTACATGCCTTCCAGGTCGTTAGGTGTTTTTATGGAGCTTGCACGAGATGTGGGAGTCGTTGTGGGGCATGGGCTGCTGAGTCCCATGTTAAAAATTTGAACTTATAACATACAGTAGAAACTCTATAAAATAATACACTTGGGACCACCAAAATTTATTAATTAAAAGAGTTATTAATTAATCGACAAATTAATAATTATTAATTTATATATTAATTAATATTTTATTAATTTATAGTAGAATACTTAGTTTACAAACACCTTTCAAGCTTCCACTTAATTATTGTATACAATGCATGTATATCAAATGAACGGCCCAATTTGAAAGAAACCTTCAATCTCCCACCTTATTATGCTTCTTGTGTTCAATGTATCACTTTATGGACATTAAAAATATTTTCTATATAAATACAAGATCAAAATAGGTTAACACAAACAAATCATACAAACAACATGGCTTCCCATCTTAAAGGTGTGAAAAAAACAACAATGACAGACGAGATTCGAAGAGCATTATGCAAGCACAACAAGGATAATCCAAGTCTCACTCAAAAGCAATTGCAAGAATGGGTTCATAGTAACTATGGTTTGCCGGTGAGTCAAGCGACAATATCGAATACGGTTAAGCGGTCTTTAGAGTATCTCTCACTTGCTCCCGAAAGAGGATGATGAAATTTCTACAATTGCAAGAATGGGTTCATAGTAACTATGATATCGATGAAGAAGATGATGAAAGTTCTACAATGGAGCCCCCTTCGCGAAACGAAGCTATTAAAGCGGCAATTACATTGAACAATTTCTTGTTGAGCTATGAGAAAACAACACCAGAAGTTCTTACCATGCTAAGGAAAATTAGAGACGAGATTCAAGGGGAAATTGATTTCAACAAAAAAACAAAAGACAATTGAGTCATTTTTCAAGAAACCTTCATAAATCATTCATGTAATATGCTATATATAAGGAATTATTAATTTATATTTTATATGGGGTCTAAAGAAATTATCAAAAATGTGTTATCTTATAATTTTAGCGAATTATTAATTTAGCACCCTATCCCCGAGTCGGGACCGGCAAAAAATATTATCTTAGAGAGTTTATTAAATAATTGAGTATTAATTTATCGAGTTTCTACTATATGTTTTGGTTTTACATTTTATGCTTCCGCTTAACAACTTAAACTATGCTTTTGTTTTGAACACCAATTATATTGTGTGGTTGAACTTTATTTAATTATTTACATTGTTCAATATGATTGGTGGCTTGATCCTGGTCATGTCACGCCTCCTGCGGTAATACTCCGCATGTGGATTTTGGGGGTGTGACAATTTTGGGTAAACCTTATGTGTTAAGATGTGTTATGTGATTTAAACATGAGAATGTGAAAGTATGATAAGTTTTTAACATGATTTTGGAAATTTAGGTTATGTATGTATATTTGTGTGTTTTGTGCGGTAGAAACGGTAAAAATCGCGTTAAATGTGTAACTTGTTTGTCGAGCATGAAAATTTGATACATATGAGATGTTTTATGTATATTGTCTTTAAAAATGACAAAATAGATAAGTTAACATGATTTCGCGTGTTTTGATGATAAATTATAAGAACGTTTTTGTATATATATTATGACGCGCAAATTGTAGATATATTACGTATAAACGGGAGTGTTAACGGATGTACACAATAATGGTCTCCAATAAAATCGTTAAAGTCACAAAATCATAAATATATATATATATAAGGGATGGATCATGAGAAAACTAGTTTAAATGAGAAAACCAAAAAACTAACAAAAAAAGCCAAAAAAACATACCAATTTTTTTTTATTTTTATAAAAAAATCGCAGGTTTTTATGCATGGAAAAAAAATTTCAAAAAAAAATAAAAATAAAAAAGTTTTGTTGTATTACACATGTACACTATTACGGATATAGTGCACATGTGTAGTACACATATAATGCACATGTGCAGTACAACAAAATTTTTTTTTTTGAAATTTTTTTTATATATAAAAACTAGTGATTTTTTAGTAAAAAACTGTAAAAATAAAAAACAAATTTTGGTATTTTTTTTAGGTTTTTTTAGTTAGTTTTCTAGTTTTCTCATTTATATGTAGTTTTCTCATTATCCTCTCCCTATATATATTAATGTTGGTCCCCTTTGGTGGCCCTGTTTGAATGGTGCGACTTTCTTCGCTCATTGAGACGGGTGTTTGTGAAGTATATAAACATTCAAAGAAAAAATATAGAGTCAATGAAAGTGATATATCTTCAATGGTTAATTCTTATTAAACAAAGAAGAAGGGGTCGATCCGATAATAATCTCGAATCTAAATGTCACCCCCTGGGCCAAACCAGGGGGTAAACTCACAAGAAAAACTCTATAAGAAAATATTTACTTTACAAAGCACACCTAATTCCTTCGTAGGAATTATGTATTTATAAAGATTTTTCATATCCAATCTCAAATGTGATTGGTTGATGAGAAGTTGGTATGTGTGCCCATCCATTATTCTAATGTGGCTTATCTTTCTTTTTGAACCAACTTGTTTCTTTTCTGGTGAATAATATTCACATATGAGATATTATCTTTCTGATGAAATGTGCTTTTCAAAAGGAAAGATTCCTTTTATTCTTTCTGATAATTGCTTTTGAAAAGGAAATATTCCTTTTCTTTTTCTTTATGGAAGCATTTTTTCATAGAAACATATTTAATGTGTTAATAAGATATATTATCTTATTAACACAATTCTTTGACTTTGTATCTTGTAAACTCCATAATGTTCCACTAACATTTTGAAGTCTTGTAACCTTGTCGTGATCTTTAATCAAAGAATTTGAAGCTTGATTCTGGTGATTAAATCATCAGAAATTCTGATGATCAGATTTGCCAGAAACTGATCAGAAATATCATCAGATCCATTAGAATGGCCTTTTCTGATAATCTTCTCAGCTTCTGTTACTTAGAAGAAGATGTGTAGTTCTTTTCAATCGTCCCATCTGTTTTCTTCTTGTTGTTTGATCTTCAGGACTTTATCTTCTTCTGGAACGGTTCGTCGGTCGGTTCATATTGACGGAATTATTTCTAAGTGACTTAAACTATTTTTAACAACAACTACAATAAAGTTGCCTAACAGTCAGCCCCTATTTGTTGTTGAAAATATAAACAATGCACTTTATACTTAGAAATAACAAATAAACTTGCTGAAGATGTATATTTCTTTTCTTCTTGTCACGTTATCATGTAGGCACCTTTTTAGTGATAGTCGTTGACTGTATCTTCATTGGCTTGAAAGTTTATTTGGCAAACGTCCGACTTTTTATTGATGATCATCTGATTATATTTCATTTGTTGTTATAATTCTTCACCTCAATTTGTAATTCCACCTAAATGTAAGCATTATATCTTGTATCCCCACCACATAGGATATAAGTGTCTTCTAACCAATATAGGATAAGTGTTTAGGCTGTCGATTGATGAGGCTTCAAAAAATAACGAATCATGCAAGCTATAAAAATGATCTTGAATCGTGGTTTTTTTTCTCTCTCGGATCAGAATTTCTGATAAATATGATGAAATTTCTGATAAAATAATCAGAAAATCAGATAATTCTTTTTAACAGAATTTTCTGATGGAATCTGATGGATTCTGATGAAAATCTGAAAAAAAAATCAGAAAATCTGAAATTTTTTTTACAGAAAATCTGATGAAAGTCTGATAAAAAATCAGAAAATCTGATAATATTTTTTTAACAGAAAATCTGATGACATCATCAGAATCTGATAACATCATCATAAATTCTGATGACCTAATCAGATATCTCTTTTTTTTTCACCAGAAATTCTAATTAATTCATCAGAATTCACTAGAAAATCTTAGTAAACTCAAAAAAAAAAAATTTATGAGATGAGAGTGAATAAGTAGAGAAAAAAGATATTAATTACACATATTTTTCTGGTGCAAGTCTAAGTACATGTTCTTTTCTTCAAGGAATATTTTGTGAAAACTTTTTAAAAGATAATAGTCATGAGTATATTTTCTAAAGTTTCACACAGTTTTTTTATTCTATTTTAACCATTATCATTCCTTTTTTTTTTTTTTTGAAGATTAACCAACCAGAATTTGGAGCTATTTCATTAAATAAGATACGAGCAAACTTTCTTTTATCGGAAACTTTCTTTTTAGATGTCAAAATTTTTCTTTCTGATAAATTAAAGTTCATTTATCTTTGTTTTAACTCTTTTTTTTGTGTTTTTATATCCTTTTTCTACACCTCTTTTTATATTAGAAAAAAAAATAGTAGAGATAATAATAATACTAATAAAAGCAATAATAAAAGTAATGAAAATAAAAGAAAAAAACTCCTCTACATACTTTTTTTTTTTTTGGATCTGCAAAAAAAAATTTCTTTTTACCTTTAACAGGTCATGAATATACGTCTCTCTTACAGGAGCAAGGGATCGTGGAAATAATTTATCCAATCTGCTCTGATACCAATTGTTGGTCCCCTTTGGCGGCCCTGTTTGAATGGTGCGACTTTCTTCGCTCATTGAGACGGGTGTTTGTGAAGTATATAAACATTCAAAGAAAAAATATAGAGACAATGAGAGTGATATGTCTTCAATGGTTAATTCTTGTTAAAAAAAATAAGGGGTCGATCCGAGAATAAACTCGAATCTAAATGTCACCCCCTGGGCCAAACCAGGGGGTAAACTCACAAGAAAAACTCTATAAGAAAATATTTACTTTACAAAGCACACCTAATTCCTTCGTAGGAATTATGTATTTATAGAGATTTTTCATATCCTATCTCAAATGTGATTGGTTGATGAGAAGTTGGTATATGTGCCCATCCATTATTCTAATGTTATCTTCCTTTTTGAACCAACTTGCTTCTTTTCTGGTGAATAATATTCACATATGAGATATTATCTTTCTGATGAAATGTGCTTTTCAAAAGGAAAGATTCATTTTGTTCTTTCTGATGATTGCTTTTGAAAAGGAAATATTCCTTTTCTTTTTCTTTATGGAATCACTTTTTTCATAGAAAGATATTTAATGTGTTAATAAGATATATTATCTTATTAACACAATTCTTTGACTTTGTATCTTGTAAACTCCATAATGTTCCGCTAACATTTTGAAGTCTTGTAACCTTGTCGTGTTCTTTAACCAAAGAATTTGAAGCTTCATTATGATGATTAAATCATCAGAAATTCTGATGATCAAATTTGCCGAAAACTGATGATATTTCATCAGAAATATCATCAGATCCATTAGAATGGCTTTTCTTGATAATCTTCTCAGCTTCTGTTTCTTAGAAGAAGATGTGTAGTTCTTTTCAATCGTCCCATCTGTTTTCTTCTTGTTGTTTGATCTTCAGGACTTTATCTTCTTCTAGAACAGTTTGAAGGTCGGTTCGTGTTGACGGAATTATTTCTACGTGACTTCAACTATTTTTAAAAACAAATACAATAAAGTTGCCTAACAATTAACGTGCCAACATAATAAAAAATGATAACTTTTCGAGAAAATCTCAAAGTTATGTGATAATTCTAAGAAAGAGAGAAACTTAGGATTTTTGTGTTATGTATATTGATTTAAAATCATTCCTCTATATATATATATATATATATATATATATATATATATATATATATATATATATATATATATATATAATAGGACGTGTAGAAATCAATCTTTGGGATTGCGCTATTTAAAATACGCACCCAAAGGTGAGTGTCACTAAACCCCTCTTTTTACTGCTTTGTATATATTTTGGTGGTAGAACAAGCCAATAAAAAAGGTTTAATAATGTTTTTGGAATAAAACATACCTTTTTTATATAAATTATATATTTTTGTTGAAAATATATAGTTTTGTGAAAATATATGTTTTGGGGATGAAACGGATTTTGTTGAATATGTGTTTCGGGGATGAAACGGTTTTGTTGAATATATTTGTACCGGGATGAAACGGGGATTGGTACAGTGTTTCCAAGGTGAAACAGACCGTAAAGTTGGGACGGATGCCGGCCTGGTCTCAAGGGACGGAGATTCAGGGGATTGGTACAACTTCATGTATTAAATTTGTCATATTAGTAGGATATATATATTGTACGTGAGGAAGACATCATTTTGGTCTCGAGTGGACCCTGCGCCCTTGATGTCATTTAATCAGTTAAGTATTGCACGCGAGGAATTGTTGGTAGATCTATCGGGTTGACAACCCCGTCATGACCGGTCGCTCCGTGTCAAGTCAAACGACGAATTCATATTCTGTTTATTGTCTAGCTTTGATTATACATGCATGGTAAATATATAGTTCGTATTGTCTAGCTAACATACGTGTCTGAAAATTGACGCAATGAATTTAATATACAAAACCTGGGTAAGAGTTTTATTGTCAAGTTGTTGAACCGCGACGAAGGACCCATGGATTTTATTAAGGAAGTAAAATGGACTTTCTAAAAATTATATGGATGTTTTCAAATAAACACATAATCAGAAAGTTTTCCTTTGGAATGAATTGTTTATATGTGAATATGTGAACTCACCTTCTTTTGTGTTGACACTTGATTTTAACGTGTTCTACAGGTACTTGAGTTCGGCTTCGGGAATCATGGCGTATCTTGTGTTTGATGATGCATGTTGTGTTGTTTGAAAATGTTGGACAACTTTTAAACTTTCTGGGACGTTTGTAATAAGATCCGTGAGGATCAAAGACAACTTAACTATGTGGTTGTGTCGTGTCTTAAAACGTAACGTTTAATAACTTATGTTTTAAAATAAAACAATATGTCCAACAATAAAATGCATCGTTCAACAAGAGATAAATGGGCACCAACTTCCGTCACCACTATGTTTAATATTCCGCTGCGACGTTTTTGGGGTGTGACAGAAGTTGGTACCAGAGCCAATGGTTGTTAGCGAACTAGATGTTTTCGGGAGAAAACACTAGACTTCAACCGAAGAATTTTGAGATGTAAAGTCCAAAATTCTCGAAACCAAGAATTTTAAATAAACGTGGAAATTTTATCATGTATGAAAACCCTTGTGTGTTTATGTGCATACGTGATTTTCTGTTTATTTGGGCCTTATGTGTTACTGTTCACGCTGATCACACACTTACTTGTACGGATTACATATTTGTCACAGATGTCGCACGAGCACGAGGTCATCGAGATCAAAGACTCAGGTAGCGAGCCAGATTTCGAGACTTCACCCAGATCCATTCAACCAGAGATACCTATCACGACCCCACAGATGGTTGGTATGGCTGAGTTTGCTTCATCATTCCGTGTCGACCCTGTTGCTTTCGCCAGCCAGGTAGACCCCCGATATGCTTCCACTAGCAACAGGTGGATTGATGACAACGATGACGCTCCTCTCTCGATTCACGAGACGGGACAATCATCTGGCACAGTACCAGTTATCGATGACGTGATCAGAGGTGTCCCTGTTATTGGAGGACCTTTTAGTATTGCACCAGCAGTGGATGCCACTATTGTCACGGCTCGACCGATAGAGCCATCTGTTGCTCCACCTGCTACTGTGATCGAGTCTATCGCTGAGGTCCCTCCACCTGTTTTGTCATAGTCATCTTTACCCATCTTAGAGTCACGCACATCTACTACGCCTCTATTAGTGTATTATCTCCGCGGGAAGAGGGTTAGGCCTGTTGGGGAGATTGCTTCTACATCATGTGCTGAGACTGCATCTGCTTCTAAGAAGCAGAAAGGGGTTTGGGTATATTGATGCTTCCATTGTGACCAATAGTTTGTTTCCATGCGCGAAGAACTAGAAACGACTAAGCGTAAGCTGAAGGACCTCGAGGGGAAAATGGACTGGTACGATGAGTTGAAAGATTTGGATGATAGTGCGATGGACCAGATGCATTGGAGGATAGTGGTGTTGGTGCATTGAATGTTTGCTGATTACGTCTTAATCAAGTCTTGTGTCTAGATAGGTTGAATGAACACACAATAGGGTTTAATTTAGGGTTTTACTTGTTTATCTTGTAGATTTCGCTTGAAAGTGTTCTTGTGTGATTCAAGCTAAATCAACATAGGAGATTTAGCTTGAACTGGTTCAAGCGAAATCAACAACAGAGATTTAGCTTGAACTGGTTCAAGCGAAATCATGATTTAGCTTGAACTGACTCAAGCGAAATCTTAGATCTATATATAGGTTGTTGTGTGGTTCATTTGGTAGGGACTTGGTCATTGCTTAGGTGTCAGAACTCTGTCAAATTGTATTCAAAAAGCAATAAAAGTGAAGAAAATTGAAAGGATAAGCTGTGTAACTTCGTGTATACTGATTCCGCCTTTATACATGAAGATGAACATTCTCAACTGACTTTTCGGGTCGCAACACGGTCCAACAAGTGGTATCAGAGCTCAGGACGAGGAGTTCATACCATTACAGCTTGATATTACCGGATTCTCTTCTTTCTACTCATTTCTTTTTATACTTTTCTGATCTGAACGAGTTCCAACGGTCGAAATGGTCTGATTTTCGAGTATATTGTGTAAAACATAGTTTTAACAAAGCCTACAAAGATTCGGACTAAAATTCAGTTTAAAACTTGTGAAAAATGGACTAAAAGCAGATTTCGCTTGAAAGAGTTCGAAGTTTAAGTGTCGATTTCGCTTGAAAACAGACGATTTCGCTTGAAACAGTTGAAGCGAAATTGATTTGATTGGATTTCGCTTGAACTGTTGGACTAGTATTAACGGATTTCGCTTGAAACAGTTGAAGCGAAATTGAGTTGTTAGATTTCGCTTGATTCAGTGGACTTGTATTTGGGAATTTCGCTTGAACAGTTGAAGCGAAATTGATCTCTTAGATTTCGCTTGAAAAACAGTTTGGATCAGATTTCGCTTGAGTGTAATCTTGGATTTCGCTTGAACAGTCTTAAGTGTTGATTTCGCTTGAAGCTGTTTACACTTCAAGGATTTCGCTTGAACTTGCTGATTTTTCAAAACTTAAAAATTTTCTAAGTGTTTGCTGTTTTTGCAGGAACATTCACGATGGATGATATTTTCATGAACCCGTTTAGCGATATGTATGCGTTTGCTGGAGATTCCGGAAACAATGATACTTCGTCAAGCAATGTGAATGATAACCCGCCAAAAGAGAAGAAAAAGGAAGCTTGGGAATCGGAAAGTGCCTTCGGAACGTTCAATAAACCTCCAAAGCTAATGGCTATTGAGGAATACAGTCGATGGTCAAGAAAGTTTGAAGACTGGTTGATGGCATTCGCATTTCCCAGCTGGAAGAGTTTGAAAAACGGTTATGAACATGGAAAGAAATATGGTGAAACTTTAAGAGCAGCTGAGGAAATTGAATCGTTTGTAGCTGAACAAAAGTGTGTGGCATTGTTATTTCAGTCAGTCTGGGAAGACATTATTGCCTTGATCGACTATTCAAATGCAAAAGATCTTTGGGAAAAGTTAGAAAAGAAATGTATAGGTAGTGAAGAAATTAAGAAAAACAAAAAGAAACTTCTTAGAAAAGAGTTTGATCTGTTTGGAAGTTTAAAGAACGAGTCAGTTTGTAAAATGATAGAAAGGTTTGGTCATCTGAAGCTGGAATTAGTAAGACATGATATCAAAATTCCTGAAGAAGATCTTATCGAAAAATTGTTCGATTCGTTACCTGATGAAATGGATTGGAGATATTATGCGCTGATGCTGAAGAATACCATCAAAGAACCAGAAAAGTTGACATTAGATTTGCTGATTGAGAAACTCGAGAGTCACGAGTTGGAATTGAAGAAGACATACAAAGTCAATCACTCATCTTACCAGCAGAATTTGGATTTGTATTATCCAAAAAGCATGATGCCAAAAGCAACCTCTCCAAAAACTGCGTTTTCTGCTGAAAATGTGTCGACAGCTGGCAAAGAAAGTCAAAGTAGTCAAAGCAGTGGAAGTCACAGTGGTTATCACAGTGGATCTTCATCTTCTGGAAATCATCCAGATGCAAAGAATCGTTTTCAATGTAACATCGCAATAGACTTGAAGAATGCTCAGAATTTTGATGAGGAGTCGGCCAAGCAGCAGATGATTTTCCTAGCATCGGTGTTGGAATCGTATGAAGGGCTAGTAGCTGGGAAGATAGGCAACACCAATCTGGCGAAAGAAGATTATGATCAGATTGATCCTGAGGAAATGGAGCTGATTGATATTCGTTGGGCTATGGCCAGTGCTGTTCGTCGAGCACAGCGTTTCATGGAAATTACAGGACGGAAAACAATTGGTGGTGCATCTACCAAGCTGGGGTTCGATAAGTCCAAGGTGACATGCTTCAAGTGTAAGCAGAAAGGTCACTTCAAACGAGAATGCAGAAACGCTTATGCTGATGAGTCGGAGAATTCTTTCAGGGATGATTACTACAAGAAGGCAATCTATCATCAGAATAAATCCGAGCCGCCTAGATTGAAGCAGGTTGAAGACAACAGAGAGAAATCTAGAGCTCTTGCGGTGGTTTATGATGATGAGGGTTATGACTGGAGTCAAGAGGTTCTACCAGAAGAAGATGCGGTTGGTTACGCATTCATGGCGAAAAATGACGATCCTATTCCGTGGAAAGACGATCGAACTGAAGAGCAAAAGTATAGATACAGAAAAATGATAGCTGAAAACAAAATCATTAGAATATCTCGTATTTTTCTAGAAGCGAGGAGAGCCAATAGATGGGATCCAGACAGAGAGTGTTATCTTGATGAATATGGAAATATTGCGATCGATGATAGTACACTTGATATCGAACCCATAATCCAGCAATACAAAGAAGATGATGAGTATTGGCAACACAAATGGTGGGGAACTCCAACCGAGAAAATGAAAGAAGAAGAGAAAGAGAGAAAAGAGAAAGAAGAGATCGAGAAAGCAAAGAAGATTGATACTGGAGTTATTGACACAACGCAGGAGTTGACTGCTGAAAATCTTGGAAGAATGGCTGACAAAGTGCTAGCTGCTAAGGCACTTGAGGTAGACTCTAACTCCGTGTCTGAGTCAAAAAGCCAGGTCAGTTCAGACGTGTCAACAAATGTGTCAGGTAAGAAAATCGATGGAAATGCTGATTGCAAAAATTGCAACAAAGAGTGCAAATTTTGTAGCACAGTCACGTATCTCAACGGGAAGAAAGTTGATGATCTGACAGCAAAGGTCAGAAGCGTTGAGAATCAGATTCTTGATCGTGACAAAACAGTTAAAGCTTCAACTGAACGGATAAGAGAATTAAGTAGACAAATTGAAAATGATAAAATTGATCATGACAAAATTAAACAAGAAAATGAAAAGTTGATTCTTGAAAACCGTCAGATTTCTGAAAAGTTTGAAAAACTCAAAAGCACAATGAAAGATTGTGATGATCGAAATGGTAAAACTTTTAAAGAAAATGAACATCTAAAAGCAGTGCTTAGAGTTAAAGAAGAATCAATCAACCAACAACTGGATGAAATCGCTAAATTGAAACTTAAAGTTCAAGAGGCTGTAATCGAAAACGAGCGAATCCAGTTGAAGCTTAACAGTTACAGCTCCGCAAGCTTTGTGTTGCAACATATTATTCCCAAACCATTGGGAAAGACAAAGCGGGCGAAGATGTGTATTGTGATGGAACTGGGGTTGGGTTTCATCAAGTTCCACCACCTGTTCTTGATAATTACACTAAAAAGCAGTCTGGGTTGGTTGAAATTGAGGAAGAAAAAGAAGTTAAACTTCCAGAAAACATTGATGTTACTTTTACATCATTTGATGATAGTGTTCAGACAGAGATTGTTAAGAGCACAGCTGAAAGTGTTTTGATGTCTGATTCAACTGAAGATGATGGGTGTTTCTTGGACAAATACATTCAGAAACCAAAGTCCAAAAACAACTTAAGTGATGAACCGGGTCTTGTGATGTACAAGATGGCTGGATCTGATAAGTTGTATTCGGATTCTGAGTTTCCCATTGAGAATGTTAATGTGAAAAAGTTGACAAATGTTTTCAAACTGGTTGAAGTTGAGTTGTCAGAAGTGAATAGTTTGAAACAAACAAAAAGGCAAATGAATTTTGAGAAAGATAAAGCTTACTACAAAAAGCCTGTTGTTCCACCACGTTTTTATAATAACAATCGAAACAATTGGTCGGGTGGTTATAGGGATGGTAAGAGTTATCAGAAAAAGAGTTTTCAAAACAAAAGGTTTGCTGAAAAGAAGGTATTTGTGAATAGTTCAAGTTCACTTTCTGATGAGGAAAATGAAATTTTTTCAAAATCAAATGAAGAGTTCTTTGAGAAAAGAGCTTCACATTATCAGTCTGAAGGCATAAGTCGAATTGTTGATACTCGAACATGTTTCAGATGTAATCAAGTTGGTCACATTGCACGAAAGTGTACCAATGTGAAGCCTAAGACTGAAAATGTGAAGATTCAAAAGAAGAAAGTTGACGTGAAGGGTAAAGCACCAATCGTTGTTGAGAAAAAGAGTGTGAAAAATAACAACATCAAAGTGAAAAATGAACCTGTAAAGAAAATGGTAACTAAAAACGACAAGTTTTATAAACAGGTTACTTTATCTCAACAAGTTTGGAAACCAAAAACTGAAATGAAAATTTCAACTTCTGAAGTGAAAAAGGCTGAAGAATCAATTTCGGTTGATTATGATGCAAATTTTCCACCTTTGAAGGCTGAAAATTTCAAAATTCAAATTGCGAGAGTCAAGGTTACACCTAAGGCTGATGAGGCCTGGGTGGACACCATGTTCAACTAAGCAGTTTGAATTGCCGGAGCTTCCTTGATCGCGAAGCATGAATCGGCATCTTTATTGTAGTTGGTTAATTTGAAGTTTGTTTTGTGCAGGATCTTCCACAACTTGTATCCAGATGGATCATGGATAGTGGAGCATCTCGACATATGACAGGGAAGACTGCATTGCTGTATGATGTGAGAAACATTAATGGTGGTTATGTGGGATTTGCTGGTCATGAAGGTGGTCGAATTGTAGGTGAAGGAACGTTATCCAACGAAATTGTGACGTTTGAGAGAGTTAACTACATCACTGAGCTGGAGAACAATCTGCTTAGTATCTCACAGATTTGTGACAATATGTATACTACTCACTTCACTGATAAAGAATGTTTGATATTGAAACCTGGATTTGTTGTTCCTGAAGAATGGATTATCATGCGGGCACCTAGAGTGAATGATTTATATGTGTTAGACATGAGTGTAGCGACTACAACAACTGGTCAAGCACATTGTTTTGTTTCTAGAGCAACTGAGAAAGAATCGAGATTGTGGCACCGAAAAATGGGGCATATACATCTTAGAAAAATGAATCATTTGGTGCACAATGATTTGGTTTTGGGTGTTAATATCAAAGGTTTTCATCTGGAAGGGGAGTGCATTAGCTGCATCAAAGGCAAGCAGAAGAAAAAGTCACACCCTACAAAGCAAGTCAATTCAGTTTCGAGACCGCTGGAAAGACTTCACATGGATTTGTTTGGTCCGGTGAATGTCAAAAGTATTACAGGAGATTATTACTGTTTGGTCGTTACTGATGATTATTCCAGATTTTCGTGGGTTTCTTTCTTGAAGACGAAAGATGAAACATTTGACAGTTTGATGGGGCTGTTCAGGAAGATTGAGAATCTGTACCAAAGGCATATCAAGAGAATTCATAGTGATAATGGTACTGAATTCAAGAACAGTAAGATGGAAGAATTTTGTGATGAAAGAGGTATTTTGCATGAGTTTAGTGCTCCGTACACTCCGCAGCAGAATGGAGTCGCAGAACGCAAAAACCGGACACTAATCGAGACGGCTAGAACTATGCTCGCAGATTCAAAGTTACCGATTAATTTTTGGGCTGAAGCTGTTTCCGCCGCATGCTATACGCTCAACAGGGTTCTTACTGTCAAGAAGTTCAACAAAACATGTTTTGAGCTAATCAATAATCGAAAGCCGAATTTGAAGTATCTAGAACCGTTCGGGTCACCCTGTACAGTTATAGAGCCTCATGGAAAGTTTGGTCCGAAGAGCATTGAGGGAATATTTGTTGGTTATGCAAATCCGATGCGACGTGTCTTCGTTCCAAGTGAAAAGCGGATTATTGAAGCTGCAAATGTTGAATGTCAAGGTTATACTATGCCGTCGCAGAATCCTGGTGATTCATGGCGTTATCATTATGACAAACTTTGGGATTCGTTTGACATGAGAGAAGAATCAGAGGATAATGAAGATTTCTTTGATGAGTTGGATATTTTGCGTGAATATGAGTCGCAGCTAAGGTTCCCAGCTGAGTATTCGAGGAGACCACGGGAAACTTCAAATGATGATGAAGCAGGTCCGAGTAATGCTGGTGAACATGATGATGTCCAACAGAATGAAGTTGCTCAGGATAATCAGTCGGCTCAGAATGATAATCTAGAAGCTGAAAACATGCCAGTATTTGATCATGGTGATTCAGATTCTGAGGGGGAGCAAATTCAGATTTCAAGTCAAACAAACCAAGTTGGTGAACAAGATGCAGAGCAGAATGTTACTAATCTGGAGGGAAATGTAGATGTTCCAAGCGAAGTGATGCCGCGAACTTTTTCATATCATCCAGAGGAGTTGATCATAGGAGAATTGCAGACAGGTGTTCGCACTCGAAATCAGATTGATAAAGGGCTTACATGTTTTTATACAAAAGTTGCTCCTTTGCAAACTGAATTCTCATTGAGTTGTTTTATCTCGCAGGTTGAGCCAAGAACTTACAAAGAGGCGCTTACTGAAGACTCTTGGATCAATGCAATGCAGTAGGAACTTAGTCAATTCGAGAAATTGGGAGTGTGGAAGTTAGTTGATTTGCCGGATGGTCAGAGGAAGATTAACACCAAGTGGGTGTTCAAGTGCAAGAGGGGCGATAGAGGAGTTGTTATAAGAAATAAAGCTCGACTCGTTGTTCAGGGATTTAGTCAACAGGAGGGGATTGATTTTACCGAAGTCTATACTCCTGTAGCACGACTAGAGGCAATCAGAATTTTCCTAGCATTTGCGTCTTGGAAGAACTTTAAAGTTTATTAGTTGGATGTTAAATCGGCGTTTCTTTATGGGAAGGTTAAAGAGGAGGTTTATGTCGGTCAGCCGCCGGGCTTCACCGATCCAATCCACAAAAACAAGGTCTACTTATTGGACAAAGCGCTGTATGGTTTACACCAGGCCCCGAGAGCCTGGTATGAGCCTTTGTCTCAACACCTACTAGCGAATAAGTTCATTCGTGGAAAAGTGGATGCCACTCTCTTCACTAAAGAGGTCGATGGTCATCTTCTGATAGTTCAGATTTATGTGGACAATATAATCTTTGGGTCGACAAATGAAAATCTATGTAAAGATTTTGAATCAGTGATGAAGCAAAAGTTTGAAATGTCATCAATAGGGGAGATGAAATTCTTTCTGGGTTTACAAGTTGAACAACTTCCTGAGGGAATTTTCATTCATCAGTCAAAGTATGTTCATGATATTCTAGAGAAATTTGGGATGTCAAGTTCTACTCCAGCTGCTACCCCACTTGCAACAAATCATGGGATTCACCCAGATCTCACCGGAGACAGGGCTAATGAAACGTTCTACCGATCCATGATAGGTTCTTTAATGTACCTAACTGCTTCACGTCCTGATATCATGTACCCAACGTGCCTCGCAGCAAGATTTCAGTCTAACCCGAGAGCATCGGATTCGGATTCGGATATTGCGCTACCTGAAAGGAACTCCTTCATTGGGGTTGTGGTATCCTAGGAAAGGAGATTTTACGCTCGAAGGGTATTCGGATTCGGATTTCGGATGCTGCAAAGTCAATTCAAAATCAACAACTGCAGGATGCCAGTTCTTTGGTCCTAGATTGGTTACTTGGCAGTGTAAGAAACAAACGTCTGTGGCGTTATCTACATGTGAAGCGGAGTATGTTTCTGCTAGCAGTTGCTGCTCTCAGATCTTGTGGATACAGCAACAGATGCACGACTATGGTTTACAGTTTCTTAATACACCTCTTTTTGTTGATAATGAGGCCGCAATAAATATAACAAAGAATCCAGTACATCACGCTAAAACTAAACACATAGAAATTCGTCATCACTTTATTCGTGATTGTTTTGAGAAAAAGCTGATACGAATTGAGAAAATCCACACTGACGAACAGAAAGCTGATTTACATACCAAAGCTTTTGATAAAAATCGGTTTAAATATTTGTTAAAACTGAATGGTATGAAGCTTCTGTCGGTGTCGAATGGCATAATTGGCGTTGATGAAAGTACTGTTGCGGATGAAGACGAGAAACAATCTGCAATGGTTTGTCGATTTTTTACTTGTTTTGGTATTTAGGGGGGTAGATATTTGTATATAGTTTATTTTCAGAAAATACAAAAACAGTAAAAAAATGCAAAAATACAAAAACATGATAAAATCTGAAAAAGAGCTTGTGTATATAGGGAAAATGATAGTACATCGGCTAGACAATTACAGTATGCTAAAGATTTGTAAAGTTTAAATGAATTAAACAGTCTCATTGATGATGTGTCGGTAGGTTTTCGCACATTTAGTAGATTTATTCAGGATATAAACCTAAATTTCAAACTTGTGAAATTCGTGGGGAACACTACTTGGATATATAGGTAACCCCTGAAATCTCGTTTGAAAGGTCTCATAATCTGATATACTAGGTCTTTATACTCAATGATGTCTGGGGTATTATTCCGGGACTTCTGCTGAACGGTAGTTCTGACCTAGTCCTTGGCTAATACTTTCTACAATGCTTGAAACATAGCATTAAACCCTCAGCATGCCGATGAAACAATAAAATTGATAGTCGGTGCTGTTGTAAGCAAAAAGATCCGCTAAAGGGGACATACCGTAAAGTCGAAGCTGATATCTCTCTGCGTATACGGAAGTATCGACCTGAGATCCCTCGGCCCTCGCATACCTAATTTATATACAGATATCATTGTAGTATTCTCACCTGTAAGACTGATTATTGGGATTCTGGATACGGGAGTATATTCAAGAGGTGGGACACATGAATGAGCTGAGTTCATAAGACATCTAATTCGTATCCTGAGTAAATTGAAATTTGTGTGAGAATTTAAGATGGATCAATATATCGACAATCGAGGTGAATTGTTTAAGTCTGAGTATGAAATGAAGCTTAACGGTACTTGTAATTTGTCTGAAAAGCTGATATGATTCCCTGACACGCTCGCCAAAAATATGTTTGTAAATAGTTTACTTTGTTTACTTTCTGCAATTTAAGTTTTCTGTATTTCATTTCTTAGTTTAGAACACTTTGATAAAATCCAAAAAGATTTTATTTCTGCTTTATTTTCTGACAAACCAAAGTGGAGAGTTGATTGTTGGATTCTCAGTCGTTTGAAGCAGATGCAGGAGATTCTGAACTGAAGAATGAGGAGAGCTTACTTTGATGAAGTTTGAATTGTTTGGAAAGTCAAAACAAGTTCATTAATTTGATACTTGTTATTTTCAGAAAATGTTTGAAATTGTTGTTTTAAAATCAGTATTGATTCGTCAAAAGATCAACCAAGGTCATTAATTTGGACTTGGTAGATTAATCAAGTGATCAGGGTCATTAACTTGGACCTGAATACTTGAATGGATTGTTAAAACTGATTGAGTTTGTGAATTATTGTTGAAAAGATAGAATTGTAATGTTTATTGGTTGAGTAACAGGATTGGACTTCATTATTCCCAACGGAAGCTAATTGTCAAAGCTTGAACCAGATATCTCAGATTCTAGCATATTGAGAGGGGGAGTCTGTGAAAGGGGGAGTCTGGATCAACAGTCAAAGGGAAGATTGAAGTTTAAAGTTTAAAGTTTGAAGACAAAGACTTGAAGCCAAAGACTTCATCAACATCCAAGGGGTAGTCTGTTGGTGCATTGAATGTCTGCTGATTACGTCTTAATCAAGTCTTGTGTCTAGATAGGTTGAATGAACACACAATAGGGTTTAATTTAGGGTTTTACTTGTTTATCTTGTAGATTTCGCTTGAAAGTGTTCTTGTGTGATTCAAGCTAAATCAACATAGGAGATTTAGCTTGAACTGGTTCAAGCGAAATCAACAACAGAGATTTAGCTTGAACTGGTTCAAGCGAAATCATGATTTAGCTTGAACTGACTCAAGCGAAATCTTAGATCTATATATAGGTTGTTGTGTGGTTCATTTGGTAGGGACTTGGTCATTGCTTAGGTGTCAGAACTCTGTCAAATTGTATTCAAAAAGCAATAAAAGTGAAGAAAATTGAAAGGATAAGCTGTGTAACTTCGTGTATACTGATTCCGCCTTTATACATGAAGATGAACATTCTCAACTGACTTTTCGGGTCGCAACACGGTCCAACAAGTGGATTTGGAGAAGTTGGTTAGGAAGGTACTGGATTTTTTAGGGATGAAGCATTAGATGTCGGTTGTTGTTTTGTTTGTAGTTGTTTGTTTGTGGTTGTTGTTTGTTTGTGGTTGTTTTGTTAGATACTTTTGGTACTATTCTTTTGGGGGCCTGCGTGCCGGTTATGTTTTTGTGATATTAGGTAGAAATTTATATGAAAACTTGTCATGGGTGTCGATGTAGACATTCCAAGGATAGTAAGGATGTACTGAAAAACAAGTTTGTTAATTTCTATGATAATATCAAATGAACTACTTTTGGTTTAAAATTTTTCTCATTAATATGTGGATATTATACAAGTGCAATGTTTGGTCCACCAACATTTAATGATTGAATTATTTTTGGTTGTCGTCTTATGTGATTATAATTGTTGTAAATAATAGAAACGAAGAAAATGCCGCCAAAAGCAAGACAGGGTACTGGACTACCTGCCACACTAGAAGAGTTGACACGCCTCATAACCCAACACGTTAATACTGCCTTGGAACATCATAATGCTAACCGAAATAATTTCCAGGAACGTGGATGTGGTGCTCACGGGCATGATGTTGGTGGGACACAGATCGGAAACCCTCAAGGTAAAATAATGATCGGAAAGTTTTGGTAGTTCATCTGTTATGATCTCATTTGAACGTATTCCTGATTTTCATTAACCATATGAACAGTGCACAGGAGCATACACAAAACAATCCAGGGTTGTAACCCAAGATCCTTTACTGGTGTCGTATGCAATGATGTGACATCTATATGCGTGATATCGGGCTGTCAAAATTAGTCGGTCCTCCGAGTGTTTCAGCGATCCGAACCAAGAACTAGAGATTCGAAGAAGCGCAAACCTGAGAGCTCCAAGAAGACTCCTGAAGTGGAACGTAGGAAGAAACGTAGCCTGGAGAAAGCGAATTTAGCTAACCCTAAGGAGTCAGGAAAGGGTGCGTCGGATATGGCTGAACCGGACATGTGATTTCCAAGGGCTATGCTAAGAATACATTGGATGGAGTTGCGCTCGAAGGATGCTTCGCATGTGGTGAACAAGGACACAACAAAAGAAAATGCCCGGAACCGAAAGAACAGGATGCTAGGGGCAAATCCGTTGAGGCGAGTGCTGGGAAGGCATGTGAGAGTCCCTCTACTGTTTTCAGTATGTTTCAAATCAAAAGCCAATCTATGTTCATACTTTAATACCAAAGCTGACTTGAGTTTTGTTCGAAAAACTTTGAACCATTTTTGTGTTCACCTACAAGTAATTAAGCTAAGAATAAAGTGCCTGATAGAACTAGCAATTGGTAAGTTGGTAGAAACTAGCGAGCTCGTTCGCGGTTGTAGTATTTAGTTAGGATATCATAGTTCTAGTATTGGTTTATTTCTAGTGGAACTGGGGAACCTTGACGCAGATGCGAGAATGGATTGACTATCTGAGAACGAAGTGGGGACAATCGCTCAAAGAAGCTAGCTAGGATATCTCGTCTTGATGACGGTAGAAAAGTGGTAGTTGCTCGCGGAGATCGACTGAGTCGAGAATTGAGTGTTGATAGTTGAGAGTCGTCAGTGTTATGAGGATGCTCAAGTTGTTGCGAAAAGGCTGTCCTACGTTCTTTGTTAACGTGGTGGATATGAAGGCCAAATATAGGAATATCGAAGAAGTTCCTATTGTTCGCAATTATCCAGAGGTTTTCCTAAAAAGACTTTCCTGGATTACCCCCTGCGAGACAGATCGAATTTCGAATCGATCTGGCGCACGGTGATGCACCCAATTGCACAATCTCCTTATAGATTAAGCACCGCCCGAGAATGATAGAAATATCGAGGCAGTTTCAAGAGCTATTGGACAAGGGTTCCATTTGATCAAGCTTTTCGCCTTGAGGTGCATCTATTGTTGAGAAAAAGAAGGATGGATCCTTCAGGATCTGTGAGGATTTCAGAAAGCCGAACCAGTCGACTACCATGAATCGGTACCCTATTACCGAGGATTGACGATTTGTTCAATTAAGCTACCGGGACCCAACTGCTACATGAAGATCGATCTACGATTAGGATATCATCAGTTGAAGGTTGCTGATGAAGATACTTCGGGGACTGCTTTTCAAACGTGATATGGCCATTACGAATTATTAGTCATGCCCCCTAACTAAATTAATGCGCCATTTATATTCATGAATCTCATGAGCAGTGTATGGAAACCCTAATCGAATGGATTTGTGATAATATTCATAGACATACATGAACCAAAGAGAATCATGAGTAACATTTGAAGTTAACTTTGGAATAGGTAAGGAATGAGGAAGGTATGCTTGTAGATCAGTTTGAGATTAGAGCAATCAAATGATGAGGAGCGCTAAAGACTCCGTCGGGAGTACGATGATCCATATGACTAGTTGGGTGTTGCCGGATATTTAATAAGAATTTCTCTAATTAGTGCAGTCTTCGACACTAATAACCCCAAAAGGGAGGAAGCTTTTCAAACCCTTGAAAGAAGACTTGGGAGCATGTATAATGGACTCCGAAGGAAGTCAAGATACTCACATGCCCTTGGCAGAGTTATCTTACAATAATAGTTAACACGCTAGCATTCAGGTTGCTCCGTTTGAAGCCTTGCATGAATGGAAGTGTTGATCGTCACTTTGTTAAGCTAACGTGACAAAGGACAATTAACCAGACCTTAGTTTATCTAGGAAACCAGCGACAGGATTTTCCTAGATCGAGGGAAGGTTAAAAGTCGCCAATTGATCGACAGAAGGATTACATGGACAATTGAAGGAACTATTGCGATTCCAGATTTAAGATTTGGTTCTGTTAAAGGAGTTATCTTGCAGAAATGTTATTAGGTTTAGCAGAGGAAAGAAAAGCCGAGCCACATTGACTTGGTCCTTTCGAGAGCCCATCTTGAGTTGGATCGGTCGCTTATAGGCTCAAGCTACCGCCAGGATTGAGTGGTGTACATGATGTACTATTTGGATGCAATTGAGAAAGTGTATAATGGATAATACACTGATTTTGTTCTTTATAGAGATTTATCTGGAAGATAAACGGAAGTTTATCGAAGTACCGTAGAAGCAGTACATATAGCTAGAAGAGTTATGTTAATAACTGGAGAGGCGATTTCAGCATTCTAGTCGTATACGTAATTTATTGATTGTGCGGTTTTTGGATATCTGAAATAAATGCAAGAAAGAAAGAAAACGAGTTTATGAGATTTGATTCTTTCAAGAGCCCATCTCGAGTTGGATCAATCGTGTGTAAACGCAGACTATCTCAGGCACGGGATATTGTATATGCAAATATACGTATGATAAACCCAAAATGGTGAAATTTTTTACTTAATCTTCTTGATTAAGTGCTTGTAAATGTTGGACCCTGGAAAAGGTGGAGAGCGTTGAGACGTGAGATTAGGAATTGAGAATGTGTGTAATATAGGTCTACAAAGATTCTTTGTAAGAATCAAAGTTTCTCGCAAAAACTACAAGACTACATTCATTAAACCTGTTTTTGCTATTTTTACTTAGTGCAAGAACAAAACCTGTAGAGTAAAAATTTCGTGGACGAAATTTCCTAAACAGGGGAAGACTATGACACCCGGCTTTTCAGGCAGTACCGTACAATTGTAACACGTGTTGTGAATAGGTAACAGGGCTGTATTTGACTGGTTATGATGTTTATATGTGGAAATTAATGAGTTGGTAAATTTAAACTTTGGTAAACATTATGTTGGCAACGGTAAGATAAACGCTTATCGCGTAACGATTAAAATGCGAAACGAACATCGGTGACCACCCGATCAGTGTTAAAATCCTAAAAATAGTTTGTTATGATTAGAATAATAATTTTAATCATATCCGTGAGGAAAATAATTTAAAACGCTAAGAAACTCTATTTTTCGAGTTTGAGCGCGTACTGCGCGATAGTGCGCTAATTAAACAAAATACTGTCAACGCAGCCAGTCAAGAAAACTGGTAATTATTTCAGTAATAATTGTTAGTGATTATTTTTATAGAATGAAAAAAAATAATTCAAAACGCACTAAAACGGGATAAAAATGCAAGATAAAATACCCGGTATCCAGTAAAATACATGTTTTTATCACTAATCTACATATGTATATGTATATATGTATGCATGTATATGTATATGTATACCACGGTTGACCGGGGAGTTGAGATTACTCGGGGAGTACTCGGACATGTTAAATTATATAGCAATTAGTTTTCGGAAATTAAATATATGTCTAATAACATAAATTTACTAATATTTATAACAAAATACGTGAAAATGCTATTCATTATGTAATATTATAGTCATATAAATTATGTTTTATTATTTTTTAAGTCAAACTCGGCCCGAATAGACCTACTAGATCCGATTTTGGCCGAGTTTGACCGATTTTGATCGATTCCGAGTAATTAGGTGGAGTTAGAGAAAGTCGCCTCAGCAGCCTACCTTGTAGCGACTACTCGGGGTATTTATGTGTGTATATAAGAGAGAGAAAGATAGGTGGTGGCTAGAGGGGGTGCCACCCACCTTGGAATTGTGAGAAATGGACATGTGGATCTTGTGTAGTGTGTTTAATCATTTGAGCTTTTTAAACACTCAACTTCTTTTAATCAAAGATCAAACAACTCTCTCTCTTCCCTCTTGATACCTCACGGCCGAAACCCCCTACACACATACACATTCAAAAATTTCAAACCTTTCCATGAAGATTTAAGGGCTTTTCAAGATGATTTCAAGCTAATATGGGTGTTTGGAAGTGATTTCAAGCAAGATTCAAGCAATAACAAGTCTCATATCATCATCTTTTCTCAAAAACCCACTTAAAAATCTTGAAGGTATAAACTTGTTTTAAAATCACATTCTTGATTTTTAGTGATGATGGAGATGTTAGATGGTTTCTCTTGAACTTGGAATGAATCACAAACTTGTATTTAACAAAGAATGAGATTTTAATCAAAGTAAAAGTGAGTGTATGTATGTATGTATGTATGTATGTATGTATGTATGTATGTATGTATGTATGTATGTATGTATGTATGTATGTATGTATGTATGTATGTATGTATGTATGTATGTATGTATGTATGTATGTATGTATGTATGTATGTATGTATGTATGTATGTATGTATGTATGTATGTATGTATGTATGTATGTATGTATGTATGTATGTATGTATGTATGTATGTATGTATGTATGTATGTATGTATGTATGTATGTATGTATGTATGTATGTATGGCCGGAAGTTATGGCTATGTGTGTATTTAGTTGTGTTTTGATTTCTTGTTCTTGAATGATTTGAGTTGATCTTTGAAAGATGGGTTCATGCATGTGTTGAAAAGAAATCATTAAAAGAATGTTCTTAAAAAGGTTTCTATGATTTGAAATAAATATGTTAAAAAGTAAAACCTCGGAAGTGTATGCATGTGTGTATATGTGTATATGTGTATATATATATATGTATATGTACACATGCATGTAAATTTTGATGATTAAAATATTTAAATATGTAAGAAAGAGTATGTCTTGCATTTATAATAAATGATTGTAAGATGATCATAAGAATGTTGGAATGTTTGAGTATGAGAAACATGAATTAAATGAAGATCTAAGAGCATTCAAGTTCATACAAAATGATTAGAACATGTTGTAGATGCATTAGATGCACTAACTAGATCTTGCATGATGATATATGTTTATAAAAAGGTGATTTAAGTATGATTTATTAAAAATCAGTTTTGAGCAGATTATAAACACTAAAATAAAGTTATTTTAAAGTGTTTAATGACATATAACTTTGTCATAATGTTTGCTAGCTTTACATGTTGTACTTGGTGCATTAAAAGGTTGTAAAATACGTGAAATCGCATGATTTATGTGACTTACACAAAAACTGCACTAATCTGATTATAACCACTATTTTAATCAGTTAATAACATGTATTGTGTTAAAATATCAAGTTGTTTCCAGTTGGGATAAGTATAGTAATGTTTAACGAAAAACTATGCGTTAAAACGGTTAAAAATCGACTTTTCGAGTGATTTTTATAAAACTGATTTAGATCATTAAGTAAACTGATATTTTTAGTTTAAAAATACGTATTTTAACTGATTTTAAGTTTACTTGGTGTTTGGTTAGTCATACGTGACTTCCGACACCCGAAAACGTTACCGAATCGCTAAAATACGCATTTTTCAATGTACACTATTATGGGTAAAATTTTGGGTGAACCTTATGTGTTAAGATGTGTTATGTGATATAAACATGAGAATGTGAAAGTATGATAAGTTTTTAACATGATTTTGGAAATTTAGGTTATGCATGTATATTTGTTCGTTTTGTGCGGTAGAAACGGTAAAAATCGCGTTAAATGTGTAACTTGTTTGTCGAGCATGAAAATTTGATACATATGAGATGTTTTATGTATATTCGCTTTAAAAATGACAAAATAGATAAGTTAACATGATTTCGCGTGTTTTGATGATAAATTATATGAACGTTTATGTATATATATATTACGATGCGCAAACCGTAGATATATTACGTATAAACGGGAGTGTTAACGGATTTACACAATAATGGTCACCAATAAAATCGTTCAAGTCACAAAATCATAAATATATATATATGGACTCATATATATATGTTAACGTGCCAACATAATCAAAAATGATAACTTTTCGAGAAAATCCCAAAGTTATGTGATAATTCTAAGAAACAAAGAAACTTAGGATTTTTGTGTTATGTATATTGATTTAAAATCATTCCTATATATATAATAGGACGTGTAGAAATCAATCTCTAGGATTGCGCTATTTAAAATACGCACCCAAAGGTGTTGGTGCATATGTCTGTCGACTTCGTCATGTATCGAGTCTTGTAATAGAATTGTTAGATCGAGTCACGCAGTTCGAGAAAATTGGAAAACAGTCACGAAATGACCATTTCACACGAAATGACCATTTCACACGAAATGACCATTTCACACGAAATGACCATTTCACACGAAATGGCAGTTTCGTGCGAAATGGATTTGTGCCATTTCGTTCGAAATGAACTTGTGCCATTTCGTGCGAAATGAAATTGTGTCATTTCGTGCGAAATGAACTTGTGGCCATTTCGTGCGAAATGGATTTTGGCAGTTTTGTGCGAAATGGACATAAAGTGCCATTTCGTGCAAAATGTACATGACCATTTCGTGCGAAATGAAAATCCTATAAATAGGTGACTTGAGATTTCATTTGTAACTTTCGATTCCGGTAGCGAAGCTCTGCCGAAGTGTCTCCAGGTTGTAAAACATTGTTATATCAATAAACAAGACATTTAGAGTGAATATCAAGCTGATTCAACACCGAAACGTCTGATTCCGCCTCTCGTTTTGGTCTAGAACTCTTCTGAAAGACTCGTTTTGGTCGTTTCCTGATCCTACAAGTGGTATCAGAGCTCAGGAGGAAGAGTTCTTACCGATTCAGCTTGATTTCATCCAAAAATCTGACTTCTACTCATTTTCTTCACATTTTTTCAAAATTAATTGAGATTTTATGGTTCAAAATTGCTGATTTTTGAATATGATGTGCGAAAATACCTGATCTATAACCCTACAAAGTATCAAATCTTAATTCAAAGCCGTTTGGGAGAAATCTAAATTTTTTTGTCCGAATTCATATGAATCAGGTCCATTTCGTGTGAAAAACATTCATCTCGTACGAAATCGTTTTCAATTCGTGTGAAAAACCTCCATTTCGCTTGAAACTTACATCATTTCGTTTGAAAATACATTATTTCGTACGAAACAACCCAAGATATGACCCAATTCGTGTGAATCTGACATCTATTTCGCACGAAATCGATCTCATTTCGTATGAAAATTTCATTTCGTTTGAAGCACTTATATCATCATTTCGTATGAAATTGATGTTCATTTCGTTTGAAATATGTCACACAGATTGACTTTAGTGGTCACGTGATTTGATTGGTCTAATCAAAATTGAATTGATAATTCAACACATTAAAAATTGATAAAGTGATAAGATTGTCGGATATATCATGTGACAGCCATTATTGAAATTGATTATCCAAGTTTACACGTGATTGTGCGCCAGTTCATTATTCATATTGTCGACCATTTGTTATAAATTTTTAAAGTTCATGAGATATTAAGTCGGCCCAATTAAAATCAAAGAATGCATGTGATACATTGGATTTAATCAGATTCATTAAAGATATTGTGCCCAATCATATGTTGTTGATACTTGAAATTGTCGGACACATCATGTAATAGTGCAGCCAAAATCATTATTAATGCTATCATATCAAGATTTAATGATGTTGGACAATGTGATTTAAGTAATGCGGTCCAATCAGTTTGAGTTGTGAATTAAGTTTGTCTGTCCATTCAATGATGATTCTTTTAGGGGGCCAATCAGAAAACCATTCTTGATCGAGAATTTCAAGTGATGTGTCTTGATTCAGTTCATCGGTTCTACCAGCTTTCAACAATTATCAAAATTTGTCGGTTATATTTTCAATATTGCATGTGATACAGTTGAAAGATCAAATCACAAAAGGAACTAAATAGTGCGTGTCAGTTTTTGTCACAAGAACATCTCGGCATATGTGATTTTATAATTGTTCAAATGTTGTCAGTTACATAAATGGACTGTGTTCTATCATAAAGATCATCACGTGAACGTACAGTTTTGGTCCAATTATAGTTTGGGTCAAAAATTGGTTGTCAGCCCATGATATAAACACTTCGGTCCAATCATGAATAGTTTTGTTATTGGTCCAATCATTATTCAACAACTTTGAAAGTTATCGGCCCATGATATTGATTTTTTGCGGTCCAATAGAATCAGATGATAAATTGTGGCTATCGGCCCATGTGTTGTTGATTGAAGATGATCAAGTCGTTTTTGTCGTATAGTGCTTACAATCAAGTTGTCCAGGTCATTTGGACTTAAGTTCAATTCACACGGTTTGATTTCAGTTTACACAGATTGAAAGGATGTCAATTCGTACGGATTGATTAACGTCCAGTTCACACGATTTGATACATTGTCTGTTCGCACGTAATAGGTCAGGTCGTTTGACTTTGATTCAGGTCATAGTAGTTCGCACGGTTTGACAACTTGAACCTCAGTTAGCACAAAATATTCACCGGTTCAAGTACTAGTTTGATTCAGTTAATCGATAAGTGTTTAAACTGATCATTTGTTTGTGTATCTCCAGGTGTATCTCCAGGTATTTCACGAAGAACATGGATTCTGAATTTTACAACGCGTTTGCTATGACTCTGAATACTCCTGCTGCAGTCTTGAACATGGAAAATGAAACGGGAACAGCACAAAAACCTCCAAAGCTGATGAGCATCGAAGATTATTTCAGTTGGAAAGAAAAGTTTGAAAATTGGGTTCAAGCTCATCATATAATGTCATGGACATGTATTGAAGCAAAATTTGTTAGACCACGTACTGATTTGGGAGTTGCAAAGATTATCTCAGAATTTTCGGATAAAGAAAGAGATATGTATAAAGCAGAAAAGATGATGGTTATTCTACTGCAACAGGCTGTGAAAGTGGATATTTTTATACTCCTTCAACATGACGGTAGTGCTTTTTCGATTTGGGATGCTCTTCGCATTAAGTTTGAAGGAAGTGCAGAAGTGATCAAGAACAAAAAAGCATTACTAAAGAAAGAGTTTGATCTATTTTCTGGCATACAAGGTGAAACTACCAAGCAACTTATTGAAAGATATTGTCACTTAGTTCGATCTATGTCTAAGCTTGAAATTACCAAAACTCGAGATGAATGGGTTGATAAACTTGCTGATGCATTACCTCAGAATGAATGGGGTACATATTTGATGATCTTGAAGAATACTGGGGAATATAATCGTTTATCCATTGCTCAGTTTATAGAGAAACTTGAAGGACAAGATCTTGAACAGCAAAAGATCGCTAGGATGAACAATCCAAGTGGTCAACAAGATGTTAAATTGTACTTCAAAGGTGGTGTTCAGGGTGTTGATTCTAGGCCGAAGATTCAAACTGCTTTTAGTGCTGAAAACTCATCAAGATCTGTCAATCAAAGTCCAAACAGCAACAGTAGTTTCTCATCATATCCAAGTGTGAATCCAAACGTTTCAACCACTAGTTATCAGACTCAAAGCTCAAATAACGGCAATAGTCATGTGCTACAATGCAACATTGCGTTGCATCTTCAGAATGGTCAAAATTTTTCTAAAGAAGTCGCCAAAGGTCATATGGCATTGCTTGTAACTGTGTTAGAATCATACGAGAGCTTGGTTGCAGGAAGGATCGGAAATCCTATGCTGACAAAAGAGGATTACGATCAGATTGATGCTGAAGAGATGGAGCTGATGGATATCAAGTGGTGTTTGGCAAGTGTTTTACGAAGAGCTGAGAAATTCAAGCAAATCACTGGAAGAGATGATCTACGTGATGCAAACGTTTCTACTTTAGGTTTTGATAAATCTAAAGTCACTTGTTTTCGATGCAGGGAAAAGGTCATTTCAAGAGGGAATGTACCAATCGAGAAGCAAGTGGAGCTCAGAATCCGTTCGACAACAATGATTATCATCGAAAGGCAATATATCATCAGGTTGGTCAACAACCGGCATTAACCCCAAAAGCTCAAATTGAAAATGGAAGTAAAAGAGCTTTAATAGTTAATCAAGATGATGAGAAATTGGCTGAAGGTTTTAGCTGGGACAAATATGTTCCAGCTGATCCGAATCTGGGAGCTTTTATTGCGCAAATCATTCAAGAACCTGAATTGATGAAAGAATGGATGGATATTTTTGCTGATGATGAGAAGAACCAAGATGAAGTGTCTGCTTCTTTAGAAGAAAGTTCAGAAACTGATCAATCATCATCTGACAGCAGTGATGATGAAGAAGAAATTAAACAAATTAAACTTAGTAAAAAACAATTACCTACTGAAAGTTTTAAATTCTATTTTGCAGATAAATTGAAGAAGCTGAAGGAGAAGCTTGCTGCAAAAGAGAAGGAGAAGGTAAATTGTGAGGAGATTGTTGTTGAAGTGATGAATGAAAAGAGTGACGATGTTAAAGTTGTTGAAAAGATTGTGGAAGTTACTAAACCGTGTTTGAAGTGTCTAGAACCTTGCAAATATTGTGAGGAAAAAGACAAGAGGTTTAGTGCACTCGATGAGATGAAAGACAAGTTGTTATTTGATGTTTAGTATGTTAAAGAATCATATGATGTTTTGAACAGAACGGTCATTCAGTTGCAAAAGACCAACTCTGAAAGAGAAGATGCTTTAACAATGATGAATGCAGTGATGACGTCTAAACAGAAGGCTATCAATCACTACATTGAAGAATGTGCAAAATTGAAGCAGGAGTTGGAAACTGAAAAGATCGAAAATGAAAGAATCAGACGATTACTGCAAAGTTATTCAAGTTCCGATTATTTGATTGGTCGGATTTATCCTACTGTTGCAGGTCTCGAAGTCTTTCAAAATGGAAAGTCGAAAGAAAAGAAGGATACTGGTAAGAAACAAATTGCAAATTATAACAAGTGTCCGCCTCCAATATGGGAAGGTTATTCTCCCAGGCAGCCAGTATATATCGGAAGAAGTCGAAAAGTCGGTCAATATAAAGTTGAAGTCTAAAACACCGGATAATTTTCCAGATAATATTGATGTCATTTTTACGTCATCTGACACTGATCATGAGTCCGAGTTGCTTAAAAAGGTGGTCGATCAGGTGTTAGATACCGATGAGGAGTCAAAATCTGAATCTGAGACTTCGAGCACAACAGTGGACAGTTCAAAACCATCGGTGAAAAGAGTTTATAATAAAGAATTTTTGTTATCACAGAATAATTTGAAAGATGAAACATTCGAAGTAGCATATACTTTGATTGATTCAGACAAATTATTTTCTGATGCAGAATTTCCAATAAGAGGTGTCAAAATTGAATTGATCAAAAAGGTTTTTAAACTGACAGAAATTAATATTTCTGAAATAAATGATAAATTTTTTTCTAAAAATCCTAAACCTTACACCTCAAGAGTTCAGCAACGTTTAAATAAGAAAAAGGGTTACAGTTTTGGTTCGGGTTATCAAAAGAAACCTAACCATAATAGTAATTTCAAAAAGAAAGGTCTTGGATTTATTCCACCAGAAAATCACAAAAATATGAAAAATTTTAAACCAAAAACAGTTTTTGTTTCAGGAACAAGCTCTGAGGAGGAGAAGGAGAGCTCATTCAGAAAGATGACGAACAAAGAATTCCTTGCTCAGAAGCAAGAGAAATTGAAGAATGAAGCTATTCAGAGGAAGGAAAGGAGAACCTGTTTTCGATGCCGAGAAGTTGGTCACATCGCCTGGACCTGTCCAATGGCGTCCAATACAAAACAGGGAGTTTCTTCGAAACTTAAAGAAATAGTTGTTGATAATAAACCTCCAACTGAACAGTTCAAAGTTTTCAAAAATTCAAAATTTGAGGTTGGAGAGTATTCAAAAAGGTTTTACAAAAGAAAAGCGAATTCTGACAACCAAACATGGGTTGTTAAGAAATCCGAAGTAAAACCTGGCTATGAATCTGATTCCATAAAATCAGAGGAGCCACAACTTGAAAGAAAAGTTGAGAAGGCAGTTCCGCCAATGGATGAGGTGAATTTTCCACCATTGAGGGCTGCAAGTTTAAAGAAAAAAGATGTTGATGCTGATAAAGTTTTTAACAGCAAAGTTAAGAACATTTTTGGGAAAATGGTCGAGGGGAAGGCCACAGGGGTAAAAGATTTCTATCAATAAAAAAGAAATGATCAAAAACCCAGTGAAGATGAAAAGGTAACACCCAAAGCTGGTCAGGCTTGGGTGTCGGTATTTTTTGTTTAAAAAAATCCTGACTTGCCGGAACTCCCAGGTTGGTAATTGGGGAGTAGGAATCGGCATCTTTCTTGAGAATTTATTTCTGTGATATTGTTATATCTTTATATGTTTGGTTCTGTTAAACCTACAAGTGGTTAGAATGTCAACCTACAAGTTGTTGTGTTGACAAGATCCTACAAGTGGGTAAATCAAGGTCATTAAGTTGAACTTGATTAAACCTGATCATATAAATGTTTGAGAAAAAGAATTTTTACAAGTGGATGAAAAGTACTGTCACACCCCCAAAATCCACCATGCGGAGTACCACCGCTTGGAGGCGTGACGTGACCAGGATCAAGCCACCAATCATATTGAACAAGCATGTAAGTAGTTTGTAAAATCCAACACAATACAATTGGTGTCTAAACAAAACATAGTTTAAGTTACAAGCGGAAGCATAAAGTTTAAAACCAAATCATAAGTTTAAACGTTTCAAATGTTTAACATGGTACACAGTTGTCCATGTCCCACAACGACTCTTCCCACTCCGATGCAAGCTCCATAGATACCTAACGACCTGCAAGGCATGTAACAACGAATCAACAACAAAGTTGAGCGAGTTCACAGTTGGTTGTTTAGTTATAGTGTTTGTAAATCATTTGTTTATTTCGTAAACCAAGTATCTTATTAATTTGTATCGCGGTTTCCCAAACATGTTTGCGATGATTAATGGCCGGATCGCGGTTTCCAAAACATGTGTGCGATGATTAGTGGCCGTATCGCGGTTTCCCCAACATGTGTGCGAAGATTAGTGGGGGCTTCCCATGTGTCGACTAGTCGTATTTTTACGTGCCCTTCTTGATCCAAGGACCGTAGCGAGTGTGAGTGTACGTAGGTTTTACGTACGTGCTCTCCAATCTGAGGACGGTGAAAAGTAGTTTAATAGTAATGATAGTACAAGTAGTTATTCAATCCCATTCCCAACCCACCGGGAATCCCATGCCTTAGGAGTGTGAACTCACCTCGGTTGCTCGGTTTGACTCTCAAATATAGCTAACAGTCAAGGTCGGTCAATCACGTCCTAGTATGATTTACCCGTTAGTCATTTAGTGGTTTTCAAATAGAGCACAAAGTTCCTACACGTATCTATCACATAACATGCATCACTTTAACGGTTCATGCCCATATAACCTTCCCATATATTCCCCACTCATAAACAAACATACAACATTGCACATAACACTTTTATTGACACATAACATGTTATATCATTCTCGGATAACCTACCCGACATTTAGACACGCAAATCACAACCTATGTCATTTCAGCATTAATATTCAAAACCGGGCTGTTTTCGGACATTTTAATAAAATAGTTAACTTATTCCAAAAATTCCCAAATTTTTACAGAATGTCTTAAACGATCCAGATTTTATTGTGTAAAAATCTCGGGATTCAATTCATCACCAATATTTTATAAAAATTCATTTTCCGGACTGAACTCAGATTTCTCTTTTTTTGACCACAGTCCACGGAAAAATTCATTAAAAATTCATTGTAAGTCCGATTTATGAAATTCCAGTGGGGTAATTACAGATACATCAGTTGTCATCTACTGTACAAATTTCATGATCTAATTTATCATATATTTCCAGTTATTACTAAAAACATAACACCTATTTTCAGCAGCAAAAATGCAGCTTGAGCTGCTGTTACAAAATGCCCCTTTAAAAATAGTAAACGAAGTCCAAAAATTATGATTCCAGTGCCATTAGAACCGTATTTCATAATACATAAATCTAGAGTTTAGAAAACACATTTTTCGTTTTATTAAGGTTCGGTTACAGCCAACTGTAGTTGGCTGTAATCACCAAACAGCTTTCTGTTTTTCAGCTTTTACATTCTAAAGCGAGTTCTATTGGTTTTGTTAACATGCATAATGATCAACAACATTTCTAGTAATCGATATTAACAAGTAATCAGCAAGAAATCAGTAACATCTCTTGATAAAATCATACTAACATAAATACATCATGTTACATCTTCTTGTTTGAACCCTTTTTAGTGTTCTTGTAGATTTACCATATTACATATTTTAATCATGAAACAAGATGAACAAAGGTGACATAAGGAACTTACTACTAGCTTAAAGCTAGGGTAGGGTCTTGTGATGAAGATGTAGAGAGAAGATGATGAGAAAGACTAGAAACAAGCTCCTTTGAAAATCCTTCAACTTGCAACCTCCATGGATGAACCTTGAAGCTTTGAATGGACTTGATAATGGAAGAAGATGAAGATGAAAATGGTGGGGAGTGGGTTTGGTTATGGGGGAGGCCAAAAGTGAGAGAGAGAGTAGTGAAGAGAGAGAGTGATCTTTTGGAAATGATGAAAGATCTAATGCCATGATTTTATAGGATACTTCACATATTATGGATACTTACACAAGCAAGAATCAAAGAATATCTAAACAAAATATATAGGGGAAATCATGGTGATCTTGGTGGGGTCCACCTAGGACCGAAAATCAGGTTGGGGGGGGTAAATTGTAAAATTTGATGATTAGTGGGTAAATAATTAGGAGGTTAAGGGTATTTTCTAGAATAGTGGGTGTATGCCATGTTTCTATAGTGTGTGGGGACTTTTGTGACCGTAAATAATTAAGAATGATAAAATAATATTTCTGACAAAATTTTGGTGTCCCGGGTAATGTCCGGTTATTCGGTTACGTATCGTTCCGTTAAAGCGTTTAATTGTTTCGTAAGGCGTCTTATACATATATTTTTGTAACGAAATTTATTCCTAACACACAGGAAAATATACCGGACTATTTAGTAACTTTTCTGTATACTACTAGTATGCTAACACGCACATGTAAGTATAACACAGTAATCAGAGAGCAGTTAAATGATTCAGCACAGTCATCAAGTACTTTTATTATCATTAATAAATTGTACGGAATACATGTAAATTGAGGGTTGTCACATTCTCCCCCTGTTAAGAGAATTTCGTCCCGAAATTTAGCGCGTGGTTACTGAGGAAGCTAGTTAAGTTGCGTTGTTCTCCTGATTTTTCCTGGGGTGTCACATCATCCTCCTGTTGATTTGGAATTTCGTCCCGAAATTCTGCAGTAGCTTTAGCCTCAGTAGTGGTTGCGTTTTTCTTAAACAGCTGGGGGTACTTGAGTTTCATTTGGTCTTCTCGTTCCCAGGTATACTCTGGGCCATGACGGGAATCCCAACGAACTCGGACTAGAGGTATCCTCGTACGCTTGAGAATCTTAACATCTCGATCGGTGATCTCTACTGGTTCCTCGACGAATCGTAGCTGGTCATCGATTGTGAGTTCCTTGAGAGGAACTATGAGGGTCTCATCTGACAGGCACTTCTTCAGATTTGACACGTGGAATACGTTGTGAACTCCGCTGAGTTCTTCAGGTAGGTTCAGCCTGTAAGCGACTTTGCCAATTTTCTCAATGATTTCAAAGGGTCCAACGTATCGCGGGTTGAGTTTGCCTCGTTTGCCAAAACAAACTACGCCCTTCCAAGGCGAGACTTGAGTAGCACTCGATCCCCAACCTGGAACTCAAGTGGCTTTCTTCCCTTATCAGCATAGCTTTTCTAACGGTCACGCCCTGCCGCCATTCGCTGTCGTATCTGAGCAATTCTCTCGGTTGTATCTACTACCAGTTCTGGGCCAGTGATTTGACTGTCACCAACTTCTGCCCAACAGAGAGGTGATCAGCATTTGCGTCCGTACAATGCCTCGAACGGAACAGCCTGGATGCTGGTGTGCTAGCTGTTGTTATACGAAAACTCCACTAGCGGGAGGTGCTTTTCCCAGCCATTACCAAAATCGATTACACATGCCCTAAGCATGTCTTCAAGGGTTTGGATGGTGCGTTCCGATTGCCCATCTGTCTGTGGGTGATAAGCGGTGCTCATATCTAGACGTGAGCCAAAGGACTTGTGCATGGCTTGCCACAGTTCAGAAGTAAAACGCGCGTCACGATCAGAAATGATGGAGGTTGGAACTCCGTGCCTTGATACCACTTCCTTTAGGTAAATGTCTGCAAGAGTAGAAAACTTATCCGTTTCTCAGAAAATGTGCAGACTTGGTCAATCGATCCACTATTACCCAAATAGTGTCATTTCCGCGTTGAGATCTAGGCAGGCCAGTAACGAAATCCATGGAAATTTGCTCCCATTTCCATTTAGGTATCTCTGGTTGTTGAAGTAGGCCTGATGGTTTCTGATATTAGGTCATGACTCTCGCACAAGTCAAGCATTTACTGACGTAGGTTGCTATGTGGGCTTTCATGCCAGGCCACCAATACGTAGTCTTGAGGTCGTGGTACATTTTATCTGAACCAGGATGTACCGAATAATGAGACTTGTGTGCTTCATCCATCACAAGCTCATGTAGGTCTCCATACAGTGGAACCCAGATGCGTCCGTTAACATAGTAGGCACCGTCTTCCTTTTGTTCTAGGCGCTGCCTCGATCCCCGTAAGGATTCAGCTCTGATGTTCTCCGCTTTCAATGCTTCAACCTGAGCATTGCGAATCTGAGCAGGAAGACTAGATTGGATGGTAAGCTGTAACGCACGTACACGCTTAGGTATAGTATCCTTTCGACTGAGGGCGTCGGCCACAACATTGGCCTTGCCTGGGTGGTACTTGATCGCGCATTCGTAATCATTTAAGAGCTCGACCCATCGGCGTTGTCGCATGTTTAACTCCTTTTGCTTGAAGATATGCTCGAGACTCCTGTGATCGGTGTAAATGGTGCACTTGGTACCGTACAGGTAACGTCTCCATATCTTAAGCGCGAAAACAACTGCTCCCAGCTCCAGATCGTGAGTAGTGTGGTTCCTTTCGTGAACCTTAAGTTGGCGCGATGCGTAGGCAATGACCTTGTCACGTTGCATCAATACGCAACCCAGTCCTTGTATGGATGCGTCGCAATAAACCACAAAATCATCTGTGCCTTCAGGCAATGAGAGAATAGGCGCGCTACAAAGTCTATCTTTCAAGTGCTGAAATGCTGACTCCTGTGCACCACCCCAACGATAGGTGACACCCTTCTGAGTCAGTGAAGTGAGAGGTTGCGCAATCCTTGAGTATCCTGCCAAACCCAAGAATTGGCGGATTTCTGTTGGTGTATGGGGTGCAGGCCGGTTCCTGATCGAATCATCCTTGGATGGATCCACATGAATTCCATCCTTGTTTACCACATGGCCTAGACAGTGGACTTCGCGAAGCCAGATGTCACATTTCGAAAACTTGGCATACAACTACTCTTTTCGAAGAAGTTCCAGCATAAGTTGTAGATGCTGCTCGTGTTCCTCCTGACTCTTAGAATAGATCAGGATATCGTCGATGAACACAATAACGAGCTTATCCAGGTAAGGTTTGCATACTCGGTTCATAAGATCCATGAAAACCGCTGGTGCATTCGTCAACCCGAAAGGCATGACCAGAAACTCGTAATGGCCGTAGCGAGTTCTGAATGCTGTTTTGGAGACGTCTTCCTCTCGGACTCTCAACTGATGGTATCCCGATCTCAAATCAATCTTGGAGTGATAGCTCGACCCTTGCAACTGGTCGAATAAGTCATCAATGCGCGGGAGAGGATAACGATTCTTTACGGTCACCTTATTGAGTTCACGGTAGTCAATACACATTCTGAAGGTACCGTCTTTCTTCTTTATAAACAAGACTGGAGCTCCCCAGGACGAAGAGCTAGGAAGTATGAACCCTTTTCCAAGAGTTCTTGTAATTGCATGGACAATTCTTCAAGTTCTGATGGAGCTAGACGATAAGGTGCTCGAGCTATGGGCGCGGCTCCAGGGGCTAGCTCGATTTGGAATTCAACTTGGCGATGAGGCGGAAGACCAGGTAATTCCTCAGGGAATACCTCGGGAAAATCACGCACAATAGGAATGTCTTAAATTTTCTTCTCTTCCGTTGATGTGTCAGTAACGAGCGCTAGAATGGCAGGGTGGCCCTTACGCAAACACTTCTGGGCCTTTAAGGAAAGAGGTAATGCCTACAACAGCACCACTCTTATCGCCCTGAATTACCAGAGGTTCTTCACCAGAACGAGGAATGCGGACGATTTTCTCCTTGCGAACAATCTCCGCTTGATGATGAGGTAGCCAATCCATCCCAATAACGACGTCGAAACTTCCAAGTGTGATAGGGATGAGATCGATAGAAAAAGCCTGACCAGCTAGGACGAGGTTACAACCTTTAACTATGTGTGTGGCTTCAAGACTTTTACCATTTGCTAGCTCTACCGTGTGCTTGGCGTTCAAAAGTGTTGGAGTGCGCTTAAGTATTTGACTAACTTTTAAGGACACATAACTAGTATCGGCACCCGAATCGAATAAAACAGTAACAAAGAAGTCATCCAGAAGAAACTTACCCATCACAACGTTGGGATCGTTCCTTGCGTCAGCCTGACCAATCACGAAGGTGCGACCTAGGGCGCCATTGCCGTTATTGTTACTCCCGTTTTTGCCTCCATTGTTGTTCTCATTTCCTTGGTTGTTGTTCTGATTCAGCTGAGGATAGTGCCTCTTGAAGTGACCCTCAGCACCGCACTGGAAGCATCCCTTATTACCTTGCTGGTGTTGCTGTTGGTTTTGGGGAGTTTGTGGCCGTTGTTGTCGATTCTGCTTTGCAGGACGTAAGCTTCGGCAATCTTTGGCTTTATGTCCAAACTTGTTACATCTCTGACAACGACCCTTGTTGCACGGCCTGCTGTGGTGCAAACTACATCGATTGCACTTAGGGTGATTTCCCCTGTATCCACCCTAACCTTTATTTCCCGAAAACTGCTGACTGGGGCTCCTGTGTTCATCTGTCTTTCACCGCTGGGACTGAGACTGAGCTGGAGTGGAACCCTCGCCCGAATTTCCATCCCACTTGTGCTTGTTGTTACTGGGAGCATCAGTAGTAGTAGCTTTAATACGCTTGGGCAGCTTTCCCTCTTCCATCGCCTGATCGGTGAGCTGGTGTGCCAAACGAACGACTTGCTGGATTGTGGGAAGGTTGGCCGCACTTACAGACCCTTGGATTTCCGGGACTAAGCCCCTGAGGTATAGCTTGATTCGCCTAGGTATGGGTTGTGACATGTTAAGACATAAGGCAGCCAAGTCGTTGGACCTCTTTGTGTATGCCTCAATTTCTGATCCCTCCATCTTCAAACCATAATACTCTGTTTCAAGTTCCAGAATGTCGTCCAGGTGGCAGAATTTTTCCTTAATCAAATCCTTGAAGTCGCTCCAGAGGATGGCATTCGCGTCTGCCAATCCGAGCATCTGAACTTGTGCGCTCCACCAAGAATACGCTTTCCCTTGCAACATGCTGGTAGCGTACTCTACTCGTTTCTAGCAGGGCTTTCACTCTCCTCGAATGTGTATTCGATTCTCCGAATCCAGTGTAGAAGGCCGATTGTCCCTTCAGTGCCGTCGAAAGTGGGAGGTTTGCATTTCAGGAACGCCCTGAAGGTGCCCATGCGTGTTTGAGAGTGCATGGGTTGACTCCCTGATTGGGTTGCTAAGGCTTCAGCAATCCGTTCGTCAATCAAGGTCGTCAGCTGACCCTGGGTCATGTCGAGACGTCCACTCATGATCTTCACATCGAAGGGACACACGTAAGAAAGGTGTCGCAAGTGCGTAAGTGTGGAGTGACAGAAAAGAGTAAGCACGCAAGGTTCAAATAGCAGTTATTACACTAGCTAATGCATACTATATTCAAATGTGCTACTAGCAGATAGGTAATACAAACATAAACCATATTACCTATAATGTCGAGTCTTGCACGTGGAGCGAAGCGTCATTGTGGATCGTTGAGCACTGTACAGGTTATAGTCTGGTTTTAACAAAAAAAACTTTTTTTTCCCTTATTAAAACCAAGTTCACTATAACCAATGGCTCTGATACCAATCTGTCACACCCCCAAAATCCACCATGCGGAGTACCACCGCTTGGAGGCGTGACGTGACCAGGATCAAGCCACCAATCATATTGAACAAGCATGTAAGTAGTTTGTAAAATCCAACACAATACAATTGGTGTCTAAACAAAACATAGTTTAAGTTACAAGCGGAAGCATAAAGTTTAAAACCAAATCATAAGTTTAAACGTTTCAAATGTTTAACATGGTACGCAGTTGTCCATGTCCCACAACGACTCTTCCCACTCCGATGCAAGCTCCATAGATACCTAACGACCTGCAAGGCATGTAACAACGAATCAACAACAAAGTTGAGCGAGTTCACAGTTGGTTGTTTAGTTATAGTGTTTGTAAATCATTTGTTTATTTCGTAAACCAAGTATCTTATTAATTTGTATCGCGGTTTCCCAAACATGTTTGCGATGATTAATGGCCGGATCGCGGTTTCCAAAACATGTGTGCGATGATTAGTGGTCGTATCGCGGTTTCCCCAACATGTGTGCGAAGATTAGTGGGGGCTTCCCATGTGTCGACTAGTCGTATTTGTACGTGCCCTTCTTGATCCAAGGACCGTAGCGAGTGTGAGTGTAAGTAGGTTTTACGTACGTGCCCTCCAATCCGAGGACGGTGAAAAGTAGTTTAATAGTAATGATAGTACGAGTAGTTATTCAATCCCATTCCCAACCCACCGGGAATCCCATGCCTTAGGAGTGTGAACTCACCTCGGTTGCTCGGTTTGACTCTCAAATATAGCTAACAGTCAAGGTCGGTCAATCACGTCCTAGTATGATTTACCCGTTAGTCATTTAGTGGTTTTCAAATAGAGCACAAAGTTCCTACACGTATCTATCACATAACATGCATCACTTTAACGGTTCATGCCCATATAACCTTCCCATCTATTCCCCACTCATAGACAAATATACAACATTGCACATAACACTTTTATTGACACATAACATGTTATATCATTCTCGGATAACCTACCCGACATTTAGACACGCAAATCACAACCTATGTCATTTCAGCATTAATATTCAAAACCGGGCTGTTTTCGGACATTTTAATAAAATAGTTAACTTATTCCAAAAATTCCCAAATTTTTACAGAATGTCTTTAACGATCCAAATTTTATTGTGTAAAAATCTCGGGATCCAATTCATCACCAATATTTTATAAAAATTCATTTTCCGGACTGAACTCAGATTTCTCTTTTTTTGACCACAGTCCACGGAACAATTCATTAAAAATTCATTGTAAGTCCAATTTATGAAATTCGAGTGGGGTAATTACAGATACATTAGTTGTCATCTACTGTAGAAATTTCATGATCTAATTCATCATAGATTTCCAGTTATGACTAAAAACATAACACCTATTTTCAGCAGCAAAAATGCAGCTTGAGTTGCTGTTACAAAATGCCCCTTTAAAAATAGTAAACGAAGTCCAAAAATTATGATTCCAGTGCCATTAGAACCATATTTCATAATACATAAAAGCCAACCCTCAGCATAAAAATTATGGCCTAGTCCCCAGAGAATACTTTCTGCTTGCTTGAAATAAAAGCCAACCCTCAGCATAAAAAATGGTTGCAAATTCAAAAAGATAAATTATTATGAAAAACCATGTGTTGTTGTAAAGAAGATCCCCAAGGGGGACACACCAAAATTCAAGCCTTCATCTCAGCAAAATAATGAGCTCTCAAGGTTTCCCATTAACCCCTTACAGATATCATCTGTGGTATACTCACCTGTAAGACTGAATATTGGGATCTGGATACAGGAGTATATTCTTATGTGTGATACGCGGATAGGTTTAAGTCTTAAAATACTAATTCCGTATCTCGAATCAGTTGAACTTTGTGTGAAAATTTAAGTAGATCAGTATACTGACAATCTAAGTGAATTGTTTAGAACTTAAAGTCTAAAAAAGGTCAACGATGCTAGTGATTTGTCAAAAACTGATATGATCATCTGTCACAAACTCACAAAAAGATGTTTGTATATAGTTTATTTCCGTAAATCCAAAAAGAGTTTTAGTGTGTTTTAGCATAAAGTTTTGAAAATCCAAAAAGATTTTATTTTCTTCTTATTTTTGACAACTGATGTTGAAACGTTGATTTTCAAAATTCCAAGTGCTAAGCATGATGAACAATATTGGTTTGGGAGAGTTTGTTGGAAAAGAGAAATGATTTTTGAAAGGATTAAATGGATCATTAATTTGAAACCAAATTTTGATTATTGTATATTCAAAGTGGTGATATGAAGATGATTGAATGATAATCTACCAATTGTTTCTAATATTGTTAAAATTTTGAAAAATTAAGAAACTTATTTTTGGGTAGAGCATGTGTAGGAAAACCAGGCTAAGATCCCTAGTTGATTGAAAGGGGGAGTCTGAAGATGTAAGAAAAGAGAATATAGAAGAGAAGATAGAAGATTAAGGATGCTTACATTGTCAGATACTTTGGAAAGAGCGTGAAGACTGATCAAGACTGAAGATGTGACACTTCGAAGACTCGACACTGAAGACTTCGTCAACATCCAAGGGGGAGTCTGTTGGTGCATATGTTTGTCGACTTCGTCTTGTATCGAGTCCTGTAATAGAATTGTTAGATCGAGTCACGCAGTTCGAGAAAATTGGAAAACAGTCATGAAATGACCATTTCACACGAAATGGCAGTTTCGTGCGAAATGGATTTGTGCCATTTCGTGCGAAATGGACATGACCATTTCGTGCGAAATGAAAATCCTATAAATAGGTGACTTGAGATTTCATTTGTAACTTTCGATTCCGGTAGCGAAGCTCTGCCGAAGTGTCTCCAGGTTGTAAAACATTGTTATATCAATAAACAAGACATTTAGAGTGAATATCAACCTGATTCAACACCGAAACATCTGATTCTGCCTCTCGTTTTGGTCTAGAACTCTTCTGAAAGACTCGTTTTGGTCGTTTCCCGATCCTACAAAAGGTGAGTGTCACTAAACCCCTATTTTTACTGCTTTGTATATATTTTGGGGGTAGAACACGCTAATAAATAGGGTTTAATAATGTTTTTGGAATAAAAAATACCTTTTTGATATAGATTATATATTTTCGTTGAAAATATATGGATTTGTGAAAATATATGTTTTGGGGATGAAACGGTTTTTGTTGAATATGTGTTTCGGGGATGAAACGGTTTTGTTGAATATATTTGTTTCGGGATGAAATGGGGATTGGTACGGTGTTTCCGAGGCGAAACAGACCGTAAAGTTGGGACGGATGCCGGCCTGGTCTCAAGGGACGGAGATTCAGGGGATTCGTACAACTTCGTGTATTAAATTTGTCATATTAGTTGGATATATATATATATATATATATATATATTGTACGTGAGGCAGACATCATTTTGGTCTTGAGTGGACCCTGCGCCCTTGATGTCGTTTAATCAGTTAAGTATTGCACGTGAGGAATTGTTGGTAGATCTATCGGGTTGACAACCCCATCGTGACCAGTCGCTCCGTGTCATGTCAAACGATGAATTGATATTCTGTTTATTGTCTAGCTTTGATTATCCCTGCATTGTAAATATATAGTTCGTATTGTCTAGCTAATATACTAGTCTGAAAATTGACGCAATGAATTTAATATGCAAAACCTAGGTAAGAGTTTTATTGTCGGGTTGTTGAGCCGCGACGGAGGACCCATGGATTTTATTAAGGAAGTAAAATGGACTTTCTAAAAATTATATGGATGTTTTCAAAGAAACACATAATCAGAAAGTTTTCCTTTGGAATGAATTGTTTGTATGTGAATATGTGAACTCACCTTCCTTTGTATTGACACTTGATTTTAACGTGTTCTGCAGGTACTTGAGTTCGGCTTCGGGAATCATGGCGTATCTTGTGTTTGATGATGCATGTTGTGTTGTTTGAAAATGTTGGAAAACTTTTAAACTTTCTGGGATGTTTGTAATAAGATCCGTGTGGATCAAAGACAACTTAACTATGGGGTTGTGTCGTGTCTTAAAACGTAATGTTTAATAACTTATGTTTTAAAATAAAACAATATGTCCAACAATAAAATGCATTGTTCAACAAGATATAAATGGGCACCAACTTCTGTCACCACTACGTTTAATATTCCGCTACGACGTTTTTGGGGTGTGACAGAAAGGCTTCACGAGGCTCATTAATCAATCCTTACCTAAGAAGGCCTTTAAGGTAGATTACATAGAGTATATAATGAAGAAGAAACCTTATAAAGCCATAAGAGCTCAATTTTCATGTTGGTCAATAGAGGCCCTCCTTGATGAAATCATAAGGATTAAAAAGCTAAAACTTACTCCTCCAAATTGGAATGTTGGGAAAGGCCTAATGACAAAAAGGCACTTCAGCTAAAAAGTATGAAGGAGGATATGAAAGCTGCAAATTTTAGGACCATGAGGTCCATGGCAAGATGGGATGATCCAACAATCAAAGAGTGCTATAAAAAGTTGGAAATATTAAGAGAAAAAGAACCCTCAGCCCCAAAAAAACCAAACTATGAAGAAATAGACTTCCCATCAAAACACAATACACTAATAGATCCTACAAAATTTCCATCTACAAAGAACTTCTCAACAACATTTAGAAGCTATCTCAAGAAACAAAAAGAGATAATTGCGTAAGACCGAAAGAAATATGAAGATGATATGAGAAAGGAATGGATCAGGTGTGAACTCATGTATGGGCATGCAAATAAAAATCCAGAAGATCTACTAGGCCAAATTTTGGGAACACCAGCCTCTCCCAACTCATTAGAAATAACTCTAGTGGGGAGGTGCAAAAGATTCACTGAATAGTGCAAGTTAGACAACGCAAGACATTAATTGACATTGCTCAGGGCTAGTGGGGAGGTGCAAAAGATTCACTGAATAGTGCATTTGGACTCAAAATTGAAGATCTCCAAGACCTGATATGTCTTCCACTAGAAAGGGACCCAGAAACACTTTCTCTCTGAACTTTGAACTATAATTCAAAGGGAAAATTAGAGAAAAGATAATGAGAAATAAAGATGGATCCAATAAGGGTAAGTTTTGGCATCATCTGTTCTATGGGGAGATTGTTGGACCTACAAAAGAATAGATGATGTTGGAAAGCCAAAACATCCCATTTCAGATCAAGAAATATCAAGACAGATGATACATTCTCTCCGCAAAGATAGTGAATCTTGAACACTAATCAAAACATCTGTTGAAATCCTTAAAACCACTGTTGAAGAAGAAACAAGCACCCATCAAGGCCAAAGCCCTGTTGAAGCGAAGCATTTTCAAGGAAGACCAAACATTTGTTTTGGCCAAACAGATGTTTGGAATACATCAAGAGCTGTTTGAAGATCATAGGCTTTAATATAACAATATTGTGCCTAGAACAGAGTTTTCATGTATTAGGTCAGATGATAGAACTCCGCAGATGTTTGCTAATATCCGAGGAATCTTTTTGTCACACCCCAATCGATGGCGGAATCATCAGGGCGTGGCACTAAGCGAATCAGATTGTTCATGAGAATCCATAACAACTATTAATGAAAATATTTTTAAGGTTCAATATCCCATACTATTAAACAAATAAAGCATAACAGTCATTACAAATATTTAGTCTCAAAAACAAGTTCCATTCCGACAACTTAGATTTTATATGGTGGGTTTCTAGACTCCTAACTTGTTTGCAGCACAACATCTAATCAACCTGTCACATACGTTAAAATAAAAGTCAATGCATAAAATGTAAAGGTGAGTACACAAGTTTGCATAGATAATAGTATGAAAAGCGTTTACGCATAACCAACATGTAACACGTAGAGAGGTGAATCAAGTAAGCTATCGACAATGATACAAGCAATACCAACATGACTGCGAGTTATAGAATGCGCGAAACATGTCCACCACTGTGAACACGTGAAGTAATAACTTTAACAACCCTTGAACAAACAGGTGCTGAGTCCAAACTATAGTACTATCATTGCTAAGGGTGGCAAGCAGTAATCATTGTGTAAACATAACATACATGCATTCATCAAATCACATATGACATGCGAGAACGGTTAGCGTTTGTAAAGCGTTCAAGTATTGTGTGCGTTATGTTTTGATAGAGAACGTATTTAATACCCAAAAGTCCGTTAAGAGAAAAAGGGTTCGAGTATACTCACAGTGTGCGTTTAGTAAGTAAACACAATCGGTTAGATTGAAGGCAGCGCTGAGTTAGCCTGTAAGCAAAATGTCGAGCGGGTTAAGTGTTGTAACAGTGTAGCCGACCGGATGGGTCCCATCCGGACGGATGGTCATCCGGACGCATGGTCATCCGGACGCATGGTCCTCCGGACGGATGTCCATTCGGACGGATGGTGATTCGAATGTTTGTGAGTGTTTGTGAGAATTTGAAGTTTAGGTAAAAGCTCATTTTTTAAACGCTTTTATAAAGGTCAGTTCATCCGAGCGGATGGTCATACGGATGGATGGCCATTCGGTCGAATGGTCTGTAGCTGATGTTTTGTAAAATTTCTATGTAAAAGTTTTGAGTTAACGGAGACGGCGTGACGACGGAATCAACCAACCGAACTTTACCAAGCCCAGTCCATCCGGATGGGCATTTCCCATACGGATAGAGGTGCTGTTCTTGATGAAGATTCTTGCTTGACCCGTTAATCGGTCCATCTCTTTGGTGGGAATCAGTTCCCGGGCCAACCTTAGACTAAGGAACGAGTCGAGAGTCTGTTTGAGTCCCGATTCCACCAGAATTTGTTCATAAATAGGTTGAAACGTGTGAAATCCTTTAGATTTTGAGTCAATCTCGGTTGAATGATGTTTCACAACAGTTTTCCTAAGCAAACTGGGTGAAAATCATCTCCGAAACGGCTGGAATCTAAGGTTTTTGAGGAAAAGTTAAAGTGTGTGTGTGATTTTGATGAAGAAGATGGAGTAGAAGTGATTAATGATGAGGAATGAAAAAGATTTGAGTGAGAAAGCTAACAAATCGGTCTTGAATCACGGGTTGAAGCTTGAGAGCGTTTGGGAGCGACTGAGTACGGATGAGAGGTGAAAATGTTGAAGTGAGACACAAGTCCACTATTTAAAGGCGAGGATGAGGTGCGCTTTCCGGATGGTGAATATCTCCGGATGGCAGCGTTCGAATGGGGTAGGTCCGGATGGCTCCATCCGGATCGGATGGGCTCCATCCGGTCGGATGGGCTCCATCCGGTCGGATGGTCCATTCGGACGACAGCCGAGCTTTTGTAAAATGAACTCTCGTTTCGCGTGCAGGATGCGGTTCAATGAGTTTGGTTGCATTAGTTAATATGTATACTTTAAGTATTTTAATGTCAGATCGAATGTAGCATTGCGTTGTGTTTCGTTGTGATAAATCAAATTGCGCGAGTAGCATTGAGTTTGCGTTGAGATAGCGTTTACGAGTAACAATACCCAAAATAAGCACACACAAATAATTGAGTAAACAAGTAAACACATAATTAACACAAATAAATAGATAACCAATTCCGCGTTTCGAGTTTGCGTTGAGTTGCGTTACGATGAGCGTTGTGGTAATAAGCGATTAAATAATCGATAAAATACGTTAAATAGAGATGTGAAATGCGTTAAATAAGCGTCATGAAATGCGTTTAAAATATAGTTAGACTCATAGCGTTAATCGAATCTCGGAGTACAAATGTTTACGAGAGAAGTGCCGGCTACAAGGAACAACCAAAGGTACGGGTTGTTACACTTTTCTGTTAAGAATGTTAGATGTCACTATCAAGGTGACGTCAGCTGATTGCAAACAGAGCTTTTGTACTTGTATAAATAGATCTCAAATGTAAGAGATTTATTCATCACTTCACATCACATCACAAAACATTTCTTTTGTACAAATAACATTCAGTGAGTGATCAGGTTGGGTTGGGAGGGAGCTTGTATAATCATTTGACTGTAATTGTAATCATTTGATTCAATGAAAAACAATTTTGATATATTCCTAATTGTGTGTTTATATTATTTGAGTAACAATTATAATTGTTTGATCTTTATTTCTTAAACTCAGTAGTTCACAAAGACTTAGACCCTAACAAGTGGAATGCTCAAAGTAAAACTCATAAATCGTCACTTCAAAAAGGTAATGAGAATCCAAAATGATAAAAGCGTGCAAATGCCAATGAATGACAAATAAGTGAAGAGTCCACAACCTGTTGGAAAGTTCTGTCTTGTATTATATATAAAAACATTTTTAATGGATATTTGTGATATTAGTCGAAGAAACCCAAGTTTCTTGAAGGATTCTTTTATTTGGAATTCCTTAATACTTATTTCTAGCACAACAGAAAAATACTAGTCGATTTTATGTGAATGTTACATGACAAGATATTCTAGTTATTAAAATACATCCTTAATATCTAAAAATGTAAGATCCAAGTTTTCAAGGAAATGCAAAAATGTTACATTCGGATAAAAGACGTTACTTTGAAAAAACATATAAAAAATATTTTTATAAATCTACAGTTTTGTTTTTGTTTGTAGTGAGTAAAATGGTTGGATGGGACATGTGTGGTGCAATCCCATATGCCGCTACTAGATGCTATTCCTTTTTTGCTAAACGTGTTCTTGGATGTATCATTGAATGGATGGATATGATTTATAATGAAAATTCTTTAGTTGAAAAGTCCGAGATGAAAAGTCTTTAGAAGTAAAGAGAGAAGAAATTATAGTGTCTATCCCAAAGCCAGCCTAGAACAAAAAAAAAAAAGAAATCGTGCCAAAGTAAGGTACAAAGAAAATGGATAAGATATCTTTGGTGTACTTATTTGTTCATTAATAATATCATGGAGCCTATTTCTTTCTTTGATTATCAATTACTTATGTATACTTAACTTTGAAAGGAAGTCGATTATACTAATTCCTCAATTTTCTAGTTTTTATTCTGCGTGTTTTACTCTATTTTTCACTTATACCTCTATACTTTGGGTTTTTCCACATTTATATTTCTCTTTTTTTCACTGATTTACTTTATTGCCCCTACAGTTTAATAAAGTTATGAACTTCAAATAAGCGACAAGTCCACATCCAAAAACATATGGCAAAAAATTTCCAATTATATATGTATAACAATAATCATTTGTAACATCCCAGTTTTTGGCATTAGAGTGTTTTGAACAAAGATACTCGATGAGGTTTAACTACGAAATGGCTAACGGTGGTGAACGTGATAAGTTGGTCTTATAAACTCTAAGGGGCCTAGTTGCAATTAAGTAAAGTGGTTTTAATAAATCTTTGGTAACAAAATAAAATAGAATAAAAAGTATACGGACCTTTTTGTAAATATAGTATTAAATACAAAGATATAAACCCTAGCTACCCAGGGAGAAAGGGAGGGAAACGGCGGGGGATATAAGAGGCGACCAGGGTGGTTTTGGGTTCGTTTGATTACCCGAATCGAATACGAGGTAAACGCTTGTACCGTCTATTCGTTTTTTGTTTTTCGGTTTACATCGGGTTCTAGGGCATGGTTTCGGTCGGTTTGCGAAGACACACGAAGTGACGTGGTGGTCACATGTGGTTGCAGGGATTGTGTTTTGTGATGATCGGGTCAGGTAGCGATGGTGCGTGATGGTGTGTAGGTTGGTGGATAACGATGACGTGGAGATGACTAGGGATTAACGGAAAAGATTTGTAGATATTGTAATAGTTGTAATTATTTTATTTGGGGATTAACGGAAAAGATTTGTAGATTTGTAGATGACTGTGGTTGCCTGTGGTTGATTATTTCTTAATGATAATCATCCTCAGTCAAATTCTCATCAGTATTTTTCTTCTTTTATGGCATCATGATTTTTATTATGTTAAAGCTAGTTGGTTGCGGTAGCTGACAATAAAGTTATCTTTGACTTACTAGCAGAAACGACCCACCAGCATCCTAACTACTTGGGTTAGAACTTGTGGTGGGGTTTATTATAAAACATATCATTGCGATGTGATTTATAAGGAAAAGTCTTCGGTTGACATCCCATATGTCGTTACAAGATGCCATTCCTTTTTAGCAAGATGCCATATGCCGTTACAAGATGCCATATGCCGTTACAAGATGCCATTCCTTTTTAGCAAAACATATTTTTGGACGTATCATTGCGATATGATTTATAAGGAAAAGTCTTCGGTTGAAAAGTCCGAGAGGAAAAGTCTTTAGAAGATAATAGAGAAAAAATTATATTGCCTTTCACAAGGATTGGAACAAGCAACTTATAAAAAAAAAAATGGATCCAAAGTAACCTACCAAGAAAACAATAATATTTTTTTTTTGTGTACTTATTTATTTATGGACAATATCATGTAGTCTATTTTCTTTCTTCTGTTATCAAATAACTGTATATACTTACATTTTGAATGGACGTCTACTATACTAATTCCTCAATAGTAGACTTTTTTTTTTCTTTTTGGTGTTTTACTATAGTTTTCACTTATACCTCTATACATTAGACTTTTCCATTAACATCCCTAGGATTTAGTTACGTTTTTATATTTTACTTTTTTAAGTATTTCAATTTACCATCCCTCCACTTTAATTAAGTTATCACTTAGTGAACTTTAAATACGCTGGTTAACATCAAAAAACTAAGGCCCAAAATTTTACAATTATTTATTTCTTAATGATAATCATCCTCAGTCAAATTCTCATCAGTATTTTTCTTCTTTTATGGCACCATGATTTTTATTATGTTAAAGCTAGTTGGTTGCGGTAGCTAACAATAAAGTTATCTTTGGCTTACTAGCAGAAACGACCCACCAGCATCCTAACTACTTGGGTAGAACTTGTGGTGGGGTTTATTATAAAACATATCATTGCGATGTGATTTATAAGGAAAAGTCTTCGGTTGACATCCCATATATCATTACAAGATGCCATTCCTTTTTAGCAAGATACCATATGCCGTTACAAGATGTCATTCTTTTTAGCAAAAACATATTTTTGGACGTATCATTGTGATGTGATTTATAAGGAAAAGTCTTCGGTTGAAAAGTCCCAAATGAAAAGTCTTTAGAAGATAATAGAGAAAAAATTATATTGCCTTTCACAAGGATTGGAACAAGCAACTTATAAAAAAAAAGGAAATGGATCCAAAATAACCTACCAAGAAAACAATAATATTTTTTTTGGTGTACTTATTTATTTATAGACAATATCATGGAGTCTATTTTCTTTCTTCTGTTATCAAATAACTGTATATACTTACATTTTGAAAGGACATCTACTATACTAATTCCTCAATAGTAGAGTTTTTTTTTTTCTTTTTGGTGTTTTACTATAGTTTTCACTTATACCTCTATACATTAGACTTTTCCATTAACATCCCTAGGATTTAGTTACGTTTTTATATTTTACTTTTTTAAGTATTTCGATTTACCATCCCTCCACTTTAATTAAGTTATCACTTAGTGAACTTTAAATACGCCGGTTAACATCAAAAAATTAAGGCCCAAAATTTTACAATTATTTATTTCTTAATGATAATCATCCTCAGTCAAATTCTCATCAGTATTTTTCTTCTTTTATGGCAGCATGATTTTTATTATTTTAAGGCTAGTTGGTTGCGGTAGCTAACAATAAAGTTATCTTTGGCTTACTAGCAGAAACGACCCACCAGCATCCTAACTACTTGGGTTAGAACTTGTGGTGGGGTTTATTATAAAACATATCATTGCGATATGATTTATAAGGAAAAGTCTTCGGTTGACATCCCATATGTCGTTACAAGATGCCATTCCTTTTTAGCAAGATGTCATATGCCGTTACAAGATGCCATTCCTTTTTAGCAAAACATATTTTTGGACGTATCATTGTGATGTGATTTATAAGAAAAAGTCTTAGGTTGAAAAGTCCGAGATGAAAAGTCTTTAGAAGATAATAGAGAAAAAATTATATTGCCTTTCACAAGGATTGGAACAAGCAACTTATAAAAAAAAAAATGGATCCAAAGTAACCTACCAAGAAAACAATAATATTTTTTTGGTGTACTTATTTATTTATAAACAATATCATGGAGTCTATTTTCTTTCTTCTGTTATCAAATAACTGTATATACTTACATTTTGAAAGGACGTCTACTTTACTAATTCCTCAATAGTAGAGTTTTTTTTTTCTTTTTGGTGTTTTACTATAGTTTTCACTTATACCTCTATACATTAGACTTCCCCATTAACATCCTTAGGATTTAGTTACGTTTTTATATTTTACTTTTTTAAGTATTTCAATTTACCATCCCTCCACTTTAATTAAGTTATCACTTAGTGAACTTTAAATACGCCGGTTAACATCAAAAAACTAAGGCCCAAAATTTTACAATTATTTATTTCTTAATGATAATCATCCTCAGTCAAATTCTCATCAGTACTTTTCTTCTTTTATGGCACCATGATTTTTATTATGTTAAAGCTAGTTGGTTGCGGTAGCTAACAATAAAGTTATCTTTGGCTTCCCAGCATAAAAGACCCACCAGCATCCTAACTACTTGGGTTAGAACTTGTGGTGGGGTTTATTATAAAACATATCATTGCGATGTGATTTATAAGGAAAAGTCTTCGATTGACATCCTATATGTCGTTACAAGATGCCATTCCTTTTTAGCAAGATGCCATATGCCGTAACAAGATGCCATTCCTTTTTAGCAAAACATATTTTTGGACGTATCATTGCGATATGATTTATAAGGAAAAGTCTTCGGTTGAAAAGTCCGAGAGGAAAAGTCTTTAGAAGATAATAGAGAAAAAATTATATTGCCTTTCACAAGGATTGGAACAAGCAACTTATAAAAAAAAAAAATGGATCCAAGGTAACCTACCAAGAAAACAATAATATTTTTTTTTGTGTACTTATTTATTTATGGACAATATCATGGAGTCTATTTTCTTTCTTCTGTTATCAAATAACTGTATATACTTACATTTTGAATGGACGTCTACTATACTAATTCCACAATAGTAGAGTTTTTTTTCTTTTTGGTGTTTTACTATAGTTTTCACTTATACCTCTATACATTAGACTTTTCCATTAACATCCCTAGGATTTAGTTATGTTTTTATATTTTACTTTTTTAAGTATTTCAATTTACCATCCCTCCACTTTAATTAAGTTATCACTTAGTGAACTTTAAATACGCCGGTTAACATCAAAAAACTAAGGCCCAAAATTTTACAATTATTTATTTCTTAATGATAATCATCCTCAGTCAAATTCTCATCTGTATTTTTCTTCTTTTATGGCACCATGATTTTTATTATGTTAAAGCTAGTTGGTTGCGGTAGCTAACAATAAAGTTATCTTTGGCTTACTAGCAGAAACGACCCACCAGCATCCTAACTACTTGGGTAGAACTTGTGGTGGGGTTTATTATAAAACATATCATTGCGATGTGATTTATAAGGAAAAGTCTTCGGTTGACATCCCATATGTCGTTACAAGATGCCATTCCTTTTTAGCAAGATGCCATATGCCGTTACAAGATGCCATTCCTTTTTAGCAAAACATATTTTTGGACGTATCATTGCGATATGATTTATAAGGAAAAGTCTTCGGTTGAAAAGTCCGAGAGGAAAAGTCTTTAGAAGATAATAGAGAAAAAATTATATTGCCTTTCACAAGGATTGGAACAAGCAACTTATTAAAAAAAAAAGAAATGGATCCAAAGTAACCTACCAAGAAAACAATAATATTTTTCTTTGTGTACTTATTTATTTATGGATAATATCATGGAGTCTATTTTCTTTCTTCTGTTATCAAATAACTGTATATACTTACATTTTGAATGGACGTCTACTATACTAATTCCTCAATAGTAGAGTTTTTTTTTTCTTTTTGGTGTTTTACTATAGTTTTCACTTATACCTCTATACATTAGACTTTTCCATTAACAACCCTAGGATTTAGTTACGTTTTTATATTTTACTTTTTTAAGTATTTCAATTTACCATCCCTCCACTTTAATTAAGTTATCACTTAATGAACTTTAAATACGCCGGTTAACATCAAAAAACTAAGGCCCAAAATTTTACAATTATTTATTTCTTAATGATAATCATCCTCAGTCAAATTCTCATCAGTATTTTTCTTCTTTTATGGCACCATGATTTTTATTATGTTAAAGCTAGTTGGTTGCGGTAGCTAACAATAAAGTTATCTTTGGCTTACTAGCAGAAACGACCCACCAACATCCTAACTACTTGGGTAGAACTTGTGGTGGGGTTTATTATAAAACATATCATTGCGATGTGATTTATAAGGAAAAGTCTTCGGTTGACATCCCATATATCGTTACAAGATGCCATTCCTTTTTAGCAAGATACCATATGCCGTTACAAGATGTCATTCTTTTTAGCAAAAACATATTTTTGGACGTATCATTGTGATGTGATTTATAAGGAAAAGTCTTCGGTTGAAAAGTCCCAGATGAAAAGTCTTTAGAAGATAATAGGGAAAAAATTATATTGCCTTTCACAAGGATTGGAACAAGCAACTTATAAAAAAAAAAGGAAATGGATCGAAAGTAACCTACCAAGAAAACAATAATATTTTTTTTGGTGTACTTATTTATTTATGGACAATATCATGGAGTCTATTTTCTTTCTTCTGTTATCAAATAACTGTATATAGTTACATTTTGAAAGGGCATCTACTATACTAATTCCTCAATAGTAGAGTTTTTTTTTCTTTTTGGTGTTTTACTATAGTTTTCACTTATACCTCTATACATTTGACTTTTCCATTAACATCCTTAGGATTTAGTTACGTTTTTATATTTTACTTTTTTAAGTATTTCGATTTACCATCCCTCCACTTTAATTAAGTTATCACTTAGTGAACTTTAAATACGCCGGTTAACATCAAAAAACTAAGGCCCAAAATTTTACAATTATTTATTTCTTAATGATAATCATCCTCAGTCAAATTCTCATCAGTATTTTTCTTCTATTATGGCACCATGATTTTTATTATGTTAAAGCTAGTTGGTTGCGGTAGCTAACAATAAAGTTATCTTTGGCTTACCAACATAAAAGGCCCACCAGCATCCTAACTACTTGGGTTAGAACTTGTGGTGGGGTTTATTATAAAACATATCATTGCGATGTGATTTATAAGGAAAAGTCTTCGATTGACATCCTATATGTCGTTACAAGATGCCATTCCTTTTTAGCAAGATGCCATATGCCGTTACAAGATGCCATTCCTTTTTAGCAAAACATATTTTTGGATGTATCATTGCGATGTGATTTATAAGGAAAAGTCTTCGGTTGAAAAGTCCGAGATGAAAAGTCTTTAGAAGATAATAGAGAAAAAAATTATATTGCCTTTCACAAGGATTGGAACAAGCAACTTATAAAAAAAATGGATCCAAAGTAACCTACCAAGAAAACAATAATAATGTTTTTGGTGTACTTATTTATTTATGGACAATATCATAGAGTCTATTTTCTTTCTTCTGTTATCAAAGAACTGTATATACTTACATTTTGAAATGACGTCTACTATACTAATTCCTCAATATTAGAGTTTTTTTTTTTCTTTTTGGTGTTTTACTATATTTTTCACTTATACCTCTATACATTAGACTTTTCCATTAACATCCCTAGGATTTAGTTACGTTTTTTATATTTTACTTTTTTAAGTATTTCAATTTACCATCCATCCACTTTAATTATCACTTAGTGAACTTTAAATACGCCGGTTAACATCAAAAAATTAAGGCCCAAAATTTTACAATTATTTATTTCTTAATGATAATCATCCTCAGTCAAATTCTCAACAGTATTTTTCTTCTTTTATGGGACCATGATTTTTATTATGTTAAAGCTAGTTGGTTGCGGTAGCTAACAATAAAGTTATCTTTGGCTTACTAGCAGAAACGACCCACCAGCATCCTAACTACTTGGGTTAGAACTTGTGGGGGGGGGGGGGGGGGGGGTTTATTATAAAACATATCATTGCGATGTGATTTATAAGGAAAAGTCTTCGGTTGACATCCCATATGTCGTTACAAGATGTCATTCCTTTTTAGCAAGATGTCATATGCCGTTACAAGATGTCATTCCTTTTTAGCAAAACATATTTTTGGACGTATCATTGCGATGTGATTTATAAGGAAAAGTCTTCGGTTGAAAAGTCCGAGACGAAAAGTCTTTAGAAGATAATAGAGAAAAAATTTTATTGCCATTCACAAGGATTGGAACAAGCAAATTATAAAAAAAAAAAAAAAAAAATGAATCCAAAGTAACCTACCAAGAAAACAATAATATTTTTTTTTGGTATACTTATTTATTTATGGACAATATCATGGAGTCTATTTTCTTTCTCCTGTTAACTGTTAACTGTATATACTTACATTTTGAAAGGACGTCTACTATACTAATTCCTCAATAGTAGAGTTTTTTTTTTCTTTTTGGTGTTTTACTATAGTTTTCACTTATACCTCTATACATTAGACTTTTCCATTAACATCCCTAGGATTTAGTTACGTTTTTATATTTTACTTTTTTTAGTATTTCGATTTACCATCCCTCCACTTTAATTGTGTGTTCATATTATTTGAGTAACAATTATAAATGTTTGATCTTTATTTCTTAAACTCACTAGTTCACAAAGAGTTTGATCCTAACATGTGGAATGATCAAAGTAAAACTCATAAATCGTCACTTGAAAAAGGTAATGAGAATCCAAAATGATAAAAGAATGCACATGCCAATGAATGACAAATAAGTGAAGAGTCCACAACCTATTGGAAAGTTATGACAAATCACTAACGGTTGTATTATATTTAAAAACTTTTTAATGGATATTTGTGATATTGGTCGAAGAAACCCAAGTTTCTTGAAGGATTCTTTTATTTGGAATTCCTAAATACTTATTTCTAGCACAATAGAAAAATACTAGTCGATTTTATGTGAATGATACATTTTTTTTGTTTTGAAAGGGGAACTTCATTAAAGAAACAACGCCGGCCAAAAACCAGGCCAACAAAAAACTACAACAAGATTACATTATAAAAATTTACACCAACTATCTCACCCAATATCCCTATACATCGATCTATTAGAAAACCATAAATATCCTAAAGACTTTATCTCACTGGTAATTCTTTCAATTCTAACCGGTAACAAGATATTCTAGTAAAATACAACCTTAATATCTAAAAATGTAAGATCCAAGTTTTCAAGGAAATGCATAAAAGTTACAATCGGATAAAAGACGTTACTGTTAAAAAACCTATAAAAACAATATTTTTATAAATCTACAGTTTTGTTTTGTTTTTTTTTTTTTTTTTTGTAGTGAGTAAAATGGTTGGATGAGACATGTGTGGTGCTATCCCATATGTCGCTACTAGATGTTATTCCTTTTTTGCTAAACATGTTTTGGACGTATCATTGAATGGATGTGATATATAATGAAAATTCTTTAGTTGAAAAGTTTAAGATGAAAAGTCTTTAGAAGTAAAGAGAGAAGAAATTATAGTATCTATCCCAAAGCCTGCCTTGAACAAAACAAAAAATAAAAAATAAAAAAAAATGGTGCCAAAGTAAGGTAAAAAAAAAATGGAATGGATAACATATCTTTGGTGTACTTACTTATTTATTCATGAATAATATCATGGAGCCTATTTCTTTCTTTGATTATCAATTAATTATATGTATACTTAACTTTGAAAGGAAGTTGATTATACTAATTTCTCAATTGTCAAGTTTTTATTATGCGTCTTTTACCCTATTTTTCACTTATAACTCTTTGGGCTTTTCCATTACTACCCCACAACATTTGTATTTCTCTTTTTTTAACGTTATTATTGCCTCTACACTTTAATAAATAAATAAGCGAAAATTCCACATCCAAATACATAGGGCCAAAAAATTCCAATTATATATGTATTAACAATCATCATTCCTAATCACAATGTTTTTTTATTATGTGAAAGGTAGTTGGTTGTAGTAGCGGACTAAAAAGTTGGTTTTAACTTACTTGGAGTTACGCCCCACTAGCACCTAACAACTCGAGTTCGAACTTGTGATGGGGGTTTATTCTGCCTTCTATTCTTTTTAATATTACCTGACTTTTTATATGTTTTTGTTATTTTTTTTTTTTGAATGGCTCAGCGGAACAAATTCTAATAAAAAAATGTTATTTTTTTATTTAGTTTCCTTAATATCCTTTTATTTTTATTTACAAATTCTAATACTCCTGTTATGTCAACGTTTTTTGTACCGTTCTGACCAAGACTTGCTTGAGTAACTGGCTATGGATTTATCTGTCGACACTTCAAACATAGTTGAGCTAGAGTTACAATTCTTCCAATTAAAGTAGTGGATGCAGATAATGGGATAAGCCCTCAAACTAAATTAATGTTTATATTAATGTTTTGACATTCTCAAAACTCGCATCACGCGAGTCACATTACTAGTTACAAAACATATCGGATAGAGGTAGATGTTACTAAGAATCATAAAGATTGAAACTTGTAGATATTCATAAAAGAAAAAAAATTATTACCATGAAACATATTACAAAAATATTTAAAATATAATAATAATTGACCTCATATATATCTCAACATAGTAGGTCCAAAGCTGGGAGTCCGCACACCTTTAAATTCGTATATGTGTATGCATATATACGTCAAAATTCCTTGTACTCCCAATGAAATTTTGATATCAACATGTCGCTATGGTAGCTAAGTAAGCGTAAAAAAATGTGTGGTGCTATCCCATATGCCGTTATCAGATGTCATTCCTTTTTAGCAAAACATGTTTTTGGACGTATCATTGCGATGTCATTTACAAGGAAAAGTCTTCTGTTGAAAAGTTCGAGACGAAAAGTCTTTAGAAGTTAAGAGAGAAAAAAATTATATAGTCATTCACAAGGATTGGAACAAGCAACTTATTAAAAAAAAAGAGTAAAGTCCTATTTGAGTCTCTGTGGTTTGTGCAATTTAACCATTTGAATCGAAAAACTAAAAATGTATTGATTTGAGTCCCTGTGATTTCTAATTTTAACCATTTGAATCCAAAAATAAACAACATCCAAATCAGAAACATTTGGTTTTTGGATTCAAATGTTTAAAATTAGAGATCACAGTGACTCAAATGGTTAAAATTAGAGACCACAGAGACTCAAATCAAGACGTCATTCCTTATTAACAAAACATATTTTTGGACGTATCATTGCGATGTGATTTATAAGGAAAAGTCTTCGGTTGAAAAGTCCGAGACGAAAAGTCTTTAGAAGATAATAGAGAAAAAATAATATTGCCTTTCATAAGGATTGGAACAAAGAACTTAAAAAAAAAAAAATGGATCAAAAGTAAGCTACCAGGAAAGCAATAATATATTTTTTGATGTACTTATTTATTTATGGACAATATCATGGTATCTATTTTCTTTCTTCTATCATTAGAGAATGATATATACTTACATTTTGAAAGGACATCCACTATACTAATTCCTCAATCCTCTAATTTTTTTTTTCGCTTTTTCGTGTTTTACTATAGTTTTCACCTACCTCTATACTTTAGGCTTTTCCATTAACACCCCTACGATTTAGTTAAGTTTTTAAATTTTACTTTTTCTAACTATTTCAATTTACCACCCCTCCACTTTAAATAAGTTATCACTTAGTGAACTTTAAATAAGCCGGTTAACATAAAAAAACTAAGGCCCAAAATTTTACAATTATTTATTTCTTAATGATAATCATCCTCAGTCAAATTCTCATCAGTATTTTTCTTCTTTTATGGCATCATGATTTTTATTATGTTAAAGCTAGTTGGTTGCGGTAGCTGACAATAAAGTTATCTTTGACTTACTAGCAGAAACGACCCACCAGCATCCTAACTACTTGGGTTTGAACTTGTGGTGGGGTTTATTATAAAACATATCATTGCGATGTGATTTATAAGGAAAAGTCTTCGGTTGACATCCCATATGTCGTTACAAGATGCCATTCCTTTTTAGCAAGATGCCATATGCCGTTACAAGATGCCATTCCTTTTTAGCAAAACATATTTTTGGAAGTATCATTGCGATATGATTTATAAGGAAATGTCTTCGGTTGAAAAGTCCGAGAGGAAAAGTCTTTAGAAGATAATAGAGAAAAAATTATATTGCCTTTCACAAGGATTGGAACAAGCAACTTATAAAAAAAGAAGAAGAAATGGATCCAAAGTAACCTACCAAGAAAACAATAATATTTTTTTTTGGTGTACTTATTTATTTATGGACAATAGCATGAAGTCTATTTTCTTTCTTCTGTTATCAAATAACTGTATATACTTACATTTTGAATGGACATCTACTATACTAATTCCTCAATAGTAGAGTTTTTTTTTTCTTTTTGGTGTTTTACTATAGTTTTCACTATACATTAGACTTTCAAATTAACATCCCTAGGATTTAGTTACGTTTTTATATTTTACTTTTTTATGTATTTCAATTTACCATCCCTCCACTTTAATAAAGTTATCACTTAGTGAACTTTAAATACACCGGTTAACATCAAAAAACTAAGGCCCAAAATTTTACAATTATTTATTTCTTAATGATAATCATCCTCAGTCAAATTCTCATCAGTATTTTTCTTCTTTTATGGCACCATGATTTTTATTATGTTAAAGCTAGTTGGTTGCGGTAGCTAACAATAAAGTTATCTTTGGCTTACTAGCAGAAACGACCCACCAGCATTCTAACTACTTGGGTAGAACTTGTGGTGGGGTTTATTATAAAACATATCATTGCGATGTGATTTATAAGGAAAAGTCTTCGGTTGACATCCCATATATCGTTACAAGATGCCATTCCTTTTTAGCAAGATACCATATGCCGTTACAAGATGCCATTCTTTTTAGCAAAACATATTTTTGGACGTATCATTGTGATGTGATTTATAAGGAAAAGTCTTCGGTTGAAAAGTCCGAGATGAAAAGTCTTTAGAAGATAATAGAGAAAAAATTATATTGCCTTTCACAAGGATTGGAACAAGCAACTTATAAAAAAAAAGGAAATGGATCCAAAGTAACCGACCAAGAAAACAATAATATTTTTTTTGGTGTACTTATTTATTTATGGACAATATCATGGAGTCTATTTTCTTTCTTCTGTTATCAAATAACTGTATATACTTACATTTTGAAAGGACATCTACTATACTAATTCCTTATACCTCTATACATTAGACTTTTCCATTAACATCCCTAGGATTTAGTTACGTTTTTATATTTTACTTTTTTAAGTATTTCGATTTACCATCCCTCCACTTTAATTAAGTTATCACTTTAGTGAACTTTAAATACCCCGGTTAACATAAAAAAATTAAGGCCCAAAATTTTACAATTATTTATTTCTTAATGAAAATCATCCTCAGTCAAATTCTCATCAGTATTTTTCTTCTTTTATGGCACCATGATTTTTATTATTTTAAGGCTAGTTGGTTGCGGTAGCTAACAATAAAGTTATCTTTGGCTTACTAGCAGAAAAGACCCACCAGCATCCTAACTACTTGGGTTAGAACTTGTGGTGGGGTTTATTATAAAACATATCATTGCGATGTGATTCATAAGGAAAAGTCTTCGGTTGACATCCCATATGTCGTTACAAGATGCCATTCCTTTTTAGCAAGATGTCATATCAGTGGCGGAACTAGACCTTCAACTCAGGGGTATCCCAAAATTTTTTAGGGGTGTTCTCGTACTTGTTCAGGGGTGTCCTGTGTATAAAAATCGGAAAAAAAGGGGTGTCCTGTGTATAAAAATCGGGAATTTTTTTTTTTACACTACTGGTCAAAACTTGAGCCGTAACCCGGGCTACGCCCGTTAAGCCTACAGGTCCGCCCCTGTGTCATATGCCGTTACAAGATGCCATTCCGTTTTAGCAAAACATATTTTTGGACGTATCATTGCGATGTGATTTATAAGGAAAAGTCTTAGGTTGAAAAGTCCGAGATGAAAAGTCTTTAGAAGATAATAGAGAAAAAATTATATTGCCTTTCACAAGGATTGGAACAAGCAACTTATAAAAAAAAAAAAAAAAGAAATGGATCCAAAGTAACCTACCAAGAAAACAATAATATTTTTTTTGGTGTACTTATTTATTTATAAACAATATCATGGAGTCTATTTTCTTTCTTCTGTTATCAAATAACTGTATATACTTACATTTTGAAAGGACGTCTACTTTACTAATTCCTCAATAGTAGAGTTTTTTTTTTTCTTTTTGGTGTTTTACTATAGTTTTCACTTATACCTCTATACATTAGACTTCCCCATTAACATTCTTAGGATTTAGTTACGTTTTTATATTTTACTTTTTTAAGTATTTCAATTTACCATCCCTCCACTTTAATTAAGTTATCACTTAGTGAACTTTAAATACGCCGGTTAACATCAAAAAACTAAGGCCCAAAATTTTACAATTATTTATTTCTTAATGATTATCATCCTCAGTCAAATTCTCATCAGTATTTTTCTTCTTTTATGGCACCATGATTTTTATTATGTTAAAGCTAGTTGGTTGCGGTAGCTAACAATAAAGTTATCTTTGGCTTACTAGCATAAAAGACCCACCAGCATCCTAACTACTTGGGTTAGAACTTGTGGTGGGGTTTATTATAAAACATATCATTGCGATGTGATTTATAAGGAAAAGTCTTCGGTTGACATCCCATATGTCGTTACAAGATGTCATTCCTTTTTAGCAAGATGCCATATGCCGTTACAAGATGCCATTCCTTTTTAGCGAAACATATTTTTGGACGTATCATTGCGATGTGATTTATAAGGAAAAGTCTTCGGTTGAAAAGTCCGAGACGAAAAGTCTTTAGAAGATAATAGAGAAAAAAATTTATTGCCTTTCACAAGGTTTGGAACAAGCAACTTATAAAAAAAAAAAAAAAAAAATGGATCCAAAGTAACCTACCAAGAAAACAATAATATTTTTTTTGGTATACTTATTTATTTATGGACAATATCATGGAGTCTATTTTCTTTCTCCTGTTATCAAATAACTGTATATACTTACATTTTGAAAGGACGTCTACTATACTAATTCCTCAATAGTAGAGTTTTTTTTTTTCTTTTTGGTGTTTTACTATAGTTTTCACTTATACCTCTATACATTAGACTTTTCCATTAACATCCCTAGGATTTAGTTACGTTTTTATATTTTACTTTTTTAAGTATTTCAATTTACCATCCCTCCACTTTAATTGTGTGTTCATATTATTTGAGTAACAATTATAAATGTTTGATCTTTATTTCTTAAAATCACTAGTTCACAAAGACTTTGATCATAACATGTGGAATGATCAAAGTAAAACTCATAAATCGTCACTTGAAAAAGGTAATGAGAATCCAAAATGATAAAAGAATGCACATGCCAATGAATGACAAATAAGTGAAGAGTCCACAACCTATTGGAAAGTTATGACAAATCACTAACGGTTGTATTATATTTAAAAACTTTTTAATGGATATTTGTGATATTGGTCGAAGAAACCCAAGTTTCTTGAAGGATTTTTTTATTTGGAATTCCTAAATACTTATTTCTAGCACAATAGAAAAATACTAGTCGATTTTATGTGAATGATACATTTTTTTTGTTTTGAAAGGAGAACTTCAATAAAGAAACAACGCCGGCCAAAAACCAGGCCGACAAAAAACTACAACAAGATTACATTATAAAAATTTACACCAACTATCTCACCCAATATCCCTATACATCGATCTATTAGAAAACCATAAATATCCTAAAGACTTTATCTCACTTATAATTCTTTCAATTCTAACCGGTAACAAGATATTCTAGTAAAATACAACCTTAATATCTAAAAATGTAAGATCCAAGTTTTCAAGGAAATGCATAAAAGTTACAATCGGATAAAAGTTACTTTTAAAAAACCTTTAAAAACAATATTTTTATAAATCTACAGTTTTGTTTTTTTTTGGTTTTTTTTTTGTAGTGAGTAAAATGGTTGGATGAGACATGTGTGGTGCTATCCCATATGTCGCTACTAGATGTTATTCCTTTTTTGCTAAACATGTTCTTGGACGTATCATTGAATGGATGTGATATATAATGAAAATTCTTTAATTGAAAAGTTTAAGATGAAAAGTTTAAGATGAAAAGTCTTAGAAGTAAAGAGAGAAGAAATTATAGTATCTATCCCAAAGCCTGCCTTGAACAAAACAAAAAAAAATAAAAAAAAAATGGTGCCAAAGTAAGGTAAAAAAAAATGGAATGGATAACATATCTTTGGTGTACTTATTTATTCATGAATAATATCATGGAGCCTATTTCTTTCTTTGATTATCAATTAATTATGTATACTTAACTTTGAAAGGAAGTTGATTATACTAATTTCTCAATTGTCAAGTTTTTATTATGCGTCTTTTACCCTATTTTTCACTTATACCTCTTTGGGCTTTTCCATTACTACCCCACAACATTTGTATTTCTCTTTTTTTAACGTTATTGCCTCTACACTTTAATAAATAAATAAGCGAAAATTCCACATCCAAACACATAGGGCCAAAAAATTCCAATTATATATGTATTAACAATCATCATTCCTAATCACAATGTTTTTTTATTATGTCAAAAGTAGTTGGTTGTAGTAGCGGACTAAAAAGTTGGTTTTAGCTTACTTGGAGTTACGCCCCACTAGCACCTAACAACTCGAGTTCGAACTTGTGATGGGGGTTTATTCTGCCTTCTATTCTTTTTAATATTACCTGACTTTTTATATGTTTTTTTTTTGAATGGCTCAGCGGAACAAATTCTAATAAAAAAATGTTATTTTTTTATTTAGTTTCCTTAATATCCTTTTATTGTTATTTACAAATTCTAATACTCCTGTTATGTCAACGTTTTTTGTACCGTTCTGACGAAGACTTGCTTGAGTAACTGGCTAGGGATTTATCTGTCGACACTTCAAACATAGTTGAGCTAGAGTTACAATTCTTCCAATTAAAACATATCATTGCGATGTGATTTATAAGGAAAAGTCTTCGGTTGACATCCCTTATGTCGTTACAAGATGCCATTCCTTTTTAGCAAGATGCCATATGTTGTTACAAGATGCCATTCCTTTTTAGCAAAACATATTTTTTGGACGTTTCATTACGATGTGATTTATAAGGAAAAGTCTTCGGTTGAAAAGTCCGAGATGAAAAGTCTTTAGAAGATAATAGAGAAAAAAATTATATTGCCTTTCACAAGGATTGGAACAAGCAACTTATAAAATAAAAAAAATGGATCCAAAGTAACCTACCAAGAAAACAATAATATTTTTTTTGGTGTACTTATTTATTTATGGACAATATCATAGAGTCTATTTTCTTTCTTCTGTTATCAAATAACTGTATATACTTACATTTTGAAATGAAGTCTACTATACTAATTCCTCAATATTAGAGTTTTTTTTTTCTTTTTGGTGTTTTACTATATTTTTCACTTATACCTCTATACATTAGACTTTTCCATTAACATCCCTAGGATTTTGTTACGTTTTTATATTTTACTTTTTTAAGTATTTCAATTTACCATCCATCCACTTTAATTAAGTTATCACTTAGTGAACTTTAAATACGTTGGTTAACATCAAAAAATTAAGGTCCAAAATTTTACAATTATTTATTTCTTAATGATAATCATCCTCAGTCAAATTCTCATCAGTATTTTTCTTCTTTTATGGCACCATGATTTTTATTATGTTAAAGCTAGTTGGTTGCGGTAGCTAACAATAAAGTTATCTTTGGCTTAATAGCAGAAACGACCCACCAGCATCCTAACTAATTGGGTTAGAACTTGTGGGGGGGGGGGGGGGGGGGGGTTATTATAAAACATATCATTGCGATGTGATTTATAAGGAAAAGTCTTCGGTTGACATCCCATATGTCGTTACAAGATGCCATTCCTTTTTAGCAAGATGTCATATGCCGTTACAAGATGCCATTCCTTTTTAGCAAAACATATTTTTGGACGTATCATTGCGATGTGATTTATAAGGAAAAGTCTTCGGTTGAAAAGTCCGAGACGAAAAGTCTTTAGAAGATAATAGAGAAAAAATTATATTGCCTTTCACAAGGATTGGAACAAGCAACTTATAAAAAAAAAAGAAATGGATCCAAAGTAACCTACCAAGAAAACAATAATATTTTTTTGGTGTACTTATTTATTTATGGACAATATCATGGAGTCTATTTTCTTTCTTCTGTTATCAAATAACTGTATATACTTACACTAGGTTAATGCCCGCGTAATACGCGGGCTTCAATCAAAACCATATTATTTACTTTGAAATGAGATGTTGTGTACAAATACATACATTGGAAGAAAAAAACAGAAAACTATTCAAATGCCGGAAAAAACTTCCTTGTAGACTACATTTGTTGTTTTACTCGTTACATTCCCATCTTTGTCTAGTATAAGCAATTTCACACCGGCTCTGCTTTTAACTCTTGATAACGCAACTTAAAGCTGACCATGTGAGAAAACTGGATATTTCAAATACAAACCAACCCTTGATAGAGATTGTCCTTGACTTTTATTTATAGTCATTGCAAAACATACATTTAAGGGGAATTGTCTTCGTTGAAACGTGATAGGAATTCTTTTATCCAAAGGTGTTAAACTGATTCGTGGAATAAACGTTCTGGTCCCTATGTTTCCGCCGGATATAATCTCAGCCTCTATAACACGTTTATAAAGTTTAGCAATCCGTAGTCTCGTACCGTTGCATAAACCATTTGTTGATCAATATTACGAAGCAACATTACAGGTACACCAACTTTAAGGACTAATCGATGATTAGGCATACCAGAAATTTTAAGACCATTCAGAACATCGGGAGAATATAGCCTCGCATGTGCTTCGTTCTTTGCTTGATCAGTTATCTAATAACTATATATACCTACATTTTAAAAGGACGTCCACTATATTAATTCCTCAATCGTCTAGTTTTTTTTTCTTTTTGTTTTTTACTATAGTTTTCACTTATACCTCTATAATTTAGGCTATTCCATTAACACCCCTACGATTTAGTTAAGTTTTTATATTTTACTTTTTTAACTATTTCATTTTACCGCCCCTCCACTTTAGTTAAGTTATCAGTTAGTGAACTTTAAATACGCCGGTAAACATCAAAAAACTTAGGGCAAAAAATTTACAATTATTTATGTATTAATGATACTCATCCCGAGTCAAATTCTCATCGGTATTTTTCTTATTTTATGGCACCATGATTTTTATTATCTTAAAGCTAGTTGGTAGCTGACAAGAAAGTTATCTTTGGCTTACTAGCAGATACGATCCACCAGTATCCTAACTACTTGGGTTAGAACTTGTGGTGGGGCTTATTATAAAACATATCTGATAGAGAAATCCTTAACAAATTAGTATATGTTACAGTTACTACAAATAATAAAGATTGAAACTTACAGATATCCATAAAAGATTGAAACTTATAGATATTTATTGGACCTAAAAAAGAATAACAATTGATATTCAAAAGCCAAAACTTGATCATCTGATCAAGAAATAAGCAAAGATTGAACAAGAATGTACCAAAGATAGTGAATCTTGAACACATATTCAGAACATCTGTTCAACAACAAAGCAATAATTTGATCAAGACTTGAACCCGTTGTTCAAGAAGAAACAACATATGGTGAAGGCTAAAGTCTGTTGAAGCCAAAGGTCTGATGAAGAAGAACAAACATCTGTATCGCCAAACATATGTTTAGATCACTGCAATAGAGGATAGCTTAGACAGTGGTTTCATATGTAACAGTATTTATCTTATCAGTATTTAGACTAGTTAGAACAAATGATATGATTTGCACAAATGTTACAAATATATGTGGAATCTTTTCTGTTAGGAGTCTTAGATGTCACTATCAAGGTGATGTTAGCCAATCACTGAATAGAGCTTTCGTACTTAGTATAAAGGGCAAAGTAGTGAAAGATGATGAGAAATAAAAAAGGATCCAATAAGGGTAAGTTTTGGCATCATATGTTCTATGGGGAGTTGTTAGACCTACAAAAGAATATATGATGTTGGAAAGCCAAAACATCCCATTTCAGATCAAGAAATATCCAGACAAATGATACATTCTCTCTGCAAAGATAGCGAATCTTGAACACTAATCAAAACATCGGTTGAAAGCCTTAAAATCACTGTTGAAGAAGAAACAAGCACTCACAAGGCCAAAGCCTTGTTGAAGCAAAGCATTTTTAAGGAAGACCAAACATTTGTTTTGGCCAAACAGATGTTTTGAATACATCAAGAGCGGTTTGAAGATCATAGGCTTCAACACAACAATACTGTGCTTAGAACAGAGTTTTCCTGTATTAGGTCAGATGATAGATCTCCGCAGATGTTTGCTAATATCGAAGGAATCTTTTCTGTTAGGAATGTTAGATGTCACTATCAAGGTGACGTCATCTGATTGCAAACAAAGCTTTTGTACTTGTATAAATAGATCTCACATGTAAGAGATTTATTCATCACTTCACATCACAACATAATTATTTTGTACGAACAACATTCTGTGAGTGATCAGGTTGAGAGGGAGCTTGTATAATCATTTGACTGTAATTGTAATCATTTGATTGAATGTAAAACAGTTTTGATATATCTTCCTAATTGTGTGTTTATATTATTTAAGTAACAATTATAAATGTTTGATCTTTATTTCTTAAACTAACTAGTTCAGAAAGACTTAGATTGTGTATATCGTGGATAATAGCTGCGAGTTCAACGTTAGTTTGAGGTTGTGCATCTCGTGGAGGAGGCATATTCTAAAGAGAACAAGGAAACATGAGAAACGAGTGAGATTGACAATTGGATGAACAAAAGAGGTATTGAAAACATCCACAAAACATAAGGAATGCGATCATTCGTGTCACACCCCAAAAACGTCGTAGCGGAATATTAAACGTAGTCGTGACGGAAGTTGGTGCCCATTTATATCTTGTTGAACGGTGCATTTTATTTTTGGACATATTGTTTTATTTTAAAACTTAAGTTATTAAACGTTACGTTTTAAGACACGACACAACCACCTAGTTAAGTTATCTTTGATCCTCACGGATCTTATTACAAACGTCCCAGAAAGTTTAAAAGTTGTCCAACATTTTCAAACAACACAACATGCATCATCAAACACAAGATACGCGATGATTCCCGAAGCTGAACTTAAGTACCTGTAGAACACATTAAAATCAAGTGTCAACACAAAGGAAGGTGAGTTCACATATTCACATACAAACAATTCATTCCAAAGGAAAACTTTTTTGATTATGTGTTTATTTTAAAACATCTATTAAATTTTTAGAAAGTCCATTTTACTTCCTTAATAAAATCCATGGGTCCTCCGTCGCGGTTCAACAACCCGACAATAAAACTCTTACCCAGGTTTTGTATATTAAATTCATAGCGTCAATTTTCAGACTCGTATGTTTGCTAGACAATATGAACTATATATTTACCATACAGGGATAATCAAAGCTAGACAATAAACAGAATATCAATTCGTCGTTTGACTTGACACAGGGCGACCGGTCACGACGGGGTTGTCAACCGGATAGATCTACCAACAATTCCTCGCGTGCAATACTTAACTGATTAAACGACATCATGGGCACGGGGTGCACTCGAGAACAATATGATGCCTGCCTCACGTAAAATATATATATATATATCCTACTAATATGACAAATTTAATACACGAAGTTGTACGAATCCCCTGAATCTCCATCCCTCGAGACCAGGCCGGCATCCGTCCCAACTTTACGGTTTGTTTCGCCTCAGAAACACCGTACCAATCCCCCGTTTCATCCCGAAACAAATATATTCAACAAAACTGTTTCATCCCCGAAACACATATTAAAAAAAAAAAACCATTTCATCCCCGAAACATATATTTTCACAAATCCATATATTTTCAACGAAAATATATAATTTATATCAAAAAGGTATGTTTTATTCAAAAACATTATTAAATCCCTTTTTATTGGCGTGTTCTACCCCCAAAATATATACAAAGAAGTAAAAAGAGGGGTTTAGTGACACTCACCTTTGGGTGCGTATTTTAAATAGCGCAATCCCAGAGATTGATTTCTATACGTCCTATTATATATATATATATATATATATATATATATATATATATAGGAACGATTTTAAATCAATATTCATAACACAAAAATCCTAAGTTTCTTCGTTTCTTAGAATTATCACATAACTTTGAGATTTTCTCGAAAAGTTATCATTTTTTATTATATTGGCACGTTAATATATATATATATATATATATATATATATCTATGATTTTGCGACTTGAACGATTTTATTGGTGACCACTATTGTGTAAACCCGTTAACGCTCCCGTTAATACGTAATATATCTACGATTTGCGCGTCGTAATATATTTACATAAACGCTCACATAATTTATCATCAAAACACATGAAATCTTGTTAACTTATTTATTTTGTTATTTTTAAAGCAAATATACATAAAACATCTCATATGTGTCAAATTTCATGCTCGACAAACAAGTTACACATTTAACGCGATTTTTACCATTTCTACCGCATAAAACGCACAAATATACATGCATAATCTAAATTTCCAAAATCATGTTAAAAACTTAACATACTTTCACATTCTCATGTTTAAATCACATAACACATTTTAACACATAAGGTTTACCCAAAATTTTACCTATAATAGTGTACATTGAAAAATGCGTATTTTAGGGATTCGGTAACGTTTTCGGGTGTCGGAAGTCACGTATTGTCACACCCCCAAAATCCACCTGCGGAGTACTACCGCTTGGAGGCGTGACTGACCAGGATCCAGCCACCAATCATACTGAACAAGCATATAAGTAGTTATAAAAATCCAACCAATACAATTGGTGTTCAAACAAAACATAGTTTAAGTTGCAAGCGGAAGCATAAGTCTTAAAACCAAAACATAAGTTTAATTGTTTCAAAGTTTAACATGGCACACAGTCGTCCATGTCCCACAACGATCCTCCTCCATGCAAGCTCCAGCTAAGTACCTAAGGACCTGCAAAGCATGTAGTAATGAGTCAACAACAAGTTGAGTGAGTTCACGGTTGGGTGTTCGTTTTAAGTTGTTTCGAAAACAGTTTCCTTTATCTGGCATCCTGCCGTGGGGGTTACCCCATAGTTAAAAACGTGACTTATGTATTCCCGGTTACTCTGGCAATCCAGCCGTGGGGGCTACCCAGTGGTAGTTATCTGGCATTTCGGCCGAGGGGGCTACCCCATGTATACACTAGACTCGTTACCATATCGACTGCTGACTGTAGTCATGTTTATGTGCCCTGAAACTGTTAATGTCTATCATCATTGACGTGCCCCAGATCCATTAGTTCACGCCCGTCCTCTGCGGCACGGTGTGAGGTTTGTCAGACCTAAATAGCGCTATCTAACTAATGACCCGCTCGCCATTGGCCCGGCGATTAAGTCGATATAAAAAGGAGGGACTTCGTGATAGAGTTTTGGTCTAGTACGAGTTATCTGTCCGTGAGGACGAGGAATTACATTCCTGAACCATTGCTGTCCTACCCAAGGAGGACGAGGAACCCATGTTCCTTAACCCCAATTCCCGACCCCTGGGAATCCCATGCTTTGTAGAGGGTGTGAACTCACCTTGGTTTGCTCGGCAGATACACAGAAAAGTCAATCAAGCAATATTGTGGTCACTCACGTCCTATCATAGTTGTATCATACAAATCAGGTTCGTATTCAAGCAGTACACGTATGTTTCTGGCACATTGCATTCAAGTATCATTCATGGCAGTCCATCAACATTCACGTTCAATCAGTAACGTATAAGGTCTATGCATTAGGCCCAAAAGTCCGGCCCAATCACCCAAGCCCGAAATCATGCAAGTCCAATTCAGCGTGCATATGAAGATGGTCTTGAGTCGAGACTGTGCGGTCTCTAGTCGAGACTGTGCGGTCTCGAGTTGTAGCTTACAAGTTTCGAGTCGCAACTGATGAGGTCTCGAGTTATGCATGTGTTGGTCTCGAGTCGCAACCGGACTCGCAAGTAGGGTCTCGAGTCACGATGTTTGGGTGTTGATCAAGTGGGGTCTCGAGTTGAGACTATAGGTTCTTGACTCGCAACTTGTGTCGAAACCAGAGATCTCGGGTTGACATTTGGTGGCCTCAAGTCGAGACAGAAGGTCTCGGCTGGGGACATTTGCTGAATTCGACATTGTACTTGGCCAATGAGATTTCATGGTCATGATATTATGTACTATCCAGTAATATTGCACTGACAGACACTTCTTCAGATTCGACACGTGAAAAACGTTGTGAACTGCACCGAGTTCTGCTGGTAAGTTCAGTCTTTAGGCCACCCTGCCTATTTTCTCAATGATTTCGAAAGGTCCAACGTATCGTGGGTTAAGTTTGCCGCGTTTACCAAAACGAACCACACCCTTCCAGGGTGAAACTTTGAGTAGTACTCGCTCCCCAACCTGGAGCTCTAGTGGTTTCCTGCCCTTATCGGCGTAAACTTTCTGTCGGTCACGAGCCGCCGCCATGCGTTTTCGTATTTGAGCAATTTGTTCGGTTGTGTCTACCACATGTTCTGGACCAGTGATCTGACTATCCCCCACCGCTGCCCAACAAAGAGGTGATCGGCATTTAGGTCCGTACAATGCCTCAAACGGAGCAGCTTTAATGCTGGTGTGGTAGCTGTTATTGTATGAGAATTCCACAAGTGGCAGGTGCTTTTCCCAGCGGTTGCCAAAGTCGATTACACATGCACGAAGCATGTCTTCTAAGGTTTGAATAGTGCGCTCGGACTGCCCGTCCGTCTGAGGGTGATACGCTGTGCTCATGTCTAATCGTGAGCCAAAGGATTTGTGCATTGCTTGCCACAGTTCTGAAGTAAAACGTGCATCTCGATCTGAGATAATAGAGGTGGGCACCCCGTGCCTCGAAACAACTTCCTTGAGGTATATTTCTGCAAGAGTGGAGAACTTATCCGTCTCCTTGATAGCCAAGAAGTGTGCAGATTTTGTAAGTCGATCCACGATCACCCAAATAGTATCGTTCCCGCGCTGGGATCTAGGCAGGCCAGTAACAAAATCCATGGAAATTTGCTCCCATTTCCATTGAGGTATCTCTGGCTGTTGGAGTAGGCCTGAGGGTTTCTGGTATTCGGACTTGACTCTCGCACAAGTCAAACACTTGCTGACGTAAGTTGCTATGTGGGCTTTCATGCTAGGCCACCAATACGTAGTTCTGATGTCGTGGTACATTTTATCCAAACCAGGATGTACCGAGTAGCGAGACTTGTGTGCTTCGTCCATCACAAGCTCTCGTAGGTTGCCATAGAGTGGGACCCAAACGCGTCCCGTTACGTAGTAAGCACCGTCTTCCTTCTGTTCTAAGCATTGCCTTGATCCGCGTAGGGCTTCAGCCCTGACATTTTCTGGTTTCAGTGCTTCTATCTGAGCAGCTCGTATTTGGGAAGGGAGACTAGAGTGGATCGTGAGTTGTAAAGCTCGCACGCGCTTAGGCGCAGTGTCCTTCCGACTAAGGGCGTCAGCCACAACATTGGCCTTGCCCGGGTGATACCTGATTGAGCACTCGTAGTCATTCAGTAGCTCGACCCATCGTCGTTGTCGCATGTTCAGTTCCTTCTGCTTGAAGATATGCTCGAGGCTTCTGTGGTCGGTGTAGATGGCGCACTTGGTACCGTACAGGTAATGCCGCCATAACTTAAGTGCAAAAACAACAGCTCCCAGCTCTAAGTCGTGTGTAGTGTAGTTCTTCTCGTGAACTTTGAGTTGGCGTGAGGCGTAGGCTATAACCTTGTCTCGTTGCATCAATACACAACCAAGGCCCTGAATTGATGCGTCGTAGTAAACCACAAAGTCGTCTGTGCCTTCCGGCAAGGAAAGGATAGGTGCGCTGCAAAGTCTATCCTTTAAGTGCTGAAATGCTGATTCCTATGCATTTCCCCATCGATAGACAACGCCTTTCTGCGTTAGTGAAGTGAGAGGCTGTGCAATCTTAGAAAAATCCTTTATGAACCTCCTGTAGTAACCTGCCAAACCCAAGAATTGGCGAATTTCCTTTGGTGTCCGAGGTGCAGGCCAGTTCTTAATCGAGTCTACCTTGGATGGATCAACGTGAATCCCATCCTTGTTTACCACGTGGCCTAGGAAATGGACTTCTCGAAGCCAGAAGTCGCATTTCGAGAACTTTGCATAAAGCTGTTCTGTTCGAAGGAGTTCCAGAATGAGTCGTAGATGTTGCTCGTGTTCCTCCTGACTCTTAGAATAGATCAGGATGTCGTCGATGAAGACTATAACGAACTTGTCCAGGTAAGGCTTGCACACTCGGTTCATCAAGTCCATGAAAACCGCAGGCGCGTTTGTCAGCCCAAAAGGCATGACCAAAAACTCATAGTGCCCATAGCGAGTTCTAAAGGCTGTTTTAGAGACATCCTCTTCTCGGACTCTCAGCTGGTGATAACCTGTTCTCAAATCGATCTTTGAATAGTAGCTCGACCCTTGCAGCTGGTCGAACAAGTCGTCAATACGTGGTAGAGGATAACGATTCTTCACCGTCACCTTGTTGAGTTCCCGGTAGTCGATGCACATTCTGAAGGTACCGTCCTTCTTCTTCACAAATAGTACTGGAGCTCCCCAGGGCGATGAGCTAGGACGAATAAATCCCTTATCCAAGAGTTCTTGTAGTTGCGTAGAGAGTTCTTCCAACTCTGATGGGGCTAAACGATAAGGTGCACGAGCTATAGGCGCAGCTCCAGGAGCTAGTTCGATCTGAAACTCGACTTGGTGATGAGGCGGAAGACCAGGTAATTCCTCAGGAAATACCTCTGGATAATCGCGTACAACTGGAAAATCTTCTATCTTCTTCTCTTTTTCTGAGGTGTCAGTAACGAGAGCCAAAATGGCAGTGTGGCCCTTTCGCAAGCACTTTTGGGCCTTAAGGAGAGAAATGACGTTCTCAACAGCACTCCTCTTGTCGCCACGAATCATGAGAGGTTCACCACCGGAACCTGGAATACGAACAACCTTCTTGTCGCAAAGAATCTCTGCTCGGTGTTGGGATAACCAGTCCATCCCAATGACAACGTCGAAACTACCCAAGATGATAGGAATAAGGTCGATAGAGAAGGTCTGGTCAGCGAGAATAAGTTTACAACCCTTGACTACGTGTGTGGCTTCTAAACTCTTACCATTCGCTAGCTCTACAATGTGCTTGTTGTTCAAAGGTGTTGGAATACGCTTAAGCATTCGACTAACTTCTAGTGACATGTAGCTAGCATCGGCACCCGAATCAAATAAAACTGTAACATAAAAGTCATCGAGAAGGAACTTACCCGCCACAACATTGGGGTCATTCCTTGCTTCACCTTGGCCAATCACGAATGCCCGCCCCCTGGCTCCATTGTTGTTGTTGTTGTTCCCATTGTTACCATTCCCTTGATTGTTGTTATTGTTGTTGTTGTTGTTCTGGTTCCTGTTCAGCTGGGGACAATCTCTCTTGAAGTGTCACACCCCGACCGCGTAGAACAACAAATCGCGGCGGAAACATCGGGGCGTGTTGCAACAGAATTAATGTTTCATAACCATGGATACCTAAAGTGTTTCGTTTTATTAAACATTGAATAATTACATCGTCTGGAAATCTAAATACACAATTTAAACATAATCTATCATTGTTATTGAGTCACTAAGGCCTTGTCTAGTCCTATCTGAGCATGCATCTTATCAATCGATATCATTCAACAATACCTGAAACATATGTGAAAACGAGGTCAGCAAGGAAATGCTGGCGAGTACATAGGTTTTGTGAAAATAAGATTCATGACTTCTGTTTAAGAAAATGTTTAGTCATGAACCTTGTAATTTGCTTTGTCTTTGTAAATCATTTGAAAAATAATAAGTTCAGGTGATATATATAAATAAGAGAATAATGCATGATTAAATGAATAACCATGTAAAATGAGTTTGTATAAGATAAGTTGTTTGTAAATAAATGTCTTGTAAAAAATATGTTACTTGTATAAAATGTTCTATGTCTCAAACTGAAATGATTCAAATAACGCTACAACATGTAATACCATACAAACACTTATATATAGGAAGTACCAGCGGCGTATTCACCATGCTTGTATCATATTACACACGCATCGTTACTTAAATCACTTACCCAAACAAACCACCAATGTAAGATGTCCATGTTTAAACAAATTGTCAAATGTATTGAATAAGATAACAAAATGTTTAAGTTAAGATGTAAATCATGTCATGTATAATCAATGTCAAAAGTGTTTGTGTCAAATGTAAACCATGTAATGTGTAACCAAAATGATATGTATGGCTAGTGAAATGCATCAACTAAACCATAGGAGAAACGCACAAAACAAAGTATTGAAGTAAAACTTGGTTTAAATCAATACTATGTTTCGTGGAAATGCATGATCAATGTAAATCATGTCTAAATGTTTACCCAATCGTTAAACCATCTTGTTTTAATCGTTCAAATCGTTCTTGTTTTAATTGTTCAAATCGTTCTTGTTTTAAATGTGAAACTACTTAATGGTCGATTCTCTAATAACATTCAAACCTTCTTGACGCGTTCCTCGCTCCATCTCGCTCTCTCTCTCGTTCTTAACAAACCCTTACCAAAGGATAAGTTAATAATTACAGATTCAGTCGCTACCCACAACCCCCACACATAACAATGGGTGCAGTAAATAACGGGATTTGTCAGATCCTATGGTACCATAACCTAATACTGGTCGGCTTGATCACTGCTAATGAATCTCATCGGTTATGTAACTACAACCTACAAGTTTGTTCACTTTATGAAATTTGTAATTAGTTTTTGAAATCATTGTATTCGTTCTTGAAATCATTGTTAGCGTTCTTGAAATAATTGTCATTGTTCTTGAAACTACATTGTAATTGTTCTTGAAACCATTGATAAAACATTTAGCACATATGAGTCACCCCAAAACAGTTGAAAACAGTAAAAGAGGGGAATAATGTACTCGCCTGAGAATGCTTGGAGGTCTTGAACAACAACCAAACAAAGCTAGAGAGAGCACGGAATCAGTCGGCAATCTAAAACTATATAAATAAACCGGACTTAAATCGGGAGATCGGATAGGATGAGGCTTGGCAAACCAAATGAGTATTGGAACTCATATGATATGGTTTAACAAGGCCTACATACTACAATGAGACTAACCTAAGTGCTTTCGACCCATCGCGACTCATTAAGGTAACTTATGCTACTTTAAAGCGTCGTGCGCGTGAAACGCGTTCGGACCGTCTAACTAGTCCTATGACAAGTGTTATATGCCTAAACATGTTACATAATCAGTTATGTGACAAAAGTTTAGGTTACATATGCTTAATTACCAATTATACATGAAAAGGGTATTCTGGTAATTTACCTAAGGCATATAAACTACCTATCATACAACTACTTAAACGATGTGACCATAGGGTATAACCTCGGAAGGTTATGCCCTATACTAGGGTCACCTAATGTATTTGGTCGGATCCTAATGATCGACCAAACTGGGTCGGGCTCGAAGGTATAGGCGATTTATTAGATCGCCTACCCTACGACCCTAGACAACGTGGTAATCAGTGGGCATAGTCCCAAGGGACTATGACCAACGTGATTACACTCACGTTGCGAAGTTCAAACGAACTTCGCATTGACCATTACTGGTCAACGCTGAAAGTCAAACAAAGTTTGACTTTCTGACTCGAAAAGCAGTAAAATAAGGAAAAGAACAAAAGAATACTTACGAAGGGTCCCCGAATGCTAAACTCGATTCAAAAATCTCAGGTATGAAACAAATGTTTCAACTTAGAGTTTCTCAAATCAAGTTTCTTGTAAGTTTAGCAATGGGGGTGTTGGGGTATTTATAGGAATACCCGAACCGTTAAGATCGCTTCATGGAAACCGTGCCTAGATCTCACCCGTACACTTGTCGAGATGTTATGGTGACTAAATTGGCCACTCACCATAGGGTATCAACATGTGGCAAGGGATTAAGGAGTGGAGAACAGCTGTTAACAGCTGTTAATACGTCGAATCTGGTCCCGAAAACGAAAAACTGAAGTTTCTGCATGTTTTCTGTCCAGCATAGGCAGTCGCGTAGCGCGACGGTAAAGGCCCTATGCAGTCGCGCTACGCCACCATGCACCAGCTTCAGAAAAGTTTCAAAATTGACAGTTTTGGTCCCTGTGGTGTTTTAAGGCCTTTTTCGATGCGTTTGAACCCCGTTAACCTCATTTCAAGGCTCTAAAATGAAGTTAAAGTATAGGGAACTCAAAACATGCTCAAAAATATGCCGGAGGTTGGTTCGTTTGGCCGTACGAACGCGATGTTCGCTTAATTACGACGGAATGCGCATAAGCGCGAAAAACGACCCAAATGACGCGACGCATGGATTTTTCTTAAGGCGAACACTAAAATATAATATAGTCATGCTTACATAAATTTTTGGATGTCCGGATGTATTCAGAACGTAAGTTATGCGCGAAAATGCAAACTTGTGCACTTTTTGACACTTTTAGTCCCTGAATGACACAAAAGTTTATTTTAGCACACCGAACCCCTCAAAGCCTATTTCTAAGCTATGTAAAGGATATTTATGGTATGTTTAACTTTTGGTCATGTTCCGGAATGTCTGTTACAGTTCAAATTGGCATACTTTCGCAGTTTGTCAACTTTAGTCCCTGTAAGCGATTAAACTTTGATTTCACCACACCAAACCTTCCAAAACTTATATCTAAGTTATGTAAAGGTTATTTAAGGTATGTTCAGCCTACGTCACTATTCCGGAGTGTTTGTTGCATTAAACTGGTTATATTTACGCATTAGTGCGCGTATAACCTTCCAGAAAGCGATTTAGAGTTTGAAATTGAACAAGAATTGATATGTGCAAATGATACACATATTTTTACAAATCCCAAGTACGAAATATAATATTTCATTGGTTTGGTATTTGTTTGATGGCCGTGGAGGCACAGGTGTTACAGTCTCCCCTACTTTAGGAAATTTCGTCCCGAAATTTATTTAGAGGAAACTTGTGAGAGCTTAAAAACATGAAATTGAAAAGATCGAACAACATTGGTTAGGGTTCTTGAACTTCTAGTAACCTTAATAACATTATGTTTGCAATGTAAGAGGGACACTTATATACAAGTATATAAATGTCATTGGTGCGTCCACCGTACCTCCATTACATCGTTCTCATTTCGTTATTGTTGTCACTATCGGTTCTTACACATAATAAATCTTACTGGGTTTCTGTGCACTAAATTTCATAATTATGTACGCGTCCATAATTAGACAATTCCTTGCACAGTTCACACAGTCTATTTTATAATGTGTAGGGTAAAACTAAATGAATGAACCTGTGATGAGCGTGACTAGACCGCCATAGAGTCCTTTAAATTAAATCAATAAATGATCTAAATAGACTATCAAGGAGTCTGCTCAGCTACATCACTAGATGTCGTTCTTTAACCAAAATGTGAATCAATCTTTTAGACTAGACCACACAAGGGTCTATCATCGAATCCTGGAATGGTACTATATAACCCAAGGGTCTTAACTACCAGGTAGAAGCCCATAAGGATTTAAGGTAGTACCTTTTGAATATCCTACTATGAATCCCTCATATGAAAACATGAAAGATTCTATGAGGATTTGAAAATCGGATCACACAAAATCATAGAGGAGAACACATAAACACATATCACATAACCACAAAATTGTTCGTTAATTTGTCTTGTAAATTGCGTACATACATTTAAAGCACACTAGGAATCCATTCCGTGGATTTCATTTGGTACTTTAAACGTTATCAAGAATCCAACTATAAAGATAGAAAGATTCAAAAAGAAAATTCGATTTCGATTATTAGGAACCGAAATGTTCGAATTAAGGTACATAAGGAATCCAATTAAGGACTCTAATTTGAATGATAATCATCCACAAGGATCTAATTGTGAAGATAAAAAGATCCCATATGAATTTTTGAAGTTGAAGATGTTTTGAAACCTTGCACTGGATGTGCTTAGGTCAAAACATGATGAAAAATGCTTATGAAGTTGAGATGCTTGATATGTCAAGGCGACATATGAAGCAGAATTTTGAAGGTTAAGTCAATGTATGAGGAAAATATTTTTGAAAACTATGCATGGGGTTCTTTTAAGAAAAATGTGTTTAACGTTTTTGAAACCTTATATATAATACTTTTGAAATCATAAAGTAGGTGTATTAGATAGATATATTTACAAAAATGTTTTAAAATCATGCGAGATGAATTTTGAAATTATGTATAAGGTTTTTGAAAGACATGAATGATGCTTTTCGAAATCATGCACTTGATAACAAAATGTATTGTGTTAATATTGTCTTCAGACTATATGAAATATTTTAAAATTAGGAAGGTTGGTTTTGATAACATGGTCACTGTTTTTGAAATAACATAGACAATGCATCTAGAAAAAAAATGTTTTCAAACTATATGAAATGTTTTGAGATCATGAAGATTGTTTTGAAATACTTGTACTGTATATGTTGAAAAAAAAATCAAAACGGAATGGGTATGAGATTTGAAAATACCCTTAGTTATCTAACCAAGGATTTAAAGGCACAGATGTGCGAAAAGCACGATTACTCATAATGTCACTTAATTTTTTTTTGTACTTTGTTTCTTAGAGTGAAACGAGTACTTAAAAATTTCGAGGGAATCATGAGCGATTATGGCGAAGTTCTGAGAAGCCTTTCGCTTCTTTGACTTCTTAGGGGATCGTTCATCCATGGTCTTTGATTCCTCGATTGGTTTCTTGGCTGATGGTGTTGTCGCCTGACTAGGTCCTGCCTGTCTTGGTGACTCTTGAGTGGCTTCATCCTGGAGATGATACTTGGCAGTAGCTAATTCAACAGTCTTTAGGACTACTTCGCCTATTCGCTGAGCGAATTTGGCTGCTTGCTCAGATATCTGGGCGTCATCGTGATGAAGAGACATTCTTGAAGAAAAAGAAAGGCATAGGGAGAAACAGGTGAAAGATTATTGGACATTCAAAACAGAATGATAACGCATGAAAATTGCGATCATTTGTTTGTTACCTAAGGCAAACAAATGAGACGGTGACTAATCAAAGTAAATGGGTCAAAAATAATGTATCGCGAAGACATGCTCTCCTATAAGTGAACACTCATCCCAAGAATTCCCAGGTAAGCACAACTGGTCTCGCGTCTGATGAGATGTATACGAAGTGCTTGCCTAGACAGAAAACCCAGAATACAGGCATTCACCCTTCCAGTTTGCACGTGTTCACATCATTTAAAACCCAAAACCTTGACGAAGTTTTGAAAACTCAAAGGGGTTCAAAACCATATAATAGAGAGTTCAAAACCTTACAATAGAGGGTTCAAAACCTAGTAATCAATCATCCTAGAACAGATGATTAGTTTTCAAAGCGGTTTTGAAATTTATGTTCTTGTTGTGGTTGTCACCTAAGGATAGGTGACAGTATTGTTTTATGACTAAACGCAAGTAAACTCGCGTTAGGGTCCTAAGAAGGTTATAGACTAGGTCAAAGCATTACTAATAACCTAATTCCCTATAACCATTGGCTCTGATACCACTTTTCTGTCACACCCCGACCGCGTAGAACAACAAATCGCGGCGGAAACATCGGGGCGTGTTGCAACAGAATTAATGTTTCATAACCATGGATACCTAAAGTGTTTCGTTTTATTAAACATTGAATAATTACATCGTCTGGAAATCTAAATACACAATTTAAACATAATCTATCATTGTTATTGAGTCACTAAGGCCTTGTCCAGTCCTATGTGAGCATGCATCTTATCAATCGATATCATTCAACAATACCTGAAACATATGTGAAAACGAGGTCAGCAAGGAAATGCTGGCGAGTACATAGGTTTTGTGAAAATAAGATTCATGACTTCTGTTTAAGAAAATGTTTAGTCATGAACCTTGTAATTTTCTTTGTCTTTGTAAATCATTTGAAAAATAATAAGTTCAGGTGATATATATAAATAAGAGAATAATGCATGATTAAATGAATAACCATGTAAAATGAGTTTGTATAAGATAAGTTGTTTGTAAATAAATGTCTTGTAAAAAATATGTTACTTGTATAAAATGTTCTATGTCTCAAACTGAAATGATTCAAATAACGCTACAACATGTAATACCATACAAACACTTATATATAGGAAGTACCAGCGGCGTATTCACCATGCTTGTATCATATTACACACGCATCGTTACTTAAATCACTTACCCAAACAAACCACCAATGTAAGATGTCCATGTTTAAACAAATTGTCAAATGTATTGAATAAGATAACAAAATGTTTAAGTTAAGATGTAAATCATGTCATGTATAATCAATGTCAAAAGTGTTTGTGTCAAATGTAAACCATGTAATGTGTAACCAAAATGATATGTATGGCTAGTGAAATGCATCAACTAAACCATAGGAGAAACGCACAAAACAAAGTATTGAAGTAAAACTTGGTTTAAATCAATACTATGTTTCGTGGAAATGCATGATCAATGTAAATCATGTCTAAATGTTTACCCAATCGTTAAACCATCTTGTTTTAATCGTTCAAATCGTTCTTGTTTTAATTGTGAAACTACTTAATGGTCGATTCTCTAATAACATTCAAACCTTCTTGACGCGTTCCTCGCTCCATCTCGCTCTCGCTCTCGTTCTTAACAAACCCTTACCAAAGGATAAGTTAATAATTACAGATTCAGTCGCTACCCACAACCCCCACACATAACAATGGGTGCAGTAAATAACGGGATTTGTCAGATCCTATGGTACCATAACCTAATACTGGTCGGCTTGATCACTGCTAATGAATGTCATCGGTTATGTAACTACAACCTACAAGTTTGTTCACTTTATGAAATTTGTAATTAGTTTTTGAAATCATTGTATTCGTTCTTGAAATCATTGTTAGCGTTCTTGAAATAATTGTCATTGTTCTTGAAACTACATTGTAATTGTTCTTGAAACCATTGATAAAACATTTAGCACATATGAGTCACCCCAAAACAGTTGAAAACAGTAAAAGAGGGGAATAATGTACTCGCCTGAGAATGCTTGGAGGTCTTGAACAACAACCAAACAAAGCTAGAGAGAGCACGGAATCAGTCGGCAATCTAAAACTATATAAATAAACCGGACTTAAATCGGGAGATCGGATAGGATGAGGCTTGGCAAACCAAATGAGTATTGGAACTCATATGATATGGTTTAACAAGGTCTACATACTACAATGAGACTAACCTAAGTGCTTTCGACCCATCGCGACTCATTAAGGTAACTTATGCTACTTTAAAGCGTCGTGCGCGTGAAACGCGTTCGGACCGTCTAACTAGTCCTATGACAAGTGTTATATGCCTAAACATGTTACATAATCAGTTATGTGACAAAAGTTTAGGTTACATATGCTTAATTACCAATTATACATGAAAAGGGTATTCTGGTAATTTACCTAAGGCATATAAACTACCTATCATACAACTACTTAAACGATGTGACCATAGGGTATAACCTCGGAAGGTTATGCCCTATACTAGGGTCACCTAATGTATTTGGTCGGATCCTAATGATCGACCAAACTGGGTCGGGCTCGAAGGTATAGGCGATTTATTAGATCGCCTACCCTACGACCCTAGACAACGTGGTAATCAGTGGGCATAGTCCCAAGGGACTATGACCAACGTGATTACACTCACGTTGCGAAGTTCAAACGAACTTCGCATTGACCATTACTGGTCAACGCTGAAAGTCAAACAAAGTTTGACTTTCTGACTCGAAAAGCAGTAAAATAAGGAAAAGAACAAAAGAATACTTACGAAGGGTCCCCGAATGCTAAACTCGATTCAAAAATCTCAGGTATGAAACAAATGTTTCAACTTAGAGTTTCTCAAATCAAGTTTCTTGTAAGTTTAGCAATGGGGGTGTTGGGGTATTTATAGGAATACCCGAACCGTTAAGATCGCTTCATGGAAACCGTGCCTAGATCTCACCCGTACACTTGTCGAGATGTTATGGTGACTAAATTGGCCACTCACCATAGGGTATCAACATGTGGCAAGGGATTAAGGAGTGGAGAACAGCTGTTAACAGCTGTTAATACGTCGAATCTGGTCCCGAAAACGAAAAACTGAAGTTTCTGCATGTTTTCTGTCCAGCATAGGCAGTCGCGTAGCGCGACGGTAAAGGCCCTATGCAGTCGCGCTACGCCACCATGCACCAGCTTCAGAAAAGTTTCAAAATTGACAGTTTTGGTCCCTGTGGTGTTTTAAGGCCTTTTTCGATGCGTTTGAACCCCGTTAACCTCATTTCAAGGCTCTAAAATGAAGTTAAAGTATAGGGAACTCAAAACATGCTCAAAAATATGCCGGAGGTTGGTTCGTTTGGCCGTACGAACGCGATGTTCGCTTAATTACGACGGAATGCGCATAAGCGCGAAAAACGACCCAAATGACGCGACGCATGGATTTTTCTTAAGGCGAACACTAAAATATAATATAGTCATGCTTACATAAATTTTTGGATGTCCGGATGTATTCAGAACGTAAGTTATGCGCGAAAATGCAAACTTGTGCACTTTTTGACACTTTTAGTCCCTGAATGACACAAAAGTTTATTTTAGCACACCGAACCCCTCAAAGCCTATTTCTAAGCTATGTAAAGGATATTTATGGTATGTTTAACTTTTGGTCATGTTCCGGAATGTCTGTTACAGTTCAAATTGGCATACTTTCGCAGTTTGTCAACTTTAGTCCCTGTAAGCGATTAAACTTTGATTTCACCACACCAAACCTTCCAAAACTTATATCTAAGTTATGTAAAGGTTATTTAAGGTATGTTCAGCCTACGTCACTATTCCGGAGTGTTTGTTGCATTAAACTGGTTATATTTACGCATTAGTGCGCGTATAACCTTCCAGAAAGCGATTTAGAGTTTGAAATTGAACAAGAATTGATATGTGCAAATGATACACATATTTTTACAAATCCCAAGTACGAAATATAATATTTCATTGGTTTGGTATTTGTTTGATGGCCGTGGAGGCACAGGTGTTACATGAAGTGGCCCTCAGCTCCACACTAAAAGCACCCCTTGTTATCACCTTGCTGCTGCTGCTGACGTGGGTTCTGTTGAGCTTGCTGACGATTCTGATTGGCGGGGTATAAGCTCCTACAATCCTTTGCAGCGTGACCAGGCTTGTTGCACCGATGACAGTTGCCCCTGGTGCATGGCCCGCTGTGGTGCAGGCTGCAGCGATTGCATTTGGGGTGATTCCCTTTGTACCCACCATGACTTTGACCACCAGATGAGTGCTGACTAGGGCTCTTGTAGTCTTCAGTCTTTCTCTGCTTGGACTGAGACTGAACAGAAGTTGAACCCTTGCTTGAAGTTCCATCCCACTTCCGTTTGTTGTCACTAGAGGTACCAGAAGTAGTTGCAGCACCTATGCGTTTTGGTAACTTGTTCTGCTCCACCGCTTGGTCAGTAAGACGGTGAGCCAACTGAACAACCTGCTGGATAGTCGCGAGGTTTGCTGAAGTCACATGGCTTTGGATCTCTGGCACCAAGCCCTTGAGAAAGAGTTCAATACGCTTAAATGGAGGGTCCACCATAGTAGGACACAGTAAGGCAAGCTCATTTGACCTCTTAGTGTACGCCTCAATTTCTGACCCCGTCATCTTGAGGTTGAAGAACTCGACTTCCAGCTTATGAATGTCATCACGACTGCAGTATTCTTCCTTGATCATTTCCTTAAAAGTTTCCCATGGGGTGGCGTTGGCAGCAACCAACCCCAGCATCTGAACCTGAGCGTTCCACCATGTGAGGGCTAGACCCTCGAGAGTACCGGTAGCATACTTCACCCTGCGCGCCTCAGGGCATTCACACATTTCGAACACAGATTCTAGTTTCTCAAACCAGTGGAGGAGACCTACTGCTCCTTCAGTGCCGCTAAAAGTAGTGGGTCGGCAGTCCATAAAGGTTTTGAAAGTGCACACGGGTGGCTGAGCATGCTGACCTATCGTGGGTGAAAGAAAAGACAGAGTTCAACACAAAAGTTGGTTCACGAGAGTAGGATCTAAAGATCCTAGAATGAGTTAGAACTGCAGGATATACCTCCTGCGTGTGCAGCTGCAAGCGCTGCGGCAACTCGTTCGTTGATCAGAGCCGTCAACTGGGCTTGTGTCAGGTTAACGCGTCCAGACATGATCTTCATATCAAGAGGAACGTGTGTGAGAGGGGTTCGCGATAATGCGATGACAGAAGTGAGCAAGTACACACGTATTCAAGCAACAGTAGTTATACTAACCAAGCATTCCATGAGCAATGTACTATGTAACTAACAAGTAGGCAATATATATACACAGATCATATCACCTAGAATGTCGAGCCTTGCATGTGGAGTGGAGCGTCGTTGTGGACCGTTGAGCACTGTACAGGTTATAGTCTGATTTTAATAAAACCCTTTCCCTTATTAAAACCAAGTTCACTATAACCAATGGCTCTGATACCAATCTGTCATACCCCCAAAATCCACCTGCGGAGTACTACCGCTTGGAGGCATGACTGACCAGGATCCAGCCACCAATCATACTGAACAAGCATATAAGTAGTTATAAAAATCCAACCAATACAATTGGTGTTCAAACAAAACATAGTTTAAGTTGCAAGCGGAAGCATAAGTCTTAAAACCAAAACATAAGTTTAATTGTTTCAAAGTTTAACATGGCACACAGTCGTCCATGTCCTACAATGATCCTCCTCCATGCAAGCTCCAGCTAAGTACCTAAGGACCTGCAAAGCATGTAGTAACGAGTCAACAACAAGTTGAGTGAGTTCACGGTTGGGTGTTCGTTTTAAGTTGTTTCAAAAACAGTTTCCTTTATCTGGCATCCTGCCGTGGGGGTTACCCCATAGTTAAAAACGTGACTTATGTATTCCCGGTTACTCTGGCAATCCAGCTGTGGGGGCTACCCCGTGGTAGTTATCTGGCATTTCGGCCGTGGGGGCTACCCCATGTATACACTAGACTCGTTACCATATCGACTGCTTACTGTAGTCATGTTTATGTGCCCTGAAACTGTCAATGTCTATCATCATTGACGTGCCCCAGATCCATTAGTTCACGCCCGTCCTCTGCGGCACGGTGTGAGGTTTGTCAGACCTAAATAGCGCTATCTAACTAATGACCCGCTCGCCATTGGCCCGGCGATTAAGTCGATATAAAAAGGAGGGACTTCGTGATAGAGTTTTGGTCTAGTACGAGTTATCTGTCCGTGAGGACGAGGAATTACATTCCTGAACCATTGCTGTCCTACCCAAGGAGGACGAGGAACCCATGTTCCTTAACCCCAATTCCCGACCCCTGGGAATCCCATGCTTTGTAGAGGGTGTGAACTCACCTTGGTTTGCTCGGCAGATACACAGAAAAGTCAATCAAGCAATATTGTGGTCACTCACGTCCTATCATAGTTGTATCATACAAATCAGGTTCGTATTCAAGCAGTACACGTATGTTTCTGGCACATTGCATTCAAGTATCATTCATGGCAGTCCATCAACATTCACATTCAATCAGTAACGTATAAGGTCTATGCATTAGGCCCAAAAGTCCGGCCCAATCACCCAAGCCCGAAATCATGCAAGTCCAATTCAGCGTGCATATGAAGATGGTCTTGAGTCGAGACTGTGCGGTCTCTAGTCGAGACTGTGCGGTCTCGAGTTGTAGCTTACAAGTTTCGAGTCGCAACTGATGAGGTCTCGGGTTATGCATGTGTTGGTCTCGAGTCGCAACCGGACTCGCAAGTAGGGTCTCGAGTCACGATGTTTGGGTGTTGATCAAGTGGGGTCTCGAGTCGAGACTATAGGTTCTCGACTCACAACTTGTGTCGAAACCAGAGATCTCGGGTTGACATTTGGTGGCCTCGAGTCGAGACAGAAGGTCTCGGCTGGGGACATTTGCTGAATTCGACATTGTACTTGGCCAATGAGATTTCATGGTCATGATATTATGTACTATCCAGTAATATTGCACTAACATGTTCCCTTGTCTAGCTAAATACCGAAATGGATCAAACATGGCAATTTCAAATGTTCATAACATATTCATATCATCTTCAAGTTGTTCTTCATATATATTCAAGTCATGTTCATGTTAATTATTTAAACTTGTTCATCATATTTCCGGATTTTTAGCATAAATCACAAACATAATCACGAACAACAAATCAACACACTTGAACATACTCATCTAATGGTTTCAAATCATCACATAACATCTCAAAAATCAACTCTACACTAATCCGATTAACATGGTACTACACATATGCAAGCCGGTTTTCATGAACATCAATAATCAATGGTTTGAATCATATTTAGACACAAGATATCATGAGCTCATTATGTAACATATCCGAAATCAAAACATGTTATCCGATTATCAACATCATACAACTCCGATTCACAAAACATCATCAAGCATACAACTATATTAGTTCAATCATGTCATTCATACTATCATTTAACAACAAACATCATAAAGACACTAACCGGTTGATGGGTTTCAAGGGTGAGTATGAAGCTTCCAAACGGGTGTGTGTGAGAGTCGATCCGAGAGCTCCTAGTGTCACCGGTTTGATCCGAGAAGAAGGAGGAGAGGTGATGTTGAGACTTAGGGTTTAATGGTTTCTAGAGAGAGTAGGGGAGTATGTGTGTTGACCAAAGATGATAGTGTTGGTTAGCAACAAGGATATATACTAGCTTCAAGTGGTGCACCCTAATGGGTTTTCGAATAGGCTAAGGGGTGTGTGGCCCAATCCGGCCCAACTGTTACTGTTCACTCGAGACCGCATGGTCTCGAGTCGGGTCCTTGTTGTCTCGGTTCATATACATACACGCATACATACAATTACAACACATAAACGTAACACGTAATCACATAGGATGTTCACATATATCATTACACCAATACGTCAACTAGTCACATAATGTTTCAAGTAGGTTACACTAAGATACACGAAAGGTTCTAAATTTCGAGTTGTCACACGTATGACCAACCAAACACCAAGTAAACTTAAAATTAGTTAAAATACTTATTTTTAAACTAAAATATCAGTTTACATACTGATCTAAATCAGTTTTATAAAAATCACTCGAAAAGTCGATTTTTGACCGTTTTAACGCATAATTTTGCGTTAAATGTTACTATAATCATCCCAACTCGAAATGACTTGATATTTTAACACAATACATGTTATTTACTGATTAAAATAGTGGTTATAATCAGATTAGTGCAGTTTTTGTGTAAGTCACATAAATCATGCGATTTCACGTATTTTACAACTTTTAAATCACCAAGTACAACATGCAAAGCTAGCAAACATTATGACAAAATTATATGTCACTAAACACTTTAACATAACTTTATTTTAGTGTTTATAATCTGTTCAAAACGGATTTTTACTAAATCATACTCAAATCACCTTTTTATAAACATATATCATCATGCAAGATCTAGTTAATGCATCTAATACATCCACAACATGTTCTAATCATTTTGTATGAACTTGAATGCTCTTAGATCTTTATTTATTTCATGTTTCTCATACTCAAACATTCCAACATTCTTATGATCATCATAAAATCATTTCTTATAAATGCAAAACATACACCTTCTTACATATTTAAGTCTTTCAATCATCAAAATTTAAATGCATGTGTACATATACATATACATATATACATAGACGACACCTATACACACATGCATAAACTTCCAAAGTTTTACTTTTTAACATATTTATTTCAAATCATAGAAACCTTTTTAAGAACATTCTTTTGATGATTTCTTTTCAACACATGCATGAACCCATTTTCAAAGATCAACTCAAATCATTCAAGAACAAGAAATCAAAACAAAACTAAATACACCCATAGCCATAACTTTCGGCCATACATACATACATACATACATATGTACACTCACTTTTACTTTGATTAAAATCTCATTCTTTGTTAAATACAAGTTTGTGATTTATTCCAAGTTCAAGAGAAACCATCTAACATCTGTATCATCACTAAAAATCAAGAATGTGATTTAAAAACAAGTTTATACCTTCAAGATTTTGAAGTCGGTTTTTGAGAAAAGATGATGATATGAGACTTGTTATTGCTTGAATCTTTCTTGAAATCACTTCCAAACATCCATATTAGCTTGAAATCATCTTGAAAAGCCCTTAAATCTTCATGGAAAGGTTTGAAATTTTTGAATGTGTATGTGTGCAGGGAGTTTCGGCCGTGAGGTATCAAGAGGGAAGAGAGAGAGTGAATTTGTAAAGTTATGTCTTTGATGAATGTATTGTTGAGTGTTTTAGAGAACCAAATCATCATTCTCTAATTCCCATATCCAACAAGTGGAAGGACCAAGGAAGAGGTGGCCTCCAAGGCCGCCACCTATCTTTCTCTCTCTTATATACACACATAAGTTATGTATTCATACATATACATATGTATGTTAGTGAATAAAACATGTATTTTACAGGATACCGGGTATTTTATCTAGCGTTTTAATCCCGTTTTAGTGCGTTTTAAATTATTTTCATCATTCTATAAAAATAATCACTCAAAATTATTACTAAAATAATTACCAGTTGCCTCAACTGGCTGCGTTGACAGTATTTTGTTTAATTCGCGCAGTATCGCGCACTACGCGCTCAAACTTGAAAAATATTGTTTCTTAGCGTTTTAATTTATTTTTCCTCACGAATATGATTAAAATTATCATTCTAATCATAACAGACTATTTTTAGGATTTTAACACTGATCGGGTGGTCACCGACATTCGTTTCGCATTTTAACCGTTACACGATAAGCGTTTATCTTGCCGTTGCCAACATAATTTTTATCAAAGTTTAATTTTACCAACTCATTAAATTTCACCTATAAACATCATAACCAGTCAAATACAACCCTGTTACCTATTCACAACACATGTTACAATTGTACGGTACGGCCTGAAAAGCCGGGTGTCACAGTCTCCCCCTGTTTAGGAAATTTCGTCCCCGAAATTTTTATCCTACAGGTTTTGTTTTTTTGCACTAAGTAAAAATAGAAAAAACAGGTTTAATGAATATAGTCTTGTAGTTTCTGCGAGAAACTTTGATTCTTACGAAGAATCCTCGTAGACCTATATTACACATATCCTCGATTCCTAAACTCACGTCTCAACGCTCTCCACCCTCTCTAGGGTTCGGTATTTACCAGCACTTAATCAAGAGGATTAAGCTAAAGTTCCACCATTTCGGGTTTATCATACGTATATTTATATATACATTACCCTAAACCTGAAGTAGTCCGAGTTCACACATGATTGATCCAACTCGAGATGGGCTCTCTGTGATAACCCGAACTTTCAAGGTTAGTAACGTTTAATCTCGTGATCTTAACTCCTTGTTATTCCTCCTTGAGGTGTTACACGCTCCGTGCTAGTATAATCCTGTTTATCGATTATGATAACCTTGTTAGATATATATACGTTAATATAATTGGGCCACACCCTTGTGTTTTGAGTAGACGGTTGTTTTAACGGGCCGCATCCCAAACCCGCGAAACCCAAACAAAACCTAATTGATCTAGAAGCCCAAATCGCCACTATGTGGAAGATATGTCATTTAATTGTGGCAGCCCAAATGCTTGGGCTTAAGCTCATTTCGGCCAAAGAGGGTAACCGGCCCCAAACCCTTATCAAATACAATGCACGTAACATATTTTTGGTTAGCTTAAACTAAAAGAAAACCCTAAGGCATTACTCCCTTCTTCTTGATTGCTCGATGGCAGTAGGCATACCCCCCCTCTCGAGACATCATCCTATTTGATCTAGTATTCGGTTAGTGAATCCATATTTATGTTAATCCTTATTTGATTGTTTCTTTATGTGATTTCGATTAGCATAAGTGCAATGATATGTTGATTAATTCTTTGATGATGATCACACTATGTGAATGTTATGTGAGATTGAAAATTCGCTATTATGATGTATATGTTGAAGTGATTCGTTGAGGGAGTGTTTTATGTAACTGTTAGTGGTGATTAGGGGTTAATGAAAATCGTAGAATTGGTAAATGATTTGTGGTTGATGAACGATGATTACTGCTAAATGTTCATACATGTATGAACTGAAATATGCTTTTGATCTATAACTATTAATACAGGGCAAACCAGTAGCACAGAAGAAATCCTGAAACGCTGTTGTGGATGCGACGAAGAGCCACCCTAGTTCACGACGAAACATGAAGTTTCGTCGGAGTCCAGTTCATGAGGAAACATGAAGTTTCGTCGGAGTCTTCCGTCGTGATGGTCGACGACGAAACATAGATTTTTTGGAGAGTTTCGTCGTGCTTGGGGCAACGAAACATGGGGGGAGTTTCGTCGTGTGTTATCTGAATTACAGCATGTTGTTGGGCTTCGACGGGCCACATGCACACATATACACACTTTCTGTTTTGGGACTGGGCCGCACCAGGTTTGAATTATCAAAATGTGTTGATTAAGTTGTTATTCGTCTTGTATGCTAGTGATCCGAGATGGTAGGTAGCCCACATGAATATTGTGTATTATGTGAAGATTTTATGATTTACAATCGGTTGAATACTAACTGTTTATGGTAGTGGACTTGGTCGGTTTGGGTATTAAGGGAATGGGCCACAAGCAAAGCATAGAGGGTATAATGTTATCACAGGCAACACCAAGCCTAGGTGAAATATTAACTTGTGAACTATTAACTTGATTAGTTGGCGTGTCCTTGTGTTGAAAAGTTAAGTGCTAAATGTCTTGTAAATATGGAACCATGAGATGAATTTCCCTTATGAACCAGGTACATGCTAAGTGATTGTTTAGTGACACTAGGCCGACAGATTAACTGTTATGACACGTGTGTTACATAAAACTTAATGGTGTGTTTTCTGAATAGGGGATGCATGAACTATTTGTACGCGTAGTATGTAGATTATGTGCACCCAAAACAGATTGGGTCGGTAACCTTGATAGGACGTGTTTGATCAACTGTTAAACAAGTAGTTAATCATACCGAGCAAACCGAGGCGAGTTCACACTCTTTACAAGGCATGGGATTCCCGGTGGTTGGGAATGGGTTAAGAAACTAAAACGGAACCTACATATTCTCCTTGGGTAGGATATGTACCTCCATCCTCCAGGGGTAGGATGCCATTATTAAATCTGCGTATTCTCCTTGGGTAGAATACGTACGTTCGTCCTCCTTGGGTAGGACAACAACCTTAAACTTACTAGACAAAACTCTCTCATTAAGTCCCTCATTTTTAGATCCACTTAATCGTCGGGCCAATGTGTGACAACTGTCACTTTTCCGTACATTCCGTACACTAAATGAACAATAAATTGTGCTTTAATAATTGTGCATGATCTAGTTTACAAGACAAATGAATTATACAGTTATATACATACAATGGCATTTCAAGTCGCAAGACTTTATTCATTGCTACATGCAACACGAGATAGTACTGATGATACACAGAACAGAATTGGCACCGTTACCAGACAAACTAGAAATGCTGACGAAGTTCAGTACATAGACAGACAGTGTTTTGAGGCCCAGTATGAGACAGAGACTGCGTATTACACTAGTATAGCGTGTAGGAAAGTAAGGACCACAAAACTGCCTTTCTAGGTGAAAGACAGCGCCGAAAAGTGCCTAAAACTCACATAAAGTGCAGAATTCTGCAGAAAACAACAAAAATTCAGCTATTTTCAGCCTTTTAACAACTAAATATAATGCAGAAAAATGGTTTAATGGTCCATAATACTTTCCTAAATGCCGGGAATCGAAACTGTCATAAAAGGGTAACATAAAGCACACTAAACTGCGCTATTTAGCACTTTAATGAACAGTAACGAACCGAACAACCGGACATTACCCGAAACATCAAAAATTCACTAGAAGCATTGTTTTAGTGTTTCAAAGCTAGTTATGATCATCCAAAACCGTATTACACCCTCAAACACTATGAAACATTAAAACAATAAATGTTGGACATAATATCTAACTAGAATCCCTAACTTGAAATTAAAACCCAACTAAACACCCCCCCCCCCTTACTTACGGTTCAAGGTGGGTCACCCCACTTTGATCTCAATTGATCTTATTAGATTTGTAAGAGATTTGTTATGTACTTTTGAGACATATGGACCATTAGTTAAAGTTTTGTTGGAAACAATTTGCTTAAATCCATGAGTTCACCAATCTCTTTCATACTTCACATTACAATAAACTCCATCTTCCTCCTCTCCTTCTTCTTATTCACGGCCACAACAAGCACCACCACCACCCTCATTTTCAAACATCTTCCATACATTCCAAGGTGATTTAGAGGTGTAAGAAGCTAAGTTTGGAAGCTTGGAGCTTTCGGAAGTTGAAGGACCTCTCTCGTGTGCTATTATCCACTCCATATTCTTCATTGTTTCTTCCCTAGCTTGAAGCTAGTAGTAAGACTCTTGTAACCTTGTTTCCTTCATATTTATGGTGGTTAAAGGATATAACATGTTGAAAATCATATGAACACTAAAGATCATACACTTGAAGTTTGAACATAAAGCTAACATAAAATGAAATATTGTTAAAATGATGTTGTTTAGTGCATAAATGATATTTGTTTGTTGATTTCTTTAGATGAAGCTTGCTAGATGGTGATTTAACACATAATCTAGCAAGTAGGAAGATGATTATGTAACAACATAAGATAATCATCTTCACATATGGACATGAACTTGATAAACAAAATGATTTCGTGAAAAGTAATAAACAAAGTGAACTAGTAAACTTGTAGATCCAAGAATTATGAATGATTTTCCAAGAAAACCAAGTTCAAAATATGATTTTTGAAAGATCATGGTTTTTAGTAAACTTACTCCATTTTTAGTGGAAAAACAAGTGTATAAACACTAGAGAAAGAAGAAGGTTTAATAAAGAAACATTTTTGTAAAATATGTTATAAGTTGTAAACATCTAAAATCTTCAAGAATGAAGTTTACCAAGTAGTAAATATATTTTGGAGGGTAACTAGGGCTACTAAACACTTTACCAAGTTACTACGCATTTTTGTGAAGTATCAAGTTCATGTTAATATTTAAAGCGTATTGTTTTTACACTTGGTAAGTATAATATTGTTTAGAGTTGATTGTTGATATTGTGTGATGATTTTCCTAAAAGAAAATGATATGCTAGATAGCATGGACACCTCCATTTACAAAGGAAACTATGACGAAATTTCTAAAAATACAAACACTTAGAAAATACTTTCTAAACAAGTGTCGACATGTATGTCCTAAACTTTGGTTTTTCCATATAAACTTCGCCATTGGTTTTGTTACAAAAAAATACAAAGTATCGGAGGTTGGTTTTCGTAAACAAAAATGGATAAATATATATTTAGAATATATATTTTATATTAAGACACATTGTGAGTGCTTATGTGTATACTTTGTGTATTTGTTGTATTATTTTAGGATTTAAAATAATTGACTTACAAATACCAAGAACTTACAACTCCAAAAATAATACAAAAAATCTCACGGAATAAATATAAGAGTTACACACTCGATATTGGGTAACCGAACGATAAAACGTAACTTACAAAAGATTCCGGAGAATACCGCTAAATATATCTTTGACAAATATTATTTTGGACACAAGAACTGAAAATACGATTTTTAAAAATATTACAAGAGTAATATTGTACTTTCGACAAAGAGAAAATGTGTTATTTTTGGAAACTACAAAAACGAGAATACAAATACACACATATGGAATACTCCCATCCTTGGGGAGGAAAACGTAACTCAAAACATGAATACTAAGGCAAGGCACGGCCCACTCGTCTAATAGACCCTAGCACATTGTAGGTAGTCTTGTTTGCTGACGAGATTGAGTTACGAGTACTGAAGACGCAAAACTGTGAGTTCATGTCCCCCTTTTATTTTAACTGTTTTCTGTTTTATAAACTCTCGGGGGTGAAATACATGTACAAATGTTACAATGTTTACAAATGTTATACATGATACGAATGCTTAAACGGTATGAAATTCCTATGAAATACTAGATCATGTGAGCATGGACTTAATACTAAAATGCTAGACTTAATACTGAAATGGCATACATTCATAAATTAGGGATGAAGGTTAGATCTAACGGGTACGGCCGAACCCCACTCATGGTCAACACTAGTACCTATTAGTGCTTCGGTGTCCCAGTCGAGGGTAATCGACATCAGTCGAGGTTAATCGACATAGCCGAGGGTAATCGGCATAGTCAAGGAAAATTGACATCAGTCGAGGTTAATCGACAGTCAAGGTTAATCGACAAGGAGTCATAACAAGTACTCCCCATATCAGTCGAGGTTAATCGACAAGGAGTCATAACGAGTACTCCCCATACAGTCGAGGTTAATTGACAAGGAGTTATAACGAGTACTCCCCATCTCCTCACATGCCTTAATGTCCTTGTACAAACATTCATTTAGTATGTTCATACACGCTTTTCATACATGTTTTCAAGAAGTTTCTCAAAGATTTACAAGATTGCTAGCACACAAACAAACACATGAACTCGCTCAACTTTTGTTGATGTTTTCCAAAATTACATGTATTTCAGGTAATAGGATGGATCTTGGGCGCAAGTGTTGTTACTAGAAGTAGACTTCAAGTTTAGATGTCATCCACTTTTGTTGATTTGTAACCTTGTCGAAGGTTGTGTTTTGAAAACTTAAATAACAAGTGTTTGTAAATACTTAAATTTTATGAATGGATGAACATCGTTTTAATCATATAGTTGTTTGTTACGATTGAATGCAATGATATTAAACCAGTCACACATCATACACTTCCGCAAAAGACAGGGTGTGCCAGTTTGGTAGGGGTGTGCAATAACCGAACCGTTAACCGAAACCGAACCGAAAACCGACAAAACAGAACCGAAATTAACCGAAACCGAATTAACCGAAAGTCGGTTAACGGATATTTTTTTTACCATCGGTTAACCGAAATTAACCGAACCGAACCGAATCATTTATTTTTTTATATATTTCTAGCTTTTATACATCTATTTCATGTTTTATATTTCATTTCATGTAATAATACCTCTATGTCATTTATTTATGCCTTCATTTCATTTATTTATACCTTCATTTCATTTATTTATACCTCTATTTTATGTATTTAAACATCTATTCATGCATTTATACCTCCATTTCATTTATTTATACATCCACTTCATGTATTTATACCTCCATTACATGTATTTCTAAGCAAAAAATTTAGCCCTTGTTTGAATTGGTTATTAACCGAAAATTAACCGAACCGAAAACCGACGAATTAACCGAATTAACCGAACCGATTAACCGATGACTTCGGTTACGGTTATGGATAATGCTAATAACCGAACCGAACCGAACCGTGCACACCCCTACAGTTTGGTATCAGAGCTTCGATTGTAGTGAACTAGGATTCCTTCTCGAGTCTAGACTACAATCACTAGAGTTCTCTCACAAAAACATTTTACAAAAAGGTTTTTCATTGCATTCACGTAAGCGCCAAGATCCACGAGTCAAACACTTTTAAAAAGGGACAAGGCAAGGACATCAATAGGGAATACCCTCAAGATAAGGTGCCAATTAAGGCATAGTCTACACGAGTTAGACTTGCCAAAGATAAAATACAATCTTGGTGAGAACGAGTACCGAGTAGTGTTTTTGTCTCAGTCGTGAAACGACAACTAGAAAAATGACCCCCCAAAAACGAGAGTTATACATGATATGATGCATTGAATTGCATGTTTATGCTAAGTAGCATATTTGTTTATTGATATATACATACGAATAAGTGTACGGAATGATTACTGACGTGAATGAGATACTTTCGACTCCGACTCCTATTACTGTACTTACTTGGACGATGAAGATACCGACCTCGCGTTCATTGCAAAGCTCATGGCTGGAATAATTACCAAACAAGATGCCGAGCTTGCTTCCGTAGGAGATGGCTGCTCTTCCCTCTCAATCGTGGAGATGCCTAACTATGGTGATGACGACGAGGCAGAGGCGGCAACCTTGAGCAACTTCTTAAACAACGGGACGAGATCCCTACGACTTTTGTGAAGCAAGATTGACGACATACATGACCAGAAAAGGAAGATGAAGTATTCATCTTGAAGGTTCCCCTCCAACTACTAGAAACTCTCCTTGTTCCTGTTTCATTTAATCATCCTGCCTATTTGCGCGTAACGATAACGAGTGTTAGCGCGTGGACCACTATAATAGTCCTTTCCATGACAGAGGTATAAGGACAGTAGTGTCCCCTCTTTGATTGATCTTCGGCTTGGACGAGAGAAAGCTGGGGAGACCGTGCAAGACAATTTATTATTACGGGGGCCCACGTAATAACAACTTGTAGTGCATGGGAATTCTGGTGGACTCTGCGGGTCAGGCTAAGGATCACCATCCCTCCAAAATTAAACTCTAGATGTTCACACCTTGATTTGGTAGAACAATACATAGACCGTTGCTTAGCACTTTACAAAGTAGGAAACCTGTCATTGCCTACTTTGTGACTGACACTTCTACCCGTGCACAAGATATTTGAGAGACACTATTTAAGCAAGTATAGAGGGATAACATTCGGAAAAATTCAGTGACATTACACTCTTTATCACCCTACGTGAACAACTACCACTTCATGAAACTTGTATGACCAAGGCGATGTAGCCTCGAGTTCATTTTTGTCACACCCCGACCACGTATAACATACAAAACGAGGCGGAAAACGTCGGGGAGTGTTGTAACAGAATTAATTGTTTCATAACCATGGCATACAAAGTTATATTTTAATTATTAAACAAGAGTTACATTGTATTAAACAGGAAACAAAGAGTTCATAACATAATTAAACTAGTCTATCTTCATTTTTAGTCTCTAAGGCACAGGTCCGCCCTAGTGTCACGATCATCATCCTACGCAAAAGCTCCTGAAAACACATGTGAAAATAGGAACGTCAGCATAAAAATGCATGTGAGATACATAGGATTTGTGAAAAGAGGATTCATGACTTATAAGTTTAGAAAAAGTCGTTTAACAAAAGTCAGTCATGAACCTTGTAAATTGTTTTGTTTTGTAAATCATTCAAAAAGCGATGATATGTATAAATAAGAGAATAATGTAAGGCTAAATGAATAACCAAGAAAAATGAGTTTGTATAAGATAGGTTGTTTTGTAAATCAATGGCTTGTGAAAATAAGTTGTTTATGTAAAACGTAATATGTCAAATATTGAAATGATTTAAGTAACGCTACGACATGTAATGTCATACAAACACTTATATATAGGAAGTACCATCGGCGTATCCACCATGCTTGTATCATATTACACACACCTCGTTACTCAAATCACTTACTCAAACCTACCACCAATGTAAATTGTTTATGTATAAATTAATTGTCATGTGTTAATGTGTAAACCATATCGAAATGTCTATGTCCAATGTAAACCACTAAATGTGTATATCAATGTCAGAATGTTTATGTTTAATGTATATCATGTAATGTGTACTCAAGAATATCATGTATGGTAAGTGAAATATATCAACTAAACCATATGTAAAATGCACAAAAACAAGGTATTGAAGTAAAACATGGTTTAAATCAAAGTTATGTTTTGTGGAACAAATGCATGCTATACTGATATAAACATTTATGCGGTATTGTGAAAATGCATACATCCAAGCCTTGAGATTGTGGCGATAAACCCTTAAACAAATTAAAGGTTTATCTAAGTTATGTGTATCGAATTCGGTCATTCCTTCCAATCCACACCTACCCAGGATTTCAGGAACGGGAGTTGTCAATTCCTATGGTACCACTACCTACTAACGAACGGCGTAGCTAATGTTAATGAATGTATTGTTCCATTGTAAACAACCCAAATGTCATAACAAAATGTAAGCATGTGATGAAAACAACTGTACTAAGTATGCACACAATGGACATACATAGCATGAAATGTAATGTAAAACAATGTACTAAGTATGCACACAATGGACATACATAGCATGAAATGTAATGTAAAACAATGTACTAAGTATGCACACAATGGACATACGTAGCATGAAATGTAATGTAAAACAATGTACTAAGTATGCACACAATGGACATACGTAGCATGAAATGTAATGTAAAACAATGTACTAAGTATGCACACAATGGACATACATAGCATGAACACAATGAAATCATGTACTATAAATGTACTAATGAACATAGCAAGTATATGATGTGAAAACATGGAAAGCATGAAAGTAACAAGTAGGCATATGTGTTTCACCCCAAAACAGTTTGGAAAAACAGTAACAGAGGGGTCTACGTACTCACTTGAGATTGCTCAGAAGTCCTATGATAACCACCAAGCAATGCTAGAGATCACGGAATCAAACGGCACCTATTATAGGTAACTATGTTAATAAACCGGACCTAAATCGGAGGATCGGATGGAATGAGGGTTCGTAAACCAAACGAGTATGGAGACTCGTGTAATATGGTTTAACAAAGCCTACATACTAAATGAAACCCAACATAAGTGCTTACGACCCATTACGACCCGTTTAGGTAGCTTACGCTACTTTAACGCGTCATTCGCGTAAAACGCGTTCGGACCGCCTAACTAGTCCTATGACAAGTAACACATGCCTTAACATATCTAATATTGTTGTCAAATCAGTTTAGATGTCAAAAATTATGTTACATATTTTTAAAATGAATTTTGGCATCAAAGGGGTATTTTGGTAATTTACCTAAGGCATATAAACTACCTATCATACAACAAACTAAACGTCGTGACCATAAGGTATAACCTCGAAAGGTTATTCCCTATATACTATGGTCACCTAAGGTATTTGGTCGGATCCTAATGATTGACCAAATGGGTCGGGTTCGAAGGTATAAGCGATTTATTAGATCGCTTACCCTTACGACCCTAGACAACGTGGTAATCAGTAGGCATAGTCCCAAGGGACTATAACCACCGTGATTACTGTTGGATCTGAGTTTGTTTCTAATTGTATTTTCGTTTGAACTTAAGATGGAAATGAAAGAGTTGTGCAGCGGAATTAATATGGAAACAAACTTTGCATACAATCAAACGAGAGTAATGCTTTGATCAAGACATTTTAAACAAGGAACCGAATGATTGAATTATCTTTCAACAACGATTACAAGTAATGCTTGAATACAAACTCCCCCTCAGCCAGAGCTCAGCGTTTGTTCGTGCAAAGAAGACGGTATTGCAAGAGCTAATAGAACAGTACAAAGTACTGAACTATTTATAGGCACTAGCAAACCACTGAGCATCTTTAGCTGACGTCACCATGAAAGTGACATCTAACCTCCTAACAAAATCTAACCTCTGATCTATACAAATACTGATGTACTAACTACTGCTATACAATTCTTTACATAAAAGACACTTAAACAGCTGCTGCATCCTTCCACTGCTGTGAACCCAACAGTGCTTGTCCGGATCAGCAGTACTAGACTCAAGGCAGTAGATTGAATCAACAGAGCTTTGGTCTTCCATCAGTCTTTGACATTGGGCAGTAGATGCAAGGCAACTGTTGTAGGTCAGCACTTAGTAAGATCAGCAGATAGGAGGTCAGCAGATATGAAACCACTTTCAAGGGGAGAGATTTGTATGTAAACATCTGCTTATTCTGGATCCACTGCTCTGATCCAGTTTTGGCTTTAATTATCTGTTCCTCTGATAGGGTTCAATCCCAACAATCTCCCCCTGGAACAAATAATGCCAAAACTCTTCATTATTGTGGAAATCTTTATTGCCTCATTAACAGTTCCCTTATCTGGCCTTTAAATTGTAATTCAAAGTCTAGGGCATCTGTATCTTCATCATCCCTGCTAAGTGGAAGATCAAGGAGATCCTGCAAATCTTCAAGACTCAGGCCAAGGGCTTGTTCCCTTGATATTTTCTCCACTTCTCCACCAGACCTGAGCAAAGTCAATACGCATGTCTGTTTGTCAGTTTCCCACTTTTGTATTTTTGAGCCTGGTGGGTTTCTTGGGAGATGTTTATTTGCAGAAGTATTTGGTGAGGCTGGCCTATTCATGCCTGGCTGAGCAGCACTTGCAGATTGTTCTAATTCAAGATCTTCTTTTATCATTACTTTCGTCCCTGCTTTTACAATAGCATCTCCAGCTAATAGATCTTGAATTGTTTCAATACTCAACTGGTTTTTGCTCCTTCTTTTGTAGATGGCAGCACCAGCTGGAGCAGTGGTTCTTTTAGCTTGCAGCTTTGGTGGTCTTTTTGAGACCTCTGCTTTGGAATAGTCAGGCTTTTGTGGAACTCTTGGATCTTTCTTTCTAAGTTCCTCTAAGCTTTTATAGGTTGCCCTGACTCTATCTTCTCCCCACTTTGTCACAGAGTTCTTTGAACCATAATCAGCTGCAATCAGCTCCTCTTTCATTCTCCTCAACTCTAACATCTTCTCAGCTTCAAATTGTTTAAATTTTTCAGGAGGAGTCTGCTTGACCTTATTTTTAATCATTCCTTGAATCCTGACTGCTTCTTTTTCAAGCTCAGGAATGGTCCAGTTCTTGTACATGTGTTTCTCCCCCTTGTATTTCTTGTAGGTCATGATGTTCTCAATGTAGTCTTTTCTCAAGGACTCATCTGCCCTTTCTGAAATTTGCTGACATACATTTTTAGCAAAATGCTCCATAGCATTGACCTGTGAGAGTAAAAACTGATAGTTTTGTTGAAATTCTCTATCAGATTTCCCTTTTTTTGTTTTTGATTGCAATACCCTCTGCTTGTTTGGCCTTGAGTTTCAAGTATTCTTCAATATTTGTAGGCCTGGGATATCCTGCAATTGATGGCAAACTCCTTTTGGCTGGGTCATCCTCATAATAAAAGGATTTTATTTCTTCCCTAACTGCAATGAGTTCTAGAGGAAATGAAACACCAGCAGGAGGCAGTGGTTTTAAAATTTGAGCTGAAGAGAGAGGTATGGGTTTTGGAATAGTGACAAGTGATAGGGCTTTTGAAGATGTTGGTGGTGGTGAAGGTGAATCATCATCTGATATATAAATCCTTCTCCTTTTTGTTTTAGAAGAAGCAGATGATGTTTTGGGTGGATCAGTGGTGGTAGATTGTATGGCAGTGGTTTGTGATTGACTAACAGCTGTTGAAACAACTGGTGTTTCAACCACTGTTGTCATTACATCAGATGTTATAACATCTGTTGTCTTCTGCTTTTTGTCTGCAGGTGGAAGTGGTGGTGTTTTGGTTTTTGATGGTGACAGTGGTGGTAAAATAATGGTTGTAGTGTGTGTTGAAGAGAGAGCAGATGTTGAAACCACTGAGGTACCAGTAGTAGTTGATACAGCAGGAGTTACAACAGCTGTTTGGATGGAGGTTTGATGCTGATGACTTTTGGAAGGTGGTTTTGGAGGCTTTGGAAATCTGGATGGGATGGACTTAGGTTTCCTTTTTGTCTTTGGATTTTTGGAATCCTTTGATCCAGAACAATCTTGCTCATACAGTTCCATGAAAGCTCTTTTCTCCTCATTCCATCTTGAGATATCCTTTGCCATTCTATCTCTTTTAACACTTGCTACTCCTTCATCAAGTGCTTCTTGAGTAGCATCAACCTTTTTACTACCATCTGGCACAAGAATTTTTCTGGTCATAGCATCCTTTTCAGGTTCAATGTAGAGACCATCATCTATTCCTTTCTTCTTCCACTCCTGAATTTTCTCCCCCTTTTTGGCATTATCATCTGGTAGTTGATCAATGAAAAGTACTATTGGAGGAGCAGTGCCAGTGGTGTGCAGGATCTGAGTTTTGAGAACCTTTAGATCAGCCTGAGTGTTCTTGAAACTTGACTCCATTGCATTTCTCAGCTGTTGGACATGTTTTTCATGTTGCTGATTTGCTAATTGTGCTTGTTGATGGAGAAAAGGTTGAAACAAATTCCAGAGCTCATTTGTAGCAGGTGCCCTTTGTGGAGCAGGTGCTTGAGATGGAACAGCAGGTGATTGTACCTTTTGAACTTGTAACACCTGTTGTAGCATATCTTTGAGTTCTGCAACAGAGTTATTAAGCTTTTCAATACGATCCGTCAATTTCTGGTACTTTAAACCATCACCCAAGTTAATGGGATCATCTGATTTCCCACTAGCAGTTGTTTTATCAGTGGTAGATGTAGGGAGTATACTCCAAACATTAACCACTGATGCCCCTTTTTCTTGGTACTGGGGTCTTCTTCCTTCAACACTTGACAACCTTTTGATGTTGCCAGTAGGATAAATAAATCCACTGGTGGTTGGCAGAGGTGCTATAAAAGGAATTGCCTCCAAGGAAGTCTTATTGATGTAACCACTATCCAACTGTAAACCAATGGGTTCAACAGTTGTAGTGACTGCTTCACTTGGACTACCACCAAGAGTTACTGGTAACTCAAGGGGTCTAACCTCCTCAGGTTGTGTTGGTGGGTTAGCAAAGATTGATACATCAGGCCCAGTCAGGTGTTGAGGTATATTCTCATTGATAGGTGATTGAGAAGGACTGGTTAATGCCTGGTTCAAATCAATTGCATCCAACAGCAGTTTAGTTGGTGTGGGAATTGTGGATGTGAAGGGTGGTGTAGAAAGTGGATTTGCCCCGGGTATTGAGCTGTGGATGATAGAATCAAGTGTTTCCAGAGCATCATGATGTGGAGACCCTATTTGTACAACCTGTTCTTTTTATGAAGAAGCAGGAGGAGTTTTGGTTATGGGTTGAGATATTTGTACCAACTGCTGTGAGGAAGTAGCAGCAGTGATTTCTTGTGACATTTGTGTTGTCACAGGCAGGAGCTCTGGTATCTCATCCTCCAGAGTTGCCTTTTTGATGGGTTTTGGGGGTTTTTGAGTTTTTCTTTTTGGCTTTTTGGAGATTTTAGGTGTGGGTTTCAAAGCAGTTGTGCTGCTGCTTTGATCACCTTGAGCAGTGGGCTCAGCAGCAGATACCTGAGGAGCAGTTGTAACTGCTAAAATCTGCTCAGGCACCTCTGCTTGTGTTTTGCAAGGTGCTAACATTCTTGAAAAAGTTTCAGTTGTTAAACTGTTTATTTGAGTAGAATCACCTTGGTTTATTACAGCTAAATCATCCTTACTGAATTTCTTTTCAAAATAGAAACTTAAAAACCTTGGAAACAGTAAGAATGATTTTGTTTCAACATTATTAACCAAATCTTTAAAAATTTCCCGAGAATAGTTAAAATTTTCTCCTTGAAGAATTGCATATCCCAGATTTTGAATCTTTAAAGGGATTTCATTGAAAGAAGTGGTTTTGTTTGAAACACATAGTAGGAGGGTATGAAATAAAAATCTGGTTGCAGAAGGAAAATAACCTTTTTGTAAGGTAAGTTTCTTCATCATTGTGGCTTCATACCTTCTTTCAATGAAGTCAGTTTGCAACTCGTTTTTAGTGAAAGATATTTTACCTTCTTGATCATCAAGTTGAAAGACCTCTGAATTGGATTGTGGCGTGATTTGGACAACTTTACCCTTTATAGAAGAGTGTATGATGGTTGCAATGTCTCCTTGTTTTTCAAGGATTGCATTCTTCCAAAACTCCTTTTGGGTCGCCAAATAGATTGGTGCATCGACGGTGAACAAAGTTTTGTACTTTGATTTTGCCATGGTGTCAATGATGGAATCGAAAACATTGGTGGTTCCTGGTTTTGTAAGAAGACCCAGGAGATTGTGAGATGGTTTATGTGGGATTTCTGTGGACATTGCCTTTTGAGAGGCTGTTTTCGATGAAGATTTGGATGAGGGTTTTGAAGATGACTTCGATTTTGTCATTTTGAAGATGATGATCGAAGAAATTTGTGGAGAAATGAGATGAAAAACTGCTTTGAGAAGAGAATTTTTAAGAATTCAATTCGACAGTAAAACCCTGTTTTGGTGGTGAATGGGGGATTTTATAGGGAAGAAAGTGAATGCTGAGGTGGCAGCCGTTACAAAAGGTCTGACCAATATGTACTGCCCACGTGACAACCCCTGGTGAATGTGAAGGATAGTACTTTTGTGAAAGTGACTGATGAAGGCAGTGGTATGAAAGCAGTGGATGATTTTTACTATCAGTGGATAGCATATCAGTGGATAAGACACTGCTTTTGAACAACAGAGTTTATCAAAAGAATGAAAGAACAGGGGATGACTTTCAGCAGTGGACAAACTTTTGAAGTAGAGCAGACTTTTGAACAATCAGTGGTTATGGCAGACTTTTAAGGATTTTAATGAAAAATTTCATTTTTAGCTATTTTTAAGGATGGAGTTTTGATTTTCTGAAAACATTTTGTTGCTTTTATTTATAGGAAAACAAGATGTTGCTTGTTATTCCATGTTCAGCATCCCAATCCTAGAGACCAAGCTTTCAAAAGTGGCTGTATCAAGTGCTTTTGTGAGCACATCAGCCAGCTGGTCTTTAGTTGGGACATGATGCAGAGAAATCAAACCTTTTTCATAGCAATCCCTCACAAAGTGATGTCTGATGTCGATGTGTTTGGTGGTTGAATGGGAAACTGGATTTTTGATGATATTTTCTGCTGCCTGGCTGTCCAACATAAGTGGTGTCTTTAAGGCAGTGATACCAAAATCCAGCAACTGATTTTGAAGCCACAGGAGTTGGGCTGTACAGCTTGCAGCAGCAATGTATTCAGCTTCAGCAGTGGATGTTGAAACAACTGCTTGCTTTTTGCTTTGCCATGAAACTAAGCAATCACCTAGAAACTGGCACCCTCCTGATGTGGACTTCCTTGTGGTGTGACATCTAGCAAAGTCACTATCTGAAAAACCTGAAAGCTTGATGTTCCCATTAGCTGGATACCAGATACCAAGTGTAGGAGCACCTTTTATGTATCTGAAGATCCTTTTTACAGCAATGAGATTTGATTTTCTGGGAGCTGATTGACTTCTTGCACAGACACATGTTGCAAACATGATATCTGGTCTAGATGCAGTTAGGTACAATAAAGACCCAATCATGCTTCTATAAAGTGTTTGGTCAATCAGCTCATCTTTTTCATCAGACATGACTAGCTTATTTGTTGCCATGGGTGTGCTGCATGGTTTACAATCATTCATATCAAATTTGGTTAAAAGTTCTTTAGCATATTTGCTTTGATGAATGAAAGTTCCATTTTGCATTTGCTGTACTTGGAGACCAAGAAAGCATTGCAGCTCACCCATTGCACTCATTTCAAACTCAGCTGTCATGAGTTCTCTAAACTCTTCACACATTGAGTTGCATGTGCTTCCAAAAATAATGTCATCCACATAAATCTGGACAATCATTAAATCCTTCCCTCTCCATTTTAAAAACAGTGTTTTATCAATGGTACCTCTTTTGAAACCATTTGAGAGTAGGAAGTTGGAAAGAGTTTCATACCAGGCCCTTGGTGCTTGTTTCAGGCCATACAAGGCTTTGTTTAGCCTGTAGACATGATCTGGATAAAATGGATCCTCAAAACCTGGAGGTTGACAAACATACACCTCTTCTTGAATTGTACCATAGGGGAAAGCACTTTTGATATCCATTTGAAACACCTTCATATTGTGGTTGACAGCAAAGGCCAGGAACAGTCTAATGGCTTCCAATCTTGCAACAGGGGCAAATGTTTCATCATAATCAATCCCCTCTTCCTGTCTATAACCTTGAACCACAAGCCTGGCTTTATTCTTGACAACAATACCCCTTTCATCAGTTTTGTTCTTGAAGACCCACTTTGTGCCAATGGGACTAACCTCTTCTGGCAGTGGTACAAGCTCCCATACTTGTTGTCTTTTAAACTGTTGGAGCTCCTCTTGCATGGCTTCTACCCAGCTGTTGTCTTTCAGTGCCTCTTGGTACTTGACTGGCTGATGTAGTGATAGAAAACCAGCAAAAAGACAAATGTTTTGGGTTTGGCTTCTTGTGAGCACCCCTTCATTTATGTTGCCAATGATTTGATCAGGTGGATGAGATCTCAAGAAGATTAAATCTCCTTGGTATGGTATGATGGCATTAGTTGGTGAAGGCTGCAAATGTGTATCATCTGAGCTAACCACTGCTGGGGACTTTGATGATCCAGCAGTGGCTTCAAAAGGTGGTGGAATAGGAGGTAATGAAGTGGACAACTGCTGACTTTTATCCACTGTTTGAGGACTTCTGTCAGCAGTGTTTGAGGATGTGGAAGCAGTGGTTGATGGGCTACTTTGGTCAACAACTGTTGAGGTAGCAGTGGTTGAACTTTGACAACTGTTTTGAACAGCTGGTGCTTTTCCCTTTGTGGCAGACCTTTGAGGGATGATGATTTCATACCCATAGTCTGGTGTTGTATCCTCTGATGGACCTGCACTGTTAGTCTTGACAGCAGTATTTTCAAAAGTAAATTTTTCAAGATCAAACAGATCTGCAGGGTTTGCTGGGATTTTCATTGATGAAAGTTCATTGAACTTTACATTCAAAGTCTCCTCCACTGCCTTGGTCCGTGTATTGAACACTTTGTAGGCCTTGGCAGTGGTTGAGTATCCCAAATGATAACCACAATCAATTTTGGCTGCAAATTTTGAAATGGAATCTTTTAAGTTCAAAATAAAGCATGGGCAGCCAAACACTTTGAAGTATGAGATCAGTGGTTTTATTTTATACAGAATTTCATAAGCAGTCTTTTTGTGCCTGGGGTTTATTAGAACTCTGTTCTGAACATAGCAAGCAGTGTTTACTGCCTCTGCCCAGAAGGTTAATGGCAAACCTGAATCTGCAAGCATGGTTCTGGCAGCCTCAATCAAAGTTCTGTTCTTCCTTTCTACTACCCCATTTTGCTCTGGTGTTCTAGGGATGCTGTACTGCCTTACAATCCCTTTCTTCACACAGAAGGCATCCAACTCCTTATTTTTAAATTCTGTGCCATTGTCACTCCTGAAGCTTTTCACTGGAAGGTCAAATTGCTTTTCAACCTGTGTCACAAAGTCTTGCAAAATGCCTGCAGTTTCATCTTTTGAGTGCAGAAAGAAAGTCCATGTAAACCTAGAAAAGTCATCAACAATAACCAAACAATATCTTTTCTTTTTGAGGCTCATGACTTGAACTGGGCCAAACAAATCCATGTGTAGCATTTGCAAACACTGGGTTGTTTTGGACTCTTCAATGGACTTGAAAGAACTTTTATGCTGTTTTCCTTTTAAACAGGAAATGCAATGTTCAGAACATGAAAACAATTTTTGTGGTAGGCCTCTCACCAAACCATTTTTTGAAATTTCTGTGATTGTCTTAAGATTTGTGTGCCCCAGCCTTCTGTGCCAAAGTTCTGTCTCTTTGTTAGAGGCAGCTAAGAACAGACAGGCATCAGCTCTGGGACACTCTTTTGACATGTCAACAACATAAACATTGCCACTTCTTTGAGCAACAAGTTTAGTTTGACCAGGTTTGATTATTGCTTCAATCTTTTTGACCATTTCTGGTCCAACAATCCTACAACAGTCTTTTGTGAAGAATGACCCAAATCCCTTGTCACTCATTTGGGACACACTCAGAAGGTTGAATTTTAGATTGTCTATTAGATTGACATTTTCAAATTTTACATTTCCAGATTGAACTGTACCAGACCCCAGAACCTTCCCTTTACTATTATTTCCAAAGGATATATCACCCCCTCCATGGATTTTAAAGTCTTTGAGGAGGGCTTTACATCCTGTCATGTGCCTGGAGCCTCCACTATCTACATACCAAAGACTATCAAAGCATGCAGAAGCTCCCTGCACATGAAGTAAAAGGATTAGTTCATTAAGGTCTCCAAAGCCAACAAGGCTTTGGATGGGGTCTCAACAGTGTCTGGGATGGATGCAGAGTGATGGACAGTGGTTAGGTCAGGGGTTTGGACTGTTTTAGGACAGTGTTTCTCTAACCACTGTTGTGGGTCCTGACCAATCACCTGCTGGTAACCAAAATGATGCCTGTTCACTCTGGGTTTAGAGGGCCTTTTGTAGGCCTCATAAACGTGTGGAATCCTTTGGTAAGACTGTTTTTCCTTGCCCTTCCTGAATTGATTAGCAGGGGGTGCATCAGTAACCTGAACATCTCTTTTGACAGATGTTTGGTTCAGTTGTTTTGTGACAGCTGTTTGAACTGGCACAAACAGTGGTTGTTTCTTGGTGAACTTGACAGATGATGATGATGATGATGGACTCAAGGATGTTTTAGCCATGTACTCATTCTTTTTCACATCAAAGTTTTTGAGATACACACATGCTTGAGTTTTGTGGTTTGTTTTACCACAAACAATGCAACTGTCTGCTGGAACAATGACACTTGTTCTGTTTAAATCATAAGCTTTCAAGTGGAAACAATCTTTTGTTAGATGATTCCTTTTCTCACAAAATTCACAAAACAAGTTATCAATTTTTTCTTTCTTCTTTCTCTTTTCAGACTCCTTTGCAGCAGAGGTTTTAACCACTGCTGGGATGTCCTTGAGAGGTATGACTTTAGCTTTTGGAGCTTTAACACCATCAGTTGATGTAAAGTCCATTGGCTTGAAATTTTCAAGAATATCACACTCGTCAGACCAAGTGGGTTTAAACTAATATTTTTCAAGTTCTTCAAAAGTCGAGGAACTCCTTGTTCTGCCAAGTGTGATTTTGTTACCAAGTTTGTCAGTGATTTTCACTTCTTGGCCATTCTTGTTTGTGGGGATGAACTCAGTGGTTACATCAGTGTTTTCAACAGTGTTTGAACATATTTTTCACAAGTAATGCATTCATCATCATATTTTCTATACGCAACCCCAAATTTCACATTACTTTCAATCTGTTTAGCAAGCATCACCTCATATCCTCTGCAGGATTCCACCCATCTTTCACAAGTAATCTGGGTGGATTCCAACTCCTTTTTGCAAACTTGGTATTTTTCTACCATAGTTTGAAGTTGGGTTTTGGTTATGCTTTGCTCTTCTTTAAGACAGCTGATCTCTTTTTCCTTTTCAGTCAATTTGTTTTTAAGTTCTTTTAAAGACTTTTCAAATTTAACCTCATCAGTTAAGATTTTATCCCGAAGGTTTTCATTCACCTCTTTGATGTTAGCAAAAGCAATTATGCAATTGTCAGAACACAGTTTTTCAAGAACTTGAGGAGATACCTTGGTAGCTGCCATCATTGCACAATCACATTGATGATCTTCCTCATCATCAGCTTTCACCTTCTTTTCACCAGCCTTTTCTTCCTTATCTTCTTCTTTGTCCTATTCGGACCATGGATCTGTCTTTGGTTCAATCAGGGTACCTGAACTTTCTCCCTACAGTAGTTCACCAGCCTCTGTATTAACCACTGCTTCAGTCACCTTATCCACTGTTTCAATACTCAACTGTTCCTCCTCAGTTTCAACCCCCTCCTGTATTGACTCTAATGTTATCAAACAAAATTCATTTTGAGAAGAATCATTAGAAGCATAGAGTGCAAAATTTTCATCACTAAGGTCTTCAGGCATACTGCTCCAGTCAACAAACCCTTGAGTGAAAAAACTTTGTTGATCTGGTTGTACTGCTGCTGGAGCAGTGGTTTGAGGTGCAGGCTGCAACTGTGCCTGGGGAATAGGGGTTTGAACATATTGGATCTGTGGAACAGTAGTTTGGACATAATGCACTGGCACAGGGGCAGCAGCATAGTGAGCAGTGTTCACTTGAGCTGCTGGGGCATACTGGGCATAGTGCACAGTGCTTTGGTTTTGAGGTCTAGGATTTGAGCTAGGATGAGTAATTATGGGACCAGTAGTTTGACTCCTACATTCCCTAGCGAAATGTCCCAACCTATTACACTTGTAGCACTTGATTTTCGATTTATCCAACCCAACCCTTAGATTCCCATGCAAACCTGGGAATTTTCGCCCTGTTCTTTTGTAAAATTTGCTAGTTCTAACACTTAGCAAAGCCAGTTGGTGCAGGATGTCCATTTCCTCTAAGTCAGTGGGATCAAAATGTTGCAAATCATTTAGTTCAAAGCTTAAATTGGAGAATAACTACCAAGTATATACAGAACGTTGCAAATCAGGATGTCAATTTATATTTTGGAGTTGGAAATAAAATATATTAAGTGAGACTTAATAGTGAAATCTGAATGTTACGAACACACATGTATTAAATCCCCCATCCTTGGGAAGGAGAATAACTACCAAGTATATACAGAACGTAAACACGAAATAGTTGCCTAACTATTTCCCAAAAACTTAAACCATAAAGCTAAGGCACGACCGTCCTTCTAATAGAGTTAGCACGTGTAGGTCGTCATACAGCTGATTGATTTGGAGGCATACTTGGTAGAGACGCACCACTGTGAGTTCATGTCCCCCTTTTCTCTAACTGTTTTCAGTTTTCTTAACTGCAGGGGTGAAATACATGTTACTTTGATTACAAGTACTTTATACATGGTATGGTTAGCGTAAGGAGGTTTACTACTTAGATCATGTGAGTGGGTAGGCAGAAACTGGAGGCCATTATTCCTCATTGTAGGACCGAGGGACGTAAGCGGTAGATCTATCTGGGTATAGCGAGCCCAACTCTAGGCCCAACAGAACGGACCTCTGAGAGGCCCAACAGAACGGACCTTGGAGTGACTTTGTACCCAACGCTAAATCTGCTAGGTTTGAGTCTTCCTACTTGCACTTCACACATATCATTGGCTTTGCAACCCAATGGTGATCTCTTTTTCCTTATTTGCTACATACCAAGACTATTTTTATACTCACAAAGGTTTACTTACTCACTTACACATGAACTCGCTCAACATTATTGTTGATTTTTCAACTTACATGTATTTCAGGGAATTAAAGATCTGGCGCGGTATGTTATGTTTTCCCGCTGCATATGGGTTCCGAGGTCATCCGGGTTTAGGAAATGTGACTTTTTCCTGGACGAGTCACAAATCTTAAACTGCGTTTTATTCATGTTGATGTTTATGTCTTTCAAAACAATGTTTTATGTTATGAGGTTGTAAGTCCCTAAGACAAAGTTATGTTACTTCAGGTTTTAAAACTTAAATCTATGGATGATCTTGCATGATTTTATTTCATATAGCTTTGTTATGGTTAAGCTATGGTATTAAGAAGTCACACCAAAATAACCACGCTTCCGCAAAGCCAGGGTGTGACAGCTTGGTATCAGAGCTCTGATCATAGCGAACTAGGATTCTTTCTCGAGTCTAGACTATGATCACTAGGGCTCTCACGAAAACATTTTTACTGCATACCACTTAAGTCCAGATCCAAAACTTTTTACAAACAAATGTTGAGCACATTTTATTATTTATAGGCTCAGTCTAGAAAGGCTGAGGCTCGGTCTGAGAGGCCGAGGCTCGGTCTGAGAGATCGAGGTAGTTGGCTAGTGGGACTAGGAGAATTGGCTAGTGGGACTAGGAGAATTGGCTAGTGGGACTAGGAAGAGCAGTCTGAGAGGCTGGGAGGCTAGTGGGACTAGGAGAACTATTTGAATGCTTACTTGGTAACTTATGTGATTATCTGATCGTATGATTGACTATTTGTGCATGTTTGTGTTTATGTTACAGACACCATGGACACCTCTGGCACTGGTGACTCAGACACCACCGGACCTAGACCTATAGTATCGGACGACCTAGAATCTTCTGAGCGCGAGGTTCACACATCCGACGTTACGAGCACGGACGAGGATGATTTCCAGCCCTTTGCCTTACCTGATGGTGCTGATGATCTCGCTGATGGCCCTTTGGCCGGGGACCTACCGTTAGTGGAGATCCCTGCTCCCATACCCTTAGCTGTTTATCCTGCCTATGATTTGCTTCTCGACGCCGACGATGATGACGACGTCGATCTGTTTGATGACGAGCCCTTAGAGGAGGATGTTCAGGGCGAGGCCCTTCTTGATGCTGGTGATCTTTTGATGATCGCAGATGCTCCCGCCGAGGAGTCACCTGCTCACTCTCCAGTCCCAGACTCTTTCGAGTCTGTGGCCTCCGCACCTTCACATACGCAGAGTGCGCAGCACTTTTCTCATGGATCAGATCCCGACCAGGCATCCTCTGTTGCCCCTATTCCTAGCTTTACTTTCGACCACGATGATATGGAGGATTCCGATCCTGTCTTTCCCCCAGGATTCGACCCAGATGAGGATATAGAGTTTATACCCATGGATCAGCCTATGGAGGATCCAGTCGACCCAGTTGATCCCATCGACCCTGAGTTTGATTTTGAGATGGCCTTTGATGAGCCCGAGCAGCCACTAGACCCTGCTCCTGACCCAGTACTTGAGCATGACCCAGTTCATGCTGACGCACCTATTATGGAGCCTGTCATTGCTGACCCACCTATTGATGATCACCCTGTAGATGCTCCGTTGTTGGAGGGCGATCATGTCCTTGTTGCTGATCATGTTGATCCCCCACATATTGTTGATGCACCAGTTGACCCTCTTGTTGTACCTCACCATGATCCTATGCCAGCCCAGTTTGATCGTGCGCTTTTTGAGGCACGGATCGACCCCCGAGACGAGCACGCCCAGTGTGGGTGGATTCCGGCTAATGACGAGGTCCCACCTATTCCCCCTCAGATCACTGATACCCGTCATATTGATACCTCTTTTTCATTCCCTCAGTTTACACCTCCAGCGCGACCTGGAGAAGGTTCTTCGGCACACCCTTTTGGGCATGTACCAGTATCTATCCCTGCTATACCACCATCTGCTACTTTTCCCACTGTTTCTCCATTTCATGTGGCACCTTTTGATCCCACCAGTGAGCCGTTCCTTTGGGCACCACACTCTGCTATGCCACCTATTGACCCCTACCATTCTTTCCACATGGGGTATACTATTGAGGACGTTTTGATATCGATTGTTGTCCAGCAGGAGGCACTCACACAGCGCATCCAGGAGCTCGAGAGAGCTCAGCCACCGCCGTGTCAGTGTCAGGGTCAGACCCACCCTGTTTCTTCGCAGCACCCTCGACCTTTGTTATCTGACTATGTTGCACGCCTTTTGACACTTGAGCAGCAGGTTGCTTCTTGGTTGTGTACCCAGAGAGCCATGGAGGAGGACTGGCTCCATTTGCGCCGCTTGTTTTACACTCACTTTCCCCCTCCTCCACCGCCATCCGTGTAGAGCTCTTCAGTACCGTATAGGTAGACATTGGTGAGAAGATGGCGAATGCTTTTGACTGCACAACATTTTTGGAGACTACATTTGATTCTGACTTTTGTTGACATGTATTTGATGTATTGACACTGATTCGATATAGTTTTTGGACTAGGGTGATGTAGCCCTTAGTCGACTGATGTTGTATGACACTGTGATGTACTCGTACGCTTACTATGTGGTCTCGATATATGGCAATCGCAGTATTCTCATCATATTTGATGCTTGATTTGGTTATTTGTATTTTAGGACATGGGATGTTGTGTGATTGATGTTTGTGACATGGGATGTTGTATGATTGATATGATTATAACATGAGATGTTATGTACTATCACTATTGTTATATACATACGCTAAATTATGACCTGACTTATGTATTATAACTATGGCCTGACCGACGTAAACACATCTTTTAGAAGATGCCGCCGAGACGTGAGACACGCATGCCTACTAATGAGGCAGAACTCCAGAAAATTATCGCTGCTGCCATTGCACAATACGCCGCCTCTCAAGGAGGGACTAGTGGAAGCAACTCTGGCAACACTGGCGACAACAATAATCCACCTCATGGTAATACTAAGTCATTTAGACATACCATGACCTAATTGGATATCTTTAGCAATGATGCTAATGCCGATCGTATGTTATAACGTATGTGCAGGATGCACCTACAAGCAGTTTCTAGACTGCAAACCGGTCAACTTTGATGGCACAGGAGGTGCTGTCGCCTTTGTTCGTTGGGCGGAGAAAACTCAATCTGTTCTACGCATGAGCAAATGCGCACTGGATCAGCAAGTCACCTATATCTCAGGGCTATTCTTGGATGGAGCCCTCTCTTGGTGGAATTTGCAAGTACAGACACTTGGTGAAGCTGCTGCCTACGCGCTAACCTGGACCGAACTGAAGGAACTTATGCGCAAAAAGTACTGCTCTCACGCGGAAATCCAAAGATTGGAAACCGAGTTCTGGCACTTGAAAATGGACGGTCCGAAGATCGCAGAATACGTTCAAAGGTTCCATGACTTATCGCATGTGGTACCCTACATGGTCACTCCGGAGTTCAAGTGAATTGAACGTTTCATTTGGGGATTAGCTCCTCAAATCATAAGCATGGTAACCTCATCAAAGCCTGCGACCATTACTGAGGCGATCGATTTGAGCGTAGCTCTCACTGAGGAGGCTATTCGCCTGAACAAGTTTGACGAGATCAAGACGAAGAAGGCAGAGACTCACGTCGAGTCATCAGGAGGTAACAAACGGAAGTTCTCGAACTTCAAGCAGGGCGCCAGTGTGGTGGTTAAGAAAGGAGGATCAGACACGCCAGCTCAGGTTACAGCTGGTAGAGGGAAGAAAGGAAAGCGATACATGGGCACCCAACCCAAGTGCAACGACTGCCAACGCCACCATTCTGGTCGATGCGGGCCAAAAGTATGCGAAGCATGTGGGAAACGTGGCCACTTGAAGGACACTTGTTGGGCCACTGCTGGTCAGGGAGGCCAGAGAGGATTCGGAAACAGAAATTATAACCGGGGTGGGAATGGAAATCACCCACAAGGAAACTATGGAGGTAACGAGAATCGAGGCAACAATGCTAACCAAGCGGGCGCCGTGAATCGTAATCAGAGGAATGATCAAGCTGGTGGAAACGGGCAAAGACTTGGATGCTTTAACTGCGGTGATATCGGGCATTTTAAGAAGAACTGCCCAGAGTTAAACCAATCCCGTGGAAGAGTGTTTCAAATCGAAGCAAGGGAAGCGCGCCAGGACCCCAATGTCGTTACTGGTACGTTCCCTGTAAATCAACGCTATGCATCCGTTTTATTTGATACTGGTGCCGATTATAGCTTCGTGTCGTTAGAATTTAAGAATATGCTTGGGTTAGCCGCTAATAAGTTAGATATTCCCTACTCAATCGAGTTGGCCAATGGGAAGTTAGTAGAAGCCAACGAAGTCATCAGAGGTTTTGTTATCGAATTAGGAGAGCGTGAGTTTGCTTTGGATTTACTACCAGTCCAGTTGGGAAGCTTTGACGTAGTGGTAGGAATGGATTGGTTATCAGGCAACAAGGCTGAGATAGTTTGTCACGAAAAGATCGTTCGTATCCCAACCGAAGATGGCGAAACAATTGTGGTTCACGGAGAGAAGCGTGATACGCCGTTAAGAATTATCAGCTGCCTGAAAGCGCGAAAGTGTTTACAGAAAGGATGTGCTGCCTTCCTGGCACACATTGTAGACAAGAAAGCTGCTGAACCAAAGATCGAAGACATCCCTGTCGTGAGGGAATATCCAGAAGTCTTCCCAGAGGACTTACCTGGACTGCCACCTCAGAGACAAGTAGAGTTCCGCATTGACTTAGTTCCAGGCGCCGCGCCTGTGGCTAAGGCACCTTATAGACTTGCTCCATCTGAGATGCAGGAACTGTCGACACAACTTCAAGAGTTGTTAGACAAGGGTTTTATCCGACCAAGCTTCTCGCCTTGGGGAGCTCCGGTCCTGTTTGTCAAGAAGAAGGACGGTAGTTTTCGAATGTGCATCGACTACCGGGAACTGAACAAGCTAACGATCAAGAATAGATATCCTCTGCCAAGGATTGATGATCTGTTTGACCAACTGCAAGGTTCAAGCTTTTACTCAAAGATCGATTTGCGATCTGGATACCATCAGTTAAGGATACAAGAGGAGAGTATCCCGAAGACAGCCTTCAGAACTCGTTATGGACACTACGAGTTCCTTGTTATGCCGTTTGGTTTGACAAACGCACCTGCAGTCTTTATGGATTTGATGAATAGAGTTTGCAAGCCGTACTTGGACAAGTTCGTGATTGTGTTTATCGACGACATCTTGATCTATTCAAGAACAAAGGCCGAGCACGAACAACATCTAAGAGCTATTTTGGAGCTGCTAAAGAAGGAACAGTTGTATGCCAAATTCTCCAAGTGCGAATTTTGGCTACGTGAAGTTCAATTTCTTGGACACGTGGTAAATGGAGACGGAATCCACGTAGATCCAACCAAGATCGAAGCGATCAGGAATTGGGAAACGCCAAAGACGCCAACCGAGATTCGACAATTCTTGGGTTTGGCTGGCTATTATCGAAGGTTCATTGAGGACTTTTCGAAGATCGCTCAACCATTGACGCTCCTCACGCAGAAAGATAAGAAGTTTGATTGGGGAATCAAACAGGAAGAAGCGTTTCAGATATTGAAGGATAAGCTCTGCAATGCGCCAATCTTAGCACTACCGGAAGGTACAGATGATTTCGTGGTATACTGCGACGCTTCGCGTCAAGGATTGGGTTGTGTGTTGATGCAACGCCAAAAGGTTATTGCTTACGCATCGCGTCAACTGAAAGTGCACGAAAAGAACTATACCACACATGATTTGGAACTTGGCGCAGTGGTTTTTGCATTGAAGATCTGGAGACACTAGCTTTATGGTACGAAGTGTACAATTTTTACAGATCACAAGAGCCTACAGCACATATTCAACCAGAAGGAGTTGAATATGAGGCAAAGACGATGGGTTGAGTTGCTGAACGATTACGACTGCGAGATAAAGTATCATCCAGGGAAGGCGAATGTGGTCGCCGATGCCCTAAGTCGAAAGGAGAGGATCAAGCCCATAAGGGTTAGAGCTTTAGAAATGATTATCCGAACCGATCTTTCCTTGCGCATTCGTGCCGCGCAGAAAGAAGCTCTCAAGGAAGGAAACCTTGAAGAAGAATATCTCCGTGGGATGGAGAAGCTACTGGTACCAAACGAGGAAGGAACGTTATGCTTTGAGAAAAGGATTTGGGTTCCTTTGTTTGGAGATTTAAGGAAGGTTATTTTCGATGAGGCTCACAAGTCGCGGTACTCTATCCATCCTGGAGCGGATAAGATGTACCAGGATCTCAAAGATTATTATTGGTGGCCTAGGATGAAAGGCGATGTTGCTGTGTATGTGAGCAAATGTTTAACATGCGCCAAGGTTAAGGCCGAATACCAGAAGCCTTCAGGACTTCTGCAACAACCTGAGATTCCCAAGTGGAAATGGGAACAAATCTCAATGGATTTTGTTACGAAATTGCCAAGAACGCCAAGAGGCCATGACACTATTTGGGTAATAGTGGATCGATTAACAAAGTCAGCACACTTCTTACCTATCAGAGAGAAGGATAATACGAGCAAATTGGCTGAAATTTACATGAGAGAGATCGTCGCACGTCATGGAGTACCTCTCTCAATCATCTCTGATAGAGACGGAAGGTTTGTGTCAAGGATATGGCAATCCTTCCAAGAAGCCTTTGGCTCACAATTGAATCTGAGCACTGCGTTTCATCCGCAAACTGACGGTCAGAGCGAGCGAACGATACAGACTTTGGAAGACATGCTGAGAGCGTGTGTTATGGATTTGGGCGGTAGCTGGGACAAGCATTTGCCTTTGGTCGAATTTTCGTACAACAACAGCTACCACACCAGTATTGGTGTCGCGCCATTTGAAGCCCTTTACGGACGCAAGTGCCGATCACCCTTATGTTGGGCTGACGCAGGTGATAGGCAGCTTGCTGGTCCCGAAATCGTCCAAGAGACGACAGACAAGATTGCGCAGATTCTTAAACGCATCGAAGCAGCTCGCCACAGACAGAAAGCCTATGCGGATCCAAACCGAAAACATGTGGAATTCCAAGTTGGAGAAATGGTGTTATTGAAAGTTTCACCCTGGAAGGGTGTGGCACGCTTCGGAAAGTGTGGGAAGTTAAATCCGCGCTACATTGGTCCTTTCAGAGTTTTGGAAAGAATAGGACTAGTAGCATACAAGTTGGACCTACCTGCTGAACTCCATTCTGTTCACGATACATTCCATGTATCCAACCTGAAGAAAAGTCCAACTCAAGATGACATTGCCATTCCCATCGACGAGATTCATGTTGACGACACGCTTCACTTCGTTGAAGAACCGGTTGAGGTTACGGATTGGAAAGTAAACAAGACCCGCCGGAGCAGTGTCAAGCTCGTCAAAGTTCGTTGGAATGCCAGACACGGTCCTGAGTACACCTGGGAGCGTGAGGACCGGATGAAAGAGAAATACCCCCACCTTTTTCCTAAGAACCCTGCATCTACAAGCAGAACTTAAATTTCGGGACGAAATTTATTTAACGGGGGGAGAATGTGACAACCCGCACTAAACCAGGTATCCGTACGACTTAATTAGTAATTAATTACTGCTTAATTACTGTGCTTGCTTGAACTTGTGAATAAACTGCTACTTGAATACTGATACATGTACTTACTTGCATCATACTTTACTTACCGTCAGTACATTATTTACATGCTGAACCTTAGTGACAAACATGATGCACAAAGAGCACAATAGCACTATAGCGGATAACCTATTGAACATGCTGATAAGCCAGCATCAGGCAGACACTGCCTCTAAAGGCCTGTAAGAGCCTGGAATATTTTGCTACACTAGTGGTGAGTGTAGGGATATAAGGGTTGTAGAACTGCGTCTCTAGGAATAAGTCACAATGACTGGATGTGCCTAAAACGTGCTCTAAGCACAAAACTCAGCACTTTACATAATAATTCAGCTTTTAGCTAACTAATAAAGTGCCAAAACATGAGAAAAATATTACTAGACACTTTCCAAAGTGTCAAGAATGAGTTGTGTCACAAAAAAAGGGTATTAACGACACTTAAAGCTTTGTTAAGAACTTTAACGGATTACTATCCAACCGAACAACCGGACTATACCCGGAACATGAAAATATTGTTATTTTCATTATTTACCTTTTTCTGAGCCAGTTAGGGTCCCTGAACACCCTAACACCCACTGTAACGCGTGACACACTAATAACTGGGTTAAGCACTTAGTTAACTACACTTAACCTAACTAGGTCCTAACTAATTGGTTGGTTTCGGACTAGGACCCCCCCCCCCTCTCTAACCGTCCCTAACTAAGGGGGGACACACTTGGTACAATTTTGATTAATTTAATCCTAGTGTTTAATATCTAGGAGGCATATGAACCATTGGTTAAACATGTTGAAAATTATCTATAAGATGCAAGGTTAACACAACATAACACACACTTACACAACTCACCACTCCACACCTCTCTCTTCCTCTCTTCTAGCTTACGGCCGAACACCCCCCTCCCCTACATCCATTTTCGAGTTTAGTTCATTCCATTCCAACATCATACAAGCTTCAAGGATCACGTATTAGGAGGCTTGGTGCACTCGGAGTTTGAAGGACCTCTTTATCTTGCTTTTATCCACGCGTTTTTCGCATAGATTCTTCCCTAGCCTTGAGCTAGTGGTATGTTGCTAAAATCACCTTCTTAAATTATTTTAAAGTGGTTAATACGATATATGATGATTAAAACTCGAAATCTTACAAGATGATACTTTAAAGTCTACTAAAAATGCTATAAGTGTTGGATAATAGCTCATATGTTGTGTAAATGTTGTAGTAATTGAAATTTGTGATTATTTAGACCCGATCTATGTTGTGGTAGCTCGGATCACCACTTAACCCGGTTTGGTCATGATCACGAATCATGACATAAGGTTGTTTTGAATAGAACAAGGGTTAAAGGGTGAAACTCTACCACACACGAATCATGAACTTGTGTAAAAATGTTTTACTTGTGGGATAGTGTTTAAAACTAGCAGATCTACGTATCTGCCAGTGGTATTTTCAAAGGACCAAGCGTTAAAGAAATCATGTTTTCTAAAAATGGATCTTACACTAACAAGAATGGTTTTTAGAACGCACAGGTGTGTAAACACTTGTGTAACACAAGTTTCAACAAAATAACTATTTTTGTAAAAGTTGACGAGAAGTTGTAAAGACGGAACTTCCATAAAAACGAGGTTTTCACAGAATCGGATTATTTTATATAAAGGTCCACTAAAAGTAATGAGATTTACTTCACAGTTTGGATAAATCACAAGTTCATGAAATTTATGCGATTTATATACATATTTTGACTAGTTTGTGATTTGAACGTTGTTTTGGTTGATTGAGAAAATTGTTGGTTGATTTATAAAAGAAAATGATACGCTTGAAAGCGTGGCCACCTCCAGTTACAGAGGAAACTCTGGCGAAATTTTTCCAAAAACCTAACACTTAGAAATATTTTCACTATAAGTGTTAGAAATACATTTTGACTTGTTTTCAAAATATAAGTTTCGCCACGACTATATTTACAAAACATCGGAGGTGGGATTTTCACAAAATAAAACGTGATACATAAATATATTTAGTATATATTTTTCACAACATCACTTGTATAAGTGTTTATGATTATTTTGTGAACTACGTAAATATTATTTTTAGAGTAAAAATAATATTACTAAGTATTATTTTGGGAAAATCACATGTATTAAAATATAATATTTTGGGAAGAATATTTATATTTTGGAGTTGGAAATAAAATATATTAAGTGAGACTTAATAGTGAAATCTGAATGTTACGATCACATGTATTAAATCCCCCATCCTTGGGAAGGAGAATAACTACCAAGTATATACAGAACGTAAACACGAAATAGTTGCCTAACTATTTCCCAAAAACTTAAACCATAAAGCTAAGGCACGGCCGTCCTTCTAATAGAGTTAGCACGTGTAGGTCGTCATACAGCTGATTGATTTGGAGGCATACTTGGTAGAGACGCACCACTGTGAGTTCATGTCCCCCTTTTCTCTAACTGTTTTCAGTTTTCTTAACTGCGGGGGTGAAATACATGTTACTTTGATTACAAGTACTTTATACATGGTATGGTTAGCGTAAGGAGGTTTACTACTTAGATCATGTGAGTGGGTAGGCAGAAACTGGAGGCCATTAATCCTCATTGTAGGACCGAGGGACGTAAGCGGTAGATCTATCTGGGTGTAGCGAGCCCAACTCTAGGCCCAACAGAACGGACCTCTGAGAGGCCCAACAGAACGGACCTTGGAGTGACTTTGTACCCAACGCTAAATCTGCTAGGTTTGAGTCTTCCTACTAGCACTTCACACATATCATTGGCTTTGCAACCCAATGGTGATCTCTTTTTCCTTATTTGCTACATACTAAGACTATTTTTATACTCACAAAGGTTTACTTACTCACTTACACATGAACTCGCTCAACATTATTGTTGATTTTTCAACTTACATGTATTTCAGGGAATTAAAGATCTGGCGCGGTATGTTATGTTTTCCCGCTGCATATGGGTTCCGAGGTCATCCGGGTTTAGGAAATGTAACTTTTTCCTGGACGAGTCACAAATCTTAAACTGCGTTTTATTCATGTTGATGTTTATGTCTTTCAAAACAATGTTTTATGTTATGAGGTTGTAAGTCCCTAAGACAAAGTTATGTTACTTCAGGTTTTAAAACTTAAATCTATGGATGATCTTGCATGATTTTATTTCATATAGCTTTGTTATGGTTAAGCTATGGTATTAAGAAGTCACACCAAAATAACCACGCTTCCGCAAAGCCAGGGTGTGACATACAGACACTGAGAAATCAACTTTAATGGTGATTAATCCTTGCTCTGTTTTTCAACGGACGAACAAACGATCAGTATCAACTATTATGAGCTGAACTTTTTATGTCAAAATGATTGTTAAATCAAATTTGACTGTCCAAGCTCTGATACCAATTGTTGGATCTGAGTTTGTTTCTGATTGTATTTTCGTTTGAACTTAAGATGGAAATGAAAGAGTTGTGCAGCGGAATTAATATGGAAACAAACTTTGCATACAATCAAACGAGAGTAATGCTTTGATCAAGACATTTTAAACAAGGAACCGAATGATTGAAAATACTTTCAACAACGATTACAAGTAATGCTTGAATACAAACTCCCCCTCAGCCAGAGCTCAGCGTTTGTTCGTGCAAAGAAGACGGTATTGCAAGAGCTAATAGAACAGTACAAAGTACTGAACTATGTATAGGCACTAGCAAACCACTGAGCATCTTTAGCTGACGTCACCATGAAAGTGACATCTAACCTCCTAACAAACTCTAACCTCTGATCTATACAAATACTGATGTACTAACTACTGCTATACAATTCTTTACATAAAAGACACTTAAACAGCTGTTGCATCCTTCCACTGCTGTGAACCAAGCAGTGCTTGTCCGGATCAGCAGTACTAGACTCAAGTGTAACATCTGTGCTTGTAATCTTTGTGAACAGTTCAGTTATCAATAAAACAATGTTATTTGATCCCAATGTTTGTTTGGTTGTGTTTTACATTTTTCATGTTTTGATTTTTGTTCAATTTCAAACTCTACATCGCTTTCTGGAGAGTTATACGCAAACTGATGCGTAAACGTAACCAGTTTAATGCGAAAAATACACCGGAACATCAACATATACTTAACATACCTTAAATAACCCTTACATATCTTAGAAATAAGTTTTGAAGGCTTTGGTATGGCAAAAACAAGTTAATTCGCTTACAAGGACTAAACTTGGCAAACTGCGAAAGTATGTCAATTTGAACTGTAACGAACATTCCGGAACATGACCATAAGTTAAACACAACTTAAATATCCTTTACATAGCTTAGAAATAGGCTTTGAGGGGTTCGGTGTGCTAAAATAAACTTTTGGGTCATTCAGGGACTAAAAGTGTCAAAAAGTGCACAAGTTTGCATTTTTACGCATAACTTACGTTCTGAAAACATCCGGACATCCAAAAATTTATGTAAGCACTAAAATATTTTATTTTAGTGTTTGGCATAAGAAAAATCCATTCGTCGCGTAATTTGGATCATTTTTCGCGCTTATGCGCATTCCGTCGTAATTAAGCGAACATCGCGTTCGTACGACCAAACGAACCAACATCCGGCATATTTTTGAGCATGTTTCATGTCCACAATGTCTAGGCATCATTTTAGGGCCTTAAAGTTGGCTTTACGGGCCTTAGAAGTGTCAGGAATGGCCTTAAACACATGCAGGGACTGAAACTGTCATTTCTGAAACATGTTGGCTGATCAGGCAGGCCATGCGGCCCGCATTATACTTGTCTGATCCTGAAGCGGGCCGCGTCCGACTATCAGACCAGATTAAGTGTTTCTAACAGCAGGTTCCAGCTGTTTTAACCACACCCACACATTCTCAATTGCCTAGTCAGCTGATAAGGATCATTTTTTAGCTACCATAAGGTTCCGACACTTGTACGGATGCGATTAAGGCACGATACTCGACAAACGATCTTAACGGTTACCCGAAAACTATAAATACCCCATCACCCCATTGCAAAACTTACAAGAATTTTGATTTGAGAAACTCTAAGTTGAAACTATTGTTTCATACCTGAGATTTTTGAATCGAAATTAGCATTCGGGGACCCTTCGTAAGTATTCTTTCGTTCTTTTATTGCTTTTCGAGTCTTTTAGAGTATCGGTTTATGGTCAATGCGAAGTTTGTTTGAACTTCGCAACATGAGTGTAATCACGTTGGTTATAGTCCCTTGGGACTATGCCTACTGATTACCACGTTGTCTAGGGTCGTAGGGTAGGCGATCTGATAAATCGCCTATACCTTCGAACCCGACCCATTTGGTCGATCATTAGGATCCAACCAAATACATTAGGTGACCATAGTAGGTAGGGAATAACCTTCCGAGGTTATACCTTATGGTCACGACGTTTAAGTAGTTATATGATAGGTAGTTTATATGCCTTAGGTAAATTACCAGAATACCCTTTTCATGTATAATTGGTAATTAAGCATATGTAACCTAAACTTTTGTCACATAACTGATTATGTAACATGTTTAGGCATATAACACTTGGGCTAGTTAGGCGGTCCGAACGCGTTTCACGCGAACGACGCGTTAAAGTAGATAAGCTACCTAAACGGGTCGTAATGGGTTGGAAGCACTTATGATAGGTTTCAATTAGTATGTAGGCTTTGTTAAACCATATTACACGAGTTTCCATACTCGTTTGGTTTACGAACCCTCATTCTATCCGATCTTCCGATTTAGGTCCGGTTTATTAACATAGTTACCTATATTAGGTGCCGTTTGATTCCGAGATCTCTATCATTATTTGATTGTCACTCCAGGACTACTGAGTAATCTCAAGTGAGTACATAGACCCCTCTTTTACTGTTTTCCAAACTATTTTGGGGTGGAACACATGTGCCTACTTGTTACTTTCATGCTTTCCTGCTTTAACATCATATACCTGCTATGTTCGTTAGTACATTATAGTACATGATTTCATTACATTTTATGCTATGTATGTCCATTGTGTGCATACTTAGTACATTGTTTTAAATTACATTTCATGCTATGTATGTCCATTGTGTGCATACTTAGTACATTGTTTTACATTACATTTCATGCTATGTATGTCCATTGCGTGCATACTTAGTACAGTGTTTTACATTACATTTCATGCTATGTATGTCCATTGTGTACATACTTAGTACATCGTTTCACATTACATTTCATGCTAGGTACGGCCATTGTGTGCATACTTAGTACAGTTGTTTTCATAACATGCTTACATTTTGGTATAACATTTGGTTTGTTTAACATGGAACAATACATTCATTAACATTGATCACGCCATTCGTTAGTAGGTAGTGGTACCATAGGAATTGACAACTCCCGTTCCTGAAATCCTGGGTTTGTTTGGATTGGAAGGAATGACCGAATTCGATATACATAACTTAGATAAACCTTTAATTTGTTTAAGGGTTTATCGCCACAGTCTCAAGGCTTGGATGTATGCATTTTCACAATACCGCATAGATGTTTGTATAAGTAAAGCATGCATTTGTTACACAAAACATAACTTTGATTTAAACTATGTTTTACTTCAATACCTTGTTTCATTTTACATATGGTTTAGTTGATATATTTCACTTACCATACATGACATCTTTGGTTACACATTACATGATCTACATTGAACATAAACATTTTGACATTGATATACACATTTGGTGGTTTACATTGGACATAGACATTTTGATATGGTTTACACAATAACACTTGACAATTGATTTGTACATGAACAAGTAATTTGGGTAACGAGGCGTGTGTAATATGATACAAACATGGTGGATACGCCGCTGGTACTTCCTATATATAAGTGTTTGTATAATATTACATATCGTAACGTTATTTAAATCATTTCAGTATAAACATATTACATTTTATACAAATAACATACTTTTCTCAAGACATTGTTTTACAAAACAGTTTATTTTATACAACTCATTTTAAATGGTTATTCATTTAACCTTACATTTATTTATACATATCAACTGATCTTATTGTATTTCAAATGATTTACAAGACAAAGAAAATTACAAGGTTCATGACTAAACATTTTCTTAAACTCAAGTCATGAATCCTATTTTCACAAAACCTATGTATCTCACAGGAATTTTTATGCTGACGTACCTATTTTCACATGTGTTTTCAGGTGCTTTTCCGTAGGATGTTGATCAGGACACTAGGGCGGACCTGTGCCTTAGAAACATAAAACGAAGATAGACTTTGTTTAATTATGTTATAAACTCTTTTGATTCCTGTTTAAAACAATGTAACTATTATGTTGATAAATAAATACAACTTTGTATGCCATGGTTATGAAACAATTAATTCTGTTACAACACTCCCCGACATTTTCCGCCACGTCTTGTACGTTATACGTGGTCGGGGTGTGACAGAAGAGTTGGTATCAGAGCCAATGGTTATAGGGAATTAGGTTATTAGTAATGCTTTGACCTAGACTATAACTTTTCTAGGACCCTAACACAAGTTATCTTGTGTTTAGATCTTAAAACATGTACATCACCTATCCTTAGGTGATTATCAAAACAAGAACCAAATTTTTCCGAAACAATTTTTTTTGAAAAACAATCATCTGTTTTTGGATGATTTATTACAAGGTTTTAAAACCCTCTATTGTAAGGTTTTGAACCCTCTATTGTAATGTTTTGAACCCTCTGTTATATGGTTTTGAACCCTTCCAGTTTGGTTTTTCTGGCCTTGTGCCTTCAAATTTTCAAAATCTCGTCAACGTTTTGGGTTTTAAATAATGTGAACACGTGCAAACTGGAAGTGTGAATGCCTGTATTCTGGGTTTTCTGTCTAGGCAAGCACTTCGTATATATCTCATCAGACGCGAGACCAGTTCTGCTTACCTGGGAATTCTTGGGATGAGTGTTCACTTATAGGCGAGCATGTCTTCGTGATACATTATTTTTGATCCATTTACTTTGATTAGTCACTGTGTGTCGTTTGTTTGCTTGGTAATGCGGACGAATGACCACCATCTTTGCTTTTTGTTAATTTTGTTTCATTTCATTCTCTTCATCCAATCATCTCACTCGTTTCCTTTCATGTTTTCCTCTTTTAGAATGCCTCCTCGACGCGAGAACCAGATAGCGACTGCCGAACTGGCAGAAATTACTGCGCAGCAGATGGCTGCTCAATTCCCAAATCTCTTTGCTCAATGGCACCAAGCCAACAACAATAACAATGCTCCATGCAAATACAAGGATTTTAACTCGGCTAAACCACTCAAGTTTAGTGGTTCTGAAGGAGCGACTGGGCTTCTTCAGTGGTTCGAGAGCATTGAGAATACTTTCCGCCACGTGCAGTGTGCTGACAATCGCAAGGTCGAGTTTTCTTCAAGTGTGTTTCAGAAGAGGGCTCTCACATGGTGGAACGGGGTTATGAGGGATCGTGGTGCTGAAATTGCTCTAGCACAGACATGGGCTGAACTTAGAGCCCTTATGATGAGGGAATTCTGTCCTCGTCATGAACAGCGAGCGTTGGAGAAAGAGTTTGATGATTTGAAGCAAGATAGTGGTGAGCACAGGGAATATACTGATAGGTTTGAGGAGTTGAGTCTGCTTTGCCCAAAAATGGTTACCCCACTTGACAAGGCTATCGAAAGATACATTGACGGCCTACCTGACTCAGTACAAGATATCATTACTGGTAGTGACCCTGCCACACTTCGTCAGGCGATAGAGTTATCAGCGACATTGACTGAGTCGCAGATTCGGAAGAATAAGTTACACAGGAAGGGTGACAAGGGCAAGAAACAGTCGGCTGACAAGGAAGATAGCAAGAAGGGTCAAAACAAGAATGGAAAGGAGTCTAGTTCATCAAAAAGGGCAAGGAAGCGTAAGGCTTCCCAAAACTATGCAGTTACTGCCCAAGCTAACCAGGCAGCTCCCAACCAACCCGCACAGCCTCCAGCGAAGAAACCCTATTCAGGGAATGCACCTTTGTGCAATAGATGCAACAGTCACCATCAGCCGCAACATCAGTGCCGCTTCTGTAATAACTGTGGGAAGTCGGGTCATCTTGCCGCTACTTGCCGCTTTCCTGCTAACCAGAATCAGGCCGTTCATAACCAAGCTCAACAAGTTGCTAATCCTCCTGTTCAACAACAGGGTCAAGCTGCAAGACCACAATACCCACCGGGTGCTTGTTATAACTGTGGGGATCTGACCCACTACAGGAACCGGTGCCCAAGGCTAGCCAAACAGAATCAGAATCAGAATTAGGCTCAGGCTCGAGGGCGAGCTTTTAACATGAATGCCCAAGAGGCACAGGCAGACGATAATGTGGTGAACGGTACGTTCTTTATTAATAATCAGCCTGCATCTGTTCTTTTCGATTCTGGTGCCGACAAGAGTTTTGTGTCATTGTCTTTTGAGCCAATGCTTCGCGTGTCTAGAACGAAACTAAGTAAATCTTTGACAGTAGAGGTTGCTAGTGGTGAACCCATTATTCTTGATTCTGTTATTCATAACTGCCAGTTGAATCTTAACGACCATCTTTTTCCTATCGACCGCACGCCAATGCAACTTGGAAGCTTCGACGTCATTGTGGGTATGGATTGGTTATCCAAGCATCACGCGTAGGTAGTTTGTTTCGAGAAGATCGTTCGTGTGCCGCTTTCGACAGGCGAGATCCTACAGGTCCGTGGTGAGAAACCTACCGGTGGTCTCAAACTCATGTCTTGTTTTCAAGCTCGGAAATATCTGAGGAAGAACTATGTGGCTTTCTTAGCACATGTTACAGCAGATAAAGGCAAGGGTAAGTCTATTTCAGATATTCCTATCGTTCGGGATTTCTCTGAAGTATTCCCTGAAGATTTACCTGGTCTACCTCCAACACGCCAAGTCGAGTTCCGAATTGATCTCGTACCTGGTGCAAATCCCGTTGCCAGAGCTCCATATCGTCTTGCACCGTCTGAGATGCAAGAGTTGTCTAAGCAGCTGCAGGAGCTCTCTGACAAAGGTTTTATCCGTCCCAGCTTTTCACCTTGGGGTGCTCCCATTCTTTTTGTCAAGAAGAAGGATGGATCTTTTAGGATGTGTATCGATTACCGTGAGCTTAACAAGCTTACCATCAAGAATCGATATCCCCTACCTCGCACAGATGATCTCTTTGATCAGCTACAGGGCGCTTCTTATTTTTCTAAGATAGATCTGCGTTCCGGGTATCATCAACTTCGGGTGCATGAAGAAGATATTCCCAAGACAGCGTTCCGTACTCGTTATGGGCATTATGAGTTCACAGTCATGCCATTCGGTGTGACTAATGCTCCTGCTGTTTTCATGGACTTAATGAATAGGGTCTGCAAACCTTATTTGGATCAGTTTGTCATTGTTTTTATTGACGACATCTTGATATACTCTAAGACGCGAGCTGAACACGAGCAACATCTTCGTCTTACTCTGGAACTCCTAAAGAAAGAGCAACTTTTCGCCAAATTCTCCAAGTGCGAATTTTGGCTTAAAGAAGTTCAATTTTTAGGACATATTATTAACGAACGAGGTATTCATGTAGATCCCTCCAAGATCAGTGCGATTAAGGATTGGGATACGCCTACTACTCCTACTGAAGTTCGTTCTTTTCTTGGTCTAGCGGGTTATTATCGCCACTTCATTGAGAACTTCTCTAAGATTGCAGTTCCTCTAACTGCTCTAACTCAGAAGAACAAACCCTTTGATTAGGGATTCAAACAAGAGGAAGCTTTTCAAAACTTGAAGCGGAAGCTTTGTGATGCGCCTGTTCTATCATTGCCTGAGGGTGATAATGATTTTGTTGTGTATTGTGATGCATCGAAATTGGGCCTTGGTTGTGTTCTGATGCAAAGGAACAAAGTCATAGCATATGCATCGAGGCAGTTGAAGATACATGAGAAAAACTACACCACTCATGATCTTGAGTTGGGTGCAGTTGTTTTCGCTCTAAAGATCTGGAGACACTATTTGTATGGTACAAAATGTGTTGTTTTCACTGACCACAAAAGTCTTCAACATATCTTCAACCAGAAAGAACTCAACATGAGGCAACGACGTTGGGTCGAGCTACTAAACGACTATGACTGCGAAATTCGCTACCATCCTGGTAAGGCGAATGTCGTAGCTGATGCATTGAGTTGTAAGGAACGTACTAAGCTTCATTGTGTACGTGTTCAATTTGTTATTCAAACTCGATCCGATATCCAAGCACGCATTTCTCAGGCCCAACAATCTTGTGTTTCACAAGGTTTCATGGATAAGGAATTTCCTTATCACATAACACCTACTCTGGAACTGAAGGACAATGGATCGTATTACTTTATGGACCGTTTGTGGGTCCCAAGTCAGGATGATCTTCGTACCTTGCTTATGGATGAAGCCCATAAGTCTCGTTATTCTATTCATCCGGGCTCAGATAAGATGTATAAGGATCTTCGTATTCAGTATTGGTGGCCTGGTATGAAGAAAGACATTGCCTTATACGTATCAAAATGCCTTACTTGTCTAAAGGTTAAGGCTGAACATCAGCATCCATCTGGTTTATTGGTGCAACCAGAGATCCCAGTTTGGAAATGGGAAAACATTACTATGGATCTTGTTACCAAACTTCCACGCACTAAGAAAGGTCATGATGCCATCTGGGTAGTCGTTGATCGTCTTACTAAGTCAGCACATTTCTTGCCAATCCGTGAGGATTTTCCTGCTGACAGACTTGCTAAAATCTATGTGGATGAAATTGTAGCTCGACATGGTGTTCCTTTGAACATCATTTCTGACAGAGATGCTCGTTTCACTTCTCATTTTTGGAGAACCATGCAATCTGCTATGGGGACCCAACTTAATCTGAGCACAGCTTATCATCCGCAAACGGATGGTCAATCTGAGAGAATAATCCAGACTCTGGAGGATATGCTTAGAGCTTGTGTGATCGACTTTGTTGGTAGTTGGGATTCACATCTTCAGTTAATTAAATTCTCCTACAACAACAGTTATCACACCAGCATCAAAATGGCTCCTTTCGAGGCTCTCTATGGTCGAAAATGTCGTTCACCAGTCTGCTGGAATGAGATTGGCGAGGCTCAACTTACTGGACCTGCCCTCATTTTAGAGACAACTGATAAGGTCAAGAAAGTTCGTGATAACCTTCAGACAGCTATGAGCCGTCAAAAGAGTTACGCGGATCCAAAGCGCAAACCCTTGGAATTTCAAGTCGGTGATCGAGTAATACTTAAGGTCTCACCTTGGAAATGTGTGATCAGATTTGGAAAGAAAGGAAAACTTGCACCTAGATACGTTGGACCATTCAAGATCGTTGAAAGAATCGGAAAGGTAGCCTACAGACTTGAGTTACCTCCTGAACTTGGAAATGTTCATCCAACTTTTCACGTGTCCAATCTCAAGAGGTGTTTAGCTGATGAGAATCTCCACATACCACTTGACGAAATTCGTGTTGGCAAAACACTGAAATTTGTTGAGAAGCCAGTGGAAATCATGGAACGTGAAGTCAAGTGGCTTAAACGCAAGCGCATTCCTTTGGTCAAAGTTCGCTGGGAAGCCAAACGTGGACCTGAGTTTACTTGGGAACGCGAAGATAAAATGAAGGCGAAATATCCGCATCTTTTTCCACGAGTTTCCTCTAAATAAATTTCGGGACGAAATTTCCACAAGTAGGGGAGACTGTAACATCTGTGCTTGTAATCTTTGTGAACAGTTCAGTTATCAATAAAACAATGTTATTTGATCCCAATGTTTGTTTGGTTGTGTTTTACATTTTTCATGTTTTGATTTTTGTTCAATTTCAAACTCTACATCGCTTTCTGGAGAGTTATACGCAAACTGATGCATAAACGTAACCAGTTTAATGCGACAAATACTTCGGAACATCAACATATACTTAACATACCTTAAATAACCCTTACATAACTTAGAAATAATTTTTGAAGGCTTTGGTATGGCAAAAACAAGTTAATTCGCTTACAAGGACTAAACTTGGCAAACTGCGAAAGTATGTCAATTTGAACTGTAACGAACATTCCGGAACATGACCATAAGTTAAACACACCTTAAATATCCTTTACATAGCTTAGAAATAGGCTTTGAGGGGTTCAGTGTGCTAAAATAAACTTTTGGGTCATTCAGGGACTAAAAGTGTCAAAAAGTGCACAAGTTTGCATTTTTACGCATAACTTACGTTCTGAATACATCCGGACATCCAAAAATTTATATAAGCACTAAAATATTTTATTTTAGTGTTTGGCATAAGAAAAATCCATTCGTCGCGTAATTTGGATCGTTTTTCGCGCTTATGCGCATTCCGTCGTAATTAAGCGAACATCGCGTTCGTACGACCAAACGAACCAACATCCGACATATTTTTGAGCATGTTTCATGTCCACAATGTCTAGGCATCATTTTAGGGCCTTAAAGTTGGCTTTACGGGCCTTAGAAGTGTCGGGAATGGCCTTAAACACATGCAGGGACTGAAACTGTCATTTCTGAAACATGTTGGCTGATCAGGCAGGCCATGCGGCCCGCATTATACTTGTCTGATCCTGAAGCGGGCCGCGTCCGACTATCAGACCATATTAAGTGTTTCTAACAGTAGGTTCCAGCTGTTTTAACCACACCCACATATTCTCAATTGCCTAGTCAGCTGATAAGGATCATTTTTTAGCTACCATAAGGTTCCGACACTTATACGGATGCGATTAAGGCACGATATACGACAAACGATCTTAACGGTTACCCGAAAACTATAAATACCCCATCACCCCATTGCAAAACTTACAAGAATTTTGATTTGAGAAACTCTAAGTTGAAACTATTGTTTCATACCTGAGATTTTTGAATCGAAATTAGCATTCGGGGACCCTTCGTAAGTATTCTTTCGTTCTTTTATTGCATTTCGAGTCTTTTAGAGTCTGAAAGTCCAACTTTGTTTGACTTTCTGCATTGACCAGTTTATGGTCAATGCGAAGTTCGTTTGAACTTCGCAACGTGAGTGTAATCACGTTGGTTATAGTCCCTTGGGACTATGCCTACTGATTACCACGTTGTCTAGGGTCGTAGGGTAGGCGATCTGATAAATCGCCTATACCTTCGAACCCGACCCATTTGGTCGATCATTAGGATCCGACCAAATACATTAGGTGACCATAGTAGGTAGGGAATAACCTTCCGAGGTTATACCTTATGGTCACGACGTTTAAGTAGTTGTATGATAGGTATTTTATATGCCTTAGGTAAATTACCAGAATACCCTTTTCATGTATAATTGGTAATTAAGCATATGTAACCTAAACTTTTGTCACATAACTGATTATGTAACATGTTTAGGCATATAACACTTGTCATAGGGCTAGTTAGGCGGTCCGAACGCGTTTCACGCGAACAACGCGTTAAAGTAGCATAAGCTACCTAAACGGGTCGTAATGGGTCGGAAGGACTTATGATAGGTTTCAATTAGTATGTAGGCTTTGTTAAACCATATTACACGAGTTTCCATACTCGTTTGGTTTACGAACCCTCATTCTATCCGATCTTCCGATTTAGGTCCGGTTTATTAACATAGTTACCTATATTAGGTGCCGTTTGATTCCGAGATCTCTATCATTATTTGATTGTCACTCCAGGACTACTGAGTAATCTCAAGTGAGTACATAGACCCCTCTTTTACTGTTTTCCAAACTATTTTAGGGTGGAACACATGTGCCTACTTGTTACTTTCATGCTTTCCTGCTTTAACATCATATACCTGCTATGTTTGTTAGTACATTATAGTACATGATTTCATTACATTTTATGCTATGTATGTCCATTGTGTGCATACTTAGTACATTATTTTACGTTACATTGCATGCTATGTATGTCCATTGTGTGCATACTTAGTACATTGTTTTACATTACATTTCATGCTATGTATGTCCATTGCGTGCATACTTAGTACAATGTTTTACATTACATTTCATGCTATGTATGTCCATTGTGTACATACTTAGTACATCGTTTCACATTACATTTCATGCTAGGTACGGCCATTGTGTGCATACTTAGTACAGTTGTTTTCATAACATGCTTACATTTTGGTATAACATTTGGTTTGTTTAACATGGAACAATACATTCATTAACATTGATCACGCCGTTCGTTAGTAGGTAGTGGTACCATAGGAATTGACAACTCCCGTTCCTGAAATCCTGGGTTTGTTTGGATTGGAAGGAATGACCGAATTCGATATACATAACTTAGATAAACCTTTAATTTGTTTAAGGGTTTATCGCCACAGTCTCAAGGCTTGGATGTATGCATTTTCACAATACCGCATAGATGTTTGTATCAGTAAAGCATGCATTTGTTACACAAAACTTAACTTTGATTTAAACTATGTTTTACTTCAATACCTTGTTTTGTGCGTTTTACATATGGTTTAGTTGATATATTTCACTTACCATACATGACATTTTTGGTTACACATTACATGATCTACATTGAACATAAACATTTTGACATTGATATACACATTTGGTGGTTTACATTGGACATAGACATTTTGATATGGTTTACACAATAACACCTGACAATTGATTTGTACATGAACAAGTTACATTGGTGGTTGGTTGGGTAAGTAATTTGGGTAACGAGGCGTGTGTAATATGATACAAACATGGTGGATACGCCGCTGGTACTTCCTATATATAAGTGTTTGTATAATATTACATATCGTAACGTTATTTAAATCATTTTAGTATAAACATATTACATTTTATACAAATAACATACTTTTCTCAAGACATTTTTTTACAAAACAGTTTATTTTATACAACTCATTTTAAATGGTTATTCATTTAACCTTACATTTATTTATACATATCAACTGATCTTATTGTGTTTCAAATGATTTACAAGACAAAGCAAATTACAAGGTTCATGACCAAACATTTTCTTAAACTCAAGTCATGAATCCTATTTTCACAAAACCTATGTATCTCACAGGCATTTTTATGCTGACGTACCTATTTTCACATGTGTTTTCAGGTGCTTTTCCGTAGGATGTTGATCAGGACACTAGGGCGGACCTGTGCCTTAGAAACATAAAACGAAGATAGACTTTGTTTAATTATGTTATAAACTCTTTTGATTCCTGTTTAAAACAATGTAACTATTATGTTGATAAATAAATACAACTTTGTATGCCATGGTTATGAAACAATTAATTCTGTTACAACACTCCCCGACGTTTTTCGCCACGTCTTGTACGTTATACGTGGTCGGGGTGTGACATCAAGGCAGTAGATTGAATCAACAGAGCTTTGGTGTTCCATCAGTCTTTGACATTGGGCAGTAGATGCAAGGCAACTATTGTAGGTCAGCACTTAGTAAGATCAGCAGATAGGAGGTCAGCAGATATGAAACCACTTTCAAGGGGAGAGATTTGTATGTAAACATCTGCTTATTCTGGATCCACTGCTCTGATCCAGTTTTGGCTTTAATTATCTGTTCCTCTGATAGGGTTCAATCCCAACAATTACAATCACGTTGCGAAGTTCAAACGAACTTCGCATTGACCATAAACTGGTCAACGCAGAAAGTCAAACAAAGTTTGACTTTCGGACTCGAAAAGCAATAAAAGAACGAAGGAATACTTACGAAGGGTCCCCGAATGCTAATCTCGATTCAAGTAACTCAGGTATGAAACAATGGTTTCAACTTAGAGTTTCTCAAATCAAAATTCTAGTGGGTTTTGCAATTGAAGGCATGGGGTATTTATAGGATTTCCCGAACCGTTAGGATCGTTTCTTGGAAAACGTGCTTCAATCTTGGCCATACACTTGCACCTATGGTATTGTAATACCATGTTCACATCAAACTAGCCCATAGTATTTCCCAAAACCATGTGCAAAGGTGGTATAGGCCAGATTCAATGTTTCTGCACAGAAAGTTTCAATAATGGCAGATTTGGTCCCTGTAGTGTAATAAGGCCTTTTCCGACGCGTTTAAGGCCCGTTAACCCCATTTCAAAGCTCTAAAATGAAGTTAAAGTAAAGGAAACTTAAAATTTTCTCAAAAATATCTCGGATGTCGGTTCTTTTAGCCGTATGGTTGCGTTGTTCGGCTAATTACGACGGAATGCGCATAAGCGCGAAAAACGATCCAAATGACGCGACGAATGGATTTTTCTCATGCCAAACACTAAAATAAAATATTTTAGTGCTTACATAAATTTTTGGATGTCCGGATGTATTCAGAACGTGAGTTATGCGCAAAAGTGCAAACTTGTGCACTTTTTGACACTTTTAGTCCCTGAATGACCCAAAAGTTTATTTTAGCACACCGAACCCCTCAAAGCCTATTTCTAAGCTATGTAAAGGATATTTATTGTATGTTTAACTTATGATCATGTTCCGGAATGTTCGTTACTATTCAAATTGGCATACTTTTGCGGTTTGTCAAGTTTAGTCCCTGTAAGCGAATTAACTTGTTTTTGCCATACCAAAGCCTTCAAAACTTATTTCTAAGTTATGTAAAGGTTATTTAAGGTATGTTAAGTATATGTTGATGTTCCGGAGTATTTTCCGCATTTAAACTGATTACGTTTACGCATCAGTTTGCGTATAACTCTCCAGAAAGCGATATAGAGTTTGAAATTGAGCAAAAGTCAAAACATGAAAAATGTAAAACACAACCAAACAAACATTGGGATCAAATAACATTGTTTTATTGATAACTAAACTGTTCACAATGATTACAAGCACAGATGTTACAGTCTCCCCTACTTGTGGAAATTTCGTCCCGAAATTTATTTAGAGGAAACTCATGGAAAAAGATGCGGATATTTCGCCTTCATTTGATATTCGCATTCCCAAGTAAACTCGGGTCCACGTTTAGCTTCCCAGCGAACTTTGACCAAAGGAATGCGCTTGCGTTTGAGCCACTTGACTTCACGTTCCATGATTTCCACTGGCTTCTCAACAAATTTCAGTGTTTTATCAACACGAATTTCGTCAAGCGGTATGTGGAGGTTCTCATCAGCTAAACACCTCTTGAGATTCGACACGTGAAAGGATGGATGAACATTTCCAAGTTCAGGAGGTAACTCAAGTCTGTAGGCTACCTTACCGATTCTTTCGACGATCTTGAATGGTCCAACGTATCTAGGTGCAAGTTTTCCTTTCTTTCCAAATCTGATCACACTTTTCCAAGGTGAGACCTTAAGTAATACTCGATCACCGACTTGAAATTCCAAGGGTTTTCGTTTTGGGTCCGCGTAACTCTTTTGACGGCTTCTAGCTGTCTGAAGGTTATCCCGAACTTTCTTGACCTTATCAGTTGTCTCTAAAATGAGGGCAGGTCCAGTAAGCTGAGCCTCGCCAATCTCATTCCAGCAGACTGGTGAACGACATTTTCGACCATAGAGAGCCTCGAAAGGAGCCATTTTGATGCTGGTGTGATAACTGTTGTTGTAGGAGAATTCAATTAACGGAAGATGTGAATCCCAACTACCACCAAAGTCGATCACACAAGCTCTAAGCATGTCCTCCAAAGTCTGGATTGTTCTCTCAGATTGACCATCCGTTTGCGGATGATAAGCCGTGCTCAGATTAAGTTGGGTCCCCATAGCAGATTGCATGGTTCTCCAAAAATGAGAGGTGAAACGAGCATCTCTGTCAGAAATGATGTTCAAAGGAACACCATGTCGAGCTACAATTTCGTCCACATAGATTTTTGCAAGTCTGTCAGCAGGAAAGTCCTCACGGATTGGCAAGAAATGTGCTGACTTAGTAAGACGATCAACGACTACCCAGATGGCATCATGACCTTTCTTTGTGCGTGGAAGTTTGGTAACAAGATCCATAGTAATGTTTTCCCATTTCCAAACTGGGATCTCTGGTTGCACCAATAAACCAGAAGGACGCTGATGTTCAGCCTTAACCTTAAGACAAGTAAGGCATTTTGATACGTATAAGGCAATGTCTTTCTTCATACCAGGCCACCAATAGTGAATACGAAGATCCTTATACATCTTATCTGAGCCAGGATGAACAGAATAACGCGACTTATGGGCTTCATCCATAAGCCAGGTGCTAAGGTTATCTTGGCTAGGGACCCACAAACGGTCCATGAAGTAATACGATCCATTGTCCTTCAGTTCTAGATCAGGTGTTATGTGATAGGGAAATTCCTTATCCATCAAACCTTGTGAAACACAAGATTGTTGAGCCTGAGAAATGCGTGCTTGGATATCGGATCGAGCTTGAATAACAGATTGAACACGTACACAATGAAGCTTAGTACGTTCCTTACGACTCTATGCATCGGCTACGACATTCGCCTTACCAGGATGGTAGCGAATTTCGCAGTCATAGTCGTTTAGTAGCTCAACCCAACGTCGTTGCCTCATGTTGAGTTCTTTCTGATTGAAGATATGTTGAAGACTTCTGTGGTCAGTGAAAACCACACATTTTGTACCGTACAAATAGTGTCTCCAGATCTTTAGAGCGAAAACAACTGCACCCAACTCAAGATCATGAGTGGTGTAGTTCTTCTCATTTATCTTCAACTGCCTCGATGCGTATGCTATGACTTTTTTCCTTTGCATTAGAACACAGCCAAGACCCAGTTTCGATGCATCACAATACACAACAAAATCATCATCACCCTCAGGCAATGATAGAACAGGCACATCGCAAAGCTTCTGCTTCAAGTTTTGAAAAGCTTCCTCTTGTTTGAATCCCCAATCAAAGGGTTTGTTCTTCTGAGTTAGAGCAGTTAGAGGAACTGCAATCTTCGAGAAGTTTTCTATGAAGCGGCGATAATAACCCGCTAGACCAAGAAAAGAATGAACCTCAGTAGGAGTAGTAGGCGTATCCCAATCCTTAATCGCACTGATCTTGGAGGGATCTACATGAATACCTTGTTCGTTGATAATATGTCCTAAGAATTGAAATTCTTTAAGCCAAAATTCGCACTTGGAGAATTTAGCGAAAAGTTGCTCTTTCTTTAGGAGTTCCAGAGTAAGACGAAGATGTTGCTCGTGATCAGCTCGCGTCTTAGAATAAATCAAGATGTCGTCAATAAAAACAATGACGAACTGATCTAAATAAGGCTTGCAGACCCTATTCATTAAGTCCATGAAAACAGCAGGAGCATTAGTCAAACCGAATGGCATGACTGTAAACTCATAATGCCCATAACGAGTGCGGAAAGCTGTCTTGGGAATATCTTCTTCATGCATCCGAAGTTGATGATATCCAGATCGCAGATCGATCTTTGAAAAATATGAAGCGACTTGTAACTGATCAAAGAGATCGTCTATGCGCGGTAGGGGATATCGATTCTTGATGGTAAGCTTGTTAAGCTCACGATAATCGATACACATCCTAAAAGATCCATCCTTCTTCTTGACAAAAAGAACGGGAGCACCCCAAGGTGAAAAGCTAGGACGGATAAAACCTTTGTCAGAGAGTTCCTGAAGCTGCTTAGACAACTCTTGCATCTCAGACGGTGCAAGACGATATGGAGCTCTGGCAAAGGGATTTGCACCAGGTACGAGATCAATACGGAACTCGACTTGGCGTGCTGGAGGTAGACCAGGTAAGTCTTCATGGAATACTTTAGAATAATCCCGAACGACAAGAATATCTGAAATAGACTTACCCTTGCCTTTATCTGCTATAACATGTGCTAAGAAGGCCACATAATTCTTCCGCAGATATTTCCGAGCTTTATAACAAGACATGAGCTTGAGGCCACCAGCAAGTTTCTCACCACGAACCTGTAGGATCTCGCCTGTCGAAAGCGGCACACGAACAATCTTCTCAAAACAAACTACCTCTGCGCGATGCTTGGATAACCAATCCATACCCACTATAACGTCGAAGCTTCCAAGTTGCATTGGCGTGAGGTCGATAGGAAAAAGATGGTCGTTAAGGTTCAACTGGCAGTTGCGAAGAACAGAATCAAGAATAATGGGTTCACCACTAGCAACCTCTACTGTCAAAGATTTACCTAGTTTCGTTCTAGACACGCGAAGCATTGGCTCAAAAGACAATGACACAAAACTCTTGTCGGCACCAGATGTGACACTCTAGGTTTTCCCGAGCAAATATCTTGTATTAACATTATGTGGATATACGTTATTAAATGTTGGTGCGTGTTATCTCGATGATTTTATGTGATCCTTGTGCTAAGTGTGATGAATGTGTGTATATTATATATATGTATGTGTGTTATATGAGTGGGCCGAGACCCCAAAGGACCCGACTCGAGACCACCCTCGGTCTCGAGTGAACAGTAAACACTCGGGCCGGTTGGGCCATGCAACCTAGAAGCCCACCCGGAAACCCCTAACCCACTCGAGATATATAACCGGCCAACCCTCACAACTTTCACCATTTTTGCAACATCACTCTCACACTCTCTCATCTCACACACTCTCCCTCTCTCTCTCTAAAAACCCTAAAACCCTAAGGTTCTAACATCACCCTCTCCTCCTCTCCTCTCCCTCTCTCGGATCGAACCGGCGACAACAAAAGGGACTCGGATCATCGCGGATTAGCTCGAGATCATCACTCGGAACTTGGTTCATCAATTTCTTGTACCCCTCCATCCAACCGGTTAGTGTATTATAGTTGTTTGACTTAAAATGATGGTTCATGATGCACAAACTATTTGATTAGTTGGATGTTTGATTGATTATGTGCTTGTTAGGTAATAGAATTGTTATCAAATGCAAATGAACAATGTGTGTTGCTTATGAGCCAAATGAATGACTTGAAATAACTAGTGTGCTTTGAACAAGTGATTCATGCTAGAAAAATGAAGGGAAATGTTGCTTTGGTATCTAGTCTATGTGCTATGATTTTGCCCGAAAAATACAAGGTTATGTAGGATGAGGATATGATGATTACATGTTGAATATGCATGAATATTTGATGAACTATTTGAATGTTGATATGAATATTTGAAAACAGTAGGTTTGATCCATTTTCATTTGATATTAGACAAAGAAACATGTTTTAAGCATTCTGGTTGGTTAGTACAAAATCTCATGAAATTGAAATCTCATTGGTTAGTACATCAAAGGTTCTAGAAGGATTCTTGTGCACGTATCCGAGGTTGCGACTCGAAACCCCCGGTTGCGACTCGCAACCAAAACATGACAACTCGAGACTACGGCGGTTGCGACTCGCAACCAGATCATGACAAGTCGAAACCTCCAGTTGCGACTCGTAACCAGATCATGACAACTCGAAACCTCCGGTTGCGACTCGTAACCAGATCATGACAAGTCGAAACCTCCGGTTGCGACTCGTAACCAGATCATGACAACTCGAGACCTCCGGTTGCGACTCGCAACTGTGTGTTCTCGAGTCGAGACCACCTGGTCTCGACTGGGCTGTTAGTTATTGGGCCCAAGTGTATTCACTGTACATGCTTGTTACTGTTTAGTTGGGCTACGTGTTAACTGTTAACTGTTGCTGTTAAAGAACTTAGACGGGCCCAATGACTTATTGGGTAATTATATGTTGTGCATGCTATGTGTTAGTTATGTGTAGATTATACGTGCTTACTTGTACCCCAACTTGACCCATATTCGGTAACCATGCTAGGACGTGGTGACCAACGTGATCGACCGGGTAATTAATCTACCGAGCAACCCAAGGTGAGTTCACAACCTAAAGCATGTATTCCCGGTGGTTTGGGAAACGGAACTAAAAACAACACTATCCCCTTTTGAGGGATACAACTTACTTTTCTTCCCTTGTTATTGGGAACCTTTTAGTTAATTACTGTTTATACGGATTGCAACAAACGGCACTAAACGAAACTCTATCACTTAAAGTCCCTACTACATAATACCGATTAGTCGCCGGGGCCAGGCGAACGGGTTATTAGTTGATAGCGCTATTTAGGTCTTACCAACCTCACACCGTGCCAAGGTATGGGATCGGTCGTGAACTAATGTACTCAGGCATCCGTCAATGATGATAGAACATTGACATCGGGGCACTCTGCGGATACGCAACGGTCACCTAGTGTTCGGTATTGGAAAAACAGTTTAGTTGCTAACTTTTGGGGTAGCTCCCCATGGCATGTATAAACGGATAAATTAACTGGTGAAACAAGTTTTTGGTAATTAAAACTGGACAACTAGTGAACTCACTCAGCATTATTGTTGACCCCTTACTGCATGCTTTGCAGGTAACCAGTGACTCAGGAGCTTGTGGCTTGGGAAGTGTAGTGGTCGTCTAAACCCGCGTGTTGGGTTCTAAATAACTTGAACTATGAACTTTGTTTAAACTATTTTGCCTATGCTTCCGCTATTTACTTAAACTGTTATTTAAACCTAACTTTCGAACTTTAAACTATGATGCTTACGAACTATTAAGGTTGGTGATCATCTTTATTATTATCCAAATACTCAGTATAATTGGTGGCTGGATCCTGGTCGGTCACGCCCTCAAGCGGACGGTACTCCGCAGGTGGAATTTGAGGGTGTGACAGATTGGTATCAGAGCCATTGGTTATAGTGAACTTGGTTTTAAAAAGAAGAGTCTTTTTGAGAAAAACCAGACTATAACCCGTGACTCGTGACGACACTACACTCCAAGTGCAAGGCTCGACTTATCTGACCTCATAGCTCGGACCCATGTTTACTTGCTTGATTTGTCTTATTGCTTTCTGCCTTGCTATACGTACTAGTGTGCCTAATTAGATAGATACACATCTCTCTTCTACCTCATTCTCGCTACGTTACAACATTACACTCATACTGTGTTTTCTGGTTATGAAGACAATGAGTGGACGCGGAAGAGGAAGCGTTAACATGACTCAGGCTCAATTCGCTAACTTGCTCAACACGGTGGCTGCAGCTTTCGCAGCTCACCCTGGAGGTAAACTTGTTGCTAAAGGATGTTTAGATCCTACCCCCACATCGTCTTTTCACCTCTAAAACCTATTCGCTCCATTTCTCACAACAGGTCAGCCTGCGCCTGCGCAACCACGTGTTTGTACTTTCAAAACCTTCATGGATGGCAAGCCTCTCCCTTTCAACGGCACTGAGGGTGCCATAGGCCTTCTGCATTGGATTGAGAAGGCCGAAGCTGTCTTTGCCGTCTGCGAGTGTCCCCCTGCTAACTGGGTTAAGTACGCAACTGGTACGCTTGAAGGAAACGCGCTTTCATGGTGGAAAGCACAGATTCAGATGCTTGGTCTGGAAACTGCTAATGCTACGGCATGGGAGGATTTCAAGGATATGATCAAAGAGGAGTACTGTCACAGGGATGACATCCACAAACTTGAGAACGAGTACTATGCGCTCAAGATGGTCGGATCAGAGATTGAGACCTACACTAAGCAGTCCAACGACTATGCGGCACTTTGCCCAAACATGTCCCAACCTATGTATCGAAGGGTCGAATTGTACATCAAAGGCTTGGTCCCAGAAATCCGGAGCCATGTGACCTCGGCCAACCTCAACACCATACAGCCCGTGGTTCGTCTTGCTCACAAACTCACCAATCAGGCTGTGGAAGAGGGCAAGCTGCCCCAGAGGATCGGTGCTACTGCTGGAACTTCTGGCGATAACAAGCGAAAGTGGGATGGAAGTCAGGGAAAGGATGCTAACCCCACTCAGGCCCCAGTTCAACAAAGGAAGACTGAAAGCAACAAGGGCCCTCAGCAACAGGGTGGCTATCGAGGAAACCACCCTAAGTGTAACAAATGTAACCGACATCACAGTGGGCCATGTGGAAAAGGTCAGTGTCAGCGATGCAACAAGATGGGGCATGAAGCCAAAGACTGCCGAAGCCAGTTCCCCGCTAGGCAGAATCAGCAACAACCACAGCAACAGCAGCAACAAGGAAACAACCGTGGATGCTTCAAGTGTGGAGCAATGGGGCACATGCGAAAGGATTGCCCTGAACTGAATCAAAACAACAACAATCAGGGTGCTGGGAACAATAACAACAATGCTGGAAATGGTGCTAGAGGAAAAGCTTTTGTGATTGGAGCTGGGGAAGCAAGGAATGACCCCAACGTTGTAGCGGGTAAGTTCCTACTTAATGATCGTTATGTTTCCATGCTATTTGATTCCGGAGCAGATGCTAGTTATGTATCCCTACGTATTAGTAAGAAACTTAAGCTCACTCTTACGCCGCTGAGCTCTAAGCACACCGTTGAAATAGCTAATGGTAGAAACCTCGAGGCCTCACACATAATTCGTAACTGCAATTTAGAGTTGTCTGGTCAGACCTTCCGTATTGATCTTTTCCCCATCGTTCTTGGAAGCTTCGACGTCATTATTGGTATGGATTGGTTATCCAAACATCGAGCTGAAATCCTCTGCCAGGAGAAAGCTATTCGTATTCCCCGTCCCCCTGGCAAACCCCTTATAGTTCAAGGCGACAAGAGCGGAGAAGTCACAGGCATCATTTCATTCTTAAAGGCCCAGAAGTATCTACGAAAAGGGCACACCGCTATCTTAGCACTCATTACCGACACACAGAAAAGGGAAAACAGGATTGAAGATTTTCCAGTTGTACGCGACTATCCTGAGGTATTCCCAGAGGAACTACCTGGACTCCCTCCTCACCGTCAGGTCGAATTTCAAATTGAGCTAGCTCCCGGAGCAGCGCCTGTAGCTCGTGCACCTTATCGATTAGCCCCCGCGGAACTCAAGGAGCTTTCTACTCAACTACAAGAACTTTTGGACAAAGGTTTTATCCGTCCTAGTTCGTCCCCCTGGGGAGCCCCAGTGCTCTTCGTCAAAAAGAAAGATGGCTCCTTCCGAATGTGCATTGACTACCGCGAACTTAACAAGGTTACCATCAAGAACCGCTATCCACTTCCCCGTATCGACGACCTGTTCGACCAGCTGCAAGGGTCGAGCTATTATTCCAAGGTCGATCTGCGATCGGGTTATCACCAGCTGAGAGTCCGCGATGAGGACATCTCTAAGACTGCTTTCAGAACCCGCTATGGTCACTACGAATTCCTTGTTATGCCTTTCGGAATGACCAACGCACCTGCAATCTTCATGGATCTCATGAACCGAGTATGCAAACCCTACCTCGATAAGTTCGTAATTGTGTTTATCGACGACATCCTAATCTACTCGAAGAGCCGAGAGGAGCATGAACAACACCTACGTCTTATTCTCGAACTCCTTCGCAATGAGCAACTGTACGCCAAATTCTCGAAATGTGATTTCTGGCTTAGAGAAGTCCATTTCCTTGGACACATCGTCAATCAGGAAGGGATTCATGTTGACCCTGCTAAGATTGAGTCCATTAAGAATTGGCCTGTGCCTAAGACTCCGACCGAAGTTCGCCAATTCTTGGGATTGGCGGGATACTATCGAAGATTTATCAAGGGATTCTCTAAGATCGCTCAACCACTTACGACACTCACTCAGAAGGGTGTTGCTTACAAATGGAGTGATGCTCAGGAATCTGCCTTCCAGGAACTAAAGAAGAACCTTTGTAGTGCTCCTATCCTCTCCCTACCCGAAGGTACCGACGACTTCGTCGTTTACTGCGACGCTTCTATTCAAGGACTTGGCTGCGTATTGATGCAACGCGAGAAAGTTATTGCTTACGCCTCGCGACAACTCAAGGTCCACGAACGGAACTATACGACGCATGACTTAGAATTTGGAGCTGTGATCTTCGCGCTCAAGCTTTGGAGACACTACTTGTACGGCACCAAGTGCACGATTTACACTGATCACAAGAGTCTCCAGCACATAATGGGACAAAAGGAGTTGAATATGCGGCAACGCCGATGGGTCGAACTCCTAAATGACTACGAGTGTGCAATCAAATATCACCCAGGCAAGGCTAATGTGGTAGCCGATGCCCTCAGCAGAAAGGAGACCAAACCCAAGCGTGTTCGTGCTTTACAGCTCACTATCCACTCGAACCTCCTTAATCAGATTCGGAATGCTCAGGTTGAAGCATTGAAAGCCGATAACATCAGGGCTGAGTCCCTGCGAGGATCGAGACAACGATTAGAACAAAAAGAAGACGGCGCTTACTACGTAGCCGGACGCATATGGGTTCCGCTTTATGGAAATTTACGTGACCTTGTGATGGATGAAGCCCACAAGTCCCGTTACTCAGTACATCCGGGTTCAGATAAGATGTACCACGACTTGAGGGCTACCTATTGGTGGCCTGGCATGAAAGCCCACATAGCAACCTATGTCAGGAAATGTTTGACTTGTGCAAGGGTCAAGGCTGAGTATCAGAAACCATCAGGCCTACTCCAACAGCCAGAGATTCCGCAATGGAAATGGGAGCAGATTTCCATGGATTTTGTTACTGGCCTGCCTAGGTCTCAGTGCGGAAATGACACCATTTGGGTAATAGTGGATCGCTTAACTAAGTCTGCACACTTCTTGGCTATTAAAGAAACAGACAAGTTCTCTACCCTAGCAGAGGTATACTTAAAAGAAGTGGTTTCGAAGCACGGAGTGCCTACCTCTATTATTTCTGATCGCGACGCGCGTTTTACTTCTGAGTTGTGGCAAGCCATGCACAAATCTTTTGGCTCACGTTTAGACATGAGCACCGCTTATCACCCGCAAACGGATGGGCAGTCTGAACGCACCATCCAAACCCTCGAAGACATGCTTAGGGCATGTGTGATCGATTTTGGCAGGAATTGGGAGAAGCACCTACCGTTGGTGGAATTCTCCTACAACAACAGCTACCACACCAGCATTCAGGCAGCACCCTTTGAGGCATTGTACGGCCGTAAATGTCGATCGCCTCTCTGCTGGGCTGAGGTTGGTGACAGCCAGATCACAGGCCCGGAACATGTAGTCGACACCACAGAAAAGATTGCCCAGATTAGGCAACGCATGGCGGCAGCTCGTGACCGTCAAAAGTATTACGCTGATAAAGATAGGAAACCGCAAGAGTTCCAGGTTGGTGAGCGGGCTCTACTTAAGGTCTCACCCTGGAAGGGTGTGGTCCGTTTTGGAAAACGGGGCAAGCTTAATCCAAGATATGTCGGACCCTTTGAAGTTACCGAAAAGATCGGCACGGCCGCTTACAGATTGAATCTGCCTGAAGAACTGAGTGCTGTGCACAACGTCTTCCACGTGTCTAATCTGAAGAAGTGCCTGTCAGATGAAACACTCGTCATTCCTTACAAGGAACTTACTATTGACGAACAGCTACACTTTACTGAGGAACCGGTTGAGATCACGGATCGTGAGATCAAAACCCTCAAACGTAGCCAGATACCCCTCGTGCGAGTTCGTTGGAACTCACGCCGTGGCCCAGAGTTTACCTGGGAGCGGGAAGACCAGATGAAACGCAAGTATCCCCAGCTGTTCCCAAATGAAACCCCCAGCACTGAAGCTACAACTGAATTTCGGGACGAAATTCCAAATTAACGGGGGGATGATGTGACACCCCGTTGAAATGTTCGCATTTGCACTAGCTTGTCAGTGGCTGCCTTAACTTTCGGGACGAAAGTTCTTAAAACTTGGGGATAATGTGACACTCTAGGTTTTCCCGAGCAAATATCTTGTATTAACATTATGTGGATATACGTTATTAAATGTTGGTGCGTGTTATCTCGATGATTTTATGTGATCCTTGTGCTAAGTGTGATGAATGTGTGTATATTATATATATGTATGTGTGTTATATGAGTGGGCCGAGACCCCAAAGGACCCGACTCGAGACCACCCTCGGTCTCGAGTGAACAGTAAACACTCGGGCCGGTTGGGCCATGCAACCTAGAAGCCCACCCGGAAACCCCTAACCCACTCGAGATATATAACCGGCCAACCCTCACAACTTTCACCATTTTTGCAACATCACTCTCACACTCTCTCATCTCACACACTCTCCCTCTCTCTCTCTAAAAACCCTAAAACCCTAAGGTTCTAACATCACCCTCTCCTCCTCTCCTCTCCCTCTCTCGGATCGAACCGGCGACAACAAAAGGGACTCGGATCATCGCGGATTAGCTCGAGATCATCACTCGGAACTTGGTTCATCAATTTCTTGTACCCCTCCATCCAACCGGTTAGTGTATTATAGTTGTTTGACTTAAAATGATGGTTCATGATGCACAAACTATTTGATTAGTTGGATGTTTGATTGATTATGTGCTTGTTAGGTAATAGAATTGTTATCAAATGCAAATGAACAATGTGTGTTGCTTATGAGCCAAATGAATGACTTGAAATAACTAGTGTGCTTTGAACAAGTGATTCATGCTAGAAAAATGAAGGGAAATGTTGCTTTGGTATCTAGTCTATGTGCTATGATTTTGCCCGAAAAATACAAGGTTATGTAGGATGAGGATATGATGATTACATGTTGAATATGCATGAATATTTGATGAACTATTTGAATGTTGATATGAATATTTGAAAACAGTAGGTTTGATCCATTTTCATTTGATATTAGACAAAGAAACATGTTTTAAGCATTCTGGTTGGTTAGTACAAAATCTCATGAAATTGAAATCTCATTGGTTAGTACATCAGAGGTTCTAGAAGGATTCTTGTGCACGTATCCGAGGTTGCGACTCGAAACCCCCGGTTGCGACTCGCAACCAAAACATGACAACTCGAGACTACGGCGGTTGCGACTCGCAACCAGATCATGACAAGTCGAAACCTCCAGTTGCGACTCGTAACCAGATCATGACAACTCGAAACCTCCGGTTGCGACTCGTAACCAGATCATGACAAGTCGAAACCTCCGGTTGCGACTCGTAACCAGATCATGACAACTCGAGACCTCCGGTTGCGACTCGCAACTGTGTGTTCTCGAGTCGAGACCACCTGGTCTCGACTGGGCTGTTAGTTATTGGGCCCAAGTGTATTCACTGTACATGCTTGTTACTGTTTAGTTGGGCTACGTGTTAACTGTTAACTGTTGCTGTTAAAGAACTTAGACGGGCCCAATGACTTATTGGGTAATTATATGTTGTGCATGCTATGTGTTAGTTATGTGTAGATTATACGTGCTTACTTGTACCCCAACTTGACCCATATTCGGTAACCATGCTAGGACGTGGTGACCAACGTGATCGACCGGGTAATTAATCTACCGAGCAACCCAAGGTGAGTTCACAACCTAAAGCATGTATTCCCGGTGGTTTGGGAAACGGAACTAAAAACAACACTATCCCCTTTTGAGGGATACAACTTACTTTTCTTCCCTTGTTATTGGGAACCTTTTAGTTAATTACTGTTTATACGGATTGCAACAAACGGCACTAAACGAAACTCTATCACTTAAAGTCCCTACTACATAATACCGATTAGTCGCCGGGGCCAGGCGAACGGGTTATTAGTTGATAGCGCTATTTAGGTCTTACCAACCTCACACCGTGCCAAGGTATGGGATCGGTCGTGAACTAATGTACTCAGGCATCCGTCAATGATGATAGAACATTGACATCGGGGCACTCTGCGGATACGCAACGGTCACCTAGTGTTCGGTATTGGAAAAACAGTTTAGTTGCTAACTTTTGGGGTAGCTCCCCATGGCATGTATAAACGGATAAATTAACTGGTGAAACAAGTTTTTGGTAATTAAAACTGGACAACTAGTGAACTCACTCAGCATTATTGTTGACCCCTTACTGCATGCTTTGCAGGTAACCAGTGACTCAGGAGCTTGCGGCTTGGGAAGTGTAGTGGTCGTCTAAACCCGCGTGTTGGGTTCTAAATAACTTGAACTATGAACTTTGTTTAAACTATTTTGCCTATGCTTCCGCTATTTACTTAAACTGTTATTTAAACCTAACTTTCGAACTTTAAACTATGATGCTTACGAACTATTAAGGTTGGTGATCATCTTTATTATTATCCAAATACTCAGTATAATTGGTGGCTGGATCCTGGTCGGTCACGCCCTCAAGCGGACGGTACTCCGCAGGTGGAATTTGGGGGTGTGACACCAGAATCGAAAAGTACAGATGCAGGCTGAATATTAATAAAGAACGTACCGTTCACCACATTATCGTCTGCCTGCGCCTCTTGGGCATTCATGTTGAAGACTCGCCCTCAAGCCTGAGCCTGATTCTGGTTTGGATTCTGATTCTGGTTAGCCAGCCTTGGGCACCGGTTTCTGTAATGGGTCAGATCCCCACAATTATAGTACGAACCAGGAGGAAAATGAGGTCGTGCAGCTTGACCTTGTTGCTGAGCATGAGGCTGAGCAACTTGTTGATCTTGGTTCTGAACTGCCTGGTTCTGGTTAACAGGAATGCGACAAGTAGCGGCAAGGTGACCCGACTTCCCACAGTTATTACAGAAACGGCACGGATGTTGCGGCTGATGGTGACTATTGCATCTATTGCACAAAGGTGCATTCCCTGAATAGGGTTTCTTCGCTAGAGGCTGTGCGGGTTGGTTGGGAGCTGCCTGGTTAGCTTGGGCAGTGACAACATAGTTTTGGGAAGCCTTTCGCTTCCTAGAACTCTTTGAAGAACCAGAATTCTTTCCATTCAAGTTTTGACCTTTCTTGCTATCTTCCTTGTCAGACGACTGTTTCTTGCCCTTGTCACCCTTCCTGTGTAACTTATTCTTCCGAATCTGCGACTCTGTCAATGTCGCTGCTAATTCGATAGCCTGACGGAGTGTGGCAGGGTTATTACCAGTAATGATTTCTTGTACCGAGTCAGGTAGGCCGTCGATGTACCTTTCGATAGCCTTGTCGAGTGGGGTAACCATCGTCGGGCAAAGCAGACTCAACTCCTCAAATCTATCAGTATATGCCCTGTGCTCGCCACTGTCTTGTTTCAAGTCATCAAATTCCTTCTCCAAAGCTCGCTGCTCATGACGAGGACATAATTCCCTCATCAAAAGGGCCCTGAGTTCAGCCCATGTCTGTGCTAGAGCAACTTCTGCACCTCGGTCTCTCATAACCCCGTTCCACCATGTGAGATCCCTCTTCTGAAACACACTCGAAGAAAACTCAACCTTGTGATTGTCAGGACACTGCACGTGGTGAAAAGTATTCTCAATGCTCTCGAACCATTGAAGAAGCCCAGTCGCTCCTTCAGAACCACTAAACTTGAGTGGTTTAGCCGAGTTAAAATCCTTGTATTTGCATGGAGCATTGTTATTGTTGTTGGCTTGGTACCATTGAGCAAAGAGATTTGGGAATTGAGCAGCCATCTGCTGCGCAATGATTTCTGCCAGTTCGGCAGTCGCTATCTGGTTTTCGCGTCGAGGAGGCATTCTAAAAGAGGAAAACATGAAAGGAAACGAGTGACATGATTGGATGAAGAGAATGAGATGAAACAAAACTAACAAAAGCAAAGATGGTGGTCATTTGTCCGCATTACCAAGCAAACAAACGACACACATTGACTAATCAAAGTAAATGGGTGAAAAATAATGTATCGCGAAGACATGCTCGCCTATATGTGAACACTCATCCCAAGAATTCCCAGGTAAGCACAACTGGTCTCGCGTCTGATGAGATATATACAAAGTGCTTGCCTAGACAGAAAACCCAGAATACAGGCATTCACTCTTCCAGTTTGCACGTGTTCACATTATTTAAAACCCAAAACCTTGATGAGATTTTTGAAAATTCAAAGGCATAAAGCCAAAAATTTAGTCAAACTGGAAGGGTTCAAAACCTAGTAATCAATCATCCAAGAACAGATGATTAATTTTCAAAGCGGATCCGAACTTGATGTTCTCGTTGTGTTTATCACCTAAGGATAGGTGAAGTACATGTTTTTAAAATCTAAACACAAGATAACTTGTGTTGGGGTCCTAGAAAAGTTATAGTCTAGGTCAAAGAATTACTAATAACCTAATTCCCTATAACCATTGGCTCTGATACCAACTCTTCTGTCACACCCCGACCACGTATAACATACAAAACGAGGCGGAAAACGTCGGGGAGTGTTTTAACAGAATTAATTGTTTCATAACCATGGCATACAAAGTTATATTTTAATTATTAAACAAGAGTTACATTGTCTTAAACAGGAAACAAAGAGTTCATAACATAATTAAACTAGTCTATCTGCATTTTTAGTCTCTAAGGCACAGGTCCGCCCTAGTGTCACGATCATCATCCTACGCAAAAGCTCCTGAAAACACATGTGAAAATAGGTACGTCAGCATAAAAATGCCTGTGAGATACATAGGATTTGTGAAAAGAGGATTCATGACTTATAAGTTTAGAAAAGTCGTTTAACAAAAGTCAGTCATGAACCTTGTAAATTGTTTTGTTTTGTAAATCATTCAAAAAGCGATGATATGTATAAATAAGAGAATAATGTAAGGCTAAATGAATAACCAAGAAAAATGAGTTTGTATAAGATAAGTTGTTTTGTAAATCAATGTCTTGTGAAAATAAGTTGTTTATGTAAAATGTAATATGTCAAATATTGAAATGATTTAAGTAACGCTACGACATGTAATGTCATACAAACACTTATATATAGGAAGTACCATCGGCGTATCCACCATGCTTGTATCATATTACACACGCCTCGTTACTCAAATCACTTACTCAAACCTACCACCAATGTAAATTGTTTATGTATAAATGAATTGTCATGTGTTAATGTGTAAACCATATCGAAATGTCTATGTCCAATGTAAACCACTAAATGTGTATATCAATGTCAGAATGTTTATGTTTAATGTAGATCATGTAATGTGTACTCAAGAATATCATGTATGGTAAGTGAAATATATCAACTAAACCATATGTAAAATGCACAAAAACAAGGTATTGAAGTAAAACATGGTTTAAATCAAAGTTATGTTTTGTGGAACAAATGCATGCTATACTGATATAAACATTTATGCGGTATTGTGAAAATGCATACATCCAAGCCTTGAGACTGTGGCGATAAACCCTTAAACAAATTAAAGGTTTATCTAAGTTATGTGTATCGAATTCGTTCATTCCTTCCAATCCACACCTACCCAGGATTTCAGGAACGGGAGTTGTCAGTTCCTATGGTACCACTACCTACTAACGAACAGCGTAGCTAATGTTAATGAATGTATTGTTCCATTGTAAACAACCCAAATGTCATAACAAAATGTAAGCATGTGATGAAAACAACTGTACTAAGTATGCACACAATGGACATACATAGCATGAAATGTAATGTAAAACAATGTACTAAGTATGCACACAATGGACATACATAGCATGAAATGTAATGTAAAACAATGTACTAAGTATGCACACAATGGACATACGTAGCATGAAATGTAATGTAAAACAATGTACTAAGTATGCACACAATGGACATACATAGCATGAACACAATGAAATCATGTACTATAAATGTACTAATGAACATAGCAAGTATATGATGTGAAAACATGGAAAGCATGAAAGTAACAAGTAGGCACATGTGTTTCACCCCAAAACAGTTTGGAAAAACAGTAACAGAGGGGTCTATGTACTCACTTGAGATTGCTCAGAAGTCCTAAGATAACCACCAACCAATGCTAGAGATCACGGAATCAAACGGCACCTATTATAGGTAACTATGTTAATAAATCAGACCTAAATCGGAGGATCGGATGGAATGAGGGTTCGTAAACCAAACGAGTATGGAGACTCGTGTAATATGGTTTAACAAAGCCTACATACTAAATGAAACCTAACATAAGTGCTTACGACCCATTACGACCCGTTTAGGTAGCTTATGCTACTTTAACGCGTCGTTCGCGTAAAATGCGTTCGGACCGCCTAACTAGTCCTATGACAAGTAACATATGCCTTAACATGTCTAATATTGTTGTCAAATCAGTTTAGATGTCAAAAATTATGTTACATATTTTTAAAATGAATTTTGGCATCAAAGGGGTATTTTGGTAATTTACCTAAGGCATATAAACTACCTATCATACAACTAACTAAACGTCGTGACCATAAGGTATAACCTCGAAAGGTTATTCCCTATATACTATGGTCACCTAAGGTATTTGGTCGGATCCTAATGATCGACCAAATGGGTCGGGTTCGAAGGTATAAGCGATTTATTAGATCGCTTACCCTTACGACCCTAGACAACGTGGTAATCAGTAGGCATAGTCCCAAGGGACTATAACCATCGTGATTACAATCACGTTGCGAAGTTCAAACGAACTTCGCATTGACCATAAACTGGTCAACGCAGAAAGTCAAACAAAGTTTGACTTTCGGACTCGAAAAGCAATAAAAGAACGAAGGAATACTTACGAAGGGTCCCCGAATGCTAATCTCGATTCAAGTAACTCAGGTATGAAACAATGGTTTCAACTTAGAGTTTCTCAAATCAAAATTCTAGTGGGTTTTGCAATTGAAGGCATGGGGTATTTATAGGATTTCCCGAACCGTTAGGATCGTTTCTTGGAAAACGTGCTTCAATCTTGGCCATACACTTGCACCCATGGTATTGTAATACCATGTGCACATCAAACCAGCCCATAGTATTGCCCAAAACCATGTGCAAAGGTGGTATAGGCCAGATTCAATGTTTCTGCATAGAAAGTTTCAAAAATGGCAGATTTGGTCCCTGTAGTGTAATAAGGCCTTTTCCGACGTGTTTAAGGCCCGTTAACCCCATTTCAAAGCTCTAAAATGAAGTTAAAGTAAAGGGAACTTAATATTTTCTCAAAAATATCTCGGATGTCGGTTCGTTTATCCGTACGGTTGCGTTGTTCGGCTAATTACGACGGAATGCGCATAAGCGCGAAAAACGATCCAAATGACGCGACGAATGGATTTTTCTCATGCCAAACACTAAAATAAAATATTTTAGTGCTTACATAAATTTTTGGATGTCCGGATGTATTCAGAACGTGAGTTATGCGCAAAAGTGCAAACTTGTGCACTTTTTGACACTTTTAGTCCCTGAATGACCCAAAAGTTTATTTTAGCACACCGAACCCCTCAAAGCCTATTTCTAAGCTATGTAAAGGATATTTATGGTATGTTTAAGTTATGATCATGTTCCGGAATGTTCGTTACTGTTCAAATTGGCATACTTTCGCAGTTTGTCAAGTTTAGTCCCTGTAAGCGAATTAACTTGTTTTTGCCATACCAAAGCCTTCAAAACTTATTTCTAAGTTATGTAAAGGTTATTTAAGGTATGTTAAGTATATGTTGATGTTCCGGAGTATTTTCCGCATTTAAACTGATTACGTTTACGCATCAGTTTGCGTATAACTCTCCAGAAAGCGATATAGAGTTTGAAATTGAGCAAAAGTCAAAACATGAAAAATGTAAAACACAACCAAACAAACATTGGGATCAAATAACATTGTTTTATTGATAACTGAACTGTTCACAATGATTACAAGCACAGATGTTACAATTTTAGTACAAACAATAAGCCAACTTGGCAAGCCTATGTGAAGGCTCAGTAATTGTTTCCTCGCTCATACATTGATTATATATACATGTGAAAATGGGTGATTACATGATGGCTTATGGTACTAAGTACCTCATAGACAATTATGGAATGTTGTCTAACCCATTCCATGCTTTTGACAGAAGAGAATGCCGCCCAGACGTGACACAAACACCAGTACGTTACCAAGGACAGAAGCCGAGCTGCAAGAACAGATCTCACAGGAAATTGCACGACATGAAGCCCTTCGCTCCGAACACAGCGGTGGCACTACCGGAAATAACCCTCCAACTGGCTGCACTTATAAACAATTCCTGGACTGCAAGTCACTGAATTTTGATGGAACAGGAGGTGCCGTTGCATTTGTCCGTTGGGCAGAAAAGACTGACTCCGTTCTAAGAATGAGCAACTGTTTGCCCCAGCGGAGTGTTACTTATATCTCAGGATTGTTTTTGGACGACGCACTCTCTTGGTGGAACCTTCAGGTTCAGACCCTCGGTGACGAAGCTGCTTATGCACTAAGCTGGAATGAGCTCAAGGAAATGATGGAAAAGAAATACTGTTCTAGGGCTGAAATCCAGAAGCTTGAGGTAGAGTTCTGGGATTTGAAAATGGACGGACCAAAGATTTTTGAATATGTCCAGCAGTTTCACGACTTGTCCAGGGTCGTACCCTACTTGGTCAAGCGGGAATTGAAGAGGGTTAAGCAATTCATTTGGGGACTTGCACCTTAAATTAGGAGCATGGTTACTTCCTCAACGGCCCCATCCATCGCAGAGGCGATCGATTTAGGCGTTACACTTACTGAAGAAGCTCTACGTGCGGGAAAATTCTCGGAATCTGAGGATAACAAGAAAGAGACTCATGTGGAGTCATCAGGCAACAAGAAGAGGAAGTCTTCGAACCTAAAGATAAGCACCCAAGTCAGCTGTGGGAGCTCTAAGGCAAACAAAAGAAAGAAAGTGAACCCGCCGCGTGGCAAGAAAGCGTATGGAGCCACTAATAAGACTGGTGGTAAGGTTTACTTGAGAACTAAGCTGAGGTGCGAGGAATGCAATTTTTACCATGAAGGTCGATGCCTGAGGCCTAAGTGCGAAAAGTGTGGAAAAAAGAGCACAGCAAGGACGCCTGTTGGGCAAAGGACCCAGATGGAAGAGATAAGAGAGTACCAGGTTGCTACAGATGTGGTGAAACAGGGCACTTCAGGAAAGATTGCCCTAGGAAGAACCAAGCAAGGAAGGGTCTTCACGATCGAAACTCGTGAAGCACGCCAGGATCTAGTTGCGGTCACGGGTACGTCCCCTATTAACCAACCTTATGCATCTATTTTTGTTTAATACTGGCATCAACTTTAATATTGTATTCTTAGAACTTAAGAACTACTTGGCCTAGTTCCAAATAGAATAAACGTTCCCTATTCTTTAGAATTGGCGAACGGAAGGTTAGCTAAGCGTAAGAGATGATTAAGAACTATATTTTAGAAACTTAAGAAACCAAAGAGCCTTTCCTGAAGTCTTGCAAGGAATGCCCCCCCACAACAACACGAGAAGTGTAGGATGAACCTCGTGCCAGGAGCGACACCAGTACCAAACGACGCCCTACCGACTAGCTTCGTCCGCGAAGCATAAGCCCCCGATGTAAATGCAAGAGCTGCTAGACAGAAGAAATTAAGGACGTGACATCCTTAGTTAAGGACACAAGAAGAAACTTGACAATTTCCACTTTACCTCAATTCCAGAGAATTGGATATCAAGGACTGGTATTCTTTTGCCAAGGATTGGCAACATGAACAGACAAATCGTAAGGTTCTAGCACCACTCAAAGATCAACGGGAGGATAGGATGTTCTCAACTGTGAATACATGAAATAAATATCCCTAAAACGACCTCTAGGACTCGCTTCGAGCATTACGAGTTCCTTGTCATACCGCTTGGCTTAACACATGCATAGATCACAACTATATTTATTGGCAACATTTCTATATGGCCAACGACCAAGGAAGGTCATGAACAACAACGATAATTTACCTTGCTGCTGTTAGAGAAAGAACAGTTATGTGCTATGATGACGTAAAGCGAATTTTGAATTCGCGAGGTGAGAACTTTCAGATACATGAGGGATGAGAACGAGATTCATGCCAACCCTGCAACCAAGAGCTAAGGAGCTAGAGTTGCAATTATGTGACACTTTTCGACGAAGTCTCGATTGCGCGTCGACACAATAAAACCACGGCATTGCGTACGCGTCACGTTGATTAAAAGGTCATGAGAAGAAACCATGATCCAGATACAGTAAATGTGCACCGTAAATTTGACGTCATTACCTGAAAGAAAACGCTGCACGACCTTTACCGATCACAAGGGTTGCAACACACCGTTGATCGTAAGAATTTGAGTATTAACATAGATGGACTAAGCTACTGGACGATGCCGACTGTATGGACACGTCATGTGCTTAATAAACTTTGACGAAAAGTTGGAACACTCACTTGCCCTTAGTGGAGTCTTCCTACAACAGTATTTATCACACCGACGTTTAAACCGCTTCGTGTGAAGCTTTAGTTGGAACATAATAAGTCAAACCCCGTCGTGTTGAATGGAAACCGGAGATAAACAATCTACTGGCCTGAGTTGGTCCAGGAAAAACTGGAGACAAGATCGTCAGATATGCGATCATATCGAGACGGTCCGTGAAATACAAAAAGATTACGCCGATGAACGGCGGGAATCGTAAGAATTTGATACAAGAAATATGGCTTTAATGGGAGCCTCGCCTAGAGAAGGCATGGTGTGATTTGGAAAACGTTAAGGTTGGATCCTAGTGTAGGGATCAGAACCATTGCTCACAAGATGAAATTACTAGAAAAGATCCGTAGTGATCACGACACATTCTACGTGTCTAGTCTTTAAAGGAGTCTGACTCAAGGAACAGTTGTAGTTTCCACAAATAAGATTCACGTCAAAGACAAACTACAAAATACTATAAAACCTGTTAAGGTTTCCGACCAAGAGTCCCCAATACTATAAAACCTGTTAAGGTTGCGGACCAAGAGTCCACGAGATACAGAAAAGACATAATTGATTTACTTGAGTACGATAGAATTCATAACATGACCCAGAGATACATGGGAACATGAAGACAAATTTTAAACATAAGTGACCACACTTGATTCACAACCCCCCTGCGACCAATGGCATCGCTTGAATTTCGGGACGAAATTCTTTTAACGGAGGGAGTCTGTGACAACTGTCACTTTTCCGTACATTCCGTACACTAAATGAACAGTAAATTGTGCTTTAATAACTGTGCATGATCTAGTTTACAAGACAAATGAATTCCTGAATACAGTTATATACATACAATGGCATTTCAAGTCGCAAGACTTTATTCGTTGCTACATGCAACACGAGATAGTACTAATGATACACAGAACAGAATTGGCACCGTTACCAGACAAACTAGAAACGCTGACGAAGTTCAGTACATAGACAGACAGTGTTTTGAGGCCCAGTATGAGACAGAGACTGCGTATTACACTAGTATAGTGTGTAGGAAAGTAAGGACTACAAAACTGCCTTTCTAGGTAAAAGATAAAGCGCTAAAAAGTGCCTAAAACTCACATAAAGTGCAGAATTCTGCAGAAAACAACCAAAATTCAGCTATTTTCAGCTTTTTAACAACTAAATATAATGCAGAAAAGTGGTTTAATGGTCCAGAATACTTTCCTAAATGTCGGGAATCGAAACTGTCATAAAAGGGTAACATAAAGCACACTAAACTGCGCTATTTAGCACTTTAACGAACAGTAACGAACCGAACAACCAGACATTACCCGAAACATAAAAAATTCACTAGAAGCATTGTTTTAGTGTTTCAAAGCTAGTTATGATCATCCAACACCGTATTACACCCTCAAACACTATGAAACATTAAAACAATAAATGTTGGACATCATATCTAACTAGAATCCCTAACTTGAAATTAAAACCCAACTAAACCCCCCCCCCCTTACTTACGGTTCAAGGTGGGTCACCCCACTTTGATCTCCCTTGATCTTATTAGATTTGTAAGAGATATGTTATGTTCTTTTGAGACATATGGACCATTAGTTAAAGTTTTATTGGAAACAATTTGCTTAAATCCATGAGTTCACCAATCTCTTTCATACTTCACATTACAACAAACTCCATCTTCCTCCTCTCCTTCTTCTTATTCACGGCCACAACAAGCACCACCACCACCCTCATTTTCAAACATCTTCCATACATTCCAAGGTGATTTAGAGGTGTAAGAAGCTAAGTTAGGAAGCTTGGAGCTTTCGAAAGTTGAAGGACCTCTCTCGTGTGCTATTATCCACTCCATATTCTTCATTGTTTCTTCCCTAGCTTGAAGCTAGTAGTAAGACTCTTGTAACCTTGTTTCCTTCATATTTATGGTGCTTAAAGGATATAACATGTTGAAAATCATATGAACACTAAAGATCATACACTTGAAGTTTGAACATAAAGCTAACATAAGATGAAATATTGTTAAAATGATGTTGTTTAGTGCATAAATGATATTTGTTTGTTGATTTCTTTAGATGATGATGTTAATCATCACATGAAGCTTGCTAGATGGTGATTTAACACATAATCTAGCAAGTAGGGAGATGATTATGTAACAACATAAGATAATCATCTTCACATATGGACATGAACTTGATAAACAAAATGATTTCGTGAAAAGTAATGAACAAAGTGAACTAGTAAACTTGTAGATCCAAGAATTATGAATGATTTTCCAAGAAAACCAAGTTCAAAATATGATTTTTGAAAGATCATGGTTTTTACTAAACTTACACCATTTTTAGTGGAAAAACAAGTGTATAAACATTAAAGAAACAAGAAGGTTTAATAAAGAAACATTTTTGTAAAATATGTTACAAGTTGTAAACATCTAAAATCTTCAAGAATGAAGTTTACCAAATAGTAAATATATTTTGGAGGGTAACTAGGGCTACTAAACACTTTACCAAGTTACTACGCATTTTTGTGAAGTATCAAGTTCATGTTAATATTTAAAGCGTATTGTTTTTACGCTTGGTAAGTATAATATCGTTTAGAGTTGATTGTTGATATTGTGTGATGATTTTCCTAAAAGAAAATGATATGCTAGATAGCATGGACACCTCCATTTACAAAGGAAACTATGACGAAATTTCTAAAAATACAAACACTTAGAAAATACTTTCTAAACAAGTGTCGACATGTATGTCCTAAACTTTGGTTTTTCCATATAAACTTCGCCATTGGTTTTGTTACAAAAAAATACAAAGTATCGGAGGTTGGTTTTCGTAAACAAAAATGGATAAATATATATTTAGAATATATATTTTATATTAAGACACATTGTGAGTGCTTATGTGTATACTTTGTGTATTTGTTGTATTATTTTAGGATTTAAAATAATATAACTTACAAATACCAAGAACTTACAACTCCAAAAATAATACCAAAAATCTCACGGAATAAATATAAGAGTTACACACTCGATATTGGGTAACCGAACGATAAAACGTAACTTACAAAAGATTCCGGAGAATACCGCTAAATATATCTTTGACAAATATTATTTTGGACACAAGAACTGGAAATACGATTTTTGAAAATATTACAAGAGTAATATTGTACTTTCGACAAAGAGAAAATGTGTTATTTTTGGTAACTACAAAAACGAGAATACAAATACACACATATGGAATACTCCCATCCTTGGGGAGGAAAACGTAACTCAAAACATGAATACTAAGGCAAGGCACTGCCCACTCGTCTAATAGACCCTAGCACATTGTAGGTAGTCTTGTTTGCTGACGAGATTGAGTTACGAGTACTGAAGACGCAAAACTGTGAGTTCATGTCCCCCTTTTCTTTTAACTGTTTTCAGTTTTATAAACTCTCGGGGGTGAAATACATGTACAAATGTTATACATGATACGAATGCTTAAACGATATGAAAGGCCTATGGAATACTAGATCATGTGAGCATGGACTTAATACTGAAATGCTAGACTTAATACTGAAATGCCATACATTCACAAATTAGAGATGAAGGTTAGATCTAACGGGTATGGCCGAACCCCACTCATGGTCAACACTAGTACCTAGTAGTGCTTCGGTGTCCCAGTCTAGGGTAATCGACATCAGTCGAGGTTAATCGACATAGCCGAGGGTAATCGGCATAGTCAAGGAAAATTGACATCAGTCGAGGTTAATCGACAGTCGAGGTTATTCGACATGGAGTCATAACAAGTACTCCCCATATCAGTCGAGGTTAATCGACAAGGAGTCATAATGAGTACTCCCCATACAGTCGAGGTTAATCGACAAGGAGTCATAACGAGACTCCCCATGTCCTCACATGCCTTAATGTCCTTGTACAAACATTCATTTAGTATGTTCATACACGCTTTTCATACTTGTTTTCAAGAAGTTTCTCAAAGATTTACAAGATTGCTAGCACACAAACAAACGCATGAACTCGCTCAACTTTTGTTGATGTTTTCCAAAATTACATGTATTTCAGGTAATAAGATGGATCTTGGGCACAAGTGTTGTTACTAGATGTAGACTTCAAGTTTAGATGTCATCCACTTTTGTTGATTTGTAACCTTGTCGAAGGTTGTGTTTTGAAAACTTAAATAACAAGTGTTTGTAAATACTCAAATTTTATGAATGGATGAACATCGTTTTAATCATATAGTTGTTTGTTACGATTGAATGCAATGATATTAAACCAGTCACACATCATACGCTTCCGCAAAAGACAGGGTGTGACACAATGGCGAGCGGGTCATTAGTTAATAGCGCTATTAGGGTTGACAAGCCTCACACCGTGCCGGTAGGACGGGCGTGTACTAATGGATCTAGGCACTCAGTCAATGATGATAGACATTGACTTAAGGCACAACTTACTTTCATCAATTATCGATATGGTAACGGTGTAGGGGTTCACATGGGGAAGCCCCCCTGAATATGGATATGGTTTGGGAAACAAAGATTCTGGTTAACTCGTGGTTTACGAAACAACTTATGGTTTTTGAAACAAACATTAAAACTAAACAACCAACTGTGAACTCGCTCAACTTTGTTGTTGACTCGTTGTTACATGCCTTGCAGGTCTTTAGGTGCATAATCGTTGGAACTTGCTGTCTGGGAGGCTGGAGTGGTCATGGGTCAAGATACATAAAGTTGCAACACAAGAGCAATGGTTTTGAACATGTGGTTTATAAAAACATAACGAATAAATTTTGCTTCCGTTGTATACTGTGTATTATTTGTGACGTGTAATACTTAACATTAATAAATGAAAGTTTTATTTAAATATTCCTATGGGTTCAATGTGATTGATGGCTAGATCCTGGTTCGTCACACACCTCGCGGGGGATTCCGCAGGTGGTATTTTGGGGGTGTGACAGATTGGTATCAGAGCCATTGGTTATAGTGAACTTGGTTTTAAAAAGGGGAAAATGTTTTTGTAAAACCAGACTATAATCTAACAGTTCTGAAAATGTAAATACGACCATGACACTCAGCTCCAGATTGCAAGGTTCGTCTTTCTTACTTATTGCATACATTACGTGACTAGTACACATTTGTTTATGAGAAAACATACGAACACACACTCGTCACTATAGCATGATGGCATGGATTGCTTGCTTACCTATGATGTGTTGATAACATGCCATAGTCCTTGGATTGTTGTGATCTTATTACCTTGACGACCTCCGTTTGACATCTGAGTTTGAGGAATCATTTGACATGAGTTAGGAGGAACTGAGATGAGCATGCAAATCGCAATACTATTATGGGTGCACACATAATAATAATGTGGGGTGCATGTGAGTCCCAGTGAGCCTTAACAAGTGGAAAAGGGGTTCCGTTCTGTTATTTGATCGATATGAAACATAACAAACCCATAGGGGTCATAACAGTGATTGTCCCATACTCGAATGTGAACTTTTCACTCTTCTCTGGATCCTTTTGAATCTCGATGCTATCGAGTATTACCTGAACACCCATCTGAATATCTAGCGAACTGTGTAGAATGTTAGGTACTTATGCGAACGTCCCTGAGTTGGATGTCGCAGTGTCGAAAGATTGACCGATACCCTTCCCACTCCTCTTCGTCTGCTGGAACTCATGTTTTGACATCATAGATCCTGGGATGTGATCACTTCTGCAACACTCTCGTAACATACCTTGTATTACTCAGTCAACTTGCAAGAACGATGGACTTCAGCATTTAAACAACCCTAGTTACCAGCAACAAACATCAACAATTTGACTCCAATCGAATCCTTAACCGCAGCCAGTGACTCATGGGAGTCAACTTTCACGAATTAATCAAGACATAAACGGTGACAATTGACCATGGTATGGAACGCGAAACTACCAGCACCAGGGGTAGCGCCTTAGAACGTGGCATAGAATATGAAAAGATGGGCCCTGTCGATGAAAGATCGTAGAGCTCAGCTTCAGACAACAACGTTAGAGGCAACAGACACGGTAACATCAAGGAACTTCAAACGACAACCAGCAGTATAGAAATGAAGGTTCCTATGACATGGAGTGGTTGTCACTAAATCAAAACGACAACAACCCAGGGAACGACGGTCGTACTGGAAATCCTCGCAACGAGTACAACCACACCGGAAATGATGCTCTTGGAGGGGCATTTAGGATTGGCGTGGGCGACGCCAGGATTGTAATAACATGGTGGCATACCCGTTCTTGGTAACGAATCACTTTGTCTCTATTCTATATAACCTTGATATTTCTTGAAACCCAACCAGTGGTGGAATCGGCTAATGGCAAGACAATGGAAACTCATATGATCGTTGGGATGCAAACTCGACCTTGTGGGACAAGTTTTCGACATCAACCTTACTTCTGTGTCCTTGATAGATGTATCATGTGAGGAGAAGGTTTTACATATCCCTTTCTTTAATGGAAAATTGTTATCTGTTCGAACGCGTCAGAGTGGCGCAACGGATTGCGTCATTTCAACAACGAAAGCCAGGAGTGTCTACGGAAGGATCACCCCGTCGTGATAGCACTCGTCACTGATGTCAAGGCTAAGGAAATGACGATCGAGGATTCATAAATTTTTCGTGATTTCTCCCTAAGTGCTACCAGAAGAACTACCAGGTTTACCTTCACATCGTCAGGTGGAGTATCAGATTGGTATCATGTCAGAAGCAGCCCTGATTACTAGTATTTCTTGTTGTCGTACACCAAGAAGGTTGCAGGAACTGCCTAATCAACTTCAGGAATTATTGGACATGATTTTCATTGGATCTAGTTTTTTTCGCTTTGAGGAGCCGCAGTTATACCAGTGAAGATAAGCCCATTCGTATACGTACTGATTATCGAGAATGTAACAAAGTGGCAGTTAGGAACCGCTTGTTCCGACCATGTATTGGCAACCCGTCGACAAGTTGCAATGGACAAGTTTCCATTCGAGGATTGACCAATGAGTGAGCTATCACCAGATGGAAGTTCAAGGGGGAGCATGTTCCTACAACAGCATATCAAATGCAATGCGGCCATTTCGGCTTTGTTCACCATAACCATTGAGTTGATCAACACATCACTAGCTTTGTGGATCTCTAGAATCAACCGTGTTTAGTAACGATATTTAGGATCATCCCCAGGAGGAAGCAATATCTTGGGCGACATTTGTATCTCACTTAGAACTCCTGAGCTCGATTCGAGGGGTACCTGTTTGGCTATTTAGTCAACGAAGAAGGAATACACATGGATCTCGCTAAGGTCCGTTTTGATTAGAAATTGATCGACATCAAAGATTCCTGCTTGGGTACAACAATACCTTGGTCTCGCTAGATGCTATCACAGATTCATCGCGAAAATTTAGAAGATCGCACAACTTAAATCTCTTTAGCACAGTAGGGTGCTTGTTCGTGAAAGACGAAACATGAGGGTGTCTTTTCAGCTTTTGAATTTCAACTCTGCAATGCACCGAACATCGTCTTTCCCTGAAAGTGTGGGTGATTTAGTGGTATACCAGGATGGTCCGAATCAGAGTCCTAGTTACACACCGACGTAACTCGAGAGAGAGATGACTTACGTGATGGAATTACAAGGGGAACTACACGACATACAACTGGCGGTGAAAATGTGGCCTTGGGACTTTAGATGGAGGCATTACTTGGACGGTACCAGATGTGTTATTTAGACCGATCACAAGGGCCTCCCACGTACCTTGGTTTCGACAGAGCTAAATGAGTTAACGGCATTGCTGGAGAGAACTTTAGGACGACTACAACTATGAAACTTGAACGTGCATGAGCTTTGCAGCTCACTATCGACTCTAACTTACCTGATCCGGCTCGCCCTTTTCAACCTGGAGAACTGAAGGAAGAGGATCTTCAAGTTGAACCCATGCAGGGCATGGAGAAGCAACCTTGGCAGGTCAGATGATATTCGCTACCCCATGGAACGAGTGTGGATCCCAATATGCAGTAACTGTAGGAATTCATATTGAGCAAAGCGCACCGGCTTCGATATTCTAGTCGTCTGGGTTTTGATGAGATTCATTAGGATCTACAAATTGTATACTAGAGATCGGGCATAAAGGCCCACCTAGCTAGGTATCGGAATGATATTTGACTTGTGGGAAAGTCAAAGTGAAGTGTTAGCAACCAGAAACACCTATATGGAAAGCGAAAACAAACTGCCATGGATTTGGTCGCTAGGCTACTTACAACTCGAAGCGGAAACAATATCACCTGGATGATCGTTGATTGTCTCACATAACCAGCGCATTTTCTAGTAAACAGATAAATTTTCTACACTTGAAGTCATGTACCTGAAAGAAGTGGTTGTTAGGCACGGGGTGCCAATCTCCATTACCTCTGATCGCGACCCACGACTTGCATCTGATTTGTGGCAAGCAATGCACAAATCCTTTGGCTTACGTCTAGACATGAGCACAGCATATCATCCACAGACGGATGGGCAGACTGAACGCACCATCCAAACTCTTGAAGACATGCTTCAAGCATGTGTAATCGACTTTGGCAACGACCTGGAAAGAAAAGACACCTCCCTTTAGTGGAGTTTTCGTATAACAACAGTTACCACACCAGCATCCAAACTGCTCCGTTTGAGGTATTGTACGGACGGAAGTGCCGACCACCCCTTTTGCTGGGCAGAAGTTGGACACAGCCGAATCACTGGCCCAGAACCCGTCGTAGACACAATAGAGAAAATTGCTCAGATACGATAACAAATGACGGCAACTCGTGACCGTCAGGAATGCTACGCCGATAAATGCAGGAAACCACAAGAGTTCCAGGTTGGGGATCGAGTACTACTTAAAATCTCACCTTGGGAAGGTGTAGTTCGGTTTGGTATACGAGACAAATTCAACCCGTGATATGTTGGACCTTTCGAAATCACGGAGAGAATTGGCAAGATGGCCTACAGATTAAATCTACCCGAAGAACTCAGTGGAGTTCACAACGCATTTCATGGGTCGAATCTGAAGAAATGTCTGTCAGATGAAACCCTCATAATTCCTTTCAAGGAGCTCACCATCGACGATCAGTGCGATTTGTCAAAGAACCAGTGGAAATCTTGGGCCTGGAGGTCAAGATTCTCAAACGCACCAGGATACCTATCGTTCGAGTTCGTTGGAACTCCCGTCGTGGCCCAGAGTTTACCTGGGAATGAGAAGACCGAATGAAACACAAATATCCCCATTTGTTCGAGAAAAGCGAAACCACTACTGAGGATGAAACTACTGCGGAATTTCAGGACGAAATTCCAAACCAACGGGGGGATGATGTGACATCCCAGGAAAACTAGGAAACCACGCAACCTAACTAGCTTTCTCAGTAACTACGTGCTAAATTTCGGGACGAAATTTCTTTCAAGTTGGGGATAATGTGATAACCCGAACTTTCAAGGTTAGTAACGTTTCATCTCGTGATCTTAACTCCTTGTTATTCCTCCTTGAGGTATTACACGCTCCGTGCTAGAATAATCCTGTTTATCGATTATGATAACCTTGTTAGATATATATACATTAATATAATTGGGCCAAACCCTTGTGTTTTGAGTAGACGGTTGTTTTAACGGGCTGCATCCCAAACCCGCGAAACCCAAACAAAACCTAATTGAACTAGAAGCCCAAATCGCCACTATGTGGAAGATATGTCATTTAATTGTGGCAGCCCAAGTGCTTAGGCTTAAGCCCATTTCGGCCAAAGAGGGTAACCGGCCCCAAACCCTTATCAAATACTACGCACATAACATATTTTTGGTTAGCTTAAACTCAAAAGAAAACCCTAAGGCATTACTCCCTTCTTCTTGATTGCTCGACGGCAGTAGGCATACCCCCCTCTCGAGACAACATCATATTTGATCGAGTATTCGGTTAGTGAATCCATATTTATGTTAATCCTTATTTGATTGTTTCTTTATGTGATTTCGATTAGCATAAGTTCTATGATATGTTGATTAATTCTTTGATGATGATCACATTATGTGAATGTTATGTGAGATTGAAAGTTCGGTATTATGATGTATATGTTGAAGTGATTCGTTGAGGGAGTGTTTTATGTAACTGTTAGTGGTGATTAGGGGTTAATGAAAATCGTAGAATTGGTAAATTATTTGTGGTTGATGAACGGTGATTACTGCTAAATGTTCATACATGTATGAACTGAAATATGCTTTTGATCTATAACTGTTAATACATGGCAAACCAGTAGCACACAAGAAAACCTGAAACACTGTTGTGGATGCGACAAAGAGCCACCCTAGTTCACGACGAAACATGAAGTTTCGTCGGAGTCCAGTGACGAAACATGAAGTTTCATTGGAGTCTTCCGTCGTGATGGTCGATGACGAAACATAGATTTTGTTGGAGAGTTTCGTCGTGCTTGGGGCGACGAAACATGGGGGAGTTTCGTCGTGTGTTATCTGAATTATAGCATGCCGTTGGGCTTCGACGGGCCACATGCACACATATGCACACTTTCTGTTTTGGGACTGGGCCGCACCAGGTTTTAATTATCGAAATGTGCTGATTAGGTTGTTATTCGTCTTGTATGCTAGTGATCCGAGATGGTAGGTAGCCCACATGAATATTGTGTAATATGTGAAGATTTTATGATTTACAATCGGTTGAATACTAACTGTTTATGGTAGTGGACTTGGTCGATTTGGGTATTAAGGGAATGGGCCACAAGCAAAGCATAGAGGGTATAATGTTATCACAGGCAACACCAAGCCTAGGTGAAATATTAACCTGTGAACTATTAACTTGATTAGTTGGCGTGTCCTTGTGTTGAAAAGTTAAGTGCTAAATGTCTTGTAAATATGGAACCATGAGATGAATTTCCCTTATGACACGAATGACACGTGTGTTACATATAACTTAATGGTGTGTTATCTGAATAGGGAATGCATGAACTATTTGTACGCGTAGTATGTGGATTACGTGCACCCGAAACTGATTGGGTCGGTAACCTTGATAGGACGTGTTTGATCAACTGTTAAACAAGTAGTTAATCATACCGAGCAAACCGAGGTGAGTTCAAACTCTTTACAAGGCATGGGCTTCCCGGTGGTTGGGAATGGGTTAAGAAACTAAAACGGAACCTACATATTCTCCTTGGGTAGGATATGTACCTCCATCCTCCATGGGTAGGATGCCAATATTAAATCTGTGTATTCTCCTAGGGTAGAATACGTACGTTCGTCCTCCTTGGGTAGGACAACACCCTTAAACTTACTAGACAAAACTCTATCATTAAGTCCCTCATTCTTATATCGACTTAATCGCCGGGCCAATGGCGAGCAGGTTATTAGTTAATAGCGCTATTAGGGTTGACAAGCCTCACACCGTGCCGGTAGGATGGGCGTGTACTAATGGATCTGGGCACTCAGTCAATGATGATAGACATTGACTTAGGGCACAACTTACTTTCGTCAGTTGTCGATATGGTAATGGTCTAGTGGTTCACATAGGGAAGCCCCCACTGATTATGGATATCGTTTGGGAAACAAAGATACTGGTTAAGTCGTGGTTTACGAAACAACTTATGGTTTTCGAAACAAACATTAAAACTAAACAACCAACTGTGAACTCGCTCAACTTTGTTGTTGACTCGTTGTTACATGCCTTGCAGGTCTTTAGGTGCATAATCGTTGGAACTTGCTGTCTGGGAGGCTGGAGTGGTCATGGGTCGAGATACATAAAGTTGCAACACAAGACCAATGGTTTTGAACATGTGGTTTATAAACACATAACGAATAAATTTTGCTTCCGTTGTATACAGTGTATTATTTATGACGTGTAATACTTAACGTTAAAAAATGAAATTTTATTTAAATATACCTATGGGTTCAATGTGATTGATGGCTAGATCCTGGTACATCACATACCTCGCGGGGGGTTCCGCAGGTGGTATTTTGGGGGTGTGACACTCTCGAAAGAATCAAATCTCATAAACTCATTTTCTTTCTTTCTTGGATTCATTTCAGATATGCACAAACCGCAAAATCAATAAATTACGTGTACGACTAGAATGCTGAAATCGCCTCTCCAGTTATTAACATAACTCTTCTAGCTATACGTTCTGCTTCTACCGTACTTCAATAAACTTCCATTTATCTTCCAGATAAATCTCTATAAAGAACAAAATCAGTGTATTATCCATTATACACTTTCTTAACTGCATCCAAATAGTACATTATGTACACCACTCAATCCTGACGGTAGCTTGAGCCTATAAGCGACTGATCCAATTCAAGATGGGCTCTCGAAAGGACCAAGTCAATGTGGCTCAGCTTTTTCTTTCCTCTGCTAAACCTAATAATATTTCTGCAAGATAACTCCTTTAACAGAACCAAATCTTAAATCCAGAATCGCAATAGTTCCTTCAATTGTCCATGTAATCCTTCTGACGCTCAATTGGCGACTTTTAACCTTCCCTCGATCCCGGAAAATCCTGTCGCTGGTTTCCTAGATAAACTAAGGTCTGGTTAATTGTCCTTTGTCATGTTAGCTTAACAAAGTGACGATCAACACTTCCATTCATGCAAGGCTTCAAACCGAGCAACCTAAATACTAGCGTGTTAACTATTATTGTTAGATAACTCTACCAAGGGCATGTGAGTATCTTGACTTCCTTTGGAGTCCATTATACATGCTCCCAATTCTTCTTTCAAGGATCTGAAAAGCTTCTTCTTACTTTCTGCCCAATCAATCCCCCTTTTCCCTTTTTGGGTTTATTAGTGTCGAAGATCGCACTAATTAGAGGAATTCTTAATAAATTTTCGGTAGCACCCAACTTGTCATATGGATCATCATACTCCCGACAGGGTCTTTGGCGCTCCTCATAATTTGATTGCGACAATCTATAACTGATCTACAAGCATACCTTCCTCGTTACTCACTAGCTCCATAGTTAACTTCAAATGTTACTCATGATTCTCTTTGGTTCATGTATAGACAAGCATGTTGTCGATGAATATTATCATGAATACATCCGATTAGGGTTTCCATACCATGCTCATGAGATTTATGAATATAAATGGCGCATTAATTTAGTCAAAAGGCATGACAATTAACTTGTAATGGCCATATCACATTTGAAAAGCAGTCCCAGAAATATCTTCGTCAGTAGCCTTCAACTGATGACATCCTAATCGTAGATCGATCTTCGTGTAGCAGCTGGGTCCCGGTAGCTTAATTGAACAAATCGTCAATCCTCGGTAATAGGGTACCAGTTCTTGATAGTCGACTGGTTCGGCTTTCTGAAATCCTCACATATCCTGAAGGATCTATCTTTCTTTTTCTCAACAAAACAGATTTGCCTCAAAGCGAAAAGCTTGATCAAATGAAGCCCTTGTCCAAAAGCTCTTGAAGCTGACTCGACATTTCTATCATCTCAGACGGTGCTTAATCTATAAGGAGATTGTGCAATTAAGAGCAGCACCGGGTGTCTGATCGATGCCACACCCCGACCGCGTTAAAACAACAAAACCGCGGCGGAAACGTCAGGGAGTGGAGTGGCAGAATTATTGTTTCACAACCATGGATTCAAAAGTTTCGTTTTATTTAGTTATTAAATATTAAACATTGTCTTAAAACATAGCAAACAAGTTAAACATCGTCTATCATCGTTATTAAGTCACCAAGGCCTCGTCCAGTCCTAAGTGAGCATGCATCCTAGTCGCAATCAACATCATTCAACACAACCTGAAACATATGTGAAAATAAAGTCAGCAAAGAAATGACGACGAGTGCATAGTTTTTGTGAGAGTGTCGGATTCATGGCTCGTTTACATGTTGCAATACCTCGTTTGACTACAATAGTCGATAATTGAAAACCTTGTTTTGAAAAGAGTTTGGTATTGAAATATGAATAACCAGCTCAAAATAAATTGGTTATGGTTTATCAAATCTCGTTGCCATGAATCTTAACCCAAAACCTTTGTTTAAGTAAACCAATATTGTAAATCGTTCTCGTAATAAAACTCGTATGGTTTATATCGTTTAGTAAACATCATTAATCGTCATCGTTTCGAAATCATTCGTCCAAGTGAACTAAATAACGCCACAGAACGTAATATGATAAAAGCATTTATATATAAGAAGTACCAGCGGCGTATCTACCATGATTTTATCACATTACACCCGTCCCGTTATCTAAACACTTACGAAGAACCAATCGTTCATTTGTACTTGTTTTCAAATCGTTTATCGAAACCAATCGTTCAAATCGTTTAACTCGTTCAAATTGTTCAATCGTTCAAAATCGTTCTCGTTGTGAAAACTACTTTTGGTCGTCTCGTTTATAACATTCAAACCTTCGTAACTCGTCCATCGTTCATCTCGTATTAACAAACCACCATAGGGTAAGTTTACAATCATCAGGTTTAGTCGTTACCCACATAACCCCCATACATAACCATGGGTGCAGTCCGATAACGAGATTTATCAGATCCTATGGTACCATAACCTAGTACTAGTCGGTTCAGCCAAAATTAATGAATGTCATTCATTATGTAAATACGTCCAAAAAGTTCGTTCACATTATCGAAAATTGTTCTTGTTTAATATAAACCAAAGTATTCGTTTTTGAAATCCTCGTTTGAAAGCATCAAAATCGTTTAACACATATGAATCACTGAAAACAATTGAAAACAGTAAAATAGGGGAACTATGTACTCACATTGATTTGGAAACTATCCTCGATCTAATGAACTTAACGAAGCTCAGGCAAACCAAGGAAATCAAGTAGTACCTAGTAATCAGATCGCTAAGTTAATAACTTGACACCTAAATCGGAAGATCGGGTAGAATGAGGTCTCGTAAACAAAATGAGTATTGGAACTCATGTGATATGGTTTAACAAAGCCTACATTCTAAATCAGAACCTATCCTAAGTGCTTACGACCCGTTACGACCCATTAAGGTAGCTTCTACTACTTTAACGCGTCGTTCGCACAAAAGCGCGTTCTAGATGCCTAACTAGTCCTATGACAAGTATTATATGCCCTAACATGTTTAAATACGTTTCATAATCAGTTTAAGTGACAAAAGTTAAGTTACATATGCTTAAATACCAATTATGCATAAAAAGGGTATTTTGGTCATTTACCTAAGGCATATAAACTACCTATCATACAACTAATTAAACTAAGTGACCATAAGGTATAACCTCAGAAGGTTATTCCCTATACAACTATGGTCACATAATATGCTTGGTCGGATCCTAACGATCGACCAAACGGGTCGGATTCGAAAGTCTAAGTGGTTGTTAAGACCGCTTATCTTACGACCCTAGACAAGCAGACAAAAAGTGACGAGTTAAACATGTTGAAACTTGTTTAACTAAGTTAGAAAACAGGTTTGATATCAAAACAAAGTGTTTTGATACCCGAAAATACTTTCGTTGCAAAATACGCATAAACACGTATTTTGACCGAAACTTTGACTCGTCACTTCGACTAATCAACGTGGTAATCAGTAGGTATAGTCACAAGGGACTATAACCATCGTGATTACGCTCACGTTCAAAGTTCAAACGAACTTTGTGTTGACCAACTCGTGGTCAAAGCAGAAAGTCAAACACTTTTTGACTTTCATGCTTGAAAAGCATAAATGCATGAAAGAAGCTTACAAAAGGTCTGTCACACACCCAAAATCCACCTGCGGAGTATAACCGCTTGGAGGCGTGACTGAACAGGATCAAGCCACCAATCATATTGAACATAAAAAGTAATAAGTAAAATTCAACCACACAATATGAAAGGTGTTTCAAATCAAAAACGTAGTTAAGTGTGTAGCGGAAGCACAGTTGTAAAACCCAATGTAAGTATTAAGTACGAGATAAAGTAATGTTTTTAGCATGGCACACACTGCCATGCCCCACAACGACCGCGCCTCCCTGTGCAAGCTCCATGAGTACCTAACGACCTGCAAGGCATGTAGCAACGAATCAACAACAAAGTTGAGCGAGTTCACAGTTGGTTATTTAGTTATAGCATTTGTTTCGTAAATCGTATGTTCGTTTTGTAAACTAGGTATCGTATTAATTTGTATCGCGGTCTCCCAGACATGTTTGCGAAGATTAGTGGGGACTTCCCATGTGTTACTAGACCACGCGTATCGACTTCTACGAAAATGTAAGAGGTGCCCTAAGTCAATGTCTATCAGCATTGACCCTTTGCCCATAGTCTGTTAGTACACGCCCGTTCGGATGACACGGTGTGAGGTTTGTTAAACCTAATAGCGCTATCTACTAATGACCCGCTCGCCATAGGCCTCGGCGATTAAGTCGATAAATGAGGGACTTCAAATGATAGAGTGATGGTATTATGGTCGTACGTATCCTGTTGTATGGGAAATACGCAAGTTTGTAGTTACCGTTCAGTTCTTTAACCCATTCCCAACCCTTGGGAATCCCATGCCTTGGATAGAGTGTGAACTCACCTTGGTTTGCTCGGTATGCTAAACTATGTGCTCACAAGTTATCAATCAAGTCCTATAGTAAGCACGTATACTTAAATCAGTTCAAGTTCGTAAAGTTTCGCATGCAATCAATGCCACAAAGTGTGCCTACGCAATTAACACGTATCACATAAGCAGTTAATCAAAGTCATGCAATTCATGTTTCATATAGATATCCTTCGCAGTTTCTTCTAACATTGTTATCCAATAATACACGTAACAGAGTTAACAAGTTTAACTCAATTAATAGATATAACAGGGTTACACAGTTAACAGAGTTGACATCTAACAGTACTACTAACTAACTGTGTTTCATGCTTAACTTAACAGAGTTGACATGCTTAACTGAATTAACAACTAACAGAGTTAATAACTAACAGAGTTAACAAAGTAATTACTTAACTGAGTAACAGTCTTAACGAAGCTAACATGCTAGAACACTTAACGAAATCATATGTGTCAAAATCACAGGCTCGGCGAAATCACTTTATACGAAAACATATTCACATTTTTGGATGAAAACACTTGGGACCAAAATACTCGACCGAAATCCCTTTTCTGGCGAAATCACATTTGACGAAAACCCAAGGGTTTTCGTCGGACATAAGGCTTGACGAAAACACTGGGTGTTTTCGTCCGGTTGCTGTGTTTTCGTCAGTTTCAACAATCAATCATCATCATCACAGCAATTACACAATGCAGTAACGCTACACATCCCTTACAGTTACATGATCGATCATCAACAAAAACCTTTTATCAAATCTTTGATATATATATAAACATACAGGTTACCAATCATGGCGATACCAAGATCATTAATAAATCAACTGATCATCATTATCAGGCACACATGGTCGATCATATTATCCCATATACATGACAGTTCGTAGACAATATATATATATCAATCATCTATTCTTACATTCATAAAGCAATCATAGTTAACACACAATAATCAAACAACGATATATATATATATGATGAAACCAAACAGATACTAGCCACAATTGATTACTAACCACCAAGATGAATAATGAATCGGTCGATACCAGAGGCCTCGAGATCCTAAACTTGCCATCGGGTTCCAAGGGTAGCGAGAGAGAGAGAGAACGTGATATGTGGTTAGGGTTTGTTTAAGGTTTTTCCGAATACAGTCGCGTAAGAGTTATAAACAAACCAAAATAACTCGTCACTGGGCCAAGGCCCATCTTTGTTTTCGCCGAACAGTGGTGGACGAAAACACTAATGTGTTTTCGTCACAGGGTGTTTTCGAGTGGGAGGGTGTTTTCGGGTGGGTTAGGGTATTGGCCAAGGTTTTATTATTTATGCAAGATATGTATACATATACATACATAATATACACATAACAATAACACTTATATAGCACCTCAATTATATATAAAATACACTTGTAATTAAGTACAAATTTAAATCGAATATAGACCTTGAAAACTCGGGTTGTCACATTATCCCCAACTTGAAAGAAATTTCGTCCCGAAATTTAGCACGTGGTTACTGAGGAAGCTAGTTGTGTTGTGTAGTTTACAGGTTTTCCTGGAGTGTCACATCATCCCCCCGTTGATTTGGAATTTCGTCCCGAAATTCTGTAGTAGCTTCAGCCTCAGTAGTGGTTGCACTGTTTCCGAATAACTCGGGATACTTGAGTTTCATTTGATCTTCTCGTTCCCAGGTGAACTCTGGGCCACGACGGGAGTTCCAACGAACTCGAACAAGAGGTATTCTAGTGTGCTTGAGGACCTTAATGTCTCGGTCCGTGATTTCAACTGGTTCCTCGATGAATCGCAACTGATCGTTGATAGTGAGCTCCTTCAAAGGAACTAAGAGGGTCTCATATGACAGACACTTCTTCAGATTTGACACGTGAAAAACGTTGTGAACTGCACTGAGTTCTGCGGGCAGGTTTAGTTTGTAGGCCACTTTACCTATTTTCTCAATGATTTCGAACGGTCCGACGTAACGCGGATTGAGTTTGCCTCGTTTGCCAAAACGAACTACACCTTTCCAGGGTGAAACTTTGAGTAGCACTCGATCCCCAACTTGGAACTCGAGTGGTTTCCTGCGCTTATTAGCGTAGGCTTTCTATCGGTCACGAGCTGCCGCCATGCGTTGCCGTATCTGAGCAATCCTTTCTGTTGTGTCTACTACAAGTTCTGGTCCTGTGATCTGACTATCACCCACCTCTGCCCAACAAAGAGGTGATCGGCATTTACGCCCATACAATGCCTCAAACGGAGCGGCTTGGATGCTGGTGTGGTAACTGTTATTGTACGAAAACTCCACCAATGGGAGGTGTTTCTCCCAGCCGTTGCCAAAATCAATTACACATGCCCGAAGCATGTCTTCTAAAGTTTGAATAGTACGCTCAGACTGCCCATCCGTCTGAGGGTGATAAGCTGTGCTCATGTCTAGTCGAGAGCCAAAAGATTTGTGCATTGCTTGCCATAGTTCAGAAGTAAAACGCGCATCACAATCAGATATGATAGAGGTTGGCACCCCGTGCCTCGAAACCACTTCCTTCAAGTAAACGTCTGCTAGAGTGGAGAAATTATCCGTTTCCTTGATAGCCAAGAAGTGTACAGACTTTGTGAGTCGATCCACGAACACCCAAATAGTATCATTTCCATGTTGAGATCTAGGCAGGCCAGTAACGAAATCCATGGAAATTTGCTCCCATTTCCATTGTGGTATCTCTGGTTGCTGGAGTAGGCCTGAGGGTTTCTGATATTCGACTTTAACTCTCGCACAAGTCAAACATTTACTGACGTAAGTTGCTATGTGAGCTTTCATGCTAGGCCACCAATACGTAGTTCTGAGATCGTGGTACATCTTATCTGAACCAGGATGTACTGAGTAGCGAGACTTATGTGCTTCATCCATTACAAGTTCTCGTAAATTGCCAAAGAGTGGAACCCAGATGCATCCTGTTACATAGTAGGCGCCGTCTGCCTTTTGTTCTAACCGTTGCCTTGAGCCACGTAGGGCATCAGCCCTGACGTTTTCTATTTTCAATGCTTCTACCTGAGCATCTCGTATTTGTGAAGGAAGACTAGATTGGATGGTGAGTTGTAGTGCTCGCACACGCCTAGGTGTGGTATGTTTTCGACTGAGGGCGTCAGCCACAACATTTGCCTTGCCCAGATGGTACTTGATGGCACATTCGTAATCATTCAGTAGGTCGACCCATCGATGTTGTCGCATGTTCAACTGTTTCTGTTTGAAGATATGCTCGAGACTCCTGTGATCGGTGTAGATAGTGCACTTGGTACCGTACAGGTAATGTCTCCATATCTTAAGTGCGAAGATAACAGCTCCCAACTCCAGATCATGTGTAGTGTAGTTCCTTTCTGAACTTTAAGTTGATGTGACGCATATGCAATGACTTTATCCCGTTGCATCAACACGCAACCAAGACCCTGAATTGACGCGTCACAATAAACCACGAAATTGTCTATGCCCTCTGGCAATGAAAGAATAGGTGCGCTACAAAGTCTATTCTTCAGATGTTGGAATGCTGATTCTTGAGCATCACCCCAACGATAGGTGACACCCTTTTGAGTTAGTAGCATAAGCGGCTGTGCAATTTTTGAGAAATCTTTGATGAACCTTCTATAATAGCCCGCCAAGCCCAAGAATTGGCGGATTTCTGTTGGCCTACGCGGTGCAGGCCAGTTCTTAATCGATTCTACTTTGGATGGATCAACATGAATCCCATCCTTGTTTACCACGTGGCGTAAGAAATGGACTTCACGAAGCCAGAAGTCGCATTTCGAAAACTTAGCGTACAACTGTTCCGTTCGGAAGAGTTCCAAAATAAGTCGTAGATGGTGCTCGTGCTCCTCCTGACTCTTCGAATAGATCAGGATGTCGTCGATGAATACAATCATAAACTTATCCAAGTAAGGCTTGCACACTTTGTTCATAAGATCCATGAAGACTGCAGGCGCGTTTGTTAACCCGAATGGCATGACCAGAAACTCGTAATGGCCGTAGCGTGTTCTGAATGATGTTTTGGAGAGGTCCTCGTCCTGGACTCTCAGTTGATGGTATCCTGACCTCAGATCGATCTTTGAATAGTAGCTCGACCCTTGCAGCTAGTCGAACAAGTCGTCAATGCGTGGAAGAGGAAAGCGATTCTTTACGGTCACCTTGTTTAGTTCGCGGTAATCTATGCACATATAGAAGGTACCGTCTTTCTTCTTTACAAACAACACGGGAGCTCCCAGGGCGAAGAGATAGGACGAATGAAACCCTTATCCAAGAGTTCTTGCAATTGCTAGGACAGTTCTTCCAGTTCGGTTGGAGCTAAGCGATAAGGTGCTCGAGCTATGGGTGCTGCTCCAGGAGGTAGCTCGATCTGAAATTCGACCTGACGATGAGGCGGTAGCCCAGGTAAATCTTCAGGAAACACTTGAGGAAAGTGGCGTACAACTGGTATATCCTCTATCTTCTTCTCTTTCGTTGATGCATCAGTATCGAGTGCTAAAATAGAAGTGTGGCCCTTTCGCAAACACTTTTGGGCCTTAAGGAAGGAGATGATGCCCACTACAGCACCACTCTTGTCGCCTTGAATTTCGAGAGGTTCTTTGCCAGAACGGGGAATACGAACATTCTTCTCTTTGCATAGGATCTCTGCTTGCTGTTGGGATAACCAATCCATCCCAATGACGATGTCAAAACTACCCAGAATTATAGGAATGAGATCGATAGAGAAAGTATGACCAGCTAAGACGAGATCACAATCTTTAACTACGTGTGTGGCTTCTACACTCTTACCGTTTGCTAACTCTACGACATGCTTGGTGTTTAAGGGAGTTGGTGTGCGTTTTAACATTTGACTAACTTTTAGAGACACATAACTGGTGTCGGCACCCAAATCAAATAAGGCAGTAACATAAAAGTCGTCGAGAAGAAACTTACCCATCACTACGTTAGGATCATTCCTTGCGTCACCCTGACCTAGCACGAACACTCGACCCCTGGCACCATTGTTTCCATCATTGTTTCCCCCGTTGTTGTTCCCATTGCCCTGATTATTGTTGTTGTTGTTGTTGTTCGGATTTTGATTTAACTGGGGCAGTCCCGCTTGAAGTGGCCTTCAGCACCACACTGAAAGCATCCCCTGTTACCTCGTTGTCGCTGCTGGTTCTGTGGAGCTGGTGGTTGTTGGTTTTGATTCGCAGGTCGTGAGCTCCTGCAATCCTTAGCTTCATGACCCATCTTGAGACATCTCTGACAATGACCCCTGTTGCACTGACCATTGTGGTGCCTGTTGCATCTGTTGCACTTTAGGTGGTTTCCCTGATATCCACCCTGCCCCTGACTACCAGAGGATTGCTGACCAAGGCTCTGATAGTCATCAATCTTTCGCTGCTGTGCCTGCGACTGAACTGAAGTCGAACCCTTGTTGGAGGTTCCATCCCACTTTCGCTTGTTGTCATTAGGAGTAGCAGAAGTAGTAGTAGCAGTAGCACCTATACTCTTAGGCAGCTTGTTCTGTTCCACTGCCTGGTCTATGAGACGATGAGCAAGACGAGTAACATCCTGGATGGTAGCAAGGTTAGCAGCAGTCACATGGCTTTGAATCTCTGGTACTAAGCCTTTGAGGTACAGCTCAATGCGCTTGATGGGAGGATCCACCATAGTTGGACATAACACTGCCAGTTCATTGGATCGTTTCGTGTACGCTTCAATCTCTGAACCCGTCATCTTCAGGTTAAAGAACTCCACTTCCAGCTTGTGGATGTCATCACAACTACAGTATTCAAGTTTGATCAGTTCCTTAAAATCATTCTATGGGGTGGCATTAGCAGATGCCAGCCCCAGCATCTGAACTTGCGCGTTCCACCAAGTTAGCGCAGTGCCTTCGAGAGTACCAGTGGCGTACTTCACCCTACGAGCCTCAGGGCATTCACACATTTCGAAGACCGACTCGAGCTTCTCGAACCAGTGGAGTAGTCCAACGGCTCCTTCAGTGCCACTAAAAAGTACTAGGACGACAGTCCATAAAGGTCTTGAAAGTACACACAGGAGGCTGAGCGTGTTGACCTGTCGTGTGCGTAAGAGTAAACATAATTAAGCACAAGTGTTGGTTTACGAAAGTAGGATCTAAGGATCCTAGAGTAAGTTGTGATGGCAGGCTATACCTCCCGCCTGGGCAGCTGCGAGTGCTGCTGTAACTTGTTCAGTGATCAAAGCCGCCAACTGGGCTTGAGTTAAGTTAACGCGTCCACTCATGATCTTCATATCAAAGGAAACATGAGTGAGAAAGGTTCGTGAAAGTGCGATGACAGAAGAGAGTAAGCACATAAGTGTTTTCAAACAACAGTTGTTACGTTTATCTAAGCATACCATGAGCAAAGTTCTATGTAATCTAGCAAGTAGGCAATGTAAACATAAATCATATCACCAAGAATGTCGAGTCTTGCACGTGGAGCGAAGCGTCGTTGTGGATCGTTGAGCACTGTTCAGGTTATAGTCTGGTTTTAACAAAAAAATTTTCCCTTATTAAAACCAAGTTCACTATAAACAATGGCTCTGATACCAATCTGTCACACCCCCAAAATCCACCTGCGGAGTATCACCGCATGGAGGCGTAACTGAACAGGATCAAGCCACCAATCATATTGAACATAACAAGTTATAAGTAAAATTCAACGACACAATATGAAAGGTGTTTCAAATAAAAAACGTAGTTAAGTGTGTAGCGGAAGCACAGTTGTAAAACCCAATGTAAGTGTTAAGTACGAGATAAAGTAATGTTTTTAGCATGGCACACACTGCCATGCCCCACAACGACCGCGCCTCCCTGTGCAAGCTCCATGAGTACCTAACGACCTGCAAGGCATGTAGCAACGAATCAATAACAAAGTTGAGCGAGTTCACAGTTGGTTGTTTAGTTGTAGCATTCGTTTCGTAAATCGTATGTTCGTTTTGTAAACTAGGTATCGTATTAATTCGTATCGCGGTCTCCCAGACATATTTGCGAAGATTAGTGGGGGCTTCCCATGTGTTACTAGACCACGCGTATCGACTGCTACGAAAATGTAAGAGGTGCCCTAAGTCAATGTCTATCAGCATTGACCCTTTGCCCATAGTCCATTAGTACACGCCTGTTCGGACGACACGGTGTGAGGTTTGTTAAACCTAATAGCGCTATCTACTAATGACCCGCTTGCCATAGGCCTCGGCGATTAAGTCGATAAATGAGGGACTTCAAATGATAGAGTGATGGTCTTATGGTCGTACGTATCCTGTTGTATGGGAAATACGCAAGTTTGTAGTTACCGTTCAGTTCTTTAACCCATTCCCAACCCTTGGGAATCCCATGCCTTGGATAGAGTGTGAACTCACCTTGGTTTACTCGGTATGCTAAACTATGTGCTCACAAGTTATCAATCAAGTCCTATAGTAAGCACGTATACTTAAATCAGTTCAAGTTCGTAAAGTTTCGCATGCAATCAATGCCACAAAGTGTGCCTATGCAATTAGCATGTATCACATAAGCAGTTAATCAAAGTCATGCAATTCATGTTTCATATAGATATCCTTCGCAGTTTCTTCTAACATAGTTATCCAATAATACACGTAACAGAGTTAACAAGTTTAACTGAATTAATACATATAACAGGGTTACACAGATAACAGAGTTGGCATCTAGCAGTACTACTAACTAACTGCGTTTCATGCTTAACTTAAAAGAGTTGACATGCTTAACTGAATTAACAACTAACAGAGTTAATAACTAACAGAGTTAACAAAGTAATTACTTAACTGAGTAACAGTCTTAACGAAGCTAATATGCCAGAACACTTAACGAAATCATATGTGTCAAAATCACAGGCTTGGCGAAATCACTTTAGACGAAAACATATTCACATTTTTGGACGAAAACACTTGGGACTAAAATACTCGACCGAAATCCCTTTTCTGGCAAAATCACATTTGACGAAAACCCAAGGGTTTTCGTCGGACATAAGGCTTGACGAAAACACTGGGTGTTTTCGTCAGTTTCAACAATCAATCATCATAATCACAGCAATTACACAATACAGTAACCCTACACATCCCTTACAGTTACATGATCGATCATCAACAAAAACCTTTTATCAAATCTTCGATATATATATATATAAACATACAGGTTACCAATCATTGGGATACCAAGATCATTAATAAATCAACTGATCATCATTATCAAGCACACATGGTCGATCATATTATCCCATATACATGACAGTTCGTAGACAATATATATATATATCAATCATCTATTCTTACGTTCATAAAGCAATCATAGTTAACACACAATAATCAAACAACGATATATATATATATATATATATATGATGAAACCAAACAGATACTAGCCACAGTTGATTACTAACCAGCAAGATGAACAACGAATCGGTCGATACGAGAGGCCTCGAGATCCTAAACTTGCCGTCGGGTTCCAAGGGTAGCGAGATAGAGAGAGAACGTGATAGGTGGTTAGGGTTTGTTTAAGGTTTTTCCGAATACAGTCGCGTAAGAGTTATAAACAAACCAAAACAACTCGTCACTGGGCCAAGGCCCATCTTTGTTTTCGCCGAACAGTGGTGGACGAAAACACTAATGTGTTTTCGTCACAGGGTGTTTTCGAGTGGGAGGGTGTTTTCGGGTGGGTTAGGGTATTGGCCAAGGTTTTATTATTTATGCAAGATATGTATACATATACATACATAATATACACATAACAATAACACTTATATAGCACCTCAATTATATATAAAATACACTTGCAATTAAGTACAAATTTAAATCGAATAGAGACCTTGAAAACTCGGGTTGTCACATTATCCCCAACTTGAAAGAAATTTCATCCCGAAATTTAGCACGTGGTTACTGAGGAAGCTAGTTGTGTTGTGTAGTTTACTGGTTTTCCTAGGGTGTCACATCATCCCCCCGTTGATTTGGAATTTCGTCCCGAAATTCTGTAGTAGCTTCAGCCTCAGTAGTGGTTGCACTGTTTCCGAATAACTGGGGATACTTGAGTTTCATTTGATCTTCTCGTTCCCAGGTGAACTCTGGGCCACGACGGGAGTTCCAATGAACTAGAACAAGAGGTATTCTAGTGTGCTTGAGGACCTTAATGTCTCGGTCCGTGATTTCAACTTGTTCCTCGACGAATCGCAACTGATCGTCGATAGTGACTCCTTCAAAGGAACTATGAGGGTCTCATCTGACAAACACTTCTTCAGATTTGACACGTGAAAAACGCTGTGAACTGCACTGAGTTCTGTGGGCAGGTTTATTTTGTAGGCCACTTTGCCTATTATTTCAATGATTTCGAACGGTCCGACGTAACGCGGATTGAGTTTGCCTCGTTTGCCAAAACGAACTACTCTTTTCCAGGGTGAAACTTTGAGTAGCACTCGATCCCCAACTTGGAACTCGAGTGGTTTCCTGCGCTTATTAGCGTAGGCTTTCTAATGGTCACGAGCTGCCGCCATGCGTTGCCGTATCTGAGCAATCTTTCTGTTGTGTCTACTACAAGTTCTGGTCCCGGGATCTGACTATCACCCACCTCAGCCCAACAAAGAGGTGATCGGCATTTACGCCTGTACAATGCCTCAAACGGAGTGGCTTGGATGCTGGTGTGGTAACTGTTATTGTACGAAAACTCCACCAATGGGAGGTGTTTCTCCCAGCAGTTGCCAAAATCAATTACACATGCCCGAAGTATGTCTTCTAAAGTTTAAATAGTACGCTCAGACTGCCCATCCGTCTGAGGGTGATAAGCTGTGCTCATGTCTAATCGAGAGCCAAAAGATTTGTGCATTGCTTACCACAGTTCAGAAGTAAAATGCGCATCACGATCAGATATGATAGAGGTTGGCACCCCGTTCCTCGAAACCACTTCCTTCAAGTAAACGTCTGCTAGAGTGGAGAACTTATCCGTTTCCTTGATAGCCAAGAAGTGTGCAGACTTTGTGAGTCGATCCACGATCACCCAAATAGTATCATTTCCACATTGAGATCTAGGTAGGCTAGTAACAAAATCCATGGAAATTTGCTCCCATTTCCATTGTGGTATCTCTGGTTCCTGGAGTAGGCCTGATTGGTAATAGCAAAATTTTGGGAAGCCTTGCACTTCCTCGGCCTCCTAGATGACTCGCCTTTCTTCTTTCACTTACCCTTGTCTTGAACATAATCGGTCACCTGCTTCTTATCACCCTTGCGGGTCAGTTTACCTTTATTGACCTGAGACTCGGTCAAAGTTGAAGCCAATTCAATTGCTTGACGAACAGTGGTAGGATTACTACCAGTTACAATATCTTGCACAGAATCAGGCAAACCATCGATATACCTCTCAATCGCTTTTTTCCAACGGGGTAACCATAGTAGGAGACTATAAACTCAGCTCCTCATAACGATCCGTGTTAGTACATACATTTGTAGCTTCCATCCGCATTGTGTCATATTTTGTATGTATGTAAACATTTATGTGTATGTCTGTATGTACGTAGATAGACAACTCAGGGAACGGTGTTTTGATGTAATTAGTGTTGGTGTTTGTCGTCCGATCGGACGATAGTGCTGTCCGATCTGACAACAATGTCGTCCGATCGGACAACACATCCTTGATTCCCTGGGTGTGCCTATAAATAGCCGGCTCTGTCATGTCATTAGGAACTTTTGCTGATTTAGAGAGAGAGCTCCGTGAAGTTTGTTTTTCTACTTGTTCTTGTAAATTTCATAACAGTTGAATAGAAAGAGCAGACGGTGTTTATTTGTTGAATATTCTGTTGATATGATCCTATGACTTGTTTATTGGATTCCGCACTCTAAACAAGATCGATCCAACCACGTTCACGAAGAACAAATCCTGATCAAAATGGCCTAACAAGTGGTATCAGAGCCACAGGAGGTTACATCGGAGATCTACAACAGTTATTCACCGGAATTTCAGCTTCTCGTTGCCGATTACAGTCAAATTTCACCAGAAATTTGACAAATTCTCTCACTTTCTACTCATTTCTTGCTGTGTTTTTCATTTTCATACCTTAAAATCAGAAAAACTTAAAATTGAATGCGAATTTACGGTTAAAATTTGACAAATTTCATATCAATTGATTCACAATCAATCAAATTACAATCCTTCAAAATTTCATAAGAAAATTCCTACAAAAACTGAATCAAAATCATCAGAAACCATGATGAACTGTTCGTATCTGCTGACGTCATATATCTTTTCGGACAGCTGTTCATACGGATTAGCTTAGTATACGTCATTACTCTGTTTGTTGACATCATCAGTGTTGATCGATCGGACAGCGTTTACTGATATCATCAATGTTACTCGACCGATCGGACAGCGTTGTTGTTCCTGATTACATTTTCTTACGTCACTTTTATATCCGATCGAACAACTGTTCGACAGGACAACAATTTGAAAAGTCAAGGTTTTCAAAACTTGGGTGTTATCCGTTCGGACAACCACTCGAACGGATCATTATTCAATTCAAGTGTATCAGTTTGAAAATTTGTCTAAGTGTTTGAACATTGTTTCAGGAACATCACAATGGACGACGATTTCCTAAATCCATTCACTGACATATTTTCTTAGTCCAGCAACACGAGAGATGCTACAACAAGCAACACAAACGACAATGTTCCAAACCCGAATCCTAAGAAACCCATTGCTGACTCACTAAGCGTTGATAACGCTTATGGCACCTACAACAAAAACCGCCTAAACTTATGGTAATTGAAGATTACAACAGATGGGCGAGTCGGTTTGAAGATTAGTTGAAGGCATTCGCCTACCATAGTTGGAAGTGTCTAAGAAATGGTTTTAATATTGGAAGGACTGATTATGAGAATCTAACCGATACTGAACAAGAAAGTTTCATTGCAGCGCAGAAGTGTATCGCATTGCTACATCAGTCAGTCAGGGATGATATCATATCGTTAATCGATTATAAAGATTCAAGAGATTTATGGGGAAAGTTAAGGATGAAGTGTGTAGGAGGAGTAGAAATCTTTAAAAACAAAAAGAAATTATTGAAGAAAGAATTTGATTTGTTCGGATGTCTAAAAAATGAATCAGTTTCAAAGATGATAGAGAGGTTTTGCCACTTAAAGATCGAGCTGACAAGATATGGGATTGTCTTCACCGAGGAAGAATTAGTTGAAAAATTGTTGGATTCACTGCTCGATGAAAGGGATTGGCAGTATTTTGCATTAATGTTGAAAAACACAGTGAAGATGACCGATCTGACAGTCGATGTACTGATTGAGAGACTTGAAAGCCACGAATTGGAAATCAGAAAAACAAACAAAGTCAACAACACCTAGTATCAACAAAACGTTGATCTGTACTATCGGGGAAGTATGATTCCAAAGACTGTGTCACCAAAGACTGCATTTTCAGCAGAAAATTCAAGCATGCAAAATCAGGAAAATCAAAACAGTAGTAAAGCTCCAAGCCGTGGATATCATGGTGGATCGTCTTCATCTACTCAAAGTCAACAGCAATAATCTGTCCCGAAAAACATCTTCCAGTGTAACATTGCTGTAAATCTTAACAATATACAAAACTATAGCGAAGAAACAGTCAAACCACAGATGGTATTCCTGGCTTCTGTTTTGGAATCCTATGAAAGTCTAGTTGCAGGGAAGATCGGAAACACTAACCTTACCAAAGAAGACTATGACCAAATTGACCCCGAAGAAATGGAGTTGATTGACATTAGATGGTGTATGGTGAGTGCTGTCCGTAGGGCTCAAAGGTTCATGGAGATAACTGGAATACACTCTATTAGTGGACCTTCCATGAAATTGGGCTTTGACAAATCGAAGGTTACATGTTTTAAGTGCAAGCAAAAAGGGCACTTTAAACGTGAGTGTAGGAATGCAGCATCTGATGAAACGACAAATCCATTCCATGATGATTACTATAAAAAGGCCATCTATCATCACAACAAAGCAGAACCTCCAAGAATGAAACCAATTGAGGAACATTCGAAAGAAAATTCAGGAGCCTTAGCTGTAATTCATGATGATGAGGGCTATGACTGGAGTGACGTGTTACCTGAAGAAGATGTTGTGGGATATTCTTTCATGGAAAAAATCGTTCCGTTCAAAGATACACGAACTGAAGAAGAAAAATACAGGTATAGGAAGATGATTGCACAAAACATGAAAGATAAAATTTATCGAACATGGAATGAAGCAAAGAGTGCAAAAAGATGGGATGCAGATAGGGAATGCTATTTGGATCCAAATGGCAACATAGTTGTTGAACCTTTATCAATCATTGAGCAATTAACACAACAAGATGAAGAAAGACAGAGAGAATGGGCAAGGCAAGAAGAGGAAGAGAAGCAGAAGTCAAAGATAGTTGATGATGGCTTGACAAGGTGCTCGCAGCAAAAGAGTTAGAGGTAGATTCTAAATCTGGAACTGAGTCATAGAACAAGGTCAGTTCTATTGATTCAACAAATGAGTCAGGTAAGACTGATAAAGCCAAAAGTGAAAGTGACTGCAAAAATTGCATGAAAAACTACAAGGTTTGCAGCACACATGCATATCTCAATGCCAAAAAGGTTGAAGAACTGACTGACAAAATCAAAAGATTGAAAATCAAATCTTGAGTCATGATAAATTGGTAAAAGCTTCTAATGATCGAATAAATGAATTAACTAAAAGAATCGAAAATGATAAAATGAATGTATAATGATTTAGGAAAGAAAATGAAAAGTTTATTCATGAAAATCGACAACTTTATGAAAATCATGAGAAGCTTAAGAAAACGATAAAAGATTCTGATGAGAGAAACAGTAATACAACCAAAGAAAATCTTCAATTGTCAGGAGTTCTTAAGTCAAAAGAAAAACAAATCAACCAACAGTTGGATGAAATTGCTAATTTGAAGCTTCAGGAAGCTAAGATTGAAAACGAAAGAATCAATCTGAAGCTGAATAGTTACAACTCCGCAAGCTTTGTTCTTCAACACATAGTTCCCAAACCAATTGGGAAGAACAAAGCTGGCGAAGAAGTATATTCAGATGGAACTGGGGTAGGGTATCATCGAGTTCCACCGCCCATTATGAAAAATTTTTCAAAGAAAAAATCTGGGTTGGTTAATGATGATGAAACAAATGATATAAAACTTCCAGAAACAATCGATGTTACGTTCACTTCATCATCTGATGAAGATAGTACTCAATCCGAAGTCATGAAAAATGTGGTTGAAAATGTTTTGAAATCTGATAGTGATTCGACTGAGGGTGAAGAATGTTTTTTTAATAATTACATTCCGAAATCAAAATCCAAAAACAACTTAAGTGAAGAATCAAATTTGTACAAAATGTTGAGTTCAGATAAGTTGTATTCGGATCTTGAATTTCCACTAGAGAATGTGAATGTCGACAAGTTGAAAATATGAGTTCAAATTGGTTGAAATTGGTATTTCTGAAATCGATGGTTTGAAAAGTTCTAGAAGACAATTGAATTTTGAAAAGGATAAATCTTACTACAAAAAACCTGTTGTATCACCACGCTATAACAACAATCAAAACAAATGGTCAGGTGGTTTTCAGGGTGGTAAGAATAAAATAGGAAGGAACTTTCAAAACAAAAGGTTTGTTGAAAAGAAAATATTTGTGAAAAGCTCGAGTTCACAATCCGAGCAAGAATCTAAATTTTTTTCAAAATCAAACATATAATTTTTTGAAAAGAAGGCTTCGCAGCCTCAGACTGAAGGCAAAAGTCAGGAAATTGATACCCGCACATGCTTTAAATGTGATCAAGTTGGACATATTGCACGAAAATGCACCAACTTGAAGTCTAAGTCTGTGGTTGTCGAAAATCCAAAAAAAGATGTGAACGGTAAAGCTCCAATGTTTGTTGAGAAAAAGATTCTGAAGAAGGAAAACATCAAGGTCAAAAAGGAACCCGTAAAGAAATCGATAACTAAAACTGATAAATTTTACAAACGGGTTGCAACTTCTCAACAAACATGGAAGCCAAAATCTGAGAATAAACCATCAAGTTCTTCAAAACCAAAGGTTTCTGAGACTGAAAAACAACCATCTTCGACCACACCAGTTAAGATGGATGTACCTTTGGATTACTATGATAAACTTGAGAAAGATATGGAAACTTCTACTTCATCTAGGAAGAAGTATGTTCCTAAAAAAGACCAATCAACTAATCAACCTCAGAAAGATGATTTCTGGATATATAAAGAGGTTAAGATTGGAACTGAAGAAAATCTTAAAATGAAGGATAAGAATTTTCCACCACTGTACACTGCTAAAACTCACATAAACTTCAACCTACCTGAGTCGAAAGAGGCTTGGGTGGGATCAAAATCTAACTAAGTAGTTGTGATATGTGCAGTAGCTTCTGAGATCCATCTCACGTTGGATTATGGATAGTGGAGCTTCTCGACACATGACACGGATGAAAGCCCTACTGTATGATGTTCATGGGTTTAATGGAGGATTTGTGGGATTTGCAGGAAATCAGGGAGGTCGTATAGTTGGTGAGGGAACGCTATCGAATGGTATTGTCACATTTGAGAGAGTTAATTACATCGCTGAGCTGGAAAACAATCTTCTAAGTATTTTGCAAATATGTGATCGAATGTATTTGACGCATTTCACGGATAAGGAATGTTTGATTCTGAAACCAGGGTTTGTTATACCCGAGGAGTTGGTGATCATGAGAGCTCCTAGAGTCGACGATCTGTACGTGCTGGACATGAGTGTAGCTACTACTACCACGGGTCAGGCTCACTGCTTTATGTCTAGAGCCACCGAAAAGGAGTCACAATTATGGCATCGAAAGATCGGTCACATTCACCTACGCAAGATAAACCATCTAGTGCACAATGATCTAGTAATTGGTGTTCATTTGAAAGGTTTCCATCTTGAGGGGGAGTGCGTTAGTTGCATAAAAGGTAAACAACGAAAGAAATCTCACCCTGGAAAGAAGATGAACTCTGTTTCGAGACCGTTGGAAAGACTACACATGGATCTCTGCGGTCCAGTAAATGTCAAAAGTATAACTGGTGATCTCTATTTCTTGGTAGAAACAGACGATTACTCGAGATTTTCATGGGTAACATTCTTGAAGACAAAGATGAGAAGTTCGAGAGTTTGATGGCGCTTTTCAGAAAAATTGAAAACTTGTACCAGACTCAAATCAGAAGATTAAGAAGTTACAACGGTATAGAGTTTAAGAACAACAGAATGGAAGAATATTGTGATCAAAGAGGTATTTTGAAAGAATTCAACGCACCTTATACTCCGCAACAAAATGGAGTAGCAGAAAGGAAAAATAGGACGCTGATTGAAACGGCTAGGACAATGCTTGCTGATTCAAAATTACTTGTCAACTTCTGGGCAGAAGCCGTGTCAGCCGCTTGCTATACGCTTAATCGGGTTTTAACGATGAAGAAATTCAGCAAGACTTGTTTCGAGCTGATCAACAGTCACAAACCTAACCTCAAGTATTTGGAACCGTTCGGGTCTCCCTGCACAGTTCTAGAACCTTTTGGTAAATTTGGTCCAAAAAGCATTGAAGGAATCTTCGTTGGACATACAAGTCAACTGAGAAGAGTTTTTATTCCTAGTTTGAAGCGGATCATCGAAGCACACAATGTTGAATGTCAAAGTTATACAATGGCACCTCAGAATCCTGGCGACTCTTGGCGCTTCAATTATGATACTCTATGGGACTCATTCCATATAGAAGAAGAACCAGATTTTTTCGATGACTTGGAAATTCTAAGAGATTACGAAGCAGCTCAAGAAAGCTTTCCAGTAGAACCTTCTAGACGACAACGTGAAACTTCAAACGATAACGAAGCTGGTCCAAGCAATGCTGGAGAAAATGACGAGATTCAACAAACTTCGACATTTTCAGAACATGAACATGCTCCTGAAAATTAGACGATGGTCAATGATGATTTAATACCTGATAATGGGCCAACGTTTGATTGTGGTGACTCAGAATCTGAGGGGGAGCCAATCCAGTTTTCAGATCAAACAATTCTAGTCAGTGAACAAGCAGCAAATCAGAACCTTACAAACTTGGAAGGTGATGTAGATGTTTTAGGTGAGGTGATGCCGAGAACTCTTTCATATCATCCAGAAGAATTGATTATTGGAGAGTTACAATCAGGCGTTCGCACCAGACGACAGATTGACCAGGGACTTACTTGTTTTAATTCAACAGTTGCTCCTTTACAAACAAAGTTTTCACTTAGTTGTTTTATTTCGCAGATTGAGCCGCGAATGTACAAATAAGCACTAACTGAAGACTCATGGGTAATGGCAATGCAAGAGGAGCTGAGTCAGTTTGAAAAACTAGGCGTATGGAAGCTGGTGGATTTGCCTGATGGTCATAGGAAGATAAACACGAAATGGGTGTTTAAATGCAAGAGGGATGATCGAGGGGTTATTACTCGCAACAAAGCTCGGCTCGTGGTCCAAAGATTCAGTCAGCAAGAGGGGATAGATTTCACTGGTGTATATGCTCTTGTTGCTCGGCTTGAAGCAATTAGAATCTTCCTAGCATTTGCATCTTGGAAAGGATTTAAAGTTTATCAGCTAGATGTGAAGTCGGCATTTCTCTATGGCAAGGTAAATGAAGAGGTATATGTCGGACAGCCACCGGGCTTCACCGACCCTATTCACAAAGACAAAGTTTACCTCTTGGATAAGGCGCTATATGGCTTGCACCAGGCCCCGAGAGCCTGGTATGAGACACTCTCTCAACATTTTCTTACCAACAACTTCATCTGAGGCAAGTTAGATGCCACTCACTTCACAAAAGAGGTCGACGGGCATCTTCTGATAGTTCAAATTTATGTGGATGACATAATTTTCGGGTCAACAAATGAAGATCTCTGCAAAGATTTTGAAAAAGTTATGAAGCAGAAATTTGAAATGTCATCAATGGGTGAGATGAAGTTCTTCTTAGGGCTTCAGGTTGATCAACTGCCCAAAGGAACTTTCATACATCAGACAAAATATGTTCACGATATCTTGGAGAAATTTGGGATGTCTGGAACATCTCCTATGTCCACCCCATTAGCTACGAATCATGGAATAAACCCTGATCTCACCGGAGAGAAGGTGGATGAAACGTTGTATCGTTCCATGATCGGATCGCTGATGTATTTGACGACTTCAAGACCCGATATCATGTATCCAACTTGCCTCGCAACCCGTTTTCAATCGAGTCCCAGATCTTCTCATATGACGATCGTTAAGAGGATATTACGCTACCTGAAAGGAACTCCAAGCTTGGGGTTGTGGTATCCAAAAGATGGCGATTTCACGCTTGAAGGGTACTCTGATTCTGATTTCGGATGCTGCAAAGTCAACGCTAAGTCAACTACAGCGGGATGCCAGTTTTTCGGACCCCGATTGGTCACCTGGCAATGTAAGAAGCAGACCTCTGTTGCTTTATCAACATGTGAAGCTGAGTATGTATCTGGTAGCAGCTGTTGCTCTCAGATCCTGTGGATTCAGCAACAGATGCGCTATTATGGTTTGCAATTTCTTACCTCCCCTACTTTTGTTGATAATGAGGCAGCTATAAATATAACAAAAAATCCTTTTCATCACGCTAAAACCAAACATATTGAAATTCGTCATCACTTCATCCGAGACTGTTTCGAGAAGAAGTTGATACAAATTGAGAAAATCCACACTGATGAACAAAAAGCTGACTTACATACCAAAGCGTTTGACAAAAATCATTTTCAATATCTTTTAAAATTGAATGGTATGAAGCTATTGTCGGATGCAGAGGGAATTCTTGGCGTTGATGAAGGTGCCACTGTAGATGATGTTGAGAAGCATTCTGCATTGCTTTGTCGTATTTTTAGTTGTTTTGGCATTTAGGGGGAGATAGTTTAGAGTTTAGCCAAAAAATTCAAAAACAATAAAAATTTTCAAAATCCAAAAACAATAGAAAATCATAAAAGAGCTTGTGTATAAAGAGGAAATGATAGTACATCAGCTAGACTATCACAGTATGCTAAAGATTTTTAATGTGTAAAAGTGATAAACAGTCTCAGTAAAGATGTGACGATAGGCTCTGCTAGACTAGTAGATTTGCGATAAAGATACAAACTTAAATGAAAAAGCCTAGTTCTAGTGGGAAACATGGTTGAAAGCATAGTGCTTGGTTTTGTCCTTCTTGACTGAGTGCCTACTCGGTAATTGCTGAATGTTGTTAAAAGCATAAAAACCGGCCAGTTTGTGAACTTTCACAACTTGCTAAAAGGTCACTGTGATTTTGTGTGACACCTGTGTCACTTCAACCATCAAACAAATACCAAGCCAATGAAATATTGTATTTCATACTTGGGATCTGTACAAATATGTGTATCATTTGCACATATCAATTCTAGTTCGATTTCAAGCTCTAAATATCTTTCTGGAAGGTTATACGCGCACTGATGCGTAAATATAACCAGTTTAATGCAACGAACACTCCGGAATAGTGAAATAGGCTTAACATACCTTAAATAACCTTTACATAACTTAGAAATAAGTTTTGAAGGCTTTGGTATGGCAAATACAAGTTAATTCGCTTATAGGGACTAAAGTTGACAAACTGCGAAAGTATGCCAATTTGAACTGTAACAGACATTCCGGAACATGACCATAGGTTAAACATACCATAAATATCCTTTACATAGCTTAGAAATAGGCTTTGAGGGGTTCGGTATGCTAAAATAAACTTTTGGGTCATTCAGGGACTAAAAGCGTCAAAAAGTGCACAAGTTCGCATTTTCGCGCATAACTTACGTTCTGAATACCTCCGGACATTCAAAAATTTATGTAAGCACTAAAATATTTTATTTTAGTGTTTGGCATAACTTGCATTTTCGCGCATAACTTACGTTCTGAATACCTCACAATGATCAAGCCGTCCCCAACCAACCAGCTCAACCCCTGCTAGGAAGCCGTACAATGGAATTGCACCCTTGTGCAACCAATGTAGCCTCCATCATCATGCCAATGTAAAGTGCCGCAAATGCCAAACTTGTGGACTTATAGGCCATACAGCAAGAGTCTGTCCAGCTGCAGCTGCACCAAACCAAGCTGGCAACAACCCAGCTCAAGGTCGTTTTCTACCAGGTTCTTGCTTCAACTGTGGCGAGATGGGTCATTTCCGAAGAAATTGCCCAAAGCTTGCTAATGCAAATCCAGCACAGGGATGAGCATCTGACCGACAACATCGTTTAGAAATAATCACGTCTTATGTATTATTTTCTTTTGTTATCAAGGTCCATGAAACAGTTGTTATCATTGTTTATAAATAAATCTTTTATTTACATTACAATGTATTTATGTGGTTGTATGTATAAACAACATATCTCCTACAATACCGACAATCAAGGAACCGTATTCCTTGAAGAACAGACTACCCCCAAACTTTCTTCCACTTTATGATCTCTTGCATTTTCCACGAAATTTCTAAGTACCCGTTTCTACTAAGGAAACGAAGTACAAGGCGCAAGTTACAACACTGGACAAATACCCAAAGTACCACTATAAATCCTTAATAGGGTACCTAAGGGTATTTCTGTGAATCCTAAAATTGTTGTGTTCCTTAATTCGATTATTACGTTTCTTTGAAAACAAAATCGAATTTTTGAGAGATCTTCCTATCTCTTCAGATAGATCCCAGAGGACATTGAAGTCCATCGACTGGTTTCCATATCCGTTCTCAATCGATAACAAATTAATAACAAATTAATAACCAAGTTAAACAACTATGTGATTATGTGCTTATGTGTTCCTTTATATGTTTTTGTGTAATCCAAGTTTTGTTATCCAAATCCTCGTAGAACCTTTCGTATCTTCATATGAGGGATTTGTAGTAGAATACCCAAAGGTACTACATAAAATCCTTAATGGACTACTACGTTGTAGTTAAGTCCCTTGGATTATAAAGTACTACTCCATAATTAGACCCCTTGAGTGGTCTAGTTAAACAGATTGATCCAAAAATCTTGTTAGGAACATCATGTGATGATATAGCTGAAAGGACTCCTTGGTGGCCTAATTAAAAAGATCATTTGGTGATCTAATTAAAAGGACCCTATGGTAGTCTAGTCACCCTCATCACAGGTTTGATTTTCTTCCCCTAAACATTACAAGACAAACTGTGCGGACTGTGCAAGGGATTACGTAATTATGGATGCATACATAATTATGGAATTTAGTGCACAGAAACCACAGCGAGCCTTGTCATGTGCCTAGAAGTTAACTCTATTCGTTTCCATTTCTGAGGAAGCACCCATTGAAAATGACTCCGTTTGTTCATTTTCGTTTCTGAAGATTGTCCGTCGAGGAAATGAATATCCGTTTGTCTATCATTTTCATTTCCGTTTCTGAGGAAGCACCCGTTGAAAATGACTCCGTTTGTTCATTTTCGTTTCTGAAGATTGTCCGTTGAGGAAATGAATATCCGTTTGTCTATCATTTTCATTTCCGTTTCTGAGGAAGCACCCGTTGAAAATGACTCCGTTTGTTCATTTTCGTTTCTGAAGATTGTCCGTTGAGGAAATGAATATCCGTTTGTCTATCATTTTCATTTCCGTTTCTGAGGAAGCACCCGTTGAAAATGACTCCGTTTGTTTATTTTCGTTTCTGAAGATTTTCCGTCGAGGAAATGAATATCCGTTTGTCTATCATTTTCATTTCCATTTCTGAGGAAGCACCCGTTGAAAATGACTCCGTTTGTTCATTTTCGTTTCTGAAGATTTGTCCGTTGACGAAATGAATATCTGTTTGTTTCTCCTTTTCATTTCCATTTCTGATGAAGCACCCATTGAAAATGACTCCGTAAGTTCATTTTACTTTTCTGAAGATTGCCCGTTGAGGAAATGAATCCCCGTTTGTTTATTCCTTAATTTCCGCTTCTGGAGAATACTCGTTGAGGAAAAATGACTCCGTCTGTTCATTTTCTTTCTGAAGAATGTCCGTTAAGGAAATGATAGGATTATGCCTTACATATCTCTGGTGGTTATTTGACACAAAGTCATAAATAGACTCCTACGAATAAATTTCGGGACAAAATTTCCTAAAGTAGGGGAGACTGTGACACCTGTGTCACTTCAACCATCAAACAAATACCAGGCCAATGAAATATTGTATTTCATACTTGGGATCTGTACAAATATGTGTATCATTTGCACATATCAATTCTAGTTCGATTTCAAGCTCTAAATATCTTTCTGGAAGGTTATACGCGCACTGATGCGTAAATATAACCAGTTTAATGCAACGAACACTCCAGAATAGTGAAATAGGCTTAACATACCTTAAATAACCTTTACATAACTTAGAAATAAGTTTTGAAGGCTTTGGTATGGCAAATACAAGTTAATTCGCTTACAGGGACTAAAGTTGACAAACTGCGAAAGTATGCCAATTTGAACTGTAACAGACATTCCGGAACATGAACATAAGTTAAACATACCATAAATATCCTTTACATAGCTTAGAAATAGGCTTTGAGGGGTTCGGTATGCTAAAATAAACTTTTGGGTCATTCAGGGACTAAAAGCGTCAAAAAGTGCACAAGTTTGCATTTTCGCGCATAACTTACGTTCTGAATACCTCCGGACATCCAAAAATTCATGTAAGCACTAAAATATTTTATTTTAGTGTTTGGCATAAGAAAAATCCATTCGTCGCGTCATTTGGATCGTTTTTTGGCGCTTATGCGCATTCCGTCGTAATTAACCGAACATTGCAACCGTACGGCTAAACGAACCGACATCCGAGATATTTTTGAGCACATTTTAAGTTCCCTATACTTTAACTTCATTTTAGAGCCTTGAAATGAGGTTAACGGGGTTCAAACGCATCGAAAATAGCTTAAACGGGTTGCAGGGACCAAAACTGTAATTCTGCCAAAATAGGTGCTTGCGCACCGCAACAAATATTTGTTACGGTGCGCAAGCAGGGGTCAGTTATGCAGAAACTCGTTTTCTCAGCAGTTAACAGACTTTAACCCCTCCAAAGGCCAAGGACAAGTGTCAAACTCTTGTGGTGGAGCAATATTAGTTACCACAACATTCCGACAAGTGTACGGGTGAGACCATTCCCTCTTCTCCAAGAAACGATCCTAACGGTGAACCGAAATCTATAAATACCCATCAAATTTTCACTCATTCCTCACTAGAATCTGATTTGAGGAGCTCTAAGTTGAAACCTTTGTTTCATACCTGAGCTACTTGAATCAAGATTAGCATTCGGGGACCCTTTGTAAGTGTTCCTTCGTTCTTTTATTGCTTTTCGAGTCCGAAAGTCAAACTTTGTTTGACTTTCTGCGTTGACCAGTTTATGGTCAATGCGAAGTTCATTTGAACTTCGCAACGTGATTGTAATCACGATGGTTATAGTCCCTTGTGACTATGCCTAATGATTACCACGTTGTCTAGGGTCGTAAGGGTAAGCGATCTAATAAATCGCTTATACCTTCGAACCCGACCCATTTGGTCGATCATTAGGATCCGACCAAACACATTAGGTGACCATAGTATATAGGGAATAACCTTCCAAGGTTATACCTTATGGTCACGACGTTTAGTTAGTTGTATGATAGGTAGTTTATATGCCTTAGGTAAATTACCAAAATACCCCTTTGATGCCAAAATTCATTTTAAACATATGTAACATAACTTTTGACATCTAAACTGATTTGACAACAATATTAGACATGTTAAGGCATATATTACTTGTCATAGGACTAGTTAGGCGGTCCGAAAGCGTTTCACGCGAACGACGCGTTAAATTAGCATAAGCTACCTAAACGGGTCGTAAAGGGTCACAAACACTTAGGTTAAGTTTCGTTTTAGTATGTGGGCATTGTTAAACCATATTACACGAGTCTCCATACTCGTTTGGTTTACGAACCCTCATTCTATCCGATCCTCCGATATTAGGTCCGGTTTATTAACATAGTTACCTATATTAGGTGCCGTTTGATTCCGTGATCTCTAGAATTGCTTGGTGGTTATCTTAGGACTTCTGAGCAATCTCAAGTGAGTACATAGACCCCTCTTTTACTGTTTTCCAAACTGTTTTGGGGTGAAACACATGTGCCTACTTGTTACTTTCATGCTTTCCTGTTTTGACATCATATACTTGCTATGTTCTTTAGTACATTTATAGTACATGATTTCAATACATTTCATGCTATGTATGCCCAATTGTGTGCGTACTTAGTACATCGTTTTACATTACATGCTATGTATGCCCATTGTGTGCGTACTTAGTACATCGTTCTACATTACATTTCATGCTATGTATGTCCATTGTGTGCATGCTTAGTACATTGTTTTACATTGCATTTCTGTTGCATATGCTCATCTAGCATGTGAACACATTATACTACATTTTGAACCGTTGTAACCTTTTGACTATGTGAACCGTCGTAACCGTTTGATTATATGAACCGTTTGTAACTATTGAACCGTGTGAACCATTTGTATCTGTTGACAGGATTTACATTTGACAATAGACATTTGACAATACATAAACATTTCTACAATTGTTAAACATTACTTTGGTGGTTTGGTTTGATTAAGTGATTAAGTAACGATGCGTGTGTAATATGATACAAGCATGGTGGATACGCCGCTGGTACTTCCTATATATAAGTGTTTGTATGGTATTACATATCGTAGCGTTATTTGAATCATTTCAGTTTGAGACATATAACATTTTATACAAATATCATACTTTTCACAAGACATTGATTTACAAACAACTTATCTTATACAAACACATTTTTACATGGTTATTCATTTAACCTGACATTTATTTATACATATCATCTGATCTTATCGTTTTTCAAATGATTTACAAGACAACGCAAATTACAAGGTTCATGACTAAACATTTTCTCAAACATAAGTCATGAATCCTATTTTCACAAAACCTATGTATCTCACAGGCATTTTTATGCTGACGTACCTACTTTCACATGTGTTTTCAGGAGATGATGCATAGGACTTATCAAGACATACTTAGGCGGACCTGTGCCTTAGTGACTTAAAACGAGACAAGAACTAGTTAATTTATGTTATGTACTATTTGGTTCTTGTTTAAAACAATGTAAACTTTCAGGTTTGATTAATAAAACGAAACTTCGATTTCCATGGTTGTGAAACATTAATTCTGTTACAACACTCCCCGACGTTTCCGCCACGTTTTGTATGTTCTACGTGGTCGGGGTGTGACATTTTGCACTTCATTTTGCAAAGATTTAAACTTGTTTGATTTCTTTATTTTGTTTAAGCATTGGACATCCTCTGCGTATACGGGAGTATCGACCTGGATGTTAATGCCTAAACGTTCAGCTTTATTTTCTTGGTGTTTCGTTTAAGCTTTGGATCTCCTCTGCGTATACGGGAGTATCGACCTGGTGGTTAAAGCCTAAACACCTTCAACTTGTTTTTATTTCTTATTTTGTTTAAACATTGGACTTTCTCTGCGTATACGGAAGTATCAACCTGATTGTTAATGTTTAAACATTCTGCTTTGTTTTCGCAAATATCACAGTTGATAATGGTTTAAAGGCATTACTTGAGTTAGTGTATTGCATGATGAGGGGATATGCTGAGATTGTGGGGCCTCTATGAATCTAGTGCAAAAATTAATATACCTTAACGTATATCTAAGCATTTCGAAAGTTTATAGTTTGAGTTTAAGTGGACAACAATATCGTCAATCAATGTGAACTGTTTAATACTTAATGTGTTTAAAGCTCAACGGTACTCATGATTTGTCGGCAGCTGATATGATCCTTTAACACGCTCACCAAAAATATGTTCGTATATAGTTTATTTTTCTTGCATTTCATCTCTGTTTAGCATTCAAAATCCAAAAAGATTTCATAGATTTCTTGTATAGAAACTTTCTTTTAATCCCAAAAATATTTTACATTTCTACTTTGTTTTATCGACAAACTAAAGTGGAAAGCTGATCTTCAGACTTGCAGTTTTGGAGAAGATGCCGGAAGTTTCTGAGTTGGACAGAAGGGTTGGGAGCTAATCAAAATAAAACCTGAAAAATGAAAAGTCAATGCAAGTTTATTAAGTTGAAACTTGTAATATTTCAGCATGATAATTTTGAATTGATGAAATAATGTACACAAAGTCAGTATGCTTTAATTCGGGTCAACCAAGGTCATTAAGTTGGACTTGGTCGGCAAAATTAAGTATCTAGGGTCATTAATTTGGACCTAGATATTTAAGTGAATTTCTAAAAACTGATAAAATCAAAAATTAAAAGGTCAAATAGTTAAAAAGTCAAAATGTTTGAAAGGGTACTTGGGTCGAACATCAATCATGAATCGGACAGTGTTCTTGGGTCGGATAGCTGTTCGACCGAACAGCATTCTATCACTATAAATTGAGGGTCAACAAGTTAGTCAAACTTTTCACTTGTTCGACCGACTGACCCTATCTCTTTCAAAATTCTCTGACCTTTGATTTCTTCACTTTTTCTTGCACACGATCATTAGATCGTTGGTTTGCACAACTTTCTCAATGGTGAAGGTAAGTTTTCATGCTTAAATCTGTTCAAGTTTAAAGCTTTTGATATCTGTTCTTCGTGTTCGTCAGTAGTCGGCCCTTACATGTTAGATCTATAGAGTTTTAGGATGTTTTGATAGGATTCAAGCATAAGGTTTTGTTAGCAATGATGAGATCTATAGATTTACCGGATCAATTTTTGTCATATCTTGTTCAAATCTAATAGATCTAAGAATTAAGTAGTTCGGCTTTCGGATAGGTTTTTGACAAATTAAACCTTGTTTAGGCTGAATTAGAACTTGTTGAACATAAGGTTTTGATCGCGACAAGATTTTCTACATAGATCTATGTTCAATTTGTTGATTAGACATAGAAAATTTTTGATGTTCATATTGTTCATATCTGTGCTTGAAATGAGGTGTAATCCGGTCGGACAACATCTGCAATCCGACCGGACGACCATCTAATATTGTATATAATATCTTAATGAATTTTCTTGATGTGTGTGCCTTAATTGTTTGAGTAGTTACAATGAATTGTATACCATCAAATATTAAACTGTTAAATTGAAATATGGCAACCCGGTCGGACAGCATCAGCAATCCGATCGGACAGCTGTTTATTTCAAGACACTTTGTAACAATTCATATCATGTCATGAAAAAGTTGGCAACTCGATTGGAAAATGGTTCGATCGGACAGCCATCCTATTAATAATGTGTTGGAATTTGTGCACTCATGTCATTTATGCACTCTGACCAGACAACATGAGCAATCCGACCGGACAGCATGTGCAATCCGACCGGATAGCTTTTGCAATTCGACCGGACATCATATGTAACCTGATTGACCAGTATGTGTAATCCGTTCGACCAGCATGTGCAAGTCGACCGGACAACATCTGTAGTCCGACCGGACAGTAATGTCGTCCAATCAGACAACACTAAACAACAAAATATTTCAACTGTATCAAGTTTGCCAAATGTCAAGTAGTAACTCGGTCGGACAACACTCTGATCGGGTGAACATTTGATTTATAAACAGTTGTATATGTTGTTTTTTCCTCATTACACATGATGTTAATCTGATCGATCTGCAATCCGACCAGACAACCATCTATTCTTAGTACTTACACATTGAGAATTCCAGAGTTAGAAAAATTTTTGAATGTTTCAAAAATTTTCGTGCAAATGTAGTTAAACAGAATACTTTTGCAGGGAACGGGTTCAGACTGGCACAAGGCTTATAATGTGTATTTTCTGTTAGATGCAACATCTACAGATAAAACTGTGGTCGAGGATGTAGCTAAGTTCTTAAGAGAAAGTAGGATAGGAAAGGCTCTAACTGACAAAACCATAGTGTACGAATCTCATGTGAGAAGATTTTGGAATTCTGCGAGATACGAAGAGTCTGACAAGATAATTCATTCAGCTGTAACGAAGAAAGATGAAAATGGAAGAGATGTTGATTTAGAGATAAAGTTTGGTATTGCTGATCTTAGACGAGTGTTAGAGCTTGGAGATAGTGACAATGATCCAACCATTATACCTGAACGTTTGGCTAAAGGATTATGGTGCAGGATGGGATTTATGGGACATATCAATGGAAAGATGTTGAAGTCAAGTTTCTCGAGTGCTTACAGATTTCTGATACACTGTGTGGTACATTCTCTATCTCACAGAAAGGGAGCATATGATGAAACATCTGACTATATCATGAACTTAATCGCATGTTTGGTTTTAAATAGACCATACAATATTTCAAAAGTGATGTTTGAATACATGATAGAGAATATAAATGCTGGAAGCAATAAATACATCATGTATCCTCGATTCATCATGATGATGATTGATGATCAGTTCAAAGACATTCCGAAGGTTAATGGTGATATTTTGGGTCTGCGAAACATGACAGCTGATACCATTACTCGATTGACTAAAGGTGCTGAAGTACGAGTCAAGGGGAAGATTTGCAGAATCAAGAATCCCGATTATGTCGCCCCAGAAAATGATAGATGGAGACATGACAATAGCGATTCAGATAATGAAGATCAAAAGATGAGTGAGATGGTAGAGAAGAAAACTAGATGGTGGTTTGAGAGAGATGGAAAAAGAAAAAAAAACACCGAAGACGTCCCCAGCTGTGTCTATTCCTAAGGAGCCTGTAGTGAAGATAGTTGTTAAGGGTATAGTGAAAGGGGGAGTCATTAAGGTACTTAGAACTTTACATTGTTATATATTTCTAAAAAATCCTTCAATGTGTGTTTTGCAGGGCCTTCGAAAAAGCCACAATCAAGCCTAGTGGATGAGCCTGTGGTAAATCCTATCGAGATAACTCAAGAAGGAATTGATCTGGCGAAAGTATCTCTTGAGAAGTTTGTTGAACTGTCAAAAGCTTCAGCTTCAAAAGAACAAAGTTCGAGTGTTCAAGAAGAAAGTGTTAAAGAAAAGGAGCCTGAAGGTGTTGCTCATGTTGAGTCAAGCGAAGATGATTCTGAGACTACCGAGACTGATACAGAGCTTGATCTTACTACTCTCGGTCAAGGAAAAGCAAAGATGAAGAAGAGACCTTTAAAGAAAAAGAAAGGATCTGATGAGGAAGATATTTCATATACTCCTTCAGTCGATGAACAAAAGAAGCTGAAGAAACGTAAAGTTGAGCTTACAGGAGTTATCCCAAGGAATGTACAAGAAAAGAAAGGTGGTGCTTCTTTGTCCAAAGAAAAAGATGGAAAGAGTGAAAGGCATGTTGAATCTTCAAAGATTCATGAAGCAGAAAAGGAACAAAACATTGAAGTTACCAAAGCAACTGAAGTTCAAAAGATTGAAACTCAAAGCTGCTACACCTCCACCACCATCACAAGATCAAACTATTCCAGAAGTTCCGGAATCATCAAAACAAAGGAGTTCTATTCCTGATCTATTTTGAAATCTGCCACCTGCTACTAGTATTTACAATGAAGATATGGTTCTTGATGATGACTTTGATAAGTTCAACAATGAAGCGATTAAAGAATTGTCAAAGAAAGTTGCTGAACTTGAACAAGAGAAAGCAAAAGCTGAAGCTGAACGTGATCAGTTAAAGAAACAAAGTGAAGAATTATCAAGAGTCAATGAAGAGATAAAGACTGTGATGATAAATCAAGCAAAGAAGCTAAAGAAGTTGAAAGATGATGGTAAAGACTATGCTAAGTTGTTTGATCTTGTTTCATCAGAAGTGGGGGATGTAAATGCAAAGTGCACGAATCTAGAAGAATCAAACAAAACACTTCACTAGATGATCAGCGATCTTCATGAAGTAAATGATAATGAAAAAAACTTGATGAATCTTGAAATGGAAGCTATGAAGGCTGACAAAGCAGTAAAAGATGAACAACTTAGTATGTTGTATGCTGTGATAAAATACCATCAGGGTATAGTTGTTCAAGAAATCTTCAACGGGTTAGAGATAAAGAGAGCTGAGGAGCGAAGGGTAGAAAAAGAAAAATGTATTGTTGAAGAGGGTAAGAAGAAGTTGAAAGGAAAGATGATTGAAGGTTCGTATGATCAAAGTGCTAATATAGATGTTGAGATGGTGGATGATGAAGATGTCCCAGATCAGAACTTTATTCTTGTTAAAGATAATGTTCATCCATCATTCAGTGATGAAGAAATTCTTCAGAAGGTGAAGATTATTCAACGCTTGAGAAAGGTAAAGAATCCAGAAATTAAGCTTCTTGGTTGGAGAGAACAGAGATTTATTCTAGTTGGAAAAGCTCAGACAAAGCCTTATAGAATAAAAGAAGTTGTTCGTAGAGTTAAGATTGATGAAAGAAGAATGAAGGCAAAGAGGGATAGAGGTGAAGTAGTTAATTCTGATACAGAAGAAGGTGCTGATGATGAAGATGAAGAAGATGAAGAAAAGGAAGATGATAAGGTAGATGATAAGATAGATGATAAGAAAGATGATGATGATGATGTAGGGGGTCAAGGGTTGTCAAGTGTTTTTGCAAAATTAATGAATAGCATTACTATTGATAACTACATGAACGACCAACAGAATGAATTACCTGAAGGAAATAGTGGTGAAGGCTCTTCTTTTTCGGGTAAACAACATGCAGACCAGGTATTCCTCATAAATCCAAATGTCATATATTTACATGGTCGTGTTGAGGAAGAATTGGTGGTTCTTAGATCAAGGGAAGATATGTTAGAAGAATTGGGTTTAGATGAAGGGAAATTTAAGTTTGATATTGAAGATGAAATCCCTTATTCGCCTGTGAGAGAGTATGAGTTCAGGTATGCACAAGAAGCTGACAAGTATAATGATGTGATTGTGGAAGATGCATCTGATTCGTCTGATGATGCAACTGATTTTCATTATTCTGGTGTTGATGAGACGTTTCCTTCTCTGGCGGAAATGTTCAAAGATCAAAATGAAGATGAAGTCAGGAGAAAGATAGTAGAAAAGATATCTACCGAGGGTATTCCGAAAACAATTCCATGAGAGAATCTAGTTGAAGAGAGGAAAAAGTGGTTTAAGGTGATGCCAAAAGAGAGGAAGTGTAGGATCGTGAAACGACCTAACGAGTCGATCAGAAGAGTGCTCAGACCGAATCAGAGGCGGAATTCATTGATTCGGTCTTCGTTTAGCTTGTATTCACTATTAAATATCTTGTATATTCAATTAACAATGTTTACAATCAGAGAATAAACCGGCAGCACCTCGGTATCAAATCTTGAATCATTACAAATGATGAACGTTTGAAGCCTCTTTATAGACTAGGACCTGACCGTTTGAAACTAACATGACATCTTCAAACGGTCACCCTCAAACGGACGTGTAACTTCAAACGGCCAACTAAAAATCAATTTCAAATCCAATTGTTTCTTGTCGTTTACTTGTTTGCAAAGATGATGACATATTATGATGATGTCATCTATTATGATGTCATCATTAAACATGATGACATCATGCTTGATCAGATCCGCAACGCAACCCAGACTCGATATAAGACGAAGTCGACAGATGTATGCACCAACACAAAGCACTGCTTAATCAGTCATTACCAGGCCATCATCTCCTAATTCCTCATCCAATAAAAATCTCCCAAGAAACCCACTGGGCTCAAAAGTACTAAAATGGAAAACTGACAAACAGACCCATGTACTGACTCTGATCAGGTCCAGTGGAGAAGTGAAGAAAATAACAAGGGAACAAGCACTTAACCTAAGTCTTGAAGATCTGCAGGATCTCCTTGATCTCCCACTTTGTAGGGATGAAGATGATAGAGTTGCTCTAGATTTTGAGTTACAACTTAAAGGTCAGATAAGGGAACTGTTGATGAGGCAATAAAGATTCATAATAATGGAAGGTTTTGGCATCATCTGTTCCAGTGGAGATTGTTGGGATTGAACCCTACCAGAGGAACAGTTGATAAGAGCCAAAACCAGGTCAGAGCAGTGGATCCATAATAAGCAGATGTTATGTTTACATTCTTTCCCCTTGAAAGTGGTTTCAACATCTGTTGACCTTCATCCACTGATCCACTACAACAACTACTCTACAATTGCCGATCTGGTTAAAGACAGATGACATCTGAAGCCCTGTTGATCAATCTACTGCTATGGGTCAAGCACTACTGGTAGTTATCAAGTACTGCTGGAGTTACAACAGTGGAAGGATAGAACAGTCGTTTAGTCTTATTTATGTAATGTATTGTAACCAGTGGTTAGCATAGCAGTGTTTGTATTAGATCAGTTGTTAGAGTTTGTTAGGAGGTTAGATGTCACTTTCATGGTGACGTCAGCAAAGATGCCTCAGTGGTTTGTTCGTGCCTATAAATAGAACAGTGATGTGTACTGTTCTATTAGCTCTTCACAAATCTTCTTCCTGTACGAACAAACAATGTGAGCTCAGGCTGAGGGGAAGTTTACATTCTTGCATGCATTGTAATCGTAATTTAAATAAATTCAATCTTTTGGTTCTATGTGAAAATGTTTGATAAAAGCAATTCTCCTGTTTGATTGTGTGCAAAGTTTGTTTCCATCTTATTTCCGCTGCAGAACTCACTCATCTTCATTTTATTTCAAACGTAAAACACAATCAATCCAAACTCAGATCCTAACAATTATCAATAAAACGATGTGTTTTGGTGTTAATATGTGTGTATTTGTGTTTGATAATTTTACGATTTGATTCTAGTTCGATTTCATGCTTTAAATCGCTTTCTAGAAAGTTATACGCAAACTGATGCGTAAACGTAATCAGTTTAACACGAAAAACACTAAGGAATAGTGACATAGGCTTAACATACCTTAAATAACCTTTACATAACTTAGAAATACGTTTTGGAGGGTTTGGTGTGTCGAAAACAAGTTTATTCGATTGTAGGGACTATTTGTGTCAAACTGTGAAACTATGCCGATTCGTATAGTAACGAACATTCCGGAACTTTATCATAAGCTAAATATACCCTAAATATCCTTTACATAACTTAGAAATAGGCTTTGAGGGGTTCGGTATGCGAAAATAAACTTATTTGATCAACTGGGACTAAAAGCGTCAAAAAGTGCATAAGTTTGCCTTTACGCGCATATCTTACGTTCTGAATATATCCGGACATTCAAAAATTTTTGTAATAATTAAAATATTTTATTTTAGTGATTGAAATGCAAAAATACCACTCGTCATCTAAGTTGGATCGTTTTCGCGTCAGTTCGAGTTTTCGTCGTAATTAATCGAATAACGCAACCGTACGGCCAAATGAACCCACATCTGAGATGTTTTCAAGCATGTTTCATGTTCCCTATGCTTTATCTTCATTGTAGAGCCTTGAAATGGGGTTAACGAGGCTTAAATACGTCGAAAATGCATCAAAAACCAAGTTTTGGGCTTGCAGGGACCAAAATTGACATTCTGTCAAGCTTCTCTCGCCTGGGGCGAAGACTGTTGCTAAAGTCTTCGCGGCCTGCGACAGACTCATCAGACATAAACTTTAAATCTGGTCACAGCAGCTGATTTCAGGCGAATTTCCATGGTTTTTGCATACCATTTGATGGTTTTTGAGTTCCCCTTGTATTGTTAACTATGTGCCACAAGTGTATGGCTAAGATTGAACCTTTATTCTTGCAAAAACACATGGAATGATCTCATTCATCCTAGCTTACTATAAATAGAGATGGGTTCTTCATTTGTTCCTTGCTCATTTCATTCAAGACCTGCTCTTAGTTGGAGTTTTCTCTAGTTGAAGCTTCATACCTGAGCAATTCATGGGTTTTCTTTATTCTATCTTCCTAGCTTGGACATTTTGTAAGCTTCTTTCATGCTTTTATGATTTTCAAGCATGAAAGTCAAATAGTGTTTGACTTTCTGCTTTGACCACAAGTTGGTCAACACAAAGTTTGTTCGAACTTAGCAACGAGAGTGTAATCACGCTGGTTATAGTCCCTTGTGACTATACCTATTGATTACCACGTTGATTAGTCGAAGTGACGAGTCAAAGTTTTGGTCAAAATACGTGTTTATGCGTATTTTGCAACGAAACTATTTTCGGGTATCAAAACACTTTGTTTTGATATTAAACCTGTTTTCTAACTTAGTTAAACACGTTTCAACATATTTAACTCGTCACTTTTAGTCTAGTGCTTGTCTAGGGTCGTAAGATAAGTGGTCTTGACAACCGCTTAGACTTTCGAACCCGACCCGTTTGGTCGATCGTTAGGATCCGACCAAGCATATTATGTGACCATAGTTGTATAGGGAATAACCTTTCGAGGTTATACCTTATGGTCACTTAGTTTAATTAGTTGTATGTTAGGTAGTTTATATGCCTTAGGTAAATGACCAAAATACCCTTTTTATGCATAATTGGTATTTAAGCATATGTAACTTAACTTTTGTCACTTAAACTGATTATGCAACATATTTAAACACGTTAGGGCATATAATACTTGTCATAGGACTAGTTAGGCGTCTCGAACGCGCTTTTGCGCGAACGACGCGTTAACGTAGCATAAGCTACCTTAATGGGTCGTAACGGGTCGTAAGCACTTAGGATAGGTTCCGATTTAGAATGTAGGCTTTGTTAAACCATATCCCATGAGTTCCAATACTCCTTTTGTTTACGATTCCTCATTCTACCCGATCTTCCGATTTAGGTGTCAAGTTATTAACTTAGAGATCTAATTACTAGGTACTACTTGATTTCCTTGGTTTGCCTGAGCTTCGTTAAGTTCATTAGATTGAGGATACTTTCTGAATCAATGTGAGTACATAGTTCCCCTATTTTAATGTTTTCAATTGTTTTGGGGTGATTCATATGTGTTAAACGATTTCGATGGTTTCAAACGACGATTTCAAAAACGAATACTATGGTTTATATTAAACAAGAACAATTTTCGATAATGTGAACGAACTTGTTGGACATATTTACATAACGAATGACATTCATTAATTTTGGCCAAACCGACCAGTACTAGGTTATGGTACCATAGGATCTGACAAATCCCGTAATCGGACTGCACCCATGGTAATGTATGGGGATTATGTGGGTAACGACTGAACCTGATGATTGTTAACTTACCCTATGGTGGTTTGCTAATACGAGATGAACGATGGATGAGTTACGAAGGTTTGAATGTTATAAACGAGATGACCAAAAGTAGTTTTCACAATTAAAACGAGAACGATTTTGAACGATTGAACGATTTGAACAAGTTAAACGATTTGAACGATTGGTTTCGTTACACGATTTGAAAACAAGTACAAATGAACGATTGGTTTTTAGTAAGTGTTTAGATAACGGGACGGGTGTAATGTGATAAAATCATGGTAGATACGCCGCTGGTACTTCTTATATATAAATGATTTTATTATATTACATTCCGTGGCGTTATTTAGTTCACTTGGACGAATGATTTCAAAACGATGACGATTAATGATGTTTACTAAACAATATAAACCATACGAGTTTTGTTACGAGAACGATTTACTATATTGGTTTACTTAAACAAAGGTTTTAGGTTAAGATTCATGTCACAGAGATTTTTTAAACCATAACCAATTTATTTTGAGCTTGTTATTCATATTTCAATACCAAACTCTTTTCAAAACAAGGTTTTCAATTATCGACTCTTGTAGTCAAACGAGGTATTGCAACATGTAAACGAGCCATGAATCCGACACTCTCACAAAACCTGTGTACTCGCCGGCATTTCTTTGCTGACTTTATTTTCACATATTTTTCAGGTGGAGTTGAATGATGTTGATTGCGACTAGGATGCATGCTCACTTAGGACTGGATGAGGCCTTAGTGACTTAATAACGATGATAGACAATGTTTAACTTGTTTGCTATGTTTCAAGACAATGTTTAGTATTTAATAACTAAATAAAACGAAACTTTTGAATCCATGGTTGTGAAACAATAATTGTGCCACTCCACTCCCTGACGTTTCCGCCGTGGTTTCGTTGTTTTAACGCAGTCAGGGTGTGACAGAAGTGTAACACCCCGTGTTTTGAAAGTCAAAGTCAAAGTCAAGATTCAGGGTCAAAGGAAGAAAAGGTTGCTAATTGCGATCAGTCACTCCCTGCTCAACTCATGTTTTGACTTCTTTGACTTGTAGATAATCTCTTTATTTCATTTCATTAGTTATATTATGTGGAGTAATGATACTAATCGCACTTAATCGCAGTAATCGATGTATGTTATCGCCGATGATCGCTTTACGACTGTGAACTATAGGAAGTAACAATGCGATAAAGTTAACTAAACGCTAATCAACCTAACGCTAATCGAATCGACATCGAATCGCAATACGAATCGCAGTAAATTACATGTTCTGGATATTGATTTACGTGTGTGTGTTATTTGTGCATGTTTAATTACGTTTTATGGTGATCAATCGCAAACTATATCGCAATTCAATCGAATCGCAAACGCTAAACGCAAGTTAATTATAGTGATTGTATGTTAGATATAATGGTTAGGATTAATGGGTAACACTATCGCATCGCTCACTCGACTCCAAACGAATCGCAACGCTCAACGCACGGGACAAAAACACGAAATCTAACTCGTCGGAGCCACTTGATCGAGTGACCACTTGATCGGATGGCCACCCGATCGGGTAGCCATGTATGTTAGATATAATGGTTAGGATTAATGGGTAACACTATCGGGTGGCCATCCCCTTGATAATCTTGTTTCTGGTTCGAAGGTTTATCAAGGGGATTCGTAACAAGATTGTTAATCTATCAAGGGTGCAGAATCCCCTTGATAAACCTTCGAACCAGAAACAAGATTATTAGACGAAGAGCACGAACACACTTCAATCAATCTGGTCTTCTATTGATTATCCAACATAAATGTTTACAATCAATTCAAGACCACTCGAAATCTCCTAGCCACTCTCTATAGATTTCGAACTCCACTCAACCTTTTCTCTAAGTGTCTCTCAAAGTGTCTAACCCAAAACCTAATGCTAAGTCTTGTTTATATAGGACAAGCTTTGCACATGGGCTTTGGTCTGGGCTTGGCCATTCTCCTAGCCCATTACAATAATTAACTCCATAACCAATATGCTAAGCCCATTACAAAATATCCAAAGACTAAATAATCAAACTATTAAGCTGTTGTCACAGAACATGCAATAACAAGCCACCCGATCGGACTGCCACCCGATCGGTGACCCGCTCGACCCATGCGCCCCTTTCCATTTCAGGTAATCCTATAAATACCCCCTCACTGTCACACCATTTTAGTGTGACAACTCCTCTTACCCGAAATAGACACCCAAGCCGCATTTCTCTCGATTTCTCTCAATTCTTGTAAGCTTCTTCCTAAATATTTTTACTTCTATGATCTACACATGATTCTACACCTTTTTCACCGAACAATATTCACTTTTAACCGTGAAATCACTAGATTTTTGGTGTGCTAGGGTGACGTCATCCGTCATCATGAAGTTCATATGAACTTCAATGTTTGGCTTCATTACACCAAGAACAACTTGAATCTGAACGATTTCCATATAATTTAGAAATATTTTCATATAAATCTAAGTTTTTTTGAGATAAAAAGGATTGAAAGATGGTGTATTCTATTTCTTTCAACTCTTTTACACTCAGTACACTCAACTCAATAGAATCGGACCTTGATTTGATCTTCTACTCATTTTTAGTGATGTATTGGCTCAAGATCTGAGTTCTATCAAGTAGACAACCGATTTCGGGTTAAACATGAACAAACCGTCAAGAAACAGTTGGCTAATCGGGTTGGGCTGATTCCCGTCCGATCGGATCGTTGGGACTTGGGAAAGTTCTAGTTGTTTAAACTGATGTCGTATCGTCACAGTCAAACCGTAAACTTTCAAACTTAACAAGTTCCAAAACAAACCAGTCACCCGAACGAATTGTTGTCCGAACGAATCACTATCCGATCGAACGACAATCCAGTAGGATGACTTATGGCTTCCACACTTAACAGTTTTCATAATCTTCAAGGATCACCAGTTCCTAACTGACGGGTTGTCATCCGATCGAACGACCGTTCGATCGAGCAACCTGAAGGATAGAGATACTTCCCTGATTATGTAATGCTACAACGAAAACTTCAAAGTACAAGCCATCATACACAAACACATCCTTACCAACGACTGTCAGCCCGACCGAGTGGCCATCCGAATGGATGACCACCCGAACGGATTGACATCCGAGCGAGTGACCATCCGGCCGGATCGCCATCCGACTGGGTTACTGTTCGACGTTTGGTACTTTTTCCGTTTTACACGCCGCTTTCGCTTATGCTATCGTTAACTATTCAGGCTGATCTCTCTCTAAGCGCTCCCTTCAATCCATCATCATTGTGAGAATACTTGAACCCTTTTTGCTTGTCGCACTTTTGGGTGTTACATACATTACTTATTCATATCACATTAAACACACCACCCAACACTTTTAACGCTAACCGCTACTGCATGTTATACGTGACTCGATGAATGCTTGTTTGTTATGTTAACACATGGATTGCTGTCTACCTGCCTTAGCAACGATAGTACTGTAGTTTGGGCTCAGCACCTGGTTACTCGGGGGTTGTTAAGGAACCTTTACTTGCATGGACACAGTGGTGAACATGTATTGCGAACTGCTTTGCGCAGTCAACCCGCAGTCATTGGTATTGATAGGACCATGTCGATAACTTACGTGCTTCTCATTATACGTTGTACGTGCTGTTTAGGCGTAAACGATTTTGAACTCTACTTATATTACTAAATTTGTATGCTCACCTTTACACTATGTGTATTGACTTTTACTTTAACGTATGTGACAGGTGTTTAATGTGACAACCCGCACTAAACCAGGTATCCGTACGACTTAATTAATGATTAATTACTGCTTAATTACTGTGCTTGTTTGAACTAGCTGATGAACTGCTACTTGATATCTGATACATGTACTTACTTGCATCATACTTTACTTATCGTCACTACATTAATTACATACGGCACCTTAGTGACAAACATGATGCACAAAGAGCACAGTAGCACAATACACGGACAACCTATTGAACATGCTGATAAAGCCAGCATCAGGCAAACACTGCCTCCAAGGCCTATAAGAGCCTGAGATATTTGGCTACACTAGTAGTGAGTGTAGGGATACAAGGGTTGTGGAACTGCGTCTCTAGGGATAAGTCACAGTGACTGGATGTGCCTAAAACGTACTTAAAGTACAAAACTCAGCACTTTAATAAACAATTCAGCTTCTAGCTAACTAATAAAGTGCCAATACATGAGGAAAATATTACTAGACACTTTCCAAAGTGTCGGAAATAAGTTGTGTCACTAAAAGTAACAATAACGACACTTTAAAGCTTTAGTAACGCTTTAACGGATTACTATCCAACCGAACAACCGGACTTTACCCGGAACATGAAAATATTATTATTTTCACTATTTATATTTTTCTGAGCCAGTTAGGGTCCCTGATTACCCTAACACCCGCCATAACACATACCATACAAGTAACTGAGTTAATTACTTAACTAACCTGACTAAACCTCCTAACCACCTACTTGGAATCGAACTAGGTACCCCCCCCCATGGCCGATTTCGGTCCCTTTGTAACTAAGAGGGGACATAACTTGTACTCCCTTGATTATTTTAATCCTTGGTTGCTTAATATCTAGTTAACATAATTACCATTGGTTAATACCTACAAGAATTGTCTATAAGTTCATGAGGTTGCACATATGATCATTATCACAACACAACACCTTCACAACTCTCTCTCTTTCTCTCTTGCTCACTCTCGGCCGAACCCCCTCCCCTACATCCATCCATTTTCGATTTCAAGCAAGCCATTCCAAGCATCTATAAGCATCAAAGGTCACGTATTAGGAGTCGTGGAGCCAACGGAACGCGAAGGACCTCGTTACTTTGCTTTTATCCACGCGTTTTTCATCAAGAATCTTCCCTAGCCTTGAGCTAGAGGTATAACACTTAAAACTCATTTTTGAACTTATCTAAGGTGGTTAAAAGGATTTGTGTCGGTTAAATATCGTTAACATACAATTTGATGCTTAAAAGTCTACTAAAAATATGAAAAATGGTGGTTAATAGCATTCAAGTGGTGTAAAAGTTGTAGTATTTGAAATATGTGGTTATTTAGACCCGATCTATGTTGTGGTAGCTCGGATCACCGTTTAACCCGGTTTGGTAAGATCATGGATCTTAACATAAGCTTGTTTAGAATGATACAAGGGTTAAAAGGTGAAACTCTACCACACATGAAACATGAACTTGTGTAAAAGTATTTTAACATGTACAATAGTGTTTAAAACTAGCGGATCTACGTATCTGCAAGTGGTATTTTCAAAGGACCACGCGTCAAAGAAATCATGTTTTCTAAAAGACGGATCTTACACTAACAAACATGATTTTTATAAACCACAAGTGTGTAAACACTTGTGAAATGAAAAGATCCGACAAAGAACTAGTTTTGTCAAATATTACTAGAAGTTGTAAAGACGGATTTCTCTAAATACGAGGTTTTCACGAGATCAAAGTTACTTTAAATAAAGATCTACAAAATATAATGGGATTTACACTATAGTTGCGGAAAAACTACAAGTTCATGCGATTATGCAAATTACATACCTGTCGACTAGATTGATGTGTCGGAAATTGTTTGAATGAATAAAGAAGTTGTTGAATTGATTTTGTAAAAGAAAATGATACGCTTGAAAGCGTGGCCACCTCCAGTTACAGAGGAAACTCTGGCGAAATTTTTCTAAAAACCTAACACTTAGAATTATTTACACCACAAGTGTTAGAATTATTTTTTTGACATATTTTCGAAATATAAATTTCGCCATGACTTTATTTGCTAATATTCGGAGGTGGGATTTTCACAAAATTTAACGCGATAAACATATATTGTCACAACACTGTTTATGATTATTTTGTGAAAATACATAAATATTATTTTTAGGAGTAAAAATAATATTTACAAACGTTAACGATTCCAAAATAATACGAACGCTTTCACATGAATATATAAGTTACACCGGTAATTATATTATCACTCGATTATTAAAACGTAACTTACGCACATGTATTGTATCCCCCATCCTTGGGAAGGAGATTAACTACCAAGTATATACAAAACGTAAACACGAAATAGTTGTCTAACTATTTCCCAAAGACTTAAACTATAAAGCTAAGGCACGGCCGTCCGTCTAATAGAATTAGCACTTGTAGGTCGTCGCACAGCTTTCTGATTTGGAGATACTTGGTAGAGACGCTTCACTGTGAGTTCATGTCCCCCTTTTCTCTAACTATTTTCAGTTTTCTTAACTGCGGGGGTGAAATACATGTTACTTTGTTTACAAGTACTTTATATACGGTATGGTTAGCGTAAGGAGGTGTATTATTCCGATCATGTTAGTGAGTAGGAGCAATATGAGGCCATTAGTCCTCATGTCGGGACCGAGGGACAGGAGCGGTAGATCTATCTGGGTGTAGCGAGCCCAGCCCCAGGCTAAACTAGAAACGGACCTTGGGGTGACTTTGTCCACATACAAATGCCGTGGCGAAATCTGCTAGGTTTGAGTCTCCCTATTTGCACTTCACATATGTCAGTGGCCTTGCAAACCATTGGTGATCACAAGTCCCCTTATTGGCTACATACCACGACTATTTTTATACTCACAAAGGTTTACTTACTCACTTACACATGAACTCGCTCAACATTATTGTTGATTTTTCAACTTACATGTATTTCAGGAAATTAACGAGATCTGGCACGGTATGGAACGTTTTCCGCTGCACTAGTTTCCAAGGTCATCCGGGGTTTAGGGGATGTGTCTCTTTCCTGGATAAGACACAGTCCTTAAACCATGTTTATGTTATGTTTCAAGTTGTAATGTCTGTTAAACAAGGTTATGGTTGTTAGGGTATGTTCCCGTTAAAACAATGGTACTGTATTTGGTTTTCAAAACTTAATGGATGATCTTGCATGTTTTTAACTCATATAGCTTTGTTATGATTAAGCTATGGTATTAAGAAGTCACACCAAATTAACCACGCTTCCGCAAAGCCAGGGTGTGACAGCTTGGTATCAGAGCTCTGATCATAGCGAACTAGGATTCTTTCTCGAGTCTAGACTATGATCACTAGGGCTCTCACGAAAACATTTTTCTGCATACCACTTAAGTCCAGATCCAAAACTTTTGACAAACAAATGTTGAGCACATTTTATTATTATAGGCTCAGCCTGGAGGGCTGAGGCTCGATCTGGAGGATCGAGGCTCGGTCTAGGTGACCGAGGTAGTTGAGCACGTTGATTTATTTTAGGCTCAGCCTGGAGGGCTGAGGCTCGGTCTGGAGGATCGAGGCTTGGTCTAGGTGACCAAGGTAGTTGGCTAGCAAGGCTAGGAAGAGTTGGCTCAGTCATGACGACTGAGGCTCGGTCAAGGGGACCGAGGCTCGATCTAGGTGGTCGAGGTGGAGGATAGAGCAGTCTTAAAGGCTGGGAGAAATTGGCTAGTAAGACTAGGAGAATTATGTGATACCTTACTTGGTGACTTATGTGATTATTTGATTATATGATTGACTATTTGTGCATGTTTGTGTATATGTTACAGACACATGGATTCTACAGGCACTGGTGGTTCAGACACCACAGGCCCTAGGCCTATCGTATCGGACGACCTAGAGTCATCGGAGCACGAGGTTCACACGTCCGACGTCACGAGCACAGATGAGGATGATTTCCAGCCCTTCGCATTACCTGACGGTGCTGACGAGCTCGCAGATGGTCCTTTGGCCGGGGATCTACCACTCGCATTGATCCCTGCCCCTATACCGCTTGCTTCGTACCCTGTTTACGATTTGCCTATCGACGACGAGGAGGATGATGTCGATATGTTTGAGGAGGATCCTTTCGAGGAGGATGCTCAGGGCGATGCCCTTCCTGCTGCTGATGGTCCCTTGTTAATCGCAGATGCTCCCGCCGCGGAGTCACCTGCCCACTCCCCAGTCCCAGACTCCTTTGAGTCTGTGGCCTCTGTACCCTCACGCATCCAGAGTGCGCAGCACTTCTCTCATGGATCAGATCCTGATCAGGCATCTTCTGTTGCCCCTATCCCCAGTTTTGTTTTCGACCACGATGATGAGGGGGATTCCGATCCTATGTTTCCCCCAGGATTCGACCCAGATCGTGACTTAGAGTTTATTCCGATGGATCAGTTTATGGAGGATCCAGTAGACCCTGATGACCCAGTGGATCCTATCGACCCAGATTTTGGTTTCGAGATGGCTTTTGATGACCTCGAGCCTGCCGTTGCTCCAGAGCAGGCAGCCGCTCTAGACCCCATACCTGAGCATGACCCAGTACATGCTGACATCCCTTTTGAGCCTGTTGCTGATGATCTCCCCATGGATATTCCTTTGATGGAGGGCGATCATGTCATTGTTGACCCTGTTGATCCTTTACCCGTTGTCGCTATACCTGTTGACCCTCCCATTGAGCACATTGCACCTGTCCATCCTTTTGTTGCACCTGATCCCATCCCACTAGAGCCCGAGCATGCACTGTTCGCGGCACGCATGGATCCACCAGATGAGCATGCTCAGCACGGTTGGATACCTGCTGATGAGGATGTTCCACCTTTTCCCCCTCAGACCCCTGTTACACGACACGTTGATTTTTCTTTTCAGGTTCCACAGTTTGTACCTCCAGCGAGGCCTGGAGAGGGTTCTTCAGCCCATCCTGTTGGGCATGTACCGATGCCTATCCCTTTCATGCCCCAGACGTCATCTGTTCCACCCGCTGTTGCTCCATTTCACGTGGCACCTTTTGACCCCACTAGTGAGCCGTTTCTTTGGGCACCAGACTCTGGTATGCCACATACTGACCCCTACCATTCTTTTCACAGGGGGTATACTATCGAGGACGTCTTGATGTCTTTTGTAGCTCAGCATGAGTCACACACGCAGCGCATCCAGGAGCTTGAGAGAGCTCAGCTGCCACCTTGCCAGTGTCATGGTCGGACACACTCTCCTCTGCAGCCGTTTCGACCTTTACCTCCAGATTATGCTGCTCGCCTCTTTACACTAGAGCAGCAGATTGCCTCTATCATTCGTACTCAGCGGGCCCAGGAGGAGGATTGGCTCCAGTTACGTCGTTTGTTTTACACCCACTTTCCCCCTCCTCCACCACCATCTGTATAGAGCTCATCAGTGCTGTTTGGGTAGACGAGGATGAGAAGACGGCGATTGTTGGATTGCACAGTATTTTTGGAGACCACAGTTGATTCTGACTTTTGTTAACTTGTATTTGATGTATTGACACTGATTGATGTAGTTTTTGGACAGGGGTGATGTAGCCCCTAGTTGATGGATTATTGTATGACACTATGATGTACTGATACACTTACTATGTGGTCTCGATATATGGCAATCGCAGTATTCTCATCATATCTGATTCGCGTGATTGCTTATTTGCATTTTTATGACATGGGATGTGTGTGATTGATATTTTTGATGTGTTGATGACATGAGATGTTATGTGCTATTACTATTACTATATACGTACGTTTTACTATGGCCTGACCAACTTAAACCATCTTTTAGAAGATGCCGCCAAGACGTGAGACACGCATGCCTACTACTGAGGCAGAACTACAACAAGTCATTGCTGCTGCCATAGCACAGTATGCAGCATCTCAGCCCGGAACGAGCGGGAGTATTAACCAGGGCAATAACAATCCCCCTCACTGATGCACTTTCAAGCAGTTTCTAGACTGCAAACCGGTCAACTTTGACGGCACTGGAGGTGCTGTCGCCTTTGTTCGCTGGGCTGAGAAAACCGAATCTGTTCTTCGCATGAGCAAGTGCGCACTGGATCAGCAAGTCACCTATATCTCAGGGCTGTTTCTAGATGGAGCCCTATCCTGGTGGAATCTACAAGTACAGACACTAGGCGAAGCTGCTGCCTACGCGCTGACCTGGACCGAACTAAAGGAACTCATGCGCAAGAAGTACTGTTCCCACGCAGAAATCCAGCGATTGGAGACCGAGTTCTGGCACTTGAAAATGGACGGTCCAAAGATAGCAGAGTACGTTCAAAGGTTCCATGACTTATCTCATGTGGTACCCTACATGGTCACTCCTGAGTTCAAGAGAATTGAACGCTTCATTTGGGGACTAGCTCCTCAAATCATAAGCATGGTAACCTCATCAAAGCCTGCAACTATTACTGAGGCGATCGATTTGAGTGTAGCTCTCACCGAGGAGGCTGTTCGTTTGAACAAGTTTGATGAAGCAGAACCAAAGAAGAAAGAGACTCACGTCGAGTCGTCAGGAGGTAGCAAACGGAAGTTCTCAAACTTCAAGCAGGGCGCCAGTGTGGCGGTTAAGAAAGGAGGATCAGCTGGTAGTGGAAGGAAAGGGAAAGGATATCAGGGCACCCAGCCCAAGTGTATTATCTGTCAACGCCATCATACTGGCCATTGTAATGTGAAAGTATGTGAAGCATGTGGAAAGCTGGGCCACTCAAAAGATTCCTGTTGGGCTAGTGCTGGCCGAGGAGGCCAGGGAGGATATGGGAATAGGAATATTAACCATGGTGGTATTGGTAATCGCCCACAAGGGAACAATAGAGGAGACAGAAATCAAGGCAACAATGCTAACCAAGCAGGCGCTGTGAATCGTAATCAGAGGAATGATCAAGCTGGTGGAAACGGGCAAAGACTTGGATGTTATAACTGCGGTGATATCGGGCATTTCAAGAAGAACTGCCCAGAGTTAAACCAAGCCCGTGGCAGAGTGTTCCAACTCGAAGCAAGGGAAGCGCGCCAGGACCCCAACGTTGTTACTGGTACGTTCCCTGTGAACCAACGCTATGCATCCGTTTTATTCGATACTGGTGTCGATTATAGCTTCGTGTCATTAGAATTTAAGAATATGCTTGGTTTAGCCGCTAATAAGTTAGATATTCCTTACTCGATCGAATTGGCCAATGGAAAGTTAGTAGAAGCCAACGAAGTTATCCGAGGTTGTGTGATTTAATTAGGAGAACGTGAGTTTACTTTGGATCTACTACCAGTCCAGTTGGGAAGCTTCGACGTGGTAGTAGGAATGGATTGGTTATCAGGCAACAAGGCTGAGATAGTATGTCACGAGAAAGTTGTTCGTATCCCAACCGATGATGGTGAGACAATTGTGGTTCACGGAGAAAAGCATGATACGCCATTAAGAATTATCAGCTGCTTGAAAGCAAGGAAGTGTTTGCAGAAAGGATGTGTTGCCTTCCTGGCACACATTGTGGATAAGAAGGCTGCTGAGCCGAGAATCGAAGACATCCCTGTCGTGAGGGAGTATCCAGAAGTCTTCCCGGAGGACTTACCCGGACTGCCACCTCAGAGGCAAGTGGAGTTTCACATCGACTTAGTTCCAGGCGCCGCGCCTGTGGCTAAGGCACCTTACAGACTTGCTCCGTCTGAGATGCAGGAACTGTCGACACAACTTCAAGAGTTGTTAGACAAGGGTTTTATCCGACCAAGCTTCTCGCCTTGGGGAGCTCCGGTCCTGTTTGTCAAAAAGAAGGACGGTAGTTTTCGAATGTGCATCGACTACCGGGAGCTGAACAAGCTGACGATCAAGAATAGGTATCCTCTGCCAAGAATCGATGATCTATTCGATCAACTGCAAGGTTCAAGCTTTTATTCAAAGATGGATCTTCGATCTGGATACCATCAGTTAAGGATACAAGAGGAGAGTATCCCAAAGACAGCCTTCAGAACTCGTTATGGGCACTACGAGTTCCTTGTTATGCCATTTGGTTTGACAAACACACCCGCGGTATTCATGGATCTAATGAATAGAGTTTGCAAGCCGTACTTGGATAAGTTCGTGATTGTATTCATCGATGACATTTTAATTTATTCAAAGACGAAGGCTGAACACGAGCAGCATCTTAGAGCCATTCTAGAGCTGCTGAAGAAGGAACAGCTGTATGCCAAATTCTCCAAGTGCGAATTTTGGCTACGTGAAGTCCAATTCCTTAGGCACGTGGTAAATGGAGATGGAATCCACGTGGATCCAACCAAGATCAAGGCGATCAAGGATTGGGAAACGCCAAAGACGCCAACCGAGATTCGGCAATTCTTGGGTTTGGCTGGCTATTATCGAAGATTCATTGAGGATTTTTCAAAAATCGCTCAACCTTTGACGCTTCTCACCCAAAAAGATAAAACGTTTGATTGGGGAATCAAACAGGAAGAAGCATTCCAGATACTGAAGGATAAGCTCTGCAACGCGCCTATCTTAGCTCTACCAGAAGGTACTGATGATTTTGTGGTATACTGCGACGCATCGCTCCAAGGATTGGGATACGTGTTGATGCAACGCCAAAAGGTTATTGCTTACGCATCGCGTCAACTGAAAGTACATGAAAAGAACTATACCACACACGATTTGGAGCTTGGCGCAGTGGTTTTTGCTTTAAAGATCTGGAGACACTACCTTTATGGTACGAGGTGTACAATCTTTACAGATCACAAGAGCCTACAGCATATATTCAACCAGAAGGAGTTGAATATGAGGCAAAGACGATGGGTTGAGTTGCTAAACGATTACGACTGCGAGATAAAATATCATCCAGGGAAGGCGAACGTGGTCGCCGATGCCCTAAGTCGTAAAGAAAGAATCAAACCCATAAGGGTTAGGGCCTTGGAAATGATTATCCGAACCGATCTTTCCATGCGCATTCGTGCCGCGCAGAAAGAAGCCCTCAAAGAAGGAAACCTGGAAGAAGAATATCTCCGAGGGATGGAGAAGCTATTGGTACCAAACGAGGAAGGAACGTTATGTTTTGAGAAAAGGATTTGGGTTCCTCTGTTTGGTGGATTAAGGAAAGTTATCTTCGACGAAGCGCACAAGTCACGGTACTCTATCCACCCTGGATCGGATAAAATGTACCAGGATCTCAAAGATTACTATTGGTGGCCTAGGATGAAAGGCGATGTTGCTGTTTACGTGAGAAAATGTTTAACGTGCGCTAAGGTTAAAGCGGAATACCAGAAGCCTTCAGGACTTCTGCAACAGCCTGAAATTCCCAAGTGGAAATGGGAACAAATCTCCATGGATTTTATTACGAAATTGCCAAGAACGCCAAGAGGCCATGATATGATTTGGGTGATAGTTGACCGCCTAACAAAGTCCGCACACTTTCTGCCGATCAAGGAGAAAGACAGTACTAGTAAACTTACGGAAATATACATGAGAGAGATTGTCGCACGCCATGGAGTACCTCTCTCAATCATCTATGATAGAGACGGAAGGTTTGTGTCAAGGATATGGCAATCCTTCCAAGAAGCCTTTGGCTCACAATTGAATCTGAGCACTGCGTTTCATCCGCAAACTGACGGCCAGAGCGAGCGCACGATACAGACTTTGGAAGACATGCTAAGGGCGTGTGTTATGGATTTGGGCGGTAGCTGGGATAAACACTTACCTTTGGTCGAATTTTCATACAACAACAGCTACCACACCAGTATTGGTGTCGCGCCATTCGAAGCCCTTTACGGACGCAAGTGCCGATCACCCCTGTGTTGGGCTGACGCTGGAGATAGACAACTTGCAGGTCCCGAAATCGTCCAAGAGACGACAGACAAGATCGCGCAAATTCTTAAACACATCGAAGCAACTCGCCATAGGTAAAAGGCCTATGCGGATCCAAACCGGAAGCATGTGGATTTCCAAGTTGGAGAGATGGTGTTATTGAAGGTTTCACCCTGGAAGGGGGTGGCACGCTTTGGAAAGCGTGGGAAGCTAAATCCGCGCTACATTGGTCCCTTCAGAATTCTGGAAAGAATAGGACTAGTAGCATACAAGTTGGACCTACCTGTTGAACTGAATGGTGTTCACGATACATTTCATGTATCCAATCTCAAGAAAAGTCCAACTCAAGTTGACGTTGCCATTCCCATCGACGAGATTCATATTGACGACACGCTCCACTTCGTTGAAGAACCTGTTGAGGTCACGGATTGGAAAGTTAACAAGACCCGCCGGAGCAGTGTCAAGCTCGTCAAAGTTCGTTGGAATGCCAGACACGGTCCTGAATACACCTGGGAACGTGAGGACCGGATGAAAGAGAAATACCCCCACCTTTTTCCTAAGAACCCTGCTTCTACAAGCAGAACATAAATTTTGGGACGAAATTTATTTAACGGGGGGAGAATGTGACAACCCGCACTAAACCAGGTATCCGTACGACTTAATTAATGATTAATTACTGCTTAATTACTGTGCTTGTTTGAACTAGCTGATGAACTGCTACTTAATATCTGATACATGTACTTACTTGCATCATACTTTACTTATCGTCACTACATTAATTACATACGGCACCTTAGTGACAAACATGATGCACAAAGAGCACAGTAGCACAATACACGGACAACCTATTGAACATGCTGATAAAGCCAGCATCAGGCAAACACTGCCTCCAAGGCCTATAAGAGCCTGAGATATTTGGCTACACTAGTAGTGAGTGTAGGGATACAAGGGTTGTGGAACTGCGTCTCTAGGGATAAGTCACAGTGACTGGATGTGCCTAAAACGTACTTAAAGTACAAAACTCAGCACTTTAATAAACAATTCAGCTTCTAGCTAACTAATAAAGTGCCAATACATGAGGAAAATATTACTAGACACTTTCCAAAGTGTCGGAAATAAGTTGTGTCACTAAAAGTAACAATGACGACACTTTAAAGCTTTAGTAACGCTTTAACGGATTACTATCCAACCGAACAACCGGACTTTACCCGGAACATGAAAATATTATTATTTTCACTATTTATATTTTTCTGAGCCAGTTAGGGTCCCTGATTACCCTAACACCCGCCATAACACATACCATACAAGTAACTGAGTTAATTACTTAACTAACCTGACTAAACCTCCTAACCACCTACTTGGAATCGAACTAGGTACCCCCCCCCCCATGGCCGATTTCGGTCCCTTTGTAACTAAGAGGGGACATAACTTGTACTCCCTTGATTATTTTAATCCATGGTTGCTTAATATCTAGTTAACATAATTACCATTGGTTAATACCTACAAGAATTGTCTATAAGTTCATGAGGTTGCACATATGATCATTATCACAACACAACACCTTCACAACTCTCTCTCTTTCTCTCTTGCTCACTCTCGGCCGAACCCCCTCCCCTACATCCATCCATTTTTGATTTCAAGCAAGCCAGTCCAAGCATCTATAAGCATCAAAGGTCACGTATTAGGAGTCGTGGAGCCAACGGAACGCGAAGGACCTCGTTACTTTGCTTTTATCCACGCGTTTTTCATCAAGAATCTTCCCTAGCCTTGAGCTAGAGGTATAACACTTAAAACTCATTTTTGAACTTATCTAAGGTGGTTAAAAGGATTTGTGTCGGTTAAATATCGTTAACATACAATTTGATGCTTAAAAGTCTACTAAAAATATGAAAAATGGTGGTTAATAGCATTCAAGTGGTGTAAAAGTTGTAGTATTTGAAATATGTGGTTATTTAGACCCGATCTATGTTGTGGTAGCTCGGATCACCGTTTAACCCGGTTTGGTAAGATCATGGATCTTAACATAAGCTTGTTTAGAATGATACAAGGGTTAAAAGGTGAAACTCTACCACACATGAAACATGAACTTGTGTAAAAGTATTTTAACATGTACAATAGTGTTTAAAACTAGCGGATCTACGTATCTGCAAGTGGTATTTTCAAAGGACCACGCGTCAAAGAAATCATGTTTTCTAAAAGACGGATCTTACACTAACAAACATGATTTTTATAAACCACAAGTGTGTAAACACTTGTGAAATGAAAAGATCCGACAAAGAACTAGTTTTGTCAAATATTACTAGAAGTTGTAAAGACGGATTTCTCTAAATACGAGGTTTTCACGAGATCAAAGTTACTTTAAATAAAGATCTACAAAATATAATGGGATTTACACTATAGTTGCGGAAAAACTACAAGTTCATGCGATTATGCGAATTACATACCTGTCGACTAGATTGATGTGTCGGAAATTGTTTGAATGAATAAAGAAGTTGTTGAATTGATTTTGTAAAAGAAAATGATACGCTTGAAAGCGTGGCCACCTCCAGTTACAGAGGAAACTCTGGCGAAATTTTTCTAAAAACCTAACACTTAGAATTATTTACACCACAAGTGTTAGAATTAATTTTTTTGACATATTTTCGAAATATAAATTTCGCCATGACTTTATTTACTAATATTCGGAGGTGGGATTTTCACAAAATTTAACGCGATAAACATATATTGTCACAACACTGTTTATGATTATTTTGTGAAAATACATAAATATTATTTTTAGGAGTAAAAATAATATTTACAAACGTTAACGATTCCAAAATAATACGAACGCTTTCACATGAATATATAAGTTACACCGGTAATTATATTATCACTCGATTATTAAAACGTAACTTACGCACATGTATTGTATCCCCCATCCTTGGGAAGGAGATTAACTACCAAGTATATATACAAAACGTAAACACGAAATAGTTGTCTAACTATTTCCCAAAGACTTAAACTATAAAGCTAAGGCACGGCTGTCCGTCTAATAGAATTAGCACTTGTAGGTCGTCGCACAGCTTTCTGATTTGGAGATACTTGGTAGAGACGCTTCACTGTGAGTTCATGTCCCCCTTTTCTCTAACTATTTTCAGTTTTCTTAACTGCGGCGGTGAAATACATGTTACTTTGTTTACAAGTACTTTATATACGGTATGGTTAGCGTAAGGAGGTGTATTATTCCGATCATGTTAGTGAGTAGGAGCAATATGAGGCCATTAGTCCTCATGTCGGGACCGAGGGACAGGAGCGGTAGATCTATCTGGGTGTAGCGAGCCCAGCCCCAGGCTAAACTAGAAACGGACCTTGGGGTGACTTTGTCCACATACAAATGCCGTGGCGAAATCTGCTAGGTTTGAGTCTCCCTATTTGCACTTCACATATGTCAGTGGCCTTGCAAACCATTGGTGATCACAAGTCCCCTTATTGGCTACATACCACGACTATTTTTATACTCACAAAGGTTTACTTACTCACTTACACATGAACTCGCTCAACATTATTGTTGATTTTTCAACTTACATGTATTTCAGGAAATTAACGAGATCTGGCACGGTATGGAACGTTTTCCGCTGCACTAGTTTCCAAGGTCATCCGGGGTTTAGGGGATGTGTCTCTTTCCTGGATAAGACACAGTCCTTAAACCATGTTTATGTTATGTTTCAAGTTGTAATGTCTGTTAAACAAGGTTATGGTTGTTAGGGTATGTTCCCGTTAAAACAATGGTACTGTATTTGGTTTTCAAAACTTAATGGATGATCTTGCATGTTTTTAACTCATATAGCTTTGTTATGATTAAGCTATGGTATTAAGAAGTCACACCAAATTAACCACGCTTCCGCAAAGCCAGGGTGTGACATTTAATATGCTAGGACTCAGGCTTTGTTGTGAAATCGAGGCTAGGAAGGGGTCTAGCAACAAATAAATAAACTATCTGTTTGAAATATGAGTTGTCGAATCAGATTATGTTTCTGAGATAATTATTTGTAATAACTATTTTATTTGGATATGTTATGGTATGGGACATGACGTTTTAAATATCTGGTAATTAATAGTTGTTATGGATACTCATGAACAATTTGTTTCGCTCAGTGCCGCGCCCCGATGTTTCCGCCATCGGTTGGGGTGTGACAGATTAGTATCAGAGCCATAACTATAGGGAATTAGGCAAGACTCGACCTAGTCCGGGTCTATGTCTTAGAAACGACCTAGACTATAGTTAAGTACCAACAGACAAACTTGTGCATACCCAATAGGGGGTTTTGTACAAGCTTACCTAATATTTCTCGCTATCCTCGCTTACACTACACTATCACTACACCCCAATTTTCGAAAAAAAAACGAACGAGTGATTAGGTTGAGATTAGGTGTGAAAACCGCAAACTGTCGACTAAATCACTTGTTCGACCCACATTTTTAACTCAAAACAAGAGAATTTGAGCTGAATGATTAGTGAAATCCATACTACGACGCAAATTTCCTCCCTATTTTATCATAACAGGAACAAAGTTCTTAAGTCAGGGGTGAGACCCAAATCTTGATACCTTGATCTGTGTTTTAACTAAACTCTCACCAAAGTCTCGACGGACTCCAACGACTTAAAGTCACACTATCACTGAAAGGACACGTGCTGATTGCCCGGATTGAGGCAGGAGCACAGTCCAGAAGGCCAAAGTGTGTACCAAAAAGTCCTTGTGAATAGTCGAGTCACCTTGGCTCGGTAGACATGTTTCAACGAAAGCCGCATGCAATCCATTCTCGATTTTATGTGTTTCGATTCTGAGCCCGCAACTGCCGACTTTGATATTTGTCGCTTTTACATGGATTTTATGTGCTTTATGTGATTTTATTTGTTTTATGTTTCGATTTTGGTGGATTATTCGCTTTCACTCTTCATTTTGATCGACACACACGAACCGCACTACACATTTACCTCAAAACGCTAACAAATCGTGGATACTTGTGGATGATCGCATGCTACGTTATACGTTGTTCTATACTACTCGTTGTGTACTCGCTAGTCGCAATCTCTATTCACGAGCACTCGCGGACTGTGAATGACAGGTTTCTATATTCTGACTGCCACTTCTGCTTTTGTGTCTTACGTGCTTATGTGTTTCGGTGCTCTACGTGATTAGGTGGTTATGTGTTTATGTGCCTATGTGGATCTACGTTTATATGCATATGTGTTCCTGAGTTTCATGGTATATCGCTAGACTACACTAGGAATAATCGAAATTGTGTTTGAGTCCTGTGACGATCTCTGATGTAGACAATGTCGTCATCTGGATCCCATCACTCGTGAGATGCACGCCGAAAATAGGCAGACAAACACCTTGCCTCTATGATCACTAAACAAATGGTGAAGGTTGTTCCTCAGATCATCAACGAACTGTACGAAAATGTGAGCAAATCTTCTGAAGAGTCCAGGACTGAAACACTTAAGGCTTCCTTTAGCTTCAAGCAGTTCAAAGCTTGCGGACCGAAAGAATTTACTGGCGAAGATGGTCCTACAGCCTTATTTCAATGGTTTGATTCGATCGAGGTCACCCTGCGCCATAGCGGCTGTCCTGATGATCTCCGCACTCTCAACGCAACCGGCGTCTTCCAATCCCGAGCTTTAGATTGGTGGACGACCAAAAGAAACAAATGCGGAAACGATGCAACTTATGGTTTAACGTGGGTTGAATTGAAGAACATCATGCTGGAAGAGTTTTGCCCTCCCCACGAGCGCGAAAAGTTGGAGGATGAATTCTGGCATATCAAGCAGAAGGATGGTGACAACGTTGCTTTAACTGCTCGCTTCAAGCAGCTTAGCATAATCTGTCCTGATCAAGTCAAGACTCCTGATGTGACGATCAAGAAGTATATTCGAGCTCTGCTGGATTGTGTCGCAGATTTTGTGCAAGCTTCCAAACCAGCAACAATCGAAGAAACTTACCTGCTTGCCGCTAAAATCAACGACAAATGGGTCAAGTCTGGCTACTAGGATAAAACCACCAAGAATCTGCACCAAGCTACCACCACACCAACCGCTGAAACCGCCGCCACCCTTCAGTCTTCAAAGGCCTCTCGTCACAAGAGGAAGATCAACAGCAATTCTAGCAACAAGAACTGTGCTGTCACCACTGCTGCCCCACTCCAAGCTGTACCAGCTCAGCAGCAGACTCAACACCGCCAGGTCGTGGCACCGGTAGTCCAAGCACCATCGGCAAAGCGTGCTTATACGGGTCCTCACCCGGCCTGCCCGACTTGTACCTATCACCACCCAGTGGGAATCGCCTGCAGATTTTGTGTACATTGCAACATGTATGTCCATTTCACCACCAACATTAATGTGCGCCAGGGTCAGGATGACAACAACGTGGTAAATGGTACGTTCCCTGTGAATGATATTTATGCTCCGTGTTTGTTTGATACTGGAGCCGATAACTATTTTGTATCGTTTAAGTTCGAAAAGCTCCTTAATCGTAAGCGCGCCCATCTCCCCTCAACGTTCGATGTTGAAATTGCCACCGGAAGAACTGTCGATGTTAACTTCGTTCTTCGTGATTGTACTCTCGGACTCAACAATAGCATCTTTCCTATCGACCTTATTCCGATGCAGCTCGGTAGTTTTGAAGTCATAGTAGGCATGGACTTTCTTCGCGAAGACCATGCTGAAGTTGTTTGTTTCGACAAGATGATTCGATTCTCGCTCGCTAATGGAGATCAATTATGTGTTTATGGAGAAGTCGCTTCGAAAAGATTGCAACTCATTTCATGTATCCAAGCTAGCAACTATCTCCGCAAGGAATACAGAGCTTTCTTGGCCATCATTGTAGTAGCGGAGAAGGAAAAGAAACAAAAGACAAAAGCGAAAGACGTTCCTGTTGTTCGTGAATTCCATAATGTTTTTCCTGAAGATCTTCCTAGCTTACCTCCGAGTCGTGATATCGACTTTCGCATCGACCTCATTCCGGGAGCAAATCCTGTTGCTAGAGCTCCTTATCGACTCACTTCGTTCGAAATGCGCGAACTCTTGAGTCAGCTCTAGGAATTGCTTGACAAAGGCTTTATTCGCCCTAGCACCTCGCCTTGGGGTGCACCAATCCTTTTCGTCAAAAAGAAGGATGGGTCGTTCTGGATGTGCATCGACTATAGGGAGTTGAATAAGCTGACAATCAAGAATCGCTATCCCCTGCCTCGCATTGATGATTTGTTTGACCAGTTACAAGGTGCTACGTGTTTTTCCAAGATCGACCTGCACTCAGGCTACCACCAATTACACATTCAAGAGGAGGATATACCCAAAACCGCTTTTCGCACTCGTTACGACCACTATGAGTTCGTTGTTATGCGTTTTGGTCTAACTAACGCACCCGCGGTTTTCATGGATCTGATGAATCGCGTGTGTAAACCTTTTCTCGACCGCTTCATCATCGTGTTCATTAATGATATCCTGATCTATTCCAAGTCGAAAACCAAACACGCGCAACATCTACGTTTGGTTCTCGAGCTACTACAAGGGAATCGCCTCTATGCCAAGTTCTCCAAGTTTGAATTCTGGCTAGAGGAGGTTCAATTCCTCGGTCACATTGTCAATAGTCAAGGTATTCATGTCGACCCTGCGAAGATCGAAGCCATCAAGAGTTGGGTTACACCTAAGAACCCGTCTGAAGTCCGTTCTTTTCTAGGACTAGCGGGCTATTATCGCCGATTTATCGAGGGATTCTCTAAAATTGCCATGCCGCATACTTCTCTCACGCATAATGACAAGCCTTTTGTTTGGGGAACTGGACAAGAGACAGCCTTTCAAACCCTAAAGTATATGCTTTGCAATGCTCCCGTCCTCACTCTACCTGACGGAAACGATGACTTTATCGTCTATTGCGATGCCTCGAACCTTGGTCTCGGCTGTGTCCTAATGCAACGAGACAAGGTTATCGCTTACGCGTCTCGTCAGCTCAAGATCCACGAGAAGAACTATACAACCCATGACCTAGAGCTATGCGATGTTGTTTTTGCGTTGAAGATTTGGCGACACTACCTTTATGGTACCAAGTGTATGATCTTCACCGATCATAGGAGCCTACAACATATATTTGACTAGAAGGAACTAAACATGCGTCAACGCCGGTGGGTAGAACTTCCCAACGATTATTATTGTGAGATTCGTTATCATCCTGGCAAGGCTAATGTCGTCGCCGATGCCCTCAGCAGACGGAGCTACTTGCACAGCGCCCGTAATATCCAAGCCCAATATGATCTCGAAACCCTTATCCGCGAAGCCCAACATACTTGTTTTACCGAACGTACTTTCAAGAAGGAAAGGATTCTCAACGATGGAGCCTAGCTAGTGAATAAATCAAATGGGATATTCCATTATCTGGACCGAATTTGGATCCATAAACGGACCAATTTGCGACAAATTGTGATGGACGAAGCCCACAAGTCTTGGTATTCTATTCATCCCGGTGCCGAAAAAATGTACCAGGACCTTCGCTATAAGTACAGGTAGCCCGGCATGAAGGGATATATCGCTCTTTATGTTTCGAAGTGCCTGACTTGCTCGAAAGTCAAGGCCAAGCATCAAAGACCCTCTAGCTTACTTGTGCAACCCGAGATCCCTATGTGGAAATGGGAGAGTATAGCTATGGACTTCATAATGAAACTTCCCCGCACGCCATCAAGTCACGACATCATCTGGGTTGTCGTTGACCGCCTGACTAAATCTGCTCACTTTTTGCCGATACAAGAAGACTATAAGGTAGAAAAATTAGCCCGAATCTACACCAATGAGATCATTTGTCGACATGGGATGCCTCGCGACATCATTTTTGACCATGATGCTCGGTTTACCTCACGTCTTTAGGAGACCTTCCAATCTGCTCTCGGTACTACGCTTAATCTAAGTACCGCCTTCCATACCCAGACCGACGGTCAGACTAAAAGAACGATTCGTACCCTTGAATACATGCTACGTTCATGTGTCATAGATTACGGTGGTAATTGGTATACATACTTACCTTTAGTCGAATTCTCGTACAATAATAGTTATCATTCCAGCATTCAAATGGCACCATCTGAGGCATTGTATGGAAGAAGATATTGATCGCCTATTGTATGGCACGAGATCGGGCACTCGCAACTAACCGGTTCTGAGCTATTGCAATAAACGACAGAAAAAATCCTCCAGATTCGGGACAATCTGCTGAAAGCATGGAGTCGTCAGAAAATTTACGCCGATAGACGACGCAAGCCCCTTGAATTTGACGTTGGCGACCATGTACTCCTAAAGGTATCACCTAGGAAGGGTGTGGTCTGATTCGGCAAGAAAGGAAATCTCGCGCCTCGATATGTGGGACCCTTTAAGATTCTAGAAAGGATCGGCAAAGTGGCTTACAAACTTGAACTACCGGAGGAACATAGCAACGTCCACTCGACTTTCCACGTTTCGAACCTCAGAAAGTGTCTGGCTGAGCATGATTTACACGTACCCCTTGAGGATCTTCAAGTGAACGAAACATTACACTTCATGGAAAAGCCTGTCGAGATCATGGACCGACAAACCAAGCAGCTCAGGCGCTCACGCATTCCCATTGTGAAAGTCCGCTGGGAAGGCAAACGAGGCGCAGAGTTCACTTGGGAACTCGAAAGTGACATGAAGGCGAAGTACCCGCAGTTGTTTGTTACGGCTTCGGCCTAATTTCGGGACGAAATTCCCTTAAGAAGGGGAGGATGTAACACCCCGTGTTTCGAAAGTCAAAGTCAAAGTCAAGATTTAGGGTCAAAGGAAGAAAAGGTTGCTAATTGCGATCTGTCACTCCTGGTCAACTCCTGTTTTGACTTCTTTGACTTATAGATAATCTATTTATTTCATTTCATTAGTTGTATTATGTGGAGTAATGATACTAATCACACTTAATCGCAGTAATCGATGTATGTTATCGCCGATGATCGCTTTACAACTGTGAACTATAGGAAGTAACAATGCAAAAAAGTTAACTAAACGCTAATCAACCTAACGCTAATCAAATCGACATCGAATCACAATACGAATCGCAGTAAATTACATGTTCTGGATATTGATTTATGTGTGTGTGTTATTTGTGCCTGTTTAATTATGTTTTTTGGTGATCAATCGCAAACGATCTCGCAATTCAACCGAATCGCAAACGCTAAACACAAGTTAATTATAGTGAGTGTATGTTAGATATAGTGGTTAGGATTAATGGGTAACACTATCGCATCGCTCACTCGACTCGAAACGAATCACAACGCTCAACGCACGGGACAAAAACATGAAATCTAACTCGCCGGAGCCACTCGATCGAGTGACCACTCGATCGGATGGCCACCCGATCGGGTAGCCACCCGATCGGACTACCACTCGATCGGGTAGCCACCCGATCGGACTGCCACCCGATCGGTGACCCGCTCTACCCATGCGCCCCTTTCCATTTCGGGTAATCCTATAAATACCCCCTACTGTCACACCATTTGAGTGTGACAGCTCCTCTTACCCAAAATAGACACTCAAGCCGCATTTCTCTCGATTTCTCTCAATTCTTGTAAGTTTCTTCCTAAATCTTTGTACTTCTATGATCTACACATGATTCCACACCTTTTTCACCGAACAATCTTCACTTTTAACCGTGAAATCAGTAGATTTGAGGTGTTCTAGGGTGACATCATCCGTCATCATGAAGTTCATATTAACTTCAACGTTTGGCTTCATCACACCAAGAACAACTTGAATCTGAATGATTTCCATATAATTTAGCAATGTTTTCATATAACTCTAAGTGTTTTCGAGATAAAAAGGATTGAATGATGGTGTATTCTATTTCTTTCAACTCTTTTACACTCAGTACACTCAACTCAATTGAACCGGACCTTGATTTGATCTTCTACTCATTTTAAGTGATGTATCGACTCAAGATCTGAGTTCTATCAACTAGACAACCAATTTCGGGTAAAACATGAACAAACAGTCAAGAAACAGTTGGCTGATAGGGTTGGAGTGATTCCCGTCCGATCGGACCGCTGGGACTTGGGAAAGTTCTAGTTGTTTAAACTGATGTCGTATCGTCACGGTCAAACCGTAAACTTTCAAACTTAACAAGTTCCAAAACAAAACAGTCACCCGAATGGATTGCTGTCCGAACGGATCACTATCCGATCGAACGACAATCCAATAGGATGACTTATGGCTTCCACACTTAACAGTTTTCATAATCTTCAAGGATCACAAGTTCCTAACTAACGGGTTGCCATCCAATCGAACGACCGTTCGATCGAGCAACCTGAAGGATAGAGATACTTCCCTGATCATGAAATGATACAACGAAAACTTCAAAGTACAAGCCATCATACACAAACACATCCTTACAAACGACTGTCAGCCCGACCGAGTGGCCATCCGAACGGATGACCACCCGAACGGATTGACATCCGAGCGAGTGAGCATCCGGCCGGATCGCCATCCGACCGGGTTACTGTTCGACGTTTGGTACTTTTTCCGTTTTATGCTTCGCTTTCGCTTATGCTATCGTTAACTATAAATGTTTTATTTGGATATGTTATGATATGGGACATGACGTTTTAAATATCTTGTAATTAATAGTTGTTATGGATACTCATGAACAATCTGTTTCGCTCAGTGCCGCACCCCGATGTTTCCGCCATCGGTTGTGGTGTGACAAGAAGAGTTGGTATCAGAGCCAATGATTATAGGGAATTAGGTTATTAGTAATGCTTTGACCTAGACTATAACTTTTCTAGGACCCTAACGCGAGTTTCTTGCGTTTAGATTTTAAAACAATACCGTCACCTATCTTTAGGTGATAAACCCAACGACAACACAATAACAAATCGGATTTGAAAATCAATCATCTATTCATAGATGATTTATTATAAGGTTTTGAACCTTCAAAATTTCCAAAATCTCGTCAAAGTTTGGGTCTAAATAATGTGAACACATGCAATCTGGAAGGATGGATGCTTGTATCCTAAGTTTTCTGTCTAAGGCTATAGTGTTCGTACAAATCCACATAATCAGACCAGTCACTCTTACCTGGGAACTCTTGGGGTGAGTGTCCACTTATAGGCTAAAGCATGTCTTCGCGATACATTATATTGACCTATTTACTTTGATTAGTCACTGTGTATCGCTCGTTTGTTCGAGGTAACGAACAAATGATCACTTTCCTCATGTTTTGTCGATGTTTTCAATACCTCTTTTGCTTATCCAATTTTTGATCTCCCTTGTTTCTCATGTTTCCTTATTCTTTTTAGAAACTGCCTCCTCGACGTGATGTACAACCTCAAACTAATGCCAAACTCGCAGCTATTATCAACAGATCGATGCTGTGATTCCGAACCGAATTACTCAGAACAATCAAGCGAACAACAATAACAACAACAATGCTCAGTGTAGTTTCAAAACATTTAATTCGGCTAAACCACTAAAGTTTTCTGGGTCTCAAGGAGCAACTGCACTCCTACAATGGTTCGAGAGTCTCGAGAGTACATTTAGACATGTTCAGTGTCCGAATGAACGAAAGGTTGAGTTTGCATCCAGTGTTTTCGAGAAGCGAGCTCTTACATGGTGGAACAGTGTGATGTGTGATAGGGGTGCCGATGTGGCTATGGAACCAACTTGGGAAGAGCTTCGGCCTTTCATGATGAAAGAATTCTGTCCCCGTCACGAGATAAGGGCTTTGGAACGAGAATTCGATGATCTGAAATAAGATGGGGGAGAACATCGTGCTTACACGGATTGTTAGTCCATTTTGATCAGGATCTGTTCTTCGTGAACGTGGTTGGATCGATCTTGTTTAGAGTGCGGAATCCAATAAACAAGTCATAGGATCATATCAACAGAATATTCAACGATTAAACACCGTCTGCTCTTTCTATTCAACTGTTATGAAAGTTACAAGAACCAGTAGAAAAATAGACTTCACGGAGCTCTCTCTCTAAATCAGCAAAAGTTCCTAATGACTTGACAGAGCTGGCTATTTATAGGCACACCCAGGGAATCAAGAAATTGTTGTCCGATCGGACAGGACTATCGTCCGATCGGACGACAAACACCAACACTTATTACATCAAAACACCGTTCCCTGAGTTGTCTATCTACGTACATACAGACATACACATAAATGTTTACACACATACAAAATATGACACAATGCTGACGGAAGCTACAGATGTATGTACTAACACGGATCGTTATGAGGAGCTGAGTTTATTGTGTCCTACTATGGTTACCCCGTTGGAAAAAAGCGATTGAGAGGTATATCGATGGTTTGCCTGATTCTGTGCAAGATATTGTAACTGGTAGTAATCCTACCATTGTTCGTCAAACAATTGAATTGGCTGCAACTTTGACCGAGTCTCAGGTCAATAAAGGTAAACTGACCCGCAAGGGTGATAAGAAGCAGTCGACCGATTCTGTTCAAGAGAAGGGTAAGTGAAAGAAGAAAGGTGAGTCATCTAGGAGGTCGAGGAAGTGTAAGGCTTCCCAAAATTTTGCTATTACCATTCAGGACTCTCAGAACCCACCAGCACAATTTCCTGCAAAGAAACAGTATTCTGGTACCGCACCTCACTACAATAGGCGCAATGGTCATCATGCGACCCAACAGGCTTGTAAACAGTGCACCACGTGTGGTAAACTTGGCCACTTGGCCAACATTTGTCGATTAGGTCAGAATCAAGCTGCTCAGAATCAAGCTCCAGTTCATGGGAATGCTGCTAGATCTCCTATGCAACCTCCTGTGGCTCTGATACCACTTGTTAGGCCATTTTGATCAGGATTTGTTCTTCGTGAACGTGGTTGGATCGATCTTGTTTAGAGTGCGGAATCCAATAAACAAGTCATAGGATCATATCAACAGAATATTCAACGATTAAACAATGTCTGCTCTTTCTATTCAACTGTTATGAAAGTTACAAGAACCAGTAGAAAAACAGACTTTACGGAGCTCTCTCTCTAAATTAGAAAAAGTTCCTAATGACATGACAGAGCCGGCTATTTATAGGCACACCCAGGGAATCAAGGAAGTGCTGTCCGATCGGACGACATTGTTGTCTGATCAGACGATAGTGTTGTCCGATCGGTTAGCCTGTCCGATCGGATGACAAACACCAACACTTATTACATCAAAACACCGTTCCCTGAGTTGTCTGTCTATGTACATACAGACATACACATAAATGTTTACATACATACAAAATATGACACAATGCTGACGGAAGCTACAGACGTGTGTACTAACAGACTCCCCCTCGGATGTAACTGTAGTTCCTTCCAGCATGGTCTTCATTTATTCCTGTTGCGCCTTCTTTGTCTCGCTTTCTCACGTCTCTTTTTAGCACGTTCAACCAGCATCTTTTCTCTCTTAACTCTACCTTCCATCTTCCACCAGTGATAATATTTAGGAATTCCAGCCTTTGATCTTTCCCATCTTGGAAGCCTGTTGTCTTCACAAGGTGTTTGATCTGTTGGTGGAGGTCTCATTAACTTTCTCCTACAAAGCTCTTTTGCTCTTTTAGTGATCGCGTCAATTTTCTGACTTCTTTTGTAATTCTTCAGAAATTCATCAATCTCCAGATCTCTCCATTTGGTCTCCCAATATCTTCCTTAATTGATGTCTTTTGCGAAGCATACATTTACGATCTTTTGATATTGCATAGCTTGAGCTTTATCAGGCCTTTCATAAACGATCTTGTTGTAAAACAAGCAATCTATATCCTTCTTCGAGCAATTTACTAGCCACGTTGGGTCTAGCACACAAATCCTTCTTGATTTACCTTTTGATTTATCAAAAAGAGAGATCACCGCTTCCGCTGTGCTTTCATTGTATAACCAACCTTGAAAGTCTTCATAGAAATCTTGCTCCATAGCACGTAGCGGCATATTCTTCAAACAACACGGCGGCTTGATATCTAAAGTAATATCTTTCTCTCCATTCTCCAGAATAGTAACAATCTGCTTTGGATATTGAGGCTTCCAGTCTGGATATCTTGCTTTAGATTGTTGCTTCACATAATCCCACAGATGCTGATCGTGCTGCTTTACATCTGAACCATAATAAAATTTCTTGATGTTCTTCGTTTGTACCAACTCATCAACATCCCACCACGGGAGGGTCCTTATGCCTGACAAACATTCAAAGTATTGTACCCCTTCTTCCCGTCGTATAGCATACACACGCAAATCTTCCAGATAACCTCTTATCATGAGTAAAGAACTGTAGAAGTCTAAAGAACTTCCTGTTGGTGCATACATCTGTCGACTTCGTCTTATATCGAGTCTGGGTTGCGTTGCGGATCTGATCAAGCATGATGTCATCATGTTTAATGATGACATCATAATAGATGACATCATCATAATATGTCATCATCTTTGCAAACAAGTAAACGACAAGAAACAATTGGATTTGAAATTGATTTTGAGTTGGCCGTTTGAAGTTACTCGTCCGTTTGAGGGTGACCGTTTGAAGATGTCATGTTAGTTTCAAACGGTCAGGTCCTAGTCTATAAATAGGCTTCAAACGTTCATCATTTGTAACGATTCAAGATTTGATACCGAGGTGCTGCCGGTTTATTCTCTGATTGTAAACATTGTTAATTGAATATACAAGATATTTAATAGTGAATACAAGCTAAACGAAGACCGAATCAATGAATTCCGCCTCTGATTCGGTCTGAGCACTCTTCTGATCGACTCGTTAGGTCGTTTCACGATCCTACAAGTGGTATCAGAGCTCAAGACGAGGAGTTCTACATATATCAGCTTGTTTTCATCTCTATTTCTAATTTCTACACCTTCTTTTATCAGTTCGAGAAGATTTCACGGTTAAAATTGGACCAAAATTTCACAGATTGTTTGAAATTAGACATAGACAAATCCTTGAAAGTTTGGAACTGAAATTCGAAGTAAAAATGGACCAAAATGTATCCCGAAGTGATTCCGCTTTTATGTACATTTGATGATTTCGTCTTTATATCACCTGATTTCGCTTTTGTGACACATTATGATTCCGCTCATTCGTACATTGTGATTCCGCTCATTCGTACATAGTGATTCCGCTCATTCGTACATTGTGATTCCACTCTTTTGTACATTGTGATTCCGCTCATATGTCCATCCAAGAACCCTGATTTCGCTCATATGTCCACCCAATAATCTTAATTCCGCTCCAAGTTACAAAGTTATTATGTTGTCGTTTTGTTTGAACATGTCAGATCATTGGTAATTGGAAAAGAATTAAAGTGTCTTGTGTCAGTGCATGTGATGGTATCGATTTGTTTGAAAAAGGTTTCTTGAATACATGTGAAAAACTTGTCAGGTCAGAAGTGTGTCATCGAGACACGTTTGCATGAGAATTAATAGATAAGCCCATGTGCTAAATATCATCGGTCCAATTAAATCAATTAGTGTTATCAAGGTGTCAGCCCACTAAACTTGTCGGATATTGAATTGTGTTATGTGTTGAAATTTTCAGTTTAGATGTGCATGTGGTAATAATGATTTGCATGTGAGATTTTAGTATTGTCGGTTCTGTAGTATTGTTGGTTCTATCAAAAGTTGATTCATCACGTGATCTGTTGTGATCGGTCCAATAGGGATTAAAGTGGTTGTAGGCATTTAAAGGGTGCATGTCACTTTCAAACGGTCAGGGGTCTTTCCCTATAAATAGTCTTCAAACTGTCATCATTTGAAACATTCTTGTTTCCGGTACCGAATTGCTGCCGAAGTGCCGTTTGAATTGTAATCAGTGTAAAATCAATATACAAGGCAAGATGTAGTAGAACAAGCTGTTTTCGTGTTCGTTTCTTGTTATTCCGCACCTGAAACGGATTAGAACGCCTCCGATTGACTCGTTCGGGTCAGCACGCGATCCTACACTTTGAGCAAGAGCAAGTTTAGGAATATCAGTCATTATTTGTTTGAAAACTGTTTGAACAGCAATTTGAGATGCAACTTCATTTCTTTCGTCTAACAATCTCTTGATTCCTTCATTAACAAAGTCATCACCTGCTGCTATATCTTTTGTTGTTTCTTTCTCCATCTGTTTTTGCCTTCTTCTTTGGTGAAGAATGGCACCAGTAGGAGCAGTGGCTCTCCTTACTTGCAGCTTTGGTTGTCTTGTTGAAACCTCTGCATCAGGATAGACAGGTTTTTGTGGAACCCTTGGATCCTTTTTTCTAAGTTCCTCCAACCTTTTGTAGGTGGTCCTGACTTTGTCTTCTTTCCATCTTATCACTTGATTTTTAGAACCATAATCAGCAACAACTAATTCCTCTTTCATTCTCTTCAGCTCCAATGTTTTTTCAGGCACATTCTTTTTGTACTTTGACCAATCTGGAGGAGTGTGTTTGACCTTATTCTTAATCATTTCTTGAATCCTGGCTGCTGTCACACCCCGAAATATCAGAGCGTTGGCGTGACTGGACTGGTATCTTCATTGCACAGCGGAAGCAAATAAGCTAAGTCTTTTAGTATGTGAACGCCCACTAAGTACTCGACTCCAAATGGTTCTCCTATTCCAACCGTGCCATGATTTCTGAGAAGTAACCTGAGAAAGAAACATGCGAAAAATCAACATAAAGTTGAGCGAGTTCATAGTTTGTTTGTAAAAGATTTGAAATAAATCTTTTTGAATAACCGGTTTTTGAAGTATTGTTGAGAAAACGAATTTAAAATCATTTTCTTGTCATGTTATACGGAAACTTTTGTATTTGTAACGCATTATGTATGTCAACTCTTGTATTTTGTAAAGTTTGTATAACCGTCAATCAAGTATTTCTGTATGTATCATGTATAAATCAAGTGTTCTTGTATGTATCATGTTTTCTTGTATAAATCAAGTATTCTTGTATGTATAATGTTGTTAATGGGTTGCAAGGCCATTAACATGTGACACGACATAGGAAGCAACCAAACCTTAGGCATTTTTCTAGTTGGCATATTCTGAGACACAAAAGCACTACTTGGTACTCGTTCTCACCAAGAGTGTGGCTGCCCGACACCCGTTAGATCTAACCTTTTGTTCTGCGGTCTAGGTATATTGTTGATTAATGGTGCTTATGGTACCCTATTCGTGACACGATTTCTCGTATCATTTCTTGTATCATTCTTTAAAATTCATCATACTTGGTACTCGTTCTCACCAAGAGTGCTTCTTGGATTCTTGTATTCTCGCATCATACTTGGTACTCGTTCTCACCAAGAGTGCTTCTTGTTTTTGTATCATACCATTTGTAAAAATTGTAGCATTTGTATCTTGTATTTTCCCGTAGTTTAGAAAACTAGAACTCGTGTGTATGCATATTTCGGAAAATACGCTTGTTTGAAAAACCGGTATAAAACATAAGCTTTTCGTAAACCATTTGTGTCAGTTAAAACTTGCTTGTAAAATGGTTTAGAAATATGTAATTCTTGTATGCTTTGCAAAAAGTGCATGTCTTTCCACCCCGAAAACATTTAGAAAAATGTAAAACCGTAAAAGGTGGGGTTATGAGCTCACCTGAATATTCCTATGGAAAGCTAGCTAAATACGACTTCGTGATGTCGTTTCCAAGACGAGACTCGCTAACGTGCATTCTACAATCTTCCTAACATGGAGTATCTAATAAGTTTCGAAATAATGCAGTAACTAATCTACGTGTTACCGAGCTCTACCAAATCGTTGACGATAAGTGGTTAACTTAATAAAAATGATTAAGTTATACTTTGTCGCCCCGAGAAGTCGTTGTGCATATAGGAATATTCGTACGAAAGTAATATATAATAAACTTGTATTATATATATTGCGTCTTGGATATACTTGCCATAATTTACGTATACGTCGTTTCGGCGTTTGTAATAAATATAAAAAGTTATATTTATTTTGCGAAATTATCATCGAGTGTGTTTGAAGTTTGAAATAAATAGATAAACTATATCTATTTTATAAAAGAATTCGTGTCGTTTATAATTTCAAATAAATATATAAACAATATTTATTTTAGCAAAACAATCGTCGTGTCGTTTGATATTTGAAATAAATATAAACTATATTTATTTTGATGAAACGAATTCTTGTTAGGCGATGCTTGAAATAAATATATATACTATATTTATTTATAAAAGGGTTCGAGTTTACGTTTGAAATAAATATAATAATAACTATATTTATTTTGTATAGTAGTTTGCGTTGTCGTCGTTTTTTGTAAGTTATAAAGTGTCGGCGTAAATACTCACTTGTAGTTCTAAAAGTTACTTGATCCGTTTGCTTTAAAACATGTTTTATTTTACGGATTTTCTAGAAAAACGGGCAGAGTTTCCTCTGTTTTTGGACGCCCCAACAACACAAGTTGTCGCTATTTTCCAAAATTCAACAATGTAATCAACGCAATGTAATCAAATATATTTCGTCAAGCATTTTCAAAATATAAATTAAATTGTAACGAAATGGTTCGAGCTTGTTCACGAAAATAAAACAATCATTAAATATAGTTATCAAAATTATAGACGTGTCGTTATCTTTACCATTCTTCGTGTGCCGATACGTCGACTGAGCTGAGTTGACCGAGTTAACTCAATGTTGACCTGCGTTTGACCGAGTCGACCGAGTTGACTTAGTTTGACCGAGTCACCCGAACGGAGTCGGACCCAAAGCCGCTTAACCCGAACCGAGCTGTTGACCGTCCTGAATCTGTTGACCAGTCGTGATTGTTCGACCCGGACCCGAACCAAGTTAACTCGGTTTAACCGAGTTGACTCGAACCAAAACCCGAAACTTGAAACGAGACCCGATCCACCACTAAATCTGACCTGATGATGCTTGAAACCCGATGGACCGAAGCAAGGACCACTGGTCCGAGACAGGGACCACCGGTCACCACCGTCACCGCCGCCGCAGCGGCGACGCCGCTCAGGCGTCCAGCTTCTTTCTCTCTCATCTTTCTGCCTCTCTCTCTCTTCTTCCTCTCTCTCTCTCTTCTTTTCGGTGGCCGCCGTACCACCACCTCACGGTGGTGGTGGTGGTGATCCGTTCTGTTAATCGAAAAAAGGGGGGATGCTCATTGGAGATGCAGCGACTGCAGGTGTCACCGAAGTGACTCCGGTTGTTGTTTGACAGAGGAACCGAGGGATTGCAGGTGTGTGTGTGTTTGATGAAAGCTTCAATCTCCATTTTTTTGTGTGTGTATATGCAGTAGATTCGAGAGGTAGGGGTGTTTGTTTGGTGTCTGCTTGTTTGAAATTGAGAGAGGAGGAGAGGTTATTGTTGAGTGTGTGTGTTGTTTTGTCTGAAGATCAAAAGGAAAAGGGGTATGGGTTTTAAACTAATTCATGTGGGTATTGTCCAGTGTTATTTTCTTATGTCTTGTGTGTTAAGATCCATAGAGATTTTATGGAGATTATATAGAGATTTCATCAGATATTGTAGAGATTTGTAGGATTTTATTATATTTGGGTAATATTTAGTAGAGATCTTATGAGGTCTGATGTACTATGAGCAGGTTTAGTCTTGTGGGTTTTGGGCTTGGGCCCAGGGCCCACAAGCCCATCTCATGTGTAAGTGGCCCGTAATTCCTACGAGACCCGTTGTCAAATCCTGAACTCCGTTTAACGTTAAAAATTAAAATACACAAAAATACGGTTGGTAGTCGTTGTTTGCATGCCCCTTCGTCGATTACGGTAATAATCGCGGAAAATTACGTTGTTGCCGTCTTTAATCTGATTTTCGATCCGGTTTCGACTGTAGTCACTAAAATTTAATTACGAAGCTAAAATATATTGTAAAATTTAATATTTGACGGCGTTTTTAGCATTCTGTACGGTATCAGTTCGTTGTCGCGTAATATTCAGCAGGTTTCTCTGTAAACCACCGTTCGCGCACTGTGAAGTCGGATAGACGTTCCTTGGCACTCCAAAGGCCTAATTAAGTTAATTTGCGTCTTGAACATTATTTATTATCGTGTTAATCGCCTGTTAATCACGTAATTAAGAGCCGTAAATTACCGGTTGTCACATTCTCCCCCTGTTAATAAAATTTCGTCCTCGAAATTTAGACTACGTCAACTCCTTAGAGTTACGTTATGCGTAGAAAATATGAATAGTACCAAAGTGAACGATCGTGAAATCGAATCAAGACTTATTCGAATGACGTGAATTCAAGGACATATCACAAGATGCAAATGAATTCTAGAAATGATCGCATCCAATAAATGAACTTAGATTCAACAAGCTCAAATGTAATATTTTGCATGAAACGCTCGATCGTGATCAGTTCAAGCTGCAGGTTATACCGACGCCACAAGGTGTCGTAGTGAATGAAACAAGTCAAATGTAGCGGTGATCGAACAAGTATCACCTGTGTTTTGCATAAAACGCTCAATCATAATTAGCTCAAGCTACAAGTTTATACTGACACCACAAGGTGTGGAAATCAGCAAACGACTTAATGGAGTCGTAAACCAAACAAATCTACTACGACTCAGAACAATGAAACGCTTGTTAAAACAAATTCGAATATGATGTTTCCAATACATCATATGATGTCTTGATTTGAATATGTGTAATGAACAAGTTCAAACAATTGAATTTGATTTCGGCGCAAGCCGTCAATAAATACATGTATCGACAAGAAAACTTTCGGCATGGTCACAACGAAAAAACCATGTATGTAACTTGAAAAGAAAAGATATTTCAAGAAAATGTGTTGACTTGATAACAAAGAAGCCAACAATTACAATAATGTGGGTCATTCGAATCACAAATCAATAATTAGATTTAGCGAAGTAATATTTGAACTTTAATGAAACGCTTTATTCGAAACGAAACCACATGCGCAACAAATGATGCATGCGTAACATATGAATTTTTCAAGGAATGAAGCAATTGAATATTCGCTATACTGAAAGAAATGATCGTGATACAATAACCATCAAGAGGAGTAGAGATACGAAAATCTACTCAGTAAATGTGAAAGTCGAAATTTCAATAAAAGAAATTTAAGGACTTTACCTGGGGTTGCATGTGATAACCAGTTATTAGGTGACATTACCATAGCGTATTCGTCGTTAACAAGTTAGGGGGAATGCGGAGACATACATCTTCTTCATAGCATGACTTGTGTCGTTTGCAGGACCGCGTGCCAAACTGCCGCTTCCTCGAAAGTCGTATGTGGTGTACTTCAACCTCCGTTGATGTATAGCTTAAGTTTCACGTATAGCTGTGCACTAGCGTTTCGTTATGCGTAGGCTACCTGCTCGGGAAGTTAAAATATCATAGACAATATGGATAATAGTGTGTGCCCGAGTTTATATTCGCGGTTCCTACGTGACGACCTTTAATGAACTTCAACATAAGTTTCCGAAGGTCTTAAATGCTTGTTTCCTAAACTCTCAGGGTTTTATGTACTGTATGCGACTGTTTTGTGTACCGTGTATAAAACACCACTATAGCGTATGTTTTGTAAACAAAATCTTGACTGTTTGTTTTTCGGCAACGGTTGGAGACCATATTCGAGTACTATGCGTTCTGAATGTATTCAGGTTTGAATATTCTAAGTTCCCAGAGGAAAGGCGAGGTTAGAGCCTAGGTATCTCTACAGAAACCTAATTCGCTGTAACCTACAGCTCTGATACCAATCTGGGATCAGAGCTGGGGTGACCTATGGCTGTAACCTATGGCTCTGATATCTGTCACACCACGAAATATCAGAGCATTGGCGTGACTGGACTGGTATCTTCATTGCACAGCGGAAGCAAATAAGCCAAGACTTTTAGTATGTGAACGCCCACTAAGTACTCGACTCCAAATGGTTCTCCTATTCCAACCGTGCCATGATTTCTGAGAAGTAACCTGAGAAAGAAACATGCGAAAAATCAACATAAAGTTGAGCGAGTTCTTAGTTTGTTTGTAAAAGATTTGAAATAAATCTTTTTGAATAACCGGTTTTTGAAGTATTGTTGAGAAAACGAATTTAAAATCATTTTCTTGTCATGTTATACGGAAACTTTTGTATTTGTAACGCATTATGTATGTCAACTCTTGTATTTGTAAAGTTTGTATAACCGTCAATCAAGTATTTCTGTATGTATCATGTATAAATCAAGTATTCTTGTATGTATCATGTTTTCTTGTATAAATCAAGTATTCTTGTATGTATCATGTTGTTAATGGGTTGCAAGGCCATTAACATGTGACACGACATAGGAAGCAACCAAACCTTAGGCATTTTTCTAGTTGGCATATTCTGAGACACGAAAGCACTACTTGGTACTCGTTCTCACCAAGAGTGTGGCTGCCCGACACCCGTTAGATCTAACCTTTTGTTCTGCGGTCTAGGTATATTGTTGATTAATGGTGCTTATGGTACCCTATTCGTGACACGATTTCTCGTATCATTTCTTGTATCATTCTTTAAAACGCATCATACTTGGTACTCGTTCTCACCAAGAGTGCTTCTTGTATTCTTGTATTCTCGCATCATACTTGGTACTCGTTCTCACCAAGAGTGCTTCTTGTTTTTGTATCATACCATTTATAAACATTGTAGCATTTGTATCTTGTATTTTCCCGTAGTTTAGAAAACTAGAACTCGTGTGTATGCATATTTCGGAAAATACGCTTGTTTGAAAAACCGGTATAAAACATAAGCTTTTCGTAAACCATTTGTGTCAGTTAAAACTTGCTTGTAAAATGGTTTAGAAATATGTAATTCTTGTATGCTTTGCAAAAAGTGCATGTCTTTCCACCCCGAAAACATTTAGAAAAATGTAAAACCGTAAAAGGTGGGGTTATGAACTCACCTGAATATTCCTGTGGAAAGCTAGCTAAATACGACTTCGTGATGTCGTTTCCAAGACGAGACTCGCTAACGTGAATTCTACAATATTCCTAACATGGAATATCTAATAAGTTTCGAAATAATGCGGTAACTAATCTACGTGTTACCGAGCTCTACCGAATCGTTGACGATAAGTGGTTAACTTAATAAAAATGATTAAGTTATACTTTGTCGCCCCGAGAAGTCGTTGTGCATATAGGAATATCAGTACGAAAGTAATATATAATAAACTTGTATTATATATATTGCGTCTTGGATATACTTGCCATAATTTACGTATACGTCGTTTCGGCGTTTGTAATAAATATAAAAAGTTATATTTATTTTGCGAAATTATCATCGAGTGTGTTTGAAGTTTGAAATAAATAGATAAACTATATCTATTTTATAAAAGAATTCGTGTCGTTTATAATTTCAAATAAATATATAAACTATATTTATTTTAGCAAAACAATCGTCGTGTCGTTTGATATTTGAAATAAATATAAACTATATTTATTTTCATGAAACGAATTCTTGTTACGCGATGCTTGAAATAAATATATATACTATATTTATTTATAAAAGGGTTCGAGTTTACGTTTGAAATAAATATAATAATAACTACATTTATTTTGTATAGTAGTTTGCGTTGTCGTCGTTTTTGGTAAGTTATAAAGTGTCGACGTAAATACTCATTTGTAGTTATAAAAGTTACTTGATCCGTTTGCTTTAAAACATGTTTTATTTTACGGATTTTCTCGAAAAACGGGCAGAGTTTCCTCTGTTTTTGGACGCCCCGACAACACAAGTTGTCGCTATTTTCCAAAATTCAACAATGTAATCAACGCAATGAAATCAAATATATTTCGTCAAGCATTTTCAAAATATAAATTAAACTATAACGAAATTGTTCGAGCTTGTTCACGAAAATAAAACAATCGTTAAATATAGTTATCAAAATTATAGACGCGTCGTTATCTTTACCATTCTTCGTGTGCCGAAACGTCGACTGAGCTGAGTTGACCGAGTTGACCAGCGTTTGACCGAGTCGACCGAGTTGACTCAGTTTGACCGAGTCACCCGAACGGAGTCGGACCCAAAGCCGCTTAACCCGAACCGAGCTGTTGACCGTCCAGAATCTGTTGACCAGTCGTGACTGTTCGACCCGGACCCGAACCGAGTTAACTCGGTTTAACCGAGTTGACTCGAACCAAAACCCGAAACTTGAAACGAGACCCGATCCACCACTAAATCTGACCTGATGATGCGTGAAACCCGATGGACCGAAGCAAGGACCACTGGTCCGAGACAGGGACCACCGGTCACCACCGCCACCGCCGCCGCAGCGGCGACGCCACTCCGCCGTCCAACTTCTTTCTCTCTTATCTTTCTGCCTCTCTCTCTCTCTTCTTCCTTTCTCTCTCTCTCTTCTTTTCAGTCGATGCTGCACCACCACCTCACGGTGGTGGTGGTGATGATCCGTTCTGTTAATTGAAAAAAGGGGGGGGTGCTCATCGGAGATGCAGCGACTGCAGGTGTCACCGAAGTGACTCCGGTTGTTGGTTGACAGAGGAACCGAGGGATTGCAGGTGTGTGTGTGTTTGATGAAAGCTTTAATCTCCATTTTTTTTTTGTGTGTATATGCAGTAGATTCGAGAGGTAGGGGGTGTTTGTTTGGTTTCTGCTTGTTTGAAATTGAGAGAGGAGGAGAGGTTATTGTTGAGTGTGTGTGTTGTTTTGTCTGAAGATCAAAAGGGAAAGGGGTATGGGTTTTAAACAAATTCATGTGGGTATTGTCTAGTGTTATTTTCTTATGTCTTGTGTGTTAAGATCCATAGAGATTTTGTGGAGATTATATAGAGATTTCATCAGATATTGTAGAGATTTGTAGGATTTTATTAGATTTGGGTAATATTTAGTAGGGATCTTATGAGGTCTGATGTACTATGAGCAGGTTTAGGCTTGTTGGTTTTGGGCTTGGGCCTAGGGCCCACAAGCCCATCTCATGTGTAAGTGGCCCGTAATTACTATGAGACCCGTTGTCAAATCCTGAACTCTGTTTAACGTCAAAAATCTAAATACACAAAAATACGGTTGGTAGTCGTTGTTTGCATGCCCGTTCGTCGATTACGGTAATAATCGCGGAAAATTACGTCGTTGTCGTCTTTAATCTGATTTTCGATCCGGTTTCGACTGTAGTCACTAAAATTTAATTACGAAGCTAAAATATATCGTAAAATTTAATATTTGACGGCGTTGTCAGCATTCTGTACGGTATCAGTTCGTTGTCGCGTAATATTCAGCAGGTTTCTCTGTAAACCACCGTTCTCGCACTGTGAAGTCGGATAGACGTTCCTTGGCACTCTGTAAACCACCGTATGCTCCCACAAGTGACCCATCTAGCTTTGGGATGTTTGCATGCATATTTGAAGTAGCATCATGCTCAATGTATAACCCATCCTCATATCCCTTCTTATTCCACTGTTGCATTTTCTCCTCCTTTTTGGCATCAGCTGGAGGAGCTTTATCAAGAAAAATAACAGTTGGAGGGACTTTGCCAGTGGTTTGCAACAGGGAAGCCTTAAGTTCTTTAATGTCAGCATGAGTATCCTTATATCGTGCATCCATAGCATTTCTGATTTCTTGGATTTGGGTTTCATGTTTGAGATCGGAAACCTCTCTTTGTTTATGGAGCAGGGGTTGAAACAGCTCCCAAAGAGTGTCAGCAGGTGCAGCAGTGGGTGGAACTTGTTTAGTATCCTTTTGAGCTTGTAACACCTGTTGCAGCAGAGATCTGATGTCTGCAACAGATGTTTCAACTTTATCAATCCTCTCCGTCAATTCTTTATATTTTAAACCATCACCCAAGTTAATGGGATCATCTGATTTCCCACCAGAATTGGTTGTATCAGCAGTAGACTTAGGGAATGTATCCCAATAATCATCTACCGATGCCCCTTGTTCTTGGTATTAGGGACTTATTTCCTCATTTGTGGACACTTTAAACAACTCATCAGTGGTTAGAGTAAACACACCAGTGGTTGGCCTAGTTGTCACTGAAGAAATTGCCTTCAAGGGAGTCTTATTGATAGAACAACTGACCCAATGTAGACCAGTGGGTCCAACATTAGTAGTTGCTGCTCCACTTGAACTACAGTCAGGAGTTACTTGTAACTCCTGCAGTCTAACCTCCTCATTTGTTGCTGGGATAGCAGAGGTATCAGCATCAGACCCAGTCACTTGTGGGAGCATACTCTCAGTGATAGGTGATTGAGAGGAACTGGTTTGTGTCTGAGCTATAGCAACTGCATGCAACAGGGGTAGTATGGATTGTGGTAATGTGAGGGGTGAAGGTATGGGTGTAGAAAGAGACATGTCCTTGGGATCAGGGATGGATCCAATTGGACCCAGAGCTTCATAATTTGGTGTCCCTGTGTTTACAACCTGTTCTTTTTGTGAATAAGCAGGAGGAGTTTGAGGCATGGGTTGAGATCTTTCTACCATCTGCTGTGAGGAAGTAGCAGCAGTGGTTCCTTGTAACTTTTGTGTTGTCACTGGCAGTTGCTCTGGGATCTCATCTTCAAGAGTTGCCTTTTTTATAGATTTGGTGGGCTTTTTGGATGTTTTCTTTTTGGTCTTTTTGGAAATGGCAGGTGTGGGTTTCAAGGCAGTGGTTGAGCTGCTTTGATCACCTGGAGCAGTGGGCTCAGCAGCAGATACCTGAGGAGCAGTGGTAGCTGCTAAATTCTGCTCAGGCACCTCTGCTTTTGTTTTTGTAGGTTTTAACATTCATGTGAATGTTTCAGGTGTTAAACTACTTATTTTGAAAGGAGGACCCTGTATAAGTACATGGACATTATCTTTTGAAAACTTTTTCTGAAAATAGTAACTCAAAAAACCTTGGAAACAGTAAAAAAGTCGTTTTCTCCTCATTTTTGACCATGTCATTAAATATTACCTGGGAATAATTAAAATTTTCATTTTGTAGAATAGCATAACCCAGATATTGTATCTTTAATGGGATTTCATTGAAAGCAGTGGTTTTGTTTGAAACACACATAAGGAGGGTATGAAATAAAAACCTTGTGGCAGATGGAAAACTGCCCTTTTGTAAAGTATCCAATTTTATTTCTTCTCCATACCCTCTTTCAAGGAAATCTCTATGGTACTCTGTTTTTGGAAAAGAATTTTTACCTTAAAGATCATTGAGCTCAAAGACTTCGGAGATAGACTGAGGTGTGATAGAGATTTGTACATCTTTTATTGTGGAGTTGATGGCAACAAGCATTTTGTCTACCCTCTCAAGAGTGGCATTCTTCCAAAACTCTCGTTGAGTGTTGATGTAGACGGTTGAATTGCAAGTGAGCAAAGTTTTGTACTTTGTGGATGATAATGTGTCTATGATGGAATCAAAGGTTTGGATGTCCGTGGGTTCGTCAAAGATACCCAGATAATTATGCGACCATTTGTAAGGAATCTCCACTTTGGGTGCTTCCTTTGGTGTGGATTTATAGGCTTTCTTTCCCATGATTGAAACAGAGGAAGCAAAGATGAAGTGAGGACGATGAAAGGTTGTGAGAGAAATTTGGGGAAAACTGTTTTGAGAAAAGAATTTTGAATTCGATTCGACAGTGAAAGCCCTGATTGGGGTTTAGGGCAGGGTTTTATATGGTGAAAAAGTGAATGCTGATGTGGCAGCGGTTACAAAGATCTGATGGACAAATACTGACCACGTGTCAACCTCTGATGAAAAGATGAGTAATGGAAGACAGTTGTCTGGGAAACCACTGATGGATTAATAGCAGTGGTTCACAAAAGGAATATGTGAACAGTGGGAGACTTTAACTATTAGTGGATAGCATGTGTCAGTGGTTTTAAAGCACTGAAGTTTGACAACAGTGTTTACCAAGAATAATGAAGAAACAGAGGTTGACTTTCAGCAGTGGATAGCAAAATAACAAACAGATGTTTGAACCAAACAGTGGTTATGGCAGACTTTTAAGGATTTATGAAAATTTTCATTTTTAGCTATTTTTAAGGATGGATATTTGATTTTCTGAAAACATTTTAATGCTTTTATTCATAGAAAAACAAGATTTTGCTTGGTATTCCATGTTTAGGATGCCAAATCTAGAGACCAAGCTTTCAAAGGTGGATGTATCTAATGCTTTTGTGAGCACATCTGCCAGCTGGTCTTTAGTTGCAACATAATGCAGAGAAATCAAACCTTTTTCATAGCAATCCCTCACAAAGTGATGTCTGATGTCGATATGCTTTGTGGTTGCATGGGAAACAGGATTTTGATGATATTTTCTGCTGCCTGGCTATCCAACATAAGTGGTGTCTTTAAGGCAGTGATACCAAAATCCAGCAAATGATTTTGAAGCCACAGGAGTTGGGCTGTACAGCTTGCAGCAACAATGTATTCAGCTTCAGCAGTGGATGTTGAAACAACTGCTTGTTTTTTGCTTTGCCATGAAACCAAGCAATTGCCTAGAAACTGGCACCGTCCTGATGTGGACTTCCTTGTGGTGTTACATCTAGCAAAGTCACTGTCTGAAAATCCTGAAAGCTTGATATTCCCATTAGCTGGATACCAGATATCAACTGTGGGAGCACTTTTTATGTATCTAAATATCCTTTTTGCAGCAATAAGGTTGGATTTTCTAGGGACTGATTGACTTCTTGCACACACACATGTTGCAAACATGATGTCTGGCCTAGATGCAATCAGGTACTATAAAGACCCAATCATGCTTCTATATAATGTTTGGTCAATCAGCTCATCCTTTTCATCAGACATGACAAGCTTATTTGTTGCCATGGGTGTGCTACATGGTTTACAATCATTAATATCAAATTTGTTTAAAAGTTCTTTAGCATATTTGCTTTGATGAATGAAAGTTCCATTTTGCATTTGCTGAACTTGGAGACCAAGAAAGCATTGCAGCTCACCCATTGAACTCATCTCAAACTCAGCTGTCATGTGTTGCCTAAACTCTTCACAAATTTTATTACACGTGCTTCCAAAAATAATGTCATCCACATAAACTTGGACAATCACTAAATCCTTTCCTCTCCATTTTAGAACAGTGTTGTATCAATCGTACCTCTTTTGAAACCATTTGAGAGTAGAAAGGTGGAAAGAGTTTCATACCAGGCTCTTGGTGCTTGTTTCAAGCCATACAAGGCTTTATTTAGCCTGTAGACATGATCTGGATAAAATGGATCCTCGAAACCTGGAGGTTGACAAACGTACACCTCTTCTTGAATTGTACCATAGAGGAAAGCACTTTTGATATCCATTTGAAACACCTTCATGTTGTGGTTGACATCAAAGGCCAGGAACAGTCTTATAGCTTCCAATCTTGCTACATGAACAAAAGTTTCATCATAATCAATTCCCTCTTCTTGTCTGTAACCTTGAACCACAAGCCTGGCTTTATTCTTGACCACAATCCCCCTTTCATCTGTTTTGTTTTTGAAGACCCACTTTGTGCCAATGGGACTGACATCCTTTGGCAGTGGTACAAGCTGCCATACTTGTTGTCTTTTGAATTATTGGAGCTCTTCTTGCATGGCTACTACCCAACTCTTGTCTTTCAGTGCCTCTTGGTACTTGACAGGTTGGTGGAGTGATAGAAAACCAGCAAAAAGACAAATGTTTTGGGATTGCCTTCTTGTGAGCACCCCTTCATTGATGTTGCCAATGATCTGGTCAGGTGGATGAGATCGCAAGAAGATCAAATCTCCTTGGTATGGAATGATGGCATTGGTTGGTGAAGGCTGCAGATGTGTATCATCTGAGCTAACAGCTGTTGGGGACTTTGAGGAGCCAACATCTGTTTGGAATGGAGGTGGAGGAATTGGTGGTAATGGTGTGACACTTGATGGACTTTTATCCACTGATGGTGAATTTTGACCATCGGTGGTTTTGGATGGGGAAGCAGAGGATGAAGGGCTACTTTGGTCAACAACTGTTGAGGTAGCAGTGGATGGACTTTGACAGCTGTTTTGAACACCTGATGCCCCAATGGAGGATTTGAATTTCTGTTGTGGGATCACAACTTCATATCCATATTCTTGTGGAGAATTTTGAGATGGACCTGCATTGTTAGTCTTGACAGCAGTATTTTCAAAAGTAAATTTATCAAGATCAAACAGTTCTGTAGGATTTGCAGGGATTTTCATTGATGAAAGTTCATTGAACTTCACATTCAATGTCTCTTCCACTGTTTTGGTCCGTGTATTAAACACTTTATAGGCCTTAGCAGTGGTTGAGTATCCCAAATGATAACCACTGTCTACTTTGGCTGCAAATTTTGAAATAGAATCTTTTAAATTCAAAATAAAGCAAGGGCAGCCAAATACTTTAAAATATGAGATCAGTGGTTTGATTTTATACAGAATTTCATAAGCAGTCTTTTTGTGCCTGGGGTTTATTAAAATCTGTTTTGGACATAACAAGTAGTGTTTACTGCCTCTGCCCAGAAAGTCAAAGGTAAACCTGAATCAACAAGCATGGTCCTAGCTGCTTCAATCAAGGTTCTGTTCTTTCTTTCAACTACCCCATTTTTCTATGGTGTTCTTGGGATGTTGTACTGCCTTACAATCCCTTTCTTCACACAGAAGGCATCCAACTCCTTATTTTTGAATTCTGTGCCTTTGTCACTCCTGAAGACTTTTACCAGAAGGTCAAATTGCTTTTCAACCTGTGTGACAAAATCTTGCAAAATGCCTGCAGTCTCATCTTTGGAGTGTAAAAAGTAAGTCCATGTAAACCTACAGAAGTCATCAACAATTACCAAACAATATCTTTTCCTTTTAAGGCTCATGACTTGAACTGGGCCAAACAAGTCCATGTGCAACATTTGCAAACAATGGGTTGTTTTGGACTCTTCAATGGACTTAAATGAGCTTTTATGTTGTTTACCTTTTAAACAGGAAACACAATGCTCAGAACATGAAAACAATTTTTGTGGAAGACCTCTTACAAGGACACCTTTTGAAATTTCAGTGATTGTCTTGAGATTTGTGTGTCCCAATCTTCTGTGCCATAGTTATGTCTCTTTGTTAGATTCAACTGAGTACAGACAAGCATCAGTTCTGGGACTCTCTTTTGACATATCAACAACATAAACATTGCCACTTCTTTGAGCAACATGTTGACGGGTGGTCCATGGGACAACCCTTAAGTGTGTTAAAAGACGAGTGAATCCCTCATTTGATCATGTAATTGTCTTGAATTAGATAACTACGGTTGCTTGTGTTTCAGGTACATTTAGAGCTTAAAAGTATGGAAATAAAGCTTCGAATAGACACGACTGGATTGTAGATTGAAAGACGGAGAATAAATAAAAAAAATAAAATTTTGGAATTGAAGAATTAAGAAGATAACATGATAGAGGATGAAATTACGAGAACGTAGGCGAAAACGGTGAAGAAAACGGAGTTGAAAGGAGAAAGTTATGAAGAAAACAAAAATTGATTGCTGAAGCCTACCGTAACTTACGGTGGTACCGTAATTTACGGTAGACTCTGACAAAAATTGATGCCGTAACTCAGTTTAAATCCACCGTAAACCATTTTAAGCCACCGTAACTTACGGTGGTACCGTAAGTTACGGTGGAGGCCAGCGTGAAACTTGTAACTCCCTCATTTAAGGTTGTTTATGGTGCCTTTTCATCATCTAATCATTCCCATTCGTTTTGTAACTCCTAAGGGGCGAATTTGGGGTATTCTAAGGAGTTCTTGAGTGATCTAAACATGAAGACTTTGTTTTTGATTCCAATGGACAAAGGTTCGATTGTGATGATGGTTCATAATGTCACACCCTGGCTTTGCGGAAGCGTGGTTATTTTGGTGTGACTTCTTAATACCATAGCTTAACCATAACAAAGCTATATGAAATAAAATCATGCAAGATCATCCATTTGATTTAGTTTTAAAACCGGAGTAACATAACATTGTCTTAGAGACTTACAACCTTGTAACATAAAACATTGTCTTGAAAAACATAAACACCGACATGAAATAAACGCAGTTTAAGATTTGTGACTTGTCCAGGAAAGAGTCACATTTCCTAAACTGGGATGACCTTGGAACCCTTATGCAGCGGGAAAACATAACATACCGCGCCAGATCTTTAATTTCCTGAAATACATGTAAGTTGAAAAATCAACAATAATGTTGAGCGAGTTCATGTGTAAGTGAGTAAGTAAACCTTTGTATGTATAAAAATCCTGGTATGTAGCAAATAAGGAAAAAGAGATCACCAACGGTTTGCAAGGCCATTGATATGTGTGAAGTGCAAGTAGGAAGACTCAAACCTAGCAGATTTAGCATTGGGTACAAAGTCACTCCAAGGTCCGTTCTGTTGGGCCTCTCAGAGGTCCGTTCTGTTGGGCCTAGAGTTGGGCTCGCTACACCCAGATAGATCTACCGCTTACGTCCCTCGGTTCCTACAATGAGGATTAATGGTCTCCAGTTCCCGCCTACCCACTCACATGATCTAAGTAGTAAACCTCCTTACGCTAACCATACCGTGTATAAAGTACTTGTAATCAAAGTAACATGTATTTCACCCCCGCAGTTTAGAAAACTGAAAACAGTTAAGAGAAAAGGGGGACATGAACTCACTGTGGTGCGTCTCTACCAAGTATGCCTCCAAATCGATCAGCTGTATGACGACCTACACGTGCTAACTCTATTAGACGGATGGCCGTGCCTTAGCTTTATGGTTTAAGTTTTTGGGAAATAGTTAGGCAACTATTTCGTGTTTACATTCTGTATACTTGGTAGTTATTCTCCTTCCCAAGGATGGGGGATTTAATACATGTGCGTTCGTATAATTCGGATTACACTATTAAGTCTCACTTAATGTATTTTATTTCCAACTTCAAAATATAAATATTCTTCTCAAAAATATTATACTTTAATACATGTGATTTTCCCAAAATAATACTTAGTAATATTATTTTTACTCTAAAAATAATATTTACGTAGTTCGCAAAATAATCATAAACACTTATACAAGTGATGTTGTGAAAGAAGAATATATACTAAATATATATATGTATCACGTTTTATTTTGTGAAAATCCCACCTCCGATGTTTTGTAAATATAGTCGTGGCGAAACTTATATTTTGAAAACAAGTCAAAATGTCTTTCTAACACTTATAGTGAAAATAGTTCTAAGTGTTAGGTTTTTGGAAAAATTTCGCCAGAGTTTCCTCTGTAACTGGAGGTGGCCACGCTTTCAAGCGTATCATTTTCTTTTACAAATCAACCAACAATCTTCTCATTCAACCAAAACAATGTTCAAATCACAAACTAGTCAAAATATGTATATAAATCGCATAAATTTCATGAACTTGTGATTTATCCAAACTGTGAAGTAAATCTCATTACTTTTAGTGGATCTTTATATAAAATAACCCGATTTTGTGAAAACCTCGTTTTTATGGAAGTTCCGTCTTTACAACTTCTCGTCATCTTTTCCAAAAAATAGTTATTTTGTCGAAACTTGTGTTACACAAGTGTTTACACACTTGTGTGTTCTAAAAACCATTCTTGTTAGTGTAAGATCCGTCTTTTAAAGTATGTTTTCTCTTGACACGTGGTCCTTTGAAAATACCGCTTGTAGATACGTAGATCTACTAGTTTTAAACACTATTGTACAAGCTAAAACACTTTTACACAAGTTCATGATTCTTGTGTGGTAGAGTTTCATCTTCTAACCCTTGTTACACTTAAACAAGCTTTATGTCATAATCCAAGATCATGACTAAACCGGGTTAAATGATGATCCGAGCTACCACAACATAGATCGGGTCCAAATAATCACATAAATCAAATACTACAACATTTACACAACTTATGAGCTTTTAACCACCATTTTTAGTGTTTTAAGTAGACTTTTATGCTTCATCTTGTAAGTTAACGAGTTTTAACCGTTACACATCGTATTAACCACTTTAAAATAGTTCAAGAAGGTGATTTAAGTAACATACCACTAGCTCGAGGCTAGGGAAGAATCTATGCGAAAAACGCGTGGATAAAAGCAAGATAAAGAGGTCCTTCGCCTTCCGATTGCACCAAGCTTCCTAATATGCGACCCTTAACACTTGTAGATGCTTGGAACTTGCAAGACCAAACTCGAACAATGATGGATGGGGGTGGGTGCTCTCGGCCGAGAACCAAAGAGAGAGGGAGAGAGTGTGTGTGAAGTTTGGTGTTAAGTGTGTGTAATGTTGTGTTAAGTGATGATCTTATAGATATTTTTTCAACATGTTTAACCAATGGTTCATATGCCTCCTAGATATTAAACACTAGGATTAAATTAATCAAATAATGGTACAAGGGTGTCCCCTCTAGTTGGGGACGGTTAGAGAGGGGGGGGGGGGGTCTAGTTCGAATCCAACTAGATAGTTAGGCACATAGTTAGGTTAATAAAGTTAAGTTTAGGGATTAACCCGGTTAGTTGTGTGTCACGCGTTACAATGGGTGTTAGGGTATTCAGGGACCCTAACTGGCTCAGAAAAAGATAAATAATGAAAATGACAATATTTTCATGTTTCGGGTATAGTCCGGTTGTTCGGTTGGATAGTAATCCGTTAAAGCGTTAACAAAGCTTTAAAGTGTCGTTATTACCCCTTTTAGTGACACAACTCATTTCTGACACTTTGGAAAGTGTCTAGTAATATTTTTCTCAAGTTTTGGCACTTTATTAGTTAGCTAAAAGCTGAATTATTATGTAAAGTGCTGAATTTTTGTGCTTAGAGCACGTTTTAGGCACATCCAGTCATTGGAACTTATTCCTAGAGACGCAGTTCTACAACCCTTATATCCCTACACTCACCACTAGTGTAGCAAAATATTTCTGGCTCATACAGGCCTTAGAGGCAGTGTTTGCCTGATGCTGGCTTTATCAGCATGTTCAATAGGTTATCCGTTATAGTGCTACTGTGCTTTTTGTGCATCATGTTTGTCACTAAGGTTCAGTCATGTAAATAATGTAGTGACAGCAAGTAAAGTATGATGCAAGTAAGTACATGTATCAGTATTCAAGTAGTAGTTTATTCACAAGTTCAAGCAAGCACAGTAATTAAGCAGTAATTAATTATTAATTAAGTCGTACGGATACCTGGTTTAGTGAGGGTTGTCACATTCTCCCCCCGTTAGAAAAATTCCGTCCCGAAATTTTAAGTTCTGCTTATAGATGCAGGGTTCTTAGGAAATAGGTGGGGGTATTTCTCTTTCATCCGGTCCTCACGTTCCCAGGTGTATTCAGGACCGTGTCTTGCATTCCAACGAACTTTGACGAGCTTGACACTGCTCCGGCGGGTCTTGTTTACTTTCCAATCCGTAACATCGACCGGTTCTTCAACGAAATGGAGCGTGTCGTCAACATGGATCTCGTCGATGGGAATGGCAATGTCATCTTGAGTTGGACTTTTCTTTAGGTTGGATACATGACATGTATCGTGGACTGAATGGAGTTCAGCAGGTAGGTCCAACTTGTATGCTACTAGTCCTATTCTTTCCAGAATTCTGAAAGGACCAATGTAGCGTGGATTTAACTTCCCACGCTTTCCGAAGCGTGCCACCCCTTTCCAGGGTGAAACTTTCAATAAAACCATTTCTCCCACTTGAAATTCCAAGTGTTTCCGGTTTGGATCTGCATAGGCTTTCTGTCTGTGGCGAGCTGCTTCGATGCGTTTTAGAATCTGCGCAATCTTGTCTGTCGTCTCTTGGACGATTTCGGGACCAGCAAGCTGCCTATCACCTGCGTCAGCCCAGCATAGGGGTGATCGGCACTTGCGTCCGTAAAGGGCTTCAAATGGCGCGACACCAATACTGGTGTGGTAGCTGTTGTTGTATGAAAATTCGACCAAAGGCAAATGCTTGTCCCAGCTACCGCCCAAATCCATAACACACGCTCTCAGCATGTCTTCCAAAGTCAGTATCGTTCGCTCGCTTTGACCGTCAGTTTGCGGATGAAACGCAGTGCTCAGATTTAATTGTGAGCCAAAAGCTTCTTGGAAGGATTGCCATATCCTTGACATAAATCTTCCGTCTCTATCAGAGATGATTGAGAGAGGTACTCCATGGCGTGCGACGATCTCTCTCATATAAATTTCAGCCAATTTGCTCGTATTATCCTTCTCTCTGATAGGTAAGAAGTGTGCTGACTTTGTTAATCGATCCACTATTACCCAAATAGTGTCATGGCCTCTCGGCGTTCTTGGCAGCTTTGTAATAAAATCCATGGAGATTTGTTCCCATTTCCACTTGGGGATCTCGGGTTGTTGCAGAAGTCCTGAAGGCTTCTGGTATTCGGCTTTAACCTTGGCGCATGTTAAACATTTGCTCACATAAACAGCAACATCTCCCTTCATCCTAGGCCACCAATAATAATCTTTGAGATCTTGGTACATCTTATCCGCTCCTGGATGGATAGAGTACCGCGACTTGTGAGCTTCATCGAAAATAACCTTTCTTAAACCTCCAAACAAAGGAACCCAAATCCTTTTCTCAAAACATAACGTTCCTTCCTCGTTTGGTACCAGCAGTTTCTCCATCCCACGGAGGTATTCTTCCTCAAGGTTTCCTTCCTTGAGAGCTTCTTTCTGCGCGACACGAATGCGCAAGGAAAGATCGGTTCGGATAATCATTTCTAATGCCCTAACCCTTATGGGCTTGATCCTCTCCTTTCGACTTAGGGCATCGGCGACTACATTCGCCTTCCCTGGATGATACTTTATCTCGCAGTCGTAATCCTTTAGCAACTCAACCCATCGTCTTTGTCTCATATTCAGCTCCTTCTGATTGAATATGTGCTGTAGGCTCTTGTGATCTGTAAAGACTGTACACTTTGTACCATAAAGGTAGTGTCTCCAGATCTTTAATGCAAATACCACTGCGCCAAGTTCCAAATCATGTGTGGTATAGTTCTTTTCGTGCACTTTCAGTTGACGTGATGCGTAAGCAATAACCTTTTGGCGTTGCATCAACACGCAACCCAATCCTTGACGTGAAGCGTCACAGTATACCACGAAATCATCTGTACCTTCCGGTAGTGCTAAGATTGGCGCGTTGCAGAGCTTATCCTTCAGTATCTGGAATGCTTCCTCCTGTTTGATTTCCCAATCAAACTTCTTATCTTTCTGCGTGAGGAGCGTCAATGGTTGAGCGATCTTCGAAAATTCCTCAATGAACCTTCGATAGTAGCCAGCCAAACCCAAGAATTGTCGAATCTCGGTTGGCATCTTTGGCGTTTCCTAATTCTTGATCGCTTCGATCTTTGTTGGATCCACGTGGATTCCGTCTTCATTTACCACGTGTCCAAGAAATTGAACTTCACGTAGCCAAAATTCGCACTTGGAGAATTTGGCATACAACTGTTCCTTCTTCAGCAACTCCAAAATAGCTCTTAGATGCTGTTCGTGCTCGGCCTTTGTTCTTGAATAAATCAAGATGTCGTCGATAAACACAATCACGAACTTGTCCAAGTACGGCTTGCAAATTCTATTCATCAAGTCCATAAAGACTGCAGGCGCGTTTGTCAAACCAAACGGCATAACAAGGAACTCGTAGTGTCCATAACGAGTTCTGAAGGCTGTCTTCGGGATACTTTCCTCTTGTATCCTTAACTGATGGTATCCAGATCGAAGATCGATCTTTGAATAAAAACTTGAACCTTGCAGTTGGTCAAATAGATCATCAATTCTTGGCAGAGGATATCTATTCTTGATCGTCAGCTTGTTCAGCTCCCGGTAGTCGATACACATACGAAAACTACCGTCCTTCTTCTTGACAAACAAAACTGGAGCTCCCCAAGGCGAGAAGCTTGGTCGGATAAATCCCTTGTCTAACAACTCTTGAAGTTGTGTCGACAGTTCCTGCATTTCAGACGGAGCAAGTCTATAAGGTGCCTTAGCCACAGGCGCGGCGCCTGGAACTAAGTCAATGCGGAACTCTACTTGTCTCTGAGGTGGCAGTCCAGGTAAGTCTTCTGGGAAGACTTCCGGATACTCCCTCACGACAGGGATGTCTTCTATTCTTGGCTCGGCAGCCTTCTTATCCACAATGTGTGCCAGGAAGGCAACACATCCCTTCTGCAAACACTTTCGCGCTTTCAGGCGGCTGATAATTCTCAACGGCGTATCACGCTTCTCTCCGTGAACCACAATTGTTTCACCATCTTCGGTTGGGATACGAACAACCTTTTCGTGACAAACTATCTCAGCCTTGTTGCCTGATAACCAGTCCACTCCTACCACCACGTCGAAGCTTCCCAACTGGACTGGTAGTAGATCCAAAGTAACTCACGCTCTCCCAATTCGATCACGCAACCTCTGACCACTTCATTGGCTCCTACTAACTTCCCATTTGCTAATTCGATTGAGTAGGGAATATCTAACTTACTAGCGGTTAAACCAAGTGTATTCTCAAATTCTAACGATACGAAGCTATACTTGGCACCAGTATCAAACAAAATAGATGCAAAAGTTTTGGTTGATAGAGAACGTACCAGTAGTCACGCCTGGATCCTGGCATGCTACACAAGCTCCGATGTTGGATGTCTTTTCACGGTCTTGTTTCAACTTCGGGCATTCCCTCTTAAGATGTCCAACATCCCCACAATGGAAGCATCCTGGATACTTCCCATTTCCACCTTGAGCGTTGTTACTGTTTTCTCCTTGTCTGGGACCCTTCATCCCACAACCATCCCTATTGTGTCCTTTCCTCCCGTACCTAGGCTTCCGACATCCACAATCGTGGTGATACTTGCACTCAACACGTCTTGGTTTAGCTTCTAAGTAAATCTTATCATTGGCCTGTCTGTTGTTAGGGCAGTCTTTCTTGAAATGCCCTTTGTCCCCGCAATCAAAACAACCTCGAATAGATCTTTGTTCATCCTCATTCATTCGGGTATCTTTGGTGAGCTTCCTTTTGTTCTTTCCAGAACACTCTACCTGAGTCTCCTTATCAGGGTTTGCAAGTTTTTCTAGTCTAATTGCCTCCGTAACGAGTGCCAGACCCATCTTACTTGCGACATCAGTTGTTGGTGGCGTTGATGTTGTCATCAAGCTCAAGACTTGAGGCGCCAGTTCCCAAATGAATTGTTCCAATTTCTTTAATTCTGGTTTCACCAGGTACGGAACAACTCGTGACAAATCATGAAGTCTTTGCACGTACTCCAACACCTTCGGACCTTCCATCATCAGGCTCCGAAATTCATCTTCCCACTTCTGGGTTTCCGTTTGGGGGCAATACTTCTTATGCATCATTCCTTTTAGTTCACCCCAGGTTAATGCATATGCTGCAGTAGCACCCTTTATATGGGTCTGAAGATTCCACCATAATCGGGCTTCATCTAGAAACAGCTCAGAGACGTATAGGACTTGTTGTTCCGGCGTACAACCGCTCACTTGAAAGATGGAATCCATACTTTCCATCCATTTTACAAAAGCTATGGCACCTCCAGTGCCGTCGAACTTCGGAGGCTTGTGGTTGAGGAAGTGCCAGTAGGAACAACCGTTATTTTCTGAGGTGTCTCTGCTAGGTTCAGAGCGTAGGGCCTCGTGCTGTGCTATAGCTGCAGCAATTATCTCTTGAAGTTCTGCCTCAGAGGTGGGCATGCGCATTTCGCGTCTTGGCGGCATCTTCAAAAAGGTGTTTTACGTAGGTCAGGTAATAGCAAGTCAAGTGCACGTATGTATTCATCAATATCAGCACATAACATCTCATGCTATAAATAGATCAGCCACATAACATCTCATGTCATAGAACATAAACAATAGATCACTGCGATTGCACTGCCACAAATCGAGACCAAAATGTAAGGCTTACGAGTACACAACTGTATCATACAACGTCAATGACTTGGTAGGGGACGACCCTAGACAAGTCGTGCGATCGCTGGACAAGTTCAGGAATTTCTGGTTCGTCCATTTTCAAATTCCTGAACTCCACCTCAAGCTTCTAAATTCCAGTCCTAAAACAACATTTCTTCTCAATCGTTTCTTTGAGCTCGTCCCAGCTCAGTGCATAAGCAGCGTCTGTGCCAGGGGTCTGAGACTGAAGGTTTCACCATGAGAGTGAGTTATCTAGAAATAACCCCGGGATGTAGGTAACACTCTGTTGGGACGAACAGTCACTCATTCTTGGAATGGAGTCAATCTTTTTGGACCAACGAACAAATGCAACGGCGCCTCCTGTTCCGTCAAAGTTCAAAGGCTTGCAGTTCAGGAACTGTTTATAGGTGCAGCCAGTTGGAGGGTTATCTCCAGTAATGCCATCGTTGTACTTAGAGCGGAGGGCTTTATGTCGTGCATTTATCTGTGAGATGCGTTCTTGCAGCTCGGCTTCTTTCCTTGGCAACGTACTGGTGTTTGTGTCACGTCTAGGTGACATTCCCTTTTGTCGAAGTGGTGTGAAGCGGGTTAGACAACGTTTCAATTGTCTATGAGGTATATATAGCAACATAAGCCATCATGTAATCACCCAATTTCACACGCAAATATACTCAATGTATGAGTGGGGAAATAAATTTCTGAGCCTTCACATAGGCTTGCCAATTTGGCTTGTTGCTTGTGATAGAATGAACTCGAGGCTACATCGCCTCGCCTTGGTCATTCGTGTTTTAGATATTTTCTGCTTCATTGGTTTTCATTAGCTTGACCCGCAGAGTCCACCAGGATTTCTGTGCACTACAAGTCGTTATTACGTGGGCCCCCGTAATAATAAATTGTCTTGCACAGTTACCCCAAATTTTCTCTCGTCCAAGCAGATGATCAATCAAGGAGCAACAGCAGGTGCATCGGCATGAACAGGGTCATGCTCCAATGCGGGGTCAGGAGCAACGCCTGGCTCAGGGGCCATGGCTGGCTCCGGATCAAAAACTCCATCTCAAGATCAGCTGGATCAACAAACACAGGGGGTTACAGGATCCTCCAAGGGCTAGGCTAAGTGTATGAACTCAAGGTCATGGTCTGGATCAAAACCAGGTGGAAGAACAAGATCACCCTCAATACTGTGATCAAACTCAAAGCTGGGTGCGGGAACCGGTGCAGCTGATGATGCCGTATCAGGGTCGGCGTCGTGTGAATGGTGCTGCACTCCCTGTATATGCAAAAATGCGGATGTCAGAAACTCAATGAGTCTGGGACAGGGGAATGGGCATGAGTTTCCCCTGCAGGAGAGTCCGCATGCAGTAGGCTAATACCAGCAGCAATAAGGCCCTGCCCTCGAATGGGTCCTCCTCTAGTAGATTGTTATCGTCGTCAGAGGCTACGTCAGGGGGGGGGGGCATATCAACAACAGGATAAGCGGCAAGGGGCACAGGAGCAGGGATCACCGCGAGTGGCAAACTCCCAACAAGATGGCCATCAGTAGGCTCTGCTACGACTTCAGGCAGCGCAAAAAGGGCTGAAAGTCATCATTGTCTGTGCCGGTAGTATCGGAAATGTACACCTCGTGCTTCGATGAAACTATGTCGTCTGACACTATGGCCATGGGATTCGTAGTGTCCATCTTTCTAGTACATGATGAAAGCATGACGTTTGTAACACAAACACATATACGTATAATAATCAATCATATAATCATATAAACATGTTAGTCAATCAAATAATTCTCATAGTCCCACTAGCCAAATTCTTCCCAGTCTCTAAGACTACTCTATCATCTACCTCGACCTCTTAGATCGAGCCTCGGCCTCTAAGACCGAGCCTCAACCTCCAAGACTGAGCCTACTCTTCCTAGTCCAACTAGCCAACTACCTCGATCTCTCAGACCGAGCCTCGGCCTCCAAGACCGAGCCTCAGCCTTTCTAGACTGAGCCTATAAATAATAAATAAAATGTGCTCAACATTTGTTTGTAAAAACGTTTTGGATCTGGACTTAAGTGGTATGCAGTAAAAATGTTTTCGTGAGAGCCCTAGTGACCATAGTCTAGACTCGAGAAGGAATCCTAGTTCGCTATGATCAGAGCTCTGATACCAAGCTGTCACACCCTGGCTTTGCGGAAGCGTGGTTATTTTGGTGTGACTTCTTAATACCATAGCTTAACCATAACAAAGCTATATGAAATAAAATCATGCAAGATCATCCATTTGATTTAGTTTTAAAACCGGAGTAACATAACATTGTCTTAGAGACTTACAACCTTGTAACATAAAACATTGTCTTGAAAAACATAAACACCGACATGAAATAAACGCAGTTTAAGATTTGTGACTTGTCCAGGAAAGAGTCACACTTCCTAAACTGGGATGACCTTGGAACCCTTATGCAGCGGGAAAACATAACATACCGCGCCAGATCTTTAATTTCCTGAAATACATGTAAGTTGAAAAATCAACAATAATGTTGAGCGAGTTCATGTATAAGTGAGTAAGTAAACCTTTGTATGTATAAAAATCCTGGTATGTAGCAAATAAGGAAAAAGAGATCACCAACGGTTTGCAAGGCCATTGATATGTGTGAAGTGCAAGTAGGAAGACTCAAACCTAGCAGATTTAGCGTTGGGTACAAAGTCACTCCAAGGTCCGTTCTGTTGGGCCTCTCAGAGGTCCGTTCTGTTGGGCCTAGAGTTGGGCTCGCTACACCCAGATAGATCTACCGCTTACGTCCCTCGGTTCCTACAATGAGGATTAATGGTCTCCAGTTCCCGCCTACCCACTCACATGATCTAAGTAGTAAACCTCCTTACGCTAACCATACCGTGTATAAAGTACTTGTAATCAAAGTAACATGTATTTCACCCCCGCAGTTTAGAAAACTGAAAACAGTTAAGAGAAAAGGGGGACATGAACTCACTGTGGTGCGTCTCTACCAAGTATGCCTCCAAATCGATCAGCTGTATGACGACCTACACGTGCTAACTCTATTAGACGGACGGCCGTGCCTTAGCTTTATGGTTTAAGTTTTTGGGAAATAGTTAGGCAACTATTTCGTGTTTACATTCTGTATACTTGGTAGTTATTCTCCTTCCCAAGGATGGGGGATTTAATACATGTGCGTTCGTATAATTCGGATTACACTATTAAGTCTCACTTAATGTATTTTATTTCCAACTTCAAAATATAAATATTCTTCTCAAAAATATTATACTTTAATACATGTGATTTTCCCAAAATAATACTTAGTAATATTATTTTTACTCTAAAAATAATATTTACGTAGTTCGCAAAATAATCATAAACACTTATACAAGTGATGTTGTGAAAGAAGAATATATACTAAATATATATATGTATCACGTTTTATTTTGTGAAAATCCCACCTCCGATGTTTTGTAAATATAGTCGTGGCGAAACTTATATTTTGAAAACAAGTCAAAATGTCTTTCTAACACTTATAGTGAAAATAGTTCTAAGTGTTAGGTTTTTGGAAAAATTTCGCCAGAGTTTCCTCTGTAACTGGAGGTGGCCACGCTTTCAAGCGTATCATTTTCTTTTACAAATCAACCAACAATCTTCTCATTCAACCAAAACAATGTTCAAATCACAAACTAGTCAAAATATGTATATAAATCGCATAAATTTCATGAACTTGTGATTTATCCAAACTGTGAAGTAAATCTCATTACTTTTAGTGGATCTTTATATAAAATAACCCGATTTTGTGAAAACCTCGTTTTTATGGAAGTTCCGTCTTTACAACTTCTCGTCATCTTTTCCAAAAAATAGTTATTTTGTCGAAACTTGTGTTACACAAGTGTTTACACACTTGTGTGTTCTAAAAACCATTCTTGTTAGTGTAAGATCCGTCTTTTAAAGTATGTTTTCTCTTGACACGTGGTCCTTTGAAAATACCGCTTGTAGATACGTAGATCTACTAGTTTTAAACACTATTGTACAAGCTAAAACACTTTTACACAAGTTCATGATTCTTGTGTGGTAGAGTTTCATCTTCTAACCCTTGTTACACTTAAACAAGCTTTATGTCATAATCCAAGATCATGACTAAACCGGGTTAAATGATGATCCGAGCTACCACAACATAGATCGGGTCCAAATAATCACATAAATCAAATACTACAACATTTACACAACTTATGAGCTTTTAACCACCATTTTTAGTGTTTTAAGTAGACTTTTATGCTTCATCTTGTAAGTTAACGAGTTTTAACCGTTACACATCGTATTAACCACTTTAAAATAGTTCAAGAAGGTGATTTAAGTAACATACCACTAGCTCGAGGCTAGGGAAGAATCTATGCGAAAAACGCGTGGATAAAAGCAAGATAAAGAGGTCCTTCGCCTTCCGATTGCACCAAGCTTCCTAATATGCGACCCTTAACACTTGTAGATGCTTGGAACTTGCAAGACCAAACTCGAACAATGATGGATGGGGGTGGGTGCTCTCGGCCGAGAACCAAAGAGAGAGGGAGAGAGTGTGTGTGAAGTTTGGTGTTAAGTGTGTGTAATGTTGTGTTAAGTGATGATCTTATAGATATTTTTTCAACATGTTTAACCAATGGTTCATATGCCTCCTAGATATTAAACACTAGGATTAAATTAATCAAATAATGGTACAAGGGTGTCCCCTCTAGTTGGGGACGGTTAGAGAGGGGGGGGGGTCTAGTTCGAATCCAACTAGATAGTTAGGCACATAGTTAGGTTAATAAAGTTAAGTTTAGGGATTAACCCGGTTAGTTGTGTGTCACGCGTTACAATGGGTGTTAGGGTATTCAGGGACCCTAACTGGCTCAGAAAAAGATAAATAATGAAAATGACAATATTTTCATGTTTCGGGTATAGTCCGGTTGTTCGGTTGGATAGTAATCCGTTAAAGCGTTAACAAAGCTTTAAAGTGTCGTTATTACCCCTTTTAGTGACACAACTCATTTCTGACACTTTGGAAAGTGTCTAGTAATATTTTTCTCAAGTTTTGGCACTTTATTAGTTAGCTAAAAGCTGAATTATTATGTAAAGTGCTGAATTTTTGTGCTTAGAGCACGTTTTAGGCACATCCAGTCATTGGAACTTATTCCTAGAGACGCAGTTCTACAACCCTTATATCCCTACACTCACCACTAGTGTAGCAAAATATTTCTGGCTCATACAGGCCTTAGAGGCAGTGTTTGCCTGATGCTGGCTTTATCAGCATGTTCAATAGGTTATCCGTTATAGTGCTACTGTGCTTTTTATGCATCATGTTTGTCACTAAGGTTCACTCATGTAAATAATGTAGTGACAGCAAGTAAAGTATGATGCAAGTAAGTACATGTATCAGTATTCAAGTAGCAGTTTATTCACAAGTTCAAGCAAGCACAGTAATTAAGCAGCAATTAATTATTAACTAAGTCGTACGGATACCTGGTTTAGTGAGGGTTGTCACACATAACACTATGAGCGGCTAGGTTTGCTTGGTGATCGTCTCGGATGTAAGGTTTTATTTGTGACAATTATGTTTGTTCTTTAATTTCTTGAATATTAGATTGTGCATGTGTTGTTAGTTTATTATGGTGTTTGATTGGTTGTTTGTAAATTGTTGATGTATGTTTGATCATAGTTCTAAACCATACGTTCTTGGTGCCGTTGGCAATCGAGATATCATGGGAGGGATTAGGGTTGGAAATGTGTTGATTGGTCATCGGGTAACAACCTCGCGTTCTAGGAATCCGAGTACTTAGTTCCCTTTCATCACAAACAATTGATCTTACATGAGCCATGTTTATGTGGTTCTTTCCAGTTGAACATGAACGTTAGTTGTCCATTAAAACCTGAAACTCGGGATGATCACTATCCTCTTATCTTGTTACAAAACTTAACCTTGATTTGTAATCTAATTTAGTTTAATTTAGTTAATTAAAACCAATCAACCCAAACATTGAAATTTACATTTCTTGCAATTTAGATTAATCTAGTTAGTTAGACATACATTGAGATAACACATATTCCACAAACTCCCTGTGTTCGATACCCACTTACCGCTAGCTAATTAGTTGTAATTGGATTAAATTTGATTGTGACCGCGACATCACGTCAAATTTTGGCGCCGTTGCCGGGGAGTAGTGCGCAACGTGTGTTATCTTGTGTATTAGTTTGAAAAAAAATTAAAAAAAAAAACCAAAAAGATTTCTTTTATGTTCATGATTTACACTTGGTAGTTGAGTTGTGTTGTGAAGGATGACAGGGCATTACACAAATTTCAGCTTATTTACGTGTAGATTGTGCGGGGGTCCACGACATCCATGTATTGGTTGCCACGAGGCTCACTACAGGAGGGCACATGGAAAACCGGTGTCTTATGTTTCACAGCTTCCACCTCCATCATACGTTGACGATTATGAATCAGAAATGGAGGATGACTATTATTCATATGGATACGATCGGGACGAGGAAGTTTATTATGAGGCAAGGATGGATGGTCTATGTTTTTGTTGCGGTCGCGATCACACTTTTGATTATGATGTGTGCCCGGTGTATTCGGAAAACCCGAAGTATTGGAATAAAAAGATGATGGAAGCGCGCATCTATAGACCGTATCAGGGATATCGACAATATCATCCCGAAGAATATTCTGAGCCCGAGGGTGTTTATGTTTATGAGACCGAGGAGGAAAAAGAGCTTGCTGTATTGGAAGTAACTTTGTCCAAACTCGAGCAATATTTAGCAACACCCAACCTGTCCGATGAAGACCGAATCAGCTGCTTAGTTTCTAAGTGTCATACTTTAAAATTGAAGATAGAGATAGAAGAACGCCTCTCACCATTACCTGACGATATTAGAGATTATTCTCACATGAAGGAGGAGGTTGTGGAGGATAATACCACACCAATGAGTCCTTTATCTGATGAAGAGTCACTTGTAGATCAGATGATGTGTGCAGATTATGACGTAGAGCAGGCTGATGGGATGGATATGTGTACCGAACCTCTTCCCATAATTCAAATTAACAAGTGTGGGGAAGAGGGTTCGAGAAACAAGATGAGAAGGGTGAAACTACCAGACATTAAGGTATATGTCATGAAGTGGACTAGCAAAGCCCGCAGGAGCAGCTTTAACATGCCAAATAGACTGACAAATCTATGGAGATGGCATGTAAATTTCAGGGCATTTGTTGGAAATGCCGTGGGTAAGTGTGCATTAAGACCACCATAACGCATATCAGGTATGGTCTGGCTGAAGACCTTTAAACTTAGCGCTCTCGGGGGGCAGCCCGAGGAGGTAGAGTGTTGTATTTGTGTTTTGTTTTGTTTTGTTTTGCTTTGTTTGGTTTTGTTTTGGTGTTGTGTTTGTGTTTTGGTAGGTTATTACGTTTCAACCCTCGCGGATGCAATGATTCAAGTGTGGGGATGTTTGGCAACATCCCTGTTGAGATATCGGCGAATCTAAGAGATGTTTATGAACCGGTCCGATTACCGCAGCTGCATCACTACCAACACTGCTGATTTACTAATCAGGTTGTGTCTTGTTCTCATTTTGTGCACCTTTGTATATATTCATGTTTAAGTTTACGGTTGGGCGGATGGGTGGTGTTTAATGTGTTTGATGTGTTTATGGATTGTGAAAGTTGGTGGTGTTTTTAGTTATATATAAAAAAAACCAAAAAGAAATTTGTGGTTTGAGATTATGAGCTTTTGGTTGATGTTGAAGGGTTTAGCGATCAATTCTTCCCAAAACCATACACTGGGGTCAATGTATCCCAAGTGTGGGGATGGGGGGAAATTTTTGAAGTTTTAAAAAAAATTTTAAATCAAGCGAAACAATGTGAGAATTTGAACACTTTGGATTAACCCCAAATAATGCACCGGAAACCCTTAATACCTTTTATTCTTGGTGGGAGTTGAAGCCACACATGTGAATAAATAATACTTATCTTTGATGAGAGTGGCAACGGGTGTGGGTGCATTAGAACTTGTGCCTTAATACGGTTTGATTCCTTAGTTAGACATGAATGCGAAATGGATAAGGGCATCTAGGTAGCCTCGTCTTTAGTGTGTGCGAGTGTGGGATTTGGGGGGTTGGACCTCATATGTTATATATATGAGCATGGTTGCGAGAGGGGCGGGGGTTTGGACATTTAGTTGCCCAATTTTGTGCCTAAAAGCCTATCATTTGTTACCCCTAGCTACTTACTTAAAAACTTACCCAAATTTGACCCGGTCTTATAGTGTTAGTAGTTGTTATAGTTGTGTTTAGATATGTTTTGTTGAATGTTTCTCTATGCTAAAAAGAAAAAGAAAAAAAAAGAAAAAAACAAGCAATGAAAAAAGAAAAAGAAAAAAGCAAGGAAAAAGAAAAAAAAAGTGATGTTGAGTTGTCTTGTATATAGAAGTTATGTCATGTTTATTGTTTGTTTCATTGTGTAATAAAAAGACCGGGTTAAATTTTCGTTACTTCATATATATTCCATTTCCTACCCATACACCTAGCCACGTTACAGCCTTGAAAGTCCCTTTGATTTGCATTCATGTTTGGCACTTGTAAGGAGAAGGATCGATTTAGGTACAAGCCTATAATTGTGCAACCGCCCGTTAGTCTTTGTGTGTCTAGCTCATATTGCTAGTGCTTACTTGTTACCGAGAGGAGAGACATAGTGAGGGGTGCATTGTTTTGGGTGTTAAAAAGGGGTTAGTAAAAGGATTGCAAGTTTTTGTTTGATTTGTATTGATCACTTGTTGAGAACTTGAATTGATGGGTTGCTTGGGGCAAGCAACGGTTAAGTGTGGGGATGTGACGGGTGGTCCATGGGACAACCCTTAAGTGTGTTAAAAGACGAGTGAATCCCTCATTTGATCATGTAATTGTCTTGAATTAGATAACTACAGTTGCTTGTGTTTCAGGTACATTTAGAGCTTAAAAGTATGGAAATAAAGCTTCGAATAGACACGACTGGATTGTAGATTGAAAGACGGAGAATAAATGAAAAAAATAAAATTTTGGAATTGAATAATTAAGAAAGATAACATGATAGAGGATGAAATTATGAGAACGTAGGCGAAAACGGAATTGAAACGAGAAAGTTATGAAGAAAACAAAAATTGATTGCTGAAGCCTACCGTAACTTACGGTGGTACCGTAATTTACGGTAGACTCTGACAAAAATTGATGCCGTAACTCAGTTTAAATCCACCGTAAACCATTTTAAGCCACCGTAACTTACGGTGGTACCGTAAGTTACGGTGGAGGCCAGCGTGAAACTTGTTACTCCCTCATTTAAGGTTGTTTATGGTGCCTTTTCATCATCTAATCATTCCCATTCGTTTTGTAACTCCTAAGGGGCGAATTTGGGGTGTTCTAAGGTGTTCTTGAGTGATCTAAACATGAAGACTTTGTTTTTGATTCCAATGGACAAAGGTTCGATTGTGATGATGGTTCATAACACTATGAGCGGCTAGGTTTGCTTGGTGATCGTCTCGGATGTAAGGTTTTATTTGTGACAATTATGTTTGTTCTTTAATTTCTGGAATATTAGACTGTGCATGTGTTGTTAGTTTATTATGGTGTTTGATTGGTTGTTTGTAAATTGTTGATGCATGTTTGATCATAGTTCTAAACCATACGTTCTTGGTGCCGTTGGCAATCGAGATATCATGGGAGGGATTAGGGTTGGATATGTGTTTATTGGTCATCGGGTAACAACCTCGCATTCTAGGAATCCGAGTACTTAGTTCCCTTTCATCACAAACAATTGATCTTACATGAGCCATGTCTATGTGGTTCTTTCCAGTTGAACATGAACGTTAGTTGTCCCTTAAAACCTGAAACTCGGGATGATCACTATCCTCTTATCTTGTTACAAAACTTAACCTTGATTTGTAATCTAATTTAGTTTAATTTAGTTAATTAAAACCAATCAACCCAAACATTGAAATTTACATTTCTTGCAATTTAGATTAATCTAGTTAGTTAGACATACATTGAGATAACACATATTCCACAAACTCCCTGTGTTCGATACCCACTTACCGCTAGCTAATTAGTTGTAATTGGATTAAATTTGATTGTGACCGCGACATCACGTCACATGTTGAGTTTTACCATTTTTTATTATTGCTTCAATCTTTTTAACCATTTCTGGTCCAACAATCATACAACACTCTTTTGTAAAGAATGAGCCATAGCCCTTATCACTCATTTGAGAGACACTTAATTGGTTGAATTTTAGACTGTCTATTAGATTGACATTTTCAAACTTAACATTACCAGACTGAACAGTACCAGACCCAAGAACCTTTCCTTTACTATTATTGCCAAAGGATATATCACCCCCTCCATGAATTTTGAAGTCCTTGAGAAGGGCTTTACATACTGTCATGTGCCTGGAGCCTCCACTATCTACATACCAAAGACTATCTAAGCATGCAGAAGCTCCCTGCACATGTAGTAAAGGATTAGTTCATTAAGGTCTCCAAAGCCAAGATGGCTTTGGATGGGGACTCAGTAGTGTTTTGGTTAACTTCAGATGGATGGGCAGTGGTTAGGTCAGGTGTTTGGACAGTTTTAGAATTGATTTTCTCTAACCACTGTTGGGGGTCTTCCCCAATGATCTGTTGGTACCCAAAGGGATTCCTATTCACTTTTGGTTTAGAGGTCCTTTTGTAAACCTCATAAACATGTGGGACCCTAGGGTATGGTGGTTGTCCCTTACCTCTTCTGTACTAATTGGCACGGGGTGCATCAGTCACCTGAATATCTCTTTTAGCAGATGTTTGGTTCAGCTGTTTTGTGACAGCTGTTTGGACTGGCACAAACAGTGGTTGATTCTTGGTGAATTTGACAGATGATGTTGATGAACTCAAAGATGTTTTTGCAGTGTACTCATTCTTTTTTACATCAAAGTTTTTGAGATACACACATTCTTGAGTTTTGTGGTTTGGCTTACCACAGATGGTGCAGCTTTCAGAAAAAAATGATTTCACTTGTTTTGTTCAAATCATATTCTTTTAAATGAAAACAATCTTTTATTAGATGATTCCTTTTTTCACAAAAATCACAAAACAGATTTTTGATCTTTTCTCTCTTCTTTCTCTTTTCAATCTCTTTTGCAACAGAGTTTTTGACTGCTGTTGGGATGTCTTTGAAAGGAATGACTTTTGCTTTTGGAGCTTTTACACCATCAGTGGTTGTGAAATCCATTGGCTTAAAATTCTCAAGGATGTCACACTCATCAGACCAAGTGGGTTTAAATTGATATTTCTCAAGTTCCTCAAAAGTAGAGGATCCCACTGGTCTCTCAAGTGTGATTTTATTACCAAGTTTATCAGTGATTTTCACTTCTTGGCCATCCTTGGTCGTGGGAATGATCTCAATGGTTTCATCAGTGGTTAGAACAGATTTTTCAGAAGCAATGTTTTCATCATCATGTTTTCATCATCATGTTTTCTATAACCAACCCCAAATTTCACATTGCTTTTTATTTGTTTTTCAAGCATAACCTCAAAACCTTTGCATGATTCCACCCATTGTTCACAAGTGATTTGAGTGGATTCCAACTCCTCTTTGCAAACTTGGTATTTTTCTACCATTGTTTGAAGTTGGTTTTTGGTTATGCTTTGCTCTTCTTTTAAGCTGCAGATTTCTTTGTCTTTTTCAGCCAATTTGTTTTTAAGTTCTTTTAAAGACCTTTCAAATTTGACCTCATCATTCAACACTCTATCCCTAAGGTTTTCATTCACCTCCTTAATGTTAGAAAATGCTATGATGCATTTGTCTGAACACAAGTTTTTAAGAACTTGAGATGATACCTTGGCTGTAACCATCATGGCACAATCACATTGATCTTCCTTTTCTTCATCAGCTCTCTCTTCTTTCTCACCTTCTTCTTTTTCTTCCTCTTCTTCTTTGGACCAGGGGTCAACCAATGGTTCAATCAGGGTTTCTGAATTTTCTCCCAGCAGCAGCAGTAACCACTGCCTCAGCAACTTCATCTACGGTTTCATCACTTGTTTCCCTTTTCTCAGCATCCAGCTCTTCAGGTATTGACTCTAATGCCATAAGACAAAATTCATCATTAAAAGCATCATTAGCAGTATAGAGTGCAAAATTTTCATCTCCTAGGTCATCAGGTAAGCTTCTCCAGTCAACAAAGCCTTGGGTGAAAAAGCTTTGCTGATCTGGTTGAACCACTACTGGTGGTGCAACTTGTTGTGGTGCAGCTGGTTGCACTTGAACCTCAGGTACAGGAGCCTGAACATACTGAATTTGGGGCACAGTGGTTTGAACATAATGCACAGGAACATGGTTTGCATAATGGGCAGTGTTTACATGGGAAGGAGGTGTATAATGGGAATAGTGCACAGTGCTTTGATTTTGTGGTCTAGGGTTTGAACTAGGGTGAGTAATAATTGGACCAGTGGTTTGACTCCTGCATTCCCTAGCAAAATGACCTAATCTATTGCAATTATAACACTTGATCTTTTACTTATCCAACCCAACCTTTAAATTCCCATGCAACCCTGGGAATTTTCTCCCTGTCCTTTTGTAAAACTTGCTTACTCTTACACTAAGCAAAGCCAATTGGTGCAAAATGTCCATTTCTTCAAGATCAGTTGGATCAAAGTGCTGTAAGTCATTTAGTTCAAAGCTCAAGTTATCTGACATCTGGTTTTCAACATTTGCAGTAAAAGCATAATTTGCAGAGTGAGAATCAGAGTTATTAAAGTTTGCACCAGCTGTTATGTCAATAAAATGATCATAACTCTGATCCTTACCACTGCTACCAGATTCTTCCTGACCAAAAAGAGTAGTGCTGCCAAATGTGTAATCATCAGCAACTTTACTAGACTCTTGCAACTTCTTTTTCTGGTTTAACTCCCTTTTAAAGTTCAGGAGTCTACCATGGAGTTGGGTTAGGGTCACATCTTTGAACTCAGGTGTATTCCTTGTTACAAAAGCAATTGTGTCCCATTTTTCAGGAAGTGATCTAAGAAACTTGCTATTTTGTGTAGAGTTAGCAAATGTAACTTTAACAAGTCTTAGCTCACTAATGAGACAGTTGAATCGCTCAAACTGTTGAGTTAATGATTCACCCTTAACGTGACAAAAGGTTTCATACTGCTAATTCAGAATTTCCCTATTATTTTTGATAACTTCTTCAGTTCCCCCAAATTGTTCTTTAAGTGCATCCCATAATTCCTTGGCACTGTTACAGTGTAACAGCCCAGCATAAATTTCATTGGGTAATGCAGATGCAATGATGCTAAATGCTTTGGCATCGAGTTCAAACTATTGAAAATCAGTTTCAGTATAGTTTTCAGGTTTTTTAGGTTCAAACTTCTTTGAGTCCTCAGCACTTGGCACCATGGGTGTCACACCCCAACCAATGGCGGAAACATCGGGATGAGACGAAGTGTGAAGATTGCTAGAGACATCATAACGCTATTTGTGACAATATTTAAATAATTCCCATTTCATTCCATATCTTCAAATTGTCAACATTACATAATCTCAAATAACAACAAGTTCAAAAGAAATACGAACAACATAATCAAAATTGATACAACATATTAAACCTAAACGTCTATATGTGTATCTAGGCATCAATGCTACTTCTTTTCATATCATCGTCATCATCAACCTGTAACATGTTTAAAATACAATTCAATGCAAAAGCAATGGCGAGTATACAAGTTTGGTACGTACATAGCAAAAGATAAGTTTTGAACAATTCCTCATAGCAAGCATGTGATCCAAGATATCCACTAAATATGGCATGTGTCTAACATATCAAACCAAGAAACGCAATATGCTCATGACATTACCCCAAGTTTCGGGCGGGTCGTTAATCCTATAGCGCTACATATGTCAAGGTTTGGCTCGTACGAAGTTAATGATAAGTTCTACACATAAGTCTCACCCAAATTTATGTATCAAGCAATCACGTATACAAGTATGCTAATAGAAATGTTCATGTGTTTAAGCAAAATGTTCATGTGCAAGTTTGTTGATAAGCAAACATGTTACACCCCAAAAGTGATAAAGGTAAAAGGGGGAAAAATACGAGTATACTCACAAAGTTTGCATATGCTTTCCAATTATCCAATTATTGACGAGTTGATGAGGTTAAAAGATTGAATGCGTAAGGGTTAAGGTTCAAGTAGGTTTAGGGTCGAGATTCGGTATTTAAAACATCATAAAAATAATATATGAGTCTAACATGTGAAAATAATTATCTTCAACACTTAACACTTGTATGACACTTGGTAACCACAAGGGTTATGATAATGTTTTCATGAGTTGAACACCCATAAGAATCACAACAAGGTTTTGGTTTTAGATGGTGTTCTACTACTTTAACATATAAACACAAGTTCAATATCAAAGGTTCGAATGAGTATATATATACATATTTAGGTTAAGTAATACATATTCTTTAGTCCAATAATTCAAGTAGGAGGTAGGAGATTAAATCTCCATTTAGGCACCTCGAGTAGTCATGGATGTCAAGTATGGGGTAGGAAGAACTAGCTTCCGTTTAGGGACCCCTTGTATGTTCACCACTACACTTGATGTAAAAACAACCAAGGAGGGTCATGAACTAAGGTAAATACAATAATATAACAAGCTATACTAAGAGAAATCATCAAACCATGTGAGGATTTTATGTTGGAACAACCCAAGTTGTTCCATAATCACTCTTCATCAAAGCATAAGTTTGAACATGATTTGTGGGTCAAAACCCTTATCAAAACAGAATTATTTGAGGTTTTAACCTCTGATTTATAGTGTCTCAACCATGTTTTTAAGCTTAACCAACCATAAAAGAGGTTGTAAGCATTAGGACATTGGTGTGAGATGTGTTAGACACAAGTTGGATGAAGTTTAAACAAGTTTGTAAGAACATAAATCAAAACAGAAAGTTTTGGATCATTTCAGGGGATTTCCAGGTCTGATTTCTCCAAGGAGAAGTCAAGGAATCATACCCTATGATTATCCAAGCAATTGGGAAGAAGAATCAAGTGATTTCATTAAGAAATGAGCAAGTTATGCTCACTTTTGTGCAAGGTTATGAATCTGCCCGAATCTTGAGTTTGCAACTGATTTGAGAGTGAACTTGGAGTGATTTGAGAGTGTTGAAAGTGTAGGAAGGCTTGGAGAAGGGTTATATTTATAGTGGGAGAGTTTGGAGGTGATTGGAGGTGTTTAGAGGTGGCTAAATGGTGATTGGGGAGTGTTTAGAAGTTGGATTTCGTGCAAGAATCGCGTCTGATCGAAGCTGGTTGTGTTTTCTACGAATACAAGGCTAATGCGGCCCGCATGAGGTTTCATGCAAGTCAAAGCGGGCCGCCCGGGGTTGGGTTATTGGTTATAAGTTTCAAAAATTACACTTTAGCCCCCAGACTTGTTTATTTTGATGTTTTTGGGACTTTTAAGGACCATTCTTGCCATAAAAGCATGTTTTAAGGTAAGTTCAAGTACGAGAAGTATAAACCAAGTATAATTGAGTGTAAAGTATCATAATCAAGCGTCGTTTACGTTCAAAACATGTTTAGGGCGTAAGTTTCATGTATTTACAAGTTTAGCACATTGTTTCCAAAAATTACGATTAAGTACCAATTGTTCCACGAAATTGAATGTATGAGACTATATTAAGTATGTGTATCATGTAATTAACAAAATACGAGTTTAAATCATAATCCAAGTCTCGGATTTTACATCGTTTTTAAATAAAAGGACGATTACAAGACTTACGAAGTTTCCAAAAATAGTTTTACAAACGATGGTTACTAAATATAGAAAGTATGAAAACGCGGGGCGTTACAGTCTCCCCTCCTTTAGGAAATTTCGTCCCGAAATTTATTCAAGAGGTAGACTTGAAAAGTTTTTGTAAAAATTTGAGACTTGAAATTTTGAAACGTTTTGAAAGGCACAAAACTTAGGAGAGTGACAAGGTAAATTTGTGAGTGAGTTCATTGTTTAAAATGATTTGAGGTATCTAACTTAGTTGAAACATGTAGGTGCGTATATAGGTGCAGTGAGTCTAAGCAAGTTTGAGTAACTTGAATTGGCGACGTATAAAAAAGTGACGTATTAAGAAAGAAGATGTTTGACAAACGGTTTGTGTTTTGATGGGACGTGGTAACGAAATCGCATTTGTAGAAGATTGTTTATTGAGTGAAACGAGAAGGTTTGGCACTTTAGGTAAAGCATTAAAGGTATACTAAGTATAGTTACACAAGAATCCAAAATAGGACGTCTATTTTATAGGTAAGTTAGAACTCGAATGTTTAAACAAGCTTAATTGCGAACGAGGTTTGTATGAACTAAAAGGATAAGGAGAATAATACGAGTATAGAATGAACGAATGACTCTTAAAGAGTACAAGTATGAGAATAGCATAAGTCTTGGATAGATGAACGTAGTGTGTTAAGGATGAAGTCTCGTCATGGATAATCGGATATAATGCGTTTGTGAGTTGGGTGAAGTTGTATTAGGTCCAAAAGGTCTGCAAAACACTGAATTTCTCATGGCACGTTTTACGAAATTTGGTAATATGGTGAAAACACTTACATATAGGAAGTACCAGCGGCGTATCCACCATGTTTTAACCACATCACGTCCGTTCCGTATTCGGTGCCATGTTACATTCCGTGCCTTACCATACACAGTAGTACACTCTATGGTTCTCATACGCCTATCTCCATAATCCCGTGTGCACCCGTGATTATATTGATCGTCGCCTGATCCGCATAGCTTGTACTAGTTGTGTATGAATTAGGGTATCCGTAATTAAAAAAAAATTTAAGAGTGTGCACGTGTAAGAATGTAGTATGTAAGCAAGTCCATGTTTAAGTATGTATAGGACCCACGCAAGTATGTGTATCGACATAGCACGTACGAGTAGTATGTGTATATGTATAAGCACGCAACGTATGAGTATAAGTGAAAACATGAAACATATGAGTATAGGTAAAATCATGAAACGTATGAGTATAAGTAAAACATGGAACGTATGAGTATAAGTAAAACATGAAACATATGAGTATAAGTAAAACATGAAACGTATCAGTATAAGTATGAATACGATTAATAGTATAGGCATAAAACGTATGAATGTAAGTGTAGGTACGAATATTTAAATTTACGTATATAGTGTATGTTGGAACATCACGGATTTAGGTGTATAAAATCGTCCAAAAGGTTAAGTATGTAAATACGAAAGATTATAAGTGAATTGTTGCGTTAAAACGACTAAAACGTGTAGGACGATACGTGGGTATAGTTGTTAAATGAAACGTTGAGTTTATCGTATCAAAATTTGATTGAGCTTGGTTTGAAAGGTAGGATATAGTTGCATATGTAAAAGGATATAAGGTACTCATTGGTTAAGCCCAATGCATTTTGTAATAAATGGAAATGCTACTTTTGTTTTAAAAGAGTTTACGAGATCCAAGGATGGTCGGTCTCCAAGAAGTCTTCTTGCCCACGTGTTTTGTAAATTGGTGTAAGAAGGTTTTCAATCAAAAGTAATTTCATTTCATTAGACAAGAAGTTGTGAATTTAGGAGGTCCTTGTGAAAACGAGGATCCTTTAGAAAAGAGTTTTAGCAAAAGGACTTTGTGATTGTTAAAAGTTCTAACAAATGATTTGTTGATGTGAAAAGAATCTTTGGTAAAACGATCTTATAATATCCATAAGATCTTATAGGTGTAAAAGAAAGGTTGGTTTGATCCTCCGATTGAGAATGAAAATCTTTAGTTTGGTGATATATATCATGAGTGCGTTTTAGTGATTAAGTCGAATATGAAGTTCATGGGCAAGAGATTTGTTTGACCAATTAAAGTGATAGGTAGCATTTCGTAAGGTTTGGAAATTTGTGTAGTAAAACGTTTAAGATAAGTTAAGAATCCGTGTATGTGAGTTAGGAAAAAAAATAGGTCGTAGGATAGAAAGTACGCTTGGTAAAGCAATATATTTTGAAGTCGTACACGTATGTATTTTGAATAATGGTCAATAATTTAGGTATAAAACATGATCGAGTTTGCATAATAAGATATTTTGAAGAGGTGTTTTGGTAACGATCACCTAGGTAAGGGAATCACCCCTAACTCGTTGGTGAGGTCGTTTTAAGAAAAGGGGAGTGGGGTTAATCATCAAGGTAAGGAAATCACTCCTATCTCGAGGATATGTCTCCACTTGTCGTTACAAGGAATATGAATTTAAACTACATGAAATCTTGCATATGTATAAATGTATGGAAAAGATTCAATATGTTGTGTGTGTGAGAAGAAAAATATCGAAAGTAAATTCGAATTTGAAAGATTGCATCGCGCAAAATAAATAGTAAAACACGTTTGATTAAAATTCGGATGGTTCCAAAACGGAACCTTTGACTAACCAAAGTAGTCGAAAAGTCTTTCGAACTTGAGGAGCATGCTTTGGCCTAATAGGTGAAATACTCTCGCCGACAAGTCGGTTGACGGTATTTACCCTTCCAGTTACTACATGTCCCCAATTCAATTGAAATTTCGAGACTTGGCGGGATTAATGAAAATCAAGGAGTGGAACTAGTCGACAAGGTGCGGGTTTCACCCCTAACTTGGCGATTTAGTATCCTAGGTGTGGTTGGTACTCGTCGGGCCAAAATTTGATTTCAACACTTTGACGAGGGTCCACTAGAATTTCAAATTTGAATTTCTCCATCAAGGTGAGGATTTCACTCCTAACTTGGTGGTGAATTTCGTGTGAGAAAAGAAAAGTAGAAGGATCGAGAGTCATTCACCAAATTGTGGGTTTCACGCCTATTTTGGTGAATTCGTCTCGCTTGTGTATTACGAGTGTTTGTGAATTTAGAATAGTCGAGTAAAATGTATGTGGAAAAGCGTATATTGGAGATTAAACAAACAAGTATAAACATGTCAAGAATGGCACATAAAGAATGACATATTAAAACAAATATTAACACACAACAAAACATGTATTAACACATAGGAATAGCATATGAAGTATGATACATAAGGATAAAATGACATATATGTTTATAAGGCTCAAAGAGAATAAATAAGAAACACATAAAGTGGCATGCATGAAGTTTCAAGTAAAACATACGAATAAAGCTCTAGAACTATAGACTAGGTTAAAGCATTCCTACTTTTCCTAATTCCCTATAGTTATGGCTCTGATACCAATCTGTCACACCCCAACCAATGGCGGAAACATCGGGATGAGACGAAGTGTGAAGATTGCTAGAGACATCATAACGCTATTTGTGACAATATTTAAATAATTCCCATTTCATTCCATATCTTCAAATTGTCAACATTACATAATCTCAAATAACAACAAGTTCAAAAGAAATACGAACAACATAATCAAAATTGATACAACATATTAAACCTAAACGTCTATATGTGTATCTAGGCATCAATGCTACTTCTTTTCATATCATCGTCATCATCAACCTGTAACATGTTTAAAATACAATTCAATGCAAAAGCAATGGCGAGTATACAAGTTTGGTACGTACATAGCAAAAGATAAGTTTTGAACAATTCCTCATAGCAAGCATGTGATCCAAGATATCCACTAAATATGGCATGTGTCTAACATATCAAACCAAGAAACGCAATATGCTCATGACATTACCCCAAGTTTCGGGCGGGTCGTTAATCCTATAGCGCTACATATGTCAAGGTTTGGCTCGTACGAAGTTAATGATAAGTTCTACACATAAGTCTCACCCAAATTTATGTATCAAGCAATCACGTATACAAGTATGCTAATAGAAATGTTCATGTGTTTAAGCAAAATGTTCATGTGCAAGTTTGTTGATAAGCAAACATGTTACACCCCAAAAGTGATAAAGGTAAAAGGGGGAAAAATACGAGTATACTCACAAAGTTTGCATATGCTTTCCAATTATCCAATTATTGACGAGTTGATGAGGTTAAAAGATTGAATGCGTAAGGGTTAAGGTTCAAGTAGGTTTAGGGTCGAGATTCGGTATTTAAAACATCATAAAAATAATATATGAGTCTAACATGTGAAAATAATTATCTTCAACACTTAACACTTGTATGACACTTGGTAACCACAAGGGTTATGATAATGTTTTCATGAGTTGAACACCCATAAGAATCACAACAAGGTTTTGGTTTTAGATGGTGTTCTACTACTTTAACATATAAACACAAGTTCAATATCAAAGGTTCGAATGAGTATATATATACATATTTAGGTTAAGTAATACATATTCTTTAGTCCAATAATTCAAGTAGGAGGTAGGAGATTAAATCTCCATTTAGGCACCTCGAGTAGTCATGGATGTCAAGTATGGGGTAGGAAGAACTAGCTTCCGTTTAGGGACCCCTTGTATGTTCACCACTACACTTGATGTAAAAACAACCAAGGAGGGTCATGAACTAAGGTAAATACAATAATATAACAAGCTATACTAAGAGAAATCATCAAACCATGTGAGGATTTTATGTTGGAACAACCCAAGTTGTTCCATAATCACTCTTCATCAAAGCATAAGTTTGAACATGATTTGTGGGTCAAAACCCTTATCAAAACAGAATTATTTGAGGTTTTAACCTCTGATTTATAGTGTCTCAACCATGTTTTTAAGCTTAACCAACCATAAAAGAGGTTGTAAGCATTAGGACATTGGTGTGAGATGTGTTAGACACAAGTTGGATGAAGTTTAAACAAGTTTGTAAGAACATAAATCAAAACAGAAAGTTTTGGATCATTTCAGGGGATTTCCAGGTCTGATTTCTCCAAGGAGAAGTCAAGGAATCATACCCTATGATTATCCAAGCAATTGGGAAGAAGAATCAAGTGATTTCATTAAGAAATGAGCAAGTTATGCTCACTTTTGTGCAAGGTTATGAATCTGCCCGAATCTTGAGTTTGCAACTGATTTGAGAGTGAACTTGGAGTGATTTGAGAGTGTTGAAAGTGTAGGAAGGCTTGGAGAAGGGTTATGTGACACCCCAGGAAAATCAGGAAAACAACGCAACATAACTAGCTTCCTCAGTAACCACGCGCTAAATTTCGGGACGAAATTCTCTTAACAGGGGGAGAATGTGACAACCCTCAAACTCCATGTATTCCGTACAATTTATTAATGACAATTAAAGTGCTTGACGACTGTGTGGAATTATTTAACTGCTATCTGATTTATGTGTTATGCTTACATGTACTTGTTAACACACTAATAAAGTACAGAAAAGTCATTAAATAAGTCCGTTATGATTTCCTAAGTGTTAGAAATTAAAAACGTTACAAGATATATAAATAGGACACTTTTCGGATTAATTAAACGCTTTAACGGAACAGTGCCGAACCGAACAACCGGACTTTACCCGGAACACAAAAATATTGACAAACACATTGTTCTTATTCTCTAAAGCTAGTTGTGGTCCCTAAATATCATGACACCCACTAAAAATATCTATCAACTTATACATGTAACAAACACTTGGAATCAAACTTGATGGTAACATAATAGTTAAGACCTAAGCTAGTAACCCCCCCCCCCCTCCACCTTACGGCCCACATGGCCTAATTAGGGGATCTTTATATAATCTTGCAAGATTTCATTTGTCATTCCATTGGATCTTGCCTAGTACTTTGGGGACATTTTATACATTGGATCATGTTGAAGTTTACTTAAACCTCTAGTCCATCACTCTCTTTCCTTCATCACAACTTCACCTCCATCTTCTCTCTTCCTTCTTTCTTGATTTCGGCCCACCCCAAGAACAACCAACATCACCATCATTCAAACTTCATCATCCATTCCAAGGGCATCCATAGGTGTAAGAAGGTGAACAACGAAGCTTGGTGCATTCGGAAGTTGAAGGACCGCTCTCGTTTTCTTTTAACCACCACTTTTACGCCTTGTTTCTTCCCTAGCCTTGAGCTAGTTGTAAGTGTCTCTAATCATCATCTTGATCTTGTTTATGGTGGTTAATAGGTGATATAATGGTTGAAAGTTAAGAATACTAAAGAACAAAACTCAAAGTCTTGAACATAAGTGTTTAATGATGGATAAAGAAAAGATATGTGTGTAAATCTTATAAATCCTGCATAGTTGTGATTATCTGGTGATTTGTTAGTTAATATTGATGATTGATGATTGTTGTGGTCACTAAACTCGTTAACGGAATCGATCGAACACAATTTAGAAGGTTAAACACTTTAAATCAGAATCTGTCCAACTTTTACAGCCCACTTCTGTTGGCTGTAAACAGGTCTTAACCTCAACGAAAAATCGATATTTTGAATCTAAAATATGTTATTATGAAATACGGTTCTAATGGCACCGGAATCGTAATTTTTGGACTCCGTTTACTATTTTTAAAGTGTTAATTTGTAACAGCTACTTAAGCTGAATTTTGACAGCAATAAATGGGTGTCGTACTTTCAGTCATAACCTGAGTTTTGTGATAAATCGGACCATGAAAATTTTACTGTAGATGATAACTGAAGTATTTGTAATTACCCCACTGGAATTTCGCAAATCGGACTTACGAAGAATTTTTAATAAATTGTTTCGTGGACTGTGGTCAGAAATACATAAATCTGAGTTCAGTCCCGAATATGAATTTTTATAAAATATTGGTGATGAACCGGACCCCGATATTTTTACACAATAAAATATGGAACGTTTAAGACATTCTGTAAAAATTTGGGAATTTTTGGAACATGTTAACTATTTTATTAAAATCCCCGAAAACAGCCCAGTTTCGAGTATAAAAGCTGAAACGGCATAAGTAGTGATTTGCGTGTCTAAATGTCGAGTATGCTATCTGTGAATGATCTAACATGTTATATGTGTTATATGCATTATTGTATGTTTGCTTATGAGTGGGGAATGGATGGGAAGTATATATGGGCGTAAATCGTTAAAGTGTGTGCCGGTTATGTGGTAGAAGTAATGTGCAAATAAACCGTACGTAGGATACGTGTTATGCATGAGAAACTGATTGTTATCCGTACCTTATTAGGACACGATTGACCGACCTTGACTGTTAGCTATATTGAGAATCTAACCGAGCAAACCGAGGTGAGTTCACACACTTTCTAAGGCATGGGATTCCCGGTGGTTTGGGAATGGGTTAAAGAATTAAAACTAAATCTACATATCCTCCTTGGGTAGGATATGTACGGCCATCCTCCATAGATCGAATGCCATTATTAATCCTACGAATTCTCCTAGTGCAGAATACGTACGTTGTGGTCCTCCTGGTGCAGGACAACAACCTTAAAACTAGCTAGACAAAACTCTATCATGAAGTCCCTCAATTTATATCGACTTAATCGCTGAGGCCAATGGCGAGCGGGTCATTAGTTAATAGCGCTATTAGGTTTAACAAACCTCACACCGTGCCAGTCGGACGGGCGTGTACTAATGGACTATGGCAGATTGTCAGTGATGATAGACACTGATATAGGGCACAACTTATTTGCGTAGCAGTCGATATCATTCCGTCTAGTAGTTCAAACGGGGAAAACCCCCACTGATCATGGTTATGGATTGGGTAAAGAAAAAGGAAATGGTTAAACATACTTTCAACTACGGGGTAACCCCCACGGCAAATAAGCCAACGAAAGTCAAACCACGTTTTTCAGAAACAACTTAAAACTAAACGACCAAACGTGAACTCACTCAACTTTGTTGTTGACTAGTTGTTACATGCCTTACAGGTCGCTAGATGCTTTTGGGAGCTTGCACGAGGAGGAGGTTGTTGTGGAACATGGGTTGCTATATCCCATACTTAATAATTGAACTTTATAAACCTATGGAACTTATGTTTGAGACTTTAAACTTATGAACTGTGAACTTACGTTTTATGCTTCCGCTGTTAACCTAAAATCGGTTTACTTCCTTTTGGTCACCGATCGTATTGTGTTTGGTTTTATTTACATAATTATGTTGTTCAATATGATTGGTGGCTCGATCCTGGTCATGTCACGCCTCCAAGCGGTGATACTCCGCGTGTGGATTTTGGGGGTGTGACAGGTTATATTTATAGTGGGAGAGTTTGGAGGTGATTGGAGGTGTTTAGAGGTGGCTAAATGGTGATTGGGGAGTGTTTAGAAGTTGGATTTCGTGCAAGAATCGCGTCTGATCGAAGCTGGTTGTGTTTTCTACGAATACAAGGCTAATGCGGCCCGCATGAGGTTTCATGCAAGTCAAAGCGGGCCGCCCGGGGTTGGGTTATTGGTTATAAGTTTCAAAAATTACACTTTAGCCCCCAGACTTGTTTATTTTGATGTTTTTGGGACTTTTAAGGACCATTCTTGCCATAAAAGCATGTTTTAAGGTAAGTTCAAGTACGAGAAGTATAAACCAAGTATAATTGAGTGTAAAGTATCATAATCAAGCGTCGTTTACGTTCAAAACATGTTTAGGGCGTAAGTTTCATGTATTTACAAGTTTAGCACATTGTTTCCAAAAATTACGATTAAGTACCAATTGTTCCACGAAATTGAATGTATGAGACTATATAAAGTATGTGTATCATGTAATTAACAAAATACGAGTTTAAATCATAATCCAAGTCTCGGATTTTACATCGTTTTTAAATAAAAGGACGATTACAAGACTTACGAAGTTTCCAAAAATAGTTTTACAAACGATGGTTACTAAATATAGAAAGTATGAAAACGCGGGGCGTTACAATGGGAACATGTGGTCCAAAAACAACGGATCTCCAACATCCAGTATTCTGTTGAGCAAGGATGTAACCCATCCTTCTCTCCCAGATGTTGTATTCATTTAGTTTAAGGATAGGTGGTTTAAAAAGTGAGCCGATGTTATTCTTATCATCTTGTGATTGTGACGTCATCCTGGTTGTTTTACAGGCACTGATTAATCAACTTTGATGGTGATTAAACCTTACTCTGTTTTTCAACAAAACGAACAACTATCAGTATCAACGATTATGAGCTGAACTATTTATGTCAAAATAATTGTTAGATTAAATTTGAATGTCCAAGCTCTGATACCAATTGTTAGGATCTGAGTTTGGATTGATTGTGTTTTACGTTTGAAATAAAATGAAGATGAGTGAGTTGTGCAGCGGAAATAAGATGGAAACAAACTTTGCACACAATCAAACAGTAGAATTGCTTTTATCAAACATTTTCACATAGAACCGAAAGATTGAATTTATTTCAAATACGATTAAAATGCATGCAAGAATGCAAACTCCCCCTCAGCCTGAGCTCACAGTGTTTGTTCATATAGGAAGAAGATTTGTGAAGAGCTAATAGAACAGTACACATCACTGTTCTATTTATAGGTACGAACAAACCACTGAGGCATCTTTGCTGACGTCACCATGAAAGTGACATCTAACCTCCTAACAAACTCTAACAACTGATCTAATACAAACACTGCTATGATAACCACTGGTTACAATAAATTACATAAATAAGACTAAACGATTGTTCTATCCTTCCACTGTTGTGACTCCAGCAGTACTTGATAACTACCAGCAGTGCTTGACCCATAGCAGTAGATTGATCAACAATGCTTCAGATGTCATCAGTCTTTAGCCAGATCAGCAGTTGTAGAGCAGTTGTTGTAGTGGATTAGTGGATGAAGGTCAGCAGATGTTGAAACCACTTTCAAGGGGAGAGAATGTAAACATAACATCTGCTTATTCTAGATCCCCTGCTCTGACCTGGTTTTGGCTCTTATCAACTGTTCCTTTGGTAGGGTTCAATCCCAACAATAATTGACATTATTTTACATCGTACATCGTTTATAAATCACAGTTGTCACAATCGATTCGAAATTTGATCCGTCTCGCAGGGGGCAATCCAGGTAAGTCTTTTTAGGAAGACTTCCGGATAGTTGCGATTGATAAAAATCCCTCCGACATTCCTAGATTCAGTTTCCGCATCACCGCATTCACTAAAAAAACGCAGGATAGCCCTTTCGCAACAACTCGAGCATCCTCATAACACCGACGACTCTCAACTATCGATACTCAACACTCGACTCTGTCGGTCTCCGCGAACAACTACCATCTTTCTACCATCATCAGGATGAGATATTCCAGCTAGCTTCTTCAAGCGATAGTCCCCACTTTGTCCTTGAATAATCAGTCCATCCTCACATCTGCGCCAAGGCTCCCCACCTCCACTGGAATAACCAACACTAAAACTACGATCTCCTACCTAAATACTACAACCGCGAATGACCTTGCTAGTTTCTATCAGCTTACCAATTGCTAGTTCTATCGGGCACTTTATACTTAGTTGTTGCCATAGATTCTCCGGAAGAAAGCAATCGGCTTTGCCCAAGTTGTTTCTGTCATGTTATTTTGGGATTTCAACTAAAAGTAAAAAACGGTCGATCTTTTTTTAAGGAAGGGAGACGTACTTGTAGGTGAACACAAAAATGGTTCAAAGTTTTTCGAACAAAACTCAAGTCAGCTTTGGTATTAAAGTATGAACATAGATTGGCTTTTGATTCGAAACATACCAGTAACAGTAGCAGGACTCTCACTTGCCTTCCGGACACTCGCCTCAATGGAATTGTCCTTAGCATCCTGTCCTTTCAATTTTGGGCATTTTCTTTTGTTGTGTCCTTGTTTACCACATGCGAAGCATCCTTCGAGCGCAACTCCATCCAACGTATTCTTAGCATAGCACTTGGAAATCACATGTCCGATTCGGCCACATCTGACACACTTCTCTTGTCCATCACCGACCTTTCCCTTTCCTGACTCCTTAGGGTTAGCTATACTCGCTTTCTCCAGGCTACGTTTCTTCCTACTTTCCACTTCAGGAGTCTTCTTGGAGCTCTTAGTTTTGCGTTTCTTCGAATCTCAAGTTCTATGTTCGGATCGCTGAAACACTCGGATGACCGACTCGTTTTGACAGCCCGATATCACGCATATCGATGTCACATCATTGCATAGGACACCAATAAATGATCTTGGGTTACAACCCTGAATTGTTTTGTGTATGCTCCTATGCACTGTTCATATGGTTAATGAAAATCAGGAATACGTTCCAATGAGATCATAACAGATGAACTACCAAAACTTTCCGATCATTATTTTACCTGGAGGGTTTCCGATCTGTGTACCACCAAGATCATGCCCGTGAGCACCGCATCCACGTTCCTGGCCATTATTTTGGTTAGTATTATGTTGTTCCAAGGCAGTATTAATGTGTTGGGTTATGAGGCATGTCAACTCTTCTGGTGTGGCAGGTAGTCCAGTACCCTGTCTTGCTTTTGGCGGCATTTGCGTCATTTCTATTATTTACAACAATAATAATCACATAAGACGACAACCAAAAATAATTCAATCATTAAATGTTAGTAGACTAAACATTGCGCTTGTATATTATCCACATATTAATGAGAAAAATTTTAGCCCAAAAGTAGATTATCTGATATTATCTTAGAAATTAACAAACTTGTTTTTCAGTACATCCTCAATGTCCTTGGCATGTCTACATCGACACCCATAACAAGTTTTCACATAAATTTCTACCTAATATCACAAAAACATAACTGGCACACAGGCCCCCAAAAGAATAGTACCAAAAGTATCTTACAAAACAACCACAAACAAATAACTACAAACAAAACAACAACCGACATTTAACGCTTCATCCCTATAAAATCCAGCATCTTCCTAACCAACTTCTCTAAATCCACTATCCTCCAATGCATCTGGTCCATCGCACTATCTTCCAAATCTTTCAACTCATCGTACCAGTCCATTTGCCCCTCGAGGTCCTTCAGCTTACCCTTGGTCGTTTCCAGTTCTTCGCGCATGGCAGCAAACTGTCTGTCACAATGGCAACATCAATCTACCCAAACCCCTTCCTGCTTCTTAGAAGCAGATGCAGTCTCAGCATGTGATGTAGAAGCAATCTCTCCAGTAGGCCTAACCCTCTTCCCGCGGCGATAATACACTAATAGGGGCGTAGTAGATGCGGGTGACTCTAAGACGGGTAAAGATGACTATGACAGAATAGGTGGAGGGACCTCAGCGATAGACTTAATCACAGTAGCAGGTGGAGCAACAGATGGCTCTAACGGTCGAGCCGTGACAATAGTAGCATCCACTGCTGGTGCAATACTAAAAGGTCCTCCAATAACTGGGACACCTCTGATCACGTCATAGATAACTGGCACTGTGCCAGATGATTGTCCCATCTCGTGAATCGAGAGAGGGGCGTCATCATTGTCATCAATCCACCCGTTGCAAGTGAAAGCATATCGGGGGTCTACCTGGCTGACGAAAGCAGCAGGGTCGACACGGAATGATGAAGCAAACTCAGCCATACCAACCAACTGTGGGGTCGTGATAGGTATCTCTGGTTGAATGGATCTGGGTGAAGTCTCGAAATCTGGTTTACTACCTGAGTCATTGATCTCGATGACCTCATGCTCGTGCGACATCTGTGACACATATGTAATCCGTACAACTAAATGTGTAATCAGCATTAATAGTAACACGTAAGGCCCAAATAAACAGAAAATCACGTATGCACATAAACACACAAGGGTTTTCATACATGATAAAATTTCCACGTTTATTTAAAGTTCTTGGCTTCGAGAATTTTGGACTTTACATCTCAAAATTCTTCGGTTGAAGTCTAGTGTTTTCTCCCGAAAACAACTACTTCGCTAACAACCATTGGCTCTGATACCAACTTCTGTCACACCCCAAAAACGTCGCAGCGGAATATTAAACGTAGTGGTGAATGAAGTTGGTGCCCATTTATATTTTGGTGAACGATGCATTTTATTGTTGGACGTATTGTTTTATTTTAAAACATAAGTTATTAAACGTTATGTTTTAAGACACGACACAGCCACATAGTTAAGTTATCTTTGATCCTCACGGATCTTATTACAAACGTCCCAGAAAGTATAAAAGTTGTCCAACATTTTCAAACAACACAACATGCGTCATCAAACACAAGATACGCCTTGATTCTTGAAGCCGAACTTAAGTACCTGTAGAACACGTTAAAATCAAGTGTCAACACAAAGGAAGGTGAGTTCACATATTCACATACAAACAATTCATTCCAAAGGAAAACTTTCTGATTATGTGTTTATTTTAAAACATACATAAAATTTTTAGAAAGTCCATTTTACTTCCTTAATAAAATCCATGGGTCCTCCGTCGCGGTTCAACAACCCGACAATAAAACTCTTACCCAGGTTTTGTATATTAAATTCATAGCGTCAATTTTCAGACTCGTATGTTAGCTAGGCAATACGAAATATATATTTACCATGCAGGGATAATCAAAGCTAGACAATAAACATAATATCAATTTGTCGTTTGACTTGACACGGGGCGACCGGTCACGACGGGGTTGTCAACCCGATAGATCTACCAACAATTCCTCGCGAACTAATTAAATGACATCATGGGCGCGGGGTCCACTCGAGACCAATATGATGTCTGCCTCACGTACAATATATATATATATATATATATATATATATATCCTACTAATAAGACAAATTTAATACACGAAGTTGTACGAATCCCCTGAATCTCCATCCCACAAGACCAGGCCGGCATCCGTCCCAAATTTACGGTCTGTTTCGCCTCGAAAACACCGTACCAATCCCCCGTTTCATCCCGAAACAAATATATTCAACAAAACCGTTTCATACCCGAAACACATATTAAAAAAAACCGTTTCATCCCCGAAACATATATTTTCACAAATCCATATATTTTCAACGAAAATATATAATTTATATCAAAAAGGTATGTTTTATTCCAAAAACATTATTAAATCCCTTTTTATTGGTGTGTTCTACCCCCAAAATATATACAAAGCAGTAATAAGAGGGGTTTAGTGACACTCACCTTTGGGTGCGTATTTTAAATAGCGTAATCCCAGAGATTGATTTCTACACGTCCTATTATATATATATATATATATATTTCTATGATTTTGCTACTTGAACGATTTTATTGGTGACCATTATTGTGTAAATCCGTTAACGATCCCGTTTATACGTAATATATCTACGATTTGCGCGTCGTAATATATTTACGTAAACGTTCACATAATTTATCATCAAAACACACGAAATCTTGTTAACTTATTTATTTTGTCATTTTTAAATCAACTATACATAAAACATCTCATATGTGTCAAATTTCATGCTCGAAAAATAAGTTACACATTTACCGCGATTTTTACCGTTTCTACCGCAAAAAAACGCACAAATATACATGCATAATCTAAATTTCCAAAATCATGTTAAAAACTTAACATACTTTCACATTCTCATGTTTAAATCACATAACACTTTTTAACACATAAGGTTTACCCAAAAATTTTCCCATAATAGTGTACATTGAAAAATGCGTATTTTAGCGATTCGGTAACGTTTTCGGGTGTTGGAAGTCACGTATGACCAACCAAACACCAAGTAAACTTAAAATTAGTTAAAATACTTATTTTTAAACTAAAATCTCAGTTTACCTACTGATCTAAATCAGTTTTATAAAAATCACTCGAAAAGCCGATTTTTGACCGTTTTAACGCATAGTTTTGCGTTAAACTTTGCTATAATCATCCCAACTCGAAACGACTTGATATTTTAACACAATGCATGTTATTTACTGATTAAAATAGTTGTTAAAATCAGATTTGTTTAATTTTTGTGTAAGTCACATAAATCATTTGATTTCACGTATTTTACAGCTTTTAAAGCACCAAGTACAACATGCAAAGCTAGCAAATATTATGACAAAATTATATGTCACTAAACACTTTAACATAACTTTAATTTAGTGTTTATAATCTGTTCAAAACTGATTTTTACTAAATCATACTCAAATCACCTTTTTATAAACATATATCATCATGCAAGATCTAGTTAGTGCATCTAATGCATCCACAACATGTTCTAATCATTTTGTATGAACTTGAATGCTCTTAGATCTTTATTTATTTCATGTTTCTCATACTCAAACATTCCAACATTCTTATGATCATCATAAAATCATTTCTTATAAATGTAAGACATACACCTTCTTACATATTTAAGTCTTTTAATCATCAAAATTTAAATGCATGTGTACATATACATATATACATACACGACACCTATACACACATGCATAAACTTCCAAAGTTTTACTTTTTAACATATTTATTTCAAATCATAGAAACATTTTTAAGAACATTCTTTTGATGATTTCTTTTCAACACATGCATGAACCCATCTTTCAAAGATCAACTCAAATCATTCAAGAACAAGAAATCAAAACACAACTAAATACACACATAGCCATAACTTTCGGCCATACATACATACATATGTACACTCACTTTTGGTGATTCCCGGAACCGATGAGTTTGACGGAGCCTCGGTCCCGAAACGACGTGTTCGGTGCATTAATTATGACTAAGAAAGGAGTAGAAGATAGATAGAACACCGAGCAGTCAATTTCAATCTAGTCTCTATTGATTATTCACCGTTACAGCGCCACGAGACTAGTTGGACAGCATGTCCCCTCTTGGATCCAAACCTTGTCCAAATGGGAACCCCATGTCCCTATTTATAGACATCTCCTACACTATATGTCCATCCGATCGGATTGCCATCCGACCGGATGGTCATCCGTCCGGATGGACCTTGACATTTACAAAACTTGTCCAACTTTCTCCTATTCTATACAATATTCAACACACGCTCTATCTAACTATTCGCACAGTGGCAAACGTACGAAATATGCACCAACAACTTTTACTTTGATTAAAATCTCATTCTTTGTTAAATACAAGTTTGTGATTTATTCCAAGTTCAAGAGAAACCATCTAACATCTCTATTATCACTAAAAATCAAGAATGTGATTTAAAAACAAGTTTATACCTTCAATATTTTTAAGTGGGTTTTTGAGAAAAGATGATGATATGAGACTTGTTATTGCTTGAATCTTGCTTGAAATCACTTCCAAACATCCATATTAGCTTGAAATCATCTTGAAACGCCCTTAAATCTTCATGGAAAGGTTTGGAATTTTTTAATGTGTATGTGTGTAGGGTGTTTCGGCCGTGAGGTATCAAGAGGGAACAGAGAGAGTGAATCTGTAACGTTATGTCTTGGATGAATGTATTGTTGAGAGTTTAAGAGAACCTAATCATCATTCTCTAATTCCCATATCCAACAAGTGGCAAGACCAAGGAAGAGGTGGCCTCTAAGGCCGCCACCTATCTTTCTCTCTCTTATATACACACATAAGTTATGTATACATACATATACATATGTAGGTTAGTGAATAAAACATGTATTGTATTGGATACCATGTATTTTATCTAGCGTTTTAATCCCGTTTTAGTGCGTTTTAAATTATTTTTATCATTCTATATAAATAATCACTCAAAATAATTACTGAAATAATTACCAGTTGCCTCGACTGGCTGCTTTGACAGTATTTTGTTTAATTCGCGCAATACGCGCTCAAACTCGAAAAATAGAGTTTCTTAGCGTTTTAATTTATTTTTCCTCACGAATATGATTAAAATTATCATTCTAATCATAACAGACTATTTTTAGGATTTTAACACTGATCGGGTGTGAGGATCGTTTGGGACGACCTAACGAGTCGTTTAGAAGAGTTGGAATTCATTGATTAGACTTTGCTTCAGCTTGATTTACACTTAGAAGTAGTTTAATTGTCTCTGGTATTGATTTGAACAAGTTACACGGGCTGGAGACACTTCGGCAGAGCTTCGCTACCGCAATCAGAAAGTTACAAATGAGAGACCCAAGACTCCTATTTATAGAGGATCCAGGTCGTAGGAACAGCCCTTCATGCGACCTGGCCCAGTTCGTGCGAACTGGCCAGTTCGCACGAACTGGACCACCTCATGTGAAATGCTTCATTCGTTCCGAACTGTTTCCCGTTTCTATCGTTTTACGCGCCCAGGTCTATCTATTACATTACATGACTCGATACAAGACGAAGTCAACAGACATAGGCACCAACCAAATCCCCCTTGGATGTTGACGAGTCTTCGGCACACTGTTCTTCAGACTTGATCAGTCTTCACGCACTTCCAAAATATCTTCCTCGTGTAAGCATCCTCTTCTTCTTCTTCCAAAACCGCAACCTGGCTTTTATCTTCTTCAGAATCGTAACTTGGTCTTCCAAGCTTTTACAGGTACTATCCGAAGATCAGAATCTGGCTCTTATGCTTTCACAGGTTCAAAATGATACCCGGCTCTAACACAGCTTCAGGAACGTCACCTGGCCCTCCGTAGCAACGGGATCTGGAACCTGGCTTTTCTGTCTCGAACGTTATCCCAAGATCTATATCTAGCTCTTACGTCTTCAGACTCCCCCTCTCAATCAGCTGGGATCGCAGTCTGGAATTCACTTATCTTCAGGCTTTAGGATCGAACACCTGGCTCAAATCTGCATATTCCTATGCCGATAATCCTCAGAAGTCGTAACCTAGCTCTTTCAAAGCTTTAACCTGCATATGCTCTACCGAAAACATAAGTTTTCAATTTATAGCAATTTGACAAACTTACTGGTAGAAATCATTCATTCATCAATAATAATAGTTCAATCAAGTTCAAACTAATGACCTTGATTAACTAATCATACAATCATTCTCAAAAACATTTGTAAATATGACATTATATGTCACACCCCGACCACGTAGAACATACAAAACGTTGCGGAAACGTCGGGGAGTGTTGTAACAAAATTAATTGTTTCAAATCCATGGCAATTGAAGTTTCGTTTTATTAATCAAACATGAAAGTTTAGATTGTTTTAAACAAGAACCAAAGAGTACATAACATAAATTAACTAGTTCTTGTCTCGTTTTAAGTCACTAAGGCACAGGTCCGCCTAAGTATGTCTTGATAAGTCCTATGCATCATCTCCTGAAAACACATGTGAAAATAGGTACGTCAGCATAAAAATGCCTGTGAGATACATAGGTTTTGTGAAAACAGAATTCATGACTTATGTTTGAGAAAATGTTTAGTCATGAACCTTGTAATTTGCTTTGTCTTGTAAATCATTTGAAAAATGATAAGATCAGATGATATGTATAAATAAGAGAATAATATATGGTTAAATGAATAACCATGTAAAATGAGTTTGTATAAGATAAGTTGTTTGTAAATCAATGTCTTGTGAAAAGTATGTTATTTGTATAAAATGTTATATGTCTTAAATTGAAATGATTCAAATAACGCTAATAGGAAGTACCAGTGGCGTATCCACCGTGCTTGTATCATATTACCTACGCCTCGTTACTTAAATCACTTACTCAAACCAAACCATCAAGATGAAATGTTTAACAACTGTAGAAATGTTTATGTATAGTCAAATGTCTATTGTTAAATGTAAATCATGTCAATAGATACAACTGGTTCACACGGTTCAATAGTTACAAACGGTTCATCTAATCAAAGGGTTACGACGGTTCACATAGTAAAATGGTTACAACGGTTCAAAATGTAGTATAATGTGTTCATATGCTGGATGAGCATATGCAACAGAAATGCAATGTAAAACAATGTACTAAGTATGCACGTAATGGACATACATAGCATAAGTGTAATGTAAAACAATGTACTAAGTATGCACGTAATGGACATACATAGCATAAGTGTAATGTAAAACAATGTACTAAGTATGCACACAATGGGCGTACATAGCATGAAATGTATTGTAAAGTGATGTACTAAGTATGCACACAATGGGCATACATAGCATAAAATGTATTGAAATCATGTACTATAAATGTACTAATAAACATAGCAAGTATATGATGTGAAAACAGGAAAGCATGAAAGTAACAAGTAGGCACATGTGTTTCACCCCACAACAGTTTGGAAAACAGTAAAGGAGGGGTCTATGTACTCACTTGAGATTGCTTAGTAGTCCTTGAGTAACAACCAAACAATGCTAGAGATCACGGATATCAAACGGCACCTAATATAGGTAACTATGTTAATAAACCGGACCTAGATCGGAGGATTGGATAGAATGAGGGTTTTGTAAACCAAATGAGTGTTGGAACTCATGCGATATGGTTTAACAAAGCCTACATACTAAATGAAACCTAACCTAAGTGCTTACGACCCATTACGACCTGTTTAGGTAGCTTATGCTACTTTAACGCGTCGTTCGCGTGAAACGCGTTCGGACCGCCTAACTAGTCCTATGACAAGTAGAATATGCCTTAACATGTTTAATATTGTTGATAAATCAGTTTAGAGGTCATAGGTTATGTTACATATGTTTAAAATGAATTTTGGCATCAAAGGGGTATTTTGGTAATTTACCTAAGGCATATAAACTACCTATCATACAACTACTTAAACGAAGCGACCATAAGGTATAACCACGGAAGGTTATTTCCTATACACTATGGTCACCTAAAGTATTTGGTCGGATCCTAATGATTGACCAAATGGGTCGGGTTCGAAAGCATAAGCGATTAATTAGATCGCTTACCCTTATGACCCTAGACAAGCACAAAACTAAAAGTGACGAGCTAAGCATGTTGAAACATGCTTAACTAAGTTAGAAAACAAGTTTGGTATCAAAACAAACGGTTTTGATACCTAAGAGTAGTTTGGTTACAAAATACGCAATAACACGCATTTTGGCCGAAACTACGACTCGTCACTGAGCCAAGATAACGTGGTAATCAGTAGGTATAGTCACTAGGGACTATGACCATCGTGATTACGCTCACGTTATGAAGTTCAAATGAACTTCGCATTGACCATAAACTGGTCAATGCAGAAAGTCAAACAAAGTTTGACTTTCGGACTCGAAAAGCAATAAAAGAACGAAGGAACACTTACAAAGGGTCCCCGAAAGCTAATCTTGATCCAAGTAGCTCAGGTATGAAACAATGGTTTCAACTTAGAGCTTCTAAGATCAGATTCTTGTGGGTTTTGAAATGAATGGGGTTGGGTATTTATAGTGTTCGGAGAGCCGTTAAGATCGTTTCTTGGAAACCGTGATTCAATCTCAACCCTCCACCTCAAGACCCTTGTTTTAGAAAACCATTTGAGCCCATTGTATTACCCCAAAACCATGTGCACAAGTGAAAAGGACCAGATTCAATACTTCTGCAGTTCTGCTGATCTAAGACTCCTTATGGACCGTAAGGGTTATGGCTTACGGTCCGTAAGCCATCAAGTTTGGCAGAATTGCAGTTTTGGTCCCTGTTGTGTAATAAACTCATTTCCGACATGTTTAAGGCCCGTTAAGCTAACGTTAAGGCCCTAAAATGATGCCTAAACATTGTGAACATGAAACATGCTCAAAAATATGCCGGATGTTGGTTCGTTTGGTCGTATGATCGCGATGTTCGGTTAATTACGACGGAATGCGCATAAGCGCGAAAAACGATCCAAATTGCGTGACGAATGGATTTTTCTTATGCCAAACACTTAAGCATAATAATATAATGCTTGCATAAGCTTTTGGATGTCCGGATGTAGTCAGAACGTAAGTTATGCGCGAAAGTGCAAACTTGGGCACTTTTTGACGCTTTTTGTCCCTGAATGACCCAAAAGTTTATTTTAGCACACCGAACCCCTCATAGCCTATTTCTAAGCTATGTAAAGGATATTTATGGTATGTTTAACTTATGGCCATGTTCTGGAATGTCTGTTACAGTTCAAATTGGCATACTTTCGCAGTTTGTCGAATTTAGTCCCTGTAAGCGATTTAACTTGATTTTGCCATACCAAAGCCTTCAAAACTTATTTCTAATAAGTTATGTAAAGGTTATTTAAGGTATGTTAAGCCTATTTCACTATTACGGAGTGTTCGTTGCATTAAACTGGTTATATTTACGCATCAGTGCGCGTATAACCTTCCAGAAAGCGATTTAGAGCTTGAAATCGAACAAGAATTGATATGTGCAAAAGATACACATATTTATACAGATCCCAAGTATGAAATACAATATTTCATTGGCTTGGTATTTGTTTGATGGTCGCAATGACCCAGGTGTCACATTATAAGTTTTTCTAACAAACTCTCCCAGCCCAATGTGGTTCATCATGTTTAGCATTCAGAATTTTGAAAATCAGCTTTTCAACATCAGTTGTCGAAAATAAGATGAAATTAAATTTTTTTGAATTTTAAAAAAATTATGCTAAAACACACTAAACTCTTTTTGGATTTAAGGAAATAAACTATATACAAACATATTTTTGTGAGTTTGCGTTAGAGGATCATATCAGTTTAATGAGACAAGTCAGCTGCACCGTTGATCTAAAAGTTACCACTTAAAGTATTTAAACAATTCACCCTAGATCATCGATATTGTGATCCACTTAAACTCCTCTAAGATGTTCGTAATGCTTAGATAGCACTAAAGTCTTATGCGCCCCACGATCTTAGCATATCCCCTCATCATGCAATACGCTAACTCAAGTAATGCATTTAAACTTTCATCAACTGTGATTTGTGTAAAAATAAGGCAGAATGTTTAAACATTAACAATCAGGTTGATACTTCCGTATACGCAGAGAAAGTCCAATGTTTAAACAAAATAAGAAATAAAAACAAGTTGAAGTTGTTTAGGCTTTAACCACCAGGTCGATACTCCCGTATACGCATAGGTGATCCAAAGCTTAAACGAAACACCAAAGAAAATAAAGCAGAACGTTTAGGCAATAGCATCCAGGTCGATACTCCCGTATACGCAGAGGATGTCCAATGCTTAAACAAAATAAAGAAATAAGACAATTTTAAATCTTTGCAAAATGAAAACACAGAATCACAGTGACTTTTCAGCAAAGTTGTGAAAGCTCACAAACTTAACCGATTTTATGTCCTAAGACAATCATCAATTACCGAGCAGGCACACAGTCAAGAAGGACAAAACTAAGTACTATACGTTCGACCGTGTTTCTCACAAGACTTAGGCTTTTTGTTTTATGTTTGTATCATTTTCGCAAAACTACTAGTCTTAGCTGAGCCTATCGACACATCCCTAGTGAAACTATTTAAAACTTTATAAAACTTTTCATTTCTCTAGCGTGCACTGATAGTCCACTGATGTACTATCATTTCCTCTTTTTACACAAAACTCATTTTAAACTTTTCGATGTTTTTGAATTTTATAGATTTTATCATATTTTTGGATTTTTCAAATTTTCGAAATTTCTAAAATTTTCTACTCCCCATAAATCAAAATATATTTCAATTTTGATTTTCCGGGAAAATTTGAAAACCGACTGTACAAATAAAATGACAACATGATGAGAATTACTTCAATTCTCCATTCACTTGGCATAAACAATCAGAACTCCCCCTGACCACAAACTATTTTCCCATTATGATTTCAAAACACTTAAGTTTGTTTTAATCAAAATGGTTTTTCCGGAAAATTAGTTTTGTTGATTTTACACATCATGGGGTTTCATCACATTGTTTCCTCAACCACTTGTAAAAACATTTTCCTTTTCTTTATCACTTGTATGATCAGGTTTAATCAAGTTCAACTAAATGACCTTGATAAACCACTTGGAAGCTCTCATCAACCACTTGTAGGTATAACAGTATCACAGATTTAGAAATTCTCTAGAAAGATGTCGATTCCTACTCCCCAATTACCAACATGGGAGTTCCGGCAATGCGGAATTTTTTTCTTCGCAAAAACATTTTATCAAGAAAAATGCCGATTCATGCTCCACGATTACCACTTGGGAGCTCCGGCAAGTCGAGTTTTTTATTTAAAAAGATCCACCCAAGCCTGACGATCCTTGGGTTTGCCAATTTTTTGCTTTAAATTTCCGTTTGACAATGATGGAAAGTTTGCATCATCCATTCTCGAAACAGAATTATCATTTTTTACCTCAATTTGTGGCTCCTCTGACTTTGACGAGTCAGATTCATTGCCAGAATGTGGCTCCTTTGTTTCTTTGCCAGAAATTGGCTCCTTTGTTTTCGAAGAAACAAAATCATTGCTAGAAAGTGGAACCTAATCCTTACTTGATTTAGGTTTTCCAAGTTCATCAACATGTGTCATTAACGACGTTTCACAATTTCTTTTATATTCAAACCCTTTTATAAAAATTTTGTCTGAAAATTTAACTTTCTTTTATTTTTTTAGTGTTTGATTGACCAATATTTCTTTCTTTATTCTCTCTTTTGTCCTCAGATTTGTATCTGATGAATTCGTTTTACTTGACTGGTCATTTTTTGTTGAGTAAAGCAATTCATCAGAACTTTTATCTGAATCAACAGTTGTATCCGAGGACAAAATCTTTGCAAGATACTCCATTGCTTTCTTTCTTTTCTTTCTCAGTCTATTTTTCTGCCCTTGTGACAACTTCACTTTCTGTTCTTTGGGCTTTTCTTAAATTTTGACTGTTTTCTTCACTATTCTTTGAGATTCAGCCCTCGATCTTCTCTTTGATCTCATTGGGCAATCTCTGGCAATATGACCTTTGATTTGACATTCATAGCATCTTCTTGTCTCAATTCTCTGACTCTGGCAGTTAACAGCAATGTGTCCTATAAAACCACATTTGTAACACACCTTGTTATCGTACCATTCTCCACTTTCATACCAAACATTTAAATCGTAACACTGTTTGGCCTTGTGGTGATGATGACTTCTCCATTTTCTATCATCACAAAGATTTGTCTCTGAAGAGTCTTCATTCCATCTTCTCCTATAAGCTTGATTTGACTTTTGAGCACTATGGTCAAACCTGCCCCACTTATTACCAACTTTTTGTGAGTTTTGATTTTCAAATTTTTGTGAATTTTTATAAAAATTGGATGATTGAACTGATAATCTTTTATTATTGCTTCGAAAATTTTTAGAATTTTGGTTTTGTTTTTGTTCCACATTATTCTTAAAAGGTTTTTGCGTTGAGTATTCACCTTTTTCAATAGATTGAAAAACAGTTTCTTGAAAATTTTCTTTTAAATTCAAAAATATTTTCTTTTTATCATCTTCATCATCAGATCTATCATCACAATCTTCAATTATGATTTTATCATAATTTGTGACATCGTCACTTATTGAAATTTCCTCTTTATTTTCATTGACCGGTTTTGGACATATATAATCTGGTATTAACGACGAGGTCACAAAACCGTTCAATTTCTTTTCTAAATCATCAATTTTATTTTTAGCACTCTTAACTTCATTTTCAAGTTGAGTTATTTTCTCAAGATGAGAATTTATTGCTTTTTGATTTTCAATATTATTTTTATCTAAAACAGATTTTTCATTTTTTAAAAAATTTATTTGATTTTAAAAAAAAAATTCAATTTTTCATTTTTCATTTTCTAAAAATGTTATTTTATTTTGAAAATCTTTTTCATTTTCTTTTAAAATTTTGTTTTCTAATGTCAAACTTTCTACATCTTTTAGAAGTTTGACATTGTCTGATCTTGATTTATCACATTTTGAGCAATTATAAGGCATCTTTTTAGCCTCAGCTTCCTTCTCGTCTTTGAAAGCTGGAATTTCTTTAACCTGCCTCTTTACCACTCGAACATATTCATCATCACTATCATATGAAACTTTTCTTTGACAATATTTAAGTTTTCGAATTTCTTCAGCATTATCATCACTCTCTTCATCTGATGAGTGATCAAACATAGGTACTTTCTTGAAGCCCTTTCTGTTGAAACTGATTCTTCTTCTGTCTTTATAGGAATGAATTGCTGAGATTCATAATACACATATGCCAATTCTTCTTCATAATCCATGTTTCGGTGTCAAAGGTTCACAAAATAGACTATTCAAACGAACTGGTTAATTCAAACGAGCTGACCACCTTCAAACCGTGCGAACTGATTCAGTATCAACCCGTGCGAACTGGGCTTTTTCAAACTGGTGCGACCTGGAAGTCAAGTCGTGCGAACATGTGTTCAAGGTTCAGTCCGTGCGAACAGGTGTTCAAGGTTCAGTTCGTGCGAACTGGTTTATTTGTTTCACGCGACCTGATCTAAAATCCAAACGACTTGGTTTGATGCGACCTGAATCTAGTGCGAACTGAGCAATCCTTGGAACGAACTGAGACACTTCATGCAAACTGAGTGTATCAGTTCGTGCGATCTGATGAAACTTCAAACGAACTGAACATTTTGATCAACTTTAACCAGTTTTATGTCGATTTTAGGTCTAATTTTTTCACAGATTGTTAAAAACAATGTTTCGCTTGTTATGTGTAAAAATCAGTCCATTTCAACCGTAAAAACTCCGTTAATTTTGAAAAATAGAGTAGAAAGTGAGTAGAAATCAAAAATTCTCTGAGAAAACAAGCTAAAATGGTAAGAACTCCTCCTCCTGAGCTCTGATACCATTTGTGAGGATCGTTTGGGACGAACTAACGAGTCGTTTAGAAGAGTTCTCGGTCTAATCAAAGGCGGAATTCATTGATTAGACTTTGCTTCTGCTTGAATTACGCTTAGAAGTAGTTTAATTGTCTCTGGTATTGATTTGAACAAGTTACACGAGCTGGAGACACTTCGGCAGAGCTTCGCTACCAGAATCAGAAAGTTACAAATGAGAGTCCCAAGACTCCTATTTATAGAGGATCCAGTTCATACGAACAGCCCTTCATGCGACCTGGCCCAATTCGTGCGAACTGGCCAGTTCGCACGAACTGGACCACTTCGTGTGAAGTACTTCGTTTGTTCCGAACTGTTTCCCGTTTCTATCATTTTACACGCCCTGGTCCATCCATTACATTACACGACTCGATACAAGATGAAGTCAACAGACATATGCACCAACATCGGGTGATCACCGACATTCGTTTCGCATTTTAACCGTTACATGATAAGTGTTTATCTTACCGTTGCCAACATAATTTTTATCAAAGTTTAATTTTACCAACTCATTAAATTTCACCCATAAACATCATAACCAGTCAAATACAGCCCTGTTACCTATTAACAACACATGTTACAATTGTACGGTACGGCCTAAAAAGCCGGGTGTCACAATTTGTTCGTTACCTCGAACAAACAAACGATACACAGTGACTAATCAAAGTAAATGGGTCAATATAATGTATCGCGAAGACCTCCTTTAGCCTATAAGTGGACACTCATCCCAAGAGTTCCCAGGTAAGAGTGACTGGTCCGATTATGTGGATTTGTACGAACACTCTAGCCTTAGACAGAAAACTCAGGATACAGACATCCACCCTTCCAGATTGCACGTGTTCACATTATCTAGACCCAAACTTTGACGAGATTTTGAAAACTTTGAAGGTTCAAAACCTTATAATAAATCATCTACGAAGAGATGATTAGTTTTCAAATCGGATTTGTTATTGTGTTCTCGTTGTGGTTATCACCTAAAGATAGGTGACTGTATTGTTTTAAAATCTAAATGCAATAAAACTTGCGTTAGGGTCCTAGAAGAAGTTATAGTCTAGGTCAAAGCATTACTAATAACCTAATTCCCTATAACCATGAGCTCTGATACCAACTCTTCTATCACACCCCGACGCGTAAAACAACGAAACCGCGGCGGAAACGTCGGGGAGTGGAGCGACAAAATTATTGTTTCACAACCATGGATCAAAATGTTTCGTTTTTTTAATTGTTAAATATTTACATTGTCTTAAAATTAAAAACAAACAAGTTCACATCTCGACTATCATCGTTATTAAGTCACTAAGGCCTTGTCCAGTCCTAAGTGAGCATGCATCCGTCAACATCATTCAACACTACCTGAAACATATGTAAAAATAAAGTCAGCAAAGAAATTCCGGTGAGCACATAGGTTTTATGAGAGTGTTAGATTCATGGCTCGTATACATGTTGCAAAAACTCGTACAACTACTTGAGTTGTTATTTGAAAACCTTGTTTTGTAAGACATTTATATTGTAAAATGAATAACCAAGTCAAAACAGATTGGTTATAGTTTATAAAAATCTCGTTGCCATGAATCTTAACCCAAAACATTTGTTTATGTAAACTAAAGCGTAATTCGTTCTCGTAATAAAAACTCGTATAGTTTATATCATATAGTAAATATCGTTCGTCCAAGTGAACTAAATAACGCCACAGAATGTAATATGATAAAAGCACATATATATAAGAAGTACCAGCGGCGTATCTACCATGCTTTTATCACATTACACTCATCCCGTTATCTAATCACATACCAAAAATCCATCGTTTAAATTGTTTAACTTGTTCTCGTTATAGACCATCGTTCATTTGTTTAAATTTTTCAAATCGTTCCAAATCGTTCATAATCGTTCAATCGTTCAAAATCGTTCAATCGTTCAAAATCGTTCAATCGTTCAAATCGTTCTCGTTTTAATTGTGAAAAATACTTTTGGTCGTCTCGCTTATAACATTCAGACCTTCGCAACTCGTCCATCATTCAACTGGTATTAACAAACCACCGTAGGGTAAGTTAACAATCATCAGGTTCAGTCGTTACCCACATAACCCCCATACATAACCATGGGTGCAGTCCGATAACAGGATTTGTTAGACCCTATGGTACCATAACCTAATACTGGTCGGCTAGATCATTGTTAATGAATGTCATTCGTTATGTAAATACGTCCAACAAGTTCGTTCACATTATCGAAAATCATTGTGTTTAATATAAACCATAGTATTCGTTTTTGAAATCATCGTTGAAAGCATTGTTTAACACATATGAATCACCCCAAAACAATCGAAAACAGTAAAATAGGGGAACTATGTACTCACATCGTAGTGCAAAGTATCCTTGATTAAATGAACTAACAAAGCTCAAGTAAACCAAGGAATTCAAGTAGCACCTAGTAATCGAGTCGCTAAGTTAATAAATCGACAACTAAATCGGAAGATCGGATAGAATGAGGTCTCGTAAACCAAATGAGTATTGGAACTCATGTGATATGGTTTAACAAAGCCTACATTCTAAATCAGAACCTATCCTAAGTGCTTACGACCCGTTACGACCCATTAAGGTAGCTTACGCTACTTTAACGCGTCGTTCGCGTGAATGCGTGTTCGAGATGCCTAACTAGTGCTATGACAAGTATTATATTCCCTAACATATTCAAATATGTTGCATAATTAGTTTAAATGGCAAAATTTAAGTTGCATATGCTTAAATTCCAATTATGCATGAAAAGGGCACTTTGGTCATTTTCCTAAGGCATATAAACTACCGATCATACAACTAATTAAACTAAGTAACCATAAGTTATAACCTGGGAAGGTTATTCCCTATACAACTATGGTCACAAAATATGCTTGGTCGGATCCTAATGATCGACCAAACGGGTCGGGTTCGAAAGTCTAAGCGGTTGTTAAGATTGCTTATCTTACGACCCTATACAAGAACTAGACTAAAAGTGACGAGTTAAACATGTTAAAACATGTTTAACTAAGTAAGAAAACAAGTTTGATATTAAAACAAAGTGTTTTGATACCCGAAAATAGCTTCGTTATAAAATACGCATAAATACGTATTTTGACCGAAACTTTGACTCGTCACTTCGACTAATTAACGTGGTAATCAGTAGGTATAGTCACAAGGGACTATAACCATCGTGATTACACTCACATTGCAAAGTTTGAATGAACTTTGTGTTGACCAATTCATGGTCAAAGCATAAATTCAAACACTGTTTGACTTTCATGCATAAAAAGCAATAACAAGCATGAAAAAAGCTTACAAAAGGTCCAAGCAAGGAAGAATTGATCTAAAATACTCAGGTATGAAGCCTTAGCTTCAACTTAGAGCAGCTTTGATCAATTTGTGCGAGGAATGAGAATGAAAAAAGTGGGTATTTTTAGGATGTCTTGAGTTAACAAGATATTTACAAGTGTTTTTGAGCAAATCAAGGCATGATCTCAACCATACACTTGTGGCACATAGTTTATAATACAATGGGATCTCAAAACAAGTCCATTGTATCCAAAATAAGGGGTCAAAAACTATTAGAACAGGCTGTAAAGGCCAGATTCAATGTTTCTGTCTGGTAGTCTGTCGCGCCCCGCATAGAAGGAGGCGTGATCCTTCGTGTCGCGCTAGGTATAGTTTGACATATTGGCAGATTTGGTCCCTGCAAAGCATATAACTTGGATTTTGATGTTTTTAAGCCCCGTTAACCCCATTTCAAGGCTCTACAATGAAGTTAAAGCATAGGGAACATGAAATATGCTTGAAAACATCTAGGATGTCGGTTCGTTTGGTCGTACGGTTGCGTTATTCGGTTAATTACGATGAAAACTCGAATGGACGCGAAAACGATCCAAATTAAACGAGGAATGGAATTTTTGCTTTCCAATCACTAAAATAAAATATTTTAATGATTACAAAAATTTTTGGTTGTCCGGATATGTTCAGAACGTAAGATATGCGCGTAAATGCAAACTTATGCACTTTTTGATGCTTTTAGTCCCTGTTGATCAATTAAGCACATTTTCGCATACCGAACCCCTCAAAGCCTATTTATAAATTATGTAAAGGATATTTAGGGTATGTTTAGCTTTTGATCAAGTTCCGGAATGTTTGTTACTATACGAATCGGCATACTTTCGCAGTTTGTCACAAATAGTCCCTGTGATCGAATAAACTTGTTTTCGACACACCAAACCCTCCAAAACTTATTTCTAAGTTATGTAAAGGTTATTTAAGGTATGTTAAGCCTATTTCACTATTCCAGAGTGTTTGTCACATTAAACTGATTACGTTTACGCATAAGTTTGCGTATAACTTTCTAGAAAGCGATTTAAAGCTTGAAATCGAACTAGAATCAAATCATAAAATCGTCAAACACAAATACACATATATTAACACCAAAACACATCGTTTTATTGATAATTGATATTTTATTACATCGTACATCGTTTACAGAGCACAGGTGTCAAAGCTGGGTTCCTATAAACCTTGCATTTGTATCAAGTGTTAGCTCAGGTAAATACTCTTAACCTATTTTGTGAGTGAAGTATGTCTATCACTTGTATCAATCACATAACGTAGCTAGAACAAGTGAAACAAGACTGGTGAAGTGTTGAAGAAAACAAGATTTGAAACAAAGGCAGCTTCGTATGAAGCTAGTTGCTTCATACGAAGCCACCACATCATCCCTTGTTCGAACTTGGAACTCTATAAATAGGGGTCTTGGGTTCTAACGAAAGTGGAGTTTGATCATTTTCACACGAAGCTCTGTCAATTTGGTTTCATGGTGTAAACATTATCAGATTAGTAATAGAAACCGATTATATTTACATCTTGTGTTCTCATCAACGTACGTGATTGGATTCCGCACATATCACGTGGCGGTACGCATTCATCCGTTAGAGATTTGGTCCGGAAAACGAATTCACAAGTGATATCAGAGCGGGTGACTGTTTGCAAGGATCAAAGACAAGAAGATTGTAGTTTCTACATCAGATTCAGAGCAAAATCATCATATCTTCTTCTACACTTCTTCTACTTTTCTTCTTGAAACTTAAATCTCATATTCACGAAGTTTTAACGGATAAAATTGGATGATTTTTAAGTATGTTGTGAGAAAATTGTTTTTGAATAACCCTACAAATTTTCAATTTAAAATTCAAAAAAATCAAGATCAAACCAGTGAAAAACTATGAAAATCAAGAACTTGTTTCTCGCAGCTTAGGTTCGTACGAACCCACGCTTTACCTTCGAACTAAAGCACTTTCGTATTTGTTTTGAGAATTGTTCTAGCTTCGTATGAACACGACTTCGTATGAACTCAGTGATACAGCTTCGTACAAAGTATTCCAGCTTCGTATGAACGTTGATTTTTGTTGATTGATTTTTTGATTTAATCAAGTGCTTGATTGTTTCTTTGCAGGGGATTATAGCTGAAGAGTTTTATAACATGTTCTACAAGGCTTATACTTCAGAGTCTTTCGAAACATTGACTGTCACACCAAAAAGCATTTCGAAAGCTATAACCGAAAATATTAATCATGATCATTTTTATGGAACTAACTCGAAACCACCAAAACTTGATAGTATTGAGGATTACACTTGGTGGAAAGAACGTTTTATTAACTGGGCCAAAGCTTATGTGTATGAGAGTTGGTTTTGTCTGGAATTCAGGTATAATAGACCAGTTGGGGATAAAAACGAAGAAATTCCACATAAAAGCTTATCAGTTGAAGACAAAAAGAATTTTTCGTATGAACAACGAATGATTGCCTTAATCCAACAGTCGATTAGAGATGAGACCTTTGCTTTACTTAATCATGATGGGTCATCAAAATCTGTGTGGGAAGCATTACGGGTTAAAGCTGGGGGTGGGAAACAAATCAAAAAGAATAAAATTACATTAGTTAAAAATTAATTTGATTTGTTTGATGGAATAAAAGTTGAATCTGTAAGAAAAATGATTGAAAGATTTTGTCACCATAAAATTGAACTTGACAGATTTGGAATAACAAAAACCCATGAGGAAATTATTGATAAAATCATTGAAGCTTTGCCACGTGCTGATCATTAGCAAACATTTGTGTTTATTTTGAAAAGTTATGTGTTGTATGATACAATTACTTTGGATGCTTTAATTGAAAACATTGAAAGTCATGAGCTTGAGCTGCAAAAGCAAAGCAAAATGAGCAACTCTTCGTATCAACAGAGTGTAGGTCTTTACTACAGGGTCAGTGTACCTTCGGTGTCAGTCAATGAGTCATCAAAGACTGCCTTCAGTGTTGAAAAGTCAAAAGATTCTCAGAAAAGCTCATCTAGCTATAATCCAGGGTATCATTAGTCTTCAATAGCTTCAAACTCAGAAGAACCAGATGAGATTCTTTGCAACATTGCTCTAAAGTTGAAAAATTCTCCAGCAAGGAGCATCAATGCAGCTAAACAACAAATGAGTTTCTTGGCATCAATTCTAGAATCATACGAAAGTCTGGCAGCAGGAAGAATCGGAAATCCTGAGCTAACAAAGGAAGATTACAACCAGATAGATCCAAAGGAGATGGAACTCATTGATATCAGGTGTTGTTTGGCTAGTGGCATTCGAAGAGCTAAGAGGTTCATGGAGATAACAGGTAGGTAGGATCTGGGAGGTTTGCTTAGCACAAAGCTTGGCTTTGACAAGGCAAAAGTGACATGTTTTCGATGTAAGCAAAAAGGTCATTTCAAGAGGGAGTGTGTTAACCGTGAAGTAGCTAATCATGGAAATCCTTTTCATGATGATTACTACAAAAAGGAAATTTATCATAAAACCGGTGAACATACTTCTTGAGAAAGTCTAAAGCATATTACTAGAAATTCATCAAAAGATAAATCACAAGCTTTAGTGATACGTGATCATGTTAAACCCAAGATTGAACATGCCAAACACAGGGTCATTCTGGAAGATGAAGGGTTTAATTGGAATGATTATCTTGATGATGATGATGATGATGAAACTGCTTTAGTGGCTGAAATGAAACAGAGTGCATTTGTAGCAGTGGTGAAAGAAAGGATGAAAAAAGAAATTCTAAAAGAGAAAACATACAGAGAAAGATGTATTGTTGATTACAGAATTCAAGAAATGGAACAAGAGTACCAAGAAGCAAGGAATTATGGAAGGTACGATAAGAAGCGAGGGTGTTACGTCAACAGCAAAGGCGAACCTCTTGTTCATCCAAGCAGAGTGGTGTATAACGACGTTCTTGCAGTAATTCCTCTATCCGGCGAATGCTATTCAAATTTCGTGAAAGATAAAGATTATGAGAAAAAGCTAGATAAAATCATTAGAGATGTGATGACAGCAAGTCTAAGACAGAGAGATGAAGAGAGGATGAAGAAGAATGTTGAAACTTTGGTGGATGAACTGAAAAAGGTTGCTGAAGAAGAGAAAGTGAAAGTTGAAAAAGAAGAAGAAGCAGTTGGTGAAGAAAAACTGAAGTCAATAGAAGAAGTTGTTACTGAAGAACAACAAAATGAAGAGGATCTGAAGAAGAAGAAGAAGAAGAAAGAAGAAGCTCATGAAAAGTTGGATAAGTCGGTTGATGTAGCTGGTAATGATGAATTTGTTACTGAGGAGCAGATGGAAAAGAAAGCTGATCAAAATCAGAAGGCAGAAAAAGTCGAGATGTCGATCACTGAGGTAAATAATTCATCTGAATCTTCTGAAATCTTAAACAAAAATGTTGAACAGTGCAAGAAATGCATGGAAACGTGCAGTGCTTGTATTGGGAAAGATGAGAAATTCAGAACAAGAGACATTGAATTTACTAAAATTGAAAAAGTTTTCAAAGATAAATGTAAAGAGATGTTAGAAAACGAAAAAGTTTTGAAAGATAATGATGAAATACTGACACAAAAATGTTAAGTCTTAGAAAAAGAAATTGAAATTTTGAAAGAAAAATGTTCAAAAATGACTGAAGAGTGTTTACAAAAGAAAATGTAGTTCAAGAAATAAAAAAAGAATATGATTCAATAAAACTTGCATATCATATTACAAAAGAGTCATATAATGTTGTGAAAAGTCAAATGAAACTTGTACAATCGAGATTGAAACATTGTTCTGAAACATCTGACACACTTAAGGGACAGTATGAAATAAAACAACAAGTTGTAAATTCTTATATTGAAGATGTTGCTAAGCTAAAACGTCAAATAGCTTATTTAGAACAAGATAATAATAAGTTGCATAGTTATCACGCTTCATCATATGTTCTAGAACGTATTTTCAATTTAAAACCGGATGATAAAGATTCTAAACAAAACAAGAAAGGAATTGGATCAGAATATCATCAGGTTCCATCACCGTTTGAGGAAAAATTCACATTCTATGATGACGAGAAGGTGGAAAAAGCTTTCAACATGATTGATCAATTGCTAGATAATATTGGCATAACCTATTCCAAATCTGATGATTCTAGTGATTCAGAGGTGGTAGGTAAGGTCGTTGAAAGTGTTTTAAAGAAGAGTCTACTGAAACAGTTAAGTCTGGGTCACAAGATGAAAGTGAGGGAAGTTTTCATGAAAGTTATCTGAAAATTTCAAAATCCAAGAAAAAGGAGAATTGTCACACCCCGACCACGTAAAACAACAAATCGTGGTGGAAATATCGGGGAGTATCGTAACAGAATCATTGTTTCATAACCATGGATTAAATAGTTTTGTTTTATTGAATTAATGAACACATTGTTTTATTACAAATCACATGAATACAAATATTATCTTTCAAGTTTTAAAGTCGCTAAGACACGAGTCCTTCCTATGTATAGCATGTATCAACAATCATCACATAGCAGCACCTGAAACATGTGTAAAAATTGGTACGTCAGCATAAAAATGCCTGTGAGAAACATAGGTTTTATTAATGCATGATTCATGACTTGTAAGTTTAAAAGAATGTTTATCAAAAAGTAGTCATGAACTTGTAAAAATGTTTTCTTTATAAATCATGCGAAAATTTATGAGAAATTTGATGATATAAAAGAATAATGCTTAGATAATTAAATAACCAAGTAAAATGAGTTTGTATAAAATATGTTGTTTGTAAAACAATGTTTTGATAAAAAGGTTTGTAGTATTTATAAAAATATACCTTGGTTTTAAGGAAGTCGAATGAGTAATATGTGACACCTGTGCCTCCACGGCCATCAAACAAATACCAAATCAATGAAATATTGTATTTCATACTTGGGATTTGTATAAATATGTGTATCATTTGCACATATCAATTCTTGTTCGATTTCGAGCTCTATATCGCTTTCTAGAAAGTTATACGCGCACTGATGCGTAAACGTAATAAATTTAACGTGACAAACACTCCGGGATAGTGACATAGGCCGAACATACCTTAAATAACATTTACATAACTTAGAAATAAGTTTTGGAAGGTTTGGTGTGCCAAAATCATGTTTATTCGTTTACAGGGACTAATTTTGACAAACTGTGAAAGTATGCCGATTCGTACTGTAACGAACATTCCGGAACTTGATCATAAGTTAAGCATACCCTAAATATCCATTACATATCTTAGAAATAGGCTTTGAGGGGTTCGATATGCTAAAATAAACTTATTTGATCAATAGAGACTAAAAGCGTCAAAAGTGCATAAGTTTGCATTTTCGCGCATATCTTACGTCCTGAATATATCCGGACATCCAAAAATTTTTGTAATCATTAAAATATTTTATTTTAGTGATTGGCATGATAAAATTCCATTCGTCGCGTAATTTAGATAGTTTTTGCGTTCATTACGATTTCCGTCGTAATTAACCGAACAACGCAACCGTACGACCAAACGAACCGACATCCGAGATGTTTTTGAGAATATTTTAAGTTCCTTATACTTTAACTCTATAGTAGAGCCTTGAAATGGGGTTAACGAGACATAAAAGTGCAAAAAAAAATCAAGTTTTACAAGTGTAGGGACCATTTTTTAAATTTCTGGCAAATACATTGAACTTGGTCCATTTTAGAGATTTTGATGGTTTTAACCCATGGTTTTGCAACCTATGGGCAGGTATTAATGGTTTTTATGATACTATGGACTCATATTAGGGGCTCCCATGGTTTTAGAAAACAATGGGTGCAAGTGTACGGCCTAGATCAAAGCTCAGGTTTCAAGAAACGATCTTAACATTTGTATGAAATCTATAAATACCCCCACACACTTCACTCTCAAACTCACACCTTTGATCTGAATTTGTTCTCTAAGTTGATGTGTTATCACTTCATACCTGAGAATATTCGGATCAAAGCTTCCGTTCTTGGACCTTTTGTAAGTCCTCTTTCGTCTTTTATGCGTTTTTAGCATGAAAGTCAAACTGTGTTTGACTTTCAGCTTTGACCAGTTTATGGTCAACATGAAGTTCGTTTGAACTTCACAACGTGAGCGTAATCACAATGGTCATAGTCCCTTGTGACTATACCTACTGATTACCACGTTGATTAGGTGTAGTGACGAGTCGTAGTTTCGGTCAAAATACGCTTTAGCGCGTATTTTGCAACCAAACTAACCTTGGGTATCAAGACCCTTTGTCTTGATACCAAACCTGTTTTGTAACTTAGTTAAACATGTTTTAACATGCTTAGCTCATCACTGTTAGGTTTAGTGCTTATATAGGGTTGTAAGGTAAGCGGACTAAACACCCGCTTAGACGTTCGAACCCGACCCATTTGGTCGATCATTAGGATCCGACCAAACACATTATAGGACCATAGTTATATAGGAAATAACCTTCCGAGGTTATTCCTTATGGTCACTTAGTCTAATTTAGTTGTATGATAGGTAGTTTATATACCTTAGGTAAATGACCAAAATGCCCTTTTTACGCATAAATTCATTTTAAACATATGTAACCTAAATTTTCACATCTAAACTGATTAGGCAACATTATTAGACAAGTTAAGGCATATGTTACTTGTCATAGGACTAGTTAGGCGGTCCGAACGCGTTTTACGCGAATGACGTGTTAAAGTAGCATGAGCTACCTAAACGGGTCGTAATGGGTCGTAAGCACTTAGGTTTAGTTTCGTTTTAGGATATAGGCTTTGTTAAACCATATCATATGAGTTCCCATACTCATTTGGTTTACGAAACCGCATCCTTTCCGATCTTCCGATTTAGGTCCGGTTATTAACATAGTTATCTATATTAGGTGCCGTTTGATTTCCGTGATCCCTCTAGCATTGCTTGGTAGTATTCAAGACTTCTAAGCATCCTCAAGTTAGTACATAGTCCCCTCTTTTATTGTTTTCCAAACATTTTGGGGTGAAACACATGTGCCTACTTGTTACTTTCATGCTTTCCATGTTTTCATATCATATACTTGCTATGTTCATTAGTACACTATTAGTACATGATTTCATTATGTTTTTGCTATGTATGTCCTTTTAGTGCATACTTAGTACATCGTTTTACATTTCATTTTATGCTATGTATGTCCATTTAGTGCATACTTAGTACATTGTTTTACATTACATTTTATGCTATGTATGTTCATTGTTGCATACTTAGTACATTATTTTACCAACTCATTAAATTTCACCCATAAACATCATAACCAGTCAAATACAGCCCTATTACCTATTAACAACACATGTTACAATTGTACGGTACGGCCTAAAAAGCCGGGTGTCACAATTTGTTCGTTACCTCGAACAAACAAACGATACACAGTGACTAATCAAAGTAAATGGGTCAATATAATGTATCGCGAAGACCTCCTTTAGCCTATAAGTGGACACTCATCCCAAGAGTTCCCAGGTAAGAGTGACTGGTCCGATTATGTGGATTTGTACGAACACTCTAGCCTTAGACAGAAAACTCAGGATACAGACATCCACCCTTCCAGATTGCACGTGTTCACATTATCTAGACCCAAACTTTGACGAGATTTTGAAAACTTTGAAGGTTCAAAACCTTATAATAAATCATCTACGAAGAGATGATTAGTTTTCAAATCGGATTTGTTATTGTGTTCTCGTTGTGGTTATCACCTAAAGATAGGTGACTGTATTGTTTTAAAATCTAAACGCAATAAAACTTGCGTTAGGGTCCTAGAAGAAGTTATAGTCTAGGTCAAAGCATTACTAATAACCTAATTCCCTATAACCATGAGCTCTGATACCAACTCTTCTATCACACCCTGACGCGTAAAACAACGAAACCGCGGCGGAAACGTCGGGGAGTGGAGCGACAAAATTATTGTTTCACAACCATGGATCAAAATGTTTCGTTTTTTTAATTGTTAAATATTTACATTGTCTTAAAATTAAAAACAAACAAGTTCACATCTCGACTATCATCGTTATTAAGTCACTAAGGCCTTGTCCAGTCCTAAGTGAGCATGCATCCTAGTCTCAGTCAACATCATTCAACACTACCTGAAACATATGTAAAAATAAAGTCAGCAAAGAAATGGCGGTGAGCACATAGGTTTTATGAGAGTGTCAGATTCATGGCTCGTATACATGTTGCAAAAACTCGTACAACTACTTGAGTTGTTATTTGAAAACCTTGTTTTGTAAGACATTTATATTGTAAAATGAATAACCAAGTCAAAACAGATTGGTTATAGTTTATAAAAATCTCGTTGCCATGAATCTTAACCCAAAACATTTGTTTATGTAAACTAAAGCGTAATTCGTTCTCGTAATAAAAACTCGTATAGTTTATATCATATAGTAAATATCGTTCGTCCAGGTGAACTAAATAACGCCACAGAATGTAATATGATAAAAGCACATATATATAAGAAGTACCAGCGGCGTATCTACCATGCTTTTATCACATTACACTCATCCCGTTATCTAATCACATACCAAAAATCCATCGTTTAAATTGTTTAACTTGTTCTCGTTATAGACCATCGTTCATTTGTTAAAATTTTTCAAATCGTTCCAAATCGTTCATAGTCGTTCAATCGTTCAAAATCGTTCAAACGTTCAAAATCGTTCAATCGTTCAAATCGTTCTCGTTTTAATTGTGAAAAATACTTTTGGTCGTCTCGCTTATAACATTCAGACCTTCGCAACTCGTCCATCATTCAACTAGTATTAACAAACCACCGTAGGGTAAGTTAACAATCATCAGGTTCAGTCGTTACCCACATAACCCCCATACATAACCATGGGTGCAGTCCGATAACGGGATTTGTTAGACCCTATGGTACCATAACCTAATACTGGTCGGCTAGATCATTGTTAATGAATGTCATTCGTTATGTAAATACGTCCAACAAGTTCGTTAACATTATCGAAAATCATTGTGTTTAATATAAACCATAGTATTCGTTTTTGAAATCATCGTTGAAAGCATTGTTTAACACATATGAATCACCCCAAAACAATCGAAAACAGTAAAATAGGGGAACTATGTACTCACATCGTAGTGCAAAGTATCCTTGATTAAATGAACTAACAAAGCTCAAGTAAACCAAGGAATTCAAGTAGCACCTAGTAATCGGGTCGCTAAGTTAATAAATCGAAAACTAAATCGGAAGATCGGATAGAATGAGGTCTCGTAAACCAAATGAGTATTGGAACTCATGTGATATGGTTTAACAAAGCCTACATTCTAAATCAGAACCTATCCTAATTGCTTTCGACCCGTTACGACCCATTAAGGTATCTTATGCTACTTTAACGCGTCGTTCGCGTGAATGCGTGTTCGAGATGCCTAACTAGTGCTATGACAAGTATTATATTCCCTAACATGTTCAAATATGTTGCATAATCAGTTTAAATGGCAAAATTTAAGTTGCATATGCTTAAATTCCAATTATGCATGAAAAGGGCACTTTGGTCATTTTCCTAAGGCATATAAACTACCTATCATACAACGAATTAAACTAAGTAACCATAAGTTATAACCTCGGAAGGTTATTCCCTATACAACTATGGTCACAAAATATGCTTGGTCGGATCCTAATGATCGACCAAACGGGTCGAAAGTCTAAGCGGTTGTTAAGATCGCTTATCTTACGACCCTATACAAGAACTAGACTAAAAGTGACGAGTTAAACATGTTAAAACATGTTTAACTAAGTAAGAAAACAAGTTTGATATTAAAACAAAGTGTTTTGATACCCGAAAATAGCTTCGTCATAAAATACGCATAAATACGTATTTTGACCGAAACTTTGACTCGTCACTTCGACTAATTAACGTGGTAATCGGTAGGTATAGTCACAAGGGACTATAACCATCGTGATTACACTCACATTGCAAAGTTTGAATGAACTTTGTGTTGACCAATTCATGGTCAAAGCATAAATTCAAACACTGTTTGACTTTCATGAATAAAAAGCAATAACAAGCATGGAAAAAGCTTACAAAAGGTCCAAGCAAGGAAGAATTGATCTAAAATACTCAGGTATGAAGCCTTAGCTTCAACTTAGAGCAGTTTTGATCAATTTGTGCGAGGAATGAGAAAGGAAAAAGTTTGTATTTATAGGATTTCTTGAGTTAACAAGATATTTACAAGTGTTTTTGAGCAAATCAAGGCATGATCTCAACCATACACTTGTGGCACATAGTTTATAATACAATGGGATCTCAAAACAAGTCCATTGTATCCAAAATCAGTGGTCAAAAACTATTAGAACAGGCTGTAAAGGCCAGATTCAATGTTTCTGTCTGGTAGTCTGTCGCGCCCCGCATAGAAGGAGGCGTGATCCTTCGTGTCCCGCTAGGTATAGTTTGACATATTGGCAGATTTGGTCCCTGCAAAGCATATAACTTGGATTTTGATGTTTTTAAGCCCCGTTAACCCCATTTCAAGGCTCTATAATGAAGTTAAAGCATAGGGAACATGAAATATGCTTGAAAACATCTAGGATGTCGGTTCATTTGGTCGTACGGTTGCGTTATTCGGTTAATTACGATGAAAATTCGAATGGACGCGAAAACGATCCAAATTACACGACGAATGGAATTTTTGCATTCCAATCACTAAAATAAAATATTTTAATGATTACAAAAATTTTTGGTTGTCCGGATATGTTCAGAACGTAAGATATGCGCGTAAATGCAAACTTATGCACTTTTTGATGCTTTTAGTCCCTGTTGATCAATTAAGCACATTTTCGCATACCGAACCCCTCAAAGCCTATTTATAAATTATGTAAAGGATATTTAGGGTATGTTTAGCTTTTGATCAAGTTCCGGAATGTTTGTTACTATACGAATCGGCATACTTTCGCAGTTTGTCACAAATAGTCCCTGTGATCGAATAAACTTGTTTTCGACACACCAAACCCTCCAAAACTTATTTCTAAGTTATGTAAAGGTTATTTAAGGTATGTTAAGCCTATTTCACTATTCCAGAGTGTTTGTCACATTAAACTGATTACGTTTACGCATAAGTTTGCTTATAACTTTCTAGAAAGCGATTTAAAGCTTGAAATCGAACTAGAATCAAATCGTAAAATCGTCAAACACAAATACACATATATTAACACCAAAACACATCGTTTTATTGATAATTGATATTTTTTTACATCGTACATCGTTTACAGAGCACATGTGTCAAAGCTGGGTTCCTATAAACCTTGCATTTGTATCAAGTGTTAGCTCAGGTAAATACTCTTAACCTATTTTGTGAGTGAAGTATGTCTATCGCTTGTATCAATCACATAACGTAGCTAGAACAAGTGAAACAAGACTGATGAAGTGTTGAAGAAAACCAGATTTGAAACAAAGGTAGCTTCGTATGAAGCCAGTTGCTTCATACGAAGCCACCACATCATCCCTTGTTCGAACTTGGAACTCTATAAATAGGGGACTTGGGTTCTAACGAAAGTGGAGTTTGATCATTTTCACACGAAGCTCTGTCAATTTGGTTTCACGGTGTAAACATTATCAGATTAGTAATAGAAACCGATTATATTTACATCTTGTGTTCTCATCAACGTACGTGATTGGATTCCGCACATATCACGTGGCGGTACGCATTCATCGGTTAGAGATTTGGTCCGGAAAATGAATTCACAAGTGATATCAGAGCGGGTGACTGTTTGCAAGGATCAAAGACAAGAAGATTGTAGTTTCTACATCAGATTCAGAGCAAAATCATCATATCTTCTTCTACACTTCTTCTACTTTTCTTCTTGAAACTTAAATCTCATATTCACGAAGTTTTAACGGATAAAATTGGATGATTTTTAAGTATGTTGTGAGAAAATTGTTTTTGAACAACCCTACAAATTTTCAAATTAAAATTCAAAAAAATCAAGATCAAACCAGTGAAAAACTATGAAAATCAAGAACTTGTTTCTCGCAGCTTAGGTTCGTACGAACCCACGCTTTACCTTCGAACTAAAGCACTTTCGTATTTGTTTTGAGAATTGTTCTAGCTTCGTATGAACACGACTTCGTATGAACTCAGTGATACAGCTTCGTACAAAGTATTCCAGCTTCGTATGAACGTAGATTTTTGTTGATTGATTTTTAGATTTAATCAAGTGCTTGATTGTTTCTTTGCAGGGGATTATAGCTGAAGAGTTTTATAACATGTTCTACAAGGCTTATACTTCAGAGTCTTCCGAAACATCGACTGTCACACCAAAAAGCATTTCGAAAGCTATAACTGAAAATATTAATCATGATAATTTTTATGGAACTAACTCGAAACCACCAAAACTTGATAGTATTGAGGATTACACTTGGTGGAAAGAACGTTTTATTAACTGGGCCAAAGCTTATGTGCATGAGAGTTGGTTTTGTCTGGAATTCAGGTATAATAAACCAGTTGGGGATAAAAACGAAGAAATTCCACATAAAAGCTTATCAGTTGAAGACAAAAAGAATTTTTCGTATGAACAACGAATGATTGCCTTAATCCAACAGTCGATCAGAGATGACACCTTTGCTTTACTTAATCATGATGGGTCATCAAAATCTGTGTGGGAAGCATTACGGGTTAAAGCTGGGGGTGGGAAACAAATCAAAAAGAATAAAATTACATTACTTAAAAAATAATTTGATTTGTTTGATGGTATAAAAGTTGAATCTGTAAGAAAAATGATTGAAAGATTTTGTCACCATAAAATTGAACTTGACAGATTTGGAATAACAAAAACCCATGAGGAAATTATTGATAAAATCATTGAAGCTTTGCCACGTGCTGATCATTAGCAAACATTTGTGTTTATTTTGAAAAATGATGTGTTGTATGATACAATTACTTCGGATGCTTTAATTGAAAACATTGAAAGTCATGAGCTTGAGCTGCAAAAGCAAAGCAAAATGAGCAACTCTTCGTATCAACAGAGTGTAGGTCTTTACTACAGGGTCAGTGTACCTTCGGTGTCAGTCAATGAGTCACCAAAGACTGCCTTCAGTGTTGAAAAGTCAAAAGATTCTCAGAAAAGCTCATCTAGCTATAATCCCGGGTATCATTAGTCTTCAATAGCTTCAAACTCAGAAGAACCAGATGTCACACCCGCTCGTAGCGGAAGTGCGAGGTGTGATCTGATCGGTTCTCATTGCATAACAATATAAGTGAACAATACTAAATTAATAAAAACAAGCTCCAATGCCATTGTCATAATTGTTTCGAAAGAACGCAACATAAGTTAAATGTATTTGTTACAAACCATCAAATGAAAATACGTTTTCATCGTTCTATACATCAAAATGTAAGTCTTAAAATGTCAAGGCTTTGACCACTATATCACCGCAAAGAGGCGGTATATAACGGGCAAACCCTTCAAATGGTGGCATGGAGTCTTGATACTTGCTTTCCTTGACTGAAATGTCTGCCAGGTCCACTAATTTCCTGAAATACATGTTAAGTTTGAAAACATCAACAAAAGTTGAGCGAGTTCATGCAGTTTAGCTGTATGAGATGTATCTGTAAAATGTGAGTTGTATAAAATGTATCCGTAAAATGTGAGTTGTATAAAATGTATCCATAAAATGTGAGTTGTATAAAATGTATCTGTATGTAAAGATGTAGTATGTAAAGCGTCAATGAAATCGTTGATCATTAATGTTTCGCGAGGACATTAATATGTGTGACGAATTAGGAAGCAATCCAAACCTAGACGATTTCATGTCGACTACTATCGACTGGGACACAAACGCACTCTTCTGTATGGGTCCACGACCAAGAGTGGGGCTCGCCAATACCCATTAGATCTAACCACTTGTACCTAGGTCCAAACTGGATTAATGGTGCTTAGATGTATAACCCTAATTCGCACATGATCTAAGGTGTTTCATTCCCTAACTTTAACATACGTTGAACATGTATTTTCCCCGATAGTTGTAAAGTTGTAAAACATTTAAATGAATAGGGGACATGAACTCACAGAATCGCGTCCGTGAATAGAAGTAATTATGATCTCGCGTGTGGTCGTCTTGAACAATGTTGCGACCTACAAATGTTCTTTATTTGTTAGACACTTCGGTCTTTATAAATGACTTGAGTATAAGTCTTGTGTCTTGAATATGTGTTAAGACCTGTATGTCTTTGTTATTCATTGAACAGTGTATTAGATGTATTAACTGATAACTGTTTAGTGTATATATTTCTCCAAATACATATTCTTGTATATCGTGAGTTGTATCATCGGGTCTTGTCTTCTTGGTTTCGTGTCTTGTATAAGTAAATTGTATAATTGTAATGTTTATCAATTATATGTCATTGGGCTTAGCCCAAGAATTCATGTTATTGGGCCCAAATAGTGTTGGGCCTAAATAGTGTTGGGCCTCAATAGTGTTGGGCCTAAATAGTATTGGGCCTAAATAGTGTTGGGCCTAAATAGTGTTGGGCCTCAATAGTGTTGGGCTTAAATAGTGTTGGGCTTAAATAGTGTTGGGCTTAATGTTATTGGGCCTTGGCCCATATGTTTGGTATTGGGCTTAGCCCATGAGTTTTTGATATTGGGCTTAGCCCATGTATTTATGTTAAGCCCATTATGAAGATAAGCCCATTAAGAAGTGTAAGCCCATTTGTATAAAATAGTCCATTAAGAAGTCGCCCATTTGTATAAAATAGCCCATTAAGAGGTGTAAGCCCATTTGTATAAAATAGCCCATTTGAAAGTATAAGTCTTTCATTTTTATAAAAACATTTTTATAAAAATCACTAAGTATACTTTTTAGTTAATAAAAACATAATAGTTTTTATAAGTTTCAAAATGTCCGAATTTTGTTAATGGTAATGTAATTTTTGTGTCCGCGTCGAAAGATCGTCTATACGTCGTAGTAATTCCTCGGAATGGCGATATGTTTATAGATTCGCCCGTCGTCCGTTTTGACCATAAGTTGTGTCCGAAAGCTCGGAATGTCCGTAAGTTGTTTTCAAGTGTGTCTATATGTATTCTTGTAAGTCTTTAGTTGTAAGTATGTCTTGTATTTATTTGTGTCATTGTTATCAAGTCTCTAACTTTTATATATAACTAATACAAATAATAAACACATAGCACATACTTGATATGTTCACTAAATATATATTTTACCAAAATATATATTTATGTCAATTTTTATGTTTAGAAAGACCAACTTTCTAATCTTGTAAAGACTTTGTTAAAAACGACAATTTTTCTAACACATGATTTCTAAGAAAAAAAATAGCCATAGTTCATTCGAAATATGAACTTTGCCATGTTATCAAAACATATGATTTTCTTTTAAAATCAACAACAATTACCTCATATAATTTCTACACAAAAACACATGAGATTTATAACATAACCTCATTAAGATGATCTCAAAATCATGTAGGATTTTATACATGATCATAACATATGCTAACTTGTTCAAAAACCAAGTTTAATTCTAGTTTTAACAACTTTTATAATAAAAATCTCAAGTTGTATGTTACTTTTTATAATCTTGTAAAAGTATTGTTTTTAGTGAAAACCCTCAAATACTTTCACAAGATCAAATGTTATGATCATCCCTTTAAACCTTTATGTTAAAAACCCTTTAACATAAATATGTATAATTGTTAGATCATATTTTTAAAACATCCTCTAACAATTTATTTATATCATAATCGTCATAACAAGATCAAATATGCATATAACAAGTCTTAGATCACAATATAAATCAACATAAATATATCATGATTATTATTTTTGCTTCTTTGTATTTTTCATGTTTATTATGTATGATTATTTAGTTATTTATTAGTTATAATAACAATCATAAACATAATATAAGTTAGAAAAAAAATAGATCTTGAAGCTTACTTCTAGCACTTGGCTAGGGATGATCTTAGAAGATGATTAAGAACCAAAGAAGATGATGATCTTGATGATTGAAGGTTCTTGGATGGATGAAAAAGTGTCCTTTTACTTGTAAGTGCTTTAGATCTTCTTATTTTCCATGGAAATCCATTTTGATCAACAAATAAAAGACTAAAGTGAAGTGGGTTTTTAGTGTTCTTGGTAAGATGGATGAAGATGATGAGAGAGTTTTAGTGAAAGTAATAAAAGATGAAAAAAAAAAATGAGTGTAAGGAGCTAGTTTACTTAGTGAGTAAGTGTTGTAATAATTCACCAACATAATCCACTTGCAAACTAATAAAATATCTAGATATTTAACAAAAAAATTAGGGTGTGGGACCCCTTTAAAACCGTTCACAACAACATGGGGGGGGGGGTCTTGAATTGTTGAATTGTTATTAAGTGTTTAAAGTGTTAGAAACTTTTAGCAAAGTTTAGGTGTTTTGGTGTTTAAATGTTTCAAGTGTATAAATGTGTTAAGAAGGTGTTAAGTGACCATTACTAGTCTAATATGATCTAAATAATATTAGATGGTCACTAAAAAAAAGATCCGACATTGTTCGGATATTCGTTTCGAATTGTTTCGGTTAGACGTTATTTGAACGCTAAGTTGTGTAACTTGTATGAATTGATGTAGTTATTGGTTCGGATGATACCCGAAAGTATCCTCATATGAATTATATGTTTAATAACATTTTTACATGTCTTAAAAATATTAGAAAGCTGATTTCTGCAGAATTTCTGCGGAAAAGTGTTGAAATTGTCGCTTTTAGTGCTTTTCGGCAGTTTTTAGTGTTATCGGACATCGGGAAAGTATTAAACCAAACCCTTGTATTTCCATATAGGGTTTAATGTATATTTGATGTTGGACTTTCGTCTGAGTCCTAAAGATGTAATTTAGATGGTTTCTACGGATCCGGAGTTTTCGTCAGCACGCTAGTTCACTAGGTACTACTCTAGTTGTTTCGATGCATTGTTTTAAACTGTTTCAAATATAACCAATAGAAACGAATAATGTGCATCATAAATGAGTGTTCTAAGATGTATATCATGTAATCAAGAAATTCGGATATTCAAAACACATATTTGTATAATGTAATTCATTGCTTTAAATGTACGTAAATTACGAGAAAGTGGCAGTTGTCACATTCTCCCCCTGTTATTGAGAATTTCGTCCCAAAATTCAAGCTGAGTCATCCTATACAGGAGACTACTCGAACAGGTGAGAGTATTTGGCTTTGATTTAATGTTCACGTTCCCAAGTATACTCGGGTCCGTGTCGAGAGTTCCAAAGTACATTTTAATAATTTTATACGACTCCTCCATGATTTCTAGACTTTACAGTCCATGACTTCAACAGGTTCTTTAGTGAATTGGAGTTTGTCGTCAATGTGAATAGAATGATAACGGTTGCTTGTGTTGGACTCTTTTTAAGATTCGACACATGAAACGTGTCATGCATACTATTAAGTTCATCTGGTAACTTCAACTTGTAGGCAACAGTGCCAATCTTTTCTAAGATTTCAAATGGTCCAATGTAACGTGGGTTAAGCTTTCCACGTTTACCGAACCTCGCTACGCCTTTCCAAGGCGAGACTTTCAACAAGACTTTGTCTCCAACCTCGAAAGATAATGGTTTTCGTCTTTTATCTGCGTAGCTCTTTTGTCGATCGCGAGCCGCCTTGATACGGTCTCGGGTCTGAAAAAATTTATCCGTAGTCTCTTGGACTAGTTTCGGGTCAATTAATTGACTATCGCCTGTTTCCGCCCAACATAGCGGAGAGCGACACTTTCGACCATATAGAGCTTCAAACGGTGCAGCTTGTATACTAGTATGGTAGTTGTTATTGTAGGAAAACTCAACTAAAGGTAGATGAGTATCCCAATTGCCGTCTAAATCCATAACACATGCGCGAAGCATATCTTCGAGTGTTTGGCTTGTCCTTTCGCTCTGGCCGTCAGTTTGTGGATAAAAGGACGTACTTAAATTCAAATGATATCCAAAGGCCTGTTGAAATGATTTCCAAATTCTTGAAACAAAACAACCGTCTCGGTCCGAAATGATTGAAATAGGCACTCCATGACGAGCCACTATTTCTTTGAGATAGAGTTCCGCTAGTTTCTCAGTACTATCCTTCTCCCGAGTCGGTTAGAAGTGTGCGGACTTTGTCAATCTATCGAGGATTACCCATATCATGTCGTGACCTCTTGAGGTCCTGGGTAACTTCGTAATGAAGTACATCGATATTTGTTCCCATTTTTAAACGGGAATCTCGGGTTGTTGTACCAATCCCGAGGGATTTTAATATTCGGCTTTGACTTTCGCATAAGTCAAGCATTCTCCGACATAAGTCGTGATATTACTTTTGAGGTTAGGCCACCAATAGTATTCTTTCAATACTTAGGCCTATGTGCTTCCTCCAAATATCATCTCGAAGGCCGCCAAAGAATGGAACCTAATTTCAACCCATAAGGTATAAAGTTCCATCTTCTTTCGGCACTAATTGTTCCTTCATGCCTCGAAGTGTTTCTGGTTGAATATGCTCTTCCTTGAGCGCTTGTGAATCATCTTCTCTAATGCTTGAACTCTCAGTATTCTAACTCGCTCCTTACGGCTCAAGGCGTTAGCTACAACGTTCGCCTTGCTCGGATGGTACTTTATTTCACAATCATAGTCTTTCAACAATTCAACCAACATCGTTGACGCATATTTTAATTCTTTTTGGTTGAATATGTGTTGAAGACTTTTATGATCTGTGAAAAATAATGCATTGAGTACCATATAAATAATGTCGCCATATTTTTAAAGCGAATACCACCACGCCTAACTCTAGTTCATGAGTGGTATAGTTTTTTCTCGTGAACTTTTAGTTGGCGTGACGTGTACACGATAACTTTTTCACGTTGCATGGGTACGCAACCCAATCCATGATGCGAAGCATCACAGTATACAACAAAGTCTTCAGTACCGTCGGGTAATGATAAGATTGTAAAATGCTATGCACCAATCTTAAGAATAAGTTGTAATGCTATATCTTGTTTTTCGATTGGGACGGATTTATTGTCTTTATGTGTGAGGGAGGTTAGCAATTGAGTAATTACAAAAAAAATCTCAATAGATCTCCGATGATATCACGCTAATCCCAAAATTTGTCGGACTCCAGTTGGAGTCTTGGGCACCTCCCAATTCTCATTTGCTTCAATCTTAGCTGGGTCTACTTGAATGCCTTTCTCGTTCACTACACGCCTGAGGAATTGTACTTCGCGAATCCAAAATTCGCACTTGGAAAATTTCGCGTATAGTTTCTCCTTCTTGAGTAGTTCCGAAATGGTTCTCAAATGTTGTTCGTGCTCATCTGCCGATCGTGAGTATATCAAATGTCGTCAATGAATACTATGACGAATTTGTCGAGATACGGCTTGCACACGCGATTCATTAATTTCATGAAGATCACTGTTGCTTTCGTTAAACCAAAAGGCATAATCGAGAAACTCGTAATAACTATGACGAGTTTTAAAAGCCATTTTCGGTATGCTTTCCTCATGAATTCATAACTGATGATACTCCGATCGTAAGTCTATCTTGGAGTAGAAGTTAGAATCTTTCATAAACCATTTGAGTTAGTTAGAAATTCATTTGTAACATGGTTTAGAAATATGAATTTTCATTCATCGAAATGTTGTGCACTTTTGCAAAACTTGCATGTCTTTCCACCCCCAAAACCTTTATAAAGATGTATAATGGTAAAGAGTGGGGGTTATGAACTCACAACATCCTTATTCGGTCAACTACAAGGTTCAGAAGGTACTAACCGATATGAAGATCTGGTTATTGGTGTGGCTCCCGTTACCAAGTCGATGTGAAACTCGACTTGTCGATATGGTGGTAGTCCTGGCAAGTCTTCAGGAAAGACTTCAGGGAATTCTTTTACCACAGGAATATCTGTCATCTGAGGCCCATCGGCCTTCTTGTCGACAACAAGCGATAGAAAGGCAATACAACCTTTCCGTAAGCACTTTTGTGGCTTCATGCAATTTATGGTCCGCAATGATGTGTTGCGCTTCTCTCCATGGACAACAAGTGTCTCTTCGTTCGGTAGTGGTAAGCGAATGATCTTCTCATGACAGAAGACTTCGGCTCGATTATTGGATAGCCAATCCATGCCAACCACTACGTCTAAAATACCCAACTCAATGGGTACGAGATCGATATGAAATTTCTGCTCCTGACTCGGCTAGTTTACCGTTTGCCAATTCTATAGAATGAGGAGACGTCTAGCTTACTTGACTCTAGGCCAAGTACCTTTTGAATTCTATGTAGTAAGGACTTCACTGTACAAATGTAGAGAACAATCCAATCCCTGTGTTTAGATGTAGGATAACCCAATCCCTATTTGTAGCTAGGACAATCCCGTCACTAGCCATGAAACTATGCTTGTGAAATGTTGCGATAAAGCTAAAAATCGGCAATGGTATCAAATAATATGGATGTGAAATGTTGATTGATAGGATACGTAACGGTGACCCTTTATGATTTGACAAGAGTCAGCTAATTTCCCATTAGCTAAGTTGATATAGTAATGTGTGTCCAACATGACTCTAATTCGAGTATATGCTTAACATTTAAAGACAATAGCTAAGCTCGGTGTTGGTATTAAAAGAATTGGTACATGATGATCGTAGAGTGTACGTACTCATGACTTCATTGGGATTTTGTGGAGTATTCATAGTTCTAGCCACACACACACTTATTCACTAGCTAGATCTGTTCTTAAGTATTATCGTCTTACTAGCCTTTGTTTTGCGCCCGGTATCAGCACACTGCTACTCTTGGTGCTTTTGCAATTGCCCTCATGATGAACGTCTCACTTGTCACATTTAGGATTTCGGTAAGTTACCAGCATACATCCTGGTGCCAAAATCGTTTATGGCAGCAATTGCCTTCATTTTTCTCATGGCGAGAGTTATTGTTTGAGTGATCGAGGTAGGGAGGGATTATGCGGTCATGCTTCGGATCTCCGAGGCTAAACCCAAAATGTAACACTCAGGGTGTTTGAATTCGGGTGTTACGTAGTATGGAAACAACCCTTGAGATATCGTGAAAGCATCAAGTGTAACCAACAATATTGGCTCCAGTTATGATCGAGTTCTTTTATAAAATCATATGAAAATAGATATGAAAATCAGATGATATAAAAGAATGATGTATGGTTAAATAAATAACCAATAGAAATGTAGTGTATAAATATATCATGTCTTGAAATAGAATATTATGTCTTGTGTAGAAGATGTCGCGTCTTATGCAAAATGTCATGTCTTGTCTTTGTCGAAGAGATTTAAATAACACCACGATATGCAATATAATATAAGCACTTATATATAGGAAGTACCAGTGGTGTATCCACCATGCTTTTATCATATTACACACGTCTCATCACTTACAAATAACCACCAAAAATGTCTTGTGTATACCAACGTCAAATGACATGTATAACAATGTCTTGCGTAACAATGTCATGTATAAAACATGTCTTGTGTAAAAGCAATGGTTTTCAACACATAACTTTTAACTTAAACAATTGATTCTTTTGGCGCCATGATCTTTTTAATACACACTATTAAAAGAATCTAGACATGTATTTGGATAAATAAAGTCTATCATGTGCCCAAGAATGAAGAATGCAATCAATCGGTCATGGAAACCTCAAGACCATATTATGCATACATGTTTGAATAAATGATAATGTGGATAACCAAAACCAAAAGGTGTAATGCCTCTTGCGTGTATTGGTCATATGTTTAAATGGAAAAAGAAGAAGAGAAAGAAGAAAAAAAAATAATTCGTTGAGGAGGGGAAACCAACCAGTGGTCTCCGTCCATATAATATGTATTCCCTACTCTATGGACCTCGATCATCCTAAGTAGAGAAAATCCTTTGTCTTACTTGTCCATGTGACAATTATGGTAATAGTGCTTGAGTTTCACGAGCTCTAGCAAGATTATTAGAATCTCCAAAAATGTAGAATAGAATGTAATGAGGGAGTTGCAGCATGGCGCATGCCATACCATCCCTTGGAAAAAGACAAATGTCAAACGACGGAATTTATTGTATCACTTCCAATAAATATGATAAGGTGGAATATGATAAAGTAAGGTAAGGTAAAGTAGGGTAAAGTGTCATAGACACCATGGAACCAACCCATGTTCAAGAATTTCGAGAATGTTGAGGAAAATCCTCCATGAGTAGCTAACAAGTTTTGTTTGTTTAAATGACTAGTCTCAACTGAATCGTGATATAGATCGAATGTTAGGTGTGAACAAATACGTGTCGTCTTCCTGTATTGTATTATATTGTATTGTAGGGTGTTATACTAACCACCACAGTTCGTGTTCTAATAGAATCTCAAATAATAACTTAAGAATTTCGAACAAATAGTGATCATTAGCTTGGCCCGCAGAGTCCACCAGAATTCCCATGCACTACAAGTTGTTATTACGTTGGCCACCGTAATAATAAATTGCCTTGCATGGTCACCCTAGCATTCTCTCGTACGAAGCTGCCGATCAATAAGAGAGGAAACGTTATTGTCAATATACCTTCAACATAGGAGGGACCTTCGTGATAACTCACGTGTCAACGTTCGTTGTCATTACTCGCAGAACGGTACGGCGTTAGGTGAAATAGAAATGAAAAGAATCTGTAATAATAACAACTGAAGAGGCACCTTCAAGATGAATACTTCATCTTCCTTGTAAGGACAAGAGTATATCCACCTTGATTAGTATAAGTCACATGGATCTCGTCCCACTAATGGAGTTGTTGTCCAAGGTTACCACCTTCGCCTCATCGTCATTATCATGGTCAGGCATCTCAGCATTCGCGAGAAAGCAACCATATTTTACGGAATTAAGTTTAAGATTTCACTTAGGAATCATGTTCGCCATAAGCTCCGCATTAGACATTGGGGTCGATATTTTCATCGTGTGAGTAAAGAATAATAATAGAGTTTGAAGTCGAAGGTATTTTGTTCTTGGCAAAATATTTCATGCAACATATATATGAACAACCTATATATATAATCATGTAAATCCTATCAATCAAGGATTTCTATCTTGTATAAGCTGAACCAGTAAACTGTTTATAATGCATAAACTGATAATGTAATGTATTGTAGGCACATAGTCTATTAATGTATTGTGTCTGTCTCACAGACTTCACCCATGGAAATGTCCTCGCTTGATTTATGTGAAATGAATTTTTGTTGTAGTGGACCTTGAAAAATGTTTATGCAATGAAAACCTTTTGACCTGTCCAATTTTATTTATAATATGCTCAACATGAACAAGAGGTTTTCGTGAGAGATCCCTAGTGATTGTAGACTTAGACTCGAGAAAGAATCCTGGTTCACTACAATCGATGCTCTGATACCAATCTGTCACACCCGCTCGTAGCGGAAGTGCGAGGTGTGATCTGATCGGTTCTCATTGCATAACAATATAAGTGAACAATACTAAATGAATAAAAACAAGCTCCAATGCCATTATCATAATTGTTTCGAAAGAACGCAACATAAGTTAAATGTATTTGTTACAAACCATCAAATGAAAATACGTTTTCATCGTTCTATACATCAAAATGTAAGTCTTAAAATGTCAAGGCTTTGACCACTATATCACCGCAAAGAGGCGGTATATAACGGGCAAACCCTTCAAATGGTGGCATGGAGTCTTGATACTTGCTTTCCTTGACTGAAATGTCTGCCAGGTCCACTAATTTCCTGAAATACATGTTAAGTTTGAAAACATCAACAAAAGTTGAGCGAGTTCATGCAGTTTAGCTGTATGAGATGTATCTGTAAAATGTGAGTTGTATAAAATGTATCCGTAAAATGTGAGTTGTATAAAATGTATCCATAAAATGTGAGTTGTATAAAATGTATCTGTATGTAAAGATGTAGTATGTAAAGCATCAATGAAATCATTGATCATTAATGTTTCGTGAGGACATTAATATGTGTGACGAATTAGGAAGCAATCCAAACCTAGACGATTTCATGTCGACTACTATCGACTGGGACACAAACGCACTCTTCTGTATGGGTCCACGACCAAGAGTGGGGCTCGCCAATACCCATTAGATCTAACCACTTGTACCTAGGTCCAAACTGGATTAATGGTGCTTAGATGTATAACCCTAATTCGCACATGATCTAAGGTGTTTCATTCCCTAACTTTAACATACGTTGAACATGTATTTTCCCCGATAGTTGTAAAGTTGTAAAACATTTAAATGAATAGGGGACATGAACTCACAGAATCGCGTCCGTGAATAGAAGTAATTATGATCTCGCGTGTGGTCGTCTTGAACAATGTTGCGACCTACAAATGTTCTTTATTTGTTAGACACTTCGGTCTTTATAAATGACTTGAGTATAAGTCTTGTGTCTTGAATATGTGTTAAGACCTGTATGTCTTTGTTATTCATTGAACAGTGTATTAGATGTATTAACTGATAACTGTTTAGTGTATATATTTCTCCAAATACATATTCTTGTATATCGTGAGTTGTATCATCGGGTCTTGTCTTCTTGGTTTCGTGTCTTGTATAAGTAAATTGTATAATTGTAATGTTTATCAATTATATGTCATTGGGCTTAGCCCAAGAATTCATGTTATTGGGCCCAAATAGTGTTGGGCCTAAATAGTGTTGGGCCTAAATAGTGTTGGGCCTAAATAGTATTGGGCCTAAATAGTGTTGGGCCTAAATAGTGTTGGGCCTCAATAGTGTTGGGCTTAAATAGTGTTGGGCTTAAATAGTGTTGGGCTTAATGTTATTGGGCCTTGGCCCATATGTTTGGTATTGGGCTTAGCCCATGAGTTTTTGATATTGGGCTTAGCCCATGTATTTATGTTAAGCCCATTATGAAGATAAGCCCATTAAGAAGTGTAAGCCCATTTGTATAAAATAGTCCATTAAGAAGTCGCCCATTTGTATAAAATAGCCCATTTGAAAGTATAAGTCTTTCATTTTTATAAAAACATTTTTATAAAAATCACTAAGTATACTTTTTAGTTAATAAAAACATAATAGTTTTTATAAGTTTCAAAATGTCCGAATTTTGTTAATGGTAATGTAATTTTTGTGTCCGCGTCGAAAGATCGTCTATACGTCGTAGTAATTCCTCGGAATGGCGATATGTTTATAGATTCGCCCGTCGTCCGTTTTGACCATAAGTTGTGTCCGAAAGCTCGGAATGTCCGTAAGTTGTTTTCAAGTGTGTCTATATGTATTCTTGTAAGTCTTTAGTTGTAAGTATGTCTTGTATTTATTTGTGTCATTGTTATCAAGTCTCTAACTTTTATATATAACTAATACAAATAATAAACACATAGCACATACTTGATATGTTCACTAAATATATATTTTACCAAAATATATATTTATGTCAATTTTTATGTTTAGAAAGACCAACTTTCAAATCTTGTAAAGACTTTGTTAAAAACGACAATTTTTCTAACACATGATTTCTAAGAAAAAAAATAGCCATAGTTCATTCGAAATATGAACTTTTCCATGTTATCAAAACATATGATTTTCTTTTAAAATCAACAACAATTACCTCATATAATTTCTACACAAAAACACATGAGATTTATAACATAACCTCATTAAGATGATCTCAAAATCATGTAGGATTTTATACATGATCATAACATATGCTAACTAGTTCAAAAACCAAGTTTAATTCTAGTTTTAACAACTTTTATAATAAAAATCTCAAGTTGTATGTTACTTTTTATAATCTTGTAAAAGTATTGTTTTTAGTGAAAAACCTCAAATACTTTCACAAGATCAAATGTTATGATCATCCCTTTAAACCTTATGTTAAAAACCCTTTAACATAAATATGTATAATTGTTAGATCATATTTTTAAAACATCCTCTAACAATTTATTTATATCATAATCGTCATAACAAGATCAAATATGCATATAACAAGTCTTAGATCACAATATAAACCAACATAAATATATCATGATTATTATTTTTGCTTCTTTGTATTTTTCATGTTTATTATGTATGATTATTTAGTTATTTATTAGTTATAATAACAATCATAAACATAATATAAGTTAGAAAAAAAATAGATCTTGAAGCTTACTTCTAGCACTTGGCTAGGGATGATCTTAGAAGATGATTAAGAACCAAAGAAGATGATGATCTTGATGATTGAAGGTTCTTGGATGGATGAAAAAGTGTTCTTTTACTTGTAAGTGCTTTAGATCTTCTTATTTTCCATGGAAATCCATTTTGATCAACAAATAAAAGACTAAAATGAAGTGGGTTTTTGGTGTTCTTGGTAAGATGGATGAAGATGATGAGAGAGTTTTAGTGAAAGTAATAAAAGATGAAAAAAAAATGAGTGTAAGGAGCTAGTTTACTTAGTGAGTAAGTGTTGTAATAATTCACCAACATAATCCACTTGCAAACTAATAAAATATCTAGATATTTAACAAAAAAATTAGGGTGTGGGACCCCTTTAAAACCGTTCAAAACAACATGGGGGGGGGGGGGTCTTGAATTGTTGAATTGTTATTAAGTGTTTAAAGTGTTAGAAACTTTTAGCAAAGTTTAGGTGTTTTGGTGTTTAAATGTTTCAAGTGTATAAATGTGTTAAGAAGGTGTTAAGTGACCATTACTAGTCTAATATGATCTAAATAATATTAGATGGTCACTAAAAAAAAGATCCGACATTGTTCGGATATTCGTTTCGAATTGTTTCGGTTAGACGTTATTTGAACGCTAAGTTGTGTAACTTGTATGAATTGATGTAGTTATTGGTTCGGATGATACCCGAAAGTATCCTCATATGAATTATATGTTTAATAACATTTTTACATGTCTTAAAAATATTAGAAAGCTGATTTCTGCAGAATTTCTGCGGAAAAGTGTTGAAATTGTCGCTTTTAGTGCTTTTCGGCAGTTTTTAGTGTTATCGGACATCGGGAAAGTATTAAACCAAACCCTTGTATTTCCATATAGGGTTTAATGTATATTTGATGTTGGACTTTCTTCTGAGTCCTAAAGATGTAATTTAGATGGTTTCTACGGATCCAGAGTTTTCGTCAGCACGCTAGTTCACTAGGTACTACTCTAGTTGTTTCGATGCATTGTTTTAAACTGTTTCAAATATAACCAATAGAAATGAATAATGTGCATCATAAATGAGTGTTCTAAGATGTATATCATGTAATCAAGAAATTCGGATATTCAAAACACATATTTGTATAATGTAATTCATTGCTTTAAATGTACGTAAATTACGAGAAAGTGGCAGTTGTCACACCAGATGAGATTCTTTGCAACATTGCTCTAAAGTTGAAAAATTCTCTAGCAATGAGCATCAATGCAGCTAAACAACAAATGAGTTTCTTGGCATCAATTCTAGAATCATACGAAAGTCTGGCAGCAGGAAGAATCAGAAATCCTGAGCTAACAAAGGAAGATTACAACCAGATAGATCCAAAGGAGATGGAACTCATTGATATCAGGTGTTGTTTGGCTAGTGGCATTCGAAGAGCTAAGAGGTTCATGGAGATAACAGGTAGGTAGGATTTGGGAGGTTTGCTTAGCACAAAGCTTGGCTTTGACAAGGCAAAAGTGACATGTTTTCGATGTAAGCAAAAAGGTCATTTCAAGAGGGAGTGTGTTAACCGTGAAGTAGCTAATCAGGGAAATCCTTTTCATGATGATTACTACAAAAAGGAAATTTATCATAAAACCGGTGAACAAACTTCTTGAGAAAGTCTAAAGCAGATTACTAGAAATTCATCAAAAGATAAATCACAAGCTTTAGTGATACGTGATCAGGTTAAACCCAAGATTGAACATGCCAAACACAGGGTCATTCTGGAAGATGAATGGTTTAATTGGAATGATTATCTTGATGATGATGATGATGAAACTGCTTTAGTGGCTGAAATGAAACAGAGTGCATTTGTAGCAGTGGTGAAAGAAAGGATGAAAGAAGAAATTCTAAAAGAGAAAACATACAGAGAAAGATGTATTGTTGATTACAGAATTCAAGAAATGGAGCAAGAGTACCAAGAAGCAAGGAATTATGGAAGGTACGATAAGAAGCGAGAGTGTTACGTCAACAAAAAAGGAGAACCTCTTGTTCATCCAAGCAGAGTGGTGTATAACGACGTTCTTGCAGTAATTCCTCTATCCGGCGAATGCTATTCAAATTTCGTGAAAGATAAAGATTATGTGAAAAAGCTAGATAAAATCATCAGAGATGTCATGACAGCAAGTCTAAGACAGAGAGATGAAGATAGGATGAAGAAGAATGTTGAAACTTTGGTGGATGATCTGAAGAAGGTTGCTGAAGAAGAGAAAGTGAAAGTTGAAAAAGAAGAAGAAGCAGTTGGTGAAGAAAAACTGAAGTCTATAGAAGAAGCTGTTACTGAAGAGCAACAAAATGAAGAGGATCTGAAGAAGAAGAAAGAAGAAGCTCATGAAAAGTTGGATAAGTCGGTTGATGTAGCTGGTAATGATGAATTTGTTACTGAGGAGCAGATGGAAAAGAAAGCTGATCAAAATCAGAAGGCAGAAAAATTCGAGATGTCGATCACTGAGGTAAATAATTCATCTGAATCTTCTGAAATCTTAAATAAAAATGTTGAACAGTGCAAGAAATGCATGGAAACGTGCAGTGCTTGTACTGGGAAAGATGAGAAATTCAGAACAAGAGACATTGAATTTACTAAAATTGAAAAAGTTTTCAAAGATAAATGTAAAGAGATGTTAGAAAACGAAAAAGTTTTGAAAGATAATGATGAAATACTGACACAAAAATGTAAAGTCTTAGAAAAAGAAATTGAAATTTTGAAAGAAAAATGTTCAAAAATGACTGAAGAGTGTTTACAAAAAGAAAATGTAGTTCAAGAAATAAAAAAAGAATATGATTCAATAAAACTTGCATATCATATTACAAAAGAGTCATATAATGATGTGAAAAGTCAAATGAAACTTGTACAATCGAGATTGAAACATTGTTCTGAAACATCTGACACACTTAAGGGACAGTATGAAATAAAACAACAAGTTGTAAATTCTTATATTGAAGATGTTGCTAAGCTAAAACGTCAAATAGCTTATTTAGAACAAGATAATAATAAGTTGCATAGTTATCACGCTTCATCATATGTTCTAGAATGTATTTTCAATTTAAAACCGGATGATAAAGATTCTAAACAAAACAAGAAAGGAATTGGATCAGAATATCATCAGGTTCCATCACCGTTTGAGGAAAAATTCACATTCTATGATGACGAGAAGGTGGAAAAAGCTTTCAACATGATTGATCAATTGCTAGATAATATTGGCAAAACCTATTCCAAATCTGATGATTCTAGTGATTCAGAGGTGGTAGGTAAGGTCGTTGAAAGTGTTTTAAAGAAGAGTCTACTGAAACAGTTAAGTCTGAGTCACAGGATGAAAGTGAGGGAAGTTTTCATGAAAGTTATCTGAAAATTTCAAAATCTGAGAAAAAAGCGAATTGTCACACCCCGACCACGTAAAACAACAAATCGTGGAGGAAATATCGGGGAGTATCGTAACAGAATCATTGTTTCATAACCAAGGATCAAATAGTTTTGTTTTATTGAATTAATGAACACATTGTTTTATTACAAATCACATGAATACAAATATTATCTTTCAAGTTTTAAACTCGCTAAGGCACGAGTCATTCCTATGTATAGCATGTATCAACAATCATCACATAGCAGCACCTGAAACATGTGTAAAAATTGGTACGTCACCATAAAAATGCATGTGAGATACATAGGTTTTATTAATTGTTGGTGCATTCATCTGTCGTCTTCGTCTTAAGTCGAGTCTCTGGTAGCGTTGCGGATCTGATCAAGTGACATCACTAATGACATCATCATGTGACATCATTAGTGATATCACACTCATGACATCATTCTAGAAAGTCAAAATATGAAACAGATTTGATATTGTGAAAGGTTTCGCTTGAAGACAAATCTTAAAGTCAACATGAAGATTTCGCTTCAAAGAAACTTGTGGATTTCGCTTCAAGTGCCTCAAGCGAAACCATGGGTATTATATATAGGTCAATTGTCTTCTCATTTGTAACAGTTCCATCAGAAGTGTAACGTTACTCTGCCGGTTTGTCAAGTCGATATATGAATGAGAAGATCGTATTAAAGTGATATAACTCTGTTTCTACTCATTTCTTTCTGATTCAAAACAGTTTGTTTGTTTCCGCCACTCAAACTGTTGTATATTAGCTCAAATTGACTCATTCGGTCGTCAAATACGATCCTACAATTGGTATCAGAGCCAGTTATGAGCCAATATACCTGAATCAGTTGGTTTTTCTACACATAATTTGATTTCTGGACTGTTCCACGGACAAAATGGACTGAGTTTGTCACAGTGTGTGTAAAAGAGAGTTTTAACAAATCCTTGAGAGTTTTAGCTTAAAATTCAGACTATTTCACATAAAAATGGCCAGAAAACAAGGTTTCGCTTGATCGTAGCTTAAACAAACAGATAGATTTCGCTTGAAATCAGTGGTATTTTGAAGCGAAATAGTAGGTTTCGCTTGAAAAATCTGTTTTTGTTTGACAAAGTTTTGAGAAGGTTGAAGCGAAAGCTTGATTTCGCTTGAAGTAACCAAAATCAAAGGATTTCACTTGAAAAATCTGATTTAGATTGAATAGGTTTTGTTGATTGAAGCGAAATTTTTGCTGTGTTTTTGCTTGAAAAACATTTGTGTCTGTGTCTGCTTGAAAAACCGAAAGAGGTTACTGAAATCACGTGTTATATGTCAGAATACATGTGATCTTATCTGTGTACATCATCGAGATATTAAAAACATTAGTGTTGTCAGCTTACTGTTGTGATTACCTATGATTTTGCATGTGATCCGATAAGTGGATTGTTTGGTCAAATTACATTGTGAGAAATATTAAAAATTTGCCGCCCATTTTACATGAGAACAAAATGTTAGTCGGTCATTAAAAATCCACGAACTCTTGTCGGTTATTATTAAAAAAAAAATCAATTTTTTTTTGTGAAAGTGATAATAGAATATATTGAAAGGCTCAATCAGATTTCTACACTCTTAAAATTGTCGGTTTAGTGTGTACATCGATTTGTGTGAACTGTTTGAAAAGGTTCATCAATTCATGTGATTTGTCAGGTGTTGTTATTTGTTGAGCATGTGATAGTGTAAAGCATCATCAGGTCATGTGAACATACAGTTGAACGGTCAAATAGAAGTTATTAATGCTTTTGGAATTAGTGACCCATGTTTGACAGTCGATTTTGTTGACCCATGCATTGTTTGTCGGTTGTTAAGAGATAATTGTTTGGAAATTGTGAATTGATATTTGAATATACTGAATCGAAAGGCCAAATCAAAATTATCTTCAAATTCGTTAATATTCAAAGGGACGGCCCATGTGACTTAAAGTGTAGGCCCAAGATTTGATTGTGTGAATCTTTGTATTGATCAAAATTTGTTTTTGTAATTCTTTCATTACCAAAAATGAATTCTGAGATCTATATCGCACTGAAAAAATTTGATAATTTTGCAGGTATCAAGGGAGAGTCTATAAAAGAATTATTTGATAGATACTGCCATCTAGTTTTGGAAATGGGAAAATTAGGGATAACCAAGTCTAATAAGGAGTGGGTTGACAAAGTGGCAAATGTTTTACCGCGTGATGTGTGGGGAACGTATTTGTTAGATTTGAAGGATAGACATTCAGACTTGAATTTGAGCGGGTTTATCGAGAAGATTGAAGATCAAGAACTTGAACTCCAAAAGATTAGAAAAATGAAGTTTGTTGATACTGAGTATGTCAGTATCGAGTCAGTTCAAAAAGAGTCAGATCAGGAGTCAGGAATTGAGAAGGTCAAATCTGAGAAAGTGTCTGAGTCAGAGTCGAAAAATGTCGGTAAACTAGAAGTAGAAACTGTTTATGAAGCAGAATGTGATGAAATAGTAGATTCAATATCTGAAACACCATGCCAAAAGTGTTTACAACCGTGCATGGAGTGTCTTGAAAAAGACACTAAGTTTCAGGAATTGAAAGAACATGCTGACATGTTAAAATTTGATCTAGGACAAGTCAAAGAAGCATATGATACTCTATCTAGAACAGTTAAAATGATTAAAGAGGAAAGTGTCGAAAATGATAAAGCCACAAAATTAGCAAAAGCTACACTTTTTGATAAACAAGTGGAAGTCAATTTTCATTTGGACACCATTGCTTCATTAAAAAAGGAATTGGAGTTAACAAAAATTGAAAATGAAAGAATTGATAAGAAGTTGATGAGTTATATAGCATCTTCATATGTTCTTGAACAAATTGTTCCACAACAGCCCAATGCTGAACCAGTCTTTAAGAGTGTTCCACCCCCAATGTGGAATCATTACACACAGAAATATCCAGATGGGGTGGAAGCTGCTTTGAATCTCAAATTGAGATCAATTGAGGATGATTTGCCTGAGAGCATAGATGTTACATTCTCTGCATCTGACACCGACAGCGAGTCACAGGTCCTCAAGATTGTTGTCGATCAGGTGTTAGATGAAGAGAGTGATAACTCTGATGTTGAAGTTATGAAATCTCATTCTGAGAAGGCTGTTACTGATTCTGAAGATGAGGGTAATTTTTTAGAACGTTTTATACCGAAATCGGACAAGAGTGCGAATGATGATTCGATTATGGTAGTATATACTATGATTGGAACAGACAAACTTTATTCTGATTACGAGTATCCTCTTCAGAACGTTAAGATTGAAAATGTTGAAAAGGTTTTCAAATTGGTTGAAATTGACATTGATATGATAAACAACAAAGAATTCTTTTTGAAATCTAAAAAATCATTTGTTACCACACATGTTAACAACTTTGAAAAAAAGGAATAGGAAGGTAATGGTAACAAGAAAAATGGTAACAATTTTAAAAACAAAGGAATTGGTTTTGAAAAGAGAATGGCTAAGAATGTTAAACCAAAGGAAACAATGAATGATGTTTTTGTTGTTGGTCCAAGTGTTGATGCTGAAAAGGAGTATATTTTCAGTCAAAAAGCCATTGATGATTTCAATGCAGCTAAAGAGTTGAGAGAAGAGACCTACAAATCAACTTTTGTCGAATATGACAAAAGAATTTGTTACCGCTGCAATGAGATTGGTCATATGGCGAAGCAATGTACCAAAAAGATTGAAAAATCCGTTTTCAAGAAACCTGTTTTGCAAAAACCAAAACCTAAAACTTCAACTGATGATAAGGGTAAAAAACCAATGGTTTCGTCTGTCCGAATTCTGAAAGCAGTTGACGATTTCAATACAGCGAAGAAACTAAAAGAAGAGTCGTTCAAATCAACTTTTGTCGAATATGACAAAAGAGTTTGCTATCGCTGCAATGAAATCAGACACATGGCAAGACAATGCAAGAAAGTTTTTGAAAAACCTGTCATTAAAACATTTGTTAAAAAATCTCAACCTAGGTCACCAGTTAACACAAAGGGCAAAAAGCCGATGGTTTCACCAATTCGAATCTTGAAAAGGGGTGATTTATTGAAGTCGGAAGATAAGCTGAAATCAACATTTGAGATTGGCGAATTTTCAAAGTCCCAAATGACTTCAAAGATTTATCCAAAAACGAAAACTTTTGAAAATCAATTTTGGGTTGTAAAATCAAAACCATCGGTCGAAGAAAAAAAGATGGAAAACATTTTGAAAAATGAAACAAAAGTTGTTGAAACCAAATCACAATCAGTTGAGGTAAAGAAAATGGAGAACGAGTTAAAGTTTGATTCAAAAGCTTTTAATCCTACTGTTCAAAATATTTTTGGAAAAATGGTTGAGGGTAAGGTAAAAGGAGTTACAGAATTTTATGAATCAAAAAGGTATGTTCAAAACACCCAAGGACTGTCAGGCTTGGGTGAATCTCTTTAACTGAAAAACCTGACTTGCCGGAACTCCCAGGTTTGTAAGCGAGGAGTAGGAATCGGCACCTTGAGAATTCAATCAACAGATGATGATTGGTTGAAAATGTTTGATTGGATTGATCTTAAAAGTGGTAAATCAGGGACATTAAGTTGTATCTGATTTTCTACAAGTGGTTGAAAAACAACGTGATGATTTGATCCCCAATTTTATAAGTGATAAAATCAACAAAACTTATTTTCCGGAAAAACCATTTGATTAAAACAAACTTAAGTGTTTTGAAATCATAATGGGAAAATAGTTTGTTGTGAGGGGGAGTTCTGATTGTTTATGCCAAGTGGATGGCGAATTGAGGCAATTCGATATCAGTTGTCATGTTACTTATACAGTTTGTTTTCAAATTTCCTAAAATGTGTTTGCATTTTAGGGGGAGTAAGAATTTTAGAAAATCCAAAAACATTTGAAAATTTGAAAAAGTCAAAAATATGATAAAATTAAAAATGAGTTTTGTTGTCAAAAAGAGGAAATGATAGTAGATCAGTTAGACTGTCACAGCATGCTAAAGAAATGAAATGTTAAAATGTGATAAACGGTCTCACTAAAGATGTGACGATAGGCTCAGCTAGACTAGTAGATTTGCGATAACGATACAAACTTAAATGAAAAAGCCTAGGTTCTAGTGGGAAACACGGTTGAAAGCATAGTACTTAGTTTTGTCCTTCTTGATTGTGTGCCTACTCAGTAATCGCTGATTGTCGAAAGACATAAAACTGGTTAAGTTTGTGAACTTTCACAACTTTGCTAAAAAGTCGCTGTGATTGTGCATTTTATTTTGCAAAGATTTAAACTTGTTTGATTTCTTTATTTTGTTTAAGCATCGGACATCCTCTGCGTATACGTGAGTATCGACCTGGATGTTGTTGCCTAAACGTTCTGCTTTATTTTCTTTGGTGTTTCGTTTAAGCTTTGGACCTCCTCTGCGTATACGGGAGTATCGACCTGGTGGTTAAAGCCTAAACAACTTCAACTTGTTTTATTTTCTTATTTTGTTTAAACATTGGACTTTCTCTGCGTATACGGAAGTATCGACCTGATTGTTAATGTTTAAACATTCTGCGTTGTTTTCGCACATATCACAGTTGATGATAGTTTAAAGGCATTACTTGAGTTAGTGTATTGCATGATGAGGGGATATGCTGAGATCGTGGGGTCCATAAGAATTTAGTGCAAAAATTAATATACCTTAACGTATCAGTAAGCATTTCGAAAGTTTTTAGATTGAGCTTAAGAAGACAATTATATCGTCAATCAACGTGAATCGTTTAGAACTTAAAATGTTTAAAGCTTAACGGTGCTAGTGATGTGTCTCAAAAACTGATATGATCCTCTTACACAAACTCACAAAAATATGTTTGTACATATTTCATTTCTGCATTTAATTTCTGTTATTGCATTTATGTTTCATAATTTTTGAAAAATCCAAAAAGATTTTCGACAACTGATGTTGAAAAGCTGATATTCAAAATCTCAAAGGCTAAACAAGATGAACAATTGGTTTGGTTAAAATGATGAGAAGTTGGAAGATAATCCTCAAATGTTTAGATGATTCATTAATTTGAATCACAATATCGTGTGTTATATGTTTGAGAATTTTGAGTGAGTCAAAATTATTTTGTCTTACGAGAGGTTGAGATGTGTAGGTTTTTGAATCTGTTGCTACGGAAAGCCAGGTGTCGATCCCAAAGGCACGGAAGCTTGATGAAAGGGGGAGCCTGAAGAGACTACCGAAAGGGAGAGCTGAATCTGAAAACAGATCCACCGGGATTATGTTCGAGCAAGAGGGAATCTATTGATGCTGATTGAAAAATGAAGCACAAAGACTGATTAAGACTGAAGATGCAAAAACTCGACACTGAAGACTCGTCAACATCTGAGGGGGAGTTTGTTGGTGCATTCATCTGTCGTCTTCGTCTTAAGTCGAGTCTCTGGTAGCGTTGCGGATCTGATCAAGTGACATCACTAATGACATCATCATGTGACATCATTAGTGATATCACACTCATGACATCATTCTAGAAAGTCAAAATATGAAACAGATTTGATATTGTGAAAGGTTTCGCTTGAAGACAAATCTTAAAGTCAACATGAAGATTTCGCTTCAAAGAAAATTGTGGATTTCGCTTCAAGTGCCTCAAGCGAAACCATGGGTATTATATATAGGTCAATTGTCTTCTCATTTGTAACAGTTCCATCAGAAGTGTAACGTTACTCTGCCGGTTTGTCAAGTCGATATATGAATGAGAAGATCGTATTAAAGTGATATAACTCTGTTTCTACTCATTTCTTTCTGATTCAAAACAGTTTGTTTGTTTCCGCCACTCAAACTGTTGTATATTAGCTCAAATTGACTCATTCGGTCGTCAAATACGATCCTACATTAATACATGATTCATGACTTATAAGTTTAGAAGAATGTTTATAAAAAAGTAGTCATGAACTTGTAAAAATGTTTTCTTTATAAATCATGCGAAAATTTATGAGAAATTTGATGATATAAAAGAATAATGCTTAGATAATTAAATAATCAAGTAAAATGAGTTTGTATAAAATATGTTGTTTGTAAAACAATGTTTTGATAAAAAGGTTTGTAGTATTTATAAAAATATACCTTGGTTTTAAGGAAGTCGAATGAGTAATATGTGACACCTGTGCCTCCACGGCCATCAAACAAATACCAAATCAATGAAATATTGTATTTCATACTTGGGATTTGTATAAATATGTGTATCATTTGCACATATCAATTCTTGTTCGATTTCGAGCTCTATATCGCTTTCTAGAAAGTTATACGCGCACTGATGCGTAAACGTAATCAGTTTAACGCGACAAACACTCCGGGATAGTGACAAAGGCTTAACATACCTTAAATAACATTTACATAACTTAGAAATAAGTTTTGGAAGGTTTGGTGTGCCAAAATCATGTTTATTCTCTTACAGGGACTAATTTCGACAAACTGTGAAAGTATGCCGATTCGTACTGTAACGAACATTCCGGAACTTGATCATAAGTTAAGCATACCCTAAATATCCATTACATAGCTTAGAAATAGGCTTTGAGGGGTTCGATATGCTAAAATAAACCTATTTGATCAATATCTTACGTCCTGAATATATCCGGACATCCAAAAATTTATGTAATCATTAAAATATTTTATTTTAGTGATTGGCATGATAAAATGCCATTCGTAGCGTAATTTAGATAGTTTTTGGGTTCATTACGATTTCCGTCGTAATTAACCGAACAACGCAACCGTACGACCAAACGAACCGACATCCGAGATGTTTTTTAGAATATTTTAAGTTCCTTATACTTTAACTCTATTTTAGAGCCTTGAAATGGGGTTAACGGGACATAAAAGTGCAAAAAAAAAAATCAAGTTTTACACGTGTAGGGACCATTTTTGAAATTTCTGGCAGATACATTGAACTTGGTCCATTTTAGAGATTTTGATGGTTTTAACCCATGGTTTTGCAACCTATGGGCAGGTATTAATGGTTTTTATGATACTATGGACTCATATTAGGGGCTCCCATGGTTTTAGAAAACAATGGGTGCAAGTGTACGGCCTAGATCAAAGCTCAGGTTTCAAGAAACGATCTTAACGGTTCTATGAAATCTATAAATACCCCCACCCACTTCACTCTCAAACTCACACCTTTGATCTGAATTTATTCTCTAAGTTGATGTGTTATCACTTCATACCTGAGAATATTCGGATCAAAGCTTCCGTTCTTGGACCTTTTGTAAGTCCTCTTTCGTGTTTTATGTGTTTTTAGCATGAAAGTCAAATTGTGTTTGACTTTCAGCTTTGACCAGTTTATGGTCAACATGAAGTTCGTTTAAACTTCACAACGTGAGCATAATCACAATGGTCATAGTCCCTTGTGACTATACCTACTGATTACCACGTTGATTAGGTGTAGTGACGAGTCGTAGTTTCAGTCAAAATACGCTTTAGCGCGTATTTTGCAACCAAACTAACCTTGGGTATCAAGACCCTTTGTCTTGATACCAAACCTGTTTTGTAACTTAGTTAAGCATGTTTTAACATGCTTAGCTCATCACTGTTAGGTTTACTTCTTATATAGGGTTGTAAGGTAAGCGGACTAAACACCCGCTTAGACTTTCGAACCCGACCCATTTGTTCGATCATTAGGATCCGACCTATATATCAGTGCTTTTATAGCATTACATATCGTAGCGTTATTTAAACCATCTCAATATTTGACATATTACATTTTACACAAATTAACATATCTTTACAAAACATTGTTTTACAAACAACATATTTTATACAAACTCATTTTTACTCGGTTATTCATATAACCATACATTGTGTCACACCCCGACCACGTAAAGCAACTAGACGTGGCGGAAACGTCGGGGAGTGTTGTAACAGAATCATTGTTTCATAACCATGGAATAAATAAATTCTGTTTTATTGAATAAATGAACTCATTGTTTTAATACAATCAAATAAGTACAACTATGATCTTCCAAGTTATAAAGTTGCTAAGGCACGAGTCCATCCTAAATGTAGCATGTATCAACAATTCATTGCAAAGCAGTACCTGAAACATGTGTAAAAATAGGTACGTCAGCATAAAAATGCCTGTGAGATACACAGGTTTTGTGAAAATAGGATTCATGACTTAAGTTTAAGAAAATGTTTAGTCATGAACCTTGTAAATTTGCTTTGTCTTGTAAATTATTTGAAAAGTGATAAATAACCCAATTGATATAAATGTATAAAAGAATAGTGCATGGTTAAGTAAATAACCATGTAACACGAGTTTGTATAAGTTAAGTTGTTTGAAAAACAATGTTTTGATAAAAGGTTTATAGTATATATGAAAATATAATTTGGTTTTAAGAAAGTTGAATAAGTAATATATTAAAATATATTTCAGTTCCAATATTGTTAACCCAAGTGTACTAAATAACGCCACGGTATGTAATGCAATGAAAACACTTATATATTAGAAGTACCAGTGGCGTATCTACCATGTTTTCATCACATTACACCCGTCCCGTTATCTAAACACTAACCAAAACCCAATCGTTTGATAGGTAGTATATTAAATATACTTTAGTTGTTCAAAATAATAGTTTCCAGTAGTATATTACAAGTATACTTTGGATTTGTAAATAACATATTAAACTATGTTTTGGTTTCATAAATAACATATCAAAATATGCTTTGGATGTGATAACATATTAAACTATGTTTTTGGTTTGTAAATAACATATCAAAATATGCTTTGGATGTGATAAATAACAAAATATATGTTGGTTTTGTACAATATCACACATGGGAGCATATCAAACTATACTTTTGGGAGTATAACTAAATATACAAAAATAATGTGATTTAAGAATTCATTCAGACCTAGTGCATCAAAATACACCTTTGAGACTATAGGGATACCACAAAGGAAATCCCTTATTTGGATGGAGAAACAAATTGGTTTCAGACACTCCATGACAACAGGAATGGGGTGTCAAATCCTATAGCGCTATATCATACTAACAACCGGTCTGGTGAACAAAATAAGTACAATTCAACAATTAATGTTATAGTCTTTGAAAAATCAGTGTTTAAACCATAGATAGTCGTTCAGTTTGTCAACAGATAAGTACTAACATGTATAATTAATTATACTTTTGGAAAACATGAAAATAACAGATAGGTACACATGCTTCACCCCAAAACAGTTTGAAAACAGTAAAAGAGGGGAACTATGTACTCACTTGAGATTGCTCAGAAGTCCTAAGATAACCACCAAGCAATGCTAGAGATCACGGAATCAAACGGCACCTAATATAGGTAACTATGTTAATTAACCAGACCTAAATCGGAGGATCGGATAGAATGAGGGCTTGTAAACCAAATGAGTATGGGAACTCATGTAATATGGTTTAACAAAGCCTACATACTAAATCAGAAGCTAACCTAAGTGCTTTCGACCCATCGCGACCCATTAAGGTAGCTTATGCTACGTTAATGCCTCGTGCGCGCAAAAGCGCACTCGAGACGTCTAACTAGCCCTATGACAAGTGTTATATGCCTAAACATGTTACATAATCAGTTATGTGACAAAATTTTAGGTTACATGTGCTTAATTACCAATTATACATGAAAAGGGTATTCTGGTAATTTACCTAAGGCATATAAACTACCTATCATACAACTACTCAAACGATGTGACCATAGGGTATAACCTCGGAAGGTTATTCCCTATATTCTATGGTCCTAAAGTATTTGGTCGGATCCTAATGATCGACTATATGGGTCGGGTTTGGAGGTATAAGAGATTTATTAGATCGCTTACCCTTACGACCCTAGACAACGTGGTAAATCCCACAACAATCACGTTGCGAAGTTCAAACGAACTTCGCATTGACCATAAACTGGTCAATGTAGAAAGTCAAACAAAGTTTGACTTTCGGACTCGAAAAGCAATAAAAGAACGAAGGAATACTTACGAAGTGTCCCCGAATGCTAATCTTTGATTCAAGTAGCTCAGGTATGAAACAAAGGTTTCAACTTAGAGCTTCTCAAATCAGATTCTAGTGGGTTTTGCAATGAAGTGGGTTGGGTATTTATAGATTTTGGTTCACCGTTAGGATCGTTTCTTGGATAACGTGTCTTGATCTCGCCCGTACACTTGTCGGAATGTTGTGGTAACTCATTTTGCCCCCACCATAAGAGTTTGACAAGTGGCCTTGGCCTTTGGGGTGTTTGAAAGGCTGTTAACAGCTGCTAAATTCACTGAATCTGGTCTGGGAGCCTGACACGGGCAGTGTAAGGGACACCCCAGGTTTTACGCGGGCCGCCTGGGTCCTCTGTTCAGAAACCAAGTTTCAAAAATGACAGTTTTGGTCCCCGTTGGTGTTAAAGGCCATTTCTGACATGTTTAAGGCCCGTTAAGCCAATGTTAAGGCCCTAAAATGATGCCTAAACATTGTGGACATGAAACATGCTCAAAAATATGTCGGATTTCAGTTCGTTTGGTCGTACGATCGCGATGTTCGCTTAATTACGACGGAATGCGCATAAGCGCGAAAAACGATCCAAATTGCGCGACGAATAGATTTTTCTCAAGCCAAACACTAAAATAAAATATTTTAGTGCTTACATAAATTTTTGGATGTCCGGATGTATTCAGATCGTAAGTTATGCGCGATAGTGCAAACTTGTGCACTTTTTGACGCTTTTAGTCCCTGAATAACCCAAAAGTTTATTTTAGCATACCGAACCCCTCAAAGCCTATTTCTAAGCTATGTGAAGGATATTTATGGTATGTTTAACTTATGGTCATGTTCCGGAATGTTTGTTACAGTTCAAATTGGCATACTTTCGCAGTTTGTCAAGTTTAGTCCCTGTAAGCGAATTAACTTGTTTTTGCCATACCAAAGCCTTTAAAACTTATTTCTAAGTTATGTAAAGGTTATTTAAGGTATGTTAAGCCTATTTCACTATTCCGGAGTGTTCGTTGGATTAAACTGGTTATATTTACGCATCAGAGCGCGTATAACCCTCCAGAAAGCGATTTAAATCTTAAAATCGAACAAGAGTTGATATGTGCAAACGATACACATGTTTTTACAAATCCCAAGTATGAAATACAATATTTCATTGGTTTGGAATTTGTTTGATGGTTGAAGTGACACAGGTGTCACAGTCTCCCCTACTTTAGGAAATTTCGTCCCGAAATTTAATTCTAGAGGAAACTTGTGAAGACAGCTGTGATGGTTTCGCCTTCTAATAGATCCATTGAACCCTTAAGTAAAACTCTGGGCCATGTTAGTACTCTTAGCGAATTTTTTAACCCTCAAAGTGAATTCCTTGTAATAGTAAAACATGGAATTTTGAACTACGGACAGAAGAATGTTTCTTATGAAGACTTATCATAGGAAACTTGGTGTGTGATTGAGATCAGAATTGGGGAGTGTGAGAATAAATGACATTAGTCGAGGTCCAAGACTTCTCCCATATCATTATTCTTGTGACTATAGGTCTTAACACATGACAAAGCTTCCTGTGGTTTCTGTGCACTGAATTCCATAATTATGTAGGCCTCCATAATTACGTAATTCCTTGCACAGTCCGCACAGTTCATTTCATAATGCGTAGAGGAAAAATCAATTGAATAAACATGAAGCGACTCGACTAGATCAACAAAGGATCTTTTCAATTAGATCAACGAACAATCTTTTTAACTAGATCAACACATGATCTTCTTAACTAGACCGTCGTACGATCTCCTTAAATAGACCACTTAAGGGATCTTTTTTTAATTATATCATCACATGATATTTCTAATCAGATTTTCAAAATCAATCTGTTTAACCAGACCATTCAAGAGGTCCAATTATAGAATAGTACTTTATAACCCAAGGGACTTAACTACAATGTTGAAGTCCATTAAGGATTTAAGATAGTAACTTTGGATATCCTACTATGAATCCCTCATATGAGATATGGAAGATTCTACGATGATTTGGATAGATCACATACAACCACAAAACATATAAGAAAGCACATAAGCACATAATTAGTTAACTTGATTCTTTAATTTGTTGTCTTTGAGCATGGATAATTAAAGCACATCAGGAATCCAATCCATGGATTTCATTTGGCAGTTTAATCATTTTCAAGGATCCATCTATAAAGATAGAAGGATTTTCAATAAGAGTTTGGCTTTACTTCTTAAAAGAAACGAGTGTTTAAGGTTCTTAGGGAGTTCACAAGTGATCATAAAATGACAGAACCATACGAGTAGTTTGTCTTTGGGTTGACATCATAGGGTTGCATCAAACATTCACATAAACGCATAAATTTTACAGAAATAAAAACAACAAATCTTTATTTATGTAACAACCGAATTGTCTTGAAGTATCAAAAGATAATAACCAAGGAAATACAAAACATTAATTATTCACTGTTGCATAATTGTTCACGTTTGCCTCATTGATGTTGAACACTCGTCCACGCACTGGAGGTGCGTTAACAAGTCTTGGGCAATTGTTTCTGTAGTGAGTAAGGTCACCGCAGTTATAACATGACCCCGGAGGGAACCGTGCTTGAACAGCAGCAGGGTTTGCAGCAGCTTGATTTGCATAACGACAAACATTGATCAAATGTCACAACCGCCCACAGTGGGTACATTTGTGACACTGCTCTTGCTCCAGATGATGACGGTTGCACTTGTTGCACATAGGTGCGGTACCAACATAGTTTTGTCTTTTGCAAGGTTGTGCTGGCTGGTTTGGTGCAACCTGTTTGTCTTGAGCAGTTACAACGTAGTTTTGAGAGGCTTTGCGCTTCTTCTTCTTGGACACCTCAGCATTTTCTTCCTTTGGTTCCACTTGAGCAGTCTTGTCAGATGGTCTTGAGTCGCCCTTCCGAAACAGCTTGCGCTTCCTGATATGGGATTCAGTCAGAGTGGCAGACAATTCAATGGCTTGTCTGACAGTAGTAGGGTTGCTGCCAGTAACAATATCCTGAACTACGTCAGGAAGACCATCAATGTATTTCTCAATCGCCTTATCCAAAGGCGTAACCATAGTAGGCATAACAAGCTCAATTCCTCATAGCGGTCAGTATAGGCTCGATGTTTCCCACTGTCTAGCTTCAAATCATCAAATTCCCTTTCTAGAGCCCTTAGCTCATGACGAGGACATAATTACTTCATCATAAGAGCCCTAAGCTCAGCCCAAGTCTGTGCTAATGCAACCTCAGCACCGCGGTCTCTCATAACCCCGTTCCACCACGTAAGAGCCCTCTTCTGAAACACACTCGAAGAAAACTCGGCCTTGCGATTTTCAGGTCACTGAACATGACGGAAAGTATTCTCAATGCTCTCGAACCATTGAAGAAGCCCAGTTGCTCCCTCAGAACCACTAAACTTGAGCGGTTTAGCCGAGTTAAAATTCTTGAAATTGCATGGAACATTGTTGTTGTTGTTGGCTTGGTTCCATTGAGCAAAGAGGTTTGGGAATTGAGCAGCCATTTGCTGCGCAATGATTTCTGCCAGTTCGGCAGTCGCTATCTGGTTTTCGCGTCGAGGAGGCATTCTAAAAGAGGAAAACATGAAAGGAAACGAGTGAGAGAATTAGACGAAAAGAATGAGATGAAACAAATCTGATGAAAGCAAGGATAGTGGTCACTTGTTTGTTACTACAAAGCAACAAACGACCCGGTGATTAATCAAAGTAAATAGGTCAAAAATAATGTATCGCGAAGACATGCTCGCCTATAAGTGGACACTCACCCCAAGAGTTCCCAGGTAAGAGTGACTGGTCCGATTATGTGGATTTGTACGAACACTCTAGCCTTAGACAGAAAACTCAGGGTACAGGCACCCACCCTTCCAGTTTGCATGTGTTCACATTATTTAGACCAACTTTGACGGGATTTGAAAACTTAGAGGGTTCAAAACCATATAATAAATCATCCTAGAGCAAATGATTAGTTTTCAAAGCGGGATAGAAATTTGTTTTCTTATTGTGGTTGTCACCTAAGAATAAGTGACGGTATTGTTTTAAAACTAAACACAAGAAAACTTGTGTTAGGGTCCTAGGAAGGTTATAGTCTAGGTCAAAGCATTACTAATAACCTAATTCCCTATAACCATTGGCTCTGATACCAACTTTTCTGTCACACCCCGACCACGTAAAGCAACTAGACGTAGCGGAAACGTCGGGGAGTGTTGTAACAGAATCATTGTTTCATAACCATGGAATAAATAAATTCTGTTTTATTGAATAAATGAACTCATTGTTTTAATACAATCAAATAAGTACAACTATGATCTTCCAAGTTATAAAGTTGCTAAGGCACGAGTCCATCCTAAATGTAGCATGTATCAACAATTCATTGCAAAGCAGTACCTGAAACATGTGTAAAAATAGGTACGTCAGCATAAAAATGCCTGTGAGATACACAGGTTTTGTGAAAATAGGATTCATGACTTAAGTTTAAGAAAATGTTTAGTCGTGAACCTTGTAAATTTGCTTTGTCTTGTAAATTATTTGAAAAGTGATAAATAACCCAATTGATATATATGTATAAAAGAATAGTGCATGGTTAAGTAAATAACCATGTAACACGAGTTTGTATAAGTTAAGTTGTTTGAAAAACAATGTTTTGATAAAAGGTTTATAGTATATATGAAAATATAATTTGGTTTTAAGAAAGTTGAATAAGTAATATATTAAAATATATTTCAGTTCCAATATTGTTAACCCAAGTGTACTAAATAACGCCACGGTATGTAATGCAATGAAAACACTTATATATTAGAAGTACCAGCGGCGTATCTACCATGTTTTCATCACATTACACCCGTCCCGTTATCTAAACACTAACCAAAACCCAATCGTTTGATAGGTAGTATATTAAATATACTTTAGTTGTTCAAAATAATAGTTTCCAGTAGTATATTACAAGTATACTTTGGATTTATAAATAACATATTAAACTATGTTTTGGTTTCATAAATAACATATCAAAATATGCTTTGGATGTGATAAATAACATATTAAACTATGTTTTTGGTTTGTAAATAACATATCAAAATTTGCTTTGGATGTGATAAATAACAAAATATATGTTGGTTTTGTACAATATCACACATGGGAGCATATCAAACTATACTTTTGGGAGTATAACTAAATATACAAAAATAATGTGATTTAAGAATTCATTCAGACCTAGTGCATCAAAATACACCTTTGAGACTATAGGGATACCACAAAGGAAATACCTATTTGGATGGAGAAACAAATTGGTTTCAGACATTCCATGACAACAGGAATGGGGTGTCAAATCCTATAGCGCTATATCATACTAACAACCGGTCTGGTGAACAAAATAAGTACAATTCAACAATTAATGTTATAGTCTTTGAAAAATCAGTGTTTAAACCATAGATAGTTGTTCAGTTTGTCAACAGATAAGTACTAACATGTATAATTAATTATACTTTTGGAAAACATGAAAATAACAGATAGGTACACATGCTTCACCCCAAAACAGTTTGAAAACAGTAAAAGAGGGGAACTATGTACTCACTTGAGATTGCTCAGAAGTCCTAAGATAACCACCAAGCAATGCTAGAGATCACGGAATCAAACGGCACCTAATATAGGTAACTATGTTAATTAACCGGACCTAAATCGGAGGATCGGATAGAATGAGGGCTTGTAAACCAAATGAGTATGGGAGCTCATGTAATATGGTTTAACAAAGCCTACATACTAAATCAGAACCTAACCTAAGTGCTTTCGACCCATCGCGACCCATTAAGGTAGCTTATGCTACGTTAACGCGTCGTGCGCGCAAAAGCGCACTCGAGACGTCTAACTAGCCCTATGACAAGTGTTATATGCCTAAACATGTTACATAATCAGTTATGTGACAAAAGTTTAGGTTACATATGCTTAATTACCAATTATACATGAAAAGGGTATTCTGGTAATTTACCTAAGGCATATAAACTACCTATCATACAACTACTTAAACGATGTGACCATAGGGTATAACCTCGGAAGGTTATTCCCTATATTCTATGGTCCTAAAGTATTTGGTCAGATCCTAATGACAAAAGTTCGGAGGTATAAGTGATTTATTAGATCGCTTACCCTTACGACCCTAGACAACGTGGTAATCAGTAGGCATAGTCACAAGGGACTATAACCATCGTGATTACAATCACGTTGCGAAGTTCAAACGAACTTCGCATTGACCATAAACTGGTCAATGCTTTCGGACTCGAAAAACAATAAAAGAACGAAGGAATACTTACGAAGGGTCCCCGAATGCTAATCTTGATTCAAGTAGCTCAGGTATGAAACAAAGGTTTCAACTTAGAGCTTCTCATATCAGATTCTAGTGGGTTTTGCAATGAAGTGGGTTGGGTATTTATAGATTTCGGTTCACCGTTAGGATCGTTTCTTGGATAATGTGTCTTGATCTCGCCCGTACACTTGTCGGAATGTTGTGGTAACTCATTTTGCCCCCACCATAAGAGTTTGACAAGTGGCCTTGGCCTTTGGGGTGTTTGAAAGGCTGTTAACAGCTGCTAAATTCACTGAATCTGGTCTGGGAGCCTGACGCGGGCCGCGTAAGGGACACCCCAGGTTTTACGCGGGCCGCCTGGGTCCTATGATCAGAAACCAAGTTTCAAAAATGACAGTTTTGGTCCCTGTTGGTGTTAAAGGCCATTTCTGACTTGTTTAAGGCCCGTTAAGCCAACGTTAAGGCCCTAAAATGATGCCTAAACATTGTGGACATGAAACATGCTCAAAAATATGTCGGATGTCAGTTCGTTTGGTCGTACGATCGCAATGTTCACTTAATTACGATGGAATGCGCATAAGCGCGAAAAACGATCCAAATTGCGCGACGAATGGATTTTTCTCAAGACAAACACTAAAATAAAATATTTTAGTGCTTACATAAATTTTTGGATGTCCGGATGTATTTAGATCGTATGTTATGCGCGAAAGTGCAAACTTGTGCACTTTTTGACGCTTTTAGTCCCTGAATGACCCAAAAGTTTATTTTAGCATACCGAACCCCTCAAAGCCTATTTCTAAGCTATGTGAAGGATATTTATGGTATCTTTAGCTTATGGTCATGTTCCGGAATGTTTGTTACAGTTCAAATTGGCATACTTTCGCAGTTTGTCAAGTTTAGTCCCTGTAAGCGAATTAACTTGTTTTTGCCATACGAAAGCCTTTAAAACTTATTTCTAAGTTATGTAAAGGTTATTTAAGGTATGTTAAGCCTATTTCACTATTCTGGAGTGTTCGTTGGATTAAACTGGTTATATTTACGCATCAGAGCGCGTATAACCCTCAAGAAAGCGATTTAAAGCTTAAAATCGAACAAGAGTTGATATGTGCAAACGATACACATATTTTTAGAAATCCCAAGTATGAAATACAATATTTCATTGGTTTAGAATTTGTTTGATGGTTGAAGTGACACAGGTGTCACACATTGTTCTTTTATATCATCTGTTTCCTTATCGATTTCTATATGATTTATAAAACAAAAACATCTTACAAGGATCATGACTGACTTTTGTTAAACGACTTTTTTTCTAAACTTATAAGTCATGAATCCTAAATCTATAAAACCTATGTATCTCACAGGCATTTTTATGCTGACGTACCTATTTTCACATGTGTTTTAGGAAATGATGCATAGGATTGATCAAGTTACACATAGGCAGACTCGGGCCTTAGAGACAATAAAAGATGCAAGACTAGTTAATTATGTTATGTTTCTTTGTTTGTTAAGATATTGTAACTCCTTTTAATCAATAAAACAAAATTTCAATTCCCATATGTTATGAAACAATGATTCCGTTACAACACTCCCCGACGATTCCGCCCCGATTTGTTGTTTTACGTGGTCGGGGTGTGACAGTAAAGTTGGTATCAGAGCTCATGGTTATAGGGAATTAGGTTATTAGTAATGCTTTGACCTAGTCTATAACCTCCCTAGGACCCTAACACAAGATTCTTGTGTTTAGACCTTAAAACAATATCGTCACCTATCCTTAGGCGACAACCATAACAAGAACACAAATTTCAAATCCGATTTGAAAACCAATCATCTGTTCTAGGATGATTTATTATAAGGTTTTGAACCCTCTAAGTTTTCAAAATCTCGTCAAAGTTTGGGTCTTATAATGTGAACACGTGCAAACTGGAAGGGTGAATGCCTGTACCCTGAGTTTTCTGTCTAAGGCTAGAGTGTTCGTACAAATCCACAGTATCGGACCAGTCACTCTTACCTGGGAACTCTTGGGGTGAGTGTTCACTTATAGGCGAGCATGTCTTCAGTAATACATTAATATGACCCGCTTACTTTGATTAGTCACCGTCTCATTTGTTTGCCTTAGGTAACAAACAAATGATCGCAATTTTTATGCATTGCCATTCTGTTTTGATTATCCGATAACATTTCACTTGTTTCCTCCTATTTTCTCCAGAATGTCTCTTCATCGCAGCGACACTCAAATGTCCGAGCAAACTGCCAAATTTGCCCAGCGAATAGGCGAAGTAATCCTAAAGTCTGTTGATTTAGGTGTCGCCATGTCTCGTCTCAATAATGGAGCTACTCAAGAGTTACCGAAGGAAGCAGAAGTCAAGCGTGCACCAAAATCAAAGAAGCGTAAGGCTTCAAAGAAACCCGCAGCAGTTGCACCAAAACCAGCAGGACCTAGCCAGGTGGCAGCACCACCAGCTAAGAAGCAATACAAGGGAACTGCACCGTTATGCAACAAATGTAATGGGTATCACCAAGCTCACTTACAATGTCGTCTGTGTGTATCATGTGGGTGAGTTTGTCACCTGGCAAGTGCTTGTCGAATTAACCCGAACCAAGGTGGTCCAAATTAACCACAAGCCAACCCTGTCCAAGTTCGCTTTCCACCTGGATCGTGCCACAACTGTGGCGAGATGGGTCATTTCATGAACAAATGCCCGAAGCTTGTCAATGCAAATCCAACCCACGGATAAGCATTTGGCTGATTAGAAGAAGCTGCTGCTCTAAATAGTTTGAATCCTATGCTTTTGTATCTTTTGTTGAACCCTAAAACAACCTGTTTTGTTTATAAATAAATTATCGTTCACAATTCTGATATACAATTGTAGTTACATGTGTGTATGGCATTTCTTATGATACCTACATCAAGGAACTATGTTCATTACAAGCTACTCTTGTGATTCTCCTTTTCAAGTGATCGCTCATGATTTCCTCGAAAATTTGAAGTACCCGTTTCATTCTAAGGAACGAAGTACAGAAAATAAAGTGACATTATGAGTAACCATGCTTTTTGCACATCTGTACCTTTAAATCCTTGGTTTGACAACTAAGGGAAATTTTTCGATCTCATACCCATTGCATTCTGGTTTTCATAACAACACACATAGTATTGGTTTTCAAAACAACCTTCATGATTTCAAAAATATTTTTTATATAGTTGAAAACATTTTTTTAAATAGTATATTTACCTAACATATCAAATACATGATTTCAAAAGCACTGTCTACGTTTCAAAAACAACCTTCATGATTTCAAAAATATTTTTATAGTTGAAAACATTTTTTTAATAGTATATTTACCTAATATATCAAATACATGATTTCAAAAGCACTGTCTATGTTTCAAAAACAACCTTCATGATTTCAAAAATATTTTTATATAGTTGAAAACATTTTTTTTAAAATAGTATATTTACTTAATATATCAAATACATGATTTCAAAAACATTGTCTATGTTTTAAAAACAACCCTCATGATTTCAAAAATATTTTTATATAGTTGAAAATATATTTTTTTTAAAAATAGTATATTTACTTAATATATCAAGTGCATGATTTCAAAAGCATCATTCATGTTTTCAAAAACCTTATACGTAATTTCAAAATTCATCTCGCATAATTTTAAAACATTTTTATACTTGTCTAATACACCTACTTTATGATTTCAAAAGTATTATGTAATGTTTCAAAAACGTTAAACACATTTCCAAAAGAACTCCATGCATAGTTTTTAAAAACATTTTTCTCATACATTGACTTAACCTTCAAATTCTGCTTCATATGGCACCTTGACATATCTAGCACCTTAACTTCATGAGCATTTTACCTTGTGTATCAACTTAAACGCGTTTAGTGCAAGGTTTTGAAACGCCTTCCGCTTTTCAAATCCCAAAATCCATATGGGATCCTCTTATCTTCACAATTAGATCCTAGTGGACGTTTATTGTTCAAATCTGAGTCCTTAATTGGATTCTTTGTATACCTTAATTCGAATATTACGATTCCTTGTAATCGAAATCGAAATTTTTCTTTTTAAGATCTTCCTATTCTTATGATTAGATTCTTATAATGTTTAAAGCACCAATCAAAATCCACAGATTGGATACCTGGTGTGCTTTAAATACATGTGCACAATTAACAAAATAAATTAACAAAATGATAACAAAAAAAAAATCAAGATAAACAATTATGTGATTATGTGATTTCTTTTATGCATTTTGTGTTTTTGTTTTCATTGTCCAAATCCTCGTAGAATCTTCCGTATCTTCATGTGAAAGATTCACAGTAGGATATCCAAAGGTACGGTCTAAATCCTTAATGGGCTTCTACGTAATCGTTAAGACCCTTGGATTATATGGTACCATTCCATCTTTCAAAAAGGCCCCTTGAGTGGTCTAAGTCAAAAGATTGATTTAGAATCTGGTTAAGAATGACATGTGGTGATATAGCTGAAAAGACTCCTTGGTAGTCTATTTAGATCATTCACTGATTTAAATTAAAAAGACCCAATGGTGGTCTAGTCACACTCATCACAAGTTTGTTCATTGTTTTCCCCTACACATTATAAAATACACTGTGTGAACTATGCAAGGAATTACCTAATTATGGACGCGTACATAATTATGAAATTCAGTGCACAGGAACCCAGTAAGATTTGTCATGTGTAAGAACTGATAGTGACAAAAATAACAAAACGTGAACAATGTAATGGAGGTACGGTGGATGCACCAATAACGCTTTATATACTTGCATATAAGTGTCCCTCTCACATTGCAACCATGATGTTATTTAAAGTTACTAGAAGTTCAGAACTCTAACCAGTGTTGTTTGATCTTTTCAACTTCATGTTTCAAGCTCACACAAGTTTCCTCTAAATAAATTTCGGGATGAAATTTTCTGAAGTAGGGGAGACTATGACACCTATGCCTCCACGGCCATCAAACAAATACCAAATTAATGAAATATTGTATTTCATACTTGGGATTTGTATGAATATGTGTATCATTTGCACATATCAATTCGTGTTCGATTTCGAGCTCTATATCGCTTTCTAGAAAGTTATACGCGCACTTATGCGTAAACATAATCAGTTTAACGTGACAAACACTCCGGGATAGTGACATAGGATTAACATACCTTAAATAACCTTTACATAACTTAGAAATAAGTTTTGGAAGGTTTGGTGTGCCAAAATCATGTTTATTCGCTTACGGGGACTAATTTCGACAAACTGCGAAAGTATGCCGATTCGTACTGTAACGAGCATTCCCAAACTTGATCATAAGCTAAACATACCCTAAATATCCTTTACATAGCTTATAAATAGGCTTTGAGGGGTTCAGTATGCTAAAATAAACTTATTTGATCAATAGAGAATTAGAGACTAAAAGCGTCAAAAGTGCATAAGTTTGCATTTTCTCGCATATCTTACGTCCTGAATATATCCGGACATCCAAAAATTTATGTAATCATTAAAATATTTTATTTTAGTGATTGGTATGATAAAATTCCATTCGTCGCGTAATTTGGATCGTTTTTGCGTTCATTACGATTTCCGTCGTAATTAACCGAACAACGCAACCGTACGACCAAACAAACCGACATCCGAGATGTTTTTGAGCATATTTTAAGTTCCTTGTACTTTAACTCTGTTTTAGAGCCTTGAAATGGGGTTAGCGGGGCTTAAAAGTGCAAAAAAAATCAAGTTTTACAAGTGAAGGGACCATTTTTGAAATTTCTGGCAGATACATTGAACTTGGTCCATTTTTGAGATTTTGGTGGTTTTAACCCATGGTTTTGCAACTTATGGGCTAGTATTAATGGTTTTTATGATACTATGGACTCATATTAGGGGCTCCCATGGTTTTAGAAAACAATGGGTGCAAGTGTACGGCCCAAATCAAAGCTCAGGTTTCAAGAAACGATCTTAACGGTTCTATGAAATCTATAAATACCCCCACCCACTTCACTCTCAAACTCACACCTTTGATCTGAATTTGTTATCTAATTTGATGTGTTATCACTTCATACCTGAGAATATTCGGATCAAAGCTTCCATTCTTGGACCTTTTGTAAGTCCTCTTTCGTCTTTTATGCGTTTTTAGCATGAAAGTCAAACTGTGTTTGACTTTCAGGTTTGACCAGTTTATGGTCAACATGAAGTTCGTTTGAACTTCACAACGTGAGCGTAATCACGATGGTCATAGTCCCTTGTGACTATACCTACTGATTACCACGTTGATTAGGTGTAGTGACGAGTCGTAGTTTCGATCAAAATAAGCTTTAGCGCGTATTTTGCAACCAAACTACCCTTGGGTATCAAGACCCTTTGTCTTGATACCAAACTTTTTTTGTACCTTAGTTAAGCATGTTTTAACATGCTTAGCGTCACTATTAGGTTTAGTGCTTATATAGGTTTATAAGGTAAGCGGACTAAACACCTGCTTAGACTTTCGAACCCGACCCATTTGGTCGATCATTAGGATCTGGCCAAACACATTATAGGACCATAGTTATATAGGGAATAACCTTCTGAGGTTATACCTTATGGTCACTTAGTCTAATTAAGTTGTATGATAGGTAGTTTATATGCCTTAGGTAAATGACCAAAATGCCCTTTTTAAGCATAAATTCATTTTAAACATACGTAACCTAAATTTTGACATCTAAACTGATTAGGGAACTTTATTAGACATGTTAAGGCATATGTTACTTGTCATAGGACTAGTTAGGCGATCCGAACGCATTTTACGCGAACGACGCGTTAAAGTAGCATGAGCTACCAAAACGGGTCGTAATGGGTCGTAAGCACTTAGGTTAAGTTTCATTTTAGGATATAGGCTTTGTTAAACCATATCATATGAGTTCCCATACTCATTTGGTTTACGAAACCGCATCCTTTCCGATCTTCCAATTTAGGTCTGGTTATTAACATAGTTATCTATATTAGGTCTCGTTTGATTTCCGTGATCCCTCTAGCATTGCTTGGTAGTATTCAAGACTTCTAAGAATCCTCAAGTGAGTACATAGTCCCCTCTTTTATTATTTTCCAAACATTTTGGGGATAAACACATGTGCCTACTTGTTACTTTCATGCTTTCCATGTTTTCATATCATATACTTGCTATGCTCATTAGTACAGTATTAGTACATGATTTCATTATGTTTTTGCTATGTATGTCCTTTTAGTGCATACTTAGTACATCGTTTTACATTTCATTTTATGCTATGTATGTCCATTTAGTGCATACTTAGTACATTGTTTTACATTACATTTTATGCTATGTATGTTCATTGTTGCATACTTAGTACATTATTTTACATTACATTTCTACTTTGTATGTTCATATAACATGTCAAAGTACATTATTTTCATAAAACATGCTTACATTTTGGTATGACATTTGGATTGTTTAAATGGGATAAAAATACATTCATTAACATTAGCTACGTCGTTCGTTAGTAGGTAGTGGTACCATAGGAATTGACAACTCCCGTTCCAAAAGTCCTAGGTTTGTTTGGATGGATGGAATGACCGAATTCGATATACATTTACTCAGATAAACCTTTAATTCGTTAGGGATTTATCACCACAGTCGCAAGGCTTGGATGTATGCATTTTCACAACACCGCATAGATGTTTGTATTAGTAAAGCATGCATTATTTTACAAAACATAACTTTTGATTATAATTTATCAAATGCATTGTTTTATACATTTATTTCATATAGGGTTGAGTAAATGCTTTTAATCAATAAATGCTTTTATTCACTATACATTACATTTGTTTACACAATAACATTACAACATTTGTTTGAACATTACATTATTGCATTTGACAATAAACAATTATTTACACATAAACATTTGACAATTGGTTATACATGAACATTTTTACATTGGTGGTTTGTTTTGGTAAGTGATTTAAATAACGAGGCGTGTGTAATAAGATAAAAGCATGGTGGATACGCCGCTGGTACTTCCTGTATATAAGTGCTTTTATAGTATTACATATCGTAGCGTTATTTAAACCATGTCAATATTTGACATATTACATTTTACACAAATTAACATATCTTTACAAAACATTTTTTTACAAACAACATATTTTATACAAACTCATTTTTACTCGCTTATTCATTTAACCATACATTGTTCTTTTATATCATCTGTTTCCTTATCGATTTCTATATGATTTATAAATCAAAAACATTTTACAAGGATCATGACTGACTTTTGTTAAACGACTTTTTTTTCTAAATTTATAAGTCATGAATCCTAAATCAATAAAATCTATGTATCTCACAGGCATTTTTATGCTGACGCACCTATTTTCACATGTGTTTCAGGAAATGATGCATAGGATTGATCAAGTTACACATAGGGAGACTCAGGCCTTAGTGACAATAAAAGATGCAAGACTAGTTAATTATGTTATGTTTCTTTGTTTGTTAAGACATTGTAACTCCTTTTAATCAATAAAACAAAATTTCAATTCCCAAGTGTTTTGAAACAATGATTCTGTTACAACACTCCCCGACGATTCCGCCACGATTTGTTGTTTTACATGGTCGGGGTGTGACATAATATATTAAAATATATTTTAGTTCCAAAACAGTTAAACAGATAATATATCAAATATACTTTAGTTGTCAAAATAATAGTTTTCAGTAGTATATCATAAGTATACCTTGGTTTTATAAATAACATATTAAATTATGCTTTGGTTTTATAAATAACATATTAAACTATGCTTTGGTTTTATAGATAAGATATCAAACTATGTTTTAATGATCAAAAAAGTATATGTTTATTTTGTACATAGTATATTCAAATATACCTTGGTAAACAATATCCCATATGAGAGTATATCAAACCATACTTTGGAAGTATAACAAAATATACAAAAGAATGTGATTTAAGATTCATTCAAACCTTAGTGTATCAAACTACACCTTAGAGACTATAGAAATACCACAAAGGCAATCTCTATTTGGATAAAAATTGGTTTATGACATTCCGTACGACAGGAATGGGGTGTCTAGTCCTATAGCGCTATATCGTACTACCAATCGGCTTGGTGAATGTATAAAATTTGTACAATCCAACAATTTGTTTCATAATCTTTGAAAAATAGTGTTCAAACCATAGATAATCGTTTAAGTCGTCAAAAGATAAGTACTAGCATGTATAATCAATTTATAGTTTAAAATCGTGAAAATAACAGATAGTACACATGTTTCACCCCAAAACATTTGAAAACAATAAAAGAGGGGACTATGTACTCACTTGAGATTGCTTAGAAGTCTTGAATAACAACCAAGCAAAGCTAGAGGGATCACGGAATCAAACGACACCTAATATAGGTAACTATGTAAATAAACCGGACCTAAATCGGAAGATCGGATAGAATGAGGTTTCGTAAACTAAATGAGTATGGGACTCATGTAATATGGTTTAACAAAGCCTACGTACTAAAACGAAACCTAACCTAAGTGCTTACGACCCATTACGACGTAACTTACGCTACTTTAACGCGTCGTTCGCGTAAAACGCGTTTGGACCGCCTAACTAGTCCTATGACAAGTAATATATGCCTTAACATGTCTAATAATGTTGCCTAATCAGTTTAGATGTCAAAATTTAGGTTACATATGCTTAAAATGAATTTATGCGTAAAAAGGGCATTTTGGTCATTTACCTAAGGCATATAAACTACCTATCATACAACTACTTAAACGAAGTGACCATAAGGTATAACCTCGGAAGGTTATTCCCTATGCCACTATGGTCATATAATATGCTTGGTCGGATCCTAATGATCGACCAAACGGGTCGGGTTCGAAAGTCTAAGCGGTTGTTTAGACCGCTTATCTTACGACCCTACATAAGCACTAATCTAAAAGTGACGAGTTAAACATGTTAAAACATGTTTAACGAAGTTTGAAAACAAGTTTGATATCAAGACAAAGGGTTTTGATACCCAGAAATAGTTTGGTTACAAAATACGCCTGAATACGCATTATGACCGAAACTATGACTCGTCACTACGCCTAATCAACGTGGTAATCAGTAGGTATAGTCACACGGGACTATAACCATCATGATTACGCTCATGTTTCAAAGTTCAAACAAACTTTGTGTTGACCATAACCTGGTCAAAGCAGAAAGTCAAACATTGTTTAACTTTCACTTAAAAAACGCATAAAAGCACGAAAGAATACTTACAAAGGGTCCAAGCTAGAAGATCTTGATCTAAATTCTCAGGTATGAAGTGTATAAACTCCAACTTAGATAATTTTGATCAGATCATGGTGATTTTCAAATGAATGTGGTTGGGTATATATAGGATTCGGACAACCGTTAAGATCGTTTATCGAAAACCGTGCTTCGATCTAAGCCCTCCATGTGGGCACATGGTTTTCAAAACCATGGGAATGTTAAAAACCATCAAATAACAGCCCATTGTATCCAAAATCAGCCATTAAAACCCATCAAAACTTCAAAAATGGACCAGATTCAATGAATCTGAACTGAGTTTTCAGAAATGTCAAAAATGGTCACTGCATGTTAAAAAGTTAGTTTTCCGCACGTTCAAGCCCCGTTAACCCCATTTCAAGGCTCTAAAATGATGTTAAGGTATAGGGAACATGAAATGTGCTCAAAAATATCTCGGATGTCGGTTCGTTTGGTTGTACGGTTGCGTTATTAGGGTAATTGCGACGGAAGTCGTAACGAACGCAAAAACGATCCAAATTAAGCGACGAATGGAATTTTATCATGCCAATCACTAAAATTAAATATTTTAATGATTAAATAAATTTTTTGGATGTCCGGATATAATCAGAACGTAAGATATGCGCGAAAATGCAAACTTATGCACTTTTTGACGCTTTTAGTCCCTGAATGACCAATAAGTTTATTTTATCAGACCGAACCCCTCAAAGCCTATTTATAAGCTATTTAAAGGATATTTAAGGTATTTTTAACTTATGATCAAGTTCCGGAATGTTCGTTACTATGCAAATCGGCATAGTTTTGCAGTTTGACGCAAATAGTCCCTACGATCGAATAAACTTAATTTCGACACACCAAACCATCCAAAACATATTTCTAAGTTATGTAAGGGTTATTTAAGGTATGTTAAGCCTATGTCACTATCCCGGAGTGTTTTTTGCGTTAAACTGATTACGTTTACGCATCAGTTCGCGTATAACCTTCCAGAAAGCGATTTAGAGCTCAAAATCGAACAAGAATTGATATGTGCAATTGCTACACATATTTATACAATTCCCAAGTATGAAACACAATATTTCATTGGTTTGGCATTTGTTTGATGGTCGTAGGGACACAGGTGTCACACGAATGATGATCTGATAGGATTGGCTTATACCATGATTGGATCAAACAAATTATTCTCAGATCTTGAAGTCCCGATTCATAATGTGATTTAATAAAAAGATTGAAAAAGTGTTTAAGTTCGTTGAAATTGAAAAATATGAAATTGCAAAGTTTGCTGGAAAGAATAAGAAAACTTTTTATAACAAACCCAGTAACAAAAAGAAAAACATGAAGGCTGGGTTGGGTTATTGTGACATCTGTGCCTCCACGGCCATCAAACAAATACCAAAACAACGAAATATTGTATTTCATACTTGGGATTTGTATAAATATGTGTATCATTTGCAAATATCAATTCTCGTTCGATTTCAAGCTTTAAATCGCTTTCTAGAGGGTTATACGCAAACTGGTGCGTAAACGCAGTCAGTTTAATGCAACAAACACTCCGGAATAGTGACATAGGCTTAACATACCTTAAATAACCTCCACATAACTTATAAATAAGTTTTGGATGGTTTGGTGTGTCGAAATCAAGTTTGTTCGATCACAGGGACTAATTGTGTCAAACTATGAAACTATACCGATTTGTATAGTAACAAACATTCCGGAACTTGATCATAAGTTAAAAATACCCTAAATATCCTTTACATAGCTTAGAAATAGGCTTTGAGAGGTTCGGTATGCTAAAATAAACTTTATTGATCAATAGAGACTAAAAACGTCAAAAAATGCATAAGTTTGCATTTTCGCGCATATCTTACGTTCTGAATATATCCAGACATCCAAAAATTTATGTAATCATTGAAATATTTTATTTTAGTGATTGGGATGCTAAAACTTTATTCGTTTCGCAATTTGGATCATACACGCGTTCGTTACGACTTCCGTCGTAATTAACCGAACAACGCAACCGTACGGCTAAACGAACCGACACCCGAGATGTTTTCAAGCATATTTCATGTTCCCTATGTTTTAACATCATTGTGGAGCTTGAAAATGGGTTTGATGGGTGTTAGAAGTGCCGAAACGCAACGAAACAAGGTGTAGGGGCCAAACTGTAAATATGTGAAAGTTGCTGGTCTGCAGGTCCCTTACGGACCGTATGGGCCATAGCTTACGGTCCGTAAGCCTTCCCTAGAACCACATAATTGTAGAAACAATGAATCTGGCCTATTCCACTTGCTCAAATGGTTTTTACCCCTTGAATTACACACTATGGGCTGGTATTTGATGTCCCCATGGTATTCAAAACCTTGTGCCCAAGTGTAAGGCCAAGATCATTCCCTCTTCTCCAAGGAAATGATCCTAATGGTTGTGAAATTACTATAAATAGCAAGGCCCTCTTGCTCATTTCTTCACACTTGATCTGAAATCAGCTCTAAGTTGGGGTGTTTACACTTCATACCTGAGTTATTTTAGATCAAACATCCTTCTTGGACCCTTTGTAAGTCCCCTTCTTGCTTGTTCTTGTATTTCAAGCATGAAAGTCAAACAAGTTTGACTTTCAGCTTTGACCAGTCGATGGTCAACACAAAGTTCCGTTGAACTTTGCAACGTGAGCGTAATCACGATGGTTATAGTCCCTTGTGACTATACCTACTGATTACCACGTTCACTAGGCGTAGTGACGAGTCGTAGTTTAGGCCAAAATACGTGTTTATGCGTATTTTGTAACCAAACTACTCTTGGGTATCAAAACCGTTTGTTTTGATATCAAAACATGTTTTCTAACTTAACTAAACATGTTTTAGCATGTTTAGCTCGTCACTTTTAGATTAGTGCTTGTGTAGAGTCGTAAGTCAAGCAAACTAAACACCCGCTTAGACTTTCGAACTCGACCCGTTTGGTCGATCATTAGGATCCGACCAAGCATGTTTAGTGACCATTGTTGCATAGGGAATAACCTTCCGAGGTCATACCTTATGGTCACTTAGGTTTAATTAGTTGTATGATAAGTAGTTTATATGCCTTAGGTAAATGACCAAAATGCCCTTTTCATGCATAATTGGTAATTAAGCATATGTAACATAAAATTTTGTCACGTAACTGATTATGCAACATATTTAAACATGTTTAGGCATATAACACTTGTCATAGGACTAGTTTGACGTCTCGAACGCGCTTCACGCGCCCGACGCGTTAAAGTGGCGTAAGCTACCTTAATGGGTCGTAACGGGTCAAAAGCACTTAGGTTAGGTTCCGATCTAGAATGTAGACCTTGTTAAACCATGTCATATGAGTTCCAATACTCATTTGGTTTACAAAATCTCATCCTATCCGATCTTCCGACTTAGGTCCGGTTTATTTATATAGTTATTAGGTTGCCAATTGATTCCGTGCTCCCTCTAGCTTTGCTTGGTTGTTGTTCAAGACTTCTAAGCATTCTCAGGTGAGTACATAGTTCCCCTATTTTACTGTTTTCAATTGTTTTAACGATGGTTTTCAAAACGATTTTCGATATTATAACAATGGTTTCAAAAACGATTAAAATGGTTTATATTAAACGATTTCGATTAAGTAAACAAACTTGTTGATTGTATTTACATAACGAATAATATCCATTAGGTTTGGCCGAACCGACCAGTATTAGGTTATGGTACCATAGGATCTGACAAATCCCGTTATCAGACTGCACCCATGGTTATGTGTGGGTTTAAGTGGGTAACGACTGAATATGGGATTGTTAATTTACCCTTTGGTGGTTTATTAATGCGAGAAGCGATAGGTGAGTAGTCGAGTCACGAAGGTTTTGATGTTATTAGCGAGACAATCAAAAGTAGTTTCACGATTTAAAACCATAATGGTTTACACGACTAAAGCGATTTTTAATGAATTGAATGATTTGGGTAAACGATTGGTTTTAAAGCGATTTTTAACGAATTGAACGATTTGGGTAAACGATTGGTTTTATAGTGATTTTTAACGAATTGAACGATTTGGGTAAACGATTGGTTTTAAAGCGATTTTTAACGAATTGAACGATTGGTTTTTGGTTAAGTGTTTAGATAACGGGACGGGTGTAATGTGATGAAAACATGGTGGATACGCCGCTGGTACTTCCTAAATATAAGTGTTTCCATCGTATTACATACCGTGGCGTTATTTAGTTCACTTGGGTAAACGATTTTGAAACGAGGTCACACAAACGAGGTTTTCAAAATGATATAAACCATACGAGATTTATTAACGAGATTTATTAACGAGTTTTATTAACAAGATTTATTAACAAGTTTTATTAACGATTTAATACGAGATGTTTTACAAATTGGTTTTCTAAAACAAAATGTTTTCGAGTTAAGAATCATGGCTACGAGATTTTATAAATTATAACCAACTTGATTTGAGTTGGTTAATTATGTCGCAATACTACACTTTTCAAAACAAGGTTTTTAATTAAGTAATACAACATGTAACTTGCCATGAATCCGACACTCTCAAAAACCTATGTACTCGCCAGCATTTCTTTGCTGACTTTGTTTTCACATATGTTTCAGGTGTTGTTGAATGATGTTGATTGCTAGGATGCATGCTCACGTAGGACTGGATGAGGCTTTAGTGACTTAATAACAATGATAGACTATGTTTAACTTGTTTATTTAGATTTCCAGACGATGTAAATATTTAATGTCTAATAAAACGAAACTTCAAATTTCCGTGTGTTTTGAAACAATGATTCTGTTACAACACTCCCCGACGATTCCGCCGCGATTTGTTGTTTTACGCGGTCGGTGTGTGGCAGAAAAGTTGGTATAAGAGCTCATGGTTATAGGGAATTAGGTTATTAGTAATGCTTTGACCTAGTCTATAACCTTCCTAGGACCCTAACGCGAGTTTACTTGCGTTTAGTCATAAATCAATACCATCACCTATCCTTAGGCGACAACCACAGTGAGAACACGAATTTCGAATCTGCTTTGAAAACCAACCATCTGTTCTAGGATGATTTATTGTAAGGTTTTGAACCCTCTAAGTTTTCAAAATCTCGTCAAAGTTTGGGTCTTATAATGTGAACATGTGCAAACTGGAAGGGTGAATGCCTGTACCCTGAGTTTTCTATCTAAGGCTAGAGTGTTCATACAAATCCGCAGTATCGGACCAGTCATTCTTACCTGGGAACTCTTGGGGTGAGTATTCACTTATAGGCGAGCATGTCTTCAGTGATACATTGATATGACCCGTTTACTTTGATTAGTCACCGTCTCATTTGTTTGCCTTAGGTAACAAACAGATGATCGCAATTTCTATGCGTTGTCGTTCTGTTTTAATTATCCGATAACATTTCACTTGTTTTCTACTATGTTTTTCAATTCCTCTAAAATGTCTCTTCATCGCAACGACACTCTAATGTCCGAGCAAACTGGCAAATTTGCCCAACGAATAGGCGAAGTAATCCTGAAGACTGTGGATTTAGGTATCGCCATGTCTCGTCTCAAAAATGAAGCCACCCAAGAAGCATCGAAAGAAGCAGAAGCCGCGCTTTCGAAAAAGTCAAAGAAGGGTAAGGCTCCAAAGGATCCCGTGGCCGTTACACCAAATCAAGCAAAACCTAGCCAGGTGGCAGCACCACCAGCCAAGAAGTCATACTTAGGAACTGCTCCTCTGTGCAATCAGTGTAACCTCCACCACTATGCCAGTGTCAAATGTCAGAAATGTTTCAACTGTGGACTCATTGGTCATTTGGCACGAGACTGTCGTTCAGTCACTGCGCTAAACCAAGCTTTTCAGAACCCCGTTCAAATTCAAGCAGATCCAGCACAGGCTCATTTTCCTCCTGGTATTTGCTACACCTATGGCGAGACGGGTTATGTCAGGGACAGATACCCAAAGATTTTCAATGCAAATCCGACCCACGGATGAGCATTTGGCCGATTAGAAGAAGCTGCTGCTTTGAATAATCCGAATCTTATGTTTATGTTTCTAGTGTTTTCCTTTGAACTCGGAAACAATTGATTTTGTTTATAAATAAATCCTTATTTGCAATTCTGATGTACAAATATAGTTGCATGTGTGTATGGCATATCCCTACGATACCTACACCAAAGAACTGTATTTGTAGTTCTCTCGTTTATATGATCGTTCGTGAATTCCTTGAAAACTCTAAGTGCTCGTTTCATTCTTAGAAACGAAGTGACAATTTGAGTAATCATCTTTTTCCTTTTGACCTCACACTGATGAAAATTGGGAGTTTCGACATTACCATAGGGATGGATTGGTTGACCAAACATCTTGCTAAGGTGATTTGTTTCGATAAGATTGTTCGCATTCCTCTTTCGTCTGGCGATGTTCTGGAAGTTCGTGGCGAGAAACCTTTTTGTGGATTGAAGCTCATGACGTGTACGAAGGCCCAAAGCTATTTACGAAAAGGATATGTTGCTTTTCTGGCACATGTCACCGAGGAGAAAGGCAAGAGCAAGAGTTTTCAGGATATTCCGATTATTCGGGATTATCCAGAGGTGTTTCCTGGTGAACTGCCTGGTTTGCCTCCAGTTCGTCAAGTCGAGTTTCATTTTAACCTTGTACTCAATGCCAACCCAATTGCGAAAGCACCTTATCGTCTTGCACCGTCTGAGATGCAAGAATTATCGAAACAGCTTCAAGAGTTATCTGATAAAGGATTCATCCGATCAAATTATTCACCCTAGGGGACCTCCTGTCCTCTTTGTGAAGAAGAAAGATGGATCTTTTCGAATGTGTATCGATTATCGTAAGCTTGATAAGCTTACCCAGAATCGATATCCCCTACCTCAAATCGATGATCTCTCTGATCAACTACAAGGTGATACCTATTTTTCCAAGATCGATTTGCGTTCTGGGTATCATCAGCTTCGTGTATTCGAAGAAGATATTCCCAAGACTGCTTTCCACACAAGATAAGGGCATTACGTGTTCACTGTCATGCCTTTTGGTCTGACGAATGCCCCAGCTATCTTTATGGACTTAATGAATAGGGTCTGTAAACCTTATTTAGATAATTTCATTAATGTGTTCATCGACGATATCCTTGTTTATTCGAAGTCTCGAGCCGATCATGAGCAACACCTTTGTTTGACATTGGAACTCCTAAAGAAGGAACAAACTTTTCGCTAAATTCTCCAAGTGTGAATTTTGGCTTAAAGAAGTTCAGTTTTTGGGTCATGTAGTCAACAAGCAGGGTATTCATGTGGATCCATCCAAATTGCTGCAATTAAGGATTGGAATACACCAACGACACCTACAGAACTTCGTTTTTTTCTTGGTCTCTGTTACACCCCCAAAATCCACGTGCGGAATACCACCGCTTGGAGGCGTGACTGACCAGGATCCAGCCACCAATTATACCGAGTATTGGTTAAGAGTAAGAATGTTCATCAACCAAAATGGTTAGTAAACATTAAGGTGTAATAGTTTAAGTTCAAATGACATTTTAAGTAAGTAGCGGAAGCATAGGCAAAACAGTTTAAACAAAGTTCATAGTTCAAGTTATTTAGAACCCAACACGCGGGTTTAGACGACCACTACACTTCCCAAGCTGCAAGCTCCTGAGTCACTGGGTACCTGCAAAGCATGCAGTAGGGTATCAACAAAAATGTTGGCGAGTTCACCAGTTGTCCAGTTTTAATTTCCAAAAACTTGTTTCACCAGTTAATTTATCCATTTATACATGCGATGGGGAGCTACCCCACAAGTAAGCGACTAAACTGTTTTTACAATACCGAATACTATTCATCCGTACGTTTCCGTAGAGTGCCCCGTTTGTCAATGTTCTATCATCATTGACGGTTGCCAGAGTACATTAGTTCACGCCCGATCCCATACGCGGGCACGGTGTGAGGTTGGTGAGACCTAAATAGCGCTATCAACTAATAACCCGTTCGCCTGACCCCGACGACTAATCGGTATTAAGAAGTGAGGACTTGAGTGATAGAGTTTTGTTTAGTGTTGCTTGTTGCATCCAGTATAAACAGTAATTAACTAAAAGTCCCGTTTAAGGGGAGAGAAGTAGGTTTGTATCCCTTACGAGGGGATAGCGTTGCTTAAGTTTCCGTTTCCCAACCACCGGGAACGCATGCTTTATTAGTTGTGAACTCACCTTGGGTTGCTCGGTAGATTATTTACTTGGTTAATCACGTAGGTCACCACGTCCTAGCATGGTCACCAATACAGGTTAAGTTGGGGTACAAGTATTCACGTATAATCTACACATAGCTAACACTTAGCATACACAACACATAATCATCCAGCAAGTTTATCGGGCCTATTCTGATACATAGCAGTTAAGCAGTGAACATCAACAACTGTCACACAAATCATAAGTGTTATTGGGCCTATCAGATCACATTAACAGTTAACAGCATCACAGAAACCAATTAGAACGGTATGCACAGCCCACACGTCCTTGGCCCAATAACGGAGACAAGCAGTCCTCTCGAGACAAGGTGGTCTCGACTCGAGAACGTGCGGTCTCGAGTCGCAACCACGAGTTTTCGAGTAATGCTGGTACGAGTCGCAATCTTGGAGGTTTCGAGTCCAATCTTGAGTCGCAACCGGGCGGTTTCGAGTTGTCATGGTTTGGTTTCGAGTCGCAACCGGGCGGTTTCGAGTGGGCTGCTTGCGAGTCGCAATCTCCGGAGTTTCAAGCCCAGTCTCGAGTCCCTGAAGCCCGTTTCGGTTCATCATGCTTTGGTCTCGAGTCGCAACCAAGGGTTCCGACTCGCAACCATGATTACGACTGAAGCTCGTCTCGGTTCATCATGCTTTGGTCTCGAGTCGCAACCAAGGGTTCCGACTCGCAACCATGGTTACGTGCACCGTAATCTTCTAGAACCTGGCGGATGTACTAACCAATAGAATTCTGTTTTCATGAGATTTTGTACTAACCAACCAGAATGTTTAAACATGTTTTATTGTCTAAATGCAATTCAAAATAGATCAAACAAGGCATATTTCAAATATTTTCATGACATTCATGTTGTTCTTAGGGTTTTCATTATAACATGATTATTCAAACAATCCTATCCTACATACTCAAATCAGCATCATCGATTTCCTGAATCTAACATACATATCAAACACATAATTTTTCATACATTGATAACAACATTCAAGCATATTCAACACATACTCATCATATGTTCATCCTACATAACCTTGTATGTTATCTAACAATTTCCTACCAAAACATGAACATGAACATATTTATCATTTATCACATATTTCATCCATCATTCATCATTCAACTACCTTATCACTTTGTAATCATAAATCATCATTTTTGGCCAAACAACTAAAAGGAAACTAACCGGCTTGATGAATGAGTATGAGGGATTGATGGACTAAGTTCCGAGTGGTGATCTCAAGCTAATCCGAGATGATCCGAGTCCCTTTTGTTGTCGCCGGTTCGATCCGAGAGAGGGAGAGGAGAGGAGGTGAGTTTGATTGTTAGGGTTTTAGTGATTTGGAGGAATGTAGGAGGGTGTGTGAATGGTGGGAGTGTCAAATGAGAGAAAGAGGCTTGGGCATGGGTTTTATACTCGGTTTGGGTGGTGCACCCTACAATGGTTCCGAGTGGGCTCGAAGGGGGGTATATGACCCAATCCGGCCCAACCGTTTCTGTTTACTCGAGACCGAGTGGTCTCGAGTCGGGTTCGGTTCACACATATATATATATATATATATACCACACATAGCACATTAAGGTAAAACGCAACTTTTCGTTTAATAACACATATATACGCATAACGAAATTACAAGGTGTTCACTCGGAAAAACCTAGAGTGTCACATTATCCCCAAGTTTTAAGAACTTTCGTCCCGAAAGTTAAGGCAGCCACTGACAAGCTAATGTAAATACGAACGTTTCAACGAGATGTCACATCATCCCCCCGTTAGTTTGGAATTTCGTCCCGAAATTCAGTTGTAGCTTCAGTGCTGGGAGTTTCATTAGGGAACAATTGGGGATACTTGCGCTTCATCTGGTCTTCCCGCTCCCAGGTAAACTCTGGGCCACGGCGTGAGTTCCAACGAACTCGTACGAGAGGTATCTGGCTACGTTTGAGGGTTTTGATTTCACGGTCCGTGATCTCAATCGGTTCCTCAGTAAAGTGTAGCCGTTCGTCAATAGTAAGTTCCTTGTAAGGAATGACGAGTGTTTCATCTGATAGACACTTCTTCAGGTTAGACACGTGGAAGACGTTGTGCACAGCACTCAGTTCTTCAGGCAGATTCAATCTGTAAGCGGCCGTACCGATCTTTTTGGTAACTTCAAAGGGTCCGACATATCTTGGATTAAGCTTGCCCCGTTTTCCAAAACGAACCACACCCTTCCAGGGTGAGACCTTAAGTAGAGCCCGTTCACCGACCTGGAACTCTTGCGGTTTCCTATCTTTGTCAGCGTAGTGCTTTTGACGGTCACGAGCTGCCGCCATGCGTTGCCTAATCTGGGCAATCTTTTCTGTGGTGTCGACTACATGTTCCGGGCCTGTGATCTGGCTGTCACCAACCTCCGCCCAGCAGAGAGGCGATCGACATTTACGACCGTACAATGCCTCAAAGGGTGCTGCCTGAATGCTGGTGTGGTAGCTGTTGTTGTAGGAGAATTCCACCAACGGTAGGTGCTTCTCCCAATTCTTGCCAAAATCAATCACACATGCCCTAAGCATGTCTTCGAGGGTTTGGATGGTGCGTTCAGACTGCCCATCCGTCTGCGGGTGATAAGCGGTGCTCATGTCTAAGCGTGAGCCAAAAGATTTGTGCATGGCTTGCCACAACTCAGAAGTAAAACGCGCATCTCGATCAGAAATAATAGAGGTAGGCCCTCCGTGCTTCGAAACCACTTCTTTTAAGTATACCTCTGCTAGGGTAGAGAACTTGTCTGTTTCTTTGATAGCCAAAAAGTGTGCAGACTTAGTTAAGCGATCCACTATTACCCAAATAGTGTCATTTCCGCGTTGAGACCTAGGCAGGCCAGTAACAAAATCCATGGAAATCTGCTCCCATTTCCATTGCGGGATCTCTGGCTGTTGGAGTAGGCCTGATGGTTTCTGATACTCAGCCTTGACTCTTGCACAAGTTAAACATTTCCTGACATAGGTTGCTATGTGGGCTTTCATGCCAGGCCACCAATAGGTAGCCCTCAAGTCGTGGTACATCTTATCTGAACCCGGATGCACCGAGTAACGGGACTTATGGGCTTCATCCATCACAAGGTCACGTAAATTTCCATAAAGCGGAACCCATATGCGTCCGGCTACGTAGTAAGCACCGTCTTCTTTTTGTTCCAATCGTTGTCTCGATCCTCGCAGGGACTCAGCCCTGATGTTCTCGGCTTTCAATGCTTCAACCTGAGCATTCCGAATTTGATTAGGGAGGTTCGAGTGGATAGTGAGCTGTAAGGCACGAACACGCTTAGGTTTGGTCTCCTTTCTGCTGAGGGCATCGGCTACCACATTAGCCTTGCCTGGGTGATATTTGATTGCACACTCATAGTCATTTAGGAGTTCGACCCATCGGCGTTGCCGCATATTCAACTCCTTTTGTCCCATTATGTGCTGGAGACTCTTGTGATCAGTGTAAATCGTGCACTTGGTGCCGTACAAGTAGTGTCTCCAAAGCTTGAGCGCGAAGACCACAGCTCCGAATTCTAAGTCATGCGTCGTGTAGTTTCGTTCGTGGGTCTTGAGTTGTCGCGAAGCGTAAGCAATAACCTTCTCGCGTTGCATCAGCACGCAGCCAAGCCCTTGAATAGAAGCATCGCAGTAAACCACAAAGTCATCGGTACCTTCAGGTAAGGAAAGAATCGGAGCACTACAAAGATTTTTCTTTAGTTCCTGGAAGGCAGATTCCTGAGCATCACTCCATTTATAAGCAACACCCTTCTGAGTGAGTGTCGTAAGTGGTTGAGCGATCTTAGAGAATCCCTTGATAAATCTTCGATAGTATCCTGCCAATCCCAAGAATTGGCGAACTTCGGTCGGAGTCTTAGGTACAGGCCAATTCTTAAAGGACTCAATCTTAGCGGGGTCAACATTAATCCCTTCCTGATTGACGATGTGCCCAAGGAAATGGACTTCTCTAAGCCAGAAGTCACATTTCGAGAATTTGGCGTACAGTTGCTCATTGCGAAGGAGTTCGAGAATAAGACGTAGGTGTTGTTCATGCTCCTCTTGGCTCTTCGAGTAGATTAGGATGTCGTCGATAAACACAATTACGAACTTGTCGAGGTAGGGTTTGCATACTCGGTTCATGAGATCCATGAAGATCGCAGGTGCGTTGGTCATTCCGAAAGGCATAACAAGGAATTCGTAGTGACCATAGCGGGTTCTGAAAGCAGTCTTAGAGATGTCCTCATCGCGGACTCTCAGCTGGTGATAACCCGATCGCAGATCGATCTTAGAATAATAGCTCGATCCTTGCAGCTGGTCGAACAGGTCGTCGATACGGGGAAGTGGATAACGATTCTTGATGGTAACCTTATTAAGCTCGCGGTAGTCAATGCACATTCGGAATGAGCCGTCTTTCTTTTTGACGAAGAGCACTGGGGCTCCCCAGGGTGATGAACTAGGACGGATAAAACCTTTGTCCAAAAGTTCTTGTAGCTGAGTAGAGAGTTCCTTGAGTTCTGCAGGAGCTAGGCGATAAGGTGCACGAGCTATAGGTGCTGCTCCGGGAGCTAGCTCGATTTGGAATTCGACCTGACGGTGAGGAGGGAGTCCAGGTAGTTCCTCCGGGAATACCTCGGGATAGTCGCGTACAACTGGAAAATCTTCAATCCTGTTTTCCTTTTTCTGTGTGTCAGCCACGAGTGCCAAGATAGCGGTGTGTCCCTTTTGTAGACACTTTTGGGCTTTTAAGAATGAAATGATGCCTGTGACTTCTCCGCTCTTGTCGCCTTGAACTATAAGGGGTTTGCCAGGGGGACGGGGAATACGAATAGCTTTCTCCTGGCAGAGGATTTCAGCTCGATGTTTGGATAACCAATCCATACCAATAATGACGTCGAAGCTTCCAAGAACGATGGGGAAGAGATCGATGCGGAATGTCTGACCAGACAGCTCTAATTTACAGTTACGGATTATGTGTGAGGCCTCGAGGTTCCTACCATTAGCTATTTCAACGGTGCACTTAGAGCTTAGCGGCGTAAGAGTGAGCTTAAGTTTCTTACTAATACGTAGGGATACATAACTAGCATCTGCTCTGGAATCAAATAACATAGAAACATAACGATCATTAAGGAGGAACTTACCCACTACAACGTTGGGGTCGTTCCTTGCTTCTCCGGCTCCAATCACAAAAGCCCTTCCTCTTGCACCATTCCCAGCATTGTTGGCGTTGTTGTTGTTATTTCCCGCACCCTGATTGGGGTTGTTCTGGTTTAACTGAGGACAATTCTTCTTAATGTGCCCCTCAGCTCCGCACTGGAAACAACCCTTGATGTTCCCATGATGTTGCTGCTGCTGTGGTTGATTTTGCCTTGCGGGATGAGGGCTCCTACAATCTTTGGCCTCATGTCCCATCTTGTTGCACCGCTGGCACTTGTTCTTCGCATAGGGCCCATTGTGATGCCGATTGCACTTGTTACATTTGGGGAGATGGCCCTGATAGCCACCCTGCTGCTGAGGGCCCTTGTTATTTTCAGTCTTCCTTTGCTGAGCCGGGGCCTGAGTAGAGTTAGCATCCTTACCCGGGCTTCCATCCCACTTTCGTTTGTTGTCATTAGAAGCTCCAGTAGTAGCACTGATTCTCTGGGGCAACTTGCCTTCTTCCACCGCCTGATTGGTGAGTTTGTGAGCAAGGCGAACCACGGGCTGTATGGTGTTGAGGTTGGCTGAGGTCACATGGCTCCGAATTTCTGGGACCAAACCCTTGATGTACAATTCGATCCTTCGATACATAGGTTGGGACATGTTTGGGCAAAGTGCAGCATAGTCATTGGACTGCTTGGTGTAGGTCTCAATCTCTGACCCAACCATCTTGAGCGCATAGTACTCGTTCTCGAGTTTGTGGATGTCATCCCTGTGACAGTACTCCTCTTTGATCATGTCTTTGAAATCTTCCCATGTGGTAGCATTAGCAGTTTCCAGACCAAGCATCTGAATCTGCGCTTTCCACCATGAAAGCGCGTTTCCTTCGAGCGTACCAGTCGCGAACTTGACCCAGTTAGCAGGGGGGCACTCGCAGACAGCAAAGACAGCTTCGGCCTTTTCAATCCAGTGTAGAAGGCCTATGGCACCCTCAGTGCCGTTGAAAGGCAGAGGTTTGCCGTCCATGAAAGTTTTGAAAGTACAAACACGTGGTTGCGCAGGCGCAGGCTGACCTGTTGTGAGAGATGGAGCGAATAGGTTTAGAGGTGAAAAGACGATGTGGGGGTAGGATCTAAACATCCTATAGCAACGAGTTTACCTCCAGGGTGAGCTGCGAAAGCTGCAGCCACCGTGTTGAGCAAGTTAGCGAATTGAGCCTGAGTCATGTTAACACTTCCTCTTCCGCGTCCACTCATTGTCTTCATAGCCAGAAAACACAGTATGAGTGCAATGTTGTAACGTAGCGAGAATGAGGTAGAAGAGAAATGTGTATCTATCTAATTAGGCACACTAGTATGTATAGTAGAGCAGTCAATATAAGATAAACAAGCAAGTAAACACAAGTCCGAGCTACGAGGTCTAGTATGCCGAGTCTTGCCCTTGGAGTGTAGTGTCGTCACGAGTCACGGGTTATAGTCTGGTTTTTCTCAAAAAGACTCTTCTTTTTAAAACCAAGTTCACTATAACCAATGGCTCTGATACCAATCTGTCACACCCCCAAAATCCACGTGCGGAATACCACCGCTTGGAGGCGTGACTGACCAGGATCCAGCCACCAATTATACCGAGTATTGGTTAAGAGTAAGAATGTTCATCAACCAAAATGGTTAGTAAACATTAAGGTGTAATAGTTTAAGTTCAAATGACATTTTAAGTAAGTAGCGGAAGCATAGGCAAAACAGTTTAAACAAAGTTCATAGTTCAAGTTATTTAGAACCCAACACGCGGGTTTAGACGACCACTACACTTCCCAAGCTGCAAGCTCCTGAGTCACTGGGTATCTGCAAAGCATGCAGTAGGGTATCAACAAAAATGTTGGCGAGTTCACGAGTTGTCCAGTTTTAATTTCCAAAAACTTGTTTCACCAGTTAATTTATCCGTTTATACATGCGATGGGGAGCTACCCCACAAGTAAGCGACTAAATTGTTTTTACAATACCGAATACTATTCATCCGTACGTTTCCGTAGAGTGCCCCGTTTGTCAATGTTCTATCATCATTGACGGTTGCCAGAGTACATTAGTTCACGCCCGATCCCATACGCGGGCACGGTGTGAGGTTGGTGAGACCTAAATAGCGCTATCAACTAATAACCCGTTCGCCTGACCCCGGCGACTAATCGGTATTAAGAAGTGAGGACTTGAGTGATAGAGTTTTGTTTAGTGTTGCTTGTTGCATCCAGTATAAACAGTAATTAACTAAAAGTCCCGTTTAAGGGGAGAGAAGTAGGTTTGTATCCCTTACGAGGGGATAGCGTTGCTTAAGTTTCCGTTTCCCAACCACCGGGAACGCATGCTTTATTAGTTGTGAACTCACCTTGGGTTGCTCGGTAGATTATTTACTTGGTCAATCACGTAGGTCACCACGTCCTAGCATGGTCACCAATACAGGTCAAGTTGGGGTACAAGTATTCACGTATAATCTACACATAACTAACACTTAGCATACACAACACATAATCATCCAGCAAGTTTATCGGGCCTATTCTGATACATAGCAGTTAAGCAGTGAACATCAACAACTGTCACACAAATCATAAGTGTTATTGGGCCTATCAGATCACATTAACAGTTAACAGCATCACAGAAACCAATTAGAACGGTATGCACAGCCCACACGTCCTTGGCCCAATAACGGAGACAAGCAGTCCTCTCGAGACAAGGTGGTCTCGACTCGAGAACGTGCGGTCTCGAGTCGCAACCACGAGTTTTCGAGTAATGCTGGTACGAGTCGCAATCTTGGAGGTTTCGAGTCCAATCTTGAGTCGCAACCGGGCGGTTTCGAGTTGTCATGGTTTGGTTTCGAGTCGCAATCGGGCGGTTTCGAGTTGTCATGGTTTGGTTTCGAGTCGCAACCGGGCGGTTTCGAGTGGGCTGCTTGCGAGTCGCAATCTCCGGAGTTTCAAGCCCAGTCTCGAGTCCCTGAAGCCCGTTTCGGTTCATCATGCTTTGGTCTCGAGTCGCAACCAAGGGTTCCGACTCGCAACCATGATTACGACTGAAGCTCGTCTCGGTTCATCATGCTTTGGTCTCGAGTCGCAACCAAGGGTTCCGACTCGCAACCATGGTTACGTGCACCGTAATCTTCTAGAACCTGGCGGATGTACTAACCAATAGAATTCTGTTTTCATGAGATTTTGTACTAACCAACCAGAATGTTTAAACATGTTTTATTGTCTAAATGCAATTCAAAATAGATCAAACAAGGCATATTTCAAATATTTTCATGACATTCATGTTGTTCTTAGGGTTTTCATTATAACATGATTATTCAAACAATCCTATCCTACATACTCAAATCAGCATCATCGATTTCCTGAATCTAACATACATATCAAACACATAATTTTTCATACATTGATAACAACATTCAAGCATATTCAACACATACTCATCATATGTTCATCCTACATAACCTTGTATGTTATCTAACAATTTCCTACCAAAACATGAACATGAACATATTTATCATTTATCACATATTTCATCCATCATTCATCATTCAACTACCTTATCACTTTGTAATCATAAATCATCATTTTTGGCCAAACAACTAAAAGGAAACTAACCGGCTTGATGAATGAGTATGAGGGATTGATGGACTAAGTTCCGAGTGGTGATCTCAAGCTAATCCGAGATGATCCGAGTCCCTTTTGTTGTCGCCGGTTCGATCCGAGAGAGGGAGAGGAGAGGAGGTGAGTTTGATTGTTAGGGTTTTAGTGATTTGGAGGAATGTAGGAGGGTGTGTGAATGGTGGGAGTGTCAAATGAGAGAAAGAGGGCTTGGGCATGGGTTTTATACTCGGTTTGGGTGGTGCACCCTACAATGGTTCCGAGTGGGCTCGAAGGGGGGTATATGACCCAATCCGGCCCAACCGTTTCTGTTTACTCGAGACCGAGTGGTCTCGAGTCGGGTTCGGTTCACACATATATATATATATATATACCACACATAGCACATTAAGGTAAAACGCAACTTTTCATTTAATAACACATATATGCGCATAACGAAATTACAAGGTGTTCACTCGGAAAAACCTAGAGTGTCACAGTCTCGCTGGTTATTATCTTCGATTCATTTCTAATTTCTTGAAGATTGCGGTTCCACTCACTGCTTTGACTCAGAAGAATAAGCCTTTTGAGTGGGGACCCAAGCAAGAAGAAGCGTTCCAAACGCTGAAACAGAAGCTTTGTGATGCTCCTGTTCTATCGTTGCCCGAAGGAAATGATGAGTTTGTTGTCTATTATGACGCATCGAATCTAGGACTTGGTTGCGTTCTTATGCAACGAGGTAAAGTGATAGCTTATGCGTCAAGACAGCTGAAAATTCATGAGAAGAACTATACGACTCATGATCTTGAGTTGGAAGCTGTGGTTTTTGCTCTCAAAATCTGGAGATACTACCTCTATGGAACGAAGTGTGTGGTTTTCACAGACCAAAAAAAGTCTCCAGCATATTCTTAATTAGAAAGAGCTGAACATGAGGCAACGACGTTGGGTTGAACTCTTGAACGATTACGATTACGAGATTCGCTACCATCCTGGTAAGGCGAATGTCGTAGCCGATGCGCTTGGTCGAAAGGAGCGAGTCAAGCTTCATTCTGTTCAAACTCTATCTGATATTCAATCTCATGTCCTTCAAGCACAACGATCTTGTGTAAACGAAGGCTTATTGAAATATGAGCTACCACTTCAACTCGAGCTTAAACTTGAAACGAAATGGCGATGGGTTGATCTATTTCAAGAATCCTTGTGGATGATTATCACCCAAATCGGAGCCCTGATTGGATTCCTTATACACCTTAATATGTACATTACAACTCAATAAGGACAAACCGAATTCCTATTAAGATCTTCCTATCTTCATAGTTAGATTCTTGAAAATATTTAAAGTGCCAAATGAAATCCACGGATTGGATTCCTGGTATGCTTTAAATACCCGTGTCCAAAGATAACAAATTAAAGGACAAATTAAACAATTATGCGTTTATGTGATTATGTGTTTATGTGTTCTCCTCTATGTTTTTGTGTGATCCGATTTTCGTTATCCAAATCCTCATAGAATCTTCCATATCTTCATATGAGGGATTCATAGTAGGATATTCAAAAGGTACTACCTTAAATCCTTAATGGGCTTCTACGTGGAAGTTAAGACCCTTGGAATATATAGTACCATTCCATGATTCAAAAAGAGACCCTTGAGTGGTCTAGTTAAAGATTTATTCAGAATTTGGTTAAGAATGGCATGTGATGATACAGCTGAAAGGACCCTATGGTGGCCTAGTCACACTCATCACAGGTTCATTCATTTGGTTTTCCCATACACATTATCAAATGCACTGTGTGGACTATGCAAGGAATTTCGTAATTATGGACGCGTACATAATTATAAAAATTTAGTGCACGGAAACCACAGTAAGATTTATCATGTGTAAAAACCTATAGTGGCAACAATAACGAAACGTGAACAATGTAATGGAGGTACGGTGGACGCACCAATGGCGCTTCATATACTTGTATATAAGTGTCCCTCTTACATTGCAAGCATGATGTTATTTAAAGTTACTAGAATTTCAGAACTCTAACCAGTGTTGTTTTATCTTTTCGACTTCATGTTTCAAGCTCTCACAAGTTTCCTCTAAATAAATTTCGGGACGAAATTTCCTGAAGTAGGGGAGACTGTGACATCTGTACCTCCACGGCCATCAAACAAATACCAAAACAATGAAATAATGTATTTCATACTTGGGATTTATATAAATATGTGTATCATTTGCACATATCAATTCTCGTTCGATTTCAAGCTTTAAATCGCTTTCTAGAGGGTTATACGCAAACTGGTGCGTAAACGCAGTCAGTTTAACACAATAAACACTCCGGAATAGTGACATAGGCTTAACATACCTTAAATAACCTCCACATAACTTAGAAATAAGTTTTGGATGGTTTGGTGTGTCGAAATCAAGTTTGTTCGATCACAGGGACTAATTGTGTCAAACTATGAAACTATACCGATTTGTATAGTAACGAACATTCCAGAACTTGATCATAACTTAAACATACCCTAAATATCCTTTACATAGCTTAGAAATAGGCTTTGAGAGGTTCGGTATGCTAAAATAAACTTTAATGTTCAATAGGGACTAAAAGCGTCAAAAAATGCATAAGTTTGCATTTTCGCGCATATCTTACGTTCTGAATATATCCAGACATCCAAAAATTTATGTAATCATTGAAATATTTTATTTTAGTGATTGGGATGCTAAAACTTTATTCGTTTCGCAATTTGGATCGTACACGCGTTCGTTACGACTTCCGTTGTAATTAACCAAACAACGCAACCGTACGGCCAAACGAACCGACACCCGAGATGTTTTCAAGCATATTTCATGTTCCCTATGTTTTAAAATCATTGTGGAGCTTGAAAATGGGTTTGATGGGTGTTAGAAGTGCCGAAACGCAACGAAATAAGGTGCAGGGGCTAAACTGTAAATAAGTGAAAGTTGCTGGTCTGCAGGTCCCTTACGGACCGTATGGGCCATACCTTACGATCCGTAAGCTTTCCCCAGAACCACAAAATTTTAGAAACAATGAATCTGGCCTATTCCACTTGCTCAAATGGTTTTTACCCCTTGAATTACACACTATGGGCTGGTATTTGATGTCCCCATGGTATTCAAAACCTTATGCCCAAGTGTAAGGCCAAGATCATTCCCTCTTCTCCAAGGAAATGATCCTAATGGTTGTGAAATTACTATAAATAACAAGGCCCTCTTGCTCATTTCTTCACACTTGATCTGAAATCAGCTCTAAGTTGGGGTGTTTACACTTCACACCTGAGCTATTTTAGATCAAACATCCTTCTTGGACCCTTTGTAAGTCCTCTTCTTGCTTGTTCTTGTATTTCAAGCATGAAAGTCAAACAAGTTTGACTTTCAGCTTTGGCCAGTCGATGGTCAACACAAAGTTCCGTTGAACATTGCAACGTGAGCGTAATCACGACGGTTATAGTCCCTTGTGACTATACCTACTGATTACCACGTTGACTAGGAGTAGTGACGAGTCGTAGTTTCGGCCAAAATAAGTGTTTATGCGTATTTTGTAACCAAACTACTCTTGGGTATCAAAACCGTTTGTTTTGATATCAAAACCTGTTTTCTAACTTAACTAAACATGTTTTAGCATGTTTAGCTCGTCACTTTTAGATTAGTGCTTGTGTAGAGTCGTAAGTCAAGCGGACTAAACACCCGCTTAGACTTTCGAACTCGACCCGTTTGGTCGATCATTAGGATCCAACCAAGCATGTTTAGTGACCATAGTTGCATAGGGAATAACCTTCCGAGGTTATACCTTATGTTCACTTAGGTTTTATTAGTTGTATGATAAGTAGTTCATATGCCTTAGGTAAATGACCAAAATGCCCTCTTCATGCGTAATTGGTAATTAAGCATATGTAACATAAACTTTTGTCACGTAACTGATTATGCAACATATTTAAACATGTTTAGGCATATAACACTTGTCATAGGACTAGTTAGACGTCTCGAACGTGCTTCGCGCGCCCGACGCGTTAAAGTGGCGTAAGCTACCTTAATGGGTCGTAACGGGTCGAAAGCACCTAGGTTAGGTTCCGATCTAGAATGTAGACCTTGTTAAACCATGTCATATGAGTTCCAATACTCATTTGGTTTACAAAATCTCATCCTATCCGATCTTCCGACTTAGGTCCGGTTTATTTATATAGTTATTAGGTTGCCGATTGATTTTGTGCTCCCTCTAGCTTTGCTTGGTTGTTGTTCAAGACTTCTAAGCATTCTCAGGTGAGTACATAGTTCCCCTATTTTACTGTTTTCAATTGTTTTGGGGTGATTCATATGTGCTAAATGTTTTCAAGGTTTTAACGATGGTTTTCAAAACGATTTTCGATATTATAACAATGGTTTCAAAAACGATTAAAATGGTTTATATTAAACGATTTCGATTAAGTAAACAAACTTGTTGATTGTATTTACATAACGAATAAAATGTATTTACCAGTATTAGGTTATGGTACCATAGGATCTGACAAATCCCGTTATCAGACTGCACCCATGGTTATGTGTGGGTTAAGTAGGTAACGACTGAATCTGTGATTGTTAATTTGCCCTTTGGTGGTTTATTATTGCGAGAAGCGATAGGCGAGATAGTCGAGTCACGAAGGTTTGGATATTATTAGCGAGACAATCAAAAGTAGTTTCTCGATTTAAAACGAGAATGGTTTAAACGACTAAAGCGATTTTTAATGAATTGAACGATTTGGGTAAACGATTGGTTTTAAAGCGATTTTTAACGAATTGAACGATTTGGGTAAACGATTGGTTTTAAAGAGATTTTTAACAAATTGAACGATTTGGGTAAACGATTGGTTTTAAAGCGATTTTTAACGAATTGAACGATTTGGGTGAACGATTGGTTTTTGGTTAAGTGTTTAGATAACGGGACGGGTGTAATGTGATGAAAGCATGGTGGATACGCCGCTGGTACTTCCTATATATAAGTGTTTCCATCGTATTACATACCGTGGCGTTATTTAGTTCACTTGGGTAAACGATTTTGAAACGAGGTCACACAAACGAGGTTATCGAAATGATATAAACCATACGAGATTTATTAACGAGATTTATTAACGAGTTTTATTAACAAGATTTATTAACGATTTTTATTAACGATTTAATACGAGATGTTTTACAAATTGGTTTTCTAAAACAAAATGTTTTCGAGTTAAGAATCATGGCTACGAGATTTTATAAATTCTAACCAACTTGATTTGAGTTGGTTAATTTTGTCGCAATACTACACTTTTCAAAACAAGGTTTTTAATTAAGTAATGCAACATGTAAAATAGCCATGAATCCGACACTCTCAAAAACCTATGTACTCGCCAGCATTTCTTTGCTGACTTTGTTTTCACATATGTTTCAGGTGTTGTTGAATGATGTTGATTGCTAGGATGCATGCTCACATAGGACTGGACGAGGCCTTAGTGACTTAATAACAATGATAGACTATTTTTAACTTGTTTATTTAGATTTCCAGACGACGTAAATATTTAATGTTTAATAAAACGAAACTTCAAATTTCCGTGTGTTTTGAAACAATGATTCTGTTACAACACTCCCCGACGATTCCGCCGTGATTTGTTGTTTTACGCGGTCGAGGTGTGACAGTTATAAGAAGAAACAAAATCAGAAATGCGACATCTGTGCTTGTGTAATCATTGTATAAACTCTGAACAGTTCAATTATCAATATAACAATGTGATTTGATCCCAATATTTGTTTATTTATGTTTGACATTTTGCACGTTTTGATTTTTGTTCAATTTTAAACTCTAAATCGCTTTCTGGAAAGTTATACGCAAACTAAGACGTAAACGTAATTAGTTTAACGCGACAAACACTACGGAACATCAACATAAGCTTAACATACCTTAAATAACCTTTACGTAACTTAGAAATAACGTGATCGTATGGCCAAACGAACCAACATCCGTCGTAGTTAACCCATTTGTGAAGGTCACCTACCTGAGCATTCTTTGTTCTTATTCCAAGATTGGACCTCTTGTAAGTTTCTTTCATGCTTGGATATGCATTTCAAGCATGAATGTCAAACAGTGTTTGACTTTCTACTTTGACCGTGTTTTGGTCAACACAAAGTTCGTTTGAACTTTGCAACGTGAGCGTAATCACGGTGGTTATAGTCCCTTGCCGATTATAGTCCCTTGCTGATTACCACGTTGATTAGGCATACTGACGAGTCATAGTTTCGGTCAAAATGCCGATTATGCGCATTTTGCAACGAAGCTATTTTCGGGTATCAAAACACTTTGTTTTGATATCAAACATGTTTTATAACTTAGTTAAACATGTTTTAACATGTTTAACTCGTCACTTTTAGTCTAGTGCTTATATAGGGTCGTAAGTTAAGCGGTCTAAACAACCGCTTAGAATTTCGAACCCGACCCGTTGGGTCGATCATTAGGATCCGACCAAACATGTTTTGTGACCATAGTTGTATAAGGAATAACCTTCTGAGGTTATACCTTATGTTCACTTCGTTTAGTTAGTTGTATGATAGTTAGTTTATATGCCTTAGGAAAATGACCAAAATGCCCTTTTCATGCATAATTTAAATTTAAGCATATGTAACTTAAATTTTGACATTTAAACTGATTATGCAATGTTATTAGACATGTTAAGGCATATAATACTTGTCATAGGACTAGTTAGGAGGTCCGAACGCGCTTTTGCGCAAACGACACATTAAAGTAGCGTAAACTACCTTAACGAGTCGTAACCGGTCATAAGCACTTAGGATATGTTCCAACTTAGAGCGTAGTTGAACCCTATCATCTGAGTTCCAATACTCATATGGTTTACAAGACCTCATTCTATCCGATCTTCCGATTTAGGTTCGGTTTATTAACATAGTTACCTATATTAAGTGCCGTTTGATTCCGTGATCCTTCGAGCGTTACTTGGTTGTTATTTCACGACTATTAAGAATTATCAAGTGAGTACATAGTCCCCTCTTTTACTGCTTTCAAATATTTCGGGGTGATACACATGTGCCTACTTGTTACTTTCGTGCTTTTCATGTTTTCATGACATATACTTGCTATATTCATCTAGTACACATATAGTACATGATTTCCATTATGCTTTGCTATGTATGTTGACTGAGCATGCTAGCACGTTGATTTCATAAACACTTTTGTTACATATGTTTACTCAGCATATGGACGCATTGATTTACATTACATTTATGTTATGTATGTTTATTGAGCATGCTAGCACATTGATTTCATGAACATTTCAACTATGTATGTTTACTTAGCATACTTAGTACATGGTTTTTACATAACATGCTTACATTTGGTATGACATTTGGTATGTTTAACGGGATAAAAGTACATTCATTAATACGGATCACGCCGCTCAGTAGTATGTAGTGGTACCATAGGAATTGACAACTCCCGTTCATGGATTCCTAGGTTTGTTTGGAAGTAAGGAATGACAGAATCCGATATACATAATCGATAAACCTTTAACTTGTTAAGGGTTTTTCCGACAGTCGCAAGGCTTGAATGTATGCGATAAACATTACTGAATAAATGTTCGTAACAATAAAGCATTGATTTTGCAAAACATAACTTTTGATCTAAACTATGGTTTATTCAAAAACATTGTTTTGTACATAACATTTGGTTTTACATGACATTTTATTATACATTGACATATACATGTGGTTTGAGTAAATACTTTTTATCCACCATACAAGACATTGTCGTTACTTGACATTTGCTATACAAGACACGATTTACACATGACAATGAGACATTATGTCACATCCCGACCGCGTAAAACAACAAACCGTGGTGGATACGTCGGGGAGTGGAGCAACAGAATTATTGTTTCACAACCATGGTATTTAAAGTTTTTTATTTATTTATTCACAAAGTGGATTACATTGTCTTAAACAAAGGAAACATGAGAACATAACATAATTTAAACTAGTCTTGTTTCATTTTATGCCACTAAGGCACATGTCCACCTAAGTGTTTCTTGATCATTCCTATGCATCAGCTCCTGAAAACACATGTGAAAATAGGTACGTCAGCATAAAAATGCCTGTGAGATACATAGGTTTATTGATTTAGGATTCATGACTTGTAAGTTTAAAGAATTGTTTAACAAAAGTTAGTCATGAACCTTGAAAAAGTGTTTTCCTTTGTAAATCATATGAAAATCGATAAGAAATTAGATGATATAAGAGGAAGATGTTTGGTTAAATAAATAACCAAGTAAAAAGAATTTGTATGAGTTATGTTATTTGTAAAACAGTGTTTTGTGAAGTTATGTTCTTTGTATAAAATGTAATATGTCTAAATTGAAATGGTTTAAACAACACTACGACATGTAATATCATAAAAGCACTTATATATAGGAAGTACCAGTGGCGTATCCACCATGCTTTTATCATATTACACATGCATCGTTATTTAAATCATTTACCCAAACAAACCACCAAAATATCTTGTTTAAACCAAATGTTAACTGTATGGCGAGTAAACAATGTAAATCATGTAATGTATAATCAAATGTTTTTGTACGGCGAGTAAAAGAAGTAACTACTCAAACCATATGTATAATGTTTATGTGTAACTAAGTGAGATGTATGGTGAACAATAGTATTACTCAACCTCATAAGTAAAAATGTACAAGACAATGTATTTGATATATGTCACACCCTCAAAATACCACCTAGGGAATATCCCTGTTAGGCGAGTGACGTACTGACAATGAGCCACTAATTACATTGAACCTATGCAAGTTTCAAAATAAAATCCTCAAATATGACGAATAATACCAATCACGAGTTCAAATGTAAACCAGCATGTTCAGCGGAAGCAAATACTAAACCATGGTTAAGTAGTTCAAAAACCAATGTATGATAGTAATAAATATAAATCACATAGATCCCTCCAGTCGACCCATGACCTCTCCTGCTCCTCCAGACAGCAACTATCCAAATCCATGAAACCTAACGACATGTGAGCATGCAACAAGTGTATCAGACAAAGCTGGCGAGTTCACAGTTTAGGAAAACGTTTGTTACCAAGTGTTTATTCCATTTCATTAACAAATGCAAAAGTAGTATTGATAATATCTCGATACTGAACAAGACTGCTCCTGATGTATGTTTTGCCCGTTCCCCAGTGCTCCTATCAAAACACTAGACCCGACTGGGTCATTAGTTCACACCCGTCCTCTCCGGTACGGGGTGAGGGTGCCAAACCTAAGTAGCGCTACTAACTAATACCCCGTTACCTCCCCGGTAACAAAAAAATGGGACTTAAAAGTGATAGAATGAGATTATTATCCAATATTCCAGTTTTACCCAAAAGACTTATCCCTCCTCGGGATACCCACTGACTGTCCCAACCACCGGGACGCATGCTCAAAAGTAGTGAACTCACCTTAGTGTGCTTGGCAGAGTGTTTCTCTTGTTGTAACTAATCAAACCGACCACGCCCTATATTATTGATTCCATTTAACATTAGGCTCATATCCAAGTATGATCACATTCATATAACACATAGCAGCTAGAAGTCGTGTATTACTCATAACGTATTTAGATGTTGTTTATCTAGCACATGAACCATTATACACATCAAATACACCATATTCTACAAGTAGCACCGAGATAATACCATACCATTTATCTCAGATTATTCATACAATAGACTTTTGTATCTCATACAAACCTCCCTTCCCAAACCCCCAAGTTCCACTACATCTAACAATCTATACATGCACCATGTGTTACACGGCCCAACTGATTCGGCCCAGCTAACCTTGACCGTGCAGTCCACTAATCCCATCCAACCAAATACCTGGTCCAAGTGCATTCCTACTAATGGGCTGTACGATTCAATCAATTGTATAACAGGCCCAAGTCAGTTCCATGTATGTTAGTGTATCCGAGCTCGGTGGCCAGCCCATCTTCGGTTTATGTTACCCGACCTAGGGGTGTGATTTAATTAGAGAATGTGGCCCAATTACGTTAACAATTTATTACATTAACACACTTATAGCAATCTCAATTAATCGGTTCAGATAACCCTTATCATACACATTATCTACTTGACCACATGACACTTTATATCACTAACATACAAAACAATGTATAGCTTAATAGCCCAAAAGGCCCTCCTATCAGCATTCGGTCCAATTTGTTGCCAGGCCCATCAGTGAGTTCATTCAGCCGTGCGGCCCAGAACCGGTGGCCCACTGATTCCCGACGTGCAGCCTACCAGGACCCGACCTAATCTAGTAACAATTCTTCCTCCTATTTCAGTTATCCACGAATCTACATTGATTCTAATCAATATCTATAACATATCAATCAAACGGTTGTAATTCACGATCCATACTCCATATTAATCCATCCTATTAGCAAGTTGTCACACAAAATCATTGATCACAAATACTTGTCTCAACACAAGTGTCATTATCATATATTACACGTTTCAACCTCGATCAGGCCTATTTGAGCAAACAGTAATCATACCACATCGTCTATCAGCATAACATCAATTATTATAGCATCAATTATCAATACTATTACCCTAATCTTTGACCTTCAAGAACATCTATATGCGATGAGTATATGTGTATTAACATGAAAATGCACACCATGAAACAAGAATAATATAAACATAATGGACTAACCGGAATAAGGATGATCTCCAAAGAAACTGCCGTATGTATTCTTAGGGGGAAAAATAGGGTTTTGTTGTTTGCAATTAGAGATTATCAAGAAGTTACGTCCATTATATACAATGTTTATCTATTAAAACAAGTGGGCTTATAATTAGTTGGGCTGAATCAATATGAAGTCATCCTTTTCTTTTGGGCCGAATAGAACCAGAATACACAAAATGCAAGTTGGGCTCAGGTAGGTTGATCCGAAGTGTGGGTTGTTTAGAACGTGAATAAGTAGCCCACAACATGTTCGGCCCAAGATTAACGGAGTCGTCTTACGATACTTAACCGAGTCATTCCACTTTAGATTAACGGAGTTATCATAGAACCAAACAATAGAGCGAGATAACGAGAAGTAAATATCGTAAGATAGAACATTGCTGACCTTAAAAGTTCTGGTTGTCACATCATCCCCAACTTGAAAGAAATTTCGTCCCGAAATTTGACAAGTAGGTACAGAGGAATGAAGTGATGAATCAAGGTTGTTGCAAGTTTTCCCCAAGTGCCACATCATCCCCAACTTGAAATGGAATTTCGTCCCGAAAATTGCCAGCTTCACCAGATTTAGATTTGTCATCAGGAAATAGCTGAGGATACTTAAGCTTCATCTGATCCTCACGTTCCCACGTGAACTCCGGTCTGCGTCTTGAGTTCCAACGAACTCTCACAATCGGAATACGACGATGTTTACGTACCTTGACCTCCCGGTCCATGATCTCAATAGGTTCCTCGACAAACTGCAACTTGTCGTCAATCTTCAGCTCTTGAAATGGCACGACCAGTGTCTCACCAGACAGACACTTCTTCAACTGCGAAACGTGAAAGACATCGTGAAAGTTACCCAACTCAGCGGGTAACTCAAGCTTGTAAGCGACTTTACCGATCCGCTCTAGGATTCTAAATGGCTCAACGTAACGTGGATTAAGCTTGCCATGCTTCCCGAAGCGTACAACACCCTTCCACGGCAAAACCTTCAACATAACACGATCACCCACTGCAAACTCTAACGGTTTCCTACGCTCATCAGCATTGCTTTTCTGATGATCACGTGCTGCTGCCATACGGTTCCTGATCTGAACATTCTTTTCTGAAGTTTCAAGTACAAGCTCAGGACCTGTGATCTGGCTGTCACCCACCTCAGCCCAACAGAGAGGAGAACGGCACTTTCGCTCGTACAGTGCCTCGATCGGAGCTGCCTGAATACTAGTGTGGTAGCTGTTGTTGTAGGAGAACTCTATCAACGGCAAGTGTTTCTCCCATCCTTTCCCAAAATCAATCACACATGCTCGTAGCATGTTTTTAAGCGTCTGAATGGTGCGCTCACTCTGACCATCCGTCTGTGGGTGATAAGCAGTACTCATATCGAGATATGAACCAAACGACTTATGCATAGACTGCCATAGTTCAGACATGAAATGCGGATCTCAATCTGAGATGATAGAAGTTGGCACCCCGTGCCTAGAAACCACCTCTTTAAGATAAACCGCCGCAAGCTGTGAGAACTTATCTGTCTCCTTAATTGCCAGAAAATGCGCTGACTTCGTGAGACGATCAACAATCACCCAAATAGTATCGTTTCTGCCCTGAGTTCTCGGTAACCCTGTAACAAAATCCATGGCGATCTGCTCCCACTTCCACGTGGGTATCTCTGGCTGCTGAAGTAGACCGAGGATTTCTGATACTCTGCTTTGACTTTAGCACAAGTCAAATACTTACTCACGTACGTTGCAATGTGAGCCTTCATCTTTGGCCACCAATACATAACCCTGAAATCCTGATACATCTTGTTTGAGCCTGGGTGAACCGAATACCGAGACTTGTGCACTTAATCCATCACAAACTCTCGAAGATTACCATACAAAGGAACCCATACCCGCTCCATAAAGTAATAAATTCCGTCAGATCTCTCCACCAACCGTTTCTCCACGCCCTGCAGATACTCAGCCTCGATGTTCTCTTCCTTCAAGGCCTCTATCTGAGTGGGTAAACCAGAATGAATAGTAAGTTGCAGAGCGCGAACACGTTTAGGCTTTGTCTCCTTTCGGCAAAGTGCATCAGCTACAACGTTAGCTTTACCCGGGTGATACTTGATGGCACACTCATAATCGTTCAAAAGCTCTATCCAACGACGTTGCCGCATATTCAACTCCTTCTGGTCGAAGATGTGCTGGAGACTCATGTGATCGGTGTAGATAGTGTATTTGTTACCGTACAGATAATGTCTCCAAATCTTCAACGCAAATACCACAACCCCTAACTCCAAGTCGTGAGTTGTATAATTCTTCTCGTGTACCTTCAACTGATGAGAAGCATAAGCTATCACCTTCTCGCGTTGCATCAACACGCAACCGAGACCCTGAATCGATGCATAACAATAAACCATGAAATCCTCGGTACCTTTAGGTAGAGACAAGATCGGTGCGCTGCATAGTTTCTGCTTCAAAAGCTGGAAAGCATCCTCCTGTTTCGTGCCCCAAGAATAAACAACGTTCTTCTATGTCAAGGAGGTGAGAGGTTGAGCGATCCTCGAGAAATCCTGAATAAACCGACGATAGTACCCCACAAGGCCAAGAAATTGTCGCACCTCCAAAGGATTCTTCGGTGCCGCCCAATTCCTAATAGCATCGATCTTGGCAGGGTCTACATGTATCCCCATCTCGTGGACAATATGCCCAAGAAAGTGTACTTCTCGAATCCAGAAATCACACTTCTAAAACTTCGCATAAAGTTGCTCCTTCCTCAGGAGCTCCAAGATAAGACGCTGATGTCGCTCGTGGTCCTCCTTGTTCTTGGAGTAGATCAAGATATCGTCGATGAAAACAATAACAAAGTCGTCGAGATACGGTTTGCACACGCGGTTCATGAGGTCCATGAAGACCACTGGTGCATTAGTCAACCCAAACGGCATAACCAAAAACTCATAGTGGCCATACCGCGTCCGAAAAGCCGTTCTGGGAACATCCTCCTCTCTAACTCGTACTTGATGATAACCCGACCTTAAGTCGATCTTGGAATAAAAACTTGACCCTTGTAGCTGGTCAAACAGGTCGTCGATACGTGGCAAAGGATAACGGTTTTTTACCGTCACCTTGTTGAGCTCGCGATAATCTATACACATCCGAAAGGACCCATCCTTCTTCTTCACAAACGGTACTGGGGCTCCCCAAGGCGAAGAGCTAGGTCGGATAAAACCCCTTGTTGACAACTCCTGTAACTCCCCTGGCGCAAGACGATACGGAGCACGAGCAATCGGGGCTGCTCCTGGCATGAGGTCGATCTGAAATTCCACCCGACGATGTGGGGGTAAACCAGGGCGTTCTTCGGGAAACACATCAGGAAACTCACGAACAACTGGAAGATCCTCGATTCTCCTCTCGTCAGTCTGCGAAACAGTAACAAGAGCTAGAATAACAGGGCAGCCCTTACGCAGACACTTCTGAGCCTTCATCGTCGAAATAATACTAACCATAGCACCGCTACGATGACCCTGAACTGATAAGGATTCTCCACTAGGGAGAGGAACACACACGATTTTCTCCTTGCAGAGAATTTCCGCCTGATGCTTGGACAACCAGTCCATACCAATAACCACATCAAAGCTTCCAAGAGTAATAGGGAGTAGGTCAATGTCGAACACCTGACCCATGAGGTCGAGTTTGCACCCAACAAGAACGTGTGAAGCTTCAATTGTTTTACCATCAGCTATCTCTACTATGTGTTTAGTTACAACTGGTGTAGGACTTAACCCTAACTGACGACTGAACCCCAAAGATACATAACTCCAATCGGCACCAGTGTCGAATAAAATAGAAGCAAATACATCATTTACTGAAAACGTACCAGTCACTACGTTGCCGTCATTCCGAGCCTCCCCAGCTCCAATAGTAAACCCGTGCCCACGCACACCGTTTCCCCTGTTGTTCCCATTGTTATTACCACCAGCATTCTAATTTAGTTGAGGGCAGTCTCGCTTGATGTGACCCTCAGCTCCACATTGAAAACAACCCTTACGGTTACCCTGATTCTGCTATGGCTGCTGTCTACCCTGCTGTTATGGCGGCTGCGGCGGGTTCGGGAGTGAAACCCTACAATCCCTGGCCATGTGCCCTGCTTTGTTGCACCTGTGACATATCCGAGTACACTGCCCACGATGGTGATAGTTGCACTTATTGCACTTTGGTAGTTTTCCCGCATAAGAACCCTGATTCGAACCACTACCCTGACTTTGATTAACAGACGACGACTGGCTAAAACTGCGATTGTTGCCAGTGTACGGCCTCTTTTGCGATTGCACTGAATTGGACGCCTTGTCCACATCATTCCACTTATGCTTACGGTCAGTGGCGGGAGTAGTAGCGGCAGTAGTAGGAGTAGAAGAAACACGTGGTGGTAGTGAACCACTCTCCACCTCCTGATCGGTGATCTTGTGAGTTAAACGGACAATCTGAGTTAAGTTGTTGAGGTTAGCTGCAGTAACCAAACCCTTCACTCGTGGAGGTAATCCCTTGATGAACAACTCAATTCTATGAGATGGAGGTCTGGACAAATTCGGGCACATGACAGCCAACTCATGCGACCGCTTCACGTATGATTCAATCTCAGATCCCACCATCTTCAGATCATAATACTCGTTCTCCAGTTTCTGAATCTCATCATGAGGACAATACTCCTCCCTGATCAACTCCTTAAAGTCGTCCCAAGTAGTGGCGTTCGCCGCCTCGATGCCCAACAGCTGAACCTGGGCATTCCACCATGTCAGGGCACCATCCTCGAGTGTGCCCGTAGCATAATTCACTCTGTCCCCACCAGGATAGTTACACATCGCAAATACAAACTCAGCCTTCTCGAACCAACGTAAGAGTTCCGCAGTCCCTTCAGTCCCAATGAAGGTCTGTGGCTTACAATCCATGAAGGTTTTGAACGTGCAAACAGGTGGATGGTGCGGATTCTGCTGCACCGGTTGACCTATCAACGAAAGGACATATAACAAAAAAGTAAGACTCAAGCATACAACACAAAGAATAAGAGTGTTTGGTACATATCGTACCTGCCTGATAAGCCGCTAAGGCTTCAGCCACGCAAGTGTTGATTAATCGGTTAACTCAGCTTGAGTCATAGCAATATGGCCACGTCCACCTCCGCGGCCTCCACCACGTCCATTCATGATTCTATATAAGAAAAGGAAGGATTTAAAATGCAACTTCAAGTAAGAGTCAAGCATTACCATGATCTCCACAGGTTTCTGAGTTCTAACATAATATCAACTAACAGAGCGGAACCCTTTTCACACTTGTCAAGTTTCACTGGGATTCACATGCACCCCACGTTATTAGTATATGTGCACCCATAATAATAACCTAGTTTGCATGTTTATCTCAGTTCCTCCTGACTCGTGTTAAATGGTTTCCCCGAATTCAAGCAACAAGACAGATGACACCGCAGCATAGATCATGGAAGTTCAAGGAATGTCACACATAACATGGGTTGTCAACATATAAGTTCATACTGTAGTGCCAAGTGTGCATTCACGTGTGATGTTATCTATAAGCAAAGACTAGAGATACTATGCAATAGTAAACAAGAAACGAACCTTGCAGTATGGAGTTGAGTGTCATGGTCGATTTCGGATCTGTTCGGTTATAGTCTGGTTTTATAAAACGTTTTAAAACCAAGTTCACTATAACTAGTGGCTCTGATACCAAACTGTCACACCCCCAAAATACCACCTAGGGAATGTCCCTGTTAGGCGAGTGACGTACCGACAATGAGCCACTAATTACACTGAACCTATGCAAGTTTCAAAATAAAATCCTCAAATATAATGAATAATACCAATCACGAGTTCAAATGTAAACCAACATGTTCAGCGGAAGCAAATACTAAACCCTGGTTAAGTAGGTCAAAAATCAATGTATGATAGTAATAAATATAAATCACATAGATCCCTAGAGTCGACCCATGACCTCTCCTTCTCCTCCAGAAAGAAAGTATCCAAATCCATGAAAGTTAACGACCTGCGAGCATGCAACAAGTGTATCAGACAAAGCTGGCGAGTTCACAGTTTAGGAAAACGTTTGTTACCAAGTGCTTATTCCAGTTCATTAACGAATGCAAAAGTAGTATTTATAATATCTCGATACTGAACAAGACGGCTCCTGATGTATGTTTTGCCCGTTCCCCAGTGCTCCTATCAAAACACTGGGCCCGACTAGGTCATTAGTTCACACCTGTCCTCTCCAGTACGGGGTGAGGGTGCCAAAACTAAGTAGCGCTACTAACTAATACCCCATTACCTCCCCGGTAATAAAAGATGGGACTTAAAAGTGATAGAATGAGATTATTATCCAATATTCCAGTTTTACCCAAAAGACTTATCCCTCCCCCGGGATACCCACTGACTGTCCCAACCACCGGGATGCATGCTCAAAAGTAGTGAACTCACTTTAGTGTGCTCGACAGAGTGTTTCTCTTGTTTTAACAAATCAAACCGACCACGCCCTATATTATTGATTCCATTTAACATTAGGCTCGTATCCAAGTATGATCACATTCATATAACACATAGCAGCTAGAAGTCGTGTATTACTCTTAACGTATTTAGATGTTATTTATCTAGCACATGAACCATTATACACATCAAATACACCATATTCTACAAGTAGCACCGAGATAATGCCATACCATTTATCTCAGATTATTCATACAATAGACTTTCGTATCTCATACAAACCTCCCTTCCCGAACCCGCAAGTTCCACTACATCTAACAATCTATACATGCACCATGTGTTACGTGGCCCAACTGATTCGGCCCAACTAACCTTGACCGTGCAGTCAACTAATGCCATCAATCCAAATACCTGGTCCAAGTGCATTCCTACTAATGGGCTGTACGGTTCAATCAATTGTATAACAGGCCCTAGTCAGTTCCATGTAAGTTAGTGTATCTGAGCTCGGTGGCCAGCCCATCTTCGGTTTATGTTACCCGGCCTAGTGATGTGATTTAATTAGAGAATGTGGCCCAATTACGTTAACAGTTTATTACATTAATACACTTATAGCAATCTCAATTAATCGGTTCAGATAACCCTTATCATACACATTATCTACCTGACCACATGACACTTTCTATCACTAACATATAAAACAATGTATAGCTTAATAGCCCAAAAGGCCCTCCTATCAGCATTCAGTCCAATTTGGTGCCAGGCCCATCAGGGAGTTCATTCAGCCATGCAGCCCAGAACCGGTGGCCCACTGATTCCCGACGTGCAGCCTACCAGGACCCGGCCCAATCTAGCAATAATTCTTCCTCCTATTTCAATTATCCTCGAATCTACATTGATTCTAATCAATATCTATAACATATCAATTAAACAGTTGTAATTCACGATCCGTACTCCATATTAATCCATCCTATTAGCAAGTTGTCACACAAAATCACTGATCACAAATACTTGTCTCAACACAAGTGTCATTATCATATATTACAAGTTTCAACCTCGATCAGGCCTATTTGAGCAAACAGTAATCATACCACATCGTCTATCAGCATAACATCAATTATTATATCATCAATTATCAATACTATTACCCTAATCTTTGACCTTAAAGAACATCTATATGCAATGAGTATATGTTTATTAACATGTAAATGCACACCATGAAACAAGAATTACATAAACATAATGGACTAACCAGAATTGGGATGATCTCCAAAGAAATTGCCATATGTATTCTTAGGGGAAAAATAGGGTTTTGTTGTTTGAAATTAGAGATTATCAAGAAGTTACGTCCATTATATACAATGTTTAACTATTAAAACAAGTGGGCTTATAATTAGTTGGGCTAAATCAATATGAAGTCATCCTTTTCTTTTGGGCCGAATTGAACCAGAATACACAAAATGCAAGTTGGGCTCAGGTAGGTTGATCCGAAGTGTGGGTTGTTTAGAATGTGAATAAGTAGCCCACAACATGTCCGGCCCAAGATTAACAGAGTCGTCTTACGATACTTAACCGAGTCATTCCACTTTAGATTAACGGAGTTATCATAGAACAAAACACTAGAGCGAGATAACGAGAAGTAAATATCGTAAGATAGAACGTTGCTGACCTTAAAAGTTCGGGTTGTCACAATATAAATCATAGTTTAAGTCAAAAGATATGTTTTGCAAAATCCATGCTTTACTGATACAAACACTTATGTAGTAATGTCAAACGCATACATTCAAGCCTTGAGACTGAAGGATAAACCTTAGAACAAATGAAAGGTTTATAAAAAAAAAGGTTTTCGGGCTCTGTCATTCCTTACATCCAAACAAACCTAGGATTCCCGGAATGGGGGTTGTCAATTCCCAATGGTACCACTACATACTACCGAGCGGCGTGATCAATGTTAATGAACGTATTTTTGTCCCGTTAAACAAACCAAATGTCATACCAAATGTAAGCATGTTATGTGAAAATAATGTACTAAGTATGCAAAAATGAACGTACATAGCATGAATATGATGTAAATCAATGTGTACATATGCTGAAATGAACATATGAAACAAATGTGTTTATAAAATCAATGTACTAGCATGTTAATAAAGCATACATAGCAAAAACATGGATGAAATCACGTACTATACATGTACTATATGAACATAGCAAGTATATGATATAAAAACATGAAAAGTGTATGATCGGGTGAGTTGATCAAACGAGACAATCAGAAGAGTTCTTGATCAAATCAGAGGCGGAATTCATTGATTCGATCTTCATTCAGCTTGATATGCACTTAGAAGTAGTTTAACTGTCGATTGTATTGATATAACAATGTTACACGAGCTGGCGACACCTCGGCAGAGCTTCGCTACCGGAAGCAGAATGTTACAAATGAGAAACCAAGCACACCTATTTATAGGGGAGGCCATATCGCATGAACAGGTTCACACGAGGTGGTCCAGGTCATGCGACCTGGCCAGTCCGTACGAAGTGGACCACTTCATGTGAAGTGATTGTTCCCGACCTGTTTCCCGTTTCTTTCGTTTAACGTGACCTGGTCTATCAATCTAAATACATGACTCGATACAAGACGAAGTCAACAGACATATGCATCAACAAACTCCCCCTTGGATGTTGATGAGTCTTCGGTACCTTGAGTCTTCAGTCTTGATCAGTCTTCTCGCTCCCTCCAAAGTATAATCTCTGTAAATATCTTTATCAATCTCTATCTTCTTCTTCCAGAATCGCAATCTGACTCTTCGATCTCTCTAATTTTCTTGATCAGATCTCTTGATTCCTTAAGTTCATCAGCATCAGCAGCTTTCACAGGTTCAGAAATGACTCATGGCTCTTCGTAGCAACAGGATCAGGAACCTGGCTTTTACGTCTTTAGACTCCCCCTTTCAACATGCTGGGATCGCAGTCTGGAATTCACTAGCTGCAAGCTTTGTATCGGAAACCTGGCACTAATTTGCATATGCTTATGCGAAAAATCCTCAGGAACCGAAATTTAGCTCTTTCAACGCTTTTACCTGCACTTACTCTACCCAAAACATAAATTTCACACATTTTAAAATTGAACAATTTTAAAAAACCACTTGTAGATATTCTCAAATCAACATGATCTCTCATTAATGATCTCTACTTAACCACTAGTATTCGTAACACTTAAATTTTGGTTTCAAATTAATGAACCATTTAAACATTTCAAAATCATTTGACCTTTTAAACAAACTCTCCCAACTCACTATCGTTCATCACGTTTAGCACTCGGAATTTTGAAAATCAACTTTCCAACATCAGTTGTCGAAAGTAAGATGAAATAAAATCTTTTTTATTTTTCAAAATTTTATGCTAAAACACACTAAAAATCTTTTTGGATTTTGAGAAATAAACTATATACAGACATCTTTTTGTGAGTTTGCGTTAGAGGATCATATCAGTTTATTGAGACAAATTAGCTGCACCGTTGATCTAAACATTACAACTTAAAGCTTTTAAACAATTCACCCTAGATCATCGATATTGTGATCCACTTAAACTCCTCTAAGATGTTCGTAATGCTTACTGATACGATTAGGTACATTAGATAGCACTAAAGTCTTATGCGCCCCACGATCTTAGCATATCCCCTCATCATGTAATACACTAACTCAAGTAATGCCTTTAAACTTTCATCAACTGTGAATTGTGTAAAAACAACGCAGAATGTTTAAACATTAACAATCAGGTCGATACTCCCGTATACGTAGAGAAAGTCCAATGTTTAAACAAAATAAGAAATAAAAACAAGTTGAATGTGTTTAGTCTTTAACCACCAGGTCGATACTCCCGTATACGCAGAGGTGATCCAAAGCTTAAACGAAACACCAAAGAAAATAAAGCAGAACGTTTAGGCACTAACATCCAGTTCGATACTCCCGTATACGCAGAGGATGTCCAATGCTTATACAAAATAAAGAAATAAGACAAGTTTAAATCTTTCAAAATGAAAACACAGAATCATAGTGACTTTTCAGCAAAGTTGTGAAAGCTCACAAACTTAACCGGTTTTATGTCCTAAGACAATCAGCAATTACCTCCTTTTAAACAAAACTCTTTTTGATTTTTTTCGATGTTTTTGGATTTTAGATTTTATCATGTTTTTTGATTTTTCAAATTTTCAAAATTTCTAAATTTTTTACTCCCTCTAAAATCAAAAATATGTTTCAATTTTTGATTTTCCGGGAAATTTTTAAAAGAAATGCAATAAACTGTACAAATAAAATGACAAACTGATGTGAATTGCTTCAATTCTCCATTCACTTGGCTTAAACAATCAGAACTCCCCCTGACAACAAACTATTTTCCCATTATGATTTCAAAACACTTAAGTTTGTTTTAATTAAAATGGTTTTTTTCGGAAAATTAGTTTTGCTAATTTCATACATCATGGGGTTTCATCACATTGTTTTTTCGACCACTTGTAAAAACACTTTTCCTTTTCTTTTACCACTTGTATGATCAGGTTTAATCAAATTCAACTTAATGACCTTGATTAACCACTTGTAAGATCTTATCAACAATACCACTTGTAAAACAAAATATGACAGTTTTTAATTTCTCAAGAAAAATACCACTTGTAGGTTTTCCAAAGAATTTTTTTCAAGAATGATGCCGATTCCTACTCCCCAATTACCAACCTGGGAGTTCCGGCAAGTCAGGATTTTCATTCATCAAAGAATATAGACACCCAAGCCTGACCAGCTTTAGGTGTAACCTGTTCACTTTCACTATGTTTTCGAACATTCCTTTTGGATTCATAGAGTTCTTTTACTCCTTTGGCCCTACCATCGACCATTTTCCAAAAATATGTTTTTCTTTCCCATTAAAAGCCTTTTCAACATCAAATTCTTTCTTTTCAGAATAGAATTGATTCAAAATTTCCACTATTCCAATCTTTTGTTTAAAACTTTCAGTCCGCAATGGTGGAAAGTTTGCACCATCCATTGGCGGAACTGAATTTTCACTTTTTAGATCAACTTGTGGCTCCTCTGACTTTGACGAGTCAGATTCATCGCCAGAAAGTGGCTCCTTTGCTTCCGAAGAAATAAATTCATCGCCAGAAAGTGGCTCCTTTGCTTCCGTTGAAACAAATTCATCGCCAGAAATTTCTTCTGCTTTCTTAACAACCCACTTTTAGTTGTTCAACTTCACTCTTCTTTTGTAAAAACTTTTCGAACTCTCACCAACCTCAAATTTTGAATTTTTAAACACTTTAAATTGTTCTGTTGGTGGTTCATTATCAATCAACTTTTCTTTCAAGTTTTTCGAGACTCCCTGTTTTGTTTGGGTTGCCTTTGGACAATTCCATGCAATGTGCCCAACTTCTTGACGTTGATAACAGGTTCTTGTCTCCTTCTTCTAAGCAACATCATTTTTCATTCCCTCTTGCTTCTTAGCAAGGAATTCTTTGTTCGTCTGCTTTCTAAAAAAATTCTCTTTCTCTTCTTCCGAACTTGCTCCTGAAACAAATTTTGTTTTTGGTTTAGTTTCTTTATAATTTTTATAATTTTCTGGTGGAATAAAACGTAATCCTTCCTTTTTGAAATTACCGTTATGGTTTGGTTTCTTTCGATAACCCGAACCAGAACTGTAACCCTTTTTCTTGTTTAATATTTGTTGATCTCTTGAGGTGTACTTTTTAGGTTTTTCATTAAGATTTACATCTTTTATTTCAGAAATGTTAATTTCTGTTAATTTGAAAACCTTGTTAATCATTTCAGTTTTAACACCTCTTATTGGAAATTCTTCATCAGCATATAATTTGTCGGGGTCATTCAAAGTATATGCTACTTTGAATGTTTCGTCATTCAAATTATTTTTTGATATCAGAAAATCATTATTGTAAACCCTTTTGCCCTTTTCAACATTCGGACTTGAAGTGTCAGACTTTGACTCCTCGGGTTCATCTTTATCTAACACTTGATCCACCACTTTCTTAATCAACTCAGATTGTTGTTTAGTGTCAGATGTAGTGAATGTGATGTCAATATTGTCTGGCAATCCATCTGAAGGTTCAGATTCCCACTTTAGATTGGTTGCCTTATTAACTCTTTCTGAATTAGGATTTCATGGAGAATATCCTTCTTCAAGCGGAGGTGGACACCTTGTATAATCAGTACTATGTTTCTTACCAGTATTCTTTACTTTAGATGTCTTCTCCTCAAACGCTTCAATTCCATCTACTGTAGGGTAAATTTTGTCAATCACGTACGAAGCACATGAATAACTTTTCAACAACCTGTTTACCCTCTCAGTCTCTATCCTATGAGCTTCCAACTTTTATTCAAGTTCAGCATATTTCTCAATGTACTGATTGACAATTTTCTGCTTCGTCGTGAATGCTCCTCTGAGTGTCTTCATAGCTATCTCTTGTTCATCACTTGACTTGCTATATTGATTCATCGATTTGTTCAAAACATCATAAGACTCTTTCAGTATGTTCATGTTATGAATCAATTTGTTATTGTGCCTTTTCATGGGGTCACAATTTTCACACTTCTTAGGCATTTTTTCAGTATCAGCTTCCTTCTCAACCTTGACAGCCGGAATTTCTTTAACCTGCTTCTTTACTTCTTCAACATTTTCCTCAGCTTTGATCTTGTCTTCAACATTTGATGCCTTATGATTCTTCTTTTTCACAGCTTTCTTTTCTTTGATCTCTTCCATTTTACCTGCAAAATACAAGTTATATCTTTCAGGTGAAAATTCTCTTTTATAATATTCAAGTTTACGAATTTATTCACTGTCATCATCACTCTCTTCATCTGATGAGTGATCAAAGACTGGTGCTTTTTCTGCATCCTCTTTTGCTGCAATAGGTTCTTCTTCTGTCTTTTTGGGACTGAATTGCTGAGATTCGTAATAAGCATACGCCATTTCATCTTCAGCAGTTGAATCTTCAAAAATTTCAGCAACAAATGCTTTAGGATCTAAAGGTCTGTTAGGATCATAATGATCCCAATTAAAACCTTCTGGGATTCTTTCATCATCTTGATGAACTAGATAAGCTTTCTTTGATGGCTCTTCAATCAGATCCTTTCTAGCATGTGAAGTTTGTGGCGATTGTTGTTGATGCAGCTGATGATAAATCGCTTTTCGATAATAATCATTGTTGCCGAATGGATTTTGAGCTCCACTTGCTTCGCGATTTGTGCATTCTCGCTTGAAATGCCCCTTCTCCCTACAACGAAAACAAGTAACTTTAGATTTATCAAAACCTAAAGGTGAAGTTCCAGCATCACGGAAATCATCTCTTCCCGTGATCTGTTTAAACTTCTCAGCTCTTCTCAACATACTAGCCATACACCACTTAATATCCATAAGTTCCATTTCTTCAGCATCAATCTGATCGTAATCCTCTTTGGTCAACATTGGATTTCCGATCCTTCCCGCAACCAAACTTTCATAAGACTCTAACACGGTGACCAATAAAGACATATGACCTTTAGCAACCTCTTCCGAGAAATTCTGACCATTCTGAAGATTTAATACAATGTTGCATTGTAGTACTTGGCCATTATTGCTGTATGAGCTTTGCGGTTTAGAGTTGGTTGCTGAAAAATTTGGATCGAATGATGGATATGAAGAGAAACCATCATTGTTGTTTAATCCTTGAGATGACCCTCTAGAAGAACCGTTTGTATTGAATGTAGTTTCGATCTTTGGTGCAATGTTGGTCTTATCAACCGTACTTCCTTTGTAATACAGACTAATGTCCTTTTCACCATTCGAATTCTTCATTTTCGCCATCTTCCTTTGTTCCATCTCTTGAACTTTAAGTTTTTCAATAAACTTGCTCAGCGAAAGATTCGAAAATTCACCATTATTCTTCAAAATCATAAGATACGTGCCACAAACATCTTGTGGTAACGCATCAGCCAACTTCTCAACCCATTCTTCTCTATCCTTTTTGATATCCAATCGCTTCATGTTAACCACCAAATTCCAATATCTTTCTATGATCATTTTGGTGTTTACAGTTTTCAATCCTCAAAATAGATCAAATTCTTTCTTTAAAAGAGATTTTTTGTTTTTGATCATATCAAAACTTCCAACAAACTTTGTTTTTAGTGCTTTCCACATCGAGTGTGCACTTCCGTTGTGTTGCAATAAGATCAAGATGTCTTCCTTAATAGCTTGTTGCAAAATATTGATCATCATCTTTTCACTTTTGTATTTCTTTTTCTCTTTTTCATCTAACTCTTTAATCGGTACAATCTCTCCGTATTCATCAACCGGTCTAACATATCATTCCTCAACACATTCTCACACTTCTAAGTGATTCGCTTGAATCCACTTTTCGAAACGTTCCTCCCATCCACTAAACTCCTCGATATTCATAAGCTTAGGCGGCTTTTGCATGGTGCCCATTTCATTCTCTAAGTTCACATTTTGAACCAGAGTGATTGGGGTAGCAAATGCTTTCTAGAATTCGTTTTCCATGATTCAGTTATCGAAAGTTTACAAACGAACTGAACTGTTTTCAAACGAACTGATCTGTTTTCAAATGAAGTGAACTGTCCAAACGAACTGAACTTCTTTCAAACGAACTGAACGGATACACTTCAAACGAACTGAACTGATACACTTCAAACGAACTGAAACACCTCGTGCGAACTGGGATTCAAGTTCAAACGAACTGGACCTGGATCACACCGTGCGAACTGGTTCTATGTTTCATGCGAACTGAATGTTCAGCTCGTGCGAACTGGTTCAATCTTTCAAACAGTGCGAACTTGATCAGATTTTAAACAATTTTACCCTTTTCAAACGACCTCGTGCGAACTGATTAATTCTCAGACCGTGCGAACTGATCTATTTCAAAACCGTGCGAACCTGAACTGAACAATTCCAATACGTGCGAACTGAGGCCAATTTTCACGCGATCTGGTCCATTTTCAAACGAACTGATGATTTTGTCAAATTTTAACAGGTTTTAAGTTGAATTTAGGTCTAATTTTTTCACAGATTGTTTAAAACAGTGTTTCGCATGTTATATGTCAAAATCAGGTTATTTTATCCGTAAAAACTCTGTAACTTGATGAAAGAGTGTAGAAGAATGTGTAGAAATGAGTAGAAATAAGATTTTCTTGTGAAAAAGCCGAAATGGTAAGAACACTTCCTCCTGAGCTCTGATACCACTTGTAGGATCGGGTGAGTCGATTAAACGAGACAATCAGAATAGTTCTTGATCAAATCAGAGGCGGAATTCATTGATTCGATCTTCATTCAGCTTGATATGCACTTAGAAATAGTTTAACTGTCGATTATATTGATATAACAATGTTACACGAGCTGGCGACACCTCGGCAGAGCTTCGCTACCGGAATCAGAATGTTACAAATGAGAAACCAAGCACTCCTATTTATAGGGGAGGCCAGATCGCATGAACAAGTTCACACGAGCTGGTCCAGGTCGTGCGACCTGGCCAGTCCGTACGAAGTGGACCACTTCGTGCAAAGTGATTGTTCCCGATCTGTTTCCCGTTTCTTTCGTTTAACGTGACCTGGTCTATCAATCTAAATACATGACTCGATACAAGACGAAGTCAACAGACATATGCACCAACAAAAACCATGAAAGTAACAGGTAGGTTCATGTGTTTCACCCCAAAATGTTTCAAAAACAGTAAAAGAGGGGCTATGTACTCACTTTAGATTGCTTAGAAGTCTTGTAATAACAATCAAGCAAAGCTAGGAGGATCACGGAATCAATGGGCGCCTAATATAGGTAAATATGTTAATAACCAGACATAAATTGGAGGATCAGATAGAATGAGGTCTCGTAAACCAAATGAGTATAGGAACTCATGTAATATGGTTTAACAAGCCTATATTCTAAAACGGAACCTAACCTAAGTGCTTATGACCTGTTATGACCCGTTTAGGTAGCTTATGCTACTTTAACGCGTCATTTGCGCAAAAGCGCAAACGAGTACCCTAACTAGTCCTATGACAAGTATTATATGCCCTAACATGTTTAAATATGTTGTATAATTAGTTTAAGTGACAAAATTTAAGTTACATATGCTTAAAATGAAACTATGCGCAAAAAGGGATTTTGGTCATTTACCTAAGGCATATAAACTACCTATCATACAACTACTTAAACTAAGTGACCATAAGGTATAACCTCAGAAGGTTATTCCCTATACAACTATGGTCATATAATGTGTTTGGTCGGATCCTAATGATCGATCAAATGGGTCTGGTTCGAAAGTCTAAGCGGGTGTTTAGTCCGATTATCTTACGACCCTATATAAGTACTAAACTAAAAGTGACGAGTTAAACATGTTAAAACATGTTTAACTAAGTTAGAACACAAGTTTGATAACAAAACAAAGTGTTTTGATACCCAAGAATAGTTTGGTTGCAAAATACATATAAATACGCATTTTGACCGAAACTATGACTCGTCACTATGCCTAATCAACGTGGTAATCAGTAGGTATAGTCGCAAGGAACTATAACCATCGTGATTACACTCACGTTGCAAAGTTCAAACGAACTTTGTGTTGACCATAGACTGGTCAAAGCAGAAAGTCAAACACTGTTTGACTTTTATGCTTGAAATGCATAAAAGCATGAAAGAATACTTACAAAAGGTCCAAGAATGAAGAGTTTGATCTAAAAATTCTCAGGTATGAAGTTTTGAACTTCAACTTAGAGAAATTTTCAGATCAAGTGTGAGTTGGGAATGAATTGAGGTTGCTATTTATAGGAAATCCACAACCGTTAGGATCGTTTCTTGAATTTTGTGCTTAAATCCTAGCCCTCCATGTGTACCCACTGAATTGCAATGCTAGGGGAGTCCAAAACCAGCTCAAGGTTTAAAGGAAACCATGTACAAAACAAAAGAGTAGCTGGTTTTTATGAAAAATGGTTTCTGCTGACCTGGGAGGGGCTTTCGAACTGTAAGCATGTCCATACGGTCCGTAAGGACCTGGCTTGCTGGAAGTGACTTTCAGAAATTGGCAGAACAGGCCCCCTGTGACTCCAAACTTGATTTTTGATGTGTTTTGGCACTTCTAACACCCGTCAAGCCCATTTTTAAGCTCCATAAGGATGTTAAAACATACGGAACTTGAAATATGCTCAGAAATGTTATGGATGTCGGTTCGTTTGGCTGTACGGTTACGTTGTTCGGTTAATTACGACGGAAATCGTAACGGACGCGAAAACGATCCAAATTGCGAAATGAATGAAGTTTTAGCATTCCAATCACTAAAATAAAATATTTTAATGATTACAAAAAAAAATTATGTTCGGATATATTCAGAATGTAGGATATGCACGAAAATGCAAACTTATGCAATTTTTGACGCTTTTAGTCCCTGTTTGACCAAATAAATTTATTTTTGCACACCGAACCCCTCAAAGCCTACTTCTAAGCTATGTAAATGATATTTAGGGTATATTTAACTTATGTTCACGTTCCGAAATGTTCGTTACGGTACGAATCAGCATACTTTTGTAGTTTGTCGAAAATAGTCCCTGTAAGCGAATAAACTTGATTTTGTCAAACCAAACCCTTTAAAACTTATTTCTAAGTTATGTAAAGGTTATTTAAGGTATGTTAAGCATATGTTGATGTTCCGGAAGGTTTGTCACATTAAACTGCTTACGTTTACGTATCAGTTTGCGTATAACTTTCCTGAAAGCGATATAGAGTTTGAAATTGAACAAAAATCAAAACGTGGAAAATGTCAAACATAATTAAACAAACATTGGGGGTTAAATAACATTGTTTTATTGATAACTGAACTGTTAAAGGTTTATACAATGATTACAAGCACAGATGTCACACATTAAATATTGTTATACATGAACATTTGACCTTAGTTAAACAAGACATTTTGGTTGGTTATTGGTAAGTGGTTTATATAACGAGACGTGTGTAATATGATAAAAGCAAGGTGGATACGCCGCTAGTACTTCCTATATATAAGTGCTTTTATGATATTACATATCGTAGCGTTATCTAAATGATTTCGACAAAGACATGATACATTTAATACAAATGACATATTTTCACAAGACATTGTTTTACAAACGACATATTTTATACAAATTCATTTTTACTTGGTTAATTATTTAACCATGTATTATTCTTTTATATCATCTGATTTTCTTATCGATTTTCGTAGGATTTATAAAAGAAAACATTTTTATAAGGTTCATGACTACTTTTTGTTAAACATTTATTTTAACTTACAAGTCATGAATCCTGCATCAACAAAACCTATGTATCTCACAGGCATTTTTATGCTGATGTACCTATTTTCACATGTGTTTTCAGGAGCTAATGCATGATATGGATTGTGACACACATAGGCGGACTCGGGCCTTAGTGACTTAAAAGATGCAAGAACAGTTTAACTTATGATTTCCTTAATTTCCAAGACAATGTAAATAGTTAATAAATAAAACCAAACTTTAATTTCCATGTGTTGTGAAACAATAATTCTGTCGCTCCACTCCCCGACGTTTCCACCGTAGTTTGTTGTTTTACGCGGTCGGGGTATGACAAGAAACGATTTGAAAAACCAAATTATCAGAAAAAGATGAACTTTGTTTACGAAACAAGTTCCGAGGAAGAGAAAGAACTCAAATTTAGACGATAGTCTAATGAAGAGTTATATGCTCAGAAAAAACAACAGCAACTCTTCATTAGACTGTCCAATTTAGACGACAGTCTAATGAAGAGTTTCAAATGTGATCAAATTGGACATCTTGGTCGTAATTGTCCGAATCTGAAGCATATTGATGTTAAACAAAAGAAACAGCAAACTAAGGCTGTTAGTTAGAAGTCAACCAAGTTTGATTCTAAACAGACTTGGAAACACGATGCAAACAAGTTTGTGTCGAAACAAACTTGGAAGTCAAACTTGAACAGGTTTGATACAAAACAAAATTGGGGATCACAACAGAATAGGTTTTTTTCAAGACAAAATTTGAACCAAAATGCATCCAGATTTAGGACAACATAAAGTTGGTTTAAAACGGCTGATTTGACGAAGCCAAATCAATTTTGGAACACAAAAGCTTATGTGTCAAAACAAAATGTTCAAAATGATTCACCTTTTTACAAAAGAACTGTTTCAAAAGGACAAACCTAGGTGGTGAAGAAACAATCAATTTCTAAACAGAAAACTGACTCAACCAAAACGGTTGAAATTAAGGATAAAAAGTTGTTTGTACCAAACAACAACAATTTTCTGAAATTAAATGAAGCATATTGTGTTGAAATGCCTAAGGTCAAACAGACCTGAGCTGAATTGTTCAAGTAATTGAGTAGTGTGAATGTGCAGGTGCTCCCGAAGCCAACTGAATGTCAACAATAGGAGTATCAGAGCAGCCTGGTACAAAAGGAGGAGCCTGCTGAACCCTGCAACTAAAAAACAGGGAGATTGTTTGTTTTTGTAGATAAATAAACCATATCTAATCAAAATCCCTAAAAAACAGAAAAATTTAAAAACCAGAAATATGTTTTATTCTGTCAAAAATTGAAAAAAATGAAAAAAAATTGTTTGTTTTTAAATTTGTTAAAAATAAAAAAATCTTAAAATTTTTTTGATTGAATATGTCGAAACCCTCACGGCTGAACAAACATGATTAATTTCACAAGATTGAAAAACAGTTTTCAAACTGTCAAATATCTATGTGTTGTAAATCATGGGGGTATATTTTCAACAAAACAGAGCATGTGAAGCAGAAAACAGATGGCGACACAAAGCTATCTACATCGGTTATCAAATTTTCTTAAAATGTTTTAAATCGTTAACGATAAGAATTCGACTGCGTCTTAATTGCTTGACACCTCGATCCATGATCTCCACAGGTTTCTCCATGAAGTGCAAGGTCTCGTTGATTTGAAGATCTTCGAGTGGAACTTGAAGTCCTTCTCCAGCTAAACATTTCTTCAAGTTTGAGATGTGAAAGGTAGGATGAACATTGTAGAGCTCTTGAGGTAGTTCCAGTCAATACGCTACATTGCCAATCCTTTCGAGGATCTTGCAAGGACCTACGTAGCAAGGAGCGAGTTTACCTTTCTGACCAAATCGAACTACACCCTTCTAAGGGGATACCTTGAGAAGTACAAAGTCACCAACGTGAATTCCATAGGTTTGTGACGCTTGTCAATGTAAGTCTTTTGTCGGCTTCTAGCTTTAAGAAGTTTGTCTCGAATCTGTAAAATCTTGTCCGTCGTCTCTTGTATAAGCTCGGGACCAGTGATCTTAGCCTTCCCGATCTCATGCCAACAAATAGGCGAACGACACTTACGACCATAAAATGCCTCGAAAAGTGCCATTTGAATACTCACGTGGTAACCGTTATTGTACGAGAACTTGATCAAAGGCAAGTGCATATCCCAGTTGCCACCAAAATCGATACATAAGAATGAAGCATATCCTCTAGAGTTTGGATAGTGCCCTTAGTTCGACCATCAGATTGAGGATGAAAAGCGGTGCTAAGGTTAAGATGAGTACCCATAGCAGTTTGAAATGTTTGCCAACACGTGATGTGAAGCGACCATCGCGGTATGAAATAATGTCAATGGGGATACCATAACAACAAATGACTTTATCCATGTAGATACGAGCCAATTTCTTGACCTTGTAATCTTCACGAATGGGAAGAAAGTGAGCAGATTTGGTCAATCGATCAACGATCACCCAAATACTATCATGACCAGACGAAGTACGAGGAAGCTTTGTAATAAAGTCCATCGCAATGCTCTCCCATTTCCAGACAGGAATTAATGGTTGTTCGAGCAAGCCAAAGGGATGTTGATGCTCAGCTTTAACCTTGGAACAGGTGAGGCACTTCGAAACAAAGGTGGCGATATCTTTCTTTATACCAGGCCACCAATAGGATGTACGCATACCGTGGTACATCTTATCAGCACCAGGATGAACAGAATACCTAGATTTGTGTGCCTCCTTCACCAGAAGTTCTCGAAGATTATCACGATTAGGAATCCAGACAGGATTGAGATAGTATAAAAGACCATCGGATTTAGTTACAAGACTCTCTTCGGCACCACATTGCATCTCATTATAGAGATTACCCTCGTTAATAGATGAGTATTGAGCTTCGCGAATGTGATTTCGAAGATCGTCGACGAGTTGGATGCACCGAACACTCTTGACATGAGTTTTACGACTAAGTGTGTCGGCCATGACATTCGCCTTTCCTGGATGGTATCGAATTTCGCAGTCTTAGTCGTTTAACAACTCTACCTAGCGACGTTGACGCATGTTCAGTTCCTTTTGGTTGAAGATGTGTTGAAGGCTCTTATGGTTGGTGAAGACCACACACTTGGTACCACAAAGGTAGTGTCGCCATATCTTCAATGCAAAACAACTGCGTCAAGTTCAAGGTCGTGTGTAGTGTAGCTTTTCTCATTTATTTTGAGTTACCTCGACGCGTAAGCGATAACCTTGTCTCGTTGCATAAGAACACAACCAAGACCTAGGTTTGAAGCATCGCAATACACGACGAAGTCATCATTACCATCAGGAAGAGCAAGGATAGGAGCACTACAAAGCATGTCCTTGAGCATTTGGAAAGACTCCTCTTGTTCAGAACCCCAAACAAAAGGTTTATCTTTTTGAGTCAAGGAAGTAAGAGGGACAACGATTTTCGAGAAGTTTGGAATGAAACGACGATAGTAACCAGCTAGACCAAGAAACGAATGGATTTTAGATGGAGATTTAGGAGCAATCCAATTCTTCGCAGCTTCAATCTTTGCAGGGTCAACGTGAATACCAAGTTTATTGATGGTGTGACCAAGGAATTGAACCTCTTTTAGCCAAAATTCACATTTGGAGAACTTGGCGTAAAGACGTTCAGCGCGTAAAAGATGAAGGATAAGACGCAAGTATCGCTCATGCTCTTCTTGTGTCTTGGAATAGATGAGAATATTGTCGATGAAGACGATCATGAAACGGTCTAAATAAGCTTTGCACACACAGTTATTCAAGTCTATGAAAACCGCAGGTGCGTTGGTCAAACCAAAGGGCATGACCACGAACTCGTAATGACCATAACGTATACGAAACGTGGTTTTGGGTATATCTTCTTCGAGGACTCGAAGTTGATGATAACCAGAATGGAGATCAATCTAGGAAAAACAAGTCGCGCCTTGTAATTGATCGAAAAGATCCTCGGTGTGAGGAAGAGGATATCGGTTTTTTACTATAAGCTTGTTGAGCTCATGATAGTCAATGCACATCCGAAAAGACCCGTCTTTCTTCTTGATGAATAGAACGGGAGCGCCCCAAGAAGAAGTACTAGAACATATAAAGCCTTTATCAAGAAGTTATTGAAGTTTGATAAATAGCTCTTGCATTTCCGAGGGTGCTAGATGATAGGGAGACTTAGCGACAAGCATAGCGCCAGGCACCAAATCGATACGAAAGTCAACAAAATGAGCAGGTGGAGGACTAGGGAGATCGTAAGGAAAAACGTTAGGAAAGTCACAAACGAAAGGAACATCACTTATGCTGGAGCCTTTGTCCTTCTTTTCCACAACATGGGCAAGAAAGGTGAAATAACCCTTGCGCAAGTATTTGTTCGCTTGAGTACACGACATAAGCTTGAGACCTTTAGAAGGTTTCTAGCCATAGACGTGTAGAGAATCACCGTTAGGAAAAGGAAGATGAATGAACTTATAAGAGCAAACAACTTGTCACACCCCGACCACGTAAAACAACAAATCGCGGCGGAAACATCGGGGCGTGTCGTAACAGAATTAATTGTTTCATAACCATGGCACACAAAGTGTATTTTATTTAATAAACAAGGGTGTTACATTGTCTCGAAACAGTAAATTAAGAGTTCAGAACATAATTAAACATAGTCTATCTTCTTTTTAAAGTCTCTAAGGCACAGGTCCGCCCTAGTGTCATGATCAACCTCCTATGGAAAAGCACCTGAAAACACATGTGAAAATAGGTACGTCAGCATAAAAATGCCTGTGAGATACATAGGTTTTGTGAAATAGGATTCATGACTTATGTTTAAGAAAAATGTTTAGTCATGAACCTTGTAATTTGCTTTGTCATGTAAATCATTTGAAAGCAATAAGATCAGATGATATGTATAAGTAAATGTCAGGTTAAATAAATAACCATGTAAAAATGTGTTTGTATAAGATAAGTTGTTTGTAAATCAATGTCTTGTGAAAAGTATGTTATTTGTATAAAATGTTCTATGTCTCAAACTGAAATGATTCAAATAACGTTACGCCATGTAATACCATACAAACACTTATATATAGGAAGTACCAGCGGCGTATCCACCATGCTTGTATCATATTACACACGCATCGTTAACTTAATCATTTAATCAAACCAAACCAACAATGGTAAGAAGTCTATGTTTAACCCAATTGTCAAATGTATTGAATAATATGTCAAAGTGTTTATGTCAAGATGTAAATCATGTCAAATGTCTATGTCAAATATCCATGTCAAATGTCTATGTCAAATATCCATGTCAAATGTCTATGTCAAATATCCATGTCAAATGTCTATGTCAAAATGTCATGTATGGCAAGTGAAATGTCTCAACTAAACCATATGCACAAAAACAAAGTATTGAAGTAAAACTTGGTTTAAATCAAAGCTATGTTTTGCGTAAATGCATGCAACTATTTAATATGAACATTTATGCGGTATTGTGAAAATGCATACATCCAAGCCTTGCGACTGTGGTGATAAACCCTTTAAACAAATTAAAGGTCTATCTGTCTTATATCATCGAATTCGGTCATTCCTTTCATCCCCTTTCCCTGGGACGTCCGGAACGGGAGTTGTCAATTCCTATGGTACCACTACCTACTAACGAACGGCGTAGCTAATGTTAATGAATGTATTGTCCCATGTAAACAAACCAAATGTCATACCAAAATGTAAACATGTGAAAACAATGCACTAAGTATGTAATCAAATGAACATACATAGCGTGAAATGTCATGTAAAACTATGTACTAAGTAATGCACACAATGGGCACACCTAGCATAAAATGTCATAAAATCATGTACTATAATGTACTAACGAACATTGCAGGTATATGATGTGAAAACGGGAAAGCATGAATGTAACAAGTAGGCACATGTGTTCCACCCCAAAACAGTTTGGAAAACAGTAAAAGAGGGGTCTATGTACTCACTTGAGATTGCTCAGTTGTATAAAGATAACCACCAAGTAATGCTATAGATCTCGGAATCAAACGGCACCTAATATAGGTAGCTATGTTAATAAACCGGACCTATCTCGGAAGACTGGGTAGCATTAGGGTTTGTAAACCAAATGAGTGTAGGAACTCACGTGATATGGTTTAACAAAGCCTATATACTAAATGAAACTTAACCTTAGTCTTATTGACCCATTATGATCCGTTTAGGTAGCTTATGCTACTTTAACGCATCGTGCGCGTGAAACGCGTTCGGTACCGCCTAACTAGTCCTACGACAAGTGTTATATGCCTAAACATGTTACATAATCCGTTATGTGACAAAAGTTTAGGTTACATATGCTTAATTACCAATTATACATGAAAAGGGTATTCTGGTAATTTACTTAAGGCATATAAACTACCTATCATACAACTACTTAAACGATGTGACCATAGGGTATAACCTCGGAAGGTTATTCCCTACCTACTATGGTCACCTAATGTGTTTGGTCGGATCCTAATGATCGACCAAACTGGGTCGGGTTCGAGGTATAAGCGATTTATTAGATCGCTTACCCTACGACCCTAGACAACGTGGTAATCAGTAGGCATAGTCCCAAGGGACTATGACCATCGTGATTACAATCACGTTGCGAAGTTCAAACGAACTTCGCATTGACCATTACTGGTCAACGCTGAAAGTCAAACAAAGTTTGACTTTCTGACTCGAAAAGCAGTAAAATAAGGAAAAGAACGAAAGAATACTTACGAAGGGTCCCCGAATGCTAAACTCGATTCAAAAATCTCAGGTATGAAACAAATGTTTCAACTTAGAGTTTCTCAAATCAAGTTTCTAGTGCTTTAAAACAATGAAAGGCATGGGGTATATATAGTTTTCGGTGAACCGTTGAGATCGTTTCATGGAAACCGTGATTCGATCACATCCGTACACCTGTTGAAAGGTTATGGAAGCCACATATGATCCTTATCTTAGTGACTAAGCAACTTAGAACATGTGGTTAAGGATCAATCAGCTGCAACTTGTGTTTAAAAACATTGTGTTGGTGCATGTTATATGACAACAGCTTTGGATTGGTCTTTGGATATTAAACAGAAGATTGGATCATGAAGACTTAAAGAAAAACGAGTTCTATGAAGCCCAATCAGTCCAAGTTTGTATCAAGTCTATTAGGCCCAAGTTTATGTGACAAATGTAATATGGGCAAAGCCCAAATTCGAGACTTAGCTGTGTGTATATAAACAGCCTTAGTCTTGAGTTTTAGGTGAGACACAAAGAGACACTTAAGATACTTTAGACAACTTGTGAGAGAGCATTCAAGTGTGAGAGGTTAAGAACAAAACAGAAATCGGCTGTTAGGTTCTTGTAGATCTTAGTGATTGTAAAACGTTTCTAAAGGTTTGATAATCACAGAAGATCAGTTTGAAAGCTTGCGTGTTTGTGTGTTCGGTTCTTGTTTCTTCTACATACTCTTGTTTCTGTGTTCGAAGATCAATCAAGGGGATTCCGCACCCTTGATAGATTAACAGTCTTGTACGATCCATACGTGATTCAGGGACCTACAATTGGTATCAGAGCTTTTGCTCTTGTGCATGGTTCAAGACTGAAGACTGGATTCAAGTTGTGTTTCGGTTGAAGAAGTTTTGGTGTCTCATTCAAAATTTTCGTGAAGAATAGCAAGAACAAGGAAGAACAGTTCAAAATTCTGAGTTTTGATCTGTTTTGGTAGTTGGTTGTTTGAAAATTTCGTGTTAAAGTTCTGGGTTTTTGCGAAGAACACTTGAAGAACAGTTTAAATTCGTGTACTTTAATCTGTTTTGATTATTTGTTTTGACTGTTTTCGTGTTTTGTAGGAAGCAGATTTCGTGTTGGTCAGCTGCTGCAGTTGTTAGCTGCTGCATGTTTCTGGATTGGGTGGCTGAGTGGCCCAATCAGCTGTTTAGCGATTTTAACAGATATCTCGGAGACCAGCGAAATTAAGTGAAACCAGCATATTTATCGGCGACGTTAAATCCAAAGGCGACTTTGGTAACCGTGTGATTGTCCACAGCGAAATCATCACGGTTTCAGCGACTTCACTAGTCGTCGTTATAGCGAAATTAATCAGCGAACTTGACCAACGAAATAAACAGATCAGCGAAATTAAGCAGTTGGTCCAGCGAAATTAACAGAACTCAGCGAATTTAAGAGAGAAATTAAGGGGTGGAATTTCAGTTGGCAAGCGTCGAAAATATTTCAGAGTTTTGCAAATAGAAATTGATCCGTAGCTCGTTTGAAGAAACTGTTTGCACCGTTGAACTCGTGGGATTTTTAGGACAAAAAAAAAAAAAAAAAAAAAAAAAGGATTCGTCTTTTCGAGGCGATTCTAACGGTGTAATTTGGTAACCACTGTTTTCGGAAAAATTTTGTACGGTTTTATCAGTCTGTTACGTTGAAATGTCGAACATGTCAAAATTGAACGAACTCTTAAGGATGGAGCATGAGGTAGGCACGACGAACAAACCACCTAAGATGATGAAGGTGGAGAACTACTTGACTTGGAAGGATAGGTTTCAATCTTTTGTTGAGTACCAGGACACGCGTATGTGGATATGCATAGACGATGGGTATGTGAACCCAACTCATGACTTTGAGGGAAGGCAACGTATAACTGCTTACGTTGATATGGTTGCCGAACAAAAGAAAATGTATGAGGCTGAGAAGAGAGCCTTGGCAGCCATTAAAATGTCTTTACCTGATGGCATCAAGCATACCTTTAAGAAGTACACTACTTCAAAGGAAATGTGGGATGCACTAGACAAGAGATATGAGGGAAATCCTGATGTCAAGAAGAACAAGGTTGATCTACTGAAGAAGCAGTTTGCTGTGTTCAAGTACATGAAGAATGAGTCACTTGAAGACGTCATCACTCGATACTACCATCTGATGTCAGAACTGGATAATTATGATATAGATTGCTATACTGGCATTGAGAAAAACGACAAGCTGCTTGATGCTCTACCGGCTAAATGGGATATCTACACTCTCATGATTAAGGGAGAAGCAGATTATGACACGAAGGAATTGGAAGAAGTAGTTGGAAAGCTTAGAGCTTATGAGCTTAGTATGAAGAAAAAGGACACTGGTTATGATCAGGTTCAAGATCCAGGGATATACAATGGGCTTACATCTTCTTCACCTCATGATGCTTCTAGCGACTCTGCAACTGCATTTCTTTCGTGTGATAAGGAGCAGGTCACAGTGAATGAGGATGGTGATGTGTGCTTTGTAGCTGCTGCAGGAGGATCAACAGGAGTCAAGAGAACATCAACCTCAAAGCAAAGTAGTAGTGCAAGGTCAATGCCTATGAGTGTGAAGTCTGCTGAAGGACATCTTGCTCTACTTGCTTCTTTTGTTGCGTCTTATGAGAACTACATACAAGGGAAAATATCTGATCCTGCCACTTTAGATGAAGATTATGATCAGATTGACCCTGACGATCTAGAAGAGATGGATCTACAATGGCAGATGGCCATGATTTCGAGACGTGTGAAAAGGTTCATGAACAGAACTGGAAGGAAGTTTGTAGGAAAGAGCGTAGGTTTTGACAAGACCAAAGTCAGGTGCTTTAACTGTCAGAGTTATGGTCATTTCGCTAGGGAATGTCAAAAACAAAAGCATGAGAATACGAATCAAAGTTCAAACAATCGGAATGCTTCAAACAACTCTAACTCTAACTCAAGGGCGTTGATATCTACTGCAAGAGAAGGCTCATATGACTGGAGCATTCACTTAGAAAATGATGAGAATGTCACTCAAGCATTCATGGCAGAGATCACTCAAATCAATGATGGTGAAGCTACAGTAGATGAGGCTAAAGTTGAGAAGAAGAGTGAAGTTGAGGAAGCTAAGGCTGATCAGACAACAGATGCTGAAGAGGATAAGCCTGAGTCTGAGCATGAAATGGAAGCTGATGAGAAAGATGAAATCATCAAAAGAATGGAAGCTCAACTTGCTGCTCTCATGGCCAACTCAGACAAATCGACAGGAGAGGTAAGAAACTCTGCCACTTCTATGTGTTTAAAGTGTCGTGAACTACAGGGTGAAGTTGACAAATTGTCAACTCAAAACAAAAGTCTTGTGAGTGAAATGTCTAACGTAAAAGAATCAAACTTCTTTGCTAAAAGAAACGAGTCATCATATTTGAAAAAGATAAAAGGCTATGAAGCTGAAATTGAAGTTTTAACCAGCAAACTAAACGAAAAACTTCAAGTCATAGACTTAGCTCACGACATGATGGCTGAGAAAACAAAAGAGATTTCTGATAAAAACAAAGAGTTGTCAGATGCACAACTTAAAATTGTTGAACTTGAAAAGAAATTAGGTCAATTCAGAGATTCTACTTTTGTTATGAAACATATGATGGGTGGGTTAAAGAAGAGTAATGACAAGACAAGTGTGGGATTCCAGGGCTTTAATGAAGTCCCACCTCCTCTTAGTCATGACTATTCTTTCCTACCTGATGAGGATGAGCTTACAGACTGTCTGTCAACATCACCAAGTAGTTTCACATCCAGTCAAGGTGATGTGTTTGAAGATAATGATGCTAAGAAGGAAAATAACAGCAAACCTGTTTTGAAAAAGAAAAATACACCTTCTAAAAACAATAACCAAACTTTTGTTAAAAAGGTTAATTTTGTTCAAGGAAGTGATATGAAAACCGAAACACCTGTTATTGAAAAGGTATCAAATGTAGAGTTTGCTAGAAACAAAAACATAGAAAAATCTGAAATTAAGCAAACTGAGCAAAATCCTTCCAAGGCATCATCATCAAAACCAGAATCTAGTTCAAAGGCTTCAACTAAGAAGTCTTCGAATAAGAGATCGTGCTTCAAATGTCACACAAAGGGACATGTAGCTAGCTGCTGTCCTAACAAAAAGGTTGAAGCACAAGTTAGTGAGAAACAAAGAGGGAAATCACCTGAGAAGCAAGGTGATAATGAGGAGAAAGTCTCAATTTCTCCAAAGAAATCTGCTCCAAAGCAACAACCGGGTGTTGCTGGTGGTGTAGATAAGGCTGAAAAAGGAACTCCACAAGTTCCTCGTTTCCAAAGAAATCAACCAAGATTTCAGCCCGAATCTACATCAGGCAGATATGAAAGACCTAGAAGTAACTCACCAAGAATGAATAATCAAAATTCAAATAATTTCAGAAGTCAAGGTCAATATCAAAATCGATACCAAAATAATGGTGGTCGAACTTTTTATAACAATGGCTTTAGAAATTACAATCAAGGTTCTTGGAATCAAAATCAAAAGTTTCAAAGGTCACATAGTCCAAACACAAATAAGTACCCTCAGGACCAGAGACCTTATAGAAATCATGCCCCATTTCCATCAACAGGTCCGAGATCCAAGACTCCAATTAGGGGTGATGGATCTTGGATGGATGTTCAAGTAGTAGGTGAATTTGGACGACCCAAGACCATTAAGGCTTGGGTCCCCCAATCTAACTAATCTTTCGGTTGGTGTGTGCAGGAGCTGCTAAGGAGGATTATCAACTTATGGTATGTTGATAGTGGCTGCTCCAGGCACATGACGGGGGATGCGAGGTTGTTTTCTGAATTTGAAGAATTTGATGGTGGACATGTAAACTTTGCTGGTGCTAAAGGTGGAAAAATTACTGGACGAGGAAAAGTGACGAATGGGAAGATCACTTTGGACAAAGTGAACTATGTTGAGCAGCTTAAACACAATCTGATGAGCGTGTCACAAGTCTGCGACAAGGGTCACTCGGTCCATTTTACAAATACTGAGGCATTAGTGTTGAAACCGGGTTTGGTCATTCCGGACGATTGGATAGTTATGCGTGCACCAAGGAAAAATGATACTTATGTCATGGACATGGGTGCCAAGGATCCAACTGCTGCGGTGGCGTGTTTACTGTCAAAAGCATCTGAAGCTGAATCAATGTTGTGGCACAGACGCATGGATCATATTCACTACCGCAAAATGAATTACATTATTAAAAATGAGCTAGTGAAAGGGGTTCTAATGCAGAGGTTTCACGTGGAAGATAAATGTCTTCCATGTCAAAAGGGAAAACAACACAAGAAACCTCATAAGTCTAAAACAGTAAATTCCATTAATGCCCCTTATAATTTACTTCACATGGATTTATTCGGTCCAGTGAACGTGAGGAGCATAGGTGGAAAGTACTATTGTCTTGTTGTCACTGATGATTACTCACGTTATTCATGGGTTTTCTTTTTAGGTACAAAAGATGAGACAGCAGAGATGTTGATAGATCTTTTTACAAAATTGGAAAACGTTCATGATGCACGGATCAAGAGGATAAGGAGTGATAATGGCACGGAGTTCAAGAATCGGATTCTGGATCTCTACTGTCTTCGAAAGGGAATTGAACATCAATATTCCGCTCCTTACACTCCTCAACAAAATGGAGTCGCTGAGAGGAAAAACAGGACGTTGATTGAAGCCGCTAGGACGATGCTTTCAGATTCAAAGCTACCAGTTCTTTTCTGGGGAGAAGCTGTGAATACAGCTTGCTACGTCCTAAACAAAGTTTTGACCGTTAAACGTTTTAACAAAACATGTCATGAGTTAATGTTTAATGAAAAACCAAACTTAACAGGCTTTGAACCATTTGGATTACCCTGCACCATTGTGCGAAACAAAGATAAACAAAAATTCGGTGAGGTGGCAGATGAAGGCTACTTTCTAGGCTACGTGCCTGGCACACCGAATAAAAGGGTTTTTAATCTAAAAACTGGTAAAATTGAGGTTGTTTTTAATGTGGAAATTACTTCCTACAAACCTCAACAGTCAACGAGTGGTCCTGCTATATTATATGATTATGAAAGTGTGTTTAAATCATTTAATATTCCTGAGGTTTCTGATGCAGATGGTTCTCAGCTGATTCAAACAGTTGTATGTGAAGACGATGAAGGCGAGTTCATGCCTAGATCGAATGTTGATATGTCAGATGCTCCGGAAACTTCCCAAGGTGCTGCTAATCCTGATTCAAGCGATAGTGACTCTGAACCCATTCAGGGGGAGGATTTCATTAATCCATTTGCAAATCAGAATATTCAGGGGGAGGTTGGATCAAATCTGGGTGATAATCTAGAAGTCGATGCTGTTGCTACTACACGAGCAAATAGAGATCATCCGGTTGATATGATACTGGGAGATCCTACTGTAGGTGTTCAGACGAGAAGAAGCATAGCAGAAAATTCTGGGTTATTTGTTTCGATTGAGAAGACTGGGATAGTGAACGAGTGCTTGTATAGTTGCTTTATTTCCCAAGAGGAGCCGAAGAACATTCATATGGCTCTTAAAGACAATTCATGGGTTGAAGCTATGCAAGAGGAATTGGCCCAGTTTGCTAAGTTGAAGGTTTGGGAATTGGTGGACCTTCCAAAAGGTGAGAGAGAGATTGGCACTAAATGGGTATTTAGGTGCAAGAAAGATGAAAGAGGTATTGTCACACGCAACAAAGCTCGGTTGGTTGTCAAAGGTTTTAATCAGCAAGAAGGGATTGATTACAATGAGGTGTTTGCACCAGTGGCGAGGTTGGAGGCAATTCGTTTGTTTCTGGCTTTTGCTTCATTCAAGGGCTTCAAAGTTTACCAACTAGACGTGAAGAGTGCATTTCTTTACGGAAAAGTCCAAGAAGTGGTGTATGTCTCACAACCAGATGGGTTCGTTGATCCAGACTATCCAGATCGAGTGTACAAACTTGATAAGGCTTTGTATGGGTTACATCAAGCTCCCAGGGCGTGGTACGAGACACTGTCTACACATCTGGTCAAAAATGGTTTTGAAAGAGGTCAGATTGACAGTACACTGTTCATTAAGACAAAGAAGGAAGATTTTCTGCTGGTACAGGTATACGTGGATGACATCATCTTTGGGTCATCTGACGAAAACATGTGTAAGGAATTTGAACAGGTGATGAAGAGCAAGTTTGAAATGAGTGCTATGGGTGAGCTGTCTTACTTTCTGGGATTACAAGTTGAACAGAAGGAGGATGGGATGTTTATACATCAAACAAAGTATGTGTATGACATTTTGGCTCGATTCAAAATGAATGATTGCTCTACTTTCAACACACCCATTTGTGAAAATCACAATCTCGGCCCAGATCACGAAAGCACTGAAGATGTTGATCCTACTCAATACAGGGCGATGATTGGTTCTCTAATGTACTTGACTGCTTCAAGACCCGACATCATGTTTGCCGTATGCTTGTGTGCCAGATATCAGGCAAATCCAAAGGAGTCACATATGAAAGCAGTGAAGCGGATTCTTCGTTACTTGAAGGGGAAACCTAAACTTGGGTTGTGGTATCCAGCTGATAGTGATTTGAATTTTGTCGCTTACACTGACTCAGACTTTGGAGGATGCAAGTCGAACAGAAAGTCTACAACAGGTGGTTGTCAGTTCTTAGGAGGCAGGATCGTGTCTTGGCAATGCAAGAAGCAATCCTGTGTGTCTACATCTACGTGTTAAGCTGAATATATTGCTGCGGGTAGCTGCTGCTCTCAGGTTCTCTGGATACAACAGCAGATGCGCGATTACGGTTTGGATTTCACTCGTACTCCTATTATGATAGATAATAATGCCACTATATCAATCACAAACAATCCCGTAAAGCACAGTAGAACTAAACACATTGACATACGTCATCACTTTATTCGGGATTGTGCTGAAAAACGATTAATTGAATTGCACCGAGTCGACACAGAAGATAACCTTGCTGATCTTTACACAAAAGCTTTTGATCGAGCTCGCTTTGAACACTTAGTCGAACTCAATGGGATGAGGAATCCTGAATAACTGGTTTTTCATAAGAATTTTTGTAAATAGTTTACTGTTTTTCTTAAAAATCAAAAATACAAAAACATCGAAAAATTTCAAAAACACAAAAAAAATAGAAAAGCAAAAATGAGTTTCCTGGCGAGCAAAAGAGAAAATGATAGTACATCAGTGGTCTGTCTAAACCTCTTTAAACCTTAAATGAAATATGCTAAGCAGCTCTATATAAGATGTATCGGTAGGCTCACAATCATATTAAAGTGTGCAGGGTGATATAAACTTAAATCGACTGAAGACCAAGTGGGAACCATTCATTGGCATATGGTCTTAGTACCGAAATTTCGTTTGAGAGATTGCCGAGGTTCTGAGATATTCGGTCTTTATGCTGCTTGTCATCTGGGTATCATGGTTGTATCTTTTACCGAAAAAAAAAAAAAAACGGGGACGCAAGTCTAGATCTTCCATGATATCATACATACGTGTACATATTGCATTCGACCTCAATAAGTGATCAACAATCACATGTCCCCAAAAATAAGTGATAATATATCACATTTATCCGAGGAGTCAAGTTCGTCTCTCTGCTGTACGAAAGTACTGACCTGTTCACGGACTTGCTCCTGTGCCCTCATGCATCTGAAAATCAAGTTCCTCATCAATAAGTGATTCTATCACATAGGGCTTGTTTTCAATCAAAATAAGTGAGTTTCTCACATCGTATACGGTCAAACAGATGATAATCGGTATACTCACCGGTAAGATGAACCCTCGTGCATACCTTGATACGGGAATGTGTCGTGATGTGGATGAACACCGGTCGGTAAGTATAAATCATACCTTAACGTATCTCCTCGCCATGATTGCATATGATAAGTTGAGCTTATGTGGAAAACAATACCGATAATCATTATAGGATGCTTATCTAAATGTTAACTAAAAGAACAACAAGAGCGTTTTGACATGACCGTACACTGATATGATTCTCTTACCCTCGAAACTCGCAAAAAGAATGTCTGTAAATATTTATTTACTGCTTTCAGTCTTTACATTTGAAAAATATAAAATCCAAAAATAGTGTCTTTTTCTGTTAAAATTCTTAATGTACGGAAAACTGTTATTCTTGGAGGAGTTGTTACCGAAAGGGGGAGACTGTGTTAGTAAGTGGGTTCAAATTTTTTTAAATCATGCAGGTTATAAGGTGTTTGTTAAAATTTGTGCGTGTTGGTGCTTTATTGGAAAATGCTTAATCTGATACAGTATAACTATCTCTTGAATAATAATAATAATTCTTTAACTATGTTGAAAAATTCTTATGGTTTCTCGAGATGTTTGTTTTATAGTATACAGACTGAAGCAGTTGTTGATGAGAAGTTGCTGTGAAGAGAGGAGGAGTTTGTTGCTGCTTGGTAGAATCCTCCTTCTACAATGCAGAATGGATGCTGTGAAGACACATTGAATGCTGAATCAAAACTTGGAAGATTTGGTGATTGGATGCATCAGCTTAGGGGGAGTCTGTTGCTGACAAAGATGTTGCTGACAAATACAGAATTCATGTTGAAGCTGACGCTATCCAAAGACCAAAGACTGTGAGATACTGAAGGCTAAAGTTTCCTTTGCAAGCTATTGTCAAGGGGGAGTTTGTTGGTGCATGTTATATGACAACAGCTTTGGATTGGTCTTTGGATATTAAACAGAAGATTGGATCATGAAGACTTAAAGAAAAACGAGTTCTATGAAGCCCAATCAGTCCAAGTTTGTATCAAGACTATTAGGCCCAAGTTTATGTGACAAATGTAATATGGGCAAAGCCCAAATTCGAGACTTAGCTGTGTGTATATAAACAGCCTTAGTCTTGAGTTTTAGGTGAGACACAAAGAGACACTTAAGATACTTTAGACAACTTGTGAGAGAGCATTCAAGTGTGAGAGGTTAAGAACAAAACAGAAATCGGCTGTTAGGTTCTTGTAGATCTTAGTGATTGTAAAACATTTCTAAAGGTTTGATAATCACAGAAGATCAGTTTGAAAGCTTGCGTGTTTGTGTGTTCGGTTCTTGTTTCTTCTACATACTCTTGTTTCTGTGTTCGAAGATCAATCAAGGGGATTCCGCACCCTTGATAGATTAACAGTCTTGTACGATCCATACGTGATTCAGGGACCTACACATTGAATCTGATCAGATAGGCAGTCGCGTAGCGCGACGGGTAGCCCCATAGGCCTCGCGCTACGCTAGCACCCCCCCTGAATCAGAAAGTTTCAAAATTGGCAGCAATGGTCCCTGCACTTGTTTAAGGCCTTTTTTCGATGCGTTTGAACCCCGTTAACCTCATTTCAAGGCTCTAAAATGAAGTTAAAGTATAGGGAACTCAAAACATACCCAAAAATATGCCGGATGATGGTTCGTTTGGTCGTACGAACGCGATGTTCGCTTAATTACGACGGAATGCGCATAAGCGCGAAAAACGATCCAAATGACGCGACGAATGGATTTTTCTTATGGCGAACACTAAAATAAAATATAGTCATGCTTTCATAAATTTTTGGATGTCCGGATGTATTCAGAACGTAAGTTATGAGCGAAAATGCAAACTTGTGCACTTTTTGACACTTTTAGTCCCTGAATGTCCCAAAAGTTTATTTTAGCACACCAAACCCCTCAAAGCCTATTTCTAAGCTATGTAAAGGATATTTAAGGTGTGTTTAACTTATGGTCATGTTCCGGAATGTTCGTTACAGTTCAAATTGACATACTTTCGCAGTTTGTCATATTTAGTCCCTGTAAGCGAATTAACTTGTTTTTGCCATACCAAAGCCTTCAAAACTTATTTCTAAGTTATGTAAAGGTTATTTAAGGTATGTTGAGTATATGTTGATGTTCCGGAGTATTTCTCGCATTAAACTGAGTACGTTTACGCACTAGTTTGCGTATAACTCTCCAGAAAGTGATATAGAGTTTGAAATTACATAAAAGTCAAAACATGAAAAATGTAAAACACAATCAAACAAACATTGGGATAAAATAACATTGTTTTATTGATAATAGAACTGTTCATAGTGATTACAAGCACAGTTGTTACACAACTTCAGCTCGAACTCGCCTAAGCCAATCCATACCTACAATGATATCAAAACTACCCATTTGCATAGGTATGAGGTCAATTGGAAACGTATGATAGTTTAGATTCAAGGAACACTTAGAAAGAACGGAATCAATAATGATGAATTTACCTCTTGTGACTTCGATAGCGAATGAATTGGGCAACTTAGATCATCTACACTTAAGCATAGGTTCAAATTCAACGGATACAAAACTTTTATCCGCGCCAGTATTAAGTAAACAAGATGCATAGACATTGTTGACGAGAAACATACCGTTTATGATGTTGGTGTTTTACGCCTGAGTGGTGGTGATAACGAAATCTCTGCCTCTAGCTTGCTGCTGATGCTACTGGTTATTGTTGTTGTTGTGGTTGTGGTTGTTGTTGTTGTTTTCGCGTTGAGGGCAGGCATTGGTGAGACGGTTAAGATCGCCACACTTAAAGCATGCTCGAACAGTAGCGGCTTGAGCTTAGTTTTGATTGGCGAGTGGCTTTGGACCACTGCGGCATTGGTTGGAGAAATGCCCAAACCTGTTACAGTTTGTGCATAAGTGTCACACTCCGATTTCCGGTGGGCCCGGATGGGTACAATCATGACGGTTGGATAATAGTTATCACAATATAATATTATGCAGCGGAAGTATTGAATTAGAATTATTAAATAAAGCTTGAATGTATAAAAGTATTACAAGCGTTCGATACAAGCCCACAGGCAGGATCCAAATAAACAGAGCTTTAGACATCATAGGCCTTAAGCATCAGGAGTGCAATTTCCTTAGCCTTCATTCTAGCCGACCCGTAATCCCAGCCTATAATAAGGTTCGGTACCTGCTGTTCAATATTTTGAAAATACGTCAGCCAAAGCTGGTAAATACAATTAACTGACTCTTTGGAAAAATAGTTTTTCGAAAAGCGTTTATTCATATAGATAACCCGTAGGTGATCTTTTAAAAATATCTTGGGATTATTATTGTTACGAGATTATATAGTTGATTAACCCATTGGGTTGTCCGGACATGGTATCATTAACCCCCAATTATAGTAATTATCAAGTAAACAGATTAAACCGTATTCATACACGTTTGCGCAATCATAGGCGACTTACTTGTGTAATAACCGTCCCAAGAGGCATATTTGCCATCCCAAGTTTACACTAAAACAAGTCAAGAGTATTTACCTTTTTGCTAGCTTCCAATCAATAAGACTGTATTTGCCAAAAAGCCGCAAGTCTAAGTATTATTGACCCAAGTCCGATTATCTGGGGGGTACTATAGTCTGGAATGAACAGATTTATTATCTGTTAGAATATATACGGGCCAAAGGTAGTTCCTTTAGACATGACCCGATACTTAAGAATAGGTTCGCTAGATTAAGCGTATACAGAATAGAATGTGGTTTAAACCCAACAAGTACTAGGACTTGTATAATATGGGTAAATAAGATACATTCTGGATTTTGAGATCAAAACGATAAGGTTAAACCCTTTTTCGGTAAACTTGTGTAAACTAGTTACGTAAGTCTAGCCGTACGTGTATAAGCGATAACGGGTAACCGGATGAGTCATGAACAAGTTCCATATGCCAATATACTTTAAACAAGTTATAATATCAGTAGGATATCAACTTGTATGGCCGTTAAAGTTTTAAAATCAGACAATACCTCATAAGGGCGTTTTGGTCATTTGGTGATGTATAAAAGGAACTTGCGTACAATCTGATGTTACGATCATAAACATTCTGTGAAAACACTTTATTTATGATATAATATCAGTAGGATATCAAACATATGTGCGCTTTATAGTTTAAGACCAAATTGTGCTCCGTAGGTGCATTTTGGTAATTTCACACATAGTTTTGAAAGCTAATTTGGGAATCATTGTTTATATCATGTACCTACTATAAATATATTTAAAATGATTTATAAAATCAGTAGGTAACAAGTCTTGGTTGGTAGTTATGGTTTGAAACCATACTACGCGCCGAAACGGCGTTAAAATCGTTAAATGACGATATGTGCGATGTTTAAGGAAAACTGATGTTATGATCAGGTTTATATGACCAAAATATGTTATTTAATATAACATATTAGTAGGAAAAAGGTTTTGTGTAAAAATCATGCTTTAAAACCATTTTGTGTGTTATAAGGGCATTATCGTCATTTGAGAACATAATACAAACACTTGTGCATAAACAAAGTTTATAATCTGAATTGATATCCAAAAATATCCTAATTATGATATTAAATCAGTAGGCAATGAGTTTGGCATAAGGAATTATGCTTAAAACCAATCTATGCGCCTAAAGGGCATTTTGATCACTTTAAAGCACAATTTACGACCTTATATGCAAACTCAGTTTATGATTAGATTTGTAACATGAAAATATGTTAAACATGTTAACATATCAGTACTTAAATCATTTGCAAGCTTATTTGTGGCTAAAACCTTATTTTTGCTAAAAAGGGCATAAAGGTCAAAGTACGGCATAATAACGGAACATGCGCATAAACTCAGATTACTAGTCCGATCGTGTAATATAACCTTATAGGGTTATACTACATTATATTACAATCTTAACGGAGCCTAAAATCGGCAGCATACTAATCTAATTCGGTTTATAACCAAAAGTCAACGTAGAAGTCAAACTACGCGACTTTCGGTTGCGAACCGACCCAAAAACGGGAATTGACGAACCGAACATGTTTACACATGTTCTAATAATTATTACCGAGTTGTTTAAGTGATAAAACACATTTTAGAACACTTCTGACCTTGTATCGCAATTATTTTAAAAACTGACTCGTTGACTTTTTAAATTAATATTACTTTGACTCGTCAATCGACTCAGCAAACGTGATTCTTAGGAGGTTCCCTTTTGAGGGATTAACACCTACCTAATTACGATCATGTAGTCATGTTCGTTGCGAACCATGGCTTGATCGTTTAAGGTTTAACTAAAAGTCAAAGCGTTATTACGATAACACTTGACTTTTGGCTTAAAAACCTATAAAACAGAAACTAGTCAGGAAAGGAACACTTACAAGTGTCCTAAGGACTGAAGAGAACTCTTTGGTGTGCTCCTAATGCTTAGGAGCTCCCATAGTTGAGAGAATAGAAGGATTCAAGAAATGGTGCAAGAAAAATGAATGGAAGACACCTCTATTTATAGTGAAAAATCACACCCTTGGATCATGCCAAGTGTTTAGAGGGGTTCTAAGATCATTCCATGTGTAAAACCATGTTTTAAAACCAACTAAGAGCTCATGGTATCGAATTATGAGTCTTAGAGTGGTTTGTTTTGCTGCAAGGAAGAAGAAGACAGCTACCCAAGGATTCTTCCCAGATAGGTCTCTCGCGTCACGCGACAAGGGACCAGGAGTCCCGTCGCGGCACGCGATCACCATCATTCCAACCAAACAAGTTTTAAAGATGACAAGTTCAGTCCCTGCACCTTTTATCTCATAATAACTTTCATTTTAGGCACAAGTGGCCCTTGTAGTTAGTTTGTAGATGATCTATGGAGTATAACCAAACACCGTTATGTCCGGTTTCGTTAAACGATCACCGAAAAGCACTAGTTTCATCTCTTTGACACTTTTAACCCTCATTCTTGAAAGGTTGCATAATTAACACATCGATATCAAAACCTTGTGAATTTGTTATCACATATTCTTGGGTGTACAATCGAACATTATGAAGCCCCGGGTTCGTTAAAAGGTCACTCAGAGGTAAGAATTAACATGTTGACACTTTTAACCTTTTCAACGCACGAACTTGTGCGTATTATCGTTTAATGGAATCAAAGCCCTAAACGGCCAACATAGGCATTCCCGAGAGTGTGATCAAATATCAAAATGCTCCGGATTCGTTAAAAGGTCACTCAGAGGTAAGAATTAACATGTTGACGTCTTTAACCCTCCGTTACCGAAACTTTTGAGTTTATGGCAAACAGTTTCAATTATCTAACAAGTGGCTTAATATGAGAACACGAATACTGTATAATGTCACTCAGAGGCTTAGTTTAAGCATGTTGACACTTTCAGTCCTTTCGTATTCAAAGTTTTAACTTTTTGGCGATAATAGTCCCTCCTAGTCAATGTTTGACATAATTAGGATTAGGGACACGTGTCGATACATTATTGGCCATGATTCTATGAGGTGTTACAAAAAGAGGCATGGTGCGTTGTTGGGATGATGGTAGAAACAAGTGTTATATGTCACACCCCGACCACGTAAAACAACAAATCGTGGCGAAAACGACGGGGAGTGTCGTAACAGAATTATTGTTTCATAACCATGGATACAAAAAGAGTTTCATTTTATTGATAATATTAAACATTAACATCGTCTTAACACATAACAAACAAGTTACATATCGACTATCACTATTATTATGTCACTAAGGCCTCGTCCAGATCCTATGTGACGCGTACATCCTAGAAATCACATCAAGCAACAACACCTGAAACATATGTAAAAACAAACTCACAAAGAAATGCTGGCGAGTACATAGGTTTTATAAGAGTATCGGAATCATGGCTTGTTTACATGTTGCAATACTTTATTAGACTACAAGAGTCGAAAATACAAACCTCGTTTTGAAAAGTGTATTGCAACATATTTAACCAACTCAAATCAAGTGGGTTATAATTTAGAAAACCTTGTAGCCACGATTCTTAGCCCAAAAACATTTGTTATAGAAAACCAATTTGTAAAATATCTCGTATTAACTCGTTAATAAAACTCGTATGGTTTATATATTTTAGAAAACATCGTTGTGTGACATCGTTTCAAAATCGTTTACCCAAGTGAACTAAATAACGCCACGGTATGTAATATGTTGAAAACACTTATATATAGGAAGTACCAGCGTCGTATCCACCATGCTTTCATCACATTACACCCGTCCCATTATCTAAACACTAACAAAAAAACCAATCGTTTATCTAATTCGTTTATCTTGTTCAAATTGTTTCCAAATCGTTAATTCGTTAAAATCGTTTAAATCATCCTCGTTTTAATTGTGAAAACTATTTTTGGTCATCTCGCTAATAATATTCAAACCTTCGTGACTCGACTATCTTGCTTCTCGCATTAACAAACCACCAAAGGGTAAGTTAACTATCATCAGATTCAGTCGTTACCCACAACCCCCACACATAACCATGGGTGCAGTATGATAACGGGATTTGTCAGATCCTATGGTACCATAACCTAATACTGGTTGGTTCGGCCAAAATTAATGAATATCATTCGTTATGTAACTACAACCAACAATTTCGTTCACATTATCGAAATCGTTATTAGTTTTGTATAAACCATATTAATCGTTTTTGAAACTATCGTTAAAACCTTGAAAACATTTAGTACATATGTTTCACCCCAAAACAATTGAAAACAGTTAAAAGGGGACTATGTACTCACTTGAAGTGCAAAGTATCCTCAATCAATAGAACTTCAACAAACTCAAGTAAACCAGAGAAATCAAGTAGCACCTAGTAATCGAATCACTAGTAAATAAATTGATACCTCAATCGGGAGATCGGATAGAATGAGGTCCTGTAAACCAAATGAGTGTTGGAACTCATGTGATATGGTTTAACAAAGTCTACATTCTATATCAGAACCTAACCTAAGTGCTTTCGACCCGTCACGACCCATTAAGGCAGCTTACGCTACTTTAACGCGTCGTGTGCGAAAATGCGCGTTCGAGATGTCTAACTAGTCCTATAACAAGTATTATATGCCTAAACATGTTTAAATATGTTGTATAATCAGTTATGTGACAAAAGTTTATGTTACATATGCTTAATTATCAATTATGCATGAAAAGGGCATTTTGGTCATTTGCCTAAGGCATATAAACTACCTATCATACTACTACTTAAACCTAAGTGACCATAAGGTATAACCTCAGAAGGTTATTCCCTATGCAACTATGGTCACTAAACATGCTTGGTCGGATCCTAATGATTGACCAAACGGGTCGAGTTCGAACGTCTAAGCGGGTGTTTAGTCCGCTTGACTTACGACTCTACACAAGCACTAAACTAAAAGTGACGAGCTAAACATGTCGAAACGTGTTTAACTAAGTTAGAAAACAGGTTTGGTATCAAAACAAACGGTTTTGATACCTAAAAGTAGTTTGGTTACAAAATACGCAAGAATACGCATTGTGGCCGAAACTACGACTCGTCACTAACCTAGATAACATGGTAATCAGTAGGTATAGTCACTAGGGACTATAACCATCGTGATTATGCTCACGTTATGAAGTTCAAACGAACTTCTCATTGACCATAAATTGGTCAATGCAGAAAGTCAAACAAAGTTTGACTTTCACGCTAAAAATGCATAAAAGAACGAAAGAGGACTTACAAAAGGTCCAAGGAGGTTTGATCCAATTTATTCTCAGGTATGAAGTGCAAGACTTCAACTTAGAGAATCAAAATCAGATCAAATGTGAGTTTGAGAGCAAAGGGGGTGGGGTATATATAGTTTTTGCACAACCGTTAAGATCGTTAATCGTAAAACGAGCTTCGATCTCATCCGTACACATGTGCCCATGGTTTTGTGAAACCATGGGAGCCACTAGTTTCATTAAAACCATGTGAAAATCAGGGGAACATATGGAACAAGCTGGAATTTAGATTTTTCATTTTGGTCCCTTCCTAAGATAACTATGACAGAATGTCAATTTTGGTCCCTGAATGTGCAAAACATGGTTTTTGATGCATTTTTGACACTTTTAAGCCCTGTTAATCCCATTTCAAGGCTCGAAAATGAATTTAAAGTATAGGGAACATGAAACATGCTCAAAAATATCTTGGATGTCGGTTCATTTGGTCGTACGGTTGCGTTGTTCGGTTAATTACGACGAAACATGAACGAATGCGAAAAACGATCCAAATTACGCGACGAATGGAATTTTATCATGCCAATCACTAAAATAAAATATTTTAATGATTACTAAAGTTTTGGATGTCCGAATGTATTCAGAACGTAAGATATGCGCTAAAATGCAAACTTATGCACTTTTTGACGCTTTTAGTCCCTGAATGACCAAAAAGTTTATTTTAGCATACCGAACCCCTCAAAGCCTATTTCTAAGCTATGTAAAGGATATTTCGGGTATGTTTAACTTATGGTCACGTTTCAGAATGTTCGCTAGAGTACAAATCGTCATACTTTCGCAGTTTGACACAAATAGTCCCTGCAATCGAACAAACTTGATTTCAACACACCAAACCATCCAAAGCTTATTTCTAAGTTATGTGGAGGTTATTTAAGGTATGTTAAGTCTATGTTACTATTCCGGAGTGTTTTTCACGTTATACTGATTGCGTTTACGCACCAGTTTGCGTATAACCTTCCAGAAAGCGATTTAAAGCTTGAAATCGAACTCGAATCAAATCGTAAAATCACCAAACACAAATAAACATATAATAACACCAAAGTACATTGTTTTATTGATAATCGTTATTGTTTTACATCGTACATCGATTACAGAACACAGTTGTCACAGTCTCCCCTACTTCAGGAAATTTCGTCCCGAAATTTTAACTAGAGGAAGCTTGTGAAAACAAATGCGGATATTTCGCCTTCATTTGGTCCTCACGTTCCCAAGTAAACTCTGGGACACGTTTGAACTCCCATCGAACCTTGACCAATCGAATCCGTTTGTTCTTCAACTGTTTGAATGTACGGTCCACTATCTCCATAGGTTTCTCGACAAAGTTCATCGTTTCATCAATTTGAATCTCGTCGAGAGGAATGTGAAGATCAGCGTCAGCTAAACACTTTCGCAAATTGGACACATGAAAAGTCGGGTGAATATTCCCAAGCTCTGGAGGTAGCTGTAGTAGATAGGCAACCTTCCCAATGCTTTCCACGATCTTAAATGGTCCAACATATCGAGGTGTAAGTTTTCCTTTCTTTCCAAATCTCACCACTCCCTTCCAAGGTGTAACCTTGAGTAGGACACGGTCTTCGACTTGAAATTCTAAGGGCTTGCGTTTCAAATCCGCATAACTCTTTTGACGGCATCTAGCTGTCACAAGATTATCGCGAATCTTCTTGATTTTGTCTACTGTTTCCAGAATGAGCTCAGGTCCAGTAAGCTGAGCTTCACCGATCTCATTCCAATAGACAGGTGAACGACATTTTCGACCGTAGAGAGCTTCGAATGGTGCCATATTAATACTAGCATGATGACTATTGTTGTAAGAGAACTCGATCAATGGAAGATGAGAATCCCAATTACCACCAAAGTCTATTACGTATGCTCTAAGCATATCCTCCAAAGTTTGAATCGTCCTCTCGGATTGTCCATCAGTTTGGGGATGATAAGCAGTGCTTAAATTTAGTTGTGTTCCCATAGCAGATTGCATGGTCCTCCAAAAATGAGATGAAAACCGAGCATCACGGTCAGAAATGATATCCAAAGGAACACCATGTCGTGATACAATCTCATCAACATAAATCTTTGCAAGTTTATCAGCAGATAGATCCTCGCGAATTGGAATAAAATGAGCTGACTTCGTTAAACGGTCGATAACAACCCAAATCGCATTATGACCTTTAGATGTACGCGGTAATTTATTGATGAGATCCATCGCAATGTTTTCCCACTTCCAAACCGGTATCTCTGGTTGTACGAGCAAACCAGATGGTCGTTGATGTTCAGCCTTGACTTTGAGACAAGTTAGGCATTTTGATACATACAAGGCAACATCCTTCTTCATACCAGGCCAACAACACTGAGTACGAAGATCCTTGTACATTTTATCAGCACCAGGATGGATAGAATATCGAGACTTGTGAGATTCGTCTATCACAAAAGTGCGAAGATCGTCTTGTTTCGGAATCCACAAACGATCCTTGAAATAGAGCAACCCATCGTCCTTCGCTTCGAGTTTAAGCTCAAGCTGATGTGGTAATTCCTTACCCATTAAATTTTGTGAACACACAAAATTGCTGAGCTTGAAAGACACGAGTTTGAATATCTGATAGAGTTCGAACAGAATGAAGCTTGACTCGCTCTTTTCGACTAAGCGCATCGGCTACGACATTCGCCTTACCAGGATGGTAGCGAATTTCGCAATCGTAATCACTTAAGAGTTCAACCCAACGACGTTGTCTCATGTTGAGCTCCTTCTGATTAAGAATATGCTGGAGACTTTTGTGATCTGTGAAAACCACACACTTCGTTCCATAGAGGTAGTGTCTCCAGATTTTAAGCGCGAAAACCACAGCTCCTATCTCAAGATCATGAGTCGTTTAGTTCTTCTCGTGAATTTTCAGCTGTCTTGATGCATATGCAATGAATTTTACTCATTGCATAAGAACGCAACCAAGTCCTAGATTCGACGCATCACAATAGACAACGAAATCATCATTTCCCTCGGGCAAAGATAGAACCGGAGCATCACATAACTTCTGTTTTAGCGTTTGGAACGCTTCTTCTTGCTTAGGTCCCCACTCAATAGGCTTATTCTTCTGAGTCAAAGTAGTGAGTGGAACCGCAATCTTTGAGAAGTTTGAAATAAAACGTCGATGATATCCGGCAAGACCAAGAAAAGATCGAATCTCTGTAGGTGTCGTCGGTGTATTCCAATCCTAAATAGCAGCAATTTTGGATGGATCCACATGAATACCCTGCTCATTGACTATGTGACCCAAGAACTGAACTTCTTTAAGCCAAAATTCACACTTGGAGAACTTAGCAAAAAGTTGTTCCTTCTGAAGGAGTTCCAATGTTAAGCGAAGGTGTTGCTCGTGCTCGGCTCGAGACTTTGAATAAATGAGGATATCATCGATGAACACAATGATGAACTTGTCTAAATAAGGTTTACAGACCCTATTCATTAAGTCCATGAAGATAGCTGGGGCATTTATCAAACCAAAAGGCATGACAGTAAACTCGTAATGCCCATATCTCATGCGAAAAGCAGTTTTGGGAATATCTTCTTCGAGAACACGAAGTTGATGATGCCCAGAATGCAGATCGATCTTGGAAAAGCATGAAGCACCTTGCAGCTGGTCGAAGAGATCATCAATTCAAGGTAGGGGATATCGATTCTTGATGGCAAGTTTATTAAGCTCACGATAATCGATACACATTCGAAAAGATCCATCTTTCTTTTTCACGAAGAGGACAGGAGCTCCCCAAGGTGAATAACTCGGACGGATGAATCCTTTATCAGATAACTCTTGAAGCTGTTTTGATAACTCTTGCATATCATACGGTGCAAGACGATAAGGTGCTTTCGTAATCGGATTGTCATTGGGTACAAGGTCAATATGAAACTCGACTTGACGAACTGGAGGTAAACCAGGCAGTTCATCGGGAAACACCTCTGGATAATCTCGGAAAATTGGAATATCTTGAATACGCTTGCTCCTGCTTTTCTCCTCGGTGACATGTGCCAGAAAAGCAACATATCCTTTTCGTAAATAACTTTGGGCTTTCGTACATGACATGAGTTTCAATCCACCAGATGGTTTCTCGCCACAAATTTTTAGAAGTTCACCAGACGAAAGAGGAATACGAATAATCTTATCGAAACAAACCACCTCGGCATTATGTATAGTTAACCAATCCATTCCCACGATGATATCAAAACTCCCAAGTTGCATCGGTGTGAGGTCAATAGGAAAAAGATGATTATCAAGGTTCAACTGACAATCACAAATAACAGAATCGAGAACAAGAGGTTTACCAGTAGCAACTTCGACAGATAAGGGTTTCCTCAGTTTAGTTCTAGGTATCGCAAGCAAAGGCTCAAAAGACAATGAAACAAAACTTCTATCGGCACCAGAATCAAAAAGAACAGATGCAGGTCGATTGTTAACAAGAAATGTACCATTAACCACCTCGTTGTCATCCCTTGCTTCGTTTGCATTCAAATTGTACGCTCGTCCACGAGCGGGATTCACGTTTGCGTTGACATTCGCATTCGGGTTCGCATTAGCATTCGCGTTCACCAACCTCGGACAATTATTGCGGAAGTGACCAAACTCTCCACAATTGAAACATGAACTCAGTGGGAATCTCGCAGCATTCCCCTGAACCTGTGCTGGAACCTGAGCAACCTGATTCTGACCCAGATGACAAATATTGGCCAAATGCCCAAGTTTACCACATGTTGTGCATTGCTTGCAAGCTTGTTGTGCAACATGATGACCGTTGCAGTGTGCAAAATGAGGTGCGGTACCAGCATATGCTTTCTTCGTAGGCGGTTGAGCCAGTGGGTTCTGAGGGTTCTAAGCTGTAACTGTAAAATTTTGACCACCCTTTCTCAATTTCTTCGACGCCTTGCCTTTCTTACCTTTACCCTTTTCCTTGTCTTTCACTGAATCGGTCGACTTCTTTTTATCACCCTTGTGGGTAAGTTTACCCTTCCTGACTTGTGACTCAGTTAGGGTAGCAGACAACTCGATCGCGTGACGCACAGTAGTAGGATTAATGCCGATCACAATATCCTGTATGGAATCGGGTAAACCATCGATATACCTTTCTATTGATTTTTCCAGTGGGGTAACCATAGTGGGACATAACAGACTGAGTTCCTCAAAACGATCCGTATACGCACGGTGTTCACCCCCATCTTGTTTCAGATCGTCAAACTCTCACTCCAAAGCTCGAATTTCGTGACGGGGACAAAACTCTTTCATCATGAGAGCTCGAAGCTCTTCCCATGTTTGTGCCAATGCCACTTCGGCACCCCTATCGCGCATAATACCATTCCACCAGGTGAGAGCACGCTTCTCAAACACAGTTGAAGCAAATTCAACCTTACACGAATTCGGACACTGCACATGTCTGAACGTGCTCTCGATACTCTCAAACCACTGTAGAAGCGCAGTTGCTCCTTGCGACCCAGAAAACTTTAGAGGCATAGCAGAATTGAAATTCTTGAAATTGCACGGTGCATTATTGTTGTTATTATTGTTGTTGTATATCTCGTGGACTTGGGTCACAACGTCTGGAAGCACAACAGCCACTTGCTGAGAGACTAGGGCCGCGATTTCTTCAATAGTAAAAGATTGTGCTTCACGTCGAGGAGGCATTGTCTAACAAGGAAATATGAGAATCGAGTGAGATTGAAAAAGAAACAAAAGAGGTATTGAAAACATTGACAAAACACAAGGAAGGCGATCATTCGTTTGTTACCTCGAACAAACAAACGACACGCAGTGACTAATCAGAGTAAATAGGTCAAAACAATGTACCGTGAAGACATGCTCGCCTATAAGTGAACACTCACCCCAAGAGTTCCCAGGTAAGAGTGACTGGTCTGATTATGTGGATTTGTACGAACACTATATCCTTAGACAGAAAACTCAGAGTACAGGCACTCACTCTTCCAATTTGCACGTGTTCACACTATTTCGACCCAAACTTTGACGAGATTTGAAAACTTAAGGGGTTCAAAACCTTATAACAAAGGGTTCAAAACCTAGTAATCAATCATCCTAGAATAGATGATTAACTTTCGAAGCAGATTCGAAATTTGTGTTCTCGTTGTGGTTATCAGCTAAGGGTAGGTGACGGTATTGTTTTAAAATCTAAACGCAAATTTACTTGGGTTAGGGTCCTAAAAATTTATAGTCCAGGTCAAAGCATTACTAATAACCTAATTCCCTATAACCATTGGCTCTGATACCAACTCTTCTATCACACCCCGACCACGTAAAACAACAAATCGTGGCGGAAACGTCGGGGAGTGTCGTAACAGAATTATTGTTTCATAACCATGGATGCAAAAAGATTTTCGTTTTATTGATAATATTAAACATTAACATCGTCTTAACACATAACAAACAAGTTACATATCGACTATCACTATTATTATGTCACTAAGGCCTCGTCCAGATCCTATGTGACACATGCATCCTAGAAATCACATCAAGCAACAACACCTGAAACATATGTAAAAATAAAGTCAGCAAAGAAATGCTGGTGAGTACATAGGTTTTATAAGAGTATCGGAATCATGGCTTGTTTACATGTTGCAATACTTTATAAGACTACAAGAGTCAAAAATACAAACCTCGTTTTGAAAAGTGTATTGCAACATATTTAACCAACTCAAATCAAGTGGGTTATAATTTAGAAAACCTCGTAGCCATGATTCTTAGCCCAAAAACATTTGTTTTAGAAAACAAATTTGTAAAATATCTCGTATTAACTCGTTAATAAAACTCGTATGGTTTATATCTTTTAGAAAACATCGTTGTGTGACATCGTCTCAAAATCGTTTACCCAAGTGAACTAAATTACGTCACGGTATGTAATATGTTGAAAACACTTATATATAGGAAGTACCAGCGGCGTATCCACCATGCTTTCATCACATTACACCCGTCCCATTATCGAAACACTATCCAAAAACCAATCGTTTATCTAATTCGTTTATCTTGTTCAAATCGTTTCCAAATCGTTAACTCATTAAAATCGTTTAAATCATCCTCGTTTTAATTGTGAAAACTATTTTTGGTCGTCTCGCTAATAACATTCAAACCTTCGTGACTCGACTATCTCGCTTCTCGCATTAACAAACCACCAAAGGGTAAGTTAACTATCATCGGATTCAGTCGTTACCCACAACCCCCACACATAACCATGGGTGCAGTATGATAACGGGATTTGTCAGATCCTATGGTACCATAACCTAATACTGGTCGGTTCGGCCAAAATTAATGAATATCATTCGTTATGTAACTACAACCAACAAGTTCGTTCACATTATCAAAATCGTTATTAGTTTTGTATAAACCATATTAATCGTTTTTGAAACCATCGTTAAAACCTTGAAAACATTTAGTACATATGTTTCACCCCAAAACAATTGAAAACAGTAAAAAGGGGACTATGTACTCACTTGAAGTGCAAAGTATCCTCAATCAATAGAACTTCAACAAACTCAAGTAAACCAGAGAAATCAAGTAGCACCTAGTAATCGAATCACTAGTAAATAAATTGATACCTCAATCGAGAGATCGGATAGAATGAGGTCTTGTAAACCAAATGAGTGTTGGAACTCATGTGATATGGTTTAACAAAGTCTACATTCTAGATCGGAACCTAACCTAAGTGCTTTCGACCAGTCACGACCCATTAAGGTAGCTTAAGCTACTTTAACGCGTCGTGCGCGCAAATGCGCGTTCGAGACGTCTAAGTAGTCCTATGACAAGTATTATATGCCTAAACATGTTTAAATATGTTGCATAATCAGTTATGTGACAAAATTTTATGTTACATATGGTTAATTATCAATTATGCATGAAAAGGGCATTTTGGTCATTTACCTAAGGCATATAAACCACCTATCATACAACTACTTAAACCTAAGTGACCATAAGGTATAACCTTGGAAGGTTATTCCCTATGCAACTATGGTCACTAAACATGCTTGGTCGGATCCTAATGATCGACCAAACGGGTCGAGTTCGAAAGTCTAAGCGGGTGTTTAGTCCGCTTGACTTACGACTCTACATAAGCACTAAACTAAAAGTGACGAGCTAAACATGTCGAAACATGTTTAACTAAGTTAGAAAACAGGGTTGGTATCAAAACAAACGGTTTTGATACCTAAAAGTAGTTTGGTTACAAAATACGCAAGAATACGCATTTTGGCCGAAACTACGACTCGTCACTAACCTAGATAACGTGGTAATCAGTAGGTATAGTCACTAGGGACTATAACCATCGTGATTACGCTCACGTTATGAAGTTCAAACGAACTTCTCATTGACCATAAATTGGTCAATGCAGAAAGTTAAACAAAGTTTGACTTGTGACAACTGTCACATTCTGGTAATCTACGTACATTTAAAGCAATGATTTACATTATACAAGTATGTGTTTTGAATATTCAAACTGCATGATTACATGATATACATCTTAGAACACTCATGGAATATTCATTTATGATGCACATTATTCATTTTTATTGGTTACATTTGAAATAGTCTAAACAATGCATCGAAACAACTAGAGTAGTACCTAGTAAACTAGTGTGCTGACGAAAACTCAAGATCCGCATAAACCATCTAAATTACATCTTTAGGACTCAGACGAAAGTCCAACATCAAATATACATTAAACCCTATATGGAAATACAAGGGTTTGGTTTAATACTTTCCCGATGTCCGATAACACTAAAAACTGCCGAAAAGCACTAAAAGCGACAATTTCAACACTTTTCCGCAGAAATTCTGCAGAAATCAGCTTTCTAATATTTTTACGACATGTAAAAATGTTATTAAACATATAATTCATATGAGGATACTTTCGGGTATCATCCGAACCAATAACTACATCAATTCACATGAGTTACACAACTTAGCGTTCAAATAATGTTTAACCGAAACAATTCGAAACGAATATCCGAACAATGTCGGATTTTTTTTTTAGTGACCATCTAATATTATTTAGATCATATTAGACTAGTAATGGTCACTTAACACCTTCTTAACACATTTATACACTTGAAACATTTAAACACCAAAACACCTAAACTTTGCTAAAAGTTTCTAACACTTTAAACACTCAACAACATTTCAACAATTCAAGACCCCCCCCCCCCCCCATGTTGTTGTGAACGGTTTTAAAGGGGTCCCACACCCTAATTTTTTTGTTAAATATCTAGATATTTTATTAGTTTGCAAGTGGATTATGTTGGTGAATTATTACAACACTTAACCACTAAGTAAACTAGCACTTTACCACTCATTTTTCATCTTTTATTACTTTCACTAAAACTCTCTCATCATCTTCATCCATCTTACCAAGAACACCAAAAACCCACTTCACTTTAGTCTTTTATTTGTTGATCAAAATGGATTTCCAAGTAACAAAAGAAGATCTAAAGCTTTTGTAAGTAAAAGGAAGGGTTTTCATCCATTCAAGAGTATTCTACCATCAAGATCTTCATCTTCTTAGTTCTTAATCATCTTCTAAGATCATCCCTAGCCAAGTGCTAGAAGTAAGCTTCAAGATCTATTTTTTTCATACTTATATTATGTTTATGATTGTTATTATAACTAATAAATAACTAAATAATCATACATAATAAACATGAAAAATACAAAGAAGCAAAAATAATAATCATGATATATTTATGTTGGTTTATATTGTGATCTAAGACTTGATATATGCATATTTGATCTTGTTATGATGATTATGATATAAATAAATTGTTAGAGGATGTTTTAAAAATATGATCTAACAATTATACATGTTTATGTTAAAGGGTTTTTAACATAAAGGATTACTTGGATGATCATAACCTTTAATTTTGTTAAAGTATTTAATGTTTTTCACTAAAAACAATACTTCTACAAAATTATGAAAAGTAACATACAACATGAGATTTTTATAAAAGTTGTTAAAACTAGAAGTAAACTTGGTTTTTGAACTAGTTAGCACATGTTATGATCATGTCCAAAACCCTACATGATTTGGAGATCATTTTGATAAGTTTATGTTATAAAAATCTCATATGTTTTTAGTTAAGATGATTGGGTAAATTGATGGTGATTTGGAAAAGAAAATGATATGTTTATGAAACATGGCCAAATGATTAATACAAAGGTTATATGGCCATTTTTTTAAGAACATTATGTTAACAAAACTATCATTTTTTTTTTCCTAACAAAGTCTTTACAAGATTAGAAAGTTGGTCTTTCTAAACATAAAAATTGACATAAATATATATTTTGGTAAAATACATATTTATTGAACATATCAAGTATGTGCTATGTGTTATTATTTGTATTAGTTATATATACAAGTTAGAGACTTGATAACAATGACACAAATAAATACAAGACATACTTACAACTAAAGACTTACAAGAATACATATAGACACACTTGAAAACAACTTACGGACATTCCGAACTTTCGGACACAACTTATGGTCAAAACGGACGACGGGCGAATCTATGAACATATCGCCATTCGGAGAAGTTACTACGATGCTTAGGCGACCTTTCGACGCGGACGCAAGAATTTCGTTACCATTAACAAAATTCGGACATTTTGAAACTTATAAAAACTATTATGTTTGTATTAACTAAAAAGTATACTTAGTTATTTTTATAAAAATGTTTTTTTTATAAAAATGAAAGACTTATACTTTCAAATGGGCTTGCATTTCTTAATGGGCTAGTTTATACAAATGGGCTATCTTTTATAAATGGGCTATTATTTATAAATGGGCTTAACTTCATAATGGGCTTATCAAAACACATGGGCTAAGCCCAAAACCAAACATATGGGCCAAGGCCCAATAACATTAAGCCCAGTACTATTGAGGCCCAACACTATTTAGGCCCAACACTATTTAGGTCCAACACTATTGAGGCCTAACACTATTCAAGCCCAACACTATTGAAGCCCAACACTATTGAAGCCCAACACTATTGAGGCCCAACACTATTTGAGGCCCGACACTATTTGAGGCCCAACACTATTGAGGCCCAACACTATTTGAGGCCCAACACTATTTGGGGCCCAATAACATGAAAACATGGGCTTGGCCCAATGATACCATTATTGGAAACACAACTATACAATTGATACATATAAGACACGAAATTCAGCGGACTAGATCCGACTATACAACTCACAAGATACAAGATAACATTTATATATATATATTTGGTGAGAAATATATATATAACATTTGAACAACTCATTCATCGAATACACAGTTAACGAACAGTAAAGACATACAAGTCATATTGAAGACACAAGACTTGTACTCAAGTTCTTTACAAAGACCGAAGTGTCTAACAAAAATAAGAACATTTGTAGGTCGCAACGCTATTCAGGACGACCTCACGTGAGATCTTATGTACATCTATTCACAGGACGCGATACTGTGAGTTCATGTCCCCTATTCATTTAAATGTTTTACAACTTTACAACTATCGGGGAAGATACATGTTCAATCGTATGTTAAAGTTAGGGAATGAAACACCTTAGATCATGTGCGAATTAGGGTTATACATCTAAGCACCATTAATCCAGTTTGGACCTAGGTACAAGTGGTTAGATCTAATGGGTTTTGGCGAGCCCCACTCTTGGTCGTGGACCCATACAGAAGAGTGCTTTTGTGTCCCAGTCGATAGGAGTCGACATAAAATCCTCTAGGGTTGGATTGCTTCCTTTTTCGTCACACATATTAATGTCCTTGCAAAACATTAATGATCAACGATTTCATTGACGCTTTACATACTACAACTCACATTTTAAATACATCGTTTACAACTAAATTGCATGAATTCACCAACTTTTGTTGATGTTTTCCAAACTTAACATGTATTTCAGGGAATTAGTGGACCAATGCAACGATTTCAGTTCAAGGAAAACAAGTATCAATACTCCATGCCAACTATTGAAGGGTTTGCCTGTTATATACCGCCTCTTTGCGGTGATATAGTGGTCAAAGTCTTGACATTTTAAGACTTACATTTTGATGTATAAAACGATGACAACTTATTTTCATTTGATTTTGTAACCAATACATTCAACTTATGTTGCATTCTTTTGAAACAATTATGACAATGGCATTGGAGCTTGTGTTTATTCATTTAGTATGTTCACTTATATTGTTATGCAATGAGAACCGATCGGATCACACCTCGCGCTTCCGCTACGAGCGGGTGTGACAGATTGGTATCAGAGCCATCGATTGTAGTGAACCAGGATTCTTTCTCGAGTCTAAGTCTACAATCACTAGGGATCTCTCACGAAAACCGCTTGTTCATGTTGAACAAAATAAAATTGGACAGGTTAAAAGGTTTTCATTGCATAAACATTTTTCAAGGTCCACTACAACAAAAATTCATTTCACATAAATCAAGCGAGGACATTTCCATGGGTGAAGTCTATGAGAAACAGACACAATACATAATAGACTATGTGCCTACAATACATTACATTATCAGTTTATGCATTATAAACAGTTCACAAGTTCAGCTTATACAAGATAGAAATCCTTGATTGATAGGATTTTACATGATTATATATATAGGTGGTTCATATATATGTTGCATGAAATATTTTGCCAAGAACAAAATACCTTCGACTTCAAACTCTGTTATTATTCTTTACTCACACGGTGAAAATATCGACCTCATGTCTATTGCGGAGCTTATGGCGAACATGATTCCTAAGTGAAATCTTAAACTTAATTCCGTAAAATATGGTTGCTTTCTCGCGAATGCTGAGATGCCTGACCATGATAATGACGGCGAGGCGAAGGTGGTAACCTTGGACAACAACTCCATTAGTGGGACGAGATCCATGTGACTCATACTAACCAAGGTGGATATACTCTTGTACCTACAAGGAAGATGAAGTACTCATCTTGAAGGTGCCCCTTCAATTGTTATTGTTACAGATTCTTTTCATTTCTATTTCACCTAATGCCGTACCGTTCTGCGAGTAACAACAACGGACGTTGACACGTGAACTATCACGAAGTTTCCTTCTATGTTGAAGGTATATAAACAATAGTGTCCTCTCTCTGACTGATCGCCTGCTCTGAACGAGAGAATGCTAGGGTGACCATGCAAGACACTTTATTATTACGGGGGCCCACGTAATAACAACTTGTAGTGCATGAAAATTCTGGTGGACTCTGCGGGTCAAGCTAATGATCACTATTCATTCAAAATTCTTAAGTTATTACTTGAGATTCAATTCTTCCTATCTAGTAGAACACGAACTGGGGGTGGTTAGTATAACACCCTACAATACAATACAATACAATACGGGAAGACGACACATATTTGTTCACACCTAACATTCGATCTATATCACGATTCAGTTGAGACTAGTCATTTAAACAAACAAAACGTGTTAGCTACTCATGGAGGATTTTCCTCAACATTCTTGAAATTCTTGAACATGGGTTGGTTCCAGGGTGTCTATGACACTTTATCCTACTTTACCTTACCTTACCTTATCATATTCCACCTTATCATATTTATTGGAAGTGATACAATAAATTCCGTCGTTTGACATTTGGAAATTCTAATAATTTTGCTAGAGCTCGTGAAACTCAAGTACTATTACCATAATTGTCACATAGACAAGTAAGACAAAGGATTTTCTCTACTTAGGATGATCGAGGTCCATAGAGTAGGGAATACATATTATATAGACGAAGACCACTGGTTGGTTTCCCCTCCTCAACGAATTTTTTTTTTCCATTTAAACATATGACCAATACACGCAAGAGGCATTACACCTTTTGGTTTTGGTTATCCACATTATCATTTGTTCAAACATGTATGAACAATATGGTCTTGAGGTTTCCATGACCGATTGATTGCATTCTTCATTCTTGGGCACATGATAGACTTTATTTATCCAAATACATGTCTAGATTCTTTTAATAGTGTGTATTAAAAAGATCATGGCGCCAAAAGAATCAATTGTTTAAGTTAAAAGTTATGAGTTGAAAACCATTGCTTTTACTCAAGACATGTTTTATACATGACATTGTTACGCAAGACATTGTTATACATGTCATTGACGTTGGTATACACAAGACATTTTTGGTGGTTATTTGTAAGTGATGAGACGTGTGTAATATGATAAAAGCATGGTGGATACGCCCCTGGTACTTCCTATATATAAGTGCTTATATTATATTGCATATCGTGGTGTTATTCAAATCTCTTCGACAAAGACAAGACATGACATTTTTTGCATAAGACACGACATCCTCTACACAAGACATAATATTCTATTTCAAGACATGATATATTTATACACTACATTTCTAGTGGTTATTTATTTAACCATACATCATTCTTTTATATCATCTGATTTTCATATCTATTTTCATATAATTTTATAAAAGAACTCGATCATAACTGGAGCCAATGTTGATGGTTACACTTGATGCTTTCACGGTCTCTCAAGGGTTGTTCCATACTGGGAAACACCCGAATTCAAACACACTGAGTGTTACATTTTAGGTTTAGCCTCGGAGATCCGAAGCATAACCGCATCATCCCTCCCTACCTCGATCACTCAAACAATAACTCTCGCCATGAGAGAAATGAAGGCAACTGCTGCCATAAACGATTTTGGCACCAGGATGTATGCTGGTAACTTGTCGAAATCCTAAATGCGACAAGTGAGACATTCATCATGAGGGCAATTGCAAAAGCGCCAAGAGTAGCAGTGTGCTAAGACCGAGCGCAAAACAAAGACAAGCAAGACGATAATACTTAAGAATGGATCAAGCTAGTGAATAAGTGTGTGTGTGGCTAGAACTATGAATACTCCACAAAATCCCAATGGAGTCATGAGTACTTACACTCTACTATCATCATGTATCAATTCTATTAATACCAACACCAAGCTTAGCTATTGTCTTTAAATGTTAAGCATATACTCGAATTAGAGTCATGTTGGACACACATTACTATATCAACTTAGCTAATGGGAAATTAGCTGACTCTTGTCAAATCATAAAGGGTCACCGTTACGTATCCTATCAATCAACATTTCACATCCATATTATTTGATACCATTGCCGATTTTTAGCTTTATCGCAACATTTCACATGCATAATTTCATGGCTAGTGACGGGATTGTCCTAGCTACAAATAGGGATTGGGTTATCCTACATCTAAACACAGGGATTGGATTGTTCTCTACATTTGTACAGTGAAGTCCTTACTACATAGAATTCAAAATGTACTTGGCCTAGAGTCACGTAAGCTAGACGTCTCCTCATTCTATAGAATTGGCAAACAGTAAACTAGTCGAGTCTGGAGTTGAAATTCAATATCGATCTCTTATCCATTCAGTCGGGTAGTTTTGAAGTAGGGGCTGGCATGGATTGGTTATCCGATAACCTAGCCGAAGTCTTCTGTCATGTGAAGGTCAATCGCCTACCACTACCGAATAAAGAGACACTTGTTATTCATGGAGAGAAGCATGACACACCATTGCAGATCATCAATTGCATGAAGGCACAGAAGCGCTTACAGAAAGGTTGTGCTGCCTTTCTAGCACATGTTGTTGACAAGGAGGTCGTTGGGCCGAAGCTGACAGATATTCCAGTGGTAAAAGAGTTTCCTGAAGTCTTTCCTGAAGACTTGTCGGGACTATAACCATATCGACAAGTCGAGTTTCATATCGACTTGGTACCGGGAGCTGCAACCGTAGCCAAATCTCCATGTTAATTAGCACCTTCTGAACCTTGTAGTTGACCGAATAAGGATGTTGTGAGTTCATAACCCCCACGCTTTACCATTATACATCTTTATAAAGGTTTTGGGAGTGGAAAGACATATAAGTTTTGCAAAAGTGCACAACATTTTGATGAATGAAAATTCATATTTCTAAACCATGTTACAAATGAATTTCCAACTAACTCAAATGGTTTATGAAAAGTTCTAGCTTCTACTCTAAGATAGGCTTACGATCGGAGTATCATCAGTTACGAATTCAAGAGGAAAGCATACCAAAAACGGCTTTTAAAACTTGTTATGGTTATTACGAGTTTCTCGTTATGCTTTTTGGTTTAACGAACGCACTAGCGGTCTTCATGGAATTAATGAATCGCGTGTGCAAGCCGTATCTCGACAAATTCATCATAGTATTTATTGACGACATATTAATATACTCACGATTGACTGATGAACACGAACAACATTTGAGAACCATTTTGGAGCTACTAAAGAAGGGGAAACTGTAACACCTGTGTCATTTCGACCATCAAACAAATGCCAAACCAATGAAATATTGTATTTCATACTTTGGACTTGTATAAATATGTGTATCTTTTGCACATATCAACTCTTGTTCGATTTCAAACTCTAAATCGCTTTCTGGAAGGTTATACGCGCACTAATGCGTAAATATAACCAGTTTAATCCAACGAACACTCCGGAATAGTGAAATAGGCTTAACATACCTTAAATATCCTTTACATAACTTAGAAATAAGTTTTAAAGGCTTTGGTATGGCAAAAACAAGTTAATTCGCTTACAGGGACTAAACTTGACAAACTGCGAAAGTATGCCAATTTGAACTGTAACAGACATTCCGGAACATGACCATAAGTTAAACACACCATAAATATCCTTTACATAGCTTAGAAATAGGCTTTGAGGGGTTCGGTGTGCTAAAATAAACTTTTGTGTCATTCAGGGACTAAAAGTGTCAAAAAGTGCACAAGTTTGCATTTTCGCGCATAACTTACGTTCTGAATACATCTGGACATCCAAAAATTTATGTAAGCATGACTACATTATATTTTAGTGTTCGCCTTAAGAAAAATCCATTCGTCGCGTCATTTGGATCGTTTTTCGCACTTATGCGCATTCCGTCGTAATTAAGCGAACATCGCGTTCGTACGGCTAAACGAACCGACATCCGAGATATTTTTGAGCATGTTTTAAGTTCCCTATACTTTAACTTCATTTTAGAGCTTTGAAATGGGGTTAACGGGCCTTAAACGTGTCAAAAATGGGCTGATTGCATTGCAGGGACCAAAACTGTAAATCTGCCAAAGTTGTTACCTTACGGACCTCAACATTGGCAGCTTTGAGGTCCGTAAAGCAAGTTCAGACCAGATGCAGAGTACTTAACAGCCTGTTTTCAGCAGATTTAACCACAACCACATGTTTGCAACTTGCTTAATCACTAAGATTAGGAGCATATGTGGCTCCATAACCTTTGTGACAAGTGTACGGCTCGGATCGTGGCACGATATTCAAGAAACGATCCTAGCGGCTCTACTTTTTCTATAAATACCCATCCACCCACAACCCCAAAACCCACAAATCTGATTAAGAAAGCTCTAAGTTGGAACCTTCGTTTCATACCTGAGCTATTTTGATCTGGGTTAGCATTCGGGGACCCTTCGTAAGTATTCTTTCGTTCTTTTCCTTATTTTTTACTGCTTTTCGAGTCAGAAAGTCAAACTTTGTTTGACTTTCAGCGTTGACCAGTAATGGTCAATGCGAAGTTCGTAGGAACTTCGCAACGTGAGTGTAATCACGTTGGTTATAGTCCCTTGGGACTATGCCCACTGATTACCACGTTGTCTAGGGTTGTAGGGTAGGCGATCTAATAAATCGCCTATACCTTCGAACCCGACCCAGTTTGGTCGATCATTAGGATCCGACCAAACACAGTAGGTGACCATAGTAGGTAGGGAATAACCTTCCGAGGTTATACCCTATGGTCACATCGTTTAAGTAGTTGTATGATAGGTAGTTTATATGCCTTAGGTAAATTACCAGAATACCCTTTTCATGTATAATTGGTAATTAAGCATATGTAACCTAAAATTTTGTCACGTAACTGATTATGTAACATGTTTAGGCATATAACACTTGTCATAGGGCTAGTTAGGCGGTCCAAACGCGTTTCACGCGAACGACGCGTTAAAGTAGCATAAGCTACCTAAACGGGTCGTAATGGGTCGTAGACACTTAGGTTAAGTTTCTTTTAGTATGTAGGCTTTGTTAAACCAAATGACACGAGTCTCTACACTCGTTTGGTTTACAAACCCTAATGCTACCCGATCCTCCGATTTAGGTCCGGTTTATTAACATAGTTACCTATATTAGGTGCCGTTTGATTCCGAGATCTATAGCACTACTCGGTGATTATCTTTTGACAACTGAGCAATCTCAAGTGAGTACATAGACCCCTCTTTTACTGTTTTCCAAACTGTTTCGGGGTGGAACACATGTGCCTACTTGTTACTTTCATGCTTTCCTGTTTTCACATCATATATCGGTTATGTTCATTAGTACATTATAGTACATGATTTCATTTCAGTTTATGCTATGTATGCCCATTGAGTGCGTACTTAGTACATCGTTTTACATTACATTTCATGCTACGTGTGCCCATTGTGTGCATTACTTAGTACATCTGATTTCATCACATGCTTATATTTTCTTGATTTCAAAGTATAATTGATTATACATGTTATTACTTATCATTTGACAAACTAAATGACTATCTATGGTTTAAATATTAATTTCTCAAAGAACATAAAATAAACTGTTGAATTGTACTTATTTTATGTTCACCAGACCGATTGTTAGTATGATATAGCGCTATAGGATTTGACACCCCATTCCTGTTGTCATGGAATGTCTGAAACCAATTTGTTGCTCCATCCAAATAGGGATTGCCTTTGTGGTATTTCTATAGTCTCAAAGGTGTATTTTGATGCACCAGGTCTGAATGAATTCTTAAATCGCACTGTTAAAGTATATTTTTATATACTCTCATGTGTGGTATTGTACAAACCAACATATATTTTGTTAAACATCTAAAGCATATTTTAATATGTTATTTACAAAACCAAAACATAGTTTAATATGTTACTTACAAATCCAAAGTATACTTTTGATATGCTACTATAAGGTTATTCGTTTAACTTTACATTACTTACAATACATAAACATTTCTACAATTGTTAAACATTACTTTGGTGGTTTGGTTTGATTAAGTGATTAAGTAACGATGCATGTGTAATATGATACAAACATGGTGGATACGCCGCTGGTACTTCCTATATATAAGTGTTTGTATGGTATTACATATCGTAGCGTTAATTGAATCATTTCAGTTTGAGACATAGAACATTTTATACAAGTAACATACTTTTCACAAGACATTGATTTACAAACAACTTATCTTATACAAACTCATTTTATATGGTTATTCCTTTAACCATACATTATTCACTTATCTATACATATCATCTTATCTTATCGTTTTTCAAATGATTTACAAAGCAAAGCAAACTAAAAGGTTCATGACTAAACATTTTCTCAAACATAAGTCATGAAACCGATTTTCACAAAACCTATGTATCTCACAGGCATTTTTATGCTGACGTACCTATTTTCACATGTGTTTTTCAGGAACTGTTGCATAAGATGATCAAGATACACATAGGCAGACTTGGGCTTTAGTGACAATAAAAGATGCAAGACTAGTTAATTATGTTGTATTTTCCTGTTTGTTAAGACATTGTAACACTTTTATTCAATAAAACGAAACTTCAATTACCATGGATTTGAAACAATTAATTCTGTTACAACACTCCCCGACATTTCCGCCACGTTTGTATGTTCTACGTGGTCGGGGTGTGACAGAAAAGATGGTATCAGAGCCAATGGTTATAGGGAATTAGGTTATTAGTAATGCTTTGACCTAGTCTATAACTTTCTTAAGGACCCTAACGCGAGTTTACTTGCGTTTAGTCATAAAACAATACCGTCACCTATCCTTAGGCGACGACCACAACAAAAACATAAATTTCAAAACCGCTTTGAAAACTAATCATCTGTTCTAGGATGATTGATTACTAGGTTTTGAACCCTCTATTGTAAAGTTTTGAACTCTCTTTTATATGGTTTTGAACCCCTTTGAGTTTTCAAAACTTCGTCAAGGTTTTGGGTTTTAAATAATGTGAACATGTGCAAACTGGAAGGGTGAATGCCTGTATTCTGGGTTTTCTGTCTAGGCAAGCACTTCGTATACATCTCATCAGACGCGAGACCAGTTGTGCTTACCTGGGAATTCTTGGGATGAGTGTTCACTTATAGGGGAGCATGTCTTCGCGATACATTATTTTTGACCTATTCACTTTGACTAATTACCGAGGTCGTTTGTTGCCTTGTAATAACAAACAAATGACCACTACCCTTGCTTTCATCAGATTTGTTTCATCTCATTCTTTTCGTCTAAATCTCTCACTCGTTTCCTATCATGTTTCCTCTTTTAGAATGCCTCCTCGACGCGACAATCAGATGGCAAATGACGAACTGGCGGGAATCATCGCACAGCAAATGGCTATTGCCTTCCCAAATCTTTATGCTCAAATGATGCAAGCCATCAACAACAACAATGCCCCATGCAATTTCAAAACTTTTAACTCGGCCAAGCCACTCAAATTTAGTGGTTCTGAGGGAGCAACTGGGCTTCTTCAGTGGTTCGAGAGCATTGAGAATACCTTCTGTCACGTTCAGTGTCCAGAAAATCGCAAGGTTGAGTTTTCTTCAAGTGTGTTCCAGAAGAGGGCTCTCACGTGGTGGAACGGGGTGATGAGAGACCGCAGTGCTGAGGTTGCATTAGCACAGACTTGGGCTGAGCTTAGGGCTCTTATGATGAAGGAGTTTTGCCCTCGTCATGAACTACGAGCTTTGGAGAGGGAGTTTGATGATTTGAAGCAAGACAGTGGTGAACATCGAGCCTATACTGACCGTTTTGAAGAATTGAGTCTGTTGTGTCCTGCTATGGTTACTCCTGTGGATAAGGCGATCGAGAAATATACAGATGGTCTTCCTGATCTAGTTCAGGATATCGTTACTGGCAGTAACCCTACTACTGTCAGACAAGCCATTGAACTGTCTGCCACTCTGACTGAATCCCACATCAGAAAGAAAAAGCTGTTTCGGAAGGGCGACCCAAGACCATCTGACAAGACTGCTCATGTGGAACCAAAGGAAGAAAATGCTGAGGTGTCCAAGAAGAAGAAGCGCAAAGCCTCTCAGAACTGCGCTGTAACTGCTCAAGACAAACAGGTTGCACCAAACCAACCAGCACAACCTCGCAAAAGGCAAAACTATGTTGGTACCGCACCTTTGTGCAACAAGTGCAACCGTCATCATCTAGCGCAAGAGCAATGTCACAAATGTACCCACTGTGGGCGGTTAGGACATCTGATCAATGTTTGTCGATATGCAAATCAAGCTGCTGCAAACCCTGCTGCTGTACAAACACGGTTCCCTCCGGGGTCATGTTATAACTGTGGTGACCTTACTCACTACAGAAACAATTGCCCAAGGCTTGTTAACGCACCTCCAGCGCGAGGATGAGCATTTAACATCAACAAGGCAAACAGAAACAATGATGCGGCAGTGAACAACAAGTGTTTTGTTATTTCCCTTGGTTGTTATCTTTGACGTTTAAAGACAAGTCAGTTGTTATATAAATAAAAATTCGTCGTTTTTATTTTTGCAAAACTGATACGATTGTGTGAATGTTTGATACAACCTTATGATGTCAACCCACATACAAACTACTCGTATGGTTCTGTCTTTTTATGATCACTTGTGATCTCCCCAAGAACCTTAAACATTCGTTTCTTTTAAGAAACAAAGCCAAACTCTTATTGAAAATCCTTCTATCTTTATAGGTGGATCCTTGGAAATGATTAAAGTGCCAAATGAAATCCATGGATTGGATTCCTAGAGTGCTTTAATTATCTATACCTAAAGAGAACGAATTAACGAATCAAGTTAACTAATTTTGTGCTTATGTGTTTTCTTACATGTTAATGGTTGTATGTGATCCATCCAAATCCTCATAGAATCTTACATATCTTGTATAAGAGATTCTTAATAGGATATCCAAAGTTACCATTTTAAATCCTTAATGGACTTCTACGTTGTAGTCAAATCCCATGGATTTTTAAAGTACTATATTATAATTGGACCCCTTGGGGAGGTCTAGTTAAACAGATTGATTTGAAAATCTGGTTAGAAATCTCATGTGATGATATAATCGAAAAGATCCCTTAAGTGGTCTATTTAAGGAGATCGTACGACGGTCTAGTTAATAAGGTCATGTGTTGATCTAGTTGAAAAGACTGTTCGTTGATCTAATTGAAAAGATCCTTTGGTGGTCTAGTCAGGTCTCTTCATGTTTATTCAATTGACTTTTCTCTACGCATTATGAAATGAACTGTGCGGACTGTGCAAGGGATTACGTAATTATGGAGGCCTACATAATTATGCAATTCAGTGCACAGAAACCACAAGAAGTTTTGTCATGTGTTAAGATCTATAGTGACGAGAATAATGATACGGGAGAAGTCTTGGACCTTAACCAATGTCATTCATTCTCACATTACCCAATTTTGATTTCAAGCACACACAAGTTTCCTATGGTAATTCTTCACGGGAACTGTTCTCCTGTCTATAGTTCAAAAACTCCATGTTTTGTTACTTCAATGACTTCAATTTGAGGGTTGACATCTTTGCTAAGAATCCTAACATGGCCCAGAGTTTTACTTAAGGGCTCAATGGAATTGTCTGAAGGCAAAAACCGTCACAGATGTCTCCACAAGTTTCCTCTAAAACTAAATTTCGGGACGAAATTTCCTAAAGTAGGGGAGACTGTAACACCTGTGTCATTTCGACCATCAAACAAATGCCAAACCAATGAAATATTGTATTTCATACTTTGGACTTGTATAAATATGTGTATCTTTTGCACATATCAACTCTTGTTCGATTTCAAACTCTAAATCGCTTTCTGGAAGGTTATACGCGCACTAATGCGTAAATATAACCAGTTTAATCCAACGAACACTCCGGAATAGTGAAATAGGCTTAACATACCTTAAATATCCTTTACATAACTTAGAAATAAGTTTTAAAGGCTTTGGTATGGCAAAAACAAGTTAATTCGCTTACAGGGACTAAACTTGACAAACTGCGAAAGTATGCCAAATTGAACTGTAACAGACATTCCGGAACATGACCATAAGTTAAACACACCATAAATATCCTTTACATAGCTTAGAAATAGGCTTTGAGGGGTTCGGTGTGCTAAAATAAACTTTTGTGTCATTCAGGGACTAAAAGTGTCAAAAAGTGCACAAGTTTGCATTTTCGCGCATAACTTACGTTCTGAATACATCTGGACATCCAAAAATTTATGTAAGCATGACTACATTATATTTTAGTGTTCGCCTTAAGAAAAATCCATTCGTCGCGTCATTTGGATCGTTTTTCGCACTTATGCGCATTCCGTCGTAATTAAGCGAACATCGCGTTCGTACGGCTAAACGAACCGACATCCGAGATATTTTTGAGCATGTTTTAAGTTCCCTATACTTTAACTTCATTTTAGAGCTTTGAAATGGGGTTAACGGGCCTTAAACGTGTCAAAAATGGGCTGATTGCATTGCAGGGACCAAAACTGTAAATCTGCCAAAGTTGTTACCTTACGGACCTCAACATTGGCAGCTTTGAGGTCCGTAAAGCAAGTTCAGACCAGATGCAGAGTACTTAACAGCCTGTTTTCAGCAGATTTAACCACAACCACATGTTTGCAACTTGCTTAATCACTAAGATTAGGAGCATATGTGGCTCCATAACCTTTGTGACAAGTGTACGGCTCGGATCGTGGCACGATATTCAAGAAACGATCCTAGCGGCTCTACTTTTTCTATAAATACCCATCCACCCACAACCCCAAAACCCACAAATCTGATTAAGAAAGCTCTAAGTTGGAACCTTCGTTTCATACCTGAGCTATTTTGATCTGGGTTAGCATTCGGGGACCCTTCGTAAGTATTCTTTCGTTCTTTTCCTTATTTTTTTTACTGCTTTTCGAGTCAGAAAGTCAAACTTTGTTTGACTTTCAGCGTTGACCAGTAATGGTCAATGCGAAGTTCGTAGGAACTTCGCAACGTGAGTGTAATCACGTTGGTTATAGTCCCTTGGGACTATGCCCACTGATTACCACGTTGTCTAGGGTTGTAGGGTAGGCGATCTAATAAATCGCCTATACCTTCGAACCCGACCCAGTTTGGTCGATCATTAGGATCCGACCAAACACAGTAGGTGACCATAGTAGGTAGGGAATAACCTTCCGAGGTTATACCCTATGGTCACATCGTTTAAGTAGTTGTATGATAGGTAGTTTATATGCCTTAGGTAAATTACCAGAATACCCTTTTCATGTATAATTGGTAATTAAGCATATGTAACCTAAACTTTTGTCACGTAACTGATTATGTAACATGTTTAGGCATATAACACTTGTCATAGGGCTAGTTAGGCGGTCCAAACGCGTTTCACGCGAACGACGCGTTAAAGTAGCATAAGCTACCTAAACGGGTCGTAATGGGTCGTAGACACTTAGGTTAAGTTTCTTTTAGTATGTAGGCTTTGTTAAACCAAATGACACGAGTCTCTACACTCGTTTGGTTTACAAACCCTAATGCTACCCGATCCTCCGATTTAGGTCCGGTTTATTAACATAGTTACCTATATTAGGTGCCGTTTGATTCCGAGATCTATAGCATTACTCGGTGATTATCTTTTGACAACTGAGCAATCTCAAGTGAGTACATAGACCCCTCTTTTACTGTTTTCCAAACTGTTTCGGGGTGGAACACATGTGCCTACTTGTTACTTTCATGCTTTCCTGTTTTCACATCATATATCGGTTATGTTCATTAGTACATTATAGTACATGATTTCATTTCAGTTTATGCTATGTATGCCCATTGAGTGCGTACTTAGTACATCGTTTTACATTACATTTCATGCTACGTGTGCCCATTGTGTGCATTACTTAGTACATCTGATTTCATCACATGCTTATATTTTCTTGATTTCAAAGTATAATTGATTATACATGTTATTACTTATCATTTGACAAACTAAATGACTATCTATGGTTTAAATATTAATTTCTCAAAGAACATAAAATAAACTGTTGAATTGTACTTATTTTATGTTCACCAGACCGATTGTTAGTATGATATAGCGCTATAGGATTTGACACCCCATTCCTGTTGTCATGGAATGTCTGAAACCAATTTGTTGCTCCATCCAAATAGGGATTGCCTTTGTGGTATTTCTATAGTCTCAAAGGTGTATTTTGATGCACCAGGTCTGAATGAATTCTTAAATCGCACTGTTAAAGTATATTTTTATATACTCTCATGTGTGGTATTGTACAAACCAACATATATTTTGTTAAACATCTAAAGCATATTTTAATATGTTATTTACAAAACCAAAACATAGTTTAATATGTTACTTACAAATCCAAAGTATACTTTTGATATGCTACTATAAGGTTATTCGTTTAACTTTACATTACTTACAATACATAAACATTTCTACAATTGTTAAACATTACTTTGGTGGTTTGGTTTGATTAAGTGATTAAGTAACGATGCATGTGTAATATGATACAAACATGGTGGATACGCCGCTGGTACTTCCTATATATAAGTGTTTGTATGGTATTACATATCGTAGCGTTAATTGAATCATTTCAGTTTGAGACATAGAACATTTTATACAAGTAACATACTTTTCACAAGACATTGATTTACAAACAACTTATCTTATACAAACTCATTTTATATGGTTATTCCTTTAACCATACATTATTCACTTATCTATACATATCATCTTATCTTATCGTTTTTCAAATGATTTACAAAGCAAAGCAAACTAAAAGGTTCATGACTAAACATTTTCTCAAACATAAGTCATGAAACCGATTTTCACAAAACCTATGTATCTCACAGGCATTTTTATGCTGACGTACCTATTTTCACATGTGTTTTTCAGGAACTGTTGCATAAGATGATCAAGATACACATAGGCAGACTTGGGCTTTAGTGACAATAAAAGATGCAAGACTAGTTAATTATGTTGTATTTTCCTGTTTGTTAAGACATTGTAACACTTTTATTCAATAAAACGAAACTTCAATTACCATGGATTTGAAACAATTAATTCTGTTACAACACTCCCCGACATTTCCGCCACGTTTGTATGTTCTACGTGGTCGGGGTGTGACAGAAACTATACGCGAAATTTTCCAAGTGCGAATTTTGGATTAGCGAGATACAATTTCTCAGGCATGTAGTGAACGAGAAAGGCATTCAAGTAGACCCAGCTAAGATGGAGGCAAATGAGAATTGGGAAGTGCCCAAGACTCCAACTGGAGTCCGGCAATTTTTTTGGGATCAGCGGGATATCATCGGAGATCTATTGATATTTTTTTTTAATTACTCAATTGCTAACCTCCCTCACCAATAAAGACAATAAATTCGCCCCAATCGAAAAACAAGAAATAGCATTACAACTTATTCTTAAGATTGGGGCATAGCATTTTACAACCTTATCATTATCCGACGATACCGATGACTTTGTTGTAAACTATGATGCTTCGCATCAAGGATTGGGTTGCGTACTCGTGCAACGTGAAAAAGTTATCGTGTACACGTCGCGCCAATTAAAAAGTTCATGAGAAGAACTATACCACTCTCGACCTTGAGTTAGGCGCGGTGGTATTCGCTTTAAAATTATGGCGACATTATTTATATGGTACTCAATGCATTATTTTCACGGATCATAAAAGTCTTCAACACATATTCAACCAAAAAAAAAAATTAAATATGCATCAACGATGTTGGGTTGAATTGTTGAACGACTATGATGGTGAAATAAAGTACCATCCAGACAAGGCGAACGTTGTAGCTGACGCCTTGAGCCGCAAGGAGCTAGTTAGAACACTAAGAGTTCAAGCATTAGAGAAGATGATTCACAAGCGCTCAAGGAAGAGCATATTCAAGCAGAAACACTTCAAGGCATGAAGGAACAATTAGTGCCGAAAGAGGATGGAACTCTATACCCTATGGGTCGAAATTGGGTTCCATTCTTTGGCGGCCTTCGAGATGATAATTTTGAGGAAGCACATAGGCCTAAGTATTGAAAGAATACTATTGGTGGCCTAACCTCAAAAGTGATATCGCGACTTATGTCGGAGAATGGTTGACCTGCGCGAAGGCCAAGGCTGAATATCAGAAACCCTCGGGCTTGTTAAAACAACCCGAGATTCCCGTTTGGAAGTGGGAACAAATATCGATGGACTTCATTACGAAGTTACTCAGGACCTCAAGAGGCCATGACATGATATGGGTAATCGTCGATAGATTGACAAAGTCCGCACACTTCTTACCGATTCGAGAGAAGGATAGTACCGAGAAACTAGCGGAAATCTATCTCAAGGAAATAGTGGCTCGTCATGGAGTACCTATTTCAATCATCTCTAACCAAGATGGTCGTTTTGTTTCAAGAATTTAGAAATCATTTCAACTGGCCTTTGGATCTCATTTGAATCTAAGTACGGCCTTTCACCCACAAACTGACGGCCAGAGCGAACGAACAATCCAAACACTCGAAGATATGCTTCGTGCATGTGTTATGGATTTAGGCGGCAATTGGGATACTCATCTACCTTTAGTTGAGTTTTCCTACAATAGCTACCACACTAGTATACAAGCTGCACCGTTCGAAGCTCTTTACGGTCGAAAGTGTCGCTCTCCGCTATGTTGGGCGGTAGCGAGCGATAAACAACTAATCGGTCAGGAATTAGTCCAAGAGACTACAAATAAAATCTTTCAGGTCCGAGACCGTAACAAGGCGGCTCGCGATCGACAAAAGTGCTACGCAGACAAGAGACGGAAGCCATTATCTTTCGAGGTCGGAGACAAGGTCTTGTTGAAAGTCTCACCTTGGAAGTGCGTAGCGAGATTCGGTAAGCGTGGAAAGCTTAACCCATGTTACATTGGACCATTTGAAATCTTAGAAAAGATTGGCACTGTTGCCTACAAGTTGAAGTTACCAGATGAACTTAACAGTATGCACGACACGTTTCATGTGTCGAATCTTAAAAAGAGTTCAACACAAGCAACCGTTATCATTCTATTCACATTGACGACAAACTCCAATTCACTAAAGAACCTGTTGAGTTCATGGACCGGAAGGTCCAGGAAACATGAAGGAGTCGTAACATATTAACAAAAATTCATTGGAACTCTCGACACGGACCCGAATATACTTGGGAACGTGAAAATCAAATCAAAACCAAAATACCCCCACCTGTTCGAGAATACTCCTGCAAAGGATGACTCAGCTTGAATTTCGGGACGAAATTCTCAATAACAGGGGGAGAATGTGACAACTGCCACTTTCTGGTAATCTACGTACATTTAAAGCAATGATTTACATTATACAGGTATGTGTTTTGAATATTCAAACTGCATGATTACATGATATACATCTTAGAACACTCATGGAATATTCATTTATGATGCACATTATTCATTTTTATTGGTTACATTTGAAATAGTCTAAACAATGCATCGAAACAACTAGAGTAGTACCTAGTAAACTAGTGTGCTGACGAAAACTCAGGATCCGCATAAACCATCTAAATTACATCTTTAGGACTCAGACGAAAGTCCAACATCAAATATACATTAAACCCTATATGGAAATACAAGGGTTTGGTTTAATACTTTCCCGATGTCCGATAACACTAAAAACTGCCGAAAAGCACTAAAAGCGACAATTTCAACACTTTTCCGCAGAAATTCTGCAGAAATCAGCTTTCTAATATTTTTACGACATGTAAAAATGTTATTAAACATATAATTCATATGAGGATACTTTCGGGTATCATCTGAACCAATAACTACATCAATTCACATGAGTTACACAACTTAGCGTTCAAATAATGTTTAACCGAAACAATTCGAAACGAATATCCGAACAATGTCGGATTTTTTTTTAGTGACCATCTAATATTATTTAGATCATATTAGACTAGTAATGGTCACTTAACACCTTCTTAACACATTTATACACTTGAAACATTTAAACACCAAAACACCTAAACTTTGCTAAAAGTTTCTAACACTTTAAACACTCAACAACATTTCAACAATTCAAGACCCCCCCCCCCCCATGTTGTTGTGAACGGTTTTAAAGGGGTCCCACACCCTAATTTTTTTGTTAAATATCTAGATATTTTATTAGTTTGCAAGTGGATTATGTTGGTGAATTATTACAACACTTAACCACTAAGTAAACTAGCACTTTACCACTCATTTTTCATCTTTTATTACTTTCACTAAAACTCTCTCATCATCTTCATCCATCTTACCAAGAACACCAAAAACCCACTTCACTTTAGTCTTTTATTTGTTGATCAAAATGGATTTCCAAGTAACAAAAGAAGATCTAAAGCTTTTGTAAGTAAAAGGAAGGGTTTTCATCCATTCAAGAGTATTCTACCATCAAGATCTTCATCTTCTTAGTTCTTAATCATCTTCTAAGATCATCCCTAGCCAAGTGCTAGAAGTAAGCTTCAAGATCTATTTTTTTCATACTTATATTATGTTTATGATTGTTATTATAACTAATAAATAACTAAATAATCATACATAATAAACATGAAAAATACAAAGAAGCAAAAATAATAATCATGATATATTTATGTTGGTTTATATTGTGATCTAAGACTTGATATATGCATATTTGATCTTGTTATGATGATTATGATATAAATAAATTGTTAGAGGATGTTTTAAAAATATGATCTAACAATTATACATGTTTATGTTAAAGGGTTTTTAACATAAAGGATTACTTGGATGATCATAACCTTTAATTTTGTTAAAGTATTTAATGTTTTTCACTAAAAACAATACTTCTACAAAATTATGAAAAGTAACATACAACATGAGATTTTTATAAAAGTTGTTAAAACTAGAAGTAAACTTGGTTTTTGAACTAGTTAGCACATGTTATGATCATGTCCAAAACCCTACATGATTTGGAGATCATTTTGATAAGTTTATGTTATAAAAATCTCATATGTTTTTAGTTAAGATGATTGGGTAAATTGATGGTGATTTGGAAAAGAAAATGATATGTTTATGAAACATGGCCAAATGATTAATACAAAGGTTATATGGCCATTTTTTTAAGAACATTATGTTAACAAAACTATCATTTTTTTTTTTCCTAACAAAGTCTTTACAAGATTAGAAAGTTGGTCTTTCTAAACATAAAAATTGACATAAATATATATTTTGGTAAAATACATATTTATTGAACATATCAAGTATGTGCTATGTGTTATTATTTGTATTAGTTATATATACAAGTTAGAGACTTGATAACAATGACACAAATAAATACAAGACATACTTACAACTAAAGACTTACAAGAATACATATAGACACACTTGAAAACAACTTACGGACATTCCGAACTTTCGGACACAACTTATGGTCAAAACGGACGACGGGCGAATCTATGAACATATCGCCATTCGGAGAAGTTACTACGATGCTTAGGCGACCTTTCGACGCGGACGCAAGAATTTCGTTACCATTAACAAAATTCGGACATTTTGAAACTTATAAAAACTATTATGTTTGTATTAACTAAAAAGTATACTTAGTTATTTTTATAAAAATGTTTTTTTTATAAAAATGAAAGACTTATACTTTCAAATGGGCTTGCATTTCTTAATGGGCTAGTTTATACAAATGGGCTATCTTTTATAAATGGGCTATTATTTATAAATGGGCTTAACTTCATAATGGGCTTATCAAAACACATGGGCTAAGCCCAAAACCAAACATATGGGCCAAGGCCCAATAACATTAAGCCCAGTACTATTGAGGCCCAACACTATTTAGGCCCAACACTATTGAGGCCCAACACTATTCAAGCCCAACACTATTGAAGCCCAACACTATTGAAGCCCAACACTATTGAGGCCCAACACTATTTGAGGCCCAACACTATTTGAGGCCCAACACTATTGAGGCCCAACACTATTTGAGGCCCAACACTATTTGGGGCCCAATAACATGAAAACATGGGCTTGGCCCAATGATACCATTATTGGAAACACAACTATACAATTGATACATATAAGACACGAAATTCAGCGGACTAGATCCGACTATACAACTCACAAGATACAAGATAACATTTATATATATATATTTGGTGAGAAATATATATATAACATTTGAACAACTCATTCATCGAATACACAGTTAACGAACAGTAAAGACATACAAGTCTTAAACATATTGAAGACACAAGACTTGTACTCAAGTTCTTTACAAAGACCGAAGTGTCTAACAAAAATAAGAACATTTGTAGGTCGCAACGCTATTCAGGACGACCTCACGTGAGATCTTATGTACATCTATTCACAGGACGCGATACTGTGAGTTCATGTCCCCTATTCATTTAAATGTTTTACAACTTTACAACTGTCGGGGAAGATACATGTTCAATCGTATGTTAAAGTTAGGGAATGAAACACCTTAGATCATGTGCGAATTAGGGTTATACATCTAAGCACCATTAATCCAGTTTGGACCTAGGTACAAGTGGTTAGATCTAATGGGTTTTGGCGAGCCCCACTCTTGGTCGTGGACCCATACAGAAGAGTGCTTTTGTGTCCCAGTCGATAGGAGTCGACATAAAATCGTCTAGGGTTGGATTGCTTCCTTTTTCGTCACACATATTAATGTCCTTGCAAAACATTAATGATCAACGATTTCATTGACTCTTTACATACTACAACTCACATTTTAAATACATCGTTTACAACTAAATTGCATGAATTCACCAACTTTTGTTGATGTTTTCCAAACTTAACATGTATTTCAGGGAATTAGTGGACCAATGCAACGATTTCAGTTCAAGGAAAACAAGTATCAATACTCCATGCCAACTATTGAAGGGTTTGCCTGTTATATACCGCCTCTTTGCGGTGATATAGTGGTCAAAGTCTTGACATTTTAAGACTTACATTTTGATGTATAAAACGATGACAACTTATTTTCATTTGATTTTGTAACCAATACATTCAACTTATGTTGCATTCTTTTGAAACAATTATGACAATGGCATTGGAGCTTGTGTTTATTCATTTAGTATGTTCACTTATATTGTTATGCAATGAGAACCGATCGGATCACACCTCGCGCTTCCGCTACGAGCGGGTGTGACAGACTTTCACGCTAAAAATGCATAAAAGAACGAAAGAGGACTTACAAAAGGTCCAAGGAGGTTTGATCCAATTTATTCTCAGGTATGAAGTGCAAGACTTCAACTTAGAGAATCAAAATCAGATCAAATGTGAGTTTGAGAGCAAAGGGGGTGGGGTTTATATAGTTTTTGCACAACCGTTAAGATCGTTCATCGTAAAACAAGCTTCGATCTCATCCGTACACTGGTGCCCATGGTTTTTTGAAACCATGGGAGCCCCTAGTTTCATTAAAACCATGTGCAAATGAGGGGAACAGCTGGAACAAGCTGGAATTTAATCCCATTTCAAGGCTCTAAAATGAAGTTAAAGTATAGGGAACATGAAACATGCTCAAAAATATCTCGGATGTCGGTTCGTTTGGTCGTACGGTTGCGTTGTTCGGTTTATTACGACGAAACACGAACGAATGCGAAAAACGATCCAAATTACGCGACGAATGGAATTTTATCATGCCAATCACTAAAATAAAATATTTTAATGATTACATAAAGCTTTGGATGTCCGGATGTTTTCAGAACGTAAGATATGCGCGAAAATGCAAACTTATGCACTTTTTGACGCTTTTAGTCCCTGAATGACCAAAAAGTTTATTTTAGCACACCGAACCCCTCAAAGCCTATTTCTAAGCTATGTAAAGGATATTTAGGGTATGTTTAAGTTATGGTCATGTTCTGGAATGTTTGTTACAGTATAAATCGACATACTTTCGCAGTTTGACACAAATAGTCCCTGCAATCGAACAAACTTGATTTCAACACACCAAACCATCCAAAGCTTATTTCTAAGTTATGTGGAGGTTATTTAAGGTATGTTAAGCCTATGTTACTACTCTGGAGTGTTTGTCGCGTTATACAGATTGCGTTTACGCACCAGTTTGCGTATAACCTTCTAGAAAGCGATTTAAAGCTTGAAATCAAACTCGAATCAAATCGTAAAATCACCAAACACTAATACACATATAATAACACCAAAACACATATAATAACACCAAAGAATATTGTTTTATTAATAATTGTTATTGTTTTACATCATACATCGATTACAGAACACAGTTGTCACATTACACTTGCAATAAGACCCAGTGTTGTTCTTTCTTTGTAGTTCAGGGTTGGGAGTAGCAGTGACTGCTTGGAGTGGTTGAGGGTTTTATGGAGTGACAACCACACTATTTTGGCTTGAAGCCTTTCGCTTGTTGCCTCTACCCTTTTAGGATGATGGTTTGGGTGACTCAGTGGTGGTCGTATCAACTGTAGCTTAGTGTGCGCTCTTTGATGGGACCTTATCAGAGGTTACACTAATAACGCATTTGTTTTTGAGATGGGCTGCGAAACGAAAAGTGTCTTTGAGAGTTTTCGAAGAGGCTGACTCTGTGAGGTTCACGAATGAAGTGAGGAGGCAATGGATGTATTTCGTAATGGCTTTGTCAACAGTGTTAACTTAGCCAGGGCACAAGATACTGAGCTACTTGAATCGGGCATTGAGGCCGTCGTTATCATCCCTGATTTTCTTCAAATTCCAGAATTCATTTTCTAGTTTCCAAAGTTCATGTGGAGCACAAAACTCGTCCCTAATCAGCTTCTTCAATTCAGCCCAAGGCAAGGCATGGGCTGCGTCATTCCCTCAAGTGTTACATTTAGAAGTCCACCAATCGAGAGCTCTCGATCGGAACACCCATGTTGCGTTTAAGGTTTGCAGGTTGTTAGGGCAACCGCTCTGATGGAAGGTCAGTTTGATGGCATCGAATCACTGAAGTAGGGCGGTAGCGCCATCTTTGCCAGTGAACTCAAAGGGTTTGCAAGCCATGAACTGTTTGAACAAAAACGTCGTCTTAGGTGTTTCTGTGTTGGAATTGACTGAGCCGTTGGGGGTTTCAGTGGCTGGTGGGGGTTGAATCTTACTCATAAGGTCAGGGATAACTTTGGCCATTTGCTCGGACATTTGCTCAGCGATTAAACCCACGAGCTCTTTCTTGGAGATGGTGTCCTCACTGTTGTTAAAATCCTTTCTCGAACTAGATCGTAACTTCTTGGACTTTTTGGACGAGCTTGGGGAAGCCATCAGAGGATCGAAAGAGGATGAAAGAATGAGACTTGATCATAATTTAAAATAACATTTTACATGTATGAGCATGTATGTAACACGTATGATTCACATAGATTGCATGAATTTAACAAGTATTCACAATGTATAAACACGTATGAATGCGTAAAGGAGTATAAATTTAGTTTGTTCATGAGAATTATTAATTTTTTTAATTGCAAGAGACGATTGAATCGTGTATCAGTTTTGAAATAAACGAGGTAATAAGTATTAAAACACATGTAAATTTAGATAACATAAAAGAGAGGCTCAATAAAACATTGGATCGTTTCGGGTTTAGAAACTTCGACTATTACAAAGTGAATCGAAAGCCCTTTCAAATTCGGGGAACATGCTTTGGCCTATAAGTAAAATACTCTCGTCGAGAATCGGTTAACGGTATTTTACCCTTTCAGATACTACACGTCCCTAATCGATTGAAAAATCAAAACTTTGGCGGGATTGAAAATAAAGGTATGGGACTAGTAGACAAGATGCGGGTTTCACCCCTAACTTGGCGATTTCATACCCTAAGTGTGGTTGGTACTTGTCGGGTCAAGAAAGTTAATTCTGACACTTTGACGAGGGTCCACTAGAATTTTAATTGGAAGTTTACACTCAAGATTTGGATTTCACTCCTAACTTGATGGTGTAATTTCGTGCAGAAATAGAATAGCTGATTGAGAGTCATTCACCAAATTATGGGTTTCATGCCTATTTTGGTAAAATTGTCTAGTTTGTATGATACGAGTGTCTTCAAGTCTTCAAACGTGTATTGTGTAAATGTCTTAGGAAAGACATATCCTAAGTACTAAGATAAAAAAGAGAAATAAGCAAATAGGAAGAATTAACAAGTTAAACAAGTAGCAAAAATGGCAAAGTATGGTACCTACTATAGACTAGGTCGAACATGGAAATTCTACCTAATTCCCTATAGTTATGGCTCTAATACCAATCTGTCACACCACAACCGATGGCGGAAACATCGGAGTGAGACGAGCGAGATTGCTCAAAGACTTCATAACACTATTGTGACAATAATTAATTCAAAACCAATTTCATTCCATAACAATAATTGTCAAGTACATCAAAGAAATCAAAATACAACATTTGAAATTCAATGGACAACAAAGTTTTAATCAACAATACGATAATAAATCTAGCATTTCGATATGAGTTTCTAAAGTCTTCCCTACTAGATTTCATCATGTTCATCATCATCAACCTTTAACACGTTTAAAAGTATAGTTCAACACAAAAAGCATTGGCGAGTACACAAGTTTAAATACATAGCATAAGTATAAAAATGTCTCAAATCTTGGCAATTTATATACAAGGTTGTGCTAGCATACATAACTATAGGTCAAACCTGAGTGTCCACAAGAATAATGTGCATCCCTCGCCACCGAAGTGAACGAGACCGTTATGTATAATAACTTAACAATACCCCGATGGGTGGCGTGCTACTCCTATAGCGCTATATTTGTTAAGGTGGGCTAGCTAAGTTAATGACAAATAGAGTGCATGTATGTATTCTAGCATAAACAACCAAAGCATAACAAATAGCATGTATAGTGGATGAAGTGAATGAATAAGTTTGTATGTGCGAATTGTGTATTTTGATAAGTAAAACATGTTACACCCAAAAGTGCATTAAAGCGTAAAAAGGGTCAAGTGTACTCATGGTTTTGCAAAGCTTTAATCTTTGGAATCTTGTGACGAGTTGTAAATTGGAGGACAGAACACCAAAGTCACCCTACATGGGGGAAACGAAGGTGTGTAAGTAACGGAATTAGGATGGAATATTCGGATTGGAATTTAAAGTACAAAAAGTATATATGTACGAAAGTATTATCTAGTCTAAGTACTTGTTTTTGACACTAAGTTATGTGTGATTACATGGGTCCTAATTTGCCCGTTAGAATCAATAACGAGAGTCTTAGATTCTTAGATATAATAGACTAAGTTTATGACGAATAATCATGACACGAATACCATCATAAATTCAGCCATGTTCTTATGTATATGTATATTTATATAGTTATAATATTAACCTAAGGCTATGTCCATCATAGATATCATAGGTTATCATGTAAGTCAAGTATGGAGGTTTAACCTCATTGTATGATTCACCACTACATAAACCATCATGAGGATGATTCGGAGGGTCATGAATAACAAGAAATAACTAACACATTCACAAATGGCCAAGTAAGTCTCTAACCCAGGTGAGCCAACACAACATGGAAAGAATTAACTAAGTGTTGGAGGCGACGCGGGGTTATGTTACTTTAATTCAGGAAACCACTTGAGTGTTCATAAACACGGTTCACAAGTGAAGGAGTGGAACTAGATTGGAAAGCCAAAGCTCTCATGGTTCACACTTCACAAGTCACAAGTTCATCATATGGAAGATGATGAATCACGCTTGTTTTCAACACTTGGATTATGTTATGTATAAACTGAAAAGTAAAGAGTTTTTGAACTCATAACTTGATGGAAATCACCTCAACACAAACCCACAACCATAGACTTAGTTGTGAGCTTGGTGGGTACAAGATTCCACCAAGTTTTAGCAAGAAAAATGAAGTTACAAGAAAAATGTACAAAACAGAAAATACAACTCACTTTGGACCTCAAATAAGGTGAGGTTTCACCTTAGTTTGCCATGGCAAACTTGTGAAAACCTTCCTAGAGGTTATCCAAGGGATATGGAAGAAGAAACAAGAAGAAAATTGATGAGGAAGTGAGCTAGAACTCACTTTGAACCTTTAGAACTTTCTACTCAAAATATGATTATTTTGGAGAGTTTAGAGAGGATTTTAGAGTGTTTGAGAGGTTTGGAAAGTGAAAATGAGAGTGGGAAGGGGTCTATATATAGTGGGGGATTAGGGTTAGTTGTTAGAGGTGAATTAAATGAGTTTAGGTTGGAGTTTTTACTTTAAAATTGACCAATGCGCAAACTAGAATGGTCTAGCTACGGATCAACACCGTCCGCGGGTCGCGGATGTGTCGAGGTCAGCTTGCGCGTGTCCCGGGCTTGGTTCACCGAGTTGATTTTCATTTCATGGAAAGATTGGTCCCTTGTAGTTTATAACTATGTTATTTTAGGTATAATTAACATGTAATTAGCACTTAATAAATATGTGAACATCGTCATCATACTCAGTAAATCCCACCAATAGCAAAGCAAAGGTAGGGTCGATAGTAGTTTTGCATCAAGCCTTGGACATAAGGCACATAACACTCAGTAATCAAGACAAAGACCGATTAATGCATGTACCCTTTTTTATTTCAGCAATCAACGCCACCACATGATGCATGATTAACCATCCTCGGCTTTTAACGTTATTTTCACGAAATTAGTAAAATAACGTTAAAATTAATACACTTTCACTTTTGCCCCCCGATGGCCCACACATATATACATTATATGCTTATACCGCAAGATTATGTATTTCTAACTTATATTTAAGTACCAATCAAGTGTTGTGAAGGTATAATCAAGTATCTATGTGAAATAAACGTATGAATTCAAGTATTTACGTTAATTGCTTGCGGGTTAAACACGTGTTTACGATGATCATAAATATGTATTAGGTATAGATAAATTAAATGTATAAGCAAACATGAACAAACAATGTATAGAATTCTCATAAAATAACCAATTTTTATTATGATCAAAGTCTCGGGTTTACAACGATTCGAAACGAAAGGCGATTATAAGAGATACAAGTTTTCGAAAATGGAAATACAAGACAAACTTTCTAAATATGAAAAGTTACAAAAAGCGAGGCGTTACAGCTGATCTGATGGGTTTGAAAGAATGAGCTTGTTTTGATTGCTTTGCTTGTGTTCCATGTGCCTTTTCTGAGCTCTTATGTACCTGTTGATCAGCACTAGCACATGTATGAGATTTAGACCTATGATGATCACCTTCCTTTATATCATTTTCTAATTTATCTTTTGAAGAAGATTCATTTTTAACTTTTGTCTCAGGAAAATTATTTTGTGACTCATTTTCTGATGTAACCACCTTTTCTTCTTTCAAATTCAGATTTAAGTTTAGATTCACATGATTCAGATGTTTCATCAACACATGAATCAGAAGTATTCAAAAGTGGTTCACACGTAGTTTTGTTTTTCAAAGAAGTTTCGTGATCTTCTTGAGAAAGTGTTTCAGTGGTCCCAATGGATACATCATCAGGGACATCTACTGAGACAGTTTCAGAAGAATATGCAGAACGGTTTTGATCAACACATTGACTTTCATTTGTTTGTTCAATTTCAGTAGCTGTTGAACATGAAACATCACAATTATTATCAACTAAAAACGAACCATCATCATGCAAAGTATCTAAATGTTCACCACAAGCATCCACAGTTTTGCCCAAAACATCAGGCCCAAAAGTAAACACAGAGCTAAAAACAGAGTTATAAATGTCACGCATCAAAATAGAGTCTGAACTAAGTTCATTTGAATAATTATCAGAATTCAATGGTTGTTCATCCCCATCTACATCTTTAACAGTTACTTCATCTGCAAGGGAAGATGAAGCATTAGTATCATTCACAGACTGAGAAACAAACAAACTTGATCGGCTGATCTGTTCGTTTTTCAACAGGTTCACTATTGATTGATGTCTCATTAGTCCTTGGACCATGAGACATACTATCAGCTCGTACCAATTCCTCCACAGTTATTGGCAAATAGGTGTAGTTGTGGTTAAATGGTGGTGGCACTTTATTATAACCTAAACCACACCCTTTTTTTCTTTTGTACTCTAATTGTATGTCACATAAGTCTTTGACCAATATACTAGAAGTGTCCGTTTATTTGATATTTTTGTTTGATCTCTTCTAGTTCCTTGGTCAAAGTACATATGGTTTCTTCAGCATCCCGATGATGACAACCCTTTACACTTAGATATTCTTTAAGCTTAATAATATCTTTTCGTTGGGCTTCTATCTTTTCTTTGTAAAGTATTTCGTTTTTAGTTAGATAAGAATTATGCCTTTTTATGTCATGAAGATCTGAGATCAGTTCTGAGTTGTGTAAACGATAGGCTGCTACTCTACCTCTACATTCAAGAGTACATAAATAAGAATTTACGTCTTCTGTGATAAGTCCATGAACCTAAGTCATGAATGCCATGTTGTCGGTAAGTGTCTAATTCTCAGGAGCTGTAAGACTAAGCTGTTGAATCTCAGTGATCCAGTCAAAAGAAGCATTAGGTTGCACCACCATAGCTGAGTTGGGAGCAGTTCCATTAGAAGCAGTAGTTGCGGTGTGTGTTGTAGTAATTGCCCTTTCGGAGTTCCTGGCAGCGGGTGGAGCTTGTTGAGCTGTCCTTTGATTTCTGTTCACTTGACACTTGGTGCAGTTCCGTGATAAGTGTCCTGGCTAATGACAGTTATAACAACGAATTTTAGACTTGTCAATTCCCACCTTGTTTGATCCATAACCGGTTAGATTTGCCCAGTTATTTCTTCCAGTTCTTCTAACGAAGCTTTTTGCCCTAAAAGTAGCCATTGCTATTTGCCATGTGATGTCCATCTCTTCTACATCATCTTGATGTATTTGATCTAGGTCATCCATAGAAAAGTTAGGAGGATCCACTTAACCTGCAACAAAAGCATTTAAACAGTTTATGACAGAAGCTGCGATTTCAAGATTCTCCTTAGTCTGTTGCGAAAAGAATGCTATGAATTCATTCTTGGCAGCAGTTGCATTTGAGGCAGCAGTGGCATTGGATGATGATGAAACAGATGGAGCAGGTGTAGCAGAGTAGAAGTCATTTGTTGGTGCAGGTTCTGGCGTGGCTTTAGCTGGTGTCAAACTCCTAAACATATGGAATCCAGCTTGTGACACGAGAGCAGCATTATTGGAAGTAGAGGGTGTTATGGTGAAACCAGCAGCAAGTAGACTGTTTTTATGATTGGTTTCCCTCTGTTTGTCGTCCAATTCACAAGCCTTGATATTAGAGATCATTTCATATAAACTGCATCGAGCGAGATCCTTTATCTTCTTGATCATAGCCACGTGATGATCCCAGCTCTTTGGTAAGGCGTTCAGAAGCTGTCTGTTCACTGAGGCATTCGACAGTCGCAATTCAACAATGGTCATTTGAGTGATTAGCTTCAAGAACCTTTGAACTTGATTTTCAACAGTCTCTCCATAGATATGATTAAAGTTGTTAAAATTCTGACTCAGTAAATTTCTTCTGCTTTCTTTCATGTCTTCATTTCCTTCAAACAGATTTGGCCGTTCGAAACCCGATAGCAATGTCAGGACCCAAAGCCATTGTCAAATAAGAAAGTGCCCTATCATCTTCTTCAACTATAGCAAAGTCTTCATCAGTGTATTCTTCAGAAGGCTTCTTTAACTTAATGTCTAGAGCTCCAGTCTTTTCAAAGATAATTTCTTTAGGACCCCAAACAATACTTCTCCAAATTTTAGCATCTTTAACTTTAACGTGCTGCTCAAATCTCCACTTCCATTCGGGAAAGTCTTCATCATTAAGCAGTCTAGGAACTCTAGTGGTAGTTCCTATGATGGAGTCTAGTTCTTGATGTTTGTGCACAGCAGCCAAGTCAACAGTCTTATTAGATGAAATCATTTTTAATGAGTTTTAATATTCCAAGAGAAGACGTCAAATCAGTATCGATGCGAGTCAAGACTAGCAGACAACACCACACTGGGGAATGTGTTTTCGAGTCGAAACCAACCCCAGTCAAAATCAGTCAACAGTCTTAGCAGTTGACGGGTGGTCCGTAGGACAACCCTTAAAAGGTCTAAATATATGCACATTCCATGCTTTATTCGGTTAATTGCTTGAACTTGGTAACCACTCTATGTTTGATGATGCAGGTGCTAAAGTGCTCAAAATGCGGGTTTTAGAAGGCATGATTGGTTGCTAGAAGTTGGTGGAGTCAAAGAGTGAAAGACGTGAAGATTTGGTGAAGAAATAGAAAAGAAACAAAGCTCAGCGCCGTAACCTACGGCATCTGGCTGTAGGTTACGGTCCCATCTCTTTCAAACATCTCCCCGCCGTAAGACAGAGTGTAGCTACCATAAGGGAATTCTGCCCGCCGTAAGCTATGGTGATCTGGCGTAGCTTACGGCACTTGCTGATTTTTTGGATATGTTGATCGCCGTAAGCTATGGTGATCTGGCGTAGCTTACAGAGCCGACTGATACCAAATTTGTAACTCCTTCATTAATTGTCAATTTGATGGGGTTTATGGTGACTTATCATTTCCAATCGGTTACTTATCACTTGTGGACAAAAATTGGAGTATCTTGGAGACTTTGGAACAAGGAGAACACTATCTTAATCATTAATCTTGGTTGCTTGGATCTTGTTGAACAATAGAACTTTTCTTATGATGTTGCTTCAAGCCATGAGTGGCTAAACACTTTGTGATCATCTTTGGTGGAACTTTTTATAAGACTTTATGCTTGAATTTTATATTTCTAGAATAACAATCTTTATCTTTATGGTTTGTTTGTTATGGTGTGTGATTGTTTGTTAGTAAATTCTTAATTCTTATGTCAAACTAATTAGAAACCATACGTTCTTGGTGTCGTTGGCAATCGAGATATCATGGGTATAGTTAGGCTTGGGTAAGGGTTGATTGATCATCGGGTAACAACCTCATGTTCTAGGAATCTGAGTACTTAGTTCCCTTTCATCACTGCAACTAATCACACATGAACTATGTCTATGTAGTTCTTTCTAGTGGAATGATAGCATAAATGTTAAAGCAAAACCGGAAACTGAAGATGATCATTTGTCTCTAATTTGTTTACAACCAAATCTTTTCTCTTTCAATTAAATTAGTTTAATTTAGTCTAAAACCAATTCACGCACATAAACTCTTGAATTTTACTTTTCTTGCAATTAGATTAATTTAGTCAAGTTAGATATAATCTTCCAAATAACACATATTCCACAAACTCCCTGTGTTCGATACCCACTTACCACTAGCTAATTAGTTGTATTTGGATTAAATTTGATTGTGACCGCGACATCACGTCAAATTTTGGCGCCGTTGCCGGGGAGTAGTGCGCAACGTGTGTTATTTTTGATCTTTTTAAGTTTGTTATTTTTCTGGTTTACGCTGGGTGTGTTAGTGTGCAGGTATTGATAGGTGCATGCGTACTAGGAGCTCTCACAAGCTTTCACCATTAGCATTTGATCCGGAAATCGAACGAACTTTGCGAGCAAACAGAATTTTGTTAAGGGAAAACACAATTAGCGGTTCACCAACAACACCAATTACACCGATTACACCACTGAGATACATGGATCCACCACCACCACTACCCACTACGGGTGAAACTGTACCACCTTTCATACCAACATCCACTCAACCGTCACCAAATACCACCATGCCTACCACTACTACCGAACCTACTTTACTTCATAATGTTACACCAACCAACACCACACAACCCATTACCACTCAAGAAGAACCAACCATTACTTATAACCCTTCTACTACCATTCCACCATTTTCCCATTTCTTCCCGGGTGCAGGACAATCATGTTCAAACTATACCATTGCACCAAACTCAACCATTGTCCATGCTACATCATTTAGACCATCGAATCAGTTGGGTTTTCAATACTCGACTCTTCCATTTGGGCAATCTTCGGGTATAGGGGGAGATGGATATGAGGAAGGATATGAAGATTTTGAGGGTTATGATGAAGATGGTTATGCTTATGGGGGTGATGGAGATCAAGGAGAATTTGGTTATGTGCAAGGCCAACCTCAAGGAGTGTCAAGTGTTGGTGGAGTGCCACAACAACAACAACTCATACCACAACACATTAGGCCGAGGCCACAAGGGCCGCCAGTGCAACGCCCTATACCATTGCAACAAGTTCGACCACAACATGCACAACCACAATTCCAAAGGCCAATTCAACACCCACCGATGCCACAACAACAATTTCAACAACCATTCGCACCACAAGGGCATATACCAAGACCAATGGGTCCTATTCGTCCAAGGGGTCGGTTGGGTGTACCAAGAAGGCATCTTAGGGAACATGCGAGGGGAATTAAAGCGCATTTTAGGCTGGTAATTACTCACAACCCTTCACCGGTGGTTATTCCTCACAATAATCAAGGAAGAACTTTTGAAGTGAGAAAAAATTCTTTGCAAAGTTTACCGAAATATAAGGGTCTAGCAACGGAGGAACCCTACTTTCATTTGGAGGCCTATGATTCAATTTGCAATACTCTTGGGAGTCAAGGTTTTTTGGCTGAAGATGCCAAGTTGGTATTGTTTCAATTTTCTCTAGAGGATAAGGCAAAGAAGTGGTTCTATACTTTGCCTTCAGCATCCATTTACACTTGGGCGGAAATGCAACAAATATTTTTGGATGAATTTTACACCGCTCAAAAGACCAATGATGCTAGGAAGGGGTTGAGGAGTTTTCAACAACAACAAGGCGAAATGTTTCATGAATCCTTTGAGCGTTTCAATATAATGATCAAGAATTGTCCTCATCATGGAATTGAACTTTGGGAATTAATAAATGCCTTCCACGAGGGGTTGAGTGCCGAAGATGCTCGAGACTTAATGTCTATTACTGGTGGTACTTTTGGTACAAATTACGAGAATGATGATTGGGAGTTCTTGGAACAAATGGCAATTACTTCAAAGAGGAAAGCTCAAGCATCAAGGAGAGCACGACCGGCCGTCACCCGAACACAAGTGCATGCGGTTGATGATGGTAACGTTCAAAGCTCTAATCAAATTTATGATGTTTGTGCTATTTGCAAAGAAATAGGTCATGCTGCTGAAAATTGCCAAGGAATGGTGGAAGGGCAATATGAAGAAGTTAATGCGGTACAAGGTCAAGGAGAGGGTGGTAGAAATTACAACAATATGAATTCTAATACTTACCACCCCGGTCTGAGAAACCACCTAAACTTTCGGTATGGGAACCCTTCAAATCAAGCTAACCCGAATTTCCAAGGAAACCAAGGATTTCAAAGGCAATATCAAACGGGTCAAAGCTCTTCGGGTGAAAACGAAGTAATGGAGATGTTGAAGGCGATGTAAGTTGAAATGCAATGAAGGAATCAACGTGATGAGGTTCAGATGCAAAAGGACGAGGCCCGTGATAAAGCGATTCAAACTTTGACCACCCAAATGGGTCAACTTGCAAGTGAAGTGGAGATATTGAAGAAAGCAAAAGGCCAGCTACCAAGTGACACGGTGATAAATCCCAATAACATTAAAAGTGTTAATATCAATGTGGTAAGCACCGTTCCTAATAGTGAATTCAATGAAACATTTTTAACATCTTCTTGTCAAGAGAATGCAGGTTTGGAAAAAGATGCCGATGTTGAGACTGATAAAGAACATCGAGCACCAATAGTGCCTATCCGTGTGGGAAAATTAAAAATCCCTCACGCATTGTTGGACTATGGGGCAAGCCTGAGTGTGCTACCAGGTGATTTATATGATATGCATGATTTTGGTCCGCTTCAAGATGCAAACACCGTGGTGAGTTTGGCAGATGAAAGTTGGAGGCGTCCACGGGGAATAGTTAAGAATGTTATGATTCGATTGGGAGAATTCGAATACCCGGTGGATTTTCTAGTTCTAGATTATGCTTCTACCAAAATGGCAGCACAACAAAGGGTAATTTTAGGTCGACCGTTTCTATACACAGCAAATGCTCAAATCAATTGTAGAGACGGGATTATTATCATGACCGAAAAGAACCGTAAGTGTCCTTTGATGTTCAAACTAGAGTGATTAGTTATGAGTCCATTGAGGGGAAGGGTAGTCTAGTGATTGTATAAAAAATGTGTGTCAAAGAATGAAAATAAATCACACACCGAATCATGAAGACACGCATACGGGATCAAGTAGGAGTGTATTTGATTACCCACCGAATCGAAGCGGGATGGATGCATTTTACGAAATGACACGATGTAGTGATGGAAGTGGCAGAAACCGATTCTTTGAGCCACCATAAATGGGGGGTGGCACGGTCTGGCTGAAGACTCGAAACATAGCGCTGCTCGGGAGGCAACCCGGGGTTTTATATTGATCTTGTTGTTTTTATCTTTCTATGTTTCTGGGCCATGGCGACATTCAAGTGTGGGGAAGATGTACGGATATTTGGGTGAAGGTGGTGATAGGAAGTCAGATTATCTACAACATCTGTTGTGGCGAACTTCACCAGGTCAATGTACTCTTTCCTTAGTCTTGTTGTGTTCTTTAGCTTTGAAATATTAGTAGTTAGTTGTTTGCTTTTGTTTATGGTTGGGAGGTTTGGGGGTGTTTTAGTTTGATGTTTTGTGTTGGGTTGTGAATGTTGGTGGTGTTTTTAGTTATATAAAAAAAACCAACAAAAAGAAATTTGGGTTTGAGTGGAAAAGCTACAATTGGTGTTTAAGAGTTTAAGCGATCAAATCCTCTTAAAACCATACATTGGGGTCAATGTATCCCAAGTGTGGGGATGGGGGAAATTTTGAAGTTTTTGAAAATTTTTAAATCAATCATAACATTGTGAGAATTTGAACACCTTGGACTAACCCCAAAAGATGCACCGGCAACCCTTAATACCTTTTTGTTCTTGGTGAGAGTTGAAGCCACACATGTAAATAAATAATACTTGTCTTTGATGAGAGCGGCAACGGGTGGGGGTGCATTAGAACTTGTGCCTTAATACGGTTTGAGTCCTTAGTTGAATGTGAATGTAAAAAGGATAAGGGCAATTAGGTAGCCTCGTCTTGTTGAGTGCGGGTGTGGGATTTGGGGGGTTGGACCTCATTAATTATATATATGAGCATGGTTGCGAGATGGGCGGGGGTTTGGACATTTAATTGCCCAATTTTGCGCCTAAAAGCCTATCGTTTGTTACCCCTTAGCTAGTTACCTAAAAATTTACCCGACTTGACCCGGTCTTATAGTGTTAGTGGTTGTTAAGTAGTATGTAAAGTTGTTTGATGTTATGTTGAATGTTTACTAGTCTAAAAAAATCAGAAAAAAAAAGAAAAGAAAAAAACAATGAAAAAGAAAAAAAAAGAAATGATGTTTAGTTGTCTTGTACATAGTAGTTTAAGTTTGGTATTTGTTAGTTTGTTTCATTGTGTAATAAAAGACCGGGTTAAGTTTTCGCTACTTCATATATATTCCATTTCCTACCCATGCGCCTAGCCTTGTTACAACCTTAAAAGCCCCTTTGATTTGCATTCATATTTGTCACTTGTAGGAGGAGGACCGATTTAGGTACAAGCCTATAGTTGTGCAATCACCCGTTTTCCTTTGTGTGTCTAGCTTACAAATGCTAGTGCTTACTTGTTGCCGAGAGGAGAGATATAGCGAGGGGTGTGTTGTTTGGGTGTTAAGAAGGGTTGGTAAAAGGACAACATGTTTTTGCTTGGTTTATTGTGATCGCGTATGGGTGAAAATAGTTTTTGAATGGGTTGCTTAGGACAAGCAACGGGTAAGTGTGGGGATGGGACGGGTGGTCCGTAGGACAACCCTTAAAAGGTCTAAATATATGCACATTCTATGCTTTATTCGGTTAATTGCTTGAACTTGGTAACCACTCTATGTTTGATAATGCAGGTGCTAAAGTGCTCAAAATGCGGGTTTTAGAAGGCATGATTGGTTGCTAGAAGTTGGTGGAGTCAAAGAGTGAAAGACGTGAAGATTTGGTGAAGAAATAGAAAAGAAACAAAGCTCAGCGCCGTAACCTACGGCATCTGGCCGTAGGTTACGTTCCCATCTCTTTCAAACATCTCCCCGCCGTAAGACAGAGTGTAGCTGCCGTAAGGGAATTCTGCTCGCCGTAAGCTATGGTGATCTGGCGTAGCTTACGACACTTGCTGATTTTTTGGATATGTTGACCGCCGTAAGCTATGGTGATCTGGTGTAGCTTACGGTGCCGACTGATACCAAATTTGTAACTCCTTCATTAATTGTCAATTTGATGGGGTTTATGGTGACTTATCATTTCCAATCGATTACTTATCACTTGTGGACAAAAATTGGAGTATCTTGGAGACTTTGGAACAAGGAGAACACTATCTTAATCATTAATCTTGGTTGCTTGGATCTTGTTGAACAATAGAACTTTTGTTATGATGTTGCTTCAATCCATGAGTGGCTAAACACTTTGTGATCATCTTTGGTGGAAGGTTTTGTAAGACTTTATGCTTGAATTTTATATTTCTAGTGTCACACCCCGACCACGTAAAACAACAAAACGTGGCGGAAACGTCGGGGAGTGTTGTAACAGAATCATTGTTTCATAACACATGGAAATTGAAATATTGTTTTATTGATTTAAATGAGTTACAATGTCTTGACAAACAAAGAAATATAACATAAATAACTAGTCTTGCATCTTTTATTGTCACTAAGGCCCAAGTCCGCCTAAGTGTATCTTGATAAATCTTATGCATCATATCCTGAAACACATGTGAAAATAGGTACGTCAACATAAAAATGCCTGTGAGATACATAGGTTTTGTGAAAATAGAATTCATGACTTATGTTTAAGAAAATGTTTAGTCATGAACCTTGTAAATTGCTTTGTCTTGTAAATTATTTGAAAAGTGATAAATAAACCAAATGATATATATGTATAAAAGAATAATACATGGTTAAGTAAATAACCAAGTAAAATGAGTTTATATCAGATAAGTTGCTTATAACACAATGTATTGTGAAAAGTATGTTATTTGTATAAAATGTTATATGTCAAAATTGAAATGATTCAAATAACGCTACGACATGTAATACCATACCAGCACTTATATATAGGAAGTACCAGCGGCGTATCCACCATGCTTGTATCATATTACACACGCCTCGTTACTTAAATCACTTACTCAAACCAAACCACCAAAGTAAAATGTTTATGTATAATCAATGTCAAAATGTTTATGTCTATTGTAAATCATGAATTATGTATATCAAAATATCATGTATGGTAGGTGAAATATGTCAACTAAACCATATGTAAAATGCACAAAAAACAAGTTATTGAAGTAAAACATGGTTTAAATGAAAGTTATGTTTTGTGGAACAAATGCATGCTACACTGATACAAACATCTATGCGGTATTGTGAAAATGCATACATCCAAGCCTTATGACTGTGGTGATAAACCCCTAAACGAATTTAAAGGTCTATCTGTGTTATGTTTATCGAATTCGGTCATTCCTTCCACCCAAAAAAACCTAGGGTTCAGGAATGGGAGTTGTCAAGTCCTATGGTACCATTACCTACTAACGAACGGCGTAGCTAATGTTAATGAATATATTGTCCCATTTAAACAACCCAAATGTCATACCAAAATGTAAGCATGTGATGAATAACACATGTACTTAGTATTCAACAAATGGACATACATAGCATGTGATGTGATGTAAAACAAAGTACTAAGTATGCACACAATGGACATACATAGCATAAAATGTAATGTAAAACGATGTACTAAGTATGCACACAATGGACATACATAGCATGAAAATGTAATGTAAAACGATGTACTAAGTATGCACACAATGGACTTACATAGCATAAAATGTAATGTAAAACGATGTCCTAAGTATGCAACAAAGGACATACATAGCAAAAACACAATGAAATCATGTACTATAAGTGTACTATTGAACATAACAAGCATATGATATGAAAACATGAAAGGCACGAAAGTAACAAGTAGGCACATGTGTTTCACCCCAAAACAGTTTGAAAACGGAAAAAGAGGGGTCTATGTACTCACTTGAGATTGCTCAATAGTCCTAGGATAACCACCAAGCAATGCTAGAAGATTACGGAATCAAACGGTACATAATATAGGTAACTACATTAATAAACTGGACCTAAATCGTAGGATCGGATAGAATGAGGGCTCGTAAACCAAATGAGTATGGGAACTCATGTAATATGGTTTAACAAAGCCTACATACTAAAATGAAACCTAACCTAAGTGCTTACGACCCATTACGACTCGTTTAGGTAGCTTATGCTACTTTAACGCGTCGTTCGCGTGAAACGCGTTCGGAACACCTAACTAGTCCTATGACAAGTAAAATATGCCTTAACATGTCTAATATTGTTGCCAAATCAGTTTAGATGTCAAAAGTTATGTTACATATGCTTAAAATGAATTTTGGCGTTCAAAGGGCATTTTGGTAATTTACCTAAGGCATATATACTACCTATCATACAACTACTCAAACGATGTGACCATAAGGTATAACCTCGGAAGGTTATTCCCTATACAACTATGGTCACCTAATGTGTTTGGTCGGATCCTAATGATCGACCAAACGGGTCGGGTTCAAAAGTATAAGCGATTGATTAGATCGCTTACCCTTACGACCCTAGAAAAGCACAAAACTAAAAGTGACGAGCTAAGCATGTTGAAACATGCTTACCTAAGTTAGAAAAGAAGTTTGGTATCAAAACAAACGGTTTTGTTACCTATAAGTAGTTTGGTTACAAAATACGCAATAACACGCATTTTGGCCGAAACTACGACTCGTCACTGAGCCTAGATAACGTGGTAATCAGTAGGTATAGTCACTAGGGACTATAACCATCGTGATTATGCTCACGTTATGAAATTCAAACGAACTTCGCATTGACCATAAACTGGTCAACGCAGAAAGTCAAACAAAGTTTGACTTTACCGCTAAAACGAATGAAAAGAACGAAAGAACACTTACAAAGGGTCCCCGCAAGATTGATCTTCCAAGTATTCTTAGGTATGAAGTGATAAAACACCCCAACTAAGAGAACAAACACAGAATTCAAGTGGGTTTTGCAAGTGAACTTGATGGGTATTTATAGGATTCTTGGAACCGTTAGGATCGTTTATCGAATAACGTGCTTTGATCTTGCCCTACACTTGTTGCAACCTTGTGGTAACTCAAAATGGCCCCTCATGACCAGGAAAGGGCAAGTGTGGGTGAGTTTGGAGTGAATAACAGCTGGTAACAGCTATTAAAACTGAATTAACTGATCTGGGAGGCTGACACGGGCCACGTAAGGGATCACCCAGGGCTTACGCGGGCCGCCTGGGGGTCCTGATCAGAAAACAACTTTGCAAAATGACAGTTTTGGTCCCTGTTGTGTTTTAAGGCCATTTTTGACACGTTTAAGGCCCGTTAAGCCAATTTTAAGGCCCTAAAATGATGCCTAAACATTGTGGACATGAAACATGCTCAAAAATACGCCGGATGTTGGTTCGTTTGGTCGTACGATCGCGATGTTCGCTTAATTACGACGGAATGCGCATAAGCGCGAAAAACGATCCATATTGCGTGACGAATGGATTTTTCTCATGCCGAACACTAAAATAAAATATTTTAGTGCTTACATAAATTTTTGGATGTCCGGATGTATTCAGAACGTAAGTTATGCGCAAAAGTGCAAACTTGTGCACTTTTTGACGCTTTTAGTCCCTAAATGACCCAAAAGTTTATTTTAGCACACCGAACCCCTCAAAGCCTATTTCTAAGCTATGTAAAGGATATTTATGGTATGTTTAACTTATGGTCATGTTCCGAAATGTCTGTTACAGTTTGGATTGGCATACTTTCACAGTTTGTCAAGTTTAGTCCCTGTAAGCGAATTAACTTGATTTTGCCATACCAAAGCCTTCAAAACTTATTTCTAAGTTATGTAAAGGTTATTTAAGATGTGTTATGCCTATTTCACTAGTCCGCAGTGTTCGTTGTATTAAACTGGTTATATTTACGCATCAGTGCGCGTATAACCTTCTAGAAAGCGATTTAAAGCTTAAATCGAACAAGAATTGATATGTGCAAAAAGATACACATATTTATGCAAATCCCAAGTATGAAATATGATATTTCATTGGTTTGGTATTTGTTTGATGGTCACAGTGACACAGGTGTCACAGTGTCCCCTACTTTAGGAAATTTCGTCCAGAAATTTATTTTAGAGGAAACTTGCGAGAGCTTGAAACATGAATTTTGAAAAGACAAAACAACACTTGTTAAGGTTCTGAACTTCCAGTAACTTTAATAACATTATGCTTGCAATGTATGAGGGACACTTATATACAAGTACATAAAGTGTTATTGGTGCGTCCACCGTACCTCCATTACATCGTTCACATTTTGTTATTGTGGTCACTATCGGTTCTTACACATAATAAGTTTTACTGGGTTTCTGTGCACTGAATTTTATAATTACGTACGCGTCCATAATTACACAATTCCTTGCATAGTCCACACAGTCTATTTTATAATGTGTAGGGGAAAACCAAATGAACAAACCCTGTGATGAATGTGACTAGACCACCATAGGGTCCCTTTTATTAAATCAATAAATGATTTTAATAGACAACCAAGGAGTCTTTTCAGCTTATATCATCACATGTCATTCTTAACCAGATTTTTGAATCAATCTTTTTTACTAGACCACTAAAAGGGTCTTTTATGAATCATGGAATAGTACTATATAATCTAAGGGTCTTAACTATTACATAGAAGCCCATTTAGGAATTAAGGTAGTACCTTTGGATATCCTACTACGAATCCCTCATATGAAAATATGAAAGATTCTGCGAGGAGTTGGATAACGAATATCCAGAGTATACAAAAACACACAAAAAATGCATCAAAGAAAACACAAGATGCATAAGCACATAGTCACATAACCACAAAATTGTTTATTTAGAAGTTTGTTAATTTGTTTTATTAATTGCATACATCTATTTAAAGCACATTAGGAATCCATCTCGTGGATTTCATTTGGTACTTTAAACATTAGCAAGAATCTAACTATGAAGATAGAAAGATCTCTAAAAAGAAAATTCGATTTCGATTTTAAGGAACCGAAATGTTCGAATTAAGGTACACAAGGAATCCAATTAAGGACTCTGATTTGTATGATAATCATCCACAAAGGTCTAATTGTGGAGATAAAAAGATCCCATATGGATTTTAGAAGTTGAAGATGTTTTGAAACCTTGCACTGGACGTGCTTAAATCAAAACATGAAGTAAAAATGATTATGAAGTTGAGATGCTAGATATGCCAAGGCGACATATGAAGCGGAATTTGAAGGTTAAGTCAATGTATGAGGAAAATATTTTTGAAAACTATGCATGGGGTTCTAAAAAAATGTGGTCAATGTTTTTGAAACCTTATGCATAATACTTTTGAAATCATAAAGTAGGTGTACTAGGTAGGTATATTTATAAAATGTCTTAAAATCATGCGAGATGAAATTTTTGAAATTATGTATGAGGTTTCTGAAAATATGAAAAATGCTTTTCGAAATCATGCACTTGATAAAAAAAATGTACCGTGTTAATATTGTTTTCAGACTATATAAAACATTTTGAAATCATGAAGGTTGTTTTTGAAAACATAGCCAATGTATTCAAAAAATTGTTTTCAAACTATATGAAATGTTTTGAGATCATGAAGATTATTTTTGTAATACTGATACTATGTATATTGTTACGAGAACAGAATGAAATGATATGGGTATGAGATTGAACATACCCTCAGTTATCTAACCAAGGATTTCAAAGGCATAGATGTGCAAAAGCACGATCACTCGTAATGTTACTTTATCTCATGTACTTCGTTTCTTAGAATAAAACGAGTACTTCAAATTTTCCAAGGGAATCATGAGCAAACGCAATAATGGGGAAATCGCAAGAGCAGTTTGTAAGGAACATAGTTCCTTGATGTAGGTATCATAGGAAAAAGTCATACACATATGTAACTACAATTGTACATCAGAATTGTGAACAACAATTTATTTATGAACAAAACAGATTGTTTCACATTACAAGAAAATAAATGAAACAAAAGCATAAGACAGCAACATCTTCTAACCAGCCAAATGCTCATTCAAGGGTTGGATTTGCACTGACAATCTTTGGGCAGTTGTTCCTGAAATGGCTCGTCTCGCCACAGTTGTAGCAAGTACCAGACGGAAAACGAGCTTGAGTAGGGTTAACTTGGAGTTGGGTAGCAGCAAGATTTATAGAAGCTTTGTTTTGGAAAGCAAAGCGGCATATGTTAACCAAATGTCCCCATCGTCCATAGTAGGTACATTTGAAGCAGGGTAAGAGGTTTGAATGATGACGGTTACATCGTTTGCACAAAGGAGCAGTTCCTTTGTATGACTTCCTAGCAGGGGGTCGAGCTGGTTGGTTGGGGACGGCTTAACCATTGTGAGCGACCACGGTGAAGTTCTGAGAAGCCTTTCGCTTCTTTGACTTCTTAGGGGATCGTTCTTCCATGGTCTTTGATTCCTCGATTGGTTTCTTGGTTGGTGGTGCTGTCACTTGGCTAGGTCTTACATGTTTTGGTGCAACCGCTACGCGATTCTTTGAAGCTTTACGTTTCTTTGGTTTTGGTGAAGGCTTGGCTTCGGTCTCCTTTGGTGATTCTTGAGTGGCTTCATCCTGGAGACGATACATGGCAGTAGCTAATTCGACAGTCTTCAGGACTACTTCGCCTATTCGCTGGGCAAATTTGGCAGTCTGCTCGGATATCTGACCGTTGCTGAGAGGAAGAGACATTCTAGAAAAAAATGAAAGATATAGGAGGAAACAAATGAAACATCATCGGATAAACAATACAGAATGGCAATGCATAAGAATTTGCGATCATTTGTTTGTTACCTAAGGCAAACAAATGAGACGGTGACAAATCAAAGTAAGCGGATCATATTAATGTATCACTGAAGACATGCTTGCCTATAAGTGAACACTCACCCCAAGAGTTCCCAGGTAAGAGTGACTGGTCCTATGCTGCGGATTTGTACGAACACTCTAGCCTTCGACAGAAAACTCAGGGTACAGGCATTCACTCTTCCAATTTGCACGTGTTCACATTATAAGACCCAAACTTTGATGAGATTTTAAATTCTTAGAGGGTTCAAAACCTAGTAATCAATCATCCTAGAACAGACGATTGCTTTTCAAAGCGGTTTTGAAATTTATGTTCTTGTTGTGGTCATCGCCTAAGGATAGGTGACGGTATTGTCTTATGACTAAACGCAAGTAAACTCGCGTTAGGGTCCAAGGAAGGTTATAGACTAGGTCAAAGCATTACTAATAACCTAATTCCCTATAACCATGGGCTCTGATAGCAACTTTTCTGTCACACCCCGACCACGTAAAACAACAAAACGTGGCGGAAATGTCGGGGAGTGTTGTAACAGAATCATTGTTTCATAACACATGGAAATTGAAATATTGTTTTATTGATTTAAATGAGTTACAATGTCTTGACAATCAAAGAAATATAACATAAATAACTAGTCTTGCATCTTTTATTGTCACTAAGGCCCAAGTCCGCCTAAGTGTATCTTGATAAATCTTATGCATCATATCCTGAAACACATGTGAAAATAGGTACGTCAACATAAAAATGCCTGTGAGATACATAGGTTTTGTGAAAATAGAATTCATGACTTATGTTTAAGAAAATGTTTAGTCATGAACCTTGTAAATTGCTTTGTCTTGTAAATTATTTGAAAAGTGATAAATAAACCAAATGATATATATGTATAAAAGAATAATACATGGTTAAGTAAATAACCAAGTAAAATGAGTTTATATCAGATAAGTTGCTTATAACACAATGTATTGTGAAAAGTATGTTATTTGTATAAAATGTTATATGTCAAAATTGAAATGATTCAAATAACGCTACGACATGTAATACCATACAAGCACTTATATATAGGAAGTACCAGCGGCGTATCCACCATGCTTGTATCATATTACGCACGCCTCGTTACTTAAATCACTTACTCAAACCAAACCACCAAAGTAAAATGTTTATGTATAATCAATGTCAAAATGTTTATGTCTATTGTAAATCATGAATTGTGTATATCAAAATATCATGTATGGTAGGTGAAATATGTCAACTAAACTATATGTAAAATGCACAAAAAACAAGGTATTGAAGTAAAACATGGTTTAAATCAAAGTTATGTTTTGTGGAACAAATGCATGCTAGACTGATACAAACATCTATGCGGTATTGTGAAAATGCATACATCCAAGCCTTGTGACTGTGGTGATAAACCCCTAAACGAATTTAAAGGTCTATCTGTGTTTTGTTTATCTAATTCGGTCATTCCTTCCACCTAAACAAACTTAGGGTTCATGAATGGGGGTTGTCAAGTCCTATGGTACCATTACCTACTAACGAACGGCGTAGCTAATGTTAATGAATATATTGTCCCATTTAAACAACCCAAATGTCATACCAAAATGTAAGCATGTGATGAATAACAAATGTACTAAGTATGCAACAAATGAACATACATAGCATGTGATGTGATGTAAAACAAGGTACTAAGTATGCACACAATGGACATTGATGTGTTCAAAATGCAACATATAAATTTCATCAATTGTGGCATAAAACTAACCCTTTTTTAGTACTAATGTTGGAAAAAGTGTGCTTTTGTCTTTCTTTTGTATTTTCAGGATTCAATGAGCTCAAATTAACAAAAGAAGCAAAAAGACATCAAAATCTAACATAAATACAAGAAAAGGAACAAGACGTGACATGCCCGACCCCACGACAGCATCTTCCCAAGCAAAACAAGACAACAGAAGACTGAACACGCCCCGTGCTCAGCTAGCACGGGGGCGTGCCCAAGTGTTAGCAGAAAAGACAAAGTGGTAGAAGCTTCTATTGCCCACCACGGGGCCGTGCTCAGTGGACACGGGGCCGTGGTCAGCGGACACGGGGTCGTGGTCAGCTATAAGATTCGCACAATCCAGGCAAATCTTCATAGTACAAAGATTCTTCTGCACACGGGGTCGTGCTCAGCGGACACGGGGGCGTGGTCAACTAATAAGACAAAGCTGCATTAAATGAAGAAAGAGAAGGATGTGGACACGGGGCCGTGCCCACTGGACACGGGGCCGTGCCCGAGCTTCTGTTCAGCCTATAAATAGGAGTGCTTGGCTCAAGCTCAAACCATCCATTGGCACACCACCTCTCTCACACTTCACCCACCACCCACCACCACCATAACACCATCATCCACCACCATCATCCATTGTCCATCATAGAGTGTGTGAGTCGTCTCGGGATCCAAGATTGATCGTAAGAGTTCTTGACAATCAAGGCCATGTTTGCCTAAGTCTCTTACATCACTTGGTGAAGACAAAGTGTCTAGTGTAATACTTTTTATTTCTAATCATTTCGCACTTTTTACTTGGTTTTGTATTAATGACTTTAATAACTAGTTGCTTATGTTGAAGGTGATCTTTCCTTATCGTTTGTCCGTGGTGTCTTGGCATTATTTTACTGTCTATATAAAATAAAAGATTTTCACCATTCATATCTCCACGGTCTATATGGAGGTATGTTGGCTACCTGGTCGGGGGTTAAGGGAACGGTTTGGTAAAGGTCTTGCCATTGTTCAGCGTTTAGAGGTCCTGCAATGGACCTGGGTCAAATTTAGTAGGACCTCCTTCAATACTTAACGGTATTGGATGGCGGAGGTCCAAACTCTTTGATCCCCTCATAAGTTAACTACTATTAATACTATAACCCGGCTATTTAGGACTGTATCCCTGCTGACTCAGACTACTTAGTCAAGGGTAACGTCACCTCCAAAAGAGGGACCTACCATAATTTGCATTAATAACTTAATTAATTATCTTTCAATAATCCACCCTTTTAGGATTGTATCCTTGCTGACTCAAACTACTGGGGTGAGGGTAACGTCACCTTCAAAAAAGGGGCCTACTACAATAACTAAGATAATCTCTTAAATAAGTGCAAAAGTGCGGAAATAATCAAAGGTTACACTAGATACGAGTCAGAACCAAGTGATTCATCTTGTTTATCTGTTTTTATTTTTATTTTTATTTTCAGCATTTTAGTTAGTTTTTATTTTTCTTAGTTTAAAATATTTTTCTAACCTTTTTGATTTGATTAGACGTTGAGGATAAACCGGTACTAAAAGCTCTTGTGTCCTTGGACGACCTCGGTATCTTGCCAACACTATACTACGCTCACGATGGGTGCACTTGCCCATATGTGTGTTTAGTGTTAGTAAAATATCGTGTTTTATAAATTTAAAACTTGGCTAAAAATAAGTGTTAAAGGGGCTTAAAATATACACCTAATATATATAACACTTCACACGCATCAAGTTTTTGGCGTCGTTGCCGGGGACACAAGGATTTTAAGAAAGCTTAAAATCAACGGCCTAATCAGTTTTTCAAAACCCTTTTAAAACGCGCACATATTTTTCTGCATTTTAGTTTAATTTTGCATTTACAGTAACCTGTACACAGGGCCGTGTTCACTGAACACGGGGCCGTGCTGCAGATTTTTCATAAACACCCAGTAACAGTAGCTTGAACACGGGTCGTGCTCACTGAACAGGCCCCGTACTCAACTAGATCAGTAAATTTAATTAAAACGCCCAGATACAGATCCTGAACACGGGGCCGTGTCCAGCCTCTGTTTCCGTTTTTATTTCTGTTTTCTGATCTCGAGACTTGGTTGTGGTCTGCTGAGTGATTCTTATGGATCAATACTCAGGAGGTTACAACTACACCTATGAGGAGGATGATTATAGGGGTAATTATTGCACTAATTGTCGTAACTCACACTCGGTTCAAAATAATCACTCATATCAACCATCCAATTCATATACCTACTATGAGGAGCCCAGGTACGAGCCATCAACTTCATACACATCCTATGAAGACCAAAGGTATGAACCTCCTCCCTCATACTCATATTTTGATGAACCAAGGTATGAGCCTTCATATTCATACTTTGAGGAACCAAGATATGAGCCACCACCTTCGTATGCTTATTATGAGGAACCATGGCGTGAACAACCCACCTCATATGAGTATTATGAAGAACAAAATTATGACCCTTATCCATCATATGCTTACAATGAAGAACAATGGTGTGAACCATCTACTTCATATGGGTATTATGAGGAACAAAGGATCGAACAACCGGATTCAAGCTCTGAAAATCCCGATTCTTTTTCTATAACCGAAGTGACCGAGAGGATATTAGAACACATTAGAGTTATCGATCGCTGTATAAAAGAATCTCGCGCAAGGGAAGAGGAGTCCCGCGCAAGAGAAGAATTAAAAAAGGAAGAGATAACTGAAAGTGTTAAAATGGAAGAACAAGTAAGTGAAAAACCGACACATGAGTTAAACAACGAAAAAGGTGAGTCCGACAACGTTAAAATTCAAGAAGAGTCTAATTTTGAAGAAATTAATCTCTTGTCACCTTCTTTTGAAAATCATTGTTTAGTACCCACTCATGCTAAGTTTTTAAAAGAGTTAAATACTAACACTAAGATTGACGAAACGGTAAGTGTTAAGTTAACTAATGATCAAACCTCACTAATAAAAGAAGACCCATTTGAAATTAACATTACACCAGTTCCATGTTTCTTTCAAAATTCGTTTATTAGTAATGTCACAATCGATAAAGATCTTTGTGTTAACATAATGGCTAACTACATTTTCGAAAAATTAAGTATTAGTGATTTTTCTCCACTTCAAATACCCATTTTTCTATCCAATCGGAAAGTAATAAAATCAACCGGTATAGTTGAGGATGTCTTGGTTCAAACAAATCAGATGGTAATCCCGACCGACTTTGTCATCCTCGATGACGCTCCTCTAGTGTTGGGATGACCATTTGTAAAAACTCACGAAGCTTTGAAAAACCGGAAGTTCAACAATCTACCTCTTCAATTAGGGGCATTTAAAAAGAGTGTCGATCTTGAGCGATCAATGAAATATCCATTCGGCAATGACGACCCCCTAATTGAAGATGAGCCAGAACCACCTGATAAAGTGGGTCTAGCCAAGGACCCTTATAAACGTGGCGCACCACGGAGGCATTCCACGGAACTATCCGTAGTTTAGTTTAGATTAACCTTTATGTTTTCTAGTTTAGTTTTTAATTTTCAGGAATAAAACACACTCGGGGTGGTGAAGGATGATAAGGGAAGCTTGAACCAACACCCCATACACAAAAACCGAGCCTCCCGACGATTTTTCTTCATTACAGCAAGTTCAGCACGGGGCCTTGCTCACCCCAACACGCCCCGTGCCCAAGGTTCTGTAGAAAATGCCCAGTTCAGGTACCTGGACACGGGGCCGTGCTCACTGGACACGCCCCCGTGCCCAGCCATCTGTTTACTTTTGGTACTGGCAGTCTGGACACTAGGCCGTGCTCAGCCAACACCACCCCGTGTTCAGCTACCCAGTACCATAAAATCTTGTTTTCAACCACTTTTACACATTTTAATCAACCGAAAAACTTATTTTTGGGACACATTGAGGACAATGTGTAATTTAAGTGTGGGGGGGGGATGCTAAAACCTTGAATCTTGCAAGTCCTAAATACAAGCCTTACACAAAACTCTATTGGAACCGCTAATCACCCCAAATTTTTTTCAAAAAAAATTTCAATTTTTTTTACTTGTCTAGGTTTAACTTGGGAATTTCAAATTCTAAAAAGGTTATATTTTTATGAATTTACAACCGATAGCGTCGTGATAAAAGGAACCAACATAAGAAAATTATGAAAAGGCATGGCAAACTTAGTTAAAATTTGATTATATATACTTGATCACATAAAAACCCATTCCCACAAAAGTGAGTTTTGAGCCTTTATTAAGCATACAATTACATATCATTAGACTAAATGCTCATTTTTCGTTTCTTGTGTGAATAGCCGCTTGGTTCTTACGACTCTAGAACTTGCCATTACGATACATTCCCGGTCCTTACCAACTTAAACCCGAGTAAGTAAATGATGGAGGCATTAGGACTAACCCCTTTTTATTTCTACACCATTATTTTTCTTTTTTTTTTTTACCACCTACCCAAAATCCCCCTAGTTAGCCCCTTTGAGCCTAAACCTTTTCATTTCATAACCCAAACCAAACACCCTTTTACCCACCAAAACCTTTTTATTTTTAACCCTTTGTTTTAGTAACAAGTTCGATTTTTCGTATGACTTTTCAAAAAAAAAATATGTGTTGATGATGAAGCAAAAGAAAATAAACAAACAAGTTCATGAAAAATAACTTTGTTTGAATAATAGCTTCATCAAAATAAAAGTTACAAAAATAAAAAGTCTTACGAAAACCGACACTTGATACGTTTTTCCCCTTTTTTCTACTAACCTCTAACCACTAACCCAACCACCTACCTTTAACCCAAGCCTAACCCTTCACCCACAAAGTCCTCTTGATATTTATAAAGGTATATAAGTTAAAAAGGAGGAGGATTGATTGCTTGGCAAGCCTATGGTAGGAGTAAGTTCCATGCCGCTCTCGAGTGATCCACAAAAATACATCTTCGGCCGAGTGTTGAGTGATCCCCGTGAGTTATGTGAACTTGTATATAGATAGAATTTTAAAGAGGTATGTTATGCCCTAATAAGTAATTTATCTTATGAAAAGTTTTAAATAAATCATGACGAATAGGATTGTAAATAAATAAAAATAAAACTAAATAAAGAATCTTGGAAATCCCGACACTCTATGACAAGCCCAAAAACCCTCTTCTCTACCCATTCCATTTGGGTGTGTAATAGCCACATATTAAAAAGTTTTGCTTGAGGACAAGCAAAGATTAAAGTGTGGGGGTATTTGATGTGTTCAAAATGCAACATATAAATTTCATCAATTGTGGCATAAAACTAACCCTTTTTTAGTACTAATGTTGGAAAAAGTGTGCTTTTGTCTTTCTTTTGTATTTTCAGGATTAAATGAGCTCAAATTAACAAAAGAAGCAAAAAGACATCAAAATCTAACATAAATAGAAGAAAAGGAACAAGACGTGACATGCCCGACCCCACGACAGCATCTTCCCAAGCAAAGCAAAACAAGACAACAGAAGACTGAACACGCCCCGTGCTCAGCCAGCACGGGGGCGTGCCCAAGTGTCAGCAGAAAAGACAAAGTGGTAGAAGCTTCTATTGCCCACCACGGGGCCGTGCTCAGCGGACACGGGGCCGTGGTCAACTATAAGATTCGCACAATCCAGGCAAATCTTCATAGTACAAAGATTCTTCTGCACACGGGGTCGTGCTCAGCGGACACGGGGGCGTGGTCAACTAATAAGACAAAGCTACATTAAATGAAGAAAGAGAAGGATGTGGACACGGGGCCGTGCCCACTGGACACGGGGCCGTGCCCGAGCTTCTGTTCAGCCTATAAATAGGAGTGCTTAGCTTAAGCTCAAACCATCCCTTGGCACACCACCTCTCTCACACTTCACCCACCACCCACCACCACCATAACACCATCATCCACCACCATCATCCATTGTCCATCATAGAGTGTGTGAGTCGTCTCGGGATCCAAGATTGATCGTAAGAGTTCTTGACAATCAAGGCCATGTTTTCCTAAGTCTCTTACATCACTTGGTGAAGACAAAGTGTCTAGTGTAATACTTTTTATTTCTAATCTTTTCGCACTTTTTACTTGGTTTTGTATTAATGACTTTAATAACTAGTTGCTTATGTTGAAGGTGATCTTTCCTTATCGTTTGTCCGTGGTGTCTTGGCATTATTTTACTGTCTATATAAAATAAAAGATTTTCACCATTCATATCTCCACGGTCTATATGGAGGTATGTTGGCTACCTGGTTGGGGGTTAATGGAACAGTTTGGTAAAAGTCTTGCCATTGTTCACTGTTTAGAGGTCCTGCAATGGACCTGGGTTAAATTTAGTAGGACCTCCTTCAATACTTAACGGTATTGGATGGCGGAGGTCCAAACTCTTTGATCCCCTCATAAGTTAACTACTATTAATACTATAACCAGGCTATTTAGGACTGTATCCCTGCTGACTCAGACTACTTAGTCGAGGGTAACGTCACCTCCAAAAGAGGGGCGTACCATAATTTGCATTAATAACTTAATTAATAATCTTTCAATAATCCACCCTTTTAGGATTGTATCCTTGCTGACTCAAACTACTGGGGTGAGGGTAACGTCACCTTCAAAAGAGGGGCCTACTACAATAACTAAGATAATCTCTTAAATAAGTGCAAAAGTGCGGAAATAATCAAAGGTTACACTAGATACGAGTCGGAACCAAGTGATTCATCTTGTTTATCTGTTTATCTTTTTATTTTTATTTTCAGCATTTTAGTTAGTTTTTATTTTTCTTAGTTTAAAACATTTTTCTAACCTTTTTGATTTGATTAGACGTTGAGGATAAACCGGTACTAAAAGCTCTTGTGTCCTTGGACGACCTCGGTATCTTGCCAACACTATACTACGCTCACGATGGGTGCACTTGCCCATATGTGTGTTTAGTGTTATATAAATTTAAAACTTGGCTAAAAATAAGTGTTAAAGGGGATTAAAATATACACCTAATATATATAACACTTCACACGCATCAGACATACATAGCATAAAATGTAATGTAAAACGATGTACTAAGTATGCACACAATGGACATACATAGCATAAAATGTAATGTAAAACGATGTACTAAGTATGCACACAATGGACATACATAGCATAAAATGTAATGTAAAACGGTGTACTAAGTATGCAACAAAGGACATACATAGCAAAAACACAATGAAATCATGTACTATAAGTGTACTATTGAACATAACAAGCATATGATATGAAAACATGAAAGGCATGAAAGTAACAAGTAGGCACATGTGTTTCACCCCAAAACAGTTTGAAAACGGAAAAAGAGGGGTCTATGTACTCACTTGAGATTGCTCAATAGTTCTAGGATAACCACCAAGCAATGCTAGAAGATCACGGAATCAAACGGTACCTAATATAGGTAACTACATTAATAAACCGGACCTAAATCGTAGGATCGGATAGAATGAGGGCTCGTAAACCAAATGAGTATGGGAACTCATGTAATATGGTTTAACAAAGCCTACATACTAAAATGAAAACTAACCTAAGTGCTTACGACCCATTACGACTCGTTTAGGTAGCTTATGCTACTTTAACGCGTCGTTCGCGTGAAACGCGTTCGGAATGTCTAACTAGTCCTATGACAAGTAAAATATGCCTTAACATGTCTAATATTGTTGCCAAATCAGTTTAGATGTCAAAAGTTGTGTTATATATGCTTAAAATGAATTTTGGCGTTCAAAGGGTATTTTGGTAATTTACCTAAGGCATATATACTACCTATCATACAATTACTCAAACGATGTGACCATAAGGTATAACCTCGGAAGGTTATTCCCTATACAACTATGGACACCTAATGTTTTTGGTCGGATCCTAATGAACGACCAAATGGGTCGGGTTCGAAAGTATAAGCGATTGATTAGATCGCTTACCCTTACGAACCTAGAAAAGCACAAAACTAAAATTGACGAGCTAAGCATGTTGAAACATGCTTAACTAAGTTAGAAAAGAAGTTTGGTATCAAAACAAACGGTTTTGATACCTATAAGTAGTTTGGTTACAAAATACGCAATAACACGCATTTTGGCCGAAACTACGACTCGTCACTGAACCTAGATAACGTGGTAATCAGTAGGTATAGTCACTAGGGACTACAACCATCATGATTACGCTCACGTTATGAAGTTCAAACGAACTTCGCATTGACCATAAACTGTTCAACGCAGAAAGTCAAACAAAGTTTGACTTTAACGCTAAAACGAATGAAAAGAACGGAAGAACACTTACAAAGGGTCCCCGCAAGATTGATCTTCCAAGTATTCTCAGGTATGAAGTGATAAAACACCCCAACTTAGAGAACAAACTCAGAATTCAAGTGGGTTTTGCAAGTGAACTTGATGGGTATTTATAGGATTCTTGGAACCGTTAGGATCGTTTATCGAATAACGTGCTTTGATCTTGCCCCTACACTTGTTGCAACCTTGTGGTAACTCAAAATGGCCCCTCATGACCAGGAAAGGGCAAGTGTGGGTGAGTTTGGAGTGCATAACAGCTGTTAACAGCTGTTAAAACTGAATTAAATGATCTGGGAGGCTGACACGGTCCGCGTAAGGGATCACCCAGGGCTTACGCAGGCCACCTGGGGGTCCTGATCAGAAAACAACTTTGCAAAATGACAGTTTTGGTCCCTGTTGTGTTTTAAGGCCATTTCCGACACGTTTAAGGCCCGTTAAGCCAATGTTAAGGCCCTAAAATGATGCCTAAACATTGTGGACAAGAAACATGCTCAAAAATATGCCGGATGTTGGTTCGTTTGGTCGTATGATCGCGATGTTCGCGTAATTACGACGGAATGCGCATAAGCGCGAAAAACGATCCATATTGCGTGACGAATGGATTTTTCTCATGCCGAACACTAAAATAAAATATTTTAGTGCTTACATAAATTTTTGGATGTCCGGATGTATTCAGAACGTAAGTTATGCGCGAAAGTGCAAACTTTTGCACTTTTTGACGCTTTTAGTCCCTGAATGACCCAAAAGTTTATTCTAGCACACCGAACCCCTCATAGTCTATTTCTAAGCTATGTAAAGGATATTTATGGTATGTTTAACTTATGGTCATGTTCCGGAATGTCTGTTACAGTTCGGATTGGCATACTTTCGCAGTTTGTCAAGTTTAGTCCCTGTAAGCGAATTAACTTGATTTTGCCATACCAAAGCCTTCAAAACTTATTTCTAAGTTATGTAAAGGTTATTTAAGGTGTGTTAAGCCTATTTCACTATTACAGAGTGTTCGTTGTATTAAACTGGTTATATTTACGCATCAGTGCGCGTATAACCTTTCAGAAAGCGATTTAAAGCTTAAATCGAACAAGAATTGATATGTGCAAAAAGATACACATATTTATGCAAATCCCAAGTATGAAATACGATATTTAATTGGTTTGGTATTTTTTTGATGGTCACAGTGACACAGGTGTCACATCTAGAATAACAATCTTTATCTTTATGGTTTGTTTGTTTGTTATGGTGTGTGATTGTTTGTTAGTAAATTGTTAATTCTTATGTCAAACTAATTAGAAACCATACGTTCATGGTGCCATTGGCAATTGAGATATCATGGGTATAGTTAGGCTTGGGTAACGGTTGATTGATCATCGGGTAACAACCTCACGTTCTAGGAATCTGAGTACTTAGTTCCCTTTCATCACTGCAACTAATCACACATGAACTATGTCTATGTAGTTCTTTCTAGTGGAATGATAGCATAAATGTTAAAGCAAAACCGGAAACTGAAGATGATCATTTGTCTCTAATTTGTTTACAACCAAATCTTTTCTATATCAATTTAATTAGTTTAATTTAGTCTAAAACCAATTCACGCACATAACCTCTTGAACTTTACTTTTCTTGCAATTAGATTAATTTAGTCAAGTTAGATATAATCTTCCAAATAACACATATTCCATAAACTCCCTGTGTTCGATACCCACTTACCACTAGCTAATTAGTTGTATTTGGATTAAATTTGATTGTGACCGCGACATCACGTCAGCAGTCGCAACCCCAGTCGAAATCTCAAGGTTACGAGTGATGAGAACAAATAACAAATTTAGTCGAAATCTCAATATTGTGAGTCATAAACACCAGTCGAGATCTCTTGATTTCGAGTAGGCACCCCAGTCGAAATCTCTGTATGAATCTCTTGAATTCGAGTTGGAATCTCTATAGCAACCACGTGATTACGAGTTGAAACCAAAGAAAATCCAAGTCGCAACCACCGGTAGCAACCACCAGTAGCAAACACGAATCGAAATCCTTGGAAATCTTACTCGGAACCTGCAAAACAGTTTGTTAGAAATAAATTCGCCATATCGAGAAATCACGACTTTCAATTTCATAAGATTTTGATAAATATTTTGAATTATCTGCAACAGACTTTCCGTGATTCTCGTAAACAGATTTTGTGATTTTCCCAAACCAAAAGATCCTTGATTTCTTGAATATCGATGAATAGTTGATGAATAGCAACTCAGAACCTTCAAATTCAACAACAATGAAACTCGAAACCTTCAATTAATGAACCAGCAATCTTTAAAACAACAGCAGGAACACTCGAAACCACCACAGAATCAGTCTTGAAACAGATCAATACTACACTTTCATTGTCGTCTTGAATCCAGATGATATTAAACGAACCAAGAAGTAGGTTCTTGGTTCTAATACCAATTGTAAGTCCCGTTAAAGGATCTTTCAATGATATCAACCACAAATCTCATGTTTGTGCAGAAACCAAACACAAGACGATTCAAGAATAATAAAAACTAGAAGCCAATATGAATCAAAATACTTAACTTGCATACACCAAAAGATGTCTGATACAAGAAAGCTTCAAAGGTTTCGGCTGGAACACTTAGAACTCGAAAACAACTGATCAACCCTAAAACAAACTAAAGGGTTTACATATATACCTCCTAACATAGGCCTAAAGCCATTCACTTAAGCCCAGCCGAAACCATATGTTGACCCAATACAAACCGACCCAAAACATGTTAGTTAAACCTATTGCAAGCCCAACTAAGTAAACCAACTAACCCACTATGCATAAACCTTCAGGTTCCAACAACGTTTTTCCTTCAAATGTAACATCGTATCCCTGACTTGAAAGTTGTTGCAAACTGAGAACATTTTGGTTCAGAGTTGGCACGTAAAAACCAAATTCAATTATGTATACGTTACCATCTAAACACACTAGAACTTACCCTCTTCCTTTGAAATAACTCTTATGATAGACATACATTTGCGTTTCAACACCAAAAGTGTTTCTGAGTTTTATAAATTTATCTCGATTTCCACAGGAATGATTTTTTCGATTCATACTAAGAAACCACATATCATCAATATTATAGTTATCGGTTCCTTTAACAACAATTTCAGGGTTGTTTATTCTATTTGCACACACAGCCAAATTTTTCTTTGGATTGGAAGAATAATTACACGTATGATTTCGGAATGCATACCTTTTCCGATTTTGATTCTTCCTACGCTTATGTGTTTTCGTTAAACAAGTGAACTTGCTTTCCTTTTTCCCGGATCTATCACTTCCCATGTTGTTCCCTCCGATTCGTTCACATAAGTTATCGAGACTTTCGTTTTCTGCCTTCGCAATTCCACACATACTTCCCGAACCCCTCTAGTTCATTATCTGTGCAGGGACATCTTCATCATTGAATCCTAAGGGCGACGCTGGGGACGACGCAGGGGGTGGGGGAAAATGGTGTTGCCTCCGGCGATGGGCTGGGGAAGACCCCGTACCGTGCAGCCTTATAAGACAAAAGGTCATGTGCTTTGATGTGAAAAGCATTCTAATAAATCGAGATGAAACTAACTACTTGTAGTTTTCTAATTGTAGAATCAACATAAGGAAGCATTAGCGGTTCATCAATCTGGACTTTGGAATAATCAAGAAGGTTAAACAATTAATAATACATTGGTTGATTTTGTTAGTGCACTACGTCTATTGACTTCGTCTTGTATCATGTAATAGGATAGGATTATCAGTGCACGAGGTTCGAGAAACTGAGAAATAAGGTTTAAGTGAAGATTTCGCTTGAAGTGAACTTGTGACAAGTTCAAGCGAAATCATACACATCAGATTTCGCTTCAATTGGTTCGCTTCAAACTGGATCGCTTCAACTGGTTCGCTTCAAGTGGTTCAGGATGCTTTCAAGCAAAATCTTTACCTCTATATATAGAGCACTTGTCATTTCACTTGGTACGCAAATTCTGAAAGTGTAACGAAGTGCTGCCAATTTTCTGTCAGGTTGTAATCAGTGTTAAAAGCAATATAATTGACAGATTAAAGATTAACAAGTTGTGTTCGTGTCTAGTTCTCTGATTCCGCCTTTGAACTGGACTTAAACTCTTCTGATCAACTCAATCGGGTCATACAACGATCCAACAAGTGGTATCAGAGCTCAGGAGGAAGAGTTTAGCTCGATTGCAATTAGATTCTGACTTCTACACCTTCTTTTTCAAACTGAACGAGATTTTACGGTCAAAATGGTTTGAGTTTTTCACCGAATGTGTAAAACAGTATTCTAACAAAGCCTTGAAAGTTTGAGACCGAAATTCAAAGTAAAAATGACAAAAATTGGACAAAAACTAGATTTCGCTTGAGAGAGTTCGTGGATTTAATTGATTTCGCTTCAAAATCAGACTGTTTGGACTGTTTCGCTTGAATATCTGAAGCGAAATAGTGTTGTGATCTTGGATTTCGCTTGAGTTCATCTGAAGCGAAATAGAGTTGCTGGTTTTCGCTTGAAATTTGAGTTCAGGTTGAAGCGAAATAGGTTCTTGGGATTTCGCTTGAAGTCATAATAGTAGATTTCGCTTCAAGACTATCAACAGTTGATTTCGCTTCAAGTTATCAATAGTTGATTTCGCTTCAGCTGGTCAAACAAAGTTGATTTCGCTTGAAGAATCAACTTGTGTTTCCGATTGAGTTTCCTAGTTCAATTGAAAAGTGGAATTTCGTGTCGAGATTATTTCACGTCAACTGTGTATCAGTCTGTTTCAGGATATTATTGTGTATATTGATTGTATTTGTCAAGGTCAAAGCATCGGATACTCGCCCAAGTGGATCCCCACCCGATCCATTGTCACGCGATTATTGTCACTGTTGACTTGTGTTGACTTACTCGATCGGATACTCGTGTGAATATCAAGGTTTACATCATGGCTGAAAACAAAGAAGAAAATATTGTTGTTGAGGTTAAAGAGAAAACTCGAGAAGAGATCTTGAGTGAGAAGACTTACCGAGAAAGAAATGTGGTTTTAAATAGAATGGATGATATGCAGGAGGAGTATGAGATGGCTGTTGGTAGCAAAAGATGGGATAAAAAAAGAGAATGCTACTATAACAGAGAAGGAGAACCGGTTGTTCCCAAGAAAGACATAATCTTCGATGATGTTCTTCTTGCAGTCCCGTTAAGAGCTGAATACTATAGAAGAGTATTGAAAGATGACAAATATGCTAAGCAATATGAAAAGGATATCAGATATGCCATGTTATCGTGTCTGAGAAAAAGGGATTAAGAGAGAATGAAGAAGAATGTTGAAGAAATGGTGAACAATCTGAAGAAAGTTGCTGAAGAGGTTAAAACAGAAATTGTTGAAGTTGAAGCTGTGAAGGAAATCAAAAGTGAAGAAGTTGTTGTGAAGAAAGAGGTGAAGATAGAAGAAAAGAATGAGAATTTGAAAGTTAGTGATGTTGGTAATGAAGTTAGTGTTGAAAAGAAGCAAGATATTGCTGAGCAGACAGAGATTGCTGAAAACACCGAAGTGCCAGTCACTGAGGTAAATTCTGATTCTGAAAACTTGAAACTGGTTGATCAGTGCAAGAAATGCATGGAACCGTGCAGGGCTTGTACTGAAAAAGATGAGCAATTTAGAACAAGAGATTTTGAGTTCACAAAAATTGAAAACATTTTCAAAGAAAAATGCAAAGAGATGTTAGAAAAAGAAAAGGTTTTTAAAGAAAATGATGAAAAACTTTCAGAAAAATGTAACAAATTAGAGAAAGAAAATGAAGTTTTGAAAGAAAATGTTTTGAAAATGACAAATGAATGTGAACAAAAGGAAATTGCTTGTCAAGAAATGAAGAAAGATTATGATTCAATGAAATTAGCATATGATATTATGAAAGAGTCATACGACAAAGTGAAAGATGAAATGAAATATGCTCAATCTAGAATGAATTATAGGTCTGAAACAACTAAAGAGCTTAAACGAATGTATTCTATAAAACAAGATGTTGTTAATTCCTATATTGAGGATGTTGCTAAGCTAAAACGACAGATTGCTGATTTAGAACAGGATAACAACAAGTTAAAGAGTTACCACGTGTCGTCATATGTGCTTGAAAGAATTTTCAATATAAAACCGGGTGATGGTGAGTCTGAGCAGAACAAGAAAGGCATTGGCTCAGAGTTTCATCAAGTTCCACCACCGGGAAAATTTGCATTTTATGATGAGGAAAAGGTCGAAAAAGCTTTCAATATGGTAGACAAATTGCCAGACAACATTGACATAACCTATTCCAAATCTGATTATTCTCATGATTCAGAGGTGGTAGGTAAAGTTGTTGAAAGTGTGTTGAAAGAAGAGTCGGTTGATACAGGTAAATCTGAATCACAGGATGAAGATGAAGGAAATAATCATGGTGGTTATCTGAAAAACACAAAATCCAAGGAAAATTTGAATGATGATTCAAAAGGATTGGTTTATACCATGATTGGATCGGACAAATTATTCTTAGATGTTGTATTCCCGATTCAGAATGTGATTTCAGAAAAGATTGACAAAGTTTTCAAAATGGTTGAGATTGAGAAGTCTAAGATTTCAAAGTTTGTCGGTAAGAGTCATAGAGGTTCGTATAACAAACCTGGTTTCAAAAAGAAGAACATGAAGGCTGGGTTGGGTTATAAGAAGAAACAACATCAAAACAAAAATGAAATGCCGAATTTTCAAACAAAAATGAATTTTGTTCAAGGAGGCAGTTTAGAAAAAGAAAAAGAACTTAAAATGAGACAGTCTAATGATGAGTTCTTTGCTAAAAAGAAAAAGCAACAACCACAGGTCAAAGATGTGTCCATGAGAACATGTTTCAAATGTGATCAAAAAGGACATCTTGCACGCAAGTGTCCTAATCTAAAACCTGTGGATGTTGACAAAAAGAAGTTTGATGCTGAGAAACAAAAATCTGAGGATGTGAGACAAAGGTCAACCAGATTTGACTCAAAACAAACTTGGAGGTACAAAACAAACAAGTTTGCTTCGAATCAAAACTGGAAATCAGACCCGAACAGGTTCGATTCAAGACAGACCTGGAATTCTCACACACCCAGATTCAGAACAATACAGAGTTGGAAAACCACAGTTGATATGACAAAACCTCAAGAGTTTTGGAAACCAAGAGTTGTTGATCAAAATCAAAATGTTCAAAAAGTTTCACATTTTTACAAACGAGGAACACCAAAAGGTCAAACATGGAGTGTTAAGAAACATGTTGAATTGGTTAAAGATGAGAAAGTTGAAGTTAAAATTGAGAAAGTTTTTGTGAAAAATGACAAAGAATTTCCAGCATTGAATGAAAATTATTGTGTTGAAATGCCTAAGGTTCAACAGACCTGGGCTAAATTGTTCAAGTAATTCAGTTAGTTGAATGTGCAGGTGCTCATGGAATTCAAAGATTGTGAGAATGGAGGTTGGAGCAGCCTGGCACATCGAGAGGAGGCTGCTGGATCCTGTGTTGGTTGAAACAGGAAGTTTATATGTTTTCTGTAAATAAATAAACAATATTTCAAAAATCCTAAAAATTGAAAAACTTGAAAAACCAAAAATATGTTTGTTTTTAATTTTTGTCAAATATTCAAAAATACAAAAATATGTGTTGATTGAATATGCCGAAACCCTCACGGCTGAACAAACATGATTATTTTCATCAGATTGGAAAATGGTTTTCAAACTGTAAAATCAATGTGTTGTATATCATGGGGGTATGTTATATTTTCTGCAAAACAGAGCACTTGAAGCAGAAAATGGATGGCGAGACAAAGCTATCAGTGTTGGTTGTCAAATTTTCTTTATATGGTTTTGCATTTTAGGGGGAGTAATATTGTTAGAAAATACAAAAACATTTGAAAATTTGAAAAAGTCAAAAACATGATAAAATTCAAAAATTGAGTTTTTGCGTAAAAAGAGGAAATGATAGTACATCAGTAGACAGCCACAGTACGCTAAAGAATTGGAAAGTTTAAATGTGTTAAACGATCTCACCGTGGATGTGTCGGTAGATTTTTATACATTTAGTAAACTTTTCGGGATATAAACATAAATTTCATACTTACTTATTTCGTGGGGAACACTACTTGGATATATAGGTAACCCCTGAAATCTCGTTTGAAAGGTCTCTTAATCTGATATACTAGGTCTTTATACTCTATGATGTCTGGGGTATTATTCCGGGACTTCTGCTGAACGGTAGTTCTGACCTAGTCCTTGGCTAATACTTGCTGCAATGCTTGAAACACAGCATTAAACCCTCAGCATGCCGATGAAACAATAAAATTGATAGTCGCTGCTGTTGTAAGCAAAAAGATCCTCTGAAGGGGACATTCCGAAAAGTCGAAGCTGATATCTCTCTGCGTATACGAAAGTATCGATCTGAGATCCCTCGGCCCTCGCATACCTAATTTATATACAGATATCATTGTAGTATACTCACCTGTAAGACTGATTATTGGGATTCTGGTTACGGGAGTATATTCAAGAGGTGGGACACATGAATGGGTTTAAGTTCTTAAAACATCTAATTCATATCCTGAATCAGTTGAAATTTGTGTGAAAATTTAAGTGGATCAGTATATCGACAATCTAAGTGAATTGTTTAATGCGTAATGTGATTTTAAGCTCAACGGTACTTGTGACTTGTCAAAAACTGATATGATCCTCTGATGCATACTCAAACAAAAATATTGTCTGTAAATATGTTTGTACATATTTCTTTATTGCTTTATATTTTCAGAAAATACAAAAAGATTTTGATTTCTGCTTTATTTTCGACAATCGATGTCTGAGTGCTGAGTTTCAAAATCTAAGTAAGCTGATTGTGTTTCTGAAAATAAAACAAGTTCATTAAATTGAAACTTGATTTAAATTCAAAAATTTCAAAAACAGTTTGTGATATCTCCAAGGTCATTAGTTTGAACTTGGATGATTAACTGTGAGGGAGTTGGATTCTTTAATACTGCTAAATCTATACAGTTTGTTGATAGGGGGAGTGGATTAGAGAATTTGATTGGAATTGCCAGGTTATGATTCCTGGATAGTCTAAAATGTTGTTACTTATAAACGTATGAGTGATTGCAGATAGTCCAGATTATGATCCCGAAAGCAGAGTCTAAGGGGGAGTCTGAAGACAAACTGAAAGTTAGGAGCTTATATCTGGAAAGCTAGGTGTCGATCCCAAAGCACGGAAGCTTGATGAAAGGGGGAGCCTGAAGCTGATAAAAGAAGAGATAGTTGGATGCTTACAATGTTACAATCTAAATGTGGATGCAGAATGATCAAGACTGAAGATGTGTCATATTGAAGAATAGTCACTGAAGACTTCGTCAATATCCGAGGGGGAGTCTGTTAGTGCACTACGTCTATTGACTTCGTCTTGTATCATGTAATAGGATAGGATTATCAGTGCACGAGGTTCGAGAAACTGAGAAATAAGGTTTAAGTGAAGATTTCGCTTGAAGTGAACTTGTGACAAGTTCAAGCGAAATCATACACATCAGATTTCGCTTCAATTGGTTCGCTTCAAACTGGATCGCTTCAACTGGTTCGCTTCAAGTGGTTCAGGATGCTTTCAAGCGAAATCTTTACCTCTATATATAGAGCACTTGTCATTTCACTTGGTACGCAACTTCTGAAAGTGTAACGAAGTGCTGCCAATTTTCTGTCAGGTTGTAATCAGTGTTAAAAGCAATATAATTGACAGATTAAAGATTAACAAGCTGTGTTCGTGTCTAGTTCTCTGATTCCGCCTTTGAACTGGACTTAAACTCTTCTGATCGACTCAATCGGGTCATACAACGATCCAACAGATTTTCTCCTTGCATTTGTGGTAGTTTAAATACATGATTTTATTATATTATATATATGAATTTAAATTCCTCATGAATAGTGATTTCACATTTTAAAAGTTTCGAATATTTGAAAGTTTCATTTAATTTTTATCCTATTTTCAACGTTTATTTATTTTTCTATAAAATGTTTTATTCATTATTCAATTTTTATTAATCACATGCATTCATTAACTTTTCAAAACCTTAACTCCGTACCTATGTTTTCTTTTCAACATTACGATATAAGTATTATTGGAAATGAATGACGTGCCGCTTTCATACCAAACTGAACTGAAACAACGATGAATGGTAATTTATTATTTAAAACTTTGAATTTTTCATTTACACAACTTTGTACTTCTATTTACTTTTATTATGTTGCTACTGTACCGTACCTAACAAAATCGCTACATGTATCCATTTTGATGGTTTCTGGTTTCGATAATTTTTCATTTATAGAACTTGTCTACGACGATAAATGAATATCTATACAAGTTTTTTGATGATTTGAACCAATCAATACCATTCGAACAATATCAATGTAAACACATGTTGGTTTTTATACCAAGTACAATCGTCTCGGTACTGTAACGAATCAAATCGATGCCAATCCAATGCTCACGGTAGTGTATCGCCGTAACGCGCGGTCAAATAACTTAGTTAATATAAAGGAAAAATGGGTGGAGTTATGATGTGGTAGATTTGATTGACATCAACCAATTGAACTAAAACTTACCATTTAAATATTATTGGAATAAGAATAAGAGCACAATAAAATATATCATTAGTAGATTTAAACACTAACAAAAACAAGTATCGTCTTGTAAATTTGTCACCCTTGAAGAATTGTACGGGTATCCTACTAGTGTGTAGTAGGGATGAGCTTGGTACCAACTAGTACCGGTGTGACACCTGAGCAAAATCCGCAGTAATCTTGATTTCTCACCTCGCTCTTACTTGTCAAATTTCGGGACGAAATTTCTTTCAAGTTGGGGGTGATGTGACAACCCAAACACTCGAGGTTAGTAACATTTAATCTTGTGCGTTATCCCTTTCTTTGTACTAGACGTTCTGTTCATGTATAATTCCGTTAAACATTAATTGCACGATAACTGATTAACTAACGCTTTGGGCCACACATATTTTGGGCCACATGTTCACATTTTAATGACCCTACACTATATCGGCCCATAGCATTAAACATCCGAGCCCAACTTGGTCTACCCGGATCTCGGCCCTTCCTTGTAGCCCAAAGAAACTTCTTAAACAGCCGGCCCACTTGTGTTGTAACACTATATCTAAATGTTACGTAACCCCCTAATGCCTCACACAATCTCACAACATAACAAACCCTATTCCTTCCCTGTTGTGCGATGGCGGACCCTTCCCCCTTTTCGAAGCACCAACCTATCGGATCAAGCTTGTGGGTAATCAATTAGTTCGTTATTCGGTTAGTATATTATCTCTTTAAGTTCTTGAATCAAAATACTCTTGTCTTGCATGTGTAGTGTATTGATTCCTAGTATTGAATAATGCTTATGTTGTGACAAGATGTGTATTGCTGCATACATGAGTTAGGGGGCAGTGGTTATATAATTGCATGATTTTACGATAGGAAATTAGGGGGAGGCCTATTACCACATAAATCGACTAACCATAACATGGTAGTATTTACATTAATCAATGTTACATGAATAAGGAATGGTGGGTGTATTAGGGTTCATGAATGTGAAATCAATGGGTTAGCGTTACAACATGCTGATGAATGAGAAATGGGGTGTTAGAATATTATGTTATACTTGTATTTGATCAATCGAATTTAGATGAAGGCCTGAATCAAGTGTAAATAGTGTATAACTAGTTCAACGAATTGCACTATGAATGTGTTGTTGTGGGTCGGGCTTGGGAAGTGGATTACTAGTTGGACCGAGGGATTGTAGGGCTGTCTAGCCCATCTTGTAGACGGCTGGGCTGCGTGACCTCGGGTCACCAGCCAAGCCCACACCAGCACATCGGTTCAATTAGTTAAATTGGGTTCTGGCAAGCGAGCTTTGATAATCGTTGTGTTGGGCCGAATACTTTGGGCAAAAATAGAAAAGTTAAATTAATAATAATATCATACAAAATCTCTGTGGGCTAAGTAGTGAGCGAACAACACCCAATTCGATTGGGCCTGGTAGAATAATTGGGCTGCGTGTCATGTGGACCGAGGAGACCTAACAAATGTATTAAACACTACTAGGCCGCATAGGTGGACTGATCACAAAACTTGGATCAGCGGCATAGGGCAGTATTGGCGGCGAGCCGAGTGGGCCTGGTCGAGCGGATTGAGTGATGTAATTAAATGGTGGGTTTTGCAAACTGGGTCACGTTAGGATCCGGGCTGCAAAGCTAAGTTGGGCCCGACCTGTTCGGGCCGAGTCTTACTCCTTTTCAAAAATATCATATTGGGTTTTGTATAAGCGGTTGTTACAGATTGATTGACTAGCATGACCCGATAACTTGTGTGGTACTATTTTGGATACTATTTGTGAAATATGGTGTAATAGATATGTACAATGGTTCACGTGTTAGATACGCAACATTTAAACACGTTATGAGTAATACATGATTCTTTGGTGCTATGTGTTATATGATTGTGTATGAGAATTATACTTGATTTTGGGCCTAATGTTAAATGGAATTAATAATAGGGCGTGGTCGGTTTAATAACTAAAACAAGTGAAACACTCTGCCGAGCACACTAAGGTGAGTTCGCTACTCTTGAGCAAGCGTCTCGGTGGTTGGGACAGTCAGTGGGTATCCTGGGGAGGGATAAGTCTTTTGGGTAAAAACAGGATTATTGGATAATTATCTCATTCTATCACTTTTAAGTCCCATCTTTTGTTACCGGGGAGGTAACGGGGTATTAGTTAGTAGCGCTACTTAGGTTTAGCACCCTCACCCCGTACCGGAGAGGACGGGTGTGAACTAATGACCCAGTCGGGCCTAGTATTTTTATAGTAGCACTGGGAACAGGCAAAACATACATCAGGAGCCGTCTTGTTCAATATCGAGATATTATCAATATTACTTTTGCATTTGTTAATGAACTGGAATAAACACCTAGTAACAAACGTTTTCATAAACTGTGAACTCGTCAGCTTTGTTTGATACACTTGTTGCATGCTCGCAAGTCGTTAGGTTTCATGGATTTGGATACTTGCTGTCTGGAGTAGCAGAAGTGATCATGGGTCAATTAGAGGGATTGATGTGATTGGATTATTGATACTATACTTTGGTTTTAAACAGTTTAACTATGGTTTATTATTTGCTTCCGCTGAACATATTGGTTTTTGTTTAAACTTGTTGATGGTATTTTATTAATGATTAAGAACTTTATTTAGAAACTTGTATGGGTTCAATGTAATTAGTGGCTCATTGTCGGTACGTCACATGCCTATCAGGGACACTCCCTAGGTGGTATTTTGGGGGTGTGACAGTTTGGTATCAGAGCCACTGGTTATAGTGAACTTGGTTTTAAAACGATTTTATAAAACCAGACTATAACCGAACAGCTACGATATTGACCATGACACTAAGCTCCAGACTGCAAGGTTCGTCTCTTGTTTACTATTGCACAGTATCACTAGTATTTGCTATTAGACAACATCACATGTGAATACACACTCGGCACTACAGTATGAACTTATATGTTAACATCCCATGTGATGTGTGACACTCCTTGAACTTTTATGATCTATGTTGTGATGTCATTTGTCTTGTTGCTTGAATTCGGGGAAACCTTTTAACATGAGTTAGGAGGAACTGAGATAAATATGCAAACTGGGTTATTATTATGGGTGCACACATAATAATAATGTGGTGTGCATGTGAGTCCCAGTGAGACTTCACAAGTGTGAAAAGGGTTCCACTCTATTAGTTGACATTATGTTAGAACTCAGAAATCTGTGGAGATCATAGTAATGCTTGACTCCTACCTGAACTTGCATTTTAAATCCTTCCTTTTCTTATATAGAATCATGAACGGACGTGGTGGACGTGGTGGGCGTGGCAGATGTGGTGGAGGTCGCGGAGGTGGACGTGGCCATATTGCTATGACTCAAGCTGAGTTAACCGATTTAATCAACACTCGCGTGGTTGAAGCCTTAGCGGCTTATCAGGTTGGTACGATATGTACCAAACACTCTTACTCTTTGTGTCGTATGCTTGAGTCTTACTTTTTTGTTATATGTCCTTTCGTTAATAGGTCAACCGGTGCAGCAGAATCCGCACCATCCACCTGTTTGCAAGTTCAAAACCTTCATGGATTGTAAGCCGCGGACTTTCAGTGGGACTGAAGGGGCTGTAGGACTCCTGCGTTGGTTCGAAAAGGCGGAGTCTGATTTTGCGATGTGTAACTGTCCCGTTGGGGACATAGTGAAGTATGCTACGGGCATACTCGAGGATGGTGCCCTGACATGCTTGAATGCCCAGGTTCAGCTGTTGGGCATCGAGGCGGCGAACGCCACTACTTGGGACGACTTTAAGGAGTTGATAAGGGAGGAGTATTGTCCTCGTGATGAGATACAGAAACTAGAGAACGAGTATTATGATCTAAAGATGGTAGGATCTGAGATTGAAGCATACGTGAAGCGGTCGCATGAGTTGGCTGTCATGTGCCCGAATTTGTCCCGACCTTCGCCTCGAAGAATTGAATTGTTCATCTAGGGATTACCTCCACAAGTGAAGGGTTTGGTTACTGTAGCAAACCTCAACAACTTGCCACTGATTGTCCGTTTGGCTCATAAGATCACCGATCAGGAGGTGGAGAGTGGTTCACTACTACTACTACTACTACTGCCGCTACTACAGCTACTACTCCCGCCACTGACAGCAAGCGCAAGTGGAACGATGTGGACAAGGCATCCAATTCAGTGCAGTCACAGAAGAGGCCGGACACTAGCAGCAATCGTAGTTTCAGCCAGTCGTCTTCAGTGAACCAGAATCAGGGTAACAGTTCAGGTCAGGGTTCTTATGCGGGAAAACTACCACAGTGCAACAAATGCAACTATCATCATCGGGAGAAGTGTACTCGGATATGTCACAGGTGCAACAAAGCAGGGCACATGGCTAGAGATTGTAGGGTTTCGCTCCCGAACCCGCCGCAGCCGCCACAGCAGCAGGGCAGACAGTAGCCTCAACAGAATCTGGGTAACCGTAGGGGTTGTTTTCAATGTGGAGCTAAGGGTCACATCAAGCGAGACTGTCCTCAACTGAATCAGAATGCTGGTGGTAATAACAATGGGAATAACAACAACGCTGGGAACAACAATGGGAATAATGGGGGAAACGGTGCACGTGGGCGCGTGTTTACTATTGGAGCTGGAGAGGCTCGGAATGATGGCAACGTAGCGACTGGTACGTTCTCGGTAAATGATATATTTGCTTCTGTTTTATTCGACACTAGTGCCGATTGGAGTTATGTATCTTTGGGGTTCAGTCGTCAGTTAGGGTTGAGTCCTACACCACTTGTAACGAAACACATAGTAGAGATAGCTGATGGTAAGACAATTGAGGCTTCACACGTTCTTATTGGGTGCAAACTCGACCTCATGGGTCAGGTGTTCGACATTGACCTAATCCCTATTACTCTTGGAAGCTTCGATGTGGTTATCCGCATGGACTGGTTGTCCAAGCATCAGGCGGAAATTCTCTGCAAAGAGAAAATCGTGCGTGTTCCTCTCCCTAGTGGAGAATCTCTATCGGTTCAGGGTCATCGTAGTGGTGCCACGGTTAGCATTATTTCGGCAATGAAGGCTAAGAAATGTCTACGTAAGGGCTACCCTGCTATTTTAGCTCTTGTTACTGATTCGCAATCTGATGTGAGGAAGATCGAGGATTTTCCAGTAGTTCGTGAGTTTCCTGATTTGTTTCCTGAAGAACTCCCTGGTTTACCTCCACACCGTCAAGTGGAATTTCAGATTGAGCTCGTGCCAGGAGCAGCCCTGATTGCTCATGCTCCTTATCGTCTTGCACCAGGGAAGTTACAGGAGTTGTGGAATCAACTCCAAGAGCTGTTGGATAGGGGTTTTATCCGACCTAGCTCTCCGCCTTGGGGAGCCCCAGTACTATTTGTAAAGAAGAAGGATGGGTCATTTCGGATGTGTATAGATTATCGCGAGCTCAACAAGGTGACGGTCAAGAACCGTTATCCTTTGCCACGTATCGACAACCTGTTTGACCAGCTGCAAGGGTCATGTTTTTATTCCAAGATTGACTTAAGGTCGGGTTATCATCAGGTACGAGTTAGAGAGGAGGATGTTCCCAGAACGGCTATTCGGACGCGGTATGGCCACTATGAGATTTTGGTTATGCTGTTTGGGTTGACCAATGCACCAGCGGTCTTCATGGATCTCATGAACCGCGTGTGCAAACCATATCTCGACGACTTCGTTATTGTTTTCATCAACGACATCTTAATCTACTCCAAGAGCAAGGAGGACCACTAGCGACACCTACGCCTTATCTTGGAGCTCCTGAGGAAGGGGAGCTTTACGCTAAGTTTTCGAAGTGTGATTTCTGGATTCGGGAAGTACACTTTCGTGGGCATATTGTCAACGAGATGGGGATACATGTAGACCCTGCCAAGATCGATGCTATTTGGAATTGGGCGGCACCGAAGAATCCTTCGGAGGTGCGACAATTTCTTGGCCTTGCGGGGTACTATTGTCAGTTTATTCAGGATTTCTCAAAGATCGCTCAACCTCTTACCTCTTAGACACAGAAGAACGTTGTTTATTCTTGGGGAACGAAACAGGAGGATGCTTTCCAGCTCATGAAGCAGAAACTGTGCAGTGCACCGATCTTGTCTTTACCAGAGGGTACCGAAGATTTTGTGGTTTACTGTGATGCTTCGATTCAGGGTCTCGGTTGTGTGTTGATGCAACGCGAGAAGGTGATAGCTTATGTTTCTCGTCAGTTGAAGGTACACGAGAAGAACTATACGACTCACGACTTGGAGTTAGGGGCTGTGGTGTTTGCGTTGAAGATTTGGAGACATTATCTGTACGGTACCAAATGCACTATCTACACCGACCACAGGAGTCTTCAGCATATCTTTGACCAGAAGGAATTGAATATGCGGCAACGTCGTTGGATAGAGCTTTTGAACGATTATGAGTGTGCCATCAAGTATCACCCGGGGAAAGCTAATGTTGTGGCCGATGCACTTAGCCGAAAGGAGACGAGGCCTAAACGTGTTCGCGCTCTATAGCTTACTATTCATTCTGGTTTACCTGCTTAGATTCGTTCCGCTCAGATCGAGGCCTTGAAGGAAGAGAACATCGAGGCCGAGTACTTTCAGGGCATGGAAAAACGACTTGGGGTGAGATCTGACGGCATTTATTATTTATGGAGCGGGTATGGGTTCCTCTGTATGGTAATCTTCGAGAGCTTGTGATGGATGAGGCGCACAAGTCTCGGTATTCTGTTCACCCGGGCTCAGATAAGATGTATCAGGATCTCAGAGTTATGTATTGGTGGCCAAAGATGAAGGCTCACATTGCGACGTACGTGAGTAAGTATTTGACTTGTGCTAAAGTCAAAGCAGAGTATCAGAAACCCTTAGGTCTACTTCAGCAGCCAGAGATACCCACGTGGAAGTGGGAGCAGATCGCCATGGATTTCGTTACAGGGTTACCGAGGACTCAGGCTGGAAACGATACTATTTGGGTGATTCTTAACCATCTCACGAATTCAGCGCATTTTCTGGAAATCAAGGAAACAGATAAGTTTTCACAGCTTGTAGCAATTTATCTTAAGGTGGTGGTTTGTAGGCACGGGGTGCCAACTTTTATCATATCAGATCGAGATCCGCGTTTCACTTCTAAGTTATGGCAGTCTATGCATAAATCGTTTGGTTCGCGTCTCGATATGAGTACCGCTTATCACCCACAGACGGATGGCCAGAGTAAGCGCACCATTCAGACGCTTGAAGACATGTTGCGGGCATGTGTGATTGATTTTGGGAAAGGATGGGAGAAACACTTTCTGTTGATAGAGTTCTCCTACAACAACAGCTACCACACTAGTATTCAGGCAGCTCCGTTCGAAGAATTGTATGGGCGGAAATGCCGTTCTCCTCTCTATTGGGCTGAGGTGGGTGACAGCAAAATCACAGGTCCTGAGCTTGTACTTGAAACTTCAGAAATGATTGTTCAGATCAGGAATCGTATGGTAGCGGCGCGTTATCGTCAGAAAAGTTACGCTGACCAGCGTAGGAAACCGTTAGAGTTTGCAGTGGGTGATCGTGTTATGTTGAAAGTTTCGCCGTGGAAGGGTGTTGTACGCTTCGGGAAGTGTGGCAAGCTTAATCCATGTTACGTTGGGCCATTTAGAATCCTGGAGCGGATCGGTAAGGTCGCTTACAAGCTTGAGTTACCTGCTGAGTTGGGTAATGTGCACGATGTCTTTCATGTTTCGCAACTAAAGAGGTGTTTGTCTGATGAAACACTGATTGTGCCGTTCCAAGAGCTGAAGATTGACGATAAGTTGCAGTTTGTCGAAGAGCCTATATAGATTATGGACCGGGAGGTCAAGGTGCGTTAAGATATTCGTATCCCGATCGTGAGAGTTCGTTGGAACTCAAGGCGTGGACCGGAGTTCACATGGGAACGTGAGGATCAGATGAAGCTCAAGTATCCTCAACTTTTTCCTGATGACAAGTCTAAACCTGGTAAAGCTGGTGAATTTCGGGACGAAATTCCTCTTCAAGTTGGGGATGATGTGACACCTGAGCAAAATCCGCAGTAATCTTGATTTCTCACCTCGCTCTTACTTGTCAAATTTCGGGACGAAATTTCTTTCAAGTTGGGGATGATGTGACAACCCGAACTCTCGAGGTTAGTAACATTTAATCTTGTGCGTTATCCCTTTCTTTGTACTAGATGTTCTGTTCATGTATAATTATGTTAAACATTAATTGCAAGATAACTGATTAACTAACGCTTTGGGCCACATATATTTTGGGCCACATGTTCACATTTTAATGACCCTACACTATATCGGCCAATAGCATTAAACATCCAAGCCCAACTTTGTGTACCCGGATCTCGGCCCTGCCTTGTAGCCCAAAGAAACTTCTTAAACAGCCGGCCCACTTGTGTTGTAAAACTATATCTAAATGTTACGTAATCCGCTTATGCCTCACACAATCTCACAACATAACAAACCCTATTCCTTCCCTGTTGTGTGACGGCAGACCCTTCCCCCTTTTCGAAGCACCAACCTATCGGATCAAGCTTGTGGGTAATCAGTTAGTTCGTTATTCGGTTAGTATATTATCTCTATAGGTTCTTGAATCAAAAACCTCTTGTCTTGCATGTGTAGTGTATTGATTTCTAGTATTGAATAATGCTTATGTTGTGACAAGATGTGTATTGCTGCATACATGAGTTAGGGGGGTAGTGGTTATATAATTGCATGATTTTACGATAGGAAATTAGGGGGAGGCCTATTACCACATAAATTAACTAACCATAAATGGTAGTATTTAAATTAATCAATGTTACATGAATAAGGAATGGTGGGTGTATTAGGGTTCATGAATGTGAAATCAATGGGTTAGCATTACAACGTACTGATGAATGAGAAATAGGGTGTTAGAATATTATGTTATACTTGTATTTGATCAATCAGATTTAGATGAAGGCCTGAATCAAGTGTAAATAGTGTATAACTGGTTCAACGAATTGCACTATGAATGTGTTGTTGTGGGTCGGGCTTGGGAAGTGGATTACTAGTTGGACCGAGGGATTGTAGGGCTGTCTAGCCGATCTCGTAGACGGCTGGGCTGCGTGACCTCAGGTCACCAGCCAAGCCCACACCAGCACATCGGTTCAATTAGTTAAATTGGGTTCTGGCAAGCGAGCTTTGATAATCGTTGTGTTGGGCCGAATACTTTGGGCAAAAATAGTGTAGGTCCCGAAAATCCGGATCAAACCACGATATCAAACGATCACCAAGGATGGGCGGAATCCAAACTTGATGATGATAAAGAAATCAAGAACAAAAAGATGAAGATTTGAATTTACTCAAAGGCTTAAACTTGCATACAAATGGTATTGTCTAATACAGGTTTCAAAACCTAAATGAACCAACCTAAGCTCTGTAGGACTCTGTATGCCCAAGACACATATTAAATTGATGTGGCTAGTACGTTATGATCCAAGTCGAGTCATACCCAATAACAAGCTAGACAAACACTTATATTATTTATTTGTGATATGATCAAACAAATAAATATTAACACTTACAATATTTAGAAATTGGTTTTCTAAATAATTACACTTGAGAAACCAATAAATTATGTGGAAAATTTATTTTGAGAGAATATTTTATTTTGTTATTTAATAGGTTAAATAACATTATAAAAGATTATATAAAGTCTTGCAAATATAGTGTTATATTTATAAAAGTTATAAATATATATGTACCAAGACTTAATTTTATAAAGGAAATTTAATTTTTTTTTATAAAACCCACATGGGGCCGCCCCCGCCCCCCCCTTTTGTCTCTATCCAAGGTCTTGTTCCAATCACATTTCATGCATATGCATGGATTTAGATTGGGTGGTCTATCCAAAGACTTTGGTCCAATGCATGTACACGCTTTTGCATGAGTTAGAGATGATTCCATTGGGTGAAAAAGGAGGTGGACTTTTCTCTCAAACTATATATAAACTTTATGGATGACCAAATGAAAAGTGAGCTGAATTTTTGCTCTAAAATTTCGGCCATAAGAGTGTTCCTTCAAGTGTTCATTCTTTGATCTTCAAGTGTTAAATCCTAGCTAAACCTGTGGTGTTTGTTGGAAGCTTGGGGTATACAAGCTAGAGGTCCTCTACTCTTGAAGACAACCATTTCAAGAAGCATCATCCGTTTCATAATCCTTGCACTTCAAGAAGGTAGTTTTCTAAACATCCTATGGTTGTGTTTGATAGTATACATCTCATATATGGATCTGGGTTTTGGGATTTTGCATATAAATGGTTTTATATCTTATAAAAGTAACATGTTTTAAAATTATTTTCCGCTGCGTTTTTATTTCATATGGATGAAATTACTTTGATGAACATGTTAAAATCCCATCAATGGCATCTAGAGCCGCTTATATGAGTGCATGCTTCAATAGATTAAAAATTTCGGGTTTCGGGTTTGTAGAAAACCCTATGGCCGAAAATTTTAACATGGTTAACCCTTTGTTTTTCAAGATTATTTTCTTACATGCATAAGAGAATCTTGAAAATTTTATTTCATATGGATGATTTGTTTGTTTGGACAAAACTTAACTTTTCGGTTTTTTGAAAATAGCCGAAAATGTTTATAAAAGGGAACCATTTTTTTTATGCTTCTTGAAATCAATATATATATTTGGATATATATTTTGGTGCATATGACCTAGCCATAACCTTGTGTTGAATGATTGTGTTGTGATTTATTATTTCAATGGGTTGTAATAATTATTATTTTGTTCTTCCATTAGAAGATATGTATTTTATTTATTTTCATTTGGTATGTAAAATAAATAGATTAGGTGCATTTTATTTTACTAGAAAAAATGTATTAGGATATATTTTGTAAAAGAAGATGCACACAAAATGCGGTTTTGGTTTGGACCATAATATTCGGTCCAAAGAACTTCATAGTTCTCAACGGGATTTTAACCCGATAACCAAAACACATTTTTTGAAGTCCAAAGGAGTTTGGAGCTGAAAATAAAAGACTTTTGGAAGCTCAAAGAAGGTGGAGAAATCACAACACAAGAAGGAGACTTGAAGCATTTGGATGCGGAATCAAGTGGGAGTTCATCGACACATTACTTGTGTCATTTTTCACCCTTTAGGAAGCACCTTTTGGCACACTTGTTTCGGCTAACAAGTGTTGTCAAAATAGTTGGCTATGGTTATGCACCTATTGTTATGCTTGTGTGGTTGTTTATTTTGTTGTTTAGATGATATGTAGATATGCATGACTTAACAAACTAATAATCAACAACTAGCGTAAAATTGGTTCTTGAAAAGTCATTAAAATGTTTAATAAAGGTTTTATTAAAAATTAATGATTTTATAATAAAATGGGTTTTATTAAATAGAACCTTGAAAATTTGTTTTCACCAAAGTACCATTGATTTGAATGCATGCAAATATATGGTACATAATATTTTCTAAACTAGAATTTTAAAATATTAAAAACCCTTTTATAAAACAAGTCAAACACCATCCTTTTATACAACACTCGAAACACTTGGGAACTCTTATTGTGGGATAAAGGTCACCTAACCACATTTGAGGGAACTTGTATGTTCGAGGTGGGTTTACCATGTTTGTGGGATAAAGGTCACCTAACCACTTATGTGAATAAACTCACACGTGTGTGTAAGTTGGACGACTTGATTTGGAAACCATGAACTTAGGGTCACCAAAGCATGGGGAACAAAGGTGTTGATGGGATTAAACATGCCAACTAAACATGAAGATGTTTAACCGATCCCATATGGCTAGAAGTTGCAAAGAGTTGCAATTGTCAAACGTTGACTACCTTGTTAATTTAAATAAAGGGATAAAGGTCACCTAACCAATATTTAAATGTAACATTGGATTCTAGATTTTAATTATTAATTGTCTTTAAGACACAAAAGGGTATTAATGATTAAAATATAATAATATCGAAAATACTAAAATTGAACTTGTTAAATTTTGTAGATGGCCACTAACAATGCAAACCCGATTAACCAAACCGTCCGAAACCTGTCACTAAGAACCATCCTTGAAAAGGATCGTCTCAACCATAACAACTTCATGGATTGGTTTCGAAACTTGAGAATCGTTCTCAAGCAAGAGAAGATATCCTATGTGTTGGACGCTCCTATTCCCGATGAACCTAACGTGGAAGATGTGGAAGCCTACAACGATTGGGTTAAGTATACCGAGGACTCCATGCAAGCCTCATGCCTCATGTTGGGAACTATGATTCCCGAAATTCAAAAGGATTTTGAACATCACGGGGCATACGACATGATTACCCAGTTAAAGGAAATGTTCCTACAACAAGCAAGGGTAGAACGCTTTGAAACTGTTCGAGCACTTCATGCATGTCGAATGGAGGAAACCCAATCGGTATCATCTTATGTTCTCAAGATGAAAAGCCACATTGATCGCCTCGAACGGCTAAATTGTCCCGTCTCTAAAGAGTTGGCTACGGATTTGATCCTCAACTCTTTAACAAAGAAATTTGAGAGTTTTGTAATGAATTACAACATGAATGGATGGGACAAGAGCATTGGTGAACTTCATGCAATGCTCAAGACGGCCGAAGCAAGTATGGGCAAAAAGGCTTTACCCGTCCTAGCGATCAATGAAGGAGGCAACAAGAAGAGGCCCCACCCCGACTCTAAAGCAACCTATGCTAAAAGAAAAGGACACGTCAAAGGAAAAGGGAAAGGAAAAGCAAAAGCAGAACCCGCCAAACCGAAGGAGAAGAAGCAAAAGGTTGCTACAAATGACCCATGTTTTGAATGTGGTGAGATAGGACATTGGAAGAGAAATTGTCCAACCTATCTCAAGGAGTTGAAAAACAAGAGGGATGCAGGGCAAACCTCAGGTACTATCTTTATGATACATGTTGAGCTTAATGTTATTTCTTCTAACACATGGGTACTAGATACCGGATGTGGAACTCATATTTGCAATTCGTTGTAGGGGTTCAGAAGAAGTAGACATTACAAGAAGGGAGACAGTAGTCTCTTTATGGGCAACGGAGAGGAGACTACGTTTTAAAGATTCCAAGTGGTTTGGAAGTGATTTTGAAGAATGTTTTATATGCTCCTAGTTTGACTAGGAACATAATTTCTGTTTCCCTTTTAAAACAATCTGGTTTCAATTTCGAATTTGTTAACTATGATATTTATGTTTCTAAGAATGGTGTGTTTTATTTTAAAGCTATGTCTTTAAATGGTATTTATGAATTAGATCATGATAACGCATCATATGATAGCTCAATGTACCAAGTAACCAACAAGAAACTCAAAATGGATTTGAGTGATTCCTATCTTTGGCATTGTCGCCTTGGACATATAAGCAAGAATCGCATGCATACACTTCAGAAAAATGGTCATCTGAATACAAATGAAGATAATTCATTTGATGTATGCGAATCTTGTTTACAAGGCAAAATGACCAAGACACCCTTTAGTGGAACTTTTGAAAGGGCAAAAGACTTACTAGGCATCATACATTCAGATGTATGTGGTCCTTTTAAGCCGATGACTAGGAATGGTGAAAGATACTTCATTACCTTTACCGACGACTATAGTCGTTATGGATATGTGTACTTACTAAGACACAAGGATGAAGCATTTGAAATGTTCAAAGACTTCAAAAGTGAAGTAGAAAATCAACTCAAGAAAACAATTAAAGTCCTTCGTACCGATAGAGGAGGTGAATACCTAAGTGGTGCCTTTCAAGATCATCTTAGAAGTTGTGGAATCATTTCACAACTTACTCCACCTGGAACACCACAACACAATGGTGTGTCCGAAAGAAGAAATCGAACTCTATTAGATATGGTTCGATCTATGATGGCTAGAAGCACATTACCTCTATCATTTTGGGGTTACGCTTTGCTCTCCGCAGTCCGTATACTAAATATGGCCCCAACCAAGAAAGTAGAAAGGACACCTTTTGAAATATGGCATGGAAACCCTCCATCAATATCATTCTTAAGGGTTTGGGGTTGTGAAGCTTATGTTAAGCAATACACTCCAAATAAATTGGAAGTCCGATCTACTAAGTGTATCTTTGTAGGATATCCTAAAGATGATATAGGATATTATTTCTACGATCCAACCGAGCAAAAGGTATTTGTTGCTCGAAAGGGTAAGTTCTTAGAAGCTAAATTCCTTATGGAAGAAACTAGTAGTAGAACAGTGGAACTTGAAGAGGATCAAGAACCACAAGACGATACACGTTTGGTTGATACTAGCACTCAACAAGAGGTTGTTGAAAATGATCAAGAGGTTGATCGGAACACACAAAATGTTCGCAGATCTGGTAGAATTAGTAATCCACCTGAAAGATATGGATTTTTCATGGATGGATGCTACGTGGTAGATTCAGATGAACCAACCACATACCATGATGCAATGTCAAAATCTGATTGTGACAAATGGCTTGAAGCCATGAACATAGAGATGCAATCCATGTATGACAACCAAGTTTGGGAATTGGTTGTGCCACCACTCAACTCCAAAGTAGTTGGAAGTAAGTGGCTTTTCAAGAAGAAAACAGATATGCATGGTAACTTGGATACTTATAAAGCAAGACTTGTAGCAAAAGGTTTCACTCAAACTCAAGGGATTGATTATGATGAGACCTTCTCGCCTGTGGCGATGCTAAAGTCAATCAGAATATTATTTGCCATAGCTGCATATTATGACTATGAGATCTAGCAATTGGATGTCAAAACGGCTTTTCTTAATGGATATCTTGATGAAGATGTCTATATGGTTCAGCCAAAAGGTTTTGTCGATCCAAAGCATCCTGACAAAGTGTGCAAGTTGAAGAAATCAATCTATGGATTGAAACAAGCATCTAGAAGTTGGAATCATCGTTTTGATGAAGAAATTAAGAATTTTGGATTCATCAAGAACGGTGATGAAGCTTGTGTGTATAAGAAAGCTAGTGGGAGCATCATCACTTTCTTAGTACTGTATGTCGATGACATTCTACTATTTGGGAATGACATTCCAACCATGGAAGGTGTAAAAGCTTGGCTTGGAAGTTGTTTTTCCATTAAGGATCTTGGTGAAGTAGCCTACATTCTGGGAATAAAGGTCTATAGGGATAGATCAAGGCGCTTGATAGGTTTAAACCAAAGTGCATACATTGACAAAGTCTTGAATAGGTTCCAAATGGAGAACTCTAAGAGAGGTTTTGTACCTATTCAAAAGGGGACAATGTTGAATACATCTCAATGTCCTAGCTCAAAGGATGAGCAAGAGAAAATGAAAAGAATCCCATATGCGTCAGCTATAGGATCCATCATGTATGCAATGATATGCACCAGACCGGACGTTTCATGCACCTTGAGCATGACCAGTAGATACCAGCAGAATCCAGGTAACAGTCATTGGATGGCTGTTAAAAGTATATTGAAATATCTTAGGAGGACTAAGGATATGTTCTTAATATATGGATCTGGTGAGGAGGAACTCGTTGTAAAGGGTTACACGGACGCGAGTTTCCAAACCGATCGAAATGATTCTCGGTCGCAATCGGGGTATGTCTTCATTTTAAATGGTGGAGCAGTCTCTTGGAAGAGCTCAAAACAAGACGTGGTAGCATTGTCCACTACAGAATCAGAATACATCGCCGCTTCATTGGCAGCCCAGGAAGCTGCATGGCTGAAGAAATTTATAGCCGACCTAGGGGTGGTCCCTACCATTCAAGACCCCCTAGAGATCTTTTGTGACAACGAGGGTGCGATTGCTCAAATCAAGGAACCTCGTGCGCACCAAAAGACTAGACATATCGAGCGGAGATTCAACTACATAAGGGATGAAGTTGAAAAGGGAAAGATATGTATCCGCCAAGTTCACACAGATCAAAACATTGCGGATCCACTCACGAAGCTCCTTGACAGGGGAAAACATGAGGGTCATACATGTTCCTTAGGACTTCGATATTCTAGTGATTGGATTTGATCTAATTTTGTATTTGGATATTGAAACAATTGTTAATTTAACTCTTTTATGGTATTTTGAGTTATATTTCATATTAGCATGTTTAAATCCGTGAATAAGTTACTTATTCTAAATATCCGTAGTCGATCATACTTGTGGGAACAAATATGAATGTAAGACTATTATGAACTTGGATTGGTAGATATTCATGAAGTATGAATATAGAGCAAGGCGTTGCTGCCAAGGTTCATAGATATTTGTGGGATACAAATATTGGACTGACTCGCTCTCAAATATTACTGCATGGAATCAATTGTGATTGATCATAAGTAAATTTGAGTAAAGGAGAATATCATAGTATCCTCAGACCTGAGATACTTATTGGGTCTTGATATTCACCAAATATTATACCTTGACTTTTTCTTCGCTATCAGTAATATGACAGTACATAAGGCTAAGCTCAGGTGTGGTACAAGGTGATTGTGAGAGACGTATGTAGTCAAGAAGGGATTTGTTCCTCTTATTCGTTGAGAGTAAGATGTCTAAGGCCTGCTAAAGTTAAATCAACAGAGAGTGATCACACTGTGTCTCTGGATTTAACATGACATCTGTAACGAAAGGATAAATGATAGATTCACCTAAATCATGTTCAAGTAAGGGACTTGAAAGGGATGATGCTATTGAATGGCAAATATAGTCATACGTATTGGGGGTAGTAAACCGTAGTTAGGAGTCATTTACTACTTGCATCAATCTTCTATGTATCTTGTGCAAGTGGGAGATTGTAGGACTCTGTATGCCCAAGACACATATTAAATTGATGTGGCTAGTACGTTATGATCCAAGTCGAGTCATACCCAATAACAAGCTAGACAAACACTTATATTATTTATTTGTGATATGATCAAACAAATAAATATTAACACTTACAATATTTAGAAATTGGTTTTCTAAATAATTACACTTGAGAAACCAATAAATTATGTGGATAATTTATTTTGAGAGAATATTTTATTTTGTTATTTAATAGGTTAAATAACATTATAAAAGATTATATAAAGTCTTGCAAATATAGTGTTATATTTATAAAAGTTATAAATATATATGTACCAAGACTTAATTTTATAAAGGAAATTTATTTTTTTTATAAAACCCACATGGGGCCGCCCCCCCCCCCCCTTTTGTCTCTATCCAAGGTCTTGTTCCAATCACATTTCATGCATATGCATGGATTTAGATTGGGTGGTCTATCCAAAGACTTTGGTCCAATGCATGTACACGCTTTTGCATGAGTTAGAGATGATTCCATTGGGTGAAAAAGGAGGTGGACTTTTCTCTCAAACTATATATAAACTTTATGGATGACCAAATGAAAAGTGAGCTGAATTTTTGCTCTAAAATTTCGGCCATAAGAGTGTTCCTTCAAGTGTTCATTCTTTGATCTTCAAGTGTTAAATCCTAGCTAAACTTGTGGTGTTTGTTGGAAGCTTGGGGTATACAAGCTAGAGGTCCTCTACTCTTGAAGACAACCATTTCAAGAAGCATCATCCGTTTCATAATCCTTGCACTTCAAGAAGGTAGTTTTCTAAACATCCTATGGTTGTGTTTGATAGTATACATCTCATATATGGATCCGGGTTTTGGGATTTTGCATATAAATGGTTTTATATCTTATAAAAGTAACATGTTTTAAACTTATTTTCCGCTGCGTTTTTATTTCATATGGATGAAATTACTTTGATGAACATGTTAAAATCCCATCAAGCTCCCCATTTCTTTCATCTATTTATAGGGTGGGTTTCCCCCTAAACCCTAGGCCCATTTCCATAAAGCCCACTTAAATACCCATCTTCTAGAATCCTTGGTCCATTAGCAACAATCCTACTAATCCATAAACCTATAGGGCCTAACAATCTCCCCCTAGGTTTACTGGATTAGTTGCTGAATCCGTTAGGAGGGCCACCAGGCAACGGTGTCGGATCGGCAAACAAACGATTCTTAATTACGTTCTTGAACTTCTTCTTGTCAGCAAAACGTAGGGCGGCTTCGACATGCTTAGAGAAATCAGCACCTCTGGAACTTCCTACATTGAACCTGATGCCGCTTGAGCTTTCTGGTTGCAAATGAGTTGTTTCAGGCAGATCGAGATCGAAATCGAATTTTAAATCAAAATCGAGATCTTGCGTGCTTGTTTCTTGAGTTGCAGCAGTGACTTGTGGATCAGTGGGCATAGTAGGCTATGGTTCTGAGCTTATGCCAGTAGAAAGAATATAAGGAGTTGTTTCGGTTCTTCGTTTCTTGTTGGATGCTTCTTCAGCATCATCTGTCGCATTCTCTTCACCATGAACTTCTGTTTCAGGAATAGGTACAGAAGGAGGGTTTCCGACACTATTATTCAATGATTCAATCCGGGCTTGTAGGATTTCTTTAGTCATTAATGTTGATTTTTAAACGGGTTCTTCAGCTTTCTCAGAGGCAATCACTTCCACATCACTGATGTCGTTAGATTCTTCTTTGTCAGATTCTTCTTTCTCATCGGCAAGTGTCTGTTGCACGTCATGTTCTTCTGCAACTGTGGCATTCAAAGGCTTTGGTTTGAAAAGTTTACGGACCTGCAAACCTCGAAATTCGAATAAGTGGTCTGGAAAGACAGTGAGAGGATCCGAAATGATTAAGAAAAAAGGTTATTCCGAATATGCGACTCAAATGAGAAATGTTGACGATTTATAGAGTTTCGGATTGGGCTTGAGATCAAATGGCCAAGCCCCAACTCGGAACAATGGGCCGGATCAGGTTCGTTTTATCCGAAACAGTGGGCCCCAATCCGAAACAGTGGGCCATATTATTACTTTAATGATTTGCTTTTTCATGACAGAAAACATCTATCTCAAAATCAACAATCCAACCAATTGAGCAACCTTTTTGAGTAAAGAGATATTCAAAACAAAACAAATTAATAATAGAAAACTAATGGAGGAGTAATATAGGGAGAACCTACCATGGGATCAAAATCGTTCTCGAACAGATTAAGGAACACTTTTCAGCTCTTTGCCTACTTAGAATGGTCTACGCGATTGTTAATATACTTGTCTTCTTAAATATAATGCTCAAACTTCAACTTTTAGCTTTGTGATACGCTTTTAGGTAGAATTATACTGTAACATCCGTGTGTCCCATTCCAAGGCATACTCCCGCGATCAAGGTAAGCACAACAATTCATCGTAGCAAGTGAGTATACTGAGATCATCCTTTTTTTATTATTTTTCAACGCCAGACTTCCTAGTGAACAGGTCAATACTTCCGTACAGCAGAGAGACCAGAGAAGTTCTGACGAGGGCGAGACAGATACCTTTAACGGTACGGATTTGTCTTTAATAGCACATGGAATTCTCTTTTTAGTGAGATTTCTTCCATTTTCAGGTTTTGGCCCTTTTTGTGGCTCTTTTTCAAGATATCCTGACTGTGTCCAGGTCTGCATATATCTGGATGCAACAGAGGGACAGCCCTGATATCCCGGATGATTCATCGGCATAAAGACCCAAAACTTCAGATGTTGGCTATCTATCAACGCATGATTTAAGACCATGAAATCATACACCGTTGGTCTGTTACCCACGAGATGTCCAGTCCATTATGTTTGTATCACTTTTGCCTCTTTTTGCTTTTCGAGCGTTAGACCTATCAACACATCACAGTGGATCCAAATCTGTTCAGCATTGAAACCTTACATGTGTTAATCAAGCTCTTTATCAGGAAAATTCATTTCATTTCCCAAGCAACTATTTCTCCCCCTCAAACAATGCGTATGTACATATATGTTTTTTTTTTTTTGCTTTTCTCCGTCTCAAACTATGCATATGTACATATATGTCCTTCTCCCCCCCCCCCTAAATTTGTGCATCACACATTATGCGCAAATTTACTTATTTATTTACATTAGAATAGAAACACTGTTTTTTTTATCGCTCAGTCGGTTATACGTATCATTTTCAAAAGATTTACAAGCACATTGAGTCTCGAGAGGCTGATAGGTTTTGTAAAAGGATCCGCTGAATTAGCATCAGTGGGGATCTGTTTGAGTTTAAACAATCCTCTGTCATAGCAATCTCGAATAAAACGCACCTTGATATCAATGTGCTTGGTTTTAGAGTGAAAAACAGGGTTTTTGATAATCTGGATAACGGCATCATTATCAAAATAAGTAGCAGAGTTTAGATAAATCAAACCGTAATCCTTGAGCTGGTGTTGTATCCAAAGAACCTGAGAACAGTAGGCAGCAGATGCTGTAACGCACTTTGCTTCCGCTGCAAAAGTGAGTTGTTGCTTCTTACACTGCCATGAGATGAGACAGTCCCCCAAGAATTGGCATCCACCTGGTGTACACTATATCCCTGTTTTGACGAACTTGCATGCCCAGAAACATTTTCACCTCTCCCAACGAGCTCATTTCGAACTTCTTTCTCATCACCAATGCGTGTTCCTCATCAAGATCCGGACCTTTAACTTGCTCGAAGCAACTTTCTCATACCCGATTCGCTGTGGGATTGTGCACCAGCAACTTCCTTATGTTATACCAGATTGCTCCCCCTCATTTGATGTAGTAGAGTTGTTGATCACCGGTGGATCTACAGTGCAGTCTGAGAGAATTGCTCCCAGAAACAGAGAAGTTCCTTGAATGTTTGAGAGTCCTAAGGAGACTTCAGTGTTACGGACTGCACCATCAGGGATAGCTATAGCAGGTTCAGAAATCAGCTTCTGAATAGTCGAAGAATGAAGTTGCAAGCCACTCTCAGTGAAGATACGCTCAGAAGGTTGTGCTTCAGATCAGGGACATAATTGACGTCTGAGAAGATGAGAACTCCGTATTTGACAGTGCCCTTCATGGTTATTCTTCCAGTTTCCCCTCCCGCGAAATTGACAAATGCACCGCCGAATATTTATTTTTTTTGTTATTCAACTGGGATAAGTCTTCTGTCGCGTGTCTAGAACAACTACTATCAATAAACCAAGGTCTAACGATCGCCCTCCATAGTCGTTCCTGCACACTTAGTAGAATTAGTTAGAAACTGGAACCCAGGCCATAGTGGACCTGAGTTGACCATTACTATCTGTGTATGAGACTTCGCGAAAGATCATCTGCCTCTTAACATCGCCGGTGGTTTTTGGCGATGAAGTGGATGTTGATGGTTGTGAACACGGAGACTGGGATCCAACAGGAGTCTTAGGTTTCCAATTCCTAGTGTCTGAAACACTTTCATTTGATGGAAAAACTTTTGTTTTTCTTTGAAACCTGTTTATGTTTGAAAATTTTTTATTTTCCTGTTTGGCAAGATTCTAGTCTCTGTCAGAAGGCTTGGCTTGAGAAAATCGATTTACGTCTGATCGATAATGGATAGCTTTCTCATGATGTGTGTTACTAGAGTAGTAAGGACGATTAACACAATTTCTAGCAATGTGCCCCGGAATTCCACAATTAAAACAGGTTTGTCTCTTTGAGAAAAAGACATTTAGCTCTGCTTGTGTTATTCCAGGGAACTGATCAAGTCCTTTCTTTTCTTTTGATGCTGACTGCTTGTGTGTATGTTTTGTCTTTGAAGAACCATGCTTACAGTTATCAGCACAAGAGCAAGTATCGACAGCTTTACCCTTCAGCTTAGGTTCAGTTTACTTGAGACTTGGGTTTTCTTCTTGAACTTTCTTTTTTCGTCGCCTTCTGTTTTTACGTGAGCGTTTCTTCTTTGAAGGAATAGGTTCAGAAGATTTTGCTTCATTTGAAATAGTTTCTTCAGAGTTTGATTCCTTTGGATCACGAGTTGAATTTACTTCCACAGATTCCTTTTCCATAGAAACTATGTTCTCATGAGTTTTGATAGAAAAGGTTTCCACAAATATCTTTTCTTCAGTTTCATCATTTGAATCAACTGACGAATTAATTTCCGTGGACCTCTTTTCTTCAAGCCTCGAGATCCCATGAGTTTCTTCAGAAATGGATTCTTCGGAAGTCTTTTCTTCAGCTTCGTCAACCTCTGAGTTCTTGACATCAGCTGATTCTAGTTTCTTATGTGAAGATCCGTCTATGTTTGAAACAATTTGGCTCTCTTCGGACGTTGCACTGCTTGATTCTGAGTATCTGAACCATCAGAATGACCTTTTAAGTCACTTGAGACACTGGTCTCAAGGTTATCAGTTGATACATCAGGATTCCTTGTGAAAATACTTCCATTGCAGTCCATCATCACAGCATCGGATTCATCAGTTCTAGTCGGAACACCATGAGGCTCAGCAAACGAAGACATAACATGATTCCAAACGTCAAGATCATGATTGACAATGTTCGAATTATCAGCAACATCAGAATGTGGTTCATCATCCTCTTTAGACTTCTCTTCAGTTCTTACTGACTCTGCACACACACTAGAACAATTAGTATTTTCAACAGAATCAGAATTTGGTGAACTTTCCTTCATCTCCTCTGCGGGTGTGTTAACTGGTTCCGTTTTTGTTTCAGTTTCAGCTTCTGTACTTGTTACTGTTTCATTTACAAGATCAGATTTATCTGCTGATTCTTTTTGAACATTTTCATCTTTGAAAAAATTCACTGGTTTCTTAAAATCAGCTTGTGGATCATTTTTAAACTTTGGTGGATCATATGTAGCATAATCACTAGGCTTGCCATACATCATTTTGTCATAATTTTCCATTTCCTGCTCAGTTATAGGCAGTCTGGAATAGTTATGATTGTATGGTGGTGGAACCTGTGTATATCCCAATCCCTTACCCTTATTTTCTTTATAAGCAAGTTGCACATTGCACAGATTATGAACAGTGTCACTGGAAGTATCAAAATTTTTGATGTTTAACTCGTTTTGTTTGTACTTTCCAGTGAGGAGCTCTAGCTCACCCTTCACAGAGTCACATTCAAGAGTTTTAACTGTGAGTCTATGTTTGTAGTCGTGAACCCAACATTGTTGTTGATTCACGTCTCTGTGAAGTTGAGCTATGTCCTTTTTAAGTGCTTCAATCTTTTCATAGAGAATCTTATTATTCACTCGAAGACTGATGTACTTTCCCATGACACTGTTGTAATCCGTGATCAATGCTAAGTTTTGTGATCTCAGAAGTGAAACTTTCTTTCTACAGTGCTCTGTACACAACAGAGAATTTAGCGTTTCAGAGAGAGATTTCGGTTCTTCAACTTGAGCCACTTTATCGGGATGAGAGCCTATTGCGTGTGGGGTCTTCTCATCAGTTGATGTAGCAGTCACAGTCGAAGATGAGGAAATCTGAGTAGTGCTGAGATCGGTAACAAGTGGCGAATTAGCAACGGCCTTCCCACAGTTAGACATAGAAGACAATGTGTTTGCGAGATTCTGACTCCTCTGCTTGTCTTCCTGGACATATTTATTGACTAAGTAGATCACATCTTTTGTTTCCGTTGTAGCATGATTGTATGTTCCCATGATAACTGCAACACGATAGTCCCATGTCTTGCTACGTGGCAACCCGTATAGAAAAGCCTTGTTAACCCTACCAAGTGTCACAATTAATCCGCTCTTCTCGATTTCAGAAAGCAGTTGCGTAAACCTTCTGATCACGTCTTCTACGATTTCACCCTCAATGTAACCGAAATTATCGAGTTGTTCCTAGAGCAACAAACGTACGAACCGGTTTCCGCACCCCAAAAGGCCTGTCAAAATTTATCAAAACGAACAAACACCCCTTTTTTAATTTTAATTTTATAACCTTTTCCTCTCTCTTTTTTTTATAATAAACTTTTAAATATAATATTTAGATATATATAAAAAGGAGAAACCTTTTAATGATTATGTAATGATTAGTCAATTATTATTATTATATTATTATATAATATTATCGTGAGAATAGATAATAAATTATAAACTTAAACGACAACTCAATATGTCGTATTTTTCTTCTTTGTAAATCACGTTCCCAAAACCCTAATAACGAAACACAGCCGCCGGAGATGAAAATGAAGGTGATGGTGCAGTCGCCGGAGAAGATTGGATGAAGAGGTATGGAGTTGATGATTGGAGATCGGTGGAGATGGAGGACAGAACGATGAACGGAGAAGAAAGACCGGTGGATGTTGCAGATTACCGGAGAACAGAGATCGGAGATGGTGACCGGTGACGAAAGGTTTATCAGAATATTGTTGTGAAATAGGTTGAACAGTGAACGACGAAGATATGGAAGTTGATGGTGCTTGGTGGTGGTTGACGGCAGTTGAAATATGATGGTCGGAATGGTGATGAGCGGAGGTGGTGGTGGAGAGACCAGCGGTGGCAGTGAAAAATGATGAATAACAGCGATGACATGACCGAGTGAAAGATGACCGGAATGGATAGGGGTCGAAGATGATGAATGATAGAACGAAGAAGATGACTGAGGTTAACGGTTACCGGGCGGTGATCGAAGATGATGGTGATGATGCAGAACGTCGGAGATGACTGGTGTTGTAGTTTCAGATTGATCACAGATGATGAAGATGGTGCCGTTTTGGATATAGTTTCGTATCTCGGATGAAAGTCATATGAAGAAAGATGAAGATGATGTTACGGATAAAAAACTTGATTTCGGACGGTTCGAAATGTGTTAAGTGATCCGAGACGATGATTGCGGATGAAAAATGTGATGTGGGAGATGAATATTACGGATGAAGACAGTTTGAAGACAGGATGAAGATGATGATTTCGGATTGAAGACAGATTATTATCGAAATATTACGGATGAAGTGCTGATTACGGATGATGATGTATGATAATGTCTGATGGAAGGAATGATTATGACGATGATGTACGATGATGTTTCAAATGATTTAAGATGATGTCACGAATAATAATAAAAGACATATTCTGATGTATAACGTTATGAAGAAATGATGATGTTTTTAAAGATTTTGAAAATATAAACACTTTTCTAAGAAAATCAAAAAGCAAAATATGATAATTTTTTAATAACGCGAATAACACGATGAAGATCACGAAGAACACGATGAAGATCTTCAACGAAAATGCAGAATTTCTTGATGTTTGATATCTAAATGGCTCTGATACCAATTGTAAGTCCCGAAAATCCGGATCAAACAACGATATCAAACGATCACCAAGGATGGGCGGAATCCAAACTTGATGATGATAAAGAAATCAAGAACACAAAGATGAAGATTTGAATATACTCAAAGGCTTAAACTTGCATACAAATGGTTTCCCATTTCTTTCCTCTATTTATAGGGAGGGTTTCCCCTTCCCTAAAGCCCACTTAAATACCCATCTTCTCGAAGCCTTGGTCCATTAGCAACAATCCTACTAATCCATAAACCTATAGGGCCTAACAAATAGAAAAGTTAAATTAATAATAATATCATACAAAATCTGTGTGGGCTAAGTAATGAGCGAACAACACCCAATTTGATTGGGCCTGGTATAATAATTGGGATGCGTGTCGTGTGGACCGAGGAGACCTAACGAATGTATTAAACACTACTGGGCCGCATAGGTGGACTGATCACAAAACTTGGATCAGCGGTAAAGGCCAGTATGGGTTGCGAGCCGATTGGGCCTGGTCGAGCGGATTGAGTGATGTAATTAAATGGTGGGTTTTGCAAACTGGGTCACGTTAGGATCTGGGCTGCAAAGCTGAGTTGGGCCGGGTCTTACACCTTTTCAAAAATATCATATTGGGTTTTGTATAAGTGGTTGTTACAGATTGATTGACTAGCATGACCCGATAACTTGTGTGGTACTATTTCGATACTATTTGTGAAATATGGTGTAATAGATACGTATAATGGTTCACGTGTTAGATACGCAACATTTAATCATGTTATGAGTAATACATGATTCTTTGGTGCTATGTGTTATATGAATGTGTATGAGAATTATACTTGATTTCGGGCCTAATGTCAAATGGAATCAATAATAGGGTGTGGTCGGTTTAATAACTAAAACAAGTGAAACACTCTGCCGAGCACACTAAGGTGAGTTCACTACTCTTGAGCATGCGTCCCGATGGTTGGGACAGTTAGTGGGTATCCCGAAGAGGGATAAGTCTTTTGGGTAAAAACAGGAATATTGGATAATTATCTCATTCTATCACTTTTAAGTTCCATCTTTTGTTACCGGGGAGGTAACGGGGTATTAGTTAGTAGTGTTACTTAGGTTTGGCACCCTCACCCCGTACCGGAGAGGACGGGTGTGAACTAATGACCCAGTCGGGCCCAGTGTTTTGATAGGAGCACTGGGGAACGGGCAAAACATACATCAGGAGCCGTCTTGTTCAATATCGAGATATTATCAATATTACTTTTGCATTTGTTAATGAACTGGAATAAACACTTAGTAACAAACGTTTTCATAAACTGTGAACTCCCCAGCTTTGTCTAATACACTTGTTGCATGCTCGCAGGTCGTTAGGTTTCATGGATTTGGATACTTGTTGTCTGGAGTAGCAGAAGTGATCATGGGTCGATTGGAGGGATTGATGTGATTGGATTATTGATACTATACTTTGGTTTTAAACAGTTTAACTATGGTTTATTATTTGCTTCCGCTGAACATATTGGTTTTCGTTTAAACTTGTTGATGGTATTTTATTAATGATTGAGAACTTTATTTAGAAACTTGTATGGGTTCAATGTAATTAGTGGCTCATTGTCGGTACGTTACACGCCTATCAGGGATACTCCCTAGGTGGTATTTTGGGGGTGTGACAACCGGTATGAAAAATCCTCATAAACGGCTACCAGTACTGAAATACCTGGTACGATATGGTTCGGCACTGGTACAATTACAGTACCGGTATTGACTGTAAAAGCAGGTAAATATCGATACCGAAAACTACAAAAGTAGGTACCGAATCGGCACCAAAAATCTTTCGGTCTAGAAAATTCAGTATCAGTACCATTTGCTCATCCCTAGTGTGTAGTGTGAGGTTCAATAAGGAACCATAAAAAAGTTGAAAACTGGGAAACCATGAAAAAAAACCAATAAAATGGATCTTGAATTGGATTTTCTTGACCCGTTTACCTTTTTTTGGATCTAATATAATCCTACCATTTCTCTTATAAACCCTACTCATTTCTTTAATCTGCCTCCATTTTTCTCTCTACAAACCTAATCCATTATTTCCACAAGCATGCACCATTTACATATAGTTGAATTTACCAAAATGCCATTTAAGATATATTAGTCACGGTTAGGATTATCTTTATCTTTATCTATACTTTCTATAAAAGGAAAAATCTCAATGACATAAGAAAAGCTGATGTGTCAGCAGAGAGGTTGTCCAACAATGCTTTTCTTATGTCATTATTACATCATAAAGCCTAATATATAAATCACTTTAAAATACGGTCTAAACCTCTGCCAGGGTAAACATCTGCTCATTTATATTTGACTTTACTTTAATACCTAGCAGCAGTTGTTGTTATCTTCTGTAATGCTTTTAGATCAGCAGATGTTTAAGGCTAATTACCGGGAAATTCAAAAATGCATGGGAATAAATAATTAGCAATTAATGCATGTCATCAAGAAACTCTTGTCAATCATCCTTCTTATATAAGGCTTTTCTTCTCATTTCCCTCTTCATATTTCATCACGCTTTCATCTTCTCTGATTTTGAAATTTGAAATTTAATCACAATCCGAATTCCGAATTAGAAGCATGTCAATATCAGTTGACAGTAACAATCTTAGTTTTGTTAACGATTTGAATCCTGGGAAAGATATGTGGAAGATGAAAGCGAGAATTCTTCGAAAATGGAATCAGGGTTATAAGATGGATGTCATCTTCATTGATGAAAAGGTAATTTGTATCTCTGCTTTTCCGTTTTATTAGAGAATATAGTGGTGTATGCTAAGAAGAGACTTTCTTTAAATGTTCTTCAGGGTGCTAAGATTCAAGCAGGTATTAAGACTCATCTGATACCTGTTTTTGATGGACAGCTTCAAGAAGATGATGTTGTAATTCTGTCAAAATTTGGTGTTGGTGAGAATAAAGATTTATATAAAGTAGTAGTGCAGCCTTATAAAATCAACTTTTATAGATGCACAACTGTTACTCCTGTGGGAGATTGGCAAGGTGTTGAGTATGGTTTCAACTTCAGAGCTTATGAAGATATTCTTCAAGGAGAGGCATTAAACGCTTTGAGTGTTGGTAGTGTATATTTTTATAATCATTTCTTGCTTGTATAATATTAGAGAGTTTTACTTATATTATTGTATAATGTGATCATATAGATGTTGCTGGATCTGTGATTTGTTGTGGAGATCTTGAAATCTTTAATCGACCTCCAAAGGAGACTGAGAAGATGAATTTCGATATTGAAGACTTGGAGTAAGTTCTTTTTTACATGTGTAGTCATGTACTGATCATTGTTTATATTTAATGATGTTAATAAATAAGATGAAGAATGTTGGTATTTAATGTGGGATCATGGTAATAAATGAGATCTATAGTGTTTGTATGTAATGTTGAATCATGGTAATAAATGAGGTCTACAGTTTATTCTTAGTGAATATGGTAGTTAATTTTTGGCTCATTTGCTACTTTAATAAATGTCATAATTTTCCTTTGATTTTCTGTTTTTATTCATTCAATGTTGTTTTGATATTAGAGATTTGTAAAGAAATGGTCATAAATTAGTCTTTAGTATATCCTCATATGAATATTCTTTTCATGTAGGGGTAAGGTTTTGCGGTGTACTGTGTGGAATGATTATGCTCTGCAGATTAAGGACTTCATTTCTAAAATCCAACCTCATGAGCATGTGATGGCTGTTATACAGCATGGAAAGTGTAAGGAATGGAAAGGTATTTTTGTTACTTTCTGCAAATCATAACTATACTGTTTATTTCTGGCAATATAAAGACAAGTATACATTAAATATCTATATACTTTTCCATGTAGGTGAATATACTGTTCAATGTGATAAGTTTGCAACACGATTTTTTCTAAATGAAGAAATTGATGAAGTTAATGAGCAAAGGAGGAGGTAATTTGTCAATGTAATTTCTCTTGTATATAGATGTTCAAGTCAAACACTTGGTTTCATGTTATTTGTATACTAATTCTAATCATTTGTGGTATTCAAAAGGCTTATACTGAAGTTTGGACAAGGGAGTGGTTCTACTTCTCAAACAATACTATCGTCTCAGAGTGTTTTTCCATTTCATAAAGAATTTGTAACTGGTGGTGTGAAGAAACATGTTGATGAGATTAGTGAGATAGAAAAGGTTTCACATCTTTTCATATAGTTTGGTTATTTGTTTGGTTTGTCACCTGAATGTTTTTACAGGAAGTGTCTTGAGTTTTTACAGTAAATATCTTGTTTTGTGGTTGCGACAATTAAGATTGTGCAAGAATAGTATGGTTGGTTTTATGCTGCCTGTCTTAAGTGTTTCAAGAAGGTGATGGGTAAAAGTGAATACTTGTAGAATGTTGAAAATGTTTCAGATGATATTGTTCGATTGCCTGCGACTTCTTTGGTTTATCCCAAATGTCATAGTGAATGTACATCGATCACCACAAAGTAAGCAATGATGAGTATTTAGCGTTATATTTATATAAGTAACATTCTAAGACTGATATTTGAATATAGTTTTGTAGTTTACTTAGTTAGTTGTGTATATTTCATGTTCAAGGTGCAAGTGCGGGTGCAGGATGAGAGTGGTAGTGTTTCTTTTGTTATGTTTGATAGAGATGTTCAGAAGCTTCTTGGATTAGCAGCGAGTGACATAAGAGAGAGGCAGGTTAAGGCCAATGATACTAGATTCCCTCATGAGATATTTTGATTGGTTGATAAGAAGGCTGCTTTTAAGATTGATGTTTCAGAGTTCAATCTTAAAAATGACTATCGTGTTTATACTGTGCAAAAAACATGTGATGATCCAGTAATAATTGCTGAGTTGGTTGGTGGAGATGGTAATGGTGATGAAAATACCGATGATGTAGCATATAAAATTACTCTTTCAATCTATTTATTTTTCTCTCAAGTTTTAAACACTGGATTCTGCACTTTTTTATATGATATCATATATTATGATCCTTTAGGTTACTCAAGAGGTAGCTGACGTTAAAGATGTTAACCATTCAGAATCTTCCCAGGTGTCTGCTGAACGAACTTCAAGGGTGAGTATTTATTTTTAAAGTATGTTTAGTATGTTTAAAGAGAGTTGATTATTTTATTAAATGAGATCAATAGTTGTTTTTTGATCTGTTGCAAGGATGCTGTCTCTGTTACGGCCGACTCTTCAGCCGTTGAAGTTGAAAAGGATTCTGGATCAAGTCCCAATGGAAAATGGATGGCTCAAGATGCTGATGTTGTCAACGTTGGTAAGCTATCCACTAATGTGAGAAGAACCCGGAAGAAGCTGACTAAGCTTAACAATTAGATGCTTATAAAAAAACAATTCTTATGAGAGATAAGTAGAAACCACTTATTTTTTAAGAATCCTTGTGGATTTTATTTATGTCTGTTAACTGTTGTTTTAACAAACTGTGGTTAAAAGTTTGGTTTGTAAGGGATACAATGATGAATATGGTATGTAATGTCTACGGTTTGAATATCAAGTAAGGTTAACCTTTTGTTTGTTATATAATATTGTTATTATAAATTATATACATTTTTGGTGATATTGATGGACTGGATAATTAGTAGGGTTGTATATTATTGTTAGATTAATGAATGAAAATTTAATCAATTGGTTAGTCGGAAAACTGTTGGGGTCTGAGATACATTAACATCTGTTAGAAGCTAAGCACTGTTATAGCGTGCTAACATCTGTTAACCCCTAAGCACTGTTAAAGATCTGTTAAAGGCTAAGCACTGTTATAGCGTGCTTCAACAAACTTTATGAGCTGTTGATCATCATCTGTTAAAGATCTTATATTATAGATCTTCTGTTGAATTGTGTAATATTTGTTGGTGCACAGAAGAACTTAGGTTCATCATACATTTTGCTTCATCAGCAGAGGTTCTCTTTAGCAGACCTTTGCTTCAGCAGTCTTTGTCTTAACAGACCTTTTGGATCATCAACAGAGTTTGTTTGGCTCATGAGCTGAGGTTGTTTGGTTTAACAGAGTTTTCTTTCAACAGTGGTTGTTTTCAACAGACGTTTCTTAGAAAAGTTTAGCGAAACAGATGTTGAGTTTGTCCCTTTGGTAGGAGCAGATTTTTAAAACACTGTTATTTGTAATTACAAGTTGTATACTATTTTATTAATTTTGAGTCTTATATTTTTTTTGTTGAGTGACCGGGAAATGTAATGGAAAATAGTAATGTTGAGATGCAAAATATAGTAATGTGTACTTGAAAAATATAAAAAGGTAAAACCACAAAGTTTTGAAAGTATATACTACGACTACATAACTTCATTCTTAAGTTAGTTTTCAAAGAAGAAATTTGTCCATCAAACATGTCAACTAAAACATAAATTATTAAAGGCTGAAAAGATGTTCAAAGACTATGTCAACAAACTTCAAAGTGTATTTTATCTCCTGTTATACTTTTTTCTTCGACTATCTCAAACCTCAGCTTTTTCCCCACAGATATTCCCGTTTCATCCATGATACGCTGCCAGTTTGTATGCATCACTAGATGGTTGTTGTCGTCAGGTCTTCTAGGATCTCTCCTAACAACCAGCTGTACCAAAAACTTCACATGACCAGATGACAGCACAGCTCTAAGGTAATCATTTAGCTGGTGTTCTCGAACAAAGTTTCTCGGTATTGCCTGTAAAAGAAAAATTTTTCTTTAGTTATTCATTCAAAACATCATATACTTTATGTAATAATAGATAGATCCAATATTATAAGTAAAATCAACCATATTAAAAGTAGATATGTAAATACCAAGCTGTGTGTCTCTAAAACATGGTATTCAAACTGTTTTTTATAATGTGGACGCTTTTTGCGGTGTTGGTGATTGGTACGGCTGCAGTGATGTTTAGTCTCCTCGTGAAGTCCAATCTCGTCTTTGTTAAAAACCTTCACAGTGAAGTTAAAGTCGTCTTCATGAGTACTTCCCATCCATTGAAACAGCAGTTGGCAGCTTTTCGTAATGTCATTTTCGAAGCAAAAAGTTGTCCATCCTGGTCCCATAAAACCAGCAACCAATCCCTATTTTTTTTCAGGAGAGAAAACATAATACACATCAACTTTACTACCCTGCTTTGGTCCATGTACTTTTGCAACCAAGTTATCAATTTTTAATCTCCTCTCCGACAACAGCTATAGCAAATCGTGTGGTAAATGCTATAATTTTCATACATTTCAGAAATGTGATATTAGATTTTATATAGGATACAAAATATAAATTAGAAGTTTTTCTAACAGTCCAAAAGAAACACTGGCAATATATAAAAATAAGGTAGCAATTTTTAACCTGCTTGCAGTATGTTTCTTCTTCAGCCTGTATCAAGCAACCATAAACATAATCTCTGTTCGAGCCATCCTTTCTAATCTCCAATCCCTCATTGTTAAAAACATTTATCTCAAATTTTGCTTCCTTCAATTTTTTTAAACACAACTTGTCTATGTTGTTATTTCTATAAGTTTCAACAAACCGAGTCCATTCTGGCCCGTTTATCCTCTTACTTTTATGACCGATTCTCTGTACTGCAATCTTATACTTAAAACCCATATAATCAACCAATTTTATTACTTTACACTTTCTTGTTAATTGGTTACTCATTATCCTTGGAGGTACCTATGTATATAAAATACACAACATTTAATATATTTTAATTTTATAAATACAGTTTTTAGCATACAATTGTGATTTGAGCTAATTTGTTCTAAGAATATAGCTTACCAATCCCTCATTTAGGTCTATCAATTCAGAGACATTGATAATTATCATAAGCTCCATCAGAAAGTAAAAAATACAATAACAGTTAAATATTAAAACATAAATTCAATTGTATCTGAAAAGCATTCTATTTAAGATATAAAAAATATCCAACACTCTGTAGGACCAAACTTATATGTTGTGTACTTAAATATGGTCCCTACAACCAACAATATGAATCTAACACTGTGTAAGATCAAATTTATATTCTTGTATAATAAAAAAGTATTATATGGCAATAAAGTTTTCAAATATCCATGTTTGTGTCAACTTCAAACTTCAGTTTTTTTCAGCAGACAAGGCTATATTCACTTACAAATCAGACATATGAGTACTATAAACTGATTGCAGAATATTTTATCAAAATTAATAGTGATAGAACAAATGTATCAACACTACATGGCAGTTCATACAATAATTCTAAAATCATTCGTAAAATTTACAACCAAATATTTATGAAACAATAATATTTCAGATTGTTATCTAGATGGAATGAATCAAAATGTAACTAAATAGGTTGATATAAATCTTATTATAAAATAAAGAAAACAAGTTCATATAAGTTTATCTATTTTAACATCAGTAGATTATGATTTTGATGTTTATATAAATTGAAATGAGGAAACTGAAAGGAACATGTCAAATCATACCTATAAAATACACAATAGAACAAAAAAAAACACCTGATCTAAAACTTTAAACTTTTGATCGTCAAGTCTGAAGAAGAAGAAACTGTAGAGTTTTTTCGCCGGAGAAGAAGAGGTGAGATTGTATTGGGATTGTTGAAAATAAGATATTTATATATTAACTTGTAATTGTTTATTTATTTAACTTATAATAATCTTTAACATCGGGATTTAAAAACTATTTTTAATTATATAAATATATTAAATTAATAGATAAGTTTTTCGTATTTAACATTTTAAATTTATAGTCAAGCAGTGGTTGCTGCTGTGTAAAAATTGCCCTATTTTAATGTAAAAGGGGGTAAAGTATAAATTTTACAAAACTTAATTTCAACCAACCAGTGTAAATGTAACATGTGTATTAACTCCATTTAATATACTTTTCATCTCCATTATTGAATATAAGCTCTAGAAAACATATTCGAAAGTTTTCTCAAATAACTTTCTTATCAAAATCGGCAAGGTTCAATTGCATAATATAGATTACACGCTATAAAACCAAGTATTATTTCTTTGAATTTATTGTTTGTATTATAAATGTTAGATTAATCATTATTTGATGTTATGAGTATGTTTTTGTCACTGACGGCGTTTCATATTCTTTCTTGAAGCAAATAATAGTTGTTGTAATCCGGTGTATTTTTATCGATTAAGTACTGCATTAACTTAAATGAAGTTACTGATTGCATTCTCTGTCACAATTTGTGCATGCATCTTCGTGATGTTGTCTTCTACATTAAGATTGATAAATCAACCATATAATTTTTGGTTGATGCTCATTTGCTTAACTGTTGTGAGAGATGATGATTTTCGTTTTAAGCTTTGTTTTTATACAAATAATCCGGTTAATATTTGGTACTTTTGTTTTTTAAGCGCTGATTTAGTTTAAGGGATGTTAGTGTTGTCTATTTTATAATGTTGTTTGTCTATGACTTTTGGTGGATGTTGTTCATCTTTATAATGTGACATCTGTGCTTGTGTTATTTTTGTACAAACTCTGAACAATTCAAATATCAATAAAACAATGTGTTTTGAACCTAATATTTGTTTATTTATGTTTGACATTTTGCACATTTTGATTTTTGATCGATTTTAAACTCTTTATCGCTTTCTAGAAAGTTATACGCAAACTGATGCGTAAACGTAATCAGTTTAACGCGACAAACACTCCGGAACATGACTATTTGCATCAAACTAGAAAAGTCTGTCGTTTCGTATGGCAACGTACATTCAGAACATGATCATAAGCCAAACATACCATAAATAACCTTAACATAGCTTAGAAATAAGCTTTGAGGGGTTCCGTATGCGAAAATACGCTTATTTGATCAAACAGAGACTAAAAGCGTCAAAAACGGCGTAAGTTTGCATTTACACGCATATCTTACGTTCTGACCACATCCGGACATCCAAAAATTTTTGTATTCACTAAATATTTTATCTTAGTGATCGGAATGCAAAAATACCATTCGTCGCTTAATTTGGATCGTTTTCGCGTCCGTTCGAGTTTCGTCGTAATTAGACGAATAGCTTGACCGTACGACCTAACGAACCGACATCCATGATATTTCCAAGCATATTTTGAGTCCCCTATAATTTGACGACCTTGTAGAGCCTTGACAATGGCTTAACGGAGGTCAAATACGTCAAAAATGCCTTTATATGCATGCAGTGACCAAACTTTTAAAATATGAAACTTGTGCAGAACTGCCATGAGGTCGCGGGCCACGAAGCCCAGCCTCATTTCCTACGCTGGGCGCGACAAAACCCCCAGCGATAGAAAACATGTTTTCATCAAACTGTTGATAATTCAGGGGTTGTTCTTGCAAGTTCTTTGTGTGGTGACCAAGTTAACACTTCTCCAAGCATGCTAGTTGTCCTAAAACACTTGTATGGCTAGGATTTAATGCTTGGGGGTTACACAAACACATGGAATGATCTTGTGATTCCATGATTGTGACATCTGTGTCACTGCGACCATCAAACAAATACCAAATCAATGAAATATTGTTTTTTATATTTGGGATTTGTAAAAATATGTGTATCATTTGCACATATCAATTCTTGTTCGATTTCGAGTTTTAAATCGCTTTCTGGTAGGTTATACGCGAACTGATGCGTAAATATAACCAGTTTAATGCAACAAACACTCTGGAATAGTGACATAGGCTTAACATACCTTAAATAACCTTTACATACCTTAGAAATAAGTTTTGGAGGGTTTGGTATGCCGAAATCAAGTTTATTTGATCGCAGGGACTATTTGCGTCAAACTGCGAAAGTAAGTTGTTTCGTACTGTAACGAACATTCCAGACTAAAAGTTAAACATGCCCTAAATATCCTTTACATAGCTTAGAAATAGGCTTTGTGGTGTTTGGCGCGCAAAAATAAACTTTTTGGTCAATCAGGGACTAAAACGTCAAAAAGTGCTTAAGTTTGCATTTTCGCGCATATCTTACGTTCTGAATATATCCGGACACCCAAAAATTTATGTAATCATTAAAGTATTTTATTTTAGTGATTGTCATGATAAAATTCCGTTCGTCGCGTAATTTGGATCGTTATTCGCGTCCGTTCGTGTTTCGTCGTAATTAACCGAACAACGTAACCGTACGACCAAACGAACCGACAGCCGAGATGTTTTTGAGCATGTTTCATGTTGCCTACACTTTAACTTCATTTTAGAGCTTTGAAATGAGGTTAACGGGGCTTAAATGTGTCAAAACGCATCAAAACTCAAGTTCGGAGACTCAGGGGCCTGTTCTGCCAATTTGTGAAACTAACTGCCAGCAGACCAGGTCCTTACGGACCGTATGAGTGTGCTTACGGTCCGTAAGCCCTTCCCAGATCAGCAGACTTCATTTTCTATAACCCAGCTGCTCCCATTGTTTTGTACATGGTTTCTTCCATTCTAGGGGCTTGTTTTGGGTGCCCTAATGTATTGCAAAACAGGGGGTGCACATGTAAGACCAAGATCGAAGCTCGGTTTTCGATAAACGATCCTAACGGTTGTCCAATTCCTATAAATACCCACAAATTTTCATTGTTGCAACACACAAATCTGATTCATTTTGCTCTAAGTTGGGGTTTAGTACCTCATACCTGAGCAATTTAGGTCAAGATTTCCTTGCTTGGACCCGTTGTAAGCTTCTTTCGTTCTTTTATGCGTTTTTAAGCATGAAAGTCAAACAGTGTTTGACTTTCTGCTTTGACCGGTCAATGGTCAACACGAAGTTCGTTTGAACTTCGTAACGTGAGTGTAATCACGATGGTCATAGTCCTTTGTGACTATACCTACTGATTACCACGTTATTTAGGTGTAGTGACGAGTCATAGTTTCGGTCAAAATACGCGTTTATGCGTATTTTGCAACCAATCTATTTTTGGGTATCAAGACCCTTTGTCTTGATATCAAACTTGTTTTCAAACTTCATTAAACATGTTTTAACATGTTTAACTCGTCACTTTTAGCCTAGTGCTTGTGTAGAGTCGTAAGTCAAGCGGTCTTGACAACCGCTTAGACTTTCGAACTCGACCCGTTTGGTCGATCTTTAGGATCCGACCAAACATGTTTAGTGACCATAGTTGTATAGGGAATAACCTTCCGAGGTTATACCTTATGGTCACTTAGTTTAATTAGTTGTGTGATAGTAGTTTATATGCCTTAGGTAAATGACCAAAATGCCCTTTTCATGCATAATTGGTATTTAAGCATATGTAACCTAAACTTTTGTCACTTAACTGATTATGCAACATATTTAAACATGTTTAGGCATATAATACTTATCATAGGACTAGTTAGTCGTTCCGAACGTGTTTTACGCGAACGACGCGTTAAAGTAGCATAAGCTACCTAAATGAGTCGTAACGGGTCGAAAACACTTAGGATAGGTTCCATTTTAGTATGTAGGCTTTGTTAAACCATATCACATGAGTTCTAATACTCATTTGGTTTACGAAACCTCATCCTATCCGATCTTCCGATTTAGGTCCGGTTTATTAACATAGTTACCTATATTAGGTGTCGTTTGATTCCGTGATCGCTCTAGCTTTGCTTGGTTGTTATTCAAGACTTCTAGGATATCTCAAGTGAGTACATAGACCCTTCTTTTACTGTTTTTAAACTGTTTTTGGGGTGGGTGAAACAGATGTGCCTAATTGTTACTTTCGAGCTTTTCATGCTTTTATACATATACTTGCTATGTTCATTAGTACACATATAGTACATGATTTCATTATGTTTCGCTATGTATGTTCACTTAGCATGCTAGCACATTGATTTTCATAAATGCCTTTGTTGCATATGTTCATCTAACATATGGACACATTGATTTACATTACACTTTGTTGCATATGTTCATCCAGCATACAAACACATTGTTTTACATTTTTGAACTATTGAACCGTCTGGAACTGTTTGACCTATATGAATTATTTGAACTGTTGGAACCGTTTGATCCTTGTGAACTGTTTGGAACTGTTTGATTTATATGAACCGTTTGGAACTATTTGATCCTTGTGAACCGTTTGGAACTGTTTGATTGATGTGAACCGTTTGGAACTGTTTGAACCGTTGGGTAAGGGAAGTGATTAGGTAACGGGGCGGGTGTAATGTGTTAAAAGCATGGTGGATACGCCGCTGGTACTTCCTATATATAAGTGCTTTTAACACATTATATATCGTTGTGTTACCTAGATCACTTGGGCAAAGGTTATCAAAACGAAGTTATATTACAAGGTTTTCCTAACAATATAAACCATTCGAGTTTTATTACAAAAATGATATACGATTTGGGTTCTCATAAACAAATGTTTTTGAGTTAAGGTTCATGGCATCGAGGTTTTATAAACTCTAACCAACCTGTTTTGACTTGGTTATTTCAATTTCTAATATAAACATTTGACAAAACTGGTCTTTTTTCTAAATATTAATTTATAAAGTCGTCCGAGTTATTTCAAAATGTAAACGAGCCATGAATCTGACACTCACAGAAAACCTATGTACTCGCCGGTATTTTTATGCTGACGTATTTTCACATGTGTTTCAGGTACCATAGTTGATGATGATTGTTGATGATATTGGTGTATGCTCACATAGGAATGGACGAGGCCTTAGTGACTTAATAATAATGAAAGTTTATTTGTTCATGTTTTGTTCTAATTTCAATACAATGTAATAAACTTCATTCAATAAAACATAACTTTAATCCATGTGTTGTGAAACAATGATTCTGTAGCTTCACTCCCCGACGTTTCCACCACGGTTTGTTGTTTTAACGCGGTCGGGGTGTGACAATGATCACTATAAATAGCCAAGCACATTTCATTTCCAAATTGCTCATTTCCATTATTTGAACTCTAAATAGAGGAATTCCTGCTAAGGAGTCATCTACCTGAGTTCTAATACCTTCTTTCCAGCCTTTGAACACCTTGTAAGTGTTCTTTCATGGCTTAGTTCTTATTTTTAGCTATTTAGAGCTGAAAGTCAAAACAGTTTGACCAACATTTTGACTTTCGATTTTGACCATCAATTGGTAACTTTGCAACGTGATTGTAATCATGATGGTTATAATCCTTAGCGATTATACCTACTGATTACCACGTTGACTATGCGTAGTGACGAGTCAAAGTTTCAGTCAAAAATGCGTATTTACACTCATTTTGCAACGGAACTACCTTTAGGTATCAAAACACTTTGTTTTGATACAAAGCACTTTGTTTTGATACCAAATCAGTTTTCTAAGTTAGTTAAACATGTTTTGACATGTTTAACTCGTCACTACTAGTTTAGTGCTTATTTAGGGTCGTAAGTTAAGCGGTTTAAACAACCGCTTAAACTTTCGAACCCGACCCATTTGGTTGATTATTAGGATCCGACCAAACTTATTTAGTGATCATAGTTGCATAGGGAATAACCTACTGAGGTTATACCTTATGAACACATAGGTTGGTTAGTTATTTGTTAAGTAGTTTATATGCCTATAGAAAATGACCAAAATGCCCTTTTGAAGCATAAATTCGTATTTTGCATATGTAATCAAGTTTTTGACATATAAACTGATTTAGTAACACATTTAGGCATAATTGGGCATGTAAGACTTAACTTAGGAATTAGATAACCATCCGACCTTAGATTTACGCAAATGACACGTTAAAGTGGCTCAAACTACCTTAACGGGTCGAAACGGGTCAAAAGCACTCAGGTGAAGTTTCTAATCAGAATGTTAGGTCTATTAAATCATGCCATATGAGCTCCAATACTCATTTGATTTATAGAACCTCATTCTATCCTATCTCCCGATTTAGGATCCGTTTATTAACATAGTTACCTATATTAGGTGCCTTGTTGATTTCATGATCCTTGAAGCTTTATTTGGTCTTATTCTCAAGACTAATAAGCAATCCCAAGTGAGTACATAGTCCCCTCTTTTACTGCTTTCAAATATTTTGGGGTGATACACATGTGCATACTTGTTACTTTCATGCTTTCATTGCTTTTTATGACATAAACATGCTAGTTTCACTTAGTGCACTTATAGTACATGATTTCAACTATGTTTTGCTATGTATGTTGATTGAGCATGCTAGCACATTGAATTTCATAAACACTTTTGTTGCATATGTTTACTCAGCATATGGACACATTGTTTTACATTACATTTCTGCTGCATATGTTTACTCAGCATATGGGCACAATTGATTTCATGAACATTTCTACTATGTATGTTTACTTAGCATACTTAGTACATGGTTTTCACAATACAAGCTTACATTGGTATGACATTTGGTATGTTTAACAGAACAATAATACATTCATTAACATTGATCACGCCGCTCGGTAGTATGTAATGGTACCATAGGACTTGACAAATCCCGTTCCCGACTTCCTAGGTTTGTTTGGAAGTAGGGAATGACAGAATCTGATATACATAACTGATAAACCTTTACTTGTTAAGGGTTTGTCCTACAGTCGCAAGGCTTAAATGTATGCGATAAACATTACGGCATAAATGTTTGTATCCATAAAGCATTGTTTTCTGCAAAACATAACTTTTGATTTAAACTTAGGTTTATTCAAAGACATTGTTTTGTACATTTTACATATGGGGTTGAGTAAATACTTTTTATTCACCATACATGACATTTGTTTTCACCTTAACATTATACATATGGTTTGAGTGGGTACTTTCTACTTGCCATACATTACATTTGGTTATACATGACACAGTTGATACATGACATTGGACATGGTTTACACATAAACATTTTGACATTGGTTTAAACAAGACATTTTGGTTGGTTATTGATAAGTGACTTATATAACGAGGCTATGTGTAATGTGATAAAAGCATGGTGGATACGCCGCTGGTACTTCCTATATATAACTGTTTTTATTATGTTATACATTGTAGCGTTATCTAAACCACTTCGACAATGACATGAAACATTTTTATACAAATAACATATTTTACAAGACATTGTTTTACATACGACATGTTTTACACAAATTAATCTTTCTTGGTTAATTATTTAACCATGCATTATTCTTTTATTATCATCTGATTTTCACCTTGATTTTCATATGATTTTATAAAAGAAAACAGTTTTATAAGGATCATGACTACTTTTGTTAAACATTTCTTTTAACTACAAGTCATGAATCCTGCATAAACAAAACCTATGTATCTCACAGGCATTTTTATGCTGACATACCTATTTTCACATGTGTTTCAGGAGCTAATGCTTGATGTTGATTGTGCTACACTTAGGCGGACTCGGGCGTTAGTGACTTAAAAGACAGTTTAAATATGTTATGTTTTCGTTAATTCAAAAGGCAATGTAAACAATTTAAACAATAATACAAAACTTTAATTACCATGGTTGTGGAATAATAATTCTGTCGCATCACTCCCTGATATTTCTGCCGCGGTTTGTTGTTTTAACGCGGTCGGGGTGTGATAGAAGAGTTGGTATCAGAGCCAATGGTTATAGGGAATTAGGTTATTAGTAATCCTTTGACCTAGACTATAACTTTTCTAGGACCCTAACACAAGTTATCTTGTGTTTAGATCTTAAAACGATACACATCACCTATCCTTAGGTGATTACCAAAACATGAACACAAATTTCCAAAACAATTTTGAAAATAATCACCAACCCTTGGATGATTCATTTTTGGTTAATGCTTTCAAAATTTTCATAAAAATCTCGTCAAAGTTTGGGTATAAATAATGTGAACACGTGCAATCTGGAAGGGTGGATGCCTGTACCTCGAGTTTTCTGTCTAAGGCTAGAGTGTTCGTACAAATCCGCAATATCAGACCAGTCACTCTTACCTAGGAACTCTAGGAGTGAGTGTCCACTTATAGGCTAAATCATGTCTTCGCAATACATTGTTATGACCCATTTACTTTGATTAGTCACTGTGTGTCGTTTGTTTGTTATGAGGTAACGAACAAATGACTACCATCCTTACTTTCTGTCGATATTTATGACATATCATTTTCACCACATCATCTCACTCGCTTTCTCTCATGTTTCCTCTTTTAGAATGCCTCCTCGACGTAACGTTCAACATCTTGACGCCGAACTGGTGGCTATTATAGCACAACAGATGGCTGCTATGCTACCAAATCTCATCACTCAAATTAACCAAGCCAACAATAACAATAATGCACCTGCTCCATGCAATTTCAAAAGTTTTAACTCGGCTAAACCACTCAAGTTTAGTGGTTCTGAAGGAGCAACTTGGCTTCTCTAGTGGTTTGAGAGTCTTGAGAGCACTTTTCGCCATGTTCAGTGTCCTAACAACCGTAAGGTCGAGTTTGCTTCTAGCGTATTCCAAAAGATGGCTCTCACATGGTGGAATGGGTTAATGAGAGATCGAGGTGCTGAGGTTGCTTTGGGTCAAACATGGGAGGAACTTAGAGCTCTTATGATGAGATAGTTCTGCTCTCGTCATGAGTAGAGGGCACTAGAAAATGAGTTCCATGACTTTTAGCAAGATAGTGGTGAACACCGAGCTTACACTGACAGATTTGAGGAGTTAAGCTTGCTATGTCCGACGCTGGTCACGCATTTGGACAAGGCAATTGAGAAATACATAGATGGTTTGCCAGATCCTGTTCAGGATATTGTCACTGGCAGTAACCCGACTACGGTCCGACAGACCATTGAGCTAGCTGCAACCCTAACTGACTCTCAAGTCAAAAAGGGGAAACTCCACAGAAAAGGCGACAAGAAACAGTCTAATAACACCAAGGAGCAAAAGGGTAAAAAGGCTGAGTCCTCAAGGAAGTCTAAGAAGCGTAAGGCTTCTAAGAACTTTGTTGTTATAGCACAAGCTAACCAGGCAGCTCCTAATCAGCCTGCACAACCAGCTGCCAAGAGGCAGTATGCTGGAAACGCACCTCTGTGCACCAAATGTAACAGCCATCATCAACCACACGTGCAGTGCAGTATCTGCACTAACTGTGGGAAATCGGGTCACCTGGCCAACACCTGCCGCTTTGCTCCTAACCAAAACCAGACAGCTCAAAACCCTGCTGCTGCACGACCTCACTATCCGCCTGGTCCGTGTTACAACTGTGGGGATCTGACCCACTACAGGAACAATTGCTCGAAGTTGGCAAACGCAAATCAGGCACAGGCTCGTGGTCGAGCTTTTAATTTGAATGCAAATGAGGCACGTGCAGATAACAAAGTGGTGAACGGTACGTTCTTTGTTAACAACTAACCTGCTTCTGTTTTATTTGATTCGGGTGCCGATAAGAGTTTTGTGTCATTAGCTTTTGAGCCTTTGCTTTCGATGACTAGAACAAAACTAGGAAAGCCCTTGATAGTAGAAGTTCGTCGGGAGAAACCCGTTAGTGGTCTTAAACTTATGTCTTGTACCCAAGCCCAAAAATACCTACGAAAGAAATATGTCGCCTTCTTGGCACATGTCGTAGAGGAGAAAAGCAAGGGTAAGACTATCCAAGATATCCCTATAGTTCGGGATTATCCTGAGGTATTTCCTGAAGAATTACCTGGTTTACCCCCTGTACGCCAAGTTGAGTTTCGTATTGATCTTGTGCCTGGCGCAAATCCTATTGCTAAATCTCCATACCGTCTTGCACCGTCTGAGATGCAAGAGCTATCTAAGCATCTTTAGGAACTTTCTGACAAAGGATTCATTCGTCCGAACTTTTAACCTTGGGGCGCTCCTGTCCTATTCATTAAAAAGAAACATGGATCTTTCAGAATGTGTATCGATTATCATGAGCTTAACAAGCTTACCATCAAGAATCGATATCCCCTACCTCGCATTGATGATCTCTTTGATCAGCTACATGGTGCTACTTTCTTTTCAAAGATTGATCTATGTTTTGGGTATCATCAACTTCGAGTGCTTGAAGAAGATATGCCCAAACAGCTTTTCACACAAGATATGGTCATTATGAGTTCACTGTTATGCCCTTTGGTTTAACAAATGCTCCTGCTGTTTTCATGAACTTGATGAATAGGGGTTGTAAGCCTTATTTAGACAAGTTCATCATCGTTTTCATTGACGACATTTTGATCTATTCTAATACACGAGCCGAGCATGAACAACATCTCCGTCTTACTATAGAACTCCTGAAGAAAGAACAACTTTTTGCCAAATTCTCCAAGTGTGAATTCTGGCTTAAGGAAGTTCAATTTTTGGGACACATCGTTAACGAACAAGGTATACATGTAGATCCCGCAAAAATCAGTGTGATTAAGGATTGGGATACACCTACTACTCCTACCGAGGTTCGTTCATTTCTTGGTCTAGCAGGTTATTATCGTCGTTTCATTGAAAACTTCTCCAAGATTGCGGTTCCTCTCACTGCTTTAACTTAGAAGAACAAACCTTTTGAGTAGGGATCCAAACAGGAAGAAGCTTTTCAGGCCTTGAAATAGAAACTTTGCAATGCACCTATTATATCTTTACCTGAGGGCAATGACGACTTTGTCGTATACTATGATGCATCCAACTTAGGTCTTGGCTGCGTTCTTATGCAAAGAAACAAAGTCATAGCCTATGCATCAAGACAGCTGAAGGTACACGAGAAAAACTACACGACTCATGATCTTGAGTTAGGTGCAGTAGTCTTTGCTCTCAAAATCTGGAGACACTACCTTTATGGTACAAAATGTGTGGTTTTCACTGACCACAAAAGTCTCCAACATATTTTCAATCAGAAAGAACTTAAAATGAGGCAACGACGTTGGGTTGAACTTCTAAACGACTACGATTGCGAAATTCGCTACCATCCTGGTAAGGCGAATGTCGTGGCTGACGCATTGAGTCGTAAGGCGAATGTCGGGATGTTGATATTCAAACCCGCATTTCTCAGGCTCAACATACTTGTGTTACACAAGACTTGATGGGTAAGGAATTACCATATCATCTTAAACCTGAGCTTGAACTAAAAGACTTTAGGCTATTTTATTTCATGGGCTGTTTGTGGGTCCCAAGTCAAGACAATCTTCGCACCTTGCTAATGGATGAAGCACATAAGTCTCGATATTCTATTCATCCTGGTGTAGACAAAATGTATAAGGATCTTCGAACCCAGTACTGGTGGCCGGGTATGAAGAAAGAAATTGCCTTATATGTATCCAAATGCCTTAGTTGTCTCAAGGTTAAGGCAGAACACCAACATCCCTCTGGATTATTGGAGCAACCAGAGATACCGGTTTGGAAATGGGAAAACATTTCTCTGGATCTCATTACCAAGCTGCCAAGCACTAAAAGAGGTCATGACGCCATTTGGGTAGTTGTTGATCGTCTTACAAAGTCATCACATTTCATGCCGATCCGTGAGAATCTATCTGCTGACAAGCTTGCTAAAATCTATCTGGATGAGATTGTATCCCGACATGGTGTTCCTTTTAACATTATAACTGACAGAGATGCTCGATTCTCGTCTCACTTTTGGAGAACCATGCAATCTCCCATGAGAACCCAACTTAATTTGAGCACAGCTTATCATCCTCAAACGGATAGTCAATCTAAAAGAATAATCCAGACACTGGAGGATATCCTTAGAGCATGTGTAATCGATTTTGGTGGTAGTTGGGATTCGCAACTACGGTTGATCGAATTCTCCTACAATAATAGTTATCACTCGAGCATCAACATGGCTCCTTTCGAGGCTTTATACGATCGAAAATGTCGTTCACCGGTCTGCTGGAATGAGATAGGTGAAGTTCAGCTTACTGGACCTGAACTCATTCTAGAGACTATAGATAAGGTCAAGAAGATTCGCGATAACCTACAGACAGCTGGAAGCCGTCAAAAGAGTTACGCGGATCGACGACGCAAGCCCTTAGAATTTCAAGTCGGTGATCAAGTCCTACTCAAGGTATCCCATTGGAAAGGTGTGATTAGATTTGGAAAGAAAGGAAAACTTGCACCACGCTATGTTGGACCATTCAAGATCGTTGAAAGAATCGGAAAAGTAGCCTACAAACTAGACCTACCTCCTGAACTTGGAAATGTTCATCCAACTTTCCACATGTTCAATTTCAAAAAGTGTTTAGCTGATGAGAACCTCCATATACCACTTGATGAAATTCGTGTTGATAACACGATGCACTTCGTTGAGAAACCTGTGGAAATCATGGACCGTGAAGTCATGAGGCTCAAACACAAGCGCATACCTATTGTTAAAGTTCGTTGGGAATCTAAACATGGCCCAGAATTTACTTGGGAGTGTGAAGATCAAATGAAAGCAAAATATCCACATCTATTCTCACAAGTTTCCTCCAAATAAATTGCGGGACGAAATTTCCTAAAGTGAGGGAGACTGTGACATCGGTGCTTGTGTTATTTTTGTACAAACTCTAAATAATTCAAATATCAATAAAACAATGTGTTGATCCTAATATTTGTTTATTTATGTTTGACATTTTGCACATTTTAATTTTTTGTCGATTTTAAACTCTATATCGCTTTCTGGAAAGTTATACGCAAACTGATGCGTAAATGTAATCAGTTTAACGTGACAAACACTTCGGAACATGACTATTTGCGTCAAACTGCAAAAGTCTGTCGTTTCGTATGGAAACGTACATTCCGGAACATGATCATAAGCTAAACATACCATAAATAACCTTAACATAGCTTAGAAATAAGCTTTGAGGGGTTCGGTATGCGAAAATACGCTTATTTGATCAAACAAGGACTAAAAGCGTAAAAAACGGCGTAACTTAGCATTTACGCGCATATCTTATGTTCTGACCACATCCGGACATCCAAAATTTTTTTATTCACTAAAATATTTTATCTTAGTGATTGGAATGCAAAAATACCATTCGTCTCTTAATTTGGATCGTTTTTGCGTCCGTTCGAGTTTCGTCGTAATTAGACAAATAAGGTGACTGTACGACCAAACGAACCGACATCCGTGATATTTCCAAGCATATTTTGAGTCCCCTATATTTTGACGACCTTGTAGAGCCTTGAAAATGGCATAACGGAGGTCAAATACGTCAAAAATGCCTTTATATGCATGCAGGGACCAAACTTGTAAAATATGAAACTTGTGTTGAACTGCCATGAGGTCGCGGGTCGCGAAGCCCAGCCTCATTTCCTACGCGGGGCGCGACAGGACCCCCAACGACAGAAAACTTGTTTTCAGCAAATTGTTGATAATTCAGGGGCTGTTCTTGCAAGTTCTTTGTGTGGTGACCAAGTTAACACTTCTCCAAGCATGCTAGCTGTCCTAAAACACTTGTATGGCTAGGATTTAATGCTTGGGGGTTACAAAAACACATGGAATGATCTTGTGATTCCATGATCACTATAAATAGCCAAGCACGTTTCATTTCCAAATTTCTCATTTCCATTATTTGAACTCTAATTGGAGGAATTCATGCTAAGGAGCCACCTACCTGAGTTCTAATACCTTCTTTCCAGCCTTTGAACACCTTGTAAGTGTTCTTTCATGGCTTAGTTCTTATTTTTAGCTATTTAGAGCTGAAAGTCAAAACAGTTTGACCAACAGTTTGACTTTCGATTTTGACCATCAATTGGTCAAGTCAAAGTTCAATTGAACTTTGCAACGTGATTGTAATCACGATGGTTATAATCCTTAGTGATTATACCTACTTATTACCACGTTGACTAGGCGTAGTGACGAGTCAAAGTTTCGGTTAAAATGCGTATTTACGCGCATTTTGCAACGGAACTACCTTTAGGTATCAAAACACTTTGTTTTGATACCAAATCAGTTTTCTAAGTTAGTTAAACATGTTTTAACATGTTTAACTCGTCACTACAAGTTTAGTGCTTACTTATGGTCGTAAGTTACGCGGTCTAAACAACCGCTTAGACTTTCGAACCCGACCCGTTTGGTCGATCATTAGGATCCGACCAAACTTATTTAGTGATCATAGTTGCATAGGGAATAACCAACTGAGGTTATACCTTATGATCACATAGGTTGGTTAGTTATTTGTTAAGTAGTTTATATACCCATAAAAAATGACCAAAACGCCCTTTTGAATCATAAATTCGTATTTTGCATATGTAATCAAGTTTTTGACATATAAACTGATTTAGTGACATATTTAGGCATAATTGGGCATGTAAGACTTAACTTAGGACTTAGATAACCATGCGACCTTAGATTTACGCAAACGACACGTTAAAGTGGCTCAAACTACCTTAACGGGTCGAAACGGGTCAAAAGCACTTAGGTTAAGTTTCTAATCAGAATGTTAGGTCTATTAAATCATTCCATATGAGTTCCAATACTCATTTGATTTGTAGAACCTCATTCTATCCTATCTCCCGATTTAGGATCCGTTTATTAACATAGTTACCTATATTAGGTGCCTTGTTGATTTCGTGATCCTTGAAGCTTTATTTGGTCTTATTCTCAAGACTAATAAGCAATCCCAAGTGAGTACATAGTCCCCTCTTTTACTGCTTTCAAATATTTTGGGGTGATACACATGTGCATACTTGTTACTTTCATGCTTTCATTGCTTTTTATGACATAAACATGCTAGTTTCACCTAGTACACTTATAGTACATGATTTCAACTATGTTTTGCTATGTATGTTGACTGAGCATGCTAGCACATTGAATTTCATAAACACTTTTGTTGCATATGTTTACTCAGCATATGGACACATTGTTTTACATTACATTTATGCTGCATATGTTTACTATGTATGTTTATTTAGCATACTTAGTACATGGTTTTCACAATACATGCTTACATTGGTATGACATTTGGTATGGGCACAATTGATTTTATGAACATTTTTACTATGTATGTTTATTTAGCATACTTAGTACATGGTTTTCACAATACATGCTTACATTGGTATGACATTTGGTATGTTTAACGGAACGATAATACATTCATTAACATTGATCACGCCGCTCGGTAGTATGTAATGGTACCATAAGACTTGACAAATCCCGTTCCCGACTTCCTAGGTTTGTTTGGAAGTAGGGAATGACAGAATCCGATAAACATAACTGATAAACCTTTACTTGTTAAGGGTTTTTTACCCAGTCGCAAGGCTTGAATGTATGCGATAAACATTACTACATAAATGTTTGTATCCATAAAGCATTGTTTTCTGCAAAACATAACTTTTGATTTAAACTTAGGTTTATTCAAAGTCATTGTTTTGTACATTTTACATATGAGGTTGAGTAAATACTTTTTATTCACCATACATGACATTTGTTTTCACGTTAACATTATACATATGGTTTGAGTGGGTTCTTTCTACTTGCCATACATTACATTTGGTTATACATGACACAGTTTGTGATATCCCGTACTTTCAGGTTAACGCCGTTAACCCTTTTTCTGTTAATTACAATTTATAAACACACAAGTTAGTAGCACACAAACAAAAATACGGAGTTATGTTGGTTAAATTTCTAAAACGAAGGACCTAAATGTCATTCTACAAAGTTATTGTGATAACTTTCTGCCCAAGCTTTGAATTGAGAAACTTGAGGGACCAATTATGCATTTATTGTAAGTTGTTTAAAAATAATAATAATAAAATCAAAACCAACCCTAGGCCTCCCCTCCCACTCACGTACGTATTCTCCCTCTCTCTCACTCTAGGCGACTTCAAGAAAACCAAGAACCCTAATCTTGCTTGTTTGATCTTCTTCTCCGTCTCTTGGCTCTTTGCTTGCTTTCGGTAATCACATCTTGGTTATTATATTGCATTTACGTGTGTGTGATTTGAAATCTTGATCTTGCTTTGATGTTTGTTGCATGAAAACATGATCTTATACGTGTTAGGGTTTGCTAAAAAAACATGTATTTTGATGTTTATGTAATGATTCTTGATAGTAAAGTAACTTGATGATCATGTATGCATGCTAGGGTTTTGATTATGTTTGATGTTGATGATAACTTGATGCTAAATTCGTGTATGTTGTATTATTGGGGTTTTGATTGCTGAAAATAGGGTTTATAGTGTTATAAACATGTTTTAATTGAAAGCTGAATTCAAACAGAATCTGATCAGAATTTACAGCTAACTTGTATCGGCTGTAACAGGGTACAAACTTAACAAAAACGTGCAATTTCTGAACCAATGATATGCTTCCAGGAAATATCTTTCAAAACCCTTTGGAATTGCATTTTTTCGACGAAAATTGAATGTTTTATTAATTTTTCCGTATTGAAAGTTCAGGCTGCGTTTTCTCTCAGAATTTGCAGCCCATTATGAATGTCATAACTCAATATAGGAATTGATTTATGATCTGAAATTTTTACTGGAAGTACTTCCAGGTGATTCCCAAAATCTCCAACTGGAATTTCGTCAATCGGATAAACGAGGAATTTTAAATGAATTTTTCCGTAAGCTGTAGTCAGAAGTGACGAATCTGATTCCAGATTAGTAAATAATTTTTTATGAATTATTGGTGAAGAGTTAGACCTTGAAATTTTACGCGTGCTGCGAAGAATGGAAAATCGCACACCGACTTGTTTCAGCAACAGCCGCGAGGATATCACGAATTTGGAGTTCCAGGCGACCATTGAAGGCTGTTTGAAGATCTTTGGAGTGCTCGGACGCTAGGAATCATTCGGGTAACGCTTTGAAGCATTCGGGAGTGAAGACTACGGGTTTAATCATCCTATTCTTTCTTTTTCGTTTGTTTTAAGTTGTAACTTGATGAATTCAGAACTTATATTGATTATGATTAAGTTTCTGATTATGTTTAGCGGCTAAAAACTTCATACTACCTAGGTTACGACAATGGTTTAATAAAAGCTTGGATTTTTATTCGTTAATAATGTGGTTTATGGGTTTTCTTGAATTGTAATCGATTATGGAATTTTAATTTGGTGCATATGCATGCTTGATATTGTTTTATTACTATTTATCGCTTCGTATAATCCTTGGTGACGGTCTATATCACATAATAGGGTTGTGCTAGGGTTTTAGATTTAGGTGAGTGTCTATATCACGTTATAAATCTTTAATCCTTTAAGGTGAAAATCTAGTAGGTAACCTTAGAAGTAATATTCGGTAATTTCATAAAATCAAGTGTTCTACTAATCTTGTCGCTGTACGGCTCGAGGTTGTTAATAGGTCTTGGTTTGGTATATAGCTAGGATTAGGTTTTGTAAGAAATCGGTCTAGTTCCCTAACCATTCTCTTGTCTATTAAACCAAGTTAGAACCCATGGTTGCCTTAGACTTTCGCGTTGTAAGGAAGATCGTCACATTAAGGCACTTTTCAAGAAGTTAGAGGACTGTAAGGAAGTCTAACAACCGGTAATCATAACAGCCTAGGTAGTGCCATAAGAATCACCTCGAGAAGGGTTGAGGGGCTTAGTTGGTGTCTTAATAGGTTTAGCATTAAAATATCCCGGTTCCATACCACATTACTTTCGAATAGAAATCCGTTCCAAATTAAACTTGTGTCTAGCCTAGGTAGTCTTCATCGCCACTGGTTCAAGTCTTCGTTCGAGATTGTGTTTAGTATTTTATTGTTATTCTAGTTTAAAATTTTATTATTATTTAGGATTTTTAGAAAACCCCCCTCCCATCAAATAAACAAATTTAGTTAAGTCATGTCAGTCATAGTCTAGATAGAGTCTTAGCGTAATCATTAGAGTCTCGTGATTTCGATACTCAGACTTACTGTAGCTATACTACATTGATCGGTACACTTGCCGGTTGTGTGGTTTAGTTTTAGATCGAGTCTAAGTTTATAAATTTAAAGCTTAGAGTGTCTTGATTTAGGGTAATTTCAGTTGTTTTTATTAAACTACTTCGAGCACATCAAGTTTTTGGCGCTGTTGCCGGGGACTCTTTGGCGATTGCGTTGATTACTTTGTTTGGACTTATTTGACATATTACATGCTATTTGTTTGTTCGTTGAGTCCTAGAAGTTTAATTATAAAAAAATCAAAAAAATATTTTTTTTCGTGTCGTTTCTAGTTATCGAGTCTTTATTAGAGTCTACTTACTTGTTTGTTTTCGGTTTTGCAGTGGATGCCCCATACACGCTCACAGGGAGCGCCGCCGATTCTGTTTGCAGTCAAGTCGTCCGCTTCATCCATTGCACCCGAGGTAAGTTCTTCTAGCTCTTCCTCTTCACCACCACATCGCGACTTCACTCAGAAGTCATCACCTGAAAGTCCTACACCCGCGGTTCAGATGGCGAATCGCACCGTTTACGAGCAGGCTACTACTGGTTTCACTGGCGCTAATTCGCCCATCACCCTTCCGAACATTACGAATGATAGGTCTTGGCAGATTCCTTCTTACATCATGACCGCCATTGCAAATTCTTGCCAGTTCCATGGTCGCGGCAATGAGGATGCACCAGCTCATATCAATCGCCTCACTCGTCTTTGTAGCACTTTTTCCATCGAGGGTGTGAACCTCGATACTCGCTATCTTCAGGTCTTTCCATTCTCACTCGCAGGTCGCGCAGCGACTTGGCTCGATTCTCAGCCAGCAGGCACTTACACCACTTGGGCGGGTCTTCACGATGCCTTCTTAGCCAAATACTTTCCACCAGCTAAAGCATCCCGCCTTCGTGATCAGATTCACTCCTTCCGCATGGAGCGTGATGAGCCATACCACATGGTCTGGGAGCGTTTTCAGATGCTGATTTCTCGTTGTTCACAACATGGTTTGTCTGATTAGGCGCTAGTTGAAAAGTTCTACAATGGTCTCACCCCTGAAATCAGAGCTTGTTTCGATACTTCAGCTGGAGGTCAGCTTATGGGAAAGAAGATAGTGAATGAGTGCAATGATTTGTTCGAGAGTTTCGCCAATTCTGATATGGATTACACCACTACCAGCAGGACTTCCATTCCTGTTCATACCTCCTCGGCCGCTCGAGGGGTAAACCAAGTTAGCTTGGATCCATCGGTAGCTGCTGCTTTTGAGAGTTTGAAGCAAGAGTTGAATGAGATCAAGAAAAAGGTTGATAGGTGTGAGGTGTGTAGACGAGGCCACGACACTTTAGATTGTCCCATACTTACACTAGAGCAGGTTGAGTATATAGCCGGTCAGTCTAGGGGTCCCACGAATTCGTTCAATAATTCTAATTACAATTCCAACTGGCATGGTAGTGGAAACAATAGTGGTTTCCGCTCTTCTGGCAATCCTCCTGGTTTTTCGTCTGGTCAAGTTTAAAGTAGGGGGCCTGGTTTTTACACGAGTGTTGGTTCAGGTCAGGGTGGTCAGTTTAGTGGTTCAGGTTCGAGTGGACAGTTCGCTAGTGGGGGGTCAAATCAAGAGAGTCAAGGTAGTGGTAAGGGTGTAGAGGGTAGTTTGAGTAGGATGGAAGAGATGTTCGCTCAGATGATGGCGCATAATCAGACAACACAGAAGTCCTTAGCTGATTTAAGAAATTTTGTTAAAAATCAAGAGCAGATTAATAAAAATAACGATCTTCAGTTCAAGAGTCAGCAATCCACACTTTTGGACCTTTAAAGAACAGTGGGTGGAATAGCTAAGCAGTTGCAGGAGCACCCACCTGGCCAGTTCTCAGTAAATACCTACCCGAATCCAGCTAACCATTCAGCTAAAGCAATTACAACCTGAAGTGGAAAGAGTTTGGGGGAGGTAGTACGAGAGAGAGTTGAGGAATAGAAAGAGGATGAAGTCAATGAGGAGATCGAGATGGAGGCTCCAGGCAAGGTGCACATGAGGCTAGACCCAGCAAGTACCGCACACGCCGAGGAGTCTCCAGTGGAGAAGAAAGTAGAGAAGCAATCGACGAAGGTTCGGCCATCGCTAGTTATTGATCATTCTCGCATCCCATATCCCGCCCGCCTTAAGCATCAGAAATATGCTAAGGAGTACGGGCAATTTCTTGAGATGTTTAAGCAGTTGAAAATAAATCTTCCGTTTGTCGAGGCGCTTCAATCTATGCCTAAGTATGCGAAATTCCTTAAAGATCTTTTGAAGCGAAAGGAGAGAATTGGTGAGCTTTCGAATATTCTGTTGACAGGAGGTTGTTCCGCGGTTTTCTTGAATAAGCTACCAGAGAAGTTAACCGATCCTGGTACATTTACCATTCCTTGCCTTTTTGGTGGAGTCGTTACCCCTGCTCACGCTCTAGCGGATTTGGGCACCAGCATCAATCTTATGCCGTTTTCGTTGTATGAGAAGCTTGGGTTAGGAGAGCTTACGCCCACTCGTATGTCATTGTCCTTGGCTGACCGTTCAGTCAAGTATCCTCGTGGGATAGTGGAGAATCTGTTAGTTAAAGTGGATAAATTCGTGTTTCCGGTAGATTTCGTTGTTCTTGACATGGAGGCCGACGAGAGAGTTCCTATTATTCTTGGCCGTCCATTCCTTAGAACCGCAAAGGCGATCATCGACGTCTTTGATGGTAAGATTTCTCTTCGTGCAGGTGACGAGATTGTCACATTCGAGATAGACAGAGCGATACAGCATCCTGGTGGTCGAGACGACGATAGCGGGCTGTGTCATTCCGTTTACTTTCTAAATTCTTTCATCTCTTGTGTCGACACATGTCTCGAGTATATCAGCGGGGCTGATCTTGTAGGAGAGGGAGTTGGTGACGAGATTGACGAGAAAGAGGTAGAAGAGGTTGAGGAGGAGCAAGTGGATGAGAGTGACCAGTATTGGGTTCCAGAGACGTTGAAACTTAATGAGGTTAGTGATGCGAGTACTCCTGAGGAGATTCCACCATCTTTAGAACTTAAGGTTCTTCCATCACATCTCGAGTACGCATTCTTAGGAGAGAAGCCGGAGATGCCAGTCATTATTTCTTCGAAATTGACAGAGGAAGAGAAGGTGAAGTTGATTGAGGTGCTGAGGAAGTATAGCGATGCGATTACCTGGAGGCTATCTGATATCAAGGGAATCAGCCCTACTTTTTGCACGCATCGTATTCTGATGGAGGATGTTTACAAGCCGGTAGTGCAGCCGCAGCGTCGTCTGAATCCGAATATGCAGGAGGTAGTTAGGAAGGAAGTTTTGAAGTAGTTAGAGGCTGGTTTGATCTACCCGATTTCCGATTCAGCTTGGGTGAGACCTACGCAGGTCGTCCCGAAGAAAGGGGGGATGACAGTCGTTTTGAATGCGAAAAATGAGCGTATTCCGTCTCGTACAGTTACGGGTTGGCGCGTATGCATTGACTATCGAAAGTTGAATGACGCCACTCGTAAGGATCATTTTCCGCTCCCCTTCATTGATCAGATGCTTGAGCGTCTCGCGGGTCAGCATTTCTATTGCTTTCTCGATGGGTTTTCGGGTTATTTTCAGATCCCCATTGCACTAGAGGATCAGGAAAAAACCACCTTTACATGTCCATACGGCACCTACGCGTACCGACGCATGCCGTTTGGTTTATGTAACGCTCCAGCTACATTCCAGCAATGTATGATCGTGATTTTTCAAGATATGGTCGAGAGTTCGATGGAGGTATTTATGGATGATTTTTCGGAGTATGGAAATTCGTTCGAACAGTTTTTAGTGCACCTTGAGAGGATGTTGAAGAGATGTGTTGAAACGAAGCTGATATTGAATTGGGAGAAGTGTCACTTCATGGTGACTAAGGGTATTGTGTTAGGACACAAGATTTTGAGGGCTGGTATTGAGGTTGATAGGGCGAAGATTGATACGATCAGTCGGCTTCCACCGCCGACAAGTGTTAAGTCGATTCGTAGTTTCCTCGGTCATGCAGGGTTTTATAGGCGCTTTATTAAAGACTTTTATAAAATTAGACGCCCCATGACGCGATTGTTAGAGAAGGACGTTCCCCTTGTCTTTGACAAAGAATGCCTTCAAGCGTTTGAGTTTCTGAAGGAGAAACTAGTGAGTGCACCGATTCTGGTATCACCCGACTGGAGCTTACCATTCGAGCTTATGTGCGACGACAGTGATTATGCAGTAGGTGCGGTGTTAGGGCAGAGACGGGGGAATCAATTTCACCTGATTTACTACGCGAGTAAAACTTTGAATGATGCCCAAGAGAATTAAACCACTACTGAGAAGGAGTTGTTAGCGGTTGTGTTTGCATTTGACAAGTTCCGATCTTACCTTGTTCTGTCAAAAACCGTTGTGTTTACCGACCATTCCGCTCTGCGTTACTTGTTTCAGAAGAAAGACGCTAAACCGCGTCTAATTCGATGGATCCTACTTCTGTTTGAGTTTGATAGAGAAATTAAAGATAAGAAGGGAGCAGAGAACATTGCGACAGACCACTTGTCGCATTTAGAGGATCCAAGCAGGGAGGAGATTCGTGAGGAGGCGATAGGAGACAGATTCCCTCACGAATCTATTGATTATGTTGAGGCTGAGACGGAAGGTTTACCGTGGTTTAGCGATTTAGCTAACTACTTGGCCGAATGGTATGTGATGGAGGGTATGAATCGTCAGCAGAAGAAGAAGCTTATGAATGATGCAAGGAAGTACATATGGGACGAGTCCCACCTCTTCAGGATAGGAGGTGATCGAATTTTGAGGAGATGTGTTAGTAAAGAAGAAGGTTTGGATATTATTCGGCATGTCCATGAGGGTTTGACAGGAGGTCATCATGGTCCGCATGTGACCGCACAGAAAGTATTTGATTGCGGATTTTATTGGCCGACGGTAGTGAAGGATGCGGTCGGGTTCGTTAGAAAGTGTGATCGTTGCCAACGAACCGGCAACATCTCATCCAAGGATGAGATGCCCCAAAATCCTATTCAAATGCTGGAGGTGTTTGATGTTTGGGGCATTGATTTCATGGGACTGTTTCCATCCTCGAGTGGAAATCGGTACATCCTCGTTGCGATCGACTACGTTTCGAAGTGGGTGGAAGCTCAAGCTTTGCCTACGAACGATGCACGAGTGGTGGTGAGATTCTTGAAAAAGTTGTTTACGCGTTTCGGTACTCCAAAATCAATTATTAGTGATCGCGGAACGCATTTTTGCAATTCCGTAATGGAAAAGGCGTTGGAGAGATATGGAGTTACGCACTGCTTGGCTACCGCGTATCATCCACAAACGAGCGGTCAAGTGGAGAACGCAAATCGAGGAGTTAAGAGAATTTTGGAGAAAACGGTTGGAGAGATCCGAAAAGATTGGTCGGATAAGTTGGATGATGCATTATGGGCATTCCGTACAGCCTATAAAACGCCGCTAGGTACTACGCCATTTATGATCGTTTATGGGAAAGCGTTTCATTTACCGGTCGAATTAGAGCATCGGGCTCTTTGGGCGCTCAAAACCGTAAATTTAGATTTGACCGAGGCCGCAAGAAAAATATTTTTTCAAATTCATGAATTGGAAGCTCTACGTGATGCCGCGTATGATCGGTCTTGGAGTATAAAGGAAAAGTCGAAAGTGTTACATGATCGGAAATTGCGGAAGTTAAAGGAGTTTAAAGTTGGCGATCAAGTGCTTTTGTTTAATTCACGATTGAAATTAATTGCCGAAAAGTTGAAGTCACGATGGTCCCGTCCGTATGTCGTGAAAGAGGTTTTTCCATACGGTAACATGGAGTTCCGCAATGAAGATAATACGAATTCATGGAAGGTTAATGGACATGGGTTGAAACACTACCTAGGGGGTCCCATCGACACCGCCGAAGAGGAAACCGTTCCTCTTGCGGACCCGCCTAGCACCGCCGCATAATTTCTTTAGTGAAAACTCAAGTGTATACTTTGTACAATGAGTCGTTTTTCGCGTCGTGTCATTAGTTAGTGTTTTAGTGTTTTTGCGTCGTTTTTAGTAATATTCGTATTTTTGCCTCCGTATGTGTGTCGTCAAGTTTTTGTAGGTAACATCGCCTTCACGTAGGCGAAATCGACAAGGGAGCTGCTTTCCAGGTTCACGCGGCCCGTGTTGCTGACACATCTGCTGTTGTTGTCAAAACTGCTGTTGTTGTTTGCTGTCTACGCGGGGCGCGTAGCTCATACCCTTAGTTCACGCGGCCCGTGTGGGCTAAACATAACTTTTTGAAACAATGCATTACGCGGTCCGCCTACACTTAACATAACACTTACACGGGCCGCGAGAGAGTAATATGTCAGCAACAGTTTAGAAAACCCCCAAATTCAATCAATTGAAACCCTAACCCAAATTTCCTTCTCTACTCCGGTGATTAAAACCATCACTACCACCATCTTTATCAGCACTGAGACACCCCACCTCCATCACTCCCACCGATCACCACCACAACCACCGTATCCCCGCCACTAACCACCGTTATCACCACGCTGCCACCACTCCACACTGTCATCACCACCGGCCACCATTTCAACCACCGGTTCGACTACCACAGCCCTTAAGATCTCGTGTTTTCTAGTTCGAGTCGTAATCAACAAGAAGGTATGTTTCCTGAAAATGTCTCATTGTTATTTCTGTGTTGAGGTTAAGGTCAATTAGTGGTTCAGTGTTCATTTTAGGTCAGTTGTTGTCGAATCTTTTTTGGTTAGTTATGTTTATACATTGTGTCTGAAGTGAATGGTTTAAATGATTTGTACAGGTCAGGCCTGTGTCTAGAGTCATCGAGTCTATTTTAAGTTCGAGTCAGTCAAGTTCACGTTTTGAATTCACATAGAGTCTGTCGAGTTGTTATGCTAACAGGTGTGTTTAGAGTCGTTGTCAAGTTCTTGTTTTGAAAATTGGTCAAGTATATGTCTTTGTCTGCGTATATGTTTAGAGCGGGTATAATAGTTGTTTGCTTTGCGTTGTTTCGGAAAATATAATAATAGGGGGAGGGTTGTTTGTTGAGGTACAATCGTCGTTTTTGCACTCGGACTATACGAAGTGAATTAAGATACTTAACATGGTTTAATGGGCTTGTCGGTTTGATTTGGGTTGGATATTGCGGACAATTTGCTTTTGGGGCACTAGTTTAACATAAGTGTGGGGATACGAGTCACGAATTTTTCATTTACAACCATGATTTTTTTTTACTAACTTTGTGGCTCGTATCCGTTGCTTCCACATTTAGGCTTTTTGTTGATGGTTTTCGGCACTCGGATTACTCGAGGGCGAGTAAAGTGCCGGGAGTGAGTAGAGAGCGAAAGTCGTCGGTGTTTTTGCGTCTAGTTTAGGTTGTGTCTTATTTAGGGTCCGTTGTGTCATTTTAAGTGTTTTGAGTCGTATTAGTGTCGTCTAAGTATCATTATGCTTTGTTTTGCGTACTTAATTATTAAAACCACCCCTCGCCCGTACTCAATCTTCATTCGGGCGAGTTTCGGTTCGTGCTCACTTTAATGTGCAAAACGATGCTTTAATGTCACTTGTTTTCAAACAACGGCCGTGAACGAAATGCTATACGGCCGTCGTTTGAATGTATAATATTATATTATTAAAAAAATAAAAAAAAATAAAAAAATTTAAAAAACTCAAAAAAATCATAAAAATTTTAAAAATTCCAAAAAAATTAAAAAAACTCAAAAATACCAAAAATAGTTTGTGTTTACTAACTGTTCACCTGTTTTTGCGCATATTTGAATTGTTTATACAGGATGTCAGGTGAAGGTTCGTCATCAGGCACCAAGCGCAAGCGAGGTGCGTCTACGAGATCTCAGGGAGCTGCTCATGAGCAGCCGGCTGATTTACCTCTCAGGGTGATTACTTATCATGGAGAGAGGATTCCACAAGGGCAGAGTACAGTGTTATGGGATAGCCCATTATTGCAGTTCGGTTGTCAGACGGCTGAGTATATGAGGCTTCAGGTTATTAGGACAGTGAGGTTGATAGAGTTTAGGAGGATCGACTGGGAGTTAGTCGGGCGACTGGGACAGGTTGATAGGCTGCAGCAGCTTCTTGGGGAGAAGTTTAGGTTGGCGTTGGAGTGTGATGCGCCTCAGTATTATGAGCTCGCTCTAGAGTTCCATTCCACTTTTCAGTATACGGATCACGGGGGGTTTGCTGAGCCAGATGTTGTGCCGTTTGTGTTAGGGAAGAAGATCTTCAATATGACATTACCGCAGTTCACGGAGGCGACTGGGTTTCATACATGACAGGAGGTCGAGTCTGATGAGTTTGTAGGTTTGCTGAGAGGGGTAGTTAAGAAGAGGCAGGACCATTGTGTACTGAAGGAGGATTTAGCGAGATTCTGGCCTACGATTGCTACATCACCGTTTTCTAACAATATGGTGGCGTCCGATATTAGAGATCCTTTATATAGGTTTGTGCATAAGATACTAGCAGCCACGTTGATAGGTAGACACGAGGGAGACAACAAGGTGAATCACCACAGTTTGTTTTGTTTGATGTGTATGATTGAGGGGCGGCCAGCTAATCTGGCGAGTGTCTTGGTGTGGTCGATGGTTAGGCCGAAGAAGGGAGGAGGCCAGTCTAGGTTGTTTGGTAGGCCGTACATTACTGTGTTGGCAGAGTGGTTGGGAGTGTTTGCGGATTATCCTTCTGAAAGGATGCATACAGGACCAGCTCCTTCACTTATAGAGCTGAAGAGCTTCCAGCAGGCAGGTATTGTTACATACGATAATCGACCAGCTTGGTCTGGGGTATTATAGGAGCCGTAGGTGCCACCTCCACCAGGGTCGGGGGCAGATGTTATGATGCAGGCTGCCATTCCCACACGTTATCAGGTGCCACGTCAGAGGCATGAGTTACCAGCACGTGAGTACCCTATTAGACTGTCGCTGCTGGACCCGTTGACGTTAGAGGCTGTTTATGATAGGATGGAGACTCTGCATGAGCAGATGCGAGATGGGATTAGAGTGATTATGGAACATTTCCAGTTGTAGCCGCCGCCGTCTTGGCAGATACAGCAGGAGGAGCCTGCTGACGAGGAGCAGGGGGATGGTAGTGATGGTTCAGATGAGGAGTAGGTTGTATGGTTCGAGGATGATGCAGCAGCAGTGGAGCATATCTTTTTGTATATTTTTATTTTATGATGTTTTCATCATATTTTGGTTTGTTTAAATACTTAAACAGGTTGGCTGGGTTGTGGGTTGGTTGGCACATTACTGATGATGGTTGTTGGTACTTATGTTATGAGGGTATATATTATGCTTTGTTTGTTTAGTATACTTGATTGTTAGGTCGTTGTTTGTTGCCGCTTCCGTTCGCGTGTCCGAGTTAGTACAGTTTGCTGAGCGCGTCTGGTTTGGAGGGCATATGTGGTATCGACTGGTACACTGACAGTCTCACATATATATTCATCTAAGTCGTTCCACTTGTATATTTTGTATATTTATTTATTTTTCGTATTTCTTTTTGTTTTTAGGTTTTGGGAGTCGTGTTTTCATCCTTGCATTAGGGACAATGCAAATCTTAAGTGTGGGGATGGGACATTTTCGTTTAGGGTCATTAGTGTCGTTAGTTTATTTATTTGAGTCATAAAAATTTGAAAAATACAAAAAAAAAATAAAAAATTCAAAAATCCAAAAAAATAAAAAAATTAGAAAATGTCTTTTGAAATAAGAAGTTTGCAAAATAAAAAGCGGAATATGATAGAAAAGTCGGGTTTTTGTTTGGGTTCAAATAATAATAATATAATAATAAAATAATTGAGCTTGTGTCTAGTTTGGGATGTGCATGTAGGCTCGATTCGGTTCTGGGTTCCTTTGATATTAATATATCTAATTGTCGGTCTACTAGTGGGTTCTCATCTAGGGAAAGTGTTGAAATTGAAACCGCCAAAAATAGTATAAGGGATGCCGTTATAAGTTAAGATCTTTAAAATTTGCTATCATATCTCGTTGCGAAAAAGAAAAAAATAAATAATAATAAAATTATAAATGAGCTAGAAACTAAAGAAAAGTAGCGCAAACCTATGTAATCTGGGTTGGGGATAGCGAATCTACAGCCGGAATACCTCTAGGATGTGTGAAATCAAAATTGGGAAAAAAATGCCGACGCCTATTGTAATCCGAGTTGGGGATAGCGACTCTACAGCCGGAATGCCTCTGGGTTAGGTATATGCAATTTCTAAAGCTCATAAATAAATAAATAAATAAAATGAGAAAAGTTTTGATTTTAAACTCTGTTGATCTTGATATAAAACGGTTAGGAATTTGTCAAGTGATCGTTCCTTTTGTCCTATAAGATTGAGGGGGGATTAGACGGATTTGCGATTCTTAGCGTGAGGCCCTAGGTAGATTGACCGAACTTGAACTAAATTGCATGATAAGGGCTTGGAGCCGGGTTTGGGTTTAAGAGGATCAGTATACTTGCAATCGCGGCTAACACAAGTTTCGATTCTAATAAAATAATTTAAACTTTGTTCCCGAATGATTATCTCGACTATGATTCCGCTTTGCACAATTCTTTTTCGAGGACGAAAAAAGCTTAAGTGTGGGGATATTTTATGTATTGTAAATTACATCTATATTCGTGTCCGTTTTAGTCATTTATTTATTCGTTTTAGTTTCATTTTAGTGTAGAATGTATATACTATTGATTTATTTGTGTTTTCCAGGTCTATATAGCCAAAAGATGCAGAAACGAGTTAAATTCTGGAAAGGCGAAGTGTCGGATCAGAAAACGGAAGCTCGGAAGCTAAAAAGTCGAAAAATCAAATCTGGAGTTTCCAGGCGGGCCGCGTAGACATCATAATAAGTTTACGCGCCCCGCCACAACTTAAAAATATGTTTTTGGAGTTAGCCGCCACGCGGGCCGCGTACACTTAACACCAATTGTTACGCGGGCCGCGAAGAAAGGAAAATCGCACACCGACTTGTTTCAGCAACGGCTAGTAGGGCTTTGAAACTATAAATCATCATCATCAACAACAGCCGCGAGGATATCACGAATTTGGAGTTCCAGGCGACCATTGAAGGCCGTTTGAAGATCTTTGGAGTGCTCGAACGCTAGGAATCATTCGGGTAACACTTTGAAGCATTCGGGAGTGAAGACTACGGGTTTAATTATCCTATTCTTTCGTTTTCGTTTGTTTTAAGTTGTAACTTGATGAATTCAGAACTTATATTGATTATGATTACGTTTCTGATTATGTTTAGCGGCTAAAAACTTCATACTACCTAGGTTACGACAATGGTTTAATAAAAGCTTGGATTTTTATTCGTTAATAATGTGGTTTATGGGTTTTCTTGAATTGTAGTCGATTATGGAATTTTAATTTGGTGTATATGCATGCTTGATATTGTTTTATTACTGTTTATCGCTTCGTATAATCCTTGGTGACGGTCTATATCACATAATAGGGTTGTGCTAGGGTTTTAGATTTAGGTGAGTGTCTATATCACGTTATAAATCTTTAATACTTTAAGGTGAAAATCTAGTAAGTAACCTTAGAAGTAATATTCGGTAATTTCATAAAATCAAGTGTACTACTAATCTTCTCGCTGTACGGCTCGAGGTTGTTAATAGGTCTTGGTTTGGTATATAGCTAGGTTTAGGTTTTGTAAGAAATCGGTCTAGTTTCCTAACCATTCTCTTGTCTATTAAACCAAGTTAGAACCCATAGTTGCCTTAGACTTTCGCGCTGTAAGGTAGATCGTCACATTAAGGCACTTTTCAAGAAGTTAGAGGACTGTAAGGAAGTCTAACAACCAGTAATCGTAACAGCCTAGGTAGTGCCATAAGAATCACCTCGAGAAGGGTTGAGTGGCTTAGTTGGTGTCTTAATAGGTTTAGCATTAAAAGATCCTGGTTCCATACCACATTACTTTCGAATAGAAATCCATTCCAAATTAAACTTGCGTCTAGCCTAGGTAGTCTTCATCGCCACTGGTTCAAGTCTTCGTTCGAGTTTGTGTTTAGTATTTTATTATTATTCTAGTTTAAAATTTTATTATTATTTAGGATTTTTAGAAACCCCCCCCCCCAATCAAATAAACAAATTTAGTTAAGTCGTGTCAGTCATAGTCTAGATAGAGTCTTAGCGTAATCATTAGAGTCTCGTGGGTTCGATACTCGGACTTACTGTAGCTATACTACATTAATCGGTACACTTGCCGGTTGTGTGGTGTATTTTTAGATCGAGTCTAAGTTTATAAATTTAAAGCTTAGAGTGTCTAGATTTAGGGTAATTACAGTTGTTTTTATTAAACTACTTCGAGCACATCAGGATTCCCGGTGGTTTGGGAATGGGTTAAGGAACTATAATGAAACCTGCGTATCCTCCTTGGGTAGGATACGTACCTCCATCCTCCTTGGGAAGGATGAAAACATTGAAACCTACGTGTTCTCCTTGGATAGAATACGTACCTCCATCCTCCTTGGGAAGGATGACAACATAGAACTTACTAGACAAAACTCTATCATGAAGTCCCTCATTTTTATATCGACTTAATCGCCGGGCCATTGGCGAACGGGTCATTAGCTAAATAGCGCTATTAGGTTTGACAAGCCTCACACCGTGCCGCAGAGGACGGGAGTGGACTAATGTACTTGGGCACTTAGTCAATGATGATAGACATTGACGCAAGGCATATAAACATGACTCCAGTCAGTAGTCGATATGGTAACGGGTCTAGTGGTTTACAACATGGGGTAGCCCCCATGGTATATGGTTTGGGAAATAAGGAACTGGATAACTTATGGTTTTCGAAATAACTTATGGTTTTGGAACAACACTAAAATGGACAACCAACTGTGAACTCACTCAACATTGTTGTTGATTCGTTGTTACATGCCTTGTAGGTCGTTAGGTACTTAGCAGGAGCTTGCATGGGAGGAGTCGTTGTGGAACATGGATCGTTGTGTATTCATGATAAACTTATGAACTTTAAACATATCTTTTGGTTTTGAACTTATTGCTTCCGCTGATAACTTAGACTTTGTTAAATTGTTTTGACACCATTATGTTGTTTGCTTTGGATTTTATTTATTTATTTATATTGTTCAATATGATTGGTGGCTGGATCTTGGTCAGTCACACGCCTCGCGGTAATACTCTGCTTGTGGATTTTTGAGGGTGTGACAGATTGGTATCAAAGCCATTGGTTATAGTGAAGTTGGTTTTAAAAAGGGAAAAATCTGTTTGACAAAAACCAGACTATAACTTGTTGAGTGCTCAACGATCCACAACGACGCTTTGCTCCACGTGCAAGACTCAACACTCTAGGTGGTATGATTTATGTTTGTATTGCCCACTTGCTAGTTTACATTTACATTGTGTGCTGCACATACTGTGCCCAGTTAGAGTAGTAACACGTTATCTATTAGCCCGAATGTGCTCTTTATGACACCTAACCATTTACTTGAAATTTGACGTGTGGTGATCAAATTCTTTTCGTGTTTTCTCCTCACCCCACTACGACAACTGTTTTATGTCTTCTACCTATTCGTACGATTGCCTCGAAATGGCGTCGCCGTTACAGCCAGAATTAAGACCTGACCCTCCGTACGTTCGGTTTACACGACAACATTCACGTAGACTAGAGCCGGCCAAACGAACTCAGATTTAGGAGAAGAGTATACCCACGCGTCCATGTCAACAAACCCCATCATCTCCACTAGGCGTCGTCACCAGAAGCGAAGCAGTCACAGTTACACACGTTGTCGTTGTATAACTCGAAACCCTATTATCCAAACTCTGTTATGGACCAATGATATACTCACATGACCATGAGGCAACGAACTTTCCTTTTCGTGTCATTGCCGCCATCTACCATTACTGGAACTGTCTCTGGAGAACGGAATAGTTGGCGAAATTCTTCGGTTATTTGTTGGATTTTTGTTTTCACTCAATTCTTCGTATGAACAACACCAACCTCCTGTTTCTTCGATCCGCAACCGATATAACGAAATGCTAACAACCATACCACAATTTCCACCGATCACAAGATTACCCCCCCCCCATTACCCTGTTGGGTGGTTAATTATTATTCTACTTTGATTTAAACTTCGTATACCCAACTTAGCAAGTGGATGCCTCCTAATGATAGGATAGTCTTCGGGACATTTGATGAGGGCGATACGGATTACTCAACCAACATACGGACACGATGAACTACACATTTCCCTCACCCCTTTTCCCCATACACTACAAGAGTCGCATTTTGATTCTACGACAGTTTATCTTAATTATGTGAAACCTTTTTTGCTAGCCTTTTTACTGACATGTGTTTGTTGATTAATGCAATGCCCAATTTTTACTATTGACTTAAACATAACCATCAATCCCTTACCACAGTGACACTACGTCGCCACTTCTTCATGTAGAGACACTAATACGAACTCACTATAGTTTAGAGAATTTGGAAGGTTGGACGTTTGATCATTGGTGATCACTTCTGGAAACCCTGAGAATGGTGATGTGTTGTTGATATGATCATACCCCCTTGAACATGTTTTCGCGTCCTTTCTTTGAAACCTCTTGACTACATAGGCATATTTCAGATTCATTCGCACGACCTAAGGAAACTCCTCCAAATTTGGTTGCTTACCGACTCGATAAACCACAAACTCATCTAAGTTCATGGACCAAGGTGAATTAATCCTCCTTCGCATGTGGGCGAGCCCGACAACTTAGACGGAAGTTTCAGTGAATCCTAACACTACGAACTCGTGCAACAACCATTCTTCGATGGTAAATTCTTGTTATGATTGATATATCCACGTGACACCCCTTTTTGACAATTGGCGTTCTTCATTATAACCTTATGCAACCTGTGTACGACCTGCTATACCCCTAACATCAAGTAAACCCCTGTTACGGATCCTTACACGCTTACGCATCGATTGTGACTACCCTTTTTGCATGTTTCCACATCCAGTCGCGATAAACTTCTCGAATCCTATGATCCTCATCCTAACAACATTCTCCGCGAACTCTCGCCTGGAAGAGTTACTCTCTATGAATGTTACTCGAGGAGCAATGGGTTATGAATATCACAGATATGGAGGTATCACGAGAACTGTCCTTAGAACTCGATACGACCGAGATAGGTTCCCAGTCATGACATTGGAATTTAGCCTACCTTGACGAATATGTCACTTGATTTTTTTTGGCGACATTCGAATCTACTCCAAGAACTAGTAGAACGATACCTACGCCTTACCATGGAGCTCCTACAACACAAACAACCTTCTGTTAAGTTTCTAATTTGCGACTTTTGACGTTACGAAGCCCGCTTCTCTTGATCGTATGCACAAACCCTCACAACTCTAACTCGAAAGATTGCTCAGGGATCCGCGTTTTAACAGTTGAAAGTGAAACTCTGTAGTACCCCCATTCGTCCGTTACCTAAAGTCACAGACGACTTTATTGTTATTGTGACGTGTCCATCCAAGGAGTTAGTTGTGTGTTGAGGCAATGTGAGAAAGACATTGCTTACACATCATGCCAACTCAAGGTTCACGGAAAAAAAACTACACTACCCACGATTTAGAGCTGGGAGCAGTAGTGTTTGCACTCAAGATATGGAGACATTACCTGTACGGTACCAAATGCACCATTTACACCGATCATAGGAGTCTCCAGCATATCTTTGACCAGAAGGAGTTGAACATGCGACAACGTCGGTGGGTTAAACTTCTTAATGATTATGAGTGCGTGATCAATTATCATCCCGGTAAGGCCAACGTTGTGGTCGATGCCCTCAGTCGTAAGGAAACCAAACTTAAGCGTGTACGTGCGTTATAGCTTACTATCCACTCTAGTCTTCCTACCCAAATCCATAATGATCAGGTTGAAGCATCGAAGGAAGAGAACTTTAAATCTGAGTCCCTGCGGGGCATGGGAAGGAAACTTGTACGCTAGGAAGATGGCACTAACTATTTCTTGGAACATATCTGGTTTCCATCCTATGAAAACCTACGAGAGCTTGTGATGGGCAAAGCGCACAAGTCTCGTTACTCAGTGCATCCTGATTCTGACAAGATGTACCAGGATCTCAAAACTTTGTATTGGTGGCCCCACATGAAAGCTGACATAGCGACCTATGTTAGTAAATGCTTGACCTGTGCTAGGGTTAAGGTGGAATACCAGAAGCCATCAGGATTACTCTAACAACCCGAGATCCCGACATGGAAATGGGAGCAAATTTCCATGGATTTCGTCACTGGCTTACCTAGATCTCAGCGAGGAAATGATTCCATCTGGGTGATCGTGGATCGACTGACCAAGTCTGCACACTTTCTGGCAATCAAGGAAACTGATAAGTTTTCTACACTTGCAGACATCTACTTGAAAGAAGTGGTTGCTAGGCACGGAGTGCCAACCTCTATCATCTCCGAACGTGACCAGCGCTTTGCATCTGATATCTGGAAGGCGATGCACAAATCCTTTGGCTCACGTCTAAACATGAGCACAGTGTATCACCCTCAGACGAATGGGCAGGCTGAACACACCATCAATACTCTAAAAGACATGGTTCAAGCATGTGTCATTGACTTTAGTAACGGCTGGAAAAGATACCTATCCTTGGTAGAGTTTTCATACAACGATAGTTACCACACCAGCATCAAGGCTGCTCCATTCGAGGCTTTGTACTGGCGGAAATGCCGATCACCTCTATACTGGACAGAAGTAGGCGACAGCCAAATCACTGGCCCAGAACTTGTTATCGACACAATAGAAAAGATTGCCCAAATCCGAAAACGAGCGACGGCAGCTTGGGACCGACAGAAAGGCTACGATGGAAGTGTAGGAAACCGCTCGAGTTCCAGGTTGGGGATCGTGTGCTACTTAAAGTCTCACCTTGGGAAGGTGTGGTTCGATTTGGGTAAACGGGGCAAACTTAATCTGTGTTATGTCGAACCCTTCGAAATCACTAAGGAAATCGGCAAGGTGGTGTACAAACTGAATTTGTCCGAAGAGCATAGTAGTGTTCACAACGTCTTTCACGTGTCAAATCTGAAGAGGTGTGTCTGTCAGATGAGACCCTTAACGTCCCTTTCAAGGAACTCACTATCGAAGACCTGTTGCGCTTCGTCGAGGAACCGGTGGAAACTATGGACCGGGAAATCAAGACTCTCAAACGTACCAAAACACCTATCGTTTGAGTTCGTTGGAACTCCCGTCAGGGCCTAGAGTTCACTTGGGAACGAGAGGACCAGATGAAACGTAAGTACCCACAGTTGTTCAAGAAAGGTGAGTTCGGTACTGAAGCTATTTCGATATTTCAGGACAAAATTCCAAACCAACGGGGGATGATGTGACACCCCACGAAAACGCTCAAGCGCACTAATTACTTCAGTGACTGCATACTCAATTTTTCGGGACGAAAATTCTTTCAACATGGGGATAATGTGACATCCCGTACTTTCAGGTTATCATCGTTAACCCTTTTTCTGTTAATTACAATTTATAAACACACAAGTTAGTAGCACGCAAACAAAAATACGGAGTTAATTTGGTTAACTTTCTAAAACGAAGGATCTAAATGTCATTCTACAAAGTTATTGTGATAACTTTCTGCCCAAGCTTTGAATTGAGAAACTTGAGGGACCAATTATGCATTTATCGTAAGTTGTTTAAAAAAATAATAATAAAATCAAACCCAACCCTAGGCCGCCCCTCCCACTCAAGTACGTATTCTCCCCCTCTCTCACTCTAGGCGACTTCAAGAAAACCAAGAACCATAATCTTGCTTGTTTGATCTTCTTCTCCGTCTCTTGGCTCTTTGCTTGCTTTCGGTAATCATATCTTGGTTATTATATTGCATTTACATGTGTGTGATTTGAAATCTTGATCTTGCTTTGATTCTTGATGCATGAAAACATGATCTTATACGTGTTAGGGTTTGCTAAAAAAACATGTATTTTGGTGTTTATGTAATGATTCTTGATAGTATAGTAACTTGATGATCATGTATGCATGCTAGGGTTTTGATTATGTTTGATGTTGATGATGAAACTTGATGCTAAATTCGTGTATGTGGTATTGTTGGGGTTTTAATTGCTGAAAATAGGGTTTATAGTGTTATAAACATGTTTTAATTGAAAGCTGAATTCAAACAGAAACTGATCAGAATTTACAACTGATTTGTATCGGCTGTAACAGGGTACAAACTTAACAAAAATGTGCAATTTCTGAACCTATGATGTGCTTCCAGGAAGTATCTTTCAAACCCCACTGGAATTGCATTTTTTCGATGAAAATTGAATGTTTTATGAATTTTTCCGTATTGAAGGTCCAGGCTGCGTTTTCTGTCAGAATTTGCAGCCCATTACGAATGCCATAACTCAATATAGGGATTGATTTATGATCTGAAATTTTTACTGTAAGTATTTCCAGGTGATTCCAAAAATCTCCAACTAGAATTTCGTCAATCGGATAAACGAGGAATTTTAAATGAATTTTTCCGTAAGCTACAGTCAGAGTGATGAATCTGATTGCAGCTTAGTAAATAAATTTTTATGAATTATTGGTGAAGATTTAGACCTTGAAATTTTAACACAAGTCCTACCCCTCTGAGATGTACGTCACATAAAAAATCATAATTTTTGAAGACTTGTAAACGGGTTAAACGGGTCACCCAAAACAGCCTATTTTCAGTGATTTTTTATATAGTAAAGCATGAACGGATAAGAACCAACTTGCTACTTTTAGTATCCATGCTTGTTTGATAGTTGTATAAATAGTGTATATAATATAGTAGAAAGGTTGTGAACATGGTTATGGAATCATATGATAGACGTGCCATGTGATTGCTTGTTTGTGTGCTAGTTGCTAGACATGTGCAGGACTTTCGTGCAATGTCTAAACAAAGTCTAATATACCATAGTGACTATTATAGGGCATGGTCGGTAGCTCTAGATTTCATACACTTAACCTAATATGCCGAGCTAATCTAAGGTGAGTTCACACTTTCTACAAGGCATGGGATTCCCGATGGTTTGGGAATGGGTTAAGGAACTATAGTGAAACCTGCGTATCCTCCTCGGGTAGGATACGTACCTCCATCCTTCTTGGGAAGGATGACAACATTGAAACCTACGTGTTCTCCTTAGGTAGAATACGTACCTCCATCCTCCTTGGGAAGGATGACAACATAGAACTTACTAGATAAAACTCTATCATGAATCCCTCATTTTTATATTGACTTAATCGCCGGGCCATTGGCGAACGGGTCATTAGTTAAATAGCGCTATTAGGTTTGACAAGCCTCACACCGTGCCGCAGAGGAAGGGAGTGGACTAATGTACTTGGGCACTAAGTCAATGATGATAGACAATGACGCAAGGCACATAAACATGACTCCAGTCAGTATTCGATATGGTAACGGGTCTAGTGGTTTACAACATGGGGTAGCCCCCACGGTATATGGTTTGGGAAACAAGGAACTGGATAACTTATGGTTTTCGAAATAATTTATGGCTTTTTGAACAACACTAAAATGGACAACCAACTGTGAACTCGCTCAACATTGTTATTGATTCGTTGTTACATGCCTTGCAGGTCGTTAGGTACATAGCAGGAGCTTGCATGGGAGGAGTCGTTGTGGAACATGGACCGTTGTGTGTTCATGATAAACTTATGAACTTTAAACTTATCTTTTGGTTTTGAACTTATTGGTTCCGCTAATAACTTAGACTTTGTTAAATTGTTTTGACACCATTATGTTGTTTGGTTTGGATTTTATTTATTTATTTATATTGTTCAATATGATTGGTGTCTGGATCCTGGTCAGTCACACGCGTCGTGGTAATACTCCGCTTGTGGATTTTTTAGGGTGTGACACAGTTGATACATGACATCGGACATGGTTTACACATAAACATTTTGACATTGGTTTAAACAAGACATTTTGGTTGGTTATTGATAAGTGACTTATATAACGAGGCTATGTGTAATGTGATAAAAGCATGGTGGATACGCCGCTGGTACTTCCTGTATATACGTGCTTTTATTATATTATACATTGTAGCGTTATCTAAACCATTTCGACAATGACATGAAACATTTTTATACAAATAACATATTTTACAAGACATTGTTTTACATACGACATGTTTTACACAAATTCGTCTGTCTTGGTTAATTATTTAACCATGCATTATTCTTTTATTATCATCTGATTTTCACCTCGATTTTCATATGATTTTATAAAAGAAAACAGTTTTATAAGAGGATCATGACTACTTTTGTTAAACATTTCTTTTAACTACAAGTCATGAATCCTGCGTAAACAAAACCTATGTATCTCACAGGCATTTTTATGCTGACGTACCTATTTTCACATGTGTTTCAGGAGCTAATGCTTGATGTTGATTGTGCTACACTTAGGCGGACTCGGGCCTTAGTGACTTAAAAGACAGTTTAAATATGTTATGTTTTTGTTAATTCATAAGACAATCTAAACACTTTAAACAATAATACAAAACTTTAATTACCATGGTTGTGGAACAATAATTCTGTCGCATCACTCCCCGACGTTTCTGCCGCAGTTTGTTGTTTTATCGTGGTCGGAGTGTGACATATAACTTGTAAGTTTAAATTGTTTATTGCAGATATGAATCTATCCAATCAAACACCATCCTTTTTACAATTCCTTAATGAAGATGATTTTATATTTTTGGTATGTTTGTTAACTTCCTTGCTACTTTTAGGATTCTACGTTAATTTTTGATGTAAGATGTTTATTAACTACTGTTGCAGAATATACCACTTGATTTTGAGACTCTGTTGTGGGGCAAGGAGGTCCCGTACGGTCGAATTGTAGAGTTACTTGATGGTGACAAATCATGGTTAGTACGAGTAAGGAAGAGAGATGATCATTGTATATTTGCGGATGGATGGACAAAGTTTGTTAGAGATTGTTGTTTGAAAATAAAAGATGCTGTATTAGTGAAAGCTATTGGACGTTTGTCATTCGTTGTCTCATGTTTTAAAGAAAATGTCTACGAGAACTCTTACATTTCAGCAAATATTAGACCTGAATTTGGCATGACTGTAAGTAACGATATATTATTTTGTTACTTACTGTAAACATTTTTTGCTAGCTCAACAACTTGCTAACATTTGTTTGCCCTTTTAACGTATGTTTCCTTATAATCTTAACATCTGTTGACTATCCTTTTTAACTTCTGTTGACTAAGTCTTTTAACCTCGGTTGACTAACATCTGATATTTAAGATCTATCCACGTTGCAACCTCTGCTAGACATAATGGGTGACAGTTGTTACGAAACCTCTGTTGGATAGCAACAGAGGTATGTAATAGTTGATAGCCAAACAGTGGTTAGGTTGTGTGTAAATACTGTAACTACTGTTGACTAACCCTGTTGAGTAATTCTCATTTTAACTTTTGTTGACTAAATACTGTAGCTCAACAACTTGCTAACATATGTTTGCCTTTTTAACGTCTGTTTCCTTATAATCTTAACATATGTTGACTATCATTTTTAACTTCTGTTGACTAAGTCTTTTAACCTCGGTTGACTAACATCTGATATTTAAGATCTGTCCACGTTGCAACCTCTGCTGGACATAATGGATGACAGTTGTTACGAAACCTCTGTTGGATAGCAACAGAGGTATGTAATAGTTGATAGCTAAACAGTGGTTAGGTTGTGTGTAAATACTGTAACTACTGTTGACTAACCCTGTTGAGTAATTCTCATTTTAACTTTTGTTGACTAATCCGTTGTAACTTCTGTTGCTCATTAGTTCATATCAAATTTGTAAGTCTGCACTAAATATTCCTTTGCTTCTTCTATAGCTAATTGCTGACATATTTTGGAAACAATTCTATGGTAAAAATTACGAGTATGGGATGGCAACTATCTATGTTGGCGAAAGGTTTTGGAATGTGATGATGAAAGGATGGACTGATGGATGCGGATTTACTGATGGATGGTTAAAATTGATTGAAGAAGTTCCCATAGCAGTTGAATCTTGGTTGGTTTTCACCATGATTGCATCTAAAACGTTTGAGCTTTTCGTTTTCCATTCCGAGATTGGAACTGAGGTTTCCTTCAAGAAAGCTGATGTAGTTGTTTTGGATGATTCAGTTTATGGAGATGATGGGTTTGATTTATTGGCTGTGGAATAAAATTTTGATGATAAAATACATTGTTTGATAACATGACGGTGATAAGTAACTTTTATTATATTATGCTAATAACTTTTGAAATCTCATTTTGTAGGCTAAACACAAACAGGTTCTGGATTCTGGGGAAGTTGCTTTAGATGATGAGGATATTGGAGCTTCGGTTTGTAATTCTAAGCAGTTTACGAGTTTTGAGGATATTTTTCATGTATATATACACATGTAATATTTATATATTATTATGATTTAAAATATGGTTTCTTATATATGATCCTTCTTATAAATATAGTTTGCTGATGATGGGCTATTTGATTCAAAGATTGTGCGTCTAGTTGATGAGTCAGATGTTAAAAATGCTGTAAATTTATAATTTCCTACGCATATATTTTATTGTATAATAAGTATAAGAAGGTTTTTTTTAAATTTTGTTGTAGCCTGAAGATCATTCTGTAAAAATAGCTGATGATGTTAACGATCCTCAACTACAGTCTAAAGATTTTCCTATTCGTGACATTTCTGCCTCTTCAAGTGTTGTATCTAATGTAAGTGTTTATTAGTTTTATATTGTCTATTTTATTATTGTCTCAATATATTGATATTATTCTGTATGGTTGAGTCTTAAACTTCAAAGCTGAGTTGAGAAGATAGTTTGTGTTGATAAAGAAAGTTATAAAATTTCAAGAATTTAGAGTTGTTATATTCTAAATTAATTTACTTAGGTGGAAAAGATGCACAAACTTCGTGGCAAGACAATTGTAGAGGATAACGAAGCTGTTGATAGACCGTGTAAAGTTCAAAAGGTTCGTCTAGTATCATCCACTTCAGAATCAGTCTTACACTTCACCACACATGCTGAAGACAGACTTGTAAGCTTTTGCAGTCGTTGCTTTGTTTCGTTATTTCAACAATTTCAGTTATATATTGATGTGTGTAAAATGCAACATATAAATTACATCAAATGTGGCATAAAACTAACCTTTTTTTAGTACTAATGTTGGAAAAAGTGTGCTTTTGTCTTCCTTTTGTATTTTCAGGTATAAATGAGCTTAATGGAACAAAAGAAGCAAAATGCAGCTAAATCTAACAATAATACAAGAAAGGGAATAAACGTGGCATGCCCGACCCCTCGACAGCATCTTCCCAAGCAAAAACAAGACTTCAGAAGGCTGAACACGCCCCGTGCTCAGTGAGCACGGGGGCATGCCCAAGTGTCTGCAGAAAAGACAAAGTTGTAGAAGCTTCTATCACCCAACACGGCACGTGTCCAGTGGACACGAGGCCGTGGTCAACGCTAAGATTCGCAGAATCTAAGCAAATCTTGATAGTACAGATACGCTTCTGCACCCAGGGTCGTGCCCAGCGGACACGGGGGCGTGGTCAACTAATCCAGACAAACTGCAATTAATGAAGAAAGAGAAGATGGGTGGACACGGGGCCGTACCCAATGGACACGGGGCCGTGTCCGGGCTTCTGTTCAGGCTATAAATAGATTGGTTCACTTCAAAGGCATCCCTTGATAAACCACCTCTTTCACACTTCACCCACCCTCCACCACCATCACAACCCACATCCACCACCATCATCCATCATCCATCAAAGAGTGTGTGTAGTAGTCTCGGGATCCAAGATTGATAGTAAGAGTTCTTGACAATCAAAGGCCATGTTTGCCTAAGTCTCTTACATCACTTGGTGAAGACAAGCATTTAGTGTAATACTTTTTATTTTTAATCTTTTCGCACTTTTTATTTGGTTATGTATTAATGACTTTAATAACTAGTTTCTTATGTTGAAGGTGAAACTTCCTTATCATTTGTCCATGGTGTCTTGGTGTTATTTTACTGTCTATATAAAATAAAAGATTTACACCATTCATATCTCCACGGTCTATATGGAGATATGTTGGCTACCTGGTCGGGGGTTAAGGGAATGGTTTGGTAAGCGTCTTGCCTTGTTCAGTGTATAGATCCTGCAAGGACCTGGGTCAAGCTTAGTAGGACCTCCTTCAATACCCACTGGTATTGGATGGCGGGGGTTCGAATTGCTTGATCCCCTCATATGTAAACTACTATTAAAACATAAATCCGGCTATTTAGGATTGTATCCCTACTGACTCAAACTACTTAGCCGAGGGTAACGTCACCATCAAAAGAGGGGCCTACCACATTACGCATTAATAACTTAATTAATTATCTTTAAATAATCCAACCCTTTAGGATTGTATCCTTGTTGACTCAAACTACTGGGTTGAGGGTAACATCACCTTCAAAAGAGGGGCCTACTACTATAACTAAGATAATCTCTTAAAAAGTGCAAAAGTGCGGAAATAATCAAAGGTTACACTAAAGGCAAGTCGGATCCAAGTGATTCATCTTGTTTATCTGTTTTTATTTTATTTTTATTTTCAGCATTTTTAGTTTTTATTTTCATGTTTAAACCTTTTTCTAACTTTTTGATTTGATTGGACGTTGAGGATAAACCGATATTAAAAGCTCTTATATCCTTGGACGACCTCGGTATCTTACCAACACTACACAACGCTCACGATTGGTGCACTTGCCCATATGTGTGTTTGGTGTTAGTAAAATATCGTGTTTTATAAATTTAAAAACTTGAATGAAGTGGTTAAAAGGGCTAAAAATATATATAAAAATATATAACACCACACGCACATCATTTATCAATATTTTATAAAAATCACTATTCAATTTTCTGTTTTTTAGCATCTGCCATCAGATGTATCTTCTGCGTTGGATGTGCATGCTGATAATCCTAAGCCTATCCAGATCCAGAATCTCAAATGTGAAGTCCAGGAACTGTTTACAACATCTCAAAAAACCAATACTGGATTCAACTATGCTGTTGTTGGATGGTCTTCTTATCTGAGATCTTGCAATATTGCTTTTGGTGATGAACTTTCGTTAGAGTTTCACAAGTCTACTCAATTGCTGAAGTTAAAAAAAGTTGTGCATATCGTGACAAAGATAAAGTCCTCTTAGTTTCATGTCATGATTGTTTGTGGTTGTACATTTGGTTCATTGGTGGTACTAATTTTGCTTTTTAGACATGTTCTATATGTAGTTATGTCTATAAACAGGTTTCATTGTCAATGGGTGGGTGCTACTTTTTTTGTGGATAGCACAATGGAAATACTCATATGTATCTAATATATTAACTAATGATGCATGTCTATAGTTGTCTTTTAGCTATAATAGATAACACGTTTTGGTACAATATCTATACACATATCTATATGTTCTATCAATATGTGTTATGCATGGTTTTCTAAGAAACGACCCATGTTTGCACACGGGTATTACCCGTAGTATTTAATAAAATAACAAAGGTTGGGACACCTGTCCCCTCCACATTCATCTGAAACATGTGTCAGTCTCTTATTTCATTTGCTACCGTGTTCATTATTTAGACTATCCACGCCTCCCTATTACTAAACCGGTTTTTTTTGTGTTTCATGTATTCTTCTAACCCTAATCATCTCCCCCAGAGTTTCAGCCATTTCTCTATCTTTCTTCTCTACTTTGTTCTTAATTGATTGTAAAATGTCTTCTCCTACATCAAAGATCTACTTTTTTTTACTCTTCAACAGCTTCATCCCAATCTAATAGCTATTTGGAGGTTAGATTTCTGTTGATTAATTTCGATTTATTTGGGGTAAAATCATTACAATCTTGTGTTCCACATATAAGATATTTTCTCTAGGGTTTCCACACGATCGATGTTCCAGATCTACCTAAATCGATGCCGGAGATATCGCCTCTGATTCTCCGCTGGTATGCTTTTCAATTGTTTGATAAAATGTATTTCGTGTTGTATATAGTTATATACCTAATTTGATGTGTTTTTAGTCTCATAGTTTTTATTAGAAACTGGTGAATTTATCTAGCATAGAAGAGCATGATTTAGATAATTAGGGTTTCTAGACGTACACATATTTAATTTGTATGCCTAATTTGGTTATCTAATTTGTATGCCTAATTTGGTTTGTTTTAGCCTGTGTAGTTTCAAGTTAGAGGTTGCTGAATTATTTATCATATATGAGTATAATTTAGATAATTGGGGCTCCTAGACGTACAAGTATTTCATTTATATGTCTAATTTATTTATCATATATGAATATAATTTAGATAATTTGCTGAATTTATTTATCATATATTAGTATAATTTTGTAACTTAAAAGTAGCCTTTGAAGTATGCTAAACAACATCAGGAGATGGACCTGATAACTGATTGTTATCCATATGCAGATCAAGTAGGTTCCTTAGGTTACCTTATAATATATTTTTTAATTCTTAATTTAAACAGCTTGACATCAAACCAATGTTTTAAAAACCGGTTCAAACCAGCCGGTTGTACCGCTTGAACCATCCGGTAGAACCGGTTAAACCGCCTGGTACACCCGTTGAACCGCTCGATACACCAGGTTAAATCGGTTCTGAGCCAAATTTGACACGGTACATAATCTTTTCGTGTTTACAAAGCTATATTTGGCCGAATTTTATTAATTACGACATCACACATCTCGGTCAACAAACCCATTTTCATTATTTACACTTTTCGTTATGTACTTTAGCTAAAACGTTAGATTTTATTGTAAGAGCATTTGGTTAAATTGGTAGATATCATGTCAAAGTAGGTGATACCGAACCCATCGTCACCACTTGCCACCATAAAAAAATATTGTTTAAACTTAGGTTGGAATTTTTTGTAAAACAATATTTTAGCTTTATCCCATTTTGACCCGAACTTAATTGACATTGTTTTTAAAACGACCCCCTTTTACCCGAGCTCACTTTGCTCATAAACCCACATTGACCTGAACCCGTCAGCGAAACCCCCCCCCCCCCCGACCCACACAGTTTGTCTGGATTAATATACTTGATATATTATATTGCAGCCTCCCTACTTGGCTGAAACTCGGTTATATGTTCATCTCTTGGCTTCATGTATGAATCTTTTAGTGTAGATTTTTATTTTTATTTTCGTTTTGATAACCAACTTTATACAAATTTTTGTGCGTTAACAGTTTCAGTGGAGGTTGTTTCAAAGACGGAGATCCGCCACATGTCTTGGATATGGAAGGATCAGATTCAATGCAGTCCTGATCGCACAAAGGTCTGGATCGAGCCTGACAAACACAGGCTTGAGCATCCGCATTTTGTTTAGATTTCTCTCTCCTATTTTGACAGACTGTATCTTCAAGGTAATCTTTTCAATTCTTTTCAGCCGTAAGGATAACCTAACTGACTAACTGTATACAAATTTTTGTGACTTGGTTCAAACGTCAACTTGGTTACAAAATAAATTGTTTTACCACAGTTTTGGTTATGTACTTTAGCTAAAACGTTTGATTTTATTGTAAGAGCATTTTGTTCAATTGGTATATACGATGTCAAAGTAGGTGATACCGAACCCATCGTCACCACTTGCCACCATAAAAAAAAATTGTGTAAACTTAGGTTGGAATTTTTTGTAAAACAACATTTTAGCTTTATCCCGTTTTGACCCGAACTTAATTGAAATTGTTTTTAAAATGATCCCCTTTTACCCGAGCTCACTTTCCTCATAAACCCACATTGACCTTAACCCGTTTTGACCCGTCAGCGAAACCCACCTGACTTATTTGCATCAGATTTGTGCGTTTTGTTAGTTTTTGTTGGTGCATATGTCTATTGACTTCGTCTTGTATCGAGTCTTGTAATAGAATTTATAGATCAAGTCAAGTAGAACTAGAAAAATGAGAAACTTGTAGGATATAGCCATTTCGCACGAAATGACATGAGCCCATTCCATGCGAAATGGACACTGGCAATTTCGTGGGGAATGGATTTCCTATAAATAGGTGACTTGAGATTTCATTTGTAACTTTGGATTCCGGTAGCGAAGCTCTGCCGAAGTATCTCCAGCCTGTATATCTTTGTCAAATCAATACAAGAGACAGTTTAAGTGATTCCTTGTGTGTATCAAGCTGAATGAAGACCAAATCATTGAATTCCGCCTCTAATTTGGTCCGAGAACTCTTCTGAACGACTCGTTTGGTCGTACAAACGATCCTACAAGTGGTATCAGTTTCAGCTTTCAAGAGTTTGACATTTTCTGATCTGGGTTTATCACAATTTGAGCACATCCCAGGCATCTTTTCAGTTTCAGCTTCCTTCTCAACCTTAATAGCTGGAATTTCTTTAACATCCTTCTTTACCACTCGAACATTTTTCTTGTCCTCCTGAGCATCATTCTTGAAAATTGGTTAGTGATAAACCTACAAGTGGTATCAGAGCTCAGGAGGAAGAGTTCTTACCATTTAGCTTGTTTTCACTGGAAAATTCTGACTTCTACTCATCTTTCACGTTTTCAACTGAATTTTGCAAAATTGAACGGGTTGTTACGGTCCAAATTAGCTGAGTTTTGGATATGTTGTGCGAAAACACCTGATCTATAACCCTACAAAGTTTCAGATCTTAATTCAAAGTCATTTGAGAGAAATCTAAGTTTTTTTGGTCCGAAATCGCGTGACATCAGCTTCATTTCGCACCAAATAATATCAATTCGTATGAAATAGACTCCACTTCGCACGTAATGGCCCATTTTGTGACAACCCTCACTAAACCAGGTATCCGTACGACTTAATTAATAATTAATTACTACTTTATTACTATGCCTACTTGAAATTAGGGATAAACTGCTACTTGAATGCTGATACATGTACTTACTTGCATCCTACTTTACTTGCTGACACTCCATGCTTTGCTTACAGCACCTTTGTGACAACCTTGATGCACCAAAAGCACAGTAGCACAATGAACGGATAACCTATTAAACGTGCTGTCATAACTAGCACCAGGCAGGTACTGCCTCTAAGGCTTGTATGAACCAGAAATATTTTACTACACTAGTGGTGAGTGTAGGGATACAAGGGTTGTAGAACTGCGTCTCTAGGAATAAGTTACAATGACTGGATGTGCCTAAAACGTACTCTAAGTACAAAATTCAGCTTTTGGCTAACTAATAAAGTGCCAAAACATGAGAAAAGTATTACTAGACACTTTCCAAAGTGACAGGAATAAGTTGTGTCACTAAAAATAATTATAACGACACATTAAAACTTTGTTAAGCACTTTAACGGATTTCTATCCAACCGAACAACCGGACTTTACCCGACACATAAAAATATTGTCATTTACATTGTTTTCCTTTTTTCTGAACCAGTTAGGGTCCCTGAATACCCTAACACCCGCTTTAACGCATAACACACTATTAACCGAGTTAACCTCCACACTTAACTAACTAAGGCTTAACTATTTAGTTGGATTTGAACCAAGACCCCCCCCCCCCTCAACCAAACCGTCCCCAAGAGGGGACACCTCTTGTCCTTTGTTGATTAGTTTATTCACTTATGCCTAATATCTAGTAGACACATAATCTCTTGGTTAATGACCATGAAAATTATCTATAAGTTCATGACTTAACACAACATATTCATTTCCATCACAACTCAACAAAACACTTCCTCTCTCTCTCTCAAAGGCTTCGGCCGAACACCCCCTATATCATTCCTCCACATTTCGATTTTGATCTTCACATTCCAAGTCCATACAAGCGTTAAGGATCGCGGATAAGAAGGCTTGGTGCATTCGGAAGGCGAAGGACCTCACTCTATTGCTTTTATCCACTCATTTTGCGTCTAGATTCTTCCCTAGCCTCGAGCTAGTAGTCGTCACACAGCTGCTTGATCAGGAGACATACTTGGTAGAGACGCACCACTGTGAGTTCATGTCCCCCTTTTCTCTTAACTGTTTTCAGTTTTCTAAACTACGGGGGTGAAATACATGTTACTTTGATTACAAGTACTTTATACATGGTATGGTTAGCGTAAGGAGGGTTACTACTTAGATCATGTGAGTGGGTAGGCGGGAACTGGAGGCCATTAATCCTCATGGTAGGACTGAGGGACGTAAGCGGTAGATCTATCTGGGTGTAGCGAGCCCAACCCCTGATCCCGCTTAATGGACCAGGTGGTGACTTTGTACCCATCACTAAATCTGCTAGGTTTGAGTCTTCCTACTTGCACTTCACACATATCAATGGCCTTGCAAACCATTGGTGATCTCTTTTTCCTTATTTGCTACATACCAGGATTTTTATATATACAAAGGTTTATTTACTCTCTTACACATGAACTCGCTGAACATTATTGTTGATTTTTCAACTTACATGTATTTCAGGGAATTAAAGGATCTGGCGCGGTATGACACGTTTTCCCGCTGCACTAGTTACGAGGTCATCCGGGTTTGGGGAATGTGACTCTTTCCTGGACAAGTCACAGTCCTTAAACTGTGTTTATGTCATGTTGATGTTTGTGTTTGTTGAACAATGTCATTAGGATGTGTTTCCGTTGAGACAATGTTGTTGTATTTGGTTTTTAAAACTTAATCAAATGGATGATCTTGCATGGTTTTATTTCATATAGCTTTGTTATGGTTAAGCTATGGTATTAAGAAGTCACACCAAATTAACAATGCTTCCGCAAAGCCAGGGTGTGACAGCTTGGTATCAGAGCCCTGATCATAGCGAACTAGGATTCCTTCTCGAGTCTAGACTATGATCACTAGGGCTCTCACGAAAACATTTTTACACTGCATACCACTTAAGTCCAGATCCAAAACGTTTTTATAAACAAATGTTGAGCACATTTTATTTATTATTTTTAGGCTCAGTCTGGGAGGCTGAGGCTCGGTCTGGAAGACCGAGGCTCGGTCTAGGAGACCGAGGTAGTTGGCTAGTGGGACTAGGAAGAGCAGTCTGAGAGGCTGGGAGAATTTGGCTAGTGGGACTAGGAAGAGCAGTCTGAGAGGCTGGGAGAATTTGGCTAGTGGGACTAGGAAGAGCAGTCTGAGAGGCTGGGAGAATTTGGCTAGTGGGACTAGGAAGAGCAGTCTGAGAGGCTCGGAGAATTTGGCTAGTGGGACTAGGAAGAGCAGTCTGAGAGGCTGGGAGAATTTGGCTAGTGGGACTAGGAAGAGCAGTCTGAGAGGCTGGGAGGCTAGTGGGACTAGGAGAATTGTTTGATTACTTACTTGGTGACTAATGTGCTTGTCTGATTATATGATTGATTATTTGTGCATATTTGTGTTTATGATACAGACACCATGGACTCATCAGGCACTGGTGAATCGGACACCACGGACCCTAGACCCATAGTATCAGACGACTTAGAGTCTTCAGAGCACGAGGTCCACACATCAGATGTTGCCAGCATAGACGAGGATGACTTTCAGCCCTTTGCGCAACCCGACGGTGTCGATAAGCCCGCTGATGGTCCTTTTGCTGGGTACCTACCACTCGTAGAGATCCCTGCTCCCCTACCTTTGGCCGTTTATCCGCTGATGGTCCTTTTGCTGGGTATCTATACGCTGACGACGACGTCGATCCGTTTGATGATGAGCCCCTGGAGGACGATGTTGAGGGCGAGGCCCTTCTAGCTGACGGTGGTCTTTTGTTACTCGCAGATGCTCCAGCTGAGGAGTCACCTGCACACTCACCCGCTCAAGACTCCTTCGAGTCTGTGGCCTCCGCACCGTCACACACTCGGAGCGCACAGCACTATTCACACGGTTCAGATCCTGACAGGGCATCATCTGCTGTCTCTGCTCCTAGATTTGCTTTCGATCACGACCTCGATGAGGATTCAGACCCTGTTTTTCCCCCTGGATTTGACCCGGACCAGGAGATAGAGTTCATCCACTTGGATCAGCCTATGGTTGACCCAGTAGACCCAGTTGACCCTGCATTCGCTGATCATGCAGATTTTGATATGGAGTTCGTTGATCCCGAGCCTGCCATGGCCCTTGAGCCAGTAGCTGCTCTTAACCCAGTGTTTGAGCATGACCCTGTTCATGCTGGCATGCCCATTGATCCTGTGATTACTGACCTACCCATTGATGATCACCCTGCTGATGCACTACTACTGGAGGGTGACCATGTTATTGCTGCTGGTCATGTTGATCCCCCACTTATCGATGTCATACCTGCTGACTCTCTTGTTGCACCCCACCCTGACCTGTGCCTGTACAGTTCAATCATGCGCCTTTTGCAACCCAAGTTGATCCTCGATACGCGCACACCCGAAATGGGTGGATAGACGATGACAATGGTTACCCACCTTTCGGGTTTCCTGTGACGCTCTCTTGTGGCTCCTGTTTCAGCCCCTGTTCCAGCTCCTATGGATGCACCTTTGCTACCCACACTCACTGCTGATGACCTCCACACCGTTACATGACCCGGAGCCTGCACTTGAACCAGCTACTACACCATTTGGGTCAGCTTGATGTTGCGCCTGCTGAACCTACACCTTTACGTGGTCACGATCCTGTTTCGTTTTGTCTGCCGGACGTTGCTCCCCTTACATCTACCTGCATCAGACAACCTCCTCATCTGTGGAGAAGTTCGTTTTCCCTTGTGAATATCGACGCCCGTGCACCATCGTGCCTAACACTTACTGTCTGGACATACCCTCGCCTAGTAGAGATGCTCCAGGCCGCACCGCTTGCTACATTCACCTCTACAACGCTCGATAAGCCGATTTGATGGTCCCTATAAACGCACTATGCTAACTATAAACCCTCATCATTTCTCGCATTGTGAGAAACACACACAGGATAAGTTGCTTCAGTAACATCAACTGCAGTTGAGGATATGAGTCACGGAACGTGGAAGCTTGAGCTGACACCACAAAGGGCAACGTCAAATGCAAAACACTACATACCCAAAAACATGAGTTAAGTGTCTACATCACAAGATAGCATATTGTCTGAAAATTTTAAGAACACCACGTCATCCACCAGCATGCCTTGATCCACCACGTACATCAGGATCCCTTTTATGCTCTTGACCTCTAAAATTTAACCGTCCTCAGGATCTCGATACTCGTTTCTTTTACCATTAAGCGGCAAATTAATTGACTACTTCGAGGAATATACGAGCTCGCGGAGGAATTCAAGCATGTTGACGGTTTACTTTTCTTTCCTCCCCCACCTTAGTCACCAGAAATGTTGGTGTCTGGATAACGCAGACTGCGTTATGCTTGGGTAGAGACCCCAAGATTGTGGAAATTTGTGAAGACCACATCTGACTACGTAATTTTGATATGCGGATATACTTGTTGAGCAAGGGTAGGGAGACCCGGTGACCCTGATAATGCGATACCTTTTGTAAGACGACGAAATTGTAGCCGGAAAACGATGGGAATCAATTGTCATTAAGCATGCACCCAAAGCATTGTGGTCAATAACCAACGAAAGCACAGTCGCCATGTCATTACTAAATGCGATCAGTAACGCTTATGTGCGTACTAAAATTTTAATACTACATGTTTACTTGCTATACTTTCATTAAACGAAACCCTCAAATTACGTACGTATGTTATGAGTTTGATGCAATGTGCTTGCCCGTATAATGAACACTTAATCATAGGACGTGATACCAATATAATGGAAATGTGCTATGACTGAGAAACACGTGATTGCTTGATATACTTTCGGTAAACATGATTCCAATTACTTGCTTGATAAATTGCGTGATGTGTAATATGATGACTTATACATGGGTGATACATGCGTTTCGAACGACTATTTATGTTCCCCGAATAGAAGCGACCTAACTAACATGAACTTCTTCCTAGAAGATGTCGCATCAAGAGATCACCCGACTGACTGAGGCAGAATGGTTAGCGCACGCCTCTCGAGTCAGAGCTCGGCACGAGGTTCTTCGCTACCATCATGGCGAAGGTGCCTCGGGGAGAAACCTACCTAACGGTTGTACCTACCAGCATTTCCTAGAATGCAACCCTCTGAATTTCGGTGGCACACGGGGTGCCATAGCTTCTGTAGAATGGGCTGAGAATGTGGATGCCGTTGTGCGAATGAGTGGTTGCACGCCAGAGTAGCAAGTCCCGTACGTTACCGGATTGCTACATGATGGAGCTCTATTATGGTGAGACCGTAAGGTTCGAGAATTGGGCGAGGCTGTAGCATATGCGATGTCATGGAGCAAGCTGAAAGAAATAATGCGGAAGGAGTATTGTTCACAGATTGATATCCAAAGGCTGGAATTAGAATTCTGGGAACTACAGAAGGAAGGTCCAGATGTGGTGAAGCACGTACGAAGGCTTTACGAATTGTCGCGGGTCATTCTGTACCTAGTGGAACCCGAGTTGAAGAAAATGGAGCAATCCATTTGGGAACTGACACCTCAAGCCTTGAGCTTGATGATGGTATCAACGCCACCATCACCCACGATTGCCCATGTGATAGGACTGGAGCTCACTAAGGAAGCACTTAGATTGGTGAAACTTTCGATCCCGGACAAGAAAAAGGAAACACCAGTGGAGGCATCTGGGAAGAACAAAAGGAAGCTCGGTGAATTTCAGGGAGGTGATCAGGCAAATGAAAAGAAAAAGGCCAAAAAGGGAAAGATGTACCTGGGTAATCTACCTAAGTGTGAGGTATGCAAGCGCCATCATAACGGGAAATGCGGTAATAAGAAGTGTGACAACTGTGGTAAGAGGGGACACGACAGGGAAACGTGTTGGCAGGAGACGAAAAGGGGAAAGGAAGGTTGTAACAGCGATGGTAAGGGGCAGCTTGGGAAAGATTGCCCACGGGAGATTAACCAAGACCATGAAGGAACATCCAACACCGAAGCTAGTGAAGCATGCCAGGATCCAGATATGGTCGCTGGTACGTTCTTTACCAACCCAAATTTTGCATTTATGTTATTTGATACCAGTGCCGACCATAGCCCCGCATCTCATGGAATTAGGAATCTACTTGGTTTAGTAGGGAGTAAGTTAGACAACCCACCTTTAATGAGGCTGGTTAATAAACGACCTCGTCATAGTAGTTAGGATGAAACCGTGATCGAGCAACCAAGCGGAGAATCGTTATCCGCATCCCGGAATCGAACGACGAAGCGATCATGACCCATGAGGCAATGGACAGGAGGAGCCGAAGAACTAAGCACGAAGATCTTCTTATTACAACAAAATGCCCTAAGGTCTTCCCCGAGGATTTGCCATAATGTTCTCTTCCACGGCTAATCCTGTTCGCATCAGATAAATTCCCGGCGTCGCACCTGCAGTCAATACGCTTCAACGACTTACATCTTTGGGAACGCGAGGATTGACAGTGAAGCTTCAGAAATGGATGGAGAAGGAAGATAACAGACCAAAAATCCCCTGTTGGGGGAAAACCCCATAACTGCTCGTCAAAAGGGGGGATGATGAGTTTCAAGTAAACGTCAGCTACCAGGAGCCGAACGAACTAACCCACCAGAGTCAGTAACTCTTGCTAAAAATTAGCGGACTTCTTACACAAGCGACTATGATGATTCAACTACTACTACACGACTGATCAACGATCGAACATCGTTAGCAGAGCAACTCAGGGAGTATACCAAGGTAAAATTGTGGGACAATGATTGTGCTAGATATAAACAAAATGCTGCTTCCTACACAATGTATAAACCAGACCCACATGAGGTGCGGAATCTAGAGAAACGAGAGGCCTTACATCTAGGAACCATATCTGTCAACTCAATCAAACACCATTAACTTGACCAACTTGTCATTGCAGCTAACGAACCCGAAAGTACTTAAATTTTCTTCCATTAAAGCCTTCACTTTCACTTCTAACAAGTAGGAATTTGCATTTCTACTCCCCTCAAGTAGTTGCATCGCGTTGTTTTCTTTCGCTGAGAGCGAATGCACGTTTGCTTCGTGTATTTGGTCACTTCTTCGTTTTGGTAAGAACGCATCACTTCATCACGTGAAAACCTATATATATAACCCATGCACCATTTGCTACGCATGTGGTTTCATTTTGAATAAACGCTTCTTGAATGTTCAGATATTACGTTGTCAAATCTAATTGCTGGTTGTGATTCGAATGACCTACATTCTTGCCATTGTTGACTCTTTTGTTATCAAGTCAACACACTTATTGGAACTACCTTCTTTCAAGTTACATGTTTGCTAGCATGTCAAGATTTCCTTGTTGATATGTACGTTTATTGTTTGGTTACGTTAAAACTAGGTTCAACTGCTTGAACTTATCCAGTTCACATGCTTAATTTGAGACGCCATATGATGCATTGAGAGCATCATATTCTGATACTTTGGCTCAGATTCTTTTGTTTCGGGTCGTAGTAGACTTATTTGGTCTAAGACTCCACTAAATCATTGATAGATTTCGATACCTTACAGTGATACTTTCATAGAACAGAAACTTGCGCTTATTTGACTACTCACTTCGTATACGGATTTAATTGATTATTTGACAACTTGCCCTAAATCCGTTTTCTTTATCACAATTAAATCACTCTCAACACACTTGCGTGCTGAGTCAAGGGTACACAAATTCATTTCATATCATGGTGTACCCCCTAACGATTCTTTCGTTACCAATCAAATGCCTTGCAGTACTTAGTTTCGTCTTCCGGCTTGTTCCGATACACTTTCATCTGGTCTCAAACTCAGTGAATTTGTTCAATCACCGCTATTATGGAAATCATGTCGTTGAGATACCTTGTGGTGTCTTTGCAAACTTGTAGCTTGTGCTAATCATGGTCAACCGTTCCACGCAAAATACATAAACTTTTGATTGACTTGTCATTTACATATTCCTGATGCAACTACAAATCAAAGCAAGGATACACCAGGTTCGTCTGTATTCATTCAGTGTATCCTCACAGTTCAAAAGGTTCAAACGCACTGAACCATGCCACTCATCGAGTTGAAAATTTCTGAATTTGTATAAAGGGTGCTATGTTTCGTGAAAACTCGCTGGGATACTGTGATCGGACATTCGAGGATCTTATTAGTTGAAACTCCTCTCTTGCGGACCCCCTGCTAGCTGGAATATATTAGGCTATACGTAAAGTACGTTTTGTACTTCCAACATCAACTGCTATGAGCACCCACCTTCTTAACCCTAGGGTACGGATTGTTAAGTATTCCTGGACCCCCAAGTGGGAGTAAGGGTTGATTCGGTTGGATGACTATCTACCTCGATATTAATTAGGTATCCATGTGTGACGTGACCATAAGGAGATAAGGTAGTACAAATTTCGGGGACGAAATTTCTTTAACGGGGGGAGAATGTGACAACCCTCACTAAACCAGGTATCCGTACGACTTAATTAATAATTAATTACTACTTAATTACTATGCCTACTTGAAATTGGGGATAGACTGCTACTTGAATGCTGATACATGTACTTACTTGCATCCTACTTTACTTGCTGACACTCCATGCTTTGCTTACAGCACCTTTGTGACAACCTTGATGCACCAAAAGCACAGTAGCACAATGAACGGATAACCTATTAAACGTGCTGTCATAACTAGCACCAGGCAGGTACTGCCTCTAAGGCCTGTATGAGCCAGAAATATTTTACTACACTAGTGGTGAGTGTAGGGATACAAGGGTTGTAGAACTGCGTCTCTAGGAATAGGTTACAATGACTGGATGTGCCTAAAACGTACTCTAAGTACAAAATTCAGCTTTTGGCTAACTAATAAAGTGCCAAAACATGAGAAAAATATTACTAGACACTTTCCAAAGTGTCAGGAATAAGTTGTGTCACTAAAAATAATTATAACGACACTTTAAAACTTTGTTAAGCACTTTAACGGATTACTATCCAACCGAACAACCGGACTTTACCCGACACATAAAAATATTGTCATTTACATTGTTTTCCTTTTTTTTGAACCAGTTAGGGTCCCTGAATACCCTAACACCCGCTTTAACGCATAACACACTATTAACCGAGTTAACCTCCACACTTAACTAACTAAGGCTTAACTATTTAGTTGGATTTGAACCAAGACCCCCCCCCCCCCCTCAACCAAACCGTCCCCAAGAGGGGACACCTCTTGTCCTTTGTTGATTAGTTTATTCACTTATGCCTAATATCTAGTAGACACATAATCTCTTGGTTAATGACCATGAAAATTATCTATAAGTTCATGACTTAACACAACATATTCATTTCCATCACAACTCAACAAAACACTTCCTCTCTCTCTCTCAAAGGCTTCGGCCGAACACCCCCTATATCATTCCTCCACATTTCGATTTTGATCTTCACATTCCAAGTCCATACAAGCGTTAAGGATCGCGGATAAGAAGGCTTGGTGCATTCGGAAGGCGAAGGACCTCACTCTATTGCTTTTATCCACTCATTTTGCGTCTAGATTCTTCCCTAGCCTCGAGCTAGTAGTCGTCACACAGCTGCTTGATCAGGAGACATACTTGGTAGAGACGCACCACTGTGAGTTCATGTCCCCCTATTCTCTTAACTGTTTTCAGTTTTCTAAACTACGGGGGTGAAATACATGTTACTTTGATTACAAGTACTTTATACATGGTATGGTTAGCGTAAGGAGGGTTACTACTTAGATCATGTGAGTGGGTAGGCGGGAACTGGAGGCCATTAATCCTCATGGTAGGACCGAGGGACGTAAGCGGTAGATCTATCTGGGTGTAGCGAGCCCAACCCCTGAGCCCGCTTAATGGACCAGGTGGTGACTTTGTACCCATCGCTAAATCTGCTAGGTTTGAGTCTTCCTACTTGCACTTCACACATATCAATGGCCCTGCAAACCATTGGTGATCTCTTTTTCCTTATTTGCTACATACCAGGATTTTTATATATACAAAGGTTTATTTACTCTCTTACACATGAACTCGCTCAACATTATTGTTGATTTTTCAACTTACATGTATTTCAGGGAATTAAAGGATCTTGCGCGGTATGACACGTTTTCCCGCTGCACTAGTTACGAGGTCATCCGGGTTTGGGGAATGTGACTCTTTCCTGGACAAGTCACAGTCCTTAAACTGTGTTTATGTCATGTTGATGTTTGTGTTTGTTGAACAATGTCATTAGGATGTGTTTCCGTTGAGATAATGTTGTTGTATTTGGTTTTTAAAACTTAATCAAATGGATGATCTTGCATGGTTTTATTTCATATAGCTTTGTTATGGTTAAGCTATGGTATTAAGAAGTCACACCAAATTAACCACGCTTCCGCAAAGCCAGGGTGTGACACATTTCGCTTGAAAGTTCATCATTTCGTTTGAATTTGAATCTCCATTTCACACGGATTGAGTTCTAAATCATCCATTTCGCACGAGTTGGTCCTAAAAGTTTTCCATTTCGTACGGAGTGGTCGCACGATTTGAAACGAGGTGACCAAGTCATTTGAAACTGTTTGAAAGTTATTTGAAACGAGGTGGTCAAATAGATTGATACATATTGTATGGGAAATTGATTGGTACATATTGCATGTGATTTGTTCAAATTGAGGTCCAATTAAAATCAGTAGATATTAAAGGAGTGTCAGCCATTAATTCTGAAATTGCTCATAATTGTCAGGTTGCATCTGTTTTTAAGCCCATGTGATTTCATAAATTTGCGGCCCAATAGAATTAAGTATCCATTTAGTGTTGTCGGCTATGTTATAATATCGATAATTGCATGTAAATTGATGAAGGTTATCGGCCGTTGCATGTGACTATTCTAATCAAATTGAAGAATAGATTAAAATTGTCGGCTCAATAGAATTGAAGAGATTTCAGTACATTGAAATTTGATTCAATATTGGAGGTCCAATGAGAGGATAAGTTGTCGGCAATCCATGTCAGTGATCAGATCCATTTAATATTCATAGGCCCAATAAAAATTGATTGGTATTGATGTTGTCGGCCACATAGTGCAAGTTTATATTTGATTTTGTATTGAAAGTCAAAGTGTCATATCACTACCAATTGAAATTTCATGGTTAAAAATTGGTTAGTGGGCTGTTTTGGTTGATTTGGATTTGATAGTGGGCTTGGGTTAAAAAAATTTTGACTAAGTCTTTAGATATTCAGTTGAACCGAGTTTGCTAATTGAGTCTATATAATCGAATTTTGGATTGGCTTATTACATTTGGGTTCAAAAAGTGTTATAATATTAGACTGGGCTTTGTGAGCTTGTCATTTTTGGGCCAAGAATTTTAAAGTTCATTGGTTGTTAAGATTGGATTTCAAGTGGGCCAAGATACTGTGACCATGGGATTTGAAAGATGGTTTAGAATTAGTGAATTTTTGGACTGAAATTTTTAGTGGGCTTGAATCAAGGAATGATTTCAGTTTGAACAGTTTGAGGATTTCCTTCTCGCGTGACATTCCAGACTGTTTGTAAACGATAATTTGTGAAATTTTTCATACCAAAACATGGATTCTGAAGAGGAATTGGCGTATCTTTATTACAAATCTCAACAATACAGTCTCAAAAAGAACGAAGAAGTATTAATTTCAATAAAGAAAGCTGCAGAAAAAGCACCTATCTTTGATCACTCATCAGATGAAAAGAGTGATAATGATATTGAAGAAATTCGAAAATTTGAAAATTATCAAAGAGAATTGTCTCCTGAAAGTTTCAAATTTTATTTTGCAGATAAATTGGAGAAGCTAAAAGAGAAACGAGCAGCAAAAGAAAAAACAAAGGTAAAATGTGAGAATGATGTTTAGGAGGACAAGAAAAATGTTCGAGTGGTAAAGAAGGAGGTTAAAGAAATTCCAGCTATTAAGGTTGAGAAGGAAGCTGAAACTGAAAAGATGCATGGGATGTGCTCAAATTGTGATAAATCCAGATCAGAAAATGTCAAACTCTTGAAAGATGTGGAGAGTTTGACATTAGAAAACAAAATTTTAAAAGAAAATGAAAAAGATTTTAAAAATCAAATAAAAATTTTAGGAAATGAAAAATCTGTTTTTAGTAAAAATAATATTGAAAAACAAAAGGAAATAAATTCTCATCTTGAGAAAATCATTCAACTTGAAAAAACAGATGAATGTGATAAAAATAAAATTGATATTTCAGAAAAGAAATTGAACGGTTTTGTGACCTCGTCATTAATACAAGATCATATATGTCCAAAACCGATAAATGAAATTCCAATAAGTGACAATGTCACAAATTATGACAAGGTCATAATTGAAGATTGTGATGATCAATCTGATGATAAAAATAATAAAAAGAAAATATTTTTGAAATTAAAAGAAAAATTTTAAGAAACTGTTTTACAATCTACTGAAAATTGTGAATGCTCAATGCAAAAACCTTTTAGGAAGAATGTAGAACAAAAACAAAATATTAAAAATTCTAAAAATTTTCAAAGTAACAATAAAATATCATCAGTTCAATCATCCAATGTTTATAAAAAATCACAAAAATTGGAAAATCTAAACTCACAAAAAGTTGGTAATAAGTGATGCAGGTTTGACCACAATGCTCAAAAGTCAAATCAAGCTTATAGGAGAAGATGGAATGAAGATTCCCAGAAAGCCAAACAATGCTATGATTTAAATGTTTGGTATGAAAGTGGAGGATGGTACGATAACAGGATGTGTTACAAATGTGGTTATAGAGGACACATTGTTGTTAACTGCCAGAGTCAGAGAGTTGACACAAGAAGATGCTATGATTGTCATATCAAAGGTCATATTGCCAGAGATTGCCCAATGAAATCAAAGAGAAGATTGAGGACTGAATCTCATAAGATGGTAAATAAATCAGTCAAAGTTGAAGAAAAGCCCAAAGAACAGAAAGTGAAATTGTCACAAGGGCAGAAAGATAGACTGAGAAAGAAAGCAAGGGAGTATCTTGAAAAGATTTTGTCCTCGGGTACAACTGTTGATTCAGATAAAATTTCTGATAAATCGCTTTACTCAACAAAAAATGATCAGTCAAGTAAAACGAATTCATCAGATACAAATCTGAGGACAAAAGGGAGGATAAAGAAAGAAAAATTGACTAATCAAACTGATAAAAAATCAAAGAAAGTTAATTTTTCAGATAAAATCTTTATCAAAGTTTTTGAGTATAAAAGAAATTGTGAAAGGTTGTTCACATCACAGGTTGATGAATTTGGAAAACCTAAATCTAGTAAGGATTGGGTTTCAATAAAGGATGGCAATGAATTTGTTTCTTCGGAAGCAAAGGAGCCACGTTTTGGAGATGAATTTGTTTCTTCGGAAGCAAAGGAGCCACGTTCTGGTGATGAATCTGATTCCACAAAGTCAGAGGAGCCACAAGTTGAGAAAAAAGAAGAAAATTCAGTACCACCAATGGATGATGTCAACTTTCCACCATTGTGTGCTGAAAATTTAAAACAGAAAGTTGGAAAAGTTGAAATATCGAATCAATTCTATTCTGAGAAGAAAGAATTTGATGTCGACGAGGCTTTCAATGGGAAAGTAAAGCATATTTTTGATAATATGGTTAATGCGAAAGCCAAAAGTGTAAAAGATTTTTATGAATCAAAGAGAACACTGAGTGAAAATGACTCGGATGCACCCATGGCTAGTCAGGCTTGGGTGACAGCTTTTTCTTGAAAAAACCTGACTTGCCGGAGCTCCCAAGTTGGTAATCGTGGAGCATGAATCGGAATCTTTCTTACAAAACTTTGATACTGTCATATCTTTCAAGTGGTAATTGTTATACCTACAAGTGGTTTTATCAAGATCATTTAGTTGAACTTGATTGAAAACCTAATCATACAAGTGATTGAAAAACAATGTGATGAAACCCCATGTTTATGAAATGACAAAACTAATTTTCCAGAAAAACCATTTTGATTAAAACAAACTTAAGTGTTTTGAAATCTTAATAGGAAAATAGTTTGTCGTCAGGGGGAGTTCTGATTGTTTATGCCAAGTGGATGGCGAATTGATGCAATTCATATCATGTTGTCACGTTATTTTGTACATTTTGTTTTCAAATTTTCCCAGAAAATCAAAATTGAAACATATTTTGATTTTAGGGGGAGTAGGAAATTTTAGAAATTTTGAAAATTTGAAAAAGCCAAAAACATGATAAAACCTATAAAAATCCAAAACATCAAATATCAAAAATGAGTTTTGTTGTGAAAAAGGGGAAATGATAGTACATCAGTAGACTATCACAGCATGCTAAAGATTTGGAATGATTAATATGTGATAAACGGTCTCACTGATGATATGCCAGTAGGTTTTTACTCATTTAGTAGATCGCTTTCGAGATATAAACCTAAATATCATACTTGCTTATTTCGTGTTGAACTTTTCACGGATATATGGGTAACCCCCGAAATCTCGTTTGAAGGACCCCCTTTTCTGAAATACTAGTTCTTTATGCTTAGTGATATCTGGGGTATTATCCCGGGACTTCTGATTTTGCGTCGGCAATAGCCTAGTCCCCAGAGAATACTTTCTGCTTGCTTGAAATATAGCCCACCCTCAGCATAAAAAATGGTCAAAAAGATAAATTATTATGCAAACCATGTGCTGTTGTAAAAAAGATCCTCTAAAGGGGACACACCAAAAGACGAGCCTTCATCTCAGCAAAATAATGAGCTCTCAAGGTTTCGCATTCACCCCTTACAGATATCATCTAGGTATACTCACCTGTAAGACTGAATATTGGGATCTGGATACGGGAGTATATTTTGATGTGTGATACGCGTATAGGTTTAAGTCTTAAAACACTAATCTCGTATCTCGAAGCAGTTGAACTTTGTGTGAAAATTTAAGTGGATCAGTATACTGGCAATCTAAGTGAATCGTTTAGAACTTAATGTCTAAAAAGGTCAACGGTGCTGGTGATTTGTCAAAAACTGATATGACCCTCTGACACGAACCCACAAAAAGATGTTTGTAAATAGTTTATTTCTTTACTGCATTTTAAACACACTTAAAATCTTAGAAAAATCCAAAAGAATGTGTTTTAGCATAAAGTTTTGAAAATCCAAAAAGATTTTATATCATCTTATTTTCGACAACTGATTTTGGAAAGCTGATTTTCAAAATTCCAAGTGCTAAACATGATGAATCAAATTGGGTTGGGAGAGTGTGTTGATGGTTGAAAAATGATTTCACATTATCAAAAGTGGTGTTTGGAAAAATTGTATGATTAGTTAATCAAGGTCATTAACTTAGACTTGATATAACTATTATTATTTGATTGATGAATGAGTGTTAAAATCAAAAATTTACTTTTGGGTTGAGCATGTGCAGGTATGGATGAGCCAGGTTTCGATTAGAGAGCTAGGTTTTCGATCCAAAACCTGTGAAAGTGCTATATCAGATTACGAGGAACAACTTAAGGGGGAGTCTGTTAGCAAAGGGGAGTTTGAAGAGTGAAAGAACCAGACTCAGATTCTGGAGAATAGCTGATAATGGTGAATGAAGAGAAAGAAAGAGGTTGAAGGATGCTTCAGCGTCAAATACTTTGAAAAGAGTGTGAAGACTGATCAAGACTGAAGTTTTGACGGTACTGAAGACTCGTCAACATCCAAGGGGGAGTCTGTTGGTGCATATGTCTGTTGACTTCGTCTTGTATCAAGTCTTGTAATAGAATTGATAGATCAAGTCAAGTAGAACGAGAAAAACAAGAAACTTGTAGGATATAGCCATTTCACACGAAATGGTATTGCCATTTCGTACGAAATAACACTAGCCAACTCGTATGAGTCCATTCCATGCGAAATGGACAATGGCAGTTTCGTGGGGAATGGATTTCCTATAAATAGGTGACTTGAGATTTCATTTGTAACTTTTGGATTCTGGTAGCGAAGCTCTGCCGGAGTGTCTCTAGCCTGTATATCTTTGTCAAATCAATACAAGAGACAAGTAAAATGATTCCAAGTGCAATACAAGCTGAACGAAGATCAAATCACTGAATTTCGCCTCTGATTTGATCCGAGAACTCTTCTGAACGACTCGTTTAGTCGTACAAACGATCCTACAGTTTTATTTAGGTATGATGTTGTATTCTTGAACTCTAATTATTGTGTTATTAGTTTGTATTATTGAACCAGAACTTCTTAGCCAGTTTCGAAGTCCCACCATATTTCTTAAGATTTCTTGTGATTGTGATGGAGACTATTTGCTACCAATTATCGTAGGTAAATACAGAATTACTTATGTAACTTCTTTTTATAACCTCATTTTACATATTAGCATTGGATCTGTTGGTTGCAAAAAAAACTTGACATTAATATTCATATCTGCAAGGGAATATGCAGTTGAAAAGCTTATAAGCTTCTATCTGGAAGATGAGGTTTAGGTTGTTTATTATCAAGAGTGTAGGTCCCCTTGTTGTATGGATCTTCACAGAATTGTCAATCCAATCAAGAGTGCGGAATCCTCTTGATCAGAATATCACAGAAACAAGTAGAAGAACAAAATTCCAATTCAAACCGGGTTTCTATTGATTATCAATCTCACGAATTACAATCAATCAAAACCCTAACATACACAATTTCGTCCAAGACTATTGCCTCTCACGAAATTCCTCACAAACACTGTTTTGGCTGATTAACCTAAACCCTAAAGCAAAGCCTTGTTTATATAACACAAGGTTGCAACTTGGGTTAGGGATTCCTACATGGGCAAAGCCCAATTCGTCCCCCTTGTCCCATATGTATAGGTTTAGTTAGCCCAAACATTACAACTAACTATTACAAAGCTAAACCCGCTAACTGTTTAACATTTAACTAATTACAAGATATCCAAAGACCAAATCTAAGCTGTTGTCACAAATATGCACCAACAAACTCCCCCTTGACAATAGCTTCATTAAATAACTTTGTCTTCAGTCATCTTGCAATCTTCATGTAATCTTGAAATGTCTTTGGTCTTTGGATAGCTTCAGCTTTAACAGCTTCTGTCAGCAACAGACTCCCCTAAGCTGATGCATCCAATCACCAAATCTTCAAAATCGTTAGCATTTGAGTAAACTCCAGTTCAGCATTTGCATATCAATCTTCAAACTCTTCAACTTTGTCTGCAATGTAGAAAGGAGGTTCTACCATGCATCCAATCAAACTCTCATCTTCTCAGCACATTATCTTCTCAGCAACACACTGCTTCAATCTGTATACTATAAAACAAACATCTCGAGAAACCATAAGAATTTTTCAACAAAGTTAAATAAATTATTATTATTCAAGAGATAGTTAAACCAGAACACAGATTAAGCATTTTCCATTTATCACCAACACGCAAAAAAAAATGTTTTGTCCAACACACAAGGACCTGCAATTAAAAATTTTGAACTCACTTTCTAACACCGTCTCCCCCTATCGGTAACAATTCCTCCAAGAATAACAGTTTTCCGTACATTAAGAATTTTAACAGAAAATGACACTATTTTTGGATTTTTGTATTTTCTGAAAGCAAGTAAATAATTAAAGCAGTAAACACTCTGTTTTTGTGAGAATCACTAGTAAGAAGTGTTAGTGCATGCGTCTGTCAACTTCGTCTTGTATCGAGTCTTAGTTTGTATTAGATAGATCAGGGCACGCAAAACGAGAAAAAAGGTCAAAGGTTAATTTCGTACGAAATCTAATTTCGTACGAAATCTAATTTCGTATTGAATCTAATTTCGCTTGAGATGGTTCGTGCGAAATTAGCTGCTCTATAAATACCTGTCATGCCTTGTCATTTGTAACGATTCTGATTCCGGTAGCGAAGCTCTGCCGAAGTGTCTACAGCATTGTAATCGATCTTATATCAATCAACACAAAGTTTAAAGTGTATATCTAGCTGAATTGAACTCGATACATCTGTTTCCGCCATTCGTATTGAGAAAAACTCTTCTGATCGACTCGTTCGGGTTAGAAAACGATCCTACAAGTGGTATCAGAGCTCAGGAGGAAGAGTTCATACCAATTGAGCAGCAAATTCTGATTTCTACACCTTCTTTTTCAATATTAACAAGTTCTTACGGTCAAAATGACTTGAATTTCACACATCATACGCGCAATAGTGTTTTTACAAACCCTTGAAAGTTTCAGACCTAAAGTCGGACAAAAACCTGAACAATTTTGCCAAAACCAGCTCGAGATAATGACATCAGCAGTATTTCGCACGAAATAAGGTTCTTATTTCGCACGAAATAGCATTTTCAGGCTGATTTCGCACGAAATCACACAGGTTTAGTAATTTCACACGAAATCAACGGTTAATTTCGTACGAAATTAGCTATTTCGCACCAAATCAACTATTTCGCTTGAGTATTTCGCACGAAATAATAGATTTCGTTTGAAATTGTGTTATTTCGCACGAAATAAGTAATTTCGCTTGAACTAATTTCGTTTGTGAGTGTCTTGCAGGTAATTTCGTTTGAAACTGATTGTTTGTGATTTTTTGAAAACCGAATTACGGAAGAGGAATTTTACAACGCATTTGCTACTCCGGTTACCCCGATTACTCTTGCACAGAACACGATGTTGGAAAATGAAAAGGGGACTATGCAAAAACCGCCTAAGCTCATGAACATTGAGGAGTATAAAGGTTGGGAAGGACGTTTTGAAAACTGGGTTCAAGCAAATTATTTGGATGCTTGGGAATGTGTTGAAACGAAATATATTAGACCGATGAATGATGATGAGGAGGTTATTGCAATTAAAGATTTAAGTGCCGAAGATAGAAAGAAATACAAAGATGAAAAAATGATCTTAAGTCTACTACAGCAAGCTGTGAAGGAAGATATCTTGGTTTTATTGCAACACAATGGAACTTCGTATTCAATATGGAAAGCATTAAGATCGAAGTTTGTTGGAAGCCAAGAGATGGTCAAGAACAAAAAGTCTCTTTTGAAGAAAGAATTCGATTTATTTCGTGGTTTGAAAACTGAGAGCACCAAGCAGATCATTGAAAGATACTGCAATTTGCTAGCTAACATGAAGAGGCTGAGCATCGATAAAGATAATGAGGAGTTGATTGAAAAACTAGCAGATGCATTGCCACATGAGACTTGGGGCACATATCTCATGATGTTAAGGAACAAGAAAGGGTTTAGCAGTCTGACATTGAGCAAGTTCATTGAGAAACTTGAAGCTCAGGAAATGGAACAAAGAAAGATATCAAGAATGAAAGATTTCGATGGTGAACAAGACATTGGACTTTATTACAAAGGTGGTGTCAGTGATAAAACCACAAACATGTCACCGAAGGTTGAAACTGCGTTCAATGCTAAGAGTTCATCAGGAGGTTCATCTAAAGGATCTAACAGCAAAATAAGTTTTTCATCATATCCATCTTTTGATCAGAATATTTCAGCAACAAAGTGTTAGGGGAGGATTTTCTAAATCCTAAGGATCACGGGTCCTCAACTGCTATCAGGATCATGGATCCTCAATTCTGTTTGAATTAAGGATCCTCAGCAGGTGTCGCAGGATCAGGATTCAGGATCACTATTATTATCCTACTACTAACAATTGTCTTCCTTGTACGTAAACTTGTTTTGCAGGAACGAGAGCATGGACCAAGTCTCACCGAAATTCCTGGAGTATATTCCCTCAATATTCCGCACGTGCTTGACCATTGTGAACGTTATGGAGATCGTGGGGAGAGTGCACGAATTGCGGATAGTTAGTTAGACTAGTTAATTTCTAATTTAAAATGGGGATGACAAGCTTGATAGAACACTTAGCTAATTTTGGCATACACACACACTCGTAACAGCTCTCAGTTAGCTCTCAAGCAATACTTGGCGATTTCATACACTTTTTTGCACATTACACACTAGTGATCCTTGTAACAAGCTTGTTATCATCCCGAGTTGTAATCTTATCTTTGTTTAATCTTAGTTGGTGATCGGTAGTTTCCATCACCCGAGGTTTTCTATGCCGGAGATCAACTCTTGATCAAGGGCTTTTTCCTCGTATAAATCTCTGTGTCATTTGTTCATTACATTTCTGAGTGGTCCTTAATATTGTTCATTGATTCAAGCATCACACCTCACAACAGAAAGTTTGGTTGCATTATCTTTGCTTAATTTTTTACCAAAACAGTTTGGCGCCCACCGTGGGGCAATTGGTGCTTCGTGCTTGAGAAATTATTGTTCTTGTGATCATTTCGGTTCATTACAACCAAGCAGATGGCTTCTTCAACAAAGAACACATCAAGCTCTATGCCGGCAATCAGTTCTTCACAGGGCGTTCCTCCTTTGCCTCCTCCACCTTCTGGATCCCAGAAGAATGCTGAAAATGCTGCGAAGAGACAAACCCCCATTTTCCCAAAACCACCAACTTCTTCTGTTTCCTCTAATCCTACTACTAATGTTCTTTTTACTCTGATTTTGCAGATGAGAGATCGCATGCAAGAGCAGGACAAAATCAATGAGAGGATCCTCCAGGAGATTGGTGATATCAAGAAACAGAAGAAATCAGTGGAGGATCACTCTCCTCTGACACCAAGATCATTGGATTTCGATACTCCAGCTATAACAGCCTTGCAAACTGTAGCTCCGGACATCCAGTATCAGAGTGGACCATCAGGAAGACGTTATGGAACAACAACTATGAGTCAAGCATTTGGCTCTCACTTCCAGCCTCAAGGACCCTGTTTTCAGCCATCGGGATCCTCTTTTCAGCATCATGGATCCTTCGTCAGCTCAGGAGGATATTTGGGAATGCACACAGTTCAAGGATCCTCCCAGGTTCAAGGATCCTCCCAGGTCCAAGGATCCTCCATGGTTCTAGGATCCTCTCAGGTTCTAGGATCCTCTCAGCCCCAAGGATCCTTTCAGGTTCAAGGATCCTCTCAGCTTCAAGGATCCAACATCTTTCAGGATCAAGGATTCTTAAGAAGCATGCAGCCTCCAAGCTCGGATGTTCATCAAGGAGACTTCATACCAATACAGACCATTGCTTCCTCTGGTCCTTCAGTCATACCGGAATCCGTCAATATGGATTCACATCTTCAATTCCAAACTTGAATCACATGGGAGGTAACACTTTTAACAATTCATATAACACTAACAATGGCTCTATGCAGGATATAGGTATCAATCAGGCTATGGCTAGGGAGTTACAGAAGCTTAAGGATATGATATCCAGTGTACCAGGAGTGGTTAAACCCATTCCTGAAATTGCAGATGGTAGCCATAGCATATCTCGCTTTGCACCACCTATTTGTGATGCTGAGATACCCAAAAGGTTCCAGATACCAACTATGAAGCTATATGATGGTTCAACGGATCCAGAGGAACATGTAGCTCAATACAGGGAGAGGATGGAGATCAATCCAATTCCTAAAAGGTTAAAAGAAGCGTGTCTATGCAAGGGTTTTGGATCCACTCTTACAGGATCTGCTCTTAAATGGTTGCTAAGTCTTCCCCATTACTCTATTACTTCATTTGCTAATCTAGTTAATTTGTTTAATAGTCAATTCTCTTGTAGTAGAAAATTTGAACGATTAACTAGTGACTTATATAGGGTAACACAAGGTCAAAATGAATCACTTAGAGATTAAATAACTAAGTTTAGTAAAGAATCCTTAGATATCCTAAACCTGGATATAGCCACGGTTGTGGAAGCCTTTAAAATGGGTTTGCTTAGGGATTCATTATTCTATGATGATCATGTTATGCCCCCATGCAGGAATCTTGATGAAGTGAGAACCAGGGCCCTTAGATTCATCCGATTAGAGGATGATAAAAGGATCCAGGAGAGATTGACAGGATCCTCAAAACAGGAAAAACAAGGATCCTACTTTAAAAATAACAAGTTCAAGTCCTACAACAAGTCTGACAACCAGAATGTGCATGCAGTAGAGCAAGAAGAGGATGATGAGGATTATCCTCCCATTTCTGAATACTGTTTTTCTGTTGATAACAATGAACTAATTCTTGCAATGCAGAATCTAGGTGAGAAAGCGAGATGGCCAAGGAAAAGTGATAAACCAGCCACAACAAAGGATAAATCCAAGTGGTGTGCATATCACGAGGATTTCGGGCATCTCACTGAAGAGTGTATTGCACTTAGAAAAGAAATTGGCTACTTGTTAAGTAAGGGGCACTTGAAGGAGCTTTTGGGAAGAAAGAAGGTAAGGATCCAGGATCCTGAAAGGATCCCAGAAAAGGCTCCTGCTCCTCCAGCAGACGCACAAGTCATAAACTTCATATCCGGTGGATCAGACATTTGTGGTACTTCCTTTTCAGTAGCCAAAAGACATGCCAAGGAAACCAAGATGGATAATGGAGACATTTGTGGTACTCTATTCATTTCTAACCATTTTGTTCGCAGGATCCTGATAGATGGAGGAAGTTCAGTAAACATCATCCAGCTTGATGTCCTCAAGAAGATGAACATCCCCGAATCAGACATTGTCCCAAGATCCTCAGTACTTGTGGGATTCAGCAGAGAGACCAAAAATACATTGGGGGACATCAAACTCCCTATCTATATTGAAGGACTTCATTCTTATCAGAAATTTTGTGTTATAGATTGCTTATCCTGTTGTAATGTTATCCTTGGCAGGCCGTGGATACATGACATGAAGGCAGTCCCATCTACCTATCATCAATGTGTAAAGCTTCCTAGTCCATGGGGAGTGGTGAAAATTGAGAGTGATCAACAAGAAGCTAAGAATTGTTACACGTCATCAATGAAGCCAGCCTCAAGACCAAGGGAGCAATAGCAATTAAAGCATCCTTCAAGATATGTCTTGGAGGCAAGAGAACAGGATGTGAAAGAAATCCTTATGGACCCTCATGATCCTGAATCCATAGTCTTCATAGGATCAGGGAACCTTAGCAACATTGAACATGATCTAGTGTCCTTCCTTAAGATGAGGAAAACTACCTTTTCCTGGAAGCATGAGGATATGACAGGTATATCTAAAGATATAATTACTCATAAGCTTGGCATTGACAGGTCATTCAAGCCTATACATCAGAAGAGGAGGAAGTTTGCACCTGAAAGGAATGCTATTATCCAGGAAGAGGTAGATAAACTACTTCAGGCATGTATGATAAGAGAGGTTAAGTACCCAAGATGGTTAGCCAATGTGGTTGTTGTTCAAAAGAAAAATGGAAAGTGGAGGGTATGTGTCGATTTTACTGATTTAAACAAGGCATGTCCCAAGGATCCTTTCCCATTACCCCACATTGACTCCATGGTGGATGCTACCGCGGGTCATGAGTTGTTGACTTTTATGGATGCTTCATCTGGATTTCAACAAATTCAGATGGAACCATCTGATCAAGAGGATACAGCCTTTATGACCCCAACTGGTATATATTGTTATATTGCTATGCCATTTGGACTAAGGAATGCAGGTGCAACTTATCAAAGGCTTGTCAATATGATGTTCAAGGAACAAATTGGACACACTATGGAAGTTTACATAGATGACATGGTGGTTAAGTCCAAGAAAGCTGAGGTTCACCTTAGAGACTCGGAGGAAGCATTCAATATCCTTGATAAATTTAATATGAAACTAAATCCTTCCAAGTGTCACTTTGGTGTTAAAGCAGGTAAATTCCTAGGCTATATGGTGACAAAAAGAGGCATTGAAGCAAGTCCAGAGCAAATCAAGGCTATTGTGAATATCAAATCCCCTGCCAATGCTAAGGATGTGCAAAGATTGACTGGCAGGATCGCAGCCTTGAACAGGTTCATATCCAAATCCTCAGAAAAATGCAAAGAATTCTATGACATTTTGAGGAAGAACAAGAAATTTGAGTGGACTGAAAAGCATGAATATGCTCTCAAAGCTCTTAAGGATTACCTATCCTCAGCTCCTGCCTTGATGAAACCAGAGAAAGGGGATATATTATCCTTGTATTTAGCGGTATCCTCTAAAGTAGTAAGTGCGGTCCTTGTTAAGGATCACGAAGGTACACAACATCTTGTCTATTATGTAAGTAAGAGTTTGCTTGATGCTGAATCCAGGTATTCACATTTAGAAAAACTTATCCTTGCATTGATTATGGCATCTACTAAATTAAGACATTATTTTGAAATTCACGCCATTATTGTTAAAACTAATTTTCCAATTAAGAATGTTCTCAGGAAACCTGAAATGTCAGGAAGGATGGCTAAGTGGGCAATGAAGCTTAGTGCATATGATATAAGATATGAACCAAGGACTACGATCAAATCCCAAGCCTTAGCTGACTTTGTGGCAGATTTTAGTAGTGACTTGCAAAAGGAAGCTGAGCTGGAAGTCCAACATTTTGAAGAAACTAAGGATCCTTAGATACTCTTCACTGATGGTGCTTCTAATATCAAAGGAACAGGACTTGGAATACTACTAAAATCGCCACAGGGGGACATAATACCCCACTCCATAGCTTGTGAATTTCAAACTACCAACAATGAGGCTGAGTATGAAGCCTTGATAGCTGGTTTGCAAATTGCTAAGCATATGAGGATCAGGTATCTTGAGGTAAATGTAGATTCGTTGTTAATTACTAATCACTTTAATGGATCCTATACTGTTAAAGGTGAAAAGCTAATCAAATATTTAGAGATAGTCAAAGAATTGGCACTCTCTTTTGTTTCCTTTAGTTTGACACAGGTACCAAGGGAAGAGAATGCAGAGGCTGATGCATTAGCCAACCTAGGATCATCCTTGAAGATCCCGGAGGATATCAGGATCCCTATTATCCATATCCTAACCCCTGCTATCGAGGATCATGTAGCCATGGAGATAGGAGAGGATTCTGCAATCATCCCTAGTGATGATACTCAATCTCATTCAGGATCATGGATCCTTCCAATCATGAGATACATACAACATGGAGAAATCCCTATAGGAGAAAACCCCAGAGCTTTCAAAATTAAGGTATCTCAATTTACAATATTGAATAATATGTTGTATAAACGATCTCTTGCAGGACCATATCTAAGATGCATTGAGGATCCTAAAATCCAAGAAGTCCTAAAGGATTTTCACGAAGGAGATTGTGGAAACCACACTGGGGGGCATGGCATTATTCTCAAGGATCCTGAGGACAGGATACTTTTGGCCTACTATGAAGAAGGATGTTGTGGAATATGCCAAGAAGTATGGTCCTTGTCAGAGACATAGTAATATCCTTCACCAACCAGCAGAACTTTTGCATCCTATATCCTTTTCTTGGCCATTTATGAGATGGGGAATGGATATAGTTGGCAAGCTTCCTAAGGCACCTGGTGGAAAAGTATTCATGCTTGCTATAACTGATTACTTCTCCAAGTGGATAGAGGCTGAAGCCTTTGCTCAAGTCAGAGAAAAGGAAGTGATATCCTTTATTAAGAGAAACATTATTACTAGATTTGGTATTCCTTCTGAAATTGTTTGTGATAATGGATCCCAATTTATTGGGAATAGAACTACTAACTTTTGTGACAGCTAGGGGATTAATATGATAACATCAACACCAGTCCACCCACAAGCTAATGGTCAGGCAGAATCATCCAACAAGATCATCATCAACAATTTGAAGAAGAAGCTTTGATCCAAGAAAGGAAAATGGGCAGAAGAACTACCTTATGTACTTTGGGCTGATAGGACAACTCCCAAGAATGCTACTGGCCAAACTCCATTCTCTTTGGTATTTGGAGCAGAATCAGTGATCCCTACAGAGATGGTGGTTCCTACTGCAAGAACAAGCATTCGTGATCCTGAAGAAAATGCTGAAAACTTGGTTCAAGACTTGGATACTATAGAAGAACTCAGGGATTTGGCAAGGATAAGGATGGCCAGTTACCAACAAAGGATGGCTGGAGCCTACAACAAAAATGTCAGGATCAGGAAATTCCAAGTTGGTGATATGGTATTAAGGAAAACATTTCAGAATACCACCAATCCTGCTGATGGGAAGTTAGCACCAAAGTGGGAAGGCCCCTATTTGATTGAAGCTGAAGCAGGAAAGGGGGCATATCGATTGCTAACAATGGAAGGTGATTTGCTACCAAGAGCTTGGAATGCTGTCCACTTGAAGAAATACTTCATGTAATAAGGATCCATGATCCTTAGCTAATAAGTATCCTTGAAGGATTCTTACAAGACAGAGGATCCTCATTCTGGTAATGATCTAATCTCAAACTATTTCATTCTTTAATTATCCTATATATAAGGATAAGGATCCTGGATCCTTTATCCTCTTTTCACTTGATTCTGAGTTTTGCAGAAGGTTTAGGTATCCTTAACAAAGGATTGAGTATTCACAGAAGTATCCAGTTATTTTGGGCTTGACCCTAGTTATTTTGGGCTTGACCCCAGTTATTTGGGCTTGTCCCCAGTTTTGGGCCTGTCCCCAGTATCGCCAGCAGCGCACGATGATCCTGGTACAGTTCATGGCAATGGGACCAGTACTCGCTTTAGGGGCTGACAATTTCATTGTACTGGCTGTATCTGGGATCCTACGTATAATGGTAGACGTACCATACATCCGTTCTTAAGGTTTCTAACACTTTCACGTTAGCTAAGGTTTTGGCATTTTCATGTCACTAAGTTTGGATAGTCGCCAGTGAGGGCCATACTCCAGTTTACACACGATCCTTTGGGCTTGTCCCCAGTTATCCTTTGGGCTTGTCCCCAGTTATCCTTTGGGCTTGTCCCCAGAATGGTTGGGCTTGTCCCCAGTTACTAACTCTTCTCTTATATTTGGCTTAGTCCCAAGTTATGTTCTGTTTTAGGGTTTTGACGTTATACAGCCAAGGATCCTTGATCCTTACCTTTTACTAAGGTTTGTCTTTTGGTTATCCTGATTATGAGTGTTAAAGGGTTAGGATCCTAACTTGGATTCTCAGGTATGATCTTTAATTACTTTGACTTTATTCATTATTCATCTATGTGACCCTTATCCTTTGACAACAGACCTAGTGATCCTTAAGTTACATAACTTTTCTGAATTTATTGACTATAGGATATTTGATCCTTAATCATATCCTAAAACTTTTAAACATGATTTACTAAATCTTTATCTTTTACTTACAAATTCAAACAAAATACACAACAACAGTTGAAAAGTAAAGAATTCATAAGGATAACAACACAAGATAGCCAAAAGTTAAAGGTTTTATTTATTCATCCATAGTTAAACCCTTTAAGGTTGTCAAAATTACCTACCCCAAGCATCTACCAGCAATACGTGGCCCGTCCACCGGGGTAGGTAAAGGGTGTCCACTGTTAATAGGTCTTTCAAGTGCAGGAAATATAAGATGGCAGGATAACGAGTGGCTTCATCCCCCAAACAGAGGATCCTTCCACCACCTATTATCCTACCTATTGTCTAAGGATCCTTGATCCATAACCCTAGAAACTATTGTTCAAAGTACAACCCAACATTGTTTCAAAACACCATAACCAAAAAACTACCAAATCCTAAGAAAATGGGCTCCGGCCACATCTAGAAATATCCATCATCGCCCATTTCTGCAGCTCACACCTTGGCTGCATCACCACCAGCATCACCACCAGCATCATCACCAGCCTGATCCTTCCCGCTGCCACTTGCCTCAATCGCCAAGACCTCAGTAGCCTCTTATTCGTCATCCAACTCGGCCAACCTAGCCTTCCAGCCCTCTACGTCACAGTTGGTCTTGTCGAAGCCAGGATCCTGAGCTTCTTGAGCCATCTGCAGCTTGGTCTTATATATAGCGATAGCAGCAGAGACCTTAGCATCCTCAATGAATTCAGCCTTCTCCTGATCAGCTATGACATGGGCCAGGACCAGTTCCTTCTTCACCAGTTTGACGTCATTTTCAAGGGAGGCAATCTTCTGATCCTTATCCAGGAGGGTCTTTTGGAGGTCCAAATACTTTTGCTCAACCTCTTCAATACTGCCTACGTAGTCCTGGATTTCGGCAAATTTCTGCAAAAGAAAGGATACAAATCAGGATCCTTTACCCTCAGCTTGGGAGGATTATATTAAAGGATCACATTTAAGGATCGGTTATCCTTACCTCAGCAACGTACTCCTCAAACTGATGGCGGATAAGGGGCAAGCCTTCAAGATTGTCGACTTCGGTAGCCTTCCTTTTCTTCCACTTAGAAGTGGTAGGCTTTGGAACCACGACACTCGGACTGGCAGCAGTCTTTTTCTTCCCGGACCTGGGAGCAACGGCAGTAAGATCGGTGACACTAAAGCGAGTGGCAGACCTTGAGGATTTTCCAGCACCTATCCATCCAACACAAAAGATAAGTATTCTCATTTTATTTACATTTTAACATTTAATTATATACAAACATGGATACTTACTTGACATTGTGACAGAGCCTGAGGATACTTCTTGAGAATCCTTGGTACTTGCTTGAAATGATCTTATAGCAGGATCAAGACTCCGGAAAGCAGCAAGCCTTTCCTTCGTTGCAGGTGTGGTAATGATGTGTGAAACAGAAATAGCTGCAAGATAGAAACAAAGGGGTTAGTGATCCTTAGCGGAGACAGGGTATCCTATGATCCTTCTATAAGGATCCTCTATCCTACCATGAGTGGCCCATGTTCTGGGGAGATCCTTCCCATTAGGGATAGAATCCCTCCTGACGAAGAAAAAACGTTTCTTCTACTTGTTATCGTTCTTGGTGGTTTTCAAGATTGGATGAGGTTCACCGGGTTTATGTTTGAATAGAAAACGGTGTGAACCGTGGCTCACAAGGTTGTATAGTTCAGACAACTCCGACATTCCCAACTCGATATCCTCCTGCTCAATGATCCTCTCAAGGGTAAACAGAACCCTCCACATCATTGGCATAGCCTGGATGTAGGATATGCCGGTAAGGGAGAAGAAAGATTGGGTAAAATCAGGAAAAGGATAGGAGTATCCTATAGAGAATGGGGTTACTGGAAATGCAACCCATGTTTTAGAGACGAAATCACTCCGGATGGTAGGGTTAAAGGTTTTAAAAACAGTGCTCGCCGGAAAGCAATGGCAAATCCTGTCGATCTCAGGATCAGTAAAGCAGCATTGTTCCTTCAGAGAGTCTTCGATGATCCCTTGGCTTTTGAAGGGACTGTCTTTTTGATGATCCTTAGCAGGGGATGATCTTAGCTTCATTGTGATTTGGAGATTTGGAAGAAAAAGAAACAGAGTAAGAAGGAGAAGAGAAAGAGGAAAGAGAAGTACCTGCTTGATCTTCAAATGTGGATTTAAAGGGAGTCTCGCTCGAATTTAAATGCACATTGAACCTTATCTCTAACTTCAATTTATAATCATGATTCTGCAGGGATGTCGCTTCAATGACATGAGATTGGTAACGGCTAGTCAGATTATAACGGCTATATATCCGTTGGTTTGTTACGGATAAGATCAAGAAAATATAACTCGACAATTTACACTTTACTCCTTACATTTTGGGGGTAATTATTAGGGGAGGATTTTCTAAATCCTAAGGATCACGGGTCCTCAACTGCTACCAGGATCATGGATCCTCAATTCTGTTTGAATTAAGGATCCTCAGAGAGGTGTCGCAGGATCAGGATTCAGGATCACTGTTGTTATCCTACTACTAACAATTGTCTTCCTTGTACGTAAACTTGTTTTGCAGGAACGAGAGCATGGACCAAGTCTCACCGAAATTCCTGGAGTATATTCCCTCAATATTTCGCACGTGCTTGACCATTGTGAACATTATGGAGATCGTGGGGAGAGTGCACGAATTGCGGATAGTTAGTTAGACTATTTAATTTCTAATTTAAAATGGAGATGACAAGCTTGATAGAACAATTAGCTAATTTTGGCATACACACACACTCGTAACAGCTCTCAGTTAGCTCTCAAGCAATACTTGGCGATTTCATACACTTTTTTGCACATTACACACTAGTGATCCTTGTAACAAGCTTGTTATCATCCCGAGTTGTAATCTTATCTTTGTTTAATCTTAGTTGGTAATCGGTAGTTTCCATCACCCGAGGTTTTTTATGCCGGAGATCAACTCTTGATCAAAGGCTTTTTCCTCGTATAAATATCTGTGTCATTTGTTCATTACATTTCTGAGTGATCCTTAATATTGTTCATTGATTCAAGCATCACACCTCACAACAGAAACTTTGGTTGCATTATCTTTGCTTGATTTTTGACCAAAACACAAAGAATGGCAAGAAGTTACAATGCAACATTGTACTAAATCTGGAGAATGATCAGGATTATTCTGAAGAAGTTGCAAAAAGCCATATGTCTTTGTTGGGGACTGTATTGGAATCTTATGGAAGTTTAGTAACAGGTAGGATTGGGAATCCTATGTTGATAAGAGAGGATTACGATCAGATCGATGCTGAGGAGATGGAATTAATGGATATAAAATGGTGTTTGGCTAGTGTGTTGAGACGAGCTGAGAAATTCAAACAGATCACAGGAAGAGATGACTTCCATGATGCATTTATTTCTAATTTAGGTTTTGATAAATCTAAAGTTACTTGTTTTCGTTGCAGGGAAAAAGGACACTTCAAGAGGGAGTGCACTAATCGCGAAGCAAGTGGAGTTCAAAATCCGTTCAACAACAACAATGATTACTATCGGAAATCAATCTATCATCAAGTTGCTCAACAACAAGAACCACAAGTGGCACATGGTAGGAAAGTAATCGAGGAGTCTTCAAAGAGAGCTTGTATGGTGAATCAGGATGACAAAAAGCCAACGGAAGGTTTCAGTTGGGACAAATATATCTCAGCTGATAATAAAGCATGCCTGATAAATCAAGATGATGAAAAATTACCAGAAGGGTTTAACAGGGAAGGTTTTAGTTGGGATGATTATGATCCAAACAAAACTTCAAATCACAAAGCGTTTGTTGCTCGTATTGAAGAAGATAGTGATGATGATAAAGAGTATTATGCAAGAAGAATGGCAGCCCATTTGAAAATGATGGCAGAAAGTGATAGTGAAGATGAAAAAGCTAAAAAGAAAAAGAAAAAGATCAAAACACCAGTCAGCAGTGATGATGATGATGTTCCTGTGATAAGGGAAAAGGTGAAAAACATTCCAGATTTCAAAGTTGAAGAAGAAATTGTTGCAAAGAAGAGTCCGGTGATTTGTGAAAACTGTGAAGCTGTAAAAAAGCAGAACAACATGTTGGTTCATAACATAAACAGATTGAAGGAATCTTACGATGTTTTGAACAAAGCCATGAATCAGTACAATCAAACAAGTGAAGAACAAGCAACAGCAATGAAAACACTTCAAGGAGCTTTCATGACAAAGCAGAAAGTTGTGAACAATTACATTGAGAAGTGTGCTGTGCTTGAACAAAAATTGGAGACACAAAGGATTGAGACAGAAAGAGTTAATCGTTTGCTAAAAAGTTACTCATGTACTTCTTATGTCATTGACAGGATTTATCCAACTATTGAAGGCATGAAGGCGTTTGAAGTTGATGACGTAACTGAAGAACAAAAGGTATCTGAAGAAAAGACTCCTGAAAAGAAGAAAGAAAAGAAGGATACTAAAGTGAATGATTTTGGTATGAAACAAAGTTTCAGTTACAACAAGTGTCCACCCCCGCTTGAAAATGGATATTCTCCGAGAAATCCAAATTCAGAAAGAGTCGAAAAGGCAACAAATTTACAGTGGGAGTCGGAGTCTTCAGTTAACCTGCCAGAAAATATTGATGTGACGTTTACATCGTCTGACACTGATCAACAATCTGAATTGATGAAGAAAGTAGTGGATCATGTGTTAGATAACGATGAAACTGAGGAGTCAAAGTCGGAGTCTATGTCAGAGTCAAAGTCTGAGTCCAGCACTCCGAGTAAAATAGACAAACAGGGCAAAAGAGTTTATAATAAAGAATTCCTGTTATCAAAATATAATTTGGATGACGAAATGTTCAAAGTCGCATATACTTTGAATGATTCTGACAAATTATATTCTGATGAGGAATTTCCAATAAGAGGTGTCAAAACTGAATTGATCAAAAAGGTTTTAAAACTAACAGAAATTAATATTTCTGAAATAAAAGATGTAAATCTTTCTGAAAAACCTAAAAAATACACTTCAAGAGTACAACAAAGAGAAAACAAGACAAAGGGTTACAGTTCTGGTTCAGGTTATCAAAAGAAACCAAACCATAACGGTAATTTCAAAAAGAAAGGTCTGGGTTTTATTCCACCAGAAAATTATAAAAATGAGAAAACTTATCAATCAAAAACTAAATTTGTTTCAGGACCAAGTTGTGAAGAAGAACAAAAGAGTCCATTCTGGAAACAATATAACAGAGATTTCCTTGCCAAGAAGCAAGAAGAAATGAAAAAGGAAACTATTCAGAGAAAGGAGACTCGAACCTGTTATCAATGCTATGTAGTTGGTCATATTGCCCATAATTCTCCAAAGGCAATCAACAAAAAACAGGGAGTTTCTAAACTGAAAGATAAGATGGTTGAGAATGAATCACCAACCAAACAATTTAAAGTTTTTGAGAAATCAAAATTTAAAATTGGTGAATGCTCAAAGAGATTTTACAAAAGAAAAGCAAATCTTGACAACCAAAAATGGGTTGTTAAGAAATCGGATGATAGGTCTAGCAATGATTCTGATTCATCAAAATCAGAGGAGCTATCCTCTGGCAATGAATCTAATTCCACAAAGTCAGAGGAGTCACGTGTTGAGTTGAATTTGGAAACATCAGTACCGCCAATGGATGATGTCAATTTTCCACCATTGCGGGCTGAAAATTTTGAAACAAAAGTTGGTAAAGTTGAGATTTCAAATCAATTTTTTGTTGAAAAGAAAGAATTTGATGTTGAGAAAGCTTTTAATCCCAAAGTGCAACATATTTTTGGAAAAATGGTTGACAGGAAGGTCAAAGGGTTAAAAGAATTTTATGAAAAGAAATTGAAGAAACCAAGTAAGGGTAAATCATCCCAGGTTTATGACTGGGATGGAACCTATTATTCTGATTAAACTCTGGACTTGCCGGAGCTCCCAGGTTGGTAAGCGTGGAGCATGAATCGGCATATTTCTTGAGAAATTCACGAAAGTGATTTCGACTTACAAGTGGTAACATTTGAATTGTTATATAATTTCAAGTGGTATGATTGTTGTGAACCTACAATTGGTTCCTGTTCTTTCAAGTGGTTAATCAAGGTCATTAAGTTGAACTTGATGTAACTATCATACATATGGTTGAAAAACAATATGATGAACCCCTAACCTACAAGTGGTTTATTAAAATCAACAAAACTTATTTTTCAAAAAAACCATTTGATTAAAACAAACTTAAGTGTTTTGAAATCAATGGGAAAATGTTTTGTTGTAAGGGGGAGTTCTGATTGTTTATGCCAAGTGGATAGCGATTTGAAGCGATTCGATATCAGTTGTCACGTTACTTGTACAGTTTGTTTTCAAATTTTTTTAAAATGCTTTTGCATTTTAGGGGGAGTAAGAAATTTCAGAAAATCCAAAAACATTTGAAAATTTGAAAATGTCAAAAACATGATAAAATAAAAAATGAGTTTTGTTGTGAAAAAGAGGAAATGATAGTATATCAGTGGACATTCACGGCATGCTAAAGAATTGGAAAGTTAAAATGTGATAAACGGTCTCACTGATGATGTGTCAGTAGGTTTTTACACATTTAGTAGATTGTGTCGAGATATAAACCTAAATTTCAAACTTACTTATATCGTGGGGAACATCTCTCGGATATATGGGTTACCCCCGAAATCTTGTTTGAAAGGTCCCTATTTCTGAGATACTAGGTCTTTATACTCAGTGATATCTGGGGTATTATCCCGGGACTTCTGATTTTGCGGAAGCAATGGCCTAGTCCCCGTATAATACTTTCTGCATGCTTGAAAAATAGCATCACCCTTAGTACAAAAAATGATGAAACATTGCAAAATGCCAATCATGTGCTGTTGAAGAAAAGATTCTCTAAAGGGAACACACCAAAAGTCGAAGCCGTCATCTCTCTGTTGAATGGAAGTTCTGGCCTGAGCTCTCACGGCCCTCGCAATTTAACCTTTTACAGATATCATCTGTGGTATACTCACCTGTAAGACTGAATATTGGGATCTGGATACGGGAGTATATTCTGAGGTGGGATACGCGTATAAGTTTAAGTATCTAAAACACTAATCTCGTATCTCGAAACAGTTGAACTTTGTGTGAGAATTTAAGTGGATCAGTATACTGACAATCTAAGTGAATCGTTTAGAACTTAAAATGTTTAAAGCTTAACGGTGTTGGTGATTTGCCTCAAAAACTGATATGATCCTCTTACACAAACTCACAAAAATATTATCTGTAAATATTTCATTATTGCTATTCAATTCTGTTCCTACATGTGTTTTAGCCTAGATTTAAAAAAAAAATTAAAAAGATTTTCAACAACTGATGGTGAAGGGCTGATTTTCAAAATTCCAAGTGCTAAACATGATGAATAGGTTTGGGAGAGCTGTTGAGATATAAGAAAAATGTTTTGAATATTTTGTTTACAAAATGGTCATCAGAAGTTTTTAAAATGTTAAGTCATTTCATTTATACAAGTGGTAAGCAGAGAATAAATTTGTAAAATGTTAAATTTGTGAAATTTATTTCTGGGTTAAGTTTGTGCAGGTAGGCCAGGTTATGATTCTGAAACTGCTGATGCTGATGAACTTAAGGAATCAAGAGATCTGATTAAGAGAATTAGAAGATTCAAGAACCAGATTGTGATTCTGGAATTGAAGATTAGATCAACATTCTAGGGGGAGATAAGTTGATTAAGAGAAGACAGAGATTGAGAATTCTTTACAGTGTCAGATACTTCAGAGAGTTCGAGAGGACTGATAAAGACTGAAGATGCGAAGACTCGACACTTAAGACTCGTCAACATTCGAGGGGGAGTTTGTTAGTGCATGCGTCTGTCGACTTCGTCTTATATCGAGTCTTAGTTTGTATTAGATAGATCAAGGCATGTAAAACGAGAAAATAGGTCAAAGGTTAATTTCGTATGGAATATAATTTCGCTTGAGATGGTTCGTGCGAAATTAGCTGCTCTATAAATACCTGTTATGCCTTGTCATTTGTAACGATTCTGATTCCGGTAGCGAAGCTCTGCTGAAGTGTCTACAGCATTGTAATCGATCTTATATCAATCAAAAGACAGTTTAAAGTGTATATCTAGCTTAATTGAACTCGATACATCTGTTTCCGCCATTCGCATTGAGAAAAACTCTTCTGATCGACTCGTTCGGGTTAGAAAACGATCCTACAAGAAGATCATATCAGCACAATCAAACTGTTTTCACACTATTAGATAATTCTTTATTTAATTATTCGTGAAAAGCGGTTCAAGACGATTACCAGTATGTTAGTCCAATTAAACAAAATGCATGAACATTTCAAGTACCATTACCGTATGATACGTTAAGGTAATTTTATTACTGAAATACTAGTGTGTCCCACTTCAAGATATACCCCCGCGATCAAGGTATGCACAAAGATTCATCGTAGTAGGTGAGTATACTGAATTCATCCGTTTTGTTTTACAACATTTAGATAATTGGTGAACAGGTCAGTACTTCCGTACATCAAAGAGACCAAAATATCTAACGAGGGCTATGACAAATACCATTTTTTTTTTGTACGAATTATGTATTTTGCACATTTGAATAACTCTCTTTGAGAGCTTCTTCATTTAAGGGTTTTGGCATTTTTAGCTCTTTTAAGATATCCTGGGTGTGTCTAGGTCAGCATATATCTGGATGCTGCAGAAGGACACCCCTGATATCCCCGGATGAAATAGTAGTATAAAGACCCAAAACCTCAGATTTTGGCAATCTATCAACGTAAGATTTAAGGTCATTAAACCATACACCACTGATGTGTTACCCACTCATACACAGTTTATTTAAGTTTATATCACATTGGTAAGTTGATTATTTCATGCTTTTTGCCTACTGATACATCATATAATGAAGCTGCTATCACACTTAAGCAATTTAATTCAGTTAGAGTGTGACAGTCTAACTTGCTGATGTACTACCATCTCTTCTTTTTCACACAGTGATAACTCATTTTTGATTTTCTATTTTTTTATATTTTTGATTTTTCAATGTTTTTTGTATTTTTGTTTTTTTAAGAAAGCAGTAAACTATTTACAAAATTCTTATGAAAAAACAGTTATTCAGGATTTCTCATCCCGTTGAGTTCGACTAAATGTTCAAAGCGAGCCCGGTCAAAAGTTTAGTATAAAGATCTGCCAGGTTATCTAGTGTGTCGACTCTATGTAATTCAATTAGCCTTTTTTCAGCACAATCCCGTATAAAATGATGACGAATGTCAATATGTTTTGTGCGACTGTGTTTCACGGGATTATTAGTTATAGAAATTGTGGCATTATTGTCTATCATAATAGGAGTACGAGTGAAATCCAAACCGTAATCGCGCATTTGTTGTTGTATCCAGAGAACTTGAAAACAGCAGCTACCCGCAGCAATATATTCAGCTTCACACGTAGAAGTAGACACACAAGATTGCTTCTTGCATTGCCAAGACACAATCCTGCCTCCTAAGAACTGACAACCACCTGTTATAGACTTCCTATTAGACTTGCATCCTCCAAAGTCTGAGTTAGTGTAAGCAACAAACTCCAAATCACTATCAGCTGGATACCACAACCCAAGTTTAGGTTTCCCCTTCAAGTAACGAAGAATACGCTTCACCGCTTTCATGTATGACTCCTTAGGATTCGCCTGATATCTAGCACACAGACATACAACAAACATGATGTCTGGTCTTGAAGCAGTCAAGTACATTAGAGAACCAATCATTGCCCTGTATTGAGTTGAATCAACATCTTCAGTACTTTCATGATCTGGGCCAAGATTGTGATTTTCACATATGGGTGTGTTGAAAGTAGCGCAATCATCCATTTTGAAACGAGCCAAAATGTCATACACATACTTTGTCTGATGAATAAACATTCCATCCTTCTTCTATTCAACTTGTAATCCCATAAAGTAGGACAACTCACCCATAGCACTCATTTCAAACTTACTCTTCATCTCCTTCTTGAACTCTTGACACATGCTTTCGTCAGATGACCTAAAGATGATGCCATCCATGTATACTTGTACCAGTAGAAAATCTTCCTTCTTTCTCTTGATGAACAGTGTACTGTCAATCTGACCTCTTTAAAAACCATTCTTGATCAGATTTGTTGACAGTGTCTCGTACCACGCCCTAGGTGCTTGATGTAATCCATACAAAGCCTTATCAAGTTTGTACACCCGATCTGGATAATCTGGATCAATGAACCCATCTGGTTGTGAGACATACACCACTTCTTGAACTTTCCCGTAAAGAAATGCACTCTTCACGCCTAGTTGGAAAACTTTGAAGCCCTTGAATGAAGCGAAGGCCAGGAACAAACGAATTGCCTCCAACCTTGCCACTGGTGCAAACACTTCATTGTAATCTATCCCTTCTTGCTGATTGAAACCTTTAACCACCAATCGAGCCTTATTTCCCGTCACTATCCCTCGATCATCTTTCTTGCACTTAAACACCCACTTAGTGCCTATTTCTTTCTCACCTTTAGGAAGGTCAACCAACTCCCAAACCTTCAACTTAGCAAACTGGTCCAATTCCTCTTGCATAGCCTCAACCCAAGAATTGTCTTTCAGAGCCATATGAATGTTCTTCGGCTCCTCTTGGGAAATAAAGCAACTATACAAGCACTCGTTCACAATCCCAGTCTTCTCAATCGAAACAAATAAACCTGTATTCGCTGCTATACTTCGCCTTGTTTGAACACCTGCTTTAGGATCTCCAAGTATCATGTCAATTGGATGATCTCTATTTGCTCGTGTAGTAGCAACGACATCAACCTCTAAATTATCACCCAGGTTTGATCCAATCTCCCCCTGAATATTCTGATTTGCAAACGGATTAATGAAATAATCCCCCTGAATCAGAGTCACTATCGCTTGAATCAGGATCAGCAGCACTTGAGGAAGTCTCTGGAGTATCTGTCACATCAACGTTCGATCTAGGCATAAAGTCACCTTCATTGCCATTATTAATCACTGTTTGTATCAGCTGAGACTCATCTGCATTGGAAAACTCAGGAATATTACATGATTTAAACACACTTTCATAATCATATAATATAGCTGGACCATTCGTTGATTGTTGAGGTTTGTATGTAGTAATTTCAACATTAAACACAATCTCAATTTTACCAGTTTTTAAATTGAAAACCCTTTTATTCGGTGTGCCAGGCACGTAACCTAGAAAGTAGCCTTCGTCAGCCACCTCACCGAATTTTTGTTTATCTTTGTTTTTCACAATGGTGCAGGGTAATCCAAATGGTTCAAAGCCTTTTAAGTTTGGTTTCTCGTTAAACATTAATTCATGACAAGTTTTGTTAAAACGTTTAACGGTTAAAACTTTGTTTAGGACATAGCAAGCTGTATTCACAGCTTCTCCCCAGAAAAGAACTGGTAGCTTTGAATCTGAAAGCATCGTCCTAGCGGCTTCAATCAACGTCCTGTTTTTCCTCTCAGCTACTCCATTTTGTTAAGGTGTATAAGGAGCAGAATATTGATGTTCAATTCCCTTGCAAAGACAATAGAGATCCAGAATTCGATTCTTGTACTCCGTGCCATTATCACTCCTTATCCTCTTGATCCTTGCTTCATGAACGTTCTCCAATTTTGTAAAAAGATCTATTAGCATCTCTGTTGTCTCATCTTGTGTACCTAAAAAGAAAACCCATGAATATCGTGAGTAATCATCTGTGAAAACTAAGCAATAGTATTTTCCACCTATGCTCCTCACGTTCACTAGACCGAATAAATCCATGTGAAGTAATTCATAAGGGGCATCTATGGAATTTACTGTTTTTGATTTATGAGGTTTCTTTTGTTGTTTTCCCTTTTGACATGGAAGACATTTATCTTCCACGTAAAACCTCTGCAATGGAACCCCTTTCACTAATTCATTTTTAATAATATAGTTCATTTTGCGATAGTGAATATGGGCCATGCGTCTGTGCCACAACATCGATTCAGCTTCAGATGCTTTTGATAGTAAGCACGCCACCACAGCAGTTGGATCCTTGGCACCCATATCCATGACATAAGTGTCATTTCTCCTTGGCGCTCTCATCACTATCCAAACGTCCGGAATCACCAAACCTGGTTTCAACACCAATGCTTCAGACTTGCTAAAATGGACCGAGTGACCCTTTTCGTAGACTTGTGACACGCTCATCAGATTGTGTTTAAGCTGCTCAACATAGTTCACTTTGTCCAATGTGATCTTCCCATTTGTCACTTTTCCCCGTCCTGTAATTCTACCACCTTTAGCACCCGCAAAATTCACATTTCCACCATCATAATCTTCAAACTCAGTCAACAATCTCGCATCCCCCGTCATGTGCCTGGAGCAGCCACTATCAACATACCACAAGTTGATAATCCTCCTTAGCAGCTCCTGCACACACCAACCAAGAAATTAGTTAGATTGGGGGACCCAAGCCTTAATGGTCTTGGGTCGTCCAAATTCACCAACTATTGGAACATCCATCCAATATCCATTACTCCTAACAGGAGTCTTGGATCTCAGACCTGTTGATGGAATTTGATTTTGATTTCCACTAGGTCTATGGTCCTGAGGGTTCCTATATGTGTTTGGACTATTTGACCTTTGAAAATTTTGATTTTGATATCTTGAGTTTTGATTCCAAGAAGCTTGATTGTTATAGTTTCTAAAGCCATTGTTATAAAAAGTTCGACCACCATTATTTTGGTTTCGATTTTGATATTGACCTTGACTTCTGAAGTTATTTGAATTATAATTGTTCATTCTAGGTGAACTTGTCACACCCCCAAAATCCACACACGGAGTACTACTGCTTGGAGGCGTGACATGACCAGGATCAAGCCACCAATCATATTGAACATAAGTATATACATATCAAAAGTCATTAATCAATACGATAGGTGTTTACAAAACCAAATATAAACAAGTGTGTAGCGGAAGCATTTAAAGTAAAACCCAACATAAGTTTAAGTACAAAAAGTTATAATGTTTAACATCACATTCACGATCCATGTCCACAACGACCGTGCCTCCCGTGCAAGCTCCAAAAGTACCTAAGGTCCTGCAAGGCATGTAACAGAGAGTCAACAACTAGTTGAGCGAGTTCACAGTTAGTTATTCCGTTATAGAATTCGTTTCATAAATCAGTTGTTCGTTTTGCAAACCATGTTTCTTATTAATTCCCATCGCGGTCCTCCAGACATCTGTGCGAAGATTAGTGGCCATATCGCGGCCTTTTCAGGCATCTGTGCGAAGATTAGTGGCCGTATCGCGGCCTTTTCAGGCATCTGTGCGAAGATTAGTGGGGACTTCCCCATGTGTTAGACTAGTCGTGTTTGTACGCGCCCTTCTTAATCCAAGGACCGTAGCGAGTGTGATTGTCCTACCCAAGGAGGACGAACGTACGTATTCTACCCAAGGAGAATACGCAGGATTTATATTGGCATCCTACCCATGGAGGATGGCGGTACATATCCTACCCAAGGAGGATATGTAGGTTCCATTATAGTTTCTTAACCCATTCCCAACCCACTGGGAATCCCATGCCTTGGTAAGAGTGTGAACTCACCTTGGTTTGCTCGGTATGCTAAGTATGTGCTCAAAGTAAATCAATCACGTCCTAGAGCATGCACGTATACATAATCAGTTCGTAGTCACAAGGTACACGTATAAGCATGTAGTACGTATTCGAAACACACAAGTCATGTATATCACTTAACAGCAGTCAGACATTCCAGTTTGCATTTAACAGATTTAACTCAAGTTTCTGCACAGATCAGCTATTCGGCGAAACACGCATGTTGGCGAAACACAGATATTGATGAAACACATAAGTTGGCGAAACACACATTTGACGAAACACGTTCTGTTTCGTCGTGGTCTTAATTGGCGAAACAGAATTCAATTTCGTCGATTACTCTTGGCGAAACACTTTCTGTTTCGCCGAGAGTTCTGTTTCGTCGGACATCAGTTTCGCAGACATCAGATGCAGCAGTTACGAATATACACAGAACCCTAATCATTCTAACAGCCGCCATTAATAATCAGAAATCATATGAAGATCGATGTGCACCCAGAATCATCATAACTCAATCATCCAAGAATCCTTGTCTAGCATGAACCCTAGTTTATGTGTACAACATATAGATTAACATACAACATCATATCATCGATTCCTATCAAGATACTAATGTGTATTCAGAATCAGGCCATATAAACAACATTCAGAACCGAGTATCATCAACATACCCTTATAATCACAGCAATAATGCACAACAATCATATACACAAGCAAGAATCGAGATATTACAGAACATGAAACCGATTAACGAACACACACTAACCGGAAAAAGAGAAATACGAATCGATCGCTAAGATATCGCCGGGAACCTCCAACTGCCGTCACACAAGAGAGAAAAGGGGCGCTCTAGGGTTTCTAATTTGATAGCAGATGTAAAACTGATGTTGTTTCACGTTTTAAAACTCAAAATAACGTGTTGGGCCCAAACTGGGCTTTGGTGAAACTGGGCTCGGCGAAACAGACTTCTGTTTCGTCGAGATGCTTGTTGACGAAACTGGCCTGTTTCGTCGAGATTGATCTTTGCGAATCTCACTTATGTTTCGTCGAGTTCTTTGATAGTTTAACAGTTTAAGTTTACAAACAGCACACAAGCTATCATATTACACATAACCATGCAAACACACTACGTTTTATCATATCACAACTATATAGTCAAAGTCAACGTGCATTCAATGCGAATAGAGAATGTCGGAAATTCGAGTTGTCACATTATCCCCAACTTGAAAGAAATTTCGTCCCGAAATTTAGTATGCGGTTACTGAGGAAGCTAGTAGTGTGACGTTGTTTACCTGTATCGTATCGCGGCTCCCTGAGCAGGTTTGCGAAGATTACTGGTTTTCTTGGGGTGTCACATTATCTCCCCGTTGATTTGGAATTTCATCCCGAAATTCTGTAGTAGCTTCAGCCTCAGTAGTAGTAGCATTGTTTTCGAACAACTGGGGATATTTGAGTTCCATTTGGTCTTCTCGTTCCCAGGTAAACTCTGGGCCACGACGGGAGTTCCAACGAACTCGTACAAGAGGTATTCTAGTGTTCTTGAGGACCTTAACATCCCGGTCCGTGATTTCAACTGGTTCTTCGACGAAATGCAACCGTTCGTCGATAGTGAGCTCCTTCAGAGGAACTATAAAGGTCTCATCTGACTGCCACTTCTTCAGATTCGACACATGAAAGACGTTGTGAACTGTACTGAGTTCAGCTGGTAAGTTCAGTCTGTAGGCCACCTTGCCTATCTTCTCTATGACTTCAAATGGTCCAACGTACCGTGGATTGAGCTTGCCTCGTTTGCCAAAACGAACAACACCCTTCCAGGGTGAAACTTTGAGTAGTGCTCGATCCCCAACCTGGAATTCGAGTATTTTCCTGTCTTTATCAGCGTATACTTTCTGACGGTCACGTGCTGCCGCCATGCGTTGTCGTATTTGAGCAATCTTTTCAGTAGTATCAACTACCATTTCCGGACCTGTGATCTGACTGTCACCCACCTCTGCCCAACAAAGAGGTGATCGGCATTTACGCCCGTAAAATGCCTCAAATGGAGCAGCTTTAATGCTGGTGTGGTAACTGTTGTTGTACGAAAATTCCACAAGTGGCAGATGTTTTTCCCAGCCTTTGCCAAAGTCAATTACGCACGCCCGAAGCATGTCTTCTAGAGTTTGAATAGTGCGCTCAGACTGCCCATCCGTCTGAGGGTGATAAGCTGTGCTCATGTCTAACCGAGAGCCAAAGTTTTGTGCATTGCTTGCCATGGTTCTGAAGTAAAACGTGCATCATGATCAGAGATGATGGAGGTGGGCACCCCGTGCCTCGAGACCACTTCTTTTAAGTAAATGTCTGCTAAGGTAGAGAACTTGTCTGTTTCTTTGATAGCTAAGAAGTGAGCAGACTTTGTGAGTCGATCCACGATCACCCAAATAGTATCGTTTCCGCGCTGAGATCTAGGTAGGCCAGTAACAAAATCCATGGAAATTTGCTCCCATTTCCATTGTGGTATCTCAGGTTGCTGGAGTGGTCCTGACGGTTTCTGATATTCTGCCTTGACTCTCGCACAAGTCAAGCGTTTACTAACGTATGTGGCTATGTGGGCCTTCATGCTAGGCCACCGGTATGTAGTCTTAATATCGTGGTACATTTTATCCGAACCAGGGTGTACCGAGTATCGAGACTTGTGAGCTTCATCCATTACCAGCTCGCGTAAGTTGCCGTACAGTGGGACCCAAATGCGTCCTGTGACGTAGTAAGCACCATCTTCCTTTTGTTCTAACCGTTGCCTTGAGCCGCGTAGGGCTTCAGCCCTGATGTTTTCTGGTTTCAATGCTTCTACCTGAGCATCTCGTATCTGTGAAGGAAGACTAGACTGAATAGTGAGTTGCAACGCTCGTACACGCCTAGGTGTAGTATCTTTTCGACTGAGGGCGTCGGCCACCACATTGGCTTTACCCGGATGATACTTTATAGCACATTCGTAATCGTTCTGTAGCTCGACCTATCTACGTTGTCACATGTTCAATTCTTTCTGCTTGAATATATGGTCGAGACTCCTGTGATCGGTGTAGATGGTGCACTTGGTGCCATACAGATAATGTCGCCATATCTTAAGCGCAAAAACAACAGCTCCCAGCTCTAAATCGTGTGTAGTGTAATTCCGTTCGTGAATCTTAAGTTGACGTGAAGCATAAGCAATAACTTTATCCCGTTGCATCAATACACATCCAAGACCTTGGATAGATGCGTCGCAGTAGACTACAAAATCGTCCGTGCCTTCAGGCAATGCGAGGATAGGTGCGCTACAAAGTCTATCCTTTAAGTGCTGAAACGCTGTTTCCTGTGTATCACTCCAACGGTAAGCAATACCTTTCTGTGTCAGTAATGTAAGCGGCTGTGCAATCTTTGAGAAGTCTTTAATGAATCGTCTGTAGTACCCCGCCAAACCCAAGAATTGGCGTATTTCCGTTGGTGTACGCGGTGCAGGCCAGTTCCTGATCGAATCTACCTTGGATGGATCGACATGAATCCCATCCCCGTTTACCACGTGGCCTAAGAAGTGGACTTCACGAAGCCAGAAGTCGCATTTTGAAAACTTGGCTTACAGTTGCTCCTTTCGAAGAAGTTCCAAGATAAGACGTAAGTGCTGCTCGTGTTCCTCCTGACTCTTGGAGTAGATCAGAATGTCGTCGATGAAAACGATGACGAACTTGTCAAGATAGGGTTTGCACACCCTGTTCATAAGATCCATGAAAACTGCAGGTGCGTTTGTTAGCCCGAATGGCATGACTAGAAACTCGTAGTGACCGTAGCGAGTTCTGAATGCTGTCTTGGAGACGTCCTCCTCCCGGACTCTCAGCTGATGATACCCGGACCATGGATCAATCTTGGAGTAGTAACTCGACCCTTGCAACTGGTCGAATAAGTCGTCGATACGAGGAAGAGGATAACGGTTCTTCACTGTGACCTTGTTCAGTTCGCGGTAATCAATGCACATTCTGAAAGTGCCATCCTTCTTTTTCACGAATAGTATTGGAGCTCCCCAAGGCGAAGAGCTTGGACGAATGAAGCCCTTATCCAAGAGCTCTTGTAATTGCTTAGCCAGATCTTCCAGTTCAGTTGGAGCTAAACGACACGGTGCGCTTGCTATAGGTGCTGTCCAGAACTATAGGAATGAGGTCGATAGGGAACGTCTGCCCAGCGAGGATAAGATTACAACCCTGAACTATGTGTGGCCTCTAGACTTGTACCATAAGCTAACACTACGACAAATTTGGTGTTCAAGGGAGTTGGCGTACGTTTTAATATTTGACTAACTTTCAAGAACATATAACTGGTATCCACCCAAATCAAATAAGACAGTAAGACAGTAATCATAGAAGTCGTCGAGAAGAAACTTACCCATTATTGCATTTGGATCGTTCGTTGCGTCACCCTGACCAATCACGTACATGCGGCCCCCGGCATCATTGTTTCATTGTTTCCCCCAACGCTAACTCCATTGCCATCCCCGCTTCCATGGTCGTGGTTCTGAGTCTGGTCCTGGTTTAAATGTGGACAATGTCTCTTATAGTGATCTTTAGCATCACACTGATAACATCCTTTAAAACTTTGTTGTTGCTGCTGGTTCTGTGGATCTTGAGGCTGTTGTTGTTGTTCCTGGGTTACAGGACGTGAGCTTCGGCAATCCTTGGCTTCATGACCAATCTTGAGACACCTCTGACAATGACCCTTGTTGCACTGGCCACTGTGGTGTCTGTTACAATTGTTGCACCATGGATGAACTCCTCGATATCTTTTCTGCCCGCGACTACCAGAAAGCTGCTGGCTGGGGCTCTGGTAATCATCTATCTTTTGCTGCTGCGCTCGGGACTGAATCGTAGCGGAACCCTTGCTCAGGTTTCCATCCCACTTGCGTTTGTTGTCACTAGAAGCACATGTAGTACCAGCTTTAACACGTTTCGGTAGTTTGTTTTGTTCTACGGCCTGGTCTGTGAGACGATGAGCAAGCCGAGTGACTTGCTGGATAGTGCCAAGATTAGCTGCGGTCACCTGACTCTGAATTTCGGGCACCAGACCCTTGAGATACAGTTCGATGCGTTTGGTGGGAGAGTCTACCATAGTAGGACAAAATGTGGCTAATTCATTCGATCTCTTCGTATAAACTTCAATTTCAGACCCCACCATCTGTAGGTTGAGGAACTCTACCTCTAGTTTGTGGATATCTTCTCGACTGCAAAACTCTTCCTTAACTAGGTCCTTGAACTCGTTCCAGGGAGTGGCATTAGCAGCTGCCAGTCCTAACATTTGAACATGTGCTTCCCACCAGGTTAATGCATCACCTTCGAGTGTTCCAGTAGCAAACTTTACTCTACGTGACTCAGGGCAATCATGCACCTCGAAGTCAATTTCGAGCCTCTCGAACCAATGGAGGAGGCCTAAAACTCCCTCAGTACCACTGAAGGCACTAGGTGGGCAATCCTTGAGATTTTTGAAAGTGTAAACAGGTGTCTGAGCGTGTTGACCTCCTGTTTGTATGGCTGCAAGTGCCGCAGCAATTCGTTCGTTAATGAGAGCCGTCAACTGGGCTTGTGTCATGTTGATATATCCGGCCATGATCTTCATAGCAAATGTAACGTAAGTGAGAATGGTTCGCGAGTAGTGCGATAACAAAAGAGAATAATCACACAAGTGTTCTCATGCAATAGTGTCAAGTTAACCTAAGCATACCCGGAGCAAAGTTCTATGCAATTCTAGCAAGTAGGCAATAAGACATGTACCATATTACCTAGAGTGATGAGTCTTGCACGTGGAGCGAGGCGTCGTTGTGGATCGTTGAGAGCACTGTTCTGGTTATAGTCTGGTTTTAACAAAATCGCTTTCCCTTATTAAAACCGAGTTCTCTATAACCAATGGCTCTGATACCAATCTGTCACACCCCCAAAATCCACACACGGAGTACTACTGCTTAGAGGCGTGACATGACCAGGATCAAGCCACCAATCATATTGAACATAAGTATATACATATCAAAAGTCATTAATCAATACGATAGGTGTTTACAAAACCAAATATAAACAAGTGTGTAGCGGAAGCATTTAAAGTAAAACCCAACATAAGTTTAAGTACAAAAAGTTATAATGTTTAACATCACATTCACGATCCATGTCCACAACGACCGTGCCTCCCGTGCAAGCTCCAAAAGTACCTAAGGTCCTGCAAGGCATGTAACAGAGAGTCAACAACTAGTTGAGCGAGTTCACAGTTAGTTATTCCGTTATAGAATTCGTTTCATAAATCAGTTGTTCGTTTTGCAAACCATGTTTCTTATTAATTCCCATCGCGGTCCTCCAGACATCTGTGCGAAGATTAGTGGCCGTATCGCGGCCTTTTCAGGCATCTGTGCGAAGATTAGTGGCCGTATCGCGGCCTTTTCAGGCATCTGTGCGAAGATTAGTGGGTACTTCCCCATGTGTTAGACTAGTCGTGTTTGTACGCGCCCTTCTTAATCCAAGGACCGTAGCGAGTGTGATTGTCCTACCCAAGGAGGACGAACGTACGTATTCTACCCAAGGAGAATACGCAGGATTTATATTGGCATCCTACCCATGGAGGATGGCGGTACATATCCTACCCAAGGAGGATATGTAGGTTCCATTATAGTTTCTTAACCCATTCCCAACCCACTGGGAATCCCATGCCTTGGTAAGAGTGTGAACTCACCTTGGTTTGCTCGGTATGCTAAGTATGTGCTCAAAGTAAATCAATCACGTCCTAGAGCATGCACGTATACATAATCAGTTCGTAGTCACAAGGTACACGTATAAGCATGTAGTACGTATTCGAAACACACAAGTCATGTATATCACTTAACAGCAGTCAGACATTCCAGTTTGCATTTAACAGATTTAACTCAAGTTTCTGCACAGATCAGCTATTCGGCGAAACACGCATGTTGGCGAAACACAGATATTGACGAAACACATAAGTTGGCGAAACACACATTTGACGAAACACGTTCTGTTTCGTCGTGGTCTTAATTGGCGAAACAGAATTCAATTTCGTCGATTACTCTTGGCGAAACACTTTCTGTTTCGCCGAGAGTTCTGTTTCGTCGGACATCAGTTTCGCAGACATCAGATGCAGCAGTTACGAATATACACAGAACCCTAATCATTCTAACAGCCGCCATTAATAATCAGAAATCATATGAAGATCGATGTGCACCCAGAATCATCATAACTCAATCATCCAAGAATCCTTGTCTAGCATGAACCCTAGTTTATGTGTACAACATATAGATTAACATACAACATCATATCATCGATTCCTATCAAGATACTAATGTGTATTCAGAATCAGGCCATATAAACAACATTCAGAACCGAGTATCATCAACATACCCTTATAATCACAGCAATAATGCACAACAATCATATACACAAGCAAGAATCGAGATATTACAGAACATGAAACCGATTAACGAACACACACTAACCGGAAAAAGAGAAATACGAATCGATCGCTAAGATATCGCCGGGAACCTCCAACTGCCGTCACACAAGAGAGAAAAGGGGCGCTCTAGGGTTTCTAATTTGATAGCAGATGTAAAACTGATGTTGTTTCACGTTTTAAAACTCAAAATAACGTGTTGGGCCCGAACTGGGCTTTGGTGAAACTGGGCTCGGCGAAACAGACTTCTGTTTCGTCGAGATGCTTGTTGACGAAACTGGCCTGTTTCGTCGACATTGATCTTGGTGAATCTCACTTATGTTTCGTCGAGTTCTTTGATAGTTTAACAGTTTAAGTTTACAAACAGCACACAAGCTATCATATTACACATAACCATGCAAACACACTACGTTTTATCATATCACAACTATATAGTCAAAGTCAACGTGCATTCAATGCGAATAGAGAATGTCGGAAATTCGAGTTGTCACAGAACTGCTTCTAGGTCTCTCATGTCTGCCTGATGTAGATTCAGGCTGAAATCGTGGTTGATTTCTTTGAAAACGTGGAACTTGTGGAGTTCCTTTTCTAGCCTTATCTACACCTACAACAACATTCTCTGGTTGCTTAGGAGCACACTTCTTTGGAGAATTTGACACTTTCTCCTCATTATCACCACACTTCTCTGGTGATTTTTCTCTCTTTCTCTCACTAACTTGTGCTTCAGTCTTTTTGTTGGGACAACAACTAGCCACATGTCCCTTTGTGTGACACTTGAAGCACGATCTCTTTTTCGAAGACTTCTTATCTGAAGCCTTTGAACTAGATTCAGGTTTTGAAGAAGATGCCTTAGAAGGATTTGGTTCAGTTTGCTTAGTTTCAGAATTTTCTATGTTTTTGTTTTTAGAAAACTCTACATTAGATTCGTTTTCAATAACAGCTATTTCGTTTTTCATGTCACTTCCTTGAACAAAGTTAACCTTTTTAACAAAAGTTGGATTGTTATTCTTAGGATGTGCATTTTTCCTTTTCAAAACAGGTTTGCTGTTATTATCCTTCTTAGCATCATCACTTTCATACACATCACCTTGACTTGATGTGGAACCACTTGGTGCTGTAGACATAAAATTTGTTAGATCATCTTCATCAGGTAGGAATGAATAATCATGAGTAAGAGGAGGTGGGACTTCATTAAAGCCCTTGAATCCCACACTAGTCTTGTCATTACTCTTCTTTAACCCACCCATCATGTGTTTCATGACAAAAGTAGAATCCCTGAATTGACCTAATTTCTTTTCAAGTTCAACAATTTTGAGTTGTGCAGCTTACAACTCTTTGCATTTTTCAGAAATCTCTTTTGTTTTCTCACCCATCATGTCATGAGCTAAGTCTATGACTTGAAGTTTTTCGTTTAATTTGCATGTTAAAGCTTCAATTTCACCTTCATAACCTTTTACCTTTTTCAAATATAACGACTCATTTCTTTTAGCAAAATGTTTGATTCTTTTATGTTAGATATCTCGTTTACTATACTTTGGTTTTGTGTTGACAATTTATCAACTTCACCCTGTAATTCACGGCATCTTAAGCAAACAGATTTAGAACTTACTTCTCCAGTTTGTTTGTCTAAGTTGGCCATTAGAGCTGCAAGTTGAGCTTCCATTCTTTTGTATTTAGCTTCCTTTTCATGGTCAGACTTTTGCTTTTCCTCTTCAAAATCTGCTGTCTGATCACCCATTTCTTCTTCAGCTTTACTCTCTATCTTCACATCAGCATCCACTTTTGCTTCAGCATCTTGCACAGTAGCTTCAGCATCATTGATTGGTGCTATCTCAGCCATGAATGCCTGTGTGGCATTCTTGTTATCTTCTAGATGAACGCTCCAATCATATGAACCTTCTCTTGCTGTAGAGATCAAAGCCTTTGAGCTAGAATTGTTTGATGCATTCCTGTTGTTTGAACTTTGACCCGAAGACTCCATCTTTGCTCTTTGACATTCCCTAGCAAAATGTCCATAACTTTGACAGTTAAAACACCGAACCTTGGTCTTGTCAAAACCAACAGTCTTTCCCACAAACTTCCTTCTTGTTCTATTCATAAACCTCTTCACTCTTCTAGAAATCATTGCCATTTGCCATTATAAATCCATCTCTTCTAAGTCATCAGGGTCAACCTGATCATAGTCTTCATCAAAAGTAGATGGATCAGAAATCTTCCCCTGAATGTAATTCTCGTAAGAAGCAATGAACAAGGCGAGCAATGCTAGATGCTCTTCAGCAGCCTTCACGCTCATAGGCATAGACTTTGTACTGCTACTCTGCTTAGAAGCTGATGTTCTCTTGGCTCCTGTTGATCCTCCTGATGCAGCTACAAAACACACATCACCGTCTTCATTTACTGTGACCTGCTCATTCTCACACGATAGAAACGCAGTAGCAGAGTCTTAGAAGCGTTGTGAGATGAAGAAGATGTAAGCCCATTGTAAATCCCTGGATCTTGAACCTGGTCATATCAAGTGTCTTTCTTCTTCATACTGAGCTCATAAGCTCTCAGCTTACCAACTACTTCTTCCAATTCCTTTGTCTCATAATCTGCTTCTCCCTTGATCATGAGAGTGTAGATATCCAACTTAGTAGGTAAGGCGTCAAGCAGCTTATCATTCTTCTCTACATCAGTATAGCACTCTCTCATAATTTTCCATTTCTGACATCAGATGGTAGTATCTAGTGATGATGTCCTCAAGTGACTCATGTTTCATGTACTTGAAAACCGCGAACTGCTTCTTCAGTAGATCAACTTTGTTTTTCTTGACATCTTCATTTCCGGCATATCGCTTTTCTAATGCATCCCACATATCCTTTGAATTTGTGTACTTCTTGAAGGTATGCTTGATACTATCAGGTAAGGACATTTTGATAGCAGCTAAGGCTCTCTTTTCAGCCTTATACATCTTTCTATCAGCCTCCTGCATGTTCACATAGGCTGTTCTACGTGGTCTACCCTCAAAGTCGTGTGTTGGGGTTCGTGTACCCATCTTCAATACAAATCCACATGCGAGCATCCTGATATTCAATGAAGGATTGAAAACGATCCTTCCAGGTCAAATAATTCTCCACCTTCATTATCTTAGGCGGTTTGTTGGTAGTGCCAACCTCATGCTCCATACGCCAAAGCTCATTCAAACTTGACATGTTCGACATTTTAATTGTTGCAGACTGATAAAATTGTACAAAATTTTTCCGAAAACAGTGGTTACCAAATTACACCGTTAGAATCATCTCGAAAAGACGAGTCCAATGATATATATAATGTCAAAAACCGTACAAATTTTTTTTTTGTCCTAAAAATGCAAGGAATTTAACGGTGCAGACGGTTTAGAGAAACGAGCTACGGATCAATTTCTATTTGCAAAACAGTCAAATTTTATCCACGCTTGCCAACTGAAATTCCACCCCTTAATTTCGCTGTTAACTATGCTGCTAAGTTCGCTGGTCAGTTTAGGTAATTTCGCTGGTCTTTTTCGCTGGTCAGTTAAGGTAATTTCGCTAATCAATTTAGGTGATTTCGCTGATCAATTTCGCTGCCAAATTCGCTATAACGACGACTGGTAAAGTCGCCGAAACCGTGATAATTTCGCTGTGGAAAATTATACGGTTACCAAAGTCTCCTTTGGATTTAATTTCGCCGATAAGAATGCTGGACAGTTAATTTCGCAGGTCTCTTAATTTCGCAGATCTAGTAAATTTGGAAACTTAATCTATTTGAAATTCTGAAGATTTTATCTCCTCTCCAACACAAATCTGCAAAATCAGAGAACCTAATCAGCACAATATTTTCAAAAATTTATGAAGAACTGATCGAAAAACACGAAGAACACGAAGAACAATCTTCGAATCTTCAAGTCTATCAGCCAAAAACTTTTCCAGAATCAACAAAATCTTTCCTGAAATTCTGCAAAACAGCAATTAAACAAACCAGAAGATCAAAACAGCCAAAAAATTTCGAAAAATTATTATCAAACACACAAAAAAATTTCGAAACCCTAATTTTTCAGGTTTAAAAAATTTCGAAAAACTTCCTGTTTCAGCAGCCAACAATTCTGAACCGAGCCTTCAAGAGCCTAATGCTCTGATACCAATTGTAGGTCCCCTTGTTGTATGGATCTTCACAGAATTGTCAATCCAATCAAGAGTGCGGAATCCTCTTGATCAGAATATCACAGAAACAAGTAGAAGAACAGAATTCCAATTCAAACCGGTTTTCTATTGATTATCAATCTCACTAATTACAATCAACCAAAACCCTAACATACACAATTTCGTCCAAGACTATTGCCTCTCACGAAATTCCTCACAAACACTGTTTTGGCTGATTAACCTAAACCCTAAAGCAAAGCCTTGTTTATATAACACAAGGTTGCAACTTGGGTTAGGGATTCCTACATGGGCAAAGCCCAATTCGTCCCCCTTGTCCCATATGTGTGGGTTTAGTTAGCCCAAACATTACAACTAACTATTACAAAGCTAAACCCGCTAACCGTTTAACATTTAACTAATTACAAGATATCCAAAGACCAAATCTAAACTGTTGTCACAAATATGCACCAACAAAGAGTTACGAGACGAGATGGCCTCAAAGTTGTTATTCTAAATACTGATGGTAATCTTTCAAATACAACATCAAATGTTGTATACAAAGAAGTTTTTAGAAATTTGTAATGTAATTTTATAATTTTTTTTACACTTTCAAGTCAAATTACTTGGTTTGTTATTTACTTATTCTTATTATTTTATTTTAGATTAGCATGAATTTCTGTTACTTCATACTCTAAATAAAAATTTCATAGGAACATTTAAAAAAATGGAGATGTCGACTTCTATTTCCTGAACAATTTACTAGACTAAAACTTGTGTTCATAAAATAGAAAATGGAAAATGGAACTAACAAGTGTCAAAACATTACTATTTTAAATTACTTGATTTCATATTATTTTAATTTTTTTAAAATCATACATCATATTTGTTAATATTTTTTGAATGTAACTTTTTTAAACTCGTGTGTCACAGAGGATATAAGATATAAGCTAGTTAGGCCACTCGGGGTGGCACGTTAAACTTCCGTGATAAGCCAAAAATAACGAGTGATGGGCCTTGTACACCGCCGCCACCACATAAAATAATGCGTGGAGAAACCAACGCGTGGAAACCATCACACGTTGAAAAAAGATGAACGTTTGAAATTTTTGACCGGTTGGCACCATATTACCGTTGGGGGATTTATTTTTTTGAGAGGTTTTTTATAAATCATTCCCTCACTCAATCAAATAAATCAAATAACTCTCCAATTTAACTCAAAAACTCTCCAATTCAACTCAAAAATTCTTCAATACAACTCAAGAATTATACAACAAACATGGAAGGTTCAAGCAAGAGAGGTGGGGGTTTGAAAAAAAGAGGTTCGGGTACGAAGAAAAAACTCGTAAGACCCAAGGTTCGAGCGAATCTTGGCGAGCCGACGTGCTTTTGGTTGCAAGACGAACCCGACCAAGTCCCACCCTTTCAAACCCAACAATATCCACCCTTTCAAACCCAACAATATCCACCCTTTCAATCGCAAACCTATCAAAACCAACCGTTCGTTACACCGTTTCAACCTCACTAATTTACACCCCAATCGTTTCCAAACTTTCAAACCTAACCCCTGTCACACCCTGGCTTTGCGGAAGCGTGGTTAATTTGGTGTGACTTCTTAATACCATAGCTTAATCATAACAAAGCTATATGAAAATAAAACCATGCAAGATCATCCATAGATTTAAGTTTTAAAACCGAAGTAACATAACATTGTCTTAGGGACTACAGCACCCTAACATAAAACATTGTTTTTGAAAGACATAAACATCAACATGAATAAAACGCAGTTTAAGATTTGTGACTCGTCCAGGAAAAAGTCACATTTCCTAAACCGGGATGACCTCGGAACCCATATGCAGCGGGAAAACACAACATACCGCGCCAGATCTTTAATTCCCTGAAATACATGTAAGTTGAAAAATCAACAATAATGTTGAGCGAGTTCATGTGTAAGTGAGTAAATAAACCTTTGTATCTATAAAAACCCTGGTATGTAGCAAATAAGGAACAAGAGATCACCAATGGTTTGCAAGGCCATTGATATGTGTGAAGTGCACGTAGGAAGACTCAAACCTAGCAGATTTATGCGTTGGGTACAAATTCACCCCGAGGTCCGTTCTGTTTGGGCCTGGGGTTGGGCTCGCTACACCCAGATAGATCTATCGGTCCTACCCTGAGGATTAATGGCCTCAAGTTTCTGCCTACCCACTCACATGATCTGAATAGTAATAACCCTCCTTACGCTAACCATACCATGTAATAGTACTTGTAATCATAGTAACATGTATTTCACCCCCGCAGTTTAGAAAACTGAAAACAGTTAAGAGAAAAGGGGAACATGAACTCACAGTGGTGCGTCTCTACCAGGTATATCTCCTGATCAAGCAGCTGTGCGACGACCTACACGTACTAAATCTATTAGACGGACGGTCGTGCCTTAGCTTAAGGTTTAAGTTTTTGGGAAATAGTTAGACAACTATTTCGTGTTTATATTTTTGTAAATACTTGGTAATTATTCTCCTTCCCAAGGATGGGGGATTTAATACATGTGCGTTCGTAAACTTCGAAATATATTATTAAGTCTCACTTAATATATTTTATTTCTTACTTCAAAATATAATCATTAACATTCGGTAATATTATTTTTACCCTAAAAATAATATTTGTATATTTCACAAAATAATCATAAACATTTTACAAGTGACGCTTATGAAAAGTATATATACTAAATACATATATTCATCACGTTTCATTTTGTGAAATCCCACCTCCGATATTTTGTAAATAAATCATGGCGAAATCTATAATTTGAAAACACGTTAAAAATGTATTTCTAACACTTGTAGTGACAATATTTCTAAGTGTTAGGTTTTTGGAAAAATTTCGCCAGAGTTTCCTCTGTAACTGGAGGTGGCCACGCTTTCAAGCGTATCATTTTCTTTTACAAATTAAACCAACAATTTTCTCATTCCGTCAAAACAATGTTCAAAGCATCAAACTAGTCAATATATATGTAAATCGCAAAAATGCATGAACTTGTGGTTTATTTAAAATATGAAGTAAATCTCATTACTTTTAGTGGATCTTTTGTATAAATCATTCCGGTTTCGTAAAAGCCTCGTTTCTAACGAAATTCCATCTTTACAACTTCTAGTAAAATTTTGACAAAACTAGTTCTTTGTCGAAACTTAGTGTTACACAAGTATTTACACACTTGTGTGTTTGCTAAAATCATTCTTGTTTATGAAAGATCCGTCTTTAAAAGTATGTTTTCTCTTGACACGTGGTCCTTTGAAAATACCGCTTGTAGATCCGTAGATCTACTAGTTTTAAACACTATTTCGTGAGTAAAATCGATTTTACACAAGTTCATGTTTAATGTGTGGTAGAGTTTCACCATTTAACCCTTTGTACACTTAAACAAACTTTATGTCATGATCCATGGTCATGGTCAATCCGGGTTAGACGATGATCCGAGCTACCACATCATAGATCGGCACTAAATAATCACACAAAACAAATCTTACAAGATTTACACAACCCTTGTGCTATTAACCAACATTTTTAGCATTTTTAGTAGACTTTTTCGTATCATCTTGTATGTTCATGAATTTTAACCGTCAAAGTTCATTTTAACCACTTTAAAATAGATCGAGAGTGTGTTTCAAGCAACTTACTACTAGCTCGAGGCTAGGGAAGAATCTAGTCGAAGAATGAGTGGATAAAAGCAATAGGGTGAGGTCCTTCGCGTTCCGAATGCACCAAGCCTCCTCGTATGTGATCCTCAACACTTGTATGCTCTTGGAATGAGAAGATCAAAACCGAAAAATGGATGGATGTGGGTGTGTGTGTTCGGCCGAGAGCCAAAGAGAGGGAGAGAGTGTGTGTGTTTGTGAGTTGTGGTGAGAAAGGTTATGTTGTGTTATGTCTTGATCTTATAGACAAAGTTATGATCATTGTCCAATGGATTACATGTAAGCTAGATATTAGACAAGAGTGAATATTATAATCAAAATTAGGACAAGAGTGGGGTCACATAGGGACCGATTCGGTTTGGGGGGGGGGGGGGGGGTTACCCGGTTAGATTGTAACTAAATAGATAAGTATTAGTTAGGTATTTAGGGGATTAAACCATTTACTAGTATGTTATGCATTGAAGCGGGTGTTAGGGTATTCAGGGACCCTAACTGGCTCAGAAAAAGATAAACAATGTAAATGGCAATATTTTTATGTTCCGGGTAAAGTCCGGTTGTTCGGTTGGATAGTGATCCGTTAAAGTGCTTAACAAAGCTTTAAAGTGTCGTTAATACTATTTTTAGTGACACAACTTATTCCCGACACTTTGGAAAGTGTCTAGTAATATTTTTCTCATGTTTTGGCACTTTATTAGTTAGCTAGATGCTGAATTTTAGTTAAAGTGCTGAGTTTTGTACTTAAAGTACGTTTTAGGCACATCCAGTCACTGTAATCTCATTCCTAGTGACGCAGTTCTACAACCCTTATATCCCTACACTCACCACTAGTGTAGCAACTATCTCAGGCTCTTACAGGCCTTAGAGGCAGTACCTGCCTGGTGCTAGTTATGACAGCACGTTTAATAGGTTATCCGTTCATTGTGCTACTGTGCTTTTGATGCATCAAGGTTGTCACAAAGGTGCTGTAAGTAAAACATGGAGTGACAGCAAGTAAAGTATGATGCAAGTAAGTTCACGTATCAGTATTCAAGTAGCAGTTTATCCACAAGTTCAAGTAAGCACAGCAATTAAGCAGTAATTAATTATTAATTAAGTCGTACGGATACCTGGTTTAGTGAGGGTTGTCACATTCTCCCCCCGTTAGAAAAATTTCGTCCCGAAATTTTAAGTTCTGCTTGTAGATGCAGGGTTCTTAGGAAATAGGTGGGGGTAGTTCTCTTTCATCCGGTCCTCACGCTCCCAGGTGTATTCAGGACCATGTCTGGCATTCCAACGAACCTTGACGAGCTTGACACTGCTCCGGCGGGTCTTGTTTACTTTCCAATCCGTAACCTCCACCGGTTCTTCAACGAAATGGAGCGTGTCGTCAACATGAATCTCGTCAGTGGGAATGGCAATGGTATCTTGAGTTGGACTTTTCTTCAGGTTGGATACATGAAATGTATCGTGAACTCCATTCAGTTCCGCAGGTAAGTCCAGCTTGTATGCTACTAGCCCTATTCTTTCCAAAATTCTGAAAGGGCCAATGTAACGCGGATTTAACTTCCCACGCTTCCCGAAGCGTGCCACACCCTTCCAGGGGGAAACTTTCAATAAAACCATATCTCCAACTTGGAATTCCAAATGTTTCCGGTTTGGATCTGCATAGGCTTTCTGTCTTTCGCGAGCTGCTTCGATGCGTTTTCGAATCTGCGCAATCTTTTCTGTCATCTCTTTTGGACGATTTCGGGACCAACAAGTTGCCTATCACCTGCGTCAGCCCAGCATAGGGGTGATCGGCACTTGCGTCCGTAAAGAGCTTCGAATGGCGCGGCTCCAATACTGGTGTGGTAGCTGTTGTTGTATGAAAATTCGACCAGTGGCAAATGCTTATCCCAGCTACCGCCCAAATCCATAACACATGCTCTCAGCATATCTTCCAAGGTCTGAATAGTCCGCTCGCTTTGACCGTCGGTCTGAGGGTGAAAAGCAGTGCTCAGATTTAATTGTGAGCCAAAAGCTTCTTGGAAGGATTGCCATATCCTTGACACAAACCTTCCGTCTCTATCAGAGATGATCGAGAGAGGCACTCCATGACGTGCGACGATCTCTCTCATGTATATTTCTGCCAGTTTGCTGGTGTTATCCTTCTCCTTGATTGGCAGAAAGTGTGCGGACTTTGTTAGGCGGTCAACTATTACCCAAATAGTGTCATGACCTCTTGGCGTTCTTGGCAACTTTGTAATAAAATCCATGGAGATTTGTTCCCATTTCCATTTGGGAATCTCAGGTTGTTGCAGAAGTCCTGAAGGCTTCTGGTATTCCGCTTTCACCTTAGCACATGTTAGACACTTGCTCACATAAACAGCAACATCACCCTTCATCCTAGGCCACCAATAGTAAGCCTTGAGATCTTGGTACATCTTATCCGCTCCTGGATGGATAGAGTACCGTGATTTGTGAGCTTCATCAAAAACAACTTTCCTTAAACCACCAAACAGAGGAACCCAAATCCTTTTCTCAAAACATAACGTTCCTTCCTCGTTTGGCACCAATAGCTTCTCCATCCCACGGAGATATTCTTCTTCAAGATTTCTTTCCTTAAGAGCTTCTTTTTGCGCGGCACGAATGCGCAAGGAAAGATCGGTTTGGATAATCATTTCTAAAGCCCTAACCCTTATGGGCTTGATCCTCTCTTTTTGACTCAGGGCGTCGGCAACCACATTCGCCTTCCCTGGATGATACTTTATCTCGCAATCGTAATCATTTAGCAACTCAACCCATCGTCTTTGCCTCATATTCAGCTCCTTCTGGTTGAATATGTGTTGTAGGCTCTTATGATCTGTAAAAATTGTACATCTCGTACCATATAGGTAGTGTCTCCAGATCTTTAAAGCAAATATCACTGCGCCTAGTTCCAAATTGTGCGTGGTATAGTTCTTCTCATGTACCTTCAACTGACATGAAGCGTAAGCAATAACCTTCTGGCGTTGCATCAACACGCAACCCAATCCTTGGCGCGAGGCGTCACAGTATACCACGAAATCATCAGTACCTTCCGGTAGTGCTAGAATTGGCGCATTGCAGAGCTTATCCTTCAACAGCTGAAACGCTTCTTCCTGTTTGATTCCCCAATCAAACTTCTTATCTTTCTGGGTGAGGAGCGTCAATGGTTGAGCGATCTTCGAAAAATCCTCAATAAACCTTCGATAGTAGCCAGCCAAACCCAAGAATTGTCGAATCTCGGTTGGCATCTTTGGCGTTTCCCAATTCTTGATCGCTTCGATCTTGGTTGGATCCACATGGATTCCATCTCCATTTACCACATGTCCAAGAAATTGGACTTCACGTAGCCAAAATTCGCACTTAGAGAATTTGGCATACAGCTGTTCTTTCTTTAGCAGCTCCAAAATAGCTCTTAGATGCTGTTCGTGCTTAGCCTTTGTCCTTGAATAAATCAAGATGTCGTCGATAAACACAATCACGAACTTGTCCAAGTACGGCTTGCAAACTCTATTCATCAAATCCATAAAGACTGCAGGTGCGTTTGTCAACCCAAACGGCATAACAAGGAACTCGTAGTGTCCGTAACGAGTCCTGAAGGCTGTCTTCGGGATACTCTCCTCTTGTATCCTTAACTGATGGTATCCAGATCGCAAATCAATCTTTGAGTAAGAGTTTGAACCTTGCAGTTGATCAAACAGATCATCAATTCTTGGCAGAGGATATCTATTCTTGATTGTTAGCTTGTTCAGCTCCCGGTAGTCTATGCACATACGAAAACTACCGTCCTTCTTTTTTACAAACAGGACCGGAGCTCCCCAAGGCGAGAAGCTTGGTCGGATAAATCCCTTGTCTAACAACTCTTGAAGTTGTGTCGACAATTCTTGCATCTCAGACGGGGCAAGTCTATAAGGTGCCTTAGCCACAGGCGCGGCGCCTGGGACTAAATCGATGTGAAACTCCACTTGCCTCTGAGGCGGCAGTCCAGGCAAGTCCTCCGGGAAGACTTCCGGATACTCCCTCACGACAGGGATGTCTTCGATCTTCGGTTCTGCAGCTTTCTTGTCTACAATGTGTGCCAGGAAGGCAGCACATCCCTTCTGTAAACACTTTCGCGCTTTCAGGCAGCTGATAATTCTTAATGGCGTATCACGCTTTTCGCCATGAACCACAATCGTTTCTCCATCTTCGGTCGGGATATGAACGACCTTTTCGTGACAAACAATTTCTGCCTTGTTGCTTGATAACCAATCCATTCCTACTACCACGTCAAAGCTCCCCAGCTGGACTGGTAGTAGATCTAAAGTAAACTCACGTTCTCCCAACTCGATTGCACAACCTCTGATCACTTCATTGGCTTCTACTAACTTCCCATTAGCCAATTCGATTGAGTAGGGAATATCTAACTTACTAGCGGCTAAACCAAGCATATTCTTAAATTCTAACGATACGAAGCTATAGTCGGCACCAGTATCAAATAAAACGGATGCATAGCGTTGGTTTATAGGGAACGTACCAGTAACGACATTGGGGTCCTGGCGCGCTTCCCTCGCTTCGATATGGAACACTCTTCCACGGGCTTGGTTCAACTCTGGGCAGTTCCTCTTAAAGTGCCCGATATCACCACAGTTAAAGCATCCAGGTCTTTGCCCGTTTCCACCTCCATTTCCAGCTTGGTTATTCCTTTGGTTATGATTCACAACGCCCGCTTGATTCACATTGTTGCCTCGATTCCCATTACCTCCATTGTTTCCTTGTGGGCGATTTCCAATTCCACCCCGGTTATTGTTTCTATTTCCAAATCCTCCTTGGCCTCCCTGGCCAACAGTGGCCCAACAAGAATCCTTCAAGTGGCCAGGTTTCCCACATGCTTCACACACCTTCAAACTACATCGGCCAGAATGGTGACGCTGGCAGGTGTTGCACTTGGGCTGGGTGCCCATATATCCCTTTCCTTTCTTTCCACTACCAGCTGTAACCTGAGCTGGCACGTTTGGCTCTCCTTTCTTAACAACACCACTAGTGCCTTGCTTAAAGTTCGAGAACTTTCGTTTGTTACCTCCGGATGACTCGACGTGAGTCTCTTTCTTCTTTGTCTCGATCTCACCAAACTTGTTCAGGCAGATAGCCTCCTCAGTGAGAGCCACGCTCAAATCAATTGCCTCAGTAATTGTTGCAGGCTTGGAGGAGGTCACCATGCTTATGATTTGAGGAGCTAATCCCCAAATGAAGCGTTCAATCCTCTTGAATTCTGGAGTGACCATATAGGGTACCACATGCGACAGGTCGTGAAACCTCTGAACATATTTCGCGATCTTCGGACCTTCCATCTTCAAATGCCAGAACTCAGTTTCCAATCTTTGGATTTCAGCGCGAGAACAATACTTTTTGCGCATTAGTTCCTTCAGTTTGGTCCATGTTAGTGCGTAGGCAGCAGCTTCACCAAGTGTCTATACTTGCAAATTCCACCAAGATAGGGCTCCATCCAGAAATAGCCCAGAAATGTAGGTGACTTGCTGGTTCGGTGCACATTTGCTCATGCGGAGAACAGATTCAGTCTTCTCGGCCCAACGAACAAAAGCGACAGCACCTCCGGTGCCATCAAAGTTGACAGGCTTGCAGTCTAGAAACTGCTTGTAGGTGCACCCATGAGGTGGATTGTTGTTGCCATTGTTGTTTGAGCTGCTTCCGCTGGGTCCTCCTTGCGAGGCGGCGTATTGCGCGATGGCAGCAGCGATGACTTGTTGGAGTTCTGCCTCATTGGTAGGCATCGGCGTTTGACGTCTAGGCGGCATCTTCTAAAAGATGGGTTCACGTCGGTCAGGCCAAAATAAAGATCCCATGTTATAATACGTACGCTTTATTATGATAGTAATAGTACATAACATCTCATGTTATAATCATATCAATCACACAACATCCCATGTTATAAAACATAAATAATCAATCAAAACATCACATATGATGAGAATACTGCGATTGCCATATATCGAGACCACATAGTAAGTGTACAGGTACATAATAGTGTCATACATCATCATCGACTAAGGGCTACATCACCCTAGACCAAAAGAATATCAAATCAATGTCAATACATCCCATATACATGATCAACAAAAGTCAGAATCAGAATGCAGTCTCCAAAAATGCTGTGCAGTCAAAACAATCGCCGTCTTCTCACCAGCGTCTACCCATGCTGTACTAAAGATGCCCTAGGTTGATGGTGGTGGAGGAGGGGGAAAATGGGTGTAGAACAAACGTCGCAAATGGAGCCAGTCCTCCTTCATGGCTCTCTGGGTACGCAACCAAGAAGCAACCTATTGCTCAAGTGCCAAAAGGCGTGCAGCATAGTCAGGTAACAATGGTCGAGGGTGCTGCGAAGAAGCAGGGTGGGTCTGACCCTGACACTGGCACGGCAGTGGCTGAGCTCTCTCAAGCTCCTGAATACGCCGTGTGAGTGCCTCCTGCTGGACAACAAACGACATCAGAACGTCCTCAATAGTATACCCCACATGGAAAGAATGGTAGGGGTCGGTCGGTGGCATAACAGAAGGTGACGTCCAGAGAAACGGCTCGCTGGCTGGATCAAAAGGTGGCACAAAGAATGGCGGTACAGGGGGAATAGCAGATGAAGACTGTGGCATAACTGGAATATATGTCGGCACATGTCCAAAGGGACGAGCCGAGGAACCCTCTCCAGGTCGAGCTGGAGGTGTGTACTGTGCAAATGAAAAAGAGAAATCAGCGTGACGTGCATTGGTGGTATGAGGAGGAATAGGTGGAAGCTCATCATCCGCAGGAATCCACCGATGCTGGGCGTGCTCATCTCGTGGGTCAATCTGTGCCTCAAAAAGTGCTCGATCAAACTGTACAGGCGTAGGGTCAAGATGGGGTGCAACAAGAGGGTCAGCAGGTATATCAGCGATAAGTGGGGGATCAACATGATCAGCAGCAATAACATGGTCACCCTCCAGTAGTGGTGCATCAGCAGGGTGATCACCAATGGGTGGGTCAGCAATCACAGGATCAATAGGCATGCCAGCATGAGCAGGGTCATGCTCAAGCACTGGGTCAGGAACAGGGTCCAGTAGCTGCTCGGGATCAACGAACTCCATATCAAAATCTGCATGATCAGCGAATGCAGGGTCAACTGGGTCTACTGGGTCAACCATAGGCTGATCCAAGTGGATGAACTCTATCTCCTGGTCCGGGTCAAATCCAGGGGGAAAGACAGGGTCAGAATCCTCATCGAGGTCATGATCAAAAGCAAATCTAGGAGCAGAGGCAGCAGATGATGCCCTGGCAGGATCTGAACCGTGTGAATAGTGTTGTGCGCTCCGAGTGTGTGACGGTGCGGAGGCCACAGACTCAAAGGAGTCTGGAGCGGGTGAGTGTGCAGGTGACTCCTCAGCTGGAGCATCTGCGAGTAACAAAAGACCACCGTCAGCTAGAAGGGCCTCGCCCTCAACATCGTCCTCCAGGGACTCATCATCAAATAGATCGACGTCGTCGTCATCGTCGGCGTCGAGGAGCATATCGTAAGCAGATAAACGGCCAAAGGCATGGGAGCAGGGATCTCTACGAGTGGTAGGTACCCAGCAAAAGGGCCATCAGCGGGCTCATCGACAGCGTCGGGTAGCGCAAAGGGCTGAAAGTCGTCCTCGTCTGTGCTGGTAACATCTGATGTGTGGACCTCGTGCTCTGAAGACTCTAAGTCGTCTGATACTATGGGTCTAGGGTCCGTGGTGTCCGAATCACCTGTGCCGGACGAGTCCATGGTGTCTGTAACACAAACACAAATATGTACATATAATCAATCATATAATCAGATAAGCACATTAGTCGCCAAGTAAGCAATCAAATAATTCTCCTAGTCCCACTAGCCTCCCAGCCTCTCAGACTGCTCTTCCTAGTCCCACTAGCCAAATTCTCCCAGCCTCTCAGACTGCTCTTCCTAGTCCCACTAGCCTCCCAGCCTCCCAGACTGCTCTTCCTAGTCCCACTAGCCTCCCAGCCTCCCAGACTGACTCCCTAGTCCCACTAGACAACTACCTCAGCCTCCCAGACCGAGCCTCAGCCTCCCAGACTGAGCCTATAACTAGCAAATAAAATGTGCTCAACATTTGTTTGTAAAAACATTTTGGATATGGACTTAAGTGGTATGCAGTGTAAAAATGTTTTCGTGAGAGCCCTAGTGATCATAGTCTAGACTCGAGAAGGAATCCTAGTTCGCTATGATCAGAGCTCTGATACCAAGCTGTCACACCCTGGCTTTGCGGAAGCGTGGTTAATTTGGTGTGACTTCTTAATACCATAGCTTAATCATAACAAAGCTATATGAAAATAAAACCATGCAAGATCATCCATAGATTTAAGTTTTAAAACCGAAGTAACATAACATTGTCTTAGGGACTACAGCACCCTAACATAAAACATTGTTTTTGAAAGACATAAACATCAACATGAATAAAACGCAGTTTAAGATTTGTGACTCGTCAAGGAAAAAGTCACATTTCCTAAACCTGGATGACCTCGGAACCCATATGCAGCGGGAAAACACAACATACCGCGCCAGATCTTTAATTCCCTGAAATACATGTAAGTTGAAAAATCAACAATAATGTTGAGCGAGTTCATGTGTAAGTGAGTAAATAAACCTTTGTATGTATAAAAACCCTGGTATGTAGCAAATAAGGAACAAGAGATCACCAATGGTTTGCAAGGCCATTGATATGTGTGAAGTGCAAGTAGGAAGACTCAAACCTAGCAGATTTATGCGTTGGGTACAAAGTCACCCCGAGGTCCGTTCTGTTTGGGCCTAGGGTTGGGCTCGCTACACCCAGATAGATCTACCGCTCCTGCCCCTCGGTCCTACCCTGAGGATTAATGGCCTCAAGTTTCTGCCTACCCACTCACATGATCTGAATAGTAATAACCCTCCTTACACTAACCATACCATGTAATAGTACTTGTAATCATAGTAACATGTATTTCACCCCCGCAGTTTAGAAAACTGAAAACAGTTAAGAGAAAAGGGGGACATAAACTCACAGTGGTGCGTCTCTACCAAGTATATCTCCTGATCAAGCAGCTGTGCGACGACCTACACGTACTAAATCTATTATACGGACGGTTGTGCCTTAGCTTAAGGTTTAAGTTTTTGGGAAATAGTTAGACAACTATTTCGTGTTTATATTTTTGTAAATACTTGGTAATTATTCTCCTTCCCAAGGATGGGGGATTTAATACATGTGCGTTCGTAAACTTCGAAATATATTATTAAGTCTCACTTAATATATTTTATTTCTTACTTCAAAATATAATCATTAACATTCGGTAATATTATTTTTACCCTAAAAATAATATTTGTATATTTCACAAAATAATCATAAACATTTTACAAGTGACGCTTATGAAAAGTATATATACTAAATACATATATTCATCACGTTTCATTTTGTGAAATCCCACCTCCGATATTTTGTAAATAAATCGTGGCGAAATCTATAATTTGAAAACACGTTAAAAATGTATTTCTAACACTTGTAGTGACAATATTTCTAAGTGTTAGGTTTTTGGAAAAATTTCGCCAGAGTTTCCTCTGTAACTGGAGGTGGCCACGCTTTCAAGCGTATCATTTTCTTTTACAAATCAAACCAACAATTTTCTCATTCCATCAAAACAATGTTCAAAGCATCAAACTAGTCAATATATATGTAAATCGCAAAAATGCATGAACTTGTGGTTTATTTAAAATATGAAGTAAATCTCATTACTTTTAGTGGATCTTTTGTATAAATCATTCCGGTTTCGTAAAAGCCTCGTTTCTAACGAAATTCCATCTTTACAACTTCTAGTAAAATTTTGACAAAACTAGTTCTTTGTCGAAACTTAGTGTTACACAAGTATTTACACACTTGTGTGTTTGCTAAAATCATTCTTGTTTATGAAAGATCCGTCTTTAAAAGTATGTTTTCTCTTGACACGTGGTCCTTTGAAAATACCGCTTGTAGATCCGTAGATCTACTAGTTTTAAACACTATTTCGTGAGTAAAATCGATTTTACACAAGTTCATGTTTAATGTGTGGTAGAGTTTCACCATTTAACCCTTTGTACACTTAAACAAACTTTATGTCATGATCCATGGTCATGATCAATCCGGGTTAGACGATGATCCGAGCTACCACATCATAGATCGGCACTAAATAATCACACAAAACAAATCTTACAAGATTTACACAACCCTTGTGCTATTAACCAACATTTTTAGCATTTTTAGTAGACTTTTTCGTATCATCTTGTATGTTCATGAATTTTAACCGTCAAAGTTCATTTTAACCACTTTAAAATAGATCGAGAGTGTGTTTCAAGCAACTTACTACTAGCTCGAGGCTAGGGAAGAATCTAGTCGAAGAATTAGTGGATAAAAGCAATAGGGTGAGGTCCTTCGCGTTCCGAATGCACCAAGCCTCCTCGTATGTGATCCTCAACACTTGTATGCTCTTGGAATGAGAAGATCAAAACCGAAAAATGGCTGGATGTGGGTGTGTGTGTTCGGCCGAGAGCCAAAGAGAGGGAGAGAGTGTGTGTGTTTGTGAGTTGTGGTGAGAAAGGTTATGTTGTGTTATGTCTTGATCTTATAGACAAAGTTATGATCATTGTCCAATGGATTACATGTAAGCTAGATATTAGACAAGAGTGAATATTATAATCAAAATTAGGACAAGAGTGGGGTCACATAGGGACCGATTCGGTTTGGGGGGGGGGGGGTTACCCGGTTAGATTGTAACTAAATAGATAAGTATTAGTTAGGTATTTAGGGGATTAAACCATTTACTAGTATGTTATGCATTGAAGCGGGTGTTAGGGTATTCAGGGACCCTAACTGGCTCAGAAAAAGATAAACAATGTAAATGGCAATATTTTTATGTTCCGGGTAAAGTCCGGTTGTTCGGTTGGATAGTGATCCGTTAAAGTGCTTAACAAAGCTTTAAAGTGTCGTTAATACTATTTTTAGTGACACAACTTATTCCCGACACTTTGGAAAGTGTCTAGTAATATTTTTCTCATGTTTTGGCACTTTATTAGTTAGCTAGATGCTGAATTTTAGTTAAAGTGCTGAGTTTTGTACTTAAAGTACGTTTTAGGCACATCCGGTCACTGTAATCTCATTCCTAGTGACGCAGTTCTACAACCCTTATATCCCTACACTCACCACTAGTGTAGCAACTATCTCAGGCTCTTACAGGCCTTAGAGGCAGTACCTGCCTGGTACTAGTTATGACAGCACGTTTAATAGGTTATCCGTTCATTGTGCTACTGTGCTTTTGGTGCATCAAGGTTGTCACAAAGGTGCTGTAAGTAAAACATGGAGTGACAGCAAGTAAAGTATGATGCAAGTAAGTTCACGTATCAGTATTCAAGTAGCAGTTTATCCACAAGTTCAAGTAAGCACAGCAATTAAGCAGTAATTAATTATTAATTAAGTCGTACGGATACCTGGTTTAGTGAGGGTTGTCACAACCCCACCAACTTGACCCACTACTAGAAGACAACACCCTCATCCATCATTTTGCAAACGCGTATCGTGAACCACAACAAAGTCTTGACGACGATGAAGATGATGATTACGTTCAAGAACAAGAAGAAGAAGAAAAAAAAGAAGAGGAAGAGGAAGAGGAAGAGGAAGAAGAAGATGACGTTCAAGAAATCGTCCCAACCGTCCGACAACATTAGACGAGCGAGGAGGAGGTGTCCTTGGTGAAGGCGTATTTGCACATCTCCGAGAACAAGAAACATGCCAACGAGCAAAGAAAGGATACGTTTTGGAGACGGGTCATTCATCATTTTAGCCGACTTCCCGGTGCAAACGAAACATGGACCAAGTGACGTCGAAATGGAAGGATTTGAACGGGAAAATTAGTAAGTTCAACGCTTGTTTCATTCAAAAGGTATGTTTTTTTATAAAGTTTAAATCTTTTATACAGTTTAAAAAAAACAAAAACTGTTATTTTTTTTAAAACCCGAAACGGATTTAAAAAAAAACAGAAACAGTTTATTTAAAAAAAAACAGAAACAATTTACTTAAAAAAAACAGAAACAGTTTAAAAAAAACAGAAACAGATTATTTTATTAAAAAAACAGAAAACAGTTTATTTTTTTTTTAAAACAGAAAACAGTTTATTTTTTTAAAAACAGAAAACATATTTTTTTTAATACATAACCTTTTATATTTTTTGTAGAACCGAAATCCACAAAGTGGAGCGAGCGAGGCGACAATCATGTGACAAGCCACCGAAGAGTATTGCAATCTCTAAAAAAAATAGGAGTTTTCCACACGTGGCGGCATGGCAAGTTGCGAGAAATCACCCGAAGTGGGTCCCGGTTGAGTTGGTTGACATGCGTGGTCCTATGGCTCCAAAAAACGAGGAGGTTCGAAAAGATCAAAGACATCCGATTCGAGGAACTACACGACTTCCGCGTCGGATAACTTGCCCCAAATGAACTTAAACGAAGACCCCCTTAACGAACCCGATCAACCCGTTGACGACCCCGTTGAAGAAGATACACCTACAAGGCCACGCCGCAATAGAAGTGGTGAATTGTCAAGCAAAGGAAAGGAAGCGGTGGCGGATTCGATCGTTAGAATCGAAGAGGCGAAATTGGCGCAATACAACGAGGCGAAAGAAAGAAAAGAAAAACTTGTGTCCGTAAAACTTGAACGCGAGCACGCGTACATGGGACACTTGAAAACGGTTGAAAGACAAAATGATTTAAAAATCTTTTGTGAAAAGCACGTCCATCTCGACGAACCGTTTAAGTAAATTGTAATTCAACAAAAGCGCGAGATTTGCGCAAAGTGGGGTTGGGAGATGCCACCCGTTTAATTTAAGTTTTTTTTTCAATGTTTAGTTGTTTTTTATTTTGCTATGTAATTTATTTTTTAATTTTAATGAAATTTATAATTTAGTGTTTTATTGTTAATTTCTAATTTTAAAATAAAAATTAAAAAAATTTGGGATTGATAGAATTATATCACTAGTGACCATCGCCACTACAATTCTATCACTAGTAATAGAATAGTGGGTAATGACATGGCATGAGTTAAATGAATATTGGGAATGATATAATTCTATCACTAGTGACCACCCCCACTCCCCTTATACTTAACATCTTCCACATATTAAAAATCAAGTTGGCAGGCTAAATTCATTCAAGAGGACCACTAAGTCTCCGACGATTTTTTGACTTGGAGATATATTTATATTTAAAATTGCACCGTTCTCTCATTCTTCAATCTCAAACACACAAGTTTTTAGAAATTTGTAATATAATTTTAGAGTAAATTTCAAAGTTCGTCCTTTATGTATGTCTAAAATATCAAAGTATGTCTTTTATCTTTAATAACCTCAGAAAACATCCTTAATGTTTGAAAAACCAATCAGGTTATGTTCTTTAGTCATAACACAATTAGTTTTCATGGTTAAAGTTGACTAAGTCAATCTCACATAAGGGTATTTTAGTCATTTTATCCTAAATATTATAATAAATAATCATAAAACCAATAAATAAAACAATTTTAGAATTATATATGTGTATATAGTTATAAATATATACAGATAATGTCTTCTCCCTCTCTCTCTCTCTTTCTAATTATCCTACCCCCACAACCCACCTGCCACCGCCACCGCCACCGCCGCCACCACCGCCACCGATCTGCCACCACCACCACTTCACCTGCAAGTTTACTCTGCTCCAAACCAGTTTTAGATCTGGATTTGTGGAAGGAATTCAGGAGAAAAACCCAAATTAAAGAAGCATTTCCGTGTTCCTTTGAAGCCCTCCCGCCAAACTTTATCAGCTTATCCACTAACCATAAACCACTCTCTCCCTCTCTCTCTCTCTCTCTCTCTCTCTTTCTCTCTCACACACACACATCACACAACCAATGTCTTCAATATCTCTTTCGATCTTCATCAGTTCTGTTGCTCGATCCACACACTCCAGCTCTAGAAACTGGAGAATCAGATCCTCCTCAGCCGCACCGCCCTTCACCTCTCTCCAATCCGCCATTGATAAGGTATATTTCCTGATTCTTCCATTTACGTTCCCATTTGAATTCATTCTGCTTTTGCTTGTGAATAATGCTAGTTTTCTGCAGAAGGATAGTGATGCTGTTAAAGAAGCACTTAATTCAGGTTCTAGATCTGGATTTGTGGAACGACGATGGTGGATCTAGATCTAGGGTTTCGAAGACGGCGGGCTGTTATGGTGCAATGGCATCAGATAATCGACGGTAGGTAACCCACCATCATTCAGATCTGACCTCACCATACAAGATTTGAGCCAGATGTGGTCGGCGAAGAAACCGTTACCGGAGAAGAAAGATTGGTGGTGGTGTTACCGGAGAAGAAACCGGTGCTGGTGGTCTCTTGGAGAACAACACGATCTGTCCAAGTTACCGGTGCTGGTGGTCTCTTGGTGACGGTGGTTGTGGTGGTGGTGGGGGATGTGGTGGGAGACGGTGGTGATGGTAGGGAAGTTAGAAAGAGAGAGATAGAAGTATGATAGAGAGACAGAGAAATTATATCTGTATATATGTATGTATAATTTTTTTAAACATCATTAATGTATGATTATTTATTATAATATTTAGGATAAAATGACTAAAATACCCTTATGTGGGATTGACTTAGTCAACTTTAACCATGAAAACTAATTGTGTTATGACTAAAGGACATAACCTGATTGGTTTTTCAAACATTAAGGATGTTTTCTGAGGTTATTAAAGATAAAGGACATACTTTGATATTTTAGACATACATAAAGGACGAACTTTGAAATTTACTCATAATTTTATAATTTTTGTATACTTTCATGTCAAATTACTTAGTTTGTATTTACTTATTTTTTTTATTTTATTTTAGATTAGCATTAAATTAATTTATGTTACTTCATACTCTAAATAAAAATTTTATAGGAGCATTTAAAAAATGGAGATGTCGACTTCTATTTCCTGAACAACTTACTAGACTAAAACTTGTGTTCATAAAATGGAAAATGGAACTAATAAGTGTATTACTATTTTAAATTCCTTGGTTTCATGTTATTTTAATTTTTTAAAATCGTACATCATATTTATTAATATTTTTTGAATGTAACTTTTTTAAACCCGTGTGTCACAGGCGGTGGTGCTTTTGGTGATAAGGATGATGACGATTTCTGTTGATTAAGGAAGATGCTCATGTCGGCCGATGATGATGATGGATCGGAGACGTCCGCGACGACCAAGAAGCGACGGCCGACAGCCGTTCACGACAACCGCATAACAGAAAACTCTATTCCTCTCTCTCCGGTAAGTGCTTTTGGTGATAAGGATGATCGACTATGTTTCAAGCTTGATTCAGGTCATTGTTTGTTTCTTTTTCGGCAGCCGACTGCGGCAGTGCGCCGACACAGACGTGGTGGTGGTTAAAACTTGGTTCATTCTTTTTTTTTTTGGTGTTTGGGTCAGCTCCGGGTATGCTTGGTTCAGTCTCGCGACCCAGTCAACTCAGTCGGCCAGGTAATGAAGATGATGCAGATGATGATGGTGATGAAGATGATGCAGTGGATTTTGTTAATAAGCAATGGTATTTTGGTCATTTAACATGGACTTAACTGAGAAATTTAACTGATGTTAGGGCTAGGGACCAACCAAGTTCGTTTTTAACAAGTTTTAAGACCACACGTGCAATTAGTAAACCACTAGGATCAAGTCTGCAATTTTTGAAAACCATAGACCAACCAATCACTTATTTAACTCTATTAAAATTCAAGTTGGCAGGTGAAATTCATTCAAGAGGACCACCAAGTCTCCGACGACTTTTTGACTTGGAGAGATATTTATATTTAAAATTGCACCATTTACTCATTCTTCAATCTCAAACACACAGCTGTTTTGAATCAGGTACCGTACCTCCTTCGCAATCTTTACATGTTAACATCTTTACGGTGGTCATTCTATATATTTCGCGCCTTATTTGTTACTTAATCGTCTTTCTGTACCAATGTGTGTTGATTGTTATATGAACCGATTATTTGTTACTGAATTCCGTATATATACGGTTATCAAAACTAATTATTTGTTATATGAACTGATTACTGAATCTCTCTAAATTTTGTAAGTATGCTTCTTAATAGTTATATGGGCATGTTTGGGTTCAAAAAAAGGACTTTTGAAAGGAAAAAAGGACTTTTCCAAAGTTTTTGGCTTTCCTTTTGAAGGCAAAAGTCCTTTGAAGTTTCCAAAAGTCAGGAAATCCTGACTTTTTTTTGCCAAAAGTCCTTTTCAATAAGTTGAAATTAAGCTAAGCCAAACATGCACGAAGTGATTATTTGTTACTGAATCTTTTATGCTCTGTATGTATCATCCCTCGAGAATCCCCGAAAATGTAACTTTTAAGACAAGCTTAAAGCATATATATATATGGGGAAATTACACATTTCTTCAATTACGCTAATACAAAATTTCGGTGGATTTCATTTACCTTCAAACTTGTTAGCCAACATCATTTACGTTTTAAAAACCTTGCCGGTTTGTCCTTCGTCACGAACGCGGTTAAAATTTTCAGTTAAATCTGGTCGCATAAGAATAGCTTAGTCTTTTCAGTTAATAGTCTTTTTACCCACCACCACGGCCACCACTCTTTGAAAGGGTAAACCACCCACCATCACCACCCAAGATGTACCTGCTATATGAAAACTTAACAAACGTACCTAATTCACCTTAGATGTTCAGCCCCCAAATCCGGTGGATTTCGATTCCGGCGAGAGAGAGAGAAGTGAATTCAGATCTAGTCTCACTATCTCTCTCTATCTCCCCGTTTGATTCCTATATTTTTATCCCCCCACTTTTCTAGATCAAAGCTTGTTCACCCACCTGATCCGTTCACCCCTCTCTTTGTTCGATTTGAAAACGTTCACTTCCTGAACAGTGCTGTTTCTGATTAGAGAGAATAGAGATGAAACGAGAAGAGGGAATGGTGGCGGTGGTAGTTTGGTGCCGGACGTGGGTATCGTGGAAGATTTGGTGTCGGTGGTGGTTGGCGATAGTAACGGGTGGTGGTGGGAGAGAGAGGAGTGAGAAATAAAGAAAAGATGGGTTATGGGTTTTTTTATGTCTATTTTTTAAATAGATGGATTAAATGACTATTTTGTCCTCTTAATCATGAAAATAAACAGAGTTTATGGTAAAACATGAAGAACCGTGCAACATTTCAAAATGTAAAGATGATTCTTGACATTTTTAAATGCAAATAATGTCCACTAAAATTTGGCAGGATGAAAAGTGTAAATTACGATCTATACATGTATAAGTGAGTTCTTTGGTAAACCAAAAAAAAAAAGTGGGCCACCATGAATAAACTAAAAATCATTAAACAATCATCTTTACATAGTTTTTTTCATATGTAGAAGTAGGGGTGTAAAAATTCGATTCGTATTTAAAAAATTCGAAATTTGACTCCATTCGAATTTGATAAATAAGGTTCGAATTCAACTTGATTGGTATTCGAGTCCAGTAATCTAATTCGAATCGATACGAATTTATGATTTTCAATTCGATTCTATTCGAAATTCGAATTCAATTTGTATTTTTTTAATTTATACTATATAATAAAAGAAACCAATAATAGGACACATGTCATTAATTGGAGTCATCTATTTTTTAGTTTTTTCCTCTCTATCCTACTTAATTATAGATAATTAGTATTAATTAAAAGATAATTATAAATTTAATTTAATATAAATTTAAACAATCTGTATAGGGGATAACATAATATTTTGAAATATTTATTAGATTTCAAAATTATTTATCCTGAAATTAAAAAAGACGTACACTAAATATAAATTGATATAATGTAAATAATTTATTTATTTTATTAAATTAATTAAAGGTAGAACCTATTTCATAAATGTTTATAATAACAGGTAAACAAAATCATTAATCAATGTTTATTGGTTATATACTTTTATTTTCGTGTTCAATTCTCAACTCAAATAAGGTATTCACTATGTTTACGTGACATTTATAAGTAAATACAATAATAAGTGTTATATAATATATTTATTTTTATATTATTTTCGACAACAGTTTGATTACATGCTTCTTCGATGAATTTTATAATACTAACAAAAATCATCTTTATATTAACTCATTTATGTCAATTTGCTATATAAATGTCTCTGTCTTTAATTTGCATTTACAAGAAATATTTATTAAATAGTTTAAATTGTTCAACCTGTGTAACACACGGGGAACTAACCTAGTATATATATATATATACATAAACAAATATATATACACACATATAATTTAAACTTGGCCAAAGTATGAACCAAATCCATAAGTGATAAGTTTATTATTTATAACATTACCAAAACTAGTGACAAATAACCGATACTTCTTATTTCTAAATTTTTACCTAACTTAAATCGCTACTAGTAACTAACATGTCTTCTAATTTTGGTGTTTTGACATATTGATAGTTAATTAATTTTTGTAGATTACTATATTGAATATAATTAGTTTATAGTAATTTAAAAAAATGAAAATAAAATAATTTATTGTTTAACGTGAAATTGAATTAAATCGAATTTATTCGAATTCGAAGTTTCAAATACAAATCGAATGGAATCGACAAGTCAACAAAACAATCGAATAATTCAAAAATTTGTTATTCGATTTGATGAACATCCTTATGTAGAAGCCATTCAAATTAAAAAAAATTAATTTTTGTAAAAAATGCTTTTTACCATTTTTAAAACTTTTCTTTTGTTTTTCAATTTTTTATTAAAACGGCTACTACATACGTTTATATATATTTATATGGAAAATCTCCAAAAACTATTTGTAAAAATTATTTTTTTTACATGTAAAAAGGAATTTGTATAGTTTTTCTTAAATGGTTCCCCATTAAACCTCACATTGTATATATAAAAATTTGCCATTGTAAGGCACCAAAACCGGGCGCCCTACAATCTGGTCACTCGCAATACAATGGACACATCGACACCAACACTTGGATCAAAGATCCTAACTCGATGACCCGACGCCACCTCAAAGGTCATGACCCGTCACGAGTAACCCGCATCAAGCAATAGAATCCTACATCACACCAAAAACCTGTAGGCATACGTATCATGTCTATAACCTCACCACCATACTATGCCGAGGATTAACCACGGACCTCCTACAATCATAAATTAAGGTAATGACTTCACTTGACACATTTACTTTTTAGCCTTTCATCACTAAGGCACAACACATCGCTAGGGTTTTCGATAGCTAAAGCCTTATTGCACCAACACCGCTTCGACTGAATATTGACCCTTAATGGTAGTTCATACCACCCGCTAATCCAGTCGTTACACGTGTACAAGTCTATACACTCCAATCAACACAACACTCATCGGAAACATTTAATAAATAATACATTCTTAAAACTGACCATTTAGTACGTAAAAACACTTAAACGCATGTAAACACATGTATGCTAGCCCCAAAACATGTAAAAAGGTTGTTAGAACTTACCTGATGCAAAGGCTCCTCCTTTGCAAAAGATAATCATTCAGTCCGCTCAAGCATTCGTGAAATGTCTACCGGAAGGCATCCCGCATCCTACAAATTAACTCGATTATCCCATAATCACCAACCGGACTACCCAGAGTCACCGAGCTACAAGCTCGGGCTTAAAGCCTTCGGTTCATTACAAAATGCCCGCCCAAACGCGTAAAAACAATCAAATATAATGTTACCTAAAAACGTCCCAAAACAGCGACCCTGACAATTTCTTGAATCCCAAAATACTGCCCAACACTGAATGAAAAATCTAGCAAAGTTGTACATTCGAGTTCACAATGTTCTAAACCTATATGCACCACATACCGGAGTGCTAGCGTGAGTAGAAAACTGAACTTGTCAGAACTTGGCCATATAACTCCATTTCAGACGCTCCACATATACACATACTTGTCTCATTAGCATGGTCATAATAAACACATTTGCGTCCACCGCTCATGCGTAACCTGTTATATGTCCACCAACGTATACACTATGACTACTACTAAGATCGTCATCATCACATCTAGAATTTAACTCTCGACGTCCATCTAAAATGTCAGTTGTCTCTGGTTGTCCCTCGATCAAACAACTTTAGACTCCAAAAAAGAATTCAAGAATATACATCGACTAAGTCTTCCACATGAAGCTTCCTAAACGTCGCCATAATTATGCACAAATCCGCAGTTTCACTAAATCCTTCATGGTTATACAACTAACCACACTCGTAGGCAAAAGATACACCCCGCATCGATTTTTGTAACTCCAACTCGGACCACATGTCCCATTGTCTAGGAGATGTGTACTCTTTTGGTACTTGTAAATCGTTGATGATTGATTAATGAAAGAGTTTCTTCTACACTTTCTATCTCGTTTTACACTGGGCTTTAATAGTGGTCACACTATTATTCAACCTTTCACACAAAGTAATCACATCAATCAAGTAGAAAGTCTATCTACAAAACACAACACTTAAAACGTACCTCTTGGCTCGCGGCTACTCGTGGTGGCATTCGTTATTTTGGCAGTGGCGGACCCAGAAATTTTTTGTTGGGGGTGCGGATGAGGTGTTCAACCATATTTTCAATGGGTGCGGTCGGGTTTTTTACCTAAAATATACACTAAACTTTTCTTTTTCAAGGGGTGCGGCTGCCCACCCTGGCCAAAGGCTAGGTCCGCCCATGTATTTTGGTACCACTCACAGTTTAAGTCTAGGCATTTAGGGATGCTCAGATCTCTTAAACTAGTGATCTGATAACAACTTGTAAGGCCCCCAAACCGGGCACCCTAGAGTCAGGTCAACTCTCAGTGTACTATTAAAAGCTAAGTATTATTTTTTTCTCAAAACACAGAAAACATAATTAAATTTAAAACAATACATTATAACCCAAAGATATATATATATAGAGAGGAAGGTTAACGTACATTACGGCTTAACGTACATCACGTACGACAGATAATTACGCACGTTCATTTTAAAATCACGCACGTTATAACTCAAAAATCCAAATTTACGCATGTTGAAACACAATAATCACGCATATTGAAAACATTAATCACGCATGTTATAGAACAAATCACGCACGTTATCGTACGTGAAGTACGTTAAGCCGTAATGTACGATATACTTTCTATATATATATATATAGGGTAGGGTTCCAGCGTGAACAACCTCTAAGAGTGAACTGCGTGAACAGATCTGGACCCTTGATTTCCTTTTTAGTTATTAAGGGTATGATTGTAATTATATAAAAAATTAGATTTAAATCATTATTTTAATAATTGAATTAAGTTACATCTTTTCTAATTTAAATTCATTATCCACATTATGTTTTATTTATTTATAAGATAATTATCAAAACAAACAACAAATCACCAGATTTCAATTTTAATTTTTATTTCAGTTTTCATCACCAGAATTCAAATTTTGATTTTTAAGATCCACGTAACCTTCATATTTCAACGGTATACACATGTGTACTTGGATATAAATAGATGAGTACACATGTGTACTCAGCATCGTACGTATGTGTAATTAGCTACATAATACATACATAGAAACAATACCTGCAAAACTATTTTATATTTAACAAATTACAAGTTCCATAATGTTTTCCAAACCAAACAAAAAAACATATAATTACAAGTTCCATTTTCGTAAAAACAATAAACCCAACATAATCGAAAAAACAAAAAACATAATCTTTTACAACTATTCGCCACGTTGTATGCTGAAGCATCCTTATCGACTTCATACGTGAATCATCCTTATCGACCTTCCATCTCCACTTTTCTCGTTAACGATATCTCCTATAATAGCACAAAAAAACTCAGCAACTAATACTTTGCATAATTCACAAGTGTACATCAACAACTTTACACATTCAATACATAAAAAAAAACTGAGATATCACAAAAAACAGACGCTATACACATGTGTACATCGCATTAAAAACAAAGCAAAATCAGAATACACATGTGTACATTGCATTAAAAACAGAGCAAAATCAAAGAATTGAACAAAAAAACTCAGCAACTAATACTTTACACAATTCACAAGTGTACATCAACAACTTTACACATTCAATACACAAAAAAACTGAGATATCACAAAAAACAGACGCTATACACATGTGTACATCGCATTAAAAACAAAGCAAAATCAGAATACACATGTGTACATCGCATTAAAAACAGAGCAAAATCAGAATACACATGTGTACATCGCATTACACGTGTACGAGAGGGGGTTAGAACTCACCTGGTGCAAATGCTCCTCCTTTACGAAAGCTAATCATCATGCATCCATAAAACATCCACCGGAAATCCTATCATCTCATAATCACCAACCCGACTACCCAAACTCATCGAACTAAAAATTGAGGCTTAAATCGTTCGGTTGAATACAAAATGCCGGCCTGGACACGTAAAAACACACAAATATGACCAGGGTCGCAGCTCAAGAGGAGCCGGGGGCGCCCAACCCCCGAACTTTTCGCTCAGTAGTGTTATATATATAGTTTTCACATAGAAATTTTTGGGTATATACGTTTTCGACCCCCTGATTCTATAGAAATGTTTGTGTATATACGTTTTCAACCCCCCGTCTTCATTGTCAAGCTACGCCACTAAATATGACGTTACCAAAAACCTCCCCAGTCGACCCCACCAATTTCCCGAATCACAGAAATAGTGCCTAAAGCTGAATGAAAAGTCCATGAAAGTCATAAATTTGATTTCGCGACATTCTGAACCCATATGCGCCGCAAACCAGAGTGAAGGTGCGAGTAGAAAACTGAACTTGTCATAACTTGGCCATACGAACTCCATTTCAGGTGATCTACATATCTAGGAACTCATCCCAATGTCTCGGTCCTCATAAAATCATCGCCATCGGCTGCCGCCACACCCACAACTACCGAAAGTAGAACAACCTCTAGTTCACTCTGTTTCACGCGCCAAAAAACGAGTAGCCCAAAACTGACCCAAACGAAATCCGTTTTAGGCGATCGGGTTATCCACAGAACCGTCTAGACGTGCTTTATGCTCTTCGCCAGTTGTACGTACGACGCCGCTATAGTGACCGAATCGCCAAAACACTTCTGAAACCCTAGTTTCTTATTTTGACTTGAAGCTGCCTGAAACAAACACATAATATATCCACGCGACCGCATCGGCAAGCACATTCTAACAAGCACATAGGCCCCTCTATCCTCCTCTTTGTTTAACTTATTCCCAAAGTTACTAAATCCCCATTCTTATCTTCCTACTTAGGTGAAGAAACTTATAAAATCACTAAACCCGAAAGTTGGAGATGTTATAGCCCCTAGGGAGAGCGGGCCCTGGGCAGTCACCCACCCTGACCCTCCTCCGGGCCAGCCCATCTATGCTTGTTGATTGTTATTTGAACTGATTATATGTTACTGAATCATCTAAATTTTGTATGTATGCGTGTTGATAGTTATCTGAACTGATTATTATTGAACTATGGGCCCAGGGGCTTAGTTAGGTTTCTAGGGTTACTCGTAATCCCTATATATTGTAACCTACTCATTCAATAACAATAATTCAGTATTTCATAATTCTTGGTATTAGAGCCAGCCTAGGCTCTATAACGTTTCCGCCGCGCCACACACAAATATACAAACCCTAGCCGTCACCACTTGAGAAAAACCCCTAGCCGTCACCACTTGAGAAAAACCCTAGACACGGTGGCGTGCCGCCACTGCCGCCCTGTCCGGTCTTTGTTCGTTTTCCGTTTCCGTTTTTTTTCAGTTTTGTGTTCAAATAAAGCTTCGTCTTCGGTTCTAGATTCACCGGTCTTCTTACGGTCTCTTACCACACAGATGATGCTACAACTCATCCTGTTTATTTCGCATCTCCGTCAAGCTGCCCCTTGCCGCTGTGCCGCCGCCGCTCATTAGACTACAGTCTTCCGCCGCGCCGCCTGCAGGATTACGATCTGCCGCCGCTGCACTGCCGTATTGGTTGCCTCTTATAGGATTACGAGATTATTCAAAACTATCGAAGATTATGGATAGAAGATTGCAAGATTATGGAATTTTGGCCGAAATCGAACACAGTTTTTTAGGGTTTATTATTGTTTTTTTTTCAGTCTAAGCTTCTAGTTCCATCCGGTACGACAGCGGGGGAGTATTGGACTATGGGTCCAAGGGCTCAGTTAGGTTTCTAGGGTTACTCGTAATCCCTGTATATACAACCTACTCATTCAATAATAACGATCCAGTTTTTCATAATCTTACAATTATTTGTTACTGAGTCATCTGAATTTTGTATGTATGCTTACTGATAGTTATCTGAACCAATTATTTGTTAATGAATCGTCTAAATTCTGTATCAGTGTATGCATGTCGATAGTTATCTGCAATGCGTATGAACTGATTAGCTGTTTGAATAAACTAGCTAGGTGCTAGTAGTGTTCGTAATCGGTACTGAATTTGTAAGAGTTGACTTGTAATTTTTGTGAGATTTTAGAGATGAGTATGATAGGGTTTAATATTTATATAGAATGCCAATGAACTAATTATCTGTTTATAATTATTTACGTGCTAGCTGAAAGACAAAAGGGTACATGCACTAATCGGTCTTTGTCCCGATTGCCGAGTGTTATGTGCCTTATGTCCAAGGCTTGATGCAAAACTACTATCGAGCCGGGGGTCTCACTGGAAGCAGCCTCTCTATTCCTACGGGGTAGAGGTAAGGCTGTCTACATCTTACCCTCCTCAGACCCTACCTTTGCTTTGCTATTGGTGGGATTTACTGAGGATGATGATGATGATGATGATGATAATTATTTACGTGCTGGTAGGGATCGTAATCGGTGCTGAATTAGTACAGTTAACTTGTGAGATTTTTGAGATGAGTCTGATAGTGTTTGATATATATCTGGAATGCATATGAACAGATTTTCTGTTTGAATAAATTAGGTGATGGTAGGGATCTTAATCGGCGCTGAATGTGTAAGAGTAAACTTATGATTTTTGTACAGGATTTAGAGATGAGTGTGATAGGGTTTGATATTGGTAATGAGAGCTGTGTTATTGCCGCTGCAAAGCGTGGTGGTGTTGATGTGTTGTTGAATGATCAATCGAAGCATGAGACGCCTACTGTGGTGTCATTTGGTGAGAAGCAAAGGTTTTTGGGATCTGCAGGGGCTGCATTTGCTACTGCTAATCCGAAATCAACGATTTCCCAAATTAAGAAGTTGATTGGAAAGGTGTATAAGGAGGATGAGGATGAGCTTAAGCTGCTACCGTTCGTGACTCGTGAGGGTCCTCGTGATGGTATTTTGATCGACTTAGAGTACTTGAAAACCAGATGGACTTTTACACCAGTGGAAATTTTGGGGTTGTTGCTCAAACATTTAAAGCAAATAGCCGAGAAGAATCGTGAATCCAAAGTTGTAGACTGTGTGATTGGGATTCCTGCGTATTTTACAGACTTGCAAAGGCGCCTGTACCTTGATGCTGCACAGATTGCTGGTTTAAATCCTTTGAGGTTGATGCATGATGGTACTGCCATTGCATTAGGTTATGGTATGTACAAGACTGAATTCTCTAAATCGGGACCAACGTATGTTATGTTTGTGGACATTGGGCACTGTGACACTCAGGTGACGGTTGCAGATTTTGAACAAGCGAAAATGAAAATGCTGTCCCATTCTTTTGATCAGAACTTGGGAGGTAGAGATTTTGATGAAGTTTTATTCAAGCATTTCGCAGCACAATTCAATGAAAAATACAATCTTGATATTCATTCCAATACGCGTGCTTCTGCAAGGCTTAGAGCATCATGTGAGAAGGTGAAGAAAGTTCTCAGTGTCAATGCGGAAGCATCACTTAGTATCGACTGTCTGATTGGGGATACAGATGTGAGTGGAGTCATAACCAGAGAAGAGTTTGAGAATCTGTCATCCAAGTTGTTAGAAAGGGTTATTGTTCCATGCTGGATGGCTTTAAATGACTCTGGCCTAAGTGTTGACAAGCTATATGCTACCGAGCTTGTTGGTTCCGGGTCTCGTGTACCAGCTATAACCAGAACTTTAACTTCGTTTTTGGGGAAAGAACCAACGAGGACACTTAATGCTAGCGAATGTGTTGCCAGAGGATGTGCTCTTCGTTGTGCAATGCTTAGCCCCTCACTCAAAGTTCGTGACTATGAGGTCGTTCTCTAATGCTCTGCTTCACAACTCTCTTTTTTTTTAATATGTATATATTACGTTGTTAAAGACTTATGTTGTGTTTTCTTATTGATTGCAGATTCAGGAGTCATTTCCATACAACATAGTAATGCCTTCACCACAAGGAGAATGGATGGTCTTTCGAAAAGGCAGTCCATTTCCAAACCAGAATATATTTAGGCAGAATAGAAAACCTCCATTTAATCTTCAAATCGCATACAACTTCCCTGCAGGAATATCACTTATAGTTGGTCATTTCGGGGTAAAATCCTCATATCTGTGTGCTCGTTCATGTTATAATATTGCATGTCTTTAGGCATTTGTGCTTACACCTGTTTTACTTAGCCCACGCTTACCTTCATATAATTGTTAAATGTTCTTCCAGTTTGGTCCATCAGAAACCTCTGATGCAGAAAAGGTGCAAGTCCAGTTTAAAGTGGAGCTTAACTTCAATGGAATTGTTGAAATAAATTCCGCGACGGTAAGCACTGCTTCTCATTTATTACACCAATGTTGAACATAAGTTAATTAAAAGCACCATGATATTATCCTTAATTGTGTTTGTGGCTTCAGATCCTAGAAGATAAAAGCAATAAAGCATGGGAGATGACATGGATGTCCAGCAGTCAAAAGTTGAATCTTCCAACTTATGGGAATCTAGACGTCTCAACAACAAATGATGAACTAATTAAAGCTATACAGAAAGAAAATAAGTTGACAGAACTAGATATTAAGGTGGAGGAAACTAAGGACCAAAGAAACACCCTCGAGTCTTTTGTCTATGACACTCGTAGCAAGGTACTTTATTTATCAGAATAACAACATAAAGTTGCAATTTGATTCCTCGGATTGCATATGGATTGACAGAATTTGTGTGATTTAGCTTTCTGGTGCATACCGGAGCTTTGCCACAAATCAAGAGAAGGAGGTACTCACTAAGAATCTGCAAGATACCGAAGACTGGCTGTATGAAGACAGTGATGATGAATCTGAACAAGACTATGCTGGAAAACTCAAAGATCTCAAAAATGTGGGTTTAGGATCAAATACAAAGGCTCCTAAAAATAAACCCACTACAAAAAAAAAAAAATAAAAAAAAAAATAACTATACACCCACCACCACCCAAAAGCCTAAACCCCCACCCCCACCCTCACCCACCAAAAAAAAGAAATTGTGACGAAAACTTGCAATTTAAAAAAAAAAAAGTGTGTTTTTTAGATTTTTTAGCATTTAGTTGTGGGGTTTAGCTTTATGGTTTAATTTTTAGCATTTTGTTTGGGTGTGTGTGTGTGTGGGGGGGGGGGGGGGGGGGGGGTTTGTTTAGGTTTTGGGTGGTGGTGTATTGGGTTTAGGTTTTAGGTTCTTGGACACTTGTCACTCTATAATGTCTTCTTACACTTCTTTTTTTAGGAGCCTTTGTAGAATAACTTAACCTCAAAAAGGTGTTTATGAAAATTCTACTTTTAAGCTATTAATCTCTTTGTGTAACATCATGCATGCACACGTCTAATATCGTTTGTTTTTGTAGTTATTAGAACCGATTGAAAATAGATACATGGAAAACAATGCTATAGTGAAAGCAAAACAAACTCTGGAAACTTGCATTGCAAAATATCGTTCGCGTGCTGATTCACCGCCAACTGACAAGGAAGATAAAGTACAGTCTAGTCCTTTTGTTTTCACGTTACCATCTAATAAAAAATTTGATTGTAGTAAAGTTGTTTATTCTGTCATCTTTCATCACAACTAGTTGTGGAATTGTTGTTACAAAAACTTTTATACAAGGGATATAATACAATGCAATCAAAGGGGACGTTTAAGTATAAGTTGTGTTATTAGCCTTCTGCTGTCAAAGTAACCCACAGTCTTCCTCACAGATCAAAGATGTATGTACTAAAACTGAGCAGTGGCTTAATGATCACCTTCGGAAGAAGCAATTACCTCGAAAGACCTTGTTAAATGGCATCAATCGGGCTACACAAAATTTCGAGAGGTTAGTTTTAATAGAATCTTTTTTCATTTAGGATTGACTATATGATATCAAATAAATATAACTGAATCATCTACGTACAGCTCAAATAAAATTTCGGTTGAACAAAAACACGATTAGCTTGAATAGGAATTTAACCTAATCTCAGTAAGGTTTATGAAATCTAGTAAAAAGAATTTCATGAAAAAGTTATCTTTTGTCATTTTCACCATCCTATGCAATAAGAATTGTGCGAACTGCTTTTAGTTGATAATTATTTTTTTAGATAACTGTGAGAACCTGTTACTGTTACTGGAAACTCACAGGCCCCAGTGGGACTAGATAAAAAGTAGTTTGCAGTAGGAGGTGGCCTTTTTGGGGTTAAAGGAGAAACCTGTGGAAGCTGGATTTGTTTGCTGATAACTTGTGTCTTCAAAATCTGCAAATCGTCTGTTTTCACATTACTTTCTTCTTATGCTGTCGTCCTTTTTTCAGGAAATGCCAAAGCATAATCAGCTCCAAATCTTCATCCTCAGGGCATGAGAAACCTGTGGACTCCGAAAATGCTATGGCAAAAGCAGCAAAACCTCTGCAAGCTTGTATTGCAAACTATTATTCACTTGCCGAGCCACTGCCAGATAACGAGAAAAAACAGGTATAATTTAGCTCTTTTGTTCATTCGCTACTACTCAAGGCACAAAAATGATTACTTCCTACATCCATAAAACCAAATTGGTCTGTTTTCTTGATGTTTAATTTGTATTGTATTCAGTTTTTTTCATCCAATCTTCTTTAATCACGCTATTTGTGGGGCTGTTGTTACTAAAACCTTCATATAAGGGATAAATACATGCATTTTTAAGATATCAGTTATCCTCTGTCAAAGGAACTCACGCTTTCTTGCAGATTATGGATGTATGTAAAAAGGCTGAGAAGTGGCTTAACGATAATACCCGAAATCATGCACCTCCAGAGACCTTGTCAACCCACATCAGTCGCTATATAAAAAAAGTTGAGAGGTTAGTTTTAATAGACTATTTTTAACTTGTGTCTTTATAAACTGCAATCATCAGCTTTTCACATTATGGTTCTACTTATAATGTCGTTTTCTTCAGAAACTGCAACAAAATAATCGAGGACGCATACCAAAGGGAGCCTGTGGACTTGGACCCAAAGGACCAGCCCGTGGACTCTGCTCAGATCAAACCCATGGACATAGTCTACACTGATCAACCTGCTGAGTCGGACCAAAGGGATGAACCAATGGATACGACCGAAGGGACATACATAATGACAGTCAAGTCCATAAATAAATCTTCTTAGGTTGGAGTCAAACACACAATATTCAGGTTTCTTTCCCAGCTGCTAAGTTTACCTATTTAGCTATGATCTATGCTACATAATGCTTTCATGATCTTTAATATTTGTTTTGAAAACTTAACGCTATACCATTACTCCGCAAGTATTCTGTAATTATGATAATTTTGAACCTTTGTATGTATTTTGGCTTGGGTAAAACATGCAATGGGAACTTTGGTATTTCTTTCATTATCTTTAATCAACTCAATTGGCATATTCGGAAATTTCTCATGATTATTGGAAACATTATCACACAAAATACAAAATACGAATCAGTCATTGATGCGCATGAATGATTGTATCCGAATTCAAATGATGAATCAGTTGACTAATTGGGATACTGACTTTGACTTCTTTTCATTCCTTTAAAAGAGTTTCTTTGTTTGCTTCCCATTAATCCAAACGTTTGTCAGTTTTTCCACCTGGTTTTTACCATATTCCCTATTAAGATACAGCGATTAGTATGCCAGTATTTGAAAATACAGAATAATAATCATGTGCTTTATAAATGCTACCGAGGGGGGAGGGGGATGCCTACTATGTAATAGCATCTGATGTTCACGTATGCCACATAAGCTTGCCATCTACACCTGACAGCCATGCCTTTAATTCATCCATCTTGCCAATAATCATAGGTTGACATAGATGCATGACCATGTACGTATATGTTGGACGGCAGAATCATATGCAACGGAAGGTTTTATAGAAATCATAGACATGATTATGTAAAGTGATTATGCAGAAAATAGGAACAATGCAAGATGTGCAGACACGAACAGATTTTGTGGACAATTTCGGTTTAAAAGAAACTGTCTTGATAACCGGAATAGTTTGCCGGCAATCAACTATATAAACCACTGTTTTGGCGGTTAATTTGGGCGGGTAACTTCACCGGCAGTTAAGTTTAAAAGTTAACCCGCTTATCATCCTAATTACATATCATAATTACATATATGTTCGAATTAAAATAAACATATCTAAAGTTTAATGATAATACTTCTAACACAACCCCCTTAAACTTTGGTTATGTTTGAAGCTTGTTGCATAACACTCCGATTTGCATCCTCAACGGCTTTCTTCATGTGGTTGAAGTTGAATCGCTTCCTTTTCTTGTGTAGATTCCAGTCGTCTTCCCATCCGTTCCCGGCAAATAGAGCATATTGAGTCGAATCAGCATCATCACGAACATCAGTTGCACTCTTCATCCTTCTGTGGCAGCCTTGAGAGGGACCAGCTTCGTCGTTCACCACTTCCTTAACCTGTACTTTTCTTGCACCGATTTAAATTTGTAGTAATATTCCAAAACGTCAAGATACATGGCATATATTATCCTCATGTAATCTCCATCTTGGTCCTAAGTCTTTCGGTATAATCGGCCATATGTTCTCAGTGGTAACATCACGGTAGCCGCCGTCTCTCCCTACCAACACATATAGACTTAACAGATCAATCCTTCTCTTATTCGGAGAATATGGAGGGACTGGTCTCGATGTTATTCCCATGTAATCATTCAGAAACCATCGCACCATCTCTTCAAACTTCTTTTCGTGATCATACTTGTACTTGAATACATAATCTCGGTCATCAAGCATGTTTAGTAAAGCTTTGCAATCAGCAAAGCCATGGAATTCTAATGCCTTTAAGATCATCAGATTCCAGTCATTCTCATCTTCATTCGAAACATTTAATGTTTCGAAATAAGAATTCAAGTAATCATCTTTGAATTTATCATCTAGAGTGCACAGATCTTGCAACCTTCTTTTCTCACTTAAACCCAATTCTTCCTCTTTCATTAATCCACTCACTTCGTTTATTGAATTCACCACCGGAGATGAAAACATGGGAAATATTTTACACGTATCGCCGGATTTTCTGACCGTAAAACCTTGAAGTGTTAATTGATCAAGGCTAAGAACATTCCGGTCGATATCCGGTGAATAGAAAACACTGTGGATTCGCAGTGTATCATTCCCATTTTTCATTTCCACCGATCCCACCCCTCTTATAAATAGAAAATTATTCATTCCAGATCTGGTTTCTACACCCATCATATGTTTCACTCTTTTGAAAACATTGAGATTACCCGTAAAATGATGATTGAACGTCAGATTTACGTACAAGATGTCTGCCCATTGTCCACCCTCAGTGCCGGTGACAATCATCTCATTCTGGCAATGTACATATTCTTCCTGTCTTCTAATCCCGGTGTTGATGGCCTGGTTTAACAATTGCGTCGCTTCGTCATTTTCTTTGGCCTTGCAATTGTAAATTTGGTGACCCGGTAAGTGGCAGTAATAGCAAAGTCTCATGCGAGGAATTCGCCTGTCTTTCTCATTTTTCTCGTCAGTGCAGTGTTGGCATGGTAGGGTGGTTGATTTTGGTTTGATTTCTGCACGATTTCCTGAAGTGGCTCTGATACCACTATGTTGGACGGCAGAATCATATGCAGCGGAAGGTTTTACAGAAATCATAGACATGATTATGTAAAGTGATTATGAAGAAAATAGGAACAATGCAAGATGTGCAGACACGAACAGATTTTGTGGACAATTTCGGTTTAAAAGAAACTGTATTGATAACCGGAATAGTTTGCTGGCAATCAACTATATAAACCACTGTTTTGGAGGTTAATTTGGGCGGGTAACTGCACCGGCAGTTAAGTTTAAAAGTTAACCCGCTTATCATCCTAATTACATATCATAATTACATATATGTTCGAATAAATATAAACATATCTAAATTTTAATAATAATACTTCTAACAGTATATACCTGATAAAAGGGTTGTATGCCATTAAGAATGATGGTGATGGCCAATAGGGGGCAAAGATCAGAGACTGCATTTGCAATGGTTTTTGTTTCCATAGATAGATGCTAGTTTATAGGAGTGATTGTTGTACTAGCTTTCCTATATATTTCCTTGTACTCTCACGCTCTCTACCAAACCCTAGCCGTTATCTTCTTTTTTTTCATCAATCGGCCTTGGTCGATCTTGTTATCTAGCAACCTTCTTCCATCCTTCCTTGTGTTTCAACACTCGAGATGAGATCCAAAGAAGACACTTCTGCCCCCAAACCACAACCTGCACTTCACCCTGTTTACACTATGACGAACATCCGACACAAAATTCGTGTGTTAGATGGCACTAAGGTGTCTTATTTGTCATGGGTTAAGCTCTTTCACCTTCATGCCCGTGGATACGAGATCTTGCAACACATAGATGGTACAAGACCCCTTGCTAAAGACGATCTGACCTATGAAGCATGGATCCGACCTATCAGACGAACTCCTAGTTCGGGTTCTGCGTTCAGAATCATGATGCGTGGTTCCGCATCAAGAATATCTTTCACAACAACAAGGGAGCACGCACTGCAGCCCTTGAACATGAATTCACAACAACAAGAATATCCTTTGATTTACTCTCAAAGGCTCAAATAAATAGCCGATCAACTGTCTGATGTTTTGATAGTCCGGTGAGTGGACAACGTTCTTCAGTTGGTGCGTGGGTTACCGGCTGAATACGATGCCATTGCCTCGTATGTTAATCAGACAGTGCCTTCATGGGAAGAAGCATGTTCCATGGTGCAACTGGAACAACAACGCCAAACTGCAAGAGAAATACGTGACACCAGTAATCCCATTGCTGTTGCTTCTCAAGCTGACCCACCTTCTGACCGTCGACCACCTGTCAATCAGAATCGTGGTAGAAACAGACCCCCTGCTCGTCGCTCAAATGGACCAGCTAACAACAGGCCCAATGGTAATCGTGGCCCATCAACAGGTCAGCGGGCCCGTAGACCTTGGCCCAACTAGCATCAGAATCAACAGGTCTGGTCCAACGAGAACTGGTCTAGACTATATTACTGGGCTGGCCCACAGACCTAGCCTGCTCCCTGGTCTGTTCCAACCTGCCCCTACCCAACCCAACCGGGTTGGGCCGCTCCATGGACACCCAGGCGCAACTCCTCTGGCCCATCATCCCAGCAAGGTACTTCCTCTCAGCCCCCTCAAGCCCATTTGGCCGAGTATTCTGATGTTGATGCACTGGAACCTACTGTACTTGGAGAAGCTCTACACTCCATGGCTTTAGACCCAAATCAGGCTGACCCGCAATGGATTATGGACAACGGGGCGTCCAACCACCTAACTGCAGACGAAGGTATGATATCAGCTCCCTCTCGTGTTACTAAAAGTAAATCTATATTTGATGGAAATGGTACTAGCTTACCGGTTCTTGGATCTGGCCATACCACCTTCCCTAACCTGCCTAAACCCTTTCAACTAAAAAATATTATTCATACACCAAATGTAATTAAGAACCTTATTTCTGTACGCCAAATTACCTCTGACAATTGGGTTTTAGTGGAATTTGATCCATTGGGTTTTATTATGAAAAATTTTCAGGAATGGAAGATCCCGAGCAGGCATGATAGCACAAGTCACCGCTATCCATTCACAAGTCCTCACACGACATCTGCTTTAGTCGTGTCCTCTCAGTCCAATTTCTGGCATGATCGCCTCGTACATCCGGGCACTCCTGTCATGGAATCTTTATCTTCTCGTCAATTTATTTCGTGTAATAAACAAAGTATTTCATCTTTTTGTTCATTGTGTCATGTTGCTAAGATTAAAAGATTGTTGTTTTCGTTATCTACTTCTTGTACTTTGTTCCATTTGACATAATCCATTGTGACTTGTGGACATCACCTATCCAATGAAAAAAACGAGTATAAATATTAGATGATTTTAATTGATGATTTTACCCAATATACTTGGATTTACCTCCTAAAATTCAAATCTGACACCTTTCACAAATTTAAACAATTTCATGCCTACATTAAAACTCAATTTAACCTTATTATAAAATCTTTTCAATGCGATAATGGATGTGAATTTGATAACCATCAGTTCCACTAGTTTGCTAACACAAATGGTCTTTAATTTCGATTCTCTTGCCCCCATACGTCCCAACAAAATGGGAAAGCGGAACACATGATCCGACGTATTTAGATCATGCTATCCCTACTCACACATGCTTCACTTTCCCCGTCTTTATGGGTCGAAGCTCTTCCCACCGCCGTTTACCTCCACAACATCTTGCCCTCAAAACCTAGACTTCTGCACCCCAACATCCGTCTTATACATCCGTCACCCTTCCTATGACCATCTACGAGTCTTTGGTCGCGTGTTACCCCAACCTCACCCCTACCCGTCCTCACAAACTCGCCCCTCGTTCCACACCATATGTATTCCTTGGATACCCTCTTGACCATCGTGGCTATTGATGCCTTGACCTCTTAACGGGTAAAGTCATCATTACCCGTCATGTTACATTTGATGAACTAACTTTTCCTCTTGCCCACACTAAAAACCCAAAACCTTTTGATTATAGCTTCTTGGATACCGAACCTTCCCCACTCATTTTCCATCAGCCTTTAACCCCATCCTCTATCCTAAATAACACCACAACACACCCATCATCTATTCCACCAAATACTAGGGACTCCCAACAACCTACCCTTTTAACCTATTCCCACCGTACCCGACAACCACCTGACCAAACCACGAACCCCAACCCTTCTGCCCAGCTAACAACACCAAACCTACCCACAGACTCCCACAGCTCACGGCCCTCATCCACTTCTTCCACCATTCCTATTCCGCCACAACCTCCCACTCATCCAATGACCACTCGGTCCAAAAGTGGTTTCCTTAAAAACAACCGGCCCCTAAACCTTCATACAAGTTCTAACCCTACCATTTCACCTTTACCCAAATCCCATATTATGGCACTAAATGATCCAAACTGGCTAGCTGCCATGAACGACGAGTATAGAGGTTTAATAGATAATAACACTTGGGAATTGGTTCCAAGACCATCAAATGCTCATGTTATTAGGTGTATGTGGCTGTTTCGCCATAAATTTAATGCTAATGGTTCTTTAGAACGATACAAAGCACTTTTGGTGGTCAACAGAAAAAGTCAACAGGTAGGGGTTGACTCTGATGAAACATTCAGTCCAGTGCTTAGCTTGGCGGTGTCTCGTTCTTGGCCCAACCATCAATTGGATGTCAAGAACACTTTCTTGCATGGGGATCTTCAAGAAACCGTATACATGTTCCAAGGGTTCCAAGATCCAACAAAACCAGAGCATGTTTGTCGCCTCCGTAAGCCCTTATATGGCCTTAAACAAGCCCCACAGGCCTGGTACCACAAGTTTGCCACGTGTGACAGCCGGCTTTTCAGGCCATACCGTACAATTGTAACACGTGTCATGAATAAATAAAAACGTTGTATTTGACTGATATTGATGTTTATATGTGATATTGAATGTGTTGGTGAATCCAAACATTGATAAAAATTATGTTGGCAACGATAACATAAACGCTTATCGCGTAACGAATAAAATGCGAAACGAACGTCGGTGACCACCCGATCAATGTTAAAATCCTAAAAATAGTATGTTATGATTAGAATGGTAATTTTAATCATGTTCGTAAGGAAAAATAAATTAAAACGCTAAGAAACTCTATTTTTCAAGTTTGAGCGCCTACCGCGCGATACTGCGCGTAGTATCTGACAAAATACTGTCAACGCAGCCAGTCAAGGCAACTGATAATTATTTCAGTAATATTTTAGTGAGATTATTTTTATGGATTGATAAAAATAATTTAAAACGCACTAAAATGAGATTAAAACGCTAGATAAAATACCTGGTATCTAGTAAAATACCAGTTTTTAAGCTAATTTGCATATATATATATATATGTATGTATATGTGAAATTATATGATGGATGTGAGTGTGTGGATAGGTGGCGGCTAGAGGAGAAGGTTTCACCTTCTCTCTCTAACACTTGTTGGCGTAGGAATTCCCACAGGATGATTATGCTTTCTAAAACCATCCAAGATCTTGTTTAAACCAAGAAATACAATCAAACAACTCCATATCACTCTCTCTCTCATACTCTCGGCCGAACACACCCTCTACCTCATCCATTTCAAAATTTCAACTTTGTCCTTGAGAATTCAAATCCATTTCAAGGTGATTTCAAGTCCATTTGGAGGTTTAAAGGTGATTCCAATGAGTTTCAAGCAAGAACCAAGCTTTATATCATCTTTTCATTCAAAAACCCACTTGAATCTTGAAGGTATAAAAACATTTTTTCTTAAACATGTTCTTAATTCTTGGTGATGAAAATGATGGTGAAAGTTTTCTCTTGTTCTTGGATTTAAACACAAAACTAGAAACAAAATCAAATGGGATTTTAAAGGAAATAAAAATGGATTAATGTGTGTGTATATGTATGGCCGTATGTATGTATATATGTGTATGAGAGTTGAGTTTTGACTGTTGATTTAAATCTTGTTAGATATCATGTTTGAAAAGTGATGCATGTGCAATCTAGAGAATGTTAAAGGGTCTTGTGATTTAAAAAGGACTTGTTAAAAAAAGTGAACTTTTGGAAGTTCATGTGTGTATATATGTCGTGTATGTGTATGTATATGTGTATGCATGCATGTAATTTTTGTTACATACTCATAAATGTAAGAATACTTGCATTTATGTATGCATGATTAGATGATTATTGGTGTGTTCAAAATGCAACATATAAATTTCATCAAATGAGGCATAAAACTAACCCTTTTTTAGTACTAATGTTGGAAAAAGTGTGCTTTTGTCTTCCTTTTGTATTTTCAGGATTAAATGAGCTCAAATTAACAAAAGAAGCAAAAAGACATCAAAATCTAACATAAATACAAGAAAAGGAACAAGACGTGACATGCCCGACCCCACGACAGCATCTTCCCAAGCAAAACAAGATATCAGAAGCCTGAACACGCCCCGTGCTCAGCCAGCACGGGGGCGTGCCCAAGTGTCAGCAGAAAAGACAAAGTGGTAGAAGCTTCTATTGCCCACCACGGGGCCGTGCTCAGCGGACACGGGGCCGTGGTCAACTATAAGATTCGCACAATCCAGCAAATCTGCATAGTACAAAGATTCTTCTGCACCACGGGGTCGTGCTCAGCGGACACGTGGGCGTGGTAAACTAAAAAGACAAAACTGCATTAAATGAAGAAAGAGAAGGATGTGGACACGGGGCCGTGCCCGAGCTTCTGTTCAGCCTATAAATAGAAGTGCTTGGCTCAAGCTCAAACCATCCCTTGGCACACCACCTCTCTCACACTTCACCCACCACCCACCACCACCATAACACCATCATCCACCACCATCATCCATTGTCCATCGTAGAGTGCGTGAGTCGTCTCGGGATCCAAGATTGATCGTAAGAGTTCTTGACAATCAAGGCCATGTTTTCCTAAGTCTCTTACTTCACTTGGTGAAGACAAAGTGTCTAGTTTAATACTTTTTATTTCTAATCTTTTGCACTTTTTACTTGGTTTTGTATTAATGACTTTAATAACTAGTTGCTTATGTTGAAGGTGATCTTTCCTTATCGTTTGTCCGTGGTGTCTTGGCATTATTTTACTGTCTATATAAAATAAAAGATTTTCACCATTCATATCTCCACGGTCTATATGGAGGTATGTTGGCTACCTGGTCGGGGGTTAAGGGAATGGTTTGGTAAAGGTCTTGCCATTGTTCAGCGTTTAGAGGTCCTGCAATGGACCTGGGTCAAATTTAGTAGGACCCCCTTCAATACTTAACGGTATTGGATGGCGGGGGTCCAAACTCTTTGATCCCCTCATAAGTTAACTACTATTAATACTATAACCCGGCTATTTAGGACTGTATCCCTGCTGACTCAGACTACTTAGTCGAGGGTAACGTCACCTCCAAAAGAGGGGCCTACCATAATTTGCATTAATAACTTAATTAATTATCTTCCAATAATCCACCCTTTTAGGATTGTATCCTTGCTGACTCAAACTACTGGGGTGAGGGTAACGTCACCTTCAAAAGAGGGGCCTACTACAATAACTAAGATAATCTCTTAAATATGTGCAAAAGTGCGGAAATAATCAAAGGTTACACTAGATACGAGTCGGAACCAAGTGATTCATCTTGTCTATCTGTTTTTCTTTTTATTTTATTTTCAGCGTTTTTAGTTCGTTTTTATTTTTCTTAGTTTAAAACATTTTTCTAAACTTTTTATTTTGATTAGACGTTGAGGATAAACCGGTACTAAAAGCTCTTGTGTCTTTGGACGACCTCGGTATCTTGCCAACACTATACTACGCTCACGATGGGTGCACTTGTCCATATGTGTGTTTAGTGTTAGTAAAATATCGTGTTTTATAAATTTAAAACTTGACTAAAAATAAGTGTTAAGGGGGCTTAAAATACACACCTAATATATATAACACTTCACACGCATCAAGTTTTTGGCGCCGCTGCCGGGGACACAAGGATTTTAAGAAAGTTAGGAATCAACGGCCTAATCGTTTTTCTTATTTTTTTAGGATTTTTCTTAATTTTTCAGCTTCTGCAGAACTCAGCACGGGCCGTGCCCGCTGAACACGCCCCGTGCCCAATCATTGGAACTGGCAATCCTGTTTTAAGTCAGACAGTAAGCTGAACACGGGGCAGTGCCCACTCAACACGCCCCCGTGCCCAAGTTTCAGTTACTGAAAACAGAACCGTAAGATCCCGACGGTTGGTAATTTCTGACACAAACATGAGTGATACTGATACTTTTTACTTTCGGCACTCTTATGGTACTATGTGGTGTCAATTATGTGGTGGTAACCATAAAGAATTAGAATGCTTTTTTCTAAATTATAAACCCCACTATATAGACCCATCATTTCCTAGTATCCTTAAGAGGGGCGAAAGTAAAAATAATCCCTATCTCTCCCTCGAATGCGCCCAACCAGATATTCTAGGAGAAATGCTTCTCGATGAATTATTTCAACTAGAAGATCTAATTATTAATTGGTTAAAAGAACTTAGGGAAGATTTCAATAATCTTTTCCAAGACGATAACCAAGAAGATTTCAATAATCTTTTCAAACAACTTCATTGTTTCCAATGATACTTCTAACTCTAGTGAGGACTTGAGCGATAGTCGTCCCTGTGTCGATTGTGCCGTGAAGGACTCCCCATCAACTTCGTTTGATGCATACATAGACCTGAGCGATTCGACATACACCTTCTTTAACGAGAGCCCGGGAAAGGGTTGGACTTGTCCACCTACATATAACATAGGAATCACCCTCACCGACAACCTCTTGCGTTCTCGTCTTAATCTAGAACAATTAAGGTATCTTAGGCACTTTGGGGTTGTTCCATCCAGTAAGGAACCGCCCGATCCGGAAAAGTTCCTTAAAAATAGACTCACTTCATAAAACAGCCTTCCGACACGGGGCCGTGCCCAGGTCAACACGCCCCCGTGTCCACCAAAAGATTCCCTTCTGACTTTTGTCAGAATACGGACAAAACCTGTCAGGATCTTGCCTGCACACGGGGCCGTGTCCAGCCGACACGGGGCCGTGTCCAGCACGCTGTCGTTTTCTATAAATGCAGCCAAGAACCCTGCACATTTGGACCATCTATGAACAGAGATTTGAAAGGATTTTCTGACTTACCATCCTATGTATGTTCTAAAAGAAGGTTCTTACAAGCATCTTGTCCTTTCCTCTTTTATCTATTGCCTTCTTCTTCATCTTTCTTGCACCAAGAACTCCATTAAAGCTTGATTTCAAGCTTTGTTGTGATGTTTATTGAATTTTTGTTCAAGGAATCTTGTTAAAAATAAGTTACACAACATTGTTTTAAGTTATTTCTGCTCAAAAAAGCTTCATAAGTTAAGAAAATAATTTGAAACCCCAAGATTCCTTGTTTTAAAAATATGCAGAAAGTTGAACACGGGGCCGTGCTCATTGAGCACGGGGCCGTGCCCGTGGTACTGTTCCATTAAAACGAACTGTTTTTGGTTTGTTTTCATAGAATGTCTAGCCAAAACAGCGGAACCTCTTCTGCACACTCAAGGAACAGTCGACGGGAAAGGAGGCCATCGATTGAAGCAACTCTCGTAAGATACGTAATGGCGCTACGTGAAGCACTTGACGAGATGACTTCAGTGGAGGAGGTCCTCATTGACCGTATAAACTATCTCTCGGTGGGGTTGGAAAACAGTTTCTAGGAAATAAACCTCTTGCACCAGAGGTTAAACATTCTGGTAACACCTCCTGTGGAACCAATCCTCCCTCAAGAGGATTGGAACCTCGCACTTGGAATCCAAAATCCTACCAGTTAGGACGACATTCCGGCGGAGCCTCCTCTTGAAGAACTCCAAGAAATTCCGGTGGAAGTTACACCTCCTCAACCCAATGCTCATGAGCCCGCTTTCCTTCTCCCTAGGGAGATCGAAGAGTGGCTCGCCGATGTATGAGGAGCCCATAACCGGAGGAAGAAGTTGTCAAGCCACTTTTAACCGAGAGATCTATCTTTTTGGAAATTTTGCTAGTAGAATAAATAGTAGGCTAGACACTTCTGGGATTGGATTTCTTGTGTTTCTTTGACCTAACTAGCTAATATTTTAATTTTAGGACTATTATGTAATTCTTTCTATGATTAATGAATGATGGTTTTAGTTAATGTGGTGTTTGAATGGTGTTAAATGGAATAAAACACACTTGAGATAGCAAAGGATGCAAGGGAAACTTGAACCAGCACTCTATACAGGAAAACAGAACCGTCCGACAAATTTCTTCGTTTACAGTAAGTTCGGCACGGGCCGTGTCCACCCAACACGGCCCCGTGCTGCACAGTCTGCAGAAAAAGACCCAGTTCAGGTAACTGGACACGGGCCGTGTTCACCCAACACGCCCCCCGTGTCCAGACTTCTGTTTCTCTTGTTTTAATTTTGTTACTAGCACTTGAACACGGGGCCGTGTTCAGCGCCCAGTAACACACAAATTTCGCTTTTTACACCTTTTTACACATTCAATCAACCTAAAAACTTATTTTTGGGACACATTGAGGACAATGTGTAATTTAAGTGTGGGGGGGGGGGGGATGCTAAAACCTTGAATCTTGCAAATCCTAAATACAAGCCTTACACAAAACTCTATTGGAACCGCTAATCACCCCAAATTTTTTCAAAAATTTTCATTTTTTTTTACTTGTCTAGGTTTAACTCGGGAAATTCAAGTTCTCAAAAAGGTTATATTTTTACAAATTTACAACCGATAGCGTCGTGATAAAAAGAACCAACATAAGAAAATTATGAAAAGGCATGACAAGCTTTGTTAAAATTTAATTATACATACTTGATCACATAAAAACCCATTCCCACAAAAGTGAGTTTTGAGCCTTTATTGAGCATACAATTACATATCATTAGAACTAAATGCTCATTTTTCATTTCTTGTGTGAATAGCCGCTTGGTTCTTACGACTCTAGAACTTGCCATGACGATACATTCCCGGTCCTTACCAACTTAAACCCGAGTAAGTAAATGATGGAGGCATTAGGACTAACCTTTTTATTTCTACACCATTATTTTTCTTTTTTTTACCACCTACCCAAAATCCCCCTAGTTAGCCCCTTTAAGCCTAAACCTTTTCATTTCATAACCCAAACCAAACACTCTTTTTACCCACCAAAACCTTTTTCATTTTTACCCTTTGTTTTAGTAACAAGTTCGATTTTTCGTATGACTTTAAAAAAAAAAAAAAAAAATTTGTGTTGATGATGAAGCAAAAGAAAATAAACAAACAAGTTCATCAAAAATAACTTTGTTTGAATAATAGCTTCATCAAAATAAAAGTTACAAAAATAGAAAGTCTTACGAAAACCGACACTTGTTACGCTTTTCGCCTTTTTCTACTAACCACTAACCACCAACCCAACCACCTACCTTTAACCCAAGCCTAACCCTTCACCCACAAAGTCCTCTTGATATTTACAAAGGTATATAAGTTAAAAAGGAAGAGGATTGATTGCTTGACAAGCCTATGGTAGGAGTAAGTTCCATGCCGCTCTAGAGTGATCCACAAAAATACATTTTCGGCCGAGTGTTGAGTGATCCCCGTGGGGTATGTGAACTTGTATATAAAGAGAATTTTAAAGAGGCATGTTATGCCCTAATAAGTAATTTATCTTATGAAAAGTTTTAAATAAATCATGACGAATAGGATTGTAAATAAATAAAAATAAAACTAAATAAAGAATCTTGGAAATCCCGACACTCTACGACAAGCCCAAAAAACATTCTTTTCTACCCATTCCATTTGGGATTGTAATAGCCACATATTAAAGAGTTTTGCTTGAGGACAAGCAAAGATTCAAGTGTGGGGGTATTTGATGTGTTCAAAATGCAACATATAAATTTCATCAAATGAGGCATAAAACTAACCCTTTTTTAATACTAATGTTGGAAAAAGTGTGCTTTTGTCTTCCTTTTGTATTTTCAGGATTAAATGAGCTCAAATTAACAAAAGAAGCAAAAAAGACATCAAAATCTAACATAAATACAAGAAAAGGAACAAGACGTGACATGCCCGACCCCACGACAGCATCTTCCCAAGCAAAACAAGATATCAGAAGCCTGAACACGCCCCGTGCTCAGCCAGCACGGGGGCGTGCCCAAGTGTCAGCAGAAAAGACAAAGTGGTAGAAGCTTCTATTGCCCACCATGGGGCCGTGCTCAGCGGACACGGGGCCGTGGTCAACTATAAGATTCGTACAATCCAGCAAATCTGCATAGTACAAAGATTCTTCTGCACCACGGGGTCGTGCTCAGCGGACACAGGGGCGTGGTCAACTAAAAAGACAAAACTGCATTAAATGAAGAAAGAGAAGGATGTGGACACGGGGCCGTGCCCGAGCTTCTGTTCAGCCTATAAATAGAAGTGCTTGGCTCAAGCTCAAACCATCCCTTGGCACACCACCTCTCTCACACTTCACCCACCACCCACCACCACCATAACACCATCATCCACCACCATCATCCATTGTCCATCGTAGAGTGTGTGAGTCATCTCGGGATCCAAGATTGATCGTAAGAGTTCTTGACAATCAAGGCCATGTTTGCCTAAGTCTCTTACATCACTTGGTGAAGACAAAGTGTCTAGTTTAATACTTTTTATTTCTAATCTTTTGCACTTTTTACTTGGTTTTGTATTAATGACTTTAATAACTAGTTGCTTATGTTGAAGGTGATCTTTCCTTATCGTTTGTCCGTGGTGTCTTGGCATTATTTTACTGTCTATATAAAATAAAAGATTTTCACCATTCATATCTCCACGGTCTATATGGAGGTATGTTGGCTACCTGGTCGGGGGTTAAGGGAACGGTTTGGTAAAGGTCTTGCCATTGTTCAGCGTTTAGAGGTCCTGCAATGGACCTGGGTCAAATTTAGTAGGACCCCCTTCTATACTTAACGGTATTGGATGGCGGGGGTCCAAACTCTTTGATCCCCTCATAAGTTAACTACTATTAATACTATAACCCGGCTATTTAGGACTGTATCCCTGCTGACTCAGACTACTTAGTCGAGGGTAACGTCACCTCCAAAAGAGGGGCCTACCATAATTTGCATTAATAACTTAATTAATTATCTTCCAATAATCCACCCTTTTAGGATTGTATCATTGCTGACTCAAACTACTGGGGTGAGGGTAACGTCACCTTCAAAAGAGGGGCCTACTACAATAACTAAGATAATCTCTTAAATATGTGCAAAAGTGCGGAAATAATCAAAGGTTACACTAGATACGAGTCGGAACCAAGTGATTCATCTTGTCTATCTGTTTTTCTTTTTATTTTATTTTCAGCGTTTTTAGTTAGTTTTTATTTTTCTTAGTTTAAAACATTTTTCTAAACTTTTTATTTTGATTAGACGTTGAGGATAAACCGGTACTAAAAGCTCTTGTGTCCTTGGACGACCTCGGTATCTTGCCAACACTATACTACGCTCACGATGTGTGCACTTGCCCATATGTGTGTTTAGTGTTAGTAAAATATCGTGTTTTATAAATTTAAAACTTGGCTAAAAATAAGTGTTAAAGGGGCTTAAAATACACACCTAATATATATAACACTTCACACGCATCAATTATGGATGAAATATGTTGTGATTTGTTAGAACATGGATTTAATATGCTCTTGGGTGTATTTAAATCATGTGTAATGATGATGATGATAGTGGGGAATTTAGACAATGCATGTACACTTGTGCGTTTAAAGTGGTCGAATAGGTAAAAATCGCGTTAAATGTGTAACTTGTTTGTCGAGCATGAAAATTGATACATATGATTTATTTTATGTATGCATGCTTTAAAATTGACAAAATAAATAAGTTAACAAGATTTCGCGTGTTACGATATTTGATTTATGTGTACGTTTATGTATATATATATTACGACGCGCAAATCGTAGATATATTACGTATAAACGGGTGTGTTAACGGATTTACATGATAATGGTCACGAATAAAATCGTTCAAGTCGCAAAATCTTATATATATATATATATATATATATATATGAACTCATATATATATTGACGTGCCAACATAATCTAAAACGATAACTTTTTGAGAAAATCTCAAAGTTATGTGAAAATTCTAAGATACGGAGAAACTTAGGATTCTTGTGATATGTTAATTGATGAATCGTTCCTACGCATAATAGGACGTGTAGAAATCAATTTGTGGGATTGCGCTATTTAAAAATACGCACCCAAAGGTGAGTGTCACTAAACCCCCTCTTTTTACTGTTTTGTATATGTTTTGTGGGAAGAACACGCCTAAAAAGGGTTTAATAATGTTTTTGGAATAAAACATACCTTTTGATATAAATTATATATTTTCATTGAAAATATATGGATTTGTTAAATATATATGTTTCGGGGAGAAACGGTTTTGGTGAAAATATATGTTTCGGGATGAAACGGTTTTGTTGAATATATGTTTCGGGATGAAACGGTTTTGTTGAATATTTGTTTCGGGGAGAAACGGGGATTTGTACGGTGTTTCAGACAAAACGACCATGTAGTTGGGATGAATTTACTTGGTCCCAGGGATTTCAGTAAATTCGTACAACGTTTTATATTAAATTTGTCATATTAGTAGGATTTATATATTGTGCGTGAGGTAGGCATCATAGATGGCCTCGATATGGGCCATGCGCAAGTGATGTCGTTTAATCATTTAAGTATTGCACGCGAGGAATTGCTGGTAGATCTATCGGGTTGACAACCCCGTCGTGACCGATCGCTCCGTGTCAAGTCAAACGACGAATTGATATTTTGTTCATTGTCTAGCATGGATTATCCCTTCATTGTAAATATATAGTTCATAATCTCTAGCTAACTTACGAGTCCGAAAATTTTGATATTATAAATTTAATATGTAAATCTGGGAAGATGCTTGTTCGAAGGTTTTTGGGAAACGCTTGCGACGGATGACCCTTGGATTTTTATTAAGGAAATAAATTGACTTTCATAAATTATATGGATGTTTTTATAATAAACACATAATTGGAAAGTTTTTCCTTGGGATCAAATTATTTAAATTTGAAAATGTGAACTCACCTTCCTTTGTGTTGACACTTGATTTTAACGTGTTCTTCAGGTACTTGAGTTCGGCTTCGGGAATTATGGCGTATCTTGTGGTTGTTGATGCATGTTTGGGTTAATAATGTGTTGGACAAACTTTTAAAATTATTTGGGACAACTGTAATAAGATCCATAAGGATCAAGACAACTAAACTACGTTGTGGTTGTGCCGTGTTTTGAAACTTTTTGTTTAAAACTATGTTTTAATTAAGTTAAAATGTCCAACAATTATGTGCATCGTTCAACAAGATATTAATGGGCACCAACATCCGTCACCACTACGTTTTATACTCCGCTGCGACATTTTTGGGGTGTGACAGAAGTTGGTATCAGAGCCAATGGTTGTTAGCGAACTAGATGTTTTCGGGGAAAACTCTAGACTTCAACCAAAGAATTTTTAGATTAAGTCCAAAATTCGGGAAGCCAAAATTTTTAAATAAACATGGAAAATTTTATCATGTATGAAAACCAATGCGTGTTTATGTGCATGCGTGATTTTCTGTTTATTTGGGCCTTATGTTATTATTCATTTGATCACTCACTTACTTATACAGTTATATATGTGTCACAGATGTCACACGAGGTCATCGAGATCCATGACTCTGGTAGCGAGCCAGATTTTGAGACTTCACCCAGATCCATTCTACCAGAGATACCTATCACGACTCCACAGATGGTTGGTATGGCCGAGTTTGCTTCGTCATTCCATGTCGATCCTGCTCCTTTTGCCAGCCAGGTAGACCCCCGATACGCTTTCACTAGCAACGGGTGGATAGACGATGACGATGATGTTCCTCCCTCGATTCATGAGACGGGACAATCATCTGGCACTGTACCAGTTATCGATGACGTGATTAGAGGTGTCCCTATGATCGGAGGATCTCTCAGTATCGCACCAGTGGTGAACGCCACTATTGTCACGGCTCGACCGTTAGAGCCATCAGTTGTCCCATCTGCTACTGAGATCCCTCCACCTGTTTCTTTTGAGTCATCTTTACCGGTTATTGAGTCACGCGCTCCTACTATGCCTCTTTTGGTTTATTATCGACGTAGGAAGAGGACTAGGCCTGTTGGAGAGATCGCATCGACGTCACACGCTAAGACGGCATCTGCTTCCAAGAAGCAGAAAGGGGTTTGGATAGACCGATGTTGCCACTGCGATCGACAGTTTGCCACTTTGGGCGGAGATATGGACTCAGGTAGGGGTAAGTTGAAGGATTTTGAGGGACATATGGATTGGTACGATGAGTTGAAGGATTTAGATGATAGTGCGATGGACCAAATGCACTGGAGGATAGTGGATCTGGAGGAGCTTATCAGTAGGATGTTAGATTTCCCGGGTTTAAAGCGTTAGATGCTTGTTGTTGTTTGTTTTTGTTGGTTGTTATGTCTGTTACTTTTGATACACTCTATTTGGGGCCTGCGTGCCAGATTTTTGGGATAATATGTAGAAATTTTTGTTTGAACTTGTTTTGGGTGTTGACGTAGACATGCCAAAGGTGGTTAGTGTGTACTAAAAACAATTTTATTAATTTCTATGATGAATATCAGTTGGATTACTTTTGGTTTAAAAATTGTTCTCAATAATATGTGGATATTATGCATGCGCAATGTTTGGTCCACTAGCATTTAATGATTGAATTATTTTTGGGATATCGTCTTATGTTGATTATTATTCTTGTAATAACAGAAATGACAAAATCCCGCCAAAAGCAAGACAGGGTTCTGGATTACCTACCACAACGGAAGAGTTGGTCCAACTCATAGCCCAACACGTTAATACTGCCATGGAACAACGTGATGCTAACCAGAATGATGGTCAGGGACGTGGACGTGGTGCTCATAGGCGTGGTTTTGGTGGGGCACAGATTGGAAACCCTCCAGGTAAAATAATGAGCGAAAAGTTTTAGTAGTTCATGTGACGGCTGTTTCCTTTAAATACCCCCACTCAAAATAGTCGCACACTTCTTGTGTGATTCCTTTATCAAGTGTGCGACCATACTAGGGCAACCAAGATTGGATAGATTGGGCTTGCCATGTTGGGCTAGAGTTCTAAATCAGAGAGAAGTTCTAGGGGTGTCCAAACTGCTCGGCGCTCGAAGATCGTTCGACGATCGTTCAAAAAAGCTCGGAAATTTGCTCGTTCGATTCCTTGCTCGGTTAAAACCGAGCCGAGCAGCTCGGTTCGGTTTAAAAACGAACCGAGCACGAGCATAGGTACGCTCGCTCGTTCGGTTTCGATCGAATTTATTTTTATTATTATATATATATTATATTTATTAAATATATATATTATAATTATTAAATATAATAAACGTGTAACATATCCAACCCCCTAGAATCCTCATATCTTCAGTTCAAAAAAAAAAAAAAAAAAAAACCCTAATCTCTCTCAACTCTTCAATTCAAAAAAAAGAGGGGTGTTTTATGGGTTTCAATTGATGTTACTGTATCAAATTTTATGTTTTGAATTCAATTTTTGATTGAAGATGTCTGGAATGACTTCAACGCGTGTTTTTGAAGTTATTTTGCATTTTAAATGTTCTTAAACATTAAAAAATTGGATGACATTTTGTGTTTATTTTTGTGGGACTTTTTATGTTTGTATTTTGTTAAATTGTTAAAGTGTGTGTGAGACATATAAGTTGGTGAATTTTGGTGAATGAATGACTGTGTAGGAATGCTAAATAAAACTGAGCAAAAGCGAACCGAACCGAGCGGCTCTGTTCTAAACCGAACCGAGCACGAGCATAAGATTTCCGCTCGATTTCCTAAATCCGAACCGAACCGAGCGGCTCGGTTTCAAACCGAACCGAGTACGAGCAGACCTCCGTTCGGTTCTCTCAGAGAAGTGTGCACCGGCCCAAGGAAGTATAAGTGTGCAAGCTTGTGGAGGTGTGCGAGCGACCCAAGGTTACGTGAAATTCAAATTGTCCGATTGTATATATATATATATCCTTTTTATATAATTAACTCTCATTAATAAACGGAATTACATCTTAAGTAGGATCGGTGCAAAACGGAACGTGCGGGTTGTCACAATACGAGAACAACACAGTTGTACAATTGGATAATGATGACATCATCAAGTTTCTTTTTGAAACCATGGATGCCACTGTCGATCATATACATATCAATACACTGTCGATAATATTCATGTTGTCATAAAAGGAGACTGTCGCTAATATTAAGTGACTATCGATTGAAAATGTTCACTATCGATAGTGTAAGTGTTGTGTTAGTATAAATAGTCTTCGATTGTCATTTGTAAACATAGAGCTCGAGAGAGAGAGTATCGGATTGCTATATATGTTCGTAATTTGTACCGAAACTCTGTCGAAATCAATACACAGAATCGTTAATCATTTATATCTTTGCGTATTGTTCACTCTCTCGCTCAGTTTATGGTGTCGTTTGTAAATGTAAATAACTGTTTTTCAACTCTCTTATTGCATAGCATTCAGGATGGCAGCAGTGTAGGCACCAAACGCTTTGGTGCGTTGAACATAATCCTTATATTGACTACCTACGTAAAGCATTAATGGTTCCAATTCGTTCACCAAGACTTTTGCTGGTTCAACAATGCAATCGAGGGACGGGTTCACAAAGGTTGCAATGCTTAGTCTTGTCGCATGCATGTGTACTAGTCACAACCCGATGTCGAACACTTTTCAACTTCATGTTGCTAATTATCTGTATCCATTGTAATGAACTCCAACCGTCAACCGTTGGTTGGGTAATGGGTAAATCTTTTGAAGTACTAAAAGCTGGTTAATCATGTCAAAAAGAATTTCAATAAATTTGGTCAAATATATAAAAAATACAGTCAAGATGGTTGGGTAGCTGGTAACTTTTTTCAAGCACTAAAAACGGATTGATCATAGAAAAAAGAATTTTCAATATATTTGGTCAAATATATAACAAAACTATTAGATATTTTCATTTTCAACATATACAATTTCCATGGGCGGGATTAGTGGCCTGTAGCCATTGGCTGAAATGGGCGGTCGCTCATCCCTTATTGGACCAACCAATTTATTATTTTATAAACGCTTTAAAATTACGGTTTTGCCCCTGAATAGTGTTTCTTTGCCATTGGTTGAAATGGGCGGCGAGCAATACCCATTGGACTAACCAGTTTATTATTTTATACCCACTTTGAAGTTATAGTTTGGCCCCCATTAAAAAATACGGTTTTGCCGCAGCTTCAAAATACATTTACCCTTTTACCGCGAGCTAAAAAATACGATTTCGCCCTCGGTAAAAAAATTACGCTTTTACCCTCAACCTAAATTACGTTACACCAGTTTATTATTTTATACTTACTTTAAAATTACGGTTTTGCCCGCAGTTTAAAATTACGTATTTGCCCCCAGTGCAAAATAAATTTATGCTTTTGCCCCCAGCTAAAAGTTACGAATTTCCCCTCGGTTCAAAATTAAAATACCACCCTCAATTCAAAATTATGTTTTTGCCCCCCGTGAAAAATAAAAATACGGTTTTCCCCAAGCTAAAAAATAGGATTTTACCATCGGGAAAAAAAAATGATTTTCACCCAAGTAAAAATAAAAATATGACTTTGCCCCTAAAATCGTGTCAAAAAGTTGTCTAACACTCTTTTTAGTTTTTATTTCTATCAAAACTATAGTACTGTTTTTTTAATTGACTGAGAATTGTTCGGCTATCGCCCCGCAACGCGGGCGAGGCATCACCTAGTTGAATAACAAAAACTATTAGATATTGATAAAATAATGATAACAAAACTATTAGATATTGATAAAATAATGAAAATTTTGTCCAAAATAGACCTACTGTAAATTTGTAATTAAAACCACGTTAGTTGAAGTATGCTGCATACAAAGAGATTCACTTTTTTTTTTTTTTTTGCCCCTGAACCGTGATAAACTACCCTGATAAGCTAAAGTTAGCATCCTTTATATCAATATGATAAAACTTTGGTTCAAATGTAAAAAAAAAATTACAACTTAAAAAAATATTAACAAGTAACAATTATTTAAACATTTTAAAAAATCTTCAAGTTTTAACAACCTATTCAATAAATTTCTTCAGGGGCAACCTAACCTAATGAATTTATCTGTGGATAATAATGAAGTAAAGTAAACATACCTCAAGTTGGTTACCTATGTTAACAACAAAGGCATTAGGACTGGCTCCAACATTCATCCATTGACCATCCTTAATAAACTGAAGGCCAGTTGAACCCCCTTGATAAAGAAGGGTTATAAGACTAGTACCTAAGTGTGCTGATATACCTAAAGTTAGACTCGGGTCCACGCAAGGCGGGTAGAAATTAGATGACAATAAATGGACTTCACTTGTATCTTTAAAGTACCCTTGTTCAAGTCCTAATCCTTCTCCAATCATGTCTAAAATCCTTGAACTCAATTTCTGTATTTCTACTAAATACGTTGCGATTACCTCCCTGAGTGCATGCATGTATCACAATAATACAGTTAGTTAAAATGATGTACGCATCCTTACCCTGCGTTTCTGCAAGAGGCAGATCATCAAATAATTATGAGGAAATTCAGTTAATATAAAACTTACTGATAACGAGTCGGTGTGTCTGGCCATAGATGAGTGCATTTCTCCAATGGATGACAAGGATGCTTAAGATTTTCCCTCCATAAATGTGTGCCATCTTTTGCAAAATCGCTACGATTGTAAATATAACCTTTTTTATCTGGGATGGATCCGGTTGGTGCATCTTTTCCTTGCATGTCAAAGAATTCCTTGATAACATTCATTGCATCAATCACTGTCTTTTCTGGGATTCCATGATTTATCACCTGTTTGAAAATTTATCTTTACAACATCAGCCAAAACTGAATATATCTTTTAATCTATAGAGTAAAATGCACGGATAGTCCCTGTGGTTTTGCAAAGTTTCAGCTATAGTCCCCAGATTTTGGAAATTACACTCATAGTCCCTGTGGTTTGACAGTTTGTTACGCGGATAGTCCCTGGAGTGGATGGGGGTTAGTTTTCTCAATTAAGTTGGTGTGAAATGACTAAAATATCCTTAATATAAAATAAAATAAACAAATCAAGTATTAAATATATAAAACATATATGTATATACACACACTTACTTTTAGATCTGAAACTCATCCTTATCATGTTTATTTTCAGATCTGAAACAATTGACTCATTTATGAATTCTTTTCAAATCTGATCTTGTTCGAAATCAATAGAAAATTTCAAAACTTTACCGATTCAAATCGAAACTTGTCAAAACAAACTGAATATCAATGAAACGTGTCTAACATTCACAAACAATACATTGAAACAATTGGAAACTTGATCAAATCATTCTGAAACAGATCAAAATGTTCAAAACTCTATTCGAAACAAACTGAAAATCTACCAAAACTGATCCGATCTCACCGAAAAAACAATCAATTCAGTACGTGTTAATCGACTCTATTCGAAACAAACTTAACCTGTTAATCGACTCTATTCAAAATGTTCAAAACTCTATTCGAAACAAACTTAACCTGTTAATCGACTGAATTTACCTTTTATGTTAACATTAGCACCCATCATCACCTTCCTGTTCACCAATACTGGAAACCCTATGAACAAATCAGATCCATCCATCGCTGCTGCAGATAGATCCGACCACTGCTACAGTTACCACCATCTCCAACCATCTTCTAGGGCCTTTTATGCGTCTCTCTCTCTCTCTCTCTGATTGATCTGTCTCTCTCTCTCCTGATTGATTTGTCTCCCTCTCTTGTCGTTTCTCTCTTTAAATGTGGTTGACTGTGAGTTCTGAAATGGAGGAGGGAATTAAGGTGGTAGAGATGTTGATGGTGGTGGAGTGGCAGGTGGTGACGGCTGGTGTAAGTGGTGGCGGCAGATGGTGGTGACTGGTGAGTGAGTGTTTGTGTGTGCGTGAGATGAAAGAGATACAAGGGTTTAAAGGGTTAATGTTTTAATTTAATCCTAAGGGTATTTTAGTCATTTTACACCAACTTAACTGAGAAAACTAACCCCCATCCACTCCAGGGACTATCCGCGTAACAAACTGTCAAACCACAGGGACTATGAGTGTAATTTCCAAAATCTGGGGACTATAGCTGAAACTTTGCAAAACCACAGGGACTATCCGTGCATTTTACTCTAATCTATACAAACAAAACTACTTCTTTTCATTCAATTTCACATAACCAATACATTGAAATAGAAGGAAAACAAGCCCTTTTTAATACCAAAACTATGTCTTTTTTAAAACTACATTCTTAGTTCTATAATTCTATACAACTAGCTATAATTACCTGAAAGAAACCGAATTCTTGAGAACCCTTCAAGATTTCTTCAACGGGTCCATTTGGTTTCGCAAGATCTATGACAGGAATCGAATCACAAACAGGACTATCAAGATTTTGTGGTCTATTTTCCTCTAATGGTATGTAATCCTTAGGTACACATTCGAGTTCAAACCACCTTGCATCTTTGTCTTCCTTCATCTCCATAGCAATCAAAAGTGTAAGATAACATGATCACACAAGTGTTACAAACACATGCATATATACACACACACAAAGCGAAACGTGTACGTATGTGTATTTGTATACGTATATGTATGACTAATATGCTGATTAGAGAATTTCCCTTGTCCCATATTTAAGAACGAGTGCAGATCTCAAACTATTATTTCAAGAAAGAGTTAATTAAAAGCTGTTTCACAATGATCTATGCTAGCCAGATACGTAATCTCTTATTTGGGTGTAAAATCCTATATTAAGAATTGGAATCAAGTGGTTGGAAGCAGGTGATCACTTCTAAGATTAGCACTGATGCAACTCTTTGTAATACACTAAGAAGATGATAACGTTGTAGGCACTCATGTGAGTTAACACGAAAATGACCCTTTTAACCAAAAAAAAAAAGTAATATTTTCATACTTATTAATTTTTTAAAATGTTAAATTTATGGATTATATTTTTGTTTTAAGAAATTATGTTTAAAATATTCCATTTTAATTTTAAACTTTGAAATTTTGGCATAAAAATACCCATGTAGCTTAAGTTATTACATAAACACATTTAAAATTAATAAATGGGTTAAACTAGTTGATCCGTGAACCCGCAAGGTTGTCACGAACACGAGTGTTTGACTCGAAACTGACCAAAACCTTTCTAAACTAAATCCCAACCCGTGATATTCATCTTAGATTCATGTAGTGTAGAAAATTCACACCTTAGTATAGATATGTGTTATTTTCAATGGGCAAATGTAATAATGAGACGGAAAATTTAGATTAAGATAAACCGGTGAGTGCTCAAGGTTTTTTTTTTTTTTTTTTATGAAAAGGAGAACAATAATACAAATTGGTTGAAACCTGCAACAAATTTTAAAAGAGACTAAATCTAACATTTAACTGAATCAATTACAATGGATGATGGCCCTAATTAATACAAACATGAGGAAAGAAACCTTAAAGAAATCTCTTTTGGGCATGTGTGATATATACAAATAAATCTAACATTTAACTGAATCAATTACAATGGAGGACGGCCCTATTAAGAGCTATGTTTAACAAAGTAAAAAAATAAAAATAAATAAAAGACTCTACAACTATGCTTCAAAGATGCTTATAGATTCTAAATGAGTCATGATGTAACTTTTTTATGAAAGGTGATAAATGAAAATATTATAAATAGCAAATAGATCCTAGCAAGGAGCTAGAAACTATGAATATAATCATCAATTACTATGGGAAATTTATGAAATTAACGTTACACCAGCTATCCCATTCTAAGACGGATTGTAGTGTTTCTAAGACGTATCATAGAGTGTGATTATCAAAATGGAAGTGTTTAGGTTTAGACAACTCAATGAAACTCAATTAACTACAACTTGGATTCAATAGAGAAAGATGCAGCTAACTTCGGAAATTTCATTAACTCTATTATATGGGTAACAAACTAATAATAGCAAAGTTTTATAGAAAGTTGAAGGTTTGTGAGTGGTGACACAAAGAAGAATAGAGAATTCTATTTAGAAAGTATAGTTTACACCTGCGTTGCGTTCCGTGGCGGGTTAACCTAAACTAACGTAAATGGAAACGTAAACACAATGTTAAAAGCACAACGTTAAAACGCCGAAAAAACTAACATTTCCAATTTTTTTTTTTTTTTGATGTATCAATAGTTGAGATCTATATTCGACAAAATGCACTTTACATCAATATCGTAGGTAAGCGAGCAACAAGCTGCGCCGCTACCCCTTTCTGGATAGCAAACCCTAGCCTATTAAAAACAAACCCATGCCCCCTGTTGATGAGCCACTGCTGTGGACAACCTGTTGGACCCTAGTCAGCAAACGGATCGATATGCTGATCGATATAACTTTTCACGGCGGATCGATATGCACATCAAAATGTGGGTAAAAAGACACTCGTGACGGTATATTCGAAAATCACAAAAAAGTTGCAACGTAATTTAAACTCAAGTAAAACCGTCACCTATTCAAAATTTATTATAATTAATTAAAATGTTTGAAATATTTTAATTTAGGGTAAATTACTTTTTGAGTCCATATGTTTTAAGGGTTTTAACTACTTGAGTCCAAAATAAAAATGTTTAACGTCCTGAGTCCCTATAGCCACTTTTCTTAACCATTTGAGTCCATTTTTTTTAACTCAATCCACCAAGTCTGTTAGCTACAATGGCAATTTAGTTATTTACACACAAAGTACAACTCTTATATGCACAAAAGTATAATGAACAAGTCTTTAATGCATAAGATTTTAATATTACATATAAAACTAAATACGCACATTTCACACACTCACACTTCGCGCGTACACTCTCACACCTCGCGCGTACACTTTCTCTCTAGACATCCTAGCACCCTCCACCACCACACCCCCACTGCACCACCATCGCACTACCATCACCATCACCACCACCGCACCAACCACACCACCATCACACCAACCCCACCACCATCACCATCACCACCACCGTACCACCATCACCACCACCGCATCAACCACACCACCACCATCCCAGTTTGCTTTGCAAATCAGAATTTTTTTTATAAAAATAGAAACAGAGGGGCTACGGAGGTTCGAATACGGGCACACGCCAGATCCCCATTTTGACACACATCACAAAACGCACAGTGAGTTAAGCTCGAAAGTTCATATCTTCATTATTTCGATCTTCATTGTTTCTAGATAACAAACTTGAGTGTAACCCTAGCAATGCATGCTCTCATGAATCCGGTGTCCACAGACGGTAATCCACGCGCCGCTTCCTCAAACTCTCTGGCGGTGGCGCATGAAGCAAGTTACAACGGTTTCACTCGAATGCGTTGTAACAAGTTGGTGAACGACGTGGTACATGTATCGGCGTGGAAGAATGACGGCCGTTGATTGTGGTTGCTGATTGGATGCAAAGGAGCGGTGGTGATGAGTCTGGTGGTCCGAATTCGACGACATTGTTGTTGTTAGAGTGAGAATTTGCAATTTCATCGATCTGATGAAGATGAAGGGTGATTAATTAGAGAAAATCGGAATGTGTTAGGGTTTGAGATTAACATATTTCTTCATTTGGTTACAGATCTGAGGTTGTGAAATTGGAAAGAAAATAGAGAAAAAGAAGAGGATTTATGAAAAATGTTTCTAAAATTAGGTTATGGTATGATCCATTTTGTTTTGTTTTGTTTGTTGATGATCGAAAAGAGGGGAGAGAGAGACACAATTTCTACTCACTCAGAGCATTCATATTCTATCCATCAAAATATGTGAGGGGGAGTTTTTATATTATAAAGGGTATAAAAAGTGGTTGTGAGTGGAGGAGAGAGAAATTGTTACTGTTCATCTGTATATTTGGGGGGACACTGTTCACCCAGTATAATTTTTTTAATATATATTGAAAGTGGTTGTGAGTGAAGGAGAGAGAAAAATGTGATGATAATATTATTTAATTGAAAAAGAGAGAGAAAAAGTATTTGTTTTTAGTGAAAATATATTGATATAGGAGTTGTTTTTTAGTGGGATGTATGTATAATTTGATGGTTTGGATGTGAATGCTCTCAGAGTCAGGAATTGGATATACACTTTGATTCTATTATAGTAAATAACTTTTTAAGGAAGAGAGATACAAATTGTTTTATGTTTGTATGTATATGTATACGTAATGTAATTATAATAATAAGAGTAAATAAGTTTTTTTTTTAAATATAAAAGGGTGGTTTGGTCATCTTAAAAAAGTTAACTGAGAAAATTTAACTGAGTTAGTAATTTGGACTCAAATGGTTAAGAAAAGTGGCTATAGGGACTCAGGGCGTTAAACATTTTGATTTTAGACTCAAGTGGTTAAAAACCCTCAAAACACAGGAACTCAAAAAGTAGGGTAAATTACTTTTTGAGTCCCTGTGTTTTATGCGTTTTAACTAGTTGAGTCCAAAAGCAAAAAGTTTAACGACCTGAGTCCCTATAAGCAATTTCCTTAACCATTTGAGTCCAATTTTCTAACACCGTTAAAATTATTCTGTTAACTTTTGTTAAATGACCAAATTGCCCTTTTAATTAAAAAAACCATTTTATTATATATATATATATATATATATATATGTTCTCTAAATCATATTTCAGATCATAAACACCACCACATCTCCAGAACTCCCTCTCTTTATCTAAACCATCTCCAACCCACCACCACACCTCCACCATCAACACCACCGTCGCCACACCATCAACACCACCGTCGCCACTGCACCTCCACCGTCACCACCACCACTACACCGTCACCACCACCGCTGCACCTCCACAACACCCACCACCGCTGCACCTCCACCGTCACCACCACCACTACACCCACCACCGTTGGTAATAAGTCACACAAATCCGATCCCCATTTCGCTCAATTTCATCATCATATTCTTCAATTTCTTCATCTTGTTCATACAAGACGGATACGATTAGGGCCTGTAAGTGATGCTCTGTTATAATTTTGGATGGTGTGTGATAAGGAGAACAATTTTGGATGACGTGTGGCCTGTAAGTGATGCTCTGTTATATCATGTTTGTGTCCTTTGGAATCTGTATGTGTAGTTTTCAATTTGTGGAGATTGAGTTGCTTGTCAGGATAAATCAGGGCTTAGTTTTGTCTGTGATTTGTTAGAATTTTAAGGAACTGGAGACGTTTAGGGCTGTAGTTTGTTAGATTTCGATTTGAAATTCTCATAGTAGGATTACTGTTTTTGATGATTCTTTAAATATTCTCAAAATGTCTAGTGATTCAGATGCTGTTAATGTGTGATTAGACGTGTGAAAGTGAGTGATGCTCTGTTATATGTGTTTTTGTGGATGACAGAGTGTTGAGATATTAGGGCAAAGTGGCTCTGTTTCGTTTCGTCTTTTAGGGATTGGAAGTTCACTTACACATCCGATCTGAAACCTAAGGTAGATATAAGAGAGAGAGGTTACAGTTTTAGAATTTAGAGAGAGAGAGAGAGAGAGAGAGAGTGTGTGCTGGAGATTTGTGGTTGAGGTGGTGGTTGGAGACGGAGGTGGTTGTGGTGGTGACGGTGATGGTGTTGATGGTGGTCTAGAGAGAGAAAGAAAGATAAGAGATGAGAGGGAGAGATGAATGTGATAATTTACAGAGACAGAGAAATCATAGAGACAGATTTTTTTTTAATTATAAGGGTATTTTGGTCATTTAAATATTTATGCATTAAAGACTTGTTTTTTATAATCTTGTGCATATAAAACTTGTACTTTGTGTGTAAATGACCAAATTACCCTTGCAGTTAACAAACTTGATGGATGGAGTTAGAAAATTGGACTCAAATGGTTAAGGAAATTGCTTATAGGGACTCAGGTCGTTAAACTTTTTGCTTTTAGACTCAACTAGTTAAAACGCATAAAACACAGGGACTCAAAAAGTAATTTACCCCAAAAAGTAATTTACCCCTTAATTTAGGTTTGTTTTTATTTTCTATATTTTTGTTATTAAACTAAAGTTTCTTTTAGAAAATTACTTTTTGAGTCCCTGTGTTTCAGAGGTGTTAACTTGTTGAGTCCAAAATCAAAATGTTTAACGCCCTGAGTTCCTAAACGTTTTTTTTTGTAATCCTTTGAGTCCAATTTTTTTTAACACTATTAGAATTTTTTTTTGTTAATTTTTGTTAAATGACCAGATTACCGCTATAGTTAAAAAATAATTAATTTATTTTTAGTTTTCTCTTTCTCTCTCTTATACATATATCTCTCTCACTTATCTCTCTCTCTCTCAAACACCACATCTGCATCTCTCTCTCATCTTTCATTCTCTATCTAAACCTAAACCACCTCCATTCCCCCACTACTACACCACCCACCACCGCTGCACCTCCACCACCGCTGCACCTCCACCTTCACCTTCACGACTACACCTCCACCGTCACCACTGTTGCACCTCCACCGTCACCACCATAGTTGACTAGCTTTGACCGTCGTTGACCAAACCTAAAACCTGCCAAAAAACAGTTTCCAAACACCCCTTAGGCATCGAGTAACCATCCATCACCACCAAAATCATGAACCGTCATTCGTAGCCACCACCATAATTACCCAACAGGTCAGATCTAACCAAAACAGTCGCATACAAGTTGGTTGTACTAACTGGAGCTTCGTAGGGACTTACCTGGGATTGTAGGTTGCCGGAACTCAACAATGGCAGTTGTTAAATAACGAACCACCACCTCCTTCCACATCTCCAACCTTCATTGGCTCACTCGATTAGAAAACCACCACCACCTCCTAACCTGCTTAAACAACCGTACCCAACTGCCCTTCCGCCACCAAAACGCCATCGCCGCCCCATTTTGTAGCCACCTCCATCGCTAGAAGTCACAGTCGTGGCGCCGCCATGTGACCAAGTGGTCGACCCGTCATCGCCACTCCATCTCGTCTCTCTCTGTCTCTCAGTTCTCTCTCTCCCCCTGTCTCTCTTTCTCTCTCCCCCTGTCTCTCTTTCTCTCACTCTAAGAGTTAGTGTGTTTAGGTGGAGATGTGTGGTGGCTAGGGTTGCGAAAATGAAGAGGAATAAGATAAGTTAGGTATTTATACATAGGGTTTTGTGGGTTGGATTTGAATGAACTGAAAGGTGGATTTGGGTATGGTGCAGTGCGGTGGTGGAGGTGGTGCATTGCAGTGGTTATGGAGGTGGGTGCTGATAGAGAGAGATGAGAGTGAAAGAGAGAGATTGCAGATTTTCTTTTGTATGTATATATATAGGTGAAATAATGCCTTTTTCATAAAGAGTTGTACTCTATGTGTAATTGACTAAAATGCCCTTATATTTAACAAACTTGGTTGATGCTGTTAAAAAATTGGACTTAAAACGTCACAAACAGTGCTGTTAGGGACTTAGGACGTTAGACATTTTGATTTTGGACTCAAGTGGCTACCACCCACAAAACACAATATTTTCTCTTTTTTTTTACTGTTAAGCTGAATAATAATATCACAATCTTTACCTCATGTAATTATTTATCTATTTATTTTATTTTGAACTATATCATCATTTTAAAGATTTTGCAAAAGACTTAGGGTTTGTTTGATATGAGCTAATGGAAAGGACGAATGAATGGAACGGACGAGGTAATGAAATGGACGAGCGAATGCAATTGACCATTACCATTCCATGTCTTGTTTGGTTACCACGTGGAATGTAATGAATTATTATTGTGTATTATTTGGTAGGCAAGAAAAACAAATGAATAAAATCAAAGGTGAGTGGTGGTGGTCGGTGGTTATAGGTGGCACTGTAGGGTGGTGGCGGAGGCGGCAATGGGTGGTGGCGGTGACAGCGAGTGGCGGTGGAGGCAGTGACGGCAGTGGCGGCCGCCGTTCGTGGTGGTTGGTGGCGGCGACGGTGGTGGTGGTTGTTGGCAGATGTGGGTGGCAACGATGACAGGTGGTGGGGGCGGCAGCGGTGGTTGTCGGGGTGGCGTCAGAGGCGGTGACGGGTTGCGGGTAAAGGCGGCGATGGCGTTGGTGGTGGGTGGTGGTGGTAGTGGGTGGTGACGAAGGTGATGATGAATGGTGCAAAAGGGGATGGAATGAAAAAAAAAACATAAGGGTTGATGGAATAATTTTGGCTAATAAGGCATTTTTAGCATTCATTTTTCGCATATTAAAAACTACCATAGAGAATGGCTAATGAGGCATTTTTAGCCTTCATTTTTCTCATTTTTCTATGTTAGTCATTTTTAACTTTTGTGGAGCTCGTTCTTTATATTTGTTTTTTTGATGTAGTTGTTGGTTAAGAACTTAAAAAAATGGATTAAGGTTTAAAGGAATGTACTATTTAATTATAATATATATATATATATATAGGAGAATGATCCGTTAGTAACCACCCTTTATTGTGAGAATCGCAAGAACTAGTGTGAACACAATCAAAAATACCTTAAAAATCTAACAAACACATAAATTTTTTTTTAATATTTTTTTATAAAAATCTCTATTTTCGTTAATAAAAAAGTATAATTTTTTATACTAAAAGTAGCGAGTTTTATAATAAAAATATTAAAAAAAAAATTGTGTGTTTTTGTAGTTTTTTAGGGTTTTTTGTGAGTTTAATTTTTAGCATTTAGCTTGGGTGGGGGGGGGGGGTGGGTTAGGTTTTTTTTTTGCTTGGGAGGGGGGGGGGGGGAGGGTTGGGGGGTTAGGTTTTTGGTGGTGTAGTAGGTTTATTTTGTTGTGTTCATATTGCTTCTCGTGGTTCTCACAATAAAGGTGGTTCTTGTCACATCCCAACCGATGGCGAAAATATCGGAGCACGGCACTAGGCGATTTAGATTGGTCAAGAGAATCCACAACACTAATTGTTTCGATAATGATTAATCAAAATTTCCATAATAAGTCTCAACCATCAACCACAATTCATGTGCAACATAAAGTATCAAATAACATACGATTCAAACATTGTTCAAAATTGTCTTAATTATCTAAGATGAGTTTCTAAGCATCATCCTAGCTTGTTTCTTGAATCCTAGCTACTATCAACCTGCAACATGTATTAAAATACTATCAACAAAAATGTTGGCGAGCATACAAGTTTGAATACGTAGCATAATAGTTTAAAAACTCATATCCAACACGAAAACATATAACAAGTTTCACCATGCTAGCTAACGCAGTCCAAGTGATAGCCCAAGTTTCCAATGCGTTAAGTGCCTTTCCTAAAGACTAACGGGAGGTTATATGTCTCATCTTAACAATACCCCAAAGACTAACGGTGAGGTGCATTACCCCTATAGCGCTACCATTGTTAAGGCGGAACTATACACAAGGATTAAACGTTCATATAGCATAAAAGTCTCAAGTATCACAAGTTTCACGTTTCATGTTTAAATGGATAGAGTATGTTTCAAATAAATTTCAAATGTCAAGTGTCTTGATAATAGAATACATGTTGCATCCCAAAAGTGTTTAAAACAAAAAGGGATCGAGTATACTCATAGTGGGTGCTTAAACCAAACACTGCTGAGATTGGATCGAAGGGAGTGCTGGATCAGCCTGCGTGTGGGGAACAAAGCATAAGTCCTCTAAGTGCTGACCCGGTCGGGAACAGAATGTTGAATGGTACGAAAATCGAGTAAAAGTGTCTGACAGAATACCTGAGCGGATGGTCATCCGGACGGATGACCGTTCGAACAATTGGTGTCTGTGAACTGTTAAAGTGTTCAATGTTTTGATCATAGCATCCTGTAAAACAAACAAGTGTCATCATAATCAGATCGTCTGAATGAATGGTCATCAGATCGACAGACGATCAGTGAGTGATGTTTTCGTGATTTTTTCTAAGTTTTGAGTTGACGGCGATGGCGCAACGACATGTCAAACAACGGAAACGTACCAAACCTAGCTTGTTCGGTCGGCTGGGATCACCCCTTTTCGAACTGATAAGCTGTTTCTGATGATGTTTCATGTTTGGACCCGTCAACCGGCCCGTTTTCCGGTAGAATTCAGTCTTCAAGCCGGCTTTCGACTAAGGAACGAGCCGAAAGTCTGGTTGAGCCCGATTTCACCTATGTTTTATATAAAGCTTGAAGAAAAGTTCGAAATCAATTGTAAAACGTGATGTTCATTAGATCCGAGCTGGAAACACATGAGATTCCATCAGATCTGGTATAAGAGTGTGTTAATCCTTTAGATTCTGTGTTAAAAGTTGTGAAAATCCTTTAGATCTGGGGCCGATCTAGATCAAATGATGCTCCACTACAGTTTGTATAAACAACCGAGTGGAAACCATCTTCAAGAGACCCAAATCAGTCGGTTTTCATGAAAAAGCTGAAGTGTTCGTGTGATTTTGATGAAGATTATCGTGTAGAAGTGATAAATGATGAAAGTTGTACAAAGATTTAGGAGATTACGGGAATGACTGGAATCTTGATTAAAGTGCCTGAGAGTGCGTGTGGTCAAATGGCAGAGGGTGAAAGGTGAGAATGAAATGTTAAGGGCACTATTTATAGGTGATGGCGACCACTAAGGCGTTGTTAGTGTGCAAGGGGTCGAATGGCCATCCGATCGGATGTCCATTCGGACAGCCGATACCCGTTTGCTAGTTTTCCGACTTTGGTTCATTTTGCGAGCTAGGTTAAGTGTTGCGTTGCATTTTATTGTAAGTAACCATTACATGGTAATATTATGTAAATAACACAAAAGTTTCAATGTTTCAAGTCTTCGTTTAAGGTAGTTTCCCGTTCAATAAGTATCAAGTATCAAAGTTTCTCGTTCGATAAAGAATAAAAGTTTCTCGTTCAATAAGTGTCAAGTATAAAAGTTTCTCATTCAATAAAGAATCAAAATTTCTCGTTCAATAAGTGTCAAGTATCAAAGTTTCTCGTTCAATAAAGAATCAAAGTTTATCGTTCAATAAGTATCAAAGTTTAACAGGTGTCAAGTTTCAAGAGTCGAGTTTCAAAGTATCACAAGAGTCTAGTATCACAAGAGTCAAGTTTCATGTTGTTCATGTATAAAGCATCACAAGTGTCAAGTATCACAAGTGTCAAGATTCATATCGTTCATCACAATAGCACATAGTTTAACACAAGTAAGACTCAAATAGTATCACTAAGTATCATGAGGACGAGACTTTCTAAAAGATAAAAGTTTCGAAACGCAGGGCGTTACAGTCTCCCCTCCTTTAGGAGATTTCGTCCCCGAAATCTAAGAGGAAGACTGCTCGAAGAGCTGTGGATACTTGGTTTTCATTTCACTCTCGAGTTCCCAAGTGAATTCGGCGCCACGCTTTCCTTCCCACCGTACCTTAACTATCGAAATTTTACTGCGCCTTAGCCGCTTGGTTCCTCGGTCCATGATTTCGACCGATTTCTCCACAAAATGAAGAGTCTCGTTTATTTGCGAGTCTTCGATGGGAACCTGAAGTTCCTTGTCTTCTAAGCACTTTCAAAGATTAGATACGTGGAATGTTGGATGTACATTGCTAAGCTCTTGAGGCAAATCAAGTCGGTAAGCCACCTTGCCAATCCTTTTGAGAATCTTGAAAGGTCCCACGTAGCGAGGGGTAAGCTTTCCCTTTTTACCAAAACGTATCACTCCCTTCCAAGTAGATACTTTGAGCAGAACGTGATCTCCAACATTGAATTCCAGAGGCTTTCGCCTTTTGTCAGCATAGCTCTTTTGTCTGCTCCTAGCCTTGATCAAGTTATCGCGGATTTGAAGAATCTTATCCGTCGTCTCTTGAATGATCTCAAGGCCAGTAAGTTGCTTGTCGCCAATCTCATGCCAACTGATTGGAGATCGGCACTTGCGACCGTATAAAGCTTCGAAATGAGCCATCTGAATACTGGAATGACAGCTGTTGTTGTACGAGAACTCGATCAATGGTGAATGTACATCCCAGTTACCACCAAAGTCGATGACACAAGAACGGAGCATATCCTCTAGGGTTTGAATAGTGCGTTCAGTCTGTCCATCCGTTTGAGGATGAAAGGGTGTACTAAGATTCAAGTGCGAACCCATAGCGAACTGAAAAGTATTCCAAAGACGTGAAGTAAAACGACCATCGCGGTCAGAGATAATGTCGATGGGTATACCATGACAACATATGATTTCAACAGTGTTGATTCGAGCAAGCTTCTCCATTTTGAAATCTTCACGAATAGGAAGAAAGTGGGCTGATTTGGTTAAACTGTCAATGATTACCCATATACTATCATGACCAGACGGTGTACAAGGTAGTTTAGTTATAAAGTTCATAGAGATGCTATCCCATTTCCAAACAGGGATTTCGAGTTGTTCAAGAAGACCTGAAGGACGTTGATGTTCGGCTTTAACCTTCGAGCAGGTAAGGCACTTTGAGACATAGGCGGCGATATCCGTTTTCATACCAGGCCACCAATAAGTCATACGCAATTCATGGTACGTCTTATCAGCACCAAGATGAATAGAGTATCGGGATTTGTGAGCCTCATTCATAATGAGCTCACGAAGATTATCACGATCTGGCACCCATTTACGATTGAGATAGTATTGAAGTCCGTCAGACTTTGTTTCAAGCTGGTCAATAGAGGCAACTCGTACTTCAACGATTAGACTACCTTCATTGGCTGACGAGTATTGAGCTTCGCGGATGCAAGCATGAAGATCACTAGTGATCTAAGAACAGCAGATGCTACTAACATGAGTCTTACGACTAAGAGCATCGGCTACGGCATTCACTTTGCCAGGATGATAGCAAATCTCGCAGTCGTAGTCGTTAAGAAACTCTACCCATCATCGCTCACGCATATTCAGTTCCTTTTGGTTAAAGATGTGCTGCAGGATCTTATGGTCAGTGAAAACCACACACTTAGTACCATATAGGTAGTGTCGCCAGATCTTTAACGCAAAAACAACTGCGCCAAGCTCTAAATCGTGGGTAGTATAGTCTTTCTCATGTACTTTGAGCTGTCGGGAGGCATAAGCAATGACCTTGTCCCGCTGCATGAGCACACAGCCCAGGCCATGGTTCGAGGCATCACAATACACCACGAAATCATCATTCCCATCAGGGAGAGCAAGTACTAAATCGTTACAAAGAAGATTCTTATGAGTTTGAAAGGATTTCTCTTGCTCAGGATCCTAAGCAAAAGGTTTCTCTTTCTGAGTCAACGAAGTGAGAGGGACGATGATCTTTGAAAAGTCTGAGATGAATCAACGGTAATAACCCGCCAATCCTAAGAAGGAACGAATCTCGAATGCAGATTTAGGCGTACTCCAATTCTTCACTGCCTCGATTTTGGAAGGGTCAACATGAATTCCTTGCTTGTTAATAATGTGCCCGAGAAATTGTACTTCATTGATCCAAAACTCGCACTAAGAAAATTTCGCGTATAAACGTTCACCACGTAAAAGTTCTAACATAAGGCGTAAATTTTGTAACACCCCAATCGCGTAATACAACAACACGCGACGGAATTATCGGGGAGTCACGTTACAAATAGCTCACAACTACTGGTACTAAATTGTTTCAATATTGTTAACATTGTTTTACAAAGAATACATGTAATTGTCTTTTGATTTAAGAAGTCTAAAGCCCAGATGCAGTCCTATGCGTTGCATGCTTGAACAGTCAAAAATCCTTAAACATATGTGAAAAATATTCAGCATAAAAATGCCGGCGAGTACATAGGTTTTGTTAGCCAAGTAAATGGCAAAGAGTTTGGTATTGCAATATTTTGACAACTACGAGAGTTGTCGATTGAAAATGAATCTTGAAGCCAACGAATGGCAAAAGTTTAGTATTACAATACATAATCTAGATTGTGAAAACTTGTGGCAAACAGTTTTGTATATGGCAATATGATTATTACTAAGTAATTTTTATGCCATTGAAATTGTACTTTGTAATCTCATTCAAATCATCGTAAAACTTGTTAATGTGTTATTAGAAATCCAATCAAAGATTAGTAATAACTGTTTTAAATCTGCCATAACTTGTGTGAGTATTATTAAAATCAAGTCAATGATTTATAACAATACTTTGGATATCCTTCTAAGAATCTAACATATAAAAATATGGAAGATTCTACAAGGATCTGAATACTTGAACATTGAATCAATTGAACACATAAACCCTAATGTGATTCGGATAACGCTACAAGAGTAATAAAATAAGAACACTTATATATAGGAAGTACCAGCGGCGTATCCACCATGTTCTTATTTTGTTACACCCATTTCGTTATCTAAATCACAACTACCACATAAACACATAAATCGTCAACTTGTCACCAACTTGTAAACACGCATTAAAGTACAAAATGAATCCAAACAAGGACTCCAATATTAGTACTTTAAACATCCTACAAGAATCAATCTATGAAGATAGATAGATGCTATAAGTGTCACACCCCTTCCTAAGGCGGAAGCACGAGGTGTGATCATGAAAGGTTCTCATTGCATACGAATGGTAAACATACTACATGCTCGTAAAAATAACTTCAAATGCCAATACATTACATACTTGAAAACATTGGTTGAGTGTTTACATCACAAGACAACATAAGACATTGTCTGAAAAGTTTACAACATTATTCAAAGGTAAACATAAACAACATCCAAGAGCAAGAGTAAGACCGCGCGCACATCCACTTTAGTTACGTGAAATACATGTGAGTTTTTGGAAAATCGTCAACATAATGTTGGTGTGAATTCATGCAGTTTTTGTATTGAACGTTTGTATACTTTGTATGAAAACATGGTATGTAATTTGTATAAATCAAGTATTTCTGTATGTATCGAGATTGTTAATGGGTTGCAAGGCCATTAACATGTGACACGACATAGGAAGCATCCAAACCATAGGCATTTTTCTAGTTTTCGATTCACGACTGAGACACGACAGCACTACTTGGTACTAGTTATCACCAAGAGTGTGGCTGCCCGAAAACCCATTAGATCTAACCTTTTGTTCTGCGGTCTTAGTATGTACACGATTAATGGTGCTTCTGGTACCCTATTCGTGACACGATTTAAAGTATCATTCCTTGTTTTTGTATCCATCATACCATAACACATGTATTTTCCCCAAGTTTAAAAAGTATGTAAAAGATTAAAAGTGGGGACATGAACTCACTTGTCTGTAAACATTTAGTAACATGTACTTCACCCCCGAAGTTATAAAACTGAAAATAGTTAAAAGAAAATGGGGAGCATGAACTCACAACTTTGCGTTTCTTGCGCCGTAAACTTCACCGAGTTTGCTTATTTAGCGTCGTGACCTATACGTGTTTTATAAACGTTAGTCACTAGACTTGTATCGCACAAGTACAAGTCACCATCTTTTATGTATGTATTCTTTGTGTGTTAAAAATAATTTATATTTTTAACTATGTATCGTACTTATATTATTTTCTCAAAAATAAATATAAGTATCTTGTATTTTTCACCCGAGTTATGTATTTTGTCCAAAACTTCATTTTAAGTTCGTAACTCGTCCAAGTTACATAATCTATTAAGGAATATATTTTCATAAATATATTCTCTTGTGTTTACTATGCATGTTGTATGTGTATTTTGTATTCTTATTCCTTAGGAGTATTTAGTGTATTTTCAAGTCCTAATACACTATTTACACATAATACATACTACATACACTTAGCACAAAATTTGGTGATCAATAAATATATATATTTTCCTAAAAAATATACATACTTAATATCAATTTTCATCTTGAAGAAATCATCATTTCTTAACTTGAAGTTTACATAAAAATTAGGGAACCTTGGTAAATATTTTTTGGTGAATTTTTAGGGAATAAGTTTCACCAAACCTTATATTATTCTAAGTGTCAAAATTTTATAGAAATTTTGACATGGTTTCCCCTAAAAATGGAGGTTTCCCATGTTTTCAAAACATGTGTTTATTTTCTTTTAAAATCATCACAACGTTCAACAACTTATTCAACACTTACCGAGTGTCAAACTCAAGTAAATTACACTATATCATGAACTTGAAGTTTTTGTAAAAACTTGTAGTAACTTACCATGTTATTTAGTAGCTTTAGTTACCTTTAAAAACATGGTTATTTGTTTGTAAATCACTTTATTAAAAGATTTAGTCATTTACAACTTGTAAGGTGATTTTTCTAAAAATATTTCTTTTGTATTTTTCTTCTTACAAACATGTTTCTTGTCTTGTTTAAACACTAAGGGGCTGTTTGGTAGCCTCTTAATGACCATTCAGATGCTACCTCTTAATGGTTTAAAACCTCTGAATGAATAAGAGGTAACCTCAAGTCTGAATGGTTAATAGGTAACCTCTGAATGGTAAATCATCAAATGTCACATTCTTCTACCTTCTCATTGCTAAAATTCTTAATGGTTCCATTAAGAGGTAGTCTCTTAATGACCATTCAGGCTATCAAACAGCCCCTAAAAATATGATTAGTTTACTTAGAAATCATGACGTTGTAAATCTTATAAATAAACTTGTTTCTTGGGAAAATTATTTTTGTAATCATCTATTTACAAGATTTGTATTTTGTTTAAATCATCTTTACATATGAAACCAATTTCATCATTCAAGTTCATGAAGACATAAAGCATGATGATCTTGGTCTTTCACAATATCACCACTTTAACTTACTAGAACATGTGTTTAATCACAATCTAGTAGGTTTCTTATGATGTCTAACATCGCTAACACAAATCATCATTCATCAAGAAGCAAATCATCATCATTTACATGTAGTCTTATGTATATAAGCTTATGTTAAAGTATCATGATCATGTTCTTTTGTGTTCTTCAAGATTAACAATGTATATCATCTTTTAACCAACTAAATATGAAATAACAAGGGATCATAAGGGTCTTACTACTAGCACAAGGCTAGGGAAGAACACTAGAAGTTGTAGATGACAAAAGTGTTGGATAAAAGCAAACGAAGAAGGTCCTTCAAGATCCACAAGCTCCACACTTTGTTAGACACCTTCTTTGTAACACCTCGAAAATTCACGTCCTATAATGAGTTGACACGTGTCATATGATTGAACGTGTGAAAGAATGTTATCGAAGGACTTAAGTTGACGATCATGAAAAGTATATGAAAATACGAGTTCTAAATGTCAACGGTGAATAAATATATTGTGCATTAACCCTACATGATGTTTATAGCATCAAACGAATAAATCATGGATCATGCGAAGCTAAAAGTGAGAAATTACAAACTACAGGGGTTAAATAAGTCAACATGTTTAAGTTATACCTCCGAGTGACCTTTTGACAAACCCGAAGCTTTGTAACTGTTAATTATGCTCACTAGAATGCACAATATAAATTTCATAAAGTTTCGTTATCGTATGAGAACGTTATGATCAAATTCGTATGCGAGGGGTTAAAGCGTTAACGTTGAAAGTTATGACTTTTCGGGTTAACCGGAAATGTCCAGGGACTTGGCAAAGTGGGTATAAGTCCTAAAGCCCTTGTAGGTAAATAAGAAGGGGTCAAATTGCAAGAAATAAGTCGGTTGCCCATTCGAATGCTTGAAAGGCCAAGCCTTTGTTTCTGCCAAAGGCTTGCGCACCGCAAGGGTCAACCCTTACGGTGCGCAAGCAGTGCCCATCGACAGAAAGTTGCCTGGTTGCTGTTTAAACGGATTAAACGACCTTTAAACGATTTTCCTCATCTCCCTTGGCCCCTAAACAATCCCTAAACATCTAGGGACACTTGTAAATAACTTATGGTCTGTAGTAGACTTAGTTGTCAACACTTTGTGGAGTCTTGGTTACTATATAAGGCCTCTAAGTGCAAACACATTGATCATTCAATCCTCAAGCAACTTCTGATCAATTGTGGAGCACCAGAGCACCTTCCAAGCCTTCCTCATCAGTCTTTAGACACTTGTAAGTTTGCTTAACCTTCTTTAATTAAGTTTAGCTTAGTTATTTAGCTAAAAGTCAAACCGTCGTAATTACGGTTTGACTTCGAGATTAGTTAATAATAGCTCAGTCAAATCTCGAATTAAAAGTACCTTTAAGTAGGTAATTATGTGGGTAATAAACCCTTAAAAGGGTTCCCCCTGATTCCCACTCTAACTAGGTCTAATGTCGGGTCAAACTTGTATTTAAAAAGACAACAGGATACTTAGTTTACGATTTATGCATAATTAGCAATGTGGAACACATACAACCTGTTTGATCATTAATATAACTTGGTAATTAGTGTAAGAACATGTCTAAACATGTTCAACCCGACAATTTACTGTTTAGACCCGGTTCGGAACCAAAAGTCGCAAAGCTTTGACTTTTGCTTTGACTTCAGTTCTGACCCGTTTTGGTATGATTTAGAAATACCTAAGAGCTTCATTTGGACCAGGTTACATGCTAGTATAACCCTCTGTGATTATACACCTTGGATCATTAGTTATCCGATTAATACGCATGATTCCGTTAATTGCTCATATGTTGACCGTTATGCCCTTTTCACCTTAAAACGTGATTTTTGGAAATGTAAAAGAGTAGAAACTTTACTTACTGATATTTAAACTTGCATACAAAATTTGACATCAGTTTGAGGTGTAGATTAAGAGTTATGCTCGTTAGCGTAAAATGAAAGCTTTGTGTTAATTAAACGACATAATTAACGTATAGCCTATTTAAACCTATTTTTAGTATCAAACTTATTACCCAGTGATGTAATATATTATTTTGGGATTTTTGAATATTTTTAATTAATTTTAGGCTGAGCATAACTTATAGTCGTAGGCTTAATCCGGTAATTGTCGGTTTTGCCCTTACGAGCTATAAATGAGTTTTACATATCTAATTGACTCCAAACCTTTTGCTACTGATTACATATGATAAATAAATTATTTTAAATTTCTGAGAATAATAAAAATATCAGATTTCAATATAGAACCCGAAAACGGCTTCTAATCGCCTAATTAAGCGTTTTTAACGCCTAGTATGTACTAGAACTATTTTAAACATACTAAGGGTGATACCTACTGTTATTTGAGGTAGATTATAATATTTTAACAGTAAGCAAAAGTTGTTAAACTCAGACTTCGGTTTTGAGTTTTTCGGCTTATGTGAAATTACCAAAATGCCCCTACGGTGCATAGTTTGGTTATAATTGATAAATGTCACATATATACTTTACCCTACTGTTATAACTTAGTAAAATAAGTATTTTTTCTGATTATATCAGACCTGTAACACAGGTAAATACTTAAACTCTTTTATAACCTTTTAAATGACCAAACTACCCCTACGGGGCATAGTTTGTGTTTAAATACATTTCGGGCATAATGAAAGACATCTTACTGATGTCACAACATATTTGAGGCATAATTAACCTAGGAAACCTGTATATGGCTCTCATGAATACCCGTTACGCTTCTTACGCGTTCGGTACGATTTATGTAACTAGTTTACATAAATTAGCCGAAACGGGTCAAACCTTATCGGTTTTATCTCAAAATCCAGAATGTGTATGAAATACCCATATTATACAAGTCTTCAAACTTTTCGGGTCTAAAACACATTCTATTCCGGTCTTCGCTTAATCATGCGTTTGAACCGTATATTTCCTTAAGACTAACCGGTCTAAGCTTAGGCTTAATTAAAGACCCGTTAGCATTCTAATTGGTTATTTATACCATCATTCCAGACTAGAGCCTTCCGGTAAATTGTACCTACGCTTACTTAAGTGAATACGGCTGAGTTATTATAATTCTTGCTATTTAAGACAGGAGCTAGCTCAGGTAAATACTCTTAACTTATTTTTCCTTATACGGGCTTGGGATACGGTATTATAAAAATACCGCTTGGTCGGGTGTAGAAACCTTTTAATCGGAGATGATTAAATTGCATAATCCCGTTTTAATCTGTATTGATTGATAACAAATAACTTTAGGGGTTAATGACCGTGTCCTGGATATCCTTGGCTCATTTAAAAGGCGAATGGCCATAACTTAAGCACAAGGTGTAGGCATAACACCTCCTGTTGCGTATGTAAAAGATATACTCACTCGTAAGGCTGTCTTCTTGTGAGTTATATTTATGGTGTGTCGATTAATCTTGACCGGCTTGTATTGTAGGATCACTGGCCCTAAATGTTGGACAAACATGTAAATCGGATACAAGATCTTTATTAATAAAATTGTCCCAAGTATAAAAAGATTAATTTTGCCTCGTGCATTTTAATCAAATTATAAAAGATATTTTGTGCCACGTGCATTCAAATCAATTTTCAATCATTTTCCAAAATGAGTCAGTTGAGTGTATTTAGCAGTGAAAACTAACGTATTTTCAAAAGTCTAAGTGACAGGTACAAGTACGTAATAGGCTGGAAGCTGCTCAGGACGATAATAAGGAATCTTGCAAGTTCTAGGCGTCTAAAGTCAGTTGAGCAATATTTATATTTTAAGATCCGCCTGTGGATCCTTTACTTTCCGTTGTAATACTGGATATTACTTTATATTCGGATTGTAACATATTTATCTTTTGCTTCCGCTGTGCATTTATATATTGTGTTGTTTGACTATGATGATATCAACTACGTCACGATACTCCCCACCGGGCCCACCGGTGACACGTGGAAAGTCGGGGTGTGACAGGTTGGTATCAGAGCCAACATTGAGTGAATTAAACACTAGCCTTTTGTGTTTAATCTCAATGACACAGTAGAACATTCTTTGACCTTCTGAGTCTAGACTTAACATAGGATTATTCTCAATCCTAATCTGGAAATTTTGCTTCCAATTTTTTTAATTGGATACGTCGCCAAGCGAAGAAGCTGTAATAAAAATTCTCCACGTCTGGAGCCTTGAAATGCTGAGCTTCGTACCGCGACCAGGATGAGACGTGCAACCAAGGAGAAAGCATTCAGGAATTGAATGAAGAAGAAACTCCTTTACTGAAAATCGTTTCCTCAATAGTCCTTATAAGGACATATTTATCTTTTCAGTCCCTTCGAGGACAACACTATTCCTTTCTAGTCCCGCTTAGGGCAACTTTATACTTTTATTTTTATATAGTGGAATGATTAAGTTTAAACTTTCATTCTAAACATGAAATATGAAATAAATGAAAAATAACATTCTTTTTATAAGATCTACCATTATAATAAAATGGCAAAATCTAAAAAGGACAAGACCTAGCCTCAGGTCATATTAAGACCGGCCAAGATGGTAGTTCCTCAATTTAGATTCAGATCCTTATTAACATTCCTTTTTGCAAGATCTACCATTATAATAAAATGGCAAAATCTAGAAGGACAAGACCTAGCCTCGGGTCATATTAAGACCGGCCAAGATGGCAGTTCCTCAATTTAGATTCAGATCCTTACTAACATTTCAATTTAGAAATTGTTTTGCGTTAATTATTAAAAAGAATCTTAAAGGTAAAACCAAGCCTAAATGTCAATGCTGACATGGCCAAGTTGGTAAAACCTAGCCTAAATGTCAATGCAGACATGGCCAAGATGGTAAAACCTAGCCTAAATGTCATTGCAGACATGGCCAAGATGGTAAAACCTATCCAAAAGATTCTTAACCCAACTAAATGATCTCTGAATCATGGGTTAAATCATCAATTAAGATGATCATATTGTGACCATACGTGGTAATATAACGCCTACGGGCCTTGCTCATTTCTACATGAGCCAAAAGACAGTGGTAGCTATGACTCCCTGTCTGACAAAGGTAATGAACTATGATTCAAACCTTCATGCCTCGATTCTCTGAAATCCTGGCTAATAATTTAAAAATTGTCCTTGTGACTAGGCCTTTTGTGCTAATATATATTGTTATTGTTTATAATTAGGATAAATTATAATAGAAATCCTAAATAAATGTGAGCAATAAATTAACCGAATATGGTCTCTGTTTACCATGGTTAATGAATTACCCTAAGGGGCAATTCCATAATAAACATCCCTTAGAAGGGAAGTGCGTACGGGCTATAGTTAATGTCCTCTGAGACTAAAGACAGTGGTGGCCTACAACTCCCTGTCAAGAAAAAGGTAATGAACTTTGATTCAAACCTTAATGCCCTGATTCTCCGAAATCATTACTTATAAATTAAACTTGTCTACGCGACTAGGCCATTTGTGCTATTATTAACTTATAAATTAGGATTTATGATAAAAATCCTGAAAAAAAATAAATATCCTTCCTTCCCTGCCAGTATGCATTTTAAAAAGAATCTTAAAGGTGAAACCTAGCCTACGCGGCCAAGATGGTGAAACCTACTCAAGGGATTCAGATCCTTGTTAACACCTAAGAACGAGTTAGCACTCCTGACAAATGTGATTCGATAAAATCACAACAGTCATCCCTATATTGGAAATTTTTAAATTCCTAATTTGCCTTATGATCTAAAAATCATGGCTTATATCATCTTATAAGATGATCATATTATAAACATCCGTGAGAGATGAAGTGCCTACGAGCTAAATTTGTTGTCCGATAAGACAACGACAGTGGTGGTCTTTGACCCTGTCTAAAGATATTGGAATACGTCCAAGCATAATAGTCGGTAGGGTCCATGCGATCTCGACTAATATCATCTGAAAAGATGATCATACCATAAATATCCCTTAGGAGGGAAATGCCTACGGGCTATAATTAACGTCCTCCGAGACTAATGACAGTGGTAGCTTACAACTCCCTGTCAAGAAAAGATGTTTTTCCTACGGGCTATAATAAGTTGTCCATCTGAGACATTGACATTGTGATCTTTATGATTCCTTGTCTTAGGTGGTGAGCTATGCTCAAGCCAAATAGTCAATATGATTAATGCTATCCTAACTTATATCATCTAAAATGATGAATCCATTGTAAACATCCATTAGTGATGTTTCGCCTACGGGCCATATTATATTGTCCATTTGTGACACAAACATTACGATCTCTATGATCCCCTGTCCAAAGGTGAAGAACTATGTTCAAGCCTTAAAACTCCTGATCTATTAAGATTGCAACCTATGAATTAATGTCCTTGTGACAAATCCACAAGTTATAATTCAAGTCACCCATAACAAGCCTCCGTGCTATAATTCTTCGTTCGTGACACGTTAACATACTAAATGTTAACATCTCGGGTGACAGGCCTTAGTGCCACATCCTATAACGTCCTAGAGACAAGGCCATTTGTGCCGCATCTAAATGTCATTACGACAAGGCCTTCGCGCCATATGATTACTTATGTCCTTCATGACTGGACTTTATGCCATATCTTTCTACGTCCCTCGCGACAGGCTTCTATGCCATATATGTATATATATATATAACCAAAGTCATGTAAGGCTAGCCTTTGAGCAATTTATAATCGTCCTTGTGACAAAGATAGTTGTGACATTATGGTCCCCTGTCAAGCAGGTATTGGTCTCGCTCTAAACCTTGAATGCCATTAATAGACCCTTAGTAAACCATAAGCTTAGCAAACTTTTGGTTGCATACATAAGAACTTCAGATATTAAAAATAAGGTATAGTTTACCAATGGAATCTTTAGTGACCCTCTTTCCCATCCTCGGAGAAAATCCTTTCATAAGAATCTGGAGTACTCTTCCCCAAAAAGAGTACGACAATACATATTACTTTATTTTATTATTTTTCTCATCGTTTTCTATCGCCTGCGAATGCCAAACTATGTTTGATAAAAGTGCCATATGAGGGTTGGTGTATCCTAGTGTGTCCCATAGATTGCTTCCATGCCTGATCAGTATGGAGGTTTAATGCATGGAACCCCTGAGATATCCCAATGGTCGTATTGTACTAAAGTCGACTAGTAGTATTCAAAGAAGATATCCAGAATAGAATTGTCCAAATAAATGTTTCCTGGTAAAGGAACCTGTGGATTCATAACATAAAAGTGTCACTCATTTGGCACGAGCAAGGATGGATGAACTGGAGCCTGAGATTGGGAAAATCTCTGTAACCTCCTTGTATCTTGATTATCTTCTCCTAAGACTGCCCTGTTTACCTCCCAAGAGGCAAGTAGAGTTAAGACTAACATCCCGCTTTGGGATGAAGTGTTGTAAGAACTCATGTTGGTTATGGAATAACCGAAACCCTGATTGAGTAAATTTTAAGATATAGATTCATATAACCTGACTCAATATCCGGAGAATTCGGTATAGTTAAATATAAAAGACGGCTCATTCTGCTTATGCATGGTTACCGCAACCCTACTTAGGCAACGATTAAAAATTGCCATCAGCTGCCCAGGATCGTCGATTTGTTCGACTAACGACAAGGATTAGCTATTCCTTAAAATTTGTTAAGCAGTGGCTGGAATAACCATGCCACCGTAAGATAAGCTTTTCTATAATAGTTGATATATAAGCATCAAGGCTGCTCCCTTGGAGACCTTGTATAAATGGAATGTTAAACATCTATTGTTAAGACAATAGATTGGTAAGTTCAACTATCAGGATCTGAAAGTTGCATTAGAAACAACAAATAAGATCATACAAACCCCTAATTATCTATAAGTTGCCATTATTTCGGCAGAAAAGCAAGGATTAATGAAGTTAGCAAACCTCCTAAATTCTTGTTAAAGAATAAGGTTCAATAAAAGAAATCACCCAGGAAGGGTGTGCCAAATTTGTTAAAACTATCAGGCTAGTTAAGCTCTGAATATATAGAATCATTCGAAGGAAATCGAATGTATCAAGATCAGGTAGCCTTTAAGCTAAAACCTATTTAAAGAGCTTGGCGGAGCTCGCAATACATTGCACATCAGTGATTGAAGTATGTGTTTCGCCAATAAGTCAAAAAGCATTATCACAATATGATATGAAGATTTATAATATGATGAGCAACCTGTGTCGATTAAGGGTCGACAGGATTAGAAGCTCCAAAAAGATACATGTACCTATTATAAAGGTCAATTGGAGTGCCTTAGAGGCTCAAAGGTACTGAGGAAGATTAAGCCCAATATGAGGCAGAAAATACTTCCTTTACTTTAACAAATCTCAAGGTCGAGATTTCTTTTAAGGGGGTGAGGATGTAACACCTCGAAAATTCACGTCCTATAATGAGTTGACACGTGTCATATGATTGAACGTGTGAAAGAATGTTATCGAAGGACTTAAGTTGACGATCATGAAAAGTATATGAAAATACGAGTTCTAAATGTCAACGGTGAATAAATATATTGTACATTAACCCTACATGATGTTTATAGCATCAAACGAATAAATCATGGATCATGCGAAGCTAAAAGTGAGAAATTACAAACTACAGGGGTTAAATAAGTCAACATGTTTAAGTTATACCTCCGAGTGACCTTTTGACAAACCCGAAGCTTTGTAACTGTTAATTATGCTCACTAGAATGCACAATATAAATTTCATAAAGTTTCGTTATCGTATGAGAACGTTATGATCAAATTCGTATGCGAGGGGTTAAAGCGTTAACGTTGAAAGTTATGACTTTTCGGGTTAACCGGAAATGTCCAGGGACTTGGCAAAGTGGGTATAAGTCCTAAAGCCCTTGTAGGTAAATAAGAAGGGGTCAAATTGCAAGAAATAAGTCGGTTGCCCATTCGAATGCTTGAAAGGCCAAGCCTTTGTTTCTGCCAAAGGCTTGCGCACCGCAAGGGTCAACCCTTACGGTGCGCAAGCAGTGCCCATCGACAGAAAGTTGCCTGGTTGCTGTTTAAACGGATTAAACGACCTTTAAACGATTTTCCTCATCTCCCTTGGCCCCTAAACAATCCCTAAACATCTAGGGACACTTGTAAATAACTTATGGTCAGTAGTAGACTTAGTTGTCAACACTTTGTGGAGTCTTGGTTACTATATAAGGCCTCTAAGTGCAAACACATTGATCATTCAATCCTCAAGCAACTTCTGATCAATTGTGGAGCACCAGAGCACCTTCCAAGCCTTCCTCATCAGTCTTTAGACACTTGTAAGTTTGCTTAACCTTCTTTAATTAAGTTTAGCTTAGTTATTTAGCTAAAAGTCAAACCGTCGTAATTACGGTTTGACTTCGAGATTAATTAATAATAGCTCAGTCAAATCTCGAATTAAAAGTACCTTTAAGTAGGTAATTATGTGGGTAATAAACCCTTAAAAGGGTTCCCCCTGATTCCCACTCTAACTAGGTCTAATGTCGGGTCAAACTTGTATTTAAAAAGACAACAGGATACTTAGTTTACGATTTATGCATAATTAGCAATGTGGAACACATACAACCTGTTTGATCATTAATATAACTTGGTAATTAGTGTAAGAACATGTCTAAACATGTTCAACCCGACAATTTACTGTTTAGACCCGGTTCGGAACCAAAAGTCGCAAAGCTTTGACTTTTGCTTTGACTTCAGTTCTGACCCGTTTTGGTATAATTTAGAAATACCTAAGAGCTTCATTTGGACCAGGTTACATGCTAGTATAACCCTCTGTGATTATACACCTTGGATCATTAGTTATCCGATTAATACGCATGATTCCGTTAATTGCTCATATGTTGACCGTTATGCCCTTTTCACCTTAAAACGTGATTTTTGGAAATGTAAAAGAGTAGAAACTTTACTTACTGATATTTAAACTTGCATACAAAATTTGACATCAGTTTGAGGTGTAGATTAAGAGTTATGCTCGTTAGCGTAAAATGAAAGCTTTGTGTTAATTAAACGACATAATTAACGTATAGCCTATTTAAACCTATTTTTAGTATCAAACTTATTACCCAGTGATGTAATATATTATTTTGGGATTTTTGAATATTTTTAATTAATTTTAGGCTGAGCATAACTTATAGTCGTAGGCTTAATCCGGTAATTGTCGGTTTTGCCCTTACGAGCTATAAATGAGTTTTACATATCTAATTGACTCCAAACCTTTTGCTACTGATTACATATGATAAATAAATTATTTTAAACTTCTGAGAATAATAAAAATATCAGATTTCAAAATAGAACCCGAAAACGGCTTCTAATCGCCTAATTAAGCGTTTTTAACGCCTAGTATGTACTAGAACTATTTTAAACATACTAAGGGTGATACCTACTGTTATTTGAGGTAAATTATAATATTTTAACAGTAAGCAAAAGTTGTTAAACTCAGACTTCGGTTTTGAGTTTTTCGGCTTATGTGAAATTACCAAAATGCCCCTACGGTGCATAGTTTGCTTATAATTGATAAATTTCACATATATACTTTACCCTACTGTTATAACTTAGTAAAATAAGTATTTTTTCTGATTATATCAGACCTGTAACACAGGTAAATACTTAAACTCTTTTATAACCTTTTAAATGACCAAACTACCCCTACGGGGCATAGTTTGTGTTTAAATACATTTCGGGCATAATGGAAGACATCTTACTGATGTCACAACATATTTGAGGCGTAATTAACTTAGGAAACCTGTATATGGCTCTCATGAATACCCGTTACGCTTCTTACGCGTTCGGTACGATTTATGTAACTAGTTTACATAAATTAGCCGAAACGGGTCAAGCCTTATCGGTTTTATCTCAAAATCCAGAATGTGTATGAAATACCCATATTATACAAGTCTTCAAACTTGTCGGGTCTAAAACACATTCTATTCCGGTCTTCGCTTAATCATGCGTTTGAACCGTATATTTCCTTAAGACTAACCGGTCTAAGCTTAGGCTTAATTAAAGACCCGTTAGCATTCTAATTGGTTATTTATACCATCATTCCAGACTAGAGCCTTCCGGTAAATTGTACCTACGCTTACTTAAGTGAATACGGCTGAGTTATTATAATTCTTTCTATTTAAGACAGGAGCTAGCTCAGGTAAATACTCTTAACTTATTTTCCCTTATACGGGCTTGGGATACGGTATTATAAAAATACCGCTTGGTCGGGTGTAGAAACCTTTTAATCGGAGATGATTAAATTGCATAATCCCGTTTTAATCTGTATTGATTGATAACAAATAACTTTAGGGGTTAATGACCGTGTCCTGGATATCCTTGGCTCATTTAAAAGGCGAATGGCCATAACTTAAGCACAAGGTGTAGGCATAACACCTCCTGTTGCGTATGTAAAAGATATACTCACTCGTAAGGCTGTCTTCTTGTGAGTTATATTTATGGTGTGTCGATTAATCTTGACCGGCTTGTATTGTAGAATCACCGGCCCTAAATGTTGGACAAACATGTAAATCAGATACAAGATCTTTATTAATAAAATTGTCCCAAGTATAAAAAGATTAATTTTGCCTCGTGCATTTTAATCAAATTATAAAAGATATTTTGTGCCACGTGCATTCAAATCAATTTTCAATCATTTTCCAAAATGAGTCAGTTGAGTGTATTTACCAGTGAAAACTGACGTATTTTCAAAAGTCTAAGTGACAGGTACAAGTACGTAATAGGCTGGAAGCTGCTCAGAACGATAATAAGTAATCTTGCAAGTTCTAGACGTCTAAAGTCTGTTGAACAATATTTATATTTTAAGATCCGCCTGTGGATCCTTTACTTTCCGTTGTAATACTGGATATTACTTTATATTCGGATTGTAACATATTTATCTTTTGCTTCTGCTGTGCATTTATATATTGTGTTGTTTGACTATGATGATATCAACTACGTCACGATACTCCCCACCGGGTCCACCGGTGACACGTGGAAAGTCGGGGTGTGACATTCTTACACCTCCAAATGAACTTGGAATGATTGAACAATGGATAAGAATGAGGGTGGTGTTTGGGTGGGTTTCGGCCGAGAGGAGAGGGAGGAGAGGTGAGTGGTGTGAGGTGATGAATAAGGGTCTTGATCCTTAGGTTTACTTATAGTACACACATAATCTTCCACCATATCAATTGAGATCCTATAGTATCTAAATGAATCCAAGAAAGATCATAGAATATCTTGGCAAGATCATTAAGGATTTAGCAAGATTTTGGTGGGGTCACCCTCATTGTGACCGTCCACAATATAGGGGGGTAAAGTGTAATTTCCAATCTCTAATTGTATAAATAAGTTAGGTTTCAAGTGTAAAGTTTAGGGATTTAATGTGTTATTATGTTATAAGAGGTGTTATGGTGTTCGGGGATCATAACTAGCTCAAAAACATTAAAACAATGCTTCTAGTAATATTTTGGTGTTTCGGGTAATGTCCGGTTGTTCGGTTAGATGCCGGTTCGTTAAAGTGCTAAATTGCACCGTTTAATGTCCTTTAGGTACCCTTTTGTGACGCTTTCAATTCCCGACACTTAGGAAAGCATTCAGGACTAGTTAGTCATATTTTTACATGTTACTAACTCGTTACAATGCTGAATTTTGCTGAAATGTATGAAATTCAGCATTTAAAGTGTGTTTCGGGTGCTTTTTAGTGCGTATTTTAGCTTCCGGAAAGTCTATATGTTAACCCTTGTATATACTCTTGGGTTTCAACGTATTTTAGACTTTGGACCTACTCCTAGGCCCCAATTCTATTGGCTGACTGCTCTCTGCAAAATTGTCGACACAATGTGTCTTACCGGTGAGTTTACTAGTATTTCTGACGCAACGCTATCTTTAATGCATAAATCAATATTTGTAGTATAAAACGTGCATGAATTCACATGTATAGCATGAAATCAGACAATGTTGACATTTAAGCACATAATTACAGCTATTAAGTAATAATTAAATTGTACGGAAATTACCAGTTTTATGCCAGTTGTCACAATAAGGATTTGGTTTTTGTCACATTGTCTAGTAACATACACATTAAAGTACACAATGAATCCAAACAAGGACTCCAATATTAGTACTTTAAACATCCAACAAGAATCAATCTATGAATACAAGGATTTGGTTTCTATCACATTGAATCATAACATCCTAAATCCTAATGGTGATTCGGGATAATGCTACGAAGGGTAATACAATAAGCACACTTATATATAGGAAGTTACAGCGGCGTATCCACCATGTCCTTATTGTATTACTCTAGTTTCGTTATCTAAATCACCAACAATCTCTACACATAAACCATAACCATTGTCTTGTAAAGTACTTCTTAAAAATCTCACTATGAAGATATGAAGATCTAAGACTGTACTTCATATATCCTACAAGAATCTAACTATGAAGATAGATAGATCCTATAAGGATTTGTATAATTGTCAAGTTTTCATATTCGAAATAATACACATAAAAGCACTTAGTAAAAACATATATGCCATACATTGGAAAATGAATTGGTTACACATATGAATCACCCCAAAACATTTGAAAACGGTAAAAGAGGGGAACTATGTACTCACTTGGGATTGCGTATAGATCTTGTTCAAATGATATAACAAAGCTCAAAGGACCAAGAGTTCAAGTGTTGAAGTGGTTCCGAGTGTGTCGGATACTATGTTAGTGTAACGGGACATAAATCAGGAATCAGATAGAATGAGGTATTGTAAACCAAATTAGTGTTGGTACTCATATGAAATGGTTTAACAAAGCCTACATTCTGATTTGAAACCTAACCTAAGTGCTTTTGACCCGTTATGACCCGTTAAGGTAGTTTACGCTACTTTAATGCGTCCTTTGCGCAAATATAAGGTCAGATGGTTATTTATGTCATATGTTAAGTCTTATATGCCCAAATATGTTTAAAAATGTTATTAAATCAGTTTAGATGTCAAAAGTTTGATTACATATGTTAAAAATGAAGTTATGTGCAAAAAGGGCATTTTGGTCATTTTTAACGGGCATATAAACGACTTAACAAATAACTAACCAACCTAAGTGACCAGAAGGTATAACCTCAGAAGGTTATTCCCTATATAACTATGGTCACACAATATCTTTGGTCAGATCCTATTGATCGACCAAATGGGTCGGGTTCGAAATTCTAAGCGGTTGTCGAGACCGCTTGACTTACGACCCTAAACAAGCACTAAACTAAAAGTGATGAGTTAAACATGTTTAACTAAGTTAGAAAACTGATTTGGTATCCAAACAAAGTGTTTTGATACCCGAAAATTGTTTCGTTGCAAAATGCACATCAGCGTGCATTTTGACCGAAACTTTGACTCGTCACTTTGACTAGTCAACGTGGTAATCAGTAGGTATAATCGCATGGGATTATAACCATCGTGATTATGGTCACGTTGCAAAGTTCAATTGAACTTTGACTTGAACAATTCATGGTCAAAACCGAAAGTTAAACGGTAGTCAAACTGTTTGACTTTCAGCTTGCAATTGCTGAAAATAAATGAACTAGCTATGAAAGAACACTTACAAAATGTTCTAAGGCTGGAAAAAGAAGACTATAAACTCAGGTAAGAGGCATCCAAGAGATGGTAGCCTCTACTTAGAGTGGTGAGAGAAGAAGAAAGCAAATGAGCAATGAATGAGGAAAATTGACTTGCTATTTATAGTTGTTCATGAGGCTTTGGATCATTACAAGTGTCTTAAATATTGCCCAAGGATTGAATAAGATCATTACAAGTGTTGCAAATCTGATTACATGCTTAGGGAATATTATACTTGATCACCAAGTATGAAGAAATTAATAAAAAAAAAAATTCATGTGCAGCAAGCTGGTAGCAACAAAGAAGGTTCTGTCCAGATATAGGCATCGCCGGATGCGACGGTAAACACCCTCAAGTGTCGCCGAATGCGAGGGCTCACAAGCAAGTTTCAAAAATGACAGAAATGGTCCCTACACCTAATTAAACTTTTTTTTACTCTTTTAACCCCTGTTAAGCCAAGAGTCAGACTTTATAAGGACGTTAAAGCTTTGGGGACTTGAAATGTGTCCAGAAATGTCATGGATGTCGGTTCGTTCGGTCGTACGGTCATGTTTTGCGGTTAATTACGACGGAAGTCGTAACGAACGCGAAAACGATCCAAATTGTGAAATGAATGGTATTTTTGTATTCCCATCATTAAAATGCAATAATTTAATGATTACAAAAATATTTGGGTGTCCGGATATGGTCAGAACGCGAGATATGCACGTATATGCAAACTTTCGCAGTTTTGACGCTTTTAGTCCTTGTTATCAAATAAGCGCGTTTTCACATACCGAACCCTTCAAAACTTATTTCTAAGCTATGTTAAGGGTATTTAAGGTATGTTTGGCTTATGACCTTGTTCCGGAGTGTTCGTCGCTATGCGAATCGGCAGATTTTCGTAGTTTGTCGTAAATGGTCCTTGTACTTGTATAAACACATTTTCGTCGTCCCTAACCCTTCGAAACCTATTTCTAAGTTATGTAAAGGGTATTTAGGGTATGTGTAGCTTGTGTCCTCGTCCTGGTGTGTACGTTGCATTAAACGGATTACGTGTAAGCATCGGTTTTCGAATTTCTTTCAAAGAAAAAGTTTTTGAAAGCCCGAAATTTTGCACAAGGGTTACAGTCTCCCCTAATTTTGGAAATTTCGTCCCGAAATTTATTCGATGGAGACCTTAGAGTGTAATTGAAATGACTGTAGGATAAGAAAATTGTTGGATCCCAAAGATGCGGAGCATCGTTTGGTGTTGGAAATTTTTGGGGGATTCAAAATGTGATTTGGGATATTCAAAGTATCTCAAGGTATTCAAACCTTTGTAACGTATGAGTCTTTAAAAGTGTTAACCAGTGTACACAATTTTTTTTGGCATGGCACTATGTTATACTAAGCTCTTAATGTAATTCCTAGCAAACAAAGGGGTGTACATTCAAGCCTTGTCCATACGTAGACGGTTTCTAACGTCCCACGAGGTACATCCCATGTACCATGAGCATCTCATGCATAGGTGACGGGTCAACATACCTATGGTATCAAGATCATCACCTTTAATACCATAGTATACTCCCGATCGGCTCGATTAGGGTTAATGAATGTACTCGTCATGAACATTGCAAAAAAAATCACACAAATAACAAATAAGCATTTAATCACATAATGGTCCAAGATAACATAAAATCACCAAGTGATCTTAGTAACGTTCTGAAGAATAACACAATAAGAACACTTATATATAGGAAGTATCATCGGGGTATCCACCATGTTCTTATCGCATCATACTCCTCCCGTTACCTTAATCACTCTAGATTTTATGCCACCATACTTAACAAGGCTTACTATGATTCTCATGCGTCGAACCTCATAATTAACTATGCACCCATAATTACTCGTTTCGTCGCATGGTCCACATAGCTCCTCTTGTTAAGTGAGGGTAAACAAATAATAAGGTCGAACTATCATCTAATCAAATAAGCATCGTCTTAACACAACATTTTTCAAATCAAATCATTTTTCATACTAGCAATGATACCACTTGTTCTGCATACAACAAAATTTGTAGTAGATATTTCATTCTAGTACAAATGTTAATACATGTTTCATACTAACCAAACTGGTAGAATGCAACATTTATTAAGCATGTATTGTCATAATAATGTAAGCATATCGAGAAAATGTTTTCAAATCATGTGCTAGGTATGCTAAATCAGTATAGTAAGCAACATGTATTTGAAAATTGTATACTAAGTATGCTTGGTCAACATACGAAGTAAGATGTATTTGTAATCATGTATTATACATATTAGATAAACAAATCATGTATGTAATGTCATGAAAACAATCATAGTAGTAGTCATACAGTAGTTGTAGCGATTGCGTTGCCAAGTTCGTATGAATGCACTAGAGTGCAATCATAGTATGCTAAATTACGAGATTTAGTTCCTAAAGAACGGAATCCTCGAAGTTGGCATATAGTTGTAATCACACATAGTGTAATCACATTGGAATTTGTAATTTAAATACGAATAACAAGAATAAAGAAAAACTTCTTGAAATTTATATTGTCATTACAAACATAGTTGAAATTTTTCCATTGTTTTCGAAAATAAACAGAAAATGTAGAGGTTCAAATGATCATAAGTGCTTGATCATCAGCTTGAGCCTCATTAACATTGAACACTCGTCCATTAGCATTGGCAAGCTTAGGGCAGTTTCGCTTGAAATGATTTAAATCACCACAATTGAAACATGCTCGAGGGCGAGTCTAAGTAGGGGCTGTTCGGTTCTGGACATGATAGGTCACAACTAGATGTGAAAATAGACCACAGATTATACACTGGTGGCAACGAGAATTTGTTGCATGATGATAGTTGCAATGATCGCACCGAGGTTGTTTTCCATGATAAAATCCCCTAAAGGGTACTGAGTTTAGTGGAACTGGTGCGGGTATGGCATAATTCTTTGAAGTCTTACGCTTCTTAGAATTTTTGGAAGATTTGGCCTTTGTTTCCTTTGAATTCTCCTTAGTAGTTTCAATGTTTCGTTTCTTGTCTCCCTTTCGAAAAAGTTTCCCTTTTCTAACCTGGGAGTCGGTCAGGGTTGCGGCTAATTCCTTAGCCTCACTAAGTGTTGCAGGTTTTCTGCCAGTGACAATGTCTTAGACTGGATCAGTTAGGCCATCAATATATTTTTCAATGGCCCGATCCAAAGGTGTGACCATGGTAGGGCAGAGTAGGCTTAACTCTTCAAACCGGTCAGTGTAGTCACGGTTTTCCCCACTATCTTGTTTTAGGTAATAGAATTCGTTTTCGAGTGCCCTTATTTCGCTTCGTGGGAAGAATTCTTTCTTCATAAGATTTTTAAATTCTTCCCACGTTTGTGTCATTGCTATATCGGCACCTCGGTCTCTCATGATTCCGTTCCACAAAGTGAGTGCTCCCTTTTGGAAAACACTCGAGGCGAACTCCACCTTGTTTTTAGGAGAAAATATTTTAAATTAAAAAAAATTTAAAATAAAGAAACTTTGGGTTTTAAATTTTGAAAATTCTCGTCCAAATGGTAAAAATTTTGGAATTTTGAAAGACTAAAGGTAGTTTTTGAAAAATAAAATAAGATTACATAGTGTCGTGAAATGAATTGAAATTCATTTCAAATGTCTCGAATCAAACATATCACCGAAAGTAATATGATGGAATAGTGTACATTGTAAAAGGGAAATTTGTTTCGATTGTTGTGATTAGCAAACATATTACCGAGGGTAATATGAATGAGTAGTGTCACAAAGGTTGTAGTGTTTAGAAATCGTTCGACATGGTCAAGGTGGATAGGTTTTTATAATGTTTCACGAAGACATGCTTTAGCCTATAAGTGGACACTCACCCTAAGAGTTCCCAGGTAAGAGTGACTGGTCCGATAATGCGGATTTGTACGAACACTCTAGTCTTAGACAGAAAACTCGGGGTACAGGCATCCACCCTTCCAGATTGCATGTGTTCACATTATTAAAACCCAAGATTTCGATGAAAAATGTTTGAGAAAAACATTTGGGAAATCTTTTGATACAAATTGTTTGAGATAAACATGTTGTGAAATATTTTGACAAAAAAATTTAAGAAAACATTTTGAGAAATATTTCAATGAAAATGTTTTGAGGAAAACATTTTGAGGAATACCTAAAGGCTTAAAGCCTAAGGGTTTAGGATAAATCATCTAAGGTTAGATGATTTGTAAATCATAGAGTAGTTGTGGCACGAATAAGGATGAGGATTGGGAAAGAAGTCCTAAGTCTACTCATGTTTGGGACCCTAGGAAGGTTATAGACTAGGTTAAAGGCATACTAATAACCTAATTCCCTATAACCAGAGCTCTGATACCAATCTATAACACCCCAATCATGTAATACAACAACACGCGGAGGAATTATCGGGGAGTCACGTTACAAATTGCTAACAACTACTCGTACTAAATTGTTTCAATATTTTTAACATTGTTTTACAAAGAATACATGTAATTGTCTTTTGATTTAAGAAGTCTAAAGCCTGAATGCAGTCCTATGCGTTACATGCTTGAACAGTCAAAAATCCTGAAACATATGTGAAAAATAGTCAGCATAAAAATGCCGGCGAGTACATAGGTTTTGTTAGCCAAGTAAATGGAAAAAGTTTGGTATTGCAATATTTTGACAACTACGAGAGTTGTCGATTGAAAATGAATCTTGAAGCCAATGAATGGCAAAAGTTTTGTATTGCAATACATAATCTAGATTGTGAAAACTTGTGGCAAACAGTTTTGTATATGGCAATATGATTATTACTAAGTAATTTTTATGCCATTGAAATTGTACTTCGTAATCTCGTTGAAATCATTGTAAAACTTGTTAATGTGTTATTAGAAATCCAATCAAAGATTAGTAATAACTGTTTTGAAATATGTCATAACTTGTGTGAGTATTATTAAAATCAAGTCAATGATTTATAAAAACACTTTGGATATCCTTCTAAGAATCTAACATATAAAGATATGGAAGATTCTACAAGGATCTGAATACTTGAACATTGAATCAATTGAACACATAAACCCTAATGTGATTCGGATAACGCTACAAGAGTAATAAAATAAGAACACTTATATATAGGAAGTACCAGCGGCATATCTACCATGTTCTTATTTTATTACACCCGTTTCATTATCTAAATCACTACTACCACATAAACACATATATCGTCAACTTGTCACCAACTTGTAAACACACATTAAAGTACACAATGAATCCAAACAAGCACTGCAATATTAGTACTTTAAACATCCTATAAGAATCAATCTATAAAGATAGATAGATACTATAAGGATTTGGTTTCTGTCACATTGTCTATTCGCATACGCATTAAAGTACACAATTAATCCAAACAAGGACTCCAATATTAGTACTTTAAACATCCTACAAGAATCAATCTATAAAGATAGATAGATGCTACAAGGATTTGGTTTCTGTCACATTGAATCATTGAATCATAACATCCTAAATCCTAATGGTGATTCGGGATAACGCTACGAAGGGTAATACAATAAGCACACTTATATATAGGAAGTACCAGCGGCGTATCTACCATGTCCTTATTGTATTTGTGACAACTGTGCTCTGTAATCGATGTACAATGTAAAAAAATGTTAACAATCAATAAAACAATGTGTTTAGGTGTTATTATATGTGTAATTGTGTTTGATGATTTTACGATTTGATTCGATTCCGATTTCAAGCTTTAAATCGCTTTCTAGAAGATTATATGCAAACTGGTGTGTAAACGCAGTCAGTTTAACGCAACAAACACTCCGGAACAGTGAAATAGGCTTAACATACCTTAAATAACCTTCACATAACTTAGAAATAAGTTTTGGATGTTTTGCTGTGTTGAAATCAAGTTTATTCGATCGGAAGGACTATTTGTGTCAAACTGCGAAACTATATCGATTCGAATGGTATCAAAGAGTCCGGAACTTGATCATAAGCTAAACATACCATAAATAACCTAAACATAGCTTAGAAATAAGCTTTGAGTGGTTCGGTATGCGAAAGCATGCTTATTTGATCTTACAGGGACTAAAAGTGTCAAAAACGACATAAGTTTGCATTTACGCGCATATCAAATAAGCATGCAAAAATATTTTTATTTGATCTTACGTTCTGACCACACCTGGACATCCAAAATTTTTGTACACATAAAAATATTTTTATTTTAGTGATCGGCATGCAAAAATACCGTCTGTCGCTTAATTTGGATCGTTTTCACGTCCTTTTGAGTTTCGTCGTAATTTAACGAACAACGCGACCTTAACGACCAAACGAGCCAACATCCGAGATGTTTTTGAGCATATTTTAAGTTCCCTATACTTTAACTTCATTTTAGAGCCTTGAAATGAGGTTAACGGGGCTTAAACGTGTCAAAAATGCATCAAAACACAAGTTTCTCAAGTGGAGGGACTAAACTGCAAATTCTGGATAGTTTGCCCAGGCGGGCCACGTAAGCCTAGTCTCTCCTCTTACGCGGGCTGTGTGAACATGCCAGCGACCAGAAACTCAGTTTTAGCATTCTGTTGCAACTTCAGGGACGGTTTATGTAAATTTCTTGGTGTGGTAGCCAAGTTAACACCTCTCCAAGGCTTTGAACCTGCTTATAACACTTGTATGGCCATGATCCTTTGCTTGGAGGTTACATAAACAAGTGTCATGATCTTGTTCTTCATCAACAAGTATAAATAGCCCAACATTTTCACTTGTTCATTGCTCATTCCTCTCTTCTCTTCTCTATCTCTGAATTTGGAGCTTCTTCAAGCTTGGATATCTTATTCTCTGGTTTTCTTGTCTTCTTTCTTCAAGCATTGGACCTTTGTGAGTGTTCTTTCATGCTTGTTCTTTAAGTTTAAGCAGAAAGTCAAACAGTTTGGCCAACAGTTTGACTTTCGGTTTTGACCATCAATTGGTCAAGTCAAAGTTCAATTGAACTTTGCAACGTGATTGTAATCACGATGGTTATAATCCTTAGCGATTATACCTACTGATTACCACGTTAACTAGGCGTAGTAACGAGTCAAAGTTTCGGTCAAAATGCGTTTTAGCATGCATTTTGCAACGGAACTACTTATAGATATCAAAACACTTTGTTTTGATACCAAATCAGTTTTATAAGTTAGTTAAACATGTTTTGACATGTTTAACTCGTCACTAATAGTTTAGTGCTTGTTTAGGGTCGTAAGTTAAGCGGTCTAGACAACCGCTTAAACTTTCGAACCCGACTCGTTTGGTCGATCTTTAGGATCCGATCAAGCTTGTTTAGTGATCATAGTTGCATAGGGAATGACCTCTGAGGTTATACCTTATGATCACATAGGATTGGTTAGTTATTTGTTAAGTAGCTTGTATGCCCATAGGAAATGACCAAAACGCCCTTTGAAGCATAAATACATATTTTACATATGTAAACAAGTTTTTGACATCTAAATGGAAACTTTTATTTAATACCATGTTATAGTTCAATGTGATTGGTGGCTGGTGGCTGGATCCTGGTACGTCACACGACCCGCGGTGTTTCAGCATGTGGTATTTTGGGGGTGTGACAGTTTGGTGTCAGAGCCACTGGTTATAGTGAACTAGGTTTTAAAACATTTTTGTAAAACCAGACTATAACCGAACAACTTCGAAATCGACCATGACACTCAGCTCCAGATTACAATGTTCTTCTTTTCACCTGTGGTATACATTACATGATTAGCGTATACTTGTTTATGTTGTAGCATACGGACACTCATCACCACAATACGATTTCATGAATGGCTTGTTTGCTTTATGATACATTGTTAGTATGTCGTAGTCCTTAGATTCCTGTGATCTTGTCATTTTGACAATCTTCTTTTGACATTTGAGTTTGAGGAACCATTTAACATGAATTAGGAGGAACTGAGATGAGCATGCAAATCACAATATTATTGTGGGTGCACACATAATAATAATGTGGGGTGCATGTGAGTCCCAGTGAGACTTAACAAGTGTAAAAGGGGTTCTGTACCGTTATTCGATCTAATGAGAAACACAACAAATCTATAGGATTCATAACAATGATTGTCTCCTACTCAAGCGTGATCTTTTCACTTCCCTCCGAACCCTTACAAATCCCGATGATATTAAATGTTGCCTGAACACGTTTCTGAACGTCTAGCGAACCGTGTAAGAATGATTAGTTGTTGGTACGATCGTCACTGAGTTGGATGTCGGAGTGCCGAATGTTTGGTCTATACCTTTCTCACTTTCTCGTTTACTTGAACCCAACGGATTGATGCCTTATAACCCGAAGTATGATCACCTCTGTTCCCTCTAGCAACATACCGTGTATCACCCAAACGACTTGCAAGACCGATTGATAAGAGGATGAGCGTAATACCTTACCGACCTCAGTACTAGGGCAACCCTAATTAGCGGTAACAAATGACAGCAAATTGACTTCAATCGATTCCTTAACCCTAGATAGCGACTTATGGGAGCTACTTCTTATGAATTAATCGGGACACAAACGATGACAATTGACTATAGTGTGGAATGTGTAACTATTAGCACAATGGGTAGTGTCTTAGGACGTGACGCGAAAGGTGAAAATATGGACCCTTTTGGTGAAAGCTCGCAGGGCTCCGTTGCAAGCAACGATATTAGAGGAAATAGTCACGACGACATCAAGGTACTCGTAATCGTAGCCTACAGTATGGAAATGAAGGTGACTTCAAAAAGGACTGGCCACTGTTAAGACATAACGTTAACAACCACGAGAACCACAACAGTATTGGGAATTCCCGTAACAAAGACAGCGACGGTGGAAGTGGTGCTCGTAGAAGGGCCATCAAGTAAGACAACAACATAGTGATCTATACGTCTTATGATTAACCCATTCACTCCTATTTTGTTCGACTCCGATACTTCATGAGATCAAGCACGTTGCAAGAATTGTTGATGGCAAGTCAAATTCAAGCTTCACTCGTTCACCTAGGGTGCAACGTGATCTTTAGATTCCGTGATCGACATTGACACTTTTCCTGTTACTTTTGGAAGCTTTGATAGGGACGTTGGTAGGGACTGGTTGTCCAAGCATCGAGCAAAAACTCTTTTAAATACAATATCGCTTGAATACCTCTCCCTGGTGGAAATTCACTGACTGTCAGTGCCCCTTCGACGAAGGAAATCGAGAAGCGTTTCAGCCATCGTGCTATGCTATCACTGGTTATAGGTGCTCGGCCTGAAGAGAAGAGGGGCGAAGATCTATCAATTTGTATCACGATAGAAGCAACTCTGAATTCCAGTACCTCTTATCATCTCGCATCAGGAAGGGTGCAAGAACCGTTCAACCAACTTCAGGAATTACTGGACAAGGGTCTTAACTGATCTAGTCGTTGCTTTAGGGAGCTTGAGATTTATTTATGGAAAAGGAGAACGAGTCTTTTTGTACGTGTACCGATTACCGTAGACTCAGCAAGGTGACAGTTGAGAACCGACACCCTTTACCTCGCATCGACAACCTTCTTGACCAGCTGTAAGGGTCAAGCTTCTACTCGGAAATCGACTTGAGATTGGGCAATCAGCAGATGGAGGTCAAAGAAGAGGATGTTTCTAAAGCGGCATTTCGAACGCAACACGGCCATTATGGTTTTTCTGTTTATGGATACCCAACACACCCGCGGCCTCATGGATCACATAAATCGTACGTGCCAACCTCATCTCACCGAATTCGTCAACCATGAGTACTGATGACGTCTGAATCATTTTCTGAAGAAAGGAACACCAAGAACGGCACTTGTATCATAACATAGAGCTCCTGAGGGAGGAGCGACTCCATGAGGAGTCTTTCTGAGTGTGGTTTCTGAATTCGAGAAGTAAACTTTCTTGGTCTCGTAGTCAACGAACTGGGAATATGCGGTTTCAACTAGGATCCATTCTAACAGAAATTTATCGGCACCAAAGAATTATGTGAAGGTGCGACAATTTCTTGGTCTAGCTATGTACCATCGCTGATTCATCATGGGATATTCGAAGATCGCACAGCTTTTATTGCTTAAACACAACAGGGTGCTGTGTATTTGTGGAGGACAAAAACAGGAGAACGCCTTTCCACCTTTTGGAACCCAACTCTACGATGCACCAAGTGTTGTCCTTACTCAACGATACGGCTGATTTTCAGCTTTTTAGTTTTACGCTCCTCGACAGTTGAAGATTCCCGAGAAAGATTTCGCGATTCACAACTTAGGGTGGAAACCATGGTCTTTGGACTCAAGTTGGAGGTATTACTTGGATGGTACCAAATGCACACGTTATACCGATCGCAAGAGCCTTCAGCATATCTTGGATCAAGAAGGAGTTGCACCAGTGATCGCAACACTGGATGGAACTCTCGAACGATTATGACTGTGAAACCTAAGCGTGCACAAGCTATACAGCCCACCATCGACCCTAACCTACCTAATCAGATTCGTTCTACCCAAACTAAAGCAATGGAGGAAGAGGACCTTCAAGCTGAATCCATGTGGGGCATGGGGAAACAACTACTGGCAACACCGGACAACATTCGCTATTTTATGGAGCGAGCATGGGAATTTGTATTCAACATTTTACTCGTCTGGGTTTTTGGTAGCATGTATTAGGATCTGAAGATCTTGTACTAGTGACCGGACATGAGGGCCCACATATTGACGCATGCGAACGATGTTTGACTTGTGCGATACTCAAAGTGGAGCGTCGGAAACCTTGTGGTTTGCGTCAGTAACCTGAAACACCCATGTGGAAATGGGAACAGACTGCCACGGATTTTGTCACTGGCCTACCGAAAACTCGAAACGGAAACAATATCACCTGGGAGATCGTTGGATTGTCTCATGTAGCCAGCACGCTTTCTTGCAATCAAGGAAACTGACGAGTCTTCATGATTTGTGAATGCTTCTCGGGGAGAGAGGCGGTTTCCAGGCATGGGGTGCCAACTTCTAGTACCTCTTATTTGATCTGCACTCATACCTGATTTGTGGCAGGCAATACACAAAACCTTTGACTCATGTCTAGGCAAGAGCACTGCTTATCACACCCTCAGGCAGATGGTCAGGGTGAACGAACCATCCAGACACTCGAGGACATGTTGCGAGCATGTGTGATCGACTTTGGTAATAGTTTAACCGTTTACCTTTGGTGGAGCTTCATAGAAATGGCTACCATTCTAGCATTCAGGTAGCTCCGTTCGAGGCTTTGTATGGACAATAATGTTGATCCCTTTGTTGGGCTGAGGTGGGTGACAGCATAATCACAGGTTCAGGACTCGTACTCGAACTCCTGAGAATATTGTTTATATCAGAAATCGTATGGCGAAAGCAAGTGACCGCCACGAAAGCGGATAAGCTTAGGAAATATTGGGAGTTGCTGTAGGCGATCGTGTTATGTTAAAAGTCCCACCCTGGGAGGGTGTGGTATGCTTTGGGAAGCGTGGCAAACTTAATTTGCATTACGTTGGGTAGTTCAAAATTTTGGAAGGAATCGGTAAGGTTGATTATCGACTGGAGTTACCTGATGAGTTGGGTAACGTTCACGATGTCTTTCATATGAAGTGTTTGTCAGATGAAACACTTATGGTACCCTTTTAGGAACAGAAAATCGATGACAAGTTTCAGTTTTGTCGAACAACCCATCGAAATCATGGACCGGAATGTTAAGGTTCGTAAGCTTAGTCGGATTCCAATCATGAGAGAGTTCGTTGAAACTTAAAACGCGGACCGGAGTTCCTAGGGGAACGCGAGGATCAGATGAAGCTCAAGTATTTTCAACTGTTCAAAACTGCTAAATCAATTCTGATGCAACTGGTGAATTTCGGGACGAAATTTCTTTCAAGTTGGGGATGATGTGGCACCCGAGGAAAAATCCACAGTCATCCTAAGCTATTACTCCTCCCCGCCGAGACTGCTTATCAAATTTCGGGACGAAATTTCTTTCAAGTTGGGGATGATGTGACAACCCGTATTGTCAAGGTCTTTCCTATGTACTTGGTTTCTCTCGCACTTTGTTCTGTGTAGTAAACTATGTGTACCTTGTATGAAACGACTAGGTGTGTTTGGTTATAATCGAATGGATGTACTTAAGTTAGGGAATTGTTGTTTGATTAGAAGGCTGTCGATTTCATAACCTTGGCCGCACAAGCTCGGGAGTCGCACACTCACCTCGTAACCGTACAACACCCTTTGCGTCGGCCCAAATCTGTATCAATTGGACTATGATACATGGCCCAAGTGGAGCCCAAAGATAGGCCGACTTGTTCCTTCAGCGCATATACACAACCAATTTAGAGAATTGGTTCCCATAATCTAGCAATCACACAAAACAATCAAAAACCCTAGCTCTCTCCTACTCCTCTACAACCAACGACAGCCACCTCCCTTCTTCGAAGCCTCCGTTGGATTGGCATCATCTTCTCCCTGGTGAAGCTCCTTCTCCATCGATCTGAACATCTCTAACATCCTACATCTTGTGGTTAGTTTAACTATACTCGTTTTAGCTTTTGGAATTATTTTCGGTTTGATGCAAACTTGTTGGTTGATATGTTTTTGAATGATAATAATATGTAGATGGATGTGTTTTTTAATAATAATATGTATAATTGCATGACAGTGAAGTGTTGAACAACGGTTGCCATATGAACTGATTAGGGGTGACTTGCTTATGTTTTGATACTAACCAATATTAACTGTTAACATTGGGTTGCATTTGGGGGTGTGTGATGACAATTGAAGGGGTATGGGTACACAATTTTGGGATGATGAAACTGTTGAAGGTGAAATATAATATTTGATTTAACATGAATATGGGTTAAGATGATAATTACACGGTTTGTTGTGAATCGGAAACGAAACCGCTCATGATTATGTTTACGTGAAATAAGGGGTTAATTTCCAAATTGTGTAACTAATTTCCATGCTTTGGGGTAAAAGATACTGATCGTACAACCCACAGCTCGCACAAGTATGCATAGTCGCACAACATGGTTGCAATCGCACAAGACAACCGGATCGCATAACATCTAGCCTAGTCGCACAAGCACTTGTCCCTTGTATATTATGGGCCGAACACATTGGGTAATCACACAAGTTGTTTGGGCTGTGTTAGATTCGGATCGCACAAATGAAACAAGTCGCACAATATATCCGGATCACACATTGGAGGCCCAATCGCACAAGTAAACTTCACTCGCACAACCTCCTTTGGGCCGGTACAACTGGGCCACACACACATGTACATTGTTTATAATTGGACCAAGCAGTTAGGTGATCAATTACGAAAACTCACAATACGATAGGAGTCACACACACAACTTGAGTCGCACAATTGTATATTTGGCCTTTACACTAATTGGGCCGCACACAGAATCGGACAACATGACTGTTACTTGAACTCTAAGCTTGTGTAATGACTTTCGACAATATGCTATGTGATGATTATTTCCATTGCGTGCGAGTTATTGGATGTTATGGGCTGTTATGTGTTTATAAGTCATGAACTTGCAATGTAAGCTTTATGAGGCATGAATGACTGTTGTGTGTATACGATGACGAGGTATTGATGAACTGCATGAATAACTAGTATGGCTTGTGTGATGATATGTGTAACCCTTGTACGTTACTGGTGTAGCATATGTAGAGTATGTGATTTATGTGTTCATGAAACTGACTGTCTTTGGTAACCACGGTAGGGTTTGGTAGCCAACTTGGAACGGGTAATGTGACTTAACATATCGAGCAATCTAAGGTGAGTTCACTGCTCTTTTCCAAGCATGCGTCCCCTTGAGGGACATCTGGTAAACATTCCGGGGAGGAATATCGGGTAAATGGGTCTGACTAGAATGTTAAACCTGGGATGTTGGTTAATACACTCATATCTATCATTAAGTCCCATCATATACCGAATTGGTTGCCAAGGAGGCAACGGGGTTATTAGTTGATAGCGCTATTAGGTTTGTCACCCTCACACCGTACCGGCGAGGACGGGCGTGAACTAATTATCTTAACCACTCGACCAATGTTTGATAGAGCATTGGGGAAGGGCAAATAATCTGGAGCCATCTGCGGTAATCGAGTTATTAACAACATCGAACCTCTGAAATGTTTTAAACTCATATCTGGTAACTAAACGTTTTAACAAACTTTGAACTCACCAGCGTTGTCTGATACACTTGTCTGCATGCTTGCAGGTCGTTAGATTCGTGGTTGTGGAACTTGCTATCTGGGAGTGCTGGAGTGGTCATGGGTCGTGGCTCTTGGATACACGTTTATTGGTTTCACACATTTGTTTTTATACACTTGAATAATGATTCACTTAATGCTTCCGCTGAACGTATTTGTTTTAAGTTGTGATTTGGAAATTACTTTATGAAATAAATGGAAACTTTTATTTAATATCATGTTATAGTTCAATGTGATTGGTGGCTGGATCCTGGTACGTCACACGACCCGCGGTGTTTCCGCATGTGGTATTTTGGGGGTGTGACACGTTGACTAACCAAAGTAGATCGAACCCCTTTCAAATTAAGATAGCGTGTCTTGGCTTACTTAGACAAATACATCATCGATATTAGGCCTACGATATTTATCCTTTTAGTCACTACATGTACTTAATCGCGTGAGAAAATTCAAGACTTTGGCGAGACTGAAAATCAAAGAGTGGGACTAGTTATCAAGATGCGAATTTCACCTCTAACTTGACAACGTCGTACCCTAATAGTGTCGGTACTTATCAAAGGATAAGACCTACTAGAATATGATATGGAAATTACCCTTCAAGGTTTGGATGTCACTCCTAACTTGAGGGTAAATCTCGTGCAAAAATACAAACACTGCTGAGCGAAAGTCGTCATCAAAGGCGGGAATTACTCATGTTTTGATGAGTTGTTTCGATAGTGTTTTCAAACGTCCAAGTGTGTATTGTGTTAGCCTTAGGAAAGCCATGTAAGTTTAACAGGAAAGTGTTGCTAGGAAGCATGTACGATAGAATGCATAAGTTTTAAATAACAGATAAGAGTCAAAGTTTCTAGAACTATAGACTAGGGCAAAGCATTCCTACTTTTCCTAATTTCCTATAGTTATGGCTCTGATACCAATCTGTCACACCCCAACCGATGGCGGAAACATTAGGGCGTGGCACTAGGCGATTCAGATTGCTCAAGAGAATCCACAACACTAATTGTTTCGATAATGATTAATCAAAATTTTCATAATAAGTCTCAACCATCAACCACAATTCACGTGCAACATAAAGTATCAACTAACATACGATTCAAACATTGTTCAAAATTGTCTTAATTATCTAAGATGAGTTTCTAAGCATCACCCTAGCGTGTTTCTTGAATCCCAGCTACTATCAACCTGCAACATGTATTAAAATACTATCAACAAAAATGTTGGTGAGCATACAAGTTTGAATACGTATCATAATAGTTTAAAAACTCATATCCAACATGAAAACATATAACAAGTTTCACCATGCTAGCTAACGCAGTCCAAGTGATAGCCCAAGTTTCCAATGCGTTAAGTGCCTTTCCCAAAGACTAACGGGAGGTTATATGTATCATCCTAACAATACCCCAGAGACTAACGGGGAGGTGCATTACCCCTATAACGCTACCATTGTTAAGGCGGAACTATACACAAAGATTAAACGTTCACATAGCATAAAAGTCTCAAGTATCATAAGTTTCACGTTTCATGTTTAAATAGATAGAGTATGTTTCAAATAAATTTCAAGTGTCAAGTGTCTTGATAATAGAATACATGTTGCATCTCAAAAGTGTTTAAAACAAAAAGGGATCGAGTATACTCACAGTGGGTGCTTAAACCAAACACTACTAAGATTGGATCGAAGGGTGCGATGGATCAACATGCGTGCGGGGAACAGAGCATAAGTCCTCTAAGTGCTGACCCGGTCGGGAACAGAGTGTCGAATGGTTCGAAAATCGAGTAAAAGTGTTTGAGAGAATACCTGAGCGGATGGTCATCCGGACGGATGGTCATCCGGTCGGATGACCATTCGAACAGATGAGCTCCATCCGATCGGATGGTCATCCGGACGGATGACCATTCGGCAGGATAGCTATTTGAATAATTGGTGTTTGTGAACTGTTAAAGTGTTCAATGTTTTGATTATAGCGTCCTGTAAAACATAAAAGTGTCATCATAATCAGATCGTCTGGACGAATGACAGACAATCAGTGAGTGATGTTTTCGTGAAATTTTCTAAGTTTTGAGTTGACGGCGACGGCGCAACGACGTGTCAAACAACGGAAACATACCAAACCCAGCTTGTTCGAACGGCTAGGAATCACCCCTTTTCGAACCGACAAGCTGTTTCTGATGATGTTTCATGTTTGGACCCGTCAACCAGCCCGTTTTTCGGTGGAATTCAGTCTTCAAGCTGGCTTTCGACTAAGGAACGAGCCGAAAGTCTGATTGAGCCCGATTTCACCTATGTTTGGTATAAAGCTTGAAGAAAAGTTCGAAATCAATTGTAAAACGTGATGTTCATCAGATCCGAGCTGGAAACACATGAGATTCCATCAGATCTGGTATAAGAGTGTGTTAATCCTTTAGATTCTATTTAAAGGTTGTGAAAATCCTTTAGATCTGTGGCCAATGTTGATCAAATGATTCTCCACTACAGTTTGTACAAACAACCGAGTGGAAACCATCTTCAAGAGACCCAAATCAGTTGGTTTTCATGAAAAAGCTGAAGTGTTCGTGTGATTTTGATGAAGATTATCGTGTAGAAGTGATAAATGATGAAAGTTGTACAAAGATTTATGAGAAATACTTACGGGAATGACTGGAATCTTGATTAAAGTGCCTGCGAGTGCATGTGGTCGAATGACAGAGGGTGAAAGGTGAGAATGAAATGTTAAGGGCACTATTTATAGGTGATGGCGACCACTAAGGCGGTGTAAGTGTGCAAGGGGTCAAATGACTATTCGGTCGAATGGCCATCCGATCGGATGTCCATTCGGACAGCCGAGACCCGTTTGCTAGTTTTCCGACTTTGGTTCGTTTTGTGAGGTAGGTTAAGTGTTGCGTTGTGTATTATTGTAAGTAACCATTACATGGTAATATTATGTAAATAACACAAAAGTTTCCATGTTTCAAGTCTGCGTTTAAGGTAGTTTCCCGTTCAATAAGTATCAAGTATCAAAGTTTCTCGTTCGATAAAGAATCAAAGTTTCTCGATCAATAAGTGTCAAGTATCAAAGTTTCTCGTTCAATATAAAATCAAAGTTTCTCGTTCAATAAGTGTCAAGTATCAAAGTTTCTCGTTCAATAAAGAATCAAAGTTTCTAGTTCAATATGTATCAAAGTTTAACAGGTGTGAAGTTTCAAGAGTCGAGTTTCAAAGTATCACAAGAGTCTAGTATCACAAGAGTCAAGTTTCATGCTGTTCATGTATAAAGCATCACAAGTGTCAAGTATCACAAGTGTCAAGATTCATATCGTTCATCACAATAGCACATGTTTAACACAAGTAAGACTCAAGTAGTATCATTAAGTATCACGAGGACGAGACTTGCCAAAAGATAAAAGTTTCGAAACGCCGGGCGTTACAGTTCTCGCATGAACTCTACCATATATATATATATATATATATATATATATATATATATAGTGGAGAGTTTAAATGAGAAGAAATTTTTTGTAAGAATAAAAAAGAAGAAATTTCAATCAATAAGAATGCTTCATTTTACTTCATTTAATTTTTGTATTTAATATTAGTGTAAGGGTATATTTGTAAACTTAGATGGTTCACTAATTGGTAGTCTTCCTTTTTAATAGCTAACTACATTAAATTTGTAATTTATTTAAAAAAACATATTTTTAAAGCAGAAAAAATATATAATTTAAAGTGTAGCATAAATTACGAGGGGTGTAGGATGAATTACGAGCCGTGTAGGATAAATTTCAATATTTGTAGGAAAAAATTCAAAACATGTAGGATAAATTTTGATGTGTGTAAGCAAAAATTTATGTGTGGAGGATGATAGTGTTTATGACTAATTAATTAGTTAAAGATAATAATAAATAAGTTGAGAGAAAAACTATTTAATGTTTTACATTTGTACCCTTTGTTCTTTTTCTTCTTAATTTAATTTTCTTCTCAAATGAACCTTCTCTTATATATATATATATATATATATATAGGGAAAGGATCTATAGAACACTTATTTGTGGTAAGAAAACGTAAGAAACCCAATTTATAACCATTGATCTAGATCATCCAAGGGTTCATGATTTTTTAAGCTTTATTGATTTAAATTAATTACTTTCTTTGGGTTGATGAGTGGATTGAGGGGCATTTGGGTAAAACAACATGTACCAGGTACAAATTATATATTATAATATTATAACCATCATTACATCATGTCTCATTCTCTCTCTTCTTATTCAACTTATCACCATCAAAGCATCTTTATCCCATATCTCTAATTCTCTCTTCAAGATTCATTCACCCCATATCTTTAATTCCCTGTGTTCAAAATTCTAAATTCTAAATATCAAACCATCATCACCCTCATTCGATCTCTTCATTTGTGTGAACGACGACAAGATGAAGTTTTATAGAGAGAGAAAGTTGCTGTTTTAGAGAGAGAAACTACAATCTTCATCGTATTCATCGGAAGGCTCTAGATCCGGTAAGTGTTTTAAAAAGAAACAGTTGTTGTTTTAGAGAGAGAAAAAACACTCTTCATCGTGTTCATCTGAACACCAAGAACAACAATCTCTTGAGTGTTTTAGTTTGAAAAATCATTTCAGACTTGATTTTTTTTTTGTTAAAATGGCTGTTAATATTTTTTTATGTGCTCAAAGTGTTCTAGTAATGGGTAAATGTTTATGTAGTTTGCAGGTTTTGTTTTTGTGTTAAAATCATGTTGAGCTTTTGATATTCTCGGTTGTTGTTTGATTATAAATGTACATCTTTTTATATCTTGAAATGTTGTTTTAGATGTGTTGTTAGTTGTCTTGTATAAACTTCACTCGAATATCACATTTTCATTACCTTTAGAAAGTACATAATTTATTAGTTGATGATCTCGTTTATTTTACATATAAAAGTTGTGTTTTTTTGCTGGCATAATTTGCAGGTACATATGTTATAACAATGTTACACATGTTACTTATAGTTACACCAGCCCTTTTTTTGGACATAAAGAGGGGATGCACATATGCAACACATGTTTGTAATTTATGTTACACTGGAGGTTGTGCTAACATGATGTAACATGTGTTACACATGTAACCATTAAGATAAATGCTTGTGAACAAAGAATTGAAATGCTTGTGAACAAAGATATCTTTACTGTTACCTCAAAATAATAAGCAATTGTAACATGTGTTACAATTGCGTATTGTCTATTGTTTTGAAGTAACAATATAATTGTCAAAAAGATTCCTTCATTGTTACTTCAAAAAATAGGCACTTGTAACATGTGTTACACATGTAGCCATTAAGATAAATGCTTGTAAGCAAAGATATCTTTACTGTTACTTCAAAACAATAAACAATTGTACCATGTGTTACATGTGTTACAATTGCTTATTGTCAATAGTTTTGAAGAACAATAGAATTGTCAAAAAGATTCCTTCATTGTTACTTCAAAAAATAGGCACTTGTAACATGTGTTACACATGTAGCCATTAAGATAAATGCTTGTGAGCAAAGATATCTTTACTGTTACTTCAAAACAATAAGCAATTGTAACATGTGTTACAATTGCTTATTATCAATAGTTTTGAAGTAACAATAGAATTGTCAAAAAGATTCCTTCATTGTTACTTCAAAAAATAGGCACTTGTAACATCTGTTACACATGTAACCATTAAGATAAATACTTGTGAACAAAGATATCTTTACTGTTACTTCAAAACAATAAGCAATTATAACATGTGTTACAATTGCTTATTGTCAATAGTTTTGAAGTAACAATAGAATTGTCAAAAAGATTCCTTCATTATTACTTCAAAAAATAGGCACTTATAACATGTGTTACACATGTAGCCATAAAGATAAATGCTTGTGAACAAAGATATCTTTACTGTTACTTAAAAGAATAAGTAATTGTAACATGTGTTACATGTGTTACAGATCTGCAATTTTTAAATTTTTGACACATGTACATGTGTTCCACATGTAGCCCAAGGGGTTTGGGAAATTAGATAAATTCATTGTTACTTCAAAACAATAGGCAAATTCTAAGATGTGTTACACATGTTAAAATTGTCTATTGTTTTGAAGTAACAATAGGCATGCTAATATGTGTTACTTCATCTTCACAGGATAGTGATGTTTACATCAACAAGTCAGCACCCTACAAATATGTAAGTACACTATAAAATGCAAATATTCATTAGATTGTGTGTAACATGGTATACCATCTCAGTGTGATCTTTGTTCTATGTTACCAGAAGGAGACGTTTGTACGTTACCTGGAGGAGGTAAACCATCCAAGGAGTTCGGTGATCAAGGGTTTGGAAATCAAGAGGAAGAAGCTTGATTGGGCCACGAGTGGGAACGATACAGACTGCGGTATCTTCTTAATGAGGCACATGGAAAAGTTCAGTGGGGTGCATGAACCATTTGAAGTTGGGTTTAGTACAAATGGGAGCAGGAAAATGAAAGAGGTGAAAAAGTTGCGGATGAAGTATGCCACTCATATTCTGTTGTCGCCCTCTAACACTTTGAAAGGCAAGATAGAAGCCGCCTTATTTAGGGGGGGGGGGGGGGGCACTGACTGGGGTAGTGTGGTATTTTCTATGATTTTTGTGGTGAACATCTATGGTGGTTTTTATAGTTATCTTGGGTAACAAAACTTTTGTTTATAAGAAGTCAACTGGCTGGTGATATATGCGTGGTGGTTTTTGTAACTATCCTAGTCACCACGATTTTTTTTATTTTAAATTATAGCCATAACCCAAAATACCATATGACCATTCTGGTCTTGTCTGTAATATATTGGTGTCTGGATGTTAAATAGTTATGGTGGGAAATGTATTTGGTTACCAGTTATCAGTTATCAAATTGGCCAACACAATGTTAAACATGTGTTACTAGTTAACATGTTTTATTCATTACCAATTGTAAGCAAGTAGTATACGAGCATTGGGTGGTCAACATATTGTTTCAATTGTAACATGTGATACTCATTAACAAGTGTAACGTGTGTTACACAGGATGAAGTAGAAAACAAGGTACATAGCTTTACTGTTCCTTCAAAACAATAAGCAATTGTAACATGTGTTACACATCTTACGTAAGTATATTGGTTGAACATGTAAGTAACATGTGTTACAAACGATGTAGTAAATATAAACAAGGCACATATATACGAATGTTAACATGTTATTTCAATTGGAACATGTGATACTCGTTGAAACATGTTACATAAGTGTAATGAACACATGTTAACATGTTATTTCAATTGTAACATGTGACACTCATTAACACATGTTATGTAAGTGTATGCTGTTTGTCAACATATTACTTCAATTGTAACATGTGATAGTCATTAACACATGTTACTCGTATCCTAGTATTCTATGAGCTACACATGTTACATAAGTATAGAGTGCGTAACATGTATACGTATGTAATAACATACGTATAGATGTAACATGAGTATATGCACCACAAGGCTTACGCATGTTACACGTGTGTATAAAACACACTTGGTATATATGTGTATTAAAAACACTTGGTATATGTAACGTGTATACATCCAAACATGCTATACATGTTATTTGTAACACAAGTTACAAAAGTATATGCAACACATGGGAATCATTGTCATGTAATATAATCCAAGTAACCACATAAAAGGAGTGTTTAACACAAGTAATACATGATGGTTTCATTGGTTACGAAATTGGTTACGGGGGTGCACCCTTTTCAAAAGTCAAAAATAGGTCCTTAAACACAAAAACCGCCGTCTAAGTGCACAACAAAAGTTTTTAAAACTTATTTAATGCTAGTATACGTAACATGTAAAAGTGGCACCATATACAAGAACATACACATCTAGTGAAATAAGTTAAGGGCAACCATGCCATTCTCAAATTACAACCAAAATACATGTTGAAACACGAGCAGGATATTGTTTATGTTTCACATGAAACATACATACTTTAAACTAAGTAACGAAGAACATACTGAGCATCACCAATTAACTTGCAAAAAGTAGCATACCTAAACAAAAACAAGAATTGGATAATGCGTGTTACACACGTAACAGTTTTGTTGCTGCATCGAGGTGCAAAGTCCAAAATACTGTTACACGTACATAACACATGTAAAAAATTTGGTGTCTAGTCAGCGATTGTTGTCAGCGATTGTAAAGACTTGTTGAATAGCCTGTTTCATCGTCAGGTCCTGATCGCTTAAGATCAACTGGGGTTCAGTCCCATGTGCTTTCAGGAATGCTTGGAGTACCCATTTATAATATTCAACAGTCTCATTTAAAAGCAACCCAGCACCAAAGCTCACACAATGCATGTGGTTGTCTACAATAGTGAATGGTATTAAAATCATGTTGTACCTGGGAAAAAAAGGAGTCGGCGGTTAGCATAAAATCATGTTACATGTCGGTGTAACACATGTAACAGGTGTCAGAACTGAAAATAAAATGCATATTCTTATTCCAACCCTTAACATTATGCAGATACATGTCATAATGCCTGTTGTTATTTGAAAAAGATAGACAATTTTAAGATGTGTAACACATGTTACAACTACCTAATGTTTTAAAGTAACAATGAAGGAATCTTTTTTCGCAACATTTTGCAGATACCTGTTAGAATGTCTATTGTTACTTCAAAACAAAAGACAATTCTAACATGTGTAACACATCTTAGAATTCCCTAACGTTAACAATGAATTTATCTTTTTTCCCAAACTGTTAGTGCATATGTCTGTTGACTTCGTCTTGTATCGAGTCTTGTAATAGAAATGATAGATCTAGGACACGTAGTACGAGGAAAATGGGAAATTGGCTGAAAAAGTCATTTCACACGAAATAGCCATTTCGTGTGAAATAGCAGTTTCGTGCGAAATAGCAAATGCCTATTTCGTGCGAAATAGCAAATGCCTATTTCATGCAAAATACCCTCTCCTATAAATAGGTGTTGTGCCATTTCATTTGTAACCTTGTGATTTTGGAGCCGAGGTGCTGCCAAATTATCTCCAGCCATTGTAACGTCATTTAATCAATACAAGAGACTGTTAAAGTGTATAACAAGCTGAAAGAAGACTAAATCAATGAATTCCGCCTCTGATTTAGTCCGAGAACTCTTCTGAACGACTCGTTTGATCGGGAAAACGATCCTACAAGTGGTATCAGAGCTCAGGATGAGTCAATACACTTGAATAAGTGCTCTTTTCTACTCATTTTTGGACTTCTGGACAAATTCATGGACAAAATGGACTGATATTTTGATATAACGTGTAAAATACAGTTTTAACAAACCCTTGAAAGAATTAGACCTAAAATCAGACTAAAAGTGACAAAAATGGGCCAAAAGGTTGATTTCGTTTAAACGAGCCTCTATTTCGTTTGAAAATTTGTTTTGGGAACTTTTAAATCCAAAACATGGATTTTGAAGATGTATTTGCGTATTATTATTACGAATCTCAGCAATTCTATCCTCAAAAAACAGAAGAAAAATCAGTTTCAACAGAAAAGGATTCAGAAAAAACTCAATTTTTTTATCAATCATCAGATGAAGAAAGTGACAACGATGAAGAGGAAATCCGGAGACTTGAATATTGTAAAAAAAAAACTTTTACCTGAAAATCATAATGGGAAGTTATTTTATGCAGGTAAAATTGAAAAGATAAAAGAAAAACAAGCTGCAAAAAGGAAGAATCAAAAGGCAGCAACTGTTAAAGAAGAGGTCAAAGCTGAGAAAGAAGAAAAAGCAGAAACAGCTGGAGGTCAAATCAAACCTGATGAGAAAAAGCAAGTTGATCAAATTCCAGCTGTCAAGATTGAGAAATCAAAATTCCATGCGTGCATGCTATATCGTACGGAATCAGATGTGCATACCATTTCGTATGAATGTATATTCCATTTCGTGCGAATGCAGATAGTTATGATTGTGATGTCAAATTAATCAAAATTAATGACCTTGATTATCCAACTTATTGTTCGCAAATTTTCCCGGAAAATCAAAATTGAAACATATTTTGATTTTAGGGGGAGTAAGAAAATTTTTAGAAATTTTGAAAATTTGAAAAATACAAAAACATGATAAAATCTAAAAGGTCAAAAACATCGAAAAATAAAAAATGAGTTGTGTTGTGAAAAAGAGGAAATTATTGTACATCAGTTAGACTGTCACAGTACGCTAAAGAAATGGAAAGTTAAAATGTGATAAACGGTCTCACTAAAGATTTGACGATAGGCTCAGCTAGACTAGTAGAGTTGCGATAACGATACAAACTTAAATGAAAAAGCCTAGTTCTAGTGGGAAATGCGGTTGAAAGCATAGTACTTACTTTTATCCTTCGTGACTGTGTATCTACTCAGTAATCGCTGAATGCTAAAAGAGCATAAAAACCGGTCAGTTGGTGAACTTTCACAACTTGCTGAAAAAGTCACTGTTATTGTGCATTTCATTTTGCAAAGATTTAAAATTGTTTGATTTCTTTATTTTGTTTAAGCATTGGACATCCTCTGCGTACACGTGAGTATCGAACTGGATGTTAGTGCCTGAACATTCTGCTTTATTTTTCTTGGTGTTTCGTTTAAATCTTGGATCACCTCTGCGTATATGTGAATATCGATCTGGTGGTTAAGATCTAAACATATTCAACTTGTTTTTATTTCTTATTTTGTTTAAACATTGGACTTTCTCTGCGTATCAAAAGATCGACCTGATTGTTAATGTTTAAACATTCTGCGTTGTTTTCGCACATATCACAGTTGATGAAAGTTTAAAGGCATTACTTGAGTCAGTGTATTGCATGATGAGGGGATATGCTGAGATCGTGGGGTCCATAAGAATTTAGTGCAAAATTAATATACCTTAACGTATCGGTAAGCATTTCGAAAGTTTTTAGATTGAGTTTAAGAGGAAAACAATATCGTCAATCTATGTGAATCGTTTAGAACTTAAAGTGTTTAAAGCTCAATGATGCTAGTGATTTGTCATAAACTGATATGATCCTCTATCGCAAACTCACTAAAATATTGTTTGTAAATATCTCTTTACTGCTTTTCATTAAAAACAAAAATCCAAAAAGAAATGTGTTTTAGCATAAAATTTTGAAAAAAACAAAAAGATTTTATTTCATCTTATTTTCGACAACTGATGTTGAAAAGCTGTTGTTCAAAATTCCGAGTGCTGAACATGATGAACGATAGTGGGTTGGGAGAGTTTGTTTAAATGAGAAATGTTTTTGAGAATGATTGTATAATTAGTTAATCAAGGTTATTAATTTGAACTTGATGTAACGATTAATGTTTGGTGAATGAATGCTCTCTATCAGTAAGTTTTTCAAAGTGATATAAATAAAAACTTATGTTATGGGTAGAGAATGTGCAGGAAATGTTGAAAAAGCTAGGTTTCGATTCCTGATGATTAATGCCAGGTTTTTTATCCTAAGCTACAAATTCCAGACTGTGATCCCAGTACAACTTAAGGGGGAGTCTGTTAGCAAAGGAGAATTTGAAGAGTGAAAAAGCCAGACTCAGAGTCTGGAGAATAACTGATAATTGTGATTGAAGAGAAAGAGAGAGTTTGAAGGATGCTTCAGAGTCAAATATTTTGGAGAAAACGAGAAGACTGATCAAGACTGAAGTTTTGACGTACTAACGTCTCGTATTGAAGACTCCGTCAACATCCAAGGGGGAGACTGTTAGCGCATATGTCTGTTGACTTCGTCTTGTATCGAGTCTTGTAATAGAAATGATAGATCTAGGACACGTAGTACGAGGAAAATGGGAAATTGGCTGAAAAAGTCATTTCACACGAAATAGCCATTTCGTGCGAAATAGTTGTTTCGTGCGAAATAGCAAATGCCTATTTCATGCGAAATAGCAAATGCCTATTTCATGCGAAATACCCTCTCCTATAAATAGGTGTTGTGCCATTTCATTTGTAACCTTGTGATTTTGGAGCCGACGTGCTACCAAATTGTCTCCAGCCATTGTAACGTCATTTAATCAATACAAGTGACTGTTAAAGTGTATAACGAGCTGAAAGAAGACTAAATCAATGAATTCCGCCTCTGATTTAGTCTGAGAACTCTTCTGAACGACTCGTTTGATCGGGAAAACGATCCTACACAAACCCCCTAGCATAAGGCCTACATGTGTAACACATTTACATGTGTCAGAAATTTAAAAAAATGCAGATCTGTAACACATGTTACAATTTCTTATTTTTTGAAAGTAACAGTAAAGATATATTTTTTCACAACCATTTATCTTACTTAATAGTTAGATGTGTAACACATGTAATACGCCTTACGTTTCTAAGGAAAGATTGTAAAATAAGAGCTACATGTTTAACACATGTTACAACTGCCTATTGTTTTGAAGTAACAATGAAGGAATCTTTTTTCACAACATTATGTAGATACATGTTAGAATGCCTATTGCTAATTCAAAATAATAGACAATTCTAACATGTGTAACACATCTTAAGATCCCCTATCGTTAACAATGAATTTATTTTTTTTCCCAAACCCCCTGCCATAAGGCCCACATGTGTAACAGATGTACATGTGTCAGAAATGTAAAAAATGCAGATCTGTAACACATGTAACACATGTTACAATTGCTTGTTGTTTTGAAGTAATAGTAAATATATCTTTTTTCACAACCATTTATCTTAATGGTTAGATGTCTAACACATGTAATATGCCTTACGTTTGTTAGGAAAGATTGTAACATAAGAGCTACTTGTGTAACACATGTTACAACTGCCTATTATTTTGAATGCTTATTGTTACTACAAAACAATGGACACTTGTAACATGTGTAACACATCTTAGAATTGCTTATCGATTTGAAGTAATAATGAATTTATCTTTTTTCCAAAACCTCTTAGCATAAGGGCTGCATGTGTAACACATGTACAACTGTCAGAAAATTAAAAAAAGGCAGATCTGTAACACATGTAACACATGTTACAAATTGTTTTGAGGTAACAGAAAAGGTTGTAACATACGAGCTACATGTGTAACACATGTACAACATATTCCATATATTAGGTGTAATATATCTACTAACTTGTTTGTCTGGTATGTAGCATCGAACGCTAACACATCGCCAAAAGCCTCGTAGTTTAGCTTGGAGATCTCATCAGCCCAAAACACAGCTTTCAATTTCCCATCAGATATGTCCAAGACCTGATTATACCATAAATCATAAACTTGTATAGTCATGGGTTTCAAACACCAAGAAAACAAAAAGAAAATACAATTTGGTTGTCTGGTTGTGCAAGATATTAAAAAATGTGAAAAAACTTCAAATAAGTTAAACAAAAGGATCCAAAACAAATCATCTAATCTGCAAAAAAAAAAAAAAAAAACAGTTAACACTACTTGGAAAAGAAACCACAATTGTCTAGTAAAAAAAAGAACAAATTTATCCTTCCAACCACACCAACAAACATGTAAATGGCAGGGTATTCATGATTGACTCATAAAAAAAGAAGAACAGGAACCAAAGAAGATGATTATCCAGAAAGAAGATGATTGACTCCTAAAAAAAGAAAAACAGGAACAAAAAAAAACATGATTGTCTCCTACAAAAAAGAACACAATTTTGACTCATTCACATACCTGGAGAAGATGAAGCTTGCTGGAAGTAAATCGCCGGTGATTCATCGTCGATGAAGTTGCTCCGGAATACACGGCTAGGAGAATAAGCCTGAAGATCAGACACGAAGTCATGTGGGTCGGCCATGAAAGATGGAAGAAAGCAATGGAGTTAGGGTTTTTGAGAAAGAAAGGAATGGTGGATGAAGAAGGAAGAAAGAAATGGAAGTTCTGTAGTATATTTTTTTTAATTAAAAAGGTGATGGGTTGATGGGTAATAAACGTGACTTGATGAGATGGGGAAGAGGGTGAAGTGATGTCTTCAACAAATGACCAACTTGCCCTTTGAACATGTGTTTTAAAGATATGATGTGGATCAATCATGTCCACACAATTCAGGTTTCCCAAGTTTTCTAGATTAAATGGGTTTTCCCTTGATACTTACATTATATATATATACATATAGGGGATGGTTCAAATGAAAACCACTTTTAACGCGAAAACTAACTAAAAAAAGCCTAAAAAACACACAATTTTTTTTTTTTCAATTTTTTAATAAAAATCGCTGGTTTTTATATATAAAAAAAATTCAAAAAAAAAAAAAAATATATTTTTTTGTGTAGTGCACATGTGTAATAATACACATGTGTAGTACACATTACACATGTGCACTACACAAAAAAAATTTTTTTTTTTTTTTTTAAATTTTTTTTTATATAAAAAAACCTGCGAAATTTGGTTTTGCAAAAAAAAAAAAATAATAAAAAATTTTTTGTGTGTTTTTTAGGCTTTTTTTAGTTAGTTTTCGAGTTTTCGCGTTAACTAGTGGTTTTCATTTGAACCTTCCCCTATACATATATATATATATATATATATATATATATAGGTTCATGAGTGAACAACTTGTTGAGAGTGAGCTGAGTGAACTAATCTTGTCCCTTGATCATTTTTTTTAGATTAAAAGGGTAAGATTGACATTAGGCAAGTACTTTTAATTAAAATCACTTAATTTTCTCCTCTCTTAACTCACACACTCTCTCTCTCTCTCATTTTTAATTATTTCTCCATTATTTTAATTATAACATATTGAAGGGCTAATGTTTTTTTTAAATAAACTCTTATGTTCCTTTTAAAATTAAATAATAAACCTAATTAAATTATGTTTTTAACATATTTGTATACAGGTCAGTATATACAAGACTTATACACTTGTGTATTATTACATCTTGTTTCCACAGGTCGGTATAAACCAGATTTATACAGTTGTGTTAATCAAGTACATATGTGTATACAGGTCAACATATACCAGACGTATACACATGTGTATTAGTCAAGTACATAGTGTATACATGTCGATATATACCAGACTTATACACTTGTGTATTACTGCATATTTTTTCCAGTATACATCTTTCATCAAACATTGATCTAATACATATATGTATAGAGAATGTAATTAAATATTTTTAATCGTGTTCTAGATGGAACAATATTTGATAATGTTTGTATTTTTTTTTTAAATTATCAAATATTAAGTTAGGTAATATGTGAGAGAAAAAAAGTATATAGAATGTAATTAAATATTCTTTTAATTGGAAACAGAAATCAGGAGAGAGAAAAAAATCAATTAATTAAATAAAGATAAAAAATACAATTATACCCTTATGTCTATTAAATACATGTAAGTTACAAAAGATAATTACAATCTTGTCACTAAAGAAAAAATGTAGATCTACAAAATCAATGGTCAGGATAAGTTTTTTTTTGTTCACAAATAAATCATTGTTCACTCATTAACCCTACCCTATATATATATATATATATATATATATATATATATAGGGTGAGGTTCGGCTACAAAGTCCATTTTTCCTACAAAGTGTACAAAGTCATAAAATACCACAATTTCAGCCATAAAACACACTCAAAACTCAAAAATAACAGAGTGAAGATCACAAAAACACAATATCCAAATCTTAACAGTCCATAATGAGTTGGGGAGTCTGATACTCTAAATGTTTTTTTTTTCTGATTTCCTTTCATGAAACAAAGAAAAAACAACAATAAGATCAGCTAGATATGAGCCTATACCTTTGTGTACCTTGCAATCCTAATTCCTTGATTTTTTTTTCCGCAAGTGGCGTAACAGGTTGAGTGGCAATATATACAGTGAGCTTTGTAGAGGAGCTATCAATTACTTCAGCCTCAGTACTATAAAGAAATGATAAAATGTTTGGATGTCTGACATGAAATCAACAGTTTAGAGACTTATTTCACTTGTGTAACACCCTGACTTTTATGGAAGCGTATGATGTGTGACTTGTTCAATATCATTGCATTCAATTATAATAAACAACTATATGATTAAAACATGATGTTCATCCATTAATAAGTTTAAAATGTTACAAACACAAGTTAATAAGTTTCAACCAACGTGTACTCAAGTTATGTTACAAATCAAAAGTGGATGACATCAAAACTTGTAATTTATGTCTTGAAAACAAAAAAAGCGCCCAAGATCCATCTTGTTTCCTGAAATACATGTAATTTTGAAAAAAATCAACAAAAGTTGAGCGAGTTAATGTGTTTTTGTATCGGTTCGAACAATCTTGTAAACATCTGTAAATATGCCTTTTGTAAATCAGTATGAAAGCGTCTATGAACAGATCAATTAATGTGTTGTTAAGACATTAATATGTGTGCAATGGCATAGGAAGGCTCAAACCTTTGTGGATTTCGTACCGGGCCACCCGGCTGGAACGACATAGTCACCACATGGGCCAACTTGCGGACCCATGGGTGGGGCTCGCAACACCCAAATAGATTTATCACTCATGCCCCCCGGTCCTTAACAAGGATTAATGGTCTCAAGATAACGTCTACCCATTCACATGATCTAACAGTTCATTTCTTAATAAACCATAACATTTGAAATCTTTGTATCATTTGTAACATGTATATCACCCCCGAAGTTATAAAACGAAAACAATTAAAAGAAAAGGGGGACATGAACTCACAGCTTTGCGTTCTTCAAATCAATCCAACATAACTCACAGTCGTTACTTGTTCACACGACTTCCTACAAACGTACTACAGTCTATTAGACGAGCGGGTCGTGCCTTGACTTAGTATTAATTAGTGTCTTTGAGTTACGTTCCTTTATGTCCTCAATATTATTCCAAGTTATATAAGTATTTGTTAAAATAATATATTTTAACTTGTTACTTTTTATGTAATTATACATGTCACTACAAAAAAAAGTCCATTTAGTGGCACACACTTCTAGTGGCATTTAGCTTTTGTGCCACTTATTTAGGTTTTAGTGGCACTTTACGTATGCCACATTTGCTTAGCACATGTTTTTAGTGGCATTTAGTTCTTATGCCACTAATTTAGATTTTTAGTGATACTTTCCATGTGCCACTAAATATTTGATAACTTTTAATGGTAATTTACTTGTGCCACCATTTTCTAAGTGCTTCTAAATTCTAAAATTTTCTATATCTCTCCTTGGAACACTTTAATAAATTGTCTCTTGAAATATTTTCCCACAGGAACCCAAATTCAAAAGTTTTGGGTTTCGGACTAAAGTAGCAAAACCTCAGGGACCAAAATGGCAGTTTACACTATTAATTAACTTATATTAATCATAGTAATATTTTATACGTAGATTTTAGTTACTTTTTAATAATTTTCTAAATAGAATTTATAATTATTATTTAATATATTTTTAATATATATATATATATATATATATATATATATATATACACACATTAATTAATCAAAAAACTATAGAAGTAATGAAATCGTTTAGGTTCGTGAGCCGTCTTAAGCTCTAAGTGAATCTCAATCTCATACTTATTTAGTAAACAAACATATTTTTATGTTCAGGCTAAGCTCAATTCATTTTAAAGTTTTTCTTTTCAAACCGAGCCCGAGTAGCTCACAAATAGGTAGGCTCGTTTACATCCCAAATCAAAATTTCAAGCACTTTCCCTCCTTAAAACATTTTAATAAAATTTCCGCTCAATTTATTCCCTCCCAAATATTAGAAATTTTCAAGCACTATTGATTCTTCCCAAGGATGGGTGTATTTGTATTCGTATTCTTATACTTGTATATTTTTGCCAAGTATCGGTGGTGTATTCCGGTGTGTATTTATACGTACGAGAATAAGTATTTTCCTGTAATTATTAAGTATTTTATACTTAACTTTTGTATTAACTTTCACGGAATAATATTTATATAAAAAAATTACATCAATGCATATTTCCAAAATATATATTTTAAGAAATATTACATAGAAAAATTACTTATAATTTTTTCTTTGGCAAAAAATATTTATATTTTCTTACAAACCTAAAAAATAATATATTTTCATGTTGATCTTGGAATATATATATATAAGCTTATTTTTCACCCACAAATAATGTATTTCATGTTTATTCAAGAAAATATATATTTTCTCCAAAAAATAATATATCTTCTAATAATTTCAAGAAAAATATATATGTTTTCTTTTCCAAAAATAATAAATTTTCTCATTGTAAAAAATATGATATATTTTTGTAGTAATTGTAAAAATCACATTTTCATTCTTGGTGTCCAAAATACCATTTACCAAAATATACTTATGAATTAAATTTCCGGAATATTTTGTAAGTTATATTCCTTGTTCGGTTTCTTCAATATTTTGAGTGTCATTTGTGTATTTATTCCTTGAAATTTTGGTAATATTTTGAATTGTAATTTTTGGTATTTTGGTGAGTTATGTTATTTCAAGTCCTAAAATAATATAACTAATACACATAGTATACAAGTAATCACACACATGATGACATCTAAATATATATTTCCTAAATACATATTTAGTCATTTTTATTTACAAAAACCAACCTCCAATATTTATAATTTTTGTAACAAAAATTATGGCAAACTTTGTATAAAAATCCATGGTTAAAAATATACTTGTAAGTACTTATTTAAAAATATTTTTCTAAGTGTTTAATTTTTAGAAAAAAATTGCCATAGTTTCCCTTAAAAATGGAGGTTTCCATGCCTTCAAGGCATATCATTTTCTTTTATAATTCAACACAATCAACAACAAATCAACCAATGCTTACCAATTTGCCAAAAAAAAGCTTAAACTACTACTTCATGAACTTGAAAATTTACAAAAATATGTAGTAACTTACTAGTGTATTTAGTAAGTCTAGTTACCTTTTAAAGTGTGGTTGTTTATTTAAAAAAAATAATTTTTGAAAGAATTAGTTCTTTACAACTTGTAATTAAATTTTCTAAAAATGTTTCTTCTTGAGTTTTTCTTGTTAAATACATGATCCTACACTTGATTAACCACTAAAAATATGGTTTATTTATTTAAAAACCAAGATTAAGTAAACTTTGTATTTTTAACTTGATTTCTTGAAAAAACCATTCTTGAAATCATAGATTTACAAGACTTTATACTTACTTTGTTCATCACTTTACAAGAAAAACATTTCATACTTTCAAGTTCATGTTTTACATGAGGATGATCTATGGATCTTTAACATTTTCATCCTCTCATCTTGCTATATTATGTTTTTAATCATTATCTAGCAAGGTTATATGATGATCAACATCAATATCATGAGCAAACAACATTCAACAAGCATAACAACACATAAACATCATGTATTCTTATGTATTTAGTCTTATGTTCATGTTTCAAGTTCAAGATTCTTAGTGTTCTTGAAGATTAACAACATGTATCTTATTTTAACCAACAAAATATGATGTAAAATGAAGAGTATGATGTTCTTGCTACTAGCTCAAGGCTAGGGTTGGTCACTAGTTGATGAAGATGATAAATGTGGTGGATAAAAGCACAAGAGAAAGGTCCTTCAACTTCCGAAAGCTCCAAGCTTCTTTACTATGCTTCTAGCACCTTTGGATATATGTAGAATGGATGAATATTGAAAGATGAAGGTGGTGGTGTTTGGGTGGTGCTTGGCCGTAGGTAAGAAGAGAAGGGAGAAGAGAAGTGTGTGTTGTGTTTGTGAAGGAAATAAGATAGTTATGAACCTAAAGGTGCACTTATAATCTTCCACACTTTATAATCCAATGTGTAATGTGTTTAGTAAAGTGAGACATAATCTAATTAAATAAGCAAATCAAATATTGAGTGGCGGCCACATGTTGGCTGATTATAGGTGGGGGGGGGGGGTCTTAGGCTAGGTTGTAACTAGATAGTTAGATTATGGTTAGATTTCAAGTGTTTAGTTAGGTTATTTAGTTACTAGGTGTTATATAGTGCGTTATGATGTTCGGGGACCATAACTAGCTTGGTAATGTTAAAACAATGCTTCTAGTGAAAATTTGGTGTATCAGGTAGTGTCCGGTTGTTCGGTTGGTTACCGGTTCGTTAAGGTGCTAAACTACGCAGTTTAGTGAGCTTTATGTTACCTTTTGTGACAGTTTTGATTCCCGACACTTAGGAAAGCATTCAGGACCATTTAACCATTTTTCTGCATGATATTAAAGTGTTTAAATGCTTAATTTTGTTGATTTCTGCAGAATTCTGCAGTTTATGTTAGTTTTAGGCACTTTTCGGTACTTAAACTATCTCTAGAAAGGCAGTTTTGTGATCCTTACTTTTCTACACACTATACTAATGTAACTCTTGGTATCTGACTGATTCTGTGTCTTAATACCATGTCTGTCTGTGTACTGAACTCCGTCAGCATTTTTCTGGTTTGTCTGATAATTGTGCTAACTGTGTTTCGTGCATCATTTGAATCAACAATGTTTGCATGCAATAATGATATGTCATTTGCAATATATGATGCACATGTATGTATGATGTCAATATTCAGAAAGCAATTTAAGTCATTAATTGTGATTCAGCACAGTCATTAAGCACTAATCATTGGTTAATAATTATACGGATACCTGAAATTTTGACAGTTGTCACATTCTCCCCCTTGTTAAGAAAATTTTATCCCAAAATTTTAAGCTTTACTATTAGCTGTAGGAGAGTTGGGGAACAAGTGCGGGTATTTTGCTTTCATACGGTATTCACGCTCCCAAGTAAACTCTGGGCCATGACGCGCGTTCCATCTAACCTTGACAAGCTTAACACTACTCCTCCGAGTCTTGTTAACCTTCCAATCCGTAACCTCAACGGGTTCTTCTGTAAAGTGGAGTGTGTGTCGTTAATGTGAACTTCATCCGCAGGGATGATCACTGTCTCTTGAGTTGGAGTTTTCTTCAGATTAGACATATGAAATGTATCATGAACACCATTAAGTTCTGATGGTAGCTCCAACTTGTATGCCACAGTACCAACCCTTTCTAAAATTCTGAATGGTCCGATATATCGTGGGTTTAACTTTCCACACTTTCCAAGGCGTGCCACATCTTTCCAAGGTGAGACTTTTAACAAAACCATATCACCCGCTTCAAATTCCAAGGGTTTTCATCTTTGGTCCACATAACTCTTCTGGCGATCACGAGCCGCCTTGATGCGCTCTCGGATCTGCATGATCTTATCAGTTGTCTCTTAAACAAGTTCGGGACCAACCAGCTGTCTGTCGCCTGCATCTGCCCAGCGTAACGGCGATCGATACTTGCGTCCGTAGAGAGCCTCGAACGGCGTACCTTGGATGCTTGTATGGTAGCTGTTGTTATAGGAGAAGTCAACCAAAGGCAGATCAGTATCCCTACTGCCACCAACGTCCATTACACAAGCACGTTGCATATCTTCAAGCGTCTGAATCGTGTTCTCTCGCTCTGGCCATCCGTCTGTGGGTGAAAAGCTTTACTCATATTTAACTGAGAACCAAAAGCTTCGTGAAAGGATTTCCAAATCCTTGACACAAATCGTCCATCCCTATCAGATATAATCGAGATAGGCACTGCATGACGTGCGACTATCTACTTAGGTACAGCTCAGCTAGCTTACCTGTGTTATCCTTTTCTCTGATCGGCAAAAAGTGCGTAGACTTTGTCAAACGGTCCATGGTTACCCAAATCGTATCATGACCTTTGGGAGTCTTTGGCAATTTCGTTATGAAATCCATAGAGATCTACTCCCACTTCCAAATGGGTATCTCTGGTTGTTGCAGAAGACCTGAAGGTTTCTAATACTCGGCCTTCACCTTGGCATAAGTCAAACACTTTCCAACATACATAGAAACATCACCCTTAAGTCTTGGCTACCAATAATAATTCTTCAAGTCTTGGTACATCTTGTCCGATCCTGGGTGGATCGAGTACCTCGATTTATGACCTTCATCGAAAATGACCTCTCTGAGACCTCCAAAAAGCGGAACCCAAATGCGTTTCATAAAACACAAGGTTCCTTCCTCGTTGGGTACCAACTTTTTCTCCATTCCTTAGAGGTACTCAGCCTTAGTATTCTCTTTCTTAAGAGCTTCTTTCTGTGCAGCACGAATACACAACTAGGGATCTGTCTGAATAATCATCTCTAAAGCCCTAACCCTTATGGGCTTAATCCTTTCTTTTCTACTCAAGGCGTCTGCTACTACATTCGCCTTTCCCGGATGATATTTGATCTCGCAGTCATAATCATTTAACAACTCTACCCAACGTCGCTGTTTCATGTTAAGCTCTTTCTGATCGAACATGCTGAAGGGTCTTATGATCCGTAAAAATAGTACAGCTAGTACCATACAGATAATGCCGCCAAAATCTTCAAAGCAAACACCACTGCACCTAATTCCAAATCATGCGTGGTGTAGTTCTCCTCACGAACCTTCAATTGGCGCGAAGCATAAGCGATAACCTTTTGTCGCTGCATTAGAACACAACCCAATCCCTGATGCGAGGCGTCACAGTATACCACGAAGTCACCGGTGCCTTCGGGTAGGGATAAAATAGGTGCATCGCAAACTTATTCTTAAGCAGCTGAAAAGCTTCTTCTTGTTTATCTCCCCATTCCTACTTCTTATCCTTCTGAGTAAGGGAGGTCAGCGGTAGAGCGATCTTGGGGAAATCCTCAATGAATTGTCTGTAATAGCCTGTTAGCCTCAGAAATTGTCGTATCTTAGTTGGTGTCTTAGGGGTTACCCAACTCTTGATCGCTTTAATCTTGGCAGGATCAACATGAATTCCATTCCTTTTCATTCATGCGACCTAGGGATTGCACCTAGTGAATCCAAAATTTGTACTTCGACAACTTTGCATATAACTGTTCTTCCCTCAAAGGCTCCAAAATAGTTCGCAAATGTTACTCATGACCTTCCTTGGTCTTTGAGCAATTAAGAATGTCGTCAATAAAGATAATCACGATCTTATCCAGGTATGGCTTATACACCCGGTTCATGAGATCCATGAATACTATCGGTGTACTTGTTAAGCAAAACGACATGACAAGGAACTCGTAATGCCCAAAGCGAGCTCTAAAGGCCGGTTTAGGGATACTTTCTTCTTGTGTTCTCAAAATAATGATATCTCATCCTTAAGTCAATCTTGGAATAGTAGCGGAACCTTGTAGTTGGTCAAACAAGTCATCAATTCTCGGTAAGGGGTACCGATTCTTGATGGTTAGTTGTCTATCTTTCTGTAACCTTTGCATCATACTTTTCCTCATTAACTCGTCTGAGTTCCTTTCAGATCAGGTTGTATGCACATACGAAGGCTGTCACCATTCTTCCTAACAAATAATACTAGAGCTCCCCAGGGTGAGAAGTTTGGCCTGATAAATTCCCTGTCTAGCAGCTCTTGCAGTTGTATTGAAGGCTCCTGTGTCTTGGACGGAGCTAGTCGGTAAGGCTCCCCTGCCACTGGTGTCCGGTTCTCCACTTGTCTCTGTGGAATAGCCCAGTCAAGTCTTTGGGGAAAGACTTCTGGAAATTTCCTTTACAACGGGGAAGTCTTCAAATCTTGACTCCTTGGTCTCCTTGTCGATGATATGAGTAAGGAAGGCTATGCAGCCTTTCCGGAGTTACTCTTGCGCTCTCATAACCAATTTGAATTGTTGTAGTCTTCCACCTTATAAGTCCCAGCGTCCTCGCATCAACTGTATGAAGGATGTGTACTAAACGTGTTTCATCATTCGCAAGAGGGATGCGAACGACTTTCTCATGACAAACAACCTCAGCTTCATTCTTGGATACCCAATCCAAACCGATTATATCATCAAAACTTTCCCAACCAACTGGTAGCAGGTTACTAGAAAACCTTCGTTCTCCAAGTCTAAGTGTTCAGTCCTTGATAACTTCACCTTCCTTGACTAATTTCCCACTCACTATTCCTATTGAATAGGGGGTGTCTAGCTTACCTGCCTCTAGACCAAGTAGGTTCTTAAATTCTATAGATATAAGGCTAAGGTCGGCGCCAGTATCAATGAAAATGGATGCATAGTGTTAGTTAATATGGAACGTACCTGTCGCAATATTCAGGTCTTGGCGTGCTTCACGAGCTCCTTTTGTGAGTCTCTTCCTCATGCTTGGTCCTTCATAGAGAAATCTTTCCTAAAGTGCCCTGTGTCACCACATTTTAAGCAACCTGGGACTCTATCATTACCGTTTCCGCCTTGGTTGTTGTTGTTATCTCCTTGGTTGTAGTCATCGTTTCCTCCCTGGTTGGGGTACCATACCCAACAGGTATTCTTGCCGTGTCTGTCACACCCCCAAATTCCACAAGCGGAGTATCACCGCAGGAGGCGTGACATGACCAGGATCAAGCCACCAATCATATTGAACAATATAGTAAATTAAATAAAAGTTCAACCACACAATATAATTGGTGCTCAAAAACAAGTTAACCAAATTCAAGTTAAACAGCGGAAGCATCAACTGTAAAACCAAGACATAAGTTATAAGTTTAGCAAGTTTAACATGGCACACACTGTCCATGTCCCACAACGACTCCTTCCACTCGTGCAAGCTCCATAGATACCTAACGACCTGCAAGGCATGTAACAACGAGTCAATAACAAAGTTGAGCGAGTTCACAGTTGGTGTTCGTTTAAAGTAGTTTCAAATATCATGAGTTTGTTTGCAACTATAGGTTAACCAGCTTTCCTTGTTTTCCAAACCATAATTAGTGAGGGCTACCCCATGTTGTGAACCGCTAGACTAGTTATATATATTGGCGTCCTTCCCAATCCGAGGACGGAGGTACGTATTCTACCCATCCGAGAATACGCAGGTTAAATGTAGTCGTCCTTCCCAATCCGAGGACGGAGGTACGTATTCTTCGCAATCTGAGAATACGCAGGTTATATGTAGGCGTCCTTCCCAATCCAAGGACGGAGGTACGTATTCTTCCCAATCCGAGAATACGCAGGTTTAGTGCGGGCGTCCTTCCCAATTCGAGGATGGAGGTAAGTATTCTTCCCAATCCGAGAATACGCATGTTAAGTGTAGGCGTCCTTCCCAATCCGAGGACGGAGGTAAGTAGTCTAGTAGTGGTGAATATACAGGTTTTATCTTAGCTTCTTAATCCTATTCCTAACCCACCGGGAATCCCATGCCTTAAGAGTGTGAACTCACCTTGGTTTGCTCGGCATATAGTTTACTTGTTAAAACACTTTAGTCAATCACGTCCTATTATAATTACCACATCTTAATTAAATTAAATTCGTATTTAAATATTTCACGTATTGGTACATGTCACAATTCAAGTAGCATACAATATCATGTTCCACATGTGTACCCATTTACACACATACGGTTTCATAATCACACTTAGCGTTATTGTATGGCACACCGTAAGTTAATGATAATCACATAATAAGATGGCACAAAGGGTTTGGGTCACTATCTGTGGCCCAACAGCATAATAGGCCCAGGTCAGATTTCAAGTCCAACTAAATATCAACAAGGAGCAGTGTACTTCGGCCCATGTGTGCGGGTGTGTTAGGACCGGTTTCGGTTTGACTCCGAACGATTGCGAACCGACTCGTTCGACGTGCGGAATTCGTGCACGAGCAAGACCGAAACACACGAGAGGTACAATAAACGTGATTCTTTGATAGATCTAAAATTGTTACAGGAACCGTGAATCACCTAGACACTTTCTCTCTCTAGTTTCTCTCTCTAGAACTAGAGCTCTCAAATGTAGCAAATGAGCAAAAGTGTCAAAAGTCTCTAATTGTAACCCTACCTCATCTATTTATAGGCCAAGGCTTATAAGAGCTTTCCTCTTATTTACAATATTGCCACCTTGCCTTTTTCTATCTAATATTATAGTGTAAGGCTAATTTACTTTAGTTTCAGCTACGACTTGAGATGACGGAGGCGATAGACATACTGCACTAACAGACTCCCCCTTGGATATTGCCGCAGTCAATCTCAATCATTGAGTCAAACTCGTAGTTTCTTTTCTTTCTCTCTCTCTAGCTCGAACAGAATCCCCGTGGATCTGTCTTCAGCTTCAGCTTCTTCCTTTCGGTAAACTCTTCAGGCTCCCCCTTTCGTCAAGCTTCCGTGCTTTTGGGATCGACACCTGGCTTTCCGGTTACAAGCTCTTTTGGGAAAGTATCCTGGCGCCTATGCACGCTTCCCCTTTCGTTGAGCTCGTCTTCAGACTCCCCCTTAGACACTGATGTCGGGATCGTAGTCTTGAACAACATCTGCAATACTCAAACATTTATAAGTAACAACGTTTTGAACTTCCAGGATTGAAAACCTGGCTCTCTTAACTTTTGCTAAAATATTTTACAATAAAAGCATTTTCGATTGTCCAGGTATCGTAACCTGGCTCTATTAAACTTTCTAAATCAAGATCCTGGAACTAAGATATAATAATATGAAATATATCCAGGATTACTTGAATCTCTCCCCCTATCAACAATCTTCAAAGATTTGGCAGTTTCAACGAACCGTATCGGAAACTGGCTCTTTTACAGATTTTAACAGTATAAGCATCCAAATCCCTCACAGTTAATCACCCAAGTCCAACTTAATGACCTTGGAGATATCACAAACTGTTTTTGATTTTAAAACATCAAGTTTCAAATTAATGAACTTGTTTTATTTTCAAAAACACAATCAGCATACTTAGATTTTGAAACTCAGCATCCAGACATCGGTTGTCGAAAATAAAGCAGAAATCAAATTCTTTTTGTATTTTTCTGAAAATATAAAGCAGTAAAGAGACATGTACAAACATATTTACAGACAATATTTATGTTTGAGTTTGCGTCAGAGGATCATATCAGTTTCTGACAAGTCACAAGTACCGTTGAGCTTATTTACACATTAAGAATTAAACAATTCACTTAGATTGTCGATATATTGATCCAGTTAAATTTTCACACAAATTTCAACTAATTCAGGATACGAATTAGATGTATTAAGAACTTAAACTCATTCATGTGTCCCACCTCTTGAATATACTCCCGTATTCAGAATCCCAATAATCAGTCTTACAGGTGAGTATACTACAATGATATCTGTACATAAATTAGGTATGCGAGGGCCGAGGGATCTCAGGTCGATACTTCCGTATACACAGAGAGATATCAGCTTCGATTTTACGAAATGTCCCCTTTTAGAGGATCTTTTAGCTACAACAGCAGCGACTATCAATTTTATTGTTTCATCGGCATGCTGAGGGTTTATGCTATGTTTCAAGCATTTGCAGAAAGTATTATCCAAGGACTAGGTCAGAACTACCGTTCAGCAGAAGTCCCGGAATAATACCCCAGACATCATTGAGTATAAAGACCTAGTATATCAGATTATGAGACCTTTCAAACAAGATTTCAGGGGTTACCTATATATCCAAGTAGTGTTCCCCACGAAATAAGCAAGTTTGAATTTAAGTTTATATCCCGAAAAAGTTTACTAAATGTATAAAAATCTATCGGCATATCATTAGTGAGACTGTTTAACGCTATTTAATCAATAGATTTCTTTAGCATACTGTAACTGTCTACTGATGTACTATCATTTCCTCTTTTTACACAAAAACTCAATTTTTGAATTTTATCATGTTTTTGGCTTTTTCAAATTTTCTAATGTTTTTGGATTTTCTGACAATAATACTCCCCTTAAAATGCAAAACCATTTAAAAAAAATTTGACAACCCGATGCTGATGGCTTTGTCTCGCCATCCATTTTCTGCATCTCATGTTCTGTTTTGCAGAAAATCTAACGTACCCCCATGATTTACAACCCATTGATTTTCGACAGTTTGAAAACCGTTTTTCAATCTTGTGAAAGTAATCATGTTTGTTCAGCCGTGAGGGTTTCGGCGTATTCAATCAGAACTTCCCCTTACAACAAACTATTTTCCCATAATGATTTCAAAACACTTAAGTTTGTTTTAATCAGAATGGTTTTTCCGGAAAAATTAGTTTGTTTACCCATCACTTGTGGGTTCGGGGTCATCTCATCACCTTGTTCTCTTTTAACCATTTTGAAAATTTAACATTATTAGGTCAATCACCACTATCACTTGTAGAAAATCAAGTACAACTTAATGTCCTTGATGAACCACTTGTAAGACGAAATATCACAGTTACCATCCTGTGAATTTCTCAAGAATGATGCCGATACCTGCTTCACACTTACCAACCTGGAAGCTCCGGCAAGTCAGGAATTCAACCAACATATTTATGTACCCAAGCCTGACCAGTCTTGGGTGTGTTTTCAACATTTCTCTTTTCTTCATAAAATTCTTTTGCCCCTTTTACCTTTCCATCAGCCATCTTGCTAAAAATATGTTTAACATTGTTATTAAACATTTTTCCAGCATCAACACCTTTTGATTTTAGGTTTGCGGCACGTAATGGTGGAAAATCTTCATCATTCATTAAAGGAACTGTTTCTTCCTTTTTTACCTCAACTTGTGGCTCATCTGATTTTGTGGAATCAGATTCATTACCCGATCTTGGCTTGTCTGACTTTAATGAGCCAGATTCATCGCCAATAACTTTCTTTATCCTTTTGTTTGTCCTCAGATTTGCATCTGAAGAATTCGATTTGCTTGACTTTGCTGTCGAGTGAATCAATTCATCAGAACTTTTATTCGAACCAACCGGTGAACCCGAAGACAAAATCTTCTCCAAATACTCTCTCGCCTTCTTCCTCAGTCTGTCTCTCTGCCCCTGTGAAAGCTTTACTTTCTTATCTTCCACTTTCTGTTCTTTGGGCTTGACAATGACTGGTTTCTTTATCGTTCTCTGAGATTCAACCCTTGATCTTCCCATCGATCTCCTTGGGCAATCTCTGGCAATATGTCCTCTGATATGGCAATTATAGCATCTTCGTGTTTCAAAATTCCAATTCTGGCAGTTAACAGCAATGTGTCCTCTAACACCACAGGTATAGCACACTCTGTTATCGTACCATCCACTTCTGTCAGTCCAAACCTTCAGATCATAACATTGTTTGGCTTAGTGATAATCATTTCTCCTCTTCAATGCTGGATTTGTCTTTTGAGCACTGTGGTCAAACCTGCACCACTTATTACCAACATTTTGTGAGTTTTCATTTTTAGATTTTTGTGATTTTTTATAATGATTGGATGACTGAACTGATGAGCTTTTGTTTTCATTTTTAAAATTTTTCGAATTTTTAACTTTTTGTTTCTGTTCTACACTCTTCTTAACAGGTTTTTGTTTAGAACATTCACCTGTTTCAGTCGATTGCAAAACAATATTTTTAAATTTTTCTTGTAAATCTAAAAATATTTTTCTTTTCTTTTCCTTTTCTATTTCATCATCAGCTTTGTCATCACAATCTTCAATTTTGACTTTGTCAAAATTTGTGACATTGTCACTTATTGAAACAGAATTGATCAGTTTTGGACAAACATATGATGCAGAAGTCACAAAACTTTTCAATTTGTTTTCTAAATTAGCAATTTTCTTTCTATTACCTTCGGCTTCATGCTCAAGTCGAATGATTTTATCAAGATGAGAATTTATTTCACATTGTTTTTCAAGTTTATTTTTACCAAAAACATCTCTCTCATCTTCTAAAATCTTTAACTGACTTTTGAAATCATTTTCAAATTTTAATTTTTCATTTTCTTTCAAAATCTTGTTATCCAATGTCAAACTGTCCACATCACTCAACAGTTTGATATTTTCAGATTTTAGTTTTTCATAGTTCAAGCGCAACTCCAGAATCTGTTCATCATCAGCTTTCTTCCCATCTTTCAAAGCTTTGTTTTCCAATGTCAAATTCTCCGCATCACTCAAGAATTTGGCATTGTCTGCTCCAAGTTTATCACATTTTGAGCATTTTTCATTCATCTTTTCAACATCAGCTTCTTTCTTTGTTTCCATCCTGAATGTTCCTACACAAAAAAATTTAACAAAATCAAGAGGGTTTGCATATTCATCAATAAAACAACCTCTCTTAATATCATATTTCATGACATTTTTTGCAGCAAGACACACAGAGATTCTTTTTCTCATTTCGATAATCACTTCCAAATTTATCTTTTCTAAATCCCTCTTCATTTCATTCATCAACTCTTCTTTTCTTTTTTCTTTATCAAACTTATGTGATCTGAGCTTATCGATGAATTCTCTAAAATGAAGTTTTGAGAAACTAGCATCCCTTTTTAGTTCACTTAAAAAATTTTCCCACTCTAAAGGTAATGCATCAGCAAATTTTGAAATTTTTTAGCATTTGAACCCCTTATCTCATATCTATCTAACTTATCAATCAACTCATCAAACCGTCTGTCCAATTGTTCCAAAGATTCATTTTTCATGCACAAGAAATTTTCGAATCTTTTAATCCAAACATCCTTCTTATTCTTCTTATCAATCCAAGATCCAGAAGTCCAAACGTTTAAATTTTTAAGATTCTCGTTTTCCTGTTCATCAAACGGTTTATCCATCTTGAATCACCTGAATATTTAGTTCAATTATTATCAAACAACTTGATTGTACAAATATTCGAACGAATGAGTCGACACAAGTCAATTGTTTTAAATGAAATTTCGTGACACGGATTGCCGATCGAGCGGATAGCTATCCGTGCGGGTGGGACAGTATCCGGATGGAGATCCGTTCGGATGGAGATACGTACGGGTGGGAATCCGGACGATGTTATACGCACGGGTGGTGATACGCACGGGTGGGGATCCGCGCGGGTGGGTGATCCGGATGATGCAAATGATTCTATCCACACATGTAAGCTAACAATACCAAACAATATCACATGCAAACTGACAATTTTATCACGTGATACCTACTGATTTCTTTTAATTTCAATGTTCAAATTCAGCCGACTTCTTGATTATTTAATCAACATATATTCACGTGACTTTCTGATGTAGTTTATGATGACAACAAACAATAGCAATCACATGCACACCGAAAGCAATTAATGACTCACATGTATCATCGATAATGTTGACTGACAATCCGGAAAATATTGACTAAAGAACTAGCTCAGGTGAGATGTGGTGACACGTATTAAAAATGCTATCCGTGCGTGTAACAAGTTATCCGCCCGGATGGTCAAATAATAGTCAACACGGATTGTTATCCGTACGGATGGGGATCCGGATGATGTTATCCGCACGGGTGGTGATACGCACGGGTGGGGATGTTATCCGCGCGGACAAGTTGTCCGTGCGTATGGAAAGTCAACAAGTCAACACGGATGGCTGAAAGTAATCCGTGCGTATGGGAAATGATGCTATCCGTGCGTATGATGCTATCCGTGCGTATGACTTATGCGTAGGGTGACACAACTCCTATTCGACCAACAAACAATATCACATGCTCTTGACTTTCAAGCTCTGAAACAATCACATGAATTTAACAATGGTCGAATGCAGACAGATCACATGTTCACTGAATTCAATTAAATGATTCACTCAAATCGAATTTTTGCTGAAGGATCACGTGATTTACCGAAACTTCACATGCTCACCGCTTGAATTAATCACTCATTTGGATACACGTGACTTACTGTTGCAGCTTATTAATGATATCAAGAAATTTGTTAACAAAAGTAACTTGTTCAAGTGAAATGTTGTGACACGTATTAAGAGGTCAACTACGGTCAACCCGGATAAGTTGTGTGCACGAAGATGCTATCCGTGCGTACAAGTGTTCATGCGGATAGGTCAACGAAGGTCAAAGCGGATTGGTTATCCGTGCGTGCGACTTATCCGCACGGATAGGTCATGCGTGCGTGTGACATCAAGAACAACAGCAACAGTTTACAACTTTTTTCGAACCACAAAAATTAAGATTTCTCACAAACTACTATGAGTTTGAATCTGAAATTTTGTAGGATTGTGAATCATACATATATGCACAACATATCCAAAAATTATCAATTTTTAACCGTAAAATCCTTGTTAATTTTGCGTTTTTCTGTTGAAAACGTGACAGAGAAGAAAAATGAAGAACTTAGACAAATCTGAGTGAAATTTCGATCTGAATCTGCTGAATTCAAGTGCGAAATCATGTGAATGATCCGAGCAATCGAGCTCCTGCTCTGATACCACTTGTTAGGACCGGTTTGACTCTGAACGATTGCGAACCGACTCGTACGACGTGCGGAATCCGTGCACGAGCAAGACCGAAACACACGAGACGTACAATAAACGTGATTCTTTGATAGATCTGAAATTGTTACGGGAACCGTGAATCACCTAGACACTTTCTCTCTCTAGTTTCTCTCTCTAGAACTAGAGCTCTCAAATGTAGCAAATGAGCAAAAGTGTCAAAAGTCTCTAATTCTAACCCTACCTCATCTATTTATAGGCCAAGGCTTATAAGAGCTTTCCTCTTATTTACAATATTGCCACCTTGCCTTTTTCTATCTAATATTACAATGTAAGGCTAATTTACTTTAGTTTCAGCTACGACTTGAGATGACGGAGGTGATAGACATACTGCACTAACAGGGTGGATCTATTAGTTGTTTGGCCCAACTCTAAATTCCATTTGAGTGCACTGCCCTATTTCTATAGTGTAACCAGCTGGCTTGTGGCCCTATGTTACTCCCTCGGTCCAATCCCAAAACACAAACAATTATTTAGCATATCTAACCCAACTAACATGCATGTGATTTACCAAAGTATTCGGCCCATATTACATGTGAAGCCCAATGAACTTTATGTTTAATTACCCCCAATTAATCGGTTCCATTTATCCTATATTCACAACATCAACAGTATTATGATTACATAACAGTCAACATAGCAATTATCATTCTCACACATTTAGTTGGATCAGTTAAATCGTACCAAACATGCAAATCAATTCATTCATTATAAACCAAGAAATCATTCAGTTAATATGTGGTTAATATGCCAACCTAAACTTTTATTCTAACTGATTCCAATCTCATTAAATCATCACTTCCTAACATGATTCCTTACACCTAACATTCCCCATGATTGTTAAAGTATTTATATTGGCGAACCACCTGTGATCATCAATACCAAGATCCTAAAACAAATTTATCGATGTACATATACATATTCCCGCTATTCCGTTTATACCACACAAGTGTATCCATATGCTCATGCAAAACACTAACACCTATAACATTACATATAAGCATAAACCATGGTAACAGTCATGAATCTATACACTAATCAACCATGATCATCCAAGAATCACAATCATTTAAAACACTTAAATCAACCAGGAAATCATACTTGTTCACATAAAATCAAAACAATCAACAATAGTTAAACAAGCATAATACTAACCAGCGAATATGGAAAATATGGTGATGATGATCACGACTGGGGGGGGGGGGGGGGTATCCTGTTGCCGTACGTAGGAGATGGAGAGATAGGGTTTGTGAGTTTGTTATTTTATCAATAACATTATTACGTATACATAATAATACATGTTTTGGGGCGGTTCAACCTTTAGCCGATAATGGGCTCAAGCCCATTTACTTGGGCTGCCAAAATAAATGATAGGGCTGCCAACATAAGGTTAGGGTTGCTGGACTCGTTTGGGTTTTCTTTGGGCTTCAAGAATACGTGGCCCAAACTACTCGCGGCCCACAACGAAATTAATTATCACATACATTTAAGGTTAACACAAAACATTAACGTGTTTAATTCAAGCAAAGCACAATGAAGGAAATGATGAGGATTTAAGATCGCTAAGTTAAACGACTCTAACCTTGGAAGTTCGGGTTGTCACATCATCCCCAACTTGAAAGAAATTTCATCCCGAAATTTAGCACGTAGTTACTGAGGAAGCTAGATAGGTTGCGTGGTTTCCTGGTTTTCCTGGTGTGTCACATTATCCCCTCGTTGGATTGGAATTTCATCCCGAAATTCCGTAGTAGCTTCAGCCTCAGTAATGGTTGCACTGTTCTCGAACAACTGGGGATACTTGAGTTTCATTTGGTCTTTTCGTTCCCAGGTATACTCTGGGCCACGACGGGAGTTCCAACTAACTCGAACAAGAGGTATTCTGGTATGCTTGAGAATCTTAACGTCTCGGTCGGTAATCTCTACAGGTTCTTCGACGAATCGCAACTGCTCGTCGATAGTCAGTTCCTCGAGAGAAACTATGAGGGTCTCATCTGACAGAAACTTCTTCAGATTTGACACGTGGAATACGTTGTGAACTCCACTGAGTTCTACTGGTAGGTTCAGTTTGTAGGCCACTTTGCCTATTTTCTCTGTGACTTCGAAAGGTCCAACATAACGTGGATTCAGCTTGCCTCGCTTACCAAAACGAACCACACCTTTCCAAGGTCAGACTTTTATTAGCACTCGATCCCCAACCTGGAATTCGAGTGGTTTCCTGGGCTTATCAGCATAGCTTTTCTGATGGTCACGAGCTGCTGCCATTCGTTGTCGTATCTGAGCAATCTTTTCAGTCATGTCGACGACGTGCTCTGGGCCAGTGAGTTGGCTGTTTCCAACTTCTGCCCAGCACAAAGGTGATCGGCATTTTCGTCCATACAATGCCTTGAACGGAGCGGCCTGGATACTGGTGTGATAACTGTTGTTATACGAAAACTCCACCAAGGGTACATGTCTTTCCCAGCCGTTACCAAAGTCGATTACACATGCTCAAAGCATGTCTCTGAGAGTCTGGATGGTGCGTTCTGCCTGCCCATCCGTTTGCGGATGATATGCTGTGCTCATATCTAGATGTGAGCCAAAGGATTTATGCATCGCCTGCCACAAATCAGAAGCAATACGTGAGTCACGATCAGAAATGATGGAGGTTGGCACCCCGTGCCTTGCGACTATTTCCCTCAGGTAGATGTCTACTAGGGTTGAGAACTTATCCGTTTCCTTGATAGCTAGGAAGTGTGCAGACATGGTTAGTCAATCCACGATTACCCAAATGGTATCATTTTCGCGTTGACATCTAGGCAGGCCAGTAACGAAGTCCATGGAAATTTGCTCCCATTTCCATGTCAGTATCTCTGGTTGTTGAAGTAGGCCTGATGGTTTCTGGTATTCGACCTTGACCCTAGCACAGGTCAAACATTTACTACCATAGGTTGCTATGTTAGCTTTCATGTGGGGCCACCAGTACAGAGTCTTGAGATCTTGGTACATATTGTCAGAATCAAAATGCACTGAGTAACGAGACTTGTGTGCTTCGACCATCACAAGCTCGTGTAGGTTCCCATAAGATAGAACCCATTTACGTTCCATGAAGTGGTGAGTACCGTCTTCCCTGGGTTCAAGTCGCTTTTCCATGCCCCGCATGGACTCAGCAAAAAGGTTCCCTTCTTCCATTGCTTCGACCTGGGTGTTGCGGATTCTGGGTAGGAAGACTGGAGTGAATGGTAAGCTGTAGCGCACGTACAAGATTAGGTTTGGTTTCCTCACGACAGAGGGTGCCAACCACCACAATGGCTCTGCCTGGATGGTACTTGATTATGCATTCACAGTCGTTAAGGAGTCCGGCCCATCGACGCGGTCGCATATTCAACTCCTTTTGATCGAAGATTTGCTGGAGACTTCTTGTGATCGGTGTAAATGGTGCACTTAGCACCATCCAAGTAATGTCGCCATATCTTGTGTGCAAACACCACTGCTCCCAATTCCAAGTCGTGAGTAGTGTAGTTCTTTTCGTGGATCTTGAGTTGGTGTGATACGTAAGCAATAACCTTCTCACGTTGCTTCAACACCACCAAGTCTTTGGATAAACGTATCACAATAAACAACGAATTCGCCTGAGCCTTCAGGTAACGAGAGAATGGGAGCACTACAGATCTTTGCCTTCAACTGTTGAAATGTGGATTCCGGTGCAATCCTTTTGAGGGTTTGAGCATACAATCAAGAAAACGGGCTTCGTGACATCAAAAGTCGTATGTTGGAGACTTAACGCGGGGTTGTCTGTGTCGTAGGAGCTCCATGGTAAGGTGTGGGTGTCGCTCAGATCCTTACTAGTTCTTCAAGTGGAGTCGGGTGTCGTCAAAGAAAACAAGGGACATATCTATCATGTCTGACGATCCATATTGGCCGTATCAAGATCAAGAAAAAGTACCTGGGGTATCAACATGTTTATGGCCCAATGCTCACTAAGTAACGTTCATAGAGCGTAACTTGTCCAAGCGAGTGTCCGCGGGGAACACTTTTAAGATCGTAGGGCTCAAAAGTATAACGTGTATGGGTGGGGAAACATGAGAAAGGGTAGCCGCAATCGATGAATAAGCGTTTAATAATCCCTAGTGGGGGTTTACCTGATGTCGAAAGTACAGCAGGTTGTACGCAAGTTGGGTTTAGTTAGGATTAAGTATGTCGTTGATCGAATACAACTGTCATGGCGTCAAACCAATCAGAATAAGAATTCAACATAGCAGCATGGTTGTCATACAAGTGTGTAGCGTTGAGATTCACTGAGACTTTCATCAAAAGTCGTTGGGCTCGCCCACATGCAAAGGAGGAACAATTCGCATGAATCCATGAACTTAGGTGTGTTAGTGATTCATCAAGTAAGCAACCAAGTTAGGGGAAGTTTCTTGGGTCGTGCGAATGAATCCAACTTACGTCTGTGTAGTCGTGAGGTTCCAAGGAAAAACGTAAAAATGTGCTCAAGGGAGTATGATCGTATCAACAATACACCGCCACCCTCAAGGTTTCGAGGAGTGATCACCAATGATCGAAAGTCAAGCCTTCCACTTTCTCTAAGATAGAGCCATGTTCGTTTCAGTATCTCTGCATGGAGTAGTGAGAACGTAATGTCACTATGGTAAGAGAGCGATGGTTTGGTCTAAGCCAATGGTAGAAATTGGACATATCATTAATCAATATTCATGTGTTGGTACAAGAGCTAGTGCAAAGATTCCGCATATGTAAGAGAAACTATCATGACATTAAAGTACGTCTCTTGTAGTGTAGGTTGGGTCAGGTAAACGTATAAATTATCGTGTTTGCCGGTAGGTTGAGTAATCTACATCTCTGTCCCCAAATGTACTGAAGACTATTTCACCAATAATCGCATCCATTCGCTAAGTTGGGTATAAGTTAGGGCTAATCAGGTAGAATAAGAATAAACCATCCAACAGGGTAATAAGGCAGTCTTGTGATCGGTGAAAATCGTGGTATGGTCGTTGGCGTTTCATTAAATCAATTGCCAATCGAAGAAACAGGGAATTAATGAGGTTCATACGAAGAATCGAGCGAAAACAGGGGTCCCTTGCCCAACAGGTATTCTTGCCGTGTCTGTCACACCCCCAAATTCCACAAGCGGAGTATCACAGCAGGAGGCGTGACATGACCAAGATCAAGCCACCAATCATATTGAACAATATAGTAAATTAAATAAAAGTTTAACCACACAATATAATTGGTGCCCAAAAACAAGTTAACCAAATTCAAGTTAAACAGCGGAAGCATCAAATGTAAAACCAAAACATAAGTTATAAGTTTAGCAAGTTTAACATGGCACACACTGTCCATGTCCCACAACGACTCCTTCCACTCGTGCAAGCCCCATAGATACCTAACGACCTGCAAGGCATGTAACAACGAGTCAATAACAAAGTTGAGCGAGTTCACAGTTGGTGTTCATTTTAAAGTAGTTTCAAATATCCTGAGTTTGTTTGCAACTATAGGTTAACCAACTTTCCTTGTTTTCCAAACCATAATTAGTGGGGGCTACCCCATGTTGTGAACCACTAGACTAGTTATAAATATTGGCGTCCTTCCCAATCCGAGGACGGAGGTACGTATTCTACCCATCTGAGAATACGCAGTTTAAATGTAGGCGTCCTTCCCAATCCGAGGACGGAGGTACGTATTCTTCCCAATCCGAGAATACGCAGGTTATATGTAGGCGTCCTTCCCAATCCAAGGACGGAGGTACGTATTCTTCCAAAATCCGAGAATACGCAGGTTTAGTGCGGGCGCCCTTCCCAATCCGAGGACAGAGGTATGTATTCTTCCCAATCCGAGAATACGCATGTTAAGTGTAGGCGTCCTTCCCAATCCGAGGACGGAGGTAAGTAGTCTAGTAGTGGTGAATATACAGGTTTTATCTTAGTTTCTTAATCCCATTCCCAACCCACCGGGAATCCCATGCCTTAAGAGTGTGAACTCACCTTGGTTTGCTCGGCAGATAGTTTACTTGTTAAAACACTTTAGTCAATCACGTCCTATTATAATTACCACATCTTAATTAAATTAAATTCGTATTTAAATATTTCACGTATTGGTACATGTCACAAGTCAAGTAGCATACAATATCATGTTCCACATGTGTACCCATTTACACACATACGGTTTCATAAACAGTTTCAGAATCACACTTAGCGTTATTGTATGGCACACCATAAGTTAATGATAATCACATAATAAGATGGCACAACGGGTTTGGGTCACTATCTGTGGCCCAACAGCACAATAGGCCCAGGTCACACGTCAAGTCCAACTAAATATCAACAAGGAGCAGTGTACTTCGGCCCATGTGTGTGGGTGGATCTATTACTTGTTTGGCCCAACTCTAAATTCCATTTGAATGCACTGCCCTATTTCTATAGTGTAACCAGCTGGCTTGTGGCAATATGTTACTCCCTCGGTCCAATCCCAAAACACAAACAATTATTTAGCATATCTAACCCAACTAACATGCATGTGATTTACCAAAGTATTCGGCCCATATTACATGTGAAGCCCAATGAACTTTATGTTTAATTACCCCTAATTAATCGGTTCCATTTATCCTATATTCACAACATCAACAGTATTATGATTACATAACAGTCAACATAGCAATTATCATTCTCACACATTTAGTCAGATTTGTTAAATCATACCAAACATGCAAATCAAATCATTCCATTATAAACCAAGAAATCATTCAGTTAATATGTGGTTAATATGCTAACCTAAACTTTATTCTAACTGATTCCAATCTCATTAAATCATCACTTCCTAACATGATTCCTTACACCTAACATTCCCCATGATTGTTAAAGTATTTATATTGGCGAACCACCTGTGATCATCAATACCAAGATCCTAAAACAAATTTATCGATGTACATATACATATTCCCGCTATTCCGTTTATACCACAAAAGTGTATCCATATGCTCACGCAAAACACTAACACCTATAACATTACATATAAGCATAAACCATGGTAACAGTCATGAATCTATACACTAATCAACCATGATCATCCAAGAATCACAATCATTCAAGACACTTAAATCAACCAGGAAATCATACTTGTTCACCTAAAATCAAAACAATCAACAATAGTTAAACAAGCATAATACTAACCAGCGAATATGGAAAATATGGTGATGGTGATCACGACTGGGGGGGGGGGTATCCTGTTGCCGTACGTAGGAGATGGAGAGATAGGGTTTGTGAGTTTGTTATTTTATCAATAACATTATTACGTATACATAATAATACATGTTTTGGGGCGGTTCAACCTTTAGCCGATAATGGGCTCAAGCCCATTTACTTGGGCTGCCAAAATAAATGATAAGGCTGCCAACATAAGGTTTGGGTTGCTGGACTCGTTTGGGTTTTCTTTGGGCTTCAAGAAGACGTGGCCCAAACTACTCGTGGCCCACAACGAAATCAATTATCACATACATTTAAGGTTAACACAAAACATTAACGTGTTTAATTCAAGCAAAGCACAATGAAGGAAATGATGAGGATTTAAGATCGCTAAGTTAAACGACTCTAACCTAGGAAGTTCGGGTTGTCACATCCCTTCTTTCCACATCTATCACACTTAGGTTTCAAGCATCGACGTTCGTGGTGAAACTTGCATTCATCACATCTTGGCTTATTTCCCAAATAAACCTTTCCCTTGGCCTCATCAGTGGCTCCAAAAGCTCTCGTGCCACGTGGCGGGTTTTGCTTCCCTTCTTTTGTTGGCATTTGGGTTGTCATGACTTACTTGGGTTCCTTTCCTCCAGCTTGAAAACCTTCTCTTAGTTCCACCCGAAGAAGACTCCACATGCGTCTTCTTTTCCACTGGATTTTCCTTAAATTTCTCCATCGTTACTCCGCTCTCAGTAGGACCTAGGGCAAAAGTTACCGCCTGAGCGATTCCCATTATGGTTCCTCTTAGACCGCCGCTGTTTGCTGTGTTGCTTGCTTCGTATTGGACGATTGCTTTAGCGACTTGCTGGTTCACTAGAGCCTCAAGCTCAGCTCTTGTTGCAGGTAAAGGTTCTGGTTGTGTATGACACATGTCCTTTCGTTGTGGTTTCATGAGCTTCACATGCATAAATCACTTCGACGAATTAATATTGTCGTCGATAAGTGAAAGCAAAGCTCATTCATCGTGCATTATAAGCATAAGGGTAAGGTAATTCCTAATGTGGCCTATGCAAAATTTCCCACCATAATCATCTCATCCTTGTAATGAGTCACAACGGAATCTTGCTGAGGGTACATCGACCTTTACATGTACCATATCATCATGTTGCAATTAGTCCTGCGCAGAAACTTCCTCGGAGTCACCTTACTCCGATGGTCGCAAGTCATCCGGTGTTATACAAAATACGGTGAGGTCTTCCCTTCACCTTTTTCCTTTTTTATTCCTTAAGTTTCCGACTTTTCCATAGTCTTTACTTTTACAAAAACATGCATACTTCCCAAAGGATGGTGTTGTGCCTTATTGTCAAGTGTAAAAGGGGATAGTGGAAACGCAGAGGTAAGGTTGTGAGGGTACGCGACTTCGTCCTTGTGTCCGAATCGTATTTTTGGCAAGCGTAGAGCGGTGTCCAGGGTGTGAATGCACTACCCTAACTATGGGGGCACTGTACTGATAGAGGTGTAGATCGAGAAGAATCTTCTTGCATATATTCTCCATGTGCCTAACTGGAGGAACATTTGTGTTGAAGAAAATCTTTCCGGGGTGTCTACCATCTTTGATACTAGTTCCCAATGCCTTGTACGACAGGTAGGGATATAGGTGTGGGGTAGATAGAGGCAGACTTCCTACTATGTGGAGTGTTATAGTAACCTTCTCGGTTGTTGTTCTACTGGGTGGGGATTTGAAACAATATAGGGATTCCAAATGGATAGTGATCATTTGCTTGACACACAGAGTCCATCAGGATTTCCATGCACTACAAGTTGTTATTACGTGGGCCCCCGTAATAATAAATTGTCTTGCACGATCACCCTAATTTTCCCTCGTTTGAAGCAGCCGATCAATCAGAGAGGGGACACTACTGTCCTCATACCTTCAACATGGAATGGACCTTTATGATGGCCCACGTGCCAACGTCCATTGTTGTTACGCGCGAAAAGGCATAATGCTTAGACAGAATAGGAATAAGGAGGGTTCCTAGTAATAGAAGCTGGAGGGGCACCTTTCAAATGAGTACTTCATTCTCTTTGCATGGAATTGAATGCCGTCATTCAGGTTTTGTAAATCCCTCAGGGACCTCGTCCCACTGATAAGGTTGTTGTCCAAGGTTGCCTCCTCTGCCTTGTCGTCGCTACCGTAGTCTGGCACCTTTACGTTCGAGAGGGAGGAACAACCATCTTCTACGGAATCAAGCTCAGGGTCTTGTTTAGTAACTACGTCAGCCACAAGCTTCACAATAAACGCGAGGTCCATAGTAGCATTGTGCGAGTCAAGAACAGTAATAGAGTTCGAAGTTGAAGGTATCTCGTTCTTATCAATAATAATCCCATACGTATATATGCACATATAATAATAGACAATAATGTTACTTAGTATATACAAGAAAATAGTGCAACATATCACATAAAATTTTCGTCTATTCCGTCGGGGGGTCATTTTTCCTTCGGCAAGTCTCTCCCACATGGACCGACTATACCACAATTGGCACATTAGTCAGGATACTCCCTTCCCTACTAATGCCCTTACTTTGCCTTGTCTTTCCTTTGAAAAAGGTTTGACTCATGGATCTTGGCGCCCTTTTTTTTGTAAATGCAATGAAAACCTTTTTGTAAAAATGTTTTTGTGAGAGAATCCTAGTGATTGTATTCTAGAATCGAGAAGGAATCCTAGTTCACTACAATCGAAGCTCTGATACCAAACTGTCACACCCTGACTTTTGCGGAAGCGTATGATGTGTGACTTGTTCAATATGATTGAATTTAATTATAATAAACAACTATATGATTAAAACATGATGTTCATCCATTAATAAGTTTAAAATGTTACAAACACAAGTTAATAAGTTTCAACCAACGTGTACTCAAGTTATGTTACAAATGAAAAGTGGATGACATCAAAACTTGTAATTTATGTCTTGAAAACAACGCCAGCGCCCAAGATCCATCTTGTTTCCTGAAATACATGTAATTTTGAAAACATCAACAAAAGTTGAGCGAGTTCATGTGTTTTTGTATGGGTTCGAACAATCTTGTAAACATCTGTAAATATGCCTTTTGTAAATCGGTATGAAAGCGTCTATGAACACATCAATTAATGTGTAGCTAAGACATTAATATGTGTGCAATGGCATAGGAAGGCTCAAACCTTTTCGGATTTCGTACCAGACCACCCGGCTGGAACGACATAGTCACCACATGGGCCAACTCGCGGACCCATAGGTGGGGCTCGCAACACCTAAATAGATCTATCACTCATGTCCCTCGGTGCTTAACAAGGATTAATGGTCTCAAGATAACGCCTACCCATTCACATGATCTAACAGTTCATTTCTTAACAAACCATAACATTTGAAATCTTTGTATCATTTGTAACATGTATATCACCCCCGAAGTTATAAAACGAAAACAGTTAAAAGAAAACGGGGACATGAACTCACAGCTTTGCGTTCTTCAAATCAATCCAACGTAACTCACATGCGTTACTTGTTCACACGACTTCCTACAAACGTACTACAGTCTATTAGACGAGCGGGTCATGCCTTGACTTTGTATTAATTAGTGTCTTTGAGTTACGTTCCTTTATGTCCTCAATATTATTCCAAGTTATATAACTATTTGTTAAAATAATAAATATTTTAACTTAAATTATATTTACTAAAGTTTGGAATAATAGTTAAAATAATATATTTGAACTTGTTACTTTTTATGTAATTATACATGTATATCCTTCCCAAGGATGGGTGTATTTGTATTCATATTCTTATACTTATATATTTTTGCCAAGTATCGGTGGTGTATTCCGGTGTGTATTTATACGTACGAGAATATGTATTTTCCTGTAATTATTAAGTATTCTATACTTAACTTTTGTATTAACTTTCCCGGAATAATATTTCTATAAAAAATTACATCAATATATATTTCCAAAATATATATTTTACGAAATATTACATAGAAAAATTACTTATAATTTTTCCATTGGCAAAAATATTTATATTTTCTTATAAACCTCAAAAATAATATATTTTCATGTTGATCTTGGAAAATATATATATAAGCTTATTTTTCACCCACAAATAATGTATTTCATGTTTATTCAAGAAAATATATATTTTCTCCCAAAAATAATATATCTTCTAATAATTTCAAGAAAAATATATGTGTTTTCTTTTCCAAAAATAATATATTTTCTCCTTGTAAAAAATATGATATATTTTTGTAGTAATTGTAAAAATCACATTTTCATTCTTGGTTTCCAAAATACCATTTACCAAAATATACTTATGAATTAAATTTCCGGAATATTTTGTAAGTTATAGTCCTTGTTCGGTTTCTTCAATATTTTGAGTGTAATTTGTGTACTTATTCCTTGGAATTTTGGTAATATTTTGAATTGTAATTTTTGGTATTTTTGTGAGTTATATTATTTCAAGTCCTAAAATAATATAACTAGTACACATAGTATACAAGTAATCACACACATGATGACATCTAAATATATATTTCCTAAATACACATTTAGTCATTTTTATTTACAAAAACCAACCTCCAATATTTATAATTTTTGTAACAAAAATTATGGCAAACTTTGTATAAAAATCCATGGTTAAAAATATACTTGTAAGTACTTGTTTAAAAATATTTTTCTAAGTATTTAATTTTTAGAAAAATTTTGCCATAGTTTCCCTTAAAAATGGAGGCTTCCATGCCTTCAAGGCATATCATTTTCTTTTATAATTCAACACAATCAACAACAAATCAACCAATGCTTACCAATTTGCCAAAATCAAGCTTAAACTACTACTTCATGAACTTGAAAATTTACAAAAATATGTAGTAACTTACTAGTGTATTTAGTAAGTCTAGTTACCTTTTAAAGTGTGGTTGTTTATTTAAAAACTTAATTTTTGAATGAATTAGTTCTTTACAACTTGTAATTAAATTTTCTAAAAATGTTTCTTCTTGAGTTTTTCTTGTTAAATACATGATCCTACACTTGATTAACCACAAAAAATGTGGTTTATTTATTTAAAAACCAAGATTAAGTAAACTTTGTATTTTTAACTTGATTTCTTGAAAAATCATTCTTGAAATCATAGATTTACAAGACTTTATACTTACTTTGTTCATCACTTTACAAGAAAAACATTTCATACTTTCAAGTTCATGGTTTACATGAGGATGATCTTTGGATCTTTAACATTTTCATCGTCTCATCTTGCTAGATTATGTTTTTAATCATTATCTAGCAAGGTTATATGATGATCAACATCAATATCATGAGCAAACAACATTCAACAAGCATAACAACACATAAACATCATCTATTCTTAAGTATTTAGTCTTATGTTCATGTTTCAAGTTCAAGATTCTTAGTGTTCTTCAAGATTAACAACATGTATCTTCTTTTAACCAACAAAATATGATGTAAAATGAAGAGTATGATGTTCTTACTACTAGCTCAAGGCTAAGGATGATCACTAGTTGATGAAGATGATAAATGTGGTGGATAAAAGTACAAGAGAAAGGTCCTTCAACTTCTGAAAGCTCCAAGCTTCTTTACTATGCTTCTAACACCTTTGGATATATGTAGAATGGATGAATGTTGAAAGATGAAGGTGGTGGTGTTTTGTCACACCCCGACCGCGTCAAAATAACAAAACCGCGACGGAAACGTCAGGGAGTGATGCGACAGAATTATTGTTTCAACAACCATGGTAATTAAAGTTATGTATTATTGATTAAAGTTTACATTGTCTTGGAATTTAAACAAAACACAACATAATTAACTGTCTTTTAAGTCACTAAGGCCCAAGTCCGCCTAAGTGAAGCACATACATCATCATGCAATAGCACCTGAAACATATGTAAAATAGGTACGTCAGCATAAAAATGCATGTGAGATACATAGGTTTTGTTTAACTAGATTCATGACTTGTAGTTAAAAGATGTGTTTAACAAAAATGTAGTCATGAACCTTGTAAAATGTTTTCCTTTATAAATTCATGTGAAAATCGAATTGAAAATCAGATGATAATAAAAGAAATATGCATGGTTAAATAAATAACCAATGGAAATGAATTTGTATAAAATATGTGATTTGTAAAACAATGTCGTGTCTTTGTATAAAATGTTTCATGTTTCTGTCAAGTGGTTTAGATAACGCAACAATGTATAATACAATAAAAGCACTTATATATAGGAAGTACCAGCGGCGTATCCACCATGATTTTATCATATAACACATAGCCCCGTTACATAAGTCACTTATCATTAACCATTCAAAATGTCTTGTTTAATGTCAAAATGTTTATGTGAAATCCATGTTCAATGTCATTTGAGAAATGTATCATGAATAACCAAATGTAATGCATAGCAATCAGAAAAATATCTACTCAAACTATGTGATGTGTCAACGTGAAAACAAATGTCATGTATGGTGAATAACTAGTAATTACTTAACCCCATAGGAAAATGTACAAAACAAAGTGTTTGAATAAACCTAAGTTTAAATCAAATGTTATGTTTTGCAGAAAACAATGCCTTATGATTACAAACATTTATGCAGTAATGTTAATCGCATACATTCAAGCCTTGCGACTGTAGCGGCAAACCTTTAAACAAATTAAAGGTTTATCTAAGTTATGTATATCGGATTCTGTCATTCCCAACTTCCAAACAAACCTAGGAAGTCGGAAACGGTATTTGTCAAGTCCTATGGTACCATTACATACTATCGAGCGGCGTAGCTAATGTTAATGAATGTATTATTGTCCCGATTAAACACACCAAATGTCATAACCAATGTAGCATGTGAAAACCATGTACTAGGTATGCTAAGTAAACATGCCTAGTAGAAATGATCATGTAAAACAATGTGGTAGCACGCTCTGTAAACATACATGGAAGAAATGTCATGTAAAACAATGTGTCCATATGCTAAGTAAACATATGCAACAAATGTGTAATAAATCAATGTGCTAGTATGCTTAACATACATAGCAAAACATAGTTGAAAACATGTACTAGATATGTACTAGGTGAAACTAGCATGTTTATGTCATAAAAGCATGTAAAACACGAAAGTAACAAGTATGTACATGTGAATCACCCCATAACAGTTGAAAACGGTAAAAGAGGGGAACTATGTACTCACTTGGGATTGCTTATTAGTCTTGAGAATAAGACCAATTTAAGCTCCAAGTATCACGGAATCAACAAGGCACATAGTATAGGTAACTATGTTAATAAACGGATCCTAAATCGGGAGATCGGATAGAATGGTGTTCTATAAATCAAATGAGTATTTGAACTCATATGGTATGATTTCATAGAGCTAACATTCTGATTTGGAAGTCTACCTAAGTGCTTTTGACCCGTTTCGACCCGTTATGGTAGTTTAAGCCACTATAACGCGTCGTTTGTGCGAAACTATGGTCGGATGGTTAACTATGTGCTATGTGAAGTCCTACATCCCCAATTATACCTAAACATGTTACTATATCAGTTTAGATGTCAAAAATATGTTCACATATGCACAATATGGATTTATGTTACAAAAGGGTATTTTGGTCATTTCCTATGGGCATACAAGCTACTTAACAAATAACTAACCAATCCTATGTGATCATAAGGTATAACCTCAGAGGTTATTCCATATGCAACTATGATCACTAATCATGCTTGGTCGGATCCTAATGATCGACCAAACGGGTCGGGTTCGAAAGTCTAAGCGGTTGTCTAGACCGCTTAACTTACGACCCTAAACAAGCACTAAACTAATAGTGACGAGTTAAACATGTCAAAACATGTTTAACTAAATTAGAAAATTTATTTGGTATCAAAACAAAGTGTTTTGATACTTAAAAGTAGTTCCGTTGCAAAATGCGTGCTAAAACGCATTTTGACCAAAACTTTGACTCATCACTACACCTAGTTAACATGGTAATCAGTAGGTATAATCGCTAAGGATTATAACCATCGTGATTACAATCACGTTGCAAAGTTCAATTGAACTTTGATTTGACCAGTTGATGGTCAAAACCGAAAGTCAAACTGTTGGCCAAACTGTTTGACTTTCTGCTCTAAAATAAAGAATAAGCATGAAGGAATACTCACAAGAGTCCAAAGCTTGAAGAAAGAAAATAAGAAAACCAAAGAGGAAGTATCCAAGCTTCAAATCAGAGCTAAAGAGTAGAATGAGAGGAATGAGCAAGGATTCAAATGAATGGTGTTGGCTATTTATACTTGTCATGAGTTCACAAGATCACTCCAAGTGTTTGTGTAACTTCTAAGCATAAAATCCTAGCCATACATGTGTTTGATGCAGATTAGAAGCCTTAGAGAGGTGTTAACTTGGTTAACACACCAAGAACTTGCAAGAACAGCCCCTAATCTATCAAACAGTTGCTGAAAAACAAGTTTCTAGAACTGGGCGTTTTTAGGCGGCCCGTGTAAAGGTAGGGGAGGGGCTTACACGGCCCGTGTAAAAGCTGCAGTTCAGCAACAGTTTCAGCATTTTCAAGTTCAGTCCCTGCAATGTGTTTAAGCTCATTTCAGGCACTTTTGACACTCGTTAAGCCATTTTCAAGGCTCTACAAGGTCATTAATGTTTAGAGGACTCAAAATGTGCTCGGAAAACTCTCAGATGTCGGCTCGTTTGGTCGTACGGTCGCGTTATTCGTCTAATTACGACGAAACTCAAACGGACGCAATAACGATCCAAATTAAGCGACGAATGGTATTCTTGCATGCCGATCACTAAAATAAAAATATTTTAGTGTCTACAAAAATTTTGGGTGTCCAGATGTGGTCAGAACATAAGATATGCGCGAAAATGCAAACTTACGTCATTTTTGACAGTTTTAGTCCCTGTAAGATCAACTAAGCATGTTTTCGCACACCGAAGCACTCAAAGCTTATTTCTAAGCTATGTTTAGGTTATTTATGGTATGTTTTGCTTTTGATCAAGTTCTGGACTGTACGTTGCTGTGACACCTGGGTCACTACGACCATCAAACAAATGCCAAGCCAATGAAATATTGTATTTCATACTTGGGACCTGTATAAATATGTGTATCTTTTGCACATATCAATTCTTGTTTGATTTCAAACTCTAAATCGCTTTCTAGAAGGTTATGCGCGCACTGATGCGAAAATATAACCAGTTTAATGCAACGAACACTCCAGAATAGTGAAATAGGCTTAACATACCTTAAATAACCTTTACATAACTTAGAAATAAGTTTTGAAGGCTTTGGTATGGCAAAATCAAGATAAATCGCTTACAGGGACTAAATTTGACAAACCGCGAAAGTATGCGAATTTGAACTGTAACAGACATTTCAGAACACGACCATAAGTTAAACATACCATAAATATCCTTTACATAGCTTAGAAATAGGCTTTGAGTGGTTCGGTGTGCTAAAATAAACTTTTGGGTCATTCAGGGACTAAAAGCGTCAAAAAGTGCACAAGTTTGCACTTTCGCGCATAACTTACGTTCTGAATACATCCGGACATCCAAAAATTTATGTAAGCACTAAAACATTTTATTTTAGTGTTTGGCATAAGAAAAATCCATTCGTCGCGTCATTTGGATCGTTTTTCGCGCTTATGCGCATTCCGTCGTAATTAAGCGAACATCGCGATCCTACGGCCAAACGAACCGACATCTGAGATATTTTTGAGCACATTTTAAGTTCCCTATACTTTAACTTCATTTTAGAGCTTTGAAATGGGGTTAACGGGCCTTAAACACGTCGAAAATGGCCTTATTTCACAACAGGGACCAAAACTGCCAAAAATCAAAGTTTCTGGTCTGCAAGGTCCTTGCGCACCTCAACACTCTGAGTGTTACGATGCGCAGCAGTCCCCAGACATCAGAAACTTGCAGAAACTTTGAATCTGGTCCATTCCACCTTGCACATGGTTTTGGGGCAATACCATGGGCTCTAATGGTTTTAAAAAACCAGGGTTTTGAGGTGGAGGGTTGAGATTGAAGCACGGTTAACGAGGAACGATCTTAACGGCTCTACGAATCCTATAAATACCCCTTGCCTTCATTTGCCAAAACCCACAAGAATTATGATTTGAGAAGCTCTAAGTTGAAACCATTGTTTCATACCTGAGCTACTTGGATCAAGATTAGCATTCGGGGACCCTTTGTAAGTGTTCCTTCGTTCTTTTATTGCTTTTCGAGTCCGAAAGTCAAACTTTGTTTGACTTTCTGCATTGACCAGTTTATGGTCAATGCGAAGTTCGTTCGAACTTCGCAACGTGATTGTAATCACGATGGTTATAGTCCCTTGTGACTATGCCTAATGATTACCACGTTGTCTTGGGTCGTAAGGGTAAGCGATCTAATAAATCGCTTATACCTTCGATCCCGACCCATTTGGTCGATCATTAGGATCTGACCAAATACCATAGGTGACCATATTATATAGGGAATAACCTTCCGAGGTTATACCTTATGGTCGCTTCGTTAAGTAGTTGTATGATAGGGAGTTTATATGCCTTAGGTAAATTACCAAAATACCCTTTTCATGTGTAATTGGTAATTAAGCATATGTAACCTAAACTTTCGTCACTTAACTGATTATGTAAAATAATTAAACATTTTAGGCATATAATACTTGTCATAGGACTAGTTAGGCGAACGCGTTTCACGCGAACGACGCGTTAAAGTGTCATAAGCTACCTAAACGAGTCGTAATGGGTCGTAAGCCCTTATGTTAGGTTTCATTTAGTATGTAGGCTTTGTTAAACCATATTACATGAGTCTCCATACTCGTTTGGTTTACGAACCCTCATTTTATCCGATCCTCCAATTTAGGTCCGGTTTATTAACATAGTTACCTATATTAGGTGCCATTTGATATCCGTGATCCCTAGCATTGTTTGGTTGTTACTCAAGGACTACTAAGCAATCTCAAGTGAGTACATAGACCCCTCTTTTACTGTTTTCCAAACTGTTTTGGGGTGGAACACATGTGCCTACTTGTTACTTTCATGCTTTCCTGTTTTCACATCATATCCCTGTTATGTTCATTAGTACACTATTAGTACATGATTTACATTACATTTCTGCTATGTATGTTGACTGATAGCATGCTAGCACATTGATTACATGACTTTTCTGCTTTGTATGTTAACTTAGCATACTTACTACATCACTTTACAATACATTTCATGCTATGTACGCCCATTGTGTGCATACTTAGTACATTGTTTTACATTACACTTATGTTATGTATGTCCATTACGTGCATACTTAGTACATTGTTTTACATTACACTTATGCTATGTATGTCCATTACGTGCATACTTAGTACATTGTTTTACATTACACTTATGCTATGTATGTCCATTACGTGCATACTTAGTACATTGTTTTACATTACACTTATGCTATGTATGTCCATTACGTGCATACTTAGTACATTGTTTTACATCGCATTTCTGTTGCATATGCTCATCCAGCATATGAACACATTATACTACATATGCGAACCGTTGTAACCATTTGACTATGTGAACCGTCGTAACCCTTTGATTATATGAACCGTTTGTAACTATTGAACCGTGTGAACCATTTGTATCTGTTGACATGATTTACATTTGACAATAGACATTTGACTATACATAAACATTTCTACAATTGTTAAACATTTTACTTTGGTGGTTTAGTTTGAGTAAGTGATTTAAGTAACGAGGCGTATGTAATATGATACAAGCACGGTGGATACGCCGCTGGTACTTCCTATATATAAGGGTTTGTATGGTATCACATATTGTAGCGTTATTTGAATCATTTCAATTTGAGACATATAACATTTTATACAAATAACATACTTTTCACAAGACATTGATTTACAAACAACTTATCTTATACAAACTCATTTTACATGGTTATTCATTTAACCATACATTATTCTCTTATTTATACATATCATCTGATATCATCGTTTTTCAAATGATTTACAAGACAAAGCAAATTACAATGTTCATGACTAAACATTTTCTCAAACATAAGTCATGGATTCTGTTTTCACAAAACCTATGTATCTCACAGGCATTTTTATGCTGACGTACCTATTTTCACATGTGTTTTCAGGAGATGATGCATAGGACTTATCAAGACATACTTAGGCGGACCTGTGCCTTAGTGACTTAAAACGAGACAAGAACTAGTTAATTTTTGTTATATACTCTTTGGTTCTTGTTTAAAACAATGTAAACTTTCATGTTTGATTAATAAAACGAAACTTCAATTGCCATGGATTTGAAATAATTAATTCTGTTACAACACTCCCCGACGTTTCCGCCACGTTTGGTTGTTCCACGTGGTCGGGGTGTGACAGAAAAGTTGGTATCAGAGCCAATGGTTATAGGGAATTAGGTTATTAGTAATGCTTTGACCTAGTCTATAACCTTCTTAGGACCTTAACGCGAGTTTACTTGCGTTTAGTCATATAACAATACCGTCACCTATCCTTAGGCGACGACCACAACAAGAACATAAATTTCAAAACCGCTTTGAAAACTAATCATCTGTTCTAGAATGATTGATTACTAGGTTTTGAACCCTCTATTGTAAGGTTTTGAACCCCTTTGAATTTTCAAAACTCTCCTCAAAGTTTTGGGTCCTAAATAGTGTGAACACGTGCAAACTGGAAGAGTGAATGCCTGTACCCTGAGTTTTCTGTCTAAGGCTAGAGTGTTCGTACAAATCCACATAATCGGACCAGTTACTCTTACCTGGGAACTCTTGGGGTGAGTGTCCACTTACAGGCGAGCATGTCTTCGCGATACACTATGAGGATCTATTTGCTTTGATTCAGCCTTTGTGTTGTTTGTTTGCTTCGTGGTTCAAACAAATGACCATCAACCATGATTTTGGTTGGTAATTGTAACATCCTATTCTTACCCAATGCCATTTCATTTGTTTTCTTTCTTGTTTCCCTTTTAGAATGCCTCCTCGACGTGAAAACCAGATAGCGACTGCCGAACTGGCAGAAATCATTGCACAGCAAATGGCTGCTCAATTCCCAAACCTCTTTGCTCAATGGAACCAAGCCAACAGCAACAACAATGGTCCATGCAATTTCAAGAGTTTTAACTCGGCTAAACCACTTAAGTTTAGTGGTTCTGAGGGAGCGACTGGGCTTCTTCAATGGTTCGAGAGCATTGAGAATACTTTCCGCCATGTGCAGTGTCCTGACAATCGCAAGGTCGAGTTTTCTTCGAGTCTGTTCCAGAAGAGGGCCCTTACGTGGTGGAACGGGGTTATGAGAGACCGTGGTGCTGAGGTTGCCTTAGCCCAGACTTGGGCTGAACTTAGGGCTCTCATGATGAAGAAGTTTTGTCCTGGTCACGAGATCAGGGCCTTGGAAAGGGAATTCGACAATTTGAAGCAAGATAGCGGTGAGCATCGAGCCTACACGGACCCTTATGAGGAGTTAAGTCTGTTATGCCCAAACATGGTCACGCCTTTGGATAAGGCAATCGAAAAGTACATTGGTGGCCTCCCCGACTCAATACAAGACATTGTGACTGGTAGCAACCCTACTACTGTTAGGCAGGCCATTGAGCTATCTGCAACCTTGACTGAATCAAAGATTAGGAAAGGTAAACTTTTCCGAAAAGGTGACAAGAAACCGGTAGAATAATCGAACCCAATCGAGGAATCAAAGACCATGGATGAACAGGCTGGATCCTCTAAGAAATCAAAGAAGTGAAAGGCTTCTCAGAACTTCGCCGTGGTCGCTCACAATGATCAAGCCGTCCCCAACCAACCAACTCAACCCCCTGCCAGGAAACCCTACAACGGAAGTGCACCCTTATGCAACCAATGTGGTCTACATCATCATGCTGGTGTGAAGTGCCGCACATGCCAAGTTTGCGGACTTATAGGTCATACAGCGAGGGTTTGCCCAACAGCAGCTGCACCAAATCAAGTTAACAACAATCCTGCTCAAGCTCGTTTTCCACCGGGGTCTTGCTACAACTATGGCGAGATGGGCCATTTTCGTAGGAATTGCCCAAAGCTTGCTAATGCAAATCCAGCGCAGGGATGAGTATCTGACCGACAGAAGATAACGCTGTTTAGAAAATAATCGAGCCTTGTGTATTATTTTCTTTTGTTATCACGATCTATGAAACAATTGTTGTTATTGTTGTTATAAATAAATCTTTCATTTACATTTTAATATGTTTATGTGGTTGCATGTATAAACATATCCTCTACAATACCAACAATCAAGGAACCATATTCCTTGAAGAACAGACTACCCCCAAATTTCTTCCATTGTATGATCTCTTGCGTTTTCCACGAAAATCCTAAGTACCCGTTTCTTCCAAGAGAAACGAAGTACGAGGTGCCAAGTTAATAGCAATCAATAACAAGATAATATCAATTAAACAATTATGTGATTATGTGCTTATGTGTTCCCTTTTATGCGTCATGTGATCCAAATTATGTTATCCAAATCCTCGTAGAATCTTACATATCCTTGTACAAGAGATTCATAGTAGGATACCCAAAGGTACTACCTAAAATCCTTAATGGACTTCTACGCTGTAGTTAAGTCCCTTGGATTATAAAGTACTACTTCATAATTAGACCCCTTTAGTGGTCTAGTTAAACTGATCGATCCAAAAATCTGGTTAGGAATATTATGTGATGATATAGATGAAAGGACTCCTTGGTGGCCTAATTAAGAAGATCCTCTGTCGATCTAATTAAAAGGACCCTATGGTAGTCTAGTCACCCTCATCACAAGTTTGATATCCTTCCCCACAACATTACAAAACGAACTGTGCGGACTGTGCAAGGAATTACGTAATTATGGATGCATACATAATTATGGAATTTAGTGCACAGAAATCACAGCAAGTTCTATCATGTATCTAAGTTAACCCAATTCATTTCCAATTCTGATGAAGCATCCATGGAGGAAAAATGAACTAGCTATTCATTTTTCACTTCCGAGGAATATCCGTTGAGGAAATGAATATCCGTTTATCCTTCATTTCCAACTCTGAGGAAGCAACCGTTGAAAATGACTCCGTTAGTTCATTTTCGTTTCTGAAGATTATCCGTTGAGGAAATGAATATCCGTTTATCCTTCAATTCCAACTCTGAAGAAGCAACCTTTGAAAATGACTCCGTTAGTTCATTTTCGTTTCTGAAGATTATCCGTTGAGGAAATGAATATCCGTTGTTAAATCTTTCATTTCCATACCTGAGGAAGCAACCGTTGAAAATGACTCCATTAGTTCATTTTCGTTTCTGAAGATTATCCGTTGAGGAAATGAATATCCGTTGATTATTCCTTCATTTCAAATTCTGAAGAATAACCGTTGAGGAAAATGACCCCGTTTGTTCATTTTCGTTCTGAAGAATATCCATTGAGAGAAATGAATATCCGTGGATTATTCCTTCATTCCCGTTTCTGACGAAGGACCCGTTGAGGAAGAATGAATCATCCATTCGTTTTCACTTCTGAAGAATATCCGTTGAGGGAAATGTATATCCGTTTACTTAAAAATCCCTTATTTTCCATTTCCGAAGAACCCGTTGAAGAAAATGACTCCGTTCGTTCATTTTCGCTTCTGAAAAATATCCGTTGAGGAAAATAACAAAATTATGCTTTACATATCTTTGATGGCTATTTAACACAAAGTCATAGACAGACTTCTACGAATAAATTTCGGGACGAAATTTCCATAAGTAGGGGAGACTGTGACACCTGGGTCACTGCGACCATCAAACAAATGCCAAGCCAATGAAATATTGTATTTCATACTTGGGACCTGTATAAATATGTGTATCTTTTGCACATATCAATTCTTGTTCGATTTCAAACTCTAAATCGCTTTCTGGAAGGTTATGCGCGCACTGATGCGAAAATATAGCCAGTTTAATGCAACGAACACTCCGGAATAGTTAAATAGGCTTAACATACCTTAAATAACCTTTACATAACTTAGAAATAAGTTTTGAAGGCTTTGGAATGGCAAAATCAAGATAAATCGCTTATAGGGACTAAACTTGACAAACCGCGAAAGCATGCCAATTTGAACTGTAACAGACATTTCGGAACACGACCATAAGTTAAAAATACCATAAATATCCTTTACATAGCTTAGAAATAGGCTTTGAGGGGTTCGGTGTGCTAAAATAAACTTTTGGGTCATTCAGGGACTAAAAGCGTCAAAAAGTGCACAAGTTTGCACTTTCGCGCATAACTTACGTTCTGAATACATCCGGACATCCAAAAATTTATGTAAGCACTAAAACATTTTATTTTAGTGTTTGGCATAAGAAAAATCCATTCGTCGCGTCATTTGGATCGTTTTTCGCGCTTATGCGCATTCCGTCGTAATTAAGCGAACATCGCGATCGTACGGCCAAACGAACCGACATCTGAGATATTTTTGAGCACATTTTAAGTTCCCTATACTTTAACTTCATTTTAGATCTTTGAAATGGGGTTAACGGGCCTTAAACGCGTCGAAAATGTCCTTATTTCACAACAGGGACCAAAACTGCCAAAAATCAAAGTTTCTGGTCTGCAAGGTCCTTGCGCACCTCAACACTCTGAGTGTTACGGTGCGCAAGCAGTCCCCGGACAGCAGAAACTTGCAGAAACTTTGAATCTGGTCCATTCCACCTTGCACATGGTTTTGGGGCAATACCATGGGCTCTAATGGTTTTCAAAAACAAGGGTTTTGAGGTGGAGGGTTGAGATTGAAGCACGGTTAACGAGGAACGATCTTAACGGCTCTACGAATCCTATAAATACCCCTTGCCTTCATTTGCCAAAACCCACAAGAATTTTGATTTGAGAAGCTCTAAGTTGAAACCATTGTTTCATACCTGAGCTACTTGGATCGAGATTAGCATTCGGGGACCCTTTGTAAGTGTTCCTTCGTTCTTTTATTGCTTTTCGAGTCCGAAAGTCAAACTTTGTTTGACTTTCTGCATTGACCAGTTTATGGTCAATGCGAAGTTCGTTCGAACTTCGCAACGTGATTGTAATCACGATGGTTATAGTCCCTTGTGACTATGCCTACTGATTACCACGTTGTCTAGGGTCGTAAGGGTAAGCGATCTAATAAATCGCTTATACCTTCGAACCCGACCCATTTGGTCGATCATTAGGATCTGACCAAATACCATAGGTGACCATAGTATATAGGGAATAACCTTCCGAGGTTATACCTTATGGTCGCTTCGTTAAGTAGTTGTATGATAGGTAGTTTATATGCCTTAGGCATGGTTGTAAAACAAGGTTTCCAAGGCCGAGTACTCCCCGAGTAGTCGCTATAAGGCAGGCTGCCGAGGCGACTTTCTTTGACTCCGCCTAATTACTCGGAGTCGGTCAAATGCGGTCAACCTCGACAAGAATTGGATCTAGTAGGTCAACTCGGGCCTAGTTTGACTTAAATAATAATATAACATAATTTCTATGCCTATCATATTAAAGAATGAATATCATTTTCACGTATTTTGTTATAAATATTAGTAAATTTGTGTTATTTGACATATATTTAATCTCCAAAAAGTAATTTCTTTATAATTTAACATGTCCGAGTACTCCCCGAGTACTCTCCGCGTAGACCGAGTACTCTCAACTCCCCGGTCGACCGACTAGGGAGCGTCTAGCGACTTTTGCAACCATGGCCTTAGGTAAATTACCAAAATACCCTTTTCATGTGTAATTGGTAATTAAGCATATGTAACCTAAAATTTCATCACTTAACTGATTATGTAACATAATTAAACATTTTAGGCATATAATACTTGTCATAGGACTAGTTAGGCGAACGCGTTTCACGCGAACGACGCGTTAAAGTAACATAAGCTACCTAAACGAGTCGTAATGGGTCGTAAGCCCTTATGTTAGGTTTCATTTAGTATGTAGGCTTTGTTAAACCATATTACACGAGTCTCCATACTCGTTTGGTTTACGAACCCTCATTCTATCCGATCGTCCGATTTAGGTCCGGTTTATTAACATAGTTACCTATATTAGGTGCCGTTTGATATCCGTGATCTCTAGCATTGTTTGGTTGTTACTCAAGGACTACTAAGCAATCTCAAGTGAGTACATAGACCCCTCTTTTACTGTTTTCCAAACTGTTTTGGGGTGGAACACATGTGCCTACTTGTTACTTTCATGCTTTCCTGTTTTCACATCATATCCCTGTTATGTTCATTAGTACACTATTAGTACATGATTTACATTACATTTCTGCTATGTATGTTGACTGATAGCATGCTAGCACATTGATTACATGACTTTTCTGCTTTGTATGTTAACTTAGCATACTTACTACATCACTTTACAATACATTTCATGCTATGTACGCCCATTGTGTGCATACTTAGTACATTGTTTTACATTACACTTATGTTATGTATGTCCATTACGTGCATACTTAGTACATTGTTTTACATTACACTTATGCTATGTATGTCCATTACGTGCATACTTAGTACATTGTTTTACATTACACTTATGCTATGTATGTCCATTACGTGCATACTTAGTACATTGTTTTACATTACACTTATGCTATGTATGTCCATTACGTGCATACTTAGTACATTGTTTTACATCGCATTTCTGTTGCATATGCTCATCCAGCATATGAACACATTATACTACATATGCGAACCGTTGTAACCATTTGACTATGTGAACCGTCGTAACCCTTTGATTATATGAACCGTTTGTAACTATTGAACCGTGTGAACCATTTGTATCTGTTGACATGATTTACATTTGACAATAGACATTTGACTATACATAAACATTTCTACAATTGTTAAACATTTTACTTTGGTGGTTTAGTTTGAGTAAGTGATTTAAGTAACGAGGCGTATGTAATATGATACAAGCACGGTGGATACGCCGCTGGTACTTCCTATATATAAGGGTTTGTATGGTATCACATATTGTAGCGTTATTTGAATCATTTCAATTTGAGACATATAACATTTTATACAAATAACATACTTTTCACAAGACATTGATTTACAAACAACTTATCTTATACAAACTCATTTTACATGGTTATTCATTTAACCATACATTATTCTCTTATTTATACATATCATCTGATATCATCGTTTTTCAAATGATTTACAAGACAAAGCAAATTACAATGTTCATGACTAAACATTTTCTCAAACATAAGTCATGGATTCTGTTTTCACAAAACCTATGTATCTCACAGGCATTTTTATGCTGACGTACCTATTTTCACATGTGTTTTCAGGAGATGATGCATAGGACTTATCAAGACATACTTAGGCGGACCTGTGCCTTAGTGACTTAAAACGAGACAAGAACTAGTTAATTTTTGTTATATACTCTTTGGTTCTTGTTTAAAACAATGTAAACTTTCATGTTTGATTAATAAAACGAAACTTCAATTGCCATGGATTTGAAATAATTAATTCTGTTACAACACTCCCCGACGTTTCCGCCACGTTTGGTTGTTCCACGTGGTCGGGGTGTGACAGAAAAGTTGGTATCAGAGCCAATGGTTATAGGGAATTAGGTTATTAGTAATGCTTTGACCTAGTCTATAACCTTCTTAGGACCTTAACGCGAGTTTACTTGCGTTTAGTCATATAACAATACCGTCACCTATCCTTAGGCGACGACCACAACAAGAACATAAATTTCAAAACCGCTTTGAAAACTAATCATCTGTTCTAGAATGATTGATTACTAGGTTTTGAACCCTCTATTGTAAGGTTTTGAACCCCTTTGAATTTTCAAAACTCTCCTCAAAGTTTTGGGTCCTAAATAGTGTGAACACGTGCAAACTGGAAGAGTGAATGCCTGTACCCTGAGTTTTCTGTCTAAGGCTAGAGTGTTCGTACAAATCCACATAATCGGACCAGTTACTCTTACCTGGGAACTCTTGGGGTGAGTGTCCACTTACAGGCGAGCATGTCTTCGCGATACACTATGAGGATCTATTTGCTTTGATTCAGCCTTTGTGTTGTTTGTTTGCTTCGTGGTTCAAACAAATGACCATCAACCATGATTTTGGTTGGTAATTGTAACATCCTATTCTTACCCAATGCCATTTCATTTGTTTTCTTTCTTGTTTCCCTTTTAGAATGCCTCCTCGACGTGAAAACCAGATAGCGACTGCCGAACTGGCAGAAATCATTGCACAGCAAATGGCTGCTCAATTCCCAAACCTCTTTGCTCAATGGAACCAAGCCAACAGCAACAACAATGGTCCATGCAATTTCAAGAGTTTTAACTCGGCTAAACCACTTAAGTTTAGTGGTTCTGAGGGAGCGACTGGGCTTCTTCAATGGTTCGAGAGCATTGAGAATACTTTCCGCCATGTGCAGTGTCCTGACAATCGCAAGGTCGAGTTTTCTTCGAGTCTGTTCCAGAAGAGGGCCCTTACGTGGTGGAACGGGGTTATGAGAGACCGTGGTGCTGAGGTTGCCTTAGCCCAGACTTGGGCTGAACTTAGGGCTCTCATGATGAAGAAGTTTTGTCCTCGTCACGAGATCAGGGCCTTGGAAAGGGAATTCGACAATTTGAAGCAAGATAGCGGTGAGCATCGAGCCTACACGGACCCTTATGAGGAGTTAAGTCTGTTATGCCCAAACATGGTCACGCCTTTGGATAAGGCAATCGAAAAGTACATTGGTGGCCTCCCCGACTCAATACAAGACATTGTGACTGGTAGCAACCCTACTACTGTTAGGCAGGCCATTGAGCTATCTGCAACCTTGACTGAATCAAAGATTAGGAAAGGTAAACTTTTCCGAAAAGGTGACAAGAAACCGGTAGAATAATCGAACCCAATCGAGGAATCAAAGACCATGGATGAACAGGCTGGATCCTCTAAGAAATCAAAGAAGTGAAAGGCTTCTCAGAACTTCGCCGTGGTCGCTCACAATGATCAAGCCGTCCCCAACCAACCAACTCAACCCCCTGCCAGGAAACCCTACAACGGAAGTGCACCCTTATGCAACCAATGTGGTCTACATCATCATGCTGGTGTGAAGTGCCGCACATGCCAAGTTTGCGGACTTATAGGTCATACAGCGAGGGTTTGCCCAACAGCAGCTGCACCAAATCAAGTTAACAACAATCCTGCTCAAGCTCGTTTTCCACCGGGGTCTTGCTACAACTATGGCGAGATGGGCCATTTTCGTAGGAATTGCCCAAAGCTTGCTAATGCAAATCCAGCGCAGGGATGAGTATCTGACCGACAGAAGATAACGCTGTTTAGAAAATAATCGAGCCTTGTGTATTATTTTCTTTTGTTATCACGATCTATGAAACAATTGTTGTTATTGTTGTTATAAATAAATCTTTCATTTACATTTTAATATGTTTATGTGGTTGCATGTATAAACATATCCTCTACAATACCAACAATCAAGGAACCATATTCCTTGAAGAACAGACTACCCCCAAATTTCTTCCATTGTATGATCTCTTGCGTTTTCCACGAAAATCCTAAGTACCCGTTTCTTCCAAGAGAAACGAAGTACGAGGTGCCAAGTTAATAGCAATCAATAACAAGATAATATCAATTAAACAATTATGTGATTATGTGCTTATGTGTTCCCTTTTATGCGTCATGTGATCCAAATTATGTTATCCAAATCCTCGTAGAATCTTACATATCCTTGTACAAGAGATTCATAGTAGGATACCCAAAGGTACTACCTAAAATCCTTAATGGACTTCTACGCTGTAGTTAAGTCCCTTGGATTATAAAGTACTACTTCATAATTAGACCCCTTTAGTGGTCTAGTTAAACTGATCGATCCAAAAATCTGGTTAGGAATATTATGTGATGATATAGATGAAAGGACTCCTTGGTGGCCTAATTAAGAAGATCCTCTGTCGATCTAATTAAAAGGACCCTATGGTAGTCTAGTCACCCTCATCACAAGTTTGATATCCTTCCCCACAACATTACAAAACGAACTGTGCGGACTGTGCAAGGAATTACGTAATTATGGATGCATACATAATTATGGAATTTAGTGCACAGAAATCACAGCAAGTTCTATCATGTATCTAAGTTAACCCAATTCATTTCCAATTCTGATGAAGCATCCATGGAGGAAAAATGAACTAGCTATTCATTTTTCACTTCCGAGGAATATCCGTTGAGGAAATGAATATCCGTTTATCCTTCATTTCCAACTCTGAGGAAGCAACCGTTGAAAATGACTCCGTTAGTTCATTTTCGTTTCTGAAGATTATCCGTTGAGGAAATGAATATCCGTTTATCCTTCAATTCCAACTCTGAAGAAGCAACCTTTGAAAATGACTCCGTTAGTTCATTTTCGTTTCTGAAGATTATCCGTTGAGGAAATGAATATCCGTTGTTAAATCTTTCATTTCCATACCTGAGGAAGCAACCGTTGAAAATGACTCCGTTAGTTCATTTTCGTTTCTGAAGATTATCCGTTGAGGAAATGAATATCCGTTGATTATTCCTTCATTTCAAATTCTGAAGAATAACCGTTGAGGAAAATGACCCCGTTTGTTCATTTTCGTTCTGAAGAATATCCATTGAGAGAAATGAATATCCGTGGATTATTCCTTCATTCCCGTTTCTGACGAAGGACCCGTTGAGGAAGAATGAATCATCCATTCGTTTTCACTTCTGAAGAATATCCGTTGAGGGAAATGTATATCCGTTTACTTAAAAATCCCTTATTTTCCATTTCCGAAGAACCCGTTGAAGAAAATGACTCCGTTCGTTCATTTTCGCTTCTGAAAAATATCCGTTGAGGAAAATAACAAAATTATGCTTTACATATCTTTGATGGCTATTTAACACAAAGTCATAGACAGACTTCTACGAATAAATTTCGGGACGAAATTTCCATAAGTAGGGGAGACTGTGACACCTGGGTCACTGCGACCATCAAACAAATGCCAAGCCAATGAAATATTGTATTTCATACTTGGGACCTGTATAAATATGTGTATCTTTTGCACATATCAATTCTTGTTCGATTTCAAACTCTAAATCGCTTTCTGGAAGGTTATGCGCGCACTGATGCGAAAATATAGCCAGTTTAATGCAACGAACACTCCGGAATAGTTAAATAGGCTTAACATACCTTAAATAACCTTTACATAACTTAGAAATAAGTTTTGAAGGCTTTGGAATGGCAAAATCAAGATAAATCGCTTATAGGGACTAAACTTGACAAACCGCGAAAGCATGCCAATTTGAACTGTAACAGACATTTCGGAACACGACCATAAGTTAAAAATACCATAAATATCCTTTACATAGCTTAGAAATAGGCTTTGAGGGGTTCGGTGTGCTAAAATAAACTTTTGGGTCATTCAGGGACTAAAAGCGTCAAAAAGTGCACAAGTTTGCACTTTCGCGCATAACTTACGTTCTGAATACATCCGGACATCCAAAAATTTATGTAAGCACTAAAACATTTTATTTTAGTGTTTGGCATAAGAAAAATCCATTCGTCGCGTCATTTGGATCGTTTTTCGCGCTTATGCGCATTCCGTCGTAATTAAGCGAACATCGCGATCGTACGGCCAAACGAACCGACATCTGAGATATTTTTGAGCACATTTTAAGTTCCCTATACTTTAACTTCATTTTAGATCTTTGAAATGGGGTTAACGGGCCTTAAACGCGTCGAAAATGTCCTTATTTCACAACAGGGACCAAAACTGCCAAAAATCAAAGTTTCTGGTCTGCAAGGTCCTTGCGCACCTCAACACTCTGAGTGTTACGGTGCGCAAGCAGTCCCCGGACAGCAGAAACTTGCAGAAACTTTGAATCTGGTCCATTCCACCTTGCACATGGTTTTGGGGCAATACCACGGGCTCTAATGGTTTTCAAAAACAAGGGTTTTGAGGTGGAGGGTTGAGATTGAAGCACGGTTAACGAGGAACGATCTTAACGGCTCTACGAATCCTATAAATACCCCTTGCCTTCATTTGCCAAAACCCACAAGAATTTTGATTTGAGAAGCTCTAAGTTGAAACCATTGTTTCATACCTGAGCTACTTGGATCGAGATTAGCATTCGGGGACCCTTTGTAAGTGTTCCTTCGTTCTTTTATTGCTTTTCGAGTCCGAAAGTCAAACTTTGTTTGACTTTCTGCATTGACCAGTTTATGGTCAATGCGAAGTTCGTTCGAACTTCGCAACGTGATTGTAATCACGATGGTTATAGTCCCTTGTGACTATGCCTACTGATTACCACGTTGTCTAGGGTCGTAAGGGTAAGCGATCTAATAAATCGCTTATACCTTCGAACCCGACCCATTTGGTCGATCATTAGGATCTGACCAAATACCATAGGTGACCATAGTATATAGGGAATAACCTTCCGAGGTTATACCTTATGGTCGCTTCGTTAAGTAGTTGTATGATAGGTAGTTTATATGCCTTAGGCATGGTTGTAAAACAAGGTTTCCAAGGCCGAGTACTCCCCGAGTAGTCGCTATAAGGCAGGCTGCCGAGGCGACTTTCTTTGACTCCGCCTAATTACTCGGAGTCGGTCAAATGCGGTCAACCTCGACAAGAATTGGATCTAGTAGGTCAACTCGGGCCTAGTTTGACTTAAATAATAATATAACATAATTTCTATGCCTATCATATTAAAGAATGAATATCATTTTCACGTATTTTGTTATAAATATTAGTAAATTTGTGTTATTTGACATATATTTAATCTCCAAAAAGTAATTTCTTTATAATTTAACATGTCCGAGTACTCCCCGAGTACTCTCCGCGTAGACCGAGTACTCTCAACTCCCCGGTCGACCGACTAGGGAGCGTCTAGCGACTTTTGCAACCATGGCCTTAGGTAAATTACCAAAATACCCTTTTCATGTGTAATTGGTAATTAAGCATATGTAACCTAAAATTTCATCACTTAACTGATTATGTAACATAATTAAACATTTTAGGCATATAATACTTGTCATAGGACTAGTTAGGCGAACGCGTTTCACGCGAACGACGCGTTAAAGTAACATAAGCTACCTAAACGAGTCGTAATGGGTCGTAAGCCCTTATGTTAGGTTTCATTTAGTATGTAGGCTTTGTTAAACCATATTACACGAGTCTCCATACTCGTTTGGTTTACGAACCCTCATTCTATCCGATCGTCCGATTTAGGTCCGGTTTATTAACATAGTTACCTATATTAGGTGCCGTTTGATATCCGTGATCTCTAGCATTGTTTGGTTGTTACTCAAGGACTACTAAGCAATCTCAAGTGAGTACATAGACCCCTCTTTTACTGTTTTCCAAACTGTTTTGGGGTGGAACACATGTGCCTACTTGTTACTTTCATGCTTTCCTGTTTTCACATCATATCCCTGTTATGTTCATTAGTACACTATTAGTACATGATTTACATTACATTTCTGCTATGTATGTTGACTGATAGCATGCTAACACATTGATTACATGACTTTTCTGCTTTGTATGTTAACTTAGCATACTTAGTACATCACTTTACAATACATTTTATGCTATGTACGCCCATTGTGTGCATACTTAGTACATTGTTTTACATTACACTTATGCTATGTATATCCATTACGTGCATACTTAGTACATTGTTTTACATTACACTTATGCTATGTATGTCCATTACGTGCATACTTAGTACATTGTTTTACATTACACTTATGCTATGTATGTCCATTACGTGCATACTTAGTACATTGTTTTACATCGCATTTCTGTTGCATATGCTCATCCAGCATATGAACACATTATACTACATATGCGAACCGTTGTAACCATTTGACTATGTGAACCGTCGTAACCCTTTGATTATATGAACCGCTCGTATCTATTGAACCGTGTGAACCATTTGTATCTGTTGACATGATTTACATTTGACAATAGACATTTGACTATACATAAACATTTCTACAATTGTTAAACATTTTACTTTGGTGGTTTGGTTTGAGTAAGTGATTTAAGTAAAGAGGCGTATGTAATATGATACAAGCACGGTGGATACGCTGCTGGTACTTCCTATATATAAGTGTTTGTATGGTATCACATATTGTAGCGTTATTTGAATCATTTCAATTTGAGACATATAACATTTTATACAAATAACATACTTTTCACAAGACATTGATTTACAAACAACTTATCTTATACAAACTCATTTTACATGCTTATTCATTTAACCATACATTATTCTCTTATTTATACATATCATCTGATATCATCGTTTTTCAAATGATTTACAAGACAAAGCAAATTACAAGGTTCATGACTAAACATTTTCTCAAACATAAGTCATGGATTCTGTTTTCACAAAACCTATGTATCTCACAGGCATTTTTATGCTGACGTACCTATTTTCACATGTGTTTTCAGGAGATGATGCATAGGACTTATCAAGACATACTTAGGCGGACCTGTGCCTTAGTGACTTAAAACGAGACAAGAACTAGTTAATTTTTGTTATATACTCTTTGGTTCTTGTTTAAAACAATGTAAACTTTCATGTTTGATTAATAAAACGAAACTTCAATTGCCATGGATTTGAAACAATTAATTCTGTTACAACACTCCCCGACGTTTCTGCCACGTTTGGTTGTTCCATGTGGTCGGGGTGTGACAGTTGCCTTATGAAACGGCAGACTTTTGCAGTTTGACGCAAATAGTCCCTGTGAGCGAATAAACTTGTTTTTGCCATACCAAAGCCTTCAAAACTTATTTCTAAGTTATGTAAAGGTTATTTAAGGTATGTTAAGCTCATTTTGCTATTCCGGAGTGTTTGTCGGGTTAAACTGATTACGTTTACGCATCAGTTTGCGTATAACCTCCCAGAAAGCGATATAGAGTTCAAAATCGATCAAAAATCAAAACGTGCATAATATCAAACATAAATAACAAACATTGAGATCAAAACACATTGTTTTATTAATATTTAATTGTTCAGAGTTTGTAAAATGATTACACCAGCACAGATGTCACATGTTTGGGTGGTGCTTGGCCGTAGGTAAGAAGAGAAGGGAGAAAAGAAGTGTGTGTTGTGTTTGTGAAGGAAATAAGATGGTTATGAACCTAAAGGTGCACTTATAATCTTCCACACTTTATAATTGAAGGTGTAATGTGTTTAGTAAAGTGAGACATAATCTAATTAAATAAGCAAATCAAATCTTGAGTGGGGGCCACATGTTGGCTGATTATAGGTGGGGGGGTCTTAGGCTAGGTTGTAACTAGATAGTTAGATTATGGTTAGATTTCAAGTGTTTAGTTAGGTTATTTAGTTACTAGGTGTTATATAGTGTGTTATGATGTTTGAGGACCATAACTAGCTTGGTAATATTAAAACAATGCTTCTAGTGAAAATTTGGTGTTTCGGGTAGTGTCCGGTTATTCGGTTGGTTACCGATTCGTTAAGGTGCTAAACTACGCAGTTTAGTAAGCTTTATGTTACCTTTTGTGACCGTTTTGATTCCCGACACTTAGGAAAGCATTCAGGACCATTTAACCATATTTCTGCATGATATTAAAGTGTTTAAATGCTGAATTTTGCTGATTTCTGCCGAATTCTGCAGTTTATATTAGTTTTAGGCACTTTCCGGCACTTAAACTATCTCTAGAAAGGTAGTTTTGTGATCCTTAATTTCCTACACACTATACTAGTGTAACTCTTGGTATCTAGCTTATTCTGTGTCTCAATACCATGTCTGTCTATGTACTGAACTCCGTCATCATTTTTCTGGTTTGTTTGATAACTTGCTAACTGTGTTTCGTGCATCATTTGAATCAACAAAGTTTGCATGCAATAATGATATTTCATTTGCAATATATGATGCACATGTATGTATGATGTCAATATTCAGAAAGTAATTCAAGTCATTAATTGTGATTCAGCACAGTCATTAAGCACTAATCATTGATTAATAATTGTATGGATACCTGAAATTTTGACAGTTGTCACAACTTGCAACAAACCTTTCTAGAAATAGGCTTCCCCAAAGTAAGGGGATGGGTCAGGACTGTACCATTTATAGCCTCCTCTAACACGGTTGCTGATACAAGAGTTTTTTATTGGAGATACAAGAGTATCTAAATGCTGGATTGGATTATATTATTTTGTAAGATTGGATAATTATTTCAATAAAAAGGTTTGTAATCATAATCATACTAATTTAATTATAAATTAAAAAATGAGAAATAAAGGTGTTCACAAGTCAGTTAGAACTGAAGCACGTGACCTACACAAATCAAAATAAAGTCGACAGACTTACCTCAACCACCATCGACCGCCGGGATCTCGTCTCAGTTGCGATGGACATGCTCGAGAAACCAACCAGAACTGAAGCAGGTGACCTACACAAATCAAAAGAAGAATCAGTGTTTGTTTGCGCATTCGACGTGATGAACTTGTTCAGTCTATTCGACGTATTTAACTTTTTCAGTCTATTCGATGTGTACCCATAATTTCTTTAAATCAGCAACTGAATCTTTTTTGTTGGTAATTAACTAATAATATTTATTTTCTATTAAAAATCCATTAATATGGTTGCTCAAGGCACTAAACATAACTCTTGTCGCAAACAGAATTTTAACCAGATCCAAACACATATGTGGAAGTATTAAACAAATCAGACTCAAATAACAAACAAAAACATTAGATGTGGTTTATAACAGTACCTAGAGGTCAACCCCAGTTGATCTTGTGTCGAATAGAAAGAAAATCATCGATTCGGTGTCATTGAAACCCTATCCAAACACATATGTAGAAATATTAAACTGATCAGACTCAAATAACAAACAAAAAACGTATGAAATTACAGATTTAGACTTCATATACCGTTCAGCTTCATACACGTTGTTAGGGTTTCACTCCACGACCCATCAGCCACCAGATCCAAACACATATGTAGAAGTATAAACATACCAGACTCAAATAACAAACAAAAAACGTATGAAAATACAGATTTAGACTTCATATACCATTCAGCTTCGTCGACGTAGTTAGGGTTTCACTCTACGACCCATGCTTCCTGGTATATGAACAATGAAGCTTGATGACCAGAGGCAAATACTTTCCACACAATCCATAAATTACCAAAAATCATTCAGAAAACATAAAAAAATTAATATTAAATAATAAGAGGCTAGACAACGTAATACCAAAAATAAAGTTTCTATCAACAATTTATATTTATAAACACCATGTGCACATTATCCGAAGAACCATCCTTACAAACAACTGGTTGAATTAGTTGGTTTCAGCAATGTCGAGTAATTGTATTAGCGTTGGGAGAGAACACATGAAGGGGAAGAGATCAGGACCTGCTATTCATGGATATTAAAACAATGAACAACCCTTTTATTGTGTCTGTGATTAAATAAATAAATAGATAGAAACAAAAAACAAAAATCAAAAGCCCTAAATGAGACAACCTGCACAACGTAGCAAAGAGAAGATGATGGTAGATGCTCTAGATCTAACCCCGTGGTTCAGCGTTCTTGATGAATTTGAGAGAGAAAGAGAGAAAAGGAGTAAGACCTGAATGATGAAAGATTTTCAAGATTCCTAGAACAAGGGTTGCAGGTTACCTTCATCGATATGGTGAAATCCTCATAGAAAACGACATCTGGTGAGAGATCTGGCATAATGTTCTTGAGTCGCCGAGAGAGAGAAGGTCTGAAGAAGTTTTGTGACATGTGTGAGGTGTGAGAGAGAAGGGAAAGGGTTTGTTGATCCGTGTGAACTGAATAACAACCGTTAGATCGCCATCCGTGTCAAAAAGTGAGAGAAATGGACGGCTGAAGATGAATCAATTGAAGGGTAAATTGTTTGTATTTTTTTTGGTGCTTTAAGTGTTGTACATTGTGCATTGATAGTGTTTTAAGTACATTGGCAAATTACCTTAAGTTGCCCCTCGGATATCTATTATATATATAGTATAGAAAAGAGAGACAGAGAAGTGTTAGAAAAATGAGAGAGATAAGTGTTTAAAAAATTATGATGATGCGAAAATGACATATTACTTAACATTATTTTAGGCGTTTTTCACTTTTCTTATTTTAAATGGTCATATGATATCCAAATGCTAGAGCATCTCTATTGGGGATATCGGGAGTCGTCCGGATTTTCGGACTCCACTTCCAGACTAACGCATGCGTTGGAGGTGATGGTTTAGAGAGGTATGGTCCGCTGAAGCAAACTCTATCCATACCCCAAATGTGAGCCCCCTTTAACCGTTAAACACTTAAAAATGGTTATTTTCTTAAAATAAATTAAAATTTAAACATAAATGAAATTTAACCAACAACTATATATACATACTTTTACATACATATCTCTAACAAACTAAGGTGGTGTTTGTTTTTTGCTAGAAGCACTTCAGAACCTCTTATGTCTGCGTCGCGCAGACCACGCGCAGATATAAGGGTCTGCAGCTTGTTTGTTTTCTCGCAGACCTTTCATTAAAAAAGGTCTGCAAGACCTCTTCTTCATATAGACATGAATCAATGTCTTCTAATGTCTGCACAACCTCTTCTCCTCCACATTTTGAAAACACAGATAACCCTTCTCCTCCTCCACCCTTCTTCTGCTCCACAGACCACCGCCTCCTCCGACGTCTCCCGCACATCTCCAGCCGCACCCCCACCACCTCGAGAACTCCACCGTCTCCCGCACATCTCCAAGTATGAATTTAGGGTTTTTTTAGAGTGAGACGGTAGAGAGAGAGAGGGGGCGGCAGGAGAGAGAGGGAAAAAAGAGAGAGGGATCGGCGGTGGTGGGTTTGATGGCGGTGGTGGAACGAAGAAAGAGAGGGGGGCGACAGGAGAGAGAGAGGGGGGGGCGACAGGAGAGAGAGAGGGAAAGAAGAGAGAGAGAGAGAGATCGACGGTGGTGGTGGGTTTTGATGGCGGTGTTGGTGGCGGTGGTGGTAGCCGACGTGGTGGTGGCGGAAGGTTGTGGTTGTGGTGGTGGTAGATGAAGGCAGAGAGAGAGAGAGACAAGAGAGAGGAGAAGGTCGGCAGTGTGTGTTGTGTGTGTGTTGAAGAGGTTTTTATGTAAAAAAAACAAACCCTCTTCTCCTTGCAGACTGCAGACATTTGGTCCACCTCTTCTCCTGCAGATGCCTGCAGATGTGGTCCGCAGACTGTAGACATTTTACCTCTTTTAAAACAAACACCACCTAAGACTCTCGCCATTCACTTCCACTTTATCAAATTCACATTCATTTTCAAACACAATTTGACACGTTTATGAACCAGAGTTATAATGTCGAACTAAATTAATGTTTATAAAATTTTTTTTTAAGGAAACAAAATCACAATGAATCCCAAAATAGGTTAGGATGCTAACAAAATTCAATCCCAAAACATCTACTAACACAAACCAGTGGCGAAACTTGAAAATTTCCACCGGGGGGTCGGAAGTCACCGGAACTAAAAGTTCTATATAAGTAATTTTTTTATAAAACCCGGGGGGGTCGAAAACGTATATACCTAAAAATTTCTATAAGAAACGTACATATATAACACTACTGAGCGAAAAGTTCTGGGGGTCGGGCGCCCCTCCCTGCCCCTTGAAAGCTACGCCCCTGACACAAACCCTACACCGAAAGTTGGTCATGAGTGAATTAGCCTCGTATGGTCACTATTGGATCTTCAATTCTTGATTTGGATTCTTGAAACATAGATGTGATATCAAGTGGGATGATTCTAGATCTCCAAAATCACCTCTTTCTCTCTGGAATTCGTTTGAAAGAAGCCCTCGTCGAAACCCTAACTATGTGTTGTCGAGTTTAATAAACGAAAGAAAAGAAGAGAAAATGAATCCAGGAAAGAAAAAAAGGAGTGGAAAGGAATATTTTAATTAACTACTGTGTTCCACAGAAGGAAATCAAAAGAAAAGTAAGGATTTTATGTATTAAAAATCTTTTCCCTTCAAATCTATCCAATTTGAAAGGATTTAAAATGAAGGGAAAACACATAAGTTTTCCCTCCATTTCTCTCATTTTCTTCCTTAAAAAAACTATGGAACACGACTTCTTTTACATCCTTCAAAATCCTGTCTTTTCCTTTTGTTAAATGAAACTCGGGAACATGACGTAGGTTTTTCCATTAGATAGGTCATTCAAAAAGTAAATTTCTTAATTTGCCCTGCCGCGACGAATGCTACGTTGAAGCCACCATATTACGACGGCTTCGAGCTTCGCCTATGCTAATACATTGTCTTACGGAGCTATCTACGATATTCTATTGATCTACGGTCCACCGTAATGCATAACTTTTACCTTGGCAATGTATTTATTGTTGAAACACGACTTGATCAACTAGAGACATCAAGAAAACCCTAAAACCCCACATGTTATTAGGGGACTGGGGGCGGTTACGTTATCCTCCGTGATAGCAATGTTCCACGCGTGGAACAAACACAAAGTCCACCGCCACCTACAAAGTCCACGAGTGATAGCCATGAGTCCGTGATAAATTCAATGAGTGATGGGGGTGTGAGTGATAAATGGATGTGAGGGTTTATTGTTGGGTGTTGTGAGTGATGACCATTGCCACTAAAAAAGTTGTGAGTGATGGAAAAATAGTTGATGACATGACGGAACTTAATTGGGTGTTGTGAGTGATGAGTGAGTGATGAGTGATGACCACCCCACCCCTAAGAGTTACACGGGCAAACCCACCAACTAGCAAGGCCTCAAGAAATTATGTGCCGGACAAACTCCACCGCCTACCGCTGGTTGCCGCTGCCACCACCGGGCTGGACTGAAGGTGGCTGATACTTGATGACGACATCGGTGTAGGGATCACGTTGATGACTAATAGGTACCGGTGGCTATGACAACAATGATTTTGGTGACAACCAGTAAATGGTTACCACCAACAAACTACCTCCACAGTAAATAAAATTATAAAAACTAAACCCTCCCGTGATGATGATTGTGTTGTGTCTTCTTTTTATCCTTTCATTTAATTTTTGTCCCCTCAACCAACCGCCGTGATCATCATCATCATCAAATGAGTTTTGTTGGCTTCTTGATCATACTCATTGTTATGGCTCATTTTCTAAGCATACATATCCTAACCAATATCCTGCCTTTGTTTGTTTATTTGTGACCAGGATGCTGGAAGAGGATGCTGAGGTTTATTGAATTAACCACGTGCAGGTTAAAGGTTGAGACTTGCTAACGGTCAAGTGGACTTCTTCTCCTCAAGACTCGGACGAGTTTGTTGAAGGAGAGACGTTGAGCCCGAAAGACCAGGTCTACAACGTTCGATGAAGGAATATTCGGTGGATCCCGGAAGTTTAGGATAGTTTGTTGCATTATCTTTACTATAAATAGATGGGGGCGGATCAGTTTAAGGGACACAATTTTTCACTTACACTCTCGAACACTTTCACTCTCGAGCTCATTGCAAACACCACACTTGTATTCAAATTTCATTGTAACACGTAGTCGATCCGCACCACATCCTGCACTGTATCCTGATATTTGAAGCAATAGAAGAACAAGGCAGCTGCGATTGTCAGCTCCCGAGGTTTTATGCCGGCGATCTAGATTGATCAGGGGCTTTCCTCGTACACCTCGTGTCGTTTACTTTCCTTTTTGCTCATAGTTTGATCATAGATACAGCTCTATATCCTGAGCCGTATCCTGAATACTGATTTTCTAAATAACTTAACAAGCATATTTTTCACACATATTTCTAGCACACTACCTCACTTAACTAATTTGATCACTAAATTGCTTAGGTAATTTTTGACCAAAACAATTTGGCGCCCACCGTGGGGCAAGTGGTGCTCTCTTTACTAAAATTTTTTGTGAAATCGCTAATCGGCTTTCTATTTTCAAAATTTTTTGCCACATTGTCCATAATGGCCTCAAGATCAAACATGAGTTCCTCTACTGTGTCTGCTATGACTTCTGCTACTACTGGTTCGGTGCTTCCACCACCTCCTCCAAGGATGCCAGCCTCTTCACGACCTCAGGATATTATCCCTACTCGCAGTGTTCAGGAATCTGCTCTTGTTCAAGCTTCTAATGATGAGATTCTCCCTTTATTTGGAAGTGTGCAGGAACAAATGAGGCATCAACAGGAAACAAACCAAATGCTTTTAAGGGAAATACAACTCCTGAAGTCTGGCTCGAGCAGATCTGTTGATGATATTGTCACTCCATTACATCCCAGAACCTTGAACTTCAGTTCAGCTATGTATACTGAGGATAACAGGGGGAATATTGTGCCCAGCCTTCCTCAGAATCATACTCCTGAAATACCCTCCTCGGTCAGGATGTCAACCATGAGGAGCTCAGGATATGCTTCAGGATATGGGCAAAATCCTCCAACGGGTAACGTGTCAAATAATAATAATACTCATGCTACTAATAATAGTGGATCTTTGCAGGATACAGGTGTAACATCAACACTTACTAGGGAACTTCCGAAGTTGAAGGACATGATATCTAGTGTACCTGGGGTGGTCCAGCCGATCTCGGAAGTGTCCCAAGACAGCCACAAGTTATCTCGTTTTGCATATCCTATCTGTGATGCTGAGATCCCAAAGAGATTCCAAACTCCGAACATGAAGCTTTATGATGGGACTACGGATCCTGAAGAGCATATTGCTCAGTATAGGGAAAGAATGGAGATTAACCCTATCCCTCCGGAGCTCAAGGAAGCATGCTTGTGCAAGGGATTTGGTTCTACTCTAACAGGATCAGCCTTAAAATGGCTGTTAAACGTTCCTCCTCACTCAATTACTTCGTTTGCTCATTTGGTTAATTTATTTAACAGTCAATTTTCTTGCAGTCGGAGTTTTGAGAAACTAACCAGTGATCTTTACAGGATAACTCAAGGGCCTCAGGAATCCTTGAGGGATTATGTGAACAAATTCAGTCGAGAATCCTTGGATATCCCACATCTTGATGTTGCAACAGCTGTGCAAGCTTTTAAGATGGGATTACAAAAGGATTCTCAGTTTTATCAGGATCTTGTAATGAATCCCTGCAGGAATCTCGAAGAAGCTCGTAACAGGGCTTTGAGATATATCCGTCTGGAAGATGACAGGAAGATGCAAGAAAGGATGAACTCATCTAACACTTATGAGTCAACTAACAGGAAGTCAGAATCCTCATTCAAGTCATATCGGCCTAAGCCATATGGTAGAAATGAGAACAAGAGGGTGAATGCTGTCGAAGATGAGGATCCTGAAGAGTATCCTGAGTTGTCTGAATATTGCTTTTCTGTTAACATTCCTGAATTGATGTATGCCATGCAGGGTCTAGGAGACAAGGCTAGGTGGCCTCGAAAGAATCAACAAAAGGCTGACTGGAAAGATAAGTCAAAATGGTGTGCTTTCCACGAAGATTTCGGACATGTAACTGAGGATTGCATTGCTCTAAGGAAAGAAATAAGCTATCTTCTAAGCAAGGGATATCTAAAAGATCTCTTAGGAAGAAAGAAGTATAAGGGTCAGGATACTGAGAAGGATCCTGAACGAGCAGCATCACCTCCTGCGGATGCCAAGATAATCAACTTCATTTCGGGAGGATCCGACATTTGTGGAACTTCGTATTCGGCAGCAAAGAGACATGCAAAAGAAGCTAAGGCCGAAAGGGGAGACAAACCTGTCAGGATGACTACCCTCACAACTGACAAAGTGATCACTTTTGATGCTGATGACAGGGATACTGTCCAGGATCCTCACCATGATGCTCTGGTAATAACGTTATATGTGGCTAACCATTTTGTACGCAAGATATTAGTTGATAATGGGAGCTCCGTCAACATAATCCAACTAGAAACTCTGAAGAGAATGAATGTATCTCCAATGGATATCACTTCAAAGTCTATCGTGCTTGTTGGGTTCAGTGGATAGGCTAGAAACACAGTGGGAGAGATAAAGTTGCCAGTATACGTTGAAGGAGTCAACTCGATACAACGTTTCTGTGTGATGGATTCTCTCTCCTGCTACAACATCATACTGGGAAGACCGTGGATTCACGATATGAAGGCTGTGCCATCAACATATCACCAATGCATCAAGATACCTACACCTTGGGGAGTTGTCAAAGTCGATAGTGATCAGCAGGAGGCGAAAGAATGCTACTCATCCTCGATGAAATCCTCAACCAAACCTAGTGCAGCATAGCAATTAAAGACACGGGCCCTGGATATCGTGGAGGATCCGGAGCAGGATGTGAAGAAAATTATCCTGGACCAGGATAATCCCGATATTTCAGTGCTCGTAGGGACCAATATCCCTCAGGATATTGAAGAACAATTAATTAACTTTTCGAAATGTAGGATGTCAACGTTTGCATGGAAGCATGAGGATATGACTGGCATATCCAAAGATATAATCACTCACAAGCTTGGAATTGATGAATCATTCAAGCCTGTGCAGCAAAAAAGAAGGAAGTTTGCTCCTGAGCGGAACACGATTATCCAGGAGGAAGTTGAGAGATTATTGAAGTCCAGGATGATCAGAGAGGTTAAGTTCCCAAGGTGGCTAGCAAACGTGGTTGTAGTACAGAATAATAATGGGAAATGGAGAGTTTGTGTGGACTACACAGACTTGAACAAAGCTTGTCCTAAAGACCCATTTCCTCTTCCCCACATTGATGCAATGGTAGATGCCACTGCCGGGCATGAAATGCTGACCTTCATGGACGCATCCTCAGGATTTCAACAGATCCAAATGGAGCCTTCTGACTAGGAGGATACTGCCTTCATGACACCAACAGGTATTTATTGTTATACAACTATGCCTTTTGGTTTGAAAAATGCAGGTGCAACATACCAAAGATTGGTAAACATGATGTTCAAAGACAAACTGGGGGACACCATGGAGGTATATATCGATGATATGGTGGTGAAATCTAAAAAGGCTGAGGATCACCTCCAGGATATCAAGGGAGCATTTGATATCCTGGATCGATACAACATGAAGCTGAATCCTGCTAAATGCCATTTCGGAGTGGGGGCAGGAAAGTTTCTTGGATATATGGTGACAAAAAGGGGGATAGAAGCAAGCCCAGAGCAGATCAAAGCTATCCTGGATATAAAATCACCGTCAAATATGAAGGACGTACAAAGATTGACAGGCCGAGTAGCAGCTTTAAACAGGTTTATCTCAAGATCCTCAGAGAAGTGCAAAGATTTTTATGATATCCTAAAGAAGAACAAAAGATTCGAATGGGGGGAGAAGCCTGAAGCAGCCTTGCAGGATTTGAAACGATATCTCTCAACCGCACCTTTATTGATGAAGCCTGAAAATGGTGAACCACTATCCCTGTACCTCGTTGTATCAGGGAATGCTGTAAGTGCCGTTCTTATAAAAGACCATGAAGGTCAGCAATATCATGTTTACTATGTTAGTAAAAGTTTGTTAGATGCTGAAACTAGGTATTCTCATTTAGAAAAATTAATATTAGCTCTAGTTATGGCATCGACAAAGCTTAGACATTATTTCGAGACACATAGGATACATGTTAAAACAAATTATCCTGTCAAAAATGTGCTCAGGAAACCAGAGATGTCAGGCAGGATGGCCAAGTGGTCAGTAAAGTTAAGTGCTTATGATTTAGTATATGAACCTAGAAATGCCATAAAGTCTCAAGCTTTAGCTGACTTTGTGGCTGATTTCAGTAGTGATATTCAGGATGAGGTAGACCTAGAAGTTCAACAGTTAGGAGAATCCTCAGGATCCTGGACATTATATACTGATGGAGCATCTAATGTAAGAGGAGTAGGATTAGGAATACTACTAAAATCGCCACAGGGGGACATATTACCCCAGGCTATTAGGTGTGAATTTCCTGCTACTAATAATGAAGCAGAGTATGAGGCTTTAATTGCAGGAGTAGAGTTGGCTAAGAGCATGAGTATCAAAAATTTGCAAGTATATGTTGACTCTTTGTTAATTACTAACCATTTTAATGGATCCTATGCAGTTAAGGGAGAGAAATTAATCGAATATCTCGATATTCTCAAAAAATTAGCAGAATATTTCGATGTTTTTATACTTGAACAGGTACCAAGGGAGGATAATGCTGAAGCGGATGCCTTAGCAAATTTGGGATCATCGATCAGGATACCTGAAGGGATCCAAATACCAATGTTACATGTCTTATATCCTGCAACGAATCCTCAGGATAAAGAAGTAGCGGGTATTCAGGATCCTGGAGCAGAACATCCTGAAGAGGATCCTAAATCCTGGACGGCTCCAATCATGAGATATCTCAAAGAAGGATACATCCCTGGAAATGAGAATCCTAAGGCATTTAGGATGAAGGTATCACGATTCACTATTGTAAATAATATTTTATACAAGAAATCTCTTGCAGGACCGTATTTGAGGTGCTTGGAGGATCCTGAAGCCAAAGAAGTACTTCAGGATATACATGAAGGGGATTGTGGTAACCATGCTGGGGGCAGGTCGTTATTCTCAAAAGTATTAAGGACAGGATATTATTGGCCAACAATGAGAAAAGATGCCGCGGAATATGCTCGAAGATGTGACGCATATCAAAGACATAGCAACATACTGCATCAACCTGCTGAACCATTGTATCCTATTGTTTCCCCTTGGCCATTTATGAAGTGGGGTATGGATATAGTGGGAAAGCTACCAAAAGCTCCGGGAGGAAAAGTCTTTATGCTAGCAATGACGGATTATTTCTCTAAATTGGTTGAAGCTGAAGCATTTGTTCAAGTTAGAGACCAAGAAGTAGTATCCTTCATAAAGAGGAATATCCTGACCAGATTCGGGGTACCAGCCGAGATAATCTGTGATAATGGTTCTCAGTTTATAAGCAAGAGAACTACTGACTTTTGCAAAAGTTGGGGAATCAAAATGATTACATCTACTCCGGTACATCCTCAAGCAAATGGACAAGCAGAATCCTCAAACAAGATAATTGTCAATAACTTAAAGAAAAGGCTTGGGGCCAAAAAAGGAAGATGGGCAGAAGAATTACCCTTTGTTTTATGGGCTGATAGGACAACGGTAAAGAGTGCAACAGGCCAAACTCCATTTTCCTTGGTGTTTGGAGCAGAAGCAATGATTCCAACGGAAATGACAATACCTACTGCAAGATCTACCCTAAGTGATCCTGAGCAGAATCCTGAAGCCTTGAGTCAGGATCTAGACACTATAGATGAGAAGAGAGACGCGGCAAGGCTAAGGATAGCAGCATACCAACAGAGAATATCCAGGGCATATAACAAGAATATTAGGACCAGAAGATTTAAGGTTGGAGATTGGGTGTTAAGAAAGGCTTTTCAGAATACTACTAATCCTGCCGATGGCAAGTTAGCTCCAAAATGGGAAGGACCATATGAAGTTGAATCAGAAGCAGGGAAAGGAGCATACAAACTCAGGAATATGGAAGGGGATATGCTACCTAGGTCTTGGAATGCTATACACCTTAAGCTCTATTTCAAGTGAGTTTAGAATTCAATTTCTAACTCAGGATGGTATGAATTCTATCTTTTTTAAATATGTTTTGGTTTAATTTATTCTTTGAAACCCAATACTAACTTAAGCATCGGAGGGGTGTTAGCCAAGCTAACACCCACCTTAGTTTACAATTGTTTTGCAGAATATGTTTCAGGATATAGCTCCAGGATATATACTCAGGATAACTCGAAAGATTAGAGGATTGGCCCCCTCTCTCACGTACAAGGGATCCTGATCCCTTCACAGGTTTAAAGGTATTCACCTTTCTTCCGAATTGGGTTTAAACACCCCACCTGGAGCGCAAGTTATTCAGGGATAGTTCAAGGTGGCGGGACCAGTCCATGTAAAAGTGGCTGACAATTTCGTTACTGTTGGCTATATCCTGAATCCTAAAGGTATATGAGGATTGATCACCCTCTCTCACGAAAGGGTATTTTCATACTCTCTAAGGTTTAAAGGTTTTCACCTTTCTAAGTCTTGGAGTTTATACACTCCCGCCTGTAGCGCATGAAAATTTGGGATTTTCCCCAGGATACAAGGGATTTATCTCCAGTACACCCTTGGGTTTTACCCTTGAGACCTAAAAAATTGCCTATACAATGGAAACTAACATTCAGAAGATTTCTAAGTATTTGAAGACATTGTACACAGGGGACATTCCTACCAAGGCAATGATGTAAAGCTCAAAGGCTAAAGTTCCGAACTAGTATGCTAAATGTCTCACACAGGGGACATCTTCATTGGAAAAGCTGCAAGGAGGTCGAGGTTTGATAATAGGGTTATATCCTACTCCGGGTATGATCTTTCCTTTGTGAATATCGTTGAAGTTTTTAGTTACACTATGTAAAATATCCTGATATGTTCTCAAAATCCGTTTCAGGATATTTGATTAGGGTGTTTGAAACTAGTATTAGTTTGGAACTTTGATCATTTAAATATTATCAAAGCTTGGTTTTGAAAAGATAGATTGTTTTTCACTCTCTAAAGAACTTTCTACAAAGTTGAAGGAATAGTTGGAAGTTCTATCTAATAAAAGGTTTTTACAGTATATCGCTGAGCATACTGATCAGGATATTTTCATAAGATAACAATATAAAATTTTTGCGAAACTAAGAGTTACACTAAGTAATGCAAGGCAATAACAAACAAATAAAAAGATGAAATTATTCTTGAAGCAATCAATACTGGTTGATAACCGAGGGTTTCATCCTGAAACCCAGGACCCATCCACCTTAGGCTATCAAATTGTTTCAACACAGAAATAAATTGTTCATAAAAACATAAAATTGTTCGAATGATTTAAAGGAAATAAGCTCTAGGGGGTAGTGCCTTCTTGGTCCATAGTGGTTTCAGCAACATCCGTCTTAGGATCCGCCTCAGCATCCTTCTCAGCATCGGTTGCTTTTTCAACTGCTTTGGAAGGATCTTCGACAGTTGTTTTGGAAGAGGTGCCGCTGAGGTTCTTCAGCTTGGTCTCCCAAGCACCAACATCCCAAGAAGGGCATTCGAAACCTAATGTTTTGGCTTCATGAGCCATCTTCAACCTGGCTTGAAGGAGAGAAATGACGACGGAACTTTTGAGACTTTCCCGGTAGCTGACCATATCCCGTTCGTACTGCATGTGGGCAGCTTCAAGATCGGTCTGGGCTTGAAGAGTAGCTTTGTTGAGAGCGGTTTGGTGTTCTTGGGTCATGGCTTTAAATTTCTGCTCGTAATGACGAGATTTGGCGGCTGCAATCATGCCTTGATCGGAGATTGTGATTTCAGCTTCCTTTAGCTTGGTTTCAAGCGTCTTGTTGAGCTTGCAGGATTCTTGATATAAGTTAACCAAACGCTCAAGACCCTACAAAGGTAAGACGACAGGTATTAATATTGATAAATCTTTGATAATAATGTAAATCGCAGGATATGTTATGAGAATACTAACCTGGTTAAGAAAAGAAGTCATAAACTCGCTAGCTTCAATGAACCCGTGTTTCTCATAAGGAAATGTGTCAGAAATGACAGGGGAGTCAGGTTCTTTCCTTTTGCGGGAACTAGAACTCCGGGGTTTGGTAGCCGGTGAAGGTTTGGGAATAATGATGGCTTTGGAACTGCTGGGTTTAGATGTTGTGACAACCCGCACTAAACCAGGTATCCGTACGACTTAACTAATGATTAATTACTGCTTAATTACTGTGCTTGTTTGAACTAGCTGATGAACTGCTACTTGATATCTGACACATGTACTTACTTGCATCATACTTTACTTATCGTCACTACATTATTTACGTGCTGAACCCTAGTGACAACCATGATGCACAAAAAGCACAGTAGCACTATAACGGATAACCCATTGAACATGCTGATAAAGCCAGCATCAGGCAAACACTGCCTCTAAGGCCTGTACGAGCCAAAAACGTTTTGCTACACTAGTAGTGAGTGTAGGGATATAAGGGTTGTGGAACTGCGTCTCTAGGAATAAGTCACTATGACTGGATGTGCCTAAAACGTACTCTAAGTACAAAACTCAGCACTTTACAAAATAATTCAGCTTTTAGCTAACTAATAAAGTGCCAAAACATGAGAAAAATAACACTAGACACTTTCCAAAGTGTCAGGAATAAGCTGTGTCACTAAAAAGAGTAATAACGACACTTTAAAGCTTTAGTAACACTTTAACGGATTACTATCCAACCGAACAACTGGACTATACCCGGAACCTGAAAATGTTGTCATTTTCACTATTTATCTTTTACTGAGCTAGTTAGGGTCCCCGTATACCCTAACACCCTTGGTAACACACTAAACATAACTAACCAAGTTAAACACTTAAGTAACATGGTTTACCATAACTAATTACCTAATTACTAGTTGAAATTGGACTAAACCCCCCCCCCCCCTTTCCTAACCGTCCCCAACCATGGGGGACACACAATTGTACTTCATTGATTTGTTTAATCTTTTGTGTTTAGAATCAAGAGGACATAGCATCCATTGGTTAAAGCACTTGAAAATTATCTATAAGTTTAACACTAAACACATGAGAACTTTCATAACACAACATCACAATCAAAACTCCCTCTTTCTCTCTACCTAGCTACGGCCGAACATCCCCTTGTGCACTCCATCCATTTTCGATCTTGTTCATCACATTCCAACATCATACAAGTGTCGAGGGTCGTATACAAGGAGTCTTGGAGCAAGCGGAACGCGAAGGACCTCTCTACTTAGCTTTTATCCACCTCTTTTGCGCATAGATTCTTCCCTAGCCTCGAGCTAGAGGTATAATGCTTAAAACTCATATTTGAACTAATCTAAAGTGGTTAAAAGGATTTTTATCGGCTAAAACCGGTTAACATGCAAGATGATGCACAAAAGTTTACTTAAAACACTAAAAATAGTGGTTAATAGCACATAAGTTGTGTAAATGTTGTAGTATTCGAAATGTATGATTATTTAGACCCGATCTACGATTGTGGTAGCTCGGATCACCATTTAACCCGATGTAGTCATGTTCTTGGATCATGACATAAGGTTATGTTAGAAGATACAAGGGTTAAAAGGTGAAACTCTACCACACATGAAACATGAACTTGTGTAAAAGTATTTTTACTTGCAAAATAGTGTTTAAAACTAGCAGATCTACGTATCTGCAAGTGGTATTTTCAAAGGACCAAGCGTTAAAGAAATCATGTTTTCTAAAAGACGGATCTCACGATAACAAGAATGATATTTAGAACACACAAGTGTGTAAACACTTGTGTAACACAAGTTTCAACAAAATAACTATCTTTGTAAAAATGGACAAGAAGATGTAAAGACGGAACTTCTCTAAAAACAAGACTTTTACGAAACCGGATTTATTTATAAAAGATCCACTAAAGGTAATAAGATTTACCTCATATTTTCGGAAAAACTACAAGTTCATGTAATATATGCAATTTGTATATTTTGACTAGTTAAAATGTTGAAAAGTCGTTTGATGACGTTGAGAAGATTGTTGATTTGATTTGTAAAAGAAAATGATACGCTTGAAAGCGTGGCCACCTCCAGTTACAGAGGAAACTCTGGCGAAATTTTTCTAAAAACCTAACACTTAGAACTATTTACACTACAAGTGTTAGAATTATTTTGACATGTTTTCGAAATATAAATTTCACCGTGACTTTATTTACTAAATATTCGGAGGTGGGATTTTCACAAAATTTAAACGTGATAAATATAGATTTTCACACACTGTTTATGATTATTTTGTGGAAATACATAAATATTATTTCTAGAGTAAAAAATAATATTTACAAGCGTTAACGAATCCAAAATAATACGAACGCTTTCACCATGAATATATAAGTTACATCGGTAATTATATTACCATTCGATTGCTAAAACGTAACTTACGCACTCACGGAAATATATTTGAACGCACATGTATTGAATCCCCCATCCTTGGGAAGGAGATTAACTACCAAGTATATACAGAACGTAAACACGAAATAGTTGTCTAACTATTTCCCAAAAACATAAACCATGAAGCTAAGGCACGGCCATCCGTCTAATAGAAATTAGCACCTGTAGGTCGTCGCACAGCTGCGTGAGCAGGAGATACTTGGTAGAGACGCTTCACTGTGAGTTCATGTCCCCCTTTTCTCTAACTGTTTTTCAGTTTTCTTAACTGCGGGGGTGAAATACATGTTACTTGTATTACAAGTACTTTATACATGGTATGGTTAACGTAAGGAGGTTTACTACTTTGATCATGTGAGTGGGTAGGCAGAAACACCGAGGGACGTAAGCGGTAGATCTATCTGGGTGTAGCGAGCCCAACTCTAGGCCCAACAGAACGGACCTCTAAGAGGCCCAGCAGAACGGACCTTGAGTGACTTTGTACCCGACGCAAAATCTGCTAGGTTGAGTCTTCCTACTAGCACTTCACACATGCTAATGGCCTTGCAAACCATTGGTGATCTCTTTTTCCTTACACTGCTACATACCAGGGAACTTTTATACTTACAAGTGTTTTTACATACGCACTTACACATGAACTCGCTCAACATTATTGTTGATTTTTCAACTTACATGTATTTCAGGAAACTAAAGATCTGGCACGGTATGTTATGTTTTCCCACTGCATAAGGGTTCCAAGGTCATCCCAGTTTAGGAAATGTGACTCTTTCCTGGACAAGTCACAAATCTTAAATTACGTTTATCTCATGTTGATGTTTATGTTATTTAAGACAATGTTTTATGTTACGATGTTGTAAGTCTCTAATACAATGGTACGTTACTTTGGTTTTAAAACTTAATCAAACGGATGATCTTGCATGATTTTATTTCATATAGCTTTGTTATGATTAAGCTATGGTATTAAGAAGTCACACCAAAATTAACCACGCTTCCGCAAAGCCAGGGTGTGACAGCTTGGTATCAGAGCTCTGATCATAGCGAACTAGGATTCTTTCTCGAGTCTAGACTATGATCCCTAGGGCTCTCACGAAAACACTTTTCTGCATACCACTTAAGTCCAGATCCAAAACTTTTTACAAACAAATGTTGAGCACATTTTATTAATTATAGGCTCAGCCTGGAGGGCTGAGGCTCGGTCTGGAGGATCGAGGCTCGGTCTAGGTGACCGAGGTAGTTGAGCACGTTGATTTATTATAGGCTCAGCTTGGAGGGCTGAGGCTCGGTCTGGAGGATCGAGGCTCGGTCTAGGTGACCGAGGTAGTTGGCTAGTGAGGCTAGGAAGAGTAGGCTCAGTCATGAAGGCTGAGGCTCGGTCAAGGGGACCGAGGCTCGATCTAAGTGGTCGAGGTGGAGGATAGAGCAGTCTCAGAGACTGGGAGAAATTGGCTAGTGAGACTAGGAGAATTATGTGATTATCTGATTGTATGACTGATTATTTGAGCATATTTGTGTTTATGTTACAGACTTATGGACTCAGACGATACTGGTGTTTCGGACACCACTGGACCCATACCTATCGTATCTGATGACCCCACATCCTCCGAGCATGAGGTGCACACTTCTGACCATACCAGTACTGACGAGGATGATTTCCAGCCTTTCGCACTACCCGATGGTGCTGATGAGCCTACAGGTGACCCTCCCGCTGAGTACCTACCTCTAGTAGAGATTCCGGCCCCTATACCCTTAGCCGTTTATCCAGCATATGATATTCTTCTTGACGCCGAGGCTGATGGCGATATTGACCTGTTTGAGGAGGAGCCTTTTGAGGATGAGATCCAGGGCGAGGCCCTTCTTCCTGCAGACGATATTCTGATGATCGCTGACGTTCCCGCTGAGGATTCGCCTGCACATTCTCCTGTCCCAGACTCCTTCGAGTCTGTGGCATCCGCACCTTCTCACTCATTGAGCGCACAACACTTTGCGCATGATTCTGATCCTGACCAGGCATCCTCTGTTGCACCTATTCCCACTTTTGCGTTTGACCATGATGACATAGAGGATTCTGATCCCATCTTTCCCCCGGGATACGACCCGGATCGTGATATCGAGTTTATACCTATGGATCAGCCCATGGAGGATCCAGCTGACCCAGTAGACCCTATCGACCCCGAGTTTGACTTCGAGATGGCTTTTGATGATCCCGAGCCTGTCGTCGCTCCTGAGCAGGCAGCCGCTCTAGACCCCATACTTGAGCATGACCCCGTACATGCTGGCATCCCTATTGAGCCTGTTATAGCAGACCCACCTGTTGGTGATCTCCCCATGGATGTTCCTTTGTTCGAGGGCGATCATGTTGTTGTTGATCTTGTTGTTCCCCGACCTGTTGTTGGTATACCTGTTGACCATCCTGTTGAGCACATTGCACCTGTTCACCCTTTTGTTGCTCCCCCACCTGATCCCATCCCACTAGAGCCCGAGCATGCACTGTTCGCGGCACACATGGATCCGCCAGATGAGCATGCACAGCACGGTTGGATACCTGCTGATGAGGATGTTCCACCATTTCCCCCTCAGATCCCTGATACACGACATGTTGATTTTTCTTTTCAGGTTCCTCAGTTTGTACCTCCAGCGAGGGCTGGAGAGGGTTCTTCAGCCCATCCTTTTGGGCATGTACCGATGTCTATCCCCTTCATGCCCCAGATGTCATCTGTTCCACCCTCTGTTGCTCCATTTCATGTAGCACCTTTTGCTCCCACCAGTGAGCCGTTCCTTTGGGCACCACACTCTGCTATGCCACCTACTGACCCCTACCATTCTTTCCACATGGGGTATACTATCGAGGATGTTTTGATGTCCTTTGTCGCCCAGCACGAGTCGCACACGCAGCGCATCTAGGAGCTTGAGAGAGCTCAGTTGCCACCATGCCAGTGCCATGGTCAGACACACTTTCCTCTGCGGACATTTCGACCCTTACCTCCAGATTATGCTGCCCGTCTCTTTACACTAGAGCAGCAGGTTGCTTCTATCATTCGTACTCAGCAGGCCATGGAGGAGGACTGGCTCCAGTTACGTCGTTTGTTTTACACCCACTTTCCCCCTCCTCCACCACCATCTGTATAGAGCTCATCAGTGCTGTTTGGGTAGACGAGGGTGAGAAGACGGCGATTGTTGGACTGCACAGCATTTTTGGAGACTACTTTATGATCCTGACTTTTGTTGACATATATTTGATGTTGTATTTGACACTGACATGATATAGTTTTTGGACAGGGGTGATGTAGCCCCTAGTTGATTGATGATTGTATGACACAGGGATGTACTGATACGCTTACTATGTGGTCTCGATATATGGCAATCGCAGTATTCTCACCATATTTGATTCGCTTGATTGCTTATTTATATTTTTATGACATGGGACGTTGTGTGATTTATATTTGCGATGTATTGATAACATGAGATGTTATGTGCTATTACTATTACTACATACGTACGTTTCACTATGGCCTGACCAACGTAAACCATCTTTTAGAAGATGCCACCGAGACGTGAGACACGCATGCCTACCAATGAGGTAGAACTCCAGCAAATTATTGCTGCTGCCATAGCACAGTATGCAGCATCCCAGCCAGGAACGAGCGGAAGTATTAACTAAGGCAACAATAACCCACCTCATGGTAATACTAAGTCATTTAGACATACCATGACCTAATTGGAAACTTTTAGCAATGATGCTAATGCCAAACGTATGTTATAACATATGTGCAGGATGCACCTACAAGCAGTTCTTAGACTGCAAGCCCGTAAACTTTGATGGCACAGGAGGTGCTGTCGCCTTTGTTCGTTGGGCTGAGAAAACCGATTCTGTTCTACGCATGAGCAAGTGCGCGCTGGATCAGCAAGTCACCTATATCTCAGGGCTGTTTCTAGATGGAGCCCTATCCTGGTGGAATCTACAAGTACGGACACTAGGCGAAGCTGCTGCCTACGCGCTGACCTGGACCGAACTGAAGGAACTTATGCGCAAAAAGTACTGTTCCCGCGCAGAAATCCAGCGATTGGAGACCGAGTTCTGGCACTTGAAAATGGACGGTCCAAAGATAGCAGAATACGTTCAAAGGTTCCATGACTTATCGCATGTGGTACCCTACATGGTCACTCCTGAGTTCAAGAGAATTGAACGCTTCATTTGGGGACTAGCTCCTCAAATCATAAGCATGGTAACCTCATCCAAGCCTGCGACCATTACTGAGGCGATTGATTTGAGCGTGGCTCTCACAGAGGAGGCCATTCGCCTGAACAAGTTTGATGAAGCAGAGCCTAAGAAGAAAGAGACTCACGTCGAGTCATCAGGAGGAAACAAAAGGAAGTTCTCGAACTTCAAGCAGGGCGCCAGTGTGGTGGTTAAGAAAGGAGGATCAGACACGCCAGCTCAGGTTACAGCTGGTAGAGGAAAGAAGGGAAAGGGATATATGGGCACCCAGCCCAAATGCAACACCTGCCAGCGCCACCATTCTGGTCATTGCGGGCCAAAAATATGCGAAGCATGTGGGAAACGTGGCCACTCGAAGGACACTTGTTGGGCTAGTGCTGGCCGAGGAGGCCAGGGAGGATTTGGGAATAGGAATTATAATCGTGGTGGTAATCGCCCACAGGGAAACTATGGAGGTAACGAGAATCGAGGCAACAATGCTAACCAAGCGGGCGCCGTGAATCGTAATCAGAAGAATGATCAAGCTGGTGGAAACGGGCAAAGACTTGGATGCTATAACTGCGGTGATATCGGGCATTTTGAGAAGAACTGCCCAGAGTTAAACCAAGCCCGTGGAAGAGTGTTCCAACTCGAAGCAAGGGAAGCGCGCCAGGACCCCAACTATGTTCCTGGTACGTTCCCTGTAAATCAACGCTATGCATCCGTTTTATTTGATACTGGTGCCGATTATAGCTTCGTGTCGCTAGAATTTAAGAATATGCTTGGGTTAGCCGCTAATAAGTTAGATATTCCATACTCAATCGAATTGGCCAATGGGAAGTTAGTAGAAGCCAATGAAGTTATCAGAGGTTGTGTGATCGAATTAGGAGATCGTGAGTTCGCTTTAGATCTACTACCAGTCCAATTGGGAAGCTTCGACGTGGTGGTAGGAATGGATTGGTTATCAGGCAACAAGGCAGAGATAGTTTGTCATGAAAAGATTGTTCGTATCCCAACCAAAGATGGCGAGACAATTGTGGTTCACGGAGAGAAGCGTGATACGCCATTGAGAATTATCAGCTGCCTGAAAGCGCGAAAGTGTTTACAGAAGGGATGTGTCGCCTTCCTGGCACACATTGTGGATAAGAATGCTGCTGAGCCAAGAATCGAAGACATCCCTGTCGTGAGGGAATATCCAGAAGTCTTCCCAGAGGACTTACCTGGACTGCCACCTCAGAGGCAAGTAGAGTTCCACATCGACTTAGTTCCAGGCGCCGCGCCTGTGGCTAAGGCACCGTACGGACTTGCTCCGTCTGAGATGCAGGAACTGTCGACACAACTTCAAGAGTTGTTAGACAAGGGATTTATCCGACCAAGCTTCTCGCCTTGGGGAGCTCCGGTCCTGTTTGTTAAGAAGAAGGACGGTAGTTTTCGAATGTGCATCGACTACCGGGAGCTGAACAAGCTGACGATCAAGAATAGGTATCCTCTGCCAAGAATTGATGATCTGTTCGACCAACTGCAAGGTGCAAGCTTTTATTCAAAGATCAATCTTCGATCTGGATACCATCAGCTAAGAATACAAGAGGAAAGCATCCCAAAGACAGCCTTCAGAACTCGTTATGGACACTACGAGTTCCTTGTTATGCCGTTTGGGTTGACAAACGCACCTGCAGTCTTTATGGACTTGATGAATAGAGTTTGCAAGCCGTACTTGGACAAGTTCGTGATTGTGTTCATCGACGACATTTTGATTTATTCAAGGACAAAGGCTGAACACGAGCAGCATCTTAGAGCCATTCTAGAGCTGCTGAAGAAGGAACAGTTGTATGCCAAATTCTCCAAGTGCGAATTTTGGCTACGTGAAGTCCAATTCCTTGGGCACGTGGTAAATGGAGATGGAATCCACGTGGATCCCACCAAGATCGAGGCGATCAAGGATTGGGAAACGCCAAAGACGCCAACCGAGATTCGACAATTCTTGGGTTTGGCTAGCTACTATCGAAGGTTCATTGAGGATTTTTCAAAAATCGCTCAACCTTTGACGCTCCTCACCCAGAAAGATAAGACGTTTTATTGGGGAATCAAACAGGAAGAAGCGTTCCAGATACTGAAGGATAAGCTTTGTAACGCGCCAATCTTAGCTTTACCGGAAGGTACTGATGATTTTGTGGTATACTGCGACGCAGCGCGTCAAGGACTGGGTTGTGTGTTGATGCAATGCCAAAAGGTTATTGCTTACGCATCGCGTCAGTTGAAAGTGCATGAAAAGAACTATACCACACACGATTTGGAGCTCGGCGCAGTGGTTTTTGCTTTAAAGATATGGAGACACTACCTTTATGGTACGAAGTGTACGATCTTTACAGATCACAAGAGCCTACAGCATATATTCAACCAGAAGGAGTTGAATATGAGGCAAAGACGATGGGTTGAATTGTTGAACGACTACGACTGCGAGATAAAGTACCATCCAGGGAAGGCGAACGTGGTCGCCGATGCCCTAAGTCGTAAAGAGAGAATCAAACCCATAAGGGTTAGAGCTTTAGCAATGATTATCCAAACCGATCTTTCCTTGCGCATTCGTGCCGCTCAAAAGGAAGCTCTCAAGGAAGGAAACCTTGAAGAAGAATGCCTCCGTAGGATGGGGAAGCTATTGGTACCAAACGAGGAAGGAACGTTATGCTTCGAGAAAAGGATTTGGGTTCCTCTGTTTGGTGGTTTAAGGAAAGTTATTTTTGATGAAGCTCACAAATCACGGTACTCTATCCATCCTGGAGCGGATAAGATGTACCAGGATCTCAAAGATTATTATTGGTGGCCTAGGATGAAAGGCGATGTTGCTGTTTATGTGAGCAAATGTTTAACGTGTGCTAAGGTTAAAGCCGAATACCAGAAGCCTTCAGGACTTCTGCAACAGCCTGAAATTCCCAAGTGGAAATGGGAACAAATCTCCATGGATTTTATTACGAAATTGCCAAGAACGCCAAGAGGCCATGATATGATTTGGGTGATAGTTGACCGCCTAACAAAGTCCGCACACTTTCTGCCAATCAAAGAGAAAGACAATACTAGTAAACTTGCGGAAATTTACATGAGAGAGATCGTCGCGCGCCATGGAGTACCTCTCTCAATCATCTCGGATAGAGACGGAAAGTTTATGTCAAGGGTATGGCAATCCTTCCAAGAAGCCTTTGGTTCACAATTGAATCTGAGCACTGCGTTTCATCCGCAAACTGACGGCCAGAGCGAGCGAACGATACAGACTTTGGAAGACATGCTGAGGGCGTGTGTCATGGATTTGGGCGGTAGCTGGGATAAACATTTACCATTGGTCGAATTTTCCTTCAACAACAGCTACCACACCAGTATTGGTGTCGCGCCATTCGAAGCCCTTTACGGACGCAAGTGCCGATCACCCCTATGTTGGGCTGACGCAGGAGATAGACAACTTGCAGGTCCCGAAATCGTCCAAGAGACGACAGACAAGATCGCGCAGATTCTTAAACGAATCGAAGCAGCTCGCCACAGACAGAAGGCCTATGCGGATCCAAACCGGAAACATGTGGATTTCCAAGTTGGAGAAATGGTGTTATTGAAGGTTTCACCCTGGAAGGGTGTGGCACGCTTCGGAGAGCGTGGGAAGTTAAATCCGCGCTACATTGGTCCTTTCAGAATTCTGGAAAGAATAGGACTAGTAGCATACAAGTTGGACCTACCTGCTGAACTGAATGGCGTTCACGATACATTTCATGTATCCAATCTAAAGAAAAGTCCAACTCAAGTCACCGTTGCCATTCCCACCGACGAGATTCATGTTGACGACACGCTCCACTTCGTTGAAGAACCTGTTGAGGTCACGGATTGGAAAGTTAACAAGACCCGCCGGAGCAGTGTCAAACTCGTCAAAGTTCATTGGAATGCCAGACATGGTCCTGAATACACCTGGGAATGTGAGGACCGGATGAAAGAGAAATACCCCCACCTTTTTCCTAAGAACCCTGCATCTACAAGCAGAACTTAAATTTCGGGACGAAATTTATTTAACGGGGGGAGAATGTGACAACCCGCACTAAACCAGGTATCCGTATGACTTAACTAATGATTAATTACTGCTTAATTACTGTGCTTGTTTGAACTAGCTGATGAACTGCTACTTGATATCTGACACATGTACTTACTGGCATCATACTTTACTTATCGTCACTACATTATTTACGTGCTGAACCCTAGTGACAACCATGATGCACAAAAAGCACAGTAGCACTATAACGGATAACCCATTAAACATGCTGATAAAGCCAGCATCAGGCAAACATTGCCTCTAAGGCCTGTACGAGCCAAAAACGTTTTGCTACACTAGTAGTGAGTGTAGGGATATAAGGGTTGTGGAACTGCGTCTCTAGGAATAAGTCACTATGACTGGATGCGCCTAAAACGTACTCTAAGTACAAAACTCAGCACTTTACAAAATAATTCAGCTTTTAGCTAACTAATAAAGTGCCAAAACATGAGAAAAATAACACTAGACACTTTCCAAAGTGTCAGGAATAAGCTGTGTCACTAAAAAGAGTAATAACGACACTTTAAAGCTTTAGTAACGCTTTAACGGATTACTATCCAACCGAACAACCGGACTATACCCGGAACCTGAAAATGTTGTTATTTTCACTATTTATCTTTTACTGAGCTAGTTAGGGTCCCCGTATACCCTAACACCCTTGGTAACACACTAAACATAACTAACCAAGTTAAACACTTAACTAACTTGGTTTACCATAACTAATTACCTAATTACTAGTTGAAATTGGACTAAACCCCCCCCCCCCCTTTCCTAACCGTCCCCAACCATGGGGGACACACAATTGTACTTCATTGATTTGTTTAATCTTGTGTGTTTAGAATCAAGAGGACATAGCATCCATTGGTTAAAGCACTTGAAAATTATCTATAAGTTTAACACTAAACACATGAGAACTTTCATAACACAACATCACAATCAAAACTCTCTCTTTCTCTCTACCTAGCTACGGCCGAACATCCCCTTGTGCACTCCATCCATTTTCGATCTTGTTCATCACATTCCAACATCATACAAGTGTCGAGGGTCGTATACAAGGAGTCTTGGAGCAAGCGGAACGCGAAGGACCTCTCTACTTAGCTTTTATCCACCTCTTTTGCGCATAGATTCTTCCCTAGCCTCGAGCTAGAGGTATAATGCTTAAAACTCATATTTGAACTAATCTAAAGTGGTTAAAAGGATTTTTATCGGCTAAAACCCGTTAACATGCAAGATGATGCACAAAAGTTTACTTAAAACACTAAAAATAGTGGTTAATAGCACATAAGTTGTGTAAATGTTGTAGTATTCGAAATGTATGATTATTTAGACCCGATCTACGATTGTGGTAGCTCGGATCACCATTTAACCCGATGTAGTCATGTTCTTGGATCATGACATAAGGTTATGTTAGAAGATACAAGGGTTAAAAGGTGAAACTCTACCACACATGAAACATGAACTTGTGTAAAAGTATTTTTACTTGCAAAATAGTGTTTAAAACTAGCAGATCTACGTATCTGCAAGTGGTATTTTCAAAGGACCAAGCGTTAAAGAAATCATGTTTTCTAAAAGACGGATCTCACGATAACAAGAATGATATTTAGAACACACAAGTGTGTAAACACTTGTGTAACACAAGTTTCAACAAAATAACTATCTTTGTAAAAATGGACAAGAAGATGTAAAGACGGAACTTCTCTAAAAACAAGACTTTTACGAAACCGGATTTATTTATAAAAGATCCACTAAAGGTAATAAGATTTACCTCATATTTTCGGAAAAACTACAAGTTCATGTAATATATGCAATTTGTATATTTTGACTAGTTAAAATGTTGAAAAGTCGTTTGATGACGTTGAGAAGATTGTTGATTTGATTTGTAAAAGAAAATGATACGCTTGAAAGCGTGGCCACCTCCAGTTACAGAGGAAACTCTGGCGAAATTTTTCTAAAAACCTAACACTTAGAACTATTTACACTACAAGTGTTAGAATTATTTTGACATGTTTTCGAAATATAAATTTCACCATGACTTTATTTACTAAATATTCGGAGGTGGGATTTTCACAAAATTTAAACGTGATAAATATAGATTTTCACACACTGTTTATGATTATTTTGTGGAAATACATAAATATTATTTCTAGAGTAAAAAATAATATTTACAAGCGTTAACGAATCCAAAATAATACGAACGCTTTCACCATGAATATATAAGTTACATCGGTAATTATATTACCACTCGATTGCTAAAACGTAACTTACGCACTCACGGAATTATATTTGAACGCACATGTATTGAATCCCCCATCCTTGGGAAGGAGATTAACTACCAAGTATATACAGAATGTAAACACGAAATAGTTGTCTAACTATTTCCCAAAAACATAAACCATGAAGCTAAGGCACGGCCGTCCGTCTAATAGAAATTAGCACCTGTAGGTCGTCGCACAGCTGCGTGAGCAGGAGATACTTGGTAGAGACGCTTCACTGTGAGTTCATGTCCCCCTTTTCTCTAACTGTTTTTCAGTTTTCTTAACTGCGGGGGTGAAATACATGTTACTTTGATTACAAGTACTTTATACATGGTATGGTTAACGTAAGGAGGTTTACTACTTAGATCATGTGAGTGGGTAGGCAGAAACACCGAGGGACGTAAGCGGTAGATCTATCTGGGTGTAGCGAGCCCAACTCTAGGCCCAACAGAACGGACCTCTAAGAGGCCCAGCAGAACGGACCTTGAGTGACTTTGTACCCGACGCAAAATCTGCTAGGTTGAGTCTTCCTACTAGCACTTCACACATGCTAATGGCCTTGCAAACCATTGGTGATCTCTTTTTCCTTACACTGCTACATACCAGGGAACTTTTATACTTACAAGTGTTTTTACATACGCACTTACACATGAACTCGCTCAACATTATTGTTGATTTTTCAACTTACATGTATTTCAGGAAACTAAAGATCTGGCACGGTATGTTATGTTTTCCCGCTGCATAAGGGTTCCAAGGTCATCCCAGTTTAGGAAATGTGACTCTTTCCTGGACAATTCACAAATCTTAAACTGCGTTTATCTCATGTTGATGTTTATGTTATTTAAGACAATGTTTTATGTTACGATGTTGTAAGTCTCTAAGACAATGGTACGTTACTTTGGTTTTAAAACTTAATTAAACGGATGATCTTGCATGATTTTATTTCATATAGCTTTGTTATGATTAAGCTATGGTATTAAGAAGTCACACCAAAATTAACCACGCTTCCGCAAAGCCAGGGTGTGACAGATGTGGCTGTGGTCTTGGGGCTAGGTTCTTTCTTGACCTGGATCTGATCAGAATAACTGTCCAATTCGTCAAGGTCAAAGACTTCAGGGATCTTGGCTGGTGCTGCATAAAGGGAAAAGTTTTATTCTTTATCTTATCATTATACTGTTTTGACTAATTATTTTGAAAGTAATTCTTACCAGACATCTCGGATGATGAGTATTGACTGGAACTCGGGACGTGTGTGGTGAAAGTCCTGTCTATTGCAGGTAACTGGTAAACAGTATTGATTCTCTCTTCTGACTCAGCGGTAGGGGGAGCAACTTCCATGAAGTTCACTACATAAAGATCAAAAAGAAGAGTATTAATAGAAGATAACAATCAAATGGTCTATGAGGATATTTATGATCCTACCGGTGGTTAACCACTCCACCGGAAGGCTGGCACCCTCAGCAATGGAGTCTCGTTTGACAAAGAAAAATTTGCGTTGCCATTCGTCTTCGTTTTTAGTGGCCTTGAGAATCAGGGGTTTGCTGGAGGTCGAGAAGAGCAAGAACCGGCTAGAGCCGTGGGATCGGAGGCGATAAGCAATAGGCAAATCCTCGATGCGAAGGTCGGAACAATGGAGATTTTTGATTTGATTAAGTACAATTAGTACTCTCCAAACCATGGGCATGGTTTGAGCAAAAGAGATACCGGTGGTTCGAAAGAATTGCATCATGAATTCAAGAAAAGGGTAACGAAGACCTAGTGAAAAAGGATATGCTGGAAAACAAACCCATTCAGTGGAAGAAACATCCGATCGGATTGACCGATCGAATGGTCTGAAAACCGTGTTATCAGGGAAAGCGCCGGAGGCTCTTAAAGCTGCAATGTCTTCGTTGTCAAAAGCACAGATCTCCTTTTCGGGATTTTTAAGGAGATTCTGCTGGGTGAAGGTCTCGGCGTCCATTGCGAGTAAGGTGATGTAAATTGATAAAAAGTAAATCAGAAATGGAGGATTACCTGAAGGTTCTGTTGAAGATATCTGCTTTTCAAACAAGAAAAGAGAAGATATAGGGGCATTGTGGATCTCCATTGAGTAAAAAACGCGTTGGAGGTTACGATGTGATCTTGACCGTCGCTTCGTTTTAAATGTCTTGAGTTATGGGATAAGATTTTTGAAATATATCCGTTGGATTGGTATACCAACCGATATATTTGGGGACAATTGTTATGGCTCATTTTCTAAGCATACATATCCTGACCAATATCCTGCCTTTGTTTGTTTATTTGTGACCAGGATGCTGGAAGAGGATATTGCTAACATCTTGGGCGATATCCTGAGGTTTATTGAATTAACCACGTGCAGGTTAAAGGTTGAGACTTGCTAACGGTCAAGTGGACTTCTTCTCCTCAAGACTCGGACGAGTTTGTTGAAGGAGAGACGTTGAGCCCGAAAGACCAGGTCTACAACGTTCGATGAAGGAATATTCGGTGGATCCCGGAAGTTTAGGATAGTTTGTTGCATTATCTTTACTATAAATAGATGGGGGCGGATCAGTTTAAGGGACACAATTTTTCACTTACACTCTCGAACACTTTCACTCTCGAGCTCATTGCAAACACCACACTTGTATTCAAATTTCATTGTAACACGTAGTCGATCCGCACCACATCCTGCACTGTATCCTGATATTTGAAGCAATAGAAGAACAAGGCAGTTGTGATTGTCAGCTCCCGAGGTTTTATGCCGGCGATCTAGATTGATCAAGGGCTTTCCTCGTACACCTCGTGTCGTTTACTTTCCTTTTTGTTCATAGTTTGATCATAGATACAGCTCTATATCCTGAGCCGTATCCTGAATACTGATTTTCTAAATAACTTAACAAGCATATTTTTCACACATATTTCTAGCACACTACCTCACTTAACTAATTTGATCACTAAATTGCTTAGGTAATTTTTGACCAAAACACTCATACTCCTGTTCCCCACACCTACATTGCAACCCTAATGATAGAGATTCTCTCTTGTCGTTCATGGGATGGAATCTATTGTGATGATAAAAGATATTCTATCTTCCGATTATCCATCCATCCCCAAAAGATGCCTCTTCCTTAAACCTCCCTCTAATATCTGGACCTTTCTCATAATCTTTTATCTGGTGACATTCCATCTTCTCTTAGAAGATCGAATGTTTTGTCTTCATCAGCAATCTACAAGGTAGTATAATAGTAATCTTTGACCAAGTGGTGGGAGCAAGTGATCAAAGTTGGAATTTGCCGCTGATTAAAAGGATACGTACGTGGTCAGTTCCAATGGATCATGGCTATATCAATATATACTCTCATAGTGTCAGGTGGATCATGGCTATATCAATATATGTTCTCATAGTGTGAGGTTCAATGAGAAAAAAAAAGTGGGGAAATAAGAAATCATGTAAAAACACCTATTAAAAGTTGTTTTTACATGTAAAAGTTACGTTTTTACCTAATTTTTTCGGAGCTTTTGTATATAAACTATTGGAAATACAAACTTAATTCTATGTTTAGTTGTAATTATATACTAGTACATATCGTATACTTGTATTTGTGACATATTTTATGTATTAGTTTAGTATTTTAGGATTAGTTATGTACGACGGAATGGTAGGTATCAAGACAAATTAAACGGTTTTTGGTGCCAACCCTCAAATAACCGTAGAAATCAAGAACATATGTATATATATTTCTTGTCGGGTCTTGTTCAAAGTACCAAGATATTGAAAGTTACTGTTTGTTGTTGTTATCCTTATTCAATTGTGCATTCAAGAGAGTTAGAGAGATTAATTTGTGTTCGATATCCAACAAATTGGTATCAGAGCCGAGTTATAAGAGATTCAAGCGAAGTACAGACAATCCAACATGAATTATGACATCCTGCAGACACTGTTCTGACACAGAAAAGAAGGCCACATCCCGGAGATCTAAAATCAATCACCGCAAATGCTATTACTATCAAAAGTATGGTCATTATGTTGCAAACGGCAATATAAAAGAACAAGATGAGGCGTTCGCGTTTAGCATGTTAGGTTTAATCGGTTGTTTTACAGTTTAATGGGTCAACTGGGTCAGAAACTTAATGGTCAATTGGGCAGCAGCTTAATGGGTCAATTGGGCCAGTAGTTAGGGTATTTTTCACATGTTTATTTTATGTTTTGTTTAGTAAAGTAGTGGGCTTTTAATTATGGGTCAGGTTCTCATACTTTTAGGGTTAATGGACGTCGTTTACTGATCACGATCAGGTAGTGGGCAATAGGTCGTATGTTAGTTTTTATTTCCAGCAAAGTTTTCACTTATAATCGTACCTTTCGAATTCAATCAAATGAAAAGAGTCGATCAATAGTTTGATCAACCTGCTGCGTTTCTCTGTTATTGTTTGATCAATTCATTACTGTTTCTTTGTTGTTTGAATCTGTGATTAAAGCTTGATATCCAACAATTGGTATCAGAGCAGAGATCGAGTGAAGCTGGGCTAAATTCTGATCACCGGAAGGAGTTATCGGAGGTGTTAAGGCTGCAACGATCAGAAGTTACCAGCGTGCAGTGATCGGAGGTGACAGATCGGCAGTGATCGGAGAGAACTAGGTGATCGCAGGTCGGCGGGTTGAGGGTTTATGTTCTAGGGGATCAAGAGGGTAGCGGAGACGAGTCGTGATTAAGGCTAAATCAGCGGGCTTGTTAACCCAGTTGTTGATCGAAGAACGAAGGAGAGATTGACCAAAAGGTAATAATCAAGGGTGTAAAACAGCAGGAGAAAGGTAGCAAAAGGTGTTTGCAGGTAAAACTTTAAGCAGTGTTTTAGTTGATTATTAATCTTTGGTAGAGCAGGATTTTACAACTATGCCTAATACGGAGAATCAAGCTTTGGTCACCGTTAAGGAGAACAACACTCTTTCTCTTCAATGCCCGGTGTTGTCATCCACGAATTATACGGTATGGGCCATGAAGATGCGGGTTATCTTCAATGTTCACGGGGTGTGGGAGCAAATCGAACCGGGAACCAACGTGGAAGCGAAGAAGAATCATGTTGCAATCGCTCTTTTGTTTCAATCTATTCCCGAGGAACAAACGCTGCAAATAGGGAATCTCAAAACGGCGAAGGAGATGTGGGGTGCCATCAAAACCCGTCATTTGGGTGCGGAACGAATTCGAGAAGCAAGACTTCATACTCTTATGGGAGAGTTTGATAATCTGAAAATGAAGGATCAAGAAGTTGTTGATGACTTTGCTAATAGGTTGTCGGGATATGCTTCGCGAGCCGCCGCACTCGGCTCGGAAATAGAAGAAACAAAGTTGGTGAAGAGATTTCTTATGGGGTTACCTAAACCGTTCATTCATATGGTGGCGTCTATAGAGCAACTTGTAGACTTGAAGACCATCGGCTTTGATGATGTTGTGGGCTGGCTAAAGGCATATGAGGAACGGGTCAAGGATGAGGAGACTCAAGCCGAGCATCAAAACCAACTCTTGTTTGCAGGTTCGGAAGAGAAGGCAAAAGAAAAGGAGCACAAGTGTGAGCATTGTGGTTGTAGTAAATCGAACCGCGAAGATTATGGGCGTGGCCTAGGTGGAGGTCGGGAGTCCGGGAGAGGTCGAGAAGACGGTCGATTACAACGGGACAAGAGCCGTGTTAAGTGCTACAAGTGCAACCAGATCGGGCATTATATATCGGAGTGTCCAATGTGGGGGAAAAGGAAGAGCTCAACTTAAACCGATGTGAAGATGATGAACCGACGTTGTTGTGAAGAAAGCGGTACGAACAAACACCGATTAAGGGCGTGATTGTTAGGTTTAATCGGTTGTTTTACAGTTTAATGGGTCAACTGGGTCAGAAACTTAATGGTCAATTGGGCAGCAGCTTAATGGGTCAATTGGGCCAGTAGTTAGGGTGTTTTTCACATGTTTATTTTATGTTTTGTTTAGTAAAGTAGTGGGCTTTTAATTATGGGTCACGTTCTCAGACTTTTAGGGTTAATGGACGTCGTTTACTGATCACGATCAGGTAGTGGGCAATAGGTCGTATGTTAGTATTTATTTCCAGCAAAGTTTGCACTTGTAATCGTACCTTTCGAATTCAATCAAATGAAAAGAGTCGATCAATAGTTTGATCAACCTGCTGCGTTTCTCTGTTATTGTTTGATCAATTCATTACTGTTTCTTTGTTGTTTGAATCTGTGATTAAAGCTCGATATCTAACAGAGCAGACAAGCAATTGACACTAAGATTCAAAATCTCAGTTAGTAACTACGAGGAGATTTGATCGTTCAAGGCACTGCCTATGGTTTATGGTCTGAGATCTGGTATGTAAATTCAATGTTCAAACACCATTACTGCGGTAACATATCATTGTTTAAACGATTTAAGAACTCCCATGGAATTGAAACAAGAAACAACAATGGAGAAACTTGTACATACACAGGGAATTGGGGTAGTTGACACAATAAGAATTCCAAGTGTATTGTTTACATCTGACATAAATAGAAATGTTTTGAGCCTAGACCAATTGACTAAACAAGGGTTTGTGATCAATGTTAGCGGAGATACTTGCAAGATCGTTCGAATGTTCGAAACATTGAATGATCTTAATGCATTACCTATGTCAACTAACAATGAAGAGGGCATAATTCATGAAATGGAATTAGAAAAAAGCATTTACAGTAGAAAAGAATGAGATGTTATAAAATTATAAGAGTGTACACATGAATGCTTATCATGAAGAACTTGATCAAGATTCTAAACAAAATCTTAAAGCAAAGAATGAGGTTGTGGGGCAAAATAACCTGGTAACTTTCACAGATTGTGAGTTACATAGATTCTTTAGATGACAGTGATTATGTAGTGGAACACAAGTTTGAATTAAGGGAGAGATTTATAGAAATGGTTAATTGGTTTCTTCACAACCATTTGATGATAACAAATCATGGTGATTTACCCCAATCACATAAGAAGGAAATGTAGTAGACTTGTTAGATTTGGTATCTAGTAGTAAAAAGAAAAGGCGAGCAATATAAAAGGGTAAATGAATACAATTTATGGACTTTGGTATCAAAGGATTTGGGGGCATGGATGGAATGAGGGTAATCTTTGCAAAATAATTAGATTTTTTGATTTATAACTATGATAAGAACAAAATATTTATGGAGGGAGGCATCACAAAACTGTACAGAACTTAAGGAAGGTGAAGAGGGCAATGCAGCAGAATTCAACAAAGAGCAGGAACTAGAGGCAGCAAACTATGTAATGTATGTTGGTTCAGATTGGAATGGAATGAAAAAGCTTATGAAGAGACGAACCTTTGACTTTAAGAGGGTTGCAAAAGTCATCCGGGAAGCTAATCACTCAGTCATCACCTATGCAATGAAGCAACAAATTCGTAACACCTCACCGAATCAAGTTTAGGGGAGAGTGTTAGTGCACTATGTCTATTGACTTCGTCTTGTATCTTGAAATAGTATGTTTAATGTAATTTAGCTTGAAAGTGGTGATTTTCCTTGAAAATGTTACTTGACAGTTTCAAGCTAAATCTAATAGTGAAGGTTTCCCTTGAACTGAACACATGTTCATTTCAAGCTAAATCTAAGGTTTCCCTTGAAATGGTCATGACATTTTCAAGCTAAACCTCAACACTATAAATAGAGTTCAAGCTAAATCATTTTAAGACTTTTGCCATTTTGCAACTTTGGAGCTTTGAAGGTTAGAGAGAGAAACTAGAGAGAGAAAGTTGTAAAGGTGATTCGTGGTGCTTGTTCTTGTCGAATATTCAATAGAATCACGTTTAGATTACGTCTTGTGTGTTTCGGTCTCGTTCGTGCACGGATTCCGCACGTCGCACATTCGATTCGCAATCGTATCGGAGTCAAACCGGTCCTAACAAGTGGTATCAGAGCAGGAGCTCGATTGCGTTGATCAAACAACAAGATTCGTATCAGATTACAGCGTTTTCAGATCTAAATTGCATCGTTTCTTCTTCATCTACTCTTTCTTTCACGTTTTCTATGGATTTTCGACAAATTGAACGGGATTTCACGGTCCGAATTGGATGATATTTTAGTATGTTGTGCGAAAATAGTTGATAAACAATCCTACCAAGTTTCAGATTCAAATTCCTTGTCGTTTAGGAGATTTTCGAGTTTTTGTGTTCGAATCCGTAACTTTCAGCAAGATTTCGCTTGAATTTCAAGCGAAATCCCTATCATTCAGATTTCGCTTGAGTATTATGAGGGATTTCGCTTGAACCTGATGTTTTGGTCTTGATTTCGCTTGAGATAGTTCCTAATATCAGATTTCGCTTGAAACAGCATTAGATCAGATTTCGCTTGAAACATCAGCTTGGGATTTCGCTTGAACAGAATAGTGCTTGATTTCGCTTGAAACATCAACTTGGGATTTCGCTTGAAACAGTATAAGTGTTGATTTCGCTTTAACTGATTAACTTGGGATTTCGCTTGAACAGAATAGTGTTAGATTTCGCTTCAAAACTGTTCAACTTGGGATTTCGCTTGAAAGTCTGTCAACAGTTGATTTCGCTTCAAGTGGTCAATAGTTGATTTCGCTTCAACTGGTCAACAGTTGATTTCGCTTCAACTGTTCAACAAGTGATTTCGATTGAATTTTCTATTTCGCTTGAAAAGTGAAATTTCGTGTCGAGATTATTTCACGTCAACTGAGTATCAGTCTGTTTCAGGATATTATTGTGTATACTGATTGTGTTTGTTTGTTTGTGATTCCAGGTTATTCAAGAATTTCAAATCATGGCTAAAATGTTTGATGAACAGGAAAACGAGAATCTTAAAGATTTAAATGATTGGACTTCTGGATCTTGGTTTGATAAGAAAAATAAGAAGGATGTTTGGATTAAAAGATTCGAAAATTTTTTCTGCATGAAAAATGAATCTTTGGAAAAGTTGGATAAACGGTTTGATGATTTGATTGATAGGTTAGATAGATATGAGATAAGGGTTTCAACTGCTGAAAAAATCTTAAAATTTGCTGAAGCATTACCAATAGAATGGGATGAATTTTTGAGTGAACTAAAAAATAATGCTAGTTTCTCAAAGCTTCATTTTAGAGAATTCATCATTAAGCTTAGTTCACATAAGTATGATAAAGAAAAAAGAAAAGAAGAGTTGATGTATGAGATGAATAAGGATTTAGAAAAGATAAATTTGGAAGTGATTATCGAAATGAGAAAAAGATTTTCTGTATGTCTTGCAGCAAAAAGGGTTATGAAATACGATATTAAGAGAGGTTGTTATATTGATGAAAATATGAATCCTCTTGATTTTGTTAAATTTTTTTGTGCAGGAACATACAGGATGGAAACAAAGAAAGAAGCTGATGCTGAAAAGATGAATGAAAAATGTTCAAAATGTGAAAAAATCTGAAGTAGACAATGCCAAATTCTTGAGTGATGCGGAGAATTTGACATTGGAAAACAAAACTTTGAAAGATGGGAAGAAAGCTGATGATGAACAGATTCTGGAGTTGCGCTTGAACTGCGAAAAATTGAGATCTGAAAATGACAAACTTTTGGAGAATATAGAGAGTTTGTCATCAGAAAACAAAAATTTTAAACAATTAGAAAATTATTTCAAAAGTCAAATAAAGATTTTAGAAGATGAGCGAGATATTTTTGGTAAAGATAATCTTGAAAAACAAATTGAAATCAATTCTCATCTTGCTAAAATCATTCAGCTTGAAAAAGAAGCTGAAAAAGCTCGGATGAAAATCAAAGAGCTTGAAGTTAAATTGAAAGGTTTTGTGACTTCGGCACCATATGAGTGTCCAAAACCGATCAATTCTGTTTCAATAAGTGACAATGTCATAAATTTTGACAAAGTCAAAATTGAAGATTGTAATGAAATATCTGATGATGAAAAAGAAAAGAAAAGAAAAATATTTTTAGATTTACAAGAAAATTTTAAAAATACTGTTTTGCAATCTACTGAAACAGGTGAATGTTCTAAACAAAAACCTGTTAAGAAGAATGCAGAAAAGAAACAAAAAGATAAAAATTTGAAAAATTCTAAAATTGAAAATAAAAGCTCATCAGATAAATCATCCAATCATTATCAAAAATCACAAAAATTTAAAAATGAAAACTCACAAAATGTTGGTAATAAGTGGTGCAGGTTTGATCACAGTGCTCAAAAGACAAATCCAGCATTGAAGAGGAGAAATGATTATAACCAAGCCAAACAATGTTATGATCTGAAGGTTTGGACTGATAGAGGTAGATGGTACGATAACAGAGTGTGCTACACCTGTGGTGTAAGAGGACACATTGCTGTTAACTGTCAAAGTTGGAGATTTGAAACAAGAAGATGTTTTGAATGCAATATTAAAGGTCACATTGCTAGAGATTGCCAAAGGAGATCGATGGGAAGATCGAGGGTTGAATCTCAGAGAACGGTAAAGAAACCAGTCACTGTCAAGCCCAAAGAACAGAAAGTGGAAGATAAGAAAGTAAAGCTTTCACAGGGGCAGAGAGACAGACTGAGGAAGAAGAGGAAGAAGGCGAGAGAGTATTTGGAGAAGATTTTGTCTTCGGGTTCACCGGTTGGTTCGAATAAAAGTTCTGATGAATCGATTCAGTCGACAGCAAAGTCAAGCAAATCGAATTCTTCAGAAGCAAATCTGAAGACAAACAAGAAGAAAAAGAAAGTCATTGGCGATGAATCTGGCTCATCCAAGTCAGACAAGCCAAGTTCGGGCAATGAATCTGATTCCACAAAATCAGAGGAGCCACAAGTTGAGGTAAAAAAGGAAGAGACAGTTCCATTAATGAATGATGAGAACTTTCCACCATTACGAGCCGCAAACCTAAAATCAAAAGGTGTTGATGCTGGAAAAATGTTTAATAGCAATGTTAAACATATTTTTAGCAAGATGGTTGATGGTAAGGAAAAAGGAGTGAAAGAGTTTTATGAAGAAAAGAGAAAAACTCAAAATGCGCCTAAGGCTGGTCAGGCTTGGGTGTCAAAATCTGTTGGTTGAATTCCTGACTTGCCGGAGCTTCCAGGTTGGTAAGTGTGAAGCAGGTATCGGCATCATTCTTGAGAAATTCACAGGATGGTAACTGTGATATTTCGTCTTACAAGTGGTTAATCAAGGACATTAAGTTGTACTTGATTTTCTACAAGTGATTGTGGTGTTTGATCTTATATTGTTAAAATCTGTACAAAAAGGTTAAAAGAGAACAAGGTGATATGATGACCCCGAACTCATAAGAGATGGGTAAACAAACTAATTTTTCCGGAAAAACCATTCTGATTAAAAACAACTTAAGTGTTTTGAAATCATTATGGGAAAATAGTTTGTTGTAAGGGGGAGTGTTGATTGAATATGCCGAAACCCTCACGGCTGAACAAACATGATTACTTTCACCAGATTGAAAAATGGTTTTCAAACTGTAAAAATCAATGTGTTGTAAATCATGGGGGTATGTTATATTTTCTGCAAATCAGTACACTTTTAGCAGAAAATGGATGGCGAGACAAAGCTATCAGTGTTGGTTGTTAAATTTTCTTTATATGATTTTGCATTTTAGGGGGAGTAACATTGTTAGAAAATACAAAAACATTTGAAAATTTGAAAATGACAAAAACATGATAAAATTCAAAAATTGAGTTTTTGTGTAAAAAGAGGAAATGATAGTACATCAGTAGACGGTTACAGTACGCTAAAGAAATGGAAAGTTTAAATGTGTTAAATGATCTCACCATGGATGTGTCGGTAGGTTTTTATACATTTAGTAAACTTTTTCGGGATATAAACCTAAATTCAAATACTTGCTTATTTCGTGGGGAACACTACTTGGATATATAGGTAACCCCTGAAATCTCGTTTGAAAGGTCTCATAATCTGATATACTAGGTCTTTATACTCAATGATGTCTGGGGTATTATTCCGGGACTTCTGCTGAACGGTAGTTCTGACCTAGTCCTTGGATAATACTTTCTGCAAATGCTTGAAACATAGCATTAAACCCTCAGCATGCTGATGAAACAATAAAATTGATAGTCGCTGCTGTTGTAGCTAAAAGATCCTCTAAAGGGGACATACCGTTAAGTCGAAGCTGATATCTCTCTGCGTATACGGAAGTATCGATCTGAGATCCCTCGGCCCTCGCATACCTAATTTATGTACAGATATCATTGTAGTATACTCACCTGTAAGACTGATTATTGGGATTCTGGATACGGGAGTATATTCAAGAGGTGGGACACATGAATGGGTTTAAGTTCCTAAAATACCTAATTCGTATCCTGAATCAGTTGAACTTTGTATGAAAATTTAAGTGGATCAGTATATCGACAATCTAAGTGAATTGTTTAATGCATAATGTGATTTTAAGCTCAACGGTACTTGTGACTTGTCAAAAACTGATATGATCCTCTGACGCATACTCAAACAAAAATATTGTCTGTAAATATGTTTGTACATATTTCGTTATTGCTTTATATTTTCAGAAAATACAAAAAGATTTTGATTTCTGCTTTATTTTCGACAACTGATGTCTGAGTGCTGAGTTTTAAAATCTAAGTATGTTGATTGTGTTTCTGAGAATAAAACAAGTTCATTAATTTGAAACTTGAAGTTTTAAAATCAAAAAAATTCAAAAACAGTTTGTGATATCTCCAAGGTCATTAACTTGAACTTGGATGATAAACTGTGAGGGAGTTGGATTCTTTAACATTGCTAAATCTATGAAGTTTGTTGATAAGGGAAGTGGATTAGAGAATTTGATTGAGAATTCAAAATGCTGTTACTCATAAATGTTTGAGAAATTGCAGATGATAGTCCAGACTATGATCTCGAGAGCAGAGTCTAAGGGGGAGTCTGAAGATGAGCTTGTAGATGGAAAGCTAGGTGTCGATCCCAAAGCACGGAAGCTTGATGAAAGGGGGAGCCTGAAGCTGATAGAAGAAGAGAGTGATGGATGCGTACAATGTTACAATCTGATCGAAGAAAAAGGCAGATTGATCAAGACTGAAGAAGGTGTCCTAACAGAGAATAGTCACTGAAGACTTCGTCAATATCCAAGGGGGAGTCTGTTAGTGCACTATGTCTATTGACTTCTTCTTGTATCTTGAAATAGTATGTTTAATGTAATTTAGCTTGAAAGTGGTGATTTTCCTTGAAAATGTTACTTGACAGTTTCAAGCTAAATCTAATAGTGAAGGTTTCCCTTGAACTGAACACATGTTCATTTCAAGCTAAATCTAAGGTTTCCCTTGAAATGGTCATGACATTTTCAAGCTAAACCTCAACACTATAAATAGAGTTCAAGCTAAATCATTTTAAGACTTTTGCCATTTTGCAACTTTGGAGCTTTGAAGGTTAGAGAGAGAAACTAGAGAGAGAAAGTTGTAAAGGTGATTCGTGGTGCTTGTTCTTGTCGAATATTCAATAGAATCACGTTTAGATTACGTCTTGTGTGTTTCGGTCTCGTTCGTGCACGGATTCCGCACGTCGCACATTCGATTCGCAATCGTATCGGAGTCAAACCGGTCCTAACAGAGAGTGATGGAATTATAAACTTAATTCTATGTTTAGTTGTAATTATATATTAGTACATATCGTATACTTGTATTTGTGACATATTTTATGTATTAGTTTAGTATTTTAGGATTAGTTATGTATGACTGAATGGTAGGTATCAAGACAAAGGCATTTAAAATGGTTTTTGGCGCAACCCTCAAATAACCGTCGAACATAACTGTCAAGAACATATGTATATATATTTCATGTCGGATCTTGTTCAAACTACGAAGATATAGATAGTTATTGTTTATTGTTGTTATCCTTATTGAATTGTGCATTCAAGAGATTTAGAGAGATTTGTGTTCGATATCCAACATAAATACATGTAGAAGGCTTATATGTAAAAGCTCAGATGAAATCATGTAAAAATTATTTTTTATGTGTAAAAATGATTTTTATATGTAAAACTAGTGATTCTTTGGTTTCCCACTTTTTGTGATTCCCCGTGAATTCACCCTCACATACGTAACATGCTTTCAGAATCACACATCTTTTAGACTAGGGGTGTGCAGAATTCGTTTCGAATTCGAAAAATTCGAAATTCGTTTAAATTTGATTCGATTATCAAGAATTTGCTTTGATTATAAGAATTCGAATTCGAATTCCATTCAATTTGAGTCAAGTAAATCGAATACGAATCGAATACGAATTTATAATTTCAAATTCGATTCGATTCGAAATTCGAATAAAAAATATACATTTTTATTTATTATTTTTATATATAATACATATATAACTTTTTTAGGCTATAATATAAATTATTTTCAAATCTTTTACCAAATATTAAAATTACCCATTACCAAACCCACTACATGACCCATAACTAAAATCTAAGTAACAAATCTATCAATAGATTTCTAAGCGTAAAAATACTTGTAATGTGGAGTGGTTATTCTCGACTTCTCGTTTTGAATTTTAAACTTGTGCTACTTTATTTGGAACTTTTTAATGTGATATCGTGTTTTATGGATGCTTTAGAATTTATGTTTCATTTTGAAAGTTTTTTACATGTTTTTAAAGAATCGGAATTAAATCGAATTTATTCGAATTCGATTCGAATTCGAATTGTTAATCGAATACGAATCGAATACGAATTGGGTTTTTTACTCGAATACGAATTCGAATCGAATTCGTTAGGTTTTAATCGAATTTGAATCGAATACGAATTCAAGGAAAAATAAAAATTATTCGAACAATTCGATTCGAATAATTCGAAAATTCGATATTCAATTCGATGAACACCCCTATTTTAGACTATACAGAGTGGGAGGCCTTGAAAAGGGGGTGTGAAGCACCATCTGGTTGCGACGTCAGCAACTACCAGTAAAGTGGTGTGGCGCAAAAAAGGCGAAGTGGGATGATGACTGTCGTAAGGGTCATGCAAAAACCTAATTAAACTAAGTAGATATCGTAATTAGGGTATGGTATTCACGGGGAATTTATGGTTAGTGTAGAAGACTTTAACTAAAAACTAAAATTATCTAATTTGGGGGTTTGATTAATTGATTTCAAAAACAGAAAAACTAATTAAGAAAGTTGTGATCAAGATGAGAAAAAGTAACCTCCACCGGGAATCCCGAATGCCCGTTTTAACATGAAAACCCGTTTACAGATTCATAACACCTCATAGACATGGCCTTGGAATTAATGATTTTGATTAATCACTACAAGAAACTAGCACCTTTAGCGGCGACAGGTGTCGCCGCTATTGTCCACATTTGTCGCCGCTAAAGGGTCGCCGGTATTGATGGGTCACTATTGGCCGGTTGTCGCCGCTATTGATGTTTGACCTTTAGCGACGACGTGTGGCCGCTAAAGGGTCGTCGGTGTTAACCATGGTCGGTAAAGGTCTTTAGCAATAGCGGCGACACATGTCACCGCTAAAAGCCAATTTTTTTTACAGCAGCTGGATGCAGCTACACCCAGCCAGTTTCTGGCCGAATAACACAATCTGCCAATTTCAAACAACGCAAACAGACGCCATGAACATATACTAAAAGTAATATAATTACAAACTACGTTTAAGTCCTACAATATCATCCTACAACGTTTAAATCCTACATTATCATCCTACGTTAAAAACAACAAGTCACTCATCGGAATCATCCTCATCTTCTCTATCGAATAAGTCATCAGAATCGTAATCGTTTGCCTTTCCTTTTCCTTTTGAACTAAGATGGTTGTTAATTTAAGGAGGATATTTCCTAACTAATATATATTTGTTAAGGATCAATAGCGGCGACGATGGCCTTTAGCGGCGACAACCAGGCCAATAGCGACCCATCAATACCGGCGACAAATGTGGGCAATAGCGGTGACAGCTGTCGCCGCTAAAGGTGCCAGTTTCTTGTAGTGGAAGGTGAAGAGGGCAGGGTAATGCAGAATTTAAGGAAGGTGAAGAGGGCAAGGCAATGCAGCGGAATTTAACAAAGAGCAGGAACTAGAAGCAGCAAACTATGTAATGTATGTCGGTTCAAATTGGAATGGAATGAAAAAGCTTATGAAGAGACGAACCTTTGACTTTAAGAGGGATGCAAAAGTCATATGGGAAGCTAATCACTCTGTCATCACCTATGCAATGAAGCAACAAAGTCGTAACACCTCACCGAATCAAGTTTAGGGGAGAGAGTTGGAATTATAAACTTAATTCTATGTTTAGTTGTAATTACGTTTCAGTACATATAGTAGATATCATAAGTAGAGTATCGTATCCACGGGGAATTTATGGTTTGTGTATAAGACTTTAACTAAAAACTAACATTATCTAATTTGGGGGTTTGATTAATTGATTTCAAAAACACAAAAACTAATTAAGAAAGTTGTGATCAAGACGAGAAAAAGTAACCTCCACCGGGAATCCTGATTGCCCGTTTTAATATGAAAACCCGTTTACAGACTCATAACACCACATAGACATGGCCTTGGAATTAATGATTTTGATTAATTATTAGGGATAGTTTTCAAGACTCACCATACAACCTAATAACCCGTTTTATTAGACCAATTACCCACCAATTTACCAACCCGCTAGAAATTCAAGGAAATTACCAATACGCTTGATAAACGACAAACAATTCAAATATAATAAATATTTCACAAAATCAACACAAGTGGTTAAGATTTACCGGTTAAAAAGAATCTGAAAAACAAAGTTTCAATGTAAAACGAAACAATCTTTTATCCAGGTGGAAGTCACAAGGATTTTAGCCGCTGATGGTTGTCATCTTGTTGCTTGATTTCTCGTGCTCAGGTATAAGAGCTTGTTGTCAAAAGAAATAATTAAACCCTTTGTGCCACCTCCAAAATTCAGTCGTCCCAAGAATATTGTTTGCGATTACGTCCGTGTCCCTTTTTGCGATCAACTCCAATGTAGCCGTCCAAAAGTCCTTTTATTGTGCGATCGATCTCCCCAAAACTTGGGAACAGTGGCGGATCCAAAAAATCTTTCTAATGAGTTCCTTTTGATAGATTATCACTAATTTTTTACAAATCATACACGGCATTCATTGATTCTCACTATTTTTTCCAAACTGACTGGGTTTCTAGAAACCCATAAAATGTGTCTAAATCCACCACATAATATATATCCCTTCCCTCTATTGACAACCGAGTTCCACCTAAATTACCTTGTGGGCTGGCTTCCTTAAAGCCCAAGATATCAACCTGTTTCTTTCTAAAACCCACATATCCTAAATGCCATAACTTTACTTTTACTAGTAGAGCCCAAATAACATAGCTCATTAATTCTTGTGATGCCACGATCCACAACATATTATTTTGTGATTCAAGTTAAACTCCAAATTATTATACATCTTAAAAGTGAAAGTCGGTGGTTTCGGCCACCGACCAATTTCTCCGTTTTTCTCTAAAATATGTCGGTCGTATTTTCCCAAATAGTAGTCTTTCTTCAGCCTTTTACACAAACTTTTTTCTCTATTTACAATACAAATCGGAGGCCTTTACAAAGGAGGGATTGATCGACTAAACACTTTCAATTCTAACCCTCTACTATTACTTTATATTTACATTCTTCAACTTTGAAATTAAAGCTCCAGATCATGCAAATTACACACCTGATGAATGCACAAAATTACAAAATCATCGTTACAAAAGCCATAACTTTTGAGCGGTTATCTTTCTTGTCGGAACTGGACAACACCTTCCTACCTTGGTTCGTAGCCACCAACATCAAGCGCCACTACTCTCGCAGGAGAAACCCTCCAGTCGGTCACTTTCTCTCACGTCCGTCTTTCTCTCTCTAACATCTGGGTTAGAGTTAAAAGAAATAAAAATAACCTGGCTCAACTAACAATGCATTTTCCGGTGAAGCCACAAGAGGATCTACAGTTGCCGCTCGCCTTGGTCGCCGGATGCGGCCTCTATCGTCAACACGAATCGGTTACGGGAAAGAGAAGGAGGAGGTGTAGAGGAGTTTCTCTCTCACACACATTAGTCTCTCTCTATCTTGGCACATGGTTTCAAGAAGAAGTGGTTTTGGGTTAAAAAAATTTAAGTTCAAAATAAAAAGCTCAGTTTAATTTAAAATTTAAATTGAACCCTTTGAGGTATTTTCTTAACTTTTTAGTACCACTGTGTTTATATGGTTTTTTTATGTCGTACCAAGTCTTGAAATATATAAATATATAATGATGGCTATCAAAAATAAATAAAAGGATATATTAAGTTATATTTTAATTTTGGTGATCTGTTACGGAAAATATATATTGCCTTATATTTCATTATTTTTCATAAAAAGATACATCATGTTATATTTTCATATATATATATATATATATATATAAGAATCATTCCAGAACCATAAATATTTACCGAATTTGCAGAACTCCTAATAAACAATCTTTTTATTAAGATATTTTTAAGAAAGGTTAACATACTTCACGGCTTATCATACCTCACGTAGGAGAAATGGTAACCGTTAGATCAGGGGTATAATCACGCATGGAACATATAATCACGCATGGGACCACATAATCACGCATGGGATCCAAAATCACGCAAGTTATTTTGGTAAAAAAAAATAATTACGCATGTTATATATTTCGTGAAGTACGTTAATGTACGTTAAGGCGTGAAGTACATTATACTTTCTCTCTCTCTATATATATATAAGAATCATTCCAGAACCATAAATATTTACAGAATTTGCAGAACTCCTAATAAACAATCTTTTTATTTATATATTTTTAAGTTTAGGATAATTTTATCATTTATTATGTGTATTTTTATGATTACATACATGTTAAGAGTAATTTTATCATTTTTTATATGTAATTTTGTAATTACACATATGTAAACTAGTTTTTTTTACATATATGTAATTAATTATGACACATATATATATAATTTGGCTATTACACATATGTAAACTACTTTTAACATGTTTGTAATCAAAGAAATACATATAATAAATGATAAAAATATCCTAAATACAAAAATATATGTATAAAATGATTGTTTATTAGGAGTTCTGAAAGTTCTGTAGTTCTGAAATGAACCCCACACTATATATATATGAAAACACGAAAAAGACATTTGTAGTCGACTTATATAAAAATTAACTAAATAACTAAAATGTTTAACACTTGATTTTGTGAACCACAAAAGACTATCGTGTTTGAAAAAAATGTATTTAAAATCGATATTTCTTTTATCGTATACCATAACGAGTGATGTTACTATTGTTGTACCAAGTTGAAGCTGATTGCTTATGAGCGAGCAACAAACGCAAACTTTTTTGGGAAACAAAATATCATACGGTTTTTGCTTATTTTATGTACGTTTCGTAAATTTTGTTCCGAACCGAGTGGAGTCCAATTGTGATTTTTTCCATTAAAAAAACTCAAATTAATCCCTTTGACTGCATGTGTTAGTTTTTCTTTTATATCCGTTACGTTTTCTACGTATGAATCAGATCACATATAATATGTTATGAGTGTACGACATAAATTCAATTTACTTTACGTTTGGATCCAATCGCAATACTTATATATGTTACGTTGAGGTCAATCGGATACACCGAAACACACGTTTTCATATGTTTAACGCATCACGCAACGCTTGGACTAATCCATTCGTTGTTTGCGATATACCCGCGCCGCAACGCTCGCGGGTGTTATTACTAGTTCCATATTAAAACTCCTTTTTAACATTATCTTGATATGCCATCTTCCTTTGTTGCATCAATACTAGATCATCTAAATATATTTTTCTCATGAATTAACTTCTGCATTTGCATCCACTTTAGTCGTTGATCATCGATTTTAGAGCTTGACTTCCATTTTAATATAATTTCACCACTTTAGCTTATTTACTATCAAAACCTACAAAAATATAAATCAAACTCAAAGTTATCTGTTTTATAATAAAATCAATCCATTTACCTACTAATTAGTATATACATTAGAACGTATCTGTGACATCTGTGCTTATGTAATCATTTTACAAACTCTGAACAATCCAATATCAATAAAACAATGTATTTTGATCCCAATGTTTGTTAATTATGTTTTACATTTTGCACGTTTTGATTTTTGATTGATTTTAAACTCTATATCGCTTTCTGGAAAGTTATACGCAAACTGATGCGTAAACGTAATCAGTTTAACGCGACAAACACTCCGGAATAGCAACATAAGCTTAACATACCTTAAATAACCTTTACATAACTTAGAAATAAGTTTTAAAGGGTTTGGTATGGCAAAAACAAGTTTATTCGCTTACAGGGACTATTTGTGTCAAACTGCAAAAGTCTGCCGTTTCGTAAGGAAACGTACAGTCCGAAGTTGATAATAAGCTAAACATACCATAAATAACCTTAACATAACTTAGAAATAAGCTTTGAGTGGTTCGGTGTGCAAAAATATGCTTATTTGATCTTACAGGGACTAAAAGCGTCAAAAACGACGTAAGTTTGCATTTACGCGCATATCTTACTTTCTGACCACATCTGGACATCCAAAATTTTTGTATACACTAAAATATTTTTATTTTAGTGATCGGCATGCAAAAATACCATTCGTCGCTTAATTTGTATCGTTTTCGCGTCAGTTCGAGTTTCGTCGTAATTAGACAAATAACGCGACCGTACGACCAAACTTTTCCGAGCATATTTTGAGTCCTCTATACTTTGACCACCTTGTAGAGCCTTGAAAATTTCTTAACGGGGGTTAAAAGTGCCAAAAATGAGCTTAATCAAGTGAAGGGACCTAAGCTGTCAAAATGGAAACTGTTTGCTGAACTACTTTGGGACGCGGGCAGCGTAAGGCTGACCCCAATTCCTACGCGGGGCGCGAGGGCATGCCAACGACAGAAAACTTGTTTTTCAGCAATCGGTTGCAACTTCAGGGGTTGTTCTTGCAAGTTCTTTGTGTAATGGCCAAGTTAACACATCTCCAAGGCATATTAGCTGGCCCTTAACACTTGTATGGCTATGATTTATTGCTTGTTGGCCACATAAACACATGGTTTGATCTTGTAAACTCACAACAACTATAAATAGCCATGCTATTCATTCCATTTTCCTCACCCTTGATCTGATTTTCTCTAAGTTGAGGTTTATAACTTCATACCTGAGAATTTTTAGATCAAGTTCTCCCTAGCTTGGACCCTTTGTAAGCTTCTTTCGTGTTTTTATCCCTTTTCTAGCGTGAAAGTCAAACAGTGTTTAACTTTCAGCTTTGACCAGTCAATGGTCAACACAAAGTTCATTTGAACTTTGCAACGTGATTGTAATCACGATGGTTATAATCCTTAGCGATTATACCTACTGATTACCACGTTAACTAGGTGTAGTGACGAGTCAAAGTTTCGGTCAAAATGCGTTTTAGCACGCATTTTGCAACGGAACTACCTTTAGGTATCAAAACACTTTGTTTTGATACCGAATCAGTTTTTTAAGTTAGTTAAACATGTTTTGACATGTTTAACTCGTCACTACTAGTTTAGTGCTTGTTTAGGGTCGTAAGTTAAGCGGTCTAAACAACCGCTTAGACTTTCGAACCCGACCCGTTTGGTCGATCATTAGGATCCGACCAAGCATGTTTAGTGATCATAGTTGCATAGGGAATAACCTCTGAGGTTATACCTTATGATCACATAGGATTGGTTAGTTATTTGTTAAGTAGCTTGTATGCCCATAGGAAATGACCAAAACGCCCTTTTGAAGCATAAATTCGTATTTTGCATATGTGAACATGTTTTTGACATATAATCTGATTTAGTAACATGTTTAGGGATAATTGGGCATGTAAGACTTGACATAGCATTTAGTTAACCATCCGACCTTAGTTTTACGCAAACGACGCGTTATAGTAGCTTATACTACCATAATGAGTCGAAACGGGTCAAAAGCACTTAGGTAGACTTTCAAATCAGAATGTTAGCTCTATTAAATCATACCATATGAGTTCAAATACTCATTTGATTTATAGAACATCATTCTATCCTATCTCCCGATTTAGGATCCGATTATTAACATAGTTACCTATATTAGGTGCCATTTAAATTCGTGATCCTTGAAGCTTTAGTTGGTCTTATTCTCAAGACTAATAAGAAATCCCAAGTGAGTACATAGTTCCCCTCTTTTACCGCTTTCAAATATTTTGGGGTGATACACATGTGCATACTTGTTACTTTCGTGCTTTTCATTACTTTTGTGACATAAACATGCTAGTTTCACCTAGTGCACATATAGTACACGATTTCAACTATGTTTTGCTATGTATGTCAAGCATGCTAGCACATTGATTTCTTAGACATTTATTTCATATGTTTTCTTAGCATATGGACACATTGTTTTACATGACATTTCTGCTATGTATGTTTACTGAGCATGCTAGGACAATTGTTTTACATGAACATTTCTACTAGGTGTGTTTACTTAGCATACCTAGTACATGGTTTTCACATGCTACATTGGTTATGACATTTGGTATGTTTAATCGGGACAGTAATACATTCATTAACATTGATCACGCCGCTCGGTAGTATGTAATGGTACCATACGACTTGACAAATCCCGTTTCTGACTTCCTAGGTTTGTTTGGAAGTTGGGAATGACAGAATCCGATATACATAATTTAGATAAACCTTTAATTTTTTTAAGGGTTTGTCGCCACAGTCGCAAGGCTTGAATGTATGCGATTAACATTACTGCATAAATGTTTATAATCATAAAGCATTGTTTTCTACAAAACATAACATTTGATTTAAACTTTGGTTTATTCAAAAACCTTGTTTTGTACATTTTCCTATGGGGTTGAGTAATTACTAGTTATTCACCATACATGGCATTTGTTTTCAAATTAACATTATCACGTAGTTTGAGTAGATACTCCCTACTTGCTATGAATTACATTTGGTTATACATGATACACTTCTCACATGACATTGAACATGGCTTAAACATAAACATTTTGACATTAAACAAGACATTTTGGTCAGTTATTGATAAGTGACTTATGTAACGGGGATATGTGTTATATGATAAAAGCATGGTGGATACGCCGCTGGTACTTCCTACATATAAGTGCTTTTATTGTATTACACATTGTTGCGTTGTCTAAACCACTTGGACAAGGACATGAAACATTTTTACAATAACACGACATTGTTTTACAAATTACATATTTTATACAAATTCACTTTTACTTGGTTATTCATTTAACCATGCATTGTCCTTTTATTTTCATTTGATTTTCACATTGATTTTCATATGATTTTATAAAAGAAAACATTTTACAAGGTTCATGACAACATTTTTGTTAAACATTTCTTTTAACTACAAGTCATGAATCCTGCATAAACAAAACCTATGTATCTCACATGCATTTTTATGCTGACGTACCTATTTTCGCATGTGTTTCAGGTGCTAATGCATGATGATGTTTGTGCTTCACTTAGACGGACTTGGGCCTTTGTGACTTAAAAGACAGTTATTTATGTAATGTTTTTGTTGGACTCCAAGACAATGTAAACTTTAATCTTAATAATACAAAACTTTAATTACCCTGGTTGTTGAAACAATAATTCTGTCGCATCACTCCCCGACGTTTCCGCCGCGGTTTCTTGTTTTAACGCGGTCGGGGTGTGATAGAAGAGTTGGTATCAGAGCCAATGGTTATAGGGAATTAGGTTATTAGTAATGCTTTGACCTAGACTATAACTTTCTAGGACCCTAACACAAGTTTTCTTGTGTTTAAATCTTAAAACAATACACGTCACCTATCCTTAGGTGATTACCAAAACATGAACACAATTTCCAAAATGATTTTGAAATCAATCATCTATCCTTAAATGATTTCTTTTGGTCTTGTACCATCTAAATTTTCGAAATCTTGTCAAAATTTGGGTCTAAATAATGTGAACACGTGCAAACTGGAAGGGTGGATGCCTGTACCCTGAGTTTTCTGTCTAAGGCTAGAGTGTTCGTACAAATCCGCAGTATCGGACCAGTCACTCTTACCTGGGAACTCTTATGTGTCTACTTATAGGCGAGCATGTCTTCGGCGATACATTATTATGACCTATTTACTTTGATTTGTCATTGTGCGTCATGTGTTTGGTTTGAGGTAATTAACAAATGACCACCAACCTTACATTTTGTCGATATTTATGACATCTCATTTTTTTCATCACATCATCTCACTCGTTTTCTCTCATGTTTCCCCTTTTAGAATGCCTCCTCGACGTAACGTTTCGCAACCTGATGCCGAACTGGCAGCTATTATAGCACAGCAGATGGCTGCTATGCTACCGAATCTCATAACTCAAATAAACCAAGCCAACAATAACAATAATGCACCTGCTCCGTGCAATTTCAAAAGTTTTAACTCGGCTAAACCACTCAAGTTTAGTGGTTCTGAAGGAGCATCTGGGCTCCTACAGTGGTTTGAGAGTCTTGAGAGCACCTTTCGCCATGTTCAGTGTCCGAACTGTCACACCCCGACCACGTAGAACAACCAAACATGGCGGAAACGTCGGGGAGTGTTGTAACATAATTAATTGTTTCATAACCATGGCGTTTAAAGTTGTATTTTATTTATCAACATAAGAGTTACATTGTCTTAAACAGGAAACAAAGAGTACATAACATAATTAAACTAAGTCTATCTTCGTTTTATGTCTCTAAGGCACAGGTCCGCCCTAGTGTCACGATCATTGTCCTAAGCAACAGCTCCTGAAAACACATGTGAAAATAGGTACGTCAGCATAAAAATGCCTGTGAGATACATAGGTTTTGTGAAAATAGGATTCATGACTTGGGTTTTTAGAAGAAAGGTTTAATAAAAATTAGTCATGAATCTTGTTAAGTGTATTCTTTTATAAATCATATGAAAACTCGATAAGAAATCAGATTATATAAAAGAAAGGAGTATGGTGAATGAAATAACCAAATAAAATGAGTTGTATAAAATAAACTGTTTTGTAAAACAATGTCTTGTGAAAAATAAGTTGTTTATGTAAAATGTAATATGTCAAATATTGAAATGATTTAAATAACGCTACGTTATGTAATATTATACAAACACTTATATATAGGAAGTACCAGCGGCGTATCCACCATGTTTGTATCATATTACACACGCCTCGTTACTCAAATCATTTACCCAAACCAACCACCAATGTAAATTGTTCATGTATAAATCAATTGTCAAGTGTTATTGTGTAAACCATATCAAAATGTCCATGTCTAATATAAATCACCAAATGTGTATATCAATGTCAAAATGTTTATGTTTAATGTAAATCATATAATGTGTATCCAAAAATATCATGTATGACATGTGAAATATATCAACTAAACCAGAGGTAAAATGCACAAAAACAGGGTATTGAATTAAACATAGTTTAAGTCAAAGTTATGTTTTGTGGAATAAATGCATGCTATACTGATACAAACATCTATGCGGTATTGTGAAAATGCATACATCCAAGCCTTGTGACTTATGGTGATAGACCTTTAAACAAATTAAAGTTTTATCTGTGTTATGTTTATCGAATTCGGTCATTCCTTCCATCCAAACAAACCTAGGGTTCAGGAATGGGAGTTGTCAAGTCCTATGGTACCATTACCTACTAACGAGCGGCGTAGCTAATGTTAATGAATGTATATTGTCCCATTTGAACAAACCAAATGTCATACCAAAAATGTAAGCATGTGAAAACAATGCACTAAGTATGTAATCAAATGAACATACATAGCGTGAAGTGTAATGTAAAACAATGTACTAAGTATGCACACAATGGACATACATAGCATGAAATGTAATGTAAAACGATGTACTAAGTATGCACAAAATGGACATACATAGCATAAAATGTAATGAAATCATGTACTATAATGTACTAATGAACATAACAAGCATATGATATGAAAGCATGAAAGGCACGAAAGTAACAAGTAGGCACATGTGTTTCACCCCAAAATGTTTGGAAAACAGTAAAAGAGGGGTCTATGTACTCAGTTAGATTGCTTAGTAGTCCTTGAGTAACAACCAAACAATGCTAGAGATCACGGATATCAAACGGCACCTAATATAGGTAACTATTTTAATATACCGGACCTAAATCGGAGGATTGGATAGAATGAGGGTTCGTAAATCAAACGAGTATGGGAACTCATGTAATATGGTTTAACAAATCCCACATACTAAAATGAAACCTAACCTAAGTGCTTACGACCCATTACGACCCGTTTAGGTAGCTTATGCTACTTTAACGCGTCGTTCGCGTAAAACGCGTTCGGAATGCCTAACTAGCCCTATGATAAGTAAAATATGCCTTAACATGTCTAATATTGTTACCAAATTAGTTTAGATACCATAAGTTATGTTACATATCCTAATGATCGACCAAACGGGTCGGGTTCGAAAGCATAAGCGATTGATTAGATCGCTTACCCTTACGACCCTATATAAGCGCTAAACTAAATGTGACGAGCTAAGAATGTTGAAACATGCTTAACTAAGTTCGAAAATAGGTTTGGTATCAAAACAAACGGTTTTGATACCTATAAGTAGTTTGGTTACAAAATACGCAATAACACGCATTTTGGCCGAAACTACGACTCGTCACTGAGCCTTGATAACATGGTAATCAGTAGGTATAGTCTCTAGGGACTATAACCATCGTGATTACGCTCACTTTATGAAGTTCAAACGAACTTCGCATTGACCATAAACTGGTCAACGAAGAAAGTCAAACAAAGTTTGACTTTAATGCTAAAACGATAAAAAGAACGAAGGAACACTTACAAAGGGTCCCCGAAAGCTTTGATTTCCAAATATTTCTCAGGTATGAAGTGATAGAACACCCCAACTTAGAGAAAAATCATATTTCATGTGACAACCGCCACTTTCTGGTAATTTACGTACATTTAAAGCAATGATTTACATTATACAAGTATGTGTTTTGAATATTCGGACTGCATGATTACACGATATACATCTAAGAAAACTCATGGAATATTCGTTTATTATTACACATGATTCACTTTTATTGGGTACATTTGAAATAGTGCAAACAATTCACCGAAACAACTAGAGTAGTGCCTAGTGAACGATAGTGCTGACGAAAACTCCGGATCCGCAGAAAACATCTAAAATGACATCTTTAGGACTCGGATGAGAGTCCAATATCAATTATATATTAAACCCTTTATGGGAATACAAGAGTTTGGTTAATATTTTACCGATGTCCGGTAGCACTAAAAATTGTCCGAAATGCGCTAAAAGTGACCATTTCATGAATTTTCCGCAAAATTCAGCAATTGTATTTTTTTTTACAAGATGCAAAAATTGATGTTTAGGCACCAATTCCATATAAAAATAATTATGGAATATCCATTACACACATAACTGGAATTTTTCCTACAACTTCCTTAAGCGTACCTTTCGACTATCTACTTGCGAAACGAGCGCTATACATCGAGCCGAACTATATTTTGACACATGTAGCGAACTAGTGATTATTATTTTGGTCTTGTAAAGCTAGTTTATGGTCTTTGCAAGTCAAGAAACATCTCGGAAAATTTGCAAACCCTTAACACCAAAATACTTAATCTTTTATTTCATTTAGAAACCATAAATTTTACTAACACTTTGCAACACATAAGGTACCCCCCCCCCCCCCACATATGGGCCGAAATTAAGGGGTCCCACATACCCTTAATTACTTGCTAAATATCTAGATATTCATCTTATTTTGCAAGTGGGTTATGTTGGTGAAATATTACATTACTTCCACATTAAGTAAACTAGCATTTCACCACTCATTTTACACCTTTCATTTTTATTACCCAAAGAACTCTTTCAATCTTCATCTTTTCACCAAGAACACCATCCAAAAACCCAATTATTTTTATCATCTCCTTCATGATCAACATGGATTTCCAAGTAACATAAGGTGATCTAAAGCTATTGGAAGTAAAAGGAAGGGTTTTCATCCATACAAAAGTGTTCTACCATCAAGACCATCATCTTCTTAGTTCTTAATAATCTCTAAGATCATCCCTAGCCTAGTGCTAGAAGTAAGCTTCTATAACTATTTTTTTTTTATACAAATATATTATGATTATGATTGTTATTATTACTAATAATAACCAAGGAAAACATACATAATAAACATGAAGAAAATACAAAGAAGCAAAGAATAAAAATCATGATATAATTATGATTGTTTATATTATGATCTAAGACTTGATATATGCTTATTTAGTCTTGTTATGATGTTTATGATGCAAATAAATTATTAGCAGATGTTTTAAGTTATGATCTAAAAATTATGCATGTTTATGTTAAAGGGTTTTTAACATAAAGGATTAATGGATGATCATAACTATTGATCTTGTGAAAATATATAAGGTTTTTGGTTAAAAACAATACTCTCACAAGATTATAAAAAGTAACATACAACTAGAGATTTTTATAAAAGTTGTTAAAACTAAAATTAAACTTGGTTTTTGAACTTGTTAGCATATGAAATAATCATGGTTAAAACCCTACATGATTTGGATATCATCTTGATAATTTCATGTTATAAAAGTCTCATATGTTTAGTTAAGTTGTAGAGTAAATTGGTGGTGATTTGATAAAGAAAATGATATGTTTATAAAACATGGTTAGAATAAAATACAAAGGTTATATAGCCATTTTTTTTTTCTTTCATAAAAACTTTATTTTATAAAGTAACAACATTTTTGGTTGTATTTAGACAAGAGAAATATATATATTTTTTTAGAAAAATATATATTTGGTGATTTAACAACTTATGTGCTATGTGATTATTTGATGGTATTAGTTATATATATCAAAGATAGGAACTTTATTACAATGGTAATAATGAACACATGATACATAATAATCAAAGTCTTATAAGACTTCACATATTTACGCCTTAAAACGAGTTACGGACGATTCGAATAATCGGACACCATTTATGGTCAAAATGAACGACGGACGACTACATAAGTGAATTGCCAATCCGGGGAGTTACTACGACGTTTAGACGATATTTCGACACGAAATATAAATGTGCTATCGATAACAAATTTCGGATGTTTATAAATTTATAAAAACTAGTATGTTTTTATTTACCAAAAAGTATACTTAGTAAATTTTTATAAAAAGGTTTTTATAAAAATGAAAGGCTTACTTTTACTAGTGGGCTATATTATAACAAATGGGCTTACTTTTCTTAATGGGCTATTTTATACAAATGGGCTTACTTTTCTAAATGGGCTTAACTTCATAATGGGCTTATCAAAACACATGGGCTAAGCCCAATACCAAACATATGGGCCAAGGCCCAATAACATTAAGCCCAGTACTATTTAAGCCCAACACTATTTAAGCCCAACACTATTCAAGCCCAACACTATTTAAGGCCCAACACTATTCAAGCCCAACACTATTCAAGCCCAACACTATACAAGCCCAACACTATTTGAGGCCCAACACTATTTGAGGCCCAACACTATTTGAGGCCCAACACTATTCAGGCCCAACACTATTTGAGGCCCAACACTATTGAGGCCCAACACTATTTGAGGCCCAACACTATTTGAGGCCCAACACTATTTGAGGCCCAATAACTTGAAAACATGGGCTTGGCCCAATGATACTATTATTGGAAACACAACTATACAAGTGATACATACAAGACACGAGATTCAGCGGACGAGATCCGACTGTACAACTCATTCATCGAATACACAGTTAACGAACAATTGAACAACTCATACATCGAATACACAGTTAACGAACAGTAAAGACATACAAGTCTTACATATACTCAAGACACAAGACTTGTACTCAAGTTCTTTTCAAAGACCGAAGTGTCTAACAAAAATAAGAACGTTTGTAGGTCGCCACGCTATTCAGGACGACCGCACGTGAGATCTTATTTACATCTATTTTCAGGACGCAATACTGTGAGTTCATGTTCCCCTATTCATTTAAATGTTTTACAACTTTACAACTATCGGGGAAGATACATGTTCAGAGTATGTTAAAGTTAGGTAATGAAACACCATAGATCATGTGCGAATTAGGGCCATACTATAAGCACCATTAATCCAGTTTGGACCTAGGTACAAGGGGTTAGATCTAATGGGTTTTGGCGAGCCCCACTCTTGGTCGTGAACCCATACAGAAGAGTGCGTTTGTGTCCCAGTCGATAGGAATCGACATAAAATCGTCTAGGGTTGGATTGCTTCCTAATTCGTCACACATATTAATGTCCTCCCGAAACATTAATGATCAACGATTTCATTGACGCTTTACATACTACATCATACATACAGATACAGTTTATACATCATACATACAGATACATTTTATACAATTCACATGTTGTGGATACGGTTTATACATCATTCATACAGATACAGTTTATACAACTCACATTTTACAGATACAGTTTATACAACTCACATTTTTCAGATACATCTCATACAACTAAACTGCATGAACTCGCTCAACTTTTGTTGATGTTTTCAAACTTAACATGTATTTCAGGAAATTAGTGGACCTGGCAAACATTTCAGTCAAGGAAAGCAAGTATCAAGACTCCATGCCACCATTTGAAGGGTTTGCCCGTTATATACCGCCTCTTTGCGGTGATATAGTGGTCAAAGCCTTGACATTTTAAGACTTACATTTTGATGTATAAAACGATGACAACTTATTTTCATTTGATGGTTTGTAACTAATGCATTCAACTTATGTTGCATTCTTTTGGGAAACACTTATGTAATGGCAATGGCAATGGAGTATGTTTTATTCATATAGTTTGTTCATGTACATCGATATTTATGCAATGAAAACCATACAGATCACACCTTGCGTTTCCGCTACGAGCGGGTGTGACATTTCAAGTGGGTTTTGAGTTGTGATGGGTTGGGTATTTATAGGATTAGGACCACCGTTAGGATCGTTTCTTGAAAACCGTGATCGAATCTCATCCGTACACTTGTTGGAATGTTATGGAACCCAAATTGGCCCCCCACCATCAGAGATCAACATGTGGAATTGAGATTGGGTGTGGGTAACAGCTGTAAACAGCTGGCTAAAACTTTCTGATGTGCTGGGGACCCCTTACGGACCGTAAGGGTCATGGCTTACGGTCCGTAAGCCAACAACTATGCAGATTTGGCAGATTTGGTCCCTACACCTTGTTTCGTTGCGTAACGGCACTTCTAACACTCTTCAAACCCAATTTCAAGCTCCACAATGATGTTAAGACATAGGGAACATGAAATATGCTTGAAAGCATCTCGGATGTCGGTTCGTTTGGCCGTACGGTGCGATGTTCGGTTAAATACGATGGAATGCGCATAAGCGCGAAAAACGATCCAAATGGTGTGACGAATGGATTTTTCTTATACCAAACACTAAAATAAAATATTTTAGTGCTTACATAAATTTTTGGATGTCTGGATGTATTCAGAACGTAAGTTATGCGCGAAAGTGCAAACTTGTGCACTTTTTGACGCTTTTAGTCCCTGAATGACCCAAAAGTTTATTTTAGCACACCGAACCCCTCAAAGCCTATTTCTAAGCTATGTAAAGGATATTTATGGTATGTTTAACTTATGGTCATGTTTCGGAATGTCTCTTACAGTTCAAATTGGCATACTTTCGCAGTTTGTCAAATTTAGTCCCTGTAGGCGAATTAACTTGTTTCTGTCATACCAAAGCCTTCAAAACTTATTTCTAAGTTATGTAAAGGTTATTTAAGGTATGTTAGGTATATGTTGATGTTCCGGAGTATTTTTCGCATTAAACTGATTACGTTTACGCACCAGTTTGCGTATAACTCTCCAGAAAGCGATGTAGGGTTTGAAATTGAATAAAAGTCAAAACATGAAAAATGTAAAACATAACCAAACAAACATTGGGATCAAATAAAATTGTTTTATTGATAATTGAACTGTTCACAATGATTACAAACACAGGTGTCACAGTCTCCCCTACTTGTGGAAATTTCGTCCCGAAATTTATTTAGAGGAAACTCGTGGGAATAGATGTGGATACTTCGCCTTCATTTGATCTTCGCGTTCCCAAGTAAACTCGGGTCCACGTTTATATTCCCAGCAAACCTTGACCAAAGGAATGCGCTTGGTTTGAGCCACTTGACTTCACGTTCCATGATTTCCACTGGCTTCTCAACAAATTTAAGTGTTTTATCAACACGAATTTCGTCAAGCGGTATGTGGAGGTTCTCATCAGCTAAACACCTCTTGAGATTGGACACGTGAAAGGTTGGATGAACATTTCCAAGTTCAGGAGGTAACTCAAGTCTGTAGGATACCTTACCGATTCTTTCGACGATCTTGAATGGTCCAACGTATCTATGTGCAAGTTTTCCTGTCTTTCCAAATCTGATCACACCTTTCCAAGGTGAGACCTTAAGTAATACACGATCACCGACTTGAAAATCCACGGGCTTGCATTTTAGGTCCGCGTAACTCTTCTGACGGTTTCTAGCTGTCTGAAGGTTATCATGAACTTTCTTAACCTTATCTGTTGTCTCTAAAATGAGGGCAGGTCCAGTAAGCTGAGCCTCACCGATCTCATTCCAGCAGACTGGTGAATGACATTTTCGACCATAGAGAGCCTCGAAAGGAGCCATGTTGATGCTGGAGTGATAACGGTTGTTGTAGGAGAATTCAATTAACGGAAGATGTGAATCCCAACTACCACCAAAGTCGATCACACAAGCTCTAAGCGTATCCTCCAGAGTCTGGATTGTTCTTTCAGATTGACCATCCGTTTGCGGATGATAAGCTGTGCTCAGATTAAGTTGGGTCCCCATAGCAGATTGCATGGTTCTCCAAAAATGAGAAGTGAAACAAGCATCTCTGTCAGAAATGATGTTCAAAGGAACACCATGTCGAGCTACAATTTCATCCACATAGATTTTAGCAAGTTTGTTAGCAAAAAAATCCTCACGGATTGGCAAGAAATGCGCTAACTTAGTAAGACGATCAACGACTACCCATATGGCATCATGACCTTTCTTTGTGCGTGGAAGTTTGGTAATGAGATCCATAGTAATGTTTTCCCATTTCCAAACTGGGATCTCTGGTTGCTCCAATAAACCAGAAGGACGCTGATGTTCAGCCTTAACCTTAAGACAAGTAAGGCATTTTGATACATATAAGGAAATGTCTTTCTTCATACCAGGCCACCAATACTGAATACGAAGATCCTTATACATCTTATCTGAGCCAGGATGAATAGAATAACGAGACTTATGGGCTTCATCCATAAGCAAGTTGCGAAGATTATCTTGGCTTGGGACCCACAAACGGTCCATGAAGTAATACGATCCATTGTCCTTCAGTTCCAGATCAGGTGTTATGTGATAAGGAAATTCCTTATCCATCAAACCTTGTGAAACACAAGATTGTTGAGCCTAAGAAATGCGGGCTTGGATATCGAATCGAGCTTGAATATCAGATTAAACACGTACACAATGAAGCTTAGTACGTTCCTTACGACTCAATGCATCGGCTACGACATTCACCTTACCAGGATGGTAGCGAATTTCGCAGTCATAGTCGTTTAGAAGCTCAACCCAACGTCGTTGCCTCATGTTGAGTTCTTTCTGATTGAAGATATGCTGAAGACTTTTGTGGTCCGTGAAAACCACACATTTTGTACCGTACAAATAGTGTCTCCAGATCTTAAGAGCGAAGACAACTGCACCTAACTCAAGATCATGAGTGGTGTAGTTTTTCTCATGTATCTTCAACTACCTCGATGAATATGCTATGACTTTGTTCCTTTGCATCAGAACACAGCCAAGACCCAATTTAGATGCATCGCAATAAACGACGAAATCATCACTGCCCTTAGGCAAACTCAAAACAGGCGCGTCACAAAGCTTCTGCTTCAAGTTTTGAAAAGCTTCCTCTTGTTTGAATCCCCAATCAAAGGGCTTGTTCTTCTGAGTTAGAGCAGTTAGAGGAACTACAATCTTCGAGAAGTTTTCAATGAAGCGGCGGTAATAACCCGCTAGACCAAGAAAGGAACGAATTTCAGTAGGAGTAGAAGGTGTATCCCAATCCTTAATCGCACTGATCTGGGAGGGATCTACATGAATACCTTGTTCGTTGACAATATGCCCCAAAAATTGAACTTCCTTAAGCCAAAATTCACACTTGGAGAATTTGGCGAAAAGTTGCTCTTTCTTTAGGAGTTCCAAAGTAAGACGAAGATGTTGCTCGTGATAAGCTCGCGTCTTAGAATAAATCAAGATGTCGTCAATAAAAACAATGACGAACTGATCCAAATAAGGCTTGCAGACCCTATTCATTAAGTCCATGAAAACAGCAGGAGCATTAGTCAAACCGAATGGCATGACTGTGAACTCGTAATGCCCATAACGAGTGCGGAATGCTGTCTTGGGAATATCTTCTTCATGCACACGAAGTTGAAGATACCCAGAGCGTAGATCAATCTTTGAAAAATAAGAAGCTGCCTGCAACTGATCAAAGAGATCATCGATGCGAGGTAGGGGATATCGATTCTTGATGGTAAGCTTGTTAAGCTCACGATAATCGATACACATCCTAAAAGATCCATCCTTCTTCTTGACAAAAAGAACGGGAGCCCCCCAAGGTGAAAAGCTAGGACGCATAAAACCTTTGTCGGAGAGCTCCTGAAGCTGCTTAGACAACTCTTGCATCTCAGATGGTGCAAGACGATATGGAGATCTAGCAATGGGATTTGCACCAGGTACGAGATCAATACGGAACTCGACTTGGCGTGCTGGGGGTAGACCAGGTAAATCTTCAGGAAATACTTCAGGATAATCCCGAACAACAGGGATATTTTGAATAGACTTGCCTTTGCCCTTATCTGCAACAACATATGCCAAGAAGGCCACATAATTCTTTCGCAGATACTTCCGAGCTTTAAAACATGACATGAGTTTGAGACCACCAGCAGGTTTCTCACCACGAAACTGTAGGATCTCGCCTGTCGAAAGCGGCACACGAACAATCTTCTCAAAACAAACTACCTCTGCGAGATGCTTGGCTAACCAATCCATACCCACAATAACGTCGAAGCTTCCAAGTTGCATAGGCGTGAGGTCAATAGGAAAAAGATGGTCGTTATGGTTCAACTGGTAGTTGCGAAGAACAGAATCAAGAACAATGGGTTCACCACTAGCAACCTCTACTGTCAAGGGTTTTCCTAGTTTCATTCTAGACACGCGAAGCATTGGCTAAAAAGACAATGACACACAACTCTTGTCGGCACCCGAATCAAAAAGAATAGATGCAGGCTGATTATTAATAAAGAACATACCGTTCACCACTTCATTGTCCAATTGTGCCTCCTGTGCATTCATGTTGAAGACTCGACCTCGAGCCTGAGCCTGATTTGGATTTGCGTTCGCCAATCTTGGACATTGATTACGGTAGTGGGTCAAATCCCCACAGTTGTAACAAGAACCTGGAGGGTAGTGTGGTCGTGCAGCTTGACCTTGTTGCTGAGCAGGAGGCTGAGCAACTCGTTGAGTCGGGTTCTGAACTGCCTGATTCTGAACAAAACGACAAACACCAGCAAGATGACCTGACTTCCCACAGTTAGTACAGAAACAGCACGGAAATTGCGGCTGATGGTGACTGTTGCATCTGTTGCACAAAGGTGCATTTCCTGCATAAGGTTTCTTCGCTGGAGGCTGTGCGGGTTGGTTGGGAGCTGCCTGGTTAGCTTGGGTAGTGACAGCAAAATTTTGGGAAGCCTTTCGCTTCCTAGACCCCCTTGAGGAACCAAATCCTTTCCCTTCTTGTTTTGACCTTTCTTGCTATCTTCTTTGTCAGACGCCTGCTTCTTACCCTTGTCACCCTTTTTGTGCAGTTTTCCCTTTCGAACCTGCGACTCAGTCAATGTCGCTGCTAACTCGATCGCCTGATGGAGTGTGGTAGGGTTACTACCAGTAATGATGTCTTGTACTGAGTCAGGTAGACCATCGATGTACCTTTCGATAGCCTTGTCGAGTGGGGTGACCATCGCTGGGCATAGCAAACTCAGCTCCTCAAACCTATCAGTATACGCCTTGTGCTCACCACTGTCTTGTTTCAAGTCATCAAACCCTCTCTCCAAAGCTCGTAGTTCATGACGAGGACAAAACTCCCTCATCATAAGGGCCCTAAGTTCAGCCCATGTCTGTGCTAGAGCAACTTCTGCACCACGATCTCTCATAACCCCGTTCCACCATGTAAGAGCCCTCTTCTGAAATACACTCGAAGAAAACTCGACCTTGCGATTGTCAGGACACTGCACGTGATGGAAAGTATTCTCAATGCTCTCGAACCATTGAAGAAGCCCAGTCGCTCCCTCAGAACCACTAAACTTGAGTGGTTTAGCCGAGTTAAAATTCTTGAAATTGCATGGAGCATTGTTGTTGTTGTTGGCTTGGTTCCATTGAGCAAAAAGGTTTGGGAATTGAGCAGCCATTTGCTGCGCAATGATTTCTGCCAGTTCAGCAGTCGCTCTCTGGTTTTCGCGTCGAGGAGGCATTCTAAAAGAGGAAAACATGAAAGGAAATGAGTGAGATGATTGGATGAAGAGAATGAGATGAAACAAAATCAACAAAAGCAAAGATGGTGGTCATTCGTCCGCATCGCAAAGCAAACAAGCGACACACAGTGACTAATCAAAGTAAATGGGTCAAAGATAATGTATCGCGAAGACATGCTCGCCTATAAGTGAACACTCACCCCAAGAGTTCCCAGGTAAGAGTGACTGGTCCGATTATGTGGATTTGTACGAACACTCTAGCCTTAGACAGAAAACCCAGGGTACAGGCATTCACTCTTCCAGTTTGCACGTGTTCACATTATTTAGAACCCAAAACTTTGACGAGATTTTTGAAAATTCAAAGGGGTTCAAAACCATATAACAAAGGGTTCAAAACCTTGTAATAAATCATTTAAAAACAGATGATTGATTTTCAGAAATCGTTTCGGAAAATTGGGTTCTTGTTTTGATAATCACCTAAGGATAGGTGATGTGCATGTTTTAAGATCTAAACACAAGATAACTTGTGTTAGGGTCCTAGAAAGGTTATAGTCTAGGTCAAAGTATTACTAATAACCTAACTCCCTATAACCATTGGCTCTGATACCAACTCTTCTGTCACACCCCGACCACGTAGAACAACCAAACGTGGCGGAAACGTCGGGGAGTGTTGTAACAGAATTAATTGTTTCATAACCATGGCATTCAAAGTTGTATTTTATTTATCAACATAAGAGTTACATTGTCTTAAACAGGAAACAAAGAGTACATAACATAATTAAACTAAGTCTATCTTCGTTTTATGTCTCTAAGGCACAGGTCCGCCCTAGTGTCACGATCATTGTCCTAAGCAACAGCTCCTGAAAACACATGTGAAAATAGGTACGTCAGCATAAAAATGCCTGTGAGATACATAGGTTTTGTGAAAATAGGATTCAAGACTTGGGTTTTTAGAAGAAAGGTTTAATAAAAATTAGTCATGAATCTTGTTAAGTGTATTCTTTTATAAATCATATGAAAACTCGATAAGAAATCAGATTATATAAAAGAAAGGAGTATGCTGAATGAAATAACCAAATAAAATGAGTTGTATAAAATAAACTGTTTTGTAAAACAATGTCTTGTGAAAAATAAGTTGTTTATGTAAAATGTAATATGTCAAATATTGAAATGATTTAAATAACGCTACGTTGTGTAATATTATACAAACACTTATATATAGGAAGTACCAGCGGCGTATCCACCATGTTTGTATCATATTACACACGCCTCGTTACTCAAATCATTTACCCAAACCAACCACCAATGTAAATTGTTCATGTATAAATAAATTGTCAAGTGTTATTGTGTAAACCATATCAAAATGTCCATGTCTAATATAAATCACCAAATGTGTATATCAATGTCAAAATGTTTATGTTTAATGTAAATCATATAATGTGTATCCAAAAATATCATGTATGGCATGTGAAATATATCAACTAAACCAGAGGTAAAATGCACAAAAACAGGGTATTGAATTAAACATAGTTTAAGTCAAAGTTATGTTTTGTGGAATAAATGCTTGCTATACTGATACAAACATCTATGCGGTATTGTGAAAATGCATACATCCAAGCCTTGTGACTTGTGGTGATAGACCTTTAAACAAATTAAAGGTTTATCTGTGTTATGTTTATCGAATTCGGTCATTCCTTCCACCCAAACAAACCTAGGGTTCAGGAATGGGAGTTGTCAAGTCCTATGGTACCATTACCTACTAACGAGCGGCGTAGGTAATGTTAATGAATGTATATTGTCCCATTTGAACAAACCAAATGTCATACAAAAAATGTAAGCATGTGAAAACAATGCACTAAGTATGTAATCAAATGAACATACATAGCGTGAAGTGTAATGTAAAACAATGTACTAAGTATGCACACAATGGACATACATAGCATGAAATGTAATGTAAAACGATGTACTAAGTATGCACACAATGGACATACATAGCATGACATGTAATGTAAAATGATGTACTAAGTATGCACACAATGGACATACATAGCATAAAATGTAATGAAATCATGTACTATAATGTACTAATGAACATAACAAGCACATGATATGAAAGCATGAAAGGCACGAAAGTAACAAGTAGGCACATGTGTTTCACCCCAAAATGTTTGGAGAACAGTAAAAGAGTGGTCTATGAACTCAGTTGAGATTGCTTAGTAGTCCTTGAGTAACAACCAAACAATGCTAGAGATCACGGATATCAAACGGCACCTAATATAGGTAACTATGTTAATATACCGGACCTAAATCGGAGGATTGGATAGAATGAGGGTTCGTAAACCAAACGAGTATGGGAACTCATGTAATATGGTTTAACAAAGCCCACATACTAAAATGAAACCTAACCTAAGTGCTTACGACCCGTTTAGGTAGCTTATGCTACTTTAACGCGTCGTTCGCGTAAAACGCGTTTGGAACACCTAACTAGCCCTATGATAAGTAAAATATGCCTTAACATGTCTAATATTGTTACCAAATCTGTTTGGATACCATAAGTTATGTTACATATGCTTAAAATGAATTTTGGCGTTAAAAGGGCATTTTGGTAATTTACCTAAGGCATATATACTACCTATCATCCAACTACTCAAACGATGTGACCATAAGGTATAACCTCGAAAGGTTATTCCCTATACAACTATGGTCACCTAATGTGTTTGGTCGGATCCTAATGATCGACCAAACGGGTCGGGTTCGAAAGCATAAGCGATTGATTAGATCGCTTACCCTTACGACCCTATATAAGCACTAAACTAAAAGTGACGAGCTAAGCATGTTGAAACATGCTTAACTAAGTTAGAAAACAGGTTTGGTATCAAAACAAATGGTTTTGATACCTATAAGTAGTTTGGTTACAAAATACGCAATAACACGCATTTTGGCCGAAACTACGACTCGTCACTAAGCCTTGATAACGTGGTAATCAGTAGGTATAGTCTCTAGGGACTATAACCAACGTGATTACGCTCACGTTATGAAGTTCAAACGAACTTCGCATTGACCATAAACTGGTCAACGCAGAAAGTCAAACAAAGTTTGACTTTAACGCTAAAACGATAAAAAGAACGAAGGAACAATTACAAAGGGTCCCCGAAAGCTTTGATTTCCAAATATTTCTCAGGTATGAAGTGATAGAACACCCCAACTTAGAGAAAAATCAGATTTCAAGTGGGTTTTGAGTTGTGATGGGTTGGGTATTTATAGGATTAGGACCACCGTTAGGACCGTTTCTTGAAAACCGTGATCGAATCTCATCCGTACACTTGTTGGAATGTTATGGAACATAAATTGGCCCCCCACCATCAGAGATCAACATGTGGAATTGAGATTGGGAGTGGGTAACAGCTGTAAACAGCTGGCTAGAGGTTTCTGATGTGCTGGGGACCCCTTACGGACCGTAAGGGTCATGGCTTACGGTCCGTAAGCCAACAACTATGCAGATTTGGCAGATTTGGTCCCTGCACCTTGTTTCGTTGCGTAACGGCACTTCGAACACTCTTCAAACCCAATTTCAAGCTCCAAAATGATGTTAAGACATAGGGAACATGAAATATGCTTGAAAACATCTTGGATGTCGGTTCGTTTGGCCGTACGGTCGCGATGTTCGGTTAATTACGACGGAAAGCGCATAAGCGCGAAAAACGATCCAAATGGTGTGACGAATGGATTTTTCTTATGCCAAACACTAAAATAAAATATTTTAGTGCTTACATAAATTTTTGGATGTCTGGATGTATTCAGAACGTAAGTTATGCGCGAAAGTGCAAACTTGTGCACTTTTTGACGCTTTTAGTCCCTGAATGACCCAAAAGTTTATTTTAGCACACCGAACCCCTCAAAGCCTATTTCTAAGCTATGTAAAGGATATTTATGGTATGTTTAACTTATGGTCATGTTCCGGAATGTCTGTTACAGTTCAAATTGGCATACTTTCGCAGATTGTTAAATTTAGTCCCTGTAGGCGAATTAACTTGTTTCTGCCATACCAAAGCCTTCAAAACTTATTTCTAAGTTATGTAAAGGTTATTTAAGGTATGTTAGGTATATGTTGATGTTCCGGAGTATTTGTCGCATTAAACTGATTACGTTTACGCACCAGTTTGCGTATAACTCTCCAGAAAGCGATGTAGGGTTTGAAATTGAATAAAAGTCAAAACATGAAAAATGTAAAACATAACCAAACAAACATTGGGATCAAATAAAATTGTTTTATTGATAATTGAACTGTTCACAATGATTACAAACACAGGTGTCACAGTCTCCCCTACTTGTGGAAATTTCGTCCCGAAATTTATTTAAAGGAAACTCGTGGGAATAGATGTGGATACTTCGCCTTCATTTGATATTCGCGTTCCCAAGTAAACTCGGGTCCACGTTTAGATTCCCAGCAAACCTTCAACAAAGTAATGCGCTTGCGTTTGAGCCACTTGACCAAAGGAATGCGCTTGCGTCACAAGTCAAAAAGGGTAAACTCCACAGAAAGGGGGATAAGAAACAGACTGACAAGAGTGAGAAACAGAAGGGTAAAAAGATTACTGAGTCTTCAAAGAAGTCGAGGAAGCGAAAGTCTTCTAAGAACTTTGCTGTGGTGGCACAACAGGCAGCTCCCAATCAGCCTGCGCAACCACCAGCCAAAAGACAGTATGCTGGCAATGCACCTTTTTGCAATAGATGTAACAACCATCACCAACCTCAAGTACAGTGTCGCATCTGCACAAATTGTGGCAAGTCTGGTCATCTCGTAAACACCTGCCGCTTTGCTCCAAACCAAAATCAGGCAGCTCAAAACCAAGCAGCACAAAACCCTGCCCAGAATCTTGCTCGACCTCACTACCCGCCTGGTTCGTGTTTCAACTGTGGGGATCTGACCCACTATAGGAACAACTGCCCGAGATTGGCAAACACAAATCAGGCACAGGCTCATGGTCGAGCATTTAATTTGAATGCTAATGAGGCACGTGCAGACAACGAAGTGGTGAACGGTACGTTCCTTGTTAACAACCAACCTGCTTCTGTTCTATTTGATTTGGGTGCCGATAAGAGTTCTGTGTCCTTAGCTTTTGAGCCTTTGATTTCGATGACTAGAACAAAACTAGGAAAGCCCTTGACAGTAGAAGTAGCTAGTGGTGAACCTGTTGTACTTGATTCCGTTCTTCGAAATTGCCAGTTGAACCTTAACAACCATTTTTTACCTATTGACCTCACACCGATGCAACTTGGGAGCTTCGATGTTATAGTGGGAATGGATTGGTTAGCCAAGTACCGTCCTGAGGTGGCTTGTTTTGAGAAGATTGTCCGTATACCGCTTTCGACTGGTGAGATCTTAGAAGTTCGTGGGGAAAAACCCTTCAGTGGTCTTAAGCTTATATCTTGTACCCAAGCCCAAAAATACCTACGAAAGAAATATGTTGCTTTCTTGGCACATATCGTAGAGGAAAAAGGCAAAGGTAAGACTATCCAGGATATCCCTGTTGTTCGGGATTATCCTGAGGTATTCCCTGAAGAATTACCTGGCTTACCCCTAGCACGCCAAGTTGAGTTTCGCATTGATCTTGTACCTGGTGCAAATCCTATTGCTAGATCACCTTACCGTCTTGCACCGTCTGAGATGCAAGAATTATCTAAGCAGTTTCAGGAACTTTCTGACAAAGGATTTATTCGTCCGAGCTTTTCACCTTGGGGCGCTCCTGTCCTATTCGTGAAAAAGAAAGATGGATCATTTAGGATGTGTATCGAATATCGTGAGCTTAACAAGCTTATCATCAAGAATCGATATCCCCTACCTCGCATTGATGATCTCTTTGATCAGCTATAGGGTGCTACTTGCTTTTCAAAGATTGACCTACGTTCTGGATATCATCAACTTCGAGTGCTTGAAGAAGATATCCCCAAGACAGCATTTCGTACTTGATATGGTCATTATGAGTTTACTGTTATGCCCTTCGATTTGACTAATGCTCCTGTTGTTTTCATGGATTTGATGAATAGGGTCTGTAAGCCTTATTTGGACAATTTTGTCATTGTATTCATTGATGATAATCTAATATATTCTAAGACACGAGCTGATCATGAGCAACATCTCCGTCTTACAATGGAGCTCCTAAAGAAAAAACAGTTTTTCGCTAAATTCTCCAAGTGCGAATTTTGGCTTAAGGAAGTTCAATTTTTGGGGCACATCGTCAACGAACAAGGTATACATGTAGATCCCGCCAAAATTAGTGCGATTAAGGAGTGGGATACTCCTACTACTCCTACCGAGGTTCGTTCATTTCTTGGTGTAGCGGGTTATTACCGCCGCTTTATTGAAAACTTCTCCAAAATTGCGGTTCCTCTCACTGCTTTAACTCTGAAAAATAAACCTTTTGAGTGGGGATCCAAACAGGAAGAAGCTTTCCAGACCTTGAAACAGAAGCTCTGTGATGCACCTATCTTAACCCTACCTGAGGGCAATGACGATTTTGTCGTATACTGTGATGCATCCAATTTAGGCCTTGGCTGTGTTCTTATGCAAAGAAACAAAGTCATAGCTTATGCATCAAGACAGCTAAAGGTACACGAGAAAAACTATACGACTCATGATCTTGAGCTGGGTGCTGTAGTATTTGCTCTCAAAATCTGGAGACACTACCTCTATGGTACAAAGTGTATAGTGTTTACTGACCATAAAAGTCTCCAGCACATTTTCAATCAGAAAGAACTAAACATGAGGCAACGACGTTGGGTAGAACTTCTAAACGACTACGATTGCGAAATTCGCTACCATCCTGGTAAGGTGAATGTCGTGGCTGATGCATTAAGTTGTAAGGAACGTGTCAAGCTTCACTGTGTTCAGGTTCGATCTGATATTCAAACCCGCATTTCTCAGGCTCAACATACTTGTGTTACACAAGTCTTGATGGGTAAGGAATTACCGTGTCATATTAAGCCTGAGCTTTAACTGAAAGACTTTGGGATATTCTATTTCATGGGCCGTTTATGGGTCCCAAGTATAGACAATCTTCGCACCTTGTTAATGGATGAAGCTCATAAGTCTCGTTATTCTATACATCCTGGTGCAGATAAAATGTATAAGGATCTTCGAACCCAGTATTGGTGGCTGAGTATGAAGAAGGACATTGCCTTATATGTTTCCAAATGCCTTACATGCCTTAAGGTTAAGGCAGAACATCAACATCCCTCTGGATTATTAGAGCAACCACAGATACCGGTTTGGAAATGGGAAAACATTGCTATGGATCTCATTACCAAGCTGCCATGCACTAAAAGAGGTCATGACGCCATTTGGGTAGTTGTTGATCGGCTTACAAAGTCAACACATTTCTTGCTAATCCGTGAGGATCTATCTGCTGACAAGCTTGCTAAGATATATGTAGATGAGATTGTATCTCGACATGGCGTTCCTTTGAACATCATATCTGACAGAGATGCTCGATTCTCATCTCACTTTTGGAGAACCATGCAATCTGCCATGGGAAGCCAACTAAATTTGAGCATAGCATATCATCCATAAATGGATGGTCAATCTGAGAGAACAATCCAGACACTGGAGGATATGTTTAGAGCTTGTGTGATTGATTTTGGTGGTAGTTGGGATTCGCATCTACCGTTGATCGAAATCTCCTACAACAATAGTTATCACTCTAGCATCAACATGGCTCCTTTCGAAGATTTATACGGTCGAAAATGTCGTTCACCGGTCTACTGGAATGAGATAGGAGAAGCTCAGCTTACTGGACCTGAGCTCATTCTAGAGACTACAGATAAGGTCAAGAAGATTTGTGATAACCTTCAGACAGCTAGAAGCCGTCAAAAGAGTTACGTGGATCGATGACGCAAGCCCTTAGAATTTCAAGTTGGTGATCACGTCCTACTCATCCCCTTGGAAAGGTGTGATTAGATTTCGAAAGAAAGGAAAACTTGCACCACGTTATGTTGGACCATTCAAAATCGTTGAAAGAATCGGAAAAGTAGCCTACAGATTAGAGCTACCTCCTGAACTTGGAAATGTTCATCCAACATTCCACGTGTCCAATCTCAAAAAGTGTTTAGCTGATGAGAACCTCCACATACCACTTGATGAAATTCGTGTTGATAACACAATGCAGTTCGTTGAGAAACCTGTGGAAATCATGGATCGTGAAGTCAAAAAGCTCAAACACAAGCGCATACCTATTGTCAAAGTTCGCTGGGAATCTAAACGTGGCCCAGAATTTACTTGGGAACGTGAAGATCAGATGAAGGAGAAATATCCGCATCTATTCTCACAAGTTTCCTCTAAATAAATTTCGGGACGAAATTTCCTAAAGTTGGGGAGACTGTGACATCTGTGCTTATGTAATAATTTTACAAACTCTGAACAATCCAATATCAATAAAACAATGTATTTGATTCCAATGTTTGTTAATTATGTTTGACATTTTGCACGTTATGATTTTTGATTGATTTTAAACTCTATATCGCTTTCTGGAAAGTTATACGCAAACTGATGCGTAAACGTAATCCGTTTAACGCGAAAAACACTCCGGAACAGCAACATAAGCTTAACATACCTTAAATAACCTTTACATAACTTAGAAATAAGTTTTAAAGGGTTTGGTATGGCAAAAACAAGTTTATTCGCTTACAGGGACTATTTACGTCAAACTGCAAATGTCTGCCGTTTCATAAGGCAACGTACAGTCTAGAACTTGATCATAAGCTAAACATACCATAAATAACCTTAACACAGCTTAGAAATAAGTTTTGATTGGTTGGGTGTGCTAAAATATGCTTATTTGATCTTATAGGGACTAAAAGCGTCAAAAACGACGTAAGTTTGCATTTACGCGCATATCTTACGTTCTGACCACATCTGGACATCCAAAATTTTTGTAAACACTAAAATAAAAATATTTTAGTGATGGGCATGCAAAAATACCATTCGTCGCTTAATTTGGATCGTTTTCGCGTCCGTTCGAGTTTCGTCGTAATTAGACAAATAACGTGACCGTACGACCAAACGAACCGACATCCGGGACTTTTCCGAGCATATTTTGTGTCACACCCCGACCACGTGGAACATACAAAACGTGGCGGAAACATCGGGGAGTGTTGTAACAGAATTAATTGTTTCAACTCCATGGCAATTGAAGTTTCGTTTTATTGATTAAAAGTGTTACAATGTCTTATCAAACAAGGAAAAACAACATAATTAACTAGTCTTGCATCTTTTATTGTCACTAAAGCCCAAGTCTGCCTATATGTAACTTGATCATCTTATGCAACAGCTCCTGAAAAACACATGTGAAAATAGGTACGTCAGCATAAAAATGCCTGTGAGATACATAGGTTTTGTGAAAATAGGTTCCATGACTTATGTTTGAGAAAATGTTTAGTCATGAACCTTGTAATTTGCTTTGTTTTGTAAATCATTTGAAAATCAACAAGTCCAGATGATATGTATAGATAAAAGAATAATGTATGGTTAAATGAATAACCATGTAACTGAGTTTGTATAAGATAAGTTGTTGTAAAACAATGTCTTGTGAAAAATATGTTATTTGTATAAAATGTTATATGTCTCAAACTGAAATGATTCAAATAACGCTACAATATGTAATACCATACAAACACTTATATATAGGAAGTACCAGCGGCGTATCCACCATGCTTGTATCATATTACACACGCATCGTTACTTAATCACTTAATCAAACCAAAACACCAAAGTAATGTTTAACAGTTGCAGAAATGTTTATGTATGGTCAAAGATGGTTCACACGGTTCATAGATACAAACGGTTCACAGATACAAACGGTTCACAGATACAAACGGTTCACAGATACAAACGGTTCACAGATATCAATGGATCACATAGTCAAATGATTTCAACGGATCACATAGTCAAATGTTTACAACGGTTCACATAGTCAAATGTTTACAACGGTTCAATATGTAGTATAATGTGTTCATATGCTGGATAAGCATATGCAACAGAAAAGCAATGTAAAACAATGTACTAAGTATGCACACAGTGGACATACATAGCATGAAATGTAATGTAAAACGATGTACTAAGTACGCACACAATGGGCATACATAGCATGAAATGCAATGAAATCATGTACTATAATGTACTAACGAACATAGCATGTATATGATGTGAAAACAGGAAAGCATGAAAGTAACAAGTAGGCACATGTGTTCCACCCCAAAACAGTTTGGAAAACAGTAAAAGAGGGGTCTATGTACTCACTTGAGATTGCTCAGCAGTCCTTGAGTAACAACCAAACAATGCTAGAGATCGCGGATATCAAATGGCACCTAATATAGGTAACTATGTTAATTAACCGGACCTAGATCGGAAGATCGGGTAGCATTAGGGTTTGTAAACCAAACGAGTGTAGAGACTCGTGTCATTTGGTTTAACAAAGCCTACATACTAAATGAAACTTTAATCTAACTGCTTTCGACCCATTACGACCCGTTTAGGTAGATTATGCTACTTTAACGCGTCGTTCGCGTGAAACGCGTTCGGACCGCCTAACTAGTCCTATGACAAGTGTTATATGCCTAAACATGTTACATAATCAGTTATGTGACAAAGGTTTAGGTTACATATGTTTAATTACCAATTATACATGAAAAGGGTATTCTGGTAATTTGCCTAAGGCATATAAACTACCTATCATACAACTACTTAAACGATGTGACCATAGGGTATAACCTCGGAAGGTTATTCCCTACCTACTATGGTCACCTAATGTGTTTGGTCGGATCCTAATGATCGACCAAACTGGGTCGGGTTCGAGGTATAAGCGATTCATTAGATCGCTTACCCTACGACCCTAGACAACGTGGTAATCAGTAGGCATAGTCCCAAGGGACTATGACCATCGTGATTACAATCACGTTGCGAAGTTCAAACGAACTTCGCATTGACCATTACTGGTCAACGCTGAAAGTCAAACAAAGTTTGACTTTCTGACTCGAAAAGCAGTAAAATAAGGAAAAGAACGAAAGAATACTTACGAAGGGTCCCCGAATGCTAATCGTGATCACAATAACTCAGGTATGAAACAATGGTTCCAACTTAGAGTCAAATAGATCAGATTCTTGTAAGTAATGAGGTTGGGGGTGATGGGGTATTTATAGTTTTCGGGTAACCGTTAGGATCGTTTGTCGAATATCGTGCCTTAATCGCATCCGTACATGTGTCGGAAAGTTGTGGTGGGTTAATTGGCCACCCACCATAAGAAATCAACATGTGGAAAGGAGTTTGGGAGTGCACGACAGCTGGAAACAGGCTGGAAAACAAGTTTCTGATGTGCAGACCTTAGCTTACGGACCTCAAAGCTGACAATGTTGAGGTCCGTAAGGAACAACTTTGGCAGATTTACAGTTTTGGTCCCTGTAGCCCCTAAACTTGGTTTTCGATGCATTTTTGACACGTTTAAGCCCCGTTAACCCCATTTCAAAGCTCTAAAATGAAGTTAAAGTATAGGGAACTTAAAATGTGCTCAAAAATATCTCGGATGTCGGTTCGTTTAGCCGTACGGTCGCGATGTTCGGTTTATTACGACGGAATGCGCATAAGCGCGAAAAACGATCCAAATGACACGACGAATGGATTTTTGGCAAGCCAAACACTAAAGCATAATATAGTCATGCTTACATAAATTTTTGGATGTCCGGATGTATTCAGAACGTAAGTTATGCGCGAAAATGCAAACTTGTGCACTTTTTGACACTTTTAGTCCCTGAATGACCCAAAAGTTTATTTTAGCACACCGAACCCCTTAAAGCCTATTTCTAAGCTATGTAAAGGATATTTATGGTATGTTTAACTTATGGTCATGTTCCGGAATGTCTGTTATAGTTCAAATTGACATACTTTCGCAGTTTGTCAAATTTAGTCCCTGTAAGTGATTAAACTTTGATTTTTACCACACCAAACCTTCCAAAACTTATATCTAAGTTATGTAAAGGTTATTTAAGGTATGTTAAGCCTATTTCACTATTCCGGAGTGTTCGTTGCATTAAACTGGTTATATTTACGCATCAGTGCGTGTATAACCTTCCAGAAAGCGATTTAGAGCTTGAAATCGAACATGAGTTGATATGTGCAAAAGATACATATATTTATACAAGTCCAAAGTATGAAATACAATATTTCACTGGTTGGGCATTTGTTTGATGGTTGAAATGACACAGGTGTTACAGTCTCCCCTACTTTAGGAAATTTCGTCCCGAAATTAATTCGTAGGAGTCTGTCTATGACTTTGTTTCAAATAGTCATCAAAGATATGTAAAGCATAATCTGATTATTTTCCTCAACGGATATTTTTCAGAAGCGAAAATGAACGAGCAGAGTCACTTTCTTCAACGGGTTCTTCGGAAATGGAAAATAAAGGAATTAACTAAACGGATATACATTTCCCTCAACGGATATTCTTCAGAACGAAAATGAACAAACGGGGTCATTTTCCTCAACGGTTTGTTCTTCAGAGTTGGAAATGACGAATTTCACAACGGATATTCATTTCCTCAACGGATAAATCTTCAGAAACGAAAATGAACTAACGGAGTCATTTTCAACAGTTGCTTCCTCAGAGTTGGAAATGAAGGATTACACAACGGATATTCATCTCCTCAACGGATAAATCTTCAGAAACGAAAATGAACTAACGGAGTCATTTTCAACGGTTATTTCCTCAGAGTTGGAAATGAAGAATTACACAACGGATATTCATTTCCTCAACGGATAAATCTTCAGAAACGAAAATGAACTAACGGAGTCATTTTCAACGGTTGCTTCCTCAGAGTTGGAAATGAAGAATTACACAACGGATATTCATTTCTTCAACGGATATTCTTTAGAACGAAAATGAATGAATAATTCATTTTCCTCAACGGTTATTCTTCAGAATGGAAATGAAAAGATAAACAACGGATATTCATTTCTTCAACGGATATTCTTTAGAACGAAAATGATTGGATAATTCATTTTCCTCAACGGTTATTCTTCAGAATGGAAATGAAAAGATAAACAACGGATATTCATTTCCTCAACGGATATTCTTCAGAAGTGAAAAATGAATAGCTAGTTCATTTTTCCTCAACGGATGCTTCATCAGAATTGGAAATGAATAGGGTTAACTCTAGATACATGATAGAACTTGCTGTGATTTCTGTGCACTAAATTCCATAATTATGTATGCATCCATAATTACGTAATTCCTTGCACAGTCCGCACAGTTTGTTTTGAAATGTTGTGGGGAAAGATATCAAACCTGAGATGAGAGTGACTAGACTACCATAGGGTCCTTTTAATTAGATCAACAGAGGATCTTCTTAATTAGGCCACTAAGGAGTCCTTTCAGCTATATCATCACATGATATCCCTAACCAGATTTTTGGATCAATCTGTTTAACTAGACCACTAAAGGGGTCTAATTATGAAGTAGTACATTATAATCCAAGGGACTTTAACTACAACGTAGAAGTCCATTAAGGATTTAAGTAGTACCTTTGGGTATCCTACTATGAATCTCTTGCACAAAGATATGTAAGATTTTACGAGGATTTGAATAACATAAATTGGATCACATGACACATAAAGGATAACACATAAGCACATAACCACATAATTGTTTAATTGTTATTATCTTGTTATTGATTGCAATTAACTTGGCACCTCGTACTTCGTTTCTCTTGGAAGGAACGGGTACTTAGGATTTTCGTGGAAACGCAAGAGATTATACAAGGGAAGAAATTTGGAAGTAGTCTGCTCTTCAAGGAAGGCGGTTCCTTGATTGTCGGTATTGTAGGGGATATGTTTATACATGCAACCACATAAACATATTGAAATGTAAATGAAAGATTTATTTATAAACAACAATAACAACAACTGTTTCATAGATTGTGATAAAAGAAAATAATACACAAGGCTCGATTATTTTCTAAACAGCGTTATCTTCTGTCGGTCAGATACTCATCCCTGCGCTGGATTTGCATCAGCAAGTCTTGGGCAATTTCTACTAAAATGGCCCATCTCGCCACAGTTGTAGCAAGATCCCAGTGGGAAACGAGCTTGAGCAGGATTGTTGTTAATCTGATTTGGTGCTGCTGCTGTTGGGCAAACCCTCGCTGTATGACCTATAAGTCCGCAAACTTGGCATGTGCGGCACTTCACACCAGCATGATGATGTAGGCCACATTGGTTGCACAAGGGTGCAGTTCCTTTGTAGGGTTTCCTGGCAGGGGGTTGAGCTGGTTGGTTGGGGACGGCTTGATCATTGTGAGCGACCACGGCGAAGTTCTGAGAAGCCTTTCGCTTCTTTGACTTCTTAGAGGATCCAGTCTGTTCATCCATGGTCTTTGATTCCTCGATTGGTTTCGATTCCTCGACCAGTTTCTTGTCACCCTTTCGGAAAAGCTTACGTTTCCTGATCTGCGATTCAGTCAAGGTTGCAGATAACTCAATGGCCTGCCTAACAGTAGTAGGGTTGCTACCAGTCAAAATGTCTTGTATTGAGTCGGGAAGGCCATCAATGTACTTTTCGATCGCCTTATCCAAAGGCGTGACCATGTTTGGGCATAACAGACTTAACTCCTCATAACGGTCCGTGTAGGCTCGATGCTCACCGCTGTCTTGCTCAAGATTGTCGAATTCCCTTTCCAAAGCCCTGATCTCGTGTCGAGGACAGAATTCCTTCATCATAAGGGCCCTAAGTTCAGCCCATGTCTGTGCTAGAGCAACTTCTGCACCACGATCTCTGATAACCCCATTCCACCACGTAAGGGCTCTCTTCTGGAACACACTCGAAGCAAACTCGACCTTGCGATTGTCAGGACACTGCACGTGGCGGAAAGTATTCTCAATGCTCTCGAACCATTGAAGAAGCCCAGTCGCTCCCTCAGAACCACTAAACTTGAGTGGTTTAGCCGAGTTGAAACTCTTGAAATTGCATGGACCGTTGTTGTTGTGGTTGGCTTGATTCCATAGAGCAAAGAGGTTTGGGAATTGAGCAGCCATTTGCTGCGCAATGATTTCTGCCAATTCGGCAGTCGCTATCTGGCTTTCGCGTCGAGGAGGCATTCTAAAAGAGGAAACATGAAATGAAACGAGTGAGAGGATTAGACGAAAAGAATGAGATGAAACAATTCTGATGAAAGCAATGGATAGTGGTCATTTGTTTGTTACTACAAAGCAACAAACGACATCGGTGAAAAATCAAAGTAAATAGGTCAAAAATAATGTATCGCGAAGACATGCTCGCCTATAAGTGAACACTCATCCCAAGAATTCCCAGGTAAGCACAACTGGTCTCGCGTCTGGTTGAGATGTATACGAAGTGCTTGCCTAGACAGAAAACCCAGAATACAGGCATTCACCCTTCCAGTTTGCACGTGTTCACATTATTTAAAACCCAAAACCTTGACGAGATTTTGAAAAATTCAAAGGGGTTCAAAACCATATAACAGAGGGTTCAAAACCTTACAATAGAGGGTTCAAAACCTTGTAATAAATCATCCTAGAACAGATGATTAGTTTTCAAAGCGGTTTTGAAATTTATGTTCTTGTTGTGGTAGTCGCCTAAGGATAGGTGACGGTATTGTTTTATGACTAAACGCAAGTAAACTCGCGTTAGGGTCCTAAGAAGGTTATAGACTAGGTCAAAGCATTACTAATAACCTAATTCCCTATAACCATTGGCTCTGATACCATCTTTTCTGTCACACCCCGACCACGTGGAACATACAAAACGTGGCGGAAACATCGGGGAGTGTTGTAACAGAATTAATTGTTTCAACTCCATGGCAATTGAAGTTTCGTTTTATTGATTAAAAGTGTTACAATGTCTTATCAAACAAGGAAAAACAACATAATTAACTAGTCTTGCATCTTTTATTGTCACTAAAGCCCAAGTCTGCCTATATGTAACTTGATCATCTTATGCAACAGCTCCTGAAAAACACATGTGAAAATAGGTACGTCAGCATAAAAATGCCTGTGAGATACATAGGTTTTGTGAAAATAGGTTCCATGACTTATGTTTGAGAAAATGTTTAGTCATGAACCTTGTAATTTGCTTTGTTTTGTAAATCGTTTGAAAATCAACAAGTCCAGATGATATGTATAGATAAAAGAATAATGTATGGTTAAATGAATAACCATGTAACTGAGTTTGTATAAGATAAGTTGTTGTAAAACAATGTCTTGTGAAAAATATGTTATTTGTATAAAATGTTATATGTCTCAAACTGAAATGATTCAAATAACGCTACAATATGTAATACCATACAAACACTTATATATAGGAAGTACCAGCGGCGTATCCACCATGCTTGTATCATATTACACACGCATCGTTACTTAATCACTTAATCAAACCAAAACACCAAAGTAATGTTTAACAGTTGCAGAAATGTTTATGTATGGTCAAAGATGGTTCACACGGTTCATAGATACAAACGGTTCACAGATACAAACGGTTCACAGATACAAACGGTTCACAGATACAAACGGTTCACAGATATCAATGGATCACATAGTCAAATGATTTCAACGGATCACATAGTCAAATGTTTACAACGGTTCACATAGTCAAATGTTTACAACGGTTCAATATGTAGTATAATGTGTTCATATGCTGGATAAGCATATGCAACAGAAAAGCAATGTAAAACAATGTACTAAGTATGCACACAGTGGACATACATAGCATGAAATGTAATGTAAAACGATGTACTAAGTACGCACACAATGGGCATACATAGCATGAAATGCAATGAAATCATGTACTATAATGTACTAACGAACATAGCATGTATATGATGTGAAAACAGGAAAGCATGAAAGTAACAAGTAGGCACATGTGTTCCACCCCAAAACAGTTTGGAAAACAGTAAAAGAGGGGTCTATGTACTCACTTGAGATTGCTCAGCAGTCCTTGAGTAACAACCAAACAATGCTAGAGATCGCGGATATCAAATGGCACCTAATATAGGTAACTATGTTAATTAACCGGACCTAGATCGGAAGATCGGGTAGCATTAGGGTTTGTAAACCAAACGAGTGTAGAGACTCGTGTCATTTGGTTTAACAAAGCCTACATACTAAATGAAACTTTAATCTAACTGCTTTCGACCCATTACGACCCGTTTAGGTAGATTATGCTACTTTAACGCGTCGTTCGCGTGAAACGCGTTCGGACCGCCTAACTAGTCCTATGACAAGTGTTATATGCCTAAACATGTTACATAATCAGTTATGTGACAAAGGTTTAGGTTACATATGTTTAATTACCAATTATACATGAAAAGGGTATTCTGGTAATTTGCCTAAGGCATATAAACTACCTATCATACAACTACTTAAACGATGTGACCATAGGGTATAACCTCGGAAGGTTATTCCCTACCTACTATGGTCACCTAATGTGTTTGGTCGGATCCTAATGATCGACCAAACTGGGTCGGGTTCGAGGTATAAGCGATTCATTAGATCGCTTACCCTACGACCCTAGACAACGTGGTAATCAGTAGGCATAGTCCCAAGGGACTATGACCATCGTGATTACAATCACGTTGCGAAGTTCAAACGAACTTCGCATTGACCATTACTGGTCAACGCTGAAAGTCAAACAAAGTTTGACTTTCTGACTCGAAAAGCAGTAAAATAAGGAAAAGAACGAAAGAATACTTACGAAGGGTCCCCGAATGCTAATCGTGATCACAATAACTCAGGTATGAAACAATGGTTCCAACTTAGAGTCAAATAGATCAGATTCTTGTAAGTAATGAGGTTGGGGGTGATGGGGTATTTATAGTTTTCGGGTAACCGTTAGGATCGTTTGTCGAATATCGTGCCTTAATCGCATCCGTACATGTGTCGGAAAGTTGTGGTGGGTTAATTGGCCACCCACCATAAGAAATCAACATGTGGAAAGGAGTTTGGGAGTGCACGACAGCTGGAAACAGGCTGGAAAACAAGTTTCTGATGTGCAGACCTTAGCTTACGGACCTCAAAGCTGACAATGTTGAGGTCCGTAAGGAACAACTTTGGCAGATTTACAGTTTTGGTCCCTGTAGCCCCTAAACTTGGTTTTCGATGCATTTTTGACACGTTTAAGCCCCGTTAACCCCATTTCAAAGCTCTAAAATGAAGTTAAAGTATAGGGAACTTAAAATGTGCTCAAAAATATCTCGGATGTCGGTTCGTTTAGCCGTACGGTCGCGATGTTCGGTTTATTACGACGGAATGCGCATAAGCGCGAAAAACGATCCAAATGACACGACGAATGGATTTTTGGCAAGCCAAACACTAAAGCATAATATAGTCATGCTTACATAAATTTTTGGATGTCCGGATGTATTCAGAACGTAAGTTATGCGCGAAAATGCAAACTTGTGCACTTTTTGACACTTTTAGTCCCTGAATGACCCAAAAGTTTATTTTAGCACACCGAACCCCTTAAAGCCTATTTCTAAGCTATGTAAAGGATATTTATGGTATGTTTAACTTATGGTCATGTTCCGGAATGTCTGTTACAGTTCAAATTGACATACTTTCGCAGTTTGTCAAATTTAGTCCCTGTAAGTGATTAAACTTTGATTTTTACCACACCAAACCTTCCAAAACTTATATCTAAGTTATGTAAAGGTTATTTAAGGTATGTTAAGCCTATTTCACTATTCCGGAGTGTTCGTTGCATTAAACTGGTTATATTTACGCATCAGTGCGTGTATAACCTTCCAGAAAGCGATTTAGAGCTTGAAATCGAACATGAGTTGATATGTGCAAAAGATACATATATTTATACAAGTCCAAAGTATGAAATACAATATTTCACTGGTTGGGCATTTGTTTGATGGTTGAAATGACACAGGTGTTACAGTCTCCCCTACTTTAGGAAATTTCGTCCCGAAATTAATTCGTAGGAGTCTGTCTATGACTTTGTTTCAAATAGTCATCAAAGATATGTAAAGCATAATCTGATTATTTTCCTCAACGGATATTTTTCAGAAGCGAAAATGAACGAGCAGAGTCACTTTCTTCAACGGGTTCTTCGGAAATGGAAAATAAAGGAATTAACTAAACGGATATACATTTCCCTCAACGGATATTCTTCAGAACGAAAATGAACAAACGGGGTCATTTTCCTCAACGGTTTGTTCTTCAGAGTTGGAAATGACGAATTTCACAACGGATATTCATTTCCTCAACGGATAAATCTTCAGAAACGAAAATGAACTAACGGAGTCATTTTCAACAGTTGCTTCCTCAGAGTTGGAAATGAAGGATTACACAACGGATATTCATCTCCTCAACGGATAAATCTTCAGAAACGAAAATGAACTAACGGAGTCATTTTCAACGGTTATTTCCTCAGAGTTGGAAATGAAGAATTACACAACGGATATTCATTTCCTCAACGGATAAATCTTCAGAAACGAAAATGAACTAACGGAGTCATTTTCAACGGTTGCTTCCTCAGAGTTGGAAATGAAGAATTACACAACGGATATTCATTTCTTCAACGGATATTCTTTAGAACGAAAATGAATGAATAATTCATTTTCCTCAACGGTTATTCTTCAGAATGGAAATGAAAAGATAAACAACGGATATTCATTTCTTCAACGGATATTCTTTAGAACGAAAATGATTGGATAATTCATTTTCCTCAACGGTTATTCTTCAGAATGGAAATGAAAAGATAAACAACGGATATTCATTTCCTCAACGGATATTCTTCAGAAGTGAAAAATGAATAGCTAGTTCATTTTTCCTCAACGGATGCTTCATCAGAATTGGAAATGAATAGGGTTAACTCTAGATACATGATAGAACTTGCTGTGATTTCTGTGCACTAAATTCCATAATTATGTATGCATCCATAATTACGTAATTCCTTGCACAGTCCGCACAGTTTGTTTTGAAATGTTGTGGGGAAAGATATCAAACCTGAGATGAGAGTGACTAGACTACCATAGGGTCCTTTTAATTAGATCAACAGAGGATCTTCTTAATTAGGCCACTAAGGAGTCCTTTCAGCTATATCATCACATGATATCCCTAACCAGATTTTTGGATCAATCTGTTTAACTAGACCACTAAAGGGGTCTAATTATGAAGTAGTACATTATAATCCAAGGGACTTTAACTACAACGTAGAAGTCCATTAAGGATTTAAGTAGTACCTTTGGGTATCCTACTATGAATCTCTTGCACAAAGATATGTAAGATTTTACGAGGATTTGAATAACATAAATTGGATCACATGACACATAAAGGATAACACATAAGCACATAACCACATAATTGTTTAATTGTTATTATCTTGTTATTGATTGCAATTAACTTGGCACCTCGTACTTCGTTTCTCTTGGAAGGAACGGGTACTTAGGATTTTCGTGGAAACGCAAGAGATTATACAAGGGAAGAAATTTGGAAGTAGTCTGCTCTTCAAGGAAGGCGGTTCCTTGATTGTCGGTATTGTAGGGGATATGTTTATACATGCAACCACATAAACATATTGAAATGTAAATGAAAGATTTATTTATAAACAACAATAACAACAACTGTTTCATAGATTGTGATAAAAGAAAATAATACACAAGGCTCGATTATTTTCTAAACAGCGTTATCTTCTGTCGGTCAGATACTCATCCCTGCGCTGGATTTGCATCAGCAAGTCTTGGGCAATTTCTACTAAAATGGCCCATCTCGCCACAGTTGTAGCAAGATCCCAGTGGGAAACGAGCTTGAGCAGGATTGTTGTTAATCTGATTTGGTGCTGCTGCTGTTGGGCAAACCCTCGCTGTATGACCTATAAGTCCGCAAACTTGGCATGTGCGGCACTTCACACCAGCATGATGATGTAGGCCACATTGGTTGCACAAGGGTGCAGTTCCTTTGTAGGGTTTCCTGGCAGGGGGTTGAGCTGGTTGGTTGGGGACGGCTTGATCATTGTGAGCGACCACGGCGAAGTTCTGAGAAGCCTTTCGCTTCTTTGACTTCTTAGAGGATCCAGTCTGTTCATCCATGGTCTTTGATTCCTCGATTGGTTTCGATTCCTCGACCAGTTTCTTGTCACCCTTTCGGAAAAGCTTACGTTTCCTGATCTGCGATTCAGTCAAGGTTGCAGATAACTCAATGGCCTGCCTAACAGTAGTAGGGTTGCTACCAGTCAAAATGTCTTGTATTGAGTCGGGAAGGCCATCAATGTACTTTTCGATCGCCTTATCCAAAGGCGTGACCATGTTTGGGCATAACAGACTTAACTCCTCATAACGGTCCGTGTAGGCTCGATGCTCACCGCTGTCTTGCTCAAGATTGTCGAATTCCCTTTCCAAAGCCCTGATCTCGTGTCGAGGACAGAATTCCTTCATCATAAGGGCCCTAAGTTCAGCCCATGTCTGTGCTAGAGCAACTTCTGCACCACGATCTCTGATAACCCCATTCCACCACGTAAGGGCTCTCTTCTGGAACACACTCGAAGCAAACTCGACCTTGCGATTGTCAGGACACTGCACGTGGCGGAAAGTATTCTCAATGCTCTCGAACCATTGAAGAAGCCCAGTCGCTCCCTCAGAACCACTAAACTTGAGTGGTTTAGCCGAGTTGAAACTCTTGAAATTGCATGGACCGTTGTTGTTGTGGTTGGCTTGATTCCATAGAGCAAAGAGGTTTGGGAATTGAGCAGCCATTTGCTGCGCAATGATTTCTGCCAATTCGGCAGTCGCTATCTGGCTTTCGCGTCGAGGAGGCATTCTAAAAGAGGAAACATGAAATGAAACGAGTGAGAGGATTAGACGAAAAGAATGAGATGAAACAATTCTGATGAAAGCAATGGATAGTGGTCATTTGTTTGTTACTACAAAGCAACAAACGACATCGGTGAAAAATCAAAGTAAATAGGTCAAAAATAATGTATCGCGAAGACATGCTCGCCTATAAGTGAACACTCATCCCAAGAATTCCCAGGTAAGCACAACTGGTCTCGCGTCTGGTTGAGATGTATACGAAGTGCTTGCCTAGACAGAAAACCCAGAATACAGGCATTCACCCTTCCAGTTTGCACGTGTTCACATTATTTAAAACCCAAAACCTTGACGAGATTTTGAAAAATTCAAAGGGGTTCAAAACCATATAACAGAGGGTTCAAAACCTTACAATAGAGGGTTCAAAACCTTGTAATAAATCATCCTAGAACAGATGATTAGTTTTCAAAGCGGTTTTGAAATTTATGTTCTTGTTGTGGTAGTCGCCTAAGGATAGGTGACGGTATTGTTTTATGACTAAACGCAAGTAAACTCGCGTTAGGGTCCTAAGAAGGTTATAGACTAGGTCAAAGCATTACTAATAACCTAATTCCCTATAACCATTGGCTCTGATACCATCTTTTCTGTCACACCCCGACCACGTGGAACATACAAAACGTGGCGGAAACATCGGGGAGTGTTGTAACAGAATTAATTGTTTCAACTCCATGGCAATTGAAGTTTCGTTTTATTGATTAAAAGTGTTACAATGTCTTATCAAACAAGGAAAAACAACATAATTAACTAGTCTTGCATCTTTTATTGTCACTAAAGCCCAAGTCTGCCTATATGTAACTTGATCATCTTATGCAACAGCTCCTGAAAAACACATGTGAAAATAGGTACGTCAGCATAAAAATGCCTGTGAGATACATAGGTTTTGTGAAAATAGGTTCCATGACTTATGTTTGAGAAAATGTTTAGTCATGAACCTTGTAATTTGCTTTGTTTTGTAAATCGTTTGAAAATCAACAAGTCCAGATGATATGTATAGATAAAAGAATAATGTATGGTTAAATGAATAACCATGTAACTGAGTTTGTATAAGATAAGTTGTTGTAAAACAATGTCTTGTGAAAAATATGTTATTTGTATAAAATGTTATATGTCTCAAACTGAAATGATTCAAATAACGCTACAATATGTAATACCATACAAACACTTATATATAGGAAGTACCAGCGGCGTATCCACCATGCTTGTATCATATTACACACGCATCGTTACTTAATCACTTAATCAAACCAAAACACCAAAGTAATGTTTAACAGTTGCATAAATGTTTATGTATGGTCAAAGATGGTTCACACGGTTCATAGATACAAACGGTTCACAGATACAAACGGTTCACAGATACAAACGGTTCACAGATACAAACGGTTCACAGATATCAATGGATCACATAGTCAAATGATTTCAACGGATCACATAGTCAAATGTTTACAACGGTTCACATAGTCAAATGTTTACAACGGTTCAATATGTAGTATAATGTGTTCATATGCTGGATAAGCATATGCAACAGAAAAGCAATGTAAAACAATGTACTAAGTATGCACACAGTGGACATACATAGCATGAAATGTAATGTAAAACGATGTACTAAGTACGCACACAATGGGCATACATAGCATGAAATGCAATGAAATCATGTACTATAATGTACTAACGAACATAGCATGTATATGATGTGAAAACAGGAAAGCATGAAAGTAACAAGTAGGCACATGTGTTCCACCCCAAAACAGTTTGGAAAACAGTAAAAGAGGGGTCTATGTACTCACTTGAGATTGCTCAGCAGTCCTTGAGTAACAACCAAACAATGCTAGAGATCGCGGATATCAAATGGCACCTAATATAGGTAACTATGTTAATTAACCGGACCTAGATCGGAAGATCGGGTAGCATTAGGGTTTGTAAACCAAACGAGTGTAGAGACTCGTGTCATTTGGTTTAACAAAGCCTACATACTAAATGAAACTTTAATCTAACTGCTTTCGACCCATTACGACCCGTTTAGGTAGATTATGCTACTTTAACGCGTCGTTCGCGTGAAACGCGTTCGGACCGCCTAACTAGTCCTATGACAAGTGTTATATGCCTAAACATGTTACATAATCAGTTATGTGACAAAGGTTTAGGTTACATATGTTTAATTACCAATTATACATGAAAAGGGTATTCTGGTAATTTGCCTAAGGCATATAAACTACCTATCATACAACTACTTAAACGATGTGACCATAGGGTATAACCTCGGAAGGTTATTCCCTACCTACTATGGTCACCTAATGTGTTTGGTCGGATCCTAATGATCGACCAAACTGGGTCGGGTTCGAGGTATAAGCGATTCATTAGATCGCTTACCCTACGACCCTAGACAACGTGGTAATCAGTAGGCATAGTCCCAAGGGACTATGACCATCGTGATTACAATCACGTTGCGAAGTTCAAACGAACTTCGCATTGACCATTACTGGTCAACGCTGAAAGTCAAACAAAGTTTGACTTTCTGACTCGAAAAGCAGTAAAATAAGGAAAAGAACGAAAGAATACTTACGAAGGGTCCCCGAATGCTAATCGTGATCACAATAACTCAGGTATGAAACAATGGTTCCAACTTAGAGTCAAATAGATCAGATTCTTATAAGTAATGAGGTTGGGGGTGATGGGGTATTTATAGTTTTCGGGTAACCGTTAGGATCGTTTGTCGAATATCGTGCCTTAATCGCATCCGTACATGTGTCGGAAAGTTGTGGTGGGTTAATTGGCCACCCACCATAAGAAATCAACAGGTGGAAAGGAGTTTGGGAGTGCACGACAGCTGGAAACAGGCTGGAAAACAAGTTTCTGATGTGCAGACCTTAGCTTACGGACCTCAAAGCTGACAATGTTGAGGTCCGTAAGGTAACAACTTTGGCAGATTTACAGTTTTGGTCCCTGTAGCCCCTAAACTTGGTTTTCGATGCATTTTTGACACGTTTAAGCCCCGTTAACCCCATTTCAAAGCTCTAAAATGAAGTTAAAGTATAGGGAACTTAAAATGTGCTCAAAAATATCTCGGATGTCGGTTCGTTTAGCCGTACGGTCGCGATGTTCGGTTTATTACGACGGAATGCGCATAAGCGCGAAAAACGATCCAAATGACACGACGAATGGATTTTTGGCAAGCCAAACACTAAAGCATAATATAGTCATGCTTACATAAATTTTTGGATGTCCGGATGTATTCAGAACGTAAGTTATGCGCGAAAATGCAAACTTGTGCACTTTTTGACACTTTTAGTCCCTGAATGACCCAAAAGTTTATTTTAGCACACCGAACCCCTTAAAGCCTATTTCTAAGCTATGTAAAGGATATTTATGGTATGTTTAACTTATGGTCATGTTCCGGAATGTCTGTTACAGTTCAAATTGACATACTTTCGCAGTTTGTCAAATTTAGTCCCTGTAAGTGATTAAACTTTGATTTTTACCACACCAAACCTTCCAAAACTTATATCTAAGTTATGTAAAGGTTATTTAAGGTATGTTAAGCCTATTTCACTATTCCGGAGTGTTCGTTGCATTAAACTGGTTATATTTACGCATCAGTGCGTGTATAACCTTCCAGAAAGCGATTTAGAGCTTGAAATCGAACATGAGTTGATATGTGCAAAAGATACACATATTTATACAAGTCCAAAGTATGAAATACAATATTTCACTGGTTGGGCATTTGTTTGATGGTTGAAATGACACAGGTGTTACATTTTGAGTCCTCTATACTTTTACCACCTTGTAGAGCCTTGAAAATGGCTTAACAAGGGTTAAAAGTGCAAAAAAATGAGCTTAATCAAGGGCAGTGAAGTAAGCTGTCAAAATGGAAACTGTTTGCTGAACTACTTTGGGACGCAGGCCGCGTAAGTGTAACACCCGTCAAATTTTACATGGATTTAATAGTTATTCATACCATATTATATGAAAATTTCTAAGTGTGACATAATATTCCATAAGTAGGGTTCAAAAGTAACAACATTTAGTCGACTAACGACTAAATCAAAACATTCAAAGTTGTTTACAATTCACAAACATAGTCTATTAAGGATTTAAAACATTGCGGAAGCTTCAAAAACAGTGTTCGGTTCTTTGTCATTAGCTTGATCGCCATCCGTAAGTTCACCAACATCACCTAATGTCAAAACCACATCAAGGGTTAATTTTGACAATAATAAAACACGTATAATCGAAATCTAGCATCAAAACGATTGAAAACAATTAAAATTCTCGGATTAGGTCGCTCGCGCCCCGCGAGAGATGTTACGCTGGCCGCGAGAACCCCTCACGTGTCGCGGCGCATGTCGGGTCCCCTTCCGCGTGGCGCGGGGGATCGGGTTTTCCAGCAGCTTATGTTTTGTGAGCTGCATTTTCTACCAGCTCCGGAAAACTCAGATTTTAACTTAAAATGTGCATATCTTTTGACTCGTAAGTCCGTTTTAGGTGATTCTTTTTCCTATGCGTCTGTAAATTCATTACCGACATGCCTATTACAAATTTCATAGTGAACAATTTGTTTACGGACCAAAATATTATCTGTCCATTTGCAATTATTCGACCCACTCTAACTTAACCATTTTATTACCCTTTAACTAGTAACCTAAGGCGTTTATTTCCCAACTCCAGGGCTTATTATCACTGGCACTTCATTACCAAACTTATGGCTTCGTGCTCTTGTGACCATATCCGCCAATTCCTTCTACTTACAATTTTAATACTTACAAAGTATCATTATTCGACCCGTTTGGTCCATCTATGGAAAATCCTCCATTTTGATGACTGCCAAACAACTACTAACCAATTCTTATCCTACGAATATAAGTAACGTACAAGATTGCTACATCCAACATAATTTTTTATCAATAACACATAGTTTAACAACAATTCATCGAATGTAACGGATCAAATTACATACTTGCATAACTAAACAACATTATCAGCCAACAATTCTAATTAACTATTTAGACCCGTTTGTTTGTCGAGTGAACTTCGTCACTTCTATGACATACCAACTCGCAATTGACACTACATTCTCATTAACTTTTCTAAGACTATTATTTATGCACAATGTAACGAAACCGAAGTTACGTACCTTTAACGCACACCTTTCAAACGTGTATCACCTCCGGCTTGTCCGCTTGATGTTCTGGATTCTTTTCCTAAAGAGTTCAATTCACAATAAGTTTAGAACTCTTTCACAAGCTTTAACGCATAATTCTCTAAAATGATCAAATCTGCGTTTTTACTCAACTTTTAACATTTTAACCCTCATTTAAGCGTTTTATCAAACACCTAGCGGGTCAGATTTCTACATGATCATGACTTGAGTTTATCACCCTAATTAACTTCAATTAGGCTATATACACATATTTTAACAACATCTTTTCAGAAATCACTTTCTATGACCCGTATTACACTAGAATAATCATTCTAAACCCTAGTGTTTACTAGTTTCTCACAAAATCCATGAATCACTTTCAATGTGTTCATGAGATTTCCAGGAATTAGCCATGATTTCACATGTTATTGTCTAGGTTTTACTCCTAGACACTATATCAACCCTCTTCTACCCAAATAGCAAACATGCAACATAAATCTTCAGATTTCCCAATTTCATGAGAATTTCAAGTTGAGAGTTTTCATCAAATTTCACATACCTTGTAATCCTCTTGTGATGAGGATCAATAATCTATGCTCTAATTTCGATTTCAGCTTGGATTGAGCCTTCAATTGAGAGTATTAGTGATGTTTAGGGTTTTGAGAGTGGGGAGTCGCCCCTGGCTTCTTCTGTACGACCAGACACACTAATTTGTGTGTTTGGTTATTTTTTTTAATCAATTCTAGTTTCAATTTCTACAACTTAGGTCCCTCCACTTTTGTTTATCTAATAACTTTGGTTATTTTAACCCTATTTCAAGCTATTTCTAAACTTGTAGTTAACTAGGTTTAAATTCCTAGTTAGTAAATTCTCGTTTATTTAAACTTTATAATTCTAATATAAAGCTTTATATTTTCAGGATGTTACAAGTCCACCCCCCTTAAAAAGGGTTTCATCCCCGAAACCAAAGTACGTACCAGTTAATGTAGGGTGGAGACGTCGCATCTCCTCTTCGGACTCCCAAGTAGTGTCCGAACCTTTCCGATGCTCCCATTTGACCTTGACTTGCTTAATTACTTTGTTTCTCAAACTTTTCTCCTTGCGATCTAAAATCGCAATTGGTTTTACTGCATAGTTGAGGCTGTTATCCACCTCGATATCATCGTAGTGGATACGAGCAGTTTCGTCCGCTAGACCTTTTCAAAGATGTGACACGTGGAATGTGCTATGAATCCCACTCAACTCCTGGGGTAATTCGAGGCAATATGCTACCTTACCAACCTGCTCGATGATTTTAAATGGCCCGATAAACCTCGGGCTTAGTTTCTCTCTTTTCCTAAATCGGATAACACCCCTCCTTTGGGAAAAATTTTAGCATAACTATATCACCTATTTCCTATCCTTTTTCGCCCTTTTGATCGGGTTGTCATTTGACCATTCAGTCACTGAATCCGTCAGCATACTTATTTGATGCTAGTTTTTATATTAACAAGCGCTCTACATAGGTCACAGTGTTATTTAGGCTACAACTTGTTTTATTGCCTAAACTAATTGGTCACCATTTTTCCTCATACCTCGTCATTCGGGTATGCAATATTGCCGTCATCGGCCCTTTGCGTGCTTATAATCTCATATCTAGTCATTCACACTATAACGTGATTACTTTCTATATTACTTTTGTGTCCGTGATCACATCACGTCATGTTTAGTTTTTACATCGACTTTTCATTCTTAAGAATCTTTCCTCTGAATGCACCATCTTACAGCTTTCGGCGTTAGACCTTTATTCTTTAGTACTAACCATTTTCTAATTTCTCCCTCGGTATTCATAGGTGTTAGAACATTGTTTCTTTACTAAAACTAAATTTATTTTATTGTTTTTCTCTTTAACCATGTCGATTAATCATATCAAGGAATTGACGACAAGGATTATTCTTCGGGATTATCATTTTACGCGAGAGATCATAATTGGTTCTCCACGCTTTATATTATCGACCCGTAGGTTCCGTTACTTAGCCTTGTAGAATATTCTATTAGGTCTTCACCTTTTTAGGGTGAGAACCCCCCCCCCCCCTAGTATGTTCCATTTGTATTTGCGACCTAATGGTCCTTTTGTTCCCGTAGGTCTTTACATTGTTTATAATTTGGAGGTTATGGTGATCCCATGGATCATCTTCTATTCATTTGACCTTGACCGTAGTCTAAGGCTACACTCATTTTTTTTTCTTTCGGATTATCTTCCCGACTCTATGACTTCTCATGTGTCCTTCGCGTCGGTTTATTTTACTCATACCATTATCTGGTTTATGCCTCTATTTCCTTTCAACCCGTTACCTGGGTTCTTTATCTTAATGGTTTTAACACTCCGGTTTTATTAGTTTGCGTTTTCCTTTCCATATTCTCTTACGACCTATCTCATAGGTTCAGTAATATTTCACACTTCATTATTTGTTTCGCGCTTACTCGGAATATCAGGTATTATACTTTATTCAGTCCGTCCAGCAATGCAATAGTCGAACATAACTATTGATATTTCTGTTTTGTGAAATTTTATCGTCTTTTAGTCCTGACTATTAATCCGAGTCTTTTGACCCTTATTCTGCGTCACCGTCTCTTGGTTTACGTGTAGATCTGTATTCCTACCCATCTATCGGGTATTTTACCGAAGTCACTATCAAAGCAGCCATTTCGGCATATATTAAGACTTCGTTTTGATTTATTCAGTAGTGTTAGCGTATTCCGTTTACTTTTATTATTAAGCATTTTGCTTATTTGATCGTAACACCACCTTTCTGTTGTTAGCGACCCTTAGGTCTGTTTCTTTTACTAATATTTCAAAAGCCCATTTCTTGAGTTTTATTTGGTAAAACCACTGTTACGGTTATACGGCTTTTGGGGTTTACTCGTTCTTATTCTAACACTTTCATAATGTTTGTCTTACTAATTCTTTTACATATTCACCCTCATCAAGGTGATTTTCGTTTTTTCCTCAGGAGGAATTTATTAATAACATGTTACTTGGGTATCTACCCATACCCGAGCTTTTAAATCCAAATTTATTGGTATTTCATTATTTACAGCAACAAATGATACATATTGTCCATTTGGTTTCTTTTTTTCGTGGGTATTCTTTTCCAAATCTTAATCTCTTGATTCCTGACTTTAACCCATTGTTACAATAACAAAATTAACTTATTTCATGTTATTGTTTCATATCATTGTATGTAATTTATCCACATCTTTTGTTGACATGAACGATGTTTCTATCTGTTTCATTTGGTTTGGCTTAGTCTATAACCATGTCCTTGTCATCTATTACTATTGTAGACTCCCAGGGTTCAGGTGTTATTACACTCCTCCCTATTATGACGCTTATCTTTCATTACATTCTCGGGTTCGAGTGTGCGCGCACCCCTTCCCAATGGCAATATTTATCATGCTTATTTTTACCTCAATGCTCAACATACAGTTTCAGCACCTGTTATAAACAATAGAACTTTTATTATTGCCTCTTTCTATTTTTTTTACTTTTTTTTATTTTTTTTAGTTTTTTCAAAGCCTTGGTAATTTCGTTAACACCAATGTAGAATGTCAAATAAATCGATATAAAACAAACGATTTATTTGTACTCGTAATAATTAAAAATTCATGTTGAATTTAATTTACAAGAGTATACCTGAAACGGCATCAGGTTCAGCTTTAGCCTCCGTGGCTGTTATATAAAACAACTTTGTCCTTGATTTCTGGGCGTCAGACCTTGTGTCGGTTGTGTCCTTGGTTCCAAGCCTTTCTGGACATTTAGACTTTCTATGTCTTGGCTTACCACATGTGCCCTTGTGAATTTTTCCACAAAATTTACACTGATGTAACACGCATTTTGTGACTCCCCTCTTGGGAACTTTATTAAACTTGGACTTCTTTATGGATCTTGGATTCATATCCAACACCCTCCTTTCTTCTATTTCATGTAGTATACTGTCTTTCAATCCAGCCATCATATCGTTCACCACCGGCACGATTGTGGTTTGTAATCTATCAATATACTGTGATAGACTATTTTCTAGAACTTTTCCGACCTCCTCGGAAATCTTAGCTTTCATTTGTTCAGTCAATTGAGATGTCGAATCATCTCCGGTTACTCCAGACATTTCTTTAACTGAAACATCCATCACGATTTATCAATAATTATTTAATTCATTTCCATCTTATTATACGGAAATTTATATCACTCTCACTTAATCATAAATAATGTGTTATTCTTTTTCGGTTTGGTCAAGTATATATCTTGCCTTACCTTTCTTACTTAGTGTATTTTCCCGGGTTCGAGCGTATTCATACACTCCTCCCATCTTTCCGTCATCTTGAAATTGAAATGTTTACACTAATTGTTAAACATTTCATTTATGACATATGCGTCATTCATTTTGATTTAGCCAAGTTCACCACTTGCTTAAACCATTTATGCTTAGTACACTTTTCCGAGTTTCAGTGTGTAAACACGCACTTCCCGTGCATATCACTTCAAATTTTCTTTTTCTAGTATTCTAGTAAGTCTACTAAAGCAATTAATTCTTACCGGACGATCGATCAAGCTTGAACCGAACACTTTATTGACAACCTTAAGCTCTGATTACCAACTTGTAACACCCGTCAAATTTTACATGGATTTAATAGTTATTCATACCATATTATATGAAAATTTCTAAGTGTGACATAATATTCCATAAGTAGGGTTCAAAAGTAACAACATTTAGTTGACTAACGACTAAATCAAAACATTCAAAGTTGTTTACAATTCACAAACATAGTCTATTAAGGATTTAAAACATTGCGGAAGCTTCAAAAACAGTGTTCGGTTATTTGTCATTAGCTTGATCGCCATCCGTAAGTTCACCAACATCACCTAATGTCAAAACCACATCAAGGGTTAATTTTGACAATAATAAAACACATATAATCGAAATCTAGCATCAAAACGATTATAAACAATTAAAATTCTCGGATCAGGTCGCTCGCGCCTCGCGAGAGATGTTACGCGGGCCGCGAGAACCCCTCGCGTGTCGCGGCGCATGTCGGGTCCCCTTCCGCGTGGCGCGGGGGATCGGGTTTTCCAGCAGCTTATGTTTTGTGAGCTGCATTTTCTGCCAGCTCCGGAAAACTTAGATTTTAACTTAAAATGTGCATATCTTTTGACTCGTAAGTCCGTTTTAGGTGATTCTTTTTCCTATGCGTCTGTAAATTCATTACCGACATGCCTATTACAAATTTCATACCAAACAATTTGTTTACGGACCAAAATACTATATGTCCATTTGCAATTATTTGACCCACTCTAACTTAACCATTTTATTACCATTTAACTAGTAACCTAAGGCGTTTATTTCCCAACTCCGGGGCTTATTATCAATGGCACTTCATTACCAAACTTATGGCTTCGTGCTCTTGTGACCATTTCTGCCAATTCCTTCTACTTACAATTTTAATATTTACAAAGTATCATTATTCGACCCGTTTGGTCCATCTATGGAAAATCCTCCATTTTGATGACTGCCAAACAACTACTAACCAATTCTTATCCTACGAATTTAAGTAACGTACAAGATTGCTACATCCAACATAATTTTTATCAATAACGCATAGTTTAACAACAATTCATCGAATGTAACGGATCAAATTACATACTTGCATAACTAAACAACATTATCAGCCAACAATTCTAATTAACTATTTAGACCCGTTTGTTTGTCGAGTGAACTTCGTCACTTCTATGACATACCAACTCGCAATTGACACTACATTCTCATTAACTTTTCTAAGACTATTATTTATGCACAATGTAACGAAACCGAAGTTACGTACCTTTAACGCACACCTTTCAAACGTGTATCACCTCCGGCTTGTCCGCTTGATGTTCTGGATTCTTTTCCTAAAGAGTTCAATTCACAATAAGTTTAGAACTCCTTCACAAGCTTTAACGCATAATTCTCTAAAATGATCAAATCTGCGTTTTTACTCAACTTTTAACATTTTAACCCTCATTTAGGCGTTTTATCAAACACCTAGCGGGTCAGATTTCTACATGATCTAAACCAAGTTCATGACTTGAGTTTATCACCCTAATTAACTTCAATTAGGCCATATACACATATTTTAACATCATCTTTTCAGAAATCACTTTCTATGACCCGTATTACACTAGAATAATCATTCTAAACCCTAGTGTTTACTAGTTTCTCACAAAATCCATGAATCAATTTCAATGTGTTCATGAGATTTCCAGGAATTAGCCATGATTTCACATGTTATTGTCTAGGTTTTACTCCTAGACACTATATCAACCCTCTTCTACCCAAATAGCAAACATGCAACATAAATCTTCAGATTTCCCAATTTCATGAGAATTTCAAGTTGAGAGTTTTCATCAAATTTCACATACCTTGTAATCCTCTTGTGATGAGGATCAATAATCTATGCTCTAATTTCGATTTCAGCTTGGATTGAGCCTTCAATTGAGAGTATTAGTGATGTTTAGGGTTTTGAGAGTGGGGAGTCGCCCCTGGCTTCTTCTGTACGACCAGACACACTAATTTGTGTGTTTGGTTATTTTTTTTAATCAATTCTAGTTTCAATTTCTACAACTTAGGTCCCTCCACTTTTGTTTATCTAATAACTTTGGTTATTTTAACCCTATTTCAAGCTATTTCTAAACTTGTAGTTAACTAGGTTTAAATTCCTAGTTAGTAAATTCTCGTTTATTTAAACTTTATAATTCTAATATAAAGCTTTATATTTTCAGGATGTTACAAGTCCACCCCCTTAAAAAGGGTTTCATCCCCGAAACCAAAGTACGTACTAGTTAATGTAGGGTGGAGACGTCGCATCTCCTCTTCGGACTCCCAAGTAGTGTCCGAACCTTTCTGATGCTCCCATTTGACCTTGACTTGCTTAATTACTTTGTTTCTCAAACTTTTCTCCTTACGATCTAAAATCGCAATTGGTTTTACTGCATAGTTGAGGCTGTTATCCACCTCGATATCATCGTAGTGGATACGAGCAGTTTCGTCCGCTAGACCTTTTCAGAGATGTGACAGGTGGAATGTGCTATGAATCCCACTCAACTCCTGGGGTAATTCGAGGCAATATGCTACCTTACCAACCTGCTCGATGATTTTAAATGGCCCGATAAACCTCGGGCTTAGTTTCTCTCTTTTCCTAAATCGGATAACACCCCTCCTTTGGGAAAAATTTTAGCATAACTATATCACCTATTTCCTATCCTTTTTCGCCCTTTTGATCGGGTTGTCATTTGACCATTCAGTCACTGAATCCGTCAGCATACTTACTTGATGCTAGTTTTTATATTAACAAGCGCTCTACATAGGTCACAGTGTTATTTAGGCTACAACTTGTTTTATTGCCTAAACTAATTGGTCACCATTTTACCTCATACCTCGTCATTCGGGTATGCAATATTGCCGTCATCGGCCCTTTGCGTGCTTATAATCTCATATCTAGTCATTCACACTATAACGTGATTACTTTCTATATTACTTTTGTGTCCGTGATCACATCACGTCATGTTTAGTTTTTACATCGACTTTTCATTCTTAAGAATCTTTCCTCTGAATGCACCATCTTACAGCTTTCGGCGTTAGACCTTTATTCTTTAGTACTAACCATTTTCTAATTTCTCCCTCGGTATTCATAGGTGTTAGAACATTGTTTCTTTACTAAAACTAAATTTATTTTATTGTTTTTCTCTTTAACCATGTCGATTAATCATATCAAGGAATTGACGACAAGGATTATTCTTCGGGATTATCATTTTACGCGAGAGATCATAATTGGTTCTCCACGCTTTATATTATCGACCCGTAGGTTCCGTTACTTAGCCTTGTAGAATATTCTATTAGGTCTTCACCTTTTTAGGGTGAGAACCCCCCCCCCCCCCCCTAGTATGTTCCATTTGTATTTGCGACCTAATGGTCCTTTTGTTCCCGTAGGTCTTTACATTGTTTATAATTTGGAGGTTATGGTGATCCCATGGATCATCTTCTATTCATTTGACCTTGACCGTAGTCTAAGGCTACACTCATTTTTTTTTCTTTCGGATTATCTTCCCGACTCTATGACTTCTCATGTGTCCTTCGCGTCGGTTTATTTTACTCATACCATTATCTGGTTTATGCCTCTATTTCCTTTCAACCCGTTACCTGGGTTCTTTATCTTAATGGTTTTAACACTCTGGTTTTATTAGTTTGCGTTTTCCTTTCCATATTCTCTTACAACCTATCACATAGGTTCAGTAATATTTCACACTTCATTATTCGTTTCGCGCTTACTCGGAATATCAGGTATTATACTTTATTCAGTCCGTCCAGCAATGCAATAGTCGAACATAACTATTGATATTTCTGTTTTGTGAAATTTTATCGTCTTTTAGTCCTGACTATTAATCCGAGTCTTTTGACCCTTATTCTGCGTCACCGTCTCTTGGTTTACGTGTAGATCTGTATTCCTACCCATCTATCGGGTATTTTACCGAAGTCACTATCAAAGCAGCCATTTCGGCATATATTAAGACTTCGTTTTGATTTATTCAGTAGTGTTAGCGTATTCCGTTTACTTTTATTATTAAGCATTTTGCTTATTTGATCGTAACACCACCTTTCTGTTGTTAGCGACCCTTAGGTCTGTTTCTTTTACTAATATTTCAAAAGCCCATTTCTTGAGTTTTATTTGGTAAAACCACTGTTACGGTTATACGGCTTTTGGGGTTTACTCGTTCTTATTCTAACGCTTTCATAATGTTTGTCTTACTAATTCTTTTACATATTCACCCTCATCAAGGTGATTTTCGTTTTTTCCTCAGGAGGAATTTATTAATAACATGTTACTTGGGTATCTACCCATACCCGAGCTTTTAAATCCAAATTTATTGGTATTTCATTATTTACAGCAACAAATGATACATATTGTCCATTTGGTTTCTTTTTTTCGTGGGTATTCTTTTCCAAATCTTAATCTCTTGATTCCTGACTTTAACCCATTGTTACAATAACAAAATTAACTTATTTCATGTTATTGTTTCATATCATTGTATGTAATTTATCCACATCTTTTGTTGACATGAACGATGTTTCTATCTGTTTCATTTGGTTTGGCTTAGTCTATAACCATGTCCTTGTCATCTATTACTATTGTAGACTCCCAGGGTTCAGGTGTTATTACACTCCTCCCTATTATGACGCTTATCTTTCATTACATTCTCGGGTTCGAGTGTGCGCGCACCCCTTCCCAATGGCAATATTTATCATGCTTATTTTTACCTCAATGCTCAACATACAGTTTCAGCACCTGTTATAAACAATAGAACTTTTATTATTGCCTCTTTCTATTTTTTTTACTTTTTTTATTTTTTTTAGTTTTTTCAAAGCCTTGGTAATTTCGTTAACACCAATGTAGAATGTCAAATAAATCGAAATAAAACAAACGATTTATTTGTACTCGTAATAATTAAAAATTCATGTTGAATTTAATTTACAAGAGTATACCTGAAACGGCATCAGGTTCAGCTTTAGCCTCCGTGGCTGTTATATAAAACAACTTTGTCCTTGATTTCTGGGCGTCAGACCTTGTGTCGGTTGTGTCCTTGGTTCCAAGCCTTTCTGGACATTTAGACTTTTTATGTCTTGGCTTACCACATGTGCCCTTGTGAATTTTTCCACAAAATTTACACTGATGTAACACGCATTTTGTGACTCCCCTCTTGGGAACTTTATTAAACTTGGACTTCTTTATGGATCTTGGATTCATATCCAACACCCTCCTTTCTTCTATTTCATGTAGTATACTGTCTTTCAATCCAGCCATCATATCGTTCACCACCGGCACGATTGTGGTTTGTAATCTATCAATATACTGTGATAGACTATTTTCTAGAACTTTTCCGACCTCCTCGGAAATCTTAGCTTTCATTTGTTCAGTCAATTGAGATGTCGAATCATCTCCGGTTACTCCAGACATTTCTTTAACTGAAACATCCATCACGATTTATCAATAATTATTTAATTCATTTCCATCTTATTATACGGAAATTTATATCACTCTCACTTAATCATAAATAATGTGTTATTCTTTTTCGGTTTGGTCAAGTATATATCTTGCCTTACCTTTCTTACTTAGTGTATTTTCCCGGGTTCGAGCGTATTCATACACTCCTCCCATCTTTCCGTCATCTTGAAATTGAAATGTTTACACTAATTGTTAAACATTTCATTTATGACATATGCGTCATTCATTTTGATTTAGCCAAGTTCACCACTTGCTTAAACCATTTATGCTTAGTACACTTTTCCGAGTTTCAGTGTGTAAACACGCACTTCCCGTGCATATCACTTCAAATTTTCTTTTTCTAGTATTCTAGTAAGTCTACTAAAGCAATTAATTCTTACCGGACGATCGATCAAGCTTGAACCGACCACTTTATTGACAACCTTAAGCTCTGATTACCAACTTGTAACACCCGTCAAATTTTACATGGATTTAATAGTTATTCATACCATATTATATGAAAATTTCTAAGTGTGACATAATATTCCATAAGTAGGGTTCAAAAGTAACAACATTTAGTCGACTAACGACTAAATCAAAACATTCAAAGTTGTTTACAATTCACAAACATAGTCTATTAAGGATTTAAAACATTGCGGAAGCTTCAAAAACAGTGTTCGGTTATTTGTCATTAGCTTGATCGCCATCCGTAAGTTCACCAACATCACCTAATGTCAAAACCACATCAAGGGTTAATTTTGACAATAATAAAACACATATAATCGAAATCTAGCATCAAAACGATTGAAAACAATTAAAATTCTCGGATCAGGTCGCTCGCGCCTCGCGAGAGATGTTACGCGGGCCGCGAGAACCCCTCGCGTGTCGCGGCGCATGTCGGGTCCCCTTCCGCGTGGCGCGGGGGATCGGGTTTTCCAGCAGCTTATGTTTTGTGAGCTGCATTTTCTGCCAGCTCCGGAAAACTTAGATTTTAACTTAAAATGTGCATATCTTTTGACTCGTAAGTCCGTTTTAGGTGATTCTTTTTCCTATGCGTCTGTAAATTCATTACCGACATGCCTATTACAAATTTCATACCAATCAATTTGTTTACGGACCAAAATACTATATGTCCATTTGCAATTATTTGACCCACTCTAACTTAACCATTTTATTACCATTTAACTAGTAACCTAAGGCGTTTATTTCCCAACTCCGGGGCTTATTATCAATGGCACTTCATTACCAAACTTATGGCTTCGTGCTCTTGTGACCATTTCTGCCAATTCCTTCTACTTACAATTTTAATACTTACAAAGTATCATTATTCGACCAGTTTGGTCCATCTATGGAAAATCCTCCATTTTGATGACTGCCAAACAACTACTAACCAATTCTTATCCTACGAATATAAGTAACGTACAAGATTGCTACATCCAACATAATTTTTATCAATAACGCATAGTTTAACAACAATTCATCGAATGTAACGGATCAAATTACATACTTGCATAACTAAACAACATTATCAGCCAACAATTCTAATTAACTATTTAGACCCGTTTGTTTGTCGAGTGAACTTCGTCACTTCTATGACATACAAACTCACAATTGACACTACATTCTCATTAACTTTTCTAAGACTATTATTTATGCACAATGTAACGAAACCGAAGTTACGTACCTTTAACGCACACCTTTCAAGCGTGTATCACCTCCGGCTTGTCCGCTTGATGTTCCGGATTCTTTTCCTAAAGAGTTCAATTCACAATAAACTTAGAACTCTTTCACAAGCTTTAACGCATAATTCTCTAAAATGATCAAATCTGCGTTTTTACTCAACTTTTAACATTTTAACCCTCATTTAGGCGTTTTATCAAACACCTAGCGTGTGACAACTCGGATTTCCGATGTTCTTCATGAGCGTATCACTTCCATTTTCGTTTCATCGTGCGTTCATTATATGTACTTACGTAAGGTGTTGTCATATTCGATAATGTAATTAAGCGAATAAAAGTTACCAGTAGTTATGTTTCACGACAATTAACCGCACGCTATATCGGGTCGCACACTCTCGCACCGGCCGCACACTTCTCTTACTTTGTGGGTTTTTATAAGCCCAGTTCTCCTCTAGCCCAAACCGAGCCCAACACACCTTGGCTTCATTACATACCCACGTTCATGTGTGGCTCCCATACGCTCACAACATACATGTACACCCAAGATATCCAAACCCTAGTTCTCATTCTTGAACGGCAACCCCTATGGTCTCTCGAAGAACTACCCCTCCCTCGTTCTAGCGTTTCTGATTGCACACGATTTCAAGGTTAGTATGATTTATGATTGTTTTGATTTTATTATTGATACTTGACTATGTGTGAAATTACAAACTGGTAGTGGTAACATGATTCCATTACATGATATACGATTGGTGTGGTGTGGTAGCAAGGATTGTTATGTATCGGCTTTGATGATAAAGGGCGCCACGAATTCAGAAATTATATAAGATATTAATCGATGATTAGGATACATGTTAGTGTTGATCGAGCATGATGAAACAATAAGTAATAAAAACTGACTTTATGATTTGATCCTAATGTCGATAATATAGGGTTGTTTATAAAGAAAATATTGGTGATTTCCATGAGCAGAATTTATGAATTTAAATATTAGGATGTTGCATGAAAGTTAGGGTGAATGAAACTGTTTGAGAATGATGATTGGAACTTGTGTTTGGTGGTTGCCATGTGCCATGTGCTTACTGTAATAATCGAGACAATTGATATTGTTTAATTTAGATTTGTAACATGAGGAAACTGTTTGTATGAAATCGATTATATTGTGTTTTGATTTAGGGTATTATTTAGATGGTTGTTAATCGTGATTGGTTATTAATGATTGTTGAGATCGTTGGCATGTATTTGAAATTGTGCAATGTCTTGTTAAGTAATAACAATAAGAAACTTGATCCAAAAAGGAATGACAACTGGTATGATTAGTATGTTACATAAAAATTGTAAATGCTTAACAATTTGGGCTGGGTAACAATATCGAACCACTTACTACTTGGGCTGGTATGTTAAATGGGCCGGGTAATACGAACGGAATATGGACTGCACACCGAGCCCAGATACACATACACACGCTGAATTGATTGGGCCTGTCTAGTGGGCTGTGTTATATAGTTAAATTGTGAGTGTTAATTTAGTTTTGTTTTGGCATGAGAAATTGTATTGATGATTCAGGTTGCATGTTAGTATTGGAAATTCTATTGTCTGATGATCCGATTACATGGTAGCATGATGATAGGTTGTGATTATGATTAATTGTTAATTAGGGCTTATGCGGATTAACGGGTAAATGTATGATTTGATCGATTTAATGCTAAATGGTAACTGTTGATATTGATTGGTAAAAATTGAAGGTGTAACTGTTTGATTGTTGACTAAATTGAATATGGAAACAATATAACTAAATAGCATAATATTCGGGTAATAAAACCAATCGCACAAGACTCCTTGGTCGCACAAGATCAGATCATACAAGATCTGATCTGATCGCACAAGAAGTTCAGTCGCACAAGAAGTCTGTAGTCGCACAAGACTATTGGATCGCACAAGTTACTTTTCTACTAACTGTTTGGGCCGTGTACATGTTGGGATTGTTTATTGGGCCGGGTTGGTTTCCAATCGCACAACCCATTGTGGATCGCACAAGTTATGCTGATCGCACAAGGGGTTGGGCCGCCTGTTTATTGGGCTTTACCTTTGAGATCGTACAAGTATCAGTATGTTATGTAATTGACTGCTAATGTGTTATACGTGTTTTCCATGATCAATATGTATTCGTAACTTGTTATTTATATGTAAACATACATGCACTATTTGAACCTAGACCTGACTTGTATGGTAACCATGTTAGGACGTGGTTGACCTCTAGCAGCTCGATTGACCTTTCGTTTATCTGCCGAGCTAACCTAAGGTGAGTTCACACTTTCTACAAAGCATGGGATTCCCAGGGGTTGGGAATGGGTTAAGGAATATGGATTCCTCGTCCTTTCTTGGGTAGGACAGTACGGGTTCAGGAATGTAATTCCTTGTCCTCATGGACAGTTAACTTTCACTAGACCAAAACTCTATCACGAAGTCCCTCCTTTTTATATCGACTTAATCGCCAGGCCAATGGCGAGCGGGTCATTAGTTAGATAGCGCTATTTAAGTCTGACAAGCCTCACACCGTGCCGCAGAGGACGGGCGTGAACTAATGGATCTGGGCACGTCAATGATGATAGACATTGACAGTTCAGGGCACATAAACATGACTACAGTCAGCAGTCGATATGGTAACGAGTCTAGTGGTATACATGGGGTAGCCCCCACGGCCGAAAAGCCAGATAACTAAACATGGGGTAGCCCCCACGGCCGAAAAGCCAGATAACTAAACATGGGGTAGCCCCCACGGCCGAAAAGCCAGATAACTAAACATGGGGTAGCCCCCACGGCCGAAAAGCCAGATAACTAAACATGGGGTAGCCCCCACGGCTGGATTGCCAGAGTAACCGGGAATAAACAAATCACGTTTTCAACTATGGGGTAATTCCCACGGCAGGGATGCCAGTTAAAGGAAACTGTTTTCGAAACAACTTAAAACAAACACCCAACTGTGAACTCACTCAACATTGTTGTTGACTCGTTACTACATGCTTTGCAGGTCAATAGGTACTTAGCTGGAGCTTGCATGGGGAAGAGTCGTTGTGGGACATGGACATTGAGTGTTCATGATGAACTTAAACACTTTTACTTTATGATATGGTTTTCGAACTAATTGCTTCCGCTGATAACTTAGACTTATTAAATTGTTTTTAGACACCAATTATATTGTGTGGTTGAACTTTTAATTGCTATACTTTATGGTTCAATATGATTGGTGGCTGGATCCTGGTCAGTCACGCCTCCAAGCGGTGATACTCCGCGTGTGGATTTTGGGGGTGTGACATAGCGGGTCAGATTTCTACATGATCTAAACCAAGTTCATGACTTGAGTTTATCACCCTTATTAACTTCAATTAGGCTATATACACATATTTTAACATCATCTTTTCAGAAATCACTTTCTATGACCCGTATTACACTAGAATAATCATTCTAAACCCTAGTGTTTACTAGTTTCCCACAAAATCCATGAATCACTTTCAATGTGTTCTTGAGATTTCCAGGAATTAGCCATGATTTCACATGTTATTGTCTAGGTTTTACTCCTAGACACTATATCAACCCTCTTCTACCCAAATAGCAAACATGCAACTTAAATCTTCAGATTTCCCAATTTCATGAGAATTGCAAGTTGAGAGTTTTCATCAAATTTCACATACCTTGTAATCCTCTTGTGATGAGGATCAATAATCTATGCTCTAATTTTGATTTCAGCTTGGATTGAGCCTTCAATTGAGAGTATTAGTGATGTTTAGGGTTTTGAGAGTGGGGAGTCGCCCCTGGCTTCTTCTGTACGACCAGACACACTAATTTGTGTGTTTGGTTATTATTATTTTTAATCAATTCTTGTTTCAAGTTCTACAACTTAGGTCCCTCCACTTTTGTTTATCTAATAACTTTGGTTATTTTAACCCTATTTCAAGCTATTTCTAGACTTGTAGTTAACTAGGTTTAAATTCCTAGTTAGTAAAATCTCGTTTATTTAAACTTTATAATTCTAATATAAAGCTTTATATTTTCGGGATGTTACAGTAAGGCTGACCCTAATTCCTACGCGGGGTGCGAGGGCATGCCAGTGACAGAAAACTTTTTTTTCAGCAATCTGTTGAGACTTCAGGGGCTGTTCTTGCAAGTTCTTTATGTAATGGCCAAGTTAACACCTCTCCAAGGCATATTAGCTGGCCCTTAACACTTGTATGGCTATGATTTATTGCTTGTTGGCCACATAAACACATGGTTTGATCTTGTAAACTAACAACAAATATAAATATCCATGCCATTCATTCCGTTTTCCTCACCCTTGAGCTGATTTTCTCTAAGTTGAGGTTTATAAATTCATACCTGTGAATTTTTAGATCAAGTTCTCCCTAGCTTGGACCCTTTGTAAGCTTCTTTCGTGCTTTTATCGCTTTTCTAGTGTGAAAGTCAAACAGTGTTTGACTTTCAGCTTTGACCAGTCAATGGTCAACACAAAGTTTGTTTAAACTTTGCAACGTGATTGTAATCACGATGGTTATAATGCTTAGGATTATACCTATTGATTACCACGTTAACTAGGTGTAGTGACGAGTCAAAGTTTCTGTCAAAATGCGTTTTAGCACGCATTTTGCAACGGAACTACCTTTAGGTATCAAAACACTTTTTTTGATACCGAATCAGTTTTCTATGTTAGTTAAACATGTTTTGACATGTTTAACTCGTCACTACTAGTTTAGTGCTTGTTTAGGGTCGTAAGTTAAGCGGTCTAAACAATCGCTTAGACTTTCGAACCCAACACGTTTGGTCGATCATTAGGATCCGACCATGCATGTTTAGTGATCATAGTTGCATAGGGAATAACCTCTGAGGTTATACCTTACGATCACATAGGATTGGTTAGTTATTTGTTAAGTAGCTTGTATGCCCATAGGAAATGACCAAAACACCCTTTTGAAGCATAAATCCGTATTTTGCATATGTGAACATGTTTTTGACATATAATCTGATTTAGTAATATGTTTAGGGATAATTGGACATGTAAGACTTGACATAGTATTTAGTTAACCATCCGACCTTAGTTTTACGCAAACGACGCGTTATAGTAGCTTATACTACCATAATGAGTCGAAACGGGTCAAAAGCACTTAGGTAGACTTTCAAATCAGAATGTTAGCTCTATTAAATCATACCATATGAGTTCAAATACTCATTTTATTTATAGAACATCATTCTATCCTATCTCCCGATTTAGGATCCGATTATTAACACAGTTACCTATATTAGGTGCCGTTTAAATTCGTGATCCTTGAAGCTTTCGTTGGTCTTATTCTCAAGACTAATAAGCATTCCCAAGTGAGTACATAGTTCCCCTCTTTTTTTCAAATATTTTTGGGTGATACACATGTGCATACTTGTTACTTTCATGCTTTTCATTAATTTTGTGACATAAACATGCTAGTTTCACCTAGTACACATATAGTACATGATTTCAACTATGTTTTGCTATGTATGTCAAGCATGCTAGCACATTGATTTCTTAGACATTTGTTACATATGTTTACTTAGCATATGGACACATTGTTTTACATGACATTTCTTCTATGTATGTTTACTGAGCATGCTAGCACAATTGTTTTACATGAATATTTCTACTAGGTGTGTTTACTTAGCATACCTAGTACATGGTTTTCACATGCTACATTGGTTATGACATTTGGTATGTTTAATCGGGACAATAATACATTCATTAACATTGATCACGCCGCTTGGTAGTATGTAATGGTACCATAGGACTTGACAAATCCCGTTTCCGACTTTCTAGGTTTGTTTGGAAGTTGGGAATGACAGAATCTGATATACATAATTTAGATAAACCTTTATTTTGCTTAAGGGTTTGTCACCACAGTCGCAAGGCTTGAATGTATGCGATTAACATTACTGCATAAATGTTTGTAATCATAAAGCATTGTTTTCTGCAAAACATAACATATGATTTAAACTTAGGTTTATTCAAAAACTTTGTTTTGTACATTTTCCTATGGGGTTAAGTAATTACTAGTTACTCACCATACATGGCATTTGTTTTCACATTAACATTATCAGATAGTTTGAGTAGATACTCCCTACTTGCTATGCATTACATTTGGTTATACATGATACACTTCTCACATGACATTGAACATGGTTTAAACATAAACATTTTGACATTAAACAAGGCATTTTGGTCAGTTATTGATAAGTGACTTATGTAACGGGGCTATGTGTTATATGATAAAAGCATGGTGGATACCGCTGGTACTTCCTATATATAAGTGCTTTAATTGTATTACACATTGTTGCGTTATCTAAACCACTTGGACAAGGACATGAAACATTTTTACAAGAACACGGCATTGTTTTACAAATTACATATTTTATACAAATTCACTTTTACTTGGTTATTCATTTAACCATGCATTGTCCTTTTATTTTCATTTGATTTTCACATTGATTTTAATATGATTTTATAAAAGAAAACATTTTACAAGGTTCATGACTACATTTTTGTTAAACATTTCTTTTAACTACAAGTCATGAATCCTGCATAAACAAAACCTATGTATCTCACAGGCATTTTTATGCTGATGTACCTATTTTCGCTTGGGTTTCAGGTGCTAATGCATGATGATGTTTGTGCTTCACTTAGGCGGACTTGGGCCTTAGTGACTTAAAAGACAGTTATTTATGTAATGTTTTTGTTGAACTCCAAGACATTGTAAACTTTAATCTTAATAATACAAAACTTTAATTACCATGGTTGTTGAAACAATAATTCTGTCGCATCACTCCCAGACGTTTCCGCCGCGGTTTGTTGTTTTAACACGGTCGGGGTGTGACAGTATCTAAAATTCACCGATCATGGGACGGGGCATGAAAGGGTGGCATTGGGCGACACGTGGCACACACTTTTTATTATTGTTATTATTATTTTATATTTAAAGATTATAACAAATCTATTAAATTTAATAAAAACATTAATAATAATAAAATAAAACATAGATAATAGAAATTACATAATTCAACTTAAATATTAAACATTACTGAAGAAACAACAAGTTAATCCGAAGATTAGCTTGTGGTTTATGTCTCGTCCAAATAATGGTTAATCTTCTTTCGTTCTCGAAAAAAAGCTGCGGTGATCCTGCAAAACAATTAACACACCATGAAGCTCATTACAAGGATGAGAATAGGGGGTTCTCCTTGTAACCACCCTCTAGCGTAAGAATAAGAACTTGCCTTAAGGATTAAAGTGTGTGTATTAAGTGAGAGAGCAAGAGAGCGATCCTTAAACCCGTAGCCGAAGTTCTCTGTTTACAGCCGAGGTGAGTTGTGAGGAGATAGGCTGATAGGCCTTGGGCCTGTGGCTGAAAATAAGGAATATCTGTTTTGCCTCCCCTGTCACGACCGTTAATGTCTACAGACGAGGACATAGTTGGCTCATGTTTAATGGATCCACTTGTCCTGGCATCAGCAGTTAAGTGGAGATCATGGAGTAGCGGTTGGCACACGTTGATTGGTGCCACGTACGTGTCCTTGTGTACTTCTTTTCTCCTGCACTATTGCTCATCGTGAAGCATGATAGAGTATAACCTATCATGCGCTCATTGGTCTACTGCTTTATCGATCATACCTTCTGTGGTGTCCAACATTATCTTGCGCTTCCTGGCCTTGCGCCAATTCACTTGTAGATTGAACTAAGTGTTGGATCATATCGCGCGAAACCTGAGTTCAACACATGTAGTCAGCACGAGGTTAGGAATGCTAAATCTTTGTTAGAGAGAACTAAGTGTTAGATTTGATCTTTTTTGGGTACGCCTCGTGCGCGATCTGAGGTTAACTCGTGTGGTCGGCGCAAGATTTAGGACCATACCCCTTTAAGTCCCACCATTCCAGTGCTGCTTCCATACTTGAGGCAAGTGGTTAGATGTCACAGCCCCCGACCCCACCCTGGGAGCGGGAGCCGCGAACCAGTCAGATGGTATCGGTGTTTATTAATTTGGCAGCGGAAAATTTCATCAGGACCGTAGTTAGGAAATATTTTTATCAGAGTTAAACACCAAAATGTTTAAAATAGATAAATGGGATAAAACCCTAACATAGCGACAATAGTTGTAGATTTACAAATACTCAATCACAGTGAATTATAATTTAAATAATTGAGGTTTTGTAAAAACAGTTTACAAAAAGAGGATTAACTCACAAAAAAGGTTTACGAAAAGAGGATTAACTCACTTTTGTAGGCTTAGGTATTTCTACAGGCTTCCTGGTAATATTATAGCTTCCTGTTGTTTATTAATTATTAAAATTAAACAATGCACATGTGTTAGTAAAATAACCCAATTTACAATAGCTATACCCCCGAGACAGAATTCCAACGATTGAGTCAGGCAGAGCCTTGACATGCGTTACGGAGCTCTAGATCAATCGGGCATAGTAACTAATACGTAACCGGGGGTTATAATACTTACAACGAGGCAGAGCTTCGCTAATTAAGGGTATTATTCCCGATAATATTAGCTTATTAGAGATTCGAAAAAGAAAGAATGATTCGAAACGAAATGAATTGGCTGATCTCGGCTCCTTATATAGCTGATCCGCCACTCCGTCGCACCCCACGAGGCCCATAGGCTTAGCCTGTCGCGACCCACGAGGGTCTTAAAGGCGGCAAAAAGTTGATGAGTCATCACCCAGGTTCTGACACGTGTCCAACACATGGCTCAAGGGGTGACCGGCAAGCAATGGGGCCTCACGCCCCGCGAAGGAGCCCCCCTTCGTCCGTCGCGGCCCGTGAGGGGCTTAATTATTTGTTCGGGTCCGTTTCTCACATACGGGATGTATCTGGGAGCGTTTAGGGTCGTTTTCGAGGGTTGTTATATCCTCCCCACCTTGTTTTAAATCTATTCCTTGAGATTTGGGCTACGATATCCCCTCGGAGGTATGTCACGTCTCTATGTTATTAAGAACAACACATCAAGGTGTCTGAGACAGAATCGAAAAATATCATAGGATAATTGGAATTCAATGGTCTAAAAATTTGTTTTAGGAATCGATGTTACCTGAACGTGATAAAATGATACAATCATCAGGGTGACTGTCACACCCCCAAAATACCACATGCGGTAACCCCGCTAGGCGTATGACGTACTAGGATCTAGCACCAATCACATTGAACGAACCATAAGATGTTAAAAAAAATTCCCGTTCATTAAATAAAACATTCATAGAACATAATCCAAGTTAAATAGTGTCAGCGGAAGCAAATAATAATTCATTATTTAAATGTTTCAAAACCCAATGTATAAGAATTCAGTAAACAAGACACACATATCCAAGCACTGCGGCCCATGACCACTCCAGCCATCCAGATAGCAAGTTCCTCATCCAAAGCATCTAATGACCTACGAGAATGCAACAAGTGTATCAGACAACGCTGGTGAGTTCATAGTTTTACGAAAACGTTAATTACCAAGTGTTTAGTTCAATTCATTGATTTCAATGTTGATAATACCCCGAATACAAGACGGCTCCAGATTGATTTTTGCCCGTTCCCCAATGCTTCTATCAAAGCATTGGGCATGACTGAGTCATTAGTTCACACCCGTCCTCTCAGGTACGGGGTAAGGGTGCCAAACCTAGATAGCGCTACCAACAAATACTTCGTTACCTCTCAGGTAACAAATAAGATGGGACTTAAGGATGATAGGATGAGTGTATTATCCAACATTCCAAATTTTACCCGCAAGACGTATTCCTCTCAGGAATACCCAATTGATTTACGCAAAAACCTATCCCTCTCAGGGATACCCAATGACTGTCCCAACCACCAGGACGCATGCTCAAGAGAAATGAACTCACCTTTGCTTTGCTCGGTATGTTTAATTACCCGTCCAGTTAGTTAACCCAAACCCTACCGTTGTTACCAATCAACATTATTTACATAATCAAACGAGTCACATATATGTACAGAGTAAGTCACGTATTTGTACACAGTAAGTCACGTATTCGTATACAGTTTGCATCTATCACAAGATCACCGAATATCATATATCAAATACCCTGTTCTATACATGTTCACATCCCATGTAAAACATGCAGTAGCACACAACAATTTACTGGGCTATCTACCAAAGCCCAAGCCCAAACAGATTACCCTTCGGCGAAGAACCACCCGGCGAAGAACCCTGGCGACGAAGTATACATTCTTCGTCGACATCATGGGTGACGAAATACCTATCTTTCGTCGACATCCCAGGTGGCGAAATACCTATCTTTCGTCGAGGTCAACTATGACGAAACATCATCAATGTTTCGTCGAGGTCAGTTAACAGATCCTTGGCCACAGAATCATCAGTTACACACATATACAACATAATTAAAGGATCGAGCGACGGTTACATTATGATGTTCATAACAATCTTAATCACTGTTCATCATCACAACTAATAAACCTCAATATTAACATTGATATACATTAACATGGATTCAAACATGATAATAGGCATCGATCAAGATCTATTACCGATTCATAATTACAGGTTTCCATTGCTAACCCTAAGTCATCAACAACATTAACAATTCAACTATAGTTTCACGTCATGATCAATCGCATATTCCAAACATACAATCCTATGAACGAAACCCTAACTTTCCATGTTACATATAATATTAATCGAACAAGACCCTAGTTACGAAATCATTACAACACAATACCACGTATCAGAATTAATCCATCAATGAGATCAAGACACTAACCGTAAAACCGGATGATTAGATAGATCGAGATGGAAAGAATGCTCTGAGGTTTCCTACTGTCATCGCACCAAGAATGTGGAAAGACTTTAGGGTTAATGTGTTTACGTCTAATGATTACAAGAGGTTATAATATAAAAGGGTTTGGGCTGCGAACCACTCTGGGCCGAGGCCCCTTTATGGCGAAAGACATGCTCGACGAAGGACCATTCTTTGTCGAGGCTAGGGATGACGAAAAACCCATTTTTCGTCGAGGACAACATATGGCGATAAACCTTGTTATTAATTATTAGCTGAACTATGTATAATACTACACACATAACAATCAGGTATTACACATCACATAAAACATTAATCAATCAGATAAACCCCACACGACACTACGTAAATCAAATTGTAAAAACAGGAATATGAAGTCAGTGATGTGTAAAGGAAAGACCTTGAAATCTTAGGTTGTCACATCATCCCCAACTTGAAAGAAATTTCGTCCCGAAATTTGGCAAGTAATCCAAACAACAGATGTGAACTCAGGATGACTGTGTATTTTCTGCGGGTACCACATCATCCCCAACCTGAAAGAGAATTTCGCCCCGAAATTCACCATTTGCATCAGATTTAGGTTTGTCAGTTGGGAATAAGTGAGGGTACTTGAGCTTCATCGGATCCTCGCGCTCCCACGTGAACTCCGGTCCTCGCGCTCCCACGTGAACTCCGGTCCACGTCTTGAGTTCCAACAAGTGTTTCATCAAACAAACACTTCTTTAATTGCGATACATGGAAGACATCATGAACATTACCCAACTCATCAGGTAACTCTAGCTTGTACGCCACCTTACCAATTTGTTCCAGAATTTTTAATGGTCCGACGTAACGAGGATTGAGCTTACCGCGTTTCCCAAAGCGTACCACACCCTTCCAGGGTGAAACTTTCAGCATAGCACGATCGCCTACGGCGAATTCCAAGGGTTTCCTACGCTTGTCAGCGTAGCTTTTCTGACAGTCACGCGCTGCCGCCATGCAATTTCTGATCTGAACAATCTTTTCAGAAGTTTCAAGAACAAGTTCCGGACCTGTGACTTGGTTGTCACCCACCTCAGCCCAACATAGAGGAGAACGACATTTTCGGCCGTACAATGCTTCAAACGGAGCCGCCTGGATACTAGTGTGGTAACTGTTGTTGTAAGAGATCTCTATCAAAGACAAGTGTTTCTCCCAACCATTGCCAAAATCAATCATGCACGCTCGCAACATGTCTTTAAGTGTTTGGATGGTTCGTTCACTTTGACCATCCGTCTGTGGGTGATAAGCAGTGCTCATGTCAAGATGTGAGCAGAATGATTTATGCATCGATTGCCACAAATTGGATATGAAACACGGATCACGATCAGAGATATTAGAGGTTGGCACCCCGTGCCTTGAAACCACTTCCTTCAGGTACACTGTCGCAAGTTGAGAGAACTTATTAGTTTCCTTGATCGCAAGGAAGTGTGCAGATTTCGTGAGGCGGTCAACGATCACCCAAATGGTATCGTTCCCGTTTTGAGTTCTTGGCAAACCTGTGACAAAATCCATAGCGACTTGCTCCCATTTCCACATGGGTATATCTGGTTACTGAAGCAGGCCTGAGGGTTTCTGATACTCCACTTTGACTTTCGCACAAGTCAGATATTTACTCACATACGTCACGTTGTTAGCTTTCATCTTCGGCCACCAATACATGACTTTGAGGTCTTGATACATCTTATCCGAACCCGGGTAAACAAAGTACCGAGACTTTTGCGCTTCGTCCATCACAAGATCTCTAAGGTTACCAAACAGAGGAATCCAAATCCGTTCCATAAAATAGTATATGCCGTCCGATCTTTCCACGAGTCATTTCTCCATGCCCCGCAAATACTCAGCTTTAAGATTTTCTTCCTTCAATGCCTCTGTCTGAGCTGAACGGATCTGATCAGGAAGATTTGAGTGAATAGTGAGCTGCAAGGCGCGGACACGTTTGGGTTTTGATTCCTTTCGACTAAGGGCATCAGCCACAATGTTTGCTTTGCCGGGGTGATACTTGATGGCACAATCGTAGTCGTTCAAGAGTTCTACCCAGTGACGCTGTCGCATATTCAACTCCTTCTGCTCGAAAATATGCTGAAGGCTTCTGTGATCGGTGTAGATAGTGCATTTGGTACCGTACAAATAGTGCCTCCAGATTTTCAACGCGAAAACCATGGCTCCCAACTCCAAGTCGTGAGTCGTGTAATTCCTCTCATGCACCTTCAGTTGTCGAGAAGCATAGGCTATCACTTTCTCGCGTTGCATCAACACGCAACCGAGACCCTGAATAGAAGCATCGCAATATACCACAAAATCCTCGGTGCCTTCAGGTAGAGACAAGATTGGTGCACTGCGGAGATTCTGTTTCAGAAGTTGGAAAGCATCCTCCTATTTTGTTCCCCAAGAATACACAACACCATTCTGTGTTAACGCGGTAAGAGGTTGAGCGATCTTCAAGAAGTCTTTAATAAATCTTCGGTAGTACCCAGCGAGACCAAGAAATTGTCGCACCTCCGAAGGATTCTTCGGTGCTGCCCAATTTCTGACAACATCAATCTTTGTCGGATCCACGTGTATCCCTGTTTTGTTAACAATGTGACCAAGGAAGTGTACCTCTCGAATCCAGAAGTCACACTTGGAAAACTTCGCGTAGAGTTGCTCCTTCCTCAGGAGCTCCAAAATAAGGCGCAAGTGTCACTCGTGGTCTTCCTTGCTCGTAGAGTAGATTAAGATGTCGTCGATAAACACAATGACAAAATCATCAAGATACGGCTTGCACACACGGTTCATGAGGTCCATAAAAACCGCCGGTGCGTTTGTCAACCCGAATGGCATAACCAAAAACTCATAATGGCCATACCGCGTTCTAAATGCCGTTTTAGGAACATCCTCCTCTCGGACTCCCATCTGATGATAGCCCGACCTTAAATCGATCTTCGAGTAAAAACTTGACCCTTACAACTGGTCAAACGAGTCGTCGATACGTGGTAAAGGGTAACGATTCTTGACTGTCACCTTGTTGAGTTCCCGATAATCAATACACATACGAAAGGACCCGTCTTTCTTTTTCACAAACAAAACTGGGGCTCCCCAAGGCGAAGAACTGGGCTGGATAAAACCTCTATCCAGCAGTTCTTGAAGTTGATTTGACAGATCTTGCAACTCTCCTGGTACAAGACGATAAGGAGCGCGAGCAATCGGAGCTGCTCCTGGCATAAGGTCAATCTGAAATTCCACCTAGCGATGTGGAGGTAAACCAGGTAACTCTTCAGGAAACACATAAGAAAACTCACGAACAACAGGAAGGTCCTCGATCTTCCTTTCTTCAGGCTGTGAATCGGTAACAAGAGCTAGAATAGCGGGGTAACCCTTTCATAGACACTTCTGGGTTTTCATGGCTGAGATGATGCCGACCGTGGCACCACTACGATGACCTTGAACCGACAAAGATTCCCCACTGGGGAGAGGGACACACACGATTTTCTCTTTACAGAGAATTTCCGCTTGATGCGTAGACAACCAATCCATGCCAACGACCACATCAAAATTTCCAAGAGTAACGGGGAGTAGGTCAATGTCGAACACTTGACCCATAAGATCAAGTTTACAACCAAAAAGAACATGTGACGCTTCAATCGATTTACCATCAGCTAATTCTACTACGTGCTTATTCACAAGAGGTGTACGAGTCAACCCTAACTGACGACTGAACCCCAAAGACACATAACTCCAATCGGCACCAGAGTCGAATAAAACAGAAGCAAAAAGATCATTCACAGAAAACGTACCGGTCACAACGTTGCCATCATTGCGAGCTTCCCCAGCACCAATGGTAAATACTCTTCCACGCGCCCCGTTTCCACCATTGTTCCCATTATTGTTATTCCCTGTGTTGTTGTTACCCGCATTCTGATTCAGTTAAGGGCAATCCCGTTTAAAATGACCCTCATCACCACACTGAAAGCACCCCTTACGATTTCCCTGATTCTGTTGAGGCTGCTGCCTCTCCTATTGTTGTGGCTGCTGTTGCTGTGGGGGTTCTTGCTGCTGCTGCCTTGGGAGTGAGACCCTACAATCTCTAGCCATATGGCCCACCTTGTTGCACCTGTGACAGACTCGGGTGCACGGCCCGCGATGGTGGAAGTTACACTTGTTACACTTAGGCTGCTTCCTTGCGTATGAGACCTGGTTTTAGTTGTTGCTTTGATTCTGATTAACTGAGGAAGTCTGGCTAAAACTGCGATGGCTGCTGGTGTCTGGCTTCTTCTGGGACTGATTCGGATTGGACACCTTGTCCACATCATTCCATTTACACTTGCTATCAGTGGCAGGAGTAGTAGCTGTAGCAGTAGTAGCAGTAGTAGAAACACGCGTTGGTAGCCAGCCACGCTCCACCTCCTGATCCGTGATCTTGTGGGCTAAGCGGATGATCTGAGCTAAGTTGTTGAGGTTTGTAGCAGTGACCAAACTCTTTACTGCTGGTGCTAGACCCTTGATATACAACTCAATTCTCTGAGGTGGGGGTCGAGATAAGTTAGGGCACAAGTTCGCTAGCTCATGAGATCGTTTCGTGTAAGCCTCAATCTCAGACCCCTCCATCTTCAGATTGTAGTATTCATTCTCGAGTTTCTGAATCTCGTCACAAGGACAGTATTCTTCACGCATCAGCTCCTTAAAATCGTCCCAAGTAGTGGCATTCGCCATCTCAATGCCCAGCATCTGGACTTGGGCATTCCACCAGGTCAAGGCACCATCCTCGAGTGTGCCTGTAGCATACTTCACTCTGTCCCCAGCAGGACAGTTACACATTGCAAACACCGATTCCGCCTTCTCAAACCAGTGCAGTAGCCCCACAGCCCCTCCAATCCCACTGAATGTCTGTGGCCTACAATCCATGAACGTCTTAAATATACAAGCAGGCGAATTGTTTTGATTCGGATTAGCTTGCTGACCTGAAGGCGAAAGTAAACACAGCACACGGGTAAGAGTTGTGTACACGACACGTGAATAAAGGTAATTGCCACATATCGTACCAGCTTGATAGGCTGCCAAAGCCTCAGCCACATGTGTGTTAATCAAATTTGTCAGCTCGGCCTGAGTCATCGCAATGTGACCACACCCATGGCCTCATCCACTCATGATTCTATATAAGAAAGGAAAAGGTTAAGAGTCGAGATAAGGTAGGAGTCAAACCTCACGATGACTTCTATAGACTATGAAGTTTACATCGGATAACAGAGCGGAACCTCTTTCACACTCGTTAGACCTTACTGGGACTCACATGCACCCCACATTACTATTATGTGTGCACCCATAATAGGAATGCGATTTGCATGTTTATCTCAGCTCCTCCCAACTCATGCTAAAAGGTTCCTCAAATTCTCGCAACAAGACAGAACACTACAAATATAAACCATGAAAATCTAACGGGATATCACACTGTGACCCTATCAATCACATAACCCAGGTAAATACACATAAATTCAGTCTGAAATGCTAAGTGTGTGCAATCACATGCAACATTGTACATAAGTGTATACTAAATATACTATGCAATAAGTAAACGAGAGACGAACCTATCAATCTGGAGCTGAGTGTCATGGTCGTTTTCGAAGCTGTTCGGTTATAGTCTGGTTTTATAAAAACGTTTTAAGCCTAGTTCACTATAACAAGTGGCTTTGATACCAACCTGTCACACCCCCAAAATACCACATGCGATAACCCCGCTAGGCGTGTGACGTACCAGGATCTAGCCACCAATCACATTGAACTAACCATAAGATGTTTAACAAAATTCCCATTCATTAAATAAAACATTCCTAGAACATAATCCAAGTTAAATAGTGTCAGCAGAAGCAAATAATAATTCATTGTTTAAATGTTTCAAAACAAAATGTATTAGAATTCAGTAAACAAGACACGCGTATCCAAGCACTGCGACCCATGACCACTCCAGCCATCCAGATAGCAAGTTCCTCATCCAAAGCATCTAATGACCTGCGAGCATGCAACAAGTGTATCAGGCAACGCTGGTGAGTTCATAGTATTACGAAAACATTAGTTACCAAGTGTTTAGTTCAATTCATTAATTTCAATGTTGATAATACCCCGAATACAAGACGGCTCCAGATTGATTTTTGCCCGTTCCCCAATGCTCCTATCATAGCATTGGGCATGACTGAGTCATTAGTTCACACCTGTCCTCTCAGGTACGGGGTGAGGGTGCCAAACCTAGATAGCGCTACCAACTAATACTCCGTTACCTCTCAGGTAACAAACAAGATGGGACTTAATGGTAATATGATGAGTGTATTATCCAACATTCCAAATTTTACCCACAAGACGTATTCCTCTCAGGAATACCCAATTGATTTACCCAAAAACCTATCCCTCTCAGGGATACCCAATGACTGTCCCAACCACCGGGACGCATGCTCAAGAGAAATGAACTCACCTTTGCTTTGATCGGTATGTTTAATTACCCATCCAGTTAGTCAACCCAAACCCTACCGTGGTTACCAATCAACATTAGTTACATAATCAAACGAGTTACATATATGTACACAGTAAGTCACGTATTTGTACACAGTAAGTCACATATTCGTATACAGTTTGCATCTATCAAAAGATCACCGAATATCATATATCAAATACCCTATTCTATACATGTTCACATCCCATGTATAACATGCAATAGCACACAACAGTTAACTGGGCTATCTACCAAAGCCCAAGCCCAAACAGATTACCATTCGGCGAAGAACCACCCGACGAAGAACCCTGGTGACGAAGTATACATTCTTCGTCGACATCATGGGTGACGAAATACCTATCTTTCGTCGACATCCCAGGTGACGAAATACCTATCTTTCATCGAGGTCAACTATGACGAAACACCATCAATGTTTCGTCGAGGTCAGTTAACAGATCCTTGGCCACAGAATCATCTGTTACACACATATACATCATAATCAAAGGATCGAACGACGGTTACATTATGATGCTCATAACAATCTTAATCACAGTTCATCATCACAACTAATAAACCTCAATATTAACATTGATATACATTAACATCGATTCAAACATGATAACAGGCGTTGATCAAGATCTATTACCGATTCATAATTACAGGTTTCCATTACTAACCCTAAGTCATCAACAACATTAACAATTCAACTATAGTTTCACGTCATGATCAATCGCATATTCCAAACATACAATCCTATGAACGAAACCCTAGTTTCCATGTTACATATAATTCCAATCGAACAAGACCCTAGTTACCCCGAAATCATTACAACACAATACCACGTATCAGAATTAATCCATCAACGAGATCAAGACACTAACTGTAAAACCGAATTGATTAGATAGATCGAGATGGAAAGAATGCTCAGAGGTTTCCTACTGCCGTAGCACCAAGAATGAGGAAAGGCTTTAGGGTTAATGTGTTTACGTCTAATGATTACAAGAGGTTATAATATAAAAGGGGTTGGCCGCGAACCTCTCTGGGCCGAGGCCCCTTTATGGCGAAAGACATGCTCGATGAAGGACCATTGTTCGTCGAGGCTAGGGATGAGGAAAAACCCATTTTTCGTCGAGGACAACATATGGCGAAAAACCTTGTTATTAATTATTAGCTGAACTATGTATAATACTACACACATAACAATCAAGTATTACACATCACATAAAACATTAATCAATCAGATAAACCACACACAACACTACGTAAATCAAATTGTAAAAACATGAATGTGACGTCAGTGATGTGTAAAGGAAAGACCTTGAAATCTCAGGTTGTCACATCATCCCCAACTTGAAAGAAATTTCATCCCGAAATTTGACAAGTAATCCAAACAACAGATGTTAACTCAGGATGAATGTGGATTTTCCGTGGGTACCACCGTGACTAAGTTTCACACTTCAACCGAGACATAAGAATCGAATGTAAATGACTTTTAGAAACAATAGGATTCAATGCCAGCAAAGAACTTACTTTGATTGTAAATTGAGGAAGATTCTGAGTCAATAATCTCAAATGAGAACAGAAATATGAAAAATGATTTGTCAATTAGCAAAATAGAAATCAGTAACACTTATTTGAATGGCAGGATACACTGAAAATACAATAGGATTTAGTATATCATTGTCCTGATATATAATTGTATCAAGACTATTTGAATGATGAGTCGAATGAACGACATATGGATTGATATGATTAGGGTTTATGATTAGCTCAGGCTACAAATTTATACAGACACTACAAGGTGTTCGTAATGATTGAAAAGAATGATTATGGTGACAGAACGAATTCACCGTTTTCGAAATTAACTAAATGTTTCAATGAAGTGAATTTGGATATTTAAAAGATAGGATGTTCAAGTGAAGGAATAAATGAATATCGTAGGATTGATCAATAATGAAAGAAATGTAGGAGGTACATTGGAATAAGAATTTAGGTACCTTTAACTTAACACAAATTTGTATTAAGACTGGTTTAGGATAATGAATCAATAGATAGATAAATTCGTACCTCAGATGTGAAATTGAAATGAGTTCAAATTTCAAAGAAAAATGTCACCGCAAGGTGTCGTGATTTAGCAAATGATTTATTGGAGTCGTAGACTTTAAACAGGTCTACTATGATTCAAACAAATGAGATTACCTCGAATATGATGATCTCAATTCATGATATGGGATTTTGAATTGAATGTATATTGTGAACAAGTTCAAACAATTGAGCTTGGTTTAGACATATTCCAACAATAGATATATATATTGACAAGAAATGGTTACAGTGAAAAATCCGGTAAGTACTTTGAAAAGAAAAGGAGTTTTCCAAGAAATCTATTGACTTGATATCAAAAGTCAATGTTTTTGCAATCATCGGGATCGTCAAAATGAGTATAAGATCCGAACTTGGGAATAAAAGATCTTTTGAAGCAACATCACATGCATAACAAGAAATGCACGTGCAACATGTAAATTTGTTCAGAGATGAGACAAATGAGTGTTGGTTTTATGAAAGAAAAATAAAGACATTTTTATTTATGAAATTTTGATCGGAATCAAAAGTCAACTAATACTTTAGTACAAAGAAAATGTACGGATGCTTTATGTTAGAATTTGCTATTGCTTCCTGTGTCGTAGATATTCATGCGTTCTCCTTAGCTTCATCTGGGCTTCTAGCCTTGTTGCTGGGCGCATTAGATAGTTTCGGGCAGTAGGGACGGATGTGACCTGGTTCTCCGTATTTGTAACATAAATTAGTTTTCCTTCTACATTCTTCCTCTGTATGTCCAGTCTTCTTGCAGAAGTTACAGTGAAGTGACTTCCTAGAATGGCATCTTCTTGAATGCTTTTTGTTGTTGCAGGTCGGCTGCGTGATTATTGGTTCCATTCCTTTGTTCTTATAGGATTTTTCAGAGCGGAATTCCTTATAAGAGTAACTATAGGTTGTGGTTTTCTTTCGTTTGGAAGATGGAGTTTTGATACGAATATCATGACCTCCATTGATACTAGGGTTAGGTTTGAAGTGATGAGTATCCCTATAGTGGGTAGTAGGATTCTCGTTTATAGGCACATAAATCTTAATAGCTTCAATGATCGAAGGTATGGCATTCGATATTCCTTGAGCTATTATATTTTCTATAGTGTTCCTATCCAAAGAATTTTCATTACTAGTATGAATTTCCTGATTACAGGCGATTTCCTTTGACATCTGAATTGCAAACATGTTCAGATATAATTATCACAAAACTAAACAATTATACAGGCACATTTTGTTGCTCATATTATGTTTAGCACAAATATAGTCATACCTACTAGTATTATGCATTGATAGGTATATATATAAACATATATACATATTGTATTTTAACATTTTCATTCACTATATATTTTATCAAATTATAAGGAAAGTGTACATATTATATTATGTGTTGTTTCTTCCTTTGTTGTAATAATTTTTTTCTCCTAATTGCTTAAATTCAACTATATTTTCAGAGCTCATGGCTGGATAGGAATTCAGAAAATAAAGGTAAGGGTTTTATATGAAATTCTGAGATTCTCCGTTATTGACCCACTGTTGTTCTTCAAGAGGTAGTGCTAGTACAGATATTCTTAAGATATAAAAGCTTGTTTTTCTACAGAAGATATTTATTAAATTGTATATACTATCAAGAAATTTGTGTCCTGCATATACATACATATAAGTATAAAGTTCTTAAAATTTCCTGTAATACATTTATATAACACCAAAATATAAGAATCCAATTACATAACAAATTGTATTAATTATCTTGTTTATTCCCATAACTTTGTTTATTCCTTTATAAAATAAATTTCTATTAGATTTATTAAACATAATATTTTGAAATAAAAAGGGTAATTCATCAAAAAAACATAATTTTTTCTGGATTCTTTTAGAACAATTTAATCTTTGACAGATTGACTCATTTATGGTTATAACATATTTAGGACTTGATTCTTAATTTATCATATTTATTTATTAAAGAAACATAATAGATAACACAAAGTTTAGCGTTTCTAAATTTGATTCTTAATATATTAATTAATGAAGTATTATTCTTATATCAGAATATATATATAATTTAAGGAATAAGTTGAACTATTAGATAAAATCTTTAAGCCATTTCCTATTGACGTGTATATGTTATATACATATATTTTAAATTATTTAGTTATACAATACCAAATGTTTTTGTGCTTTTTTTTATGTATGAAATATCATTTGTTCCATTAATACAGGTTATAAAATATAAAGTATTATATATATATATATATATATATATATATATATATTTGCATACTTTTCATATAGATGAAAATGTACATGTGCTTATAATATAACATAATCATATAAAATAATACTTTCATAGAGTTATTATGAAAAATCCTATTTTTAATTATTGTATTTAAACAATAAACCTGTTTTAAGTATGCTGAAATATTATATCTTAACAAAATTAATACAGTTATATGTTTTGTCAAAACTTTGACAAATATATGTCTTTAAGTCGAGTAAAATTTTGGGTTATATCATAAATTATAAAATATACTGCTTGTATCGAATAATATTTTATATTATGATATTTCAGTGACATTATACCTAAAGGGTGTTATCTTATATCTTTGATTAAGATATTAATATTAACATCATAATATTATTATAATATATATTGAATTGTATTCACATAAATATATGGGTATGATATATATCACAAATTTTAATACTATTATAAGATAGAGTTAATTACATAGTTAGTCCATTTGGTTTGCACAAAGTAACATACTTAGGTACTAAGAGTTTAAAATCACATTCTAGGGTATTAACTTTTCACTTTGTAACGTTTGAAGGTATTAACGTTATTTGTAGTTTTAAAATCACATTCTATTAGTACCTAAATATGTTATTGTGTGCAAACCATAGGGACTAACTATGTTAATACCTTTGAAGTTAATACCTTCAAACGTTACAGAATGAAAAGTTAATGCCCTAGAAGGTGATTTTAAACTATTAGTACCTAAGTATGTTATCTTGTGCAAACCACAGGGACCAACTATGTAATTAACTCTATAAGATATTAATGTTAATATCGTAATATTTTTATAATGTTATAAAATTCATATTGAATTATATTCAAATAAATATATGATATATATATAATATCATAAAAATTGATAAAACATAACATTTATTAATATATCACCGATATGTATATATATATATATATATATATATATATTCTTTTCAAATATAGCATAAGTGTAAGATACAGATAGTGGGTTCACATATTGGGATTCCAAAATTCGGTAAATGACATAAAATCATAATAAACATTTTAAGATTTTGTGTTCACAGGATAATACATAAGGTAATTAATTTCCTAACATAAATGGTTAAGGTTTAGGTATTGGAAGAACACCTAAAGAGCTTAAACCAGTGGCATAACTCTGATACCACCTTCTGTCACAGCCCCCGACCCTACCCTAGGAGCGGGAGCCGTGAACCAGTCAGATGGTATCGGTGTTTATTAACTTGGCAGCGGAAATTTTCATCAGGACCGTAGTTAGGAAATATTTTTATCAGAGTTAAACACCAAAATGTTTAAAATACATAAATGGGAGAAAACCCAAGTTTTTCTAATAATACATTTATAACAAACAAGTGGGATAAAACCCGATTTTCATTTGTAATATATTTATAGGGATAAACCCGAATTATTGAAAACATGATCTCCTTTTTACTTAGGTAACTTTTATAGCCACTTTTCTAAGCCTTCAGTGCTCTCTAGCTGGCTTTTGTTGGCTTCACACTAAGTTACCTTAAACACGTGTTTAAAAGATTTTATCAGCAAGAAATACTGGTGAGTGAATCCCAGTTTAATCAAAACAAGTTTTTATCATACAGCATTGAGGGCAACCCGCAATTACATTTGTTTACATCTACTTTAAATACCATCCACGGTACTGTCAATCCTGACTTATGGTCATGCTAATACTTACGGTGTAGTAACAAGTTATGTATACAAAATCCCAACATACCGCCGATAATTGTAGATTTACAAATAATCAATCACTGTGAATTATAATTTAAATAATTGAGGTTTTGTAAAAACAGTTTACAAAAAGAGGATTAACTCACAAAAAAGGTTTACGAAAAGAGGATTAAATCACATTTGTAGACATAGGTATTTCTGCAGGCTTCCTGGTAATATTGTTGCTTCCTGTTGTTTATTAATTATTAAAATTAAACAATGCACATGTGTTAGTAAAATAACCCAATTTACATGAGCTATACCCCTGAGCAGAATTCCAACGACTGAGTCAGGTAGAGCCTTGACATGCGTTACAGAGCTCTAGATCAACCGGGCAGAGTAACTAATACGTAACCGGGGGTTATAATACTTACAACGAGGCAGAGCTTCGCTTATTAAGGGTATTATTCCTGATAATATTAGCTTATTAGAGATTTGAGAGAGAAAGAGTGATTCTGAATGAAATGAAATAGCGGATCTCGGCTCCTTATATAGCTGATCCGCCACTCCATCGCGCCCCGCGACGCCCACAGGCTTAGCCTGTCGCGGCCCGCGAGGGTCTTAAAGGCGGCAACAAGTTGATGAGTCATCACCCAGGTTCTGACGTGTGTCCGACACGTGGCTTAAGGTATGACTATATTTGCGCTTCGGCTTGGAGGTTGTAGAAATCATCTCGTGGGTTGGAAGGCTGGCGCGCACTTGTGTAGATTCTCAGCTATGCGGCACACCTATCAACCTTTACTAAGACAATTCCCATCCGTTTTGCGTGGCAAAAACTTCGAAATTTGAAAAGAGCATCTTCTAACAGGTTGGTGACGAAAGCGACGACTGATGTGATCGTTGACACGGTGGCAAGCATGTTGTCATTGTGTCAAGCGCACTGTTTCGTGTTATGTCAGGAGGGTAGAGTCCACGCACATGTGATAACCGTTGCTCCAGTTTCCTTGCCTGATGTGTCGATCCCTTATTGGGTACGCGCTGCAAGTTTCAGGCACGGTTACCCATCGCATTAAATGCGGTGGGTATAATTAGGAGGAGTGTGCAACGATTCCATTCGTGTTTCCTTGAATTCCTTCTCTATTTTCTCTATTCTCTTTGAATCTTCAAATATTCAACTAAAAACTTGAAGATCTTCGATTCTTCGATTCTTCTTTGTATTTTTCTAGATTCTTTAGAACCTTCACCTGCATATATGGTTGATCGCGAAAACGACGTTATAGAAGTTGAAGAAACCAGTGGTGGCATGCCACCGTTGAAGTGGAGGAAGTACTCTTTGTGAAGATCGCCCAGGGTCATCAATTTTCCCACGAATGAGACGCCCGATATCCGGCCAAGGGCCAAACTCCCGCCGATGCACTGCTGGGATATATCACATTGTTTTCTGATTTTCTCAGGGAAGGTAACTTCCGGTTACACGTGACCAACTTCTTTGGTGCCATTCTTTCTCACTACTGCTTTCATGTCTCATAGTTGAGCCCGTTGGGCATGGTGAGGATTAGACATTTTCAGTTTGCTTGTCGGTCCGAAGGGGTGGAACCGACCGTCGACCGCTTCGAGTCTTCTACCAATTGCAGAGCAACTTGGGTTTCTTTTCCTTTGCAAAGAAGATTCTTATTAACCTTCCGAAGAGCTATCACGACTGAAGGGTAAAGTCTTCTTCATTCGCGAGGAAGTCATCCCCATAGCTATGGAGTTTTGTACGCCTGGCGCAATACCGAAAGAGACTCTGTCTGTACCAAAAGGCATGGCCTAGTACAAAAGGTTGATGGCATTGCCTAACCAGGCATTCGGTGAGAAATTGTTAGTAGCGACGGGCGTGAGCCATACATGGCCATGCAATAGCAAGGATATCCCTGTGCTGCTCTTAGAAGGCGTTAGTAAGCCTTTATCTCTTCGTTGAGTTTCCCAATATTCTTGATGCATTGAAGTAAGAATAACTTATGCGGCTTCATTCGTTTGTGTGCAGAGATTGATCTATATCACTTGGCATTCCCTGCCAATGCTAGGGTTATGGTCGTGCGACCCCTGCGCGAAGATGAAGAGCACTGACACGAGTTGATTCAAGTTAACTTCATGTATCCAGTAGTAAATTCGTTTGCTGCCCCACCTACTTCCACTGAAGGTGCGTGAATTCTAAACCCTAGGTCATGTAGGTCCATAACTCCTATTGGGGAAGAAGTTGTACTGCTTTCGAGTGAGGAGTCAATTGCTTCTTCAAAACATGGGTTAAATATCCTATCTTATGCATTTGCAGGTAGTATACGCGAGCTTGGTGTTGACCCTAATGGCCAGAAACCCAAGAGGTCGAGCAAGAAAAAGAGTGTCTCCATTGCCGAAGGGGTGCGCAAAATGAAACCAAAGGCGAGTGTTCCGGCGTCTGATGCCGCCTCACGTAAAGGTATGGCTCGCCCTCCACAACGTAGCTTAGATGATTTTGTAATTGTTGTTGATTCCATGGAGGAACTATACTCGAATAGGTCGCTGAGCCATAAGTTGAAATTCTTACCTCTGCTGCAACTCCCATCACTTAAGGTGCCACTCCTAGTAGTGGACCTGCTAAGGCAGCAGAGAATATCGTGCGGGTGGAGAAAGTAGTTGAAGTTGAAAAACCTGCTGGCATTAAGAAGACTTCAACTGTTGAGGTTGAGGAACCTGCCAATGAGGCTGAGAAGCCTACCAAAGAAATCAGGTTAGAGGGTGCAGCCGATAAGGGTAATCGGGCTGATGCGCAGCATGAAGGTGGCGCATGCGCTGGCGCTACTTGGAATTTAATGTGACATTTATGTCTTTCAATCGTTGTACAACTCTGAATAATTCAATATTCAATGAAACATTTTGTTTTATTTATGGGGTTGTATAATTACATATGACAATATCACGTTTTAGTTCTTGTTTGATTTCAAGCTCTTAAACCTTTTCTGGAAGTGAAATCGTAAACTGTTACGCAAAACGTAATCAGTTTAACGCGACGTACACTCCAGAACAATAACATAAGCTAAACATAGCCTAAATACCCTTTACATATGTGAGGACTGGGAGTTCGGTTGCTCGAACACGCTCAGGTCAGATTAGCAGCTACAAGATCGTGCGGAATCCGAAAATGTAGTAGGGGAGAGAAACACAATACAGACACCGTTAAACATCTTCATTCTCATTGATGATAAAAAACTGATACAAGTTCCAGAGAGAATTGGGCAGGGCTTCACCAGAGGTGTCAAGACCAAAGTTACAAATGAGACACCATGACCCTCTATTTATAGACGAAGCCATCCAGATGAAACTACGCTATACCCATTCGTCCGAGTGGGTTTATGTCCATCCGTCCAGATGGACTCCATCCGTCCTGATGGACTTACATAAACACCTAATCTTTTGTTTCATCCCGGATTTAATACAAAAGATACATTAAACTGTACATAGACCACACACAGGTAAACATAGACTCGATACAGACGAAAGCTACAGACATATGTATCTACAGACTCCCCCTTGGATGTAGCTGCAGTCTTTATTCCTGTATAGTCTTCATCTTGCCTTCTTGTTGTGTCTTCGTTCCTTTGCCTTCCTTCTTCTCTCTTCTTTGCATTCTTCCAGCATTCTTTGTCTCAAAGGTCTTCCCGCGTTGATCCACCATTCTCGATATACTCTATCACCATCTCTAGCTTGAGACCACCAGGGAATCTTTCTTTCTTCTTTCTCAATTGGAGTTTGATCTGTCATAGGCTTTTCCAATCCTAACCTCCATCTTGCACGCTTAGCAGCATCGGCTAACTTCTTTTCCTTCTTCTCTTCATACCGTTCTTTCCTCAGATTTTCTTCTAACTTTAGATCTCTCCACTTAGACTCCCAGTAACGACCAGAGTTGATATCTTTAGCAAAACATACATTCACTAGCTTTTGGTACCTCTGCGCTTGTACTTTGTCAACTTCATTATACACGATCTTGTTGAAGAAAAGACACTCAATATCTTTCTTCGAACAATTGACAAGCCACATCGGATCTAACACATGAATATGTCTCCAGTCGCCTGTTTTATCTTCCAATAAAGTTATCACTGCTTCACACGTACTTGGATTGAAGATCCAGCCTTTGAAGTCTTTATAGAAATCTTGTTCCATCTCTCTAAGTGGCATGTTTTTCAAACACCTTGGACGTTTGACGTGTAGAGTTATATCTTTCTCTCCAGTGATTGGATCAATCTTCACTATTCGTTTTGGTTGTTGTGGTTTCCAATCAGGAAAATTCAATGAAGCTTGATGCTTGATATAACCCCACAACTTCTGTTCAAGAAATCTTACTCCAGAACCATACCAATACTGCTTAATGTTCTTCGTCTTCACTAACTCTTCTATATCCCACCATGGAAGAGTTTTCAAATCACTAATAAATTCAAAGTATTGTACTCTATATTCATGCCTGATCAAATAGACTTTCAAATCTTCTAAGTAGCCCCAAGACAAGATGTCTCCAAGCGATTTATCTAGATGTTTAGTGAAGAACTTTAATGGCCTTTTAAACTTTCTTTCTTCAGGCATCACCCTGAACCACTTCTTCCTTTCTTCATGAAGATCTTCTTTTGAAATAGTCTTCGGAATACCATTTGTTGCAATCTTCTCAGCCACTTTCCTTCTAACTTTATCTTTGTTATGCGACCGAAAAAACTCATCAAACGTAGGAAAATCATCATCTAAACCAGTATAATGAAATGGAACGTCCTGGTCAAAATCTGATCCAACTTCAATAATCACCTCGTCAAAATTATCTGCCTCATCCACCATCTTAAACACATATTCACGATCTGGAGTTGGTGGAATTTCTTCTTCAATGTCAAACTTGAATTTATCATCATTGAAGAAACAACGATCTGAACTGACCGGAATCAATTAGATCAGGGGTTTTGTCTCTGCATAAAAAGGGTTAATCCTCTCGTCGATTCGGTGGTTGACTGAATTACTTCTCCGAGGATCGCTGCAAAACAGAAAGTCGTTAGACTCGCCATGGGGAGAATGGGTGTTCTCTTCGTGACCACCCTCCGGTGTGAGAATAAGTACAGTGATCTCAAAGGAAGAAGATAAGGTAATAAGTGGGAGAGTAATTGGAATTGAACCTGTGAGATCATACCTGAAGTATCTTACTTATAACCGGATTTTGGCGGGAAAAATGGCATAACGGAGAGAGTAACGGAAAGCACTTTTCCGTTGGTGGTTATCTTTTCTTTCCGTCAATTGTTAACCTTACGTCCATGCACATGGATCATGGGTCTGATCAACTGTTAGGGAGCTACCACGTGGAAAGTGGTTTCATGTAGATCTTCCTTCAAGTTAGTGCCATCATTGTGATTTAGATGAAAGCTCAGGATCATGCCACGTCACATTCAGTTGCAACCGACTGAAGCCATGCACGATGAGCATTTAAGTCCTTCTAGAAGATCTACCGCTGTAAACCGCCTTGCCTTTGCCACGGGTCCATTCTGTTGTAATAGAAAAGATTCCTTTTGTTCAAGTCTTGATTTCAGGCGTGCTGTCACACTCTGACTTTTGCGGAAGCGTATACGTGTGACTTGATCAGTTTTCATTGCATTTGATTATAATAAACATCTATATGACTAAAAGGATGTGCATCCATTCATAAGTTTAAAACATTATAAACATAAGTTGTTTAATTTTAGGTTACAATCCATCAAAAGATAAGTAGTTCCATAAAAATGACTTCTTTGACAAAAGACTAGTTTCACAAGGCTTTGCTTCGTATATCCTGTGACATCTGTGCTTGTGTAATCATTATACAAACTCTGAACTGTTCAATTTTCAATAAAACAATGTATTTTGATCCCTATATTTGTCATTTATGTTAGACAATTTCCCATTTCAATCCTTGTTCGATTTCAAACTCTAAATCTTTTTCTGGAAGGTTATACGCAAACTGATGCGTAAACGTAATCAGTTTAACGTGACAAACACTTTGGAACCTCAATATATGCTTAACATAGCTAAAATAACCTTTACAAAACTTAGAGATAAGTTTTAAAGGGTTTGGTATGGCAAAAACAAGTTTATTCGATCGCAGGGACTATTTGCGACAAACTGCGAAAGTATGCCGATTCGTATAGTAACCAACATTCCGAAACTTGATCATAAGTTAAACATACCCAAATATCCTTCACATAGCTTAGAAATAGGCTTTGATTGGTTCGTTATGCAAAATATGCTTATTTGATCAAACAGGGACTAAAAGTGTCAAAAAGTGCATAAGTTTCAATTTACGCGCATATCTTACGTTCTGAACATATGCAGACATCCAAAAAAAAATTTATTCATTAAAATATTTTATTTTAGTGATTAGAATGATAAAATTTCATTCGTCACGTAATTTGGATCGTTTTTCACGTCCGTTCGTGTTTCGTCGTAATTAACCGAACAACGAGGCCGTACGACCAAACGAACCGACATCCATGATATTTTCAAGCATATTTCATGTCCCCTATACTTTAACATCATTATTGAGCCTTGAAAATGGGTTAACGGGGCTTAAACTTGTCAAAAATCAGCTTTTATGCATGCAGGGGCCTGTTTTGCCAATATTTAAAAGTTTACTGGTCTGGAGTCTAGGAGGGGCGCGAAGCCTGAAGGCTCTGCCTTCGCGGTCCGTGAAAGACCCCCAGATCTGCAAAACTGGTTTTTCAGCAAACAACAGCCTTTCCTTGGTTTATAAACATGGTTTTAACATACCATTTGCTAGTTTTTGAGGTCCCATGGTATTCAAAACTATGGGTAACACATGGATGGCTAGGATCAAAGCTCAAATTACGAGGAACGATCTTAATGGTTCATGAAACTCTATATAAACCCACCATTTTCTTTACTTTCTTTTGCTCATATCTGAATTTCTTCTTCTTCTGCTCTATTGGGGCTATCCCTTCTGGTTGAAGGTCCCATTCTTCAAGTTTTCTTGTTCTATCTTCAAGCTTTGGACCTCTTGTAAGCTTCTTTCATGCTTTTTATGTGTTTTAAGCATGAAAGTCAAACAGTGTTTGACTTTCTTCTTTGACCAGTCTTTGGTCAACACAAAGTTCGTTTGAACTTTGCAACGTGAGCGTAATCACGCTGGTTATAGTCCCTTGAGACTATATCTACTGATTACCACGTTGATTAGGCATAGTGACGAGTCATAGTTTCGGTCAAAATACGTATTTATGCATATTTTAAAACGAGACTCTTTTCGGGTATCAAAACACTTTGTTTTGATATCAAACTTGTTTTCTAACTTAGTTAAACATGTTTTAACATGTTTAACTCGTCACATTTAGTTTAGTGCTTATGTAGGGTCGTAAGATAAGCGGTCTAAACAACCGCTTAGACTTTCGAACCCGACCCATTTGGTCGAACATTAAGATCCGACCAAACATGTTTTGTGACCATAGTTGTATAGGGAATAACCTTCCGAGATTATACCTTATGGTCACTACGTTTAGTTAGTTGTATGATAGGAAGATTATATGCCTTAGGAAAATGACCAAAATGCCCTTTTTGCGCATAATTCCATTTTAAGCATATGTAACTTAAATTATTCCACATAAACTGATTATTAAATATGTTTGGGCATAAAATACTTGTCATAGGACTAGTTAAGCTACTTGTTTACGCTTTTGCGCAAATGACGCGTTAAAGTATCATAAGCTACCTAAACGGGTCATAAGCACTTAGGATAGGTTCCGATTTAGAATGTAGGCCTTGTTAAACCATATCATATGATTTCCAATATTCATTTGGTTTAAGAGACCTCATTCTATCCGATCTTCTGATTTAGGTCTGGTTTATTAACATAGTTACCTATATTAGGTGTCGTTTGATTTCCGTGATCCCTCAAGTGTTGTTTGATTGTTATTTCAAGACTACTAAGCTATATCAAGTGAGTACATAGTCCCCTCTTTTACTGTTTTTAAATATTTTGGGGTGATACACATGTGCCTACTTGTTACTTTCGTGCTTTTCGTGCTTTGATGACATATACTTGCTATGTTCATTAGTACGCATATAGTACATGATTTAAATTGCCATTTGCTATGTATGTTGACTGAGCATGCTAGCACATTGATTTCATAAACTCATTTGTTGCATATGTTTACTCAACATACGGATGCCTTGATTTACATTACATTTCTGCTATGTATGTTTACTGAGCATGCTAGAACATTGATTTACATTAAATATTACTACTTTGAATGTTCACTTAGCATACTTAGTACATTATTTTCACATAACATGCTTACATTTGGTATGACATTTGGTTTGTTTAACGGGACTAAAATACGTTCATTAACATTGATCATGCCGCTCGATAGTATGTAGTGGTACCATCGGACTTGACAAATCCCATTCCTGAAATCCTAGGTTTGTTTGGACGTAAGGAATGACAGAATCCGAAAACATATTGATAAACCTTTAACTTGTTAAGGGTTTGTCTTTCTGTCTCAAGGCTTGGATGTATACGTTTAACATCACCGCATAAATGTTTGTATCAGTAAAGCATTGATTTTACAAAACATAACTTTGACTTAAACTTTGATTTATTCAAATACATTGTTTTGTACATTTTACTTATGGTTTGAGTTAATACTTTTCGCTTGCCATACATAACATTTGATTATACATTAACATATACATATGGGATTGAGTAAATACTTTTCATTCACCATACATTACATTTGATTATACATGAACATTTTAACATTGGTTTAAACAAGGCATTTTTAGGTGGTTTAATTTGTAAGTGATTTAAGTAACAAGACGTGTGTAATATGATAAAAGCATGGTGGATACGCCGCTTGTACTTCCTATATATAAGTGCTTTTATGATATTACATATCGTGGCGTTATCTAAATCATTTCAACAAAGACATGATATATTTTATACAAATAACATATTTTCATAAGACATTGTTTTACAATGACATATTTTATACAAATTCATTTTTACAAGGTTATTTATTTAACCATGCATTATTCTTTTATATCATCTGATTTCTTATCGATTTTCTTATGATTTATAAAAGAAAACATATTCATAAAGTTCATGACTACTTTTAGTTAAACATTTCTTTAAACTTACAAGTCATGAATCCTGCATCAACAAAACCTATGTATCTCACAAGCATTTTTATGCTGACGTACCTATTTTCACATGTGTTTCAGGTGCTATTGTTAGATGATCATGATGCAAACATAGGATCAGACGAGGGCCTTAGTGACTTAAAACTATGAAAGACAGTTTAATTCATGTATTGTTTCTGTAAATTTATAGACTATGTAAACATTTTGATTCAATAAAACAAAACTCCAATTACCATGTGTTGTGAAACAATGATTCTATTACTCCACTCCCAGGCGTTTCTGCCGCGGTTGTTGTTTTACGCGGTCGGGGTGTGACAGAAGAGTTGGTATCAGAGCTCATGGTTATAGGGAATTAGGTTATTAGTAATGCTTTGACCTAGTCTAGAACCTTCCTAGGACCCTAACTCAAGATTATTGTGTTTAGATCTTAAAACAATACCGTTATCTATCTTAGGGTGACAACCACAACAAGAACACGAATTTCAAATCGGTCTCGAAAATCAATCATCTATTCGTAGATGAACTTTTATAAGGTTTTGAACCCTCCAATATTCCAAAACGATTTTGAAAATAATCACCCACCCTTTGGACGATTCGTTTTTGGCTCAATGCCTTCCAAATTTTCAAAATCTTGTCAAAGTTTGGGTCTTATAATGTGAACACGTGCAATCTGGAAGGGTGGATGCATGTATCCCGAGTTTTCTGTCTAAGGCTAGAGTGTTTGTACAAATCCACATAATCAGACCAGTCACTCTTACCTGGGAACTCTTTGGGTGAGTGTCCACTTATATGCTAAAGCATGTCTTCGCGATACATTAATATGACCCGCTTACTTTGATTAGTCACCGTGTCATTTGTTTGCCTTAGGTAACAAACAAATGATCACAATCTTTATGCGTTGTCGATATATTTAAACATTCTGTTTTGATTATTCGATAACATCTCACTTGTTTCCTCCCATGTCTTCCATTATCTTTAGGATGCCTCTTCATCGCAACGGCACTCAAATGTCCGAACTGGCTGCTACAATTTCCCAACAAATAGGCGTAGTACTCCAGAGGACCGTTGAATTAACTGTTACCATGACTCGTCTCAAGAATGAAACCACCCAAGAGACACCAATGGAAACAAAAGCCAAGCTTTCACGAAGAACAAGGAAGCGTAAAGCTTCAAAGAATCTTATAGCGGTTGCTCCAAATCAAGCGGGACCTAGCCAGGTGGCAACACCACCAGCTAAGAAGCCATATAAGGGAACTGCTCCTTGGTGCAATCAATGCAACCGTCATCATCCGAATCAAACACCATGTTTCCAATGTACCCATTGTTGACGATGGGGACATTTGGTTAATACATGTCATTTTGCTATCCAAAACAAAACTGTTGCAAATCCTATTGCTGCTCAAGCACCATATCGAGGAAAAGCCCCTTTGTGCAATCAATGTAACCTTCATCACCATGCCAGTGTCAAATGCCGAAAATGTTTGAACTGTGGACTTTTTGGTCATACAGCAAAAATCTGTCGTTCAGCCACTGCGCCAAACCAAGCTATTCAGAACCCTGTTCAACTTCAAGCAGATCCAGCACAGGCTCGTTTTCTGCCTGTTACTTGCTATAACTGTGGCGAGATGGGTCATTTCAGGAACAAATGCCCAAAGCTTGTCAATGAAAATCTGACCCATGAATGAGCATTTGGCTGACTGGAAGACGATGCTGCTTTGAAATAACTAAAATCTTATGCTTTTGTTTCTTTTGTTTTCCTTGAACTCTGAAACAATTTGCTTGGTTTATAAATAAGTCGTCATTCATAATTCTGATGTACAAAAACAAATGTAGTTGCATATGTGTATGGCATACCCCTACGATACCGACACCAAGGAACTGTGTTCTTTACAAAACAAACTACCCTTGTAGTTTTCCCACTCATGTGATCGCTCACGATTCCCATGAAAATCCTAAGCACTCGTTTCCCTCTAAGAAACAAAGTACAAGATACAAGTTACAACTTTGGACGAACACTCAAAGTACCACTTTAAATCCTTGCTTGGATAACTAAGGGTATTTTTCAATCTCATGCGATATGTCTATGTACGTATCATTATATTCTGGTTTTCATAACAACATGCATAGTATATGTTTTCAAAACATCCATCATGATTTCAAAGACACTTCATATAGTTTGAAAACATTTTAACATAGTACAATTACTTAATATACCAAGTGAATGATTTCAAAAAAACATTATCCATGTTTTCAAAGACCTTATACATGATTTCAAAATCCATCTCACATGATCTTAAAACATTTTATAAACATATTTACCTAATACACCTACCGTATGATTTCAAAAGTATTACGTAAGGTTTCAAAAATATTAAACCCATTTCCAAAGAACCCCATGCATAGTTTTCAAGAACGCTATACTCATGAGTTGACTTAACGTACGTAGTGCACAAATTCTGCTTCATATGTCGCCTTAGCATACCTAGGATCTTAATTCCATGAACACTTTACCTCATGTGTTGACTTAAGCACGTCTAGTACAAGGTTTCGAAACACCTCCCGCTATATGAATTTCAAAATCCTTATAAGATCTTCCTATCTTCATAGATGGATTCTTTAGGATGTTTAAAGTACTAATTGAAGTCCATGGATTGGATTCCTGGTGTACTTTAAATACACATGTACAGATCAACAACAAATTAATAACAAGTTGATAATGAATTGAAAACCGAGTTAAACAATTATGTGATTATATGATTATGTGTTTATGTGTTTTTGTGTGATCAGAATGTTCGTTGTTCAAATCCTCATAGAATCTCCCATATCTTCATATGAGGGATTCATAAAAAGGAAATCTAAAGGTACTACCTTAAATCCTTAATGGGCTTCTATGTAATAGTTAAGACCCTTGGATTATAAATTACAATTCCAAAGTTAAAAAGACCCCTTGGGTGGTCTAGTTACAAAGATTGATTCGTTAATCTAATTGATGGTGATGTAGTTGAAGAGACTCTTTAGTGGTATATTCAAAGAGATCATTTACTGATCTAATTAAAGGGACCCTATGGTGGACTAGTCACAGTCATCACCGGTTTTATTTTTCTTCCCCTACACATTATAAAATGTACTGTGCGGACTGTGCAAGGAATTACGTAATTATGGATGCATACATAATTATGGAATTCAGTGCACAGGAACCACAGCAAGTTTTGTATGAACCTATAGTAACAAGAATAATGAAACGTGAACAATGTAATGAGAACACGATGGATACACCAATGGTGCTTCCTATATATATATATATATATATATATATATATATATATATATATATATATATATAAGTGTCCCTTATTACATTGCAAGCGTGACGTTATTTAACTTACTAAAAGCTGAGGACCTTGACCAATGTTGTTTTATCTCTTCGACTTCAAGTTTCGAGCACCCACGAGTTTCCTATAATAGTATTCATAAGAAACATTCTCTCTATCCGTTGTTCGAAACTTCAACTTCTAGTCGAATTCACACACAATTTACATTTACAACAGCAAGGACATCATTTTGACAATTTCATGGCACTCTTGAGGTTTGGTACACCCATACACAAACTCATCAGAATGGAGTTTAAATCTTCGGATCTAAACCCTTCCCTATAAATAACAGACTGATACAAATAACAAAAGCTTGCTAGAAATCCAAACGTGACCCAGAGATTCTACTTAGGGAGCGGAGGATTTATTTGTAAGCGAAATATCCACGTCTACTCTCACAAGTTTCCTCTAAATAAATTTCGGGATGAAATTTCCTAAAGTAGGGGAGACTGTGACATTTGTGCTTGTGTAATCATTATACAAACTCTGAATAGTTCAATTTTCAATAAAACAATGTATTTTGATCCCTATATTTGTCATTTATGTTAGACAATTTCCCATTTCAATCCTTGTTCGATTTCAAACTTTAAATCATTTTCTGGAAGGTTATACGTAAACTGATGCGTAAACGTAATCAGTTTAACGCGAAAAGCACTTTGGAACCTCAACATATGCTTAACATACCTTAAATAACCTTTACATAACTTAGAAATAAGTTTTAAAGGGTTTGTATGGCAAAAACAAGTTTATTCGATCGTAGGGACTATTTGCGATAAACTGCGAAAGTATGCCGATTCGTATAGTAACGAACATTCCGGAACTTGATCATAAGCTAAACATACCTAAAATATCCTTCACATATCTTAGAAATAGGCTTTGAGGGGTTCGTTATACAAAATATGCTTATTTGATCAAACAGGGACTAAAAGCGTCAAAAAGTGCATAAGTTTGCATTTAAGCGCATATCTTACGTTCTGAACATATCCGGACATCCAAAAATTTTTGTAATCATTAAAATATTTTATTTTAGTGATTGGAATGCTAAAATTTCATTCGTCGCATAATTTGGATTGTTTTTCGCGTCCGTTCGTGTTTCGTCGTAATTAACCAAACAACGAGGCCGTACGACCAAACGAACCGACATCCATGATATTTTCAAGCATATTTCATGTCCCCTATACTTTGACATCATTATTGAGCCATGAAAATGGGTTAACGGGGCTTAAACATGTCAAAAATTAGCTTTTATGCATGCAGGGGCCTGTTCTGCCAATATTTAAAAGTTTGCTGGTCTGGTGTCTAGGAGGGGCGCGAAGCCTGAAGGCTCTTCCTTCGCAGCCCGCGATAGACCCCCAGATCTGCAAAACTGGTTTTTCAGCAAACAGCAGCCTTTCCTTGGTTTATATACATGGTTTTAACATACCATTTGCTTGTTTTTGAGGTCCCATGGTATTCAAAACTATGGGTAACACATGGATGGCTAGGATCAAAGCTCAAATTACGAGGAACGATCTTAACGGTTCATGAAACTCTATATAAACCCACCATTTTCTTCACTTTATTTTGCTCACATCTGAATTTCTTCTTCTTCTGCTCTATTGGGGCTATCCCTTCTGGTTGAAGGTCCCATTCTTCAAGTTTTCTTGTTCTATCTTCAAGCTTTGGACCTCTTGTAAGCTTCTTTCATGCTTTTTATGCGTTTCAAGCATGAAAGTCAAACAATGTTTGACTTTCTTCTTTGACCAGTCTTTGGTCAACACAAAGTTCATTTGAACTTTGCAACATAAGTGTAATCACGATGGTTATAGTCCCTTGAGACTATACCTACTGATTACCACGTTGATTAGGCATAGTGACGAGTCATAGTTTCGGTCAAAATACATATTTATGCGTATTTTGCAATGAAGCTATTTTCGGGTATCAAAACACTTTGTTTTGATATCAAACTTGTTTTCTAACTTAGTTAAACATGTTTTAACATGTTTAACCCGTCACTTTTAGTTTAGTGCTTATATAGGGTCGTAAGATAAGCGGTATAAACAACCGGTTAGACTTTCAAACCCGACCCATTTGGTCGATCATTAAGATCTTACCAAACATGTTTTGTGACCATAGTTGTATAGAGAATAACCTTCCAAGGTTATACCTTATGGTCACTTCGTTTAGTTGTATGATAGGTAGATTATATGCCTTGGGAAAATGACCAAAATGCCCTTTTTGCGCATAATTCCATTTTAAGCATATGTAACTTAAATTTTGCCACATAAACTGATTATTAAACATGTTAGGGCATATAATAATACTTGTCATAGGACTAGTTAGGCAACTCGTTTGCGCTTTAGCCCAAATGACGCGTTAAAGTAGCATAAGCTACCTAAACGGGTCATAACGGGTCATAAGCACTTAGGATAGGTTTCGATTTAGAATGTAGGCCTTGTTAAACCATATCATATGAGTTCCAATACTCATTTGGTTTACGAGACCTCATTCCATCCGATTTTCCGATTTAGGTCTGGTTTATTAACATAGTTACCTATTTTAGGTGCCGTTTGATTTCCGTGATCCCTCAAGCGTTGTTTGATTGTTATTTCAAGATTACTAAGCTATATCAAGTGAGTACATAGTCCCCTCTTTTACTGTTTTCAAATATTTTGGGGTGATACACATGTGCCTACTTGTTACTTTCGTGCTTTTCATGCTTTCATGACATATACTTGGTATGTTCATTAGTACGCATATAGTACATGATTTAAATTGCCATTTGCTATGTATGTTGACTGAGCATGCTAGCACATTGATTTCATAAACTCATTTGTTGCATATGATTACTCAACATATGGATACCTTGATTTACATTACATTTCTGCTATGTATGTTTAATGAGAATGCTAGCACATTGATTTACATTAAACATTTCTACTTTGTATGTTCACTTATCATACTTAGTACAATATTTTCACATAACATGCTTACATTTGGTTTGTTTAACGGGACTAAAATACGTTCATTAACATTGATCACGCCGCTCGGTAGTATGTAGTGGTACCATAGGAGTGACAAATCCCATTCCTTAAATCCTAAGTTTGTTTGGACGTAAGGAATGACAGAATCAGAAAACATATTGATAAACCTTTAACTTTTTAAGGGTTTGTCTTTCAGTCTCAAGGCTTGGATGTATACGTTTAACATCACCGCATAAATGTTTGTATCAGTAAAGCATTGATTTTACAAAACATAACTTTTGACTTAAACTATGATTTATTCAAATACATTGTTTTGTACATTTTACTTATGGTTTAAGTTAATACTTTTCGCCTGCCATACATAACATTTGATTATAAATTAACATATACATATGGGATTGAGTAAATACTTTTCATTCACCATACATTACATTTGATTATACATGAATATTTTAACATTGGTTTAAACAAGGCATTTTAAGGTGGTTTAATTAGTAAGTGATTTAAGTAACGAGACGTGTGTAATATGATAAAAGCATGGTGGATACGCCGCTGGTACTTCCTATATATAAGTGCTTTTATGATATTACATATCATGGCGTTATCTAAATCATTTCATCAATGACATGATACATTTTATACAAATAACATATTTTCATAAGACATTGTTTTACAATGACATATTTTATACAAATTCATTTTTACATGGTTATTTATTTAACCATGCATTATTCTTTTATATCATCTGATTTCTTAACGATTTTCGTATGATTTATAAAAGAAAACATATTCATAAAGTTCATGAATACTTTTAGTTAAACATTTCTTTAAACTTACAATTCATGAATCCTGCATCAACAAAACCTATGTATCTCACAGGCATTTTTATGCTGACGTACCTATTTTCACATGTGTTTTAGGTGCTATTGTTAGATGATCATGATGCAAACATAGGATCGGACGAGGGCCTTAGTGACTTAAAACTATGAAAGACAGTTTAATTCATGTATTGTTTCTGTAAATTTCTAGACTATGTAAACATTTTGATTCAATAAAACAAAACTCCAATTACCCTTTGAGTGGGTTCTCTTTTTTTATTAGTTGTCTTTGAGTTCTTTTGTCTTCTTCAATTTTCTTTAAAGAGAAACCAGCAACTTGTGTTTTCTACCCTTTATGTCTACTGGAGATTATCCCGACAATTCTGCAGAAGAAATGTGTCTGCTTCCTTACCGCCGCTGAAGTGGTCGAAGGAGATCTTTGACAGTCTTGTTCAGAATTTCAAGTTTCCCAAGAGCTGGGGTGTAATGTACCCAGAAGAGGGACGGACGGCGGCACAACCTCCGGCCGGCTACATAACTTTGTTCCGGGATTATTTCTCCGAGGGTAACTTCCGATTACCGGTAACGAGATTTGTTCTCGACTTTCTTGATTACTATAAATTCCATATTTCCCAATTAAATCCCATGGGGGTGGTTCGAATTCGACATTTCTAATTTGTTTTGCCGATCGATGCCCATCGAGCCCACTGTTGATCGTTTTCAGGTTTTCTATCAACTCCATTGTGCTCAAGGATTTTACTCGTTTGCTCAACGTCCCACCGCCAAGAAAAATTTTCTTGTAGCTCCAAAATCATTTCATGAATGGAAACCCAAATTTTTCTTCATCAAGACCGGAGTGATTCCGATGAAGATGACTTTCTGAGGTGTGGAAGATATTGAGGTGGAGACCCTGAAGACTCTGGAGGCGGAGATATGGTAGCAAGATTTAAAGGATGTGCTTTCTATTGAATTACCTTAAAGGGCACTAGTTGCTGCTGGGATGTGTTTGCACTGGAAGGCAGATCGTCATGACAAGCCATTTTATGTGGAGGATGACAAGAGTAAGTCGTGAAATTTTCTTATATTATGTGGAATTATTTGTTAATTTCCCTTCTACAGTTGTTGCTTTATATGTTGTCGCGTTCAAGAGAGAGAATGGGAAGATGACGACCGTTTAGAAGGGTGCAAATGAAGACCCCTGGTATTACCAGATTATAAAAAAACTTTGCGCTTCCAAAGGATGAGGATCTATCGGCGCAACCTTCTACTGGTGTTGGTAAGTTTATATGCTTTGTAATATTGCAATATTACTTTTCGCTGCACGTTGTGCATTGCGTAATATTGCAATATGACTCTTGGATAGGTGAGTTGATTAGTTTAGGCGTAGGCCCAGAGAAGAAGAAAAAACGTGCGCTGGCTACCACTAGTACACCCAAGAAGCTTGATATATTGAAGGCAGACGTTCTTAAAGAAGAAAGGTACGCGCCTTGTTTCTGATCCTTGGTGTGATTACATAGTGGTGTCTGATACATTGGAAGGTCTTGTGCCTGTAGCTGTGAGGAAACCAAAACGAGAACCTCGAGATATTGCAGACATTCCGGTATCCAATCCTGATGATCCTATTGACTTAGACTCAAGTCCTGAGCCCCTTGTGAGGACTAAAGCGGTGAAGGGGAAACCGGAGAGTGAAGCTACGGCACAGCCCGCCAAGAAGATTACAAGGAAAATAATCAGTAAGAAGGGTAACCTGGACGCTCTTGCTGCGAAGCTTTCTCCAGGTGAGTATCTTCTTAACTTTTTTTCCTCCATACTTTAAGTTAATATGAACTTTCATTTTGCAGAAAAGCCTATTCCACCTGTTCACGTGGAATCATCGTCTGTTTTTAATGATGATCTTCCGCCATCACCACCTCGTGCATCTATTAGAGAACAGTTGGAGGGCACCAAGGTTGTAGAGGCGGAGGTAGAGAAAGTTGTTGAAGTGGAGAAGCCTGTTGAGGTTGAGTTGGAAGCAGAGAAGATTGTGGAAGTGGAGACGGCTTACGTTGGTGCCACCAAGCCTAAGTCTCCTGAGGATATGGCGCATGGGCCGGAGAGAGGAAAATCCATTCTCGAACTAGAGGATCCTGTGATAACCGTTCCTCCTTCCGCGGCTACTTCTGCTTCTCCCAGATATGATGTTGAGGAAAACCCAGCCGGTGTTGATCAGGGCTTTATTGCTCATGATGAGGAAGACAATCTTATCCGCCCGGAGGAAACTCAGGGGGATTATTACTATCGATCTTATTCATAGAAGAGAGCTTCCGAAATCCACGCGCCTATGTGGAAACTTAAACATGGCGACACCTTTTCTGATTGGCAGATTTGCCGACACTGGTTGCAGGGTATCTTCCCACCTGCTGAAGTTAAATTCCAATAGAAAAGATCTCATGATCGAACTTATCGTTCGTACCTCAAAAAAACTGCTAGTTCAACTTCCACCACTCAAAAAATAGTGCGCGAATGGCGCAGCATGCATAGGGAGTGGGATGCTTTTGAAGCGTCGAAAAAGGAAGTTACTAAAGAGAAGCAGAAGGTTGCCATGTTGAGAGCCAAGCTGGAGTATGATCAAGCCAAGTTTGAAAGCGAGCAGAAGACAGAGGAGTGGTCTGATGCGGGATGGAAAAGGAAGGCTGAATCTGAAGCTGCTATTCTTTCGAAAAAGCGAAAACGTTGGAGGGAAATTTGTGACAAAGATAACAGTGAGAAGATGGTTCTTTAGAACAATATTAACAATCTCATGGCGGAGATTGAAAGGTTAAAGAAAGAAAGAGTAGAGGCTGAAGCTGCCCATGATAAGGCTCGTTCTCATAGAGAAAGGAGCAAGCAAAGAGAGGTACAAACGTGCACCCTTGCCCTCAGAAATAAGGAAATAGAAGAACTCACTTCTTTATTATCTGATCAGGAACAAACCAAGGTGGAGCTTGAGTCTGCCAAAAAGGACTTGCAGCTTGAGAGAGTTGAGAAAGCCGAAACCTCCCGCCGTCTTGCCAAAACCGAGGAGAAGTTGGAAAATTCTGAAACTGCCCGGGTGACGGCGGAGAGTTTGGTTGAACCTCTGAAAAATGACATGCTATGGATGAGGCATCATGGGGTTATTAACCTATGTCAACCCCTTATAATATTTCTGATAAGTTTGCACGTCTTGTTAATGTGACTTCTGTCTATGTAGGTTGCAAATTCGATCTTAAATTTGTGACAGCCGGCTTTTCAGGCCGTACCGTACAATTATAACACGTGTTGTGAATAGGTGACAGGGCTGTATTTGACTGGTTATGATTTTTATATGTGAAATTTAATGAGTTGGTAAAATTAAACTTTGAAAAAAATTATGTTGGCAACGGTAAGATGCCTATCGCGTAACGGTTAAAATGCGAAACGAACGTCGGTGACCACTCGATCAGTGTTAAAATCCTAAAAATAGTCTGTTATGATTAGAATAATAATTATAATCATATTCGTGAGGAAAAATAATTTAAAACTCTAAGAAACTCTATTTCTCGAGTTTGAGCGCATACTGCGCAATACTGCGCGATTTAAACAAAATACTCTCAACGCAGGTGGTTTAGGCAACGGGTAATTATTTCAGTAATAATTTTGAGTGATTATTTTTATAGAATGATAAAAAGAATTTAAAACGCACAAAAACGGGATTAAAACGCTAGATAAAATACCCGGTATCCAGTAAAATACCTGTTTTTATCATTAATTTACATATGTATGTATATATATAAGATTTATGTTGTGTATTAGGAGAGAGAGTGGACAAGGTGGTGGCCTTGGAGGCCACCTCTCACTTGGTTTTGCCACTTGTTAGATCTTGGAATTGGTAGTGATGATTAACCTTGATATCACACTCTTCAAAATTCATCTCTCTCTTCCCTCTTGAACACTTTACGGCCGAGACCCCCATACACATATACACTTTCAAAATTTTAAATCTTTCCATGAAGAATCAAGAGCTTTCCAAGATGATTTCAAGCGAAAACGGGTGTTTGGAAGTGATTTAAAGCAAGATTCAAGCAAGAACAACCTTCGTATCATCATATTTTCTCAAAAACCCATTTAAAAATCTTGAAGGTATAAACTTGTTTTTAAATCACATTCTTGATTCTTATGTGATGATGGAGATGCTAGATGGTTTCTCTTGAACTTGGAATGAACCATAAATCTTGTATTTAACAAAGAATGAGATTTAAATCAAAGTAAATCGAGTGTATATATATGTGTGTATATATGGCCGAAAATTATGGCCATGTGTGTGTTAAGTTGTGTTTTGATTTCTTTTTCTTGATTGATTTGAGTTGATCGTTGAAAGATAGTTTCGTGCATGTGTTGTAAAAGTGTCATAAAAGAATGTTCTCAAAAACGTTTCCATGATTTGAAATAGATATGTTAAAAAGTAAAGTTTTTGAAGTTTATACATGTATGTATATGTGTGTGTCGTATATATATATATATATATATATATATATATATATACACAAAGTTTTGTCCCATGTAAATAAAAGAAGGAATGTTTGCATTTATGTGAAAATGATTTAATGATAATGAAATAAATATGCTTTGATTTAGATGAACATGACATAAATATGGTCTTTGATGCATTTAAGGTCATGTTGGATGATGATGTTATAATATGGGTATAATAGATGCATATACTTAGACATGCATGATGATATATGTTTATAAAAGGGTGATTTGAGTATGATTTGGTAAAAATCAGTTTTGAACAGATTATAAATACTAAAATAAAGTTATTTTAAAGTGTTTAGTGACATATAACTTTGTCATAATGTTTGCTAGCTTTGCATGTTGTACTTGGTGCATTACGTGAAATCGCATGATTTATGTGACTTAAACAAAAACTGCACTAATCTGATTATAACCACTATTTTAATCAGTAAATAACATGTATTGTGTTAAATTATCAAGTCGTTTCGAGTTGGGATGTTTACAGTAACGTTTAACGCAAAACTATGCGTTAAAACGGTCAAAAATCGGCTTTTCGAGTGATTTTTGTAAAACTGATTTAGATCAGTAAATAAACTGATGTTTTTAGTTTAAAAATAAGTATTTTAACTAATTTTGAGTTTACTTGGTGTTTGGTTGATCATACGTGACTTCCGACGCCGGAACACGTTACCGAATCGCTAAAATACGCATTTTTCAATATACATTAGTGTGGGTAAAATTTTGGGTAAACTTTATGTGTTAAAATGTGTTATGTGATTTAAACATGAGAATGTGAAAGTATGTTAAGTTTTAACATGTTGATGGAAGTTTAGACTTTGCATGTATATTTGTGCGTTTTGTGCGGTAGAAACGGTAAAAATTGCGTTAAATGTGTAACTTGTTTGTCGAGCATAAAATTTGATACATATGAGATGTTTTATGTATATTAGATTTAAAAATGAAAAAATAGATAAGTGAACGAGATTACGTTTGTTACGGTGTTAATTTATGTATACATTTGCGTATATATATTACGACGCGCAAATCGTAGATATATTGCGTATAAACGGGAGAGTTAACGGATTTACACAATAATGGTCACCAATAAAATCGTTCAAGTCGCAAAATCATAAAAATATATATATGGACTCATGTATATATATATATATATATATATTAACGAGCCAACATAATATAAAAATGATAACTTTTCAAGAAAGTCTCAAAGTTATGTGATAATTCTAGGAAACGGAGAAACTTAGGATTTTTGTGTTATGTGTAATGATTTAAAATCGTTCCTATATATATATATATATATGTTAGGACGTGTAGAAATTAATCTCTGGGATTGCGCTATTTAAAATACGCACCCAAAGGTGAGTGTCACTAAACCCCTCTTTTTACTGCTTTGTATATATTTTGGGGGTAGAACACGCCAATAAAAGGGTTTAATAATGCTTTTGGAATAATACATACCTTTTAATATAAAATATATATTTTCGTTGAAAATATATGGAGTTTGATAAGTCATACGTTTCGAGGTAAAACGTTTTTGATGAATGAATGTTTGGAGGAATTGGGATGGCACGGTGTTTCCGAGGCGAAATAGACCGTAAAGTTGGGACGAATGCCGGCCTGGTCTCAAGGGAGGGGATTTAGGGGATTCGTACAACTTCGTGTATTAAATTTGTCATATTAGTAGGATATATATATATATATATATATATATATATATTGTACGTGAGGCAGTCATCAAATTGTTCTCAAAGAGGACCCTACGCCCATGATGTCGTTTTATCATTTAAGTATTGCATGCGAGGAATTGTTGGTAGATCTATCGTGTTGACAACCCCGTCGTGACCGGTCGCCCCGTGTCAAGTCAAACGACGAATTAATATTCTGTTTATTGTCTAGCTTTGATTATCCCTGCATGGTTAATATATAGTTCGTATCGTCTATCTAATATACGAGTCTGAAAGTTGACACAATAATTTGATATACAAAACCTGGGTCAGAATGATATTGTCGGATGAGTGAACCTCAACGGAAGGACCCATGGATTTTATTAAGGAAGTAAAATGGACTTTCTAAAATTATATGGATGTTTTCAAATAAACACCTAATCTGAGAGTTTTCCTTTGGAATAATATTGTTTGTATGTGAATATGTGAACTCACCTTCCTTTGTGTTGACACTTGATTTTAACGTGTTCTACAGGTACTTAAGTTCGGCTTTGGGAATCATGGCGTATCTTGTGTTTGAATGATGCATGTTGTTTTGTTTGAAAATGTTGGACAACTTTTAAACTTTCTGGGACGTATGTAATAAGATCCGCGAGGATCAAAGACAACTTAACTATGTGGTTGTGTCGTGTCTTAAAACGTAATGTTAAAATAACTTATATTTAAAATATACTAAAATGTCAAACAATTAAATGCATCGATCGACAAGATATAAATGGGCACCAACTTCCCTCACCACTACGTTTTATATTCCGCTGCGACGTTTTTGGGGTGTGACAGAAGTTGGTATTAGAGCCATTGGTTGTTATCGAACTAGATGTTTTCAGAGGAAAACACTAGACTTCAACCGGAGAATTTTGAAATATGAAGTCCAAAATTCTCGAAGCCAAGAATTTTAAATAAACATTGAAATTTTATTAAGTATGAAAACCCTATGTGTTTATGTGCATATGTGATTTTCTGTTTATTTGGGCCTTATGTGTTACTATTTATGTTGATCACACACTTATTTGTACGGTTACATATGTGTCACAGATGTCGCACGAGCACGAGGTCATCGAGATCAACGACTCAGGTAGCGAGCCAGATTTCAAGACTTCACCCAGATCCATTCTACCAGAGATACCTATCACGACCCCACAGATGGTTGGTATGGCTGAGTTTGCTTCATCATTCCGTGTCGACCCTGCTGCTTTCGCTAGGCAGGCAGACCCCCGATATGCTTCCACTATCAATGGGTGGATTGATGACAACGATGACGCTCCTCTCTCGACTCACGAGACGGGACAATCATCTGGCACAGTACCAGTTATCGATGACGTGATCAGAGGTGTCCCTGTTATTGGAGGACCTTATAGTATTGCGCCCGCAGTGGATGCCACTATTGTCACGGCTCGACCATTAGAGCCATCTGTTGCTCCACCTGCTACTGTGATCAAGTCTATCGCTGAGGTCCCTCCACCTGTTTTGTCAGAGTCATCTTTACCCGTCTTAGAGTCACGCACATCTACTACGCCCCTATTAGTGTATTACCGCCATGGGAAAAGGGTTAGGCCTGCTGGAGAGATTGCTTCTACATCACTAGCTGAGACTGCATCTGCTTCTAAGAAGCAGAATGGGGTTTGGGTAGATCGATGTTGCCATTGTGACCGACAGTTTGCTGCCATGCGTGAAGAACTGGAAACGACTAAGGGTAAACTGAAAGACCTCGAAGGGAAAATGGACTGGTACTATGAGTTGAAGGAATTGGATGACAGTGTGATGGACCAGATGCATCGGAGGATAGTAGATTTGGAGGAGTTGGTTGGGAAGATGCTGGATTTCCTAGGGATGAAGCGTTAGATGTTGTTGTTGTTTGTTTGTGATTGTTGTTTGTTGTGACAACTCGTATTTCCGAACCTATCTTTGTACCTTGAAGTAACATATGTGTACGATATGTGATTTTATGAAAGTGAATGATTATGTGGATGTTATGTTAATACGTGCTTTGTGTAATGTATGTATGTATATAAACGACCCAAACGCACAACACTCACTCGATCGCACAAGCCCATTCGGGCCACAACTTGTATTCGGATCAAGGGCAACCCAAGTAAGGGTCGGCCCACTCCTCTTATACGTACACACACACCATTAGGGAGTTGTTTCTCATTACTTGCAATCACACAACACACGTGAAACCCTAGTGCTCTCCTCTCTCTCTAAGCTGACGGCAAGCATTCCCTTTCTCTCGAAGATCATTCCTTGAATCGGATCACCCTTGATTTATGATTAGTTACACGATGTTATGATTGCATGATTTGATTAAATGGTTGTGGTTGTATGAATGATGAACAATGATGTTATGTGTTGATGTTTAAACAAATTCAATTTGCATGATTATGATCTGGAACCAAATGCTTGTTAATCGGCTGTTATGTTATATGTTTCGGATTGTTAATCATATGATGATGTTCTAGCCAATCGAATAAGTCTGGTGATGTTAATCGGCTAGCATGTTATGTTCTCGGATTGTTTGCATAATGATTAGGATTGATGGTTTGTAATCGGCTGAGATATATTACGATTAGAATGAATTTTTGTGTTGTCATAATCGGATATATGTTGGTGAATCGAGATCCATGTTAATATGTTTATGTGTTGATAGGTTGTTGTTCATAATTATGATGTTAGGGTTTATGTGAATCAATTGTTAAAATAGTGATTTGATCAACTTCTGTTTGATATAGAAGTTGTTAGCAATTATTAATAAGATGTAAATAAGGAAACAATTGAATGGTTGTAACTGATTAACCTAAATTTCGGATGTCTAAACTGGTCGCACAAGACTTCTGGTCGCACAAGGAGTCCAGTCGCATAAGAGGTTCTCAGTCGCACAAGGCTGTTGGATCGCACAAGTTGTATGATTGTTTAACTGTTTGGGCCGGATGATCATGTTGGGCTGGGCCAGTTCTAATCGCACAATCCAACCGGATCGTACAAGATGCCCGGATCGCGCAAGCTTAGATTTAATTGTATTGGGCCGTGTTCATGTTTTGTTTTGGGCCGGGTATTTGTGAGCTCCAACGGATGACTCGCACAAGACCACTAAGCTTGTGCGAGCCCAATCTTGAATACGTTATGAATTGTTGAACGTGATGATGTATGTTGCCATGATCTGCGTGTGTTCCTTATATGCTATCTCATGTGATACTTATGTGCTTTGCTTGAACCTAAACCTGACATGTATGATAACATGTTAGGACGTGGTTGACCACTAGCATCTAGACTTGACCTTTCTGTGTATCTGCCGAGCAAACCAAGGTGAGTTCACACTCTACAAAGCATGGGATTCCCAGGGGTTAGGAATGGGGTTAAGGAATATGGATTCCTCGTCCTTTCTTAGGTAGGACAGTAATGGTTCAGGAATGTAATTCCTCGTCCTCACGGACAGATAACTTTACTAGACCAAAACTCTATCACGAAGTCCCTCCTTTTTATATCGACTTAATCGCCAGGCCAATGGCGAGCGGGTCATTAGTTAGATAGTGCTATTTAGGTCTAACAAGCCTCACACCGTGCCGCAGAGGACGGGCGTGAACTAATGGATCTGGGCACGTCAATGCTGATAGACATTGACAGTTCAGGGCACTTAAACATGACTTTAGTCAGCAGTCGATATGGTAACGAGTCTAGTGTATACATGGGGTACCCCCCACAGCCGAAATGCCAGATAACTATCATGGGGTAGCCCCCACGGTCGAAATGCCAGATAACTATCATGGGGTAGCCCCCACGGCTGGATTGCCAGAGTTAATGGGTTAAACAAATCACGTTTTTCAACTAAGGGGTAACCCCCACGGCAGGGATGTCACACCCTGGCTTTGCGGAAGCGTGGTTAATTTTGGTGTGACTTCTTAATACCATAGCTTAATCATACCAAAGCTATATGAGTTAAAAACATGCAAGATCATCCATTAAGTTTTGAAAACAAACTACAGTACCATTGTTTTAACCAACAACCATAACCTTGTCCAACAGACATTTACAAACTGAAACATAACATAAACATGGTTTAAGGACTGTGTCTTGTCCAGGAAAGAGACACATCCCCTAAACCCCGGATGACCTCGGAAACTAGTGCAGCGGAAAACATGCCATACCGTGCCAGATCTCGTTAATTTCCTGAAATACATGTAAGTTGAAAAATCAACAATAATGTTGAGCGAGTTCATGTGCAAGTGAGTAAGTAAAAACACTTGTAAGTATAAAAGTTCCCTGGTATGTAGCAGTGTAAGAGGACTTGTGATCACCAATGGTTTGCAAGGCCATTAGCATGTTGTGAAATGCAAGTAGGAAGATACAAACCTAGCGTATTTGGCGTTGGGGCACAAAGTCACCACCTGGTCCATTATGCGGGCTTAGGGGTTGGGCTCGCTACACCCAGATAGATCTACCGCTTAAGTCCCTCGGTGTTCTAACTACCCATTCACATGATCTAAAACCTCCTTACGTTAATCATACCGTGTATAATAGTACTTGTAAACAAAGTAACATGTATTTCACCCCCGCAGTTAAGAAAACTGAAAACAGTTAGAGAAAAGGGGGACATGAACTCACAGTGAATGCGCGTCTCTACCAAGTGTCTCCAATACAGTAAGCTGTGCAACGACCTACAAGTGCTAATTCTATTAGACGGACGGCCGTGCTTTAGCTTTATAGTTTAAGTCTTTGGGAAATAGTTAGGCAACTATTTCGTGTTTATGTTCTGTATACACTTGGTAGTTATACTTCTTCCCAAGGATGGGGGATACAATACATGTGCGTAAGTTACGTTTTAATAATCGAGTGGTAATATAATTACCGGTGTAACTTATATGTTAATGTGGAAGCGTTCGTAAAGTTTTGGAATCATTAACGCTTGTAAATATTATTTTTACTCTAAAATAATATTTATGTATTTTCACAAAATAATCATAAACAGTGTGGTGACAAAATATATTTATCACGTTAACTCTTGTGAAAATCCCACCTCCGAATATTTAGTAAAACATAGTTCTGGCGAATTTTATGTTTCGAAAATATGTCGAAAATAGTTCTAACACTTGTTGTGTAAATAAGCCTAAGTGTTAGGTTTTTAGAAAATTTCGCCAGAGTTTCCTCTGTAACTGGAGGTGGCCACGCTTCCAAGCGTATCATTTTCTTTTTGAAAACAACCCATGATTATCAACAATCAACCCTTACGTTTTAACACGCGAAACGCTACCCTTGTCGTTTCAGTTTCAATATGTGGAAACTGGACTGTTTTCGGACGACTAAATAAAATACTTAACCCTTTCCAAAAATTCCCAAATTTTTACGGGTCGTCCTAATCGACCCAAAAATGATTGTATAAAAATATCGGGGTCCAGTTTCTTATCAATAATTTATAGAAAATCGTTTACCGAACCGTGATCAGATTTGTCACATTCTGATCACAGTTTGTAGAAAAATTCGTCAAAAATTCCTCGTATGTCCGTTTATCGAAATTCCTGTTTGAGGGTCACAAATACATCCGTGACCATCTTAGATAAAAGTTTCAGGGGCTGGTTCGGTTCGGGTTTTAAGTTGTGATCGAAAACGCACAGCCCAATTTACTGCAGTAACAAACAGCCTTAGCTGCTGTCACGAAAACAGGTTTTTAAAATAGTAACCGACATCAGAAAAATACGATTCCAGCGCCATTTTCTTCGTTTTTCGAAATGACACGATTTAGGCTTTTGAAATTCCGTTTTTCGAGTTTTTAAAGTCCGTTTACAGCCTGATGAAGGCGGCTGAAACAGTGACTCAGCTTGCTGTTTTGCGGTTTAGATGTTATTAAATCGTGTTATAAGTGTCCGATTAGCGGGTTAAACAAGAAAACAACTTTTGTACACGTTAAAACACTTTTACCCGAGTAAAGCATTTTTACACAAGTTCATGATTCGGGTGTGGTAGAGTTTCACCTTTTAACCCTTGTTCCTTCCAAAATAACCTTATGTCATGATCCAAGAACATGACTAGACCGGGTTAAATGGTGATCCGAGCTACCACAACATAGATCGGGTCTAAATAATCACAAATTTCAATTACTACAACATTTACACAACACATGAGCTTTTAACCATCATTTTTCATGTTTTTAGTAGACTTTAATGCACCATTTTGTAAGATTACTAGTTTTAACCATTACAAATCGTTTTAACCACTTTAGAATAGTTCAAGAAGGTGTTCTAAGCAACATACCACTAGCTCGAGGCTAGGGAAGAAACTAGTTGAAAAATAGGTGGTTAAAAGCACCGTAGAGAGGTCCTTGGCAATCCGCAAGTACCGGGCTTCCTCGTATGTGACCCTTCACACTTGAGTGTAAGTAGAATGCAAGATGGAAATTGGAAAGTGGATGGGTGAATGTGAAGCTCTCGGCCGTGAGTGGAAAGGAGAAAGAAAAATGAAATTGTTGAGTTGGTGAATCATGTGCATTGGATTGGATGGACCTTGTGCTAATTTAAAGACCATACTATAACAATATCCAAGGGATATTGTGTTAGTAAGATATTGTGCAACCTTGAATAAAATATTAAAAGAAATAGGTGGGGTGTGTCCTTGGGGACCGATCGGTTCTAAAGGGGAGAGGTTTAGTTTGTTTTCAACTAAAAAGTTAGGGGTATTAGTTAGTTAAATTAGAAGGTTAATTTAGTTACTAGTGTGTAGTAAACTGTAACGGGGGTTAGGGTATTCGGGGACCCTAACTGGCTCAGAAAAAGAAAGACAATGTCAATGACAAAATTTTTATGTCCCGGGTTAAGTCCGGTTGTTCGGTTGGATACTGATCCGTTAAAGCGCTAAATAATTATTTAAAGTGTCGTAAATTTTATCTTTAGTGACACCATTTATTCCCGACATTTTGGAAAGTGTCTAGTAATATTTTTCCAACTTTTTTTTTTTTTGCACTTTACTAGTCAGCTAGAAGCTGGATTAATTATTAAAGTGCTGTGTTTGGTACTTAAAGTACGTTTTTGGCACATCCGAATCAGTGTATCTTATCCCTAGAGACGCGGTACCACAACCCTTATATCCCTACACTCACTACCAGTGTAGCCAAAATATTAGAGGCTCTTAACAGGCCTTAGAGGCAGTGTCTGCCTGATGCTGGTTATATCAGCATGTTCACTGTGTATCCGTTTAGTGCTACTGTGCTTTTTGTGCATCATGTTTGTCACTAGGGTTCAGCATGTAAATAATGTAGTGACAGCAAGCAAGTATGATGCAAGTAAGTTCATGTATCAGTATTCAAGTAGCAGTTCATCAGCTAGTTCAAACAAGCACAGTAATTAAGCAGTAATCAATCATTAATTAAATCGTACGGATACCTGGTTTAGTACGGGTTGTCACATTCTCCCCCCGTTAAATAAATTTCGTCCCGAAATTTAAGTTCTGCTTGTAGATGCAGAGTTCTTAGGAAATAGGTGGGGGTATTTCTCTTTCATCCGGTCCTCACGTTCCCAGGTAAATTCAGGACCATGTCTGGCATTCCAACGTACTTTGACGAGTTTGACACTGCTCCGGCGGGTCTTGTTAACTTTCCAATCCGTGACCTCAACAGGTTCTTCAACGAAGTGGAGCGTGTCGTCAATTTGAATCTCGTCGATAGGAATGGCAACGTCAACTTAAGTTGGACTTTCCTTCAGATTGGATACATGAAATGTATCGTGAACACCATTCGGTTCAGCAGGTAGTTCCAACTTGTATGCTACTGTCCCAATTCTTCCCAGAATTCTGAAAGGACCAATGTAGCGCGGATTTAACTTCCCATGCTTTCCAAAGCGTGCCACCCCTTTCCAGGGTGATACCTTCAGTAAAACCATCTCTCCAACTTGAAAATCCGCATGTTTTCGGTTTGGATCCGCATAGGCCTTTTGTCTGTGGCGAGCTGCTTCGATGCGTTTAAGAATTTGCGCGATCTTGTCTGTCGTCTCTTGGACGATTTCGGGACCAGCAAGCTGCCTATCACCTGCGTCAGACCAACATAGTGGTGATCGGCACTTGCGTCCGTATAGGGCCTCAAATGGCGCGACACCAATACTGGTGTGGTAGCTGTTGTTGTATGAAAATTCGACCAAAGGTAAGTGTTTATCCCAGCTACCGCCTAAATCCATAACACATGCCCTCAGCATGTCTTCCAAAGTTTGTATCGTTCGCTCGCTCTGGCCATCAGTTTGCGGATGGAACGCAGTGCTCAGATTCAATTGTGAGCCAAAAGATTCTTGGAAGGATTGCCATATTCTTGACACAAACCTTCCGTCTCTATCAGAGATGATCGAGAGAGGTACTCCATGACGTGCTACGATCTCTCTCAAGTAAATTTCCGCAAGTTTACTAGTACTGTCTTTCTCCTTGATTGGCAGAAAGTGTGCGGACTTTGTTAGGCGGTCAACAATCACCCAAATCATATCATGGCCTCTTGGCGTTCTTGGCAGTTTTGTAACAAAATCCATTGAGATTTGTTCCCATTTCCACTTGGGAATCTCAGGTTGTTGCAGAAGTCCCGAAGGCTTCTGGTATTCCGCCTTGACCTTAGCGCACGTTAAACATTTGCTCACGTAAACAGCAACGTCGCCTTTCATCCTAGGCCACCAATAGTAATTTTTGAGATCCTGGTACATCTTATCCGATCCAGGGTGGATAGAGTACCGTGACTTGTGCGCTTCGTCGAAAATAACTTCCCTTAATCCACCAAACAGAGGAACCCAAATCCTTTTCTCAAAACATAATGTTCCTTCCTCGTTTGGTACCAAAAGCTTTTCCATTCCACGGAGATATTCTTCCTCAAGGTTTCCCTCCTTGAGAGCTTCCTTTTGTGCAGCACGAATGCGCAAGGAAAGATCGGTTCGTATGATCATTTCCAAAGCTCTAACCCTTAAGGGTTTGATTCTTTCTTTACGACTTAGGGCATCGGCGACTACATTCGCCTTCCCTGGATGATATTTTATCTCGCAGTCGTAGTCGTTTAACAATTCAACCCATCGTCTTTGCCTCATATTCAACTCCTTCTGGTTGAATATATGTTGTAGGCTCTTGTGATCTGTGAAGACTGTGCACTTTGTACCATACAGGTAGTGTCTCCAGATCTTTAGTGCAAAAACCACTGCGCCAAGCTCCAAATCGAGGGTGGTATAGTTCTTTTCGTGTACCTTCAGTTGGCGCGATGCGTAGGCAATAACCTTTTGGCGTTGTATCAACACGCAACCCAATCCTTGACGCGATGCGTCGCAGTATACCACAAAATCGTCAGTACCTTCTGGTAGAGCTAAGATTGGCGCGTTACAAAGCTTATCCTTCAGTATCTGGAATGCTTCATCCTGTTTGATTCCCCAATCAAACGTCTTATCCTTCTGGGTGAGGAGCGTCCACGGTTGAGCGATTTTCGAAAAATCCTCGATGAACCTTCGATAGTAGCCAGCCAAACCCAAGAATTGTCGAATCTCGGTTGGCGTTGTAGGCGTTTCCCAATTCTTGATTGCCTTGATCTTTGTGGGATCAACATGGATTCCATCTCCATTCACCACGTGCCCAAGGAATTGGACTTCGCGTAGCCAAAACTCGCACTTGGAGAATTTGGCGTACAGTTGTTCCTTCTTTAACCGCTCCAAAATGGCTCTAAGATGTTGTTCGTGTTCGGCCTTTGTCCTTGAATAAATCAAGATATTGTCGATGAATACAATCACGAACTTGTCCAAGTATGGCTTGCAAACTCTATTTATTAAGTCCATGAATACCGCAGGTGCGTTTGTCAAACCAAATGGCATAACGAGGAACTCGTAGTGTCCATAGCGAGTTCGGAAGGCTGTTTTCGGGATACTTTCCTCCTGTATCCTTAATTGATGGTATCCAGATCGAAGATCGATCTTAGAGTAAAAGCTTGAACCTTGCAGTTGATCAAACAGATCGTCGATTCTTGGCAGAGGATACCTGTTCCTGATTGCCAGCTTGTTCAATTCTCTGTAGTTGATGTTTATTTGAAAATCATCATCCTCCTTTTTGATGGGTAACAATGGGATTACCCCAGAAAGGAATTTTTGGTCTGTTATCTTCCTTCTCCATCCGTTGTCAACACTTCTCTGTCAATCCTCGCACCCCCAAAAATGTAAGTCGCTATGATGCATCGACTACGGGTGCAGTGCCTATAATTGAATCGTCGTGAAACTCTACTTGCCTCTGAGGTGGCAGTCCAGGCAAGTCTTCTGGGAAGTCTTCTGGATACTCCCTTACGACAGGGATGTCTTCGACTCTTGGCTCAGCAGCCTTTTTATCCACGATGTGTGCTAGAAAAGCAACACATCCTTTCTGTAAACACTTCCTTGCCTTCAAGCAGCTGATAAATCTTAGCGGTGTGTCACGCTTCTCTCCGTGAACTACAATTATCTTACCATCATTGGTTGGAATACGAACAGCTTTCTCGTGACATACTATCTCAGCCTTGTTTCCGGATAACCAATCCATTCCTACCACCACGTCGAAGCTTCCCAATTCGACTGGTAGTAGATCCAAAGTAAACTCACGTTCTCCCAGTTCTATCACACAGCCTCTGATTACTTCGTTGGCTTCAACTAACTTTCCATTAGCTAATTCGATCGAGTAGGGGATATCTAACTTACTAGCGGTTAAACCGAGTATATTCTTAAATTCTAATGACACGAAGCCATAACCGGCACCAGCATCAAACAAAATAGGTGCAAAAGTTTTGGTTGTTAGAGAACGTACCAGAAATCACAACTGGATCCTGGCATGCCTCACAAGCTCTGATGTTGGATTTTCTCTCACGGTCTTGTTTCAACTTCAGGCATTCCCTCTTAAAATGTCCAACTTCCTTACAATAGTAGCATCCTATCATTCGGCCATTTCCTTTCCCATTTCCACCTAGAGCGTTGTTACTGTTTTCTCCTTGTATGGAACTCTTCATCCCACAACCTTCCTTGTTGTGTCCTTTCCTCCCGTACCAAGGCTTCTGACATCCACCATCCCGGTGACACTTGCACTCAGCACATCTTGGTTTGGTTTCTAAGTAAATCTTATCACTGGCCTGTTTGTTAGGGCAATCTTTCTTGAAATGCCCTTTGTCCCCGCAGTCAAAGCAACCTCGAATAGATCTTGGTTCATCGTTGTTCATTTGGGTATCTTCGGTAAGCTTCCTTTTGTTCTTTCCAGACGACTCTACCTGAGTTTTCTTGTCAGGGTTTGCAAGTTTTTCTAGTCTATTTGCTTCCGTAACGAGTGCCAAATCCATCTTACTTGCAACAATGGTTGTTGGTGGCGTAGATGCTGTCATCAAGCTCAAGACTTGAGGCGCCAGTTCCCAAATGAATTGTTCCAATTTCTTCAGTTCTGGTTTTACCAGGTATGGAACAATTTGTGACAGATCATGGAGTCGTTGCACGTACTCCAACACCTTCGGACCTTCCATCATTAGGCTCCGAAATTCATCTTCCCACTTCTGGGTTTCCGTGTGGGGGCAATACTTCTTATGCATCATTCCTTTCAACTCATCCCAAGTTAGCGCGTATGCTGTAGTTAGGCCCATTATTCGAACCTGAAGATTCCACCATAATCGAGCTCCATCTTGAAACAACTCAGAAACGTATGGGACCTGTTGTTCTGGCGTACAGCCACTCATTCGAAAGATGGATTCCATACTTTCAATCCATTTTACAAAAGTTATGGCACCCCCAGTGCCGTTGAACGTCGGAGGCTTGTAGTTGAGGAAGTGCCAGTAGGAACAACCGTTATTTTCTGCGGTACCTTTGATTGGTTCGGAGCGTAGGGCCTCGTGCTGCGCTATAGCTGCAGCAATTATCTCTTTAAGTTCTGCCTCAGAGGTGGGCATGCGCACTTCGCGTTTTGGCGGCATCTTCTAAAAGATGTTTCACATAGGTTAGGTCATAGCAAGTGGAGTGTACGTATGCATTCAACAATACCAACACATAACATCTCATGTTATCAACAAGTCAATCACATAACCTCTTATGCTATAGGACATAAACAATTGATTGAACATCGCATGTGATGAGAATACTGCGATTGTATTGCCACAATTCGAGACCACAATGTAAAGCTCACAAGTACACCACTATATCATACTACATCAATGACTTAGTAGGGGACGACCCTAGACAAGTCGTGCGATCGCTGGTCATGTTCAGGAGTCTCTGGTTCGTCCTTTCTCAAATTTCAGGACTCTACGTCAAGTTTCTGAATTTCTGTCCTAAAACAACATTTCTTCTCAATCGTTTCCTTGAGCTCGTCCCAGCTCAGTGTATAAGCAGCGTCTGTGCCAAGGGTCTGAACCTGGAGGTTCCATTAAGAGAGTGTGCCATCTAGAAATATCCCTGAGATGTAGGTAACACTCTGTTGGGGGGAACAGTTACTCATTCTTAGAGTGGAGTCGATCTTTTGGACCAACGAACAAATGCAACGGTGCCTCCGGTTCTGACAAAGTTCAAAGGCTTGCAGTTCAGGAACTGTTTATAGGTGCAGCCAGTTGGAGGGTTATCTCCAGTAATGCCATCGTTGTACTTAGAGTGGAGGGCTTCATGTCGTGCATTTATCTGTGAGATGCGTTCTTGCAGCTCGGCTTCTGTCCTTGGCAATGTACTGGTGTTTGTGTCACACCTGGGTGACATTCCCTTTTTCTCGAAATAGCGTGAAGCGGGTTGGACAATGTTTCAATTGTCTATGGGGTATATATATAGCAACGTAAGCCATCATGTAATCACCCCATTTCACACGCAAATATACTCACTGTATAAGTGGGGAAATAAATTCCTGAGCCTTCACATAGGCTTGTCAATTTGGCTTGTTGCTTGTAATAGAATGAACTCGAGGCTACATCGCCTAGGTCATTTGTGTTTAGGTTATTTCCTGCTGCATCGGTTATCATTAGCTTGGCCTGCAGAGTCCACCAGGATTCCTATGCACTACAAATCGTTACTACGTGGGCCCCCGTAATAATAAATTGTCTTCCACAGTTACCCCAAATTTTCTCTCATCCAAGCAGATGATCAATCAAGGAGCAACAGCCGGTGCATTGGCATGAACAGGGTCATACTCCAATGCGGGGTCAGGAGCAACGCCTGGCTTAGGGGCCACGGCTAGCTTCGAATCAAAAACTCCATCTCAAAATCAGCTGGATCAACAATCACAGGGGTTACAGGATCCCCCAAGGGCTGGTCTAAGTGCATGAACTCAATGTCATGGTCTGGATCAACACCAGGCGGAAAAACAGAATTGTCCTCATAATCGCGATCAAACTCAAAGCTGTGTGTGGGATCCGGTGCAGCTGATGATGCCATATCAGGGTCGGCGTCGTGTAAGTGGTGCTGCATTCCCTGTATGTGCGAAGACGCGGATGTCAGAGACTCAAATGAGTCTGGGATAGGGGAATGAGTTTCCCCTGCAGGAGCGTCCGCATGCAGTAGTCTAATGCTAGCAGCGAGAGGGCCTTGCCCTCAAGTGGGTCCTCCTCTTAATAGTTCGACATCGTCTTTAGAGGCAATGTCGGGGGCATATCAACAACGAGATAAGTGGCAAGGGGCACAGGAGCAGGGATCACCGCCAGTGGCAAATTCCCAACAAGATGGCCATCAGTAGGCTCTGCTACGACTTCAGGCAGTGCACAAAGGGTTGAAAGTCGTCATTGTCTGTGCCGGTAGTATCAGAAATGTACACCTCGTGCTTCGTTGAACTATGTCGTCTGATACTATGGTCATGGGGTTCGTAGTGCCCATCTTTCTAGTACTTGATGAAAGCATAACGTTTGTAACACAAACACATATACGTATAATAATTAATCATATAATCAGTTAATCACATAAGTCACCAAGTAAGGTATCACATACTTCTCCTAGTCTTACTAGCCAATTTCATCCAGTCTACAAGACTGCTCTGTCCTTCACTTAAACCAAACCTCGATCCTCCAGATCGATCCTATAACAAACCAACGTGCTCGACTACCTTGATCACCGCGGTCCTCCAGACCGATCCTCAGCCCTCCAAGCTGAGCCTATAACCAATAAAATGTGCTCAACATTTGTTTGTAAAAAGTTTTGGATCTGGACTTAAGTGGTATGCAGAAAAATGTTTTCGTGAGAGCCCTAGTGATCATAGTCTAGACTCGAGAAAGAATCCTAGTTCACTATGATCAGAGCTCTGATACCAAGCTGTCACACCCTGGCTTTGCGGAAGCGTGGTTAATTTTGGTGTGACTTCTTAATACCATAGCTTAATCATACCAAAGCTATATGAGTTAAAAACATGCAAGATCATCCATTAAGTTTTGAAAACAAACTACAGTACCATTGTTTTAACCAACAACCATAACCTTGTCCAACAGACATTTACAAACTGAAACATAACATAAACATGGTTTAAGGACTGTGTCTTGTCCAGGAAAGAGACACATCCCCTAAACCCCGGATGACCTCGGAAACTAGTGCAGCGGAAAACATGCCATACCGTGCCAGATCTCGTTAATTTCCTGAAATACATGTAAGTTGAAAAATCAACAATAATGTTGAGCGAGTTCATGTGCAAGTGAGTAAGTAAAAACACTTGTAAGTATAAAAGTTCCCTGGTATGTAGCAGTGTAAGAGGACTTGTGATCACCAATGGTTTGCAAGGCCATTAGCATGTTGTGAAATGCAAGTAGGAAGATACAAACCTAGCGTATTTGGCGTTGGGGCACAAAGTCACCACCTGGTCCATTATGCGGGCTCAGGGGTTGGGCTCGCTACACCCAGATAGATCTACCGCTTAAGTCCCTCGGTGTTCTAACTACCCATTCACATGATCTAAAACCTCCTTACGTTAATCATACCGTGTATAATAGTACTTGTAAACAAAGTAACATGTATTTCACCCCCGCAGTTAAGAAAACTGAAAACAGTTAGAGAAAAGGGGGACATGAACTCACAGTGAATGCGCGTCTCTACCAAGTGTCTCCAATACAGTAAGCTGTGCAACGACCTACAAGTGCTAATTCTATTAGACGGACGGCCGTGCTTTAGCTTTATAGTTTAAGTCTTTGGGAAATAGTTAGGCAACTATTTCGTGTTTATGTTCTGTATACACTTGGTAGTTATACTTCTTCCCAAGGATGGGGGATACAATACATGTGCGTAAGTTACGTTTTAATAATCGAGTGGTAATATAATTACCGGTGTAACTTATATGTTAATGTGGAAGCGTTCGTAAAGTTTTGGAATCATTAACGCTTGTAAATATTATTTTTACTCTAAAATAATATTTATGTATTTTCACAAAATAATCATAAACAGTGTGGTGACAAAATATATTTATCACGTTAACTCTTGTGAAAATCCCACCTCCGAATATTTAGTAAAACATAGTTCTGGCGAATTTTATGTTTCGAAAATATGTCGAAAATAGTTCTAACACTTGTTGTGTAAATAAGCCTAAGTGTTAGGTTTTTAGAAAATTTCGCCAGAGTTTCCTCTGTAACTGGAGGTGGCCACGCTTCCAAGCGTATCATTTTCTTTTTGAAAACAACCCATGATTATCAACAATCAACCCTTACGTTTTAACACGCGAAACGCTACCCTTGTCGTTTCAGTTTCAATATGTGGAAACTGGACTGTTTTCGGACGACTAAATAAAATACTTAACCCTTTCCAAAAATTCCCAAATTTTTACGGGTCGTCCTAATCGACCCAAAAATGATTGTATAAAAATATCGGGGTCCAGTTTCTTATCAATAATTTATAGAAAATCGTTTACCGAACCGTGATCAGATTTGTCACATTCTGATCACAGTTTGTAGAAAAATTCGTCAAAAATTCCTCGTATGTCCGTTTATCGAAATTCCAGTTTGAGGGTCACAAATACATCCGTGACCATCTTAGATAAAAGTTTCAGGGGCTGGTTCGGTTCGGGTTTTAAGTTGTGATCGAAAACGCACAGCCCAATTTACTGCAGTAACAAACAGCCTTAGCTGCTGTCACGAAAACAGGTTTTTAAAATAGTAACCGACATCAGAAAAATACGATTCCAGCGCCATTTTCTTCGTTTTTCGAAATGACACGATTTAGGCTTTTGAAATTCCGTTTTTCGAGTTTTTAAAGTCCGTTTACAGCCTGATGAAGGCGGCTGAAACAGTGACTCAGCTTGCTGTTTTGCGGTTTAGATGTTATTAAATCGTGTTATAAGTGTCCGATTAGCGGGTTAAACAAGAAAACAACTTTTGTACACGTTAAAACACTTTTACCCGAGTAAAGCATTTTTACACAAGTTCATGATTCGGGTGTGGTAGAGTTTCACCTTTTAACCCTTGTTCCTTCCAAAATAACCTTATGTCATGATCCAAGAACATGACTAGACCGGGTTAAATGGTGATCCGAGCTACCACAACATAGATCGGGTCTAAATAATCACAAATTTCAATTACTACAACATTTACACAACACATGAGCTTTTAACCATCATTTTTCATGTTTTTAGTAGACTTTAATGCACCATTTTGTAAGATTACTAGTTTTAACCATTACAAATCGTTTTAACCACTTTAGAATAGTTCAAGAAGGTGTTCTAAGCAACATACCACTAGCTCGAGGCTAGGGAAGAAACTAGTTGAAAAATAGGTGGTTAAAAGCACCGTAGAGAGGTCCTTGGCAATCCGCAAGTACCGGGCTTCCTCGTATGTGACCCTTCACACTTGAGTGTAAGTAGAATGCAAGATGGAAATTGGAAAGTGGATGGGTGAATGTGAAGCTCTCGGCCGTGAGTGGAAAGGAGAAAGAAAAATGAAATTGTTGAGTTGGTGAATCATGTGCATTGGATTGGATGGACCTTGTGCTAATTTAAAGACCATACTATAACAATATCCAAGGGATATTGTGTTAGTAAGATATTGTGCAACCTTGAATAAAATATTAAAAGAAATAGGTGGGGTGTGTCCTTGGGGACCGATCGGTTCTAAAGGGGAGAGGTTTAGTTTGTTTTCAACTAAAAAGTTAGGGGTATTAGTTAGTTAAATTAGAAGGTTAATTTAGTTACTAGTGTGTAGTAAACTGTAACGGGGGTTAGGGTATTCGGGGACCCTAACTGGCTCAGAAAAAGAAAGACAATGTCAATGACAAAATTTTTATGTCCCGGGTTAAGTCCGGTTGTTCGGTTGGATACTGATCCGTTAAAGCGCTAAATAATTATTTAAAGTGTCGTAAATTTTATCTTTAGTGACACCATTTATTCCCGACATTTTGGAAAGTGTCTAGTAATATTTTTCCAACTTTTTTTTTTTTTGCACTTTACTAGTCAGCTAGAAGCTGGATTAATTATTAAAGTGCTGTGTTTGGTACTTAAAGTACGTTTTTGGCACATCCGAATCAGTGTATCTTATCCCTAGAGACGCGGTACCACAACCCTTATATCCCTACACTCACTACCAGTGTAGCCAAAATATTAGAGGCTCTTAACAGGCCTTAGAGGCAGTGTCTGCCTGATGCTGGTTATATCAGCATGTTCACTGTGTATCCGTTTAGTGCTACTGTGCTTTTTGTGCATCATGTTTGTCACTAGGGTTCAGCATGTAAATAATGTAGTGACAGCAAGCAAGTATGATGCAAGTAAGTTCATGTATCAGTATTCAAGTAGCAGTTCATCAGCTAGTTCAAACAAGCACAGTAATTAAGCAGTAATCAATCATTAATTAAATCGTACGGATACCTGGTTTAGTACGGGTTGTCACAAGGGATGCCAGTTAAAGGAACTATTTTTGAACAACTAAAACCAACACCCAACTGTGAACTCGCTCAACATTATTGTTGACTTGTTACTACATGCTTTGCAGGTCAATAGGTACTTAGCTGGAGCTTGCACAAGGAAGAGTCGTTGTGGGACATGGACAGCTGTGTGCCATGTTAAACCTTTGGATATTTAAACTTATGTTTTGGTTTTAAACATTATGCTTCCGCTCATAACTTAAACTATGGTTGTTTTGGACACTAATTGTGTTGGTTGGACTTTTACAATTAATTACTTGCTTGTTCAATATGATTAGTGGTTTGATCCTGGTCAGTCACGCCTCCAAGCGGTGATACTCCGCATGTGGATTTTGGGGGTGTGACAGATTGGTATCAGAGCCATTGGTTATAGAGAACTTGGTTTTAATAAGGGAAAACGTTTTTGTTAAAACCAGACTATAACCTGTACCGTGCTCTACGATCCACAACGACGCTTCACTCCACGTGCAAGGTTCTACATTTTTGGTGATATGGTTTATGTTTTATTACCTACATGATAGATATCATAGAACTTTGCTCATGAGATGCTTAGTTAGTATAGCTACTGTTGCTTGAACACATGTGTGCTTACTCTCTTCTGTCATCGCACTTTCGCGAACCCTTCTCATTCATGTTTCCCTTGATATGAAGATCATGTCTGGACGCATTAACATGACTCAAGCCCAGTTGATGGCTCTGATTAATGAACAGGTTGCTGCGGCACTTGCAGCCGCACAGGCAGGAGGTATACCCTGCAGTTTAAAACTCATTCTAGGATCTTTAGATCCTACTCTCGTGAACCTATCTTTGTGTTAAACTTTGTCCTTTCTTACACCCACAACAGGTCAGCATGCTCAGCCACCTGTGTGCACCTTCAAAACCTTTATGGACTGCCGACCAACTACTTTTAGCGGCACTGAAGGAGCTGTAGGTCTCCTCCACTGGTTTGAGAAACTAGAATCTGTGTTTGAAATGTGTGAATTCCCTGAGGCACGCAGGGTGAAGTATGCTACCGGTACTCTCGAGGGTTTAGCCCTCACATGGTGGAACGCTCAGGTCCAAAGGCTGGGGTTGGTTGCTGCTAACGCCACCCCATGGAACAATTTTAAAGAAATGATCAAGGAAGAGTACTGCAGTCGTGACGATATTCATAAGCTGGAAGTCAAGTTCTACAACCTCAAGATGACGGGGTCAGAAATTGAGGCGTATACTAAGAGATCGAATGAGCTTGCATTATTGTGTCCTACTATGGTGTACCCTCCAATTAAGCGTATTGAACTTTTTCTCAAGGGCTTAGTGCCAGAAATCCAAAGTCATGTGACTTCAGCAAACCTCGCCACCATCCAGCAGGTTGTTCAGTTGGCTCACCGTCTCACTGATCAGGCGGTGGAGCAGAACAGGTTACCAAAGCGTATAGGTGCTACAGCTACTTCGGATGCTCCTAGTGACAACAAGAGAAAATGGGATGGAGCTTCAAGCAAAGTTTCAACTTCTGTGCAATCTCAGTCTCAGCAGAGAAGGACTGACGACTATAGGAGTCCTAGTCAGCAATCATCTGGTAGCCAAAGTCATGGTGTGTACAAGGGGAATCACCCTAAATGCAATCGCTGTAACCTACATCACAGCGGGCCATGCACCAGGGGTAACTGTCATCGGTGCAACAAGCCAGGCCACGTAGCAAAGGATTGTAGAAGTTTATACCCCACAAACCAGAATCCTCAGCAACAACAAGCTCAACAGAATCAACGCCAGCAACAGCAGCCGCAGGGTAACAACAAAGGGTGCTTTCAGTGTGGAGCTGAAGGCCACTTCAAGAGAGATTGTCCCCAACTGAACAGGAACCAGAACAACAATAACAACAACAATCAGGGGAATGGGAACAACGTGGGTAACAATGGCAATGGGGCAAGGGGTCGTGTGTTCGTTATTGGCCAGGGAGAAGCTAGGAATGATCCCAATGTTGTGACAGGTAAGTTCCTTCTTGACGACTTTTACGTTACTGTCTTATTTGATTCGGGTGCTGATACTAGTTATGTGTCCCTAAAAGTTAGTCAACTGCTTAAGCGTACCCCAACACCTTTGAACCCCAAGCACGCTGTAGAGTTAGCTAATGGTAAAACTATAGAGGTCACACACGTAGTCAAAGGTTGTAACCTTGTTCTTGCTGATCACACTTTCTCGATCGACCTCCTTCCTATCACTCTGGGTAGTTTCGACGTTGTCATTAGGATGGACTGGTTATCCCAACACCAAGCAGAGATTCTTTGCAACGAAAAGATTGTCCGTATTCCTCGCCCAGGTGATGAACCCCTTATGATTCGTGGAGACAAGAGTGGTGCGGTTGTGAGCATCATCTCTTTCCTTAAGGCCCAAAAGTGTTTGCGTAAGGGCCATACGGCTATTCTGGCTCTCGTTACTGACACCTCGAAGAAAGAGAAAAAGATAGAAGACTTTCCAATTGTACGCGACTATCCTGAGGTATTTCCTGAGGAACTACCTGGCCTCCCGCCTCATCGCCAGGTCGAGTTTCAAATCGAGCTAGCTCCTGGAGCAGCGCCCATAGCTCGTGCACCGTATCGTTTAGCTCCATCAGAGTTGAAAGAACTCTCTACGCAACTACAAGAACTCTTGGATAAGGGTTTTATTCGCCCTAGCTCATCACCTTGGGGAGCTCCAGTGCTATTTGTGAAGAAGAAAGACGGTACTTTCAGAATGTGCATCGACTACCGTGAACTTAACAAGGTGACTGTGAAGAATCGCTATCCTCTTCCACGTATTGACGACTTGTTTGACCAGCTGCAAGGGTCGAGCTACTATTCAAAGATCGATTTGAGATCAAGATATCACCAGCTGAGAGTCCGAGAAGAGGACGTCTCTAAAACAGCCTTTAGAACCCGTTATGGACACTATGAGTTTTTGGTCATGCCTTTTGGGCTGACAAACGCACCTGCGGTCTTCATGGGCTTGATGAATCGAGTGTGCAAGCCTTACTTAGACAAGTTCGTTATTGTCTTCATCGATGACATCCTGATCTATTCGAAGAGTCAGGAGGAACACGAGCAACATTTACGACTCATTTTGGAACTCCTTCGAGCAGAACAGCTGTACGCCAAGTTTTCAAAATGTGACTTCTGGCTTCGTGAAGTCCATTTCTTAGGCCACATAGTGAACAAGGATGGGATTCACGTTGATCCATCCAAGGTAGATTCGATCAAGAGCTGGCTTGCACCTCGTACGCCAACGGAAATTCGTCAATTCTTGGGATTGGCAGGTTACTACAGGAGGTTTATTAAGGATTTTTCCAAGATTGCACAGCCTCTTACTTCACTAACGCAGAAGGGCGTTGTTTATCGTTGGGGAAATGCACAGGAGTTAGCGTGTCAGCACTTAAAGGATAGACTTTGCAGTGCACCTATCCTTTCATTGCCAGAGGGCACAGACGACTTCGTGGTTTACTGCGACGCATCCATTCAGGGTCTTGGTTGCGTATTGATGCAGCGGGATAAAGTTATAGCCTACGCCTCATGCCAACTCAAAGTTCACGAAAAGAACTACACCACACACGATTTAGAGCTGGGAGCTGTTGTTTTTGCACTTAAGATATGGAGACACTACCTGTATGGTACCAAATGCGCTATCTACACTGATCACAGGAGCCTCGAGCATATCTTCAAACAGAAGGAACTCAATATGCGACAGCGACGATGGGTCAAGCTACTGAATGACTACGAATGCTCGATCAGATACCACCCGGGCAAAGCCAATGTTGTGGCCGACGCCCTCAGTCGAAAGGACACTGCGCCCAAGCGCGTATGAGCTTTACAACTTACTATACAGTCTAGTCTTCCTTCTCAAATACGAGATGCTCAGGTAGAAGCATTGAAACCAGAAAACGTCAGGGCTGAAGCCCTACGCGGCTCAAGGCAACGCTTAGAACAGAAGGAAGACGGTGCTTACTACGTCACAGGACGCATTTGCACGTTATGGCAACCTACGAGAGCTTGTGATGGATGAGGCACACAAGTCTCGCTGCTCAGTACATCCTGGTTCGGATAAAATGTACCACGATATCAAAACTACATACTTGTGGCCTAGCATGAAGGCCCACATAGCAAGTTACGTTAGCAAGTGCTTGACTTGTGCGAGAGTCAAGGCGGAATACCAGAAACCTTCAGGCCCACTTCAACAACCAGAGATACCACAATGGAAATGGGAGCAAATTTCCATGGATTTTGTTACTGGCCTACCTAGATCTCAACGTGGTAATGATACTATTTGGGTGATCGTGGATCGACTCACAAAGTCTGCTCACTTCTTGGCTATCAAGGAAACGGATAAGTTCTCCACACTAGCAGACGTATATCTTAAGGAAGTTGTCTCGAGGCACGGGGTGCCCACCTCTATTATCTCGGATTGAGATGCACGTTTTACATCAGAACTGTGGCAAGCAATGCACAAGTCCTTTGGCTCAAGATTAGATATGAGCACAACCTATCACCCGCAAACGGATGGGCAGTCGGAACGTACCATCCATACCCTCGAAGACATGCTTAGGGCATGCGTAATTGACTTTGGCAACGGCTGGGAAAAGCATCTGCCGCTTCTGGAATTCTCATATAATAACAGCTACCACACCAGCATTAAAGCTGCTCCATTTGAGGCATTGTACGGGCGAAAATGCCGGTCACCTCTTTGTTGGGCAGAGGTGGGGGATAGTCAGATTACTGGTCCAGAACTTGTGGTAGACACAACAGAGCGAATTGCTCAGATACGACAACGAATGGCGGCAGCTCGTGACCGTCAGAAAGTCTACGCCGATAAGGGCAGAAAACAACTAGAGCTCCAGGTTGGGGAGCATGTACTACTCAAAGTTTCACCCTGGAAGGGTGTGGTTCGTTTTGGTAAACGGGGCAAACTTAACCCACGATACGTTGGACCTTTCGAAGTCATTGAGAAAATAGGCAAGGTGGCCTACAAACTGAACTTACCAGCAGAACTCAGTGCAGTTCACAATGTTTTCCACGTGTCGAATCTGAAGAAGTGTCTGTCAGATGAGACCCACATAGTTCCTTTGAAGGAGCTCACTATCGACGAGCAGTTGCGATTCGTCGAGGAACCAGTCGAACTCACGGACCGGGATGTTAAGGTCCTCAAGCGTACTAGAATACCTCTCGTTCGAGTTCGCTGGAACTCACGTCGCGGCCCAGAGTTCACCTGGGAACGCGAAGATCAGATGAAACAAAAGTATCCCCAACTGTTCGCAAACGGTACAACTACTACTGAGGCTAAAGCTACGGAATTTCGGGACGAAATTCCAGATCAACGGGGGGAGGATGTGACACCCCAGGAAAACCATGCAACTTAACTAGCTTCCTCAGTGAGTACGTACAAAATTTCGGGACGAAATTTCTTTCAACTTGGGGATAATGTGACAACTCGTATTTCCGAACCTATCTTTGTACCTTGAAGTAACATATGTGTACGATATGTGATTTTATGAAAGTGAATGATTATGTGGATGTTATGTTAATACGTGCTTTGTGTAATGTATGTATGTATATAAACGACCCAAATGCACAACACTCACTCGATCGCATAAGCCCATTCAGGCCACAACTTGTATTCGGATCAAGGGCAGCCCAAGTAAGGGTCGGTCCACTCCTCTTATACGTACACACACACCATTAGGGAGTTGTTTCTCATTACTTGCAATCACACAACACACGTGAAACCCTAGTGCTCTCCTCTCTCTCTCTAAGCCGACGGCAAGCATTCCCTTTCTCTCGAAGATCATTCCTTGAATCGGATCACCCTTTTCTCAATCGGTTAGTGTTCTTGATTTATGATTAGTTACACGATGTTATGATTGCATGATTTGTTAAATGGTTGTGGTTGTATGAATGATGAACAATGATGTTATGTGTTGATGTTTAAACAAATTCGATTTGCATGATTATGATCTGGAACCAAATGCTTGTTAATCGGCTGTTATGTTATATGTTTCGGATTGTTAATCATATGATGATGTTCTAGCCAATCGAATAAGTATGGTGATGTTAATCGGCTAGCATGTTATGTTCTCGGATTGTTTGCATAATGATTAGGATTGAAGGTTTGTAATCGGCTGAGATATATTACGATTAGAATGAATTTTTGTGTTGTCATAATCGGATATATGTTGGTGAATCGAGATCCATGTTAATATGTTTATGTGTTGATAGGTTGTTGTTCATAATTATGATGTTAGGGTTTATGTGAATCAATTGTTAAAAATAGTGATTTGATCGACTTCTGTTTGATATGGAAGTTGTTAGCAATTATTAATAAGATGTAAATAAGGAAACAATTGAATGGTTGTAACTGATTAACCTAAATTTCGGATGTCTAAACTGGTCGCACAAGACTTCTGGTCGCACAAGGAGTCCAGTCGCATAAGAGGTTCTCATTCGCACAAGGCTGTTGGATCGCACAAGTTGTATGATTGTTTAACAGTTTGGGCCGGATGATCATGTTGGGCTGGGCCAGTTCTAATCGCACAACCCAACCGGATCGTACAAGATGCCCGGATCGCACAAGCTTAGATTTAATTGTATTGGGCCGTGTTCATGTTTTGTTTTGTTTTGGGCCGGGTATTTGTGAGCTCCAACGGATGACTCGCACAAGACCACTAAGCTTGTGCGAGCCCAATCTTGAATACGTTATGAATTGTTGAACGTGATGATGTATGTTGCCATGATCTGCGTGTGTTCCTTATATGCTATCTCATGTGATACTTATGTGCTTTGCTTGAACCTAAACCTGACATGTATGATAACCATGTTAGGACGTGGTTGACCACTAGCATCTAGACTTGACCATTCTGTGTATCTGCCGAGCAAACCAAGGTGAGTTCACACTCTACAAAGCATGGGATTCCCAAGGGTTGGGAATGGGGTTAAGGAATATGGATTCCTGATGGCGAGTGTGAAACATGAGTGTTTAAGTGCATATCTTACATGCTTTGTGCGGTTTTATATAATTATATGTTTAGAATTGTTTTATTGCGAGAGTTTATATGTTTGCAGGTCGCACAAGATGTAAATAAGGAAACAATTGAATGGTTGTAACTGATTAACCTAAAATTCGGATGTCTAAACTGGTCGCATAAGACTTCTGGTCGCACAAGGAGTCCAGTCGCATAAGAGGTTCTCATTCGCACAAGGCTGTTGGATCGCACAAGTTGTATGATTGTTTAACTGTTTGGGCCGGATGATCATGTTGGGCTGGGCCAGTTCTAATCGCACAACCCAACCGGATCGTACAAGATGCCCGGATCGCACAAGCTTAGATTTAATTGTATTGGGCCGTGTTCATGTTTTGTTTTGTTTTGGGCCGGGTATTTGTGAGCTCCAACGGATGACTCGCACAAGACCACTAAGCTTGTGCGAGCCCAATCTTGAATACGTTATGAATTGTTGAACGTGATGATGTATGTTGCCATGATCTGCGTGTGTTCCTTATATGCTATCTCATGTGATACTTATGTGCTTTGCTTGAACCTAAACCTGACATGTATGATAACCATGTTAGGACGTGGTTGACCACTAGCATCTAGACTTGACCATTCTGTGTATCTGCCGAGCAAACCAAGGTGAGTTCACACTCTACAAAGCATGGGATTCCCAAGGGTTGGGAATGGGGTTAAGGAATATGGATTCCTGATGGCGAGTGTGAAACATGAGTGTTTAAGTGCATATCTTACATGCTTTGTGCGGTTTTATATAATTATATGTTTAGAATTGTTTTATTGCGAGAGTTTATATGTTTGCAGGGTAAGCACGTGAAACGAGTGAAGTTACGGAATTTATGTCGTGACCTACGGCTATGCATGGCTTCACTAAAACAGCATGTTGGAGTTGTGGTTTACGACTTGAGGATGGAACCTACGGTTGACAAGGCAGACAAGAAGGAAGGGTGTAAAGTGTAAATTACAATGTGAACACATTTAAAGGGACACATTCATTCACGTGGTGGGCTGCCATATTCATAAAGGGGTGATTATTAAATTAGAAAACCTCATAACATAAAAGAAAAAAAGGAACTTATGAAGAGAAAGGAGGCTGCACGTGATTGTGTATGTTGTGGATTGAAGGGTTATTTAAAAACTCCACTTCGTGGGCCTCACCATGTACGAAAGATGGGCAGCAACTTTTTAGACTTTTGGGCTTCTTCTCGGTCGATTGTTTTGGGCAGACACCATAGACTTGTTTGGAATATATCATCACTCTCGATAATGGGCAGCAAGGGGTATTGACTTTTGTGGGAGCTACATCATTAATTTTGGGAGCATACTACACATTGTTGGGCTCTCATAATCGGCCCAACATCATCATTGTCCATCCCATCGAAATTAGTAGCCACATATATTATTCTTTTTGGGGGGCACCATTACTCTCGATGATAGGGGGGACTTCTACACAATTTTCAGCAGCCGATACACACATGAAGCTCTCAAAATCATCAATATCTTCACAAATCATCATCGATCAACCACAATACACCAATTCAATCATGCCTTCAACATTCTACCAAGCTGTTGATCGGACGAGTATCATGAGCGGCTAAATCTCTCGTGGACACTTCGGGTGAATGATTCTTGTGAGATACTTTTAATTCTAGTTTCTGTTTTGTATTGAGATTTGGATTTGTAGTCGGGTGACAGCCGACTATTTGCGTGATTATATAATTTGTGTGACAGACAAATCCTGAGTGACAGTCAGAGTTATAATTATGTTTTGAATCCAATTATGCTTTTGTTGATTGAATGATTCCTATGTATGCTTGTTTTAATATTTATCTGATCAATTAATATTAAGATTTGAACTGCATAGGTAATTGGTAGATGTGACAGATTTACTATTCAATCAATAGCATCCAATAAAATCAGAACTAACTTATTAGTAATTACAGAATCTGAATCCCGGAGTGATCACCTTTTCTCATCATTGTTTATTACAACTCAATCTTTTTCTTAATTGCAATTTGTTTCATGTGTTTTTAATTCCATATCAGTTTTATAATCATCAGTTAGTTTAGTAAAATTTACAAACAAAACGTGTAACACTAACCACATGCTCCTCGTGGATTCGACACCCGACTTACCCTGTCTATAGGTAAAGTTAGGTTATTATTTTTTGTGTGGCCCACGACAGCCTCATCAATTCCTCGTTCTTTCTCGGGTAGGACAGTAATGGTTCAGGAATGTAATTCCTCGTCCTCACGGACAGATAACTTTACTAGACCAAAACTCTATCACGAAGTCCCTCCTTTTTATATCGACTTAATCGCCGGGCCAATGGCGAGCGGGTCATTAGTTAGATAGCGCTATTTAGGTCTGACAAGCCTCACACCGTGCCGCAGAGGACGGGTGTGAACTAATGGATCTGGGCACGTCAATGCTGATAGACATTGACAGTTCAGGGCCCTTAAACATGACTTTAGTCAGCAGTCGATATGGTAACGAGTCTAGTGTATACATGGGGTAGCCCCCACGGCCGAAATGCCAGATAACTATCATGGGGTAGCCCCCACGGCCGAAATGCCAGATAACTATCATGGGGTAGCCCCCACGGCTGGATTGCCAGAGTTAATGGGTTAAACAAATCACGTTTTTCAACTAAGGGGTAACCCCCACGGCAGGGATGCCAGTTAAAGGAACTATTTTTGAACAACTAAAACCAACACCCAACTGTGAACTCGCTCAACATTATTGTTGACTCGTTACTACATGCTTTGCAGGTCAATAGGTACTTAGCTGGAGCTTGCACAAGGAAGAGTCATTGTGGGACATTGACAGTTGTGTGCCATGTTAAACCTTTGGATATTTAAACTTATGTTTTGGTTTTAAACATTATGCTTCCGCTCATAACTTAAACTATGGTTGTTTTGGACATTAATTGTGTTGGTTGGACTTTTACAATTAATTACTTGCTTGTTCAATATGATTAGTGGTTTGATCCTGGTCAGTCATGCCTCCAAGCGGTGATACTCCGCGTGTGGATTTTGGGGGTGTGACATTTGTGGTTGTTATGTTAGATACTTTTTAGTACTCTTGGTTTTGGGGGCCTGTGTGCCGATTATATTTTGTGATATTAGGTAGAATTTTTTGTGAAAACTTGTTATGGGTGTCGATGTAGACATGCCAAGGATCGATGTGATGTACTGGAAAACAAGTTATTAATTTCTACGATAATATCAGATGATCTACTTTTGCTTTAAAAATTTTTTCTCATTAATGTGTGGATAATATACATGCGCAATGTTTGGTCCACAAAGATTTAATGATTGAATTATTTTTGGTTATCGTCTCATGTGATTATTATTGTTGTAAATAATAGAAACGAAGAAAATGCCGCCAAAAGCAAGACAGGGTGCTGGACTACCTGCCACACCAGAGGAGTTGGCACGACTCATAACCCAACACGTTGATACTGCCTTGGAACAGTGTGATGCCAACCAAAATGATGGCCAGGAACGTGGATGCGGTACTCACGGGCAAGATCTTGGTGGGACACAGATTGGAAACCCTCCAGGTAAGATAATGATCGGAAAGTTTTGGAAGTTCATCTGTAATGATCTCATTGGAACGTATTCCTGATTTCCATTAACCATATGAACAATGCACAGGAGCATACACAAAACAATCCAGGGTTGTAACCCAAGATCATTTACTAGTGTCCTATGCAATGATGTGACTGCAATATGCGTGATATCGGGCAGTCAAAACGAGTCGGTCATCCGAGTGTTTCAGCGATCCGAACCTAGAACTGGAGATTCAAAGAAGCACAAACCTGAAATCTCCAAGAAGACTCCTGAAGTAAAATGTAAGAAGAAACGTAACCTGGAGAAAGCGAGTGCAGCTAACCCTAAGGAGTCAGAAAAGGGTAAAGTCGCTGAGGGACAAGAGAAGTGCACCAGATGTGGCTGAACCGGGCATGTGACTTCCAAGTGTTATGCTAAGAATACGTTGGATGGAGTTGCACTGGAAGGATGCTTCGCATGTGGTGAGCAAGGACACTACAAAAGAGAATGCCCGAAATCAAAAGGACAGGATGCTAGGGGCAATTCCGTTGAGGCATGTGTCGAGAAGGCAAGTGTCGAGAAGGCAAGTGAGAGTCCTGCTATGTTTCAAATCAAAAGCCAATCTATGTTCATACTTTAATACCAAAGCTGACTTGAGTTTTGTTCAAAAAACTTTGAACCGTTTTTGTGTTCACCTACAAGTAAGATAAGTATAAAGTGCCCAATAGAACTAGCAATTGGTAAGTTGATAGAAACTAGCGAGGTCGTTCGCGGTTGTAGTATTTAGTTAGGAGATCGTAGTTCTAGAGTTGGTTTCTTTCCAGTAGAGCTGGGGAGCTTTGACAAAGATGCAAGAATGGATTGACTTTCTGAGGATGAAGTGGGGATTATCACTTGAAGAAGCTAGCTGGAATATCTCGTCCTAATGACAATAGAAAGGCAGAAGTTGTTCGCGGAGATCGACCGAGTTGAGTGTTGAGTGTTAATAGTCGAGAGTTGTCAATGTTGTGAGGATGCTTGAATTATTCTGAGAGGGCTATCCTGCGTTCTTAATGAATGTGGTGGATACGGAAACCGAATGTAGGAATGTCAGAGAGATTTCTATCAATCGAAACTATCCGGAAGTCTTCCTAAAAAGACTTACCTGGATCTCCCCTACGAGACAGATCGAATTTCGAATCGATCTAGCACACGGTGCTGCAATTAATTGCACAATATCCTCATAGATCAAGCACCGCTTGAAATGATAGAAATGTCGAATTGTTTTAAGAGCTTTTGGACAAGGGTTTCATTTGATCAAGCTTTTCGCTTTGAGATGCATCTGCTTTGTTGGGAGAAAGAAGGATGGATCCTTCAGGATATGTGAGGATTTCAGAAAATCCGAACAAGTTGACTATCAAGAATCGGTACCCTATTACCGAGGATTGACAATTTGTTCAATGAAGCTACCGGGACTCAACTGCTACACAAAGATCGATATACGATTGGGATGTTATCAGTTGAAGGTTGCTGACAAAGATATTTCGGGGACTGCCTTTCAAACATGATATGGCCATTACGAGTTATTAGTCATACCCTTTGATTAAATTAATGCGCCATTTATATTCATAAATCTCATGAATAGGGTATGGAAACCCTAATCGGATGAATTCGTGATAATATTCATTGACGACATGCTTGTCTATACACGAACCAACGAGAATCATGAGTAATGTTTGATGTTAGATATGGAATTGAAAGGGATGAGGAAGGTATGCTTATAGATCAGCTTGAGGTTGGGAGCATGTATGAAGGTCTCAGAAGGAAGCTAAGATACTCACATGCCCTTGGCAGAGTTATCTTACAATAACAATTAACACGCTAGTATTTAGGTTGCTCGTTTTGAAGCTTTGCATGGATGGAAGTGTTGACCGTCACTTCGTTGAGCTAACGTGACAAAGGACAATTAACCAGACCTTAGTTATCTAGGAAACCAGCGACAGGATTTGCCTAGATCGAGGGAAGGTTAAAAGCCGCCAATTGATCAACAGAAGAATTAAATGGACAATTGAAGGAACTATTACGATTTCAGATTAAAGACTTAGTTCTATAAAGGAGTTATCTTGTGACAGATGCTATTAGGTTTAGCAGAGGAAAGAAAAGCTGAACCACACTGACTTGGTCCTTTCAAGAGCCCATCTTGAGTTGCATCAGTCGCTTATAGGCTCAAGCTACCATCAGAATTGAGTAGTGTACATGATGTACTATTTGGATGCAGTTGAGAAAGTGTATAATGGATAATACACTGATTTCTCTCTTTGTAAGAGATTTGTTTGGAAGATAAACAGAGGTTTATCGAAGCATCCTAGAAGCAGTGCGTATAGTTAGAAGAGTTATGTTAATGACTGGGGAGGCGATTTCAGCATTCTAATTGTACATATGAACTATCGTTGGTGCGATTTGTGGATATCTGAAACGAATCCAAGAAAGAAAGAAAATGATTTTATAAGATTTGATTCTTTCGAGAGCCCATCTCGAGTTGGATCAATCGTGTGTGAACTCGGACTACTTCAGGTTTAGGGTAATGTATATTTGAATATATGTATGATAAACCTGAAATGGTGAAACTTTGACTTAATCTTCTTAATTAAGTGCTTGTGAATGTGGACCCTGGAAAGGGTGGAGAGCGTTGAGACATGAGTTTAGGAATCGAGGATGTGTGTAATATAGGTCTACGAAGATTCTTCGTAAGAATCCAAGTTTCTCGCAGAAACTATAAGACTATATTCATTATATCCGTTTTTTTTATTCTTGCTTAGTGCGAAAGCAAAACCTGTAGAGTAAAATTTCTTGGACGAAATTTCCTAAACATGGGGAGACTGTGACACCCAGCTTTTCAGGCCGTACCGTACAATTGTAACACGTGTTGTGAATAGGTGATAGGGCTGTATTTGACTGGTTATGATGTTTATGTGTGAAATTTAATGAGTTGGTAAAATTAAACTTTGAAAAAAATTATGTTGGCAACGGTAAGATAAACGCTTATCGCGTAACGGTTAAAATGCGAAATGAACGTCGGTGACCACCCGATCAGTGTTAAAATCCTAAAAATATTATGTTATGATTAGAATAATAATTTTAATCATATTCGTGAGGAAAAATAATTTAAAACGCTAAGAAACTCTATTTTTTGAGTTTGAGCGCATACTGCGCGATACTGCGCGATTTAAACAAAATACTGTCAACGCAACCAGTTTAGGCAACTGGTAATTATTTCAGTAATAATTTTGAGTGATTATTTTTATAGAATGCTAAAAATAATTTAAAACGCACAAAAACGGGATTAAAACGCTAGATAAAATACTCGGTATCCAGTAAAATACCTGTTTTTATCACTAATTTACATATGTATGTATATATATATATAGAGAGAGAAAGTATAATGTACAAAACTGCTTAACGTACGTTAACGTACGTGACAAGAACATAACGTGCGTGATTAACATATATAACTTGCGTGATTATCTTTTGTTCAAGGTTCCATGCGTGATTAAGTTCCTATGTGTGATAATTCATGTCCCATGCGTGATAATCCAGGTCCATGCGTGATTATGTGTTCTATGCGTGATAATCCACGGCCAGGTGTCACACCCCGACCACGTGGAACAACCAAACGTGGCGAAAACGTCGGGGAGTGTTGTAACAGAATTAATTGTTTCAAATCCATGGCAATTGAAGTTTCGTTTTATTAATCAAACATGAAAGTTTACATTGTTTTAAACAAGAACCAAAGAGTATATAACAAAAATTAACTAGTTCTTGTCTCGTTTTAAGTCACTAAGGCACAGGTCCGCCTAAGTATGTCTTGATAAGTCCTATGCATCATCTCCTGAAAACACATGTGAAAATAGGTACGTCAGCATAAAAATTCCTGTGAGATACATAGGTTTTGTGAAAACAGAATCCATGACTTATGTTTGAGAAAATGTTTAGTCATGAACCTTGTAATTTGCTTTGTCTTGTAAATCATTTGAAAAACGATAATATCAGATGATATGTATAAATAAGAGAATAATGTATGGTTAAATGAATAACCATGTAAAATGAGTTTGTATAAGATAAGTTGTTTGTAAATCAATGGCTTGTGAAAAGTATGTTATTTGTATAAGATAACGCTACAATATGTGATACCATACAAACACTTATGTATAGGAAGTACCAGCGGCGTATCCACCGTGCTTGTATCATATTACATACGCCTCGTTACTTAAATCACTTACTCAAACCAAACCACCAAAGTAAAATGTTTAACAATTGTAGAAATGTTTATGTATAGTCAAATGTCTATTGTCAAATGTAAATCATGTCAACAGATACAAATGGTTCACACGGTTCAATAGTTACAAACGGTTCATATAATCAAAGGGTTACGACGGTTCACATAGTCAAATGGTTACAACGGTTCAAAATGTAGTATAATGTGTTCATATGCTGGATGAGCATATGCAACAGAAATGCGATGTAAAACAATGTACTAAGTATGCACGTAATGGACATACATAGCATAAGTGTAATGTAAAACAATGTACTAAGTATGCACGTAATGGACATACATAGCATAAGTGTAATGTAAAACAATGTACTAAGTATGCACGTAATGGACATACATAGCATAAGTGTAATGTAAAACAATGTACTAAGTATGCACACAATGGGCGTACATAGCATGAAATGTATTGTAAAGTAATGTACTAAGTATGCTAAGTTAACATACAAAACAGAAAAGTCATGTAATCAATGTGCTAGCATGCTATCAGTCAACATACATAGCAGAAATGTAATGTAAATCATGTACTAATAGTGTACTAATGAACATAACAGGGATATGATGTGAAAACAGGAAAGCATGAAAGTAACAAGTAGGCACATGTGTTCCACCCCAAAACAGTTTGGAAAACAGTAAAAGAGGGGTCTATGTACTCACTTGAGATTGCTTAGTAGTCCTTGAGTAACAACCAAACAATGCTAGAGATCACAGATATCAAACGGCACCTAATATAGGTAACTATGTTAATAAACCGGACCTAAATCGGAGGATCGGATAGAATGAGGGTTCGTAAACCAAACGAGTATGGAGACTCGTGTAATATGGTTTAACAAAGCCTACATACTAAATGAAACCTAACATAAGGGCTTACGACCCATTACGACTCGTTTAGGTAGCTTATGCTACTTTAACGCGTTGTTCGCGTGAAACGCGTTCGCCTAACTAGTCCTATGACAAGTATTATATGCCTAAAATGTTTAATTATGTTACATAATCAGTTAAGTGACGAAAGTTTAGGTTACATATGCTTAATTACCAATTACACATGAAAAGGGTATTTTGGTAATTTACCTAAGGCATATAAACTACCTATCATACAACTACTTAACCAAGCGACCATAAGGTATAACCTCGGAAGGTTATTCCCTATATACTATGGTCACCTATGGTATTTGGTCAGATCCTAATGATCGACCAAATGGGTCGGGTTCGAAGGTATAAGCGATTTTTTAGATCGCTTACCCTTACGACCCTAGACAACGTGGTAATCAGTAGGCATAGTCACAAGGGACTATAACCATCGTGATTACAATCACGTTGCGAAGTTCGAACGAACTTCGCATTGACCATAAACTGGTCAATGCAGAAAGTCAAACAAAGTTTGACTTTCGGACTAGAAAAGCAATAAAAGAACGAAGGAACACTTACAAAGGGTCCCTGAATGCTAATCTCGATCTAAGTAGCTCAGGTATGAAACAATGGTTTCAACTTAGAGCTTCTCAAATCAAAATTCTTGTGGGTTTTGGCAAATGAAGGCAAGGGGTATTTATAGGATTCGTAGAGCCGTTAAGATCGTTCCTCGTTAACCGTGCTTCAATCTCAACCCTCCACCTCAAAACCCTGGTTTTTGAAAACCATTAGAGCCCATGGTATTGCCCCAAAACCATGTGCAAGGTGGAATGGACCAGATTCAAAGTTTCTGCAAGTTTCTGCTGTCTGGGTACTGCTTGCGCACCGTAACACTCAGAGTGTTGAGGTGCGCAAGGACCTTGCAGACTAGAAACTTTGATTTTTGGCAGTTTTGGTCCCTGTTGTGAAATAAGGCCATTTTCAACGCGTTTAAGGTTCGTTAACCCCATTTCAAAGCTCTAAATTGAAGTTAAAGTATAGGGAACTTAAAATGTGCTCAAAAATATCTCAGATGTCGGTTCGTTTGGCCGTACGATCGCGATGTTCGCTTAATTACGACGGAATGTGCATAAGCGCGAAAAACGATCCAAATGACGCGACGAATGGATTTTTCTTATGCGAAACACTAAAATAAAATGTTTTTGTGCTTACATAAATTTTTGGATGTCCGGATGTATTCAGAACGTAAGTTATGCGCGAAAGTGCAAACTTGTGCACTTTTTGACGCTTTTAGTCCCTGAATGACCCAAAAGTTTATTTTAGCACACCGAACCCCTCAAAGCCTATTTCTAAGCTATGTAAAGGATATTTATGGTATGTTTAACTTATGTTCATGTTCCGAAATGTCTGTTACAGTTCAAATTGGCATACTTTCGCGGTTTGTCAAGTTTAGTCCCTGTAAGCGATTTATCTTGATTTTGCCATACCAAAGCCTTCAAAACTTATTTCTAAGTTATGTAAAGGTTATTTAAGGTATGTTAAGCCTATTTCACTATTCCGGAGTGTTCGTTGCATTAAACTGGTTATATTTTCAAATCAGTGCGCGCATAACCTTCCAGAAAGCGATTTAGAGCTTGAAATCGAACAAGAATTGATATGTGCAAAAGATACACATATTTATACAGGTCCCAAGTATGAAATACAATATTTCATTGGCTTGGCATTTGTTTGATGGTCGCAGTGACCCAGGTGTCACAGTCTCCCCTACTTTAGGAAATTTCGTCCCGAAATTTATTCGTAGAAGTCTGTCTGTGACTTTGTGTTAAATAGCCATCAAAGATATGTAAAGCATAATTTTGTTATTTTCCTCAACGGATATTTTTCAGAAGCGAAAATGAACGAACAGAGTCATTTTCTTCAACGGGTTCTTCGGAAATGGAAAATAAAGGATTTTTAACTAAACGGATATTCATTTCCCTCAACGTATATTCTTCAGAAGTGAAAACGAATGGATGATTCATTCTTCCTCAACGGGTCCTTCGTCAGAAACAGGAATGAAGGAATAATCCACGGATATTCATTTCTCTCAATGGATATTCTTAAGAACGAAAATGAACAAACGGGGTCATTTTCCTCAACGGTTATTCTTCAGAATTTGAAATGAAGGAATAATCAACGGATATTCATTTCCTCAACGGATAATCTTCAGAAACGAAAATGAACTAACGGAGTCATTTTCAACGGTTGCTTCCTCAGGTATGGAAATGAAAGATTTAACAACGGATATTCATTTCCTCAACGGATAATCTTCAGAAACGAAAATGAACTAACGGAGTCATTTTCAACGGTTGCTTCCTCAGAGTTGGAAATGAAGGATAAACGGATATTCATTTCCTCAACGGATAATCTTCAGAAACAAAAATGAACTAACGGAGTCATTTTCAACGGTTGCTTCCTCAGAGTTGGAAATGAAGGATAAACGGATATTCATTTCCTCAACGGATATTCCTCAGAAGTGAAAAATGAATAGCTAGTTCATTTTTCCTCCACGGATGCTTCATCAGAATTGGAAATGAATTGGGTTAACTTAGATACATGATAGAACTTGCTGTGATTTCTGTGCACTAAATTCCATAATTTTGTATGCATCCATAATTACGTAATTCCTTGCACAGTCCGCACAGTTCGTTTTGTAATGTTGTGGGGAAGGATATCAAACTTGTGATGAGGGTGACTAGACTACCATAGGGTCCTTTTAATTAGATCGACAGAGGATCTTCTTAATTAGGCCACCAAGGAGTCCTTTCATCTATATCATCACATAATATTCCTAACCAGATTTTTGGATCGATCAGTTTAACTAGACCACTAAAGGGGTCTAATTATGAAGTAGTACTTTATAATCCAAGGGACTTAACTACAGCGTAGAAGTCCATTAAGGATTTTAGGTAGTACCTTTGGGTATTCTACTATGAATCTCTTGTACAAGGATATGTAAGATTCTACGAGGATTTGGATAACATAATTTTGATCACATGACACATAAAAGGGAACACATAAGCACATAATCACATAATTGTTTAATTGTTATTATCTTGTTATTGATTGCTATTAACTTGGCACCTCGTACTTCGTTTCTCTTGGAAGAAACGGGTACTTAGGATTTTCGTGGAAAATGCAAGAGATCATACAATGGGAGAAATTTGGGGGGAGTCTGTTCTTCAAGGAATATGGTTCCTTGATTGTTGGTATTGTAGAGGATATGTTTATACATGCAACCACATAAACATATTAAAATGTAAATGAAATATTTATTTATAACAACAATAACAACAACTGTTTCATAGATCGTGATAACAAAAGAAAATAATACACAAGGCTCGATTATTTTCTAAACAGCGTTATCTTCTGTCGGTCAGATACTCATCCCTGCGCTGGATTTGCATTAGCAAGCTTTGGGCAATTCCTACGAAAATGACCCATCTCGCCACAGTTGAAGCAAGAACCTGGTAGAAAACGACCTTGAGCTGGATTGTTGCCAGTTTGGTTTGGTGCAGCTGCAGCTGGGCAGACTCTTGCTGTATGGCCTATAAGTCCACAAGTTTGGCATTTGTGGCACTTTACATTGGCATGATGATGGAGGCTACATTGGTTGCACAAGGGTGCAGTTCCATTGTATGGCTTCCTAGCAGGGGGTTGAGCTGGTTGGTTGGGGATGGCTTGATCATTGTGAGTAACCATGGTGAATTTCTGAGAAGCCTTTCGCTTCTTTGACTTCTTAGGGGATCCAGTCTGTTCATCCATGGTCTTTGATTCCTCGATTGGGTTCGATTCCTCGACCAGTTTCTTTTCACCTTTTCAGAAAAGTTTACCTTTCCTGATCTTTGATTCAGTCAAGGTTGCAGATAGCTCAATGGCCTGTCTAACTGTAGTAGGGTTGCTACCAGTCACAATGTCTTGTATTGAGTCAGGGAGGCCATCAATGTACTTTTCGATTGCCTTATCCAAAGGCGTGACCATGTTTGGGCATAATAGACTTAACTCCTCATAACGGTCCGTGTAGGCTCGATGCTCACCGCTATCTTGCTTCAAATTGTCGAATTCCCATTCCAAGGCCCTGATACCGTGACGAGGACAAAACTCCTTCATCATGAGGGCCCTAAGTTCAGCCCATGTCTGTGCTAGAGCAACTTCTACACCACGATCTCTCATAACCCCGTTCCACCACGTAAGGGCCCTCTTCTGGAACACACTCGAAGAAAACTCGACCTTGCGATTATCAGGACACTGCACGTGGCGGAAAGTATTCTCAATGCTCTCGAACCATTGAAGAAGCCCAGTCGCTCCCTCAGAACCACTAAACTTGAGTGGTTTAGCCGAGTTAAAACTCTTGAAATTGCATGGACCATTGTTGTTGTTGTTGGCTTGGTACCATTGAGCAAAGAGGTTTGGGAATTGAGCAGCCATTTGCTGCGCAATGATTTCTACCAGTTCGGCAGTCGCTATCTGGTTTTCGCGTCGAGGAGGCATTCTAAAAGAGAAACAAGAAAGAAAACAAATGAAATGGCATTGGGTAAGAATATGATGTTACAATTACCAACCAAAATCATGGTTGATGGTCATTTGTTTGAACCACGAAGCAAACAAACAACACAAAGGCGGAATCAAAGCAAATAGATCCTCATAGTGTATCGCGAAGACATGCTCGCCTATAAGTGGACACTCACCCCAAGAGTTCCCAGGTAAGAGTGACTGGTCCGATTATGTGGATTTGTACGAACACTCTAGCCTTAGACAGAAAACTCAGGGTACAGGCATTCACTCTTCCAGTTTGCACGTGTTCACACTATTTTGGACCCAAAACTTTGACGAGGTTTTGAAAACTCAAAGGGGTTCAAAACCTTATAACAGAGGGTTCAAAACCCTACAATAGAGGGTTCAAAACCTAGTAATCAATCATCCTAGAACAGATGATTAGTTTTCAAAGCGGTTTTGAAATTTATGTTCTTGTTGTGGTCGTCGCCTAAGGATAGGTGACGGTATTGTTTTATGACTAAACGCAAGTAAACTCGCGTTAGGGTCCTAGGAAGGTTATAGACTAGGTCAAAGCATTACTAATAACCTAATTCCCTATAACCATTGGCTCTGATACCAACTTTTCTGTCACACCCCGACCACGTGGAACAACCAAACGTGGCGGAAACGTCGGGGAGTGTTGTAACAGAATTAATTGTTTCAAATCCATGGCAATTGAAGTTTCGTTTTATTAATCAAACATGAAAGTTTACATTGTTTTAAACAAGAACCAAAGAGTATATAACAAAAATTAACTAGTTCTTGTCTCGTTTTAAGTCACTAAGGCACAGGTCCGCCTAAGTATGTCTTGATAAGTCCTATGAATCATCTCCTGAAAACACATGTGAAAATAGGTACGTCAGCATAAAAATGCCTGTGAGATACATAGGTTTTGTGAAAACAGAATCCATGACTTATGTTTGAGAAAATATTTAGTCATGAACCTTGTAATTTGCTTTGTCTTGTAAATCATTTGAAAAACGATAATATCATATGATATGTATAAATAAGAGAATAATGTATGGTTAAATGAATAACCATGTAAAATGAGTTTGTATAAGATAAGTTGTTTGTAAATCAATGTCTTGTGAAAGTATGTTATTTGTATAAAATGTTATATGTCTCAAATTGAAATGATTCAAATAACGCTACAATATGTGATACCATACAAACACTTATATATAGGAAGTACCAGGGGCGTATCCACCGTGCTTGTATCATATTACATACGCCTCGTTACTTAAATCACTTACTCAAACCAAACCACCAAAGTAAAATGTTTAACAATTGTAGAAATGTTTATGTATAGTCAAATGTCTATTGTCAAATGTAAACCATGTCAACAGATACAAATGGTTCACACGGTTCAATAGTTACAAACGGTTCATATAATCAAAGGGTTACGACGGTTCACATAGTCAAATGGTTACAACGGTTCAAAATGTAGTATAATCTGTTCATATGATGGATGAGCATATGCAACAGAAATGCGATGTAAAACAATGTACTAAGTATGCACGTAATGGACAAACATAGCATAAGTGTAATGTAAAACAATGTACTAAGTATGCACGTAATGGACATACATAGCATAAGTGTAATGTAAAACAATGTACTAAGTAAGCACGTAATGGACATACATAGCATAAGTGTAATGTAAAACAATGTACTAAGTATGCACACAATGGGCGTACATAGCATGAAATGTATTGTAAAGTGATGTACTAAGTATGCTAAGTTAACATACAAAGCAGAAAAGTCATGTAATCAATGTGCTAGCATGCTATCAGTCAACATACATAGCAGAAATGTAATGTAAATCATGTACTAATAGTGTACTAATGACATAACAGGGATATGATGTGAAAACAGGAAAGCATGAAAGTAACAAGTAGGAACATGTGTTCCACCCCAAAACAGTTTGGAAAACATTAAAAGAGGGTCTATGTACTCACTTGAGATTGCTTAGTAGTCCTTGAGTAACAACCAAACAATGCTAGAGATCACGGATATCAAACGGCACCTAATATAGGTAACTATGTTAATAAACCGGACCTAAATCGGAGGATCGGATAGAATGAGGGTTCGTAAACCAAACGAGTATGGAGACTCGTGTAATATGGTTTAACAAAGCCTACATACTAAATGAAACCTAACATAAGGGCTTACGACCCATTACGACTCGTTTAGGTAGCTTATGCTACTTTAACGCGTCGTTCGCGTGAAATGCGTTCGCCTAACTAGTCCTATGACAAGTATTATATGGCTAAAATGTTTAATTATGTTACATAATCAGTTAAGTGACGAAAGTTTAGGTTACATATGCTTAATTAACAATTACACATGAAAAGGGTATTTTGGTAATTTACCTATGGCATATAAACTACCTATCATACAACTACTTAACGAAGCGACCATAAGGTATAACCTCGGAAGGTTATTCCCTATATACTATGGTCACCTATGGTATTTGGTCAGATCCTAATGATCGACCAAATGGGTCGGGTTCGAAGGTATAAGCGATTTATTAGATCGCTTACCCTTACGACCCTAGACAACGTGGTAATCAGTAGGCATAGTCACAAGGGACTATAACCATCGTGATTACAATCACGTTGCGAAGTTCGAACGAACTTCGCATTGACCATAAACTGGTCAATGCAGAAGGTCAAACAAAGTTTGACTTTCGGACTCGAAAAGCAATAAAAGAACGAAGGAACACTTACAAAGGGTCCCCGAATGCTAATCTCGATCCAAGTAGCTCAGGTATGAAACAATGGTTTCAACTTAGAGCTTCTCAAATCAAAATTCTTGTGGGTTTTGGAAAATGAAGGCAAGGGGTATTTATAGGACTCGTAGAGCCATTAAGATCGTTCCTCGTTAACCGTGCTTCAATCTCAACCCTCCACCTCAAAACCCTAGTTTTTGAAAACCATTAGAGCCCATGGTATTGCCCCAAAACCATGTGCAAGGTGGAATGGACCAGATTCAAAGTTTCTGCAAGTTTCTGCTGTCTGGGGACTGCTTACGCACCGTAACACTCAGAGTGTTGAGGTACGCAAGGACCTTGCAGACCAGAAACTTTGATTTTTGGCAGTTTTGGTCCCTATTGTGAAATAAAGCCATTTTCGATGCGTTTAAGGCCCGTTAACCCCATTTCAAAGCTCTAAAATGAAGTTAAAGTATAGGGAACTTAAAATGTGCTAAAAAATATCTCAGATGTCGGTTCGTTTGGCCATACGATCGCGATGTTCGCTTAATTACGACGGAATGCGCATAAGCGCGAAAAACGATCCAAATGACGCGACGAATGGATTTTTCTTATGCCAAACACTAAAATAAAATGTTTTAGTGCTTACATAAATTTTTGGATGTCCGGATGTATTCAGAACGTAAGTTATGCGCGAAAGTGCAAACTTGTGCACTCTTTGACGCTTTTAGTCCCTGAATGACCCAAAAGTTTATTTTAGCACACCGAACCCCTCAAAGCCTATTTCTAAGCTATGTAAAGGATATTTATGGTATGTTTAACTTATGGTCATGTTACGAAATGTCTGTTACAGTTCAAATTGGCATACTTTCGCGGTTTGTCAAGTTTAGTCCCTGTAAGCGATTTATCTTGATTTTGCCATACCAAAGCCTTCAAAATTATTTCTAAGTTATGTAAAGGTTATTTAAGATATGTTAAGCCTATTTCACTATTCCGGAGTGTTCGTTGCATTAAACTGGTTATATTTTCGCATCACTGCGCGCATAACCTTCCAGAAAGCGATTTAGAGCTTGAAATCGAACAAGAATTGATATGTGCAAAAGATACACATATTTATACAGGTCCCAAGTATGAAATACAATATTTCATTGGCTTGGCATTTGTTTGATGGTCGCAGTGACCCAGGTGTTACACCAGGATTGTCGGGTACGTGAAGTAGGATAAGCTGTGAAGTATGTTAACCGCTCTATATATATGTATATATATATATATATATGAGATTTATGTGTGTATTAGGAGAGAGAGTGGATAAGTTGGCGGCCTTGGAGGCCACCTCTCACTTGGTTTTGCCACTTGTTAGATCTTGGAATTGGTAGTGATGATTAACCTTGATATCAGACTCAACTTTACATTTAATCCAAGACACAATCCTTCAAAATTCATCTCTCTCTTCCCTCTTGAACACCTTACGGCCGAAACCCCCATACACACATACACTTTCAAAATTTTCAATCTTTCCATGAAGAATCAAGAGCTTTCCAAGATGATTTCAAGCTAAAATGGGTGTTTGGAAGTGATTTCAAGCAAGATTCAAGCAAGAACAACCTTCATATCATCATCTTTTCTCAAAAACCCATTTAAAAATCTTGAAGGTATAAACTTGTTTTTAAATCACATTCTTGATTCTTATGTGATGATGGAGATGTTAGATGGTTTCTTTTGAACTTGGAATGAATCACAAAACTTGTATTTAACAAAGAATGAGATTTAAATCAAAGTAAAGTGAGTGTATATATATGTGTGTATATATGGCCGAAAATTATGGCCATGTGTGTGTTAAGTTGTGTTTTGATTTCTTGTTCTTGATTGATTTGAGTTGATCTTTGATTGATAGTTTCATACATGTGTTGTAAAAGTGTCATAAAAGAATGTTCTAAAAAAGGTTTCCATGATTTGAAATAGATATGTTAAAAAGTAAAGTTTTGGAAGTTTATACATGTATGTATATGTGTGTGTCGTATATATATGTATATATATATATATGAATGCATACACAAAGTTTTGTCCCACGTAAATAAAAGAAGGAATGTTTGCATTTATGTGAAAATGATTTAATGATAATGAAATGAATATGCGTTGATTTAGATGAACATGACATAAATATGGTCTTTGATGCATTTAAGGTCATGTTGGATGATGATGTTATAATATGGGTATAATAGATGCATATACTAAGACATGCATGATGATATATGTTTATAAAAGGGTGATTTGAGTATGATTTGGTAAAAATCAGTTTTGAACCGATTATAAATACTAAAATAAATTTATTTTAAAGTGTTTAGTGACATATAACTTTGTCATAATGTTTGCTAGCTTTGCATGTTGTACTTGGTGCATTAAAGGTTGTAAAATATGTGAAATCGCATGATTTATGTGACTTAAACAAAAACTACACTAATCTGATTATAACTACTATTTTAATCAGTAAATAACATGTATTGTATTAAAATATCAAGTCGTTTCGAGTTGGGATGGTTATAGTAACGTTTAACGCAAAACTATGGGTTAAAACGATCAAAAATCGGCTTTTAGTGATTTTTGTAAAACTGATTTAGATCAGTAAATAAACTGATGTTTTTGGTTTAAAAATAAGTATTTTAACTAATTTTGAGTTTACTTGGTGTTTGGTTGATCATACGTGACTTCCGACGCCCGAAAACGTTACCGAATCGCTAAAATACGCATTTTTCAATATACATTAGTGTGGGTAAAATTTTGGGTAAACCTTATGTGTTAAAATGTGTTATGTGATTTAAACATGAGAATGTGAAAGTATGTTAAGTTTTAACATGTTGATGGAAGTTTAGACTTTGCATGTATATTTGTGCGGTAGAAACGGTAAAAATCGCGTTAAATGTGTAACTTGTTTGTCGAGCATAAAATTTGATACATATGAGATGTTTTATGCATATTAGATTTAAAAATGAAAAAATAGATAAGTTAACGAGATTACGTGTGTTACGGTGTTGATTTATGTATACGTTTGCGTATATATATTACGACGCGCAAATCGTAGATATATTGCGTATAAACGGGAGAGTTAACGGATTTACACAATAATGGTCACCAATAAAATCGTTCAAGTCGCAAAATCATAAAAATATATATAAGGACTCATATGTGTGTATATATATATATTAACGAGCCAACGTAATAAAAAATGATAACTTTTCAAGAAAGTCTCAAAGTTATGTGATAATTCTAAGAAACGGAGAAACTAAGGATTTTTGTGTTATGTGTAATGATTTAAAATCGTTCCTATATATATATATATATATATATATATATATATATATGTTAGGACGTGTAGAAATTAATCTCTGGGATTGCGCTATTTAAAATACGCACCCAAAGGTGAGTGTCACTAAACCCCTCTTTTTACTGCTTTGTATATATTTTGGGGGTAGAACACGCCAATAAAAGGCCTTTTAAGATAAAATATATATTTTCGTTGAAAATATATGGAGTTTGATAAGTCATACGTTTCGAGGTAAAACGTTTTTGATGAATGAATGTTTGGAGGAATTGGGATGGTACGGTGTTTCCGAGGCGAAACAGACCGTAAAGTTGGGACGAATGCCGGCCTGGTCTCAAGGGACGGGATTTAGGGGATTCGTACAACTTCGTGTATTAAATTTGTCATATTAGTAGGATATATATATATTGTACGTGAGGCAGACATCATATTTGTCACACCCCCAAAATCCACCTGCGGAGTACTACCGCTTGGAGGCGTGACTGACCAGGATCCAGCCACCAATCATATAGAACAAGCAAGTAAGTAATTATAAAAGTTCAACCAGTACGATTGGCGTCCAAACAAAAACATAGTTTAAGTTGCAAGCGGAAGCATAACGTCTAAAACAAAAAAACATAAGTTTCATTGTTTCAAAGTTTAACATGGCACACAGCTGTCCATGTCCCACAACGACTTCCTTCCTTGCAAGCTCCAGCTAAGTACCTATTGACCTGCAAAGCATGTAGTAACGAGTCAACAACAAGTTGAGTGAGTTCACTGTTGGGTGTTCATTTTAAGTTGTTTCAAAACAGTTTCCTTTATCTGGCATCCTGCCGTGGGGGTTACCCCATAGTTGAAAACGTGATTTGTTTAACCCAGTTACTCTGGCAATCCAGCCGTGGGGGCTACCCCATGTTTAGTTATCTGGCGTTTCGGCCGTGGGGGCTACCCCATGTTTATACTACTAGACTCGTTACCATATCGACTGCTGACTGTAGTCATGTTTAAGTGCCCTGAAACTGTCAATGTCTATCATCATTGACGTGCCCCAGATCCATTAGTTCACGCCCGTGCTCTGCGGCACGGTGTGAGGTTTGTCAGACCTAAATAGCGCTATCTAACTAATGACCCGCTCGCCATTGGCCCGGCGATTAAGTCGATATAAAAAGGAGGGACTTCGTGATAGAGTTTTGGTCTAATACGAGTTATCTGTCCGTGAGGACGAGGAATTACATTCCTGAACCATTGCTGTCCTACCCAAGGAGGACGAGGAACCCATGTTCCTTAACCCCAATTCCCGACCCCTGGGAATCCCATGCTTTGTAGAGGGTGTGAACTCACCTTTGATTGCTCGGTAGCTAGTATGTTTATCCTAAACTTGGTCAACCGCATCCTATAACGGTTACCCCTTGTTAGGACCGTATGCAAGAAATCCACATATAACAAGCATTTCATACACGTAGCAAGTAATCACGTATTTCATAGTAGTATGTATACAGCGAGTAGTTTACGGCCAAATAGTGTGTGACTACGATTATTTATAAGTGTGCGACTATATTCGGTGAGGAATATGACATAATAGTGTGCGAATGTTTGGTGATTTGAATTACCATCAAACAGCGCATGACTAATACCCCGGCCCAGGTTGTGCAGCCTAACAAATGGCTTGTGCGATCAATAGCGGTGGGGCCAGGCCTTTACCATGCGTTCAGATAATGTACAGTTCATATTTATATATGTGTGATTGATTCTTAATAATTTGTGTGCTAAAATCCCATAATTCAAGAAAAGGTGGGACCACATGGCTGTGCATATTTCGACAATAATAGTCCATGTTATCATGTTTTCTACTTTTTGTAGTGTGTGAACCACTAGGTTGTACCCTATGCATATATATATATGTACACTCCATGGAAGGCTATCCTCAAGCTTTTTCAATAACATATCATATTTCAATCATTCAATTACACATTCAAACATGTGTATTACATCATTATTATTGCTAACAGTTAAGAATCCAACATTATCCTAATCACTTCAGCATGTATATATATAACGGATCCGAACATCATCATTTTTATCATTTTAAACAAGGAGAATACGCATGTAATCCCAACATTATTACTGTTCATTTCAAACCGTTAACAGAGATCAACATAATTCATCATCACCCTTTTTATTATTCACACAATCGTTTAAGTTGTCTAACAGAGGTCTCCATACATGCCATTTTCTATATTAACACTCATACATGCTTAACCAGGTTGTATTCTATGCATATTAAGTTGTACGTTTCATGGAAGCCTAGCATCACCTACTTCAGTTATCATTTAAATGAGTAGGGCTTATCATACAGATTCACCATCTTTAAAATCACCACTTTTACTTATCATTCAAAACAGTTTCCCCTGTTTCATTCAACGTCACTTAACAGGTTATCATTCTCGCTTAACATGTTCATTATTAAGCTCACACAAGAGGATGGCATTCTAACCTGAATCTTGAAACGTAGCAGTCGGTTTGAGAAGGTGTAAGTCGACGTCGGTGTGCTCGGAGCGGGTATCGTCGCAGAACGATCGGAGGAAAGAGTGGAGTCGGAGACTTGGTTGGAGTGCACCAGTGTCGCCAGAGTTTTGAACTCGCTGGAGAAGGAGATGGTAGCGGCTGTTTCGTTGCTGGGTTTCGAGTAGAGGGGCGGTGAGAAAGACAGCGGGTAGGGTTTGTAAGGGTTAAATAACAGGCTTCCATGATGGCGGTTAGTGAAGTGGGCCGCACACAAGGGTTTTGGGCTGGGGGTGGACCGAGAAGCATAAAGGAAAGTGGATTGGGTCACAAGCAAGGAGGTAGGCAGCCATGTGTTATATATGTTAGCATATATACATACTTTATTCTATAATTTATATATATATATATATATATCTTTTTTTTTTTTTTTTTTTTTACAATCCATAACAAGTTTAGAGTTAACCATCATTAATATAATATACATATATAAATTCAACAACTTATTGCTCAACGGTTCGGGTCGGTTTAGTATGACATGAATAAAATAAAAATCAACTCATCAAATAATCGATGCGCATGATTTGATTTTATTAAAGTGAAACAAACGGTTGTACATTGAAGTTACGGGTTGTCACATTATCCCCAAGTTGAAAGAAATTTCGTCCCGAAATTTGGTAAGCACTCACTGAGGAAGCTAGTTAAGTTGTATGGTTTTTCCTGGTTTTCCTGGTGTGTCACATCCACCCCCCGTTGATCTGGAATTTCGTCCCGAAATTCCGTAGCTTCAGCCTCAGTAGTGGTTGTACTGTTTGCGAACAGTTGGGGATACTTTTGTTTCATCTGATCTTCGCGTTCCCAAGTGAACTCTGGGCCGCGACGTGAGTTCCAACGAACTCGAACGAGAGGTATTCTAGTGCTCTTGAGGACCGTAACATCCTGGTCCGTGATTTCAACAGGTTCCTCGACGAATCGCAACTGATCGTCAATAGTGAGTTCCTTCAAAGGAACTACGAGGGTCTCATCTGACAGACACTTCTTCAGATTCGACACGTGGAAAACGTTGTGAACTGCACTGAGTTTTGTGGGTAGGTTCAGTTTGTAGGCTACCTTGCCTATTTTCTCTATGATTTCAAATGGTCCAACGTATCGTGGGTTAAGTTTGCCTCGTTTACCAAAACGAACAACACCCTTCCATGGTGAGACTTTGAGTAGCACTCGATCCCCAACCTGGAATTCGAGTGGTTTCCTGCCCTTATCGGCGTAGCTTTTCTGACGGTCACGAGCTGCCGCCATTCGTTGTCGTATCTAAGCAATCCGTTCTGTTGTGTCTACCACAAGTTCTGGGCCAGTGATCTGACTATCCCCCACCTCTGCCCAACAAAGAGGTGATCGGCATTTACGCCCGTACAATGCCTCAAATGGAGTGGCCCGAATGCTGGTGTGGTAACTGTTATTATACGAGAATTCCACTGGTGGCAGATGTTTTTCCCAACCATTGCCAAAGTCAATCACACATACCCTAAGCATGTCTTCAAGGGTCTGGATGGTGCGTTCAGACTGCCCATCCGTTTGCGGGTGATAAGCGGTGCTCATATCCAAACGTGAACCAAAGGACTTGTGCATTGCTTGCCACAGTTCAGAAGTAAAACGTGCATCACGATCAGAGATAATAGAGGTGGGCACGCCGTGCCTCGAGACAACTTCCTTAATGTATACGTCTGCTAGAGTGGAGAACTTATCCGTTTCCTTGATAGCCAAGAAGTGAGTAGACTTTGTGAGTCGATCCACGATCACCCAAATAGTATCATTTCCCCGTTGGGATCTAGGCAGGCCAGTAATAAAATCCATGGAAATTTGCTCCCATTTCCATTGTGGTATCTCTGGTTGTTGGAGTAGGCCTGAAGGTTTCTGGTATTCTACTTTGACTCTCGCACAAGTCAAACACTTGCTGACGTAAGTTACTATGTGAGCTTTCATGCTAGGCCACCAATACGTAGTTTTCAAGTCGTGGTACATCTTATCTGAACCGGGATGTACTGAGTAGCGAGACTTGTGTGCTTCATCCATCACAAGCTCTCGTAGGTTGCCATAGAGTGGGACCCAGATGCGTCCTGTTACATAGTATGCATCGTCTTCCTTTTGTTCTAACCGTTGCCTTGAGCCACGTAGGGCTTCAGCCCTGATGTTCTCTGGTTTCAATGCTTCTACCTGAGCATCTCGTATCTGTGTAGGAAGACTAGATTGGATAGTGAGTTGTAAAGCTCGTACGCGCTTAGGCGTAGTGTCCTTTCGACTGAGGGCGTCAGCCACAACATTGGCTTTGCCTGGGTGGTACCTGATCGAGCATTCGTAATCATTCAGTAGCTCGACCCATCGTCGTTGTCGCATATTCAGTTCCTTCTGTTTGAAGATATGCTCGAGACTCCTGTGATCGGTGTAAATGGCGCACTTGGTACCGTACAGGTAATGTCTCCATATCTTAAGTGCAAAAACCCTAGCTCCCAGCTCTAAATCATGCGTAGTGTAGTTCCTTTCATGAACTTTAAGTTGGCGTGAGGCGTACGCAATAACTTTATCCCGTTGCATCAAAACACAACCAAGACCCTGAATTGATGCATCGTAGTAAACCACAAAGTCGTCTGTGCCCTCTGGCAATGAAAGAATATGTGCACTGCAAAGCCTATCCTTTAAGTGCTGAAATGCTGATTCCTGTGCATTTCCCCATCGATAAACAACGCCTTTCTGCGTTAGTGAAGTGAGAGGTTGCGCAATCTTGGAGAAATCCTTGATGAACCCCCCTGTAGTAACCTGCCAAACCCAAGAATTGGCGAATTTCGGTTGGTGTGCGAGGTGCAGGCCAGTTCTTAATCGAGTCTACCTTAGATGGATCAACATGAATCCCATTCCCGTTTACCACGTGGCCTAAGAAATGGACTTCCCGAAGCTAGAAGTCGCATTTGGAAAACTTAGCATAAAGTTGCTTTGTTCGAAGAAGTTCCAAAATAAGTCGCATATGCCGCTCGTGTTCCTCCTGACTCTTGGAGTAGATCAGAATGTCGTCGATGAGAGCAAGTGACACATTCATTTGGTTAGACTAGGTTCGAACGTCAAGTCTGAGACTCCATATAGGTTGTATCAAGCTCAAAGATCAGTACTTGTGGTATCATCACATGTATAGCCCAATGCTAATCCAGTAATATTCGTAGAGTGTAACTTGTTTAAGCAAGTGTCCGCGGGGATTGTTGTTAGGATCACTGAATCCCAGAAGTATATCATGCATTGGTGTGGCAACATAAGAAAGAGTAGTCTCATTCGGTGGGTAAGCGTTTAAGAATCCACAGCAAGGGTTTACTCGATATTGAATGTACAGCTGGCTGCACGCCAGTTGGGTATATTTAAGATAAAGTATGTCGTTGACTACATATTGTTGTCACGGGGTTAAATCAATCAGAATAAGAACTTAACATAGCAGCATGGTTATCGTACAATCGTGTAGCGTTAAGTTTCACTGTGACTCCCACTAGGAGCCGTTGGATTCGCCCCCATGCGAAGGAGGGACAATTTACCTAAATCCATGAACTTAGGTGTGTGTGTGTTTCATCAAGTAAGTAGTCAAGTCCGGGGGGTTTCCTTAAGTCGTGCAATTGAGTCCAAAGTACGTCTGCGTATTCATGAGGTTCCAAGGAAAGACGTGTAAACGCATTCAAGAAAGTATAATCGTATCAACATTACACCACCATTCTCAAGGTTTCGTGGAGTGATCACCAGTGATCAGGAGTTTAGCCTTCTAAGTTCTCTAAGCTAGAGAGTGGTTCGTTTCAGTGGCTCGTCGTGGAGGAGCGAGAACGTAACGTTGTTGTGGTACGGGTGTGATGGTTTGCCTTAAGCCAATGGTAGGGAGCGGACATACTAGCCAATAATCATGGGTTGATGCAAGAGTTAGTGCAGAGATTTTGTATACGCAAGAAAACTATCATAAAATGGAGTACGTCTCTTGTAGTGTAAGGTGGGTCATGCAAACGTATAATTTATCGTGCTTGCTGGTCGGTTGACTGTTCCATAACTCTGTCCCTAAATGTCTTGAAGACTATTTCACCAACAATGGCATCCATTCGCTAAGTTAAGTACACGATAGAGTTAGTCAAATAGAATAAAAATGAACCATCCAACAAGGTAGTAAGATAGCTTCGCGTTTGGGAAAAGTCATGGTATGGTTGTTGGCGTTTCAATAAATTGGTTGCCATCCGAAATAACAGGGAGTTACTGGGGTTCATATGAAGAATCGAGTGTAAACAGGGTCCATCGATAATCGAAAATTTCAACTAGTTAACCTGCTGTCTAGAAGCGATTTCCAGTAGTGGTACATGGCGGCATGGCACAAAGAGGGAAGTTCGTTGCATCACGGTCACAAGGGTATATCACTTGTCCAAAGCAGAATTTGGTTGGTAGGGTTGCTATTTTGCAAGACGACGTACGCGTGTAATTGTGGCTGCTTCGTTTCTGGTATAGACGACTAGTGGAGATGATAAGGTTCGTCAACAGGATGCGTGGGTGTAGTTCTCCTAACCCAAGTTCATTTGAGCCGGTTTTGGTCTATGTGGTTGTTGGCGTACAAGCCGGATGTACGGAGGGTCAAGTGGCGACGTCATGTCGAGATAAGCGTACAAATAGATAGAATGCATAAACAGTCGTAGCAGGGGGACGAGCAATTAGAAAGGGGTTTGACCACCTCTTGTCAAGTAGGTTAAACGTTTGTGTGCCACATGGGGCACAGTAGGGATAACATGCAACATGCTACTGTTCTAATAATTATACCATAGACAACACATCATGCAAAAGTACCCTAGCAGGTAGGCAATATCAACTTAAATCACGTTACCTAAAGTATTGAGTCTTGCACGTGGAACGAAGCGTCGTTGTGGATCGTTGAGCACTGTACAGGTTATAGTCTGGTTTTAACAAAAAATTTTTTTTCCCTTTATTAAAACCAAGTTCTCTATAACCAATGGCTCTGATACCAATCTGTCACACCCCCAAAATCCACCTGCGGAGTACTACCGCTTGGAGGCGTGACTGACCAGGATCCAGCCACCAATCATATAGAACAAGCAAGTAAGTAATTATAAAAGTTCAACCAGTACGATTGGCGTCCAAACAAAAACATAGTTTAAGTTGCAAGCGGAAGCATAACGTCTAAAACAAAAAACATAAGTTTCATTGTTTCAAAGTTTAACATGGCACACAGCTGTCCATGTCCCACAACGACTTCCTTCCTTGCAAGCTCCAGCTAAGTACCTATTGACCTGCAAAGCATGTAGTAACGAGTCAACAACAAGTTGAGTGAGTTCACTGTTGGGTGTTCGTTTTAAGTTGTTTCAAAACAGTTTCCTTTATCTGGCATCCTGCCGTGGGGGTTACCCCATAGTTGAAAACGTGATTTGTTTAACCCAGTTACTCTGGCAATCCAGCCGTGGGGGCTACCCCATGTTTAGTTATCTGGCGTTTCGGCCGTGGGGGCTACCCCATGTTTATACTACTAGACTCGTTACCATATCGACTGCTGACTGTAGTCATGTTTAAGTGCCCTGAAACTGTCAATGTCTATCATCATTGACGTGCCCCAGATCCATTAGTTCACGCCCGTCCTCTGCGGCACGGTGTGAGGTTTGTCAGACCTAAATAGCGCTATCTAACTAATGACCCGCTCGCCATTGGCCCGGCGATTAAGTCGATATAAAAAGGAGGGACTTCGTGATAGAGTTTTGGTCTTGTACGAGTTATCTGTCCGTGAGGACGAGGAATTACATTCCTGAACCATTGCTGTCCTACCCAAGGAGGACGAGGAACCCATGTTCCTTAACCCCAATTCCCGACCCCTGGGAATCCCATGCTTTGTAGAGGGTGTGAACTCACCTTTGATTGCTCGGTAGCTAGTATGTTTATCCTAAACTTGGTCAACCGCGTCCTATAACGGTTACCCCTTGTTAGGACCGTATGCAAGAAATCCACATATAACAAGCATTTCATACACGTAGCAAGTAATCACGTATTTCATAGTAGTATGTATACAGCGAGTAGTTTACGGCCAAATAGTGTGTGACTACGATTATTTATAAGTGTGCGACTATATTCGGTGAGGAATATGACATAATAGTGTGCGAATGTTTGGTGATTTGAATTACCATCAAACAGCGCATGACTAATACCCCGGCCCAGGTTGTGCAGCCCAACAAATGGCTTGTGCGATCAATAGCGGTGGGGCCAGGCCTTTACCATGCGTTCAGATAATGTACAGTTCATATTTATATATGTGTGATTGATTCTTAATAATTTGTGTGCTAAAATCCCATAATTCAAGAAAAGGTGGGACCACATGGCTGTGCATATTTCGACAATAATAGTCCATGTTATCATGTTTTCTACTTTTTGTAGTGTGTGAACCACTAGGTTGTACCCTATGCATATATATATGTACACTCCATGGAAGGCTATCCTCAAGCTTTTTCAATAACATATCATATTTCAATCATTCAATTACACATTCAAACATGTGTATTACATCATTATTATTGCTAACAGTTAAGAATCCAACATTATCCTAATCACTTCAGCATGTATATATATAACGGATCCGAACATCATCATTTTTATCATTTTAAACAAGGAGAATACGCATGTAATCCCAACATTATTACTGTTCATTTCAAACCGTTAACAGAGATCAACATAATTCATCATCACCCTTTTTATTATTCACACAATCGTTTAAGTTGTCTAACAGAGGTCTCCATACATGCCATTTTCTATATTAACACTCATACATGCTTAACCAGGTTGTATTCTATGCATATTAAGTTGTACGTTTCATGGAAGCCTAGCATCACCTACTTCAGTTATCATTTAAATGAGTAGGGCTTATCATACAGATTCACCATCTTTAAAATCACCACTTTTACTTATCATTCAAAACAGTTTCCCCTGTTTCATTCAACGTCACTTAACAGGTTATCATTCTCGCTTAACATGTTCATTATTAAGCTCACACAAGAGGATGGCATTCTAACCTGAATCTTGAAACGTAGCAGTCGGTTTGAGAAAGTGTAAGTCGACGTCGGTGTGCTCGGAGCGGGTATCGTCGCAGAACGATCGGAGGAAAGAGTGGAGTCGGAGACTTGGTTGGAGTGCACCAGTGTCGCCAGAGTTTTGAACTCGCTGGAGAAGGAGATGGTAGCGGCTGTTTCGTTGCTGGGTTTCGAGTAGAGGGGCGGTGAGAAAGACAGCGGGTAGGGTTTGTAAGGGTTAAATAACAGGCTTCCATGATGGCGGTTAGTGAAGTGGGCCGCACACAAGGGTTTTGGGCTGGGGGTGGACCGAGAAGCATAAAGGAAAGTGGATTGGGTCACAAGCAAGGAGGTAGGCAGCCATGTGTTATATATGTTAGCATATATACATACTTTATTCTATAATTTATATATATATATATATATATATATATCTTTTTTTTTTTTTTTTTTTTTACAATCCATAACAAGTTTAGAGTTAACCATCATTAATATAATATACATATATAAATTCAACAACTTATTGCTCAACGGTTCGGGTCGGTTTAGTATGACATGAATAAAATAAAAATCAACTCATCAAATAATCGATGCGCATGATTTGATTTTATTAAAGTGAAACAAACGGTTGTACATTGAAGTTACGGGTTGTCACAATATTGTTCTCAAAGAGGACCCTACGCCCATGATGTCGTTTTATCATTTAAGTATTGCACGTGAGGAATTGTTGGTAGATCTATCGTGATGACAACCCCGTCGTGACCGGTCACCCCGTGTCAAGTCAAACGACGAATTAATATTTTGTTTATTATCTAGCTTTGATTATCCCTGCATGGTTAATATATAGTTCGTATCGTCTAGCTAATATACGAGTCTGAAAGTTGACACAATAATTTGATATACAAAACCTGGGTCAGAATGATATTGTCGGATAAGTGAACCTCAACGGAAGGACCCATGGATTTTATTAAGGAAGTAAAATGGACTTTCTTAAATTATATGGATGTTTTCAAATAAACACCTAATCAGAGAGTTTTCCTTTGGAATAATATTGTTTGTATGTGAATATGTGAACTCATCTTCCTTTGTGTTGACACTTGATCTTAACGTGTTCTATAGGTACTTAAGTTCGGCTTCGGGAATCATGGCGTATCTTGTGTTTGAATGATGCATGTTTTTTTGTTTGAAAATGTTGGACAACTTTTAAACTTTCTGGGACGTATGTAATAAGATCCGCGAGGATCAAAGACAACTTAACTATGTGGTTGTGTCGTGTCTTAAAACGTAATGTTTAAATAACTTATATTTAAAATATACTAAAATGTCCAACAATTAAATGCATCGATCGAAAAGATATAAATGGGCACCAACTTTCGTCACCACTACGTTTTATATTCCGCTGCGACGTTTTTGGGGTGTGATAAAATTCCATTGACCTGGATCAGACTGTTGCCAATTTGATTGTAACCGCGCGTAATGACGGATATACTCAAGGGTATGCTGGATGCACCCAACATGTCACTGATGCATTAAGAGTTGATTGGGGAAACAGTAGATCTGCCACGCGCGGAGTTGATACTGGAGCTACTCATGCTGCTGCTAAGACAGAATATAACAACTTGCGCCTTCCAGTGTTGGATTTGGTAACTATTGCACTTCCGTCTAGCGACTTTGTGGTGTAACTGAAGGATATACTCCCAGATGAAGCAGATGCTTCTGATAATGAAGACTTAGAATAGGTTGTCTTGTTCTTGATAGTTGTTTGTTGGATAGGTTTGGGACGTGGATCCCTTTTATGTAATATTTTGTTAATGCGCTATTGCACAAGTAACTTTTCTTAATGCGCTGCCATGCATGTGGTTTTGTTAATGCGCTGTTACGCAAATAACTTTTATGAATGCATGGTATGTTTTAGTTACAATGTTTGCATGAGTACAATTACTTTGTTTAGGTAAGACAAATAAAGATGGTATAAAGCTCATGTGTGAACGTAGGGCTTGACCTTGCGCAGTACCTGTGACTGCCGACCGTTCATGAGACTTGTGTTTGGTTAACATAGTGTTTTTGTGCTTACCAAAAGAAATTTCATGCATTTGTAATAAAACATAAAGGTGTAGTGTAACAGACTTTGTATTGATTTGGATAAGGCGCAGATGCCATGTAGTACAAAGCTGCTATTAGGATAAATAAGAAACTTAAGTAACTGCGCATGTAAATAGTCCTTGTGCCATAAGTTGACAAGAAGAACCTGCCAAATATGAAGGAAACTATGATTATATGCGCGCTGAACTGTCCTGGACCCTTAGGCTTGTTTAGCTTTTTTGTTGGTTGGCCCTTCATCTCCATGGGTAATTTGCTTGATTTCTTTGCGCACATTCTGAACTAGATGTGTAAGCTCTCCACTCTTGAGTGCTTTTTCTATTTCAGTGCGTAGACTGATGCAGTTGTTCGTGGTGTGGCCATTGTCCTTGTGGTACTCACAATGGAGGTTTGGATCTTGTCCCCCTTTTGTTTTTCATTGGAGGTGGTGTTTTGAACTAGTAATCCTTGTTCTAAGCACTTCCGCAGGTGTCTTGGTAAGAGGCGTCCTCTGCCTTTCGCGATTTTCTTACTTGGCTTCTTTTTGGGCTGTGATCTTGTTGATTGTTGTGCGGGCATCATCTGAAGAGTATGCGCCTGAAGTTGAGTCTTTCTAGTTTTTCTTGAATTTCTGACCACTACTTCCGCTCATGTCTTGAGGGCGATTTTGGGGCAGTGGTGGTCTGTTGGAACTTAAATTGCGCTCTGTTTGAGCATAAACCTTGGCTGCTGCCATCAACTTCTCCCAGCTCTTCGGTAACCCTTCAGTCCCCGACAACACCTTGATCATATCATCACATCTCACCGCGTATTTGAACTATGCGTGGATTACGTGTTCGTGCACATCACCAATTTCCAAAACTTCCTTGTTATACCGCGTGATGAAATCTTCCAGGCTTTCATCATCCCTCCGCCAGATGTTCATGACATCGGCGGAATCTCAAACATATCGGCGCTGTTGACTGAAGTGAACCAGAAATTTCTCCTTAAGATCAACCCAGGATGTGAACTTACCTACTGGTAGATTGTCAAACCAATGGCGCGCGGCGCCCGTTAGGGTTTGGACAACCAGGTGGCACCACATAGGTAGTGTCCATCCGCCGATTAGCCCTGCGCTAGTGAACACGTGCAGGTGATCATCAGGATCTGATAACCCATTGAACTTTCCTATATTTGAAGGTAATTTTGCCCGCTCGAGGGGAGCCAGTGCAATTTCTCTGACAAACTTTGAGTTTTCAGCAGCTTCCGCTGGTCGATAAATCAGATTGTAATCATACTCCGCTTCTGGGTTATAAACCGCACGAATTTTTTGCTTGTAACTGGTATGATCTTTCTGCAGCCGATTGAAAATGCCTGTGTTGTCATCCTCATTGTACGTTCTATTGTATTCATCTGCTTGGGTTTCCCGCTTTTATGAGAAACGCGAGCCCAAACATGAATAGACCGATTGACATTTCTGATAGTATTGTTCCTCATGATGGTCTCGTCATCGAGATCCAGAATGAGTAGACTCATATTTGGTGTTAGATTTGGAATTAACTTCTGTATCTTTGACTGACATGTGTGATGGTGAACCATAATGCAACACTCGAGGTACAGATGGAGCTCGCACCTGATCTGCAGATCTACACGTTTGTGGTGCTGGTTGAGCAGTTGTGCACAAAGCTGTGCATAAACAGCGTTCAACGCTCCTTGGGACTTCACGTACCAAGAGATCGGAGTTTTGCCAGGAGGTAAAATTGAGCTGATCGGGATTTCAGGCTATAGTCCTGGTGTAACAGGATCATTCTCATGATTAACGTTATTCTGAACATCGTTATCATCAGATGCTTCTTCCACGATCCCCTCGACACGGGAAGCATGAGCAAAATTTCCCCTGTTCTCTGGTCGAGGGCCTGGTGGATGATTCGACGGAGCTTTTACCATTGAAAACTGAAGAGAAGAAATGAATCGATCGAGAAGATGAAAATAAAAATAAAAGAATCGGTGGGCGCTAATGAAGAAACAACGATCTTAACTGACCAGAACCAATTAGATTGAGGGTTTTGTCTCTGCATAAAAAGGGTTAATCCTCTCATTGATTCGGTGGTTGACTGAATTACTTCTCTGATGATTGCTGCAAAATAGAAAGCCGTTAGACTCGCCACGGGGAGAATGGGGGTTCTCTCTGTGACCACCCTTTGGCGTGAGAATAAGTATAGTGATATCAAAAGAAGAAGATGAGATAATAAGTGGGAGAGTAATTGGAATTGAACCTGTGAGATCATACCTGAAGCATCTTATTTACAACTGGATTTTGGCGGGAAAATGGCGTAACGGAGAGAGTAACGGAAAGCACTTTTCCGTTGGTGGTTATGTTTTCTTTCCATCAATCGTTAACCTTACGTCCATGCACATGGATCGTGGGTCTGATCAACGGTTAGGGAGCTGCCACGTGGAAAGTGGTTTCGTGTAGATCTTCCTTCAAGTTAGTGCCATCATCGTGATTTAGATGAAAGCTCAGGATCATGCCACGTCACATTCAGTTGCAACCGACTGAAGCCATGCATGATGAGCATTTAAGTCCTTCTAGAAGATCTACAGCAGTAAACCGCCTTGCCTTTGCCACGTGTCCATTCTGTTGTAACATAAAAGATTCCTTTTGTTCAAGTCTTGATTTTAGGTGCGCGAAGATGCTTAGGATTTTTTCTTCAAGCCAAACTGTGCCCTTGCGTGAGCCCGTGCAAGGGTGTTAGTTGAATGTTTGTCCCTCTTTTTCTCCGGTGCATGGTTATCGAAGACTGTTCTCTTTCATATCCTGTTAAGAACCGCTGCGCGGCCGCTCAGGGTCTTGGTCAAGATGTTCTTGGATTAAGGCTATGGTATGGTCCTATGCGCCTGTGCAAGATTTTTGGGACCATACCCCTTCAATCATCCATATCCAAACTTTCCAACATGGACTCCCTCATCCAGTTTTCTACTATCTCTCCCTCTTCTTCAGTATGATTAAGGTAAATAACCGTTGGAGTGTTAGAAAATACCTTATGAAGATTAGCGTGTTTAGTTCCAGAAGAAGACTCCCCCTAATGTTGAGCTTCATCTCGTTCTTCATTTTGTTCATCATTCAAGTAATCATCTATTTGACTCGTACATGATGGTCTCACTATCAAAGCACCACCAGTACCACCTTGATCATTATCGTCATCACCTTTATCATCTTTCTTATCATCATGGTGATTTTCATCATCATCATCATCATCACCACTAAACCATTCTTCATCATCATCATCGTCATCTTTGAACTTTCTCATCTTTGCCCTTAGTCGATGTCGTTCGACTTCAATTATTTGAAGACTAACTTCTCTGCTATACAATGCGTCCTTTGGCTTGCCAATCAAAGTGAAAAACTGAACAGGAACTAGAGCAAGATCATTGTTAACTTCATCCTCTGCAACTTTCATTTCAATCTCTGCAGTAGTAACTTCAACCTCTACATCTTTAACCAAAACCTCTGCATCTTTCATTTCAACATCTTCAGTATTAGTAACATTTACCTCAGCATCAGGTTGTGATTGCTCTGGTTGGCTTGACGATCCAAGGATTTCTTCTGTATCAACTACAATGCCATTTCTTTTATCTTTTAGAGCTTCAGCGGCTTCCTCAGCATCTCTCTTTTCTTTATCCATCCTCCGAGCCTCAGCTCTTCGGATTTCTATTTCATCAAACGCCGCATGAATATTTAACCCAAGACGATCTTCTATTACTGCATATAACATCTTGATATGTTCATCTTTGATTTCTTTATCTGCTCACAAATCTGCTACATCTTTCTTCAAGATTTCATTTGCATTCATCATCGATACCTGCAAATCACAATGCATTTCTAATATCATCTTATGTGACTCATCCATCGCCTTGTAACGAGCTTCAACATCTAGAATCTTTTCAATCAACACTTCAACTTCATTTCTTAACACAACATTCTCCGCTTCAACACCCTTTAGCTTTTCTTTCATCGCTTTCAACTCTGCATCATACTCAACTTTAGCTTTCTCTAACAAACTAACTTTCCTTGTCAACGCATTCACTTTTCCATTGTTAAACCAATCTCCGAAATATTCTAAACCAGTTGGACCAGCACCAAGATCAGAAGGAACCTTAGGAAAACCATGGCTTGAGCTTTTAGGAGTTGGACCTTTCTTCGTCGTAGATCCAGGTTCTTCAACTATCTTTGCAAGTTGTTTTGGTGTTATCTCACGAACTTCTTCTTAAACTGGAACAGATTCACGAACTGGAGAAACATGAGGTGTAGCCATTCTAACTTCACTTTGAACTGGAACTTCTACATCAACACTTTCAACTCGTTCAACCTCTGGAATTTGTTTTGAAGTTGTGACCTTTCTAACTTGCTGTCTATTTGACACTACACCAGTAGCTTTACGCTTTTGAATCCCTTTCTTTTTTAGCTTCTCTTTCTCTGCTGGTGTAGGCTCATAAATTGCATATTCTTCTTCTGAAGCTTTCTTTTTCTTTGGAGTTGTTTTCAACTTGAACTTTCCACTGACGTATGAAGTAGGTGCCATCTTTGTGACTTCAATGTTGCTATCAATTTCACTAGAGTCAGTATGCACCTCACCTTCAACCAACGTCTCTTTCAATGCTTCACCACCAGTTGCTGTTTCAACATTCACATCACCAGCTTTTATAGCATCTTTAGTAACTTGAGCAGCTGATAATCTTTCATATTCAGCAAACGACATGTTGAGAAGATCAACACCCCTATCAATCACATCTTGTGGAGTAATCATAGGTTCATCAACCAAGCGAGATGGAGATTTCTTCTTCTTTGTACATGTATCACCTGCAGCATAAACAATAATTTTTTAGTAAGAAATTCAAATGATTCATCTACTAATCGTCGTGGTGATTCCAGCTTCTTTGTTTTACCCTTTTGAACAACTTTAGGAATTGTAACTTTCGGTGTTCTCTTTCTCGGCTTCTCATCCTTCTTTACCCACCATCTGGTCTTCTTTTGTACAAACTGCTCCATTTACTCTGTTTCATTACCAGAATCACTGTTGTCGTGCCTCCACTTGTCATCTTCAGGAGCTTCATAGTCTGATTTCTTTATCGCCGCAAACTTCTGTCTAAACTTCGGTTCATCACCCTTTTTAATTCCTCTATAGATTTCTAATAACTTCATCGTCTCACTATACATATGTTCTAGCCTTAACTCATCACCATCAGCTTTTGGCAGATTCTGAACTTGATCATCAATAAGCATCTGCACGAATCTTGGATATTGCACATACCTTTCTCCTTTGATATTGTCTAACATATGATTGAATATTAGTTGTGATATATTATAGGGTCTGTTGAGGATCAGGCAAGTGATGATATTCATTATGTAGTCAGAAGATTCATCATAAGCTCCTTTTCTATGTCCCAGTGCATGTATAACACAATGCACCAAAAACTTGTAAGGTCTTGAAAACTTCGACTTTGTATATGTTGAATCATTGACGAACCCAGCATATCCCATTCTCATCCAAAGACCTTTGCATAATCGTTCAAAACCGATGATTAGATCTTCATCTTTGTCTTTCAAATCTAGAACTCTCCTAACATCACCGACTGTAATCTTCACTGGAATATCGACGTCTTTATCATTCTTGTCTTTAATCCTCACAGCTGAATGAATAGCCTTCTCATCTTCAACATAGTGAGCTGCATTCCAGAACATCCTCACATGCGATCCATAACATGTGTGCTTCTCTGTTAGTGCTTTACAGATCCTGCTATCTTTCAAAAACTTTAACACCTCCTTGAGTGGTTCTATATTCAGATACTTCTCATCCAGAATACAACAAATGTTGTGTTTATTGTGAAAGTCAGAACCTTTTTCCTGCAAAAGTTAATTTTATCAAAACATGCACGTTTATCGAGACACATAGTGCACAATGAAAATTTTCAACACTTAGAAAATTTTCTAACACTTCAACATTGTGCACTCCATCCGGATGACGTGGTCCAGATGGACATGGTCCGGATGGGATATCATGTATTTGGTCCGGATGGGCCTGGTCTGAATGAACTCTTCCAGATGATCATGGTCCGGATGGACACATGGTCCAAATGGACTCATCCGGATGAATATGGTCTGGTTGACCATCCGGATGATAACTGATGAACAATCAAACAAATTCAAACAAATTTTTGCAAGTTTTTGTCAAATTGAAACAAATTTCTCTTAAAGAATGTGCCGATTAAGCTTATTCTATGTTCAATTTCATCAAAAACATCCTAATAAGCCCTAGAACTAAGAAAAACCTCCGTCGACTATTCGGACCTCCGAATGATCAAACAACGAAATCTAAGCATGATATGATGAAATTGAAAGCATACACTTTTAAAACTAAGGCCGACTATCAATAATCTACGATCAATTTCAAGAAAAACAATCGAAAATGGCCTAGATCTAAGTTTTTCTAACTGTCGACAGTTCCGAATGCGTATAAGAGGCATTAAGAGCTAGGGAAAGCTTTATTCAAAGCGCATAAAGTATTATACGAGGACTAGACAATTGCTGACGCAAAGTCAGAAGTCCTGGTATAATACCCCCGATATCACTAAGTATAAAGACCTAGTATCTCAGAAATTGGCAATCTTTCTAACAAGATTTCAGGGGTTACCTATATATCCGAGAGATGTTCCCCACGAAATAAGCAAGATATAGTATTTAGGTTTATATCCCGAATAAAGTTTACTAAATGTGCAAAAACCTATCGACACATCATCAGTGAGACCGCTTAACGCTTTTTAACTTTCAAAATCTTTAGCGTACTGTGACAGTCTAGCTGATGTACTATCATTTCCTCTTTTTACACTAACTCTTTTTGGGTTTTCTAATGTTTTTTACATTTTGAATTTTCTATTTTTTTGTATTTTTACATTTTTAATGTTTTTGGATTTTCTATAAACTCAGTCTCCCCCTATAGACCAAAACATCTAAAAATGTGACAAACCAAAGAGGATTGCTTCCCAACGTCCTCCACTTTGATTTCCTCATCAACGCCAATAATATCTCCCCCTGACGACAAAAGCTTCATCTCGTTTAATTTTAACAGATAATGAAATCGGTTTTTATCAAACGGTTTTGTGTGAATGTCAGCTTTTTGTTCCTCGGTGTGAATTTTTTCGATTCGAATCAACTTCTTCTCGTTACAATCACGGATGAAGTGATGTCGGATCTCAATGTGTTTTGTTTTAGCGTGATGAACAGGGTTCTTAGTGATGTTAATAGCTGCCTCATTATCTACAAATATGGGCGAGTTCAGAAATTGCATACCATAGTCTCTCATCTGCTGTTGAATCCACAATAACTATGAACAACAGCAGCTAGCTGAGACTTACTCAGCTTCGCAAGTAGAGAGAGCGACCGTGGTCTGTTTCTTACACTGCCAAGTTACCAGGCATCTTCCAAAGAACTGGCAACCGACCGTAGTAGATTTGGAGTTCAATTTACAGCATCCGAAATCTGAGTCTGAATAACCTTCTAGTCTGAAATCACCATCTTTTGGATACCACAACCCCAACTTGGAGTTCCTTTCAGGTAGCTTAGAATCTGGTTGACGATGACCATATGTGAGGTGTGACAACCTGAGATTTCAAGGTCCTTCCTCTATGTATTGGTTGTTTCATACTCCTGTTTTAAGTGGTATCTTGTGTATTGTATTGGAATGTTTAAAGGAGTAGACTTAGAATGTTTGGTTGTAACATTGGATTATGCAAGTCGATGAAAAACTAAAGTTATTCGTCACAACTTTCTCCTCAACGAAATACTAGGAGTTTCGTCGCGAGTGGAGTTTCGTCGAAGACGTTTCGTTGCCAGTGGGGTTTTTCGCCGGCCCATCTTTCCCCGAAGCCCAAGGAAGGGCCCAACCCGCTTATTCGTTTATTATTAGCGCATAGGGTTTTATCCCTCACAAAAACACCTTCTGTTGCCAACCCTAGTGAACGACGGCAGCCCTTCTCTTTGTCCCTCGAAGCCCTCTCCTTTGAAGTAATCAGCTTTTCCTCAGCCTAGCAATCGATTAGTGTGTTATCATTATTTTTTATTGCTCTAGTTATGTGCGATGTGTATGTGTATGCATAAGAATAAGCATGAGTTCGAGTATTGTTTGCAAACTAATTGAGCATGATTGATTGATTAACATGTTGATTATTGACCATGGGTATCTGTTTACGTTTGGTATGAAACCGGTTGTATTATGTTGATGATTTAGGGTTCTTGAATATGATATAGTTTGATGACATGCGCGATGTGATATTCATTAATTCGATTAACGGTTAATGTTGATGTTATTTAGGGTTATGTGTTTGAATCCAGAAAGCATGCTATTGACTTTGTGCTAGGCTGATGAACAGACGATTAGGGTTGTATAGGAACCAATTGAGAACTGTAACTGTCTGTTTGGGGATTGTGACGAAAAACTAATTTCACCATGGATCTGGTCCTTGACGAAACATGGGGTGTTTCGTTACCCATGTCCTTGACGAAACATGGGGTGTTTCGTCACCCATATTCTCGACGAAACACCTTAGTGTTTCGTTACTCCTCATCTCAACGAAACATGGGGTGTTTCGTCGTGTAAGTAAATGAGCTGAACAGTTAGATTGTTTATGATGTTGTACACTGGTATTTGTAAATCTTAGTCTGTTGTATGATGTGTGACAACTGGCACAAACCGGTAATTTGCGTACACTTTAATTATTATTTAATGACTGCAATTATTTGCTTAATTGTCAGTAATGGCTGAACACATACTAAACAAGTGAATTCATGCACGTTGTATACTACAAAATATTGCTTTATGCATAAACGAGAGCGTTGCGTCAGAAATACTAGTAAACTCACCGGTAAGACACACTTTGTCAACAGAACTGCAGAAAGCAGTCAGACATTAGAATTGATGCCTAGGTGTAGGTCCAACGACAATAATACGTTAAAACCCAAAAATACATACGAGGGTTTACATATATACCTTACGGAAGCTAAAATACGCACTAAAAAGCACCCGAAACGCACTTTAAGTGCAGAATTTTATACAATTTAGCTCAAATCAACTTTTAACAACATAAATATTATGCAGAAATTTCGTTTTATCATCCAGAATACTTCCCTAAGTGTCGGGAATCGAAAGTGCTACAAAAAGGTACTTAAAAGACACTAAAAAGTGTAATTTAGCACTTTAACGAACCGGTATATAACCGAACAACCGGATATTACCCGGAACACCAAAATAATGCTAGAAGCATTGTTTTTATTTTTCTAAGCTAGTTAGGGTCCCCGAATACCCTAACACACTATATATTACTTAACACACTTAAATCACTAATTATATCAACTAAACTCCTAACTAGTTTAAGTAACTAGCAAGTTACCACCCAACTAAGCACCCCCGCCCCCGTCTTACGGTTTCAAAGGGTGTACCCACCCCTTTGATTTCTTCAAATTGTTTATTAGATTGTGTTGTGTACCTTGGAGGACATAGGGACCATTGGGTAAGCACATGTTGGAAGAACACTTACATAAACCACAAGTCCTAGCTCATTATCTTCTCAACCATTAAAACTAAACAAATCTTCCCTTCTCCTCCCTAGAGCTCACGGCTCCATCCACCACCATACCACCACCCTTTTTCATTCAACTTCCTTCCATTCTAAGGCTACTAGAAGGTGTAAGAAGGTCACTAACGAAGCTCGGTGCAAGCGGATCTTGAAGGACCTTCACCATTTGCTTTTATCCACCTCATTTGCACTCTTGAACTTCCCTAGCCTTGTGGTAGTAGTAAGTGCTTCAAATCTTCATCTTGTTCATGTTTTTGGTGGTTAATAGGTGATTTAATGGTTAAAAATTATGAACACTAAAGAACATAACATAAAGTCTTGAACATAAGTGATTAATGGTGGATAAAGAGTAGATATGTGTATAAATCATGTGAATCTTGCCTAGTTGTGGTTGGTTGATGTTGTTTGTTACTAAAAGTGGGATGGATCATCATCTAGACATACTAGATCATGTTCAAGAACATGAACTAGTAGTATGTTAGTGTTAGAAAGGTGAAAGATGATGAAACCATCCACCATGAACTTGAAACTTGAATAAAAATAATTTTTCTTGTAAAATGAAGTTGTAAATTTGTTGATCTAAAGATCGACAAGTGGTTTTTCGGAAGGACCAAGCGGAAGATGCAAGTCTTGTTAAAACCCGGTTATTTTATGAACTAGAAGTATTTTTAGCAAATAAACAAGTGTGTAAACACTTGTGTAACAAGAAAGTTTAACAAAGAATTGTTTTGTAAATCTTGACTAGAAGTTGTGAAACTTCATGTTCTTTAAAAATAAAGTTTTTAAGAAACTAATTTTATTTTTTAAAGATAACATGACTTACTAAATGTGCTAGTAAGTTACAACATATTTTTACAAACTTTCAAGTTCGTAAGTTGTGATATGTGCTTGTTTTGACAAGTTTGATGAATAAAGATTGTTGTTGATATTGTTGTTGATTTTAAAAGAAAATAAACACATGTTTTGAAAACATGGGAAACCTCCATTTTTAGGGGAAACTCTGTCAAAATTTTTATAAATTTTGACACTTAGAAAAATATAAATTTTTGAGAAACTTATTTCCTAAAAATGTATCTAAAAATAATACCAAGGTTTCCCTAATTTTTGGTGATAAGAAATGAGGATTTCTTCAAGAATAAAAATGGATAGTAAGTATGCATATGTTTTTGAGAAAAAAATATATATATTATTTGGTCACCAACTTTTTTGCTAAGTGTACATAGTATGTGTTATACGTGCTAGTGTATTAAGAATTAAAAATACACGAAATACTCATGAGAAGTATAAACACAAAAATACACATACAACATACAAGATACATAATGCGGGTGCAAAGTGCAAAACACGAGATACTTATATTAATTTTTGAGAAAATAATATAAGTAAGATAATTAGTTAAAAATATGAAATATTTTTAACACAACAATACAAATACAAAAGAGAGTGACTGTACTTGTGCCACGCAAGTCTAGTGACTAACGTTAAGAAAACGTGTATAGGTCACGACGTTAATTAAGCAAATCCGGTGAAGTTTACGACGCAAGGAACGCAAAGTTGTGAGTTCATGCTCCCCCTTTTCTTTTAACTGTTTTCAGTTTTATAACTTCGGGGGTGAAATACATGTATAAATATTACTATGTTTACAAATGGTATGATAACAAGAAGCACACTTGTTGAGGACGAGTACCAAGTGTGATGAGATATAAGAATACAAGAAGCGCACTTGGTGAGGACGAGTACCAAGTATGATGCGTTATGAGAAATGATACGAGAAATCGTGTCACGAATAGGGTACATAAGCACCATTAATCAACTATATACCTAGACCACAGAACAAAAGGTTAGATCAAACGGGTGCCTGGTAGCCACACTCTCGGTGAGGGCGAGTATCGAGTAGTGCTTTTGTGTCTCAGAATATGCCAACTAGAAAAATGCCTAAGGTTTGGTGACTTCCTATGTCGTGTCACATGTTAATGGCCTTGCAACCCATTAACAATCCGGATACTTACAGGAATACTTTATCTACATAAAATTCATACCATACTAAAACTTGATTTATAACTTGAAGTACGTGGGGTACAAAAGTAAAACTTGAATTATGCTTGAGTATGTGCGGTACTCAAGAAAACGGGAATTATACTTGAGTACGTGGGGTACTCAGGAAAAACTTGAATTATACATGAGTACGTGGTGTACACATGAATACTTGATTTATATATGAAAACTTGATTTATACATGACAGAAACTATGTTTTCATACAACGTATACATACGTGAAATACAAAAACTGCATGAATTCACACCAACATTATGTTGACGTATTTTCCAAAACTCACATGTATTTCAGGTAACTAGGATGGATGTGCGCGTGGTCTTACTCATGCTCGTGGATGTCGCTATGTTTATCGTTAAATAAAGTTGTAACTTTTAAGACATTATGCTATCTCGTGTTGTAAACACTTGACTTATGTTTTCAGTAAAGTAATGTTTGAAGTTACTTTTGAGCATGTAGTATTTTTACTCTTCGTATGCAATGAGAACCTTTCATGATCACACCTCGTGCTTCCGCCGCAGAAAGGGGTGTGACAGATTGGTATCAGAGCTGCGATTGTAGTGAACCAAGATTCCTTCTCGAGTCTAGTCTACAATCTCTAGGATCCTTTCACGAAAACAATTTTTCAAAGAAGTTTTCATTGCATAAAACGTCTCGTGACATCCACTACCTGAAACTGTCTACATGAGTCTAGAAAAGACACTATGAGACTTAGGGTGCACAGAAGTAGCACTTGTCTTTAACTGAGAAATTACTTGCAATTATATGTGATAATTAGCATATACTAGAAGTAGAATGTCACAAGTATACATGACTTTACCTGAAAGAAATGGCCTATCTGAAGGAAGAAATACGCGGATGAAACGAACTGTGCGGACTGGGCAAGGAGTTACGTAATTATGGATTCATACATAATTATGGAATTCAGTGCACAGAAACTACAGCAAGTCTTGTCACGTATAGATTCCCTCAGTGCAAGCCTACTAAGTACTCTGCTAGAGTAATAATTGTTTGATGTCACTTATGTGGTATATATACCTGTGAATATATTTGCTACTACTGTCTAGTAGGACGATATCAAACAAATGTTTAACCCTGTTGTGTTATGTTCTGTCAGAACATGGCACCCGGGAAAACTGTGAATGCTCGCAATGATGATCAACCTCCTCCTCCCCCACTGCCAAGAACTGCTGAAGAGCTAAATGCTCTACTGGAAGAAAGGATCTCCGCTGCTATCGCCCAGTACGAGGCGAACCGTACTCAAGACAGTGGAGGACCAAGCAATGCTAGACGTAACGGGCATGGAGATTCGTCTGGAGGAAACGCAGCTCATGGCTGCACTTTCAAGCAGTTCCTCGACTGCAAGCCGATGAACTATGACGGAACAGGAGGTGCAGTAGCATTTGTACGTTTGACGGAGAAGACTGAAGCTACTATCCGCATGAGCAAGTGTACCGCGGATCAGCAAGTCACTTTTGCTACCGGATTGTTTGTCGATGAAGCTCTGACTTGGTGGAACCTGCAAGCCCAAACTTTGGGTGATGATGCCGCTTATGGCCTAACTTGGGATGAACAGAAAGAAAGAATGAGAGAGAAGTACTGCTCTCGTGCTGAACTCCAAAAACTGGAAACGGAGTTCTGGCACTTGACCATGGAAGGTGCTGACATTAATGGCTACACTCGAAGGTTCCACGATCTGTCTAGAGTGCTTCCCTACATGGTGACTCCCGAATTCAGGCGCGTTGAACGCTACATTTGGGGACTGGCCCCAGAGTTTCGTGGCATGGTAACTTCGTCCAAACCACAAACAATCACCGAGGCTGTAACTCTGGCTGTCAGCCTTACTGAAGATTGTGTTCGTATGAAGAAGTTATCGCTGAACCCCACTGAAAAGACCGAGGTGCATGCTGTGTCGTCTGGTGACAAGAAAAGGAAGCATGTGAATCTGAACCAAGCAACCCGCAGCAACAACAAGGGTTCCAACAAGAAGCGTGACACTAACCCGCCTCAGGAAACGAAAACCCTTGCAACCAAAGCAAACCTAGGTACCATGCCTAAATGCCAAAAATGTAAGCATCATCATGAAGGAGCTTGTTGCATTCCAAGGTGCGACAAATGTGGTAGGTTGGGTCATCAAGCAGAAGACTGTTGGGGAAAAGGAAAGAACCGGAATGGAAATGGTGCTGGAAACAAGAATGGTAACGGGAAAGGGCGGAACCAAGGATGCCTCATTTGTGGAAGCAATGACCATTTCATGAAGGACGGCACAAAAGGAAACAATGCTCAGGCTCGAGCATTTGTGATTGGAGCAAAGGAAACACGCGAGGACCCAAATGTGGTCACCGGTACGTTTCTCATTAACAATAACTTTGCATCCATATTATTTGACACTGGCGCCGATTATAGCTTCATGTCTGTGGAATTTAAACGCATACTGGGAATAGAATCTAGTAGATTAGAAATTCCTTATTCCATAGAACTAGCCAATGGTAAACTCGTTGAATCTGGCGAAGTTGTTAGAGGCTGCACATTAGAACTTGGTGAACGAAGGTTTAGCATCGACCTCTTACCTATCCAATTGGGTAGCTTCGATGTAGTAGTCGGAATGGACTGGTTGTCCAAGAACAAAGCTGAGGTTATTTGTCACGAGAAAATCATTCGCATCCCTTTGGAAAATGATGAAACTCTCATCGTACATGGAGAAAGACGAAACGCGCCTCTACGAATCATCAGTTGTATGAAGGCACAGAAGTGCTTAAGGAATGGATGTGTCGCTTTCCTAGCACACGTTATAGACAAGAAGGCTGAGGAGCCGAAACTCGAAGATATTCCTGTGGTGAAGGAATTCCCTGATGTTTTTCCCAAAGATCTTCCAGGACTACCTCCGCAACGACAAGTCGAATTTCATATAGACTTGGTTTCAGGAGCCGCTCCTGTAGCCAAGGCACCCTATCGAATTGCGCCATCCGAAATGCAAGAATTATCTACACAACTCCAGGAGTTGTTGGATAAAGGATTCATAAGGCCAAGCTTCTCGCCCTGGGGAGCTTCAGTATTATTCGTGAAGAAGAAGGATGGAATACTGCGGATGTGTATCGATTACAGAGAACTGAACAAGCTCACGATCAAGAATCGGTATCCACTACCGAGGATTGATGACTTATTTGATCAATTGCAAGGATCAAGCTACTATTCCAAGATCGACCTTCGATCTAGATACCATCAGCTAAGAATCCAAGAAGAAAGCATACCAAAGACTGCATTCCGAACGCGTTATGGACACTACGAGTTCCTTGTGATGCCATTTGGGCTGACGAATGCACCAGTGGTCTTTATGGATCTGATGAACCGCGTATGCAAACCATATCTTGATAAATTCGTGATTGTATTTATCGATGATATCCTGATTTACTCGCGAATGAAAGAAGAGCACGAGCAACATCTCAGAACCATCTTGGAGCTACTGAAGAAAGAGAAACTTTATGCGAAGTTCTCAAAGTGCGAATTCTGGATTCGCGAAGTACAATTTCTTGGTCACGTTGTGAATGAGAAGGGCATTCATGTAGACCCATCCAAGATCGAAGCAATAAAGAATCGGGAAGCTCCCAAGACCCCAACTAAAGTTCGTCAATTTTTGGGCTTAGCGGGCTATTATTGGCGATTCATCGATAATTTCTCAAAGATAGCTCAACCGCTAACGACCCTTACTCAGAAAGACAAGAAGTACGACTAGGGTGTTAAACAAGAAGAAGCCTTCCAACTACTCAAGAACAAGCTATGCGATGCACCGACACTATCATTACCCGAAGGCACTGAAGACTTCATGGTATACTGTGACGCCTCATGACAAGGCTTGGGTTGCGTGCTCATGCAACGCCAGAAGGTCATCGCTTACGCTTCAAGACAATTGAAGGTACACGAAAAGAATTATACCACGCACGACTTGGAACTCGGCGCGGTGGTATTCGCCTTAAAGATCTGGCGACACTATCTATATGGTACTCGATGTACAATCTTCATAGATCACAAAAGCCTACATCACATATTTGATTAGAAAGAACTAAACATGCGACAACGACGTTGGGTCGAGCTGCTGAACGATTATGACTGTGAGATTAAGTACCATCCTGGGAAGGCAAACGTTGTAGCAGACGCACTAAGTCAAAAGGAAAGGGTTAAGACCCTAAGGGTTCGAGCTTTGGAAATGACCATTCGAACGAACCTCACTGCACGCATTCGTGATGCACAACAAGAAGCCCTTAAGGAAGAAAATCGTAGAGCTGAATACCTCCGGGGTATGTTGAAATACATGGTGCCAAACGAAGAGGGAGCCTTATACTTCAAGAAGCGTGTTTGGGTTACACTCTATGGCGGTATTCGAGAAGTCATCCTTGATGAAGCGCACAAATCGAGATACTCGATCCATCCAGGATCAGTTAAAATGTATCAAGATTTGAAAGAATATTATTGGTGGCCGAGACTCAAGAGCGACGTTGCTGTTTATGTTGGAAAATGCCTAACCTGTGCTAAGGTTAAGGCTGAATATCAGAAACCGTCCGGCCTACTACAACAACCAGAGATACCCATGTGGAAGTGGGAGCAAATCTCAATGGACTTCATAATGAAATTACCCAAGACCCCTAAAGGGCATGAAATGATATGGGTGATAGTCGATCGGTTAACGAAGTCTGCACACTTCCTACCAATCCGAGAAAAAGACAGCACTGGAAAGCTTGCTGAGATATACTTAAGAGAAATTGTGGCACGACATGGTGTGCCAATCTCAATTATTTCAGACAGAGATGGACGCTTTGTCTCAAGAATCTGGCAATCATTTCAGGAAGCCTTTGGATCTCAATTAGATCTAAGCACGGCCTTCCATCCCCAAACAGACAGCCAGAGCGAACGGACTATACAAACGTTAGAAGATATGCACGGCCTTCCATCCCAGTACAGTTCGAGGTTGGCGACAAAGTTTTGTTGAAGGTCTCACCTTGGAAGGGCGTAGTAAGATTTGGAAAACGTGGAAAGTTGAATCCACGATACATCGGACCATTCAGAATCCTGGAAAGGATTGGTACCGTGGCATACAAGTTGGAATTACCGGAAGAACTTAATGGAGTACATGATACGTTTCATGTATCCAACCTCAAGAAGAGTCCAACACAAGAAGACGTGATCATCCCGGTGGATGAAGTGCATATTGATGACGCCCTCCGATTTACAGGACAACCCATGGAGGTTACCGACTGGAAAGTCAACAAGACCAGGAGGAGCACTGTTAAACTTGTCAAAGTACGTTGGAGCTCTAAGCACGGACCCGAGTACATATGAGAACGTGAAGACCAGTTCAAAGAAAAGTATCCCCACCTATTCAAGAAGACTCCTGCGAGAGTTAGTTCAACCTGAATTTCGGGACGAAATTCTTTTAACGGGGGGAGACTGTGACAACTGGCACAAACCGGTAATTTCCGTACACTTTAATTATTATTTAATGACTGAAATTATGTGCTTAATTGTCAGCAATGGCTGAACACATACTAAACAACTGAATTCATGCACGTTGTATACTACAAAATATTGCTTTATGCATAAACGAGAGCGTTGCGTCAGAAATACTAGTAAACTCACCAGTAAGACACACTGTGTCAACAGAACTGCAGAAAACAGTCAGACATTAGAATTGAGGCCTAGGTGTAGGTCCAACGACAAGAATACGTTAAAACCCAAAAATACATACGAGGGTTTACATATATACCTTACGGAAGCTAAAATACGCACTAAAAAGCACCCGAAACGCACTTTAAGTGCAGAATTTTATACAATTCAGCTCAAATCAACTTTTATCAACATAAATATTATGCAGAAATTTCGTTTTATTGTCCAGAATACTTCCCTAAGTGTCGGGAATCGAAAGTGCTACAAAAAGGTACTTAAAAGACACTAAAAAGTGTAATTTAGCACTTTAACGAACCGGTATATAACCGAACAACCGGATATTACCCGGAACACCAAAATAATGCTAGAAGCATTGTTTTTATTTTTCTAAGCTAGTTAGGGTCCCCGAATACCCTAACACACTTAAATCACTAATTATATCAACTAAACTCCTAACTAGTTTAAGTAACTAGCAAGTTACCACCCAACTAAGCACCCCCGCCCCCATCTTACGGTTTCAAAGGGTGTACCCACCCCTTTGATTTCTTCAAATTGTTTATTAGATTGTGTTGTTTACCTTGGAGGACATAGGGACCATTGGGTAAGCACATGTTGGAAGAACACTTACATAAACCACAAGTCCTAGCTCATTATCTTCTCAACCATTCAAACTAAACAAACCTTCCCTTCTCCTCCCTAGAGCTCATGGCTCCATCCACCACCATACCACCACCCTTTTTCATTCAACTTCCTTCTATTCTAAGGCTACTAGAAGGTGTAAGAAGGTCACTAACGAAGCTCGGTGCAAGCGGATCTTGAAGGACCTTCACCATTTGCTTTTATCCACCTCATTTGCACTCTTGAACTTCCCTAGCCTTGTGGTAGTAGTAAGTGCTTCAAATCTTCATCTTGTTCATGTTTTTGGTGGTTAATAGGTGATTTAATGGTTAAAAATTATGAACACTAAAGAACATAACATAAAGTCTTGAACATAAGTGATTAATGGTGGATAAAGAGTAGATATGTGTGTAAATCATGTGAATCTTGCCTAGTTGTGGTTAGTTGATGTTGTTTGTTACTAAAAGTGGGATGGATCATCATCTAGACATACTAGATCATGTTCAAGAACATGAACTAGTAGTATGTTAGTGTTAGAAAGGTGAAAGATGATGAAACCATCCACCATGAACTTGAAACTTGAATAAAAATAATTTTTCTTGTAAAATGAAGTTGTAAACTTGTGGATCTAAAGATCTACAAGTGGTTTTTCGGAAGGACCAAGCGGAAGATGCAAATCTTGTTAAAACCCGGATATTTTATGAACTAGAAGTATTTTTAGCAAATAAACAAGTGTGTAAACACTTGTGTAACAAGAAAGTTTAACAAAGAAATGTTTTGTAAATCTTGACTAGAAGTTGTGAAACTTCATGTTCTTTAAAAATAAAGTTTTTAAGAAACTAATTTTATTTTTTAAAGATAACATAACTTACTAAATGTGCTAGTAAGTTACTACATATTTTTACGAACTTTCAAGTTCGTAAGTTGTGATATGTGCTTGTTTTGACAAGTTTGATAAATAAAGATTGTTGTTAATTGTTGTTGATATTGTTGTTGATTTTAAAAGAAAATAAACACATGTTTTGAAAACATGGGAAACCTCCATTTTTAGGGGAAACTCTGTCAAAATTTTTATAAATTTTGACACTTAGAAAAATAAAAGTTTTTGAGAAACTTATTCCCTAAAAATGTATCTAAAAATAATACCAAGGTTTCCCTAATTTTTGGTGATAAGAAATGAGGATTTCTTCAAGAATAAAAATGGATAGTAAGTATGTATATATTTTTGAGAAAAAATATATATATTATTTGATCACCAACTTTTGTGCTAAGTGTATATAGTATGTGTTATACGTGCTAGTGTATTAAGACTTAAAAATACACAAAATACTCATGAGAAGTATAAACACAAAAATACACATACAACATACAAGATGCATAATTCTGGTGCAAAGTGCAAAACACGAGATACTTATATTAATTTTTTAGAAAATAATATAAGTAAGATAATTAGTTAAAAATATGAAATATTTTTAACACAACAATACAAATACAAAAGAGAGTGATTGTACTTGTGCGATGCAAGTCTAGTGACTAACATTAAGAAAACGCGTATAGGTCATGACGTTAATTAAGCAAATCCGGTGAAGTTTACGATGCAAGGAATGCAAAGTTGTGAGTTCATGCTCCCCCTTTTCTTTTAACTGTTTTCAGTTTTATAACTTCGGGGGTGAAATACATGTATAAATATTACTATGTTTACAAATGGTATGATAACAAGAAGCACACTTGGTGAGGACGAGTACCAAGTGTGACGAGATATAAGAATACAAGAAGCGCACTTGGTGAGGACGAGTACCAAGTATGATGCGTTATGAGAAATGATACGAGAAATCGTGTCACGAATATGGTACATAAGCACCATTAATCAACTATATACCTAGACCGCAAAACAAAAGGTTAGATCTAACGGGTGTCGGGCAGCCACACTCTCGGTGAGGGCGAGTATCGAGTAGTGCTTTTGTGTCTCAGAATATGCCAACTAGAAAAATGCCTAAGGTTTGGTGACTTCCTATGTCGTGTCACATGTTAATGGCCTTGCAACCCATTAACAATCCTGATACTTACAGGAATACTTTATCTACATAAAATTCATACCATACTAAAACTTGATTTATAACTTGAAGTACGTGGGGTACACAACTAAACCTTGAATTATGCTTGAGTACGTGGGGTTCTCAAGAAAACGGGAATTATACTTGAGTACGTGGGGTACTCAGGAAAACTTGAATTATACATGCGTACGTGGTGTACACATGAATACTTGATTTATATATGAAAACTTGATTTATACATGACACAAACTATGTTTTCATACAAAGTATACAATAGTGAAATACAAAAACTGCATGAATTCACACCAACATTATGTTGACGTTTTTTCCAAAACTCACATGTATTTCAGGTAACTAAGATGGATGTGCGCGTGGTCTTACTCATGCTCGTGGATGTCTCTATGTTTATCGTTAAATAAAGTTTTAACTTTTAAGACATTATGCTATCTCCTGTTGTAAACACTTGACTTATGTTTTCAGTAAAGTAATGGTTGAAGTTACTTTTGAGCATGTAGTATGTTTACTCTTCGTATGCAATGAGAACCTTTCATGATCACACCTCGTGCTTCCGCCACAGAAAGGGGTGTGACATGATGATAATGATAAACAGAGATGAGAGTCTTGACTCAACTGTTGTGGGTAGCCAACTTATCTATAAAACAATGTTTTGTGTCATGAACACAGGATGTAGACTTGTTTAGAAACTGGGTACTTGATATGTGTTATACTATGATCTTAACCAATGCAATCTGTGACAACATGTGAATCGATTATTTTGAAACTGGTGTCATCAGTGACAACTGTTGGGAACATGAACTTGTGACGTAAACGCGTATGAAATCTAAACACTTGCTATGTGCTACGTGACAATAGTACTACGTGTGACTTGTTGAATATGTGACTTGAGAATGTGTTTACAAAACTGACTATTCTTGGTAACCACGGTAGGGTATGGTTTTACCAACTTGGAACGGGTAAAGTAACTTAACAATCCGAGCAATCTAAGGTGGGTTCATTCCTCTTGAGCATGCGTCCTGGTGGTTGGGACAGTTAGTGGGTATCCCTGAGACGGATAGGTGTTGGGTAAATCATGGGTATTCCTGAGAGGAATATTGTCACACCCCCAAAATCCACACGCGGAGTATCACCGCTTGGAGGCGTGACTGACCAGGATCAAGCCACCTGTCACACCCGCTCGTAGCGGAAACGCAAGGTGTGATCTGTCTGGTTTTCATTGCATAAATATCGATGTACATGAACAAACTATATGAATAAAACATACTCCATTGCCATTACATATTGTTTCAAAAGATTACAACATAAGTTTAGTGTGTCGGTTACAAACCATTAACATGAAAGTAAAGCGTTATTGTTTCATACATTAATTTGAAATAAACTACAAAGGTTTAAACCATCATATTTCCGCAAAGAGGCGGAATATAATAGTTAAACCCTTCAAAAGATGGCATGGAGTTCTTGTACTTGTTATCTTGACTGGAAAATCCGACATGGTCCTTTAATTCCCTGAAATACATGTTAAGTTTGGAAAACATCAACAAAAGTTGGTGAATTCATGCAATTTAGTTGTAAACGATGTATGAAAAACGTGAGTTGTAGTATGTAAAGCGTCAATGAAATCGTTGATCATTAATGTTTTGCAAGGACATTAATATGTGTGCCGAAAAAGGAAGCAAACCAACCCTAGACGATTTTATGCCGATTCCTATCGACTGGGACACAAACGCACTCTTCCGTAGGGGTACATGACCAAGAGTGGGGCTCGCCAAAACCCATTAGATCTAAGCCTTTGTTCCTTGGTCCAATCTGGATTAATGGTGCTTATAGTATGGCCCTATTTCGCACATGATCTATGGTGTTTCATTACCTAACTTTAACATACTCTGAACATGTATCCTCCCCGATAGTTGTAAAGTTTGTAAAACATTTAAATGAATAGGGGAACATGAACTCACAGTATCGCGTCCTGAAAATAGATGAAAATAAGACCTCACGTGCGGTCGTCCTGTATAGCGTGGCGACCTACAAACGTTCTTATTTTTGTTAGACACTTCGGTCTTTGAAAAGGACTTGAGTACAAGTCTTGTGTCATGAGTATGTGTAAGACTTGTGTGTCTTTACTGTTCGTTAACTGTGTATTCGATGTATGAGTTGTTCAATTGTTCGTTAACTGTGTATTCGATGAATGAGTTGTATAGTCGGATCTCGTCCGCTGAATCTCGTGTCTTGTATGTATCACTTGTATAGTTGTGTTTCTAAAAATAGTATCATTGGGCCAAGCCCATGTTTTCAAGTTATTGGGCTTAAATAGTGCTGGGCCTCAAATAGTGTTGGGCCTCGAATAGTGTTGGGCCTCAATAGTGTTGGGCCTCAAATAGTGTTGGGCCTCAAATAGTGTTGGGCCTCAATAGTGTTGGGCCTCAAATAGTGTTGGGCCTCAAATAGTGTTGGGCCTCAAATAGTGTTGGGCCTCAAATAGTGTTGGGCCTCAATAGTGTTGGGCCTCAAATAGTGTTGGGCCTCAATAGTGTTGGGCCTCAATAGTGTTGGGCCTCAAATAGTGCTGGGCCTCAATAGTGTTGGGCCTCAAATAGTGCTGGGCTTGTATAGTGTTGGGCTTGAATAGTGTTGGGCTTGTATAGTGTTGGGCTTGAATAGTGTTGGGCTTGTATAGTGTTGGGCTTTGGCCCATGTGTTTGGTGTTTGGGCTTAGCCCATGAGTTTATGTTAAGCCCAATGTGAAGTTAAGTCCATTAAGAAAACTAAGCCCATTATGTGTAAGTAGCCCATTTGTAAGAAAAATCTATTAAGTATATTAAGCCCATTTGTTTATAAAAATAGCCCATTAATATAAGTAAGCCTTTCATTTTTATAAAAACCCTTTTTATAAAAAATTTACTAAGTATAGATGTTACTAAATAAAAACATACTAGCTTTTATAAGTTTATAAACATCCGAAAATTTGTTATCGAAAGGATACTTATATTTCGTGTCGAAAGGTCGTCTAACGTCGTAGTAACTCCCTGGATTGGTAATTAACTTATGTAGTCGTCCGTCGTTCATTTTGACCATATTTGGTGTTCGATTATTCTAATCGTCCGCAACTCGTTTTAAGGCGTAATTATGTGAAGTCTCGTAGGACTTTTGTTATAACATGTTTTGAGTTTAAAATTGACATGAGATTCAAGTTCCTACAATGATATATATAGCTAATATACCAAGTAATATATCACACAAAAAATGTTTAAAGTAACCAAATATATATTTTTCTAAAAAAAATATATATTTTCCTTGTCTTTTATTTTGTAAACTCTTCTTTAATAACCTTTTTAAATCTTGTAGAGATTTACCCAAAAATGTTGTTATTTTATAAAATAAAGTTTTTATAAAAATTGGCCATATAACCTTTGTATTCTTGTCTTAACCATGTTTCATTAAACATATCATTTTCTTAATCAAATCACCGACAATTTACCCAACATCATCACTAAACATATGAGACTTTTATAACATGAAATTATCAAAATGATATCCAAATCATGTAGGGTTTTAACCATGATCATTTCATATACTAACAAGTTCAAAAACCAAGTTACATTTTAGTTTTAACAACTTTTATAAAAATCTTTAGTTGTATGTTAATTTTTATAATCTTGTGAAAGTCTTGTTTTTGAATATAAACCCTTAATACTTTCACAAGATCACTAGATATGATCATCCATTTAATCCTTTATGTTAAACCCTTTAACATAAACATGTATAATTTTTAGATCATATCTTTCAACATCTTCTAACACTTTATTTGTAGCATAATCATCATAACAAGATCTAATAAGCATATAACATGTCTAAGATCACAATATAAACAAACATAATTATGTCATGATTTTTATCTTTGCTTCATTGTATTTTTCTTGTTCATTATGTATGATTATATAGTTATTATTAGTTATAATAACAATCATAAACATAATATGTATAAAAAAAATAAAAATAAAGAAGCTTACTTCTAGCACAAGGCTAGGGATGATCTTAGAGATTAATAAGAACTAAGAAGATGATGATCTTGATGCTAGAACACCTTTGTATGGATAAAAATCCTTCCTTTCACTTCCAAAAGCCTTAGATCACCTTATGTTCCAAAGAAATCCATGTTGATCATGAAGGAGATGATAAAAATTATTGGGTTTTTGTGAGTGTTCTTGAGAAAAAGATGAAGATAATGGGAGTGTTCTTGGTTGGTGATGGATGAAAATGTGAAGTAATGAGGTTTAGACTTAATGGCTAAGTGTTGAAAATAATAACCAACTTATTCCACTTGCAACACTTAGTAATTACCAAGATATTTTACAAACATAAACAAGGGGGTGGGACCCCTTGTTCACGGTTACAAGGTGGGGGGGGGGGGGGTCTCATGTGGTAAAATAACTTAGTAAATTTTTAAGGTTTAAAATGAATTAGAAAGATGTAAGTGTTAAGGTGTTTAGGTTATGAAATTTTCCGAGATGTTTCGTGACTTGTAATAACCATAAACTAGCTTCGCAAGACCAAAAAAAAAATATTAACTAGTTCGCTAGTTGTGCCAAAATGTAGTTCGGATAATTGTTTAGTGCTCGTTTCACTAATAAATAGTCGAAACGTTCTCTTATGGAAGTTGTAGGGCAAATTTCCGTGATGTGTGTAATTGATATTCCATAAGTATTTTTATATGAAATTGGTGCCTAAACATCAATTTTTGCATCTTGTATTAACAATACAATTGCTGAATTTTTGCGGACAATTCATGAAATGGTCATTTTTAGCGCGTTTCGGACAGTTTTAGTGCTACCGGGCATTGGTAAATTATTGATCGAACTCTTGTATTCCCATATAGGGTTTAATATATAAATGATATTGGACTCTCACTCGAGTCCTAAAGATGTCATTTTAGATGTTTTCTGCGAATCCGGAGTTTTCGTCAGCACTCTAGTTCACTAGGCACTACTCTAGTTGTTTCGGTGAATTGTTTGCACTATTTCAAATGTACCCAATAAAAATGAATCATGTGTATTAACCAATGAATATTCCATGAGTTTTCTAAGATGTATACCATGTAATCATGCAGTCAGAATATTAAAAACACATGCTTGTATAATGTAAATCACTGTTTTAAATGTAAGTAAATTACCCGAAAGTGGCAGTTGTCACATTCTCCCCTTGTTATTTAGAATTTCGTCCCGAAATTCTAGCTTTGTTATTCTTTGCAGGAGTTTTCGGAAATAGGTGGGGATATTTTTCCTTCATTCGGTCTTCACGTTCCCAAGTATACTCGGGTCCGTGACGAGAGTTCCAACGAACCTTTACTAACTTGATACGACTTCTCCGTGTTTTATTGACCTTCCAGTCCGTGACCTCAACAGGTTCTTCAGTGAAACGGAGTTTGTCGTCAATGTGAATTTCATCCATAGGAATAGCAACGGTTACTTGTATTGGACTCTTTTTAAGATTCGTTACATGAAACGTGTGGTGTACACTGCTAAGTTCATCAGGTAACCTCAACTTGTAGGCAACAGTGCCAATCTTTTCTAAGATTTCAAATGGTCCAATGTAACGCGGGTTAAGCTTTCCACGTTTACCGAACCTCACTACGCCTTTCCAAGGTGAGACTTTCAATAAAACTTTCTCTCCAACCTCGAAAGATGCTTGTTTTCGTTTTCCATCAGCGTAGAACTTTTGTCGATCGCGAGCCGCCTTGATACGGTCTCGGATCTGAAAAATTTTATCCGTAGTATCTTGGACTAGTTCCGGACCAATTAATTGACTATCGCCCGTTTCCGCCCAACATAGCGGAGAGCGACACTTTCGACCATAAAGAGCTTCAAACGGTGCAGCTCGTATACTTGTATGGTAGCTGTTATTGTAGGAAAACTCAACTAGAGGTAGATGATTATCCCAATTGCCACCTAAATCCATAACACATGCACGAAGCATATCTTCCAGTGTTTGGATAGTCCGTTCGCTCTGGCCGTCAGTTTGTGGATGAAAGGCCGTACTTAGATTCAATTGAGATCCAAAGGCCTGTTGAAATGAATTCCATATTCTTGAAACAAAACGACCGTCTCGGTCCGAAATGATTGAAATAGGCACTCCATGACGAGCCACTATTTCTCTGAGATAGATTTCCGCTAGTTTCTCAGTACTATCCTTCTCCCGAATTGGTAAGAAGTGTGCGGACTTTGTCAATCTATCGACGATTACCCATATCATGTCATGACCTTTCGAGGTCCTGGGTAACTTCGTAATGAAGTCCATGGATATTTGTTCCCATTTCCAAGCGGGAATCTCGGGTTGTTGTAATAACCCAGATGGTTTCTGATACTCTGCCTTGACCTTCGCGCAGGTCAAGCAATTTCCAACATAGAAAGCGACATCTTTTTTGAGGTTAGGCCACCAATAGTACTCCTTTAAGTCTTGGTACATCTTATCTGATCCAGGATTGATCGAGTACTTTAACCTATGTGCTTCCTCAAAAATGAGATCTCGGAGACCTCCAAAGAATGGAACCCAAATTCTACCCGCAAAGTACAAAGTTCCATCCTCCTTTGGTACTAACTGTTTTTCCATGCCTCGAAGTGATTCTTCTAGAATATGTTCTTCCTTGAGCGCTTCTTGTTGTGCATTTTGAATTCGTGCGGTAAGATCTGTGTGAATTGTCATCTCTAGTGCTCGCACTCTTAGTGTTTTAACTCGTTCCTTGCGGCTCAAGGCGTCTGCCACAACGTTCGCCTTGCCCGGATGGTACTTGATTTCACAATCATAGTCGTTTAATAATTCAACCCAACGTCGCTGACGCATATTTAATTCTTTTTGGTTGAATATGTGTTGTAGACTCCTATGATCCGTGAAAATAGTGCACTGTGTACCATATAAGTAATGCCGCCAAATTTTTAAAGCAAACACCACCGCGCCTAGCTCTAGGTCGTGAGTGGTATAGTTCTTCTCGTGAACTTTCAGTTGGCGGGACGCGTACGCGATAACCTTTTTACGTTGCATGAGTACACAACCCAAACCTTGATGCGAAGCATCACAGTATACCACAAAGTCATCGGTACCGTCGGGTAATGATAAGATTGGTGCAATGCACAACTTGTCTTTAAGATGTTGAAATGCTGCTTCTTGTTTCTCTCCCCAATCGAATTTCCTGTCTTTCTGTGTAAGAGAAGTTAGCGGTTGAGCAATTTTTGAAAAATTCTCAATGAATCTCCGATAATATCCCGCTAAGCCCAAAAATTATCGCACTTCAGTAGGAGTCTTGGGCGCTTCCCAACTCTTAATCGATTCGATCTTCGACGGGTCTACTTGAATACCCTTCTCGTTCACTATATGCCCGAGAAATTGTACTTCACGAATCCAAAACTCACATTTGGAAAACTTCGCGTATAAATTTTCCTTTTTGAGTAGTTCTAAGATGGTTCTCAAATGTTGTTCATGCTCGGCTGCCGATCGTGAGTATATCAAGATGTCGTCAATGAACACTATGACGAATTTGTCGAGATACGGCTTGCACACGCGGTTCATTAAATCCATGAAGACCGCCGGTGAGTTCGTTAAACCAAAAGGCATAACGAGAAACTCGTAATGACCGTAACGAGTCCGAAAAGCCGTTTTCGGTATGCTTTCTTCTTGAATCCGTAACTGATGATACCCCGATCGCAAGTCTATCTTTGAATAAAAACTCGACCCTTGAAGTTGATCGAAAAAGTCGTCAATCCTCGGTAGTGGATACCGATTCTTGATGGTGAGTTTATTCAACTCTCTGTAGTCGATACACATTCTGAATGTCCCGTCCTTCTTTTTCACAAAAAGAACTGGAGCTCCCCAAGGCGAGAAACTCGGTCTGATGAATCCCTTATCCAACAACTCTTGAAGTTGTGTGGACAATTCCTGCATTTCAGAAGGTGCTAATCGATATGGAGATTTAGCTACGGGTGCGGCTCCTGGTACCAAGTCGATGTGAAATTCGACTTGTCGATAAGGCGGTAGTCCTGGCAAGTCTTCAGGAAAGACTTCAGGAAATTCTTTTACTACCGGAATATCTGTCAACTTCGGCCCATCGGCCTTCTTGTCTACAACATGCGCTAGAAAGGCAATGTAACCTTTCCGTAAGTATTTCTGCGCTTTCATGCAATTGATGATCCGCAATGGGGTGTCGCGCTTCTCTCCATGTATAACAAGTGTCTCCTTGTTCGGTAGTGGTAGGCGAATGATCTTCTCGTGGCAAACGACTTCGGCTCGATTGTTGGATAGCCAATCCATGCCAACCACTACGTCGAAACTACCCAATTCAACGGGTAAGAGATCGATATTGAATTTTTGTTCGCCAAGTTCTAAGGTACACTCCTTAACAACTTCTCCCGTCTCTATTAGTCTACCGTTAGCCAATTCTATAGAATATGGAACATCTAGTTTACTAGGTTCCAAGCGCAGAATATTTTTAAATTCTATAGAGATAAAACTAAAATCGGCTCCGGTATCAAATAATATGGATGCGAAATGATCATTGAGGAGAAACGTACCAGTGACCACATTAGGGTCTTGGCGCGCATCCTTGGCCCCAATCACAAAAGATCGACCATGAGCTTGAATTTCTTTAGGACAGTCTCTCTTGTAGTGATCCTTGCTTCCGCATCCAAAGCATCCCTGATTACGACCATTCCCGTTCCCATTCTTGTTACCAAAACCACTTCCTGATCCAGTATTATTTCTCGTTCCCCAACATGACTCAGTACGGTGGCCAAGCTTGCCACACTTATCACACTTGACAAGCCGACAATCACCCACGTGATGAAATTTGCATCGCTCGCACTTAGGTAAAGTACCAGCGTACTTCTTAGGACCAGTGTCGTTTGTGGCTACAAACGCCTTTGCATCCTGTTGCGAGTTGTTCTGTCGCCTGTTGTTGTTGTTGTTGTTGTTGGGGTTATTGTTATTGTTGTTGTGGTTGTTGTTGCTGTTGTTGTTATTACTACGGGTTCCCCTCTTGAAATTCGAGTAATTCCTCTTCCCACGGTTGGAAGACTCAACATGTGTTTCCTTCTTGTCATCACCTTTCTCAGTGAATATCTTCATCCTGACCCCGTCTTCCGTAAGACTCACGGCTATAGTCACAGCCTGAGTAATATTCGTGGGTTTAGCTGCAGTAACCAGACTTCGAATCTTGTCAGAAAGTCCCCAAATATAGCGTTCGATACGCTTGTATTCTGGTGTTACAAGATAAGGAATCACGCGAGACAGATCGTGAAATCTTTGCGTATATCCCGTGATATCAGCTCCGACCATGGTAAGGTTCCAAAACTCGTTCTCCAACTTCTGGAGTTCAGCACGAGAACAGTACTTTTCCCTCATACGTTCCTTCAGTTCCTCCCAAGTCAACGCATAAGCAGCGTTATCACCCAAAGTTTGCACTTGTAGGTTCCACCAGGTAAGGGCCTCGTTAAGAAACAAGCCAGTAACGAAAGTGACTTGCTGATTAGCAGAACATCTGCTCATTCTGATAGTGGAATCCGTTTTCTCAGTCCATCTCACATAAGCCACAGCACCGCCTGTGCCATCATAGTTAAGCGGCTTGCAGTCTAGAAACTGCTTGAATGTGCACCCTGAAATTGGACAACGGATTTTGAATGAGCAAACAGTGAATCGCACGAATAGATTAAGAAAGAAATTTGATGTGTTGTAATAAAACGAATAAACGTTACCCGGAATATTTGTTCCACCAGAAGTACCGCCTGGACCCTGGCCTCCCGATCCGCCGGTGCCACCACTTGTTTCGACACGGGATGCCTCATACAGTGCGATAGCTTGAGCGATTCTCTGTTCTATAAGTGCATTCAGTTCTGCCTCGGTCGTAGGCATTGGTGGAGGTGGGGGTGGATTAACTGTCCGTGAACGTAAAACTTTCCTCGGTGGCATGATTCTTCCAAAGGAGAAATAGGACAAAGATTAGACGTTGATTTTGTTTGTTCAAAAAGAAATATTCATAACATTAACAATAATATCACCACCAAATATATAATGCGAGTAAATAAGTTAACATAAATAATAAGGGATGTCCAACCAGACCTCTCATTTGCATTTAATAGATAACACCAAGTTTTATTTATATATATAGTCAACCGGTTACATAATCGTTTGAAAGGAACAAAAATAGAGTCGGGCTACATAACCCGGTCATACTAGTCTAGTACAACAAAAGAGATAACCAAAATCTTCCTTCCAACTGCGTGTTCCGCTGTATGTCGGCTGTCTTCAAACTTGGTGGAGCATCAAATATGTACACAAAACGACTATAACTACCCGTCCCAAAAGTATACTACCGGTAACCATAGTCTATGCTGGGGGAAAAACTGGTGGTGGAATAGGGAATAACAACCTGCGAACCTCAGAAACTCTACCCTCCAAATCAAGCACCAAATGGTGAAGGAACACACTCTGCTGCTCGAGTGTCAGTACCCGAGTAGGTAAATCCACTGGCGGTAGATCCGCTGGTGGCATCTGTGGGGGTAGTGGGGGTAATGGTGGTGGTCCTGGTGGTAGTGGTGGACCATGAAGTACCATACCAATGAGGTGAGTAAGCTCATCCTCTAGTTCACTAACTCGACGTATAACAAAGTCTATCTGATGCTCAAGTGTCTGAACACGAGCACGTAGCTCAATAGTAGCAGCCGGGTGGTGCACTGAGTGATATGGATCTGTAAGGGGCATAACATGTGGGTATAGATCCATGTCCCCGGGTGGTACATGGGCGTGTCCTGAGGGTCCTGCCTCGTCAGTGTGGTCTACGTGTGGTAGAATAGGAACAACCTGATCATGTGTAGGGACAACTGGCTCATCAGGTATGACATCATCCAGCTCAATGTCTGCATTGCGCTGTAGGCCAATGGCCTGCAGTGCAGAGGAAGTAACAGATGCATAAGAAGAAGCATTTGCATCAGTATCGGAATCAGAAGAGATAATAATAATCGGAACCACCGGTGCGGCAACCTCTAGAATAACCAAGTCATGAGCATCCCCGTATCCCAACTCGTCACCCAAATGCTCCACTGGAATCACAGGAACTACAACATCGTCCTCCTCGTCGAAGTCGCCAATGAAAGGCATCATGGCAAGAGGAAGGACATCCAAGGGTATAACCTCTATAACATGTTCACCCACTGGGTGACCTATGATAACAACCTCGTTGAGTAGAGGGGCACATCTAGCACATCATCATCAATGATTTCTCCTAACATGTAAGCGTCCAATATGTCACCACCAATTGCGAACGGCTGGAAATCATCCACGTCGCTGTCAGAAGTAGAGTCGCTATCAGATAAGATGACCTGTACCTCCGGCACAACGTCATCGTCAGACACAATCTCCATGGGGTCTACATCGTCGTAAAGGTTACTTCCTTCGGAGGAAGACATGATATCCTGAGAAATAAGTTGTTCGACACGTATGAGCATTTGTTACGTTACATATATACACAAAATGTATTTTTCACATAAGGTTCATTTTAAGTTATCCTACTTGAGTTGTGTGGATTAACTTAAAGTTGCATGTCTACCATTTAGATGACTAAGACACTAATGTCCTTGCTTGCTTTGTATGAGATGAATTCTTGTTGAAAATGGACCATGAAAATGTTTATGCAAATGAAAACATGTGTTTGTGTTTAAATGGTTTTCATGAGAGATCCCTAGTGATTGTAGACTTAGACTCAATAAAGAATCCTGGTTCACTACAATCGATGCTCTGATACCAGTCTGTCACACCCGCTCGTAGCGGAAACGCAAGGTGTGATCTGTCTGGTTTTCATTGCATAAATATCGATGTACATGAACAAACTATATGAATAAAACATACTCCATTGCCATTACATATTGTTTCAAAAGATTACAACATAAGTTTAGTGTGTCGGTTACAAACCATTAACATGAAAGTAAAGCGTTATTGTTTCATACATTAATTTGAAATAAACTACAAAGGTTTAAACCATCATATTTCCGCAAAGAGGCGGAATATAATAGTTAAACCCTTCAAAAGATGGCATGGAGTTCTTGTACTTGTTATCTTGACTGGAAAATCCGACATGGTCCTTTAATTCCCTGAAATACATGTTAAGTTTGGAAAACATCAACAAAAGTTGGTGAATTCATGCAATTTAGTTGTAAACGATGTATGAAAAACGTGAGTTGTAGTATGTAAAGCGTCAATGAAATCGTTGATCATTAATGTTTTGCAAGGACATTAATATGTGTGCCGAAAAAGGAAGCAAACCAACCCTAGACGATTTTATGCCGATTCCTATCGACTGGGACACAAACGCACTCTTTCGTAGGGGTCCATGACCAAGAGTGGGGCTCGCCAAAACCCATTAGATCTAAGCCTTTGTTCCTTGGTCCAATCTGGATTAATGGTGCTTATAGTATGGCCCTATTTCGCACATGATCTATGGTGTTTCATTACCTAACTTTAACATACTCTGAACATGTATCCTCCCCGATAGTTGTAAAGTTTGTAAAACATTTAAATGAATAGGGGAACATGAACTCACAGTATCGCGTCCTGAAAATAGATGAAAATAAGACCTCACGTGCGGTCGTCCTGTATAGCGTGGCGACCTACAAACGTTCTTATTTTTGTTAGACACTTCGGTCTTTGAAAAGGACTTGAGTACAAGTCTTGTGTCATGAGTATGTGTAAGACTTGTGTGTCTTTACTGTTCGTTAACTGTGTATTCGATGTATGAGTTGTTCAATTGTTCGTTAACTGTGTATTCGATGAATGAGTTGTATAGTCGGATCTCGTCCGCTGAATCTCGTGTCTTGTATGTATCACTTGTATAGTTGTGTTTCTAAAAATAGTATCATTGGGCCAAGCCCATGTTTTCAAGTTATTGGGCTTAAATAGTGCTGGGCCTCAAATAGTGTTGGGCCTCGAATAGTGTTGGGCCTCAATAGTGTTGGGCCTCAAATAGTGTTGGGCCTCAAATAGTGTTGGGCCTCAATAGTGTTGGGCCTCAAATAGTGTTGGGCCTCAAATAGTGTTGGGCCTCAAATAGTGTTGGGCCTCAAATAGTGTTGGGCCTCAATAGTGTTGGGCCTCAAATAGTGTTGGGCCTCAATAGTGTTGGGCCTCAATAGTGTTGGGCCTCAAATAGTGCTGGGCCTCAATAGTGTTGGGCCTCAAATAGTGCTGGGCTTGTATAGTGTTGGGCTTGAATAGTGTTGGGCTTGTATAGTGTTGGGCTTGAATAGTGTTGGGCTTGTATAGTGTTGGGCTTTGGCCCATGTGTTTGGTGTTTGGGCTTAGCCCATGAGTTTATGTTAAGCCCAATGTGAAGTTAAGTCCATTAAGAAAACTAAGCCCATTATGTGTAAGTAGCCCATTTGTAAGAAAAATCTATTAAGTATATTAAGCCCATTTGTTTATAAAAATAGCCCATTAATATAAGTAAGCCTTTCATTTTTATAAAAACCCTTTTTATAAAAAATTTACTAAGTATAGATGTTACTAAATAAAAACATACTAGCTTTTATAAGTTTATAAACATCCGAAAATTTGTTATCGAAAGGATACTTATATTTCGTGTCGAAAGGTCGTCTAACGTCGTAGTAACTCCCTGGATTGGTAATTAACTTATGTAGTCGTCCGTCGTTCATTTTGACCATATTTGGTGTTCGATTATTCTAATCGTCCGCAACTCGTTTTAAGGCGTAATTATGTGAAGTCTCGTAGGACTTTTGTTATAACATGTTTTGAGTTTAAAATTGACATGAGATTCAAGTTCCTACAATGATATATATAGCTAATATACCAAGTAATATATCACACAAAAAATGTTTAAAGTAACCAAATATATATTTTTCTAAAAAAAATATATATTTTCCTTGTCTTTTATTTTGTAAACTCTTCTTTAATAACCTTTTTAAATCTTGTAGAGATTTACCCAAAAATGTTGTTATTTTATAAAATAAAGTTTTTATAAAAATTGGCCATATAACCTTTGTATTCTTGTCTTAACCATGTTTCATTAAACATATCATTTTCTTAATCAAATCACCGACAATTTACCCAACATCATCACTAAACATATGAGACTTTTATAACATGAAATTATCAAAATGATATCCAAATCATGTAGGGTTTTAACCATGATCATTTCATATACTAACAAGTTCAAAAACCAAGTTACATTTTAGTTTTAACAACTTTTATAAAAATCTTTAGTTGTATGTTAATTTTTATAATCTTGTGAAAGTCTTGTTTTTGAATATAAACCCTTAATACTTTCACAAGATCACTAGATATGATCATCCATTTAATCCTTTATGTTAAACCCTTTAACATAAACATGTATAATTTTTAGATCATATCTTTCAACATCTTCTAACACTTTATTTGTAGCATAATCATCATAACAAGATCTAATAAGCATATAACATGTCTAAGATCACAATATAAACAAACATAATTATGTCATGATTTTTATCTTTGCTTCATTGTATTTTTCTTGTTCATTATGTATGATTATATAGTTATTATTAGTTATAATAACAATCATAAACATAATATGTATAAAAAAAAAAAAAAATAAAGAAGCTTACTTCTAGCACAAGGCTAGGGATGATCTTAGAGATTAATAAGAACTAAGAAGATGATGATCTTGATGCTAGAACACCTTTGTATGGATAAAAATCCTTCCTTTCACTTCCAAAAGCCTTAGATCACCTTATGTTCCAAAGAAATCCATGTTGATCATGAAGGAGATGATAAAAATTATTGGGTTTTTGTGAGTGTTCTTGAGAAAAAGATGAAGATAATGGGAGTGTTCTTGGTTGGTGATGGATGAAAATGTGAAGTAATGAGGTTTAGACTTAATGGCTAAGTGTTGAAAATAATAACCAACTTATTCCACTTGCAACACTTAGTAATTACCAAGATATTTTACAAACATAAACAAGGGGGTGGGACCCCTTGTTCACGGTTACAAGGTGGGGGGGGGGGGGGGTCTCATGTGGTAAAATAACTTAGTAAATTTTTAAGGTTTAAAATGAATTAGAAAGATGTAAGTGTTAAGGTGTTTAGGTTATGCAATTTTCCGAGATGTTTCGTGACTTGTAATAACCATAAACTAGCTTCGCAAGACCAAAAAAAAAATATTAACTAGTTCGCTAGTTGTGCCAAAATGTAGTTCGGATAATTGTTTAGTGCTCGTTTCACTAATAAATAGTCGAAACGTTCTCTTATGGAAGTTGTAGGGCAAATTTCCGTGATGTGTGTAATTGATATTCCATAAGTATTTTTATATGAAATTGGTGCCTAAACATCAATTTTTGCATCTTGTATTAACAATACAATTGCTGAATTTTTGCGGACAATTCATGAAATGGTCATTTTTAGCGCGTTTCGGACAGTTTTAGTGCTACCGGGCATTGGTAAATTATTGATCGAACTCTTGTATTCCCATATAGGGTTTAATATATAAATGATATTGGACTCTCACTCGAGTCCTAAAGATGTCATTTTAGATGTTTTCTGCGAATCCGGAGTTTTCGTCAGCACTCTAGTTCACTAGGCACTACTCTAGTTGTTTCGGTGAATTGTTTGCACTATTTCAAATGTACCCAATAAAAATGAATCATGTGTATTAACCAATGAATATTCCATGAGTTTTCTAAGATGTATACCATGTAATCATGCAGTCAGAATATTCAAAACACATGCTTGTATAATGTAAATCACTGTTTTAAATGTAAGTAAATTACCCGAAAGTGGCAGTTGTCACACCACCAATCATATTGAACATATAGGTAAATAGTAAAAGTCATTCATCAATACGAAAGGTGTTTTCAAAACCAAACATCAATAAGTGTGTAGCGGAAGCATAAGTATGTAAACCCAAAGTAAATCATAAATTCAAATGTTTAGATAGTTAACATGGCATCATCGATCCATGTCCCACAACGACCTGCTCCTCCCTGTGCAAGCTCCAAATGTACCTAAGGTCCTGCAAGGCATGCAGCAGAGAGTCAACAACTAGTTGAGCGAGTTCACAGTTAATAAGTTCGTTATAACAAATCATATATGCATTTAGTGGGGGCTTCCCATGTAGGTATGTGCTAATAGTGGGGGTTTCCCATGGTCATATGTATTACTAGTGGGGGTTTCCCACGTTTATATGTATTATTAGTGGGGGTTTCCCACGTTTATCTTTACTAATGGGGGCTTCCCATGTTTGTACTTACTAGACTATTGGCAACCATGTGTTCTTCTAAATCCGAGAACAAGAATACGTACAAGGTCACGTAGGATTTACGTGAGTGCCCTTCCCCGAGGACAGTGGTACGTGTGGGGTTTTACGTAGGTTTTACGTAAGTGTCCTTCCGACCCGGAAGACAATGGTAGGTATTAGTTTACGTAGGTTTTACGTAAGTGTCCTCCCGACCCGGGAGACAATGGTAGATACTAGGTTACGTAGGTTTTACGTAAGTGTCCTGACTATCCTGAGGACGATGGTCTATAGTCTAGCGATAGCGTAAGTACGAGTAGTTATCCATTTCAAATAATCCAACCCAATTCCCAACCCGGGAATGTCACACCCCGACCACGTAGAACATACGAAACGTGGCGGAAACATCGGGGAGTGTTGTAACAGAATTAATTGTGTCAAATCCATGGTAATTGAAGTTTCGTTTTATTGATTAAAAGTGTTACAATGTCTTAACCAACAAGAAATACAACATAATTAACTAGTCTTGCATCTTTTATTGTCACTAAAGCCCAAGTCTGCCTATATGTATCTTGATCATCTTATGCCACAGTTCCTGAAAAACACATGTGAAAATAGGTACGTCAGCATAAAAATGCCTGTGAGATACATAGGTTTTGTGAAAATAGGTTCCATGACTTATGTTTGAGAAAATGTTTAGTCATGAACCTTGTAATTTGCTTTGTTTTGTAAATCATTTGAAATTCGATAAGATCAGATGATATGTATAAATAAGTAAATAATGTATGGTTAAATAAATAACCATGTAAGATGAGTTTGGATAAGATAAGTTGTTTGTAAAACAATGTCTTGTGAAAAGTATGTCATTTGTATAAAATGTTCTATGTCTCAAACTGAAATGATTCAAATAACGCTACAATATGTAATACCATACAAACACTTATATATAGGAAGTACCAGCGGCGTATCCACCATGCTTGTATCATATTACACACGCATCGTTACTTAATCACTTAATCAAACCAAACCAACCAATGTAAGAAGTCTATGTTTAAATCAATTGTCAAATGTATTGGGTAATATGTCAAAGTGTTTATGTCAAGATGTAAATCATGTCAAATGTCTATGTCAAATATCCATGTCAAATGTCTATGTCAAATATCCATGTCAAATGTCTATGTCAAATATCCATGTCAAATGTCTATGTCAAAATGTCATGTATAACGATGTACTAAGTAATGCACACAATGGGCACACCTAGCATGAAATGTCATGTAAAACGATGTACTAAGTAATGCACACAATGGGCACACCTAGCATGAAATGTCATGTAAAACAATGTACTAAGTAATGCACACAATGGGCACACCTAGCATGAAATGTCATGTAAAACGATGTACTAAGTAATGCACACAATGGGCACACCTAGCATAAAATGTAATGTAAAACAATGTACTAAGTAATGCACACAATGGGCACACCTAGCATGAAATGTCATGTAAAACGATGTACTAAGTAATGCACACAATGGGCACACCTAGCATAAAATGTAATGAAATCATGTACTATAATGTACTAACAAACATAGCATGTATATGATGTGAAAACAGGAAAGCATGAAAGTAACAAGTAGGCACATGTGTTCCACCCCAAAACAGTTTGGAAAACAGTAAAAGAGGGGTCTATGTACTCACCTGAGATTGCTTAGTAGTTCTGGAGTGACAACTAAACAATGCTAGAGATCGCGGATATCAAACGGCACCTAATATAGGTAACTATGTTAATTAACCGGACCTAGATCGGAAGATCGGGTAGTATTAGGGTTTGTAAACCAAACGAGTGTAGAGACTCGTGTCATTTGGTTTAACAAAGCCTACATACTAAATGAAACTTAACCTGAGTGATTTCGACCCATTACGACCCGTTTAGGTAGCTTATGCTACTTTAACGCGTTGTTCGCGTGAAACGCTTTCGGACCGCCTAACTAGCCCTATGACAAGTGTTATATGCCTAAACATATTACATAATCAGTTATGTGACAACGGTTTAGGTTACATATGCTTAATTACCAATTATACATGAAAAGGGTATTCTGGTAATTTACCTAAGGCATATAAACTACCTATCATACAACTACTTAAACGATGTGACCATAGGGTATAACCTCGGTAGGTTATTCCCTACCTACTATGGTCACCTAATGTGTTTGGTCGGATCCTAATGATCGACCAAATGGGTCGGGTTCGAGGTATAAGCGATTTATTAGATCGCTTACCCTACGACCCTAGACAACGTGGTAATCAGTAGGCATAGTCCCAAGGGACTATGACCATCGTGATTACAATCACGTTGCGAAGTCCCTACGAACTTCGCATTGACCATTACTGGTCAACGCTGAAAGTCAAACAAAGTTTGACTTTCTGACTCGAAAAGCAGTAAAATAAGGAAAAGAACGAAAGAATACTTACGAAGGGTCCCCGAATGCTAATCGTGATCACAATAACTCAGGTATGAAACAATGGTTCCAACTTAGAGTCAAATAGATCAGATTCTTGTAAGTAATGAGGTTGGGGGTGATGGGGTATTTATAGTTTTCGGGTAACCGTTAGGATCGTTTGTCGAATATCGTGCCTTAATCTCATGCGTACACTTGTCGGAACCTTATGGTGGCTCATTTGGTCACTCACCATAAGAGATCAACATGTGGCAAAGTGATTAGGAGTGGGTAACAGCTGTTAACAGCTGGATTAGAAGTTTCTGATGTGCAGACATAAGCTTACGGACCTCAAAGCTGCCAATGTTGAGGTCCGTAAGGTAAAACTTTGGCAGATTTATAGTTTTGGTCCCTGCAGTGCAATCAGCCCATTTTCGACACGTTTAAGGCCCGTTAACCCCATTTCAAAGCTCTAAAATGAAGTTAAAGTATAGGGAACTTAAAATGTGCTTAATAATATCTCGGATGTCGGTTCGTTTAGCCGTACGGTTGCGATGTTCGGTTAATTACGACGGAATGCGCATAAGCGCGAAAAACGAACCAAATGACGCGACGAATGGATTTTTCTTATGGCGAACACTAAAATATAATGTAGTCATGCTTACATAAATATTTGGATGTCCAGATGTATTCAGAACGTAAGTTATGTGCGAAAATGCAAACTTGTGCACTTTTTGACACTTTTAGTCCCTGAATGCCCCAAAAGTTTATTTTAGCACACCGAACCCCTCAAAGCCTATTTCTAAGCTATGTCAAGGATATTTAAGGTGTGTTTAACTTATGGTCATGTTCCGGAATGTCTGTTACAGTTCAAATTGGCATACTTTCGCAGTTTGTCAACTTTAGTCCCTGTAAGCGAATTAACATGTTTTTGCCATACCAAAGCCTTCAAAACTTATTTCTAAGTTATGTAAGGGTTATTTAAGGTATGTTAAGCCTATTTCACTATTCCGGAGTGTTCGTTGGATTAAACTGGTTATATTTACGCATCAGTGCGCGTATAACCTTCCAGAAAGCGATATAGTGTTTGAAATCGAACAAGAATTGATATGTGTAAACGATACACATATTTTTACAAATCCCAAGTATGAAATACAATATTTCACTGGCTGGGCATTTGTTTGATGGTTGAAATGACACAGGTGTTACAGTCTCCCCTACTTTAGGAAATTTCGTCCCGAAATTAATTCGTAGGAGTCTGTCTATGACTTTGTTTCAAATAGTCATCAAAGATATGTAAAGCATAATCTGATTATTTTCCTCAACGGATATTTTTCAGAAGCGAAAATGAACGAACAGAGTCATTTTCTTCAACGGGTTCTTCGGAAATGGAAAATAAAGGAATAAACTAAACGGATATACATTTCCCTCAACGGATATTCTTCAGAAGTGAAAATGAATGGATGATTCATTCTTTCTCAACGGATTCTTTGTCAGAAATGGGAATGAAGGAATAATCCACGGATATTCATTTCTCTCAACGGATATTCTTCAGAACGAAAATGAACAAACGGGGTCATTTTCCTCAACGGTTTGTTCTTCAGAATTTGAAATGAAAGAAAAATCAGCGGATATTCATTTCTCTCAACGGATATTCTTCAGAACGAAAATGAACAAACGGGGTCATTTTCCTCAACGGTTTGTTCTTCAGAGTTGGAAATGAAGAATTACACAACGGATATTCATTTCCTCAACGGATAAATCTTCAGAAACGAAAATGAACTAACGGAGTCATTTTCAACGGTTGCTTCCTCAGAGTTGGAAATGAAGGATTACACAACGGATATTCATCTCCTCAACGGATAAATCTTCAGAAACGAAAATGAACTAACGGAGTCATTTTCAACGGTTATTTCCTCAGAGTTGGAAATGAAGAATTACACAACGGATATTCATTTCCTCAACGGATAAATCTTCAGAAACGAAAATGAACTAACGGAGTCATTTTCAACGGTTATTTCCTCAGAGTTGGAAATGAAGAATTACACAACGGATATTCATTTCCTCAACGGATAAATCTTCAGAAACGAAAATGAACTAACGGAGTCATTTTCAACGGTTGCTTCCTCAGAGTTGGAAATGAAGGATTACACAACGGATATTCATTTCTTCAACGGATATTCTTCAGAAGTGAAAATGAATGGATAATTCATTTTCCTCAACGGTTATTCTTCAGAATGGAAATGAAAAGATAAACAACGGATATTCATTTCCTCAACGGATATTCTTCAGAAGTGAAAAATGAATAGCTAGTTCATTTTTCCTCAACGGATGCTTCATCGGAATTGGAAATGAATAGGGTTAACTCTTGATACATGATAGAACTTGCTGTGATTTCTGTGCACTAAATTCCATAATTATGTATGCATCCATAATTACGTAATTCCTTGCATAGTCCGCACAGTTTGTTTTGAAATGTTGTGGGGAAAGATATCAAACCTGAGATGAAAGTGACTAGACTACCATAGGGTCCTTTTAATTAGATCAACAGAAGATCTTCTTAATTAGGCCACTAAGGAGTCCTTTCAGCTATATCATCACATGATATCCCTAACCAGATTTTTGGATCAATCTGTTTAACTAGACCACAAAAGGGGTCTAATTATGAAGTAGTACATTATAATTCAAGGGACTTTAACTACAACGTAGAAGTCCATTAAGGATTTAAGTAGTACCTTTGGGTATCCTACTATGAATCTCTTGCACAAAGATATGTAAGATTTTACGAGGATTTGAATAACATAAATTGGATCACATGACACATAAAGGATAACACATAAGCACATAACCACATAATTGTTTAATTGTTATTTTCTTGTTATTGATTGCTATTAACTTGGCGCCTCGTACATCGTTTCTCTTGGAAGAAACGGGTACTTAGGATTTTTGTGAAAAACGCAAAAGATCATACAATGGAAGAAATTTGGGAGTAGTCTGTTTTTCAAGGAATGCGGTTCCTTGATTGTCGGTATTGTAGGGGATATGTTGTTTATACATACAATCACATAAATACATTGCAATGTAAATAAAAGATTTATTTATAAACAACGATAACAACTGTTTCTTGGATCTCGACAACAAAAGGAAATAATACATAAGACGTGATTATTTCTAAACAATGTTGTCTTCTGGTTGATCAAATGCTCATCCCTGCGCTGGATTTGCATTAGCAAGCCTTGGGCAATTCCTTCGAAAATGGCCCATCTCGCCACAGTTGTAGCAAGATCCCGGTGGAAAACGAGCTTGAGCAGGATTGTTGTTAATCTGATTTGGTGCTGCTGCTGTTGGGCAAACCCTCGCTGTATGACCTATAAGTCCGCAAACTTGGCATGTGCGGCACTTCACACCAGCATGATGATGTAGGCCACATTGGTTGCACATGGGTGCAGTTCCTTTGTAGGGTTTCCTGGCAGGGGGTTGAGCTGGTTGGTTGGGGACGGCTTGATCATTGTGAGCGACCACGGCGAAGTTCTGAGAAGCCTTTCGCTTCTTTGACTTCTTAGAGGATCCAGTCTGTTCATCCATGGTCTTTGATTCCTCGATTGGTTTCGATTCCTCGACCAGTTTCTTGTCACCCTTTCAGAAAAGCTTACGTTTCCTGATCTGCGATTCAGTCAAGGTTGCAGATAACTCAATGGCCTGCCTAACAGTAGTAGGGTTGCTACCAGTCAAAATGTCTTGTATTGAGTCGGGAAGGCCATCAATGTACTTTTCGATCGCCTTATCCAAAGGCGTGACCATGTTTGGGCATAACAGACTTAACTCCTCATAACGGTCCGTGTAGGCTCGATGCTCACCGCTGTCTTGCTTAAGATCATCAAATTCCCTTTCCAAAGCCCTGATCTCGTGACGAGGACAAAACTCCTTCATCATGAGAGCCCTAAGTTCGGCCCATGTCTGTGCTAGAGCAACTTCTGCACCACGATCTCTCATAACCCCATTCCACCACGTAAGGGCTCTCTTCTGGAACACACTCGAAGCAAACTCGACCTTGCGATTGTCAGGACACTGCACATGGCGGAAAGTATTCTCAATGCTCTCGAACCATTGAAGAAGCCCAGTCGCTCCCTCAGAACCACTAAACTTGAGTGGTTTCACCGAGTTAAAACTCTTGAAATTGCATGGACCATTGTTGTTGTTGTTGGCTTGATTCCATTGAGCAAAGAGGTTTGGGAATTGAGCAGCCATTTGCTGCGCAATGATTTCTGCCAATTCGGCAGTCGCTATCTGGCTTTCGCGTCGAGGAGGCATTCTAAAAGAGGAAACATGAAATGAAACGAGTGAGAGGATTAGACGAAAAGAATGAGATGAAACAAATCTGATGAAAGCAAGGATAGTGGTCATTTGTTTGTTACTACAAAGCAACAAACGACCTCGGTGAATAATCAAAGTAAATAGGTCAAAAATAATGTATCGCGAAGACATGCTCGCCTATAAGTGAACACTCATCCCAAGAATTCCCAGGTAAGCACAACTGGTCTCGCGTCTGATGAGATGTATACGAAGTGCTTGCCTAGACAGAAAACCCAGAATACAGGCATTCACCCTTCCAGTTTGCACGTGTTCACATTATTTAAAACCCAAAACCTTGACGAGATTTTTGAAAATTCAAAGGGGTTCAAAACCATATAACAGAGGGTTCAAAACCTTGTAATAAATCATCCTAGAACAGATGATTAGTTTTCAAAGCGGTTTTGAAATTTATGTTCTTGTTGTGGTCGTCGCCTAAGGGTAGGTGACAGTATTGTTTTATAACTAAACGCAAGTAAACTCGCGTTAGGGTCCTAAGAAGGTTATAGACTAGGTCAAAGCATTACTAATTACTAATAACCTAATTCCCTATAACCATTGGCTCTGATACCATCTTTTCTGTCACACCCCGACCACGTAGAACATACGAAACGTGGCGGAAACATCGGGGAGTGTTGTAACAGAATTAATTGTGTCAAATCCATGGTAATTGAAGTTTCGTTTTATTGATTAAAAGTGTTACAATGTCTTAACCAACAAGAAATACAACATAATTAACTAGTCTTGCATCTTTTATTGTCACTAAAGCCCAAGTCTGCCTATATGTATCTTGATCATCTTATGCCACAGTTCCTGAAAAACACATGTGAAAATAGGTACGTCAGCATAAAAATGCCTGTGAGATACATAGGTTTTGTGAAAATAGGTTCCATGACTTATGTTTGAGAAAATGTTTAGTCATGAACCTTGTAATTTGCTTTGTTTTGTAAATCATTTGAAATTCGATAAGATCAGATGATATGTATAAATAAGTAAATAATGTATGGTTAAATAAATAACCATGTAAGATGAGTTTGGATAAGATAAGTTGTTTGTAAAACAATGTCTTGTGAAAAGTATGTCATTTGTATAAAATGTTCTATGTCTCAAACTGAAATGATTCAAATAACGCTACAATATGTAATACCATACAAACACTTATATATAGGAAGTACCAGCGGCGTATCCACCATGCTTGTATCATATTACACACGCATCGTTACTTAATCACTTAATCAAACCAAACCAACCAATGTAAGAAGTCTATGTTTAAATCAATTGTCAAATGTATTGGGTAATATGTCAAAGTGTTTATGTCAAGATGTAAATCATGTCAAATGTCTATGTCAAATATCCATGTCAAATGTCTATGTCAAATATCCATGTCAAATGTCTATGTCAAATATCCATGTCAAATGTCTATGTCAAAATGTCATGTATAATGATGTACTAAGTAATGCACACAATGGGCACACCTAGCATGAAATGTCATGTAAAACGATGTACTAAGTAATGCACACAATGGGCACACCTAGCATGAAATGTCATGTAAAACAATGTACTAAGTAATGCACACAATGGGCACACCTAGCATGAAATGTCATGTAAAACGATGTACTAAGTAATGCACACAATGGGCACACCTAGCATAAAATGTAATGTAAAACAATGTACTAAGTAATGCACACAATGGGCACACCTAGCATGAAATGTCATGTAAAACGATGTACTAAGTAATGCACACAATGGGCACACCTAGCATAAAATGTAATGAAATCATGTACTATAATGTACTAACAAACATAGCATGTATATGATGTGAAAACAGGAAAGCATGAAAGTAACAAGTAGGCACATGTGTTCCACCCAAAAACAGTTTGGAAAACAGTAAAAGAGGGGTCTATGTACTCACCTGAGATTGCTTAGTAGTTCTGGAGTGACAACTAAACAATGCTAGAGATCGCGGATATCAAACGGCACCTAATATAGGTAACTATGTTAGTTAACCGGACTTAGATCGGAAGATCGGGTAGTATTAGGGTTTGTAAACCAAACGAGTGTAGAGACTCGTGTCATTTGGTTTAACAAAGCCTACATACTAAATGAAACTTAACCTGAGTGATTTCGACCCATTACGACTCGTTTAGGTAGCTTATGCTACTTTAACGCGTTGTTCGCGTGAAACGCTTTCGGACCGCCTAACTAGCCCTATGACAAGTGTTATATGCCTAAACATATTACATAATCAGTTATGTGACAACGGTTTAGGTTACATATGCTTAATTACCAATTATACATGAAAAGGGTATTCTGGTAATTTACCTAAGGCATATAAACTACCTATCATACAACTACTTAAACGATGTGACCATAGGGTATAACCTCGGTAGGTTATTCCCTACCTACTATGGTCACCTAATGTGTTTGGTCGGATCCTAATGATCGACCAAATGGGTCGGGTTCGAGGTATAAGCGATTTATTAGATCGCTTACCCTACGACCCTAGACAACGTGGTAATCAGTAGGCATAGTCCCAAGGGACTATGACCATCGTGATTACAATCACGTTGCGAAGTCCCTACGAACTTCGCATTGACCATTACTGTTCAACGCTGAAAGTCAAACAAAGTTTGACTTTCTGACTCGAAAAGCAGTAAAATAAGGAAAAGAACGAAAGAATACTTACGAAGGGTCCCCGAATGCTAATCGTGATCACAATAACTCAGGTATGAAACAATGGTTCCAACTTAGAGTCAAATAGATCAGATTCTTGTAAGTAATGAGGTTGGGGGTGATGGGGTATTTATAGTTTTCGGGTAACCGTTAGGATCGTTTGTCGAATATCGTGCCTTAATCTCATGCGTACACTTGTCGGAACCTTATGGTGGCTCATTTGGTCACTCACCATAAGAGATCAACATGTGGCAAAGTGATTAGGAGTGGGTAACAGCTGTTAACAGCTGGATTAGAAGTTTCTGATGTGCAGACATAAGCTTACGGACCTCAAAGCTGCCAATGTTGAGGTCCGTAAGGTAAAACTTTGGCAGATTTACAGTTTTGGTCCCTGCAGTGCAATCAGCCCATTTTCGACACGTTTAAGGCCCGTTAACCCCATTTCAAAGCTCTAAAATGAAGTTAAAGTATAGGGAACTTAAAATGTGCTTAATAATATCTCGGATGTCGGTTCGTTTAGCCGTACGGTTGCGATGTTCGGTTAATTACGACGGAATGCGCATAAGCGCGAAAAACGAACCAAATGACGCGACGAATGGATTTTTCTTATGGCGAACACTAAAATATAATGTAGTCATGCTTACATAAATTTTTGGATGTCCAGATGTATTCAGAACGTAAGTTATGTGCGAAAATGCAAACTTGTGCACTTTTTGACACTTTTAGTCCCTGAATGCCCCAAAAGTTTATTTTAGCACACCGAACCCCTCAAAGCCTATTTCTAAGCTATGTCAAGGATATTTAAGGTGTGTTTAACTTATGGTCATGTTCCGGAATGTCTGTTACAGTTCAAATTGGCATACTTTCGCAGTTTGTCAACTTTAGTCCCTGTAAGCGAATTAACATGTTTTTGCCATACCAAAGCCTTCAAAACTTATTTCTAAGTTATGTAAGGGTTATTTAAGGTATGTTAAGCCTATTTCACTATTCCGGAGTGTTCGTTGGATTAAACTGGTTATATTTACGCATCAGTGCGCGTATAACCTTCCAGAAAGCGATATAGTGTTTGAAATCGAACAAGAATTGATATGTGTAAAGGATACACATATTTTTACAAATCCCAAGTATGAAATACAATATTTCACTGGTTGGGCATTTGTTTGATGGTTGAAATGACACAGGTGTTACAGGGAATCCCATGCCTTGGCTGTGTGAACTCACCTTGGTTTGCTCGGCAGATACACAAAAGGGTTTCTTGAACTATGAGTGGTCAACCACGTCCTAACAGGGTTACCATACAAGTCAGGTTTTGACTCAAGTAATGCACATAGGTTTACGCATAACTAACAGGTTTCAAGCACGTATAGATCATGGCAGCATTTTAACAGTCAAACAACACATTCAACTTGTGAAATTTAAATAAGCCCAATAGCACTCAGCCCAACATATAACTTACGGCCCAAAAACAATAGACAAATCATCTTGTGCGATCAGCTCTATTACCCCCCATGTCTACGGCCCAACAATTAAAAACAAATAACCAGCTTGTGCGGCTCATTTTGGGCTTGAAGGCCCAACCATTAAACACATGCAGCATGTGCGATCCGACAGACCTTGTGCGACTGGATGTGCCTTGTACGACTGACCAGACTTGTGCGAAAGGACCCCTTATGCGACTAGGGGCCTTGTGCGATTGGTTAACAAACTTTCGTGAATCAAGCAGTCAGTTACATCTATTCCATCATTTCCTATTTTACAATAAGTCAACTAACAGTTTATCTTATTTCCAATTCCATATACTATCAATCAACTAACCAATTTATTATTTAATTAATAAGAACAATCAAATGCATAACAACTCATCATCATCCTTAAAATCTATCATTCAAAACATCCAACATGGTCGACAACTGTCCATCACCTCCAAAGGTTATTGGACCAAATAGTTGGGTGGTTTGACTAATTATTAGATTGAAATATGCAGACCCCTTTATCACAATCATGTGCAAGTACTTATGAAGCAATCCTTAAAATACAATCACATGCTCAATCCTCATGAATACACACTGTTCGATCAAAAACAACAATCATTCCACCCATCCCATCAACACACATTCTCATGCTAACATGCCATAACCTAAATCAATTATAGACAACTTTAAATCGATTTACAACAATATGCATGTGAGCCGATTTCATACATTCATAATCTAACACATCTTATTCATTATTATGTAATCATCAGATCTCATCAAAATCAACATACATGAGAACTGATTATCAAGAACACTATCATTCAACATCATGATCTATCATGTTAATCGAACCCTAAATCATCATGCAGCTATATTAGCACACACATCAGAATATCATCAAACATGTATACGATAAATCCGAACACTAACCGGATAAGAGAGGATTGAAGGTTAATCCGAATGATAGACTTCGAGTGAGAGGCTCCTTGTTGCCGTCGAGTTCAAGAGGAGAGAAAGAGAGCACTAGGGTTTGGTGTGGTATTGTGTGATTAACAACAAATGAGAAAAACAACTCCCTAATGGAGTGTGTGAGCGAATAAGAGGTGTGGGCCGAACCCCACCTTGGGCCGCCCTTGGACCAGATGTAAGGAGTATAGCCCAAACGAGCTTGTGCGATCGAGTGTGTGTTGTGCGTTTATATCATACATACATTCACAAGCACGTATTAACATAACATTCACATAAATATTCACTTCATAAAAGTCACATATCGTACACATACGTTATATCAAAGTACAAAGATCGGTTTGGAAATACGAGTTGTCACATTATCCCCAACTAAAAAGAAATTTCGTCCCGAAATTTGGTACGCACTCACTGAGGAAGCTAGGTAAGTTGTATCGTTCACTGGTTTTCTTGGGGTGTCACAAATATGTCTTTTGGGTAAATCTAGAATGTTGGATAATATACTCATCCTATCACCATTAAAGTCCCTCCTTGTTGTTTGTTACCTGAGAGGTAACAGGGTATTAGTTGGTAGCGCTACTTAGGTTTGGCACCCTAACCCCGTACCTGAGAGGACGGGTGTGAACTAATGACCTAGTCATGACCAATGCTTTGATAGGAGCATTAGAGAAAGGGAAAAATAATCTGGAGCCGTCTTGTATTCAGGGTATTATTAACATTGTAATCAATGAACGGAATTAAACACATGGTAACTAACGTTTTCGTAAAACTATGAACTCACCAGCATTGTCTGATACACGTGTGTGCATGCTCGCAGGTTATAGGTATGTGTGGATGTGGAACTTACTGTCTGGGATGCTGGAGTGGTCATGGGTCGAGATACATGGAATCGCGAGACGAGTTTAATGGTTATCATACATATGGATTAAGAAACACTTAACTTATGATTTATGCTTCCGCTGAATACGATGATTGGTAATTACTGTTTTGTAACACTTTATATTCATGAATGAAAGTTTATTTAAAAATCTTGTATGAGTTCAATATGATTGGTGGCTAGATCCTAGTACGTCACACGTCCTACGGTGTTTCCGCATGTGGTATTTTGGGGGTGTGACAGTTTGGTATCAGAGCCACTGGTTATAGAGAACTTGGTTTTAAAAACGTTTTCATAAAACCAGACTATAATCGAACAGTTCTGAACACGTGAATACGACCATGACACTCAGCTCCAGATTGCAAGGTTCGTCTTTTCATCTGTGGTATACATTACATGAGTAGCGTACATTTGTTTATGATGTAACATACAAACACACACTCGTCACTATAGCATGATTACATGAATTGCTTGCTTACATTATGATGCGTTGATAGCATGTCATAGTCCTTAGATTCTCGAGATCTTATCATTTTGATAAACTCTGTTTGGCATTTGAGTTTGAGGAACCATTTGACATGAGTTAGGAGGAACTGAGATGAGCATGCAAATCGCAATATTATTGTGGGTGCACACATAATAATAATGTGAGGTGCATGCGAGTCTCAGTGAGGCTTAACAAGTGAAAAAAGGGTTCCGTTCCATTATTTGATCGAAGTGAAACACAACAGTCTATAGGAGTCGTAGCAGTGATTGTCCCCTACTCGAACATGATCTTTTCACTTCTCACTGAATCCTTGCGAACCTCGAAGCTATCAAGTATTACTTGAACACATCTGGACGTCTAACGGACTGTGTAGGATGTTAGGTGCTAGTACGAACGTCCCTGAGTTGAATGTCGCACCCTCGAATGATTGGTTTATATCATTCTCACTTATCTTCATTTGCTGGAACTTAACATATTTATGCCTTAGATCCCGAAGTGCGATCACTTCTGCAACACTCTAGCAGCATACCGTGTGTTACTCAATCGACATGCAGGATCGATGGATAAGAAGATGAGCGTAGTACCATGCCGACCTCAGTCAGCGGCTCATGGGAGCCAACTCTTACGAATCAATCGGGGCATAAGCGATGACAATTGACTGTAGTATGGAATGTGTGACTGCCAGCACAATGAGTAACGCCTTAGGACGTGACACGGAATGTGAAAAGATGGACTTGGTCGGTGAAAGATCATAGGACTCCATTTCAAGCAATGACATTAGAGGTAACAGTCACGGCAACATCAAGATACTCGTATTTGTAACCAACAGTATGGAAATGGAGGTGCCAACAACATGGATTGGCCATGGTTAAATCAAGATGACAACAACCAAGGAAACGACATCATTACTGGAAATCCTCGTAACGATAACAACAACACTGGAAATGATACTCATGGAAGGGCATTTTGGATTGGTGTGGGCGACGCAAGGATAATAGCAACATGGTAGCTTGTATGGTTAAAAAATCGCTTCGTCTCGGTTCTATATAACCCTGATGCTTCTCGAAACCGAACCTGTTGTGGAACCGGCTGATGGCAAGTTAACTGAAGCCTCGTATGTTCGTTGGGATGCAAACTCGGCCTTGAGGGATAAGCGTTCGACATCAACCTTCTTTCTACTATCCTTTATAGTTTCGGGGCAGTAGTTGTGTAGATTGGTTATCTAGATATCGTGTAGATATACCTTGTGGGAAGGAAATTTTGCGTCACTTTATACTTTGAAATGTCAGAGTAGTGTAAAGGTTAGCATCATATCAGCAATCAAGGCCCAAAAATGTCTACAGAGGGATTACCCCGTTATGTTAGCAACCGTTACCGATGTTAAGGTTAACGAAAAGAGGATCGAGGATCCTCCAATTATTCATAATTTCTCTCGGTGGGCTACCCGAGGAACTTTCAGGGTTACTTCCGCAACTGCTAGACAGAATCTCAGTTCGACCTCGCGCCAGAGGCAACCTCGATTACTTGTACTTCTTACCGTCCTGCACCAGGAGGGTTGCAAGAGCGGTCTAATCAACTACAGGAACTGTTAAACAGGGGTTTTTGTCGGATCTAGCTTTTCGCTTTAGGGAGCCCCAGTGATATCCGTGAAGATGAGCCATATCGTTGGACATGTGTACTGATTTCTGAGAACTCAACAAGGTAACAGTAAAAAACCATTTGCCTCGACCATGTATTGACAACCTGTTGACCAGCTACGAGGGTCAAGCTCCTATTCGAGGGTGACTAACGAACGATTTATTGTCAGATGGAAGTCTAAGGGGAGAATGCTCCTACAACGGCATATCAAACGCAGTGTGGCCATTTCAACGTTGTATTCCATGACCTTTGGGCTAATCATCACACCAGTAGCGTTATGGACCATAAGAATCGACTATGCTTATTGATGACGTGTTGAATCATTTCTAGGAGAAAGGAACATCATGGACGACATCTGTATCTTATTTTACAGCTCCTGAGGGAGGAGCCATCACGTGGGAAGCCTTGTTAAATGTAACATCTAGATTCGGGAGATGCATTTTGATCATGTAACCAAGGAAGTGGGAATACACGTGGATCTTGCTAGGATCCATTTTGTTAGAAACTGATCGACACCAAAGATTCCTTCGGGGATACAACAATTTCTTGGTTTCGCTGGATACTATCGTAGATTCATCACAGGATCTTCGAAGATCGCGCAGCTTAAATCTCTTTACCACAGCAGGGTGCTGTGTTCGTGGAAGACAAAACAGGAGGACGGCTTTTCAACTTTCGAATCCCAACTCTGCAATACACTAAGCATCGTCTTTGCCCGAGGGTGTGGGTGATCTAGTGGTATACCATGATGGTTCGAATCAGAGTCCCAGTTACACACCGATGCAACACGAGAGAGTGATGACTTACGTAATTGAGTTACAAAAAGGAACTGCATGACACACAACCCGGGATGGAAACTCTGGTCTTTGGATTGAAGCCGGAGGCTTTACTTGGACGGTACCGAATGCACTACTTAGACCGATCACAGGGGCCTCCTGTGTACCCTGGTTTCGAAAGAGCTAAATCGGTTAATGGCATCGCTGGATGGAACTTTTGGGATGATTACGACTGTGAAACTTGAATGTGCACGAGCTTTGCAACTCACTATCGACTCTAACCTACCTGATCAGACTTGCTATGTTCAAACTGGAGAATTGAAGGAAGAGGATTTTCAAGTTGAACCCATGCGGGGCATGGAGAAGCAACCTTTGGCAGGTCGGATGATATTCCATCCCTTATGGAACGAATGTGGATCTCATTATACGGTAACTTTAGGGAACTTGTGTTGAGCAAAGCGCACCGGCCTTGATATTCTAGTCGTCTGGGTTTCGATAAGAGATATTAGGATCTATAAACCTTGTACTGGTGGTCGGGCATGAAGGCCCACCTGGCAGTGTATGTGAATGATGTTTGACTTGTGGGAAAGTCAAGGTGGAGTATCAGCAACCACAAGTATCGAAACGGAAACAATAACACCTGGGGTGATCGTTGATTGTCTTACGTAACCAGCGCACTTTATTGCAATCAAGGACATTGACGAGTCATCACAGTTTGTGAATATTCCTCTGGGAGAGGCGGCTTTTAGGCACGAGGTGCCAACTCTTCTTACCTCTGATTTTGAACTACATCCGATTTATGACAGGCAATACGCAACACCCTCGACTCATGTCTAGACATGAACATTGCTTATCACCGTTGGACAAATGCTCAGAACAAACGAACCATCTTGACACTCTAAGACATGCTGTGAGCATGTGTGTGATTGACTTTAGTAAGAATACAAGGACATTTACCTTTGGTTGAGTTCTACCGTAGCAGTCACCATTCTAGTATTCAGACACCTCTATTTGAGGCATTGCATGGATAGTTACACTAATCTCCTTGTTGAATTAAGGTGGGTGACAACCTAATCGCAGGTCTAAGACGTATATTCGAAACTCTTGGGAAGATTGTTTGAATCGAAAATCGTTTTGCGGACGCGAGTGGCCATCAGGAAAGTTGATAAGCTTAGGAAACACTGGGAGCTCGCTATAGGCGACCGTATCCTGTTGAAAATATCGCCATGGGAGGGTGTGTTACGCTTGGGAAGCGTGGCAAAATTAATTTACGCTACGTTGAGTTATTCAGAATTCTAGAAAGAAGCGGTCACGTCGCTTACAAACTCGAGTTATCCAACAAATTGGATAACGTACATGATGTCTAGAATCTAATGCAGTGTTTGTCCAATGAAACGCTTGTGATACCCTTATTAGAGTCTGAGGTTAATGACAAGTAGCAGTTGTTCAGGAATCTACTGAAATCATAGACCAGGACATCAAGGATCGTTAGCATAGTCGAATTCCAATCGTGGGAGTTTGTTGGAACTCAAGACGTGGACTGGAGTTCACGTGGGAACGCAAAAATCAGATGAAGCTCTAGTATCCTCAATTTTTCAGGTGGTTGAACCAACTTTTGCTATCATTGGTGAATTTCGGGACGAAATTCCCTTTCAAGTTGGGGATGATGTGGTACCCGCGGAAAATCCACAGTCAACCTGAGTTAACATCTTGCTGTTTTGGATTACATGTCAAATTTCGGGACGAAATTTCTTTCAAGTTGGGTATGATGTGACAACCCGAGATTTCAAGGTCCTTCCTCTACGTATTGGTTGTTTCATAATCCTGTTTTAAGTGGTATCTTGTGTATTGTGTTGGAATGTTTAAAGGAGTAGACTTAGCATGTTTGGTTGTAACATTGGATTATGCAAGTCGATGAAAAACTAAAGTTATACGTCACAACTTTCTCCTCGATGAAATACTAGGAGTTTCGTCGCCAGTCGAGTTTCGTCGAAGATGTTTCGTCGCCAGTGGGGTTTTTCGCCGGCCCATCTTTCCCCGAAGCCCAAGGAAGGGCCCAACCCGCTTATTCGTTTATTATTAGCGCATAGGGTTTTATCCCTCACAAAAACTCCTTCTGTTGCCAACCCTAGTGAACGACGGCAGCCCTTCTCTTTGTCCCTTGAAGCCCTCTCCTTTTAAGTAATCAGCTTTTCCTCAGCCTAGCAATCGGTTAGTGTGTTATCATTATTTTTGATTTCTCTAGTTATGTGCGATGTGTATGTGTATGCGTAAGAATAAGCATGAGTTCGAGTATTGTTTGCAAACTAATTGAGCATGATTGATTCATTAACATGTTGATTATTGACCATGGGTATCTGTGTACGTTTGGTATAAAACCGATTTTATTATGTTGATGATTTAGGGTTCGTGAATATGATATAGTTTAATGATATGCGCGATGTGATATTCACTAATTCGATTAACGGTTAATGTTGATGTTATTTAGGGTTATGTATTTGAATCTAGAAAGCATGCTATTGACTTTGTGTTAGGCTGATGAACAGACGATTAGGGTTGTATAGGAATCAATTGAGAACTGTAACTGTCTGTTTGGGGATTGTGACGAAAAACTAGTTTCACCATGGATCTGGTCCTTGACGAAACATGGGGTGTTTCGTCACCCATATTCTCGACGAAACACTAAGGTGTTTCGTTACCCCTCATCTCGACGAAACATGGGGTGTTTCATCGTGTAAGTAAATGAGCTAAACAGTTAGGTTGTTTATGATGTTGTACACCGGTATTTGTGAAACTTAGTCTGTTGTATGATGATAATGATAAATAGAGATGAGAGTCTTGACTCAACTGTTGTGGGTAGCCAACTTATTTGTAAAACAATGTTATGTGTCATGAACACAGGATGTATACTTGTTTGGAAACTGGGTACTTGATATGTGTTATACTATGATCTTAACCAAATGCAATTTGTGATAACATGTGAATCGATTATTATGAAACTGGTGTCATCAGTGACAACTGTTGGGAACATGAACTTGTGACCTAAACGCGTATGAAATCTAAACACTTGCTATGTGCTACGTGACAATAGTACTACGTGTGACTTGTTGAATATGTGACTTGAGAATGTGTTTACAAAACTAACTATTCTTGGTAACCACGGTAGGGTATGGTTGACCAACTTGGAATGGGTAAAGTAACTTAACAATCCGAGCAATCTAAGGTGAGTTCATTCCTCTTGAGCATGCGTCCCGGTGGTTGGGACAGTCAGTGGGTATCCCTGAGAGGGATAGGTTTTGGGTAAATCATGGGTATTCCTGAGAGGAATATGTCTTTTGGGTAAATCTAGAATGTTGGATAATATACTCATCCTATCACCATTAAAGTCCCTCCTTGTTGTTTGTTACCTGAGAGGTAACAGGGTATTAGTTGGTAGCGCTACTTAGGTTTGGCACCCTTATAGGATCGTTTTAACGACCAAATGAGTCAATCAGAGGCAATACACAACTGTTTGAGAGGCGGAAACAAACAAACAATCTAGAATCAGTAAAGAATTGAGTAGAAACAGAGTATTTCACTTTAAAACAAGCTTCTCATTCCAAATAAACTTGATTACACGGTGGAATTTCAGCAGCACTTCGTGACACTCTGACTAATTCCGTATGAAATGAGAAGCCCAACACACCTATATATATGCTGCTGATTCCGTTTGAAATGACACATGTCATTTCAATCGGAATTAACAAATCTAATTCCGTTTGAAATGACCATGTGTCATTTCAATCGGAATTACATCAAAAACATATAAAATTACATTTATAACCCTATACAAGCTACAGACATGACCTAGACTGATAGACGTAGGCTATAGACATTACGCACCAACAAACTACCCCTTGGATATTGCCGGAGTCTTCAGTCTGGTCTTCAGCTCTTTCTTCATAATGACTTGAACTTTTCTTCCCTCGGCTTAGGCTTTTTCAGCAACAACTTCCTAAGCTTTTCATTTTCTGCAGCAACTTTCTGTCTTTCTTCAGCTTAATCTTTCATGAATTTACCTCTTTTCGCTTCAAGTTTCTTCTTTTCTTTCTCAGCTTTCAATACTTCCTCTTTCTCAATCTCTCTCCATTTTGTCGACCATTTATTTTCTGCATTAATTCCTTTCTGGAAACAAATAGATACAACCTTCTGAAATTGCATTGCCTGCTCTTTATCTTCAGCATAGTAACAGATCTTGTTTACAAACAAACATTCAATGTCTTTTGCTGAGTAGTTGACAATCCAAATTGGATCATACAAGTGGATATATCTAACTTCATTTTCCACCATGTATGTGATTACCGCTTCCGTCGACAAGTAACTGTACACCCAACACACAAACCCTTTGTAAAATTCTTGTTCCATCTTTGGCAATTGAATATTCTTGATCACCCTTGGTTTCTTTATCTACAGAATGGTTTCTTCATCACCAGTCACTGGATTTATCACCCTCACTTTCTTTGGATAATGAGGCTTCCAGTGTTTGAATTCTCTGAAAGCTTCAAACTTGATAAAACCCTAAACAGCCACATCATTTTTCTAATAGGATAATCCAAACACCTAACTTTTGCAAGTTCTTCAACATCCCACCAGGGCAAGGTCATAATATCTTGAATGTATTCAAAGTACTGCACACCATACTCTCTACGAATAGCATACACATTGACCTGTGGTAGAAAGCCCCAATTGATTATATCACCCAGCGAAACATCTCTATCTCTTTTGTAAAACTTCAGTGGGCGTTTGAATTTTCTTTCATAACTCTTTCGAAACCATTTCTTTCTTACTTCCTTCTGTGCATCTTTCACTGTACCATCAAAATTCGTATCTTTCAAAACTTCTTCTACTTTCCTTCTCAATTCATCGATGTTCTCTTGACTGAAAAATTCAACAAGTGTAGGATAATCAGAAGTATCCACATCCACATTCTCTTCATCACTGCAATCCTCAACCTTAACCCTGTCATAAAGATCAGCATCCTCCACATACTTGTACTGATACTCAGGCTACTGGTTGATATCGAACTGATTTAATTCATCTTCGAAATCAAACTTGAAGGTCGGATCATCAATACGCGTCATTTTAATAATATCATTCATGGTGTAAGTATGCCTGAACTCTCCTTCTTCTATATCAGGCTCTAGACGCAGAATTAACTTCTCAACTTCATCAACACTTTGATCAACATTCTCCCCCTCACCGTCAGCATTCTCTGGCTCTTCATTTGCATCGTCATGCAAATAATCATCGACATTTCTTTCATTCGAAGCTTCAGTAACTTTAATACCAGATGTACCCTGATCGTCATCATTACCATCATCGTCATCATCACTACTACTTGCAGAGTTTACATCATCTACATCATCTTCGTCTTCTTCATCATCATCCTCTTCATCATTACCAAGAATATCATCAATTTCAACATCAACATCGAATATACCAGAAACTGACGAAATTGGCAAAACAGATAATACTGGTTCTACTATAGGTTCAGATACAATCATTGCCTTTTCAGAAACATCACCTTCAAGACCTTTGCCTTTATTTTTCATCTCAACTTCTAATTCAGCCTCTTTCTTTGCTCTCATCTCTTCTCGTACAATCTCATCAAATCTCTGTTCCAGAGGCATACCAACCACATTCTCTAATACTTTTCTCAACATATAATTTTCATGTTCATTTCGAGCCTTGATTGCTTCCAACTCTTTATTCTTCAGCTTGATGTATTCATTTTGTTGATCTTTTCGAGTTTTTTCTTCCTCTAACTCAGCAACTTTAACTTTCAGAATATCAATCTCTGTCTGACCAGCTTCAACTTTCTTTAACAATGAAGAATTTTCAGCTTCAACTGTCTTTACACGCTTTTTGAGTTTCTTCTCATGATCAACTAACTTCTTGTTCTCAATCAACACTTTTTCCACTTTCTTTTCCGAACTCTTAACTTGCACATCAGTCTCAAAATTGAAATCACCAATGTCTTCAAGTGCTATATTCTCTGGAATGTTTGGAAAGGTTTTGTAACCCGAAGAACCAGGTGTAGTTTGAATAGGTGGTTGTGTGGATGGTTGTGTTTGAAAGATTTGCTGAGATGTAACAACAGGTTGTTGTTTATATGGAGGTGTAGCAATATGAATATGTGGTGGTGATAGATGTGATGGTGATTGGTTTGGTGATGGTTGTCTTGGTGGTGATTGATGAAATGGTGAAAGATGTAATGGTGATTGGATTGGTGATGGTTGTCTTGGTGGTGATTGATGAAGTGGTGAATGAATTGATGATGGTTGATGTTGAGGTTCAGGTGAAGGTTGACTGGGTTCTTGGATAGGTTTCTTGTTCATCAAGATCTTCAATGTCTTTTCTTTTGGAGTAACCACACGTTTCCTTCCAGTTGCTTTCTTTTTACCTCCAGAAGTAGGTGGCGTTTGAACATCTTCTTGTGAAGGAGTATACTCATGATCATCTTTCTCCTTTCTTCTTTTTCTTTTTAACAATCTTTCCTTCTCGATCTTAGCTTGAACTCTTTTAGCACGTTCAATTTCATCAATTTCTTTATCAGATGAACTTGATGAGCTTGTTGTACTTTTGTCTACATCGTCACCTTCTTCATCACCATCTACTTTTTCTGGTTCAGCATTATAATCAGTAAGATTTTTCAATAACTTCGCAGATTCAGGAGACAAACAAACATCTCCTTCAACATTAACTTCAGTTTCAGCTTCAACTTCGGCTTCAGCTTCATCATCTGATTCATCAACAAGCAATGTCTTAACATCTTTCTTTTGACGTTTCTTAGGTTAAGAAGATGAACCCTCCTCTACTTGAACTTTCGGAGTTGCTTTCCTACTCCTCTTCTTTTTCTCTTCTTTCAAGAACCATTCCTTTTGCTTTTCTTTGAAGTCTTCAAGAATTTTCAATTCATCTGCATAGCTCTTCTCTTTCATCTCTTTCACATTTCTCCAGTTCTGATGATTGACTGGATCTGGATCTTGATAATTCTTATCTTTGATTAAGCCAAAGAATTCAGCTTTTGTTTTTGGCTCTGGATGGTTAGGATGATATCTGGCCAATTGTTTCACAGATTCATTATCCATGTGAGATAATACCTGCAAATCATTGTTTTCATCTCTTTCAAGATCAGGATATGCATGATCTAACATCATTTGAACCGATCGTGGATACACCCAAGTCTTGTTCTTTGAAGTAATGTTCTCAACCATATAATGAAATACAATCTTCGAAAAATTGTACTTTTTGTTTAACACAAGAGCTGTCACCATGTTCATTTGATAATCCCTCATTGCATCATAAGCTCCCTTTCGATGACTTAGAGCAATCAACACTGAGTGAATAAGAAACTTGTATGGCTTCGAAAATTTTGACTTCAAGTAGCTAGCACTGTTCAGTGCACTAGTATAGCCCATCCGCAGCATACAGCCTTTGACCATCCTCTCTGGGAATTTTGTAGGAGAGTTTACATCATCAGGAAAATCCAACACTTCACGGATAAGTGCCTCCGAGATAATAATTGGTTTGTTTTCACCATTGAGCTTAACAAACGAATTGATCACTTTGTTTTCTTCATCATAAGTTGCCTTCTCCCAAAAACGTTTGATATGAGATCTAAAAACCAAATGTTGATTCGTCAAAGCTTTCTGAATCGGCAATCTTCTCATAAACTCCAGAATACTATTGAAATCAGACAGCTTTGGAATCGTTTCCTCATCGAAATCACAACAAGTGTTGTGTAGGGCATCAAACAACACATTCAAAGGCTGAAAAACAACATCAAACATTCAAATCAATCACTTTGAAAATTTTTCATCAAAAAAACACTACATTTAAACGGAATCATTTCAAACGGAATCATATTTCAAATGGAATCACAGTTCAAACGGAATCAAAGTTCAAACGGAATCAAAGTTCAAACGGAGTAACATATGACAAGTTGAAACGAGATTACAGTTTGAAACGGAATTACAGTTTGAAACTAAATGACATCTTGAAACGAAATGACTATTTGAAACGGAATCACTTATTCTACATCTCATGCGAAAACACCGTTTGAAGCGGAATTACAGACAAACAATTAATCTTGATCAGATGATGAAATTGATTAACTTGGTTTGTTTTATGAAGAATTCCGAGCACATGGGTATAATTTTTATCCATTTTGTCCCACACACACAACCTAGATCTAAGTTCAACAACCCTGTTCATCGTCAATCAAATGGAAACAACAGAACTGGTTCAATCAAAGCCCTAAGACAAATCTACAACCTATTCCGACTACACATGTATGAATATCGTTGATTTTATTTAACATACAAATCCTAGATCTATGTTCTTGGTCCTGTTCAAACGCTGACAAACAAAAACAGTTCAAATCTGGGTCAAATTGACTATCAATCTCGCCTTTCCCATGATAATAGTTGAGTAAACCGACTAAAATCAGTATATCAAACAAAAAATGAGCAGAATAACAGCTTAAAATCGATGATATGAGGATTTCGCTTGAAATCGCCTGATGAGGTTCTTTGAAGCGGAATCAGAAAACTAACCTGTTCAAGCGGAATATCTCCTCTATTTATAGGTGACCTAATTCCGCGTGAAATAGGCACAAGTACATGTTCAAGCGGAATCACCAACTCAAGCAAGATTACATCTTCAACCGGAATTAGTGTTTTCAAGCGAAATTACCTTTTCAAAATTTCAAATTTTTTACTTTTTGAGATTTTACCGACACGCCCAGTTAACCAAGTCCAAGTTAATGACCTTGGTCAACTGTTCAGCCTACTAAGTCCAACTTAATGACCTTGGTTGACCAATTTATGAAGTTTGCTGACTTTCAGAAACAATTTAAGTTCAAGTTAATGAACCTTTATTCTTTCAAGCAATTACCAATCACTTTTTCTCAATCTTCTGCTTACCCAACCTTCATGATCCAGACTTGTTCAGCACATAAGACTTTGATCATCTGATCCCCAACATTCGTTGTCGAAAATAAGACGAAATGCAAATCTTTTTGGATTTTATAAAATGCTAAACAAACAGACAATATTTTTGGATTTTTTTATAAGCAACAAGACTGTACAAACAATATTTTTGGTGAGCGTGTTAGGGGATCATATCAGCTGCTGACAAGCTACAAGCACCGTTAAGCTTTGATTTCATACCAAGTATTAAACAATTCGCTTTGATTGTCGATATACTTATCCACTTAAATTCTCACATAAATTTCAATCTGTTCAGGATACCATTTAGTATTTTAAGGCTTAACTCATACGCGTGTACCACCTCAGAATATACTCCCGTATCCAGATCCCAATATTCAGTCTTACAGGTGAGTATACCGAGATGATATCTGTAATGGGTTAAATGCGAGGGCCGTGAGAGCTCAGGCTATTGCTTCCGCAAAATCAGAGAGATGACGGCTTCGACTTAAGGTGGGTACCCTTTGGGGATCTTCTTTTACAACAGCACATGATTAGCATTTTTCAATGTTTCATCATTTTTTATGCTGAGGGGAGGCTTATATTTCAAGCAGCGTAAAGTATTCTCCGGGGACTAGGCCATTGCTTTCGCAAAATCAGAAGTCCCGGGATAATACCCCAGATATCACTAAGTATAAAGACCTAGTATCTCAGAAAGAGGAACCTTTCAAACAAGATTTCGGGGGTTACCCATATATCCGAGAGATGTTCCCCACGTAAAAGCAAGAAATTTAGGTTTATATCCCGAACAAACCTACTAAATGTGCAAAAACTTATCGGCACATCAACAGTGAGACTGCTTAACACATTTAAACTTTACATTTCTTTAGCGTACTGCAACTGTCTAGCTGATGTACTATCATTTCCCTTTTTTACACAAACTCTTTTTCAGATTTTCAATGTTTTTGAATTTTGAAATTTATCATGTTTTTGGATTTTCTGCAAACTTTCTCCCCCTAAGAACAAAAATATATTTTTGTGTTTTTGGTTTTATCAAAAGCAGAAAACAAACTGTACAAAAACTTGACAACATGACGTGGATCACTTCAGATCGCCATCCTCCTCGGCTTCCCATTCTATAACCCTCCCAGAAAACAGATTTTTCATCCCGTTTAATTTCAAAAGATAGTTAAATCTCTTTCTATCAAAAGGTTTTGTATAAAAATCAGCCTTTTGTTCATAGGTGTGAATATGTTCAATGCGAATCAATTTCTTCTCGTGACAATCACGGATGAAATGATGTCGAATTTCTATATGCTTTGTTTTAGAATGGTGAACCGGGTTTTTCGTTACGTTAATCGCTGCTTCATTGTCCACAAAAATAGGCGTGTCCAAGAACTGCAAACCAAAGTCTCGCATCTGCTGTTGGATCCACAGGATCTGAGAACAACAGCTCGAGGCCGAAACGTATTCAGCCTCGCACGTAGAGAGCGCTACTGAGGTTTGTTTCTTGCACTGCCAGGTGACTAGTCAAGTTCCGAAGAACTGACAGCCTGCAGTGGTGGACTTTGCATTTTGCTTGCAGCTACCAAAATCCGAATCAGCATAACCTGTGAGTGAAAAGTCACCCGACTTAGGATACCACAAGCCGGTGCTTGGGCAGCCTTTCAAATACCGTAAAATGCATTTCACGATCGTCAAGTGTAACTGTCTTGGGCTGGACTGATATCGAGCGCATAAACACGTCGGATACATGATGTCCGGGCGGGAAGCAGTAAGATACATCAAGGATCCAATTATCGACCAATAATAAGTCTCGTCCACTTTCTCTCCACTCTCATCTGGACAGATTCCGAGATTCTGAGCTAAGGGGGTTGATGTTGGAGTAGATTCAGACATGTTAAACTTCTCCAGAACATCGTTCACGTATTTGGTTTGATGAATGAAGATTCCTTCAGGCATTTGCTCAACCTGTAGCCCTAGAAAGAACTTCATCTCCCCCATCGAACTCATCTCGAATTTCTTCTTCATAACCTTTTCAAAAATCTTTACACAAATCATCATTTGTTGAACCAAAAATGATTTCGTCAACGTAGATCTGCACGATCAAAAGATACCCTGCAACCTCTTTGGTAAACAACGTACTATCAACTGTCCCTCTGATGAACCCGTTGGCTAACAAATGTTGGGAAAGCGTCTCATACCAGTTTCTCAGGGCCTGGTGAAGTCCGTAAAGCGCTTTATCCAGAAGATAGACTTTGTTTTTGTGTAGTGGATCAGTGAAACCCTGCGATTGTCTAACAAACACTTCTTCTTTGATTTTGCCATACAGGAATGCAGATTTCACATCTAATTGGTATACTTTGAATCCTTTCCAGGACGCGAATGCCAGGAAGATTCTTATAGCCTCAAGTCGAGCAACAGGCGCATACACCTCTGTGAAATCAATGCCTTCTTGCTGACTGAATCCATGTACTACCAATCGTGCTTTATTTCGAACAATCACTCCTCTAACATCTCTTTTACATTTGAATACCCACTTTGTTTTGATCAGTTTTTGATTTTCAGGAAGGTCTACTAATCTCCAGACTCCCAGCTTCTCAAACTACTCTAACTCTTCTTGCATAGCGTTCACCCAGCTTTCTTCAGTCAAAGCTTCTTTATACGTCTTGGGTTCAACCTGCGAGATGAAACACATAAGTGAGAATTCTTCCTGTAAAGGAGCAACAGATGTATAAAAACATGTAAGAGCTCGGTTGATCTGATCCCGCGTCTTTACTTCGCTCTGAAGATCACTAATTATTTGCTCTGAAGGATGATAAGACAATGTTCTTGGCATAGCAGTGTCAGGCACGCTCACTTCCAATTGCAAGTTCGTAATATCTTGATCAGCGGTGTGATCCTCAGCTTCTGACGTTGCAACATTTGGTTCCTCGTCAAAAATCAGACCGTCTTCCGTTTCTGAGTCGTTAGAATTATCAAACGTTGGAGCTGATTCCTCTGGGGGTTCGTGTGTCGTTCCACTCGGACCTGCCTCGTGATCGTTTGTACCACTTGTAGGATTGCTTGTACCCACGTCGGGCTGAGAAACTACCAACGGTCTTGGCACCTGATCTTGTGACATAGACTGTTGATGTTGGTATAGTAACACAAGTTCCTCTACGCTTGGCTCGGTCGGTAGTTAGAAAGACTCCCAGAGTTTATCATAATCAAACAGGAATCTTTGTCCGGGAAGTTGTGGTGAAGCAGTATGTTTCTGACAATCTACATGCTGAACTTGAATTATCTTCCCCAGGCATGGTACGAACACCCTCTTCAACGGGCTTGCATATCCAACAAATAAACCCTCATTACTTTTAGCACCAAACTTACCATCTGGATCAATGAAAGTACAAGGCTATCCAAACGGTTCTAAAAACTCAAATTTGGTTTATATCGGTGAAGAAGTTCGAAACAGGTTTTCTTGTATTTCTTCACTATGAGAATGCAATTCAATGTATAGCACACTGCTGCAACTGCTTCACTCCAGAAAAATATTGGCAGCTTAGAATCGGCGAGCATAGTTCGAGCTGTTTCAATCAAGGTGCGATTCTTTCGTTCAGCTACACCATTTTGCTGTGGAGTGTATGGTGCACTGAATTCATGAAGAATTCCTTTTTCGTTGCAAAACTCGAGCATCCGATTGTTCTTAAACTCCGTTCCATTATCACTCCGAATCCTTCTGATCGGCAATTTGTGCAGTGTTTCCATCTTCTTGAATAGAAACATTAATGACTCGAAAGTTTGATCTTTGCTTTCCATACACATTACCCACAAAAACCTTGTGAAGTCATCAGTAACCACAAGACATTACAAGTCTCCGCTTACGCTTTTCACATTGACTGGTCCAAAGAGATCCATATGGAGTCTCTCAAGCGGTACTCTGATTGAATTCAGCAACTTCTGTGGATGTGTTTTCTTGATCTGCTTTCCTTTCTTGCACTCTACACAATCATCATTTAAATGGAAATTCTTCAAATTTACACCTTCTACAAGATCATTGTGCACAAGAAAATTCATTTTTCTGACATGAATGTGACCCATCTTTCGATGCCACATTTTGGACTCTTTTTCAGTCGCTTTTGTTTTTGATACAAAGCATTGTTTCTGATAATCTGTTGTTGTTGCGACACTCATATCCAGGACATTCAAATCGTTTTCCCTTGGAGCGCGCATCAACACCATTTCCTCAGGAATTTTAAAACCAGGTTTTATGATTAAACATTCATTTTTAGTAAAGTGTACTGTAAAAGACTTGTCACAGATTTGTGAGATACTCAGCAGATTGTTTTCAAGTTCGATGATATAATTCACTTTTTCAAAGGACACAACTCCATTTGTTAGAGTTCCTTCACCAACTATCCAGCCACCCTGATTCCCTGCAAATCCAACATATCCACCATTTATAGATTTGACATCACAGAGAAGAGCCAGGATTCCAGTCATATGCCTTGAAGATCCGCTGTCCATTATCCACTTCGAGATTATCGACCTCGGAAACCCCTACATTCATTAAAGAAATTCATTCAAACAATGAAACCCATGATTTCTTTACCTGTGGAACACTACCAAACACTAGATCACATGTCACATCAACTTTCGGAATGTTAAAAATGACATTTGGAACAACAGATTTGGCTTTTGGTTTTACATCTCCTTCTTTAATTGATGGAAATTCCTTGAGCAACTTGTCAAGTTCAAATTCAAGTTTCTTATCATCATTTTCAAAAACTTTTGTCTCAGATTTTAGCTCATTTTCCATCTTCTTTACTTCAACTGACTGTTTTGGTTTTGCCACCAATGATTGGTTTTCAAAAAATTTTGTTTTCGGATAAACCTTTGAAGTCTTTTAAAATTTCGAAGATTCGCCAAACTCAAAGGTTGATTTCGGCTTTTCTTCGGACTTCAAAGATTCACCTCTTTTCAAAATTCGAACGGGGGAAACCATTGGCTTTTTACCTTTAACATCAGTTGGATTTTTAGGTTTAGGTTTTTGCAAAACTGGTTTCTTAAACTTTTTCACACATTGCTTGGCCATATAACCAATTTCATTGCAGCGGTAACAAATTCTTTTGTCATACTCGACAAAAGTTGATTTGTAGGTCTTCTGTTTCAACTTCTGAGCTGCATTGAAATCGTCAATGGCTTTTTGACAGAAAATATAATACTTTTCAGTATCAACACTAGGACCAGCAATAAAGACATCACTCATCTTATCTTTTGGCTTGACATTCTTAGCCATCTTCTTTTCAAAACCAATACCTTTGTTTTTAAAGTTGTTTTTGTTAGAACCATTTTTACCCACCCAATTCTTTTTCCCAGGGTTGTTCGGTTGTTGTTTCACAAAATACCTTTTAGGTTTTGAAAGAAACTCATTGTTGTTAACTTCAGAAATGTCAATTTCAACCAGTTTAAACACTTTCTCAACATTTTGCATGTTCGCGTTCTGGATTGGATACTCAAAATCAGAATAAAGTTTGTCAGTTCCGCTCATTGTGTAAACCATAATGATCGAATCATCATTCGCACCTTTGTCTGATTTTGGAAAGTACCTGTCTAAGAAGTTACCATCTTCTTCAGAATCAGAACTGGATTTTTCAAAATGAGTTTTCACAGTATCAAACTCCAAGTTATCACTTTCGTCATCTAACACTTGGTCAACAACGTTTTTGATAACCTGTGACTCATTATCAGTGTCGGATGGAGAAAATGTAACATCAATGTTCTCAGGTAACTCATTCTCAATGGTTCTTAACTTGAGATTCAATGCACTTTCCACCCCATCTGGATACTTTTGTGAATAATGATTCCACCTTGGGGGTGGAACACTTTTGAAGACAGGTTTCGCATCAGGTTGTTGCGGAACAATTTGATCAATCACATATGATGAAGCAGTGTAACTCATCAATTTTTTATTAATTCTTTCATTTTCAATTTTCGTCAATTCTAGTTCTTGTTTTAACGATGCGATTGTGTCCAAAAGAATGTTTATTTCCATTTGTTTATCCATGACTGTGGCTTTTAGCAACTTTGTAGCTTTATCATTTTCACAACTTTCCTTTTTAATCATTTTGATTGATCGTGCCAAAGTATCTTATGATTCTTTTATCTCACTTAGATCATATTTTACATCATCAGTAAATTTCTTCAGTTCGTGAAACTCTTTGTCTTTTTCAAGACATTCCATGCACGGTTTTGAACAGTTTTTGCATGGAGTTTCAAGAATTGAATCAACTTTTTCAGAAACCCTTTCCTCTTGGTCAAATTTAATATCTGTTTTACCGACACCATTAGACTGTGACTCAGACTCATCTCCTGATTTGACCTCCTCAATTTCCGATTTATCGTCAGACTCCTTTTTGACCGACTCCATATCGACAGACACACTTTCAACAGACTCTGTTTTGACAGACTTTGTTTCAACAGATTCTATTTCTACCTCTTTCAGTTTGCCCATCAATGCTTTATCAGCAATTTCTTTCAGAGTCTCCTCATTCATTTCCTTGGAAACGTCTATTATCTCTTCAACAAGAGCTTTCTCTTCGTCGTATCTTGGACAGAATCCAGTGGTTGGCTCACCGAAGAAACCTGCAAAAGAATCAAACATATTAGGAGGCATTATTGATTTGAAAGAACTAGCAATAACCTCCTGCTCCAATTGATAGTAATAAACTTCTGCGGCTATTTCCTCAAGTTCTGCCAAACTTTCTTCAGACACGTCTTCACTAACTTCAACTGGTTCAGCAACACATTCAGACTCTTCCACAATCTGTGCCATCATTGCCATGCCCTCACTACCAGGGATATACTTATCCCAACTAAAACCTTCAGCAACTTTCTCATCATCTTGGATGACTAAGAGAGCTTTTTCAGGTTTGTTTTCGATCTGTGGTCTTTGTGTGAATGGTTGTTGATTTGTCTTGTGATAGATAGCTTGCTTGTAGTAGTCATTCGTGAATGGGTTTTGATGATTGTTGACTTCTCGCTTTGGACATTCACGTTTGAAATGTCCCTTCTCTTTGCATTTGAAACATGTGACTTTTGACTTATCAAAGCCGAGCTTGCTATCTGGTCCTGAAAGACTGTTTCGACCAGTGATTTCCATGAATCGTTGAGCTCTTCTCACCAAACTTGCCATACCCCATTTAATATCGATCAACTCCAGCTCCTCTGGATCAATCTGATCATAATCTTCTTTTGTCATATTGGGGTTCCCAATTCTGCCTGCAACCAAACTCTCATAAGATTTAAGCACTGAAGCAAGTAGTGATATGTGCTATTTTGCAGATGATTCAGTAAAGTCTTGAGCGTTCTTTTTGTTTACTGCAATGTTGCACAGAATTCTCGGACCTTGACTTTGATTGTTTGATCCTGACGAACTCTGAGTATATGACTGATCCAGTGAGTTTTGAACCTTTGGATTTGGTTCAAAACTTGCAAATGGTGAACTATTGCAGCTTGATGTGACAGATGAAACTCCGGATGTCGAATCAGCACTAAAAGCTGTCTGGATCTTTGGGCTTACATTGGATGTTGCTGATGTGCTACCTTTGTAATACAATGAAACATCTTGTTGCACACTTGAAGAATTCATTTTTCTAATCTTTGTCAACTCAAGTTCGTATGATTCGATTTTCTCGATGAATGAGCCAAGATTGAATCCAGCATATTCATTATTGTTTTTCAATACCAACAGATAAGTGCCCCATTCATCGTATGGCAATGCATCCGCTAGTTTATCCACCCACTCTTCATCAGTTTTGTTTATGCTCAACCTTTTCATCTCAACGACTAGATGGCAATATCTCTCGATCAATTTCTTTGTTGTTTCTCCTTTCATACCCGTAAAGATATCAAACTCTTTCTTCAACAAAGCAGTTTTTCTTTTTATCATAGACACACTTCCCTTAAACTTGACCTTTAAACAATTCCAAACAGACTGTGAACAACTTTGATCTTGTAGCAGCACTAAGATATCCTCTTTGATGGCTTGCTGTAGAATACTCATCATTTTCTTTTCTGCCTTGAACTCAACTTGTTCTTGTGGAGTTAAGCTTCCGATAGTTTTCTCTAAACCCGCACCATTCTTTGGAGGAACATATTTCGATTCGATTTTCATCCAACATTCGAAATGATTTGCCTGCACCCAAGTCTTAAATCTATCAGCCCACCCGGAATACTCGTTAATGTTCATCAACTTCGGTGGTTTCTGCATTGTGCCGAGTTCATTTTCCATGTTGACATTTTGCACGATACTGACTGGTGTTTGTGCTGCTGTCATTCCCCCACCGGCAAATAGGTTGTAAAACTCTTGATTATCCATTTTACGAAAACAGTTTCGGAAAAAATTTTCAAGTTTTGAAAACAGACAATTTCAAGCGAAATTTCTTTCTACACACTAACTGGTCTTTCAAACGAAATCACAAACAGAATGGACTTTCACACGAAATTAGACCTTTCAAACGAAATTAGCTTTTCAACCGACATCACTTTTCAAGCGAAATTACCTTCTCAAACGAAATAGCACCTTCACACGGAATCAAGTGCCATTTCAAGCGGAATTAACCAAAAAATTTGTTTTCGAGCGAAATTAGCCAAACGGAATTACCTTTTCAAACGGAATTAGTAATTTCATGTGAAATTACATCAACTTTTCAAACGGAATTAGTTATTTCAAGTGATATAACCTTAATTTTTCAAACGGAATCAGTTGGCTCGTTCAAACGAAATCAGGTTTTTGGTCCATTTTTGTCACTTTTAGCCTGAATTTAGGTTTGATTCTTTCAAGGGTTTGTTAAAACTGTATTTTACACACAATATCAGAAAATCAGTCCATTTTGTCTGTTAATTCATCCAGAAGTCCAAAATTGAGTAGAAAAAAAACACTGATTCAAGTGTATTGACTCATCCTGAGCTCTGATACCACTTGTAGGATCGTTTTAACGACCAAATGAGTCAATCAGAGGCAATACACAACTGTTTGAGAGGCGGAAACAAACAAACAGTCTAGAATCAGTAAAGAATTGAGTAGAAACAGAGTATTTCACTTTAAAACAAGCTTCTCATTCAAAATAGACTTGATTACACGGTGGAATTTCAGCAGCACTTCGTGACACTCTTACTAATTCCGTATGAAATGAGAAGCCCAACACACCTATATATAGGCTGCTGATTCCGTTTGAAATGACACATGTCATTTCAAGCGGAATTAACAAATCTAATTCCGTTTGAAATGACCATGTGTCATTTCAAGCGGAATTACATCAAAAACATATAAAATTACATTTATAACCCTATACATGCTACAGACATGACCTAGACTGATAGACGTAGGCTATAGACATTATGCACCAACAACCCTCACCACGTACCTGAGAGGACGAGTGTGAACTAATGACCTAGTCATGACCAATGCTTTGAGAGGAGCATTGGAGAAAGGGCAAAATAATCTGGAGCCGTCTTGTATTCGGGGTATTATCAACATGGTGATCAATGAACGGAATTAAACACTTGGTAACTAACGTTTTTGTAAAACTATGAACTCACCAGCATTGTCTGATACACGTGCCTGCATGCTCGCAGGTTATAGGTATGTGTGGATGTGGAACTTGCTATCTGGGATGCTGGAGTGGTCATGGGTCGGGATACATGGAATCGCGAGACGAGTTTAACGGTTATCATACATATGGATTAAGAAACACTTAACTTATGATTTATGCTTCCGCTGAATACGATGATTTGTAATTACTGTTTTGTAACACTTTATATTAATGAATGAAAGTTTATTTAAAAATCTTGTATGAGTTCAATATGATTGGTGGCTAGATCCTGGTACATCACACGTCCTGCGGTGTTTCCGCATGTGGTATTTTGGGGGTGTGACAATTTGATATCAGAGCCACTGGTTATAGAGAACTTGGTTTTAAAAACGTTTTCATAAAACTAGACTATAACCGAACAGTTCTGAACACGTGAATACGACCATGACACTCAGCTCCAGATTGCAAGGTTCGTCTTTTCATCTGTGGTATACATTACATGAGTAGCGTACATTTTTTTATGATGTAACATACAAACACACACTCGTCACTATAGCATGATTACATGAATTGCTTGCTTACATTATGATACGTTAATAGCATGTCATAGTCCTTAGATTCTCGAGATCTTTTCATTTTGATAACCTCTGTTTGGAATTTGAGTTTGAGGAACCATTTGACAAGAGTTAGGAGGAACTGAGATGAGCATGTAAATTGCAATATTATTGTGGGTGCACACATAATAATAATGTGAGGTGCATGCGAGTCTCAGTGAGGGTTAACAAGTGAAAAAGGGGTTCCGTTCCATTATTTGATCGAAGTGAAACACAACAGTCTATAGGAGTCGTAGCAGTGATTGTCCCCTACTCGAACATGATCTTTTCACTTCTCACTGAATCCTTGTGAACCTCGAAGCTATCAAGTATTACCTGAACACATCTGGACGTCTAACGGACTGTGTAGGATGTTAGGTGCTAGTACGAACGTCCCTGTGTTGAATGTCGCAGCCTCGAATGATTGGTTTATAACATTCTCACTTATCTTCATTTGCTGGAACTTAACATATTGATGCCTTAGATCCCGAAGTGCGATCACTTCTGCAACACTCTAGCAGCATACCGTGTGTTACTCAATTGACACGCAGGATCGATGGACAAGAAGATGAGCGTAGTACCATGCCGACCTCAGTATTAGGACGACCCTCATTACCGGCAACGAACACTAGCAAATTAACTTTAATCGAATTCTTAACTCTAGTCAACGGCTCATGGGAGCCAACTCTTATGAATCAATCGGGGCATAAGCGATGACAATTGACTGTAGTATGGAATGTGTGACTGCTAGCACAATGAGTAACGCCTTAGGACGTGACACGGAATGTGAAAAGATGGACTTGGTCGGTGAAAGATCGTAGGACTCCGTTTCAAGCAATGACATTAGAGGTAACAGTCACGGCAACATCAAGATACTCGTAATTGTAACCAACAGTATGGAAATGGAGGTGCCAACAACATGGATTGGCCATGGTTGAATCAAGACGACAACAACCAAGGAAACGACGTCAGTACTGGAAATCCTCGTAACGATAACAACACTGGAAATGATACTCATGGAAGGGCATTTAGGATTGGCGTGGGCGACGCCAGGATAAAAGCAACATGGTAGCTTGTATGGGTAACAAATCGCTTCGTCTCGGTTCTGTATAACCCTGATGCTTCTCGAAACCGAACCTGTTGTGGAACCGGCTGATGGCAAGTTAACTGAAGCCTTGTATGTTCGTTGGGATGCAAACTCGGCCTTGAGGGATAAGCGTTCGACATCAACCTTCTTTCTACTATCCTTGATAGTTTCGGGACAGTAGTTGTGTAGATTGGTTACCTAGATATCGCGTAGATATACCTTGTGGGAAGGAAATTTTGCGTCACTTTATACTTTGAAGTGTCAGAGTAGTGTAAAGGTTAGCATTATATCAGCAATCAAGGCCTAGTAGTGTCTACGGAGGGATTACCCCGCTATGTTTGCAACCGTTACCGATGTTAAGGTTAACGAAAAGAGGATCGAGGATCCACCAACTGTTCATGATTTCTCTCGGTGGGCTACCCGAGGAACTTTCAGGGTTACTTCCGCAACTGCTAGACAGAATCTCAGTTCGACCTCGTGCCAGAGGCAACCATGATTACTTGTACTTCTTACCGTCTTGCACCAGGAGGGTTGCAAGAGCGGTGTAATCAACTACGGGAACTGTTAAACAGGGGTTTTTGTCGGATCTAGCTTTTCGCTTTGGGGAGCCCCAGTGATATCCGTGAAGATGAGCCATATCGTTGGACATGTGTACTTCCGAGAACTCAACAAGGTGACAGTAAAAAACCGTTTGCCTCGACCATGTATTGACAACCTGTTGACCAGCTACGAGGGTCAAGCTCCTATTCGAGGGTGACTAACGCACGATTTGTATTCAGATGGAAGTCTAAGGGGAGAATGCTCCTACAACGGCATATCAAACGCAGTGTGGCCATTTCAACGTTGTATTCCATGACCTTTGGGCTAATCATGATGACGTGTTGAATCATTTCCAGGAGAAAGGAACATCATGGACGACATATGTATCTTATTTTAGAGCTCTTGAGGGAGGAGCCATTACGTGGGAAGCCTTGTTAAATGTAACATCAAGATTCGGGAGATGCATTTTGATCATGTAACCAACGAAGTGGGAATACACGTGGATCTTGCTAGGATCCATTTTGTTAGAAACTGATCGACACGAAAGATTCCTTTGAGGATACATCAATTTCTTGGTTTCGCTGGATACTATCGTAGATTCAACACAGGATTTTCGAAGATCGCGCAGCTTAAATCTCTTTAGCACATCAGGGTGCTGTGTTCGTGGAAAACAAAACAGGAGGACGACTTTTCAACTTTCAAATCCCAACTCTGCAATGCACTGAGCATCGTCTTTGCCTGAGGGTGTGGGTGATCTAGTGGTATACCATGATGGTTCGAATCAGAGTCCCAGTTACACACCGATGCAACACGAGAGAGTGATGACTTACGTAATGGAGTTACAAAAAGGAACTGCATGACACACAACCCGTGATGGAAACCGTGGTCTTTGGATTGAAGCCGGAGGCATTATTTGGACGGTACCGAATGCACTACTTAGACTGATCATAGGGGCCTCCTGTGTACCCTGGTTTCGAAAGAGCTAAATCGGTTAATGGCATCGCTGGATGGAACTTTTGGGATGATTACGACTGTGAAACTTGAATGTGCACGAGCTTTGCAACTCACTATCGACTCTAACCTACCTGATCAGACTCGCTCTGTTCAAACTGGAGAACTGAAGGAAGAGGATTTTCAAGTTGAACCCATGCGGGGCATGGAGAAGCAACCTTTGGCAGGTCGGATGATATTCCCTACCTTATGGAACGAATGTGGATCTCATTATACGGTAACTTTAGGGAACTTGTGTTGAGCAAAGCAAACCGGCCTCGATATTCTAGTTGTCTGGGTTTCGATAAGAGATATTAGGATCTATAAACCTTATACTGGTGGTCGGGTATGAAGGCCCACCTGGCAGTGTATGTGAATGATGTTTGACTTGTGGGAAAGTCAAGGTGGGGTATCAGCAACCAGAAGCATCGAAACGGAAACAATAACACCTGGGGTGATCGTTGATTGTCTTACGTAACCAGCGCACTTTATTGCAATCAAGGACATTGACGACTCATCACAGTTTGTGAATATTCCTTTGGGAGAGGCGGCTTTTAGGCACTAGGTGCCAACTCTTGTTACCTCTGATTTTGAACTACATCCAATTTATGACAGGCAATACATAACACCCTCGACTCATTTCTAGACATGAACATTGCTTATCACCGTTGGACAAATGGTCAGAACAAACGAACCATCCTGACACTCGAAGACATGCTGCGAGATTATGTGTGATTGACTTTAGTAAGAATAGAAGGACATTTACCTTTGGTTGAGTTCTACTGTAGCAGTCACCATTCTAGTATTCAGACAGCTCTGTTTGAGGCATTGCATGGACAGTTACGCTAATCTCCTTGTTGAATTAAGGTGGGTGACAACCTAATCGCAGGTCCAAGACGTATATTCAAAACTCTTGGGAAGATTGTTTGAATCGAAAATCGTTTGGCGGATGCAAAGTTGATAAGCTTAGGAAACACTGGGAGCTAGCTATAGGCGACCGTATCATGATGAAAATCTCGCCCTGGGAGGGTGTGGTACGCTTGGGAAGCGTGGCAAGCTTAATTTACGCTACGTTTAGTTATTCATAATTCCGGAAAAAGCGGTCACGTCGCTTACAAACTCGAGTTACCCGACAAATTGGATAAAGTACATGATGTCTTGAATCTAAGGCAGTGTTTGTCCGATGAAACGCTTGTGATACCCTTATTAGAGTCTGAGGTTAATGACAAGTAGCAGTTGTTGAGGAATCTACTGAAATCATAGACCAGGACATCAAGGATCGTTAGCATAGTCGAATTCCAATCGTGGGAGTTCGTTGCAACTCAAGACGTGGACCGGAGTTCACGTGGGAACGCAAAGACCAGATGAAGCTCTAGTATCCTCAATTGTTCTGGTGGTTGAACCAACTTTTACTATCATTGGTGAATTTCGAGATGAAATTCCCTTTCAAGTTGGGGATGATGTGGTACCCGCATAAAATCCACAGTCATCCTGAGTTAACAACTTGATGTTTTGGATTACTTGTCAAATTTCGGGACGAAATTTCTTTCAAGTTGGGGATGATGTGACAACCCGAGATTTCAAGGTCCTTCCTCTACGTATTGGTTGTTTCATAATCCAGTTTTAAGTGGTATCTTGTGTATTGTGTTGGATTGTTTAAAGGAGTAGACTTAGCATGTTTGGTTGTAACATTGGATTATGCAAGTGGACGAAAAACTAAACTTATTCGTCACAACTTTCTCCTCGACGAAATACTAGGATTTTCGTCGCCAGTGGAGTTTCGTCGAAGATGTTTCGTCGCCAGTGGGGTTTTTTGCCGGCCCATCTTTCCCCGAAGCCCAAGGAAGGGCCCAACCCGCTTATTCGTTTATTATTAGCGCATAGGGTTTTATCCCTCATAAAAACTCCTTCTGTTGCCAACCCTAGTGAACGACGGCAACACTTATCTTGGTCCCTCGAAGCCCTCTCCTTTGAAGTAATCAGCTTTTCCTTAGCCTAGCAATCGGTTAGTATGTTATCATTATTTTTGATTGCTCTAGTTATGTGCGATGTGTATGTGTATGCCTAAGAATAAGCATGAGTTCGAGTATTGTTTGCAAACTAATTGAGCATGATTGATTCATTAACATGTTGATTATTGACCATGGGTATCTGTGTAAGTTTGGTATGAAACCGATTGTATTATGTTGGTGATTTAGGGTTCGTGAATATGATATAGTTTGATGACATGCGCGATGTGATATTCACTTATTCGATTAATGGTTAATGTTGATGTTATTTAGGGTTATGTGTTTGAATCCAGAAAGCATGTTATTGACTTTGTGCTAGGCTGATGAACAGACGATTAGGGTTGTATAGGAACCAATTGAGAGCTGTAACTGTCTGTTTGGGGATTGTGACGAAAAACTAGTTTCACCATGGATCTGGTCCTTGACGAAACATGGGGTGTTTCGTCACCAATGTCCTTGACGAAACATGGGGTGTTTCGTAACCCATATTCTCGACGAAACACTAAGGTGTTTCGTTACCCCTCATCTCGACGAAACATGGGGTTTTTCGTCATGTAAGTAAATGAGCTGAACAGTTAGGTTGTTTATGATGTTGTACACTGGTATTTGTGAAACTTAGTATGTTGTATGATGATAATGATAAACAGAGAAGAGAGTTTTAACCCAACTGTTGTGGGTAGCCAACTTATCTGTAAAACAATGTTATGTGTCATGAACATAGGATGTAGACTTGTTTGGAAACTGGGTACTTGATATGTGTTATACTATGATCTTAACCAAATGCAATCTGTGATAACATGTGAATCGATTATTATGAAACTGGTGTCATCAGTGACAACTGATGGGAACTTGAACTTGTGATGTAAATGCGTATGAAATCTAAACACTTGCTATGTGCTACATGACAGTAGCACTACATGTGACTTGTTGAATATGTGACTTGACAATGTGTTTACAAAACTGACTATTCTTGGTAACCACGGTAGGGAATGGTTGACCAACTTGGAACGGGTAAAGTAACTTAACAATCCGAGCAATCTAAGGTGATTTCATTCCTCTTGAGCATGCGTCCCGGTGGTTGGGACAGTCAGTGGGTATCCCTGAGAGGGATAGGTTTTGGCTAAATCATGGGTATTCCTGAGAGGAATATGTCTTTTGGGTAAATCTGGAATGTTGGATAATATACTCATCCTATCACCATTAAAGTCCCTCCTTGTTGTTTGTTACCTGAGAGGTAATAGGGTATTAGTTGGTAGCGCTACTTAGGTTTGGCACCCTCACCCCGTACCTGAGAGGACGGGTGTGAACTAATGACCTAGTCATGACCAATGCTTTGAGAGGAGCATTGGAGAAAGGGTAAAATAATCTGGAGCCGTCTTGTATTCGGGGTATTATCAACATTGTAATCAATGAACAAAATTAAACACTTGGTAACTAACGTTTTCGTAAAACTATGAACTCACCAGCGTTGTATGATACACGTGTGTGCATGCTCGCAGGTTATAGGTATGTGTGGATGTGGAACTTGCTGTCTGGGATGCTGGAGTGGTCATGGGTCGAGATACATGGAATCGCGAGACGAGTTTAATGGTTATCATACATATGGATTAAGAAACACTTAACTTATGATTTATGCTTCCGCTGAATACGATGATTTGTAATTACTGTTTTGTAACACTTTATATTAATGAATGAAAGTTTATTTAAAAATCTTGTATGAGTTCAATATGATTGGTGGCTAGATCCTAGTACGTCACACGTCCTGCGGTGTTTCCGCATGTGGTATTTTGGGGGTGTGACATGAGGCTCTTGGACTTGACTGATAACGAGCCGCGAGGTAGGTTGGGTACATTATGTCGGGTAGTGATGCAGTGAGATACATAAGTGAACCAATCATCGAACGGTACAGTGTTTCATTGACCTTCTCTCCGGTGAGATCAGGATTGATACCGTGGTTGGTCGCTAGTGGGGTGGAAATTTGAGCGATTCCTGACATACTGTGTGACAAATGGCAAATAACCGTTCATTCCGTACAGTCTAATCACTGTTTTTAGTCTATAATCTCATGCAATTAGCGTAATTTAGTTACGTAACTGTGTCTTATATTAGATAACAATGTTAGGACAAGAAAACAATGCTAAAACATATGCTGGATTTCGTCGTATTGCGAAACCAATCAAACAATGTCCTAAAAGTGTTGGTAGAAAGTGCTGCGCGCACTATTCATGGTCACACTATTCATGCCAACAAAACCGTGAAAACAGAACGAAACAATGAAAAACGACATATGGATAACATAAATGAGTCCATTTACATAAGAAAACACTAATGTGAAAATATATCTTGCAAAACTCTAGGACTTTCTGGTACAACGCCCTAAATACTAAAACGTCCGTTTCGTTAAAAATATAACATTTTTAACTCGTCCATATTAATAATTAAGTATTTCCGAGACTCCGGAATTATGGCAAATGATAATAAACATGTAAAAACAACATGAGGATAATAGTGGGGTGTCCGAAACATAAGCTTTCGGTGCTACGCCGCATTGTTCACAACTTGTCCAAATTCGAGCCGTTAGGCGAACAATTGATATTCCTACCATCCAATTGCCTAAACTAAAATGCTAGCGAACTAGTTAAATTTAATTTGGAACTCGAAATCACTTCATACATCATTTGGTTGCGGGATAACAACTTGCGGCAAACCTTCGTCGGTATGAAATGAAAGTGCCATTAACTAGCCGACGCCTAAACGGAAAGCATTTAAGGTATCAAAATACAACTTACACTAGTCTAGCAAACTAGTTATCGTAAACACCTTACATAAACGCCATAGCAACAATGGTGAATTAAAACCATAGCACCCGGTATTATGTAGTACATTTCGTATACCATCCGGTTTCAGACCGATGAGCGAACTAGTGGTATTTTACCATCCGAAACTAATACCAATTAGTCTAGTGAACTAGTTAATATCACTTAGCATTCTAAACTATTAATTACACTCTACCTTACCTAGTAAACATAATTAAAAAAAAAACTACACATAATATTATATATACATATATATAACAATTAGAAAAGAAAAATCATCACCAACCTCTAATATCTCGGTCAACATAGGGTTCCCATAAGTCCCCTACCCACTTGAAATTATGGTATACAAAGTATGGCATAAGAGATTTTATAAGTACTTGTGAAGATCTTTGCATAATTCTCATACATCACTACCATTCCCTATTATTCATAGACTTTTCAAACACCAAACATAACCCTTTCTCCTCCTCTATATTTCGGCAGCCCCAAACCCTTTTCATATTTTCTTTTTCATCCATTAAATACCTCCATTTAACCTAGTTTAAGCCATTTCAATAAGCATCTAAGTTGTAGCAACAATGGAGGAACATTAGGAGGTGCATGGAAGCTTAAATCTCTTCTTAATATTCTTATTTGGCTTGTGCAAATTTGTAAGCTCTCAAACCATCATATTTAAGCTTCTTATTACTAGTATTTACTAGAAGTACAAGTTTATGATCTTGAAATTAAAGATAAACATAACCAAAAACCCTAATCTTAAACATAATAAACACTAAGTATAACTATATTATGTGTTGATTTATTAGATGTGTGATAGCTAGTTAGTATAATCTTGTTGTTTATGTTGATCATGTTAGAACAAGTTGTGTAAAAAATGGGATTATGATGATCTTGATGCTTATATATTGTAGTAATCTATAAGCATGTTACTCTTGCCATGTTAAACTTGAAAATATGATTTAAACATGATTATGTTTAAATTATGCAAGATCATCATCCCTAAAATCATGAGCTTTACATGTGTATATAACCTTTATTATGGTTCTTAAAATATTAAACATGTAATGGACATGAAACTTGACTTTTAAAAACTAGTAAACTTGGTATTTATAAAAAAAAGTGGACATATAAAGCTTGTTATAAAAAAAGGGGTGATATATAAAAGTCTTGGTATTTTACTAACTTGGAAAAATATATATATGTTAAAAACTCATGAAAGAATGAAAGCATGTGTGATTATTACTTAAAAAATGGTTTTTGGTAAAGTTTAACAACTTGGTGATGATTTGGAAATTGATATGTGGTTTAAATACGTTTTTGAAACGTGGAGAACGCCATAGTTTAGGGGAAACTATGGCGAAATTTTTCTAAAAACCTAACCGCGATTAAAGTGTGATTAACAGGTGATTAACGAAGTTAAACGCGATTAATGGTCTTCAACGTCATTATGGAAGCTTTGATAAAAATGGCTAAGTCCGAAATACCCAAAAGTTCTTGTGAACTTGAAAATATCTTTTTACAAAAATAAATGGGTAAAAATAAATTACCATATATAAGTATAATTTTTGGCAAAAATTATATATTTTGGGAATTTATCAAGTATATGTATTTTGTGCTATGTGTATGTACTTAGATACATTTAGGGTGATCAATATAACCCGTGATACCAAGAGATATTTGTAAGAAACAAATACAAAAAGACACAAAAATACGTATACATGTTTCCTACATGTTCCAATGAAATGCTATTAAACGGACGAATAAACGAAATGGTCAAAACAGTAATACATAACACTCGACGACGACAATTTGGCGTATGGATATCGCGAGGAAAATTACTGCGATGTCGAGTCTAAAAATAACACATTTTTAGACACTTAACGAACACAAATCTATGAGGCCGATAACAAGAACCCGGAAAGTAAAAAACTATATAAATTACCAAGTATTTTCATATAAAAAAATGAACATTTTAAAAGTTTACATACTTGGTAAATTTTTGAGTAAAATGCAAGATTATTTCTAATGGGCTCACAAAATTTAGATTTGGGCTAGGCCCAAATTACTAAAATACATGGGCTGAGCCCAATGATAAATTATTTGGGGTAGGCCTAAATTACTAAAATACATGGGCCAAGGCCCAATGACAAGAAAACATGGACTCAGCCCAATAACATAAAAGACATGGTCTAGGCCCAATAACATTAAAACATGGGTTAGGCCCAATAACATAAAAGACATGGGCTCGGCCCAATAACATTAAAACATGGGTTAGGCCCAATAACATAGAAGACATGGGCTCGGCCTGATAACATTAAATAAAGGTTAGGCCTAATGACATAAATGACATGGGCTCGGCCCAATGACATGAGCAAAGGCTCAATGACATGCGTGCGCGACACGAGGACATGTGAAGGGCGAAGCCCGTTCACACATAATTTAATATACATAGAATACATGTATACACCTATGAATTCAATATGTATAACAATCGAGCGAGTAAACTACCAACGCTCTAAAAATACAAAGTTGTTCCAAAGATGACAAGCGATAACATAATAAAGAATTCAAGATGAACAACTTGTACTAGGTCCGATAAGACCTAGTGTCTAATCGAGTTAGTACACATGTAGGTTATTCCCGCGTACGGACGCTCACCTACGCTATTACATAATACGGAACGCAAATTTGTGAGTTCATGTCCCTCCTTTCAATGATTTCAATGTTTTGTTTTAAAACAATAGAGGGGAAATACATGCTAAAACTATGGGTATGTTAGCTATGAGTTTAGATGATAACACGATCAATGTACATAAGTAGGATGATGACATAGTAACCATTAATCACTTAGTGACATGGTGCAAAAGGTGTAGATCTATAGAGCTTGAGACACGCTCCACTCCTGGTTGGTATGCCCTGGAGTGCTTTTGTGATCCCAGAAAATGTCAAAGTTGTCTTTGTTTGGTTGCGTACTTATGGTACATAATGTCAGGGGGCTCGCTACCCACTGATAGATCCTTAAACTCCATGAATGCTAATACATACCATGATTACATTACAAGATTTCAAAGATTTCATATGATAACAATAACTACATGAACTCGCTCAACTTTTGTTGACTTTTTAAAACTACATGTATTTCAGGAAACAAGTCTTGAGCCGCTGATACATGATTGGATGCAATGATTACCTTTCTTACGTCACACGCAACACGCTTCCGCAACTAGCAGGGTGTGACATACTGAATTTCTCCAGAATATCATGAACGTATTTTGTCTGATGTATGAAGATCCCCTCTGGCAGTTGATCGACCTGCAGGCCGAGGAAGAACTTCATCTTACCCATGGAACTTATCTTGAACTTCTGCTTCATCACTTTCTCAAATTCTTTGCAGAGTTCTTCATTGGTTGACTCAAAAATAATGTCATCGACGTAAATTTGAACTATCAGAAGATGACCCGCGACTTCCTTTGTGAAAAGAGTGGCATCTACCTTCCCTCGAATGAAGCCATTGGATAACAGGTGCTGAGAGAGCGTCTCATACCAGGCTCTCGGGGCCTGGTGCAACCTGTATAAGGCTTTGTCAAGAAGATAAACTTTATCTTTGTGAATTGGGTCAGTAAAGCCCGGTGGCTTACCAACGTAAACCTCCTCTTTCACCTTTCCGTATAGGAATGCCGACTTTACATCTAACAGATATACTTTGAACCCTTTCCCCGATGAAAATGCGAGAAAGATGCGAATGGCTTCTTGTCTAGCAACTGGGGCATACACCTCGGTGAAATCTATCCCCTCTTGTTGACTGAAGCCCTGAACAACCAGGCGAGCTTTATTGCGAACAACCACGCCTCTATCATCCCTCTTGCACGTGAACACCCATTTTGTGTTGATTTTTCTATGACCATCTGGCAAATCTACAAGCTTCCATACACCAAGCTTCTCGAATTTACCTAGCTCTTCTTGTATTGCATTTACCCATGATTCCTCAGTTAGTGCCTCTTTGTAAGTTCTTGGTTCAACCTGTGAAATGAAACAGCTGAGAGAAAAATCATTTTGAAACGAAGCAACTTTTGAATAAAAGAAAGAAAAAGCCTTGGTCGATTTGGTGTCTTGTTCTGACTTCGGATTGTAGCTCTCCAATGATTAACTCTTCGGGGTGGTATGATAACGTCCTCGGCATTACCTCACCATGACCATTCACCTCGCTTTCCAGATTAGTAACATTCTGATCAGCAACTTGATCATTAACTTAGATTGTCTGATTTGACGACTGGATCTGCTCCCCTTCAGACTTTGAATCTCCTCTATCAATGGTTGGGCTCTCTGAGTCTGATTCTGATTCATCATACACCGCTGTTTGATTTTCTTGAGCAGGTTCCTGTTCTGAAGTCGTCTGAGTTTGCTTAACATTTGCATCACTTTGACCTCTTTGACTTGCACCAGCTTTATTATCATTAGCATTATGCTGACATTTCGAAGACCTGTCAGACATGAGTTCACCTGAGAAGACTCGTAATCCTGATACAACCTTATCTGTTCTACAAAGTCTGGTTCTTCAGGAAGATCGAATGACCCCCACAACATCTCATAGTTGAATAATTTTGAGTCACCCGGTTTCTGAGTTGGCATGGTAAAACCTTGACACTCCTCATGTTGAGCTTCAATAATTTTGTTGAGACTTGGAAGATACACTCGTCTGAGCGGACTAGAGTATCCCACAAAGAATCCCTCCAAACATTTAAAACCAAACTTCCCATCAGGATCTATCACCGTGCAGGGTGATCCGAATGGTTCTAGATATTCCAGGTTTGGCTTTCGGTTGTTGAGTAGCTCAAAACATGTTTTGTTATGTTTCATCACAGTCAAAACCCGATTCAAGGTATAGCAAGCAGCTGATACGGCTTCTCCCCAAAAATTCACAGGATGTTTTGAGTCAGCCAACATAGTACATGCTGTTTCTATCAGTGTCCGATTCTTCCTCTCTGCCACTCCATTTTGTTGCGGAGTGTACATAAGACTGAATTCTTCCAAGATACCCTCTTTGCCACAGAACTCTACCATTTGACTATTTTTGAATTATGTGCGATTTTCGCTTCGGTGTCGACAAATACCCTTTAGGTACAGATTTTCCAGCTTCTGAAACAAATTCAGCAAATTCATGAAAGTTTAATCTTTGGACTTCAAGAGCATTACCCATGAGAGCATCAAATAATCATCTGTAACCACTAGGCAATAGAGATCTCCGGTTATACTCTTCACATTCACAGGACCGAAAAGATCCATGTGGAGTCTTTCCAATGGTCTCGAGATCGAGTTTTCCAGCTTCCTGGTGTGAGACTTCTTGGTTTGTTTACCTTTCTTGCAACTGATACACTCACCTTCCAACTGAAAACTTTTCGAATTCACGCCTCTGATCAAATCATTATGCACCAAATGGTTCATTTTCCATAGTGTGTATATGGCCCATCTTGCGATGCCACATAATCGACTCTTTTTCAGTAGCTTTCGAAATGAAACACTGAGGATGACCAGTTGTTGTAGTCGCTATGCTCATGTCGAAAACATACGAATCATTCTCTCTCGGTGCCCACATTATGATCCACTCTTTGGGGACAACAAACCCCGGCTTCAGAATTAGAGTATCAGACACCCTTTGTCGGTGAAATGATTTGTATACATCCTGTCACATATCTAGGAAATGCTAAGCAAGTTGTTCTCTAGCTCAGGAATGTAATTGACTCTTTCAAAGGACACAAGACCATTCGATAATGTTCCTTCCTTGATTATTCTGCCACCTTGGTTGCCAGCGAATCCCACATACCCTCCATTAAAACCTCTAACATCGTACAACAGGGTCTTTCTCCCCGTCATGTGCCTGGACGCTCCACTATCCATTATCCATTTAGATATCGATCTCGGGAGCTCCTACACGTTTCAAGAAATGATTAGTTGTGTTAAGCAACCCAAGCCTCAGGTGACTCGGGAAGCTTAACGTTCAGACGAGTGGTAGTTGGGTAAAGAGCTGAGAAATTCTTATCATTTAACTCCAAATCATTTTCAATTTTCTCTTCAAATTCCACTTTTGTCAAGTTTGTTGGAGGAACATACAATTTTGGATCAAACTTCTCAAAATGTGCAGCAGAGGAAGTTTTTTCCTTTTTTATTTCATTATCAACAACCTTTTGATCATTTTCTTTGATTGGAACATTTGAAGACTTTTGTTGTGATTTTGGTTTAACCAATTTTGGAATATACTTCATGACCTCTGGGGTCAACGAAGTTTGTTTGTTTTTCTCACCACCTGAAACTTTAGATACATACTTTCCTACCGTAACGGTTGGAGAAGTCTGTCTCTTTCTAGTTTCAGTTACAGAAACCTTCGGAATACTCTTTTTGACTTGTGAAGTCGAAAAAGATTGTTTCGAATTTTGTGCAAACGATGTTTTAGCTTCAATTTTTGACTTCCATGGCGGTTGTTTTTGAACATTTTTTTTAATTTTACCAGTTTCTCTAGTTTTGAAAACTTGTTTTACTGGTTTTTCAATAAACATGTGAACCTTTCCTTTTACATCGTTTGGTTTCTTTGTCTTTTCAACAATCACAGACTTAGGTTTTGGGTTGGTGCACTTTCATGCAATGTGTCCAACCTTGTTGCATTTAAAGCATGTCTGATTATCAACAATCCGGATAGTACCTTCAGTCTGTGTTTGGAAACTTTTCTTAGCAAAGAATTCTTCATTTGATTTGGAAAATATTTCAGATTCTTGTTCTTTCATGGAACTTGAACTTCTCACAAATGTTGTTTTCTTTACAAACTTTGGCTGTTGAAAATTTGTTTTCTGATAGTTCTTACCAGCCCTTTGCCCGTTGAACCCTCTGTTCTGATTATTATACTAAAAACATGGTGGCACTTTGGGCTTGTTATAGTAAGACTTATCCTTTTGGAAATTGTAGGTCCCCTAATCCATGCGGATCGTAACAGAATCGTCGATCTAACCTAGAGTGCGGAATCATCTAGATCAGATTTCACGAAAAACGTGTAGAAACAGAATCAAGAACACGATACACTTTCAATCCGGTCTTCTATTGATTATCCAACACGAAGTTTACAATCAATTCAAGACCCACAAGAAATCTCCTAGCCACTCTCTATAGATTTCTCTAACTCTCTCAAATCCTCTAAGTGTGTAACATGTCTTGCCTAAACCCTTATGCCAAGCCTTGTTTATATAGGACAAGGTTTGCACATGGGCTTTGGTCTGGGCTAGGCCATTCTCCAAGCCCATAACACTAAATAACTCCCTAACGAATAATGCTCGGCCCAATACAAAATATCCAAAGACTAAATAAACAAACTATTAAGCTGTTGTCACAAAACATGCACCAACAAACTCCCCCTTGACAATAGCTTCATAGTGTAACTTTGTCTTCAAACATCTTGCAGTCTTTTGGTCTTTGGATAGCGTCAGCTACACAGTTTCTGACATCAACAAACTCCCCCTTAGCTGATGCTTCCAATCTCCAAAACTTTCAGTCGTTGTAGATCAGTGAACTAGCAATCTTTGGTTAATCAAGTAAGCTCCAACTCTTTCAAATCTCTCTCTGCAAAGTAGTAGAAGGATCCTACCATGCATCTTCACACGTTCTTCACTTCACTCTCAATCTGCACTTTACTTGTATTCTGCACTTCATTTTGATAACTGCATCAATCTGTTTAGAAACACAAGCAAGTATCTTGAAAAAACCATTAGCCTTTTTCACATTTAAAGATAAACCAATATTTTATCTTAGTTTGCAAAAACAACTACCTGTCAGTTCAAAATGGAAGTCTTTTAAAAGGAAATATTTTTGGTATTTTTTATATTTGTCAAAACAACTAAACAAACTAAACTAAACTAAAAAATATTTACAATTTCATCTTTTTGTGAGAATCACCGGTAAGAAGATCATATCAGCACAATCAAACTGTTTTCACACTATTAGATAATTCTTTATTTAATTTTTCGTGAAAAGCAGTTCAAGACGATTACCAGTATGTTTGTCCACTTAAACAAAATGCATGAACATTTCAAGTACCATTACCGTATGATACGTTAAGGTAATATTAATTCTGATATATTAGCGTGTCCCCCTTCAGGATATACCCCCGCGATCAAGGTATGCACAAAGATTCATCGTAGTAGGTGAGTATACTGAATTGATCTGTTTTGTATTTCAACGTTTAGATAATTGGTGAACAGGTCAGTACTTCCGTACAGCAGAGAGACCAAAATATCTAACGAGGGCTAAGACAGATACCATTTTTGGTATGATTTATGCATTTTTTTTTTTTTTTTTTTTTGAATAACTCTCTTTGAGAGCTTCTTCATTTAAGGGTTTTGGCATTTTTAGCTCTTTTAAGATATCCTGGGTGTGTCTAGGTCAGCATATATCTGGATGCAGCAGAAGGACACCCCTGATATCCCCAGATGAAATAACAGTATAAAGACCCAAAACTTCAGATTTTGGCAATCTATCAACACAAGATTTAAGGTCATTAAACCATACACCACTGATGTGTTCCCCACTCATACTCAGTGCATTTATGTTTATATCATATTGGTAAGTTGATTATTTCATGCTTTTGCCTACTGGTACATCATATGATGAAGCTGCTATCACACTAAAGCGTTTTAATCCAGTTTGAGTGTGACAGTCTAACTTGCTGATGTACTATCATTTCTTCTTTTTCACACAGTGATAACTCATTTTTGATTTTCTATTTTTTTATGTTTTTGATTTTTCAGTGTTTTTGTATTTTTGATTTTTAAGAACGCAGTAAACTATTTACAAAATTCTTATGAAAAACCAGTTATTCAGGATTCCTCATCTCGTTGAGTTCGACTAAGTGTTCAAAGCAAGCTCGATCAAAAGCTTTAGTGTAAAGATCAGCAAGGTTATCTAGTGTGTCGACTCGGTGTAATTCAATGAGTCGTTTTTTAGCACAATCCCGTATAAAGTGATGACGTATGTCAAATATGTTTAGTTCTACTGTGCTTTATGGGATTGTTTGTGATTGATATAGTGGCATTATTATCTATCATAATATGAGTACGAGTGAAATCCAAACCGTAATCGCGCATCTGCTGTTGAATCCAGAGAACCTGAGAGCAACAGCTACCCACAGCAATATATTCAGCTTCACACGTAGATGTAGACACACATGATTGCTTCTTGCATTACCAAGACACGATCCTGCCTCCTAAGAACTAACAACCACCTGTTGTAGACTTCCTGTTTGATTTGCATCAGATTTCACCAATTCTAGGTCCGCTAATCCGTGCGGATCGTAACAGAATCGTCGATCTAACCTAGAGTGCGGAATCCTCTAGATCAGATTTCACAGAAAACGTGTAGAAACAGAATCAAGAACACGATACACTTTCAATCCGGTCTTCAATTGATTATCCAACACGAAGTTTACAATCAATTCAAGACCCACAAGAAATCTCCTAGCCACTCTCTATAGATTTCTCTAACTCTCTCAAATCCTCTAAGTGTGTAACATGGTCTTGCCTAAACCCTTATGCCAAGCCTTGTTTATATAGGACAAGGTTTGCACATGGGCTTTGGTCTGGGCTAGGCCATTCTCCAAGCCCATAACACTAAATAACTCCCTAACCAATAAAGCTAGGCCCAATACAAAATATCCAAAGACTAAATAAACAAACTATTAAGCTGTTGTCACAAAACATGCACCAACATAAATTCACAAATCTCTTTGAACTTGACAACCCGTTAACCTCTGACACATCGATCTCAACCAGTTTAAACACTTTATCAAGTTTATCCACATTTACATTTTCGATTGGAAACTCCTCATCAGAGTACAACTTATCAGAACCACTCATCTGATACATTACAAGTGTAGGTTCATCCTTTAAGTTGTTCTTAGATTTGGGTTTCAGAAGATAATTGTTTAGAAAACAATCATCATCTTCTTTTGACACTGTAGAATCACTGTCTGTTTTCAACCACATCTTTCACAACCTCATATTCAACACTTTCTACATCGGATTGTTCGCTAAATATGATATCAATGTTATCTGGCAGGTTGTCAACATCACTTTTCTCATTCAGATCTAACTCTTTTACCAACCCAGATTATTTCTTAGTAAAGTTGTTGTTCATGGGTGGTGGAACCTTGTGATACCCTACCCCGGCTCCATCTTGATACACATCTTCACCATCATTGTCCTTCCCGATTGGTTTCGGGATAATGTGTTGCAGAACAAAGCTGGCAGAGTGGTAACTGTTTAGCTTCAGATTGATTCTTTCATTCTCAATATTTACATCTTCGATCTGAAGTTTTAATTTTGCGATTTCATCCAGATGACTATTAATTTGTTTTTCCTTTTCTTGAATGACATATTTTAATTGAGTGTTTTCTTTCTGAGTTTGAAAATCTCTTGTGTCTGAATCTTTAATTGTTCGTTTTAGCTTTTCAAAATCTTTAGTTAATTTTCTGTCATCAAGCACAAGTTCTCATTTTCTTTTCGAAATTATTCAACATTTTTCTCATCATTTCTGATCTTTTCAGTTAATTCATCGATTCTTTCCTTTGTACTTTTTACCAGTTTATCTTTTAAAACCATGTCATTCTTCAAATTGTTGATTTTACTAGTTAAGTCCTGGATGTTAGAGTATAATAAAAACTCATGTGTATGACAGACTTTGCATCCCTTCATGCAATTCTGCAATCACCCTCAGATTTTGTCTCCTAAGCCTTACCAGATTCAACATTTAGACTGACTGAACTAACCTTGCTAGATGACTCAGACTCAGAAGCAGATTTGGTGTCTACCTCAAGTGCTTTAGCCATTAGGACTTGATCAGCCATTTTCTTCAGGTTTTCGGTCGTCAACTCTACATTTACATCAATGAATTCATTTACCATCTTCTTAGACTTCTCTCTCCTCTCCTTCTCTTCCTTCTCTTTCTGTATCTCCTCTACTTCTGTTGGAATTGACTTTACGAGAGCATCAAAATCTGTCCTTTTTGGGTATGTGCAAATATTTCCCTTTGGATGGAGATAACACTCTATGTCTGGATCCCATCGTTTTGCTTTAACTGCTTCTTTGTAAGCTTGGAGAATTTTTTTCATTTTTAGATGTGCAATTTCTCTCTCTCTATTGAACAGCACTAGTGTTACTCCAGCCATAAAAGTAGATCCTATCTGATCTTCGTCCGGATAAAATCATTCCAGTTGAAGCCCTCATCGTCTTGGATAACTGCTAGTGCTCTCGACTTTTCTTTCACCGGGTTATCTTCAATCTGTCTCATCTTTAGTGGTTCTTCTCTGTTCCTGTGATAAACTACTTTGCGATAATAATCATCATGAAACGGATTGGCAGTCTTATCAACAGCAGAGTTTTTGCATTCTCTTTTAAAATGACCCTTTTGTTTGCACTTAAAACATGTCACTTTTGATTTATCAAAGCCCAGCTTTGTCGATGGCCCACCAATTGACTGTCTCCCTGTAATTTCCATAAATCGTTGCACTCGGCGAATCACACTGGCCATACACCACCTTATGTCTATGAGCTCCATTTCTTTGGGATCAATCTGGTCGTAGTCTTCTTTTGTCAGATTGGTATTCCCTATCTTTCCTGTGACTAGGTTCTCATATTATTCATGAATCAAGGCCAAGAAGATCATCTGCTGCTTTGCGGTTTCAGCATTAAAGTATTGAGCGTTATTGAGGTTCACAACAATGTTACATTGTATAACATTTGAATTAGAAGCACTTTGATTCTGTTGAGCATTTGGAGTAGACTGTGCTGTTGAGCTTGACCCTGAACTATGATAACCAAAACCACTAGTACCCGAAGATCCACTTCCAGAGTTATCTTTTGAAGTATTGTTTGAATTCTCAGCACTAAATGCTGTATTGGGTGATGAGGTGTTCGAGATCATGGTTCCACGGTAGTAAGGGTTCACGTTTTGCTGATAAGCAGCATTATTCATTTTATTTTGCTTTTTAATCTCGAGTTCGTGACCTTCCAACTTTTCGATTAACCAATTAAACGTTATTTCTTTCATTGGTTTGGTATTTTTTAGCACAATTGCATAATACTGCCAGTCTTGCTCATTGGGTAGCGCTTCGAAAAGTTTCTCAACAATCTCCTCCTGATCCTTTTTTATCTCAAATCTGTCAAGTTCAGCTTTTAGATGACAGAACCTCTCAATCATCTGTCGAACATTTTCCCTTTTCATGCACACAAACAAATCAAATTCCTTTTTCAGTAACGACTTCTTATTTTTCACAATTTCCTCACCGCCTGTGCATTTCTTCTTCAATTCTTCCCACAATTGTTTGGACGTATCATAATTAATTAGTGCGATAATATCGTCCCGAACTGTTGCTGAAGTAAAGCTATCACTTTCTCTTCAGCTATAAACAAGTCATGCTCTTCCGCCGCCAAATTTATAAACTCTGTTCGTGTAGTCGTGTACCCAACTTGTATCGACTTCCAACTCTTATTTGCGAATGCCCTCATCCAATTATCAAACCTTTTTGCCCAACGATTATAATCTTCAATATTCATCAGCTTGGGAGGTTTATTGTATGTTCCATATGTGTTATCAACACTGAGCGAATCCGAAATCGCTTTCGTTGCGGTTTGTGGGTTTCCTTCAGAAGAAGTTGCTCCAGTAATGCTGAAAGCGTATGCGTCGGATAACGGGTTCAAAAATTCATCAGCCATGTTTGCAAGTACCTGAAAAGTCAAACAACAATTAAACTTGATTGAATATAGAATGAACACAACCACTTATGATCCGGATGATCAATAGTCTGGATGAACACAGTATAATACTTCTCCGGATGACTTTAGTCCGAATGGCCTAAGTTCCGAATGAACCTTTGTCCGGATGGATGTGTCTTGATGAGTTATTCCGGATGAGTAGTTCCAGATGGACAAGAACAGTATTACAATTACAAATTCAAACAATTAATAGTCTCTCCTTCTGGATGGATGATGACATCAGGAAAACTTGTCCGAACATTCATAGTTTTTCACAGATTTAGATATGATTTCGTTTGAATTGAGTTATGAAACTTTGTAGGATTGATCTCTAATACAAAACACACATTATGTCTGAATTTTAAGTAATTTTGTCCATGAAATCAGTGTCAATTTTGGAATTTTCTATGTAAAAGTAAGAAAGGAGTAGAAATCAGAGATGTAGATCTGAGAAATGGTAGAATCCTGGTAAATCTGTTGTAAATCTACTCCGAATCCGACCTCCAAGCTCTGATACCACTTGTGAGGACCGAGAGTTCGGTTGATCGAACACGCTCAGGTCAGATTAGCAGCTACAAGATCATGCGGAATCCGAAAATGTAGTAGGATAGAGAAACAAAACACATACACCATTAAACATCTTCATTCTCATTGATGATCAATAAAGTTCTAGAGAGAATTGGGCAGGGCCTCGCCAGAGGTGTCAAGACCAAAGTTACAAATGAGACACCAGATGAAACCATCCGGATGAAACTACACTATACACATCCGTCCGGATGGGTTTATGTCCATCCGTCCGGATGGACTCCATCCGTCCGGATGGACTTACATAAACACCTAATCTTTCGTTTCATCCTGGATTTAATACAAAACATACATTAAACTGTACATAGACCACACACAGGTAAACATAGACTCGATACAGACGAAAGCTACAGCCATATGCATCTACAACATAAATTAGAAATAAGTTTTGAGGGGTTCGGTATGGTAAAAACATGTTTATTCGAGCTCAGGGACTATTTGCGTTAAACTGCGAAAGTCTGCCGATTCACGTATTTCTTAATACGGACAACATACACACATCCAAAAAATTTTGAAGTCATTAAAATCTTGTACTTTATTGATAAGAATGCAAAAATATCATTTGTTGCGCAATTTCGGTTGTTTTCGCGTTCGTTAAAACTTTCATCGTAATTAAGGGAAAAACGCAACCGTACAACCGAACGAACCGACATCCATGACATTTTTGGGCATAGTTAAATATACTTTAACTTCCTTATAGAGCCTAAAAATGGGGTTAACGAGTGTTAGAAGTGCCAAAACGCGACGAAACAAGTCCAGGGGCCAAACCTGCCATTTTAGGAAAGTTCTGCCCCTGCAGCAGGTTTACGGAACGCAAACCAAGGAACTACGTGGTCCGTAAATAGCTCATGCTTTTCTTGTGTGGTGGCCAAATTTGTGTGTTCTCCAAGCCTTGAACCAGCCATGGGCACTTGTTTTGATCATATTAATCCTTGCAAAACACTCCAAACACTTGGCATGATCTTGTGCCCTCTCAATTCCTATAAATAGCAAGCTTTTCCAATGTTTCAACTTGTTCATTTGCTTCATTCTTCTCACATCTACTCTAATTGGAGTGCTACCATCTTTTAGAGGCTTCCTACTGAGCATTCTTGCATCCTAGAACACAAGTAAGTGTTCTATCCTAGTCTTGTTCATTTATTTTACTATTTTGAGCTAAAAGTCAAACAGTTGACTTTCTATTTGACTTTCGGTTCTGACCATATTTGGTCAAGTCAAAGTTCAATTGAACTTTGCAACGTAATCACGACGATTATAATCCCTTGCGATCATACCTACTGATTACCACGTTTGCTAGTCGAAGTGACGAGTCAAAGTTTCTGTCAAAATGCACCTTAAGAGCATTTTATGACAGAACTATTTTCGGGTATCAAAACACTAAGTTTTGATACCAAATCAGTTTTTCAACTTAGTTAACCATGTTTTGACATGTTTAACTCATGTTTAACTCGTCACTTCAAGTTTAGTGCTTATTTAAGGTCGTAGGTCGAACGGTTTGACCACCGCTTTGACTTTCAAATCCGACCCGTTTGGTCGATCATTAGGATCCGACCAAACACATATTTGTGACCATAGTTGTATAGGGAATAACCTCTTGAGGTTATACCTTATGGTCCCGTCGTTTGGTTAGTTATATGATAAGTCGTTTATATGCCCTTAAGAAATGACCAGAATGCCCTTTTTGCGCATAAACCTATTTTAAACATATGTAACTAACTTTTTGCCATATAAAAGGATGTTGCAACTTTATTAAACTTGTTTTGGCGTATAAGACTTATCATAGGACTTGTTTGACCATCCGAACACGTATTTACGCAAATGACACGTTAAAGTAGCGTAAACTACCTTAACGGGTCATAACGGGTCAACAGCACCTAGGTTTCATTCCAAATCAGAATGTTAAGTTTAGTGAACTATTTCATATGAGTTCCAACACTCATTTGGTTTACAAGACCTCATTCTATCCGATTCCCCGATTTATGCCCTGTTACACTAACATAGTATCTGACCCTTTAGGACGCACTCAAGCATTGTTTTCCCTATTGATTCAAGGACTCATTGTCACACCCTGGCTTTGCGGAAGCGTGGGTTTATTGGGTGTGACTTCTTAATACCATAGCAACAATCATAACCATACTATATGATAAAAACATGAGATATTCATCCATTAATAAAGTTAGAAAAATCCCATTTTCAATATCCCGCTTGAAAATACGTGCATACCGTGCCAGATCCGTTAGTTTCCTGAAATACATGTAGTTTGAAAAGTCAACATAAAGTTGAGCAAGTTCATGTGTAAGTGAGTATGTACAAACATTTGAAAATGTTGTAAGTATCTATAAAAGTCCCTGGTATGTAGCAATTAAGGAAAAAGAGATCACCATTGGGTTGCAAAGCCAATGATATGTGTGAAGTGCTGTAGGAAGACTCAAACCTAGCAGATTTTTGCGTCGGGTAGCAAGTCACCCCGAGGTCCGTACTGTCGGGCCTGGGGCTAGGCTCGCTACACCTAGATAGATCTACCGCTAAAGACCCTCGGTCCTACACTGAGGATTAATGGCCTCTAGTTCCCGCCTACCCACTCACATGATCTAAGTAGTAACCCTCCTTACGCTAACCATACCATGTCAAAAGTATTCGTAATCATAGTAACATGTATTTCACCCCCGAAGTATAAAAACTGAAAACAGTTAAGAGAAAAGGGGGACATGAACTCACTGAAGTGCGTCTCGAAATAGTATCTCCAATCAACCTGCTGCGTGACGACCTACACGTACTAACATCTATTAGACGGACGGCCGTGCCTTGGCTTAAGGTTTAACGTTTTTGGGAAATAGTTAGGCAACTATTTCGTATTTACACTTCGTAATTATTTATAGTTATATTCCTTCCCAAGGATGGGGGTTTTAATACATGTGCGTTTTTGTAATTCCAAAATATATTATTAAGTCTCACTTAATAAAATATATTTTAATTCATTTATCTAAAATATTCTATTTCCAAAATATACATATTTTTTCCAAAAATATTATATTTTACTCTATACCATTTCCAAAATAATATTTCGTCAGAATACACATTTAAGAGTATTTTCCGAAAATACGTAAGTTACATTTAAAGTTCGTGTGGTAATAATAATACCGGTGTAACTTAAATATTTATTTGTGAAGGCGTTGGTTATTATTTTGGAGTCGTGCTTTCACAATGTATTCCAGTTATATTATTTTTACTCTAAAAATAATATATAGTTCACAAAATAATCATAAAACCACATAAGCGTTTTACTATGAAATATAAATTCAAAATATATATTTAGCAAGGTTTATTCACAAAAATCCACCTCCGAATACTTGGTTATTTTGTAATAAAAATCATGGCGAAGTTTGTTTGGAAAACAAATCAAAAATATATTCATAACACTTGTCACAAAAATATTCTAAGTGTTATTTTCTAGAAAAAAATCGCCAGAGTTTCCTCTGTAACCGGAGGTGGCCACGCTTTCTAGCGTATCATTTTCTTTTAAAAATTCAATCAATTAATTTTCAGTCATCAATATTCAATATCAAAACATCAGACTAGTAAAAAATATGCATAAATCGCAAACACATGAACTTGTATGTTGTGTAACATTGTGTAGTACCCTTCCAACATTTTTAGTAGATCTTTCTATCTTTAAAAATAAAAATCGGTTTCTTGAAATCTTTATTTTCAAAGAACATGTAACTTTACAACTTCTTAGTCAAAAATTACGAAAATATTTCTTTCTTAAATCCTTTTGTTACACAAGTGTCTACTCACTTGTTTGTTCACAAAAACACCTTTAGTTTATGAAAGATCCGGCTTTAAAAATAAGACTTGTACATTTTACTTGGTTCTTCGAAAATACCACTTGTAGATCTTTAGATCTACTAGTTTCCATTTTACAAGAAATATCAACTTTACACAAGTTCATGTTTATGTATGAAAGGGTTTGTCATCTTGCATCTTCTACACTTAACATATTGCTAGTTCATGTTCCATGCTCATGACCTAGCGTGGTTAGATGACAATCCGTTCTATTACTAGCAATCAACAACATAAAATAACCATAACTAAACAAGATTCTTAAGTTTTACACCACTAGCTTTTCTTTAACCACCAAGTTCATCATACTTGCAAGACTTTAAGTTTTGATCTTTAGTGTTCATAACTTTTATCCGTTAAATCTCTTCTTAACCACTTTAAACATGAACAAGAGAGTATTTAGAATCACTTACAACTAGCACAAGGCTAGGGAAGAATCAAAGCGAAAACTAGGTGGATAAAAGCGATGTAGGGAGGTCCTTGTGATTCCGTAAGCACCGGGTCTCCTTGTATGAACTCTAGCACACTTGTATGTATGTGGTTTAGCAAGATCAAAATTGGAAGGTGATGGTGGGTGGGTTGTGGTTCTTGGCCGAACTCAAAGAGAAGAGGGAGAAAGTGAAAAATGTTGTAGTATTTTGTGAAGTGAATGAAAGTGTTAACCTCTATGTATTCTTATAATCATCATCCACTAATATCCATTGTATAAAATGTCTTTGTGATATTAGACATGGACTAATAAAATAATCAAAAGTTGAGGGAATGTGTCCCCTTGGGGGAAACAATCGTTGGGGGGGGGGGGTTATATGGTTAGATCTTAACCATTTAGTTAGGTAACTAGTTTGATTGGTTAGGAGTCTAAATTAAGTTATTACTGTGTTATAAAATATAACGGGTGTTAGGGTATTCGGGGACCCTAACTGGCTCAGAAAAGGATAAACAATGTCATTGACAATATTTTTATGTTCCGGGTAAAGTCCGGTTGTTCGGTTGGATATTAATCCGTTAAAGTGCTAAATACGCATTTAAAGTGCCTTTAATATTATTTTTAGTGACACAATGAATTCCCGACACTTTGGAAAGTGTCTAGTATTATTTTTCCTTGTTTTTGCACTTTACTAGTTAAGTTAAATGCTGATTTTTTGCACAAAAAATGCAGAATTTTGTGATTAAAGCATGTTTTAGGCACATCCGGTCACTATAAATATTACCTAGTGACGCAGTTCTACAATCCTCACCTCCCTACACTCCCTACCAGTGTAGTAATCTATTCCCGGCTCATAATGGCCTCAGAGACAGTATCTGTCTAGTGCTGGTAATGTCAGCATGTTTACTGGGTTATCCGTATAATGTGCTCACTGTGCTTTTGTGCATCAAGGTTGTCACTGATGTTTGTGTGTAAGTAATAGAGTGACAGTATAATGTGTGATGCATGAGTATGTATGTATCAGAATTCAAGAAGCAGTTTAACCACAGTTGTAAGCAAGCACTATAATTAAGCATTAATTAAATATTAATTAATTCGTACGGATACCTGGTTTGGTGAGGGTTGTCACATTCTCCCCCCCGTTAAAGAAATTTCGTCGTCGAAATTTGTACTACCTTAACTCCTTATGGTTAAGTCACACACGTATGTATATGAATAATATCGAAGTAGATAATCATCAAATCGAAACAAACATTACTCACATTAGGTGAGTCCAAGAATATATAACAATCCGAATCCTAGGGTTGAAAGGTGTGTGCTTTTAGCATTGGATGTCAAAGGTACAAGACGCATTTGACGTATAGTCTAGTGTAATCCAGCTAGCAGGGGTTCCACAAAAGTGGAGTTTTGACTAATAAGATTTTTAAACGATCGGTTGCAATATGCAAACGAGTTTTCACAACCATAGCACCCACTATGTGAACTCAAGAGCAACAACTCAACATAATAGTAAAATGATCTGTCAACTCCTGAATAAATGTCTGGTAAGGTTTAGTGTGTCGACATTTTTGAATGGTGAAGATACACCGAATGGAATACAAGCGAATCTGGTGTATCATTGTCTTGATTCGTAGTTGCATCAGAAATGTTTAAATGATAAATCAAACAAAAGTATGTGTGGTCTCGTGTGAAATGGTTAACCATGCTTAGCACAAGCTACAAGTTTATGATGACACCACAAGGTGTCGTAATGGCATTATCCAATAATAGTGGTGACTGAACAAGTTCACCGTGTTTGAAATCAAATGAAAGTGTACTGAGACAATCTGAAGATTTGATTTATACCATGTTATAGAGTTTCCAATTAAATACGGAACACCAAAGAACCACTGTTTCCAATCGAGGATGAAAAGTAATAAGTATCGCAAGGCATTTGATTGACAACGAAAGAATCGTCAGGAGGTACATTGTGCTTATGAAATGAATATATGTACCATTGCCTTAACACACAATTGTGTTGAGACCGCTTTGATCGTGAAGATCCAAAATGGATTGTTAACAACTAAATAGGGAATTAAATCCGTGTACGAAGTGAGTAACCAAATTAGCGCAAGCTTCAATTTTGTGAAGATATCACCGCAAGGTATCGAAACAAATCAAACGTTTTAGTGGAGTCGTAGACCAACCAAATCTACTACGACTCGAAATGAAAGAATCTCTGCAAAAATAGTTGAATATGATGCTCCCAATACATCATATAGCGTTTCAAGTTAAACCTGTGAACCGGATAGTTCAAGCAATTGAACTTGGTTTCAACGTAACCCGACAATAAACGTATGTATCAACAAGGAATTCTCGACATGGTAGCAAAATAAACCATGAATGCAACTTGAAAGAAAGCGGTTTCAAGAAAGTGTGTTGGCTTGGTAACAGAAGAGCCAACAATAACAATAATGTAGGTTACTCGAATCAGGAATCAGTAATTAGGTTTAGCAAAATAATGTGTAAATTCCAATGAAATGCTTGTTCAAAAGAAATCACATGCGTAGCAAATGATGCATGTATGCCAGGTAAGTTTCCAAGAAAAGGAACAACGAGTATCTTCTAAAGTGAAGAAATGACCAGATATCGAAGCAAATGTGTGTTCGCTCTCAGCGAGAAAATTATTGAGATGCAACTACCATTACGGGGAGTAGAGATGCAAACATCTACTCGCCAGGAGTAAAAGAAATCCAAGTACTCTCTGTTTGGTCAACGGAACTGGCATATGCGCCAGGTTAATGATGGTTGATTGAGTTGACAGATGTGGTTCCTAAATAAAAACCCTTACGAGTCTGGACCTGGGTTCACAAAGGTCCTAAATATATGTTTTCTAAATCCTCCGGATTTCGTGTCCCGTGTGGATCCGGTTTGTACATTGTGTAGGAAGCACCGTTTTTGTGTACGTCTAAGAACTAGTCATAGTCCCACAATTTTCATCGGTAAACTTTCTTCTTGAATTCACTGCTAACGACGCTCGTTTGTCGACCAGTCGTGTAATAGTAGGTGGGTCCTCACAGTCAGTTATGTAAGGAGTTCGTTAATCCTCAGCAAGAGCCACCGACTCTGGTTGGCTAGCTCGTCCGACTCCCGGTCATTTGAAAGTCATTCGTCCTTTCTTTTGGCGAGGAGAACTGAGGTTATCCAAAACAAAAGTTTTGGTCTGTTATCTTCCTTCTCTATCCACTGTTAAAACTTCACTGTCAATCCTTGCGTTTCCGAAGGTGAAATCCGTTAGGGTGCGTTGTTTGCAGGCGCGATGCCTAGAATCTAGTCGATGCAAAAATTAGACTTGTCGTTGAAGGGACAATTCGGGCTAGTCTTCGATCTTTGGTTTAGTAGCTTCTTTGTTCCCGATGTGTGCCAAGAATGCAACATATCCCTTCTGCAAACACCTTCTAGCTTTCAGACAGCTAATGATTCTCAGCGGTGTATCGCGCTTTTCTCCATGAACAACAATCGTCTCTTCATCCGACATAGGGATGCGGATGGTCTCCTTGTGGCAACCATCTCAGCCTTGTTGCCCGACAACCAATCCATTCCCACTACCACGTCAAGCTTCCCAATTTGACAGGTAGCAAATCTAGCGTAATCACGTGACCTCCTAGTTCGATTACACATTCTCGGACGACTTCCCTCGCTTCTACTAGCTTTCCATTAGCCAGCTCGATTGAGTACGGAATATCTAACTTACTAGTGGTCAGTCCAAGTACATTCTTAAATTCTAACGATACGAAACTATAATCGGTACTGGTATCAAATAATGTGGATGCAAAATTTCTGTTTGATAGGGAACGTACCAGTAATCATGTCTGGATCCTGGCATGCTTCACAAGCTCCGATGTTGGATGTCCCTTCATGGTCTTTGTTAATCCTTCTTGGGCAATCTTTCCTAAAGTGCCCCACGTTCCCGCATCGGTAGCAGCCTGGAAATTTATTATTATTTCCACTTTGGTTGTTGTCATTGTTCCCTCCTTGTTTGGGACTCTTCGTCCTACATGCATCCTTGTTGTGTCCTCTCTTCCCACACCTACCGCACTTAGGCTTCCGACATCCACATTCGTGGTGATACTTGCACCCATCACGTCTCGGCTTAGTTTCTAAGTAAATCTTAACATCGACTTGTTTGTTGTAAGGACAATCTTTCTTGAAATGCCCTTTGTCCCCGCAGTCAAAACAACCTCGAACAGATCTTTGTTCATCATTATTCGTCCGGGTATCTTCGGTGAGCTTCCTTTTGTTCTGTCCGGATGACTCAACCTGAGTCTCTTTCTTCTTGGTAGGGTTAGTAAGTTTTTCTAGTCTAAGTGCTTCCGTAGCGAGTGCCAAACCCATCTTACTTACAGCAATAGTTGTTGGTGGTGTTGATGTTGCCATCAAGCTCAAGACTTGAGGCGCCAGTTCCCAAATGAATTTCCCCATTTCCTTCAATTCTGGTTTTACCAGGTACGGAACAACTCGTGACAAATCATGAAGTCTTTGCACGTACTCCAACACCTTTGGACCTTCCATCATCAGGCTCTGGAACTCACCTTCCCACTTCTGGGTTTCCGTTTGGGAGCAATACTTCTTATGCATCATTCCTTTCAGTTCACCCCATGTTAACGCATATGCTGCAGTCGCGCCCATTATTCGAATCTGAAGGTTCCACCATAATCGAGCTTCGTCTGCAAACAACTCGGAAACAAAGGGGACTTGTTGTTCTGGCGTACAACCACTCAATTGAAAGATGGAATCCATTCTTTCGATCCATTTCACAAAGGCTATGGCACCTCCAGTGCCGTCGAACTTCGGAGGCTCGTAGTTGAGGAAGTGCCAGTAGGTACAACCATTATTTTCTGAGGTGCCCCTACTAGATTCAGAGTGCAGGGCCTCGTGTTGTGCTATGGCTGCAGCAATGATTCCTTGAAGTTCCGCCTCGTTGGTAAGCATGCGTACATCCAGTTTTGGGGGAATCTTCTAAAAGATGATCATATGGGTCAGGTCATAGTAGGTAAATAACACACGTACGTAATATCATTCCTCGAGCACATAACATCTCATGTTATAAATAAATCAAGCATATAACATCTCATGTTATAGAATTAGGACAATCAATCCCAACATTACATATAATGACAATATTGTGATTGCGATATCGTAAATTGAGACCGCAATATAATGTTTACAAGTCTTATAAATGTATTGTACCTCACCAGTGACTAAGGGCCACATCGCCCTTGTCTGAACTAGCTAGTCATATACAACAATCAAAGACTAACTATCAAAAGTCATGACGTCAAAATGCGGTCTCCAAAATGCCTTATAGTCGGCACAATCGTCATCTTTTCACCAAAAGTCTACCGGTATAAAACCAAAATTATGCCTATGCTGATGGCGGCGGAGGAGGAGGGAAATGAGAATAGAGTAAGCGACGCATAGGTAACCAGTCCTCCTCCATAGCGCGATAGGCGCATAGCAAGTATGATATTTGCTGCTCAGGAGTCCAAAAACAAGCAGCAGAATCGGGGGACAGTGGATGTGGAGGGTGCGGTGCTGCAAACGGTGCCTGACAATGACATGATGGACGTGGTGCAATCTCCACAACCTGAATACGACGCGTCGATGCGTCCTGATGTATCATCAAAGAAATGAGGGTGTTCTCCGTAGAGTACCCAACATGGTATGGGTGATATGGATCAGATAGTATCCTTCGGAAAGTCTTCACAATCTCGGCTCATCATTATTTTCTTTTCCCAAATGTGATGCACTCCGCATAGCCCAGAAACCAACTATACTGGTGACTGAGGTGGAGGAGGAAAGAAAAGTGACCGCTAACATGCGTAAACTCCTCATCGAGCTTGTATATGTATATATCGAAGTAGTTAACTAATCTGCCGCCTGATAGTAAAGAAATGAGTATCAGAATCCTGGGAACGGTGTAATAGCAACGGTCGAGAGCGCAAAAGGAACCTCGATGTATGTGACGAATCAAAGTATGCTGGCAATAGACAGGGTGGAGGACGGGGTGTCTTACATAAACTTTTTAGGAAATATGTTGTCTTGTGATGTAGTCACTTAAATCATGTTTTCGGTTATGTAATGTTTTGCATTTGAACTTGCCAATTGTGGTGTCAGCTCAAGCTCCAACGTTCTACGACTCATATCCTCAAACTGTAGTTGGTGTCACAGGAGCAACTCATCTCGTATGTGGCCTCCATAACGTGAGGAATGGTAAGGGTCTAAAATCTGCATAGTGTATTATAGAATCCATCCAATCGGCTCGTACAACGATGTAGGGGTGAAAGGAGTAAACGGTGCGACCAGTAAGGCCGTAGAAAATGCTGCTGTAGCAAAAGGATCGTTACGTGGGTACTGACCTAGAGTACCTTTCCGGGGCGTAGGTATGTCTTGAAAGAAACCGATAGGCATGTTGGCGCAATGGACGTAGGTCTTCATAGGGGAAAAGAGCAACATCAGCGGTTATGGATGCAAAAACAAACGTTTCAACCAATAAGGAGATTGTCAGGTGCTGGTACTGGGTTAGATAGTAGGGGTGCAATGTCTAGTAAACCAGAAGTATCAGGGTCACGATCAAGAAAGGGTGTAGGACCAGCAGTAGCAACATCAGGCTGACTCAAAAGGTGCAGAAACTAGCTCAGCAGCAGGCCCTGGGTCGTGTAACGGTGTGGTGCCTCGAGCAGGGGATAGTGCAGCAGCCATGTCGTCGTCGTCTTGTGTCAGTAGTAGAATGTTGTACTCCAGCTGTTTGTAAGGTTGCAGGTATCCCAGACTCAAAGGAGTCTGAATGCATGCTAGAATCAGAGGATGGCTTGTTAACAGGGGTCTTAAGAAGTGAAGTTAGTAACAGTGTCCTCGTCTAATTTTCTATCGTCATGGGCGTCGGCAGGAGGACCATCAATAAGCATGCCAACGTAGTCATATATTGTTTGTCGAGTAACCATCCTTCGGAAGGGATGTCCACAAGAGGCGCATTGTCTAGGATCGGATCCATAGTGTGCTCAGCATCGGGATGACTAGTGATGAAGTGGTCATGGACCGAAACAAGAGTGACAGAAGGGTTCTTGTCAGAGAAGCCATCAGCAAGGGTAAAGTATTACCAGAATCTGGTAGCGCAGACTGTTGGAAGTCATACTCGTCCTTGGTCTGCATATCAGGATCACTCTCAGTGTCTGCCGTAAATATCTCTGGTGCAGATGCAGTCTCCTTATCCGTGGCGGTGGTCGTAGGGTTATCAATGTCTGATAACTCACTTTCTAATTGGAGTGACATGTGTTCCGGTGCGTAGCATGTATATCCATAGTAGTTACTAACAATTAGTTTATGCGAATAGCTACCACATATGCACGTACATCAACATTAAATCAAATAAGCATGTAAGTCTCAATTAATGTAAGCCCGTAATCATCCTAGTTTTCCCCAGACTATCCTCCCAGTTTCTCAAACTGAACTCCCTAGTCTCTCAGACTAAAATCTCCCAGTCTCTCAGACTAATCTCCTGGTCTCCCTGACCTAATTCCTGGTCTCCCCGACCTAATTTTTCCTGGTCTCCCCTACCTAATTTCTCCTGGTCTCCCCGACCTAATTTCTCCTGGTCTCCCCGACCTAATTTCTCCTGGTCTCCCCGACCTAATTTTCCCTGGTCTCCCCGACCTAATTTCTCCTGGTCTCCCCAACCTAATTTCTCCTGGTCTCCCTGACCTAATTTTTCCCTAGTCTCCCCGACTGGACTCCCTCAGTCTCCCCGACTGAGCTATAAATTTAAATTTGGAAATGTGTATTTGTGCCTTTTGTTTGTAAAAAGGTTTGTTTCCTGGATCTGGACGTATAGTGTATGCAATGTAAAAATGTTTGAAAACGTTTTCGTGAGAGCCCTAATGATCATAGTCTTGACTCGAGAAAGAATCCTAGTTCGCTATGATCGAGGCTCTGATACCAAGCTTGCACACCCTGGCTTTGCGGAAGCGTGGGTTTATTGGGTGTGACTTCTTAATACCATAGCAACCATCATAACCATACTATATGATAAAAACATGAGATATTCATCCATTAATAAAGTTAGAAAAATCCCGTTTTCAATAATCACAAAATAAGTTACAAACCTTAACTTGATTTAATTGAGTTTATAAAGACTTAGCAAAAGACTTTAAACAATACTAGGTTTAGAGATATGTAACCCGTCCAGGAATAGGTTACACCTTCTAAATCCTGGATGACTTCTTTATTCAAACGCAGCTTGAAAATACGTGCATACCGTGCCAGATCCGTTAGTTTCCTGAAATACATGTAGTTTGAAAAGTCAACATAAAGTTGAGCTAGTTCATGTGTAAGTGAGTATGTACAAACATTTGAAAATGTTGTAAGTATGTATAAAAGTCCCTGGTATGTAGCAATTAAGGAAAAAGAGATCACCATTGGGTTGCAAAGCCAATGATATGTGTGAAGTGCTGTAGGAAGACTCAAACCTAGCAGATTTTTGCGTCGGGTACCAAGTCACCCCGAGGTCCGTACTGTTGGGCCTGGGGCAGGACTCGCTACACCCAGATAGATCTACCACTAAAGACCCTCGGTCCTACACTGAGGATTAATGGCCTCCACTTCCTGCCTACCCACTCACATGATCTAAGTAGTAACCCTCCTTACGCTAACCATACCATGTAAAAAGTATTCGTAATCATAGTAACATGTATTTCACCCCCGAAGTATAAAAACTGAAAACAGTTAAGAGAAAAGGGGCACATGAACTCACTGAAGTGCATCTCGAAATAGTATCTCCAATCAACCTGCTGCGTGACGACCTACACGTACTAACTTCTATTAGACGGACAGCCGTGCCTTGGCTTAAGGTTTAACGTTTTTGGGAAATAGTTAGGCAACTATTTCGTATTTACACTTCGTAATTATTTATAGTTATATTCCTTCCCAAGGATGGGGGTTTTAATACATGTGCGTTTTTGTAATTCAAAAATATATTATTAAGTCTCACTTAATAAAAAATATTTTAATTCATTTGTCTAAAATATTCTATTTCCAAAATATACATATTTTTCCCAAAAATATTATATTTTACTCTATACCATTTCCAAAATAATATTTCGTCAGAATACACATTTAAGAGTATTTTCCGAAAATACGTATGTTACATTTAAAGTTCGTGTGGTAATAATAATACCGGTGTAACTTAAATATTTATTTGTGAAGGCGTTGATTATTATTTTGGAGTCGTGCTTTCACAATGTATTCCAGTTATATTATTTTTACTCTAAAAATAATATATAGTTCACAAAATAATCATAAAACCACATAAGCGTTTTACTATGAAATATATATTCTAAATATATATTTAGCAAGGTTTATTCACAAAAATCCACCTCCGAATACTTGGTTATTTTGTAATAAAAATCATGGCGAAATTTGTTTGGAAAACAAATCAAAAATATATTCATAATACTTGTCACAAAAATATTCTAAATGTTATTTTCTGGAAAAATTTCGCCAGAGATTCCTCTGTAACTGGAGGTGGCCACGCTTTCTAGCATATCATTTTCTTTTAAAAATTCAATCAATCAATTTTCAGTCATCAATATTCAATATCAAAACATCAGACTAGTAAAAATATGCATAAATCGCAAACACATGAACTTGTATGTTGTGTAACATTGTGTAGTAACCTTCCAACTTTTTAGTAGATCTTTCTATCTTTAAAAATAAAAATCGGTTTCTTGAAATCTTTATTTTCAAAGAACATGTAACTTTACAACTTCTTAGTCAAAAATTACGAAAATATTTCTTTGTTAAATCCTTTTCTTACACAAGTGTCTACACACTTGTTTGTTCACAAAAACACCTTTAGTTTATGAAAGATCCGGCTTTAAAAATAAGACTTGTACATTTTACTTGGTTCTTCGAAAATACCACTTGTAGATCTTTAGATCTACTAGTTTAAAACTCCATTTTACAAGAAATATCAACTTTACACAAGTTCATGTTTATGTATGAAAGGGTTTGTCATCTTGCATCTTCTACACTTAACATATTGCTAGTTCATGTTCCATGCACATGACCTAGCGTGGTTAGATGACAATCCGTTCTATTACTAGCGATCAACAACATAAAATAACCATAACTAAACAAGATTCATAAGTTTTACACCACTAGCTTTTCTTTAACCACCAAGTTCATCATACTTGCAAGACTTTAAGTTTTGATCTTTAGTGTTCATAACTTTTATCCGTTAAATCTCTTATTAACCACTTTAAACATGAACAAGAGAGTGTTTAGAATCACTTACAACTAGCACAAGGCTAGGGAAGAATCAAAGCGAAAACTAGGTGGATAAAAGCGATGTAGGGAGGTCCTTGTGATTTCGTAAGCACCGGGTCTCCTTGTATGAACTCTAGCACACTTGTATGTATGTGGTTTAGCAAGATCAAAATTGGAAGGTGATGGTGGGTGGGTTGTGGTTCTCGGCCGAACTCAAAGAGAAGAAGGAGAGAGTGAAAAATGTTGTAGTATTTTGTGAAGTGAATGAAAGTGTTAACCTCTATGTATTCTTATAATCATCATCCACTAATATCCATTGTATAAAATGTCTTTGTGATATTAGACATGGACTAATAAAATAATCAAAAGTTGAGGGAATGTGTCCCCTTGGGGGAAACGATCGTTGGGGGGGGGGGGGGTTTATATGGTTAGATCTTAACCATTTAGTTAAGTAACTAGTTTGATTGGTTAGGAGTCTAAATTAAGTTATTAGTGTGTTATAAAATATAACGGGTGTTAGGGTATTCGGGGACCCTAACTGGCTCAGAAATGGATAAACAATGTCATTGACAATATTTTTATTAGTGTTCTAAATACGCATTTAAAGTGCCTTTAATATTATTTTTAGTGACACAATGAATTCCCGACACTTTGGAAAGTGTCTAGTATTATTTTTCCATGTTTTTGCACTTTACTAGTTAAGTTAAATGCTGAATTTTTGCACAAAAAATGCAGAATTTTGTGATTAAAGCATGTTTTAGGCACATCCGGTCACTATAAATATTACCTAGTGACGCAGTTCTACAATCCTCACCTCCCTACATTCCCTACCAGTGTAGTAATCTATTCCCGGCTCATAATGGCCTCAGAGACAGTATCTGTCTAGTGCTGGTAATGTCAGCATGTTTACTGGGTTATCCGTATAGTGTGCTCACTGTGCTTTTGTGCATCAAGGTTGTCACTGATGTTTGTGTGTAAGTAATAGAGTGACAGTATAATGTGTGATGCATGAGTATGTATGTATCATAATTCAAGAAGCAGTTTAACCACAGTTGTAAGCAAGCACTGTAATTAAGCATTAATTAAATATTAATTAATTCGTACGGATACCTGGTTTGGTGAGGGTTGTCACACTCATAGCAATCACAAGTGAGTACATAGCTCCCCTCTATTGTGTTTTGCTAAATGTTCTGAGGTGACTCATATATGCCAAACCGATTTCAAGTTTCCAAAACAAAGTCTATGGTTTATATTAAACACGATGAATTCAATAATGTGAACGAACTTGTTGGTGCGTTATCCATAACATGAATGACATTCATTACCTTTGGCCAAGCCGACCAGTAGTATGTTATGGTACCATAGGACTGACAATCCCGTTATCGGGCTATCCACTGGATTTGGTGGATAGTTTGGGCTAACGACAGAATCTGTTATTTTAAGAAACCCTTTCGTGGTTTATTAGTTTATTTAAAGATACCCCTTGGGTTGTATATGTCACACCCCAAAAACGTCGCAACGGAATATAAAACGTAGTGGTGACGGAAGCTGGTGCCCATTTGTATCTTGCTGAACGATGCAGCGTAATGTTAGACATTTCAACTTAAATAAAACATAGATTTTAAAACATAAAGTCTTAAAGTTGTCACAATCACACCATAGTTAAATTGTTTTGATCCTTATGGATCTTATTACAATGGTCCCAAATAGTTTTAAAAGTTTGTCCAAAACATTATCAAACCAAACATGCATCAACAACCATAAGATACGCCATAATTCCCGAAGCTGAATTCAAGTACCTGTAGAACACGTTAAAATCAAGTGTCACACAAAGGAAGGTGAGTTCACATATTCACATACAAACAATTCATTCCAAAGGAAAAATTTCTGATTATGTGTTTATTTGAAAACATCCATATAATTTTTAGAAAGTCCGTTGTACTTCCTTAATAAAATCCATGGGTCATCCGTCGCAGTTCAAAAACCCGACAATAAAGCTCTTACCCAGGTTTTGTATATTAAATTCATAGCGTCGATTTTCAGACTCGTATGTTAGCTAGACAATACAAACTATATATTTACCATGCAGGGATAATCAATGCTAGACAATAAACAGAATATCAATTCGTCGTTAGACTTGACACTGGGCGACCGGTCACGACGGGGTTGTCAACCCGATAGATCTACCAACAATTCCTCGCGTGCAATACTTAAATGATTAAACGACATCATGGGAGCAGGGTCCATTTGGAGACCAATACGATGTCTTCCTCACGTACAATATATATATCCTACTAATATGACAAATTTAATACACGAAGTTGTACGAATCCCCTGAATCCCCTTCCTTTGAGACCAGGCCGGCATCTGTCCCAACTTTACGGTCTGTTTCGCCTCAGAAACACCGTACCATCTCAATTTCCTCCAATAACATTCATTCATCAAAAACGTTTACCTCGAAAGGTATGATTTATCAAACTCCATATATTTTCAACGAAAATATACATTTTATATTAAAAGGTATTTTTTAATCCAAAAACATTATTAAACCCTTTTATTGGCGTGTTCTACCCCCAAAATATATACAAAGCAGTAAAAAGAGGGGGTTTAGTGACACTCACCTTTGGGTGCGTATTTTAAATAGCGTAAATCACAGAGATTGATTTCTACTCGTCCTATTATATAAATATATAGGAACGATTTTAAATCAACATACATAACACAAAAATCATAATTTTCTCTGTTTTCTTAGAATTGTCACATAACTTTGAGATTTTCTCGAAAAGTTATCATTTTTTATTATGTTGGCACGTTAATATATATATATATATATATATATATATATATATATATATATATATATATGAGTTCATATATATATATATTTTTAAGATTTTGTGATTTAAACGAATTTTATTGGTGACCATTAGTGTGTAAATCCGTTATCACTCCCGTTTATACGCAATATATCTATGATTTGCGCGTCGTAATATGTATACATAAACGTTCGCATAATTTATCATCGAAACACGCGAAATCTTGTTAACTTGTATATTTTATCATTTTTAAAGCAAATATACATAAAATATTCTATATGTACAAATTTTCATGCTCGACAAACAAGTTACACATTTAACGCGATTTTTACCGTTTCTACCGCACAAAACGCACAAGCTTACATGTAATAGCTAAATTTCTAATATCATGTTAAAAACTTAACATACTTTCACATTCTCATGTTTAAATCACATAACACATTTTAACACATAAGGTTCACCCAAAATTTTACCCATACTAGTGTACTTTGAAAAATGCGTATTTTAGCGATTCAGTAAAGTTTTCGGGCGTCGGAAGTCAAGTATGACCAACCAAGCACCAACTAAACTTAAAATTAGTTAAAATACTTATTTTTAAACTAAAAATATCAGTTTACTTACTGATCTAAATTAGTTTTATAAAAATCATTCGAAAAGCCAATTTTTACCATTTTAACGCATAGTTATTTACTGATTAAAATAGTAGTAATAATCAGATTAGTGCAGTTTTTGTGTAGACCACATAAATCATGCGATTTCACGTATTTTACAACCCCTAATGCACTAAGTACAACATGCAAAGCTAGTGAACATTATGACAAAGCATATACCATTAGACACTTCAAAATAATCATATTTTAGTGTTTATATTCTGATCAAAACTGATTTATACTAAATCATACTCAAATCACCTTTTTATGATCACATATCATCATGCATGTCCAAGTAAATGCATCTAATGCACTCATACAACATCATCATCATCTTTTATGTTCTAATCATACTCAAGAACACATTAATATCATGTTTTTACATAACAGAACATTTATCCAAATATGACTTTTCATCAATCTATTTTAATCACAAATCATTTTCATGTAGATCACTTTCAATTATACATGCATTGAACCTTTCAAGCATCATTTCTTTCAAAACATGACATATTAACAAAACAAAACTCTAACACACACACACATACACACTCACGACAACACACACATATATTTACTTCCATTTTTGTTTGATGAAATCGATTTTCTTGTTTAGATTTCCAAGTTTGTGAAAAATTCCAAGCTTTTGAGAAACTTTCCATCATTATCATTATTAAGAAAAAAGACTTATATTTTTAAAAGTAATTTATACCTTTCAAGAATATAAGTGGGTTTTTTATGATGGTTTTTGTGATAAAAAGCTTGCACCTTCTTAAAAACTCCATGGATTGGCCTTCATATCACTAAACACACTTGGAAACACCTTGGAATGCCTTCAAATCTTCAAGAATTGATTTGAAAATGAAAATGAAAATGGAAGAGGTATAGAGGGTGTTCGGCCGTGATTTATGAGGGAGAGAGAGTATGGAGTGTTTTTGATTTTGTTTCTTGGATTTGTGAAAGAATTTGATGTATTTTAGGTGTTGTAATCATCAGTCCTTTTTCTAAGAGCACACATGTCCTACATGCAAGAAAAGGTGAGAGTATGGGCTGCCATTTGGTCCCTCTCTCTCCTACATATTTCGAATTTTCAACCATATATACATATATATATACATATATATATATATATATATATATGTAATATAGAGTATAAACTAGTATTTTACTGGATACCGGGTATTTTATCGAGCGTTTTAATCCCGTTTTAGTGCGTTTTAAATTATTTTTATCATTCTATTAAAATAATCACACGGAATTATTACTGAAATAATTACCAGTTGCCTTAACTGGCTCCATTGACAGTATTTTGTCTGAATCGCTTAGTATCGTGCGGTACGCGCTCAAACTTGAAAAATAGATTTTCTTAGCGTTTTAATTTATTTTTCCTCACAAATATGATTAAAACTACTTTTCTAATCATAACAGACTATTTTTAGGATTTTAACACTGATCGGGTGGTCACCAACGTTCGCTTCGCATTTTAACCGTTACGCGATAAGCGTTTATCTTACCGTTGCCAACATAATTTTTACCAAAGTTTAAATTTACCAACTCGTTAAATTCCACATATAAACATCATAACCAATCAAATACAGCCTTTTTATCTATTCACAACACATGTTACAATTGTACGGTACGACCTGAAAAGCCGGGTGTCACTGTCTACCCCTGTTTAGGAAATTTCGTCCCCGAATTTTTACTCTACAGGTTTTGTTTTCGCACTAAGTGGAAACAGGAAAAACAAGCTTGATGAATATGGTCTTGTAGTTTCTGTGAGAAACTTTGATCCTTTCGAAGAATCTTCGGGGACCTATATTACACACATCCTCAATTCCTAATCTCATGTCTCAACGCTCTCCACCCTCCCCAAGGTTCAACACATACAAGCACTTAATCAAGAAGATTAAGTCAATGTTCCACCATTTTGGGTTTATCATACGTGTATTTACATATACCTTACCCCGTACCTGAGGTAGTCTGAGTTTACACACGATTGATCCAACTCGAGATGGGCTCTCGAAAAAATCAAATCTCATAAACTCGTTTTCTTTCCTTCTTGCATTCATTTCAGATACCCACAAATCGCAAAATCAATAAATCACATATGCTACTAGAATGCTGAAATCGCCTCTCTCCAGTTACTAACATAACTCTTCTAGCTATACGTACTGCTTCTACGATACTTCGATAAACTTCCGTTTATCTTCCAAATAAATCTCTACAAAGAACAAAATCAGTGTACTTTCCATTATACACTTTTTCAAACTGTACCAAACAATACTTCATGTATACTACTCAATCCTTATGGGTGCTTGAGCCTATAAGCGACTTATCCAACTCAAGATGGGCTCTTGAAAGGACCAAATCAATGTAGCTCAGCTTTTCTCCTTTCTCTGCTAACTTAATAGCACCTTTGCAAGATAACTCCTTTAAGAGAACCAAATCTTCGATCTGAAATCGCAATAGTTTCCTTCAATTGTCAATCTAATCCTTCTTTTGATCAATTGGCGAATTTTAACCTTCCCTCGATCTAGGAAAATCCTGTCGCTGGTTCCCTAGATAACTCGGGTCTGGTTAATTGTCCTTTGTCATGTCAGCTCGACAAAGTGATAATCGATACTTCCATCCATACAAGGCTTCAAACGAAGCAACCTAAATACTAGCGTGTTAATTATTGTAGGGTAACTCTACCAAGGGCATGTAAGTATCCTAACTTTCTTCGAAATCCATCGTACACGCTCTCAACATTTTCTCCAGAGGTTTGAAAAGCTTCCGCCTATCTTGCTGTCCAATCAATTCCCCTTTTTCCTTTTTGGGTTTATTAGTGTCGAAGGCTGCACTAATTTAGAGAAATTCTTAACAAATCTCCGGTAGCACCCAGCTAGTCATATGGATCATTGTACTCCTGACGTGGTCTTCGGCGCTTCTCATAATTTGATCGTTCTAATCTTAGACTGATCTACATGCATGCCTTCCTTATTCCTCAACAACTCCATAGTCAACTTCAAGTGTTACTCATGATTCTCTTTGGTTCGCAAATAGGCAAGTATATCGTCGATGAATATTATCAAGAACTTATCCGATTAGGGTTTCTATACCCTGTTCATGAGATCCATGAATATAAATGGGGCATTAATTTGGTCAAAAGGCATGACTAATAACTCGTAAAGGCCATATCGTGTTTGAAAAGCAGTCCTCAGCATATCTTCGTCAGCAACCTTCAACTGATGGTATCCTGATCGTAGGTCGATCTTCGTGTAGGAGCTGGATCCCGGTAGCTTGATTGAACAAATCGTCAATCCTCGGTAAAAGGGTACCGATTCTTGATAGTCAACTTGTTCGGCTCTCTGACATCAACACACGTCCTGAAGGATCCATCCTTCTTCCTTACGATGAAACATATGCACCTCAAAGAAAAGAGCTTGATCGAGTGAAAACCTTGTCTAGCAGCTCTTGAAGCTGATTTGACATTTCTATCATCTCAGACGGTGCTTAATCTATAAGGAGATTTTGCAATTGGGTGCAGCACCGGGTGACAGATCAATTCGGAATTTGATCTGTCTCGCAGGGGGCAATCCAGGTAAGTCTTTTTAGGAAAACTTCTGTATAATTGCGAACAATAGGAATCTCTCTGATATTCCTATATTTGGCCTTCATATCCACCACGTCAACAAAGAACGCAGGATCGCCTTTTCGTAACAGCTTGAACATCTTCGTAACACTGACAACTCTCAACACTCAACACTCGACTCGGTCGGTCTCCGTGGACAACTACCGCTTCACCATCATCAAAACGAGGTACCCTTGTTTGCTTCTCCGAGCAAATAGTCCTAGCTTGTCCTTGGATAGCCAGTCCATTCCCACAACTACATTAAAGCTCCCCAGCTCCACTGGTAATAAATCGATACTAAAATTATAATTACCTAACCAAATACTATAACCGCGAATGACCTCACTAGTTTCCATCAACTTACCAATTGCTAGTTCTATCAGGCACTTTATACTTAGCTTACTTGGTGGTGAACACAAAAATGGTTCAAAAGTTTTCGAAACAAAACTCAAGTCAGCTTTGGTATTAAAAGTATGAACATAGATTGGTTTTTGATTTGAAACATATCGGTAACAACAACAAGATTGTCTTGTGCTTTCCCAGCGTTTAGCTCGAACGCTCTACCCCTGGCATCCTGACACTTCATTTTCAGACAATCTCTCTCGAAATGTCCTTGCTCACCACACTCGTAGCATCCCTCGAGTGTACCTCCCTCCAATGTACTCTTAGAATAGCACTTGCGAGTCATATGTCTAGTCCGACCACATCTGGTGCACTTTCTCCGTTCATCCTCATGAGTCTTCCTCTCAAAACTACTCCTGCCATCCCTGGCATTATCCTTTCTAGAACGGCTAGAACTGGCTACATACGCCTTCCTCGAACTGCGTTTCCTGTCACGCTTCTCATCGGTTTCTTCCTCGAACTCTTAGACTTTCGCTTTCACAAATCCCCAGATCTAGGCTTGGAATGCGGAATTATTTGAATGGTCCATCCGCTAAGACGGCCCGACATCACGCATACCGTTGCCACATCATTGCATAGGATACCAGTAAATGATCTTGGGTTATAACCCTGAATTGTTTTATGTATACATCTATGCACTGTTCACAAAGTTATTGAAAAATCAGAATTACGCTCCGATTATATCATAACACAGGAACTACTAAAACTTTCCGATCATTATATCACCTGAAGGGTTTCTGATTCTGTGTCCCACCAAAACCATGCCCAAGAGCATCACGTCCACGTTCCTGGCCATTATTTTGGTTAGCATTACGCTGTTCCATGGCAGTATTAACGTGTTGGGCTATAAGTTGTGCCAACTCTTCCGGTGTAATAGGTAGTCCAGAACCATGTCTCGCTTTTGGAGGCATTTCGTCATTTCTATTATTACAACATAATATCAACATAAGACGATATCCAAATAATTCAATCATTAAATGCTAGTGGACCAAACATTGCGCATGTATAATATCCACGTATTAATGAGAATAATTTTTAAACCAAAAGGAACCCATTCGATATTTATACCAGAAATTTACAAAGCTTGTTTTTAGTACAAAGACTAATCAAAATTCGGCGTGTCTACATCAACACCCACAGCAAGTCTATATGAAATTTTGTCACACCCCTAAAAATACCACATGCGGAAACCCCCGCGAGGCGTGTAACGTACCAGGATCCAAGCCACCAATCACATTGAACTCATAAATTAAATAAAACATTCCATTACTTTCAAAACATAAATAAAAAACATAAGTTAAACCAAAGTAGTTGTTCAGCGGAAGCGATAACGTAAACTATAAGTCAAGTGTTTCAAAACATGTGTTCATAATCAATGAAGCTACTATCCAAGAGTCTCAACCCATGACTACTCCAGCATTCCCAGATAGCAAGTCAACATCAAGTACCTAACGACCTGCAAGCATGCAGACAAGTGTGTCAGACGACGCTGGTGAGTTCAAAGTTTTGTTAATGCGTTTAGTTACTAGTTGTGTGTATGAAACAGTTCAACAGTTTGACTTGAAGATGTTATTAACTCGATTACCATATGTGGCTACTAGATGTGTTTGCCCAAACCCCAATGCCTCTATCAAAGCATTGGTCAAGTGGTCAAGGTAATTAGTTCACGCCCGTCCATTCCGGCCCGGTGTAAGGGTGCCAAACCTAATAGCGCTATCAACTAAATACCTCGTTGCCTCCCCGGCAACAATCGGTAGATGTAAGGGGTCTTATATGATAGAAACTGAGTAATAACAAACATCCCATTAACCCAACGTTCCTCCCCGGAACAATTACCAGATATCCCTCCCCGGGATGCATGCTTGGAAAAGAGCAGTGAACTCACCTTGGTTTGCTCGGTATATATTAATTACCCATTCCAGTTAGTTAAACCACCCTATCACGATTATCAAACAATATCAGTTTAAGAATACATTACTTAATGTAATCACAAAGTTTGCATTTCATTCCACAGTTCACATCCTTATGTATATCATGCATCAGTTAGCAATTACAAGTATCCACTACAATGCAAAACACATGCACACTATTACACATGATGCCCCCTTTTGGCGAAACTCCCCTGTGACGAAACCCCATAGGTTTCGTCGGCTATATGGGTGACGAAACCCCAATGTTTCGTCGACTGCAAAGGTGACGAAACCCCCATAGGTTTCGTCGAAAACACCAGTGGCGAAACCTCAAAGGTTTCGTCGATATAGATCATGACGAAACTCACCAGGTTTCGTCGTCCCTCAACAGGCGATGGAACAGTTACCATTTTCACAGTTACAGTTGCATGATTCCTAAATCTCTTATCATTTTCAACAAATCCAACACAATCATTGATTAATCACTTCATTGTTTATTATCAGAAACATACAATGGGCATAAACGGTTCCCCTCATACCAACCCAAACATCCAGATTACCCAAGATTATCCAATATTCAGAGCAATATTCATTATTTAACAAGTATACCTTGGATTCTACCACAGATGTTCATCTATCATGAAATCAATCTATAAAGCCGAATATATGAAATCCTCATAACACATTACCACATACAAACCATCAAGATCTTAGCGTATCAATTCTAGTTTACAAGTTTCATGAAAACCCTAATCGTACCCATAAAACTACATTTAGGTTTCATCAAATAATACGGTTAGACACTAACCGTAATGCGAAAAGATTTAGATTAACTGAGATGGAATAAATGCCTTGGAGTTTCCTTCTGCTGTCGCACAGAGAGAGTGAGTGTGTGTGTTCTAGGGTTTCTAAAATGATTTACGTAACTGACCAGTAAGTTTTATAACATCACAGCAGTTGGGCTGGCGAAACCCTCTTGGGCCAAAGCCCATTCCCGACGAAACCCCCACCTAGACGAAACCCCAAGGTTTCGTCATAAAGATAGTGGCGAAACTCCCTAGTTTCGTCACCTAGGGTTTCGTCGCCTAAGATTTCGTCGCATAAGGTTTCGTCATGACACCTAGGGTTTCGTTGAGTGGCATGAGTTATGTTATAACTTTACAATTCAAGATTTCCAACAATTAATTAAACATTATAACAGTAATTAATCAATCAGTAAAACAGTTTATACATTATCTAGCAAGGTGCACACAATACATCATAACAGATCATGAAAACACAACTGTGAGATATGTAACGTGTCGGGAAAGACCTTGGAAAGTCAGGTTGTCACATCATCCCCAACTTGAAAGAAATTTCATCCCGAAATTTCACAAGTAACCCCAAAACAGTAAAGTGGTAACTCAGGATGACTGTGGGTTTTCCGCGGGTACCACATCATCCCCAACTTGAATGGGGATTTCGTCCTGAAATTCACTAGTTGTAGTAGACCTAGACTTGTCTGACTTGGACTTGTCGTAAGGAAACAAATGTGGATACTTAAGCTTCATCTGATCTTCACGCTTCCACGTGAGCTCCGGTCCACGTCTTGAGTTCCAACGAACTCTCACAATTGGAATACGGGTGTGTTTGTGAACCTTAACTTCTTGATCCATAATCTCAATTTGTTCTTCGACAAACTGCAACTTGTCTTCGATCTTTAGTTCTTGAAATGGTACCACCAGTGTTTCATCAGACAAACACTTCTTTAATTGCGACACATGGAATACATCATGGACGTTACCTAACTCAGCAGGTAACTCCAACCTGTAGGCGACTTTACCAATTCGGTCCAGAATTCTGAATGGCCCAACATATCTAGGGTTAAGCTTGCCGCGTTTCCCAAAACGCACCACACCCTTCCAGGGTGAGACCTTCAACATAACGCGATCATTTACTTCAAACTCCAAAGGTTTCCTACATTCATCGGCGTAGCTTTTCTGACGATCACGTGCTGCCGCCATACGATTCCTGATCTGAACAATCTTCTTGGAGGTTTCAAGTACAAGTTCCGGGCCTGTAATCTGACTGTCACCCACCTCAGCCCAACAGAGAGGTGAACGACATTTCCGTCCATACAATGCTTCGAATGGAGCTGCTCGGATGCTGGTATGGTAACTGTTGTTGTAAGAAAGCTCTATCAAAGGTAAGTGTTTCTCCCAACCTTTGCCAAAATCAATCACACACGCCTGTAGCATGTCTTCGAGTGTCTGGATGGTTCGCTCACTTTGACCATCCGTCTGTGGGTGATAAGCAGTGCTCATATCAAGACGCGAGCCGAATGATTTGTGCATCGACTGCCACAAATCTAAGATGAAATGCGAGTCACGGTCAGAAATGATGGATGTCGGCACCCCGTGCCTAGAAACCACTTCCTTAAGATAGATAGCAGCTAGTTGTGAGAACTTATCTGTATCCTTAATTGCCAGAAAGTGTGCTGACTTCGTGAAACGATCAACGATCACCCAAATTGTGTCATTCCTGCTTTGAGTTCTTGGTAGCCCGGTAACGAAATCCATTGCGATTTGCTCCCATTTCCACATGGGTATTTCTGGCTGTTGCAGCAATCCAGACGGCTTCTGGTATTCCACTTTAAATTTTGAGCAGGTTAGACATTTACTCACATAAGTTGCGATGTGAGCTTTCATCTTCGGCCACCAATACATAATTTTGAGGTCCTGATACATCTTATCCGAACCTGGGTGAACAGAGTACGGAGACTTGTGCGCTTCGTCCATCACAAGTTCTCTAAGATTACCAAACAACGGAATCCAAATCCGCTCTATAAAATAGTAAATGCCATCTGACCTCTTCTCAAGTCGTTTTTCCATACCCTGTAAATACTCAGCTTCATAGTTTTCTTCCTTCAATGCCTCGGCCTGAGCTGAACGGATCTGATCAGGCAGGTCAGAATGAATGGTGAGCTGCAAAGCGCGAACACGCTTGGGTTTTGATTCCTTTCTGCTAAGTGCGTCAGCTACAACGTTAGCCTTACCCGGATGATACTTGATGGCACAGTCATAATCGTTTAAAAGTTCAACCCAGCGACGCTGTCGCATATTCAAATCCTTCTGATCGAAAATGTGCTGAAGGCTCCTGTGGTCGGTATAAATAGTGCATTTAGTACCGTACAGGTAATGCCTCCAGATCTTCAACGCGAAAACCACAGCCCCCAATTCCAAGTCGTGTGTCGTATAATTCCTCTTGTGAACCTTCAACTGTCGAGAGGCATAAGCTATCACATTGTTGCACTACATCAGTACGCATCCAAGACCCTGGATGGACGCATCACAATATAGCACAAAATCTTCGGTACCTTCAGGTAGAGACAAGATCGGTGCACTGCAAAGCTTCTGCTTTAACAACTGAAAAGCCTCCTCTTGTTTCGTTCCCCATGAGTATACTACGCCCTTCTGTGTTAGCGAGGTGAAAGGTTGGGCAATCTTCGAAAAATCCTTAATGAACCTCCGATAATACCCAGCGAGACCAAGAAATTGTCGCACCTCAGAAGGAGTCTTTGGTGCCGCCCAATTCTTAACAGCATCTACCTTTGCAGGATCTATGTGTATCCCCATTTCGTTAACAATGTGCCCAAGGAAGTGTACCTCTCGAATCCAGAAGTCACACTTAGAGAATTTTGCGTAAAGCTGCTCCTTCCTCAGGAGCTCCAAGATAAGTCGTAAGTGCTGCTCGTGATCTTCCTTGCTCTTCGAGTAAATCAAAATGTCATCGATGAATACTATAACGAAGTCGTCGAGATATGGTTTGCATACACGGTTTATGAGATCCATGAAGACCGCTGGTGCATTCGTCAACCTAAATGGCATAACTAAGAACTCATAGTGCCCATAGCGCGTTCAAAAAGCTGTCTTTGGTATATCCTCCTCTCGGACTCGCATCTGATGATAGCCCGATCTTAAGTCGATCTTCGAGTAATAACTTGACCCTTGCAACTGGTCAAACAGGTCGTCGATACGTGGCAATGGATAACGGTTCTTGATAGTCACTTTGTTGAGTTCCCGAGAATCAATACACATGCGTAAGGACCCATCTTTCTTCTTTACAAACAAAACTGGGGCTCCCCAAGGCGAAGAACTGGGTCGAATGAAGCCCCTATCCAGTAACTCTTGCAGTTGATTAGACAGCTCCTGCAGCTCTCCAGGTGCTAAGCAGTAAGGAGCATGAGCAATTGGAGCTGCTCCTGGTGCAAGATCGATCTGGAATTCTACTTGACGGTGAGGAGGTAAACCTGGAAGTTCCTCAGGAAATACATCAGCAAATTCACGTACAACTGGCAGATCCTCGATCTTTCTCTCTTCAGACGGAGTATCAGTAACTAGTGCTAGAATTGCAGGATACCCCTTTCGTAGACATTTCTGTGCTTGCATAGCCGAGATAATACCAACCATCGTCCCACTACGATACCCTTGAACCAACAATGGCTCTTCCCCAAGGAGAGGAATTCGTACAACCTTCTCTTTACAGAGAATTTCTGCTTGGTATCTAGACAACCAATCCATACCAACCATTACGTCGAAACTACCGAGGGTAACGGGAAGGAGATCAATATCAAACACTTGACCCACGAGATCTAATTTACACCCAAATAGGACATGCGAAGCTTCAATTGTTTTACCATTATCTAATTCTACCACGTGTTTAACCTCTAAAGGCGTTGGGGTTAACCATAATCACTGACTAAACTCTAGGGACACATAACTTCAATCAGCACCGGAATCAAATAACACAGAAGCAATAAGATTGTTCCCAGAAAACGTACCAGTCACGACATTGCCATCGTTCCTAGCATCACCAGCATCGATTGTGAATACCCTTCCACGAGCACCGTTGCCCCCATTGTCGCCATTAGTGTGGTTGTTTCCAGCATTGTTGTTGTTCTGGCGGTTGTTGTTGTTAACGTTTTGATTCAACTGAGGGCAATCCCGCTTAAAGTGGCCCTCATCCCCACACTGATAACACCCTTTTTTAAAGCCCTGGTTCTGATGGGGTTGCTGCCTTTGCTGTCGCTGGTACTGCTAGTTTTGCTGCTGCTGCTGCTTTGGCTGTGGGGCTCTACAGTCTTTGGCCGCATGGCCCACTTTCTCGCACCTTCGACAAGCCCGGGAACACTGCCTATATTGATGATAGCCACACTTGCTACACTGTGGCTTTTTCCCAACATAAGAGCCCAGATTCTAATTGCTGCCCTGGCCTTGGTTTACAGATGACTGACTGAAACTGCGGTTGTTGCTGTTGTCGGGCTTTTTTTGTGATTGGCTCACACTTGTTGCCTTTTCAGTATCGTTCCACTTGCACTTGTTATCACTGGCAGGTGTGGAAGCTGTAGCAGTGGAGGTAGTAGCAGATTTACGAGGCGGTAGTGAGCCTCACTCAACCTCTTGGTCAGTGATCTTATGTGCCAAACGGATGATCGGGGGTAGAGTGTTGTGGTTCGCAGCAGTAACATACCCCTTTACAGCTGGGGCTAGGCGTTTGAGGTATAACTCAATCCTTCGTGATGCAGGCCGAGACAGGTTAGGGCACAAAATTGCTACCTCGTGAGATCGTTTCGTGTAGGCCTCGATCTCAGACCCTTCCATTTTCAAATCGTAGAACTCATTCTCCAGTTTCTGAAACTCGTCCCGAGGACAATACTCTTCCCTTATCAACTCTTTAAAATCATCCCGTGTAGTGGCATTTGCCTCCTCGACGCCCAACATCTGAACCTGGGCGTTCCACCACGTCAGGGCACCATCCTCGAGAGTACCCGTAGCATACTTCACTCTGTCCCCAGCAGGACAGTTACACATAGCAAATATAGACTCAGCTCTCTCGAACCATCGAAGTAGCCCCACAGCTCCTTCAGTCCCACAGAAGGTCAGGGGCTTACAATCCATAAATGTCTTAAAGGTGCAGGCGAGCGGATTGTTCTGATGTGCTGGCTAACCTAATGGACGAAAGAAAGAAATTACAACACATGGGTAAGAGTTGTGTACGCGACACAAGGTTAAAGAGTAATTGGTACAAGTCGTACCAGCTTGGTAGGCTGCCAGAGCCTCAGCCACTCGTTTGTTGATTAAGTTTGTCAGCTCAGCTTGGGTCATCACAATGTGACCACGTCCATGACCTCGTCCACTCATGATTCTATATAAAGAGAGTGAACAGATTTAAGAGTCGAAATGAGGTAAAAGTCAAGCATCACGTTGAAATCTACAACTATCAAGTTTACACACAATAGGGCAGAACCCTTCTCAGCGTGCACCCATAATAATAAGGCAATTTGCATGCTCATCTCAGTGCCTCTTAACTTGTGCTAAAAGTTCCCCCCCCGCATTCAAGTAGCAAAGCAGAAGGTATCATTGGATTTATGGTTCACAAAAGTCGGAAAGTAGTGTCCCACTATCAAATCACCATTGTATCTAGTATGTTGTTTCATGCAAGCTATGAGTGTGTGACTACTAAACAAGTTATGCATAAAGTAAACATAAGATGAACCTTGCAATCTGGAGCTGAGTGTCATGGTCGATTTTCAAAGTTGTTCGGTTATAGTCTGGTTTTATTAAAACGTTTTAAAACCAAGTTCACTATAACCAGTGGCTCTGATACCAAACTGTCACACCCCAAAAAATACCACATGCGGAAACCGCCGCGAGGCGTGTGACGTACCAGGATCCAAGCCATCAATCACATTGAACTCATAAATTAAATAAAACATTCCATTATTTTCAAAACATAAATCCAAAACATAAGTTAAACCAAAGTAGTTGTTCAGCGGAAGCGATAACGTAAACTATAAGTCAAGTGTTTCAAAACATGTGTTCATAATCAATGAAGCTACTATCCAAGAGTCTCGACCCATGACTACTACAGCATTCCCAGATAGCAAGTCCACATCAAGTACCTAACGACCTGCAAGCATGCAGACAAGTGTGTCAGACGACGCTGGTGAGTTCAAAGTTTTGTTAACGCGTTTAGTTACTAGTTGTGTGTATGAAACAGTTCAACAGTTTGACTTGATGATGTTATTAACTCGATTACCATATGTGGCTACTAGATGTGTTTGCCCAAACCCCAATTCCTCTATCAAAGCATTGGTCAAGTGGTCAAGGTAATTAGTTCACGCCCGTCCATTCCGGCCCGGTGTGAGGGTGGCAAACCTAATAGCGCTATCAACTAAATACCTCATTGCCTCCCCGATAACAATCGGTAGATGTAAGGGGTCTTATATGATAGAAACTGAGTAATAACAAACATCCCATTAACCCAACATTCCTCCCCAGAACAATTACCAGATATCCCTCCCCGGGATGCATGCTTGGAAAAGAGCAGTGAACTCACCTTTGTTTGCTCGGTATGTATTAATTACCCGTTCCAGTTAGTTAAACCACCCTATTGCGATTATCAAACAATATCAGTTTCAGAATACATTACTTAATGTAATCACACAGTTTGCATTTCATTCCACAGTTCACATCCTCATGTATATCATGCATCAGTTTGCAATTACAAGTATCCACTACAATGCAAACACACATTCACACTGTTACACATGATGCCCCCTTTTGGCAAAACTCCCCTGTGACGAAACCCCATGGGTTTCGTCGGCTATATAGGTGACGAAACCCCAATCTTTCGTCGACTACAAAGGTGACGAAACCCCATAGGTTTCGTCGACAACACTAGTGGCGAAACCTCAAAGGTTTCGTCGAGATAGATCATGACGAAACTCATGAAGTTTCGTCGTCCCTCAACAGGCGATGGAACAGTTACCATTTTCACAGTTACAGTTTCATGATTCCTATATATCTAATCATTTTCATCAAATCCAACACAATCATTGATTAATCACTTCATTGTTTATTATCAGAAACATACAATGGACATAAACGGTTCCCCTTATACCAACCTAAACATCCAGATTACCCAAGATTATCCAATATTCAGAGAAATATTCATTATTTAACAAGTAAACCCTGGATTCTACCACAGATTTTCATCTATCATGAAATCAATCTATAACGCCGAATCTATCAAATCCTCATAACACATTACCACATACAAACCATCAAGATCTTAGCGTATCAATTCTAGTTTACAAGTTTCATGAAAACCCTAATCGTACCCATAAAACTACATTCAGGTTTCATCAAATAATAGGGTTAGACACTAACCGTAATGCAAAAGGTTTAGGTTAACCGAGATGGAATGAATGCCTTGGAGTTTCCTTCTGCCGTCGCACAGAGAGAGTGAGTGTGTGTGTTCTAGGGTTTCTAAAATGATTTACGTAACTGACCAGTAAGTTTTATAACATCACAGCAGTTGGGCCGGTGAAACCCTCTTGGGCCAAAGCCCATTCCCGACGAAACCCCCACCTCGACGAAACCCCAAGGTTTCATCATGGAGATAGTGGCGAAACTCCCTAGTTTCGTCACCTAGGGTTTCGTCGCCTAAGATTTCGTCGCATAAGGTTTGGTCATGACATCTAGGGTTTCGTTGAGTGGCATGAGTTATGTTATAACTTTACAATTCTAGATTTCCAACAATTAATTAAACATTATAACAGTAATTAATCAATCAGTAAAACAATTTATACATTATCTAGCAAGGTGCACACAATCCAACATAACAGATCATGAAAACACAACCGTGAGACAAGTAACGTGTCGGGAAAGACCTTGGAAAGTTAGGTTGTCACAAATTTCCTCCTAAATATCTGAAAATTTGGCATACAAGTCATAAATAGGGTTCATCAAATGAGACATACAAAACAAACAATAGAAACAACCAATAACTAACGCTTCAATCCCTGGAAGTCCAACATCTTCCTAACAAGCTCTTCTAGCTCAACTATCCTCCAGTGCATCTAACCCCTAGCACTGTCACCCAAGCCCTTAACCATATCATACCAGTCCATCTGTCCTTCTAAGTCCTTCATCTTGCCCTTTTTCATTTCCAAGTCTCCTCGTAACGTGACGAACTGATGATCGCAGTGAGAGCGATTGACCCAAATCTCCTTTTGCTTCTTAAAAGCGGACGCTATCTCAGCTCTCGAAGTCGATGCGATCTCTCTAACGGGTCGAGTCCTCTTCCTACGGTGAGTGTAGACTAAAAGATGTGTAGCAAACACATGACTCAAGTAACGGAATAGACGATTCTGTAATCGACGGGCGAAGGAATCTTCAAGTGTGGGCTGGACAGTATCAGTGAGCTGGACTACTAATGGCTCTCTAGGCCGAGACGTGACATATCGTAACCGTACAAAGTAAGTGTGTGATTAATGTGAATAGTAACACATAAGGCCCCAAATAAACAGAAAATCACGTATGCACGTTAACATATATGGGTTTTCATACTTGATAAAATTTTCCATGTTTATTTAAAAATCTTGGCTTCGAGAATTTTGAACTTTAAATCTCAAAATTCTTCGGTTGAAGTCTAGTGTTTTCTCCCGAAAACATCTAGTTCGCTAACAACCATTGGCTCTGATACCAACTTTTGTCACACCCCAAAAACGTCGCAGCGGAATATAAAACGTAGTGGTGACGGAAGCTAGTGCCCATTTGTATCTTGCTGAACGATGCATCGTAAGGTTAGACATTTCAACTTAAATAAAACATAGATTTTAAAACATAAAGTCTTAAAGTTATCACAATCACACCATAGTTAAATTGTTTTGATCCTTATGGATCTTATTACAATGGTCCCAAATAGTTTTAAAAGTTTGTCCAAAACATTATCAGACCAAACATGCATCAACAACCACAAGATACGCCATAATTCCCGAAGCCGAACTCAAGTACCTGTAGAACACGTTAAAATCAAGTGTCAACACAAAGGAAGGTGAGGTCACATATTCAGATACAAACAATTCATTCCAAAGGAAAACTTTCTGATTATGTGTTTATTTGAAAACATCCATATAATTTTTAGAAAGTCCGTTTTACTTCCTTAATAAAATCCATGGGTCATCCGTCGCAGTTCAAAAACCCGACAATAAAGCTCTTACCCAGGTTTTGTATATTAAATTCATAGCGTCAATTTTCAGACTCGTATGTTAGCAAGACAATACGAACTATATATTTACCATGCAGGGATAATCAATGCTAGACAATGAACAGAATATCAATTCGTCGTTTGACTTGACATAGGGCGACCGGTCACGACGGGGTTGTCAACCCGATTGATCTGCCAACAATTCCTCGCGTGCAATACTTAAATGATTAAACGACATCATGGGCACAGGGTCCATTTTGAGACCAATATGATGTCTGCCTCACGTACAATATATATATCCTACTAATATGACAAATTTAATACACGAAGTTGTACGAATCCCCTGAATCCCCTTCCCTTGAGACCAAGCCGGCATCCGTCCCAACTTTACGGTCTGTTTCGCCTCGGAAACACCGTACCATCTCAATTTCCTCCAATAACAATCATCAAAAACGTTTATCTCGAAATGTATGATTTATCAAACTCCATATATTTTCAACGAAAATATACATTTTATATTAAAAGGTATGTTTTAATCCAAAACCATTATTAAACCCTTTTATTGGCATGTTCTACCCCCAAAATATATACAAAGCAGTAAAAAGAGGGGTTTAGTGACACTCACTTTTGCGTGCGTATTTTAAATAGCGCAAATCCCAGAGATTGATTTCCACTCGTCTTATTATATATATAAAGGAACGATTTTAAGTCAACATACATAACACAAAAAACCTAAGTTTCTCTGTTTTCTTAGAATTGTCACATAACTTTGAGATTTTCTTGAAAATTTATCATTTTTGATTATGTTGGCACGTTAATATATATATGAGTTCATATATATATATTTTTAAGATTTTGCGATTTGAATGAATTTTATTGGTGACCGTTAGTGTGTAAATCTGTTATCACTCCCATTTATACGCAATATATCTACGATTTGCGCGTCGTAATATATATACTTAAACGTTCGCATAATTTATCATCGAAACACGCAAAATCTTGTTAACTTATCTATTTTGTCATTTTTAAAGCAAATATACATAAAATATTTTATATGTACCAATTTTCTTGCTCGACGAACAAGTTACACATTTAACGCGATTTTTACCGTTTCTACCGCACAAAACGCACAAGCATACATGTAATAGCTAAATTTCTAATATCATGTTAAAAACTTAACATACTTTCACATTCTCATGTTTAAATAACATAACACATTTTAACACATAAGGTTCACCCAAAATTTTACCCATACTAGTGTACTTTGAAAAATGCATATTTTAGCGATCCGGTAACGTTTTCGGGCGTCGGAAGTAACGTATGACCAACTAAGCACCAAGTAAACTTAAAATTAGTTAAAATACTTATTTTTAAACTAAAAATATCAGTTTACTTACTGATCTAAATCAGTTTTATAAAAATCATTCGAAAAGCCGATTTTTAACCATTTTAACGCATAGTTTTGTGTTAAACGTTACTATAACCATCCCAACTCAGAATGACTTGATATTTTAACACAATACATGTTATTACCTGATTAAAATATTAGTAATAATCAGATTAGTGTAGTTTTTGTGTAGACCACATAAATCATGCGATTTCACGTATTTTACAACCCCTAATGCACTAAGTACAACATGCAAAGCTAGTGAACATTATGACAAAGGCATATTCCATTAAACACTTCAAAATAATCATATTTTAGTGTTTATATTCTGATCAAAACTTATTTTTACTAAATCATACTCAAATCACCTTTTTATGATCACATATCATCATGCATGTTCAAGTAAATGCATCTAATGCACTCATACAACAACATCATCATCATCTTTTATGTTATAATCATACTCAAGAACACATTAATATCATGTTTTCACATAAGACAACATATATCTAAATATGACTTTTCATCAGTCTATTTTAATCACAAATCATTTTCATGTAGAACACATTCAATCATACAGGCATTGAACCTTTCAAGAATCATTTCTTTCAAAACTTGACATACTAACAAAACACAACTCTAACACACTCACATACACACTCACGGCAACACACACATATATTTACTTCCATTTTTGTTTGATGAAATCGATTTTCTTGATTAGATTTCCAAGTTTGTGAAAAATTCCAAGTTTTTGAGAAACTTTCCATCATTATCATTATCAAGAAATAAGACTTATATTTTTAAAAGTAATTTATACCTTTCAAGAATATAAATGGGTTTTTGATGATGGTTTTTGTGATAAAAAGCTTGCACCTTCTTAAAAACTCCATGGATTGGCCTTGAAATCACTAAACACACTTGGAAACACCTTGGAATGCCTTCAAATCTTCAGGAATTGATTTTAAAATGAAAATGGAAGAGGTATAGAGGGTGTTTGGCCATGATTTATGAGGGAGAGAGAGTATGGAGTGTTTTTGATTTTGTTTCTTGGATTTGTGAAAGAATTTGATGTATTTTAGGTGTTATAATCATCATTCCTTTTTCCAAGAGCACACATGTCATACATGCAAGAAAAGGTGAGAGTATGGGCTGCCATTTGGTCTCTCTCTCTCCTACATATTTCGAATTTTCACACATATATCTATACTACTTTATAAAGCATATAGGAAGGATAGAATGGTCTTTTGCCACTTTACAAGTATTTAAAGCCCATTGTACAAACCTGTTAAGCACAAGTGTTGAAAACTTGTTTTCAACACCTGATACCCACGCGGATCTTAGCCGGGTTAACTTGACCCGTTTTTAGTTTGATGGATCCAATATAATGTTTCATTCACTCTATCTAACCACAAAATTCGTTTCATCCATCCAGACACTCCACCTTTCTCTACAAACCCTAACCCTAACCTTCATTTCATCCACCGCTCCTCCACCGCTCCTCCACCGTTGACGACACCAGATCCGACACCAGATCCGACACAACATCGATTTCTATGGCTTCTTTCCCGGTGGCTTCAAGATCCAACACTATCTCAATAGATCCGACACTATTTCAGTAGATCCGACACCAGATCTACTGGTTTGACTGTAGGGTACCTTTCTTGTTACCATATCTTATTTATTTATTTATTTTTTTGTTATTTGAATCTTCAATGGGTAATGTTTCAGATCTTCCTTTTGGTTGTGGGTTCGTCAACGATGGTGCTTGTGGGTGGAAGATCTGGCAAGATCTATGGTTTATTTGTAGTAGATCTGTTCTTTGTAAGTAGATTTCTCGGTTTTATTTACAAGTCTAGGGTTTATTTACTAGATTTCTTGATTTTTTGTTTAAATTTATAGAATTTGACTGTGGTTAACGAGGGTTTATTTTTTTTTGTTTAAATTTTTTGTTTATTAACGAGGGTTTATTTTTTTTGACTGTGGTTTAAATTTTTTGGTTACTGGTTTGGATATTTTTTCTGTGATTGTTAGGGAGTTCATTAAAAATGTTTTTTAGTTGGATAAGTCCAAACTAGGGTTACTGGTTTAGTTGTTGAAAAGACATGCATAAAAGATCTTGTGGTTAGGTTTAGAAATGATTTAACTATTCTATGGTTGAAAAGACATTCAAATATTGTAGTGATTCATGATCAGAAAGGTTTGATTGTTGTATTAATGAATTGTTATTCGTTTTATGTATTTGTAGGAGTTCCACACTATCTATTGGGTACAATTAGCCCCATGGTTTAGTTTAGTGCAACGGTGAATGCAGGCGGTGAACGGTTAAAAAGCCAGAAGCCGAAGGTTACCGAAATTCAAAATGTAAGTACAATACATTACTCGAAAGGTTGATGTTGTTCAAGGTCAGCAACAGTTTATATTTACATAATTCTTTATGTCAGTTCAGTTTACGATCTGTTTATCGTATTTTCAGGTGCTGATTTGGCAAATTTGGTAAACGTGGCGGCTCTCAAGGTGGCAATGGACGGTGCAAAATCGGTAAGAGTCTGGTCAACTGGGTCCACACGAGTCGGTTATGAGATCATGGGAATGTATAAGGGCGCCAATAAATTATTTAAAATTACGTATCTGTTTTGGGTTTGGGGCATTGGTGCTGAGTTTTTTCCTAAAATGGTGTAGTTGGAAAAATTATTTACCTAAATGGGTACTTTGAAAATTATTTATCAAAATGGGTTTTTTTTAAACTAATTTTTTCTCACTCCTAATCTTTTTGGATAAAATAATTTCTTTTCAAAAATATGTTATTTAACATGAGTTAAAGGAAAATTTATAGTTCAATTAAAAAACAATTCGTGTGACTTTGAAAAAATTATTTGAATGTTATTTAAATTTTTTATTAATATTTATATTTATTTGAATGTTATCTATGAGGGACATGGTGGACCGGAGACATCAAGATTCGTTAACGAGAATCTGTTTGCTAATCTCAAGAGTAAGTTCGGTTAAACGGTTTCAAGAATTCGATTCGATTGTGCAAGTGTGAAACTTTATAAAGTATTTGTTTATTTTGGTTCAGGATTTGCGTCTGAGGATCAAGATATGTCTGCGAAGGTTATCAAGATATGAGTTTCTTTCGGTTGTAAGAGAACAATGGCGGATATGCCCGCAAATAGCGTCTGTGGGGACGTGCTGTTCGGTTGTAAGAGAACAATTGATAGTGGTGTTAGGGAGAGCTGATCGAGAATGCAGGCGGTGAACGGTTAAAAAGCCAGAAGTCAAAGGTTACTCGAAAGGTTGATGTTGTTCAAGGTCAGCAACAGTTTATATTTACATAATTCTTTATGTCAGTTAAGTTTACGATCTGTTTATCGTATTTTCAGGTGCTGATTTGGCAAATTTGGTAAACGTGGCGGCTCCCAAGGTGGCAATGGACGGTGCAAAATCGGTAAACATGTTTAAATTATTTATTAATATTTATAGGTGAATGAATTTGATTGCATTGTTTATAGGTGAATGAATTTGATTTAATGTTATTAAATTGTTGGCGACAAACAGGTTGGGAATGCTTTTATTCAGCAGTATTATCATATACTGCACCAGTCACCTGGGCTGGTTCATCGTTTTTATCAGGATATCAGTAAACTTGGTCGGCCCGAGGAAGATGGTTCTATGAGCATAACCACTACTATGGATGTACGGTCTCTGTTAAATCTTTTTAGTTCATAATACATGTGACAGTGGTATCTGTTTTTTATTTTTAAAGTTTGTACTGGCATGCAGGCAATCAATGCTAAAATCTTGTCACTTAACTATGGTGACTTCAAGGCTGAGATCAAATCCGTTGATGCTCAAGAATCCCTAAACGGTGGAGTCAGCGTTCTGGTAACTGGATACATGACTGGAATGGATAATATTCAGCAGCAGTTCACACAATCTTTGTTCCTCGCACCTCAAGACAAAGGCTACTTTGTGTTGAATGACATGTTTCGCTACATGAACATTGACAACCATCATGACGAAGACCATGCTCCTACTGAGGATGTGGTGGCTTCCGCAACTCCCGAGCAAGGTGACACATTTGATGAACTGATGTTAGTCATTATATTGGAACTTGTATTGGTTTATTCCGTATTAATTTTTTGAAATGAAATGAGTTTCACTGTCTGAGGTTGTTCCGGTGCCGGAGAATAATATTCCCGAGCAAGTTGCTGTATTGACAGAGGAATCTGAAGTGGAACCGGTTGTTGCAATTTTGTAATTTTTTTGCAATTTTCAATTTTGTATCCTGGCTTATAAAATATAATAACATGTGACTCATGTTTTTTTTTGTTTGAATACTTGATTAATAGGCGGTAAAAGATGAAGTCATTGTTGATGTCGTGGACCGGTGTCGATCGAATCAGAAGAAATTGATGCAAATGTTAGCTTCCACAAGGTGTGTAAACTGTAAACCACTAATCATTTTGGTTATAAACACCAACAACAAACTATGAAGTGTGTGTACTTGCTTTTGATGATTTTTTGATTGTGTGCAGTGATGAGGAACTTCTCGGACAGGGTATCGAGTTAAATGACCAGCTGCAAGCTGTTCTTGCAAAACATGACGCTTTTGCTTCCAGTTCTCCAGTTCCTCTTCAAATTACAAGCTCCATTGCCCCACCTCCTCCTGATAATAATAATAATATGCCAAACTCTCAAATTAAACCTCCTACTGAAGAAGATGAAGAAAAATTGAAATCAAGTATTGCGGCAGTCTCTCCCCCTGTGACTCCAGACTCAAAGAAGAAACCTCAAGAAGAAGACGAGGAAGAAGAAGAAGACGACTTTGCTCTGCTTGCTAGAAGGTTGATCTTTCTTTCTTATTGCCAAATAATTTGACCCTTCATCCAAAACGTGTTATATTCTTGTTTATCGGGTCAAAGGGAATTTGGTTGAGAAACATTTTACCGTGTTTATTACATGAAACCAACCTATTCAGTTTGTTTTGACCCGCTATCCAACCTGCCTATTTTTTTATTTTTAAATATAATTGCTTATTTATTTAAAAGTTCCTTGTGGGTTATATTCTTTTTTAATAGGTCAAAGGGAATTTAATGTAGAAAATATGTTTACCAGAAAAGGAAATGAGTTGACTTATTTGCTTATTGCATTAGTTACGACCGATCCAGATTGTTTTGACCTGGAGAATTACTGGTTTTGACCCGTTATTAAACCTGCCAATTTTTTATTTATTCATTTTTTCAAATTGACCATGTTTTTTTAATCTTAAAATGCATTACTTTTTTATCTAAAGATTAGTCCCATTTGCCCCGAATGGGTTATAGTGTTTTTTTTAATGTGTCAAAAGGGAATACAATAAAGAATACATGTTACTGAAAAAGGAAATGCTTTGACTTATTTGCTTATTCCATAAAACCCTCGATCCAGATTGTTTTGATCTTAAGGATTACTGGTTTTACTTTTGACCCTTTATCCAACCTGCCTATTTTTTTTTTCAGTTTTACAATGTTTCTATCTCTGAAAGATGATTGCTTTTTTGTTGTGTTTTTGCAGGCACACGAAAGCACAAACGACTGTATCTCCAAGAAACATGGTTTACGGACTGAGGAAGATGGTTCTATAAGCATAACCACTACTATGGATGTACGGTCTCTGTTAAATCTTTTTAGTTCATAATACATGTGACAAGTTAACAACATGATTTTGTTTATTTAGTTGAATGTGACATTGTATTGTTTAATGTTCAGGCTTCACCGATCACGATCAATGGAAAAAATGTTGTTGTTGAAGAGAAGCTACAAGGGGATTACTGGATTAAGGTCTTATCATGTCCTCCGATCCCCCCGATATCATTGTCATTGTGGTGCGATATAACACATTATGTGACAAATGGTAATTGGTTTGTGATGACTAAATTAGGGAAGTTGTTTACAATTGAAATGGATATGAAGCCCTTCGAATGTTTTTATCCCGTTACTTGGTTTCGAGGTTTTAAGGGTGCGGTGTTTGTGGAGACGATTGTTTCACCAAGTATTTAGTTTGGCTTTCATTTTTTGTTATCATTATGTATGTCAATATTTTAAGGATTTGTGTTTTTTTTCTCTAAGTCATGATATTCGACTTAAGTCATGTATTTTAATGTTATCATTATGTATTTCAATGTTATCATTCAGTTTGTTTTTCTCTAAGTCATGTGTTTGAATGTTGTAATGATTTGAGAATTTCATCATCTATGATAACTCTCTTTTATTTAATTTGCAAGGTATTTGTCACTTTGTCAATTTACAATGACTAATGGACAACCAAACCATCGTAATCATGCTACTAGCTCGAGCGGATCTACTAAAGCTGAAAAACGAAAAGAGTATCACAAAAGATACTATGCTGCACGCAAAGAAAATAACAAAGTATCTAAATTTGGGAGTGGTGATGCCTCCCAAAGTGCTTCATCAATATCTTTAATAAGTAATAGGTCAACAGAAAGGACGCCGTTAAGAAGTTTACAAACTAATATTACTCAATTTACACAAACAACAAATGAGAACGCCTCAAGTGTTTCTACTATAAAACGCAAGGAGTACAATAAAGGATGTTCTAATACACGAAACGATAATGGAATGCGTATTTCAAATGGCAGTCAAGTCAACCAAACCCTGATAGATGATGTTACGCCGACAACCACATTCCCATCTGTAATTGACGTAGTCAGGCATAGAACATCACGAGGTTTCTATTTATTTAACAATGATTTCTTTTTTTTCGAAGTCGACATCTTTTACAACCTTCATTACTTAATACACCAATTTTTTAGGTATTCGAATTCATCCGCGTACTTTATTACCCCAATTTGCTGAAGTAATTGATCAACCTTCCTTCCAAGATGGGAGCGTGCAAGATGATCCTTATAATTTTGTTTACAATGGTGTACCTGGAGAGCATCGTGTTTTAAAGGAACGAGGTGCATGTCCTAATTGTGGAGCAAAACGATTTCAGTATGAATTTGATACCTTTTGTTGTATGAGTGGGAAAACTGTGTTAGCAAACGATTTCAGTATGAATTTGATACCTTTTGTTGATGATCCTTAATTAATCGCATCCGAATAAAAAAGAAGGTAAGTTAGTAGATTTTGTGCCTTATTTGCTTCCAGAAATTACCTTTTAATTACTATTTTAAACCACCTGTAGGTGTCTAACATTTTTTTATGTGTCGAAATCTGGTACGGTAGAGGAGAAGGTACAAGAAAGTCATAAGCGAACGGATGTATTGGTAAAACAGGAAGAGATACAAGAGACTCCCCGCATGGTGTTTTTATTGTTTTGTCCAGCTACTTGACTGTTTTGAACTCTTCTTGTTTTTAATTACATCTACTTCCTTGTTTTGTACTATTCTTGTAGAAGATCACCAAATAATCGATAAACTAACAGAAAAACCATTGCCATTGTATCACGAATAAGAAAACTAACTTAAGTACTATACAATATTTCATGAGACGACGGATAAACTAACGGTAAACAATTATACTATTGTAAATTGCCACTCCCGCCGCATCGCGCGGGTAAGTGACTAGTACATATATATATATATATATATATATATATATATATATATATATATATGTAATATACAGTATAAACTAGTATTTTACTGGATACCGGGTATTTTATCTAGCGTTTTAATCCTGTTTTAGTGCGTTTTAAATTATTTTTATCATTCTATAAAAATAATCACACGAAATTATTACTGAAATAATTACCAGTTGCCTTAACTGGCTGCATTGATAGTATTTTGTCTAAATCCCGCAGTATCACGCGGTACGCGCTCAAACTCGAAAAATATAGTTTCTTAGCGTTTTAATTTATTTTTCCTCACGAATATGATTAGAACTACTATTCTAATCATAACAGACAATTTTTAGGATTTTAACACTGATCGGGTGGTCACCGACGTTCGCTTCGCATTTTAACCGTTACGTGATAAGCGTTTATCTTACCGTTGCCAACATAATTTTTACCCAAGTTTAAATTTACCAACTCATTAAATTCCACATATAAACATCATAACCAATCAAATACAACCTTTTTATCTATTCACAACACGTGTTACAATTGTACGGTACGGTCTGAAAAGCCGGGTGTCACAGTATAGTCGAGTCATACAGGTTTGAATGTATTCATTAAAGAACGACCAAAAGTGTTCACAATTAAAACACAGATGATTGGCTATTAGTTTATAACACAGACGAATGACGAATGGTTTAAAACACGATGATTTGGACGATTGGTTTTTTTTTATAACACAAACAATTGATAAAATGGACGAATTGGATGATTGGTTTATGGTAAGTGATTAGATAACGAGACGGGTGCAATATGATAATAGCATGGTGGATACGCCGCTGGTACTTCCTATATATACGTTCTTTTATCGTATTTCATGTTATAGCGTTATCTATATCATTTAGACAAATGTTTTCAAACGATGTCGCGCAACGATGTTTACTTAAAGATATAAACCATACAAAGTTTCTTTCAAGATGATTTACTACTCGGCTTTACAAAAACAAATGTTTTCGTCAAGATTCATGGCAACGAGGTTTTTCTTAAACTTTAACCTACATACTTTAGTTGGTTAATTATATTGCAATACCAAACACTTTTTTATACAAGGTTTTCACATATGGACTCTAGTAGTCGTACGAGGTATTGCGATATGTATACAAGCCATGAATTTGACACACTCACAAAACCTATGTACTCGCCAGCTTTTCTTGCTGACTCTCTTTTCACATATGTTTCAGGAGCTGTTGTTTGATGATATGATGCATAACATAGGATGGACGTGGGCTTTAGTGACTTAAAATCTGGAAGACAATATGTTTGAATTTGTTTCTTTTTACTCTAAGACAATGTAATCACTTATTAATTAAATAAAATGAAACTTCAAATACCATGTGTTGTGAAACAATTTATCCTTTGACGTGACTCCCCGACGTTTCCGCCGTGGTTTGTTGTTTTACGCGGTCAGGCTATTACATGAAAAGTTGGTATCAGAGCCATGGTTATAGGGAATTAGTTTATTAGTAATGCTTTGACCTGGACAATAACATTTCTAGGACCCTAACACAAGTTATCTTGTGTTTAAATCTTAAAACAATACCATCACCTATCCTTAGGCGATTACCAAAACGAGTACATAAAATTTCAAATCCATTTTGAAAATCAATCATCTTTCATTAAATGATTTGTTTTAAGGCTTTAAGTGTCACACCCCGACCGCCTAAAACAACAAATCGCGGCAGAAAAGTCGGGGAGTGGAGTAACAGGATCATTGTTTCATAACATATGGTAATTGAAGTTTTGATTTATTGAATTAAAATGTTTACATTGTTTAGTAAATTACAGAAGCATAACATGAATTAAACTGTCTTTCATGGTTTTAAGTCACTAAGGCCCTTGTCCAATTCTATGTTTGCATCATGGTCATCTAACAACAGCACCTGAAACACATGTGAAAATAGGTACGTCAGCATAAAAATGCCTGTGAGATACGTAGGTTTTGTTTAAATAGGATTCATGACTTGTAAGTTTAAAGAAATGTTTAACAAAAGTTAGCCATGAATCATGTAAAGTGATTTCTTTTATAAATCATACAAAAATCGATAAGAAATCAGATGATATAAAGGAAAGATGTATGGTTAAATGAATAACCAAGTAAAATAAGTTTGTATAAAATATGTTGTTTGTAAAACAATGTTTTGTGAAGATATGTTATTTGTGTAAAATGTAATATGTTTTTGTTGAAATGATTTAGATAACGCTACGATATGTAATATCATAAAAGCACTTATATATAAGAAGTACCAGCGGCGTATCAACCATGCTTTTGTCATATTACACACGCCTCGCTATTTAAATCACTTACCAAAATAAACCACAAAAATTTATTGTTTAAACCAACGTAAAAAATGTTCATGTATAATCAAATGTTATGTATGACAAGTGAAAGTATCAACTTAAATCATAGTTATAATGTACAAAACAATGTATTTGAATAAATCATAGTTTAAGTCAAAAGTTATGTTTTACAAATAAAACAATGCTTTACTGATACAGACATTTATGCGGTAATGTTTTACGTCTAAATTCAAGCCTTGAGACTGAAAGACAAACCCTTAAAAAGTTAAAGGTTTATCAATATGTTTTCGGATTCTGTCATTCCTTACGTCTAAACAAACCTAGGATTTCAGGAATGGGAGTTGTAAAGTCCTATGGTACCACTACATACTACCGAGTGGCGTGATCAGTGTTAATGAACGTATTAGTTTCGTTAAACAAACCAAATGTTATACCAAATGTAAGCATGTTATGAGAAAATAATGTACTAAGTATGCTAAGTGAACATACAAAGTAGAAATGTTTAATGTAAATCAATGTGTCCATATGCTGAGTGAATATATGCAACAAAACTGTTTATGAAAATCAATGTGCTAGCATGCCAAGTAAACATACATAGCAAATCATAAATGAAATCATGTAATATATGTGTACTAATGAATATAACAAGCATATGTTATAAAAGCATTGATGTGTGTAAAATGCAACATATAAATTACATCAAATGAGACATAAAACTAACCCTTTTTAGTACTAATGTGGGAAAAAGTGTGCTTTTATCTTCCTTTTGTATTTTCAGGATTAAATGAGGTCAAATGAACAAAAGAAGCAAAAATGCAGCTAAATCTAACAATAATACAAGAAAAAGAATAAAACATGGCATGCCCGACCCCTCGACAGCATCTTCCCAAGCAAAAACAAGACAACAGAAGGCTGAACACCCCCCGTGCTCAATGAGCACGGGGGCGTGCCCAAGTGTCTGCAGAAAAGACTAAGTTGTAGAAGCTTCTATCACCCAACACGGGGACGTGCCCAGCGGGCACGAGGCCGTGGTCAACGCAAAGATTCGCAGAATCTGAGCAAATCTTAATAGTACAGATACGCTTCTACACACGGGGCCGTGCCCAGCGGAAACGGGGGCATGGTCAACTAATACAGACAAACTGCATTAAATGAAGAAAGGGAAGAAGGGTGGACACGCGGCCGTGCACAGCGGACACGGGGCCGTGTCCGGGCTTCTGTGCAAGCTATAAACAGGGGTGCTTGGCTTACTTGCAAATCATCCCTTGGCAAACCACCTCTCTCACACTTCACCCACCCACCACCACCATCATAACCCACATCCACCACCATCGTCCATCATAGAGTGTGTGTAGTAGTCTCGGGATCCAATATTGATCGTAAGAGTTCTTGACAATCAAAGGACATGTTTGCCTAAGTCTCTTACATCACTTGGTGAAGACAAGCATTTAGTGTAATACTTTTTATTTTAATCTTTTCGCACTTTTTATTTGGTTATGTATTAATGACTTTAATAACTAGTTTCTTATGTTGAGGGTGAATCTTCCTTATCATTTGTTTGTGGTGTCTTGGCATTATTTAACTGTCTATATAAAATAAAAGATTTACACCATTCATATCTCCACGGTCTATATGGAGATATGTTGGCTACCTGGTCGGGGGTTAAGGGAATGGTTTGGTAAGAGTCTTGCCTTGTTCAGTGTATAGATCCTACAAGGACCTGGGTCAAGCTTAGTAGGACCTCCTTCAATACCCACTGGTATTGGATGGCGGGGGTTCGAATTTCTTGGTCCCCTCATATGTAAACTACTATTAAAACATTAACCCGGCTACTTAGAATTGTATCCCTGCTGACTCAAACTACTTAGCCGAGGGTAACGTCACCTTCAAAAGAGGGGCCTACCACATTACACATTAATAACTTAATTAATTATCTTTCATTAATCCAACCCTTTAGGATTGTATCCTTGCTGACTCAAACTACTGGGTTGAGGGTAACGTCACCTTCAAAAGAGGGGCCTAAGATAATCTCTTAAAAAGTGCAAAAGTGCGGAAATAATCAAAGGTTACACTTAAGGCGAGTCAGATCCAAGTGATTCATCTTGTCTATCTGTTTTATTTTTATTTTTATTTTCAGCATTTTTAGTTTTTATTTTCTAGTTTAATACCTTTTTCTAAAACTTTTGATTTGATTAGACGTTGAGGATAAACCGGTACTAAAAGCTCTTGTGTCCTTGGACGACCTCGGTATCTTACCAACGCTATACTACGCTCACGATGGGTGCACTTGCCCATATGTGTGTTTAGTGTTAGTAAAATATCGTGTTTTATAAATTTAAAACTTGATTAACGTGTTAAAAAGGGCGAAAAATATACTTAAAATTATATACACACCGACACACATCAAGTTTTTGGCGTCGTTGCTGGGGACACAAGGATTTTAAGAAAGTTATGAATCGATGGCCTAATTGTTTTTTTTTTTATTTTTTAGGATTTTTCGTAAATTTTCAGCTTCTGCAGAATTCAGCACAGGCCGTGCCCGTTGAACACGCCCCGTGCCCAATCTTTGGTACTGGCAATCCTGTTTTAAGTCAGACAGTAGCTGAACACGGGGCCGTGCCCAACCAACACGTCCCGAGCCCAAGTATCGGATACTGAAAACAGAACCGTAAGATCCTGACGGTTGGTAATTTCTAACACAAACATGAGCGATACTGATTTTTTTTACTATAGGCCCTCTTATGGTACGTGGTGTCAAATATGTGGTGGCCCTTATGTGGATTTAAAATGTTATTTTTTAAATTACAAACCCCATTATATAGACCCATTGTTTTCTTGTAGCCTTAAGAGGGGCGAAAGTAAAAATAATCCCTATCTCTCCCTCGAATGCTCTCAATCAACCCTTCTAGGAGAAATGCTTCTTGATTAATTATTTCAAATGGAAGATCTAATTCTTAATTGGGTAAAAGAACTTGAGAGGGATAGCATTAATTCATCTTAAGAAGATACCCAAGAAGAATTATTGAGATCGCATTCGAATAAAAACAACTTCGTTGTTCCCGAAATCACCTCTAACTCTTGCAAAGACTTGAGCGATAGTCGTCCCTGTGTCGATTGTGCCGTGAAGGACTCTCCATCGACTTCCTTTGATGCATACATAGACCTGAGCGATTCTACATACACCTTCTTTAACGAGAGCCCGGGAAAGGGTTGGACTTGTCCACCTACATTTAGCATAGGAATCGCCCTCACCGATAACCTCTTGTGTTCTCGTCTAAATCTAGAGCAATTAAGGTATCTCAGACACTTCGATGTTGTTCCGTCTAGTAAGGAACCACCCGCTCCGGAAAAATTCCTTAAAAATAGACGAAACTTCATAAACAGCCTCTAGGCACAGGGCCGTGTCCAGGTCAGCACGCTCCCGTGTCCACCAAAAGATTCTCGTCTGACTTTTTGTCAGAATACGGACAAAATGTGTCAGGATTATGTCTGCACACGGGGCCGTGTCCAGCCGACACAGGGCCGTGTGCAGCTTGCTGTCGTTTTCTATAAATGCAGCCAAGATTCCTGCACATTTGGACCACTCCAAAAGACAGAGATTTTGTGGATCTTCACACATACCATCGTAGGTATATTCTAAAAGAAGGTTCCCAACAACCATCTTGTCTTCTCTACTTTTGTCTATTGCCTTCTTCTTCAATTTTCATCTCAACACCTCCATTAGAACTTGAAATCACCATGGTTCCAATCTTTAATGTGATGTTTGTTAGGTTTTTATTTAAGGAATCTTGTTAAAAATAAGTTTTATAACATTGTTTTAAGTTATTTCTGCTTAAAAATACTTTAAAAATTAGGAAAATAATTCTAAACTCCAAGATTCCTTGTTCCAAAAATCTACAGACAAGTGAACACGGGGCCGTGCTCATTGAGCACGGGGCCGTGCCCAAGGTACTGCTCCAGTAAAATTGAACTCTTTTCGGTCTGTTTTCTCAGAATGGCGAGCAGAACTAGCGGAACATCTTCATCACACTCCAGGAACAACTGACAAGGGAGAAGGTCATCAACGGTAGAATGCTCTCTTGTAAACTACGTTTACGCTTTAAGAGAGGCCATTGATGAAATGACAGGAGTAGAGGAAGCATTGGTCGACCGTATCAATCACTTAACGGTGGGACTAGAAGGATGTCTTCGAGAGGTCAACCTTTTGCACCAAAGGTTGAACATTCTCGCTTCTCCTCCTTTGGTACCAATGATTACCCAAAGGGCATGGAATGCGGTGCCTAAAGTCATCATACCGGCCGAATGGTACACCATACACCCGGAGCCCCCTCGGGACATATTACAAGGAATTCCGGTAGGTGTCACTCCCCCTCCACAAGATGTTGAGGAAAATGAGCCCGCCTTCTTCCTCCCACGAGAAATAGAAGAATGGCTTTAACAACGTCTAGGGGACACCCCTCGGCTTGGAGTTCTACGAAGCCTTTAAATACCGGAAAGCTATTTTCGGAACTTTGATCCCTATTAAAAGAGCAGATATCACTTGACCTATTTTAGGACTTCTAGTTTTTATTTTTCTGCTTTATTTTTAATTTTCTAGGACCCTATGTAATGTGTTATTTTTAATGGTATGATGGTTTTATTGTTCGGTGTTTGGATGATGTTGTAATGGGTAAAACACACTCAGGATGGTGAAGGATACTAAGGGAAACTTGCACTAACACCCCATGCATAAAAACAAAGCCTCCTGACAATTTTTCTTCATTATAGCATGTTCGGCACGGGCCGTGCCCAGCCAACACGGCCCTGTGCTGAAAGGTCTGCAGAAAATCGCCCAGTTCTGGTAACTGGACACGGGGCATGTTCACTGAACACGCCCTCGTGCCCAGGCTTCTGTTACTTTCTAAATAATTTTTGTTACTGGCAACCTGAACACGGGGTCGTGCCCGGACACCACGGCCCGTGTCCAGCTGCCCATTAACATAAATTTTATTGTTTAACACACATTTTTACACATTTAATCAACCTAAAGACTTATTTTTGGGACACATTGAGGACAATGCGTAATTTAAGTGTGGGGGGGATGCTAAAACCTTGAATTTTGCAAGTCCTAATTACAAGCCTTACACTAAACTCAATTGGAACCGCTAAACACCCCAAATTTTTTTGAAAAAACTTTTCATTTTTTTTATCTTGGTTTAATTTGGGAATAACAAATTCTAAAAAGGTGATATTTTTATAAATTTACAACCGATAGAGTCGTGATAAAAAAAGAACCAACATAAGAAAATTATGAAACGGCATGACAAATCTAGTTAAAATTTGATTGTATATACTTGATCACATAAAAACCCATTCCCAAAAAAAGTGAGCTTTGAGCCTTTATTGAGCATACAAATACACATCTTTAAAACTAAATGCTCATTTTTCGTTTCTTGTGTGAATAGCGGCTTGGTTTCTTACTACTCTAGAACTTGCCATGACAATACATTCCCGGTCCTTATCAAGTTAAACCCAAGTAAGTAAATGATGGAGGCATTAGGACTAACCTTTTTTCTTTCAACACCATTAATTTTTTTTTTACCACCTACCCAAAATCCTCCTAGATAACCCCTTTGAGCCTAAACCTTTTCATTTCCTTACCCAAAACAAACACCCTTTACCCACCAAAACCTTTCTCATTCTAAACCCTTTATTTTAGTAACAAAGCTCGGTTTTCTTGTGACTTCCTTATAAAAAATAAAAAAAATTCATAGAGAAGAAAAGAAAAATGAAGTTAGCAATAAACAAACAAGCTCATCAAAAGAAAGCCTGTTTGAAAAATGCTTCATTAGAATAAAAAGTCACAAAAACAAAAAGTTTTACGAAAACCGACGCTTTTTATGCCTTTTCTCCTTTTTCTACTAACCACTAACCCAAAACCACCCACCTTTAACCCAAGCCTAACCCTTCCCCGAAAGTCCTCTTGATATTTACAAAGGTGTATAGTTAAAAAGGAGGAGGATTGATTGCTTGGCAAGCATATGGTAGAAGTAAGTTCCATGCCGCTCTCGAGTGTTTCACAAAAATACATCTTCGGCCGAGTGTTGAGTGCTCTCCCGTGAGGTATGTGAACTTGTATATAAATGGAATTTTAAAGAGGCATGTTATGCCCAAATAAGTAATTTCTCTTATGTAATGTTCTAAATAAATCATAACGAATAGGATTGTAAATAACATAAAAATAAAACCTGATCAAGAATCTTGGAATCCCGACACTCTATGACAAGCCCAAAACCATCTCTTCTACCCATTCCATTTGGGTGTGTAAGACACAAAATAAAGAGTTTTGCTTGAGGACAAGAAAAGATTCAAGTGTGGGGGTATTTGATGTGTGTAAAATGCAACATATAAATTACATCAAATGAGGCTTAAAACTAAATCTTTTTTAGTACTAATGTTGGAAAAAGTGTGCTTTTTTCTTCCTTTTGTATTTTCAGGATTAAATGAGCTCAAATTAACAAAAGAAGCAAAAATGCAGCTAAATCTAACAAAAATACACAAGAAAAGGAATAAAACGTGGCATGCCCGACCCCTCGACAGCATCTTCCCAAGCAAAAACAAGACAACAGAAGGTTGAACACGCCCCGTGCTCAATGAGCATGGGGGCGTCCCCAAGTGTCTGCAGAAAAGACAAAGTTGTAGAAGCTTCTATCACCCAACACGGGGGCGTACCTAGCGGGCACGGATCCATGGTCAACACAAAGATTCGAAGAATCTGAGCAAATCTTGATAGTACAGATACGCTTCTGCACACGGGGCCGTGCCCAGCGGACACAGGGGCGTCGTCAACTAATACAAACAAACTGCATTAATTGAAGAAAGAGAAGAAGGGTGGACACGGGAACGTGCCGAGTGGACACGGGGCCGTGTTCGGGCTTCTGTGCAGGCTATAAATAGGGGTGCTTGGCTCACTTGCAAATCATCCCTTGGCAAACCAACTCTCTCACACTTCACCCACATCCACCACCATCATCCATCGTCCATCATAGAGTGTGTGTAGTAGTCTCGGGATCCAAGATTGATTGTAAGAGTTCTTGACAATCAAAGGCCATGTTTGCCTAAGTCTCTTACATCACTTGGTGAAGACAAGCATTTAGTGTAATACTTTTTATTTTTAATCTTTTCGCACTTTTTATCTGATTATGTATTAATGACTTTAATAACTAGTTTCTTAAGTTGAAGGTGAATCTTCCTTATCATTTGTCTGTGGTGTCTTGGCATTATTTTACTGTCTCTATAAAATAAAAGATTTACACCATTCATACCTCCACGGTCTATATGGAGATATGTTGGCTACCTGGTCGGGGGTTAAGGGAATGGTTTGGTAAGAGTCTTGCCTTGTTCAGTGTATAGATCCTGCAAGGATCTGGGTCAAGCTTAGTAAGACCTCCTTCAATACCCACTGGTATTAGATGGCGGGGGTTCGAATTTCTTGGTCCCCTCATATGTAAACTACTTAAAACATTAACCCGGCTACTTAGGATTGTATCCCTGCTGACTCAAACTATTTAGTCGAGGGTAACGTCACCTTCAAAAGAGGGGCCTACCACATTACGCATTAATAACTTAATTAATTATCTTTCATTAATCCAACCCTTTAGGATTGTATCCTTGCTGACTTAAACCACTGGGTTGAGGGTAACGCCACCTTCAAAAGAGGGGCCTACTACTATAACTAAGATAATCTCTTAAAAAGTGCAAAAGTGCGGAAATAATCAAACGTTACACGAAAGGCGAGTCGGATCCAAGTGATTCATCTTGTCAATCTGTTTTATTTTTATTTTTATTTTCAGCATTTTTATTTTTATTTTCTATTTTAATACCTTTTTCTAAAACTTTTGATTTGATTAGGCATTGAGGATAAACCGGTACTAAAAGCTCTTGTGTCCTTGAACGACCTCGGTATCTTACCAACGCTATACTACGCTCACGATGGGTGCACTTGCCCATATGTATGTTTAGTGTTAGTAAAATATCGTGTTTTATAAATTTAATACTTGATTAACGTGTTAAAAAGGGAGAAAATATACTTAAAATTATATACACACCGACACACATCAGCATGAAAAGCAAGAAAGTAACAAATAGGCATATGTGTATCACCCCATAGATTTGAAAACAGTAAAAGAGGGGACTATGTACTCACTTGATACTGCTTAGAAGTCTTGAAATAACAACCAAACAAAGCTAGATGGGTCGCGGAATCAATCGGCACCTAATATAGGTAACTACGTTAATAAATCAGACCCAGATCGGAAGATCGGATAAAATGGGGTTTCTTAAACCAAATGAGTATTGGAGCTCATGTAATATGGTTTAACAAAGCCTACATTCTAAGTCAGAACCTATCATACGTGCTTATGACCCGTTATGACCCGTCTAGGTAGCTTACGCTACTTTAATGCGTCATTTGCGCAAAAGCGCACACGAGTAGCCTTACTAGTCCTATGACAAGTATTATATGCCCTAACATTTTTAATAATTAGTTTATATGGCAAAAGATAAGTTACATATGCTTAAAATGAAGTTATGCGCAAAAAGGGCATTGTGGTCATTTTTCCTAAGGCATATAACTACCTATCATACAAATAAGTAAACTAAGTGACCATAAGGTATAACCTCGGAAAGTTATTCGCTATACAACTATGGTCACGTAATGTATTTGATCGGATCCTAATGATCGACCAAGCGGGTCGGGTTCGAAAGTCTAAGCGGTTGTTTAGACTGCTTATCTTAGGAACCTATATAAGCACTAGACTAAAAGTGACCAGTTAAACATGTTAAAACATGTTTAACTAAGTTAGAAAACAAGTTTGATATCAAAACAAAGTGTTTTGATACCCAAAGATAGTTTCATTGCAAAATACGCATAAACAGGTACTTTGACCGAAACTATGACTCGTCACTACGCCTAATCAATGTGGTAATCAGTAGGCATAGTCACAAGGGACTATAACCATTGTGATTACGCTCACGTTGCAAAGTTCAAAGAACTTTGTGTTGACCAGAGACTTGTCGAAGAAGAAAGTCAAACACTGTTTGATTTTCACGCTTGAAATGTATAAAAAGCATGAAAGAAGCTTACAAAAGGTCCAAGCTAGGAAGATTTGATCGAAAACAACTCAGGTATGAAGCCTTCATATGTGAGAGCTTCAACTTAGAGCTGAATTTGAAACAAATGTGTGAGGATGCAAATGAATCAAGTGGGTTTATAAAGATTTTCCAAAACCGTTAGGATCGTTTCTTGGGTTTGGAGCTTTGATCTGGACCGTACAAGTAAGGCACACTAATTTGGAATACTAGGGGTGTCCAAAACCGGCTCAAGGTATTACAAGTGTTGCACAAAAGACCCTGGAAATCAAGCTGGTTGTCAAAAATGGAGTTTCTACCCAGATGCAGCTGTCGAGTGCCGCCACAGCACGGCCCTTAGGCTGTGGCGCGACGCCACCCCATGCCAGTTCCAGAAACTTAAAATATGCTTGAAAATATCTCGGATGTTGGTTCGTTTGGTCGTACGGTCGCGTTATTCGGTTAATTACGACGAAACATGAACGGACGCGAAAAACGATCCAAACTACACGACGAATGGAATTCTAGCATTCCAATCACTAAAATAAAATATTTTAATGATTACAAAAGTTTTTGGATGTCAAGATATGTTCAGAACGTAAGATATGCGTGTAAATGCAAACTTATGCACTTTTTGACGCTTTTAGTCCCTGTTTGACCAAATAAGTTTGTTTTCGCATACTGAACCCCTCAAAGCCTATTTCTAAGCTATGTAAATGATATGTATGGTATGTTTAACTTATGATCATATTCCGGAAGGTACGTTACTATACGAATCGGCAGACTTTCGCAGCTTCACGCAAATAGTCCCTATGATCGAATAAACTTGATTTCAGCACACCAAACCCTCCAAAACTTATTTATAAGTTATGTAAAGGTTATTCAAGGTATGTTAGGCAATTGTTGATGTTCCGGGGTGTTTTTCGCGTTAAACTGATTACGTTTACGCATCAGTTTGCGTATAACTTTCCAGAATGCGATTTAGAGTTTGAAATCAAACAAGGATTGAAATGACAAATTGTCAAACATAAATAAACAAATATAGGGATCAAAATACATTGTTTCATTGATAATTGAATTGTTCAAAGTTCAAATAATGATTACGCAAGCAGAGGTGTCACAATCTCTCCTACTTTAGGAAATTTCGTTCCGAAATTTATTTATAGGAAACTTGTGAGAGTAGATGTGGATGTTTTGCTTTTAAATAAATCCTCTGTTCCCAAAGTAGAATCTCTGGTTCATGTTCGGATTTCCAACAAACTTTTTTTATTTGAATCAGTCTACTGTTTACAAGGAAAGGTTTAGATCCGAAGATTTAAATTCCGTTCTGATGAGTTTGTGTATGGTTGTACCAAACCTCAAGAGTGCCATGGAATTGTCGAAATGATGTCCTTGTTGTATTGAAATGTAGAGAGCGTGTGAATTCGACTAGAAGTTGGAGTTTCAAACAATGGATAGAGAGAATGTTTCTCGTGAAGGTTATTATGGGAAACTTTGTGTGAGCTCGAAACTTGAAGTCGAAAAGATAAAACAACATTGATTAAGGTTCTGAACTTCTAGAAACTTAAATAACGTCATGCTTACAATGTAAGAGGGACACTTATATAAATATATGAAGCGCCATCGGTGCGTCCACCGTACCTCCATTACATTGTTCACGTTTCGTTATTTTTGCCACTATAGGTTCTTACACATGATAAATCTTAGTGTGGTTTCTGTGCACTGAATTCCATAATTATGTATGCATCCATAATTACATAATTCCTTGCACAGTTCACACAATGCATTTTATACTGTGTAGGGGAAGAAAAATCAAATGAATAAACCTGCGATGATTGTGGCTAGGCTGCCAAAGGGTTCTTTTTAGTTAGATGAACAAATGATCTTTTAAAATAGACCACTATAGGGTCTTTTCAGCTACATCATCTCATGATATCATTAACCAGGTTAACGAATCAATCTTTTTATCTAGACCATCCAAGGGGTCTCTTTTGAATTATGGAATAGTACTATATAATCCAAGGGTCTTAACTATTACGTAGAAGCCCATTAAGGATTTAAGGTAGTACCTTTGGATATCCTACTATGAATCCCTCATATGAAGATATGGAAGATTCTACGAGGATTTGGGCAACGAATAGTTGAATCATACAAAAACACCTAAACACACAAACACATAATCACATAATTGTTTAACTTGGTCTTCAATTTGTTATCAATTTGTTATAATTTGTTCGTTAATTTTGTTGTTGATTTGTGCACGTGTATTTTAAGTACACCAGGAATCAATCCATGGACTTCAATTGGTACTTTACATAATTTTAAGAGTCTAACTATGAAGATAGGAAGATCTTAATAGGAATTCGGCTTTGTGCTTATTGAATCATAATGTACGTATTAAAGCATATAAAGGATCCAATTAAGGACTCCGATTTTGAGCGTTAAACATCCACAAGGATCTAATTATGAAGATAGGAAGTTCCTATATGGATTTTGGAATTTGTGTAGCTGGAGATGTATCGAAACCTTGTACTAGATGTGCTTAAGTCAATATATATGAGGTACAGTGTTCATCAGGTTAAGGTGCTAGATATGCCAAGCCGACATATGAAGTAGAATTTGGAGGTCATCTACTACGTAAGTTAAGTTAACATACGAGCAGAGTGTTCTTGAAAACTATGCATGGGGTTCTTTAGAAATGTGTTTAATGTTTTTGAAACCTTACGTAATGCTTTTGAAATCATATGGTAGGTATATTAGGTAAATATGTTTTTAAAATGTTTTAAAATTATGTGAGATGGATTTTGAAACTATGTATAAGGTTTTCGAAAACATGGATAATGCTTTTGAAATCATGCACTTGGTATATTAAGTAAATGTACTATGTTAAAATGTTTTCAAACTGTATGAAGTGTTTTTGAAATCATGAAGGATGTTTTGAAAACATATACTACGTATATTGTTATGCAAACCAGAATATTATGTACATAGACATATGAGATTATTGAAGGACTTATGAAAAATACCCTTAGTTATCCAATCAAGGATTTAAAGTGATATTTTGAGTAATCGTCTAAAATTGTAACTTGTATCTTGTACTTCGTTTCTTAGAATGAAACGAGTACTTAGGATTTTCATGGAAATAGTAAGCGATCACATGAAAGGGAGAACTACAAGAGTAGTTTGTTTTGAAAAGTTCCTTGGTGTAGGTATCATAGGGTTATGCCATACACATATGTAACTACTTTTATTTTTATACATCAGAATTATGAACAACGATTTATTTATAAACCAACCACATTGTTTCAGAGTTCAAGGAAAACACAAACAACAAAAACATAAGATTTTAGTTATTTCCTAACAACAGCATCTTCCAGTCAGTCAAATGCTCATTCATGGGTCGGATTTGCATTGACAAGCTTTGGGCATTTATTCCTGAAATGACACATCTCGCCACAGTTGTAGCAATGCCTGGCGGAAAACGAGCTTGTGCTGGATCTGCTTGAAGTTGAACAGGGTTCTGAATAGCTTGGTTTGGCACAGTGGCTGAACGACAGACTTTTGCCGTATGACCAAAAGGTCCACAGCTGAAACATTTTCAGCATTTGACACTGGCATGGTGATGGAGGTTACACTGATTGCACACAGGGGCTTTTCCTTCGTATGGTGCTTGAGCAGCAGTAGGATCTGTAACCGTTTTGTTTTGGATAGAAAATCGGCATGTGTTAGCCAAATGTCCCCATCGTCCACAGTGGGTACATTTGAAACATGGTGTTTGATTCGGATGATGACGGTTGCATTGATTGTACAAAGGAGCAGTTCCCTTGTACGGCTTTTTGGCTGGTGGTGTTGCCACCTGGCTAGGTCCTGCTTGATTTGAAGCAATCGCTGAAAGATTCGTTGAAGCTTTACGCTTTCTTGATCTTCGCGAAGGCTTGGCTTTTGTTTCCTTTGGTGTCTCTTGGGTGGTTTCATCCTTGAGGCGAGTCATGGTAATAGCTAAGTCCACGGTCCTCTGTGTTGATGTCAGAAGCTGTGTAGCTGACGCTATCCAAAGACCAAAAGAACACAAGATGTTTGAAGACAAAGTTACACTATGAAGCTATTGTCAAGGGGGAGTTTGTTGGTGCATATTTGTGACAACAGCTTAGATTTGGTCTTTGGATATCTTGTAATTAGTTAAACGATAAACAGTTAGCGGGTTTAGCTTTGTATTAGTGAGATAATAGAGTTTGGGCTAAACAAAACCCAGTTGGGTCAAGGGTGGACGAAATGGGCTTTGCCTATGTAGGAAACTCTAGCCCAAGTTGCAAACCTTGTGTTATATAAACAAGGTTAGGCTTTAGGGTTTAGGTTAATCAGCCAAAAACAGTGTTTGAAAGATAGAGATTTCGTGAGAGCTTGTGCTTGGACGAAATTGTATTGGATAGGGATCTTGATTGATTGTAATTCTTGTAATCGATAATCAATAAAGATCCAGTTTGAAAGTGATTTCTGTTTCTACTCATTCTGCTATATTCTGATCAAGAGGATTCCGCACTCTTGATCGGATTGACAATTCTGTGAAAGATCCATACATCAAGGGGACCTACAATTGGTATCAGAGCCTAGTAGGTAGCCCAGTTCACAAACATGTGGTATATAAACATGTTTTGTGATTAGGGTTTGGGTTCGGAGAAGAGTTCTTGGAGGCTAGAGAGAGAAAGTCTAGAGAGAGAGAATAATTTCAAAAAATAGGGTTGGTAGCAAGATCACAGATAGTGGCTGCGAGGTTGTGAGGTCTTAAGTTGATTGTAAAACGATTCGTTTGGATAATCAATAGAAGACCCGTTTGATTGTGAATTGCTGTTCCTACACGTTTTCTGCTATATTCTGATCAAGAGGATTCTGCACTCTTGATTAGATTGACAATTCTGTGAAAGATCCATACGACCAAGGGGACCTACAATTGGTATCAGAGCGTTTGGCTCTTGAAGGCTCGGTTCAGAATTGTTGGCTGCAGAAACAGTAAGAAATTTTTGAAATCTTTGAAATCTGAAAATTAGGGTTTTGAAATTTTCGAAATTTTTGATAAAAATTTTCGAAATTTTTTTACTGTTTTGATCTTCTACTTTGATTGTTTGCTATTTTGCAGGTTTTAGGATTTTCAAGACAGTTTTTGGTTGATTGTTCTGAAGAATTTTGGCTAAGAAACTTGAAGATTCGAAGACTGTTCTTCGTGTTCTTCATTAAGTTCATCAAAATTTTGTCAAAACTTTGCTGATTTGCTTGTTTGATTTTGCAGATTTGTGTTGGAGAAGAGAAAGAATCATCAGAATTTTCGAAAAGATTAAGTTTCCAATTTTCAGAACCAGCGAATTTGATTGTCCTGCGAAATTATCTGAGACCAGCATATTTTCGGCGAAGTTAAATCCAAAGGCGACTTTGGTAACCGTATAATTTTCCTCAGCGAAATTATTACGGTTTTCGGTGACTTTACTAGTCGTCGTAATAGCGAAATTAAGCAGCGAATTTGACCTTTCAGCGAAATTGTTTCTGACTGGCTAGCGAAATTAACAGCATAATTAATTTGGCCAGCGAAATTGTGCAGCATAATTAACCAGCAAAATTAGCAGCAAATTCAAAGTGGTGGAATATTTTCTGGCAAGCGTCGATAAAATTTGACTGTTTTGCAAATAGAAATTGATCAGTAGCTCGTTTGACAGAACCGTCTTTACTGTCGAATTCCTTGGATTTTTAGGACAAAAAAGACTCTGGAAATTCCCGAATTCGGTTTTCGACATTAGATATCATTGGATTCATCTTTTCGAGACGATTCTAACAGTGTAATTTGGTAACCACTGTTTTCGGAGATATTTTGTACGGTTTTACCAGTCTGTTGCATTAAAATGTCGAACATGACGAATTTGAATGCACCTAAGATGATGAAGGTGGAGAATTATCTTACATGGAAGGCCAGCTTCCAATCATTCATTGAATCTCAGGATGCACGCATGTGGATCTGTATTGAAGATGGGTACACAAACCCAACACATGATTATGAGGGCAGACCACGTAGAACAGACTATGTGAACATGAAAGAGGATGATAAAAGGATATATGAGGCTGAAAAGAGAGCCTTGGCTGCAATAAAGACATCCTTACCTGATAGCATCAAGCATACCTTCAAAAAGTACACTAATTCAAAGGATATGTGGGATGCATTACAAAAGCGATATCAGGGAAATGAGAGTGTCACTCAGACATTCATGGAAGAGATAGTGCCAGTTGATGAGGCTGAAACTACTGTGAGTGATGCTGAATCTGAAGTGAAAAATGCTAAAGCAAAAGTGGATGCTGAAGTAGAGAAAGAGAGTGAAGCTGAACAGGTTGTTGCTGATGAAACCTCAGAAGTTCATGAGAAAGAGGTACAATCTAATTCTGTATGTTTGAGATGTCGTGAACTACAGGGTGAGGTTGACAGGTTGTCAACACAAAACCAAAGTTTGGTAAGTGAGATGTCTAACATTAAAGAATCAAACTTTTTTGCTAAAAGAAATGAATCGTCATACTTGAAGAAGATAAAAGGTTATGAAGCTGAAATTGAAGCTTTAATTTGCAAACTAAATGAAAAACTTCAAGTAATAGACTTAGCTCATGACATGATGGCTGAGAAAACAAAAGAGATTTCTGAAAAATGCAAAGAGTTGTCAGATGCACAACTCAAAATTGTTGAACTTGAAAAGAAATTGGGTCAATTCAGGGACTCTACTTTTGTTATGAAACACATGATGGGTGGGTTAAAGAAGAGTAATGACAAGACCAGTGTGGGCTTCCAGGGCTTTAATGAAGTTCCACCTCCTGTAAGTCATGACTATTCATTCCTGCCTAGTGAAGATGAGCTAGCAGACTTTATGGGATCTGCACCAAGTAGTTTCGCATCCACATCAAGTCAAGGTGATGGATCTGAGAGTGATGATGCTAAGAAGAACAATAAAAGGGAACCTTTGAAAAGGAAAAATTCACCGCCTAAGAATAAAAATCAAGCTTTTGTTAAAAAGATTAATTTTGGTCAAGGTAGTGATATGAAAAATGAAACAACTGTTATTGAAAATGAATCAAATGTAAAGTTTTCTAAAAATAAAAACAAAGAAAAATCTGAATCCAAGCAAACTAAACAAGGTTCATCCAAGGGATCATCACCATCTGATAAGGGATCTACCTCAGAGACTCCAGCTAAGAAGTCTTTGAAAAGGAGATCGTGCTTCAAGTGTTACCTCAAAGGACATGTAGCTAGCTGCTGTCCTAATAAAAAGAATGAAGCACAAGTGAGTGAAAAGAAGAGAGAGAAGTCACCAGAGAAGAGTGGTGATAATACTGAGGAGAAAGTTGGAAATTCTCCAAAGAAATCTGCTCCTAAGCAACCAGAGAATGTTGTTGTTGGTGGAGATAAGGCTGAAAAGGGAACTCCACAAGTTCCTCGTTTTCAAAGAAATCAACCAAGATTTCAGCCTGAATCTCCACCAGGCAGAAATGAAAGACCTAGAAGCAGTTCACCAAGAATGAACAACAATAATTCTAATAATTTCAGAAGTCAAGGTCAATATCAAAATCGATACCAAAACAATGGTGGTCGAACTTTTTATGACAATGGCTTTAGAAATTACAACAATAATGCTTCAAGGTACCAAAATCAAAATTTTCAAAGGTCAAATAGTCCAAACACATATAGGAACCCTCAGGACCAAAGACCTAGTGGAAATCAAAATCAAAGATCCAAGACTCCAGTTAGGAGTAATGGATATTGGATGGATGTTCCAGTAGTTGGTGAATTTGGACGACCCAAGACCATTAAAGCTTGGGTCCCCCAATCTAACTAATTTCTTAGTTGGTGTGTGCAGGAGCTTCTAAGAAGGATTATCAACTTATGTTGATAGTGGCTGCTCTAGGCACATGACGGGTGTCACACCCCAACCACGTAGAACATACAAAATGTGGCGGAAACGTCGGGGAGTGTTGTAACATAATTAATTGTTTCAAATCCATGGCAGTTGAAGTTTCGTTTTATTAATCAAACATGAAAGTTTACATTGTTTTAAAGAAGAACCAAAGAGTACATAACATAAATTAACTAGTTCTTGTCTTGTTTTAAGTCACTAAGGCACAGGTCCGCCTAAGTATGTCTTGATAAGTCCTATGCATCATCTCCTGAAAACACATGTGAAAATAGGTACGTCAGCATAAAAATGCCTGTGACATACATAGGTTTTGTGAAAACAGAATTCATGACTTATGTTTGAGAAAATGTTTAGTCATGAACCTTGTAATTTGCTTTGTCTTGTAAATCATTTGAAAAACGATAAGATCAGATGATATGTATAAATAAGAGAATAATGTATGGTTAGCTAAATAACCATGTAAAATGAGTTTGTATAAGATAAGTTGTTTGTAAAACAATGTCTTGTGAAAAGTATGTTATTTGTATAAAATGTTATATGTCTCAAATTGAAATGGTTCAAATAACGCTACGATATGTAATACCATACAAACACTTATATATAGGAAGTACCAGTGGCGTATCCACCATGCTTGTATCATATTACACACGCCTCGTTACTTAAATCACTTACTCAAACTAAACCACCAAGATGTAATGTTTAACAATTGTAGAAATGTTTATGTATAGTCAAATGTCTATTGTCAAATGTAAATCATGTCAACAGATACAAATGGTTCACACGGTTCAATAGTTACAAACGGTTCATGTAATCAAAGGGTTACGACGGTTCACATAGTCAAATGGTTACAATGGTTCAAAATGTAGTATAATGTGTTCATATACTGGATGAGCATATGCAACTGAAATGCAATGTAAAACAATGTACTAAGTATGCACGTAATGGACATACATAGCATAAGTGTAATGTAAAACAATGTACTAAGTATGCACACAATGGGCGTACATAGCATGAAATGATTTTGTAAAGTGATGTACTAAGTATGCACACAATGGGCATACATAGCATAAAATGTATTGAAATCATGTACTGTAAATGTACTAATAAACATAGCAAGTATATGATGTGAAAATAGGAAAGCATGAAAGTAACAAGTAGGCACATGTGTTTCACCCCAAAACAGTTTGGAAAACAGTAAAAGAGGGGTCTATGTACTCACTTGAGATTTCTCAGAAGTCCTAAGATAACCACCAAGCAATGCTAGAGATCACGGAATCAAACGGCACCTAATATAGGTAACTATGTTAATAAACCGGACCTATATCAGAGGATCAGATAGAATGAGGGCTCGTAAACCAAATGAGTATGGAACTCATGTAGTATGGTTTAACAAAGCCTACATACTAAATGAAACCTAGCCTAAGTGCTTACGACCCATTACGACGTTTAGGTAGCTTATGCTACTTTAACGCGTCGTTCGCGTGAAACGCTTTTGGACCGCTTAACTAGTCCTATGACAAGTAATATATGCCTTAACATGTCTAATATTGTTGCCAAATCAGTTTAGATGTCAAAAGTTACGTTACATATGCTTAAAATGAATTTTGGCATCAAAGGGGTATTTTGGTAATTTACCTAAGGCATATAAACTACCTATCATACAACTACTTAAACGAAGCGACCATAAGGTATAACCTCGGAAGGTTATTCCCTATATACTATGGTCACCTAATGTGTTTGGTCGGATCCTAATGATCGACCAAATGGGTCGGGTTCGAAGGTATAAGCGATTTATCAGATCGCTTACCCTTACGACCCTAGACAACATGGTAATCAGTAGGCATGGTCACAAGGGACTATAACCATCGTGATTACGCTCACGTTACGAAGTTCAAACGAACTTCACATTGACCATAAACTGGTCAATGCAGAAAGTCAAACAAGGTTTGACTTTCGGTCTCAAAAAGCAATAAAAGAACGAAGGAATACTTACGAAGGGTCCCCGAATGCTAATCTTGATTCAAGTAGCTCAGGTATGAAACAAAGGTTTCAACTTAGAGCTTCTCAAATCAGATTCTAGTGGGTTTTTCAATGGGGATGGATGGGTATTTATAGATTTCTTCGAACCGTTAAGATCGTTTCTTGAATAACGTGATCGAATCTCATCCGTACACATGTTGGAATGTTGTGGTGACTCAAAATGGCCCCTCATGAACTGAAAGGGCAAGTGTGGGTGAGTGGTTGGGAGCTTAACAGCTGTAATCTGCTGTTAAATTTGATCTTATCTGATCTGGGAGTCTGACGCGGGCCGCCTGGCCTGACTGGTCAGAAACAAACTTTCGTAAATGACAGTTTCAGTCCCTGTTATGTGTTTAAGCCATTTCCGACACGTTTAAGGCCCGTTAAGCCAACTTTAAGGCCCTAAAATGATGCCTACACATTTTTTACATGAAAAATGCTAAAAAATATGTCGGATATTGGTTCGTTTGGTCGTACGATCGCGATGTTTGCTTAATTACGACGGAATGCGCACAAGCGCGAAAAACGATCCAAATGACGTGACAAATGGATTTTTCGTATGCCAAACACTAAAATAAAATATTTTAGGGCTTACATAAATTTTTGGATGTCCAGAAGTATTCAGAACATAAGTTATGCGCGAAAATGCAAACTTGTGCGATTTTTGACGCTTTTAGTCCCTGAATGACCCAAAAGTTTATTTTATCACACCGAACCCCTCAAAGCCTATTTCTAAGCTATATAAAGAATATTTAAGGTGTGTTTAACTTATGGTCATGCTCTGGAATGTTCGTTACAGTTCAAATTGGCATACTTTCGCAGTTTGTCAAGTTTAGTCCCTGTAAGCGAATTAACTTGATTTTGCCATACCAAAGCCTTCAAAACTTATTTCTAAGTTATGTAAAGGTTATTTAAGGTATGTTAAGCTTATTTCACTATTCTGGAGTGTTCGTTGCATTAAACTGGTTATATTTACGCATCAGTGAGCGTATAACCTTCCAGAAAGCGATTTAGAGCTTGAAATGGAACAAGAATTGATATGTGCAAAAGATACACATATTTATACAGATCCCAAGTATGAAATACAATATTTCATTAGCTTGGTATTTGTTTGATGGTCGCAGTGACCCAGGTGTCACAGTCTCCCCTACTTTAGGAAATTTCGTCCCGAAATTTATTCGTAGGAGTCTATTTGTGACTTTGTGTCAAATAACCACCAGAGATATGTAAGGCATAATCCTGTCATTTCCTTAACTGACATTCTTCAGAACGAAAATGAACAAACAGAGTCATTTTCGTCAACGAGTATTCTTCAGAAGCGGAAATGAAGGAATAAACAAACGGGGATTCATTTCCTCAACGGACAATCTTTAGAAACGTAAAATGAACTTACGGAGTCATTTTCAATGGGTGCTTCATCAGAAATGGAAATGAAAAGGAGAAACAAACGGATATTCATTTCCTCAACGGACAATCTCCAGAAATGAAAAATGAACTTACGGAGTCATTTTCAACGGGTGCTTCCTCAGAAACGGAAATGAAAAGGAGAAACAAACGGATATTCATTTCCTCAACGGACAATCTTCAGAAACAAAAAATGAACTGACGGAGTCATTTTCAACGGGTGCTTCATCAGAAATGGAAATGAAAAGGATAGACAAACGGATATTCATTTCCTCAACGGACAATCTTCAGAAACGAAAAATGAACTGACAGAGTCATTTTCAACGGGTGCTTCATCAGAAATGCAAATGAAAAGGATAATCAAATGGATCTTCATTTCCTGAACGGACAATCTTCAGAAACGAAAATGAACAAACGGAGTCATTTTCAACGGGTGTTTCCTCAGAAACGGAAATGAATAGAGTTAACTTCTAGGCACATGACAAAGCTCGCTGTGGTTTCTTTGCACTAAGTTCCATAATTATGTATGCATCCATAATTACGTAATTCCTTGCACAGTCCGCACAGTTTGTCTTGTAATGTTTAGGGGAAGAAAATCAAACCTGTGATGAGGGTGACTAGACTACCATAGGGTCCTTTTAATTAGATCGACAAATGATCTTTTTAATTAGGCCACCAAGGAGTCCTTTCAGCTATATCATCACATGATGTTCCTAACCAGATTTTTGGATCAATCTGTTTAACTAGACCACTCAAGGGGTCTAATTATGGAGTAGTACTTTATAACCCAAGGGACTTAACTACAATGTAGAAGTCCATTAAGGATTTTAGATAACAAAAACTTGGATTACACCAAAAACATAAAAGGGAACACATAAGCACATAATCACCTAGTTGCTTAACTCAGTTATTAATTTGTTATTAACTTGTTAGTGATTGAATACGGATATTCAAAGTACACCAGGAAACCAGTCGCTGGACTTCAATGTCCTCTGGGATCTATCTGAAAAGATAGGATGATCTCCCAAAATTCGATTTTGTTTTCAAAGAAACGTAATATTCGAATTAAGGAACACAAAATTTTTTTAGGATTTACGGAAATATCCTTAAGTACCCTTATTAAGGATTTATAGTGGTACTTTGGGTATTCGTCTCGTGTTGTAACTTGCGCCTTGTACTTCGTTTCCATAGAACAAACGGGTACTTAGGAATTTCGTGGAAACGCAAGAGATCATAAGATGGAAAAAAAATTTGGGGGTAGTTTGCTTTACAAGGGATACGATTCCTTGATTGTCGGTATTGTAAGAGATATGTTGTTTATACATGCAACCACATAAATACATTGCAATGTAAATAAAAGATTTATTTATAAACAATGATAACAACTGTTTCTTGGACCTTGACAACAAAAGAAAATAATACATAAGACGTGATTATTTCTAAACGATGTTGTCTTCTAGTCAGTCAGATGCTCATCCCTGTGCTGGATTTGCATTAGCAAGCTTTGGGCAATTTCTTTGGAAATGGCCTATCTCGCCACAGTTGAAGCAAGAACCTGGTAGAAAACGACCTTGAGCGGGATTGTTGCCAGTTTGGTTTGGTGCAGCTGCAGCTGGGCAGACTCTTGCTGTATGGCCTATAAGTCCACAAGTTTGGCATTTGCGGCACTTTACATTGGCATGATGATGGAGGCTACATTGGTTGCACAAGGGTGCAGTTCCATTGTATGGCTTCCTAGCAGGGGGTTGAGCTGGTTGGTTGGGGACGGCTTGATCATTGTGAGTAACCATGGCGAAGTTCTGAGAAGCCTTTCGCTTCTTTGACTTCTTAGGGGATCCAGTCTGTTCATCCATGGTCTTTGATTCCTCGATTGGGTTCGATTCCTTGACCGGCTTCTTGTCACCTTTTCAGAAAAGTTTACCTTTCCTGATCTTTGATTCAGTCAAGGTTGCAGATAGCTCAATGGCCTGTCTAACTGTAGTAGGGTTGCTACCAGTCACAATGTCTTGTATTGAGTCAGGGAGGCCATCAATGTACTTTTCGATTGCCTTATCCAAAGGCGTGACCATGTTTGGGCATAACAGACTTAACTCCTCATAACGGCCCGTGTAGGCTCGATGCTCACCGCTATCTTGCGTAAGATCGTCAAATTCCCTTTCCAATGCCCTGATCTCGTGACGAGGACAGAATTCCCTCATCATAAGGGCCCTAAGTTCAGCCCATGTCTGTGCTAGAGCAACTTCTGCACCACGATCTCTCATAACCCCGTTCCACCACGTAAGGGCCCTCTTCTGGAACACACTCGAAGAAAACTCGACCTTGCGATTGTCAGGACACTGCACGTGGTGGAAAGTATTCTCAATCCTCTCGAACCATTGAAGAAGCCCAGTCGCTCCCTCAGAACCACTAAACTTGAGTGGTTTAGCCGAGTTAAAACTCTTGAAATTGCATGGACCATTGTTGTTGTTGTTGGCTTGGTTCCATTGAGCAAAGAGGTTTGGGAATTGAGCAGCCATTTACTGCGCAATGATTTCTGCCAGTTCGGCAGTCGCTATCTGGTTTTCGCGTCGAGGAGGCATTCTAAAAGAGGAAAACATGAAAGAAAACAAATGAAATGGCATTGGGTAAGAATAGGATGTTACAATTACCGACCAAAATCATGGTTGATGGTCATTTGATTGAACCACGAAGCAAACAAACAACACAAAGGCTGAATCAAAGCAAATAGATCCTCATAGTGTATCGCGAAGACATGCTCGCCTATAAGTGGACACTCACCCCAAGAGTTCCTAGGTAAGAGTGACTAGTCCGATTATGTGGATTTGTACGAACACTCTAGCCTTAGACAGAAAACCCAGGGTACAGGCATTCACTCTTCCAGTTTGCACGTGTTCACACTATTTAGGACCCAAAACTTTGACGAGAGTTTTGAAAATTCAAAGGGGTTCAAAACCTTATAACAGAGGGTTCAAAACCTAGTAATCAATCATCCTAGAACAGATGATTAGTTTTCAAAGCGGTTTTGAAATTTATGTTCTTGTTGTGGTTGTCGCCTAAGGATAGGTGACGGTATTGTTTTATGACTAAACGCAAGTAAACTCGCGTTAGGGTTCTAGGAAGGTTATAGACTAGGTCAAAGTATTACTAATAACCTAATTCCCTATAACCATTGGCTCTGATACCAACTTTTCTGTCACACCCCGACCACGTAGAACATACAAAACGTGGCGGAAACGTCGGGGAGTGTTGTAACAGAATTAATTGTTTCAAATCCATGGCAGTTGAAGTTTCGTTTTACTAATCAAACATGAAAGTTTACATTGTTTTAAAAAAGAACCAAAGAGTACATAACATAAATTAACTAGTTCTTGTCTTGTTTTAAGTTACTAAGGCACAGGTCCGCCTAAGTATGTCTTGATAAGTCCTATGCATCATCTCCTGAAAACACATGTGAAAATAGGTACGTCAGCATAAAAATGCCTGTGAGATACATAGGTTTTGTGAAAACAGAATTCATGACTTATGTTTGAGAAAATGTTTAGTCATGAACCTTGTAATTTTCTTTGTCTTGTAAATCATTTGAAAAACGATAAGATCAGATGATATGTATAAATAAGAGAATAATGTATGGTTAACTGAATAACCATGTAAAATGAGTTTGTATAAGATAAGTTGTTTGTAAAACAATGTCTTGTGAAAAGTATGTTATTTGTATAAAATGTTATATGTCTCAAATTGAAATGGTTCAAATAACGCTACGATATGTAATACCATACAAACACTTATATATAGGAAGTACCAGCGGCGTATCCACCATGCTTGTATCATATTACACACGCCTCGTTACTTAAATCACTTACTCAAACCAAACCACCAAGATGTAATGTTTAACAATTGTAGAAATGTTTATGTATAGTCAAATGTCTATTGTCAAATGTAAATCATGTCAACAGATACAAATGGTTCACACGGTTCAATAGTTACAAATGGTTCATGTAATCAACGGGTTACGACGGTTCACATAGTCAAATGGTTACAACGGTTCAAAATGTAGTATAATGTGTTCATATACTGGATGAACATATGCAACAGAAATGCAATGTAAAACAATGTACTAAGTATGCACCTAATGGACATATATAGCATAAGTGTAATGTAAAACAATGTACTAAGTATGCACACAATGGGCGTACATAGCATGAAATGATTTTGTAAAGTGATGTACTAAGTATGCACACAATGGGCATACATAGCACAAAATGTATTGTAAAGTGATGTACTAAGTATGCACACAATGGGCATACATAGCATAAAATGTATTGAAATCATGTACTATAAATGTACTAATAAACATAGCAAGTATATGATGTGAAAACATGAAAGCATGAAAGTAACAAGTAGGCACATGTGTTTCACCCCAAAACAGTTTGGAAAACAGTAAAAGAGGGGTCTATGTACTCACTTGAGATTTCTCAGAAGTCATAAGATAACCACCAAGCAATGCTAGAGATCACGGAATCAAACGGCACCTAGTATAGGTAACTATGTTAATAAACCGGACCTATATCGGAGGATCGGATAGAATGAGGGCTCGTAAACCAAATGAGTATGGAACTCATGTAGTATGGTTTAACAAAGCCTACATACTAAATGAAACCTAGCCTTAGTGCTTACGACCCATTACGACCCGTTTAGGTAGCTTATGCTACTTTAACGCGTCGTTCGCGTGAAACGCGTTCGGACCGCTTAACTAGTCATATGACAAGTAATATATGCCGTAACATGTCTAATATTGTTGCCAAATCAGTTTAGATGTCAAAAGTTACGTTACATATGCTTAAAATGAATTTTGGCATAAAGGGGTATTTTGGTAATTTACCTAAGGCATATAAACTACCAATCATACAACTACTTAAACGAAGCGACCATAAGGTATAACCTCGGAAGGTTATTCCCTATATACTATGGTCACCTAATGTGTTTGGTCGGATCCTAATGATCGACCAAATGGGTCGGGTTCGAAGGATTAAGCGATTTATCAGATCGCTTACCCTTACGACCCTAGACAACGTGGTAATCAGTAGGCATAGTCACAAGGGACTATAACCATCGTGATTACGCTCACGTTGCGAAGTTCAAACGAACTTCGCATTGACGATAAACTGGTCAATGCAGAAAGTCAAACAAGGTTTGACTTTCGGACTCGAAAAGCAATAAAAGAACGAAGGAATACTTACGAAGGGTCCCCGAATGCTAATCTTGATTCAAGTAGCTCAGGTATGAAACAAAGGTTTCAACTTAGAGCTTCTCAAATCTGATTCTAGTGGGTTTTGCAATGGGGATGGATGGGTATTTATAGATTTCTTTGAACCGTTAAGATCGTTTCTTGAATAACGTGATCGAATCTCATCCGTACACTTGTTGGAATGTTGTGGTGACTCAAAATGGCCCCTCATGAACTGAAAGGGCAAGTGTGGGTGAGTGGTTGGGAGCTTAACAGCTGTAATCTGCTGTTAAATTTGATCTTATCTGATCTGGGAGTCTGACGCGGGCTGCGTAAGAGGACTCACTAATCTTACGCGGGCCACCTGGCCTGACTGGTCAGAAACAAACTTTCGTAAATGACAGTTTCAGTCCCTGTTATGTGTTTAAGCCATTTCCGACACGTTTAAGGCCCGTTAAGCCAAATTTAAGGCCCTAAAATGATGCCTAAATATTGTGGACATGAAACATGCTCAAAAATATGTCGGATGTTGGTTCGTTTGGTCGTACGATCGCGATGTTTGCTTAATTACGACGGAATGCGCACAAGCGCGTAAAACGATCCAAATGACGTGACGAATGGATTTTTCTTATGCCAAGCACTAAAATAAAATATTTTAGTGGTTACATAAATTTTTGGATGTCCGTAAGTGTTCAGAACGTAAGTTATGCGCGAAAATGCAAACTTGTGCACTTTTTGACGCTTTTAGTCCCTGAATGACCCAAAAGTTTATTTTAGCACACCGAAACCCTCAAAGCCTATTTCTAAGCTATATAAATTATATTTAAGGTGTGTTTAACTTATGGTCATGCTCCGGAATGTTCGTTACAGTTCAAATTGGCATACTTTCGCAGTTTGTCAAGTTTAGTCCCTGTAAGCGAATTAACTTGATTTTGCCATACCAAAGCCTTCAAAACTTATTTCTATGTTATGTAAAGGTTATTTAAGGTATGTTAAGCCTATTTCACTATTCCGGAGTGTTCGTTGCATTAAACTGGTTATATTTACGCATCAGTGAGCGTATAACCTTCCAGAAAGCGATTTAAAGCTTGAAATCGAACAAGAATTGATATGTGCAAAAGATACACATATTTATACAGATCCCAAGTATGAAATACAATATTTCATTAGCTTGGTATTTGTTTGATGGTCGCAGTGACCCAGGTGTCACAACGGGGGATGTGAGATTGTTGATATATATATATTAATTGATTTAAATTGAAGTTCAAAGTGATAAGTCGACACACTAGATAACCTGGCAGATCTTTATACTAAAGCTTTTGACAGGTCTCGCTTTGAACATTTAGTCAAACTCAACGGGATGAGGAATCCTGAATAACTGGTTTTTCATAAGAATTTTGTAAATAGTTTACTGCTTTCTTAAAAATAAAAAATACAAAAAAAATTGAAAAATAAAAAACATAAAAAAATAGAAAATGAAAAATGAGTTATCACTATGTGAAAAAGAAGAAATGATAGTACATCAGCAAGTTAGACTGTCACACTGAAAACGAATTAAATTGCTTAAGTGTGATAGCAGCTTCATCATATGATGTACCAGTAGGCAAAAAGCATGAAATAATCAACTTACCAATGTGATATAAACCTAAATGAACTATGTATGAGTGGGGAACACATCAGTGGTGTATGGTTTAATGACCTTAAATCTTGCGTTGATAGATTGCCAAAATCTGAAGTTTTTGGTCTTTATACTGTTATTTCATCTGGGGATATCAGGGGTGTCCTTATGCAGCATCCAGATATATGCTGACCTAGGCACACCCAGGATATCTTAAAAGAGCTAAAAATGCCAAAACCATAAAAATGAAGAAGCTCTCATAGAGAGTCATTCAAATGTGCAAAATGCATAAATTGTACCAAAAATGGTATTTGTCATAGCCCTCGTTAGATATTTTGGTCACTTTGCTGTACGGAAGTACTGACCTATTCACCAATTATCTAAACATTGAAAAACAAAACGGATGAATTCAGTATACTCACCTACTACGATGAATCTTTGTTGGACCGTTCTACGACCTTTAAATGTCACTTAAGGCAGTTCATCTTTGAGTATGAAGGCGGAATCAACATAAACAAAGTCATAACAGCTATTATCCTTTTAATCCTTCTTTTCTGATTGATATTCGTGCTTTTACAACGTATTCTGATACAAATCCGGCAGCACTTCGTGTCTCATACAATGACCATCTCCCCTAACAAATGAACCACACAACCCTATATATAACCAGTTGATTTCGCTCGAGACTGTTCAAGCCAAATCATGATTTCGCTTGAACCTGTTCAAGCTAAATCTCTGTTGTTGATTTCGCTTGAACTAGTTCAAGCTAAATCTTGATTTAGCTTGAATCACACAAGAACACTTTCAAGCGAAATCTACAAGATAAACAAGTAAAAACCCTAATTTAAACCCTAATGTGTGTTCATTCAACCTATCTAGACACAAGACTTGATTAAGACGTAATCAGCAGACATTTCGTGCACCAACAGACTCCCCCTTGGATGTTGATGAAGTCTTTGGCTTCAAGTCTTTGTCTTTACCAATCTTCAAACATTGTAAAAACTTTCTTCAATCTTTATCTTCAAACTTTAAACTTTAAACTTCAATCTTCCCTTTGACCGTTGATCCAGACTCCCCCTTTCACAGACTCCCCCTCTCGATATGCTAGAATCTGAGATATCTGGTTCAAGCTTTAACAATTAGCTTCCGTTGGGAATAATGAAGTCCAAACCTGTTACTCAACCAACAAACATTACAATTCTATCTTTTCAACATTAATTCACAAACTCAATCAGTTTTAACAATCCACTCAAGTATTCAGGTCCAAGTTAATGACCCTGATCACTTTATTAATGTACCAAGTCCAAATTAATGACCTTAGTTGATCTTTTGACGAATCAATACTGATTTAAAAAAAAAACAATTTCAAACATTTTCTGAAAATAACAAGTATCAAATTAATGAACTTGTTTTTGACTTTTCAAACAATTCAAACTTCTTCAAAGATAAGCTCTCCTCATTCTTCAGTCCAGAATCTCCTGCATCTGCTTCAAACATCTGAGAATCCAACAATCAACTCTCCACTTTGGTTTGTCAGAAAATAAAGCAGAAATAAAATCTTTTTGGATTTTATCAAAGTGATCTAAACTTAAGAAATGAAATACAGAAAACTTAAATTGCAGAAAGTAAACAAAGTAAACTATTTACAAACATATTTTTGGCGAGCGTGTCAGGGAATCATATCAGCTTTTCAGACAAATTACAAGTACCGTTAAGCTTCATTTCATACTCAGACTTAAACAATTCACATCGATTGTCGATATACTGATCCATCTTAAATTCCCACACAAATTTCAATTTACTCAGGATACGAATTAGATGAATTATGAACTTAGCTCATTCATGTGTCCCACCTCTTGAATATACTCCCGTATCCAGAATCTCAATAATCAGTCTTACAGGTGAGTATACTACAATGATATCTGTATATAAATTAGGTATGCGAGGGCCGAGGGATCTCAGATCGATACTTCCGTATACGCAGAGAGATATCAGCTTCGACTTTACGGTATGTCCCCTTTAGAGGATCTTTTTGCTTACAACAGCAGCGACTATCAATTTTATTGTTTCATCGGCATGCTGAGGGTTTAATGCTATGTTTCAAGCATTGTAGAAAGCATTATCCAGGGACTAGGTCAGAACCACCGATCAGCAGAAGTCCCGGAATAATACCCCAGACATCATTGAGTATAAAGACCTAGTATATCAGATTAAGAGACCTTTCAAACGAGATTTCAGGGGTTACCTATATATCCAAGTAGTGTTCCCCACGAATTCACAAGTTTTATTCTGAATTTTAGTCCGAATCTTTGTAGGCTTTGTTAAAACTAAGTTTTACACGATATACTCGAAAATCAGACCATTTCGACCGTTGGAACTCGTTCAGATTAGAAAAATATAAAAAGAAATGAGTAGAAAGAAGAGAATCCGCTGCTATGGTATGAACTCCTCGTCCTGAGCTCTGATACCACTTGTTGGACCGTTCTACGACCTTTAAATGTCAGTTAAGGCAGTTCATCTTTGAGTATGAAGGCCTAGTATATCAGATTAAGAGACCTTTCAAACGAGATTTCAGGGGTTACCTATATATCCAAGTAGTGTTCCCCACGAATTCACAAGTTTGAATTTTAGGTTTATATCCCGAATAAATCTACTAAATGTGCGAAAACCTATCAACACATCATCAGTGAGACTGTTTAACTCATTTATACTTTACAAATCTTTAGCATACTGTAATCGTCTAGCTGATGTACTATCATTTTCCCTATATACACAAGCTCTTTTTCAGATTTTATCATGTTTTTGTATTTTTTCATTTTTTACTGTTTTTGTATTTTCTGAAAATATAAACTATATACAAATATCTACTCCCCCTAAATACCAAAACAAGTAAAAAATTCGACAAACCATTGCAGATTGTTTCTCGTCTTCATCCGCAACAGTACTCTCATCAACGCCCACAATTCCATCTGACACCGAAAGAAGCTTCATACCGTTCAGTTTTAACAAATATTTAAACCGATTTTTATCAAAAGCTTTGGTATGTAAATCAGCTTTCTGTTCGTCAGTGTGGATTTTCTCAATTCGTATCAACTTTTTCTCAAAACAATCACGAATAAAGTGATGACGAATTTCTATGTGTTTAGTTTTAGCGTGATATACTTAATTCTTTGTTATATTTATAGCGGCCTCATTATCAACAAAAAGAGGTGTGCTAAGAAACTGCAAACCGTAGTCGCGCATCTGTTGCTGTATCCACAAGATCTGAGAGCAGCAACTGCTAGCAGAAACATACTCCGCTTCACAAGTAGATAACGCCACAGACGTTTGTTTCTTACACTGCCAGGTAACCAATCTAGGACCAAAGAACTGGCATCCTGCAGTTGTTGATTTTGAATTGACTTTGCAGCATCCGAAATCCGAATCGGAATACCCTTCGAGCGTAAAGTCGCCTTTCCTAGGATACCACAACCCCAATGAAGGAGTTCCTTTCAGGTAGCGCAATATCCTCTTCACAATGATCAAATGCGATGCTCTCGGGTTAGACTGAAATCTTGCTGCGAGGCACGTTGGGTACATGATATCAGGACGTGAAGCAGTTAGGTACATTAAAGAACCTATCATGGAACGGTAAAACGTTTCATCAGCCCTGTCTCCGGTGAGATCTGGGTGAATCCCATGATTTGTTGCAAGTGGGGTAGCAGCTGGAGTAGAACTTGACATCCCAAATTTCTCTAGAATATCATGAACATACTTTGACTGATGAATGAAAATTCCTTCAGGAAGTTGTTCAACTTGTAAACCCAGAAAGAATTTCATCTCCCCCATTGATGACATTTCAAACTTTTGCTTCATCACTGATTCAAAATCTTTGCATAGATTTTCATTTGTCGACCCAAAGATTATATCGTCCACATAAATCTGAACTATCAGAAGATGACCATTAACCTCTTTAGTGAAGAGAGTGGCATCCACTTTTCCACGAATGAACTTGTTGTCTAGTAGGTGTTGAGACAAAGTCTCGTACCAGGCTCTCGGGGCCTGGTGTAAACCATACAGCGCTTTGTCCAATAAGTAGACCTTGTTTTTGTGGATTGGATCGGTGAAGCCCGGTGGCTGACCGACATAAACCTCCTCTTTAACCTTCCCATAAAGAAACGCCGATTTAACATCCAACTGATAAACTTTAAAGTTCTTCCAAGACGCAAATGCTAGGAAAATTCTGAGTGCCTCTAGTCGTGCTACAGAAGCATAGACTTCGGTAAAATCAATCCCCTCCTGTTGACTAAATCCCTGAACAACGAGTCGAGCTTTATTTCTTATAACAACTCCTCTATCGTCCCTCTTACACTTAAACACCCACTTGGTGTTAATCTTCCTCTGACCACCCGGCAAATCAACTAACTTCCACACTCCCAATTTCTCGAATTGACTAAGTTCCTCCTGCATTGCATTGACCCAAGAGTCTTCAGTAAGCGCCTCTTTGTAAGTTCTTGGCTCAACCTATGAGATAAAACAACTCAATGAGAATTCAGTTTGCAAAGGAGCAACTTTTGTATAAAAACATGTAAGCCCTTTATCAATCTGTCTTCGAGTGCGAACGCCTGTCTGCAATTCTCCTATGATCAACTCCTCTGGATGATATGAAAAAGTTCGCGGCATCACTTCGCTTGGAACATCTACATTTCCCTCCAGATTAGTAACATTCTGTTCTGCATCTTGTTCACCAACTTGGTTTGTTTGACTTGAAATCTGAATTTGCTCCCCCTCAGAATCTGAATCACCATGATCAAATACTGGCATGTTTTCAGCTTCTAGATTATCATTCTGAGCCGACTGATTATCCTGAGCAACTTCATTCTGTTGGACATCATCATGTTCACCAGCATTACTTGGACCTGCTTCATCGTCATTTGAAGTTTCCCGTGATCTCCTCGAATACTCAGCTGGGAATCTTAACTGTGACTCATATTCACGCAAAATATCCAACTCATCAAAGAAATCTTCATCATCCTCTGATTCTTCTCTCATGTCAAATGAATCCCAAAGTTTCTCATAATGATAACGCCATGAATCACCAGGATTCTGTGGCGGCATAGAATAACCTTGACATTCAACATTTGCAGCTTCAATAATCCGCTTTTCAGTTGGAACGAAAACACGTCGCATTGGATTTGCATAACAAACAAAAATTCCCTCAATGCTCTTCGGACCAAACTTTCCATGAGGCTCTATAACCGTACAGGGTGACCCAAACGGTTCTAGATACTTCAAATTCGGTTTGCGATTATTGATTAGCTCAAAGCATGTTTTGTTGAACTTCTTGACAGTGAGAACCCTGTTGAGCGTATAGCATGCGGCGGAAACAGCTTCAGCCCAAAAATTAATCGGTAACTTTGAATCTGCGAGCATAGTTCTAGCCGTCTCGATTAGTGTCCGGTTTTTGCGTTCTGCGACTCCATTCTGCTGCGGAGTGTACGGAGCACTAAACTCATTCAAAATACCTCTTTCATCACAAAATTCTTCCATCTTGCTGTTTTTGAATTCAGTACCATTATCACTTCGAATTCTCTTGATACGCCTTTGGTACAAATTCTCAATTTTCCTGAACAGCCCCATCAAACTGTCAAATGTTTCATCTTTCGTCTTCAAGAAAGAAACCCACGAAAATCTGGAATAATCATCAGTAACGACCAAACAATAATAATCTCCAGTAATACTTTTGACATTCACAGGACCAAACAAATCCATGTGAAGTCTTTCCAGCGGTCTCGAAACTGAATTGACTTGCTTTGTAGGGTGTGACTTTTTCTTCTGCTTGCCTTTGATGCAACTAATGCACTCCCCTTCCAGATGAAAACCTTTGATATTAACTCCCAATACCAAATCATTGTGCACCAAGTGATTCATCTTCCTTAGGTGAATATGCCCCATCTTGCGGTGCCACAATCTTGATTCTTTCTCAGTTGCTCTAGACATAAAACAATGTGCTTGACCAGTAGTTGTAGTTGCTACACTCATATCTAACACATATAAATCATTCACTCTAGGTGCCCTCATGATAATCCATTCTTCAGGAACAACAAAACCATGTTTCAAAATCAAACATTCTTTATCAGTGAAGTGAGTAGTATACTTATTATCACAAATCTGCGAGATACTAAGCAGATTGTTCTCCAGCTCAGTGATGTAGTTAACTCTCTCAAACGTCACAATCCCATTGGATAACGTTCCTTCACCAACAATTCTACCACCTTCATGACCTGCAAATCCCACATAACCACCATTGATATTCCTCACATCATACAGTAATGCAGTTTTTCCTGTCATATGTCGAGATGCGCCACTATCCATGATCCATCTGGATACAAGTTGTGAAAGATCCTGCACAAAAACAAACTTCGAATTAACCAGCTACAATAAAGATGCCGATTCATGCTTCGCGATCAAGGAAGCTCCGGCAATTCAAACTGCTTATTCGGACATGGTGTCCACCCAGGCCTCATCAGCCTTAGGTGTAACCTTGACTCTAGCAACTTGAATTTTGAAAATTTCAGCCTTCAAAGGTGGAAAATTTGCATCATAATCAACCGAAATTGATTCTTCATCCTTTTTCACTTCAGAAGTTGAAATTTTCATTTCAGTTTTTGGTTTCCAAACTTGTTGAGATAATGCAACCTGTTTATAAAACTTGTCGTTTTTAGTTATCACTTTCTTAACAGGTTCATTTTTCACTTTGATGTTGTTATTTTTCACACTCTTTTTCTCAACAATGATTGGTGCTTTACCCTTCACATCAACTTTCTTCTGTTGAATCTTCACAGTTTCAGTCTTAGGCTTCACATTGGTACACTTTCGTGCAATGTGACCAACTTGATTACATCTGAAACATGTTCGAGTATCAACAACTCGACTTGTGCCTTCAGACTGATAATGTGAAGCTCTTTTCTCAAAGAACTCTTTATTTGATTTTGAAAAAATTTCATTTTCCTCATCAGAAAGTGAACTTGAACTATTCACAAACACCTTCTTTTTAGCAAATCTTTTGTTTTGAAAACTTTTCTTCTGATAACTCTTACCACCCCTATAACCACCCGACCAATTGTTTCGATTGTTATTATAAAACCGTGGTGGAACAACAGGCTTTTTGTAATAAGCTTTATCTTTCTCAAAATTCATTTGCCTTTTTGTTTGACACAAACTGTTCACTTCTGACAACTCAACTTCAACTAACTTGAAAACATTTGTCAACTTTTTCACATTAACATTCTCAATTGGAAACTCAGAATCCGAATACAACTTATCAGATCCAGCCATCTTGTACATCACAAGACCCGGTTCATCACTTAAGTTGTTTTTGGATTTTGATTTCTGAATGTACTTGTCCAAGAAACACCCATCATCTTCAGTTGAATCAGACATTAAAACACTTTCAGCTGTGCTCTTAACAATCTCTGTCTGAACACTATCATCAGATGATGTAAAAGTAACATCAATGTTTTCTGAAAGTTTAACTTCTTTTTCTTCTTCAATTTCAACCAACCCAGATTGCTTTTTCGTGTAGTTATCAAGAACAGGTGGTGGAACTTGATGAAACCCCACCCCAGTTCCATCACAATACACATCTTCTCCCGCTTTGTCTTTCCCGGTGGGTTTGGGAATGATATGTTGCAAAACAAAGCTTGCGGAGTTGTAACTGTTAAGCTTCAACTGGATTCGCTCGTTTTCAATTACAGCCTATTGAACTTTAAGTTTCAATTTAGCGATTTCATCCAGTTGTTGGTTGATTGATTCTTCTTTGACTCTAAGCACTGCTTTCAAATGTTCATTTTCTTTAAAAGTTTTACCATTTCGATCATCACAATCTTTCATTGTGCTTTTGAGTTTTTCAAATTTTTCAGAAATCTGGCGGTTTTCAAGAATCAACTTTTCATTTTCTTGTTTAATTTTGTCATGATCAATTTTATCAATTTCAATTTGAGCAGTTAATTCTCTTATCCGTTCAGTTGAAGCTTTAACTGTTTTGTCACGACCAAGAATCTGATTCTCAACGCTTCTGACCTTTGCTGTCAGATCTTTAATTTTCTCACCGTTGAGATACGTGACTGTGCTACAAAATTTGCACTTTTTGTTGCAATTTTTGCAATCAGCATTTCCATCGATTTTCTTACCTGACACATTTGTTGAAACATCTGAACTGACCTGGCTTTTTGACTCAGACATGGAGTTAGAGTCTACCTCAAGTGCCTTAGCAGCCAGCACTTTATCAGCCATTTTTCCCAGGTTCTCTACAATCAACTCCTGCGTTGTATCGATAACTCCAGTATCAATCTTCTTTGATTTTTCGATCTCTTCTTTCTCTTTCATCTCTTTTTCTTCTTTTTCTTTCTTCGATTCCTCTTTCATTTTCTAGGTTGGAGTTCCCCACCATTTGTGTTGCCAATACTCATCCTCATCTTTTATTTCCTTGATTAAGGCTTCCAGATCGAGAGTTTTGTGATCGATTGCAATATTTCCATACTCATCAACATAACACTCCCTGTCTGGATCCCATCTTTTTGCTCTCTTTGCTTCCAAATAGATACCAGAAAGTCTAATCATTTTGTTTTCTGAAATCATCTTTCTGTATCTATACTTCTGCTCTTCAGTTCTATCATCTTTCCATGGAATAGGTTCATTTTTCGCCATGAATGCGTAACCAACCGCATCTTCTTCTGGTAGTACCTCTTGACTCCAATCACACCCCTCATCATCGTAAATCACCGCAAGAGCTCTAGATTTCTCTCTGTTGTCTTCAACCTGCTTCAATCTAGGCAGCTCGGATTTATTCTGGTGATAAATCGCCTTCTTGTAGTAATCATCTCTGAAAGGATTCTCCGACTCATCAGCATAAGCGTTTCGACATTCTCGCTTGAAGTGGCCCTTCTGCTTACACTTGAAGCAAGTCACCTTTGATTTATCGAACCCTAGCTTGGTAGATGCACCACCAATTGTCTTCCTTCCGGTAATTTCCATGAATCTTTGTGCACGACGAACAACACTTGCCATAGCCCAACGAATATCGATCTGTTCCATTTCCTCCGGATCAATCTGATCGTAATCTTCTTTCGTCAGATTTGTGTTGCCTATCTTCCCAGCTACTAACCCTTCATACGATTCCAACACCGATGCTAGGAAGATCATCTGCTGCTTGGCCGACTCCTCATCAAAATTCTGAGCATTCTTCAAGTCTATTGCAATGTTGCATTGAAAACGATTCTTTGCATCAGAATGATTTGCAGATGATGAAGTTCCACTGTGATAACCACTGTGATTTCCACTGCTTTGACCACTTTGACTTTCTTTGCTTGCTGTGGACACATTTTCAGCAGAAAACGCAGTCTTGGGAGAAGTTGCTTTTGGCATCATGCTCTTTGGATAATACAAATCCAAATTTTGTTGATAAGATGAGTGATTGACTTTGTACGTCTTTTTCAATTCCAGTTCGTGACTTTCAAGTCTCTCAATCACCAAATCTGGTTTCAACTTTTCAGGAGCAATAGTGTTTTTCAACATCAGTGCATAATATCTCCAATCCATCTCGTCTGGTAATGAATCGAACAGTTTGTCAACAATTTCTTCATCAGAATAATTGATATCATGTCTTGATAATTCCAGCTTCAGATGACCAAACCTTTCTATCATTTTACACACTGACTCATTCTTAAGACAACCAAACATATCAAACTCTTTCCTAAGAAGTTTCTTTTTGTTTTTCACTATTTCTGTACTTCCTAAACATTTCTTTTCTAACTTTGCCCAAAGATCTTTAGCATTTGAATAATCTATCAATGAGATGATATCCTCCCGAACAGACTGAAATAACAATGCCACACACTTTTGTTCGGCTACGAATGATTCAATCTCATCAGTAGATGTTAAGGCTTCACCATTCTTGTTTTCGTTTTCATAACCGTTCTTCAGACTTTTCCAACTTGGAAATGCAAATGCCATCATCCAATCTTCAAACTTTCTGGACCACCGAGTGTACTCCTCAATAGCCATTAGCTTTGGAGGTTTATTGAACGTTCCGAAAGCACTTTCCGATTCCCAAGCTTCCTTTTTCTTCTCTTTTGGTGAGTTATCATTCACATTGCTTGACGAAGTATCATTGTTTCTGGAATCTCCAGCGAACGCGTACATGTCGCTAAACGGATTCATGAAAATATCATCCATCGTGAATGTTCCTGCAAAATTAGCAAACACTTAGAAAATTTTTTAAGTTTTGAAAAATCAGCAAGTTCAAGCGAAATCCTTGAAGTGTAAACAGCTTCAAGCGAAATCAACACTTAAAACTGTCCAAGCGAAATCCAACATTACACTTCAAGCGAAATCTGATCCAAACAATTTCAAGCGAAATCTACTATTTCGCTTCAACTGACCAAGATATTCAAGCGAAATCCAAGATATCAATTTCATCAGTTTCAAGCGAAATCCAATCAACCAATTTCGCTTCAACTGTTCAAGCGAAATTCTCAAATACAAGTTCAACAGTTTCAAGCAAAATCCAACTAAACAATTTCGCTTCAACTGTTTCAAGCGAAATCGTCTGTTTTCAAGCCAAATTGTCTGTTTTCAAGCGAAATCTAGTTTTAGGTCATTTTTAACAAGTTTTATTCTGAATTTTAGTCTGAATCTTTGTAGGCTTTGTTAAAACTATGTTTTACACGATATACTCGAAAATCAGACCATTTCAACCGTTGGAACTCGTTCAGATCAGAAAAGTATAAAAAGAAATGAGTAGAAAGAAGAGAATCCGCTGCTATGGTATGAACTCCTTGTCCTGAGCTCTGATACCACTTGTTGGACCGTTCTACGACCTTTAAATGTCAGTTAAGGCAGTTCATCTTTGAGTATGAAGGCGGAATCAACATAAACAAAGTCATAACAGCTATTATCCTTTTAATCCTTCTTTTCTGATTGATATTCGTGCTTTTACAACGTATTCTGATACAAAACCGGCAGCACTTCGTGTCTCATACAATGACCATCTCCCTTAACAAATGAACCACACAACCCTATATATAACCAGTTGATTTCGCTTGAGACTGTTCAAGCCAAATCATGATTTCGCTTGAACCTGTTCAAGCTAAATCTCTGTTGTTGATTTCGCTTGAACCAGTTCAAGCTAAATCTTGATTTAGCTTGAATCACACAAGAACACTTTCAAGCGAAATCTACAAGATAAACAAGTAAAAACCCTAATTTAAACCCTAATGTGTGTTCATTCAACCTATCTAGACACAAGACTTGATTAAGACGTAATCAGCAGACATTTCATGCACCAACAATCTTTGTGCATACCTTGATCGCGGGGGTATATCCTGAAGTGGGACACTAGTATATTAGTAATAAAATTACCTTAACGTATCATACGGTAATGGAACTTGAAATGTTCATGCATTTTGTTTAAGTGGACAAACATACTGGTAATCGTCTTGGACTGCTTTTCATGAAAATAAATAAAGAATTATCTATTAGTGTGAAACAGTTTGATTGTGCTGATATGATCTTCTTACCAGTGATTCTCACAATAATAGAGTGTTTATTGCTTTTGTAAATAGTTTACTGCGTTCTTAAAATATCAAAAATACCAAAATGATTTCTTTTTAAAAGACTTCCATTTTGAACTGACAGGTAGTTATTTTTGCAAACTAAGATAAAATATTGGTTTATCTTTAAATGTGAAAAAGACTAATGGCGTTTTCGAGATACTTGCTTGTGTTGTTAAACAGATTGATGCAGTTATCAAAATGAAGTACAGAATATAAGTAAAGTGCAGATTAAGAGTGAAGTGAAGATGTGTGAAGATGCATGGTAGGATCCTTCTACTACATTGCAGAGAGAAAGCGATATGTAGAGTTGGAGCTTACTTACTTAATCAAAGATTGCTAGTTAACTGATCTACAATGAATGAAAGTTTTGGAGGTTGGAAGCATCAGCTAAGAGGGAGTCTGTTGATGTCAGAAGCTGTGTAGCTGACGCTATCCAAGGACCAAAAGAACACAAGATGTTTGAAGACAAAGTTACACTATGAAGCTATTGTCAAGGGGGAGTTTGTTGGTGCATATTCTATGACAACAGCTTAATAGTTTGATTATTTAGTCTTTGGATATTTTGTAATGGGCTTAGCTTATTGGTTAGTGAGTTATTTGTTGTAATGGGCTTGGAAAATGGCCTAGCCCAGTAGGTAGCCCAGTTCACAGACATGTGGTATATAAACATGTTTTGTGATTAGGGTTTGGGTTCGGAGAAGAGTTCTTGGAGGCTAGAGAGAGAAAGTCTAGAGAGAGAGAATAATTTCGAAAAATAGGGTTGGTAGCAAGATCATAGATAGTGGCTGTGAGGTTGTGAGGTCTTAAGTTGATTATAAAACGATTCGTTTGGATAATCAATAGAAGACCCGTTTGATTGTGAATTGCTGTTCCTACACGTTTTCTGCTATATTCTGATCAAGATGATTCCGCACTCTTGATTAGATTGACAATTCTGTGAAAGATCCATACGACCAAGGGGACCTACAGTCTGGAGTACCACGTCTATTTGTTGAGCAATTGTATCACCCAGTTCGGACATTTGAGTGTTGTTGCGATGAAGAGGCATCCTAAAGATAATGGAAGGCATGAGAGGAAACAAGTGAGATGTTATCGGATAATCAAAACAGAATGTTTAAATATATCGATAACGCATAAAGATTGTGATCATTTATTCGTTACCTAAGGTAGACGAATGACACGGTGACTAATCAAAGTAAGCGGGTCATATTAATGTATCGCGAAGACATGCTTTAGCCTATAAGTGGACACTCATCCCAAGAGTTCCCAGGTAAGAGTGACTGGTCCGATGATGTGGATTTGTACGAACACTCTAGCCTTAGACAGAAAACTCAGGATACAGGCACCCACCCTTCCAGATTGCACGTGTTCACATTAGTAAGACCCAAACTTTGACGAGATTTTGAAAACTTTGAAGGTTCAAAACCTTATAATAAATCATCCTAGAATAGATGATTGGTTTTCAAAACGGATTTGAAATTTGTGTTCTTGTTGTGGTTGTCGCCTAAAGATAGGTGACGATATTGTTTTAAGATCTAAACACAAAAATCTTGTGTTGGGGTCCTAGGAAGGTTATAGACTAGGTCAAAGCATTACTAATAACCTAGTTCCCTATAACCATGAGCTCTGATACCAACTCTTCTGTCACACCCTGACCGTGTAAAACAAAAAATCACGGCGGAAAAGTCAGGGAGTGGAGTAACAGAATCATTGTTTCATAACACATGGTAATTGAAGTTTTGATTTATTGAATTAAAATGTTTACATTGTTTAGTAAATTACAGAAGCATAACATGAATTAAACTGTCTTTCATGGTTTTAAGTCACTAAGGCCCTTGTCCAATTCTATGTTTGCATCATGGTCATCTAACAACAGCACCTGAAACACATGTGAAAATAGGTACGTCAGCATAAAAATGCTTGTGAGATACACAGGTTTTGTTTAAATAGGATTCATGACTTGTAATTTTAAAGAAATGTTTAACAAAAGTTAGTCATGAATCTTGTAAAGTGATTTCTTTTATAAATCATACAAAAATTGATAAGAAATCAGATGATATAAAAGAAAGATGTATGGTTAAATTAATAACCAAGTAAAATGAGTTTGTATAAAATGTGTTGTTTGTAAAACAATGTTTTGTGAAGATATGTTATTTGTGTAAAATGTAATATGTTTTTGTTGAAATGAATTAGATAACGCTACGATATGTAATATCATAAAAGCACTTATATATAGGAAGTACCAGCGGCGTATCCACCATGCTTTTATCATATTACACACGCCTCGCTATTTAAATCACTTACCAAAACAAACCACCAAAATGTATTGTTTAAACCAACGTCAAAAATGTTCATGTATAATCAAATGTTATGTATGGCAAGTGAAAGTATCAACTTAAATCATAGGTAAAATGTACAAAACAATGTATTTGAATAAATCATAGTTTAAGTCAAAAGTTATGTTTTACAAATAAAACAATGCTTTACTAATACAGACATTTATGCGGTAATGTTTTACGTCTACATTCAAGCCTTGAGACTGAAAGACAAACCCTTAACAAGATAAAGGTTTATCAATATGTTTTCGGATTCTTTAATTCCTTACGTCCAAACAAACCTAGGATTTCAGGACTGGGAGTTGTCAATTCCTATAGTACCACTACATACTACCGAGCGGCGTGATCGGTGTTAATGAACGTATTAGTTTCGTTAAACAAACCAAATGTTATACCAAATGTAAGCATGTTATGAGAAAATAATTTACTAAGTATGCTAAGTGAACATATAAAGTAGAAATGTTTAATGTAAATCAATGTGTCCATATGCTGAGTGAACATATGCAACAAAACTGTTTATGAAAATCAATGTGCTAGCATGCCAAGTAAACATACATAGCAAATCATAAATGAAATCATGTACTATATGTGTACTAATGAATTTAACAAGCATATGTTATAAAAGCATGAAAAGCAAGAAAGTAACAAGTCGGCACATGTGTATCACCCCAAATATTTGAAAACAGTAAAAGAGGGGACTATGTACTCACTTGATACTGCTTAGAAGTCTTGAAATAACAACCAAACAAAGCTAGAAGGGTCGCGGAATCAATCGACACCTAATATAGGTAACTACGTTAATAAATCGGACCCAGATCGGAATATCGGATAAAATGAGTTTTTGTAAACCAAATGAGTATTGGAACTCATGTAATATGGTTTAACAAAGCCTACATTCTAAGTCGGAACCTATCCTAAGTGCTTATGACCCGTTATGACCCGTTTAGGTAGCTTACGCTACTTTAACGCGTCATTTGCGCAAAAGCGCACATGAGTAGCCTAACTAGTCCTATGACAAGTATTATATGCCCTAACATGTTTAATAATTAGTTTATATGGCAAAACTTAAGTTACATATGCTTAAAATGAAGTTATGGGCAAAAAGGGCATTTTGATCATTTTTCCTAAGGCATATAACTACCTATCACACAACTAAGTAAACCAAGTGACCATAAGGTATAACCTCAGAAGGTTATTCCCTATACAACTATGGTCACGTAATGTGTTTGGTCGAATCCTAATGATCGACCAAGCGGGTCGGGTTCGAAAGTCTAAGCGGTTGTTTAGACCGCTTATCTTTCGAACCTATATAAGCACTAGACTAAAAGTGATGAGTTAAACATGTTAAAACATCTTTAACTAAGTTAGAAAACAAGTTTGATATCAAAACAAAGTGTTTTCATACCCAAAGATAGTTTCGTTGCAAAATACGCATAAACACGTACATTAACCGAAACTATGACTCGTCACTACGCCTAATCAACGTGGTAATCAGTAGGCATAGTCACAAGGGACTATAACCATCGTGATTACGCTCATGTTGCAAAGTTCAAATGAACATTGTGTTGACCAGAGACTGGTCAAAGCAGAAAGTCAAACACTGTTTGACTTTCATGCTTGAAATGTATAAAAAGCATGAAAGAAGCTTACAAAAGGTCCAAGCTAGGAAGATTTGATCAAAAACAACTCAGGTGTGAAGCCTTCATAAGTGAGAGCTTCAACTTAGAGCTGAATTTGAAACAAATGTGTGAGGATGCAAATGAATCAAGTGGATTTATATAGATTTTCCAAAACCGTTAGGATCGTTTCTTGGGTTTTGAGCTTTGATTTGGACCGTACAAGTAAGGCACACTGATTTGGAATACTAGGGGTTGTTGGTGCATCCGTCTGTCGCCTACGTCTTATATCGAGTCTTGTGAAGTGATAGCTAGAACAGGGCACGGAATCCTAGAAATTGTAATTAGGAAATGATTTCACTCCAAATAACATCTTGTCATTTGGAGCGAAACCCCATATCAAGCTGATTCCGCCCGAAAGTGTTTAGTTTCTGATTTCGCTTGAGTCCTTAACATCTAATTTTGCTCGTAATGTTCATGTATGCTAGGAGCGAAATCAGAACCTTATATATAGGGTCATTTGGGGCGAAATCAGAAGAGTTCGAGGTCATTGTCATTCCGGTTGCCACGAAGTGCTGCCGAAGTGTTGTCAGAGCTTGTAATCGATTCAGTAATCAATAAAACAACAGTTAAAAGTGAATACTTTCCGAATTACATCAAAACACTTGTTTACGCCTTTTGTTTTGGTGATAAACTCTTCTAACCGACTCGTCCGGGTTCGAATTCGATCCTACAAGTGGTATCAGAGCTCAGGAAGAAGAGTTCTATACAATTCAGCTGCGATTTCTGGTTTTCTACATCTTCTTTTCAAATTGAACATCTTTTTACGGTCAGAATCAGTTCAGATTTACACACCTTGCTCGGAATCTTCTATTGACAAATCCTTAGAAGTTTCAAGTCCAAAATCGAACTAAATCTTGACAAAATTGTGATTCAGCTCGAAAGTGATCGATGGTATGATGACATCAGCTTGATTTCGCTCGAGATTTGTTCTTGATTTCGCTCCAAAGTTACTAGATCTTGGCTGATTTCGCTCCAATTTACCAGAATATGGCTAATTCCGCTCCAGGCTCCTTTATTCTGATTCCGCTCCAAGCTTCAAAGTGTGATTCCGCTCCTGAGTTCAAGTCTAATTCCGCTCTTGAGTTCAAAACAGATTCCGCTCCAGATCAGCTTTAGTTAGTTGATTCCGCTCCAGTGTACTAAGTAACAGATTTCGTTCAGAACCAGTATTCAGCTTCATAGTTATTTGGAGATTCCACATGCAGATTCATTTGAAATATATTCGGGATATTTCACTTAAACAGAAGTTGATTGTTTTTGCTTGAAAGAATACATTTGCTACATCTCTTGAAATTGTTAATTTGGTGATTTTTGAAACTTGAACTATGGACAACGATTTTTACAACGCGTTTGCTACTCTGACTACTCCGGCTTCTATTGCTCAGAATATGAACTTGGAAAATGAAACCGGGACATCACAGAAACCGCCTAAGCTTTTGGATATTGATGATTACAATGGTTGGTCCGAACGCTTTGGAAATTGGGTTGAAGCTTATCACTTGGATGCTTGGGAACACACTGAAGATCCATATGAAAGGCCTACAAGGAATGGTATTCAGTTAACAATCAGAGATATGAGTGCTGAGGAGAAAAAGAAGTATAGAGATGAAAAATTGATGGTGAGTCTGCTTCAGCAAGCGATCAAAGAAGACATTCTGATTTTGCTTCAACATGATGGAAGTGCTTATTCAATCTGGACTGAATTGGAAGCAAAGTCAATAGGAAGTGATGATATGCTTAAGAACAAGATGTCACTCATGAAGAAAGAATTTAATTTATTCCGTGGTTTGAAATCCGAAAACACCAAGCAGATTATTGAAAGATATTGTAACTTGGTGAGAAATATGACGAAGTTAGGAATCAAAAAGGATACTGATGAGCTAATTGAGAAACTTGCTGACGCGTTACCACATGATACTTGGGGAACATTCCTGATGATGTTGAGAAACAATTGGAAAGAATATAAAAAGTTAACACTGGGTGAGTTCATCAAACATCTGGAAGCTCAAGAGATGGAACAAAGAAAGATTGCCAGGATGAAGAACTACGATGGAGAACAAGATATCGGCTTGTATTTCAAGAGTGGTGTTAGTGAAAAGACAAATTTTTCTCCAAAGGTTGAAACTGCTTATAACACAAAAGGTTCTTCTGAAAGTGCATCTCAGGGATCAAGCAGCACAACTGGATTCTTTTCGTTTCCAACATATGATCCACAATTTTCTACGACAAAGAGTGGCAAAGTTCTTCAATGCAATATTTCCTTAAAGCTTGAGAATGATCAGAATTATACTGAGGAAGTTGCAAAAAGTCACATGTCTTTGTTGGTGACAGTGCTAGAATCCTATGGAGGCCTAGTTGCAGGAAGGATCGGAAATCCAATGCTCACGAAAGAGGATTACGATCAAATTGATGCAGAGGAAATGGAATTGATGGATATTAAATGGTGCATGGCTAGTGTGTTGAGACGGGCTGAAAAGTTTAAACAAATCACAGGCAGAGATGATTTTCACGAGGCACATGTTTCACCTTTAGGTTTTGATAAGACTAAAGTTACTTGTTTTCGTTGCAGGGAAAAGGGACATTTCAAGAGGGAGTGCACAAATCGTGAAGCGAGTGGAGCTCAAAACCCTTTCAGAAACAACGATTACTACAAAAAGGCGATTTATCATCAAGTCACACAACAGCCATATCAACAACAACAGACATCACATCAAGCTCAAACTGCACATGGTAGAAAAGAAATTGAAGATTCAAAGAGAGCATGTCTGGTGAATCAAGGCAAGGATGGTGGATTTAGCTGGGATAAATACATTCCAACAGAAAGTAAAGTGTGTTTGGCAGATCAAGATGATGAAAAATTGCCAGAAGGGTTCAGTTGGGATAATTTTTGTCCAGATAAAGAATTTATGGAAAAGGAGATGTCAAATGGTAAAGCCTTTATTGCTAAGGCTTATGATGAAAAATGGGCTGCAAAATACAGAAAAGTCAGGGAAGCTAAAGAAGAAAAATGGAGAAAAATTGAAGAAGAGGAAGAAGAAGAAGAAGAAGAAGAAGAAGAAGAAGAAAGGTTAAAAGCTGAAGCTGAAGCCGAGAAAAAGAAAAGAGCTGAGTTTTTCCAAACAAAAAGAATAGTCAAAGATGTTCCTGAATTTGAAATCAAAGTTGATACTGAAGCAGTCAAAGTTCCTAAAAAGTGTTTGAATTGTGATTCTTTGATCATGCAAAACAACGAGCTGCTACACAACATAAAAAGATTGAAAGAATCTTATGATACATTGAACAGAGAGATTAACAAGTACACTGATTCGAATAGTGAACAAGTTGTTGCATTGAATACACTAAAAGGAGCTTACATGAGACAGCTTGATGACGTCAACTATTACACCGAGAAGTGTGCTGAGCTGGAATTGAAGTTCGCAACACAAAAGATTGAAACTGAAAGAGTTAACAATTTATTGAAAAGTTACTCATGTTCTACTTTTGTTGTTGACAAGATTTATCCGATTGTTGAAAGAATGAAGACGTTTGAGGAAGAGAAGACTTCAGAAGAAAAGAAGTCAGAGAAAAAAGAAGATGATGAAGTGAAAATTTCTGGTGAGAAACCAAGTGTTATCTATAACAAATGTCCACCTCCGGTCGAAAATGGATATTTGTCTCGAAATCCAAATTTTGAAAGAGTCAAACAGGCAACTAACTTACAGTGGGAGTCTGTGTCGTCGGATAATTTGCCAGAAAATATTGATATCACATTCACATCATCCGATACTGATCATGAGTCCAAGTTGATAAAAAGTGTGGTCGATTAGGTGTTAGACAAAGATGACATAGAGGAGTCAAAACCAGAGTCAAAATCCGAGTCAAAGTCTGGGTTCAACAAGTCAAAGTCAATAATCAAAAAGGACAAACGGGTTTATGATAAGGAATTTTTGCTATCAAAATCTAATTTGAATGACGAACCGGTCAAAGTAGCATATACTTTGAAAGATTCTGACAAATTATATTCTGATGAGATTTTTCCAATAAGAGGTGTTAAAACTGAAATGATTAAAAAGGTTTTCAAACTAATAGAAATTAACATTTCTGAAATAAAAGATAATAATCTTTCTGAAAATCCAAGACCTTACACCTCAAGAGTGCAACAAAGATTAAACAAGAGAAAGGGTTACTGTCACACCCTCAAATTACCACCTAGGGAGTGTCCCTGTTAGGCGTGTGACGTACCAACAATGAGCCACTACTTACATTGAACCCATACAAGTTTCTAAATAAAGTTCCCATTCATTAATAAAATACCATCATCAAGTTTAAAGGAAAACCAATATGTTCAGCGGAAGCAATTAGTAAACCAAGTTAAACTGTTTCAAAATCAAAGTATAGTATCAATAATCCAATCACATGAATCCTTCTAGTCGACCCATGACCACTCCAGCTACTCCAGACCGCAAATTCCCAAATCCGAAATATCTAACGACCTGCGAGCATGTAACAAGTGTATCAGACAAAGCTGGCGAGTTCACAGTTTTAGAAAACGTTTGTTACCAGTTGTATGTAAAACAGTTCAATAACCAATGCAAGTAATATTGTTAATATCTCAATTCCGAACAAGACGGCTCCTGATGTACATGACTGCCCTATCCCACGTACTCCTATCTAGTACTGGGCCCGACTGGGTCATTAGTTCACATCCGTCCTATCCAGGAGCGGTGTGAGGGTGCCAAACCTAAGTAGCGCTACCAACTAATACCCGAATAAGGGACTTACAAAATGATAGGTGAGAATATTAACCAATATACCCGTTTTTACCCAAACCACTGACTGTCCCCAACCACTGGGACGCATGCTCGAATTTAGTGAACTCACCTTGGTTTTGCTCGGTAAGATTATTCACTTGTTTAACAGTTGACCAAATACGTCCTATCATGTTTTACCAGAACACGCAGTTTAGTATCCCAATCTCTCTTATGATATACAATATTTCACATGTTATACAAACAGTGCACTAGCATTAAACAAGTTATGCAAGTTGTTTCAGTCAATCACGTTGTCCATTCATTCATGGACCCTTAACCTATGTGCGGCCCATGATCTAGCATTCTGTCCACTCGGTTGGTAGCCCCACAACCAGTAGCCAACCATCCGAGCCCAACCCATTTAAGCACCCCTCGAGTTTAACCCACAACCGATCCCACTCCCTTTGCACATATTATGAACATCAAAAAAAATATCACCCAGCTATATTACAATTTACAAGTCAGAACCATGATTACTATTTGTGGGAGTGCAACAGAATAGCGACAACAACTTATAACACAAGTCGTGACTACCAAACAATCAACATATTAACATATCTTGCTTATACCCATGCCATCATACGAAAACATTCCACTGTTATATCATATTTGTAAGATCACTAAACTCAACCATGCTACCATGCATAATTCCCAACCCAAACCATTATGGCATGTCCCAAATCAATCAATACTTGCACTAAACCACAGCCCTTATCTACTTGTGTAAACCAATCCATACATGATCCAGTTAATGTTTGTGTGGCCCAACTACATTTAATTAATGTTAACAGTGACTACAATTCAAACAATCAAAAGAAAGGTCCCTATCTCTTATAATTACATCATCATCATAGTAGCCAAGAATAGTCAAAACCTATTCTATCACATATAACATCACATCACAACATTAATTGAGGACTTGACCTTACATAGGAATCATTCACACATCTAATTATCACCACATCGATCATCATCAACATCAGGAATCGGCGGCTCATATATATATATAATTTTCGATGAATGGTTCAACTATAAACAACATCATGCACATGACTCAAGGACACCCACCCACTAAACCCTAGTGTATATAGACTTTAAATGATAACTGATCCAACCATTTGAATTCGTGACATGCAAGCACATGGGTGGACCCCCCAATTCTTTCCACTCACGGTTACAATCAATTGCAAAAGTCCAAAACCCACATCAATTCTCATACAACACATTCACATACAATGATCAGTTTGACAACACACTCATGCGCATACCTATATGCTTTTGTTAATCAGAATCATGCATAAACAAGATTAACAATTAAGGAATAACATGAATATAAAACAACTAACCAATAGTCTGTTCGAATGGGATGATGCTTCGATAGAGATGGGGAGGGGTGTCCACAGCCGTCGCGATTAAGAAGAAGTAGAGGAGAGGTGGTTAGGGTTTTCTTGTATCATCATATCCTAGATTATGAATCACCTAACCCCTTAATATACACCTAAACGAACCCATAACATAATGTGGTCCATGAGTTGTGGGCCTAACATATCCGTGAGCCGAAGCCAAACATAAAGGGCCGAAACGGTTAACAATATGGCGTGTGGGTGAATGATTATGTTGACTATATGGCCGGCCCAACTAAATTGGGTTTACATAATCAATTGGGTTCGGATTTGGGTTTTAGGGAGTGTAGGCCGAGGCAATTGTGTGCGGCCCAAACGGTATGATAATATTGACACAAACATGGCCCAATAACACACTCGAGCATAACCCGACACTTTTACGTTTAACAATTAAATTATACCACAGTCACAAGTGTTTACTAATTTTATCGTCGAAGAGATTGTGAAAGAGAAATAACAAGGAGCAGGATCACGTGACGACGAGACACTGACCTCAAAAGTTCGGGTTGTCACATCATCCCCAACTTAAAAGAAATTTCGTCCCAAAATTTGACAAGTAAGCACAAAGGAGTGAAGTGAGAAATCAGGATTGTTGCATGTTTTCCTCAGGTGCCACATCATCCCCAACTTGAAAAGGAATTTTGTCCCGAAATTCATCAGTGATACTAGAATTAGATTGGTCAATAGGGAAAAGTTGAGAATATTTAAGTTTCATCTGATCCTCATGCTCCCATGTGAACTCTGGTCCACTTCCTAGGTTCCAACGAACTCTCGCAATCGGGATACGACTATGTTAACGAACCTTGACTTCCTGGTCCACGTGTTTGGTAAATTCCTCCAGTAAAGGTATCGTACGTGTTTTATCAGACAACCACTGCCTTAGATCCGAAACATAAATGACTTCGGGTACGTTTCCCGATTCGTTGGGTAGCTCGAGTTTGTAGGTTACGCTACCGATTCTTCCCAGACTGTTGAATGGTCCATCGTGACGTCAGTTAAGTTCGCCATGCTTCCCAAGCATCCCACACCCTCCTAGGGTGAGACTTTCAACACGATACGATCGCCTTTATTAGCTTTCCTGATGGTCAAGCATTGCCGCCAATCGACTCCCGATCCAAACAACATTCCCAAGAGTTTCGAGTACCAGTCCTGGACCAGTAATTAAGTTGTCCACCATCTCAATCTAACAAGAAGGTTGAAATTATTATCCATGTAATGCCTCAACAGAGCTGTCTGGTTACCAAGATGATAACTGCCGCAGTAGCACTCAACCATTGGTAAAAGTCCTTCCAATTTGTACCAAAGCCCGTCACACACAGGCTCGCAGCATGTCTTCGAGTGCCAGGAGAGTTCGTTTTCTCTGATCGTTTGCCCAACGGCGATAAGCAATGCTCTGGTCCTGATGTGAGCCAAGGGTGTTGTGTATTGCCTGACATAAATCATGCATAGATCAAATTCAGAGGTAACAGGAGTTGGCACCTCATACTTAAAAGCCGCCTCTCTCGGAGGAACATTCACAACTGTTAAGACTCGTCAGTTTTCTTGATTGCAAGAAAGTGTGCTGGTAACGTGAGTCCATCAACGATCATACAGGTGATAATGTTTCCGTTTCGAGTTGTAAGTAGACCAGTGATAAAATCCACGCCAGTCTGTTCCCATTTCCATATATGCGTTTCTGGTTGCTAATATCCTACTTTGACTTCTCCACAAGTCAAACATCGTTCTCATGCGTTGCTATGTGAGCCTTCAGGCCCGGTCATCCGTACATGGTCTTCATGTTTTAATTCATCCTACCTAAACCTAAATGAATAAGATATCGAAACCCGTGTGTTTTGCCTGCACCAGTTCCCTAAGGTTGCTGTATAGTGAGGTCCATGTTCGTTCCATGATCTAGCAAATACCGTCCGACCTGCCAAAGGATGCTTCCCCATGCCCTACATGGGTCAATCTTGTGAACTCTCTTCCTTCAGTTCTTCAGTTTGAACAAGGTGAATCTGATCAAGTATGTTAGAGTGGATAGCGAGCTGCAAATCCCGTGCAAGTCCAGGTTTCACGGTCGTATTCATTCAAAAGTTCCATCCAGCGATGCTATTAGCTGATCTAACTCTCTCGTAACCAGGGTACACGGGAGGCCCTTGTGATCGGTCTAAGTGGTGCATTCGGTACCGTCCAAGTAATGCCTCCAATTTAGATCCAAAGACTACGGCTTACACCGCAGATTGTATGCCGTGCAGTTCCTCTTCGTAACACCATTACGTAAGTCATCACTCTCTCGTGTTGCATAGGCGTGTAACTGGGACTTTGATTCGAACCATCATAATATACCATTAGATCGCCCATATCTCAGGTAAAGACAATACTCAGTGCATTGCAGAGTTGAGTTGAGTTTCAAAAGCTGAGATGATGTCCTCCTGTTTTTGGTTCCCATGAGTTCACAGCTCCCCGCCGTGCTAAAGAGGTTAAGGCTACGCAATCTTCGAAAATCTTACGATGAATCTGCGATAATATCTAGCGAGACCAAGGTATTGCTGTATCCTCGAAGGGATCTTTGGTGTCGATCAGTTTCCAACAAAATGGATCTTAGCGAGATCAACGTGTATTCCCACTTCGTTGATTACATGACCAAATATGTACCTCTCATATCCAGAAGTTACGCTTAGCAAGACTTCGCGTGTAGTGGCTCCTCCCCCAGAAGCTCTAAGATGAGATACAAATGCCGCCCATGATGTTCCTTTCCCCTGGAAATGATTCAAAACGTCATCAAAACACGGTCGATTCATGTGATCCGTAAAGCTGTTGATGTGTCAATTACCCCAAAGGTTGTGGAATACAAAGTCGTATGGCTGTACAGCGTTTGATATACTGCTTTAGGAGCATTCTCCCCTTGGACTTCCATCTGGTGATAGTTCACTCGTTAGTTAACCCTCTAATAGAAGCTTAACCTTCACAGCTAGTCAACAGGTTGTCAATACATGGTTGAGGCAGAAGGTTCTTGACTGTCACCTTGTTGAGTTCTCGATACATATGAAAAGGCTTATCTTCACGGATATAACTGGGGCTCCCTAAGGCGAAAAGCTAGGTCCGACAAAACTGTTGTCCAACAGTTCCTGCAGTTGATTAGACAGCTCTTGCAACCCTCCTGGTGCAAGATGGTAAGAGTGCGTGTAGTCAGGGCTGTCTCCGGTGCGAGATCAGACTGAGATTTCGCCTAACAGTTGTGGAAGTAAGCCCGAAAGTTCCTTGGATAGCACACCGAAAGGAATCATGAATGGCTTGTGGGTCCTCGATCCTCCGTCTCCTTAGCCCTAACTTCTGGCCTTCATAGCTGAAATGGCGCTAACCTTTGCACCACTCTGACGCTTTAGAACAAATAACGATTCCCCACACAAGATTTTCTCCTCACTGGTGTATCTGCGCGATCTCTGGATAACCCATCCACACTAACTACTGTACTACAACCATCAAGGGTAGTGGAAGGAAGGTTGACGTCGAACACTTGTCCCACAAGGTCGAGTTTACATCCCAGCGGACATATGAGATTTCATTTGACTTGCCATCCGTTGCTGCCACAACAAGTTCGGTTTCAAGAAACATCAGGGCAAACAGATCGGAGACGGAGCGAATAGCTACCCATCCAAGCTGTCGTATTGCTATTACGCCTGGTATAGCCTATGCCAATACCTAATGTCCTTCCATGAGCTTCATTTCCAGTGTTGTTTTCGTCACGAGAATTTCCAGTACTGTCGTCGTTCCCTTGGTTGTCGTCAACTTGACTTAACACAGTTAATCCTTGTCGAGGTCACCTTCGTTTCCATACTGTAAGCTACGATCACGAGTACCTTGATGTTGCCGCGACTGTTGCCTCTAATATCGTTGCCTGTATCGGTGTCCTGCGTCCTTTCACCAACAAGGTCCCTCTTTTCACATTCTGTGCCACGTCCTAAGGCACTACTCATGGTGCGGGCGGTTACACAGTCTGCTCTACAGTCAATCGTCATTGATTTTTATCCTGATTGGTTCGTAAGGGTCGACTCCCATGAGTCACTGGCTGGGGTTAAGGATTCGATTAGGGTCAAATCGCTGTTGTTCGTTGCCGGTAACTAGGGTCGTTCAAATGCTGAAGTCGGTAAGGTACTACGTTTACCCTCTTGTCCATCGTTCTTGCAAGTTGACTGAGTAATACACGGTATGTCGCGAGAGTGTTACAGAAGTGATCGCACTTCGGGATCTAAGGCGTCAACACGCTAAGTTCCAGCAAACAAAGATAAGTGAGGAAAGTATAGTCCAATCATTTGACGCTGAGCCATCCAACTCAGGGACGTTCGTACTTGCACCTAACATTCTACACAGTTCGCTAGGCGTTCAGATGTGTGATCAGGTGATACTCGATAGCATCAAGATTCGTAAGGATTCAGGAAGAGGTGAAAAGGTCATGTTCGAGTAGGAGACAATCACTGCTATGACTCCTATAGACTGCTGAGTTCTAACATAACATCAATTAACAGAGTGGAACCCCTCTCACACTCGTTAAGCCTCACTAGGACTCACATGCACCCCACATTATTATTATGTGTGCACCCATAATAATAAGGCAATTTGCATGCTTATCTCAGTGCCTCTTAACTCGCACAAAAAGGTTCCCCGAATTCGAGCAATAAGACAGATGACACCACAACATGGATCATGAAAGTTCAAGAAGAGTCGCACTCTTAAAATACGTAACATGGGTTGGTAGCATAGAAGTTCATACTGCAACGCTAAGTGTGCATTCATGTGTGATGTTATTCATAAGCAAACACTAGATATATTATGCAATAATAAACAAGAAATGAACCTTGCTGCCTGGAGCTGAGTGTCATGGTCGATGTCGAATCAGTTCAGTTATAGTTTGGTTTCATAAAAACGTTTTAAAACCAAGTTCACTATAACCAGTGGCTCTGATACCAAACTGTCACACCCTCAAATTACCACCTAGGGAGTGTCCCTGTTAGGCGTGTGACGTACCAACAATGAGCCACTACTTACATTGAACCCATACAAGTTTCTAAATAAAGTTCCCATTCATTAATAAAATACCATCATCAAGTTTAAATGAAAACCAATATGTTCAGCGGAAGCAATTAGTAAACCAAGTTAAACTGTTTCAAAATCAAAGTATAGTATCAATAATCCAATCACATGAATCCTTCTAGTCGACCCATGACCACTCCAGCTACTCCAGACCGCAAATTCCCAAATCCGAAATATCTAACGACCTGCGAGCATGTAACAAGTGTATCAGACAAAGCTGGCGAGTTCACAGTTTTAGAAAACGTTTGTTACCAGTTGTATGTAAAACAGTTCAATAACCAATGCAAGTAATATTGTTAATATCTCAATTCCGAACAAGACGGCTCCTGATGTACATGACTGCCCTATCCCACGTACTCCTATCTAGTACTGGGCCCGACTGGGTCATTAGTTCACATCCGTCCTATCCAGGAGCGGTGTGAGGGTGCCAAACCTAAGTAGCGCTACCAACTAATACCCGAATAAGGGACTTACAAAATGATAGGTGAGAATATTAACCAATATACCCGTTTTTACCCAAACCACTGACTGTCCCCAACCACTGGGACGCATGCTCGAATTTAGTGAACTCACCTTGGTTTTGCTCGGTAAGATTATTCACTTGTTTAACAGTTGACCAAATACGTCCTATCATGTTTTACCAGAACACGCAGTTTAGTATCCCAATCTCTCTTATGATATACAATATTTCACATGTTATACAAACAGTGCACTAGCATTAAACAAGTTATGCAAGTTGTTTCAGTCAATCACGTTGTCCATTCATTCATGGACCCTTAACCTATGTGCGGCCCATGATCTAGCATTCTGTCCACTCGGTTGGTAGCCCCACAACCAGTAGCCAACCATCCGAGCCCAACCCATTTAAGCACCCCTCGAGTTTAACCCACAACCGATCCCACTCCCTTTACACATATTATGAACATCAAAAAAAATATCACCCAGCTATATTACAATTTACAAGTCAGAACCATGATTACTATTTGTGGGAGTGCAACAGAATAGCGACAACAACTTATAACACAAGTCGTGACTACCAAACAATCAACATATTAACATATCTTGCTTATACCCATGCCATCATACGAAAACATTCCACTGTTATATCATATTTGTAAGATCACTAAACTCAACCATGCTACCATGCATAATTCCCAACCCAAACCATTATGGCATGTCCCAAATCAATCAATACTTGCACTAAACCACAGCCCTTATCTACTTGTGTAAACCAATCCATACATGATCCAGTTAATGTTTGTGTGGCCCAACTACATTTAATTAATGTTAACAGTGACTACAATTCAAACAATCAAAAGAAAGGTCCCTATCTCTTATAATTACATCATCATCATAGTAGCCAAGAATAGTCAAAACCTATTCTATCACATATAACATCACATCACAACATTAATTGAGGACTTGACCTTACATAGGAATCATTCACACATCTAATTATCACCACATCGATCATCATCAACATCAGGAATCGGCGGCTCATATATATATATAATTTTCGATGAATGGTTCAACTATAAACAACATCATGCACATGACTCAAGGACACCCACCCACTAAACCCTAGTGTATATAGACTTTAAATGATAACTGATCCAACCATTTGAATTCGTGACATGCAAGCACATGGGTGGACCCCCCAATTCTTTCCACTCACGGTTACAATCAATTGCAAAAGTCCAAAACCCACATCAATTCTCATACAACACATTCACATACAATGATCAGTTTGACAACACACTCATGCGCATACCTATATGCTTTTGTTAATCAGAATCATGCATAAACAAGATTAACAATTAAGGAATAACATGAATATAAAACAACTAACCAATAGTCTGTTCGAATGGGATGATGCTTCGATAGAGATGGGGAGGGGTGTCCACAGCCGTCGCGATTAAGAAGAAGTAGAGGAGAGGTGGTTAGGGTTTTCTTGTATCATCATATCCTAGATTATGAATCACCTAACCCCTTAATATACACCTAAACGAACCCATAACATAATGTGGTCCATGAGTTGTGGGCCTAACATATCCGTGAGCCGAAGCCAAACATAAAGGGCCGAAACGGTTAACAATATGGCGTGTGGGTGAATGATTATGTTGACTATATGGCCGGCCCAACTAAATTGGGTTTACATAATCAATTGGGTTCGGATTTGGGTTTTAGGGAGTGTAGGCCGAGGCAATTGTGTGCGGCCCAAACGGTATGATAATATTGACACAAACAGGGCCCAATAACACACTCGAGCATAACCCGACACTTTTACGTTTAACAATTAAATTATACCATAGTCACAAGTGTTTACTAATTTTATCGTCGAAGAGATTGTGAAAGAGAAATAACAAGGAGCAGGATCACGTGACGACGAGACACTGACCTCAAAAGTTCGGGTTGTCACAGTTACAGTTGTGGTTCTGGTATTCATAAAAAACCAAACCATAACTGTAATTGCAAAAAGAAAGGATTAGGATTTAATCAATCGAAAAATTATAAAAATGAACAAATTTATAAACCAAAAACTGTGTTTGTTTCAGGAAAAACGACAGAAGCTGAGAAAGAGCAAGCTTTCAGAAAGCAGACAAATCAAGAATTCCTTGCAAAGAAGCAAGAGGACATGAAGAAGAGTATTGCTCAGAAGAAGACAGAGACAAGAACCTGTTTTCAGTGTAAAACAGTTGGTCATATTGCCAGGAATTATCCAAAGGCAATACAGACAAAACAGGGAGTCTCTGGTAAACTCAAAAGAAAAGTTGTTGAGAAAACTGAACTTACAACCAGAAAATTTACAGGCTTTGAAAACTCCACTTTTGAGGTTGGAGAATGTTCAAAGAATGTGGTAAAACGAAAATAAAATCTAAAAAACCAAATATGGGTTGTTAAGGGTTCAGGAAACAGTTCTGGTGATGAATCTGATTCCACAAAATCAGAGGAGCCACGTGTTGAAAGAAAAATTGAGAAATCAGTTCCAAAAGTGGATGATGTGAATTTTCCACCTTTGCGGGCTGAAAATTTTAAGAAGAAAGTTGGAAACGTTGAAATTTCAAAACAATTTTATTTTGACAAGAAGAAATTTGATGTTGATAAAGCTTTCAACAGAAATGTGAAACACATTTTTGGGAAAATGGTCGATGGTAAGGTAAAAGGAGTTAAAGAATTCTATGCTTCCAAAATGAATGGTTACAAGTCTGTTGAAAGTAAAGATGAAGAAGTGGTTGTTACACCCAAGGAAGGTCAGGCTTGGGTGGATATATTTTTCAAAAAATAAAAACCTGACTTGCCGGAGCTCCCAAGTTGGTTATCGCGGAGCATGAATCGGCATCTTTCATTGTGTATGAAAATTGTTTTTGTATAAGTGTGAATTGCCGGTACTCCCAGGTTGGTAAGTGTGGAGTAGGAATCGGCACCTTGAGAATTCAACCAACTGATGATGTTTGGTTGAAAATGCTTGATTGGAGTGATCTTACAAGTGGTAAATCAGGGACATTAAGTTGTATCTGATTTCCTACAAGTGGTTAAAAAAAAAACAATGTGATGAACAAACCCCTAACCTACAAATGGTAAAATCAACAAAACTAATTTTCCGGAAAAACCATTTGATTAAAACAAACTTAAGTGTTTTGAAATCAATGGGAAAATAGTTTGTTGTGAGGGGGAGTTCTGATTGTTTATGCCAAGTGGATGGCGAATTGAGGCAATTTGATATCAGTTGTCATGTTTTTGTATAGTTTGGTTTCAATTTTTCTTTAGATGTATTTGTATTTTAGGGGGAGTATAATTTCAGAAAATCCAAAAACATTAGAAAATTTGAAAAACCCAAAAACATGATAAAATGAAAATGAGTTTTTGTTGTAAAAAAGAGGAAATGATAGTACATCAGTAGACTGTCACAACACGCTAAAGAAATGGAAAGTTAAAATGTGATACGGTCTCACTAAAGATGTGACGATAGGCTCAGCTAGATTAGTAGATTTGCGATAACGATACAAACTTAAATGAAAAGCCTAGTTCTAAGTGGGAAACATGGTCGAAAGCATAGTACTTAGTTTTGTCCTTCTTGACTATGTGCCTACTCAGTAATCGCTGATTGTCGAAAGACATAAAACTGGTTAAGTTTGTGAACTTTCACAACTTTGCTGAAAAGTCCCTGTGATTGTGTATTTCATTTTGCAAAGACTTAAACTTGTTTTATTTCTTTATTTTGTTTAAGCATCGGACATCCTCTGCGTATACGTGAGTATCGACCTGGATGTTGTTGCCTAAACGTTCTGCTTTATTTTCTTTGGTGTTTCGTTTAAGCTTTGGACCTCCTCTGCGTATACCGGAGTATCGACCTGGTGGTTAAAGCCTAAACAACTTCAACTTGTTTTATTTTTCTTATTTTGTTTAAACATTGGACTTTCTCTGCGTATACGGAAGTATCGACCTGATTGTTAATGTTTAAACATTCTGCTTTGTTTTTCGCACAAATCACAGTTGATAAAAGTTTAAAGGCATTACTTGAGATAGTGTATTACATGATGAGGGGATATGTTGAGATCGTGGGGTCCATAAGAACTTAGTGCAATATTAATATACCTTAACGTATCGGTAAGCATTTCGAAAGTTTTTAGATTGAGTTTAAGTAGACAACAATATCGTCAATCAATGTGAATCGTTTAGAGCTTAAAATGAAATCAAGCTTAATGGTGTTAGTGATTTGTCACAAAAACTGATATGATCCTCTTACACAAACTCACAAAAATATTGTCTGTAAATATTTCTTTATTGCATTTCATTATATTAAAAAACCCAAAAAGATTTTAGTGTGTTTTAGCATATATTTTGAAAAATTCAAAAAGATTTTTGAAAACTGGTGTTAGAGAGCTAATTTTCAAAATTCCAAGTGCTAAACATGATGAACAAATGGTTTGGGTGAAAGTGTTTGAGGATTGTTGAAATGAAATGAGAAAAAGGTTTTGCAATAAAAACGTTATTCCTGCAAGTGGTAAATTAGATTTGAAAATCTTATTCACAAATGGTTATCAGAAAATTTATTTTTGGGTAGAGTTTATGCAGGTTGGTCAGGTTTCGATCCAGAGCAGGATGAAAGCCAGGATATAGTCTTGTGAATTTCAGACTACGATCCCAGCCTAGTGAAAGGGGGAGTCTGAAGACATCGAGAGGGAGTCTGAAGATAGTAGAGCCAGATTCATATCCTGAAGATTACAAGAAAGAAAAAGAGATTGATTGTGGATGCTTACAATGGAGAATACTTCAGAGAGAAGCATGAAGACTGATAAAGACTGAAGGTTTGACAACCGAAGACTCGACACTCAAGACTCCGTCAACATCCGAGGGGGAGTTTGTTGGTGCATCCGTCTGTCGCCTACGTCTTATATCGAGTCTTGTGAAGTGATAGCTAGAACAGGGCACGGAATCCTAGAAATTGTAATTAGGAAATGATTTCACTCCAAATGACATCTTGTCACTTGGAGCGAAACCCCATATCAAGCTGATTCCGCCCGAAAGTGTTTAGTTTCTGTTTTCGCTTAAGTCCTTAACATCTAATTTTGCTCGTAATGTTCATGTATGCTAGGAGCGAAATCAGAACCCTATATATAGGGTCATTTGGGGCGAAATCAGAAGAGTTCGAGGTCATTGTCATTCCGGTTGCCACGAAGTGCTGCCGAAGTGTTGTCAGAGCTTGTAATCGATTCAGTAATCAATACAACAACAGTTAAAAGTGAATACTTGCTGAATTACATCAAAACACTTGTTTCCGCCTTTTGTTTTGGTGATAAACTCTTCTAACCAACTCGTCCGGGTCCGAATTCGATCCTACAGGGGTGTCCAAAACCGGCTCAAGGTATTGCAAATGTTGCACAAAAGACTCTGTAAATCAAGCTGGTTGTCAAAAATGGAGTTTCTGCCTAGATGCAACCATCGAGTGCCACCACAGCATAGCCCTTAGGCTGTGGCGCGACTCCACCCCATGCCAGTTCCAGAAACATTCAAAAATTGGCAGGTTTGGTCCCTGCAGCATGTTTAAGCCATTTTCGACGCGTTTAAGCCCCGTTAACCCCATTTCAAGGCTCGATAATGATGTTAAAGTATAGGGAACTTAAAATATGCTTGAAAATATCTCAGATGTTGGTTCGTTTGGTCGTACGGTCCCGTTATTCTGTTAATTACGACGAAACACGAACGGACGCGAAAAACGATCCAAACTACATGACGAATGGAATTTTAGCATGCCAATCACTAAAATAAAATATTTTAATGATTACAAAAGTTTTTGGATGTCCGGATATGTTCAGAACGTAAGATATGCGTGTAAATGCAAACTTATGCACTTTTTGACGCTTTTAGTCCCTGTTTGACCAAATAAGTTTATTTTCGCATACCGAACCCCTCAAAGCCTATTTCTAAGCTATGTAAAGGATATTTATGGTATGTTTAACTTATGATCATATTTCGGAAGGTACGTTACTATACAAATCGGCAGACTTTCGCAATTTGATGCAAATAGTCCCTGTGATCGAAGAAACTTGATTTCAGCACACCAAACCCTCCAAAACTTATTTCTAAGTTATGTAAAGGTTATTTAAGGTATGCTAGGCTATTGTTGATGTTTTGGAGTGTTTGTCTCATTAAACTGATTACGTTTACGCATCAGTTTGCGTATAACTTTCCAGAATGCCATTTAGAGTTTGAAATCGAACAAGGATTGAAATGAGAAATTGTCAAACATAAATAAACAAATATAGGGATCAAAATACATTGTTTCATTGATAATTGAACTGTTCAGAGTTCAAATAATGATTACGCAAGCACAGGTGTCACATTAAGCCTTCAAAGTTTTCAAAATCTCATCAAAGTTTGGGTCTTATTAATGTGAACACGTGCAATCTGGAAGGGTGGGTGCCTGTACCTTGAGTTTTCTGTCTAGGCTAGAGTGTTCGTACAAATCCGCATTATCAGACCAGTCACTCTTACCTGGGAACTCTTGGGGTGAGTTTCCACTTATAGGCAAAAGCATGTCTTCGAGATACATTATAAAGACCCATTTACTTTGATTAGTCACTGTGTGTCATTTGTTTATTTTAAGTAACGAACGAATGAACACCATCCTTATGTTTCGTCCATATTTTCAATACCTCTTTTGTTTTTCCAAATGTCAATCTCACACATTTTCTCATGTTTCCTTTTCTTAGAATGCCTCCTCGACGTGATCAAAGTCAAGATGCCGCTATGGCAGCCATGATCGCTCAGCAAATCGATATTGTGCTCCCGAACCTTATCACCCAGATAAATCAAGTGAATAACAACAACAATAACAATACAATGCACCCGTTCCGTGCAACTATAAGACATTCAATTTGGCTAAACCACTTAAATTTTCTGGGTCTGAAGGAGCTACTGGGCTCCTACAGTGGTTCGAGAGTCCCAAAAGCACGTTCCAACACGTTCAATTCCCGAAGGAGCAAAATGTTGAGTTTGCATCAAGTGTATTTCAGAAAAAGGGCGCTTACATGGTGGAATGGTGTGATGAGAGACAGGGGTGCCGATGTGGCAATGGCTCAAACTTGGGAGGAGCTACGCGCTCTAATGATGAAGGAGTTTTGTCCTCATCATGAACTATGGGCACTAGAAAACGAATTCCATGATCTCAGGCTTGATAGTGGAGAACACCGTGCCTACGCGGACCGATATGAAGAATTGAGCTTGATGTGTCCCACCATGGTTACCCCGTTGGATAAAGCGATAGGGAGGTACATAGATGGTTTGCCTAACATTTTTCAAGACACCGTTACTAGTAGCAACCCTACCACTGTTCGTTAGGCAATCGAATTGGCTGCTACCCTGACTGAGTCTTAGGTCAGGAGGGGAAAACTGACCCGCAAGGGTGATAAGAAACAGGCAACCAAGACCACCGAAGAGAAAGAGAAAAACAAGAAGAACAAGGCTGAGTCTTCGAAGAAGTCAAGGAAGTGCAAGGTTTCCAAGGACTTTGCGGTTACTGCTCAACCCACTTAGGCCACTCAAAACCAGCCAGCACAACCTCCTGCAAGGAAACCATATGCTGGTACTGCACCGTGGTGCAACAAGTGCAATGGTCATCATCAAGCTCATCTAGCATGTCGTCAGTGCACATCATGTGGGAAACTTGGCCACACAGCCAATATTTGTCGATCTACTCCTAACCAAGCTAAAAAGAACCCCGTTCAAGCTCAAGTAAACCCTGCTAGACCTCCATTCCCACCTGGTTCTTGCTACAACTGTGGCGAGATGGGTCACTTTAGGAACAAGTGTCCGAAGCTTGTGAACGCGAATGCTAATCCAGCTCGTGGACGAGAATTCAACATTAACGCCAACGAGGATCGCGCAGATAATGAAGTAGTCAATGGTACATTCCTTGTTAACAATTAGTTTGCCTCTGTTATTTTCGATTCGGGTGCCGATAGAAGCTTTGTGTCACTTGCCTTTGAACCTTTGCTTTTGATGCCTAGAACTAAACTAGGAAAGCCATTAACAGTGGAAATTGCTAGTGGTGAACCCCTTGTGCTCTATTCTGTCATTCGTAATTGCCAATTAAACATTGATAACCACCTTTTTCCAATTGATCTCACGCCGATGCAACTTGGAAGTTTCAATATCAACATAGGAATGGATTGGTTAACCAAACACCATGCTGAGGTGATTTTTTTTGACAAGGTTGTTCATATACCACTTTCGTCTGGTGAAGTCTTAGAGGTTCGTAGAGAGAAACCTTCGACTAGCATGAAACTCATGACATGTACTCAAGCCCAAGCATACCTACGAAAGACTTATGTGGCCTTTTTGGCACATGTCATAGAGGAGAAAGGCAAGAGCAAAAGTATTCAAGATATCCCTATTGTTTGAGTTTATCCTGAGGTGTTTCTTGAAGAACTACCTAGTTTACCTCCAGCACGTCAAGTTGAGTTTCGTATTGATCTTATACCAGGTGCCAACCCGATTGCTATATCACCTTATCGTCCTACACTGTCTGAAATGCAAGAGTTGTCGAAGCAACTTCTAGAGTTATCTGACAAAGGATTCATCCGTCCAAGCTTTTCAACTTGGGGCGCTCCAGTCCTATTGGTGAAAAAGAAAGATGGATCTTTCCGTATTTATATCGATTATCGTGAGCTCAACAAACTCACGATCAAGAATCTATATCCCCTACCACGAATTGATGATCTCTTTGATCAACTACAAGGTGCAACATGTTTTTCGAAGATCGATCTGCGATCTGGGTATTATCAGCTTCGTGTACTCGAAGAAGATATTCCCAAGACTGCATTCCGCACACGATACGATCACTACAAGTTCACCGTCATGCCTTTTGGTTTGACAAATGCTCCAGACGTCTTCATGGACTTAATGAATAGGGTTTGTAAACCTTATTTAGACAAGTTCATCATTGTTTTCATCGACGACATCCTGATTTATTTGAAGTCACGAGCCGATCACGAACAACATCTTTGTCTGACAGTGGAGCTCTCAAGTTCTCCAAGTGTGAATTTTAGCTTAAGGAAGTTCAGTTTTTGGGTCATATTGTCAACGAGCAAGGTATACATGTGAATCCTTCCAAAATCACTACGATTAAGGATTGGAACACACCCACTACTCCCACAGAAGTTCGCTCATTCCTTGGTCTTACTGATACTATCGACGTTTCATCACGAACTTCTCAAAGCTCGCGGTTCCTCTCACTGCTTTGACTAAGAAGAATAAGCCTTTTGAGTGGGGACCCAAACAAGAGGAAGCCTTTAAAACACTAAAACAAAAACTCTGTGATGCTCCTGTGTTATCTTTACCGGATGGCAATGATGATTTCGTTGTCTATTGTGACGCATCAAATCTAGGCCTTGGTTGTGTTCTCATGCAACGGGATAAAGTTATAGCCTATGCGTCAAGTCATTGAAAATACACGAGAAGAATTACACAACTGTTGGTGCATACATCTGTTGACTTCGTCTTGTATCGAGTCTTGCATTGTTCAGGGCACGAAGTTCAAGAAAACTTGTCAAATGGCTAATTTCGCTTGAAAGGAGCATCAAGTAATTCCGCTTGGAATTACAATGTAATTCCGCTTGGAATTACAATGTAATTCCACTTAAAGACATTGATTCCGTTTGAACCTTTAATTTCGTTTGTAATGTGATTCCGCTTGAGTCATGTTCAAGCGGAATTAGAAGTCTATAAATAGGATTAGATCAGGTTCATTTGAAATAGAATTAGTTTGGTGTTTTCCGACGGCGAAGCTCTGTCGAAGTGTCTACAGACTTGTAATTGTTACCAGTTTAATAGAAAGACAGTTAAAAGCGATATTCTATCTGAATCACACACAATATGTCTGTTTCCGCCTTTCATATTGTGTAGAACGCCTCTGATTGACTCGTTTTAGGTCCGTACACGATCCTACATGTGGTATCAGAGCTCAGGAGGAAGAGTTCTGCAGATTTCAGCTTGATTTCATTGTGTTTTCTTACTTCTACACCTTCTTTTCTCAATTGAACAAGTTTTAACGGATAAAATGGCCTGAATTTTTCACAACATAAGCGGAATTGTGTTTTAACAAACCCTTGAGAAAATTGGACCTAAAATCGAGCTATAACCTGATCAATTTGAAAAAAAAATTAATTCCGTTTGAAAGTTGGAGGTAATTCCGCTTGAAAAACGTAATTTCGTTTGGTAATTCCGTTTCAAATCAGGATAATTCCGTTTCAAAAAGTAATCCCACTTGAAAGTTCAAACGGAATTAGTGATTCCTTTTCAAGGTGGTATTCCATTTGAAAGTTCAAACGAAATCAGTTATTTCGCTTCAATTGAGTAATTCCGTTTGAAACTTAATTTCGTTTGAAGTTTGTTTACAGGTTAATCTCGTTTGAAAGAGGTGATTCCGTTTGAAAGGGTGATTTCGCTTGAGTTGTGATTTCGTTTGAAAGTGTCTGTTTTGTGAAATTTTTTACCGAATCATGGAAGAAGAGTTCTATAACGCATTTGCTTCAACCCCGATTACTCTGGCTGCCATTGCTCAAAACATGAATGAAGAAAACGAAACTGGAACTTTGCAAAAACCCTCGAAACTTATGGGAATTGAAGAGTACCATGGCTAGAAAAATCATTTTGAGAACTGGGTTCAGGCAAATCATCTAAGAGCTTGGGAAAGCATTGAAACAAAATACGTTAGACCACAGACTGCTTTGAATGTTGATAAAATTATCTCAGAATTTTCAGACAAAGAGAGAGATAGTTATAAAGGAGAGAAAATGATGATTAGTCTTTTACAACAAGCTGTCAAAGAGGACATTTTTGTTTTGCTTCAGCATGATGGTAGTGCTTTCTCAATATGGGAGTCACTTGAGAAGAAATTTTAAGGAAGTACGGAAATGATCAATAGCAAAAAATCATTATTGAAGAAAGAGTTTGAGTTGTTTACAAGTATGCCTGGTGAATCTACAAAGACTCTCATTGAGAGATATTGTCATCTTGTGCGTACCATGTCTTAGTTGAAAATTACTAAAACTCCAGCAGAATGGGTTGAGAAGTTAGCTGATGCTTTACCTCAGAAAGAATGGGGTACATATCTCATGATCTTAAAGAATACAAGAGAGTTTAGTAGATTGTCAATTGGACAGTTTATTGAAAAACTTGAGGGACAGGATCTTGAACAACAAAAGATTGCTAGAATGAACAGCTCGAGCAATCAACAAGACATCAAATTGTACTATAAAGGAAATGTTCAAACTGTTGAAGCAAGTCCAAAGATCCAAACCGCTTTTAGTGCAGGAAATTCATCTGGATCAGTTAGTCAAAGTTCAATCAACACTAGTGGATTTTCAAATGTTAATCCTCCAAGTGTTCAAAGAGAAAATGTTGGTAATGGACATATGATTCAGTGCAATGTTGCATTGCATCTTCAAAATGGTCACAATTTTTCTGAAGAAGTTGTTAAAAGTCATATGGCATTACTGGTTACTGCTTTGGAATCATATGAAGGATTGATTGCTGGAAAAATTGGTAATCCTATGTTAACCAAGGAAGATTATGACCAGATTGATGCAGAGGAATTGGAGCTTATGGATATTAAATGGTGTTTAGCAAGTGTCTTGAGAAGAGCTGAAAAGTTCAAAATGATTACAGGAAGAAATGATTTTTTGGATGCTCATGTTTCAACTTTGGGTTTTTGATAAATCTAAAGTTACTTGTTTTCGATGCAGGGAGAAAGGTCATTTCAAAAGAGAATACAAAAATCAGGAAGCAAGTGGAGCAAAGAATCCATTTGGAAAGGATGATTACTATCGGAAAGCCATATATCAACAAGTTGCTTATCAACAACATCAACAAAAAGATTAACAAACTGCTCATGGGAAAATGATTGAAGATGCAAACAAGAAAGCTTATTATGGTATCATTGATCAAGACGATGAGAAAATGGCTCTAGGATTTAGCTGGGATAAGTTTGTGGATGAGAATAGGGAGGTTAAAGCTTTCATTGCTCAAATTGTTCAAAAGCCAGAATTGATGAAAGAATGGATAGCAGTGTTATCTGATGAAGAGAAAAATCAAGATGAAGAATCTGTTTCTTCTGAAAACAGTTCAACAGATATTAGTGATGATGATGAAGAAATTGAATAGATAAACATTGGAAAAACTTGTTGGACCGTTTGCGTGACCCTAAACGTTAGTAAAAGTAGTTCATCTCAGTTTACAAAGGCGGAATCAAAGTAAACCAAGTCACAACAGCTTATTTCTTCCAATTTCTTCTCTATTCACACTTTTCTGAGACTTTATAATGAGTTCTAACAAGATTTTGGCAGCACCTCGTCTCACATACAATGACCTCTGTTAGCTTCAAATGACACACTCAACCCCTATTTATAGGCTTGGCCTGTTAGCTTGAAATGACACATCAGTTTCAAGCTGACAAGCAAGAACCAGTTTCAAGCTAACAAGCAAGAACCAGTTTCAAGCTAACAAACACACTTTTACATGTAAACCCTAATTCTAACCATCTAGACCTAAGACTTGATTAAGACGTAGTCATCAGACATTCAGTGCACCAACAAAACTCATCTATCTTCTGACAGTTTTGAATTTTATTTTGCAGATAAATTGAAGAAACTTAAAGAGAGAAAAGCTGCAAAAGAAATGAAAGAAGCTAAGGTTGTTGAGAATATAGTTGAAGTGGAAAAAGTTGTTGAAGTCGAGAAGATTGTGGAGATTGAAAAGATTGTTGAAGTCACAAAGCCTTGTCTTACATGTTTGGAACCTTGCAAACAATGTGAAGATAAAGATGAAAGGTTTAGTGAGCTTGAAAAGTTGAAAGAGAAGTTGTTGTTTGATGTCAAGAATGTGAAAGAGTCATACGATGTATTGAACAAAACTGTGAATAGTCTACAAAAGACAAACTCTGAAAGAGAAGATGCTTTGACAATGATGAATACAACAATGATGTCCAAACAAAAAGAGATCAATTACTACATTGAAGAGTGTGCTAAGTTGAAGCAGGAGTTGGAAATTGAAAAGGTTGAAAATGAAAGAATCAGACGATTACTGAAGAGTTATTCAAGTTCTGATTACTTAATTGACAGAATTTATCCAACTGTTGTAGGTTTTGAAGTGTTTGAAGACAAGAAGCCGAAGAAAAAGGATACTGGTAAGAAACAGAGTGTTAGTTATAACAAGTGTCCGCCTCCAATTTGGGAAGGGTATTCATCTAGAAAACCGAATGAGGAACAAGTAAAAAAGGCAGTCAATATAAAGTTGGAGTCCGAGATAACCGATGTATTACCAGACAATATTGACATCACATTCACAGCTTCCGACATAGATCATGAGTCTGAGTTAATAAAAAGGATGGTCGATCATGTGTTAGATAAGGATGAGGAGTCCGAGTCAATGTCTGAGTCCAGGAGTTCGAGTTCGTCTGTCAAAAGTTCAAAGTCGTCGGGAAAACGGGTGTATAGTAAAGAATATTTGTTGTCAAAATATAATTTGAATGACGAAACATTTGAAGTTGCATATACTTTGAATGGTTCTTAAAAATTATATTTTGATAAAGAACTTCCAATAAGAAGTGTTCAAATTGAAAAGATTAAACATGTTTTCAAACTAACAGAAATTAATATTTTTGAAATAAAAGATTTAAATTTTTCTGAAAAACCTAAAAAGTACACTTCAAGAGTTCAACAACGTTTAAACAAGAAAAAAGGTTACAGTTCTGGTTCTGGTTTTCAAAAGAAACCAAATCATAACGGTAATTTCAAAAGGAAAGGTTTAGGATTTATTCCACTAGAAAATCATAAAAATGAGAAAATTTCTAAAACAAATACAAAATTTGTTTCAGGGACAAGCTGTGAAGAGGAATCGAAAGGCTCATTTTGGAGACAGTCAAATCAGGAATTTCTTGCTGAAAAGAAGAAAACTGAAGCTCATCAGAGAAAAGAGACTAGAACCTGTTACAGATGTCAAGAAGTTGGTCACATCGCTTGGAACTGTCCTAAGGCAACCAACACAAAACAGGGAGTTTCAGAAAAACTCAAAGAAATAGTTGTTGATAAAACCGAACCACCAACTGAAAGTTTTAAAGTGTTTAAAAATTCAACATATGAAGTTGGTGAGTGTTCGAAAAGATTTTACAAGAAGAGGGGAAATCTTAACAATCAAGCTTGGGTTGTTAAGAAATCAGATGTAAAATCTGGCGATGAATTTGATTCCACAAAGTCAGAGGAGCCACAAGTTGAGATAAAACTGGAAACATCAGTACCGCCATTGGATGATGTCAATTTTCCACCATTGCGGGCTGAAAATTTTAAATCAAAAGTTGGAAAAGTTGAGATTTCAAATCAATTCTATTCTGAGAAGAAGGAATTCGATGTTGAAAAAGTTTTTAATGGAAATGTTAAAAAGATTTTTGGGAAGATGGTCAATGGAAAGGTCAAAGGGGTAAAAGATTTTTATAAAACAAAGAAAGCATCTTACTACCCAAGTGCAGATGAGGAGAAAACATCCAAGTTTGGTGAAGCTTGGATGTCAGTTTTTCATAAGTGAATATTATGACATTGCCGGAGCTCCCAAGTTTGTAATAGTGGAGCAGGAATCGGCATCATTCTTGATAAAGTTTGTTTTTTGTGAATGAATCTCAAAAATTGTTAAATTTTACAGGTTGTGAACATTGTCGGAACTCCCATGTTGGTAAGTGAGAAGTAGGTATTGGCATATATCTTGAGAATTTTATTCATGAGATATTTGAATTTTCAAGATTAATCAGGGACATTAAATTGTAGTTAATTTATCTTTCTTACAAGTGGTTAAAGAATATATGGGGTCCATTTCATTGAAAAGAGGAAAGAAACAAAGTGATGATCTTACCCCTAACCTACAAGTGGTAAAATCAACAAAACTTATTTTCCGAAAAAATCATTTTGGTTAAAACAAACTTAAGTGTTTTGAAATCATAATGAGAAAATAGTTTGTTGTAAGGGGGAGTTCTGATTGTTTATGCCAAGTGGATGGCGATTTGAAGTGATTCGATATCAGTTGTCACGTTACTTGTATAGTTTGTTTTCAATTTTTTTTAAAATGTGTTTGTATTTTAGGGGGAGTAAGAATTTTTCAGAAAATCCAAAAACATTAGAAAATTTGAAAAAGTCAAAAATATGATAAAATCAAAAATGAGTTTTGTTGTAAAAAAGAGGAAATGATAGTACATCAGTTGACAGTTACAGTATGCTAAAGAAATGTAATGTTTAAATAGTGTTAAACGGTCTCACTGATGATATGCCGATAGGTTTTTACACATTTAGTAAGCTTTTTCGGGATATAAACTTAAATTCAAACTTGCTTATTTCGTGGGGAACACTACTTGGATATATAGGTAACCCCTGAAATTTCGTTTGAAAGATCCCTCTTTCTGAGATACTAGATCTTTATGCTCAGTGATATCTGGGGTATTATCCTGGGACTTCTGATTTTGCGGAAGCAATGGCCTAGTCCCCGGAGAATACTTTACGCTTGCTTGAAATAAAAGCCTGCCCTCAGTACAAAAATGATGAAACATTGAAAAATGCAAATCATGTGTTGTTGTAAAAAAGATCCTCTAAATGGGACCCACCAAAAGTCGAAGCCGTCATCTCTTTGCTGAACGAAAGTTCTGACCTGAGCTCTCACGGGTCTTCGCATTTAACCCCTTACAAATATCATCTGTGGTATACTCACCTGTAAGACTGAATATTGGGATCTGGATACGGGAGTATATTCAAGAGGTGGGACACATGAATGAGCTTAAGTCTTTAATACACCTAATTCATATCCTGAATCAGTTGAAATTTGTGTGAAAATTTAAGTGGATCAGTATATTGGCAATCTAAGTGAATTGTTTAATTCTTAATGTGTAACTAAGCTCAATGGTACTTGTGACTTGTCAAAAACTGATATGATTCTCTTACACAAACTCACAAAAATATTGTCTGTAAATATTTCTTTAAGGCATTTTATTTCATTCAAAATTTAAAAAAGATTTAGGTGTGTTTTAGCATAAATTTTGAAAAATATAAAAAGATTTTCTACAACTAATGTTGGAGAGCTTATTTTCAAAATTCCAAGAGCTGAACATGATGAGCATGTTTTGAGAGGGGGTGTGTGTTTAAATCTAAAAAGTTTGAACATTTACTTACAAGTGGTTCATCATTTATTAATATTGTTAAATCATTTTGGATAAATTTGAGGGGGAGTCTGGATATATAATTTGTAAAATGTTAAATTTGTGAAATTTATTGTGAGGTAGAGGATGTGCAGGATAGCCTGGATTCTGAAGTCTGAGTATAGAACCAGGTCATGATCCTGATCCTGTGAAAGACAAATTGAGATCAACATCCGAGGGAAGATAAGTTTGTTCGAGGGGAGTCTGTTGATGCTGAAGAAGAGAAAGAGATAAAGTTTGAGGATGCTTACACTGTCAGATACTTTGAAGAAGCCCGAAGACTGATAAAGACTGAAGACGTTGAAGACTCGACACTTAAGACTCGTCAACATCCGAGGGGGAGTCTGTTGGTGCATACGTCTGTCAACTTCGTCTTGTATCGAGTCTTGCATTGTTCAGGGCACGAAGTTCAAGAAAACTAGTCAAATGGCTAATTTCGCTTGAAAGGAGCATCAAGTAATTTCGCTTGGAATTACAATGTAATACCGCTTGGAATTACAATGTAATTCCGCTTAAAGACAGTGATTTCGTTTGAACCAGTTTAATAGAAAGACTTGTAATTGTTACCAGTTTAATAGAAAGACAGTTAAAAGTGATATTCTATCTGAATCACACACAATATGTCTGTTTCCGCCTTTCATATTGTGTAGAACGCCTCTGATCGACTCGTTTCGGGTCCGTACACGATCCTACAACAACTCATGATCTTGAGTTAGGTTCCGTAGTTTTTGCTCTCAAGATTCGGAGACACTACCTCTATGGTACGAAGTGTGTGGTTTTCACGGACCACAAAAGTCTCCAACACATATTTAATCAAAAGAAGCTAAACATGAGACAACGACGATGGGTGGGTCGAACTTTTGAACGACTACGACTGCCCATCCTGGTACGGCGAATGTCGTAGCCGATGTGCTTAGTCGAAAGGAGCGTGTCAAGCTTCTTTGTGTTCAAGTTCAATCTGATATCCAGGCACATATCCTTCAAGCATAACGTACATGTGTAACTCAAGGATTGTTGAAAAACGAGCTACCACTTAATCTTAAGCTTCAACTCCAAAAAAAAGATAATGGGTTACTTTATTTCAAGGATCGTTTATGGATTCCAGGTCAACACAATCTTCACACTTTATTGATGGACGAGCCTCATAAATCTCATTATTCAATCCATCCTGATGTAGATAAGATGTACAAGGATCTTCGTACTCAGTTTTGGTGGCTAGGTATGAAGAAGGACGTTGCTTTGTATGTGTCCAAATGCCTAACATGTCTTAAAGTCAAGGCAGAACATCAACGCCCATCTGGTTTGCTTGAACAATCAAAAGTACCGGTATGGAAGTGGGAGAACATTGTAATGGATCTCATCACTAAACTACCATGCACATCTAGAGGCCATGATGTTATTTGAGTAGTCATTGATCGTCTAACAAAGTCAGCACACTTTTTGCCGATTCGTGAGGATCTATCTACTGACAAGCTCGCCAAGATCTATGTAGACGAGATTGTATCTCGACATGGTGTTCTTTTGAACATCATATCTGACCGTGATGCTCGATTCTCATCTCACTTTTGGAAGACCATGCAATCTACCAGGGGAACCTAACTCAATATGAGCACTGCTTATCATCCCAAACGGATGGACAATCTGAGAGGACGATACAAACACCGGAGAATATGCTTAGAGCATGTGTGATGGACTTTGGTGGCATTTGGGATTCACATCTACCGTTGATCGAATTCTCTTACAACATTAGTTATCATGCTAGCATCAACATAGCGCCTTTCAAATCTTTATACGGTAAAAAATGTCGTTCACCTATCTGTTGGAATGAGGTCGGTGAAGCTCAGCTTACTAGACGTGAACTCATTCTAGAAACCACAGACAAAGTCAAGAAAATTTGTGATAACCTTCTGACAGCTAGAAGCTGTCATAAGAGTTATGCGGATAAGCGACACAAGCCTTTGGCATTTCAAGTCGGAGATCATGTCCTACTCAAGGTATCCATATATAATGTGACAACTCGTAATTTGCAAAGTCTTTCCTATATATCTTTTCTTTCCACATTTTACTTTGCGATGTAATTTATGTGTACATGATACTAAATAAATAAATGCGTTTGATTTCACTTGAGTAATTGTAAGTTGATTAAGATAGTATAAGCAGGTATGTATGTGTCAAATCCGGTCGCACAAAACCCTTGGGTCGCACACCTCGCTTGTGACTGCACACCCTTGTTTCTAGTTGATCATGATCTATTCTCGGCCCAAACGAAACCCAAAGTTGGGCCTGGCCCTCTTTGCAGCGCATACACACACCCGAATAGGTGTGTGATTCTCATAATAGTTCATAACACAAAATATAATACCAAACCCTAGCTCTCTTCTTTCTTCTTCAAACTTGACGACAATCCTTTCCTCTCTCCCTCTCGAAGTTTCTCGCTCAGAACATTAGCTCAAGTGCCTTTTATCTGCCGAGCTAAACTAAGTTGAGTTCACACTTTTTATAAAAGCATGTATTCCCGGTGGATTGGGAAATGAAATAAACAAACAACTATCTCCTTGTGTGGGTTACAACTACCTATTCTCCTTGGGTAGGATACGGGAAACCTTGTCTCCTTGTGTGGGACAACATGTTATTTTACTATTATACTACATGTCTTAAGCGTACTAGATGGAACTCTATCTGAAAGTCCCTACACATTTTATACCGATTAATCGTTGGGCCAATGGCGAACGGGATATTAGTTGAATACCGCTATTAGGTTTAACAAACCTCACACCGTGCCGCAGAGGACAGGCATGAACTAGTATTCCTGGGCACTAGTTAATGACGATAGACATTGACGCGGGGCACTAAACATAACTGTTGGTGCATTCATATGTCGTCTTCGTCTTATGTCAAGTCTCGGTTCGTTGCGAAGTTATTCAAGCATGACATCATTACACAAAGGACAAAAGCATAACTGTTGGTGACATCATCATGACATCATTACACAAAGGACAAAAGCATTTATGAAATGTTAGATGTGATTTCGCTTTTGTGTCAAAATCTGATTTCGTTCATTTGTCAAGACTTGATTTCGTTTTTGTGTCAACATGTAATTTCGTTTTTATGGCATATGTGTGATTCCGTTTATATGTCATGTACATATAAGCGAAATCATGCCTTCTATATATAGCCGCATAAACGAAATCAGTCATAGAGTTAGAGGTGTGTTCTTCCGGTAAGCCACGAAGTGCTGCCGAAGTGTTGTCTGAACGTGTACTCGCATTATTGATCAATACAACAACAGTTTAAAGTGAATTCTCGCTGAATTGTACTCGGTTTGTCTGTTTCCGCCGTTCAAACTGAGATAAACTCTTCTAAGCGACTCGTTTAGGTCCGAATTCGATCCTACAATTGGTATCAGAGCCAGTGAAGAAGAGTTCTACACAATTCAGCCGATAATTCTGTTTCTACACTATTCTTTTCCGAAAATTAAAAATTTTTACGGTCAGAATCGATTTAAATTCATACAGTGTGCTCGGAATCATGAAGTAACAAAGCCTTGAAAATTTCATAACTAAAATCGACCTAAAACTTTGGATTTTTGAGATTTCGTTCATACGGACTTGTGATATTGATGATGTCAGCAGTTATTTAGTCTTGATTCCGCTCTTTTGAACATCGTGATTCCGCTCTTTTGAACAATTTGATTTCGCTCATGTGAACAGTTTAATTCCGCTTATGTGGTTGATCTGATTCCGCTCATCATTACGAAAGTCTAATTCCGATCATATAAAATTTAAAGGTTGCATGTTGCATGTGAGGTTCAATTAAATTGTTAGTGTGATATTGTGATAGGTGTCGGTTTAGTGGGATTGAAATTAAAAGTTCATGTGATTTTCATAAAGTATCCTCATGCTTTGTCGGTTTGTGTCAGCTTACATGTGAAATTGTGTTGGTTTTTATCAAAAGTCAGAATTCATGTGATTCTTTGTTAGATTATATCAGTATTGCATGTGTTAGTTTTGGTCCAATCAGAGATTTGTGAAATAAGACAAAGTGTTGGTAATTTGATTTGGAATTGGATAGGTGTTTGTGATCAGATGTATTAAGGAGGTCAAATAGAATTGTTTCATTATTGAAAGTTGTCGGCTTAGTGGGTTTTTGTAATCAGCCCATCATATATCTTCGGCTCACTAAAGTCAAATTTGTGAAATAGTAAAGGTGTGAACTCACTATTGTTGTCGATTTGTGTGGTATAAGTCCAGTGAATGTTAAGTGTATAAACAAGATCCTTGGCCCAAGTATCATCTTCATTAACGGCCCATTCATAATTCGGTTGTTTGAAAGTGTCTCGACCCAATCAACATTTAAAGTGAACAAGTGTCGAATTATATTGATCAGTCAAATAAATTGATTCAAGTGCAGTCCACGTGAATTGTTGAAGTTGCTCGGCCCAATCACAGTCAAGTGCAGTTCACTTTATACTCGGAACAAGTGAAAGTGTGTTTTTGTGAGAAATTTTGTCGGGATTGTTAGAAAAATGGCAATGATCTTTGATGAACAAGAAAACAATGATCTTAAAAGGATAAATGACTGGTATCGAGGATATTTCAGTAGTTCTTATCAGAATTTGTCCAAGAATGTTTGGGTTAACCGGTTCGAATGTTTTCTGTGTAAGAAAGATGAGAAATTAGATGATTTGGAGAAGAGATTTGATTGTTTGATTGACCATTTGAAAGAAAACAAGATAATGATATCAGAAGCTGAAATAGTATCAAAGTTTGCTAATGGATTACCAGCTGAATGGGATGATTTTTTGGAAAATCTAAGAAAGAATTCTAGTTTTTCAAATTTATCTTTAAGTAAATTCATCAGTAAACTTACAACACATATGAATGATAATGAAGAGAAAAAGAAAGGGTTGTTGAATAGGATAGAAAATAATTTGAAAAAATTAAGTTTGGATGTGGTTGTAGAACTGAACAAAAGAGTCTGTGTGTGTCTTAATGCAAAAGATGTTATGAAATACGATATGAAGAGGGGTTGTTATATTGATGAGAATATGAATCCTCTTGACTTCGTTAAAATCTTTTGTGCAGGAACATACAAAACAGAGATAGAGCAAGTTACAAAGAATGAAGAATCTGTGAAGCTTGGATCTTCAAGTTCAGAATCAGTGTGCTCTAAATGTGACAACTTTAAGGCTGATAATGACAAATTCTTGAAAGATGCAGAAAGTTTGACATTGGAAGTCAAAAAGTTGAAGGATGAGAAGCAAGCTGATATTAAACAGATTCTTGTTTTGCAGGAAAATTTTGAGAAGTTGAAATCTGAAAATGACAAACTGTTGAGTGGTTTGGACAGTTTGACATTAGAAAACAAAATTTTGAAAGAAAAAGATTTTGAAAATGAAAAATAAAAAATTGAGAAAGATTTTCAAAGTCAAATAAAAATTTTAGAAGATGAGAGAGATATGTTTGGTAAAAACAATCTTGAAAAACAAATTGAAATCAATTCTCATCTTGAAAAGATTATTCGACTCGAAAAAGAAGCAGAGTGTGCTCAAAAGAAAATCAAGGAATGGGAAGAAAAGTTGAAGGTGTTTGTGAATACTTCAACTATTCCTTGCCCAAAACCTTTAAATTCAGTTCCAATAAGTGACAATGTCACAAACTTTGACAAAGTCAAAGTTGAAGATTGTGATGAGAAATTTGATGATGAAAATAAAAAATTCGAAAAACAAAAATTGTTTTTGAAATTAAAAGAAAAGTTTCAAGAAACTGTTCCACAGTCAACTGAAAAGGGAGAATGCTCTAAGCAAAAACTTTGAAGAAGAAAGTGGAACAAAAACAAAAAGAGAAAATTTTGAAAAATGTTCAAAAAGATAATAAAAGCTCATCAGATCGATCATCCAATCGCAATGAAAACTTACAAAAATCGAAAAATGAAAACTCTAAAATTGTTGGTAATAAGTGGTGCAGGTCGGACCACAGTGCTCAAAAGCCAAATCCAGCAAACAAGAGGAGGAAAGATTATCACCAAGCCAAACAGTGCTTTGATCAAAATGTTTGGACTGCAAATGGTTATTGGTACGATAACAGAGTGTGTTACCGATGCGGTTATCAAGGACACATTGCTGTTAACTGCCAGAGTTGGAGGTTTGATTCAAGAAGATGCTTTAACTGCAACATCATTGGCCATATTACTAGAGATTGCTCAATGATATCAATGAGAAGATCGAGGGCTGAATCTCAGAAGCAGGTGAAAAAACCAGTCTCTGTTAAGCCCAAAGAACAGAAAATTCAAGAACGTAAAGTTCAAGAACCAAAAGTTCAAGAACCGAAAGTAAAGCTTTCACAGGGTCAGAAAGACAGACTGAGGAAAAAGAGGAAGAAGGCGAGAGAGTATCTGGAGAAGATTTTGTCCTCGGGTTCATCTGTTAAAAATAAGAGTTCTGATGAATCTACTCCCTCGATGGCAAAGTCAAGCAAGACGAATTCATCGGATACAAATCTGAGGACGAAAGAAGAAAAGAAGAAGAAGAAAATGGTCGGCGATGAATCTGATGAGTCAAAGTCAGAAAAGCCACCATCATGCAGTGAATCTGACAGGTCAAAGTCAGACAAGCCATGTGCAGGCAATGATTCTGGTTTGTCAAAGCCAGATGAGCCATGTGTTGAGGTAAAAAGTGGTGATTCCGGTTTGAAAATGAATGATGAAAATTTTCCATCATTGTCAAATGGAATTTCAAAAGCACCCAAGGACCGTCAGGCTTGGGTGAAACTCTTTAAATAGAAAAACCTCACTTGCCGGAGATCCCAAGTTGGTAATCGTGGATCATGAATCGGCATCATTTTTTATCATGTTTGTATAATGTGTTTTTGAGAAGTGTTGCAGGACTTGCCGGAACTCCCAGATTTGTAAGCGAGGAGTAGGAATCGGCACTTTGAGAATTCAACCAACAGATGGTAATTGGTTGAAAAACAGGTTTGAGTTGTATGCTTGTGATTTTTACAAGTGGTTTAGAATTTGAATCAGATTGATCTTACAAGTGGTAAATCAGGGACATTAAGTTGTATCTGATTTCCTACAAGTGGTTGAAAAAAAAAATGATGAGTTTATCCCCTAACCTACAATTGGTTAAAATCAATCAACAAAATTTATTTTCCGGAAAAACCATTTTGATTAAACAAACTTAAGTGTTTTGAGATCACAATGGGAAAATAGTTTGTTGTGAGGGGGAGTTCTGATTGTTTATGCCAGGTGGATGGAGAATTGAAGTGATTCTCATCATGTTGTCACGTTTCGTGTACAGCTTGTTTTCAAATTTTCCCATAAAATCAAAATTGAGACATATTTTGATTTTAGGGGGAGTAAAATTTTTAAAAAAAAATTTGAAAATTTGAAAATGCCAAAAACATTGAAAAATATAAAAATGAGTTTTGTTGTCAAAAAGAGGAAATGATAGTAGATCAGTTGGACTATCACAACATGCTAAAGAAATGTAAAGTTAAAATGTGATAAATGGTCTCACTAACGATGTGACGATATGCTCAGCTAGACTAGTAGATTTGCGATAACGATACAAACTTAAATGAAAAAGCCTAGTTCTAGTGGGAAACATGGTCGAAAGCATAGTACTTAGTTTTGTCCTTCTTGATTGTGTGCCTACTCAGTAATCGCTGATTGTCGAAAGACATAAAACTGGTTAAGTTTGTGAACTTTTACAAACTTTGCTAAAAAGTCGCTATGATTGTGCAAAGATTTAAACTTGTTTTATTTCTTTATTTTGTTTAAGCATCGGACATCCTCTGCGTATACGTGAGTATCGACCTGGATGTTGTTGCCTAAACGTTCTGCTTTATTTTCTTTGGTGTTTCGTTTAAGCTTTGGATCACCTCTGCGTATACGGGAGTATCGACCTGGTGGTTAAAGCCTAAACAACTTCAACTTGTTTTATTTTTCTTATTTTGTTTAAACATTGGACTTTCTTTGCGTATACGGAAGTATCGACCTGATTGTTAATGTTTAAACATTCTGCTTTGTTTTCGCACAAATCACAGTTGATAAAGTTTAAAGGCATTACTTGAGTTAGTGTATTGCATGATGAGGGGATATGCTGAGATCGTGGGGTCCATAAGAATTTAGTGCAAAATTAATATACCTTAACGTATCGGTAAGCATTTCGAAAGTTTTTAGATTGAGCTTAAGAGGACAAATATATCGTCAATCAACGTGAATCGTTTAGAGCATAAAATGAAATCAAGCTTAACGGTGCCAGTGATTGGTCACAAAAAACTGATATGATCCTCTTACGCAAACTCACAAAAAAAATATTGTCTGTAAATATTTCTTTACTGTATTTCATTTTATTTTGAAAAGTCCAAAAAGATTTTCGACAACTGATGTTAGAAAGCTGATATTCAAAATTTCAAGTGCTGAACATGATGAACTGGTCTGGGAGTGTGCGTTTAAAAGAAGAAACTGATTTTGAGAAAGAAAAATTTGATTAGTTAATCAGGGTCATTAATTTGAACTTGATGTAACTATTTCCAGTAAGTTTTTCTTATTGTTTTTAAGTAAAAACTTATGTGGTGGTGAGAAAATTTGTGCAGGAGATGAGCTGATCAGAGATAAAGCCAGGGATTGATCTCAAGGTGATAGCTAATTCCAGATAGCGATCCCATCATGATGAGAGGGGGAGTCTGACGAGGTTAGAGCCAAAGAGAAGATCCTGGTATATGCTAAGAAAGAAAAGAGACTGATAAAGACTGAAGATGCGAAGACTCGACACTTAAGACTCGTCAACATCTGAGGGGGAGTCTGTTGGTGCATTCATCTGTCGTCTTCGTCTTATGTCAAGTCTCGGTTCGTTGCGAAGTTATTCAAGCATGATGTCATGATGACATCATCAAAGTGACATCATCATGACATCATTACACAAAAGACAAAAGCATTTATGAAATGTTAGATGTGATTTCGCTTTTATGTCAAAATCTGATTTTGTTCATTTGTCAAGACTTGATTTTGTTTTTGTGTCAACATGTAATTTCGTTTTTATGGCATATGTGTGATTTCGTTTATATGTCATGTACATATAAGCGAAATCATGCCTTCTATATATAGCCGCATAAACGAAATCAGTCATAGAGTTAGAGGTGGGTTCTTCCGGTAAGCCACGAAGTGCTGCCGAAGTGTTGTCTGAACGTGTACTCGCATTATTGATCAATACAACAACAGTTTAAAGTGAATTCTCGCTGAATTGTACTCGGTTTGTCTGTTTCCGCCGTTCAAACTGAGATAAACTTTTCTAAGCGACTCGTTTAGGTCCGAATTCGATCCTACAATAACCACAGTTAGTTTTGGTATGGCAACGGGTTTAGTAGCTTAAAAAAGTGTGGTAGCTCCCCATGACATGTTTTATAAGAACATAGTAATTTAACGAACTTATGTTTTTGGAACAACACTAAACAACTGTGAACTCGCCAACATTTTTATTGATACGTTACTACATGCTTTGCCGGATTAGGTTAATTGTTGGAGCTTGCATGGAGGAATGGTCGTTGTGGGAAATGAACCATTATGGGGTTCATGATAAACACTATGAATTCTAAACATTTACTTTGGTTTTGAACTTAATGCTTTCGTTGTTAACTTAGACTTTGTTTTGAACTTTTAGACACTAATCATATTGATTGTGTTGGATTTCATTTATTTTATTGAATTGTTCAATCTGATTGGTGGCATGATCCTGGTCAGTCACACGCCTCACGGTAATACTCCGCTTGTGGATTTTGAGGGTGTGACAGATTGGTATCAGAGCCATTGGTTATAGTTAACTCGGTTTTAAAAAGAGGAAAATCATTTTGAGTAAAACCAGACTATAACCTGCTCAGTACTCAACGATCCACAACGACACTTAGCTCCTCGTGCAAGACTCAACACTTTAGATGGTGTAACTTATGCATAGGCCTACTTGATGTCTACTTGATGTGATATGCTTAACTCTTAGGGTTTGTAATGATATATCTACTGCCCTTAATGTGCACTCTATAATACTTGATTGCTTATTTGGAAACTTAAATGATTTTGTCAAAACCCTCTTTTGTTATTCCTTTCACACCTCTACGTCTTCGTTCTCACTTGGTGCTTTGTGATTGTGAAGATCATGAGCGGATGCGGCGGTGGACGTGGTGGTGGTATTAATGTGACTCAGGACCAACTGACGGCCCTGATCAACGCACGGGTTGTGGAGGCCTTAGCAGCCCAACTAGGAGGTAAATCTACTATTCTGAACTATCCTAGGATGTCTAGATACTACTCTTGTGACATTCTGTCATTCTTAACCTTACTCCTTTCTTCCTACGCGACAGGTCAACCTGCTCAACCTCGAGCATGAACATTCAAGACCTTCATGGATTACTGACCTAGCTCTTTCAACGGCACTGAAGGGGCCATGGATCTTATGCATTGGTTTGAGAAGATTGACTCCGTCTTTGAGATGTGTGAATGCCCTGTCAATAACCGGGTTAAGTATGCTACTGGAATCTAGGATCGGTTTGCGACCCAAACGAGTCGTTCAGAAGAAATTTATCAGTTTCAGAGGCGGAAACTAAGAAACCGATTGCGAAAACAGCTTGCGTATCACTTTAACACTGATTATATTGATATAACATCTTTTACAATCAGTATTCACACCGGCAGCACTTCGGTGTAGAATTTTTAGAACTATTACAAATGACAAGACATAACCTCTATATATAGCACACTTGATTTCGCTTGAAGCATATCATGAAGGCTTCAAGCGACACCTCTCAAGCGAAACCTTCTAATATCTTGAAGCGAAACCTTCTAGTATGTCTTGAAGCGAATCCGACAAAATATATAAATCTGATTTCAACTTTGCATGCTATTTCACATGATGATGTCATGTGATAATGTCATCATTTGTGTCACCATTATGATGTCATCATTAGATATGATGACATCATGTTTGGTCAAACCCGCAACGAACCCGAGACTCGACATAAGACGAAGACGACAGATGACTGCACCAACAGACTCCCCCTCAGATGTTGACGAGTCTTAAGTGTCGAGTCTTCGCATCTTCAGTCTTTATCAGTCTGTTCACTTTCTTCTCATATATCAGGATCTTCTCTTTGGCTCTAACCTCATCAGACTCCCCCTCTCATCATGATGGGATCGCTGTCTGGAATTAGCTATCACCTTGAGATCAATCCCTGGCTTTAATTTTGTTCAGCACATCACTTACACACTTCTCAACACAACATAAGTTTTCACTTAAACCAATAAGAAAAACTTACTAGAAATAGTTACATCAAGTTCAAATTAATGACCCTGATTAACTAATCTCAACTTTCTCAAAATTCTTTTAAACACACACTCCCAAACCAGTTCATCTTGTTTAGCACTTGGAATTTTGAAAATCAGCTCTTCAACATCAGTTGTCGAAAATCTTTTTGGATTTTTGAATGTAAAGAAATGCAGTAAAGAAATATTTACAGACACTATTTTTGTGAGTTCGTGCAAGAGGATCATATCAGTTTATGAGACCAATCACCAACACCGTTAAGCTTTAAACATTTTCAGTTTTAAACGATTCACATTGATTGACGATATGTTTGTCCTCTTAAACTCAATCTAAAAACTTTCAATTTGCTTACCGATACGTTTAGGTATATTAAGATAGCACTAAGTTCTTATGGACCCCACGATCTCAGCATATCCCCTCATCATGCAATACACTGACTCAAGTAATGCCTTTAAACTTTATCAACTGTGATTTGTGCGAAAACAAAGCAGAATGTTTAAACATTAACAATCAGGTCGATACTTCCGTATACGCAGAGAAAGTCCAATGTTTAAACAAAATAAGAAAAATAAAAACAAGTTGAAGTTGTTTAGGCTTTAACCACCAGGTCGATACTCCCGTATACGCAGAGGTGATCCAAAGCTTAAACGAAACACCAAAGAAAATAAATCAGAACGTTTAGGCAACAACATCCAGGTCGATACTCACGTATACGCAGAGGATGTCCGATGCTTAAACAAAATAAAGAAAATAAAACAAGTTTAAATCTTTGCAAAATAAAATACACAATCACAGCGACTTTTTAGCAAAGTTGTGAAAGTTCACAAACTTAACCAGTTTTATGACATTCGACAATCAGCGATTACCGAGTAGGCACACAGTCAAGAAGGACAAAACTAAGTACTATGCTTTTGACCATGTTTCCCACTAGAACTAGGCTTTTTCATTTAGGTTTGTATCGTTATTGCAAATCTACTAGTCTAGCTGAGCCTATCGTCACATCTTTAGTGAGACCGTTTATCACATTTTAACTCTCCATTTCTTTAGCGTGTTGTGATAGTCCACTGATGTACTATCATTTCCTCTTTTTGGCAACGAAACTCATTTTTAATTTTTCAAATGTTTTTGACATTTTCAAATTTTCTAATTTTTTAAAATTTTTACTCCCCCTAAAATCAAAATATGTCTCAATTTTGATTTTCTGGGAAAATTTGAAACAAACTGTACAAGAAATGTGACAACATGATGAGAATTACTTCAATTCTCCATTTACTTGGCATAAACAATCAGAACTCCCCCTCACAACAAACTATTTTCCCATAGTGATTTCAAAACACTTAAGTTTGTTTTAATCAAAATGGTTTTTCCGGAAAATTAGTTTTGTTGATTTTCAAACCACTTGTAGGTTAGGGGTTTCATCACATTGTTTTCATATTAAAAACCACTTGTAGAAAATCAAGTACAACTTAATGTCCCTGATTTACTACTTGTAAGTCGAAATCACTTTCGTGAATTTCTCAAGAAATGTGCCGATTCCTGTTCCACGCTTACCAACCTGGGAACTCCGGCAAGTCAGGTTTTTTCATTTAAACAGATCTACCCAAGCCTGACCAGCCTTGGGTGATTTTAAATTCTTGTTTAACAATGGTGGAAAATTTTCATCATCCATTGTTAGACTAGAACTCTCAATTTTTACCTCAACAACTGGCTCCTCTGGCTTTACCACACCAGATTCATCGCCTGAATGTGGCTTGTCTGACTTTGATGAGCCAGATTCATCGCCGACATGTGGCTCCTTTGTTTCCGAAGAAACAGATTTATTGCCAACAACTTTCTTCTTCTTCTTTTCCTCTTTCTTTTCTGTCTTCAGATTTGTATCTGATGAATTCGTTTTGCTTGATTTGTCATTCTTTGGCGAGCAAGACGATTTATCAGAACTTTTATCTGTTTTACCAGTTGTATCCGAGGACAAAATCCTTTCCAGATACTCTTTGACCTTCTTCCTCTTCTTCCTCAGTCTGTCTTTTTGCCCTTGTGAAAGTTTTACTTTCGTTTCTTGAACTTTCGGTTCTTGAACTTTACGTTCTTGAACTTTCTGTTCTTTGGGCTTGACGTTGACTGATTTCTTCACCTGCTTTTGAGAATTAGCCCTCGATCTTTCATTTGATCTCCTTGGGCAATTCCTGGCAATATGACCTTTGATTTGGCAGTTATAACATCTTCTCGTCTCATATCTCCAACTTTGGCAGTTAATAGCAATGTGTCCTTGATAACCGCATCTGTAACACACTCTGTTATCGTACCAATCACCATTTGCAGTCCAAACATTCAAATCATAGCACTGTTTGGCTTGGTGATATCCATCTCTCCTCTTGTATGCTGGATTTGGCTTTTGAGCACTATGGTCTAACCTGCACCACTTTTCACCAACATTTTTTGAGTTTTCATATTTTAATTTTTGTGTATTTTTGAAGCGATTGGATGATTGAACTGATGACTTTTTACCTTTTTGTTTTTGTTCCACATTCTTCTTTACAGGTTTTTGCGTTGAGCATTCACCTTTTTCAGTAGAATGTAGAACAGTTTCTTGAAACATTTCTTTTAATTTCAAAAAGGTTTTCTTTTCCTCATTTTCAGCATCAGACTCTGAATCAGACTCGTCTGCTGAATAAAACTCCTCATTTTCATCATCAGCTTTCTCATCACAATCACTTATAGGAACGGAATTGATCGGTTTTGGACAGGGATAATTCAAAGACTCAGATGAAGTCACAAAACCTTTCAATTTCTTTTCAAGCTCATCAATTTTGTTCCTCGAATTCTCAGCTTCATTTTCAAGCTGAGATATTCTTTCAAGATGAGACTTGAATGTTTTTTCATTCTCAATTTTAATGTTTTCAAGAACAGATTTTTCATTTTTCAAAACTTTTAACTGTTCTTGAAATTTTGTTTCATTGACTTTCAGATTTTTGTTCTCCAGCTTTATCCAGAAATCTTCATCTTCTGAAGATTTCTTTTTGCTTTCAAAATTCTTTTCTTTCTCTTTCAAAAATTTGTTTTCCAATGTCAAACTGTTCAAATCATTTAACAGTTTGTCATTTTCAAATTTCAACCTCTCACAAATTTCCTTCATAACTGAAATCTCTTTAGTCTGTTTCTCTCCCACTTGGACACCTTTACTCTTGCTCTTCTTTAATATCGATTTTCCACCTTGACTTTTCTTCTTCTCAGCATTTCTTTCCATCTGTTCTTCAAGTTTCTTAATGAATCGACAAATTTCCAATCTATGGTATTCTCCCGTTCTTTTTAAATCCAAAAGATATGTACCCCATTCTTGTTGAGGTATGGCATTGGCTAATTTATCAACCCATTCTCTTGATTCTTTTTTAATACCCGTCTCACACATTGAGCGAACAAGATGGCGATACTTCTCAATGATACTCTTTGTACTTTCTCCTGGACAACCTGAAAACGAGTCAAATTCTTTATTTAATACTTTCATTCTATCCAATGTTTCTCTTGTCATATTAAAGAAATTTATATCCATGATTCGAAAACTCGTTTTTCAAGACAGTCCCGTTAAGTGAAATATCCAGTCCAAGTAAGATCACCTTTCAAACAAAAACACTTTTTAATTGTTCCGAGTAATAAGCGGGTTGCACTAAACAAATGATTGGGCCTTAATACCAATCTGGTCACAATATTTGTCCAACAAACACCACTAATTCAACAATTAAAATATCATATAATTGACCAAAATCTTGAACAAAGATATAATCACATGCCAACTATCCACACTATCTCGTGATTGTTATTTTTAAATCATGTGCCGACCAAGTTTATATTCATCAATTATTGATTTGACTGAAATAACAGAATCCACGTGATATTACTTGACTTTAATATCTTGATAGTGCAGACAACAATGATAGATCACATGTGTACACGTGAACTGAACCTATTTCACATGCTCACCAAAATCAATATATTCACATACAAATCTGTCTAAAGCAACCAACTGACAATCTCAATCAGAATTTTACACGTAGACACTCAACCTACTGAATCACCTTCAAACAAAATCATTTAATCAAAATCAGATCAATTTCGCTTCAAGATATTCAAGCGAAATCTAATTAGATCAATTTCGCTTCAAGAAATCCTACCAAATCTCAAGCGAAATCTATGACATCAGCAAATGACGAACGAACTTCAAGCGAAAACACACTTTTTTACCAGTTTTAGGCTGATTTAGTTTCTGAAACTTTCCAGGATTGGTTAGAACATGTTTACGCATAAGATATGTAATTTTTAGCCGATTTTAACCATAAAAGTTTGTTCGATTTTGAAAGAAGGTGTAGAAAATCAGAAAAAGTGACAAAAACGAGCTGTTTTGGCGAAATCTCTTCCTCCTGAGCTCTGATACCACTTGTAGGATCGGTTTGCGACCCAAACGAGTCGTTCAGAAGAAATTTATCAGTTTCAGAGGCGGAAACTAAGAAACCGATTGCGAAAACAGCTTGCGTATCACTTTAACACTGATTATATTGATATAACATCTTTTACAATCAGTATTCACACCGGCAGCACTTCGGTGTAGAATTTTTAGAACTATTACAAATGACAAGACATAACCTCTATATATAGCACACTTGATTTCGCTTGAAGCATATCATGAAGGCTTCAAGCGACACCTCTCAAGCGAAACCTTCTAATATCTTGAAGCGAAACCTTCTAGTATGTCTTGAAGCGAATCCGACAAAATATATAAATCTGATTTCAACTTTGCATGCTATTTCACATGATGATGTCATGTGATAATGTCATCATTTGTGTCACCATTATGATGTCATCATTAGATATGATGACATCATGTTTGGTCAAACCCGCAACGAACCCGAGACTCGACATAAGACGAAGACGACAGATGACTGCACCAACATGGAACAATCGAAGGAAGTGCGCTCTCCTGGTGGAACGGACAGGTACAGATGCTGGGTTTCGTGGATGCTAATGCCACTCCCTGGAATGAGTTCAAGGAGCTGATCAAAGAAGAGTATTGTGACAGGGATGATATTCACAAGCCTGAGGTGGAATTCTACAATTTGAAGATGGTAGGGTCTGAGATAGAGACATACACGAAGAGATCGAATGACCTAGCTGCAGTTTGACCCAATATGGTTGATCCCGCTTATAAGCGCATTGAGCTCTACGTCAAGGGTTTAGTACCGGAGATACAGAGCATGATAACGACAGCAAACCTCCCCACCATTCAGCATGTTATTCGATTGGCACACCGCCTCAATGACCAGGCAGTCGATCAGGGCAAGTTGCCCAAGCGGATTAGTGCTACTACTGATGCCCCAAGCGACAATAAACATAAGTGGGATGGAAACTCAAGAAAGGTTTCTAGCTCCTCTCAACCCAGTCACAACAGAGAAAGACTGAAGAGGGCATGAGCCCCAATCAACAGGCTGCGACAAATCAGAACCAAGGTGGGTACAAGGGAAATCACCCCAAGGGCAATCGTTGTAACTTGCACCACAGTGGACCATGCGATAAGTACCGCTGTTAAAGGTGCAACAAGCCAGGGCACGCAGCAAAGGATTGTAGGAGTCTGTATCTGGCAAGGCAGAATCAACAACAACAAGCCCCAAAAAACAACAGCAGCAGCAGGGTAACAACAGGGGATGTTACCAATGTGGAGCGGAAGGGCACTTCAAGAGAAATTGCCCTCAGTTAAATCAGAATTGCAAAAATAACAACCAGGGCAATGGGAATAACAACAGGAATAACAATGAAGACAATGGTGCTAGGGGGCGAGTCTTTGTGATTGGACAAGGAGAGGCAAGGAACGACCCCAATGTAGTGATGGGTAAGTTTCTTCTGGACGACCACTTTGTTTCTGTATTATTTAATTCGGGAGCTGATACTAGTTATGTGTCTTTAAGAGTTCGTCAGATGCTTAAGCGTACCTCAATTCCTCTGAACCCTAAGCATATTGTCGAACTAGCTAATGGTAAAAGCCTTGAGGCCACACACATTGTCAAGGATTGTAAACTCGTTCTATCTGGTCAAACTTTCATCATCAATCTCATCCCCATTTTTCTTGGTAGGTTTGACGTCGTTATCGGGATGGATTGGCTGTCCCAGCACCAAGCGGAGATACTCTGTAAGGAGAAGATCGTCCGCATTCCTCTTTCTAGCGATGAACTCCTCACGATTCATGGTGACAAGAGTGGTGCTGTTGTAGGTAGCATTTCATTTCTAAAGGCTTAAAAGTGTTTAGGAAAGGGTCATACTGCCATTCTAGCCCTCGTCACAGACACCCAAGCCAAAGAGAAGAAGATTGAAGATATTTCTGTCGTTCGTGATTTTCCTATGGTATTCCCTGAGGAATTACCTGGTCTTCTACCACATCGGCAAGTCTAGTTTCAAATCGAGCTAACTCCTGGAGCGGTACCTATAGCTCGTGCACCTTATCGATTAGCCCGAGCTGAATTGGAAGAGTTGTCCATGCAATTACAGGAGCTTTTCGACAAGTGCTTCATTCATCCTAGCTCGTCACCCTAGGGAGCCCCCATAGTGTTTGTCAAGAAGAAAGATGGTACCTTTCGTATGTGCATAGACTACCGCGAACTCAACAAAGTGACGGTGAAGAACCGTTACGCACTTCCACGCATTGATGATCCGTTCGACCAGCTACAAGGGTCGAGTTTCTACTCCAAGATTGATCTGAGATTGGGCTATCACCACTTGAGAGTCCGTGATGAAGTCGTCTCCAAGATAACGTTCAGAACTTGTTACGGACATTACGAGTTTCTTGTTATGCCATTCAGATTAACAAACATACCCGGAGTTTTCATGGACCTCATGAACCGAGTGTGCAAACCTTATCTTGACAAGTTTGTTATTGTTTTCATCGACGACATCTTGATCTACTCTAAGAGTCAGGAGGAACACGAGCAGCACCTGCGCCTTATTCTGGAGCTCCTACGAAGCGAGCAACTCTATGCCAAGTTATCAAAATGCGACTTTTGGCTTCATGAAGTCCATTTCCTTGGCCGTGTGGTTAATGGAGACGGGATTCATGTTGATCCAGCTAAGATTGACTCGATCAAGTACGGGCCAACTGTAGATCCCAAAATCACTCCAGATCACAGTGGTTTGATTGTTTTGATCCAAACACCTATTGATTAGGGGCTTGAACTTGAAAAAGTTAAGAAAAATCAAAAGATGAAGATGAAGCTTTTGGTTTAATGATATACAACAAGTGTTGTATTGATTCCAATCAAGTATAAACACTAACAAGCACCTGGAAATTCGGATAAGCACAAGATCAATAAGCACAACACAAGGTTTCACCAAAGAACTAGCCAAAAAACTTGGCTAGGGTTTACATATCATTCATATTAATAGTAGTCTGACCTGCCAGCGTATTTATAAATACGTTGGCATCCTAAATACTCCAGGTCAGAAATACATCTTACAAAACATTACATTTTAGACCCCTAGATTTATAAAAAGCTACAAAAACATAACTAAAACAATCTAGAACAAGTATCAACGATCTCAAATGACCTAACAATATCCCCCCTAGATCGTTGCATACTTGAAGAATCTTTCATTCTTCAGTTGTTACTGCTGGATTGCTTGTAGCTTGTTCAGGCATTGGTTGTTGCGGGATCACTTCAATTGTTGTCGTTTCTTGACGAGGTTGAACTGCATCAGTTGTTTCTTCTTGTGGAGTTTCTTGAGTAACAATAGCTTCACTGGTTGTTTGAGGGTCCTCCATAATGGCCTCATATGTGGATGAGGCCGGTGTCACACCCCAACCCATGGTGGAAACATCGGGATGAGACGAACAAATTGCTCAAAACATCATAACACTATGTGACAATATAAATTAAATTTAATTTCATAAATTGCTAAAGTATAATACAAGGAATCAACATAAACAACATTGTTTCGAATATACAACAAGAAAATAGTTTAATCTAAGTATGTTTCTAAGTCCACTTAAATCTTGTTTCTTCACTTAGCATCATCTTGTCTATCATCCTGCAACATGTATTAAAATACAATCAACTAAAGTTGGTGAGTATACAAGTTTGATACATAGTATAACCTAGAATAAAATTGTTTAACGTGCTCGTATCCAACATGAACAACAATATGCAAGTTACTAGTACGCTGAGATTGTGTAACAATATGTTCAAACCAAAGTATCCAATGCGTTAAAATAGCTTATCCCAAAGTATCGAGGGAGGTAACATGTTTAACTTAACAATACCCCAAGTCTAGTGGGCGATGCATTACTCCTATAGCGCTATATTTGTTAAGGTGGGCTAGCAAAGTTAATGAGCATATATCACCACAAATAGTTTACGTAGCATACGAGATCAACAAGCTTCAAATTATTCAAAGTTTCACTCCCAATAGTCTAGCGGGAGATTAACATGTTTCAATATGGATAGAGTGTGCTTCAAATAGTTTCAAGTGTTTTCATGTTTTTACATAGAATACATGTTGCACCCAAAAGTGTTTAACAGTAAAATGGGTTCGAGTATACTCACAAAATTGCATGCGCTTTCCGATTTATCCAACTTGACGAGGTTGTTGAGACTAGGAAGTTGAATGTGTTTGATTTGGAGTTTAAGAGGATGTTTACGTTTAGGGTTTACGGATTTAAATTTTAAAGACATGAAAATAGGCATACAAAAATAATCATCCATCACATATGATGTTTAGATGATATACTTACTAACTTGACAATGTCCACTTGTTCATCGTCAAGAGTTTGGTTTGTTTGAATGTTATATATGTATTACATAGAGCATACTATATCATATATGTCAAGCATGAGGTAGAAGATTAAAGTCTTCATTTAGGCACCTCTAAGTATCATGGAATTCATACATGAGGTAGGAAGAACAAAGCTTCCATTTAGGTAACTCTATTGTTCACCACTACACTTGTTGTTATAAACAACAAGGAGGGTCATGAACTTACGAGAAATAATGATATAACAACAACTAATCTATGGAAAATCATCAAGCAATGTGTGGATTTTTAAGTATGATAGCCCATGCTAATCCTAAATCACACAATCATCAAGCTTTATACTTGAACATCACTTGTAGGTTAAACCCTTGAACAAGAGAGAATGTTTGTGAGGTTTTAACCTCTGATTTTACATTTCTCAACCTTGTTTTTAAGCCTAACTAACCATAAATGAGGTTATAAGCATTAGGACATAGGTTTGAGATGAGTTAGACTCAAGTTCAACTAAGATTAATAATGTTTTAGATGAAAACAGAAAAGTCAGTCAACTTTGGAGACTTTTTGGTGACGTTCCAGGGCCTGGTTTTCCATGGAAAACCAATGGAAACGTAGCTAAGGTCAAACCAAAGAAGTAGGAAAAAGAATCGAGTGAATCAGATAAGAAATGAGTGAGTTATGCATATTTTTGTGAAGGTTGGTGTTTCTACTCGAACTTGAGATTTGTAGCTGATTAGAGACTAATTTGGGGGAGTTTAGAGTGATTAGAAAAGTGTCAAATGCTTGGAGAATGATGGGTTTTTATAGGGAGGAGTTTGGTTAGTTGTTAGGTGAGTAATTAATGTTAAAACCAAGATTAAAACTCAAAAATACTCAAAATCGCGCTAAAAAAACGAGCTGCTAAAGGGTCTGGTCATAATTTGCACGCTGGGTTGGTTTGGCGAGCTGCGGAGACAGGTTGGGCCTGTTTGCGGGCCGCCTGGGCTCCAGGTAGCGAGTGTTTAAGGGTTCTGCGGGTTGGATTATCACCAATATGAAGTCCCAGCTCAGCTGGTTGGGCGTGTGTTTGTTGTTGCTGTTGACCCGGGTTTGAGTCCCGTGGTCTTCAGCCTTTTCCTTTTTTTTTTATTTAATTACATTCCAACCCTGTACTTTCAGCAATTGCACAATTCACCACTAATCTTTAATTAACTATGTTATATAGTTTTCAAAAGAAAGGTAACTTTTTAATTTTAAACTAACTAAGTTAGTTTACTAACTTTAATATTTAACAAGACTAACTAGATATTATAAAATAAACTTTTTAAATAGTAAAATTAATTAATTTAATTAAATAAAAAAGGATAGATAAATAACCATATTTATGAACGAATTTAAATTAGGATAAAAATCCCTAAACGATTATTCATTTCACAAAGCTTTCGAATCTCATTATTTTAAGAGTTTTAACTAGTTTAACGAGTATCAAGCGTCCGTAAATATAGAATCAAGAATCCTTGAATAATATTTCGTACAAACAAGAATTTAATTACCAGATGCACATAAGACTAATGTGAATGCACGAACATGATTAAAAATTGCTTCGTTTTCATTATGATCAATAGTCTCGAATTACAAATGGAACGAGAGTAGATTACAAAGAGGGTACGAGTGTCTAAATATGGAAAGTACAACGTGTCTTACTAAAATGAGAAAGTGCGAAAATGCGGAGCGTTACAGCCGGTGGTTGCTATTCCGCCTGAAGTGTAGTAGATGAGGAGTCTTTCGTCTTTGATGGAGACTCTTCTTTCTTCTTGTCTGATTTCTTCTTTTTCCTCAGTTCTTCCTTTTTCTTTGCTTCAGCTAACTCTTTCTTTTCCTCGATCCTGTTGACAATGTCTAACATTTCTCACTTTCTTCTCCATGCTCGCTCGACTGCCCTTTGAAATAACATTGCTTCTTCAAGATTTACATTACCAGCCCCGACATGTATTCTGTTAGCATTCAACACATTCAATTCAGACAATCTGAACATGAAAACATCCATAGGATCAAGAATTCTTATGTCTTCATTCGAGTTAGATCTAATCACAGCTTCACCAGTTTGGCTATCATAAAACCATTTCTTGAAATTGTTTAGAGAGACAGGGACTTATGGAGGAAGCTTGATTCTAGTAACAACTTTTGCAGGGTTGATCACCCAAGTCACCTTCCCTTTACCCGTAACAGGATCTTTAGTGGTTTTAGAGACCCTCCGTCGTGGGCGCTGTGGTTTAAAGACTTAGAAGCCACGATTGCACTCTTTTGCGATTAGACGCTCGAAATCTGCCCCAGTATGGCTTCGATCTGGATTTAACATATCCAATCTTCCAAGCTCTCGAGTATCCCACATGGGCAGTGATTGCAAATCAAACCCATTCTTGAAGTATTGAATTACCCCGCCATGTCGTTTCACCACAAACATCCCTCTGAAGTTGCTGTACATCCATCTTATAATCTTGTCAGTAACTTCTATCTTTTCAACAGTAATTACTTGATAGAAGTCGGGCAACTTTTCACGTTCTTTCTTGAACCATTCAGGATGTTGTGGTGTAAATTTATCTCCATCTTCAAATTCATACAACACATCCTCCACTAAACCCCATTCAATGAATCTTGAGGGCATTTCACCTCGATCAACCTCTTCCTCATCGCTTTCGTCCCCTTCAGTAACCTTCTCTGTTGATTCGAGTCTTCTTTTCTTTTTCTCTACCTCTTTAGCTTTTCTTTTTGTTTCGTCTTCTTTGAATTTCTCATAGTCAAAAACTTCAGCAATGGAGAACATTGGTTCCATTTCTATCTTTGAACAAACCTCTTTTAGAATTTTGTACAGCATCTCCATTCCATGCTGTTGAAACCTTATGAATCTCGTCTGTTCGGATACATATGCGTGAAGCTCCTTGTTTTTCTTTCTTTGCTCTTTTAATTTTTCTCTCAACACATTTGTGTCATTAACTTGATGTTTGAGAAGACAAATTTCTCTGGCTGGCACTGCACCGATATCTTTCACTAGCTTGTCATATAGATCTTGAAATGGGCGAACTCTTTGAGGAGCGACGACTGGTTGCGTGATTCTAGTGGGTTTCACTTGAACATGCTTCGATGAGCTTTCTTCATTTTTCTTCTTCTTCGGTGGTGGTGTTTTGCTAGCAGATGGTTCGTCTGGATCGACTATCAGATTTTCAACGAAGTCATCCAATCTTTCTTCTTCTTCGTTCACCACCACAGGAGTCTCGGATTCTGTCATCTCACTTCTAGATCGTTTCTTTTCTCTATTTTCTCTTTCCTCCATGGCGTGAATTGTGCACAAGGTTTCAAGGTGTTCCCTCTAAGCTTGGGAATTCGCTGCTCTAAAGCTTGCGCCAACAAGCCTTTCAGGATTTTGAGTGGTTTTCTTTTTCTTCGAAGGCTCACCTTCTGCCGGTTGCTTTCCTTTCCTTTTCCTTACCAACTTCTTTTATTCCTCTTCTTTCTGAACTTGCTCCTTGGGCTTCTTAGCTTCTTCGGTCTTCTTGTCTTCCACGGGCTTAGAGGGAGTAAGGATACTCTTCAGTCCCTTGTCAGTGGCATTTTCTCCTTTAGGAATTCCTGCGGCATGTTTCTCGACGAATTTTGACAATGAAGATGAAGACTTGCATGAGATTTTTTACATGAGAGCCTTGTTGACTTGTTCCTTAGCTTCAGCAATCTCTTCAGCCCAATCATAGTCCTCAACAACTAAGGCTTTTGGTGTGTTAGTGTGACAACTATCAAAATTCCAAGTATCCGTACAATGATTAGACAATGAATAGTGCTTAATGACTGTGCTGAATTTCAATTAATGACTTGAACTGCTTTCTGATTATTGTTATCATACATACATGTGCATCATATATTGCATAATGTCATATCATTATTGCATGCAGACTTTATTGATTCAAATGATGCACGAAACAAAGTTAGCACAATTATCAGACAAATCAGAAAAATGCTGACGGAGTTCAGTACATAGACAGACATGGTATTGAGACACAGAATGAGCCAGAAACCAAGAGTTACACTAGTATAGTGTGTTGGAAAGTAAGGATCACAAAACTGCCTTCCTAGTGATAGTTTAAGTGCTGGAAAGTGCCTGAAACTCACTTAAATTGCTAAAATCACCAAAAAATCAGCAAAATTCAGCTTTTAAACACTTTAATATCATGCAGAAATATGGTTAAATGGCCCAGAATGCTTTCCTAAGTGTCGGGAATCAAAACTGTCACAAAAGGTAACATAAAGCTCACTAAACTGCATAGTTTAGCACCTTAACGAACTAGTAACCAACCGAACAACCCGACACTACCCGAAACACCAAATTTTCACTAGAAGCATTGTTTTTACATTAACAAGCTAGTTATGGTCCCCAAACATCATAACACACTATATAACATATTAATAACTAAACACCCTAACTATGACATTAGATTTCAACTACATAATCTAACTATTAGTTACACCCTAATCTAGACCCCCACCTATTCTCGGCCAACATACATGGCCCACATATGATTTTATTTGATTATTATATTAGATTATGTTTCTTCTTTTAAAACACATAAACCATTAGTTAAACAAGTGTTGGAAGTTATAAGAATTAACCACTAGAAGTTAAACTCATCATTCTCATTTCAACACTTCACACAAACTTATCTTCTTCCCTCTCCCTACCTTACGGCCGTGAATACCTACATATCCAAAGGTGTAAGAAGCAACATAAGGAAGCTAGGAACTCTTGGAAGTTGAAGGACCTCTCATACAAGCTTTTAACCACCTCTTCTTCATCTTGTGATCATCCCTAGCCTTGAGCTAGTAGTAAGATCATCTCCATCCATTTTTACATCTTATTTTATTGGTTAAAAGATGGTATAAGTTGATAATCTTGAAGAACACTATGAATCAAGAACATGAAACTTGAACATAAGACTAAAATCATAAGAAATCATGTTGTTTAAGTGTTGTTATGCTTGTTGATTGCTCATGTTATTGATGTTAATCATCATGTGATCTTGCTAGATGGTGATTAAAGACATAATCTAGCAAGATGAGAGGATGATTATGTTGTAGATCAATAGATCATCCTTGTGTAAATCATGAACTTGAAGTGTAAATTGTTTTTCTTGTAAAACGATGATCAAAGTGAATATAAAGTCTTGTAAACCTATGATTTCAAGAATGATTTTTCAAGAAACCAAGTTAAAAATACAAGATTTACATAAGCTTGGTCCTTAAAGAAATTAACCATATTGTTGGTGGTTAATCAAGTGTAGAAAAATTTATTTAACAAGAAAAACTCAAGAAGAAATATTTTTAGAAAATTCATTTACAAGTTGTAAACATCTAATTTCTTCAATAATGATGTTTTTAAATAAACAACCACACTTTAGAGGGTAACTAAGCCCACTAAACACACTAGTAAGTGACTACAAATTTTTGTAAATTTTCAAGTTCATGAAGTAGTGATTAATGCTTGAATTTGGAAAATTGGTAAGTGTTGATTGGTTTATTGTTGATTGTGGTGATCTATAAAAGAAAATGATTTGCTTTAAAAGCATGGAAACCTCCATTTTTAAGGGGAAACTATCGCAAAAATTTTCTAGTTATTTAACACTTAGAAAAATATTTTTAAACAAATATATACAAGTATATTTTAGAACATAAATTTTCATATAAAGTTTGCCATAATTTTTGTTACAAAAATTATAAATATTGGAGATTGGTTTTTTTAAATAAAAGTGACTAAATAAGTATTTAGGAAAATATATATTTAGATGTCACCATGTGTGTGATTATTTGTATATTTTAGGACTTGAAAAAATATAACCAACCAAAATACCAAGAAATTACAATCTAAAATATTACCAAAATTCCAAGAAATAAATACATAAATTATACCCAAAATATTGGAGAAACCATACAAGGAATATAACTTACAAAAATATTCCAGAATTTAATTCATAAGTATAATTTGGTAAATAGTATTTTGGACACAAGAGAGCAAAAATATGATTTTTACAATTATTACAAAGATATATCATATTTTTTACAAGAAGAAAATATAGTATTTTTGGGTTGATAAAAATATATATTTTCTTGAAATTATTAGAAGATAATATTTTTGGGAGAAATTATATTTTCTTAAATAAACTTGCAACACATTATTTTTGGGTGAAAATAGATTTGTATATATTTTCTAAGTTAGACTTGAAAATATATTATTTTTGAGGTTTACCTGAGAATTATAAATATTTTTGCCAAAGAAAAAATTATAAATAATTTTTCTATGTAATATTTCTTTAAATATATATTTTGAGAATATATATTGATGAATTTTTATTAGAAATATTATTCCGGAAAAGTTAATACAAAAATTTAAGTATGAGATACTTAATAAACACAATAAAAATACGTATTCTCATACGTATACATATACACAAGAATACGCCACCGATGCTTGGCAAAAATATACAAGTATAAGAATACGAGTATAAATACACACATCCTTGGGAAGTTACACATGTACAAATACATAAAAGTGACTAGTTAAGATATATTATTTTAACAATCATTCCAAAATATAATAAATATAATTTAAGTTAAAATATTTGTTATTTTAACAAATAATTACATAACTTGGAATAATATTAAAGACACAATGACACGTAACTCAAAGACACAAATTAAGATTAAGTCAAGGCATGACCCGCTCGTCTAATAAACCGTAGTACGTTGTAGGTAGTCGTGCACACGAGTAGCAGCTTTGGGTTACATTTGGATACGAAGAACGCAAGATTGTGAGTTCATGTCCCCCTTTTTCTTTTAACCGTTTTCGGTTTTATAACTTCAGGGGTGAAGTACATGTTAAAATTGTTTACAAACGTTTATATATGGTATGGTTAGCTAAGGAATGTACTGCTAGATCATGTGAGTGTTGGGTACAACGCTTAAGACCATTAATCCTCATAGTAGGACCGAGGGACATGAGTGATAGATCTATTTGGGTGTAGCGAGCCCCATCCATGTGGACCGGGGATTTGGCCCATGAGGTGACTATGTCTTACAGCCAGAGGCCCGGTACAAAATCTACTAGGATTGAGCCTTCCTCCATCACGTCACACATATTAATGGCCTTGCAAACCATTAATTGATTTGTTTCCTCGTTTGCTTTCATACCGGGTTTACAAAACATACATACTTACAATGATTTCAAAGGTTTATTCATGCACACATACAAAACACATGAACTCGCTCAACTTTTGTTGATGTTTTCAAACTACATGTATTTCAGGAAACTAAGTATGGATCTGGCGGGCGTTGGAAGTTTTCAAGGGTTGTTTGGAATAAAAGATGTCATCCGGTGTCTAAGGGTTTGGGGTTGTGTATCTTATCCTGGATAAGATACATAGTCAAAAACCTAGTTTTTAGTAGTATCTTTTGTCGAGTTCTTATGGAACTCTAAAACAATTTGAATGGTTTGTAATTTGGATTTGAAGTCTGTGTTTGGATTTTAAGACAATGTTGTTTGTAATGTTTTAAACTTAATCTATGGATGAACATCTTTGGTTTTATCATATAGTTGTTTGTTATGGTTGAATGCAATGATATTAAGCAAGTCACACATAATCACGCTTCCGCAAAAGTCAGGGTGTGACAGTTTGGTATCAGAGCTTCGATTGTAGCGAACTAGGATTCTTTCTCGAGTCTAGACTACAATCATTAGGGCTCTCACGAAAATACTTTTACAACATATTTTCATTGCATACACAAAACACCCAGATCCATGGAACAAACGTTTTACGAAGGTCACATTTGTGGTTTAGTCTGGGATAGACTAGGAAAAATAGAAAGATTCATGATGAATAATGTGAATACATGATTGGGTGGTAACTGACTTGATTGCATATTAGTAATAGTGGTTAATATATGTACACATGTTATGATTGTTATGTTACAGGCATTATATCTTCATCAGAGAGCGAGTTATCAGACGTTGATGATCCTATGGCTATCGTCTCAGATGATGAGATTGCACCTGAGCCAGAGATACTTACGTCAGACACGGAGAATGACCCTGACATGTTATCAGATGATGAGGACGACTTCCAGCCATTCGCGTTGCCCGACTTTGGTGATGATTTACGCCTTGCTGATGGTATTCCAAACGAGGATCCTTTTCTCATTCCTGTTCCAGTCCATGATTATCTCATCATTGGGCATCCCGATGGTGAGCACATCGTGGCTCCAATCCTAGATCATGTTCCTCTCGTGGTCATTCCTCCCGAGTATTGGCCTTTCGACGATCTGTTTGATGATGATGTTGATCTGTTTGTTGACGGTCCTCCTGTTGATGCCCAGGGTGATGGAGAGATAGACGAGGATGTTATTGATGTTCCACCTCCTGAGATTCCTGTCATTGAGTTATCCTCTAACTCTAGTTTACATTCAGTCTCAGATTCCTTTGAGTCTGTGACGTCTTCAGCTTTACAGGCGGTCGGATTACAGCGTTATGCTACTGATTCAGACGATGACATGGCCATGGCAGCTGCACCATCTCCTCCACATGACCCCGAGCCTGGTCCTGAGCAAGATCTAGCTCCCGTTGATCTGCCTGATGTTGCACCTGCTGATCCTGAGCTGATACCCGACCCTGACCATGTTCCTTTTGGTTTACCAGACATTGCACCTCTTATACCTGACCCAGCTCCTGCACCTGTTGATCCTCCTTTTGTCGAGCCATTTATTCCTCCACTCACACCCGTTGATGTTGCTCCTCTCCCTCCTATAGAGTCCGATGTCCATCGCACCGACTTACCTATCATTTTCCTTCAGGACATCCCTGCACCCCGTCCGCGGGAAAGTACTTCTGGTCAGCACCCGCGTGATGATCCTTTTGTTTCAACAGCTTTTCCACAGAGCCCTCAGTCTACACCGTTTGCTCCTTTCACTTCTTCACCACTTGATGAGCCATTCCGATGGTTCCCACCGTACTCTATGCCAATTTAAGATCCCTATCATCCCTCCCATTTTATTTGGCTACACACGGGATGAGTTGCTTTTATCGCTTCAGCTTCAGTTTGAGATTATGAGTCGTAGAGTCTTGGAGCTTGAGCTAACTCCGCGTCCCCTACCGTGTCCTTGTCAGCTAGCTTTTGTTCCCCCACGTTCATCACCGTCTCCTTTTGCACATCCACCTTCTCCTCTTACTCCTTTTCCAGAGTTTGATGCTCGTTTCCTTACGGTCGAGCAGCAGATCAGTTACTTGCTTCGACGTGTCTATGAGCTCGAGGAGGAGCTTGCACATGTTCGCAGCTTGCTTTTCTTCCCTCCACCTCCTCCTCCACCATCAGCATAGTTGGTTTTTGGTCTGATGCAGATTGCATTACTTTTGGTGAGAGCACCACTATTGAGCCGAGAATTTGAAGCCTTTTGGAGACTACCTTTTGATCATGTGATTTTTGTATATTGATAGACTTATTGGATAAGGGTAGTGTGACCCTGTGTCCCTTTTGATGTGATACACCTTGTAAACGATGTAACTGTGGTCGATGATTAATGAAAGCTCAATCGTCATGTTCTCACTAAACACATTGTTAGATTACTTGCTTATGTTGAGATTGTGTTGTTACATGATTGTTTGTTTTGATAAATGCTATTTTATATACGTACTATATATATTTATTTAACGAATAAGACTTGACCTATCCGATCTTCTTCTTAGAAGATGCCTCCTCGAAGGAACACTCAATTGCCCACAACCGAGGTAGAATTAAAGGAACGCATCTCACAGGCAATCGCACAGCATGAGGCCCTTCGCTCCGAACACAGCGGAGGCACCTTAGAGAATAACCCACCTAACGGTAATGTTTAAGTCACCTAAGACACATTACAATACGTTTGGACATTTCAAAGTGTGCTTTGCTATTGCTTTCTGTGAATGATGTTGTCTGTACACAGGCTGTACTTACAAGCAGTTTTTGGACTGCAAGCCTCTGAACTTCGACGACACTGGAGGTGCCGTTGCTTTCGTGAGATGGGTTAAGAAGACAGATTCTATGCTGCGGATGAGTAAGTGTGCGCCAGAGCATCAAGTCACTTACATTTCTGGACTGTTTCTCGATGGGGCTCTGTCATGGTGGAACCTTCAGGTTCAAACTTTGGGTGAAGCAGCTGCGTATGCGTTATCATGGGATGAATTGAAAGAGCTGATGCGAAAGAAGTATTGTTTCTGAGCCGAAATTCAGAAGTTGGAAACTGAATTTTGGAAACTGAAAATGGAAGGTCCCAAAGTAGCTGAGTGTGTGCAGAGATTCCATGATTTATCTCGTGTTGTCCCTTATTTGGTAGAACCAGAGTTCAAGAAGGTTGAACGCTTCATTTGGGGACTGCCACCCCAAATACTGAGCATGGTAACTGCTTCCAAGCCACCAACAATTACTGAAGCCATCGACTTGAGCGTTGCATTGACTGAAGAAGCGATTCGTCTGGGGAGGTTCTCAATTTCTGAGACTAAGAAGAAAGAGACTCATGTAGAGTCGTCAGGAGAAAACAAAAGGAAGTTTTCGAATTTCAAGAAGGGTACCTAAGGGAACAACAACAGTGCTAGCAAGCGGAGAGATGCTAACCCACTAGCCGAGGTCAGGACTAGTGCTGCAAATGTTGAGAACAAAGGGAAAGGATACATGGGCACTCTGCCTAAGTGTGATGTATGTCAGTTTCATCATGCCGGCCAGTGCTGGTTTAGGAAGTGTGGTAATTGTGGAAAGAATGGTCATTCTAAGGAAACGTGTTGGGTTGGAACCGGTCGTGGGAATGGTGGACAAAGAGGAAATGGAAATGGTAATGGCAATGGCAACCGTGGTGGAAACGGTTATGGGAATAGAAATCAGGGAGGAAACAATAATCAGGGAGGTAATGGAAACCAGAATGGAAATGGAAACCAGGCGGGAAACGGAAACCGCGAGGGAAATAATAACAACAATCAGGGTGGTACTGGAAACGGTCAAGGTTGCTTTGGTTGTGGTGATGTAGGGCACTTCAAGTGGGATTGCCCAAAGAACAACCAAGCTCAGGGAAGAGTATTCAACATTGGAGCTAGGGAAGCTCGCCAAGATCTGAACGTAGTCACTTGTATGTTCCATATTAATCAACATTTTGCATCTGTGCTATTTCATACCGGTGCCGACTATAGCTTCGTATCTCGAGAGTTTAAGAATATACTTGGTTTAGTAGCTAGTAAGTTAGACGTCCCATATTCGATAGAACTAGCTAATGGGAAGCTAGTAGAAGCCAATGAAGTGATTAGAGGTTGTGTGATAGAGCTTGGAGAGCGTAAGTTCTCGATAGATCTTCTGCCAGTTGAGTTGGGAAGTTTCGACGTAGTAGTTGGGATGGATTGGTTGTCGAGTAATCGAGCTGAGATTGTATGCCATGAGAAGGTTATCCGTATCCCGATGGCGAATGAAGAGACGATCGTGATTCATGGGGAGAAGCAGGATAGACCTCTACGGATTATCAGTTGTTTGAAGGCACAGAAGTTTTTGCGTAAAGGATGTGTTACCTTCTTAGCTCATGTCATGGACAAAGAGGCCGAAGAACCGAAGCTCGAGGATATCCCTGTGGTAAGGGAATATCCTGAAGTCTTCCCCGAAGACTTGCCAGAATTACCTCCTTAACAACAAGTCGAGTTCTGCATTGACTTGGTTCTAGGCGTCGCGCCTGTAGCCAAGGCACCTTATCGACTTGCGCCTTCAGAGATGCAAGAGTTGTCAACGCAGCTTCAGAAGCTACTGGACAAGGGATTTATAAGGCCAAGCTTCTCGCCTTGGGGAGCTCCAGTACTGTTTGTCAAGAAAAAGGACGGTAGCTTTCGTATGTGCATCGACTACCGGGAGCTGAATAAGTTAACCATCAAGAATCGGTATCCTTTGTCGAGGATTGATGATTTATTCGACCAACTTCAAGGATCAAGTCATTATTCAAAGATCGATCTTCAATCAGGTTATCACCAGTTGCGGATTCAAGAAGAGAATGTACCGAAGACTGCCTTCAGAACTCGTTATGGACATTACGAGTTTCTAGTGATGCCGTTTGGGTTGACTAATGCACCAGCAGTGTTTATGGATTTGATGAACCGGGTTTGCAAGCCATATCTCGATAAATTCGTGATCGTATTTATCGATGATATTTTGATCTATTCGCGGACAAAGGAAGACCATGAGCAACACCTCAGAGCCATCTTAGAGCTGCTAAAGAAGGAGAAGCTCTATGCTAAGTTCTCGAAGTGCGAGTTTTGGATACGTGAGGTGTAATTCCTCGGTCACGTGGTAAATGAAAATGGAATTCATGTGGATCCCACCAAGATCGAGGTGATTAAGAATTGGAAAACTCCGAAGACGCTGACCGAGATCCGACAGTTTCTGGGTTTAGCAGGCTACTATCGCAGATTCATTGAGGATTTCTCCAAGATAGCTCAACCGCTGACCTCCCTCACTCAAAAGGATAAGAAGTATGAATGGGGAGATAAACAAGAAGAAGCCTTTTAGCTGCTTCAGAATAAGCTTTGCGATGCACCTATTTTATCCCTACCCGAAGGCACCGACGACTTCGTGGTCTATTTTGACGCCTCGCGTCAGGGATTGGGCTGTGTGCTAATGCAACGCCAAAAGGTTATCGCTTACGCTTCGCGCCAATTAAAGGTCCATGAGAAGAACTACACCTCGCATGATTTGGAATTAGGCGTAGTGGTGTTTTCTTTGAAGATTTGGCGACATTATCTATATGGTACTCGATGTACGATTTTTACGGATCACAAGAGCCTTCAGCACATAGTTGATCAGAAAGAGCTTAATATGAGACAGCAACGATGGGTTGAGTTATTAAATGATTATGACTGCTAGATTAAGTATCATCCAGGAAAGGCGAATGTGGTGGCAGACGCCTTGAGTCGAAAGGAAAGGATCATACCCATAAGGGTTAGGGCTTTAGAGATGATTATTCAAACAGATCTCTCGTTGCGTATTCGTGCTGCACAAAGAGAAGATCTTAAGAAGGAGAACCTTAAGGATGAATATCTCCGAGGAATGGAGAAAAAGTTGGTACCCAACGAGAAAGGAACCTTGTATTTTATGGGACGAATTTGGGTTCCGCTTTTTGGTGGTCTTAGAGAGGTTATTTTTTATTAAGCTCATAAATTGAGGTACTCGATCCATCCAGGATCGGACAAGATGTACCAAGATTTAAAGGATTATTATTGGTGGCCAAGACTTAAGGGTGATGTTGCTATGTACGTTGGAAAGTATTTGACTTGTGCCAAGGTGAAGGCCGAGTATCAGAAGCCTTCAGGTCTTCTGCAACAGCCAGAAATACCCATGTGGAAGTGGGAGCAGATTTCTATGGACTTCATAACCATGTTGCTCAGAACTCCCAGAGGTCGTGATACGATTTAGGTAATCGTGGATCGATTGACAAAGTCTGCACATTTCTTGCCGATTAGAGAAAAGTATAACACTAGTAAGCAAGCTGAGCTTTACCTAAGGGAGATAGTTGCACGTCATGGAGTGCCTATCTCAATTATATCTGATAGAGATGGACGATTTATGTCAAGGATTTGACAATCCTTCCAGGAAGCTTTTGGTTCTCAGTTGAATTTGAGTCCAGCTTTTCACCGCAGACGGACGGTTAGAGCGAGAGAACGATTCAAACATTGGAAGAATGCTATGTGCTTGTGTAATGGATTTAGGTGGCAGTTGGGATACTCATCAACCTTTGGTTGAGTTTCCTATAACAACAGCTACCATACAAGCATCCAAGATGCACCGTTCGAGGCTCTCTACGGACGCAAGTGCCGATCACCGTTATGCTGGGCAGATGCAGGTGATGGACAGATGGTTGGTCCCGAACTGGTCCAAGAAACGACAGATAAGATCATGCAGATCCGAGAGCGAATCAGGACAGCTCGTGATCAACAGAAGAGTTATGCAGACCAAAGATAAACCCTTGGAATTTGAAGTGGGTGATATGGTTTTGTTAAAAGTTTCACCTTGGAAAGGTGTGGCACGCTTTGGGAAGCGTGGAAAGTAAAACCCACGATTTATCAGGCTATTCAGGATTCTTGAAAGAGTTGGTTCTGTAGCATACAAGTTGGAGCTACCAGCAGAACTAAATGGTGTTCATGATAGATTCATGTATCTAATCTGAAGAAAAGTCCAACTCAGGAGACAGTGGTCATCCCTGCGGATGAAGTGCACATCGACGACACACTCCACTTTACAGAAGAACCCGTTGAGATTACAGATTGGAAGGTTAACAAGACTCGGAGAAGTAGTGTTAAGCTTGTCAAGGTTAGATGGAACGCACGTCACAGCCCAGAGTTTACTTGGGAGCGTGAAGACCATATGAAAGCAAAGTACCCGCATTTGTTCCCTAACTCCCCTGCAGCTAATAGTAAAGCTTAAAATTTCGGGACGAAATTTTCTTAACAGGGGGAGAATGTGACAACTGTCAAAATTCCAGGTATCCGTAGAATGATTAGACAATGATTAGTGCTTAATGACTGTGCTGAATTTCAATTAATGACTTGAACTGCTTTCTGATTATTGTTATCATACATATATGTGCATCATATATTGCATAATGTCATATCATTATTGCATGTAGACTTTATTGATTCAAATGATGCACGAAACAAAGTTAGCACAGTTATCAAACAAATCAGAAAAATGCTGACGGAGTTCAGTACAAAGACAGACATGGTATTGAGACATAGAATGAGCCAGAAACCAAGAGTTACACTAGTATAGTGTGTAGGAAAGTAAGGATCACAAAACTTCCTTCCTAGTGATAGTTTAAGTGCTGGAAAGTGCCTGAAACTCACTTAAATTGCTGAAATCAGCAAAAATCAACAAAATTCAGCTTTTAAACACTTTAATATCATGCAGAAATATGGTTAAATGTTCCAGAATGCTTTCCTAAGTGTCGGGAATCAAAACTGTCACAAAAGGTAACATAAAGCTCACTAAACTGCATAGTTTAGCACCTTAACGAACCAGTAACCAACCGAACAACCGGACACTACCCGAAACACCAAATTTTCACTAGAAGCATTGTTTTAACATTACCAAGCTAGTTATGGTCCCTGAACATCATAACACACTAAATAACATACTAATAAATAAACACCCTAACTATAACATTAGATTTCAGCTACATAATCTAACTATTAGTTACACCCTAATCTAGACCCCCCTATTCTCGGCCAACATACATGGCCCACATATGATTTTATTTGTTGATTATATTAGATTATGTTTCTTCTTTTAAAACACATAAACCATTAGTTAAACAAGTGTTGGAAGTTATAAGAATTAACCACTAGAAATTAAACTCATCATTCTCATTTCAACACTTCACACAAACTCATCTTCTTCCCTCTCCTTACCTTACGGCCGTGAACACACACCCACACATCCATCTTCATCTTTCAATTCTCATCCATTCCAAACATTTCCAAAGGTGTAAGAGGCAACATAAGGAAGCTAGGAACTCTTGGAAGTTAAAGGACCTCTCATACAAGCTTTTAACCACCTCTTCTTCATCTTGTGATCATCCCTAGCCTTGACCTAGTAGTAAGTTCATCTCCATCCATTTTTACATCTTATTTTGTTGGTTAAAAGATGGTATAAGTTGATAATCTTGAAGAACACTATGAATCAATAACATGAAACTTGAACATAAGACTAAAATCATAAGAAATCATGTTGTTTAAGTGTTGTTATGCTTGTTGATTGTTGATTGCTCATGTTATTGATGTTAATCATCATGTGATCTTGCTAGATGGTGATTAAAGACATAATCTAGTAAGATGAGAGAATGATTATGTTGTAGATCAATAGATCATCCTTGTGTAAATCATGAACTTGAAGTGTAAATTGTTTTTCTTGTAAAATGATGATCAAAGTGAATATAAAGTCTTGTAAACCTATGATTTCAAGAATGATTTTTCAAGATACCAAGTTAAAAATACAAGATTTACATAAGCTTGGTTCTTAAAGAAATTAACCATATTGTTGGTGGTTAATCAAGTGTAGAAAAATATATTTAACAAGAAAAACTCAAGAAGAAATATTTTTAGAAAATTTATTTACAAGGTGTAAACATCTAATTTCTTCAATAATGATGCTTTTAAATAAACAACCACACTTTAAAGGGTAACTAAGCCCACTAAACACACTAGTAAGTTACTACAATTTTTTGTAAATTTTCAAGTTCAAGAAGTAGTGATTAATGCTTGATTTTGGCAAATTGGTAAGTGTTGATTGGTTTATTGTTGATTGTGGTGATCTATAAAAGAAAATGATATGCTTTGAAAGCATGGAAACCTCCATTTTTAAGGGGAAACTATGGCAAAAATTTTCTAGAAATTTAACACTTAGAAAAATATTTTTAAACAAATATATACAAGTATATTTTAAACCATAAATTTTCATATAAAGTTTGCCATAATTTTTGTTACAAAAATTATAAATATTGGAGGTTGGTTATTGTAAATAAAAGTGACTAAATAAGTATTTAGGAAAATATATATTTAGATGTCACCATGTGTGTGATTATTTGTATATTATGTATATTAGTTGTATTATTTTAGGACTTGAAATAATATAACTCACCAAAATACCAAGAAATTACAATCCAAAATTCTAAAAAATAAAAGCATAAATTATACCCAAAATATTGGAGAAACCGAACAAGGAATATAACTTACAAAAATATTCCGGAATTTAATTCATAAGTATAATTTGGTAAATAGTATTTTGGACACAAGAGAGCATAAATATGATTTTTTACAATTATTACAAAGATATATCATATTTTTGACAAGAAGAAAATATAGTATTTTTGGGTAGATAAAAATATATATTATCTTGAAATTATTGGAAGATAATATTTTTGGGAGGAAATATATTTTCTTAAATAAAATTGGAACACATTATTTTTGGGTGAAAATAGATTTGTATATATTTTCTAAGTTAGACTTGAAAAGATATTATTTTTGAGGTTTATCTGAGAATTATAAATATTTTTGCCAAAGGAAAAATTATCAATAATTTTTCTATGTAATGTTTCTTAAAATATATATTTTGAGAATATATATTGATGAATTTTTATTAGAAATATTATTCCGGAAAAGTTAATACAAAAATTAAAGTATCAGAAACTTAATAAACACAATAAAAACACGTATTCTCATACGTATACATATACACCAGAATACGCCACCGATGCTTGGCAAAAATATGCAAGTATAAGAATACGAGTATAAATACACCCATCCTTGGGAAGTTACACATGTACAAATACAAAAAAGTGACAAGTTAAGATATATTATTTTAACAATTATTCCAAAATATAATAAATATAATTTAAGTTAAAATATTTATTATTTTAGCAAATAATTATATAACTTGGAATAATATTAAAGACACAATGACACGTAACTCAAAGACACTAATTAAGACTAAGTCAAGGCATGACCCGCTCGTCTATTAAACCGTAGTACGTTGTAGGTAGTCGTGCACATGAGTAGTAGCTTTGGGTGACATTTGGATACGAAGAACGCAAGATTGTGGGTTCATGTCCCCCTTTTCTTTTAACTGTTTACGGTTTTATAACTTCGGGGGTGAAGTACATGTTACAAATTGTTTACAAACGTTTATATATGGTATGGTTAGCTAAGGAATGTAGTGCTAGATCATGTGAGTGGTGGGTACAACGCTTAAGACCATTAATCCTCGTAGTAGGACCGAGGGACATGAGTGATAGATCTATTTGGGTGTAGCGAGCCCCACCCATGTGGACCGGGGATTTGGCCCATGAGGTGACTATGTCTTACAGCCGGAGGCCTTGTACAAAATCTGCTAGGATTGAGCCTTCCTGCATCACGTCACACATATTAATGGCCTTGCAAACCATTAATTGATCTGTTTCCTTGTTTGCTTTCATACCGGGTTTACATAACATACATACTTACAATGATTTCAAAGGTTTATTCGTGCACACATACAAAACACATGAACTCGCTCAACTTTTGTTGATGTTTTCAAGCTACATGTATTTCAGGAAACTAAGTATGGATCTAGCGGGCGTTGGAAGTTTTCAAGGGTTGTTTGGAATAAAAGATGCCATCCGGTGTCTAAGGGTTTGTGGTTGTGTATCTTATCCTGGATAAGATACATAGTCCAAAACCTAGTTTTTAGTAGTATCTTTTGTCGAGTCCTTATGGAACTCTAAAACAACTTGAATGGTTTGTAATTTGGATTTGAAGTCTGTGTTTGGATTTTAAGACAATGTTATTTATAATGTTTTAAACTTAATCTATAGATGAACATCTTTGGTTTTATCATATAGTTGTTTGTTATGGTTGAATGCAATGATATTAAGCAAGTCACACGTAATCACGCTTCCGCAAAAGTCAGGGTGTGACAGTTAGGAGCAGCATTGTTGTTGTTGTTTCCTTCAATAGTGACGTGTCTAACGGCAGGAGGAGTTTCAGCATTTTCAGTCTTCAACAGAGGGCAATCTCATTTGAAATGAGCCTAATTCTTGCAGTTGTAGCATCTCAGCTTAGATTTATCGAAACCAGCTTTTCCAAGAGCCAGACGCTTTCCATTCTTGTCTTGAAACTTTTTCAACCTTGGAGTTATCATAGCCATCTGCCATTTCAAATCCATCTCCTCCATGTCATCTGGATCGACTTGATACATGTCTTCAGCTATGAAGATTTCTTTCTGGAGTTCTCCTGACATCAAAGCTTCATAGCTGCTCAGAAACATGTTGAAAAGTGCCACATTCTCAATTGAGATTTTTAATTCTTGAGTGTCACCGACCACAACTGTCTTTTCACTAGACTGTGGAGCCTTGGATGCGCTTGCGGAAGCGTTGAAGTAAGCTGTGTTTGGAGCTTGTTGACTAACACCTTCAAATGTAAGAAACGCCACGTTCTTCAATCCTACAGTTGACTGAGCGGACTTTAGAGTATAACCAGCTGTATTCATTTCTCTTTTGTTTACATCCATTTCGAAAGCTTTCAGAGTGTTCATCAGATTAGATAGGGTGACATGATTCGTGCTGTTGAGGAAATCCCGTTTTATCATCATGCATTGCAGACTCCATTTTTTAGAAGTGAGTCCAAAAGTTTCTTTATGGCAGCATGCTTGTTAATAGGTTTTCCGGCCTTCTTCATCTTGGTCATCATATTCAGAAAGCGACTGATATGATTGGAAAGACTTTCTCCACGGATTCCGCCAAACATATCATATTCTTTCTGCACCATGTCTCTTTTGTTTTGAATCAGCTCTTCATTTCTCTCGTAGTAGTCAATCAAAGCTAACCAGAGATTGTTTGCAGTGGTGTATTCTGCAAACATGTTACAGACATCAGTTGACAAAGCCATGGTTAAAGCAGCTTGTGCACGACGGTCTCGTTGGATTAGAGCTTTGTCTTCTTCAGTGTAGGTTGTGGGGTCGGTATTTGCAACTATCACATCGCCTCGAACCACCGTTGGTATGTGGGGTCCAACGATGACGGAAATCCATTGATTGTAATCTGTGTATTCAAAGAACGATTTGATGCGATTTTTCCAAGTACCAAAATTAGCTGATCCTTTCAGTTTGGTGGTCTTGTAGCAGTTCCGGTCTCAAGTTCAGCTTGAGTAATTGGATTCAGTTGGTTCAAAGACATTTTGATTGGATATTAGTTTAAGTTTGCTGAACAGAAGGTAATTACGGCAGATGATGAAATAGTACACAATTTTGCCGGTAACAGAAGCAACTTCGCCGAAGATTAGACTTGAAACTTAGAGACAGTAACAACTTCGCCGGTAACGATGTAGAATTGAGATTAATTTCGCTGATTGAACAAATTCGTCGGTGATTCCACTGATCCTACATGAGCGAGTTTAGCTAATTCCGCTGAGACAAACAAAGCACACGTTAGATTGGCTAATTTTACCGGTCACCATGATAAAAACGTTGTGGTTCTTTATAACTGTCCTCGAAGTCGCCTTCGATAATTTTGCTAATGGGTCAAACGAGTTATTTCGCCTGTAACGGACAACTACGCTTGTATGTAATCGGCGTAATTGTCAATTATGCGATATTCAAGATAAATTCGCTATCTTCAAAAATATCTACGCCAGATTCAAATTTATCTACGCCAGACAGGGTTTAAACACGAACAAAAACCCTCTAATCACTCAAAAACGACCCAAAAACCATGTTTCTTTGTATAAAAATGAACCAAATGATTACCAAATCACTGATTAACAACAACCTATCGATTAAACACACCAAATCAAGCCATTTTAGAAAAAAAATTTTGAAAACCTTGAAACTTTTGAAAAACCTTCAAAACTTGAAGAATCTTAACAAAAACACAACAATCAAGAGCACTAAGGCTCTGATACCAAATTGTAGATCCCAAAATCACTCCGGGTGACAGTGGTATGATTGTTTTGATCCAAACACCTATTGATTAGGTGCTTGAACTTGCAAAAGTTAAGAAAAATCAAAACATGAAGATGAAGCTTTTGGTTTGATGATATACAACAAGTGTTGTATTGATTCCAATCAAGTATAAACGCTAACAAGCACCTAGAAATTCGGATGAGCACAAGATCAATAAGCATAACACAAGGTTTCATCAGCTAAAAAGCTTGGCTAGGGTTTGCATATCATTCATATTTATAGTAGTCTGACCTGCCAGTGTATTTATAAATACGCTGGCATCTTAAATACGCCAGTTCAGAAATACATCTTACAAAATATTACATTTTAGACCCCTGGACTTATAAAAAGCTACAAAAACATAACTAAAACAATCCAGAACAAGTATCAACGATCTCAAATGACCTAACACCAACACCCCGAACTCCAACTGAAATCCGTCAATTTTTGGATTAGCGGGATACTACCAAAGATTTGTCCAAGACTTCTCGAAGATTGCACAGCCTCTTACTAGTCTAACTCAGAAGGGTGTTACCTATCGATGGGGTGATGCTCAAGAGTCCACGTTCCAACACTTGAAGGTAAAACTTTGTAGCGCACCCATTCTCTCCTTACCCGAAGGCACAGACGACTTTGTTGTTTATTGTGACGCGTCCATCGAAGGACTCGGTTGTGTGTTGATGCAACGTGAAAAAGTTATTGCTTATGCATCACGCCAACTCAAAGTTCATGAGAAGAACTATACTACCCAAGATTTTGAGCTGGGAGCAGTAGTATTCGCACTCAAGATACGGAGACATTACTTGTACGGAACCAAGTGCACCATTTACACCAATCACAAGAGTCTCCAGCATATTTTTGATCAAAAAGAGTTGAACATGCGACATCGGCGATGGGTCGAACTTCTAAATGATTACGAGTGCCCGATCAGATATCACCCAGGCAAGGATAATGTTATAGCCGATGCCCTCAGCCGAAAGGAAACAAAACCTAAGCGAGTACGTGCGTTACCGCTTACTATTCACTCCAATCTTCCTACTCAAATTCGAAACGCTCAGATTGAAGCACTGAAGGAAGAAAACTTTCTCGCTGAGTACATGCGAGGCATTGAGGTCAAATGCAAGGAAGACGATACATACTACTTCGCAGAATGTATTTGGGTTCCATTCTATGGAAACCTAAGAGAGCTTGTGATGGATGAAGCACACAGGTCTCGCTACTCGATAGATCCTGGTTCTGATAAGATGTAGCATGACCTCAAAACCTTATATTGGTGGCCTAGTATGAAAGCTAGCATTACCAAGTATGTTAGCAAATGCCTGACCTACGCTAGGGTCAAGATCGAATACCAAAAGCCATCAGGGTTGCTGCAACAACCGGAGATACCAACATGGAAATGGGAGTAAATTTCAATTGATTTCGTCACTGGTTTACCTAGATCTCAACGAGGGAACGACACTATTTGGGTGATCGTAGATCGACTGATAAAATCTGCACATTTTCTAGCGATCAAGGAAACCGACAAGTTTTCAACACTCGCAAATATCTATTTGAAGGAAGTAGTTGCTAGGCATGGAGTGCCAACTTCCGTTATTTCTGATCGTGACCCACGTTTCGCTTCTGAATTGTGGCAAGCAATGCACAAATCCTTTGGCTCACCTTTACACATGATCACTGCCTATCACCCATAAACGGATGGTCAAACTGAACGTACCATTCAAACTCTCGAAGACATGCTGCTAGCATGTGTTATCGACTTTGGTAACGGCCGGGAAAGACACCTTCCTTTGGTGGAATTCTCGTAGAACAATAGTTACCATACCAGCATTAAGGTTGCTCCGTTCGAGGCTTTGTACGGACGGAAATGCCGATCACCTCTATGTTGGGCTGAAGTTGGTGACAACCAAATCACTGGCCCAGAACTTGTTATCAACACGACGGAAAAGATTGCCCAAATCAGACAACGAATGGCGGCAGCTCGTGACCGTCAGAAAAGCTACGCTGATAAGCGTAGTAAACCTCTAGAATTCTAGGTCGGGGACCTGGTTCTACTCTAAGTCTCACCTTGGAAAGGTGTGGTTCGCTTTGGAAAACAGGGCAAGCTTAATCCACGCTATGTTGGACCCTTTGAAATCACTGAGAAAATCGGTACAGCGGCGTATAGACTGAACCTGCCAGAAGAACTCAGTGGTGTACAGAACGTTTTTCAAGTGTCAAATCTGAAAAAGTGTCTGTCAGATGAGACCCTCATTGTTCCCTTCAAGGAACTCACTATCGATGACCAGCTACGTTTTGTCGAAGAACCGGTGGAGATCATGGACCGGGAAATCAAAACTCTTAAACATAGTAAGTTACCTATACTCCGAGTTCGTTGGAACTCACGTCGTGGCCCAGAGTTTACCTGGGAATGAGAAGACCAAATGAAACATAAGTATCCTCAGTTGTTTAAGAAAGATGAGTCCAGTACTGAAGCTACTACTGAATTTTGGGACAAAATTCCAAATCAACAGGGGGATGATGTGACACCCCATGAAAACACTCAAAAAAACTAGGGATGATGTGACAACTCGTAATTTGCAAAGTCTTTCCTATGTATCTTTTCTTTCCATGTTATACTTTGTGATGTAATTTACGTGTACGTGATACGAAATAAATAAATACGTTTGATTTCACTTGAGTAATTGTAAGTTGATTAAGATAGTATAAGCAGGTATGTATGCGTCAAATCTGGTCGCACAAAACCCTTGGGTCGCACACCTCGCTTATGACCACACACCCTTGTTTCTAGTTGATCATGATTTATTCTCGACCCAAACAAAACCCAAAGTTGGGCCCGGCCCTCTTTGTAGCGCATACACACACCCGAATAGGTGTGTGATTCCCATAATAGTTCATAACACAAAATATAACACCAAACCCTAGCTCTCTTCCTTCTTCTTCGAACTCGACGGCAATCCTTTCCTCTCTCCTTCTCGAAGTTTCTTGCTAAGAACATATCGGCTCTACCTTAAACCCGGACGTGGTTGACCACATTAGCTCAAGTGACTTTTATCTACCGATCTAAACTAAGGTGAGTTCACACTTCTTATAAAAGCATGTATTCTCTGTGGATTGGGAAACGAAATAAACAAACAACTATCTCCTTGTGTGGGATACAACTACATATTCTCCTTGGGTAGGATACAGGAAACCTTGTCTCCATGTGTGGGACAACATGTTAATTTACTATTATACTACATGTCTTAAGCGCACTATACGGAACTCTATCTGAAAGTCCCTACACATTTTATATCGATTAATCGTCGGGCCAATGGCGAACGGGATATTAGTTTAATAGCGCTATTAGGTTTAACAAGCCTCACACCGTGCCGCAGAGGACGGGCATGAACTAGTATGCCTGGGTACTAGTCAATGACGATAGACATTGACGCAGGGCGCTAAACATAACCACAGTTAGTTTCGTTATGACAACGAGTTTAGTAGCTTAAAAAAGTGGGGTAGCTCCCCATGACATGTTTTATAAGAATAGAGTAATTTAACGAACTTATGTTTTTGGAACAACACTAAATAACTGTGAACTCGCCAACATTTTTGTTGATACGTTACTACATGCTTTGCAGGTGGTTAGGTTAATTGTTGGAGCTTGCATGGAGGAATGGTCGTTGTGGGAAATGAATCGTTGTGGGGTTCATGATAAACACTATGAATTCTAAACATTTACTTTGGTTTTGAACTTAATGCTTCCACTGTTAACTTAGACTCTGTTTTGAACTGTTAGACACTAATCATATTGATTGTGTTGGATTTTATTTATTTTATTAAATTGTTCAATATGATTGCTGGCATGATCCTGGTTAGTCACACGCCTCGCGGTAATACTCCGCTTCTGGATTTTGAGGGTGTGACATATAATTTCTTTTAGAGTGAAAAAGTGAGATTTCGAAAAAGAATTATGACTATGTGAGACTATTGTTAGTATAGTGAAGAAGAAGTGGAGACTGTAAAAGTATCTCTTTCAATGTTCTCAATAGTGGTATGATTAGAGGAAATCACACAATACATCACTGGAAAAAGGTAGTTGGAATCCAAAATGATAAAAGAGTACATATGCTAATGAATAACAAATAAGCGACCAGTCCAGGACTAGTTGAAAATTTTTGACAAATCACTGACGGATGTATAATATATTTAAAAAAATTAATGATTATTTTATATATTTGTTGGTGAAACCAAAGTTTCTTGAAGTGTTCTTTTATTTCGAGGTTCCTGAATAGTACTTTCAAGCACAATAAAATATTACTAGGGGATTTTAAGTGCATGATATTAAACATGATATTCTAGTAAAATACATCCTTAATATATAAAAATGTAAGTCATCATATTGTGATAAATGTCGAGTTTTTTTAGTTGTAGTCAGTAAAATCGTAGGATGTGACATGTGTGGTGCTGTCCCATATGCCGTTACTAGATGTCATTCCTTTTTAGCAAAACATGTTTTCTGACGTATCATTGTATGGACGTGATTTCAAAGGAAAAGTCTTTGGTTGAAAAGCCCGAGGCGAAGAGTCTTTAGGAGGAAAGAGAGAAGAAATTATATTGTATTTCACAAGGATTGGAACAAACAAATTAAAAAAAGAGTGGAGCGAAAGTAAGGTACCAAGAAAAGGGATAATATTTTTTTGGTATATTTATTTATGGACAACATCATGGAGCCGATTTTCTTTCTTCTATTATCAAATAATTGCACATACTTATTTTGAAAGGAACTCCACTATATGAATCGTCTTGCTTTTTTCTTTTCGTGTTTTACTGTATTTTTCACCTATACCTCTATACGAATCGTCATGCTTTTTTATTTTTCTTTAATATCCTCTTATTTTACCATAAAAATTTTAATACTCCTATTATGTCTACGTTATCGTATCGTTCTTGATCAAGATTTGCTTAAGTAACTGGCTACATCTTTATCATTTGACACTTCAAACACAATTGAGGTAGAGTTACAATTATTTCAATTATTGTAGTAGCTACAAATGATGGGATTACTCCTCAAACGAACATATGTAAATTCGTCTTCCAACTACGAGAAGCACCTTGAACACATGAACCTGGACCGATCGACACAGACACGATGTGCGAAAACCATCGCGTGTCTTGTACTGCACTGTAGAATTCTTACAGAAGGTGTAGAAGATGCGAAAAACGATCAATCTATGAATACACTGAGTATTCACAGATGAACAATCACACACAGTGAAGAACACACAAAGTTAGGGTTTGTTTCTCTCTCTAGAATGCAATCTTGCACATGAAGTTTTCTCCAAAAAGCCTTTTCTTCATTACTGATTCACCCAGAATATATACATATACAAGGATGGTCTACATAAATCCTGACAACAACAAAACTTGTAGGAACGTTATACGACCTGACGAGTCGATCAGAAGAGTGCTCAGACTGAATCAGAGGCGGAATTCATTGATTCTGTCTTTGTTTAGCTTGATTTCACTAATTTGTCTCAGTTTATTGCACTTTATAACAGGTTACAAGCTCTGGAGATGATTTGGCAGGGCTTCGCCGTACCATACAAGACCACACACACCTTCTACTCTCTAGTTCCGCTCATGTGTGCCTATTTATAGGCCTGATGGGTTCGCTTATATGTACATGACCATATGAGCGGACCTATATGGATGACACATAAGCGGACCTACTATCTTGACATATAAGCGGACCTATCTAACTCATGTGTTTCTTTATTTTCTTTCACTGTACAATCATCCCTAACCCAAGACTCGAACTAAGATGTAGTCGACAGACAACTGCACCAACAGACTCCCCCTTGAATGTTGACGGAATCTTCAGTGAGAGTCTTCAACATGACAACTCTTCAATCTCGATCGGTCTTCTTCAGGAACTCTTCCTGGAATCATATACCCGGATCTTTCTCTAGTTCTAACTTTCGTCAGACTCCCCCTTTCATCGAGCTGGGATCGCCGTCTGGAATTTGTTATCACCATTGAAATCAAATCCTGGTTTTTAAAGTTTAAGTTCTCCTCAGGTTCTGATTAATCTCCTGGCTTTCGTAGCAACAGGATCAGAAACCTACACATCTCAAACACTCTATTACAAACAAAACAATGTTGTGATTCAACTTAATGAATCAACTAAATATTTAAGAATCATTTTCATTTAAAATTGTTTGTTTGATTTTTTTTTTAAATTTGAAACATTTCAAACCATTTAACCAACCCAACTGTTCATCTTGTTTAGCCTTTGAGATTTTGAATATCAGCTTTTCAACATCAGTTGTCAAAAATCTTTTTGGATTTTTCAAACTATGAAACACAAACGCAATAACAGAAATTAAATGCAGAAATGAAATATGTACAAACATATTTTTGTGAGTTTGCGAAAGAGGATCAGATCAGTTTTTAGACAAATCACAAGCACCGTTAAGCTCTTAATCGTTTTAAGCTCTAAACGATTCACGTTGATTGACGATATGTTTGTCCTCTTAAGCTCAATCTAAAAACTTTCGACATGCTTACCGATACGTTAAAGTATATTAATTTAACACTAAATTCTTATGGACCCCACGATCTCAGCATATCCCCTCATCATGCAATACACTGACTCAAGTAATGCCTTTAAACTTTTATCAACTGTGATTTGTGCTAAAATAAAGCAGAATGTTTAAAAATTAACAATCAGGTCGATACTTCTGTATACGCAGAGAAAGTCCAATGTTTAAACAAAATAAGAAAAATAAAACATGTTGAAGTTGTTTAGGCTTTAACCACCAGGTCGATACTTCCGTATACGCAGAGGTGATCCAAAGCTTAAACGAAACACCAAAGAAAATAAAGCAGAACGTTTAGGCAACAACATCCATGTCGATACTCACGTATACGCAGAGGATGTCCGATGCTTAAACAAAATAAAGAAATAAGACAAGTTTAAATCTTTGCAAAATGAAATGCACAATCACAGCGACTTTTCAGGAAAGTTGTGAAAGTTCACAAACTTAACCAGTTTTATGTCTTTCGACAATCAGCGATTACTGAGTAGGCACACAATCAAGAAGGACAAAACTAAGTACTATGCTTTCAATCATGTTTCCCACTAGAACTAGGCTTTTTCATTTAGGTTTGTATCATTCTCGCAAATCTACTAGTCTAGCTGAGCCTACCGTCACATCTTTAGTGAGATCGTTTATCACATTATATCTTTCCATTTCTTTAGCATGCTGTGATAGTCCAACTGATCTACTATCATTTCCTCTTTTTCACAACAAAACTCATTTTTGCATTTTTTTTTACTGTTTTTGGTATTTTCAAATTTTCTAATTTTTTAAAATTTTTTACTCCCCCTAAAATCAAAATATGTCTCAATTTTGATTTTCTGGGAAAATTTGAAAACAAGCTGTACAAGAAACGTGACAACATGATGAAAATTACTTCAATTCTCCATTCACTTGACTTGAACAATCAGAACTCCCCCTGACAACAAAACATTTTCCCATGGTGATTTCAAAACACTTAAGTTTGTTTTAATCAAAATGGTTTTTCCGGAAAATTAGTTTTGTAAGTCATTTCTCAAACATGGGGTTTCATCACCTTGTTCTTTCAACCACTTGTAAAAACTAACATTTTTAAGATCAATCCTCAAACATCACTTGTAGAAAATCAAGTACAATTTAATGTCCCTGATTTACCACTTTTAAATCGAAATATCACAAATGTGAATTTCTCAAGAAATGTGCCGATTCATGTTCCACGCTTACCAACCTGGGAACTCCGGTAAGTCAGGTTTTTCATTTAAACAGATTCACCCAAGCCTGACGGTCCTTGGGTGATTTTGAATTCTTGTTCAACAATGGTGGAAAATTTTCATCATCCATTGTTAAACCTGAATTCTCATATTTTACCTCAACAACAGGCTCTTATGGCTTTGACGAACCAGAATCATTGCCTGCACATGACTTGTCTGACTTTGACCTGTCAGATTCATTGCCTGAAGGTGGCTTGTCTGACTTTGACACATCAGATTCATTGCCTGAAGGTAGCTTGTCTGACTTCGACGCGTCAGATTCATCGCTAGGAAGTGAAATCTCCACTTTCTTTTTCTTCTTTCCCTCTTTCGTCCTCAGATTTGTATCTGATGAATGCTTTTTGCTTGATTTGTTGTTCTTTGGTGAGCAAGACGATTTATCAGAACTTTTATCTGTTTTACCAGTTGTATCCGAGGACAAAATCTTCTCTAGATACTCTCTGGCCTTCTTTCTCTTCTTTCGCAGTCTGTCTTTTTGCCCTTGAGAAAGCTTTACTTTCTTTTCTTAAACTTTAGGTTCTTGAACCTTCTGTTCTTTGGGCTTTGCTTCGACTTTGACTGATTTCTTTACCTGCTTCTGAGATTCAGCCCTCGATCTTCTCATTGATCTCATTGATTTCTTTACTCTGGCAGTTAACAGCAATGTGTCCTTGATAACCGCATCTGTAACACACTCTGTTATCGTACCAATCACCATTCTCAGTCCAAACCTTCAGATCATAGCACTGTTTGGCTTGGTGATATCCATCTCTCCTCTTGTAAGCTGGTTTTGACTTTGAAGCACTGTGGTCCGACCTGCACCACTTATTACCAACAATTTTTGAGTTTTGATTTTCCAATTTTTGTGGTTTTTTATCACGATTGGATGATTGAACTGATGAGCTTTTATTTTCTTTTTGAACATTTTTCAAAATTTTCTCTTTTTGTTTTTGTTCCACTTTCTTCTTCAAAGGTTTTTGCTTAGAGCATTCTCCCTTTTCAGTTGATTGTGGAACAGTTTCTTGAAACTTTTCTTTTAATTTCAAAAACAATTTTTGTTTTTCGAATTTTTTATTTTCATCATCAGATTTCTCATCACAATCTTCAACTTTGACTTTGTCAAAGTTTGTGACATTGTCACTTATTGGAACTGAATTTAAAGGTTTTGGGCAAGGAATAGTTGAAGTATTCACAAATACCTTCAACTTTTCTTCCCATTCATTGATTTTCTTTTGAGCACATTCTGCTTCCTTTTCAAGTCGAATAATCTTTTCAAGATGAGAATTGATTGCAATTTGTTTTTCAAGATTGTTTTTACCAAACAAATCTCTCTCATCTTCTAAACTTTTTATTTGACTTTGAAAATCTTTCTCAATTTTTACTTTTTCATTTTCCAAATTGTGTATTTGATTTTTCAAAACATTTTTTGATTTTTTAAGATTTTTGTTTTCTAATGACAAACTCTCAACCTCCTTCAAGAGTTTGTCATTTTCAGATGTCAATTTCTCACAATTTTCCAGCAAAACAAGAATTCGTTTATCATCAGCTTTTGTCTCAACCTTTAAAGCTGAACTATTTTCAACCTGTTTCTTTTCCTCATGAACACTTTCATCCTTACTCTCTTCTCCTGATGAATGATCAAAGACAGGTGCGTCTTCTGCAACTTCTTTCTTTAACTCTGGTTCAGGATTCACAGATACATGTTTTTTAGATTCTCCTTTTTCAACCTTGACAACTGGAACTTGTTCAACCTGCCTTTTCACACTAGGTTTGATTTGCTTTTCTGTTGTTGCTGCTTTTACTTCTTTCTCAACTCTGATCTCTTCTATAACAATAACTGCCTTTTGATTCTTTCTTTTTGCATCTTGTTTTGCTTTCAATTTTTCAATTTTATCGGCATAAAATAACTTTTCACTACGTTGATCAGATGGAAGTTGTTGTTTACGATTTTCAAGTTTTTGGATTTCTTCTTCATACTTGTCACCCTCTTCATCAGACGAATGATCAAAAACCGGACCTTTTTCAACAACTTCTTTTGCTGAAACTGTTTCTCCTTCTTGCTTTATCGGAATATACTGCTGAGATTCATAATTCATATATGCCAATAATTCTTCAAAATCCATGTTTCGATGTCAAATGTTCACAAAATAGACTTTTCAAATGAACTTGTTTATCTTTCAAATGAATTGAACTTTTTCAAGCTAACTGACCACACTGTTTGGCCCTTCAAAACTTTGGATTTATCTTGTATGATGGGCCGAGACACTTTAAACCAACCAGACTATGATTTGGGCCGTGAACTATGACTTGGGCCAAGAATTTTCCTTTATGCAATATGTATAACAAATGGCCGACAATATCAAATCAAGACAAATCTGATTGGGCCACTTTATCTTGATCACGTGGGCTGACAACTTTATTCACAAGCCTTCACATGCACACATGTAAATGTCTGATCACATGGGTTGAAACAAAATGGCCAACAACACTTATATCTAGAATCATGCAAATTTATCACATGCAATCTTGAACGGACCAACTCGATGCACTTTATTTCATGCAATTCTTGAATAACTCGTGATTTCTAGTCCCAAAGTACTGACACCTTTAAAACTTTCACATGCAAACTAAAATGGTTCTGATCACCTCTAAAATCTCAGTGAACGACAACAATGCATGAGTCGACAACTAATTAATTGTTTAACACAACCATATGAAATCACGTGATGATACTTGACCGTCAAACCAAAATCACATGCAATGACAACTGATTCTGATCACCTCCTATAAACTGACACAAGAGCGAAACTAGTCAAGTCCTCAAGAGCGAAACATCTGTAGTGTTCACAAAAGCGGATCCAACTGATTTTTACAATGAGCGAACCACAAGAGCGGACCTCAACTATATGTAACTACAAGCGGACCTCTTGAGCGAACCTACAACAAATATGTTCCTAAAAGCGAACCTCTAGAGCGAACCCTCAACAATCAAGTCCCTATGAGCGGACCTCTAGAGCGGAACTACAACAAACCTGATCTTATAAGTGGACCTAAAAAGCGAACCTCTATAGTGACATAAAAGCGGAACCTATTCACGAGCAGTTTTAGGTCATTTTTAGTCCGTATTTTGGTCCAAAACTTTCCAGGGTTTGTTAATGACTTATAATACACAATCTGTGAAATTTTTAGCTGATTTTGACCGTTAAAACTTGATCTGATGATGAAAGAAGGTGTAGAAATCAGAATTTTTGAGCGAAAACGAACTAAACAGTAAGAACTCTTCCTCCTGAGCTCTGATACCACTTGTAGGAACGTTATACGACCTGACGAGTCGATCAGAAGAGTGCTCAGACTGAATCAAAGGCGGAATTCATTGATTCAGTCTTTGTTTAGCTTGATTTCACTAATTTATCTCAGTTTATTGCACTTTATAACAGGTTACAAGCTCTAGAGATGATTTGGCAGGGCTTCGCCGTACCATACAAGACCACACACACCTTCTACTCTCTAGTTCCGCTCATGTGTGCCTATTTATAGGCCTGATGGGTTCGCTTATATGTACATGACCATATGAGCGGACCTATATGGATGACACATAAGCGGACCTACTATCTTGACATATATGCGGACCTATCTCACTTATGTGTTTCTTGATTTTCTTTCACTGTACAATCATCCCTAACCCAAGACTCGAACTAAGATGTAGTCGACAGACAACTGCACCAACAAAACTGGTCCGAATTTACCTAAATACGGACAATACACCCTAAAACAACTTGTGAGTACTTAACGTATAAGTTAACATATAAGTACTGACACTACATGAACTACAAATTCGGACATCCCCAAAGAACTTATAAGTTCGGACAAGCCAAATAATAAGTACTGACACACTTTAAATGACAAATTCAGACACCATACACAGATAGTTGTCCGAATTTGTAAATATATAATAACTTTCAACAATAACAAACAAGTCCCTGAAGTATTTTCAATCTTGAGTAGCATCCAGCATTTATCAACCTGAGGTGCACTTACAGACTCCCCCTTAATATATGTGGGATCTGCAAATCTTCATTAACTCTTCGAGAAGCTGCTTCCCGCTCTAGCCTTGTTCTTCACACAGCATTGAACAAGCGAATACATTGAAAAGCGAGTTTCCTTTCTTCTTTCAGTTAATCCAAAAGAGCTTGTTAAACCAAAAACTTCATTTAAACATATTAGAACGCAAAGATGTAAATCATAAAAGTCTAGAAACTTTCTAAGTAACTCATAGATAGAAAGATTTCAAACTACTTGGAACAAACGGTTTCCCACATAGACAATACACTTAGACAAACTTAGCAAGACGGATTGTTTTTATTAAAAGACTTATTTTAAATTAACTCACCGGATTGTTTTTAATCCGTTTTCAAAATTGTAAAACCCCATTTGAGTATCATTGAAAATATAAAGCCCACTCATGGAAACGAGAAATAAAACTTTTTGTATTTTTAAACTTTATATTAAAACACACTGAAAATCTTTTTTGTAATTTTCAATATTTGAAACGGAAATGAACGAAGATATTTACAAGCAGCATATTTTTGTGAAAAGACGGACAAGAAGATCATATCGGCTTATCTGTCAAATTCTATCACAGATAGTATCCATTTAACAAAGAAGGTAGAAAGATTGAAAAGGGTTCAAATTCTGACTTTGTGAAACAAGGAGCAAAAAGCTCAAACGAAGCATCCTCGTCCTCGAACAGTCAATGTGAGGATGATCAGCAAGAAAAGAGTGAAATGATTGATAAACGACAATGCTACAAATATCGTTTCAAAGGACATTTAGCTGTAAATTGTCCAAACGACAATGGAAAGATTCATGTTGATCCTGATCTTGATAAACCTTTTGTCACCAGACCACAAAATGAACCTAAAAAGAATGAAAAGAAAAGTGGTAAAACTCAAAAGGTAGAAAAACCAATGGTTAAAAATAAAAAACAAAAGGATCAGGAAACCGACTTTTCAGATGATGGTAGCGGTCATGGTTCAAATCGTAGATCGCAAAGTTCTTCTGTAAAACAAGAAAGTCGTCAGAAAACCCCTGCTCAATGACCAACTCATGTAACTTTACGACCACAAGAACAAGATCAACAATTTGGAGGTTCTTACAACCACAATGTTAGACCTCATGCTCAACATCGTTACGGTGATAACCGAAACATTTCACCAGCCAAATTTCATGGTCAAAGACAACATTCGAGATACCAACAAAGACATGCCTTTCATGATAACGAGCAACCAAGGTTTGATAGAAGTTTTAGACCTCAGCACAGTCAAAACTTCAGATATCAAAACTCTGCTAATCGTTTTGGTGGAAATTCTGGGTATAATAACCGTTCTCAAACTCCACACAATCCTCAATTTGCGGGTGGATATTCTAACAATTACTAAAGTGGAAATGTAAGAAACAACATTGAAGATGGTTATTTCAAGGAATTTTCATTTATTGATGAATTTGGACATGTTGGGATTTTCACATGTTTATCAAAGTGATTTCATCCGTATAAAATTAAAACGCAGCGGAAATATTATTTAAAACATGTTACTTTTAAGATATAAATTTCATTTATATGCAAAATCCCAAAACGCGGATCCATATATGATCATGCATACTATCAAACACAACCATAGGATGTTTAGAAGACTACCTTCTTGGAGTAAAAGGAAATGAAAAGGATGATGCTTCTTGAACGATTACCTTCAAGTGTTGAAGACCTCAATCTTGTATATCCCAAGCCTTCCAACAAACACTTGAGTTTAGCTAGGATTTGTTACACTTATGATCAAAACCGAAACCCTTCTTGGAGCCAACCCTTGGCCAAAAATTCCACAAGGGAATTTGAGAGTTCTTGGCACTTGAATTGAAATTTGAAAACCCTTGAATAAGACCTCTCTTGGCCGAAAATTTTATAGCCAAAAAACAAGTTTTTCTTTATTTTTGTCATCTAAAATGTTTTATAGAAGTTGAGAGAATCTTGCCACCTTCTTGCCCAATCAAGTCCCTGCTAAAACATGCAAATGCATGTTTGTTTATTGGACCACAAAATCCTTGGGAAGAACACCAAGGGGGTCGGCCTAGACTTTATTTAAAAAAAAATTCAAAATTCTTTTAATGATAATTTAAGTCTTATATATAATTTTATAACTTTTATAAAATTATAACATCACATGTTATAAGACTTATGCAACTTTTATTATGTTATTTAACCCATTAAATAACAAAATAAAATATTCTCTCAAAATAAATTATCTATATAATTTATTAGTTTGTCAAGTGCAATCATTTAGAAAACCGATTTCTAAATATTATAAGTGTTAATATTTATTTGTTTGATCATATCATAAATAAATATTATAAGTTATTGTCTAGCTTGTATTTGGGTATGACTCGACTTGGATCATAACGTACTAGCCACATCAATTTAATATGTGTCTTGGGCATACAGAATCCAACAATCTCCCACTTGCACAAGATACATAGAAGATTGATGCAAGTAGTAAAGACCACCTAACTACAGTTTCCTACCCCTAATACGTATGACTATATGTCCCATTCAATAACATCATCCCCTTTAAGTCTCTTACTTGAACATGATTTAGGTGAATCTATCATTTATCCTTTCGTTACAGATGTCATGTTAAATCCAGAGACATAGAGTGATCACTCTCTGTTGATTTAGCTTTAGCAAGCCTTAGACATCTTACTCTCAACGAATAAGAGGAACAAATCCCTTCTTGACTACATACGTCTCTAACAATCACCTTGTACCACACCTGAGTTTAGCCTTATGTACTGCCTTATTACAGACAGCTAAGAACTAGGTCAAGGTATAATACTTGGTGAATATGAAGACCCAATATGTATCTCAGGTCAGAGGATACTATGATATTTGCCTTTACTCAAATTTACTTATGATCAATCACAAATGATTCCATGCAGTAATATTCGAGAGCGAGTCAGTCCAATATTTATATCCTACAAATATCTATGAACTTTGGCAGCAACACTTTGCTCTATATTCACACTAGATGAATATCCACCAATCCAAGTTCAAAATAGTCTTACATTCATATTTGTTCCCACAATTATGATCGACTACGAACATTTAGAATAAGTAACTTATTCATGGATTTAAACATGCTAATATGAAACGTAACTCAAAATACCATAAAAGAGTTAAATTAACAATTGTTCCAATATCCAAATACAAAATAGATCAAATCCAATCATTAGAATATCGAAGTCCTAAGGCACATGTATGACCCTCATGTTTTGCCCGGTCAAGGAGCTTCGTGAGTGGATCCGCAATGTTTTGATTGGTGTGAACTTGGCGGATACATATCTTTCCTTTTTCAACTTCATCCTTTATGTAGTTGACTCTCAGCTCGATATGTCTAGTCTTTTGGTGTGCACCAGGTTCCTTGATTTGAGCAATCGCACCCTCGTTATCACAAAATATCTATAGGGGATCTTGAATGGTAGGGACCACCCCTAGGTCGGCTATGAATTTCTTCAACCATGCAGCTTCTTGGGCTGCCAATGAAGCGGCGATGTATTATGATTCTGTAGTGGACAATGCTACCACATCTTGTTTTGAGCTCTTCCAAGAGACTACTCCACCATTTAAAATGAAGACATACCCCGATTGCGATCGAGAATCACTTCGATCGGTTTGGAAACTCGCATTCGTGTAACCCTTTACAACGAGTTCCTCTTCACCAGATCCATATATTAAAAACATATCCTTACTCCTTATAAGGTATTTTAATATGCACTTAACAGCCTTCCAATGACAGTTACCTGGATTTTGCTGATATCTACTCGTCATGCTCAAAGCGCATGAGACGTCTAGTTTGGTGCATATCATTGAATACATGATGGATCCTATAGCTGACACATATGGGATTCCTTTCATTTTCTCTTGCTCATCCTTTGAGCTTGGACATTGAGATGTATTCAATATTATCCCCTTTTGAATAGGTACAAAACCTCTCTTAGAGTTCTCCATCTGGAACTTATTCATGACTTTGTCAATGTATGCACTTTGGTTTAAACCTATCAAACGCCTTGATCTATCCCTATAGATCTTTATTCCCAGAATGTAGGCGACTTCACCAAGATCCTTAATGGAAAAACAACTTCCAAGCCAGGTTTTTACACCTTCCATGGTTGGAATGTCATTTCCAAACAGTAGAATGTCATCGACATACAGTACTAAGAAAGTGATGATGCTCCCACTAGCTTTATTATACACACAAGCTTCATTGCCGTTCTTGATGAATCCAAAATTCTTAATTTCTTCATCAAAACGGTGATTCTAACTTCTCGATGCTTGTTTCAATCCATAGATTGATTTCTTTAACTTGCATACTTTGTTAGGATGTTTTGGATCAACAAAACCTTCAGGCTGAACCATATAGACATCTTCATCAAGATATCCATTAAGAAAAGCCGTTTTCACATCCAATTGCCAGATCTCATAGTCATAATATACAGCTATGGCAAATAATATCCTGATTGACTGTAGCATCACCACAGGCGAGAAGATCTCATCATAATCAATCCCTTGAGTTTAAGTGAAACCTTTTGCTACAAGTCTTGCTTTATAAGTATCCAAGTTACCATGCATATCAGTTTCTTCTTGAAAACCCACTTACTTCCAATCACTTTGGAGTTAAGAAGTAGCGCAACCAATTTCCAAAATTGGTTGTTATACATGGATTGCATCTCTATGTTCATGGCTTCAAGCGATTTGTCACAATCGGATTTTGACATTGCATCATGGTATGTGGTTGGTTCATCTGAATCTACCACGTTGCATTCATCCAAGAAAAATCCATATCTTTCAGGTGGACTACTAATTCTACCAGTTCTGTGAACATTTTTTGTGTTTTGATCAACCTCTTGATTATTTTCAACAACCTCTTGTTGAGCGCTAGTATCAACCAAACGTGTATCGTCTTGTGGTTCTTGATCCTCCTCAAGTTCCACTGTTCTATCACTAGTTCCTTCCATAAGGAACTTAGCTTCCAAGAACTTACCCTTTCGAGCAACAAATACCTTTTGCTCAGTTGGATCGTAGAAATAATATCCTATATCATTTTTAGGATATCCTACAAAGATACACTTAGTGGATCGGACTTCCAATTTATTTGGGGTGTATTGCTTAACATAAGCTTCACAACCCCAAACCCTTAAGAATGATATTGATGGAGGGTTTCCATGCCATATTTCAAAAGGTGTCTTTTCCACTTTCTTGGTTGGGGCCATATTTAGTATGCGGACTGCAGAGAGCAAAGCGTAACCCCAAAACGATAGAGGTAATGTGCTTCTAGCCATCATAGATCGAACCATATCTAATAGAGTTTGATTTCTCCTTTCGGACACACCATTATGTTGTGGTGTTCTAGGTGGAGTAAGTTGTTAGATAATTCCACAACTTCTAAGATGATCTTGGAAGGCAGCACAAAGGTATTCACCTCCTCTATCGGTACGAAGGACTTTGATTGATTTCTTGAGTTGATTTTCTACTTCACTTTTGAAGTCTTTGAACATTTCAAATGCTTCATCCTTGTGTCTTAGTAAATACTCATAAACATAATGACTATAGTCGTCGGTAAAGGTAATGAAGTATCTTTCACCATTCCTAGTCATGGGCTTAAAAGGACCACATACATCTGAATGTATAATACCTAATAAGTCTTTAGCCCTTTCAAATGTTCCACTAAAGGGTGTCTTGGTTATTCTGCCTTGCAAACTAGATTCGCATACATCAAATGAATCATCTTCATTCGCTTTCAAAAGACCATTTCTCTGAAGTGTTTGCATGCGATTCTTATTTATATGTCCAAGGCGACAATGCCAAAGATAGGAATCACTCAAATCCATTTTGAGTTTCTTGTTGGCTACTTGGTACATTGAGATATCATATGATGTGTTATGTTGATGTAATTTATAAATACCATTTAAAGACATAGCTTTAAAATAAAACACATCATTCTTAGAAACGTAAATGTCATAGTTAACAAATTCGAAATTGAAACCAGATTGTTTTAAAAGGGAAACATAAATTATGTTCCTAGTCAAACTAGGAGCATATAAAACATTCTTCAAAATCACTTCCAAACCACTTGGAAGCTTTAAAACGTAGTCTCCTTGAGCTTCGACTTCAACCTTTGCTCTGTTGCCCATGAAAAGACTAGCGTCTCCCTTCTTATAATGTCTATTTCTTTTGAACCCCTGCAACAAATTGCAAATATGAGTTCCACATCCAATATCTAGTACCCATGTGTTAGAAGAAATAACATTAAGCTCAACTGGTATCATAAAGATAGTACCTGAGGTTTGCCCTGCATCCCTTTTGTTTTTCAACTCTTTGAGATAGGTTGGACAATTTCTCTTCCAGTGTCCCTTCTCACCACATTCAAAACATGGATCATTCGTAGCAACCTTTTGCTTCTTCTCTTTTGGTTTGGTGGGTTCTGCTTTAGCTTTTCCCTTTCCCTTTCCCTTTCCCTTGACGTGTCCCTTTCTTTTAGCATAGTTTGCTTTAGAGTCGGGGTGGGGCCTTTTCTTGTTGCTTCCTTCATTGATTGCTAGTACGGGTAAAACCTTTTTGCCCATTGCTGCTTCGGCCGTTTTGAGCATTGCATGAAGCTCATCAATGCTCTTGTCCCATCCATTCATGTTGTAGTTCATTACAAAGCTCTCAAATTTCTTTGTTAAAATAGTTGAGGATTAAATTCGTAGCCAACTCTTTAGAGACGGGACAATTTAGCCTTTCGAGGCGATCAATATGGCTTTTCATGTTAAGGATATAAGATGATACTGATTGGGTTTCCTCCATTCGACATGCATGAAGCGTTCGAACCGTTTCGAAGCGTTCTACCCTTGCTTGTTGTAGGAACATTTCCTTCAATTGGGTAATCATGTCGTATGCCCCGTGATGTTCAAAATCCTTTTGAATTTCGGGAATCATTGTTCCCAACATGAGGCAAGAGGCTTGCATGGAGTCCTCGGTATACTTAACCCAATCATTGTAGGCTTCCACGTCTTCCACGTTAGGTTCATCAGGAATAGGATCGTCCAACACATAGGATATCTTCTCTTGCTTGAGAACGATTCTCAAGTTTCGAAACCAATCCATGAAGTTGTTATGGTTGAGACGATCCTTTTTCAAGGATGGTTCTTAGTTATAGGTTTCGGACGGTTAGGTTAATCGGGATTCCATTGTTAAGGGCCATCTACAAAATTTAACCAAGTTTTATTTAGTATTTTGGATATAAATATATTTTAATTGTTAATACCCTTTTGTGTCTTAAAGACAGTTAATAATTAAAATCTAGAATCCAACGTTACATTTAAATATTGGTTAGGTGACCTTTATCCCTCTATTTAAATTAAGAAGGTAGTCAACGTTTGACAATTGCAACTCTTTGCAATTTCTAGCCATATGTGATCGGTTAAACATCTTTATGTTTAGTTGGCATGTTTAATCCCATCAACACCTTGTCCGCCATGCTTCGGTGACCCTAAGCACATGGTTTCCAAATCAAGTTGTCCAACTTACACACACATGTGAGTTTATACACATAAGTGGTTAGGTGACCTTTATCCCACAAACATGGTAAAGTCACCTCGAACATACAAGTTCCCTCAAATGTGGTTAGGTGACCTTTATCCCACAAACAAGTTCCCAAGCGATTCGAGTGTTGTGTAAAAGGATGGTGTTTGACTTGTTTTATAAAAGGGTTTTTGATATTTCATAACTCTAGTATAGAAAATATTTTATGTACCATATATTTACATACATTCAAATCCTTGGTACTTTAGTGAAAACCAATTTTCTAGGTTCCTTTAATAAAACCCATTTTATTATAAAATTACTAATTTTTAAAGAAACCTTTTATTATCCACTTTAATGATTTTGTTAAGAACCAATTTTAAGCTTGTTGTTGATTATTAGTTTGTTAAGCATGCATATCGACATATCATCAAAACAATTATAAATAAACAACCACACAAGCACAACACACATATCAATAGGTGCATAACCATAGCCAACTATTTTGACAACACTTTTTAGCCGAAACAAGTGTGCCAAAAGGTCCTTCCTAAGGGGTGAAAAATGACACAAGCGATGTGTCACGGCCCCCGACCCGGTTTGACCCGTTTCAGGAGCCGCGGGACAGAAATCCCGTGGTATTTATTTAATTGAGTTTAACAGCGCAAGTTTATCATCAGGATCTTTTTAAAGCTAAAATTTTCCTGATTATTTTATTTCACAACTCGGGATAAAACCCCGGTAATTTAAAATCATATGATTTCACGGAGAAATCTTTATTCTACAAAACATATTTCTTTATTTTATAATGAGCCACTTTCTTAAGCTTGCAGTGCTCCACAACACTTTTCCTAAATCACAACAGATCACCTGAAACATGTTTGAAAAAGGTTTTGTCAGCGGGAAATACTGGTGAATCATTCTATTTATTAAAACGACACATTTATTATAATTTAAAGTATTAAGAGAGATTACAATGTTTCAGATATCAGCCAACTACCCACAGTATTTGTCACTAGACTCGTTTCTGTGACTGTGGTCATATCCCCCAATGGCTGCCCCAATGGTGACGATTATAAAGTAATGTATACAAAACCCCACATACCGGCTGTAATTTGGTGACTACATATACTTAATCACTGTAATTATAACTCTGAAAATATTTTAAGAATTTATTAAATACTTTGATAAAAAGAGAATGACTCACATTGCAGATTTAACACAGACAGAGTCTAGTCTACTGATTAGCCTTGTTAACCTAATTTAAATAACAATGCACACAAAACTGGGTTAGTAATCAATACAGCATTTACGATAACTCACGAGATCAACCCTCACAACGAATGACAAAGTGTGATACTTAAACATCCATCGAATTAACGACGAAGGACAAAGCATAACCCTAATGTGGGTAGCACTTAAACATCCATTGGATAGTTTAATCGATCGGACATTGAATTAACGACGAATGACAAAGCATAACCCTATTTATAGGTAAAATTAAGGTATGTCGCGGCCCACGTAAAATCTTAGCACAACCTTACGCGGCCCGCGTGGCCGCCCAGTCTATGAATAGGCTTTGACCAGTCACGAGTAGGTTAGCCAGGTGGTTGCTACGTGGATCCGAAACACTTATCTGGTCAACACAGGTTTGACGTGGCCTGCGTAAGACCTAACTTGTCATTTACGCGGCCCACCTGAAACCTAGAATTTTGTTTTATTTGCTTTTTAATGTAGGATAAGGTTTCAGGGGTCCGGGTTTATACTTACGGGGATTTTTAAGGCAGTTTTGAGAGTCCTTACATTCTCCCCACCTTATTTAGAATCTCGTCCTCGAGATTCATTGGAACAAGTGAGGATACTTTCGCTTCATTTCTGATTCCAGCTCCCAAGTATATTCAGATCCTCTCTTTGAATCCCACTTGACTTTAACTAGAACTAGTCGTTTGTGTTTGAGAAACTTCACCTTTCTATCTTCTATCTGAAGAGGTTTCTCAACAAATTTTAACTTTTCATTTACCTCTATATCTTGAAGAGGTACTACCAAAGATTCGTAAGATAGACATTTCTTTAGATTGGATACATGAAATACATCATGTACTCCAGCTAGTTCTTTTGGTAGTTGTAAACGATAAGCAACTGGTCCTATACGTTGGATCACCGAAAATGGTCCTACGTATCTTGGACTTAGCTTTCCTTTCTTACCGAATCGAACTACTCCTTTCCAAGGAGAAACTTTCAAAAGTACTTTATCTCCGACTTGAAATTATAGTGGTTTGCATCGATTATCGACATAACTCTTTTGACGATCTTGAGCCGTCTTCGGTCTTTCCTTGATTTGTGTGATCTTATCAGTCGTCTCTTGCACAATCTCGGGACCTGATAATTGACTTTCTCCTATTTCTGCCCAACAAACTAGAGTTCTACACTTCCTTCCATACAGTGCTTCAAATGGGGCAGTTTCAATGCTTGTATGATAGCTATTGTTATAGGAGAATTCAATTAATGATAAGTGATCATCCCAGTTTCCACCAAAATCTATTACACATGCTCGGAGCATGTCTTCTAGAGTTTGGATTGTCCTTTCACTTTGCCCGTCTGTTTGGGGATGATATGCAGTGCTTAAGTTTAGTCGAGTTCCCATTGCTTTCTGGAAACTTGTCCAAAAATGAGAAGTGAACCGACTATCTCTATCCGAAACAATGGAGAGTGGAACTCCATGTAAGGATACAACTTCATCTACATACAACTTTGCCAATCTTTCCATGCTAAAGGTTTCTTTCATAGGTAGAAAATGAGCTGATTTGGTTAATCGATCTACAATTACCCAAATCGCATCATTACCTTTTCTGGTTTTGGGCAACTTAGTAATAAAATCCATTGTTATGAGTTCCCATTTCCATACAGGCATTTCTAATTGTTGTAGTAGACCTGAAGGTTTCTGGTGTTCTGCCTTAACTTGTGAACAAGTAAGACACTTAGAAACATATCGAGCTATATCCTTCTTCATGCCTATCCACCAGAAATTATTTCTTAAATCTTGGTACATCTTATTATTTCCAGGATGTATGGTATACCTAGATTTATGAGCTTCTTCTAAAATCTTATTTCTTAATTCTTCATGCTTCGGTACCCAAATTCTTCTCTTATGGAATCTCCAAATTCCATCAGCTCCTTGTTCTAATTCTTTTATTCTTCCTTTCATTCCTTCAGCATCTTCCTTGATTGCTGTTTCCTGAACATTCTTTATTTGTTCCATTAAATCTAACTGTAGATTTAATCTGAGAGCACGAACTCTTCGTTGTTTCTCATGATACTTACGACTTAAGGCATCTGCAAATACATTTGCCTTTCCTTCGTGATACTGAATATCACAGTCGTAATCACTTAAAATTTCCATCCATCTTCTTTGCCACATGTTTAACTCTTTTTGCCCAAATATATATCTTAAACTTTTATGATCTGTATAGACAATAAATTTACTTCCGTATAGATAATTCCTCCAAATCTTAAGGGCAAAAATTACGGCTCCTAATTCTAAATCATGAGTCGTATAATTTTCTTCGTGCTTTTTCAATTGCCTTGAAGCATACGCAATTACCTTCTTGCGTTGCATTAGCACACATCCTAATCCTAGTTTTGAAGTATCACAATATACTTCAAAATCTTCAGTCCCTTCTTGTAAAGCTAGGATTGGAGCATTTGTTAATTTCTGCTTTAAAATTCTAAATGCTTCTTCTTGTTTAGGTCCCCATTCAAACTTAACAGCTTTACAGGTTAGTTTAGTTAATGGTACAGCTATCTTGGAAAAATCCTTAATAAACCGTCTATAATACCCAGCTAAACCTATAAAACTTCTAATTTCCATTGCGGTTTGCGGAACCTTCCAATTTGTAATTGCCTCTATCTTAGCAGGATCTACATGAATACCTTCATGATTCACCATGTGTCCTAAAAATTGCACCTCCTTTAGCCAAAATTCACACTTCGAGAATTTGGCATAAAGCTTTTCTTTTCTTAATAAAGTTAAGAGTGCATGCAAGTGCTCACAATGTTCTGTCTGACTTTTGGAATAAATAAGTATATCGTCTATAAAAACAATTACAAATTTATCCAAATATGGTTTACAGATTCTATTCATCATGTCCATGAATGCAGCAGGAGCATTCGTTAACCCAAAGGGCATGACTGTAAACTCGTAATGACCATACCTAGTCCTGAAAGCAGTTTTAGGTATGTCTTCCTCTTGTACTTTCAATTGATGATATCCGGAACGTAAGTCGATCTTAGAAAAATATCTAGCTCCTTGAAGTTGATCGAATAGATCATCAATCCTAGGTAATGGGTATCGATTCTTAATTGTAACCTTATTCAATTCTCTATAATCAATACACATTCTCATTGAACCATCCTTCTTCTTTACAAACAACACTGGCGCTCCCCAAGGGGATGAGCTAGGTTGTATGAATCCTTTACTTAGTAATTCATCTAATTGCGTTTTCAGTTCTAACATTTCGGTAGGAGCTAACCGATAAGGTGCCTTAGCTATCGGTGTAGTTCCAGGAATTAGATGAATCCTAAATTCTACTTCCCTATCTGGTGGTAATCCTGGTAACTCTTCTGGGAATATATCTGGGTATTTTGAGACTACAGGAATTTCCTTAAGTTCTTTATTCTTAGTACTAATGATTACTGAAATCATATATACTATTCCTTGCTTTCGTTCATAACTAGCAACTTTCATTACTGATATGAACTTCATGGGTTTATGTGGTTGATTTCATGTAATCATGATTACTTCTCCGGTAGGTGACTGAATTTCTATAGAATTCTTATCACAAAGAATTCGAGCATGGTTGGCTATTAACCAATCCATTCCTAAAACAACATCAAATTCAGCTAATTTCATAGGTAACAGGTTTGCAGAAAATTTATAACCTGAAAGTTCTATTTCTACTTTTTGCAAAACCTGATCTATTTTGACTGAATTCCCATCTGCGGTTTCAAGTGTAAAAATCTGCCTAATGTTGGTTAAAGGTAAGTTAAGAGCTTGGCAGAATAAAGTATTTATAAAACTTTGGTTTGCACCAGAGTCAAATAATACTTTTGCGTATACGTTGTGAACTAGGAACGTACCAGCTATCACATCTGGAATGAGTTCTGCTTCTTGAGTGGTTAGCTGGAATGCTCTGACATTCTTCTTAGTAGCTCTGTCGGTCGCCTTGGTTTTGTTGTCTGCTGGTTTGACCAATTTAGGACATTCTGTTTTAAAATGCCCCTTTTCTCCACAGTTGAAGCAGGTTATGGTTTTCCTTCTGCAGTTTTCTTCATGATGTCTTACAGTTTTGCAAAAGTTGCAAGTTACATTACATCTTCCATAATGTTTCTTTTTGCAATTTCTGCAGAACTGAGGAGTTGAGGATTGCCCTGTTCCTCTTTTCTTGAAGTTACTACTATTACCCACACGAAATCCTTGGGTAGTTTTCTGAGCCAGTTCCTTCTTCTTGTTTTCATCCCTTGTGCGTACCAGTTCGTCAGTGAGGGTATTAGCTAATTCTACCGCATAGTCAATAGTGCGAGGTCTCGCAGCTTTAACGATATTACGGATTTCACTAATTAATCCCCAAATATAGCGAGAAATGAGTACCGGTTCTGGCGAAGCCAGCGTTGGTACCACTCTAGCATATTCGAAGAATGTCAAAGTATATCCTCGACAGTCCACATTCACCATTCGATGGTTTAGGAACTTATTTGCCATTTGATCTTTTTCATACTCTGGATAGAATTTTCTTTCTACAAGATTCTTAAATTCCTCCCATTTCATGGCATATGCCTCAATCCTTCTTTTAGCTTGTAACACAGTGTTCCACCATTCTAGCGCCCCTTCTTTAAAAAGATTTGACACATACATAACTTGATCTTCCTCAGCACATTTACGTATAGTGATTACTGCCTCAGTTTTCTCTAACCAACGCAGTGCTGCAATAGCCCCTTCGTTACCTGCAAACTCAACTGGTTTACAGGCAAGGAATTCTTTGTAAGTGCAACCAGGCGTTGCAGCTTTCATTTTCTTGAAAATTGGGGCTTGCAGATCATTATTGTTATTAACATGATTTCCGCCTCCGTTTATACTATTACTAAAGTTGTCGCCTTGTGTACGTTTACTAGGAATGATTGATTGAGGTTTAACAGGTTTCTGAACAGCAGCAACGATTGCTGGAATAGCATTGGCTATTCCTTGTGCAACAATATCCTCTATATCTTGCCTATTTAACAATTGTTCTTCCTGGTTTTGCTCAGATTGATTTACTTCATTTACTGGTTCATTACCAAGGTTTGCCATCTGATAATTAATTTATAGATGAATATTTAGTATAAAATAAGAAATAATCCAATGTCACAATTAATTGCACATAATCACGTAAACAATATACAAACAAAATTGTAAATTTTCTAAATTTTCATTTGTTTTATAGATTCTATCATGCTTCTATATACAACCGTTTTATTGGTTATTTTACACATACTGATTAATATTACTGTTATTATACAAACACAGACTCATAACCCATTTCTCCTTCGTCAACTTGCATCTTTAATAACGATGTTCCCTCTCATCATATTTCCATGAAATTTGTCCTCCTATCTCTCGGATCCTATTCCCAGCATCCATTAGCTCTTCGCCAAAATGGCGGAGTTCAGCCATATTCTCAGTACTCATCGGTGGATTTGGTAGAGGTTCTGGATCAAACTGGGGAAGAAAGGAATAAGGACTGTTGATAATATTTTGGAATTGCCAATCATTGGTCCACCACTCGTCCATTCCTAAAGGTTGGGTGTGGATTATTGGTTTTGGGATTGCTGGTTCCAGATTTATAGGGAGTTGATTTTCGATAGGATTAGAGTAAAAATTATTTTTATTGACAGGCTTAATAGTATCACAGCTTGTTAATATAAAATCTATTTCCTCCTGAAATGTCATTTCCTGGGTTTGTTTAGAGCTTTCTCCAATTTCCATCGGAGTTTGTCTAGAACCTTTTCCAACCTCCATTTCTATTTCCTTAGAATATTCCTCAAACTATATTCCCATTTGCCTAGAATCTTCCTTGACTTCAGTCTCCAATTCCTGTTGTCTAGAACTTTCCCCGGTTTCAATTATTTTTCCTTTTTCTAAGGGATTGTTTATTTTAGGAAGTCTCTTAGCTGGCTTTCTCTTATGTACACGCCTCCCCCATACGAATCTTTTTCTTTTCTTAGGTTTTGGCTTTTCCAGAGGTGGAGCGTTGAATTCTATAGGTTGTTCCACATCAGGAAAGTACCCAGTAAATTGTTTAGAAACTTCTATGTTTACAAGGTAAAGGTTGAGATTCTCTAGGGCTCCAGATAACTCATTCATGCTGTTTAACATATATATATAAATAATAAGTTAAAATTTTATAACAATTTTCAAAAATAACCTTCACATATTATTGCATACCATATGACTACAAAACAACTGAAATTTAAAACAAACTATGTTTTACTGTAAATTTATTTATTTACTAGATGGATTTTCTAGCTTGTAGGTGATATGGTTTGCTAAAACTGAAACAAGTTATTTAAAGATCTGCATTTACTGCTACTGTAGCTAGCATATAAAGATCTGCCCATTTTTCATCTAACTTGTCCTCCCATGGTGATTTACTGATTAATTCCTGGGTTTCCTTTTTAACTTTCTTTTCTTGGGATTTCCTTAATTTCTCCTGACTTTTTCTAATAATCAAACTTCTTTTATCAGGAGAAAGTGGTTCCTCATATTGGGCTTTTCGAACAAATATTCCTTCTTCAGGAGTTTGAGAGGAACTTCCCTTCTCATTTGATGACCTATCTAATTTAAGATAGATGTTTGAAAGCTTTTGCTTACCCATACTGTAACTAACAAATAGTCAGTTAATAAAACACATAATCACATAATAGTAATCAGGAAAAATTAAGTATTTCTAAATACCTAATTAGCTTAACTCAGTGGCTCTGATACCACCTTTTTCTGTCACGGCCCCCGACCCGGTTTGACTCGTTTCAGGAGCCGCGGGACAGAAATCCCGTGGTATTTATTTAATTGAGTTTAACAGCGGAAGTTTATCATCAGGATCTTTTTAAAGCTAAAATTTTCCCGATTATTTTATTTCACAACTCGGGATAAAACCCCGGTAATTTACAATCATATGATTTCACGGAGAAATCTTTGTTCTACAAAACATATTTCTTTATTTTATAATGAGCCACTTTCTTAAGCTTGCAGTGCTCCACAGCACTTTTCCTGAATAACAACAGATCACCTGAAACATGTTTGAAAAAGGTTTTGTCAGCGGGAAATACTGGTGAATCATTCTATTTATTCAAACGACACATATGTTATAATTTACAGTATTAAGAGAGATTACAATGTTTCAGATATCAACCAACTACCCACAGTATTTGTCACTAGACTCGTTTCTGTGACTGTGGTCATATCCCCCATTGGCTGCCCCAATGGTGACAATTATAAAGTAATGTATACAAAACCCCACATACCGGCTGTAATTTGGTGACTACATATACTTAATCACTGTAATTATAACTCTGAAAATATTTTAAGAATTTATAAAATACTTTGATAAAAAGAGAATGACTCACATTGCAGATTTAACACGGACAGAGTCTAGTCTACTGATTAGCCTTGTTAACCTAATTTAAATAACAATGCACACAAAATTGGGTTCGTAATCAATACAACATTTACGATAACTCACGAGATCAACCCTCACAACGAATGACAAAGTGCGATACTTAAACATCCATCGAATTAACGACGAATGACAAAGCATAACCCTAATGTGGGTAGCTCTTAAACATCCATTGGATAGTTTAATCGATCGGACATTGAATCGTAGCAGCGATCGAGTTAATACCCGGTATTGGAGCAGTGCCTTGCTAATATGTTTGTTATTTTCGACTTCATAATGCTATCAATTCGTTTTTACGAAAAGATTTTGACACCAGTGGATTGTGCAAGTGACAGGCTATTTATAGGTAAAATTAAGGTCTGTCGCGGCCCGCGTGGCCGCCCAGTCTATGAATAGGCTTGACCAGTCACGAGTAGGTTAGCCAGGTGGTTGCTACGTGGATCCGGAACACTTATCTGGTCAACACAGGTTTGACGCGGCCCGCGTAAGACCTAACTTGTCATTTACGCGGCCCGCCAGAAACCTAGAATTTTGTTTTTCTTGCTTTTTAATGTAGGATAAGGTTTCAGGGGTCCGGGTTTATACTTACGGGGATTTTTAAGGCGGTTTTGAGAGTCCTTACACGATGTGTCGGTGAACTCCCACTTGACCCCGCATCCAAATGCTTCAAGTCTCCTTCTTGTGTTGTGATTTCTTCATTTTCTTTGGGCTTTCAAAATGTCTTTTAATTCAGCTCCAAACTCCTTTAGATTTAAAAAATGTGTTTTGATTATCAGACTAAAATCCCGTTAAGAACTATGAAGTCCTTTGAACCGAATATTATGGTCCAAACCAAAACACATTTTGTGCATCTTCTTTTACATGAAATAATCCTAATACATTTTTTCTAGTAAAATATAATGACACTAATCTATTTATTTTACATGCCAAATGAAAAATAAATAAATTACATATCTTACAAATGGAAGAACAAAGATTATAATTATTACAACCCATTGAAATAATAATAAAATAAATCACAACACAATCATTCAACACAAGGTCATGGCTAGGTTATATGCACCAAAATATATATCAACATACATATAGGGTCGGGATTTGGAGAAAACGGTAGAAAGTGTGAGAACGGTGAGAACGCTTATGGATCTTCCGATTAAAATAATCTATGGACTAGAGTGGCGTGGTGGTGTTTTCGTAAATAACATCAATTTGATTACGTGGACGCGCCTCATTAAGGGTAAAAGCGTCTATACACCTCTATACCAAAACGCCATACTGATGAATAAAACGCCATTACGGACCAAAACACATCGCTATATAAACAAAAACATCCTAGACATAAAAACACACACCCCCAGAACCTGAAACGCCATATTTTCTACTATATACCATTCAACTTACAAAACGCCAAAATCCCCAAAACATCAAACACAACTACTCAAAAAACGCCATATTTTTTACTATATACCATTCATCTTAGAAAACGCCAAAACACTCAAACATCAAAAGATTCCAAAAAAATCGACGGTTCTTTCAGATACACTATTTCCTCAGTAAAATGCCAAAAATGCCAAATATCATTTCTTGTATATTCAAATATTGTTCTACGCCAAAGTTTTGGAAAATGCATTCTTCCCTGAGGTGCTGTGACTCAAATAACATTTTGCTGCATGAGATGGACAAATCATAAACAAAAAGATGCTGTGGTCAGTCTTATACCATTTTCTGTGTTTTGTTCTTGATGAATATTTTAATGGCATGAAAAGACGAATGACATTAATGAGTTGTTTGAAGATACATATTCAAAAAAAAACTCATGTCATTTTGTCTTTCCAAACGGCCACAAAAACACAAGCATGGCTAAGCCAAACCACCAGCGAACATGATTCAAAAGAAGAAAGAAACTGATGACAGTGAAGATTTGGAAGATGAATTGTTTTTATTTTTATTTTTTTAATTTTCTTTTTCTGTTGTTTGCTATGTATTTTTCAACTTAGAATAAAAAATACATTATATTAATAAAACGCCAAACAGTCATAATGCATATGAAACGCCATAAATGGAGTAAAAACGCCAAAAAACTCCAAAACTATAATGAAAGTAATTTGCAGAAGTATTAATTAATAAAAACTAAAAATGAAAAAAATGCCAAAAACTACTTAAACCCATTCAAAAACGCCAAACTTGGGAGATGGAAAGTCGATGACCCTAAAAACTCATAAAAAGCTGAACAAAAACAGTAAAAATACACAGTAACTGAAAAGACGGCTACTTTATTAATATCATTTATTATAAATAAAATCCCGCCTAAACTACGCGCCAAAAACATCCTATAAAGAGAGACTTCTCTGCACAATCAACTGATCACAAAAACCAGAAACAAATGCCATATTTCCTAGAAACCATTCTCTTTAAAAACGCCAAAAATAATAGTTAAAAAAGCCACAGACGTAGAACCTCGATTCTGCTATATTGAGTATTGATCTGAATGAAGTTTCACTGAATGGATTCTTCTCTGAGTTGGGTATCTCTATAATCTTTTGCTGAATGAGATGGACAAATATTCAAGATAAAGAGACTGATGATACTGATATGACATCATGTCACTTTGTTCTTGATGGATATATTGATGGCATGAAGGGATCAATACATTAGAGCAGGCGTTGGTCTTCAACATGTCATCAAACATGTATATATCCACCCACCATAAAGGATGCCACAAAAAATAAGCATCTTCTAAAGACGGCCGTTATGTAGGAAAATAAGGATCTACATAAGGTATTCAAAAACAGGTTCAAAACGCTAAAAAGGTTAAAGTAGAAGAGGCTGATGACAGTGAAGATTTGAATGACAAATTATATTATAATTTTTAATTTTTTTTTCATTTTCTATTGTTTGTTATGTAATTCTCTGTTGTTTATCATCTAATTCTCTACTATATTTAAAAAATTGAGTATAAAACGCTAAAAACTACAAACACCAAAACGCCTGAGAGTTTGAAAAACTCTGAGAACGAATGCTAGCAAAATACGAGGTTGCTCTATAAAACGCCAAAAACGCAAACAAAGTATTACTGGAAAAATCAACACTAATTGACAGATGAAAATTGAAAAAAACAGTAAAATAAAGAGACGGTATTATTATTGCCAAACATTATACTTATATTAATGCCACTATATGGAAAATTGAAATTTATTTATCTTTTCAAAACGCCATAATTGCCTGTCACATTATTGGCCTGTATCCTAAATGGCAAAACACTTGATATAATAAAATCAAGAAAATTACTGATGTTTTTTACATTAAACGCCTGCATCCTGATCTAAAAAACACTAAAAACGCCAAAACAATACTTAAAACCCCAAAATATTTACTATGATTCTGATCTAAAAACAATAAAAACACCGCGTATTTATTAAACGCCAAAAAAATAGAAAGATGAAGTGACACGCGTTAAAGTAAAGAAATATGAAAGGACAAAAAAGCCCCTCCGCCATTCTCTATGCCGCAGGACACGTGTTAGGCCAGCATGCGTTCTCACCGTTCTCACACTTTTGAGCGTTTTCTCCTGATCCCGTTTCCATATATATATATATATATATATATATAGGATAAGGATCATTACAGAATACTAATTATTGCGAGAACAAAGAGAACAAATCTAAATCACTAAATTTTGGGATTTAAGGTTCATATTTCTTAAATTTTATGTTTCTTACATTCATATATGTATTATATATACATAAAAAATCATATATTTTTCCCTACACATAGTCTACATACATGTTGGTAATTTAGCCTACACATAACTTACATGTGTGTAGGTTATTAAAAACTGAAGATTTTTCATATTTTGTTTTAAATTCTAGTGTGATAAACAATAAATCTTACATCTATAACATTTTCATTTACTTTTTAGATTTTTGGGATTGAAAAAATGAGTAATTCATTTTGTTCTGCGTGTTCTCGCAATATTTAATGTTCTGCATAGAACCTTCCCCTATATATATATATATATATATATATATTAAATCCAAGAAGCAAAAATGGTTCCCTTTTATAACCATTTTCGGCCATGTACAAAAAAAATGTAAGTTTTGTCCAAACAAACAAATCATCCACATGAAATAATTTTTCAAGATCCCTTATGCATGTAAGAAAATAATCTTGAAAAACAAAGGGATAACCATGTTAAAACTTTCGGCCATAGGGTTTTACCCAAACCCGAAACCCGAAAATTTTAATCTATTGAAGCATGCACTCATATAAGCGGCTCTAGATGCCATTGTTGGGATTTTCACATGTTTATCAAAGTGATTTCATCCGTATAAAATCAAAAAGCAGCGGAAATATTATTTAAAACATGTTACTTTTAAGATATAAATTTCATTTATATGCAAAATCCCAAAACCCGGATCCATATATGATCATGCATACTATCAAACACAACCATAGGATGTTTAGAAGACTACCTTCTTGGAGTAAAAGGAAATGAAAAGTATGATGCTTCTTGAACGGTTGCCTTCAAGTATAGAAGACCTCAATCTTGTATACCCCAAGCCTTCTAACAAACACTTGAGTTTAGCTAGGATTTGTTACACTTATGATCAAAACCGAAACCCTTCTTGGGGCCTACCCTTGGCTGAAAATTCCACAAGGGAATTTGAGAGTTCTTGGCACTTGAATTGAAATTTGAAAACCCTAGAATAACACCTTTCTTGGCCGAAAATTTTAGAGCCAAAAACAAGTTTTTCTTTATTTTTGTCATCTAAAATGTTTTATAGAAGTTGAGAGAATCTTGCCACCTTCCTGCCCAATCTAGCCCCTACTAAAACATGCAAATGCATGTTTGTTTATTAGACCACAAAATCCTTGGGAAGAACACCAGGGGGCGGCCTAGACTTTATTTTTTTTTAATTCAAAATTCTTTTAATGATAATTTAAGTCATATATATAATTTTATAACTTTTATAAAATTATAACATCACATGTTATAAGACTTCTACTACTTTTATTATGTTATTTAACCCATTAAATAATAAAATAAAATATTCTCTCAAAATAAATTATCCATATAATTTATTAGTTTGTCAAGTGCAATTATTTAGAAAGCCAATTTCTAAATATTATAAGTGTTAATATTTATTTGTTTGATCATATCATAAATAAATATTATAAGTGTTTGTCTAGCTTGTATTTGAGTATGACTCGACTTGGATCATAACGTACTAGCCACATCAATTTAATATGTGTCTTGGGCATACAGAATCCAACAGGACAACCCAAGACCATCACGGCTTGGGTTCCCCATTCTAACTGATTTCCTGTTTGAGAGTGCAGTAATAGCTGAAGAGAGCTATCTACATTTTGTATATCGATAGTGGCTGTTCTAGGTGTATGACGGGAAACAAAGAATTGTTATCAAATTTGAAATCTATTCGAGGTGGTTAAGTTAACTTTGTCAGGTGAAAAGGGTGGTTACATCACGGGTGAAGGTTCTGTGTCAAACGGCAAGATCACTTTGCACAACATGTTGTCAGTATCTCAAATCTATGATAACAAGTATACAATGCATTTCACGGATAAGGCTTGCTTGGTTCTTAAGCCGGGATTTGTAGTTCCTGAAGATTGGATCGTGATGAGAGCTCCATGAGTGAACAACACCTATGTGATGGACATGCGTCTGGTTATGAACTCTTCTGGTTTGGCGACGTGTTTACTTTTGACAGAAGATGAATCTTTCCTATGGCATCGAAGGATGGGCCACGTGCATCAAGGCCAAATGAATCACTTGATATAGAACAACTTGGTGATGGGTGTTCCTTCACCTAGTTTTAACATGCACAGTAAATGTGAATTCTGTGAGAAAAGGAAAATCAAACGTAAATCTCATAATCCTAAACACATAAACTCTATCCAACAACAACTAGAGCTGCTTCACATGGATTTGTTTGGTCCAATCCATGTAACCAGCATTGGTGGTTTGTCTTACTGTTTGGTTGTCACAAATGATTTTTCAAGATATTCGTGGGTGTTTTTCTTAAAATTGAAAGATCAAACTTTCGGGACATTGAAAGATCTATTTAAACAATTAGAGAAAAATTACTCATTACCCTCAAAAGAATCAGAAGTGATAATGGAACTGAATTTAGAAATCGAAATATGGATGAGTTATGTCGTGATATGGGTAATGTTCAGTAGTTTAGCACTCCTTATATTCTTAACAGAATGGAGTTGCTGAAAGGAAGAATAGGACCCTTATCGAGGCTGCAAGAACCCTTCTCTCAGAATCCAAATTGCCAGTGTTCTTTTGGACCGAAGCTGTAAACACCACGTGCTATGTGCTAAATCGAGTGCTTATAGTGAAACGGGAAGATAAAACTTGTTATGAACTTCTTGAGAAAAAGAAACCAAATTTAAAAGGTTTCCAGCCTTTTGGGATTAAGAGTATGATCCGACGAACATCAGATACTCCGAATGTCACACCCCCAAAATACCACATATGGGAAACCCTCGATATGCGTTTGACGTACCAGGATCTAGCCACCAATCACATTGAACTCGTAGCAATATTTCAAATAAAACTTTCATTTATTAAAATAAGCGTTACAAGACATTATTTATTATTTAGCGAAAGCATAATACAATAGTTAAGAATTTAGTAACCCAAGTGTATAAAAACCATTAGACTCGTCTCGTGATTCCATGTATCTCGACCCATGACCACTCCAGCATCCCAGGCAGCAAGTTCCAACTAATGTACCTAAGGACCTGCAAGCATGCAGAAAAGTGTATCAACATAACGCTGGCGAGTTCACAGTTTTCTTTACTGACAATCGTTTTACATGTTTTACTGCCAAAAGATTAGTTCAGTTCAAAAGCAATTCCAAAAACAATGTTGATAATAACTCGATACCGTACAAGATGGCTTCAGTTTGTTTGCCCGTCCCCAATGCCCCTATCAAAGCATTGGTCATGATTTAAGGTAATTAGTTCATGTCCGTCCTCCCCGGTACGGTGTGAGGGTGCCAAACCTAATAGCGCTATCAACTAATAACCATGTTGCCTCCCCGGTAACCATTTCGGTAGAAGATTGGACTTAAGGTGATAGGAGTGAGTGTATTATCCAACATTCCGGTTTAACATTCCAGTCAAACCCATTACCCAATATTCCTCCCCGGAATATTTACCAGATGTCTCTCCCCGGGACGCATGCTTGAAAAAGAGCAGTGAACTCACCTTAGGGTGCGTATTATATCCAAAGTACTATGTGGCAACGACACGAACTGGCATAGCATGCAAATAGTCACCAATACATCCCTAATAATATTAGCACAACATAAGTAACTAATACCAAATAAAGTTGTTTCACGTGTGATCGAGCTCTACCGAATCGCTAAACGTGCGACCCGATGGTAGGGTTATCACTGTGATGCAACAGTAACCCTAGGTTCGTTTTAAAACACGTAAGTTAAGATTCTTACAAAAATCAGGCAGAGTTTCCTTTGTTTTTAGGACAAACCTCGACAACACAAGTTGTCGAACATCAAAAGTTCAAGTCGCGTTGCACATATAATATAACACATAGGTTCACATAAGTCACGTACAAGTCTGATTACAACCGAACACCTCGTTTACAATCCATGTATTATAATTATTTTACACTTTTACTAATCGGGTCGGGTTCGCTAGAGCTCGTTTTACGTTAAATTATTACAATTAAAACATGTATACAAATAGAGAAATTCAAACTCGTGAATATACCTTCCACCACTCCGCTAGTAAACCGAGATACAAACAAAAACGATACACACACCTCGAACTATACGATGACCAAATCTGACTCGTCCGTTGACTGTGTTAACTCGAACCTTGACCAGAAGTTGAACTCACCCGAACTCGAGTACTCGACCGAGCTTCAACTCGATGACCCGAAGTTTGATATGGTTCCAAATATTACAGGCTACACACCCATCGCCTCCTAAAACCTGTACCCGAGTATCCACCACCACTAACTGCCACTATCCGCCACCTGTCCGGCAGCCGAACGTCCCCACTGGCATCGGTAACCATATCAAACAGCCACCTAATATAGTCACAATTATCCTCCAATGTTACAGATCTAAGAAATCCAAATAAGATCTATACACTAAGGCCTCGAAAGAACTTACCGGAGTTCGCGTCACTGCACCACCGTGCCTCCGCTGCGGTACCGCCTTAGCGCCGCCGTGTCCCCACCTGAAACGCCCAACGCCATCTCGCACGACCATCCTCGAACCATCGTTATCACCTACACACACCCACCACACCAGTACTCACCACCACTAAGTCGACGCCACATTCCACCGCCGCTAACTGCCATAACCACCTCCTTCTCGACGTCACCACGAACCACCGTCCACTACCTCACCAAGGCCACCTCCCTGCCGCCTCCGACTGAAACCCCCGGCGTCGCGAGTCTCTGTCACATCGTCGTCATGACAAGGTGACCAGAGAGCACCCATCTCCATCCCATCTTTCTCTCATTCGAATTTCACACTCTCTCTCTAGAATATGCAGATTTTTTGCGTGTATTTTGTGATGGGGGCTAGGGTTTGTTTAGTGGATGAAAGGGGAAAAGAGAAAGTTATGTTATAAAGCTAGGATTTGGGTAGGTGAGTTGGGCTTAGCCCGTGTGTACGAACCCTATTAACACCATGTGTCTCGTTAAAACGAATTCGTTCGTTTAAATTATATAAAATAAACACACCGGTTAACTTATCCTTTTAACTTACATCAAAACAATTATTCGGAATGTATTTCGTATACCCACAAAATATATTTATATATATACACTAAATTAAATACATTTGACAAGAATTGTCGGTTAAATAATATGTTTCACTTGCCTCAAGTCTATATCGTTTAAATTAATATTAATAACAATTATTTTGAGGTGTGTAACCCTCTCTGGTCATTAGGGTCGAAAATACGAGTTGTCACATTTTCCGCATGTTATAGAAATTTCGTCCTTGAAATTTAGGCTAAGGTATATTCTATACTTCTAGTTACGGGTTCATCAATTACAGGTTGTTACACGTAAATATACGCAGTTTCACAAAAGCTCACAAAATGCACGTATAAGTCACATAACATATAACATCACATAGCACATAAATTTACCTAATTTATATTTATTTGTTTGTACCAGAATACTGTTCCGATTGTTTATCGACATTCGGGTACAAACCCATTGTGATGTGTGATTCTGAAATTCCCCTAATTACCGTCACATGAGTGCCTGTGAAATAACCGACACACTTAATTTACTCTAATCAAGTGTTATGCATGAATGAGTGTTTTGAGATAATAGGGTTCGTGTTATCGTAGTTAACCTAAAAATGTTGGGTGTCAAATCATCCCCTTGTTGAATAAATTTCGTCCCAAAATTTAGATCCGGTATTTTAAGACCATGATTGAAAGTTCATTGCTAAGGAGAGCGTCAAGACATATGATGATACAATGAGGTGAGCTAAAATCAGACTACATGATTAAGATGGCAGTTGCTGACACTTAGGATTCAATTGTTCATCTGAATGAGTTACAAGGGATTCTATATATAGGTATAGAATAGTCAGTTCAGGGAGTTATAGGGAGTCGCCTATAATGCAAGTATATACGTAAGTAAAGAGAAGACGCAATTTAAGGAGAGTACCCTGGTATTGAATTCTGGTAGTTCGATTTCCTTTCACGAGTGAGATGAATTTCATAACATACCTAATCACTAGGTATAGTTGTCGTCGCTGAAGTGATATCACTGTTAATGATTTAGTAGGCGAAGCTACTATAGTTTGATGAGAACGTGATACATCGAAGTGAGTCCATATACAGGAGTTTGATTAGAGATCCAGTTAGGCTATCAAACGGGGCAACGCTGATACAGGTCAATTCGTACTTGTTCTGAGGAGGTTGCAACAAGTTATGATAGGCATAGCTCTAGTGTGTTAAACATCGGTATGACATTAACTGATGTATTTAACATGTATGGTGGGGGGTGTTGCACAAAATATATTTTCGGTGAATTCGACACGTTTGAATTTGAGTGACTTGTAAAATGCAATATTTATATATCATGGAGTGATCTAAATATCAAGTAGGCAATACTTCACGAAGCAAGCGTATCTAATGTGTGTGTGTGTGTGTGTGTGTGTATATATATATGTGTGTGTGTATATATATTGAGGTTACCAGAATGGACACAAATGTCATACGTCATAAACGAAGGGTCGACGAATAAAACGAACTGGAATTGTGCTAATGGTAGTTAAAGGCCACTATACTCAAATCCTAGAATCACGTGTGTTGGGTGTTCCACCGAGAATTTTTCTCAATGTAACCGCGGTGAAAGTAATAGTCCAAAGCGGGTGTAAGAGATAATCGTTTTATATGATGTTGCTGCCAGAGATCAGTGATGAGGCCATCGTACGTAAGGGTTCGGGAAGGAGATAATAATTGGTTGGAACAGGTGATTCGGGTAAATTCATCAACAGACTAAATTAAACTCAAGTCAAGCATTATGCCCTCTATTTCAGAATTGTAGCGTCTAGACGCGTTCATACAAATTGAAAAGAGATTTTCGGTTAATATTGGTCATGATATTCTGGTTGTAGTAGATGTCAAGCTTAAGTATGACTCGTTGCTGCTGGAGTGACGTTCATAGAAAGTCATTAAACCCAGCGAGGACTAGCGTATAACATGGTTAGACAAGAATTATGATATTCATTCTAGCACAACAAAATAGGAAGTAAGAACATACCAATACGCGGTGGCCATCAATCTGTTCCATATAATTGTTTTAGAATCACGAGTAAAGTTATAAATTTGATGATGAGAATATAGTTGGCCAAATGCAGGCGGTATAAATGGAAATAAAGTGATGAGTCGGTCGTTGGAAGCGTTACATTGAAGGTGTTGTCGCAATAAGAATTTTGTAGGAAAGTATTGATTGGTTGAGTTCATAGTGCTCCGGTTCAATCGGAGCGTTCTCCACTGTCGTCGAGTTTGCCCGTATACGAATAAGAATAGATTTGCTAAGATCTATATATGAAAGTGAGTGTGTAAATAGTCGAACATGTACACAAATCGGTTTGAAAGATTGGGCTATAACGTGTGTACGAATTAGGATCACCACTTATGTCGCCAAGAGGTTTCATTACATGGACGTGAAAATATTTTCAAAACGGCATGATCAATGCATCTCTATCTTCGGAGTTCAAAAAGTGACCACTAAGGATCAAAAAGACAAGTTTACTGAGTTCTTTTTAAAATTAGAGCACCAATTTGATGGGGGTTTATGGGTAGAGTTTCAAAGATGTAGTGTGACCACGATAATGGAGTGAGAGATTTGTCTACGTCGACAACAGTAATCATCTACCACATTAAACAGTATGCATCGACCAGTGCAAGGGTTAGGGAAAAGATTCACTTAAAAGAAAAACTCATATGAAATAATGAATCTAGCGATATAATAGGTAAAATTTTTGTGTAGGTCATCACTTTCATCTATGTGTTGACTATCTTGTATCTCCGTCTTCTAATGTTCTTGAAACCATATACCCGTTTGTAGAAATCCGTTTGCAGTGTTAGATATGTTGGGGTGTCTATTAGATTAAACTAGGGATTAGTCACAGGAGGGGTAAAGTATTAATGTACGAGGGATTCTTCATATTACGCTGATATGCTGATGTCGAAGAGCTTACACTAAGAGTCTTGTAGGGTTTAGATCAAGATGACAGGTTCTGATGAGAATCTTAGTTTCACTAAGTCTCTTACATGAGTAAACAGAAAATAATGAGGGATTCTAGTGATGATAGCTCATTGTGCTCAAGAACATCTTTAGTCTGATAGTTGCGCCTGTCTACTAACTACTAGGTTTAACGATACCAATTAACCGTTGAGTGGTTTACGAGAACTTCTACTGATAGTGGAAGTTTTTAACGAGGAATCCATAGGCTATGACAATTTATCCACTCATAGGGTTTCACAAGAATTCGCATACATCTAGAAAAATGGTAGAAAGAGTAAGGATCATGATTGAGTAGAAGTCTATCATCGCTATGACTCCTACAAGTTGTTAAATCCCCAACTATGTCGAATAATGGGTCAGAATTCTTTACACTCGATAGGCCTCACTGGGACTCACATGCACTCCATATTATTATTACATGTGCACCCGTAATGATAATGTGATTTGCATGCTCATCTCAGTTCCTCCTAACTTGCATCTAAAGATCCTCGTATTCGAGTTCTAAAATGGAAGTTATCAAAATAGTAAAGATCACAAAAGTCTAAAGTTTATGTCATACCTGTACTGTAATGTTGGGTATGCTACTATATGCAATGCAATATATTGCATATGTGTACGCTAAATGTATAACGTATACAATAAATAAAAGACGAACCTTGCAATCTGGAGCGGAGTGTCATGGTCGTATTCATGTATTCAAAACTGTTCGGTTATTGTCTGGTTTTATAAAAACATTTTTAAAACCAAGTTCACTATAACCAGTGGCTCTGATACCAATCTGTCACACCCCCAAAATACCACATATGGGAAACCCTCAATAGGCGTGTGACGTACCAGTATCTAGCTACCAATCACATTGAACTCATAACAATATTTCAAATAAAACTTTCATTTATTAAAATAAGCGTTACAAAACATTATTTTTATTCAGCGGAAGCATAATACAATAGTTAAGAATTTAGTAACCCAAGTGTATAAAACCCATTGGACTCGTCTCATGATTTCATGTATCTCGACCAATGACCACTCTAGCATCCCAGGTAGCAAGTTCCAACTGAATGTACCTAAGGACCTACAAGCATGCAGAAAAGTGTATCAGCATAACGCTGGAGAGTTCACAGTTTTGTTTTCCGACAATCGTTTTACATGTTTTACTGCCAAAAGTTTAGTTCAACTCAAAAGAAATTCCAAAAAACAATGTTTATAATAACTCGATACCGTACAAGATGGCTTCAGTTTGTTTGCTCGTCCCGAATGCCCCTATCCAAGCATTGGTCATGATTTAAGGTAATTAGTTCACGCCCGTCCTCCCCGGTATGGTGTGAGGGTGCCAAACCTAATAGCGCTATCAACTAATAACCACGTTGCCTCCCCGGCAACCATTTCGGTACAAGATGGGACTTAAGGTGATAGGAGTGAGTGTATTATCCAACATTCCGGTTTAACATTCCAGTCAAGCCCGTTACCCAATATTCCTCCCTGAAATATTTACTAGATGTCCCTCCCCTGGACGCATGCTTGAAAAAGAGCCGTGAACTCACGTTAGGGTGCGTATTATATCCAAAGTACTATGTGTCAACGACACGAACTGGCATAGCATTAAAATAGTCACCAATACATCCCTAATAATTTTAGCACAACATAAGTAACTAATACCAAATAAATTTGTTTCACGTGTGATCGAGCTCTACCGAATCGCTAAACGTGCGACCCGATGGTAGGGTTATCACTGTGATGCAACAGTAACCCTAGGTTCGTTTTAAAACAGGTAAGTTAAGATTCTTACAAAAATCGGGCAGAGTTTCCTCTGTTTATTGCACAAACCACGACAACACAAGTTGTCGAACATCAAAAGTTCAAGTCGCGTTGCACATTTAATATAACACATAGGTTCACATAAGTCACGTACAAGTCTGATTACAACCAAACACCTTGTTTACAATCCATGTATTATAATTATTTTACACTTTTACTAATCGGGTCGGGTTCGCTAGAGCTCGTTTTGCGTTAAATTATTACAATTAAAACATATATACAAATAGAGAAATTCAAACTCGTGACTATACCTTCCACCACCCCGCTAGTAAACCGAGATACAAATAAAAACGATACACACGCCTCGAACTATACGATGACCATGGTTGTAAAACAAGGTTTCCAAGGCCGAGTAGTCCCCGAGTAGTCGCTACAAGGTAGGTTGCCGAGGCGACTTTCTCTAACTCCGCCTAATTACTCGGAATTGATCAATCGTGGTCAAACTTGGCCAAAATCGGATCTAGTAGGTCAATTCGGGTCGAGTCTGACCAAATCTGACTCGGCCGTTGACTGTGTTAACTCGAACCTTGACCAGAAGTTGAACTCACCCGAACTCGAGTACTCGACCGAGCTTCAACTCGATGACCCGAAGTTTGATATGGTTCCAAATATTACAGGCTACACACCCACTGCCTCCTAAAACCTGTACCCGAGTAACCACCACCACTAACCGCCACTATCCGCCACCTGTACGGCGGCCGAACGTCCCCACTGGCGTCGGTAACCATATCAAACAGCCACCTAATCCAGTCACAATTATCCTCTAATGTTACAGATCTAAGAAATCGAAATAAGATCTATACACTAAGGCCTCGAAAGAACTTACCAGAGTTCGCGTCACTACACCACTGTGCCTCCGCTACGGTACCGCCTTAGCGCCGCCGTGTCCCCACCTGTAACGCCCAACGCCATCTTGCACGACCATCCGTGAACAGTCGTCATCACCTACACACACCCACCACACCAGTACTCACCATCACCGAGTCGACGCCAAATTCCACCACCGCTAGCTGCCATAACCACCTCCTTCTCGACGTCACCATGAACCACCATCCACTACCTCACCAGGGCCACCTCGCTGGCGCCTCCGACTGAAACCCCCGGCATCGCGAGCCTCTGTCAGGAATAAAATGGGTTTTAAAATGTAAAAAAGGACGATAAAGGCGTAGTCGTCAGGAATAAAGCTCGTTTGGTGGTGCAAGGGTTCAATCAGGAAGAAGGGATCGATTACACGGAAGTTTATGTGCCAGTAGCTTGAATTGAAGTAATTCGTTTATTCTTAGCCTTTGCTGCTCACATATGTATTAAAGTCTATCAGTTAGATGCCAAAAGTACATTTCTTTGTGGGAAGTTGTAAGAAACTGTGTATGTATCCCAGACGCCGGGTTTTTAAGCTTCAGAATCATCGAACAAAGTTTACTTGCTGGACAAAGCTTTATACGGTATTCATCAGGCTCCTCGTGCTTGGTATGAAACGTTGTCAAAGCATTTGTTGTCAAACGGATTCACTCGTGGTGCAATAGATTCCACTCTCTTCATTTTAAAGAAAGAGGGAGATTTCCTGATTGTGCAAATTTATGTTGATGACATTATTTTCGGTTCCTCAAATGAAGAGCTTTGTTGGGAATTCGAACAAGTTATGAAATTGAAATTTGAGATGAGTGTAATGGGTGAGCTGAAGTTTCTCCTCGGGTTACTAGTGGATCAAGAAGTGAATGGCACGTATATTCATCAAATGAAGTACGTCCACGAGATCCTCAAGCGATTCAACATGGAAGACAGTCTGCCTTATGAAACACCGTTGGCTTCCAATCATAAGCTGTCAGATGAAAAGGACAAAGATCCTGAAGTGGATCCTTCGGTTTATTGTGCAATGATTGGTTCCTTAACGTATCTTACTGCATCTCGACCCAACATAATGTTTTCCGTATGTTTATGTGCTTGGTACCAAGCCACTCCGAGAGAATCGCATTTGAAAGTCATCAAACGGATTTTCTGCTATCTTAAAGGCAAACCAAGACTTAGATTGTGGTATCAATTCGAGGGAGGCTTGGATTTGATAGCATATGCGGATGCGGGTTTTGGTGGGTGCCCGATCAATAGGAAATCAACCTCTGGTGGTGCTCAACTGCTTGGAAGCCATCTGATATCCTGGCAATGCAAAAAGCAACTTTCAGTGTCCCTGTCCACATGTGAAGCAGAATATATCTCTTCTTCGAGCTGTTATGCTCAATTATTATGGATACAACAACAATTGAGGGATTACGGTTTGAATTATACACAAACTCCCATGATGGTAGATAACAATTCATTTGTTTCAATAACAAATAACTGAATACACCAATCACGCACTAAACATATAGATGTCAGGCATCATTTTATTCATGATTGTGCTGAAAAGGTTTAATTGATGTAGTTAGAGTTGACACCTTAGACAACTATGCAGACCTGTTTACAAAGACATTCGATCGTACGAGGTTTGAGAACTTAGTCAGAATGATCAGGATGATAAACCCTGAGTTGGATGGTTGCATAAGCCCTCATGGAAACTTTAGTTTTTCGTTCCTTTGTACAGTTTACTGTTTTTCATTAAACACAAAAATCCAAAAACATTTTACTTAGTTCTAGGATATTTTTATAAAAATCCAAAAAACATTAGAAAAGGAAAAATTAAGGACGCGTTGATTGTGAGAAGAAATGATAGAACATCGGCAGTCATATCTTTTACATGGTATCTTATAAAATTAAAACCTAAACTATTGACAGCTTCATTATATGTTGTTACGATAAGTTTTACGTGTTAATAAGAACTTGTTTTGGTATATAAAGATAATGAACTGCGTAACTTGTGTGTAACATCTCTCGGATATATGGTCTTGGTACCGTAATTTTGTTTGAGAGATTACTAAAGTTTTGAGATACTAGGTCTTTATATCTGATTATTATCTGGGGTATATACTTGGTCTTCTGATTTTGCGTCGGTAATGGCCTAGACCTCGTATAATACTTTGCTAAGCGCTTCAGTTGTGCGTAAACCCTCCAGGTGGATTTCTTTTCTGCCTAACAGTAATCACCGAATGATCTGTTCAAAGTTTGTCAACACCGGGTGAACAACTGAAAATAGTTGTTACCACCAGGTACATAAAACTGAAAAATGCCAAAGTGCAGCAAAAGATACCAAACCTGTTGGTGCATATTTCGTACGTCTGCCACTGTACGAATAGTTAGATAGAGCGTGTGTTGAATATTGTATAGAATAGAGAAAGTTGGACAGGTTTTGTAAATGTCAAAGTCCATCCGGATGGCAATCCGATCGGATGGCAATCCAATTGGATGGTAATCGGATCGGATGGACACATGTGTAGATTGTCACACCCTGACTTTTGCGGAAGCGTGATTATTGGTGTGACTTCTTAATTCCATTGCATACGATCATAACAACACTATATGATAAAACCAGTAGATGTACATCCATTAATATAAGTTTAAAAGTAGTACAACATAATTGTCTGAAAAGTCAATACCAAAATCAAGTTACAAATCGTAACATATTTTAAGGAGTTCAAAAAGACTCAACAAAAGATTTTAAAACAAACCCGAGTTTAGGACTACCTATCTCGTCCAGGATTAAGATACGTCTCCTAAGCCCTAATGACTTGGATGACATCTTTATTCACAACGCAGCTTAAAAACTCCAACGCCCGCCAGATCCATTACTAATTCCCTGAAATACATGTAGTTTGAAAAATCAACATAAAGTTGCGCGAGTTTATGTGTAAGTGAGTATGTAGCAATTAAGGAAAAAGAGATCACCATTGGGTTGCAAAGCCAATGATATGTGTGAGGTGATGCAGGAAGACTCAAACCTAGCAGATTTGTGCATCGGGCACTTAGTCATCACCTGGTCCACTCAGCGGGCGCAGGAGTGGGGCTCGCTACACCCAAATAGATCTATCACTAATGTCCCTTGGTCCTACGACGAGGATTAATGGCCTCTAGTTTCTGCCTACCCACTCATATGATCTAAGTAGTAACCCTCCTTAAGCTAACCATACCATGTATAAAAGTATCCGTAATCATTGTAAGATGTATTTCACCTCCGAAGTATAAAAACTGAAAACAGTTAAGAGAAAAGGGGGACGTGAACTCACTGTATTGCGTCTTCGTACTTGTAACCCAAATTTCCGCGGCGAACACGACTACCTACAATGGTCTAACGTCTATTAGACGAACGGGTCGTGCCTTGTCTTAGTATGTATGTTTTTGAGTTACGATTCTGGTATTATTCCAAGTTATAATAATTGTATTTAGTTTTGGAATAATTGTTTATACGGTATTTCTGTGTTAATACTTTTCGAGTATTCGTATTTCCTTCCCAAGGATGGGGGTCTTTATACATGTAGGCTTGTAGTTCCGACAATATATATATTAAGTCCCACTTAGAAAAATACATTTAACTCATTTGTCCGAAAATAACGTATTCCCAAAATATATATATTTTTCCCAAAAATAATATATTTTCACCTCCTTAGTTTCCAAAATAATATTTTACCAAAAATATATATGTAAGAGTATTTTCCTGAAATATTTCATAAGTTACGTTTTAAAGTTCGCGTTGTAACAACAATACTGGTGTAACTTAAATATTTACTTGTGAGAGCGTTGGTATTATTTTGGAGTTGTAATTTCCATGGTATTTTGTAAGTTATATTATTTTACCCTAATAATATAACTAGTTCACAAAATATACAATTAATCATACAAGTGTCTCAGTATATAAAATATATATTCTAAATATATATTTACCCATTTTTATTTGCGAAAACCAACCTCCGATACTTTGTATTTCGTAACAAAATTTATGGCGACGTTTATATTTGAAACACAAGTTATAAAATATACTTGTAACACTTGTTTAGAAAAATATTCTCTAAGTGTTGGATTTTTAGGAAAATTTCGCCAGAGTTTCCTTTGTAAACGGAGGCGTCCACGCTTACTAGCGTATCATTTTATTTTGTCAAATCATTCAATCAGTTCTCAATTAACCAACCCGATATTTAGACATGCAAAAAATAGTACTTATATCGTTTCAGTTTTAATATACAAAACTGGGCTGTTTTCGAGTATTTTAATAAAATATTTATCTTATTCCAAAAATTCCTAAATTTTTACAGAATGTCTTATACGATCCAAATATTATTGTGTAAAAATACCGGGGTCCAAATCATCACCAATATTTTATAGAAATTCATTTTTCGGACTGAAATCAGATTTATCTTTTTCTGACCACAGTCGGCGGAATAATTTATTTAAAATTCATCAAGAGTCCAATTTACGAAATTCTAGTGAGAGAATTACAAATACATCGGTGGTCATCTACAGTACAAATTTCACGACCTAATCTTACACCGATTTCAAGTTGTGACGAAAAATACAACACATATTTTCAGCCGAAAAATGCAGCTTTAGCTGCTGTTAGGAAACAACACTTTAAAAATAGTAAACGAAGTCCGAAAATTATGATTCCAGTGCCATTAGAACGGTATTTCATAGTAACACGTTATAGACTTAAGAAAATCAAGTTTTTGTTAAGTTATGACCTGTTTATAGCCAGTTAAAGTCGGCTGAACATGCAAATCAGCATGCTGTTTAAAGGTTAAATGTTACTAAAACGCACTCATACGTTCGCCATCCTTTCTAATATGAATAAAATCAGGTCATAAGTCTGTTACAACAGATTATGGTTTGTTTATTTCAGTTTTATCATGATTTCAACATCATTTAACCATACATTTCCTCCAGTTAGTTTAAACTTCAAGACTTGATGATGTTCTTTAGAGTTCTTAATATTTTATCATTCTTTCAACTATTAACCACTAAAAATAAGAACAAGATGAAGATTTAGAACACTTACTACTAGCACAAGGCTAGGGAAGTTTCAAAGCGTAAAAGTGGCGGATAAAAGAAAACGAGAGCGGTCCTTGAGCTTCCGAGTACACCAAGCTTAGTCGTAGTGTCTCTTGCACCTTTGGATGCCTTTAGATTGTATGAATGAAGCTTGATAATGGTGGTGGTGGGGTGCTTGGTTCTCGGCTGATCAAAGGAGAAGAGAGGGAGAGTGTGGAGGTGAAAGGTTGATGGTGATGAGAGAAGATGGTTAACTAGTGGGTTTTATAGAATTCTTATAACCTTTGGTTCATATGCTCCCTAATCTACTAGCATCAACATTTAAATAATGAAAAGAATTCATGGGGGAAAGTCCCCATGTAACCGTGTAAGAGGGGGGGGGGGGGTATCTTGTTGGGTTTCAAATGTTGGTTACAAGTCTAGTTAGAAATCTAGTTAGGATATTTATGTGTTATTTAATATAATGGGTGTTAGGGTGTTCGGGGACCCTAACTAGCTCAGAAAAGTAAAAACAAGGTGTTTGGCAATATTCTTATATTCCGGGTAATGTCCGGTTGTTCGGTTGGGCGTTGTTCCGTTAAAGTGCTTAATTAATCCGTAAGGTGTCTTTTATATTACCTTTTGTGACACATTAAATTCCCAACACTTTGGAAAATATCTAGGACTATTTTGTTAAGTTTTTGCACATTACTAGCATATTTAAATGCTGAATTTTATTTAAAAGTGCAGAATTTTGCAGTTAAAGTATGTTTTAGGCACTTCCCGGCACTGTAACTATCACCTAGTGACGCAGTTTAATGATTCTCACCTCCCTACGCAGCCTACTAGTGTAGTAATCTACTCCCGGCTCATACTGGCCTCATAACAATGTCTGTTTTGGTGCTGGTAATGTCAGCATGTTTTCTGGGTTATCCGTTTAGTGTGCTAACTGTGCTTTTGTGCATCAAGGTTGTCACTAATGTTTGTGTGTAAATAATAGAGTGACAGTATAAAATGTGATACATGAGTATGTATGTATCAGAAATCAAGAAGCAGTTTAACCACAATTGTAAGCAAGCACAGTAATTAAGCACTAATTAAATATTAATTAATTCGTACGGATACCTGGATTTGTGAGGGTTGTCACATTCTCCCCCCGTTAAGAAAATTTCGTCCTCGAAATTTGTACTACCTTAACCCTTATGGTTTTGTCACACGTATATGTATATGAATAATATCGAGGTAGATAATCATCAACCCGAATCAAACCTTACTCATATTTAGCGAGTCTAAGAATATATAACAATCCGAATCCTAGGGTTAAAAGGTGTGTGCTTTTAGCAATGGATGTCAAAGGTACAAGACGCATTTGACGTATAGTCTAGTGTAATCCAGCTAGCAGGGGTTCCATAAAAGTGGAGTTTTGACTAATAAGATTTTTAAATGATAGGTTGCAATATGCAAACGAGTTTTCACAACCCATAGCATCCGCTATATGAATTCAAAATCAACAACTCAAACGTAATAGTAAAATGATCTGTCAACTCCTGAATAAATGTCTGGTAACGTTTAGTGTGTTGACATTTTTTTGAATGGTGAAGATACACCGAATGGAATACAAGCGAATCTGGTGTATCATTGTCTTGATTCGTAGTTGCATCAGGAATGTTTAAATGGCAAGTCAAACAAAAGTATATGTAGTTTTGTATGAAACGGTTGACCATGATTAGCACAAGCTGCAAGTTTGTAATGACATAATTCCATAATAGTGGTGACTGAACAAGTTCACCGTGTTTGACATCAAATGAAAGTGTACTGAGAAAATCTGAAGATTTGATTTACGCAATGTCATAGAGTTTCCAATTAAATACGGAACATCAAAGAACCACTGTTTCTGATCGAAGCTGAAAAGTAATAAGTATCGCAAGGCATTCGATTGACAATGAAGGATTCGATAGGAGGTACATCATGCTATGAAATGAATCCGTGTACCGCTGTCTTAACACACAACTGTGTTGAGTCTGCTTTAATTGTGAATATCAAATGGATTTTTAAATGAATAGACTATTAAATCCGTGTATGAGGTGCGTAACCAAATTAGCGCAGGCTTCAATTCTGTGAAAGTATTACTGCATGGTATCGAAACCAGTCAAACGATTTAGTGGAGTCGTAGATCAACCAAATCTACTACGACTCGAAATGAAAGAATCTTTGCAAAAATAGTTGAATATGATGCTCTCAATACATCATATAGCGTTTCAAATTAAACCTGTGAACTGGATAAGTTCAAGCAATTGAACTTGGTTTCAACGTAACCCGACAATAAACGTATGTATCAACAAAGGAATTCTCGGCATGGTAGCAAAAAAATAAACCATGAATGTAACCTGAAATGGAAGAAGTTTCAAGAAAGTGTGTTGACTTGGTAGCAAGAGGGCCAATAATTACAATAATGTAGGTCATTCGAATCACAATCCAGTAATCAGATTTAGCTACATAATATTTGAACTTCAATGAAGCGTTAGAAATGAAACCGCATGCGTAGTAAAAGGTGCATGTATAACATATAAGTTTCCAAGAAAAGGAACAACGAGTATCTGCTAAAGTGAAGAAATGACCAGATATCGAAGCAAATGTGTGTTCGCTCTCAGCGAGAAAATTATTGTGATGCAACTACCATTAAGACCGGGTGTAGTGGGGCGTTTTTTTCAAAAAAATTTGAGTCCGGCGTTATATTTAAAACGCTTGCACATGTGTTGACCAACCAATCACAAGTCCCCAACGGCTAGATAATCAAACGGCTAGTTTTTTTTAAACATTTTACCCCTATATATATATATATAACCTCATTCATTTTTAACCAAAATCATCTCAAAAACTCTCTAAAAAACATAACCATTTTATAAAAAACTTGATGGATTCTCCTAGTTCTTCATCCATGGTAAATTTTTACTACAACGAGTTTTTTGCGGATGGCGATGGTTCAACCGATGAGGAGGTTAAACAAGAGGCGGTTACGAGTGCTTGTCAACTAGCGGTGAGATATGTCGAGCATTGTCGTCGCCCCCAAGCAGAAAAAAATAAAAGAGGTTATATTGAACGAGACCGACGCGCGGCACACGATCGTTTGATGAAAGATTATTTTGATGAGGCGCCGACATATTCGAACGAAATGTTTAGGCGTCGTTTCCGAATGAGTAAGCGGTTGTTTCTACGCATAGTCGACGACTTGGAAGCCAACTACGATTATTTTAAACAAAAAGCGGATGCGAGAGGGGCACTTGGATTTACCGGTATCCAAAAGTTTACGTCGGCGTTACGAATCCTTGCTTATGGAAACAGTACCGACATCAACGACGAGTATTGATGTGTGTAAAATGCAACATATAAATTACATCAAATGAGGCATAAAACTAACCCTTTTTAAGTACTAATATTGGAAAAAGAGTGTTTTTGTCTTCCTTTTGTATTTTCAGGATTAAATGAGCTCAAAAACACAAAAGAAGCAAAAAGACAACTAAATCCAACATAAATACAAGAAAAGGAACATAAGTGGACTGCCCGACCCCTCAACGGCATCTTCCCAAGCAAAATAGAGAAGACAGAAGACTGAACACGCCCCGTGCTCAGCCAGTACGGGGCCGTGCCCAAGAAGCAGCAGAAAAGACAAACCTATAGAAGCTTCTATTGCCCACCACGGGCCGTGTCCAGCGAACACGGGGGCGTGGCGAAAGTACAGCAGGCGCATTAATTGTAATTGCGAATTACAATTAATGAAGAGAGAGAGAGTGTCAGACAGGCACGGGGCCGTGTCCAGCGGACACGGGGCCGTGCCCAGCCTTCTGTTCAGCCTATAAATAGGAGTGCTTGGTTTCATTTCATCTCATCCCTTGGCACACCACCTCTCTCACACTTCACCCACCACCCACCACCACCATAACACCATCATCCATTGTCCATCGTAGAGTGTGTGAGTCGTCTCAGGATCCAAGATTGATCGTAAGAGTTCTTGACAATCAAGGCCATGTTTGCCTAAGTCTCTTACATCACTTGGTGAAGACAAAGTGTCTAGTATAATACTTTTTATTTCTAATCTTTTGCACTTTTTATTTGGTTTTGTATTAATGACTTTAATAGCTAGTTACTTATGTTGAAGGTGATCTTTCCTTATCGTTTGTCCGTGGTGTCTTGGCATTATTTTACTGTCTATATAAAATAAAGGATTTTCACCATTCATATCTCCACGGTCTATATGGAGGTATGTTGGCTACCTGGTCGGGGGTTAAGGGAACGGTTTGGTAAAGGTCTTGTCATTGTTCAGCGTTTAGAGGTCCTGCAATGGACCTGGGTCAAATTTAGTAGGACCTCCTTCAATGCCTCACGGTATTGGATGGCGGGGGTCCAAACTCTTTGATCCCCTCATAAGTTAACTACTATTAATACTATAACCCGGCTATTTAGGACTGTATCCCTGCTGACTCAGACTACTTAGCCGAGGGTAACGTCACCGCCAAAAGCGGGGCCTACCATAATATTGCATTAATAACTTAATTCATTATCTTCCAATAATCCACCCTTTTAGGATTGTATCCTTGCTGACTCAAACTACTGGGGTGAGGGTAACGTCACCTTCAAAGGAGAGGCCTACTACAATAACTAAGATAATCTCTTAATTATGTGCAAAAGTGCGGAAATAATCAAAGGTTATACTAGATACGAGTCGGAACCAAGTGATTCATCTTGTCTATCTGTTTTTATTTTATTTTTATTTTCAGCATTTTAGTTAGTTTTTATTTTTCTTAGCTTAAAACATTTTTCTAAACTTTTTATTTTTGATTAGACGTTGAGGATAAACCGGTACTAAAAGCTCTTGTGTCCTTGCACGACCTCGGTATCTTACCAACGCTATACTACGCTCACGATGGGTGCACTTGCCCATATGTATGTTTAGTGTTAGTAAAATATCGTGTTTTATAAATTTAAAACTTGGCTAAAATAAGTGTTAAAGGGGCTTAAAATATACACCTAATATATACGACACTTTACCGCACATCAAGTTTTTGGCGCCGTTGCCGGGGACACAAGGATTTTAAGAAAGTTAGGAATCAACGGCCTAATCATTTTTTTTTATTTTCTTTTTAATTTTTTAGGATTTTCTTAGTTTTTCAGCTTCTGCAGAGCTCAGCATGGGCCGTGCCCGCTGAACACGTCCCCGTGCTAAATCATTGGAACTGGCAATCCTGTTTTAAGTCAGACAGTAAGCTGAACACGGGGCCGTGCTCACTCAACACGCCCCCGTGCCCAAGATTCACTTACTGAAAACAGAACCGTTAGATCCCGGCGGTTGGTAATTTCTGACATAAACATGAGTGATAGCAATTGTTTTTACTTTCGGCACTCTTATGGTACGTGGTGTCAATTATGTGGAGGCGAACATAAAGAATTAGAATGTTACTTTCTAAATTATAGGCCCCACTACATAGACCCACCAATTACTTATAACCTTAAAAGGGGCGAAAGTAAAAATAAGCACTATTTCTCCCTCGAATGCGCCCAGCCAGATATTCTAGGAGAAATGCTCCTTGACGAGTTATTTCAACTAGAAGAGCTAATTCTGAATTGGTCACAAGAGCTTAGGAAGGATTTTATTGATCCGCCCCAAGACAATGACCATGAAGAAATGTTGGAACCGCATTCCGACAACCTCGTTGCTCCCAAAAATACCTTCATACCTAGCAAAGACTTGGACGATAGTCGTCCCTGTGCCGATTGTGCCGTGAAGGACTCCCCATCGACTTCATTCGGTGCATACATAGACCTGAGCGATTCAGCATACACCTTCTTTAACGAGAGCCCGGGAAAGGGTTGGACTTGTCCACCTAGAATGAAAATAGGAATTACCCTCACCGACAACCTCTTGCGTTCTCGCCTTAGTCTAGGACAATTAAGGTATATTAGGCACTTTGGGGTTGTTCCAACCAATCAGGAGCCACCCGATACTAGTGAGTTCCTTAAAACTAGACAACTTCATAAAACAGTCCCTCGACACGGGGCTGTGTCTAGCCAACACGCCCCCGTGTTCACCAAAAGATTCCCTTCTGATCAGTACGTCAGAATACGGACAAACCGTGTCAGAACTCCACCTGCACACGGGGCCGTGTCCAATGGACACGGGGCGGTGTCCAGGATGCTGTCATTTTCTATAAATGCAGCCAAGAATTCTGCACATTTGGACCAACTTGGGACAGAGATTTGAAGGAATCTTCTCTCAACTATCCTAGTTTATTTTTTTAGGATGTCGAGTGAAAACAGCGAAACATCTTCCGTGCATTCATCAAACAGCCGAAGAGGAAGGAGGCCCTCCGTTGAAGCTACACTTGTGCACTATGTGATAGCATTAAGGGAGGCTCTCGACGAAATGACATCAGCAGAGGAGGTCCTAATCGACCGTATTAACGATCTTACGGTGGGACTCGAAAGCAGCTTCCAAGAAATTAACCTCTTGCACCAGAGGTTAAATATTCTTGTAGCACCCCCAATGGAACCAGTCCTCCCTCAACAGGATTGGAACCTGGCGCTCGGAATTAACAACCCTACCGTGTGGGAAGATTTGCCAGCGGAACCTCCCGTGGAACACCAACAAGAGATCCCGGTGGAAATTGAAACTCCTCAAACCAATGCCAATGAGCCTTCTTTTCTCCTTCCAAGGGAGGTGGAGGAGTGGCTTGCCGATATGTGAGGAGAGCCGCACCCGGAAGAAGGAGTTCTAAAAGGCCTTGTCTAACCAAGATTAGTAGCTTCTTGGAAATTTTGCTAATTAAAATAAAATAGAGGCTAGAACTCCATGGTTTAATATTTCTTTGTTTTATCTAGTTTAATATAAAATTAGGACTATGTAAAGTCTCTCTATGATGCAATGAAGTGATGGTTTTTAAAGTTTGGATGGTTCATAATGAATAAAACACACTCATGGTGGTAAGGGATGAAAAGGGGAACGAGAAAAATGACCTCATGCACAAGAACAAGGCAACCCGACAACTTTCTCCATTACAGAAGGTTCAACACGGGTCGTGCCCAACCAACACGACCCCGTGCTGAACCCCCTGCAGAAAAACGCCCAGTTCAGGTAACTGGACACGGGCCGTGTTCACCCAACACGCCCCCGTGTCCAGACTTCTGTTTCTCTTGTTTCAATTTTGTTACTGGCACTTGAACACGGGGCCGTGCCCGGATAACACGGGGCCGTGTTCAGCGCATAGTAACACAAATTTTTTGCTTTTTAACACCATTTTACCCATCTAATCAACCTAAAAATTTATTTTTGGGACACATTGAGGACAATGTGTAATTTAAGTGTGGGGGGGGGGGGATGCTAAACCTTGAAATTTTGCAAGTCCTAAATACAAGCCTTACACAAAACTCTATTGGAACCGCTAATCACCCCAAATTTTTTCAAAAATTTCATTTTTTTTACTGGTCTAGGTTTAACTCGGGAAATTCAAGTTCTCAAAAAGGTTATATTTTTACGAATTTACAACCGATAGCGTCGTGATAAAAAGAACCAACATAAGAAAATTATGAAAAGGCATGGCAAACTTAGTTAAAATTTGATTATATATACTTGATCACATAAAAACCCATTCCCACAAAAGTGAGTTTTGAGCCTTTATTGAGCATACAAATTTACATCTTTAGAATAAATGCTCATTTTTTTCATTTCTTGTGTGAATAGCCGTTTGGTTCTTACGACTCTAGAACTTGCCGTGACAATGCATTCCCGGTCCTTACCAACTTAAACCCAAGTAAGTAAATGATGGAGGCATTAGGACTAACCTTTTTTCTTCTACACCATTTATTTTTTCTTTTTTTACCACCTACCCAAAATCCCCCTAGTTAGCCCCTTTGAGCTTAAACCTTTTCATTTCATAACCCAACACCCTTTCACCCACCAAAACCTTTTTCATTTTTTAACCCTTTGTTTTAGTAACAAGTTCGGTTTTTCGTATGATTGAAAAAAAAAATAATAAATAAAAAATAAAATAAAAAAATGTGATGAAGCAAAAGAAAATAAACAAACAAGTTCATCAAAAATAACTTTGTTTGAATAAAAGCTTCATCAGAATAAAAGTTACAAAAATAGAAAATCCTCTGAAAACTGACACTTGTTACACTTTTTCACCTTTTTTCTACTAACCACTAACCACTAACCCAACCACCTACCTTTAACCCAAGCCTAACCCTTCACCCGCAAAGTCCTCTTGATATTTACAAAGGTATAAAAGTTAAAAAGGAGGAGGATTGATTGCTTGGCAAGCCTATGGTAGGAATAAGTTCCATGCCGCTCTCGAGTGATTCACTAAAAATACACCTTCGGCCGAGTGTGAGTGATTTCTCCCGTGAGGTATGTGAACTTGTATATAAATGGAATTTTAAAAAGGCATGTTATGCCCAAATAAGTAATTTCTCCTATGAAACGTTCTAAATAAATCATTACGAATAGGATTGTAAATAGATAAAATTAAACCCAAAAAGAATCTTGGAAATCCCGACACTCTACGACAAGCCCAAAAACCTTCTCTTCTACCTATTCCATTTGGGAGTGTAAGCCACATATTAAAGAGTTTTGCTTGAGGACAAGCAAAAGTTCAAGTGTGGGGGTATTTGATGTGTGTAAAATGCAACATATAAATTACATCAAATGAGGCATAAAACTAACCCTTTTTAAGTACTAATATTGGAAAAAGAGTGTTTTTGTCTTCCTTTTGTATTTTCAGGATTAAATAAGCTCAAAAACACAAAAGAAGCAAAAAGACAGCTAAATCCAACATAAATACAAGAAAAGGAACATAAGTGGACTGCCCGACCCCTCAACGGCATCTTCCCAAGCAAAATAGAGAAGACAGAAGACTGAACACGCCCCGTGCTCAGCCAGCACGGGGCCGTGCCCAAGAAGCAGCAGAAAAGACAAACCTATAGAAGCTTCTATTGCCCACCACGGGCCGTGTCTAGCGAACACGGGGGCGTGGCGAAAGTACAGCAGGCGCATTAATTGTAATTGCGAATTACAATTAATGAAGAGAGAGAGTGTCAGACAGGCACGGGGCCGTGTCCAGCGGACACGGGGCCGTGCCCAGCCTTCTGTTCAGCCTATAAATAGGAGTGCTTGGTTTCATTTCATCTCATCCCTTGGCACACCACCTCTCTCACACTTCACCCACCACCCACCGCCACCATAACACCATCATCCACCACCATCATCCATTGTCCATCGTAGAGTGTGTGAGTCGTCTCGGGATCCAAGATTGATCATAAGAGATCTTGACAATCAAGGCCATGTTTGCCTAAGTCTCTTACATCACTTGGTGAAGACAAAGTGTCTGGTATAATACTTTTTATTTCTAATCTTTTGCACTTTTTATTTGGTTTTGTATTAATGACTTTAATAACTAGTTACTTATGTTGAAGGTGATCTTTCCTTATCGTTTGTCCGTGGTGTCTTGGCATTATTTTACTGTCTATATAAAATAAAGGATTTTCACCATTCATATCTCCACGGTCTATATGGAGGTATGTTGGCTACCTGGTCGGGGGTTAAGGGAACGGTTTGGTAAAGGTCTTGCCATTGTTCAGCGTTTAGAGGTCCTGCAATGGACCTGGGTCAAATTTAGTAGGACCTCCTTCAATGCCTCACGGTATTGGATGGCGGGGGTCCAAACTCTTTGATCCCCTCATAAGTTAACTACTATTAATACTATAACCCGGCTATTTAGGACTGTATCACTGCTGACTCAGACTACTTAGCCGAGGGTAACGTCACCGCCAAAAGCGGGGCCTACCATAATATTGCATTAATAACTTAATTCATTATCTTCCAATAATCCACCCTTTTAGGATTGTATCCTTGCTGACTCAAACTACTGGGGTGAGGGTAACGTCAACTTCAAAAGAGGGGCCTACTACAATAACTAAGATAATCTCTTAATTATGTGCAAAAGTGCGGAAATAATCAAAGGTTATACTAGATACGAGTCGGAACCAAGTGATTCATCTTGTCTATCTGTTTTTATTTTATTTTTATTTTCAGCATTTTAGTTAGTTTTTATTTTTCTTAGCTTAAAACATTTTTCTAAACTTTTTATTTTTGATTAGACGTTGAGGATAAACCGGTACTAAAAATACGAGTCGGAACCAAGTGATTCATCTTGTCTATCTGTTTTTATTTTATTTTTATTTTCAGCATTTTAGTTAGTTTTTATTTTTCTTAGCTTAAAACATTTTTCTAAACTTTTTATTTTTGATTAGACGTTGAGGATAAACCGGTACTAAAAGCTCTTGTGTCCTTGGACGACCTCGGTATCTTACCAACGCTATACTACGCTCACGATGGGTGCACTTGCCCATATGTGTGTTTAGTGTTAGTAAAATATCGTGTTTAATAAATTTAAAACTTGGCTAAAATAAGTGTTAAAGGGGCTTAAAATATACACCTAATATATACGACACTTTACCGCACATCAAGTATCTAAAAATGGCGGAGAAAACAACACGAGACAGCTTGGAGCATTTTTGTCGCGGTACAATTCCTATACTTTACTTTTTTTTTAAACCTCGAGTATGTTTACAATTTTTTTTAAGCTTATGTTTGTCTATGTTTTTTTATAAAGGTATAATTGATGTGTACGGTGCGCGTTATCTTAGAACGCCCACATGGGACGACCTTCAAAAGATCTACGAGGTACATAATGCTGAGCATGGTTTGCCTGGTATGATCGGGAGCATAGATTGCATGCAATGGCATTGGGATAACTGCCCGACTGCATAGCGAGGCCAACACACACGGGGTGACCAAAAAGGACCCACTATTATTCTTCAGGCGGTTGCTTCACAGGACCTTTGGGTTTGGTCGGCTTACTTTGGCGTGGTCGGGTCATGCAATGATATCAATGTTTTTAAACAATCTCCGTTGTTAGAGGAGTGGATTTCTGGCAAAGCTCCAAAAGCGTCGTTTTACGCAAATGGAAACTACTACCCTCATGGATATTATTTGAGCGACGGAATTTATCCTAGGTATTCGATTTTCGTGAAGACGTATAGTGATCATATTGATGAAAAAAGAGCATACTTTAAAAAGGTTCTAAGAGTCTTCACGAAAAGACATTGAGAGATGCTTTGGGGTTCTTAAGCAACGCTGGCAATATTTGAGAAATCCTTGTCGTGCATGGAGCAAGCAAAAAATGAGAGATGCTATGTACGCTTGTATAATCATGCACAACATGATTTTGGAAGACGAAGGAAAGGCGATATGCCAGAATTATGTGACAGAAGCCGTTCAAGAGGAGCATCCACAGGCGTCAATGGAAGAAAGATTGAATAATGCGCGAGAGTTGCGTCATGAACCGTACCATTCCCAGTTAATGGTTGATTCGGTACACCATGCATGGTCGGTTCGGTATGTACCACCTGAGGGAGAGGAAGAAAAGGAGGACGAGGAAGACGAAGTTGGCGAGGGTGAAGAAAGCGAAGATGAAAACTAGTGTTTTTTTTATTTGTAGTATTGTATTTTTTTTTAATTTAATCGGATTTTAATTTTTTTTATTTCTAGTATTGTATTTTTTTTAATTTAATGAAGTATTTAAAGTTTAAAAAAAAATTGGGAAATGATTGCATGGGCGTTATTGGAATAATGCCCCACTACACCACTTTATGCTATAATGCCCCATGCTGACTGGGATGACACGTGTCGAATAATGCCCCATGGTGGGGGCATTATTTTGATTTACCACTACACATGGTCTAAGGGGAGTAGAGATGCAAACATCTACTCGCCAGAAGTAAAAGAAACCCAAGTACTCTCTGTTTGGTCAACGGAACTGGCATATGCGCCAGGTTAATGATGGTTGATTGAGTTGACAGATATGGTTCCTAAGTAAAAACCCTTACGAGTTTGGACCTGGGTTCCCAAAGGTCCTAAATATATGTTTTCTAAATCCTCCAGATTTCGTATCCCGTGTAGGCTGGTTTGCGCGTTGTGTAGGAAGCACTATTTTTGTGTACGTCTAAGAACAAGTTGTTGTCCCACAATTTTTTTTCCTCGGTATACTTTCTTACTGAATTTACCGCCAATGACACTCGATCGTCGATCAGTCGTGTAGTAGTAGTCGGACCCTCACAGTTAGTCAAATAAGTAATTCGTCAATCCTTAGCAAGAGCTACCGACTCTGGTTGGCTAGCTCGTCCGACTCCGGGTCATTTGAAAGTCATTCGTCCTTTCTTTTGACGAGCAGAACTGAGGTTATCCAAAACAAAAGTTTTGGTTTGTTATCTTCCTTCTCTATCAACCACTGAGGTTGCACTGTCAATCCTTGCATCTCCGAAGGTGTAAGTTGCTAAGATGCATCGACTACAGGCGCGACGCCTGGAATCAAATAGATGCGAAATTCGACTAATCGTTGAGGAGGTAATTCTGGCAAGTCTTCGAGGAAGACCTTAGGATATTTCCTTATCATAGGAATATCTTCGTGCTTTGGTTCTTCGGCTCCTCCTGTCCACGACATGAGCAAAGAAAACATCATATTTTTTACGCAACATCCTTCGTGCCTTCAAGCAATTTGTAATTTACAGAGGCGTATCCCGCTTCATGAGTCAAGATCGCTTCTTCGTTCGCCATAGCGGTGCGGATATCAATCTCCTATTGATCATTTGTCAACCAATCCCTCCAACTACCTTGTTGAAGTCTCCCAATTCACTGGCCGTAGATCAAGTGTAATATTACGCTTTCCCAGGTTCTATCCTGCCGACTCCAATCACTTCGTTGGCTTCCACTAGCTTCCCGTTAGCTAGTACTATCATGCGCGGATTATCTAATTTACTTGTTACTAAACCAAGTATGCTCTCAAACTTTGGAGATGCGAATCGTAAAATTTGCAATAGTATTTGGAAATACGGATGCATAATATTGAGTACTATGGGACGTACCGGTATCCTCGCCTGAACTCCTGGCGTGCCTCCCAAGCTCCGGCGTGGAGCTTTCATCCTTGTGCCTGATCGTTCTTAGGGCAATATTTTCTGAAATGCTTTTTGCTTCCACAGTTAAAACAACCTTGAGCACGTTTTTGCTTGTCACTCGTCCTGCATTTGTCGTTGTCGTTGTTTTCTACGTAGCTCTTGCTACCCTCTTGACCTCCATTTCTGCGTTCAGTGTCTTGTCTACACGTTTCCTTAGGATGCCCCCACTTACCACAGTTTTCACATTTTCCGTACTTACATCGCCCGACATGATAACGTAAACAATTGTCGCATTTAGGTAGGATACCCATGTAGTCTTTTCCCTTCTTGGCCTTCTTCTCGTTACTTACCCGAGTAACCTTCTTGAAATTTACGAGCTTTCTCTTGTTATCTCCAGATGACTCTACAGGAGTCTCCTTTTTCTCCTCCGTAGTGGAAAATTCTCCTCGTCTAACTGCTTCTTCCGTGAGCGCCACACTTATGTCGATAGCCTCGGTGATCGTTGAAGGTTTAGATGTTGTTACCAGGCTTAGAATCTGAGGTGCCAGTCCCCTAATGAAACGTTCGATCTTTCTAGATTCTTGTTCCACCAAATGCGAAGCAACATGTGATAATTCGCCAAATCTCTACACATATTCAGCTATCTTTGGACCTTCCGTTTTCAAGTTCCACAATTCAGTTTCCAACTTCTGGACTTCTGACCTAGAGCAATATCTTTTACGCATCAGTTCCTTCAGCTCGTCCCACGTCAAAGCATTCGCAGCAGTCTCATCCATTGTTTGAACCTGAAGGTTCCACCATGACAGAGCCCCATCTACAAATAGTCCAGCTACGTATGTGACCTGATGTTCTGGGGCACATTTGCTCAATTGTAAGACAGAATTCGTCTTCTCCACCCAACGCACAAAAGCTAAGGCACCCCCAGTGCCGTCGAATTCTCGAGGTTTGTGGTTCAAGAACTGCTCATAAATGCAGCCACTGGGTGGGTTATTTCCTGAGGTACCTCCGCCGTGTTCAGAGCGAATGGCCACGAGGTGTGCGATGGCTTGCGATAGGCGCCCATGCAGTTCTGACTCTGCTGTGGTCGGCAGAGGGTTGTTGGTATCGACGTTCCCTTGTATCGACATCTTTTGAGAAGAAGATTTGTTAGGTTAGGTCTTATTCGTTCGGGGAGTGCATATAGTTGTTTAGAGATCATATGCACACACACATAATAGGTCATCAACCCATCAAGCAGTAGTATAATCATAGTATAATCAAGTAGTCTGGTAATTATGTTTAATGAAAGCATAGCAAGTAAGCACGTAGTATTATAATTATAGCACACACACACATAGATCAATAACGTGCTTAGCGAAGACCTAGCGACTGAGTTTTCATTGGTTATTGGCCACAAAGTGTTGTCGCATGTTTAATGATGATTGGGTCTCATTATTCTCCGACCGCAATTGCATTCTCTTACAAAGTGTATCACGTCAACAAGGACACAGGGTCACCCTACCCTTTTCCGTTAAATATATTAGTGTATCAAAATTACGTAGTCAGATGTGGTCTTCAGAAGTCTCCACAATCTCAGCTTATCGTAGGTGTCCTACCCAAATGTAACGCGATCCGCATAATCCAGAAACCAACTATGTTGGTGACTGAGGTGGAGGAGGAAAGAAAAGTAAACTGTTATCCTGCGTGAAATCCTCCTCGAGTTTGTATATACATCGAAGCAATTAGCTGATTTGCTGCTTGACAGTAAAGAAATGAGCAACAGAATCCTGAGAACGGTGTAATAGCAATGGTCAAGGGCGCAAAAAGAACCTTGATGTATGTGGAGGATCAAAGTATGCTGGCAATAGACAAGGTGAAGGACGGGGTGTCTTACATAAACTCTTAAGACAATATGCTGTCTTGTGACGTAGACACTTAAATCATGTTTTCGGTTATGTAATGTTTTGCATTTGAAGTTGCCAATTGTGGTGTCAGTTCAAGCTCCAACATTCTGCGACTCATATCCTCAAATCGTAGTTGATATTACAGGAGCAACTCATCTCGTGTGTGGCCTCCATAATGTGAGGGATGGTAAGGGTCTAAAATTAGCATAGTGTATTATAGGAACCATCAAATCGGCTCATCTAGCGATGTAGAGGTGAAAGTAGTAAACGTTGCGGCTTGTAAGGCCGTAGAAAATGCTGCTGTAGCAAAAGGATCGTTACGTGGGTACTTGCCTGGAGCACCTTTCCGGGACGCAGGTATGTCTTGAAAGAAAGCGATAGGTACGTTGGCGCAATGGACGTCGGTCTTCATAGGAGAAAATGTGCAACATCATCGGTTACGGGTGCAAAAACAAACGTCTCAACCAATAAGGAGCTTGTCAGGTGTAGGTACTGGATCAGATATAAGGGGTGCAATGCTTGGTAAGCCAAAAGAAAATAGGGTCATGATCAAGTAGGGGTACAGGTTCAGCCGGTGCAACATCAAGCGGACCCAAAGAGTATAGAAACTAGCTCAGGAGCAGGCTCTGGGGCGTCTAACGGTGTGGTGCCTCGAGCAGGTGATTGTGCAACAGTCATGTCGTCGTTGTCTGCGTTAGTAGTAGAAAGATGTAATCCGGCTGTCTGTAGGGCTGCAGATGTCACAGACTCAAAGGAGCCTGGAATCGAATGCATGCTAGAATCAGAAGGTAGCTTGTTAACAGGTGTCACAAATAAGTGAAATTAGTAGTAACGTTCTCGTCTAACTTTCCATCATTATGGGCGTTATCGGAAGGACCATCAATATCGCGTCAATATTGTTACGAATTGTTCGTCGAGTAACCATCCTTCGGAAGGGATGTCCACAAGAGGCGCATTGTCGAGGATCGGAGCCATGGTGTGCTTATCATCGGGATGTCCAGTGACGAAGGGGTCATGGACTGAAATGACTTGTCGGAGAAGCCATCAGCATGGGTAAAGTATTACCAAAATCTGGTAGCACGGACGGTTGGAAGTTGTCCTCGTCCTTGGTCAGCATATCAGGATCACTCTCAGTGTCTGACGTAAATGTCTCTGGCGCAGATGTGGTCTCATTATCTGTGGCGGTGGTCGTAGGGATATCAATGTCTGATAACTCGTTGTCTAAATAGAGTGACATGTGTGCCGGTGCGTAGCAGGTATATCCATAGTAATTACTAGCAAATAGTGTATGCGAACAACTACCACATATGCACGTATATCAACATTAAATCAAATAAGCATGTAAGTCTCAATTAATGTAAGCAAGTAATCATCCTAGTCTTCCCCAGATTATCCTACCCTGTCTCTCAGACTAAACTTCCTAGTCTCTCAAACTAACTCCCTCAGTCTCCCCGACTGAATCTCCCCAGCCGTTAGGGCTGAATTCCCTCAGTCCCCCCGACTGAATCTCCCCAGCCTTTAGGGCTGAATTCCCTCAGTCTCCCTGACTGAATCTCCCCAGCCTTTAGGGCTGAATTCCCTCAGTCTCCCCGACTAAAATCTCCCAGCCTTTAGGGCTGAATTCCCTCAGTCTCCTCGACTAAAATCTCCCAGCCTTTAGGGCTGAATTCCCTCAGTCTCCCCGACTAAAATCTCCCAGCCTTTAGGGCCGAATTCCCTCAGTCTCCCCGACTGAATCATAAGTGTAAATTTGGAAATGTGTATTTGTGCTTTTTTGTTTGTAAAAATGTTTGTTCCCTGGATCTGGACGTTTGTGCATTGATTGTGAGAAGAAATGATAGAACATCGGCAGTCATATCTTTTACATGGTATCTTATAAAATTAAAACCTAAACTGTTGACAGCTTCATTATATGTTGTTACGATAAGTTTTACGTGTTAATAAGAACTTGTTTTCGTATATAAAGATAATGAACTGCGTAACTTGTGTGTAACATCTCTCGGATATATGGTCTTGGTACCGTAATTTCGTTTGAGAGATTACTAAAGTGCTGAGATACTAGGTCTTTATATCTGATTATTATCTGGGGTATATATTTGGTCTTCTGATTTTGCGTCGGTAATGGCCTAGACGTCGTATAATACTTTGCTAAGCGCTTCAGTTGTGCGTAAACCCTCCAGGTGGATTTCTTTTCTGCCTAACAGTAATCACCGAATGATCTGTTCAAAGTTTGTCAACACCGGGTGAACAACTGAAAATAGTTGTTACCACCAGGTACATAAAACTGAAAAATGCCAAAGTGCAGCAAAAGATACCAAACCTGTTGGTGCATATTTCGTACGTCTGCCACTGTGCGAATAGTTAGATAGAGCGTGTGTTGAATATTGTATAGAATAGAGAAAGTTGGACAGGTTTTGTAAATGTCAAAGTCCATCCGGATGGCAATCCAATCGAATGGTAATCGGATCGGATGGACACATGTGTAGATTGTCACACCCTGACTTTTGCGGATGCGTGATTATTGGTGTGACTTCTTAATACCATTGCATACGATCATAACAACACTATATGATAAAACCAGTAGATGTACATCCATTAATTTAAGTTTAAAAGTAGTACAACATAATTGTCTGAAAAGTGAATACCAAAATCAAGTTACAAATCGTAACATATTTTAAGGAGTTCAAAAAGACTCAACAAAAGATTTTAAAACAAACCCGAGTTTAGGACCACGTATCTCGTCCAGGATTAAGATACGTCTCCTAAGCCCTAATAACTTGGATGACATCTTTATTCACAACGCAGCTTAAAAACTCCAACGCCCGCCAGATCCATTACTAATTCCCTGAAATACATGTAGTTTGAAAAATCAACATAAAGTTGAGCGAGTTCATGTGTAAGTGAGTATGTAGCAATTAAGGAAAAAGAGATCACCGTTGGGTTGCAAAGCCAATGATATGTGTGAAGTGATGCAGGAAGACTCAAACCTAGCGGATTTGTGCATCGGGCACTTAGTCATCACCTGGTCCACTCAGCGGGCGCAGGAGTGGGGCTCGCTACACCCAAATAGATCTATCACTAATGTCCCTCGGTCCTACGACGAAGATTAATGGCCTCTAGTTTCCGCCTACCCACTCACATGATCTAAGTAGTAACCCTCCTTACGCTAACCATACCATGTATAAATGTATCCGTAATCATTGTAACATGTATTTCACCCCCGAAGTATAAAAACTGAAAACAATTAAGAGAAAAGGGGGACATGAACTCACTGTATTGCGTCTTCGTAGTTGTAACCCAAATTTCCGCGGCGAACACGACTACCTACAATGGTCTAACGTCTATTAGACGAACGGGTCGTGCCTTGTCTTAGTATGTATGTTTTTGAGTTACGATTCTGGTATTATTCCAAGTTATAATAATTGTATTTAGTTTTGGAATAATTGTTTGTACGGTATTTCTGTGTTAATACTTTTCGAGTATTCGTATTCGTATTTCCTTCCCAAGGATGGGGGGTCTTTATATGTGACAACTGGCACAAACCGGTAATTTCCGTACACTATAATTATTGCTTAATGACTGCAATTATGAGTTAATTGTCAGCAATGGCTGAACACACAAGAAACAAGTGAATTCATGCATGTTGTATACTACAAAATATTTGCTTTATGCATAAACGAGAGCGTTGCGTCAGAATAATAGTAAACTCACCGGTAAGACACAATGTGTCAACAGAACTGCAGAAAGCAGTCAGACATCAGAATTGAGGCCTAGGTGTAGGTCCGACAACAAGAATGCATTAAAACCCAAGAATACATACAAGGGTTAATATATATGCAATACGAAAGCAAAAATAAGCACTAAAAAGCACCCGAAACGCACTCTAAGTGCAGAATTTATAAAAATTCAGCAATAATCAGCATTTAGACACATAAATATTATGCAGAAATGTCGTTTTATTATCCAGAATATTTCCCTAAGTGTTGGGAATTGATAGAGTACAAGAAAGGTACCTAAACGACACTAAAAAGTGTAATTTAGCACTTTAACGAATCGGTATGTAACCGAACGACCAGGCTATACCCGAAACATGAAAATATCGTTATTTTCATTGTTTACCTTTTCTGAGCCAGTTAGGGTCCCTGAATACCCTAACATCCCTTGTAACGCATGACACACCACTAACCGGGTTAACTACACTTAACCTAACTAATAAACCTAACTATTAGTTAGAAATGAACCAAGACCCCCCCCCCCCATACCCTAACCGGCCCCAAACTATGGGGGAACACCATGGTACAATTTTGATCATGTAAATCCTAAATGTCTAGTATCTACACTACACTAAACCCAATGGTTAAACACCAAATCTTTGCCTATAAGTTCTAGTGTTTGACACAACATAATCACTTCACATAAAACACCAACTCAACTCTTCTCTCTTGCCCTCCCCTACCTTCGGCCGAACTACACCCACACCCCCATCATACTTTCAAGTTTTGATCTTGCATTTCCATCATCATACAAGTGTTAGAGGTCACGTATAAGGAGTCTTGAAGCAAGCGGAACACGAAGGACCTCTACCGTTAGCTTTTATCCACCTCTTTTTCGTCAAAGATCTTCCCTAGCCTTGAGCTAGAGGTATATCACTTAAAACTTGTTTTTACACTTATCTAAAGTGGGTAAAAGGAATATTGTTGGTTAAATCTCGTCAAAATGCGAAAAGATGCACAAAAGTCTACTAAAAACATGAAAAATAGTGGTTAATAGCACATAAGTTGTGTAAAAGTTGTAGTATTTGAGATTTGTGTTTATCTAGACCCGATCTATGATGTGGTAGCTCAGATCTTCGTTTAACCCGACTTTGTAAGATCATGGATCTTCACATAAGCTCGTTTTTGGTTACTACAAGGGTTAAAAGGCGAAACTCTACCACACTAGAGACATGAACTTGTGTAGAAATATTTTACTTGTGTAAAAGTAATTTAACTTGTACAATGGAGTTTAAAACTAGCAGATCTACGTATCTGCAAGTGGTATTTTTGAAGAACCACACTTTAAAGAAATCACATGTTCTAAACCGGGTCTTACACAAACAAAAGTGGTTTTTGTGAACAAACAAGTGTATGGATACTTGTGTAACAAGGGTTTTAACAAAGAAATAGTTTTCGTAAAAACCGACTAGAAGTTGTAAAACTTCATGTTCTTTAAAAATAAAGTTTTTAAGAAGTTAAACTTATTTTTAAAGATAACAAGACTTATTAAATGTGCTAGTAAGTTACTACACATTTTTGTAAATATGCAAGTTCATGAAATTAGTGATTATTGTTGACGATTATTGTTGATAATTGTTGTTGCTGATTGTTGATGATTGATGATGATTTAAAAGAAAATAAACACACGTTTTGAAAACGTGGGAAACCTCCATTTTTAGGGGAAACTCTGTCAAAATTTTTATAAATTTTGACACTTAGAAAAATATAAGTTTTTGAGAAACTTATTCCCTAAAAATGTGTTTAAAAATATTACTAAGGTTTCCCTAACTTTTGATGATAAGAAATGGTGATTTCTTGAAGAATAAAAATGGATAATAAGTATATATTTTTGAGAGAAAAATATATATTATTTTATCACCAAATTTTGTGTTAAGTGTATATAGTATGTGTTATACGTGCTAGTGTATTAAGACTTAAAAATACACTAAATACTCATGAGGAGTAGAAATATAGAAATACACATACAAAACACAAGAAACATAATTCGGGTGCAAAGTGCAAAACACGAAAGACTTATATTTATTTTTGAAGAAAATAATATAAGTAAGTTACGTAGTTAAAAATATGGAATATTTTTAACACAAGAATATATACACAAAAGAGAGTGACTGTACTTGTGCGACACAAGTCTAGTGACTAACGTTAAGAAAACGCGTATAGGTTACGACGTTAATTAAGCAAATCCGGTGGAGTTTACGACGCTAGGAACGCAAAGTTGTGAGTTCATGCTCCCCCTTTTCTCTTAACTGCTTTCAGTTTTATAACTTCGGGGGTGAAATACATGTTACGTGATATAATAAACGAGAATTGATACTTGATATAATAAACGAGAATTGATACTTGATGTAATAAACGAGAATTGATACTTGGTATCATAAACGAGAAATAGTGCCACGAATAGGGTACCATAAGCACCATTAATCGTGTACATACTTAGACCGCAGAACAAAAGGTTAGATCTAACGGGTACTCGGGCAGCCCCACTCTTGGTGACCACTAGTACCGAGGAGTGTTTTTGTGTCTCCGTCGTGAATCGACAACTAGAAAAATGCCTATGGTTTGGTGACTTCCTATGTTGTGCCACACGTTAATGGCCTTGCAACCCATTAACTAAACAAGAATACTTTATTTGGTTTACACCACAAGAATACTTTATTTATGCAAGAATACATTAATTGGTTTATACCACAAGAATACTTTATTTGGTTTATACCACAAGAATACTTTATTCGGTTTACACTACAAGAATACTTTATTTTCACAAGATACTCGTTATGTTTTCATACAAAGTATACAAACGTGTTCAACACAAAACTGCATGAATTCACACCAACTTTATGTTGACGTTTTTCCAAAAACTCACATGTATTTCAGGTAACTAGGATGGATGTGCGCGTGGTCTTGCTTATGCTCGTGGATGTCGCTTGTGTTTAACTTTAAATAAAGTTGTAAACTTTTGAGACAATGTCTTTATGCTGTCTAGCGATGTAAACGCTAACGAATGTTTTCAAACTATGGTATTTGAATGTCATTTTTACGAGCATGTAGCATGTTTACTCTTCGTATGCAATGAGAACCTTTCATGATCACACCTCGTGCTTCCGCCTTAGAAAGGGGTGTGACAGATTGGTATCAGAGCTGCGATTGTAGTGAACCAGAATTCCTTCTCGAGTCTAGTCTACAATCTCTAGGATCCATTCACGAAAACAATTTTCAAAGAGTTTTCATTGCATAAAACGTCCCGCGACATCCACTGCCTGAAACTGTCTACATGAGTCTAGAAAAGACACTACGAGACTTAGAGTGCACTTGAGTAGCACTTGTCGTTGACTAGAAATTACTTGCAATTATGTGTGATAATTAGCATGTACTAGAAGTAGAATGTCACAAGTATACGTGACTTTATCCGAAAGCGATGGCCTATCTGAAGGAAGAAATACGAGGATGAAACGAACTGTGCGGACTGTGCAAGGAGTTACGTAATTATGGATGCATACATAATTATGGAATTCAGTGCACAGAAACCACAGCAAGTCTTGTCACGTATAAATTCCCTCAGTACAAGCCTACTAAGTACTCTGCTAGAGTAATAATTGTTTGATGTCACTTATGTGGTATATATACCTGTGAATATATGATACTACTGTCTAGTGTGACGATATCAAACCAATGTCTAACCCTGCTGTGTTATGTTCTGTCAGAACATGGCACCCATGAAAACTGTGAATGCTCGCAATGATGATCAACCTCCACCTCCCCCACTGCCAAGAACTGCTGAAGAGCTGAACGCCTTGCTGGAGGAAAGGATCTCCGCTGCTATCGCCCAGTACGAGGCAAACCGAACCCAAGACAGTGGAGGACCAAGCAACGCTAGGCGAAATGGGGATGGAGATCCGTCTGGAGGCAATGCAGCTCAAGGCTGCACATTCAAGCAGTTCCTCGACTGCAAGCCGATGAACTATGACGGCACAGGAGGTGCAGTAGCATTTGTGCGCTGGACGGAGAAGACTGAAGCTACTTTCCGCATGAGCAAGTGTACTGCGGATCAACAAGTCACCTTTGCTACTGGGTTGTTTGTCGATGAAGCTCTGACTTGGTGGAACCTGCAAGCCCAAACTTTGGGTGATGATGCCGCTTATGGCCTAACTTGGGATGCACTGAAGGAAAGAATGAGAGAGAAATACTGCTCTCGTGCCGAACTCCAAAGGCTGGAGATAGAGTTCTGGCACTTGACTATGGAAGGTGCTGACATCAATGGTTACACTCGAAGGTTCCACGATCTGTCTAGAGTGCTTCCTTACATGGTGACTCCTGAATTTAAGCGTGTGGAACGCTACATTTGGGGACTGGCCTCAGAATTTCGTGGCATGGTAACGGCGGCCAAACCACAAACAATCACCGAGGCTGTAACTCTGGCTGTCAGCCTGACTGAAGATTGTGTTCGTATGAAGAAGCTCTCACTGAACCCAACAGAAAATACCGAGACACATGCTGAGTTGTCCGGTGACAAGAAAAGAAAACATGCAAACCTGAGTCAAGCAACTCGTAACAACAGGGGTTCCAACAAGAAGCGTGACACTAACCCGCCGCAGGGGGCGAAATCTCTTGCAGCCATGAATGACGCTCCTGCCAAGAGGTACCTGGGCACTCGGCCCCTTTGCAACAATTGCAAGCGTCACCACGAAGGGGTTTGTCGCGTTCCAAAATGCGATAAGTGTGGAAAGTTGGGTCACTATGCTGAGGATTGTTGGAGTAAAGGAAGGAATAGCAATGGTAACCGAACTGGGAATGGAGCTGGGCGAAGTCAAGGATGCTTCAGTTGTGGAAGCAACGAACATTTCATGAAAGATTGTCCAAAAGGAAACACTGCTCAGGCTCGAGCATTTGTGATTGGAGCAAAGAACGCACGCGAGGACCCAAACGTGGTCACCGGTACGTTTCTCATTAACAACCACTTTGCATCCATATTATTCGACACTGGCGTCGATTATAGCTTCATGTCTGTGGAATTTAAACGCATACTCGGAATAGAATCCAGTAGATTAGAAATTCCTTATTCCATAGAACTAGCCAATGGTAAACTTGTTGAATCGGGCGAAGTTGTCAGAGGCTGCACACTAGAACTTGGTGAACGAAATTTTAGCATCGACCTCTTACCTATTCAATTGGGTAGCTTCGATGTAGTGGTCGGAATGGACTGGTTGTCCAAGAACAAAGCTGAAGTTATTTGTCATGAGAAAATCATTCGCATCCCTTTAGCGAATGGTGAAACTCTCATCGTGCATGGAGAAAAACGAGACGCGCCTCTTCGAATCATCAGCTGTATGAAGGCACAGAAGTGCTTGAGGAAAGGATGTGTCGCTTTCCTAGCACACGTTATAGACAAGAAGGCTGTGGAGCCAAAACTCGAAGACATTCCTGTGGTGAAGGAATTTCCTGATGTGTTCCCTGAAGATCTGCCAGGACTACCTCCGCAACGATAAGTCGAATTCCATATAGACTTGGTTCCGGGAGCTGCTCCTGTAGCCAAGGCACCCTATCGACTTGCGCCATCCGAAATGCAAGAATTATCTACACAGCTTCAGGAGTTGTTGGATAAAGGATTCATAAGGCCAAGCTTCTCACCCTGGGGAGCTCCAGTATTGTTCGTGAAGAAGAAGGATGGAACACTGCGGATGTGTATCGATTACAGGGAACTAAACAAGCTCACTATCAAGAATCGGTATCCACTACCGAGGATTGATGACTTATTCGATCAACTGCAAGGATCAAGCTACTATTCCAAGATCGACCTTTGATCTGGATATCATCAGCTGAAAATCCAAGATGAAAGCGTGCCAAAGACTGCATTCAGAACGCGATATGGGCACTACGAATTTCTTGTGATGCCGTTTGGATTAACGAACGCGCCAGCGGTCTTTATGGACCTAATGAACCGCGTGTGCAAACCATATCTCGATAAATTCGTGATTGTATTTATTGATGATATCCTGATTTACTCGCGAACGAAAGAGGAGCACGAGCAACATCTCAGAACCATCTTGGAGCTACTGAAGAAAGAGAAACTCTATGCAAAGTTCTCGAAATGCGAATTCTGGATTCGCGAAGTACAATTTCTTGGTCACGTGGTGAATGAGAAAGGCATTCATGTAGACCCGTCCAAGATTGAAGCAATAAAGAATTGGGAAGCTCCCAAGACCCCAACCGAAGTCCGACAATTTTTGGGTTTAGCAGGCTACTATCGGCGATTCATTGAGAATTTCTCGAAGATAGCTCAACCGCTAACGACCCTTACACAGAAAGACAAGAAATACGACTGGGGTCACAAACAAGAAGAAGCCTTTCAGCTACTTAAGAACAAGCTCTGCGATGCACCGATACTATCATTGCCCGAAGGCACTGAAGACTTCGTGGTATACTGCGACGCCTCACGACAAGGCTTGGGTTGCGTGCTCATGCAACGCCAAAAAGTCATCGCTTATGCTTCAAGACAACTGAAGGTTCACGAGAGAAATTATACCACTCACGACCTGGAGCTGGGTGCAGTGGTATTCGCCTTGAAGATTTGGCGACATTATTTATATGGTACTCGATGTACAATCTTCACAGATCACAAAAGCTTACAACACATATTTGATCAGAGGGAATTGAATATGCGCCAGCGACGTTGGGTCGAGCTGCTAAATGATTATGACTGTGAGATTAAGTACCATCCTGGAAAGGCAAACGTTGTAGCAGACGCGTTGAGCCGAAAAGAAAGGGTTAAGACCCTAAGAGTTCGAGCATTGGAAATGACGATTCGAACAAACCTCACTGCACGCATTCGAGATGCACAACAAGAAGCTCTTAAAGAAGAGAATCGTAAAACGGAATACCTCCGGGGTGCATTGAAATACATGGTGCCAAACGAAGAGGGAGCCTTATACTTCAAGAAGCGTATTTGGGTTCCACTCAATGGTGGCATACGAGAAGTCATCCTTAATGAAGCCCACAAATCGAGATATTCGATCCATCCAGGATCGGACAAGATGTACCAAGACTTGAAAGAGTACTATTGGTGGCCGAGACTCAAAAGCGACGTTGCGGTCTATGTTGGAAAATGCCTAACCTGTGCGAAGGTTAAGGCCGAATATCAGAAACCGTCCGGTCTACTACAACAACCAGAGATTCCCGTATGGAAGTGGGAACAAATCTCGATGGACTTCATAACGAAATTACCCAGGACCCCGAGAGGGCACGATATGATATGGGTAATAGTTGATCGATTAACGAAGTCTGCACACTTCCTACCAATCCGAGAGAAGGATAGCACTGGAAAACTGGCAGAGATATACTTAAGAGAAATTGTGGTACGACATGGAGTGCCAATCTCAATCATTTCAGACAGAGATGGACGCTTTGTCTCAAGAATCTGGCAATCATTTCAGGAAGCCTTTGGATCTCAGTTAGATCTAAGCACGGCGTTCCATCCACAAACAGACGGCCAGAGCGAACGGACTATACAAACGTTAGAAGATATGCTTCGCGCATGTGTCATGGACCTAGGCGGCAGCTGGGATACTCATCTACCTTTAGTTGAGTTTTCCTACAATAACAGTTATCATACGAGCATAAAAGCTGCGCCGTTCGAAGCTCTGTATGGCCGCAAATGCCGATCGCCCTTATGTTGGGCAGATGCCGGAGATAAACGTATGGTTGGTCCTGAACTTGTACAAGAGACAACTGATAAGATCGCGCAGATCCGAGAGCGCATTAGGGCGGCTCGAGAGCGACAAAAGAGCTACGCGGATCCAAATAGAAAATCGGTAGATTTCGAGGTGGGAGACAAAGTGTTGTTAAAAGTCTCACCATGGAAGGACGTAGTCAGATTTGGAAAGCGTGGAAAGTTGAATCCACGATACATCGGACCGTTCAGAATATTGAGAAGAATTGGTACCGTGGCATACAAGTTGGAGTTACCGGCAGAACTTAATGGAGTACATGATACGTTTCATGTATCCAACCTGAAGAAGAGTCCAACGCAAGAAAACGTGACCATCCCGTTGGATGAAGTGCATATTGATGAAGCCCTCCGATTTACAGAAAAACCCGTTGAGGTTACTGACTGGAAAGTCAACAAGACCAGGAGGAGCAGTGTGAAACTTGTTAAAGTACGTTGGAGCTCTAAGCACGGACCCGAGTACACATGGGAACGTGAAGACCAGTTCAAGAAAAAGTATCCCCACCTATTCAAGAAGACTCCGGCGAGAGTTAGTTCAGTCTGAATTTCGGGACGAAATTCTTTTAACGGGGGGAGACTGTGACAACTGGCACAAACCGGTAATTTCCGTACACTATAATTATTGCTTAATGACTGCAATTATGAGTTAATTGTCAGCAATGGCTGAACACACAAGAAACAAGTGAATTCATGCATGTTGTATACTACAAAATATTTGCTTTATGCATAAACGAGAGCGTTGCGTCAGAATAATAGTAAACTCACCGGTAAGACACAATGTGTCAACAGAACTGCAGAAAGCAGTCAGACATCAGAATTGAGGCCTAGGTGTAGGTCCGACAACAAGAATGCATTAAAACCCAAGAATACATACAAGGGTTAATATATATGCAATACGAAAGCAAAAATAAGCACTAAAAAGCACCCGAAACGCACTCTAAGTGCAGAATTTATAAAAATTCAGCAATAATCAGCATTTAGACACATAAATATTATGCAGAAATGTCGTTTTATTATCCAGAATATTTCCCTAAGTGTTGGGAATTGATAGAGTACAAGAAAGGTACCTAAACGACACTAAAAAGTGTAATTTAGCACTTTAACGAATCGGTATGTAACCGAACGACCAGGCTATACCCGAAACATGAAAATATCGTTATTTTCATTGTTTACCTTTTCTGAGCCAGTTAGGGTCCCTGAATACCCTAACATCCCTTGTAACGCATGACACACCACTAACCGGGTTAACTACACTTAACCTAACTAATAAACCTAACTATTAGTTAGAAATGAACCAAGACCCCCCCCCCCCATACCCTAACCGGCCCCAAACTATGGGGGAACACCATGGTACAATTTTGATCATGTAAATCCTAAATGTCTAGTATCTACACTACACTAAACCCAATGGTTAAACACCAAATCTTTGCCTATAAGTTCTAGTGTTTGACACAACATAATCACTTCACATAAAACACCAACTCAACTCTTCTCTCTTGCCCTCCCCTACCTTCGGCCGAACTACACCCACACCCCCATCATACTTTCAAGTTTTGATCTTGCATTTCCATCATCATACAAGTGTTAGAGGTCACGTATAAGGAGTCTTGAAGCAAGCGGAACACGAAGGACCTCTACCGTTAGCTTTTATCCACCTCTTTTTCGTCAAAGATCTTCCCTAGCCTTGAGCTAGAGGTATATCACTTAAAACTTGTTTTTACACTTATCTAAAGTGGGTAAAAGGAATATTGTTGGTTAAATCTCGTCAAAATGCGAAAAGATGCACAAAAGTCTACTAAAAACATGAAAAATAGTGGTTAATAGCACATAAGTTGTGTAAAAGTTGTAGTATTTGAGATTTGTGTTTATCTAGACCCGATCTATGATGTGGTAGCTCAGATCTTCGTTTAACCCGACTTTGTAAGATCATGGATCTTCACATAAGCTCGTTTTTGGTTACTACAAGGGTTAAAAGGCGAAACTCTACCACACTAGAGACATGAACTTGTGTAGAAATATTTTACTTGTGTAAAAGTAATTTAACTTGTACAATGGAGTTTAAAACTAGCAGATCTACGTATCTGCAAGTGGTATTTTTGAAGAACCACACTTTAAAGAAATCACATGTTCTAAACCGGGTCTTACACAAACAAAAGTGGTTTTGTGAACAAACAAGTGTATGGATACTTGTGTAACAAGGGTTTTAACAAAGAAATAGTTTTCGTAAAAACCGACTAGAAGTTGTAAAACTTCATGTTCTTTAAAAATAAAGTTTTTAAGAAGTTAAACTTATTTTTAAAGATAACAAGACTTATTAAATGTGCTAGTAAGTTACTACACATTTTTGTAAATATGCAAGTTCATGAAATTAGTGATTATTGTTGACGATTATTGTTGATAATTGTTGTTGCTGATTGTTGATGATTGATGATGATTTAAAAGAAAATAAACACACGTTTTGAAAACGTGGGAAACCTCCATTTTTAGGGGAAACTCTGTCAAAATTTTTATAAATTTTGACACTTAGAAAAATATAAGTTTTTGAGAAACTTATTCCCTAAAAATGTGTTTAAAAATATTACTAAGGTTTCCCTAACTTTTGATGATAAGAAATGGTGATTTCTTGAAGAATAAAAATGGATAATAAGTATATATTTTTGAGAGAAAAATATATATTATTTTATCACCAAATTTTGTGTTAAGTGTATATAGTATGTGTTATACGTGCTAGTGTATTAAGACTTAAAAATACACTAAATACTCATGAGGAGTAGAAATATAGAAATACACATACAAAACACAAGAAACATAATTCGGGTGCAAAGTGCAAAACACGAAAGACTTATATTTATTTTTGAAGAAAATAATATAAGTAAGTTACGTAGTTAAAAATATGGAATATTTTTAACACAAGAATATATACACAAAAGAGAGTGACTGTACTTGTGCGACACAAGTCTAGTGACTAACGTTAAGAAAACGCGTATAGGTTACGACGTTAATTAAGCAAATCCGGTGGAGTTTACGACGCTAGGAACGCAAAGTTGTGAGTTCATGCTCCCCCTTTTCTCTTAACTGCTTTCAGTTTTATAACTTCGGGGGTGAAATACATGTTACGTGATATAATAAACGAGAATTGATACTTGATATAATAAACGAGAATTGATACTTGATGTAATAAACGAGAATTGATACTTGGTATCATAAACGAGAAATAGTGCCACGAATAGGGTACCATAAGCACCATTAATCGTGTACATACTTAGACCGCAGAACAAAAGGTTAGATCTAACGGGTACTCGGGCAGCCCCACTCTTGGTGACCACTAGTACCGAGGAGTGTTTTTGTGTCTCCGTCGTGAATCGACAACTAGAAAAATGCCTATGGTTTGGTGACTTCCTATGTTGTGCCACACGTTAATGGCCTTGCAACCCATTAACTAAACAAGAATACTTTATTTGGTTTACACCACAAGAATACTTTATTTACGCAAGAATACATTAATTGGTTTATACCACAAGAATACTTTATTTGGTTTATACCACAAGAATACTTTATTCGGTTTACACTACAAGAATACTTTATTTTCACAAGATACTCGTTATGTTTTCATACAAAGTATACAAACGTGTTCAACACAAAACTGCATGAATTCACACCAACTTTATGTTGACGTTTTTCCAAAAACTCACATGTATTTCAGGTAACTAGGATGGATGTGCGCGTGGTCTTGCTTATGCTCGTGGATGTCGCTTGTGTTTAACTTTAAATAAAGTTGTAAACTTTTGAGACAATGTCTTTATGCTGTCTAGCGATGTAAACGCTAACGAATGTTTTCAAACTATGGTATTTGAATGTCATTTTTACGAGCATGTAGCATGTTTACTCTTCGTATGCAATGAGAACCTTTCATGATCACACCTCGTGCTTCCGCCTTAGAAAGGGGTGTGACATTATACATGTAGGCTTGTAGTTCCGACAATATATATATTAAGTCCCACTTAGAAAAATACATTTAACTCATTTGTCCGAAAATAACGTATTCCCAAAATATATATATTTTTCCCAAAAATAATATATTTTCACCTCCTTAGTTTCCAAAATAATATTTTACCAAAAATATATATGTAAGAGTATTTTCCTGAAATATTTCATAAGTTACGTTTTAAAGTTCGCGTTGTAACAACAATACTGGTGTAACTTAAATATTTACTTGTGAGAGCGTTGGTATTATTTTGGAGTTGTAATTTCCATGGTATTTTGTAAGTTATATTATTTTACCCTAATAAAATAACTAGTTCACAAAATATACAATTAATCACACAAGTGTCTCAGTATATAAAATATATATTCTAAATATATATTTACCCATTTTTATTTGCGAAAACCAACCTCCGATACTTTGTATTTCGTAACAAAATTTATGGCGACGTTTATATTTGAAACACAAGTTATAAAATATACTTGTAACACTTGTTTAGAAAAATATTCTCTAAGTGTTGGATTTTTAGGAAAATTTCGCCAGAGTTTCCTTTGTAAACGGAGGCGTCCACGCTTAATAGCGTATCATTTTCTTTTTTCAAATCATTCAAACAGTTCTCAATTAACCAACCCGATATTTAGACATGCAAAAATACTATTTATATCGTTTCAGATTTAATATACAAAACTGGGCTGTTTTCGAGTAATTTAATAAAATAGTTATCTTATTCCAAAAATTCGTAAATTTTTACAGAATGTCTTATACGATCCAAATATTATTGTGTAAAAATATCGGGGTCCAATTCATCACCAATATTTTATAGAAATTCATTTTCCGGACTGAAATCAGATTTATCTTTTTCTGACCACAGTCCGCGGAATAATTTATTTAAAATTCATCGAGAGTACGATTTACGAAATTCCAGTGAGAGAATTACAAATATATCGATGGTCATCTACAGTACAAATTTCATGATCTAATATTACACCGATTTCAAGTTGTGACGAAAAATACAACACATATTTTCAGCAGAAAAATGTAGCTTTAGCCGCTGTTAGGAAACGACACTTTAAAAATAGTAAACGAAGTTCAAAAATTATGATTCCAGTGCCATTAGAACCGTATTTCATAATAACACATTATAGACTTAATAAAATCAAGTTTTTGTTAAGTTATGACCTATTTACAGCTAGTTAAAGTCGGCTGAACATGCAAATCAGCATGCTGTTTAAAGGTTAAATGTTACTAAAATGCACTCATACGTTCGCCATCCTTTCTAATATGAATAAAATCAGGTCATAAGTCTGTTACAGCAGATTATGGTTTGTTTATTTCAGTTTTATCATGATTTCAACATCATTTAACCATACATTTCCTCTAGTTAGTTTAAACTTCAAGACTTGATGATGTTCTTTAGAGTTCTTAATATTTTATCATTCTTTCAACTATTAACCACTAAAAATAAGAACAAGATGAAGATTTAGAACACTTACTACTAGGACAAGGCTAGGGAAGTTTCAAAGCGTAAAAGTGGCAGATAAAAGAAAATGAGAGCGGTCCTTGAGCTTCCGAGTACACCAAGCTTAGTCGTAGTGTCTCTTGCACCTTTGGATGCCTTTAGATTGTATGAATGAAGCTTGATAATGGTGGTGGTGGGGTGCTTGGTTCTCGGCTGATCAAAGGAGAAGAGAGGGAGGGTGTGGAGGTGAAAGGTTGATGGTGATGAGAGAAGATGGTTAACTAGTGGGTTTTATAGAATTCTTATAACCTTTGGTTCATATGCTCCCTAATCTACTAGCATCAACATTTAAATAATGAAAAGAATTCATGGGGGAAAGTCCCCATGTAACCGTGTAAGAGGGGGGGGGGGGTATCTTGTTGGGTTTCAAATGTTGGTTACAAGTCTAGTTAGAAATCTAGTTAGGATATTTATGTGTTATTTAATATAAAGGGTGTTAGGGTGTTCGGGGACCCTAACTAGCTCAGAAAAGTAAAAACAAGGTGTTTGGCAATATTCTTATGTTCCGGGTAATATCCGGTTGTTCAGTTGGGCGTTGTTCGGTTAAAGTGCTTAATTAATCCGTAAGGTGTCTTTTATATTACCTTTTGTGACACATTAAATTCCCAACACTTTGGAAAATATCTAGGACTATTTTGTCAAGTTTTTGCACATTACTAGCATATTTAAAAGCTGAATTTTATTTAAAAGTGCAGAATTTTGCAGTTAAAGTATGTTTTAGGCACTTCCCGGCACTGTAACTATCACCTAGTGACGCAGTTTAATGATTCTCACCTCCCTATGCTGCCTACTAGTGTAGTAATCTACTCCCGGCTCATACTGGCCTCAGAACAATGTCTGTTTCGGTGCTGGTAATGTCAGCATGTTTACTGGGTTATCCGTTTAGTGTGTTAACTGTGCTTTTGTGCATCAAGGTTGTCACTAATGTTTGTGTGTAAATAATAGAGTGACAGTATAAAATGTGATGCATGAGTATGTATGTATCAGAAATCAAGAAGCATTTTAACCACAATTGTAAGCAAGCACAGTAATTAAGCACTAATTAAATATTAATTAATTTGTACGGATACCTGGATTTGTGAGGGTTGTCACATAGATGTCTATAAATAGGGAATTGGGGTTCCCATTTGGACAAGCATTTGGTTCCCGGAGGGGAAATGCTGTCCAACTGGTCTCGTGGTGCTGTAACGTTGAATAATCAATAGAGACCAGATTGAAATTGTCACACCCGACTGCGTAAAACAACGAAACCGCGGCGGAAACGTCGGGGAGTGGAGCGAAAGAATTATTTTTTCACAACCATGGATTCAAAAGTTTCGTTTTATTGAATTATTTAACATTGAACATTATCTTTGAAACAGAACAAATAGGTTAAACATAGTCTATCATCGTTATTAAGTCACTAAGGCCTTGTCCAGTCCTAAGTGAGCATGTGTCCTAGTCACTCGCATTCAACATCAATCAACACCACCTGAAACATATGTAAAAATAAAGTTAGAAAAGAAATGCCGGCGACCACATAGGTTTTGTGAGAGTATCAGATTCATGGCTCGTTTACATGTTGCAATACCTCGTTTGACCACAAGAGTCGATAATTGATAACCTTGTTTTGAAAAGTGTTTAGTATTACAATATGAATAACCAATTCAAAACAAGTTGGTTATAGTTTATAAAATCTTGTTGCCATGAATCTTAACCCAAAACATTTGTTTATGTAAACCAAATCGTAAATCGTTCTCGTAATAAAACTCGTATGGTTTATATCGTATAGAAAACATCGTTGCGTGACATCATTTAGAAATCGTTCGTCCAAGTGAACTAAATAACGCCACGGAATGTAATATGATAAAAACACTTATATATAAGAAGTACCAGCGGCGTATCTACCATGCTTTTATTACATTACACCAGTCACGTTATCTAATCACAAACCAAAAACCAATCGTTCGTTCAATTCGTTTAACTCGTTTAAATCGTTCAAATCGTTCCAATCGTTCAACCGTTCCAAAATCGTTCAATCGTTCAAATCGTTCTCATTTTAATTGTGAAAACTAACTTTTGTTCTTCTCGCTTATAACATTCAAACCTTCGTAACTTGTCCATCGTTCAACTCGTATTAACAAACTACCAAAGGGTAAGTTAACAATTAACAGGTTCAGTCGTTACCCACATAACTCCCATACATAACCATGGGAGCAGTCCAATAATGGGATTTGTCAGATCCTGTGGTACCATAACCTAATACTGGTCGGCTCAGCCAAAGCTAATGAATGTCATTTGTTATGTAAATACATCCAACAAGTTCGTTCACATTATCGAAATCGTTATTGTTTAATATAAACCATAGTATTCGTTTTTGAAATCATCGTTGAAAGCATCGAAATCGTATAACACATATGAGTCACCCCAAAACAGTCGAAAACAGTAAAATAGGGGAACTATGTACTCACTTCGATGTGCAAAGTATCCTTGATCTAAAGAACTCGACAAGCTCAGGCAAACCAAGGAAATCAAGTAGCACCTAGTAATCGAATCGCTAAGTTAATAAATCGACACCTAAATCGGCAGATCGGGTAGAATGAGGTCTCGTAAACCAAATGAGTATTGGAACTCATGTGATATGGTTTAACAAAGCCTACATTCTAAATCGGAACCTATCCTAAGTGCTTTCGACCCGTTACGACCCATTAAGGTAGCTTCCGCTACTTTAACGCGTCGTTCGCGCAAAAGCGCGTTCGAGAAGCCTAACTAGTCCTATGATAAGTATTATATGCCCTAACATGTTTATATATGTAGCATAATCAGTTTAAGTGGCAATAGTTAGGTTACATATGCTTAAAATCAAATTATGCATGAAAAGGGCATTTTGGTCATTTTCCTAAGGCATATAAACTACATATCATACAACTAATTAAACTAAGTGACCATAAGGTATAACCTCGAAAGGTTATTCCCTATACACCTATGGTCACAAAATATGCTTGGTCGGATCCTAACGTTCGACCAAACAGTTCGGGTTCGAAAGTCTAAGCGGTTGTCAAGACCGCTTGACTTACGACCCTATACAAGCACTAGACTAAAAGTGACGAGTTAAACATGTTAAAACATGTTTAACTAAGTTAGAAAACAGGTTTGATATCAAAAGAAAGTGTTTTGATACCCGAAAATAGCTTCGTTGCAAAATACACATAAATACGCATTTTGACCAAAACTTTGACTCATCACTTCGACTAATCGATGTGGTAATCAGTAGGTATAGTCACTAGGGACTATAACCATCGTGATTACGCTCACGTTGCAAAGTTCAAAAGAAATTTGTGTTGACCAAATCGTGGTCAAAGCAGAAAGTCAAACACTGCTTAAAAAGCAATAACAAGCATGAAAGAAACTTACAAAAGGTCCAAGCAAGGAAGATTTGAACTAAAACACTTGGGTATGAAGTCTTAACTTCAACTTAGAGTAGATTTAGATCAAATGTGTGAGGAAATAAGAATGAAACAAGTGGGTATTTATAGGAGAACTTGAATTAACAAGATCTTGACAAGTGTTTTTGCTAGAATTAAAGCTTAATCCAAGCCCGACACTTGTGCCCATAGATTATAATACAATGGGAGTTCAAAAACAAGTTCATTGTATCCTAAAAACATGTTGAAATTGCAAGAAATCAGCTACACAAGCCAGATTCAATGTTTATGTCTGACAGTCTATCGCGCCCCGCGAAGACTGGAGTACTGGGCTTCGCGCCCCGCCTAGCATCTTTGACAGATTGTCAGTTTTAGTCCCTGTGTTAGTGCAGAATGTCTATCGCCTCCGTCATCTCAAGACCGTAGCAGAAACAGTTTAAATTTAGCTTTACATTGTTACATGTAGTTAAAAAGGGCAAGGTGGCAATCTTGTAAATAAGGAGAACCTCCTTATAACATTGTGCCTATAAATAGGAGCTTTAGGCTTGAGTTAGAGACTTGATGCTCATTTGTGTTTTAGAGAGCTCTAGATCTAGGGAGAGAATCTAGAGAGAGAAAGTGATTCAAGGTGCTTGTTCTTGTTATATTTCTAATAGAATCACGTTTATATTACATCGTGTGTGTTAGGTCACGTTCGTGTATGGATTCCGCACGTCACTCGTTCGTTTCGCAATCATTTCGGAGTCAAAACCGATCCTACAAGTGGTATCAGAGCAGGAGCTCGATTGCACTGATCCAACACACAATTTCACACAAGATTTCATCGATTTCAGATCCAATTTCATCCTGATTTCATCTATTTCTTCATCTTTTTCATATTTTTCACGTTTTTTACTAAAAATCGTCAAATTGAACAGGTTGTTACGGTCCGAATCAGCTGATTTTTGGATATGTTGTGCGAAAACACCTGATCTACAACCCTACAAAGTTTCAGATCCTAATTCCTAGCCGTTTGGGAGAAATCTGAGTTTTTCGGTCCAAATTTGCGTGTTATCAGACTAATTTCGCACGAAATACAATCTTGACACCTTATTTCGCACGAAATAGCTAATTTCGTTTGAAATTTCTGTTAATTTCGCACGAAATTACTAATTTCGCACCAAGTTGAACTGATTTCGTTTGAATCTAAACTAATTTCGTACGAAATTAAATTTCGTTTGGTAATTTCGTGTGAAAAATGATACTATTTCGTGTGAAATTATAATTCCGTGTGAAAGTGAACCTTATTTCGTGTGAAGTCATCATTCCGTTTGAAAGAGGTTGTCAACATTTGCATGTGATTATATTAATTGGTTGTTGTATTCGATGCATATGAGGTCTGCCAAGTTTGCATGTTTTCATAGATGAACATTAGTTAAAAGGTCCAATAGTGTTATCTTGAAACAAAGGTGTCAGTCCACTAAGTGATTGTAATCGGCCCATGTGAGATGTATTAAATTGAGAATTATGACAGCCCATGATGATTCTTTGCATGTGAAACCTAACTGTTGTCGGACACTTAAATACATTTGTTGTTTTCAAGATGGCATGTGATAATGTTTGTCAGGTTCATTGTATGGCAGCCTCTTAAATGTTTGCATGTGATTTTATGAGATTCGATAATATGATTACTTGATTTGATAAGTGTAAAAGTTTGTCCGTAAAAAGGGTCCATTTGAGTAAAGAAGTGTGCATCCATTTATCTTGTATTGGAACGAGTCCGTGAATCTTTGACACGAGTCCTAGATTTATTCCATCATCACACACTTTCACATTTTCAGTTCGTTTAAACTGATCGTTTGTTTGTGTGTTTTCAGGTGATTCAAAGGAGCTGAGATTAGAAGAAGTTAGCATCATGGCTGAAGAGTTCTACAACACGTTCTATAACGCGTTTACATCCGAAGCGTCTGAGACATCAACCATCACACCAAAAACCATTACAAAATTGATCAATGAAAATATCAAACATGATAATTTCTACGGAACAAATTCAAAACCACCAACTCTTGAAAGTATTGAAGATTACACTTGGTGGAAAGAACGTTTCATTAGCTGGGCAAAAGCTTACGCGCATGAAAGCTGGTTCTGTTTGGAATTTGGTTACAGTAGACCAGTCAATGATAAAGGAGAAGAACTCCCACTCAAAAGCTTACCCAAAGAAGAAAAATCTGAATTCGTAGCTGAACAAAGAATGATTGCTTTAATTCAATCATCAATTAGACATGATTTGTTTGCTGTACTACAACATGATGGGTCATCGAAATCTATCTGGGAAGCTTTACGGGTTAAAGCTGAGGGGGGGGGGGGGTAAACAAATCAAGAAAAACAAAATTTCATTATTAAAAAAGGAATTTGATTTGTTCGATAGTTTGAAAGGAGAGACTGTGAGACAAATGATTGAGAGATTTGGTCATCTAAAAATTGAACTTGATCGTTTTGGCAATGTTAAAACTCGAGAAGAAATAATTGATAAGATCATAGAAGCGTTACCACGAGCTGATCAGTGGCAAACGTTTGTATTCATACTGAAAAATGATGTGTTATATGATACAATTTCTCTTGAAGTTTTGATAGAAAAGATAGAAAGTCGTGAATTGGAGTTGCAAAAGCAGAACAAGATGAGCGGTTCATCGCATCAACAGAATATTGGTCTTTATTACAAAGGTGCAATACCTTCAGTGACAGTTAGTGAATCTCCAAAAACAGCATTCAGTGGTGTAAACACAAAAGAACCTCCAACAAGCTCATCAAGCTACAATCCGGGATATCATTCGTCTTCATCAAAACCAAGTGTTGATGAATCTGAAGAAGTTTTATGCAACATTGCTCTCAAATTGAAGAATTCTCCGTCTATGAGCAACAATGCAGCCAAGCAACAAATGAGTTTCCTTGCATCTGTTCTGGAATCATATGAAGCTCTAGTAGCTGGCAAAATTGGAAATTCTGAATTGACCAAAGAAGATTATGACCAGATTGATCCAGAAGAAATGGAACTCATTGACATCCGCTGGTGTTTAGCTAGTTGCATCAGAAGAGCTCAGAGATATATGGAGATTACTGGGAAGCAGTCTATCGGTGGTCCATCAACGAAGCTGGGATTTGATAAATCCAAAGTGACTTGTTTCAAATGCAAGCAAAGAGGTCATTTCAAGAGAGAGTGTCATAATTCTGCAGTTGATGGAAATGAAAATCCTTTCAATGATGATTATTACCGAAAGGCGATTTACCACCGAAGCAAAGAAGAGCCGAAAATGATTGAAAGCAAGAAGAAAGCCTTACTTATACATCAAGATGATGAAAAAGTGGCAGAGGGTTTCAGTTGGGACAAATACATTCCACCTGATTCAGGATTGGCTGCTGAAATCAAGAAAAGAAATGAAGAGGATTGTATTGATGAAACAGTTACAGCTCATGACAGAAAAATAACACAAGGCAAAATTATGCTTTTGTTGCTGAAATCAAAGAGAAAACCAGAGTGGAGATTCTGAGTGAGAAAACTTACCGAGAAAGAAACATTGCTTGGAACAGAATGGATGAAATGCAAGAAGGGTATGAGAGTGTTGTAGTCAATAAGAGATGGGACAAGAAGCGAGAATGCTATGTCAACAGAAATGGTGAACATGTTGTTCCCAAGAAAGACATAATCTTTGAAGATGTTCTTTTGGAAATTCCTCGATCCATTGAGTACTATACAAATATTGGGAAAGACAAAACATATGTAAAAAAATTTGAAAAACACCTTAGAGATGTTATGATTTCAAGTTTGAGGAAGAGGGATGAAGAAAGAATGAAGAAGAGTGTTGATGAGATGGTGAATGATTTGAAGAAGATTGCTGAGGAAGAGAAGGTAGAAGAAAAAGTTGTTGAAAAAGAAGCTGTTACTGAAGAACAGCATGTTGAAGAAGCTGATGAGAATCTAGATAGTTTGGAAGAAGTGAAGAGTGATGATGGTGCTGGTGATGAGAAAAAGACAGATGCTGATCAAACAGAAGTTACAGCAAACACCGAGGTGTCAATCACTAAGGTAAATTCTGATTCTGAAGTCTTAAATGAAACTGTTGAACAGTGCAAGAAATGCATGGAAACGTGCAGTGCTTGTACTGAAAAAGACGAAAAATTCAGAACAAGAGATTTTGAATTCACCAAAATAGAAGAAGTTTTCAAAATTAAATATAAAGAAATGCTTGAAAAGGAAAAGGTTTTAAAAGAAAATGATGAAAAGGTTTCAGAAAAATGTAAAAATTTAGAAAAAGAAAATGAAAGTTTGAAAGAAAAAGTTTTAAAAATAACGGAAGAATGTTCTCAAAAGGAAAACGTTTGTCAAGAAATGAAAAAAGAATATGATTCAATAAAATTGGCTTATCATATTACAAAAGAGTCTTATGAAAAAGTGAAAAGTGAAATGAAATTTGTTCAATCAAGATTGAATTACTGTTCTGAAACATCTAATGAGCTTAAGCAACAATATGAAATAAAGCAACAAGTTGTAAATTCTTATATTGAGGATGTTGCTAAGCTTAAGCGTCAGATTGCTGATTTAGAACAGGATAACAAGTTGAAAAGTTATCATGCGTCGTCATATGTGCTTGAAAGAATTTTCAATATAAAACCGGATGGAAAATATTATGAGCAAAACAAAATGGGCATTGGCTCAGAGTTTCATCAAGTTCCACCACCGGAAAAGTTTGCATTTTATGATGATGAAAAGGTCGAAAAAGCTTTCAATATGGTAGATCAATTGCCAGATAACATTGACGCAACCTATTCCAAATCTGATGATTCTAGTGATTCAGAGGTGGTAGGTAAGGTCGTTGAAAGTGTGTTGAAAGAAGAGTCGGTTGATACAGGTAAATCTGAATCACAGGATGAAAATGAAGGAAATTTTCATGATGTATATCTGAAAAACACAAAATCCAAGAAAAATTTGAATGATGATTCAAAAGGATTGGTTTATACCATGATTGGATCGGACAAATTATTCTTAGATGTTGTATTCCCGATTCAGAATGTGATTTCAGAAAAGATTGACAAAGTTTTCAAAATGGTTGAAATTGAAAAATCTTAAATTCCAAAGTTTGCAGGAAAAGGTCACAAAATTTTTTATAACAAACCTGGTTTCAAGAAGAAAAACATGAAGGCTGGGTTGGGGTTATAAGAAGAAACAAAATTGGAAAAGAAATGAAAGTCTGAATTATCAGACAAAGATGAACTTTGTTCAAGGAAAAAGTTTAGAAGAAGAGGAAAAACTCAAATTTAGACAACAGTCTAATGAAGAGTTCCATGCTCAGAAAAAACAACAACAGGTCAAGGATGTGTCTAAGAGAACATGTTTCAAATGTGATCAAACAGGACATCTTGCTCGCAAGTGTCCAAATCTGAAACTTGTTGATGTTGACAAAAAGAAGTCTGATGATGTTGAGAAACAAAAATATGAGGGTGTGAAACAAAGGTCAACCAGATTTAATTCAAAACAAACTTGGAGGTACAACACAAACAAGTTTGCTTCGAATCTAACTTGGATATCAAACCCGCATAGGTTCGATTCAAGACAGACCTGGAATTCTCACACACCCAGATTCAGAACAACGCAAAGTTGGCAAACGTCTATTGATATGACAAAAACAAACGAGTTTTGGAAACCAAAAGTTGTTGTTCAAAGCCAAAATGTTCAAAAAGAGTCACATTTTTACAAAAGAGGTACTCCAAAAGGTCAAATATGGAATGTTAAGAAACAAGTGACTTTGGTAAAAGATGAGAAAGTTGAAGTCAAAATTGAAAAAGTCTTTGCTTAGAATGACAAAGATTTTCCGAAATTGAATGATGCATATTGTGTTGCAATGCCTGAGGTAAAAAAGACCTGGGCTAACTTGTTCAAGTGATTAAATTAGTTGAATGTGCAGGTGCTCAAGAAAACTGAAGATTGTGAGAATGGAAATTGGAGCAGCCTGGCACAACAAGAAGAGAAGGCTGCTGAACCCTGGTTTGGTTGAACAGGGAGTTTGTTTGTTTTCTGTACATAAATAAACAATACCTTCAAAAACCCTAAAAATTGAAAAATTTAAAACCCAAAAATATGTTTTAATATTTTGTTATAAAAAAATTGAAAATTACAAATATATGTTTCTTGAATATGCCGAAACCCTCACGGCTTAACAAACATGATTAATTTCACAAGATTGAAAAACGGTTTGGTTGAACAGGGGGTAATTGTTGCTTCTTATGTTAGATTTTCTGCAAAACAGAGCATGAGATGCAGAAAATGGATGGCGAGACAAAGCTATCAGTATTGGTTGTCAAATTTTCTTTAAATGATTTTGCATTTTAGGGGGAGTATTATTGTTAGAAAATCCAAAAACATTTGAAAATCTGAAAATGACAAAAACATGATAAAAACCTATTGGCAAAAAGACAAAAACATTAAAAATGGAAATTGAGTTTTTGTGTAAAAAGAGGAAATGATAGTACATCAGTAGACAGTTACAGTACGCTAAAGAAGTGGAAAGTCAAAATGTGTTAAACGATCTCACCGTGGATGTGTCGGTAGGTTTTTACACATTTAGTAGATTGTTTTCGAGATATAAACCTAAATATCTTACTTACTTATCTCATGGGGAACATCTCTCGGATATATGGGTAACCCCCGAAATCTTGTTTGAAAGATCCCTCTTTCTGAGATACTAGGTCTTTATACTCAGTGATATCTGGGGTATTATCCCGGGACTTCTGATTTTGCGGAAGCAATGGCCTAGTCCCTGTATAATACTTTCTGCTTGGCCCTCAGCATAAAAAATGATGAAACATTGAAAAATGCTAATCATGTGCTGTTGAAGAAAATATCCTCTAAAGGGGACACACCAAAAGTCGAAGCCGTCATCTCTCTGCTGAACGGAAGTTCTGACCTGAGCTCTCACGGTTCTTCGCAATTTAACCCCTTACAGATATCATCTAGGTATACTCACCTGTAAGACTGAATATTGGGATCTGGATACGAGAGTATATTTAAGAGGTGGGACACATGAATGAGTTTAAGTTCTTAATACACCTAATCTTGTTTCTCGAAGCAGTTGAACTTTGTGTGAAATTTAAGTGGATCAGTATACTGACAATCTAAGTGAATCGTTTAGAACTTGAAGTGTTTAAAGCTCAACGTGTCACACCCTGGCTTTGCGGAAGCGTGGTTAATTTTGGTGTGACTTCTTAATACCATAGCTTAATCATAACAAAGCTATATGAAATAAAATCATGCAAGATCATCCATTTGATTAAGTTTTAAAACCAGAGTAACATAACATTGTCTTAGGGACTTACAACCTCATAACGTAAAACATTGTCTTGAAAACCATAAACATCAACATGAAATAAACGCAGTTTAAGATTTGTGACTTGTCCAGGAAAGAGTCACATTTCCTAAACTGGGATGACCTTGTAACCCTTATGCAGCGGGAAAACATAACATACCGCGCCAGATCTTTAATTTCCTGAAATACATGTAAGTTGAAAAATCAACAATAATGTTGAGCGAGTTCATGTGTAAGTGAGTAAGTAAACCTTTGTTTGTATAAAAATAGTCTTGGTATGTAGCAAATAAGGGAATTGAGATCACCAATGGTTTGCAAGGCCACTGATATATGTGAAGTGCAAATAGGGAGACTCAAACCTAGCAGATTTCGCCACGGCATTAGTATGTGGACAAAGTCACCCCAAGGTCCGTTTCTAGTTTGGCCTGGGGTTGGGCTCGCTACACCCAGATAGATCTACCGCTCCTGTCCCTCGGTCCCGACATGAGGACTAATGGCCTCATATTGCTCCTACCCACTCACATGATCTAAGTAGTAAACCTCCTTATGCTAACCATACCGCGTATACAGTACTCGTAATCATAGTAACATGTATTTCACCCCCGCAGTTAAGAAAAACTGAAAACAGTTAGAGAAAAGGGGGACATGAACTCACAGTGAAGCGTCTCTACCAAGTATCTCCTGCTCACGCAGCTGTGTGACGACCTACACGTACTAATTCTATTAGACGGACGGCCGTGCCTTAGCTTTATAGTTTAAGTCTTTGGGAAATAGTTAGACAACTATTTCGTGTTTACATTCAGTATATACTTGGTAGTTAATCTCCTTCCCAAGGATGGGGGATTCAATACATGTGCGTTCAAATTAAATCATTAAGTCTCACTTAATATATATTCATATTTCCAATTCCAAAATATAAGTATTTTCTCAAAAATATTATATTTTCACTTCACATAATTTTCCTCCAATAATACGTTGTTAAAATACGCGTTCATAAATATTTCCGTAAGTGCGTAAGTTACGTTTTAACAATCGAGTGGTAATATAATTACCGATGTAACTTATATATTTATGGTGAAAGCGTTCGTATTAATTTGGATTCGTTAACGTTCGTAAATATTATTTTTTTTACTCTAAAAATAATATTTATGTATTTTCACAAAATAATCATAAACAGTGTGTGAAAAATATATATTTATCACGTTAAATTTCGTGAAAATCCCACCTCCGAATATTTAGTAAATAAAGTCATGGCGGAATTTATATTTCGAAAACATGTCAAGAAAAATTCTAACACTTGTAGTGTAAATAGTTCTAAGTGTTAGGTTTTTAGAAAAATTTCGCCAGAGTTTCCTCTGTAACTGGAGGTGGCCACGCTTTCAAGCGTATCATTTTCTTTAACAAATCAACTCAACAATTTTCTTTATTTGATTAGAACAACTTTCATCACAACAACTAATCAACATATGTGTAAATTGCCAAAAATTACATGAACTTGTAGTTTTCCCAAAACTGTGGTGTAAATCCCCTTAAATTCAGTAGATCTTCATATAAGGTAATTTGATCTTGTAAAAACCTTGTTTTTAGAGAAAATCCATTTTTACAACTTTCCGTCATCTTTTACAAAAACTGTTATTTTGTCGGATCTTTTCATTTCACAAGTGTTTACACACTTGTGGTTTATAAAAATCATGCTTGTTAGTGTAAGATCCATCTTTTAAAATACATGATTTCTTTGATACGTGGTTCTTTGAAAATACCACTTGCAGATGCGTAGATCTGCTAGTTTTAAACACAATTTCGCAAGTAAAACTCTTTTACACAAGTTCATGATTCGCGTGTGGTAGAGTTTCACCTTTTAACCCTTGTATCATTCAAAACAAGCTTATGTTAAGATCCATGATCTTACCAAACCGGGTTAAACGGTGATCCGAGCTACCACAACATAGATCGGGTCCAAATAATCATACATTTCAAATACTACATCATTTACACAACATATAACCTTTTAACCACTATTTTTAGTGTTTTTAGTAAACTTTAAAGCATCATCTTGCATGATAACGAGTTTTAACCGATACAAATCTTATTAACCACTTTAGAATAGTTCAAGTATGAGTTTTAAGCATTATACCTCTAGCTCGAGGCTAGGGAAGAATCTAGACGAAAATGGCTTGGATAAAAGCAAGGTAAAGAGGTCCTTCACGTTCCGTTTGCTCCAAGACTCCTTGTATACGACCCTCGACACTTGTATGGACTTGGAATCGGCTGATCAAGATCGAAAATATGATGGATGGGGGTGGGTGGTCTCGGCCGAAAGTGATAGAGAGGGAGAGAGAGCTTTTGAGTGGCGTAAAGTTTAAGTGAAAGACCAAGTGTGTTTAGTGAGCATCTTATAGACATTTAGCAAGTGCATTACCCAATGGATTATGTGCACCCTAGATATTAAACATACTAAGATTATAATAATCAAGATGGTACAATGGGGGTCACAATGTGACTGAGTTCGGCCAAGGGGGGGGGGGGTCTCCTAGTCCATTTCCAACTAAAGGTTAAGTATTAGTTAGGTTAAACCAAGTTAGTTAAGTAGTTAACTTGGTTAGTTGTGTGTCATGCGTTACAATGGGTGTTAGGGTACTCAGGGACCCTAACTGGCTCAGAAAAAGAGAAGAAAATGAAAATAACAATATTTTCATGTTCCGGGTAAAGTCCGGTTGTTTGGTTGGATAGTAATCCTGTTAAAGTGTTAACAAGGCTTTAAAGTGTCGTTATTACTCTCTTTAGTGACACAGCTTATTCCTGACACTTTGGAAAGTGTCTAGTGTTATTTTTCTCATGTTTTGGCACTTTATTAGTTAGCTAAAAGCTGAATTATTTTGTAAAGTGCTGAGTTTTGTACTTAGAGTACGTTTTAGGCACATCCAGTCATTGTGACTTATTCCTAGAGACGCAGTTCTACAACCCTTGTATCCCTACACTCACTACTAGTGTAGCAAAATATCTCAGGCTCTTACAGGCGTTAGAGGCGGTGTTTGCCTGATGCTGGCTTTATCAGCATGTTCAATAGGTTATCCGTGTATTGTGCTACTGTGCTTTTTGTGCATCATGTTTGTCACTAAGGTTCAGTATGTAAATAATGTAGTGACAGCAAGCAAGTATGATGCAAGTAAGTACATGTATCAGTATTCAAGTAGCAGTTTATTCACAAGTTCAAGTAAGCACAGTAATTCAGCAGTAATTAATTACTAATTAAGTCGTACGGATACCTGGTTTAGTGCGGGTTGTCACATTCTCCCCCCGTTAAATAAATTTCGTCCCGAAATTTAAGTTCTGCTTGTAGATGCAGGGTTCTTAGGAAAATGGTGGGGGTATTTCTCTTTCATCCGGTCCTCACGTTCCCAGGTGTATTCAGGACCATGTATGGCATTCCAACGAACTTTGACGAGCTTGACACTGCTCCGGCGGGTCTTGTTAACTTTCCAATCTGTGACCTCAACAGGTTCTTCAACGAAGTGGAGCGTGTCGTCAACATGAGTCTCGTCGGTGGGAATGGCAACGGTGACTTGAGTTGGACTTTTCTTTAGATTGGATACATGAAATGTATCGTGAACACCATTCAGTTCAGTAGGTAGGTCCAACTTGTATGCTACTAGTCCTATTCTTTCCAAAATTCTGAAGGGACCAATGTAGCGCGGATTTAACTTCCCACGCTTTCCGAAGCGTGCCACACCCTACCAGGGTGAAACCTTCAATAACACCATTTCTCCAACTTGGAATTCCACATGTTTCCGGTTTGGATCCGCATAGGCCTTCTGTCTGTGGCGAGCTGCTTCGATGCGTTTAAGAATCTGCGCAATCTTGTCTGTCGTCTCTTGGACGATTTCGGGACCAGCAAGCTGCCTGTCACCTGCGTCAGCCCAACATAAGGGTGATCGGCACTTGCGTCCGTAAAGGGCTTCAAATGGCGCGACACCAATAATGGTGTGGTAGCTGTTGTTGTATGAAAATTCGACCAATGGCAAATGGTTGTCCCAGCTACCGCCCAAATCCATAACACATGCTCTCAGCATGTCTTCCAAAGTCTGTATCGTTCGCTCGCTTTGACCGTCAGTTTGCGGGTGAAACGCAGTGCTCAGATTCAATTGAAATCCAAACGCTTCCTGGAAGGATTGCCATATCCTTAACACAAACCTTCCGTCTCTATCAGAGATGATCGAGAGAGGTACTCCATGGCGTGCGACGATCTCTCTCATGTAAATTTCCGCAAGTTTACTAGTACTGTCTTTCTCTTTGATTGGCAGAAAGTGTGCGGACTTTGTTAGGTGGTCAACTATTACCCAAATCATATCATGGCCTCTTGACGTTCTTGGCAATTTCGTAATAAAATCCATGGAGATTTGTTCCCATTTCCATTTGGGAATCTCAGGTTGTTGCAGAAGTCCTGAAGGCTTCTGGTATTCCGCTTTAACCTTAGCGCACGTTAAACATTTGCTCACATAAACAGCAACATCGCCTTTCATCCTAGGCCACCAATAATAATCTTTGAGATCCTGGTACATCTTATCCGCTCCAGGATGGATAGAGTACCGTGATTTGTGAGCTTCATCAAAAATAACTTCCCTTAAACCACCAAACAGAGGAACCCAAATCCTTTTCTCGAAGCATAACGTTCCTTCCTCGTTTGGTACCAGTAGCTTCTCCATCCCACGGAGATATTCTTCTTCAAGGTTTCCTTCCTTGAGAGCTTCCTTTTGCGCGGCACGAATGCGCAAGGAAAGATCGGTTCGTATAATCATTTCTAAAGCTCTAACCCTTATGGGCTTGATTCTCTCTTTTCGACTTAGGGCATCGGCGACCACATTCGCCTTCCCTGGATGATACTTTATCTCGCAGTCGTAGTCGTTCAACAATTCAACCCATCGTCTTTGCCTCATATTCAGCTCCTTCTGGTTGAATATGTGCTGTAGGCTCTTATGATCTGTAAAAATTGTACATTTCGTACCATAGAGGTAGTGTCTCCAGATCTTTAGTGCAAATACCACTGCGCCAAGTTCCAAATCATGTGTGGTATAGTTCTTTTCGTGCACTTTCAGTTGACGCGATGCGTAAGCAATAACCTTTTGGCGTTGCATCAACACACAACCTAATCCTTGACGCGATGCGTCGCAGTATACCACAAAATCATCAGTACCTTCCGGTAGTGCTAAGATTGGCGCATTGCAGAGCTTATCCTTCAGTATCTGGAACGCTTCTTCCTGTTTGATTCCCCAATCAAACTTCTTATCTTTCTGCGTGAGGAGCGTCAATGGTTGAGCGATTTTTGAGAAATCCTCGATGAACCTTCGATAGTAGCCAGCCAAACCCAAGAATTGTCGAATCTCGGTTGGCGTCTTTGGCGTTTCCCAATCCTTGATCGCCTCGATCTTGGTTGGATCCACGTGGATTCCATCTCCATTTACCACGTGCCCAAGGAATTGGACTTCACGTAGCCAAAAATCGCACTTAGAGAACTTGGCATACAACTGTTCCTTCTTTAGCAGCTCCAAAATAGCTCTTAGATGCTGCTCGTGCTCAGCCTTTGTCCTTGAATAAATCAAGATATCGTCGATAAACACAATCATGAACTTGTCCAAGTACGGCTTGCAAACTCTATTCATCAAGTCCATAAAGACTGCAGGTGCGTTTGTCAAACCAAACGGCATAACAAGGAACTCGTAGTGTCCATAACGAGTTCGGAAGGCTGTCTTTGGGATACTCTCCTCTTGTATCCTTAGCTGATGGTATCCAGATCTAAGATCGATCTTTGAATAAAAGCTTGAACCTTGAAGTTGGTCGAACAGATCATCAATTCTTGGCAGAGGATACCTATTCTTGATCGTCAGCTTGTTCAATTCTCTGTAGTCAATACACATAAGGAAACTACCGTCCTTCTTCTTGACAAACAGGACTGGAGCTCCCCAAGGCGAGAAGCTTGGTCGGATAAATCCCTTGTCTAACAACTCTTGAAGTTGTGTCGACAGTTCCTGCATCTCAGACGGAGCAAGTCTGTAAGGTGCCTTAGCCACAGGTGCGGCGCCTGGAACTAAGTCAATGCGGAACTCTACTTGTCTCTGAGGTGGCAGTCCAGGTAAGTCTTCTGGGAAGACTTCTGGGTATTCCCTCACGACAGGGATGTCTTCGATTCTTGGCTCAGCAGCCTTCTTATCCACAATGTGTGCCAGGAAGGCAACACATCCCTTCTGTAAACACTTTCGCGCTTTCAGGCAGCTGATAATTCTTAATGGCGTATCACGCTTCTCTCTGTGAACCACAATTGTCTCGCCATCTTCGGTTGGGATACGAACAATCTTTTCGTGACAAACTATCTCCGCCTTGTTGCTTGATAACCAATCCATTCCTACCACCACGTCGAAGCTTCCCAACTGGACTGGTAGTAGATCTAAAGCAAACTCACGCTCTCCTAATTCGATCACACAACCTCTGATAACTTCATTGGCTTCTACTAACTTCCCATTGGCCAATTCGATTGAGTAGGGAATATCTAACTTATTAGCGGCTAAACCAAGCATATTCTTAAATTCTAACGACACGAAGCTATAATCGGCACCAGTATCAAATAAAACAGATGCATAGCGTTGATTTACAGGGAACGTACCAGTAACAACATTGGGGTCCTGGCGCGCTTCCCTAGCTTCGATTTGGAACACTCTTCCACGGGCTTGGTTTAACTCTGGGCAGTTCTTCTTAAAATGCCCGATATCACCGCAGTTATAGCATCCAAGTCTTTGCCCGTTTCCACCTCAATTTCCAGCTTGGTTGTTGTTTTGGTTTGCATTGCCAGCTTGGTTCGCAAAGTTGCCTCGATTTCCGTTTCCTCCATAGTTTCCTTGTGATCGATTACCACCACGATTATTATTCCTATTCCCAAATCCTCCCTGGCCTCCCCGGCCAGCACTAGCCCAACAAGAATCCTTCAAGTGGCCACGTTTCCCACATGCTTCGCATACTTTTGGCCCGCAATGACCAGAATGGTGGCGCTGGCAGGTGTTGCATTTGGGCTGGGTGCCCATATACCCTTTTCCTTTCTTTCCTCTACCAGCTGTAACCTGAGCTGGCGTGTCTGATCCTCCTTTCTTAACCGCCACACTGGCGCCCTGCTTGAAGTTTGAGAACTTCCGTTTGTTACCTCCTGATGACTCGACGTGAGTCTCTTTCTTCTTCGGTTCTGCTTCATCAAACTTGTTCAGGCGAATGGCCTCCTCTGTGAGAGCCACACTCAAATCAATCGCCTCAGTAATGGTCGCAGGCTTGGATGAGGTTACCATGCTTATGATTTGAGGAGCTAGTCCCCAAATGAAGCGTTCAATTCTCTTGAACTCAGGAGTGACCATATAGCGTACCACATGCGATAAGTCATGGAACCTCTGAACGTACTCTGCGATCTTTGGACCGTCCATTTTCAAGTGCCAAAACTCGGTCTCCAATCTCTGGATTTCTGCGCGGGAACAGTACTTTTTGCGCATAAGTTCCTTCAGTTCGGTCCAGGTCAGCGCGTAGGCAGCAGCTTCGCCTAGTGTCTGTACTTGTAGATTCCACCAGGATAGGGCTCCATCTAGAAACAGCCCTGAGATATAGGTGACTTGCTGATCCAGCGCGCACTTGCTCATGCGAAGAACAGATTCGGTTTTCTCAGCCCAACGAACAAAGGCGACAGCACCTCCTGTGCCATCAAAGTTTACGGGCTTGCAGTCTAAGAACTGCTTGTAGGTGCACCCATGAGGTGGATTATTGTTGTTGCCAGTGTTGCCAGAGTTGCTTCCACTAGTCCCTCCTTGAGAGGCGGCGTATTGTGCAATGGCAGCAGCGATAATTTGCTGGAGTTCTGCCTCATTAGTAGGCATGTGTATCTCACGTCTCGGCGGCATCTTCTAAAAGATGGTTTACGTTGGTCAGGCCATAGTAAAACGTACATATATAGTAATAGTAATAGCACATAACATCTCATGTTATCAACATATCACAAATACCAATCACACAACACCCCATGTCATAAAAATATAAATAAGCAATCAAGCGAATCAAATATGGTGAGAATACTGCGATTGCCATATATCGAGACCACATAGTAAGTGTATCAGTACATCCCTGTGTCATACAATCATCAATCAACTAGGGGCTACATCACCCCTGTCCAAAAACTATATCATGTCAGTGTCAAATACGTCAAATACATGTCAACAAAAGTCAGGATCATAAAGTAGTCTCCAAAAATGCTGTGCAGTCCAACAATCGCCGTCTTCTCACCCTCGTCTACCCAAACAGCACTGATGAGCTCTATACAGATGGTGGTGGAGGAGGGGGAAGTGGGTGTAAAACAAACGACGTAACTGGAGCCAGTCCTCCTCCATGGCTCGCTGGGTACGAATGATAGAAGCAACCTGCTACTCTAGTGTAAAGAGACGGGCAGCATAATCTGGAGGTAAGGGTCGAAATGGCTGCAGAGGAGAGTGTGTCTGACCATGGCACTGGCATGGTGGCAGCTGAGCTCTCTCAAGCTCCTGGATGCGCTGCGTGTGTGACTCGTGCTGGGCGACAAAAGACATCAAAACGTCCTCAATAGTATACCCCATGTGGAAAGAATGGTAGGGGTCAGTAGGTGGCATAGCAGAGTCTGGTGCCCAAAGGAACGGCTCACTGGTGGGATCAAAAGGTGCCACATGAAATGGAGCAACAGAGGGTGGAACAGATGACATCTGGGGCATGAAGGGGATAGACATCGGTACATGCCCAAAAGGATGGGCTGAAGAACCCTCTCCAGTCCTCGCTGGAGGTACAAACTAAGGAACCTGAAAAGAAAAATCAACATGTCGTGTATCAGGGATCTGAGGGGGAAAAGGTGGAACATCCTCATCAGCAGGTATCCAACCGTGCTGTGCATGCTCATCTGGTGGATCCATGTGTGCCGCGAACAGTGCATGCTCGGGCTCTAGTGGGATGGGATCAGGTGGGGGAGCAACAAAAGGATGAACAGGTGCAATGTGCTCAACAGGATGGTCAATAGGTATATCAACAACAGGTAGAGGAACAACAGGATCAACAACAACATGATCGCCCTCTAACAAAGGAACATCCACGGGGAGATCACCAACAGGTGGGTCTGCTATAACAGGCTCAATAGGGATGTCAGCATGTACGGGATCATGCTAAAGTATGGGGTCTAGAGCGGCTGCCTGCTCAGGGGCGACGGCAGGCTCGGGATCATCAAAAGCCATCTCGAAGTCAAACTCGGGGTCGATAGGATCTACTGGGTCAGCTGGATCCTCCATGGGCTGATCCATAGGTATAAACTCGATATCCTCGTCTGGGTCGTATCCCGGGGAAAAGATAGGATCAGAATCCTCTATGTCATCATGGTCAAACGCAAAGCTGGGAATAGGTGCAACAGAGGATGCCTGGTCAGGATCAGAATCATGCGCAAAGTGTTGTGCGCTCAATGTGTGAGAAGGTGCGGATGCCACAGACTCGAAGGAGTCTGGGACAGGAGAATGTGCAGGTGAATCCTCAGTGGGAACGTCAGCGATCATCAGAAGATCGTCTGCAGGAAGAAGGGCCTCGCCCTGGATCTCATCCTCAAAGGGCTCATCCTCAAACAGGTCAATATCGCCATCAGCCTCGGCGTCAAGAAGAAGATCATATGCTGGATAAACGGCTAAGGGTATAGGGGCCGGAATCTCTACTAGAGGTAGGTACTCAGCGGGAGGGTCATCTGCAGGCTCATCAGCACCATCGGGTAGTGCGAAAGGCTGGAAATCATCCTCGTCAGTACTGGTATAGTCAGATGTGTGCACCTCGTGCTCGGAGGATGTGAGGTCATCAGATACGATAGGTATGGGTCCAGTGGTGTTCGAAACGCCAGTACCGGCTGAGTCCATGAGTCTGTAACATAAACACAAATATGCTCAAATAATCAGTCATACAATCAGATAATCACATAAGTCACCAAGGATGATATCACATAATTCTCCTAGTCCACTAGCCAAATTCCTCCCAGTCTCCAAGACTGCTCTATCCTCCACCTCGACCTCTTAGATCGAGCCTCGGTCCCCTTGACCGAGCCTCAGCCTTCATGACTGAGCCTACTCTTCCTAGTCTCACTAGCCAACTACCTCGGTCACCTAGACCGAGCCTCGATCCTCCAGACCGAGCCTCTGCCCTCCAGGCTGAGCCTATAATAAAATGTGCTCAACATTTGTTTGTAAAAAGTTTGGATCTGGACTTAAGTGGTATGCAGTAAAATGTTTTCGTGAGAGCCCTAGTGATCATAGTCTAGACTCGAGAAAGAATCCTAGTTCGCTATGATCAGAGCTCTGATACCAAGCTGTCACACCCTGGCTTTGCGGAATCGTGGTTAATTTTGGTGTGACTTCTTAATACCATAGCTTAATCATAACAAAGCTATATGAAATAAAATCATGCAAGATCATCCATTTGATTAAGTTTTAAAACCAGAGTAACATAACATTGTCTTAGGGACTTACAACCTCATAACGTAAAACATTGTCTTGAAAACCATAAACATCAACATGAAATAAACGCAGTTTAAGATTTGTGACTTGTCCAGGAAAGAGTCACATTTCCTAAACTGGGATGACCTTGGAACCCTTATGCAGCGGGAAAACATAACATACCGCGCCAGATCTTTAATTTCCTGAAATACATGTAAGTTGAAAAATCAACAATAATGTTGAGCGAGTTCATGTGTAAGTGAGTAAGTAAACCTTTGTTTGTATAAAAATAGTCTTGGTATGTAGCAAATAAGGGAATTGAGATCACCAATGGTTTGCAAGGCCACTGATATATGTGAAGTGCAAATAGGGAGACTCAAACCTAGCAGATTTCGCCACGGCATTAGTATGTGGACAAAGTCACCCAAAGGTCCGTTTCTAGTTTGGCCTGGGGCTGGGCTCGCTACACCCAGATAGATCTACCGCTCCTGTCCCTCGGTCCCGACATGAGGACTAATGGCCTCATATTGCTCCTACCCACTCACATGATCTAAGTAGTAAACCTCCTTATGCTAACCATACCGCGTATACAGTACTCGTAATCATAGTAACATGTATTTCACCCCCGCAGTTAAGAAAAACTGAAAACAGTTAGAGAAAAGGGGGACATGAACTCACAGTGAAGCATCTCTACCAAGTATCTCCTGCTCACGCAGCTGTGTGACGACCTACACGTACTAATTCTATTAGACGGACGGCCGTGCCTTAGCTTTATAGTTTAAGTCTTTGGGAAATAGTTAGACAACTATTTCGTGTTTACATTCAGTATATACTTGGTAGTTAATCTCCTTCCCAAGGATGGGGGATTCAATACATGTGCGTTCAAATTAAATCATTAAGTCTCACTTAATATATATTCATATTTCCAATTCCAAAATATAAGTATTTTCTCAAAAATATTATATTTTCATTTCACATAATTTTCCTCCAATAATACGTTGTTAAAATACGCGTTCATAAATATTTCCGTAAGTGCGTAAGTTACGTTTTAACAATCGAGTGGTAATATAATTACCGATGTAACTTATATATTTATGGTGAAAGCGTTCGTATTAATTTGGATTCGTTAACGTTCGTAAATATTATTTTTTTTACTCTAAAAATAATATTTATGTATTTTCACAAAATAATCATAAACAGTGTGTGAAAAATATATATTTATCACGTTAAATTTCGTGAAAATCCCACCTCCGAATATTTAGTAAATAAAGTCATGGCAGAATTTATATTTCGAAAACATGTCAAGAAAAATTCTAACACTTGTAGTGTAAATAGTTCTAAGTGTTAGGTTTTTAGAAAAATTTCGCCAGAGTTTCCTCTGTAACTGGAGGTGGCCACGCTTTCAAGCGTATCATTTTCTTTAACAAATCAACTCAACAATTTTCTTTATTTGATCAGAACAACTTTCATCACAACAACTAATCAACATATGTGTAAATTGCCAAAAATTACATGAACTTGTAGTTTTCCCAAAACTGTGGTGTAAATCCCCTTAAATTCAGTAGATCTTCATATAAGGTAATTTGATCTTGTAAAAACCTTGTTTTTAGAGAAAATCCATTTTTACAACTTTCCGTCATCTTTTACAAAAACTGTTATTTTGTCGGATCTTTTCATTTCACAAGTGTTTACACACTTGTGGTTTATAAAAATCATGCTTGTTAGTGTAAGATCCATCTTTTAAAATACATGATTTCTTTGATACGTGGTTCTTTGAAAATACCACTTGCAGATGCGTAGATCTGCTAGTTTTAAACACAATTTCGCAAGTAAAACTCTTTTACACAAGTTCATGATTCGCGTGTGGTAGAGTTTCACCTTTTAACCCTTGTATCATTCAAAACAAGCTTATGTTAAGATCCATGATCTTACCAAACCGGGTTAAACGGTGATCCGAGCTACCACAACATAGATCGGGTCCAAATAATCATACATTTCAAATACTACATCATTTACACAACATATAAGCTTTTAACCACTATTTTTAGTGTTTTTAGTAAACTTTAAAGCATCATCTTGCATGATAACGAGTTTTAACCGATACAAATCTTATTAACCACTTTAGAATAGTTCAAGTATGAGTTTTAAGCATTATACCTCTAGCTCGAGGCTAGGGAAGAATCTAGACGAAAATGGCTTGGATAAAAGCAAGGTAAAGAGGTCCTTCGCGTTCCGTTTGCTCCAAGACTCCTTGTATACGACCCTCGACACTTGTATGGACTTGGAATCGGCTGATCAAGATCGAAAATATGATGGATGGGGGTGGGTGGTCTCGGCCGAAAGTGATAGAGAGGGAGAGAGAGCTTTTGAGTGGCGTAAAGTTTAAGTGAAAGACCAAGTGTGTTTAGTGAGCATCTTATAGACATTTAGCAAGTGCATTACCCAATGGATTATGTGCACCCTAGATATTAAACATACTAAGATTATAATAATCAAGATGGTACAATGGGGGTCACAATGTGACCGAGTTCGGCCAAGGGGGGGGGGGTCTCCTAGTCCATTTCCAACTAAAGGTTAAGTATTAGTTAGGTTAAACCAAGTTAGTTAAGTAGTTAACTTGGTTAGTTGTGTGTCGTGCGTTACAATGGGTGTTAGGGTACTCAGGGACCCTAACTGGCTCAGAAAAAGAGAAGAAAATGAAAATAACAATATTTTCATGTTCCGGGTAAATTCCGGTTGTTTGGTAGGATAGTAATCCTGTTAAAGCGTTAACAAGGCTTTAAAGTGTCGTTATTACTCTCTTTAGTGACACAGCTTATTCCTGACACTTTGGAAAGTGTCTAGTGTTATTTTTCTCATGTTTTGGCACTTTATTAGTTAGCTAAAAGCTGAATTATTTTGTAAAGTGCTGAGTTTTGTACTTAGAGTACGTTTTAGGCACATCCAGTCATTGTGACTTATTCCTAGAGACGCAGTTCTACAACCCTTGTATCCCTACACTCACTACTAGTGTAGCAAAATATCTCAGGCTCTTACAGGCCTTAGAGGCAGTGTTTGCCTGATGCTGGCTTTATCAGCATGTTCAATAGGTTATCCGTGTATTGTGCTACTGTGCTTTTTGTGCATCATGTTTGTCACTAAGGTTTAGTATGTAAATAATGTAGTGACAGCAAGCAAGTATGATGCAAGTAAGTACATGTATCAGTATTCAAGTAGCAGTTTATTCACAAGTTCAAGTAAGCACAGTAATTCAGCAGTAATTAATTACTAATTAAGTCGTACGGATACCTGGTTTAGTGCGGGTTGTAACACAACGGTATTAGTGATTTGTCATAAACTGATACGATCCTCTGACGCGAACTCAAACAAAAATATTGTCTGTAAATATGTTTGTAAATATTTCTTTACTGCTTTACATTTCAGAAAATCACAAAAAGATTTTGATTTCACTTTATTTTCGACTACCGATGTCTGAGTGCTGAGTTTCAAAATCTGAGTATGCTGATTGTGTTTCTGAAAATAAAACAAGTTCATTAATTTGAAACTTGAAGCTTTAAAATCAAAAATCAAAAACAGTTTGTGAAAATCTCCAAGGTCATTAAATTGGACTTGGATGATTAACTGGGAGGGAGTTGGATTCTTATATTGTTAAAATTTGTTGTCTAGAGCAAGTTTTCGATGTTGGATTCTTAAATACTGCCAAATCTATGAAGTTTGTTGATAGGGGGAGTGAAATTTAGAAAGTTTAAAAGAGCCAGGTCACAATTCCTAGTCAATTGAATGTTAAAATGTTTTTACTTATAAATGTCTGAGAATTGCAGATGTTGTACCAGACTACGATCCCGACAGCAGAGTCTAAGGGGGAGTCTGAAGATGAGCTCAACGTAAGGGGGAGCGTGCATTCAAGGAGCCACGTGACTATCCCGAAAGAGCTTGTAACCGGAAATCAAGGTGTCGATCCCTAAAGCACGGAAGCTTGATGAAAGAGGGAGCCTGATGAAGAAAAGAGTCTACCAAAATGGAAAGAACCGGAAGCTGAAGACAGATCCACCGGGATTCTGTTCAAGAAGACTCAAAGAGAAAGAGAAAGAGAAGACGCTATGAGTTTGAATCAATGATTGAGATTGACTGCGGCAATATCCAAGGGGGAGTCTGTTAGTGCAGAATGTCTATCGCCTCCGTCATCTCAAGACCGTAGCAGAAACATTTTAAATTTAGCTTTACATTGTTACATGTAGTTAAAAAGGGCAAGGTGGCAATCTTGTAAATAAGGAGAACCTCCTTATAACCTTGTGCCTATAAATAGGAGCTTTAGGCTTGAGTTAGAGACTTGATGCTCATTTGTGTTTTAGAGAGCTCTAGATCTAGAGAGAGAATCTAGAGAGAGAAAGTGATTCAAGGTGCTTGTTTTTGTTATATTTCTAATAGAATCACGTTTATATTACATCGTGTGTGTTAGGTCACGTTCGTGTACGGATTCCGCATGTCACTCGTTCGTTTCGCAATCGTTTCGGAGTCAAAACCGGTCCTACACCCTGCATGTCCAAAACTTTGATTTTGATGCATTTTCGACGCGTTTAAGCCCCGTTAACCCAATTTCAAGGCTCTATAATGAAGTTACAGCATAGGGAACATGAAATATGCTTAAAAACATCTCGGATGTCGGTTCGTTTGGTCGTACGGTTGCGTTATTCGGTTAATTACGACGAAAACTCGAACGGACGCGAAAACGATCCAAATTACACGACGAATGATATTTTTGCATTTCAATCACTAAAATAAAATATTTTAATGATTACAAAATTTTTGGATGTCCGGATATGTTCAGAACGTAAGATATGCGCGTAAATGCAAACTTATGCACTTTTTGACGCTTTTTGTCCCTATTGATCAAATAAGCGTATTTTCGCATAACGAACCCCTCAAAGCCTATTTCTATGCTATGTAAAGGATATTTAGGGTATGTTTAGCTTATGATCAAGTTCTGGAATGTTCGTTACCATACAAATCGGTATACTTTCGCAGTTTGACGCAAATAGTCAATACGATCGAATAAACTTGTTTTCGACACACCAAATCCTCCAAAACTTATTTCTAAGTTATGTAAAGGTTATTTAAGATATGTTAAGCCTATATCACTCTTCCGGAGTGTTTTTCGTGTTAAACTGATTACGTTTACGCATAAGTTTGCGTATAACTTTCTAGAAAGCGATTTAGAGCTTGAAATCGAACTAGAATATTGTAGTAAAATCGTCAAACACAAATACACAAATATTAACACCAAAACACATCGTTTTATTGATAATTGATATTGTTTTGCATCGTACATCATTTACACAGCACAATTGTCACAGTCTCCCCTACTTTAGGAAATTTCGTCCCAAAATTTTAACTAGAGGAAACTTGTGAAAACAAATGCGGATACTTCGCTTTCATTTGGTCCTCACGTTCTCGAGTAAACTCTGGGCCACGTTTGGACTCCCAACGAACCTTGACTAATTGAATTCGCTTGTTCTTCAATTGCTTGATTTCACGGTCCACTATCTCCACAGGTTTCTCGATAAAGTGCATCGTTTCATCAACTTGAATTTCGTCGAGTGGAATGTGAAGATCAGTATCGGCTAAACACTTTCGTAAATTGGACATGTGGAAAGTTGGGTGAATATTCCCAAGTTCAGGAGGTAGCTCTAGTCGATAGGCAACCTTTCCGATTCTTTCAACAATCTTAAATGGTCCAACATATCGTGGTGCAAGTTTTCCTTTCTTTCCAAATCTCACCACTCCCTCCCAAGGGGACACCTTGAGTAGGACATGATCTCCGACTTGAAATTCCAAGGGCTTGCGTCGCATGTCCGCATAACTCTTTTGATGGCTTCTAGCTGTCAGAAGATTATCGCGAATTTTCTTGATTTTATCTGTTGTTTCAAGAATGAGCTCAGGTCAAGTAAGCTAAGCTTCACCGATCTCATTCCAACAGACAAGTGAACGAAATTTTCGACCGTATAAAGCTTCGAACGGTTCCATGTTGATGCTAGCATGATAACTATTGCTGTAAGAGAACTCGATTAACAGAAGATGAGAATTCCAATTACCAACAAAGTCTATCACGCATGCTCTAAGCATATCCTCCAATGTTTGTATCGTTCTCTCGGATTGTCGATCTGTTTGGGGATGATAAGCAGTGCTTAGATTTAGTTGAGTTCAAACATAATGAAGCTTAGTTCGTTCCTTTCGACTTAGCGCATCGGCTACGACATTCGCCTTACCAGGATGGTAGCGAATTTCGCAATCGTAATCGTTCAAGAGTTCTACCCAACGTCGTTGTCTCATGTTCAGCTCCTTCTAATTGAAAATGTGTTGGAGACTTTTGTGGTCTGTGAAAACCACACACTTCGTTCCATAAAGATAGTGTCTCCAAATTTTGAGAGCAAAAACTACAGCTCCCAACTCAAGATCATGAGTGGTGTAGTTCTTCTCGTGAACTTTTAATTGTCTTGACGCATAAGCTATAACTTTGCCTCGTTGCATGAGAGAACAACCAAGGCCTAGATTCGACGCGTCACAATAGACAACGAAATCATTGTTTCCATCAGGCAAAGATAAAACAGGAGCATCACAGAGTTTTCGTTTCAGCGTTTGGAACGCTTCTTCTTGTTTGGGTCCCCACTCAAAAGGCTTATTCTTTTGAGTCAAAGCAGTGAGAGGAACCGCGATTTTCGAGAAATTCGAAATAAATCAACGATAATAACCAGCAAGACCGAGAAAAGAACGAACTTCTGTAGGTGTCGTAGGTGTGTTCCATTCCTTAATAGCAGCGATTTTGGAAGGATCCACATGAATACCTTGCTTGTTAACAATATTACCCTAAAATTGAACTTCCTTAAGCCAGAATTCACACTTGGAGAACTTGGCAAATAGTTGTTCCTTTTCAGGAGTTCCATTGTCAGACGAAGGTGTTGTTCGTAATCGGCTCGAGACTTCGAGTCAATAAGAATGTCGTCAACGAACACAATGATGAACTTGTCTAAATAAGGTTTACAAACCCTATTCATTAAGTCCATAAAAACAGCTGGGGCATTTGTCAAACCAAAAGGCATGACAGTGAACTCATTGTGTCCATATCTCGTACGGAAAGCAGTTTTTGGAATATCTTCTTCGAGTACACGAAGCTGATGATACCCAGAACGCAGATCGATCTTGGAAAAACATGTAGCACCTTGCAGCTGATCAAAGAGATCATCAATTCGTGGTAGAGGATATCGATTCTTGATGGTAAGCTTATTAAGCTCACGATAATCGATACACATACGGAAAGATCCATCTTTTTTTTCACAAACAGGACTGAAGCGCCCCACGGTGAATAACTCGGTTGGATGAATCCTTTATCAGATAACTGTTGAAGTTGTTTCGATAACTCGTGTATCTCAGACGGTGCAAGATGATAAGGTGCTTTCGCAATCGGGTTGACATTGGGTACAAGATCAATATGAAATTCGACTTGACGAACTGGAGGCAAACCAGGCAGTTCATCAGGAAACACCTCTGGATAATCTCGAACAATCGGAATATCTTGAATACTCTTGCTCTTGCCTTTCTCCTCTGTGACATGTGCCAGAAAGACAACATATCCTTTCCGTAAGTAACGTTGGGCTTTCGTACACGACATGAGTTTCAAACCTCCAAATGGTTTCTCGCCACGAACTTCTAGAACTTCACTAGACAAAATGGGAATACGAACAATCTTATCAAAGCAAACCACCTCTGCATGATACTTAGTTAACCAATCCATCCTTACGATAATGTCGAAACTCCCAAGTTGCATCGGTGTGAGGTCAATAAGAAAGAGATGGTTATCGAGGTTTAATTGACAATCGCGAATAACAAAATCGAGTACAAGAGGTTTACCAATAGCAACTTCGACAGATAAGGGTTTCCTCAGTTTAGTTCTAGGCATCGCAAGTAAAGGCTCAAATGATAATGAAACAAAACTTCTATCGGCACCAGAATCGAAAAGAACAGATGCATGTTGATGGTTAATAAGGAACGTACCATTAACAACCTCGTTGTCAGCCCGTGCCTCATTAGCATTCAAGTTGTATGCTCGTCCACGAGTGGGATTGGCATTCGCGTTGGCAATCGGATTCGCCAGTTTTGGGCAATTGTTGCGGAAATGACCCGTCTCTTCGCAATTATAACATGAGCCCGGTGGGAATCTAGCAGCATTTCCCCGAACCTGTACTGGATTCTGAGCAGCTTGATTCTAACCCAAACGACAAATGTTGGCCGTATGCCCAAGTTTACCACAAGTGGTGCACTGTTTACAAGCTTGTTGGGCAGCATGATGACCATTGCACCGAGTACAGTGACGTGCAGTACCAGCATACGGTTTCTTAGCAGGAGGTTGTGCTGGTGGGTTCTGAATGTTCTGATTGGTGACAGCAAAGTTCTGGGAAGCCTTACGCTTCCTCGACCTCCTTAATGACTCGCCCTTTTTCTTACCCTTACCCTTGTCTTGTGTAGCATCAGCTGACTGCTTTTTGTTATCCTTGCGGGTCAGTTTACCTTTTCTGACTTGTGACTCAGTCAGAGTTGCAGCCAATTCGATTGCCTGTCGTACAGTGGTAGGGTTACTACCAGTAACTATGTCTTGCACAGTGTCAGGCAAACCATATATATACCTCTCAATCGCTTTCTCTAACGGAGTAACCATAGTGGGACACAACAAACTCAACTCCTCATAACGATCCGTGTAAGCACGGTGTTCTCCCCCATATTGTTTCAGATCATTGAATTCTCGTTCCAAAGCCCTAATTTCATGACGGGGACAGAACTCTTTAATCATGAGAGCCCGAAGCTCTTCCCAAGTTTGTGCCATCGCCACATCGGCACCCCTATCTCGCATCACACCGTTCCACCATGTAAGAGCACGTTTCTCGAAAACACTAGACGCAAACTCAACCTTTCTCTCATTCAGACACATAACATGTCTAAATGTGCTCTCCAGACTCTCGAACCATTGTAGGAGCGCAGTTGCTCCTTGAGATCCAGAAAACATTAGTGGTTTAGCCGAATTAAATGTTTTGAAACTATACTGAGCAGTGTTGTTATTGTTGTTGTTCGCTTGATTAATCTGAGTTATTAGGTTCGGAATCACAGTAGCCATCTGCTGAGCGACAAGGGCTGCGATTTCGGTGTTAGTTTGCGGTTGTACATCTCGTCTAGGAGGCATATTATAAAAAGAACAAGGAAACATGAGAAACGAGTGAGATCGACAATTGGATAAACAAAAGAGGTATTGAAAACAATGACGAAACTTAAGGAAGGTGATCATTCGTTCGTTACCTCGAACAAACAAACGATACACAGTGACTAATCAAAGTAAATGGGTCAACACAATGTATCGCGAAGACATGCTTTAGCCTATAAGTGGACACTCACCCCAAGAGTTCCCAGGTAAGAGTGACTCGTCCGATTATGTGGATTTGTACGAACACTCTAGCCTTAGACAGAAAACTCAGGATACAGGCACCCACCCTTCCAGATTGCACGTGTTCACATTATAAGACCCAAACTTTGACAAGATTTTGAAAACTTTGAAGGTTCAAAACCTTATAATAAATCATCTAGAAATAGATGATTGGTTTTCAAAGCGGATTTGTTATTGTGTTCTCGTTGTGGTTATCACCTAAAGATAGGTGACGGTATTGTTTTTAAGACTAAACACAAGATAACTTGTGTTAGGGTCCTAGAAATAGTTATAGTCTAGGTCAAAGCATTACTAATAACCTAATTCCCTATAACCATGAGCTCTGATACCAACTCTTCTGTCACACCCGACCGCGTAAAACTACGAAACCGCGGTGGAAACGTCGGGGAGGGGAGCGACAGAATTATTGTTTCACAACCATGGATTCAAAAGTTTCGTTCTATTGAATTATTTAACATTAAACATTGTCTTTGAAACAGAACAAACATGTTAAACATAATCTATCATCGTTATTAAGTCACTAAGGCCTTGTCCAGTCCTAAGTGAGCATGCGTCCTAGTCGCATTCAACATCATTCAACACCACCTAAACATATCTAAAAATAAAATCAGCAAAGAAATGCCAGCGAGCACATAGGTTTTGTGAGAGTATCGCTTTCATAGCTCGTTTACATGTTGCAATACCTCGTTTGACCACAAGAGTCGATAATTGATAACCTTGTTTTGAAAAGTGTTTAGTATTGCAATATGAATAACCAATTCAAAACAAGTTGGTTATAGTTTAAAAAATCTCGTTGCCATGAATCTTAACCCAAAACATTTGTTTATGTAAACCAAATCGTAAATCGTTCTCGTAATAAAACTCGTATGGTTTATATCGTATAGAAAACATCGTTGCGTGACATCGATGTGGTAATCGTTCGTCCAAGTGAACTAAATAACGCCACAAAATGTAAAATGATAAAAGAACTTATATATAAGAAGTACCAGCGGCGTATCTACCATGCTTTTATTACATTACACCCGCCCTGTTATCTAATCACAAACCAAAAACCAATCGTTCGTTCAATTCATTTAAGTCGTTTAAATCGTTCAATTCGTACCAATCGTTCAAAATCGTTCAATCGTTCCAAAATCATTCAAATCATTCTCGTTTTAGTTGTGAAAACTATCTTTTGGTCGTCTCGCTTATAACATTCAAACCTTCGTAACTCGTCCATCGTTCAACTCGTATTAACAAACCACCAAAGGGTAATTAACAACTAACAGGTTCAGTCGTTACCCACATAACCCCCATACGTAACCATGGGTGCAGTCCGATAATGGGAGTTGTCAGATCCTATGGTACCATAACCTAATACTGGTCGGCTCGGCCAAAGCTAATGAATGTCATTCGTTATGTAAATACGTCCAACAAGTTCGTTCACATTATCGAAATCGTTATTGTTTAATATAAACCATAGTATTCGTTTTTGAAATCCTCGTTGAAAGCATCGAAATCATTTAACACATATGAATCACCCCAAAACAGTTGAAAACAGTAAAATAGGGGAACTATGTACTAACTTTGAAGTGCAAAGTATCCTTGATCTAAAGAACTCGACAAGCTCAGGCAAACCAAGGAAATCAAGTGGCACCTAGTAATCGAATTGCTAAGTTAATAAATCGACACCTCAATCGGAAGATTGGGTAGAATGAGGTCTCGTAAACCAAATGAGTATTGGAACTCATGTGATGTGGTTTAATAAAGCCTGCATTCTAAATCGGAACCTATCCTAAGTGCTTTCGACCCGTTACGACCCATTAAGGTAGCTTACGCTTCGTTAACGCGTCGTTAGTGCAAAAGCGCGTTCAAGACGCCTAACTAGTCCTATGACAAGTATTATATGCCCTAACATGTTTAAATATGTTGCATAATCAGTTTAAGTGACAAAAGTTAGGTTACATATGCTTAAAATCAAATTATGCATGAAAATGGCATTTTGGTCATTTTCCTACGGCATATAAACTACCTATCATACAACTAATTAAACTAAGTGACCATAAGGTATAATCTCGGAAGGTTATTCCCTATACAACTATGGTCACTAAATATGCTTGGTCGGATCCTAACGATCGACCAAACGGGTCGGGTTCGAAAGTCTAAGTGGTTGTCAAGACCGCTTGACTTACGACCCTATACAAGCATTAGACTAAAAGTGACGAGTTAAACATGTTAAAACATGTTTAACTAAGTTAGAAAACATGTTTGATATCAAAACAAAGTGTTTTGATACCCAAAAATAGCTTCGTTGCAAAATACGTATAAATACGCATTTTGACCGAAACTTTGACTCGTCACTTCGACTAATCGACGTGGTAATCAGTAGGTATAGTCACAAGGGACTATAACCATCGTGATTACGCTCACGTTGCAAAGTTCAAACGAACTTTGTGTTGACCAAATCATGGTCAAAGCATAAAGTCAAACACTGTTTGACTTTCATGCTTAAAAAGCAATAACAAGCATGAAAGAAGCTTACAAAAGGTCCAAGCAAGGAAGATTTGAACTAAAACACTCAGGTATGAAGTCTTAACTTCAACTTAGAGCAGATTTAGATCAAATGTGTGAGGAAAGGAGAATGAAACAAGTAGGTATTTATAGGAGAACTTGAATTAACAAGATCTTGACAAGTGTTTTTGCAAGAATCAAAGCTTAATCCAAGCCATACACGTGTGCCCATAGATTATAATACAATCGGAGTTCAAAAACAAGCTCATTGTATCCAAAAACCATCTTGAAATTGCAAGAAATCAGCTGGACAAGCCAGATTCAATGTTTCTGTCTGTCAGTCTGTCACGCCCCGCCTAGCATCTTTGACAGATTATCAGTTTTAGTCCCTGCATGTCCAAAACTTTGATTTTGAAGCATTTTCGACGCGTTTAAGCCCCGTTAACCCAATTTCAAGGCTCTATAATGAAGTTAAAGCATAGGGAACATGAAATATGCTTAAAAACATCACGAATGTCGGTTTGTTTGGTCGTACAATTGCGTTATTCGGTTAATTACGACGAAAACTCGAACGGACGCGAAAACGATCCAAATTACATGACGAATGATATTTTTGCATTCCAATCACTAAAATAAAATATTTTAATGATTAAAAAATTTTTTGGATCTCCGGATATGTTCAGAACGTAAGTTATGCGCGTAAATGCAAACTTATGCACTTTTTGACGCTTTTAGTCCCTATTGATCAAATAAGCGTATTTTCGCATAACGAACCCATCAAAGCCTATTTCTAAGCTATGTAAAGGATATTTAGGGTATGTTTAGCTTATGATCAAGTTCTGGAATGTTCGTTACCATACAAATCGGCATACTTTCGTAGTTTGACACAAATAGTCCCTACGATCGAATAAACTTGTTTTCGACACACCAAACCCTCCAAAATTTATTTCTAAGTTATGTAAAGGATATTTAAGGTATGTTAAGTCTATATTACTATTCTGGAGTCTTTGTCGCGTTAAACTGATTACGTTTACGCATCAGTTTGCGTATAGCTTTCCAGAAAGCGATTTAGAGCTTGAAATCGAACTAGAATCAAATCGTAAAACACAAATACAAAAATATTAACACCAAAACACATCGTTTTATTGATAATTGATATTGTTTTACATCGTACATAGTTTACAGAGCACAGTTGTCACAGAAATTGACTGCTTGGTGTCGTATTCTGTTTCTACTCCTTTCTTAGTCGTAATAAACGCACCGAACACGTCGGATCTGGACCGAAGCTCCATCAAACTCACTGCATCCCGGATTCAGCAGTGGTATTAGAGCTACGATACCGATTTAATCGATCTAACAGTCGATTAAATCACCTAAAGCTCATCAATTTTGGGTTAAACGGGAGTTTTGACGTTAAACAGAGAAAATCATCAAAATAAAGGTCAATTCACGGATGGATTTTGGAATTGAAGACATCATTCTGTTTGGAATTGATTCGCGCACAATCCTGTGAAGTTTCTGGCTTTTAAGGCCGTACCGTATGATTGTAGCATGTGTTGTAAATAGGTAATAGGGCCATATTTGACTGATTATGATGTTTATATGTGAAATTTAATGAGTTGTTAAATTTAAACTTTGATAAAAAAAATGATGTTGGCAACGGTAAGATAAACGCTTATCGCGTAACGGTTAAAATGCGAAACGAACATCGGTGACCACCCGATCAGTGTTAAAATCCTAAAAATAGTTTGTTATGATCACAATAATTTAAAATCATAAAAATAGTTCGTGTGGAAAAATAATTTAAAATGCTAGGAAACTCTATTTTTCGAGTATAAGCGCGTACCGCGCGATGTAGCGCGTGTACCGACAAAATACTGTCAACACAGCCTGTCAAGGAAACTGATAATCATTTTAGTAATAATTTGATAATTTTATTATTATATAAAAATAAAAATAAATAAAAACGCTTAAATTCCTATTTTTGCGATTTTAAGCGCGTACCGCGCAGCACAGCACGCATACTGCCAAATACCGGCAACGTAGCCAGCCCCGGCGAATAAAATATTGTTCAGTAATATTTTGGTGAGTTTATTTTTATAGAGTATTAAAAATAATTTAAAAAGTACTAAAACGGGATTAAAACGCTAGATAAAATACCCGATATCCAGTAAAATACATGTTTTAATACTAGTTTACATATATATATATATATATGAGAGACAAAGAAATTGAGTTGGCACACATGCATTAATCTCTCTCCCCTCTCTCTTGATTCTATTGGACCATAATGGAGGTGGTGGTGATTATGTACTTTATGTTCCCTATAACTTCACCATTCAAGAAATCAAAAATCATATTCAAAACTTTAACTCTCTCCCTCTCTTAAAATCAGCCGAAACCCTCCTTCAAACCTCCATATTTTCGAAATTTTTGTAGTTCTTGTAAGGATCAACATAAATCCAAGGTGTTTCCAAGCTATTTTGATGATAGAAAGGTGTTTTAAGGTGAAACAAGCTCCATAACACCAAAATCTTGTAAAAAACCCACTAGAATCTTGAAAGGTATAAACTTGTTTTAAAACCATGTTCTTGATTTTTAGAGATGATGATGGAAGGTTTCTCTTGATTCCTAAAACATTTCACAAACTTGAAAAATAAAACAAATGGGTTTTCAAAGAAAAATAAAGTGGATGAAAATGTGTATGTATGTATGGCCATTGGTTTTTATGTGTATGTATATGATTGTGTTTTGATTTTTGATTAAGTGATTATTGAATAGTATGAATCTTGGATGATAGAATGCATGCATGTAAATTTTGGTCAGATACTCATGAATGAAAGATTGTTGTATAAAAAAAATAAAAAAAGTTCCCCTTAGAGTCTAAAGGCGATTTTGGCGATTTCTAGGGTTTTTCTTTTCCCGTTCTTTTCCCGCGCTTCTTCTTCGGTTTTCTTTCTTCTGGTCCATTGATTTGCTTATGGATTTCAATCCTAAGCATGATTCCGTCCACACCCCACCTGATCCTCCTCCAGATCTAGGGTTTGGATGTTTCGCAAATGTGACTAGTGGTGCTGAAACCACTGGTATTAATGATTTTAGATTCGGAGGTTCTACTGAGAAGAATTCTTCAAGCTTGTTGAAGACGAAGGGTAGTGCTATGGGTTCGAAGGTTTGTGCTAGAGCTGTGGAGGTTTCTGCAGCTGCTGAATCAGGTATTATCCGTTCTGTTGTGTTAGCTGAGTCTGATGTGGTCTGTTTGGGAAGAGTATTAGGGGATAACTGGAAATCTAGGGTGTTGAAGAAGAAAATTGTTTTTAGTAATTCAGATCTGAGGGTTTCGTTTAGTGCTGATACAGATTTGGAAGGGATTAACGCTGGTTGTTCGGTGAATTTGCTTATTGAGGGGTTGGGTAAGAGAAGCTGTCCAGTTGAGCTGTTTTCTGGTCAATATGGATCTGTGTTGGATGTTTTAGCTAGTTTAGCTAAGCAAAAGGGTAGTGATGATGAAGGTATGGGATGTAATAGTGGTAATGACTTTGATATGAAGGAGTTGAGTAGTAGATGTAAGTTGTCTCAGTTGGATCCTAATGTCAATGTTTTTTATATTAATAATGTTGGATCTGTTGAATTGATGGATAAGAGGAAGAAAAGGTCTTTTAGAAATGAAGGACTGCAGGTAAAGGCTAGTAAGGTCATGTGGGATAATAATTCTTATATTAAAATGCCTCTGGAGGGTAGTACTGCTTGTAAGGATGAGGTCCTGCCTGATGGGATTTGTGCTATTGAAATAATGGATAATTTGACTAAAATGGGATGCAAAGGGATGTGTAGAGATAGAGTTATTAGGAGTAACAAAAAGGGAGGGTTTAATGATAATGCAAGGATGTTTAGCTTCTCTGTAGCTGCTTTAAACTTTGCTTATAATCCGGGGTCATTGAATGGTAAAGTTGTAGGGGTTGGTGCTGTATTTGAGGGTTATGTGGGTAAAAGTAAAGAGTGTATGGGACAGGCTGTCAGAAAGGTAGGAGTGGAAAATCTAGATAGAAAAGTTAAGGGTAAGAAGATGTCTATGAAGAAACTTATTCAGGAGAAATCTGAAGAAATGAGCCCTTATCGAATATCTAAGGTTGATATGCCTTTCATTAACAGTTTGGAGCCAGTTAAGAATTCGTTTTTGAATACTGTCAAGCTGAAGGATAATGTAGTGTTTACTACCACCAGGAATGAGGTTAAAAATGTTGATAAAGGAAAAGATAGTGTATCTTATGTAGAGACCGTGGGGAAGCCAGAGACTTTGATGACTGAGAAGGTGGGTTTCTATCCACCTAAAGTGTTGGAAAATGGTGAGAAAGTTGCTGTTATAAAGCTGGAAAAAATTGCAGAGGCTAAAAAAGTTTACAGTTCTTATTTGTATGGGTATTTTATTGGTAAGGACTTTCTAATTGGTATGGTAAGGTATCATTTATACAAAATGTGGAAGAATTTTGGAATTTTGGATATTTCCTCGAACAACAATGGAATTTTCTTTTTCAAATTCAGAAATGAAGTTGGTATGTTCAATGCTATTGATAAGGGTCCGTGGCTGGTCAATGATATTCCTTTGTGTTTAAAGAAGTGGGAGGCTGGTATTTGCATTGAGAAGTCTGAGCCTGCTTCTATTCCGATGTGGGTTACTATCCCTAACTTGCCATTGGAGTTGTGGAATTCTGAAAGTATTTGCAGTATGTTAAGCTGTATTGGGGAGCCTATTTTGTTTGATAGGGTCACTTTGGAAAGGTGTAAAGTGAAGGAAGGGCCTCCTGGTTTTGCTAGAGTATTAGTGGAGATTAAAGCTGATACTATGTTACCTGATTCTGTGAAGGCTTATTACCCTGAAGAGGAACGTAAGGCAGCTTTTGTTAAGGAGATTAAAGTGGGGTATCAAGTGAAAATTAAGAAATGTTTGGATTGCAGAGTATTTGGTCATGATTTTGAGAATTGCGGTAAAAGGGTTCTTTCTAAAGATGAATTTAGTGTGAAGGCTCAAAAGCTTCTGAATGATATTAAGAGTATTGATAAGCAGTCTGGTCCGGTTTCTGGAGTATCTGGAAATGAATTTCTTACTGTGGGGAAAAATAATAAGGTAATTAAGGATGTAGAAAATAAACAGGGAATTGGGTTGGGCAGGGGTAACATTGCAAAAAGATATCAAGGTGGTGGGAATAAATTGAACGGGGGTGGTAGTGCGAGAAGAGAGTTTAATGGGGGAGCAAGTACTTTTGGTACTAAAAATGGTAAAGGGGAGATCAAGGATCAGGTGAGTAAGGTTCAGAATAAGATGGATACTGGTATGAAAAAGGGGTTTGTTAATAATGTGGGGAGACAAGAGTATAGAGTAAAGAATTATGTGTCAGTTGGGGTTAAAAAGGGTGTCTCTAGGGATTTGAATGAAGTGAAGATTGATAATAAGTTTCATGTTTTGAGTGAAGAAAATGTGGGAGAGAGTATAAATGCTGGGATTAGTAATGGTGGATCTGTGGAAAATGTTAATGGGAATATGAAGAAGAAGGGTGTAGGGGCTGCTGATTCTAAAAAAGGGAATGTGGAGAATGTGTTGAATAGTGAAAGTGCTGATACTGCTGTGAAGGATAGTGTGATTAAATCTGTAATTGCTAGTGAAGTTTTAAAGGAAAGTGTGCCACTAGAAATGGAAACTGAGGTTAATGTTAAAACTGGTTATTTTAAAATGAATGAAGAACAGTTCAATGAAGTTGCTCACTATGTATTAAACAAGACTTGTCCTGCTAATGCAACCATGAGGAAGTGGAATATTGTGCAGAAGAAGTTTTTTTTGAACAGTGGGATAAATTGATGTTTAAAAAGCTGGTTGAGGCTGTTGAAGTGGAATCTGAGGATGATGAGATGGTTGTTTGCATGAAGAATGATGATGAGATTGTGGCAGATGGGAATACTCGGGATTTGGGTGTTTCCAATGATGGAATGGTTTCTCAATGAAGATTCAAGCTATGGTTTGGAATGTGAGGGGTCTTGGGCTGGAGAGTCATCAGGCTGAGGTTAGAAGATTAATTAGAGAAAATAAGATCAATATCTGTGGGCTGGTTGAAACTAGGATAGCTTGTGAAAATATTGACATGATTTATCAAAAGATTAATAGGAATTGGGTGTGGGTTTCAAATGCTGATAGATGTGGAAACTGGGTTAGAATAATGGTGGGTTGGGACCCTAGAATTGTTAAGGTTAATGTTATTGAATACACTGAGCAGGTTATTCATTGTGAAGTCATTGCTTTAGATGATGATGTGAAGTTTTGTTGTTCTTTTGTATATGGTTTTACTAAAGTTCATGGTAGAAGGTTATTGTGGAAGGATTTGGTGAGGTTTAGTGAGGATGATCAGAATTCTCCTTGGGTTGTTCTAGGGGATTTTAATGTTATTCTAAATCCTAATGAAAAAAACTATGAACGAAGGAGGGTTAATTATGGTATGGAGGATTTCAGCGGGTGTGTGAATGAGAACAATTTATTTGATATTGCTATGTCAGGTTTGTTCTTTACCTGGAATCAAAAAATTGGTAAGGGTGATGGTATGCTTGAAAAGTTGGATAGAGTTATGGGAAATCAAAAGTTCGTGGATACTTTTCCGGCTGCTTTTGCTAAATTTCTTCCTTTTTATACTTCTGATCATTCTCTGGCTTTGCTCATTATGGAATCTCAAGGTAAATCTAAGCCTAAGCCGTTTAAGTTTTGGAATTATTTGGCTGCTAAGGAAGAATTCTTACCTATTGTAAAAGTGGGTTGGGATAAAAGGGTTGAGGGTTGTAAAATGTTCAGGGTGGTGACCAAGCTTAAGGGTCTAAAAAAACCTCTTAGGAAGTTGAAGTGTGATCAGGGGAATCTCCATGTTAAGGTAGAAAGATTGAGGGTTGAATTGGAAAGAGTTCAGCAAGCTATTGAGAAGGAACCTGATAATGTTGAATTGAGAAATGAAGAACCTGTTTATGTTAAAGAATATAAAGCTGCTATTGCTGATGAAGAATATATGCTCAAACAAAAGTCAAGAGTGCATTGGTTAAAAGTTGGGGATCAAAACACTAAATTCTTTCATAAGTCAGTAAAGAATAGGGAATGCAGGAATAGGATAAGTGTTATTAAAGACCTGGAAGGAAATGAGTATTCTGGGGAGAAGGTTGGGGATGCATTAGTTAAATATTTTAAGGGCATTATGGGATTAAAATATGGTGTTGAATCTATTTTTGATCCAAATTCTCTGTTTTTAAAGAAGCTTAATGAGCAGGAGGCTGAGCAACTTGTTAGTAGGGAATAAGTTAAAACTGCAATGTTTCAGATTGCTGATGAAAAGGCCCCAGGACCAGATGGGTTTACTGCTAAATTTTTTAAGGCAGCTTGGGGTGTTATTGGAGAGGAGATTATGGGTGCTGTGTTAGAATTTTTTAATAATGGGAAGCTTCTGAAGGAAATTAATGCAACTATCATTTCAGTGGTGCCAAAAGTGAAAGTGCCAAATGTAGTCAATCAGTTTAGGCCTATTGCGTGTTGCAATGTGATTTATAAATGTATAAGTAAGGTATTATGCAACAGACTGAAGAATGTTTTGGGTAAGCTTGTTAGCACCAATCAAAGTGCCTTTGTTCCTGGAAGATTGATAAGTGATAACATCATGCTGTCACAGGAGTTGGTAAAGGGGTATGAATGGAAGCAGGGATGTCCGAGGGTTGCTTTTAAAATTGATCTTCAAAAAGCATATGATTCTGTGGATCATGGTTTCCTTGAAGAATGTATGAAGCAGTTTGGATTGCATAGTAAATTTGAGAAATGGGTTATGGTATGCATGACTTCTGTTCAGTATTTAGTGGCTTACCAGGGTAATCTGTATGGTTTTATCAGAGGAGAGAGAGGGGTTAGGCAGGGGGATCCAATTTCTCCTTATTTATTCACTTTGGTTATGGAAGTTCTGAACTTAATGATGATAAGAAGAATTAAAGGGTATGAGGGGTTTAAATATCATCAGAAACGTGGAAAACTAAAGTTGACCCATTTGTGTTTTGCTGATGATTTGATTATCTTCAGTGGAGCTGATGTGCAGTCAATTGAGGTTATAAAAGAGGCTTTAAATGAATTTAGTGCAGTTTCAGGGTTGGTGCCTAATATGAGTAAAAGTGATATCATCTTTGGTAATGTCAATGTTGTTGTGCAGAGGCAGATTTTGGAGGTTTTGCCTTTTAATGTTGGGAAATTTCCGATGAAGTACCTTGGTATTCCTTTGTCCTCTAAGATGCTGTATCAGAAGGATTGTAAAGTCCTCATTGATAAAGTTAAAGCCAAAATAACAGATTGGAAGGTGAAGTTCTTATCTTTTGCGGGCAGAATGCAATTAATTAAATCTGTTCTATCTTCAATAACTATTTACTGGGCTTCTTTGTACATTTTGCCGGCTACTATTAGTGAGGAAATTGAGAGATTGTTGCGTAGTTTTTTGTGGAGTCAAGGGAAAGGTAATAAAGGTATGGCTAGGGTTTGCTGGGAGGAAATTTGTAAGGCTAAATGTCAAGGTGGGTTGGGTATTTCTTCTTTGAAGACCCAAAATATTGCCTTAATGTCAAAACATATTTGGAATGTTTTATCCAATAAAGACACTATGTGGGTTAGATGGGTTAATGAGTATAAACTGGGTGGAAAAAGTATTTGGGAAGTTAGTGAATCTAGAAGTGATTCCTGGAGTTGGAGGCAGGTGCTGCAACATAGAAGTTTGTTTAGGGACAGATTCTATGCCATTGTTGGTAATGGGGAAAATGTTAGGGTGTGGTTGGATCTTTGGCATGAAAAAGGCATCCTAGCTAATATTATCAGTAGAAGAGACGTTAAAGCAGCTGGGTATGATAGTAACACAAAATTGGCTGAAGTGTATGATGGGATTAACTGGAAGCTGCCACAGGAGTGGAAAGATAAATATGGGTGGCTGCTACAGTCTAACTTTCTGCAGTTTGATAAAATGAGAAAAGATAAGTTTGAATGGAGGTTGAATGATGGTCATGTTGAAGAGTATTCGGTTACGAAAGTGTATAAAAGTTTGTGCATGGGAGGTCCTAAGAAGTTGTGGAGTGATATAGTGTGGTTCAGTCAAAATATTCCTAGGCATGCATTTATAACTTGGCTGGCTTTTAAGTACAGGCTGTTAACTCAAGATAGGTTGCTAAGTTGGGGGTATGAAGGGGAGCTTAAGTGTGCTTTGTGCAATAGGTGTCCTGATAGCCATAACCACTTGTTTTTTGAGTGTGAAATTGCTTTGGCTGTTTGGAAGAGGTGTAAAGTTTTCGCAAGATTGGAAAGGGTTCCAAATAGTTGGCCAGATATCATTGTTTATTTGGAGAATAATAGACTATCTAAATCCATTTGGGGAATAATTGGGAGGCTGGTCTGTGACAACTGGCACCAAACCGGTAATTTCCGTACACTTTAATCATTAGTTAATGACTGCAATTATGAGTTTAATTGTCAGCATTGTCTGAACACATACTAAACAAGTGAATTCATGCACGTTGTATACTACAAAATATTTCTTTATGCATAAGCGAGAGCGATGCGTCAAATACTAGTAAACTCACCGGTAAGACACACTGTGTCAACAGAACTGCAGAAAGCAGTCAGACATTAGAATTGAGGCCTAGGTGTAGGTCCTACGACAAAGGTACATTAAAACCCAAGAGTACATATAAGGGTTTAATTTATGGTCGTTGTGAAAGCTAAAGCACGCACTAAAAGGCACCCGAAACACACTTTAAGTGCAGAACTTTATTAAATTCAGCACAATTCAGCTTTTAACAACATAAATATTGTGCAGAGATGTCATTTTATCATCCAGAATATTTCCCTAAGTGACGGGAATTCTTTGTGTCACTAAAAATAACACTAACGACACTTTGAATGCTTATTAAGCACTTTAACGAATCGGTATCTAACCGAACAACCGAACAATTTGATTCGATACCGATTTCAAGCTTTAAATCACTTTCTGGAAGGTTATACGCAAACTGGTGCTTAAACGCGATCAGTTTAACGCGACGTACACTCCAGAACTGTGACGTAAGCCAAATATACCCTAAATATCCCTTTCATAACTTAGAAATAAGTTTCGAAGGATTCGGTATGGCAAAAACATGTTTATTTGAACTAAAGAACTAATTAGGACAAAACTGCGAAACGAACGTTGGCGGCCGCCCGGATAATATTTAATCCCACAAACATTCTGTTATGATTAAAATTTTATTTTAATCAGGTTCGTGTTGAAAAATAAATTAAAACGCTTAAAAACGTTATTTTTCAAGTTTAAGCGCGTACCGTGTGTTCCTACGCGACACAATGCTTACACTGCAAAACGCAGACAACGCAGCAAACCCAGGAATATGCCAGGAATATACCAGGAATATGCCAGGATTATGCCAGGAATATACCAGGAATATACCAGGAATATGCCAGGAATATGCCAGGACAGAAATATGCCAGGAATATGCCAGGAATATGCCAGGAATATGCTAGGAATATGCTAGGAATATGCTATATGGAAGGTCTATAAATACCACCATTTCATCACTCCATCTTCACTTCCCTCTCTCCCTCCCTTGTTCTCGGCCCAACCAAGCACCACCGCCACCCTCATTTTCCAACTCATCCATCCATTCCAAGGTGATATTGAGGAGTAAGAAGGCCACTAACGAAGCTCGGTGCAAGCGGATCTTGAAGGACCTTCTTCATTTGCTTTTATCCACCTCTTTTGTTCTCTTGAACTCCCCTAGCCTTGTGCTAGTAGTAAGTGCTTCTAAACATCTTCTTGTTCTCGTTTATGATGGTTAATAGATGATTTAATGGCTAAAAATCATAAACACTAAAGATCACCAACTAAAAGTCTTGTAAAAGGATGAACTTAATGGATAAAAGGAAAGTAATGGTGTAAAACTTGTTAAACTTGTTTTGTGATGATTATTTTGTGCTAGTAGTAGTTCGAATCGTCATCCAACCCGGCTAGGTTATGTTCATAGAGCATGGACTAGTGTATATTAAAGTATAAAAGGGCAAGATGATGAACACTACTACTTAATAACATGAACTTGCGTAAAAGCAATTTGTCACACCCCCAAAATCCACACGCGGAGTACCACCGCTTGGAGGCGTGACATGACCAGGATCAAGCCACCAATCATATTGAACATAAGTATATAGTAAAAGTCATTCATCAATACGATAGGTGTTTCCAAAACCAAATATAAACAAGTGTGTAGCGGAAGCAATAATGTAAAACCCAACATAAGTTTAAGTACAAAATGTCATAATGTTTAACAACACATTCACGATCCATGTCCACAACGACCGTGCCTCCCGTACATGCTCCAAAAGTACCTAAGGTCATGCAAGGCATGTAACAGAGAGTCAACAACTAGTTGAGCGAGTTCACAGTTGGTTATATAGTTATAATGTTCGTATCGTAAATCGTATGTTCGTTTAGTAATCATGTATCGTATGTAATAGCATCGCGGCCCTCTAGGCATGTTTGCGAAGTTTAGTGGGGGGTTTCCCCTGTTTTCTAGACTAGTTATATTTGTATCGCGGCCCTCCAGGCATGTTTGCGAAGATTAAACTATAGTTCGCGGCCATTCCAGGCATGTTTGCGAAGATTAAAGTATAGTTCGCGGCCATTCCAGGCATGTTTGCGAAGATTGTTCTAGTATCGCGGCCGATCCCGGCATGTTTGCGAAGAGAAGTATATGTATCACTAGTCTAGTAGTATCTACCATTGACCTTCCTCTCCCGAGGCCAATGGTATGTAATTCCGATAACTCTTAAGCATAAATAATTAATCAACCCATTCCCAACCCCGGGAATCCCATGCCTTGGTAGAAGTGTGAACTCACCTTGGTTTGCTCGGTATGCTAAACTATGTGCTCGCAAGTAATCAATCAAATCCTATAGTGCACGTATGTTCAGTCAGTACATGTTTGTAATGTTTCACATGTAACTTGTATCACAGAAATATCACAGAGTATGTTTGGCATAAACAGTTAGTTAACCGATACAAGATTCCAAGTTACATGCAAGTTCCTTAACTAATCTATCATGCTTAACAGAGTAACATGTTTTAACAGAGTTAACCTACTAACCAAGTTAACTAGCTAACAGATTCAACATGCTGGTACAGTAACAGGTTTAACTGGGTTTTCATAGTTATCTTAACAATGTTAAATACATAACAGGGTTAACTCACTCAATATAATTAACATGCTAACAAGATTAACTGAACTAACAGAGTTAAACTTAACAGGAGTTAATAAACTTGACAGAGTTACATACTTAACTCAGTTATCAACTTAACACAGTTTATCAACTAACAGTGTTATCAGAGTTAACAAACCCATCTTAATTGGGTTTACATAAGACATAAACATAATTACAAATAAAATACTTGGGCCGAAATCAACCTGGGCCGTAACATCTTGGCCGAAAACACTAATTGCCGAAATCACCTTGTGATTAATTAACTTGGGCGAAATCCCTTATGGACGAAAACACCTTGGGCCTAAGACTCTTTCTGGGCCGAAATCACTTGGGCCGAAATCCCTTGTGATTTCGTCCAGGTGTTTTGTGGTGAGTGTTTTCGTCGGGTATTCAGTCATCATCATCATCGTCAATATCAGTTACGAGTTCACAGAATTCATGGAATCCATTCATATAACAGTTATGTATGATCATTCAACCTCAACGAGTTTGTCATAATTATCATGTATAACATATATTAACATTGATTCATCATCATACAGTAAACTAGATCTTGTTACAGTATACACTCCATTCAGTTCAAACAGAAACAAGTTTACTCATTAAAAAATCTTCATAACCATAGCACCCTAAATCACATCATATTTCGCGTAAAGTTATATAACAGATTGACCACATATATTTCTTTCAAGAACACATCAACAACATACTATATATTTAAATCTGAAAATAACTAACTGTGTAAATCACTAACCGAACACAGAGAGATCAAACAAAAGAGATGTGTCTTGAATAAGAGGAAGTTGCCGTAGACTTGAGAGTGAGAGAGAGTGAAAGTTATGATTCTAATTAACAATATTGGAATAGATATAATAGTCTGTGTAACTTATCCACTCAACTACTCTACAACCACCCCAAATTTTTGTCGATAACACATGTTGTAGATATTGGAAAAATAATATACAATCTCCTGTAATAACCCACTTCTTCAACTGCTCCACTACCCAGTTTGATTTTGTTGACTAGCTATGGTCAAATGTTTCAGGTTTCAACTTTAATACAATTCATAATATAAATTGTTAAGGCATGTATACAATACACCCATTATATGCTCTCAACGAATCTACAAACAACATGCATATTGCACTTTAAATAAACACATTTAAATATACTTTGCAAATAATCATCAGCTTAAGTCAGATAGATATTTCGAAAAACTCGGGTTGTCACATTATCCCCAACTTGAAAGAAATTTCGTCCCGAAATTTGGTACGTGGTTACTGAGGAAGCTAGTTGTGTTGTATCGTTTACTGGTTTTCCTGGGGTGTCACATCATCCCCCCGTTGATTTGGAATTTCGTCCCGAAATTCTGTAGTAGCTTCAGCCTCAGTAGTGGTTGTACTGTTTTCGAATAACTGGGGATATTTGAGTTTCATTTGATCTTCTCGTTCCCAGGTAAACTCTGGGCCATGACGGGAGTTCCAACGAACTCGGACAAGAGGTATTCTAGTGTTCTTGAGGACCTTAACATCCCGGTCCGTAATTTCAACTGGTTCCTCGACGAAATGCAACTGTTCGTCGATAGTGAGCTCCTTCAAAGGAACTATGAAGGTCTCATCTGACAGACACTTCTTCAGATTCGACACGTGAAAGACGTTGTGAACTGCACTGAGTTCAGCTGGTAAGTTCAGTCTGTAGGCCACTTTGCCTATTTTCTCAATGACTTCAAATGGTCCAACGTATCGTGGATTGAGCTTGCCTCGTTTGCCAAAATGAACAACACCCTTCCAGGGTGAAACTTTAAGTAGTGCTCGATCCCCAACCTGGAACTCGAGTAGTTTCCTGTCTTTATCGGCGTATGCTTTCTGACGGTCACGAGCTGCCGCCATGCGTTGTCGTAATTGAGCAATCTTTTCAGTAGTATCAACTACCATTTCTGGACCTGTGATCTGACTGTCACCCACCTCTGCCCAACAAAGAGGTGATCGGCATTTACGCCCGTACAATGCCTCAAATGGAGCAGCTTTAATGCTGGTGTGGTAACTGTTGTTGTACGAAAATTCCACAAGTGGCAAATGTTTTTCCCAGCCCTTGCCAAAGTCCATTACGCACGCCCGAAGCATGTCTTCTAGAGTTTGAATAGTGTGCTCAGACTGCCCATCCGTCTGAGGGTGATAAGCTGTGCTCATGTCTAAACGAGAGCCAAAAGATTTGTGCATTGCTTGCCACAGTTCTGAAGTAAAACGTGCATCGCGATCAGAGATAATAGAGGTGGGCACCCCGTGCCTCGAGACAACTTCCTTAAGGTATATGTCTGCTAGAGTGGAGAACTTATCTGTTTCCTTGATAGCCAGGAAGTGAGCAGACTTTGTGAGTCGATCCACGATCACCCAAATAGTATCATTTCCGCGCTGAGATCTAGGTAGGCCAGTAACAAAGTCCATGGAAATTTGTTCCCATTTTCATTGTGGTATCTCAGGTTGCTGGAGTGGGCCTGATGGTTTCTGATATCCCGCTTTGACTCTCGCACAAGTCAAACACTTGCTAACGTAAGTTGCTATGTGGGCCTTCATGCTAGGCCACCAATATGTAGTTCTGAGGTCGTGGTACATCTTATCCGAACCAGGATGTACTGAGTAGCGAGACTTATGAGCTTCATCCATTACAAGCTCGCGTAAATTACCATAGAGTGGGACCCAGATGCGTCCGGTTACATAATAGGCGCCGTCTGCCCTTTGTTCTAACCGTTGCCTTGAGCCGCGTAGGGCTTCAGCCCTGACGTTTTCTGGTTTCAATGCTTCTACCTGAGCATCTCGTATCTGTGAAGGAAGACTAGACTGAATAGTGAGTTGCAACGCTCGTACACGCCTAGGTGTAGTATCCTTTCGACTGAGGGCGTCGGCCACCACATTGGCTTTGCCCGGATGGTACTTTATAGCACATTCGTAATTGTTCAGTAACTCGACCCATCTACGTTGTCGCATGTTCAATTCTTTCTGCTTGAAGATATGCTCAAGACTCCTGTGATCGGTGTAGATGGTGCACTTGGTGCCATACAGATAATGTCGCCATATCTTGAGCGCAAAAACAACAGCTCCCAGCTCTAAATCGTGCGTAGTGTAATTCCGTTCGTGAATCTTAAGTTGGCGTGAAGCATAAGCAATAACTTTATCCCGTTGCATCAACACACATCTGTGACAACTCGAGTTTCCAAGATTCCATCTTCGCATTTAGTGCATGTTAATTTTTTTTATTGTTTATGTTGTTTGTTACACGACTCGTTGTTTCACAACGCTCACCTTTGTAATACGTTATATCGTATTTCGATTTATATTTTATACTTGGGATCCATAATATTTATTATATGTGAGTGTGTGTTATTAAGGTCTGTATTAATTAACATGTTATATAAGGATGGATCTCTTACTGAAAACAAGTACTTATGAAATCACCCACTCATGAAAACACTTTGAGTGTTTTCGTCTATCATGGGCCCAAACGAAAACAGAGACTGGGCCTTGGCCCAGTGGGGTATTGAGATATTTTATAAACAATCTTCTCAGAGAAGTTTCACATTTACCAAACCATATCTAATCACATTGTTTCTCTCTCTATCTCTGAAACCCACTGAGAGAATTCCTCACTTGAAGCAAAACCTCTGTTTAATCTTTGGTTAGTGATTTCATGATTCAGCTGTTTTAGTTGCATATCGTATGATTATTGATGTTTAATCATGATGTATGTATATATTGATATATGTGATTATGTGATTGATCATTGTGTGATTGTTAGATAATTATTATCTATGAACTGTCTGAATATTGGATGTTTGGATCAACAGTGGGTATATGTTATGAATGATAAACTGATGGGATTATGTTCTAGATTTCACAAAGCTTTGGTAGAGTAATTGTTTCATATCAATGGTTGATTAATGACTTATAAATGATTCATCATGTAACTGTAATGAGATTTAGTTGCTGGGTTTTTCTTTTTAAGTTACAGTGAGTGTTGGTGAAGATGATGAAGCTCACGAAAACACCCCCCACAATAATCAACTGGACGAAATCACATTAAGTGATTTCGGCCCAAACATTTCCGGCCCAAAGGGGGGTTTTCGGCTAAAAGGGGATTTCGGCCCAACCTAGATTTCGGCCCACTTATGTGTTTTCGGCATATAGGTGTTTTCGGCTCTTAAGGTGTTTTCGGCTCTTAAGGGTTTTCGGCCATAGGGATTTCGGCTGTTATGTGTTTTCGGCACTAGGGTGTGTTAGACAACATGTATACTGTTAATAATTAATGTCATTAAATATGTTATTCAATTAAACTAATCACTTGAATAACTCAGTTAGTTTATTTAACTCTGTTAAATAGGTAAACCTCTGTTAAGTTGAAAGTTGTTAACTTTATTTGTTTGAGTAACTCTGTTAGTTGTAAATTCTATTTAACATGATACTGTTCAATATGTTATATTAACCAGGTTATATATGTTAAGGTTGTTTAGTTTATTAACTTGGTTAGATATACTAACCTTAATAAACTAGTTAACCCTGTTAAGTTGATAACTTTATTATGTCTATTACTTCTGTTTTCTGTTAATGGATAACATTGTCATAATGGACTGTGAAAGCCTTTATGTGTAACATGGATTGTTAAAGCATGATTAACTGTTGTGTGTTATATGATATTACTGTGACACTAGTTTCATGTGAAACATTACGAACGTAAACTGACTGAACATACGTGCACTATAGGACTTGACTGATTAATTGTGAGCACTTAACTTAGCATACCGAGCAAACAAGGTGAGTTCACACTTCTACAAAGGCATGGGATTCCCGGGGTTGGGAATGGGTTGATTGATTGATTATTTAAGCTTAAGAAGTTATCGGAATTACATACCATAGGCCTCGGAAGAGGAAGGTCAATGGTAGATACTACTAGACTAGTGATACATATACTTCTCTTCGCACACATGCCGGGATCGGCCGCGATACTAGAACAATCTTCGCAAACATGCCTGGAATGGCCGCGAACTATACTTTAATCTTCGCAAACATGCCTGGAGGGCCGCGATACAAATATACCTAGTCTAGTGAACATATGTTGATGTTTTTCCAAAACTCACATGTATTTCAGGTAATTAAAGGTGGATGCGCGCGCGGTCTTACTTATGCTCGTGGATGTCGCTATGTTTTATTTTCGCTAAATAAAGTTGTAACTCTTAAGACAATATGCTGTCACGTGTTGTAAACACTTGACTTATGTTTTGGTAATGTAATGTTTGAAGTTATTTTGAGCATATAGTATGTTTACCTTTCGTATGCAATGAGAACCTTTCATGATCACGCCTCGTGCTTCCGCCACAGAAAGGGGTGTGACAGATTGGTATCAGAGCCAGGTTGTAGTGAACCAGGATTCCTTCTCGAGTCTAGTCTACAATCTCTAAGATCCTTTCACGAAAACAATTTTCAAAGAGTTTTCATTGCATAAAATGTCCCGCGACATCCACTGCCTGAAACTGTCTACATGAGTCTAGAAAAGACACTACGAGGCTTAGAGTGCACTAGAGTAGCACTTGTCTTTAACTAAGAAACTACTTGCAATTATGTGTGATAATTAGCATGTACTAGAAGTAGAATGTCACAAGTATACGTGACTTTATCTGAAAGCGATGGCCCATCTGAAGGAAGAAATACGAGGATGAAACGAATTGTGCGGACTGTGCAAGGAGTTACGTAATTATGGATGCATACATAATTATGGAATTCAGTGCACAGAAATCACAGCAAGTCTTGTCACGTATAGATTCCCTCAGTGCAAGCTTACTAATTACTCTGCTAGAGTAAAAATTGTTTGATGTCACTTATGTGGTATATGCCTGTGTATATATATACTACTACTACTACTGTCTAGTACGAAGATATCAAACAAATGCCTAAACCTACTGTGTCAGAACATGGCACCTAGGAGAATTGTGAACAATCGAGATTCTGATCAACCTCCTCCTCCTCCCCCACTGCCAAAGACTGCTGAAGAGCTGAACGCTCTACTAGAAGAAAGGATCTCCGCTGCTATCACCCAATACGAGGCAACCCGTACTGTAGACAGTGGTGGACCAAGCAATGCCAGAAGTAATGGGAATGGAGATTCATCTGGAGGAAACGCAGCTCAGGGCTGTACTTTCAAGCAGTTTCTCGACTGCAAACCAATGAACTATGATGGCACAGGAGGTGCAGTAGCGTTTGTACGCTGGACTGAGAAAACTGAAGCTACTATCTGCATGAGCAAGCGTCACCACGAAGGGGTGTGTCGCGTTTCAAAATGCGACAAGTGTGGAAAGTTGGGCCACCTCACTGAAGACTGTTGGAGTAAGGGAAACAGGAACCGGAATGGAAACCGCAATGGTGCTGGTAATAGGAACGACGGTGGAAATGGAAATGGCAACTGGATTTGAAATGGAGCTGGGCGAAATCAAGGATGCTTCAGTTGTGGAAGCAATGATCATTTCATGAAAGACTGCCCAAAAGGAAACAATGCTCAAGCTCGAGCATTTGTGATTGGAGCAAAGAACGCACGCGAGGACCCTAATGTGGTCACCGGTACGTTTCTCGTTAACAATCACTTTGCATCCATATTATTTGACACTGGTGCCGATTATAGCTTCATGTCTGTGGAATTTAAACGCATGCTTGGAATAGAATCTAGTAGATTAGAAATTCCTTACTCCATAGAGCTAGCAAATGGTAAACTTGTTAAGTCGGGCGAAGTTGTTAGAGATTGCACATTGGAACTTGGTGAACGAAGATTTAGCATCGACCTTTTACCTATTCAATTGGGTAGCTTCGATGTAGTGGTTGGAATGGACTGGTTGTCCAAGAACAAAGCCGAAGTTATTTGTCACGAGAAAATCATTCGCATCCCTTTGACGAATGATGAAACTCTCATCATACATGGAGAAAGACGAAATGCGCCTCTTCGAATCATCAGTTGCATGAAGGCACAAAAGTGCTTAAGGAAATGATGTGTTGCTTTCCTAGCACACGTTGTAGATAAGAAGGCTGTGGAGCCGAAGCTCGAGGATATTCCTGTGGTAAAGGAATTCCCTGATGTTTTTCCCGAAGATCTGCCAGGACTACCTCCGCAACGACAAGTCGAATTTCGTATAGACTTGGTTCCAGGAGCTGCTCCTGTAGCCAAGGCACCCTATCGACTTGCACCATCCGAAATGCAAGAATTATCTACACAACTCTAGGAGTTGTTGGATAAAGGATTTATAAGGCCAAGCTTCTCACCCTGGGGAGCTCCAGTATTATTCGTAAAGAAGAAGGATGGAACACTACGGATGTGTATCGATTACAGAGAACTGAACAAGCTCACAATCAAGAATCGGTATCCACTACCGAGGATTGATGACTTATTTGATCAACTGCAAGGATCAAGCTACTATTCCAAGATCGACCTTCGATCTGGATACCATCAGCTGAGAATCCAAGAAGAAAGCGTGCCAAAGACTGCATTCAGAATGCGATATGGGCACTACGAATTTCTTGTGATGCCGTTTGGGCTGACGAATGCACCAGCGGTCTTTATGGATCTGATGAACCGCGTGTGTAAACCATATCTCGATAAATTCGTGATTGTATTTATCGATGATATCCTGATTTACTCGCGAACAAAAGAAGAACATGAGCAACATCTCAGAACCATCTTGGAACTACTAAAGAAAGAAAAGCTCTATGCAAAGTTCTCGAAATGCGAATTCTGGATTCGCGAAGTACAATTTCTTGGTCACGTTGTGAATGAGAAGGGCATTCATGTAGACCCATCCAAGATAGAAGCAATAAAGAATTGGGAAGCTCCCAAGACCCCAACCGAAGTACGACAATTTTTGGGCTTAGCGGGCTATTACCGACGATTCATCGAGAATTTCTCAAAGATAGCTCAACCGCTAACGACCCTTACACAGAAAGACAAGAAATACGACTGGGGTCACAAACAAGAAGAAGCCTTCCAGCTACTTAAAAACAAGCTATGCAATGCACCGATACTATCATTACCCGAAGGCACGGAAGACTTCGTGGTATACTGTGACACTTCACGACAAGGCTTGGGTTGCGTGCTCATGCAACGCCAAAAAGTCATCGCTTACACTTCAAGACAATTAAAGGTACATGAAAGAAACTATACCACTCACGACCTGGAGCTAGGAGCAGTGGTATTCGCCTTGAAGATCTGGCGACACTATTTATATGGTACTCGATGTACAATCTTCACAGATCACAAAAGCTTACAACACATATTTGATCAGAAGGAATTGAATATGCGCCAGCGACGTTGGGTTGAGCTGCTGAATGATTATGACTGTGAGATTAAGTACCATCCTGGAAAGGCGAATGTTGTAGCGGACGCGTTGAGCCGAAAAGAAAGGGTTAAGAACCTAAGGGTTCGAGCATTGGAAATGACGATTCGAACGAACCTCACTGCACGCATTCGGGATGCACAACAAGAAGCTCTTAAAGAAGATAACCGTAAAGCTGAATACCTACGGGGTATGCTGAAATACATGGTGCCAAACGAAGAGGGAGCCTTATACTTCAAGAAGCGTATTTGGGTTCCACTCTATGGTGGCATACGAGAAGTCATCCTTAATGAAGCCCACAAATCGAGATATTCGATCCATCCAGGATCGGACAAAATGTATCAAGATTTAAAGGAATACTACTGGTGGCCGAGACTTAAAAGCGATGTTGCTGTTTATGTTGGAAAATGCCTAACCTGTGCCAAGGTTAAGGCAGAATATCAGAAACCGTCTGTCCTATTACAACAACCAGAGATTCCCGTGTGGAAGTGGGAACAAATCTCGATGGACTTCATAACGAAATTACCCAGGACCCCGAGAGGGCACGATATGATATTGGTAATAGTTGATCGATTAACGAAGTCTGCGCACTTCCTACCGATCCGAGAAAAAGACAGCACTGGAAAGCTTGCTGAAATATACTTAAGAGAGATTGTGGCACGTCATGGAGTGCCAATCTCAATCATTTCAGACAGAGATGGACGCTTTGTCTCAAGAATCTGGCAATCATTTCAGGAAGCCTTTGGATCTCAGTTAGATCTAAGCACGGCATTCCATCCGCAAACAGACGGCCAGAGCGAACGGACTATACAAACGTTAGAAGATATGCTTCGCGCATGTGTCATGGATCTAGGCGGCAGCTGGGATACTCATCTACCTCTAGTTGAGTTTTCCTACAATAACAGCTATCATACGAGCATAAAAGCCGCACCGTTCAAAGCTCTGTATGGCCGCAAATGCCGATCGCCCTTATGTTGGGCAGATGCCGGAGATAAACGTATGGTTGGCCCTGAACTTGTACAAGAGACAACCGACAAGATTGCGCAGATCCGAGAGCGCATTAAGGCGGCTCGAGATCGACAAAAGAGCTACGCTGATCCGAAAAGAAAATCAGTAGAATTCAAGGTGGGAGACAAAGTGTTGTTAAAAGTCTCACCATGGAAGGGCGTAGTCAGATTTGGAAAGCGTGGAAAGCTGAATCCACGATATATCGGACCATTCAGAATATTGAAGAAAATTGGTACCGTGGCATACAAATTGGAGTTACCGGAAGAACTTAATGGAGTACATGATACGTTTCATGTATCCAACCTGAAGAAGAGTCCAACACAAGAAAGCGTGATCATCCCGATGGATGAAGTGCATATTGATGAAGCCCTCCGATTTACAGAATAACCCGTTGAGGTTACCGACTGGAAAGTCAACAAGACCAGGAGGAGCAGCGTAAAACTTGTCAAGGTACGTTGGAGCTCTAAGCACGGACCCGAGTACACATGGGAACGTGAAGACCAGTTCAAGAAAAAGTATCCCCACCTATTCAAGAAGACTCCAGCGAGAGTTAGTTCAGCCTGAATTTCGGGACGAAATTCTTTTAACGGGGGGAGACTGTGACAACTGGCACCAAACCGGTAATTTCCGTACACTTTAATCATTAGTTAATGACTGCAATTATGAGTTTAATTGTCAGCATTGTCTGAACACATACTAAACAAGTGAATTCATGCACGTTGTATACTACAAAATATTTCTTTATGCATAAGCGAGAGCGATGCGTCAAATACTAGTAAACTCACCGGTAAGACACACTGTGTCAACAGAACTGCAGAAAGCAGTCAGACATTAGAATTGAGGCCTAGGTGTAGGTCCTACGACAAAGGTACATTAAAACCCAAGAGTACATATAAGGGTTTAATTTATGGTCGTTGCGAAAGCTAAAGCACGCACTAAAAGGCACCCGAAACACACTTTAAGTGCAGAACTTTATTAAATTCAGCACAATTCAGCTTTTAACAACATAAATATTGTGCAGAGATGTCATTTTATCATCCAGAATATTTCCCTAAGTGACGGGAATTCTTTGTGTCACTAAAAATAACACTAACGACACTTTAAATGCTTATTAAGCACTTTAACGAATCGGTATCTAACCGAACAACCGAACAATTTGATTCGATACCGATTTCAAGCTTTAAATCACTTTCTGGAAGGTTATACGCAAACTGGTGCTTAAACGCGATCAGTTTAACGCGACGTACACTCCAGAACTGTGACGTAAGCCAAATATACCCTAAATATCCCTTTCATAACTTAGAAATAAGTTTTGAAGGATTCGGTATGGCAAAAACATGTTTATTTGAACTAAAGAACTAATTAGGACAAAACTTCGAAACGAACGTTGGCGGCCGCCCGGATAATATTTAATCCCACAAATATTCTGTTATGATTAAAATTTTATTTTAATCAGGTTCGTGTTGAAAAATAAATTAAAACGCTTAAAAACGTTATTTTTCAAGTTTAAGCGCGTACCGTGTGTTCCTACGCGACACAATGCTTACACTGCAAAACGCAGACAACGCAGCAAACCCAGGAATATGCCAGGAATATACCAGGAATATGCCAGGAATATGCCAGGAATATGCCAGGAATATGCCAGGAATATGCCAGGAATATACCAGGAATATACCAGGAATATGCCAGGAATATGCCAGGAATATGCCAGGAATATACCAGGAATATGCCAGGAATATGCCAGGAATATGCTAGGAATATGCTATATGGAAGGTCTATAAATACCACCATTTCATCACTCCATCTTCACTTCCCTCTCTCCCTCCCTTGTTCTCGGCCCAACCAAGCACCACCGCCACCCTCATTTTCCAACTCATCCATCCATTCCAAGGTGATATTGAGGAGTAAGAAGGCCACTAACGAAGCTCGGTGCAAGCGGATCTTGAAGGACCTTCTTCATTTGCTTTTATCCACCTCTTTTGTCCTCTTGAACTCCCCTACCCTTGTGCTAGTAGTAAGTGCTTCTAAACATCTTCTTGTTCTCGTTTATGATGGTTAATAGATGATTTAATGGCTAAAAATCATAAACACTAAAGATCACCAACTAAAAGTCTTGTAATAGGATGAACTTAATGGATAAAAGGAAAGTAATGGTGTAAAACTTGTTAAACTTGTTTTGTGATGATTATTTTGTGCTAGTAGTAGTTCGAATCGTCATCTAACCCGGCTAGGTTATGTTCATAGAGCATGGACTAGTGTTTGTTAAAGTATAAAAAGGGCAAGATGATGAACACTACTACATAATCACATGAACTTGCGTAAAAGGAATTTTTCTTGTAAAATGAAGTTCTAAACTAGTAGATCTAAAGATCTACAAGTGGTATTTTCGAAAAACCAACTGTAAGACGAAACCATGTTTTAAAACCGGATCTTTCATGAAATAGAGGTGTTTTTGTGAACAAACAAGTGTGTGGACACTAGTGTAACAAAAGTTTTAACAAAGGAATAATTTTCGCAAAAACCGACTAGAAGTTGTAAAACTTCATATTCTTTAAAAATAAGATTTCCAAGAAACCGACTTTATTTTTAGAGATGGAAAAACCTACTAAATGTGTTGAAGAGTTACTACATAATTTTACACAACTTGCAAGTTCATGTGTACGCGATTTGTGTTTATTTTGACTAGTTTGATATTTGAAGATGGTATTTTGATGATGGAAAAATTGATTGGTTGAATTTTAAAAGAAAATGATACGCTAGTAAGCGTGGCCACCTCCAGTTACAGAGGAAACTCTGGCGAAATTTTTCCAGAAAATAACACTTACAATATTTTTGGTGACAAGTGTTATGAATATATTTTTGACTTGTTTTCCAAACAAACTTCGCCATGATTTTTATTACAAAATTTCCAAACATCGGAGGTGGATTTTCATAAAAAAAAACTTGTTAACTATATATTTAGAATATATATTTATCGCTTGTGTGATTACGTGGTTATTTTGTGAACTAGGTATATATTATTTTTAGAGTAAAAATAATATGACTTGGAGGTACTCGTAACGAATAAAGAAAATATACAAAATACACATGCAACCTATTTAGACAAGATACATAATTCGGGAGCAAAGTGCAAAACACGAGATACTTATATTAATTTTTGAGAAAATAATATAAGTAAGGCACTTAGTTAAAAATGTAAAATATTTTTAACACAAGAATATATACACAAAAGAGAGTGACTGTACTTGGGCGACACAAGTCTAGTGACTAACGTTAAGAAAACGCGTATAGGTTACGACGTTAATTAAGCAAATCCGGTGAAGTTTACGACGCACAGGAACGCAAAGTTGTGAGTTCATGCTCCCCCTTTTCTTTTAACTGTTTTTAGTTTTATAAATCGGGGGTGAAATACATGTTACAAATACTTTAATATTTACAAATTGGTATGTTGTGTACTGAAACGAGAAGTACTCTTGGCGAAAACTAGTGCCAAGAATTGATACGAGAAATCGTGTCACGAATAGGGTACCATAAGCACCATTAATCGTGTACATACTAAGACCGCAGAACAAAAGGTTAGATCTAATGGGTTTCAGGGCAGCCCCACTCTTGGTGACAACTAGAACCAAGTAGTGTTTTTGTGTCTCAGTCGTGAATCGACTATAGAAAAATGCCTATGGTTTGGTGACTTCCTATGTCGTGTCACATGTTAATGGCTTTGCAACCCATTAACACTTGATACATATAGAGATACTTGACTCATTCATGAATACGCGTTTTGAAACAAAATACATACCATGTTTTTCATACAAGTATACGAACGTCCAATACAAAAACTGCATGAATTCACACCAACATTATGTTGATGTTTTTCCAAAACTCACATGTATTTCAGGTAATTAAAGGTGGATGCGCGCGCGGTCTTACTTATGCTCGTGGATGTCGCTATGTTTTATTTTCGCTAAATAAAGTTGTAACTCTTAAGACAATATGCTGTCACGTGTTGTAAACACTTGACTTATGTTTTGGTAATGTAATGTTTGAAGTTATTTTGAGCATATAGTATGTTTACCTTTCGTATGCAATGAGAACCTTTCATGATCACGCCTCGTGCTTCCGCCGCAGAAAGGGGTGTGACATGGTCATTGTTGCTGCAATATATTTTATATGGCAGGAAAGGAACAACAGATGTTTTGATAATAAGAATAGACCTGTACAACAAATTGGTAGTATAGTTTTTGACACTGTGAGAATGAGGATTTTGGGTTTAAAGTTAAAAGACTCTATTAATGTGAGGGAAGCTGCGGGTATTTGGAGATTTAAGGTGGGGAATGGAGAGAGTTATGATGAATTTATTAATGAAAGAATATAAACTTCTAGAAGGGATGGGGTATTGGTGGTGCACTGTTGGTTTGAGGAGGATTTGGTATATTGTTAAGTGCTGGTTCTATTGGGAAAAAAGGGTTGGGATTGGGTCTGGTTGGGGTTGTTGGGTTGATAATGGGGTGGGAATTGCTGAAATAAGGAGAACTTATAATACGAGGGTAGTAATCTAGCCTTTCAGGCTTCTGTTCTTTTCTTTATTTTACATTCCTTTTTGTCCTTTGTGCGGTGTTTCGGGTGTGTGTGTTCTCTTGATTATGGTGCTCAGTATTAAGCACATAATTAAGTCTACGGATGCTAGATGGAGGTTAGGTCTGGTGAGACTGGAGGTTAGTCTTTGCTTGGGAGATATAAGGAAGGTTCAAGTCTTTGTAGTTAGGAATAATTTTTTCTCCTCAATTTTTGGTTTTAGGTCTATGCAAAGACTTGAAATCCCCATATTAGGACAGAAGCTTGTGTGTGTTGTGATTATTGGGTCCTTTTGGATCAGGGGAGGGGGGTTTTATTATTGGGTAACAGCAGAAATAAGGAGACTTGATAACACTTGGGTAGTAATCTTGCCTTATTGGCTGCTTCTGAAAGTCTTGGTATTCCATTTATATTGGTGTTGTGTTATGTGTGTGTTTAGTGTCTTAGTCCTTTTTTCCACTTTTGGAACTGGTACTAAGTCTGTGATTATTGATTGGGAGTTAGGAATGTTGAGGCTGGAGGTTAGCCTATACATGGGAGATATAAGGTTGGTTCAAGTCTTTGTCAATAGGTGTTTTTTCTTTGTTTATTGTTTTATTTCTAGATCTGTACAAAGACTTGAGAACCTTGGTATAGGACAGGAACCTGTGTGTGTAGTGTATTGTAATTCCAGTTGGATCAGATCTTTAAGGATCAGGGGGATGGGCTATATTTGGGGAATATGAGAAATAAGGGTACTAAAAGCCTTAAGGGTAGTCATCCTACTAAATTCCTGGCCTATTAGTTCTGTTTCTATTAGTTCTGTTTCTATTTTTCATTTTGATTTAAGTTGTTTTTTATTAGGAAATTTGAACCCATTTTTCGTTTTTGTGGCTAGTCTACTCGGTGCATCAACCATTCTAGCTGCTTCAGTGTTTTTTGAAGGGGATTTAGGTTTTTTTGTGCTGAAGGGATGCACACAACTGGGAGGTATAAGGTTGGAGATTGCCATGGCTGATAGGACATTGTTCTCTTTCTTTTCTGATTTTTGTCTTTTTGTAGTTCTTAGCAAAGGCAATCAAACCTGGTCATTATGGAAGTGTTGTTTTTTTGCTGGGCCTTTTCTTGCTTTTAGTTTGAGTCAGGTTCTTTGGGGTTTTGGGCTGAAGGGGAATTATGATTTTAAGTTTGGAAATGGAAGTGCTTTAAAGAAGCATAGAAGTGGGAGTGATGTGGAAAGGTGGGACAGATATAGATACTATGATATGGTGGTTAGTAAGGAAATAGAGGCTGCTGTTTTTTGGTGTACAGATGGGTTAAAAGGTATAAGGAGGATAGTTGGGTTGGTTAGATTTGGGGTAAAGTGTGTCATAAATATTGGGGAATTGTTAGCTGTTAGTAAAGGATGGTGGGAAGGCGTTTTAAACATTTTAAGGAATTCCTGGGTATGGTATAGGGTCTGTAATGTTGGTGTTGTTGAGACTGTTTGGAGGCTTGGTAGGCTGCTTAATTGTAGTAATCAGAAATTGTTATGTGGGGTTGGGGATTACATTGGGAAGAGGGAATCTTGCAAGTAAAGTAGGGAAGAGGGAATCTTGCAAGTGGGTAAAGATAGACAAGGGAAAGAGGTGTAGATGTTATTTTAAAGGAATGGGAAGGAGGGAATGTAGTCTGTTTTGGTCATACAAGGTTTTTTTTGTATAAGAGATAGGTTGCGTTGGAAAGAGCTTTGTTGGGGACTTACTGATTGGAAGCTGAAGTTGGATTATGAGGTTGCTGAAATGTTAAGGGTATGAATGAAAGAGGCAATGAGTGGCTTGAAGCTGGTTTGAAGATGATTATTGTCTTTGAATATTTGTTGTGATTTTAAATGTTTTGGTTTTGAGTATGTTTTTTTTGGTACTTGTGGTGGACTTATATTTTAGTGTTGATTTTTTGTATTGATTAGGATAGGGGCCGGGGTTTAATTGATTTTTTGTAAGGTCCCTTGTTAGTAGGTTTGATGTATATATTTTTTGATATTAATAAAATTTACCGGGTGTTTTGTCCTCCTTTACCCAAAAAAAAAGAGATTGTTGTATGAAATTATGTCTAGGTGATTAGATGATGAACATGTCTTGGATGTGCATGAATTAACTTCAGGTTTGATGCATATAATTTCATATGAAATAATGATAACACGATATATGTGCTTTAGATACTTGTACACGAGCATGCAAGATGATATGTGATCTTAAAAAGGTGAATTGAGTATGATTTAGTAAAAATCAAATTTAATCAGATTATAAAAACTAAAATAAAGTTATTTTAAAGTGTTTAGTGATATATGATTTTGTCATAATGTTTGCTAGCAGTGCATGTGGTACTTGGTGCATAAAAAATTGTAAAATACGTGAAATCGCATGATTTGTGTGACTTATATAAAAACTGCACTAATCTGATTATGACCACTATTTTAATGAGTAAATAACCTGTATTGTTTTAAAATATCAAGTCGTTTCGAGTTGGGATGGTTACGATAACGTTTAACGCAAAACTATGCGTTAAAACGGCCAAAAAATCGGCTTTTCGGGTGATTTTTATAAAAATGATTTAGATCAGTTAACAAACTGATGTTTTTAGTTTAAAAACAAGTATTTTAACTAATTTTAAGATTACTTGGTGTTTGGTTGGTCATATGTGACATCCGACGCCCGAAAACGTTACCGATTCGCTAAAATATGCATTTTTCAATAAACACTAGTATGGGTGAATTTTGAGTGAGTCTTATGTGATAAAATGTATTAAGTGATTTGAACATGTAAATATGATAAAAGGTTAAGTGATAATATGATAGTTGGAAATTTAGACTATGCGTGTATACTTGTGTGTTTTGTGCAGTAGAAACGGTAAAAATTGCATTAAAAGTGTAACTTATTTGTCGAGCATGAAATTTGGTACATATGAGGTGTTTTATGTATATTTTCTTTAAAAATGACAGAATAGATAAGTTAACGAGATTTCCCCTGTTTCGGTGTTAAGTTATGTGAACGTTTATGTATATATATTACGATGCGCAAACCATAGATATATAGCATATAAATGGGAGAGTTAACGGATTTATACAATAATGGTCACCAATAAAATCGTTCAAGCCGTAAAATCATAAAAATATATATATATGGACTCATATATATATTAACGTGCCAACATAATAAAAAATGATAACTTTTTGAGAAAATCTCAAAGTTATGTGATAATTCTAAGAAACAGAGAAACGTAGGATTTTTGTGATTAAATGTATATTGATTTAGAATTGTTCCCATATTAGGATGTATATAATCAATTTCTGGGATTGCGGTATTAAAATACGCACCCAAAGGTGAGTGTCACTAAACCCCTCTTTTTACTGCTTTATATATATTTTGGGGGTAGAACACGCCAATAAAGGGGTATAATAATGTTTTTGAAATAAAACATACCTTTTGATATAAATTATATATTTTCATTGAATATATGTGGATTTTTGGGAAATTATACGTATATATATTCCGGGATGAAATGGTTTTGAAGAATAAATATGTTTCGGGTAGAAACAGGATTATGCACGGTGGTTGGGGGAAAAACGACCGTGGAGTTGGTACGAATGTTGCTTGGTCTCAAGAGAGTAAGTATCAGCATAGGCTTACATTTCATTGGGGATTTCAGGGGATTCGTACACATCGTGTATTAAATTGTCATATTAGTAGGATATATATATATTGTACGTGAGGCAGACATCATATTGTTCTTCGAGAAAGAACCCTGCGCCCATGATGTCGTTTAATCATTTAAGTATTGCACGCGATGAATTGTTGGTAGATCTATCGGGTTGACAACCCCGTCATGACCGGTCGCCCCGAGTCAATGTCAAACAATGAATTAAAATTCTGTTTATTTTCTAGCATTGATTATCCCTGCATGGTTAATATATAGTTCGTATCGTCTAGCTAACATACGAGTCTGAAAGTTGACGCTATAATTTAATATAAAAAACCTGGGCAGTATTACTATTGTCGGAGTAATGGCCCGATGGAAGGCCCGTGGATTTTATCAAAGGAGTAAAATGGACTTTCTAAAACTACATGGATGTTTTCAAACAAACACCTAATCAGAAAGTTTTCCTTGGAATAAAATTTGTTAGTAAACGAATAAGTGAACTCACCTTCCTTTGTGTTGACACTTGATTTTAACGTGTTCTACAGGTACTTGAGCTCGGCTTCGGGAATTATGGCGTATCTTGTGGTTGTTGATGCTTGTTTTGTCACTTAATTTGTTGGACTGACTTTTAAACTTTCTGGGACTAATGTAATAAGATCCATAAGGATCAAAACAATTTAACTATAGTATGATTGTGACGAACTTTAAGACTTCATGTTTTAAAATCTATGTTTTAATTAAATTGAAATGTCCAACATTACGATGCATCGTTCAGCAAGATACAAATGGGCACCAGCTTCCGTCACCACTATGTTTTATATTCCGCTGCGACATTTTTGGGGTGTGACAGAAGTTGGTATCAGAGCCATTGGTTGTTAGCGAACTAGATGTTTTCGAAGGAAAACACTAGACTTCAACCGAAGAATTTTGAGATTTAAAGTCCAAAATTCTCGAAGCCAAGATTTTTAAATAAATGTGGAAATTTTATCATGTATGAAAACCCTTATGTGTTTATGTGCATACGTGATTTTCGGTTTATTTAGGCCTTATGTGTTACTATTCACGTTGATCACACACTTACTTTGTACGGATACGATATGTCACGTCTCGGCCTATAGAACCGTTAGTAGACCTGCTCATTGATAATGTCGAGCCTACACTTGAGATTCTTTCGCCCGTCATTACATAATCGTTTGTTCTGCTATTCAAGTCACGTATTTTGCTAAACCTCTTTTAGTCTACACTTGTCGTAGGAAGAGGACTCGACCCATTAGAGAGATCGCATCGACTTCGAGAGCCAAGACAGCGTCCGCTTTGAAGAAACAGAAGGAGATTTGGGTCAATCGCTCTCACCGTGATCGTCAGTTCGCCACGTTATGCGGAGGCATGGAAACAATGAAGGACTTAGAAAGACAGATGGACTGTTATGATGAGCTAGAAGAGCTTGTTAGGAAGATGTTGGACTTCCAGGGATTGAAGCGTTAGTTGTTGGTTGTTTATATTGTTTGTTTTGTATGTCTCCTTTGATGAACCCTATTTATGGCTTGCATGCCAAATTTTCAGATATTTAGGAGGGAATTTCATATAGGCTTGTTGAGGGTGTTGATGTAGACATCCCAGATTTTGATTAGTCTTCGTACTAAAAACAAGCTTTGTAATTTCTGGTATAAATATCGAATGGGTTCCTTTTGGTTTAAAAATTGTTCTCATTAATGTGTGGATATTATGCATGCGCAATGTTTGGTCCACTAACATTTAATGATCGAATTATTTTTTGGGATATCGCCTTATGTTGGTATTATGTTGTAATAATAGAAACGCCGAAAGCGAGACAGGGTTCTGGATTACCTATTACCCCAAAAGAGTTGGCACAACTCATAGCCCAACACGTTAATACTGCCATGGAATAGCGCGATGTAACCAAAATAATGGCCAGGAATGTGGACGCGATGCTCATGGGCATAGTCTTGGTGGGACACATATCGGAAACCCTTTGGGAAATATAATGATCGTAAAGTTTTAGTAGTTCCTGTGTTATGATATAATCGGAGCGTATTCCTGATTTTCATTAACCTTGTGAACAGTACCCAGATGTACACACAAAACAATCCAGGGTTGTAACCCAAGATCATTTACTGGTGCCCCATGCAATGACGAGGAAACGGTATGCGTGATGTCGGGCCGTCACAGCGGGTCGACCATTCAAATAATTCCTCATTCCGAGCCTAAATATGGGGATCCGCGAAAGCGAAAGTCTGAGTGTTCGAGGAAAGATACCGATGAGAAGCATGGTGAGGAACGCATTTTGGAGAAAGCGTGTGTAGCTAACCCTAGAGAGTCTGGAAAAGGATAACGCCAAGGATGGCAGGAGTGGTCTTGAGAGGAAGACTCACGAGGATGGGTGGAAAAGGTGCACCAGATGTGATTGGACTGGACAAGGGTTTCGTTTGATCAAGCTATCGGGATCCAGCTGCTACATGAAGATCAATTTACGATTGGGACATTATCAGTTGAAGGTTGCTGACGAAGATATGCTGAGGACTGCTTTTCGAACACGATATGGCCATTATGAGTTATTAGTCATACCTTTTGACTAAATTAATGCGCCATTTATATTCATAAATCTCATAAACAAGGTATAGAAACCCTAATCGGATGAATTCGTAATAATATTCATCGACGGCATACATGCCTATGTGCGAACCAAGGAGAATCGTGAGTAACGTTTGGAGTTAACTATGGAGCCGTCGAATGAGGAGGAGCGCCAAAGACCCGTCGGGAGTATGATGATCCATATGACTAGTTAGGTACTACCAGAGATTTAATAAAAATTTTCCTAAATTAGTACAGCCTTCGACACTAATAACCCCAAAAGGAAAAGGGAAGTTGATTGGACAGCAAGATAGTGCGAAGCTTTTCGGACCTTTGAAAGAAAATTAGGAGCGTGTATGACGGACTCCAAAGGAAAATAAGATAATCACATGCCCTTGGCAGAGTTATCTTATAATAATAACTAACACGCTAGTATTCAGGTTGCTCGGTTTAAAGCCTTGTACGGACGGAAGTGTTGATCACCATTTTGTCGAGCTGACGTAACAAAAGGATAATTAACCAGACCTTAGTTTATATAAGAAACCAGCGACAGGATTTGCTTGGATTGAGGGAAGGTTAAAAGTTGCCGATTGATCAACAGAAGGATTACATGGACAATTGAAGGAACTATTGGAATTCCAGATTGAAGATTTAGTTCAGTTAAAGGAGTAATCTTGAGAGAGATGCTAGTAGGTTTAGCAGAGGAAAGAAAAGCTGAGCCACATTGACTTAGTCCTTTCGAGAGCTCATCTTGAGTTGGACCAGTCGCTTATAGGCTCAAGCTACCATCAGGATGGAGAGCGTTGAGATGTGAGATTAGGAATTAAGAGTGTATGTAATATAGGTCTACGAAGATTCTTTGTAAGAATCAAAGTTTCTCGCATAAACTATAAGACCATATTCATTACACCTGTTTTTGCTGTTTTCACCCAGTGTGGAAACAAAACCTGTAGAGTAAAAATTTCGGGGACGAAATTTCCTAAACAGGGGAGACAGTGACACCCGGCTTTTAAGGCCGTACCATACGATTGTAGCACGTGTTGTCAATAGGTAATATGGCCATATTTGACTGATTATGATGTTTATATGTGAAATTTAATGAGTCGGTAAATTTAAACTTTGATAAAAAAAATTATGTTGGCAACGATAAGATAAACACTTATCGCGTAACGGTTAAAATGCGAAACGAACATCGGTGACCACCTGATCAGTGTTAAAATCCTACAAATAGTTTGTTATGATTAGAATAATTATTCTAATAATATCCCTGTGGAAAAATAATTTAAAACGCTAGGAAACTCTATTTTTCGAGTTTAAGCGCGTACCGACAAAATACTGTCAACACAGCCTGTCAAGGCAACTGATAATCATTTTAGTAATAATTTGATAAGTTTATTATTATAGAATAATAAAAATAAATAAAAACACTTAAATTCCTATTTTTGCGATTTTAAGCGCGTACCGCGTAGCACAGCGCGCAGGCTGCCAAATACCGGCAACGTAGCCAGCCCCGTCGAATAAAATATTGTTCATTAATATTTTGGTGAGTTTATTTTTATAGAGTATTAAAAATAATTTAAAACGCACTAAAACGGGATTAAAACGCTAGATAAAATACTCGGTATCTAGTAAAATACCTGTTTTAATACTAGTTTACATATATATATATGTGTGTGTGTGTGTGTGTGTATGTACGTATGATATATATATATATATATATATATATATATATATATATATATATATATGAGGGACAAAGAAATTGAGTTGGCACACATGCATTAATCTCTCTCTCCTCTCTCTTGATTCTATTGGACCATAATGGAGGTGGTGGTGATTATGTACTTTATGTTCCCTATAACTTCACCATTCAAGAAATCAAAAATCATATTCAAAACTTTAACTCTCTCTCTCTCTCTCTCTCTCTTTCTCTCTCTTAAAATCAGTTGAAACCCTCCTTCAAACCTCCATATTTTTGAAATTTTTGTAGTTCTTGTAAGGATCAACATCAATCCAAGGTGTTTCCAAGCTATTTTGATGATACAAAGGTGTTTTAAGGTGAAACAAGATCCATAACACCAAAATCGTGTCAAAAACCCACTAAAATCTTGAAAGGTATAAACTTGTTTTAAAACCATGTTCTTAATTTTTAGAGATGATGATGGAAGGTTTCTCTTGATTCTTAAAACATTTCACAAACTTGAAAAATAAAACAAATAGGTTTTCAAAGAAAAATAAAGTGGATGAAAATGTGTATGTATGTATGGCCGTGGGTTTTTATGTGTATGTATTTGATTGTGTTTTGATTTTTGATTAAGTGATTATTGAATAGTATGATTCTTGGATGATAGAACGCATGCATGTAAATTTTGGTCAGATACTCATGAATGAAAGATTGTTGTATGAAATTATGTCTAGGTGATTAGATGATGAACATGTCTTGGATGTGCATGAATTAACTTCAGGTTTGATGCATATAATTTCATATGAAATAATGATAACACGATATATGTGCTTTAGATACTTGTACACGAGCATGCAAGATGATATGTGATCTTAAAAAGGTGAATTGAGTATGATTTAGTAAAAATCAAATTTAATCAGATTATAAACACTAAAATAAATTTATTTTAAAGTGTTTAGTGATATATAATTTTGTCATGATGTTTTCTAGCTGTGCATGTGGTACTTGGTGCATAAAAATTTGTAAAATACATGAAATCGCATGATTTGTGTGACTTATATAAAAACTGCACTAATCTGATTATGACCACTATTTTAATCAGTAAATAACCTGTATTGTGTTAAAATATCAAGTCGTTTCGAGTTGGGATGGTTACGGTAACGTTTAACGCAAAACTATGCGTTAAAACGGCCAAAAATCGGCTTTTCGGGTGATTTTTATAAAACTGATTTAGATCAGTAAATAAACTGATGTTTTTAGTTTAAAAATAAGTATTTTAACTAATTTTAAGATTACTTGGTGTTTGGTTGGTCATATGAGACTTCCGACGCCCGAAAAAGTTACCAAATCGCTAAAATATGCATTTTTCAATGAACACTAGTATGGGTGAATTTTGAGTGAGTCTTATGTGATAAAATTTATTAAGTGATTTGAACATGTAAGTGTGATAATAGGTTAAGTGATAATATGATAGTGGGAAATTTAGACTATGCGTGTATACTTGTGTGTTTTGTGCGGTAGAAACGGTAAAAATTGCATTAAAAGTGTAACTTATTTGTCGAGCTTGAAATTTGGTACATATGAGGTGTTTTATATATATTTGCTTTAAAAATGACAAAATAGATAAGTTAACGAGATTTCGCGTGTTTTGGTGTTAAGTTATGTGAACGTTTATGTATATATATTACGACGCGCAAACCATAGATATATTGCGTATAAACGGGAGAGTTAAGGGATTTACACAATAATGGTCACCAATAAAATATTTCAAGTCGCAAAATCATAAAAATATATATATTTGGACTCATATATATATTAACGTGCCAACATAATCAAAAATGACAACTTTTCAAGAAAATCTCAAAGTTATGTGATAATTCTAAGAAACAGAGAAACTCAGGATTTTGGTGATTAAATGTATATTGATTTAGAATTGTTCCCATATTAGGACATATATAATCAATTTATGGGATTGCGGTATTAAAATACGCACCCAAAGGTGAGTGTCATTAAACCCCTCTATTTACTGCTTTACATATATTTTGGGGGTAGAACACGCCAATAAAAGGGTATAATAATGTTTTTGAAATAAAACATACCTTTTGATATAAATTATATATTTTCATTAAAAATATGTGGATTTTTGGGAAATTATATGTATATATATTTCGGGATGAAATGGTTTTGAAGAATAAATATGTTTCGGGTAGAAACGGGATTATGCACGGTGGTTGGGGGAAAAAAGACTGTGGAGTTGGTACGAATATTGCTTGGTCTCAAGAGAGTAAATATCAGCATAGGCTTACATTTCGTCGGGGATTTCAGGGGATTCGTACACATCGTGTATTAAATTGTCATATTAGTAGGATATATATATTGTACGTGAGGCAGACATCATATTGTTCTTCGAGAAAGAACCCTGCGCCCATGATGTCGTTTAATCATTTAAGTATTGCACGCGATGAATTGTTGGTAGATCTATCGGGTTGACAACCCCGTCGTGACCGGTCGCCCCGAGTCAATGTCAAATGACGAATTCAAATTATGTTTATTGTCTAGCATTGATTATCCCAGCATGGTTAATATATAGTTCGTATCGTCTAGCTAACATACGAGTCTGAAAGTTGACGCTATAATTTAATGTACAAAACCTGGGCAGTATTACTATTGTCGGAGTAATGACCCGATGGAAGGCCCATGGATTTTAACAAAGGAGTAAAATGGACTTTCTTAAACTACATGGATATTTTCAAATAAACACCTAATCAGAAAGTTTTCCTTGGAATAAAATTTGTTAGTAAACGAATAAGTGAACTCACCTTCCTTTGTGTTGACACTTGATTTTAACGTGTTCTACAGGTACTTGAGCTCGGCTTCGGGAATTATGGCGTATCTTGTGGTTGTTGATGCCTGTTTTGTCACTTAATTTGTTGGACTGACTTTTAAACTTTCTGGGACTAATGTAATAAGATCCATAAGGATCAAAACAATTTAACTATAGTATGATTGTGACGAACTTTAAGACTTCATGTTTTAAAATCTATGTTTTAATTAAATTGAAATGTCCAACATTACGATGCATCATTCAGCAAGATACAAATGGGCCAGCTTCCGTCACCACTATGTTTTATATTCTGTTGCGACGCTTTTGGGGTGTGACAGTTTCATCATGAAATTTACACAAATAAAGATTCTAGATCGAAAAAACGTGATTTGGAGTGTTCTTGAGCTGTTAGAACATATCCAATCGGATGGCAATCCGATCGGATGACCATCCGATCCATATCACTATGGGGTATTTGAAATTTCAGTTGTTTTTCACTCCTAGGACAATCCGATCGGATGGTAATCCGATCGGATGACGAACCGATCCATTTCAATATCTTACTTGAAGGATTAACTGCTTTCAATCGAATGAACATTCGATCGGATAACCATCTGATTGGATGGCCATCCGATCCAAAATACCATCTTCATGTTGCTACTCGATCGAATGGCAATCCGATCGGATGACCATCCGTCACATGCCATTCGACCAGATGATCAAATGCCTAAAAAAAGGCATTTTTTGATCGCAACGACGAGGAGAGTCTCCAGAAAAAATTTGGTGATTGTCAATTTTTTTTGGTTTATAACGACCAAGCTGGGTGGTTCGGGGACGCCGTCTAGGGTTTCAGTGAACATATTTGATGATGCGATCACAGATTGTGGAAATTAGTGGGGTAGTCATGATAATGGTGTAGAATGTTTATCATTCAGGTTATCTGACTATTTATGGGCCAAAACGTAAAATCCGCAAAGACGAAAAACTGACAATTGTAGCGAATATTGTGATATTCTAGTTTGGTCAAGTTTTTCAGAGAAGTGAATTGAAAACTGAACTCAGTTTGAGGGGAATTCAGTGATAGAGATGTCAGAATTTGCAAAAATGAGGGGGAATAAAAAATTTCATTGTCGAATGTTGAAATTCCGGCATTTTTTAAATTCGTGACACTACAACAGTATTCGGGTAGTTTCGACTTCAGATTGTCAGGGGGAATGTAAATCTGATCGTGGGTGTAAGCTTCCGAGATAAAGATGATCTGAGGTGTTGATATCTGGTCGTGGATGAAAGCATCAGAGATCTGAGAGTGATCGTGGATGATAGCTTCTGAGATCTAGATTTTCCGAGGAGATGAATCTGATTGTGGACGAATGCTTCAGATATCAGATTACATTACCAGATGATTTTTTTTCCGATGAAGATTTGCTGATTGTGGAGAATACCGTTTACACGGATCTGTCATTCTTACGGTGCGTTAATGTGGATCACGGTAAATGGGATATCAGATCTTCAGGGGGAATAATGGATTTGAAGTTAACCAGTGGGGTATTTAAAGTTTCTATCAATTGTCGGTTGAGTTTTTGTACATTCTTAGATCGAGAAGGCGGAATGTGAAGATCGTGTTGCTAACTTGTAATATCATAAACTGAGCTCGGATTCAGATAAAGTTGAAATAGAGGATGCTGCATTGACTAGTTTCAAGTTGGTGATTGTTCGTGAAGGTTGCAGTTTAGCAAATCAGAGGAGAGTCGTGAACTATGCAAAAGACCTGAAGATTCATTCCAGGGGGAATTTGTGCTCTACTTTGACAAAAGCAAACCCGAATCATCAATCGAGGGGGAATTTGGATAGTTAGATTTCAAGACACCTGATTGAAGTTGCAGAAAAGTTAAAGATTACAGAATCCTCTGTGGATCACGGTAAATGGTATATCAGATCTTCAGGGGGAATAATGGATTTGAAGTTAACTAGTGGGGTATTTGAAGTTTCTATCAATTGTCGGTTGAGTTTTTGTACATTCTTAGATCGAGCAGGCGGAATGTGAAGATCGTGGTGCTAACTTGTAATATCATAAACTGAGCTCGGATGCGGATAAAGTTGAAACAGAGGATGTTGCATTGACTAGTTTCAAGTTGGTGATTGTTCGTGAAGGTTGCAGTTTAGCAAATCAGAGGAGAGTCGTGAACTATGCAAAAGACCTGAAGATTCATTCCATGGGGAATTTGTGGTTTACTTTGACAAAAGAAAACCCAAATCATCAATCTAGGGGGAATTTGGATAGTTAGATTTCAAGATACCTGATTGAAGTTGTAGAAAAGTTAAAGATTACAGAATATTCAAACACGGCTCAAGGTTCTCAAAGTTTTAAAGACGATTCGACAGTGACATCCGAGGGGGAATCTGTTGGTGCATATTTCGTACGTCTGCCACTATGTGAATAGTTAGATAGAGCGTGTGTTGAATATTGTATAGAATAGAGAAAGTTGGACAGGTTTTGTAAATGTCAAAGTCCATCCGGACGGATGACCATCTGGTCGGATGGCAATCCGATCGGATGGCAATCCGATTGGATGGACACATATGTAGATGTCTATAAATAGGGACTAGGGGGTTCCCATTTGGACAAGCTTTTGGTTCCCAGAGGGGAAATACTGTCCAACTGGTCTCGTGGTGCTGTAACGTTGAATAATCAATAGAGACCAGATTGAAATTGACTGCTCTGTGTCGTATTCTGTTTCTACTCCTTTCTTAGTCGTAATAAATGCACCGAACACGTCGGATCTAGACCGAAGCTCCGTCTAACTCGCCGGATCCTGGATTCATCAAAACCTTTTATACACCACCCAAAGCCGAGCCTTCATCTCCTGTCGGTGCGGTGGCACTAACCTGAGCACTCAAGGTTTCGCAATTTTAGCCAGATACAGATAATATTTGGATATACTCACCTGTAAGATGTAATTTTTGGTAGTCTTAATACAGAAGTATATTCTGAGGTGGGGAACACGGTTATATCAGTTAATAAGACACTTAATTGCATATCTTGAAAACAGTGTTCGAACACGTGCTAAAGCTTAAGTGGACAAGTATATCGTTAAACATCTTGAACTGTCATTATCATGCAATGCGCTTAAATTCGTTAAATGGATAAATGTGATAGATTTTTACAAATAAGCCGATATGATCTTCTTATCCGCGTTTTCACAAAAAAAAGATGATGCTTGTAACTGTCTTCATTACATTTCCGTTTAAAATATTGAAAAATTACAAATAGATTTTCGATGTGTTTTAATATAAAGTTTGAAAAATACAAAAACATTTTATTTCTTGTTTCCATGAGTGGGCTTTATATTTTCAACAATACTCAAAAAGGGTTTTACAATTTTGAAAACAGATTAAAAACAATCTGGTGAGGTAATTTAAAATAACTCTTTTAATAAAAACAATCGGTATTGCTAAGTTTGTCTAAGTGTGGATATTCGTGTGGGATATCGTGTTTATTCAGTTCCAAGTTGTTAAATATCTTTCTATGTAAGAGTTACTTAGAAAGTTTCTAGACTGTTATGGTTTAGGCTTGAGCGTTCTATTTTGTTCTTGACAAGCTATTTTAGATTATCAGAAGAAGACAAGAAGCTCGCTTTTCAGTGTACTCGAGTTGTTTGATGCTATGTAAAGAACTAGGATGGAACAGGAAGCGGCTTCTCGAAGATTTGATGAAGATTTGTAGATCCCGCTTGTATTAGGGGGGAGTGTGTAAATGCACCTCAGGATGATAAATGTTGGATGCTGCTACTCAAAGATTCGATGAAGATTTGCAGATCTCGCATGTATCAAGATGGAGACTATAAATGCACCTAATTTTGATAAATGCTGGATGCTGTTGAAGTTTGAATCTTCAAGGACTGAACTTGTAATTAGTTGAAAGTTCATTCACAAAGTCGGACAAGTATAGGGTTTCTGTGGTCCGAGTTTGTGGAATAGTGTTGTCAGTACTTATAATTCTTTCTTGTCTCTGAATTTTTAGTTCTTGGAGTGTCAGTACTTACAAGTTTATGGGGTTGTCCAAACTTATAAGTTCTTAGGGGTATTTGTCCGAATTTGTAGTTCTTGGAGTGTCGGTACTTATTTGTTAAGTACCGAAAAATGTTTATTATTGTTTTGTCCGTATTTAGGTCTAGGGTTTCATTTTTTAGGAAAGTGTCCGAACTTGATGTTGTATATATTCTAAGTGGATGTATGCAATCAAAAATCAAATGAAAAAGGCTATGTGGAGAAAACTTTGTGCGCAAGATTGTTCTAGAGAGAGAAACAAACCCTAACTTTGTGTGTTCTTCACTGTGTGTGATTGTGATCTGTGAATACTCAGTGTATTCACAGTTTGTTCGGTTCTCTCATTTTCTACACCTTCTGTACGAGCTCTACAATGCGGTACGAGACAAGCAGTGGTTTCCGCACATCGCGTGTGTGTTTGATCGGTCCAGGTTCGTGTGTTTGTTGAAGGAAGACGAACTTACAAGTGGTATTAGAGCAGGCTCTATATAGAGAGTGCTCTTACCAGTGTAGACATCGTGTTGGAGGTTAGAATTTGATCGGTTTTGTTCATTCTAGTGGGTTTTCAATTTTCTAGGGTTTTCTCTTACTTTTCTGATGTTTTTCATGGATTCTTCATTTGTTTCTTGATTTTTCATGATGGATGGTGATTAGGTTTCAGTTGTGTGTGTTTATGCTTGATTTAATTGTTGAGATTGTGCTCGGATTGTGATACTTCTAATAGTTTTTCTGCAAATTCTCTGGGTTTTTCTAGAAGATTGCTGAGGTAAGCAATCAGTTGCTTTCAGATCTATTTTGGGATTGATATTTATCCGTATTTGTGCTTCTAAAGTTATTGATGACCTAGTGTGTAGTCACACTTGGGAAATAAATTCACAGAGCTGGTTGTTTTGTTCAAATTTGGATATACCCTTGTCAGTATTTGTGGGTTTTGTCCGAATTTGTTCAAAATACAACTGTCTAAGTTTGTGGTTTTCATTAGGACATATACTAGTCTTTGCGCAGATAACTTGTTCTATTGTCCGCATATAGGTTGAATTCTCTTGTTCGCACTTAAGAGTTTCTAGGGCTTATTCGCATTTAAACATTTGATTTGCTGTCCACACTTAAGTTTATGGAGGTGTCAGCACTTATTTTCATCATTGTCCGAACTTATAAAGAGATCTGAGTATTGGGTATTTATGTCCGCACTTAGAATCTAGTCTTCTGTCTGTACTTAGAATCAAGAGTGATGTCCGCACTTAACCTTTCAATTCAGTCCGCACATAGTCATCAATCATAGTTCGCACTTATTCAACATTGAAACACTGTGCGCACTTAATCAGCTTGTCCTTGTCCGCACTTGTGAAACATTGTGCGCATTTATTCCGCTTTTGTCTGCATTTTCGCAAATATTGTCCGCACTTGTGAGTTCAATTCAGTCCGCACTTATAAAAATCCTTTGTATCCACACATATTCACTTGTCTTGTGCTCACTTGTCATAATCATCTGCATTTGATCATAATATCATCTAGTACGCACTTGTTCATCAATCTGTTCGCACATAGTGGATCATCAATCTATCCGCACATAATTTGCCTCATCTGCACTTATTCTCTTTTGTCTGTACTTAAGGTGCTCAGTACTTAATTCATCTTGTGCGAACTTGTATTGTCAGTACTTATCACATCTTGTCTGAATTTGTTGAAGTGAAACTATCAGAACTTGTGATCTTGATCAGTATTTGTTGAGATTTCATCAGTAAGTATTAATTGTTTTTGAAACAAATTATTCAAAGTATCAGACACAACAAGGAAGTGGGAAGCAGTGATAAACCTCCCGTGTTGTTGAACAAGTTAGATTATCAGGAATGGACGATACGATTTGAAATATACATCAAAACAAAAGATTTAAAATTGTGGTTATGTATGACGTTAGGTATTGGCGAACAACCTGCTCGGACTTTGACAATTACCGGTTATCTAGCTTTAACTGATTATCAAAGAAAGTATTACGAATGCAAAGAGAAGGCAATGTCTTTGGTTACAATATCGTTACCACAATCTATCCTACACACTTTCATTAACAAAAACTCATCAAAGGAACTGTGGGACAGTTTGAGCGACAGGTACGAAGGAAATGAGCTATTCAAGAATAAAAGACTTGATCGACTAAAAACTCAATTCGTAGTGTTTAAAGCTATGAAAGGTGAATCGTTAAATGATCTAGTAAACAGATTCTACCATTTATTGAGTGAATTGGATCGTAATCAACCAGGAGTGTATACAAAATTCGAAAAGGTGGAAAAGTTTCTAAATTGTTTACCAAAACAATGGAATATGTTTTTCCCCTTAATCAAGGAGAATGCTCAATATGACGAACTCACTCTTTATCAAACAATCTAGAAGATGAAAGGTTACGCATGGACCTTAGATGATCAAGACTTTGATTTCGAGAAGTTCCTTGATCCGGCTTTGTACCGAGCAAAGAAAATTGAAAAGGGAAGTAATTCAGGTGTTGCTTTCATTTTAGAAACTTCTCAAGGAGATCCTGCAAACCAAAGTACCTTTGTCGTTGGTACCAATAGTGGAAGTACCGTTGGTGGAACTCCTATATCCCATGGAACGTCATCGTCAAGTGCTAGACCAAGTGAACCAACCTTGAATGTTCCTAAAATGGACTCTTATTGTCTTAAGCTCAGAGAAGAAAATATGGTACTTCTTGCATCATTCATCATTTGAGAATTTTGCACTTGGAAAATTAGTTGAACCATCGAATCTTGATGAAGATATTGATCAAATCGATCAAGATGAACTGGAAGAGCTCGATCTTTGGCGTTACAAGTAAGAATTGCGAAGAAATTTCTCCACCAAACGGGAAAGAGTTTCATTGGTGGCAACACAAAGACACGAATGGGAATTGATATGACCAAAGTTAAATGCTACAATTGTGGCATCTGTGGTCATTATGCAAGAGAATGTCAAAAACCAAAGAATAGAGAAGGCAACAGTGGTCAAGGAAGCTTAGCAAGATCCAATAACAACAGTCCAGCCCCATGCAATACAACCTCATCTGATAACCTTACTCCTAGTGCTAATAACGCTATGATTGTGCAACCCCTTCAAGCTATCAGTGAGCCACACGGCTGGGGGATTTTAATGGAAGACACAACTACTGCTATTGTTTCACAAGCGTTTGTTCGAAGAGGCAAATGTAGAAGAGTTAACCGCGGTGGCGGAACCTCTAAATCAAAATATGGAAATGGGTAAAATTGTTAAAGCTGAGGAAAACGAGAGAATAAAGAATGAGGAAGAGGAAAGCAGAAAGAAAGAAGAAAAGAAAGATGAAAAAGATCAGATTGAATTCCAGAGATCGCGGCCAAAGAATTGCAACGCTTTGCTGATGAAGAAATGGCAAAGATGAAAGCAGGAAAAATAGAAAGCTCAGATCAAGCTCTCATGGCTAACATCGAAGTACAATCTAAATCTGCCGATAAAAGATGTGCTAGATGCGTAGACTTTGTTGCTAAGTGTGAAAGATACATACTCCATAACAGTAATTTGATTACTGATCTGGAGAAAAGTAGAGAGTTGATTGTCGCGCTTTCGAGGGCCGACAAAGAACATAGAAGTTGGATGATTGCCTTGAAAAAGACATCTCTGAGTTTGAGAGACGACTTGCTCAAGCGACGATTAAGAATCAAGATTTAAAAGTTGAACTTGAAACTTTTTAAAATACCGTTTTAGAAAGGAACAAAATAATTTTAGACAAAGATAACTTGATTCTTGATCTGCAGCGAAAACTTGAGAAGTTCGAAAATTCGTCAGATGTGATGAATTATTGCATAAGCAATCTTTGTCTCAAAGATTCAGAAGATGAGATGTTTGGTGTTGTTTACAAGAAGGTCCCCCCCCACCTGATAACCACAACAATACATCGACACCTTCGATTGATATTGAAATTGTAGATTTCATTCCGACTGCTCTATTAACTGTTGATCCTTTGAGTGAGGAAGAGTCTGAATTCAAATCTAAATCCAAATCGGAATCGGGATCAGAACAAGAGAGTTCGAGTGATGCTAAAACAAATGAAATTTACTTGAGCAAAATTGAAAATTTGATTATCATAAACATTTTAGAAGCCTTAAATGAAGTTCAAAATGTTCAAAAGTCAAAGCCTAACAACAAAAGTAAAACGAATGTTAAAAACATTTCAAAAACTAACTTTGTGAAAGGCGAAAGCTTTAACAAAGAAGGTGAAAAGATTGAAAAAGGTTCAAATTATGACTTGGTGAAACAAAGATCAAAGGGCTCAAACGAATCATCCTCATCCTCGAACAGTCAATGTGAGGATGATCATCAAGAAAAGAATGAAAAGATTGATAAACGTTGATGCTACAAATGTCGTTTGAAAGGACATTTAGCTGCAAATTGTCCAAACGACAATGGAAAGAGTCGTGTTGATCCTGATCTTGATAAACCTTTTGTCACCAAAACACAAAATAACCTAAAGAGAATGAAAAGAAAAGTGGTAATACTTAAAAGGGAGAAAAACCTAAGGTTGTAAAACAAGAAAGCAAACATGTTTCTACACCAACGTTTAAAAATAAAAAACAAAAGGACCAGGAAACCGACTTTTCAGATGGTGATACCCGTCGTGGTTCAGATCGTGGATCGGAATGTCCTTCAGCAAAATGTGAAAGTTGTCAGAAAACCCCTGCTCGACGACCAACTCAAGTAACTTTCGGACCACAAGAACAAGATCAACAATCTAGAGGTTCTTACAACCACAATGTTAAACCTCATTCTCAAAATCGTTACGCTAATAACCGAAACGTGTCACCGACTAGATTTCATGGTCAAAGACAACATTCGGGATACCAACAACGTCATGCTTTTCATGATAATGAGCAACCAAGGTTTTATAGAAGTTTTAGACCTCAACACCATCAAAACTTCGGATATCAAAACTATGGTAGTCGCTTTGGTGGAAATTCTGGGTATAGTAATCGTTCTCAAACTACGCACAATCCTCGATTTGTGGGTGGATGGTCTAACAATTACCGAAGTGGAAATGTTAGAAACAACAATGAAGACGGTTATTTCAACGAACTTTCATTTGTTGATGAATTTGGACAACCCAAGACCTTCACGGCTTGGGTCCCCATTCTAACTGATTTCCTGTTTGAGAATGCAGGAACAACTAAAGAGAGCTATCCATATTTGGTATATCGATAGTGGTTGTTCCATGCATATGATCGGGAACAAAGAATTGTTATCAAATGTGAAATTTATTCGAGTTGGTTATGTTAACTTTGCGGGTGAAAAGGGTGGTTACATCACGGGTGAAGCTTTCATGTCCAACGGCAAGATCACCTTGCAAAAGGTGAATTATGTTGAAGAACTAAAGCACAACTTGCTCTCAGTATCTCAGATCTGTGAAAACAAGTATACAATGCATTTCACGGATAATGTCACACCCCCAAAACACCACATGCGGAAACACCGCGGGATGTGTGACGTACCAGGATCCAGCCACCAATCACATTGAACTATAACCAGTTATTCAATAAAATATTCCATTCATTTCATAAAATAGTTTCAAAACATAAGTTAAACCAAAGAAAACGTTCAGCGGAAGCATAAAGTAAATCGTTAATCAACTGTTTCAAAACAAGTGTTCACAACTAATAAAACATGTATCCAAGAGTCTCGACCCATGACTACTCCAGCACTCCCAGATAGCAAGTTCCAACCATGTATCTAACGACCTGCAAGCATGTAGACAAGTGTGTCAGGCAACGCTGGTGAGTTTAAAGTTTGTTAACACATTTTAGTTACCAGATATAAGTATAAAACATTTCAAAGACTTGATGTTGTTAATAACTCGATTACCGCCGATGGCTCCAGATTATTTGCCCTATTCCCCAATGCCTCTATCAAAGCAATGGTCAAGACTGGGGTCATTAGTTCACTCCCGTCCTCCCCGGTACGGTGTGAGGGTGCCAAACCTAAATAGCACTATTAACTAATACCCTGTTGCCTCCCTAGCAACAAATCGGTAGAAGGGACGTATTTGATAGATATGAGTGTATTAACCGACATCCCAAGTTTAATATTCCAGTCAAACCCAATAACCCGACATTCCTCCCCGGAACGTTTACCAGATGTCCCTCCCCGGGACACATGCTTGGAAAAAAGGCGGTGAACTCACCTTGGATTTGCTTGGTATTTATCAAATTACCCGTTCCAGTTAGTCAACCAACCCTACCGTGGTTAACAATATTATCAGTTTCGTAACAGACTAAATCACGTATTTCACGCAGACTGTATTCATCACCAAGTTTACCACATAACATGAATCAAGTACCCAGTTTGTATACACAGCAACACATAATAGTTGGGTGTACTACTCCCATAAGTGCAACCAGGTTTCTCATCACAAGTAACAATTATTTCTAATGCACATTGACACCTATCAACATGTGCATCATAATGGTTCACACAAAACAACATTACATGTAGCAGGTATTTAGTTTCCATACAAGTCATAATATCCATGTGAATGTTACACAAGTCAAAATAGGAACCAACACTATCATGCACTCAAATAATATGCACAAACATTAATATTCATTATCATGATCATTACAGTGGCATGCTGACGAAGAACCTTCACATCGACGAAGATCCCCTTGACGAAATACCCTATTATTCGTCAGAAACAAGTCGACGAAATACCCATTATTCGTCAGAAACAAGTCGACGAAATACCCATTATTCGTCAGAAACAAGTCAACGAAATACCCATTATTCGTCAGAAACAAGTCGATGAAATACCCCATTATTCGTCGACTTGGGTTCTTCGTCGGGAACCATTGTCACTGAACAGATGGTTTTCAAGTTTATTTAAGTGATTACCCATCACCCTCATAGCAACAGTTACAGATCCATGTTACAAATCAATGACACAGTTCAACACATTCTTACACACGTATATCAATCTACGGTTACCCTCGTTTATTAATACGAACCATTCTATCATTCACAATAGTTCCTAATCGTCATCAGTTAACCATATAAACATATTATCCTTCTATCAAGGAACGAACTCATCAATCAGGATTATCAATTTCATCAAGTATGATAACGTATATCAATCATCGGACTTTCATCATGCATGTATCAGATTTACACTATTGTTAATAACCCTAATCTACACGACATCACAACAACAGAACCATAATCATCAATAATTCATCGAGTAACAACGTTTATACACTAACCTTGATGTGGTATCGATCAGTGGTGCCTAGGGTTTGAGATTCTCGGATGGAAGATGGGGAGCTGCCGTCGCTAGGTTTTAGAGGGGTCTAGGGTTTTTAGTTTTCAACTTACGGTTACTCATCAAAAGTTTACGTTTTAAACGTAACAGGTTGGGCCGCAGACCGCATGGGCCGAATGCCCTTATGGCAAAAAACCCCCATAGATGAAAAATATATTTCGTCGAGTTGGTGGGTGACGAAGATCAAGGTTCTTCGTCGCTAAGGGTCTGTGATGAAAGTCCCATGTTTCGTCGGGTAATGTTTTTGTCATAAAAGGTTTTTATTAAATGCTCAATCATTAAATTACCACATAAATAACTTATACAGAAGTCATTCTAAAATAATATACGTGATACAACCTACAACGAAATATAAAACAGGATTGTAAAACAGGTGACGCGAAAAGGAAAGGTCATGAAATCTCGGGTTGTCACATCATCCCCAACTTGAAAGAAATTTCGTCCTGAAATTTGATAAGCGATCCAAAACAGCATGGTGTTAGATCAGGATGACTGTGGATTTTCCCAGGTGCCACAGATAAGGCTTGTTTCATTCTTAAGCCGGGATTTGTAGTTCCTGAAGATTGGATCATGATGAGAGCTCCAAGAGTGAACAACACCTATGTGATGGACATGCATCCAGTTGTGAACTCCTCTGGTCCAGCGACATGTTTGTTTTCAAAGGCAACAGAAGATCAATCTTTCCTATGATTGGCCACGTGCATCTATGCAAAATGAATCACTTGATAGAGAACAACTTGATGTTGGGTGTTCCTTTACATAGTTTTAACATGCATAGTAAATGTGAATTATGTGAGAAAGAGAAAATCAAACTTAAACCTCATAAGCCTAAATGCATAAACTCTATCCAACAACCACTGGAGCTGCTTCACATGATCCGTTTGGTCCGATCCATGTAACTAGCATTGGTGGTATGTCTTACTGTTTAGCTGTCACATATGACTTTTCAAGATACTCGTGGGTATTTTTCATAAAATCGAAAGATCAAACTTTTGGCATTTTGAAAGATTTGTTTAAACAATTAGAGAAAAATTACTCTTTCCCATCAAAAGAATCAGAAGTGATAACGGAATTGAATTTAAAAATCGATATATGGATGAGTTATGTCATGATATGGGTATTGTTCATCAGTTTAGCGCTCCTTATGTTCCTCAACAGGACGCAGTTGCTGAAAGGAAGAATATGACCCTTATCGAGGCTGCAAGAACCCTTCTCTCAGAATCCAAATTGCCCATTTTCTTTTGGGCCGAAGCTGTAAACCCTGCATGTTATGTGCTGAATCGTGTGCTTACAGTAAAACGGGAAGATAAAACTTGTTATGAACTTCTTGAGAAAAAGAAACAAAATTTGAAAGGTTTCTAGCCTTTTGGGATTAAATGTGTTATCCGACGGACATCAAATCCTCCGAAGTTTGGAGAGATCAGGGAAATTGGTTTCTTCCTAGGTTACGATCTAGGCTCTACGAACAAATGAGTATATAATGTCAAGAAAAGGACGGTGGAAGTGGTCTTTGATATAACTGCTTTGAGTTACGATCCTCCACCATCTGAGTTCGGTCCCAAAACTGGTTGCCAATATGACAAATTATTTTGATTCTTTTTCTTTTCCTGATCTAACAGATGATGAGACTGAGCTAGTGTACTCACACTTGATCGACAAAGAGGAAGTGGATGCAGGTTGGCGTACCAGCATTCCAACAAATGTCTCTTCAAATGATGATTTAGGAGTAAATGTTGCAAGCACGTCAAACGTAAATGATGCCGGAGCTACTCAAACCTCCAATGATGCAAATTCCAGCCACTCCGATGATGACGTCGAAGCTGCTCCCACTTCAAATAGTAACCTTTATGTTAATTTTTCAACATATCCAAATGTTGGTACGACGTCTGGAAATGTTCAAACATCTGGTAATGCATCTGTTGAGGGGGAGATCCAGTCAAACTTGTGTACAAATCTGCAAGTTCCAGCTATTCCTGAAGTTGGACAAATAGGAATCATCCTATTGATAATGTTATCGGGGATCCGCATGGACGAATAATGACCCGAAGCTTAAGCCTTAATTTTATGCAGTGTTTGTTCACAGAAATCAAAGAAGAAGAGATCTACAGTTTAAGCCTGCACAAGTGCTTTATTTCACAGATAGAGTCGAAAAACTACCATATGGCATTGAAAGACAGCTCGTGGTGTGAGGCAATGCAGGAGGAGTTGGCTCATTTTGACAAGCTGAAGGTTTGGAACTTGGTAGATCTTCCTAAGGGCCAGCACGAGATCAACACGAAATGGGGTTTTAAATGTAAAAAGGACGATAAAGGTGTAGTCGTCAGGAATAAAGCTCGTTTGGTGGTGCAACGGTTTAATCAGGAAGAATATATTGATTACATGGAAGTTTATGCGCCAGTGGCATGACTTGAAGCAATTCGTTTGTCCTAGCCTTTGCTGCTCACATGCATATTAAAGTGTATCAGTTAGACATCAAAAGTGCTTTCCTTTACTGGAAGTTGCAAGAAACTATGTATGTATCCCAGCCACCGAGTTTTGAAGCTCCAGATTCGTCGAACAAAGTTTACTTGGTGGACAAAGCTTTATACGGTCTTCATCAGGCTCCTCATGCCTGGTACGAGATGCTTTCAAAGTATTTGTTGGCAAATGGATTCACTCGTGGTGCAATAGATTCCACTATCTACATTTTAAAGAAAGGGGGAGATTTCCTGATTGTGCAAATATATGTCGATGATATTATTTTTGGTTTTTCAAATGAAGAGCTTTGTCGGGAATTCGAACAAGTTATGAAATCAAAATTTGAGGTGTGTGCAATGGGTGAGCTGAAGTTTTTCCTCGGGTTGCAAGTGGATCAAGAAGTGAATTGTACGTATATTCATCAGATGAAGTACGTTGCCTACCAATCATAAGCTGTCAGATGAAAAGGAAAAAGATCCTGAAGTGGATCCTTCGGTTTATTGTGCAATGATTGGTTCCTTAATGTATCTTACTGCATCTCAACCAGACATAATGTTTTCTGTATGTTTATGTGCTAGGTACCAAGCCACTCCGAGAGAATCGCATTTGAAAGCCGTCAAATGGATTTTCCGATATCTTAAAGGTAAACCAAGACTTGGATTGTGGTATCTAGGCAGGTGCCTGATCAATAGGAAATGAACCTCTTCTGGTGTTCAACTGCTTGGAAGCCATCTGATATCATGGCAATGCAAAAAGCAACTTTCAGTGTCGTTGTCCACATGTGAAGCAGAATATATCTTTGTTTCGAGCTACTGTGCTCGGGTCTTGTGGATACACAACAATGCGTGATTACGGTTTGAATTATACACAAACTCCCATCATGGTAGATAATAATTCAGTTATTTCAGTAATAAATAACCTAGTACAGCATTCACGCACTAAACATATAGATGTTAGGCATCATTTTATTCGCGATTGAACTAAAAAAAGGTTTAATTGATGTAGTTAGAGTTGATACCTTAGACAACTATGCAGACCTGTTTACAAAGACATTCGATCGGAAGAGGTTTGAAAACTTAGTCCGAATGATCGGGATGATAAACCCTGAGTTGGATGGTTGCAAAATCCCTCATGGAAACTTTATTTTCCATTTCTTTGTACAGTTTACTGCTTTTCGTTGAACATAAAAATCCATAAAGATTTTACTTAGTTGTAGGATATTTTTATAAAAATCCAAAAACATTAGAAAATGAAAAATTGAGGACGCTTCGATTGTGAGAAGAAATGATAGTACATCGACAGTCATATCTTTTACAGGGTATCTTGTAAAATTTAAACCTAAACTGTTGACAGCTTCATTATATGTTGTAACGATAGGTTTTACGCATTAATAAGAACCTGTTTTGGTATATAAATATAATGAACTATGTAACTTGTGTGTAACATCTCTCGGATATATGGTCTTGGTACCGTAATTTCATTTCAGAGATTACCAAAATTCTGAGGTACTAGGTGTTTATATCTGATTATTATCTGGGGTATTATACATGGTCTTTTGATTTTGCGTCAGCAATGGCCGAGACCTCGTATAATACTTTGCTAAGCGCTTTGTTTGTGCACAAACCCTCCAGGTGGATTTCTTTTTTGCCTAACAGTCATCACCGAATGATATGTTCAAAGCTTGTCACCACCGGGTGAACAACTGAAAATATATGTTACCACCGGGTACATAAAACTAAAAAATTCTAAAGTGCAACAAAAGATACCAAACTGATGGTACACCACCTAAATTCAAGCCTTCATCTCTCTGTTGGTGTGGTGGCACTAACCTGAGCTCTCAAGGTTTCGCAATTTTAGCCGGATACAGATAATATTTGGATATACTCACCTGTAAGATGTAATTTTTGGTAGTCTTGATACGGGAGTATATTCTGAGATCAGGAAAACAGTTATATCAATTAATAAGACACTTAATTGCATATCTCAAAAACAGTGTTTGAACACGTGCTAAAGCTTAAGTGGACAAGTATAACGTTAAACATCTTGAACTATCATTATCATTCTATGTACTTAAATTCGTTAAATGGATACTAACTGTGCTAGATTTTGATAGATAAGCCTATATGATCTTCCTGTCCGCATTTTCATAAATAAGATGACGCTTGTAAATATCTTCATTACATTTCTGTTTCAAATATTGAAAAATTACAAAAAGATTTTCGTTGTGTTTTAATTTAAAGTTTGAAAAATACAAAAAGATTTTATTTCTTGTTTCTATGAGTGGGCTTTATATTTTTAACGATACTCAAAAAGGTTTTTACAATTTTGAAAACGGATTAAAAACAATCCGGTGAGATAATTTAAAATAAGTCTTGCTAAATTTGTCTAAGTGTGGATCTTCGTGTGGGATGTGGTGTTAATTTAGTTCCAAGTTGTTTGATATCTTACTATGTATGAGTTACTTAGAAAGTTCCTAGACTGTTATGGTTTGGGTCTGAGCATTCTAATTTGTTTTTGACAAGCTATTTTAGATTATCTGAAAGAAGACAGGACTCGATTTTCGGTGTACTCGAGTTGTTCGATGATGTGTAAAGAACAAGGCTGGAACGGGAAGCAGCTTCTCGAAGATTTGATGACGATTTGCAGATCTCGCATGTATCAAGGGGGAGTCTGTAAACGCACCTTAGGATGATAAATGTTGGATGCTGCTACTCGAAGATTGGATGAAGATTTGCAGATCCCACATGTATCAAGGGGGAGACTGTAAATGCACCTAAGTTTGATAAATGTTGGATGCTGCTGAAGTTTGAATCTTCATGGACTGAACTTGTAATTAGTTGAAAGTTCATTCACAAAGTTGGACAAGTATACGGTTTCTATAGTACGAATTTATTGAATAATGTTGTTAGTATTTTTAATTCTTGCTTGTGTTCGAATTTGAAGCTCTTAGGGGTATTTGTCCGAATTTGTAGTTCTTGGAGTGCCAGTACTTATTTGTTAAGTACTAACAAAGGTTTCTTATTGTTTTGTCCGTATTTAGGTCTAGGGTTTCATTTGTAAGGACTTATGTGTCCATACTAGACTCTGTATATATATTCTCAGTGAATAGATGAAACAGTTGTTGTTTCTGGAGAAACCTTCTTGTACAAGATTGAATTCTAGAGTGAGAAACAAACCCTAACTGAGTGTTCACAGATTGTTTGGTTCTCTCATTTTCTACATCTTTTGTACGAGCTCTACGGTGCGGTACGAGACACCCGGATCTATCGACACACATGTGATGTGCAGAAAGCACCGCGTGTCTCGTACCGCACTGTAGAGCTCGTACAGAAGGTATAGAAGATGAGAGGACTGAACAATCTGTGAAAACACTGAGTATTCACAGATCACAATCACACGCAGTGAAGAACATACAAAGTTAGGGTTTGTTTCTCTCTCTAGAATTCAATCTTGCACAAGAAGTTTTCTCCAAAAACAAAAACTGTTTCATTCATTGACTGAGAATATATATACAGAGTATAGTACAGACACATAAGTCCTTACAAATGAAACCCTAGACCTAAATACGGACATAACAATAAGAAACATTTGTCAATACTTAACAAATAAGTACTGACACTCCAAGAACTACAAATTCGGACAAATACACATAAAAACTTATATGTTTAGACAACCACATAAACTTATATGTACTCACACTCCAAGAACTACAAATTCGAGCAAGAATTATAAGTACTGACAACAATATCAAATTCGGACTATAGAAACCCTATACTTGTCCGACTTTGTGAATGAACTTTCAACTAATTACAAGTTCAGTCCTTGAAGATTCAAACTTCAGCAGCATCCAACATTTTATCAAACTTAGGTTCATTTATAGTTAGATCAGGTAAAGCAATGGAATCAAACAATTTGTCATATTTATAACCAGTTTTGGAACCGAACTCAGATGGTGGAGGATCGTAACTTAAATGAGTTATATCAAAGACCACTTCCACAGTCCGTTTCTTGACATTGTATACTCATTTGTTCGGAGAGCCTAGATCGTAAGCTAGGAAGAAACCAACTTCTCCGATCTCCCCAAACTTTGGAGTATCTGATCTCCGTCAGATCATACACTTAATCCCAAAAGGCTGGAAACCTTTCAAATTTGGTTTCATTTTCTCAAGAAGTTCATAAAAAGTTTTATCTTCCCGTTTCACTATAAGCACACGATTCACCACACAGCATGCGGTACAACTTCGGCCCAAAAGAACACGGGAAATTTGGATTATGAGAGAAGGGTTCGTGTAGCCTCGATAAGGGTCCTATTCTTCCTTTCAGCCACTCCGTTCTGTTGAGGATCATAGGAGCGCTAAACTAATGAACAATACCCACATCACGACGTAACTCATCCATATATTGGTTTTAAAATTTAGTTCCGTTATCACTTCAAATTCTTTTGAATTCTTTTGATGGGTAATGAAAGATTTTTCTCTAATTGTTTAAACAAATCTTTCAAAGTGCCGAAAGTTTGATCTTTTGATTTTAAGAAAAATACCCATGAATATCTTGAAAAATCATCTGTTACAACCAAACAGTAAGACATACCACCAATGCTAGGTACATGGATCAAACCAAACAAATCCATGTGAAGCAACTCTAGTGGTTGTTGGATAGATTTTATGCGTTTAGGCTTATGAGGTTTACGTTTGATTTTCCCTTTCTTACAGAATTCACATTTATTGTGCATGTTAAAACTAGGTAAAGGAACACCCACCAACAAGTTGTTCTTTATCAAGTGATTCTTTTTGTTTAGATGCACATGGCCCATCCTTCGATTCCATAGGAAAGATTGAACTTCTGTTTCCTTTGAAAGTAAACACGTTACCGGACCATAGGAGTTCACAACCAGATGCATGTCCATCACATAGGTGTTGTTCACTCTTGGAGCTCTTATCACAATCCAATCTTCAGGAACTACAAATCCCAACTTAAGAACGAAACAAGCCTTATTCATGAAATGCATTGTATATTTGTTATCACAGATCTGAGATACTGACAGCAAGTTGTGCTTCAGTTCTTCAACATAGTTCACCTTGTGCAAGGTGATCTTGCCGTTGGACACGGAACCTTCACCCATGATGTAACCACCCTTTTCACCTGCAAAGTTAACATAACCACCTCGAATAAATTTTAAAATTGATAGTAATTCTTTGTTCCCTGTCATATGCCTGGAACAGCCACTATCGATATACCAAATGTAGATAGCTCTCTTCAGCTGTTCCTTCATTCTCAAAAAAAATCAATTAGAATGGGGGACCCAAACCGTGACGGTCTTGGGTTGTCCAAATTCATCAACAAACGAAAATTCCTTGAAATAACCATTTTCATTGCTGATTCTAACATTTCCAGCATGGTAATTAATAGAATATCCACCCGCAAATCGACGATTGTGCGGACTTTGAAAACGGTTATTATACCCAGAATTTCCACCAAAACGATTACCAGAGTTTTAATATCCGATGTTCTGACTGTGTTGATGTCTAAAAATTCTATCAAATTTTGGTTGCTCGTTATCATGAAAAGCATGTTGTTTTTGGTAACCCGAATGTTGTCTTTAACCGTGAAATCTGGCTGGTGATATGTTTTGGTTATTAACGTAATCATTTTAAGCATGAGGTCTAACATTGTGGTTGTAAGAAGCTCCAGATTGTTGATCTTGTTCTTGTGGTCGAACGTTACATGAGTTGGTCATCGAACAGGGGTTTTCTGACGGCTTTCACGTTTTGCTGAATAACTTTTCGATTCACGATCTGAACCACGACCACTACCGTCATCTGAAAAGTCAGTTTCCTGATCCTTTTTTTTTATTTTTAACATTTGATTTAGAATCTGGTTTGCTTTCTTGTTTTACAACCTTAGGTTTTTCTAGAGTTTACCACTTTTCTTTTAATTCTTTTTAGGTTCATTTTGTGGTTTGGTGACAAAAGGTTTATCAAGATCAGGACCAACATGACTCTTTCCATTGTCGTTTGGACAAGTTGCAACTAAATGTCCTTTCAAATGGCATTTGTAGCAGCATCGTTTATCAATCTTTTCACTCTTTTCTTGATAATCATCCTCACATTGATTTCTCGAGGACAAGGATGCTTCATTTGAGACTTTTGCTCTTTGTTTCACAAAGTCAGAATTGGAAGCTTTTTCAATTTTTTCACCTTCTTTGTTAAAGCTTTTGACTTTCATAAAGTTGGTTTTTGAAATGTTTTTAACATTTGTTTTACCTTTGTTTTTAGGCTTTAGCTTTTGAACATTCTGAACTTGATTTAAGGCTTCCAAAATCTTTGAGTCAATTAAATTTTCAATTTTTCTCAAATCAATTCCATTTGCTTTAGCATTACTCGAACTCTTTTGTTCTGATTCTGACTCAGATTCTGTTTCAGATTCAGATTGAGACTCTTCCTCACTCAAAGGATCAACAGTCAACGGAGCAGTCGGAATGAAATCTGCAATTTTAGGATCAATTAAAGGTGTCGATGTATAGTTGTGGTTACCAGGTGGGGGAACCTTCTTGTAACCAACATCAAATATCTCATCTTCTGAATCTTTGGGACGAAGATTGCTTATGCAATAATTCATCACATCTGACGAATTTTCGAACATCTTAAGTTTTCACTTCAAATTAAGAATCAAGTTATTTTTGTCTAAAATTATTTTGTTCTTTTCCAAAACAGTGTTTTGACAAGTTTCAAGTTCAGTTTTTAAATCTTGATTCTTAACTGTCGCTTGAGCAAGTCATCTCTCAAACTCAAAGATGTCCTTTTTCAAGGCAAGCTCCTGACTTCTATGTTCTTTGTTGGCACTCGAAAGCGCTACAATTAACTCTCTAGATTTCTCTAGATCTGTAATCAAATTACTGTTATGGAGTGCGTATCTATCACACTTCGTAACAATGTCTACGCATCTAACACATCTTTTATCGGTAGGTTTAGATTGTACCTCGATGTTAGCCATGAAATCTTGATTCGAGCTATCTTCTTTTCCTGCTTTCATCTTTGACATTTCTTCATCAGCAAAGCATTGCATTTCTTCGGCTACGATCTTGAATTCAAACCGATCATTTTCATCTTTCTTTTCTTCTTTCTTTCTTCTTTCTTTCTTCTTTCTTCTTCCTCATTCTCTCTTATCTTGTCTTCCTCAGCTTCATTGATTTTATCCATTTCCATATTTTCACTTAAAGCTTCCGCCAACACAATCAATTCTTCCACATTCGCCTCTTTGAACAAATCTCCAAACCCTTCTTCAACGATATCAGCAACAAAAGCTTGTTAAACAATAGAAGTACTTGTTTCTTCCATTACAATCCCCAAGTCGTGTGGCTCACTAATATCTTGAAGGGGTTGAACAATCCTGGCACTATTATCACTAGGAGTAAGGTTATTAGATGAGATTGTTTTTGAAGTGGTAGTGGTAGAAATTGTATTGGATGGGATTGGACTGTTGTTGTTTGATCTTGCTGAGCTTCCTTGACCATGGTTGCCTTCTCTATTATTTGGTTTTCAACATTCTCTTGCATAATGACCATAGATGCCACAGTTGTAGCATTTTACTTTGGTCATGTCAATCCCCATTCGTGTCTTAGTGTTACCACCAATGAAACTCTTTCCCGTTCGCTGAAGAAACTTCTTTGCTCTTCTTACAAGTAACGTGATACTTAATTGAAAATCGAGCTCTTACAATTCATCTTGATCAATTTGATCAAGATCTTCATCAAGAGTCGATGGTTTAACTAATTTTCCAACTGCAAAATTCTCGAATGCCGTCATGAACGATGCAAGAAGTGCCATATTTTCTTCTATGAGCTTAAGACAATCCGAGTTGATTTTAGGAACATTCAAGCTTGGTTCACTTGGCCTAGCACTTGACGACGACCTTGCATGAGATATAGAAGTTCCACCAACGGTACTTCCACTGTTGCTTCCAACGACAAAGGCACTATGGTTTGCAGGATCTCCTTGAGTAGCTTCTTTTGAAATAAAAGCAACACATAAATTGCTTCCCTTTTCAATTTACTTTGAATGGTACAAAGTCATATCTTGGAGCTTTTCGAAGTCAGAGTCTTGATCTTCTAAGGTCCATGCGTAACCTTTCATCTTCTGGGTTGCTTAATCAAGAGGGAGTTCGTCATATTGAGCACTGTCTTTGATTAAAGCAGAAAACATATTCCATTGTTTTGGTAAACAATTTAGTAACTTTTCTACCTTTACAAACTCGGTATACAATCCCGGTTGGCTTCAATCTAACTCACACAACAAATGGTTAAATCTGTTTACTAAATCATCCAATGATTCACCTTTCATAGCTTTAAAGACTACGGATTGAGTCTTCAGTTGATCGAGTCTCCTTTTCTTGAAAAGCTCATTTCCTTCGTATTTATCGCTCAAACTATCCCACAATTCCTTTGATGAGTTCTTGTTACAAAAAGTGTGTAAGATAGATTGTGGCAACGACAGTGTAATCAAGGACATTGCCTTCTCTTCGCATTCATAATATTTTCTTTGATCATCAGTTAAAGAGAGATAACCGATAATTGTTAAATTGCAAGCAGATTATCCACCAAGACCTGACGTCATACATAGCCACATCCTTACATCTTTCGCTTTGATGTATCTTTCAAACTGTATCTTCCATTCAGGATAATCTAACTCGTTCAACAATATAGGAGGTTTATCGCTACTTCCAACTTCATTGTTATGTTTGATACTTTGAACAACGGTGTTCAAATTGTTTGCCATCTTCATTGTGTCTTTGTTTTAAAAATTGTTAACCCTTACTGATGAAATATCAACAAATTCAACAAATTCGCACCAAAAATCACAAGTACTGACAAACACTCTCAACGAATCTACAAATACAGACCAATAATGATTTTTTAAGAGCTGACAACTTGAATTTCTCTTGTAAATGCGGACACTGATGAAGAATAAGATCAAGTGCGGACAAGTTCAAAATTGAAAACCCTAAATGTGGACAAGATTTCAACCAACTCTAAGTGCGGACATCTTTACAAGACTTAAGTGCGGATAAGGAGAGTTCAAGGAGTTTTCACAAATGCGCACAAGGTCAACTCTTAAGTGCGGACTAGCTTATGCCCATATAAGAAAATGTGGACAATAAGAAATAAGTGTGGACAAGTTCCAAATTGAAAACCCTAATAATGCTTGTGTGGATTTTAATATCTAAGTGCGGACAAATAACTATGTGCGGACACAAACCTGAAGTGCGGGCTAGAACATGACTTTTAAGTTCGGATGGCATAAATACGGACCAGTTGTAAATTCAGACAAGATGAATTATGTGCAGACAGACGATAACCCAATAAATTCGGATGAACTTAATCATAAGTGCGGACAAGATTTGAACATATAAGTGCGGACTAAAGAATCAAGTGCGCACAAGTTCAAGATGTAATAAATGCGGACAAGGTTGAAACCCTAAGTGCGGACAATATTGATAAGTTCTGATGAAAACCACAAACTCCGACAGTTATATTTTGAGGATATTCGGACAAAACCACAAGTAATGAGAAGGGTTTATTCAAATTCAGACAAAAACAACCAACTTCTGAATTTATTTCCCAAGTGTGACTACACACTAGGTCATCAATAACTTCAGAAGAACAAATACGGACAAACAACAATCCCAAAATAGATCTGAAAGCAAATGATTGCTTACCTCATCAATCTTCTTCAAAAACCAAGAGAATTTGAAGAAAACTTTTAGATCTGACATAATCTGAGCACAATCTCAACAATCAAATCAAGCACAAACACTCACAAATAAAACCTAATCGCTATCCATCATGAAAAATCAGGAAACAGGTGAAGAATCCATGAAAAACATGAGAAAAGCATGAGAAAACCCTAGAAAATTGAAAACTCTCTAGAATGAACAAAACTGATCAAAATCTAAGCTCCAACACGACGTCTACAGTGGTAAGAGCACTCTCTATATCGAGCCTGCTCTGATACCACTTGTAAAGTCGTCTTCCAACTACGAGTAGCACCTCGAACACACGAACCCGGACCGATCAACACACACGCGATGTGCGGAAACCACCGCGTGTCTCGTACTGCACCGTAGAACTCGTACAGAAGGTGTAGAAGATGAGAACTGTGACAACCCGAGTTTCCAAGATCTTTCCTTGACACGTTAATTGTTACAAACTCTGTCTTTGAAAATTTATTTGAGTATGTGTACTATTTAAATATGTGTATTATTGAGTATGTGTAATTTATGACTTGACTAGTTGTTACAAACTTGTTATAAACTATTAAACTGGTCACAAATCACAAGTATACCCGGCGAAACCCTAGTGCTATAACCCCAATCTGAACTTGACGAAACCTTAGAGATTCGTTCATCATCTTACTCGACGAAACCTTAGGGTTTCATCGCTGTGGGAGTTTCGCCGGAACGGGCTTCGGCTCAAACATGTCCTGGTTATATTTAAACGTAATACGTCAGTTAGAAAACCCTAGACTCACTCTAAACTTGCCAAAAGCAGCAAACTCTCTCTCGAAACATCATCTCTTTGGATTAACAACCCTAGCGACTGTATTAAGGTTAGCATTTACTTGTTCATTAGATCTATTATGTATGAATACGATGAATTAAATTGATGTACTTGTGTGGTTAGGGTAGTTCAATGAAGTCTTGAATGTACTTGTGTTTCTTCATGATCAGTGATGGATTAGATTGATGATTAGATGTTAATTGGGTAATTGTTATGATTATGATAATCGTATGAGTATGTGGATTGTTAAGGCACTTGTTACATGATGATGATAATTGAGAAATTGATTAATTACTCGATGTTTATGATGAAACTGTTGATGATGATTAGGGTTTAGAAACTGTCAAAACACGTAACCGCTGTTTGTGTACATAACTGTTACAAGACGAAACCTAAGAGACTTCTGTCATACTGTATCTCGACGAAACACTGGGGTGTTTCGCCACAGGTTATCTCGACGAAACTGGGGTGTTTTGCCATTGGCTATCTTGACGAAACATGACATGTTTCGTCACACATGGAATCGATGAAACCTAGGGACTTTCGCCGTAAGGGAGGTTTCGCCGTGTGAGTCTTTTGATGTGAATAGTAAGTACTGGGAAGTGTATGAGGATAGGCATTTGTTAGTATGTTGGACTCATCTGTTATGCTGTGTGTAACTCACATGTGAACCTATGATTAGGAGGGTGAAATTGTTAACTGATATACTGTGATTCTGCAAGAGGTATATGTTGGGTTTTTCACATGTTTATCAAAGCTATTTTATCCGTATAAAATAAAAACGCAGCGGAATATATATATATATATATATATATATATATTTAAAACATGTTGATTTCAAGATATAAAACCCATTTTATATGCAAAACCCAATCTCCGGATCCATATACGAACACTTATGACTTGGCTTTATCTCATGCAATGAATCGGATGTTTTATTTAAATATTCATTATTGGTTCAATGTGATTGGTGGCTTGGATCCTGGTACGTCACACGTCCCGCGGTGATTCCGCATGTGGTATTTTGGGGGTGTTACAGTTTGGTATCAGAGCCACTGGTTGTAGTGAACTAGGTTTTAAAACGTTTTTTATAAAACCAGACTATAACCGAACAACTTCGAAAACCGACCATGACACTCAGCTCCAGATTGCAAGTTTCGTCTTCTGTTTATTTTATGCATCACTTGTTTAGTAGTCACACACTCACATCCTGCATGAAACAACATACTAGATACTATGGTGATTTGATAGTGAGACACTAGTTTTCGACTTTTGTGAATCGTAAATCCAGTGATACCTTCTGCTTTGCTACTTGAATGCGGAAGAAACTTTTAGCACATGTTAAGAGGCACTGTGATGAGCATGCAAATTGCCTTATTATTATGGGTGCACACATAATAATAACGTAAGGTGCATGTAAGTCCCAGTGAGGCTTAACGAGTGTGAGAAGGGTTCCGCCCTAATGTGTGTAAACTTGGTAGATTGTAGACTTCAACGTGATGCTTGACTTTTACCTCATTTCGACTCTTAAATTTGTTCCCTCTCCTTATATAGAATCATGAGTGGATGAAGTCATGGACGTGGTCACATCGCGATGACCCAAGCTGAGCTGACAAACTTAATCAACACACGTGTGGCTGAGGCGTTGGCAGCCTACCAAGCTGGTACGATATGTGCCAAAACTTCTTTATTCTCGTGTCGCGTACACAATTTTTACCCTTGTGTTGTATTTCCTTTCGTCCATTAGGTCATCACCCGCCTGCTTGCACTTTCAAGACATTTATGGATTGTAAGCCACAGACATTCAGTGGGACTGAAGGGATTGTGGGGTTACTGCGTTGGTTCGAGAAGGTTGAGTCGGTATTTTCCATGTGCAACTGTCCTGCTGGGGACAGAGTGAAGTATGCTATGGGCACACTCGAGGATGGTACCCTGACATGGTGGAATGCCCAGGTTCAGATGTTGGGCATTGAGGAGGCAAATGCCACTACTTGAAATGATTTTAAAGAGTTGATAAGGGAGGAGTATTGTCCTCGTGACGAGATTTAGAAACTAGAGAATGAATATTATGATCTTAAGATGGTGGGATCTGAGATTGAAGCATATGTGAAATGGTCACATGAGTTGGCTATCATGTGCCCGAACTTGTCCTGACCTCCGCACCGGAGAATAGAATTGTTCATCAAGGGATTAGCTCCACGAGTGAAGGGTTTGGTTACTGCAGCGAACCTCAACAACCTACCCCAGATTATCCATTTGGCTCACAAGATCACCGATCAGGAGGTGGAGAGTGGCTCACTGCCACCACGTGTTTCTGCTACTACTGCTACTGCAACCACAGCTACTACGCCTACTAGTGACAACAAGCGAAAATGGAACGACACTGACAAGGCAACCAGTGCCAGTCAATCGCAGAAAAGGCCTGACAACAGCAACAACCATAGCTTCAGTCAATCATCTTCAGTTAACCAAGGCCAGGGCAGCAATCAGAATCAGAGCATCTATGTGGGGAAAAAGCCGCAATGCAACAAGTGTGGCTATCATCATTATGGGCAGTGTGTCCGGTCTTGCCGTAGGTGCGAAAAGGTGGGCCATGAGGCCAAAGACTGTAGAGCCCCGTAACCAAAGCAGCAGCAAAATTAGTAGTATCAGCGACAGCAAAGGCAACAACCCCATCAGAACCAGGGCTTTAAGAAGGGGTGTTTCCAGTGTGGGGATGAGGGCCACTTTAAGCGGGATTGCCCTCAGTTGAATCAGAATGTTAACGACAACAACAACCGCTAGAACAACAACAATGTTGGAAACAACAACAACAACAACGGCGACAATGGGGGCAATGGTGCTCGTGGAAGGGTATTCACGATCGGTGCTGGTGATGCTAGAAACGAAGGCAATGTCGTGACTGGTACGTTTTCTGTGAACAATCTTATTGCTTCTGTGTAATTTGATTCTGGTGCCGATTGGAGTTATGTATCTCTAGAGTTTAGTCAGCGAGTAGGGTTAACTCCAACACCTTTAGAGGTTAAGCATGTAGTAGAACTAGCCGATGGTAAAACGATAGAAGCTTCGCATGTTCTTTTTGGGTGTAAACTACATCTCGTGAGTCAAGTTTTTGACATTGATCTCCTTCCTGTTACCTTTGGTAGTTTTGACGTAGTGGTTGGTATGGATTGGTTGTCTAAACATCAAGCTGAGATTCTATGCAAGGAGAAGATTGTACGTATTCCTCTCCCTAGTGGAGAGTCATTATCGGTTCAAGGGCATCGTAGTGGGACGATGGTTGGTATTATCTCGGAAATGCAAGCGCAGAAGTGTCTATGAAAGGGGTATCCTGCAATTCTAGCACTAGTTACTGATACTCCATCTGAAGAAAGAAAGATCGAGAATCTGCCAGTTGTACGTGAATTTGCCGATGTATTTCCTGAGGAACTTCCTGGTTTACCTCCTCACCGCCAAGTGGAATTTCAGATTGATCTTCCGCCAGGAGTGTCACACCCCCAAAAATCCACACGCGGAGTATCACCACTTGGAGGCGTGACTGACCAGGATCAAGCCACCAATCATATTGAACATAACAAATAATAAGTAAAATTCAACCACACAATATGAAAGGTGTTTCAAATCAAAAACGTAGTTAAGTGTTTAGCGGAAGCATAATTGTAAAACACAATGTAAGCATTAAGTACGAAATAAAGTAATATTTTTAGCATGGCACACACTGCCATGTCCCACAACGACCGCGCCTCCCAGTGCAAGCTCCATGAGTACCTAACGACCTGCAAGGCATGTAACAACGAGTCAACAACAAAGTTGAGCGAGTTCACAGTTGGTTGTTTAGTTATAGCATTCGTTTCGTAAATCAAATGTACGTTTTGTAAACCATGTATCGTATTAATTCGTATCGCGGTCTCCCAGACATGTTTGCGAAGATTAGTGGGGGCTTCCCATGTGTTACTAGACCGTGCGTATCGACTACTACGAAAATGTAAGTGGTGCCCTAAGTCAATGTCTATCAGCACTGACCCTTTGCCCATAGTCCATTAGTACATGCCCGTCCGACTGGCACGGTGTGAGGTTTGTTAAACCTAATAGTTCTATTAACTAATGACCCGCTCGCCATAGGCCTCGGCGATTAAGTCGATATAAATGAGGGACTTCAATGATAGAGGTTTGGTCCAGTGTGTAATCTTGGCATCCAACCCACGGAGGATGGTTGTAAGTATGAGTGTACGTAGGTTTTACGTACGTGCCCTTCAATCCGAGGACAGTAAAAAGTAGTTTAATAGTAATGATAGTACGAGTAGTTATTCAATCCCATTCTCAACCCTTGGGAATCCCATGCCTTGGAAAGAGTGTGAACTCACCTTGGTTTGCTCGGTATGCTAAACTATGTGCTCACAAGTAATCAATCAAGTCCTATAGTATGCACATTTATTCAATCAGTTCAAGTTCGTAAAGTTTCACATGGAATCAGTATCACAGGTGTGTTTGGCAGTTAACATGATGCATCACACAACAGTTAATCATATTCATACAGTTCCTGATTCACATAAATGTCTTTTGCAGTTTATTCTAACATAATTACCAATAACATACTTAACGGGGTTAGCAAGCTTAACTGGATTAACATGTTTATAACAGAGTTACATCTAACTGAATAAATAAACTAACTGAGTTCACTAAACTAACAGAGTTAGTACTTTATAGGTTCAATAAACTAACAGTGTACATGAAATCATATGTGACGAAATCCTTTATGTGGCGAAAACACTTTATGGCGAAAACCCTTTGGGCGAAATCCCTTACTGGCGAAATCACATGTGACGAAAACCAAGGGGTTTTCGTCGAATTCATGGTTTGGCGAAAACACTTAAGTGTTTTCTTCTGGTACATCATCAGCATCAACAATACAGCAACATACAGAACCCTAATTAACATCCGGCCGTTTCATCTTGCACAAAACTAAACAGTCATCATTCCATTACAATAATCAATCATTAGACACAATCATGAGAGCATCAATTAATCGAGAGCACTTACTGTGTCACACCCCTTTCTGCGGCGAAAGCACGAGGTGTGATCATGAAAGGCTCTCATTGCATACGAAGAGTAAACATACTACATGCTCAAAAATAACTTCAAATATTACATTACCAAAAACATATGTCGAGTGTTTACAACACTAGATAACATATTGTCTTAAAAGTCACGACTTTATTTAAAGATAAACAAAGCGACATCCACGAGCATGAGTAAGACCACGCGCACATCCATCCTAGTTACCTGAAATACATGTGAGTTTTGGAAAAACGTCAACATAAAGTTGGTGTGAATTCATGCAGTTTTGTATTTCATGTTTGTATACTTTGTATGAAAACATAGTTTGTGAGTAAATCAAGTTTTCATATATAAATTCAGTTTCATGTGTACACCACGTACACATGTATAATTCAATTTCTTCTTGAGTACCCCACGTACTCAAGTATAATTCTCATTCTCTTGAGTACCCCACGTACTTCAAGTATAATTCAATCTTCTTGATTACCCCACGTACTTCAAGTTATATATCAATTTTAGTATGGTATGAATTTTATGTAAATACAGTATTTCTGTAATTATCAGATTGTTAATGGGTTGCAAAGCCATTAACATGTGGCACGTCATAGGAAGTCACCAAACCTAAGGCATTTAATTGGTATATTCTGAGACACAAAAGCACTACTCGATTCTCGCCCCGATCGGTAGTGTGGCTGCCAGGCACCCGTTAGATCTAACCTTTTGTTCTGCGGTCTAAGTATGTACACGATTAATGGTGCTTCTGTACCCTATTCGTGACACTATTTCTCATAACGCATCCTACTTGGTTCTCGTTCTCACCAAGCGCGTTTGTTGTTATCATTTCTCATAGCGCCTCTTACTTGGTTCTCGTTCTCACCAGGTGCGCTTCTCATATTCTTATATTTCGTCACACTTGGTTCTCGTTCTCACCAAGTGTACTTCTTGTATTTATATTTCGTCACACTTGGTTCTCGTCCTCACCAAGTGTACTTCTTGTATTTATATTTCGTCACACTTGGTTCTCGTTCTCACCAAGTGTACTTCTTGTATTTATATCATACCAATTATAAATTTGTACTTTTGTACATGTATTTCACCCCCGAAGTTATAAAAACTGAACACAGTTAAAGAGAAAAGGGGGAGCATGAACTCACAACTTTGCGTTCCTAGCGTCGTAAACTCCACCGGATTTGCTTACTTAACGTCGTAACCTATACGCGTTTTCTTATCGTTAGTCACTAGACTTGCGTCGCACAAGTACAGTCACTCTCTTTTGTGTATATTTTCTTGTGTTAAAAATATTCTATATTTTTAACTACGTATCTTACTTATATTATTTTCTCCAAAAATAAATATAAGTCTTTTATGTTTTGCACTTTGCACCCGAATTATGTATCTTGTATGTTGTATGTGTATTTTTATATTTCTACTCCTCATGAGTATTTAGTGTATTTTTAAGTCTTAATACACTAGCACGTATAACACATACTATATACACTCAGCACACAAGTTGGTGATCAAATAATATACATTTTTCTTTCAAAAATATATACTTAACACCCATTTTATTCTTGAAGAAATCCTCATTTCTTATCACCAAAAATTAGGGAAACCTTAGTAATACTTTTAAACACATTTTTAGGGAATAAGTTTCTCAGAAACTTATATTTTTCTAAGTGTCAAAATTTATAAAAATTTTGACAGAGTTTCCCCTAAAAATGGAGGTTTCCCACGTTTTCAAAACGTGTGTTTATTTTCTTTTAAATCATCATCAATCATCAACAACAATTATCAACAATAATCACTACTTTCATGAACTTGAATATTTACAAAAATGTGTAGTAACTTACTAGCACATTTAGTAAGTCTTGTTATCTTTAAAAATAAGTTTAATTTCTTAAAAACTTTATTTTTAAAGATTATGAAGTTTTACAACTTCTAGTCGGTTTTTACGAAAATTATTTCTTTGTTAAAGCTTTTGTTGCACAAGTGTCCATACACTTGTTTGTTCACAAAAACCACTTTTGTTTGTGTAAGATCCGGTTTTAAAACATGTGATTTCTTGGACACTTGGTCCTTTGAAAATACCGCTTGTAGATACGTAGATCTACTAGTTTTAAACACTATTTCACAAGTTAAATTGCTTTTACACAACAAAAATACTTTTACACAAGTCCATGTCTCGTGTGTGGTAGAGTTTCACCCTTTAACCCTTGTGTTAACTAAAAACGAGCTTATGTTAAGATCAACGATCTTACCAAACCGGGTTAAACGATGATCCGAGCTACCACATCGTAGATCGGGTCTAGATAACCATATATTTCAAATACTACAACTTTTACACATCACATATACTATTAACCACCATTTTTAGAGTTTTTACTAGACTTTAATGCATCAAATCATATGTTAACGATATTTAACCGACATAAATCCTTTTAACCACCTTAGATAAGCTTAAATATGAGTTTTAAGTGTTATACCTCTAGCTCGGGGCTAGGGAAGAATCTTGACGAAAAAGAGGTGGATAAAAGCTAACGGAAGTGGTCCTTCGCGTTCCGCTTGCACCAATCTTCCTTATACGAGACCCTCCACCTTTGTATGTATATTAAATGGCAAGATGGAATAAAAAAAATTGATGGTGGGTGGGCTCCTAGGTCTCGGCTGAGAGTCAAAGAAGGGAAAAGAGATAGCAAGATTTTTTTTGAGTTGGTGGAGTGAAAGGTAATGTGACCTTGTGGTCATCTTTATAAGCCATCTTTAGTGTATTATCCTCTAGGTATAATGTTCCCTAGATCCAAGACATAAGCAATTAGAATATTCAAAAAAAATTTGGTGGGTGTGTCCTTAGGAGAAATCTGATCGTTCAAAGGGGGTTGGCTATGGTTTGATTGCAACTAATAAGTTAGTGTATAGTTATTTTATTAGAGAAAAAAAAAAGAAATAATTAAGTTACTAGTGGGTAGTAATTATAACGGGTGTTAGGGTATTCAGGGACCCTAACTGACTCAGAAATTTATAGATAGTGAAAATAATAATATTTTCATATCTCGGGTATAGTCCGGTTGTTCGGTTATATACCGATTCGTTAAAGTGCTAAATTACACCTTTTAGTATCTAATAAGTGTCTTTTTGTAACACTATCGGTTCCCAACACTTAGGGAAATATTCTGGATAATAAAACGACATTTCTGCATAATATTTATATGTTCAAATGCTGAATTATTCCTGAATTATATAAATTCTGCACTTAAAGTGCGTTTCGGGTGCTTTTTAGTGCGTATTTTTGCTTTCGTATTGCATATATATTAACCCTTGTATGTACTCTTGGGTTTTAATGCATTCTTGTTGTCGGACCTACACCTAGGTTCCAATTTTATTGTCTGGCTGCTTTCTGCAGTTCCGTTGACACATAGTGTCTTACCGGTGAGTTTACTATTATTCTGACGCAACGCTCTCGTTTATGCATAAAGCAATATTTTGTAGTATACAACATGCATGAATTCACTTGTTTAATCATGTGTTCAGACATTGCTGACACTTAAACTCATAATTGCAGTCATTAAGCAATAATTAATGTGTACGGAAATTACCGGTTTGGGCCAGTTGTCACAGTCTCCCCCCGTTAAAAGAATTTCGTCCCGAAATTCAGACTGAACTCACTCTCGCTGGAGTCTTCTTGAATAGGTGGGGATACTTTTTCTTGAACTGGTCTTCACGTTCCCATGTGTACTCGGGTCCGTGCTTAGAGCTCCAACGTACTTTGACAAGCTTCACACTGCTCCTCCTGGTCTTGTTGACTTTCCAGTCAGTAACCTCAACGGGTTGCTCTGTAAATCGGAGGGCTTCATCAATATGTATTTCATCCATCGGGATGATCACGTTTTCTTGCGTTGGACTCTTCTTCAGGTTGGATACATGAAACGTATCATGTACTCCATTAAGTTCTTCCGGTAACTCCAACTTGTATGCCACGGTACCAATTCTCTTCAAAATTCTGAATGGTCCGATGTATCGTGGATTCAGCTTTCCACGCTTTCCAAACCTGACTACGCCCTTCCATGGTGAGACTTTTAACAACACTTTGTCTCCCACCTTGAAATCTACCGATTTTCTATTTGGATCAGCGTAGCTCTTTTGTCGCTCTCGAGCCGCCCTAATGCGCTCTCGGATCTGCGCAATCTTGTCGGTTGTCTCTTGTACAAGTTCAGGACCAACCATACGTTTATCTCCAGCGTCTGCCCAACATAAGGGCGATCGGCATTTGCGGCCATACAGAGCTTCGAACGGCGCGGCTTTTATGCTCGTATGATAACTGTTATTGTAGGAAAACTCAACTAAAGGTAGATGAGTATCCCAGCTGCCGCCTAGATCCATGACACATGCGCGAAGCATATCTTCTAACGTTTGTATAGTCCGTTCGCTCTGGCCGTCTGTTTGTGGATGGAATGCCGTGCTTAGATCTAACTGAGATCCAAAGGCTTCCTGAAATGATTGCCAGATTCTTGAGACAAAGCGTCCATCTCTGTCTGAAATGATTGAGATTGGCACTCCATGTCGTGCCACAATTTCTCTTAAGTATATCTCTGCAAGCTTTCCAGTGCTATCCTTCTCTCGGATTGGTAGGAAATGCGCAGACTTCGTCAACCGATCAACTATTACCCATATCATATCGTGCCCTCTCGGGGTCCTGGGTAATTTCGTTATGAAGTCCATCGAGATTTGTTCCCACTTCCACACGGGAATCTCTGGTTGTTGTAGTAGGCCGGACGGTTTCTGATATTCTGCCTTAACCTTAGCACAGGTTAGGCATTTTCCCACATAAACAGCAACGTCGCTCTTGAGTCTCGGCCACCAATAGTACTCTTTCAAGTCTTGGTACATCTTGTCCGATCCTGGATGGATCGAATATCTCGATTTGTGGGCTTCATTAAGGATGACCTCACGTATGCCACCATAGAGTGGAACCCAGATACGCTTCTTGAAGTATAAGGCTCCCTCTTCATTTGGCACCATGTAATTCAATGCACCCCGGAGGTATTCAGCTTTACGGTTCTCTTCTTTAAGAGCTTCTTGTTGTGCATCTCGAATGCGTGCGGTGAGGTTCGTTCGAATCGTCATTTCCAGTGCTCGAACCCTCAGGGTCTTAACCCTTTCCTTTCGGCTCAACGCGTCTGCTACAACGTTCGCCTTTCCAGGATGGTACTTAATCTCACAGTCATAATCATTCAGCAGCTCGACCCAACGTCGCTGGCGCATATTCAATTCCTTCTGATCAAATATGTGTTGCAAGCTTTTGTGATCTGTGAAGATTGTACATCGAGTACCATATAGATAATGTCGCCAAATCTTCAAGGCGAATACCACTGCACCCAGCTCCAGGTCGTGAGTGGTATAGTTTCTCTCGTGAACCTTCAGTTGTCTTGAAGCATAAGCGATGACTTTTTGGCGTTGCATGAGCACGCAACCCAAGCCTTGTCGTGAGGCGTCACAGTATACTACGAAGTCTTCAGTGCCTTCGGGTAACGATAGTATCGTTGCATCGCAGAGCTTGTTCTTAAGTAGCTTAAAGGCTTCTTCTTGTTTGTGACCCCAGTCGTACTTCTTGTCTTTCTGAGTCAGGGTCGTTAGCGGTTGAGCTATCTTTGAGAAATTCTCAATGAATCGCCGATAGTAGCCTGCTAAGCCCAAAAATTGACGGACTTCGGTTGGGGTCTTGGGAGCTTCCCAATTCTTTATCGCTTCAATCTTGGATGGGTCTACATGAATGCCCTTCTCATTCACAACGTGACCAAGAAATTGTACTTCGCGAATCCAGAATTCGCACTTCGTGAACTTTGCATAAAGCTTCTCTTTCTTCAGTAGTTCCAAGATGGTTCTGAGATGTTGCTCGTGCTCTTCTTTCGTTCGCGAGTAAATCAGGATATCATCGATAAATACAATCACGAATTTATCGAGATATGGTTTGCATACGCGGTTCATTAGATCCATAAAGACCGCCGGTGCATTCGTCAGCCCAAATGGCATCACAAGAAATTCGTAGTGCCCATAGCGCGTTCTGAATGCAGTCTTTGGCACGCTTTCATCTTGGATTCTCAGCTGATGGTATCCAGATCGAAGGTCGATCTTGGAATAGTAGCTTGATCCTTGCAGTTGATCAAACAAGTCATCAATCCTCGGTAGCGGATACCGATTCTTGATTGTGAGCTTGTTCAGTTCCCTGTAATCGATACACATCCGCAGTGTTCCATCCTTCTTCTTCACGAACAATACTGGAGCTCCCCAGGGTGAGAAGCTTGGCCTTATGAATCCTTTATCCAACAACTCCTGAAGTTGTGTAGATAATTCTTGCATTTCGGATGGTGCAAGTCGATAGGGTGCCTTGGCTACAGGAGCAGCTCCTGGAACCAAGTCTATACGGAATTCGACTTGTCGTTGCGGAGGTAGTCCTGGCAGATCTTCAGGGAACACATCAGGAAATTCCTTCACCACAGGAATGTCTTCGAGTTTCGGCTCCTCAGCTTTCTTGTCTATAACGTGTGCTAGGAAAGCAACACATCCTTTACTTAAGCACTTCTGTGCCTTCATACAACTGATGATTCGAAGAGGCGCGTCTCGTTTTTCTCCGTGCACGATGAGAGTTTCACCATTTGCTAAAGGGATGCGAATGATTTTCTCATGGCAAATAACTTCAGCTTTGTTCTTGGACAACCAGTCCATCCCGACTACTACATCGAAGCTACCCAATTGAATAGGTAGGAGGTCGATGCTAAATCTTCGTTCACCAAGTTCTAGTGTGCAGCCTCTAACAACTTCGCCCGATTCAACAAGTTTACCATTGGCTAGTTCTATGGAATAAGGAATTTCTAATCTACTAGGTTCTATTCCGAGTATGCGTTTAAATTCCACAGACATGAAGCTATAATCGGCGCCAGTGTCAAATAATATGGATGCGAAGTGATTGTTAACGAGAAACGTACCGGTGACCACGTTAGGGTCCTCACGTGCGTCTCTTGCTCCAATCACAAATGCTCGAGCCGGAGCGTTGTTTCTCTCTGGGCAGTTCTTCATGAAATGATCATTGCTTCCACACTTGAAGCATCCTTGCCCTTTCCCGTTGCCATTCTTGTTACCAGCACCATTCCCATTTCGGTTCTTTCCTTTTCCCCAACAGTCTTCTGTTTGATGACCCAATTTACCACATTTGTCGCACCTTGGAATGCGACAAGCTCCATCATGATGATACTTACACTTTTGGCATCTAGGCATGGAGCCTTGGTATGCTTTGGTTGCATGGGTTTTCGTCTCCTGAGGCGGTTTAGTGTCGCGCTTCTTGCTGAAACCCTTGTTGTTGCGAGTTGCTTGGTTCAGGTTTGCATGTTTTCTCTTTTTGTCACCGGACGACTCAGCATGTGTCTCGGTCTTCTCTATCGGGTTCAGTGATAGCTTCTTCATACGAACACAATCTTCAGTAAGGCTGACAGCAAGAGTTACAGCCTCGGTGATTGTTTGTGGTTTGGCCGACGTCACCATGCCACGAAACTCTGAGGCCAGTCCCCAAATGTAGCGTTCAACACGCTTGAATTCGGGAGTTACCATGTAGGGAAGTACTCTAGACAGATCGTGGAACCTTCGAGTGTAACCATTTATGTCAGCACCTTCCATGGTCAGGTGCCAGAACTCCGTCTCCAGCCTTTGGAGTTCAGCACGAGAGCAGTACTTCTCTCTCATCCTTTCCTTCAGTTCCTCCCAAGTGAGGCCATAAGCGGCGTCATCACCCAAAGTTTGGGCTTGCAGGTTCCACCAAGTCAGAGCTTCATCGACGAATAACCCAGTAGCAAAAGTGACTTGTTGATCCGCGGTACACTTGCTCATGCGGAAAGTAGCTTCAGTCTTCTCCGTCCAGCGCACAAATGCTACTGCACCTCCTGTGCCGTCATAGTTCATCGGCTTGCAGTCGAGGAACTGCTTGAAAGTGCAGCCTGGAATTGATTCAACCAATTCATATGTGAGCAATCGAAGAAATAATGAAACAAAGACCGTTCATAAATTTCCTCATGCTTAGTACAGTGTCTCAAGATTACCTTGAGCTGCATTGCCTCCAGACGAATCTCCATTCCCATTACGCCTAGCGTTGTTTGGTCCTCCACTGTCTTGGGTTCGGTTCGCCTCGTACTGGGCGATAGCAGCGGAGATCCTTTCCTCTAGCAAAGCGTTCAGCTCTTCAGCAGTTCTTGGCAGTGGGGGAGGTGGAGGTTGATCATCATTGCGAGCATTCACAGTTTTCCTGGGTGCCATGTTCTGACAGAACATAACACAGCAGGGTTAGACATTGGTTTGATATCGTCACACTAGACAGTAGTATCATATATTCACAGGTATATATACCACATAAGTGACATCAAACAATTATTACTCTAGCAGAGTACTTATTAGGCTTGCTCTGGGGGAATCTATACGTGACAAGACTTGCTGTGATTTCTGTGCACTGAATTCCATAATTACGTATGCATCCATAATTACGTAACTCCTTGCACAGTCCGCACAGTTCGTTTCATCCTCGTATTTCTCCCTTCAGATGGGCCATCGCTTTCAGGTAAAGTCACGTATACTTGTGACATTCTACCTCTAGTATATGCTAATTATCACACATAATTGCAAGTAATTTCTAGTCAACGACAAGTGCTACTCAAGTGCACTCTAAGTCTCGTAGTGTCTTTTCTAGACTCTTGTAGACAGTTTCAGGTAGTGGATGTCGCGGGACGTTTTATGCAATGAAAACTCTTTGAAAATTGTTTTCGTGAATGGATCCTAGAGATTGTAGACTAGACTCGAGAATGAATCCTGGTTCACTACAATCGCAGCTCTGATACCAATCTGTCACACCCCTTTCTGCGGCGAAAGCACGAGGTGTGATCATGAAAGGCTCTCATTGCATACGAAGAGTAAACATACTACATGCTCAAAAATAACTTCAAATATTACATTACCAAAAACATATGTCGAGTGTTTACAACACTAGATAACATATTGTCTTAAAAGTCACGACTTTATTTAAAGATAAACAAAGCGACATCCACGAGCATGAGTAAGACCACGCGCACATCCATCCTAGTTACCTGAAATACATGTGAGTTTTGGAAAAACGTCAACATAAAGTTGGTGTGAATTCATGCAGTTTTGTATTTCATGTTTGTATACTTTGTATGAAAACATAGTTTGTGAGTAAATCAAGTTTTCATATATAAATTCAGTTTCATGTGTACACCACGTACACATGTATAATTCAATTTCTTCTTGAGTACCCCACATACTCAAGTATAATTCTCATTCTCTTGAGTACCCCACGTACTTCAAGTATAATTCAATCTTCTTGATTACCCCACGTACTTCAAGTTATATATCAATTTTAGTATGGTATGAATTTTATGTAAATACAGTATTTCTGTAATTATCAGATTGTTAATGGGTTGCAAAGCCATTAACATGTGGCACGTCATAGGAAGTCACCAAACCTAAGGCATTTAATTGGTATATTCTGAGACACAAAAGCACTACTCGATTCTCGCCCCGATCGGTAGTGTGGCTGCCAGGCACCCGTTAGATCTAACCTTTTGTTCTGCGGTCTAAGTATGTACACGATTAATGGTGCTTCTGTACCCTATTCGTGACACTATTTCTCATAACGCATCCTACTTGGTTCTCGTTCTCACCAAGCGCGTTTGTTGTTATCATTTCTCATAGCGCCTCTTACTTGGTTCTCGTTCTCACCAGGTGCGCTTCTCATATTCTTATATTTCGTCACACTTGGTTCTCGTTCTCACCAAGTGTACTTCTTGTATTTATATTTCGTCACACTTGGTTCTCGTCCTCACCAAGTGTACTTCTTGTATTTATATTTCGTCACACTTGGTTCTCGTTCTCACCAAGTGTACTTCTTGTATTTATATCATACCAATTATAAATTTGTACTTTTGTACATGTATTTCACCCCCGAAGTTATAAAAACTGAACACAGTTAAAGAGAAAAGGGGGAGCATGAACTCACAACTTTGCGTTCCTAGCGTCGTAAACTCCACCGGATTTGCTTACTTAACGTCGTAACCTATACGCGTTTTCTTATCGTTAGTCACTAGACTTGCGTCGCACAAGTACAGTCACTCTCTTTTGTGTATATTTTCTTGTGTTAAAAATATTCTATATTTTTAACTACGTATCTTACTTATATTATTTTCTCCAAAAATAAATATAAGTCTTTTATGTTTTGCACTTTGCACCCGAATTATGTATCTTGTATGTTGTATGTGTATTTTTATATTTCTACTCCTCATGAGTATTTAGTGTATTTTTAAGTCTTAATACACTAGCACGTATAACACATACTATATACACTCAGCACACAAGTTGGTGATCAAATAATATACATTTTTCTTTCAAAAATATATACTTAACACCCATTTTATTCTTGAAGAAATCCTCATTTCTTATCACCAAAAATTAGGGAAACCTTAGTAATACTTTTAAACACATTTTTAGGGAATAAGTTTCTCAGAAACTTATATTTTTCTAAGTGTCAAAATTTATAAAAATTTTGACAGAGTTTCCCCTAAAAATGGAGGTTTCCCACGTTTTCAAAACGTGTGTTTATTTTCTTTTAAATCATCATCAATCATCAACAACAATTATCAACAATAATCACTACTTTCATGAACTTGAATATTTACAAAAATGTGTAGTAACTTACTAGCACATTTAGTAAGTCTTGTTATCTTTAAAAATAAGTTTAATTTCTTAAAAACTTTATTTTTAAAGATTATGAAGTTTTACAACTTCTAGTCGGTTTTTACGAAAATTATTTCTTTGTTAAAGCTTTTGTTGCACAAGTGTCCATACACTTGTTTGTTCACAAAAACCACTTTTGTTTGTGTAAGATCCGGTTTTAAAACATGTGATTTCTTGGACACTTGGTCCTTTGAAAATACCGCTTGTAGATACGTAGATCTACTAGTTTTAAACACTATTTCACAAGTTAAATTGCTTTTACACAACAAAAATACTTTTACACAAGTCCATGTCTCGTGTGTGGTAGAGTTTCACCCTTTAACCCTTGTGTTAACTAAAAACGAGCTTATGTTAAGATCAACGATCTTACCAAACCGGGTTAAACGATGATCCGAGCTACCACATCGTAGATCGGGTCTAGATAACCATATATTTCAAATACTACAACTTTTACACATCACATATACTATTAACCACCATTTTTAGAGTTTTTACTAGACTTTAATGCATCAAATCATATGTTAACGATATTTAACCGACATAAATCCTTTTAACCACCTTAGATAAGCTTAAATATGAGTTTTAAGTGTTATACCTCTAGCTCGGGGCTAGGGAAGAATCTTGACGAAAAAGAGGTGGATAAAAGCTAACGGAAGTGGTCCTTCGCGTTCCGCTTGCACCAATCTTCCTTATACGAGACCCTCCACCTTTGTATGTATATTAAATGGCAAGATGGAATAAAAAAAATTGATGGTGGGTGGGCTCCTAGGTCTCGGCCGAGAGTCAAAGAAGGGAAAAGAGATAGCAAGATTTTTTTTGAGTTGGTGGAGTGAAAGGTAATGTGACCTTGTGGTCATCTTTATAAGCCATCTTTAGTGTATTATCCTCTAGGTATAATGTTCCCTAGATCCAAGACATAAGCAATTAGAATATTCAAAAAAAATTTGGTGGGTGTGTCCTTAGGAGAAATCTGATCGTTCAAAGGGGGTTGGCTATGGTTTGATTGCAACTAATAAGTTAGTGTATAGTTATTTTATTAGAGAAAAAAAAAAGAAATAATTAAGTTACTAGTGGGTAGTAATTATAACGGGTGTTAGGGTATTCAGGGACCCTAACTGACTCAGAAATTTATAGATAGTGAAAATAATAATATTTTCATATCTCGGGTATAGTCCGGTTGTTCGGTTATATACCGATTCGTTAAAGTGCTAAATTACACCTTTTAGTATCTAATAAGTGTCTTTTTGTAACACTATCGGTTCCCAACACTTAGGGAAATATTCTGGATAATAAAACGACATTTCTGCATAATATTTATATGTTCAAATGCTGAATTATTCCTGAATTATATAAATTCTGCACTTAAAGTGCGTTTCGGGTGCTTTTTAGTGCGTATTTTTGCTTTCGTATTGCATATATATTAACCCTTGTATGTACTCTTGGGTTTTAATGCATTCTTGTTGTCGGACCTACACCTAGGTTCCAATTTTATTGTCTGGCTGCTTTCTGCAGTTCCGTTGACACATAGTGTCTTACCGGTGAGTTTACTATTATTCTGACGCAACGCTCTCGTTTATGCATAAAGCAATATTTTGTAGTATACAACATGCATGAATTCACTTGTTTAATCATGTGTTCAGACATTGCTGACACTTAAACTCATAATTGCAGTCATTAAGCAATAATTAATGTGTACGGAAATTACCGGTTTGGGCCAGTTGTCACATACTGATTGCATTCAACCTAATTATACATGTATGACTTTATCAATTTACACATTCACATGAAAAATCACATGGCTACTGTCATGATCACATGCATTATCTTATTATATGCACTACCCTATTATAATCGGTCCACTAGTAAACATTCAAAAGTATTATCCATTCATTCAATATTAAAAGGATTCACATCGGATCATATATCAATTCATAACCACAAGATTGTTTCCATGTCAGTCATACACTACAAGAACAGCATGCAATCATAATATATATTTCAATAACCAGAACCATCCACCACCGAGTTCAATCACGAAGATCTAATCACTTATTCATCAATCATCATCCAATCATACGATCCTAATCATTACATGATAACAGTTTGTTCATGATTGCCAACAATTAGTCAAGAGTGATTTAAATCAAATAAACATCAAACAATTCTCAGCAACAATTTAAAAGGTAAAGGTAGTACACTAACCACCAGATCGAGAGGTCTGATTGCAGGTAAGGGACTTGCAAAAGAGATGGAGTTTACAAAGAAAGGAACTGCCGTTGGAAAGCTAGGGTTTTACAATCAACTGTTTCGTAACCTTAACGTGTTTAAGCAAACAAATCAGGCCATTGGGCCGCGTTTGACTTTGGGCCTAACATCTCCGACGAAATCCAAAGGGATTTCGTTAGTTCACAGTTAGCGAAAACCCCCCTTGTTTTCGCCAGGGGTGTTTTCGTATGGGAGGTGTTTTCGGCTAAGGATTTTATTAACCCCACATCACATTATTAATACAATACACATACATATCACATAGACACTTATAATGCACATCACGTATATAACCAATGCTTTGTGAACGAGTATTAAGTTGAGTAGAAACTTGGAAACTCGGGTTGTCACATTATCCCCAACTTGAAAGAAATTTCGTCCCGAAATTTAGCGCGAGGTTACCGAGGAAGCTAGTTGTGTTGTGTTGTTCACTGGTTTTCCTGGGGTGTCACATCATCCCCCCGTTGATTTGGAATTTCATCCCGAAATTCTGTAGTAGCTTCAGCCTCAGTAGTGGTTGCACCGTTTCCGAATAACTGGGGATACTTGAGTTTCATTTGATCTTCTCGTTCCCAGGTAAACTCTGGGCCACGACGGGAGTTCCAACGAACTCGAACAAGAGGTATTCTGGTGTGCTTGAGGAACTTAACATCTCGGTACGTGATTTCAACTAGTTCCTCGACGAATCGCAACTAATCGTCGATAGTGAGCTCCTTCAAAGGAACTATGAGGGTCTCATCTGACAGACACTTCTTCAGATTCGACACATGAAAAACGTTGTGAACTGCACTGAGTTCTGCGGATAGGTTTAGTTTGTAGGCCACTTTGCCTATCTTCTCAATGATTTCGAACGGTCCGACGTAACGCGGATTGAGTTTGCCCCTTTTGCCAAAACGAACCACACCCTTCCAGGGTGAGACTTTGAGTAGAACCCGGTCCCCGACCTGGAATCCTAGAGGTTTCCTACGCTTATCAGCGTAGGCTTTCTGACAGTCGCGAGCTGCCGCCATGCGTTGTTGTACCTGGAATTCTAGAACCCAGTCCCCGACCTGGAATTCTTTCCGTTGTGTCTACTACCACTTCTGGGCCAGTGATTTGGCTATCACCCACCTCTGCCCAACAAAGAGGTGATCGGCATTTACGCCCGTACAATGCCTCAAATGGAGCGGGTTGAATGCTGGTGTGATAACTGTCGTTATACGAAAACTCCACTAACGGAAGATGTTTTTCCCAGCCGTTTCCAAAATTGATTACACATGTACGAAGCATGTCTTCTAGGGTTTGGATGGTGCGTTCAGATTGCCCATCTGTTTGCAGATGGTAAGCTGTGCTCATATCTAATCGTAAGCCAAAGGACTTATGCATTGCTTGCCACAGTTCTGAAGTAAAGCGTGCATCACGATCAGAGATAATAGAGGTTGGCACCCCGTGCCTCGAGACAACTTCCTTAAGGTAGACGTCTGCTAGAGTGGAGAACTTATCCGTTTCCTTGATAGCCAAGAAGTGTGCAGACTTTGTGAGTCGATCCACGATCACCCAAATAGTATCATTTCCACGTTGAGATCTAGGCAGGCCAGTAACAAAATCCATGAAAATTTGCTCCCATTTCCATTGTGGAATCTCTGGTTGTTGGAGCAGGCCTGATGGTTTCTGGTATTCGGTCTTGACTCTCACACAAGTCAAACATTTGCTAACGTAAGTTGCTATGTGAGCTTTCATGCTAGGCCACCAATACGTAATTCTGAGATCATGGTACATCTTATCTGAACCAGGATGTACTGAGTAGCGAGACTTATGTGCTTCATCCATTACAAGCTTGCGTAAGTTTCCATAGTGTGGGACCCAGATGCGTCCTGTTTCGTAATAGGCACCGTCTGCCTTTTGTTCTAACCGTTGCCTTGAGCCGCGTAGGGCTTCAGCCCTGACGTTTTCTGGTTTCAATGCTTCTACTTGAGCATCTCGTATCTATGAAGGAAGACTAGATTGGATGGTGAGTTGTAGTGCTCGCACACGCCTAGGTGTAGTATCCTTTTGACTGAGGGCATCAGCCACCACATTGGCTTTGCCCGGATGGTACTTGATGGCACATTCGTAATCATTCAATAGCTCGACCCATCGACGTTGTCGCATGTTCGACTCCTTCTGTTTGAAGATATGCTCGAGACTCCTGTGATCGGTGTAGATAGTGCACTTGGTACCGTACAGGTAATGTGTCCATATCTTGAGTGCGAAGATAACAGCTCCCAGCTCCAAGTTGTGTGTGGTGTAATTCCTTTCATGAACTTTAAGTTGGCGTGATGCGTAGGCTTTGACCTTGTCACGTTGCATCAACACACATCCAAGACCCTGAATGGATGCGTCGTAATAGACCACAAAATCGTCTGTGCCCTCTGGCAATGAGAGAATAGGTGCACTCGAAAGTCTATCCTTTAAGTGCTGAAATGTTGATTCCTGTGTATTATCCCAATGATAGATAACGCCTTTCTGAGTTAGTGAAGTGAGGGGTTGTGCAATCTTCGAGAAGTCTTTGATAAACCTTCTGTAGTAGCCCGCCAAACCCAAGAATTGGCGGATTTCTGTTGGTGTACGCGGTGCAGGCCAGTTCTTGATCGAGTCTACCTTGGATGGATCAACATGAATCCTATCCTTGTTTACCACGTGGCCTAAGAAATGGACTTCTCGAAGCCAGAAGTCGCATTTTGAAAACTTGGCGTACAGCTGTTCTGCTCGAAGGAGTTCCAAAATGAGTCGCAAATGCTGCTCGTGTTCCTCCCGACTCTTAGAGTATATCAGAATGTCGTCGATGAATATAATCACAGACTTATCCAAGTAAGGCTTGCACACTCTGTTCATAAGATCCATGAAGACTGCAGGTGCGTTTGTCAACCCGAATGGCATGACCAGAAACTCGTAATGGCCGTAGCGTATTCTGAATGCTGTTTTGGAGACGTCCTCGTCCCGGACTCTCAGTTGATGGTAGCCTGACCTCAGATCAATCTTCGAATAGTAGCTCGACCCTTGCAGCTGGTCGAACAAGTCGTCAATGCGTGGAAGAGGATAGCGATTCTTTACGGTCACCTTGTTTAATTCGCGGTAATCTATGCACATACGGAAGGTACCGTTTTTCTTCTTCACAAACAACACTGGAGCTCCCCAGGGCGAAGAGCTAGGATGAATGAAACCCTTATCCAAGAGTTCTTGAAATTGCTTAGACAGTTCTTCCAGTTCGGTCGGAGCTAAGCGATAAGGTGCTCGAGCTATGGGTGCTGCTCCAGGAGCTAGCTCGATCTGAAATTCTTCCTGGCGATGAGGCAGTAGCCCAGGTAAATCTTCAGGAAACACTTGAGGAAAGTCGCGTACTACTGGAATATCCTCTATTCTCTTCTCTCTCATTGATGCGTCAGTAACAAGTGCTAATATAGCAGCGTGGCCCTTTCGCAAACACTTCTGGGCCTTAAGGAAGGAGATGATGCCCACTACAGCACCACTCTTGTCGCCTTGAATTTCGAGAGGTTCTTTGCCAAAACGGGGAATTCGAACAATATTCTCTTTGCATAGGATCTCTGCTTGCTGTTGGGATAACCAATCCATCCCAATGACAATGTCGAAACTACGCAGAACTATAGGAATGAGATCGATAGAGAAAGTCTGACCAGCGAGGATAAGATTACAACCCTGAAGAATGTGTGTGGCCTCTAGACTTTTACCATTTGCTAATTCTACGACATGCTTGGTGTTCAAAAGTGTTGGTGTGCGCTTGAGCATTTCACTAACTTGTACAGACACATAACTGGTATCGGCACCCGAATCAAATAAGACAGTAACATAAAAGTCATCGAGAAGGAACTTACCCATCACTACGTTAGGATCATTTCTTGCGTCACCCTGACCCAGCATGAACACTCGACCCCTGGCACCATTGTTTCCATCATTGTTTCCCCCGTTGTTTTCCCATTGCCCTGATTATTGTTGTTGTTATTCTGATTTTGATTTAACTGGGGGCAGTCCCGCTTGAAGTGGCCTTCAGCACCACACTGAAAACATCCCCTGTTACCTCGCTGTCGCAGCTGGTTCTGTGGAGCTGGTGGTTGTTGTTGTTGGTTCTGATTCGCAGTTCGTGAGATCCTGCAATCCTTAGCTTCATGACCCATTTTGAGACATCTCTGACAACGACCCTTGTTGCACTGGCCCTTGTGGTGCCTGTTGCATGTGTTGCACTTCGGGAGGTTTCCTCGATATCCACCCTGCCTTTGACTACCAGAAGGTTGCTGACCAGGGCTCTGGTAGTCATCAATCTTTCGCTGCTGAGCCTGGGACTGAACTGAAGTCGAACCCTTGCTGGAGGTTCCATCCCATTTTCGCTTGTTATCACTGGGAGTAGCAGAAGTAGTAGTAGCAGTAGCACCTATATGCTTAGGCAGTTTGTTATGTTCCACTACCTGGTCTGTGAGACGATGAGCAAGACGAGTAACATCTTGGATAGTAGCAAGGTTAGCAGCCGTCACATGGCTTTGAATCTCTGGTACTAAGCCTTTGAGGTACAGCTCAATGCGCTTGATGGGAGGATCCACCATAGTTGGACATAACACTGCCAGTTCGTTGGATCGTTTCTTATACGCCTCTATCTCTGATCCCGTCATCTTCAGGTTAAAGAACTCCACTTCCAGCTTGTGGATGTCATCACGACTACAGTATTCACGTTTGATCAGTTCCTTAAAATCATTCCATTGGGTGGCATTAGCAGCCGCTAGCCCCAGCATCTGAACTTGCGCGTTCCACCAATTTAGCGCAGTGCCTTCGAGAGTACCAGTGGCGTACTTCACCCTATGAGCCTCAGGGCATTCACACATCTCGAAGACCGACTCGAGCTTCTCGAACCAGTGTAGGAGTCCAATGGCCCCTTCAGCGCCACTGAAAGTACTAGGACGACAGTCCATAAAAGTCTTGAACGTGCATACAGGTGGCTGAGCGTTCTGACCTGTTGCGTATAAGTACAGGACAAGATTAAACACAAGAGTTGGTTTACGATAGTAGGATCTAAAGATCCTAGAGTGAGTTGTGATGGCAGGTTATACCTCCTGCCTGGGCAGCTGCGAGTGCTGTAGTAACTTGTTCAGTGATCAAAGCCACAAACTGGGCTTGAGTTAGGTTAACGCGTCCACTCATGATCTTCAAATGAAAGGAAACATGAGTGAGAGAGGTTCGCGAAAGTGCGATGACAGAAGAGAGTAAGCACACATATGTTTCAAGCAATAATTGTTACATTTATCTAAGCATACTATGAGCAATGTACTATGTAACTAGCAAGTAGGCAATATAACATAAACCATATCACCTATAGTGTTGAGCCTTGCACGTGGAGTGAAGCGTCGTTGTGGATCGTTGAGCACTGTACAGGTTATAGTCTGGTTTTAACAAAAACTTTTCCCTTATTAAAACCAAGTTCACTATAACCAATGGCTCTGATACCAATCTGTCACACCCCCAAAAATCCACACGCGGAGTATCACCGCTTGGAGGCGTGACTGAACAGGATCAAGGCACCAATCATATTGAACATAACAAATAATAAGTAAAATTCAACCACACAATATGAAAGGTGTTACAAATCAAAAACATAGTTAAGTGTTTAGCGGAAGCATAATTGTAAAACCCAATGTAAGCATTAAGTACGAAATAAAGTAATATTTTTAGCATGGCACACACTGCCATGTCCCACAACGACCGCGCCTCCCTGTGCAAGCTCCATGAGTACCTAATGACCTGCAAGGCATGTAACAACGAGTCAACAACAAAGTTGAGCGAGTTCACAGTTGGTTGTTTAGTTATAGCATTCGTTTCGTAAATCAAATGTTCGTTTTGTAAACCATGTATCGTATTAATTCGTATCGCGGTCTCCCAGACATGTTTGCGAAGATTAGTAGGGGCTTCCCATGTGTTACTAGACCGTGCGTATCGACTACTACGAAAAATGTAAGTGGTGCCCTAAGTCAATGTCTATCAGCACTGACCCTTTGCCCATAGTCCATTAGTACACGCCCGTCCGACTGGCAAGGTGTGAGGTTTGTTAAACCTAATAGCGCTATTAACTAATGACCCGCTCGCCATAGGCCTCGGCGATTAAGTCGATATAAATGAGAGACTTCAATGATAGAGGTTTGGTCCAGTGTGTAATCTTGGCATCCTACCCACGGAGGATGGTTGTAAGTATGAGTGTACGTAGGTTTTACGTACATCCCCTTCAATCTGAGGACAGTAAAAAGTAGTTTAATAGTAATGATAGTACGAGTAGTTATTCAATCCCATTCCCAACCCTTGGGAATCCCATGCCTTGGAAAGAGTGTGAACTCACCTTGGTTTGCTCGGTATGCTAAACTAGGTGCTCACAAGTAATCAATCAAGTCCTATAGTATGCACGTATATTCAATCAGTTCAAGTTCGTAAAGTTTCACATGGAATCAGTATCACAGGTGTGTTTGGCAGTTAACATCATGCATCACACAACAGTTAATCATATTCATACAGTTCCTGATTCACATAAATGTCTTTTGCAGTTTATTCTAACATAATTACCAATAACATACTTAACGGGGTTAGCAAGCTTAACTGGATTAACATGTATATAAGAGAGTTACATCTAACTGAATAAATAAACTAACTGAGTTCACTAAACTAACAGAGTTAGTACTTTACAGGTTCAATAAACCAACAGTGTACACGAAATCATATGTGACGAAATCCTTTATGTGGCGAAAACACTTTATGGCGAAAACCCTTTGGGCGAAATCCCTTACTGGCGAAATCACATGTGACGAAAACCAAGGGGTTTTCGTCGAATTCATGGTTTGGCGAAAACACTTAAGTGTTTTCGTCTGGTACATCATCTGCATCAACAATACAGCAACATACAGAATCCTAATTAACATCGGCCGTTTCATCTTGCACAAAACTAAACAGTCATCATTCCATTACAATAATCAATCATTAGACACAATCATGAGAGCATCAATTAATCGAGAGCACTTACTGATTGCATTCAACCTAATTATACATGTATGACTTTATCAATTTACACATTCACATGAAAAATCACATGGCTACTGTCATGATCACATGCATTATCTTATTATATGCACTACCCTATTATAATCGGTCCACTAGTAAACATTCAAAAGTATTATCCATTCATTCAATATTAAAAGGATTCACATCGGATCATATATCAATTCATAACCACAAGATTGTTTCCATGTCAGTCATACACTACAAGAACAGCATGCAATCATAATATATATTTCAATAACCAGAACCATCCACCACCGAGTTCAATCACGAAGATCTAATCACTTATTCATCAATCATCAGCCAATCATACGATCCTAATCATTACATGATAACAGTTTGTTCATGATTGCCAACAATTAGTCAATAGTGATTTAAATCAAATAAACATCAAATAATTCTCAGCAACAATTTAAAAGGTAAAGGTAGTACACTAACCACTAGATCGAGAGGTCTGATTGTAGGTAAGGGACTTGCAAAAGAGAAGGAGTTACAAAGAAAGGAACTGCCGTTTGAAAGCTAGGGTTTTACAATCAACTGTTTCGTAACCTTAACGTGTTTAAGCAAACAAATCTGGCCATTGGGCCGCATTTGACTTTGGGCCCAACATCTCCGACGAAATCCAAAGGGATTTCGTTAGTTTACAGTTGGCGAAAACCCCCCTTGTTTTCGCCAGGGGTGTTTTCGTATGGGAGGTGTTTTCAGCTAAGGATTTTATTAACCCCACATCACATTATTAATACAATACACATACATATCACATAGAAACTTATAATGCACATCACGTATATAACCAATGCTTTGTGAACGAGTATTAAGTTGAGTAGAAACCTTGGAAACTCGGGTTGTCACAAGGAGCATCCCCGATTGCTCGTGCTCCTTATCGTCTAGCACCTGGAGAGTTGTAGGAATTGTCTAATCAACTGCAAGAGTTACTGGATAGGGGCTTTATTCGACCTAGTTCTTCTCCTTGGGGAGCCCTAGTTCTGTTTGTAAAGAAGAAAGACGGGTCCTTTCGCATGTGTATTGATTATCGGGAACTCAACAAGGTTACTATCAAGAACCATTACCCATTGCCACACATCGACGACTTGTTTAACCAATTGCAAGGGTCAAGTTTTTATTCGAAGGTCGACTTAAGATCGGGCTATCACCAGGTGAGAGTCCGAGAAGAGGATGTTCCTAAAACGGCTTTTCGAACGCGTTATGGGCACTATTAGTTTTTAGTTATGCCGTTTGGATTGACGAACGTGCCAGCGGTCTTCATGGACCTCATGAACCGTGTATGCAAACCGTATCTCGATGATTTCGTTATTGTATTCATCGACGACATTTTGATCTACTCGAAGAGCAAGGAAGATCACGAGCGGCACTTACGTCTTATTTTGGAGCTCCTGAGGAAGGAGCAACTCTATGCAAAGTTTTCTAAGTGTGACTTCTGGATTCAGGAGGTACATTTTCTTGGACACATTGTTAATGAATTGGGGATACACGTGGATCCTACAAAGGTTGATGCTGTTAGAAATTGGGCGGCACCAAAGAATCCTTCGGAGGTGCAATAATTTCTTGGTCTCGCTGGGTATTATCGAAGATTTATTAAAGACTTTTCGAAGATTGCTCAACCTCTTACTTCGTTGATACAGAAAGGCGTTGTATACTCTTGGAGAACGAAACAAGAAGATGCTTTCTAGTTGTTGAAACAGAAACTCTGCAGCGCACCAATCTTGTCACTGCCTGAAGGTATAGAAGACTTTGTAGTATACTGTGATGCTTCCATACAGGGTCTTGGTTGCGTGCTGATGCAACGCAACAATGTTATAGCTTACGCCTCTCGACAGTTGAAGGTTCACGAGAGGAATTATACGACACACGATTTGGAGTTGGGAGCTGTAGTATTTGCGCTCAAAATCTGGAGGCATTACCTGTACGGTACTAAATGCACTATTTATACCGACCACAGGAGCCTTCAGCACATTTTTTATCTAAAGGATTTGAATATGCTACAGCGTCGCTGGGTTGAACTTTTAAACGATTATGACTGTGCAATCAAGTATCATTCGGGTAAGGCCAACGTGGTAGCCGACACTCTCAGTCGAAAGGAATCGAAACCCAAACGTGTTCGCGCTTTGCAGCTCACCATTCATTCAAACCTGCCAGATCAGATTCGTTCGGTTCAGGCCGAGGCATTGAAGGAAGAAAACTATGAAGCTGAGTATTTACGGGGTATGGAGAAACGACTCGAGAAGAGGTCAGATGGCATTTACTATTTCATGGAGCGGATATGGATTCCGTTGTTTGGTAACGTTAGAGAACTTGTGATGGACGAAGCACACAAGTCTCGATACTCTGTTCACCCAGGTTCGGATAAGATGTATCAGGACCTCAAAATCATGTATTGGTGGCCGAAGATGAAAGCTCACATCACAACTTATGTGAGTAAATGTTTAACCTGCTCAAAAGTTAAAGTGGAATACCAGAAGCCGTTTGGATTGCTGCAACAGCCAGAAATACCCATGTGGAAATGGGAGCAAATCGCAATGGATTTCGTTACCGGGCTACTAAGAACTCAAAGCGGGAACGACACCATTTGGGTGATCGTTGATCGTCTCACGAAGTCAGCACACTTTCTGGAAATCAAGGAAATAGATAAGTTCTCACAATTAGCTGATGTATACCTCAAGGAGGTGGTTTCTAGGCACGGGGTGCCAACTTCTATTATCTCTGACCGTGACCCGCGTTTCATCTCAGATTTGTGGCAGTCGATGCACAAATCATTCGGCTCATGTCTTGACATGAGTGCTGCTTATCACCCGCAGACGGATGGTCAAAGTGAGCGAACCATCCAGACACTTGAAGACATGATGCGTGCATGTGTGATTGATTTTGGTAAGGGTTGGGAGAAACATTTACCGTTAATCGAGTTCTCCTACAACAACAGCTACCACACTAGCATCCAGGAAGCCGCGTTTGAAGCATTGTACGGACGAAAGTGTCGTTCACCTCTCTGTTGGGCTGAAGTGGGTGACAGCCAGGTCACAGGCCCTGAACTTGTGTTGGAAACTTCCGAAAAGATTGTGCAGATCAGGAACCGTATGGCAGCAGCGCGTGACCGTCAGAAAAGCTACGCTGATAAGCGTAGGAAGCCTTGGAATTGGCAGTTGGTGATCGTGTTATGTTAAAGGTCTCACCCTGGAAGGGTGTGGTGCATTTTGGGAAACGCGGCAAGCTTAACCCTCGTTATGTTGGGCCATTTAAAATTCTGGAACGAATTGGTAAAGTGGCCTACAAGCTGGAGTTACCTGCTGAGTTGGGTAACATTCATGATGTGTTCCATGTTTCTCAGCTGAAGAAGTGTTTATCGGATGAAACACTTGTAGTACCATTTCAGGAGTTGAAAATCGATGACAAGTTGCAGTTTATCAAAGAACTGATAGAAATTATGGACCGGGAGGTCAAGGTCCGTAAGCACAGCCGTATTCCTATAGTGAGAGTTCGTTGGAACTCAAGACGTGGACCGGAGTTCACGTGGGAATGCGAGGATCAGATGAAGCTCAAGTACCCACATTTATTCCCAGAGGACAAGTCCAAGCCTGGTAAGCCTAAATCTAATGCAACTAGTGAATTTCAGGATGAAATTCCCATTCAAGTTGGGGATGATGTGGTACCCGCGGAAAATCCACAATCATCCTGAGTTAACGTCTTGCTGTTTTGGGTTGCTTATCAAATTTCAGGATGAAATTTCTTTCAAGTTGGGGATGATGTGACAACTCGAGTTTCCAAGATCTTTCCTTGACACGTTAATTGTTACAAACTCTGTCTTTGAAAATTTATTTGAGTATGTGTACTATTTAAATATGTGTATTATTGAGCATGTGTAATTTATGAGTTGACTAGTTGTTACAAACTTGTTATAAACTATTAAACTGGTCACAAATCACAAGTATACCCGGCGAAACCCTAGTGCTATAACCCCAATCTGAACTTGACGAAACCTTAGAGATTCATCATCATCTTACTCGACGAAACCTTAGGGTTTGGTCGCCGTGGGAGTTTCTCCGGAACGGACTTCGGCCAAAACGAGGCCCAAACATGTCCTGGTTATATTTAAACGTAATACGTCAGTTAGAAAACCTTAGACTCACTCTAAACTTGCCGAAAGCAGCAAACTCTCTCTCGAAACATCATCTCTTTGGATTAACAACCCTAGCAACTGTATCAAGATTAGCGTTTACTTGTTCATTAGATCTATTATGTATGAATACGATGAATTAGATTGATGTACTTGTGTGGTTAGGGTAGTTCAATGAAATCTTGAATGTACTTGTGTTTCCTCATGATCAGCGATGGGTTAGATTGACGATTAGATGTTAATTGGGTAATTGTTATGATTATGATAATCGTATGAGTATGTGGATTGTTAAGGCACTTATTACATCATGATGATAATTGAGAAACCGATTAATTACTCGATGTTTATGATGAAACTGTTGATGATGATTAGGGTTTAGAAACTGTCAAAACACGTAACTATTACATGGCGAAACCTGAGAGACTTCCGTCATACTGTATCTCGATGAAACACTGGGGTGTTTCGCCACAGGTTATCCCGACGAAACTGGGGTGTTTCGCCATAGGCTATCTTGACAAAACATGACATGTTTCGTCGCACATCGAATCAATGAAACCTAGGGACTTTCGCCGCAAGGGAGGTTTCGCCGTGTGAGTCTTTTGATGTGAACAGTAAGTGCTGGGAAGTGTATGAGGATAGACATTTGTTAGTATGTTAGACTCATCTGTTATGCTGTGTGTAACTCACATGTGAACCTATGATTAGGAGGGTGAAATTGTTAACTGATATACTATGATTCTACAAGAGGTATAAACTGTGTATAAGCGATGACTTGGTTAATTACGGAAACTTTATGAGTAAATGACTACTGTGTTACTTGTGTGCACACTATGATCATAACTGGTACATAAACCATGCAACTGTAAACTAATAATGTACACGTGATTACATAGGGTGTGACTATTTAAGTGTGAACAAGTAACTAATCAAACTGAGCAAACCAAGGTTAGTTCACTGCTCTTTTTCCAAGCATGCATCCTGGGGAGGGATATGGGGTAACGTTCCGGGGAGGAATGTTAGGTTATTGGGATGTTTGTTATTACTCATTTCTATCACATAAGACCCCTTACATCTACCGATAGTTGCCGGGGAGGCAACGAGGTTATTAGTTGATAGCGCTATTGGGTTTGGCACCCTCACACCGTACCGGGGAGGACGGGCATGAACTAATTACGTTAACCACTTAACCAATGCTTTGATAGAGGCATTGGGGTTGGGCAAATACATCTTACAGCCATCTGCGGTAATCGAGTTAATAACAACATCAAATCAAATCATTGAACTGTTGAACTGTGTTATGCTCATATCTGGTAACTAAACGCGTTAACAAAACTTTGAACTCACCAGCGTCGTCTGACAAACTTGTCTGCATGCTTGCAGGTCGTTAGATTTCTGATTATGGGCTTGCTATCTGGGAGTGCTAGAGTGGTCATGGATCGAGACTCTTGGATATTTGATACATTGGTTTTGAACACCTATTTTGGAACGGTTGTTTAACAATCTACTATATGCTTCCGCTGAACGTTTTCTTTGGTTTAAACTTATGACTTGGCTTTATCTTATGCAATGAATCGGATGTTTTATTTAAATATTCATTATTGGTTCAACGTGATTGGTGGCTTGGATCCTGGTACGTCACACGTCCCGCGGTGATTCTGCATGTGGTATTTTGGGGGTGTGACAAGAACAATCACACACAGTGAAGAACACAGAAAGTTAGGGTTTCTTTCTCTCTCTAGAATGCAATCTTGCACAAGAAGTTTTCTCCAAAAAGCCTTTCCTTCATTACTGATTCACCCAGAATATATACACATACAAGGACGGACTACACAAGTCCTGACAACACAAAAACTAGTCCAAATTTACCTAAATAAGGACAATACACCCTAAAACAACTTGCCAGTACTTAACATATAAGTACTGACATTACATGAACTACAAATTTGGATATCCCCAAAGAACTTATAAGTTCAGACGAGCCAAATAATAAGTACTGACACACTTTAAACCACAAATTCAGACACCATACACACATACTTGTCCGAATTTGTAAGTATATAATAACTTTCAACAATAACAAAAAGTCCCTGATGTATCTTTAATCCTTAGCAGCATCTAGCATTTATCAACCTGAGGTGCACTTCCAGACTCCCCCTTGGTATATGTGGGATTTGAAAATCTCATTAACTTTTCGAGAAGCTGCTTCCCGCTCCAGCCTTGTTCTTCACACCGCATTGAACACGCAAATACATCAAAAAGCGAGCTTCCTTTCTTCTTTCAGTTAATCCAAAATAGCTTGTCAAACCTAAAACATCATTTAAACATATTAGAACGCAAAGATGTAAATCATAAAAGTCTGGAAACTTTCTAAGTAACTCATACATAGAAAGATTTCAAACTACTTGGAACAAACTGTTTCCCACACGGACAACACACTTAGACAAACTTAGCGAGACCGATTGTTTTTAATCCGTTTTCAAAATTGTAAAACCCCATTTGAGTATCGATAAAAATATAAAGCCCACTCATGGAAACAGGAAATACAATATTTTTTTATTTTTTAAACTTTATATTAAAACACAATGAAATTTTTTTTGTAATTTCAATATTTGAAACCGAAATGAAACGAAAATATTTACAAGTATCGTCTTTTTGTGAAAACGCGGACAAGAAGATCATATCGGCTTATCTGTCAAAATCTATCACAGATAGTATCCGTTTAACGAATTTAAGCACAAAGAATGATAATGACAGTTCAAGATGTTTACCGATATACTTGTCCACTTAAGCTTTAGCACGTGTTCGAACATTGTTTTCGAGATATGCATTTAAGTGTCTTATTAACTGATATAACTATGTTCCCCACCTCAGAATATACTCCCATATCAAGACTACCAAAAATTACATCTTCCAGGTGAATATATCCAAATATTATCCGTATCCGGCTAAAATTGCGAAACCTTGAGAGCTCAGGTTAGTGCCACCACACCGACAGAGAGATGAAGGCTCGACTTTAGGTGGTGTGCCAACAGTTTGGTATCTTTTGCTGTACCTTGTCATTTTTTCAGGTTTATGTACCCGATGGTAACATATATTTCTAGTTGTTCACCCGGAGGTGACAAACTTTGAAATGGTCATCCGGTGCTGACTGTTTGGAAGAAAAGAAATCCACCTGGATGGTTTGCGCACAAACGAAGCACTTAGCAATGTATTATACGAGGTCTAGGCCATTGCCGACACAAAATTAGAAGACCAAGTATAATACCACAGATAATAATCATATATAAAGACCTAGTATCTCAGAATTGCTTGAGTAAGTGGCTACATCTTTATAATTTGACACTTCAAACATAATTGTGGTAGAGTTACCATTTTTGTAATTACTGTAGTAGCAACAAATGAAGGAATAACTTCTTAAACAAAGACAATGTTCATATTAATTTTTTCACGTTCTCACCCGCCGGATCACGCATGTCATATTTCTAGTTAAAAAACATATCTGATAAAGAAAACCTTAACAAATTGGTATATGTTACTATGATTAAAAAGGATTGAAACGTATAGATATCAATAAAAGGAAATTTTATTACCATATGGATTTGATGAAACATGTTACAAAAATCTTTAGAATATAATATAATCTGTCATGATATATATCTTTACCATTAGGTCCGGCAACGAGGCCTAATAGGTCGTAACCGGGGCATCCACACACCATAACATTATTATTTGAGCGACCAAATCGTAGCATTCCCATTAAATTTTGACATCAACCACATGTCGGTATGATATCTAAACTAAGCTCAAAACAAATGATTAAAATCCATATATAATTTCTTATTATAGTGACAAATTGAGATTTTTAAAAAGAATTACTACTATCTGAGACTATTGTTAGAATAGTGAAGGAGAATCGGAGAAGGTAAAAGTATCTCTTTCAATGTTCTCAAAAGTGACATGATTAGAGTAAATCTCACAATACATCACTGGAAAAAGGTAGTTCGAATCCAAAACGATAAAAGAGTACATATGCCAATGAATAACAAATAAGCGACCGGTGGTCCACAACCTGTTGAAAATTTTTGACAAATCATTGATGGATGTATAATATATTTAAAAAAAGTTAATGGTTATTTTTTTTATTTGTTGGTGAGACCCAAGTTTCTTGAAGTTTTTTTTTTTTTTTTTTTTTTTTTTTGAGTTCCTGAATTGTACTTTCAAGCACAATAAAATATTACTAGGCAATTTTAAATGCGTGATACGTATCAAGATATTCTAGTAAAATACATCCTCAATATATAAAAATGTAAGTCGTCATATTCTGATAAATGTCGAGTTTTTTTAGTTGTAGTGAGTAAAATCGTATGATGTGACATGTGTGGTGCTATTCCTTATGCCGTTACTAGATGTCATTCCTTTTTAGCAAAACATGTTTTCTGACATATCATTGCATGGATGTGATTTCAAAGGAAAAGTCTTCTGTTGAAAAGCCCGGGGCGAAAAGTCTTTAGGAGGAAAGAGAGAAGAAATTGTATTTATTTCACAAGGTTTGGAGCAAACAAATTAAAAAAAAAAAAAGGAGTGGAGCGAAAGTAAGGTACCAAGAAAAGGTATAATATTTTTTTGGTATATTTATTTATGGACAACATCCTCGAGCCAATTTTCTTTCTTCTATTATCAAATAAATGCATATACTTATATTTTGAAAGGAACTCCACTATACGAATCGTATTGCATTTTTCTTTTTCGCGTTCTACTGTATTTTTCACCTATACCTCTATACAAATCGTCATGTTTTTTTTCTTTTTCTTTAATATCCTCTTATTTTAACTTACAAATTTTAATACTCTTGTTATGTCCACGTTATTGTATGGTTCTTGATCAAGAATTGCTTGAGTAAGTGGCTACGTCTTTATCATTTGACACTTCAAACACAGTTGAGGTAGAGTTGCCATTATTTCAATTATTGTAGTAGCTACAAATGATTGGATAACCACTCCAACTAAGTTAGTGTTTATATTATTGTTTTCACGTTCTCACCCGCCGGATCATGTATGTCACATTTCTAGTTAAAAAACATATCTGATAGAGAAAACTTTAACAAACTGGTATATGTTACTATGATTAAAAAATATTGAAACTTATAGATATTCATAAAAGAAAATTTTATTACCATATGGAGTTGATGAAACATGTTACAAAAATCTTTAGAATATAATATAATCCATCATGATATATATCTTTACCATTATAACTCGAAGTGACCTAATAGGTCATAATCGGGGCATCCACACACCATAACATTATTATATGTGCGTCCAAATCGCAGTGTTCCCGTGAAATTTTGACATCAACCACATGTCGGTATGATACCTAAACTAAGCGCAAAAAATGATTAAAATCCATATACAAATTTCTTATTAGATTGAAAAAGTGAGATTTTGAAAAAGAATTACGACTATGTGAGACTATTAGTATAGTAAAGAAGAAGAAGTTTTCCTTATTATATAAAAATGTAAGTCATCATATTCTTATAAATGTCGAGTTTTTTAGTTGTAGTGAGAAAAATCATCGGATGTGACATGAGTAGTGCTATCCCATATGTTGTTAGACTAAAGGGTATGGTGAGGATGGGCTTGGAGGGGATGAGCCGCCACGTAGGCGCCACGTAGGCTCGGCTCGTGGGGGATGAACCTAGGGGGGTGGGGGATGAACCCCTTTATATATATATATATGTATGTATGTATAGATGTATGTGTGTTAAGGAGAGAGGAGAGAGGCCGGCTGAATCGACTGTGGGGAGCCGTTTGGGCCTGAGGGGGGCGGTGTGGGGGACCGGCGCCGGTCCAAGCCGGGGCTAGCCGGCCCCCATACCCTTTAGTCTTACTGGATGCCATTCCTTTTTAGCTAAACATGTTCCTGGATGTATCATTACATGGACGTGACTTATAAGGAAATGTCTTTGGTTTAAAAGTCCGAGGTGAAAAGTCTTTAAATGGAAAGAGAGAAGAATTTATACTGTATTTCATAAGGACTAGAACAAATAAAAACAAAAGTGGAGTTAAGGAACAAAGAAAATGGATAAGATATCTTTGTTGTACTTATTTATTGATATACAATGTCATGGATCCTGTTTTATTTATTTGATGGGTTAGGATATAATAGGAAGTTTATTTGGCTAAGAAGGCTAGGAAGTGATCTTGACCATCCATTTAGTTAATCAAGGGCTAAGATTAAATGATGAAAATTGAAGGGAAGAAAAGAGGTGCGTGAGTTTGTTTAGGTGCATTCTAATCAATCCATGACAATAGTTTCTCTCTCCTCCAATTCCCCCCCCCCCCCCCATTTTTTAAACGTTAATAACTCTTTCATACGACATTATTTTTTTAATAAAAATTGCAACAAAAAAATGAGCGTTTTTTTATCTTTAAAACGAGTATACTATTGCTATATTTTCGAAAAAAAAATTGAAAACCGAGTTGCGTAAAACGCAATGGAAAAAACCGAGTGGCGTAAAATGCAATGGAAAAAAAAACCTAAAAGATGACATCTTTCTAAAACGCAATGCACAAAAAACACAAGAAAATGTCTTATTTGTAAAACGCAATGGCCAGAAAACACAAAGAAATGTGTTATTTCTAAAACACAATAGCCTAAAAACACAAAAGAAAGTGTACTTTCTAAAACGCAATGGACTGAAAACACATAAAAATGTGTTTTTACCTAAAACGCAATGCACCAAAAACACAAAGAAATGTCTGTTTTCTAAAACGCAATGGACTGAAAACACATAAAAATGTGTTTTACCTAAAACGCAATGCACAAAAAACACAATGAAATGTCTTATTTATAAAACGCAATGGCCAGAAAACATTTAAAAATGTCTCGTTTCTAAAACGCAATGGCCTAAAAATATAAAAAAAGTGTTCTCTCTAAAACGCAATGGACTGAAAACACATAAAAATGTGTTTTACCTAAAACGCAATGACTAAAAACACTTCAAAAATGTGTTTTACCTAAAACGCAATGACTAAAAACACTTAAAAATATGTTTTTTCTAAAACGCAATAGGCAGAAAACAAATAAAACTCTCTTATTTCTAAAACGCAATGGACACATAAAATTGTCTGTGAACTGTCTGTGAATTGTCTGAACTAGAGAGTAGCAAATCAAAAATTGGCAGCTCAACCCCAGCCAGGGGCTCTGCCCCTTGGACCCTGCCAGGGGCTCTGCCCCTTGGACCCTGCCAGGGGCTGCCGCCTCTGGGACCCTGCTACCAGGGGCGCTGCCCCCGGACCCCCACCAAGATCGTAAAACGCAATGACTAAATCAAAAACGCAGATCATAAAAATGAAATTAAAGAACTTCTTACATGGATCGAAGTCGGTTTCTTCAACGATTGACGAAATTTGAATGATGGAAACACTTATCAGCGATCGAATCGAACGGATCGAGTGGTTATCTTCAAAATCACAGGAAGAAACAAGATTTTGTAAGAAATTAAACTGGGGTTTCTTCAAAAAAGCTGAAGAACACGTTGATCGGGTGTTTGATTCAATGATTAGTGACGAAAATCACACTATAATGTTGTGACAAATGGCAAATAACCGGAAATTCCGTACAGTCTAATCACTATTCTTAGTAGATAATCTCGTGCAATTAGCGTAATTTAATTACGTAACGGTGTCGTATATTAGACGACAAGGTTAGGACAAGAAAACAATGATATAACATATATTGGTTTTCGTCGTATTGCGAAACCAATTAAACAATTTCCTAAAAGTGTTGGTAAAAAGTGCTGCGCGCACTATTCACGGTTACACTATTCATGCCAGCAAAACCGTGAAAACAGAACGAAACAAGCAAAAACGACACACGGATGACATAACTGAGTCCGTTTATATAAGAAAACACTAATACGAAAACATATCTTACAAAGATATAAGACTTTCCGGTACAACGCCCTAATCGCTAAATCGTCCGTTTCACAAAAAAAAAATAAGACAATTTTAACTTGTCCAAAATAATAATTTAGCATTTCCGGGACTCCGAAAATATGACAAATGATGACAAACATATGGAAACAATATGAGGATATTAACGGGGTATTCGAAACATAAGCTCTCGACACTGCGTTGCAACCCCCACAACTTGTCTGTTTCTGCACCGACAAGCTAATAAACGACATTTCCGACATCGAAAACAACCAAATGAAAGCTTTAGTGAACTAGTTAAGCTTATTTTGGGATTCAAAATAACTTCATACATCTTTTAAATGCGGAATGACAACTTACGGCAAACTTCCGTCGGTACGCCACAAAAGTGCCGTAAACTAGCCAACGACGAAACGAAAAGCATTCAAAGTATCAAAACATGATTTCTACTAGTTTAGTGAACTAGTTAATGTTAATTTATGTTCCGAATCACTAATTACCCCCTAATGGTGAAAGATTACCCTAATCACCATACTTAGCCTAATTACCAAAAATCTACATGTTTAAGACATTTTTTATAAAAATGTTACACTTTACCCCCCCCCCCCCACATGTGGGCCGAAAATAAGGGGTCCCACATGGCCTTAATACTTTCCTAAATATCTAGATATTTTTATTATGTTGCAAGTGGTTAAGTTGGTGGATGATTATATCATTTAATCACATAAGTTTACTAGCATTTTAATACCACTTTACACCTTTATTTACACACACATAAGAAAACTCTTTCAATCTTCATCATTTCACCAAGAACACCATCCAAAAACCCAATTATTTTTATCACCTCCTTCATGATCAACATGGATTTCCAAGTAACATAAGGTGATCTAAAGCTATTGGAAGTAAAAGGAAGGGTTTTCATCCATACAAAAGTGTTCTACCATCAAGATTATCATCTTCTTAGTTCTTAATAATCTTCTAAGATCATCCCTAGCCAAGTGCTAGAAGTAAGCTTCTTTTTTTTTTGAACGGCTAATGGTGATAGCGGTGGAGCTCCGCTTACACCCCGGGCCATGCCTGTACATGCAACCCGAGAAATAGTTATAGAAGTAAGCTTCTATAACTATTTTTTTTATACAAATATATTATGATTATGATTGTTATTATTACTAATAATAACCAAGGAAATCATACTTAATAAACATGAAGAAAATAAAAAGAAGCAAAGAATAAAAATCATGATATAATTATGATTGTTTATATTGTGATCTAAGACTTGATATATGCTTATTTAGCCTTGTTATGATGTTTATGATGCAAATAAATTGTTAGAAGATGTTTTAATATATGATCTAAAAATTATGCATGTTTATGTTAAAGGGTTTTTAACATAAAGGATTAAATGGATGATCATAACTATTGATCTTGTGAAAGTATTAAGGGTTTTTATTTAAAAACAAGACTTTTACAAGATTATAAAAAGTAACATACAACTAGAGATTTTTATAAAAGTTGTTAAAACTAGAATTAAACTTGGTTTTTGAACTTGTTAGCATATGAAATGATCATGGTTAAAACCCTACATGATTTGGATATCATCTTGATAAGTTTATGTTATAAAAATCTCATATGTTTTAGTTAAGATGTTATGAGTAAATTGATGATGAATTTGAAAAGAAAAAGATATGTTTATCTAAACATGGCAAAGTACATAATACAAAGGTTATATGGCCAATTTTTCTTAGAAATGATATGTTAGAAAAATTATCATTTTTAACAAAGTCTTTACAAGATTAGAAAGTGGTCTTTCTAAAAACAAAAATAGATATAAATATATATTTTTGGGAAAATATATATTAGTGATCTTAACAAGTTATTTACTATGTGTTTATTATTTGTATTAGTTATGTACAATAATTAGGTATTTGATAACAATGATACAAATAAATACAAGACACATTTACAAGTAAAGACTTACAAGAATACATATATACACACTTGAATACAATTTACGGATCATTTGGACATCGGATACAACTTATGGACAATTCGGACGACGGGCGAATCTTTGAACATATCGCCATTCCGAGGAGTTACTACGACGTTTAGACAATATTTCGACACGAAATATAAATGTGCTATCGATAACAAATTTCGGATGGTTATAAACTTATAAAAACTAGTATGTTTTTATTTACCAAAAAGTATACTTAGTAAATTTTTATAAAAAGGTTTTTATAAAAATGAAAGGCTTACTTTTACTAGTGGGCTATATTATAACAAATGGGCTTACTTTTCTTAATGGGCTATTTTATACAAATGGGCTTACTTTTCTAAATGGGCTTAACTTCATAATGGGCTTATCAAAACACATGGGCTAAGCCCAATACCAAACATATGGGCCAAGGCCCAATAACATTAAGCCCAGTACTATTTAAGCCCAACACTATTCAAGCCCAACACTATTCAAGCCCAACACTATTCAAGCCCAACACTATTTGAGGCCCAACACTATTTGAGGCCCAACACTATTTGAGGCCCAACACTATTTGAGGCCCAACACTATTTGAGGCCCAACACTATTTGAGGCCAAACACTATTTGAGGCCCAACACTATTGAGGCCCAACACTATTTAAGGCCCAGCACTATTTAAGCCCAATAACTTGAAAACATGGGCTTGGCCCAATGATACTATTATTGGAAACACAACTATACAAGTGATACATACAAGACACGAGATTCAGCGGACAAGATCCGACTATACAACTCATTCATCGAATACACAGTTAACGAACAATTGAACAACTCATACATCGAATACACAGTTAACGAACAATTGAACAACTCATACATCGAATACACAGTTAACAAACAGTAAAGACATACAAGTCTTACACATATTGAAGACACAAGACTTGTACTCAAGTTCTTTACAAAGACCGAAGTGTCTAACAATTCCAGGACCTTTGTAGGTTGTGATACAATTCAAGGACAATGCAAATGAGGTTACAGTTACATACAGTTTACGAAACGCAATACTGTGAGTTCATGTTCCCCTTTTCATTTAAACGTTTTACAACTTTACAACTATCGGGGAAGATACATGTTCAGAGTATGTTAAAGTTAGGTAATGAAACACCATAGATCATGTGCGAATTAGGGCCATACTATAAGCACCATTAATCCAGTTTGGACCTAGGTACAAGGGGTTAGATCTAATGGGTTTTGGCGAGCCCCACTCTTGGTCGTGAACCCATACAGAAGAGTGCGTTTGTGTCCCAGTCGATAGGAATCGACATAAAATCGTCTAGGGTTGGATTGCTTCCTAATTCGTCACACATATTAATGTCCTCGCGAAACATTAATGATCAACGATTTCATTGACGCTTTACATACTACATCATACATACAGATACATTTTATACAATTCACATGTTGTGGATACAGTTTATACATCATTCATACAGATACAGTTTATACAACTCGCATTTTTCAGATACATCTCATACAACTAAACTGCATGAACTCGCTCAACTTTTGTTGATGTTTTCAAACTTAACATGTATTTCAGGAAATTAGTGGACCTGGCAGACATTTCAGTCAAGGAAAGCAAGTATCAAGACTCCATGCCACCATTTGAAGGGTTTGCCCGTTATATACCGCCTCTTTGCGGTGATATAGTGGTCAAAGCCTTGACATTTTAAGACTTACATTTTGATGTATAAAACGATGACAACTTATTTTCATTTGATGGTTTGTAACCAATACATTCAACTTATGTTGCATTCTTTTGGGAAACACTTATGTAATGGCAATGGCAATGGAGTATGTTTTATTCATATAGTTTGTTCATGTACATCGATATTTATGCAATGAAAACCATACAGATCACACCTTGCGTTTCCGCTACGAGCGGGTGTGACAGATTGGTATCAGAGCATCGATTGTAGTGAACCAGGATTCTTTCTCGAGTCTAAGTCTACAATCACTAGGGATCTCTCACGAAAACCTCTTGTTCATGTTGAACATATTATAAATAAAATTGGACAAGTCAAAAGGTTTTCATTGCATAAACATTTTTCAAGGTCCACTACAGCAAAAATTCATTTCACATAAATCAAGCGAGGACATTTCCATGGGTGAAGTCTATGAGAAACAGACACAATACATTAATAGACTATGTGCCTACAATACATTACATTATCAGTTTATGCATTATAAACAGTTCACAAATTCAGCTTATACAAGATAGAAATCCTTGATTGATAGGATTTTACATGATTATATATATAGGTGGTTCATATATATGTTGCATGAAATATTTTGCCAAGAACAAAATACCTTCGACTTCAAACTCTATTATTATTCTTTACTCACACGGTGAAAATATCGACCTCACGTCTACTACGGAGCTTATGGCGAACATGATTCCTAAGTGAAATCTTAAACTTAATTCCGTAAAATATGGTTGCTTTCTCGCGAATGCTGAGAGGCCTGACCATGATAATGACGATGAGGCGAAGGTGGTAACTTTGGACAACAACTCCATTAGTGGGACGAGATCCATGTGACTCACACTAATCAACGTGGATATACTCTTGTCCTTACAAGGAAGATGAAGTACTCATCTTGAAGGTGCCTCTTCAATTGTTATTATTACAGATTCTTTTCATTTCTATTTCACCTAACGCCGTACCGTTCTGCGAGTAAGGACAACGAACGTTGACACGTGAGCTATCACGAAGGTCCCTCCTATGTTGAAGGTATATAGACAATAGTGTCCCCCCCTCTGACTGATCGGCTGTTTTGTACGAGAGAACGCTAGGGTGACCATGCAAGACAATTTATTATTACGGAGGCCTACGTAATAACAACTTGTAGTGCATGGGAATTCTGGTGGACTCTGCGGGCCAAGCTAATGATCACTATTCCTTCAAAATTCTTAAGTTATTACTTGAGATTCAATTTTTCTTATCTATTAGAACACGAACTGAGGTGGTTAGTATAACACCATACAATACAATACAGGAAGACGACACGTATTTGTTCACACCTAACATTCGATCTATATCACGATTCAGATGAGACTAGGCATTTAAACAAACAAAACTTGTTAGCCACTCATGGAGGAATTTCCTCAACATTCTCGAAATTCTTGAACATGGATTGGTTCCATGGTGTCTATGACACTTACCCTACTTTACCTTACCTCACCTTATCATATTCCATCTTATCATATTTATTGGAAGTTATACAATAAATTCCGTCGCTTGACATTTGTCTTTTCCCAAGGAATGGTATGGCATGAGCCATGCTGCAATTCCCTCATGGCATTCTATTCGACATTTTTTTTTTTTTTTTTTTTTTAGATTCTAATCATCTTGCTAGAGCTCGTAAAACTCAAGCACTATTACCATAATGGTCACATGGACAAATAAGACAAAGGATTTTCTCTACTTCGGACGATTGAGGTCATAGAGTAGGGAACCCATATTATAGGGACGGAGGCCACGGGTTGGTTTCCCCTCCTGAACGAATTATTTTCTTTTTCCATTTAGACATATGACCAATACATGCAAAAGGCATTACACCTTTTGGTTTTTGGTTATCCACATTCAAACATGTATGAACAATGCGGTCTTGAGGTTTCCATGACCGATTGATTGCATTCTTCATTCTTGGGCACATGATAGACTTTATTTATTCAAATAAATGTCTAGATTCTTTTAATTGTGTGTATTAAAAAGAACATGGCGCCAAAAGAATCAATTGTTTAAGTTAAAAGTTATGTGTTGAAAACCATTGCTTTTACTCAAGACATGTTTTATACATGACATTGTTACGCAAGACATTGTTATACATGTCATTTGACGTTGGTATGCACAAGACATTTTTGGTGGTTATTTGTAAGTGATGAGACGTGTGTAATATGATAAAAGCATGGTGGATACGCCGCTGGTACTTCCTATATATAAGTGCTTATGTTATATTGCATATCGTGGTGTTATTCAAATCTCTTCGACAAAGACAAGACACAACATTTTTGCACAAGACGCGACATCTTCTACACAAGACATAATATTATATTTCAAGACATGATATATTTATACACTACATTTTTATTGGTTATTTATTTAACCATACATCATTCTTTTATATCATCTGATTTTCATATCTATTTTCAAATGATTTTATAAAAGAACTCGATCATAACTAGAGCTAATATTGTTGGTTACACTTGATGCTTTCACGATATCTCAAGGGTTGTTCCATACTGGGAAACACCCGAATTCAAACACACTGAGTGATATATTTTAGGTTTAGCCTCGGAGATCCGAAGCATAACCGCATCATCCCTCCCTACCTCGATCACTCAAACAATAACTCTCGCCATGAGAGAAATGAAGTCATGAGTACGTACACTCTACGATCATTATGTATCAATTTTATTAATACCAACACCGAGCTTAGCTATTGTCTTTAGATGTTAAGCATATACTCGAATTAGAGTCTTGTTGGACACACATTACTATATCAAGTTAGCTAATGGGGAATTAGCTGAGACATATCAAATCATTAAGGGCCATCGGTATGTATCCTATTCGTCAACATTTCACATCCATGTTATTTTATACAATTGGCAATTTTAGCTTCATCTCAACATTTCACATACATGAGTTTCATGGCTAGGGACGGGATTGTCCTAGCTACAATTAGGGATTGGGTTATCCTACATCTAAACATATGGTTGGGTTATCCAACAACTAAACATATGGATTGGGTTATCCTACATTTAAACATAGGGTTCCTAAAATTATACAGTGAAGTCCTCGCCTCACAGAATTTAAAATGTACTTGGCCTAGAGTCAAGTAAGCTAGACGTCTCCTCATTCTATAGAATTGGCAAAAAGTAAACTAGTCGAGTCTAGAGCTGAAATTCAATATCGATCTCTTCCCTGTTCTGTTGAGTAGTTTCGAAGTAGAGGTTGGCATGGATTGGTTATCCGATAACCTAGCCGAAGTCTTCTGTCATGAGAAGATCATTCGCCTACCACTGCCGAACAAAGAGACATTTGTTATTCATGGAGAGAAGCACGACACACCATTGCGGATCATTAATTGCATGAAGGCACAAAAGTGCTTACGGAAAGGTTGTATTGCCTTTCTAGCAATTGTTGTAGACAAGAAGGCCGTTGGGCCACAGCTAACAAATATTCTTCTGATAAAAATAATTTCCTGAAGAATTTCCTGAAGTCTTTCCAAGACTACCGCCATATCAACAAGTCGAGTTTCACATCGACTTGGTACCTGGAGCCGTATCTCGACAAATTCGTCATAGTGTTTATTGACGACATTTTGATATACTCTCGATCGACTGATGAACATGAGCAACATTTGAGAACCATTTTAGAGTTGTTAAAGACAATAAATTCGCCCCAAATCGAAAAACAAGATATAGCCTTACAACTTATTCTTAAGATTGGTGCATATCATTTTACAATCTTATCATTATCCGACGATACCGATGACTCTGTTGTAGACTATGATGCTTCGCATCATGGATTGGGTTGCGTACTCGTGCAACGTGAAAAAGTTATAGTGTACACGTCGCGCCCATTTAAAAAGTTCACGAGAAGAACGATACCACTCTCGACCTTGAGTTAGGCGTGGTGGTATTCGCTTTAAAAAAAAAAAAAAAAATTATGGCGACATTATTTATATGGTACTCAATGCATTATTTTCACGGATCATAAAAGTCTTCAACACATATTCAACCAAAAAGAATTAAATATACGTCAACGATGTTTGTTGAATAATTGAACGGCTATGATTGTGAAATAAGGTACCATCCGGGCAAGGCAAACGTTGTAGCAGATGCCTTGAGCCGCAAGGAGCGAGTTAGAACACTGAGAGTTCAAGCATTAGAGAAGATGATTCACAAGCGCTCAAGGAAGAGCATATTCAAGCAGAAACACTTCGAGGCATGAAGAAACAATTAGTGTAAAGAAGATGGAACTTTATACCTTATGAGTCGAAATTGGGTTCTATTCTTTGGCGGCCTTCGAGATGATATTTTGAGGAAGCACATAGGCCTAAGTAGTGAAAGAATACTATTGGTGGCCTAATCTCAAAAGTGATATCGTGACTTATGTCGGAGAATGCTTGACTTACGCAAAAGTCAAAGCAGAATATCAGAAACCCTCGGACTTGTTACAACAACCCGAGATTCCCGTTTGGTAATGGGAACAAATATCGATGTACTTCATTACGAAGTTACTCAGGACCTCAAGAGGTCACTACATGATATGTGTAATCATCGATAGACTAACAAAGTCCACGCACTTCTTACCGATTTGGTAGAAGGATAATACTGAGAAACTAGCAGAACTTTATCTCAAAGAAATAGTGGCTCGTCATGGAGTGCCTATTTAAATCAATTCAGACCGAGACGATCGTTTTATTTCTAGAATTTGGAAATTATTTCAACAGGCCTTTGGATCTCATTTGAATCCAAGTACGGCCTTTCATCCATAAACTGACGGCCAGAGCGAACGGACAATCCAAACACTCGAATATATGTTTCGCGCATGTGTTATGGATTTAGGCGGCAATTGGGATACTCATCTACCTTTAGTTGAGTTTTCCTACAATAACAGCTACAATACTACTATACAAGCTGCACCGTTTGAAGCTCTTTATGGTCGAAAGTGTCGCTCTCCGCTATGTTGGGCGGAAACAGGCGATAGTTAATTAATTGGTCCGAAACTAGTCCAAGAGACTACGGATAAAATTTTTCAGACCCGAGACCGTATCAAGACGGCTCGCGATCGACAAAAGTGCTACGCAGATAAAAGACGGAAACCATTATCTTTCGAGGTTGGAGACAAAGTCTTGTTGAAAGTCTCGCCTTGGAAAGGCGTAGCGAGGATTAGTGAACGTGGAAAGCTTAACCCACGTTACATTGGACCATTTGAAATCTTAGAAAAGATTGGCACTGTTGCCTACAAGTTGAAGTTACCAGATGAACTTAAAAGTATGCACGACACGTTTCATGTGTCGAATCTTAAAAAGAGTCCAACACAAGCAACCGTTATCATTCTATTCACATTGACGACAAACTCCAATTCACCGAAGAACCTGTTGAGGTCATGGACTGGAAGGTCCAGAAAACACGGAGAAGTCGAATCAAATTAGTAAATGTACGTTGGAACTCTCGACACGGACCCGGGTATACTTGGGAACGTGAAAAAAAAATCAAATCAAAGCCAAATACCCTCACCTGTTTGAGTAGTCTCCTACAAAGGATGACTCAGTTTGAATTTCGGGACGAAATTTTCAATAACAGGGGGAGAATGTGATAAATGGCAAATAACCGGAAATTCCGTACAGTCTAATCACTATTCTTAGTAGATAATCTCGTGCAATTAGCGTAATTTAATTACGTAACGGTGTCGTATATTAGACGACAAGGTTAGGACAAGAAAACAATGATATAACATATATTGGTTTTCTTCGTATTGCGAAACCAATTAAACAATTTCCTAAAAGTGTTGGTAAAAAGTGCTGCGCGCACTATTCACGGTTACACTATTCATGCCAGCAAAACCGTGAAAACAGAACGAAACAAGGAAAAACGACACACGGATGACATAACTGAGTCCGTTTATATAAGAAAACACTAATACGAAAACATATCTTACAAAGATATAAGACTTTCCGGTACAACGCCCTAATCGCTAAATCGTCCGTTTCACAAAAAAAAATAAGACAAATGATGACAAACATATGGAAACAATATGAGGATATTAACGGGGTATTCGAAACATAACCTCTCGACACTGCGTTGCAACCCCCACAACTTGTCCGTTTCTGCACCGACAAGCTAATAAACGACATTTCCGACATCGAAAACAACCAAATGAAAGCTTTAGTGAACTAGTTAAGCTTATTTTGGGATTCAAAATAACTTCATACATCTTTTAAATGCGGAATGACAACTTACGGCAAACTTCCGTCGGTACGCCACAAAAGTGCCGTAAACTAGCCAACGACGAAACGAAAAGCATTCAAAGTATCAAAACATGATTTCTACTAGTTTAGTGAACTAGTTAATGTTAATTTATGTTCCGAATCACTAATTACCCCCTAATGGTGAAAGATTACCCTAATCACCATACTTAGCCTAATTACCAAAAATCTACATGTTTAAGACATTTTTTATAAAAATGTTACACTTTACCCCCCCCCCCCCCACATGTGGGCCGAAAATAAGGGGTCCCACATGGCCTTAATACTTTCCTAAATATCTAGATATTTTTATTATGTTGCAAGTGGTTAAGTTGGTGGATGATTATATCATTTAATCACATAAGTTTACTAGCATTTTAATACCACTTTACACCTTTATTTACACACACATAAGAAAACTCTTTCAATCTTCATCATTTCACCAAGAACACCATCCAAAAACCCAATTATTTTTATCACCTCCTTCATGATCAACATGGATTTCCAAGTAACATAAGGTGATCTAAAGCTATTGGAAGTAAAAGGAAGGGTTTTCATCCATACAAAAGTGTTCTACCATCAAGATTATCATCTTCTTAGTTCTTAATAATCTTCTAAGATCATCCCTAGCCAAGTGCTAGAAGTAAGCTTCTATAACTATTTTTTTTATACAAATATATTATGATTATGATTGTTATTATTACTAATAATAACCAAGGAAATCATACTTAATAAACATGAAGAAAATAAAAAGAAGCAAAGAATAAAAATCATGATATAATTATGATTGTTTATATTGTGATCTAAGACTTGATATATGCTTATTTAGCCTTGTTATGATGTTTATGATGCAAATAAATTGTTAGAAGATGTTTTAATATATGATCTAAAAATTATGCATGTTTATGTTAAAGGGTTTTTAACATAAAGGATTAAATGGATGATCATAACTATTGATCTTGTGAAAGTATTAAGGGTTTTTATTTAAAAACAAGACTTTTACAAGATTATAAAAAGTAACATACAACTAGAGATTTTTATAAAAGTTGTTAAAACTAGAATTAAACTTGGTTTTTGAACTTGTTAGCATATGAAATGATCATGGTTAAAACCCTACATGATTTGGATATCATCTTGATAAGTTTATGTTATAAAAATCTCATATGTTTTAGTTAAGATGTTATGAGTAAATTGATGATGAATTTGAAAAGAAAAAGATATGTTTATCTAAACATGGCAAAGTACATAATACAAAGGTTATATGGCCAATTTTTCTTAGAAATGATATGTTAGAAAAATTATCATTTTTAACAAAGTCTTTACAAGATTAGAAAGTGGTCTTTCTAAAAACAAAAATAGATATAAATATATATTTTTGGGAAAATATATATTAGTGATCTTAACAAGTTATTTACTATGTGTTTATTATTTGTATTAGTTATGTACAATAATTAGGTATTTGATAACAATGATACAAATAAATACAAGACACATTTACAAGTAAAGACTTACAAGAATACATATATACACACTTGAATACAATTTACGGATCATTTGGACATCGGATACAACTTATGGACAATTCGGACGACGGGTGAATCTTTGAACATATCGCCATTCCGAGGAGTTACTACGACGTTTAGACAATATTTCGACACGAAATATAAATGTGCTATCGATAACAAATTTCGGATGGTTATAAACTTATAAAAACTAGTATGTTTTTATTTACCAAAAAGTATACTTTGTAAATTTTTATAAAAAGGTTTTTATAAAAATGAAAGGCTTACTTTTACTAGTGGGCTATATTATAACAAATGGGCTTACTTTTCTTAATGGGCTATTTTATACAAATGGGCTTACTTTTCTAAATGGGCTTAACTTCATAATGGGCTTATCAAAACACATGGGCTAACCCCAATACCAAACATATGGGCCAAGGCCCAATAACATTAAGCCCAGTACTATTTAAGCCCAACACTATTCAAGCCCAACACTATTCAAGCCCAACACTATTTGAGGCCCAACACTATTTGAGGCCCAACACTATTTGAGGCCCAACACTATTTGAGGCCCAACACTATTTGAGGCCCAACACTATTTGAGGCCCAACACTATTTGAGGCCCAACACTATTTGAGGCCCAACACTATTGAGGCCCAACACTATTTAAGGCCCAGCACTATTTAAGCCCAATAACTTGAAAACATGGGGTTGGCCCAATGATACTATTATTGGAAACACAACTATACAAGTGATACATACAAGACACGAGATTCAGCGGACGAGATCCGACTATACAACTCATTCATCGAATACACAGTTAACGAACAATTGAACAACTCATACATCGAATACACAGTTAACGAACAATTGAACAACTCATACATCGAATACACAGTTAACAAACAGTAAAGACATACAAGTCTTACACATATTGAAGACACAAGACTTGTACTCAAGTTCTTTACAAAGACCGAAGTGTCTAACAATTCCAGGACCTTTGTAGGTTGTGATACAATTCAAGGACAATGCAAATGAGGTTACAGTTACATACAGTTTACGAAACGCAATACTGTGAGTTCATGTTCCCCTTTTCATTTAAACGTTTTACAACTTTACAACTATCGGGGAAGATACATGTTCAGAGTATGTTAAAGTTAGGTAATGAAACACCATAGATCATGTGCGAATTAGGGCCATACTATAAGCACCATTAATCCAGTTTGGACCTAGGTACAAGGGGTTAGATCTAATGGGTTTTGGCGAGCCCCACTCTTGGTCGTGAACCCATACAGAAGAGTGCGTTTGTGTCCCAGTCGATAGGAATCGACATAAAATCGTCTAGGGTTGGATTGCTTCCTAATTCGTCACACATATTAATGTCCTCGCGAAACATTAATGATCAACGATTTCATTGACGCTTTACATACTACATCATACATACAGATACATTTTATACAATTCACATGTTGTGGATACAGTTTATACATCATTCATACAGATACAGTTTATACAACTCACATTTTTCAGATACATCTCATACAACTAAACTGCATGAACTCGCTCAACTTTTGTTGATGTTTTCAAACTTAACATGTATTTCAGGAAATTAGTGGACCTGGCAGACATTTCAGTCAAGGAAAGCAAGTATCAAGACTCCATGCCACCATTTGAAGGGTTTGCCCGTTATATACCGCCTCTTTGCGGTGATATAGTGGTCAAAGCCTTGACATTTTAAGACTTACATTTTGATGTATAAAACGATGACAACTTATTTTCATTTGATGGTTTGTAACCAATACATTCAACTTATGTTGCATTCTTTTGGGAAACACTTATGTAATGGCAATGGCAATGGAGTATGTTTTATTCATATAGTTTGTTCATGTACATCGATATTTATGCAATGAAAACCATACAGATCACACCTTGCGTTTCCGCTACGAGCGGGTGTGACAAATGTAGTGATTATTGAGATAGGAAGTGAAGAAATGGTTGAAGATGGTGGGTTTTGAAAATGGTGGGTTTTGATGTTACTGGGAAGAAGAAGGAAGAAGAAAAGGATAAGATTGACTAAAATGCCCTTCCTCTTTATTTTAAATTTTGCCACATGTCCTAATCCTATTGCTTCCTAGCCTTCCTAGCCATCCTAGCCAAAATAAACTTCTTATTTGATCCTCACCCTTTATTTGATTATCAAATAATTAAATATGCTTACATTTTGAAAGAAAGTCGACTTTTCGTTGGGTTATTCCATTAACACCCCATCACTTTAATTAAGTATTTACATCGAGAATGATAAAAGAGTGCATACGCTAATGAATGACAAATAAGCAAGGGCCACAACCTATTGGAATTTTTTGACAAATCACTGAATGTTGTATTAAATATAAAAACATTTTTATAATGGTTATTTTTTATATTCAATGGTGAAAGCCAAGTTTCTTTGTCTTGATTCTTGAAGTGTTCTTTTATTTGGATTTCCTTAATACTACTTTCTAGCACAATAAAAAAATACTAGGTGATTTTATGTGAATGATATTTGACAAGATATTCCACTAAAACACATCCTTAATAATATCTAAAAACATAAGTCTCACAGTTTTTAAGAAAATGCATAAAAGTAATATTCCAATAAATGTCATTACTCTAAAAAAAATTAAAAACAATATTCTGAAAAGTGTCCAATTTTTATTTATTTATTTATTTATTTTAGTGAGTAAAATGGTAGGATGTGACAAGCGTGGTATTATCTCATATGGCGTTACCAGATACCATTCCAATTTAACTAATCAGGTTCTTGGACTTATCACATTGATGTGATTTGTCAGGAAGGTCTTCAATTGAAAAGTCTTTAGAAGGAAAGAGAGAAGAAATTATAGTGTATTTCCCATTCTATTGAAAAGTCTTTAGAAAGAAAGAGAGAAAAAATTATAGTGTATTTCTCATGCCCTAAAAAAACACACACACAAAAAAAGATGTGGATGCAAAAGGTGCAAAGAAAAGGGATAAGATATTTGTGGACATTCTTACACTTTGAGTTATCAAATAATTACACATTCTTACACTTTGAAAGGAAGTCGACTATACTAATTCCTTACTTGTTTTGTTTTTTTTTCTTTATCCTGTCTTACTTTATTTTTTTACTTATATCTCTGTACTTTGGGCCTTTTAATTAACACCCCTACACTTTGATTAAGTTTTTCTATATTAGTTTTTTTAACTAAGTTACTTTACTAACCCTGCACTTTAAAAAAGTTAATATAGTGAAGTTTAAATAAGTTGGTCAACATCCAAAAACTTAGGGCAAAAAATTTCCAATTATATATGTATTTATCACAATCATGCCGGGTCAAATTCTCATCAGTATATTACTTCTTTTGTGGCACCTTGATTTTTATTATGTTAAAGCTAGTAGGTTGCAATAGCTGACAATAAAGTTGGCTTTGCATCTCACCAGCACCCTAAGTACTCGGGTTCGAACTTGTGGTGGGGTTTGTTCTACCTTGTATTTTTTTTTTACTATTACTCGATTTTTATATGTCTTTGTTTTTTTTTATTTACTTTCTTTAATATCCTTTAATTTTAATTTTAACTTACAAATTATAATACTCCTGTTATGTTAATGTTTTGTGTGCCGTTCTTGATGAACAATTGCTTTAGTAACTGGCTATGGGTTTATCATGACAGCCGGCCAAAGGCCAAGGGCAATAACCATTCGATGCACAAGCCCAGTTGCTACAAGCCCAGCTGTCACACTCCAATCGATGGAGAAAACATCGGAGTGAGACGAAAACGAGATTGCTCGAGACTTCATAACGTGCTAAGGTGACAATATTTAAATAACACATTTGATTTCATACTAAAAAAATGACATTGTCTTGAATTGGAAAGTACAACATTTGCAACTTAAACAATTACAACAATAGAATTACAAAGAAGAATTTAAGTGTGTTTCTAAATTCATCCTAAATAGATTTCTTTAAGCGTCAACGCATGTTTCCTACAACATGTATTAAAATAAAATCAACAAAAGTTGACGAGTATACAAGTTTGAATACATAGCATAAGCATAAAAGATTGTCTCAAATCCATCATGTTAATTTATATACTAAGTTGAAGGTTGCATGCAAGACTAACATGTTTGGTGGAATGAGTGATTTAATATGTTTGATTATGTGTATTGTGAGTTTTGATACTTGATACATGTTACACCCAAAAGTGCATTAAATCGTAAAAAAAGTCAAGTATACTCACGGTTTTGCGAAGATAATTTCCACAAAGTGCTAGTAAGCGAGTTTGACGAATGGAATCACCAAAGTCACCGGTTTTGGTCCTTGAACTTCCTTCCAAAATTGGGAAAGTGGAGGATTAGAGGGTGTTTGAGAGAAAAATTTAGAGGTGATGCGAGTGTTTAGGAGGTGTTAGGGGTTGGTATTTATAAGTGGTATAGGTGGTTGGGGTTTTAAATGAGTTGGTTGGGGACATTAAAGGAGTTGGTTGAGGGTTAGAAGGAGTTGGTTGAGGCATTAAAGGAGTTAGTTGATGCATTAAACGAGTTGGTTGGGGGTTAGAAATAGTTGGTTGTTATTTTTGTGCAAAAAACTCATTGTTTTGCATGTTTTAGATATTTTAAGTGTATGCAAGCATAAATAATAATAAATCATGTATGAATATCATTCCTAGAAAATATAATCTCCATGTATTGGCTCGGTTTTTTGTCCAATGTGTATTTCATGATTGTTTACGTATTATGCGAGTGTGATTAAACAAAAATGATATAAAAAATAGATTCCATTATGTTCAAATCATGAATTACAAAGGTTTGTAGATAAGATATGACTTAAAATAAAATGAAAAAGAATGAAAAATACAGAACGCTACAGTCTCCCCTACTTGAGAAAATTTCATCCCGAAATTTCTATAGGAGTTGGCTTCTAGGAAAGAAGTAAAAGATGGTATTCTAGTGGTTGGATACACATGATAACTAGTTAGAGTATTTGGCAAAGACGAGAAATTTTGATGTTTAGTGCTTGAAGCAACGTTTATGTATAAGCGTGTTTAAAAAATGTATGGGTCAAAGTTTTGGCAAAATTGGTATTTTATGGTTGATTGGGCGTACGTAGACAAATTTTAAGGGATAAGAGAAAAGTTTGTAGAATTAACTCGTTTGGCTAAAGTGGATTGGCACTCAACCGTAAGTAAGTTTAAGAAGATGTAAAATGGGTATGTGTGCATTTAGACGATGTTAAGTTTGACTGAGTTTGGACGACTCGGTGAAATGAGTGTTTAAGGAAATGCGACTTGAGGAGTGAAAAAGTTTTAGGATAAATAAGAATGTAATTTTATGTTAAGCGGTTGCCCGCACCATAGCCTATAAAAAAAGTTTTATCGGTTTTAAAATGTATTAGTAAAATGACGAGTTTTAGGAAAAGCGTTATGGAAAACAGGAATGAGATGGCAATAATTTATGGTTTTCAAAAAGGTTTGGTTGGGTAAATGGGCCTACTAGTTGGTGTTTAAGTACGATAAAGGACGAGAGAAATTTTTAAAATGTCTTTGGCTGAGTTGAGCTTGTGAAGAGGTTTGCTAAAAGAGTTTAAATGTTTAGGCCGGATTGCATTAGATAAGATTTGGATGAAGCGTTTGAGTGAATAGTTGGGAATAATTCTGACATAGAGTGAGTGAACGATTTGGTAGCACTATGCGTGGGGTAAAAATAGTAAGGGTACCAAATGGAATGTGAACATAAAGCATTGAAGGATGTTAGTGACAGTTGTAGCTGCCATGTCTTAAAATTTTGAGTATGGCATTTTGTTATAATCAACCGTGTATTAAGTGTTTCAAGGTTTATTTGTCTATAAATTTGGAAAAGCTCGTGACGTGCCATAGTTTGTTTGTTAGATGATAGTATTTACTAAGGTTCGAATAACACCGAATTTCACATGACATGTTTTATGAAAGTTTGTTAACATGGTAGGAACACTTATGTATAGGACGTACTAGCGGTGTATCCACCATGTTCTAACGATGTTCTGTCTGTTTCGTTACTTGATGTCATGTCACGTTCCATCCTAGGACACACAATAGAACCTACTGTAGTTTTCATGCGCCTACCAATATAATCTCATGTGCACCCGTGATTATCTTGGTCATTGCATGATTCGCATAGTTTGTACTAGTGGTGTAGGGGTCAAGGGTAAATTGTAGTATTTCAAGTGAGGATACACGTACGATAGCATATGATGAACTAATCATGTGTATGTGATTGAATTTACGTATGAATGTGTCCAACGTACGCAAAACTACTCTTGTTATGCCTATGTATAGATTCAAGTATGACTACCATGTAGTGAGAAATGTATGAATTTATATATGACTTACGACAACCATGTGTAGGATTAGCACATAATCTGGAGCATATAAATCGAAGTATAAATGACGATGTTTGTAAGACTTGCATGAAATGTTAATTGCATAAGTTTAAATGTGAATAATGATATGTGTACGACTTGCATGAAATATGGATCGTATAAGTTGAAATGTGAATAATGATATGCACGTGTATGTCTAACACGAAACATAGACTTATAGAAAGTCATGATCACAATGATTTTGAAAAGTGCGAGATTAACCCATGAGTGAAAATGGTTGTTTTGTATGAATAATCGAGCTTGTCGAACTATAGAAATTGGTTCGTTGGGAATGGTGAATCAAGCTTGTGGATATTGGGAAAATATTGGGAGAAACTAGCGTTTTATGACGAAATATGTAGTTCATAAAGGAAATGTCACCTTCTTTAAAAATTTTGGATTTGCATACGTTGTAGGTTGTCCGGTCTTATGAATTTTTCCTTCCCACGTGTTTAGATTTAGAATTGCGTATTAGCGATTTTGAGAAAAGTTTTAGGCAGTGAGCTTGTTTTATTGAAAGTATTTTACACCAAAATAAGAAAAGTCATGCTTGGAATTTTTGTGGAAAACTTGGTTTCGAAAAGAATTTTTAGTAAAAACAGACTTATAGATAGTCAAGCTTCGTTGGTATTGGCATGTATGCGTAGGGTTACTATGTCTCGAGTATGCATGAGGAGTTAGGTTGATCGGTGCGATGGTTGTGGTAGGTTGGTTGAGTTGTAGTTTGATGAGTGGGTGTCGGGTTCCTACTAAATGTCTATAGGTGCGACACTTGGTGCACAACGACACAACGTATGAGTGAGTTATCGGTGTTGGGTTTTGGGAGGTTCCCTAGGTATTGTTCTTAGAGGGTTCCTTGGTTCATGAGTATAATCGAGGTTTGTAAGAGGTCTTAGGTGTGTAGAATTACCAGTAGGAGAGCTAGTTCTAAGTTGGGATCTATTGTTGTAAATCGAAGCCTCGAGGGTGTGTAGGTTGACTATTTGCGTTCATTGGTTGGGTTGACCGTTGACTAATTATGTTTTACCAAGCTAAGTTAACAGTGAGACGAAGGGACAACTATAAAAACTATACATATATGAAAGAAAGTTTTTAGTTTCCCATTGGGAACAAAGTATCTTTAGTATGATAGAATAATGTGAGTCTTTATTAGTGATTGGATCAAATATGAAATTCTTGGGCTAGAATTTACTAGATCAATTAGGTTGATAGGTAAGAAAATATTTAAGGCATGAATGTGATTATCACACATAGTGATTTGCGTAAATAGGTTGTCGGGTTAAAATACGTTTGGTAAAACAATGGAATTTAAGATTTATGTGAAAGTTGAAAATTTGACACAATGATGAATGATTCAAGTATAAGACTAAATGGTTTTCATGGAGTGGTTCAAGTTGCGACTTAAATCTCCCCATTCAGATATGGACATCACTCTTAACTCAAGGGTAAGGTTTCTACAAGGAAAGACAATTGGTAACAATCACTGAGTTAAGGAATTCACTCCTAACTCGTTGGTGATTTTTTTGTAAGAAGGGGTGGAGCGGACCTAATCGTCAAGGTAAAGGAATCACTCCTATGTTTATGACGATGCTTTCGTTTTGAGAGTATGAGTAGTTTCTTCCTTATGGGTGACGCTTTGAGATTTCACACATAGATTGCGTCGCAAAAATAGACAAAAAGATAGATGAAATATGTATACAATCGTTGTGAAAATGGTTTGTATTTAAAAAGGAGGAAGGTTGAATCATATTATGCATCAAATTGATGATAGTATAGAAGATGTTTGATTAAAACTTGGATTGTTCCAAAACGGAACTTAGACTAAACCAAAGTGACCGAAAGTTCTTGTGAGTTTTGGAAGCATGCTTTGGCCTAGTAGGTAGAATACTCTCACCGAAATTTTGGTTACTACATGCCCCTAGTCAATCGATAGTTCGAAATTTTGGCGGGTTTGAAAATCGAGGAGTGGGACTAGTTACCAAGATGCAGGTATCACCCCTAGCTTGATAACGTCGTTCCTTAAGTGTGGTTGGTGCTTACCAAACGAGATAAGGATTAAATCCGACTCATTGGTGTAAGTGCACCTTTGATGATACAAGTTGGATTCTGCAAATTGAAGATGTTCAGGTCTTTTGAGTAATTGTTCAATAGTTGAATATAGCTTGTCAGAGTTTATGGAGATGTACGAATATGTAATATGTAAAGGAGTCCGAATTTGTAGTAAATTTGGACCTCCTTGTTTTATATTGTCAGAGTTTATTTTGTCAGAGTTTAATGTTTAGGTCTAAATTTGTATGTTTATATTCAGACTTAGTTTTGTAAGGACTTATGGAGTCTGAACTTATCATTGTATTTATACTTAGTGAATGAATGCAATGGATACGACTTTAAGAATTATCTTTCTGTACAGGCTCTTTCTAGTGTGAGAAACAAAACCCTAGCTACTGTGTGTTTACTGTGTGTTGATAATCATTGAATATTTGGTGGATTCACAGATTGTTACTCATCTCTATTCTTCTACTCATTTTGTACGAGATCTACGGAGCGGACGAGTCACGCGGTGATTTCCGCACATCGCGTGTGTGTCGAGCGGTCCAGCTTCGTGTGTTCGAGGTCCATAGGTGGGCTTACAAGTGGTACCAGAACAGGCTCTGTATAGAGAGTGCTCTTACCGCTGTAGGTTTCGTGTTGGAGGTTAGATTTATAATCGGTTTTGTTTGTTCTAGAGGGTTTTATTTTTTCTAGGGTTTTCATCTTTTTCTTTTGATTTTCATAGATTCTTCATCTATTTCTTGATTTTTCTTGATGGATGGCGATTTGGTTTTAGTATTAAGTGTTTATCTTTGATTTGATGATTGAGATTGTTTTCAAAGATTTTCAGATCTAAAAGTTTCTGCAAAATCTCTGGGTTTTTGCTGAAAAAGTGAAAAAGATTGCTGAGGTAAGCAATTGTTAGATCTATTTTTTTGATTTTTACCTAGTCTGATTTTGCACATCTGTCCGTATTTGTTACTTCCGTATTTATTGATGACCTAGTGTGAAGTCACGCTTGGGAAATAAATTCAGAAGCTGTTTACCTGGATATTGATTCGAATTTAGACACTCAAGAGTTTTAGGCTGAGCTTAAAAGTGTCCGAATTTGGGGACTTATTCTGTCCGAATGGACTTCCTCTGAGTTTGCTGAGCATCTTTGATCCGAATTTGTGATATCTTCTATCCGAATTTAGAGTGTCAGGGTTTAATAAATTTGTCCTGTCCAAATTTAAAATTGTCAGGGTTTATTAAAACGTGGTGTCTGTCTGAATTTGTTCAAGTTTTAATCCGAATTTGTAGGGTTTAAGCCTGTCCGAATTCGGTCACCAATTTGGAATTCTTAAGGTTTGTGTCTTTTGTGAGCATAGCTCTTCTGACGACTTCTAGCTGTCAAAAGGTTATTACGGATTTTCATGATTTTGTCTGTTGTTTCTTAAATGAGTTCAGGGCCGGTGATTTGAGCTTCACCAACTTCAATCCAACAGACAAGCGAACAACATTTTCGACAATAAAGAGCTTCAAAAGGAGCCATGTTGATGCTGGAGTGATAACTGATTTTGTAGTTGAATTCGATCAAAGGTAGATGCGAATCCCTACCGAGCTCACTTGTTGGGTGTTACCCCTTTGATGTTTAGCCGTCACATCCTGAACAGCATTCAACATAGGTAAGCTGTAACACCCCAACCCGGAAGGGCTGACGTGTCACAATAACAGTATCATAAACAAAAGTCATAATTCCATTTATTTATTTATTTGACAAGGATACAACCACATGACAATTTAACTTAAGGTTAATATACAAGCAGACACATTCAATTTTATTAACTAACATCTTCAGATTTATTCCTAAGCTTTATTCTTCTCTCTTTCCCCCGCCCAAGATAACCTGCTGACCTGTAAATACAAAATTTATACGGAATGAGCCAAATGCTCAGTACGGAATTATAGGCTCAAAGAACAAATAACGCTTTATGCAAAACTTATACAATACAAGAACATAATTTCATAATCATATCTTACGGATGTACCCATGAGCAAACTGAAAACGTGACAATACACAGGTAGCTACTCCTGCATACTTATCACACGAGATGGCCAGTTGGCATACCTGTTATCCATCTCATTAACTTAAATTCTAGGATCGATCCATACGCCTCCTAGTAGCTTTGTACCACACTTGTACCTAGGGACGCCGTGAACTAATCTCTCCGTCACAGATGGAGCACATGCTGTTGATGCCGCAACAACATGCTCGTGGGACACTCCATGAGAAGCGATACTCAGGGTAACAGAGTACACATGGTCTTATTCACATAACTTATAAAACTTATTTTCATAACAGAACGGAACTTATATTGGAACATGCGATAATGAGTACAACTAACATAATACTATCGCATGACATGAAAGCTTAAATCAAATGATTAGAATAGAATTCGAACGGACTGTCAAATGAATCGATACTCAAAGACGTAAGGAGTTTTAAAAGATATATTAATTTAGTGGGTTATAACAATTTGAATATGAAGCAATAAGGAGTGGGGTAGGATCCGTACCTTAATAATTCCAAATTGATGCTACCTTGTGATAATATTTCAGATTTATACGGACAGAGTTTAGACTACTGATTAGTCTTTTAACCTAATTTAAATAACATGTACACAAACTAGGTTAGTAACTTAATACAGCCTTTACGATAACTCACGAGATCAAATTCTCACAACGAACGACAAAGTGCGATACTTCATCCATCGAATTAACGATGATCCGTCAAATTAATGACGAACGACAAAGTACAATACTTTATCCATCGAATTAACGATGATCCGTCAAATTAATGACGAACGACAAAGTATAACCCTAATGTGGGCAGTACTTAAACATTCATTGGATATATTGATCGATCGGACAATGAATCGTAATAGCGATCGAGTTATTACCCTGTTCTGCAGCACCCCGCTACTCTTAATTAGTGTTTTGTGTGTGTTTGGAGAGTAATTGGACGATAACTCAGAGTGAATTTAAAGTTTGAACGTCGTTTTTGTGCCCAGAATCAAGTGCCAATGTTCTGTATTTATAGCTGTAATTTGGACATGCTTGCCTACCTGCTTGACATGCCTACCTACCTGCTTGACATGCCTACCTACCTGCTTGACATGCCTACCTACCTGCTTGACATGCCTACCTACCTGCTTGACATGCCTACCTACCTGCTTGACATGCCTAGATGAGTCAACACTTTCGAAAATTTAGATTTTGACAACGTTTAATAAGGATAATCGTTAACTAGGGTTTACTCCCCCTGAGTTTTAGGGGCCCTGATCCTGATTCCGATTGTTCTGAAATTTTTAGGGTTTGTACAGAATTACTTGGGTGTCTTAATTAGGGTTTCCTATTAGACTAATTTAAATAATAATTAGGACTTTTGGTTGATATACAGAAGGATGGATCATACGATTATTATTATTATTCTTTTATTTCTAGAATAATGATTTTAAATTTATGGTTATTACAACTATTACCCCCTTAAAAGAAATTTCGTCCTCGAAATTTTTCAATAAGAATATAGCATATAAGTAACGGAAACGGAACTTTCAAAGCAGAGTTACTATTGGTACTGATATCACATACATAAACATGCTTAATCATAGCTAATATATATTCACATACGGTAAAGCATAAATGACCGTAAACAGAAACAATTGAACATATATCAAAGAGCAAGTTTTACCGTTACTCGACTAAAATTCTATTACGAGAATAGATTAGGGTATAGAGAACGAATTGATTCTTCAGATTCCCATGTTGCTTCGCGTTCAGAGTGATTTTTCCAGAGGATTTTAACAAATGAAATTACTTTCCTACGCAAAACCCTTTCTTGTCGATCTAAAATGGCTTCTGGCTCCTCTTCGTAGGACAAATCCTCGTGAATTGTAAGTAACGGATAACTAATGACATGAAGTGGATGATAATTATATCCTCTTAACGAGGAGACATGAAAAACGTTATGAACGTGAGAGAGCTGAGGAGGTAAAGCCAGTCGATATGACACTTCTCCAATTCTTTCAAGGATTTCAAACGGACCGATGAAACGGGGACTAAGCTTCCCTTTAATTCCAAATCTCCGAATGCCACGCCAAGGTGATACCTTTAAGAAAACGTGATCACCAATTTTAAATTCGAGTGGTCGTCTATCTTGATCTGCATAGCTCTTTTGTCTGCTCTGAGCTTCTTTCAGTTTTTCTCGGGCCATAGTGACTTTTTCATTTGTAATCTGAACTAGTTCTGGCCCTTCAATAATCTTTTCTCCAACTTCATCCCAGCATATCGGTGCTCGACATCTCCGACCGTATAAAAGCTCAAAAGGTGCCATGCCAATACTTGCTTGCCAACTATTGTTGTAAGCGAACTCAACAAGACATAGATATTCATCCCAGTTTCCAGACCATTCAAGTGCACATGCTCGGAGCATATCTTCCAAGGTCTGGATCGTGCGTTCTGACTGCCCATCTGTTTGTGGATGGAAAGCCGTACTAAACTTCAATCGTGTACCCCAAGCTGCCTGAAAACCTTTCCAAAATCGTGAGGTGAAACGTGGGTCTCTATCGGAAACAATTGAAGATGGTGTGCCATGGAGTCGAATAATTTCTTGAAGAAATATTTCGGATAACTTATTAACCGAAAATCCTTGCTGAATCGGTAGAAAATGTGCTGACTTTGACAATCTATCGACAACAACCCATACAACATCATTCTTTTTGAATGTCTTAGGCAAACCGGTAACAAAATCCATTATGATCTCATCCCACTTCCATATGGGAATATCCAATGGCTGCAATAGACCGCTTGCTCGTTTGTGTTCAATTTTCACTTATTGGCAAGTGAGGCATTTACTTACGTATCGAGCAACGTCTTCCTTCATGCCATTCCACCAGAAGTTCTGTCTTAAGTCTCGATACATCTTGGTAGATCCTGGGTGAATTGAAAATGGTGAGCTGTGAGCTTCGGCTAACAATGACTCACGAAGGCTGGAGTCATCGGGTACACAAAGTCTTTTACCGCACCAAATCACCCCATGATGGTCTATACTAAATTCAGATTGCTTACCCACCTCAAGATTTTGTACAATTGCCCAAAGTTCTCCATCTTGCTTTTGTGCATCTTTAATCCGTGATATGAGGTCGGGTTCAATCTGTATTCTAGCTAGATATCCATCAGATTTACTAACCTGAAGCCAAATGTTCATCCTTTCGAGATCTTTCCTAATATGAGGCTGAATTTGTATGCAAGATATAGTCCTGGAATTCTTTCGGCTCAACGCGTCAGCTACAACATTGGCTTTGCCTGGATGGTATTGAATATTTACGTCGTAATCTTTTAAAAGTTCTAACCACCTTCTTTGCCTCATATTTAGCTCCTTCTGAGTAAATATGTACTTGAGGCTCTTGTGGTCGGTAAAGATGTCACAACTTTCACCATACAGATAGTGTCGCCAAATCTTAAGTGCAAAGACGACTGCGGCTAATTCTAAATCATGTGTAGGGTAGTTAACTTCATAAGGCTTTAACTGACGGGAGGCATAAGCGATAACCTTCCCATGTTGCATTAGCACACAACCTAATCCTTTCTTTGAGGCATGACTATTGACTTGGTAACCTCCTGATCCAGAAGGGAGAGCGAGTATTGGAGAGGATACGAGTCGTTTCTTCAATTCTTCAAAGCTTTTCTCTTGTTCCTCATTCCATGAGTACTTCACCCCTTTCCTTAGGAGTTTTGTGAGTGGTAAAGCAATTACCGAAAATCTTTCAACAAATCTTCGGTAATAGCCAGCAAGACCCAAGAAACTTCGTATTTCGGTAATAGAAGTGGGTCTTGGCCATTTTGTAATAGCTTCAACTTTTGTTGGGTCTACCATAATTCCCTCTGCTGATATGACATGCCCTAGAAATGCCACTTGGCTAAGCCAAAAGTCACATTTGGAAAACTTAGCGTACAACTTCCCATGCCGCAAGGTTCCAAGTACCGCATGTAGATGTGCTTCATGCTCTTCGTGACTCTTAGAATACACTAGAATGTCATCGATAAAGACAATAACGAATTTGTCTAGGAATTTGTGAAATACGCGATTCATCAAATCCATGAAGACTGCGGGTGCATTAGTTAGCCCAAAGGGCATAACCAAAAATTCGTAATGACCATATCGAGTACGAAAGGCGGTCTTGAGAACATCATCATTCTTGATCTTTAGCTGATGATACCCGGACCTCAAAGAGATCATCAATGCGAGGCAGAGGATACTGATTACGAATAGTAATCTTGTTCAGTTCTCGGTAGTCAATACATAAACGCATACTACCGTCTTTCTTCTTCACAAATAAGACCGGAGCACCCCAAGGTGAAACACTAGGTCTTATGAATCCTAGATCTAACAATTCTTGCAATTGTTCCTTCAACTCCTTCAGTTCCATTGGAGCCATACGATATGGAGCTTTAGAAATAGGTTCGGCACCAGGGATCAAGTCGATGGTGAATTCTACCTGACGGTCGGGTGGTAATCCTGGTAGTTCATCCGGAAATACATCAGGATATTCACGAACAACGGAATGGCTATCGATACTCTTAACACTAGCAGAAGTATCCCTAATCGATGCTAGGAATCCAGCACAACCGCTTGATATGAATTTTCGAGCCTTAAGCGCAGAGATAATTTTAAGGGATTTATGAGCTTGAGTTCCCTGATATATAATATCAGGATGATGAAGATCACCGAAAATAACACGGCGAGAATGACAATCTATAGTTACACGATGTCTAGACAACCAATCTATTCCTAGAATAACATCAAAGTCACACATATGTATTGGAAATAAGTCTGCCTTACACACAATAGATTCAATACGGATCGGACAATCCTTATATACGTAAGTGATTACGGATGAATTTTCCATGGGAGTGGAAATGGTTAAGGTATGATTTAAGAGAGTTGGTCTTATCGGAAGGTACTTAGTAAATGAGTGGGATACTAAAGAATGAGTCGCTCCTGTATCGAATAACACATAGATACTACGTTCACCAAGCTGAAGGGTTCCAGATACAGTACCTGGAGCATTAGCAGCGTCAGTAGCAGAAAGTGCGAAAACTCTTCCTCCAACATTGGGTTGGTTATTCTTCCTAGTATCTTTCTTAGGACATTCCTTGATCATGTGTCCAGTTTGGCCACATCTAAAGCATGCTCCTGTACTTCGGTGACATACGCCCTGATGTCTCTTACCACAAATATTACATAGAGGATATGTAATTTGATTTGGGTTTACATATTGATTCAGTGGTTGAGCTTTAATAGGTTCTGCATACAACTGAATCTGGTTTTGAGCAGACCTCTGGTTTTGTGGTCTAGGCTGCCATGGACGTGCCTGATTTCCAGAGTTTTGATTTCCTTGCACTTTGCGGTCTTGATGCTATGGTGTAGTGGATGATTGGCCGATTGCATGCTTAAATTGTCCTTCTCTGTTTCTCTTCTTATTATCCTCAGTTCGGGATAAAAATTCTTTCCTTTCGAACTCAAAAGTTTTGATTGCATCGGCAACTTCGGTGATGTCCTTAAATTTCATGTACATGATCGATTTTCGGATTCGATCATTGACTGCCCACTTGCATTTCTCTGCCTGGGCTTCTGCCGATCCTGCAACTTCTCCTACAATACTAGCCAACCTTGCAAATCTAGTAATGAACTCAGAGGCTGGTTCATCACTTCCCTGTCGAATTACTGCATACTCCCTGATATAAGCTTATTTATCAGCGGTCGAAAAATACTTGTCGTAAAAGATATTACGAAAGTCGACCCATGAAAGATTAGTGTCAAAATCATCCCCTCCTTTGACATTCTTATATCCTTCCCACCAAGTTTGTGCGTCATCTTCGAGTTTGTAGGTAGCCAATCTAACTTTGTATTGCTCCGGAACTCCAAGAACTCCGAAGATCTTTTCAATATGAGCTATCCAGTTCCTTGCTTCGACTGGATTATTAGCGTGACTAAAGGATTTCGGCTATTGTTTTTGGAATTTACTAATCCATATGTCTATACTATAAGTAGTATTGTTTGTGGTATTCTCACGAGTTTCACCACCAGAGGTTGGATTAGTGTTAGTGCCTTCTGGATGACGAGTTTGTTGAATAACGGCCTCAGCTGTTTGAGCAACCAGGTTTGGAAGCAACCCGGCAACAGCCTGGTTGATAGCATTAATTACGCTTGGATCGACTGGAGTCTCATTCGAAGAAGTGTTGTTACGTACAGGGTTAGTACGAGTATTCCTACGTAGCGGACGACGAGGAGGCATCTATACGAATAAACATAGGAGTTAAACCAAATAAGAGATCAAGTTGAATCCTAACATAGATATCTACCCATTCCTCACAGGTTTTAATTACTATCTTCAAGTTTTCTACAGGAAAGAGCCTTTGCTCTGACACCATAGCTGTAACACCCCAACCCGGAAGGGCTGACGTGTCACAATAACAGTATCATAAACAAAAGTCATAATTCCATTTATTTATTTATTTGACAAGGATACAACCACATGACAATTTAACTTAAGGTTAATATACAAGCAGACACATTCAATTTTATTAACTAACATCTTCAGATTTATTCCTAAGCTTTATTCTTCTCTCTTTCCCCCGCCCAAGATAACCTGCTGACCTGTAAATACAAAATTTATACGGAATGAGCCAAATGCTCAGTACGGAATTATAGGCTCAAAGAACAAATAACGCTTTATGCAAAACTTATACAATACAAGAACATAATTTCATAATCATATCTTACGGATGTACCCATGAGCAAACTGAAAACGTGACAATACACAGGTAGCTACTCCTGCATACTTATCACACGAGATGGCCAGTTGGCATACCTGTTATCCATCTCATTAACTTAAATTCTAGGATCGATCCATACGCCTCCTAGTAGCTTTGTACCACACTTGTACCTAGGGACGCCGTGAACTAATCTCTCCGTCACAGATGGAGCACATGCTGTTGATGCCGCAACAACATGCTCGTGGGACACTCCACGAGAAGCGATACTCAGGGTAACAGAGTACACATGGTCTTATTCACATAACTTATAAAACTTATTTTCATAACAGAATGGAACTTATATTGGAACATGCGATAATGAGTACAACTAACATAATACTATCGCATGACATGAAAGCTTAAATCAAATGATTAGAATAGAATTCGAACGGACTGTCAAATGAATCGATACTCAAAGACGTAAGGAGTTTTAAAAGATATATTAATTTAGTGGGTTATAACAATTTGAATATGAAGCAATAAGGAGTGGGGTAGGATCCGTACCTTAATAATTCCAAATTGATGCTACCTTGTGATAATATTTCAGATTTATACGGACAGAGTTTAGACTACTGATTAGTCTTTTAACCTAATTTAAATAACATGCACACAAACTAGGTTAGTAACTTAATACAGCCTTTACGATAACTCACGAGATCAAATTCTCACAACGAACGACAAAGTGCGATACTTCATCCATCGAATTTCCGTCAAATTAATGACGAACGACAAAGTACAATACTTTATCCATCGAATTAACGATGATCCGTCAAATTAATGACGAACGACAAAGTATAACCCTAATGTGGGCAGTACTTAAACATTCATTGGATATATTGATCGATCGGACAATGAATCGTAATAGCGATCGAGTTATTACCCTGTTCTGCAGCACCCCGCTACTCTTAATTAGTGTTTTGTGTGTGTTTGGAGAGTAATTGGACGATAACTCAGAGTGAATTTGAAGTTTGAACGTCGTTTTTGTGCCCAGAATCAAGTGCCAATGTTCTGTATTTATAGCTGTAATTTGGACATGCTTGCCTACCTGCTTGACATGCCTACCTACCTGCTTGACATGCCTACCTACCTGCTTGACATGCCTACCTACCTGCTTGACATGCCTAGATGAGTCAACACTTTCGAAAATTTAGATTTTGACAACGTTTAATAAGGATAATCGTTAACTAGGGTTTACTCCCCCTGAGTTTTAGGGGCCCTGATCCTGATTCCGATTGTTCTGAAATTTTTAGGGTTTGTACAGAATTACTTGGGTGTCTTAATTAGGGTTTCCTATTAGACTAATTTAAATAATAATTAGGACTTTTGGTTGATATACAGAAGGATGGATCATACGATTATTATTATTATTCTTTTATTTCTAGAATAATGATTTTAAATTTATGGTTATTACATAAACTCCCTAAAGCACCTGGAGGAAAAGTATTCATGCTCGCTATGACAAACTACTTCTCCAAATGGATAGAAGTTGAAGCTTTTGTTCAAGTCAGAGAAAAGGAAGTTATATCCTTCATTAAACGAAATATTATTACTAGATTTGGAATTCATTCTGAAATTATTTGTGATGTACAAACCAAAATGACCATCCAAACACTTGAGGATATGCTTAGAGCTTGTGTGATATGCGTTACTTAGTTTCATTTTAGTTCCCATGGCTGATTGCATAGTTTTCCAGAAACGAGCATCACGATCCGATATGATGTTTAAAGTAACACCATGACAAGATACTGTAACATTTGTACTTTTTAAACACAATACGATGTAGAACAATATCAATTATCAATGAAACGAGGTATTTTGGTCTCTATATTTGTTTATTTGTGTTTCACAATTTCACCTTTTGATTCTAGTTCGATTTCAAGCTTTTAATCGCTTTCTGGAAAGTTATACGCAAATTGTTACGTAAATGTAATTAGTTTAACGCGAAAAACACTCCGGAACAGTGACATAAGCTTAACATACCTTAAATAACCTTTACATAACTTAGAAATAAGTTTTGAAGGGTTTGGTATGTCAAAAACAAGTTTATTTGATCACAGGACTATTTGCGACAAATTGCAAAAGTCTGTCAATTCGTATAGCAACGTACACTCCGGAACAAGATAATAAGCTAAACATACCCTAGATACCCTTAACATAGCTTAGAAATAAGTTTTGACGGGCTCAGTATGCGAAAATACGCTTAGTTGATCATCAGGGACTAAAAGCGTCAAAAATTACGTAAGTTTGCATTTACGTGGATATCTTAAGTTCTGACCATATCTGGACATCCAAATTTTTTTTTGTAAACACTAAAATATTTTATTTTAGTGATAGGAATGCAAAAATACCCTTCGTCGCGTAATTTGGATCGTTTTCGCGACCGTTCGAGTTTCGTCGTAATTAACCGAATAACGTGACTGTACGATCAAACGAACCGACATCTGTGATATTTTCAAGCATATTTCAAGTCCTTTATGCTTTAACATCCTTGTTGAGCCTTCAAATTGGGTTAACGGGGGTTAAACGCGTCGAAAAACAAGTTTTTAGACTGCAGGGACCTATTTTGACAAGTTTTGAAACTTCTGGCCTGAAGCACTAGGCTCGGCGCGAAAGACTTTGTTATATTTTTTTTGCGGCCCGCGAGAGTTGGAGCTGGCAGATTCAACGAATTCAGCAAAACAACCTGCTGAACCTGTTTTTAATCCTAGTTTTTGCATACTATGAGCTGGTTTATGTGTTCCCCACGTTGCCTAATCAGTGAATAACAAGCGTAAGGTCAAGATCATGCTTTGATCCATTCAAAAACACTTAGCATTGATTAAATGTTGCTTGAAGTCCTATAAATACCCAAGCATTCCTTCACTTCAACTTGCTCATTTGCTCTTTCTTCTCATATCTGCTCTAAGTGGAGGCAATCACTTGTTGAAGGCCACCTACCTGAGCATTCTTAGTCTTCTCTTCAAGCATTGGACCCTTGTAAGTGTTCCTTCATGGTTGTTTAGTTATTTCAAGCAAGAAAGTCAAACAGTGTTTAACTTTCAGCTTTGACCATGATTTGGTCAAGACAAAGTTCGTTTGAACTTTGCAACGTGATCGTAATCACGATGGTTATAATCCCTTGTGACTATACCTACTGATTTCCACATTGAGTAGTCGAAGTGACGAGTCAAAGTTTCGATCAAAATGCACGATTATGTGCATTTTGCGACGAAACTATTTTCGGGTATCAAAACACTTTGTTTAGATATCAAATCAGTTTTCTAACATAGTTAAACATGTTTAACTCATCACTTCTAGTTTAGTGCTTGTTTAGGGTCGTAAGTCAAGCGGTCTCGACAACCGCTTAGACTTTCGAACCCGACCCGTTTGGTCGATCATTAGGATCCGACCAAACATATATTGTGACCATAGTTGTATAGGGAATAACCTTCTGAGGTTATACCTTATGGTCACTTAGTTTAATTAGTTGTATGATAGGTAGTTTATATGCCTTAGGAAAATGACCAAAATGCCCTTTTTGCGCATAATTTCATTTTAAGCATATGTAACCAAAATTTTGACACCTAAACTGATTATGCAACATAATTAAACATGTTAGGGCATATAATACTTGTCATAGGGCTAGTTAGACCATCCGAACGTGCTTTTGTGCAACTGACGCGTTAAAGTAGCGTAGACTACCTTAACAGCTCATAACGGGTCATAAGCACTTAGGATAGGTTTCAATTTAGAATATAGGCTTTGTTAAACCATATCATATGAGTTCCAATTGTCACACCCGCTCATAGCGGAAGCGCGAGGTGTGATCTGATCGGTTCTCATTGCATAACAATATAAGTGAACAATACTAAATGAATAAAAACAAGCTCCAATGCCATTGTCATAATTGTTTCGAAAGAACGCAACATACGTTAAATGTATTTGTTACAAACCATCAAATGAAAATACGTTTTCATCGTTCTATACATCAAGATGTAAGTCTTAAAATGTCAAGGCTTTGACCACTATATCACCGCAAAGAGGCGGTATATAACGGGCAAACCCTTCAAATGGTGGCATGGAGTCTTGATACTTGTTTTCCTTGACTGAAATGTCTGCCAGGTCCACTAATTTCCTGAAATACATGTTAAGTTTGAAAACATCAACAAAAGTTGAGCGAGTTCATGCAGTTTAGCTGTATGAGATGTATCTGTAAAATGTGAGTTGTATAAACTGTATCCGTAAAATGTGAGTTGTATAAACTGTATCCGTAACATGTGAGTTGTATAAAATGTATCTGTGTGTATGATGTATAAACTGTATCCACAACATGTGAGTTGTATAAAATGTATCTGTATGTATGATGTAGTATGTAAAGCGTCAATGAAATCGTTGATCATTAATGTTTCGCGAGGACATTAATATGTGTGACGAATTAGGAAGCAATCCAAACCTAGACGATTTTATGTCGACTCCTATCGACTGGGACACAAACGCACTCTTCTGTATGGGTCCACGACCAAGAGTGGGGCTCGCCAATACCCATTAGATCTAACCACTTGTACCTAGGTCCAAACTGGATTAATGGTGCTTATTGTATGGCCCTAATTCGCACATGATCTAAGGTGTTTCATTCCCTAACTTTAACATACGATTGAACATGTATCTTCCCCGATAGTTGTAAAGTTGTAAAACATTTAAATGAATAGGGGACATGAACTCACTGAATTGCGTCCGTGAATAGAAGTAATTATGATCTCGCGTGTGGTCGTCTTGAACAATGTTGCGACCTACAAATGTTCTTTATTTGTTAGACACTTCGGTCTTTATAAATGACTTGAGTATAAGTCTTGTGTCTTGAATATGTGTTAAGACCTGTATGTCTTTGTTACTCATTGAACTGTGTATTAGATGTATTAACTGATAACTGTTTAGTGTATATATTTCTCCAAATACATATTCTTGTATCTCGTGAGTTGTATCATCGGGTCTTGTCATCTTGGTTTCGTGTCTTGTATAAGTAAATTGTATAATTGTAATGTTTATCAATTATATGTCATTGGGCTTAGCCCAAGAATTAATGTTATTGGGCTTAAATAGTATTGGGCCTAAATAGTGTTGGGCCTCAATAGTGTTGGGCCTAAATAGTGTTGGGCCTCAATAGTGTTGGGCCTAAATAATGTTGGGCCTAAATAATGTTGGGCCTCAATAGTGTTGGGCTTAAATAGTGTTGGGCCTCAATAGTATTGGGCCTAAATAGTGTTGGGCCTCAATAGTGTTGGGCTTAAATAGTGTTGGGCCTCAATAGTGTTGGACCTCAATAGTATTGGGCTTAATGTTATTGGGCCTTGGCCCATATATTTGGTATTGGGCTTAGCCCATGTGTTTTGATAAGCCCATTATGAAATTAAGCCCATTTAGAAAAGTAAGCCCATTTGTATAAAAATAGCCCATTTGTATAAACATAGCCCATTTGTATAAAATAGCCCACTAGTAAATATAAGTCTTTCATTTTTATAAAAACATTTTTATAAAAATTCACTAAGTATACTTTTTAGTAAATAAAAACATAATAGTTTTTATAAGTCTCAAGATGCCCGAATTTTGTTAATGGTAACGTAATTTTTGTGCCCGCGTCGGAAGATCGCCTAAACGTCGTAGTAAGTTCTCCGAATGGCGATATGTTTATAAATTCGTCCGTCGTCCGATTTGACCATAAGTTGTGTCCGATCCTTCGGAATGTCCGTAAGTTGTTTTCATGTGTGTCTATATGTATTCTTGTAAGTCTTTAGTTGTAAGTATGTCTTGTATTTATTTGTGTCATTGTTATCAAGTCTTAACTTGTATATATAACTAATACAAATAATAACACATAGCACATACTTGATATGTTCACTAAATATATATTTTACCAAAATATATATTTATGTCAATTTTTATGTTTAGAAAGACCAACTTTCTAATCTTGTAAAGACTTTGTTAGAAAAAAAAAATGATAGTTTTGTTAACATAATGTTCTAAAAAAAATGGCCATATAACCTTTGTATTAATCATTTGGCCATGTTTCATAAACATATCATTTTCTTTTCCAAATCACCATCAATTTACCCAATCATCTTAACTAAACATATGAGACTTTTATAACATGAAATTATCAAGATGATATCCAAATCATATAGGGTTTTAAACATGATCATAACATATGCTAACTAGTTCAAATACCAAGTTTAATTCTAGTTTTAACAACTTTTAACAAAAATCACTAGTTGTATGTTATTTTATATAATCTTGTGGAAGTATTGTTTTTAAATAAAAACCTTAAATACTTTCACAAGATCAATAGTTATGATCATCCTTTTAAACTTCTATGTTAAAAACCCTTTAACATAAACATGTGTATTTGTTAGATCATATTTTTAAAACATACTCTAACAATTTATTTATATCAATATCATCACAACAAGATCATATATGCATATCACAAGTCTTAAATCACAACATAAACAAGCATAAATAAATCATAATTATTATTTTTGCTTCTTTGTATTTTTCATGTTTATTATGTATGATTATTTAGTTATTATTAGTTATAATAACAATCATAAGCATAATATAAGTATGAAAAATAAATAAAACTAGAAGCTTACTTCTAGCACTAGGCTAGGGATGATCTTGGAGGATGATTAAGAAATAAAAAGATGAAGATCTTGATGGTAGAATACTCTTGAATGGATGAAAACCCTTTCTTTAACTTGTAAGTGATTTAGTTCTTCTTATGTTCCATAGAAAATCATATTGATCATAAAAGAGGTGATAAAATAAAATGGGTTTATGGTGTTCTTTGTCAAACCCCTTTCTGCGGCGGAAGCACGAGGTGTGATCATGAAAGGTTCTCATTGCATACGAAGAGTAAACATGCTACATGCTCAAGAAAATAACTTCAAATACCATAATTTGAAAACATACGTTAGCGTTTACATCGCTAAGTCGCATAAAGCATTGTCTTAAAAGTTTACAACTTTATTTAAAGTTAAACACAAGCGACATCCACGAGCATAAGCAAGACCGCGCGCACATCCATTCTAGTTACCTGAAATACATGTGAGTTTTTGGAAAAACGTCAACATAAAGTTGGTGTGAATTCATGCAGTTTTGTATTTCATGTTTGTATACTTTGTATGAAAACATAGTTTGTGAGTAAATCAAGTTTTCATATATAAATCCAGTTTCGTGTGTACATCACGTACATCTGTATAATTCAATTTCTTCTTGAGTACCCCACGTACTTCAAGTATAACTCAATCTTTTCTTGAGTACCCCACGTACTCAAGTATTCATCAATTTTTAGTATGGTATGAATTTCATGTAATTAAAATATTCCTGTAAATATCAGGATTGTTAATGGGTTGCAAAGCCATTAACATGTGACACGTCATAGGAAGCCACCAAACCTAAGGCATTTAATTGGTATATTCTGAGACACAAAAGCACTCCTCGATTCTCGCCCCGACCGGGAGTGTGGCTGCCAGGCACCCGTTAGATCTAACCTTTTGTTCTGCGGTCTGAATGTATACGTTGATTAATGGTGCTTCTGTACCCTATTCGTGACACTATTTCTCATAACGCATCCTACTTGGTTCTCGTCCTCACCAAGCGCGTTTCTTGTTATCATTTCTCATAGCGCCTCATACTTGGTTCTCATTCTCACCAAGTGCGCTTCTTGTATTTATATCATACCAATTATAAATATTGTACATTTGTACATGTATTCCACCCCCGAAGTTATAAAAACTGAAAACAGTTAAAGAGAAAAGGGGGAGCATGAACTCACAACTTTGCGTTCCTAGCGTCGTAAACTCCACCGGATTTGCTTAATTAACGTCGTAACCTATACGCGTTTTCTTAACGTTAGTCACTAGACTTGCGTCGCACAAGTACAGTCACTCTCTTTTGTATATATTCTTGTGTTAAAAATATTCTATATTTTTAACTACGAATCTTACTTATATTATTTTCTCCAAAAATAAATATAAGTCTTTTATGTTTTGCACTTTGCACCCGAATTATGTATCTTGTATTTTGTATGTGCATTTTTATGTTTATACTCCTCATGAGTATTTAGTGTATTTTTAAGTCTTAATAAACAAGCACGTATAACACATACTATATACACTTAGCACAAAAATTGGTGATAAAATAATATATATTTTTCTCTCAAAAATATATATACATAATATCCATTTTTATTCTTGAAGAAATCCTCATTTCTTATCACCAAAAATTAGGGAAACCTTAGTAATACTTCTAAACACATTTTTAGGGAATAAGTTTCTCAAAAACTTATATTTTTCTAAGTGTCAAAATTTATAACAGAGTTTCCCCTAAAAATGGAGGTTTCCCACGTTTTCAAAACGTGTGTTTATTTTCTTTTAAATCATTATCAATCATCAACAACAATTATCAACAATAATCGTCAACAATAATCACTAATTTCTTGAACTTGAATATTTACAAAAATGTGTAGTAACTTACTAGCACGTTTAGTAAGTCTTGTTATCTTTAAAAATAAGTTTAACTTCTTAAAAACTTTATTTTTAAAGAATATGAAGTTTTACAACTTCTAGTCGGTTTTTACGAAAACTATTTCTTCGTTAACACTTTTGTTACACAAGTATCCACACACTTGCTTATTCACAAAAACCACTTTTGTTTGTGTAAGATCCGGTTTAGAACATGTGATCTCTTGGACACTTGGTCCTTTGAAAATACCGCTTGTAGATACGTAGATCTACTAGTTTTAAACACTTTTGTACAAGTTAAAACATTTTTACACAAGTTCATGGTTTATGTGTGGTAGGGTTTCACCTTTTAACCCTTGTTACTTCTAAAATAGCTTTATGTTAAGATCCATGATCTTACCAAACCGGGTTAAACGATGATCCGAGCTACCACATCATAGATCGGGTCTAGATAACCATATATTTCAAATACTACAACTTTTACACAACTTATGTGCTATTAACCACATTTTTCATGTTTTTAGTAGACTTTTGTGCATCTTTTCGCATTTTAACGAGATTTAACCAACACAAATCCTTTTAACCACTTTAGATAAGTTCAAATATGAGTTCTAAGTGTTATACCTCTAGCTCAAGGCTAGGGAAGATTCTAAGCACAGATCGAGTGGATAAAAGCAAGGTAGAGAGGTCCTTCGCGTTCCGTTTGCTCCAAGACTCCTAATATGCGACCCTTGATGTTTGTATGATGTTGGAATGGCAAGATCAAAATTGAAAGATGGATGGATGCTCAAGGGGTGTTTGGCCGTGAGTTTTATGAGGGAGAGAGGAGAAGAGAGTTGGTGATGAAGGTGTAGGTGATTAAGCATACTTATAACCCAAATCTCTATTGTCCATTGGTCTTAATGTCTCCCAAAGTACACCACAAATCCTTACACCAAATCACTAGAGATTTTAAGGGATCTTGGCAAGATTGTGTAGGATTTAATCAAGATTTTGGTGGGGTCATTATGACCGTCCACTTCATTAGGGGGGGTAGAGTGTAAAATCTCATGGTAATCTAATTAGACTTTAAGTATAGTGTTTAGTGTTTTAGTGTATGGTGTTTTATATAGTGTGTTAGGGTGTTCAGGAACCCTAACTAGCTTAGAAAAATAAAAACAATGCTTCTAGCATTATTTTGGTGTTCCGGGTATTGTCCGGTTGTTCGGTTACATACCGATTCGTTAAAGTGCTAAATTACACTTTTTAGTGTCGTTTAAGTACCTTTCTTGTACTCTTTCAATTCCCAACACTTAGGGAAATATTCTGGATGATAAAACGACATTTCTGCATAATATTTATGTGTCTAAATGCTGAATTATTGCTGATTTGTATAAATTCTGCACTTAAAGTGCGTTTCGGGTGCTTTTTAGTGCTTATTTTTGCTTTCGTATTGCATATATATTAACCCTTGTATGTACTCTTGGGTTTTAATGCATTCTTGTTCTCGGACCTACACCTAGGCTCCAATTTTATTGTCTGACTGCTTTCTGCAGTTCAGTCGACACAGTGTGTCTTACCGGTGAGTTTACTATTATTTTTGACGCAACGCTCTCGTTTATGCTTAAAGCAATATTTTGTAGTATACAACGTGCATGAATTCACTTGTTTAATCATGTGTTCAGACATTGCTGACAATTAAACTCATAATTGCAGTCATTAAGCAATAAGTAATGTGTACGGAAGTTACCGGTTTGGGCCAGTTGTCACAGTCTCCCCCCGTTAAAAGAATTTCGTCCCGAAATTCAGACTGAACTAACTCTCGCTGGAGTCTTCTTGAATATGTGGGGATACTTTTTCTTGAACTGGTCTTCACGTTCCCATGTGTACTCGGGTCCGTGCTTAGAGCTCCAACGTACTTTGACAAGCTTCACACTGCTCCTCCTGGTCTTGTTGACTTTCCAGTCAGTAACCTCAACGGGTTGCTCTGTAAATCGGAGGGCTTCATCAATATGCACTTCATCCATCGGGATGGCCACGTTTTCTTGCGTTGGACTCTTCTTCAGGTTGGATACATGAAACGTATCATGTACTCCATTAAGTTCTTCCGGTAACTCCAGCTTGTATGCCACGGTACCAATTTTCTTCAGTATTCTGAATGGTCCGATATATCGTGGATTCAGCTTTCCACGCTTTCCAAATCTGACTACGCCCTTCCATGGTGAGACTTTTAACAACACTTTGTCTCCCACCTTGAAATCTACCGATTTTCTATTTGGATCCGCGTAGCTCTTTTGTCGCTCTCGAGCCGCCCTAATGCGCTCTCGGATCTGCGCAATCTTGTCGGTTGTCTCTTGTACAAGTTCAGGACCAACCATACGTTTATCTCCGGCATCTGCCCAACATAAGGGCGATCGGCATTTGCGGCCATACAGAGCTTCGAACGGCGCGGCTTTTATGCTCGTATGATAACTGTTATTGTAGGAAAACTCAACTAGAGGTAGATGAGTATCCCAGCTGCCGCCTAGGTCCATGACACATGCGCGAAGCATATCTTCTAACGTTTGTATAGTTCGTTCGCTCTGGCCGTCTGTTTGCGGATGGAATGCCGTGCTTAGATCTAACTGAGATCCAAAGGCTTCCTGAAATGATTGCCAGATTCTTGAGACAAAGCGTCCATCTCTGTCTGAAATGATTGAGATTGGCACTCCATGACGTGCCACAATTTCTCTCAAGTATATTTCTGCAAGCTTTCCAGTGCTATCCTTCTCTCGGATTGGTAGGAAATGCGCAGACTTCGTCAATCGATCAACTATTACCCATATCATATCGTGTCCTCTCGGGGTCCTGGGTAATTTCGTTATGAAGTCCATCGAGATTTGTTCCCACTTCCACACGGGAATCTCTGGTTGTTGTAGTAGGCCGGACGGTTTCTGATATTCTGCCTTAACCTTGGCACAGGTTAGGCATTTTCCAACATACACAGCAACGTCGCTTTTGAGTCTCGGCCACCAATGGTATTCTTTCAAATCTTGATACATTTTGTCCGATCCTGGGTGGATCGAATATCTCGATTTGTGGGCTTCATTAAGGATGACTTCTCGTATGCCACCATAGAGTGGAACCCAAATACGCTTCTTAAAGTATAAGGCTCCCTCTTCGTTTGGCACCATGTATTTCAGCATACCCCGTAGGTATTCAGCTTTATGGTTCTCTTCTTTAAGAGCTTCTTGTTGTGCATCACGAATGCGTGCAGTGAGGTTCGTTCGAATGGTCATTTCCAATGCTCGAACCCTTAGGGTCTTAACCCTTTCTTTTCGGCTCAACGCGTCTGCTACAACGTTCGCCTTTCCAGGATGGTACTTAATCTCACAGTCATAATCATTCAGCAGCTCGACCCAACGTCGCTGGCGCATATTCAATTCCTTCTGTTCAAATATGTGTTGCAAGCTTTTGTGATCTATGAAGATTGTACATCGAGTACCATATAGATAATGTCGCCAAATCTTTAAGGCGAATACCACTGCACCCAGCTCCAGGTCGTGAGTGGTATAATTTCTCTCGTGAACCTTCAGTTGTCTTGAAGCGTAAGCGATGACCTTTTGGCGTTGCATGAGCACGCAACCCAAGCCTTGTCGTGAGGCGTCACAGTATACCACGAAGTCTTCAGTGCCTTCGGGTAACGATAGTATCGGTGCATCGCATAGCTTGCTCTTCAGTAACTGGAAGGCTCCTTCTTGTTTGTGACCCCAGTCGTATTTCTTGTCTTTCTGAGTCAGGGTCGTTAGCGGTTGAGCTATCTTCGAGAAATTCTCAATGAATCGCCGATAGTAGCCCGCTAAGCCCAAAAATTGACGAACTTCAGTTGGGGTCTTGGGAGCTTCCCAATTCTTTATTGCTTCAATCTTGGACGGGTCTACATGAATGCCCTCCTCATTCACCACGTGACCAAGAAATTGTACTTCGCGAATCCAGAATTCGCATTTCGAGAACTTTGCATAAAGTTTCTCTTTCTTCAGTAGCTCCAAGATGGTTCTGAGATGTTGCTCATGTTCTTCTTTCGTTCGCGAGTAAATCAGGATATCATCGATAAATACAATCACGAATTTATCGAGATATGGTTTGCACACGCGGTTCATTAGATCCATAAAGACCGCTGGCGCGTTTGTCAATCCAAACGGCATCACTAAAAATTCGTAGTGCCCATATCGCGTTCTGAATGCAGTCTTTGGCACGCTTTCTTCTTGGATTCTCAGCTGATGGTATCCAGATCGAAGGTCGATCTTGGAATAGTAGCTTCATCCTTGCAGTTGATCAAATAAGTCATCAATCCTCGGTAGTGGATACCGATTCTTGATAGTGAGCTTGTTCAGTTCCCTGTAATCGATACACATCCGCAGTGTTCCATCCTTTTTCTTCACGAACAATACTGGAGCTCCCCAAGGTGAGAAGCTTGGCCTTATAAATCCCTTATCCAACAACTCCTGGAGTTGTGTAGATAATTCTTGCATCTCGGATGGCGCAAGTCGATAGGGTGCCTTGGCTACAGGAGCAGCTCCTGGAACCAAGTCTATACGGAATTCGACTTGTCGTTGCGGGGGTAGTCCTGGCAGATCTTCAGGGAACACATCAGGAAATTCCTTCACCACAGGAATGTCTTCGAGTTTCGGCTCCTCAGCCTTCTTGTCTATAACGTGTGCTAGGAAAGCAACACATCCTTTCCTTAAGCACTTCTGTGCCTTCATACAACTGATGATTCGAAGAGGCGCGTCTCGTTTTTCTCCATGCACGATAAGAGTTTCACCATTCGCTAAAGGGATGCGAATGATTTTCTCATGACAAATAACTTCAGCTTTGTTCTTGGACAACCAGTCCATTCCGACTACTACATCGAAGCTACCCAATTGAATAGGTAAGAGGTCGATGCTAAAATTTCGTTCGCCAAGTTCTAGTGTGCAGCCTCTAACAACTTCGCCCGATTCAACAAGTTTACCATTGGCTAGTTCTATGGAATAAGGAATTTCTAATCTACTAGATTCTATTCCGAGTATGCGTTTAAATTCCACAGACATGAAGCTATAATCGGCGCCAGTGTCGAATAATATTGATGCAAAGTGATTGTTAATGAGAAACGTACCGGTGACCACGTTAGGGTCCTCGCGTGCGTCTCTTGCTCCAATCACAAATGCTCGAGCTGGAGCGTTGTTTCTCTCTGGGCAGTTCTTCATGAAATGGTCATTGCTTCCACACTTGAAGCATCCTTGCCCTTTCCCGTTGCCATTCTTGTTACCAGCACCATTCCCATTTCGGTTCTTTCCTTTTCCCCAACAGTCTTCTGTTTGATGACCCAATTTACCACATTTGTCGCACCTTGGAATGCGACAAGCTCCATCATGATGATACTTACATTTTTGGCATCTAGGCATGGAGCCTTGGTATGCTTTGGTTGCATGGGTTTTCGTCTCCTGGGGCGGATTAGTGTCGCGCTTCTTGCTGAAACTCTTGTTGTTGCGAGTTGCTTGGTTCAAACTTGTATGCTTTCTCTTTTTGTCACTGGACGACTCAGCATGTGTCTAGGTCTTTTCTGTTGGGTTCAGTGATAGCTTCTTCATACGAACACAATCTTCAGTCAGGCTGACAGCCAGAGTTACAGCCTCGGTGATTGTTTGTGGTTTGGCCGACATCACCATGCCACGAAACTCTGAGGCCAGTCCCCAAATGTAGCGTTCCACACGCTTAAATTCAGGAGTCACCATGTAGGGAAGCACTCTCGACAGATCGTGGAACCTTCGAGTGTAACCATTGATGTCAGCACCTTCCATAGTCAAGTGCCAGAACTCTGTTTCCAGCCTTTGGAGTTCCGCACGAGAGCAGTACTTCTCTCTCATCCTTTCCTTCAGTTCCTCCCAAGTGAGGCCATAAGCGGCGTCATCACCCAAAGTTTGGGCTTGCAGGTTCCACCAAGTCAGAGCTTCATCGACGAATAACCCAGTAGCAAAAGTGACTTGTTGATCCGCGGTACACTTGCTCATGCGGAAAGTAGCTTCAGTCTTCTCCGTCCAGCGCACAAATGCTACTGCACCTCCTGTGCCGTCATAGTTCATCGGCTTGCAGTCGAGGAACTGCTTGAAAGTGCAGCCTGGAATTGATTCAACCAATTCACATGTGAGCAATCGAAGAAATAATGAAACAAGGACCGTTCATAAATTTCCTCATGCTTAGCACAGTGTCTTAAGGTTACCTTGAGCTGCATTGTCTCCAGACGAATCTCCATTCCCATTACGCCTAGCGTTGCTTGGTCCTCCACTGTCTTGAGTTCGGTTCGCTTCGTGCTGGGCGATAGCAGCGGAGATCCTTTCTTCCAGTAGGGCGTTCAGCTCATCAGCAGTTCTTGGCAGTGGGGGAGGAGGAGGTTGATCGTCATTGCGAGCATTCACAGCTTTCCTGGGTGCCATGTTCTGACAGAACATAACACAACAGGGTTAGGCATTTGTTTGATATCGTCACACTAGACAGTAGTATCATATATATTCACAGGTATATATACCACATAAGTGACATCAAACAATTATTACTCTAGCAGAGTACTTGGTAGGCTTGCACTGAGGGAATCTATACGTGACAAGACTTGCTGTGATTTCTGTGCACTAAATTCCATAATTATGTATGCATCCATAATTACGTAATTCCTTGCACAGTCCGCACAGTTCGTTTCATCCTCGTATTTCTTCCTTCAGGTAGGCCATTGCTTTCAGGTAAAATCACGTATACTCGTGACATTCTACTTCTAGTACATGCTAATTATCACACATAATTGCAAGTAATCGACAAGTGCTACTCAAGTGCACTCTAAGTCTCGTAATGTCTTTTCTAGACTCATGTAGACAGTTTCAGGCAGTGGATGTCGCGGGACGTTTTATGCAATGAAAACTCTTTGAAAATTGTTTTCGTGAATGGATCCTAGAGATTGTAGACTAGACTCGAGAAGGAATCCTGGTTCAATACAATCGCAGCTCTGATACCAATCTGTCACACCCCTTTCTGCGGCGGAAGCACGAGGTGTGATCATGAAAGGTTCTCATTGGATACGAAGAGTAAACATGCTACATGCTCAAGAAAATAACTTCAAATACCATAATTTGAAAACATACGTTAGCGTTTACATCGCTAAGTCGCATAAAGCATTGTCTTAAAAGTTTACAACTTTATTTAAAGTTAAACACAAGCGACATCCACGAGCATAAGCAAGACCGCGCGCACATCCATTCTAGTTACCTGAAATACATGTGAGTTTTTGGAAAAACGTCAACATAAAGTTGGTGTGAATTCATGCAGTTTTGTATTTCATGTTTGTATACTTTGTATGAAAACATAGTTTGTGAGTAAATCAAGTTTTCATATATAAATCCAGTTTCGTGTGTACATCACGTACATCTGTATAATTCAATTTCTTCTTGAGTACCCCACGTACTTCAAGTATAACTCAATCTTTTCTTGAGTACCCCACGTACTCAAGTATTCATCAATTTTTAGTATGGTATGAATTTCATGTAATTAAAATATTCCTGTAAATATCAGGATTGTTAATGGGTTGCAAAGCCATTAACATGTGACACGTCATAGGAAGCCACCAAACCTAAGGCATTTAATTGGTATATTCTGAGACACAAAAGCACTCCTCGATTCTCGCCCCGACCGGGAGTGTGGCTGCCAGGCACCCGTTAGATCTAACCTTTTGTTCTGCGGTCTGAATGTATACGTTGATTAATGGTGCTTCTGTACCCTATTCGTGACACTATTTCTCATAACGCATCCTACTTGGTTCTCGTCCTCACCAAGCGCGTTTCTTGTTATCATTTCTCATAGCGCCTCATACTTGGTTCTCATTCTCACCAAGTGCGCTTCTTGTATTTATATCATACCAATTATAAATATTGTACATTTGTACATGTATTCCACCCCCGAAGTTATAAAAACTGAAAACAGTTAAAGAGAAAAGGGGGAGCATGAACTCACAACTTTGCGTTCCTAGCGTCGTAAACTCCACCGGATTTGCTTAATTAATGTCGTAACCTATACGCGTTTTCTTAACGTTAGTCACTAGACTTGCGTCGCACAAGTACAGTCACTCTCTTTTGTATATATTCTTGTGTTAAAAATATTCTATATTTTTAACTACGAATCTTACTTATATTATTTTCTCCAAAAATAAATATAAGTCTTTTATGTTTTGCACTTTGCACCCGAATTATGTATCTTGTATTTTGTATGTGCATTTTTATGTTTATACTCCTCATGAGTATTTAGTGTATTTTTAAGTCTTAATACACTAGCACGTATAACACATACTATATACACTTAGCACAAAAATTGGTGATAAAATAATATATATTTTTCTCTCAAAAATATATATACATAGTATCCATTTTTATTCTTGAAGAAATCCTCATTTCTTATCACCAAAAATTAGGGAAACCTTAGTAATACTTCTAAACACATTTTTAGGGAATAAGTTTCTCAAAAACTTATATTTTTCTAAGTGTCAAAATTTATAAAAATTTTGACAGAGTTTCCCCTAAAAATGGAGGTTTCCCACGTTTTCAAAACGTGTGTTTATTTTCTTTTAAATCATTATCAATCATCAACAACAATTATCAACAATAATCGTCAACAATAATCACTAATTTCTTGAACTTGAATATTTACAAAAATGTGTAGTAACTTACTAGCACGTTTAGTAAGTCTTGTTATCTTTAAAAATAAGTTTAACTTCTTAAAAACTTTATTTTTAAAGAATATGAAGTTTTACAACTTCTAGTCGGTTTTTACGAAAACTATTTCTTCGTTAACACTTTTGTTACACAAGTATCCACACACTTGCTTATTCACAAAAACCACTTTTGTTTGTGTAAGATCCGGTTTAGAACATGTGATCTCTTGGACACTTGGTCCTTTGAAAATACCGCTTGTAGATACGTAGATCTACTAGTTTTAAACACTTTTGTACAAGTTAAAACATTTTTACACAAGTTCATGGTTTATGTGTGGTAGGGTTTCACCTTTTAACCCTTGTTACTTCTAAAATACCTTTATGTTAAGATCCATGATCTTACCAAACCGGGTTAAACGATGATCCGAGCTACCACATCATAGATCGGGTCTAGATAACCATATATTTCAAATACTACAACTTTTACACAACTTATGTGCTATTAACCACATTTTTCATGTTTTTAGTAGACTTTTGTGCATCTTTTCGCATTTTAACGAGATTTAACCAACACAAATCCTTTTAACCACTTTAGATAAGTTCAAATATGAGTTCTAAGTGTTATACCTCTAGCTCAAGGCTAGGGAAGATTCTAAGCACAGATCGAGTGGATAAAAGCAAGGTAGAGAGGTCCTTCGCGTTCCGTTTGCTCCAAGACTCCTAATATGCGACCCTTGATGTTTGTATGATGTTGGAATGGCAAGATCAAAATTGAAAGATGGATGGATGCTCAAGGGGTGTTTGGCCGTGAGTTTTATGAGGGAGAGAGGAGAAGAGAGTTGGTGATGAAGGTGTAGGTGATTAAGCATACTTATAACCCAAATCTCTATTGTCCATTGGTCTTAATGTCTCCCAAAGTACACCACAAATCCTTACACCAAATCACTAGAGATTTTAAGGGATCTTGGCAAGATTGTGTAGGATTTAATCAAGATTTTGGTGGGGTCATTATGACCGTCCACTTCATTAGGGGGGGGGGGTAGAGTGTAAAATCTCATGGTAATCTAATTAGACTTTAAGTATAGTGTTTAGTGTTTTAGTGTATGGTGTTTTATATAGTGTGTTAGGGTGTTCGGGAACCCTAACTAGCTTAGAAAAATAAAAACAATGCTTCTAGCATTATTTTGGTGTTCCGGGTATTGTCCGGTTGTTCGGTTACATACCGATTCGTTAAAGTGCTAAATTACACTTTTTAGTGTCGTTTAAGTACCTTTCTTGTACTCTTTCAATTCCCAACACTTAGGGAAATATTCTGGATGATAAAACGACATTTCTGCATAATATTTATGTGTCTAAATGCTGAATTATTGCTGATTTGTATAAATTCTGCACTTAAAGTGCGTTTCGGGTGCTTTTTAGTGCTTATTTTTGCTTTCGTATTGCATATATATTAACCCTTGTATGTACTCTTGGGTTTTAATGCATTCTTGTTGTCGGACCTACACCTAGGCTCTAATTTTATTGTCTGACTGCTTTCTGCAGTTCAGTCGACACAGTGTGTCTTACCGGTGAGTTTACTATTATTTTTTACGCAACGCTCTCGTTTATGCTTAAAGCAATATTTTGTAGTATACAACGTGCATGAATTCACTTGTTTAATCATGTGTTCAGACATTGCTGACAATTAAACTCATAATTGCAGTCATTAAGCAATAAGTAATGTGTACGGAAGTTACCGGTTTGGGCCAGTTGTCACATTCTTGGTGGATGATGGTGAAAGAAAATTAGAGCTTTTGTGTGTGAAAAAAAAATAATAAGGTGTAAAATGGTCTTGAAATGATCTAGTTACTTAGTTAGTAAGTTACTAATTAATCACCAACATCATCCACTTGAACAAATGGACTAAATATCTAGATATTTGCAAGTTGTTAATGAGTGTGGGACCCACATAACAAAAAAAAACGTTAATATGAGGGGGGGGGGGTCATGCTTGGTGATTTGTTTCTAATTATTTCAAGTGTTAGAATTTGTAGACAAATGTTAGGAAGTTTAGGTGTTCAAGGATTTCAATTGATTTAAGATGTTTAGATGTTATAACTAGCCTTAAAATGACCAAAATAATATTAGATGGTTACTAAAAAAAAGATCCGATATCGTTCGGATATTCGTTTGGCATTTGTTCCGCATGTAACTAGTCGAATGGTAAACTTGTGTAAGTTGTATGAATTAATGTAGTTATTTGCTCAGATGATACCCGAATGTATCCTCACATGAATTCTATGTTAAATAATATTTTTACATGTCGTAAAAATATTAGAAAGCTGATTTCTGCAGAATTTCTGCGGAAAAGTGTAGAAATCGTCGCTTTTAGTGCTTTTCGGGCAATTTTTAGTGAAATCGGACTTCGGAAAGGTTTTAAATCAAACCCTTGCATTACTAGTTAGGGTTTAATATATATTAGATGTTGGACTTTCTTCTGAGTCCTAAAGATGTAATTTAGATGATTTATGCGGATCCTGAGTTTTCGTCAGCACACTAGTTCACTAGGTACTACTCTAGTTGTTTCGATGCATTGTTTACATTGTTTCAAAGGTAACCAATAAAAATGAATCATGTGCATCATAATTGAATATTCCATAAGTATTCTAAGATGTATATCATGTAATACGCAGTTCGAGTGTTCGAAAAGCATAAAAATGTAGCTAAAAATGAGTACTTTAAGTGTAAGAAAGTTACCGAAAAGTGGCAGTTGTCACATTCTCCCCCTGTTACTGAGAATTTGCCCCGAAATTCAAGCTGAGTCATCCTATACAGGAGACTACTCGAACAGGTGAGAGTATTTGGCTTTGATTTAATGTTCACGTTCCCAAGTATACTCGGGTCCGTGTCGAGAGTTCCAACTTACATAATTTGATACGACTCCTCCATGATTTCTAGACTTTACAGTCCATGACTTCAACAGGTTCTTTAGTGAATTGGAGTTTGTCGTCAATGTGAATAAAATGATAACGGTTGCTTGTGTTGGACTCTATTTAAGATTCGACACCTGAAACGTGTCGTGCACACTGTTAAGTTCATCTGATAACTTCAACTTGTAGGCTACAGTGCCAATCTTTTCTAAGATTTCAAATGGTCCAATGTAACGTGGGTTAAGCTTTCCACGTTTACCGAACCTCGCTACGCCTTTCCAAGGCGAGACTTTCCGACCTCGAAAGATAATGGTTTTCGTCTTTTATCTGCGTAGCACTTTTGTCGATCGCGAGTCGTCTTGATACGGTCTCGGGTCTGAAAAATTTTATCCGTAGTCTCTTGGACTAGTTTCGGACCAATTAATTAACTATCGCCTGTTTCCGCCCAACATAGCGGAGAGTGACACTTTCGACCATAAAGAGCTTCAAACGGTGCAGCTTGTATAGTAGTATTGTAGCGGTTATTGTAGGAAAACTCAACTAAAGGTAGATGAGTATCCCAATTGCCGCCTAAATCCATAACACATGCGCGAAACATATATTCGAGTGTTTGGATTGTCCGTTCGCTCTGACCGTCAGTTTATGGATGAAAGGCCGTACTTGGATTCAAATGAGATCCAAAGGCCTGTTGAAATGATTTCCAAATTCTAGAAATAAAACGACTGTTTCGATTTGAAATGATTGAAATAGGCACTCCATGACGAGCCACTATTTCTTTGAGATAGAGTTCCGCTAGTTTCTCAGCACTATCCTTCTCCAGGATCGGTAAGAAGTGTGCGGACTTTGTTAGTCTATCGATGATTACCCAATCATGTCATGGCCGTATGAGGTCCTGGGTAACTTCATAATAAAGTCCATCGATATTTGTTCCCATTTCCAAACGGGAATCTCGGGTTGTTGTAACAAGTCCGAGGGATTTTGCTACTCGACTTTGACTTTCGCGCAAGTCAAGCATTCTCCGATATAAGTCGCGATATCACTTTTGAGGTTAGGCCACCAGTAGTATTCTTTCACTACTTAGGCCTATGTGCTTCCTCAAAATATCATCTCGAAGGCCGCCAAAGAATAGAACCCAATTTCGACTCATAAGGTATAAAGTTCCATCTTCTTTACACTAATTGTTCCTTCATGCCTCGAAGTGTTTCTGCTTGAATATGCTCTTCCTTGAGCGCTTGTGAATCATCTTCTCTAATGCTTAAACTCTTAGTGTTCTAACTTGCTCCTTACTGCTCAAGGCATCTGCTACAACGTTTGCCTTGCCCGGATGGTACTTTATTTCACAATCATAGTCGTTCAACAATTCAACAAACATCGTTGACGTATATTTAATTCTTTTTGGTTGAATATGTGTTGAAGACTTTTATGATCCGTAAAAATAATGCATTGAGTACCATATAAATAATGTCGCCATATTTTCAAAGCGAATACCACCACGCCTAACTCAAGGTCGAGAGTGGTATAGTTCTTCTCGTGAACTTTTTAATTGGCGCGACGTGTACACAATAACTTTTTCACGTTGCACGAGTACGCAACTCAATCCTTGATGCGAAGCATCATAGTCTACAACAGAGTCATCGGTATCGTCGGATAATGATAAGATTGTAAAATGCTATGCACCAATCTTAAGAATAAGTTGTAAGGCTATATCTTGTTTTTCGATTTGGGGCGAATTTATTGTCCTTAACAACTCTAAAATGGTTCTCAAATGTTGCTCATGTTCATCAGTCGATCGAGAGTATATCAAAATGTCGTCAATAAACACTATGACGAATTTGTCGAGATACGGCTTGCACACACGATTCATTAAATCCATGAAGACCGCTGGTGCATTTGTTAAACCAAAAGGCATAACGAGAAACTCGTAATGACCGTAACGAGTCTTAAAAGCCGTTTTCGGTATGCTTTCCTCATGAATTCATAACTGATGATACTCCGATCGTAAGTCTATCTTGGAGTAGAAGCTAGAATCTTTCATAAACCATTTGAGTTAGTTAGAAATTCATTTGTAACATGGTTTAGAAATATGAATTTTCATTCATCGAAATGTTGTGCACATTTGCAAAACTTGCATGTCTTTCCACCCCCAAAACCTTTATAAAGATGTATAGTGGTAAAGAGTGGGGGTTATGAACTCACAACATCCTTATTCGGTCAACTACAAGGTTCAGAAGGTGCTAATCGACATGGAGATTTTGCTATGGGTGCGGCTCCCGGTACCAAGTCGATGTGAAACTCGACTTGTTGATATGGTGGTAGTCCTGGCAAGTTTTTAAGAAAGACTTCAGGAAATTATTTTATCAAAAGAATATATGTCAGCTGTGGCCCAACGGCCTTCTTGTCTACAACAAGTGCTAGATAGGCAATACAACCTTTCCGTAAGCACTTATGTGCTTTCATGCCATTGATGATCCGCAATAGGGTGTCGCGCTTCCCTCCATGTATCACAAGTGTCTCTTCGTTCAGTAGTGGTAGGCGAATGATCTTCTCGTGACATAAGACTTTGGCTAGGTTATCGGATAACCAATCCATGTCAACCACTACTTCGAAAATACTCAACTGAACGGGGAAGAGATCGATATTGAATTTCCGCTCCTGACTCGACTAGTTCACCATTTGCCAATTCTATAGGATGAGGAGACGTCTAGCTTGCTTGACTCTAGGCCAAGTACATTTTGAATTCTATGTAGTGAAAAATTCACTGTATAATTTTAGATGTAGAACAATCCAGTTCCAATGTTTAGATGTAGGATAACCCAATCCCTATGTTCAGATGTAGGATAACCAAATCCCCTAATTGTAGCTAGGATAATCCCGTCACTAGCCATGAAACTATGCATGTGAAATGTTGAGATAAAGCTAAAAAAATCGGCAATGGTATCAAATAATATGGATGTGAAATGTTGATTGATAGGATACATACCGGTGTGATATGTCTCATCTAATTCCCCATTAGCTAACTTGATATTGTAATGTGTGTCCAACATGACTCTAATTCGAGTATATGCTTAACATTTAAAAGCAATAGCTAAGCTCGGTGTTGGTATTAATAGAATTGATACATGATGATCGTAGAGTGTACGTACTCATGAATTCATTTCTCTCATGGCGAGAGTTATTGTTTGAGTGATCGAGGTAGGGAGGGATGATGCGGTTATGCTTCGGATATCCGAGGCTAAACATAAAATGTAACACTCAGTGTGTTTGAATTCGGGTGTTACCCATTATGGAACAACCCTTGAGATATCGTGAAAGCATCAAGTGTAACCAACAATATTAGCTCTATTTATGATCGAATTCTTTTATAAAATCATATGAAAATAGATATGAAAATCAGATGATATAAAAGAATGATGTATGGTTAAATAAATAACCAATAGAAATGTAGTGTATAAATATATCATGTCTTGAAATACAATATTATGTCTTGTGTAGAAGATGTCGCGTCTTGTGCAAAAATGTCATGTCTTGTCTTTGTTGAAGAGATTTGAATAACACCACGATATGCAATATAACATAAGCACTTATATATAGGAAGTACCAGCGGCGTATCCACCATGCTTTTATCATATTACACACGTCTCATCACTTACAAATAACCACAAAAAATGTCTTGTGTAAACCAACGTCAAATGACATGTATAACAATGTCTTGCGTAACAATGTCATGTATAAAACATATCTTGTGTAAAAGCAATGGTTTTCAACACATAACTTTTAACTTAAACAATTGATTCTTTTGGCGCCATGATCTTTTTAATACACACTATTAAAAGAATCTAGACATGTATTTGGATAAATAAAGTCTATCATGTGCCCAAGAATGAAGAATGCAATCAATCGGTCATGGAAACCTCAAGACCATATTGTTCATACATGTTTGAATAAATGATAATGTGGATAACCAAAACCAAAAGGTGTAATGCCTCTTGCGTGTATTGGTCATATGTTTAAATGGAAAAAAGAAAAAAAAAATAATTCGTTGAGGAGGGGAAACTAACCAGTGGTCTTCGTCTATATAATATGTATTCCCTACTCTATGGACCTCGATCATCCTAAGTAGAGAAAATCCTTTGTCTTACTTGTCCATGTGACAATCATGGTATTAGTGCTTGAGTTTCACGAGCTCTAGCAAAATTATTAGAATTTCCAAAGATGTCGAATAGAATGTAATGAGGGAGTTGCAGCATGGTTCATGCCATACCATCCCTTGGAAAAAGACAAATGTCAAACGACGGAATTTATTGTATCACTTCCAATAAATATGATAAGGTGGAATATGATAAGGTAAGGTAAGGTAAAGTAGGGTAAAGTGTCATAGACACCATGGAACCAACCCATGTTCAAGAATTTCGAGAATGTTGAGGAAAATCCTCCATGAGTAGCTAACACGTTTTGTTTGTTTAAATGACTAGTCTCAACTGAATCGTGACATAGATCGAATGTTAGGTGTGAACAAATATGTGTCGTCTTCCCGTATTGTATTGTATTGTATTGTATTGTAGGGTGTTATACTAACCACCCCCAGTTCGTGTTCTACTAGATAGGAAGAATTGAATCTTAAGTAATAACTTAAGAATTTTGAATGAATAGTGATCATTAGCTTGACCCGCAGAGTCCACCAGAATTTCCATGCACTACAAGTTGTTATTACGTGGGCCCCCGTAATAATAAATTGTCTTGCATGGTCACCCTAGCATTCTCTCGTTCAGAGCAGGCGATCAGTCAGAGAGAAAACGTTATTGTCAATATACCTTCAACATAGGAGGGACCTTCGTGATAACTCACGTGTCAACGTTCGTTGTCATTACTCGCAGAACGGTACGGCGTTAGGTGAAATAGAAATGAAAAGAATTTGTAATAATAACAACCAAAGAGGCACCTTCAAGATGAATACTTCATCTTCCTTGTAAGGACAAGAGTATATCCACCTTGATTAGTATGAGTCACATGGATCTCGTCCCACTAATGGAGTGGTTGTCCAAGGTTACCACCTTCGCCTCGTCGTCATTATCATGGTCAGGCATCTCAGCATTCGCGAGAAAGCAACCATATTTTACTGAATTAAGTTTAAGATTTCACTTAGGAATCATGTTCGCCATAAGCTCCGCAATAGACATGAGGTCGATATTTTCATCGTGTGAGTAAAGAATAATAGTAGAGTTTGAAGTCGAAGGTATTTTGTTCTTGGCAAAATATTTCATGCAACATCTATATGAACCACCTATATATATAATCATGTAAAATCCTATAAATCAAGGATTTCTATCTTGTATAAGCTGAATTTGTGAACTGTTTATAATGCATAAACTGATAATGTAATGTATTGTAGGCACATAGTCTATTAATGTATTGTGTCTGTTTCTCATAGACTTCACCCATGGAAATGTCCTCGCTTGATTTATGTGAAATGAATTTTTGTTGTAGTGGACCTTGAAAAATGTTTATGCAATGAAAACCTTTTGACTTGTCCAATTTTATTTATAATCTGTTCAACATGAACAAGAGGTTTTCGTGAGAGATCCCTAGTGACTGTAGACTTAGACTCGAGAAAGAATCCTGGTTCACTACAATCGATGCTCTGATACCAATCTTTCACACCCGCTCATAGCGGAAGCGCGAGGTGTGATCTGATCGGTTCTCATTGCATAACAATATAAGTGAACAATACTAAATGAATAAAAACAAGCTCCAATGCCATTGTCATAATTGTTTCGAAAGAACGCAACATACGTTAAATGTATTTGTTACAAACCATCAAATGAAAATACGTTTTCATCGTTCTATACATCAAAATGTAAGTCTTAAAATGTCAAGGCTTTGACCACTATATCACCGCAAAGAGGCGGTATATAACGGGCAAACCCTTCAAATGGTGGCATGGAGTCTTGATACTTGTTTTCCTTGACTGAAATGTCTGCCAGGTCCACTAATTTCCTGAAATACATGTTAAGTTTGAAAACATCAACAAAAGTTGAGCGAGTTCATGCAGTTTAGCTGTATGAGATGTATCTGTAAAATGTGAGTTGTATAAACTGTATCCGTAAAATGTGAGTTGTATAAACTGTATCCGTAACATGTGAGTTGTATAAAATGTATATGTATGTATGATGTATAAACTGTATCCACAACATGTGAGTTGTATAAAATGTATCTGTATGTATGATGTAGTATGTAAAGCGTCAATGAAATCGTTGATCATTAATGTTTCGCGAGGACATTAATATGTGTGACGAATTAGGAAGCAATCCAAACCTAGACGATTTTATGTCGACTCCTATCGACTGGGACACAAACACACTCTTCTGTATGGGTCCACGACCAAGAGTGGGGCTCGCCAATACCCATTAGATCTAACCACTTGTACCTAGGTCCAAACTGGATTAATGGTGCTTATTGTATGGCCCTAATTCGCACATGATCTAAGGTGTTTCATTCCCTAACTTTAACATACGATTGAACATGTATCTTCCCCGATAGTTGTAAAGTTGTAAAACATTTAAATGAATAGGGGACATGAACTCACTGAATTGCGTCCGTGAATAGAAGTAATTATGATCTCGCGTGTGGTCGTCTTGAACAATGTTGCGACCTACAAATGTTCTTTATTTGTTAGACACTTCGGTCTTTATAAATGACTTGAGTATAAGTCTTGTGTCTTGAATATGTGTTAAGACCTGTATGTCTTTGTTACTCATTGAACTGTGTATTAGATGTATTAACTGATAACTGTTTAGTGTATATATTTCTCCAAATACATATTCTTGTATCTCGTGAGTTGTATCATCGGGTCTTGTCATCTTGGTTTCGTGTCTTGTATAAGTAAATTGTATAATTGTAATGTTTATCAATTATATTTCATTGGGCTTAGCCCAAGAATTAATGTTATTGGGCTTAAATAGTATTGGGCCTAAATAGTGTTGGGCCTCAATAGTGTTGGGCCTAAATAGTGTTGGGCCTCAATAGTGTTGGGCCTAAATAATGTTGGGCCTAAATAATGTTGGGCCTCAATAGTGTTGGGCTTAAATAGTGTTGGGCCTCAATAGTATTGGGCCTAAATAGTGTTGGGCCTCAATAGTGTTGGACTTAAATAGTGTTGGGCCTCAATAGTGTTGGACCTCAATAGTATTGGGCTTAATGTTATTGGGCCTTGGCCCATATATTTGGTATTGGGCTTAGCCCATGTGTTTTGATAAGCCCATTATGAAATTAAGCCCATTTAGAAAAGTAAGCCCATTTGTATAAAAATAGCCCATTTGTATAAACATAGCCCATTTGTATAAACATAGCCCATTTGTATAAAATAGCCCACTAGTAAATATAAGTCTTTCATTTTTATAAAAACATTTTTATAAAAATTCACTAAGTATACTTTTTAGTAAATAAAAACATAATAGTTTTTATAAGTCTCAAGATGTCCGAATTTTGTTAATGGTAACGTAATTTTTGTGCCCGCGTCGGAAGATCGCCTAAACGTCGTAGTAAGTTCTCCGAATGGCGATATGTTTATAAATTCGTCCGTCGTCCGATTTGACCATAAGTTGTGTCCGATCCTTCGGAATGTCCGTAAGTTGTTTTCATGTGTGTCTATATGTATTCTTGTAAGTCTTTAGTTGTAAGTATGTCTTGTATTTATTTGTGTCATTGTTATCAAGTCTTAACTTGTATATATAACTAATACAAATAATAACACATAGCACATACTTGATATGTTCACTAAATATATATTTTACCAAAATATATATTTATGTCAATTTTTATATTTAGAAAGACCAACTTTCTAATCTTGTAAAGACTTTGTTAGAAAAAAAAATGATAGTTTTGTTAACATAATGTTCTAAAAAAAATGGCCATATAACCTTTGTATTAATCATTTGGCCATGTTTCATAAACATATCATTTTCTTTTCCAAATCACCATCAATTTACCCAATCATCTTAACTAAACATATGAGACTTTTATAACATGAAATTATCAAGATGATATCCAAATCATGTAGGGTTTTAAACATGATCATAACATATGCTAACTAGTTCAAATACCAAGTTTAATTCTAGTTTTAACAACTTTTAACAAAAATCACTAGTTGTATGTTATTTTATATAATCTTGTGGAAGTATTGTTTTTAAATAAAAACCTTAAATACTTTCACAAGATCAATAGTTATGATCATCCTTTTAAACTTCTATGTTAAAAACCCTTTAACATAAACATGTGTATTTGTTAGATCATATTTTTAAAACATACTCTAACAATTTATTTATATCAATATCATCACAACAAGATCATATATGCATATCACAAGTCTTAAATCACAACATAAACAAGCATAAATAAATCATAATTATTATTTTTGCTTCTTTGTATTTTTCATGTTTATTATGTATGATTATTTAGTTATTATTAGTTATAATAACAATCATAAGCATAATATAAGTATGAAAAAATAAATAAAACTAGAAGCTTACTTCTAGCACTAGGCTAGGGATGATCTTGGAGGATGATTAAGAAATAAAAAGATGAAGATCTTGATGGTAGAATACTCTTGAATGGATGAAAACCCTTTCTTTAACTTGTAAGTGATTTAGTTCTTCTTATGTTCCATAGAAAATCATATTGATCATAAAAGAGGTGATAAAATAAAATGGGTTTATGGTGTTCTTGGTGGATGATGGTGAAAGAAAATTAGAGCTTTTGTGTGTGAAAAAAAAAATAATAAGGTGTAAAATGGTCTTGAAATGATCTAGTTACTTAGTTAGTAAGTTACTAATTAATCACCAACATCATCCACTTGAACAAATGGACTAAATATCTAGATATTTGCAAGTTGTTAATGAGTGTGGGACCCACATAACCAAAAAAAAAACGTTAATATGAGGGGGGGGGGTCATGCTTGGTGATTTGTTTCTAATTATTTCAAGTGTTAGAATTTGTAGACAAATGTTAGGAAGTTTAGGTGTTCAAGGATTTCAATTGATTTAAGATGTTTAGATGTTATAACTAGCCTTAAAATGACCAAAATAATATTAGATGGTTACTAAAAAAAAGATCCGATATCGTTCGGATATTCGTTTGGCATTTGTTCCGCACGTAACTAGTCGAATGGTAAACTTGTGTAAGTTGTATGAATTAATGTAGTTATTTGCTCAGATGATACCCGAATGTATCCTCACATGAATTCTATGTTAAATAATATTTTTACATGTCGTAAAAATATTAGAAAGCTGATTTCTGCAGAATTTCTGCGGAAAAGTGTAGAAATCGTCGCTTTTAGTGCTTTTCGGGAAATTTTTAGTGAAATCGGACTTCGGAAAGGTTTTAAATCAAACCCTTTCATTACTAGTTAGGGTTTAATATATATTAGATGTTGGACTTTCTTCTGAGTCCTAAAGATGTAATTTAGATGATTTATGCGGATCCTGAGTTTTCGTCAGCACACTAGTTCACTAGGTACTACTCTAGTTGTTTCGATGCATTGTTTACATTGTTTCAAAGGTAACCAATAAAAATGAATCATGTGCATCATAATTGAATATTCCATAAGTATTCTAAGATGTATATCATGTAATACGCAGTTCGAGTGTTCGAAAAGCATAAAAATGTAGCTAAAAATGAGTACTTTAAGTGTAAGAAAGTTACCGAAAAGTGGCAGTTGTCACACCAATACTCATTTGGTTTACAAGACCTTAGTCTACCCGATCTTCCGATTTAGGTGCCGATTTATTAACATAGTGATCCGATACTAGGTGCCACTTGATTCCTTGATTGCCGAGCTTTGTTAGTTCACTTAATCAAGGATACTTTGCAATTCAATGTGAGTACATAGTCCCCTCTTTTACTGTTTTCAAATGTTTTGGGGTGATTCATATGTGTAACTAATTTGTTTTCAAATGTATGGCATATATGTGTTTACTAAGTGCTTTTATGTATTATTCCGATTATGCAAACACGACGATTATCCAAATCCTTATAGGATCTATCTATCTTCATAGATTGGTTCTTATAGGATATTTGAAGTACAGTCTTAGATCTTCCTATCTTCATAGTAAGATTTTTAAGAAGTACTTTACAAGACGATGATTATGGTTTATGTGTAGATATTGTTAGTGATTTAGATAACGAAACTAGAGTAATAAAATAAGGACATGGTGGATACGCCGCTGGTACTTCCTATATACAAGTGTGCTTATTGTATTACCCTTCATGGCGTTATCCTGAATCACCATTAGGATATTAGGATGTTATGATTCAATGATTCAATGTGATAGAAACCAAATCCTTATAGCATCCATCTATCTTCATAGATTGATTCTTGTAAGATGTTTAAAGTATAATATTGGAGTCTTTGTTTGGATTCATTGTGTACTTTAAATGCATATTAGACAAGACGATGTGACAAAAACCGGATTCCTGTAGTATCTATCTATCTTCATAGCTAGACACTCAAGGGATTTTTAAAGTACTAATGTTGGAGTCCTTGGTTGGATTCATTATGTACTTTAATGTGTGTTTACAAGTTTGGTGACAAGTTGACGATTTATGTGTTCATTTGTTTCAATGTTCAAGTATCCAAATCTTTGTAGAATCTCCCATATCTTCATATGTTAGATTCTTAAAAGGATATCTAAAGTATTATTATAAATCATTGACTTGATTTATACAATACTCACACAAGTTTTGACAGATTTCAAAACAGTTATTATTAATCCTTGACTGGATTTCTAATAACACATTTACAAGTTTTACGATGATTTCAGCAAGATTACAAAGTACAATTACAATGGCATAAAAATTACTTAGTAATAATCATATTGCCATATACAAAACTTTTTGCCACAAGTTTTCACAATCAAGATTATGTACTGCAATACTAAAATTTTGCCATTCTTTGGCTTCAAGATTTCATTTTTAATCGGCAACTCTTGCAGTTGTCAAAGTATTGCAATACCAAACTTTTGCCATTTATTTGGTTAACAAAACCTATGTACTCGCTGGCATTTTTATGCTGACTATTTTTCACATATGTCACACCCCGATATTTCAACGTATTACCGGTGGGCCCGGTGGGGAGTATCGTGACGTAGTTGATATCATCATAGACAATTTATCACAGTTTATATACACAGCAGAAGTCGAAAGATAAAATCATTACAAATCGAATGAAAGTAATATCATTCATTACAAAAACGGTTGTAAAGGATCCACAGGCGGATCAAAGATAAAAGAAACATTGTTCAACAGATTTATAGGCATCTAAGTTTGCAAGACTCTTTATTGATGCTAGGAGTAGCCAGCCTATTCCGATTAGTACCTGCACTTAACCTCTTTGGAAAATACGTCAGTTTTCACTGGTAAATACAATTAACAGACTCATTTTGAAAAGGTTTAAGAAAATTGATTTGAATGCACAAGGCACAAAATATATTTTATAACTTGGGATAATTATTTAAAAACAAACTTGTTATAGAATTACATGTTTATTATACGTTCAGTAGCCCGGGCTGAATACCTGGTTAAAGATTAATAGACACACCACATGATATAGTCCCGCGGCGAGTTATTCTCGAACGACGGTTATATCTTTTTATATATATGCACCAGCAGGTGTATATCTACACCCCGTGCTTAGGTCGTGGCCATTTCATTGAATGTTGTCAAGGATATCCGGGACATGGTCATTAACCCCCCCCCCCCAAAGGCTTAGAATAAACAAAACAGACTAAACGGGTTATTTCAATAATTTAACCTTCATATGATTAAAGATTCAATACCCGACCAAGCGGTATTTTATATACCGTACCCCAAGCCCGTATAAGGGAAAATAAGTTAAAAGTATTTACCTGAGCAAATATTCAAATTTATCTCAACCGTATTCAATCAGCAAGTGCAGATAGCTTTTACTTAAAGAGAGGTATACGGTTTAACGCAAGATTAAGCGAAGACCGGATTAGAATGTGTTTTAGGCCCGACAAGTTTGAGGACTTGTATAATATGGGTGAACTAAACACATTCTGTATTTTGAGATAAAAATGATAAGGTTTGACCCGTTTCGGCCAATTTATGTAAACTACTTACATAAACCGTACCGAACGCGATAAATGCGTAACGGGTAAACAAAAGAGTCATGAACAGGTTTCCTAAGTTAATATGCTCAAAATATGTTATGATATCAGTAAGATATCTTCCATTATGCCCAAAACAAATTTAAACTCAAATTAAGCCCCATAGGGGTATTTTGGTCATTTTAAAGGTTATAAAAGAGATTAAATATTAATCTGAGGTTCAGGTCTGAAATAATCAGTAAAATATTTAATTTAAAAATTTATATCAGTAGGGTATTACATATATGGAAATTTATCATTTATAACCAAACTATGCACCGTAGGGCCATTTTGGTAATTTCACATAAGCTTTAAAGGACAAAACTGGAAATCTGAGTTCAAAAACTTTTCTTAATGTTAAAGTATAAAAATTTACTTAAAATATCAGTAGGTATTAAGTTTTATATGCCAAAAATAGTTTTAACTCATACTATGTGTTTAAAACGCGTAAAAGTCGGTTTTAAGCGATTTTCAGGAAAAAGTAGGAAATCTGAGTTTTTAATTAGTTTAAAAAGTTCAAAATATTTTATTTATCATATAAAATCAGTAGCAAAAAGTTTGGTGTCAAAATATTATGTAAAACTCATTTTATAGGCCAAAAGGGCAAAACCGACAATTACCGATTCAAAGCAAGAACCCTATGTTATGCTCAGTTTAAAAATAAATAAAAATATTCAAAAATCCCAAAATATTATATTACATCAGTGGGTAAAGGTTTGGTGTCAAAAATTGGGTTTAGATAGGCTTTATGCTAATTACGCCGTTTAATTAATAAAAAGCTTTCTAATTACGCTATTGAGCATAACTCCTAATCTAGACCTCAAACTGATGTCAAATTTTTAGGACATGTTTATATTATAGAAATAAAGGGTTTTGTCCACTCACATTTTCAAAAATCTCGTTTTAAGGTCAAACGAGCATAATGGTCAATATTCAAGCAATTAACGGAAACATGCATATGAATCGGATAATTAAGGACCTGTGTTGTATAATCTCAGAGGGTTATACTAACATGTAATATGGTCCTGAAGGAACTTTAAGGCATGTCTAAACTAAACTAAATCGGGTCAGAAATGAAAGTCAAAGCAAAAGTCTTCTTTTGCGACTTTCGGTTCCGAACCGAGCTTAAACTGAAAATTGTCGGTTTGAACATGTTTAGACATGTTCTTATATTAATTACCAAGTTATATGAGTGATAAAATAGGTTGCATGGCTTCTACATTGTTAATTATGTGTTTATTTGAAAATTAGCTTTCTGTTGACTTTTTACAATTAAGTTTGACCCGACAGTTGACCTACCTAGAGTGGAAATCAGAGGGTGCCCTTTTAAGGGTTTATTACCACATAATTACGAACTCATAGCTACTTTCAATTCGAGAATTGACTGGACCATTAGTGATTAATCACTAAGTCAAACCTTAATTACGACGGGTTTGACTTTAGGCCATTAAACTAATAAAACATGAATTAGAGAGATCAAGGATGCTTACTGAAGTACTTAGCACGATTTAGAAGCTTAGTGAATCTTGCTTGATGTCCAGAGAGCTCCAGAATAAGAGTTAGAATAATTTTCAAATGAATGAAAATATGTTGCAACTTGGAACTCCTTATATAGGGACTTTAATCACACAAGATCATTACAACAAGGCCTATAACTGATCTTAGATCAATCCCAAGTGTCCCTATGCATGAAAAACTACTGGCTCAGCCTCTGGATTTCGAATACCATGCTCATAAGTCGGTTAACCTGCTGAAAACAGACAACTGCCATGTTTTTGGATGCTGGTGGTTCTCAGGCGGCCCACGTAAGAGACCATAGAGGTCTTACGCGGCCGGTATGAAGGCCAGATCCGGTCAAACAAGTTTCAACAATTGCACATTTGGTCCCTGGTCCTTCTAATAGTTGTTTTAACTTGTTTTATTGCACTTTTAACCCTCCATCTTGACTTTTAAGGACCCGAAGACATAAAGAAACTTTGTTAAGTCCCTGGTTAGTTTTACGATCACCGAATAAGTCCTGAATTTCAACGTTGACGCTTTTAACCCCTTATTTATGAATGTTAGCATAACTTCTTCATACGGTATCGAAACCTTATGAAATTTTTATCACTTATTCTGGTGAGCGAAATTAATCGTTACAAAGCTTTGGGTTCTTTAAAAGGTCACTCAGAGGTATAAATTTAACATGTTCATAGATTTAACCCTTGCGGTTTGTAAACTTTCACTTTCTTCCACAAACGGCTTCATACGATTCATAATTCATTTGTTTAAGGGTATAAACATCGTGCAGGGTTGTTGAAAGGTATATTTATAGAATGTTGACACCTGGAATCCTTTTACACATATACTTTCCCTGTTTGTCAACTTTAGTCCCTCTTGTTTAATTCATTACACGTTTAAAGCTCATGACACGTGTCTTCATTATATTGAACATGATTTTTACAAGGTGTTACATCCTCACCCCCTTAAATAAATCTCGACCTTGAGATTTACTGAAATAAGTGAGGGTACTTCTGTTTCATTGTGGACTCAACCTCCCACGTGTATTCGGGACCTCTACGGGCATCCCACTTAACCTTTATAATTGGTATGTGCTTCTTTCGAAGTTTCTTAACCTGTCGATCCTCGATCGACGAAGGTTTTTCGAAAAACTTTAAGCTCTCATCAATATGCACATCCGTATGGGGCATGACTAGTGATTCATCAGCTAGACACTTCTTCAGATTGTAAATGTGGAACACATTATGAATACCACTGAGCTCTTCAGGCAGGTTTAATTTGTAAGCCACTGTTTCGACACATTCGATGATCTCGAATGGTCCTATGTATCTTGGGCTTAACTTGCCTTTCTTACTAAATCGCATTACCCCTTTCCAGGGTGATACTTTAAGTAGAACTTTGTCACCTACCTCGAACTTTAGAGGTTTACGCCTTTTGTCTGTGTAGCTTTTCTGCCTATCCCTGGCAGCTTTGAGACGATCTCGTATCTGTACAATCTTATCTGTCGTCTCTAGGACTATATCAGGTCCTGTTAGTTGGACATCTCCAACTTCTGCCCAGTAAACGGGCGTCCTGCACTTTCTTCCATATAAGGCTTCAAAAGGTGCAGCTTGAATACTGGAATGATAACTATTATTATACGAGAATTCTATTAATGGAAGATGATCATCCCAACTTCCACCTAGATCAATAACATAAGCCCTTAACATATCTTCAAGTGTTTGTATAGTATGCTCACTCTGACCATTCGTCTGAGGATGATATGTTGTGCTGAAGTTCAACCGAGTGCCTAGGGATTGTTGAAAGCTTTTCCAGAAATGCGATGTATATCTCGTATCCCTATCAGATATAATAGACACTGGCACTCCGTGAACAGATACAATCTCGTCCACGTACAGCTGAGCTAAATTATCTGAGCTGTGTGTTTCCTTAATAGGCAAGAAGTGGGCTGACTTAGTCGCTCTATCTACTATAACCCAAATAGTATCATTTCCTCGCTTTGTCTTCGGTAACTTGGTGATAAAATCCATAGTCACCATTTCCCACTTCTAGGTGGGAAGTTCAGGTTGTTGTAGCAAACCTGACGGCTTCTGGTGCTCGGCTTTAACCTGAGCGTATGTCAAACATTTGGCCACATAAGTGGCTATAGATTTCGTCAAACCTATCCACCAGTAATTTGCCTTTAAATCCTGGTACATCTTATCACTTCCAGGATGAACTGAATACTTGGAACTATGGGCTTCTTGAAGGATCACGTCCCGAAGTCCTCCATAGATTGGAACCCATATTTGTCCATTCAATCTTAAAATTCCATCCTTGCCATATGATAACTGCTCAGCTGTTACTCCTAACTTTTCATTCGGATAGTTAGCTTCTAATACGGCTTTGTTCTGAGCGGCTAACAATCTTTCATTTAAGTTGTTCTTCAATTCAATGCTCTTGGCATTGATTCTAATGGGCTTAACCCTTTCTTTCCTGCTCAAAGCATCAGTGACTACATTTGCCTTGCCTAGATGGTAGCGGATTTCACAATCATAATCATTCAGGGTCTCCATCCATCGACGCTGTCTCATGTTCAGATCCTTCTGATTGAACAAGTGTTGAAGGCTTTTATGATCAGAATAGATCACACACTTAGTACCATATAAATAATGCCTCCAAAGTTTTAGTGCAAACACAACTGCACCCAACTCCAAATCGTGGGTGGTATAATTCTTCTCGTGCACTTTTAGTTGTCAGGAAGCATAGGCAATAACTTTGCCCTTCTGCATGAGCACACATCCCAGTCCAGTGTGTGTGATGCGTCGCAGTATACCACAAATTCTTCAATCCCTTCAGGCAATGTCAACACAGGAGCATTGCTTAACTTTTGTTTAAGGATATCAAAAGATTCTTGTTGCTTAGGACCCCAATTAAACTTGATATTCTTGCAAGTTAACGAAGTTAGGGGTGCAGCAATCCTTGAGAAATTTTCAATAAAACGCCTGTAATATCCTGCCAGTCCTAAGAAGCTGCGAATCTCTGTGGGCGTCTTCGGCTCTTGCCAATTCATGATAGCTTCAATCTTAGCGGGATCCACTTGGATACCACGCCCACTAACCATATGCCCAAGAAATTGGACTTCACGAAGCCAAAATTCACATTTCGAAAACTTTGCATAGAGTTTCTCTTGCTGAAGTAATGTAAGGAAACAACGAAGGTGCTTCTCATGGTCAGCTTGATTCTTCGAATAAATAAGAATGTCATCAATGAAGACGATGACAAACTTGTCTAAGTAAGGTTTGCAAACGCGATTCATGAGATCCATGAATGCTGCTGGTGCGTTAGTGAGCCCAAAAGGCATCACTAAGAACTCGTAGTGACCATAACAAGTCCTAAATGCAGTCTTGTGCACATCTTCATCTCTAACCTTCAGCTGATGGTATCCTGACCTCAAGTCGATCTTGGAGAAGTAACTTGCCCCTTGCAATTGATCGAACAGATCGTCGATCCTGGGCAATGGATATCTATTCTTGATTGTGACCTTGTTAAGCTCGCGATAATCGATGCATAGACGCATCGATCCATCCTTCTTCTTTACAAACAGGATCGGTGCTCCCCAAGGAGACGAACTAGGTCTAATAAATCCTTTTGCCAACAAATCATCAATTGAGTCCTTAACTCTTTCATCTCAGTTGGTGCTAACCTGTATGGTGCTCTTGCGACCGGCGGTGCTCCAGGAATAATGTCAATTTTGAACTCTACTTGCCTATCTGGTGGTAAGCCAGGTAGTTCTTCAGGGAATACTTCTGGATATTTAGAAATGTCAGGAATGTCTTCAATCTTGGGCTTCGGTTCATCGATAGTCACCTGTGCCATATAAATGACACAACCCTTCTTCAAACATCTTGATGCCTTAAGCATAGACACTTGCTTAGGCAACCCATACTGAGTGTCTCCCTGTATGGTAAGTGGCTCACCATGCGGAGTCTTGATCACCACTTGTTTCTTGTCACAAACGATCTGGGCTTGGTTATGAGATAACCAATCCATGCCTATTATTATATCGAAACCGGCTAATTTCAATGGAAGCAAGGACAGTGGAAAAGAGTGGTTCCTAATGGATATAAAACATCCGTCCAACACTGTTGAAGCAGATTCTATGGTTCCATCAGCTAATTCTACTTCATATTTTATGCTTAGGGTTCTAACGGGTAGATTTAATAACTTATAGAATTTATTATCCACAAACGACTTATCCGCTCCCGAATCAAATAATACCCTTGCATAAACATCATTTATAAGAAAGGTACCTGTTATCACGTTATCATCCTGCACTGCCTCCTTGGCATCCATCCTAAAGACCCTAGCGTTGGTCTTTTTAGCCTCCTCATGCTTCTTGGCATACTTTGGGCAGTTAGACTTGATGTGCCCTTTCTCGTTGCAGTTGTAGCACGTCGCATCCTTTATCTTTTTACATTCCAACGTCTTATGCTCAGAAGACTTACAGATCCCACAAGCTCTTGGTTGTGATTGGGACTTGGATTCATATCTGCACCTTCCCAAATGGCGCTTCTTATAGATTTTACACTTGGGCTTCTCACCCAACTGTTGGTCATCTTTCTTGAATCCTGAACTCTTCTTGTGATCAGAGTTCCCTTTGTGCTTCTTATCGGAACGTCCTGAGTTCTCATCCTCACGTTTTCTCTTCCCTTCATCCGAATGCCTAAGCGATCTCTGCCTGACCGCATCAAGGGTAAGAGACAAAGACAAATCAGCTACAGACCTAAAGGTAATAGGTCGAGATGCTTTCACACTAGCTTTTATCTCTGGGGCTAAACCCCCAATGAAACGAGCTATACGTTTTGGTTCCGGGGTTACCAAGTAAGGAACCAATCGAGACATCGTGTTGAAGCTCGTAAGGTATGCTTGACAGTCTAGGTTTTTCATAACCAATGACAAGAAGTCGGACTCGATTTTCTCAACTTCATGTTGAGGACAGTAATTCTCTTTAATCAAAGCAACAAATTGAGCCCATGATAAGTTATATAGCGGGATCTTTCCAGTAGCTTGGATTAAGGACCTCCACCAAGCTAGAGCTTCTCCCTTGAATGATTGTGAAACATACTTCACAATATCTTGCTCTGCACATCCGCTAATATCTACCACTGTATCCATCTTGTCTAGCCATGTCATGCAGTCAATGACTCCTTTTTCCCCAGTGAAGTCCATGGGTTTGCAGGATACAAAATACTTATATGTACAGGTTTTAACCCGAGGCTCCTTATTGAGCACAACCTGTCTGGACGGAACACTCCTCTGATTCGAGGAATGATGAGTATCATCCTTATGAGATGCATGTGACTTGGAGGGTGGTTTTGTACGCCTCGGTGGCTCCGGAGGCGGCTGCTGCTCAAACGGTGGTGGTGGCGGTGGCGTGACCGCCACAAAACATGAATCCTCTGAGGGATCCTGCTGCTGTTGTTGTTGCTGATGGTTGTAGGAGGGAGTGAACACCCAGTCGTATTGGGCAAACCTTGCCTCGTAGCTGTCCAGACCACGATAAGGCGATCCATGAAAAGACGACCCATCTGAAATCTCGATGGGGTGAGTCGGTGTCCCGGATGGAGGTTCGACGGGATCCGTGTCTTCATCCATGTCCATTCCCTGAGCTTTAGGGAAATGGTCTTCAGGGCCCAATGGGTTATAACCCATTGGTTCTTCACTTACTTTGCCGGGTTAAACCGGCTCTGAAAGAACGGGGTCGGGTCTTGAAAGGCGCGGTGCGACCCCGACCGCTGCAGTGGTAGGTAAGAGTGGTGCGAATCATTGGGCTCGTTCTCCGACTGCGGCCCGAAGGAATGGTGGTAAGAAGGTGATGAACTTAGCGAGACAGATCGCCTCGCATGCTCCAAATACGTCCTCCAAATCTCTTGAGGACTTGTGCTTAAAGTGGCTGACGGAGTTCGCCGGTGTGAAGGCCCGGCCTCATGGTCGTTGGGGGCGTTGAATGTCCCCTTGCCTCTTCCTCAGAACCATGGCGGCATCTTTTTGTTGATACTGTCAAACGAAATAATAAAGGAAAAACAATAAAGGACAAAATAAAACGAATTTGGATTTGTCCTAAGTTCTTTGTCTAGACTCGGAAGTCGAGGAATGTGCAACTGTGTCAATAAGATTAAACACAAAAGGCTAGTGTTTAATTCACTCAATATTGGCTCTGATACCAACCTGTCACACCCCGATATTTCCACGTATTACCGGTGGGCCCGGTGGGGAGTATCGTGACGTAGTTGATATCATCATAGACAATTTATCATAGTTTATATACACAGCGGAAGTCGAAAGACAAAATCATTACAAACCGAATGAAAGTAATATCATTCATTACAAAAAAAAACTGTTGTAAAGGATCCACAGGTGGATCAAAGATAAAAGAAACATTGTTCAACAGATTTATAGGCATCTAAGTTTGCAAGACTCTTTATTGATGTTAGGAGTAGCCAGCCTATTCCGATTAGTACCTGCACTTAACCTTTTTGGAAAATTCGTCAGTTTTCACTGGTAAATACAATTAACCGACTCATTTTGAAAAGGTTTAAGAAAATTGATTTGAATGTACAAGGCACAAAATATCTTTTATAACTTGGGATAATTATTTAAAAATAAACTTTTTAAAGAATTACATGTTTATTATACGTTCAGTAGCCCGGGCTGAATACCGGGTTAAAGATTAATAGACACACCACATGATATAGTCCCGCGGCGAGTTATTCTCAAACGACGGTTATATCTTTTTCTATATATGCACCGGCAGGTGTATGCCTACACCCCGTGCTTAGGTCGTGGCCATTTCATTGAATGATGCGAAGGATATCCGGGACATAGTCATTAACCCCCAAAAAGAATTAGAATAAACAAAACAGACTAAACGGGTTACTTCAATAATTTAACCTTCATATGATTAAAGATTCAATACCCGACCAAGCGGTATTTTATATACTGAACCCCAAGCCCGTATAAGGGAAAATAAGTTAAAAGTATTTACCTGAGCAAATATTCAAATTTATCTCAACCGTATTCAATCAGCAAGTGCAGATAGCTTTTACTGGGCTCCTAAATCTGGAACGAAGGTTTTAATTAACCTATTGGATTCCTAACGGGTCTTACTTAAGCTTAAACTAAGACCTGTTAGTTTTAAAGAGATGTATACGGTTTAACGCAGGATTAAGAGAAGACCGGATTAGAATGTGTTTTAGGCCCGACAAGTTTGAGGACTTGTATAATATGGGTGAACTAAACACATTCTGGATTTTGAGATAAAATGATAAGGTTTGACCCGTTTCGGCCAATTTATGTAAACTAGTTACATAAACCGTACCGAACACGATAAATGCGTATCGGGTAAACAAAAGAGTCATGAACAGGTTTCCTAAGTTAATATGCTCAAAATATGTTATGATATCAGTAGGATATCTTCCATTATGCCCAAAACGAATTTAAACTTAAATTAAGCCCCGTAGGGGTATTTTGGTCATTTTAATGGTTATAAAAGAGATTAAATATTAATCTGAGGTTCAGGTCTGAAATAATCAGTAAAATATTTAATTTAATAATTTATATCAGTTGGGTATTACATATATATGAAATTTATCATTTATAACCAAACTATGCATCGTAGGGCCATTTTTGGTAATTTCACATAAGCTTTAAAGGTCAAAACTGGAAATTTGAGTTCAAAAACTTTTCTTAACGTTAAAGTATAAAAATTTACTTAAAACATCAGTAGGTATTAAGTTTTATATGCCAAAAATAGTTTTAACTCATACTATGCGTTTAAAACGCGTAAAAATCGGTTTTAAGCGATTTTCGGGTAAAAATATGAAATATGAGTTTTTAATTAGTTTATAAAGTTCAAAATATTTTATTTATCATATAAAATCAGTAGCAAAAAGTTTGGTGTCAAAATATTATGTAAAACTCATTTTATAGGCCAAAAGGGCAAAACCGACAATTACCGATTCAAAGCAAGAACCCTATGTTATGCTCAGTTTAAAAATAAATAAAAATCTTCAAAAATCCCAAAATATTATATTACATCTGTGGGTAAAATTTTTGGTGTCAAAAATTGGGTTTAGATAGGCTTTATGCTAATTACGCCGTTTAATTAATAAATAGCTTTCTAATTACGCTATTGAGCATAACTCCTAATCTAGACGTCAAACTGATGTCAAAATTTTAGGACATGTTTATATTACAGAAATAAAGGTTTTTGTCCACTCACATTTTCCAAAATCTCGTTTTACGGTTAAAAGGGCATAATTGTAGGATCGAATTCGGACCTAAACGAGTCGCGTAGAAGAGTTTTTCACCAAAACAAGTGGCGGAAACAAATGTAACGATGTAATTCAGCACGTATACACTTATAACTGTCGATTTTGTTGATCTTGAAGACGTGTACAACCTGTCGACACTTCGGCAGCACTTCGTGGCTCACCGGAAGACAACACCTTTAACTATGTGTATGTGGTTCGCTCTTAAGACCTATATATAGACATGGCTGGTTCGCTCTTACTTACATGGACACATAAGCGGACCAGCTTTATAACCATAAAAGCGAACCTGACATGTTACATGAGCGGACCTAATATGATGACATATGAGCGAACCTGACTAGACATATGAGCGGTCGAATTACCATGAACCATTTTGACCGAACTCTAATCTTCACATTCTAAATCTTTGGACTTTAGTGTGATGATGTCATGATGACTTAATCATTATGATGTCATCACATAAAATGATGACATCATCCTTTATCAAAACCGCACCGAGACTAAGACTCGATATAAGACGTAGACGACAGACGTAGTGCACCAACAAACTCCCCCTCGGATGTTGACGGAGTCTTGTGTGTCGAGTCTTTGCATCTTTAGTCTTTATCAGTCCTCTCTAACTCTTTGAAGTGTCTGACATTGTAAGTATCCTCAATCTCTATCTTCTCTTCTCTTTTCATCACCAACATACTCCTTCCTTAAAGAATCTTCAGACTCCCCCTTTCGATATGCTGGGATCGCAGTCTGACTTGATGAAAACACAGAGTCATCAGATATCGGAACCTGACACTCTATCTTCAGGTTTAAGATCGAAACCTGGCTATACCTGCACATGCTCTACCCAAAAATAAATTTTCTAATGATAACTTGAACACAATCAGACATCACTCAAAAATATCACAAAAATGATCTAAAATTTATAGTCTCTGATGAACCATTTGAAGAAATATCATTCTTTATGTTCAAAAACAACACACTCTCCCAAACCATTTGTTCATCATGTTTAGCACTTGGAATTTTGAAAAACAGCTCTCCAACACCAGTTGTCGAAAATCTTTTTGATTTTTTCAAAATTTATGCTAAAACACACTAAAATCTTTTTGGATTTTTGAATAGAATGAAATGCATTAAAAAAATATTTACAGACAATATTTTTGTGAGTTTGTGTAAGAGGATCATATCAGTTTATGAGACAAATCACCAACACCGTTAAGCTTCATTTCATTTTAAGTTCTAAACGATTCACCTAGATTGTCAGTATATTTGTCCACTTAAATTTTTACACAAAGTTCAATTGATCCGAGATACGATATTAATGTTTTAAGCACTTGAACTTATCCGTGTGTCCCACTACTTGAATATACTCTCGTATCCAGATCCCGATATTCAGTCTTACAGGTGAGTATACCACAGATGATATCTGTCAGGGGAATAAATTATAGTACGAGGGCCGTGAGAGCTCAGGTCGATCTTTCGATACGTAGAGAGATGACGGCTTCGACTTTTGGTGTGTCCCCTTTAGAGGATCTTTTGCATTACAACAGCAGCGACTATCAATTTTATTGTTTCATCAGCTTGCTGAGGGCGATGCTATGTTTCAAGCATTTGCAGAAAGCATTATCCGGGGACTAGGTCAGAAATTTCTTTCAGCAGAAGTCCCGGGATAATACCCCAGATATCACTGAGCATAAAGACCTAGTATCTCAGAATAAGTGGAAAATAAGTTTTGTTTTCACCACATGTAAAGTTGGGGATGTGGTTCATCATATTGTCTTCAACCACTTGTAGAAAATCAAGTACAACTTAATGTCCTTGATTTACCACTTGTACCAAAAACACAATCAAATACAAAGAATGATGCCGATTCCTGATCCACGATTACCAACTTGGGATCTCCGGCAAGTCCACAGACTCATTGTTCGTAGTATGTACCATCCCAGTCACAAACCAGGGATGGTTCAACTTTATCTTTCTGCATCTTCTTCTCATAGAACTCTTTAACCCATTTGACTTTTCGATCAATCATTTTACCAAAAATGTGTTTCACCGCGGGATTAAAGGCCTTTTCAACATCAAATTCCTTCTTGTCATCATAAAATTGGTTTGAAATTTCAACCTTACCAATTTTCTTTTTAAAATTTTCAGCCTTCAATGGTGGAAAATGAACATCATCCATTGAAGGAACTGAAGTTTTCAATTTTAACTCAACCTGTGGCTCATCTGATTTTGTGGAATCAGATTCATCGCCAGAAGATAGCTCCTCTGATTTTGACCTATCAGAATCATTGCTAGAACTACCTCCAGACTTCTTAACAATCCATTTCTGGTTGTCAGATTTAGCTCTCTTCTTGTAAAACTTGTTTGAACATTCACCAATTTCAAAAGTAGAATTTTTGAAAAGTTTGGTTCTGTCAATTAGTGATTCAAACTCAATCACTTTCTCTTTCAGTTTACGAGAAACTCCCTGTTTTGATGGTATTGCCTTAGAACAATCCCTGGCAATATGTCCAACAGTGTTGCATTTGAAACAGATTCTCGTATCTTTCATCTCTTCTTGCTTCTTTGCAAGGAATTCTTTGTTCGATTGTCTCCAGAATTCTTTCTTTTCTTCCTCTTCTGATGAAGTACCTGAAACAAATGTCATATTTGATTTAAAATCACGAACATATTTTTCATTTTTCTGTTTTTCTGTTGGAATAAATCCAAGACCTTTCTTTTTGAAATTACGGTTAGGATTTGGTTTCTTGTGAAAACCAGAACCAGAACTGTAACCCTTTTTCCTGTTTAAACGTTGTTGAACTCTTGAGGTGTAAGGTTTAGGTTTACCATTAAGATTTAAATCTTTTATTTCAGAAATATTAATTTCTGTTAGTTTGAAAACCTTTTTGATCAATTCAGTTTTGACACCTCTTATTGGAAATTCCTCATCAGAATATAATTTGTCAGAATCATTCAAAGTATATGCAACTTTAAACATTCCATCATCCAAATTAGATTTTGATAATAGGAATTCTTTATTATAAACTCTTTTAACCGAAGATTTTTGATTGTTGACTGTCGAACTCGAACTTTCAAAACCAGCCTTTGACTCTGACTCTGACTCTGAGTTTGACTCCAACTTTGACTCCTCAGTTTCATCTTTATCCAACACCTGATCGACGACTTTCTTTATTAACTCGGACTCATGATCAGTGTCAGATGATGTAAACACAACATCAATATTTTCTGGCAAATTGACTGACGACTCCGACTCCCACTGTAAATTTGTTGCTTTTTCGACTCTTTCCTGATTTGGATTCCTGGGCAAATATCCATTTTCTAACGGGGGTGGACACTTGTTGTAACCGACATCATGTTTCTTAGCAGAATCCTTCTTGTCAGTCTTTTTCTTTATGTCACTCTTCTTCTTGTTCTTCTTTTCTGGAGTCTTTTCTTCAGCCACTTTTTCAGCATTCTTTTCTTCAGTTACTTCATCCTCTTCAAATGCCTTCATGCCTTCAACAGTTGGATAAATCCTGTCAATGACATAAGAAGTACATGAGTAACTTTTCAACAAACGATTAACTCTTTCAGTCTCAATTCTTTGCAATTCCAACTTTTGTTCTAGCACAGCACACTTCTCAATGTAGTTGTTCACCACCTTTTGCTTAGTCATAAAAGCACCCTGAAGTGTTTTCATCGCTGTTGCTTGTTCTTCACTTGTTTGATTGTATTGATTCATTGCTTTGTTCAATACATCGTAAGATTCCTTCAAACTATTCAAGTTATAGATCAATGTGCTGTTCTGCTTCTTGATTGCTTCACAGTTTTCACACTTAACAGGAATCTTTTTAGCATCAACTTCTTCATCAACTTTGAACTTTGCAACTTCAACCTTTACTTTCCTTTTGTTCACTGGAATTTCTTCGTCATCACTGCTCACTGGAGTCTTGACCTTTTTCTTCTTCTTTTTAACCTTTTCATCTTCACTATCACTTTCAGCAATCAGTTTCATATCAGCTTCGAATTTTCTCTTCCAATATTCAGTATCATCATCACTGTCCTCTTCAACTCGAGCTACAAAAGCTGTGTGAGCTTTAGCTTGATCAGGAATATAGTTATCCCAAGTAAAATTCTCCCAGCTAAAACCCTCAGGTAACTTTTCGTCATCTTGATCTATTATCAAGGCATTACCATCAGCTTTCTTTAAAGAATTTTGATTCACTGCACAAGCTCTCTTTCCAGAGTCTTCAGTAATTTGCATTCCATGTGCAGTTTGTGCTTGATGTTGATGTTGTTGAGACGGTTGTTGAGCAAATTGATGATAGATGGCTTTTCGATAATAATCATTGTTGTTGTTGAAAGGATTCTGAGCTCCACTTGCTTTGCGATTGGTGCACTCCCTCTTGAAGTGACCTTTCTCCCTGCAACGAAAACAAGTGACTTTAGATTTATCAAAACCTAAAGTAGAAACATTAGCTTCACGTAGATCATCTCTTCCAGTGATTTGCTTGAATTTCTCAGCTCTCCTCAACACGCTGGCCAAACACCATTTTATGTCCATTAGTTCCATCTCTTCAGCATCAATCTGGTCGTAATCTTCCTTTGTCAGCATTGGATTTCCGATTCGACCTGCAACAAAACTACCATAAGATTCAAGAACAGTTCCCAATAAAGACATATGGCTTTTTGCTAACTCTTCAGAAAATTCCTGATCATTTTCAATGTTTAACACAATGTTGCATTGAATCTTTTTGCCATTTCTTGTTGTTGACACATTTGGATCAAATGATGAAAATGATGTAAAACTTGTTTTGCTGTTTGATCCTGATGATGAACTTTCAGGAGAATTCTTGGCATTGTAAGCAGTTTCTATTTTCGGAGATAGATTTGAAGACTTTTTATTCACTCCTGCTTTATAGTACAACCCAATATCCTGTTCACCATCGAAATCTTTCATTCGAATAATCTTTCGTTGCTCCATCTCTTGAGCTTCCAACTTCTCAATGAACTTGCTTAGTGTCAAACTGCTAAAACCTTTCTTGTTTCTAAGCATCATGAGATATGTTCCCCAAGTCTCGTGTGGCAATGAATCAGCAAGCTTTTCGATCAACTCTTCATTGTCTTTCTCGATGCTCAATCTCTTCATGTTTGCTAGCAGATTGCAATATCTTTCAATAATCTGCTTTGTGCTTTCATTCTTCAAACCACGAAACAAATCGAACTCTTTTTTCAGAAGTGACTTCTTGTTCTTTATCATTTCTTGACTACCAACAAACTTTGATCTTAATGCTTTCCAAATCGAGTAGGAAGTTCCATTATGTTGTAATAACACCAAGATGTCTTCTTTCACAGCTTGTTGTAGAAGACTCAGCATCATTTTTTCATCTTTAGATTTCTTTCTAGCATCGGCGCTTAGATCTTTAATCGGAACCACTTCTTCATCATCATTCATTGGTCGAATGTATTTTGTCTCGACACATTCCCACGCATCCAAGTAGTTAGCTTGTACCCAATTCTCAAAACGACATTCCCAACCCTTATATTCTTCGATGTTCATTAGTTTGGGAGGTTTTTGCATTGTTCCCGTTTCGTTTTCCAACATTGTATTTTGTGCAAGAGAAATTGGAGTAACAGGAGTAGCGAACGCGTTGTAGAATTCCTCGTCCATGATTCGGTTTTTCAAATGAATTGTATCACCTTGTAAGAATACCTGTCGAGTACCTGTCGATACACAAACAAAATATCAGTTTTAAACGAACTAAACACGTAAAAATGAGTTGAAAAAAAAATCAATCGAAGACTCGTGTCGAAGATTTGTGAACTGGTGTTGAAGACTCGCGGACTGACTAAACTTCAAATCGTGCAAATGACTTGACCCTTTGAAACTTTTGAACTTCAGACTGTACGAACTGACAGAAACCACGACTCAAATCACGCGACCTGAGTACACACCGTGCAAAGTGACGTTCTAGGATTCAATCCGTGCAAAAAGAATGCTTGTTGATGCAACCACGAGTAGACAAACACACGACCATGACAATTATTATTATTCAAATCATATTACCACAAATATACTTATCAAAAATGACATCACAAAAAAAATATATCTATATTCGTTCATCAACAAAAATCACAATTGGACCACACTTTAAATTTCTGATTTGGGTCAGTAATGATGAAGAAACTTGAAACTTGGGCCAATAACATGTTCACATGGACTGCCAACACTTCTTAATAATTGGACCAAATAATCCACTAAATCGATAACAATGTGATACAAGACTTATGATAGGGCTGTTTTGTATTGATCACATGGACTGACAAATTTACTTACTTCAAGAATTTTCTGACAAGAATATAATCAGATCATATGCTATTCTTTATGAACCAACAACTTTGTATCACAAATTTACCCAATTGGACCTCAAATAACCACTAAGCCGACAACTCTTAGTGTGCTGACACCTTTATCATTTTTCACATGCAAACCGACTTACACTTTTATATCATCTTTTAAATGCAAACCAACACAAACATGTGATATCTTATTCCAACCATCCGACAACTTTGAATTCAATGTTACGCAATTTTCAAAGAACAATCACGTGAAATACTGACACTTTGGAGCTGAATTCCTAAGTGTCACTATGAGCGGACCTCAAATGTCACTAAGAGCGGATCTCAAATGTCACTAAGAGCGGACCAGAATGTTCGAATAAGCGGACCAGATGAGCGGACCAGCTGATGACACTAAAAGCGGACGTCAAAATGTTCAAATGAGCGGACCAGATGATGATGTCACCTTTTCACGAGTCCGTAAAAGCGATACCTCAAAAATTCGATGTTTTAGGTCGATTCAAGCTTTGAAACTTTCAAGGATTGATTAAAACATGTTTACGCATAATATATGTGAAATTTGGCAGATTTTGACCGTAAAAAGTTTTGTTTTTCGGAAAAGAAAGTGTAGAAACAGAACTCGCTGCTGAATTGTATAAAACTCTTCTCCACTGGCTCTGATACCAATTGTAGGATCGAATTCGGACCTAAACGAGTCGCGTAGAAGAGTTTTTCACCGAAACAAGTGGCGGAAACAAATGTAACGATGTAATTCAGCACGTATACACTTATAACTGTCGATTTTATTGATCTTGAAGACGTGTACAACCTGTCGACACTTCGGCAGCACTTCGTGGCTCACCGGAAGACAACACCTTTAACTATGTGTATGTGGTTCGCTCTTAAGACCTATATATAGACATGGCTGGTTCGCTCTTACTTACATGGACACATAAGCGGACCAGCTTTATAACCATAAAAGCGAACCTGACATGTTACATGAGCGGACCTAATATGATGACATATGAGCGAACCTGACTAGACATATGAGCGGTCCAATTACCATGAACCATTTTGACCGAACTCTAATCTTCACATTCTAAATCTTTGGACTTTAGTGTGATGATGTCATGATGACTTAATCATTATGATGTCATCACATAAAATGATGACTTCATCCTTTATCAAAACCGCACCGAGACTAAGACTCGATATAAGACGTAGACGACAGACGTAGTGCACCAACAATAATGGTCAATATTCAAGCAATTAACGGAAACATGCATATGAATCGGATAATTAAGGACCTATGTTGTATAATCTCAGAGGGTTATACTAACATGTAATATGGTCCTAAAGGAACTTTAAGGCATGTAACACCTCGAAAATTCACATCCTATAATAAGTTGACATGTGTCATATGTTTGAACGTGTGCAAGAATGTTATAAAAGGATTAAAGTTGACAATCGTGGAAAGTATGTGAATATACGAGTTCTAAATGTCAACAGTGAATAAATATATTGTACATTAACCCTACATGATGCTCATACCTTCAAACGAATAAATCATGGATCATACGAAGCTAAATATGAAAGAAAGTGAGAGATTACAAACTACAGGGGTTAAATGTGTCAACATGTTTAAGTTATACCTCTGAGTGACCTTTTGACAAACCCGAAGCTTTGTAACGGTTTATTATGCTCACTAGAATGCACGATATAAATTTCATGAAGTTTCGTTATCGTATGAGAAAGTTATGATCAAATTCGTATGCGAGGGGTTAAAAGCGTCAACAATGAAGTTTAGGACTTTTCGGGTGACAATAAAGTTAACCGAGGACTAAACAAAATGGGTATATGTCTTAAAGCCCTTAAACGTCAATATGAAGGGTTCAAAGTGCAAGAAATAAAGTCGTAGCAAAGTTTCCAAGAGCCAAGGACCAATGCGTAGAAATCTAAAAATTTAGATTTGATCAGAAGGGGCCTCGCGCCACGCGAAGCCCCAATGGGGGTTCTACGCGTGCCACGAGGGGCTGTCTGCTCCGAATTTCTTGGTTTCTTGTCTGCCATAGCCCTTGTAATCGACTTTTATCCGATTTTCCTCATCTTGCATGACCCCTAGGCAACCCCTAGACACTTAGGGACACTTGTGGATGAATTGTGGTCAGTTGTAGACTTGCATGTCAACAATCTAGTGGGTTCTTGATCACTATATAAAGCCACTAAGTTGCAACAAGTTCTTCACACCTTTCTCTTGCATTCCTGATCATTTCTGGAGCTCAAGACTTCTCTCAAGTGATCACTAATCGTGCAAACGACCTTGGTAAGTATGCTTAACCTTTCTTAGTTAAGTTTTTGCTTAGTTTTACCTTAAAAGTCAAACCGTCGTAATTAACGGTTGACTTAACGATTAATCACTAATGGTTCAGTGATTAGTCGAATTGAAAGTAGTTATAAGTTGGTAATTATGTGGGCAATAAACCCTTAAAAGGGTTCCCCCTGATTTCCACTCTAACTAGGTCAAATGTCGGGTCAAACTTGTTATTAAAAAGTCAACATGATACTTATTTTCTAATTTATTCATAATTAGCAATGTAGAACACATACAACCTGTTTGATCATTAATATAACTTGGTAATTAGTGTAAGAACATGTCTAAACATGTTCAACCCGACAATTTACTGCTTAGACCCGGTTCGGAACCGAAAGTCGCAAAGCTTTGACTTTTGCTTTGACTTCAGTTCTGACCCGTTTTGGTATGAATTAGAAATACCTTAGAGCTCTATTTGGACCAGGTTACATGCTAGTATAACCCTCTGTGATTATACACCATGGTTCATTAATTAACCAATTAATACGCATGATTCCGTTAATTGCTCATATGTTGACCATTATGCCCTTTTCACCTTAAAATGTGATTTTTGAAAATGTAAAAGAGTAGAAACAATAGTTACTGAATTATAAACTCGCAACCAAAATTTGATATCAGTTGGAGGTGTAGATTGAGAGTTATGCTCATTAGCGTAATTAGAAAGCTTATTAGCGATTAAACGACATAATTAGCGTTTAGCCTATTTAAACCTACTTTTTCATATCAAAATATTTACCCACTGATATGATATATTATTTTGGGATTTTTGAAGATTTTTAATTAATTTTAGGCTGAGCATAACTTAGAGTCGTAGGCTTAATCCGGTAATTGTCGGTTTTGCCCTTACGGGCTATAAAATGAGTTTTACATATCTAATCGACTCCAAACCTTTTGCTACTGATTTCATATGGTAAATAAATTATTTTAAGCCTTCTGGAATAATAAAAATATCAGCTTTATGTATAGAACCCGGAAATGGCTTCTAATCGCCTTTTTAAGCGTTTTTAACGCATAGTATGTACTAGAACTATTTTAAACATACAAGGGTTGATACCTACTGATATTTGAGGTAAATTATAATATTTTGATAGTAAGCAATAGTTGTTTAACTCAGACTTCAGTTTTGAGCTTTTCGGCTTATGTGAAATTACCAAAATGCCCCTACGGTGCATAGTTTGGTTGTAATTGATAAATTTCACATATATGCAATACCATACTGTTATAACTTGGTAAACTAAGTATTTTTTCAGATTATATCAGACCTGTAACTCAGGTAAATACTTAAACTCTTTTATAACCTTTTAAATGACCAAACTACCCCTATGGGGTATAGTTTGTGTTTAAATTCGTTTCGGGCATAATAAAAGACATCTTACTGATGTCACAACATATTTGAAGCATATTAACTTAGGAAACCTGTATATAGCTCTTACGAATACCCGTTACGCTCTTTACGCGTTCGATTCGGTTTATGTAACTAGTTTGCATAAATTAGCCGAAACGGGTCAAACCTTATCGGTTTTATCTCAAAATCCAGAATGTGTATGAAATACCCATATTAAGCAAGTCTCCGAACTTGTCGGGTCTAAATCACATTCTATCCGGTCTTCGCTTAATCATGCGTACGAACCGTATCTTTAAAAACTAACCGGTCTAAGCTTAAGCTTAACTAAAGACCCGTTAGGATTCTAATAGGTTATTATAAACCTTCGTTCCAGAATAGGAGGACCAGTAAAAGCTACTTGCATTTGCTTATTGTGATTATTACTTTGCTCAGGTAAATACTTTTAACTTATTTTCCCCTATACGGGCTTGGGTTACGGTATATAAAATACCGCTTGGTCGGGCATTAAATCTTCCATCGTTTGGTGGTTAATTGAATAATTTAATCGGCCCGTTTAAATATGTTTTGTTTGCTTAAAGCCTTTGGGGGGTTAATGACCATGTCCCGGATATCCTTGGCATCATTTTACGAAATGGCCACGACCTAAGCGCGGAGTGTAGGCGTACACTCGTCAGTGCATAAATAGTTGATGTGGTGTGTCTATTGATCTTTAACCCGGCACGCTCCGGGCTACTGAACGCATAAGGAACATGTAATTCTTTTACAAGATTATATATATTAAATAATTATCCCAAGTTATAAAATGTTTATGCCACGTGCATTCAAATCAATTTTTAATCATTTTCCAAAATGAGTCAGTTGATTGTATTTACCAGTGTAAACTGACGTATTTTCCCAAAAAAGATTAAATGCAGGTACTAAGCGTAATAGGCTGGATTGCTCCTTAGCATCAATAAAGAGTCTCGCAAGCTTAAGATGCCTAATGTCTGTTGAACTACTATTTATTTTTGATCATTCTGTGGACAACCTTTCAACTGTTGTGATACACGATATTACAATATTATTAAAGTTGAAATATATCTTTCATTTGCTTCCGCTGTGCATTTAAATATTGTGTTGTTTGACTATTATGTTGCCAACCACGTCACGATACTCCCCACCGGGCCCACCGGTGACACGTGGAATCTGGGGTGTGACAGGTTGGTATCAGAGCCAATATTGAGTGAATTAAACACTAGCCTTTTGTGTTTAATCTCAATGACATAATTGCACATTTCTAAACTTTCGAGTCTAGACAAATAACATAGGACAAATTCCACTTTGTTTTGTTTTGTCCTTTATTTTATATATATTCTTGTCGTTATCTTATGTTGTATTGACAGGATTAAAAATGCTGCCAAGATTCTTTCGACGAAGAGGACGAGGTAAGGGGCCAATCACCGCCTCCAATGACGACGAGGCAGGACCTTCGCAACGGCGAGCTTCTTCTACCACTGAGAGTGACGATCCTCGACAGAACCGGAGGAACCTTTTTAAGCCGGCTAGACGGTCGGTCTCACACAGTTCAACACCTCCCGTTCATAACCCTTATGGGCCACAACCGGAATATGAGCCCAATAACCCTCAACCTTCCTACATACCTTTACAGCGATCTTTATCGCACCACTCCTTTGGTGACCCTAAACCTGTTTTTAGGGGCCGGTTTAACCCAAAAAATTATATACAAGAACCAGTGGGTTTTAACCCATTGGGACCGGAGGATCACTTCTCGGGAGACAACGCTATGGACATGGACGAGGACACGAATCCCGTCGAGCCCGCAACCGGAACTCCCAACCATCCGATCGAGATCTCTGATGGATCTTCTTTCCACGGATCACCCTACGGTGGTCCAGACAGCTATCAAGCTAGGTTTAACCTGCATGAATGGTACTTCACACCTCCTCGTCATTCGCCACCTCACCAGCAGCAGCAACAGCAGGATCCCTCTGTGGATTCACGATTTGTGGCAGTTACGCCACCGCCTCCACCACCGCCAGTTAATCAGGCACCTCCACAACCGCCAAGGCGTAGGAGGACAGGCGCACGTATGTCTGCGCGAGCGGGGGATTTCCATTTTAGCTCCCCACGCCAATCAAGTGGTAGTCATTATCCGCCACTTCAAGAAGATCCACAAATGGGTGGGCCTTCGCACCTAGTTGCACCACAACCACCACCTATGGGTTTTAATAACCCGATTCCGGCATACACGGGTTCCATGGCGTATAACCCGTTTGAGCAGCCGGTGCACACCAACTACAACTACGCCGAAGCCGACCCATACTTGGTAGCGGCTAACTATAACACCCACCATCCGGAAGGACCGTATGGAGATCCATGGGGAGTAGGGTACCCAACTCATGGGTACCAGATACCTGCAAGACCTATCATCTGGCAACAATCGCAACCGCCACAGTTTTCCCCACCTGAAAGGGACGAAATTCTTCAGAGGTTGGACCAGGTGGAGCGAGACTTTCACCGAGATCGCAGGGAGTGACAAACTTTCTTCCAAGGATTGACAAGCCTAATAAAAGGGAAGATCAAAAAGGACCATTGAATCCTTCCACTATTGTTGTAATTTCCTTGTATCAGTCGAGCCCCTACGTGGGCCAGTCTTGCTATATAAACCCCTGCGTGGGTATGTTTGTTTATTTTGACCCCTGCGTGGGTCTGTCTTTCTGTTAACCCCTACGAGGGTATGTTGTTAGTGTAAGTCCCTGCGTGGACTATTATGTTGTTTGTTTTGACCCCTGCGTGGGTATGTATGTTGCTTGACCCTACATGGGTAACTTGTTTATTAAAAAGTCCCGTTTAGGGCGACGGGTAACCTATTAATAATTAATGGAATGTTTAATTTATAAATTTCATTTTTGCCACTATGTGCATAAATAAATTATATATGAAATAAATAAATCAAAATCATTCCTTTTAAAAATATATCTGCCTATTTAAATATTGAATAAGAATTTAAGAGTGAAACCTAGCCTGAGTGTCATTGTAAAGACCTGGCCATGATGGTAAGACCTGTTAAAAAGATTCAAATCCCAGTTAACATCTGAAAACATGTTAACACTCCTGGCCGATGTGATTCATTTAAAATCACACACGTCATTATTATATAAGGATCTTTTCAAAGATTCCAAACCCAACTAAATGATCTCTGAATCATGGGTTAAATCATCAATTAAGATGATCATATTTTGACCATACGTGGTAATATGGTGCCTACGGGCCCTGCTCATTTCCATATGAGCCAAAAGACAGTGGTAGCAATGACTCCCTGTCAGAAAAAGGTAATGAACTATGATTCAAACCTTCATGCCTTGATTCTCTGAAATCATGGCTTATAATTTAAATTGTCCATGTGACTAGGCCTTTTGTGCTATTAATAATACTGTTATTGTTTATAATTAGGATAAATTATAATAGAAATCCTAAATAAATATGATTAATAAATTAACCAAATATGGTCTCTGTTTACCATGGTTAATGAATTACCCTAAGGGGCAATTCCATAATAAACTCCCAAATAAACTATTGTCCTTGTTTTATGTAACAACTCATATTTAAATGGCTAACTCTGACGAAATTAATAGTCACCCAGTGGAGAATAATGATAACGCCCGAATTAATTTAACGGGTGCTGAACTGAAAGCGTTAGTAGACGACGCAGTTACAAAGGCTTTAGAGCGGCAATATGAAGAATATAGTGGGACTCGGAGTAGGACCTTATCTACACCGCATTCAAAGCCACCTCCCAAGAAGGAAGAACCCAAGAAAGATGATGATAGACTCTCCTCAAACCACCACAGTGCTCCATCTCAACAGATTGTACTAAATCAAGAACCCCGTACTAAGGGTTGCTCCTATAAATACTTTGTTTCATGCAAGCCCAGGGATTTCACTGGGGAAAAGGGAGCCATTGACTGCATGACGTGGTTAGACGAGATGGACACAGTTGTGGATATCAGCGGATGCGCTGAGAGGGATGTGGTCAAGTTTGTGTCGCAATCATTTAAGGGTGAAGCCTTAGCCTGGTGGAGATCACTGATTCAAGCCACCGGGAAAATCCCATTGTACAACATGTCATGGGATCAATTTGTTGCCCTTATCAGGGAAAATTATTGCCCTCAGCATGAGGTGGAGAAGATAGAGTCTGATTTTCTATCATTGGTAATGACAAACCTTGACTGTCAAGCTTACCTCACGAGCTTCAACACAATGTCCCGGTTGGTTCCGTATCTGGTGACCCCGGAACCAAAAAGAATAGCTCATTCTATCGGTGGTTTAGCCCCCGAGATAAAGGCAAGCGTGAAGGCCTCTCGGCCAGCTACTTTTAGATCTGTAGCTGACATATCCTTGTCCCTCACTCTGGATGCGGTCAGACAAAGATCGTTGAGGAACAAAGATGCTGAGAAGAGAAAACGTGAAGATGATAACTCACGGAGGTCAAACAAGAAGCACCGAGGAAACGGTGACAACAAGAAGGGGTCTGAGTCAAGGAAAGATGGGCATCAGTCTGGTGAGAAGCCCAAGTGCAAGATTTGCAAGAAACAGCACTTTGGAAAGTGCAGGCTTGAATCGAACTCGCAAAATCAGTCACGAACTTTTGCTTGCGGGATATGCAAGTCCAAGGACCACAAGACCTTGGACTGCAAAAAGATGAAAGATGCAACATGCTACAGTTGCAATGAGAAGGGGCACATTAAAACCAACTGCCCTAAATACACCAAGAAGCCTGATGAGGCCAAGAAGACCAATGCGAGAGTCTTCAGAATGGACGCAAAGGAAGCAGTCCAGGATGACAATGTGATAACAGGTACATTTCTCATAAATGATATCTATGCAAGAGTGCTTTTTGATTCAGGCGCTGATAAGTCTTTCGTAGATAATAAGTTTTGCAAATTGCTAAATTTACGTGTTAAGACCTTAAGCGTAAAGTATGAGGTGGAATTAGCTGATGGTACCATAGAAACCGCCTCAACCATATTAGATGGATGTTTCATATCCATTAAGAACCACTCTTTTCCTCTGTCCCTACTTCCTTTGAAGTTAGCTGGTTTTGACATCGTTTTAGGCATGGACTGGTTATCTCTTAACCAGGCCCAGATTGTCTGCAATAGAAAACAAGTGATGATCAAGACTCCATCTGGCGAATCAATTACCATTCAGGGAGATACCCGGTATGGATTGCCTGAGCAAGTGACTATGCTCAAGGCCTCGAAGTGTTTAAAGAAGGGTTGTGTCATTTACATGGCACAAGTGACTATTGATGAGCCGAAACCTAAGATGGAAGACATTCCCGTCATTTCTGAATACCCTGAAGTTTTTCCTGAAGAACTACCTGGTTTACCACCAGATAGGCAAGTGGAATTCAGAATTGACATCATCCCCGGAGCAGCACCAGTTGCTAGAGCACCTTATAGGTTGGCACCAACGGAGATGAAGGAATTGAGGACACAGCTAGATGAATTGCTAGCCAAAGGTTTCATTAAACCTAGTTCGTCTCCTTGGGGAGCGCCAGTCCTATTTGTGAAAAAGAAGGATGGATCGATGCGTCTGTGCATCGATTACCGTGAGCTTAATAAGGTCACGATAAAGAATAGGTATCCTTTGCCCAGGATCGATGATTTGTTCGATCAGTTGCAAGGGGCAAGTTATTTCTCGAAGATTGACTTGAGGTCAGGCTACCATCAACTGAAGGTTAGAGATGAAGACGTACACAAAACTGCATTTAGGACTCGTTATGGTCATTACGAGTTCCTAGTGATGCCTTTTGGGCTCACTAATGCACCGGCCGCGTTCATGGATCTCATGAATCGCGGTTTCAAGCCGTACCTGGACAAATTCGTCATCGTCTTCATTGACGACATCCTCATCTACTCAAAGAACCAAGCTGACCATGAGAAACACCTTCGCTGTATTCTTAAACTTCTACATCATGAGAAACTCTACGCCAAATTTTCCAAATGTGAATTTTGGCTTCGAGAAGTCCAATTCCTTGGACATGTGGTTAGTGAGCGTGGTATCCAAGTGGATCCCGCTAAGGTTGAAGCAGTTATGAACTGGCAAGAGCCGAAGACACCCACAGAAATTCGCAGTTTCTTGGGATTGGCAGGATACTACAGGCGATTCATTGAAAATTTTTCAAGGATTACTGCACCCCTAACTTCCTTAACTAGGAAGAAGATTAAGTTCGACTGGGGACCCAAACAGCAAGAATATTTTGATATTCTGAAACAAAAGTTGAGCAACGCTCCTGTATTGACATTGCCTGAAGGTACTGAAGAATTCGTAGTTTACTGCGATGCATCACACACTAGAATGGGGTGTGTGCTTATACAGAAAGGCAAAGTTATTGCCTATGCTTCAAGACAGTTAAAGGTGCATGAAAAGAATTACACCACCCATGACTTGGAGTTGGGTGCCGTTGTATTTGCACAGAAACTATGGAGGCATTATTTGTATGGTATCAAGTGTGTGATCTATTCTTATCACAAGAGCCTTCAACATCTGTTTAATCAGAAGGATTTAAACATGAGGCAGCGCCGTTGGATGGAGACTTTAAATGATTATGATTGTGAAATCAGATATCATCCCGGCAAGGCGAATGTAGTCGTTGATGCCTTGAGTCGAAAGGAAAGGGTGAAACCCATCCGAATCAATGCCAAGAGCATTGAAATAAAGAACAGTTTGAATGAAAGGTTGTTAGCTGCACAGAAGGAAGCTGTGTTGGAAGCTAACTATCCTAACGAAAAGCTAGGAGTAACTGAGGAGCAGTTATCTCTTAGCAAGGACGGAATTCTGAGATTAAATGGACGAATATGGGTTCCAATTTATGGAGGACTTCGAGATGTCATCCTCCAGGAAGCCCATAGTTCTACATACTCCGTTCATCCTGGAGCTGATAAGATGTACCAGGATCTAAGGGCAAACTATTGGTGGATAGGCTTGAAAAAGTCTGTAGCTGCCTATGTAGCTAAGTGCTTGACTTGTGCGCAAGTCAAAGCAGAACACCAAAAGCCGTCAGGCTTGCTACAACAGCCTGAACTTCCCACATGGAAGTGGGAAATGGTAACTATGGATTTTATCACCAAGTTACCCAAGACAAGGAAAGGAAATGATACGATATGGGTTATAGTTGGTAGACTGACTAAGTCAGCACATTTCTTGCCCATTAAGGAGACTTATAGCTCCGACATGTTAGCCCAGTTGTACGTGGATAAGATTGTAGCCTTACATGGCATACCTGTGTCTATTATCTCTGACCGAGATACTAGATACACGTCACATTTTTGGAAGAGTTTCCAACAATCATTGGGCACGCGTTTGAATTTTAGTACGGCTTACCATCCTCAGACGGACGGCCAGAGTGAGCATACTATTCAAACGTTAGAAGATATGCTACGTGCGTGCGTGATTGATCTAGGTGGTAGTTGGGATAACCACCTGCCGTTGATCGAATTCTCCTACAACAATAGCTACCATACCAGCATCAAGGCTGCGCCTTTTGAGGCCTTATACGGTAGAAAGTGTAGAACGCCCGTTTGTTGGGCGGAAGTTGGAGATGTCCAATTATCAGGACCAGAGATAGTCTTTAAAACGACGGACAAGATTGTCCAGATTCGTGACCGTCTCAAAGCTTCCCGAGATAGGCAGAAGAGTTACGCAGATCCAAAGCCTAAACCTATGAACATCGAGGTAGGTGACAAAGTGTTGCTTAAAGTCTCACCCTGGAAGGGGGTGATGCGATTTGGTAAGAAAGGCAAGCTAAGCCCGAGATACATAGGACCCTTCGAGGCCATCGAACGTGTCGGGTCAGTTGCCTATAAGTTAAACCTACCTGAAGAGCTCAGTAGTATACATAATGTATTCCACATCTGCAATCTGAAGAAGTGTTTCACTGATGAATCACTGGTCATACCACACACAGATGTGCATATAGATGAGAGCTTGAAATTTGTGAAAAAACCATTTTCGATTGAAGATCGACAGGTTAAGAAGCTTCGAAGGAAGCATGTGCCTATTGTAAAGGTCAAATGGGATGCCCGTAGAGGTCCCGAATACACGTGGGAGGTTGAGTCCACGATGAAAGAAAAGTACCCTTATTTATTTCAGTAAATCTCGGGGTCGAGATTTCTTTTAAGGGGGTGATGATGTAACACCTCGAAAATTCACGTCCTATAATAAGTTGACACGTGTCATATGTTTGAACGTGTGAAAGAATGTTATAAAAGGATTAAAGTTGACATTCATGGAAAGTATGTGAATATACGAGTTCTAAATGTCAACAGTGAATAAATATATTGTACATTAACCCTACATGATGCTCATACCTTCAAACGAATAAATCATGGATCATACGAAGCTAAATATGAAAGAAAGTGAGAGATTACAAACTACAGGGGTTAAATGTGTCAACATGTTTAAGTTATACCTCTGAGTGACCTTTTGACAAACCCGAAGCTTTGTAACGGTTTATTATGCTCACTAGAATGCACGATATAAATTTCATGAAGTTTCGTTATCGTATGAGAAAGTTATGATCAAATTCGTATGCGAGGGGTTAAAAGCGTCAACAATGAAGTTTAGGACTTTTCGGGTGACAATAAAGTTAACCGAGGACTAAACGAAATGGGTATATGTCTTAAAGCCCTTAAACGTCAATATGAAGGGTTCAAAGTGCAAGAAATAAAGTCGTAGCAAAGTTTCCAAGAGCCAAGGACCAATGCGTAAAAATCTAAAAATTTAGATTTGATCAGAAGGGGCCTTGCGCCACGCGAAGCCCCAAAGGGGGGTCTACGCGTGCCGCGAGGGGCTGTCTGCTCCGAATTTCTTGGTTTCTTGTCTGCCATAGCCCTTGTAATCGACTTTTATCCGATTTTCCTCATCTTGCATGACCCCTAGGCAACCCCTAGACACTTAGGGACACTTGTGGATGAATTGTGGTCAGTTGTAGACTTGCATGTCAACAATCTAGTGGGTTCTTGATCACTATATAAAGCCACTAAGTTGCAACAAGTTCTTCACACCTTTCTCTTGCATTCCTGATCATTTCTGGAGCTCAAGACTTCTCTCAAGTGATCACAAATCGTGCATAGGACCTTGGTAAGTATGCTTAACCTTTCTTAGTTAAGTTTTTGCTTAGTTTTAGCTTAAAAGTCAAACCGTCGTAATTAACGGTTGACTTAACGATTAATCACTAATGGTTCAGTGATTAGTCGGATTGAAAGTAGTTATAAGTTGGTAATTATGTGGGCAATAAACCCTTAAAAGGGTTCCCCCTGATTTCCACTCTAACTAGGTCAAATGTCGGGTCAAACTTGTTATTAAAAAGTCAACAGGATACTTATTTTCTAATTTATGCATAATTAGCAATGTAGAACACATACAACCTGTTTGATCATTAATATAACTTGGTAATTAGTGTAAGCTTTGACTTTTGCTTAGACCCGGTTCGGAACCGAAAGTCGCAAAGCTTTGACTTTTGCTTTGACTTCAGTTCTGACCCGTTTTGTATGAATTAGAAATACCTTAGAGCTCTATTTGGACCAGGTTACATGCTAGTATAACCCTCTGTGATTATACACCATGGTTCATTAGTTAACCAATTAATACGCATGATTCCGTTAATTGCTCATATGTTGACCATTATGCCCTTTTCACCTTAAAGTGTGATTTTTGAAAATGTAAAAGAGTAGAAACATTAGTTACTGAATTATAAACTCGCACCCAAAATTTGACATCAGTTGGAGTTGTAGATTGAGAGTTATGCTCATTAGCGTAATTAGAAAGCTTATTAGCGATTAAACGACATAATTAGCGTTTAGCCTATTTAAACCTACTTTTTGATATCAAAATCTTTACCCACTGATATGATATATTATTTTGGGATTTTTGAAGATTTTTAATTAATTTTAAGCTGAGCATAACTTAGAGTCGTAGGCTTAATCCGGTAATTGTCGGTTTTGCCCTTACGGGCTATAAAAAGAGTTTTACATATCTAATCGACTCCAAACCTTTTGCTACTGATTACATATGGTAAATAAATTATTTTAAGCCTTCTGGAATAATAAAAATATCAGCTTTATGTATAGAACCCGGAAATGGCTTCTAATCGCCTTTTTAAGCGTTTTTAACGCATAGTATGTACTAGAACTATTTTAAACATTAAAGGGTTGATACCTACTGATATTTGAGGTAAATTATAATATTTTGACAGTAAGCAAAAGTTGTTTAACTCAGACTTCAGTTTTGAACTTTTCGGCTTATGTGAAATTACCAAAATGCCCCTACGGTGCATAGTTTGGTTGTAATTGATAAATTTCACATATATGCAATACCATACTGTTATAACTTGGTAAACTAAGTATTTTTGCTGATTATATCAGACCTGTAACTCAGGTAAATACTTAAACTCTTTTATAACCTTTTAAATGACCAAACTACCCCTACGGGGCATAGTTTGTGTTTAAATTCGTTTCGGGCATAATAAAAGACATCTTACTGATGTCACAACATATTTGAAGCATATTAACTTAGGAAACATGTATATGGCTCTTACGAATACCCGTTACGCTTATTACGCGTTCGGTTCGGTTTATGTAACTACTTTGCATAAATTAGCCGAAATGGGTCAAACCTTATCGGTTTTATCTCAAAATCCAGAATGTGTATGAAATACCCATATTAAGCAAGTCTCCGAACTTGTCGGGTCTAAATCACATTCTATCCGGTCTTCGCATAATCATGCGTACGAACCGTATCTTTAAAAACTAACCGGTCTAAGCTTAAGCTTAACTAAAGACCCGTTAGGATTCTAATAGGTTATTATAAACCTTCGTTCCAGAATATGAGGACCAGTAAAAGCTACTTGCATTTGCTTATTGTGATTATTACTTTGCTCAGGGAAATACTTTTAACTTATTTTCCCCTATACGGGCTTGGGTTACGGTATATAAAATACCGCTTGGTCGGGCATTAAATCTTCCATCGTTTGGTGGTTAATTGAATAATTTAATATCCCCGTTTAAATATGTTTTGTTTGCTTAAAGCCTTTGGGGGGTTAATGACCATGTCCCGGATATCCTTGGCATCATTTTACGAAATGGCCACGACCTAAGCGCGGAGTGTAGGTGTACACTCGTCAGTGCATAAATAGTTGATGTGGTGTGTCTATTGATCTTTAACCCGGCACACTCCGGGCTACTGAATGCATAAGGAACATGTAATTCTTTTACAAGATTATATATATTAAATAATTATCCCAAGTTATAAAATGTTTATGCCACGTGCATCCAAATCAATTTTTAATCATTTTCCAAAATGAGTCAGTTGATTGTATTTACCAGTGTAAACTGACGTATTTTCCCAATAAGATTAAATGCAGGTACTAAGCGTAATAGGCTGGATTGCTCCTTATCATCAATAAAGAGTCTCGCAAGCTTAAGATGCCTAATGTCTGTTGAACTACTATTTATTTTTGATCCTTCTGTGGACAACCTTTCAACTGTTGTGATACACGATATTACAATATTATTAAAGTTGAAATATATCTTTCATTTGCTTCCGCTGTGTATTTAAATATTGTGTTGTTTAACTATTATGTTGCCAACCACGTCACGATACTCCCCACCGGGCCCACCGGTGACACGTGGAATCTGGGGTGTGACAAGGCATGTCTAAACTAAGCTAAATCGGGTCAGAAATGAAAGTAAAAGCAAAAGTCTTCTTTTGCGACTTTCGGTTCCGAACCGAGCTTAAACTAAAATTTTCGGGTTGAACATGTTTAGACATGTTCTTATATTAATTACCAAGTTATATGAGTGATAAAACAGGTTGCATGGCTTCTACATTGTTAATTATGTGTTTATTTGAAAATTAGCTTTCTGTTAACTTTTTACAATTAAGTTTGACCCGACAATTGACCTAGCTAGAGTGGAAATCAGAGGGTGCCCTTTTAAGGGTTTATTACCCACATAATTACCAACTCATAGCTACTTTCAATTCGAGAATTGACTGGACCATTAGTGATTAATCACTAAGTCAAACCTTAATTACGACGGGTTTGACTTTAGGCCCTTAAACTAATAAAACACGAATTAGAGAGATCAAGGATGCTTACTGAAGTACTTAGCACGATTTAGAAGCTTAGTGAATCTTGCTTGATGTCCAGAGAGCTCCAGAATAAGAGTTAAAATAATTTTCAAATGAATGAAAATATGTTGCAACTTGGAACACCTTATATAGGGACTTTAATCACACAAGATCATTACAACAAGGCCTATAACTGATCTTAGATCAATCCCAAGTGTCCCTATGCATGAAAAACTACTGGCTCAGCCTCTGGATTTCGAATACCATGCTCATAAGTCGGTTAACCTGCTCAAAACAGACAACTGCCATGTTTTTGGATGCTGGTGGTTCTCAGGCGGCCTGCGTAAGAGACCATAGAGGTCTTACGTGGCCGGTATGAAGGCCAGATCCGGTCAAACAAGTTTCAACAATTGCACATTTGGTCCCTGATCCTTCTAATAGTTGTTTTAACTTGTTTTATTGCACTTTTAACCCTCCAACTTGACTTTTAAGGATCCCAAGACATAAAGAAACTTTGTTAACTCCATGGTTAGTTATACGATCACCGAATAAGTCCTGAATTTCAACGTTGACGCTTTTAACCCCTTATTTACGAATGCTAGCATAACTTCTTCATACGATATCGAAACCTTATGAAATTTTTATCACTTATTCTCGTGAGCGAAATTAATCGTTACAAAGCTTCGCGTTCATTAAAAGGTCACTCGGAGGTATAAATTAAACATGTTGACACATTTAACCCTTGCGGTTTGTAAACTTTCACTTTCTTCCACAAACGGCTTCATACGATTCATAATTCATTCGTTTAAGGGTATAAACATCGTGCAGGGTTGTTGAAAGGTATATTTATAGATTGTTGACACCTGGAATCCTTTTACACATATACTTTCCTTGTTTGTCAACTTTAGTCCCTCTTGTTTAATTCATTACACGTTTAAAGCTCATGACACGTGTCTTCATTATATTGATCATGTTTTTTATGAGGTGTTACAACATATGTTTCAGGATTTCGACTATTCAAGCATGCAACGCATAGGACTGCATCTGGGCCTTAGACTTCTTAAATCAAAAGACAATTACATGTATTCTTTGTTGTAAAACAATGTTAACTATATTGAAACAATTTAGTACCAGTAGTCGTGAGCAATTTGTAACGTGACTCCCCGATATTTCCATCGCGTCTTGTTGTATTACGCGATTGGGGTATTACAGATACAACCTCATCAATATAGATATTAGCAAATTTGTGAGCAGAGAAATCCTTGTGAATTGGCAAAACGTTTGCTGACTTAGTTAGACGGTCAATGATTACCAAATGGTATCATGACCTCTAGAGGTGTGTGGTAATTTAGTGATGAGATCGATAGCAATGTTCTCTCACTTCCATACAGGAACTTGTTGTTGTTTAACCAAACTGGAGGGATGTTGATGTTCTGCCTTGACTTTAAGGGAAGTAAGACATTTAGATACGTACAAGGCTATGTCCTTCTTCATACCCAGCCACCAATACTAGGTACAAAGATCCATGTACATTTTGTCTGCACCAGGATTAATAGAGTAACGAGACTTATGGGCTTCATTCATCAATATGGCATGAAGATTGTCTTGGTTCGACACCCACAATCGATTTCAGAAATAGAGTAGCACATCATCTTTAGTTTTAAGATGAAGCTCAAGATTATGCGTCAGTTCAATATACATCATGCCTTGGGTTACACATATACATTGGGCTTGGAAAATACGTGTTTGGATATCAGACTGAACTCGTACATAGTGAAGTTTAACACATTCTTTGTGACTTAGTGCGTCAGCTACGACATTCGCCTTACCAGGATGGTAACGAATTTCACAGTCATAGCCGTTCAGAAGTTCAACCCAACGGCGTTGCCTCATGTTCAATTCTTTTTTATTGAATATATGTTGGAGACTTTTGTGGTCGGTGAAAATCACAAATTTGCTACCATATATCTCACACCCGCAAAATACCACATGCGAATTACAACGTGAGGCGTGTGACGTACCAAGATCTGGCCACTAATCATGTCGAACTAACAGTAAATAATATTAACACAACATCATGTCCAACATGAATAGTGCATTTCAAAAATAACGTTTCAACAAAGTTTACATTCAGCGGAAGCAATTGAAATTGTTTAAAGCATTTGAAACCAAATTGTTTTATAAAGGATAGCATAACATTAAACGTTTCAATAAGCAACACGACCAATGACACCTCTAGTTCCTCAGACTGCAAGCTTCAATTCATAGATGTATCTAACGACCTGCAAGCATGCAGAAAAAGTGTGTCAACATAAAGTTGGCGAGTTCACAATTTTGTTTAGTGTAAATCATGTAAGTGTTTAGTTTAAAGACATGTTACGAATAATAAACTCGGTACCAATTGACTGTTCTGTTTTTTGTGCCCTCATCAATGTCTATCATCATTGATCAAAGTGTTTAAGGTCATTAGTTCACGCCCGGCTCCCAGCACGGTGTGAGGTTTGTCAAGCCTAATAGCGCTATCAACTAATACCCCGTTGCCTTCCAAGAAATTAGCTCGGTATGTAAGTAGGGACTTTCGTGATAGAGTTGAGTTAACTAACTAAGATCTAAATTAAACCAATACATTATAAAAGTATTCCTCCCAGGAATATTAGTTTGTTTGTCCCCTCGGGACGTATGCTTGTGAAAGAGTAGTGAACTCACCTTAGTTTGCTCGGTATGTGTTAACTTACTTCTAGCGTTAAATGAGTGTTAGGTCCGTTACACGTAACCTAATGTACAATATCGTATAAGTATACAAGTAAGGTTTGCAATACCCTAAGTGTCCAAACAACCCAGGGTCTAATGTAATCAAGTTAGCAAGTTAATATACAATATCACACAACACACAGTGAATTTCTCTTATTTATAATTCGAGATAATAGGCCCACATCCAAACTTCCATTTATATACCCGGCCCGTCTATAAATTATGTCTCCTTACTACAAAAGCTAGACATACTAGTATATTTAACTATACCAACTCAACCCACCACAATCTATATTACATACAATATTCAATATATATATAGGACAAAGATCCGTTAGGAACAACATCTTATTGCGAGAACCGCGAGAACCAATGTGAACACAACAAAAAATACCTAAAAAACACACATTTTTTTTTAATATTTTTTTATAAAAAAATCGCTACTTTTAGTAGCAAAATTTTTTTTTAATTTAAAAAAAAATTTTGCTACTAAAAGTAACGATTTTAACTTAAAAAATATAAAAAAAAATTTGTGTGTTTTTTTTTATTTTTTTAGGTTTTTGGGGGTTTAGTTTTTAGCATTTTAGCTGGGGGGGGGGGGGGTGTGAGGGGTTTAGGTTTTTGGGGGGTGGGGGAGGGGGGTTTAGGTTTTTTTTGGGGGGGGGTTAGGTTTTTTTAGGGTTTTTTTTAGCTATTTTAGGTTGTGTTCACATTGGTTCTCGCGGTTCTCGCAATAAAGGTGGTTCTCGCATGAACCTTACCCTATATATATATACATATATATATATATACATATATATGTATATGGTAAGGTTATTGTAAAAAAGGTTAAAAATGTGAGAAATGTGAGAAATATTGTGGAGATGACATGTGTCCTCCATCTAAATTAATTCAAAAGGGTAAACAAGTAATTTTATAATTAATTCAATCAATTCAAAACTTACCATAACCGCCACCTTAATTATATGAACATGATTTTTTAAAAGATCTCTAAAAAAACACTACGAAATAACACTGCAACCACCATTCAGCACATATATAACACCATTCAATAATTATATAACACCATTCAGCAAATATATATAACACCATTCAGTAAGTATATAACACCATTCAGTAAAGAATATAACACCATTCAGTAAAGAATATAACACCATTCGGTAAATAATATAACACCATTCAGTAAAGAATATAACATCATTCAGTAAAAGAATATAACACCATTCAGTAAAGAAATATAACACCATTCAGTAAAGAAAATAACACCATTCAGTAAAGAATATAACACCATTCAGTAAAGAAAATAACACCATTCAGTAAAGAAAATAACACCATTCAGTAAAGAATATAACACCTCTGTATCATCTTCTCCACTTCCGGCACCACCACTGCCGCTCCGCCGCCGCTGTCGTGTAGAGAGAGAGATCATCTGGTCGTTCGATGTAGAGAGAGATCGCACGAGAACCACCACTGCCACTTCCGGCACCACCACTGCCGCACCACCACTGCCGAACCGCACCACCACTACCGCCGCCGCTCGCCGCCGCTCGCCGCCGCCGCTCCAGTGCGATGTAGAGAGATAGACGAAATTGTAGAGAGAGAGCATCTGTTCGATCGATTGGAGAGAGAGATCGGAATTGTAGGGATCTGATTTACAGTTTCCTAATTTGAATGGATATAAAGACTTTATTAACCCTATAATTTTCAATTCAGTCCAAAAAATAAAACAAATTTTACAATTTGGTCCCTATTAATCTAAACCATTAGATCAAAGATCTAATAGTGTAGATTCTTTCTTATTCTTCTCACACTTTTGGTCTTTTTTACAGGAACCTTTACATATATATATATATATATATATATATATATATATATAGAGAGGGGTTAACGTACATTAAGTGTTATCGTACATCACATACGCGAAGCAGGGAACCGTCCGATCAGGCACTAATCACGCATGGACACAAAAATAACGCATGGGATCCTTTTTTTTGACCTAATCACGCATTGGAACATAATCACGCAAGTTCATTTTGTCAAACCTTGCTAATAATAACGCATGGAACATAATTACGCAAGTTCTATTGTTTGTCGCGTACGATAACGTATGATAAGCCTTTTTGTACATTATACTTATTCTATATATATATATATATATATATATAGACTTCATGAACTTTAAATCCTTTTCTTGAATGTTTACAAGAATTAAGTTCATCTACCACCCATATATGTTCATAAGATCCGTACTCCTTTATTCCATTTATTCGGACTTCTATGTCATTTTAAATTGGGACATGATGCATATTATATAATATGCATCTCAATTAACAAATCTTGACCATCATGCTCTTGTATAACATCTTTATCATCATTCAGAGTTTACTTTATGACCACATGAACAAATTAAATTCGGATCCTCATATCTATTCCAATTAATCGGCCCACTTAAGTTATGAGTTAAGGAATTGTTTAAATGTAAACTCTGAACTATGCTATAGTTAAGTTCGGACCCTCATATGCAGCCATATATATTCGGACATAATTAAAAAATAAATCCTGACTCTTAAGTTCAGACCGATGAAGGAGTTAAACCCTGATGCCTTTTTTTCTATATATGTTCGGCCATTGTATTATTTATTGACTCCATGTTTCAAAAATTTTGTAAAATCCGACTCCCTTTTTCTTAATATGTCCGGACTCCTTATTCTATATATGTTCGGACTCCTTCATTATCACATTTAGCAAAGTTTCATAATTTATAACCCAAGTCCGGACCTCTGACAACCTGCAACTTCAGGATACTACTTTAACCTAACCATAGTTAATTTAGTCATACATTTATGGCACTGCATTTAACTAGGGTTAGTTAAATGAGTCTACATCGGTAATTCAGGGAATTACCAGAACACATACATGTTAACTCTCAAACATTGACAACCATGGTGAACAATAATTGTAAACGGACGGTTTTATACAAAACTTATGCATTGCATGACAAATACGTGAATTATATGCTTTATTTGTAAAATACAAGATGTTATGTGCTTTGTCAAAGTTAATTAGTTAAGGGTGTTTAGAGTTAATATTGAAACTCTAATAAGATACTAGAAACCCTAAACACTCCTCAAAATCCATCTTACAACAATTTCTAATCACCAGTTTCTCTAATCATTTCTACATCAATCTCACACACAATCATTGGCAATTCTGATCCTTCAACCCTTCTAGAACAAACCCTAGAATCAATCTAAGGTAATGTTTATATTACACGTTGCTATTCTTGTTCTCTTGATTTCATGCAAACCCTTGTTCTCCAAACAATGGTTCTGTGTTTAGTTAGTCTTTTTGATTGTTTGTGCGATGGATGGTGAATGATTGTGTATTGGTTTGCCTGTTATTAAGATGCAATCCATATGCTAGAATTGTTAAATTGTTGTTTGGTTCATGTGTTAGATTAGGGTTTTGATAGTACTGATTGTAATTGTTGTATTGAAAAACTGCATTTTGGTTTTGTTAATTCTGAGCTTTTGTTTATCAGGAGTTAACAGTCAGGCTTTGTGAAGTCACAAAGTCCGAGTTTACTCATGTTAGGACTTATGTATTTATGAGGGTCAGGGTTTTGGAAAGTAAAAAGATCATAGATTATAAAAACCCTTATATACTAGTTAGAGTTTATAAATAATAATGAAGTCAAGGTTTATTTAGATTGTGTGGTCCGAGTTTCTTTATATATAAGAAGATCCGAGTTTAAACAAACACGAATGGTCCGAGTTTAATCGTGAAACAACATGATCTGAGTTTGGTATCTTGTATTCATGTTAGGAGATGGGATAAAATACATACCTCAATATATGTAAGAACTATAAGAACCAACCACTATTATACATGTGTCCTTCATTAAAAAAAACTAGACAAGGGTATTTTAGACTTTATCACTCTATTTTTTGAATTTAATTAATTCCAAATTTAAATTATCCCCTATATTTATGCACTATTTCAAATCAAAATTTGAAAATTTCCAACAACAGGCACTTTGTAAATCAGCACAATCTTCACAAATCGCAACAATAGGCACTTTGTTAATCAACAACAGGCAATTTGTTAATTAGCACTTTGTAACAAATTATTACAACTATATGATTGTTTTAAACTAAGATAAAAGTCAATAAAGATAAGTACCAAGAATTCAAATAAAGAAATAAACATATAAACTAAAATAAAAACTTGAAATTAATTTTCCATTACGTAGTTAGCATATGTATTTACATAAATTTAGTTTCCTGTTGTGCTTGTTTTTCAAGTGCAGCAAAAAACAAATTTAATTCCCTGTTGTGCTTGTTTTTCAAGTGCTGCTAAAACATGTGCTACTTATTTTTTTCAGTATGTTTTTAATGTGTTGTTTACACATGTGCTGGTATGTTTCTAAAGTTCTGTTAACACACGTGCGGATATGTTTTTAAAGTGTTGTTAGCATATGTGCTGGTATGTTTTTAAAGTGTTGTTAATACATGTGTTGGTTAGTTTTCAAAGTGCTGATTCAAATCACTTTCAAGCAGGATAAAATTTTATGGGAATAATATTTAACAAATTTTATGAAATATCTTGATGTGCAATTATATTGTAATTAACACATAATCAGCACATTATCAGCACAATTATAAAACAACTTTTGGTAACTTTTTTAAAAGTTACTTTTATAAATAAAAAAGTATAACAATATGGTACTCGTATTAAAGATAAAAAAAATACTTGATTTTATGGTATATTTTTTTTTAAAAAATAATGAAGTATATAAAAGTTATTTTAGTTTAAAAAACCTTGGTGGAATTTGTATTTAATTGAAAATGTCAAATGACTAGCAATTTTACATAATTACCCCTAACTTGTTAGTACTAATTTTTAATTATAATGGTTTTATTTATAATCAACCATAACCCTTGATTTAAACTATCAATGGTTCAGATCTGTTCTTACGGTTCTTACAGTTAGCACTGTTTGTACAGGATCTCAACCCTTCATGTTAGAACTTATTTATTTATTTCAATTGTTAGAACTTAATAGAGAATAAAAGCGTCAAGATTTACTTTACACTAGTGTCTAAGTTTGATACCTCCGAGTTAATATGGGATCCGAATTTAAAGAGGTAAAGGGGGGATCCGGGTTTGTACATGGACATCAACTCCGGGTTTCACAATAGTAATGGAGCCGGGTTTTAGAAGTTATATAAGGGTTCCGAGTTTTAGGGTAGTGTATCGAGTCCGGATTTCTTGAAGTTTTAGGGTTCCGGCTGTGTGGTATTATTATGTAGTCCAAACTTAGCTTTTAAATAAGAGGTCCGAACTCATTAAAACATATATCAGAATTTATATCCCATCCAAACTTAATATATGTTTATATTAATATGTCCGCATTTAGATGCTGATTATATATCGAGTGCCTGTGATCCAGACTTACATACTCTGTGCATGAGAGAATTTAGAATTTGGAAACATGGGATCATATTTAGTGGTTTATAGTAACATGTGGGCTACACTTAATAAATAAAAGAAAATAATTGGGTATGTAATTATAAGATCAGAACATGTGAAATTAAAGATTAGGATGCCCGGGTTTATTTAAAATAATAACCCAAACTTATAATTGAGTATAAAAGTGGTCCGAAGATACATACTTTTGATGTGAGCCAACTTTGTGTTACTGTATGCACTATATGCGAAACTAGTTAACGTATAAATAATAAACACCTGCTGTTTGGGACATTAGGGTATTGCATGACCCTACATATATATACGTCCATACACTTATCGTACATTAGGTCGCGTGTAACGAACCTAATATCTATTTAACGCTAGAAGTACGTAAACATAAACCGAGCAAACTAAGGTGAGTTCACCACTCTTTCAAAAGCATGCATCCCGGGGGGACAAACAAACTATAATTCCGGGAGGAATACTTTTAATTACTTAGGTTTAATTTCGATGTTAGTTAATAAACTCGAACTCTATCATGAAAGTCCCTACATACAAACCGAGCAAGTTTTCGGGGAGGCAACGGGGTATTAGTTGATAGCGCTATTAGGCTTGACAAACCTCACACCATACGGGGGAGGACGGGCGTGAACTAATGACCTTAAACACTTTGATCAATGATGATAGACATTTATGAGGGAACCAAAAAATGAACAGTCAATCGCTACAGAGTTTATTATTTGTAACATATCATTAAACTGAAACATTTAACATGATTTTCATTAAACAAAACTGTGAACTCGCCAACTTTATGCTGATACACTTTTCTGCATGCTTGCAGGTCGTTAGGTGTCTTCATGGAACGGAGCTTACAATCGGGGGAGCTGAGGCTGTCATGGGTCATACCATTTAAGAATACGTTAATGTTACGTTATGCTTTATGAATAGTTTGATTTCAAATTACTTAGAACAATTTCCAATGCTTCCGCTGAACATATATTGTTTTAAATCAGATGTTTTGAATTACACTTTTCACATTGAATGAGGTTTCAAATTTATTATACTACTATTAGTTCAATGTGATTAGTAGCAAGATCCTGGTACGTTACATGCCTCACGGTGGTTTCCGCATGTGGTATTTTGGGTTGTGACAGTTTGGTATCAGAGCCACTGGTTATAGTGAACTAGGTTTTAAAATGTTTTTATAAAACCAGACTATAACCGAATCAGTTCCGAAAGTGACCATGACACTTCGCTCCATATTGCAAGGTTCGTCTTTACTTACTATATACATTATACATTCAGGATACACGTATGCATTACACAGTATTGTAGCATCTCTAGAACTTCGTGATTCTTGTCGTTTGGACAACATCTTAGCTTTTAACACTTGAATATGAGGATCTTTTGACATAAGTTAAGAGGAACTGAGATGAATATGCAAATCACATTATCATTACGGGTGCACACGTAATAATAATTTGGGGTGCATGTGAGTCCTATGAGGCTTAGTAAGTGTGAAAGGATTCTAACCCATCATCCGACATAATTGGGGATTCAACAATCTATAGGAGTCACAACGATGATTGACTTTTATTCAATGGTGATCCTTACCCTTTCCACTCTTCCTATGAATGCAAAATCATGAGTGGACGTGGTGGACGCGGTGGTGGCCGCGACTGTGGACGTGACAACATCGTCATGACACAGGTGGAACTTATCAATACGCGTGTGGCTGAGGCTTTAGCAGCTCAGCAAGCTGGTACGACACTTACAACAAGACGATTCTTATTCTTTATTCACATACTCAAACTCTCATTCGTACGTTGTACATTCTTTCACCTCCAGGTCAACACGTGAATCAGAATCAGAACAATCCGCCCATTTGTACTTCCAAGGCGTTCATGGATTGCACAAACTTGGTGATTGTTTGATATCATTGAATGATCCGTTTTCGGGACTTACAAGATCTGATTTTTCTAATAATTCAAAATATGATTTTTCTAATAATTCAATAAATGATCTTAATCCAGACTATAGTTTGATACATGACATTTTTAGTTCGTTTTTTGGTTTTGTGTCGTCTTTTGGGCCTGATGTTTTGGGCAAACCTGTGGATGCTTATGATGAACATTTAGATATTGTGCGTGATGATAGTTGTTTTTCAATCATTAATGATTGTGATGCTTCTAATTTTACAGCTACTAATAGTGCGACAGCGGAGGTCCCTCATGATGCTTTCAGTGAGACCACTGAAACTCTTTCTCAAGAAGATAAAAAATGTTCTGATTTTTCTTCTGAATCTGGCTCAGTAGAAGTCCCTAATGTTGAATCTAGTGGGACCACTTTGAAAACCAAAGTTACATGTGAGCCACTTTTGAACACACATGATTCGTATGTTGATGAAACTTCTACATCTTTTGAAACTAAGACTGAACAAAATTTTGAAAAGGAAGAGGTGGTCACTTTAGATGTTAAATCACAAGAGAATTTTCTTGAAAAAGAAGTCAAAGTTGAATCGTCTTCTTCTGAAAATAAACTTGAAAAGGATATAAAAGACAAAAATAATCATCAGTCTAAATCTCATACCTGTGTTAGTTCTGATCAACAGGTACCTAAGAGGTCAGAAAAGGCACATGCAAAACAAGCAAAGAAAAATAAACAAGCTCATTCTTCTAAACCCAACAGTTCAGCTTCTGCTACTAAGTATCAGAATTTTCATACGTTAAACGTCAAACATGTTTCAACTGTGGAATTGCTGGACACATTAATAGAAACTGTGTTTATCTCCCAAATGCGCAACAAAAGAGCAAAAGTGCACAAAATTAGAAGGTCAAGCAGAACCGACAACGTTGTTCAGAGTCTGTGAAGACTGCAAAGTCTGAGACAGTGAAGAACAACTCTCGCAAAGCTAAACCTTCTGATCAAGATTGGAATGTAGCTAAACAAAGAAATCAAAATCGACAAAATGGTTTTCAAAGCAATCAAAATAAAGTTTTTGGTAAACATGATTATAAATGGTCTCATAAACATTGAAACCCAAAGCTAATCCTGCCCAATCATCTACATCTCAACCGAAATCTGCCAATAACAAATCTTCAAAGTTTTTAAATAAAGACAACTTAGTTTGGAAGAAAGTCACGTATATCGATGCTCAAGGAAAACCTAGGACCACTATGGGCTGGGTTCCTAAATCTAACTTATCCCGCTAATCGTGCAGGAACAGCTGTGGAGGACTATCGTGCTGCTTTGGTACATGTATAGTGGTTGTTCCAGGCACATGACAGGAGACATGCCCCAACTCGTCAACGTTAAAGAATTTGATGGAGGATATGTCTCATTTGCGGGAGGAGAATCTGGCAGAATCACCTTGAAAGGAACAGTGCAAAACGGCGTACTAAGCTTCGAGAATGTGAACTAAGTCCCTGAACTGAAACACAATCTGTTGAGCATTTCGCAGATTTGTGATAAAGGAAATTCAGTTCATTTTACGAAGAAGGGATGTTAGGACTTGAAACCAGGGATCGTGATACCTGAAGATTGGTTTTTGAAGACTGCTGAGCAAAGAGGAAATGCATATGTCATTGATATGAACAAGAAATCTTGTGAAGAAATCACTTGCCTTTTCTCGAAGATTTCAGAACATGACGGTCTTTTGTGGCATCGTCGCCTTGGGCATGTGAACATGAAGAATTTGAATCGACTTGCAAAAGGTCAAATGGTCCACGATCTACCAATTAAGGATTTCATGTTGTTAGAGAAAGGTGTTGCTTGTGTGAAAGGGAAGGCACATCGAAAGCCGCATAAACCCAAGTCTACGCCCTTGACCAATGCTGTGCTCGAGTTACTTCACATGGATCTCTTTGGTCCTGTGAATGTGTTGAGCATTGGCAAAAAGTCATATTGTCTCGTGATAGTTGATGACTATTCACGCTACACATGGGTATACTTTTTGAGTCACAAGAATGAGACTCCGGGTTTAGTCAAACAGTTCATCACTCTGGCTGACAATCAAGCGAGTACAAAAGTTAAGGCTATTCGATCTGAAAACGGGACAGAGTTCAAGCATATCACCTTAGATACATTTAATTGGTGGTCCAAAGATTCAAACAGATAGAGGGTCTAGACTATGATGAAGTCTATGCTCCGGTTGCCCGACTTGATGCCATACAGATCTTCTTAGCTTACACATCCTACATGGGGTTCACTGTTTACCAGATGGACGTCAAGACTGTGTTTTTATGTGGAGATGTGAAGGAAGAAATCTATGTTGAGCAACCACCGGGTTTTATCCATCCAGACCATCCAGAATATACCTACAAGCTTGAAAAGGCATTGTATGGATTGCACCAAGCACCACGGGCTTGGTATGCTACTCTGACTGAGCATCTTCTGGCTCATTAATACACTCGTGGCACAATCGATCAGATGATGTTTATCAAGAGAGTTGGCAAGCATCTAATCTTGGTTCAAATTTATGTTGATGATATTATCGTCGGATCAACGAGCGAGGATCTCTACAAAGAGTTTGAAGGAGCGATGAAGAAGAAATTTGAGATGAGTGCCCTCAGTGAGATGACTATGTTCTTAGGTCTTCAAGTTCGACAGGATTCTCCGGGCATTCTTATTCATCAGGGAAAATACGTGCATGATGTGCTGGCAAAATTCATGTTTACTGACACGAAATCGGTCGAAACACCAATGGAAAAAAGTCCTTTGCTGACTGAAGATGCTAATGGATCCCCTGTTGATCAACGCCTTTATCGGTCTATGATCTGATCTCTGATGTATCTGACCGCAAGCCGTCCAAACATCATGTTTGATGTATGCAATTGTGCGCGATATCAGGCTAATCCTAAACTTTCTCATCTTACTGCTGTTAAATGAATTTTCAGATATCTTAAAGGCAGACCTCGGTTTGGCTTGTGGTATCCAAGAGATTCATATTTTAACTTATTTTCGTTTTCTGATAGCAATTTTGGAGGTACTGATAGTGACAGGAAATCTACATCAGCTGGATGTCAATTTTTGGGTGACAGGCTCATTTCTTGGCAATGCAAGAAACAACCAATGGTGGCGATCTCCATAGCTAAGGCAGAATATGTTGCGGCTTCTGCGTCTTGCTCACAGGTGGTGTGGATGCAACATCAATTGAAGGATTACGGTTTGACTTATCTCAACACTACCATTTACTCTGATAATGATGTGCAATTCAAATTTTCAAAAATCTTGTCTTTCACTTCAAAACCAAGCACATTGATATTAAAGTTCATTTTATAAGGGACTGCTTTGACAGAGGTCTTATTAAACTAGAGTAAATCGACACAGATGCAAATGCTGTCGATTTGTTCACAAAACCTGTCAACAGCTCAAAGTTTCAGGTGGTTGTGAATTTTTTGAAAATGATCCGATATACCGACTGAGCATGTTTTTGTTTTTTGTAGGTAAATTTGTTCATAAAGTTTTCTATTCTTAGGTATTTTTTATTTATGCACAAATTTAGGGGGAGAAAATTTGAAAAATACAAAAACATTGAAAAAATTGAAAAAAAATACAAAAACATTGAAAAATTTGAAAAATACAAAAACATTGAAAACTTTGAAAAATACAAAAAGAGACATTGCGTGACATGGGAAATGAAATGAATTTTCACTTTGTGGTATAGGGCTGACTCATGTAAAACTAGTATCAAAATAGTTTGACTCTAGAATGATATGTTGGTTGGGTCTATCCTTAGGCTAGAAACTGTTAGTGCACAGAATGTCTGTTGACTTCGTCTGCATTACGTCTGAGGTCAAGATAGGTCAACATAGGTTTTAGATAGTCAAAATTAGATCATATGTTGATAGGTCCGTTTATATGTCAGATAGGTCCGTATATACTAACCTATGTTGATAGGTCCGCTTATTTTTCAATGTAGTAGGTCCGCTTATATGGACATTGTCCATAAAAGCGAACCATAAGCTAATAGAAATCAGAAATTCGGTAGAATCAAGCTGTAGTAGTATGAACTCCTCGTCCTGAGCTCTGATACCACTTGTTGGACCGTTCTTTGACCTTGAAAAGTCAGTCAAGGCAGTTCATCTTTACGTGTAAAGGCGGAAACAATGCACGCAAAGTTACTACAGCCATTCTCTTTAATTTCTTCTCTTTATTACTTTCTGATTACAATTTGACAGAGTTTCGTTCCACAAGCATTGATCCAGGTCCGCTCTAATGTACAACTGATCAGCCTATATATAGTATTGTGTGGTTCGCTTATATGGACGTCCGTATAAGCGGGCCTATTAGCTTATGGTTCGCTTTTATGGACAATGTCCATATAAGCGGACCTACTACATTGACAAATAAGCGGACCTATCAACATAGGTTAGTATATACGGACCTATCTAACATATAAACGGACCTATCAACATATGATCTAATTTTGACTATCTAAAACCTATGTTGACCTATCTTGACCTCAGACGTAATGCAGACGAAGTCAACAGACATTCTGTGCACTAACAAAAAGTCTTACGAAAACCGACGCTTGTTACGCTTTTCGCCCTTTTTCTACTAACCACTAACCCAACCACCTACCTTTAACCCAAGCCTAACCCTTCACCCACAAAGTCCTCTTGATATTTACAAAGGTATATAAGTTAAAAAGGAGGAGGATTGATTGCTTGGCAAGCCTATGGTAGGAGTTAGTTCCATGCCGCTCTCGAGTGATCCATAAAAATACATTTTCGGCCGAGTGTTGAGTGATCCCCGTGAGGTATGTGAACTTGTATATAAATAGAATTTTAAAGAGGCATGTTATACCCTAATAAGTAATTTATCTTATGAAAAGTTTTAAATAAAACATGACGAATAGGATTGTAAATAAATAAAAATAAAACTAAATAAAGAATCTTGGACATCCCGACACTCTATGACAAGCCCAAAAACCTTCTTCTCTACCCATTCCATTTGGGAGTGTAATAGCCACATATTAAAGAGTTTTGCTTGAGGACAAGCAAAGATTCAAGTGTGACGGCATTTGATGTGTGCAAAATGCAACATATAAATTACATCAATTGTGGCATAAAACTAACCCTTTTTTAGTACTAATGTTGGAAAAAGTGTGCTTTTGTCTTCCTTTTGTATTTTCAGGATTAAATGAGCTCAAATTAACAAAAGAAGCAAAAAGACATCAAAATCTAACATAAATACAAGAAAAGGAACAAGACGTGACATGCCCAACCCCACGACTGCATCTTCCCAAGCAAAACAAGATAACAGAAGACTGAACACGCCCCGTGATCAGCCAGCACGGGGGCGTGCCCAAGTGTCAGCAGAAAAGACAAAGTGGTAGAAGCTTCTATTGCCCACCACGGGGCCGTGCTCAGCGGACACGGGGCCGTGGTCAACTATAAGATTCGCACAATCTAGGCAAATCTTCATAGTACAAAGATTCTTCTACACCACGGGGTTGTGCTCAGCGGACACGGGGGCGTGGTCAACTAATAAGACAAGCTGCATTAAATGAAGAAAGAGAAGGATGTGGACACGGGGCCGTGCCCGAGCTTCTGTTCAGCCTATAAATAGGAGTGCTTGGCTAAAGCTCAAACCATCCCTTGGCACACCACCTCTCTCACACTTCACCCACCACCCACCACCACCATAACACCATCATCCACCACCATCATCCATCGTAGAGTGTGTGAGTCGTCTCGGGATCCAAGATTGATCGTAAGAGTTCTTGACAATCAAGGCCATGTTTGCCTAAGTCTCTTACATCACTTGGTGAAGACAAGTGTCTAGTGTAATACTTTTTATTTCTTATGTTAAAGGTGATTCTTCCTTATCGTTTGTCCGTGGTGTCTTGGCATTATTTTACTGTCTATATAAAATAAAAGATTTTCACCATTCATATCTCCACGGTCTTTATGGAGGTATGTTGGCTACCTGGTCGGGGGTAAAGGGAACTGTTTGGTAAGAGTCTTGCCATTGTTCAGCGTTTAGAGGTCCTGCAATGGACCTGGGTCAAATTTAGTAGGACCTCCTTCAATACTTAACGGTATTGGATGGCGGGGGTCTAAACTCTTTGATCCCCTCATAAGTTAACTACTATTAATACTATAACCCGGCTATTTAGGACTGTATCCCTGCTGACTCAGACTACTTAGTCGAGGGTAACGTCACCTCCAAAAGAGGGGCCTACCATAATTTGCATTAATAACTTAATTCATTATCTTTCAATAATTCGACCCTTTAGGATTGTATCCTTGCTGACTCAAACTACTGGGTTGAGGGTAACGTCACCTTCAAAAGAGGGGCCTACTACAATAACTAAGATAATGCACGCAAAGTTACAACAACTATTCTCTTTAATTTCTTCTCTTTATTACTTTCTGATTACAATTTGACAGAGTTTCGTTCCACAAGCAATGATCCAGGTCCGCTCTAATGTACAACTGATCAGCCTATATATAGTATTGTGTGGTTCGCTTATATGGACGTCCGTATAAGCGGACCTATTAGCTTATGGTTCGCTTTTATGGACAATGTCCATATAAGCAGACCTACTACATTGACAAATAAGCGGACCTATCAACATAGGTTAGTATATACGGACCTATCTGACATATAAACGGACCTATCAACATATGATCTAATTTTGACTATCTAAAACCTATGTTGACCTATCTTGACCTCAGACGTAATGCAGACGAAGTCAACAGACATTCTGTGCACTAACAGACTCCCCCTTGGATGTTGACGCAGTCTTTAGCTCCTGAGTCTTCAGTCTTGGTCTTTTTATCTTCTTATTCAGATTGTAACATTTTAAGCATCCATCAATCTTTCTTTTTGATCAGCTTCACACTTTGACTCTTATACCAGAATCTCATCACTGGTTCTATCATCAACAGCTTTATCATCAGCAGGCTCCCCCTTTCGTCAAGCTTCCGTGCTTTTAGGGATCGACACCTAGCTTTCCAGCTTGTCTTCAGACTCCCCCTTAGACTCAGCTCTCGGGATCGTAGTCTGGACTTTTCCTGCAATCACTCATTCAATTATAAGTAACAACATTTTAATCTTTCAGATATAGTAATCTAACAATCCAATTTTCTCAAAATCACTTCTCATAAATTTGGCAGTTTCATCGAATCGTATCGGAAACTAGCTTTATAACAATATAAGCATCCAAATCCCCCATAGTTAATCATCCAAGTCCAAATTAATGACCTTGGAGATATCACAAACTGTTTTTGAATTTTTGATTTTAAAACTTCAAGTTTCAAATGAATGAACTTGTTTTATTTTCAGAAACACGATCAGCATACTTAGATTTTGAAACTCAGCACTTAGATATCGGTTGTCGAAAATAAAGCAGAAATCAAAATCTTTTTGTATTTTCTGAAAATATAAAGCAGTAAAGAAATATGTACAAACATATTTACAGACAATATTTTTGTTTGAGTATGCGTCAGAAGATCACATCAGTTTTTGACAAGTCACAAGTACCGTTGAGCTTAGTTACACAGTAAGTATTAAACAATTCACTTAGATTGTCGATATATTTGTCCACTTAAATTTTCATACAAATTTCAACTGATTCAGGATACGAATTTGGTATTTTAAGAACTTAAACCCATTCATGTGTCCCACCTCTTGAATATACTCCCGTAACCAGATCCCAATATTCAGTCTTACAGGTAATTATAACACAAATGATATCTGTAAGGGGTTAATAATTTATGAAGAATCATGAGAGCTCAGGTCAGAACCATCGTTCAGCAGAGAGATCATGACTCAACTTGTAGGTGTGTCCCCTTTAGAGGATCTTTTTTACAACAGCATTGCTAAGCAATTTTATTGTCTTATCATATATGCTGAGGGTGATGCTGTTAGTGCAGTATGTCTATCGCCTCCGTCAATCTTAACCGTAGCAGAAACAGAAGAATTCTAGCATTTTATTGTAATATCTAGTAATAAAGGGCAAGGTGGCAAACTTGTAATTAAGGAGAAATCCTTATAACCTTGTGCCTATATATAGGGAGTTAGAGTGTTAGAGTTAAGACTTTTGCTCATTTGGTGACATTAGAGAAGATCTTGTAGAGAGAGAAAGTCTCTCTACGTGATTCCGGAGCTTTGTACTCGTCATCTTTTCAATAGAATCACGGTTCTTGTACGTTCTTGTGTGTTCGGTCACGATTGTGCACGGATTCCGCACGTCGCACGGTCGTTACGCAATCGATACGGAGTGAAAACCGTTCCATCAATTGGTATCAGAGCTAGGAGCTCGGTTGCGAGATCAAACACACAATTACGCACTCAATTTCAGCAGATTCAGAGCGAAAAATCATTCAGATTTATCGAATTTCTCATATTTTTCATCATTTCACGTTCTTAACTGAAAATTGGCAAATTGAATGACTTTTTACGGTTAAAAACGGATAAAATTTGAATATGTTGTGCGAAATTCATTGATACACAAGCCTATAAATTTTCAGAACTTAATTCGTAGTCGTTTGTGAGATAATTGGATTTTTGTGGTGCGAAAAAGTTGAAAACCGTTGCAGTTGTTCTTGAGGTTAACCGCACGGATTGCCACCCGTGCGTATGACCATCCGCGTTGACTGATTGTTGACCCTGCCACCCGCACGGATAACAATTAGACTCAAGATTCCTTTGTTGACTTGTTGTACGCACGGATAGCATCTTCGTGCGCACAACTTATCCAGGTTGACCGTTGTTGACCTCTTAATCCGTGTCACATTTATTCACTTAAGTTTGTCACGTGTTTCCAAATGAATGATTAATTCAAGCGGTGAGCATGTGAAGTTTGGGTAAATCACGTGATCCATCATAAAAAATTCGATTTGAGTGATTAATTCAATGCAATCGGTGTGAAGTAACATAAGCACATGACATTTAATTGAATTCTCAGTTTGCACGTGATCATAGTGAGTACATGTGATAGATAACAGGTTGTAAGTGAGTTTGTCTGTTATTAATTGTGGTCAAAAGGTCAACTTCATACGCACGGATAGCCCACCCGTGCGTAGAGCATCATTCTCACCCGCACGGACTACTTTCAGTTATACGTGTTGACTTGTTGACTTGCCACACGCACGGACAACTTGTCCGCACGGATAACATCATCACCCGTGCGTATAACATCTCCGGATTCCCACCCGCACGGATCACCAACCGTGCGGATCCCCACTCGTGCGTATTGTCATCCGGTTCACCATCCGGATAACAATACACGTCACAACAATCCGTGTCACTTGGTCAAAGTCATTTAATCAATTGTCAGTCAAAGTAATAGATTGTAGACGGTGGTGAGCATGTGATTTTCTTTACAGGTGTCAACATTCTCTCGTTAATATCATACAACAACTTCAAGTGATAAAGTGGTTTCTTGCATGTGATTCAATGTTTGGTCCAATTATATTTTGATTAAAACTGAAAGTTGTCGGCCACTTTAAATTGTTTGTTGAAATTAGACTTTCACGTGAAGGTTATTGTTAGGTTGCAAGTAAGATTGTCGTTCATTGTTGTGGCCAAAGAAGTCAACAGGCTACCTGTTCGGACAACAATTTTGTCGTTTTGTGCCACGTCACATACTTTCACATATTCACTTCGTTTTAAACTGATTGTTTGTTTGTTTGTTTGCAGGTGATTTACAAGGTGCAAATTCCAAGAAGTTGAAATTTTTGTGGATTCTAAGCTAAAAACAATTTTTAAAACAAGTCATTTAACAAAGAAATTGTGGTTAAAATGTTTGACGAAAAGGAAAATGATAATCTTGAAAGATTGAATGATTGGTATTGTAGATTTTGGTTTAACGCGAGAGAAAATGGGAATAAGCATGTTTGGGTTAATAGACTTGAAAATTTTTGTTGCAAGAAACATGAACCGTTGGATGAGTTGGTAACACGGTATGATCAATTACTTGCAAATTTAAAAGCGAATGAGATAAGAATGTCAGATGCTGAACAGATATCAAAATTTGCAGATGTATTACCGGCTGAATGGAATGAATTCTTGACTAACCTGAAAAAGGATTATAGATTTTCAAATTTGAGTCTAAGAGAATTCATCGATAAAATTAAAACACACAATTATGAAAATGAAAAGAAAAAGAAGAATTTGATAGATGAAATAAAAAAGGATTTAGGAAAGATAGATTTGGATGTGATCATTGAAATAAGAAAACGAATCACTGTGTGTCTTGCAGCTAAAAATGTTATGAGATACGATATTAAGAGGGGTTGTTATATTGATGAAAATATGAATCCTCTTGATTTTGTTAAAATTTTCTGTGCAGAAACATACAAGATGGAAACAAAGAAAGAAGTTGATGATGGAAAGATGAATGGAAAATGCTCGAAATGCGAAAAATCAGAAACAGACAATGTCAAACTTCTGAAGAATGTAGAAAGTTTAACATTGGAAATCAAAAGCTTGAAGGATGAGAAAGAATCTGATAGTAAACAGATTCTTGAAATGAGAGAAAATTGTGAAAAATTGATGTCGGAAAATGTCAAACTGTTGAGTGGTTTGGACAGTTTGACATTAGAAAACAAAAATTTTAAAGAAAAAGAAAAAGATTTTCAAAGTCAAATGAAGGTTTTAGAAGATGAAAAGTCAGATATTTTTAACAATAATCTTGAAAAACAGATTGAAATAAATTCTCATCTTCAGAAAATCATTCGGCTTGAAAAAGAAGCTGAAAAAGCTCAGATTAAAATCAAAGAGCTTGAAGTAAAATTGAAAGGTTTTGTGACTTCGGCACCATATGAGTGTCCAAAACCGATCAATTCTGTTCCAATAAGTGACAATGTCACAAATTTTGACAAAGTCAAAATTAAAGATTGTGATGATAAATCTGATGATAAAAAAGAAAAGGAAGAAAAAAGAAAAACATTTTTGAAATTAAATGAAATGTTTAAAAATACTGTTTTACATTCTACTGAGAAAGGTGAATGCTCAACGCAGAAACCTGTAAAGAAGAATGTGGAACAGAAACAAAACGATAAAAAATCGAAAAATCTTCAAAAAGAAAATAAAAGATCATCAGTTCAGTCATCCAATCATTTTGAAAAATCACAAAAATTTCAAAATCAAAACTCACAAAAAGTTGGTAATAAGTGGTACAGGTTTGACCACAGTGCTCAAGCGTCAAATCAAACTTATAGGAGAAGTCATGAGTACTACAAATCAAATCAGTGTTATGATTTGAGTGTTTGGATTGATGGTGGAGATTGGTACGATAACAGGGTGTGTTACAACTGCGGTTTTCAAGGACACATTGCTGTTAACTGCCAGAGACAGAGATTTGAGACAAGGAGGTGCTATGAATGCCACATAAGAGGACACATTGCCAGAGACTGCCCAATGAGATCAAAGGGAAGATTAAGGGCTGAATCTCAGAAAATGGCAAAGAAACCAGTCAATGTCAAGCCCAAAGAACAAAAAGTTCAAGAACCAAAAGTTCAAGAACCAAAAGTTCAAGAACAGAAAGTTCAAGAAAAGAAAGTAAAACTTTCTCAAGGGCAGAAAGACAAACTGAGGAAGAAAAGAAAGAAGGCAAGAGAATATCTTGAGAGGATTTTGTCCTCGGATAAAACTGGAAAAACAGATAAAAGTTCTGATAAATCGTCTTGCTCTCCAAAGAATGACAAATCAAGCAAAACGAATTCATCAGATACAAATCTGAGGACAGAAGAGAGAATGAAGAAAAAGAAAGTTGATGGCAATGGATTTGTTTCTGAGAAAACAAAAGAGCCATCTTCTGGCAAGGAATTTGTTTCTTCGGAAACAAAGGAGCCACATGTCGGCGATGAATCTGGCTCATCAAAGTCAGACAAGCCACATTCAGGCAATGAATCTGGTATGGTAAAACCAGAAGAGCCATCTGTTGAGGTAAAAAATGTCAAACCCAAGGCTGGTCAGGCTTGGGTGAATCTTTTCAAATAGAAAAACCTGACTTGCCGGAGTTCCCAGGATTGGTAAGTGTGGAACAGGAATCGGCATATTTCTTGAGAAATTCACAGGTTGGTAACTGTGATATTTCGAATCACAAAAGACTAATCAAGGACATTAAGTTGTACTTGATTTATCTTTCCGATAAGTGGATAAAGGTAAACAATGTGATGAAACCCCGAGTTTGTAAAAAGACAAACAAAACTAATTTTCCGGAAAAACCATTTTGATTAAAACAAACTTAAGTGTTTTGAAATCTAAATGGGAAAATAGTTTGTTGTCAGGGGGAGTTCTGATTGTTAAGCCGAGTGAGTGGCGAATTGAAGTGATTCGATATCAGTTTGTCACTTTATTTGTAAAGTTTGTTTTCAAATTTTCCTTGAAAATCAAAATTGAAACATATTTTGATTTTAGGGGGAGAAAAATTTTTTAAAAAAAAAAAAATATAGAAAATTTGAAAATGCCAAAAAACATTGAAAAATTTAAAATGAGTTTTGTTGTGAAAAAGAGGAAATGATAGTAAATCAGTGGACTATCACAAGCATGCTAAAGATATGAAATGTCAAATGTGATAAACGATCTCACTAACGATGTGACGATAGGCTCAGCTAGACTAGTAGATTTGCGATAACGATACAAACATAAACGAAAAAGCCTAGTTCTAGTGGAAAACATGGTTGAAAGCATAGTACTTAGTTTTGTCCTTCTTGACTGTGTGCCTGCTCGGTAATCGCTGATTGTCGAAAGACATAAAACCGGTTAAGTCTGTGAACTTTCACAACTTTGCTGAAAAAGTCGCTGTGATTGTGCATTTCATTTTGCAAAGATTTAAACTTGTTTGATTTCTTTATTTTGTTTAAGCATCGGACATCCTCTGCGTATACGTGAGTATCGACCTGGATGTTGTTGCCTAAACGTTCTGCTTTATTTTCTTTGGTGTTTCGTTTAAGCTTTGGACCTCCTTTGCGTATACGGGAGTATCGACCTGGTGGTTAAAGCCTAAACAACTTCAACTTATTTTTATTTTCTTATTTTGTTTAAACATTGGACTTTCTCTGCGTATATGGAAGTATCGACCTGATTGTTAATGTTTAAACATTCTGCTTTGTTTTCGCACATATCACAGTTGATGAAAGTTTAAAGGCATTACTTGAGTTAGTGTATTGCATGATGAGGGGATATGCTGAGATCGTGGGGTCCATAAGAATTTAGTGCAAAATTAATATACCTTAACGTATCGGTAAGCATTTCGAAAGTTTTTAGATTGAGCTTAAGAGGACAAACATATCGTCAATCAACGTGAATCGTTTAGAACTTAAAATGATTAAAGCTTAATGGTGCTAGTGATTTGTCTCATAAACTGATATGATCCTCTTACACAAACTCACAAAAATATTGTTTGTTTGTATATATTTCTTTACTGCATATCTTTAAACTCAAAATACAAAAAGATTTTAGTGTGTTTTAGCATAAAGTTTTGAAAAATACAAAAAGATTTTCGACAACTGATGTTGGAAAGCTAATTTTCAAAATTCCAAGTGCTAAACATGATGAACTACATTGGGTTGGGAGAATATGTTGAAAAATTTGAATGTTATATATAAATGTTTTGAAAGATTGTGTAATTAGTTAATCAAGGTCATTCACTTGAACTTGATGTAACTATACAGTTTGATGAATGAATGATTTCTACCAGTAAGTTTTCTTAAATCTAAATGTTAATAAATTTGTGAAACTTATGTTATGGGTAGAGGATTTGCAGGTTAACCAGGTTTCAAATCCTGAGCAGATGCAGAATAGAGCCAGGAATTGATCCTGAACTTGTGAACATGTGAAGGCCAGACTACGATCCCGACAGCTGAGTGTAAGGGGGAGTCTGAAGACGAGCTCAACACAAGAGGAAGCGTGGATTCAAAAAGCCAGGAAACTATCTTGAAGGAGCTTGTATTCGGAAAGCCAGGTGTCGATCCCAAAGCACGGAAGCTTGACGAAAGGGGGAGCCTGAAGAAAGAGTTTGCTGAAAGGGGGAGCTGAAGCTCAAGACAGATCCACCGGGATTCTGTTCAAGAAAGAGAGAGAAAGAAAAGTCGCTACGAGTTTGACTACAGATTGACTGCGGCAATATCCAAGGGGGAGTCTGTTAGTGCAGTATGTCTATCGCCTCCGTCAATCTTAACCGTAGCAGAAACAGAAGAATTCTAGCATTTTATTGTAATATCTAGTAATAAAGGGCAAGGTGGCAAACTTGTAATTAAGGAGAAATCCTTATAACCTTGTGCCTATATATAGGGAGTTAGAGTGTTAGAGTTAAGACTTTTGCTCATTTGGTGACATTAGAGAAGATCTTGTAGAGAGAGAAAGTCTCTCTACGTGATTCCGGAGCTTTGTACTCGTCATCTTTTCAATAGAATCACGGTTCTTGTACGTTCTTGTGTGTTCGGTCACGATTGTGCACGGATTCCGCACGTCGCACGGTCGTTACGCAATCGATACGGAGTGAAAACCGTTCCTACAGATGCTGTGTTTCAAGCATTGTGGAAAGTATTATTCGGGGACTAGGTCAGAACTACCGTTCAGCAGAAGTCCCGGAATAATACCCCAGATATCACTGAGTATAAAAACCTAGTATATCAGAATACAAGACCTTTCAAACGAGATTTCAGGGGTTACCTATATATCCAAGTAGTGTTCCCCACGAAATAAGCAAGTTTGAATTTATGTTTATATCCCGAAAAAGTTTACTAAATGTATAAAAATCTACTGACACATCCACGGTGAGATCGTTTAACACATTTAAACTTTCCATTTCTTTAGCGTACTGTAACTGTCTACTGATGTACTATCATTTCCTCTTTTTACGCAAAACTCAAATTTTTGAATTTTATCATGTTTTTGGCTTTTTCAAAATTTTCAAATGTTTTGGATTTTCTAACAATATTTCTCCCCCTAAAATGCAAAACTATTTAAAGAAAATTTGACAACCAATACTGATAGCTTTATCTCGCCATCCATTTTCTGCTTCACATGCTCTGATTTGCAGAAAATATAATGTACCCCCATGATTTATAACCCATTGATCTTAACAGTTTGAAAACCGTTTTTCAATCTGATGAAAGTAATCATGTTTGTTCAGCCGTGAGGGTTTCGGCGTATTCAATCAAAACTCCCCCTTACAACAAACTATTTTCCCATAATGATTTCAAAACACTTAAGTTTGTTTTAATCAGAATGGTTTTTCCGGAAAAAATAGTTTGTTTATCCATCACTTGTGGATTCGGGGTTATCACATCACCTTGTTCTCTTTTAACCATTTTGTACAGATTTTAACAATATAAGATCAAACACCACAATCACTTGTAGAAAATCAAGTACAACTTAATGTCCTTGATTGACCACTAGTAACATGAAATATCACAGTTACCATCCTGTGAATTTCTCAAGAATGATGCCGATACCTACTTCACACTTACCAACCTGGAAGCTCCGGCAAGTCAGGAATTCAACCAACAAATTTTGACACCCAAGCCTGACCAGCCTTAGGCGCATTTTGAGCTTTTCTCTTTTCTTCATAAAACTCTTTCACTCCTTTTTCCTTACCATCAACCATCTTGCTAAAAATATGTTTAACATTGCTATTAAACATTTTTCCAGCATCAACACCTTTTGATTTTAGGTTTGCGGCTCGTAATGGTGGAAAGTTCTCATCATTCATTAACGGAACTGTCTCTTCCTTTTTTACCTCAACTTGTGGCTCCTCTGATTTTGTGGAATCAGATTCATTGCCCGAACTTGGCTTGTCTGACTTGGATGAGCCAGATTCATCGCCAATGACTTTCTTTTTCTTCTTGTTCTCTTTTGTCCTCAGATTTGTATATGAAGAATGCAATTTACTTGGCTTTGCAGTCGAGTGAGTTGATTCATCAGAACTTTTATTCAATCTGTCCGGTGAACCCGAAGACAAAATTTTCTCCAGATATTCTCTTGCCTTCTTCCTCAGTCTGTCTTTCTGCCCCTGAGAAAGCTTCATTTTCTTTTCTTGAACTTTAGGTTCTTGAACCTTCTGTTTTTTGGGCTTGACGTTGACTGGTTTCTTTGCCATTCTTTGAGATTCAACCCTCAATCTTCCCATCGATCTCCTCGAGCAATCTCTGGCAATATGTCCTCTGATATGACAATTATAGCATCTTCTTGTTTCATAATTCCAATTCTGACAGTTAACAGCAATATGTCCTCTCACACCACATGTGTAACACACTCTGTTATCGTGCCATCCACTTCTATCTGTCCAAACCTTAAGATCATAACATTGTTTGGCTTGACTATAGTCATTTCTCCTCCTCAATGCTGGATTTGGCTTTTGAGCACTGTGGTCAAACCTGCACCACTTATTACCAACATTTTGTGAGTTTTTATTTTTAATATTTTGTGATTTTTGATAATGATTGGATGATTTATCTGATGAGCTTTTATTTTCAATTTTAGAATTTTTCAAATTTTTATCTTTTTGTTTCTGTTCTACATTCTTCTTAACAAGTTTTTGTTTAGAACATTCACCTGTTTCAGTAGATTGCAAAACAGTATTTTGAAATTTTTCTTGTAAATCTAAAAATATTTTTCTTTTCTTTTCTTTTTCATCATCAGATATTTCATCACAATTTTCAATTTTGACTTTGTCAAAATTTGTGACATTGTCATTTATTGGATCAGAATTGATCGGTTTTGGACAAATATGTGATGCAGAAGTCACAAAACCTTTCAATTTATTCTCAAGCTCGGTAATTTTATTTCGAGCAATTTCAGCTTCATTTTCAAGCCGAATGATTTTCTGAAGATGAGAATTTATTTCAATCTGTTTTTCAAGTTTATTGTTAAAAATAACAGATTTTTCATCTTCTAAAACCTTCATTTGACTTTGAAAATCTTTTTCTTTTTCTTTTAACACTTCATTTTCCAACTTTATCCAAGAAACGTTTTCATTTTCAATTTTGATTTTTTCAAAATCTTTTTCTTTTTCTTTCAAATTGTTAATTTCCAATGTTAAACTGTCCAAACAACTCAACAGTTTGACATTTTCTGACGTCAATTTCTCACAATTTTCTCTCATTTCAAGAATCTGTTTATTATCAGATTCTTTCTCATCCTTCAAGCTTTTGATTTCCAATGTTAAACTCTCCACATCCTTCAAGAGTTTGGCATTTTCAGCTTCAAGTTTATCACATTTTGAGCATTTTTCATTCGTCTTTTCAACATCAACTTCTTTCTTTGTAATTACTTCTTCAAACACCTGTTGTTTTTCAGTCATCACAACTTCACATTTTGTTTGACTTGAAATCTGCTCCTCTTCAGAATCTGAATCACCATGATCAAATATTGGCATGTTTTTAGCTTCTTGATCATCATTCACTTCCAACTGATTACCAGTAGCAACTTCATCATCATGATCACCAGCATTACTATGATCTGCTTCATTGTCATTTAAAGTTTCATCTTTTTCTTTCTCTTTTTCGGTTTTTACTGCTTCCACTTTTATTTCCTCTAAAGCTTTCTTCTTCAACTCTTCAACCATCTTTTTCAATTCTTCTTCTTTTCGCTTTTTCACTTCTACCACCTTCGGTAGACTTGCTTCACAAACCTCTCTAATCTTCTTCTCCAAATCAGGCAAATATGCTTTATCAGATAACCTTCGTGTGTTGAACGTAGCCGGCCTTGGAAGCAAATTTGTTACAGCATCGAAATCCACTTTTGATGGGTCAATCACTGGATTACCCCATGGATCCATGTAACATTCCAAATCATCATTCCATCGTTTTGCTCTTTGGGCTTCTTTGAATGGTTCTCTGTAGTTTTCAAGTTCCCATCTCACATAATCTATTTTCCACCTTCTATCAAGATCAACCACACTGCTTGACATTTTCAAACACCTAAGAACAATCAAACAAACTCAATCAGTTTAAACTATATCCAATAATCTGAAATATACTAACACTCGATTGTCGTGAAATAATCTTGACACGAAAAATGTTCACTTTCGAGCAAAATATGTCACTCTGAGCGAAATATCACACAATGTATACTTGAGCAAAATAAGATACACTTTACTCTGATTGAACCAAATAAACCACTAGCCGCCCATTTCAAGAAAAAAAAATGATTGAGCCTTTTGAACAATTAAAGAATGTAATTGGGCCGTTCAATTACTTGTGACTTTCAAAAAGAGATAGCCGACAAGTTATATGATCAATCGATTCTTATTGGACCTATACTAAAAGTGGGCTGACTACAACTTTACTCTAATTGGATCTCAATGTCTTGGTCTTAGAAGATCACGTGACAAACTAATACAATTAATAAAGCACAATATGATTGGGCCGCAAAGTTTTATAACACTTGTTTAGTGATTGGGCCTCACATGTAAAATCTGGAAAACTTCACTTAACCGACAACTTTAGTGAACTGACACAATGATTTTAATGTTCAAAATGTGGTTGGACCATTCACTTGCAACTTTAAATCACATGCAACCTTCACTGACAACTTTAATTGTTCAATCCAAACCGTCTGATGAGCGGATCTCACTTGTTCAAATAAGCGGATGTGTAATGTCCGGATAAGCGGAAGTATCAAGTGTTCAAATAAGTGGACCAGGTAATGATCAAATAAGGGGACCTACAATGTCCGTAAAAGCGGATGTAAATGTTGTACTGATAAGCGGACCACAAAAACGAATCTCAAGTAACTGTCACTACAAGCGGATCTCTAGAAACGGACCTACCAGATTGTCCGGATAAGCGGACCTATGATTTACAAGCAGATCTGTTCGTAAAAGCGGACCTAACGAGCGGATCTCGCAAAGTCCGAAAAAACGGACCTATGTTTCTAACTGATTTTAACCATTTTTAAGCCGAATTTTAACATGAAACTTTATAGGATTTGTTAACTGTATGTTCCACATAATATATTCAATTTTCAAGCCATTTCAACCGTAGGAACAATCTCAAATCCAAAAGGTATGAAAGAAAGAGAGTAGAAATCAGAGAATTCGGTAGAATCAAGCTGTAGTAGTATGAACTCCTCGTCCTGAGCTCTGATACCACTTGTTGGACCGTTCTTTGACCTTGAAAAGTCAGTCAAGGAAGTTCATCTTTACGTGTAAAGGCGGAAACAATGCACGCAAAGTTACAACAGCTATTCTCTTTAATTTCTTCTCTTTATTACTTTCTGATTACAATTTGACAGAGTTTCGTTCCACAAGCAATGATCCAGGTCCGCTCTAATGTACAACTGATCAGCCTATATATAGTATTGTGTGGTTCGCTTATATGGACGTCCGTATAAGCGGACCTATTAGCTTATGGTTCGCTTTTATGGACAATGTCCATATAAGCGGACCTACTACAATGACAAATAAGCGGACCTATCAACATAGGTTAGTATATACGGACCTATCTGACATATAAACGGACCTATCAACATATGATCTAATTTTGACTATCTAAAACCTATGTTGACCTATCTTGACCTCAGACGTAATGCAGACGAAGTCAACAGACATTCTGTGCACTAACAGACTCCCCCTTGGATGTTGACGTAGTCTTTAGCTCCTGAGTCTTCAGTCTTGGTCTTTTTATCTTCTTATTCAGATTGTAACATTTTAAGCATCCATCAATCTTTCTTTTTGATCAGCTTCACACTTTGACTCTTATACCAGAATCTCATCACTGGTTCTATCATCAACAGCTTTATCATCAGCAGGCTCCCCCTTTCGTCAAGCTTCCGTGCTTTTAGGGATCGACACCTAGCTTTCCAGCTTGTCTTCAGACTCCCCCTTAGACTCAGCTCTCTGGAATGTAGTCTGGACTTTTCCTGCAATCACTCATACAATTATAAGTAACAACATTTTAATCTTTCAGATATAGTAATCTAACAATCCAATTTTCTCAAAATCACTTCTCATAAATTTGGCAGTTTCATCGAATCGTATCGGAAACTAGCTCTATAACAATATAAGCATCCAAATCCCCCACAGTTAATCATCCAAGTCCAAATTAAGGACCTTGGAGATATCACAAACTGTTTTTGAATTTTTTATTTTAAAACTTTAAGTTTCAAATGAATGAACTTGTTTTATTTTCAGAAACACGATCAGCATACTTAGATTTTGAAACTCAGCACTTAGATATCGGTTGTCGAAAGTAAAGCAGAAATCAAAATCTTTTTTGTATTTTCTGAAAATATAAAGCAGTAAAGAAATATGTACAAACATATTTACAGACAATATTCTTGTTTGCGTATGCGTCAGAAGATCATATCAGTTTTTGACAAGTCACAAGTACCGTTGAGCTTAGTTACACAGTAAGTATTAAACAATTCACTTAGATTGTCGATATATTTGTCCACTTAAATTTTCATACAAATTTCAACTGATTCAGGATACGAATTAGGTATTTTAAGAACTTAAACCCATTCATGTGTCCCACCTCTTGAATATACTCCCGTATCCAGATCCCAATATTCAGTCTTACAGGTAATTATAACACAAATGATATCTGTAAGGGGTTAATAATTTATGAAGAATCATGAGAGCTCAGGTCAGAACCATCGTTCAGCAGAGAGATCATGACTCAACTTGTAGGTGTGTCCCCTTTAGAGGATCTTTTTTACAACAGCATTGCTAAGCAATTTTATTGTCTTATCATATATGCTGAGGGTGATGCTGTGTTTCAAGCATTGTGGAAAGTATTATTCGGGGACTAGGTCAGAACTACCGTTCAGCAGAAGTCTCGGAATAATACCCCAGATATCACTGAGTATAAAAACCTAGTATATCAGAATACAAGACCTTTCAAACGAGATTTCAGGGGTTACCTATATATCCAAGTAGTGTTCCCCACGAAATAAGCAAGTTTGAATTTATGTTTATATCCCGAAAAAGTTTACTAAATGTATAAAAATCTACTGACACATCCACGGTGAGATCGTTTAACACATTTAAACTTTCCATTTCTTTAGCGTACTGTAACTGTCTACTGATGTACTATCATTTCCTCTTTTTACGCAAAACTCAAATTTTTGAATTTTATCATGTTTTTGGCTTTTTCAAAATTTTCAAATGTTTTTGGATTTTCTAACAATATTTCTCCCCCTAAAATGCAAAACCATTTAAAGAAAATTTGACAACCAATACTGATAGCTTTATCTCGCCATCCATTTTCTGCTTCACATGCTCTGATTTGCAGAAAATATAACGTACCCCCATGATTTACAACCCATTGATCTTAACAGTTGGAAAACCGTTTTTCAATCTGATGAAAGTAATCATGTTTGTTCAGCCGTGAGGGTTTCGGTGTATTCAATCAAAACTCCCCCTTACAACAAACTATTTTCCCATAATGATTTCAAAACACTTAAGTTTGTTTTAATCAGAATGGTTTTTCCGGAAAAATTAGTTTGTTTATCCATCACTTGTGGATTCGGCGTATATACTAACCTATGTTGATAGGTCCGCTTATTTGTCAATGTAGTAGGTCCGCTTATATGGACATTGTCCATAAAAGCGAACCATAAGCTAATAGGTCCGCTTATACGGACGTCCATATAAGCGAACCACACAATACTATATATAGGCTGATCAGTTGTACATTAGAGCGGACCTGGATCATTGCTTGTGGAACGAAACTCTGTCAAATTGTAATCAGAAAGTAATAAAGAGAAGAAATTAAAGAGAATAGCTGTTGTAACTTTGCGTGCATTGTTTCCGCCTTCACACGTAAAGATGAACTGCCTTGACTGACTTTTCAAGGTCAAAGAACGGTCCAACACTTTTTATTTTTGTAACTTTTATTTTAATGAAGCTATTATTCAAACAAAGTTATTTTTGGATGAACATGTTTGTTTATTTTCGTTTTCTTCATCATCAACACATTTTTTTTTTAAAAGTCATATGAAAGAGAACTTGTTACTAAAATAAAGGGTTAAAAATGAAAAAGGTTTTGGTGGGTAAAAGGGTGTTTTGGTTTGGGTTATGAAATGAAAAGGTTTAGGCTCAAAGGGGCTAACTAGGGGGATTTTGGGTAGGTGGTAAAAAAAAAGAAAAATAATGGTGTAGAAATAAAAAGGGTTAGTCCTAATGCCTCCATCATTTACTTACTCGGGTTTAAGATGGTAAGGACCGGGAATGTATCATCATGGCAAGTTCTAGAGTCGTAAGAACCAAGCGGCTATTCACACAAGAAACGAAAAATGAGCATTTAGTCTAATGATATGTAATTGTATGCTCAATAAAGGCTCAAAACTCACTTTTGTGGGAATGGGTTTTTATGTGATCAAGTATATATAATCAAATTTTAACTAAGTTTGTCATGCCTTTTCATAATTTTCTTATGTTGGTTCTTTTTATCACGACGCTATCGGTTGTAAATTTGTAAAAATATAACCTTTTTAGAACTTGAAATTCCCGAGTTAAACCTAGATAAGTAAAAAAAATTGAAAATTTTTGAAAAAAATTTGGGGGGTTGATTAGCGGTTCCAATAGAGTTTTGTGTAAGGCTTGTATTTAGGACTTGCAAGATTCAAGGTTTTAGCATCCCCCCCCCCTACTTAAATTACACATTGTCCTCAATGTGTCCCAAAAATAAGTTTTTAGGTTGATTGAATGTGTAAAAAGGTGTAAAAAGCAAAAATTTTATGTTACTGGGCGCTGAACACGGCCCCGTGTTGTCCGGGCACGGCCCCGTGTTCAAGTGCCAGTAACAAAATTAAATCAAGAGAAACAGAAGCCTGGACACGGGGGCGTGTTGGGTGAACACGGCCCGTGTCCAGTTACCTGAACTGGGTCTTTTTCTGCAGACTGTTCAGCACGGGGCCGTGTTGGGCGGACACGGCCCGTGCCGAACTTACTGTAAACGAAGAATTTTGTCGGATGGCTCTGTTTTCCTGCATGGGGTGCTGTTCAAGTTTCCCTTGTATCCTTTGCCATATCAAGTGTGTTTTATTCCTGAAAATTAAAACTAACTAGATAACATGAAAATTAATCTAAACTAAGCTAAGGATAGTTCCGCGGAATGCCTCCGTGGTGCGCCATGTTTATAAGGGTCCTTGGCTAGACCCAAAGCCTGGTCATATATTACTCAAGTGGGATGTATTGCATCCCATGTTACACCGTCGGAGAGCGTCATCCAAGCTTGAGTCTATGACCTTCATGTAGTTGACCGGGTCTTCGTCCTCTACTCTCTTTCCACATTCAAACTTCACTTCCTTGTCCCCAAACTTCAATGTTAACGTTCCGCCATTCATGTCCACCACTACTTGGGGGGTGGCTAGAAATGGCCTCCCGAGGATGAGAGGGACATCGGTATCTTCCTCCATGTCTAGGATGACAAAGTCGGTTGGGAACACGAAGTTGTCAACCTTGACCAATAGATTTTCAGCGACACCTTGTGGAAATTTGACGGATCTGTCGGCGAGTTGTATGCTCATCTTTGTAGGGCTTGTTGTTCCTAGGCCGAGTCGTTTGAACATTGATGTGGGCATGAGGTTAATGCTAGCCCCAAGATCGGCTAATGCATTACGAATGAGGGATTCCCCGATCGAGCAAGGAATCGTGAAACTTCCGGGATCAATTTTCTTTTGTGGGAGTTTGTTGAGTACTAGGGCGGAGCATTCTTCGCCTAAGTTAACTAATTGCAATGATTCAATTTTCCTTTTGTGAGTGAGGAAATCCCTCATAAATTTTGTATATTTAGGCATTTGGGTTAGGACCTCAATAAAAGGAATATTAACATGCAACAGTTTTAGTAAATTTTTGAACTTTGCGAATTGCTCATCGTTTTTTTGACGATTTAACCGACCGGGGTATGGAACTGGAGGAGTCTTGGTGGGCTCTTGATTTGGTGGAGAAGCCTTTTCTGGTTGAGGTGTGGGTGAAGTCGTGCTTTGGCTGAGTTGACTTCCTTCAACCGGTGGTAATGGGGCATCCTCGGGACCCACGGTTCGGTTTCTCAATGTGATGAGGTGTACTTGCGCCTTTGGGTTGGTTTCGGTATTACTTGTTAACGCGCCTTGTGGTCTCTCGGAGAAATTTTGAGCTAGTTGATTTAATTGTTTTTCAATGTTTTGAATGCTAGCTTGTTGATTTCTAAAATTCGATTCCAATTGTTGAAATCGATCCGAGTTTTTCTTTTCGGTGTCGGAGATGAGGCGAGATACAGTATCTTCAAGCCTTTCTCTTCCACCTTGTTGTTGAGAAAAATTTTGTGGTTGTTGAAAGTTAGTTCGTTGGTTTTGTTGGTTACTACTATTGCCGGGATCTCTCAAACCAAGGTTTGGGTGGTTACGCCATCCTTGGTTGTAGGTACCTGTTGGAGGACCCGACGACCTAGGTCTGTTATCAATGTAGTTTACCGTTTCTGTTTGTTCATTTAATTCTTTCATACAACTCCAATTTTCATGTGGCCCACCACACCCTTCACAAGCCATAACCGAGGCCGTTTTTGTCATTTCTAGCTTTTTGATTTTCGAAGAGAGGGCCTCGATTTGGGCTTGTAAAGAGGTGCTTTTATCAACCTTATGGGCGCCCGGGGCAATATATTTATTACCTCGGGGAGTGTGCCATTGAAAATTGGTTTGAGCAATTTCCTCAATTTGATTATATATTTCATTTGGGCGACGATTACCTAAAAGTCCCCCGGAGCTAGAATCAAGTGTTTGTCTTGTGTGTGGCAACAACTCATTGTAGAAAGTGGATACTTGCTGCCATACCGCAAGACCGTGACGAGGACACTTTCTTAGTAGCTGCTTGAACCTTTCCCAAGTTTCATATAAGGATTCCCCATCTTCTAGTGAATATGTATTAATTTCAGTCATTAATTTAGCCGTTTTAGCAGGAGGGAAATACTTATATAGAAACTTTTGGGCTAGTTCATCCTAGGTGTTTACCGAGCCAACTGGGAGGGTGTTGAGCCAAGCCTTAGCTCGGTCTTTTAGTGAAAATGGGAACATCCGAAGGCGAATGGCGTCGTTTGATGCTCCATTGATCCGAAAGGTATCACATATTTCCAAGAAATTAGTAATATGTAGATGGGGATCCTCGTCCGCAAGCCCATGGAAGGTTGCGGAGTTTTGAAGCATTTGTATCAAATGCGGCCGAAGTTCGAAGTTGTTGGCTTCGACATTCGGTGCATTGATAGCGGCGCCTAGATTACCTACGGTGGGTCGTAGGTAATCCATGAGGGTACGTTGGTCCGCCATTGGAAGTGGGTCCCCCGAAACTTTCTCTTGATTTTTAGCTTTAAGTCTTTTTCTGAGAAAGCGTTCGGGTTCTTCTAGAGGTTCTTTTATGTCTCTACTAGAACTGGAGCTCATGCACTACGTAGGAAGTTTTGAATGTGGCGCCAAGGTTCCAAGTCCTGCGATAAAAACAGAAAAGAATGTTGGTCAGAAGGTTCACCACAGCCCCGTGCTCAGCGAACACGGCCCGTGGTCAAGTTTACAGTAATTGTTCTCCGGATCCCTGTTACTGGGAGTTGGGCACGGCCCCGTGTTGCACCGACACGGCCCCGTGCTCAGCCCTCTGTAACTCGGAAAAAAAAAACTGCCAGTGATAGTGCTGGTCACGGCCCGTGTCCGACCAGGCACGGCCCGTGCTGAGCTCTGCAGAAACAGAAAAACTAAGAAAAAAAATTCTAAGAAAATGAAAAATAATAAAAACGATTAGGCCGTTGATTCCTAACTTTCTTAAAATCCTTGTGTCCCCAGCAACGTCGCCAAAAACATGATGGGTGTCAAGTGTTATATATATTAGGTGTATATTTTAAGCCCCTTTAACACTTTTTTTTAGTCAAGTTTTAAATTTATAAAACACGATATTTACTAACACTAGACACACATATGGGCAAGTGCACCCATCGTGAGCATAGTATAGTGTTTGTAAGATACTGAGGTCGTCCAAGGACACAAGAGCTTTTAGTACCGGTTTATCCTCAACGTCTAATCAAATCAAAAGTTTAGAAAAATGTTTTAAGCTAAGAAAATAAAAACTAACTAAAATGCAGAAAAATAAAATTAAAAGAAAAAAAACAGATAGACAAGATGAATCACTTGGTTCCGACTCGTGTATAGTGTAACCTTTGATTATTTCCGCACTTTTGCACTATTTTAAGAGATTATCTTAGTTATTGTAGTAGGCCCCTCTTTTGAAGGTGACGTTACCCTCAACCCAGTAGTTTGAGTCAGCAAGGATACAATCCTAAAGGGTCGGATTATTGAAAGATAATGAATTAAGTTATTAATGCAAATTATGGTAGGCCCCTCTTTTGGAGGTGACGTTACCCTCGACTAAGTAGTCTGAGTCAGCAGGGATACAGTCCTAAATAGCCGGGTTATAGTATTAATAGTAGTTAACTTATGAGGGGATCAAAGAGTTTGGACCCCCGCCATCCAATACCGTTAAGTATTGAAGGAGGTCCTACTAAATTTGACCCCGGTCCATTGCAGGACCTCTAAACGCTGAACAATGGCAAGACTCTTACCAAACAGTTCCCTTAACCCCCGACCAGGTAGCCAACATACCTCCATATAGACCGTGGAGATATGAATGGTGAAAATCTTTTATTTTATATAGACAGTAAAATAATGCCAAGACACCACGGACAAACGATAAGGAAGAATCGCCTTCAACATAAGAAACTAGTTATTAAAGTCATTAATACAAAACCAACTAAAAAGTGCGAAAAGATTAGAAATAAAATGTATTACACTAGACACTTGTCTTCACCAAGTGATGTAAGAGACTTAGGCAAACATGGCCTTGATTGTCAAGAACTCTTACGATCAATCTTGGATCCCGAGACGACTCACACACTCTACGATGGATGATGGTGGTGGATGATGGTGTTATGGTGGTGGTGGGTGGTGGGTGAAGTGTGAGAGAGGTGGTGTGCCAAGGGATGGTTTGAGCTTGAGCCAAGCACTCCTATTTATAGGCTGAACAGAAGCTCGGGCACGGCCCCGTGTCCAGTGGGCACGGCCCCGTGTCCACATCCTTCTCTTTCTTCATTTAATGCAGCTTGTCTTATTAGTTGACTACGCCCCCGTGTCCGCTGAGCATGACCCCGTGGTGCAGAAGAATCTTTGTACTATGAAGATTTGCCTAGATTGTGCGAATCTTATAGTTGACCACGGCCCCGTGTCCGCTAAGCACGGCCCCGTGGTGGGCAATAGAAGCTTCTACCACTTTGTCTTTTCTGCTGACACTTGGGCACGCCCCCGTGCTGGCTGAGCACGGGGCGTGTTCAGTCTTCTGTTATCTTGTTTTTCTTGGGAAGATGTTGTCGTGGGGTCGGGCATGTCACGTCTTGTTCCTTTTCTTGTATTTATGTTAGATTTTGATGTCTTTTTCCTTCTTTTGTTAATTTGAGCTCATTTAATCCTGAAAATACAAAAGGAAGACAAAAGCACACTTTTTCCAACATTAGTACTAAAAAAGGGTTAGTTTTATGCCACAATTGATGTAATTTATATGTTGCATTTTGCACACATCACCTTCCACCTGAAGCTGAAGTTAGTACTGCTGTGTCAACTATTCAACTAGTGATTAGTGCTGAAAGTTTGGCCCTGCTTTAAAAGTCTGTTACCGAAAAGATTGGGAATCCTCCTCTTGATCCTTCGATACAAAGTTAGGAGCCAGTTAATGAAGACCCACATGACTCTGATTCTCAGCCATTAAAGCGGAGAAAAAGAGATCCTCAACCTGGGGTGTTTGTCGAATAAGTACAAGATCAACCAGTGATTGATGAAGATGATGATGGTTTGTATGATTTTGATTTTGAGACTGCTAAAGATATAACTGAAACACCATTCGAGTTTGAGACTACTGCTACTTCTACTGCCACTACTACAGAGACAATTTTTGATTTTGAAACCACAGAAACAAGAATGAATGTGGATCCGGATTCTGCTGAAGTGTCAGTTTCTTCAGAGATTCCTATTACTGTTTTCGCTCCTCCTGAAACCCCTGTCACTGTATCAACACCCCTAGTGATTGCTGCAATTGGAAGTTCTTCTGTTGTAGTACATGATAAACCATGAGTTCTAGTGGGAAAAGCATGAAGAAAGCTTGAAGTTGTCGTTTATTGATGATTCAAGTGATGATGATGAGTTTATCAGTGTTAGAGAGTTGAAGAAGAGGATCATGGTTCTTGGACAAGATTCAATTCATAAAGATGCAAAGATTATTCAATTAGAAGACACGATCGTTCAGAAGAACCAGCATTTTGATCAACTACAAGGGGATGCCGGCCTATTGTTCAACATTGTGTATGATCTTCGTGGTAAATTGGAAAAGAAGTTTGGACAAGAGTTTGCTGATCCAACAGACACGGAGAAACAAAAGAAAGCTGCTGAGGATCGAGCTAGAGCATTTACTAAGGATGATGCTGAGCGTGCTGCAGCATTGGAATTATACCTCAATAAACCAGTTGATAAAGAAAAAGATAAAGCAAAGGCCAAGAGGTTAAAGCAGAAAAGGGAACTGGTGGTTGTGAAGAATAGAAACCTTAATCCTGTTGATCCCGATGTTCAAGTTACTCATCATTTGATGGATGTTGGTGAGAGTCATTACGACAAGGTAGGAAACAAGTAAGGGGTTGTGAGCTAGGGGTTTGACCAGGATCGAAAGATGTGGTGGATTAAGAGAAAAATTTGTCTAGTAGAATACTATTCAAGGCCAACTCAGTTTTAGACGATGACGAAGGTGTACTTGACTATGCTTTGAAATGCACCATATGTTGATGAAAAGCATGTTGGTAGAAGATATTTGTTTTTCGAAAGGCTCAAGCGAGAGGTTGCAAGAGGATTTCCGTCTATGCTTACTACAGAATCCATCTTGACACTTGCTCCAGAAGTACGTGATCCTCGTACCAATAAGCGAATGAAGATTGTCACATGGCCGCCAACTGATAAAGAGAAGATAATTCCATTGGTGAAAAAGATTCCAGATGGTATTTTGAAGACTGTGCACTTCTGGGCATATGATGAGAAGTTGGGCCAGGCTTTGATTGTGTGTGATGATGGCGTGCAGTTCATATTAACTGATCAAGTGGATCTACTGAATTTGAGTTTGGAAAATCTAGAGGTTCTAGCGCAGAATCAGATTAGATCGACTAAGAAGTATGAAACAATTGCTAAAGGATGGACTTCAGCAGTTGCGGGTGTGTTGCATATCAGTAAGCAAGGATATACTGGTATGAGAAATACGAATGGTTGTAGCGGAGGCAGTTGAAGATTGAAGAACCCCTATGCTATAAACCTAGGGGGAGATTGTTGGAACCTGAAGGTTTATGCATAGAGGGTGATCGTTAAAGGGTTGATTTTGTAATTTTGCTTGTTTACATTTTGGGTCGAAAACATGTTTTGGGTCATGTATGGTTTCGGCTTGGATAGTTAAGGGTTTTAGGCCCATGTGTCTAGTATATATTCAATCCTCATATGTTGTTTTCAGGTAGATCAGATTGTGAGTTTCCTAGAGCCAGCCGAAACTCTGTTGGATTCTTATATCAGTCATATTTCAACGGTGAATGCAAGATAAGCTTTGGTTGTTTATTGTTTTGGTTATTATTTTTTTAATCATCTTGTGTTAGGATTCCGCACTAACACAAGATTATTGTTTGATATCATTGAAAGATCCTTTACAGGACTTACAAGTACATTGGCCATGGGCCGTGCCGTTGCCACACGGGGACGTGTTTGTACAAAACCTGACACTGTTTAACCAACAAAAACAAGATCTTAAGTTGTTAGAACCATTTGGGTCGCCGTGTACAGTAATCGACCCGGACGGAAAATTTGGGGCTAAATCTTTAGAAGGGTTCTTTGTGGGGTATGCTAGTCCGCCAAGAAGAGTTTATCTTCCTAGCATCAACTGGGTTATTCAAGCTCAACATGTAGATTATCAAAGATACATATCTTCGACACAGAAATCGGGAGATCCTTGGTTGTTCGATTATGAAGGTCTTTGGAATTCTTTCAATCTGTCAGCTGAACCAACAAAGGAGGAACTTACCCGCATCAACAATTTTTTCACAAAATCAAGTTCCAAGACCAATCGTTGTGACACAAACACACGTTGGCACACATGATGCTGAAGCAGGTCCAAGTTCTCAATATCCTGAATCATAGACTGCTGGAACAAATGAACCCGAAGTGGAACCAGAGATGAATGAAACAGCTCCTACATTTGATCAATCTGACGACCGTGAATCTAAGGCTGAACCGATATATGACGAAGATGGATCTACTTCTGATGATGGTGAAATTTTGTTTGATAGGCTTCTTAATCAAACTAAAGGAACAAGTGCTTTGAATGAAAGTTCTGTTGTCAACTAAGCCGTAGAACGAAATGTTACAAACCTACAACAAGAAGTGAGCATTTCCAATGAACTTATGCCTAGAACTCTGTTATACCATCCACCAGAGTTTATTATCGGAGAGTTATAGAGTGGTGTTAAAACCCGATATCAAATCAATCACGGGTTAAGTTGGTTTTATTCGAATGTGGCACATTTGCAAAAATAAGTTCTCTTACAAATGTTTTATTTCACAGGTGGAACCGAAAATATATAAGGAAGCGCTGACAGAAGAAAGCTTGGTCAATGCCATGCCGGAATAACTCTATCAATTTGAAAAACTAGGTGTCTAGAAGCTCTTTGATCTGCCAGAAGACCATAAGAAGATAAGCACAAAATGGGTCTTCAAATGCAAAAAAGGACGACAGAGGTGTAATTGTGCACAATAAAGCTCGACTTGTTGTTCAGGGTTTTTGTCAAAAATAGGGAATAGACTACACTGAAGTTTATGCTACCGTCGCCAGATTAGAAGCGAAAAGGATCTTCCTTGCATTCGCGTCTTGGTAAGGATTCAATCCTAGTTAGATGTAAAGTTCGCATTCCTGTACAGTAAGGTGAAAGAGGAGGTGTACGTCGGCCAAACACTGAGGTTCGTCGATTCTATACACAAAGACAAGGTTTACCTACTGGATAAGGCATTGTACGATTTACATTAGGCGCCGATAACCTGGTATGAGATACTTTCTCAGCAATTCCTGGACAATGGCTTCATCAGAGGAACAGTAGACATGACCCTCTTCACATAGGAAGTGGATGGACATATCTTAATTGTACAAATCTACGTGGATGATATCATGTTTGGCTCGATAAATGATGCGTTGTTCAAAGATTTTGAAAGAGTCATGAAGAAAAAGTTTGAAATGAGTCCTATGGGGGAGATGAAGTTCTGTTTGGGACTTAAGTTGACCAATTACCTGATGGAATCTTCATTCACCAGACGAAGTATGTGAACGATGTTTTAGAGAAATTAAAGATGTCTGGCACATCTCCAATGTCTTACCCATTGGCTTAGAATCATGGCATCGCACCTGATTCAACGGGAGAGAAGATTGACGAAACTCTCTACTATTTGATGAGTGGCTTTTTTATGTTTTTGACAACATTACTACCGGATATCTTGTATCCAACATTCCTCTGTGCACGCTACAAGTCAAGTCCCAGAGTGTCTCACTTAATGATCGTTAAGAGGATCCTTCGATACTTTAAGGGTTGTCTAAGCACCGGCTTGTGGTACCCTCGCACTGATGACTTTAACCTTGCAGGCTACTCAGACTCTGACTTTGGGTGTTGATAAATTATGCTAAATCTACAACTACTAGTTGCCAGTTCTTTGGCAGACGTGGCAATGTAAGAAGCAAACCACAGTCGTTCTCTCTACTTGTGAAGCAGAATACGTTTCAGCTTCCGGTTGTTGTTCGCAAAACAGATGAGAGACTATGGATAGTAGTTTCTTAACACGCCAATATATGTGACAACTGGCACAAACCGGTAATTTCCGTACACTATAATTATTGCTTAATGACTGCAATTATGAGTTTAAGTGTCAGCAATGTCTGAACACATGATTAAACAAGTGAATTCATGCATGTTGTATACTACAAAATATTGCTTTATGCATAAACGAGAGCGTTGCGTCAATAGTAAACTCACCGGTAAGACACTATGTGTCAACGGAACTGCAGAAAGCAGTCAGACAATAAAATTGAGGCCTAGGTGTAGGTCCGACGACAAAAGAGCATTAAAACCCAAGAGTACATACAAGGGTTTATACATATACTCTCCGGAAGCAAAAATAAGCACTAAAAAGCACCCGAAACGCACTTTAAGTGCAGAATTTATACAAATCAGCAATAATTCAGCATTTAGACATATAAATATTATGCAGAAATGTCGTTTTATTATCCAGAATGTTTCCCTAAGGGTTGGGAATCGATAGTGTTACAAAAAGGTACTTAAACGACACTAAAAAGTGTAATTTAGCGCTTTAACGAATCGGTATGTAACCGAACGACCGGACTATACCCGGAACATGAAAATATTGTTATTTTCATTATTTATCTTTTTTCTAAGCCAGTTAGGGTCCCTGAATACCCTAACACCCATTATATCTCACTAAACATAACTAACCAAGTTAAACACCTAACTAACTTGGTTTAACATAACTAATGTCTAACTAATACTTGGAACCGAACTAGACCCCCCCCCCCCCCTTTCTCTAACCGGCCCCAAACTAAGGGGGACACCCCTTGTACAACCTTGATTATTTTAATCACTATGTTTAGTATCAAGACTACATATGGACCTTTGGATAAAGCACATCCTAATTGCCTATAAGTTGGAAGAATAGCACATGAGATCATTCACCACACTTAAACAAAAACCAAACTCCTCTCTCTCCCTCTAGTTGTTCACGGCCAAGCATCCCTATATCCATCAATTTTTCGAGTTTGATCATCATCATTCCAACATCACACAAGTGTTAAGGGTCGCATATTAGGAGTCTTGGAGCAAACGGAACGCGAAGGACCTCATTCTCTAGCTTTTATCCACGCCATTTCCGTCAAGATCCTTCCCTAGCCTTGAGCTAGAGGTATAACACTTAGAACTCGTATTTAAACTATTCTAAAGTGGTTAAAAGGATTTTTGTCGGTTAAAACTCGTTAACATGCAATATGATGCTTAAAAGTCTACTAAAGGCATGAAAAATGGTGGTTAAAAGCACATATGTTGTGTAAATCATGTAGTATTTGACTTGTGTGATTGTTTGGACCCGATCTATGATATGGTAGCTCGGATCATCATTTAACCCGGTTTAGTCATGATCTTGGATTATGACATAAAGCTTGTTTAAGAGTAACAAAGGTTAAATGATGAAACTCTACCACACACATCATGAACTTGTGTAAAAGCAATTTAACTTGTGAAATAGTGTTTAAAACTAGTAGATCTACGTATCTACAAGCAGTATTTTCAAAGGACCAAGTGTCCAAGAAATCACATATTCTAAACCGGATCTTACACAAACAAAAGTGGTTTTTGTGAACAAACAAGTGTATGGATACTTGTGTAACAAAAGTTTTAACAAAGAAATAATTTTCGTAAAAACCGACTAGAAGTTGTGAAACTTCATATTCTTTAAAAATAAAGTTTTTAAGAAATTAAACTTATTTTTAAAGATAACAAGACTTACTAAATGTGCTAGTAAGTTACTACACATTTTTTTTTGTAAATATTCAAGTTCATGAAATGGAGAAACTAGTGATTATTGCTGATGAGTATTGTTGATAATTGTTGTTGATGATTGATAATGATTTAAAAGAAAATAAACACACGTTTCGAAAACGTGGGAAACCTCCATTTTTAGGGGAAACTCTGTCAAAATTTTTATAAATTTTGACACTTAGAAAAAATATAAGTTTTTGAGAAACTTATTCCCTAAAAATGTATTTAAAAGTATTACCAAGGCTTCCCTAATTTTTGGTGATGAGAAATGGTGATTTTTCAAGAATAAAAATGGATATTAAGTATATATTTTTGAAAGAAAAAAAAATATATATTATTTGATCACCAACTTTTGTGCTAAGTGTATATAGTATGTGTTATACGTGCTAGTGTATTAAGACTTAAAAATACACTAATTACTCATGAGGAGTAGAAATATAAAAATACACATACAACATACAAGATACATAATTCGGGTGCAAAGTGCAAAACACAAAAGACTTATATTTATTTTTGGAGAAAATAATATAAGTAAGATACGTAGTTAAAAATATAGAATATTTTTAACACAAGAATATATACAAAAGAGAGTGACTGTACTTGTGCGACGCAAGTCTAGTGACTAACGTTAAGAAAACGCGTATAGGTTACGACGTTAATTAAGCAAATCCGGTGGAGTTTACGACGCTAGGAACGCAAAGTTGTGAGTTCATGCTCCCCCTTTTCTCTTTAACTGTTTTCAGTTTTTATAACTTCGGGGGTGAAATACATGTACAAAAGTACAATATTTATAATTGGTATGATATAAATACAAGAAGTACACTTGGTGAGAACGAGAACCAAGTGTGACGAAATATAAGAATACAAGAAGTACACTTGGTGAGAACGAGAACCAAGTGTGACGAAATATAAGAATATGAGAAGCGCACTTGGTGAGAACGAGAACCAAGTATGAGGCGCTATGAGAAATAATAACAAGAAACGCGCTTGGTGAGAACGAGAACCAAGTAGGAGGCGTTACGAGAAATAGTGTCACGAATAGGGTACAGAAGCACCATTAATCAACGTATACATTCAGACCGCAGAACAAAAGGTTAGATCTAACAGGTGCCTGGCAGCCTCACACTCGGTCGGGGCGAGAATCGAGTGGTGCTTTTGTGTCTCAGAATATACCAATTAAATGCCTTAGGTTTGGTAGCTTCCTATGACGTGTCACATGTTAATGGCTTTGCAACCCATTAACAATCTGATAATTACAGAAATACTGTATTTACATAAAATTCATACCATACAAGAATTGATAAATAACTCGAAGTACGTGGGGTACTCAAGAGAATTGATAAATAACTTGAAGTACGTGGGGTACTCAAGAGAATTGATATATAACTTGAAGTACGTGGGGTACTCAAGAAGATTGATAAATAACTTGAAGTACGTGGGGTACTCAAGAAGAAATTGAATTATACATAGGTACGTGATGTACACATGAAACTGGATTTATGAAAACTTGATTTACTCACAAACTATGTTTTCATACAAAGTATACAAACATGAAATACAAAACTGCATGAATTCACACCAACTTTATGTTGACGTTTTTCCAAAAACTCACATGTATTTCAGGTAACTAGGATGGATGTGCGCGTGGTCTTGCTTATGCTCGTGGATGTCGCTTGTGTTTAACTTTAAATAAAGTTGTAAACTTTAAAGACAATGTTTTATGCTGTCTAGCGATGTAAACGCTAAACTTATGTTTTCAAATCATGGTATTTGATGTTATTTTACGAGCATGTAGCATGTTTACTCTTCGTATGCAATGAGAACCTTTCATGATCACACCTCGTGCTTCCGCCGCAGAAAGGGGTGTGACAGATTGGTATCAGAGCTGCGATTGTAGTGAACCAGGATTCCTTCTCGAGTCTAGTCTACAATCTCTAGGATCCTTTCACGAAAACAATTTTCAAAAAGTTTTCATTGCATAAAACGTCCCGCGACATCCACTGCCTGAAACTGTCTACATGAGTCTAGAAAAGACATTACGAGATTTAGAGTGCACTTGAGTAGCACTTGTGGTTGACTAGAAATTACTTGCAATTATGTGTGATAATTGGCATGTACTAGAAGTAGAATGTCACAAGTATATGTGACTTTACCTGAAAGCAATGGCCTACCTGAAGGAAGAAATACGAGGATGAAACGAACTGTGCGGACTGTGCAAGGAATTACGTAATTATGGATGCATACATAATTATGGAATTTAGTGCACAGAAACCACAGCAAGTCTTGTCACGTGTAGATTCCCTCAGTGCAAGCCTACTAAATACTCTGCTAGAGTAATAATTATTTGACGTCACTTATGTGGTATATGCCTGTGTGTATATATACTACTACGGCCTAGTATGACGATATCAAACAAATGCCTAAACCTATTGGGTTGTGTTCGTCAGAACATGGCACCCAGAAGAGCTGTGAACGCTCGTGACCAACCTCCTCCTCCCTCACTGCCAAGAACTGCCGAAGAGCTGAACGCTCTACTGGAGGAAAGGATCTCCGCTGCTATCGCCCAGTACGAGGCGAACCGAACTCAAGACAGTGGAAGACCAAGCAACGCTAGGCGTAATGGGAATGGAGATTCGTCTGGAGGCAATGCAGCTCAAGGCTGCACTTTCAAGCAGTTCCTCGACTGCAAGCCGATGAACTATGATGGCACAGGAGGTGCAGTAGCATTTGTGCGCTGGACGGAGAAGACTGAAGCTACTTTCCGCATGAGCAAGTGTACCGCGGATCAACAAGTCACTTTTGCTACTGGGTTATTCGTCGATGAAGCTCTGACTTGGTGGAACCTGCAAGCCCAAACTTTGGGTGATGACGCCGCTTATGGCCTCACTTGGGAGGAACTGAAGGAAAGGATGAGAGAGAAGTACTGCTCTCGTGCAGAACTCCAAAGGCTGGAAACGGAGTTCTGGCACTTAACTATGGAAGGTGCTGACATCAATGGTTACACTCGAAGGTTCCACAACCTGTCCAGAGTGCTTCCCTACATGGTAACTCCCGAATTCAAGCGTGTGGAACGCTACATTTGGGGACTGGCCTCAGAGTTTTGTGGCATGGTGACGTCGGCCAAACCACAAACAATCACCGAGGCTGTAACTCTGGCTGTCAGCCTGACTGAAGATTGTGTTCGTATGAAGAAGTTATCACTAAACCCCACAGAAAAGACCGAGACTCATGCTGAGTCATCCGGTGACAAAAAGAGAAAGCATACAAGTTTGAACCAAACTACTCGCAACGACAAGGGTTTCAACAAGAAGCGCGACACTAATCCGCCTCAGGAGATGAAAACCCATGCAACCAAAGCATACCAAGGCTCCATGCCTAGATGCCAAAAATGTAAGTATCATCACGATGGAGCTTGTCGCATTCCAAGGTGCGACAAATGTGGTAAATTGGGTCATCAAACAGAAGACTGTTGGGGAAAAGGAAAGAACCGAAATGGGAACGGTGCTGGTAACAAGAATGGCAACGGGAAAGGGCAAGGATGCTTCAAGTGTGGAAGCAATGATCATTTCATGAAGAACTGCCCAGAGAGAAACAACGCTCCGGCTCGAGCATTTGTGATTGGAGCAAGAGACGCACGCGAGGACCCTAACGTGGTCACCGGTACGTTTCTCATTAACAATCACTTTGCATCCATATTATTCGACACTGGCGCCGATTATAGCTTCATGTCTGTGGAATTTAAACGCATACTCGGAATAGAATCTAGTAGATTAGAAATTCCTTATTCCATAGAACTAGCCAATGGTAAACTTGTTGAATCGGGCGAAGTTGTTAGAGGCTGCACACTAGAACTTGGTGAACGAAGATTTAGCATCGACCTCCTACCTATTCAATTAGGTAGCTTCGATGTAGTGGTCGGAATGGACTGGTTGTCCAAGAACAAAGCGGAAGTCATTTGTCATGAGAAAATCATTCGCATCCCACTAGCGAATGATGAAACTCTCATAGTACATGGAGAAAGACGAAACGCGCCTCTACGAATCATCAGTTGTATGAAGGCACAGAAGTGCTTAAAGAAAGGATGTGTTGCTTTCCTAGCACACGTTATAGACAAGAAGGCTGAGGAGCCGAAACTCGAAGACATTCCTGTGGTGAAGGAATTTCCTGATGTGTTCCCTGAAGATCTGCCAGGACTACCCCCGCAACGACAAGTCGAATTCCGTATAGACTTGGTTCCAGGAGCTGCTCCTGTAGCCAAGGCACCCTACCGACTTGCGCCATCCGAGATGCAAGAATTATCTACACAACTCCAGGAGTTGTTGGATAAGGGATTTATAAGGCCAAGCTTCTCACCTTGGGGAGCTCCAGTATTGTTCGTGAAAAAGAAGGATGGATCACTACGGATGTGTATCGATTACAGGGAACTGAACAAGCTCACAATCAAGAATCGGTATCCGCTACCGAGGATTGATGACTTGTTTGATCAACTGCAAGGATCAAGCTACTATTCCAAGATCGACCTTCGATCTGGATACCATCAGCTGAGAATCCAAGATGAAAGCGTGCCAAAGACTGCATTCAGAACGCGATATGGGCACTACGAATTTCTTGTGATGCCGTTTGGATTAACGAACGCGCCAGCGGTCTTTATGGATCTAATGAACCGCGTATGCAAACCATATCTCGATAAATTCGTGATTGTATTTATCGATGATATCCTGATTTACTCGCGAACGAAAGAAGAGCATGAGCAACATCTCAGAACTATTCTGGAACTACTGAAGAAAGAGAAACTTTATGCAAAGTTCTCGAAATGCGAATTCTGGATTCGCGAAGTACAATTTCTTGGTCACGTGGTGAATGAGAAGGGCATTCATGTAGACCCGTCCAAGATTGAAGCAATAAAGAATTGGGAAGCTCCCAAGACCCCGACCGAAGTCCGTCAATTTTTGGGCTTAGCGGGCTACTATCGGCGATTCATTGAGAATTTCTCGAGGATAGCTCAACCGCTAACGACCCTTACTCAGAAAGACAAGAAATACGACTGGGGTCACAAACAGGAAGAAGCCTTTCAGCTACTTAAGAACAAGCTCTGCGATGCACCGATACTATCGTTACCCGAAGGCACTGAAGACTTCGTGGTATACTGCGACGCCTCACGACAAGGCTTGGGTTGCGTGCTCATGCAACGCCAAAAAGTCATCGCTTATGCTTCAAGACAATTGAAGGTTGACGAGAGAAATTATACCACTCACGACCTGGAACTGGGTGCAGTGGTATTCGCCTTGAAGATTTGGCAACATTATTTATATGGTACTCGATGTACAATCTTCACAGATCACAAAAGCTTACAACACATATTTGATCAGAAGGAATTGAATATGCGCCAGCGACGTTGGGTCGAGCTGCTGAATGATTATGACTGTGAGATTAAGTACCATCCTGGAAAGGCGAACGTTGTAGCGGACGCGTTGAGCCGAAAAGAAAGGGTTAAGACCCTAAGGGTTCGAGCATTGGAAATGACCATTCGAACGAACCTCACTGCACGCATTCGAGATGCACAACAAGAAGCTCTTAAAGAAGAGAACCGTAAAGATGAATACCTACGGGGTATGCTGAAATACATGGTGCCAAACGAAGAGGGAGCCTTATACTTCAAAAAGCGTATTTGGGTTCCACTCTATGGTGGCATACGAGAAGTCATCCTTAATGAAGCCCACAAATCGAGATATTCGATCCATCCAGGATCGGACAAAATGTATCAAGACTTGAAGGAGTACTATTGGTGGCCGAGACTCAAAAGCGACGTTGTTGTTTATGTTGGAAAATGCCTAACCTGTGCCAAGGTTAAGGCAGAATATCAGAAACCGTCCGGCCTACTACAACAACCAGAGATTCCCGTATGGAAGTGGGAACAAATCTCGATGGACTTCATAACGAAATTACCCAGGACCCCGAGAGGGCACGATATGATATGGGTAATCGTTGATCGATTGACGAAGTCTGCGCATTTCCTACCAATCTGAGAAAAGGATAGCACTAGAAAGCTTGCAGAGATATACTTAAGAGAAATTGTGGCACGTCATGGAGTGCCAATCTCAATCATTTCAGACAGAGATGGACGCTTTGTCTCAAGAATCTGGCAATCATTTCAGGAAGCCTTTGGATCTCAGTTAGATCTGAGCACGGCATTCCATCCGCAAACAGACGGCCAGAGCGAACGGACAATACAAACGTTAGAAGATATGCTTCGCGCATGTGTCATGGATCTAGGCGGCAGCTGGGATACTCATCTACCTTTAGTTGAGTTTTCCTACAATAACAGCTATCATACGAGCATAAAAGCCGCGCCGTTAGAAGCTCTGTATGGCCGCAAATGCCGATCGCCCTTATGTTGGGCAGATGCCGGAGATAAACGTATGGTTGGTCCTGAACTTGTACAAGAGACAACCGACAAGATTGCGCAGATCCGAGAGCGCATTAAGGCGGCTCGAGAGCGACAAAAGAGCTACGCTGATCCGAATAGAAAGTCGGTAGATTTCAAGGTGGGAGACAAAGTGTTGTTAAAAGTCTCACCATGGAAGGGCGTAGTCAGGTTTGGAAAGCGTGGAAAGCTGAATCCACGATACATCGGACCATTCAGAATTTTGAGGAGAATTGGTACCGTGGCATACAAGTTGGAGTTACCGGAAGAACTTAATGGAGTACATGATACGTTTCATGTATCCAACCTAAAGAAGAGTCCAACACAAGAAAACGTGACCATCCCGATGGATGAAGTGCATATTGATGAAGCCCTCCGATTTACAGAGCAACCCGTTGAGGTTACCGACTGGAAAGTCAACAAGACCAGGAGGAGCAGTGTGAAGCTTATCAAAGTACGTTGGAGCTCTAAGCACGAACCCGAGTACACATGGGAACGTGAAGACCAGTTCAATAAAAAGTATCCCCACCTATTCAAGAAGACTCCAGCGAGAGTGAGTCCAGCCTGAATTTCGGGACGAAATTCTTTTAACGGGGGGGGACTGTGACAACTGGCACAAACCGGTAATTTCCGTACACTATAATTATTGCTTAATGACTGCAATTATGAGTTTAAGTGTCAGCAATGTCTGAACACATGATTAAACAAGTGAATTCATGCATGTTGTATACTACAAAATATTGCTTTATGCATAAACGAGAGCGTTGCGTCAATAGTAAACTCACCGGTAAGACACTATGTGTCAACGGAACTGCAGAAAGCAGTCAGACAATAAAATTGAGGCCTAGGTGTAGGTCCGACGACAAAAGAGCATTAAAACCCAAGAGTACATACAAGGGTTTATACATATACTCTCCGGAAGCAAAAATAAGCACTAAAAAGCACCCGAAACGCACTTTAAGTGCAGAATTTATACAAATCAGCAATAATTCAGCATTTAGACATATAAATATTATGCAGAAATGTCGTTTTATTATCCAGAATGTTTCCCTAAGGGTTGGGAATCGATAGTGTTACAAAAAGGTACTTAAACGACACTAAAAAGTGTAATTTAGCGCTTTAACGAATCGGTATGTAACCGAACGACCGGACTATACCCGGAACATGAAAATATTGTTATTTTCATTATTTATCTTTTTTCTAAGCCAGTTAGGGTCCCTGAATACCCTAACACCCATTATATCTCACTAAACATAACTAACCAAGTTAAACACCTAACTAACTTGATTTAACATAACTAATGTCTAACTAATACTTGGAACCGAACTAGACCCCCCCCCCTTTCTCTAACCGGCCCCAAACTAAGGGGGACACCCCTTGTACAACCTTGATTATTTTAATCACTATGTTTAGTATCAAGACTACATATGGACCTTTGGATAAAGCACATCCTAATTGCCTATAAGTTGGAAGAATAGCACATGAGATCATTCACCACACTTAAACAAAAACCAAACTCCTCTCTCTCCCTCTAGTTGTTCACGGCCAAGCATCCCTATATCCATCAATTTTTCGAGTTTGATCATCATCATTCCAACATCACACAAGTGTTAAGGGTCGCATATTAGGAGTCTTGGAGCAAACGGAACGCGAAGGACCTCATTCTCTAGCTTTTATCCACGCCATTTCCGTCAAGATCCTTCCCTAGCCTTGAGCTAGAGGTATAACACTTAGAACTCGTATTTAAACTATTCTAAAGTGGTTAAAAGGATTTTTGTCGGTTAAAACTCGTTAACATGCAATATGATGCTTAAAAGTCTACTAAAGGCATGAAAAATGGTGGTTAAAAGCACATATGTTGTGTAAATCATGTAGTATTTGACTTGTGTGATTGTTTGGACCCGATCTATGATATGGTAGCTCGGATCATCATTTAACCCGGTTTAGTCATGATCTTGGATTATGACATAAAGCTTGTTTAAGAGTAACAAAGGTTAAATGATGAAACTCTACCACACACATCATGAACTTGTGTAAAAGCAATTTAACTTGTGAAATAGTGTTTAAAACTAGTAGATCTACGTATCTACAAGCAGTATTTTCAAAGGACCAAGTGTCCAAGAAATCACATGTTCTAAACCGGATCTTACACAAACAAAAGTGGTTTTTGTGAACAAACAAGTGTATGGATACTTGTGTAACAAAAGTTTTAACAAAGAAATAATTTTCGTAAAAACCGACTAGAAGTTGTGAAACTTCATATTCTTTAAAAATAAAGTTTTTAAGAAATTAAACTTATTTTTAAAGATAACAAGACTTACTAAATGTGCTAGTAAGTTACTACACATTTTTTTTTGTAAATATTCAAGTTCATGAAATGGAGAAACTAGTGATTATTGCTGATGAGTATTGTTGATAATTGTTGTTGATGATTGATAATGATTTAAAAGAAAATAAACACACGTTTCGAAACGTGGGAAACCTCCATTTTTAGGGGAAACTCTGTCAAAATTTTTATAAATTTTGACACTTAGAAAAAATATAAGTTTTTGAGAAACTTATTCCCTAAAAATGTATTTAAAAGTATTACCAAGGCTTCCCTAATTTTTGGTGATGAGAAATGGTGATTTTTCAAGAATAAAAATGGATATTAAGTATATATTTTTGAAAGAAAAAAAATATATATTATTTGATCACCAACTTTTGTGCTAAGTGTATATAGTATGTGTTATACGTGCTAGTGTATTAAGACTTAAAAATACACTAATTACTCATGAGGAGTAGAAATATAAAAATACACATACAACATACAAGATACATAATTCGGGTGCAAAGTGCAAAACACAAAAGACTTATATTTATTTTTGGAGAAAATAATATAAGTAAGATACGTAGTTAAAAATATAGAATATTTTTAACACAAGAATATATACAAAAGAGAGTGACTGTACTTGTGCGACGCAAGTCTAGTGACTAACGTTAAGAAAACGCGTATAGGTTACGACGTTAATTAAGCAAATCCGGTGGAGTTTACGACGCTAGGAACGCAAAGTTGTGAGTTCATGCTCCCCCTTTTCTCTTTAACTGTTTTCAGTTTTTATAACTTCGGGGGTGAAATACATGTACAAAAGTACAATATTTATAATTGGTATGATATAAATACAAGAAGTACACTTGGTGAGAACGAGAACCAAGTGTGACGAAATATAAGAATACAAGAAGTACACTTGGTGAGAACGAGAACCAAGTGTGACGAAATATAAGAATATGAGAAGCGCACTTGGTGAGAACGAGAACCAAGTATGAGGCGCTATGAGAAATAATAACAAGAAACGCGCTTGGTGAGAACGAGAACCAAGTAGGAGGCGTTACGAGAAATAGTGTCACGAATAGGGTACAGAAGCACCATTAATCAACGTATACATTCAGACCGCAGAACAAAAGGTTAGATCTAACAGGTGCCTGGCAGCCTCACACTCGGTCGGGGCGAGAATCGAGTGGTGCTTTTGTGTCTCAGAATATACCAATTAAATGCCTTAGGTTTGGTAGCTTCCTATGACGTGTCACATGTTAATGGCTTTGCAACCCATTAACAATCTGATAATTACAGAAATACTGTATTTACATAAAATTCATACCATACAAGAATTGATAAATAACTCGAAGTACGTGGGGTACTCAAGAGAATTGATAAATAACTTGAAGTACGTGGGGTACTCAAGAGAATTGATATATAACTTGAAGTACGTGGGGTACTCAAGAAGATTGATAAATAACTTGAAGTACGTGGGGTACTCAAGAAGAAATTGAATTATACATAGGTACGTGATGTACACATGAAACTGGATTTATGAAAACTTGATTTACTCACAAACTATGTTTTCATACAAAGTATACAAACATGAAATACAAAATTGCATGAATTCACACCAACTTTATGTTGACGTTTTTCCAAAAACTCACATGTATTTCAGGTAACTAGGATGGATGTGCGCGTGGTCTTGCTTATGCTCGTGGATGTCGCTTGTGTTTAACTTTAAATAAAGTTGTAAACTTTAAAGACAATGTTTTATGCTGTCTAGCGATGTAAACGCTAAACTTATGTTTTCAAATCATGGTATTTGATGTTATTTTACGAGCATGTAGCATGTTTACTCTTCGTATGCAATGAGAACCTTTCATGATCACACCTCGTGCTTCCGCCGCAGAAAGGGGTGTGACAATATATGTAGATAATGAGGCTGCCATTAACATAACTAAAAATCCAGTTCAACACTCTAAAACAAAGCATATAGAGATACGACATCACTTTATCCGTGATTGCTGCGAGAAAAAGTTGATTCGTATTAAAAAAAATCCACAATGATGAACAGATGGCTGATTTTTATACAAAACCATTTGATCGAACAAAGTTTCAATATCTTTTGAAATTATATGGGATGAAAGGTCTTTCATCAGGGGGAGCAAAGAGTGTGAAGCTGAGATGGATGACATTTGAAGTAGGCCTCATCAGTTTGTCAATTTTTTTTTTCAAATTCTTTCTTTAAAACCAATAAAAATCCAAAAATATGTTTTTGATTTTAGGGGGAGAAATATGTTGTGAAAAATACAAAAACATATAAATTTTGAAAAGTACAAAAACATAGAAAAAGGCAAAAAAAATCGAGTTTTCAAAAGAGGAAATGATAGTACATCAGTGGACTATCACGGCATGCTAAACAGTGTCTAAACTTTAAACAGTGTCTCACTGATGTTGTGCAAGTAGACTTCGCACATTTAGTAAATTGTTTTCAAGATATAAATATAACAAAACTTCTTAACTAGTGGTTTAACATCCGGATTTATTGTCTTAGTACAACGAAATTTCGTTTGAGAGATTGCCAGATTCTGAGATACTAGGTCTTTATAACTAGTTGATATCTGGGGTATTATACAAGTTCTTCTGATTTTGCATCGGCAATGGACTAGAACTTGTAGAATACTTTTGCTTTAAACCCTAAACCGTATCAAAATTGAAAGTATCCAAAGATCTGACAATTGTAGTCAAAAGATTCCAAAATATGGAACACCACTTTTAAGTCGAGCCTTCATCTCTTTGTCTGTACAGTGGTACTAACCTGATCTCTCAGGGACTGACATAACCTATACACAAATATCAATTAGGTATATTCACCTGTAGGATGAAATCTAGGGAATCTTGATACGAGAGTATATTCTGAGGTGGGGACCACTATTAAGTCAAGTTCTAAGACATCTAATTACAGTATCTTGAAATAATTGAACTTTGTGTAGAGGTTTGAGAGGACAAATATAGTAACAATCTAAGTGAACTTGTTAAAAACTTAATGTTTAATCAGATCAACAGTGTGAATGATAAGTCTCAAAAACAGATATGATCCTCTTACACAAACTCACAAAAATGTCTATAAATAAGCTTTGTACATAGCTATTTCATTTCAGAAAACCAAAAGATTTTCAGTGTGTTTTAGCATAAACTTTGGCAAAATACAAAAAGATTTTATTTCATCATATTTTCGACTACCATGATGGAATGCTGATAATCAAAGTCCGAAGTTGCTGAACAAAAACTGAGAAACAACGGGTTGAGAGTTTATCTGAAATGAGAAAATGTTTTGAGGTGATTACAAGTTCATTAATTTGACACTTAAAATTAACCGAAAACATCAGTTTGTTCATAAAGTGATCAACCAAGGTCATTAACTTAGACATGTTAGACAAATCAGGTAACCAGGGTCATTAACTTGGACTTGGTTAACTTAGTGGGTTGCTAAACTGGTAAGATGTTTGAAAAATTTAAAATTCGAAAAAAAAACTGGTTACCTCTGCATGAAGGTACACCTTCGCACGGAAGTAATCATCTTCGCACCAAGGAAGTTACACTCGCACGAAGGAGAAACTGAGAGCCTATAAAAGCTCATTCGCACCAAGATAACTTCATTCGCACAAAAACTTCCTTCGCACAAGTTTAACTTTTAAGAGAATTTGATTTCTAAGTAACGAAGTGTTGTCCAAATTGACCTATGGGTGTTGATTAGCACAACACTTATTGTGGGGAAGGTATAAAATACAAGAATTGAACCTAAAATTGAACGAATCGGACCTTTAAGAAAAAAAACTCAGATCTGTGCAAATTGAACGGTCAAATGTTAAAATTGAACTCATAATAATGTAAATCGGCGTTGTTAGGATCTAATAACATCACCAATTTGAACAAAACATGTAAAAATCAAGGATTTGAAAAATGATGTTTCATATGGATGTGACTACCTTCGTACAAAGGTATCATATTCGCACGAATGTATTTACCTCCAAACAGATATAAAGGTGTGTTGTAATATTGATTACCTTCGCATGAAGGTAAATTAGGTCAATTCTTTTGTACCTTCGTACGAAGATAGACACATCCGTACCAAAAGTTTATACATTCGTACAAGACGCCTTCGCACCAAATTTTTAGCATTTTTAAAAAATTTTCTTAATGTTAATTGTGTTGTGTTTGTGCAGGAGAAAGTATTGAATTTTGATCCGAAGTACAATATGTGTTATGTGCTGGATAAGAAACTATCAAAGATGAAACCGTTTGAACCTATCTTGGAATTTATGGAACGTATTCAAATAAAGAAGGCACTAACGGATCAACACAAAGCTTATTGATCACATATTGAGCTGTTTTGGGATAATGCAAAATTCATTGCGGAGCCTGTAGCTGTTCATTCAATCGCAAAATTCAGAAATGAGGATAAGGAGGTTATTATAACTGAAGATCTTATAAGGAGAGTGTTAGATTTTTAAAGATAACTCAAATGATCCAATGGATTATCCGGAGCGTAAGGTTAAAGGATGTTTCTACCAGATGGGTAATGTAGGATATGTCAATGATACAAATTTTTCGAAAGCAAACATCTCTAGGCCCTATAATTTTTTTATACACTCAGTGATTCACGCCATGGGGCACAAGATGGGTGGATTTGATTTGTTGGATAATTATCAGATATGCATGATTGTTGCTTTAACTTTGAATCTTCCATACAACTTCACAAGATTGATTTTCGAACAAATGAAAGCAAACATTACTAAAGAAAGATTTCTTCAATATCCGAGGGTTGTTCAAGTGATGTTGGATGATTTTATACCTAATCTTGAAAAGTAGAGTCCGATGAGCTGCCTTTAGAACATATGACGAATCTGTCATTGGACCGAATACAACAGTATGTGTCGAAAACAATTCCTCCTTTCAAGAAATTCTTTGGATGCATAAAAGATAAAGATTATGTTATTCCGCAGGAGGGTAAGTGGAGGAAAGATGAAAGCAATTCCGATAACGAAGAGAGAAAATTGGAAGGGTTTGTTGCTAAAAGGAGTAGGTGGTTTATAAAAGACGATCCAAAGAAAAGAAAATGATAGGAAGCAAGAAAGAAAGTTCAACAAAGAAAAGTTACGCGTACTTTCCTTCGTGATGAAAGTAGTGCTGAAGAGGAGGAGAATGTGAACATAAATGCTGAGGATGAAGTAGTTTCTGCTACTTTAGATAGAGAATGGGCTAAAAAGAGTACTGCAGACACAACTGAGATTGCAGGAAATATAGAAAAGGAAGCTTTTGGAGATGCTTCAGGAAGTTGGTGTGTGTAAGGTGTGTTATGTTTTTATTGATAATTTAATCCCATTTTACACATTAGTCAAGTTTTAAATTTATAAAACACGATATTCTACTAACACTAAACGCACACATGGGTAAGTGCACCCATCGTGAGAGTAGTATAGCGTTGGTAAGATACCGAGGCCATCCAAGGACAGAAAAGCTTTTAGTACCGGTTTATCCTAACGTCTAATCAAATCAAATTTTTAGAAAAGGTTTAAAACATGAAAAATAAAAACTAAAATGCTGAAAATAAAAATAAAGTAAAACAGATAGACAAGATGAATCACTTGGATCCGACTCACCTTTAATGTATCCTTTGATGATTTCCGCACTTTTGCACTTTTAAGAGATTATCTTAGTTATAGTAGTAGGCCCCTCTTTTGAAGGTGACGTTACCCTCGGCTAAGTGGTTTGAGTCAGCAGGGATACAATCCCAAGTAGCCGGTTTAATGTGTAGGATCGTTCGACTGACCCGAATGAGTCGTTTAGAGAAGTTTTGATCTATTTCAGGTGCGGAAAACAAGAAATAGACTTAGTAACAGCTTGATCTTCACTTAATTCACTGATTGTATTGATTTGACGTTGTTTACAATCGATCTTCACACCGGCAGAGCTTTGGCATGGAATACATGGACTACCTCCACTAACTATGTGGTTTCGCTCAAACAACCTATACATAGGCTAATGAGTTTCGCTTATACGGACATGACATAAGATCGAAACTATAACCTTGAGACATAAGCAAAACCCCTTAGTTGACATATGAGCGAAACCATCAGTCTATGACCATAAAAGCGAAACCAACAAATTCTATTTACAATTCTATTTTGTCTTCTATCAAGAACATGCAAACTGATATCATTTGCACATGTAATCTTCACGTGATGTTGTAACAAGGATGCAAGATGATGTCACTTGGATGATGTCATCATCAAGAATGATGACATCATTCTTGTTCCGAACCGCAACGAACCGAAGACTTGACATAAGACGAAGACGACAGATGAATGCACTAACAGACTCCCCCTCAGATGTTGACGAGTCTTAAGTGTCGAGTCTTCTCAATCTTCAGTCTTTATCAGTCTTTTTCTTTCTTAGCATATACCAGGATCTTCTCTTTGGCTCTAACCTCGTCAGGCTCCCCCTCTCATCATGATGGGATCGCTGTCTGGAATTAGCTATCACCTTGAGATCAATCCCTGGCTTTATCTCTGATAAGCTCATTTCCTGCACACATTTTCTCATCAAAAACATAAGTTTTTACTTAAAACAATAAGAAAAACTTACTGGAAATAGTTACATCAAGTTCAAATTAATGACCCTGATTAACTAAACTCAATTTCTTTCTTAAATCAAAATTTTTCAATTCAGTACACACACTCCCAAACCAGTTCATCTTGTTTAGCACTTGAAATTTTGAAAATTAGCTCATCAACATCAGTTGTCGAAAATCTTTTTGAATTTTTGAATGTAAAGAAATGCAGTAAAATAATATTTACAGACATTATTTTTGTGAGTTTGTGCAAGAGGATCATATCAGTTTTTTAAGACACATCACAAGCACCGTTAAGCTTTAAAGATTTTAAGTTCTAAACGATTCACGTTGATTGACGATATTGTTGTCCACATAAACTCAATCTAAAAACTTTCGAGATGCTTACCGATACATTAAGGTATATTAATTTTGCACTAAATTCTTATGGACCCCACGATCTCAGCATATCCCCTCATCATGCAATACACTATCTCAAGTAATGCCTTTAAACTTTTATCAACTGTGATTTGTGCGAAAACAAAGCAGAATGTTTAAACATTAACAATCAGGTCGATACTTCCGTATACGCAGAGAAAGTCCAATGTTTAAACAAAATAAGAAAATAAAAATAAGTTGAAGTTGTTTAGGCTTTAACCACCAGGTCGATACTTCCGTATACGCAGAGGTGATCCAAAGCTTAAACGAAACACCAAAGAAAATAAAGCAGAACGTTTAGGCAACAACATCCAGGTCGATACTCACGTATACGTAGAGGATGTCCGATGCTTAAACAAAATAAAGAAATAAAACAAATTTAAGTCTTTGCAAAATGAAATGCACAATCACAGCGACTTTTCAGCAAAGTTGTGAAAGTTCACAAACTTAACCAGTTTTATGTCTTTCGACAATCAGCGATTACTGAGTAGGCACACAATCAAGAAGGACAAAACTAAGTACTATGCTTTTGACCATGTTTCCCACTAGAACTAGGCTTTTTCATTTAAGTTTGTATCGTTATCGCAAATCTACTAGTCTAGCTGAGCCTACCGTCACATCTTTAGTGAGATCGTTTATCGCATTTTGACTTTCCATTTCTTTAGCATGCTGTGACAGTCCAACTGATCTACTATCATTTCCTCTTTTTCACAACAAAACTCATTTTTTAAATATTTCATGTTTTTGACATTTTCAAATTTTCTAATTTTTTTTAAATTTTTACTCCCCCTAAAATCAAAATATGTCTCAATTTTGATTTTCTGGGAAAATTTGAAAACAAGTTGTAAAAGAAACGTGACAACATGATGAGAATCACTTCAATTCTCCATTCACTTGGCTTGAACAATCAGAACTCCCCCTGACAACAAACTATTTTCCCATAGTGATTTCAAAACACTTAAGTTTGTTTTAATCAAAATGGTTTTTCCGGAAAATTAGTTTTGTAAGGCATTTCTCAAACATGGGGATCTCATTCATCACCTTGTTTTTCAACCACTTGTAAAGATTTAACATTTGTAAGATCAAACCACAAACATCACTTGTAGAAAATCAAGTACAATTTAATGTCCCTGATTTACCACTTTTAAATCGAAATCACTTTCGTGAATTTCTCAAGAAATGTGCCGATTCCTGCTCCACGCTTACAAACCTGGGAGCTCCGGCAAGTCAGGTTTTTCATTTGAACAGATTCACCCAAGCCTGACGGTCCTTGGGTGATTTTGAATTCTTGTTCAACAATGGTGGAAAATTTGCCTCATTCATTGTTAGACCAGAATTCTCAACTTTTACCTCAACATATGGCTCTTCTGGTTTTATCATACCAGAATCATTGCCTGAATGTGGCTTGTCTGACTTTAATGAGCCAGATTCATCGCAGACATGTGGCTCCTTTGTTTCCTAAGAAACTGATTCATTGCCACAAACTTTCTTCTTTTTCTTTCCCTCTTTCGTCCTCAGATTTGTATCTGATGAATGCGTTTTGCTAGATTTATCATTCTTTGGAGAGCAAGACGATTTATCAGAACTTTTATCTGTTTTACCAGTTGTATCCGAGGACAAAATCTTCTCTAGATACTCTCTGGCCTTCTTCCTCTTCTTCCTCAGTCTGTCTTTTTGTCCCTGAGGAAGCTTCACTTTCTTTTCTTGAACTTTAGGTTCTTGAACCTTCTGTTCTTTGGGCTTGACATTGACTGGTTTCTTCACCTGCTTCTGAGATTCAGCCCTCGATCTTCTCATTGATCTCATTGAGCAATCTCTAGCAATATGGCCAATGATGTTGCAGTTAAAGCATCTCCTTGACTCAAACCTCCAACTCTGGCAGTTAACAGCAATGTGTCCTTGATAACCACATCTGTAACACACTCTGTTATCATACCAATCACCATTCTTAGTCTAAACATTCAGATCATAGCACTGTTTGGCTTGGTGATATCCATCTCTCCTCTTGTAAGATGGATTTGGCTTTGAAGCACTGTGGTCCAACCTGCACCACTTATTGCCAACAATTTTTGAGTTTTCATTTTTTACTTTTTGTAATTTTTTATTGTGATTGGATGATTGATCTGATGAACTTTTATTTTCTTTTTGAACATTTTTCAAAATTTTCTCTTTTTGTTTTTGTTCCACTTTCTTCTTCAAAGGTTTTTGCTTAGAGCATTCTCCCTTTTCAGTTGATTGTGAAACAGTTTCTTGAAACTTTTCTTTTAAATTCAAAAATAAATTCTTTTTCTTCATTTTTTCATTTTCATCATCAGATTTCTCATCACAATCTTCAACTTTGACATTGTCAAAGTTTGTGACATTGTCACTTATTGGAACTGAATTAACTGGTTTTGGGCAGGGAATAGCTGAAGTATTCACAAAAACCTTCAACTTTTCTTCCCATTCCCAGATTTTACCTTCTAACTCTTTGATTTTCTTTTGAGCACACTCTGCTTCCTTTTCAAGTCGAATAATCTTTTCAAGATGAGAATTGATTGCAATTTGTTTTTCAAGATTGTCTTTACCAAACAAATCTCTCTCATCTTCTAAAATTTTTATTTGACTTTGAAAATCTTTCTCAATTTTTACTTTTTCATTTTCTAAATTTTGTATTTGATTTTTCAAAACATTTTCTGATTCTTTAAGATTTTTGTTTTCTAATGACAAACTCTCAACCTCCTTCAAGAGTTTGTCATTTTCAGATGTCAACTTCTCACAATTTTTCAACAAAACAAGAATCTGTTTATCATCAGCTTTTGTCTCAACCTTTAAAGCTGAAATATTTTCAACCTGTTTCTTTTCCTCATGAACACTTTCATCCTTACTCTCTTCTTCTGATGAATGATCAAAGATAGGTGCGTCTTCTGCAACCACTTTATTTAACTCTGGTTCAGGATTCACAGATACAGGTTTTTCAGATTCTACTTTCTCAACCTTGACCGATGGAACTTGTTCAATTTGCTCAGCTCTGATCTCTTCTTTAACAATAACTGCTTTTTGATTCTTTCTTTTTGCATCTTGTTTTCCTTTCAATTTTTCAATTTTATCGGCATAAAATAATTTTCCACTACGTTGATCAGATGGAAGTTGTTGTTTAAGATTTTCAAGTTTCCGTATTTCCTCTTCATAATTGTCACTCTCTTCATCAGACGAGTGATAAAAAACCGGAACTTTTTCCAAAACTTCTTTTGCTGAGATTGTTTCTTCTTCTTTCTTTATCGGAATATACTGATGAGATTCATAATTCATATACGCCAATAATTTGTCAAAATCCATATTTCGATGTCAAATGTTCACAAAATAGACTTTTCAAATGAACTGGGCTATCTTTCAAATGAATTGAACTTTTTCACGCGAACTGACCACGTTTGGACCTTCAAAACTTGGGCTGCTCAAAATCAAACTACACTATACTTGGGCCGTGAACTTTAATCAAACAACACTATACTTGGGTCGTTCGAAACAGTGAACAATTGATTGGGCCAGAAGAAATATGGGCTTACAATTTGATTAAAGTGTGTACATAATGAATTAATCAATTTCAATTTAATCAGCTGATAACTTTGAGTTCATAAGTGCTGACAACAATTCTTGCAACAATTATCTCATTGGGCCGATCAATATATTCTTCCTGACAATTCCTTTAGTCAAAGCACATGGGTCGGTGATGTTCAAACTATTTGATCCTAATCTCAATTCACATGCACATAAATGGCCGACAACTCTATTGAATTCACATGCAATCACATGGTGCAAACTGACACTAGACACATGATGTCCTTTCCCGATGTACTGAAACCACGTTAGATGAACTTTCCACGATAGATGTCCTCATTTTTTTTTATAATTCTCGAGCCGATAAAAGAATCACATGCAACTTTGACTAACAAGTCCTGGCAAATCACATGAATCAATGAATCTTTTCAAACGGTTCACACAACTCAGTGTACAATCAAACGGTTCACACTTTTCACAATGTGCCTCAGGAGCGAAACCTAATGTCACTATAAGCGAAACCTTGAATTGTCACAAGAGCAAAACCTAAGTTGTTCACAAAAGCGAAACCACTAGTTGTCACAAAAGCGAAACCTAAGTGTTCTCAAAAGCGAAACCATTAGTTGTCACAAAAGCGAAACCTAAGTGTCCGTATAAGCGAAACCAACTCGGAAGCTGATTTGGTCCATTTTTACTCCGAATTTCAGTCTCAAACGTTCAAGGGTTTTTTTCTATAGCCAATAACACACAGTCTGTGAAATTTTGAGCAGGTTTTGTCTGGTAAATCTCGTTCTGGTGAAGAAAGAAGGTGTAGAAGATAGAAATCTCAATGAATTAAGGCTGTAATCTGCAAAACTTCTCCAACTGGCTCTGATACCAATTGTAGGATCGTTCGACTGACCCGAATGAGTCGTTTAGTGAAGTTTTGATCTATTTCAGGTGCGGAAAACAAGAAATAGACTTAGTAACAGCTTGATCTTCACTTAATTCACTGATTGTATTGATTTGACATTGTTTACAATCGATCTTCACACCGGCAGAGCTTCGGCATGGAATACATGGACTACCTCCACTAACTATGTGGTTTCGCTCAAACAACCTATATATAGGCTAATGAGTTTCGCTTATACAGACATGACATAAGAGCGAAACTATAACCTTGACACATAAGCGAAACCCCTGAGTTGACATATGAGCGAAACCATCAGTCTATGACCATAAAAGCGAAAGCAACAAATTCTATTTACAATTCTATTTTGTCTTCTATCAAGAACATGCAAACTGATATCATTTGCACATGTAATCTTCACGTGATGTTGTAACAAGGATGCAAGATGATGTCACTTGGATGATGTCATCATCAAGAATGATGACATCATTCTTGTTCCGAACCGTAACGAACCGAAGACTTGACATAAGACGAAGACGACAGATGAATGCACTAACATAATGTATTAATAGTAGTTTACATATGAGGGGATCAAGCCATTCGCACCCCCGCCATCCAATACCAGTGGTTATTGAAGGAGGTCCTAGTAAGCTTGACCCAGGTCCTTGTAGGATCTATACACTGAACAAGGCAAGAACCTTACCAAACCATTCCCTTAACCCCCGACCAGGTAGCCAACATATCTCTATATAGACCGTAGAGATATTAATGGTGAAAATCTTTTACTTTATATAGACAGTAAAGTAATGCCAAGACACCACGGACAAATGATAATGAAGTTTCACCTTCAACATAAGAAACAAGTTATTAAAGTCATTAATACAAAACCAAATAAAAAGTGAGAAAAGATTAAAAATCAAAAGTAATACATTAAATGCTTGTCTTAACCAAGTGATGTAAGAGACTTAGCCAAACATGGCCTTTGATTGACAAGAACTCTTACGATCAATCTTGGATCCCGAGACTACTACACACACTCTAAGGTGGATGATGGATGATGGTGGTGGATATGGGTGTTGTAGTGGTGGTAGAGTGGTGGCAAAGTGAGAGAGAGGTGGTTTGCCAAGGGATGCCTTTGAAGTGAGCCAAGCACCCCTATTTATAGCCTGAATAGTAGCCCGGCCATGGCCCCGTGGTGACCGTCTGCAATTTATGAAAACAGGTTTGTGGCTTTTGGTTCTGGTTTCCGAGCTTGTATAGCACTAATACTTAGTGCCTCCAAGCTTCCTTGGTACCTGTTTTCCTTAAATACCACACCACACAACAAATAACAAACATCCTAACATACCACAAGTTATCATCCACATCACAAACTAAAGAAAATGCAGAAAAGTAAAAGTGTTAAAGAAAGTAAATTGTTCAAACTTTGGCACGCAGGCCAGATAACTATTCGTGGGATAAAGGGTTAACCTGGTAGAAGCCGCAACCGTGTCACGCCACCTCCGATGCCTTCACCTCATTCCATCTCTTCATCTTCATCATCTCCTCCTCGGTGCACCATATTCTCCCGGATGTGGCTGATGTCATCCTGCATGTCAGAGATGTTCCTCTCGATTGCCCCGACCCGGGTGTAGGTGTTGCTGGCCATGTTGTATGTGTTGCGGGTGCACAAGAGGTTTTCCTGCAAAAGATCATGTAAGCTTTGAAAATTAGGAAAACAAGAGCCTCCCATGGGTTCCAAACATGGCCCTGGAATTGAGGAGGAGGGCGGATTGGTGCGGCGTGGAGAACAAGAGCCTCCCATGGGTTCCAAACATGTCCCTGAACCGTTTGAAACTGAACCGTCCCGTCACCCGCCTCGTTGATGATTCCCATTGAGCGGCATATGACGAGATCCACCTTGCCTGACCATAGACCTTTATGGAAGGATCTTGGAATCTTTTGCACAAAGTTCTTGTAAAGGCAGTAGATCCATTCCCCAAAGAAGATAGGGGTCATGGGATTGGCCAGTTAGTTCAGATGCATGTTTTGGAGGTGCAGGTGTGGAACATCGAGAGGCACACGATTGTGGATGCAGTATAAGACCATCAGATTCCTTAGGTTGACAACACCGGTACTGTCACGCTTTTTGTTGAGGGAGTTGCTAAGGACCCTATGAATGTAGCAGTATAGAGGGTCCCGCAACTGTGATCTTTTGGCTTGGATCGTATGGTCCCTCCCTAATTTGAGACCAGGCCGTTTGACGCATGTTTTGCGAGATTTCACGGAGACCACCTGTCACACCCCGACCACGTAAAACAACAAAACGTGGCGGAAACGTCGGGGAGTGTTGTAACAGAATCATTTATTCATAACACATGGAAATTGAAATATTGTTTTATTGATTAAAAGAGTTACAATGTCTTGACAATCAAAGAAATATAATCATAAATAACTAGTCTTGCATCTTTTATTGTCACTAAGGCCCCAGTCCGCCTAAGTGTATCTTGATAAATCATATGCATCATATCCTGAAACACATGTGAAAATAGGTACTTCAGCATAAAAATGCCGGTGAGATACATAGGTTTTGTGAAAATAGGATTCATGACTTGTAAGTTTAGAAAAAGTTGTTTAGCAAAAGTGTAACATATGTGCTTGTAATCATTGTGAACAGTTCTATTATCAATAAAACAATGTTATTTGATCCCAATGTTTGTTTGGTTGTGTTTTACATTTTTCATGTTTTGACTTTTATTCAATTTCAAACTCTATATCACTTTCTGGAGAGTTATACGCAAACTGGTGCGTAAACGTAATCAGTTTAATGCGACAAATACTCTGGAACATCAACATATACTTAACAGACCTTAAATAACCTTTACATAACTTATAAATAAGTTCTGAAGGCTTTGGTATGGCAAAAACAAGTTAATTCGCTTACAGGGACTAAACTTGACAAACTGCGAAAGTATGCCAATTTGAACTGTAACGAACATTCCGGAACATGAACATAAGTTAAACATACCATAAATATCCTTTACATAGCTTAGAAATAGGCTTTGAGGGGTTCGGTGTGCTAAAATAAACTTTTGGCTCATTCAGGGACTAAAAGCGTCAAAAAGTGCACAAGTTTGCACTTTCGCGAATAACTTACGTTCTGAATACATCCGGACATCCAAAAAAATTTATGTAAGCACTAAAACATTTTATTTTAGTGTTTGGCATAAGAAAAATCCATTCGTCGCGTCATTTGGATCGTTTTTCGCGCTTATGCGCATTCCGTCGTAATTAACAGAACATCGCGATCGTACGGCCAAACGAACCGACATCCGAGATATTTTTGAGCACATTTTAAGTTCCCTATACTTTAACTTCATTTTAGAGCTTTGAAATGGGGTTAACGGGCCTTAAACGTGTCGGAAATAGCTCAAAACACTAACAGGGACCAAATCTGCCATTCTGCCAAAGTTGGTCCTTGCGCACCTCAACACTGGGAGTGTTACGGTGCGCAATGTCACACCCCCAAAATCCACATGCGGAGTACCACCGCTTGGAGGGGTGACTGACCAGGATCAAGCCACCAATTATATCAAACATAATAAGTAATAAAGTAATTTAAACCAAACGATATGAAAGGTGTCCAACAAAACATGTTAAGTGTATAGCGGAAGCATAATTGTAAACCCAATGAAAGTAATAAGTTCAAATGTTCAAATGTTTTTAACGTAGCATCCTCGATCCAAGTTCCACAACGACTGCGCCTCCCGTGCAAGCTCCAAGTACCTATGGTCCTGCAAGGCATGTAACAGAGAGTCAACAACTAGTTGAGCGAGTTCACAGTAAGTAAGTTCGTAATAGTAAGTTTGTTTCGTAACATGTGGCGCTACTAGGCCGATAGTATGTTCTATTAGTGGGGGCTTCCCATGTTTGCATTTACACTAGACTATTTGTAACCATAAGTGTTCTTCTTACCGAGAAGAGTAGTACGTACAAATTTTACGTAGGTTTTACGTAAGTGTCCTTCACAACCGAGGACAAGGGTACGCGGGGGTTTACGTAGGTTTTACGTAAGTGTCCTTCCTGACTCCGGAAGACAGTAGCATGTTCTTGTTTACGTAGGTTTTACGTAAGTGCCTGAGACAACCAAGGCAGTAGTGAGTATAAGTTCACGTAGGTTTTACGTGAGTGTCCTTCGCAACCTGAGGACAGTGATGAGTACAAGTATACGTAGGTTTTACGTATGTATCCTGCGCATCCGAGGACGATGGTAGATAGTCTAGTAACAGTGTAAGTACGAGTATCTATTCAAATCTCATTCCTTCAATCCCCATTCCCATACCCTGGGAATCCCATGCCTTAGTAAAAGTGTGAACTCACCTTGGTTTGCTCGGTATGCTAAGTTAAGTGCTCACAATATATCAGTCAAGTCCTATATTTACGCACGTATGTTCAGTCAGTACATGTTTGTAAAGTTTCGCATGCAATGTTCGTCACATAGTGTGTAACAGTTAACATCAGGCATTACAAACAGTTAATCATCTATCAACAATTCATGTTTCACATAACAGTCTTTCACAGCTTATTCTAGCATATTATCCAATAGCATGCTTAATACAGTTACTGACTTAGCATAATTTAATAAACAGTAGCATGGTTAAATTAGAACTAGTAGAGTTAACCTATGTAACATGGTTAACATACTTAACATGGTTAATGATTTAACAGAGTTAACCTGATTAACTGAATTATCAACTAACAGAATTAATAAACTGAATTAATAAACTAACAGGTTTATATTGAGCCGAAAACACTAGAACTCAAAATCCTCCTGGCCAAAATCCCCTCATTGTGCCGAAATCACTTATGGATGAAATCCAACTTGGCCGAAATCAACATGGCCGAAATCACTTAGATGATTTCGTGGAAAAGGTGTTTTCATCTTAGTGTGTTTTCATCGATTACATCATCATCAACCAAATTCAGCTTTATCAATCATGCTCATCATCATTACTTTTATGATTCCCACATCAATGGCAGACAATGTTAAATGTTCTCATGTTGTGATTGGACCAAAAAAATATGTAATCATATGAATTATCAAAACACTAACCAACATCATCATAACATCATTCAATCAATCAAGCAATCTATGGACTCATTTATTCCAATAATCGATATATATATCATACAAGTTACTAAACCATTTCGAGATCCAGATCATCAATACAATTAGCATCATCATTCAGGCATCATATAATCAGAATGATTGGAATTTATTTAAATCATAAGACATAGTCAATCGGTTCAGAAATCATTAATAAAATAATTCATCAATTGCCGACAATTTTATATTGTTGTCATATTGCTATTTGACCAAACTTTGTAGTGGCTGCTAGTTTTATTTATTGACACACATGAAATTCTAGAGCACAATTCACACATATCAAATATAATTGGACCGATTTATGTAAAGTGTCTGACAATTCTATCCATTGCTACACACAAGCATACAACATAATCCATACTCAAGAATCAGTATAACTGTACATGCGATTCAAGGAGGTTTCATTCAATACATGAGAAGATTATACTAACCGAAAATAGAGAAGAAATAAAAAGAAGCTTCACAAAAGAATTGTTGCCGTCGTTCTCTAGGGATAGAGGCTCTAGGGTTTTGTGATTTTAGTTAATACGTAAGGGTTATGAACAAGTTATAACAAGTTGCCATTGGGCCGAGCCCACTGCTGTTTTGTTGACACAAGGGTGGACGAAAACACATATAGTGTTTTCGGCCATGAGGTGTTTTCAGAGTGGTTTAGGGTATTGGCCATTGTTTTATTATTTAAGCAAGGTATGTTTACATATGCTTACATAGTATACACATAACCATAACACTTATCTAGCACCTCAATTATATAAATAAAGTACACTTGAAATTAAGAACAATTTAACCTATTACAACGTGTTCAATTGTGAATGATCAAGTCGTGTAAATAAACAATCTCAACAATTATTACGAAGATGGAAATCTTGGAAACTCGAGTTGTCACATTATCCCCAACTTGAAAGAAATTTCGTCCCGAAATTTAGCATGCGGTTACTGAGGAAGCTAGATAAGTTGTATCGTTTACTGGTTTTCCTGGGGTGTCACATCATCCCCCCGTTGATTTGGAATTTCGTCCCGAAATTCTGTAGTAGCTTCAGTCTCAGTAGTGTTTGCACTGTTTTCGATTAACTGGGGATACTTGAGTTTCATTTGATCTTCTCGTTCCCAGGTGAACTCTGGGCCACGACAGGAGTTCCAACGAACTCGTACAAGAGGTATTCTAGTGTTCTTGAGGACCTTAACATCCCGGTCCGTGATTTCAACTGGTTCTTCGACGAAATGCAACTGTTCGTCGATAGTGAGCTCCTTCAAAGGAACTATGAGGGTCTCATCTGACAGACACTTCTTCAGATTCGACACGTGGAAGACGTTGTGAACTGCACTGAGTTCTGCTGGTAAGTTCAGTCTGTAGGCCACCTTGCCTATTTTCTCTATGATTTCGAATGGTCCAACGTATCGTAGGTTAAGTTTGCCTCGTTTGCCAAAACGAACAACACCCTTCCAGGGTGAGACTTTAAGTAGCACTCGATCCCTAACCTGGAACTCGAGTGGTTTACGACGCTTGTTTGCGTAGGCTTTCTGACGGTCGCGAGCTGCCGCCATGCGTTGTCGTATCTGAGCGATCCTTTCGGTAGTATCAACTACGAGTTCTGGACCTGTGATTTGACTATAACCCACCTCTGCCCAACAAAGAGGTGACCGGCATTTACGTCCGTACAATGCCTCGAATGGAGCGGCTTGAATGCTGGTGTGGTAACTGTTGTTATACGAGAACTCCACTAACGGGAGATGTTTTTCCCAGCCATTGCCGAAATCGATTACACATGCACGAAGCATGTCTTCTAGAGTTTGAATAGTGCGCTCAGACTGCCCATCCGTCTGAGGGTGATAAGCTGTGCTCATGTCTAAACGAGAACCAAAAGATTTGTGCATTGCTTGCCACAGTTCTGAAGTAAAACGTGCATCACGATCATAGATAATAGAGGTGGGCACCCCGTGCCTCGAAACCACTTCTTTTAAGTAGATGTCTGCTAATGTAGAGAACTTGTCTGTTTCTTCGATAGCCATGAAGTGTGCAGACTTTGTGAGTCGATCCATGATCACCCAAATAGTATCATTCCCACGTTGAGATCTAGGCAGGCCAGTAACAAAATCCATGGAAATTTGCTCCCATTTCCACTGTGGTATCTCAGGTTGTTGGAGTAGGCCTGAAGGTTTCTGGTATTCGGCTTAGACTCTCGCACAAGTCAAACACTTGCTAACGTAAGTTGCTATATGAGCTTTCATGCTAGGCCACCAATATGTAGTTTTCAAGTCGTGGTACATCTTATCCGAACCAGGATGTACTGAGTAGCGAGACTTATGAGCTTCATCCATTACAAGCTCACGTAAATTGCCATAGAGTGGGACCCAAATACGTCCTGTTACGTAGTAAGCACCGTCTTCCTTTTGTTCTAATCGTTGTCTTGAACCGCGTAGGGCTTCAGCCCTGACGTTTTCTGGTTTCAATGCTTCTACCTGAGCATCCCGTATCTGAGAAGGAAGACTAGACTGAATAGTGAGTTGCAACGCTCGTACACGCCTAGGTGTAGTATCCTTTCGACTGAGGGCGTCGGCCACCACATTGGCCTTGCCCGGATGGTACTTTATAGCACATTCGTAATCGTTCAGTAATTCGACCCATCGACGTTGACGCGTGTTCAATTCTTTCTGCTTGAAAATATGCTCGAGGCTCCTGTGATCGGTGTAGATGGTGCACTTGGTACCGTACAGGTAATGTCGCCATATCTTGAGCGCAAAAACAACAGCTCCCAGCTCTAGATCATGTGTAGTGTAATTCCGTTTGTGAATCTTAAGTTGGCGCGAAGCATAAGCAATGACTTTATCCCGTTGCATCAACACACATCCAAGACCTTGGATGGATGCGTCGCAGTAGACTACAAAATCGTCCGTGCCTTCAGGCAATGAGAGGATAGGTGCGCTACAAAGTCTATCCTTTAAGTGCTGAAACGCTGATTCCTGTGTATTACCCCAACGGTAAGCAACACATTTCTGTGTCAGTAGTGTAAGCGGCTGTGAAATCTTTGAGAAGTCTTTGATGAACCGTCTGTAATAACCCGTCAAACCCAAGAATTTGCGTATTTCGGTTGGTGTGCGAGGTGCAGGCCAGTTCTTGATCGAATCTACCTTGGATGGATCGACATGAATCCCATCCTTGTTTACCACGTGGCCTAGGAAGTGGACTTCGCGAAGCCAGAAGTCGCATTTTGAAAACTTGGCGTACAGCTGTTCCGTTCGAAGAAGTTCCAAAATAAGTCGTAAATGATGCTCGTGTTCCTCCTGACTCTTCGAGTAGATCAGGATGTCATCGATGAAAAAAATAACAAACTTGTCAAGATAAGGTTTGCACACCCTGTTCATAAGATCCATGAAAACCGCAGGCGCGTTCGTTAGCCCGAATGGCATGACCAAAAACTCGTAATGGCCGTAGCGAGTTCTGAATGCTGTTTTGGAGACGTCCTCATCCCGGACTCTCAGTTGGTGATAGCCTGACCTCAGGTCAATCTTCGAGTAATAGCTCGACCCTTGCAACTGGTCGAATAAGTCGTCGATGCGTGGAAGAGGATAGCGATTCTTCACAGTGACCTTGTTCAGTTCGCGGTAATCTATGCACATGCGGAAGATACCGTCTTTCTTCTTCCCAATTAATACTGGAGCTCCCCAGGGCGAAGAGCTAGGACATATGAAACCCTTTTCCAAAAGTTCTTGCAATTGTTTAGATAGTTCCTCCAGTTCAGTTGGAGCTAAGCGATATGGTGCTCGAGCTATGAGTGCTGCTCCTGGAGCTAGTTCTATCTGAAATTCGACCTGGCGATGAGGCGGTAACCCAGGTAACTCTTCAGGAAACACTTGAGGAAAGTGGCGTACAACAGGAATATCCTCTAACTGCTTCTCTTTCGTCGATGTATCTGTAATGAGTGCTAAAATAGTTGTGTGGCCCTTTCGCAACCACTTCTGTGCCTTCAAGAAGGAGATGATACCACTCATGACGCCACTCTTGTCGCCTTGAACTTCGAGAGGTTCTTTGCCAGTACGGGGAATACGAATGATCTTCTCTTTGCATAGGATTTCTGGTTGCTGTTGGGATAACCAATTCATCCCAATGACGATGTCGAAACTACCCAAAACTATAGGAATGAGATCGATAGAGAAAGTCTGACCAGCTAAGACGAGGTTACAACCCTAGACTATGTGACCACTGTGGTGTCTGATGCATCTATTGCACTTTGGGTGATTTCCTCGATATCCACCCTGCCTTTGACTACCAGAAGACTGTTGGCTGGGGCTCTGGTAATTATCTGTCTTTCGCTGCTGTGCCTGGGATTGAACCGAAGTTGAACCCTTGCTGGAGGTTCCATCCCATTTTCGCTTGTTGTCACTAGGAGTAGCAGTAGTGATAGCAGTAGTAGTAGCACTGATACGTTTAGGCATCCTGTTCTGTTCCACTGCCTGGTCTGTGAGACGATGAGAAAGACGAGTAACATCTTGAATAGTAGCAAGGTTAGCAGAAGTCACATGACTTTGAATCTCTGGTACTAAGCATTTGAGGTATAGCTCAATGCGCTTGATGGGAGGATCCACCATAGTTGGACATAACACTGCCAGTTCGTTGAATCGTTTCGTGTACGCTTCTATCTCTGGCCCCGTTATCTTCAGGTTAAGGAATTCCACTTCCAGCTTGTGGATGTCATCACGACTATAGTATTCACATTTGATCAGTTCCTTAAAATCATTCCATGGGGTGGCATTAGCAGCCGCCAGCCCCAGCATCTGAACTTGCGCGTTCCACCAAGTTAGCGCAGTGCCTTCGAGAGTACCAGTGGCGTACTTCACCCTACAAGCCTCAGGGCATTCACACATTTCGAAGACCGATTCGAGCTTCTCGAACCAGTGGAGGAGTCCAACGGCCCCCATTCAGTGCCACTGAAAGTACTAGAACGATAGTCCATGAAAGTTTGGAACGTGCACACAGGTGGCTGAGCGTGTTGACCTGTCGTGTGTGTAAGAGTAAACATACTTGAGCACGAGTGTTGGTTTACGAGAGTAGGATCTAAAGATCCTAGAGTAAGTGGTGATGGCAGGTTACACCTCCTGCCTGGGCAGCTGCGAGTGCTGCAGTACCCTGTTCAGTGATCGAAGCCGCCAACTGGGCTTGAGTTAGGTTAACGCGTCCACTCATGATCTTGATATCAAGAGGAACATGAGTGAGAGAGGTTCGCGAATAGTGCGATGACAGAAGAAAGTGAGTTCAAAAGTGTTTCAATCATCAGTCGTTACGTTTATCTAAGCATACCATGAGCAAAGTTCTATGTAATTCAAGCAAGTAGGTAAAGTAACATGAATAGTAGTACCTAAGATGTTGAGCCTTGCACGTGGAGCGAAGCGTCGTTGTGGATCGTTGAGAGCACTGTTCTGGTTATAGTCTGGTTTTAATAAAAACGTTTTCCCCATATTAAAACCGAGTTCTCTAAAACCAATGGCTCTGATACCAATCTGTCACACCCCCAAAATCCACATGCGGAGTACCACCGCTTGGAGGGGTGACTGACCAGGATCAAGCCACCAATTATATCAAACATAATAAGTAATAAAGTAATTTAAACCAAACGATATGAAAGGTGTCCAACAAAACATGTTAAGTGTATAGCGGAAGCATAATTGTAAACCCAATGAAAGTAATAAGTTCAAATGTTCAAATGTTTTTAACGTAGCATCCTCAATCCAAGTTCCACAACGACTGCGCCTCTCGTGCAAGCTCCAAGTACCTATGGTCCTGCAAGGCATGTAACAGAGAGTCAACAACTAGTTGAGCGAGTTCACAGTAAGTAAGTTCGTAATAGTAAGTTTGTTTCGTAACATGTGGCGCTACTAGGCCGATAGTATGTTCTATTAGTGGGGGCTTCCCATGTTTGCTTTTACACTAGACTATTTGTAACCATAAGTGTTCTTCTTACCGAGAACAGTAGTACGTACAAATTTTACGTAGGTTTTACGTAAGTGTCCTTCACAACCGAGGACAAGGGTACGCGGGGGTTTACGTAGGTTTTACGTAACTGTCCTTCCTGACTCCGGAAGACAGTAGCATGTTCTTGTTTACGTAGGTTTTACGTAAGTGCCTGACACAACCAAGGCAGTAGTGAGTATAAGTTCACGTAGGATTTACGTGAGTGTCCTTCGCAACCTGAGGACAGTGATGAGTACAAGTATACGTAGGTTTTACGTATGTATCCTGCGCATCCGAGGACGATGGTAGATAGTCTAGTAACAGTGTAAGTACGAGTATCTATTCAAATCTCATTCCTTCAATCCCCATTCCCATACCCTGGGAATCCCATGCCTTAGTAAAAGTGTGAACTCACCTTAGTTTGCTCGGTATGCTAAGTTAAGTGCTCACAATATATCAGTCAAGTCCTATATTTACGCACGTATGTTCAGTCAGTACATGTTTGTAAAGTTTCGCATGCAATGTTCGTCACATAGTGTGTAACAGTTAACATCAGGCATTACAAACAGTTAATCATCTATCAACAATTCATGTTTCAAATAACAGTCTTTCACAGCTTATTCTAGCATATTATCCAATAGCATGCTTAATACAGTTACTGACTTAGCATAATTTAATAAACAGTAGCATGGTTAAATTAGAACTAGTAGAGTTAACCTATGTAACATGGTTAACATACTTAACATGGTTAATGATTTAACAGAGTTAACCTGATTAACTGAATTATCAACTAACAGAATTAATAAACTGAATTAATAAACTAACAGGTTTATATTGAGCCGAAAACACTAAAACTCAAAAATCCTCCTGGCCAAAATCCCCTCATTGTGCCGAAATCACTTATGGATGAAATCCAACTTGGCCGAAATCAACATGGCCGAAATCACTTAGATGATTTCGTGGAAAAGGTGTTTTCATCTTAGTGTGTTTTCATCGATTACATCATCATCAACCAAATTCAGCTTTATCAATCATGCTCATCATCATTACTTTTATGATTCCCACATCAATGGCAGACAATGTTAAATGTTCTCATGTTGTGATTGGACCAAAAAAATATGTAATCATATGAATTATCAAAACACTAACCAACATCATCATAACATCATTCAATCAATCAAGCAATCTATGGACTCATTTATTCCAATAATCGATATATATATCATACAAGTTACTAAACCATTTCGAGATCCAGATCATCAATACAATTAGCATCATCATTCAGGCATCATATAATCAGAATGATTGGAATTTATTTAAATCAACAGACATAGTCAATCGGTTCAGAAATCATTAATAAAATAATTCATCAATTGCCGACAATTTTATATTGTTGTCATATTGCTATTTGACCAAACTTTGTAGTGGCTGCTAGTTTTATTTATTGACACACATGAAATTCTAGAGCACAATTCACACATATCAAATATAATTGGACCGATTTATGTAAAGTGTCTGACAATTCTATCCATTGCTACACACAAGCATACAACATAATCCATACTCAAGAATCAGTATAACTGTACATGCGATTCAAGGAGGTTTCATTCAATACATGAGAAGATTATACTAACCGAAAATAGAGAAGAAATAAAAAGAAGCTTCACAAAAGAATTGTTGCCGTCGTTCTCTAGGGATAGAGGCTCTAGGGTTTTGTGATTTTAGTTAATACGTAAGGGTTATGAACAAGTTATAACAAGTTGCCATTGGGCCGAGCCCACTGCTGTTTTGTTGACACATGGGTGGACGAAAACACATATAGTGTTTTCGGCCATGAGGTGTTTTCAGAGTGGTTTAGGGTATTGGCCATTGTTTTATTATTTAAGCAAGGTTTGTTTACATATGCTTACATAGTATACACATAACCATAACACTTATCTAGCACCTCAATTATATAAATAAAGTACACTTGAAATTAAGAACAATTTAACCTATTACAACGTGTTCAATTGTGAATGATCAAGTCGTGTAAATAAACAATCTCAACAATTATTACGAAGATGGAAATCTTGGAAACTCGAGTTACGCAAGCAGTCCCCAGACAGCATAAACTTGGCAGAAACATTGAATCAGGTCCCTTTCACTTGTGCACATGGTATTGGGCTATACTAGGGGCTCAAATGGTTTTCAAAAACCACTATCTTAAGGTGTATGGCCAAGATCAAAGCACGGTTTCCAAGAAACGATCTTAACGGCTCACCGAAAACTATAAATACCCCCCATGCCATTGCAAAACCCACTAGAATTTTGATTTGAGAAGCTCTAAGTTGAAACCTTTGTTTCATACCTGAGCTACTTGGATCAATATTAGCATTCGGGGACCCTTTGTAAGTGTTCCTTCGTTCTTTTATTGCTTTTCGAGTCCGAAAGTCAAACTTTGTTTGACTTTCTGCATTGACCAGTTTATGGTCAATGCGAAGTTCGTTTGAACTTCATAACGTGAGCGTAATCACGATGGTCATAGTCCCTAGTGACTATACCTACTGATTACCACGTTATCTAGGCTCAGTGACGAGCCGTAGTTTCGGCCAGAATACGTATTCTTGCGTATTTTGTAACCAAACTACTCTTAGGTATCAAAACCGTTTGTTTTGATACCAAACTTGTTTAGTTAAGCATGTTTCAACATGCTTAGCTCGTCACTTTTAGTTTTGTGCTTAGGGTCGTAAGGGTAAGCGATCTAATCAATCGCTTATGCTTTCGAACCCGACCCATTTGGTCGATCATTAGGATCCGACCAAACACATTAGGTGACCATAGTATATAGGGAATAACCTTCCGAGGTTATACCTTATGGTCGCTTCGTTAAGTAGTTGTATGATAGGTAGTATATATGCCTTAGGTAAATTACCAAAATACCCTTTTTCATGTGTAATCGGTAATTAAGCATATGTAACCTAAACTTTTGTCACATAACTGATTATGTAACATGTTTAGGCATATAACACTTGTCATAGGACTAGTTAGACGTTCCGAACGCGTTTCACGCGAACGACGCGTTAAAGTAGCATAAGCTACCTAAACGGGTCGTAATGGGTCGTAAGCACTTATGTTAGGTTTCATTTAGTATGTAGGCTTTGTTAAACCATATTACACGAGTCTCCACACTCGTTTGGTTTACGAACCCTCATTCTATCCGATCCTCCGATTTAGGTCCGGTTTATTATCATAGTTACCTATATTAGGTGCCGTTTGATTCCGTGATCTCTAGCATTGCTTGGTGGTTATCTTAGGACTTCTGAGCAATCTCAAGTGAGTACATAGACCCCTCTTTTACTGTTTTCAAACTGTTTTGGGGTGAAACACATGTGCCTACTTGCTACTTTCATGCTTTCCTGTTTTCACATCATATACATGCTATGTTCAATAGTACACTTATAGTACATTGTTTTACATTACATTTTATGCTATGTGTGCCCATTGTGTGCATACTTAGTACATTGTTTTACATTACATTTCATGCTATGTATGCCCATTGTGTGCATATTTAGTACAGTTGTTTCACGTCACATGCTATGTATGTCTATTGTTGCATACTTAGTACAGTTGTTTCACGTCACATGCTATGTAAGTCTATTGTTGCATACTAAGTACAGTTCACATGCTATGTATGTCCATTTGTTGCATACTTAGTACAGTTGTTTTCATCACATGCTTACATTTTGTTATGACATTTGGGTTGTTTAAAATGGAACAATACATTCATTAACATTAGCTACGTCGTTCGTTAGTAGGTAGTGGTACCATAGGAATTGACAACTCCCGTTCCTGAAATCCTGGGTTTGTTTGAATTGGAAGGAATGACCGAATTCGATACACATAACTTAGATAAACCTTTAATTTGTTTAAGGGTTTATCGCCACAGTCTCAAGGCTTGGATGTATGCATTTTCACAATACCGCATAAATGTTTGTATCAGTATAGCATGCATCTGTTCCACAAGACATAACTTTGATTTAAACCATGTTTTACTTCAATACCTTGTTTTTGTGCATTTCACATATGGTTTAGTTGATATATTTCACTTACCATACATGATATTTTTGGGTATACATTACATGATCTACATTAAACATAAACATTTTGACATTGATATACACAATTAGTGGTTTACATTGGACATAGACATTTCGATTTGGTTTACACATTAACACATGACAATTCATTTATACATAAACAATTTACATTGGTGGTTGGTTTGAGTAAGTGATTTGAGTAACGAGGCGTGTGTAATATGATACAAGCATGGTGGATACGCCGCCGGTACTTCCTATAAACAAGTGTTTGTACGATATTACATGTCGTAGCGTTACTTAAATCATTTCAATATTTGACATATTACGTTTTACATAAACAACTTATTTTCACAAGACATTGATTTACAAAACAACTTATCTTATACAAACTCATTTTTTCTTGGTTATTCATTTAAACTTACATTATTCTCTTATTTGTATATATCATTGTTTTTTTTAATGATTTACAAGACAAAGCAAATTACAAGGTTCATGACTAAACATTTTCTCAAACATAAGTCATGAATCCTATTTTTTTCAAAACCTATGTATCTCACAGGAATTTTTATGCTGATGTACCTATTTTCACATGTGTTTTCAGGAGCTTTTGCGTAGGATGATGATCGTGACACTATGGCGGACCTGTGCCTTAGAGAATAAAACTGAAGATAGACTAGTTTAATTATGTCATGAACTCTTTGATTCCTGGTTAAGACTATGTAACTCTCTTGTTTAATAAATAAAATATAACTTTATATGCCATGGTTGTGAAACAATAATTCTGTTACAACACTCCCCGACGTTTTCCGCCACGTTTTGTATGATCTACGTGGTCGGGGTGTGACAGAAGAGTTGGTATCAGAGCCAATGGTTATAGGGAATTAGGTTATTAGTAATTCTTTGACCTAGACTATAACTTTTCTAGGACCATAACACAAATTATCTTGTGTTTAGATCTTAAAACATGCATATCACCTATCCATAGGTGATTATCAAAACAAAAACCAAATTTTCCGAAACAATTTTTGAAAAACAATCATCTGTTTTTGGATGATTTATTACAAGGTTTTGAACCCTCTATTGTAAGGTTTTGAACCCTCTGTTATAAGTTTTTGAACCCCTTTGAGTTTTCAAAATCTCGTCAACGTTTTGGGTTTTAAATAACGTGAACACGTGCAAACTGGAAGGGTGAATGCCTGTACCCTGGGTTTTCTGTCTAAGGCTAGAGTGTTCGTATAAATCCACATAATCGGACCAGTCACTCTTACCTGGGAACTCTTGGGGTGAGTGTTCACTTATAGGCGAGCATGTCTTCGCGATACATTATTTTTGACCCATTTACTTTGATTAGTCATTGTGTGTTGTCTGTTTGCCTTATGGTAACAAACAAATGACCACCATCTTTGCTGTTGTCAATTTTTGTTTCATCTCATTCTTTTCACCCAATCATCTCACTCGTTTCCTTTCATGTTTTCCTCTTTTAGAATGCCTCCTCGACGCGAAAACCAGATAGCGACTGCCGAACTGGCAGAAATCATTGCGCAGCAGATGGCTGCTCAATTCCCAAACCTCTTTGCTCAATGGAACCAAGCCAACAACAATAACAATGCTCCATGCAAATACAAGGATTTTAACTCGGCGAAACCACTCAAGTTCAGTGGTACTGAAGGAGCAACTGGGCTTCTTCAATGGTTCGAGAGCATTGAGAATACTTTCCGCCACGTGTAGTGTCCTGACAATCGCAAGGTCGAGTTTTCTTCGAGTGTGTTTCCGAAGAGGGCTCTCACATGGTGGAACGGGGTTTTGAGAGACCGTGGTGCAGAAGTTGCTCTAGCACAGACATGGGCTGAACTTAGGGCTCTTATGATGAGGGAGTTCTGTCCTCGTCATGAACAGCGAGCGTTGGAGAAAGAGTTTGATGACTTGAAACAAGACAGTGGCGAGCACAGGGCATATACTGATAGGTTTGAGGAGCTGAGTTTGCTATGCCCAACGATGGTTACCCCACTCGACAAGGCTATCGAAAGATACATCGATGGTCTACCTGACTCAGTAAAAGACATCATTACTGGTAGTAACCCTGCCAAACTCCGTCAGGCTATCGAGTTAGCAGCGACATTGACTGAGTCGCAGATTCGGAAGAATAAGTTACACAGGAAGGGTGACAAGGGCAAGAAACAATCGTCTGACAAAGAGGATAGCAAGAAAGGTCAAAACAAGAATGGAAAGAATTCTGGTTCTTCAAGAGGGTCAAGGAAGCGTAAGGCTTCCCAAAATTTTGCTGTTACTGCCCAAGCTAACCAGGCAGCTCCCAACCCACCCGCACAGCCTCCAGCGAAGAAGCCCTATTCAGGGAATGCACCTTTGTGCAATAGATGCAACAGTCACCATCAGCTGCAACATCCGTTCCGTTTCTGTAATAACTGTGGGAAGTCGGGTCATCTTGCCAATGTTTGTCGGTTTGCTCAGAATCGGGCAGTTCAGAACCTGGCTCAACAAGTTGCTCAGCCTCCTGCTCAGCAACAGGGTCAAGCTGCACGACCACACTACCCACCAGGTGCTTGTTATAACTGTGGGGATCTGACCCACTACCGTAATCAATATCCAAGATTGGTGAATGCGAATCCAGCTCAGGCTCCGGCTCGAGGTCGAGTCTTCAACATGAATGCCCAAGAGGCACAGGCGGACAATAACGTGGTGAACGGTACGTTCTTTATTAATAATCAGCCTGCATCTGTTCTTTTTGATTCGGCTGCCGACAAGAGTTTTGTGTCATTGTCTTTTGAGCCAATGCTTCGCGTGTCTAGAACGAAACTAGGTAAACCTTTGACAGTAGAGGTTGCTAGTGGTGAACCCATTATTATTGATTCTGTTCTTCGCAACTGCCAGTTGAACCTTAACGATCATCTTTTTCCTATCGACCTCACGCCAATGCAACTTGGAAGCTTCGACGTTATAGTAGGTATGGATTGGTTATCCAAGCATCACGCAGAGGTAGTTTGTTTCGAGAAGATAGTTCGTGTGCCGCTTCCGACAGGTGAGATCCTACAGGTTCATGGTGAGAAACCTACTGGTGGTCTCAAGCTCATGTCTTGTTTTAAAGCTCGGAAATATCTGCGGAAGAACTATGTGGCCTTCTTAGCACATGTTACAGCAGATAAAGGCAAGGGCAAGTCCATTTCAGATATTCCTGTCGTTCGGGATTATTCTGAAGTATTCCCTGAAGATTTACCTGGTCTACCTCCAGCACGCCAAGTCGAGTTTCGCATTGATCTCGTACCTGGTGCAAATCCCATTGCCAGAGCTCCATATCGTCTTGCACCGTCTGAGATGCAAGAGTTGTCTAAGCAGCTTCAGGAGCTCTCTGACAAAGGTTTTATACGTCCTAGCTTTTCACCTTGGGGTGCTCCCGTTCTTTTTGTCAAGAAAAAGGATGGATCTTTTAGGATGTGTATCGATTATCGTGAGCTTAACAAGCTTACCATCAAGAATTGATATCCCCTACCGCGCATAGACGATCTCTTTGATCAGTTACAGGGCGCTTCTTATTTCTCGAAGATTGATCTGCGTTCCGGGTATCATCAACTTCGTGTGCATGAAGAAGATATTCCCAAGACAGCTTTCCGCACTCGTTATGGGCATTATGAGTTCACAGTCATACCATTCGGTTTGACTAATGCTCCTGCTGTTTTCATGGACTTAATGAATAGGGTCTGCAAGCCTTATTTGGATCAGTTCGTTATTGTTTTTATTGACGACATCTTGATATACTCTAAGACGCGAGCTGATCACGAGCAACATCTTCGTCTTACTTTGGAACTCCTAAAGAAAGAGCAACTTTTTGCCAAATTCTCCAAGTGTGAATTTTGGCTTAAAGAAGTTCAATTTTTAGGACATATTATCAACGAACAAGGTATTCATGTAGATCCCTCCAAGATCAGTGCGATTAAGGATTGGGACACGCCTACTACTCCTACTGAGGTTCGTTCTTTTCTTGGTCTAGCGGGTTATTATCGTCGCTTCATAGAAAACTTCTCGAAGATTGCAGTTCCTCTAACTGCTCTAACTCAGAAGAACAAACCCTTTGATTGGGGATTCAAACAAGAGGAAGCTTTTCAAAACTTGAAGCGGAAGCTTTGCGATGCGCCTGTTCTATCATTGCCTGAGGGTGATGATGATTTTGTAGTGTATTGTGATGCATCGAAACTGGGTCTTGGCTGTGTTCTAATGCAAAGGAACAAAGTCATAGCATATGCATCGAGGCAGTTGAAGATACATGAGAAAAACTACACCACTCATGATCTTTAGTTAGGTGCAGTTGTTTTCGCTCTAAAGATCTGGAGACACTATTTGTACGGAACAAAATGTGTGGTTTTCACTGACCACAGAAGTCTTCAACATATCTTCAATCAGAAAGAACTCAACATGAGGCAACGACGTTGGGTTGAGCTACTAAACGACTATGACTGCGAAATTCGCTACCATCCTGGTAAGGCGAATGTCGTAGCCGATGCATTGAGTCATAAGGAACGTACTAAGCTTCATTGTGTACGTGTTCAATCTGTTATTCAAGCTCGATCCGATATCCAGGCACGCATTTCTCAGGCTCAACAATCTTGTATTTCACAGGGTTTGATGGATAAGGAATTTCCCTATCGCATAACACCTGATCTGGAACTGAAGGACAATGGATCGTATTACTTCATGGACCGTTTGTGGGTCCCAAGCCAAGATAACCTTCGCACCTTGCTTATGGATGAAGCCCATAAGTCTCGTTATTATGTTCATCCTGGCTCAGATAAGATGTATAAGGATCTTCGTATTCAGTATTGGTGTCCTGGTATGAAGAAAGACATTGCCTTATATGTATCAAAATGCCTTACATGTCTTAAGGTTAAGGCTGAACATCAGCGTCCTTCTGGTTTATTGGTGCAACCAGAGATCCCAGTTTGGAAATGGGAAACCATTACTATGGATCTTGTTACCAAACTTCCACGCACAAAGAAAGGTCATGATGCCATCTGGGTAGTCGTTGATCGTCTTACTAAGTCAGCACATTTCTTGCCAATCCGTGAGGGCTTTCCTGCTGACAGACTTGCAAAAATCTATGTGGATGAAATTGTAGCTCGACATGGTGTTCCTTTGAACATCATTTCTGACAGAGATGCTTGTTTCACTTCTCATTTTTGGAGAACCATGCAATCTGCTATGGGGACCCAACTTAATCTGAGCACGGCTTATCATCCACAAACGGATGGTCAATCTGAAAGAACAATCCAGACTCTGGAGGATATGCTTAGAGCTTGTGTGATCGACTTTGGTGGTAGTTGGGATTCACATCTTCTGTTAATTGAATTCTCCTACAACAACAGTTATCACACCAGCATCAAAATGGCTCCTTTCGAAGCTCTCTATGGTCGAAAATGTCGTTCACCAGTCTCCTGGAATGAGATCGGCGAGGCTCAGCTTACTGGACCTGCCCTCATTTTAGAGACAACTGATAAGGTCAAGAAAGTTCGTGATAACCTTCAGACAGCTAGAAGCCGTCAAAAGAGTTACGCGGACCCAAAACGCAAGCCCTTGGAATTTCAAGTCGGTGATCGAGTATTACTTAAAGTCTCACCTTGGAAAGGTGTGATCAGATTTGGAAAGAAAGGAAAACTTGCACCTAGATACGTTGGACCATTCAAGATCGTCGAAAGAATCCGTAAGGTAGCCTACAGACTTGAGTTACCTCCTGAACTTGGAAATGTTCATCCAACTTTTCACGTGTCTAATCTCAAGAGGTGTTTAGCTGATGAGAACCTCCACATACCGCTTAACGGAATTCGTGTTGACAAAACACTGAAATTTGTTGAGAAGCCAGTGGAAATCATGGAACGTGAAGTCAAGTGGCTTAAACGCAAACGCAATCCTTTGGTCAAAGTTCGCTGGGAAGCTAAACGTGGACCCGAGTTTACTTGGGAACGCGAAGATCAAATGAAGGCGAAATATCCGCATATTTTCCCACGAGTTTCCTCTAAATAAATTTCGGGACGAAATTTCCACAAGTAGGGGAGACTGTAACATCTGTGCTTGTAATCATTGTGAACAGTTCTATTATCAATAAAACAATGTTATTTGATCCCAATGTTTTGTTTGGTTGTGTTTTACATTTTTCATGTTTTGACTTTTATTCAATTTCAAACTCTATATCACTTTCTGGAGAGTTATACGCAAACTGGTGCATAAACGTAATCAGTTTAATGCGAAAAATACTCCGGAACATCAACATATACTTAAAATACCTTAAATAACCTTTACATAACTTATAAATAAGTTCTGAAGGCTTTGGTATGGCAAAAACAAGTTAATTCGCTTACAGGGACTAAACTTGACAAACTGCGAAAGTATGCCAATTTGAACTGTAACGAACATTCTGGAACATGACCATAAGTTAAACATACCATAAATATCCTTTACATAGCTTAGAAATAGCCTTTGAGGGGTTCGGTGTGCTAAAATAAACTTTTGGCTCATTCAGGGAGTAAAAGCGTCAAAAAGTGCACAAGTTTGCACTTTCGCGCATAACTTACGTTCTGAATACATCCGTACATCCAAAAAAATTTATGTAAGCACTAAAACATTTTATTTTAGTGTTTGGCATAAGAAAAATCCATTCGTCGCGTCATTTGGATCGTTTTTCGCGCTTATGCGCATTCCGTCGTAATTAACCGAACATCGCGATCGTACGGCCAAACGAACCGACATCCGAGATATTTTTTAGCACATTTTAAGTTACCTATACTTTAACTTCATTTTAGAGCTTTGAAATGGGGTTAACGGGCCTTAAACGTGTCGGAAATAGCTCAAAACACTAACAGGGACCAAATCTGCCATTCTGCCAAAGTTGGTGCTTGCGCACCTCAACACTGGGAGTGTTATGGTGCGCAAGCAGTCCCCAGACAGCAGAAACTTGGCAGAAACATTGAATCAGGTCCCTTTCACTTGTGCACATGGTATTGGGCAATACTAGGGGCTCAAATGGTTTTCAAAAACCACTATCTTAAGGTGTATGGCCAAGATCAAAGCACGGTTTCCAAGAAACGATCTTAACGGCTCACCGAAAACTATAAATACCCCCCATGCCATTGCAAAACCCACTAGAATTTTGATTTGAGAAGCTCTAAGTTGAAACCTTTGTTTCATACCTGAGCTACTTGGATCAAGATTAGCATTCGGGGACCCTTTGTTAGTGTTCCTTCGTTCTTTTATTGCTTTTCGAGTCCGAAAGTCAAACTTTGTTTGACTTTCTGCATTGACCAGTTTATGGTCAATGCGAAGTTCGTTTGAACTTCATAACGTGAGCGTAATCACGATGGTCATAGTCCCTAGTGACTATACCTACTGATTACCACGTTATCTAGGCTCAGTGACGAGCCGTAGTTTCGGCCAGAATACGTATTCTTGCGTATTTTGTAACCAAACTACTCTTAGGTATCAAAACCGTTTGTATTGATACCAAACTTGTTTAGTTAAGCATGTTTCAACATGCTTAGCTCGTCACTTTTAGTTTTGTGCTTAGGGTCGTAAGGGTAAGCGATCTAATCAATCGCTTATGCTTTCGAACCCGACCCATTTGGTCGATCATTAGGATCCGACCAAACACATTAGGTGACCATAGTATATAGGGAATAACCTTCCGAGGTTATACCTTATGGTCGCTTCGTTAAGTAGTTGTATGATAGGTAGTATATATGCCTTAGGTAAATTACCAAAATACCCTTTTCATGTGTAATCGGTAATTAAGCATATGTAACCTAAACTTTTGTCACATAACTGATTATGTAACATGTTTAGGCATATAACACTTGTCATAGGACTAGTTAGACGTTCCGAACGCGTTTCACGCGAACGACGCGTTAAAGTAGCATAAGCTACCTAAACGGGTCGTAATGGGTCGTAAGCACTTATGTTAGGTTTCATTTAGTATGTAGGCTTTGTTAAACCATATTACACGAGTCTCCACACTCGTTTGGTTTACGAACCCTCATTCTATCCGATCCTCCGATTTAGGTCCGGTTTATTAACATAGTTACCTATATTAGGTGCCGTTTGATTCCGTGATCTCTAGCATTGCTTGGTGGTTATCTTAGGACTTCTGAGCAATCTCAAGTGAGTACATAGACCCCTCTTTTACTGTTTTCAAACTGTTTTGGGGTGAAACACATGTGCCTAGTTGTTACTTTCATGCTTTCCTGTTTTCACATCATATACATGCTATGTTCAATAGTACACTTATAGTACATTGTTTTACATTACATTTTATGCTATGTGTGCCCATTGTGTGCATACTTAGTACATTGTTTTACATTACATTTCATGCTATGTATGCCCATTATGTGCATATTTAGTACATTTGTTTCACGTCACATGCTATGTATGTCTATTGTTGCATACTTAGTACAGTTGTTTCACGTCACATGCTATGTAAGTCTATTGTTGCATACTTAGTACAGTTCACATGCTATGTATGTCCATTTGTTGCATACTTAGTACAGTTGTTTTCATCACATGCTTACATTTTGTTATGACATTTGGGTTGTTTAAAATGGAACAATACATTCATTAACATTAGCAACGCCGTTCGTTAGTAGGTAGTGGTACCATAGGAATTGACAACTCCCGTTCCTGAAATCCTGGGTTTGTTTGAATTGGAAGGAATGACCGAATTCGATACACATAACTTAGATAAACCTTTAATTTGTTTAAGGGTTTATCGCCACAGTCTCAAGGCTTGGATGTATGCATTTTCACAATACCGCATAAATGTTTGTATCAGTATAGCATGCATCTGTTCCACAAGACATAACTTTGATTTAAACCATGTTTTACTTCAATACCTTGTTTTTGTGCATTTCACATATGGTTTAGTTGATATATTTCACTTACCATACATGATATTTTTGGGTATACATTACATGATCTACATTAAACATAAACATTTTGACATTGATATACACAATTAGTGGTTTACATTGGACATAGACATTTCGATTTGGTTTACACATTAACACATGACAATTCATTTATACATAAACAATTTACATTGGTGGTTGGTTTGAGTAAGTGATTTGAGTAACGAGGCGTGTGTAATATGATACAAGCATGGTGGATACGCCGCTGGTACTTCCTATAAACAAGTGTTTGTACGATATATATCATTGTTTTTTTGAATGATTTACAAGACAAAGCAAATTACAAGGTTCATGACTAAACATTTTCTCAAACATAAGTCATGAATCCTATTTTCTCAAAACCTATGTATCTCATAGGAATTTTTATGCTGACGTACCTATTTTTACATGTGTTTTCAGGAGCTTTTGCGTAGGATGATGATCGTGACACTAGGGCGGACCTGTGCCTTAGAGAATAAAACTGAAGATAGACTAGTTTAATTATGTCATGAACTCTTTGATTCCTGTTTAAGACTATGTAACGCTCTTGTTTAATAAATAAAATATAACTTTGTATGCCATTGTTGTGAAACAATAATTCTGTTACAACACTCCCCGACGTTTTCCGCCACGTTTTGTATGTTCTACGTGGTCGGGGTGTGACAAAAAGTCAGTCATGAACCTTGTAAATTGATTTGTTTTGTAAATCGTTTGAAAAACAATAAGTTCATATGATATTTATAAATAAGAGAATATTGTATGGTTATATGAATAACCAAGTAAAATGAGTTTGTATAAGATAAGTTGTTAGTAAAACAATGTCTTGTGAAAAGTATGTTATTTGTATAAAATGTTATATGTCTCAAATTGAAATGATTCAAATAACGCTACGATAGGTAATACCATGCAAACACTTATATATAGGAAGTACCAGCGGCGTATCCACCATGCTTGTATCATATTACACACGCCTCGTTACTTAAATCACTTACTCAAACCAAACCACCAAAGTAAAATGTTTATGTATAATCAAATGTCAAAATGTTTATGTGAAAACCATGTCTAATGTCTATGTCTAATGTTTATGTCTAATGTAAATCATGAATTGTGTATGTAAATGTCAAAATGTTTATGTATGGTAAGTGAAATATAACAACTAAACCATATGTAAAATGCACAAAAACAAGGTATTGAAGTAAAACATGGTTTAATCAAAGTTATGTTTTGTGAAAAAAAATGCATGCTATACTGATATAAACATCTATGCGGTATTGTGAAAATTCATACATCCAAGCCTTGCGACAGTCGGATAACCCTTTTAGTAAAGGTTATCAAAAGAAATGTATTCGGATTCGGTCATTCCTTACGTCCAAACAAACCCGAGATTTCAGGAATGGGATTTGTCAAGTCCTATGGTACCACTACCTAATACCGAGCGGCATGATCGGTGTTAATGAATGTACATTGTCCCATTTAAACAAACCAAATGTCATACAAAAAATGTAAGCATGTGATGAATAAAATAATGTACTAAGTATGCACACAATGGGCATACATAGAATAGAATGTAATGTAAAATAATGTACTAAGTACGCACACAATGGGCATACATAGCATAAAATGTAATGTAAAATAATGTATTAAGTACGCACACAATGGGCATACATAGCATAAAATGTAATGTAAAATAATGTACTAAGTACGCACACAATGGGCATACATAGCATAAAATGTAATGTAAAATAATGTACTAAGTACGCACACAATGGGCATACATAGCATAAAATGTAATGTAATGTAAAATAATGTACTAAGTACGCACACAATGGGCATACATAGCATAAAACACAATGAAATCATGTACTATAAATGTACTAATGAACATAGCAAGTATATGATGTGAAAACAGGAAAGCATGAAAGTAACAAGTAGGCACATGTGTTCCACCCCAAAATGTTTGGAAAACAGTAAAAGAGGGGTCTATGTACTCACATAAACACCTTGAAAACATTTAAAAGAGGGGGTTCTATGTACTCACTTGAGATTGCTTAGTAGTCCTTGAGTAACAACCAAACAATGCTAGAGATCACGGATATCAAACGGCACCTAATATAGATAACTACATTAATAAACCGGACCTATGTCGGAAGATCGGATAGAATGAGGGCTCGTAAACCAAATGAGTATGGGAACTCATGTAGTATGGTTTTAACAAAGCCTACATACTAAATGAAACCTAACCTAAGTGCTTACGACCCATTACGACCCGTTTAGGTAGCTTATGCTACTTTAACGCGTCGTTCGCGTGAAACGCGTTCGGAAAGCCTAACTAGTCCTATGACAAGTAAAATATGCCTTAACATGTCTAATATTGTTACCAAATCAGTTTAGATACCAAAAGTTATGTTACATATGCTTAAAATGAATTTTGGCGTAAAAAGGGCATTTTGGTAATTTACCTAAGGCATATAAACTACCTATCATACAACTAACTAAACGCCGTGACCATAAGGTATAACCTCGGAAGGTTATTCCCTATATACTATGGTCACCTAATGTGTTTGGTCGGATCCTAATGATCGACCAAACGGGTCGGGTTCGAAAGTATAAGCGATTGTTTAGATTGCTTACCTTACGACCCTATATAAGCACTAAACTAAAAGTGACGAGCTAAGCATGTTAAAACATGCTTAACTAAGTTTAGAAAACAGGTTTGGTATCAAAACAAACGGTTTTGATACCTAAAAGTAATTTGGTTACAAAATACGCAATAACACGCATTTTGGCCGAAACTACGACTCGTCACTGAGCCTAGATAACGTGGAAATCAGTAGGTATAGTCACTAGGGACTATAACCATCGAGATTACGCTCACGTTATGAAGTTCAAATGAACTTCGTGTTGACCATAAACTGCTCAACACAGAAAGTCAAACATAGTTTTACTTTCGGACTAGAAAAGTGATAAAAGAACGAAGGAACACTTACAAAGGGTCCCCGCAAGATTGATAATCCAAGTATTCTCAGGTATGAGGTGATGAAACACCCCAACTTAGAGAATTCTCAGATTTCAAGTGGGTTTTGCAAATGAATGGGATGGGTATTTATAGGATATGCAAGACCGTTAGGATCGTTTCTCGATATCCGGGCTTTAATCTCACCCCTACACTTGTTGGAATTTCCATGGAACTTGCTATTTGATGCACTTTTGACACGTTTAAGCCCCGTTAACCCCATTTCAAAGCTCTAAAATGAATTTAAAGTATAGGGAACTTAAAATGTGCTCAAAAATATCTCGGGTGTCGGTTCGTTTGGCCGTACGATCGCGATGTTCGCTTAATTACGACGGAATGCGCATAAGCGCGAAAATCGATCCAAATGGCGTGACGAATGGATTTTTCTTATGCCAAACACTAAAATAAAATATTTTAGTGCTTACATAACTTTTTGGATGTCCGGATGTATTCAGAACGTAAGTTATGCGTGAAAGTGCAAACTTGTGCACTTTTTGACACTTTTAGTCCCTGAATGACCCAAAAGTTTATTTTAGCACACCGAATCTCTCAAAGCCTATTTCTAAGCTATATAATGGATATTTAAGGTGTGTTTAACTTATGCTCATGTTCCGGAATGTCTGTTACAGTTCAAATTGGCATACTTTCGCAGTTTGTCAAATTTAGTCCCTGTAGGCGAATTAACTCGATTTTGCCATACCAAAGCCTTCAAAACTTATTTCTAAGTTATGTAAAGGTTATTTAAGGTATGTTAAGCCTATTTCACTATTCCGGAGTGTTCGTTGCATTAAACGGGTTATATTTACGCATCAGTGCGCGTATAACCTTCCAGAAAGCGATTTAAAGCTTGAAATCGAACAAGAATTGATATGTGCAAAGGATACACATATTTATACAAATCCCAAGTATGAAATACACTATTTCATTGATACAGCATTTGTTTGATGGCCGTGGAGGCACAGGTGTCACAGTCTCCCCTACTTTAGGAAATTTCGTCCCGAAATTTTTATTTAGAGGAAACTTGTGAGAGTTTTAAACATGAAGTTGAAAAGATCGAACAACATTGGTTAGGGTTTTGAACTTCTATTAACTTTAATAACATCATGCTTGCAATGTAAGAGGGATACTTATATACAAGTATATGAAGCGTTATTGGTGCGTCCACCGTACCTCCATTACATCGTTCTCATTTTGTTATTGTTGTCACTACCGGTTCTTACACATAATAAATCGTACTGGGTTTCTGTGCACTAAATTTCATAATTATGTATGCGTCCATAATTAGGCAATTCCTTGCATAGTTCACACAGTCTATTTTATAATGTGTAGGAGAAAACCAAATGAACAAACCTGTGATGAGTGTGACTAGACCACCATAGGGTCCCTTTTATTAAATCAATAAATGATTTTAATAGACAACCAAGGAGTCCTTTCAGCTTATATCATCACATGTCATTCTTAACCAGATTTTTTTTGAATCAATCTTTTTGACTAGACCCCTAAAAGGGTCTCTTATGAATCATGGGATGGTACTATATAATCCAAGGGTCTTAACTATTACATAGAAGCCCATTAAGGATTTAAGGTAGTACCTTTTTGAATATCCTACTACGAATCCCTCATATGAAGATATGAAAGATTCTACGAGGATTTGGATAACGAATATCTAGAGTATACAAAAACACAAAATGCATAAAAGAAAACACTAGATGCATAAACACATAGTCATATAACCACAAAGATTGTTTATCTAGATCTTTAATTTGTTAATTTGTTTTGCTAACAGAGCACATGTATTTAAAGCACACTAGGAATCCATCTCGTGGATTTCATTTGGTACTTTAAACATTATCAAGAATCTAACTATAAAGATAGAAAGATTTTTAAAAGAAGGAACCGAAATGTTCAAATTTAGTTACAATAGGAATCCAATCAAGGACTCTGATTTGAATGATAATCATCCACAATGTTAGTGCAGTATGTATATCGCCTCCGTCATCTCAAGATCGTAGCTGAAACAATTTAAATCTAGCCTTATATTGTAATATCTAGAAAAAAGGCAAGGTGGCAATATTGTAAATAAGAGGAAAGCTCTTATAAGCCTTGGCCTATAAATAGATGTGTTAGGGTTAGAGTTTAGAACTTTTGCTACTTTTGGCATTTGGAGCTTTGGAGATCTAGATCTAGAGAGAGAGAGTTTAGAGAGAGAAAGCTCGTGTACGTGATTCAGGTGCTGTACTATATCAGATCTTTAAATAGAATCACGGTTATAATTACGTCACGTGTGTTCGGTCAAGCATGTTCACGGATTCCGCATGTTGAACGTGTTGTTACGCAATCGAAACGGAGTCAAAACCGGTCCTAACAAGTGGTATCAGAGCAGGAGCTCGATTGCACGGATCAAACGCACGATTTCGCACAGAAATTCATCAGATTTAGATCCAAATTTCACTCAGATTTGTCAAAATTCTTCATCTTTACATCTTCTTCACATTTTTATCTGAAAAACGCCAAATTAAACGACTTTTTACGGATAAAAATTGCTGATTTTTGGATATGTTGTGCGAAAACAATTGATCTATAAGCCTATAAATTTTCAGAACTTAATTCGAAGCCGTTTAAGAGAAATCTAAATTTTTGTGATTCGAAAGTTTGTAAAAATGTTGAATATTGCTGCTGTTATGGTTACTGTTCACCGCGCGGATGACCATCCGTTGCATAACATCTCATTAAAAGTTTGACTTTGTTGACTGTTACAGATCACCACCCGTACGGATAGCACCCACCCGTGCGGATAACATCATTTCCCAACCGTGCGGATAGCATAGAAGTCCACCCGCACGGACAGCAATCCGTGTCATAGCAACCCACCCGCACGGACAGCAATCTGTGTCATAGCAACCCACCCACACGGACAGCAATCCGTGTCATAGCATCCCACCCGCCCGGACAGCCATACTCCATCATTCTGTATAACAGTTTAACTGTTGTTGTTTTGAAGAAGACGATCAACAGTGACATCGACGAACCTTCATATTGCTCGACGAACCTTGCATTTTGACGAACATTATATTTTGTTTGACCACCGGCCTATGATATCTGTTTAAAGCTTATCGAAACAATCATCTTTGTGAAACAATTAATATCATCGGCCCATGTGCATACTTTATCAATTCTTGTGTGTTGACAGTAGAGGCCCAATAGGAGAATTATATGAACAGACTTGTCGGACATTATATTTGTTCTTAAAACAGTTTGCATGTGAAAGATATTAAAGAGTTTGTTAGCTTATCATGTGAATTCATCGACCCAAGATTCATAATAGTTGAGGTCCTATAAAAATTGAGTCTTATCAATTTTGTCGTCCATTTTAGATAAAGAATCAATTTTGTCTCATGATATTTCAGTTCGTTGATTGTTTGTGATTCAGGTGCTTGTAAATCGAGAAGATCACATCATGGCTGAAGAATTTTTCAATACTTTCTACAATGCGTTTACCTCGGATACAGTGCAAGGCTCAATCGATACACCCAAAGTGATAACGAAAACCATCAAAGACAACATTAACAATGACAACTTTTATGGAACCTATTCAAAACCTCCGAAGCTGAATAACATTGAGGATTATGTTTGGTGGAAGGAGAGGTTTGTCAATTGGACGAAGGCATATGCACATGAGAGTTGGTTTTGTTTGAAGTTTGGTTATGATAACCCAGTAAATGACAAAGGAGAAGAAATTCTGATCAAAGATTATTCAGAAGAAGACAAAAAGAAATTTTCATACGAACAGAAAATGATTGCTTTAATCCAGCAAGCAGTTCGAGATGATATTTTTCATTGTTAATACATGATGGGTCATCGCAGTCTGTGTGGAAAGCTTTAAAGGCAAAGGCTAAGGGGGGTAAACAAATTCAGGAAAACAAAATCGCGCTATTAAAAAAAGAATTTGATTTGTTTGACAGTTTAAAAGGAGAGACAGTAAGGCAAATGATTGAGAGGTTTTGCCATTTAAAAATTGAACTTGAAAGGTTTAAAATTGTGAAAACTAGAGAAGAAATTGTTGATAAAGTAATTGAAGCGTTACCACGAGCTGATCAGTGGCAAACGTTTGTTTTTATCTTGAAAAATGATGATAAATTTGATACAATTTCTCTTGATGCATTGTTAGAAAAGATTGAGAGTCATGATCTGGAGCTACAAAAGCAAAACAAGATGAGTGGTTCATCGCATCATCAGAATGTTGGTCTATACTACAAAGGCAATGTACCTTCGGAGAAAGTTGTCAGTTCACCAAAGACAGCATTCAGTGGTGAAAAGATGAAAGAACCACAAACAACTTCATCAAGTTACCATTCTGGATATCATTCATCTTCAAAATCAAGTTCTGATGAAGCAGAGGAGATTCTGTGCAACATTGCTCTCAAATTGAAGAATTCTCCTGCAATGAGCATCAATGCAGCTAAGCAGCAAATGAGTTTTCTTGCATCTGTTCTGGAGTCGTATGAAGGTCTGGTGGCTGGCAAAATTGGAAACTCAGGATTAACCAAAGAAGACTACGACCAGATTGATCCAGAAGAAATGGAGCTCATAGACATTCGTTGGTGATTGGAAAGTTTCATACGCAGAGCTCAAAGATACATGGAGATTACCGGGAAACAATCGTTAGGTGGTCCGTCAACGAAGCTTGGATTCAACAAATCCAAAGTGACCTGCTTCAGATGCAAGCAAAAGGGTCATTTCAAAAGAGAATGTAGAAATTCTGAAGTTGCTGAATCTGAGAGACCTTTTAACGATGATTATAATCGAAAGGCGATATACCACCGTAGTAAAGAAGAGCCGAAAATGATCGAAGATAAACCCAGAGATAAGTCCAGAGCTTATGTCGTAATTCATGACGATGAAGGTTTTGACTGGAGTCAGATTCTTCCAGATGAAGATCGTCCTGTAACAGCTCATGGCAGAAATGCATCAAAAGCCCAGCATCATGTTCTTGTTGCTGAAATTCGTGAAGAAATCAAAGTAAAAGACACAGTTGAGATAAAAGAGAAAACTCGAGAAGAGATTTTGAAAGAAAAGACTGAAAGAGAAAGATTCATTGTGGGGTGCAGAATGGAAAAAAATGCAAGAAGAATATGAGAATGTTGTTGCAAACAAAAGATGGGATAAGAAGCAATAATGTTTTGTTAACAAACAAGGTGAACCGGTTGTTCCAAGAAGTGACATAGTTCATGATGATGTTCTTCTTGTTATTCCTCGATCCGGCGAATATTACTCAAATGTTGCAAAAGACAAAACATATGTAAAAAGGCTGGATAAAATCATTAGAGATGCTATGACAACAAAGCTGAGGAAGAGGAATGAAGAACGAATGAAGAAAAATGTTGAAGAGATGGTAAACAATCTGAAGAAAGCTGCTGAAGAGGTTAAAGCAGAAGCAGTTAAAGAAGAAGATGTGAAGATTGTTGAAGAAGTGAAAGAAGAAGTGGTGGTGAATGTGGAAGTTGTGAAAAAAGTTGTTACTAAAGAACAGCAGGTTGGAGAAATTGAGAAGAATATTGAAAGTTTGATTGAAGTGAAGAATGGGAATTTGAAAGTTGCTGGTGATGAAGTTGGTGTTGATATTGAAGCTATTGATGAAAAGCAGCAGAAAGAAGTTGACCAGACAGAAACTGAAGAAAACACCGAAGTGCCAATCACTGAGGTAAATTCTGACACTGAAACTCAAATTAAAATCGATGAACAGTGCAAGAAATGCATGGAACCATGAAGTTCTTGTACTGAAAAAGACGAAAAGTTCAGAACAAGAGATCTTGAATTCACAAAAATTGAAACTGTTTTTAAAAGAAAATACAAAGAAATGTTTGAAAATGAAAAAGTTTTGAAAGATAATGATGAAAAACTTTTGGAAAAATGTAAAAAGTTAGAAAAAGAAAATGAAGTTTTGAAAGAAAAGGTTTCAAAAATGACAGAAGAATGTGATAAAAAAGAGAATGCTTTTCAGGAAATGAAAAAGGAATATGATTTAATAAAATTGGCTTATCACATTTGTTGGACCGTTTGCGTGACCCTAAACGTCAGTAAAGCGGTTCATCTTCGAATACGAAGGCGGAATCAACGTATACAAAGTCATAACAGCTCTCAGATCCTTTTAACTTCTTTATATTATCAATTTCCAATGTTTACATGTGTTTCTGACTTGATTTTGACAGAGTTTCGATGCCTACACAATGATCTGATTTCTCTCCAACTCTCCTAAATGAGATCGACACTCACCTATTTATAGTAGATCTGATTCCACCCCAACTGACATGATACATCAGGAGCGGAATCACAGGAGCGGAATCAGCAAGTTACCTCAGGAGCGGAATCACTACTTTAGACCTCTAGGAGCGGAATCACTACTTAACATAAGAACCTGATTCCACTCCAAATGACACAAGTGTCATTTGGGGCGGAATTACAATCTAAAATCACTATTTCATTTCCGAGCTCCAAACTAACCTATCTAGACCTAAGACACAACTCAGACGTAGTCATCAGACATTCCGTGTACCAACAGACTCCCCCTTGGATGATGATGAAGTCTTCAGCTCCGAATCTTCAGTCTTGGTCTTTTCTGCAACTCTCTGTCTACATATCATAAACACTCTATCTTCACAGGTTCAGGTTCACTTCCTAGCTTCATCTCCAGCATTCCCTTTGATCATTGATCCAGACTCCCCCTTTCACAGACTCCCCCTCTCAAAATGCTAGAATCTGAGTTCTTGATCTGGTTCAAGCTTTGACATTTAACTTCCATGGGAATGATGAAGTCCAAAACCTGTTACCCTGCACATCCTGTACCTCACCATAAGTTTCACAAATTTATAACATTTGAATTTAATAAACTTACTGGTAGACATCATATATACAATCAATCATACTAGTTACATCAAGTTCAAATGAATGACCTTGATAAACTAACCACACAGTCTTTCAAAACATTTGTATATGACAATCAAAGTTTTCAACATATTTTCCCAACCCAATTCATCATGTTTAGCACTTGGAATTTTGAATATCAGCTCTTCAACATCAGTTGTCGAAAATCTTTTTGGCTTTTTCAAAAGATTTATGCTAAAACACACTAAAATCTTTTTGAATTTTGAGTTTAAAGAAATGCAGTAAAGAAATATATACAAACAATATTTTTGTTAGTTTGTGTAAGAGGATCATATCAGTTTATGAGACAAATCATTAGCACCATTAAGCTTTAGACATTTTAAGTTCTAAACGGTTCACTTAGATTATCAGTATACTGATCCACTTAAATTTTCACACAAAGTTCAACTGCTTCGAGATATGAAATTAATGTCTTAAGCATTTAAACTTAATCGCGTGTCCCACCTCAGAATATACTCCCGTATCCAGATCCCAATATTCAGTCTTACAGGCAATTATAACACAAATGATATCTGTAAGGGGTTAATAATTTATGAAGAATCATGAGAGCTCAGGTCAGAACCATCGTTCAGCAGAGAGATCATGACTCATCTTGTGGGTGTGTCCCCTTTAGAGGATCTTTTTTACAACAGCATTGCTAAGCAATTTTATTGTCTTATCATTTATGCTGAGGGTGATGCTATGTTTCAAGCATTTGCAGAAAGTATTATTCGAGGACTAGGTCAGAACTACCGTTCAGCAGAAGTCCCGGAATAATACCCCAGATATCACTGAGTATAAAAACCTAGTATATCAGAAAAAGGAATCCTTCAAACAAGATTTCGGGGGTTACCCATATATCCGAGAGATGTTACCCACAATATAAGCAAGTTTGAATTTAGATTTATATCTCGTCACAATCTACTGAATGTGCAAAAACCTACTGACATATCATCAGCGAGACCGTTTATCACTTTTTAACTTTCCATATCTTTAGCATGCTGTGAAAGTCCACTGATGTACTATCATTTCCTCTTTTTCACAACAAAACTCATTTTTTCTTTTTCAATGTTTTTAACATTTTCAAATTTTCTAAGTTTTTTTAAAATTTTTCTCCCCCTAAAATCAAAATATGTCTCAATTTTGATTTTCTGGGAAAATTTGAAAACAAACTATACAAGAAACATAACAAACTGATATCAAATCGCTTCAATTCGCCATTCACCTGGCCTAAACAATCAGAACTCCCCCTGTCAACAAACTATTTTCCCATTATGATTTCCAAACACTTAAGTTTGTTTTAATCAAATGGTTTTTCCGGAAAATTAGTTTTGTTGAATTAACAAACCACTTGTTGGTTAGGGGATTACTTCATCACTTTGTTCTCCTTTAATCATTTTGAAAGATTTAACAGTTCAAGATTCTATCAACACAAACACTTGTAGAAAATCAAGTACAACTTAATGTCCCTGATTTACCACATGTAAGGCGAAAAATCACAGTTACCATCCTGTGAATTTCTCAAGAAAGATGCCGATACCTGCTTCACACTTAGCAACCTGGAAGCTCCGGCAAGTCAGGTTTTTCTATTTGAAAAGATTCACCCAAGCCTGACCAGCCTTGGGTGATTTTGAATTCTTGTTCAACAATGGTGGATAATTTGCATCATCCCTTGTTAAACCCGAATTCTCCTTTTTTACCTCAACACTAGGCTCCTCTGGCTTTGATGAACCAGAATCATTGCCTGCACATGGCTTGTCTGACTTTGACCTGTCAGATTCATTGCCTGATGGTGGCTTGTCTGACTTTGACACATCAGATTCATCGCCAACCATTTTCTTCTTCTTCTTTTCTTCTTTCGTCCTCAGATTTGTATCTGATGAATTCGTCTTTCTTGACTTTGCAATCGAGTTAGTTGATTCATCAGAACTCTTATTCAATCTGTCCGGTGAACCCGAAGACAAAATTTTCTCGAGATACTCTCTCGCCTTCTTCCATTTCTTTCGCAGTCTGTCTTTCTGCCCCTGTGAAAGTTTAACTTTCTTTTCTTGAATTGTCTGATCCTGAACTTTAGGTTTTAGAACCTTCTGTTCATGGGGCTTGACGTTGACTGGCTTCTTTGCCATTCTTTGAGATTCAACCCTCGATCTTCCCATTGATCTCCTTGGACAATCTCTGGCAAGATGACCTCTGATTTGACAATTATAGCATCTTCTTGTTTCATAATTCCAATTATGGCAGTTAACATCAATGTGTCCTCTCACACCACAGGTGTAGCACACTCTGTTATCGTACCATCCACTTCTGTCAGTCCAAACCTTCAGATCATAACATTGTTTGGCTTGGTTATAATCATTTCTCCTCTTCAATGCTGGATTTGGCTTTTGAGCACTGTGGTCAAACCTGCACCACTTATTACCAACATTTTGTGAGTTTTCATTTTTAAATTTTTGTGATTTTTGATAATGATTGGATGACTTAACTGATGAGCTTTTATTTTCATTTTTAAAATTTTTCAAATTTTTTACTTTTTGTTTCTGTTCTACACTCTTCTTAACAGGTTTTTGTTTAGAACATTCACCTGTTTCAGTAGTTTGCAAAACAGTATTTTTAAATTTTTCTTGAAAATCAAAAAATATTTTTCTTTTCTTTTCTTTTTCATCATCAGATATTTCATCACAATCTTCAATTTTGACTTTGTCAAAATTTGTGACATTGTCACTTATTGGAACAGAATTGATCGGTTTTGGACACACATGTGATGTAGAATTCACAAAACCTTTCAATTTATTCTCAAGCTCGTTAATTTTATTTCGAGCAATTTCAGCTTCATTTTCAAGTCGAATGATTTTCTGAAGATGAGAATTTATTTCAATCTGTTTTTCAAGATTATTGTTAAAAATAACAGACTTTTCATCTTCTAAAACCTTCATTTGACTTTGAAAATCCTTTTCTTTTTCTTTAAAATTTTTGTTTTCTAATGATAAACTCTCAACATTCTTCAAAAGTTTGTCATTTTCAGATCTAAGTTTTTCACAATTCAAGCGCAACTCCAGAATCTGTTCATCGTCAGCTTTCTTCCCATCTTTCAAAGCTTTGTTTTCCAATGTCAAATTCTCCACATCTTTCAAGAGATTGACATTGTCTACTCCAAATTTATCACAATTTGGGCATTTTTCATTCATCTTTTCAACAGCAGCTTCTTTCTTTGTTTCCATCTTGTATGTTCCTGCACAGAAAATTTTAACAAAATCAAGAGAATTCATATTTTCATCAATATAACAACCCCTCTTAATATCGTATCTCATAACATTTTTTGCTGCAAGACACACATTGATTCGTTTTCTTATTTCAATGATTACATCCAAATTTATCTTTTCTGATTCTTCTTTTATTTCATCCAATAACTTCCTTTTTCTTGAATCTTCATGATGCCTATGATTTGTTATTGTATTGATGAAACTTCTTAAATCAAAGCGTGATAAACTAGAATCCCGTTTCAGTTCATTCACGAATTTATCCCATTCCAAAGGTAAAGCATTAACAAATCTTGAAATTTGTTCATCCTTTGAAAAATATATCCCATGTCTTTCTAACTTGTAAACTAACTCATCAAATCGTTTTACCAACTTCTCCACTGATTCATTCTTCATACACAACAAATTTTCGAATCTTTTAACATAAACATCCTTATCACCTAATCTCCCACACCAAGATTCACAAGGCCAATCATTTAAATTTTCAAGATTCTTGTTTTCCTTTTCATCAAACATTTTGATTTCTTGGTATTTGCACCTTGTAAATCTCCTCAAATCACCTGCAAAATCAACAAAACACTTAGAAAATTTTTCAAAGTTTTGAAAAATACAGCAAGTTCGAGCGAAATCAGCTTTTGGAGTGTAATCACAAATTTGCACTTTGGAGTGGAATCACAAATTTGCAATTAGGAGTGGAATCACAAATTTGCAATTAGGAGTGGAATCACAAATTTGTAATTAGGAGTGGAATCAGATTTTAAACTTCTGGGGCGGAATCAGAAGTTTGTGTCAATAAGAGCGGAATCAGAATGTTGTCTTTAAGAGCGGAATCAGACTTGTATTTCGAGCGAAATCTAATTTTTAGTAATGAACTTTATGAGCGGAATTAACCTTTTAGGTTTTTAAGAGCGAAATCACCTAAGAAAGTGAATCAGGTTATTATGTTGTTTTAACCATTTTTACTCCGAATTTTAACCTGATTCTTTCTAGGGTTTATTAACACTATGTTTTACATACAATACTCGAAATTCATCCATTCTGTCCGTTGGAACTTGTTCAAATCAGAAAGGTATAAAAAGAAGTGAGTAGAAGTGAGAAATTCTGGTAGAATCAAGCTGCTATGGTATGAACTCCTCGTCCAGAGCTCTGATACCACTTGTTGGACCGTTTGCGTGACCCTAAACGTCAGTAAAGCAGTTCATCTTCGAATACGAAGGAGGAATCAACGTATACAAAGTCATAACAGCTCTCAGATCCTTTTAACTTCTTTATATTATCAATTTCCAATGTTTACATGCGTTTCTGACTTGATTTTGACAGAGTTTCGATGCCTACACAATGATCTGATTTCGCTCCAACTCTCCTAAATGAGATCGACACTCACCTATTTATAGTAGATCTGATTCCACCCCAACTGACATGATACATCAGGAGCGGAATCACAGGAGCGGAATCAGCAAGTTACCTCAGGAGCGGAATCACTACTTTAGACCTCTAGGAGCGGAATCACTACTTAACATAAGAACCTGATTCCACTCCAAATGACACAAGTGTCATTTGGGGCGGAATTACAATCTAAAATCACTATTTCATTTCCGAGCTCCAAACTAACCTATCTAGACCTAAGACACAACTCAGACGTAGTCATCAGACATTCCGTGTACCAACAACATTACAAAAGAATCATATGAAAAAGTGAAAAGTGAAATGAAACTTGTTCAATCAAGATTGAAATATTGTTCTGAAACAACTAATGAGTATAAACGAATGTATGAAATAAAGCAACAAGTTGTTAATTCTTACATTGAAGATGTTGCTAAGCTAAAGCGTCAGATTGCTGATTTAGAACAGGATAATAACAAGTTAAAAAGTTATCACGCGTCGTCATATGTGCTTGAACGTATTTTCAATATAAAACCGGAGGATGGTGAGTCTGAGCAAAACAAGAACGGCATTGGCTCAGAGTTTCATCAAGTTCCACCACCGGAAAAGTTTGTATTTTATGATGATGAAAAGCTCGAAAAAGCTTTCAACATGGTAGATCAATTGCCAGATAACATTGATATAACCTAATCCAAATCTGATGATTCTAGTGATTTAGAGGTGGTAGGTAAGGTCGTTGAAAGTGTGTTGAAAGAAGAGTCGGTTGATACAGGTAAGTCTGAATCACAGGATGAAAATGAAGGTAATTTTCATGATGAATATCTGAAAAACACACAATCCGAGAAAAATTTGAGTGATGATTCAAAAGGATTGGTTTATACCATGATTGGATCGGACAAATTATTCTTAGATGTTGTATTCCCGATTCAGAATGTGATTTCAGAAAAGGTTGATAAAGTTTTCAAAATGGTTGAAATTGAAAAGTCTGAGATTCCAAAGTTAGCTGGAAAAAGTCACAAAACTTTTTATAACAAACCTGGTTACAAAAAGAAAAACATGAAGGCTGGGTTGGGTTATAAGAAGAAACAAGGTTGGAAAAGAAATGAAACTCCTAATTTTCAGAAAAAAGTGAGTTTTGTTCAAGGAAAAAGTTTTGAAGAAGAGGAAAATCTCAAATTTAGACAACAGTCTAATGAAGAGTTCAGTGCTCAAAAGAAAAGACAACAACAACAGGTCAAGGATGTGTCCAAGAGAACATGTTTCAAATGTGATCAAACAGGACATCTTGCACGCAAGTGTCCAAATCTGAAACCTGTGGATATTGAGACGAAAAAGAAGTCTGTTTATGTTGAAAAACAGAAATCTGAAGTTGTGACTCAGAAGTCAACCAAGTTTGATTCTAAGCAAACTTGGAAGCCGAAAATGTCAAAGGCTGACTCACAAGAAACATGGAAACCAGTGACGTCCAGACTTAGAACAACACAAAGTTGGAAAACAACTGTTGATGCAACAAAACCAAACCAGTTTTGGAAACCAAAAACTGTTGTTCAAAATCAAAATGTTCAAAAGGAGTCACATTTTTATAAAAGAGGGACTCCAAAAGGTCAAACATGGACAGTTAAGAAACAAATGACTTTGGTAAATGATGAAAAAGTTGAAGTCAAAGTTGAAAAAGTTTTTGTTCAAAATAACAAAGATTTTCCGAAGCTAAATGATGCATATTGTGTTCAAATGCCTAAGGTCCAACAGACCTGGGCTAAATTCTTCAAGTAATTGAATAGTTGAATGTGCAGGTGCTCAAAACAACTGAAGATTGTGAATATGCAAATAGGAGCAGCCTGGCACAAGAAGAGGAGAAGGCTGCTGGACCCTGTGTTAGTTGAAACAGGGAATTTTTTTGATTTCTGTACATAAATAAACAATATTTCAAAACCCTAAAAATTGAAAATTTAAAAACCAAAAATATGTTTTTATTTTTGTCAAAATTTTGAAAAATAAAAAAATATGTTTGTTTTTAAATTTTGTCAAAAATAAAAAAATTTCAAAAATATGTTGATTGAATACGCCGAAACCCTCACGGCTGAACAAACATGACTAATTTCACGAGATTGAAAAACGGTTTTCAAAATATCAATGTGTTGTAAATCATGGGGGTACATTATTTTTCTGCAAATCAGTGCATGAGAAGCAGAAAATGGATGGCGAGACAAAGCTATCAGTGTTGGTTGTCAAATTTTCTTTAAATGATTTTGCATTTTAGGGGGGAGTAATATTGTTAGAAAATCCAAAAACATTAGAAAATTTGAAAAAGCCAAAAACATGATAAAATTCAAAAATGAGTTTTGTGTAAAAAGAGGAAATAATAGTACATCAGTAGACAGTTACAGTATGCTAAAGAAATGTAATGTTTATATAGCATTAAACAGTCTCACTAATGATATGTCGATAGGTTTTTATACATTTAGTAAACTTTTTCGGGATATAAACCTAAATTCAAACTTGCTTATTTCGTGGGGAACACTACTTGGATATATAGGTAACCCCTGAAATCTCGTTTGAAGGACCCCTCTTTCTGAGATACTAGGTCTTTATGCTTAGTGATATCTGGGGTATTATCCCGGGACTTCTGATTTTGCGGAAGCAATGGCCTAGTCCCCGGAGAATACTTTCTGCTTGCTTGAAATATAACACTGCCCTCAGCAAAAATGATGAAACAATAAAATTGATAATCATTGCTGTTGTAAAAAAAGATCCTCTAAAGGGGACACACCTAAAGTCAAACCTGAGTTCTCTGCTGAACGGAAGTTCTGACCTGAGCTCGTATGGTTTCATAATTTATTCCCCTTATAGATATCATCTAGGTATACTCACCTGTAAGACTGAATATTGGGATCTGGATACGGGAGTATATTCAAGAGGTGGGACACATGAATGAGTTTAAGTTCTTAACACATCTAATTCGTATCCTGAATCAGTTGAACTTTGTGTGAAAATTTAAGTGGATCAGTATATCGACAATCTAAGTGAATTGTTTAATTTTTTATGTGTAAATAAGCTCAACGGTACTTGTGAATTGTCATTAACTGATATAATCCTCTAACGCAAACTCAAACAAAAATATTGCGTGTAAATATGTTTGTAAATATTTCTTTACTGCTTTATATTTCAGAAAATTCAAAAAGATTTTGATTTCTACTTTATTTTCGATAACCGATGTCTGAGATGCTGAGTTTCAAAATCTAAGTATGCTGATTGTGTTTCTGAAAATAAAACAAGTTCATTAATTTGAAAATTGAAAATTTTAAAATCAAAAATCAAAAATCAAAAATCAAAAACAGTTTGTGATATCTCCAATGTCATTAATTTAGACTTGGATGATTAACTGTGAGGGATTTGGATGCTTATATTATAAAAATCTGTAAAAGAGCTAGTTTCCGATCCGGTTCGTTGAAACTGCCAAATCTTAAAGATTGTTGATAGGGGGAGAGATTTAAGTAATCCTGGATATATTCATATTATTATATCTTTAGAGCCAGGATCTTGATTTAGAAAGTTTAAAAGAGCCAGGTCACAATTCCTGGAAAATTGGATGGTCAAAATATTTTTACTTATAAATGTTTGAGAATTGCAGATGTTGTACCAGACTACGATCCCGACAGCCGAGTCTAAGGGGGAGTCTGAAGACGAGCTCAACGCAAAGGGAAGCGTGCATTCAAGGACCCAGGAACTATTCTGGAGGAGCTTGTAAGCGAAAAGCCAGGTGTCGATCCCAAAAGAACGGAAGCTGGACGAAAGGGGGAGCCTGAAGAGTCTACCGAAAGGGGGAGCTGAAGCTGAAGACAGATCCACAGGGATTCTGTTCGAGCTAGAGAGAGAGAAAGAAAAGACGCTACGAGTCTGACAAATTGTTTGAGATTGACTGCGGCAATATCCAAGGGGGAGTCTGTTAGTGCAGTATGTCTATCGCCTCCGTCATCTCAAGACCGTAGCTGAAACAGTTTAAATCTAGCCTTATATTGTAATATCTAGAAAAAAGGCAAGGTGGAAATATTGTAAATAAGAGGAAAGCTCTTATAAGCCTTGGCCTATAAATAGATGTGTTAGGGTTAGAGTTTAGAACTTTTGCTACTTTTGGCATTTGGAGCTTTGGAGATCTAGATCTAGAGAGAGAGAGTTTAGAGAGAGAAAGCTCGTGTACGTGATTCAAGTGTTGTACGTTATCAGATCTTTAAATTGAATCACGGTTATAATTACGTCACGTGTGTTCGGTCAAGCATGTTCACGGATTCCACACGTTGAACGTGTTGTTACGCAATCGAAACGGAGTCAAAACCGGTCCTAACACACAAGGGTCTAAATGTGAAGATAAAAAAATCCCATATGTATTTTAGAAGTTGAAGATGTTTTGAAACCTTGCACTTGATGTGGTTAGGTTAAAACATGAAGTAAAATGCTTATGAAGTTGAGATGCCAGATATGCCAAGGCGACATATGAAGCGAAATTTGAAAGTTAAGTCAATGTATGAAGAAAATATTTTTAAAAACTATGCATGGGGTTCTTAAAAAAATGTGTTCAATGTTTTTGAAACCTTATATATAATACCTTTGAAATCATAAAGTAGGTGTATTAGGTAGGTATATATTTATAAAAAAAAATGTTTTAAAATCATGCGAGATGAATTTTGAAATTATGTATAAGGTTTTTTGAAAAACATGAATGATGCTTTTCGAAATCATGCACTTGATAAGAAAATGTACTGTGTTAATATTGTCTTCAGACTATATGAAACATTTTGAAATTATGAAGGTTGTTTTTGAAAACATAGCCAATGTTTTTTTTTGAAATAACATAGACAATGCATTTAAAAAAATTGTTTTCAAACTATATGAAATGTTTTGAGATCATGAAGATTGTTTTTGAAATACTTGTACTGTGTATGTTGAAAAAATCAAAACGTAATGGGTATGAGATTTGAAAATACCCTTAGTTATCTAACCAAAGATTCAAAGGCACAGATGTGCAGAAGCATGATTACTCATAATGTCACTTTATTTTCAGTACTTTGTTTCTTAGAGTGAAACGAGTACTTAAAATTTTCGAGGGAATCATGAGCGATCATTTGAAAGAGAGAATCACAAAAGTAGTTTGTAAGGAACATAATTCCTTAATACAGGTATCATAGAGAATTTCCATTTACTCATGTAACTACACTTGTATATCAGAATTGTGAACAACAATTTATTTACAATCAAAACAGATTGTTTCATATTACAAGAAAATAGAAGAACAAAAGCATAAGACAACAACATCTTCTAGTCAGCCAACTGCTCATCCGTGGGTTGGATTTGCATTAGCAAGCTTTGGGCAATCCCTTAGGAAATGGCCCGTCTCGCCACAGTTGTAGCAAGACCCTGGTGAGAAACGAGCTTGAGCAGAGTCGGCTTGTGGTTAATTTGGACCACCTTGGTTCGGGTTATATCGACAAGCACTTTCCAGGTGACCAACTCGCCCACATGATACACACAGACGACATTGTAAGTGAGCTTGGTGATGCCCATTACATTTGTCGCATTTTGGTGCAGTACCGGCATAAGGTTTCCTAGCAGGAGGTTGAGCAGTAGCAAGGTTTATAACAGCTTTGTTTTGGATAGCAAAGTGGCATATGTTAACCAAATGTCCCCGCCGTCCACAGTAGGTACATTTGGAGCAGGGTATGAGGTTTGAATGATGACGGTTGCATCGTTTGCACAGAGGAACAGCTCCTTTGTATGGCTTCCTAGCAGGGGGTTGAGCTGGTTGGTTGGGGACGGCTTTACCATTGTGAGCGACCATGGCGAAGTTCTGAGAAGCCTTTCGCTTCTTTGACTTCTTAGGGCATCGTTCATCCATGGTCTTTGATTCCTTGGTTGGTTTCTTGGCTGGTGGTGCTGGCTTGACTTTTGCTTGTCACACCCCGACCACGTAGAACATACAAAACGTGGCGGAAACATCGGGGAGTGTTGTAACAGAATTAATTGTTTCAAATCCATGGCAATTGAAGTTTCGTTTTATTGATTAAAAGTGTTACAATGTATTAATAAACACATAAATACAACATAATTAACTAGTCTTGCATCTTTTATTGTCACTAAAGCCCAAGTCTGTCTATGTGTATCTTGAACATCTTATGCAACAGCTCCTGAAAAACACATGTGAAAATAGGTACGTCAGCATAAAAATGCCTGTGAGATACATAGGTTTTGTGAAAATAAGATTCATGACTTATGTTTGAGAAAATGTTTAGTCATGAACCTTGTTATTTGCTTTGTCTTTTAAATCATTTGAAAAACGATAAGATCAGATGATAAGTATAAATAAATGTAAGGTTAAATGAATAACCAAGTAAAATGTGTTTGCATAAGATAAGTTGTTTATAAATCAATGTCTTGTGAAAAGTATGTTATTTGTATGAAATGTTCTATGTCTCAAACTGAAATGATTCAAATAACGTTACGACATGTAATACCATACAAACACTTATATATAGGAAGTACCAGCGGCGTATCCACCATGCTTGTATCATATTACACACGCATCGTTACTTAATCACTTAATCAAACCAAACCAAACAATGAAAAATGTTCATGTCAAGATGTAAATCATGTCAAAATGTCTATGTCAAATATCCATGTCAAATGTCTATGTCAAATATCTATGTCAAATGTCTATGTCAAATATCCATGTCAAATTTCTATGTCAAATATCCATGTCAAATGTCTATGTCAAATATCCATGTCAAATGTCTATGTCAAATATCCATGTCAAATGTCTATGTCAAATATGTCATGTATGGCAAGTGAAATGTCTCAACTAAACCATATGCACAAAAACAAAGTATTGAAGTAAAACTTGGTTTAAATCAAAGCTATGTTTTGTGTAAATGCATGCAACTATTTAATATGAACATTTATGCGGTATTGTGAAAATGCATACATCCAAGCCTGGCGACTGTGGTGATAAAACCCTTTAAACAAATTAAAGGTCTATCTGTCTTAATGTCAACGAATTCGGTCATTCCTTTCTGTCCCCTTACCCTGGGATGTCCAGAACGGGAGTTGTCAATTCCTATGGTACCACTACCTACTAACGAACGGCGTAGCTAATGTTAATGGATATATTGTCCCATGTAAACAAACCAAATGTCATAACAAAATGTGAGCATGTGAAAAACAATGCACTAAGTATGTAATCAAATGAACATACATAGCGTGAAATGTCATGTAAAACGATGTACTAAGTAATGCACACAATGGGCACACCTAGCATGAAATGTCATGTAAAACAATGTACTAAGTAATGCACACAATGGGCACACCTAGCAGGAAATGTCATGTAAAACAATGTACTAAGTAATGCACACAATGGGCATACCTAGCATGAAATGTCATGTAAAACAATGTACCAAGTAATGCACACAATGGGCACACCTAGCATAAGATGTAATGAAATCATGTACTATAATGTACTAACGAACATAGCATGTATATGATGTTAAAACAGGAAAGCGTGAAAGTAACAAGTAGGCACATGTGTTCCACCCCAAAACAGTTTGGAAAACAGTAAAAGAGGGGTCTATGTACTCACTTGAGATTGCTCAGTTGTATAACGATAACCACCAAGCAATGCTAGAGATCTCGGAATCAAACGGCACCTAATATAGGTAACTATGTTAATAACCGGACCTTAATCGGACGACTGGGTAGCATTAGGGTTTGTAAACCAAATGAGTGTCGGAACTCACGTGATATGGTTTAACAAAGCCTACATGCTAAATGAAACTTAACCTAAGTCTTATTGACCCATTATGATCCGTTTAGGTAGCTTATGCTACTTTAACGCATCGTGCGCGTGAAACGCGTTTGGACCGCTTAACTAGTCCTATGATAAGTATTATATGCCTAAACATGTTACATAATCAGTTACGTGACAAAAGTTTAGGTTACATATGCTAAATTACCAATTATGTATGAAAAGGGTATTCTGGTAATTTACCTAAGGCATATAAACTACCTATCATACAACTACTTAAACGAAGCGACCATAGGGTATAACCTCGGAAGGTTATTCCCTACCTATTATGGTCACCTAATGTATTTGGTCGGATCCTAATGATCGACCAAATGGGTCGGGTTCGAGGTATAAGCGATTCATTAGATCGCTTACCCTACGACCCTAGACAACGTGGTAATCAGTGGGAATAGTCCCAAGGGACTATGACCAACGTGATTACACTCACGTTGCGAAGTTCCTACGACCTTCGCATTGACCATTACTGGTCAACGCTGAAAGTCAAACAAAGTTTGACTTTCTGACTCGAAAAGCAGTAAAATAAGGAAAAGAACGAAAGAATACTTACGAAGGGTCCCCGAATGCTAACCTCGATCCAAGAACTCAGGTATGAAACAATGGTTTCAACTTAGAGCTCTCAAATCAAGATTCTAGTGAGAAATGAAGTTGGGGATGGATGGGTATTTATAGTAAACGGTCCACCGTTAGGATCGTTTGTCGAATATCGTGCCTTAATCTCACGCGTACACTTGTCGGAACCTTATGGTGGCTCATTTGGTCACTCACCATAAGAGATCAACATGTGGCAAAGTGATTAGGAGTGGGTAACAGCTGTTAACAGCTGGATTAGAAGTTTCTGATGTGCAGACATAAGCTTACGGACCGTAACACTGATAGTGTTGAGGTCCGTAAGGCAACAAGTTTGGCAGAATTACAGTTTTGGTCCCTGCAGCCCCTAAACTTGGTTTTTGATGTATTTTTGACGCGTTTAAGCCCCGTTAACCCCATTTCAAAGATCTAAAATGAAGTTAAAGTATTGGGAACTTAAAACATGCTCAAAAATATCTCGGATGTCGGTTCGTTTGGCCGTACGGTCGCGATGTTCGCTTAATTACGACGGAATGCGCATAAGCGCGAAAAACGATCCAAATGACGAAACGAATGGATTTTTCTTATGGCGAACACTAAAATAAAATATTTTAGTGCTTACCTAAATTTTTGGATGTCCGGATGTATTCAGAACGTAAGTTATGCGTAAAAATGCAAACTTGTGCACTTTTGACACTTTTAGTCCCTGAATGACACAAAAGTTTATTTTAGCACACCGAACCCCTCAAAGCCTATTTCTAAGCTATGTAAAGGATATTTAAGGTGTGTTTAACTTATGGTCATGTTCCGGAATGTCTGTTACAGTTCAAATTGGCATACTTTCGCAGTTTGTCAAATTTAGTCCCTGTAAGCTATTTAACTTGATTTTGCCATACCAAAGCCTTCAAAACTTATATCTAAGTTATGTAAAGGTTATTTAAGGTATGTTAAGCCTATCTCACTTTTCCAGAGTGTTCGTTGGATTAAACTGGTTATATCTACACATCAGTGCGCGTATAACCTTCCAGAAAGCGATTTAAAGCTTGAAATTGAACAAGAGTTGATATGTGCAAATGATACACATATTTTTACAAATCCCAAGTATGAAATATAATATTTCATTGGTTCGGTATTTTTTTGATGGCCGTGGAGGCACAGGTGTTACAGTCTCCCCTACTTTAGGAAATTTCGTCCCGAAATTTATTTAGAGGAAACTTGTAAGAATTTAAAACATGAAGTTGAAAAGATCGAACAATATTGGCTAGATTTCTGAACTTCTAGTAACTTTAATAATCATCATGATTGCAACGTAAGAGGGATACCTATATATACAAGTATATAAAGCATCATTGGTGCGTCCACCGTACCTCCATTACATCGTCCTCATTTTGTTATTGTTGTCGCTATCGGTTCTTTCACATAATAAATCTTACTGGATTTCTGTGCACTAAATTTCATAATTATGTGCGCATACATAATTAGAGAATTCCTTGCACAGTTCACACAGTCTATTTTATAATGTGTAGGGTAAAACCAAATGAACAATCCTGTGATGAGCGTGACTTAGACCGCCATAGAGTCCTTTAGACTAAATCAATAAATGATTTAAATAGACTATCAAGGAGTTTGTCCAGCTACATCACTAGATGTCGTTCTTTAACCAAATTGTGAATCAATCTTTTTGACTAGACCACTAAAGGGTCTCTTATGAATCATGGAGTGGTACTATATAATCCAAGGGTCTTAACTATTACATAGAAGCCCATTTAAGGATTAAAGGTAGTACCTTTTGAATATCCTGCTACGAATCCCTCATATGAAGATATGAAAGATCCTGCAAGGATTTGGATAAAGAATATCCAGAGTATTAAAAACACTAAAAATGCATAAGAGAAAACATAAGATGAGCAAACACATAGTCACATAATCACAAAATTGTTTAACTAGAAGTTTGTTCTGCTAACAGAGTACATGTATTTAAAGCACACTAGGAATCCATCTCGTGGATTTCATTTGGTACTTTAAACATTATCAAGAATCTAACTATAAAGATAGAAAGATCTTTTTAAAAGAAAAATTCGATTTCGATTATAAGGAACCGAAATGTTCGAATTCAGGTACATAAGGAATCCATTTAAGGACTCTGATTTGAATGATGATTATCCACAAGGGTCTAATTGTGGAGATAAAAAGATCCCTTATGGATTTTAGAAGTTGAAGATGTTTTGATACCTTGCACTGGACGTGCTTATGTCAAAACATGAAGTAAAAATGCTTAGGAAATTGAGATGCTAGATATGCCAAGGCGACATATGAAGCAGAATTTTGAAGGTTAAGTCAATGTATGAGGAAAATATTTTTGAAAACTATGCATGGGGTTCTTTTAAGAAAAAGGTGTTTAACGTTTTTGAAACCTTATATATAATACTTTTGAAATAAAGTAGGTGTATTAGGTAGATATATTTACAAAAATGTTTTTAAAATCATGCGAGATGAATTTTGAAATTATGTATAAGGTTTTTGAAAGACATGAATGATGCTTTTCGAAATTATGCACTTGATCAGAAAATGTATTGTGTTAATATTGTCTTTAGACTATATGAAATATTTTGAAATTAGAAAGGTTGGTTTTGATAACATGGCCAATGTTTTTGAAATAACATAGACAATGCATCTAGAAAAATTGTTTTCAAACTATATGAAATGTTTTGAGATCATGAAGATTGTTTTGAAATACTGGTACTGTGTATGTTGAAAAATCAAAACGTAATGCGTATGAGATTTGAAAATATCCTTAGTTATCTAACCAAGGATTCAAAAATACAGATGTGTAAAAAGCACGATTACTCATAATTTCACTTTATTTCCTGTACTTCGTTTCTTAGAATGAAACGAGTACTTAGATCTTTCGAGGAAATTATGAGCGATCACTTGAAAGTGAGAATCACAAGAGTAGTTTGTAAGGAACATAGTTCCTTAATGCAGGTATCATAGGAAAAGTCATACACACATGTAACTACACTCGTATATCAGAATTGTGAACAACAACTTTTATTTATAGACAAAACAGATTGTTTCACATTACAAGGATAACAAAAGAACAAAAGCATAAGACAGCAACATCTTCTACCCAGCCAACTGCTCATCCGTGGGTCAAATTTGCATTAGCAAGCTTTGGGCAATCCCTTAGGAAATGGCCCATCTCGCCACAGTTATAGCAAAGCCCTCGTGAGAAACGAGCTTGAGCAGGAGTGTCGCCAGCTTGACTTGGTACAGCTGCAGTTGGGCAAACCCTTGCTGTACGACCTATAAGTTCACAAATCTGACATTTGCGGCACTTCACATTAGGGTGATGATGAAGGGTACATTGGTTGCACAAGGGTTCAATTCCGTTGTATGGCTTCCTAGCTGGTGGCCTTGCCACATGGCTAGGTCCCGCTTGATTAGGTGTAACCGTTGCGGGTTTCCTTGAAGCCTTACGCTTCCTTGACTTTGGTGTAGTCTTGACTTCTGCTTCCTTTGGTGGCTCTTGAGTGGCTTCATTGTCGAGACGAGAGGCTTCATTGTTAAGACGAGCCATGGCAATACCCAAATCCACAGTCCTCTGAATCACTTCGCCAATTTGCTGGACAAATTTGGCTGTTCGCTCGGGCATTTGACCAGTGCCAAGAGGAATAGACATTCTAGAAGAAAATGAAAGACAGAGGAAGAAACGAGTGAAAGGTTATTGGATAATCAATACAGAATGGTAACGAATGAAAATTGTGATCATTTGTTTGTTACCTAAGGCAAACAAATGAGATGGTGACAAATCAAAGTAAATAGGTCAAAAATAATGTATCGCGAAGACATGCTCGCCTATAAGTGAACACTCATCCCAAGAATTCCCAGGTAAGCACAACTGGTCTCGCGTTTGATGAGATGTATACGAAGTGCTTGCCTAGACAGAAAACCCAGAATACAGGTATTCACCCTTCCAGTTTGCACGTGTTCACATTATTTAAAACCCAAAACCTTGACGAAGTTTTGAAAACTCAAAGGGGTTCAAAACCATATAATAGAGAGTTCAAAACCTTACAATAGAGGGTTCAAAACCTAGTAATCAATCATCCTAGAACAGATGATTAGTTTTCAAAGCGGTTTTGAAATTTATGTTCTTGTTGTGGTCGTCGCCTAAGGATAGGCGACGGTATTGTTTTATGACTAAACGCAAGTAAACTCGCGTTAGGGTCCTAAGAAGGTTATAGACTAAGTCAAAGCATTACTAATAACCTAATTCCCTATAACCATTGGCTCTGATACCATCTTTTCTGTCACACCCCGACCACGTAGAACATACAAAACGTGGCGGAAACATCGGGGAGTGTTGTAACAGAATTAATTGTTTCAAATCCATGGCAATTGAAGTTTCGTTTTATTGATTAAAAGTGTTACAATGTATTAATAAACACATAAATACAACATAATTAACTAGTCTTGCATCTTTTATTGTCACTAAAGCCCAAGTCTGTCTATGTGTATCTTGAACATCTTATGCAACAGCTCCTGAAAAACACATGTGAAAATAGGTACGTCAGCATAAAAATGCCTGTGAGATACATAGGTTTTGTGAAAATAAGATTCATGACTTATGTTTGAGAAAATGTTTAGTCATGAACCTTGTTATTTGCTTTGTCTTTTAAATCATTTGAAAAACGATAAGATCAGATGATAAGTATAAATAAATGTAAGGTTAAATGAATAACCAAGTAAAATGTGTTTGCATAAGATAAGTTGTTTATAAATCAATGTCTTGTGAAAAGTATGTTATTTGTATGAAATGTTCTATGTCTCAAACTGAAATGATTCAAATAACGTTACGACATGTAATACCATACAAACACTTATATATAGGAAGTACCAGCGGCGTATCCACCATGCTTGTATCATATTACACACGCATTGTTACTTAATCACTTAATCAAACCAAACCAAACAATGAAAAATGTTCATGTCAAGATGTAAATCATGTCAAAATGTCTATGTCAAATATCCATGTCAAATGTCTATGTCAAATATCCATGTCAAATGTCTATGTCAAATATCCATGTCAAATGTCTATGTCAAATATCCATGTCAAATGTCTATGTCAAATATCCATGTCAAATGTCTATGTCAAATATCCATGTCAAATGTCTATGTCAAATATCCATGTCAAATGTCTATGTCAAATATGTCATGTATGGCAAGTGAAATGTCTCAACTAAACCATATGCACAAAAACAAAGTATTGAAGTAAAACTTGGTTTAAATCAAAGCTATGTTTTGTGTAAAAGCATGCAACTATTTAATATGAACATTTATGCGGTATTCTGAAAATGCATACATCCAAGCCTGGCGACTGTGGTGATAAAACCCTTTAAACAAATTAAAGGTCTATCTGTCTTAATGTCAACGAATTCGGTCATTCCTTTCTGTCCCCTTACCCTGGGATGTCCGGAACGGGAGTTGTCAATTCCTATGGTACCACTACCTACTAACGAACGGCGTAGCTAATGTTAATGGATATATTGTCCCATGTAAACAAACCAAATGTCATAACAAAATGTGAGCATGTGAAAAACAATGCACTAAGTATGTAATCAAATGAACATACATAGCGTGAAATGTCATATAAAACGATGTACTAAGTAATGCACACAATGGGCACACCTAGCATGAAATGTCATGTAAAACAATGTACTAAGTAATGCACACAATGGGCACACCTAGCAGGAAATGTCATGTAAAACAATGTACTAAGTAATGCACACAATGGGCATACCTAGCATGAAATGTCATGTAAAACAATGTACCAAGTAATGCACACAATGGGCACACCTAGCATAAGATGTAATGAAATCATGTACTATAATGTACTAACGAACATAGCATGTATATGATGTTAAAACAGGAAAGCGTGAAAGTAACAAGTAGGCACATGTGTTCCACCCCAAAACAGTTTGGAAAACAGTAAAAGAGGGGTCTATGTACTCACTTGAGATTGCTCAGTTGTATAACGATAACCACCAAGCAATGCTAGAGATCTCGGAATCAAACGGCACCTAATATAGGTAACTATGTTAATAACCGGACCTTAATCGGACGACTGGGTAGCATTAGGGTTTGTAAACCAAATGAGTGTCGGAACTCACGTGATATGGTTTAACAAAGCCTACATGCTAAATGAAACTTAACCTAAGTCTTATTGACCCATTATGATCCGTTTAGGTAGCTTATGCTACTTTAACGCATCGTGCGCGTGAAACGCGTTTGGACCGCTTAACTAGTCCTATGATAAGTATTATATGCCTAAACATGTTACATAATCAGTTACGTGACAAAAGTTTAGGTTACATATGCTAAATTACCAATTATGTATGAAAAGGGTATTCTGGTAATTTACCTAAGGCATATAAACTACCTATCATACAACTACTTAAACGAAGCGACCATAGGGTATAACCTCGGAAGGTTATTCCCTACCTATTATGGTCACCTAATGTATTTGGTCGGATCCTAATGATCGACCAAATGGGTCGGGTTCGAGGTATAAGCGATTCATTAGATCGCTTACCCTACGACCCTAGACAACGTGGTAATCAGTGGGAATAGTCCCAAGGGACTATGACCAACGTGATTACACTCACGTTGCGAAGTTCCTACGAACTTCGCATTGACCATTACTGGTCAACGCTGAAAGTCAAACAAAGTTTGACTTTCTGACTCGAAAAGCAGTAAAATAAGGAAAAGAACGAAAGAATACTTACGAAGGGTCCCCGAATGCTAACCTCGATCCAAGAACTCAGGTATGAAACAATGGTTTCAACTTAGAGCTCTCAAATCAAGATTCTAGTGAGAAATGAAGTTGGGGATGGATGGGTATTTATAGTAAACGGTCCACCGTTAGGATCGTTTTTCGAATATCGTGCCTTAATCTCACGCGTACACTTGTCGGAACCTTATGGTGGCTCATTTGGTCACTCACCATAAGAGATCAACATGTGGCAAAGTGATTAGGAGTGGGTAACAGCTGTTAACAGCTGGATTAGAAGTTTCTGATGTGCAGACATAAGCTTACGGACCGTAACACTGATAGTGTTGAGGTCCGTAAGGCAACAAGTTTGGCAGAATTACAGTTTTGGTCCCTGCAGCCCCTAAACTTGGTTTTTGATGTATTTTTGACGCGTTTAAGCCCCGTTAACCCCATTTCAAAGATCTAAAATGAAGTTAAAGTATTGGGAACTTAAAACATGCTCAAAAATATCTCGGATGTCGGTTCGTTTGGCCGTACGGTCGCGATGTTCGCTTAATTACGACGGAATGCGCATAAGCGCGAAAAACGATCCAAATGACGAAACGAATGGATTTTTCTTATGGCGAACACTAAAATAAAATATTTTAGTGCTTACCTAAATTTTTGGATGTCCGGATGTATTCAGAACGTAAGTTATGCGTAAAAATGCAAACTTGTGCACTTTTGACACTTTTAGTCCCTGAATGACACAAAAGTTTATTTTAGCACACCGAACCCCTCAAAGCCTATTTCTAAGCTATGTAAAGGATATTTAAGGTGTGTTTAACTTATGGTCATGTTTCGGAATGTCTGTTACAGTTCAAATTGGCATACTTTCGCAGTTTGTCAAATTTAGTCCCTGTAAGCTATTTAACTTGATTTTGCCATACCAAAGCCTTCAAAACTTATATCTAAGTTATGTAAAGGTTATTTAAGGTATGTTAAGCCTATCTCACTTTTCCAGAGTGTTCGTTGGATTAAACTGGTTATATCTACACATCAGTGCGCGTATAACCTTCCAGAAAGCGATTTAAAGCTTGAAATTGAACAAGAGTTGATATGTGCAAATGATACACATATTTTTACAAATCCCAAGTATGAAATATAATATTTCATTGGTTCGGTATTTGTTTGATGGCCGTGGAGGCACAGGTGTTACATTGCTTCCTTTGGTGACTCTTGAGTGGCTTCATTGTTGAGACGAGACATGGAAATTCCTAATTCCACAGTCTTCAGAATCACTTCGCCTATTTGCTGGGCAAATTTGGCTGTTTGCTCGGACATTTGACCTTTGTTGAGAGGAAGAGACATTCTAGAAGAAAATGAAAGACATAGGAAGAAACAAGTGAAAGGTTATCAGACAATCAAAACAGAGTGGCAATGCCTAAAAATTTCGATCATTTGTTTGTTACCTAAGGCAAACAAATGAGACGGTGACAAATCAAAGTAAACGGGTCATATTAATGTATCACTGAAGACATGCTCGCCTATAAGTGAACACTCACCCCAAGAGTTCCCAGGTAAGAGTGACTGGTCTGATACTGCGGATTTGTACGAATACTCTAGCCTTCGACAGAAAACTTAGGGTACAGACATTCACTCTTCCAGTTTGCACGTGTTCACATTATACGACCCAAACTTTGACGAGATTTGAAAACTTAGAGGGTTCAAAACCTTATAACAGAGGGTTCAAAACCTTACAATAGAGGGTTCAAAACCTAGTAATCAATCATCCTAGAACAGATGATTAGTTTTCAAAGCGGTTTTGAAATTTATGTTCTTGTTGTGGTTGTCGCCTAAGGATAGGTGACAGTATTTTTTTATGACTAAACACAAGTAAACTCGCGTTAGGGTCCTAGGAAGGTTATAGACTAGGTCAAAGTATTACTAATAACCTAATTCCCTATAACCATGGGCTCTGATACCAACTTTTCTGTCACACCCCGACCACGTAAAACAACAAAACGTGGCGGAAACGTCGGGGAGTGTTGTAACAGAATCATTGTTTCATAACACATGGAAATTGAAATATTGTTTTATTGATTAAAAGAGTTACAATATCTTGACAATCAAAGAAATATAATCATAAATAACTAGTCTTGCATCTTTTATTGTCACTAAGGCCCCAGTCCGCCTAAGTGTATCTTGATAAATCCTATGCATCATATCCTGAAACACATGTGAAAATAGGTACGTCAGCATAAAAATGCCGGTGAAATACATAGGTTTTGTGAAAATAGGATTCATGACTTGTAAGTTTAGAAAAAGTTGTTTAGCAAAAGTCAGTCATGAACCTTGTAAATTGATTTGTTTTGTAAATCGTTTGAAAAACAATAAGTTCAGATGATATGTATAAATAAGAGAATAATGTATGGTTAGATGAATAACCAAGTAAAATGAGTTTGTATAAGATAAGTTGTTTGTAAAACAATGTCTTGTGAAAAGTATGTTATTTGTATAAAATGTTATATGTCTCAAATTGAAATGATTCAAATAACGCTACGATAGGTAATACCATACAAACACTTATATATAGGAAGTACCAGCGGCGTATCCACCATGCTTGTATCATATTAAACACGCCTCGTTACTTAAATCACTTACTCAAACCAAACCACTAAAGTAAAATGTTTATGTATAATCAAATGTCAAAATGTTTATGTGAAAACCATGTCTAATGTCTATGTCTAATGTTTATGTCTAATGTAAATCATGAATTGTGTATGTAAATGTCAAAATGTTTATGTATGGTAAGTGAAATATATCAACTAAACCATATGTAAAATGCACAAAAACAAGGTATTGAAGTAAAACATGGTTTAAATCAAAGTTATGTTTTGTGAAAAAAAATGCATGCTATACTGATATAAACATCTATGCGGTATTGTGAAAATTCATAAATCCAAGCCTTGCGACAGTCGGATAACCCTTTTAGTAAAGGTTATCAAAAGAAATGTATTCGGATTCGGTCATTCCTTACGTCCAAACAAACCCGAGATTTCAGGAATGGGATTTGTCAAGTCCTATGGTACCACTACCTACTACCGAGCGGCATGATCGGTGTTAATGAATGTACATTGTCCCATTTAAACAAACCAAATGTCATACCAAAAATGTAAGCATGTGATGAATAAAATAATGTACTAAGTATGCACACAATGGGCATACATAGCATAGAATGTAATGTAAAATACTGTACTAAGTACGCACACAACGGGCATACATAGCATAAAATGTAATGTAAAATAATGTACTAAGTACGCACACAATGGGCATACATAGCATAAAATGTAATGTAAAATAATGTACTAAGTACGCACACAATGGGCATACATAGCATAAAATGTAATGTAAAATAATGTACTAAGTACGCACACAATGGGCATACATAGCATAAAACACAATGAAATCATGTACTATAAATGTACTAATGAACATAGCAAGTATATGATGTGAAAACAGGAATGCATGAAAGTAACAAGTAGGCACATGTGTTCCACCCCAAAATGTTTGGAAAACAGTAAAAGAGGGGTCTATGTACTCACATAAACACCTTGAAAACATTTAAAAGAGGGGGTTCTATGTACTCACTTGAGATTGCTTAGTAGTCCTTGAGTAACAACCAAACAATGCTAGAGATCACGGATATCAAACGGCACCTAATATAGGTAACTACATTAATAAACCGGACCTATGTCGGAAGATCGGATAGAATGAGGGCTCGTAAACCAAATGAGTATGGGAACTCATGTAGTATGGTTTTAACAAAGCCTACATACTAAATGAAACCTAACCTAAGTGCTTACGACCCATTACGACCCGTTTAGGTAGCTTATGCTACTTTAACGCGTCGTTCGTGTGAAACGCGTTCGGAAAGCCTAACTAGTCCTATGACAAGTAAAATATGCCTTAACATGTCTAATATTGTTACCAAATCAGTTTAGATACCAAAAGTTATGTTACATATGCTTAAAATGAATTTTGGCGTAAAAAGGGCATTTTGGTAATTTACCTAAGGCATATAAACTACCTATCATACAACTAACTAAACGCCGTGACCATAAGGTATAACCTCGGAAGGTTATTCCCTATATACTATGGTCACCTAATGTGTTTGGTCGGATCCTAATGATCGACCAAACGGGTCGGGTTCGAAAGTATAAGCGATTGTTTAGATCGCTTACCTTACGACCCTATATAAGCACTAAACTAAAAGTGACGAGCTAAGCATGTTAAAACATTCTTAATTAAGTTTAGAAAACAGGTTTGGTATCAAAACAAACGGTTTTGATACCTAAAAGTAGTTTGGTTACAAAATACGCAATAACACGCATTTTGGCCGAAACTACGACTCGTCACTAAGCCTAGATAACGTGGAAATCAGTAGGTATAGTCACTAGGGACTATAACCATCGTGATTACGCTCACGTTATGAAGTTCAAATGAACTTCGTGTTGACCATAAACTGGTCAACGCAGAAAGTCCAACATAGTTCGACTTTCGGACTAGAAAAGCGATAAAAGAACGAAGGAACACTTACAAAGGGTCCCCGCAAGATTGATAATCCAAGTATTCTCAGGTATGAGGTGATGAAACACCCCAACTTAGAGAATTCTCAGATTTCAAGTGGGTTTTGTAAATGAATGGGATGGGTATTTATAGGATATGCAAGACCGTTAGGATCGTTTATCGATATCCGGGCTTTAATCTTACCCCTACACTTGTTGGAATTTCCATGGAACACCAAAATGGCCCCTCATTAACATGAAGAGGCAAGTGCAATTGGGATTAAGAGAGTGTAACAGCTGTTAATAGCTGTTTAAACAAGTTTCTGCTGTCTGACCCCTGCTTGCGCACCGTAAGACTTAGAACCTTGCGGTGCGCAAGGACCTTGCAGGTCTGATACTTTCAAAAATGGCAGAACAGGCCCCTGAAACTCCAAACTTGCTATTTGATGCACTTTTGACACGTTTAAGCCCCGTTAACCCCATTTCAAAGCTCTAAAATGAAGTTAAAGTATAGGGAACTTAAAATGTGCTCAAAAATATCTTGGGTGTCGGTTCGTTTGGCCGTACGATCGCGATGTTCGCTTAATTACGACGGAATGCGCATAAGCGCGAAAAACGATCCAAATGGCCTGACGAATGGATTTTTCTTATGCCAAACACTAAAATAAAATATTTTAGTGCTTACATAAATTTTTGGATGTCCGGATGTATTCAGAACGTAAGTTATGCGTGAAAGTGCAAACTTGTGCACTTTTTGACACTTTTAGTCCCTGAATGACCCAAAAGTTTATTTTAGCACACCGAATCCCTCAAAGCCTATTTCTAAGCTATATAAAGGATATTTAAGGTTTGTTTAACTTATGGTCATGTTCCGGAATGTCTGTTACAGTTCAAATTGGCATACTTTCGCAGTTTGTCAAATTTAGTCCCTGTAGGCGAATTAACTCGATTTTGCCATACCAAAGCCTTCAAAACTTATTTCTAAGTTATGTAAAGGTTATTTAAGGTATGTTAAGCCTATTTCACTATTCCGGAGTGTTTGTTGCATTAAACGGGTTATATTTACGCATCAGTGCGCGTATAACCTTCCAGAAAGCGATTTAAAGCTTGAAATCGAACAAGAATTGATATGTGCAAAGGATACACATATTTATACAAATCCCAAGTATGAAATACACTATTTCATTGATACAGCATTTGTTTGATGGCCGTGGAGGCACAGGTGTCACACCACCCATGTTTTCCTCGTCTCCAACATCTTCTTCAGCAAACAACCCAATAATCAACACAAACTTTGCAATGGAGATTGAGTGTACATTTCCAGCACAGTGAAACTCAACCCCCCTCCTCATCAAACGGATCGGCTTTAGCTTTGAATGAAAACGTGCTATAGAACTCCATGTTGTATTCGTGGACCGAATGGAGTCTAGTGCAGAGGGCCGCCCTAAGTGTACCCGTGACTAGGTTGTTGAAGCGATCAATCTGCCCCACTGCTTCTAGGGTGTTTAGGCATACTTGTCTTGAATTTTCCTCAGGCCTTGTTTGAAGAACTTCAAATCGGGCTTGATAGTTCCACTCATTCTGGTTAAAGCGCGTGAATTCTTGGCCGTCTGAAAGAAAACACAAAACAATTAGCACAGAAAAACAAATTTCCGAAGAAAATGGAAAACAGCAAGCTGAACACGACCCCGTGGCCACTAGCCACGCCCTGTGTTCAGCTGAAAATTGCTGGCCACGCCCCCGTGCTCGCTGAGCACGACCCCATGCTCAGGTGTCTGTTTCCCAAAAAAATCATTTTTCGACCCGGTTTCGAAAACTTGAAAATTTTTGGTTCAGAAGGGGCGGTTTTCCCCGAAAATTGTAACAACCGTAAATTTATTTATTCGTTTTCCGTAAATAATCACAATTACTGAGTACTGCTTAAACCCCACAACCTTACATTTAATCACTTTTATATATCACGACCATACAAGACTTAGTAGGTTACACTCGTGTTTCGCTTAAATATTATGTGTGTAGGATATCTATATGTGAAACCGTCAAATGTGTTTTATGTGCTTGACTATTTATGTCGTGTATTTGTATGTACGTAGTAGAGTAAGAAATTGTAGTGGGCTTCGTTAATTGCACGAATGGGCCGGAGACCATACGCCTCACTTGAACCCCCCCCCCCCCACACTTAACCCGCATGTGCGTCCTCTCATGGCCCAAGGTCTGGCCCAGCTTCTCTTGTAAATAACCCAGTTACGGCCCAAACCCTTTTGTCCCACATTTATTTAACACCGGCCCAAACCCAAAAGGGGTTTACGTATGTCTATATGATTAAGAAATACATAGAGATTATATGGTAACCATATTAACCCTATAACTCTCCTAGAAACTAACGGCAACACCCTCCCTCGTGAAGCTTTGCCTTCGAGGTTCTGTGCTTCTTTGTGGCTCATCGCATCGTTGTGTCTAGCATGACCTATCTTCTGGTTAGTGTAACCTTACTTTCTTAATACATGACTATTGTAATGGGATGTTGTGCGTCCATATTCATGTTAATTCTTATTAGATTTCTTTATGTGGTTATGATTTAGAAAAGTGTATAATATGTTGATTAATAAATTGATTACTTCTTTGATATTCATCACTTTACATTGTCGGCCATTAGATTTCAAGTATGCATGAGAATTGTCAGTGGCATGTGATCATCACAATTTGTTAATTAATAACCTAAAAGATGTTGAATAAATAATTAATATTAGATGTTAATAGTGGAGTATGGTGAATCGGTTAGTATGTTTATTTGATGCTTGTGTTTATGTGTATTGTATGGTTGATTAAATTAATATAGGCTGTCATCGAACTGGATGGTTATCTTCCTGAATATCCGATTAAGATGTGTTAATATTTAGAAGTATTTTGTAGTTAGACTTTGGGGTGTTAATTGCATGATTTATTTGTTATCTGTTCATTGACTTGGGATTGTTAGAATTACATGTGCTTTTATTGAATAATGGATTGATGAAATAGATTTCTTTAATACACTATGTAATCGGTAAATGTTGAATAAGATTAACTGGGGATAATTAACACAGAAGCTCATTGGGCTTCACATGATGATCAGTGGGCCGCCCATATAACAAGAACAGATTTGGGGTCTTAGTTTATTAGGTGGTGCAATGTACATGGCCTGCTATTGGGCGATAGTTTAATGAGGATCAACTGTTTTGGGCCGGGTAGCATCAGTGAGTAACAGGCAATAGGGCTGTTTTGATTACACCCTCACTAATTGATTAGTTAACTAGAAATTGTATTTGGGTTTGGATTAAATGTTTGGGCCACTTAATTGAAACTAGTGACTATCTGGGCTGTTATTTCGGTTGGGCCGCATTATGGTGTGATTGTTGATTTAGTTAACATGAGTTTTGTAAAAGGTAAACTAGTAACATCAACTCGTATTATGATTGATAGTAGGATTCGAACATTTGCCATGAATTGCGATATGATATCTGTTTTGTTTAATTGAAATCTATGTGATAAATGCAAAGAACACATGAGTCATGTGTACACGAACTAACCGTTAATGGTAACCACACTAGGATTTGGTTGATCCATTTGGACCGAATAGTGAAACGTGACATACCGAGCAAACCGAGGTGAGTTCACACTTTCTACAAGGCATGGGATTCCCAGGGGTTGGGAATGGGTAAAGGATTTGAACTGAAACTGCGTGATCTCCTGGTTTGGAACACGTACACACCCTCTTTATTGAAGGGTGACAACACGTACTAAGAACTTAATCGGAACCTGCGTAATCTCCTGGTTTGGGGATTACGTACACACCCTCTTTATTGAAGGGTGACAACACGGATACTAGACCGAAACTCTCTATCATGAAGTCCCTCCTTTTATATCGACTTAATCGCCGGGCCAATGGCGAGCGGGTCATTAGTTAGATAGCGCTATTTAGGTTTGACAAGCCTCACACCGTGCCGCAGAGGACGGGCGTGAACTAATGGATCTGGGCACGTCAATGATGATAGACATTGACGCTAGGGCACCAACTTACTTTAGTCAGTGGTCGATATGGTAAACAGGTCTAGTGGTTAACATGGGGAAGCCCCCACTAACTATGGATATGTTTGGGAAACAGGGTAAACTGATTAACTTACAACTTACAAATGAATTCCTGGTTTTTGAAACAACTTAACAATGAACACCAACTGTGAACTCGCTCAACTTTGTTGTTGATTCGTTGTTACATGCCTTGCAGGACATTAGGTACTCAAGGAGCTTGCACAGGGAGGAACGGTCGTTGTGGGACATGGCAGTGTGTGCCATGTTATGAACATTACTTTATTTCGTATTTAATACTTCCAATGGGTTTTACAATTATGCTTCCGCTAAACACTTAACTATGCTTTGGTTTTGAACACCTTTCATATTGTTTGGTTGAATTATGTTTACTTACATGCTTGTTCAATATGATTGGTGGCGTGATCCTGGTCAGTCACGCCTCCAAGCGGTGATACTCCGCGTGTGGATTTTGGGGGTGTGACAGATTGGTATCAGAGCCATTGGTTATAGTGAACTTGGTTTTAATAAGGGAAAAAGTTTTTGTTAAAACCAGACTATAACCTGTACAGTGCTCAACGATCCACAACGACGCTTCACTCCACGTGCAAGGCTCGACATTCTAGGTGATATGGTTTATGTTTTATTGTCTACTTGCTAGTTACATAGAACTTTGCTCGTGATATGCTTAGATAAACGTAACAACTATTGTTTGAAAACACTTGTGTGCTTACTCTCTTCTGTCATCGCACTTTCGCGAACCTCTCTCACCCATGTTTCCTTTGATGTGACAGTACACATTTGTTTATGACGAAACACATGAACACACACTCGTCACTATAGCAAGATGGCATGGATTGCTTGCTCACCTTATGATGCGTTGATAGTATGCCATAGTCCTTAGGTTTTTGTGATCTTATTACATTGACGACCTCCGTTTGACATCTGAGTTTGAGGAACCATTTGACATGAGTTAGGAGGAACTGAGATGAGCATGCAAATCGCAATATTACTGTGGGTGCACACATAATAATAATGTGGGGTGCATGCGAGTTCCAGTGAGCCTTGACAAGTGGAAAAGGGGTTCCGTTTCGTTATTTGACCGATGTGAAACATAACAAACCTATAGGGGTCATAGCAGTGATTGTCCCCTACTCGAATGTGAACTTTTCATTCATCTCTGGATCCTTTTGAATCTCAATGCTATCGAGTATTACCTGAACACCCATCTGAACTCATTAAACCATGTAGAATGCTAGTTGCTCATACGAACGTCCCTGAGTTGGATGTCCCAACATCGAATGATTGATCGATACCTTTCTTACTCCTCCTCGTTTGCTGAAACTCATGTATTGACGTCTCCGATCCCGAAGTGTGATCACTTCTGCAACACTCTCGTAACAGACCGTGAATTACCCGAACCACTTGCAACGACGACGGACAGGAGGATGAGCGTAACACATTATCGACCTCAGTACTTTGACGACCCTGATTACTGGCAACAAGCACAGCGAATTGGCTTCAATCGAATTCTTAACCCCCGTCAGCGACTCATGGGAGTCAACACCTACGAACCAATCGAGGCATAAATGTTAATCATTGACCTTTGTGTGGTATGCGTAACTGCCAGCACAGTGAGTAACGCTTTAGAACGCGCTTCAGGATGCAAAAAGATGGACTATGATGGTGAAGAATCGTAGGGCATGTTTCAAGAAACGACATCGGGGTCAGCAGACACAACGATAACAAGGTGCTCATAACCCTAGCTTCCAGTAAGGAAATAAAGGTGTCCATATCACGGATTGGCGGTGGTTAAGATAAGAGGACAACGAATGGCGGCGTCTCATGACCGTCAGAAAAGCTACGCTGATAAGGGCAGGAAACCACTCGAGTTCCAGGTTGGGGATCGAGTGCTACTTAAAGTCTCACCTTGGAAGGGTGTTGTTCGTTTTGGCAAACGAGGCAAACTGAACCCACGATACGTTGGACCGTTCAAAATCATAGAGAAAATAGGCAGGGTGGCCTACAAACTAAACCTACCAACAGAACTCAGTGGAGTTCACAACGTTCTTCACGTGTCGAATCTGAAGAAGTGTCTGTCAGATGAGACCCGTATAGTTCCTTTGAAGGAGCTCACTATCGACGATCAGTTGCGATTCGTAGAGGAACCAGTTGAAATCACGGACCGAGACCTTAAGGTCCTCATGCGCACTACAATACCTCTTGTTCGAGTTCGTTGGAACTCCCGTCGTGGCCCAGAGTTCTCCTGGGAACGAGAAGATCAAATGAAACTCAAGTATCCCCAGTTGTTCGAAAATAGTACAACCACTACTGAGGCTGAAGCTATTGCGGAATTTCGGGACGAAATTCCAAACCAACGGGGGAAGGATGTGACACCCCAGGAAAACCATGCAACCTAACTAGCTTCCTCAGTAACTACGTGCTAAATTTCGGGACGAAATTTCTTTCAAGTTGGGGAAGATGTGACAACCCGAACTTTCCAGGTTAGCACTGCTTAAACCCCACAACCTTACATTTAATCACTTTTATATATCACGACCATACAAGACTTAGTAGGTTACACTCGTGTTTCGCTTAAATATTATGTGTGTAGGATATCTATATGTGAAACCGTCAAATGTGTTTTATGTGCTTGACTATTTATGTCGTGTATTTGTATGTACGTAGTAGAGTAAGAAATTGTAGTGGGCTTCGTTAATTGCACGAATGGGCCGGAGACCATACGCCTCACTTGAACCCCCCCCCCCCCCCACACTTAACCCGCATGTGCGTCCTCTCATGGCCCAAGGTCTGGCCCAGCTTCTCTTGTAAATAACCCAGTTACGGCCCAAACCCTTTTGTCCCACATTTATTTAACACCGGCCCAAACCCAAAAGGGGTTTACGTATGTCTATATGATTAAGAAATACATAGAGATTATATGGTAACCATATTAACCCTATAACTCTCCTAGAAACTAACGGCAACACCCTCCCTCGTGAAGCTTTGCCTTCGAGGTTCTGTGCCTCTTTGTGGCTCATCGCATCGTTGTGTCTAGCATGACCTATCTTCTGGTTAGTGTAACCTTACTTTCTTAATACATGACTATTGTAATGGGATGTTGTGCGTCCATATTCATGTTAATTCTTATTAGATTTCTTTATGTGGTTATGATTTAGAAAAGTGTATAATATGTTGATTAATAAATTGATTACTTCTTTGATATTCATCACTTTACATTGTCGGCCATTAGATTTCAAGTATGCATGAGAATTGTCAGTGGCATGTGATCATCACAATTTGTTAATTAATAACCTAAAAGATGTTGAATAAATAATTAATATTAGATGTTAATAGTGGAGTATGGTGAATCGGTTAGTATGTTTATTTGATGCTTGTGTTTATGTGTATTGTATGGTTGATTAAATTAATATAGGCTGTCATCGAACTGGATGGTTATCTTCCTGAATATCCGATTAAGATGTGTTAATATTTAGAAGTATTTTGTAGTTAGACTTTGGGGTGTTAATTGCATGATTTATTTGTTATCTGTTCATTGACTTGGGATTGTTAGAATATTGGTAATATGCCACCCATGATGATTGTTAGAATTACATGTGCTTTTATTGAATAATGGATTGATGAAATAGATTTCTTTAATACACTATGTAATCGGTAAATGTTGAATAAGATTAACTGGGGATAATTAACACAGAAGCTCATTGGGCTTCACATGATGATCAGTGGGCCGCCCATATAACAAGAACAGATTTGGGGTCTTAGTTTATTAGGTGGTGCAATGTACATGGCCTGCTATTGGGCGATAGTTTAATGAGGATCAACTGTTTTGGGCCGGGTAGCATCAGTGAGTAACAGGCAATAGGGCTGTTTTGATTACACCCTCACTAATTGATTAGTTAACTAGAAATTGTATTTGGGTTTGGATTAAATGTTTGGGCCACTTAATTGAAACTAGTGACTATCTGGGCTGTTATTTCGGTTGGGCCGCATTATGGTGTGATTGTTGATTTAGTTAACATGAGTTTTGTAAAAGGTAAACTAGTAACATCAACTCGTATTATGATTGATAGTAGGATTCGAACATTTGCCATGAATTGCGATATGATATGTGTTTTGTTTAATTGAAATCTATGTGATAAATGCAAAGAACACATGAGTCACGTGTACACGAACTAACCGTTAATGGTAACCACACTAGGATTTGGTTGATCCATTTGGAACGAATAGTGAAACGTGACATACCGAGCAAACCGAGGTGAGTTCACACTTTCTACAAGGCATGGGATTCCCAGGGGTTGGGAATGGGTAAAGGATTTGAACTGAAACTGCGTGATCTCCTGGTTTGGAACACGTACACACCCTCTTTATTGAAGGGTGACAACACGTACTAAGAACTTAATCGGAACCTGCGTAATCTCCTAGTTTGGGGATTACGTACACACCCTCTTTATTGAAGGGTGACAACACGGATACTAGACCGAAACTCTCTATCATGAAGTCCCTCCTTTTATATCGACTTAATCGCCGGGCCAATGGCGAGCGGGTCATTAGTTAGATAGCGCTATTTAGGTTTGACAAGCCTCACACCGTGCCGCAGAGGACGGGCGTGAACTAATGGATCTGGGCACGTCAATGATGATAGACATTGACGCTAGGGCACCAACTTACTTTAGTCAGTGGTCGATATGGTAAACAGGTCTAGTGGTTAACATGGGGAAGCCCCCACTAACTATGGATATGTTTGGGAAACAGGGTAAACTGATTAACTTACAACTTACAAATGAATTCCTGGTTTTTGAAACAACTTAACAATGAACACCAACTGTGAACTCGCTCAACTTTGTTGTTGATTCGTTGTTACATGCCTTGCAGGACATTAGGTACTCAAGGAGCTTGCACAGGGAGGAACGGTCGTTGTGGGACATGGCAGTGTGTGCCATGTTATGAACATTACTTTATTTCGTATCTAATACTTCCAATGGGTTTTACAATTATGCTTCCGCTAAACACTTAACTATGCTTTGGTTTTGAACACCTTTCATATTGTTTGGTTGAATTATGTTTACTTACATGCTTGTTCAATATGATTGGTGGCGTGATCCTGGTCAGTCACGCCTCCAAGCGGTGATACTCCGCGTGTGGATTTTGGGGGTGTGACAATAGAATTAAAGAAAATCAGGAAAATCCCATTATAAATCCCTTGATCCTAGAAGCAAGGATTCAATTCTGGCCTCCACCGTAAGTTACGGTGGTCACCGTAAGTTACGGTGGCCCCTGGTATAACGTGCCCCTGCCGTCAATCAGTAGGCAGCTGCCGTAAAGCTTTCAACTCCACCGTCACTTACGGTGGGCACCGTAAGTTACGGTGGCTCCTGTATCAGAACTCCCATTTTGCCGTTTTTGATACGAAAACTTTCGTATCTTTCAATCCGCTTGTCCGTTTGACCTACCATTTCTTCCTACGTAATTGTAATTTGATTCTCCACCTTTTGGAGTTAAAATCCAACATCCGGTTTAACAAAATTTCAGACTTTTAAGTCTTCGGCTTATTACCCTTTTTTACCAAATTTTGACCTGTTCGATTATTTTATCAAACAAACATATTTATTTGATCCTTAAACTTATGAAATTCAAACTTTCCATATCTATTATCATATTAATTTCAAATCACGGGATTCTTACATAATAAAAACCCGTTTACGCTCAAGTTCTTATTTTGACCCGTTTAGAGCGAATTATGTACATTTAAACATCAAACTCTCCCTTTTCTTCCTACACTTCATATTCTCACTTTAAAATAGCCTCTTACATTCCACCACAACTATTTTCGTGGTGGATTTAACATAATGAACCGTTATCCTCATTTTTACCCTTAGGATAGTCATTTTACGTGATTGACCTGTTCATAGACATTTGACCCCCAAGGTTGATGCCTGCAACTCTTACATGTGTCTAAGAGTTACATGATGATAATGCTAGTATCTAACCGACCTCTAAGGGTCGTTTGCCCGATTTGCCTATCAAGGGCATTTTCGTCAACTTATTTCCTCCTTTTACGACATTGGTCTCTTTGCTAAGGTATTTGACCAACATTGCATTTTTAACCATAAATCTATATATATACGTACCTGGCTCGAGTCAACATGTGGACTCGTTTTAAGACCATGTCTCTATAATATGCTAATTCATAGCCCATTCATCCTGCGAGCATGAGACTCGACATACACTTTTTAGTCATAAATTGTCAAATGGTATCAATATTATCATTTGACCCGGTTGGTCTAACTACCAAAAGTTTTGCGCTTAATATTAAATGGGGTTTTTTCACCAATTCATTAAATAACTATCCTTGTATTTCTAACCATTTAGTTATGTCGCCCTAACCCATTTCTTATGCTTTTATTCCAACATAGTTTATGTCCCTTGGCGTCGTTTAAAGCTTTGACTTTTCACATATATACTTGATTAAAATCACCGGTTTACCCTCTTTACTCTCTTAGGCTTACTTATAAAGTAGCCATTCAAAACTTATTATAATTATGTCACCTCAATGACTATTTTGCGTTTTTCACTCTTTTACCAATAGTAATAGTTTTTCATCATTTTGGTATGTTCCGACCCGTATCAATTCGCATCGGGAACCATACCTTGAATATTATCTTTATCATATAAATAACTTTTGAACAAGCACGTATACTACAAAAAGGGTGTAAGTTCCACTTACCTCGCATCCGAACTACGCTTTTCCTTTCCTTCTTGATTCGTTTGACCCGCTCCCTCATCAAGCTCCCACCTAGCTCGTTAGACGTCAAACTATCATCATAATTCGTAAGATGGTTAGCTTAGTCATTATCAATTATGACTACTCCACCTAACGGGTCTTATGTTGAATTTATCACTCGATCCAATCATTGGTTAGTTTGGCTTCCTAAAAGTCAGTTGGTCTATCAACATATTCAAATGCACATTTCACACGAAATTTCAACATTTTAACTTCATTTAGGCATTTTAACAAACACCTAGGGGGCATAATTTCACTAAATCAAAAGTCAAGTTTCATGACTAACTATTTAGCCAAGATTAAACAATTTTTGCAAGTTTAATATATCTAGTATGCATAATAACATCTAGATTCACCTTATGTGAATAAATAACACTCAATTTATAATCACATTTCTAGTGTTCTTCATCATTCTACAACACCCATTTAACACTTAGATGGGTGACCATGAATTTCACAAATAAATGACTAGGGTTTACTCCTAGACATAGTTTCATCCCTAATTTCATCCAAACAACGAACATGCAAGCTCAGATTCGAATCTCACAAGTTCATCTAAAATTTAAGATAGAACCAAATAGCAAAATTTTGCATACCTTATGATCCCTTCGCTGAGGTAATCACTAATCTATGCTTGGATTTCGATTTGAGCTTGATTTGCCCCTTCAATTTAGTGAATTCTTGTGTTTTAGGGTTTGAGCTTGAGAGCTCCCTTTTGATCATGTTGTAATCGCAGGACCCAACATACGTATGTGTTTGTTTGGTGTCCATTATTTGATAGAATTAAAACTTTAATTCATTTGCCCAAGTTTAGTCCCTCCACTTTACACAAATTATTTAAAGGGTATTTTAACCATATTTGTTCTATTATGTCAAGACACTAACTAACTAGGTTATTCATTCCTAGTTACTTGGTGGGTCCCGGTAGTTATAATCCGTTTTATTTTAAGTTCCATTAACTCGGGCTCTTATAAACTTAATTCCTTAAAACTTTGCTTCGTTTGTATTTAATATTAGGATTTCTTATTAAATTCCAAATATTTACCGGGTTATTTTTACTACTAATGGTACTTTACCCGTCTTTTAGTATTAACGGAGTTTGATTACCAAACCCGTTTTCGGGGTGTTACAAAAATGAAACCCCAAGTGCCGTTTTTCCAAAAACAAACCGTTTACCCCTTCAATTTCATCTTTTCGGTTCAAAAACAAGGGTTTGAGGTTTTTTTTTGAAATCGGGCAAATCTACAAACAATTCAAGTTGATTTACTTCCTATAACATGCAATTAAACAACTACTAATAGATCTAAACAAAAATTTGAGGTTTGATTTGGTTCAAGTTGAAGAACCCTAGATTTTTTCCCCAAATTTTTGATGTTAAACTACATGCAATTCATTAATATAACTAACTATGATGATAGAATCATACCTTGACGTTGTTGAACGGTGGAAGAACAAGAAAATCTGCAGAGATTCGTGAAGGAACCAGAGAGTTTTCGGGGAAACGGGTCATGTTGAAGTGAAGAATGAAAGGAAAAAGGGTTTATATCCCTGACAGTCCCCGGCAACGACGCCAAAAACTTAGTGTGTGTGAGCTGTGTTATGTTTTTATTGATAATTTAAGCCCATTTTACACATTAGTCAAGTTTTAAATTTATAAAACACGATATTCTACTAACACTAAACACACATATGGGCAGGTGCACCCATCGTGAGCCTAGTATAGCGTTGGTATGATACCGAGGTCGTCCAAGGACATAAGAGCTTTTAGTACCGGTTTATCCTCAACGTCTAATCAAATCAAATTTTTTAGAAAAGATTTTAAACATGAAAAATAAAAACTAAAATGCTGAAAATAAAAATAAAGTGAAACAGATAGACAAGATGAATCACTTGGATCCGACTCGCCTTTAATGTATCTTTGATGATTTCCGTACTGTTGCACTTTTTAAGAGGTTATCTTAGTTATAGTAGTAGGCCCCTCTTTTGAAGGTGACGTTACCCTCAACCCAGTGGTTTGAGTCAGCAAGGATACAATCCCAAAGGGTCAGAATATTGGAAAATAATTAATTAAGTTATTAAAGCGAAAAGTGGTAGGCCCCTCTTTTGAAGGTGACGTTACTCTCGGCTAAGTGGTTTGAGTCAGGAGGGATACAATCCCAAGTAGCCGGTTTAATGTATTAATAGTAGTTTACATATGAGGGGATCAAGCCATTCGCACCCCCGCCATCTAATACCAGTGGGTATTGAAGGAGGTCCTAGTAAGCTTGACCTAGGTCATTGCAAGATCTATACACTGAACAAGGCAATAACCTTACTAAACCATTCCCTTAACCCCGACCAGGTAGCCAACATATCTCTATATAGACCGTAGAGATATGAATGGTGAAAATCTTTTAATTTATATAGACAGTAAAGTAATGCCAAGACACCACGGACAAATGATAAAGAAGTTTCACCTTCAACATAAGAAACTAGTTATTAAAGTCATTAATACAAAACCAAATAAAAAGTGCGAAAAGATTAAAAATCAAAAGTAATACATTAAATGCTTGCTTGGGGAGATGCTGTCGAGGGGTCGGGCATGCCACGTTTATTCCTTTTCTTTGTATTTATGTTAGTTTTTGCTGCATATTTGTTCCTTTTGTTCATTTAAGCATGTTTGGTCCTGAAAATACAAAAGGAAGACAAAAGCACACTTTTTCCAACATTAGTACTAAAAAAAGGTTAATTTTATGCCTTATTTGATGTAATTTATATGTTGCATTTTACACACATCAAAGTCATGCTGATTCTGAAGAAAAAGAAAGTGATGAGGATATTCTGGTTACCAAAAGAGCTTTACATGATCCTAGAGAGATGGCTGAACAAAAAGCTGCTAAAAGGAAGAAGCTTTCTTCTAAAAGTGATGATGATCTTTATGTCCCTTCAGATCCAGAAACTTCAAAGAAGGTGACAAAAAAAGTTATGAGTAAAATTGTTGATCTTAGCAAGAAAAAGACTGGATCTCCATTGGCAAAAAGAGCTCATACAAGAATTCAAAAATCATCAAAGAAAACAACTACTAGAGCTGAACCAGTACTGACAAAGTTATGCCATCTGTGGAAGAAGAAGTTGAAGTAGAGAATGTAATTCCAATTCAAACTCCCACAATATTACAACAACCTCCAACAACACCTGTTCCACCAATTCCACCACAATAGCAACAACCACCACAACCATCACCTCATTCACAATCACGTTCTTCAACAAGACAACGATCTCATCCGACACATCCTTCGTTCAAAGACACTGGTCATATATTTTATGATGAGTTTATAGATTCGATGGGTAAGATGAATTTAGATTTTCTTGATGATACAAATGATAAGAGAATAAAGGAACTAGAAATCAGGATCAAGTTTCTAGAAAATGATCGTGAAAAGATGGAAGCTGTGATTGCAAGTCTGGTTTGTGAGAATGATCGTTCGAGAAAAGTTACAAGTGATCTAGAAGCAGATAAGAAAGTTAAAGATCGAAAGTTGGAAGTTATGTACAAATTAATAGAGAGGAAAATGGAAATAGACTTTGAAGCCAAATTTAATCAGATAGAGATTGATGAAGCTAAGGCTAAAGTTGATGAAAAAGCACGAAAAGCTGCTGCTGAGGCAGAAATGGCAAGTACAGACAAAGGCAAGGGAAAGATTGATGCTATGCTAGAGATTATATCTGAGCCTGAGAAAGAGATAGAATCTGAAATGGATATCTCAAAATTCATTCTTATCGATGGAGTTAAAGATGTTCCGTATGAACAACAGAAAGAGAAAGAGGATGAAGAGAAAGAAGATGACAAGCACTTAGATATTGAAGGTCCTGATCATGATAATGATAAGGGTGATGATGATGAAAACAATCAAGGTGGTACTGGAATGTTTGTATATCAAGCTAAATCTTCTGGAACTGGTGATTATTATGATTATATGAATGATAGTGCAAATCAAGAACATGATGCAGACATAGAGGGGGAGCATGATGATTCTGTACACAATGAAGAGAATTCAGGAATCTTCACATACGTTACTCCTCTAACGGTTGTTCCTGCAATTAAACATAGAATGATATATCTTGAACATGATGTAGAGGAAGGGGAATTTGTACATAATTATACCAAGGAGGAGATTGTGAAGATGATGGGTGTTGATGAAAATTAGTTTGTTTTTTTATTTTGATGAAGAGGTCAACAATATCAACATCGCACAACCTGATGATTATGTTTTCAAATATATTCTAGAGGCTGATGAATATAACAATGTTGTCATGGAAGATGATTCAGATGATGAACCAGTTAAATATTATGGAGAAGGTATTAATGATTTCCCAACATTCCAAGAAGTGTTTGATGAAGAAACAAACAATTTGTTGAAAAGAAAAATAGAAGAAGCAACCAAGAATGGTGAGATTCCGAGAATGAGCAAAGAAGAGATCAGAGAAGCTCGGAAGACCTGGTTTAAAGATATGCCTAGAGAAAGGAAGTTCAAAAGATCACTGGCGTTCTTCACGAGAAATCCAGACGTATCATTGGGAGATATTCTTATTTGGGGCTGGATTCGAGAGTTAAACGTATTTGAAATTAAAAGAGAATTTGGAGTTCAATACTTCCAATATTTATCTGATATCAAAACTCTGTCGTGGTGGGACGCACAGGAATCGTGTCAAACCAAATGCAACTTCCAGGCGAAACCGGGTGATCAGAAATTGTGGAAGCTTATCATATATGAAGCAAGAAATGGTTTTAACAACTGGAAGCCACATTATCAGAAGAAGATTACAAAGATCGATCTAGTTACACAAATGCCAGATACTACTTTGATAGTCAAACGTCCACGAGCAATACTCGAACAAGATTTTCATTGAGATTTTAAATGGTGGCAGTATGATGAAATGACAAGCGGTAATTGTATTAAAGTCTGATGGTGTTTGGAGAGTTATAAGGATTTTAGATCCTATGTGGATGGTGAACTTATCGAGGAAATATATTGAATGTTTATACTACAAGAAGATATGTTATGAAGCTCAAGACAAAATACAGGCTATGTAGTTTTAGATTGTTATCAAAATCTGCTACGCCTAAGACATCAATTCAGGAAAGATGTGGGAACACAAAATGGAGGGATTTGGAAAGAAAGGAGTTTCTGAAAGACATAAAGAAAGAAGAAAGGATTGAGGAAATCATGAAGAAAGCGTCAATCAGAAGATTTCAATTCATGAACAAGCCAACTCCTACAGATCAAACTCCAATGTCTTATGAAGTGCTGAAACGTCAACAACCGATGAAGTATTTCTTTGGGCGTTAGAAGATTTTAAAGTTAACAAGAATTTTGAAGATCGATCGAGACTGCGACAACATCCAAGGGGGAGTTTGTTGATGCACTATGTCTGCTGCCTACGTCATCGAGTCGTGTCTATAATAGGTTTGAATGTTAGATTATTTGATTGTGCATTGTATTGTTACCTCCGTACGAATGTATTAGTCTGTGTGGAGGAAGTTAGTCCGCACGGAGGTAGTTAGTCCGTACGGAGGTATCACTAGTTCGCACGAAGGTAAGACGTTTTAGTATAAATAGACGTGTGGACTCAGTGTTAGAGAGTAGGTGTTTTAGCGGATTAGATGGCGAAGCTCTGTCCGTGTGTTTTCAGGATCTTGTAAACATTTCAACAATTAATGAAAACATAAAATTTAGTAACCTTGTATTTGTCGACCAACTAAAATTAGGTTCCGCACAATTTGGACTAGGTTAACAGATATTGCCAGAGCTATCAGATGGATAAACGGTCCTCACAGATTTTGGGTGGTGACGGGATGGAGGTTGAGGCGTACAGCGGTGGAGGTTTTATGGTGGATGCCAGATAAGGGATTGTGACGGTGATGTAACGGTCGTCCGTTGGATGTTGATGTGGTGGAGCAGTGTTGGTGATATGGATGGGGTATTTTAATATATTGTTTATATATTGTTTTTAATTGAAGGGTATTTTAGTTATTTCATCAAAAACTTAACGGTGATATAGATGGGGTTAAAGGAAGTGGACTGCAATTGTTACAAAAGTTAAAGTACAGGAACTGTTTTGACAATTTTTTAACTAATTGACTGTAATGGTTGTTTTGGTCAAAAATCAAGCAATGATAATGCAACCAAAATTTCTGTTGTGAGGTATGATGCTTGAATCAATGAACAACACTAGGGATCACTTAGAAATGAAATGAATAAGTGACATAAAGATTTATACGAGGAAAAAACCCTTGATCAATAAATGATCTCCGGCATAAAAAACATCGGGTGATGGAAACTACCGATCACCAACTCAAATTAAACAAGAAATGTATTACAACTTCGGATGATAGCGAGCTAATTACAAGGATCACTATAGTGTATTGTGTAAAAAAGTGTGTAATCGCCAAGTGAATTATCGAGAGCTGGTGAGAGCAGTTGCAAGAGTGTGTGTAGCCAAAAATAGCCAAGTGTTTTTTATTTAGCTCGCTACCCCTTTTAAAAATGGAAAATATCTACACTAACTAACATTCCGCATTTCATGCAAGTCCCCACGAACTCCATAACGTCCACTTCAGGTAAGCACGTGCGGAATAAGTCATGGAATATGCTCTAAGAATATCGCCAAGACCAAGTCCAAGCTGGTACTCCTGCAAAACAACATTATATTCAAAGTAGACAATCGTTAGTATAAGGATCCTTAAGATGATCCATGATCCTGATCCTGCAATACTTCTGAGGATCACTAATTCAACCAGAAGTGAGGATCACTAAACCCAACAGTAAATGAGGATCACTGGTCATTTGGAAATCCTCCCCTAACAATGGTTATTTTTAACAAAACATATAGACAAAAAATGTAATTAACTCAATAATTTAAGTCTTCAATTTAGTAGTAATAGAAAAGTGACCTTCAAAATCATACACATTTATTTTTCTTTTGTAGAGCGTCTCAAACATCTTATACATAAAAGCAAAACACATATTAGAACTTGGACTTCAAAAGAAATAATACAAACATCTTGAAAAAAGAAACATTAATTAATGATGCTGTCGTTTGAACTTCATATGGTATGAATACCTTTTACAGCTCGACCTTTCTCAGCATCTTCTCGATGTCATCATTAGACAGATTTCCACTATCTGTAACCACAATACTTTTCTTATTACCCGTGGATAATATCTCCGCAAGGACATGAAGGATGCCATTGGCATCTATGCTAAAGCAAACCTTCACCCTCTCTGTACCTGCACGGGCTTTTGGAACACCATATATACGGAAATCATCAAGAAAAATGTTGTCCTCAATTTTGCTGCATTCACCCTGATACACACTCACTCGGACAACTTCTTGGTTATCTTCTAATGTTTCGTAAATCTTCTCTCTAGTTGTGGGTATAGGTGTGTTCCTTGGAATTATGAAATTCATAGTATCTGCCCCGATTTCTGTAGCTATGCCTAGGGACAAAGGGGTCACATCTAAAAGAACCATATCCCTCACAATTTTATTGCCTTTACCACTTAACTGTGCAGCCAACACTGCTGCGCCATGAGCAACTGCTTCATCAGCATTAACAGTGTTGCAAAGTTGTTTCCAATCAAAGAATTCCCTCAACATTTCTTGAACCTTGGGAATGCGGGTCGACCCACCAACAAGGACGATATCATCGATATTATTTTTGGGTATCTTCCCATCTCTAAAACAGTTTTCCACATGCTCCATGCACTTCTTAAAGAAACTGGCATTTAGCTCCTCAAACTTTGCTCTTGTGAATTTCATTGAAAAATCAATGCCGTCATATAGGCAATCAATTTCAATTGAAGTTAGAGTTGTTGAAGATAGATCTCTCTTTGCTTTCTCACATGCAACTTTCAGTCTTCCCATGGCCTTTGCGCTTTCACTAATATCTTTCTTTTGTCTTCTCTTGAATTCTAGTACACAGTGGTTAACCATCGCCATGTCAAAATCCTCTCCACCCAAATGAGTGTCACCCCCCACCGCTTTAACCTCAATGGCACCCTCCTTGCTGATAGTGAGAAGAGACACATCGAACGTCCCCCCACCCAAATCAAATATGAACACATTTTTATGTTGCTGGTGGTTTTTGTCTACAAGCTTGTCCAGACCATAGGCTAATGCAGCCGCTGTGGGCTCATTAATCAAGCGCAATACATTGAGGCCAGCCAGTGTACCAGCATCCTTTGTTGCCTTACGTTGCATGTCACTGAAATATGCAGGTACTGTAATGACTGCGTCTGTGACTGTTGTTTCTAGGACTGCTTCAGCAGCCACTTTCAAATTCTTCAGAATCATGGAAGATATTAATTCAGGCGAAAATTGCTTTTCTGCACCTTTATGTTCAAGTACAATTATTGGCTTATCTGAATCCCCCTCTATTACCTTAAAAGGCCATGACTCTTTGTCCTTCTGCAATCTGCTATCACTGAATCTGCTTCCCATCAAACGCTTTACATCTGAACATTAAATAAAAGGTTGGGTAAGTGAATAGTAAACCTAGGTTTTTACTGTGCGTTAAACATGCAAGTTGTTTATTAACTAGTGGATGCCCCGCCCGCGATGCGGGGCGATGTCAGAATAATGAGCGAGTGTTAGGTATCTTATTGACACGAAAAACAATTAAATCGAGTCAACCAATTAAAACAAAACACTTTTATAGTTTTGATAAAAAAAACTAAAACAATGGCAATATTGTAATTTTTAACTGAGGGAAAGTTGTATTTTTTTACTGTGGTAAAATCGTAATTTGTCAAAATCTAAATTGATGGCAGTACTGTAAATTTGAACCAGGGGCAAAATTGTAAATTTTCACATGGGCAAATTCGTAATTTTGAACTTGGAGTAACAGCGTAACATAAATTTGAACTAAGGGCACAATTGTAATTTTAAGCTGGAGGCAAAACCACAATTTTATTTTGTACCGTCGGCAAAATCGTAATTTTGAGTTGGGGGCAAAAGTATAATTTTATTTTGAACTGGGGAAAAACGTAATTTTGAACTGAGCGCGAAATCATAATTTTTTAAACGGGGAAAATCACTTTTTGAATAGAGGGCAAAATCGTATTTTTTAGTTGGGGGCAAAAACATAAGTTTATTTTGAACTGGGGGCAAAAAGGTAATTCTGAGCTAAGGGCAAAAACACAATTTTATTTTGAAGCGGGGGAAAAATCGTAATTTTGAGCTGGGGACAAAAGTGTAATTTTATTTTGAGCTAGGCGCAAAAACGTAAGTTTAAAATGTATATAAAATAATAAAATGGTTGGTCCAATGGGGGAGTGCTAGGCAAAATTGCAATTATGAATTAAGGGCAAAATCGTATTTTTTGAGATGAGGACAAAAGCGTAATTTTATTTTAAGCTGGGGGCAAAACGGTAATTTTAAACAGTAGCAAAAAAATTATTTTAAAATGAATATAAAATAATAAATTGGTTGGTACAATAATCGAGTGTCAGGCAGCTGCCTGCCTAACACTATTCCTCCATTGGTAAACGTATGTATAGTATATAAATAAATAAATGAACATACCAAAAACAGTGTTGGTTGGATTCTTGGTGATTTGATTTTTAGCACCCTCACCTACTGAAAGCTCCACTTCGTTACAAGCAACACATGATGGGGTAACGTTGTTACCCTGTTCATTAGGAAAGATTTTGACACGGTTGTGCTGATCAGACCATGCGGCAACACAGGAGTATGTTGTTCCAAGATCAATGCCAATTGCAGTTGTTCCAACTTTTCTCGACATGATCAAAATATTTTGCTCTCTAGACAAAGAAGTGGAATTTATGCAGTACAGATTTTGGATCTGGAATAACGGAATATATAGCAGAAACTAAACTTCCAACTGGCCAAGTTGCATTGTATATTGAAAAAAGGGTAGAAAACCGACAATGACATTTTGTATTTGTGTCTGCATAAATGAAGATTCTATGACTTGGTTAACTCAGATAAATACAAATGCGAATTAGATTAAAACTTATGGTTTTCAAAGTGGAATACCAAAGTAATTCAATATGTAATTCTTTAGTACATAAAGAGGAGTTTGAAATTTAAACTGGATCAAGATAATTCAAATTGGTGGAAATAAAGATGCTTAATTTATATAATTATGTTTATGGAGTTTTTTTTGATACTTGATAGGTCAACTTAATTGGTTTTAACTAGTTATTTAATTGATGTTTCAGTTAATTTTTTTATGAATAGATTGTTATAGTTACCGTAATTACTAATTTTAATGTTATTTTATTAATTTCGTGAAAATAACATTAAAAGCATGGGTCAGTTAATCACGCATCATATGGTGGGGTTGATAGCCGAAAGATGATGGGGTACGTGCACTAATCGGCCTGGTGCTAAGTGGGTTATTTGCCTTATGTTCAAGACCCTACCTTAGCTTTGCTATTGGTCGGATTTACTGAGTATGATGATGATGAGTTATGGTAATTATAGTGTTTTCATAGATAAACATTTAAAGAGTCGTACAACGGTTTTTCTACAAAACCTATTGTTTGTGTGTGAGTGTTTGAGGCCAAGGGGTAAACCGAGAAGGTCGAAGACGGCTGGGAAAAAAAAAAAGAAAAAAGGAAAAAACATTTATTGATTTGTAGCAATGTTTGGAGGTTTGGCTATCAGTAATAGGAAGGAGATAGAGAGAGAGCGAGAGAGAGAGACTGTTAAAGAAAAGACAGAGATCAAGGGTAGAAACGATGAATATGTCTGGTATAAAGTTCAAATTAAAAGGAGATAAATGCAAATAAAAAGTGGTTTTTCCCTTCTCATAATATTATAAAATAAACAATACTCAGAAGGGAGGGACATGGGGAGTGGCCAAACTCTATGAAAACCTTCAATCAAACTTCAGTTACGCTCCAATCAACCAGCTGTAGAATGGCTGGAGGGAGTGATGTTACACCCCGAGCAAGGTGGTTGGACGTATGACCAATTGATAAAAAAAATTACTATAAGTATACACAGTGGAAGTAATAAAAATAATACAATTATAGTTTAATGAATAAACTACTTTACATAGCAACTACACTAACAATTTACAATACGAGTGGCAACAAAAACCCAACAATAGTCAAGATGGATTAGAATAGGTTTTAAAATACCCATCTATGTTTTAACATGGGTCAGGATGGGGGTTTTTAACTACTAACCCTAAAAATTTGGGATTAATGTCTCTGCAAATTATTCTTCAATCATGTTGAAGAACTATCTTTTTGATTCCAACAGTTTCTATCCCCATTTTGCCTCTGAATTCTTCACCAATGTAACCGTTTTTCATTTCAAAAATCGATCGTGTCAACAGGTAATCAATCATTCAATCACAAATCTGAATCAATTTATGCTTCATTTTGATGTTATTTGACTGATTTCACTTGTTTCGTACATTTTGTGTGATTTCGAGTGTTCGCCATGCTTAATTTCAAATTATTGTTGATTTTCGTATGAAATTTTAATCAATTTGAGATTCGTTTTGATGTTAATCGACTGATTTCACTTGTTTCGTACTTTTGTGTGTGATTTCGAGTGTTCGTCATGCTTAAATTCAGATTGTTGTTGATTTGCGTATGAAATATAAATCAATTTAAACTTCGCGTTGATATTAATCGACTGATTTCACTTGTTTCATACTTTCGTTTGTAGTTTGTGTCATTTCGAGTGTTCGTCATGCTTATCAGTTTAAGCTTCGTTTTGATGTTAGTTGACTGATTCACTTGTTTCATACTTTTGTGTGTAATTTTGAGTGTTGGTTGTGCTTGATCTGGAACATATGGTGAGATTAGACCTTGCTATAACTTGTATAATGATGTTGACAAGTTATTTATGGTTGTTTGAATATTTCTGTACTGTATTAGATGATAAACTGTGACTTTTTTTTAATGATTTCCGTCTAGTTACGTGCGTTTTTGGTGCGAAATTGTTAGAGGATTTACGTTTAAAATTCAGCATTGGAACTATCATGATATACTTTTCTTAATTCATCGTTCTGCTTAAATAATTATGTTCTACTGTTGATTCAGGTATGAAATAGGAATGAATTTAAGGGTAATTTTCATTTACCAAATGAATATTGATTCGGATACTGTTCGGTACCGGTACCCGGTACCAAATGAAGTTCACCGTCGGCAAAACAAATAATATTGGTGGTATGAGATGCCGGACGTTACAAAATCAGTTTAATTTGTGAGTTTTCTTGTTGAATGTTATTGGTAAATCAATTTAGTTATTGACCCTTTCAACATCTTTACTCTGTTTGTGATTTGCCTTTACATAATCAATTGCTAAATCTTGCAAGCTAGTGGGTTAGTTATATAATTTTTTGGGGATTTTTATGGAAATAACAATTAATCTGCAATGACAAGTGAAGTAGAATTACTGACCCAATTGAGAAAAACCTTAATTTATCATTTATCTTGTTGATTTATAGTTATAATCTTGTGAATATTGCAGGTTGTTTATGAGAAAGGCAGTGGAAGAAGCAGGGGTTTCGGCTTTGTAACCATGTCAATCGTCGAAGAAGTTGAGGCGGCTACACGACAGGTCAATGTTTATGTAAGTAAACAAGAGCCAAAATCACTTTTTCATTAATCGTGACACCATATAATTTAACGTCAATGATTGGAATTGCAGGAACTCGATGGGAGGCAATTGAGGGTGAACTCCGGGCCACCACCAAGCAAAGGAGACTCTTTCTCTAGAGGGCAAAGAGACGGTGGTGGCGGCTACAACAGTGATGGAGGTGGTGGAGGGAGAAGTTATGACAACACAAATAAGGTTTATGTTGGAAACCTTGCATGGAGTGTGGACAATCTGCCTCTTGAAACCTTGTATTAAGATGCTAAAGCCGTGTAGAAATATATAATTTTTAAATATTTTTATCTGATTTTTTGCCACCTCTACGTACAATCCTAAAAAGCACTGAACCTTTTTTTTCAACTTTTTTTATTTTTTTTTATTTTTTTTATTTTTTTATTTTTTAAATTTTTTGATTTTTTGATTTTTTGATTTTTTTAATTTATAAGTTTTTAATTTTGATTTTTTTTATATTTATTTATATTTTTAGCCTATCATGCACAAATCAATCATGACAAAAACCTATCTTGACCTAAACCCATTCTAACTCATTTCTTAATAAACACATCCTAACCCAAACCCATCCTAACCCATACCCATCCTAACCCATTACCCAAACCTACCTAACCCACCCATTTTGTCACCTCTAATTTACAATATCAGTATTTTTAAAGAAGTTTCTTTGGTTGGGTCAATGTCTCAATGTAGGTCTTCTACCAGGGTCGTTCGTCTTTAGATAAGCTTGTGTACCTGAACACCATCACCATTGTTTGTTTTACCATCTACAAATTTTATTTCTTAATTGTCTAATTTTTTTCTTCTTTGATAACTAAGCCATTTCAACATCATCATCATTTCTAGCATCAATTAAAGGTTGTTCTTCATTCATATTTGCTTCAACATATTAGCCGGTGACTTCTGACCTATTTTTTTCAGATCAAAATTGTTCCAGTCCCTCCTTGATACATCCATGGGTTATTGATGTGCGTTGAAGTGTTATATATATTAGGTGTATATTTTAAGCCCCTTTAACATTTATTTTAGCCAAGTTTTAAATTTATAAAACACGATATTTTACTAACACTAAACACACATATGGGCAAGTGCACCCATCGTGAGCGTAGTATAGCGTTGGTAAGATACCGAGGTCGTCCAAGGACACAAGAGCTTTTAGTACCGGTTTATCCTCAACGTCTAACCAAAATAAAAAGTTTAGAAAAATGTTTTAAGCTAAGAAAAATAAAAACTAACTAAAATGCTGAAAATAAAAATAAAAGAAAAAACAGATAGACAAAATGAATCACTTGGTTCCGACTCGTATCTAGTATAACCTTTGATTATTTCCGCACTTTTGCACATAATTAAGAGATTATCTTAGTTATTGTAGTAGGCCCCTCTTTTGAAGGTGACGTTACCCTCACCCCAGTAGTTTGAGTCAGCAAGGATACAATCCTAAAAGGGTGGATTATTGGAAGATAATGAATTAAGTTATTAATGCAATATTATGGTAGGCCCCGCATTTGGCGGTGACGTTACCCTCGGCTAAGTAGTCTGAGTCAGCAGGGATACAGTCCTAAATAGCCGGGTTATAGTATTAATAGTAGTTAACTTATGAGGGGATCAAAGAGTTTGGACCCCCGCCATCCAATACCGTGAAGCATTGAAGGAGGTCCTACTAAATTTGACCCAGGTCCATTGCAGGACCTCTAAATGCTGAACAATGGCAAGACCTTTACCAAACCGTTCCCTTAACCCCCGACCAGGTAGCCAACATACCTCCATATAGACCGTGGAGATATGAATGGTGAAAATCCTTTATTTTATATAGACAGTAAAATAATGCCAAGACACCACGGACAAACGATAAGGAAAGATCACCTTCAACATAAGTAACTAGTTATTAAAGTCATTAATACAAAACCAAATAAAAAGTGCAAAAGATTAGAAATAAAAAGTATTATACTAGACACTTTGTCTTCACCAAGTGATGTAAGAGACTTAGGCAAACATGGCCTTGATTGTCAAGAACTCTTACGATCAATCTTGGATCCCGAGACGACTCACACACTCTATGATGGGCAATGGATGATGGTGGTGGATGATGGTGTTATGGTGGTGGTGGGTGGTGGGTGAAGTGTGAGAGAGGTGGTGTGCCAAGGGATGAGTTGAAATGAAACCAAGGACTCCTATTTATAGGCTGAACAGAAGGCTGGGCACGGCCCCGTGTCCGCTGGGCACGACCCCGTGCCTGTCTGACACTCTCTCTCTTCATTAATTGTAATTCGCAATTACAATTAATGCGCCTGCAGTACTTTCGACACGCCCCCGTGTTCGCTGGACACGGCCCGTGGTGGGCAATAGAAGCTTCTATAGGTTTGTCTTTTCTGCTGCTTCTTGGGCACGGCCCCATGCTGGCTGAGCACGGCCCGTGTTCAGTCTTCTGCCTTCTCTATTTTGCTTAGGAAGATGCCGTTGAGGGGTCGGGCAGTCACTTATGTTCCTTTCCTTGTATTTATGTTAGATTTAGCTGTCTTTTTGCTTCTTTTGTGAATTTGAGCTCATTTAATCCTGAAAATACAAAAGGAAGACAAAAACACTCTTTTTCCAACATTAGTACTTAAAAAGGGTTAGTTTTATGCCCCATTTGATGTAATTTATATGTTGCATTTTACACACATCAAATACCCCCACACTTGAACTTTTGCTTGTCCTCAAGCAAAACTCTTTAATATGTGGCTTACACTCCCAAATGGAATTGGTAGAAGAGAAGGTTTTGGGCTTGTCGTAGAGTGTCGGGATATCCAAGATCTTTATGGGTTTTATTTTTATCTATTTACAATCCTATTCGTAATGATTTATTTAGAACATTTCATAGGAGAAATTACTTATTTGGGCATAACATGCCTTTTTAAAATTCCATTTATATACAAGTTCACATACCTCACGGGAGAAATCACTCACACTCGGCCGAAGGTGTATTTTTAGTGAATCACTCGAGAGCGGCATGGAACTTATTCCTACCATAGGCTTGCCAAACAATCAATCCTCCTCCTTTTTAACTTTTATACCTTTGTAAATATCAAGAGGACTTTGTGGGTTAAGGGTTAGGCTTGGGTTAAAGGTAGGTGGTTGGGTTAGTGGTTAGTGGTTAGTAGAAAAAGGATGAAAAAGCATAACAAGTGTTAGTTTTCGTAGGACTTTCTATTTTTGTATTATTATTTTTTTTTATTTTTTATTTTGATGAAGCTTTTATTCAAACAAAGTTATTTTTGATGAACTTGTTTGTTTATTTTCTTTTTGCTTCATCATCAACACATTTTTTTTTTTTTTTGATCAAACGAAAAACCGAACTTGTTACTAAAACAAAGGGTTAAAAATAAAAAGGTTTTGGTGGGTAAAAGGGTTTTTGGTTTGGGTGATGAAATGAAAAGGTTTAGGCTCAAATGGGCTAACTAGGGGGATTTTTGGGTAGGTGGTAAAAGAAAAAGAAAAATAATGGTGTAGAAATAAAAAAAAGGGTTAGTCCTAATGCCTCCATCATTTACTTACTCGGGTTTAAGTTGATAAGGACCGGGAATGTATCGTCATGGCAAGTTCTAGAGTCGTAAGAACCAAGCGGCTATTCACACAAGAAAGGAAAAATGAGCATTTAGTTTAAAGATGTAAATTTGTATGCTCAATAAAGGCTCAAAAACTCACTTTTGTGGGAATGGGTTTTTATGTGATCAAGTATATATAATCAAATTTTAACTAAGTTTGCCATGCCTTTTCATAATTTTCTTATGTTGGTTCTTTTTATCACTACGCTATCGGTTGTAAATTTGTAAAAATATAACCTTTTTGAGAACTTGAATTTCCCGAGTTAAACCTAGACAAGTAAAAAAAAAATTGAAATTTTTGAAAAAATTTGGGGTGATTAGCGGTTCCAATAGAGTTTTGTGTAAGGCTTGTATTTAGGACTTGCAAAATTTCAAGGTTTTAGCATCCCCCCCCCCCCATACTTAAATTACACATTGTCCTCAATGTGTCCCAAAAATAAATTTTTAGGTTGATTAGATGTGTAAAATGGTGTTAAAAAGCAAAAATTTTGTGTTACTGGGCGCTGAACACGGCCCCGTGTTGTCCGGGCACGGCCCCGTGTTCAAGTGCTAGTAACAAAATGAAATCAAGAGAAACAGAAGCCTGGACACGGGGGCGTGTTGGGTGAACACGGCCCGTGTCCAGTTACCTGAACTGGGCAGTTTTCTGCAGGGGGTTCAACACGGGGGCGTGTTGGTTGGACACGGCCCGTGTTGAACCTTCTGTACTGGAGAGAATTGTCGGGCTGCCTTGTTCTTGTGCATGGGGTCATTTTTCTCGTTCCCCTTTTTATCCCTTACCACCATGAGTGTGTTTTGAACCATCCAAACTTTTAAAAACCATCATTTCATTGCATCATAGAGATAACTTACATAGTCCTAATTTTAAATTAAACTAGATAAAACCGAGAAATATTAAATCATGGAGTTCTAGCCTCTATTTTATTTTAATTAGCAAAATTTCCAAGAGACTACCAATCTTGGTTAGACAAGGCCTAGAACTCCTTCTTCCGGGTGCGGTTCTCCTCACATGTCGGCGAGCCACTCCTCCACCTCCCTTGGAAGGAGAAAAGAAGGCTCATTGGCATTGGTTTGAGGAGTTTCGATTTCCACCGGGATCTCTTGTTGGTGCTCCATGGGAGGTTCCGCTGGCAAATCTTCCCATCCGGTAGGGTTGTTAATTCCGAGTGCCAGGTTCCAATCCTGTTGAGGGAGGACTGGTTCCATTGGGGGTGCTACAAGAATATTTAACCTCTGGTGCAAGAGGTTAATTTCTTGGAAGCTGCTTTCGAGTCCCACCGTAAGATCGTTAATACGGTCGATTAGGACCTCCTCTACTGATGTCATTTCGTCGAGAGCCTCCCTTAATGCTACCACATAGTGCACAAGTGTAGCTTCAATGGAGGGCCTCCTTCCTCTTCGGCTGTTTGACGAATGCACAGAAGATGTTTCGCTGTTTTCACTCGACATCCTACGAAAAATAAACTGAAAATAGTTTATTTAATGAAACAGTGACCGGACACGGCCCCGTGCTCATTGAGCACGGCCCCGTGTTCATCTTTCTGCAGAATTTTGGAGCAAGGAAACTTGGATTTTTAAGTTATTCTCTGAACTTGCGGGGTCTTTTTAGTCATTAATAACTTAAAACAATGTTACATAACATGTTTTTAACAAAACCCATTAATCCTTACCACAAAGTTTGAAGAATTCAAACTTTTAATGGTAGTTCTTGGAGAAAGATGGAGAAGAAGGAAATGGCTAAAAGAGGAAAGGACAAGATGGGTTGTTGGAACCTTCTTTTAGACTTACCTAGGATAGTTGAGAGAAGATTCCTTCAAATCTCTGTCCCAAGTTGGTCCAAATGTGCAGAATTCTTGGCTGCATTTATAGAAAACGACAGCATCCTGGACACGGCCCCGTGTCTATTGGACAAGGCCCCGTGTGCAGGTGGAGTTCTGACACAGTTTGTCCGTATTCTGACGTACTGATCAGAAGAGAATCTTTTGGTGGACACGGGGGCGTGTTGGCTGGACACGGCCCCGTGTCGAGGGACTGTTTTATGAAGTTGTCTAGTTCTAAGGATCTCGTCGAAATCGGGTGGTTCCTTACTGGTTGGAACAACCCCAAAGTGCCTAATATACCTTAATTGTCCTAGACTAAGGCGAGAACGCAAGAGGTTGTCGGTGAGGGTAATTCCTATTTTTATTCTAGGTGGACAAGTCCAACCCTTTCCCGGGCTCTTGTTAAAGAAGGTGTATGCCGAATCGCTCAGGTCTATGTATGCACCGAACGAAGTCGATGGGGAGTCCTTCATGGCACAATCGGCACAGGGACGACTATCGTCCACGTCTTTGCTAGGTATGAAGGTATTCTCGGGAGCAACGAGGTCGTTGGAATGCGGTTCCAACATTTCTTCATGGTTATCGTCTTGGGGTGGATCAATAAAGTCCTTCCCAAGCTCTTCTAACCAATTCAGAACTAGCTCTTCTAGTTGAAATAACTCGTCAAGGAGCATTTCTCCTAGAATATCTGGCTGGGCGCACTTGTAACAACTGTGCTTGTAATCACTATGAACAGTTATATTATCAATAAAACAAAGTTATTTGATCCCAATGTTTGTTTGATTGTGTTTTACATTTTTCATGTTTTGACTTTTGTCCAATTCCAAAGTCTACATCACTTTCTGGAGAGTTATACGCAAACTAGTGCGTAAACATACTCAGTTTAATGCGAGAAATACTCCGGAACATCAACATATACTCAACATACCTTAAATAACCTTTACATAACTTAGAAATAAGTTTTGAAGGCTTTGGTATGGCAAAAACAAGTTAATTCGCTTACAGGGACTAAACTTGACAAACTGCGAAAGTATGACGATTCGTACTGGAACAGACATTCCGGAACATAACCATAAGTTAAACACACCTTAAATATCCTTTACATAGCTTAGAAATAGGCTTTAAGGGGTTCGGTGTGCTAAAATAAACTTTTGGATCATTCAGGGACTAAAAGTGTCAATAAGTGCACAAGTTTGCATTTTCGCGCATAACTTACGTTCTGAATACATCTGGACATCCAAAAATTTATGTAAGCATGACTATATTATATTTTAGTGTTCGCCATAAGAAAAATCCATTCGTCGCGTCATTTGGATCGTTTTTCGCGCTTGTGCGCATTCCGTCGTAATTAAGCGAACATCGCGTTCGTACGGCCAAACGAACCAACCTCCGGCATATTTTTGAGCATGTTTTGAGTTCCCTATACTTTAACTTCATTTTAGAGCCTTAAAATGAGGTTAACGGGGTTCAAACGCATCGAAAAAGGCCTTAAACACGTGCAGGGACCATTTCTGCCAATTTGGAAACATTTCTGAAATAGAGGGGCAGTGGCGTAGCGCGAGCCCTAAGGGCCTATGCAGTCGCGCTACGCGAGTGCCTTAACTGGACAGAAACATCAGTTTTGCATTTCGGGACCAGATTCGATGTATAAACAGCTGTTTAATTCACAACCACACATTCTAACATGCTTAGTCAGCTGATAAGGATGGAATTTAGGCACCATAACTTTCCGACACTTGTACGGATACGATTAAGGCACGATATTCGACAAGCGATCTTAACGGTTCGGGTATTCCTATAAATACCCATCCACCCCCATTGCTAAAATCACTAGAATCTTGATCTTAGGAACTCTAAGTTGAAACCATTGTTTCATACCTGAGATTCTTGGATCGAGATTAGCATTCGGGGACCCTTCGTAAGTATTCTTTCGTTCTTTTGTTTCTTTTCGAGTCTTTCGAGTCTGAAAGTCAAACTTTGTTTGACTTTCTACATTGACCAGTTATGGTCAATGCGAAGTTCGTTTGAACTTCGCAACGTGAGTGTAATCACGTTGGTTATAGTCCCTTGGGACTATGCCCACTGATTACCACGTTGTCTAGGGTCGTAGGGTAGGCGATCTAATAAATCTCCTATACCTTCGAACCCGACCCAGTTTGGTCGATCATTAGGATCCGACCAAATACATTAGGTGACCATAGTGGGTAGGGAATAACCTTCCGAGGTTATACCCTATGGTCACATCGTTTGAGTAGTTGTATGATAGGTAGTTTATATGCCTTAGGTAAATTACCAGAATACCCTTTTCATGTATAATTGGTAATTAAGCATATGTAACCTAAACCTTTGCCACATAACTGATTATGTAACATGTTTAGGCATATAACACTTGTCATAGGGCTAGTTAGGCGGTCCGAACGCGTTTCACGCGAACGACGCGTTAAAGTAGCATAAGCTACCTAAACGGGTCGTAATGGGTCGTAAACAATTATGTTAGGTTTCAATTAGTATGTAGGCTTTGTTGAACCATACTACACGAGTCTCAATATTCGTTTGGTTTACAAACCCTCATGCTACCCGATCTTCCGATTTAGGTCCGGTTTATTAACATAGCTACCTATATTAGGTGCCGTTTGATTCCGAGATCTATAGCATTACTTGGTGGTCATCTTTAGACAACTGAGCAATCTCAAGTGAGTACATAGACCCCTCTTTTACTGTTTTCCAAACTGTTTTGGGGTGGAACACATGTGCCTACTTGTTACTTTCATGCTTTTCTGTTTTCATATCATATACCTGCTATGTTTGTTAGTACATTATAGTACATGATTTCATTACATCTTATGCTAGGTGTGCCCATTGTGTGCATTACTTGGTACATTGTTTTACATTACATTTCATGCTAGGTGTGCCCATTGTGTGCATTACTTAGTACATCGTTTTACATTACATTTCATGCTAGGTGTGCCCATTGTGTGCATTACTTAGTACATCGTTTTACATTACATTTCATGCTAGGTGTGCCCATTGTGTGCATTACTTAGTACATCGTTTTTCATTACATTTCACGCTACGTATGTTCATATGATTACATACTTAGTGCATCGTTTTCACATGCTTACATTTTGGGTATGACATTTGGTTTGTTTAACATGGAACAATACATTCATTAACATTGATCATGCCATTCGTTAGTAGGTAGTGGTACCATAGGAATTGACAACTCCCGTTCCAGACATCCTGGGTATGGGGATGAAAGGAATGACCGAATTCGATATACATAACTCAGATTAACCTTTAATTTGTTTAAGGGTTTATCACCACAGTCTCAAGGCTTGGATGTATGCATTATAACAAGGCCACATAAATGTTTGTATCAGTATAGCATGCATTTGTTACACAAAACATAACTTTGATTTAAACTATGCTTTACTTCAATACCTTGTTTTTTGTGCATTTTACATATGGTTTAGTTGATACATTTCACTTACCATACATGACATTTTGGTTACACATCACATGATCTACATTGAACATAAAACATTTTGACATTGATATACACATTTGGTGGTTTACATTGGACATAGACATTTTGATATGGTTTACACAATAACGCTTGACAATTGGTTTGTACATGAACAAGTTACATTGGTGGTTGTTTGGGTAAGTGATTTGAGTAACGATACGTGTGTAATATGATACAAACATGGTGGATACGCCGCTGGTACTTCCTATATATAAGTGTTTGTATAATATTACATAACGTAACGTTATTTAAATCATTTCAGTATAGACATAATACATTTTATATACATAACATACTTTTCACAAGACATTGTTTTTACAAAACAGTTTATTTTATATAAGCTCATTTTACATGGTTATTCATTTAACCTTACATTTACTTATACATATCAACTGATCTTATCGTTTTTCAAATGATTCACAAGACAAAGCAAATTACAAGGTTCATGACTAAACATTTTCTTAAATACAAGTCATGAATCCTATTTTCACAAACCTATGTATCTCACAGGCATTTTTATGCTGACGTACCTATTTTCACATGTGTTTTCAGGAGCTTTTCCGTAGGATGTTGATCATGACACTAGGGCGGACCCGTGCCTTAGAGACTAAAAACGAAGATAGACTTGTTTAATTATGTTATAAACTCTTTTGTTTACTGTTCAAGACAATGTAACACCCTTGTTTGATAAATAAAATACAACTTTGTATGCCATGGTTATGAAACAATTTATTCTGTTACGACACGCCTCGATGTTTCCGCCGCGATTTGTTGTTTTACGCGGTCGGGGTGTGACAGAAAGTTGGTATCAGAGCCAATGGTTATAGGGAATTAGGTTATTAGTAATGCTTTGACCTAGACTATAACTTTTCTAGGACCCTAACACAAGTTATCTTGTGTTTAGATCTTAAAACATGTACATCACCTATCCTTAGGTGATTATCAAAACAAGAACCAAAATTTTCCGAAACGATTTTTGAAAAAACAATCATCTGTTTTTGAGTGATTTATTACAAGGTTTTGAACCCTCAATTGTAAGGTTTTGAACCCTCTGTTATATGGTTTTGAACCCTTTTCAGTTTGGTTTTTGGCCTTGTGCCTTCTAATTTTCAAAAATCCCGTCAAACGTTTTGGGTTTTAAATAATGTGAACATGTGCAAACTGGAAGGGTGAATGCCTGTATTCTGGGTTTTCTGTCTAGGCAAGCACTTCGTATACATCTCAACCAGACGCGAGACCAGTTGTGCTTACCTGGGAATTCTTGGGATGAGTGTTCACTTATAGGCGAGCATGTCTTCATTATACATTATTTTTGACCCATTTACTTTGATTAGTCACTGTGATTCGTTTTTTTGCTTGGTAATGCGGACGAATGATCACCATCCTTGCTTTTGTTGATTTCATCTCATTCTCTTCATCCAATCATCTCACTCGTTTCCTTTCATGTTTTTCTCTTTTAGAATGCCTCCTCGACGCGAAAATCAGATAGCAACTGCCGAACTGGCAGAAATCATTGCGCAGCAGATGGCTGCTCAATTTCCAAATCTCTTTGCTCAATAGAACCAGGCCAACAACAACAACAATGTTCCATGCAAATACAAGGATTTTAACCAGGCTAAACCACTCAAGTTTAGTCGTTCTGAAGGAGCAACTGGGCTTCTTCAGTGGTTCGAAAGCATTGAGAATACTTTTCGCCACGTGCAGTGCCCGGATAATCGCAAGGTCGAGTTCTCCTCGAGCGTGTTTCAGAAGAGGGCTCTTACATGGTGGAATGGGGTAATGAGAGACCGAGGTGCGGAAGTTGCTCTCGCACAGACATGGGCTGAACTTAGAGCCCTTATGATGAGGGAATTCTGTCCTCGTCATGAACAGCAGGCGTTGGAGAAAGAGTTTGATGTTTTGAAGCAAGATAGTGGTGAGCACAGGGCATATACTGATCGGTTTGAGGAGTTGAGTTTGCTTTGCCCGAAAATGGTTACCCCACTTGACAAGGCTATCGAAAGATACATCGACGGCCTACCTGACTCGGTACAAGACATTCTTACTGGTAGTGAACCTGCCACACTCCGTCAGGCGATTGAGTTATCAGCGACATTGACTGAGTCGCAGATTCGAAAGGGAAAGCTACACAGGAAGGGTGACAAGGGCAAGAAACAGTCGGCTGACAAGGGGGATAGCAAGAAGGATCAAAACAAGAATGGAAAGGACTCTGGTTCTTCGAAGAGGTCAAGGAAGCGTAAGGCTTCCCAAAATTTTGCTATCACTGCTCAAGCTAATCAGGCAGCTCTCAACCAACCCGCACAGCCACCAGCAAAGAAACCCTATACAGGGAATGCACCTTTGTGCAATAGATGCAACAGTCACCATCAACCGCAACATCAGTGCCGTTTCTGTACTAGCTGTGGGAAGTCGGGTCATCTTGCCGATGTTTGTCGGTTTGCTCTGAATCGGGCAGTTCAAAACCCGGCTCAACAAGTTGCACAGCCTCCTGCTCAGCAACAGGGTCAAGCTGCACGACTACAATACCCACCAGGTGCTTGTTACAATTGTGGGGATCTGACCCACTACAGAAACCGATGCCCAAGGCTAGTTAACCAGAATCAGGTTCAGGCTCCGGCTCGAGGCCGAGCCTTTAACATGAATGCCCAAGAGGCACAGGCTGACGATAATGTGGTGAACGGTACGTTCTTTATTAATAATCAGCCTGCATCTGTTGTTTTCGATTCTGGTGCCGATAAGAGTTTCGTGTCATTGTCTTTTGAGCAAATGCTTCGCGTGTCTAGAACAAAACTAGGCAAATCTTTGACAGTAGAGGTTGCTAGTGGTGAACCCATTATTCTTGATTCTATTCTTCGCAACTGCCAGTTGAACCTTAACGACCATCTTTTTCCTATTGACCTCGCGCCTATGCAACTTGGAAGCTTTGACGTTATTGTGGGAATGGATTGGTTATCCAAGCATCACGCAGAGATAGTTTGTTCTGAGAAGATTGTTCGTGTGCCGCTTTCGACAGGCGAGATCCTGCAGGTTCAAGGTGAGAAGCCTACCGGTGGTCTCAGACTCATGTCTTGTTTTAAAGCTCGGAAGTATCTGCGGAAGAACTATGTGGCTTTCTTAGCACACGTCATAGAAGATAAAGGCAAGGGTAAGTCTATTTCAGATATTCCTGTCGTTCGGGATTATTCTGAAGTATTCCCTGAAGATTTACCTGGTCTACCTCCAGCACGCCAAGTCGAGTTCCGCATTGATCTCGTACCTGGTGCAAATCCCATTGCCAGAGCCCCATATCGTCTTGCACCATCTGAGATGCAAGAGTTGTATAAACAGCTTCAGGAGCTCTCTGACAAAGGTTTTATCCGTCCCAGCTTTTCACCTTGGGGTGCTCCCGTTCTTTTTGTCAAGAAGAAGGATGGATCCTTTAGGATGTGTATCGATTATCGTGAGCTTAACAAGCTTACCATCAAGAATCGATATCCCCTACCTCGCATCGATGATCTCTTTGATCAGTTACAAGGCGCTTCTTATTTTTCGAAGATTGATCTGCGATCTGGATATCATCAACTTCGGGTGCATGAAGAAGATATTCCAAAGACAGCGTTCTGTACTCGATATGGGCATTATGAGTTCACAGTCATGCCATTCGGTGTGACTAATGCTCCTGCTGTTTTCATGGACCTAATGAATAGGGTCTGTAAACCTTATTTGGATCAGTTCGTCATTGTTTTTATTGACGATATCTTGATTTACTCTAAGACGCGAGCTGATCACGAGCAACATCTTCGTCTTACTCTGGAACTCCTAAAGAAAGAGCAACTTTTCGCCAAATTCTCCAAGTGCGAATTTTGGCTTAAAGAAGTTCAATTTTTGGGGCATATCATCAACGAACAAGGTATTCATGTAGATCACTCCAAGATCAGTGCGATTAAGGATTGGGATACACCTTCTACTCCTACTGAAGTTCGTTCTTTTCTTGGTCTAGCGGGTTATTATCGCCGCTTCATAGAAAACTTCTCGAAGATTGCAGTTCCCCTAACTGCTCTAACTCAGAAGAAAATGCCCTTTTATTGGGGATACAAACAAGAGGAAGCTTTTCAACACTTGAAGCAGAAGCTTTGCGATGCGCCTATTCTATCATTGCCTGAAGGTGATGATGATTTTGTCGTGTATTGTGATGCATCGAAATTGGGTCTTGGCTGTGTTCTTATGCAAAGGAACAAAGTCATAGCCTATGCATCGAGGCAGTTGAAGATTCATGAGAAGAACTACACCACTCATGATCTTGAGTTGGGTGCAGTTGTTTTTGCACTAAAGATCTGGAGACACTATTTGTACGGAACAAAATGTGTGGTTTTCACTGACCACAAATGTCTTCAGCATATCTTCAACCAGAAAGAACTCAACATGAGACAACGACGTTGGGTTGAGCTACTAAACGACTATGACTGCGAAATTCGCTACCATCCTGGTAAGGCGAATGTCGTAGCTGATGCATTGAGTCGTAAGGAACGTACTAAGCTTCATTGTGTACGTGTTCAATCTGTTATTCAAGCTCGATCCGATATTCAAGAACGCATTTCTCAAGCTCAACAATCTTGTGTTTCACAAGGTTTAATGGATAAGGAATTTCCCTATCATATAACGCCTGCTTTGGAACTGAAGGACAATGGATCCTATTACTTCATGGACCGTTTGTGGGTCCCAAGCCAGGATGATCTTCGTGCCTTGCTTATGGATGAAGCCCATAAGTCTCGTTATTCCATTCATCCGGGCTCAGATAAAATGTATAAGGACCTTCGTACTCACTATTGGTGGCCTGGTATGAAGAAAGACATTGCCTTATACGTATCAAAATGCCTTACTTGTCTTAAAGTTAAGGCTGAACATCAGCGTCCTTCGGGTTTATTGGTGCAACCGGAGATCCCAGTTTGGAAATGGGAAAACATTACTATGGATCTCATTACTAAACTTCCATGCACCAAGAAAGGTCATGATGCCATCTGGGTAGTCGTTGATCGTCTTACAAAGTCAGCACATTTCTTGCCAATCCGTGAGGATTTTCCTACTGACAGACTTGCTCAAATCTATGTAGATGAAATTGTAGCTCGACATGGTGTTCCTTTGAACATCATTTCTGACAGAGATGCTCGTTTCACTTCTCACTTTTGGAGAACCATGCAATCTGCTATGGGGACCCAACTTAATCTGAGCACAGCTTATCATCCACAAACGGATGGTCAATCTGAAAGAACAATCCAGACTTTGGAGGATATGCTTAGAGCTTGTGTGATCGATTTTAGTGGGTGTTTGGGATTCACATCTTAAGTTGATTGAATTCTACTACAACAACAGTTATCACACTAGCATCAAAATGGCTCCTTTCGAGGCTCTCTATGGTCGAAAATGTCGTTCACCAGTCTGCTGGAATGAGATCGGCGAGGCCCAACTTACTGGACCCGCTCTCATTCTAGAGACAACTGACAAGATCAAGAAAGTTCGTGATAACCTTCAGGCAGCTAGAAGCCGTCAGAAGATTTACGCGGACCCAAAACGCAAGGCCTTGGAATTTCAAGTCGGTGATCGTGTATTACTTAAGGTCTCACCTTGGAAAGGTGTGATCAGATTTGGAAAGAAAGGAAAACTTGCGCCTAGATACGTGGGACCATTCAAGATCGTCGAAAGAATCAGAAAGGTAGCCTACAGACTTGAGTTACCTCCTGAACTTGGAAATGTTCATCCAACTTTTCACGTATCCAATCTCAAGAGGTGTCCAGCTGATGAGAACTTCCATGTACCGCTTGACGAAATTCGTGTTGGCAAAACACTGAAATTCGTTGAAAAGCCAGTGGAAATCATGGAACGTGAAGTCAAGTGGCTTAAATGCAAGCGCATTCCTTTGGTCAAAGTTCGCTGGGAAGCTAAACGTGGACCTGAGTTTACTTGGGAACGCGAAGACCAAATGAAGGCAAAATATCCACATCTTTTTCCACGAGTTTCCTCTAAATAAATTTCGGGACGAAATTTCCACAAGTAGGGGAGACTGTAACAACTGTGCTTGTAATCACTATGAACAGTTCTATTATCAATAAAACAATGTTATTTGATCCCAATGTTTGTTTGATTGTGTTTTACATTTTTCATGTTTTGACTTTTGTCCAATTCCAAACTCTACATCACTTTCTGGAGAGTTATACGCAAACTAGTGCGTAAACATACTCAGTTTAATGCGAGAAATACTCCGGAACATCAACATATACTCAACATACCTTAAATAACCGTTACATAACTTAGAAATAAGTTTTGAAGGCTTTGGTATGGCAAAAACAAGTTAATTCGCTTACAGGGACTAAACTTGACAAACTGCGAAAGTATGACGATTCGTACTGGAACAGACATTCCGGAACATAACCATAAGTTAAACACACCTTAAATATCCTTTACATAGCTTAGAAATAGGCTTTAAGGGGTTCGGTGTGCTAAAATAAACTTTTGGATCATTCAGGGACTAAAAGTGTCAATAAGTGCACAAGTTTGCATTTTCGCGAATAACTTACGTTCTGAATACATCTGGACATCCAAAAATTTATGTAAGCATGACTATATTATATTTTAGTGTTCGCCATAAGAAAAATCCATTCGTCGCGTCATTTGGATCGTTTTTCGCGCTTGTGCGCATTCCGTCGTAATTAAGCGAACATCGCGTTCGTACGGCCAAACGAACCAACCTCCGGCATATTTTTGAGCATGTTTTGAGTTCCCTATACTTTAACTTCATTTTAGAGCCTTAAAATGAGGTTAACGGGGTTCAAACGCATCGAAAAAGGCCTTAAACACGTGCAGGGACCATTTCTGCCAATTTGGAAACATTTCTGAAACAGAGGGGCAGTGGCGTAGCGCGAGCCCTAAGGGCCTATGCAGTCGCGCTACGCGAGTGCCTTAACTGGACAGAAACATCAGTTTTGCATTTCGGGACCAGATTCGATGTATAAACAGCTGTTTAATTCACAACCACACATTCTAACATGCTTAGTCAGCTGATAAGGATGGAATTTAGGCACCATAACTTTCCGACACTTGTACGGATACGATTAAGGCACGATATTCGACAAGCGATCTTAACGGTTCGGGTATTCCTATAAATACCCATCCACCCCCATTGCTAAAATCACTAGAATCTTGATCTTAGGAACTCTAAGTTGAAACCATTGTTTCATACCTGAGATTCTTGGATCGAGATTAGCATTCGGGGACCCTTCGTAAGTATTCTTTCGTTCTTTTGTTGCTTTTCGAGTCTTTCGAGTCTGAAAGTCAAACTTTGTTTGACTTTCTACATTGACCAGTTATGGTCAATGCGAAGTTCGTTTGAACTTCGCAACGTGAGTGTAATCACGTTGGTTATAGTCCCTTGGGACTATGCCCACTGATTACCACGTTGTCTAGGGTCGTAGGGTAGGCGATCTAATAAATCTCCTATACCTTCGAACCCGACCCAGTTTGGTCGATCATTAGGATCCGACCAAATACATTAGGTGACCATAGTGGGTAGGGAATAACCTTCCGAGGTTATACCCTATGGTCACATCGTTTGAGTAGTTGTATGATAGGTAGTTTATATGCCTTAGGTAAATTACCAGAATACCCTTTTCATATATAATTGGTAATTAAGCATATGTAACCTAAACCTTTGCCACATAACTGATTATGTAACATGTTTAGGCATATAACACTTGTCATAGGGCTAGTTAGGCGGTCCGAACGCGTTTCACGCGAACGACGCGTTAAAGTAGCATAAGCTACCTAAACGGGTCGTAATGGGTCGTAAACAATTATGTTAGGTTTCAATTAGTATGTAGGCTTTGTTGAACCATACTACACGAGTCTCAATACTCGTTTGGTTTACAAACCCTCATGCTACCCGATCTTCCGATTTAGGTCCGGTTTATTAACATAGCTACCTATATTAGGTGCCGTTTGGTTCCGAGATCTATAGCATTACTTGGTGGTCATCTTTAGACAACTGAGCAATCTCAAGTGAGTACATAGACCCCTCTTTTACTGTTTTCCAAACTGTTTTGGGGTGGAACACATGTGCCTACTTGTTACTTTCATGCTTTCCTGTTTTCATATCATATACCTGCTATGTTCGTTAGTACATTATAGTACATGATTTCATTACATCTTATGCTAGGTGTGCCCATTGTGTGCATTACTTGGTACATTGTTTTACATTACATTTCATGCTAGGTGTGCCCATTGTGTGCATTACTTAGTACATCGTTTTACATTACATTTCATGCTAGGTGTGCCCATTGTGTGCATTACTTAGTACATCCTTTTACATTACATTTCATGCTAGGTGTGCCCATTGTGTGCATTACTTAGTACATCGTTTTTCATTACATTTCACGCTACGTATGTTCATATGATTACATACTTAGTGCATCGTTTTCACATGCTTACATTTTGGGTATGACATTTGGTTTGTTTAACATGGAACAATACATTCATTAACATTGATCATGCCATTCGTTAGTAGGTAGTGGTACCATAGGAATTGACAACTCCCGTTCCGGACATCCTGGGTATGGGGATGAAAGGAATGACCGAATTCGATATACATAACTCAGATTAACCTTTAATTTGTTTAAGGGTTTATCACCACAGTCTCAAGGCTTGGATGTATGCATTATAACAAGGCCACATAAATGTTTGTATCATTATAGCATGCATTTGTTACACAAAACATAACTTTGATTTAAACTATGCTTTACTTCAATACCTTGTTTTTTGTGCATTTTACATATGGTTTAGTTGATACATTTCACTTACCATACATGACATTTTGGTTACACATCACATGATCTACATTGAACATAAAACATTTTGACATTGATATACACATTTGGTGGTTTACATTGGACATAGACATTTTGATATGGTTTACACAATAACGCTTGACAATTGGTTTGTACATGAACAAGTTACATTGGTGGTTGTTTGGGTAAGTGATTTGAGTAACGATACGTGTGTAATATGATACAAACATGGTGGATACGCCGCTGGTACTTCCTATATATAAGTGTTTGTATAATATTACATAACGTAACGTTATTTAAATCATTTCAGTATAGACATAATACATTTTATATACATAACATACTTTTCACAAGACATTGTTTTTACAAAACAGTTTATTTTATATAAGCTCATTTTACATGGTTATTCATTTAACCTTACATTTACTTATACATATCAACTGATCTTATCGTTTTTCAAATGATTCACAAGACAAAGCAAATTACAAGGTTCATGACTAAACATTTTCTTAAATACAAGTCATGAATCCTATTTTCACAAACCTATGTATCTCACAGGCATTTTTATGCTGACGTACCTATTTTCACATGTGTTTTCAGGAGCTTTTCCGTAGGATGTTGATCATGACACTAGGGCGGACCCGTGCCTTAGAGACTAAAAACGAAGATAGACTTGTTTAATTATGTTATAAACTCTTTTGTTTACTGTTCAAGACAATGTAACACCCTTGTTTGATAAATAAAATACAACTTTGTATGCCATGGTTATGAAACAATTTATTCTGTTACGAAACGCCTCGATGTTTCCGCCGCGATTTGTTGTTTTACGCGGTCGGGGTGTGACAGCACTCGAGGGAGAAATAGTGCTTATTTTTACTTTCGCCCCTCTTAAGGTTATAAGGAATCGTTGGGTCTATGTAGTGGGGCCTATAATTTAGAAAGTAACATTTTAATTCTTCATGTTCGCCTCCACATAGTTGACACCACGTACCATAAGAGTGCCGAAAGTAAAAACAATTACTATCACTCATGTTTATGTCAGAAATTACCAACCGCCGGGATCTAACGGTTCTGTTTTCAGTAACTGAAACTTGGGCACGGGGGCGTGTTGAGTGGGCACGGCCCCGTGTTCAGCTTACTGTCTGACCCAAAACAGGATTGCCAGTTCCAATGATTTAGCACGGGGGCGTGTTCAGCGGGCACGGCCCGTGCTGAGCTCTGCAGAAGCTGAAAAACTAAGAAAATCCTAAAAAATTGAAAAATAAAAAGAAAAAAGGTTAGGCCGTTGATTCCTAACTTTCTTAAAATCCTTGTGTCCCCGGCAACGGCGCCAAAAACTTGATGTGCGTTGAAGTGTTATATATATTAGGTGTATATTTTAAGCCCCTTTAACACTTATTTTAGCCAAGTTTTAAATTTATAAAACAAGATATTTTACTAACACTAAACACACATATGGGCAAGTGCACCCATCGTGAGCGTAGTATAGCGTTGGTAAGATACCGAGGTCGTCCAAGGACACAAGAGCTTTTAGTACCGGTTTATCCTCAACGTCTAACCAAAATAAAAAGTTTAGAAAAATGTTTTAAGCTAAGAACAATAAAAACTAACTAAAATGCCGAAAATAAAAATAAAAGAAAAAACAGATAGACAAGATGAATCACTTGGTTCCGACTCGTATCTAGTATAACCTTTGATTATTTCCGCACTTTTGCACATAATTAAGAGATTATCTTAGTTATTGTAGTAGGCCCCTCTTTTGAAGGTGACGTTACCCTCACCCCAGTAGTTTGAGTCAGCAAGGATACAATCCTAAAAGGGTGGATTATTGGAAGATAATGAATTAAGTTATTAATGCAATATTATGGTAGGCCCCGCTTTTGGCGGTGACGTTACCCTCGGCTAAGTAGTCTGAGTCAGCAGGGATACATTCCTCAATAGCCGGGTTATAGTATTAATAGTAGTTAACTTATGAGGGGATCAAAGAGTTTGGACCCCCGCCATCCAATACCGTGAACCATTGAAGGAGGTCCTACTAAATTTGACCCAGGTCCATTGCAGGACCTCTAAACGCTGAACAATGGCAAGACCTTTACCAAACCGTTCCCTTAACCCCCGACCAGGTAGCCAACATACCTCCATATAGACCGTGGAGATATGAATGGTGAAAATCCTTTATTTTATATAGACAGTAAAATAATGCCAAGACACCACGGACAAACGATAAGGAAAGATCACCTTTAACATAAGTAACTAGTTATTAAAGTCATTAATACAAAACCAAATAAAAAGTGCAAAAGATTAGAAATAAAAAGTATTATACTAGACACTTTGTCTTCACCAAGTGATGTAAGAGACTTAGGCAAACATGGCCTTGATTGTCAAGAACTCTTACGATCAATCTTGGATCCCGAGACGACTCACACACTCTATGATGGACAATGGATGATGGTGGTGGATGATGGTGTTATGGTGGTGGTGGGTGGTGGGTGAAGTGTGAGAGAGGTGGTGTGCCAAGGGATGAGTTGAAATGAAACCAAGCACTACTATTTATAGGCTGAACAGAAGGCTGGGCACGGCCCCGTTCCTGTCTGACCCTCTCTCTCTTCATTAATTGTAATTCGCAATTACAATTAATGCGCCTGCAGTACTTTCGACACGCCCCCGTGTTCGCTGGACACGGCCCGTGGTGGGCAATAGAAGCTTCTATAGGTTTGTCTTTTCTGCTGCTTCTTGGGCACGGCCCCGTGCTGGCTGAGCACGGCCCGTGTTCAGTCTTCTGCCTTCTCTATTTTGCTTGGGAAGATGCCGTTGAGGGGTCGGGCAGTCCACTTATGTTCCTTTCCTTGTATTTATGTTAGATTTAGCTGTCTTTTTGCTTCTTTTGTGAATTTGAGCTCATTTAATCCTGAAAATACAAAAGGAAGACAAAAACACTCTTTTTCCAACATTAGTACTTAAAAAGGGTTAGTTTTATGCCTCATTTGATGTAATTTATATGTTGCATTTTACACACATCAGTTATAAACAAGAAGCCCACCCCAAAGCCAATAACCTCCATACGGTACTGTCATCGACATTCAGAAGAAGGTTCATGTGCTTGATGGAACTAAGGTATCGTACTCATCTTGGGTGAAGCTTTTCCAACTCCACGCGCATGGCTAGAAGGTTGTCGATCACATCGATGGCACGAACCCACCATGTAAGAATGATCAATCTTATGATTCTTGGATGGAGATGGATCGATGCCATTGTGTTACAATGAATCTACGGAACTGTAGGTCCACTCGGAGGATCAAGATAAACCTACTTCCTTGTTATTTAACACACACACAAGTGCGGAATCCATGTGGGTATGCAACCAAGCCAAGAACACATAAACACAAGAAAAGATTCAAAGTTTCAAGCTCAAAGTGTGTTTCAGTAGAGTTTTGTTACAAAAGATAATACAAGAAACTATTCTCAACTCTACTAGTGTGCTCTCTAATCAGTTATGTGTTCTACAAGGGGTTTATATAGGCAAACATGTCTGCAACCTCACGAAAGAGGTGCTGGGCCCATACATTGTCTCACCAAAGACTCAAACCCAGAAGAATATGGTTTCTTCGTGGAACTTATATTAGCGAACGAAACATGGTTCTTCGTGGGGATCATTGTCAACGAAGGATCATGTCCACGAAGAAGGTTCTTCGTGGACTCCCATGAATGGTTCAAAGTCTTTCGTTGACATGCTGCACAAACACAACTTGCAGAACAAAGATACAACATCAAACAGTATACTAACATCTAAAAGTTTGCACATGCGCAACTGTTTTACATCAGATACAATCAAAACGTCGTACCAGGTCAAGATAGGAAAATATCTTGACCTCGGTCTTCACTTTGAGACGGAGCCGAACCGAAACGAGTAGCATCCACATAATATGTATCAACAAACTCCCCCTTGGGTGCTGCTCGTGATGGTTCATTCTTCACATTGTCGGATCTTCAGATGTCATCACTTGTCACTTGTCAGGAGGTGCATCAGCAAACTTCCCCTTGAAGGTTGCTCGTGAGACGTTGATATTCAAATCTTCAGATCCATGTGGTGTTGATGAGTGGTCAGCTGAACTCGATCATCATGATGCTTTGACTGCATCCATGTTGTGTAACAACCCGACTTTTTGAAATCAAAGTACAAGCCAAAGTCAAAGTCAAAGAAAGAAAAGATTTCTAATCAGATCTGTAACAACCCGACTTTTTGAAATCAAAGTACTCTCTAACCTCGTTAGTCGATACTTTATTTTATGCTTTTAGTTATATTATGTGGAGTAACAATGCAATAAACGTAATTAAACGCTAACCTGCTTAACACTAATCACATCGCTATCGGATCGCAACTCGAATTACAGGCTCTGGATACTGTTTTACGTGTGTGTGCTATTATGTGTTACTTGTGCATGTTTATATTTGTTTGAGGTGATTTTTCGCAAACGCAACCGCAACTCTATTGCATCGCAATCTCATCACGAACTCGAAATTTAAGGTTTACTATTGTGTAACTATTGTTTAATACTATCGCATCGCTTACTCACAACGCATCGCAACGCTCCACACACAAAACAAAAAGTCGGAAACCAACTCGCACAAGTCATCCGATCGGACGGCCCTCCGATCCCTCACTCCTCACTCCTCACCGCCTCATCTCCTCTTTCCCCTATAAATACTCACCTATCACATCACTGTTCATGATGTGACAGCTCCCCTCCTCCGACCCACGCACTCTCAGGCCATTTTATCTCGATTCCTCGCGATTCTTGTAAGTTTTCATCTCAAAATCGCGTAGTTCCTTGATCTACACACACTTCTTCATCATTTTCACTATCAAATCACAACTTTTCACCATGAAATCATTGGATTTGGGCTGTTCTAGGATGACGTCATCATGGAGTTCTTAGGAACATTGTAGGATCGATATACGACCTGAACGAGTCGGTACAAGTCAAATCGAAGTCATTAGAGTGGCGGAATCACACTAACAACTGTGAATCTGTGAAAGAAATGGTGTAGAAGAACATATATTCACTTTAATACTAGTTTCCATTGATAATCAACGTGAATACACTGTAGAAATTTTGGCAGCACTTCGTTACACTTCATTGATTTCGTACCAAATGGAAACCTCAACACTCTTATTAATAGGAGTGTTGATTTCGCACGAAATGGTAACAGACCATTTCGTACGAAATGACAACATCCATTTCGTACGAAATGGTTACAAACCCATTTCGTGCGAAATGGTTACAAAACATAAATACGTTAAACATTTCGACACTTTTCACCCTATTACAAGCTACCGACACGACCTAGACTGATGACATAGGCGATAGACATTATGTATCAACAAACTCCCCCTTAGATATTGCTGGAGTCTTCAGTCTGTCGGTCTTCCGCACTTCACAATGACTTGAACTTTTCTTCACGAGGCTTTGGCTTCCTCCTCAATAAACTCTTCAACTTTTCATTTTCTCTCTCTACTTTCGCTTTTTCTTCAGCCTGCACACTCATGAACCTTCCTCTCCACAAACGATCTTTCTCTTCACGATCTTTCTTTCTCTTTTCAGCTTTCAAAGCTTCTTCCTTTTCAATCTCCCTCCATTTAGTCTGTTGATACATAATGTCTATCGCCTATGTCGTCAGTCTAGGTCATGTCGATAGTTTGTAATAGGGTGAAATATGTCGAAACGTAATGTATTTATGTGTTTAGTGCCATTTCGCACGAAATGGGTGTTAACCATTTCGTACGAAATGGAAGTTGTCACTTCGTACGAAATGGTGTGTTACTATTTCGTGCGAAATCAGTTTCCTATAAATAGGAGACTTCGCGTTTTCATTTGGTACGAAATCAGTGAAGTGTAACGAAGTGCTGTCAAAATTTCTACAGTGTATTCACGTTGATTATCAATGGAAACAAGTATTAAAGTGTATATCTGTTCTTCTACACCATTTCTTTCACTGATTCACAGTTGTTAGTGTGTTTTCGCCACTCTAACAACTTCGATTTGACTTGTACCGACTCGTTCAGGTCGTATATCGATCCTACAGGTGGTATCAGAGCTCAGGATGAGTCAAATCGACTGAATCAGTGCTTTGAATTGGATTTTTAAACATTTTCACGGTCAAAATGAATTGAGTTTTTGATATAACATGTAAAACATCGTCTTAATCAATCCTGGAAAGTTTCAGAAGTTAATTCGGACTAAAACTGATCAAAAAGTTGCAAAAACCCATTTCGTTTGAAATCATGATGTTCATTCGGTACGAAATGAGCCATTTCGTGTGACAGAGCAGTATTTCATTTGAAAAACTTGTCTATTTCATACGAAATAGTCGTTTTCGTTTGAAAGTATCATTTTCAAAAATCATTTCGCACGAAAGAGGCATTTGAAATCATTTCGCACGAAATGACATAGGGTTTTTGTTTAAAAACAATCTGTTTGCTGATTTCGCACGAAATAGCAAGGTGTTTTCGTTTGAAAGTTGTTTTCGTGTAAAAAGTCCATTTCGTCCGAGAGTCATTTCGTTTGAAAATCCTTTTTGTGTAGAAGTTGTTTTCGGGTGAAACCATTTCGCTTGAAAGATTGATTTTTCAAAACTTAACAATTTTTCAAAATTAAAAATGGATCAAGAGTTTTACAACGCGTTCTTCGGGAATGGTCTACCTACACAGTATCCAGCAAGTATTGTTCAAAATGTGAATATGGAGAATGAACTTGGTACGACGCAAACGCCTCCAAAGTTGATGAATATCGAAGACTACTCGGGTTGGCAAGATAGGTTTAGAAACTGGGTGCAAGCGAACCACTTCGAGTGTTGGATGAAAATAGAGTCTAAGTATATAGCTCCGCTTACTGAAGCAGGAATTGAAAAGACACTTAGCACTTTCACACCGTCCGAGCAAGATAGTTTTAAGGCTGAGAAGAAGATGGTAAGCATACTTCAGCAGGCTATCAAAGAGGATATCTTGATTCTTCTATAGCATCACGGGGATGCTCAGTCAATCTGGAATGCATTGAAGATTAAGTTTTTGGGAAGCATTGCAATGATCAAGAGCAAGACGGCATTGCTTAAGAAGGAATTTGATATCTTCAAAGCTACTAAGGGTGAATCTACAAAAGAACTGTTAGAAAGATATTGTCATCTTGTTGTTGAAATGAAACATTTGAATATCACTAAGACTGATGAAGAGTGGGTGGACAAGCTTGCAGATGCATTACCCTATGATGAATGGGGTACATATTTGATGGTTCTGAAAAATAATTTGGAGTATGTCGTGTTTAACTTGAGCACATTCATCGAAAAGATAGAGGCACATGAACTAGAGCTTCGAAAGATCAGAAAGATGAACTCTGCAAATGTGCAACAGGATGTGCAACTTTTCAAGCGAAAGGTGTGAATTTCAAGCGAAACATGTGATTTTCAAGCGAAACTCCGAAGTACACTTTCAAGAGAAACTCAGTTTTATGCCATTTTTATCAGTTTTAATCTGTATTTTGATCTGATTCTTTGTAGGATTTGTTAATACTATGTTTTATACAATATACTCGAAAATCAGACCATTCCGACCGTTGGAACTAGTTCAGTTTAAAAAAATATGAGAAGAAGTGAGTAGAAATGAGAAAATCCAGTAGAATCAAGCTGCTATGGTATGAACTCCTTGTCCTGAGCTCTGATACCTCTTGTTGGACCATGTACGTGACCCTAAAAGTCAGTTAAGGCAGTTCATCTTTGTTTACAAAGGCGGAAACAGAGTAAACCAAGTCACAACAGCTTTGTTCCTTTCAATTCTTTCTTTCTATTACTGATTATGAGCTTTTACAATGATTCTAACAAAAATTCGGCAGCACCTTCGCTCACACACACAAACATACATCTGTTTCGCTTCAAATGACTCAACCTATATATAGACAGATGGGTTTTGCTTGAACATGTCAAGAGAATGGGTTTCGCTTGAACATGGCATGATCACTTTCAAGTGAACTCACTTTAAAACCGGTTTCGCTTGAACTGTCTTGAATCATCTTTAAGCGAAACACCCTATATAACAATGTAAAACCCTAAATACAATCTATCTAGACCTAAGACTTGATTAAGACGTAATCAGCAGACATTCAGTGCACCAACAGAATCTGATTCAGAAAATGGGTCATTGGTTCCACTCACATTTTGTTTTGTAGAAACATTGCCTCTATGTAAAATTTCATATTTTCCTTGAATTGATTCATCAGAATCATTCTCAGAATCATAAAATATGTTTATTTTAGAATGTTGTGCACCTGTTTCTCCTACTAGTGAGTCATCAGCATGATGTTCTTCTGTCACAGGACTCATATGCACATCTTCATCAGCTGGATGAGGATCAGATTCACCCTGCTGTTCCATTCTTGGTGTGCTTGATTCTTGTGCATCATGCTCCATGGGGGACACACTTCCAAAAACTTCTTTGTTTTCTGGCTCCTTGCCCAATATCCTTAGATATTTTGCTCTGTAAGGTGAGTCTTCTGGTTTAAGATTCATCATTCTTTCTGACAGAGCAGGTACATCATGATCTGACTTCCAAGACCCTCCAGCATTCCAAGGTCTCATGATTTCTGTTTTCCACATATTTTCTGATGTTGGTAGTTCTAGATTTCTTTCAGAAAATGTATCAGAAATTATGATTGACAGAAACCTAGGAAAAGGTAGATGAGAATCTATCCTTCCAGTTTTAGTCAGGATTGATCTTTTGATCAGATTAAATATTTCTGTTCCGAAATCAATATTCAATCCACTAATGAGACTGAACATGATTGTTAGAACTTTCATATTTATCTGATCTGTACCTTCGATTTTCGATGATAAGCATTTGTTCAAAATCTCCATTAATACTTGCCAGAAGGCAGGTAGCTGTTTTCTCTTGAATTCATTGATTTTTAAGATCTTTGTCTTGTAGCCGATTACTGCATCAAGTTGTGAGAACATAACTTCCTTTTCTGGTATATCTTCATAGCTTTGATTTAAGGGTAGTTCCAAACTTTCCCTTAATTTCTCCGGTGAGATTGTAATGAAGAAGTCTCCCCACACATGTGTTGTGAGTTCAGTTTAATTTGAAGGTTTGAGAGTCTTTACAACTTGCTGTAAGAGTTTTTCTGGTACCTCTTTTGTCTTTGTAAGAGCTTGAGCTATTGGACATCTGGTTAAGAATTCAATCAGAATTTGACATTTTGCATCATATTCTTCAATTTTATCGTTCATCGCTTCATTGATGCTCTTTAATGGAAGATATTCAGCTTCAGTGATGAAGGGAACAAAGTGTTCGATTGGTGGTACGTTGATGTTGATAGCTGCCATTGAGAATTTGGGTTTTTGTTTTTGGAAAAGGGTTTTAGGGTTTTGAATTTGTAGGTTGAAGATGGAAGTCTCTGTTTTTGATTGAGGTATTTATAGAGAATAGAAACAGAGATTTTTGAGTGTTTTTCGTGGGTTGTTTGTGTTCAAGGTGATTAATGACATCTTAATGATGTTTTAATCCTATTAAGGAAACAACCGCTTTTGAAAAACCTTTGGTTTATCTCTAATTTAATGTAAATCCTTTAAGAAGACTTAGAGATTCCAATGATTTTGCAGATAAACACTAATATCCAACTTACACCTTTTCTCCATGTGGGACCCCTTTTGTTTTAAAAAGGTCCAATAGAAACCTTTTTGTGTATCTTCCCAGGTTTTTCTCATGATGATATATATCAGAAAATTTTGAATAAACTTTTGAGAGTTATATTTTCTTGATATATCATCAGAATGCATTTGATTCATTTACAGAGGATGAATCATCAGTTTTTTTTTTTTTGAGATTAGAGGGAATGCGTAGAGTTCTGAGATTTTGACTTACATTGCTATTCTGCAGTTCTGAACTCCACCCCTTTTTTCTGATATACAGGAAGTATTTTCCATACAACTTGTTTCATTCCTCAGAAATTTTTTTGAAAGAAACTTATTTCAAAATTTTAACTGGTCATAAGTTTCTTTAAATTCGTTTAATGACAATGTTTTTCTGATGATTTGTCAAACTTCCTGAATCTCAAGAGATTTTTCAAAAATATGATTTTTCTGAACTATTGTCAGATTTTCTGGTTATTTGAAAAATTTCTGATGAATGAGCAGATTTGTATGGCATGATGAGTTTTCTGGATAATTACCAGATTTTCCTATTGATCATCAGATTTTCTGAGTTTCATCAAATACTATCAAGTTTCTTTTGAATTTCCACCAGATTTTCTTTGTTTTTTTTTATCAGACATGTTTGTTTTAGTTCCCCCTAGATCTATTGACATGTTTTTGTTAAACAAAAAAAAAATTAGATAGATAAAAGAAAACACACAGCAAACAAAAACAAACAACTACTACTCCTCCTCCTCTTCCAGCACGTTGTACATGCACTTCACATATAACCAAAGACTGGTTACTCGACCCGTGTGATTCTTTGATGGCACCAGGGTAGGCTCACTTATGTTTTCTTGAAGTACCAGCTCGGCCCTTGGATAGCAGCTTCTCACACCTCCGAAGTCCAGCTGACTGGTGATCACTTTGGTTACGAATCGAGGGTAGATGAGAAAGGGTTGTCGGTCATGGATGTTTGCTACTAAGTCTCTCATGAGAAACTTAGCATAGTTGTAAGGTTTTTCCTGTACAACAACATAAATCACTTCCATCATCCTATGGGACAGCTCATTGAAGAGTCCAATCTTTTTGGAAAAGTAGACACTTAACTGTGTTACTAAAAATTGGAAGGGTGGTATGAACCCAGATTTGCTAACCGCCCTTGACGAGTTAAATGAATGATAGCTCATTTCAGTCAAGGTCTATTGCACATCTACCTTATCCAGGAATTTGATTTCATGATCATTACCCAGTTTGAGGACATTCTTGATTGTTTCCTCTTTCAGGGTAATTTTGACCCCCATAACCTCACTCTTTATCCACATGGAAGTACCACTAAAAATGATTTCAGAGTTCCACCAGAACTCTTGAAGAAGTTTTGGATAAATGGTGACATGTGATGATACAGCAAAACCCAACAGACTTTGCATGATCATATTGTACACAAACCTGCAGTCCTCCCATGCAGGTCCTTCTAAGTTGGATCTTAATCTAAGATTATGAAGTCTATGAAAAGGGAGAGGGAATTGAGTTGCTTTCATCAATTTTGGACCAACCATTTTAAGATAAGAAGATTCTGTCGAGGGGCTTTTGAAGAGATGATTTTGGTGTGATGCAAGTTCTTTTCAGGTTGTTAATATTTATAAATGAAAGTGATAGATCCTCATAAATGATATTAACAATTTTTTTTTATTTTCAACTCTTCAATTAAGACGATATCTGTTTCAGTGAATATGACAGTCTACAAAGCCCCATGTGTGAGTAAGCATTTAATAACTAGGCGGCTACTTTCATAGCTCCTAATCATTTTAGTGCCTACGTGTCACTCAAGTTTCTTATGAAAAATGACGTTGCATGCATTGGCAGAAAAGATAGAATTCAATAATTTGAAAAAAAATTATAGTGACAGTTGATTTTCACAGCAATATAGAATTTTATCTTTATGCATGTTACTTTTCCCCCTTTTTGTGTTTTTTAATAAATTAGAAAAAAAATACAAAAGTAAAATATACACATAAATGAGTATTATACAATGTGTGGGATGTGCATGAAGATGGAAAATTATGATGATTACAAATAATTCAAATGTTTCAACCTGGTTTCTGATTTTATATCAGAACTTCTGGAGATTTCACCAGATATTCTGATATTTCTTCAGATTATCTGAGAAATCATCATTTATTGATGATTCATCAGATTTTCTGATGTTCCATCAGATTGATGGATTTCTAAATCAGAAGCCGGTTGATTTGTTCTTTGATTATCAGAACTTTGATGTTCATCAAGTTGGTTTTCAATTTGTTTCCTTGTGTTTTCTGAAAAATCTTCATCATTTAGATTAACCATGCCAAGTTTGCTGATTAAAAAATTGTGTCTCTTTTCATCAAGAGGTTTTGTAAAGATATCAGCAATTTGGTTTTCAGTTGGAACAAAATACATTTCTATGTTACCTTTCTCCACATGATCTTTTATGAAGTGATATCTGACATCTATGTGTTTTGTTCATGAGTGATGAACTGGATTTTCTGTTATTGCAATAGCACTCTTTGAATCACATAGAATTGGTATTTTTGAAAGAGTTACTCCATAATATTTCAGTTGAGTTTGCATCCATAGCACTTGTGAACAACAACTTGCTGCTACTACATATTCTGATTCCGCTGTTGATGTGGCAACACAATTTTGTTTCTTGCTTGCCCAACATACCAATTTTTCTCCCAAGAGTTGACATGCACCAGATGTGCTTTTCCTGTCAATTTTACACCCTGTATAATCCGCATCTGTGAATGCAATTAATTCAAGGTTTGTATCCTTTGGATACCAGAGACCAAGTTCTGATGTGCCTTTTAGATATTTGAAAACCCTTTTTACAGCTTTTAGATGAGATTCTTTGGGATCACATTGATATCTGGCCAGAAAGCATGTTGCAAACATAATATCTGGTTTGCTTGTAGTTAAATATAGCAATGATCCTATCATCCCTCTATAGGTTTTAATATCTACACTTATCCCATCTTTATCAGAATCTAATTTGTTCCCTGTTGCTATGGGAGTTTTTGAAACATAGCAGTTTTCAAGTGAGTATTTTTGTAGAATTGTTTTCACATATTTTGATTGACTAAAAAATATTCCAACAATTCTTTGTTTAACTTGTAATCCTAAGAAAAAGGTTAACTCACCCATCATACTCATTTCAAAATGGCTGGTCATCAACTTTTGAAATTTTTTACAAAATTGTTCATTTGTTGATCCAAATATAATGTCATCAACATACATCTGGACCAACAAAGTATGGCCTTTGTGTGTTTTGAGGAAAAGTGTGGTGTCAATAGTTCCTTTGGTAAACCCAGAATTGAGTAAGAAGTTAATAATGTTTCATACCAGGCTCTAGGAGTTTGCTTCAAACCATACAAGGCTTGTTTAATCTGTAAACATGATTTTGAAATTTTGGATCAACAAAGCCTTCTGGTTGATGCACATAAACTTCTTCCTCAATTTTACCATTTAGGAAAGCTGATTTTACATCCATTTGATAAAATTTGAAATCCTTGGATGCAGCATAAGCAAGAAAAATTCTTACAGCTTCTAATCTAGCTACTGGTGCAAAAGTTTCATCATAATCAATACCTTCTTGTTGACAATAACCTTTGCCCACTAACCTTGCTTTGTTCCTGGTGATTATGCCATTCTCATCAGATTTATTCCTAAATACCCATTTTGAGCCTATGACAGGCTGGTCTTTTGGCTTGGGTACCAGATCCCATACCTTGCTCCTTTCAAATTGATCAAGCTCTTCTTGCATAGCTTGAATCCAGTCTGGTTCATTTAGAGCTTCTTTGACAGATTTTGGTTCTACTTTGCTTAAGAACCCAGAAAATGCACACTCTTGTGAAGTAGCAGATCTTGTTCTGACACCATCTGCAGGGTTGCCAATGATGTCAGAATGAACATGTCCTTTGATCCATCTTAACTTGTTGTGAAAAGTTGGTTCTGATGGATTTGAAGTTTCCCCTTGAACATGTGCCTCATTTGTGTGTAAGATATCAGAATTCTGAGTTTCTGATGTACTACACATTTGTTCTGCAGAGTTAGTACATGAAGAATCTTTTTATTTGTTTTTGAAAGAATTATCATGTTCTAGGAAATCTTCAGTTATCATTTCAAAGAGATGTTCATAAATTTCTTGATTGTCAGAAAAATTTATTTCTTACATATATTCATTAGAAACCTCTGTTTCTGATGAGTCATCAAATGAAACATACAGACTTTCTCTGATTGTTCTTGTGTTGAGAATAAAAACTCTATATGCTTTTGAGGACAAAGAGTAACCAAGAAAAATACCTTTTTTGCTTTTCTGTCAAATTTTTCAAGGCTTTCAAAATCATTAAAAACAAAAGATCTACAACTAAATGTATGCAAAAATTTTACACTTGGAATTCTTCCATTGATAATGTTGTATGGTGTTTTGTTGTGCCTTTTGTTGATAATGGTTCTGTTTTGGGTAAAACATGCATTTGCTATAGCTTCTGCCCAAAAATGAGTGGGCAGCTTGGCTTAAGCAAGCATAGTTCTGGCAGCTTCTACCAAGGTCCTATTCCTTCTTTCAACCACCCCATTCCGTTGAGGTGTTCTAGGAGCAGAAAAATCATGAGAGATTCCTTTACTTACAAGAAAACTCTCAATTTTTGAATTCTTAAACTCTGTTCCATTGTCTGATCTGATCCTTCTGACTGTTAGTTTTAACAGATTTTCTATTTTCTTGATAAAATTAATGATCAGATCAGGAGTTTCACTTTTCTTTCTCAAAAATTCTACCCATGTGTACCTGGAAAAGTCATCTACTATTACTAGTATGTATTTCTTTCCAGAGAAACTTTCTTTACTTATGGGTCCACACAAATCCATGTGTAAAAGTTCCAAATTTTGTGAAATAGAAGACTCGGAAATTGATTTATGTAAGCTTCTCTTGGATTTACCCATCTCACATGCTTCACAAATTTTATCCTTCTTTGAGGATATTAAAGGCAATCCTTTTACCAGACCTTTGCTTGCTAGTTTGTTTAGGTTTTTGAAATTTAAGTAGGCTAGCTTTTTATGCCATAACCAACTACTACCTTTATTGATTTTTGAAAATAAACATAGTTTTGGATGTTCACTTTCTTCTTTGAAATCAAAATAGTAAATTGATTTTCTTATTCTTTTTCCACTTAAATAGATTTTATTATCATCTATACCTATTAACAAGCATTTTTCTGGTAAAAAGGTTACCTGAAAACCTTTGTCACAGAATTGACCACAACTCAGCAAATTATACGTTAAGCATTCAACACAGGCTACTTTCTCTATGGTCAGACATCCATACCTTATACATCCATATATCTCATGATCCTCCCTTTTACTCTATTTTCAAAATTTACCATTCTAAGCAGCTTTGGAACAAAGGTGCTGAGTAAGCTCCTGTCCCCAGTCATGTGCTTGGAGCTTCCTGAATCGCAGTACCAGATCTGCTGCAAATGATGGTCCTGAAATGAAATGATTAGAGGGTTTTTGGTACCCAGGCATGCTTGGGTACATTTTCTGATGGAATATTAATTGACTTATTTCTTCTTCTTCTTGGTTTTGCATCAGAAATTCTGTTATATGCTGAGCTATTAACAGATATTATATTTTTCTTTTGAAGATGGTGTTGAACAAGCTTCAGTATGTCAACACACATACAAGATTTATCAGAATTTTCTGATATTTCTTCTTGTGATGGAATGAGTGGATTATTTTGAAATGATGAGTGGACTACTTCTGTAGTCTTTACAGATTCTTGACTGCACTCACTTTTGTTTGTTTTGAAGTTTGGTTTTCTAAAAGAGTATTTAGCACAGGTTGTTTTGCAAGATTCAGAATCAGATTCTGATAAAAATTTATCAGAAATTTGATGAGTTGCTTTTACAAAGACAATGGGTTTATTTCAATTTGATCTTATATATCCTAAACCCTCTCCTTTGTTCACAGGTGTCGACTCAATGAAGTTTATAAATTCCTTTGCTTGTTGAAAACATTTTACATTAATTTCTTTATCATTGATTTTCTTATAAAGATCTTTTCTTTCATTTTCATAAAACTCAATTTTAGCTCTTTGATCTAAACATTCCTCTATTAGTAGTTGGTTTTCAAGAATAATTTTGTTCAAGGTCCTTTGCAACTCATCAGATTTTTTAATATCTGATTGATGTTTTTCTTGCAGATTTAGAAAATCTGACATGAGCTTTTTTAGCTTGTGTTCAAGATCAAGATTGTCTAAATTTTCCTTATGTTCTGAAGTTTCTGGTAGACCTTCAGAGAGTGCCATGAGGCAGAAATTTGCCAATTCTTCTTCTTCATCATCAGAAGAATCATCAGATAACCATGTATCTGTTCCTGCAATTAAGCTGACTTGTTGCTGCTTCTTTGCTTCTTCAAGCTTTTTCTCATAATAAGCAACATCCTTGAGCTTTTTGGTCTTGCATTCTGATGCATAGTGACCTCTCTGCTTGCACTTGTAACACACAACTTCAGCCTTCCCTTTATCCTTAGATCTAATTTCTTCTTTAGATCTCCCATCCATCCTTCCTCTGTCACTTCTCTGGTATCTCTGGCTTCCTCCCCTCAACCTCTACTCAAATGTTTTGGTGAGCAGTGCTATTGCTTCACCAAAAGCTGAAAAGTCTGATGATGTATCAGAAGTTTCAAGATTTTGGTTGTTTGATGGTTGTGGATCAATGGTAGTTGTTGATCTTTGTGAGTTTGAGATAAGAGCTAAAGATCCCCCTCTTTGAATTGTTTCTTCAAATATTTCTTCCTCTCTGGGGATCAAGATGCTGTATATGTCATGGAGACTCATATTTCCTAGTTCTAAGGTTGAGGAGAAAGTCATGGTTAGACTTCTCCATTCTCTAGGAAGGGCATCAAGAAATTTTATGTTTCTTTCATCATTTGACTTAGTTATTCCAAATTTCTTTAGCTCATTTAAAAGTTTTGTGAATCTTTGATATGCATAATTTAATCTTTCATTTGGCAAACTTTTAAACCTTTCATAACATGAGACATTATTTGTTCTCTTGTTTCTTCTCATCCTTTCTCCTCCTTCACAAAGATTTTCCAACTGATCCCATATTTCCTTAGCTGATGCACATGCATCAACTTGTGAAAATATGTCATTGGGAATGGCCATAATTAAAAGTGACTTTGCCCTTTCATCCCCAGCCACCTTTTCCTTGTCTTCCTCACTCCAAAGTATTTCACTTTTGGGAGCTTTGGAGCTTGGGAGGCAGGGATAGCAGGTGATTGGTCAGTTGCTGGAATAGCTGGTATTGTAGACATCGGTATATGTGGACCCCTTTCAATGGATTGAAACAGAGCTCGGTCATGACCATTAAGGAAATTAACATCCTAATTTTCCATTGGGGGTATTCCTCTCTGACCAGAGGCAGAGGTTTAGACATAGAACCAATGTTAAAAGCATTATTCCAGGATTGAAAGCTGGCCATATTTAGAGAAAAGAAGATGAGCAGTTGATCGTTTGAAAATAGTTTATTCAATCTGCTCTGATACCAATTGTTGGACCCAGTATGGCCTTAACAACTTCTTTTCAAGAAATATGGCAAGTGATTTTAGTAGATGTGAAGAAATGGAAATCAGAATTTCAAGAAACAAGACCTACAGAATTATCAACTTTATATCACTTTGAAACAAAATGGTTTACAAGGTGATTGTAAGGTTATTATCTAATATAAACGAATCTTGAATTCTGTGGGTGAGAGGGCAATGGAGTTTAGTAGTATGTGTGAATGCTAAGCTTCAAACTCACTTTGCTTCTACTGGTTGAGCCTTCTATTTATAGAATGCTGGGTGCATGAATAAACAATAGTTTATTCATGCAATAAGTCCTGCAAAAAGTAGCCATTTGACACATTCATTGAATCCAACGTTCAAGTTGCCTTTTTCATCATGATATCTAATAATGTCAACTTGCTTCGGTAAGTGTGGCAGGATAGAGCTGATTTCAGACAAGTGGGGTTTTCATCAGAATTTCTGATAAACCACTTCATCAGAAATTCTGGTGAACAAATCATCAGAAAATTCTGATGATTAGAATCGTCATAAGCTGATGTTATTTCATCAGAAATATCATCAGATCCATCAGAAATGACCTTCTCTGATAATCCAATTCAGCTATTGATCAACTTGTGATTCTTTGAAGTAGATGATGTGCATTCCAGTTGTCCTATATGATCTTTTTCTTGTTTGTGATCTTCAGGACTGTTATCTCTTCATAGATACAGTTGATTGTGATTTTCTTCAATACTTACAAATAAAGTTTCCTAACAAAAGTTGTGAAAACTCACAAACTTAACCGGTTTTATGTCCTAAGACAATCAGCAATTAGCGAGCAGGCACACAGTCAAGAAGGACAAACTAAGTACTACGCGTTCGACCGTGTTTCCCACCAGACTTAGGCATTTTGTGTTATGTTTATATCGTTCTCGCAAAACTTCTAGTTTTAGTTGAGCCTATCGACACATCCCTAGAGAGACTGTTTAAAACTTTGTAAAACTTCTCATTTCTCTAGCGTGCACTGATAGTCCACTGATGTACTATCATTTCCTATTTTTACACAAAACTCTTTTTGTCTTTTTCAAAGTTTTTGTATTTATGAAATTTTATCATGTTTTTTGTATTTTCTATAAACTTTCTCCCCCTAAAATCAAAATCATATTTATGTGTTTTTGGTTTTATCAAAAACAGTAAAGAAACTGTACAGAAAACATGACAACACGATGCAAATCACTTCTGATCGCCGTCCTCCTCGGCCACACACTCGACCACCCTCCCAGAAAACAAATTCTTTAACTCGTTCAATTTTAACAGATAATTAAAATTTCTTTTATCAAAGGGTTTAGTGTAAAAATCAGCTCTCTGATTGTCGGTGTGAATATAAGCAATTCGAATCAATTTTTTCTCGTAGCAATCACGAATAAAATGATGTCGAATTTCAATATGTTTTTTTTAGAGTGTTGAACCGGATTTTTAGTAATATTAATGGTTGCCTCATTGTCCACAAAAATTGGCGTGTCTAAGAATTGCAAACCATAGTCCCTCATTTGCTATTGAATCCAGAGAATCTGGGAACAACAACTGGAAGCCGAAACATATTCAGCCTCACAAGTCGAGAGAACGACTGTGGTTTGTTTCTTACACTGCCAAGTTATTAGCCGAGTTCCGAAGAACTGGCAACCAGCAGTTATGGACTTTGCGTTCAACTTACAACACTCGTAGTCAGAATCAAAATATCCAGTTAGAGAGAGGTCACTAGATCGGGGATACCACAAGCCTGTGCTTGGGCAACCTTTGAGATACCGTAAAATTCTCTTCAATATCATCATATGTGATGCTCTTGGACTTGACTGATACCGGGCGCAGAGGCAGGTTGGATACATGATATCCGGTAGTGATGTTGTCGGATACATTAACGATCCTATGATTGACCGATAATGCGTTTTATCCACTTTCTCACCACTTTCATCCGGACATATGCCATGATTTATAGCCAGGGGTTGATATGGGAGATGATTCAGACATATTAAATTTGTCCAACACATCATTCACATACTTGGTCTGGTGTATGAAGATTCCTTCGAGCAGTTGTTCAACTTGAAGCCCTAGGAAGAACTTCATCTCCCCCATCGAACTCATTTCAAATTTCTGCTTCATGACCTTCTTAAAATATTCACACAACTCATCGTTCATTGATCCGAATATTATATCATCAACGTAGATTTGCACGATCAGTAGATGTCCTGCAACCTCTTTAGTGAACAGGGTACTATCGACAGTCCCTCTGGTGAACCCGTTGGTCAGGAGATGTTGGGAAAGCATCTTGTACCAGGCTCTCGGGGCCTGGTGTAATCCGTATAACGCGTTGTCGAGAAGATACACCTTGTCCTTATGTACTGGATCGGTAAAACCTGGTGGTTGACCGACGTACACCTCTTCTTTAGTCTTTCTGTAAAGGAATGCAGATTTGACATCTAGTTGGTAGACCTTGAACCCCTTCCATGACGCGAATGCCAAGAAGATTCGAATTGCCTCAAGTCGAGCAACGGGAGCATACACTTCAGTAAAGTCAATCCCTTCTTGCTGACCAAAACCTTGGACTACCAACCGTGCTTTGGTTCTTACTATAACCCCTCTATCATCTCGCTTACATTTGAAGACCCACTTGGTCTTGATTAACTTCTGATCTGCCGGGATATCAACCAACCTCCACACTCCAAGCTTTTCAAACTGTAGTAGCTCTTCTTGCATTGCATTTACCCAACTCTCTTTGGTCAATGCTTCTTTGTATGTTTTCGGCTCTACCTGCGAGATAAAACATTTTAATGAAAATTCTTCTTGTAAAGGAGCTACAGAAGAATAAAAACATGTAAGCCCTTTGTTTATTTGTTCGCGGGTTTTCATGCCGCTTTGAAGGTCACCAATGATTTGCTCCGACGGATGGTAAGATAACGTTCTTGGCGTGACTGTATCCGGTATGCTCACTTCCGGTTGCAAATTTGTTATATTCTGATTACCCGTGTGATCAATTGCATTTGAAGTCGCAATATTTGGTTCCTCATCATAAATTGGATCGGTTTCCGATTCTGAGTCGTCAGATTGATCAAATACTGGAGCTGTTTCTTCTGGGGGTACATGTGCAGTTCCACTAGGACCAGCCTCATGATCATTTGAACCCACGGTGGGCGAGGAAACTACCAACGGTCTCGACACTTGTTCTTGTGAAAGAGACTGCTGTTGTTGGTATAAGAATGCCAGTTCGTCTTCATTCGGCTCTGTCGGTAAATGGAATGACTCCCAGAGATTTTTGTAATCAAATAGCAACTTATTTCCGGGAAGTTGATTTGGAGCGGTAAACCGTTGACAGTCAACGTGTTGAACTTGTATGATCTTCCCCAAGCTCGGAACAAAAACTCTCTTCAACGGACTAGCGTAACCTACAAAAAAACCTTTATTAGATTTCGCACCAAATTTACCGTCTGGATCAATGAATGTGCATGGTGATCCAAATGGTTCTAAGTATTTTAGATTCGGTTTGTAAAGATGATGCAATTCGAAGCAAGTTTTCTTGTACTTCTTCACTATAAGAACTCGATTGAGCGTGTAACATGCCGTAGCAACCGCTTCACTCCAAAAATATACCGGTAATTTTGAATATGCTAACATGGTACGAGCCGTTTCAATCAATGTACGATTTTCTGTTCTGCGACACCGTTTTGTTGAGGAGTATACGGTGCGCTGAACTCATGAAGAATGCCTTTTTCGTTGCAGAATTCGAGCATACGGTTATTCTTGAATTCCGTGTCATTGTCGCTACGAATACGTCTAATCGGCAGTTTGTAAAGATTTTCCATCTTCTTGAATAGCCTCATCAAAAAATCAAACGTTTCATCTTTTCTTTCTAGAAACATCACCCAGGAGAATCTTGTAAAGTCGTCAATAACAACTAAACAATATAGATCTCCACTTATGCTCTTCACATTTACTGGTCCGAAAAGATCCATATGGAGTCTTTCGAGCGGTAATCCATTCGGGTGTGCTTTCTTCGTCTGCTTCCCTTCTTGGATTCAATACAATCATCATTAAGATGGAAGCTTTTCACATTGACACCTTCTACAAGATCATTATGAACTAAAAAGTTCATCTTTCTCAAGTGAATATGGCCCATCTTACGATGCCACATGATGGATTCTTTCTCAGTCGCCTTCGTCTTACTCACAAAGCATTGAGCCTTTTTATCTGTTGTTGTTGCCACGCTCATGTCTAGAACATAAAGATCATTTTCACGAGGAGCGCGCGTCAACACCATCTCTCCGGGTATTTTAAAACCTGGTTTAAGAAACAGACATTCATTTTTTTGTGAAGTGCACAGTAAATGACTTATCAGAAATCTGTGAAATGCTCAACAGATTGTTTTCTAACTCAGCAATGTAGTTCACTCTATCGAATGTTACGACTCCGTTAGTGAGTATTCCTTCTCCAACAATTCTTCCAGCTTGAGTTCCAGCAAACCCGACATAACCTCCATTGATTGATTTGACGTCGTATAGCAGTGCTAACATCCCTGTCATGTGCCGTGAGGCACCGCTATCCATTATCCATTTAGAAATGATAGACCTTGGAAGCCCCTACACACATCAAAAGATATTTACTTAAACAATGATATCCAAGATTTTTCAACATTTGGTATACTACCAAAGACAATATCATGAGCTACTTTGTCAACTTTTGGAATGTTAAAAATGACATTTGGAACATCAGGTTCTAGTTTTGATTTTAGAGTTCCTTCCTTGATAGGTGGGAATTCTTCAATCAACTTATCTAATTCAAACTCAAATTTCTCATCAGTAGTTGCAAAGATTTTCGGTTCAGATTTTAAAACATCTTCCATTTTCTTTTCTTCAAAAGAACGTTTAGGTTTCTCCACCCATGATTGAGTATGGGAAGTCTTTGTTTTAGGATAAACCTTTGAAGTCTTTTGTGATTTTGAAGATTCACCAATTTCAAAAGTTGATTTTGGTTTGTCCTTTGACTTCAGTGATTCACCGCGTTTAAGAATACGCATAGGGGATACCATAGGTGATTTTCCCTTAACATCTTTTGATATTTTTGGTTTTGGTTTATGGAAAACTGGTTTTATTATCTCTTTGACACATTGTTTAGCCATGTGACCGATTTCATTGCATCGATAACAGATTCTTTTGTCATATTCAACAAAAGTGGATCTGTTGGCCTCGTCTCTTATCTTTTTGGCCGCAATAAAATCGTCAACTGCTTTGCTTACTAAAGATATAATTCTTTTCGACTTATGTGTTATTACCAGACACAAACACTTCACTCAATTTCTCTTTTAGCTTAACTTCCTTCTTAGCCATTTTCGTCTCAAAACCAACACCTTTCTTTTTGTAATTATTACCATTTCTCTTGTTATTACCATTTTTACCAACCCATTCATTTTTCTGGTAGATGAATGATAATCTGTGTTCATGAGTATTGCTTAGTAATATGTGTGTATGTAATCATCTGTTTAAGATCATGTATTAATTATTTAGAGTCTCGACTTTAATGAATGAATGGCTGCATAGTTAAAACAACTGAATCTCATTGTGTATGTAAATGATTAGCCTGGTAGATGAATAATCATGAGAATAGTTATGATACATGAGTTATTGTTGAATGGTTCAGGATTGTACATGAATTGGGGTATGTAATTCTTGATTAAAACTGCTGCATGATTAGATTGTAAACTGTCAAATCCATTATCTTATGTTACGGCAGAAGTCAGGGACTGGTAATGTTATTGCGTGATATACACAGAGATGAGGACTGTTGCGTGAAATGTAAACTGTGTAATTACATAAAGTGACTTATTACGAAACTGATATTGATTGTTAAGCTCGGTAGGGTTGGTTGATTAACTTGGAAACGGGTAACTTAACAGACCGAGCAAACCAAGGTGAGTTCACTGCTCTTTTTCCAAGCATGCGTCCCGGGGAGGGACATCTGGTAAACGTCTCGGGGAGGGACATTTGGTTAACATTCCGGGGAGGAATGTCGGGTTATTGGGATGTTAGTTATTACACTCATTTCTATCATTAAGTCCCATCATATACCGATTAGTTGCCGGGGAGGCAACGATGTTATTAGTTGATAGCGCTATTAGGTTTGGCACCCTCACACCGTACCAGGGAGGATGGTCGTGAACTAATTACCTTAACCACTTGACCAATGTGTGATAGAGCATTGGGGTTTGGGCAAACAATCTGGAGCCATATGCGGTAATCGAGTTAATAACAACATCAAATCTCTGAAATGTTTTATACACATATCTGGTAACTATAACGCGTTAACAAACTTTGAACTCACCAGCGTAGTCTGACACACTTGTCTGCATGCTTGCAGGTCGTTAGATTCTTGGTTATGGACTTGCTATCTAGGAGTGCTGGAGTGGTCATGGGTCGAGACTCTTGGAAACTCATTTTGTTGGTTTTGAACACTTGTTTAGAAACAATTGATTAACAATTTACATTATGCTTCCGCTGAACGTTTACTTTGGTTTTCACTTATGACTTGGAAATTTATATTATGAAATAAAAGGAATGTTTTATTTAAAAACTTGTATTAGTTCAATGTGATTAGTGGCTGGATCCTGGTACGTCAAACATCCCGCGGTGTATCCGTATGTGGTGTTTTGGGGGTGTGACATCACTCGTTTCCCCTCATGTTTCTTTACTCTTTCAGAATGCCTCCTCGACATGATCATACTTAGGATGCCGCCATGGCAGCCTTAATCACTCAGCAAATCATTGTTGTACTCCCAAACCTGATAACCTAGATAAACCAAGCAAACAATAACAACAATGCACCCGCTCCGTGCAACTATAAACAGTTCAACTCAGCTAAGCCACTTACATTTACTAGGTCTGAAGGAGCTACTGGGCTCCTACAGTGGTTTGAGTGTCTCTAAAGCACGTTTCGTCATGTACAATGCCGAAATGAGTGAAAGGTTGAGTTTGCATCGAGTGTATTCTAGAAAAGAGCACTCGCATGGTGGAGCAGTGTGATGAGGGATAGGGGTGTCGATGTGGCAATGGCACAAACCTGGGAAGAGCTTCAAGCTCTAATGATGAAGGAATTTTGTCCTCGTCATGAACTCAGGGCATTGGAAAGGGAATTCGCCGATCTTAAGCACGACAGCGGTGAACATCGAGCCTACACTGATCGTTATGAGGAACTGAGCCTGTTATGTCCTACCATGGTTACGCCTTTGGATAAGGTTATTGAAAAGTACATTGATGGCCTCCCTGACCCAGTTCAGGATATTGTTACTAGTAGTAACCCTACCATAGTTAGACAGACTATTGAGTTATCTGCGACCCTGACTGTATCTCAGATAACAAAGGGTAAACTTTTCCGAAAAGGCGACAAGAAACCATCTGACAAGTCTGCACAAGAAAAACCAAAGGATAAACAGGCTGAGTCCTCTAAGAAGTCAAAGAAGCGTAAGGCTCCACAGAATTTCACAGTAGTTGCTCAGAATAATCAGGTTGCACAAACCAGCCAACACAACCTCGTGCTAGGAATAACTATGCTGGCACTGCACCTTTGTGCAACAAATGCAACTGTCATCATCTGGATCAAACACCGTGTCACAAATGTACCCATTGTGGGCGATTGGGACATTTGGTTAATACATGCCGTCTTGCTATCCAAAACCAAACTTTTGCAAATCCTGCTGCTGCTCAAGCACCATATCCACTTGGATCGTGCTACAACTGTGATGATCTCACTCACTATCGGAACAATTGCTCAAGACTTGTTAATGCAACTCCATCACGTGGACGAGTATTTAACATAAACGAGGCAAATGCAAATGACAATGCAGCAGTGAACAATTAAACTTTCGTTTTTTTCTTGTTATTATCTACAACAATTCAGTTGGTATATAAATAAATTTGTTGTTTCAATTTTATTTAAAAAATAAATGCGATTACGTGTATGTGTGACATACCCTTACGATGCCGACACCAAGGAACCATGTTCTTTGTAAATTAAACTACTCTCGTAGTTTCATCCATGATCGCTCACGATCACCACACAAATCCTAAGTACTCGTTTCTTTTAAGAAACAAAGTACAAGGTACTAATTACAAACTCTTAAACTGATACTCGAAGTTCCATTTCAAATCCTTGATTGGATATCTAAAGGTACTTTCATAAGACCTTAATTGGTCTTGTGCTATATGACTATGTGCATAACGATACATTCTTGTTTTTCACAACAATATACAAGAACATTTTTGCTTCGTGTGTTGACTAAACATGCCTAGCATATTGATATCAAGGATCATTTTTGCTTCATATGTCGACTTAGCATATCTAGCACCTTGATTTCATGAACATTTCACTTCGTATGTTGACCTAACATACTTAGTACATGGATTTCAAAACATTTCACCACACAAAACCAAATCCTTATAAGATCTTCCTATTTTCATGGTATACTTTGAATGCATATATACAAGTTAATGAACAAGTTAATAACCAAGTTAATGATTATGTGATTATGTGTGATTCTACTGCTCGTTATCCAAATCCTTGCAGAATCTTCCGAATTTTCATATGTTAGATTCTCAGAAGGATACCTAAAGTACTATCTTAAATCCTTAAGGGGCTTTTCTATGCAAATAGTCAGACCTTTGGATTCCAAAGTGCTATTCCAAAACTATTATCTAACATAAAGTTTAAGAGACCATTTGGTGGTCTTTTAAAGAGATCGTACGATGATCTAGTTAAAGAAGATCATGTGTTGATCTAGTTAAAAAGATCGTTCGTTGATCCAGTTAAAAAGATCCTTTGGTGGTCTAGTCAAATCATTACATATTTGTTCGATTGATTTTTCCCCTACACATTATAAAATGAACTGTGCGGACTGTGCAAGGAATTACGTAATTATGGATGCGTACATAATTATGGAATTCAGTGCACAGAAGCCACAACAAGTTTTGTCATGTGTTAAGACCTATAGTGATGAGAATAACGAGACGGGAACAATGTAAAAAGGGTATGATGGATACGCCACTGGTACTTCCTATATATAAGTGCTCCTTATTACATTGCAAACGTAGCGTTATTTAAGTTACTAGAAGTCCTATCCGACTCCAATTTCGAACACACACACACAAGTTTCCTATAATGGTATTCATATGAAACATTCTTCCATCCGTTGTTCGAAACTTTGAAGTTCACACACTCTACATATTTTGTTGCAACAAGAACATCACTTTGATATTAACATAGCGCTCTTGGGTTTCGGTATAATCATACATTTATTATTTGGAGTGAAGTTTAAATCTTCGGATCTGAACTCATCCTTATAAACAACCGATGAGTACAATTAACTAATTCATTGGAAATCCAAACGTGGCCCAAAGTTTTACTTAGGGAATGGAGGATTCATTTGAAAGCGAAACATTCACATCTGTTTTCACAAGTTTCCTCTAAATTAAATTTCGGGACGAAATTTTCTAAAGTAGGGGAGACTGTGACAGTTGTGTCATTACTATCATCATACAATTACGAATCCAATGAAATCTTGTATTTCATTCTCGGGATTTGTACAATTACATGTGACAAGTACACATATCAAATTTTGTATGATTCCGAACTCTCGAGAAGCTTTTCTGGAAGTTTTACGTAAACTATTATACAAATGTAATCAGTTTAATAAACGTACACTCTGGAACAGTGACATAAGCTTAACATACCTTTAATAACCTTTACATAACTTAGAAATAAGTTTTGAAGGGTTTGGTGTGTTAAAAACAAGTTTATTCGATCACAGGGACTATTTGCAACAAACTGCAAAAGTCTGTCGATTCGTATAGCCACATACACTCCGTGACAAGATAATAAGCTAAAAATACCCTAAATACCCTTAACATAGCTTAGAAATAAGCTTTGAGGGGTTCGGTGCGAGAAAATATGCTTATTTGATCAACAGGGACTAAAAGCGTCAAAAACTGTGAAAGTTTGCATAAACATACATATCTCGCGTTCTGACAATGTACGGACATCCAAAAATTTTTGTAATCACTATAATATTATATTTTAGTGATAGGAATGCTAAAATACCCTTCGTCACGCAATTTGAATCGTTTTCGCGTCCGTTCGAGTTTCGTCGTAATTAACTGAACAAGGCGATCGTACGTCCAAACGAACCAACATCCATGATATTTCCTAGAATATTTCAAGTCCCCTATTCTTTAATATCCTTGTAGAGCCTTGAAATTGGGTTAACGGGGCTTAAACACGTCGAAAAACAAGTTTTGGAGCTGCAGGGACTATTTCTGCCAACTTTGGAAAGATCAGACATGCACTCTTTGGCGGCCAGCGAGAGAAATGGCCTATCTAGCTCGCGGGGGTGAGAACCTTCAGACCAGAAGCTATTTTTTCATTAAATCAGCTGAAATTGATGGTTTTGGCCAATTGTTTCCTTGTTAGGGGACCAAGCAAAGCTTCCTAATCAGTCTTTAACACATGTATGGCTAGGATTAATCCTTGGGGAACACTTAATCCACATATCTTGATCCTAAGCATCTTCAAAAACTATAAATACCCATGAACTCTTTCATTCCAACTTGCTTATTTCTTCTTTCTTCTCTATAAACTCTAAGTGGAGGCAATCACTTTGTTAAAGGCCACCTACCTGAGTTTTCTTAGTTCTTTTCCAAGCATAGGACTCTTGTAAGTGTTCTTTCATGCTTGTTTATTTATTTCAAGCAATAAAGTCAAACATTGTTTGACTTTTAACTTTGACCATGATTTGGTCAAGACAAAGTTCGTTTGAATGTTGCAACGTGAGCGTAATCACGATGATTATAGTCCCTTGAGACTATACCTACTGATTACAACGTTGACTAGTCGAAGTGACGAGTCAAAGTTTCGGTCAAAATGCACGATTATGTGCATTTTGCGACAAAACTATTTTCGGGTATCAAAACACTTTGTTTTGATATCAAATCTGTTTTCTAACTTAGTTAAACATGTTTTAACATGTTTAACTCGTCACTTTTAGTTTAGTGCTTGTTTAGGGTCATAAGTCAAGCGGTCTAAACAATCGCTTAGACTTACAAACCCGACCCGTTTGGTCGATCATTAGGATCCGACCAAACATATTTTGTGACCATAGTTGTATAGGGAATAACCTTCCGAGTTTATAACTTATGGTCACTTAGTTTATTTAGTTGTATGATAGATAGTTTATATGGCTTAGGAAAATGACCAAAATGCCCTTTTTATGCATAATTTGAATTTAAGCATATGTAACTTAAATTTTGACACTTAAACTGATTATGCAACAATATTAAACATGTTAGGGCATATAAACTGATTATGCAACAATATTAAACACGTTAGGGCATATAATTATGCAACAATATTAAAGTAGTGTAGAATACCTTAACGGGTCATAACGGGTCATAAGCACTTAGGATAAGTTCCAAATCAGAATGTAGGCTTTGTTAAACCATATCATATGAGTTCCAACACTCATTCTACCCTATCTCCCGATTTAGGTCCTGTTTATTAACATAGTGATTCCATACTAGGTGCCACTTGATTCCTTGATTTCCCGAGCTTTGTTAGGACACTTTATCAAGGATACTTGCAATCTCAAGTGAGTATATAGTCCCCTCTTTGACTTTTTCAAATGTTTTGGGGTGATTCATATGTGCATATTCTCTATTTTTCATGATTTCAAACTATATGTTTTCATATGCTTAGTACTTATCTTGTGACAAACTTAAACTGGTATCTATGGCTTAAATATGTCACACCCTGACTTTTACGGAAGCGTGATTATTGGTGTGACTTCTTAATACCATTGCATACGATCATAACAACACTATATGATAAAACCAGTAGATGTACATCCATTAATTTAAGTTTAAAAGTAATACAACATAATTGTCTGAAATGTCGATACCAAATTTAAGTTACAAACCATTACATGTTTTAAGGAGTTCAGAAAGACTCAACAAAAGATCTTAAACAAACCCGAGTTTAGGACCACGTATCTCGTCCAGGATTAAGATACGTCTCCTAAGCCCTATTGACTTGGATGACATCTTTATTCACAACGCAGCTTAAAAACTCCAACGCCCGCCAGATCCATTAACTAATTTCCTGAAATACATGTAGTTTTAAAAACATCAACAAAAGTTGAACGAGTTCATGTGTTCGTTTGTGTGTATGTATAAACCTTTGAAAATGTTGTAAGTATGTATGTAAGTCCCTGGTATGTAGCAATAAGAAAAAAGATCACCATTGGGTTGCAAAGCCAATGATATGTGTGATGTGATGCAGGAAGACTCAAACCTAGCAGATTTTGGCGTCGGGCTCATAGTCACCTCATGGTCCACTCAGCGGACTCATGTGACAACCCTCACAAATCCAGGTATCCGTACGAATTAATTTATATTTAATTAGTGCTTAATTACTATGCTTGCTTACAATTGTGGTTAAACTGTTTCTTGATTTCTGGTACATACATACTCATGCATCATACTTTATTACTGTCACTCCATTATTTACGCACAAACATTAGTGACAACCTTGATGCACAAAAGCACAGTTAGCACACTGAACGGATAACCCGGTAAACATGCTGACATTGCCAGCACTAGACATACATTGTTATTGAGGCCAGTATGAGCCGGGAATAAAGTACTACACTGGTAGAGAGTGTAGGGAGGTGAGGATCATTAAACTGCGTCACTAGGTGATAGTTATAGTGCCCGGAAGTGCCTAAAACTTACTTAAAGTGCAGAATTCTGCACTAGTATACCAAAATTCAGCTTTTAACATAACTAGTAAAGTGCAAAAACTTGGTAAAATAATACTAGACACTTTCCAAAGTGTTGGGAATTTATTGTGTCACTAAAAACACTATAAAAGATACTTTATAGCTTTACTCAGCACTTTAACGGATCAATATCCAACAGAACAACCGGACTTTACCCGGAACATAAAAATATTGGCCAAGACATTGTTTTGACTTATCTGAGCTAGTTAGGGTCCCCGAACACCCTAACACCCTTTATATTAATTAACACACTTAAACATATTTATTAAACCATTTGATTTCAACTAGAACTTAACTATAACATTACACCACCCAACCCTTACCCCCCCCCCCCTCTTGCGACGGTTCCCCATGGGTGGGGACACACCCATGCTTTCTTGATTATTTTATTTGTTTATGTTAAGTATCTAGATAACATACTACCCATTGGATATTAGTGGATTTGGATTATAAATAAACCTAAGAGTTAATCACTTTCATTTTCACAATCACCAACTCAACTCTTGCTCTCTCTTTCCCTCTTGTCCGTCCGTCCGCCACCACCACACCACCATACCGCCGCCATCAAGCCTCCTACAAGCAAACCATACATACCCAAGGGTGTTAAAGATCATACAATCAAGTTCGGTGCTTTCGGGAGTGCAAGGACCTCTCTAGATTTCTTTTATCCACCTCGTTTACGTCTTGTTTCTTCCCTAGCTTCGAGCTAGTAGTAAGTGCCTCTAAACATCATCTTGAACTTGTTTAAAGTAGTTAATAGAAGATGTAATGGTTAAAAATAAAAAACACACAAGAACAAGAACAAGACATAAAATCTTGATCATATGATGAATAAGTTGGATAAAGAGAAACTAGTTGTGTAAATCTTGTGAATCTTGTTTAGATGTGATTATTTGATGTTGTTTGTTACTAAAAGTGGGATGGATCATCATCTAACCATACTAGATCATGTTCAAGAACACGAACTAGTAGTATGTTAGTGTTAGATTTATGAAAGATGATGAACCCTTCCACTCATGAAACATGAACTTGAGTAAATGTATTTTTTTCTTGTAAAATAAGCTTCTAAACATGTAGATCTAAAGATCTACAAGTGGTTTTTCGGAAGAACCAAGTGAAAGATGCAAGTCTTGTTTAAAACCCGGATCTTACATGAACTAAATATATTTTTAGAAGGTAAACAAGTGTGTAAACAAGGAAATTTAACAAGAAATATTTTTGGTAAATCATGACTAGAAGTTGTGAAACTTCAAGATCTTTAAAAATAAAGTTTTTGAGAAACTAATTTTATTTTCAAAGATAACAGGATCTATTAAAAATGTTAGAAAGTTACTACATATTTTTACAAAACATTCAAGTTCATGGATTTATGATTTAGGGTTGTTTTGTCAAGATAGTGAATAAAGATTGAATATTGTTGATTGATGATTATTAAATTGGTTGATTGAGTTTTGAAAAGAAAATGATACGCTTGTAAGCGTGGGCACCTCCAGTCACAGAGGAAACTCTGGCGAAATTTTTCCAGAAATATAACACTTAGAAATATTTTTGTAAAGAATATTTATAAATGTGATTTTAACTTGGTTTTCAAAATAAACTTCGCCATGATTTTTATTTCAAACATTACAAAGTTTCGGAGGTGGATTTTCGTAAATAAAACTTGTTAAATATATATTTAAAATATATATTTCATAATAAAACGCTTGTGTGATTATATGATTATTTTGTGAACTAGGTATATTATTTTTAGGATAAAAATAATATAACTGGAAAACACTGTGAAATCACGACTCCAAAATAATACCAACGCCATCACAAATAAATATTTAAGTTGCACCGGTATTGTTATTACAACGCGAACTTTAAAATGTAACTTATGTATTTTCGGAAAATACTCTTAAATGTTTATTTTGATATAGTATTATTTTGGAAATGGTATGAAGTAAAATATAATATTTTTGGGAAAAATATGTATATTTTGGAGTTAGAATAATTTAGACAAGTGATTTAAAATATATTTTTCAAGTAAGACTTAAAAATATATTTTCGGAATTATAAAGCATACATGTATTACAAACCCCCATCCTTGGGAAGGAAATACTTATAAAATAAATAAGAAGTGTGAATACGAAATAGTTACCTAACTATTTCTCCAATCAAACGCTAAACCCTAAGCCAAGGCACGGCCATCCGTCTAATTGGAATTAGTACGTGTAGGTCGTCACGTAGCAGGTTGAGTTGGAGACTTACGTTTCGGGATACGCACTTCTGTGAGTTCATGTCCCCCTTTTTCTCTTAACTGTTTTCAGTTTTTATACTTCAGGGGTGGAATACATGTTACAGTAATTACGGATACTTTTATACATGGTATGGTTAGCTTAAGGAGGGTTTACTACTTAGATCATGTGAGTGGGTAGGCTGGAACTAGAGGCCATTAATCCTCATTGTAGGACCGAGGGTCATGATGCGGTAGATCTATTTGGGTGTAGCGAGCCCAACACCAGACCCACTGTACGGACCTTGGGGTGACTATGATCCCGACGCAAAAATCTGCTAGGTTTGAGTCTTCCTACAACACTTCACACATATCATTGGCTTTGCAACCCAATGGTGATCTCTTTTTCCTTATTTGCTACATTCAAGGGATTTTTCATACATACAAACATATTACAAAGGTTTATACATACTCACTTTTACATGAACTCGCTCAACTTTTGTTGATTTTTCAACTCACATGTATTTCAGGGAATTAGAGGATCTGGCAAGGTATGCACTGTCGTCACGCTGCGTAGGAGAAATGATGTCATCCGAGTTTAGGGATTGTGACCTTTGCCTGGACGGGTCACAAGTCTTAAACTGTGTTTCTATTCATGTCTTTTGGTTGTGTTTGTGAACAAGTTTTAATTATGTCATGGTTGTAAGTGTCAACTTTTAAAAACAATGTTGTCGTGTTAACTTTTAGAACTTGTTAAATGGATGAACATCATGGTTTTATTTTCATATAGCATTGTTGTGATTATGCTATGGTATTAAGAAGTCACACCAAAATATACCCACGCTTCCGCAAAGCCAGGGTGTGACAGCTTGGTATCAGAGCATCGATCATAGCGAACTAGGATTCTTTCTCGAGTCTAGACTATGATCACTAGGGCTCTCACGAAAACATTTTTACATTGCATACACTAAGCGTCCAGATCCAGGGCACAAACATTTTTAACAAAAGGGCGGAAGTACACTTTTCAAAGGTTTATATTTCAGTCTTAGAGACTGAGGGAGTCCAATCTGAAGGACTGGGGGAGTTGGTCTTAGAGACCAGGGAGTTGGTCATAGAGACCAGGGAGTTGGTCATAGAGACCAGGGAGTTGGTCTTAGAGACCAGGGAGTTGATCTTAGAGACCAGGAAGTTAGTCTGGAGAGGCTAGGAGGATTACTTGTCTGCTTTATTGTGACTAACATAATTATTTGATTATATGTTGATTATTTGTGCATATGTGTGATTGTGTTACAGATATCATGCCATCCTCATCAGACACGGGAGTTTCAGATACCCTAGACCCCATGGCGATCGTGTCGGATGACGAGATTTCGTCGGAGCGTGAGGTGTACACATCTGACACCACCAGCACAGACGACGATGATTTCCAGCCGTTCGCGCTGCCGGACGTCAGAGTAGAGCCTGCTGATGGCCTTCCTGCCAGAGATTTACCACTTGCGGTGATCCCTGCTGATGCGTGTGAAGTGTATATATAAGTTTGAGTATATTTTAAGCCCTTTTACACTTTTTTAGCCAAGTTTTAAATTTATAAAACACGATATTTACTAACACTAAACACACATATGGGCAAGTACACCCATCGTGAGCGTAGTATAGTGTTGGTAAGATACCGAGGTCGTCTAAGGACACAAGAGCTTTTAGTACCAGTTTATCCTCAACGTCTAATCAAATAAAAAATTTAGAAAAATGGTTTAAACTAAGAAAATAAAAACTAACTAAAATGCTGAAAATAAAAATAAAAGAAAAAACAGATAGACAAGAAGAATCACTTGGTTCTGACTCGTGTTTAGTGTAACCTTTGATTATTTCCGCACTTTTGCACTTATTTAAGAGATTATCTTAGTTATTGTAGTAGGCACATCTTTTGAAGGTGACGTTACCCTCAACCCAGTAGTTTGAGTCAGCAAGGATACAATCCTAAAGGGTCAGATTATTGAAAGATAATTAATTAAGTTATTAATGCAAATTATGGTAGGCCCCTCTTTTGAAGGTGACGTTACCCTCGGCTAAGTAGTCTGAGACAGCAAGGATACAGTCCTAAGTAGTTGGGTTATTGTATTAATAGTAGTTTAACTTATGAGTGGATCAAAGAGTTTAGACCCCCGCCATCCAATACCGTTAAGTATTGAAGGAGGTCCTACTAAATTTGACCCAGGTCCCTTGCAGGATCTCTAAACGCTGAACAACGGCAAGACTCTTACCAAACCGTTCCCTTAACCCCCGACCAGGTAGCCAACATACCTCCATATAGACCGTGGAGATATGAATGGTGAAAATCTTTTATTTTATATAGACAGTAAAATAATGCCAAGACACCACAGACAAACGATAAGGAAGAATCACCTTCAACATAAGAAACTAGTTATTAAAGTCATTAATACATAACCAATTAAAAAGTGCGAAAAGATTAAAAATAAAAAGTATTACACTAGACACTTGTCTTCACCAAGTGATGTAAGATACTTAGGCAAACATGGCCTTGATTGTCAAGAACTCTTACGATCAATCTTGGATCCCGAGACGACTCACACACTCTATGATGGACAATGGATGATGGTGGTGGATGATGGTGTTATGGTGGTGGTGGGTGAAGTGTGAGAGATGTGGTGTGCCAAGGGATGGTTTGAGCTTGAGCCAAGCACTCCTATTTATAGGCTGAACAGAAGCTCGGGCACGGCCCCGTGTCCACATCCTTCTCTTTCTTCATTTAATGTGTTGGTGCATCCGTCTGTCGTCTACGTCTTGTATCGAGTCTTGTTTAGAGATAGATAGAATAGAGAACGGAATCCAAGAATCAGAATATTTAGGAGTGATTCCACTTGAAATGACATTTTGTCATTTCAAGCTAAATCACATAATTTTCTGATTCCACTCGAAAGTTAATTTTCTGATTCCACTCGAAAGTTAACTTTCTGATTCCACTCCAAATGTAACTTGCTGATTCCACTCCAAAATAACATGTTAATTCCGCTCCAAATGACACCATGTCATTTGGAGCGAAATCAGAACCCTATATATAGGGTCATTTGGGGCGAAATCAGATAATAGTTGGGTGTGTTTTATTCCGGTGAGCCACGAAGTGCTGCCGAAGTGTCGAATCATTGTAAACGTCATTCGATCAATACAAATCGACAGTTTAAAGTGAATACTTGCTGAATTGAGCTTAGTTTGTGTAGGATCGGATTGCGACCTAAACGAGTCGTCCGGAAGAGTTCTAGTCCGTTTCAGAGGCGGAAACTAAGAAACGGATACGAAAACAGCTTGATTCACACATTAATCCTCTTGTATATTGATATTACAAAGTTTACAATCGGAAGGAAAACCGGCAGCACCTCGGTATCACTCTTCAAATTCTGTTACAAATGAATAGCTAACTCACCTATTTATACTAATCAGGTTTCGCTTGACGACACTCTCAAGCGAAACATACTAAACAATATTACAAGCGAAACCTATCCACATACAAGATTCAAGCGAAAGCCTCATGACATCTTGGAATCAATTTTGTCTTTTAGTGAAATGATGTCATTGATGATGTCATCTTGATGTCGTCATCATGACATCATGCTTGAACAACTTCGCAACGAACCCGAGACTCGATATAAGACGAAGACGACAGATGAATGTACCAACAATTTGTCTGTTTCCGCCGTTCAAACTAAGTATCGCTCTTCTGATAGACTCATTCGGGTCCAAAATCGATCCTACAAGTGGTATCAGAGCTCAGGAAGAAGAGTTCTATACAATTCAGCTACGATTTCTATTTCTACACCTTTCTTTTTCAAATTGAACATCATTTCACGGTTAAAATTGGTTCAATTTCTCACAGTGTGCTCGGAATTACATATTAACAAAGCCTTGAAAGTTTCATGTCCAAATTCGAAGTAAAACTGGTCATTTTTGTGATTCAGCTCGAAAATGTTCGAGAGAAATATGATGTCACAGTTGATTCCGCTCGAAAATAGCTCTTGATTCCGCTCCAGATTACTTTAATTGGTTGATTCCGCTCCAAAGAATGTTTCTGATTTCGCTCCAGAGAATTGTTTAATTCCGCTCCAAGTTTCAAAGTTTGATTTCGCTCCTAAGTATTGTCGTGATTCAGCTCCAAAGGATTGTCGTGGTTCCACTCCAAAGTGTTTAGGTGATCAGAACCATTTCAGATTGCATGTGATCTGAATTGCATCAATCCACTACATAAGTTGCGGCCCAATCTTTATTCAACAACAATTGAAAGTTGTCGGCTCATGATTAGCAATTGCATGTGATTGAAATAAGTGTCAGTCAACTACTCGAACCAATCATATTTGGATAAACTTTGGTGTTGTCGGTTAATTGAAATGGATGGCCCAATCGGATTTGTTTGAAACTATTAGTTTGTCAGCCCATAATACATGTCATCGGCCCAAATGAAGATTGATAGGTAATCAAACCATTTTTGTCGTAAAGTGATTACAATTAATTGATCAGTTCACATCAAAAGTTCAATTGAAAGCTCGTATTAGATCAGTTCGCACGAAGGGTGATTTGTCAGTTCGTTTAAAAGTGATCTAAGTTCATTTGAAAAGTCGATTTTGTGAACATTTGACATCGAAACATGGATTTTGAAGAATTATTGGCGTATATGAATTTTGAATCTCAGCAGTATGTTCCGATAAAGCAAGAAGGAGAAACAGTCTCAGCAAAAGAAGTTGTTAAAAAAGTTCCAGTTTTTGATCATTCATCTGATGAAGAGAGTGACAAGTATGAAGAAGAAATCCAAAGACTTGAAAATCTTAAACAACAACTTCCATCTGATCAACGTAGTGGAAAGTTATTTTATGCCGATAAAATTGACAAATTGAAAGAAAAACAAGATGCAAAAAGAAAGAATCAAAAAGCAATTATTGTTAAAGAAGAGATCAGAGCTGAGAAAGAAGTAAAAGCAGCAACAACAGAAAAGCAAATCAAACCTAGTGTGAAAAGGCAGGTTGAACAAGTTCCAGCGGTCAAGATTGAGAAAGTAGAATCTGAGAAACCTGTATCTATGAACCCTGAACCAGAGTTAAAGAAAGAGGTTGTAGAAAACGCACCTATCTTTGATCATTCATCAGAAGAAGAGAGTAAGGATGAAAGTGTTCATGAGGAAAAGAAACAGGTTGAAAATATTTCAGCTTTAAAGGTTGAGACAAAAGCTGATGATAAACAGATTCTTGTTTTGCTGAAAAATTGTGAAAGTTGACATATGAAAATGACAAACTCTTGAAGGAGGTTGAGAGTTTGTCATTAGAAAACAAAAATCTTAAAAAATCAGAAAATGTTTTGAAAAATCAAATACACAATTTGGAAAATGAAAAAGTAAAGATTGAAAAAGATTTTCAAAGTCAAATAAAGATTCTTGAAGATGGGAGATCTGTTTTTAGCAAGAATAACATTGAAAAGCAAAAAATGATAAATTCTCATCTTAAGACGATTATTCGACTTGAAAAAGAAGCTGAATGTGCTCAAAAGAAAATCAAAGAGTTAGAAGGTAAAATCAGGGAATGGGAAGAAAAGTTGAAGGTTTTTGTGAATACTTCAGCTATTCCCTGCCCAAAACTAGTTAATTCAGTTCCAATAAGTGACGATGTCACAAACTATGATAAAGTCATAGTTAAAGATTGCGATGAAAAATTTGATGATGAAAACGAAAAAATTAAAAAAAAGATTTGTTTTTGAAATTAAATTTTTTTTTTCAAGAAACTGTTCCGCAATCAACTGAAAAGGGAGAATGCTCTAAGCAAAAATCTTTGAAGAAGAAAGTGGAACAAAAACAAAAAGAGAAAAATTTGAAAAATGTACAAAAAGAGAATAAAAGTTCATCAGATCAATCATTCAATCGCAATAAAAAATTACAAAAATTAAAAATGAAAATTCAAAAATTGTTGTTAATGAGTGGTGCAGGTCGGACCACAGTGCTCAAAAGCCAAATCCTGCAAACAAGAGGAGGAAAGATTATCACCAAGCCAAACAGTGCTTTGATCTAAATGTTTGGGCTGAAAATGGTGATTGGTACGATAACAGAGTGTGTTACAGATGCGGCTATCAAGGACACATTGCTGTTAACTGCCAGAGTTGGAGGTTTGAGTCAAGGAGATGCTTTAACTGCAACATCATTGGCCATATTGCTAGAGATTGCTCAATGAGATCAATGAGAAGATCGAGGGATGAATCTCAGAAGCAGGTGAAGAAACAAGTCAATGTCAAGCCCAAAGAACAGAAGGTTCAAGAACCTAAAGTTCAAGAAAAGAAAGTGAAACTTTCTTAGGGACAAAAAGACAGACTGAGGAAGAAAAGGAAGAAGGCGAGAGAGTATCTTGAGAAGATTTTGTCCTCGGATACAACTGGTAAAACAGATAAAAGTTCTGATAAATCGTCTTGCTCACCAAAGAATGACAAATCAAGCAAAACGAATTCATCAGATACAAATCTGAGGACGAAAGGGAAATCAAAGAAAGTGGAGGATACACTTCCTGGTGATGAATCTGTTTCTGTGGAAACAAAGGAGCCACATGTCGGCGATGAATCTGGCTCCTCAAAGTCAGACAAGCCACATTCAGGCAATGAATCTGGTATGGTAAAACCAGAAGAGCCATGTGTTGAGGTAAAAAATGAGAATTCTGGTCTAACAATGGATGATGCAAATTTTCCACCATTGTTGAACAAGAATTCAAAATCACCCAAGGACCGTCAGGCTTGGGTGAATCTGTTTAAAGGAAAAACCTGACTTGCCGGAGTTCCCAGGTTGGTAAGTGTGGAACAGGAATCGGCATATTTCTTGAGGAATTCACAGGTTGGTAACTGTGATATTTCGAATCACAAAAGACTAATCAAGGACATTAAGTTGTACTTAATTTATCTTTCCGATGAGTGGATAAAGGTGAACAATGTGATGAAAAAACCCCGAGTTTGTAAAAAGACAAACAAAACTAATTTTCCGAAAAAACCATTTTGATTAAAACAAACTTAAGTGTTTTGAAATCTAAATGGGAAAATAGTTTGTTGTCAGGGGGAGTTCTGATTGTTAAGCGAGAGTGAATGGCGAATTGAAGCAATTCGATATCAGTTTGTCACTTTATTTGTACAGTTTGTTTTCAAATTTTCCTTGAAAATCAAAATTGAAACATATTTTGATTTTAGGGGGAGAAAAATAAAAAAAAAAATTAGAAAATTTGAAAATGCCAAAAACATTGAAAATGCAAAAATGAGGTTTGTTGTCAAAAAGAGGAAATGATAGTAGATCAGTTGGACTGTCACAACATGCTAAATAAATGGAGAGATAAAATGTGATAAGCGATCTCACTAAAGATGTTACGATAGGCTCAGCTAGACTAGTAGATTTGCGATAACAATACAAACCTAAATGAAAAAAGCTTAGTTCTAGTGGGAAACATGATCGAAAGCGTAGTACTTAGTTTTGCCCTTCTTGATTGTGTGCCAACTCAGTAACGCTGAATGCCAAAAGAATAAAAACTGGTTAAGTTTGTGAGATTTCACAACTTTACTGAAAATGACGCTGTGATTGTGCTTTTTATTTTGCAAAGATTTAAACTTGTTTTATTTCTTTATTTTGTTTAAGCATTGGACATCCTCTGCGTATACGTGAGTATCGACCTGGATGTTAATGCCTAAATGTTCTGCTTTATTTTCTTTGGTGTTTCGTTTAAGCTTTGGATCACCTCTGCGTATACGGGAGTATCGACCTGGTGGTTAAAGCCTAAACAACTTCAACTTGTTTTATTTTTTCTTATTTTGTTTAAACATTGGACTTTCTCTGCGTATACGGAAGTATCGACCTGATTGTTAATGTTTAAACATTCTGCTTTGTTTTCGCACAAATCACAGTTGATAAAAGTTTAAAGGCATTACTTGAGTCAGTGTATTACATGATGAGGGGATATGCTGAGATCGTGGGGTCCAGAAGAACTTAGTGCAAAATTAATATACCTTAACGTATCGGTAAGCATTTCGAAAGTTTTTAGATTGAGTTTAAGTGGACAACAATATCGTTAATCAATGTGAATTGTTTAGAGCTTAAAATGAAATCAAGCTTAACGGTGTTGGTGATTGGTCTCATAAACTGATATGATCCTCTTGCACGAACTCACAAAAATATTGTCTGTAAATATTTCTTTATTGCATTTCTATTTCAGTCAAAAATCCAAAAAGATTTTAGTGTGTTTTAGCATAAATTTTGAAAAAATTCAAAAAGATTTTTGACAACTGGTGTTGAAAAGCTGATTTTCAAAATTCCATGTGCTAAACTTGACGAACTGGTTTGGGAGTGTTGTGTGTGAAAGATTTTAAAGTCTTGTTACAAGTGATCATTGAAAGTAAAGAAAATGACATTTCTTCAAGTGGTTCATCTTAAACTATAATTGTTAGATCATTTTTGTGATATTTACAAGTAGTGTCTGAGTGTTTTAAAGTTTAATATTAGAAAACTTATGTTTGTGGTAGAGAGTGTACGGGTTTGAGGAAGAGCCAGTTTCTGATACCTGAGAACTCCGTGATTTTAACAAGCCAGGCTGCGATCCCAGCATATGGAAAGGGAGAGTCTGAAGATACTTAAAGGAAGGAGTATGTTGGTGATGAAAGGTGAAAGAGAAGATAGAAATTGAGGATACTTACAGCGTCAAACATTTCAAAGAGAAGTCCAAAGGCTGATAAAGACTGAAGATGCGAAGACTCGACACTGAAGACTTCGTCAACATCCGAGGGGGAGTTTGTTGGTGCATCCGTCTGTCGTCTACGTCTTGTATCGAGTCTTGTTTAGAGATAGATAGAATAGAGCATGGAATCCAAGAATCAGAATATTTAGGAGTGATTCTACTTGAAATGACATTTTGTCATTTCAAGCTAAATCACATAATTTTCTGATTCCACTCGAAAGTTAATTTTCTGATTCCACTCGACAGTTAACTTTCTGATTCCACTCCAAATGTAACTTGCTGATTCCACTCCAAAATAACATGTTAATTCCGCTCCAAATGACACCATGTCATTTGGAGCGAAATCAGAACCCTATATATAGGGTCATTTGGGGCGAAATCAGATAATAGTTGGGTGTGTTGTCTTCCGGTGAGCCACGAAGTACTGCCAAAGTGTCGAATCATTGTAAACATCATTCGATCAATACAAATCGACAGTTTAAAGTGAATACTTGCTGAATTGAGCTTAGTTTGTCTGTTTCCGCCATTCAAACTAAGTATCGCTCTTCTGATAGACTCATTCGGGTCCAAAATCGATCCTACATAATGCAGCTTGTCTGTATTAGTTGACCACGCCCCCGTGTCCGCTGAGCACGACCCCGTGTCCAGAAGCATATCTGTACTATAAAGATTTGCCTGGATTCTGCGAATCTTATAGTTGACCACGGCCCCGTGCCCGCTGAGCACGGCCCCGTGGTGGGCAATGCAGGCTTCTACCACTTTGTCTTTTCTGCTGACACTTGGGCACGCCCCCGTGCTGGCTGAGCACGGGGCGTGTTCAGTCTTCTGTCTTCTTGTTTTGTTTGGGAAGATGCTGTCGGGGAGGTCGGGCATGCCACGTTTGTTCCTTTTCTTGTATTTATGTTAGATTTAGCTGCCTTTTTGCTTCTTTTGTTAATTTGAGCTCATTTAATCCTGAAAATACAAAAGGAAGACAAAAACACACTTTTTCCAACATTAGTACTAAAAAAGGGTTAGTTTTATGCCACAATTGATGTAATTTATATGTTGCATTTTGGACACATCAAATACCCCCACACTTGAATCTTTGCTGGTCCTCAAGCAAAACTCTTTATAATGTGGCTTTACACTCCCAAATGGAATGGGTAGAAGAGAAAGTTTTTGGGCTTGTCATAGAGTGTCGGGATTTCCAAGATTCTTTATTAAGTTTTATTTTTATTTATTTACAATCCTATTCGTCATGATTTATATAAAACTTTTCATAAGATAAATTATTTATTAGGGCATAACATGCCTCTTTTAAAATTTCATTTATATACAAGTTCACATACCTCACGGGGGATCACTCAACACTCGGACGAAGATGTATTTTTGTGAAACACTCGAGAGCGGCATGGAACTTACTCCTACCATAAGCTTGCCAAGCAATCAAGCTTCCTCCTTTTTAACTATATACCTTTGTAAATATCAAGAGGACTTTTGGGTGAAGGGTTAGGCTTGGGTTAAAGGTAGGTGGTTGGGTTAGTGGTTAGTAGAAAAGGGCGAAAAAGCGTCGGTTTTCGTTTTTTTTTTAATTCTAATGAAGCATTTTTCAAACAAGGTTTCTTTTGATGAGCTAGTTTGTTTATTGCTTACTTCATCCTTTTTTTTGTGTCACAAGAAAACCGAGCTTTGTTACTAAAATAAAGGGTTTAAAATGAAAAAGGTTTTGGTGGGTAAAGGGTGTTTGTTTTGGGGAAAGAAACGAAAAAGGTTTAGGCTCAAAGGGGTTAACTAGGGGGATTTTGGGTAGGTGGTAAAAAAAAGAAAAATAATGGTGTTGAAAGAAAAAGGGTTAGTCCTAATGCCTCCGTCATTTACTTAGTTGGGTTTAAGTTGGTAAGGACCGGAATGTATCGTCATGGCAAGTTCTAGAGTCATAAGAACCAAGCGGCTATTCACACAAGAAACGAAAAATGAGCATTTAGTTTAAAGATATGTATTTGTATGCTCAATAAAGGCTCAAAACTCACTTTTTGTGGGAATGGGTTTTTTTATGTGATCAAGTATATATAATCAAATTTTAACTAGATTTGTCATGCCATTTCATAATTTTCTTATGTTGGTTCTTTTTATCACGACGAGGTCGGTTGTAAATTTGTAAAAATATAACATTTTTAGAACTTGTTATTCCCAAATTAAACCAAGACAAGTAAAAAAAATGAAAATTTTTGAAAAAAATTGGGGTGATTAGCGGTTCCAATAGAGTTTTGTGTAAGGCTTGTTTTAGGACTTGCAAGATTCAAGGTTTTAGAATCCCCCCCCACACTTAAATTACACATTGTCCTCAATGTGTCCCAAAAATAAGTTTTTCGGTTGATTAAAATGTGTAAAAGTGGGTTAAAAACAAGATTTTATGTTACTGGGTAGCTGAACACGGGGTGGTGTTGGCTGAGCACGGCCCCGTGTCCAGACTGCCAGTACCAAAAGTAAACAGAAGGCTGGGCACGGGGGCGTGTTCAGTGAGCACGGCCCCGTGTCCAGGTACCTGAACTGGGCATTTTCTGCAGATTTTCGGGCACGGGGCGTGTTGGGGTGAGCACGGCCCCGTGCTGAACTTGCTGTAAGGAAGAAAAATTGTCGAGAGGCTTTGTTTTTGTGCATGGGGTGTTGGTTCAAGCTTCCCTTATCATCCTTCACCATCTCGAGTGTGTTTTATTCCTGAAAATTAAAAACTAAACTAGAAAACATAAAGGTTAATCTAAACTAAACTACGGAAAGTTCTGCGGAATGCCTCCGTGGTGCGCCACGTTTATAAGGGTCCTTGGCTAGACCCTCCTTATCAGGTGGTTCTGGCTCATCTTCAATTAGGGGGTCGTTATTACCGAATGGATATTTCATTGAACGCTCAAGATCGACACTCTTTTTAAATGCCCCTAATTGAAAAGGTAGATTGTTGAACTTCCGGTTTTTCAAAGCTTCGTGAGTTTTTACAAAGGGTCGTCCCAACACTAGAGGAGCGTCATCGAAGATGAAAAAGTCGGTTGGGATTACCATTTGATTTGTTTGAACCAAGACATCCTCAACTACACCGATTGATTTTATTACCTTTCGAATAGATAGAAAAATGGGTATTTGAAGTGGAGAAAAATCACTAATACTTAATTTTTCGAAAATGTAGTTAGGCATTATGTTAACACAAAGATCTTTATCGATTGTGACATTACTAATAAATGAATTTTGAAAGAAACATGGAACCGGTGTAATGTTAATTTCAAATGGGTCTTCTTTTATTAGTGAGGTTTGATCAATAGTTAACTTAACACTTACCGTTTCGTCAATTTTAGTGTTAGTGTTTAACTCTTTTAAAAACTTAGCATGAGTTGAAACTAAACAATGATTTTCAAAAGTTGGTGACAAGAGATTAATTTCTTCAAAATTAGACTCTTCTTGAATTTTAACGTTGTCGGACTCACCTTTTTTGTTGTTTAACTCATGTGTCGGTTCTTCACTTATTTGTTCTTCCATTTTTACACTTTCAGTTACCTCTTCTTTATTTAATTGTTCTCTTGCGCGGGACTCCTCTTCCCTTGCGCGAGATTCTTTTATGTAGCGATCGATAACTCTAAGGTGTTCTAATATCCTATCGGTTACTTTGGTTATAGAAAAAGAATCGGGATTTTCAAAGCTTGAATCCGGTTGTTCGATCCTTTGTTCCTCATAATACCCATATGAAGTAGATGGTTCACACTATTGTTCTTCATTGTAAGCATATGATTGATAAGGGTCGTAATTTTGTTCTTCATAATACTCATATGAGGTGGGTTGTTCACGCCATGGCTCCTCATAATAAGCATACGAAGGTGGTGGCTCATATCTTGGTTCCTCAAAGTATGAGTAAGAAGGCTCATACCTTGGTTCATCAAAATATGAGTATGAGGGAGGAGGTTCATACCTTTGGTCTTCATAGGATGTGTATGAAGTTGATGGCTCGTACCTGGGCTCCTCATAGTAGGTGTTTGAATTGGATGGTTGATATGAGTGACTATATTGAACCGAGTGCGGATTACTATAATTAGTGCAATAGTTACTCTTATAATTATCCTCCTCATAGGTGTAGTTGTAACCTCCTGAGTATTGATCCATAAGAATCACTCAGCAGACCACAACCAAGTCTCGAGATCAGAAAACAAAAATAAAAACGGAAACAGAGGCTGGACACGGCCTCGTATTCAGCGAGCACGGCCCCGTGTACAGGATCTGTATCTGGGCGTTTTAATTAAATTTACTGATTTCGTTGAGCACGGGGCGTGTTCAGTGAGCACGGCCCGTGTTCAAGCTACTGTTACTGGGTGTTTTATGAAAAATGTGCAGCACGACCCCGTGTTCAGTGAGCACAGCCCGTGTTCAACCTACTGTAAATGCAAAACTAAACTAAAATGGATAAAATTGTGCGCGCGTTTTAAAAAGGTTTTGAAAAACTGATTAGGCCGTCGATTTTAATCTTTCTTAAAATCCTTGTGTCCCCGGCAACGGCGCCAAAAACTTGATGCGTATGAAGTGTATATATAAGTTTAAGTATATTTTAAGCCCTTTTACACTTTTTTAGCCAAGTTTTAAATTTATAAAACACGATATTTACTAACACTAAACACACATATGGGCAAGTGCACCCATCGTGAGCGTAGTATAGTGTTGGTAAGATACCGAGGTCGTCCAAGGACACAAGAGCTTTTAGTACCGGTTTATCCTCAACGTCTAATCAAATAAAAAATTTAGAAAAATGGTTTAAACTAAGAAAATAAAAACTAACTAAAATGCTGAAAATAAAAATAAAAGAAAAAACAGATAGACAAGATGAATCACTTGGTTCTGACTCGTGTTTAGTGTAACCTTTGATTATTTCCGCACTTTTGCACTTATTTAAGAGATTATCTTAGTTATTGTAGTAGGCGCCTCTTTTGAAGGTGACGTTACCCTCAACCCAGTAGTTTGAGTCAGCAAGGATACAATCCTAAAGGGTCGGATTATTGAAAGATAATTAATTAAGTTATTAATGCAAATTATGGTAGGCCCCTCTTTTGAAGGTGACGTTACCCTTGGCTAAGTAGTCTGAGTCAGCAAGGATACAGTCCTAAGTAGCCGGGTTATAGTATTAATAGTAGTTTAACTTATGAGGGGATCAAAGAGTTTGGACCCCCACCATCCAATACCGTTAAGTATTGACGGAGGTCCTACTAAATTTGACCCAGGTCCCTTGCAGGATCTCTAAACGCTGAACAACGGCAAGACTCTTTCCAAACAGTTCCCTTAACCCCCGACCAGGTAGCCAACATACCTCCATATAGACCGTGGAGATATGAATGGTGAAAATATTTTATTTTATATAGACAGTAAAATAATGCCAAGACACCACGGATAAACGACAAGGAAGAATCACCTTCAACATTAGAAACTAGTTATTAAAGTCATTAATACATAACCAATTAAAAAGTGCGAAAAGATTAAAAATAAAAAGTATTACACTAGACACTTGTCTTCACCAAGTGATGTAAGAGACTTAGGCAAACATGACCTTGATTGTCAAGAACTCTTTCGATCAATCTTGGATCCCGAGACGACTCACACACTCTATGATGGACAATGGATGATGGTGGTGGATGATGGAGTTATGGTGGTGGTGGGTGGTGGGTGAAGTGTGAGAGAGGTGGTGTGCCAAGGGATGGTTTGAGCTTGAGCCAAGCACTCCTATTTATAGGCTGAACAGAAGCTCGGGCACGGCCCCGTGTCCACATCCTTCTCTTTCTTCATTTAATGTAGCTTGTCTGTATTAGTTGACCACGCACCCGTGTCCACTGAGCACGGCCCCGTGTCAACTGAGCACGACCCCGTGTGCAGAAGCATATCTGTACTATAAAGATTTACCTGGATTCTGTGAATCTTATAGTTGACCACAGCCCCGTGCCCGCTGAGCACGGCCCCGTGGTGGGCAATGGAAGCTTCTACCACTTTGTCTTTTCTGCTGACACTTGGGCACGCCCCCGTGCTGGCTGAGCACGGGGCGTGTTCAGTCTTCTGTCTTGTTGTTTTGCTTGGGAAGATGCTGTCGGGGAGGTCGGGCATGCCACGTTTGTTCCTTTTCTTGTAATTTATATGTTGCATTTTTTCCAACATTAGTACTAAAAAAGGGTTAGTTTTATGCCACAATTGATGTAATTTATATGTTGCATTTTGCACACATCACCTGCTCCTGTACCACTTGTTGTTTATCCTGTAGCTGATTTGCCCCTCGATGCCGTTTCTGACGACGACATCGATCTGTTTGAGGAAGTACCGCCTGAGGCTGATTATGAGGGCCGGGCCCCTATTGATGCTGACATTATTCTTCCCATCGCTGAGGCACCTTTTGAGGAGCTTCCTGTTGGTTCACCCGTCCCGGACTCATTGGAGTCTGTGGCATCTGCTTCTTCGCACGACCATGGTGTGCAGCCTCACTTTTCTGACCCTGACATGGCACTATCAGCTGCACCCGGTCCATCGCACGAGTTCGATCACGAGGTGGATGATGTTTCTGAGCCGATCTTTCCCCCTGGTTTTGATCCTGATCAGGATATTGAGTTCATTCACTTAGACCAGCCCCTAGAGGAGACTGTAGCCCCTATCGATCCTTTGTTTGATGATCCCGCTGATTTTGATATGGATTTGGTTGACCCGGAGCCTGTCGTGGCCCCTGAGCCAGTCGTCGCTCCTGATCCTGCATTAGAGCATGACCCTGTTTATGACGATGCACCCGCTGTTGCCCCTTTTGTTGATGATATACCTATTGTCGATCATCCTGTTGTTGCTCCACCGTTGGTGGATGATCATGTTGCTGACGCTCCTGTTGACGCTCCACTCTTGATAGAGGATCTTGTTGTTGCCCCATTTCCTGATCCCGTGCCGGTACTTGTTAACCGTGCACCTTTTGCTACCCATATAAATCCACGTTACGCCGACACCCGCAATGGGTGGATCGACGACGACGACTATCCACCACACGTGGTACCCGTCACACCGGTTTCTGCACCCGCTGATGTTCCACTATTTCACCTACTTACGACCGATGCCCATCGTACTGATCTCCCGATTACCTTTCGCCAGGACATCCCTCCATCACGTCCTGGGGAGGGTTCGTCACGACACCCTTTTGGTCATATACCTTTCACGCCAGGAGGCAACCAGTTTTTACCTCAGATTCCTCATACTACTTTTGTTCCACCCGTGCTGCCATCATCCTTACCGTTCACACCTCAGTTTCCTTCTGTTGCACCACCCACTGCACCATCGTTCATACCGTCTAGCGAGCCATTTTTATGGACTACGCCCCTATCATGCCACTGTCTGATCCGTACCATCCGTACCATGTGGGATACTCTACGGAGGCCATCCTCACCTCATTGATGATACAGCAGGAGGCATTGACACGTCGTATTCAGGATTTGGAGAGTGCTCCATGTCCATCTTGCCATTGTCAGACCCCATTTTAAGCACCGCATCCTCCACGTCCACTGTCCCCCGATTCAGATGCTTGTATTTGGACTCCTGAGCAGCAGATAGCATATTTGTTGCGCGCCTATCATTCCATGGAGGAGGACTGGTTACATATGCGTCGCTTGTTCTACTCTCATTTTCCTCCTCCTCCGCCGCCATCAGCATAGGCACATTTTGGTTTTATGCAGGTTGATCTTTTGGTGAGAAGGTCGCTATTGAGCTAGATTATGAAGTCTTTTGAGAGATCACACTTTTTGTATATGATAGATGTAGTTGACTTGTACTTTTGGGGGTGACGTAGCCCCACGATCTTACTTTGACATGTGATGTACTATTAAACTTGTAAAACACTGTTGTGGTCGTGATTAATGCAGCTCAATGGCAACATTCTCACTACATGCTTTGTTGAGTTATTTACTTTATAACATGTGATATTATGTGATTGATGAATGTTATTACGTATACTTATGATATTTACTATGACCTGACCTACATGTTCATCTTTTAGAAGATGCCTCCAAGATGCGAAGTACGCATGCCTACCACTTAGGCAGAACTCCAAGGGATAATTTCCGCCGCTATAGCCCATTATGCAGCCTCCCAACTAGGATCTAGCGGAAGTATCAACAACAACAACGGCAATAACAATCCACCTCATGGTAATGTCAAGTTGCTTGGGACATATTACGATATATTTGGATACTTATAGCACGTCCGCTAATACCATTTGTAAATTCTAACGTATATGCAGGATGCACCTACAAGCAGTTTCTCGACTGCAAGCCCGTGAATTTTGACGGCACAGGAGGTGCCGTTACGTTTGTTAGGTGGGCTAAGAAGACAGACTCTGTCTTGAGAATGAGCAAATGCGCTCCTGAGCAACAAGTGACCTACATCTCAGGGCTGTTTCTGGATGGAGCCCTATCGTGGTGGAACTTACAAGTACAAACTCTAGGAGAAGCTGCTGCTTACGCGTTAACATGGGCTGAGTTAAAAGAGTTAATGAGGAAGAAGTACTGCTCGCGTGCTGAGATACAGAGGTTAGAGACTGAGTTCTGGCATTTAAGGATAGACGGTCCCAAGATTGCAGAGTATGTTCAAAGATTTCATGATTTATCTCACGTAGTACCGTACATGGTCACACCGGAGTTTAAGCGTATTGAAAGGTTCATCTGGGGATTGGCTCCCCAAATAATGAGTATGGTTACCACGTCCAAGCCTGCAACTATCACGGAAGCCATCGACCTTAGTGTGGCGCTCACTGAAGAGGCCATTAGGCTGAACAAGTTCTCGGTTTCTGATCAGAAGAAAAAGGAAACACATGTTGAACCGTCTGGGAAAACAAGAAAAAATTCTCCAACTTCAAACAAGGAACCAACCATGAAAGCAAAGAGGGCGAGTCAAGCACACCGGCAAGAACTACAACCGGTGCTGGGAACAAGGGAAAGGGTTATATGGGCACTCTGCCCAAGTGTAACACATGCCAGCGCCATCATTCTGGCCGGTGCGGACCAAAAACATGTGAAGCTTGTGGGAAAATTGGCCACTTGAAGGATACTTGCTGGGTTAGTGCTGGCCGGGGTGGCCAAGGAGGTTTTGGTAATAGGAACAACAACCGTGGTGGTAATGGAAATCGTCCACAAGGGAATAATGGCGGAAATGGAAACCGTGGGAACATTGCGAATCAAGCTGGGAATGGAAATCGCAACCAAAATAACACTCAAGCTGGGAATGGAAATGGCCAAGGGCCAGGATGCTTTAATTGTGGAGAAGTTGGGCAATTTAAGAAGGAATGCCCGAAACTGAATCAAGCCCGTGGGAGAGTATTCAACATTGGCGCAAGGGAAGCGTGCCAGGATCCAAACGTTGTCACTGGTACGTTCCCGATAAACCAATGTTTTGCATCTGTTTTGTTTGATACTGGCGCCGATTATAGCTTCGTGTCGTTAGAATTTAAGAATATACTTGGTTTGGCCACTAGTAAGTTAGACGTCCCGTACTCGATTGAATTGGCGAATGGGAAACTAGTTGAAACGGGTGAAGTTATAAGAGGATGCGTGATAGAATTGGGAGGACACAAATTTGCGCTAGATCTGCTGCCAGTCGAGCTGGGGAGCTTCGACGTGGTAGTAGGAATGGATTGGTTATCAAGCAACAAGGCCGAGATCGTTTGTCACGAGAAGACCATCCGCATCCCTGTGACGGATGAAGAAACGATCATAGTGCACGGAGAGAAGCGTGATACGCCGCTGAGAATCCTTAGCTGTCTGAAAGCTAGAAAGTGTTTGCAGAAGGGATGTGTTACCTACTTGGCACACATCATGGATAAAGAAGCTGCTAAACCGAAGATCAAAGACATTCCAGTCGTAAGAGAATATCCTGAAGTCTTTCCAGAAGACTTGCCAGGATTACCGCCGTAGCGACAAGTCGAGTTCCACATTGACTTGGTTCCAGGCGTCGCGCCTGTAGGCAAGGCACCCTACAGAATTGCACCTTCGGAGATGCAGGAGTTGTCGACACAACTCCAAGAGCTATTGGACAAGGGATTCATCAGACCAAGCTTCTCACCTTGGGGAGCTCCGGTTCTGTTTGTTAAAAAGAAGGATGGTAGTTTCCGTATGTGCATAGACTACCGTGAGCTTAATAAGTTGACTATCAAAAATAGATATCCTTTGCCGAGAATCAATGATCTATTTGATCAGCTGCAAGGTTCGAGCTTTTATTCAAAGATCGATCTTCGATCAGGATACCATCAACTAAGGATACAAGAGGAAAGTATCCCGAAGACGGCCCTTAGGACTCGTTATGGACATTACGAGTTCCTAGTTATGCCGTTTGGGTTGACAAACGCGCCAGCCGTTTTTATGGACTTAATGAACCGAGTCTGCAAGCCGTACTTGGAAAAATTTGTGATTGTGTTTATTGACGACATTCTGATCAACTCGAAGACGAAGGACGAGCACGAACAACACTTAAGAGCTATTCTAGAGCTACTTAAAAAGGAGAAATTGTACGCCAAGTTCTCAAAGTGTGAATTTTGGCTACGCGAAGTCCAGTTTCTTGGACATGTGGTTAATGGAAAGGGAATTCATGTTGATCCCACAAAGATCGAGGCGCTCAAGGATTGGGAGACTCCCAAGATGCCAACCGAGATTCGACAATTCATAGGTTTCGCTGGCTATTACCGAAGATTCATTGAGGATTCCTCCAAAATCACTCAACCTCTGACCGCACTCACACAGAAAGATAAGAAGTTTGATTGGGGTGACAAATAAGAGGAAGCGTTCCAGTTGTTGAAAAACAAGCTTTGTGATGCACCGATCTTATCGCTACCTGAAGGAATGGATGATTTTGTGGTATATTGTGACGCCTCGCATCAGGGATTAGGTTGCGTGTTGATGCAATGCCAGAAGGTTATAGCTTATGCGTCGCGCCAGTTGAAGGTACACGAGAGAAATTATACCACGCATGACTTGGAGTTAGGAGCGGTGGTATTTGCGTTGAAGATTTGGCGACATTATTTGTATGGTACGAGATGTACAATTTTCACGGATCACAAGAGCTTACAGCACATATTTAACCAAAAGGAGCTTAACATGAGGCAAAGACGCTGGGTAGAGCTGTTGAATGATTATTATTGCGAGATCAAGTATCACCCAGGGAAAGCAAATGTGGTCGCTGATGCCCTTAGTTGAAAAGAAAGGATTAAGCCCATAAGGGTTAGGGCTTTAGAAATGATTGTTCAGACGGATCTCTCATTGCGCATTCGTACCGCGCAGAGAGAAGCTTTGAAAGAAAGGAACATTGAGGACGAATATCTCTGTGGGATGGAGAAGTAGTTGGTACCAAACAAGGAAGGAACTCTATGCTTCATGAACGGATTTGGGTTCCTCTGTTTGGTGGTTTGAGAAAGGTTATTTTTGATGAAGCTCACAAATCTCGGTACTCAATTCATCCAGGGGCGGATAAAATGTACCAAGACCTTAAGGATTTCTATTGGTGGCCTAGGATGAAGGGCGATGTTGCAGTATATGTTAGCAAATGCTTAACGTGCGCCAAGGTAAAGGTCGAGTACCAGAAGCCCTCAGGTCTTCTACAGCAACCTGAAATACCCAAATGGAAGTGGAAACAAATTTTAATGGATTTCATTACGAAATTGCCCAAGACGCACAGAGGCCATGATACTATTTGGGTGATAGTAGACCGTTTAACGAAGTCTGCACACTTCTTGCCAATCAAAGAGAAAGACAACACGAGCAAACTTGCGGAAATATACATGAGAGAGATTGTCGCACGTCATGGAGTGCCTCTCTCGATTATCTCTGATAGAGATGGGAGATTTGTATCAAGGATTTGGCAATCCTTCCAAGAAGCTTTTGGCTCACAGTTGAATCTAAGCACTGCATTTCATCCGCAAACTGATGGCCAAAGTGAACGAACTATACAGACATTGGAAGATATGCTGAGAGCATGTGTAATGGACCTAGGAGGTAGCTGGGATAATCATTTACCATTGGTTGAATTGTTGTACAACAACAGCTACCACACAAGTATTGGAGCCGCGCCATTCGAAGCTCTCTATAGACGCAAATGTCGATCACCCTTATGCTGGGCTGATGCGGGTGATAGACAGCTTGTTTGTAACACCTGTGCCTCCACGGCCATCAAAGAAATACCAAACCAATGAAATATTGTATTTCATACTTGGGATTGTTAAAAATATGTGTATCATTTGCACATATCGATTCTTGTTCGATTCCAAACTCTAAATCGCTTTCTAGAAGGTTATACGCGCACCGATGCGTAGATATAACCAGTTTAATGCAACGAACACTCCGGAATAGTGAAATAGGCTTAACATACCTTTACATAACTTAGAAATAAGTTTTGAAGGCTTTGGTATGGCAGAAACAAGCTAATTCGCTTACAGGGACTAAACTTGACAAACTGCGAAAGTATGACGATTCGTACTGGAACAGACATTCCGGAACATGACCATAAGTTAAACACACCTTAAATATCCTTTACATAGCTTAGAAATGGGCTTTGAGGGGTTCGGTGTGCTAAAATAAACTTTTGGGTCATTCAGGGACTAAAAGTGTCAAAAAGTGCACAAGTTTGCATTTTCGCGCATAACTTACGTTCTGAATACATCCGGACATCCAAAAATTTATTTAAGCACTAAAATATTTTATTTTAGTGTTCGGCATAAGAAAAATCCTTTCGTCGCGTCATTTGGATCGTTTTTCGCGCTTATCCGCATTCCGTCGTAATTAAGCGAACATCGCGTTCGTACGACCAAACGAACCATCATCCGGCATATTTTTGAGCATGTTTCATGTCCACAATGTTTTAGGGCCTTAAAGTTGGCTTTACGGGCCTTAGAAGTGTCAGAAATGGCCTTAAACACGTGCAGGGACAGAAAATGTCAAAATGGAACATAATTTCTGATTAGACATGCCAGGCGGCCCGCATTATACTTGTCTGATCCTGAAGCGGGCCGCGTCCGACTATCAGACCAGATTCAATGATTTTAACATCAGGTTGCAGCTGGTTGATTCACATCCACACATTCTCACATGCTTAGTCAGATGATAAGGATGATATTTAGCCACCACAACTTTACGACAAATGTACGGGCAAGATCATGGCACGTTTTCCATGAAACGATCTTAACAGTGGACCTTTTACTATAAATACCCCACACCCCATGCTTCAAAATCACAAGAATTTTGATTTGAGAAACTCTAAGTTGAAACCTTTGTTTCATACCTGAGATTTTTGAATCGAGATTAGCATTCAGGGACCCTTCGTAAGTATTCTTTCGTTCTTTTATCGCTTTCGAGTCCGAAAGTCAAACTTTGTTTGACCTTCAGCGTTGACCAGCTTATGGTCAATGCGAAGTTCGTTTGAACTTCGCAACGTGATTGTAATCACGATGGTTATAGTCCCTTGGGACTATGCCTACAGATTACCGCGTTGTCTAGGGTCGTAAGGGTAAGCGATCTAATAAATCGCTTATACCTTCGAACCCGACCCAGTTTGGTCGATCATTAGGATCCGACCAAATACATTAGGTGACCATAGTATATAGGGAATAACCTTCTGAGGTTATACCTTATGGTCACATCGTTTGAGTAGTTGTATGATAGGTAGTTTATATGCCTTAGGTAAATTACCAGAATACCCTTTTCATGTATAATTGGTAATTAAGCTTATGTAACCTAAACTTTCATACATAACTGCTTTTACAACATGATTAAACACATTTAGGCATATAATACTTGTCATAGGACTAGTTAGACGTCTCGAACGCGCTTTGCGCGCACGACGCGTTAAAGTAGCGTATGTTACCTTAATGGGTCGCGATGGGTCGAAAGCACTTAGGTTAAGTTTCGTTTTAGTATGTAGGGTTTGTTAAACCATATTACATGAGTTTCCATACTCGTTTGGTTTACGAAGCCTCATCCTATCCGATCTCCCGATTTAAGTCCGGTTTATTTATATAGTTTTAGATTGCCGACTGATTCCGTGCTCCCTCTAGCTTTGTTTGGTTGTTGTTCAAGACCTCTAAGCATTCTCAGGCGAGTACATTATTCCCCTCTTTTACTGTTTTCAACTGTTTTGGGGTGACTCATATGTGCTAAATGTCTTAACAATGATTTCAAGAACGATTACAATGGTTTCAAAAACAATTACAATGTGGTTTCAAGAACGATAACAATGGTTTCAAGAATGTTTACAATGATTTCAAAAACAATTACAATAGTTTCAAGAACGATTTCAATAAAGTGAACAAACTTGTTGGTTGTAGTTACATAACCAATGACATTCATTAGCAATGATCAAGCCGACCAGTATTAGGTTATGGTACCATAGGATCTGACAAATCCCGTTATTCTCTATACCCATGGTTATGTGTGGGTATTTTGGGTAATGACTGAATCTGTAATTATTAATTTACCCTTTGGTAAGGGTTTATTAAGAACGAGAATGAGAACGAGTTGGAACGATGAACGAGTCAAGAAGGTTTGAATGTTATTAGAAAATCGACCATTAAGTAATTTCACAATTAAAACAAGAACGATTTGAACGATTAAAACAAGAACGATTTGAACGATTAAAACAAGAACGCTTTGAACGATTAAAACAACCAGAACGATTTAAACGATTTCACAAAATGTTTTAACGATTGGGTAAACCTTTGGACATGATTTACATTTGATCATGCATTTCCACGAAACATAATATTGATTTAAACCAAGTCTTACTTCAATACTATGTTCTTGTGTATATGGTTTAGTTGATACATTTCACTAACCATACATATCATTTTGGATACATATTACATGATTTACATTGGACATGAACATTTTACTTTGGTAGTTTGGTTTGAGTAAGTGATTAAGTAACGAGGCGTGCGTAATATGATACAAGCATGGTGGATACGCCGCTGGTACTTCCTATATATAAGTGTTTGTATGGTATTACATATCGTAGCGTTATTTGAATCATTTCAGTTTGAGACATAGAACATTTTATACAAATAACATACTTTTCACAAGACATTGATTTACAAACAACTTATCTTATACAAACTCATTTTACATGGTTATTCATTTAATCATACATTATTCTCTTATTTATACATATCATCTGAACTTATTATTTTTCAAATGATTTACAAAGACAAAGCAAATTACAAGGTTCATGACTAAACATTTTCTTAAACAGAAGTCATGAATCTTATTTTTACAAAACCTATGTACTCGCCAGCATTTCTTTGCTGACCTCGTTTTCACATGTGTTTCAGGTATTGTTGAAAGATATCGATTAATAGGATGCATGCTCACATAGGACTGGACAAGGCCTTAGTGACTCAATAGCAATGATAGACTATGTTTAAATTGTGTATTTAGATTTCCAGACGATGTAATTATTCAATGTTTAATAAAACGAAACACTTTTTGGTATCCATGGTTATGAAACAATGATTCTGTTGCAACGCGCCTCGATGTTTCCGCCACGTTTTGTTGTTTTACGTGGTCGGGGTGTGACAGAAAAGTTGGTATCAGAGCCAATGGTTATAGGGAATTAGGTTATTAGTAATGCTTTGACCTAGTCTATAACCTTTCTAGGACCCTAACGCGAGTTTACTTGCGTTTAGTCATAAAACAATACTGTCACCTATCCTTAGGCGACGACCACAACAAGAACATAAATTTCAAAACCGCTTTGAAAACTAATCATCTGTTCTAGGATGATTGATTACTTGGTTTTGAACCCTCTATTGTAAGGTTTTGAACTCTCTATTATATGGTTTTGAACCCTTTTGAGTTTTCAAAATCTCGTCAAGGTTTTGGGTTTTAAATAATGTGAACACGTGCAAACTGGAAGGGTGAATGCCTGTATTCTGGGTTTTCTGTCTAGGCAAGCACTTCGTATATATCTCATCAGACGCGAGACCAGTTGTGCTTACCTGGGAATTCTTGGGATGAGTGTTCACTTATAGGAGAGCATGTCTTCGCGATACATTATTTTTGATCCATTTACTTTGGTTAGCCACTGTGTGTCGGTTGTTGCTTTGTAGTAACAAACAAATGACCACTATCCTTGCTTTCATCAGATTTGTTTCATCTCATTCTTTTCGTCTAATTCTCTCACTCGTTTCCTTTCATGTTTCCTCTTTTAGAATGCCTCCTCGACGCGAAAGCCAGATAGCGACTGCCGAATTGGCAGAAATCATTGCGCAGCAAATGGCTGCTCAATTTCCAAACCTCTTTGCTCTATGGAACCAAGCCAACAACAACAACAATGTTCCATGCAAATACAAGGATTTTAACCAGGCTAAACCACTCAAGTTTAGTGGTTCTGAAGGAGCGACTGGGCTTCTTCAATGGTTCGAGAGCATTGAGAATACTTTCCGCCACGGGCAGTGTCCTGACAATCGCAAGGTCGAGTTTTCTTCGAGTGTGTTTCAGAAGAGGGCTCTCACATGGTGGAACGGGGTTATGAGGGATCGTGGTGCAGAAGTTGCTCTAGCACAGACATGGGCTGAACTTAGGGCCCTTAATTTGAGGGAGTTCTGTCCTCGTCATGAACAGCGAGCTTTGGAGAAGGAATTTGATGAGTTGAAGCAAGATAGTGGTGAGCACAGGGCGTATACTGATAGGTTTGAGGAGTTGAGTCTGCTTTGCCCGACAATGGTTACCCCACTCGACAAGGCTATCGAAAGGTACATCGACGGCCTACCTAACTCGGTACAAGATATCCTTACTGGTAGTAGCCCTACCACACTCCGTCAGGCGATTGAGTTAGCTGTGACATTGACTGAGTCGCAGATACGGAAGAATAAGTTACACAGAAAGGGTGACAAGGGTAAGAAGCAGGGATCTAACAAGGAGGATAGCAAGAAAGGTCAAAACAAGAAGGGTAAGGAAGGTGAGACGTCAAAGAAATCAAGAAAGCGAAAGGGTGATCAGAACTTTGCTGTTACATCACAGACTGCTCAGAACCCGCGGAACCCACCAGCTCAGCCACCTGCAAAGAAAGCATATGCCGGTACCGCACCTCATTGTGCACGCTGCAACGGTCATCACGCAGTGCAACAAGCTTGCTGGCAATGCACGACGTGTGGTAAACTTGGGCATTTGGCCAATGTTTGTCGTTTGGGACAAAATCAGGCTGCTCAGGTTCAAGCTCCGGTTCAAGGGAATGCTGCGAGATTCCCACTGGGGTCATGTTTCAACTGCGGAGAGATTGGTCACTTCCGCCACAACTGTCCGAGACTGGTGAATGCAAATGCTAACGCAAACCCGAATGCGAACATCAATGTGAATCCAGCACGTGGTCGAGTGTTTAACATCAATGAGGCAATCAATGATGCAGCGATGAACGATTAGTATTTTGTATTCCTCTGGTTGTATCTTGGAACATTTAAAGACAATGCGGTTGTTATATAAATAAAAATTTGTAGTTTTTATTTTCTTTAACTAATGCAATTGTATGAATGTTTGATCCAACCTTATGAAGTCAACACAAAGACAAAACTACTCGTGTAGTTCTGTCATTGTTATGATCACTTGTGATCTCCCTAGGAATCTCAAACACTTGTTTCTTTTAAATCTAAAGTATCTTATCGTCTTGCACCATTCGAGATGCAAGAATTATCAAAACAGCTTCAGGAGTTGTATGATAAAGGATTCATCCGTCCAAACTTTTCACCTTGGGGAAAACTCTTGCCCTCTTTGTGAAAAAGAAAGATGGATCTTTTCAAATTTGTATCGATTAACGTAAGCTTGATAAGCTTACCATCAAGAATTGATATCCTCTACCTTAAATCAACGATTTCTCCGATCAACTGCATAACGTTTCATGCTTTTCCAAGATCGATTTGCGTTTTGGGTATCATCAACTTCGTATTCTCGAAGAAGATATTCCCAAAATGGCTTTCTGCATGAAGTATGGCCATTACGAGTTTACAGTCATGCCTTTTGGATTGACAAATGCTCCAGCCATCTACATGGACTTAATAAATAGAGTCTGCAAGTCTTATTTGGATCAGTTCGTCATTGTTGATATTGATGACATCTTGATCTATTCATGTCCCGAGCCGATCATGATCAACACCTTCGTTGACATTGGAACCCCTAAAGAAGGAACAAACTTTTCGCTAAATCCTCCAAGAGGAAATTTTGGCTTAAAGAAGTTCAGTTTTTGGGTCATGTAGTCAACAAGCAGGGTATTCATGTGGATCCATCCAAAATGCTGCAAATAAGGATTTGATTCCTAGTATGCTTTAAATACCCGTGTCCAAAGATAACAAATTTAAAGGTCAAATTAAACAATTATGCGAGTATGCGATTATGCGATTATGTGACATGTGTTTATGTGTTCTCCTCTATGTTTTTGTGTGATCCGATTTTCAAATCCTCATAGAATCTTTCATATCTTCATATGAGGGATTCATAGTAGGATATTCAAAAGGTACTACCTTAAATCCTTAATGGGCTTCTATGTAATAGTTAAGACCCTTGGATTATATAGTACTACTCCATGATTCATAAGAGACCCTTTAGTGGTCTAGTCAAAAAGATTGATTCACAATTTGGTTAAAGAACGACATCTAGTGATGTAGCTGAACAGACTCCTTGACAGTCTATTTAGATCATTTATTGATTTAATTAAAAGGACTCTATGGCGGTCTAGTCACACTCATCACAGGATTGTTCATTTGGTTTTCCCCTACACATTATAAAATAGACTGTGTGGACTGTGCAAGGAATTGTCTGATTATGGACGCGTACATAATTATGAAATTTAGCGCACAGAAACCCAGTAAGATTTATTGTGTGTAAGAACCGATAGTGACAACAATAACAAAATGAGAACGATGTAATGGAGGTACGGTGGACGCACAAATGACGCTTCATATACTTGTATATAAGTATCCCTCCTACATTGCAAGAATAATGTTATTAAGGTTACTAGAAGTTCAGAACCCTAACCAATGTTGTTCGATCTTTTCAACTTCATGTTTTAAACTCTCACAAGTTTCCTCTAAATAAATTTCGGGACGAAATTTCCTAAAGTAGGGGAGACTGTAACACCTGTGCCTCCACGGCCATCAAACAAATACCAAACCAATGAAATATTGTATTTCATACTTGGGATTGTTAAAAATATGTGTATCATTTACACATATCGATTCTTGTTAGATTCCAAACTCTAAATCGCTTTCTAGAAGGTTATACGCGCACCGATGCGTAGATATAACCAGTTTAATGCAACGAACACTCCGGAATAGTGAAATAGGCTTAACATACCTTTACATAACTTAGAAATAAGTTTTGAAGGCTTTGGTATGGCAGAAACAAGCTAATTCGCTTACAGGGACTAAACTTGACAAACTGCGAAAGTATGACGATTCGTACTGGAACAGACATTCCAGAACATGACCATAAGTTAAACACACCTAAAATATCCTTTACATAGCTTAGAAATGGGCTTTGAGGGGTTCGGTGTGCTAAAATAAACTTTTGGGTCATTCAGGGACTAAAAGTGTCAAAAAGTGCACAAGTTTGCATTTTCGCGCATAACTTACGTTCTGAATACATCCGGACATCCAAAAATTTATTTAAGCACTAAAATATTTTATTTTAGTGTTCGGCATAAGAAAAATCCTTTCGTCGCGTCATTTGGATCGTTTTTCGCGCTTATGCGCATTCCGTCGTAATTAAGCGAACATCGCGTTCGTACGACCAAACGAACCATCATCCGGCATATTTTTGAGCATGTTTCATATCCACAATGTTTAGGCATCATTTTAGGGCCTTAAAGTTGGCTTTACGGGCCTTAGAAGTGTCGGAAATGGCCTTAAACACGTGCAGGGATTGAAACTGTCAAAATGGAACATAATTTCTGATCAGACATGCCAGGCGGCCTGCATTATACTTGTCTGATCCTGAAGCGGGCCGCGTCCGACTATCAGACCAGATTCAATGATTTTAACATCAGGTTGCAGCTGGTTGATTCACATCCACACATTCTCACATGCTTAGTCAGATGATAAGGATGATATTTAGCCACCACAACTTTACGACAAATGTACGGGCAAGATCATGGCACGTTTTCCATGAAACGATCTTAACGGTGGACCTTTTACTATAAATACCCCACCCCCCATGCTTCAAAATCACAAGAATTTTGATTTGAGAAACTCTAAGTTGAAACCTTTGTTTCATACATGAGATTTTTGAATCGAGATTAGCATTCGGGGACCCTTCGTAAGTATTCTTTCGTTCTTTTATCGCTTTCGAGTCCGAAAGTCAAACTTTGTTTGACTTTTAGCGTTGACCAGCTTATGGTCAATGCGAAGTTCGTTTGAACTTCGCAACGTGATTGTAATCACGATGGTTATAGTCCCTTGGGACTATGCCTACAGATTACCGCGTTGTCTAGGGTCGTAAGGGTAAGCGATCTAATAAATCGCTTATACCTTCGAACCCGAACCAGTTTGGTCGATCATTAGGATCCGACCAAATACATTAGGTGACCATAGTATATAGGGAATAACCTTCCGAGGTTATACCTTATGGTCACATCGTTTGAGTAGTTGTATGATAGGTAGTTTATATGCCTTAGGTAAATTACCAGAATACCCTTTTCATGTATAATTGGTAATTAAGCTTATGTAACCTAAACTTTCATACATAACTGATTTTACAACATGATTAAACACATTTAGGCATATAATACTTGTCATAGGACTAGTTAGACGTCTCGAACGCGCTTTGCGCGCACGACGCGTTAAAGTAGCGTATGTTACCTTAATGGGTCGCGATGGGTCGAAAGCACTTAGGTTAAGTTTCGTTTTAGTATGTAGGGTTTATTAAACCATATTACATGAGTTTCCATACTCGTTTGGTTTACGAAGCCTCATCCTATCCGATCTCCCGATTTAAGTCCGGTTTATTTATATAGTTTTAGATTGCCGACTGATTCCGTGCTCCCTCTACCTTTGTTTGGTTGTTGTTCAAGACCTCTAAGCATTCTCAGGCGAGTACATTATTCCCCTCTTTTACTGTTTTCAACTGTTTTGGGGTGACTCATATGTGCTAAATGTCTTAACAATGATTTCAAGAACGATTACAATGGTTTCAAAAACAATTACAATGTGGTTTCAAGAACGATAACAATGGTTTCAAGAACGATTACAATGATTTCAAAAACAATTACAATAGTTTCAAGAACGATTTCAATAAAGTGAACAAACTTGTTGGTTGTAGTTACATAACCAATGACATTCATTAGCAATGATCAAGCCGACCAGTATTAGGTTATGGTACCATAGGATCTGACAAATCCCGTTATTCTCTATACCCATGGTTATGTGTGGGTATTTTGGGTAATGACTGAATCTGTAATTATTAATTTACCCTTTGGTAAGGGTTTATTAAGAACGAGAACGAGAACGAGTTGGAACGATGAACGAGTCAAGAAGGTTTGAATGTTATTAGAAAATCGACCATTAAGTAATTTCACAATTAAAACAAGAACGATTTGAACGATTAAAACAAGAACGATTTGAACGATTAAAACAAGAACGCTTTGAACGATTAAAACAACCAGAACGATTTAAACGATTTCACAAAATGTTTTAACGATTGGGTAAACCTTTGGACATGATTTACATTTGATCATGCATTTCCACGAAACATAATATTGATTTAAACCAAGTCTTACTTCAATATTATATTCTTGTGTATATGGTTTAGTTGATACATTTCACTAACCATACATATCATTTTGGATACATATTACATGATTTACATTGGACATGAACATTTTACTTTGGTAGTTTGGTTTGAGTAAGTGATTAAGTAACGAGGCGTGTGTAATATGATACAAGCATGGTGGATACGCCGCTGGTACTTCCTATATATAAGTGTTTGTATGGTATTACATATCGTAGCGTTATTTGAATCATTTCAGTTTGAGACATAGAACATTTTATACAAATAACATACTTTTCACAAGACATTGATTTACAAACAACTTATCTTATACAAACTCATTTTACATGGTTATTCATTTAATCATACATTATTCTCTTATTTATACATATCATCTGAACTTATTATTTTTCAAATGATTTACAAAGACAAAGCAAATTACAAGGTTCATGACTAAACATTTTCTTAAACAGAAGTCATGAATCTTATTTTTACAAAACCTATGTACTCGCCAGCATTTCTTTGCTGACCTCGTTTTCACATGTGTTTCAGGTATTGTTGAAAGATATCGATTAATAGGATGCATGCTCACATAGGACTGGACAAGGCCTTAGTGACTCAATAACAATGATAGACTATGTTTAAATTGTGTATTTAGATTTCCAGACGATGTAATTATTCAATGTTTAATAAAACGAAACCCTTTTTGGTATCCATGGTTATGAAACAATGATTCTGTTGCAACGCGCCTCGATGTTTCCGCCACGTTTTGTTGTTTTACGTGGTCGGGGTGTGACATTGTTGGTCCCGAAATAGTCCAGGAGACGACGGACAAGATTGCACAAATTCGAAAGCGCATCGAGGCGGCTCGCGACAGACAGAAAGCCTATGCAAACCGAAGAAAGAAACCTTTAGAGTTTCAAGTTGGGGATATGGTTTTATTGAAGGTTTCACCCTGGAAGGGTGTGGCACGCTTTGGAAAGCGTGGGAAGTTGAATCTGCGTTACATTGGCCCGTTCAGAATCCTGCAAAGGATTGGGCTTGTAGCCTACAAGTTGGACCTACCTGCCGAACTTAATGGTGTTCATGATACATTTCATGTATCAAATTTGAAAAGGAGTCCAACACAAGAAACAGTGATCATTCCTGCTGACGAAGTTCATATCGACGACACGCTCCACTTCACCGAAGAACCCGTTGAGGTTATGGATTGGAAAGTTAACATAACTCGCAGGAGCAGTGTCAAGCTCGTCAAAGTTCGATGGAACGCCAGACATGGTCCGGAATTCACGTGGGAGCGTGAGGATCGTATGAAGGAGAAATACCCCCATTTATTTCCCAAGAAACCTGCAACTAGAAGCAGAGCCTAAAATTTCGGGATGAAATTTCTTTAACGGGGGGAGAATGTGACAACCCTCACAAATCCAGGTATCCGTACGAATTAATTTATATTTAATTAGTGCTTAATTACTGTGCTTGCTTACAATTGTGGTTAAACTGTTTCTTAATTTCTGGTACATACATACTCATGCATCATACTATATTACTGTCACTCCATTATTTACACACAAACATTAGTGACAACCTTGATGCACAAAAGCACAGTTAGCACACTGAACGGATAACCCAGTAAACATGCTGACATTGCCAGCACTAGACAGACATTGTTATTGAGGCCAGTATGAGCCGGGAATAAAGTACTACACTGGTAGGGAGTGTAGGGAGGTGAGGATCATTAAACTGCGTCACTAGGTGATAGTTATAGTGCCCGGAAGTGCCTAAAACTTACTTAAAGTGCAGAATTCTGCACTAGTATACCAAAATTCAGCTTTTAACATAACTAGTAAAGTGCAAAAACTTGGAAAAATAATACTAGACACTTTCCAAAGTGTTGGGAATTTATTGTGTCACTAAAAACACTATAAAAGATACTTTATAGCTTTACTTAGCACTTTAACGGATCAATATCCAACCGAACAACCGGACTTTACCCGGAATATAAAAATATTGCCCAAGACATTGTTTTGACTTATCTGAGCTAGTTAGGGTCCCCGAACACCCTAACACCCTTTATATTAATTAACACACTTAAACATACTAATTAAACCATTTGATTTCAACTAGAACTTAACTATAACATTACACCACCCAACCCTTACCCCCCCTCTTGCGACGGTTCCCCATGGGTGGGGACACACCCATGCTTTCTTGATTATTTTATTTGTTTATGTTAAGTATCTAGATAAAATACTACCCATTGGATATTAGTGGATTTGGATTATAAATAAACCTAAGAATTAATCACTTTCATTTTCACAATCACCAACTCAACTCTTGCTCTCTCTTTCCCTCTTGTCCGTCCGCCACCACCACACCACCATACCACCGCCATCAAGCCTCCTACAAGCAAACCATACATACCCAAGGGTGTTAAAGATCATACAATCAAGTTCGGTGCTTTTGGGAGTGCAAGGACCTCTCTAGATTTCTTTTATCCACCTCGTTTACGTCTTGTTTCTTCCCTAGCCTTGAGCTAGTAGTAAGTGCCTCTAAACATCATCTTGATCTTGTTTAAAGTGGTTAATAGAAGATGTAATGGTTAAAAATAAAAAAACACACAAGAACATGACATAAAGTCTTGATCATATGATGAATAAGTTGGATAAAGAGAAACTAGTTTTGTAAATCTTGTGAATCTTGTTTAGATGTGATTATTTGATGTTGTTTGTTACTAAAAGTGGGATGGATCATCATCTAACCATACTAGATCATGTTCAAGAACACGAACTAGTAGTATGTTAGTGTTAGATTTATGAAAGATGATGAACCCTTCCACTCATGAAACATGAACTTGAGTAAATGTAATTTTTCTTGTAAAATAAGCTTCTAAACATGTAGATCTAAAGATCTACAAGTGGTTTTTCAGAAGAACCAAGTGAAAGATGCAAGTCTTGTTTAAAACCCGGATCTTACATGAACTAAATATATTTTTAGAAGGTAAACAAGTGTGTAAACACTTGTGTAAACAAGGAAATTTAACAAGAAATATTTTTGGTAAATCATGACTAGAAGTTGTGAAACTTCAAGATCTTTAAAAATAAAGTTTTTGAGAAACTAATTTTATTTTCAAAGATAACAGGATCTATTAAAAATGTTAGAAAGTTACTACATATTTTTACAAAACATTCAAGTTCATGGATTTATGATTTAGGGTTGTTTTGTCAAGATAGTGATTAAAGATTGAATATTGTTGATTGATGATTATTAAATTGGTTGATTGAGTTTTGAAAAGAAAATGATACGCTTGTAAGCGTGGGCACCTCCAGTCACAGAGGAAACTCTGGCGAAATTTTTCCAGAAATATAACACTTAGAAATATTTTTGTAACGAATATTTATAAATGTGATTTTAACTTGGTTTTCAAAATAAACTTCGCCATGATTTTTATTTCAAAAATTACAAAGTGTCGGAGGTGGATTTTCGTAAATAAAACTTGTTAAATATAAATTTAAAATATATATTTCATAATAAAACGCTTGTGTGATTATATGATTATTTTGTGAACTAGGTATATTATTTTTAGGATAAAAATAATATAACTGGAAAACACTATGAAATCACGACTCCAAAATAATACCAACGCCATCGCAAATAAATATTTAAGTTACACCGGTATTGTTATTATAATGCGAACTTTAAAATGTAACTTATGTATTTTCGGAAAATACTCTTAAATGTGTATTTTGATAAAGTATTATTTTGGAAATGGTATGAAGTAAAATATAATATTTTTGGGAAAAATATGTATATTTTGGAGTTAGAATAATTTAGACAAGTGATTTAAAATATATTTTTCAAGTAAGACTTAAAAATATATTTTCGGAATTATAAAGCATACATGTATTACAAACCCCCATCCTTGGGAATGAAATACTTATAAAATAAATAAGAAGTGTGAATACGAAATAGTTACCTAACTATTTCTCCAATCAAACGCTAAACCCTAAGCCAAGGCACGACCATCCGTCTAATAGGAATTAGTACGTGTAGGTCGTCACGCAGCAGGTTGAGTTGGAGACTTACGTTTCGGGATACGCACTTCTGTGAGTTCATGTCCCCCTTTTTCTCTTAACTGTTTTCAGTTTTTATACTTCGGGGGTGGAATACATGTTACAGAAATTATGGATACTTTTATACATGGTATGGTTAGCTTAAGGAGGGTTTACTACTTAGATCATGTGAGTGGGTAGGCTGGAACTAGAGGCCATTATTCCTCATTATAGGACCGAGGGTCATGATGCGGTAGATCTACTTGGGTGTAGTGAGCCCAACTCCAGGCCCACTGTACGGACCTTGGGGTGACTATGAGCCCGACCCAAAAATCTGCTAGGTTTGAGTCTTCCTACAGCACTTCACACATATCATTGGCTTTGCAACCCAATGGTGATCTCTTTTTCCTTATTTGCTACATACCAGGGATTTTTCATACATACAAACATATTAAAAAGGTTTATACATACTCACTTTTACATGAACTCGCTCAACTTTTGTTGATTTTTCAACTCACGTGTATTTTAGGGAATTAGAGGATCTGGCAAGGTATGCACTGTCGTCACGCTGCGTAGGAGAAATGATGTCATCCGAGTTTAGGGATTGTACCTTTGCCTGGACGGGTCACAAGTCTTAAACTGTGTTTCTATTCATGTCTTTTGGTTGTGTTTGTGAACAAGTTTTAATCATGTCATGGTTGTAAGTGTCAACTTTTAAAAACAATGTTGTCGTGTTAACTTTTAGAACTTGTTAAATGGATGAACATCATGGTTTTATTTTCATATAGCATTGTTGTGATTATGCTATGGTATTAAGAAGTCACACCAAAATAAACCCATGCTTCCGCAAAGCCATGGTGTGACAACTCAGGAGTGGGTCTCGCTACACCAAAATAGATCTATCACTCATGACCCTCGGTCCTACAACGAGGATTAATGGCCTTAAGTTCCACCTACCCACTCACATGATCTAAGTAGTATACCCTCCTTAAGCTAACCATACCATGTATAAAAGTGTCTGTAATTATTGTAACATGTATTCCACCCCCGAAGTATAAAACTGAAAACAGTTAAGAGAAAAGGGGGACATGAACTCACTTTATTGCGTCTTCAGTATCGTAACTCAAATCCCTTCAGCAAGCACGACTACCTACAATGTGCTAATGTCTATTAGACGAACGGGTCGTGCCTTGTCTTAGTATTGATTAGTGCCTTATGTTTTAAAGTGTCTTCAATATTTTTGTAATAATATTTCTCAAGTGTTGTTATTCGTATTTCCTTCCCAAGGATGGGAGTATCTCATACTTGTGGATTCGTATTCTTGTATTGGTATATCTTGCCCTACGTAACATAACTAGTTCACAAATCAACAAACATTCACACAAGCGTTTTAGTAATAAATATATATTCTAAATATATATTTATCCGCTTTTGTTTACGAAAACCCACCTCCGACACTTTGTATTTTGTTAGAAAAATTATGGCGAGGTTTGTATTTGAAAAGCATAGTCTAAAATACACTTGTAAACCCTTATATAGAAAATATTTTCTAAGTGCTTGGATTTTCAGAAAATTTCGCCATAGTCTCCTTTATAATTGGAGGTGTCCATGCTAAATAGCATATCATTTTCTTTAACATATAACACGTTAGATCGCTTTCAAATAACCAACCCGAGATTTAGGCATGCAAAATACTACTTATATCGTTTCAGTTTTAATATACAAAATTGGGCTGTTTTCGGGTATTTTAATAAAATAGTTATCTTATTCCAAAAATTCCCAAATTTTTACAGAATGTCTTATACGATCCAAATATTATTGTGTAAAAATATCGGGGTCCAAATCATCACCAATATTTTATAGAAAATCATTTTCCAGACTGCAATCAGATTCATCTTTTTCTGACTGCAGTCCACGGAATAATTTATTTAAAATTCATCGTATGTCCGATTTACTAAATTCCAGTGGGAGAATTACAAATACATCAGTTGTCATCTACAGTACAAATTTCATGGCCTAATCCTACACAGATTTCAAGTTATGACGGAAAACATAACACCTATTTTCAGCAGTAAAAATGAAGCTTTAGTTGCTGTTAGAAAACGACCCTTTAAAAATAGCAAACGAAGTCCAAAAATTATGATTCTAGTGCCATTAGAACCGTATTACATAATAACACGTTATAGAATCAAGAATATCATTTTTTGTTAAGTTATGATCTGGTTACAAACAACTGAAGTTGGCTGTAAACATCATTCAGCATCCTGTTTCCGCTCCTAACTTTCTAACGCGTGCTCGATTGATTCCGTTAACATGTTTAGCGAACAACAACGACATTTAACATTAATATTAACAGGTAAATCATCAAGTAATCAGCAACGTAATCAAACAACTTTATTTCATCACTTAAACAACTTTATTTCTTCATATTTAAAGCTTATGTTTAAAGTTTTAACTTTATGTTCCTTAGTGTTCATGATGTTCTTCACATTTACCATTATGATTCATATTTTAACCACCTTCATGGGATGTAAAATGAGTAGATCTAAGAGACTTACCACTAGCTCAAAGCTAGGAGAGTTCAAGTGAAGAAATGTGGTGGATAAAAGAAGATGAGAGTGGTCCTTCAACTTCCGAGAGCACCGAGCTTCATAAACCACCTTGATACACCTTGAAGTACACTTGAAATGCTTGATCTTGAACCAAAAATGGTGGTAGTATGATGGATGGTTGTGGCCTTGAATGGATGAGGGAGAAGAGAGAAGGAGAGTTTGTTGAAGATAGTGAAATGTTCTTGGTCTTATAACTCTCCTAAGTGTTATTAACCAAAGGTTGTCATGTCTCATGGAGTACAAGCACATCTTTGTCAAATCCCAAGAGAAGATTTAGGTGATTTAGAAGATATTTGAAGTGATCTTGGGGGGCCATGCCTTGGGGATGGTTGCAAGGGAGAGGGGGGGGGGGGTATAGGGTTGGTTTTCAATGGATGGTTACAATCTAGTTAGAGAAACAAGTGGTTAGTTAATGGTTATGGTGTGTTATTATTTATAAAGTGTGTTAGGGTGTTCGGGGACCCTAACTAGCTTAGAAAAATAAAAACAATGTGTTTGACAATATTTTTGTGTCCCGGGTGAAGTCCGGTTGTTCGGTTGGGTGTTGTTCCATTAAAGTGCTTAATTAATCCATAAGGTGTCTTTTATATTACTTTTAGTGACACTTTTAATTCCCAACACTTTGGAAAGTATCTAGGACCATTTTGTCAAGTTTTTGAACATTACTAGCATAATTAAATGCTGAATTTTGTTATTAAGTGCAGAATTCTGCATTTAGAGCGTGTTTTAGGCACTTCCCGACACTATAACTATCACCTAGTGACGCAGTTTTATGGTCCTCACTTCCCTACACACTACCCTAGTGTGATACTTTATTCCTGGCTCATACTGGCCTCAATATAGTGTCTGTCTATGTGCTGGTATTGTCAGCATGTATCTGAGTTATCCACTCGCTGTGCTAACTGTGCTTGGTGCATCAAGTTTGTCACTAAAGGTTGTGTGTAATAAATGGAGTGACAGTATGAATGTGATGCATGCGTATGTATGTAACAGAATTCAGAAAGCAGTTTAATCAACAGTTGTAATTAAGCACAGTCATTAAGCAAAATTTAATATTAATTATTTGTATGGCAGCATGCGAATTTGACAGTTGTCACATTCTCCCCCTGTTAAGAAAATTTTGTCCTCGAAATTTGTACTACCTTAACTCCTTATGGTTACGTCACACGTATGTGTATATGAATAATGCCGAGGTAGATAATCACCAAACCGAATCAAACCACACTCTCATCAGGTGAGTCCATGAATATATAACAACCCGAATCCTATGGTTAAAAGGTATGTGCTTTTAGCCTTTGATGTTAAAGGTACAAGACGTATTTGACGTATAGTCTAGTGTAATCCAGCTTGCCGAGGGGGTTTCACAAAAGAGGAGTTTTGACTAATAAGATCCTCAAACGATCGATTGCAATATGCAGACGAGTTTTCCCAAACCATAGCATCCGCTATATGAATTCAAAATCGACAACTCAAATGTAATAGTAAAATGATATGTCAACCCTCGAATAATTGAATGGTAAGGTTTAGTGTGTTGACATTCTGAATTGTGAAAGTACGGCGAATGAAATACAAGTGAATCTGGTGTATTGTTGTAGTTACATCAGGCAAGTTTAAATGACAGGTCAAACAAAAGTATGTGTAGTTTCGTGCAAAACAGTTGACCATGATTAGCACTAGCTAATGACACCGCAAGGTGTCGTAATGACGAGATTCAATAATAGTGGTGACTGAACAAGTTCACCGTGTTTGAAATCAAATGAAAGTGTACTGAGACAATCTAAAGATTTGGTTTACACAATGTCATAAAGTTTTTAGTTGAATACGGAACATCAAAGAACTACTGTTTCTGATTGAAGATGGAAAACAATAAACACTGCAAAGTATTCAATTTGTAACGAAAGAATCGTTTGGAGGTACATTGTGTTATGAATTGAATCTATGTACCTTTCCCTTAACACACAACTGTGTTGAGACCGATTTAATCGTGATAAACAAAACGGATTTAGAGCAAGTCAATAAACAATTAAATCCGGGTATGAGGTGCGTAACCAATTTAGCGCAAGCTTTAATTCTGTGAAAGTATCACTGTAAGGTATCGAGATCAACAACGATTAAGTGGAGTCGTAGACCAATCAAGTCCTACTATGACTCGAAACAAAAGAACCTTTGCCAAAGTATTAGAATATGATGCTCTCAATACATCATATGGCGTCTCAAGTCAAACATGTGAAATGGATGAGTTCAAGCAATTGAACTTAGTTTTAGCGTAACCCGATAATAAACGTATGTATCAACAAAGGAATCTTGGCATGGTCACAAAGATAAACCATGAATGTAACTTGAAATAAGTGAAGTTCCAAGAAAGTGTGTTGACTTGGTAACAAAAGAGCCAACAATGATAATAATGTAGGTCATTCGAATCATGAATCAGTAATTAGGTTTAGCAAAATAATATTTAAATTTCAATGAAGTGTTTATTCGAAACGAAACCACATGCGTAGCAAATGATGCATGTTTGTCAAATAAGTTTCCAAGAAAAGGAATAATGAGTATCTGCTAAAGTGAAAAAATGACCAGATATCGAAGCAAATGTGTGTTCGCTCTCAGCGAGAAAATTATTGTGATGCAACTACCATTAAGGGGAGTAGAGATGCAAACATCTACTCGCTAGAAGTAAGAGAAATTCAAGTACTTTCGGTTTGGTCAACGGAACTGGCATGTATGTCAGGTTAATGGCGTCTGCTTGAGTTAACGCATGTGGTTCCTAAGTAACAACCTTTGTGAGTTTGGACCTGGTTCCCGATGGTCCTAAATATATGTTTCCAAGATTCTCAGAGTTTCGTATTCGGTGTAGAATCATTCTGTGCATCGTGTAGGAAACGCCATTCTTGTGTATGTTTAAAACAAGTTATTGTCCCACAATTTCCCCCGGTATATTTTCTTCCTGAACTTACAGCTACTTGATCATCGATCAGTCGGGACATACGGGTTGGATCCTCGCAATTAGTCCAATAAGTAGTTCGCCAATCCTTAGCAAGAGTCGTTGACTCTTGTTGGCTAGCTCGACCGACTCCTGGTAGTTTGATGTTCCTTTGAAAATCATCGTCCTTTCTTTTGACGAGCAGAACTGGGGTTACCCAAAATGGAAATTTTGGTCTGTTATCTTCCTTCTCTATCCACTATTGAAATTACACTGTCAATCCTTGCATTCCCGAAGGTGTAAGTTGCTGGAGTGCATTAACTACAAATGCGGCGCCTGGAACTCAAATCGATGTGAAATTCGACTTGCCGTTGAGGAGATAATTCTGGCAAGTCTTTGGGGAAGACTTCAGAAGATTTTTTTATCTCAGGAATATCTTCGAGTTTTGGTTCTTCGACTCCCTTGTCCACGACATGAGTCAAGAAAACAACACATCCTAATTGCAAACAACTTTCGTGCCTTCAAACAATTTGTAATTTGTAAAGGCGTACTCCGCTTCATGGGTCGAGATTGTTTCTTTGTTTGGCATTGAGACGCGGATATCAATCTCTACTTGACCACTTGACAACCCATCCATCCAATTACCTTGTCGAAGCTCCCCAATTCACTAGCAGTAGCTCAAGTGTAAACTCATGCTCTCCGGGTTCTATCATGCCGTTTCCAGTTACTTCGTTGGCTCCCACTAGCTAGTACTTTCATGTGCGGGTTATCTAACTTACTTGCTACTAAACCAAGTATACTCTCAAACTTTAGAGATGCGAAGCTTAAAGTTTGCAATAGTATCTAGCAGCACAGACGCATAACTTGAGTAATATGGAACGTACCGATATCCAAGCTTGGATTCCTGGCGTGCTCCCCTAGCTCTGCTACTGAGCTTTTATCCTTGTGCCTGATTCTTCTTAGGACAGTACTTTCTGAAATGCTTCTTGTTCCCACAGTTAAGACAACCTCGAGCACGTTTTTGTTTGTCACTCGTTCTGCCTTGATAATTGTCATTGTCGTTGTTTCCTCCGTGATTCTCACTACCATCTTGGCCTCCATTTCTACTCTCAGTAATTTGCCTACAAGTTTCCTTGGGATGCCCCCTCTTGCCACAGTTATCACATTTTCCATATTTACATCGCCTGACATGATAACGTAAACAATTGTCGCACTTAGGTAGGTTACCCTTCTAATCCTTTCCCTTTTTGGCCTTCGTTTTGTTATTCACCCGAGTAACCTTCTTGAAATTTGCAAGCTTTCTCTTATTGTCTCCAGATGGCTCTACAGGAGTCTCCTTTTTCTCTTCCGAAGTGGAAAATTTTTCTTGTCTAATCGCTTCTTCAGTGAGCGCTACACTTATGTCGATTGCTTCGAGGATTGTTGAAGGCTTAGATGTTGTTACCAGGCTTAGAATCTGGGGCGCCAGTCCCCGGATGAAACGTTCGATCTTCCTAGATTCTGGTTCCACCAAATGCGAAGCAACTTGTGATAATTCGCCAAATCTCTGCACATAGTCGGCTATCTTTGGACCTTCCATTTTCAAGTTCCATAATTAAGTCTCCAACATCTGGACTTCTGCCCTAGAGCAATATCGTTTACGCATCAGTTCCTTCAGCTCGTCCCACGTCAAAGCATTCGCAGCAGTCTCACCCATTGTTTGAACCTGAAGGTTCCACCATGACAGAGCCCCATCTACAAATAGTCCAGCTACGTACGTGACCTGATGTTCTGGGGCACATTTGCTCAACTGTAAGACAAAATTCGTGTTCTCCACCCAACGCACAAAAGCTAAGGCACCCCCAGTGCCGTCGAATCCTCGAGTTGTGTGATGGCTTGCGAGATGCGTTTTGTAGTCGTGCCGTCAATGTGGGCGGAGGGTTGTTGGCATTGACGTTCCCTTGTGTCAACATCTTCTGAGAAGAAGATTGGTTAGGTCAGGTCTTATTCATGCGGGGAGTGCATATAGTTATTTAAGAATCATATGCACATACACATATTAGGTTATCATACCAACCAATCAAGCAATAGTATAATCATAGTATAACCAAGTAATTTGGCAATTATGTTTAATGAGAACATAGCAAGTAAGCATGTAGCATTAAAATTATAACACACACAAATAGATTAATAACATGCTTGACGAAGACATAGCGACTGAGCTCTCCTTGGTCATTGGTCACAAAGTATTGTCGCATGTTTAGTGATGATTGGCTTCCCCTTATTCCCTGACCACAATTGCATTGTCTTCCAAAATGTATCATATCAACAGGGACACAGGGTCACCCTACCCTTGTCCATTAAATATATTAGTCTCCACAATCCCGGTTTAGCGTTAGTGTCTTTACCCAAATGTAATGCAATCCGCATAATCCAGAAAGCGCTATTCCGGTGTCTGAGATGGGGGAGGGAAGAGGAGTAAACTATTAACATGCGTGGACTTCCTCCTCGGGCTTGTGTACACGTCGAAGTAATTATCTGTTCTGCTGCTAGATAGTAAAGAAATGAGCATCAGAATCCTGGGAATGGTGTAATAGCGACGGTCAAAAGCGCAAAAGGAACCTTGATGTATGTGGAGGATCAAAGTATGCTGGCAGTAGACAGGGTGGAGGACGTGGTGTCTTACATAAACTTTTCAGACAATATGCTGTCTTGTGATGTAGACACTTAAATCATGTTTTCAGTTATGTAATGTTTTGCATTTGAAGTTACCCAATGTGGTGTCAGCTCAAGCTCCAACATTCTGCGACTCATATCCTCAAACTGTAGTTGATGTTACAGGAGCAACTCATCTCGTGTGTGGCCTCCATAATGTGAGGGATGGTAAGGGTCTAAAATTAGCATAGTGTATTATAGGAACCATCAAATCGGCTCGTCCAGCGATGTAGAGGTGAAAGTAGTAAACGGTGCGGCCTATAAGGCCGTAGAAAATGTTGTTGTAGCAAAAGGATCGTTACGCGGGTGCTGACCTGGAGTACCTTTCCGGGGTGCGGGTATGTCTTGAAAGAAAATGATAGGCATGCCAGTGCAATGGACGTCGGTCTCCATAGGGGAAAATGAGCAACATCATCGGTTACAGGTGCAAAATCAAACGTCTTAACCAATAAGGAGATCGTCAGGTCCAGGTACCGGGTCAGATATAAGGGGTGCAATGCCTGGTAAGCCAAAAGAAAACATGGTCATAATCAAGCAAGGGTGCAGGACCAGCAGTTGCAACATCAAGCTGACCCCAAAGGGACAGGAGCTGGCTCTGGGTCGTGTAAAGGTGTGGTATCTCAAGTAGGTGATAGTGCAGTAGTCATAGCAGCGTCGTCGTTTGAATCAGTAGTAGCAAGCTGTAATCTGACCGTCTGTAAGGCTGTAGACGTCATAGACTCAAAGGAGTCTGAAATCGAGTGTATACAGCAACATCAGAGGATAGCTTGATAACAGGGGTCTCAAGAGGTAACAACGTCCTCGTCTAATTTTCCATCATCATGGGCATCAGCAGGAGGACCATCAATAAACATGGTAACGTCATCATCAATTGTTCGTCGAGTAGCCAACCTTCGGAAGGGATGTCCATAGGAGGTGCATCATCGAGGATCGGGGTCATGGTGTGCTCACTATCGGGATGACCAGTGATGAGGTGGTCCTGGGCTGAAACAAGAGTGACAGAAGGATTCTTGTCAGAGAAACCACCCGCAAAGGTAAAGTATCACCAAAATATGGTAGCGCGGACTGTTGGAAGTCGTCCTCGTCCTTGGTCAACTCCCTGGTCTCTAACACCAACTTTCCCAGTCTCTAAAACTAATTCCCTGGTCTCTAAGACCAATCCTCCATCAGTCTCTAAGACTGATCCTCCCTCAGTCTCTAAGACTGAATTATAAACATAAATGTTGAAATGTGTATTTGTGCCTTTTTGTTTGTAAAAATGTTTGTTTTCCTGGATCTGGACGTTTTATGTATGCAATGAAAACATGTTGTGAAAACATTTTCGTGAGAGACCTAATGATCGTAGTCTAGACTCAAGAAAGAATCCTAGTTCGCTACGACCGAAGCTCTGATACCAAGCTGTCACACTCTGACTTTTGCGGAAGCGTGATTATTGGTGTGACTTCTTAATACCATTGCATACGATCATAACAACACTATATGATAAAACCAGTAGATGTACATCCATTAATTTAAGTTTAAAAGTAATACAACATAATTGTCTGAAATGTCGATACCAAATTTAAGTTACAAACCATTACATGTTTTAAGGAGTTCAGAAAGACTCAACAAAAGATCTTAAACAAACCCGAGTTTAGGACCACGTATCTCGTCCAGGATTAAGATACGTCTCCTAAGCCCTATTGACTTGGATGACATCTTTATTCACAACGCAGCTTAAAAACTCCAACGCCCGCCAGATCAATTTACTAATTTCCTGAAATACATGTAGTTTGAAAAACATCAACAAAAGTTGAGCGAGTTCATGTGTTCGTTTGTGTGTATGTATAAACCTTTGAAAATGTTGTAAGTATGTATGTAAGTCCCTGGTATATAGCAATAAGGAAAAAGAGATCACCATTGGGTTGCAAAGCCAATGATATGTGTGAAGTGATGCAGGAAGACTCAAACCTAGCAGATTTTGGCGTCGGGCTCATATGTGTGAAGTGATGCAGGAAGACTCAAACCTAGCAGATTTTGGCGTCGGGCTCATAGTCACCTCATGGTCCACTCAGCGGACTCAGGAGTGGGGCTCGCTACACCCAAATAGATCTATCACTCATGACCCTCGGTCCTACAACGAGGATTCATGGCCTTAAGTTCCACCTACCCACTCACATGATCTAAGAAGTATACCCTCCTTCAGCTAACCATACCATGTATAAAAGTGTCTGTAGTTATTGTAACATGTATTCCACCCCCGAAGTATAAAACTGAAAACAGTTAAGAGAAAAAGGGGACATGAACTCACTGTATTGCGTCTTCAGTATCGTAACTCAAATCCCTTCAGCAAGCACGACTACCTACAATGTGCTAATGTCTATTAGACGAACGGGTCGTGCCTTGTCTTAGTATTGATTAGTGCCTTATGTTTTAAAGTGTCTTCAATATTTTTGCAATAATATTTCTCAAGTGTTGTTATTCGTATTTCCTTCCCAAGGATGGGAGTATCTCATACTTGTGGATTCGTATTCTTGTATTGGTATATCTTGCCCTACGTAACATAACTAGTTCACATATCAACAAACATTCACACAAGCGTTTTAGTAATAAATATATATTCTAAATATATATTTATCCGGTTTTGTTTACGAAAACCCACCTCCGACACTTTGTATTTTGTTACAAAAATTATGGCGAGGTTTGTATTTGAAAAGCATAGTCTAAAATACACTTGTAAACCCGTATATAGAAAATATTTTCTAAGTGCTTGGATTTTCAGAAAATTTCGTCATAGTCTACTTTGTAATTGGAGGTGTCCAAGCTAAATAGCATATCATTTTCTTTAACATATAACATGTTAGATCGCTTTCAAATAACCAACCCGAGATTTAGGCATGCAAAATACTACTTATATCGTTTCAGTTTTAATACACAAAACTGGGTTGTTTTTGGGTATTTTAATAAAATAGTTATCTTATTCCAAAAATTCCCAAATTTTTACAGAATGTCTTATACGATCCAAATATTATTGTGTAAAAATATCGGGGTCCAAATCCTCACCAATATTTTATAGAAAATCATTTTCCGGACTGCAATCAGATTCATCTTTTTCTGACTGCAGTCCACGTAATAATTTATTTAAAATTCATCGTACGTCCGATTTACGAAATTCCAGTGGGAGAATTACAAATACATCAGTGGTCATCTACAGTACAAATTTCATGGCCTTATCCTACACAGATTTCAAGTTATGACGAAAAACATAACACCTATTTTCAGCAGTAAAAATGCAGCTTTAGTTGCTGTTGGAAAACAACCCTTTAAAAATAGCAAACGAAGTCCAAAAATTATGATTCCAGTTCCATTAGAACCGTATTTCATAATAACACGTTATAGACTCAAGAATATCAGATTTTCGTTAAGTTATGATCTGGTTACAGCCAACTGAAGTTGGCTGTAAACATCAATCAGCATCCTGTTTCCGATCCTAACTTTCTAACGCGTGCTCGATTGATTCCGTTAACATGTTTAGCGAACAACAATGACATTTAACATCAATATTAACAGGTAAATCATCAAGTAATCAGCAACGTAATCAAACAACTTTATTTCATCACTTAAACAACTTTATTTCTTCATATTTAAAGCTTATGTTTAAGTGTTAACTTTATGTTCTTTAGTGTTCTTGATGTTCTTCACATTTACCATTATGATTCATACTTTAACCACCTTCATGAGATGTAAAATGAGTAGATCTAAGAGACTTACCACTAGCTCAACGCTAGGAGAGTTCAAGTGAAGAAATGTGGTTGATAAAAGAAGATGAGAGTGGTCCTTCAACTTCCGAGATGTCACACCCCTTTCTAAGGCGGAAGCACGAGGTGTGATCATGAAAGGTTCTCATTGCATACGAAGAGTAAACGTGCTACATGCTCGTAAAAATAACATTCAAATACCATAGTTTGAAAACATTCGTTAGCGTTTACATCGCTAGACAGCATAAAGACATTGTCTCAAAAGTTTACAACTTTATTTAAAGTTAAACACAAGCGACATCCACGAGCATAAGCAAGACCACGCGCACATCCATCCTAGTTACCTGAAATACATGTGAGTTTTTTGGAAAAACGTCAACATAAAGTTGGTGTGAATTCATGCAGTTTTGTGTTGAACACGTTTGTATACTTTGTATAAAAACATAACGAGTATCTTGTGAAAATAAAGTATTCTTGTAGTGTAAACCGAATAAAGTATTCTTGTGGTATAAACCAAATAATGTATTCTTGTGTAAATAAAGTATTCTTGTGGTGTAAACCAAATAAAGTATTCTTGTGGTATAAACCAAATAATGTATTCTTGCGTAAATAAAGTATTCTTGTGGTGTAAACCAAATAAAGTATTCTTGTTTAGTTAATGGGTTGCAAGGCCATTAACGTGTGGCACGACATAGGAAGTCACCAAACCATAGGCATTTTTCTAGTTGTCGATTCACGACGGAGACACAAAAACACTCCTCGGTACTAGTGGTCACCAAGAGTGGGGCTGCCCGAGTACCCGTTAGATCTAACCTTTTGTTCTGCGGTCTAAGTATGTACACGATTAATGGTGCTTATGGTACCCTATTCGTGGCACTATTTCTCGTTTATGATACCAAGTATCAATTCTCGTTTATTACATCAAGTATCAATTCTCGTTTATTATATCAAGTATCAATTCTCGTTTATTATATCACGTAACATGTATTTCACCCCCGAAGTTATAAAACTGAAAACAGTTAAGAGAGAAGGGGGAGCATGAACTCACAACTTTGCGTTCCTAGCGTCGTAAACTCCACCGGATTTGCTTAATTAACGTCGTAACCTATACGCGTTTTCTTAACGTTAGTCACTAGACTTGTGTCGCACAAGTACAGTCACTCTCTTTTGTGTATATATTCTTGTGTTAAAAATATTCCATATTTTTAACTACGTATCTTACTTATATTATTTTCTTCAAAAATAAATATAAGTCTTTTGTGTTTTGCACTTTGCACCCGAATCGTGTATCTTGTGTTTTGTATGTGTATTTCTATATTTCTACTCCTCATGAGTATTTAGTGTATTTTTAAGTCTTAATACACTAGCACGTATAACACATACTATACACACTTAGTACAAAATTTGGTGATAAAATAATATATATTTTTTTTTTCTCAAAAATATATACTTATTATCCATCTTTTTATTCTTCAAGAAATCACCATTTCTTATCATCAAAAGTTAGGGAAACCTTGTTAATGCTTTTAAACACATTTTTAGGGAATAAGTTTCTCAAAAACTTACATTTTTCTAAGTGTCAAAATCTATAAAAATTTTGACAGAGTTTCCCCTAAAAATGTAGGTTTCCCACGTTTTCAAAACGTGTGTTTATTTTCTTTTAAATCATCAACAATCATCAACAATCAGCAACAACAATTATCACTAATTTCATGAACTTGAATATTTACAAAAACGTGTAGTAACTTACTAACACATTTAGTAAGTCTTGTTATCTTTAAAAATAAGTTTGACTTCTTAAAAACTTTATTTTTAAAGAGTATGAAGTTTTACAACTTCTAGTTGGTTTTTACGAAAATTATTTCTTTGTTAAAACCCTTGTTACACAAGTATCCATACACTTGTTTGTTCACAAAAACCACTTTTGTTTGTGTAAGACCCGGTTTAGAACATGTGATTTCTTTAAAGTGTGGTTCTTCAAAAATACCACTTGCAGATACGTGGATCTGCTAGTTTTAAACTCCATTGTACAAGTTAAATTACTTTTACACAAGTAAAATATTTCTACACAAGTTCATGTATCTTGTGTGGTAGAGTTTCGCCTTTTAACCCTTGTGGTTACCAAAAACGAGCTTATGTGAAGATCCATGATCTTACAAAGTCGGGTTAAACGGAGATCCGAGCTACCACGTCATAGATCGGGTCTAGATAAACACAAATCTCAAATACTACAACTTTTACACAAGTTATATGTCTTTAACCACCACTTTTATGGTTTTTACTAGACTTTTATGCATCGAAATGTATGTTAACGATATTTAACCGACAATATTCCTTTTAACCACTTTAGATGAGTGTAAAAACAAGTTTTAAATGATATACCTCTAGCTCAAGGCTAGGGAAGAATCTCGGCGAAAAGTGGGTGGATAAAAGCTAACGGTGGTGGTCCTTCGTGTTCCGCTTGCTCCAAGCTTCCTAATACGTGACCTTTATTACTTGTATGAAGATGGAATGATGAGGATGAAAGTCGAAAGTGGGTGGGTGGTTCTAGGGGGGTTCGGCCGAGAGTTGTAGAGAGGGAGAGAGAGTAGTGGTGTGTGTTGTGTTGTGAAAGAAAATGGTGTCTTGATCTCCTTATATCCATGTTGAGCTTATGTCCATTGGTCTTAGTGTTCCCTAAGTACAAGGCCATGATCTTTCACCATTCCAAGGGAGATTTAAGCAAAATCTCTAGAGATTATGGGGATCAAGGGTGGGCCACCCTTGGGGCCGATTTTACTAGCATGGGGGGTGGTTAATTGTAATTTTTAACCATCTAGTTTGTTTAATGTTCAATCCCAAGCATATAGTTAGTTATGTTAGTTACAAGATATTTTAGTGGGTGTTAGGGTGCTCAGGGATCATAATTAGCTTAGAAACAATAAAACAATGCTTCTAGCAATATTTTTATGTTCCGGGTCATGTCCGGTTGTTCGGTTAGATACTGATTCGTTAAAGTGCTAAATTACACTTTTTAGGGTCTTTTAAGTACCCTTCTTGTACTCTTTCCATTCCCAACACTTAGGGAGATATTCTGAATAATAAAATGACCTTTCTGCACAACATTCATATGTTTAAGTGCTGAATTATTGCTGATTTGTACAAATTCTGCACTTATAGTGCGTTTCGGGTGCTTTTTAGTGCTTATTTTTGCTTTCGCAATGTATATAAATTAAACCCTTGTATGTACTCTAGGGTTTTAATTCATTCTTGTTGTCGGACCTACACCTAGGTCTCAATTCTGATGTCTGACTGCTTTCTGCAGTTCCGTTGACACATAGTGTCTTACCGGTGAGTTTACTATTATTCTGACGCAACGCTCTCGTTTATGCATAAAGCAATATTTTGTAGTACACAACATGCATGAATTCACTTGTTTAATCATGTGCTCAGACATTGCTGACCATTAAACTCATAATTGCAGTCATTAAGCAATAATTATAGTGTACGGAAATTACCGGTTTGTGCCAGTTGTCACACGAGAGCACCGAGCTTCATAAACCACCTTGATACACCTTGAAGTACACTTGAAATGCTTGATCTTGAAACAAAAATGGTGGTAGTATGATGGACGGTTGTGGCCGTGAATGGATGAGGGAGAAGAGAGAAGTAGAGTTTGTTGAAGATGGTGAAATGTTCTTGGTCTTATAACTCTCCTAAGTGTTATTAACCAAAGGTTATCATGTCTCATGGAGTACAAGCACATCTTTGTCAAATCCCAAGAGAAGATTTAGGTGATTTAGAAGATATTTGACGTGATCTTGGGTGGCCATGCCTCGGGGACGGTTGCAAGGGAGAGGGGGGGGGGTATAGGGTTGGTTTTCAATGGATGGTTACAATCTAGTTAGAGAAACAAGTGGTTAGTTAATGGTTATGGTGTGTTATTATTTATAAAGTGTATTAGGGTGTTCGGGGACCCTAACTAGCTTAGAAAAATAAAAACAATGTGTTTGACAATATTTTTGTGTCCCGGGTAAAGTCCGGTTGTTCGGTTGGGTGTTGTTCCGTTAAAGTGCTTAATTAATCCATAAGGTGTCTTTTATATTACTTTTAGTGACACTTTTAATTCCCAACACTTTTGAAAGTATCTAGGACCATTTTGTCAAGTTTTTGCACATTACTAGCATAATTAAATGCTGAATTTTGTTATTAAGTGCAGAATTCTGCATTTAGAGCGTGTTTTAGGCACTTCCCGACACTATAACTATCACCAAGTGACGCAGTTTTATGGTCCTCACTTCCCTACACACTACCCTAGTGTGATACTTTATTCTTAGCTCATACTGGCCTCAATATAGTGTCTGTCTATGTGCTGGTATTGTCAGCATGTATCTGAGTTATCCACTCGCTGTGCTAACTGTGCTTTGTGCATCAAGTTTGTCACTAAAGGTTGTGTGTAATAAATGGAATGACAGTATGAATGTGATGCATGCGTATGTATGTAACAAAATTCAGAAAGCAGTTTAATCAACAGTTGTAATTAAGCACAGTCATTAAGCAAAATTTAATATTAATTAATTGTACGACAGCATGCAAATTTGACAGTTGTCACAAAATACTGATTTTCAAAGTTTGTAAGACTATTTGTTGGTTCATATTGTTACTTATACATTCATTAACTATGATCAAGCCGATTGGTAGTACAATATAGCGCTATAGGATTTGACACCCCATTCCGGTTGTAGGGAATATTAGAAACCAAAGTTTTAACCAAATAGAATTGCCTTTGTGGTATTTCTATAGTCACCAAAGTGTAGTTTGAAACACTAGCTTTGAATGTATTTCCAAATCACGATCTATGGTATACTTCGGTATACTACTAAGGCATATTTCGATATGCTGCCAACGGGATATTATGTTAACCAATGTATAGATTGCAATTGTTTTCCAATTAACCATGAAAACTTAACTTATGTTATTTCCAAAACAAAAGCATATTTTGATATGCTACCAACGTGATATTGTTTTACTAAAGTATAGTTTGATATACTACCAAATCACAATTTAAGTATATTTTGATATACTTCTAAAGCATAGTTGATGTGCTCCCAATGTGATATTGATTACCAAATCATAGTTTGATATGCTAATTACAGAACCAAATTATAGTTTGATATACTAACGACTTTGTTATTTCACAAACTAAAGTATATTTTGATATACTACTAAAGCATAGTTGATATGCTATTTTCAAACCAAAGCATAGTTTGATATGCTACTTTCAAACCAAAGTATAATTCGATATACTACCGATGCTTTCATTCTTAAACCAAAGTATATTTGTGATATACTACAAAATCTATCATTTCAGTAACCAAAGTATATTTTGATATACTATCTATTTAACTATTTCAAAAATAAAGTATATTTTCATATACTATTTATCCGATTATTTCAAAACCAAGGTATATTTTTGCATAAACTAAAAACCTTCTTATCAAAGCAATGTGTTTAGAAACCAAACTATTTACATGGATTCATGGCTATTTTTGTAAACAGAAAATCTTTTCTTGTGTTATCCAAAGCCGTGAATCTAACTCACAAAACCTATGTTACTCACAGGTATTTTTATGCTGAAGTTTTATTTTCACATATGTTTTAGGTGCTACTATGTGATGATTGTTGATGCATGCTACACATAGGATGGACTCGTGCCTTAGTGATTTTAAATCTTGAAAGACGATTATTTGTATTTATCTGGTTTGTATTAAAACAATGAGTTCATTAATGAAATAAAACAAAACTTCAACCACCATGTGTTGTGAAACAATGATTCTGTTACGACACTCCCCGACGTTTCCGCCACGGTTCATTGTTTTACGCGGTCGGGGTGTGACAGTTTTAGGCGCGATCCAATTCTTCACTTCTTCGATTTTGTAAGGGTCAACATGGATTCCTTTTTCACTAACAACGTGTCCAAGGAATTGGACTTCTTTCATCCAGAATTCGCACATAGAAAACTTCACGTATAGTCGTTCATCATGTAAGAGTTTGAGGATGAGACATAGATGACGTTCGTGATCCACCTAAGATTTCGAGTAAATGGGAATATCATCGATGAAACGATTACAAAACGATCCAAGTAAGGCTTACAAACATGATTCATTAGATCCATGAACAAAGCGGGCGCGTTGGTCAAGCCAAAAGGCATAACCACAAACTCGTAGTGTCCATAGTGAGTGCGAAATGCGGTTTTGGGAAAGTCCTCTTCGAGAACACGAAGTTGGTGATAACCAGATTGAAGATCGATCTTGGAGAAGCAAGTAGCGCCTTGATGTTGGTCAAAGAGATCATCGATGCGTGGAAGAGGATAACGATTCTTGACAGTGAGTTTGTTAAGCTCAAGATAGTCGATGCATATGCGGAACGGGCCATCCTTCTTCTTAACGAAAAGCATAGGAGCACCCCAAGGTAAGGTACTTGGACGTATGAAACCTTTATCGAGGAGCTCTTGAAGTTGACTAGATAACTCTTGTATTTCAGAGGGTGCAAGACGGTACGGAGCTTTGGCAACAGGAGTCGCACCAGGTACGGGGTCAATATGAAAATCGACAGATCGAGGCATAGGAGGACCAGGTAAGTCTTCAGGAAAGACGTCAGGGAAGTCTTGCACCACCGAAACATCACTTACGCTCTTTCCCTTGCCCTTTCAACTTCAGTCCTCTTGATGTTCGGTCTCCATAGATGCGTTAAGTGTCACCAGATGGAAGAGGTAGGCAAACATACTTCTCGTGACAGGCAATCTCAGCTTGGTTCTTACATAGCCAATCCATGCCTGCGATGATGTCAAAACTACCCAATCGCATGGGTATTAGGTCGATAGGAAAAACGTGCTCGTTGAGAGTAAGAAGGAAATCACGAAGAATAGAATCAACTAAGATAGATTTGCCATTGGCAACTTCGACGGAAAACGACTTAGGCAGTTTAGAGCATGTACAATTTAACAAAGGTTCAAAGTCAACGGATATAAAGCTTTTGTCCGCACAAGTATCAAATAGTATCGAAGCATAAAGGTTATTAACAAGGAACGTACCATTGACGACTTCATTGTTGTTTTGCGCCTGGTTTGCGTTGATGTTGAAAGCTCATCCTTGAGCGGCTTGTTGATGTTGTTCCTGGTTCAGCTGAGGGCATTGAGGACTGACGGGTGGTATGTAGGACAACCCTTAAGAGCCATAAAATGATTAAAATCCCATGCTATACACGGTTAATTGCTTGAATATGGTAATCACTAGATGCTTGATGTTGCAGGTATTAAAGTGCTTAATAAGTGATTTTTGTGAAGTTTGGATGGGAGTTGCATGATGAACGAGATTAAATGGAGCATGGGGAATTTTACAAAGGAAATAAGCAAGAAAATTCACTCAGCACCGTAACCTACGGCACCCAGTCGTAGGTTACGGCTCCTCATATGAAGTCCGGGTGCATTGCCGTAAAACAGGAGAGGGGAGTGTTGGACCGTTGTACGACCTTAAACCGTCAGTAAAAGTAGTTCATCTTTGCATACGAAGGCAGAATCAACGTAAACAAAGTCATAACAGCTTTAATCCTTTTAATCTTTCTATTCTGATTAATTTGAGTGCTTGTACAAGGTTTTCCGATACAAATCCGTCAGCACTTCGTCTCACATACAATGACAACTCTGATGATTCGCTTCAAATGACCTACCTATATATAGAGTGTATGATTTCGCTTGAGGCTTTCTGAAGCGAAATCTTATATGTTGATTTCGCTTGAGGCTGAAGCGAAATCTCATGTGTTGATTTCGCTTCAAGAAATCTCAAATCCTCTTCAAGCGAAATCATGTGTGTTACACATAAAAACCCTAACTTAAATCCTATTGTGTGATCATTCAAACAATCCTAGACACAAGACCCAATGCAGACGAAGTCAACAGACATTCCATGCACTAACAGACTCCCCCTTGGATGTTGACGAAGTCTTCAGCTCCTGAGTCTTCAGTCTTGGTCTTTTCACCAACTCTGTCTATTCCACAAACACTCTATCTTCAAAGGTTTAGGATCACAATCTGATTCCATCTTCAAACTTCCCTTTGAATGTTGATCCAGACTCCCTTTTTCATTGACTCCCCCTCTCAATATACTAGAATTTGAGATGTCTGGTTCAAGCTTTGTCATTTAGCTTTTGTTGGGAATAATGAAGTCCAATCCTGTTTAACCTGCACATTCTCTACCTCACCATAAGTTTCACAAATTTATAACATTTGAATTTAACAAACTTACTGGTAGAAATCAACAATCATACTAGTTACATCAAGTTCAAATGAATGACCTTGATTAACTAACCCATCAATCTTTCAAAAAATATTTGTATATGACATTCAAAGTTTTCATCAAACTCTCCCAACCCTGTTCATCAAGTTTAGCACTTGGAATTTTGAAAATCAGCTCTTCAACATCAGTTGTCGAAAATCTTTTTGAATTTTGATTTTAAAGAAATGCAGTAAACAAATATATACAAATAATATTTTTGTGAGTTTGTGTAAGAGGATCATATCAGTTTATGAAACAAATCACTAGCACCGTTAAGCTTTACTCATTTTAAGTTCTAAACAATTCACCTCGATTGTCAGTATACTGGTCCACTTAAATTTTCACACAAAGTTCAATTGATTCGAGATACGATATTAATATTTTAAGCACCTGAACTTATCCGTGTGTCCCACTACTTGAATATACTCCCGTATCCAGATCCCAATATTCAGTCTTACAGGTGAGTATACCACAAATGATATCTGTCAGGGGAATAAATTATAGTACGAGGGCCGTGAGAGCTCAGGTCGATCTTTCGATACGCAGAGAGATGACGGCTTCGACTTTTGGTGTGTCCCCTTTAGAGGATCTTTTGCATTACAACAGCAGCGACTATCAATTTTATTGTTTCATCAGCTTGCTGAGGGCGATGCTATGTTTCAAGCATTTGCAGAAAGCATTATCTGGGGACTAGGTCAGAAATTTCTTTCAGCAGAAGTCCCGGGATAATACCCCAGATATCACTGAGCATAAAAACCTAGTATCTCAGAATAAGGGACCTTTCAAACAAGATTTCATGGGTTACCTATATATCCAAGTTTGTGTTAACCCACAGAACATGCAAGTTTGAAATTTAGATTTATATTTCTTCACAATCTACTGAATGTATAAAAACCTACTGGCACATCATCAGTGAGACCGTTTATCACATTTGACAATTCATATCCTTAGCATGCTGTGATAGTTCACTGATTTACTATCATTTCCTCTTTTCACAACAAAACTCATTTTTGCTTTTTCAATATTTTTGAAATTTTCAAATTTTCTAATTTTTTTTTTCTCCCCCTAAAATCAAAATATGTTTCAATTTTGATTTTCTGGAAAATTTAAAAACAAACTATACAAGAAACGTAACAAACTGATATCAAATTGCTTCAATTCGCCATTCACTCGGCTTAACAATCAGAACTCCCCCTGACAACAAACTATTTTCCCATTTAGATTTCAAAACACTTAAGTTTGTTTTAATCAAATGGTTTTTCCGGAAAATTAGTTTTGTTTGTCTTTGCACAAACTCGGGGTTTCATCACCTTGTTCTTTTTCAACCATTTTGAAAAATTAACAATTAAGACCCTTATCAACAACAAACACTAGTAGAAAATCAAGTACAACTTAATGTCCCTGATTTACCACTTGAAAATTGAAATATCACAGTTACCATCCTGTGAATTTCTCAAGAATGATGCCGATACCTGCTTCACGCTTACCAACCTGGAAGCTCCGGCAAGTCAGGTTTTTCTATTTGAAAAGATTCACCCAAGCCTGACCAGCCTTGGGTTTAACAGTTTTTACCTCAACAGATGGCTATTCTGGTTTTGACAAACCAGAATCATTGCCTGAACATGGCTTGTCTGACTTTGACTTGTCAGATTCATTGCCTAATGGTGGCTTGTCTGACTTTAACGCATCAGATTCATCGCCGACCATTTTCTTCTTCTCCTTTTTCTCCTTTGTCCTCAGATTTGCATCTGAAGAATTCAAATTACTTGGCTTTGTAGTCAAGTTAGTTGATTCATCAGAACTCTTATTCAATCTGTCCGGTGAACCCGAAGACAAAATTTTCTCGAGATACTCTCTCGCCTTCTTCCTTTTCTTTCGCAGTCTGTCTTTCTGCCCCTGTGAAAGTTTAACTTTCTTTTCTTGAATTTTTTGATCCTGAACTTTAGGTTTTAGAACCTTCTGCTCATGGGGCTTGACGTTGACTGGCTTCTTTGCCATTCTTTGAGATTCAACCCTCGATCTTCCCATCGATCTCCTTGGGCAATCTTTGGCAATATGTCCTCTGATTTGGCAATTATAGCATCTTCTTGACTCATAACTCCAATTCTGGCAGTTAACAGCAATGTGTCCTTTCACACCACAAGTGTAGCACACCCTGTTATCGTACCATTCACCACTTTCACACCATATGCTTAGATCATAACATTGTTTGGCTTTGTGGTAATCATCACTCTTCTTGAAAACTTGTTTTGGCTTTGAAGCACTGTGGTCAAACCTGCACCACTTATTACCAACTATTTTTGAATTTTTAATTTTATATTTTTGTGATTTTTCAAAATGATTGGATGATTTATCTGATGAGCTTTTATTTTCAATTTTAGAATTTTTCAAATTTTTATCTTTTTGTTTCTGTTCTACACTCTTCTTAACAGGTTTTTGTTTAGAACATTCACCTGTTTCAGTAGATTGCAAAACAGTGTTTTTAAATTTTTCTTGTAAATCTAAAAATATTTTTCTTTTCTTTTCTTTTTCATCATCAGATACTTCATCACAACCTTCAATTTTGACTTTGACTTTGTCAAAATTTGTGACATTATCACTTATTGGAACAGAATTGATCGGTTTTGGAGAAACATGTGATGTAAAATTCACAAAACCTTTCAATTTCTCTTCAAGCTCTTTGATTTTCATCCGAGCTATTTCAGCTTCTTTTTCAAGCTGAATGATTTTAGCAAGATGAGAATTGATATCAATTTGTTTTTCAAGATTATCTTTTCCAAAAATATCTCTCTCATCTTCTAAAATCTTGATTTGATTTTGAAAATCTTTTTCTTTTTCTTTCAAATCGTTAATTTCCAATGTCAAACTGTTCAGACTACTCAACAGTTTGTCATTTTCTGACTTCAATTTCTCACAATTTTCTCTCATTTCAAGAATCTGTTTATTATCAGATTCTTTCTCATCCTTCAAACTTTTGATTTCTACTGTCAAATTCTCCACATCTTTCAAGAGATTGAAATTTTCAGCTTCGGATTTTTCGCATTGTGAGCACACAACTTCACTTTTCGAAGTTTCATCCTTCTTTGATTCTTCATTCTTTGTCATTCCTTCTTTAATCCTTTCGATTACTTTACTAAACTCAACCAAACTCATATTTTCTGAGTTTCTTTCAATTTCATCTAGTAACTCTTTCTTTTTCTTTTTCTCTTCTTCATCTCCCCACCATTTCTTCTGCCAATACTCATCCTCTTCTTTATACTGTTGGATGATGGCCTCGATATCAAGCGTTTTGTCATCGATTGCAATATTTCCATATGGGTCAAGATAACACTCTCTTTTCGGATCCCATCTATTTGCTCTCCTTGCTTCCAGATAGATACCAGAAAGTCTAATAATCTTGGTTTCAGCAGTCATCTTCCGATATTGATACTTCTCTTCCTCAGTACGATCATCTTTCCATGGCTTAGGTTCGGAATTTGCCATATTGTATGTTCCTGCAAACAAACAAATAAGCAAACACTTAGTAAAATTTTAAGTTTTGAAAATTCAGCAACTTCAAGCGAAAACAGTTTAATAAAACTGTTCAAGCGAAATCAAACAACAAAACTGATTCAAGCGAAATCCTCTATTTCGCTTCAACAGAACAAGTTTCAAACCAATCAGTTTCAAGCGAAATCCTCTATTTCGCTTCAGGATGTCTTCAAGCGAAATCTGACAAAACAGTTTCGCTTCAACTGGTCTGTTTCGCTTCAGGAAGTCTAGTTTCGCTTCAGAGTTTCAAGCGAAATCAACTATTTCGCTTCAGGAAGTCTGATTTGAAGCGAAATCAACCTGTTATCTACGAACAACTTCAAGCGAAATCCTGTTTTAGGTCATTTTTAATGAGTTTTAATCTGAATTTAAGTCTGAAACTTTGTAGGCTTTGTTAAAACTCAGTTTTACACGTAATACTCGAAAATTAGACCATTTCGACCGTTGGAACTTGTTCAGAACTGAAAAACGTAAAAGAAATGAGTAGAAAGAAGATAATCTGCTGCTATGGTATCAACTCCTCGTCCTGAGCTCTGATACCACTTGTTGGACCGTTGTACGACCTTAAACCGTCAGTAAAAGTAGTTCATCTTTGCATACGAAGGCGGAATCAACGTAAAGAAAGTCATAACAGCTTTAATCCTTTTAATCTTTCTATTCTGATTAATTTGAGTGCTTGTACAAGGTTTTCTGATACAAATCCGTCAGCACTTCGTCTCACATACAATGACAACTCTGATGATTCGCTTCAAATGACCTACCTATATATAGAGTGTATGATTTCGCTTGAGGCTGTCTGAAGCGAAATCTTATATGTTGATTTCGCTTAAGGCTGAAGCGAAATCTCATGTGTTGATTTTGCTTCAAGCAATCTCAAATCCTCTTCAAGCGAAATCATGTGTGTTACACATAAAAACCCTAACTTAAATCCTATTGTGTGATCATTCAAACAATCCTAGACACAAGACCTAATGCAGACGAAGTCAACAGACATTCCATGCACTAACAGGGAGTCGTAAAGAACCAGTCAGAACCGTAACCTACGGCTCCCAGCCGTAGGTTACGGCTCATTATGTTGACCCTAGACCTGCTGACCGCCGTAACCTACGGCAGAGGGCCGTAGGTTACGGCACCGACTTTTCCCAAGTTGTAACTTATGATATTAATGGCCATTTCAAGGGGATTTAATGTGTCTTATCATTGTCATTCGGTTACTATCTGCTTGTGGACGAATTGTGGTAAAAATTTGGAGACTTTGGCACGAAGAACACTATCTAATCATCTAGTTTTTGTGGCTTTTGATCTTGATGAACATTGAAACTATTGTGATCATGTTTGTTCAAGCCATGAGTGGCTAAATACTTTGTGATCATCTTTGGTGGAAGGTTTTGTAAGACATTTATGTTTATTTCCGTATTTCTAGAATAACAATCTTCTCTTTATTGAATTGTTTGTTATGGTGTGTGATTGCTTGTTAGTAAATTGTTAATCCTTGTGCTAAATCAATTAGAAACCATACGTTCTTGGTGCCGTTGGCAATCGAGATATCATGGGTATAGTTAGGCTTGGGTAAGGGTTGATTGATCATCGGGTAACAACCTCACGTTCTAGGAATCTGAGTACTTAGTTCCCTTTCATCACTGCAACTAGTCACACATGAACTATGTCTATGTAGTTCTTTCTAGTGGAATGATAGCATAAATGTTAAAGCAAAACCGAAAACTGAAGATGATCATTTGTCTCCAATTTGTTTACAACTAAAACTTGTCTTTTGCATTTTAAATAGTTTAATTTAGTCTAAAACCAATTCACTCAAATAACTCTTGAATTTTCCTTTTCTTGCAATTAGATTAATTTAGTCAAATTAGATATACATTCTCAAATAACACATATTCCACAAACTCCCTGTGTTCGATACCCACTTACCGCTATCTATTTAGTAGTATTTGGATTAAATTTGATTGAGACATCGACCTCACATCAAATTTTGGCGCTGTTGCCGGGGAGTAGTGCGCAACGTGTGTTATTTTCTTTCTTTTTAAGTTTGTTATTTTTCTGGTTTACGCTGGGTGTGTTAGTGTGCAGGTATTTACAGGTGCATGCATACTAGAAGCTCTTACAAGCTATCACCATTGGCGTTTGATCCAGAAATTGAACGGACATTAAGAGGAAACAGGATTTTGTTACGAGAAAACAAGTTTAGTGGTTCACCAACAACACCAACTACACCAATCACACCAATTCGATACATGGATCCACCACAACAACCACCCACTACGGGTGAACTCATACCACCATTCATACCATCATCCACTCAACCTTCACCAAACACTACTATTCCAAAAACCACTACCAATCCTACTCAACCTCACAATGTTACACCAACCAACATCACCCATCCCATTACCACTCAAGAAGAACCTTCACTTTCTTTTAACCCTTCAACTACGATTCCACCTCTCACTCATTTCTTCCCAGTTTTAGGTCAATCATCCTCCACCTATACATTACCGCAAGGTTCCACTGTCGTTCATGCTACTTCTACCTTTAGACCATCAAACCAGTCGGGTTTTCAATATTCGACTTTTCCGTTTGGGCAATCTTCGGGTATAGGGGGAGATGGATATGAGGAAGGATATGAAGATTTTGAGGGGTATGATGAGGACGGTTATGCTTATGGGGGTGATGGTGATCAAGGAGAGTTTGCTTATGTGCATGGCCAATCTCAAGGAATGGCAGGTGTTGGTGGAATGCCACAACAACAACTCATTCCACAACATATTAGGCCAAGGCCACAAGGGCCACCAATGCAACGTCCTATACCATTGCAACAAGTTCGGCCACAAAATGTACAACCACAATTTCAAAGGCCAATTCAACACCCACCGATGCCCCAACAACAATTTCAACAACCATTCGCACCACAAGGGCATATACCAAGACCAATGGGTCCTATTCGTCCAAGGGGTCGATTGGGTGTACCAAGAAGGCATCTTAGGGAACATGCGCGGGGAATTGAAGCGCATTTTAGGCCGGTAATTACTCACAACCCCTCACCGGTGGTTATTCCTCACAACAATCAAGGAAGAACTTTTGAAGTGAGGACTAATTCCTTACAAAGTTTTCCGAAATATAAGGGGCTAGCAACGGAGGAGCCTTATTTCCATTTGGAGGCTTATGACTCAATTTGCAATACTCTTGGGAGTCAAGGTTTTTCGGCTGATGATGTCAAGTTAGTCCTGTTTCAATTCTCTTTAGAGGATAAGGCAAAGAAGTGGTTCTACACTTTGCCTTCAGCATCTATTTATACTTGGCCGGAGATGCAACAAATTTTCCTAGACGAATTTTATACCGCTCAAAAGACCTATGATGCTAGAAAGGGGTTGAGGAGCTTTCAACAACAACATGGTGAAATGTTCCATGAGGCTTTTGAGCGATTCAATATGATGATCAAAAATTGCCCTCACAATTGGGAGGTTTTGGAGAACATGGCAACTACATCAAAAAGAAAAGCTCAAGCATCGAGGAGAGCACGACCGGCCATTGCCCGACCTCAAGTGCACGCAATAGATGATGGTAATGTTTAAACCACTAACCAAATTTATGATGTTTGTGCTTTGTGTAATGAAATAGGTCATGCGGATGAAAATTGCCAAGGATTGGTGGAAGGGCAATATGAAGAAGTTCATGTAGTACAAGGTCAAGGAGGGGGTGGTAGAAATTACAACAATATGAATTCTAACTCTTACCACCCCGGGTTGAGGAACCACCCAAACTTTCGTTATGGGAACCCTTCAAATCAAGCAAACCCGAATTTCCAAGGTAACCAAGGTAACTATGGTTCGCGCCAACCTTACAATAACCAAAGTGGATATAGAGGTGGGAACAACCAAGGATACCAAAGGCAATATCAAGTGGGTCAAGAACAAGGGGGGTCTTCGGGTGGAAATGAGATGATGGATATGTTGAAGAGCATGCAAGCGGAGATGCAAAAGAGGAACCAAATGGATGATGCTCGCATACAAAAGGATGAAGCCCGAGATAAATCAATTCAAACTTTAACCACCCAAATGGGTCAACTTGCAACCGAAGTGTCAGAATTGAAGAAAAATAAAGGTCAATTACCAAGCGACACTAAGGTAAACCCATCTCATGGTACTTCAAGAGGTAATAATGTTAACATTCACCATGTAAGTGTTTTGAGAAGTGGGAAAGAGTATAAAACCAATCCTTCACCGGATTTGGTTGATGGTGTGGTTGAAGATATAACGGGTCAAGATAGTGAGGAAGAAAATGAACCACCTATTGTTTCTTCTAAAAAACCCAATTTTGAAAAACCCGAAATTAATAAAGAAAACGAAAAGGAAAATGAGGGTGAGGGATCTAGTCAAGTACCATTTCCCTCGGCTTTATTAGATCCGGGTAAGAAAAATTTCATTTCAAAACGGGGGCCTCAAAAAGAGGAAATGTGGGAGGTTTTTAAACAAGTTAAAATTAATCTTCCTTTACTTGAAGCAATCAAACAGGTACCCGCTTACGCCAAGTTTTTAAAAGGATTATGTACTCAAAAGAGGCAACAAAAATTGCCTAAATTGGTTGACTTGACGGAGCGGGTAAGCGCGGTTTTGAAAGGAGATCTTCCTCCTAAGCTACAAGATCCGGGAACGCCTCTTATAAATATTCAAGTAGGAAATTTTCAAACCGCAAGGGCGTTATTGGATCTTGGAGCCGGAGTAAGTATCTTACCGGGGGGGGGGGGGTTATATGACCAATACGATTTTGGTCCATTGAAACGGGTTGAGACAACGGTGGTATTAGCCGATTTGTCTCACAAACTCCCTCGGGGTATTGTACGGGATGTGATAGTTAAAGTTGGTGAGTTTTATTATCCCGTGGACTTTCTTGTGCTAGACTACTCATCCGCGGACCCAATTCAACAACAAAATGTTATTTTGGGTCGGCCATTTTTGAACACCGCACATGCCATTATTGATTGTCGATATGGTACGGTCGACATGACATTCGGTAATAGAAAGATGAGATTAAATGTTTTTACTAACGGTACTAACATTTATGGTGATGAGTGTTTTGTAGCAGATTTCATAGATGGATATGACCCAAAGGAGTTCGAGGAAGAGATTTTGGGGTCTTGTGTTTGTGATGTGTCTTTGCAGGCGCACGCATGTGATTTGGAAAAGGAAGAGAAAGAGCAAGAGGCTCTCGCGGTAAAGGAAGGAAGACCGCGATGGACCCACCAAACGGACACTTTACCGGTGGGAATTGATTCGGGTACAAAGCCTTCCTTGGAATGTCCACCAAGCGTGGAATTGAAAGAGTTACCGAGGCATTTGAAGTATGTATTCTTGGGGGAGAATTACACCTTACCGGTGATCATTGCTTCTAATTTGGCGGTAGCTCAAGAAGAGGATTTGATACGGGTGTTGAAGCCTCACAAGGCGGCAATTGGGTGGATGATAGCCGACTTAAAGGGTATTTGTCCTTCCATTGTAATGCATAAAATTATTACAAGTGAAGATGCAAAGCCAACTTGTGAAACACAAAGAAGGTTGAACCCGAACTTGAGAGAGGTGGTAAAGAAAGAAGTTATCAAGTGGTTGGATGCGGGGATCATTTACCCCATTTCGGATAGTGCGTGGGTAAGTTCGACTTTGGTAGTACCTAAGAAATCTGGCATCCAGGTAATAAAAGATGAGCAAGGTGAGCAAATCGCCACCCGCCCGGTAACCGGGTGGCGAGTTTGTATCGATTATAGAAAATTAAACGCCGCTACCTCCAAAGACCATTTCCCGTTACCCTTCATTGACCAAATCATTGAAAAACTTTCCGGTCAAAAAATATTATTGTTTTTTAGATGGGTACTCGGGATATAACCAAATTGCTATTCACCCGGACGACCAACACAAAACCACATTTACATGTCCATATGGTACATTTTCTTTTCGGCGAATGCCATTTGGACTATGTAACGCCCCAGCCACATTTCAAAGATGTATGATGAGTATATTTTCAGACATGGTCGGGGAGTCTCTTGAAGTGTTTATGGATGATTTTTCCATTTTTGGCCCAAGTTTCGATTCTTGTCTTGACGAATTGGAAAAAGTTTAAAAAAGGTGTGTTGAGACAAACTTGGTGCTAAGTTGGGAAAAGAGCCATTTTATGGTTCAAGAGGGTATTGTGTTGGGGCATGTGATTTCGGACCGGGGAATGGAGGTAGATAAAGCAAAAATTCGGGTAATTCCATCTCTACCCCCACCAAAGAATGTTAAGGGGGTGAGATCATTTTTGGGACACGCGGCATTTTATAGAAGGTTTATTAAGGGTTTTAGTGTAATTAAAAAACCTTTATGTAACTTATTATTGAAAGATGTTCCATTTGATTTTACTGACGAATGTTTGCAAGCGTTTCATGTGTTGAAGGAACAGTTGGTGAAGGCTCCTATTTTGCAACCACCGGATTGGTCGAAGCCGTTTGAAATTATGTGTGATGCTAGCGATATGACTATTGGAGCGGTTTTGGGTCAAAGGGTCGATAAGAAACTAGTGGTGATTTATTATGCAAGCAAAACTTTGTCCGAGACGCAACTGAATTACACTACGACCGAGAAAGAATTATTAGCGGTGGTGTATGCCTTGGACAAGTTTAGAGATTACATTTGGGGGAGCAAGGTGATTGTGTATTCGGATCATAGCGCAGTCCGATATTTAATGGAAAAGAAGGATGCAAAGCCCCGGTTGATTCGTTGGGTGCTTTTGTTGCAAGAATTTGATCTTGAGATTCGGGATAAAAAGGGATGTGAAAATGTTGTTGCGGATCATTTGTCCCGAATCCCATTGGAAGGTGTTGATGACCCAAGTGAAATCAATGAACGGTTCCCCGATGAACAATTGTTAGCCGTCTCTACTTTTGTTGCACCTTGGTATGCCCATTACGTGCACTATTTGGCCAAGGGTGCAATTCCAAATCATTGGACGAAGAAGAGACGACAACAATTTCTTAGTCAAGTGAAGCAATATATATGGGATGAACCGGATTTGTTCAAAATCGGACCCAATCAAGTGATACGAAGATGTGTTCCCGAAACTGAAGTTTTAGAGATTTTGACCCATGCTCATTCATCGGCATGTGGAGGGCATTTTAGTGGGAACAAGACGGGTTATCGGGTGTTATCTAGTGGGTTTTATTGGCCCACGAATTTCAAGGATTCATGTGAGTATGCCCGAAATTGTATTAATTGTCAACGAGTGGGAAGCATTTCGAAGCGGGATGAAATGCCGTTACAACCAATCTTGGTAGTGGAAGTGTTTGATGTTTGGGGAATAGACTTCATGGGTCCTTTTCCAAACTCAAATGGGTTTTTGTACATACTGGTTGCGGTTGACTACGTTTCGAAATGGATTGAAGCTATCGCTACAAGGACCAACGATCACTCTGTTGTATGTAAGTTTGTGCAATCCAATATTTTTGCTCGATTCGGTGTGCCAAGGGTGATAATAAGTGATGGCGGTTCACGTTTTAAGAACTTCAATTTTGGAAAATTGTTAAAAATATATAATGTAAACCACCGCGTTGCTACACCGTACCACCCGCAAACGAGTGGTCAAGTGGAAGTGTCTAACCGACAAATTAAAGAAATTCTAATGAAGACGGTGAGAACGGATCAGAAAGATTGGTCAAGCAAGCTTGATGACGCGTTGTGGGCATATCGAACGGCCTACAAAACTCCACTTGATACCACTCCTTATCGAATGGTGTACGGAAAAGGATGTCATTTGCCTATGGAGTTAGCACATCGGGCGATTAAAACGGTGAATGCAAACTATGATGAAGCGGGTCGGGCGAGAAAGCTACAATTGAACGAAATTGAGGAAATAAGGGATCAAGCTTATGAGTGTGCATCCGCATATAAAGACAAACTAAAGAAAGTTCATGATGCGAAGATAAGTAAAAAGAACTTTGAAGTGGGTCAAAAAGTGTGGTTGTACAATTCAAGATTGAAGATGTTCGCGGGGAAACTCAAAAGCAAGTGGATGGGTCCTTACGTTGTCCGAAGAGTGGGAAGATTTGGTGATGTTGACATTCAAGACGAAGAAACAAATAAGCAACAAACGGTGAACGGGCACCAGCTCAAACCGTACTTGGAAGGTAACGATATCAACAATCTCGAGCTCGACAAAGTGGGTTACATTTTACGCCCAGTGGATGACGAAGAAACGTTAAAGAGGCCCAGGTTTGGTGTTTGTAAATATTTAGTTTAGTTTATTTTGGTTTGAATAAGTTCCGTTTAAACAAGTGTTCGAAACAAGTGTGGGGAAATTTTTACGGATTTCCCGAACATAGTGTTGAGGACAACACGGGTTTTTAACGGGGGGTAGGATAATAATTTTCATGTTTTTGTAAAGTTGAAAAACACATAAAAATTACAAATTATAAAAAAAAATTTCAAGTTATAAGTTTTTTTTGGCCCTCCCTTTGTTGCCCAGCTCTAGCCGTAGCCTACGGCAGGGAGCCGTAGGTTACGGCTCCATGTGTACAAAATAAAGCCTTACGTCTCAAGGCTACTGTTTTACGGCACCTATTTTTGTCTCAGGTATCGCCGTAGCCTACGGCATGGAGCCGTAGGTTACGGCTCGCAGCTGAACTCTTGGGGACCCCCCTTTTTGTCGGTTACATATAAAAAAAACAGAAAACTTATTATTGATAATAATAATAAAACAAGTAATAACAACTCCTCAGCTATCCCTATCCACAACTTTTGATTCATTCACCCTAACCACACCTTTCTTTCTTCTTCTTCTCCACCAAGAACCCTAGTTCTTCATAATCTTCAAAACTTCATATCTTTCTCAAATCTTGTCCGAATCTAGTGATTTTTGAGTCCATTTTGGGTGAATTTTCACAAGGAATTCAGATTTACACTTGTATTTCGAAGATTCCTTTGTTTAGGGGGTCGGATTTGAGCATTAGGGTGCCGAAAATTTGGGGATTTTTGTGGGTTTTTGTGTGAACTTCAAGTTCTTGTAATTCTCATCTTCTACAACACTAAGGTATGCAATTTCTTGCTATTCTTTTAGGTACATTGAGGTTTGTAAGTTTCCATCTTTGTTTTTGCTTACACACACTTGCTTGTACATGATAGATGTAGGAATTTGTGAACTATTGAATGAGTGGGTTTGAATGTGTTTGATGTCTAGTGAAAATGTTTTGGAAAAATTCTGAAATATAGGGGACATCATGCCGAAATTTTGTTTGAAAGAATGAAATTTTGGTTTTTGCACACTTATACCCATAACATGAAGCAAGTGTGGGGAAGATTGGGAAGAAGTACTAACTTGTAATTGTTGTGTGGTTTGTGAATGTGTGTAGATATGGTGAAGAAAAAGGGAAAAGCAGTTGCGAGTTCGTCTAACGAGCCTCAAGAGGAGCAACCCAAGAGAAGGAGATTGACACGGATAGGTGACCCGGATCCGGTGGAAGATGCGCCTCCAAGGGTCCGAAACCGGATTGGACATCCGGTTCATTGCTAGACCAACCCGAAGAATGGAGAGAAGACTTGTTCCACGAACAAATGAACAAGTTGAAGCAAAGGGGTGAAGCATTTATTTGTGAGAAGGAGATCAAAGAGGTTTATTTCGGGCCGTTCGGGATAACGGAAAAGTTTAAAGCATTGGGTTGGGGTGCAGCTTTGAAGTGTTATGACGGGGAGGTGAAGAAGATGTACGACACTCAGATTCAAGAGTGGGTGGCTTCACTTGAATGTCCCCCGTTTAAGGCCCCAAGCAAGATGAGGCTCGTTGGACAGTGTAATGGGGTAAAAGTAGAAATGTCTTATGACTCTTTGCGCAAAATAGCAAAGTTTGACGATGGACCCGCAACTGAGTACATTCACCCAAGTCTCAAAGATCTCTACCACGAGCCCAACAAGCATCCGCAATGGCAAAATACCTTTTCCTTCCGGGCACAACACATGGGAAGTTATATAGGAGCAATTTGAGAATGGAAGCAAAATTGTTGTTGACATTGTGCATGTATAATGTTGTTCCGAGGCAGGGTGACAAGATGGAAGTGCGGCATCAGGAAGTACCGATTTTATATATGATGATGCATGGATCTCCTAAGGTCCCTTTCTAATTTCTCGTGTTGAATAATATCTGGCTGAGCAAAAATAGTGGAGAAAGAAAGATTATACCTCATTGCCGGTTGATTACGGCGTTGTTAAAAAAATATGGGGCGATTAAAGGTGATGAAAAAGGTTCTTACAAGAGGTTTAGACCATTTGACCTTAAGAATCTTGGGCCAGGTTGGATTTACACGGAATCGGAGAGGTATCATAAGCTGAAAACAGATGGGAGAAGGTGGAGAGCGTTGAAGGTGGATGCGAGACCGTTACGACCGGGTGAGGCTGATGAGCCTGAAACGACTGATGAAGAGGTAAGTGGAGATGATGATTACCGTGAAGATACCTTCATGGTTGATGCTCAAGTTCAGGGAGCCGGTGTGCAAGCTGGTTATGTGGGGGGTGCATTTGATTATGCACAACAAGCTTATGATCCTTATTTGGCCCACTCGGGAAATATGGGCCAAATTATTGAACAAAGGCGGCCACCCACTTTTGGTGAATGGAGTGAACCAAACCAGATGCTTTTTGATCAGCAAACTTTCATGGGGGCAAGTATGGAGAGGGCTTTGAAGCAGAGTTATGATAGGAGTGAGCAATGAAACCGTGCTCATATGTATGCCCATGAAGAAGAAGTGAACAATCGCTACCTAGATGATCGCCAGAGACGCATGCATAATCAGTGGCATGCGGGCCAACCAATTGAAGCAGATCCGCCTGTTGTGGATTATACTACATTGCCGCCTTATGACGGTAGTGTGTCGTATCCCACCCCACCATTACATCATTCTCAATGGGTGGATCCACACACTATGAGTTATCAGCAGGCGAATCCAAGTGGTGATCAAGGTAGTAGCAGTGGTGGAGGAGCATTTGGATTTGGCGAGTGGAATGATATGATGACATCTATCTTTGGGCCTCCACAGCCGAAGTACTACTAGCCAGGTCGTATCTTGCTCCTTTGTACATTTTGTGTATATTTGTTTATCTCGTATGCTATGTTTATGTTTGGGAGGTAGGGTGGTGTTTTGATGTTGATGTGTGGTTTTGGGATGTGAAAGTTGGTGGTGTTTTTAGTTAAAATATAATATAAAAAAATACAAAAAGAAAGTTGGGATTTGAGAATATTAGCAAAGGCTAATGTTGTTGGCTAAAAGCGATCCTTCCCTCAAAGCCATACATTGGGACAATGTATCCCAAGTGTGGGGATGGGGGAAAATTTTGAGAATTTAAAATTTTTTGTAAATCCGAGCAAAATTGTCAAAATTTGAAAGCTCGATTTTGTCCCGCTTGACACACCGACACCCAATCCTAGTTTTTTCTTGGTGAGAATTTGAGCCACATATGATTGTTATAGTTATTTCTTTGTTTGAGTGGCGGTGTGTGTTGTGTGTTAATAGAACTTGTGTACGAATTCTTGTTGAAGCCTAGAATTAGCATGCTTTTGAAAATGATAAGGGATTTTTAGGAAGCCTCGTCTAGATGTGTGAGAGTGCGGGATTGGTGGGTTGGACCTCATACTTTACATATATGAGCTTGGTGTTGTGAGGGGTGGGGGTTTGGTCCTTAGAAAGCCACGTTTGAGCCTTAGACCATTCGGTTGTGACCCAAGCCTTCTTCCTACAAAATTTTACCTTTTGAGATGACCCGGTTTAGGAATTTAGTTGTGATGGTTGATGTTCTTGTATATATTGTTGAGTTTTATATGTTGAAAAAAAAACAGAAAAACATGAGAAAAATACAAACAGAAGTATTTAGTTGTGCTAGTAGTTGAGAATGTGAAGAAGTTTTGTATATATTTGGTGTTTGCTTCGTAGTAGTAGAAATAAACAAAACCGGGTCAAATCAATTAGCTCTTTCATATGTATTCCACCATTTTCCTACCTTTGCACCTAGCCCCGTTACAACCCGCAAGTTCCTTTGATTCTAAAGCATGTTAGATATTTGTTAGGAGGAAACTTGATTTGTATGCAAGCTTATTGTTGCGCACACACATACACGCATTGAGTGGTTTAGCATTATGCTAATAATTTTTGTTACCGAGAGATTTTTGTGAGGGGTGTGTCTTGTGGTATGATTGTAAGTTAGTAAAAGGACGGCACATTTAGCTTGGTTTGCATGTTTGATCGCTTGGGTTTTGAATCGTTTTGAATGGGTTGCTTGGGACAAGCAATGGGTAAGTGTGGGGATGTGACGGGTGGTCTGTAGGACAACCCTTAAGAGCCATAAAATGATTAAAATCCCATGCTATACACAGTTAATTGCTTGAATATGGTAATCACTAGATGCTTGATGTTGCAGGTATTAAAGTGCTTAATAAGTGATTTTTGTGAAGTTTGGATGGGAGTTGCATGATGAACGAGATTAAATGGAGCATGGGGAATTTTACAAAGGAAATAAGCAAGAAAATTCACTCAGCACCGTAACCTACGGCACCCAGCCGTAGGTTATGGCTCCTCATATGAAGTCCGGGTGCATTGTCGTAAAACATGAGAGGGGAGCCGTAAAGAACCAGTCAGAACCGTAACCTACGGCTCCCAGCCGTAGGTTACGACTCATTATGTTGACCCTAGACCTGCTGACCGCCGTAACCTACGGCAGAGGGCCGTAGGTTACGGCACCGACTTTCCAAAGTTGTAACTTATGATATTAATGGCCATTTCAAGGGGATTTAATGTGTCTTATCATTGTCATTCGGTTACTATCTGCTTGTGGATGAATTGTGGTAAAAATTTGGAGACTTTGGCACGAAGAACACTATCTAATCATCTAGTTTTTGTGGCTTTTGATCTTGATGAACATTGAAACTATTGTGATCATGTTTGTTCAAGCCATGAGTGGCTAAATACTTTGTGATCATCTTTGGTGGAAGGTTTTGTAAGACATTTATGTTTATTTCCGTATTTCTAGAATAACAATCTTCTCTTTATTGAATTGTTTGTTATGGTGTGTGATTGCTTGTTAGTAAATTGTTAATCCTTGTGCTAAATCAATTAGAAACCATACGTTCTTGGTGCCGTTGGCAATCGAGATATCATGGGTATAGTTAGGCTTGGGTAAGGGTTGATTGATCATCGGGTAACAACCTCACGTTCTAGGAATCTGAGTACTTAGTTCCCTTTCATCACTGCAACTAGTCACACATTAACTATGTCTATGTAGTTCTTTCTAGTGGAATGATAGCATAAATGTTAAAGCAAAACCGGAAACTGAAGATGATCATTTGTCTCCAATTTGTTTACAACCAAAACTTGTCTTTTGCATTTTAAATAGTTTAATTTAGTCTAAAACCAATTCACTCAAATAACTCTTGAATTTTCCGTTTCTTGCAATTAGATTAATTTAGTCAAATTAGATATACATTCTCAAATAACACATTTTCCACAAACTCCCTGTGTTCGATACCCACTTACCGCTATCTATTTAATAGTATTTGGATTAAATTTGATTGAGACTTCGACCTCACGTCAAGGACAGAGATGCGTAGTATCACCACACTTGTAATAGGCTCTATCTGGTTTAGGGTTTTGAGGAGCTTGTTGGGCTTGTGGTGCAGGGTTAGTACGACAATAGGCTGTGTTATTGCCGAAATGGTTACAAGAAGTGCAATGGCGACAATTGGCATTGGCAAGGGATGATAATTGCAAGTGGTACACTTTGGATGAACCCTAGTGTATGGCTTTCGTGCATTCTCAGGCATAGCAGGTTTCGGGTAAACAGTTGGTACAAACGCATTGCAACCAGCGTTCTGATGCTTTCGCTTCTTCCCCGTGTAACCATTCGATTGCTGGGTGATTTGGTTGGCTGGTTTTGAAGAAACGGGGGTTGCAGCTTGTTTATTGCGAACGCGATTGTTGTTCAGGCTAGCTACCAGACGGTATACAGCTTCAATGTTGTCAAGCTTGGCTGCCTCGATGGTATCACGCATAGTGGAATGTAAACCATTGATGTACTTCCTGATCATTCGGTCATTGGTTAACACAAGGTGTGGTACAATGAAACTCGGCTGTTTAAAGCGGGTGATGTAGGCTAAGTTGCCGTTGCCAATCTGCTTGAGCGCCTAGAATTCTTCCTCGAGTTTTTGCTGCTCGTGGGGAGGAAAAAATTCTTCCATCATGAATTGCTTAATCTCGTCCCAACGCAAAGCATAAGCCACTTAGTTTGAACGAATGTTCCTTTTGTTCGTCCACCATTCGAAGGCTCGTGCTTGGAAGACCCCAGTAGCGTTACGTGTTTTTAGCTCTTCAGGACATTCACTATTGATGAACGTGACCTCTATGTTGTCGAACCACTCTAGCATAGTGGTCACCTCATCGTTGCCAGTGAATGGCTAAGGGTTGCAAGACGCAAAGTGCTTGTAGTTGAAGGTTACAGGCTTGGGTAGGACCATTTTCGAATCGACGGAGGAATTTGGGGTAGCAGTAGCTTGGATTTCAGTGACGATCTTGGGGACGATACAAGCAATCTAATTGGCCATGAATGTCATCATCTTCTTTTGAGTGCTGCTCTTCGACTTCTTAGTTGAGTTGGAGAGATGGTGAGAAGATGACATCTAAAGGTTCAAAACAAAGAATAGATGAGACTTGATCATAATGTTTGTTTAAGAAAATTGTTTTCATGAACGTGTCAGATAGCATATAGTTTCAAATAGCATAAAAATGTTCAATTTGTTTCACATAGCATAATCATGAATTCCACATAGCATAACATAGATAATGAAAGCATCGTAAATTTAGTTTGTTCACGAGAGATTATTATTGTTTTTGATTGCGAGAGACGTGCGAATCGTGTAACGGTATTGAAACGAATGACATAACAAGTATAAAATCACACATAAATTGAGAGGCTCATAAAACATTGGATTGTTTCGAGAAAAGAAACATCGACTATTCCAAAGTGCATCGAAAGTCCTTTCGAATTAGAGAAACGTGCTTTGGCCTATAGGTAAGATACTCTCGTCGAGAAGGGATTAACGGTATCTTACCCTTCCAGTTACCACACGTCTCTAATCGATTGAAACAATCGACACTTTGGCGATATTGAAAATCTAGGAATGGACTTAATCGACAAGAGGCGAGTTTCACCCCTAACTTGGTGATTTCGTACCCTAATGTGGTTGGTACTCGTCGGGTCAAAATCAAATTTCGACATTTTGATGAGGGTCCACTAGAGTTTGAATTGGAAATTATCATTAGGATGTGGATTTCACTCCTAACTTAATGGTGTAATTTCGTGCAAAATAGAATTAAGCGGAATGAGAGTCGTTTACCAAATTGTGGGTTTCATGCCTATTTTGGTGAACTCGTCTTGTGTGTTTTACGAGTGTCTTCAAGTCTTCGAAAGTGTATTGTGTTAGCCTTAGGAAAGGCATGTAAGTTTAAGAGAGCAAAAGAGAATAGATAAGAAGCAAATAAAGTAGAATGCAAGTAGTTTTAAACAACAAATAAGAAGAAATTCCCTAAACTATAGACTAGGCAAAAGCATTCCTACTTTTCCTAATTCCCTATAGTTATGGCTCTGATCCCAATCTGTCACACCCCAACCGATGGCGGAAACATCAGGATGTGACGAACAAATCGCTCAAAGCTTCATAACAATATGTGACAGTATAATTTAAATTAAATTTCATAGAAAAAGCTAAAATGTGATACAATATTCAATTATAAACAACATTGTTTCAAAACATAACATCAAATAAATGTTTATTCTAGGTATGTTTCTAAGTCCACCTAAATCTTGTTTCTTCACTTAGCATCATCTCGTCTATCAACCTACAACATGTATTAAAATATGATCAACAACAAGTTGGTGAGTATAAAAGTTTTCATACATAGCATAAAATAGATTAAAAAGTTTAACTAGCTCATATCCAACACGAATAACATAGATACAACTTGTATGGGTCGGTTTGGGTCGGTTTTTACTAGTATCCATAACCATAACCATAACCAAACTTCGGTTATGGTTAATAGGTTATGAAGTCGGTTATGGTTCGGTTTTGGTTAATATCGGTTAAGTAACCAAGCAAGGTTTGAAATAAATAGGGTTGTGCACGATTTGAACTTAGCTTGAGCCTATTTTATAAGATAGCGAAGACTAAACTTTTTGGTTAAACTACCGATTTAGAGTTCTTTTTAATAAGGTAATTCTCAAACAAAAACAATTATGGCCATAACACCTTAGTTCTTTATCAAAATAAATGACATCTATATCAAGATCATTTTGTTACTAACATACTTTTATCTTAGTAAAAATCCTCTATATGGTTTTGTAAAACACAAATCTATTATATATAGTTAACATCACAACTTCGGTTCGGTTTCGGTTATATTTGGTTAACCAAAGCTTCATAACCATAACCATAACCGATTGAGCGGTTATACAAAGTTTCATAACCATAACCATTGGTTATATTGGTTATCGGTTATTAGTGGTTCGGTTATGTCGGTTATGGTTCGGTTATCGGTTATGGCGGTTAATTTGCTCACCCCTAGATACAAGTTACTAATATGCTGAAACGGTGTAACAATATGTTCAAACCCAATTATACAACGAAAATTTGCCTTTCCCAAGATATTAGCGGGAGGTTAACATGTTTAACTTAACAATAGCCCAAGACTAATGGGTGGTGCGTTAATCCTATAGCGCTATAATTGTTAAGGTAGGCTAGCAAAGCTAATGAGCATATATCGACACAAAGAGTTTACATAGCATGCGAGATTTACAAGCATCATATACTTTCATGTTTAAGCATGGATAGAGTGTGACTAAAATATGTTTCAAGTGTTATGTTTTGTATAAGATACATGTTGCACCCAATGGGTAAAAAGGTTAAATGTCATCGAGTATACTCACGGTTTCGCAAGCTTCCCACTTGGTAATCCGCGAGTTTTGTTGGTTGATTAAGATGGAGCACCAAGTCCTTCTACATGAAGAAACATAGGTGTATGAGTATCGGATATTAACGAAGGATTAAGGATTCGAAATTTAAAGTACATGAAAATATACATTTGAGAAAATAATCATCTAGCACATAATACTTAGATGATGTAACTTAACACTTTGACAAATGACCACTAGGTTATCATGAAAGGTTTGGTTACTTGGGATATTATACATATTATGTAGCATATATTATAAGTTTAAGTCCAATAATAATACAAGAACATCATATAAGTCATGCATGAGGTAGGAAGATAAATCTTCCATTTAGGCACCTCTTTGGTATTCACCACTACACATGTTGTCATAGACAATAAGGAGGGACATGAACATACATTAAGGAATGAAATACCTACTATCTAACTAAGAAAACATAAAGTGATGTGTGGATTTACAAGTAGGATAGCCCAAAATAACCATATAATCACACAAGTTCAAGTTTAATACTTGTTCATCACTTGTGAGTTAAAACTCTATCAAAACATAATGTTTTTGAAGATTAAACCTCTAGATTTACATATCACAACCTTGTGTTTAAGCTCACATAACCATGGTTTTGATTAATGGCATAAGGACATAGGAATGTGTTGAGAAATCTCAATTTAAAGTGTGTTAAACAAGAGTTTATACAAATCAGAAAGTTTATTGCACTTTGGAGCCATTTATGGTGATGTTCCAGCCTAGGTTTTTCATGGAAAACCTGTGGAACATACCTAAGATTGTTCCAGGTGATTAGAAAGAAGAATCAATGAAAAAGATGGAAGAATGATGAAGTTATGCTCACTTTAGTAACTTGAAACAATTATGATGTTGCTACTGATTTCTAGCTGAAATGAGAGTGATTTGAGATTGTTTAATGAGTTGCAAAGTGGAAAAAGTGTGGAGGAGGCTTGGGCTTTATAGGGGATGAATTAGGGTTGATTAGGTGAGCATTTAAGGAAAGAAACACACTTAGAAACACAAAAATGCCCAATCCCATTGCTGATTTAGAGATTCTGCGGATCGCACTTCGTCGTGGGGCGGAAAGGAGGCGGGGCTGGCGAGTCATGGACCGTGAGGCTCCTGTCTGATGGATTTGTTCAATTTTTGTACAACTTTGGTCCCTATAATTCCTTGTTTGATGTATGTTAGGGTGTTTTAAACATAAGGAATTATCATCAAGGGTATTTTATGTAATTTAATCATAAACCAAATATAAAACACATATAAACAAGTATAATCAAGTATTTTTTTTAGATTTAGTATCGAATTTGCATAAATTGAGCATATACATCACGTGTTTGTAAGTTTAACGTGTTTCGCATAAACGATGAATAAAGTATCACATGTTTGATCAATCTAAGCGTATGAACAAGTATGAAATTTGTATAGCATGAATGTAAAGAAAATACGAATTTTATTATGGTCCAAGTCTCGAATTTTACAATGACTACAACGAAAGGATGAATACAAGAACATAAGACTTCGAAAAATAGAAATATAAACAACGTTTTCTAATTATGGAAAGTATGAAAAAGCAGGGCGTTACATTTCGTATGTCAATCTTTTAACTATAACTGGTATACTACCAACCTGCTTTTCATTTTTAAAATCCAGATTCTTCTTTAAGTAGAAAGTCTTCACCAACTTTTCACGAAAACCAATTTATGGGAAACATCAAAATCCACGAAACATAGTTTTCATAGGTTTTTCGTTCTTTTCAGTTTACAAATTTCCACATATTTGTCTTGTCCTGCGAAGAATAACTACTCACACTTACGAAAAACCCACCTCATGAAAAACCGTTCACGAAATACACTTCTTCGTGAGTTATATCAACGAAGAACCAAACATATTTTGTGAGTTTATTCCTTTTCTCGGTATCATCATGAAACACACTTGGGCTGCATTAATCTTTCGTGGACTCTATTCATGGGCTGATCCATCTATTCTTCGTGGGCCTATTCCTTTTCTTTGTGGACTTGGGCTCACGAAATACCTTATAATATCTTTCACGAAATGCCCATCATATTTTTCGTGGACAATTGTTTTTCGTGGGCATTCGTTTTTTCATAGAAAGTTCACAGTTGCATTTTATGTTGGTTTTAAGTTGTTTGTTTTCAGTCCACCATGAGTACACACCTTTGGGGTTGGATTCCTAATGCGAATACATTAACACGTATACGCAAAAGGGTTTATCACCTTCACGGCCCAGTCTCCCACACCCTCGTCCTCATCAGTTCCATCCCAAGCGAGTTTAATTATGTCTAATCAATGGGCGTTTGTTGCCAATCGGAATCAAAGTATTCGAAGTCCTCTTTTGAGCGAGAATGAAACCGGAAGTAACAACCGTCCACTAAAGCTCATGCATATGAACGAGTATCCCGGATGGTAGGATAGATTTCATACGTACATTCTTGTGTAAAACACGGAGTTGTGGTTGTGTTTTACTTCGGAATTCGATCAAGCACTGAAAGAAGTCGGTTCAAGTCCCGCTTCTTTTGCCGATCTAACGGCCGACGAGAAGAAGGCATATGATTTAGAGAAGAAGGCGTTCTCAATTCTAACTCAAGCCTTAAATAAAGATAATTATCATCAGTTTGTGAGCTTTAAAATGACAAAGGGTTTATGGGATGCATTAAAGGTGAGAGGTCAAGGAAATATGGCGTCACGCAAACTGAGACACTATTTGCTCAAAAAGGAATTCGACGGCGTCATGTGTATGGAAAAGTAGTCGCTGGGAGATATGACAAGTCGATTTAATCACTTGCTGAGTGAGTTGGGTAATTATGGGTATCATTAACTCCACAAGAGGTTGTTACCAAGTTTGCCCATGCATTGCCACTTCAATGGAATGGATTCTTGGAGATTCTAAAGTATAATGGCACTTCGGCTACGACCAACATCCATGATTTCATTCAGCTGCTGGAGAACAAAGACCAAGAAGAAATCAGGAAGGAAAAAAGAGTTCCGGTGGCACAAAATCCTGAAATGTATTACGGAAATTGTGGAAGAACTAGTACAGTTGCAAGACCTGCTCAACATGCTCCGCTATAAATGGCTTTTGTCTCAAACACCAATATGTTTGCAACACCACAAACAGATGCCTTAGAGCAAAACTATTAGTCTACTGGAGTACCATCATTTCTTGATCCAAACTACAACGGTTAACAACAAGCTTGTTATGGAAACACTTCATCAACAGTCAATGCTAGTCAATCAATTATTCCAAACACAGTTCGGCTAGACACTTCAAGTTTCTTAAAAGTGAGTGTTGAGGTGGCAAAGGAACACACGGAGCTGTTAAACACTTTGGTGAGCGCATACTATGGGTTAGTAGCAGGGCAAATTGGAAACATCAATTTGACTCAGGAAGATTATCAGCAAATAGATAAGGATGAAATGGATTTTATGGATATCAAGTGAGCATTTCCTAGTGCAGTGAGGTGAGGAAAAGATTACATGGAAAGAACTGGTAGAACAAACTTGGAAAGCAAAAAAGACACCAAGTATGGATTCGATAAGCAAGCGGTCAAGTGCTTCAATTGTGGTGAACGAGTTCATTTCAAACAGGAATGCACTAAGCCAGCTAAGCATGGGAACCAGAATCAGTTCAGAAGTCAAGGCAACCAATCGAATCAAAATCAAACCAGTAATAATGAGCATGCCTTGATGCCTGTGAACAATTCTCATCAACCAGGAGCATGAAACAACAATCAAGCTCTTATGGTACAAGTTGATGAAGGTTGTGAATGGTTGATTCAACTAGGTAGCGGTGATTAGGGTGGAACAACTTGTCATGTCAAGGATCTAAAACACACTTGTGGTGGAGAATCTTCAGAAGATGAAGACAGTTCTGGTTATAGTGGAAGTTCGGATGAAGAAAGTTCAAGTTCAGGTGAAGACGGTATGGATGAAGTGTCACGTAAGACCATTGATGCAGATGTTGAAAAGTTTTTGGGTGAAGCTAAAGTAGTGAATTCCAAAAGATTATTTTTGGTGGATCAAGCTGCTTATTCTTCTTCTTGTCATCATTTAGCCTTCATGGCTAATGTTGGCGGTTCATCAAGTCAGGTATGTGTCGATAACCCAAAATCTGATTAGTGTGATAGTTGTGTTGATTTAAGTGCTAAATTATCTGAGTTGCAAAGCAAATAAGATGATTTTCAAAGCAAATATGACTTGACTTTTATCCACAATCAAAGTTTGATCGTGGATCTTTCAAAATGCACATAGGCCAATATGTTTCATAAAAATCATGAAAAGGATTTTAAAAAGGTAATTAACACATTAAGAGAAGATCTTTCCGGGCTAAAGAAAACAGTTTCAAGAAAACAAACTGCAATAAATAATTACATCAATCGGCTCGAGGAAACACAAAAGGAATTGGCTTGTGCTAAGTGTGAAAATGAGGCAATCCAGCTTAAGTTAGATAGTTATTCAAACTCTAGGTATGTGCTAGTTCACATTATTGACATACAGAAAAAGAAGAAAGATGTCACGTGCATTGGATAAAATAAGTGTCCTCCACCTGTTAGAAACAATTATACCGCAATGCCTGATGAGGAAGATAAGCCTCAGTATGAGCCATCAGTTCTATTAGACCTTGAGGAATTCGCAGTTGGGTTCGGTTTCAAAAAGGAAGTATCCTCAGATTCCGATGAATCAGGAGATGCGAAAGTGTCAACACCATAATAAAATTAATATCCTCCAGTCATTATTGAGGATGCTGATTCTTCAGATGATGAATCCGAGGACACTATCTCTGCACATTCTGATGCAGTGATCAAAGAAGAGGACATACCTCTCGAGAATCATATTCTATGTGATCCTCCCGCAAAACCTGCTAAGACTGTTCTGGTTGAGTCCATTTCTACACAAGACTCTGAGAGTGTGAATTTGGTGTATACTCTGGTTGGTGATGATAAAGTCTATTCAAAGAAAGACTTTCCGACTAAAAATGTAAATAAATCTCTAATCAGTAAAATTTTTGAGGACTCGACAAGTAAGTTTTTGGGAGAGTCGAGTTCAAGAATTGTGGTAACACAATGTCCTCCGATCCCAAAAGCTGAAATTCGAAAACAATATGGCAACCAGAAATTACCAACAAAGAAAAATCAGGAAAACCACACTAAGTCAAAAGGAAAATTAACGACTCAAGGTCGAAAGGAACAAAATAAAAGAAAGAACCAAAAGATGAACTTTGTGAAGTCGAAAGGAACCGATAAACATGAAAAATTTGAAAATAAATCTGTAGATTATGATAATCAAGTTAAATTTTAAAAAAAGATGGTCAAAACAATTTAGGACCAAGTACTTTGAAATCATAAAATTCCCCAAAGAGACATCAACATGATACTTCGGGGTTTGTTGAACGAAGATCATGTTTCGAGTGTGGTGAATTTAGACATTTCATTCGAAATTGTCCATATCTTCATAATTTAAAGGCTAAAGTTGATGTTCCCCGTGAGCAAAGTTACCAAAAGCGATCTGTTTCTTCAAAACAAGATCCCTGTCTTGTGAAAGGACGTGAGAAGAAACCGAAACGCAAACAAAACAAGGTAATTGAAAAGGCTCTTAAAACCGATGAGGTTCAAAAACAGTTTGTTTCTGTCAAACCTGAAAATTCTAAAACTTCAAACAATCATAAAGTTAAAATTTCAAATAATCAAACTGGTAAAACCTGACAGTCATGGAACCCTAAATTGGTCATAAAATTCAGGGGGAGCATCACCATTTCCAAACCATCACGAAGTTGAAATAACTTTTGTCGATGAAAACGGAAGACCCAAGTCCACGAAGGCTTGGGTCCCTGTCGCAACCCCCGTCCCCTAATCACCCGGGAACGTGCAGCCGCAAGCCAGTATCAATGGTATCGGTGTTTATCAATTTTGGCAGTGGAATTTACATCAGGACCGTAGTTAGGAAATATTTTATTAGAGTAAAATATCAAATTTTTATAATATTAAACACATGGAAAAATCCCAAGTTTCTATTATAAACATGTTTATAGGGATAAATCCTAATTTATTGAATAAAACATCTTCTTTATTTAGGTAACTTTTATAGGCACTTTTCCAAGACTTTAGTGCTGTCCAGCTAGCTACTATTTAGCTTTCACTTTTTGTTACCCGAAACGCGTTTAAAAACATTTTATCAGTGGGAAATACTGGTGAGTGAATCCCAATATAATCAAGAAGAGTTTTATCATTTTACAGTATTGAGGGCGATCTCGCAATTACATTTGTTTATATGTCTACTTTAATTACCACCCACAGTACTGTCAACCAGACTTGTGGTCATGTTACTACTTACAGTGCAGTGACAAATTATGTATACAAAATCCCAACATACCGATGATATTTGTAAAATAAAAATACTCAATCACTGTTAAGTATAAATTAAAACACTTGAGGTTTTGTAAAAACAGTTTGCAAAAAGGTTTACAAAAAGGAGATTACTCACATTGCTATCTTTTGTAATTTCTTGTGGCTTCTTGTTTATAATATATAAATTTTAAATAATGCACACGTGTTAGTATAATAACCCAAATTTTACATTAGTTATACCCTCCCCGAGACAGAACTCCAACGACTACGTTGGGCGGAGCCTCGACAGCCGTTGCGGAGCATTAGATCAATCGGGCAGCGTATCTAATACGTAACCGGGTGTTATGATACTTACAACGAGGCAGAGCTTCGCTAATTAGGGGGTATTATGCTAGAAATTATAATTTCTATGTAGAAATATTGAGAGAGAGATCGAGCTCTGAACATTTGACAACTGAAGCCTGAGGCCTCTATTTATAGGTCTGGTCGTCCACCTTGTCGCGCTCCGCGTAAGCCGAAGGCAAAGCCTTCGCGGCCCGCGATGTAGGGTATGTAGGGCGAGCGTAAGGGTCTTCACGGCCCCGCGAAGGAGACCACAAGGGTCTTCGCGGCCCGCGAGCGCCCCCTGAATATTGTTTTTTTTTTATTTTTTTTAAATTAAAGTATTTTGGGTCTATTATTCTTATACGGGGTGTATTTTAGGACGTATAGGGACGTTCTAAATATTTTTAGGTGTGTCAGAAATATTTTAGGAGGGTTGTTATATCCTCCCCCACATTTTTTTAGAACTCGTCCTCGAGGTCTACTGGAACAGGTGTGGGTATTTCCTCTGCATTTCTGATTCAAGCTCCCACGTGTATTCTGGTCTTCTCTTGGAGTCCCACTTTACTTTGAGTAATACCAATTTCTTGTGTTTGAGATTCTTGATTTTTCTATCTTCAATTTGTAGAGGCTTCTCTACAAACTTAAGTTTCTCATTTACCTCTATATCATTAAGAGGCACTACTAGTGATTCATCGGCTAAACACTTTTTGAAATTACATACATGGAATACATCATGTATTCCTGCCATTTCTTCTGGCAGTTGTAGCTGATAAGCTACACGTCCTATTCTTTTAGTAATCTCAAAAGGTCCAACATACCTATGTCTTAGCTTTCCCCTTTTGATGAATCTGATAATTCCCTTCCACGGAGAGACTTTTAATAACACCTTGTCACCTACCTGAAATTCCAACGGCTTTCGCCTGTTATCAGTATAACTCTTCTGTCGATCGTGTGCTGCTTTCAGTCTTTCATTGACTTGAATAATCTTGTTTGTTGGGTCTTGTACTATTTTTGTTCCAGACAGTTGCTTTTCTCCAATTTCTGTCCAACAGACTGGAGTTCGGCACTTTCGTCCATAAAGTGTTTCGAATGGTGCAGCATTGATACTGGTATGATAGATGTTATTGTAAGAAAATTCTATCAATGGTAGATGATCGTCTCAATTTCCTCCGAAATCAATTACACAAGCTCTAAGCATATCTTCCATTGTCTGAATTGTCCTTTCGCTTTGTCCATCCGTTTGAGGATGATAAGCTGTGCTTAGATTTAGTTTGGTTCCCATTAATTTTTGGAAACTTGTCCAAAAATGAGAAGTAATGTCACACCCCGACCACGTAAAACAACAAATCATGGCGGAAACGTCAGGGAGTGTTGTAACAGAATTATTTTTTTATAACCATGGATACAAAAAGTTTCGTTTTATTGATTTCCTTAAGTAATTTACATTGTCTTTAAGTTAAACAAACAAGTTACACATCGTCTATCATTGTTTTTATGTCACTAAGGCCTCGTCCAGATCCTATGTGAACTTGCATTCTAGCAAATCAACATCATGCAACACCACCTGAAACATATGTGAAAATAAAAGTCAGCAAAGAAATGCCGGCTAGTACATAGGTTTTGTGAGAGTGTCGGATTCATGGCTCGTATACATGTTGCAATACCTTGTTTTTGAAAAGTGAAACCTCGTTTTTGAAAAGTATTTGGTATTGCAATGTGTTTAACCAACTCAAAACTAGTTGGTTATAGTTTATAAAATCTCGTTGCCATGAATCTTAACCCAAAACCTTTGTTTAAGTAAACCAAATTGTAAATCGTTCTCGTAATAAAACACGTATGGTTTATATCGTTTAGAAAATATCGTTAGTCGTCATCGTTTTGAAATCATTCGTCCAAGTGAACTAAATAACGCCACGAAATGTAATATGATAAAAGCATTTATATATAAGAAGTACCAGCGGCGTATCTACCATGATTTTATCACATTACACCCGTCCCGTTATTTAAACACTTACCAAAAACCCAGCGTTCAATTGTACTTGTTTCCAAATCGTTTATGTTATCGAAACCAATTGTTCAAATCGTTTAACTCGTTTAAATCGTTCAATCGTTCAAAATCGTTCTCGTTTTAATTGTGAAAACTACTTTTGGTCGTCTCGCTAATAACATTCAAACCATCACAACTCGTTTCTCGTTCAACTCGTATTAACAAACCACCAAAGGGTAAGTTAACCATCAGATTCTGTCGTTACCCACATTACCCCCATACATAACCATGGGTGTAGTCCGATAACGGGATTTGTAAGATCCTATGGTACCATAACCTAATACTGGTCGGCTTGATCATTGTTAATGAATGTCATTCATTATGTAAATACGTCCAACAAGTTCGTTTACATTATCGAAATCGTTATCGTTTAATATAAACCATAGTATTCGTTTTTGAAAACATCGAAATCGTTTAACACATATGAATCACCCCAAAACAATTGAAAACAGTAAAATAGGGGAACTATGTACTCACATTGAATTGCAAGTATCCTTGATCTATAGTGAACTAACAAAGCTCGGGTAAACCAAGGAAATCAAGTCTTACCTAGTAATCAGATCACAAAGTTAATAAATCGACACCTAAATCGGAAGATCGGGTAGAATAAGGTTTCGTAAACCAAATGAGTATTGGAACTCATGTGATATGGTTTAACAAAGCCTATATTCTAAACCGGAACCTATCCTAAGTGCTTACGACCCGTTAAGGTAGCTTATGCTACGTTAACGCGTCGTGCGCGCAAACGCGCGTTCGAGACGTCTAACTAGTCCTTGGATAAGTATTATATGCCTTAACATGCTTAAATATGTTGCATAATCAGTTAGGTGACAAATGTTTAAGTTACATATGCTTAATTACCAATTATGCATGAAAAGGGCATTTTGGTCATTTACCTAAGCCATATAAACTACCTATCATACAACTACTTAAACTATGTGAGCATAAGGTATAACCTCAGAAGGTTATTCCCTATACAACTATGGTCACTAAACATACTTGGTCGGATCCTAATGATCGACCAAATGGGTCGTGTTCGAAAGTCTAATAGGTGGTTTAGACCGCTTGACTTACGACTCTACACAAGCACTAAACTAAAAGTGACGAGCTAAGCATGTTAAAACATGCTTAACTAAGTTAGAAAACTGGTTTGGTATCAAAACAAACGGTTTTGATACCCTAGAATAGTTTGGTTACAAAATACGCATAAATGCGTATTTTGACCGAAACTATGACTCGTCACTACGCCTAGTCAACGTGGTAATCATTTAGGTATAGTTAAGGGACTATGACCATCGTGATTATGCTCATGTTGCGAAGTTCAAACGAACTTTGTGTTGACCATTGACTGGTCAAAGCAGAAAGTCAAACACTGTTTGACTTTCTCGCTAGGAAAGCGATTAAAGAACGAAGGAAGCTTACAAAGTGTGACAACCCTCACAATTACAGGTATCCGTACAATAAATTAATGTTTAATTAGTGCTTAATTACTGTGCTTGATTTCAATTGTGATTAAACTGCTTTCTGTTTTCTGATACAAACATACTCATGCATCACATTGTATTACTGTCACTTCATTCATTACATACAAATAATAGTGACAAACTTGATGCACAAAGCACAGTTAGCACACTAAACGGATAAACCAGAAAACATGCTGACATTGCCAGCACCAAAACAGACATTGTTCTGAGGCCAGTATGAGCCCGGAGTAGATTACTACACTAGTAGGGAGTGTAGGGAGGTGAGGACCATAAAACTGTGTCACTAGGTGATAGTTATAGTGATCGGAAGTGGCTAAAACATACTTTAATTACAAAATTATGCACTACATATAAAAATTCAGCTTTTAACAAAGCTAGTAAAGTGTAGAAACTTGTCAAAATAATTCTAGACACTTTCCAAAGTGTTGATAATTTATTGTGTCACTAAAAATAACATAAAAGACACTTTATAGCTTTACTTAGCACTTTAACGGATCAACATCCAACCGAACAACCGGACTTTACCCAGAACATAAAAATATTGCCAAACACACAGTTTTTACTTTTCTGAGCTAGTTAGGGTCCCCGAACACCCTAACACCCTTTAAATTAATAAACACATAAATATCCTAACTAAGTACCATTGGATTTCAACTAAATGTGTAACCATACCATTACACCCCAACCATACCCCCCCCCCCCCCTAAATGACGGTCACAAGGGTGGGACACACCCTTGTTCCTTTTGATTATTTTATTGATTAATGTTGGTTATCAAGATGACATGTTACATGTTGGTTAATGGGACTTTTGGATTATAAATAAACACACTAGATATCTCACTTCTCTCATCACCAACACAACAACAAAGTTATCCCCTCTTCCCTTCCATCACTCACGGCCGCACCCACACACCACCCTATCATCACCATCAAGCTTGGTTCTAGCCTTTTTCCATACTCTCAAAGGTGCAAGAGGTCATACAAACAAGCTCGGTGCTTTCAGAAGTTCAAGAACCGCTCTAGATTTCTTTTATCCACCACATTTACACCTTGTTTCTTCCCTAGCCTTGTGCTAGTAGTAAGTGTTCTAAATCACCATCTTGATCTTGTTTATGATGGTTAATAGTTGATTTAATGGTTAAAAATTATGAAACACTAAAGAACTTACATTAAAGTCTTGAACATAAGGTGAATAGGGTGGATAAAGAGAAGATATGTGTGTAAATCATGTGAATCTTGTATAGTTGTTATTATTTGATGTTGTTGTTAGTAGAAACAAGATGGATCATCATCTAGACATACTAGTCCATGTTTGAGAGCATGAACTAGTAGGATGTAAAAGTTAGAAAGTTGAAGGATGATGGATCCATCCATTCATAAGTCTTGAACTTGAATAAACATAATTTTTCTTGTAAAATGAAGTTGTAAACTCGTGGATCTAAAGATCTACAAGTGGTTTTTCGAAAGAACCAAGCGGAAGATACTAGCTTTGTCATAACCCCGGGTATTTCATGAAAGAAGCACATTTATAGTAACTAAACAAGTGTGTAAACACTTGTGTAACAAGAAATTTAACAAATAAGTATTTTTGAAAATCTTGACTAGAAGTTGTGAAACTTCAAGTTCTTTAAAAATCAGGTTTTCAAGAAACTAATCTTATTTTTAAAGATAACAAAACCTACTAAATACACTAGTAACTTACTACATATTTTTACACACCTTCAAGTTCATGAGTTTATGATTTAGGTTTATTTTTGGTCAAGACTAGTGATTAAATATTGTTTGTTGTGATTGTTAAATTGTTTGAATGATTTTGAAAAGAAAATGATACGCTAGAAAGCGTGGACACCTCCATTTACATAGGAAACTCTGGCGAAATTTTTCTAGAAATATAACACTTAGAAATATTTTTATAACAAATGGTTACAAATATACTTTTAACTTGGTTTTCAAAGTAAACTTCGCCATGATAATTATTTCAAAAATTACCAAGTACCGGAGGTGGATTTCCGTAAATAAAACTCCATAAATATATATTTGGAATATATATTTTATAATAAGACGCTTGTGTGATTGTTTGTTTATGATGTGAACTAGATATTTACCCTAAAAATAATATAACTGTAAAATATTATCAAATTACAACTCCAAAATAATACCCAAAACCCTCACGAAATAAATATTTAAGTTATGCATTTGATAAAGCAATACGAAACACTAAAACGTGACTTATGTAATATTTCGGGAAAATAGTCTTATACGTATATTTTGGTAAAATATTATTTTGGAAACTATAGAAATAAAAATATATTATTTTTGGGAAAAATACATATATTTTGGAGATACATTATTTTTGGACAAATGAGTTGAATATATTTTTTTTCTTTCCAAGTGGGAGATAAAAATATATTTTCTAGTATAATTAGATGATATATAAATTTTGAGAAAAATATATATTTTCTTGAACGATACATGATTAAACAAAATAAGGTTTATTTATATATATTTAAGTGACACTTGAAATACATGGTTTTGGAAATATATATTGGGAATATATTAACATATATTTAATTGGAACGATACACCGAAATACGACGCCATTACTTGGCAACATATACAAATACAAAAATACATGATGAGATACCCCCATCCTTGGGAAGGAAATACGAAGTTAAAATGCTTGAGAAGTATTAATACAGAAACACTGGATGAACAATTATTCCAAAACTAAATACCATTATTATAACGTGGAATAATACCAGAATCATAACTCAAAAACATACATACTAAGACAAGGCACGACCCGTTCGTCTAATAGACATTAGACCATTGTAGGTAGTCGTGTTTGCCGCAGAGATTTGGGTTACAAGTACGAAGACGCAATACTGTGAGTTCATGTCCCCCTTTTCCCTTAACTGTTTTCAGTTTTTATACTTCGGGGGTGGAATACATGTTACAGTAATTACAGATACTTTTATACATGGTATGGTTAGCTTAAGGAGGGTTTACTACTAAGATCATGTGAGTGGGTAGGCTGGAACTTGAGGCCATTAATCCTCGTTGTAGGACCGAGGGACATTAGTGATAGATCTATTTGGGTGTAGCGAGCCCCACTCCTGAGCCCGCTGAGTGGACCAGGTGGTTACTAAGTGCCCGACACACAAATCCACTAGGTTTGAGTCTTCCTGCATCACTTCACACATATCATTGGCTTTGCAACCCAATGGTGATCTCTTTTTTCCTTAATTGCTACATACCAGGGATTTTCATACATACAGACATATTACGAATGGTTATACATACTCACTTACACATAAACTCGCTCAACTTTATGTTGATTTTTCAAACTACATGTATTTCAGGAAATTAGTAAATGGATGTGGCGGGCGTTGGAGTTTTTAAGCTGCGTTGTGAATAAAGATGTCATCCAAGTCATTAGGGCTTAGGAGACGTATCTTAATCCTAGACGAGATATGTGGTCCTAAACTCGGGTTCTTTTTAAAAATCTTTTGTTGAGTCTTTTGAACTCCTTAAAATATGTTATGATTTGTAACTTGAATTTGGTATTGACTTTTCAGACAATTATGTTGTACTTTTAAACTTAAAATAACGGATGTACATCTACTGATTTTATCATATAGTGTTGTTATGATCGTATGCAATGGTATTAAGAAGTCACACCAACAATCACGCTTCCACAAAAGTCAGGGTGTGACAGCTTGGTATCAGAGCTTCGGTCGTAGCGAACTAGGATTCTATCTTGAGTCTAGACTACGATCATTAGGGCTCTCACGAAAATGTTTTCACAACTTGTTTTTCATTGCATACACAAAACGTCCAGATCCAGGGAACAAACATTTTTACAAACAAAAGACACACATACACATTTCAAAATTTATATTTCAGCCTTAGAGGCTGAGGGAGGATCATTCTTAGAGGCTGAGGGAGGATCAGTCTTAGAGGCTGAGGGAGGATCAGTCTTAGAGACTGAGGGAGGATCAGCCTTAGAGGCTGAGGGAGGATCAGCCTTAGAGGCTGAGGGAGGATCAGTTTTAGAGGCTGAGGGAGGATTTAGTCTTAGAGACTAGGAGGATTGGTCTTAGAGGCCAGGGATTTAGTCTTAGAGACTGGGAGGATTGGTCTTAGAGGCCAGGGATTTAGTCTTAGAGACTGGGAGGATTGGTCTTAGAGGCCAGGGATTTAATCTTAGAAACTGGGAGGTTGGTCTTAGAGATCAGGGAATTAGTCTGAGAGGCTAGGGAGTTTAGTCTGAGAGACTAGGTGGGATAGTCTGGGAAGACTAGGATGAATATGTGGATACATGATTTCATTATGAATTGTCTTTATTTGCAATATACAAAGTGTTAAAGATTACTGTAAATATGCATGCTATGACTACTATATACCGGCACACACGTCACCTTCCTCAGGGAACGAATTGTCAGATAATAACGACCCTACGGCCACCGCCACAGATGATGAGACTGTACCTACGCCAGAGATGTTTACGTCAGACACTGAGAGTGACCCTGACATGCTAACCAAGGACGAGGACGACTTCCAACCGTCTGTGCTGCCAAACTTTGGCGATGAATTACCCTTGCTGATCGCTTCTTTGACGAGAATCTTTCTGTCATTCTTCTTTCGGTCCACGACCGTCTCATCATTTGGACACTTCGATGGCGAGCACATCATGGCTCCGATCCTCGACGCCGTACCTCTCGTGGTTATTTTCCCTGAGGATCCGCCTTTTTGACTAATTGTTTGATGACGACATTAATCTGCTTTTTGATGATCCTCCTGTTGACGCCCAGGACGATGGAAAATTAGATGAGAACATTGTTACTAATTGCACATTTTGAGATCCCTGTTGTCAAGCTACCCTCTGATTCCAGTATACACTCGATTTCAGACTCCTTCTAGTCTGTGACATTTACAGCCTTATAGACGGCCAGATTACATCTTTCTACTACTAACACAGACACCGGCGCCGTTAGGACTGCTGCAACTATCACCTGCTTGAGGCACCACACTGTTACACGACCCAGAGCCTGCTCCTGAGCTTGTTTCTGCACCTTTTGGGGCAGCTTGATGTCGCACCTGCTGAACCTGCACCTTTTACTTAATTATGACCCTGTTTATTTTGATCTACCAAGCATTGTACCCCTTACACCCGACCCAATACCTGCACCTAATGATCTTCCTATTAGTTAAGACGTTTGTACCTGCACCTTCACCCGCTGATGTTGCTCTTGTATAGACTGACGTCCATTGCACCAACATGCCTATTGCTTTCTTTCAAGACAAACCCGCACCCCGGAAAGGTACTCCAGGTCAGCACCCGCATGACGATCTTTTGCTACAACATCATTTTCTACGGCCTTACAGGCCGCACCGTTTACTACTTTCACCTCTACATCACTGGACGAGCCGATTTGATGGTTCCTATAATACACTATGCTAATTTTAGACCTACCATCCCTCACACTATGGAGACCACACACGAGATGAGTTGCTCCTGCAACATAACCTACAGTTTGAGGATATGAGACACAGAATGTTGGAGCTTGAGCTGACACCACAATTGGCAACTTCAAATGCAAAACATTACATAACCGAAAACATGATTTAAGTATCTACATCACAAGACAACATATTGTCTGAAAAGTTTATGTAAGATATCACGTCCTCCGCCCTGTCTGTTAGTAGTATACTTTGGTCTTCCACATCCATCAAAGATTCTTTTGGCACTCTCCCCTACTACTATTACACTTTTCCCAGGATTTGATGCTCGTTTCTTTACTGCCAAGCGGCAGATCAGCTAATTGCTTCGACGTATATACAAGCTCGAGGAGGGACTCACGCACGTTAACAGTTTACTTTTCTTTCCTCCTCCACCTCAGTCACCAGCACAGTTGGTCTCTGGATTATGAGGACCGCATTTGGGTAAAGACACTAATGATAAGCCGGGATGGTGGAGACATTTGAAAACCACATCTGACTATGTAATTTTGATACACTAAGATATTTAATGGGCAAGGGTAGGGTGACCCTGTGTCCCTGTAGATGTGATACATTTTGGAAGACAATACAATGGTGGGAAAGCCAATCATCACTAAACATGCGACAATACCTTGTGACCAATGACCAACGAGAGCTCAGTCGTTATGTCTTCGTCAAGCACGTTATTAATCTATTTGTGTGTGCTATAATTATAATACTACGTGCTTACTTGCTATGCTCTCATTAAACATAATTACCAAGTTACTTGGTTATACTATGATTATACTATTGCTTGATTGGTTGGTGTAATAACCTAATATGTGTATGTGCATATGATCTTTAAACAACTATATGCACTACCCGAACAAATAAGACCTGACCTAACCAATCTTCTCTTCAGAAGATGTCGATACCAGGGAACGTCGATACCAACAACCCTCTGCCGATAACAGCAGAGTCAGAACTGCAAGGGCGCATCTCGCAAGTCATCACACAACTTGAGGCCCTTCGCTCCGAACACGGCGGAGGCACCTCAGGAAATAACCCACCCAGCGGCTGCACTTACGAGCAGTTCTTGAACCACAAAGCTCGAGGATTCGACGACACTGGGGGTGCCTTAGCCTTTGTGCGTTGGGTGGAGAAGACGAATTCTGTCTTACAGCTGAGCAAATGCTCCCCAGAACATCAGGTCACGTACGTAGCTGGACTATTTGTAGATGGGGCTCTGTCATGGTGGAACCTTCAAGTTTAACCAATGGGCGAGACTGCTGTGAATGCTTTGACGTGGGACGAGCTGAAGGAACTGATGCGTAAAAGGTATTCCTCTAGGGCAGAAGTCCAGAAGTTGGAGACTGAATTGTGGAACTTGAAAATGGAAGGTCCAGAGATAGCTGAATATGTGCAGAAATTTGGCGAATTATCACAAGTTTCTTCGCGTTTGGTGGAACCAGAATCTAGGAAAATCGAACGTTTCATTGGGGGACTGGCACCTCAGATTCTAAGCCTGGTAACAACATCTAAACCTTCAACGATCACCGAGGCTATCAACATAAGTGTGGCGCTCACGGAAGAAGCAGTTAGACGAGGAGAATTTTCCACTGCGGAGGACATAAAGGAGACTCCTGTAGAGTTATCTGGAGATAACAAGAGAAAACTCGTAAATTTCAATAAAGTTACTCGGGTGAGTAACGAGAAGAAGGCCAAGAAGGGAAAAGACTACATGGGTATCCTACCTAAGTGCGACAATTGTTTACGTTATCATGTCGGGCGATGTAAATATTGAAAATGTGATAACTGTGGCAAGAGGGGGCATCCCAAGGAAACTTGCTGGCAAGGTACTGAAAGTAGATGTGGAGGCCAAGATGGTAGTGAGAATCATGGAGGAAACAACGACAATGACGAATATCAGGGCAGAACGAGTGACAAGCAGAAACGTGCACAAGGTTGTTTTAACTGTGGGAGCAAAAAGCATTTCAGAAGATATTGCCCTAGAAATATTCAAGCACAGGAATGAAAGCTCAACACCGGAGCTAGGGAGACAAGCCAGGAATTCAAGCATGGATATTGGTACGTCCCATATTACTCAATGTTATGCATCTGTATTACCAAATAGTGTTGCAAATTTTACGATTCGCGTCTCTAGAGTTGAGAGCATACTTGGTTTAGTAGCAAGTAAGTTAGATAATCCGCACATGAAAGTACTAGCTAGTAGGAAAGCTAGTGGGAGCCGACAAAGTAACTGGAAACATCATGATAGAACCCGGAGAGCGTGAGTTTATGCTTGAGCTACTGCCCGTTGAGTTGGGAAGCTTCGACAAGGAAATTGGATGGATTAGTTGCCGAGCGATTGAGTAGAAATTGATATCCGCACCACGATGACGAATGAAGAAACGATCGTGACTCACAAAGCAGGATATGCCTCTCCAGATCATGAATTGCTTGAGGGCATGAAAGTTGATGCGGAAAGGATGTGTTGTTTTCCGGCTCATGTCGGGGACAAGGGAGCCGGAGACCTAAAACTCGAAGATACCCCGTGATCAGAGAATATCCTGAAGTCTTCCTCGAAGACTTGCCAGAATTATCTCCCCAACGACAAATCGAATTTTTGCATCGATTTGATTCCAGGCGTCACGCCTGCAACCAACACACCCTAACGGATTACACCTTCGGAAATGCAAGGATTGACAGTGTAGTTTCAGTAGTAGATAGAGAAGGAAGATAACAGACCAAAATTTCCATTTGGGGTAACCCCAGTTCTGCTCATAAAGAGAAAGGACGATGATTTTCAAACAAACATCAAACTACCAGGAGCCGATCGAGCTAGCCAACAAGAGTCAACGACTCTTGCTAAGAACTGACGACTCACTTATTTAGTTAACTGCGAGGATCCAACCAGTATTTCCCGACTGATCGATGATCAAGTAGCTGTAAATTCAGGAAGAAAGTATACCGGGGGAAAATTTTGGGACAATAACTTGTTTTAAACATACACAAGAATGGCGTTTCCTACACGATGCACATAACGATTTTACACCGAATGCGAAACTCTGAGAATTTAGAAAACATGAGCTTAGGACCATCGGAACCCCAGGACCATATTCACTAAGGTTGTTACTTAGGAGCCACATCTGTTAACTCAAACAAACGTCATTAACCTGACACATATACCTGTCCCGTTGACCAAAAAGAGAGTACTTGAATTTCTCTTACTTCTAGCGAGTAGATGTTTGCATCTCTACTCCCCTTAATGGTAGTTGCATCATAATAATTTTCTCGCTGAGAGCGAACACACATTTGCTTCGATGTCTGGTCATTTCTTCACTTTCGCAGATACTCATTATTCCTTTTCTTGGAAACTTATCTGACATACACGCATCATTTGCTACGCATGTGGTTTCGTCTCGAACAAACACTTCATTGAAATTCAAATATTATTTTGCCAAACCTAATTACTGATTCATGATTCGAATGACCTACATTATTGGTATTGTTGGCTCTTTTGTTACCAAGTCAACACACTTTCTTGGAACTTCACTTATTTCAAGTAACATTCATGGTTTATCATCGTAACCATGCTGGGATTCCCTAGTAAATGCATACGTTTATTAACGGATTACGCCAGAACCAAGTTCAATTGCTTGAACTTATTCATTTCGCATATTCAGTTTAAGACGTCATATGATGTATTGAGAGCATCATATTCAAATCATTGGCAAAGATTCTTTTGTTTCGAGTCGTAGTAGACTTGTTTGGTCTACGACTTCGCTAAATCATTTGTTGGTTACGACACCTTATGGGGATACTTTCACAAAATTGAAGCTTGCGCTTATGTGGTTACTCACTTCATACACGGATTTAATTGATTATCTGATAACTTGCCCTAAATCCGTCTTGTTCATCACGATTAAATCGGTCTCAACAACGTTGTGTGTTGAGGCAAAGGTACATAGATTCATTTCATATCACAGTGTACCTCCTAACGATTCTTTTACAATCAATCGAATGCCTTGCGGTACTTATTGCGTTCTCACCTTCAACCAAAAACAACGGCTCTTTGATGTTCCATACTCAACTGAAAACTCTCTGACATTATGTAAAACAAACCTTCTGGCTTGTTTCAGTACATGTTCATTTGATTTCCAACACGATGAACTTGTTCAGTCACCGTCATACTTGAATCATGTCAGTATGACACCTTGTGGTGTCATTACAAACTTGTAACTTCTGCTAATCAAGGTCAATCGTTTCACACAAAACTGCATATACTTTCGTTTGGCTTGTCATTTAAACATTTCTGATGCAACTACGAATCAAGACAATGATACACCAGATTCACTTGTATTTCATTCGCCGTACTTTCGCAATTCGAAAATGTCAACACACTAAACCTCACCATTCAATTATTCGAGGGTTGACATATCATTTCACTAGTGTGTTTGAGTAGTTGATATTGAATTCATAAAACGGATGCAAGGGTTCGTGAAAACTCGGTTGCATATTATGATCGATCGTTTGAGGATCTTATTAGTCAAACCTCCTCTTTTTGTGGAACCCTGCTAGCTTGATTACGCTAGTCTACACGTCAAATACGTACTGTACCTTTGACATCAAATGCTATGAGCACACACCTTTTAACCGTAGGATTCGGGTTGTTATATATTCTTGGACTCACCTAATGTGGGTAAGGTTTGATTCGGTTTGGTGATTTTCTACCTCAGTATTATTCATATATATACATGTGTGACGAAACCATAAGGGATTAAGGTAGTACAAATTTCGAGGAAGAAATTTTCTTAACGGGGGGAGAATGTGACAACCCTCACAATTACAGGTATCCGTACAATAAATTAATGTTTAATTAGTGCTTAATTACTGTGCTTGATTTCATTTGTGATTAAACTGCTTTCTGTTTTCTGATACAAACATACTCATGCATCACATTTTATTACTGTCACTTCATTCATTACATACAAATAATAGTGACAAACTTGATGCACAAAGCACAGTTAGCATACTAAACGGATAACCCATAAAACATGCTGACATTGCCAGCACCAAAACAGACATTGTTCTGAGGCCAGTATTAGCCGGGAGTAGATTACTACACTAGTAGGGAGTGTAGGGAGGTGAGGACCATAAAACTGTGTCACTAGGTGATAGTTATAGTGACTGGAAGTGCCTAAAACATACTTTAATTACAAAATTCTGCACTACGTACAAAAATTCAGCTTTTAACAAAGCTAGTAAAGTGTAGAAACTTGTCAAAATAATTCTAGACACTTTCCAAAGTGTTGGTAATTTATTGTGTCACTAAAAATAACATAAAAGACACTTTATAGCTTTACTTAGCACTTTAACGGATCAACATCCAACCGAACAACCGGACTTTATCCGGAACTTAAAAATATTGCCAAACACACAGTTTTTACTTTTCTGAGCTAGTTAGGGTCCCCGAACACCCTAACACCCTTTAAATTAATAAACACATAAATATCCTAACTAAGTACCATTGGATTTCAACTAAATGTGTAACCATACCATTACACCCCAACCATACCCCCCCCCAAATGACGGTCACAAGGGTGGGACACACCCTTGTTCCTTTCGATTATTTTATTGATTAATGTTGGTTATCAAGATGACATGTTACATGTTGGTTAATGGGAGTTTTGGGTTATAAATAAACACATTAGATATCTCACTTCTCTCATCACCAACACAACAACAAAGCTCTCCCCTCTTCCCTTCCATCACTCACGGCCGCACCCACACACCACCCTATCACCACCATCAAGCTTGGTTCTAGCCGTTTTCCATACTCTCAAAGGTGCAAGAGGTCAAACAAACAAGCTCGGTGCTTTCGGAAGTTCAAGAACCGCTCTAGATTTCTTTTACCCACCACATTTACACCTTGTTTCTTCCCTAGCCTTGTGCTAGTAGTAAGTGTTCTAAATCACCATCTTGATCTTGTTTATGATGGTTAATAGTTGATTTAATGGTTAAAAATTATGAAACACTAAAGAACTTACATTAAAGTCTTGAACATAAGGTGAATAGGGTGGATAAAGAGAAGATATGTGTGTAAATCATGTGAATCTTGTATAGTGGTTATTATTTGATGTTGTTGTTAGTAGAAACAAGATGGATCATCATCTAGACATACTAGTCCATGTTTGAGAGCATGAACTAGTAGGATGTAAAAGTTAGAAAGTTGAAGGATGATGGATCCATCCATTCATAAGTATTGAACTTGAATAAACATAATTTTTCTCGTAAAATGAAGTTGTAAACTCGTGGGTCTAAAGATCTACAAGTGGTTTTTCGGAAGAACCAAGCGGAAGATACTAGCTTTGTCATAACCCGGGTATTTCATGAAAGAAGCACATTTATAGTAACTAAACAAGTGTGTAAACACTTGTGTAACAAGAAATTTAACAAAGAAGTATTTTTGAAAATCTTGACTAGAAGTTGTGAAACTTCAAGTTCTTTAAAAATAAGGTTTTCAAGAAACTAATCTTATTTATAAAGATAACAAAACCTACTAAATACACTAGTAACTTACTACATATTTTTACACACCTTCAAGTTCTTGAGTTTATGATTTAGGTTTATTTTTGGTCAAGACTAGTGATTAAATATTGTTTGTTGTGATTGTTAAATTGTTTGAATGATTTTGAAAAGAAAATGATACGCTAGAAAGCGTGGACACCTCCATTTACAGAGGAAACTCTGGCGAAATTTTTCTAGAAATATAACACTTAGAAATATTTTTATAACAAATGGTTACAAATATACTTTTAACTTGGTTTTCAAAGTAAACTTCGCCATGATTTTTATTTCAAAAATTACCAAGTACCGGAGGTGGATTTTCGTAAATAAAACTCGATAAATATATATTTGGAATATATATTTTATAATAAGACGCTTGTGTGATTGTTTGTTTATGATGCGAACTAGATATTTACCCTAAAAAAATATAACTGGAAAATATTATGAAATTACAACTCCAAAATAATACCCAAAACCCTCATGAAATAAATATTTAAGTTACGCATTTGATAAAGCAATACGAAACACTAAAACGTGACTTATGTAATATTTCGGGAAAATAGTCTTATACGTATATTTTGGTAAAATATTATTTTGGAAACTATAGAAATAAAAATATATTATTTTTGGGAAAAATACATATATTTTGGAGATACATTATTTTTGGACAAATGAGTTGAATATATTTTTTTTTCTTTCCAAGTGGGAGATAAAAATATATTTTCCTATTATAATTAGAAGATATATAAATTTTGAGAAAAATATATATTTTCTGGAACGATAAATGATTAAACAAAATAAGGTTTATTTATATATATTTAAGTGAGACTTGAAATATATGGTTTTGGAAATATATATTGGGAATATATTAACATATATTTAATTGGAACGATACACCGAAATACGACGCCATTACTTAGCAAGATATACAAATACAAAAATACATGAATGAGATACCCCCATCCTTGGGAAGGAAATACGAAGTTAAAATGCTTGAGAAGTATTAATACAGAAACACTGCATGAACAATTATTTCAAAACTAAATACCATTATTATAACTTGGAATAATACCAGAATCGTAACTCAAAAACATACTTACTCAGACAAGGCACGACCCGTTCGTCTAATAGACATTAGACCATTGTAGATAGTCGTGTTTGCCGCGGAGATTTGGGTTACAAGTACGAAGACGCAATACTGGGAATTCATGTCCCCCTTTTCCCTTAGCTGTTTTTAATTTTTATACTTCGGGGGTGGAATACAAGTTACAGTAATTACATATACTTTTATACATGGTATGGTTAGCTTAAGGAGGGTTTACTAGTTAGATCATGTGAGTGGGTAGGCTGGAACTTGAGGCCATTAATCCTCGTTGTAGGACCGAGGGACATTAGTGATAGATCTATTTGGGTGTAGCGAGCCCCACTCCTGAGCCCGCTGAGTGGACCAGGTGGTGACTAAGTGCCCGACGCACAAATCCGCTAGGTTTGAGTCTTCCTGCCTCACTTCACACATATCATTGGCTTTGCAACCCAATGGTGATCTCTTTTTTCCTTAATTGCTACATACCAGGGATTTTCATACATACAGACATATTACAAATGGTTATACATACTCACTTACACATGAACTCGCTCAACTTTATGTTGATTTTTCAAACTACATGTATTTCAGGAAATTAGTAAATGGATGTGGCGGGCGTTGGAGTTTTTAAGCTGCGTTGTGAATAAAGATGTCATCCAAGTCATTAGGGCTTAGGAGACGTATCTTAATCCTGGACGAGATACGTGGTCCTAAACTCGGGTTCATTTTAAAAATCTTTTGTTGAGTCTTTTGAACTCCTTAAAATATGTTATGATTTGTAACTTGAATTTGGTATTGACTTTTCAGATAATTATGTTGTACTTTTAAACTTAAAATAACGGATGTACATCTACTGATTTTATCATATAGTGTTGTTATGATCGTATGCAATGGTATTAAGAAGTCACACCAATAATCACGCTTCCGCAAAAGTCAGGGTGTGACACAAAGGGCAACTTGATCTTAAAATCTCAGGTATGAAATATTGCAACTTCAACTTAGAGAAATCAGATCAAGGGTGAAGAAAAATGGAAGGATGGCATGCCTATTTATACTTTCCGGTTCACCGTTAGGATCATTTCTTGCTAAAGAGGGAATGATCTTGGCCTTACATGTGGGCTAATGGTTTTAGAAACCATGGGGACTTGAAATACCAGTCCATAGTATGCAATTCAAGGGGTAAAAACCATTAGAGCAAGTGGAATAGGCCAGATTCAATGTTTTTGCATTTCTGTGGTTCTGGGCACTGCTTATGGACCGGAAGAGGTCATGCATACGATCCGTAAGGGCACTAGCAGACCTGCACTTTCAGAATTTTGAAGTTTAGTCCCTGCACTTCGTATCGTCGCGTTTCGGCACTTCTAACACCCGTCAAGCCCATTTTCAAGCTCCACAATGATGTTACAGCAAAGGGAACATAAAATATGCTTGAAAACATTTCGGGTGTCAGTTCTTTTGGTCGTACGGTTGCGTTGTTCGGTTAATTACGACGGAAGTCGTAACGAACGCGTGTACGGTTCAAATTGCGAAACGAATGAAGTTTTAGCATCCCAATCACTAAAATAAAATGTTTTGATGATTACATAAATTTTGGATGTCCAGATATATTCAGAACGTAAGATATGCGCGAAAATGCAAACTTGTGCACTTTTTGACGCTTTTAGTCCCTGTTGACCAAATAAGTTTATTTTTGCGCATCAAACACCTCAAAGCCTATTTCTAAGATATGTACAGGATATTTAAGGTATGTTTAACTTATGATCAAGTTCCGGAATGTTCGATACCATACAAATCGGCATAGTTTCACAGTTTGACACAAATAGTCCCTGCGATTGATTAAACTTGTTTTCGGCACACCAAACCATCCAAAACTTATTTCTAAGTTATGTGGAGGTTATTTAAGGTATGTTAAGCCTATGTCACTCTACCATAGTGTTTTTCGTATTAAACTGATTGCGTTTACGCACCAGTTTGCGTATAACCTTCCAGAAAGCCATTTAAAGCTTGAAATCGAACTCGAATCAAATCGTAAAATCACCAAACACAAATACACACATAATAACACCTAAGAACATAAAGTAACACCAAAACACATTGTTTTATTGATAATCATTATTGTTTTATATCGTACATCGTTTATAGAACACAGTTGACACAGTATCCCCTACTTTAGGAAATTTCGCCTTGAAATTTTAACTAAAGGAAACTTATGACAACAAATGCGGATATTTTGCCTTCATTTGGTCCTCACGTTCCCAAGTAAACTCTGGGCCACGTTTGGACTCCCATCGAACCTTGACCAATCGTATCCATTTGTTCTTCAATTGTTTGACAGCACGGTCCGTTATCTCCACAAGTTTCTCGATAAAGTGCATTGTTTCATCAACTTGAATTTCATCGAGCGGAATGTGAAGATCAGCATCAGCTAAACACATTTGTAAATTGGACACGTGAAAAGTCGGATGCATATTTCCAAGCTCTGGAGGTAGCTCTAGTCGATAGGCAACCTTTCCAATTCTTTCAACAATCTTAAATGGTCCAACATATCATGGTGCAAGTTTTCCTTTCTTTCCAAATCTCACCACTCCCTTCCAAGGGATACCTTAAGTAGGACACGGTCTCCGACTTCAAATTCTAAGGGCTTGCGTCGTATATCCGCATAACTCTTTTGACGATTTCTAGCTGTCACAAGATTATCGCGAATTTTCTTGATTTTGTCTGTCGTTTCCAGAATGAGCTCAGGTCCAGTAAGCTGAGCTTCACCGATCTCATTCCAACAGATAGGTGAACGATATTTTCGATCGTATAAATCTTTGAATGGTGCCATACTAATGCTAGCATGATAACTTTTATTGTAAGAGAACTCGATCAATGGCAAATGAGAATCCCAATTACCACCAAAGTCTATCACGCATGCTCTAAGCATATCCTCCAAAGTTTGAATCGTTCTCTCGGATAGTCCATCTATTTGGGGATGATAAGCAGTGCTTAGATTTAGTTATGTTCCCATAGCAGATTGCATGGTCTTCCAAAAATGAGATGAAAATCGAGCATCACGATCAGAAATGATATCCAAAGGAACACCATGTCGTGATACAATCTCATCAACATGAATCTTTGCAAGTTTATCAGCAGATAGATCCTCGCGAATCGGAATGAAATGAGCTGACTTCGTTAATCGGTCGATAACAACCCAAATAGCGTTGTGACCTCTAGATGTGCGTGGTAACTTAGTAATAAGATCCATCGCAATGTTCTCCCACTTCCAAACTGGAATTTCTGGTTGTACAAGCAAACCAGATGGTCGATGGTGTTCATCCTTGACTTTGAGACAAGTTAGGCATTTCGATACATACAAGGCAACATCCCTTTTCATACCAGGCCACCAGTACTGAGTACGAAGATCCTTGTACATTTTGTCAGCACCAGGATGGATAGAATATTGAGACTTGTGATATTCGTCCATTACCAAAGTGCGAAGATCGTCTTGTTTCTGAATCCACAATCGATTGTAGAAATAAAGTAAGCCATCGTCTTTCGTTTAGAGTTTAAGCTCAAGTTGAAGTGGTAGCTCGTATTTCAATAAGCCCTTGATTACACATGATCGTTGAGCTTGAAGGACACGAGATTGAATATCGGATAGAGTGTGAACATAATTAAGCTTTACTCGTTCCTTTCAACTTAGCGCATCGGCTACAACATTCGCCTTACCAGGATGGTATCGAATTTTACAATCGTAATCGTTCAATAGTTCAACCTATCGTCGTTGCCTCATGTTCAGCTCCTTCTGATTGAAAATATGTTGGAGACTTTTGTGGTCAGTGAAAACCACACATTTCGTGCCATAGAGATAGTGTCTCCAGATTTTCAAAGCAAATACTACAGCCCCCAACTCAAGATCATGAGAGGTGTAGTTCTTATCGTGAACTTTTAACTTTCTTGACGCATAAGCTATAACATTACCCCGTTTCATAAGTACACAACCAAGGGCTAGATTTGACGCGTCATAATAGACAACAAAGTCATCGTTTCCCTCAGGCAAAGAGAGAACAGGAGAATCACAGAGTTTTTGTTTTAGCGTTTGGAACGCTTCCTCTTGTTTAGGTCCCCACTCAAAAGGCTTATTCTTTTGAGTCAAAGCACTGAGAGGAACCGCGATCTTCGAAAAGTTAGAAATAAACCGTCGATAATAACCGGCAAGACCAAGAAAAGACCGAATTTCTGTAGGTGTCGTGGGTGTGTTCCAATCCTTAATAGTAACAATTTTGGAAGGATCCACATGAATACCCTGCTCGTTAACAATATAACCTAAAAATTGAACTTCCTTAAGCCAGAATTCTCACTTGGAGAATTTGGCGAAAAGTTGTTCCTTCTTCAAGAGTTCCATAGTCACACGAAGGTGTTGTTCGTGATCTGCTCGAGACTTCGAATAAATGAGAATGTCATCAATAAACACAATGATGAACTTGTCTAAATAAGGTTTACAAACCCTATTCATTAAGTCCATGAAAATAGTTGGGGCATTCGTTAAACCAAAAGGCATGACAGTGAACTCGTAGTGACCATATCTCGTGCGAAAAGCAGTTTTAGGAATATCTTCTTCAAGAACACGAAGCTGATGATACCCAAATCGTAAATCGATCTTAGAAAAACATGTAGCACCTTGTAATTGATAAAAGAGGTCATCGATTCGTGGTAGGGGATATCGGTTCTTGATGGTAAGCTTGTTAATCTCACGATAATCGATACACATTCTAAAAGATCCATCTTTCTTTTTAACAAATAATACGGGAGCGCCCCAAGGTGAAAAACTCAGACAGATAAATCCTTTATCAGATAGTTCTTCAAGCTGTTTCGATAACTCTTGCATTTCAGACGGTGCAAGACAATAAGGTGCTTTCGCAATCGGGTTAGCATTGGATACAAGGTCAATATGAAACTCGACTTGACGAACTGGAGGCAAACCAGGCAGTTCATCAGGAAATACTTCTAGGTAATCTCGAACAATCAGAATATCTTGAATACACTTGCTATTGCCTTTCTCCTCGGTGACATGTGCTAGGAACGCCACATATCCTTTTCGTAAATAATTTTGGGCTTTAGTACACGACATGAGTTTCAATCCACCAAATGGTTTCTCGCCGTGAACTTCTAAAACTTCACCAGATGAAAGAGGGATACGAACAATTTTATCGAAACAAATTACCTTAGCACGAAACTTTGTTAACCAATCCATCCCAACAATAATATCGAAACTCCCAAATTGCATCGGCATGAGGTCAATAGGAAAAAGATGGTTATCGAGGTTCAATTGACAATTGCGAATAACAGAATCGAGTACAATAGGTTTACCAGTAGCAACTTCGATAGATAAGGGTTTCCTCAGTTTAGTTCTAGGTATCGCAAGTAAAGGTTTGAACGATAATGAAACAAAACTTCTATCGGCACCAGAATCGAAAAGAATAGATGCAGGTCGATGATTAACAAGGAACGTACCATTGATAACGAGGTTGTCAGCTCGAGCCTCGTTTGCATTCAGATTGAACGCTCATCCACGAGCGGGGTTTGCATTTGCAACGGCATTCTGATTCACTAACCTCGGTCAATTGTTGCGGAAATGTCCCATTTCACCGCAATTAAAACATGAACCAAGTGGGAACCTAACAACATTCCCTTGAGCTTGTGTTGGATTCTGCGCAGCTTGATTTTGACCAAATCGACAGATGTTGGTTGTATGCCCAAGTTTACCACAAGTAGTGCACTGTTTAAAAGCTTGTTGTGCAACATGGTGCCCATTGCATCGAGCACAGTGAGGTGCGGTACAAGCATACGCTTTCTTCGCAGGAGGTTGAGCGGGTGGGTTCTGAGTAGTAACAGCAAAATTCTGGGAAGCCTTGCGCTTCCTTGATTTCCTTGACGACTCACCTTTCTTATCCTAACCCTTTTCATTGCCTTTTGTGGAATCGGCTGACTTCTTCCTGTCACCCTTGCGGGTCAGTTTACCCTTTCTGACTTGAGACTCAGGATTACTACCAGTTACAATATAATGCACGGAATCGGGTAAACCATCGATATACCTCTCAATCGCTTTCTCCACCGGGGTAACCATAGTAGGACACAATAAACTAAGTTCCTCATAATGATCCGTATAAGCACGTTGTTCTCCCCCATCTTGTTTCAAATCGTCAAATTCTCGTTCCAAAGCTCGAATCTCGTGACGGGGACAGAACTCTTTCATCATGAGAGCTCGAAGCTCTTCCCAGGTTTGTGCCAAAGCAACTTCGGTACCCCTATCTCGCATAACACCGTTCCACCATGTTAGAGCACGCTTCTCGAAGACACTTGACGCAAACTCAACCTTTCGCCCATTCGGACACTGAACATGTTTGAATGTACTTTCGAGACTCTCGAACCATTGTAGGAGCGCAGTTGCTCCTTGTGACCCAAAAAACTTTAGTGGTTTAGCCGAATTGAATGTCTTGAAACTACACAGACCATTATTGTTATTCTTGTTGTTGTTCGCTTGGTTAACCTGAGTTATTAGGTTCGGAAGTACAGCAGCGAACTGCTGAGTGATAATAGCTGCGAGTTCGGCGTTGGTTTGCGGTTGTGCATCACGTCGAGGAGGCATTGTCTAAAAAGAACAAGGAAACATGAGAAACGAGTGAGACTGATAATTGGATAAACAAAAGAAGTATTGAAAACATCGACAAAACACAAGGAAAACGATCATTCGTTTGTTACCTCGTACAAACAAATGACACGCAGTGACTAATCAAAGGAAATTGGTCATATTAATGTATTACCAAAGACATGCTCGCCTATAAGTGAACAATCACCCCAAGAGTTCCCAGGTAAGAGTGACTGGTCCGATTATGTGGATTTGTACGAACACTCTAGCCTTTGTACGAACACAAAGCCAAAAATGAATCAAACTGGAAGGGTTCAAAACCTTATAAGAAATCATCTACAAAGAGATGATTGATTTTCAAATCGGATTTGTTATTGTGTTCTCGTTGTGGTTATCACCTAAAGATAGGTGACGGTATTGGTTTTTTTTTAATCTAAATGCAAATAAACTTGCGTTAGGGTCCTAAAAGTCATAGTCTAGGTCAAAGGATTACTAATAACCTAATTCCCTATAACCATTGGCTCTGATTCCAACTCTTATGTCACACCCCGACCACGTAAAACAACAAATCATGGTGGAAACGTCGGGGAGTGTTGTAACAGAATTATTGTTTCATAACCATGGATACAAAAAGTTTAATTTTATTGATTTCATTAAGTAATTTACATTGTCTTTAAGTTAAATAAACAAGTTACACATCGTCTATCATTGTTTTTATGTCACTAAGGCCTCGTCCAGATCCTATGTGAACTTGCATCCTAGCAAATCATCATCATGCAACACCACCTGAAACATATGTGAAAATAAAAGTCAGCAAAGAAATGTCAGCGAGTACATAGGTTTTGTGAGAGTGTCGGATTCATGGCTCGTATACATGTTGCAATACCTTGTTTTTGAAAAGTGAAACCTCGTTTTTGAAAAGTGTTTGGTATTGCAATGTGTTTAACCAACTCAAAACTAGTTGGTTTTAGTTTATAAAATCTCGTTGCCATGAATCTTAACCCAAAAGCTTTGTTTAAGTAAACCAAATTGCAAATCATTCTCGTAATAAAACTCGTATGGTTTATATCGTTTAGAAAATATCGTTAGTCGTCATCGTTTTGAAATCATTCGTCCAAGTGAACTAAATAACGCCACGGAATGTAATATGATAAAAGCATTTATATATAAGAAGTACCAGCGGCGTATCTACCATGATTTTATCACATTACACCCGTCACGTTATTTAAACACTTACCAAAAACCCATCGTTCAATTGTACTTGTTTCCAAATCGTTTATGTTATCGAAACCAATCGTTCAATTCATTTAACTCGTTTAAATCGTTCAAAATCGTTCTCGTTTTAATTGTGAAAACTACTTTTGGTCTTCTCGCTAATAACATTCAAACCTTCATAACTCGTTTCTCGTTTCTCGTTCAACTCGTATTAACAAACCACCAAAGGGTAAGTTAACAATCATCAGATTCAGTCGTTACCCACATTACCCCCATACATAACCATGGGTGTAGTCTGATAACGGGATTTGTAAGATCCTATGGTACCATAACCTAATACTGGTTGGCTTGATCATTGTTAATGAATGTCATTCGTTATGTAAATACGTCCAACATGTTCGTTCACATTATCGAAATCATTATCGTTTAATATAAACCATAGTATTGGTTTTTGAAAACATCGAAATCGTTTAACACATATGAATCACCCTAAACCAATTGAAAACAGTAAAATAGGGGAACTATGTACTCACATTGAATTGCAAGTATCCTTGATCATTAGTGAACTAACAAAGCTCAGGCAAACCAAGGAAATCAAGTGGTACCTAGTAATTGGATCGCTAAGTTAATAAATCGACGCCTAAATCGGAAGATCGGGTAGAATAAGGTTTCGTAAACCAAATGAGTATCGGAAATCATGTGATATGGTTTAACAAAGCCTATATTCTAAAGCAGAAACTATCCTAAGTGCTTACGACCCGTTACGACCCATTAAGGTAGCTTATGCTACTTTAACGCGTCGTGCGCGAAAACGCGCGTTCGAGACGTCTAACTAGTCCTATGACAAGTATTATATGCCTTAACATGCTTAAATATGTTGCATAATCAGTTAGGTGACAAAAGTGTAAGTTACATATGCTTAATTACCAATTATGCATGAAAAGGGCATTTTGGTCATTTACCTAAGGCATATAAACTACCTATCATACAACTACTTAAACTCTTTGACTATAAGGTATAACCTCAGAAGGTTATTCCCTATACAACTATGGTCACTAAGCATGCTTGGTCGGATCCTAATGATTGACCAAACGGGTCGTGTTCGAAAGTCTAAGCGGTGGTTTAGACCGCTTGACTTACGACTCTACACAAGCACTAAACTAAAAGTGAAGAGCTAAGCATGTTAAAACATGCTTACCTAAGTTAGAAAACAGGTTTGGTATCAAAACAAACGGTTTTGATACCCTAGAGCAAGTGGAATAGGCCAGATTCAATGTTTCTGCATTTCTGTGGTTCTGGGCACTGTTTACGGACCACAAGAGGTCATGCATACGGTCCGTAAGGGCCTCAGCAGACCTGCACTTTCAGAATTTTGCAGTTTAGTCCCTGCACTTCGTATCGTCGCGTTTCGGCACTTCTAACACCCGTCAAGCCCATTTTCAAGCTCCACAATGATGTTAAAGCATAGGGAACATGAAATATGCTTGAAAACATTTCGGGTGTCTGTTCGTTTGGTCATACGGTTGCGTTGTTCGGTTAATTACGACGGAAGTCGTAACGAACGCGTGTACGGTCCAAATTTTGAAACAAATGAAGTTTTAGCATCCCAATCACTAAAATACAATATTTTAATGATTACATAAATTTTTGGATGTTCGGATATATTCAGAACTTAAGATTTGCGTGAAAATGCAAACTTGTGCACTTTTTGCCGCTTTTAGTCCCTGTTGACCAAATAAGTGATAGGATTGAGAATCGATCGAAATGAGTCTATCAGAAGAATTTTAGATCAAGACGAGAGGCGGAATCAGACGAATTGACTTCGAATCAGCTTGATTTTCATTGAGAAGTAGTTTAAATGTCGTTTTGATTGATTTGACAATGTTACAGACTACTTGACACTTCGGCAGCACCTCGGCACCGGAATCAGAAAATCTACAAATGAAGACAACAAGTCACCTATTTATAGATGCACCAGTTCGCACGAAGCAAGACATCTAGTTCGCACGAACTGGTTTGATCCAGTTCGCACGAACTGGCTAGTTCGTGCGAACTGGTCTGTTTCGTGCGGTTTCCCGTTTTTCTCGTATTTCGTGACTTATTTCCTCTATCCTATTACACGACTCGATACAAGACGAAGACAACATACATATGCACCAATAAACTCCCCCTTGGATGTTGACGAGTCTTTGGCACACAGTTCTTCAGTCTTGATCAGTCTTCTCACGCTCTTTCCGAAGTATCTAACATTGTAAGCATCCATGTCAAACTCTCTCTTTTTCTCTTTCTCTTCTAGACCACATCTTGGCTCTTATCAACTTCCAGAATCGAAACCTGGCTCTGTGAACTCTCTTGATCAGATCTCTTGATTATTTAAGTTCATCAGCATCAGCAGCTTCTAACTCGAACTATTCCAAGATCGGAAACTGGCTTTGATATTTTCCAGGATTTGAATCTGGCTCTTTTAGATTTTTCAGGTTCTGATCGTTGCCTGGCTCTACCACGACTTCAGAATCGTTATCTGGCTTTACACAATCAGAAACCTGGCTCTCTCAATGCTTTATCCTGCATATTCTCTACCCAAAACATAAGTTTCTCAAATTTTAAGATATAACAAAATTAGTAAACACAGGGTAGATATCAAACATCAATAATAATAGTTATATCAAGTCCAAATTAATGACCTTGAATAACCAATCATACAATCCTTTTCAAAACCACTTTGAAAATTAATTTGACATTTTTCATTTTTAACAAACTCTCCCAAACCAATGTCGTTCATCATGTTTAGCACTTGGAATTTTGAAAATCAGCTTTTCAACATCAGTTGTCGAAAATAAGATGAAATAAAATCTTTTTCAGTTTTCAAAAGTTTATGCTAAAACACAATCTTTTTGTATATTTCTAAGAATTTAAGTGTGTTAACTAAGCAGTAAAGAAATATTTACATACAATATTTTTGTGAGTTTGTGCAAGAGGATCATATCAGTTTTATGACAAGTCACAAGTACCGTTGAGCTTAATTACACGTTAAGAATTAAACAATTCACTTAGATTGTCGATATACTGATTCACTTAAAATTTCACACAAATTTCAAACTGATTCAGGATACGAATTAGGTGAATTAAAAACTTAAACTCATTCACGTGTCCCATCACTTGAATATACTCCCGTATCCAGATCCCAATATTCAATCTTACAGGTGAGTATACCTAGATGATATCTGTAAGGGGTTAATGCGAAACCTTAAGAGCTCAATTTTTTGCAGAGATGAAGGCTCGACTTTTGGTGTGTCCCCTTTAGAGGATCTTTTTTTACAACAGCACATGGTTTGCATAATAATTTATCTTTTTAACCATTTTTATGCTGAGGGTGTGCTATTTTTCAAGCAAGCAGAAAGTATTCTCCGGGGACTAGGCCATTGCCGACGCAAAATCAGAAGTCCCGGGATAATACCCCAGATATCACTGAGCATAAAGACCTAGTATTTCAGAAAAGGGGGTCCTTCAAACAAGATTTCGGGGGTTACCCACATATTCAAAAGATGTTTACCCACGAAATAAGCAAGTTTGATATTTAGGTTTATATCCCGAAAAAGTTTTAATAAGTGTGCAAAAACCTATCGGCATATCATTAGTGAGACTGTTTAATGCTATTTTAATCATTACATTTCTTTAGCATACCGTAACTGTCTAACTGATGTACTACCATTTCCCTTTTTTTTCAAAAAAAAACTCATTTTTAATTTTTCAAATGTTTTTTGGTTTTTATAGGTTTTATCATGTTTTTGACTTTTTCAAATTTTCAAAATTTCTAAAAATTTTTACTCCCCATAAAATCAAAATATATTTCAATTTTGATTTTCTGGGAAAATTTGAAAACAAACTATACAAAGAAAATTTAACAAACTGATACGAATCGCCTCAATTCGCCATCCACATGGCTTAACAATCAGAACTCCCCCTAACAACAAACTATTTTCCCATTTAGATTTCAAAACACTTAAGTTTGTTTTAATCAAAATGGTTTTTCCAGAAAATTAGTTTTGTGTGTCATTTCACAAACTCGGGGTTTCATCACATTGTTTTCTATCTTCTTGTAAAAATATTTTCTTTTATCACTTGTATGATCAGGTTTGATCAAGTTCAAGTTAATGACCTTGATTTAACCACTTGTAAGAACTTGTCAACACAACCACTTGCAGGTTGACATAATAACCACTTGATAGGTTTAACAGTATCAAACACATAAAGATATAACAATTTCACAGATTAAAATCTTCACAAGAAAGATCCCGATTCCTACTCCCCAATTACCAACCTGGGAGTTCCGGCAAGTCAGGATTTTAATCAAAGAATACCGACACCCAAGCCTGACCAGCTTTGGGTGTTACCTTTTCATCTTCATTGGGTATTTGAACATTTCTTTTGGATTTATAGAAATCGTTTACCCCTTTGTCCTTCCCATTGACCATTTTCCCAAACATGTTTTTAACTTTGCTGTTAAAAACCTTTTCAACATCAAAATCTTTTTTCTTTGAATTTGCAGCCCACAATGGTGGAAAATTTACATCATCCATTGGCGGCACTGACTTTTCTTCTTTCTCTTCAACTTGTGGCTCCTCTGACTTTGTGGAATCAGATTCATCGCCAGATTTTACATCTGTTTTCTTAGCAACCCATGTTTGGTTGTCAGAATTCACTTTTCGTTTGTAAAATCTTTTCGAACACTCACCAACCTCAAATTTTGAATTTTTAAAAACTTTGAATTTTTCGGTTGGTGGTTCAATATAATCAACTTTTTCCTTGAGTTTAGTAGAGACTCCTGTTTTGTGTTGGTCGCCATTGGACAGTTCCAGGCGATGTGACCAACTTCTTGGCATCGATAACAGGTTCTCCTCTCCTTTTTCTGAGTAGCATCATTCTTCATTCTCTCTTGCTTCTTAGCAAGGAATTCTTTGTTCGTCATCTTTCTGAATGAGCTCTCCTTTTCTTCTTCAGAGCTTGACCCTGAAACAAATACTGTTTTTGGTTTAAAATTTTTCATATTTTTATGATTTTCTGTATCAAAACCTAATCCTTTCTTTTTGAAATTACCATTATGGTTTGGTTTCTTTCGAGAACAAGAACCAGAATTGTAACATTTTTTCTTGTTTAGACGTTGCTGATCTCTTGAGGTGTACTTTTTAGGTTTTTCAGAAAGATTTAAATCTTTTATTTCAGAAATGTTAATTTCTGTTAATTTGAAAACCTTTTTGATCATTTCAATTTTAACACCTCTTATTGGAAATTCTTCATCAGAATATAATTTGTCCGAATCATTCAAAGTATATGCTACTTTGAACATTTCGTCATTCAAATTAGATTTTGATAGAAGAAATTCTTTATTATAAACTTTTTTAACCGATGAATTTGAACCGTCGACTGTTGAACTCGAAGTCTCAGATTCAGATTTAGACTCCTCATCGGTATCTAACACCTGATCGACCACCTTTTTAAGCAACTCGGACTCATGATCAGTGTCAGATGATGTGAACGTGACATCAATATTGTCAGGCAGATCATCTGGTGTTTCTGACTTCAGCTTTATATTGACTGACTTTTTGACTTCTTCCGATACTGGCTGTCTAGGAGAATAACCTTCCTAGATCAGAGGCGGACACCTATTATAATTGACACTTTGTTTCTTACCAGTATCCTTCTTTTCCTTCTTATCTTGAAAAGCTTCAAGACCTACAATAGTCGGATAAATTCTGTCAATCAAGTAATCAGAACTTGAATAACTTTGTAACAATCTTCTGATTCTTTCATTCTCGATCTTTTCTGTTTCCAACTCCTGGTTCAACTTTGCACATTCTTCAATGTAGTGATTTATCGCCTTTTGTTTTGACATCATCACTGCATTCATCATTGTCAAAGCATCTTCTCTTTCAGAATTTGTCTTTTCTAACTGAACGACCATTCTGTTCAACACATCATATGATTCTATTACTTATTTAACATCAAACAACAACTTTTCTTTCATTTTGTCAAGCTCACTAAACCTCATGTCCTTTTCTTCACAATATTTGCATGGTTCTAGACATTTCAGACACGGTTTAGTGACTTTGACAATCTTTTCCATCTCAACAATCTTTTCAACAACTTTAACATCTTCACTCTGTTCATTCTTTACTTCCTCAGCAACATTCTCACAATTTGCCTTTTTCTTCTCTTTTGCAGCAAGCTTCTCCTTTAGCTTCTTCAATCTATCTGCAAAATAGAATTTAAAACTTTCAGTAGGAAATTGTGTTTTACCAATGTTAATCTGTTTAATTTCTTCCTCATCATCACTACTGTCAGATGATGATTAATCACAAACTGATGTCTCTTCTGAACTTTCTTCTGAAGAAACAGAATCTTCATCTTGATTCTTCTCATCATTAGCAAACACATCCATCCATTCTTTCATCAACTCTAGCTCTTGGATGATCTATTCAATAAACGCTTTAAACTTTGAATCAGCCAGAATGTATTTATCCCAGTTAAATCCCTCTGGCAATTTTTCATCATCTTGATCAATCAAACCAAAACAAGCTCTTCTATTTCCATCTTCAATTTGAGCTTTCTGGGATGATGACGGTTGTTGAGCAACTTGATGATATATAGCTTTCCGATAATATTCATTGTTTCCAAACGGATTTTTAGCTCCACATGCTTCTCGATTGGTACATTCTCTCTTGAAATGACCTTTTCCCTGCATCGAAAACAAGTAACTTTAGATTTATCAAAACCTAAAGTAGAAACATTAGCATCACGCAGATCATCTCTTCCTGTGATTTGCTTAAATTTATCAGCTCTCCGTAACACACTCGCTAAACACCATTTGATATCCATTAACTTCATTTCTTCAGCATCAATCTGATCGTAATCCTCTTTAGTCAACATAGGATTTCCGATCCTCCCTGCAACCAAGCTCACATACGATTCTAATACTGTAACCAGTAATGCCATATGACCTTTTGCCATTTCTTCAGAGAAATTCTGTCCATTATGAAGATGCAACGCGATGTTGCATTGTATCACATGACCATTACCATTGTTCGAGCTTTGGTATTGATAGCTGGCAGTTGAAACACTTGGATTTGAAGAAAAACTACTGTTGCTGATTGGACTTTGATTGGTTGATCCCGATGAGTTTTCTGCGCTGAAAGCGGTTTGGATCTTTGGACTTGCATCATGATTTTGCACACTTCCTTTGAAATACATCTTGACATCTTGTTGACCACTTGAATTATTCATTCTAGCGATCTTTTGTTGTTCAAGATCTTGTCCTTCAAGCTTTTCAATGAACTTAGAAATTATCAAACGATCATATTCTCCAGTGTTCTTCAAGATCATCAGATATGTACCCCATTCACTCTGAGGTAAAGCATCAGCTAGCTTGTCAACCCATTCTTCCTGATCTTTGTTGATATTTAACAGGGACATTGAACGTACCAGATGACAATATCTCTAAATCAGCTTCTTTGTAGTCTCTCCCGGCAAACCTGTAAACAAGTCAAATTCTTTCTTTAACAATGATTTCTTATTTTTTATCATCTCTGTACTTCCTTCAAACTTTATACGAAGTGCTTCCCAAATCTCACGTGCACTACCATCATGTTGAAGTAGTATGAAGATATCTTCTTTCACGGCTTGCTGAAGCAGACTGATCATCATTTTTTCTGCTTTGTACATATCTCTTTCTTTATCTGACAGTTCAGAAATGTTTTTTATAACTCCCACATCAGTACGGGGTTTAACATATTTTGCTTCAATACATTCCCAAGACCTTAAATGGTTTGCTTGAACCCAGTTTTCAAATCGGTCTTTCCAAACATAGTATTCTTCAATTCCCATAAGCTTTGGAGGTTTTAGTAATGTTCCCTTTTCATTTTCCATGTTCATGCTCTGAGTAACTGAGACTGGAGTCGTCGGAGTCGTAGCAAACGCGTTATAAAATTCGTTGTCCATGATTTGGTTTCAAAATACACAAAGTCAAGTTTTTCAAACGAACTAAACTTCCCTAGACAATCTCAAACGAACTGAAAATTGGTGCGAAGTGGATTCTGGTGCGACCTGGAAACACACTTCGTGCGATCTGATGAATAACTAACCACTCCGTGCGACCTGATATCAAATAACCAGACTTCGAGCAAACTGAAACAAGTCAGTTCGTGCGAACTGAAGTAAAAGTAACACTCCGCGCGACTTGGGAACTTGGTGCGAACTGCACAACTTGTCAAGCACTCGGGCATAATTTTGTCAAATTGATCCTTTTTAGGTCGTTTTTAGGTCTGATTTTTTCAAGGATTGATTAAATCATAGTTTCGCACGTAAAATGTGAAATTCAAGACATTTTGACCGTAAAAACATGGTTAATTTTGAAAACTTGTGAAGAAAGTGAGTAGAAATAAGAAATTTCGATGAAATCAAGCTGAATCTGTAAGAATTCTTCCTCCTGAGCTCTGATATCACATGATAGGATCGAGAATCGATCGAAATGAGTCTATCAAAAGAATTCTAGATCAAGACGAGAGGCGGGATCAGACGAATTTACTTCGAATCAGCTTGATTTGCATGGAGAAGTAGTTTAAATGTCGTTTTGATTGATTTGACAAAGTTACAGACCACTTGACACTTCGGCAGCACCTCGGCACCGGAATCAGAAAAGTTACAAATGAAGACAACAAGTCACCTATTTATAGATGCACCAGTTCGCACGAAGCAAGCCATCCAGTTCGCACGAATGGTTTGATCCAGTTTACACGAACTGGCCAGTTCGTGTGAACTGGTATGTTTCGTGCCGTTTCCCATTTTTCTCGTATTTCGTGACTTGTTTCCTCTATCCTATTGTCACACCCCGACCAAGTAAAACAACAAAACGTGGCAGAAACGTCGGGGAGTGTTGTAACAGAATCATTGTTTCATAACACATGGAAATTTAAATATTGTTTTATTAATTAAATGAGTTACAATGTCTTGACAATCACAGAAACATAACATGAATAACTAGTCTTGCATCTTTTATTGTCGCTAAGGCCCAAGTCCGCCTAAGTGTATCTTGATAAATCCTATGCATCATATCCTGAAACACATGTGAAAATAGGTACGTCAGCATAAAAATTCCTGTGAGATACATAGGTTTTGTGAAAACAGAATTCATGACTTATGTTTAAGAAAATGTTTAGTCATGAACCTTGTAATTTGCTTTGTCTTGTAAATCATTGGAAAAGTGATAAATAAACCAAATGATATACATGTATAAAAGAATAATACATGGTTAAGTAAATAACCAAGTAAAATGAGTTTGTATTAGATAAGTTGTTTGTAAACAATGTATTGTGAAAAGTGTGTTATTTGTATAAAATGTTATATGTCTAAATCGAAATGATTCAAATAACACTACGATATGTAATACCATACAAGCACTTATATATAGGAACTACCAGCGGCGTATCCACCATGCTTGTATCATATTACACACGCCTCGTTACTTAAATCACTTACTCAAACCAAACCACCAAAGTAAAATGTTTATGTATGATCAATGTCAAAATGTTTTATGTATATCAATGTCAAAATGTTTATGTCTAATGTAAATCATGAATTGTGTATATCAATGTCAAAATGTTTATGTCTAATGCAAATCATGTAATGTGTATCCAAAATATCATGTATGGTAGGTGAAATATATCAACTAGACCATATGTAAAATGCACAAAAACAAGGTATTGAAGTAAAACATAGTTTAAATCAAAGTTATGTTTTGTGGAACAAATGCATGCTATACTGATATAAACATCTATGCGGTATTGTGAAAATGCATACATCCAAGCCTTGTGACTGTGGCGATAAACCCCTAAACTAATTTAAAGGTCTATCTGTGTTATGTTTATCGAATTCGGTCATTCCTTCCACCCAAACAAACCTAGGGTTCAGGAATGGGAGTTGTCAAGTCCTATGGTACCATTACCTACTAACGAACGGCGTAGCTAATGTTAATGAATGTATATTGTCCCATTTGAACAACCCAAATGTCATACCAAAATCTAAGCATGTGAAGAATAACAAATGTACTAATTATGCAACAAATGAACATACATAGCATGTGATGTGATGTAAAACAATGTACTAAGTATGCACACAATGGACATGCATAGCATAAAATATAATGTAAAACAATGTACTAAGTATGCACACAATGGACATGCATAGCATAAAATGTAATGTAAAACGATGTACTAAGTATGCAACAAAGGACATACATAGCAAAAACACAATGAAATCATGTACTATAAATGTACTAATGAACATAGCAAGTATATGATGTGAAAACAGGAAAGCATGAAAGACATGAAAGTAACAAGTAGGCACATGTGTTTCACCCCAAAACAGTTTGAAAACGGTAAAAGAGGGATCTATGTACTCACTTGAGATTGCTCAATAGACTTTAGATATCCACCAAGCAAAGCTAGAAGGTCACGAATATCAAACGGCACCAAATATAGGTATCTACATTAATAAACGGACCTAAATCGGAGGATTGAATAGAATGAGGGCTCGTAAACCAAATGAGTATGGGAACTCATGTAACATGGTTTAACTAAGCCTACATACTACAATGAAACCTAACCTAAGTGCTTACGACCCGTTACGACCCGTTTAGGTAGCTTATGCTACTTTAACGCGTCGTTCGCGTGAAACGCGTTCGGAACGCCTAACTAGTCCTATGATAAGTAAAATATGCCTTAACATGTCTAAAATTGTTGCCAAATCAGTTTAGATGTCAAAAGTTATGTTACATATGCTTAAAATGAATTTTGGCGTCAAAAGGGCATTTTGGTAATTTACCTAAAGCATATATACTACCTATCATACAACTACTCAAACAATGTGACCATAAGGTATAACCTCGGAAGGTTATTCCCTATACAACTATGGTCACCTAATGTGTTTGGTCGGATCCTAATGATCGACCAAACGGGTCGGGTTCGAAAGTATAATCGATTGTTTAGATCGCTTACCTTACGACCCTATATAAGCATTAAACTAAAAGTGATGAGCTAAGTATGTTAAAACATGCTTAACTAAGTTTAGAAAATAGGTTTGGTATCAAAACAAACGGTTTTGATACCTAAGAGTAGTTTGGTTACAAAATACGCAAGAATGCGCATTTTGGCCGAAACTACGACTCGTCACTGAGTCTTGATAACGTGGTAATCAGTAGGTATAGTCACTAGGGACTATGACCATCGTGATTACGCTCACGTTATGAAGTTCAAACGAACTTTGCATTGACCATAAACTGGTCAACGCAGAAAGTCAAACAAAGTTTGACTTTTAACGCTAAAAGAATAAAAGAACGAAGGAACACATACAAAGGGTCCAAGAACGGAAGGTTTGAATCCGAACACTCTCAGGTATGAAGTGTTAAACACAACAACTTAGAGAGCAAGTTCAGATTTCAAAGGTGTGGGTTTTTGCAAATGAAAGGGTTGGGTATTTATAGATGTGGTAGAACCGTTAGGATCGTTTATCGAATAACGTGCTTCAATCTCATCCATACACTTGTTGAAATACCCATGGAACACCAGATTGGCCCCTCATTATACTGAAGAGGCAAGTGCAAAGGGATTAGGAGGGGGTAACAGCTTTTAACAGCTGTTTAATCAGAATCTGCTGATCTGGGGACCCCATACGGACCATAAGGGTGATGGCTTACGGTCCGTAAGCCATCAACTATGCAGAATTGTCAGTTTTGGTCCCTGTTATGCAATAAAGCCATTTCCGACACATTTAAGGCCTGTTAACCCCATTTCAAAGCTCTAAAATGAATTTAAAGTATAGGGAACTTAAAATGTGCTCAAAAATATCTCGGATGTCGGTTCGTTTGGCCGTACGGTTGCGTTGTTCGGTTAATTACGACGGAACACCTGTGCCTCCACGGCCATCAAACAAATACCAAACCAATGAAATATTGTATTTCATACTTGGTATTTGTAAAAATATGTGTATCTTTTGCACATATAAACTCTTGTTCGATTTCAAACTCTAAATCGCTTTCTGGAAGGTTATACACGCACTAATGCGTAAATATAACCAGTTTAATCCAACGAACACTCCGGAATAGTGAAATAGGCTCAACATACCTTGAATAACCTTTACATAACTTATATATAAGTTTTGGAAGGTTTGGTGTGGTGAAATCAAGTTAAATCGCTTACAGGGACTAAAGTTGACAAACTGCGAAAGTATGCCAATTTGAACTGTAACAGACCTTCCGGAACATGACCATAAGTTAAACATACCATAAATATCCTTTACATAGCTTAGAAATAGGCTTTGAGGGGTTCGGTGTGCTAAAATAAACTTTTGGGTCATTCAGGGACTAAAAGTGTCAAAAAGTGCACAAGTTTGCATTTTCGCGCATAACTTACGTTCTGAATACATCCGGACATCCAAAAATTTATGTAAGCACTAAAATATTTTATTTTAGTGTTCGCCATAAGAAAAATCCATTCGTCGCGTCATTTGGTTCGTTTTTAGCATTCGGGGACCCTTCGTAAGTATTCTTTCGTTCTTTTCCTTATTTTATTGCTTTTCGAGTCAGAAAGTCAAACTTTGTTTGACTTTTAGCGTTGACCAGTAATGGTCAATGCGAAGTTCGTTTGAACTTCGCAACGTGAGTGTAATCACGTTGGTCATAGTCCCTTGGGACTATGCCCACTGATTACCACGTTGTCTAGGGTCGTAGGGTAGGCGATCTGATAAATCGCCTATACCTTCGAACCCGACCCAGTTTGGTCGATCATTAGGATCCGACCAAATACATTAGGTGACCCTAGTATAGGGCATAACCTTCCGAGGTTATACCTTATGGTCACATCGTTTAAGTAGTTGTATGATAGGTAGTTTATATGCCTTAGGTAAATTACCAGAATACCCTTTTCATGTATAATTGGTAATTAAGCATATGTAACCTAAACTTTTGTCACATAACTGATTATGTAACATGTTTAGGCATATAACACTTGTCATAGGACTAGTTAGACGGTCCGAACGCGTTTCACGCGCACGACGCGTTAAAGTAGCATAAGTTACCTTAATGGGTCGCGATGGGTCGATAATACTTAGGTTAAGTTTCATTTAGTATGTAGGCTTTGTTAAACCATATCATATGAGTTCCTACACTCATTTGGCTTACAAACCCTCCTGCTACCCAGTCTTCCGATTTAGGTCCGGGTTAATTATGTAGTTACCTATATTAGGTACCGTTTGATTTCCGGGACTCCTCTAGCTTACTTGGTAGTTGTTCAAGACTCCTAAGCACTCCCAGGCGAGTACATTATTCCCCTCTTTTACTGTTTTCAACTGTTTTGGGGTGACTCATATGTGCTAAATGTTTTATCAATGGTTTCAAGAACAATTACAATGTGGTTTCAAGAACAATAACAATTATTTCAAGAACGCTAACAATGATTTCAAGAACGAATACAATGATTTCAAAAACTAATAACAAATTTCAAGAAGTGAACAAACTTGTTGGTTGTAGTTTACATGACCGATGACATTCATTAGCAATGATCAAGCCGACCAGTATTAGGTTATGGTACCATAGGATCTGACAAATCCCGTTATTTACTGCACCCATTGTTATGTGTGGGGGTTGTGGGTAGCGACTGAATCTGTAATTATTAACTTATCCTTTGGTAAGGGTTTGTTAAGAACGAGAGCGAGAGCGAGATGGAGCGAGGAACGCGTCAAGAAGGTTTGAATGTTATTAGAGAATCGACCATAAAGTAGTTTCACAATTAAAACAAGAACGACTAGAACGATTTTACAAAATGGGTTAACGATTGGGTAAACATTTTAACATGATTGACATTTGATCATGCATTTCCCACAAAACATAACTTTGATTTAAACCAAGTTTTACTTCAATACTTTGTTTTTGTGCATATGGTTTAGTTGAGACATTTCACTTGCCATACATGACATTTTGACATAGACATTTGACATGGATATTTGACATAGACATTTTGATATGATTTACATCTTGACATGAACACTTTGACATATTATCCAATACATTTGACAATTGATTTAAACATAGACTTCTTACATTGGTTGGTTTGGTTTGAGTAAATGATTAAGTAACGATGCGGGTGTAATATGATACAAGCATGGTGGATACGCCGCTGGTACTTCCTATATATAAGTGTTTGTATGGTATTACATATTGTAGCGTTATTTGAATCATTTCAGTTTGAGACATAGAACATTTTATACAAGTAACATACTTTTCACAAGACATTGATTTACAAACAACTTATCTTACACAAACTCATTTTACATGGTTATTCATTTAATCATGCATTATTTTCTTATTTATACATATCATCTGAACTACTTGTTTTTCAAATGATTTACAAAGACAAAGCAAATTACAAGGTTCATGACTAAACATTTTCCTAAAACAGAAGTCATGAATCTTATTTTCACAAAACCTATGTATCTCGCCAGCATTTCTTTGCTGACCTCGTTTTCACATATGTTTCAGGTATTGCAAGATATCGTTTGATAGGATGCATGCTCACATAGGACTGGACAAGGCCTTAGTGACTCAATAACAATGATAGACTATGTTTAAATAGTGTATTTAGATTTCCAGACGATGTAATTACTCTATGTTTAATAAAACGAAACACTTTTGATATCCATGGTTATGAAACATTAATTCTGTTGCAACACGCCCCGATGTTTCCGCCGCGATTTGTTGTTTTACGCGGTCGGGGTGTGACAGAAAGATGGTATCAGAGCCAATGGTTATAGGGAATTAGGTTATTAGTAATGCTTTGACCTAGTCTATAACCTTTCTAGGACCCTAACGCGAGTTTACTTGCGTTTAGTCATAAAACAATACCGTCACCTATCCTTAGGTGACGACCACAACAAGAACATAAATTTCAAAACCGCTTTGAAAACTAATCATCTGTTCTAGGATGATTGATTACAAGGTTTTGAACCCTCTATTGTAAGGTTTTGAACCCTCTGTTATATGGTTTTGAACCCCTTCGAATTTTCAAAATCTCGACAAGGTTTTGAGTCTTAAATAATGTGAACACGTGCAAACTGGAAGGGTGGATGCCTGTATTCTGGGTTTTCTGTCTAGGCAAGCACTTCGTATATATCTCATCAGACGCGAGACCAGTTGTGCTTACCTGGGAATTCTTGGGATGAGTGTTCACTTATAGGCGAGCATGTCTTCGCGATACATTATTTTTGACCCATTTACTTTGATCAGTCACTGTGTGTCGTTTGTTGCTTTGTAGTAACAAACAAATGACCACTATCCTTGCTTTCATCAGATTTGTTTCATCTCATTCTTTTCGTCTAAATTCTCTCACTCGTTTCCTTTCATGTTTCCTCTTTTAGACAATGCCTCCTCGACGCGAAAGCCAGATAGAGACTGCCGAGCTGGCAGAAATCATTGCGCAGCAAATGGCTGCTCAATTCCCAAACCTCTTTGCTCAATGGAACCAAGCCAACAACAACAACAATGTGCTATGCAAATACAAGGATTTCAACCAGGCTAAACCACTCAAGTTTAGTGGTTCTGAAGGAGCAACTGGGCTTCTTTAGTGGTTCGAAAGCATTGAGAATACTTTTCGCCACGTGCAGTGCCCGGATAATCGCAAGGTCGAGTTCTCCTCGAGCGTGTTTCAGAAGAGGGCTCTTACATGGTGGAATGGGGTAATGAGAGACCGAGGTGCGGAAGTTGCTCTCGCACAGACATGGGCTGAACTTAGGGCTCTGATGATGAGGGAATTCTGTCCTCGTCATCAGCAGCGAGCTTTGGAGAAGGAATTTGATGAGTTGAAGCAAGATAGTGGTGAGCACAGGGCGTATACTGATAGGTTTGAGGAGCTGAGTCTGCTTTGCCCTACAATGGTTACCCCACTTGACATAGCTATCGAAAGGTACATCGACGGCCTACCTGACTCGGTACAAGACATCCTTACTGGTAGTAACCCTGCCACACTCCGCCAGGCGATCGAGTTATCAGCGACATTGACTGAGTCGCAGATTCGGAAGAACAAGTTACACAGGAAGGGTGACAAGGGCAAGAAACAGTCAGCTGACAAGGAGGATAGCAAGAAAGGCCAAAACAAGAAGGGTAAGGAAGGTGAGACGTCAAAGAAATCAAAGAAGCGAAAGGGTGCCCAAAATTTTGCTGTTACAGCACAGACTGCACAGAACCCGCGGAACCAACCAGCTCAGCCACCTGCAAAGAAAGCATATGCCGGTACCGCACCTTATTGTGCACGCTGCAACGGTCATCACGCAGTACAACAAGCTTGCTGGCAATGCACGACGTGTGGTAAACTTGGGCATTTGGCCAAGATTTTTCGTTTGGGACAAAATCAGGCTGCTCAGGTTCAAGCTCCGGTTCAAGGGAATGCTGCGAGATTTCCACTGGGTTCATGTTTCAACTGCGGAGAGATTGGTCACTTCCGCCACAACTGCCCGAGACTGGTGAATGCAAATGCTAACGCAAACCCAAATGCGAATGTCAACGTCAATGTGAATCCAGCACGTGGTCGAGTGTTTAACATCAATGAGGCACTCAATGATGAAGGAGTGAACAATTAGTATTTTGTTTTTCCTCTGGTTGGTATCTTGTAACATTTAAAAACAATGCGGTTGTTATATAAATAAAAATTTGTGGTTTTATTTTCTAACTAACGCAATTGTATGAATGTTTGATTCAACCTTGTGATGTCAACACAAAGACAAAACTACTCGTGTGGTTTTGTCATTTTTACGATCACTTGAGATCTCCCTAAGAACCTCAAACACTGGTTTCTTTTAAATCTAAAGTATTTTATCGTCTTGCACCGTTCGAGATGCAAGAATTATCAAAACAGCTTCAAGGGTTGTCTGATAAAGGATTCATCCGTCCGAACTTTTCGCCTTGGAGAAACTCCTGTTCTCCTTGTGAAAAGAAAAAAAAATGGATCTTTTCGAATGTATATCGATTAACGTAAGCCTAGTAAGCTTACCATCAAGAATCGATATCCCCCTACCTTAAATCAACGATTTCTCCGATCAACTGCATAGCGTTCATGCTTTTCCAAGATCGATTTGCGTTTTGGGTATCATCAACTTTGTATTCTCGAAGAAGATATTCCCAAAACGGTTTTCTGCATGAAGTATGGCCATTACGAGTTTACAGTCATGCCTTTTAGGTTGACAAATACTCCAGCCATCTTCAAGAACTTAATAAATAGAGTCTGCAAGCCTTATTTGGATCAGATCGTCATTGTTATTATTTATGACATCTTGATCTATTCATGTCCTGAGCCGATCACGATCAACACCTTCGTTGACATCGAAGCCCTGATTGAATTCCTTGTACACTTTAAAATGTACAAAACAACTCAACTAGGACAACCCGAATTCCTTTTAAGATCTTCCTATCTTCATAGTTAGATTCTTGAAAATATTTAAAGTGCCAAAGGAAATCCACGGATTGGGTTTCTGGTATGCTTTAAATACCCGTGTCCAAAGATAACAAATTATAGGTCAAATTGAACGATTATGCGATTGAACGAGTATGCAATTATGTGTTTATGTGTTCTCCTCTATGATTTTTGTGTGATCCGATTTTTCAAATCCTCATAGAATCTTTCATGTTTTCATATGAGGGATTCATAGTAGGATATTCAAAAGGTACTACCTTAAATCCTTATGGGCTTCTACCTGGTAGTTAAGACCCTTGGGTTATATAGTACCATTCCATGATTCGATGAGAGACCCTTTAGTGGTCTAGTCAAAAAGATTGATTCAAGATCTGGTTAAGAATGGCATGTGATGATACAGCTGAAAGGACCCTATGGTGGTCCAGTCACACTCATCACAGGTTTGTTCATTTGGTTTTACCCTACACATTATAAAATAGACTGTGTGAACTGTGCAAGGAATTGTCTAATTATGGACGCGTACATAATTATGAAATTTAGTGCATAGAAACCCAGTAATATTTATTATGTGTAAGAACCGATAGTGACAACAATAACGAAATGAGAACGATGTAATGGAAGTACGGTGGACGCACCAATGACGCTTCATATACTTGTATATAAGTATCCCTCTTACATTGCAATCATGATGTTATTAAAGATTACTAGAAGTTCAGAACCCTAACAAAAGTTGTTTGATCTTTTCAACTTTATGTTTTAAACTCTCGCAAGTTTCCTCTAAATAAATTTCGGGACGAAATTTCCTAAAGTAGGGGAGACTGTAACACCTGTGCCTCCACGGCCATCAAACAAATACCAAACCAATGAAATATTGTATTTCATACTTGGGATTTGTAAAAATATGTGTATCTTTTGCACATATCAACTCTTGTTCGATTTCAAACTCTAAATCGCTTTCTGGAAGGTTATACGCGCACTAATGCGTAAATATAACCAGTTTAATCCAACGAACACTCCGGAATAGTGAAATAGGCTTAACATACCTTGAATAACCTTTACATAACTTATATATAAGTTTTGGAAGGTTTGGTGTGGTGAAATCAAGTTAAATCGCTTACAGGGACTAAAGTTGACAAACTGCGAAAGTATGCCAATTTGAACTGTAACAGACCTTCCGGAACATGACCATAAGTTAAACATACCATAAATATCCTTTACATAGCTTAGAAATAGGCTTTGAGGGGTTCGGTGTGCTAAAATAAACTTTTGGGTCATTCAGGGACTAAAAGTGTCAAAAAGTGCACAAGTTTGCATTTTCGCGCATAACTTACGTTCTGAATACATCCGGACATCCAAAAATTTATGTAAGCACTAAAATATTTTATTTTAGTGTTCGCCATAAGAAAAATCCATTCGTCGCGTCATTTGGTTCGTTTTTAGCATTCGGGGACCCTTCGTAAGTATTCTTTCGTTCTTTTCCTTATTTTATTGCTTTTCGAGTCAGAAAGTCAAACTTTGTTTGACTTTCAGCGTTGACCAGTAATGGTCAATGCGAAGTTCGTTTGAACTTCGCAACGTGAGTGTAATCACGTTGGTCATAGTCCCTTGGGACTATGCCCACTGATTACCACGTTGTCTAGGGTCGTAGGGTAGGCGATCTAATAAATCGCCTATACCTTCGAACCCGACCCAGTTTGGTCGATCATTAGGATCCGACCAAAAACATTAGGTGACCCTAGTATAGGGCATAACCTTCCGAGGTTATACCCTATGGTCACATCGTGTAAGTAGTTGTATGATAGGTAGTTTATATGCCTTAGGTAAATTACCAGAATACCCTTTTCATGTATAATTGGTAATTAAGCATATGTAACCTAAACTTTTGTCACATAACTGATTATGTAACATGTTTAGGCATATAACACTTGTCATAGGACTAGTTAGACGGTCCGAACGCGTTTCACGCGCACGACGCGTTAAAGTAGCATAAGTTACCTTAATGGGTCGCGATGGGTCGATAATACTTAGGTTAAGTTTCATTTAGTATGTAGGCTTTGTTAAACCATATCATATGAGTTCCTACACTCATTTGGCTTACAAACCCTCCTGCTACCCAGTCTTCCGATTTAGGTTCGGGTTAATTATGTAGTTACCTATATTAGGTACCGTTTGATTTCCGGGACTCCTCTAGCTTACTTGGTAGTTGTTCAAGACTCCTAAGCACTCCCAGGCGAGTACATTATTCCCCTCTTTTACTGTTTTCAACTGTTTTGGGGTGACTCATATGTGCTAAATGTTTTATCAATGGTTTCAAGAACAATTACAATGTGGTTTCAAGAACAATAACAATTATTTCAAGAACGCTAACAATGATTTCAAGAACGAATACAATGATTTCAAAAACTAATAACAAATTTCAAGAAGTGAACAAACTTGTTGGTTGTAGTTTACATGACCGATGACATTCATTAGCAATGATCAAGCCGACCAGTATTAGGTTATGGTACCATAGGATCTGACAAATCCCGTTATTTACTGCACCCATTGTTATGTGTGGGGGTTGTGGGTAGCGACTGAATCTGTAATTATTAACTTATCCTTTGGTAAGGGTTTGTTAAGAACGAGAGCGAGAGCGAGATGGAGCGAGGAACGCGTCAAGAAGGTTTGAATGTTATTAGAGAATCGACCATAAAGTAGTTTCACAATTAAAACAAGAACGACTAGAACGATTTTACAAAATGGGTTAACGATTGGGTAAACATTTTAACATGATTGACATTTGATCATGCATTTCCCACAAAACATAACTTTGATTTAAACCAAGTTTTACTTCAATACTTTGTTTTTGTGCATATGGTTTAGTTGAGACATTTCACTTGCCATACATGACATTTTGACATAGACATTTGACATGGATATTTGACATAGACATTTTGATATGATTTACATCTTGACATGAACACTTTGACATATTATCCAATACATTTGACAATTGATTTAAACATAGACTTCTTACATTGGTTGGTTTGGTTTGAGTAAATGATTAAGTAACGATGCGGGTGTAATATGATACAAGCATGGTGGATACGCCGCTGGTACTTCCTATATATAAGTGTTTGTATGGTATTACATATTGTAGCGTTATTTGAATCATTTCAGTTTGAGACATAGAACATTTTATACAAGTAACATACTTTTCACAAGACATTGATTTACAAACAACTTATCTTACACAAACTCATTTTACATGGTTATTCATTTAATCATGCATGATTTTCTTATTTATACATATCATCTGAACTACTTGTTTTTCAAATGATTTACAAAGACAAAGCAAATTACAAGGTTCATGACTAAACATTTTCCTAAAACAGAAGTCATGAATCTTATTTTCACAAAATCTATGTATCTCGCCAGCATTTCTTTGCTGACCTCGTTTTCACATATGTTTCAGGTATTGCAAGATATCGTTTGATAGGATGCATGCTCACATAGGACTGGACAAGGCCTTAGTGACTCAATAACAATGATAGACTATGTTTAAATAGTGTATTTAGATTTCCAGACGATGTAATTACTCTATGTTTAATAAAACGAAACACTTTTGATATCCATGGTTATGAAACATTAATTCTGTTGCAACACGCCCCGATGTTTCCGCCGCGATTTGTTGTTTTACGCGGTCGGGGTGTGACACGACGAATGGAATTTTGACAAGCCAAACACTAAAGCATAATATTATAAGGCTTACATAAATTTTTGGATGTCCGGATGTATTCAGAACGTAAGTTATGCGCGAAAGTGCAAACTTGGGCACTTTTTGACGCTTTTAGTCCCTGAATGACCCAAAAGTTTCTTTTAGCACACCGAACCCCTCAAAGCCTATTTCTAAGCTATGTAAAGGATATTTATGGTATGTTTAACTTATGGTCATGTTCCGGAATGTCTGTTACAGTTCAAATCGGCATACTTTCACAGTTTGTCGAATTTAGTCCCTGTAAGCGATTAAACTTGATTTTGTCATACCAAAGCCTTCAAAACTTATTTCTAAGTTATGTAAAGGTTATTTAAGGTATGTGAAGCCTATTTCACTATTCCGGAGTGTTTTTTGCATTAAACTGGTTATATTTACGCATCAGTGCGCGTATAACCTTCCAGAAAGCGATTCAGAGCCCGAAATCGAACAAGAATTTATATGTGTAAAAGATACACATATTTGTACAAATCCCAAGTATGAAATACAATATTTCATTAGTTTGGTATTTGTTTGATGGTCGCAGTGACCCAGGTGTCACAGTCTCCCCTACTTTAGGAAATTTCGTCCCGAAATTTATTCTGAGGAAACTTGTGAGAGCTTGAAACATGAAGTTGAAAAGATCAAACAACACTGGTTAGAGTCCTGAACTTGTAGTAACTTTACAATAACATCATGCTTGCAATGTGAGAGGGACACTTATATACAAGTATATAAAGCGTCATTGGTGCGTCCACCGTACCTCTATTACATTGTTCACATTTCGTTATGGTTGTCACTATCGGTTCTTACACATAATAAGTCTTACCGAGGTTTCCGTGCACTGAACTTCGTAATTATGTATGCATCCATAATTACGTAATTCCTTGCATAGTCACGTAGTGCATCTTATAATGTGTAGGGGAAGAAAGCAATGAACGAGCTTGTGATGATTGTGACTAGACCACCATAGGGTCCTTTTAATTAAATCAATAAATGATTTAAATAGACTACCAAGGAGTCTGTTTAGCTACATCAGCGCATATCATTTTTAACCAGATTCTGATTCAATCTTTTTTACTAGACCACTAGAAGGGTCTCTTATGAATCATGGAGTGGTACTATATAATCCAAGGGTCTTAACTAATACGTAGAAGCCCAATAAGGATTTAGGGTAGTACCTTTTTGAATATCCTACTAGAATCCCTCATATGAAGATACGAAAGGTTCTACGAGGATTTGGATAACGAATATCCAGAGTATACAAAACACAAAAATGCATAAAAGAAAACACAAAATGCATAAACACATAATCACATAATTGTTTAACTTGATTTGTTATCATTATGTTAATTTGTTCTGCTAACTGTGCACATGTATTCAAAGCACACCAGGTATCCAATCAGTGGATTTTGATTGGTGCTTTAAATATTACTAAGAATCTAACTATAAAGATAGAAAGATCTTTTAAAGAGAAAAAAAAATCGATTTCGACTTTAAGGAACTTAAATGTTCGAATTAAGGTACACAAGGAATCCAATTAAGGACTCTGATTTGAACGATAATCATCCACAAGGGTCTAATTGTGAAGATAAAAAAAGATCCCATATGGATTTTAGAAGTTGAAGATGTTTTGAAACCTTGCACTGGATGTGCTTAAGTCAAAACATGAAGTAAAAATGCTTATAAGGTTGGGATGCTAGATATGTCAAGGCGACATATGAAGCAGAATTTGAAGGTTAAGTCAATGTATGAGGAAAATATTTTGAAAACTATGCATGGGGTTCCTTTTTAAAAATGTGTTTAATGTTTTTGAAAACTTATATATAATACTTTTGAAATCATAGAGTAGGTGTATTAGGTAAAAATGTTTTAAAATCATGCGAGATGAATTTTGAAATTTTGTATAAGGTTTTTGAAAACATGATTGATGCTTTTGAAATCATGCACTTGATATAAGTAATTATACTATATTAATAACATTTTGAAATCATGAAGGTTGTTTTTGAAAAAATAGACAATGTTTTTGAAATCATAAAGGTTGTTTTTGGGATATAGACGATGCATTTGAAAAAAAATTGTTTTCAGACTATTTGAAATGTTTTGAAATCATGAAGGTTGTTTTTGAAATACTCATACTACGTATGTTGAAAAATCAAAACGTAATGGGTATGAGATTTGAAAATACCCTTAGTTATCTAACCAAGGATTCAAAGGCACAGATGTGCAGAAGCATGATTACTCATAATGTCGCTTTATTTTCTGTACTTCGTATCTTAGAATGAAACGAGTACTTAGAATTTTCTAAGGGAATCATGAGTAAACACAAAAATGGGTAATATTCACAAGAGTAGTTTGTAAAGAACATAGTTCCTTAATGTAGGTATTATAGGGAAATGCCATACACATATGTAACTACACTTGTATATCAGAATTTGCGAACAACAATTTATTTATAAACAAAACTGATTGTTTCACATTACAAGAAAAACAAAGAAATAAAAGCATAAGATTAAAACAGTAACATCTTATACTCAGCCAAATGCTCATTCGTGGGTCAGATTTGCATTGACAATCCTTGTTCACTTGTTCCTGAAATAGCTCGTCTCGCCGTAGTTGTACCAAGTACCAGATGGTAAACGAGCTGGAGCAGGGTTGACTTGGGGTTGGGTTGGACCACCTTGGATTTGTGACAACTGCCACTATCGGGTAATTTACTTACATTTAAAACAGTGATTTACATTATACAAGCATTTGTTTTGAATATTCTGACTGCATGATTACATGGTATACATCTTAGAAAAATCATGGAATATTCATTTGTTATTACACATGATTCATTTTTATTGGGTACATTCGAAGTAGTGCAAACAATTCACCGAAACAACTAGAGTAGTGCCTAGTGAACTAGAGTGCTGACGAAAACTCCGGATTCGCAGAAAACATCTAAAATGACATCTTTAGGACTCGGGTGAGAGTCCAATATCATTTATATATTAAACCCTATATGGGAATACAAGAGTTCGATCAATAATTTACCAATGCCCGGTAGCACTAAAAACTGTCCGAAACGCGCTAAAAATGACCATTTCATGAATTGTCCGCAAAATTCAGCAATTGTATTTTTAATACAAGATACAAAAATTGATGTTTAGGCACCAATTTCATATGAACATACTTATGGAATATCAATTTCACGCATAACGGAAATTTGCCCTACAACTTCCATAAGCGAACGTTTCGACTATTTACTAGTGAAACGAGCACTAAACAATTATCCGAACTACATTTTGGCACAACTAGCGAACTAGTGCTCATTATTTTTGGTCTTGAAAAACTAGTTTATGGTCATTTCAAGTCGCGAAACATCTCGGAAATTTTGCAAAACCTAAACACCTTAACACTTACATCTTTCTAATTCATTTTAAGTCTTAAAATTTACTAACATTTTTTTTCACCATGCAAGACCCCCCCCCCACCTTGAGGCCGTGAACAAGGGGTCCCACCCCCTTGTTTATTATGCTAAATATCTAGATATTATTTAGTTACTAGTGGATGAAATGGATGATTAATCTTATCACTTAACCCTTAAGTCTTACTACACGTTTACACCATTTCTTACACACACATAAGAAAAACTCTCATCATCTTCATCATTTTCTCAAGAACACCCACCAAAAACCCAATTATTTTTATCATCCTCTTCATTATCAACATGGATTTCTTTGGAACATAGGGTGATCTAAGGTTTTTGGAAGCATAAGGAAGGGTTTTTCATCCATACCAAAGTGTTCTAACATCAAGATCATCATCTTACTTATTCTTAATAATCTCTAAAGATCATCCCTAGCCTAGTGCTAGAAGTAAGCTTCTTTTTTTTTATACATATTATGTTTATGATTGTTATTATAATTAATAATAACCATATATAATCATACATAATGAACAAGAAAAATACAAAGAAGCAAAGATAAAAATCATCATATAATTATGTTTGTTTATATTGTGATTTAAGACTTGTAATATGCATATTTGATGTTGTTATGATGATTAGAATACAAATAAATTGTTAGAAGGTGTTGTAAAAATATGATCTAATAATCATACATATTTATGTTAAAGGGTTTTAACATAAAGGATTAAAGGAATGATCATATCTAGTAATCTTGTGAAAGTATTTAGGGTTTATATTCAAAAACAAGACTTTCACAAGATTATAAAAATTAACATACAACTAAAGATTTTTATGAAAGTTGTTAAAACTAGAATTTAACTTGGTTTTTGAACTAGTTAACATATGAAAGGATCATGTTTAAAACCCTACATGATTTGCTTATCATCTTGATGATTTGATGTTATAAAAGTCTTATAATGTTTAGTTAAGATGATGAATAAATTGTTGTTGATTTAGTAAAGGAAATGATATGTTTAATGAAACATGGTTAAGATAAAAATGCAAAGGTTATATGGCAAATTTTTATAAAAACTTTATTTTATAAAATAACAACATTTTTGGGTAAATCTCTACAAGATTTATAAAAGTTATTAAGGAAGGGTTTATAAAATAAAAGACAAGGAAAATATATATTTTTTTTTAGAAAATATATATTTGGTTACTTTAAACAATTTTTGTGTGATATATTACTTGGTGTATTAGATATATATATCATTGTAGGAACTTGAATCTCATGTCACTTTTAAACTCAAAACATGTTATAACAAAAGTCCTACGAGACTTCTCATAATTACGCCTTAAAACGAGTTACGGACGTTTAGAATAATCGGACACCATTTATGGTCAAAATGAACGACGGACGACTACATAAGTTAATTACCAATCCGGGGAGTTACTACGACGTTAGACGATCTTTCGACACGAAAATAAATATGTCATCGATAACAAATTTCGGATGTTTTGAAACTTATAAAAACTAGTGTGTTTTTATTTATTAACATCTATACTTAGTAAATTTTTATAAAAAGGGTTTTTATAAAAATGAAAGGCTTACTTATACTAGTGGGCTATTTTTATAAACAAATGGGCTTAATATACTTACTAGACTATTTTTACAAATGGGCTACTTACACATAATGGGCTTAGTTTTCTTAATGGGCTTAACTTCATTATGGGCTTAACATAAATTCATGGGCTAAGCCCAAACACCAAACATATGGGCCAAAGCCCAACACTATTCAAGCCCAACACTATTCAAGCCCAACACTATTTAAGCCCAACACTATTCAAGCCCAACACTATTCAAGCCCAACACTATTTAAGCCCAACACTATTCAAGCCCAACACTATTTGAGGCCCAACACTATTGAGGCCCAACACTATTTGAGGCCCAACACTATTGAGGCCCAACACTATTTGAGGCCCAACACTATTTGAGGCCCAACACTATTTGAGGCCCAACACTATTGAGGCCCAACACTATTTGAGGCCCAACACTATTGAGGCCCAACACTATTTGAGGCCCAACACTATTTGAGGCCCAGCACTATTTAAGCCCAATAACTTGAAAACATGGGCTTGGCCCAATGATACTATTTTTGGAAACACAACTATACAAGTGATACATACAAGACACGAGATTCAGCGGACGAGATCCGACTATACTACTCATTCATCGAATACACAGTTAACGAACATTTGAACAACTCATACACCGAATACACAGTTAACGAACAGTAAAGACATGCAAGTCTTACACATACTCAATACACAAGACTTGTACTCAAGTTCTTTTCAAAGACCGAAGTGTCTAACAAAAATAAGAACGTTTGTAGGTCGCCACGCTATTCAGGACGACCGCACGTGAGATCTTATTTACATCTATTTTCAGGACGCAATACAGTGAGTTCATGTTCCCCTATTCATTTAAATGTTTTACAACTTTACAACTATCGGGGAGGATACATGTTCAGAGTATGTTAAAGTTAGGTAATGAAACACCATAGATCATGTGCGAATTAGGGCCATACTATAAGCACCATTAATCCAGTTTGGACCAAGGAACAAAGGCTTAGATCTAATGGGTTTTGGCGAGCCCCACTCTTGGTCATGGACCCCTACGGAAGAGTGCGTTTGTGTCCCAGTCGATAGGAATCGGCATAAAATCGTCTAGGGTTGGTTTGCTTCCTTTTTCGGCACACATATTAATGTCCTTGCAAAACATTAATGATCAACGATTTCATTGACGCTTTACATACTACAACTCACGTTTTTCATACATCGTTTACGACTAAAATTACATGAATTCACCAACTTTTGTTGATGTTTTCCAAACTTAACAAGTATTTCAGGGAATTAAAGGACCATGTCGGATTTTCCAGTCAAGACAACAAGTACCGGAACTCCATGCCATGTTTTGAAGGGTTTAACTATTATATTCCGCCTCTTTGCGGAAATATGATGGTTTAAACCTTTGTAGTTTATTTCAAGTTAATGTATGAAACAATAACTCTTTACTTTCATGTTAATGGTTTGTAACCGACACACTAAACTTATGTTGTAATCTTTTGAAACACTATGTAATGGCAATGGAGTATGTTTTATTCATATAGTTTGTTCATGTACATCGATATTTATGCAATGAAAACCAGACAGATCACACCTTGCGTTTCCGCTACGAGCGGGTGTGACAGACTGGTATCAGAGCATCGATTGTAGTGAACCAGGATTCTTTATTGAGTCTAAGTCTACAATCACTAGGGATCTCTCACGAAAACCTCTTGTTCATGTTGAACAGAATAAAATTGGACAGGTCAAAAGGTGTTCATTGCATAAACATTTTTCAAGGTCCACTACAACAAAAATTCATTTCACATATATCAAGCGAGGACATTTCCATGGGTGAAGTCTATGAGAAACAGACACAATACATTAATAGACTATGTGCCTACAATACATTACATTATCAGTGCTTATACAAGATAGACACATTACACTATCAGTTTATGCATTATAAACAGTTTACAAGTTCAGCTTATACAAGATAGAAATCCTTGATTGATAGGATTTTACATGATTATATATATATAGGTGGTTCATATATATGTTGCATGAAATATTTTGCCAAGAACAAAATACCTTCGACTTCAAACTCTGTTATTATTCTTTACTCACACGGTGAAAATATCGACCTCATGTCTATTGCGGAGCTTATGGCGAACATGATTCCTAAGTGAAATCTTAAACTTAATTCCGTAAAATATGGTTGCTTTCTCGCGAATCCTGAGATGCCTGACCATGATAATGACGATGAGGCGAAGGTGGTAACCTTGGACAACAACTCCATTAGTGGGACGAGATCCATGTGACTCATACTAATCAAGGTGGATATACTCTTGTCCTTACAAGGAAGTTGAAGTATTCATCCTGAAGGTGCCCCTTCGGTTGTTATTATTACAGATTCTTTTCATTTCTATTTCACCTAACGCCGTACCGTTCTGCGAGTAATGACAACGAACGTTGACACGTGAGTTATCATGAAGGTCCCTCCTATGTTGAAGGTATATTGACAATAACGTTTCCTCTCTTATTGATCGGCAGCTTCGTACGAGAGAATGCTAGGGTGACCATGCAAGGCAATTTATTATTACGGTGGCCAACGTAATAACAACTTGTAGTGCATGGGAATTCTGGTGGACTCTGCGGGCCAAGCTAATGATCACTATTCGTTCAAAGTCTTAAATTATTATTTGAGATTCAATGTTTCTTATCTATTAGAACACGAACTGTGGTGGTTAGTATAACACCCTACAATACAATACAATACAATACAATACAATACAATACAATACAATACAATACAATACAATACAATACAATACAATACAATACAATACAATACAATACAATACAATACAATACAATACAATACAATACAATACAATACAATACAATACAATACAATACAATACAATACAATACAATACAATACAATACAATACAATACAATACAATACAATACAATACAATACAATACAATACAATACAATACAATACAATACAATACGGGAAGACGACACATATTTGTTCACACTTAACATTCGATCTATATCACGATTCAGTTGAGACTAGTCATTTAAACAAACAAACCATGTTAGCTACTCATGGAGGATTTTCCTCAACATTCTCGAAATTCTTGAACATGGGTTGGTTCCAGGGTGTCTATGACACTTTATCCTACTTTACCTTACCTTACCTTATCATATTCCACCTTATCATATTCATTGGAAGCGATACAATAAATTCCGTTGTTTGACATTGTCTTTTCCCAAGGAAAGGTATGGCATGAGCCATGCTGCAATTCCCTCATTGCATTCTATTCGACATTTTTTTTTAGATTCTAATCATCTTGCTAGAGCTCGTAAAACTCAAGCACTATTACCATAATGGTCACATGGACAAATAAGACAAAGGATTTTCTCTACTTCGGACGATTGAGGTCATAGAGTAGGGAACCCATATTATATGGACGAAGACCACTGGTTGGTTTCCCCTCCTCAACGAATTATTTCTCTTTCCATTTAGACGTATGACCAATACATGCAAGAGGCATTACGCCTTTTGGTTTTGGTTATCCACATTATCATTTATTCAAACATGTATGAACAATATGGTCTTGAGGTTTCCATGACCGATTGATTGTATTCTTCATTCTTGGGCACATGATAGACTTTATTTATTCAAATAAATGTCTAGATTCTTTTAATTGTGTGTATTAAAAAGATCATGGCGCCAAAAGAATCAATTGTTTAAGTTAAAAATTATGTGTTGAAAACTATTGCTTTTACACAAGACATTTTTGGTGGTTATTTGTAAGTGATGAGACGTGTGTAATATGATAAAAGCATGGTGGATACGCCGCTGGTACTTCCTATATATAAGTGCTTATGTTATATTGCTTATCGTGATGTTATTCAAATCTCTTCGACAAAGACAAGACATGACATTTTTGCACAAGACACGACATCCTCTACACAAGACATAATATTCTATTTCAAGACATGATATATTTATACACTACATTTCTAGTGGTTATTTATTTAACCATACATCATTCTTTTATATCATCTGATTTTCATATCTATTTTCATATGATTTTATAAAAGAATTCGATCATAACTAGAGCTAATATTGTTGGTTACACTTGATGCTTTCACGATATCTCAAGGGTTGTTCCATAATGGGTAACACCCGAATTCAAACACCCTGAGTGATATATTTTAGGTTTAGCCTCGGAGATCCGAAGCATAACCGCATCATCCCTCCTTACCTCGATCACTCAAACAATAACTCTCGCCATGAGAGAAATGAAGTCATGAGTACGTACACTCTACGATCATCATGTATCAATTTTATTGATACCAACACCGAGCTTAGCTATTGCTTTTAAATGTTAAGCATATACTCGAATTAGAGTCTTGTTGGACACACATTACTATATCAAGTTAGCTAATGGGGAATTAGCTGAAACATATCAAATCATTAAGGGCCACCGGTATGTATCCTATTCGTCAACATTTCACATCCATGTTATTTGATACCATTGCCAATTTTAGCTTCATCTCAACATTTCGTATACAAGAGTTTCATGGCTAGGGACGGGATTGTCCTAGCTACAATTAGGGATTGGGTTATCCTACATCTAAACATAAGGATTGGGTTGTCCCCTACATCTGTACAGGGAAGTCCTTACTACATAGAATTCAAAATATACTTGGCCTAGAGTCAAGTAAGCTAGACGTCTCCTCATTCTATAGAATTGGCAAACGCTAAACTAGCCGAGTCAGGAGCAGAAATTTCATATCGATCTCTTACCCATTGAGCTGGGTATTTTTGACATAATGGTTGGCATGGATTGGCTATCCAATAATTAAGCCGAAGTCTTCTGTCATGAGAAGATCATTCGCTTACCACTACCGAACGAAGAGACATTTTTTATTCATGGAGAGAAGCACGACACACCATTGCGGACTATAAATTGCATGAAAGCGCAGAAATACTTACGGAAAGGTTGTATTGCCTTTCTAGCGCTTGTTGTCGACAAGAAGGCCGATGGGCCTCAGATGACAGATATTCCTGTGGTAAAAGAATTCCCTGAAGTCTTTCCTGAAGACTTGTCAGGACTACCACCTTATCGACAAGTCGAATTTCACATCGACTTGGTACCAGGAGCCGCACCTGTAGCTAAATCTCCATATCGATTAGCACCTTCTGAAATGCAGGAATTGTCCACACAACTTCAAGAGTTGTTGGATAAGGGATTCATCAGACCGAGTTTCTCGCCTTGGGGAGCTCCAGTTCTTTTTGTGAAAAAGAAGGACGGGACATTCAGAATGTGTATCGACTACAGAGAGTTGAATAAACTCACCATCAAGAATCGGTATCCACTACCGAGGATTGACGACTTATTCGATCAACTTCAAGGGTCGAGTTTTTACTCAAAGGTAGACTTACGATCGGGGTATCATCAGTTACGGATTCAAGAGGAAAGCATACCGAAAATGGCTTTTCGGACTCGTTACGGTCACTACGAGTTTCTCGTTATGCCTTTTGGTTTAACGAACGCACCGGCGGTCTTCATGGATTTAATGAACCGCGTGTGCAAGCCGTATCTCGACAAATTCGTCATATTGTTCATTGACGACATCTTGATATACTCACGATCGGCAGCCGAGCATGAACAACATTTGAGAACCATCTTAGAACTACTCAAACAGGAGAAACTATACGCAAAGTTTTCCAAATGTGAGTTTTGGATTCGTGAAGTACAATTTCTCGGGCATATAGTGAACGAGAAGGGTATTCAAGTAGACCCGTCGAAGATTGAATCGATTAAAAATTGGGAAGCGCCCAAGACTCCTACTGAAGTGCGACAATTTTTGGGCTTAGCGGGATATTATCGGAGATTCATTGAGAATTTTTCAAAGATTGCTCAACCGCTAACTTCTCTTACACAGAAAGACAGGAAATTCGATTGGGGAGAGAAACAAGAAGCAGCATTTCAACATCTTAAAGACAAGTTGTGCATTGCACCAATCTTATCATTACCCGACGGTACCGATGACTTTGTGGTATACTGTGATGCTTCGCATCGAGGGTTGGGTTGTGTACTCATGCAACGTAAAAAGGTTATCGCGTACGCGTCCCGCCAACTGAAAGTTCACGAGAAGAACTATACCACTCACGACCTAGAGCTAGGCGCGGTGGTATTTGCTTTGAAAATTTGGCGGCATTACTTATATGGTACACAGTGCACTATCTTCACAGATCATAGGAGTCTACAACACATATTCAACAAAAAAGAATTAAATATGCGTCAGCGACGTTGGGTTGAATTATTAAACGACTATGATTGTGAAATCAAGTACCATCCGGGCAAGGCGAACGTTGTAGCAGACGCCTTGAGCCGCAAGGAACGAGTTAAAACACTAAGAGTGCGAGCACTAGAGATGACGATTCACACAGATCTTACCGCACGAATTCGAAATGCACAACAAGAAGCGCTCAAGGAAGAACATATTCTAGAAGAATCACTTCGAGGCATGGAAAAACAGTTAGTACCAAAGGAGGATGGAACTTTGTACCTTGCGGGTAGAGTTTGGGTTCCATTCTTTGGAGGTCTCCGAGATCTCATTTTTGAGGAAGCACATAGGTCAAAGTACTCGATCCATCCTGGATCAGATAAGATGTACCACGACTTAAAAGAGTACTATTGGTGGCCTAACCTCAAAAAGGATATTGCTAGCTATGTTGGAAAATGCTTGACCTGCGCGAAGGTCAAGGCAGAGTATCAAAAACCATCAGGTTTACTACAACAACCTGAGATTCCCGCTTGGAAATGGGAACAAATATCCATGGACTTCATTATGAAGTTACCCAGGACCTCGAAAGGTCATGACATGATATGGGTAATCGTGGATAGATTGACAAAGTCCGCACACTTCTTACCGATTCGGGAGAAGGATAGTACTGAGAAACTAGCGGAAATTTATCTCAAAGAAATAGTGGCTCGTCATGGAGTGCCTATTTCAATCATTTCGGACCGAGACGGTCGTTTTGTTTCAAGAATATGGAATTCATTTCAACAGGCCTTTGGATCTCAATTGAATCTAAGTACGGCCTTTCATCCACAAACTGACGGCCAGAGCGAACGGACTATCCAAACACTCGAAGATATGCTTCGTGCATGTGTTATGGATTTAGGTGGCAATTGGGATAATCATCTACCTCTAGTTGAGTTTTCCTACAATAACAGCTACCATACAAGTATACGAGCTGCACCGTTTGAAGCTCTTTATGGTCGAAAGTGTCGCTCTCCGCTATGTTGGGCGGAAACGGGCGATAGGCAATTAATTGGTCCGGAACTAGTCCAAGATACTACAGATAAAATGTTTCAGATCCGAGACCGTATCAAGGCGGCTCGCGATCGACAAAAGTTCTACGCTGATGGAAAACGAAAACAAGCATCTTTCGAGGTTGGAGAGAAAGTTTTATTGAAAGTCTCACCTTGGAAAGGCGTAGTGAGGTTCGGTAAACGTGGAAAGCTTAACCCGCGTTACATTGGACCATTTGAAATCTTAGAAAAGATTGGCACTGTTGCCTACAAGTTGAAGTTACCTGATGAACTTAGCAGTGTACACCACACGTTTCATGTGACGAATCTTAAAAAGAGTCCAATACAAGTAACCGTTGCTATTCCTATGGATGAAATTCACATTGACGACAAACTCCATTTCACTGAAGAACCTGTTGAGGTCACGGACTGGAAGGTCAATAAAACACGGAGAAGTCGTATCAAGTTAGTAAAGGTTCGTTGGAACTCTCGTCACGGACCCGAGTATACTTGGGAACGTGAAGACCGAATGAAGGAAAAATATCCCCACCTATTTCCGAAAACTCCTGCAAAGAATAACAAAGCTAGAATTTCGGGACGAAATTCTAAATAACAAGGGGAGAATGTGACAACTGCCACTATCGGGTAATTTACTTACATTTAAAACAGTGATTTACATTATACAAGCATTTGTTTTGAATATTCTGACTGCATGATTACATGGTATACATCTTAGAAAACTCATGGAATATTCATTTGTTATTACACATGATTCATTTTTATTGGGTACATTCGAAGTAGTGCAAACAATTCACCGAAACAACTAGAGTAGTGCCTAGTGAACTAGAGTGCTGACGAAAACTCCGGATTCGTAGAAAACATCTAAAATGACATCTTTAGGACTCGGGTGAGAGTCCAATATCATTTATATATTAAACCCTATATGGGAATACAAGAGTTCGATCAATAATTTACCAATGCCCGGTAGCACTAAAAACTGTCCGAAACGCGCTAAAAATGACCATTTCATGAATTGTCCGCAAAATTCAGCAATTGTATTTTTAATACAAGATACAAAAATTGATGTTTAGGCACCAATTTCATATAAACATACTTATGGAATATCAATTTCACGCATAACGGAAATTTGCCCTACAACTTCCATAAGCGAACGTTTCGACTATTTACTAGTGAAACGAGCACTAAACAATTATCCGAACTACATTTTGGCACAACTAGCGAACTAGTGCTCATTATTTTTGGTCTTGAAAAACTAGTTTATGGTCATTTCAAGTCGCGAAACATCTCGGAAATATTGCAAAACCTAAACACCTTAACACTTACATCTTTCTAATTCATTTTAAGTCTTAAAATTTACTAACATTTTTTTCACCATGCAAGACCCCCCCCCCCCCCCCCCCACCTTGAGGCCGTGAACAAGGGGTCCCACCCCCTTGTTTATTATGCTAAATATCTAGATATTATTTAGTTACTAGTGGATGAAATGGATGATTAATCTTATCACTTAACCCTTAAGTCTTACTACACGTTTACACCATTTCTTACACACACATAAGAAAAACTCTCATCATCTTCATCATTTTCTCAAGAACACCCACCAAAAACCCAATTATTTTTATCATCCTCTTCATTATCAACATGGATTTCTTTGGAACATAGGGTGATCTAAGGTTTTTGGAAGCATAAGGAAGGGTTTTTCATCCATACCAAAGTGTTCTAACATCAAGATCATCATCTTACTTATTCTTAATAATCTCTAAAGATCATCCCTAGCCTAGTGCTAGAAGTAAGCTTCTTTTTTTTATACATATTATGTTTATGATTGTTATTATAATTAATAATAACCATATATAATCATACATAATGAACAAGAAAAATACAAAGAAGCAAAGATAAAAATCATCATATAATTATGTTTGTTTATATTGTGATTTAAGACTTGTAATATGCATATTTGATGTTGTTATGATGATTAGAATACAAATAAATTGTTAGAAGGTGTTGTAAAAATATGATCTAATAATCATACATATTTATGTTAAAGGGTTTTAACATAAAGGATTAAAGGAATGATCATATCTAGTAATCTTGTGAAAGTATTTAGGGTTTATATTCAAAAACAAGACTTTCACAAGATTATAAAAATTAACATACAACTAAAGATTTTTATGAAAGTTGTTAAAACTAGAATTTAACTTGGTTTTTGAACTAGTTAACATATGAAAGGATCATGTTTAAAACCCTACATGATTTGCTTATCATCTTGATGATTTGATGTTATAAAAGTCTTATAATGTTTAGTTAAGATGATGAATAAATTGTTGTTGATTTAGTAAAGGAAATGATATGTTTAATGAAACATGGTTAAGATAAAAATGCAAAGGTTATATGGCAAATTTTTATAAAAACTTTATTTTATAAAATAACAACATTTTTGGGTAAATCTCTACAAGATTTATAAAAGTTATTAAGGAAGGGTTTATAAAATAAAAGACAAGGAAAATATATATATTTTTTTTAGAAAATATATATTTGGTTACTTTAAACAATTTTTGTGTGATATATTACTTGGTGTATTAGATATATATATCATTGTAGGAACTTGAATCTCATGTCACTTTTAAACTCAAAACATGTTATAACAAAAGTCCTACGAGACTTCTCATAATTACGCCTTAAAACGAGTTACGGACGTTTAGAATAATCGGACACCATTTATGGTCAAAATGAACGACGGACGACTACATAAGTTAATTACCAATCCGGGGAGTTACTACGACGTTAGACGATCTTTCGACACGAAAATAAATATTTCATCGATAACAAATTTCGGATGTTTTGAAACTTATAAAAACTAGTGTGTTTTTATTTATTAACATCTATACTTAGTAAATTTTTATAAAAAGGGTTTTTATAAAAATGAAAGGCTTACTTATACTAGTGGGCTATTTTTATAAACAAATGGGCTTAATATACTTACTAGACTATTTTTACAAATGGGCTACTTACACATAATGGGCTTAGTTTTCTTAATGGGCTTAACTTCATTATGGGCTTAACATAAATTCATGGGCTAAGCCCAAACACCAAACATATGGGCCAAAGCCCAACACTATTCAAGCCCAACACTATTTAAGCCCAACACTATTCAAGCCCAACACTATTCAAGCCCAACACTATTGAAGCCCAACACTATTCAAGCCCAACACTATTCAAGCCCAACACTATTTGAGGCCCAACACTATTGAGGCCCAACACTATTTGAGGCCCAACACTATTGAGGCCCAACACTATTTGAGGCCCAACACTATTTGAGGCCCAACACTATTTGAGGCCCAACACTATTGAGGCCCAACACTATTTGAGGCCCAACACTATTGAGGCCCAACACTATTTGAGGCCCAACACTATTTGAGGCCCAGCACTATTTAAGCCCAATAACTTGAAAACATGGGCTTGGCCCAATGATACTATTTTTGGAAACACAACTATACAAGTGATACATACAAGACACGAGATTCAGCGGACGAGATCCGACTATACTACTCATTCATCGAATACACAGTTAACGAACATTTGAACAACTCATACACCGAATACACAGTTAACGAACAGTAAAGACATGCAAGTCTTACACATACTCAATACACAAGACTTGTACTCAAGTTCTTTTCAAAGACCGAAGTGTCTAACAAAAATAAGAACGTTTGTAGGTCGCCACGCTATTCAGGACGACCGCACGTGAGATCTTATTTACATCTATTTTCAGGACGCAATACAGTGAGTTCATGTTCCCCTATTCATTTAAATGTTTTACAACTTTACAACTATCGGGGAGGATACATGTTCAGAGTATGTTAAAGTTAGGTAATGAAACACCATAGATCATGTGCGAATTAGGGCCATACTATAAGCACCATTAATCCAGTTTGGACCAAGGAACAAAGGCTTAGATCTAATGGGTTTTGGCGAGCCCCACTCTTGGTCATGGACCCCTACGGAAGAGTGCGTTTGTGTCCCAGTCGATAGGAATCGGCATAAAATCGTCTAGGGTTGGTTTGCTTCCTTTTTCGGCACACATATTAATGTCCTTGCAAAACATTAATGATCAACGATTTCATTGACGCTTTACATACTACAACTCACGTTTTTCATACATCGTTTACGACTAAAATTGCATGAATTCACCAACTTTTGTTGATGTTTTCCAAACTTAACATGTATTTCAGGGAATTAAAGGACCATGTCGGATTTTCCAGTCAAGACAACAAGTACCGGAACTCCATGCCATGTTTTGAAGGGTTTAACTATTATATTCCGCCTCTTTGCGGAAATATGATGGTTTAAACCTTTGTAGTTTATTTCAAGTTAATGTATGAAACAATAACTCTTTACTTTCATGTTAATGGTTTGTAACCGACACACTAAACTTATGTTGTAATCTTTTGAAACACTATGTAATGGCAATGGAGTATGTTTTATTCATATAGTTTGTTCATGTACATCGATATTTATGCAATGAAAACCAGACAGATCACACCTTGCGTTTCGGCTACGAGCGGGTGTGACAGGATTGGGTTGAATTGACAAGCATTTGCCAGGTGACCGAGTCATCCACATGATGCACACAGACGACACTGCAGGTAAGCTCGGTGAGGTGCATTACACTTGTTGAACATCAGTGTAGTACCGGCATAAGGTTTCCTGGCAGGGGGTTGAGCAGCAACAAGGTTTGTAGCAGCTTTGTTTTGGATAGCAAAGCGGCATATGTTAAGCAAATGTCCCCACCGTCCACAGTAGGTACATTTGAAGCAGGGTATGAGGTTTGAATGATGACGGTTGCATCGTTTGCACCATGGGGCAGTTCCAAAGTACGGCTTCCTAGCTGGTGGCGCTGCCATTTGGCTAGGTCCCGCTTGATTAGGTGTAACTGCTGCGGGTTTCCTTGAAGCTTTACGCTTCCTTGATTTTGGTGCAGGCTTGACTCCTGCTTCCTTTGGTGACTCTTGAGTGGCTTCATTGTTGAGATGAGACATGGCAATGCCTAAATCTACCGTCTTCAGAATCACTTCGCCTATTTGCTGAGCAAATTTGGCTGTTTGCTCGGACATTTGACCGTTGCTGAGAGGAAGAGACATTTTGGAGGAAAAGAAAGATATAGGAGGAAACAAATGAAATGTTATCGGCAAATAAAACAAAATGACAATGCATAGAAATTGCGATCATTTGTTTGTTACCTAAGGCAAACAAATGAGACGGTGACTAATCAAAGTAAGCGGGTCATATTAATGTATCGCAAAGACATGCTTTAGCCTATAAGTGGACACTCACCGCAAGAGTTCCCAGGTAAGAGTGACTGGTCCGATTATGTGGATTTGTACGAACACTCTAGCCTTAGACAGAAAACTCAGAGTACAGGCATCCACTCTTCCAGATTGCACGTGTTCACACTATAAGACCCAAACTTTGACGAGGTTTTGAAAATTCAAAGGGGTTCAAAACCTTATAATAGAGGGTTCAAAACCTTACAATAAATCATCCTAGAACAGATGATTGATTTTCAAAGTGGTTTTGAAGTTCGTGTTCTAGTTGTGGTTGTCGCCTAAGGATAGGTGACGGTATTGTTTTATGACTAAACGTAAGTAAACTCGCGTTAGGGTCCAAGGAAGGTTATAGACTAGGTCAAAGCATTACTAATAACCTAATTCCCTATAAGCATGAGCTCTGATACCAACTTTTCTGTCACACCCCGACCACGTAAAACAACAAAACGTGGCGGAAACGTCGGGGAGTGTTGTAACAGAATCATTGTTTCATAACACATGGAAATTTAAATATTGTTTTATTAATTAAATGAGTTACAATGTCTTGACAATCACAGAAACATAACATGAATAACTAGTCTTGCATCTTTTATTGTCGCTAAGGCCCAAGTCCGCCTAAGTGTATCTTGATAAATCCTATGCATCATATCCTGAAACACATGTGAAAATAGGTACGTCAGCGTAAAAATGTCTGTGAGATACATAGGTTTTGTGAAAATAGAATTCATGACTTATGTTTAAGAAAATGTTTAGTCATGAACCTTGTAATTTGCTTTGTCTTGTAAATCATTGGAAAAGTGATAAATAAACCAAATGATATATATGTATAAAAGAATAATACATGGTTAAGTAAATAACCAAGTAAAATGAGTTTGTATTAGATAAGTTGTTTGTAAAACAATGTATTGTTAAAAGTGTCTTATTTGTATAAAATGTTATATGTCTAAATCGAAATGATTCAAATAATGCTACGATATGTAATACCATACAAGCACTTATATATAGGAATTGTGACACCTGTGTCACTTCAACCATCAGACAAATGCCAAACCAATGAAATATTGTATTTCATACTTTGGATTTGTAAAAATATGTGTATCGATTGCACATATCAACTCTTGTTCGATTTCAAGCTCTAAATCGCTTTCTGAAAGGTTATACACGCACTGATGCGTAAATATAACCAGTTTAATTCAACGAACACTCCGGAATAGTGAAATAGGCTTAAAATACCTTAAATAACCTTTACATAACTTAGAAGTAAGTTTTGGAAGGTTTGGTATGGTGAAATCAAGTTAAATCGCTTACAGGGACTAAATTTGACAAACTGCGAAAGTATGCCAATTTGAACTGTAACAGACATTCTGGAACAAGACCATAAGTTAAACATACCCTAAATATCCTTTACATAGCTTAGAAATAGGCTTTAAGGGGTTCGGTGTGCTAAAATAAACTTTTGGCTCATTCAGGGACTAAAAATGTCAAAAAGTGCACAAGTTTGCATTTTCGCGCATAACTTAGGTTCTGAATACATCCGGACATCCAAAAATTTATGTAAGCACTATAATATTTTATTTTAGTGTTTGGCATAAGAAAAATCCATTCGTCACGTCATTTGGATCGTTTTTCGCGCTTAGGCGCATTCCGTCGTAATTAAGCGAACATCGCGTTCGTACGACCAAACGAACCAACATCCGACATATTTTTTAGCATGTTTCATGTCCACAATGTTTAGGCATCATTTTAGGGCCTTAAAGTTGGCTTTACGGGCCTTAGAAGTGTTGGAAATGGCCTTAAACACGTGCAGGGACTGAAACTGTCAAAATGGAACATAATTTCTGATCAGACATGCCAGGCGGCCCGCATTATACTTGTCAGATCTTGAAGCGGGCCGCGTCCGACTATCAGACCAGATTCAATGATTTTAACATCAGGTTGCAGCTGGTCACACATTCTCACATGCTTAGTCAGATGATAAGGATGATATTTAGCCACCACAACTTTACGACAAATGTACGGGCAAGATCATGGCACGTTTTCCATGAAACGATCTTAACGGTGGACCTTTTACTATAAATACCCCACCCCCCATGCTTTAAAATCACTAGAATTTTGATCTTAGAAACTCTAAGTTGAAACCATTGTTTCATACCTGAGATTCTTGGATCGAGATTAGCATTCGGGGACCCTTCGTAAGTATTCTTTCGTTCTTTTATTGCTTTTCGAGTCTTTTCGAGGCTGAAAGTCAAACTTTGTTTGACTTTCTGCGTTGACCAGTTTATGGTCAATGCGAAGTTCGTTTGAACTTCGCAACGTGAGTGTAATCACGTTGGTTATAGTCCCTTGGGACTATGCCTACTGATTACCACGTTGTCTAGGGTCGTAAGGGTAAGCGATCTGATAAATCGCTTATACCTTCGAACCCGACCCAGTTTGGTCGATCATTAGGATCCGACCAAATACATTAGGTGACCATAGTATATAGGGAATAACCTTCCGAGGTTATACCCTATGGTCACATCGTTTGAGTAGTAGTATGATAGGTAGTTTATATGCCTTAGGTAAATTACCAGAATACCCTTTTCATGTATAATTGGTAATTAAGCATATGTAACCTAAACTTTTGTCACATAACTGATAATGTAACATGTTTAGGCATATAACACTTGTCATAGGACTAGTTAGGCGGTCCGAACGCGTTATACGCGAACGACGCGTTAAAGTAGCATAAGCTACCTAAACGGGTCGTAATGGGTCGTAAGCACTTAGATTAAGGTTTCAATTAGTATGTAGGCTTTGTTAAACCATATGACACGAGTCTCTATACTCGTTTGGTTTACGAACCCTCATTCTATCAGATCTTCCGATTTAGGTCCGGGTTATTAACATAGTTACCTATATTAGGTGCCGTTTGATTTCTGTGATCTCTAGCGTTGCTTGGTGGTTATCTTTAGACATCTGAGCAATCTCAAGTGAGTACATAGACCCCTCTTTTACTGTTTTCCAAACGTTTTGGGGTGGAACACATGTGCCTACTTGTTACTTTCAAGCTTTCCTGTTTTCACATCATATACCTGCTATGTTCGTTAGTACATTATAGTACATGATTTCATTACATTTCATGCTAGGTGTGCCCATTTTGTGCATTACTTAGTACATCGTTTTACATTACATTTTCCTGCTACGTATGTCTATTGTTGCATACTTAGTACAGGTCACATGCTACGTATGTCTGTTGTTGCATACTTAGTACAGGTCACATGCTACGTATGTCTGTTGTTGCATACTTAGTACAGGTCACATGCTACGTATGTCTCTTGTTGCATACTTAGTACAGGTCACATGCTACGTATGTCTGTTGTTGCATACTTAGTACAGGTCACATGCTACGTATGTCTCTTGTTGCATACTTAGTACAGGTCGCATGCTACGTATGTCTATTGTTGCATACTTAGTACATTTGTTATTCATCACATGATTACATTTTGGATACATATTACATGATTTACATTAAACATGAACATTTTACTTTAGTAGTTTGGTTTGATTAAGTGATTTAAGTAACGAGGCATGTGTAATATGATACAAGCATGGTGGATACGCCGCTGGTACTTCCTATATATAAGTGTTTGTATGGTATTACATATCGTAGCGTTATTTGAATCATTTCAGTTTGAGATATATATAACATTTATTACAAATATCATACTTTTCACAAGACATTGATTTACAAACAACTTATCTTATACAAACACATTTTTACATGGTTATTCATTTAACCTGACATTTATTTATACATATCATCTGATCTTATCGTTTTTCAAATGATTTACAAAACAAAGCAAATAACAAGGTTCATGACTAAACATTTTCTCAAACATAAGTCATGAATCCTATTTTCACAAAACCTATGTATCTCACAGGCATTTTTATGCTGACGTACCTATTTTCACATGTGTTTTTCAGGAGCTGTTGCATAAGATGATCAAGATACACATAGGCAGACTTGGGCTTTAGTGACAATAAAAGATGCAAGACTAGTTAATTATGTTGTATTTCTTTGTTTGTTAAGACATTGTAACACTTTTAATCAATAAAACGAAACTTCAATTGCCATGGATTTGAAACAATTAATTCTGTTACAACACTTCCCGACATTTCCGCCACGTTTTGTATGTTCTACGTGGTCGGGGTGTGACAGTAAAGATGGTATCAGAGCCAATGGTTATAGGGAATTAGGTTATTAGTAATGCTTTGACCTAGTCTATAACCTTTCTAGGACCCTAACGCAAGTTTAGTTGCGTTTAGTCATAAAACAATACCGTCACCTATCCTTAGGCGACGACCACAACAAGAACATAAATTTCAAAACCGCTTTGAAAACTAATCATCTGTTCTAGGATGATTGATTACTAGGTTTTGAACCCTCTATTGTAAGGTTTTGAACCCCTTTGAATTTTCAAAATCTCGTCAAGGTTTTGGGTTTTAAATAATGTGAACACGTGCAAACTGGAAGGGTGAATGCCTGTATTCTAGGTTTTCTGTCTAGGCAAGCACTTCGTATACATCTCATCAGACGCGAGACCAGTTGTGCTTACCTGGGAATTCTTGGGATGAGTGTTCACTTATAGGCGAGCATGTCTTCGCGATACATTATATTGACCCGCTTACTTTGATTAGTCATTGTCTCATTTGTTTGCCTTTGGTAACAAACAAATGGTCATAATCTACATACCTTATCATTTTCTATTGACTATCTTTCACTTGTTTCCTCCTATGCCTTTCGTTACCTTCAAGATGCCTCTTCATCGCAACAAGACTCGAGTGTCCGGACCAGGTTCTACAATTGCCCAACAAATAGGCGTCGTACTCCAGAAGACCGTTGATTTAGCTATCACCATGACTCATCTCAGGGATGAAGCCGTGCAAGGGAACCGCTCCTTGGAGAAATCAATGTAACCGTCATCATCCAAATCAAATACCCTGTTTCAAATGTACCCACGGTGGACGATGGAGACATTTGGTTAACATGTGCCGCTTGGCAATCCAAAGCAAAGCTGTTACAAATCCTGCAGCTGCTCAACCTTCAAACTCTGCTTCATATGTCTCTTGGCATATCTGGCGCCTCAACCTCATGAACTTTCTACCTTGTGTATCGACGTAAGCACGTCTAGTGCAAGGTGTCGGAACACCTCCCGTTACACAAACTCCAAAATCCATGTAGGATCTTTCTATTCTCATAATTAGATCCTTGTGGATGGGTATCATTCATCGGAGTCCTTAATTGAATTCTTTGTATGATTCAATACGTACATCACAATTCAATAAGGACAAAACCGAATTCCTTTTAAGATTATCCTATCTTCATAGATAGATTCTTGAAATAATTAAAGTACCAAATGAAATCCATGAATTGGATTCCTGGTGTGCTTTAAGTATCCGCGTCCAAAGATAACAAATTAATAACCAAGTTAAACAACTATGTGATTATGTGCTTATGTGTTTTGTAAATCAAGTTTTTGTTATCCAAATCCTCATAGAATCTTTCATATCTTCGTATAAGGGATTCATAGTAGGATATCCAAAGGTGCTATATTAAATCCTCAATGGGCTTGTACGTAATAGTAAAGACCCTTGGATTATATTGTACCATTCCATAATTAGACCCCTGAGTGGTCTAGGTAAACAGATTGATCCAAAAATCTGGTTAGGAATATCATGTGATGATATAGCTGAAAGCACTCCTTTCTGGATCTAATTAAAAGGACCCTATGGTAGTCTAGTCACACTCATCACAGGTTTGATTTTTCCTCCCCTTCACATTACAAACAAATTGTCCGGACTATGCAAGGAATTGCGTAATTATGGATGCATACATAATTATGAAATTCAGTGCACGGAAACCACAGCGAGTTTTGTCATGTGTCTAGAGTTCGTTCAGTTCATTTTCGTTTCTATCTGAAGAAGTGGTGGAAAATGACTCGTTTCGTTCATTTTCGGTTCTGAAGAAATGGTGGAAAATGACTCGTTTCGTTCATTTTCGGTTCTGAAGAAATGGTGGAAAATGACTCGTTTCGTTCATTTTCGGTTCTGAAGAAATGGTGGAAAATGACTCGTTTCGTTCATTTTCGGTTCTGAAGAAATGGTGGAAAATGACTCGTTTCGTTCATTTTCGGTTCTGAAGAAATGGTGGAAAATGACTCGTTTCGTTCATTTTCGATTCTGAAGAAGTTGTGGAAAATGACTCGTTTCGTTCATTTTCGGTTCTGAAGAAGTTGTGGAAAAAGATTCATTTCGTTCATTTTCATTTCTAAAGAATGCCTGTTGAAATTAACTCCGTTCATTTTTCATTTTTGAAAAATGTCCGTTAAAGAGAAATAACAGGATTATGCCTTGCTTATCTTTGATGGTTATTTAACACAAAGTCACAAATAGACTCCTACGAATGAATTTCGGGACGAAATTTCCTAAAGTAGGGGAGACTGTGACACCTGTGTCACTTCAACCATCAGACAAATGCCAAACCAATGAAATATTGTATTTCATACTTTGGATTTGTAAAAATATGTGTATCGATTGCACATATCAACTCTTGTTCGATTTCAAGCTCTAAATCGCTTTCTAGAAGGTTATACACGCACTGATGCGTAAATATAACCAGTTTAATGCAACGAACACTCCGGAATAGTGAAATAGGCTTAACATACCTTAAATAACCTTTACATAACATAGAAGTAAGTTTTGGAAGGTTTGGTATGGTGAAATCAAGTTAAATCGCTTACAGGGACTAAATTTGACAAACTGCGAAAGTATGCCAATTTGAACTGTAACAGACATTCTGGAACAAGACCATAAGTTAAACATACCCTAAATATCCTTTACATAGCTTAGAAATAGGCTTTAAGGGGTTCGGTGTGCTAAAATAAACTTTTGGCTCATTCAGGGACTAAAAGTGTCAAAAAGTGCACAAGTTTGCATTTTCGCGCATAACTTACTTTCTGAATACATCCGGACAACCAAAAATTTATGTAAGCACTATAATATTTTATTTTAGTGTTTGGCATAAGAAAAATCCATTCGTCACGTCATTTGGATCGTTTTTCGCGCTTATGCGCATTCCGTCGTAATTAAGCGAACATCGCGTTCGTACGACCAAACGAACCAACATCCGACATATTTTTGAGCATGTTTCATGTCCACAATGTTTAGGCATCATTTTAGGGCCTTAAAGTTGGCTTTACGGGCCTTAGAAGTGTCGGAAATGGCCTTAAACACGTGCAGGGACTGAAACTGTCAAAATGGAACATAATTTCTGATCAGACATGCCAGGCGGCCCGCATTATACTTGTCTGATCTTGAAGCGGGCCACGTCCGACTATCAGACCAGATTCAATGATTTTAACATCAGGTTGCAGCTGGTTGATTCACACCCACACATTCTCACATGCTTAGTCAGATGATAAGGATGATATTTAGCCACCACAACTTTACGACAAATGTACGGGCAAGATCATGGCACGTTTTCCATGAAACGATCTTAACGGTGGACCTTTTACTATAAATACCCCACCCCCCATGCTTTAAAATCACTAGAATTTTGATCTTAGAAACTCTAAGTTGAAACCATTGTTTCATACCTGAGATTCTTGGATCGAGATTAGCATTCGGGGACCCTTCGTAAGTATTCTTTCGTTCTTTTATTGCTTTTCGAGTCTTTTCGAGTCTGAAAGTCAAATTTGTTTGACTTTCTGCGTTGACCAGTTTATGGTCAATGCGAAGTTCGTTTGAACTTCGCAACGTGAGTGTAATCACGTTGGTTATAGTCCCTTGGGACTATGCCTACTGATTACCACGTTGTCTAGGGTCGTAAGGGTAAGCGATCTGATCAATCGCTTATACCTTCGAACCCGACCCAGTTTGGTCGATCATTAGGATCCGACCAAATACATTAGGTGACCATAGTATATAGGAAATAACCTTCCGAGGTTATACCCTATGGTCACATCGTTTGAGTAGTTGTATGATAGGTAGTTTATATGCCTTAGGTAAATTACCAGAATACCCATTTCATGTATAATTGGTAATTAAGCATATGTAACCTAAACTTTTGTCACATAACTGATAATGTAACATGTTTAGGCATATAACACTTGTCATAGGACTAGTTAGGCGGTCCAAACGCGTTATACGCGAACGACGCGTTAAAGTAGCATAAGCTACCTAAACGGGTCGTAATGGGTCGTAAGCACTTAGATTAAGGTTTAAATTAGTATGTAGGCTTTGTTAAACCATATGACACGAGTCTCTATACTCGTTTGGTTTACGAACCCTCATTCTATCAGACCTACCGATTTAGGTCCGGGTTATTAACATAGTTACCTATATTAGGTGCCGTTTGATTTCCGTGATCTCTAGCGTTGCTTGGTGGTTATCTTTAGACATCTGAGCAATCTCAAGTGAGTACATAGACCCCTCTTTTACTGTTTTCCAAACGTTTTGGGGTGGAACACATGTGCCTACTTGTTACTTTCAAGCTTTCCTGTTTTCACATCATATACCTGCTATGTTCGTTAGTACATTATAGTACATGATTTCATTACATTTCATGCTAGGTGTGCCCATTTTGTGCATTACTTAGTACATCGTTTTACATTACATTTTCCTGCTACGTATGTCTATTGTTGCATACTTAGTACAGGTCACATGCTATGTATGTCTGTTGTTGCATACTTAGTACAGGTCAAATGCTACGTATGTCTGTTGTTGCATACTTAGTACAGGTCACATGCTACATATGTCTATTGTTGCATACTTAGTACAGGTCACATGCTACGTATGTCTGTTGTTGCATACTTAGTACAGGTCACATGCTACGTATGTCTATTGTTGCATACTTAGTACAGGTCGCATGCTACGTATGTCTATTGTTGCATACTTAGTACATTTGTTATTCATCACATGATTACATTTTGGATACATATTACATGATTTACATTAAACATGAACATTTTACTTTAGTAGTTTGGTTTGATTAAGTGATTTAAGTAACGAGGCATGTGTAATATGATACAAGCATGGTGGATACGCCGCTGGTACTTCCTATATATAAGTGTTTGTATGGTATTACATATCGTAGCGTTATTTGAATCATTTCAGTTTGAGATATATATAACATTTATTACAAATATCATACTTTTCACAAGACATTGATTTACAAACAACTTATCTTATACAAACACATTTTTACATGGTTATTCATTTAACCTGACATTTATTTATACATATCATCTGATCTTATCGTTTTTCAAATGATTTACAAAACAAAGCAAATAACAAGGTTCATGACTAAACATTTTCTCAAACATAAGTCATGAATCCTATTTTCACAAAACCTATGTATCTCACAGGCATTTTTATGCTGACGTACCTATTTTCACATGTGTTTTTCAGGAGCTGTTGCATAAGATGATCAAGACACACATAGGCAGACTTGGGCTTTAGTGACAATAAAAGATGCAAGACTAGTTAATTATGTTGTATTTCTTTGTTTGTTAAGACATTTTAACACTTTTAATCAATAAAACGAAACTTCAATTGCCATGGATTTGAAACAATTAATTCTGTTACAACACTCCCTGACATTTCCGCCACGTTTTGTATGTTCTACGTGGTCGGGGTGTGACAGGAAGTACCAGCGGCGTATCCACCATGCTTGTATCATATTACACACGCCTCGTTACTTAAATCACTTACTCAAACCAAACCACCAAAGTAAAATGTTTATGTATAATCAATGTCAAAATGTTTTGTGTATATCAATGTCAAAATGTTTATGTCTAATGTAAATCTTGAATTGTTTATATCAATCTCAAAATGTTTATGTCTAATGCAAATCATGTAATGTGTATCCAAAATATCATGTATGGTAGGTGAAATATATCAACTAGACCATATGTAAAATGCACAAAAACAAGGTATTGAAGTAAAACATAGTTTAAATCAAAGTTATGTTTTGTGGAACAAATGCATGCTATACTGATATAAACATCTATGCGGTATTGTGAAAATTCATACATCCAAGCCTTGTAACTGTGGCGATAAACCCCTAAACGAATTTAAAGGTCTATCTGTGTTATGTTTATCGAATTCGGTCATTCCTTCCACCTAAACAAACCTAGGGTTCAGGAATGGGAGTTGTCAAGTCCTATGGTACTATTACCTACTAACGAACGGCGTAGCTAATGTTAATGAATGTATATTGCCCCATTTGAACAACCTAAATGTCATACCAAAATGTAAGCATGTGATGAATAACAAATGTACTAAGTATGCAACAAATGAACATACATAGCATGTGATGTGATGTAAAACAATGTACTAAGTATGCACACAATGGACATACATAGCATAAAATGTAATGTAAAACAATGTACTAAGTATGCACACAATGGACATACATAGCATAAAATGTAATGTAAAACGATGTACTAAGTATGCAACAAAGGACTTACATAGCAAAAACACAATGAAATCATGTACTATAAATGTACTAATGAACATAGCATGTATATGATGTGAAAACAGGAAAGCATGAAAGACACGAAAGTAACAAGTAGGCACATGTGTTTCACCCCAAAACAGTTTGAAAACGGTAAAAGAGGGTCTATGTACTCACTTGAGATTGCTCAATAGACTTTAGATATCCACCAAGCAAAGCTAGAAGGTCACGAATATCAAACGGCACCTAATATAGGTATCTACATTAATAAACGGACCTAAATCGGAGGATTGGATAGAATGAGGGCTCGTAAACCAAATGAGTATGGGAACTCATGTAACATGGTTTAACTAAGCCTACATACTACAATGAAACCTAACCTAAGTGCTTACGACCCATTACGACCCGTTTAGGTAGCTTATGCTACTTTAACGCTTCGTTCGCGTGAAACGCGTTCGGAACACCTAACTAGTCCTATGATAAGTAAAATATGCCTTAACATGTCTAACACTGTTCCCAAATCAGTTTAGATGTCAAAAGTTATGTTACATATGCTTAAAATAAATTTTGGCGTCAAAAGGGCATTTTGGTAATTTACCTAAGGCATATATACTACATATCATACAACTACTCAAACAATGTGACCATAAGGTATAACCTCAGAAGGTTATTCCCTATACAACTATGGTCACCTAATGTGTTTGGTCGGATCCTAATGATCGACCAAACGGGTCGGGTTCGAAAGTATAAGCGATTGTTTAGATCGCTTACCTTACGACCCTATATAAGCACTAAACTAAAAGTGACGAGCTAAGTATGTTAAAACATGCTTAACTAAGTTTAGAAAACAGGTTTGGTATCAAAACAAACGGTTTTGATACCTAAGAGTAGTTTGGTTACAAAATACGCAAGAATGCGCATTTTGGCCGAAACTACGACTCGTCACTGAGTCTTGATAACGTGGTAATCAGTAGGTATAGTCACTAGGGACTATGACGATCGTGATTACGCTCACGTTATGAAGTTCAAACGAACTTTGCATTGACCATAAACTGGTAAACGCAGAAAGTCAAATAAAGTTTGACTTTTAACGCTAAAAGAATAAAAGAACGAAGGAACACTTACAAAGGGTCCAAGAACGGAAGGTTTGAATCCGAACACTCTCAGGTATGAAGTGTTAAACACAACAACTTAGAGAGCAAGTTCAGATTTCAAAGGTGTGGGTTTTTGCAAATGAAGGGCTTGGGTATTTATAGATGTGGTAGAACCGTTAGGATCGTTTATCGAATAACGTGCTTCAATCTCATCCATACACTTGTTGAAATACCCATGGAACACCAAATTGGCCCCTCATTATACTGAAGAGGCAAGTGCAAAGGGATTAGGAAGGGGTAACAGCTGTTTAATCAGAATTTGCTGATCTGGGGACACCTTACGGACCGTAAGGGTGATGGCTTATGGTCCGTAAGCCAGCAACTATGCAGAATTGTCAGTTTTGGTCCCTGTTATGCAATAAAGCCATTTCCGACATGTTTAAGGCCCGTTAACCCCATTTCAAAGCTTTAAAATGAAGTTAAAGTATAGGGAACTTAAAATGTGCTCAAAAATATCTCAGATGTCGGTTCGTTTGGCCGTACGGTTGCGTTGTTCGGTTAATTACGACGGAAGTCGTAACGAACGCAAAAACGGTCCAAAATGCGCAACGAATGGAATTTTGACAAGCCAAACACTAAAGCATAATATTATAATGCTTACATAAATTTTTTGATGTCCGGATGTATTCAGAACGTATGTTATGCGCGAAAGTGCAAACTTGGGCACTTTTTGACGCTTTTAGTCCCTGAATGACCCAAAAGTTTCTTTTAGCACACCGAACCCCTCAAAGCCTATTTCTAAGCTATGTAAAGGATATTTATGGTATGTTTAAATTATGGTCATGTTCCGGAATGTCTGTTACCGTTCAAATCGGCACACTTTCACAGTTTGTCGAATTTAGTCCCTGTAAGCGATTAAACTTGATTTTGTCATACCAAAGCCTTAAAAACTTATTTCTAAGTTATGTAAAGGTTATTTAAGGTATGTGAAGCCTATTTCACTCTTCCGGAGTGTTCATTGCATTAAACTGGTTATATATATGCATCAATGCGCGTATAACCTTCCAGAAAGCGATTCAGAGCCCGAAATTGAACAAGAATTGATATGTGTAAAAGATACACATATTTGTACAAATCCCAAGTATGAAATAAAATATTTCATTGGTTTGGTATTTGTTTGATGGTCGCAGTGACCCAGGTGTCACACCTATTACACGACTCGATACAAGACGAAGACAACAGACATATGCACCAACAATAAGTTTATTTTTGCGCTTCAAACACATCAAAGCCTATTTCTAAGCTATGTAAAGGATATTTAAGGCATTTTTAACTTATGATCAAGTTCTGGAATGTTCGATACCATACGAATCAGCATAGTTTCGCAGTTTGGCATAAATAGTCCCTTCGATCGATTAAACTTGTTTTCGGCACACCAAACCATCCAAAACTTATTTCTAACTTATGAGGAGGTTATTTAAGGTATGTTAAGCCTATGTCACTCTCCCGGAGTGTTTTTCGTGTTAAACTGATTGCGTTTACACACCAGTTTGCGTATAACCTTCCAGAAAGCGATTTAAAGCTTGAAATCGAACTCGAATCAAATCGTAAAATCACCAAACACAAATACACACATAATAACACCAAAGCACATAAAGTAACACCAAAACACATTGTTTTATTGATAATCATTATTGTTTTATATTGTACATCATTTATAGAACACAATTGTCACAAGTAAAACGGCTATCTCTATCAGAAACAATAGATAAAGGAATTCCATGTAATGAAATGATTTCATTAATATATAACTTAGCTAACTGTTCCATGCTGAAAGTTTCCTTTATTGGTAGGAAATGAGCAGACTTAGTTAACCTATATACAATCACCCAGATTGTATAATTACCTTTTCAGGTCTTTGGTAATTTGGTAACAAAGTCCATTTTTATCAACTCCCATTTCCATATTGGAATTTCTAATTGTTGTAGCAAACCTGAGTGTTTTTGATGTTCATCTTTGACCTGTGAACAGGTTAGACACTTGGCGACATAAGCTGCTATATCCTTTTTCATTGCTATCCACCAGAAATTCTTTCTTAATTCTTGATACATTTTATCACTTCCAGGATGTATTGTATACTTAGACTTATGGGCCTCTTCTAATATTCGGTGGCGTAGGTTTCCTAATTTAGGTATCCACATCCTTTTCTTATGGAATATCCAAATTCCATCTGTTCCTTGTTCCAGTTCCTTAATCATTCCTCTCAATTTTTCAGTATCGTCCTTGATTACTGATTCTTGTGCTTCTCTAATTTGCTCATTTAAATATATCTGCAGATTTAATTTAAGAGAACGTACTCTTTTTGGCTTTTCGTGATACTTTCGACTTAAAGCATTAGCTACTACATTAGCCTTTCCTGCATGATACTGGATATTACAATCATAATCACTAAGAAATTCCATCCAGCGTCTTTGTCTCATATTTAACTCTTTTTTCCCGAAAACATATCTTAAACTCTTATGATCGGTGAAAATGGTAAACATACTACCGTAAAGGTAATGTCTCCAAATTTTCGGGGCAAAAGTTATAGCTCCTAATTCTAAATCATGGGTTGAATAATTTCCTTCATGATTCTTAAGTTGTCTAGATGCATAGGCTATAACCTTTTGACGTTACATCAACACACATCCATAACCTAACTTAGAAGCGTCACAATAGACTACAAAGTCTTCAGTTCCTTCTAGTAACGCTAGTATGAGTGCATTGGTTAATCTTTGCTTAAGAATTTTAAAGGCTTCTTCTTGTTTTAGTCCCCATTCAAACTTAATAGACTTACATGTCAGTTTAGTTAAGGGAATGGCTATTCTATCAAAATCTCCGATAAAACGTCTATAATAACCGGCCAGTCCTAGGAAACTTCAAACCTCTGTTGGTGATTCAGGGGTTTTCCACTTAGTAATTTCCTTAGTCTTTGTGGGATCCACATGGATTCCTTCATGATTGACTAAATGTCCAAGAAACTGCACTTCTTTTAACCAAAACTCACACTTTGAAAATTTAGCATAAAGCTTTTCTTTTCTCAATAAACTTAGGAGTGTATGTAGGTGCGCTGCATGTTCCTCTTTACTTTTAGAGTAAATAGGAAGATCATCTATAAAGACAATTATGAATTTATCCAAATATAACTTACATATTCCGTTCATCATGTCCATAAATGCGGCTGGGGCATTAGTTAAACCAAATGGCATGACACTAAATTCATAATGGCCATACCTTGTTCTAAAAGCGGTCTTAGGAATGTACTCTTCCTGTACCTTTAATTGATGATATCCTGAGCGTAAATCGATCTTAGAGAAAAGTCAAGCTCCTTGAAATTGATCAAACAGATCATCAATTCTCGGCAATGGGTACTGATTTTTGATCGTGACCTTATTCAATTCTCGGTAATCAATGTATATACGCATTGACTCGTCTTTCTTTTTGACAAACATGATCGGTGCTCCCCATGGTGATGAACTTGGCTGTATCAATCCTTATTCCAACAGTTCGTCCAGTTGTTTCTTTAACTCTTGCATTTCTGTTGGTGCCAAACGGTAAGGTGCTTTGGCAATTGGTGCTGTTCCTGGTAACAGATGAATTCTGAATTCGACTTCCCTGTCTGGCGGTAGTCCTGGTAATTCTTCTTGAAACACATCTGAAAATTGAGATACTACGGGGATATCTTTCAATTGGTTTCCTTTAGTGTTAATGATTATGGAAATCATATACACTAATGATCGCTTTCTTGCATAACTGGTTGTCTTCATCACCAAGATGAATTTCGTGGATCGAAATGGCTTATCTCCTTTAATGGTGATCTTTTCATCTTTTGGTGAATTTACTTGGATTGACTTTTGATCACATAGAATACTAGCTTTATTGGCTACTAACGAATCCATTCCTAATACAACATCAAATCCTGCCAGGTTCATTAGGTAAAGATTTGTAATAAACTTTTGATTTAAAAATTCTATTCTTGCTCCCTATAAGATTTCAGTAATCTTAATGGATTCTCCATTTGCTGTTTTACTAAGCATTCTTGTTGAAGTTTAGTTAATGGTTGATTGAGAAGTTTGCAAAATGAAGTATTAATAAAACTTTAGTTTGCACCAGAGTTAAATAATACTTTGGCGAAAACATCATTAATGAAAAACGTACCGGCAATCACGTCCAGAATCATTTTGGCCTCTTCTGCAGTTAGAACAAATGCTCAAGCATTTTTAGTAGTCTTGTTGTTCATGGCTGCATCTAGTTTCGGACAGTTTGGCTTAATATGTGCTTTTTCTTCAAAATTGAAGCATACCCCGTTACTGGGTTTCTTTCTACAATCTTCTTCCTTATGTCCATGTATCTTGCAGAAGTTGCAGTAGGTGGAGCATCTTCCTGAATGATTCTTCTTGCATGCCTTACAGTAAGTTGCGGAGGTAGAACCTATATTTTTCCCACTGTTGGAATTTCCATAGCGAAATTCTTGGGTAAACTTTTGAGCTAGGTTCTTCCTCTGGTTTTCTTCTTGGGTACGCACTAATACACCAGTCAGGGTATTTGCAAGTTCTACAGCTTCTTCTATAGTTTGTGGTCTAGCTGCCTTGACTACTTGTCTAATCTCATTGATTAATCCCAAGATGTAATGGGAGATTAATACCGGTTCTAGTGATGCAAGGGTTGGCACTATTCTAGCATATTCGAACTTATTAGCTATCTGTTCTTTTTCATTGGGTAGACAGAATTACCTTTCAACCATATTTTTAAAATCAATCCATTCCATATTATAAGTTATGTCACTTCCCCTAGTCTTTTCTATCCAGCGCACAGCTGCAATGGCTCCTTCATTGCCCGAGAATTCAATTGGTTTACAAGATCAGAATTCTTTGTAACAACAACCATAAGACATGGTTCTTCTTCTTTTTGGAATGGGCACTTGAAGTAATGGTCCATTGTTTACGCTGTGACTAGGTTCAGTAGGTGGTCGTTTACTTCCACTATTACTTTTCTTATTACCCGCTTCCTTAACCGTTTTGATAATATATGGCATTGCGTCTATAATCCCTTGTGCCACTATGTGTTGGATGACACTATTACCTATGTGGTTTCCATTATTATAGTTATTCTGGTTTTCTTGATTCACTTCGTTGTCCATCTGGATTATAAACATCTACCAAGTATTAATATCACGAAACAATATTTAATGCGCATAATCACACAACAACACATTGATCCAAAATTGTTGTACATTGCGACCTTTACTTTATTATATATATATATGCATCTATATCTATTACAAATACAACTGGAAATGAAAATACAACACTAGTATGCATCAGTAGTTATAGGATTATCTATTTTAGTTGGTTATTATATATATATATATATTCAAACTTACACACATACATACATATATATATATATATATATATATATATATATATTACTATTACTATTACTGATAGGGGTTCATCCAATATTGCATGTTGCGCTCGTCATATTTTCAGACGAGTCTCTCCCCTATCTGTCTCATCTTTCACTTCCTTCTAAGATCTCCTCACCAAAGGTGCGGAGTTCTTGCTCATTCTCAGTGCTCATGGGTGGTGCGGGTGCTTGTATCGGGTCTAGGTACTATGGCATTGGTTCTTCGTAAGGGTACGGGTTTTCTAGAATCTCCCTGATATATTGGTCATTATCCCAGTATGGGTCTAGAGGGTCAAGGTCTGGGTAGCGTGCTGCTGGGTTTTGCATGGGTTCATCTTGTGGATGGAGTTCTGGGGATGGGGTGCTGTTACTCTAGGGATTTCAGCTGGGTCAAAAGCAGGTGCTGGAATTTGGTCTACTGGGTTTGCCTCAATTTCCATAGGTTGTGTGGGAAATAGTGGTAATGGCTAGGGTGCAATGAGTTATTCTAGATTTGGGTCTGCAACTGTAGTAACGAGTATGTGAAAATTGGCTAGTCTCCTATTGATTATGTCCTGAGTTTGAGCATTCATTTCACTATTCGCAGTTGCTAAAGCTCTGATCCTTTTTCTACGCTCTTGAGCTCCTCTGCTGAACCATCCTCTCTTCTTGGGAGGTAATGGCTCTTCAGATTGTGCTTTGAATACGAAAATCCCTTTTTCGGTGTCAGCGGAATACCCAGAGGGGGTAGGCTAGGAAGAAGTTCCTTCGTCCCTAGGAGAGCTGGACAATTGACGATAAGCGTCTGATGGTCTTTGATCACTTATACTGTAAACTAACAAATTGTCAAATAACACAAAACAATAATATATAGATATGCACGTAATCACATAGATTATTTCCTAAAATAATGAATAAAATTTTGGTGTCAGCAGAACACTTCTGTGGCTGAATCAGTGGCTGTAGCTCTTATACCACCTTCTGTCGCAACCCTCGTCCCCTACTCACCCGGGAACGGGTGGCCGCGACCCAGTATCAGTGGTATCGGTGTTTATCAATTTTGGCAACATAATTTACATCATGACCTTAGTTAGGAAATATTTTATCATAGTAAAATACCACATTTTTATAATATTAAACACATGGGAAGATCCTAAGTTTCTATTACAAACATGTTTATAGGGATAAACCCTAATTTATTGAATAAAACAACTTCTTTATTTAGGTAACTTTTATAGCCACTTTTCCAAGCCTTCAGTGCTGTCCAGCTGGCTTCCCTTTGGCTTTCACATTTTGTTACCTGAAACGCGTTTAAAAACATTTTTTCAGTAGGAAATACTAGTGAGTGAATCCCAATTTAATCAAGAAGAATTTTATCATTTTACAGTATTGAGGGTGATCTTGCAATTACATTTGTTTATATTTCTACTTTAATTACCACCCACGGCACTGTCAACCCGACTTGTGGTCATGTTACTACTCACAGTGTAGTAACAAATTTTGTATACAAAACCCCAACATACCGACGATAATTGTAGAATACAAATACTCAATCACTGTTTAGTATAAATTAAAACACTTGAGGTTTTGTAAAAATAGTTTGCAAAAAGGTTTACAAAAAGGAGATTACTCACATTGCTATCTTAGGTAATTTCCTGTGGCTTCTTGTTTATAATCTATACATTTTAAATAATGCACATGTGTTAGTATAATAACCCAAATTTTACATTAGTTATACCCTCCCCGAGACAGAACTCCAACGACTACGTCGGGCAGAGCCACGACAGCCGTTACGGGGCACTAGATCAATCGGGCAGTGTATCTAGTACGTAACTGTGGGTTATGATACTTACAAGGAGGCAGAGCTTCGATAATTAGGGGGGTATTATGCCCGAAATTATAATTGCTATGTAGAAATATTGAGAGAGAGATCGAGTTCTAAACATTTGACAACTGAAGCTTGAGGCCTCTATATATAGGTCTGGTCGTCCACCTTGTTGCGCCCCGCGTAAGCCGAAGGCAAAGCCTTCGCGGCCAGCGACGTAGGGTATGTAGGGCCTAGCTTGGCTGACTCAAAGGGGTAGCCTCTACACGCGTTGTGACACGTGGAGAGGGGTGTCGCCTTGATGTGTAGTTGTCGCGCCCCGCGAAGGAGACCACAAAGGTCTTCGCGGCCCGCGAGCGCCGCCTGAATATTATTTTTATTTTATTTTTATAAAATTAAAGTATTTAGGGTGTATTATTCGTATATCGGGTGTATTTTAGGACGTATAGGGACGTTCTAAATATTTTTATGAGTGTCGGAAATATTTTAGGAGGGTTGTTATAATCCCCATCTCCAACTGATCATTTGAGTACATGTGCAGGGTTTTCCAGGAGGAACTATCAGTAGTCTTTGGATTGTTGATAATGGGGTATCTAGGCACATGACAGGCGACATGAGACTTCTCTACGACGTCAAATCTATTAGAGGAGGTTTTGTTTCTTTTGCTGGAGATAAAGGCAAATATATTACTGGTCAAGGAATGGTTACCAACGGGGTTGTGAGTTTTGGTAAGATCAACTTTGTGAAACAACTTGATTACAATCTTCTTAGTGTTTCTCAAATCTGTGACAAGAAGTTTTCGGTGCAATTTGATGCAAATGGATGTTATGTGCTGAAGCCCGGTTTCAAGATTCCCAAAGATTGGATTCTCTTATCTACACCAAGGATTAATGATTTATATTTCCTTGATATGATCCAAGCAATTACAATGTCTGCTCAAGTAACCTGTTTTGTTTCTAAAGCAACAGAAAAGGAATCAATCTCTTGGCACAGGCGGATGGGACACATTCACTTAAGGAAAATGAATCATCTGGTGAAGAATGAGCTAGTGAATGGTGTTCCCATTAAAAACTATCATCTATAAGACGTCTGTGTTTAATGCCAAAAAGGAAAGCAAAGCAAGAAATCCCACCCGATTAAGAAGGTCAACACGGTGGTATAAAAGCATCGATTGCACATCGATTTGTTCAGTCCTGTCAAGCATAAAAGCATTAGCAAAGACTCTTACTATCTCGTTGTGACAGATGATTATTCAATATTTTATTGGGTGGCGTTTATGGCACACAAGAGTGAGACTTTCAAAATTATCAAAAACTTGATCACTACGATTGAGAATTTGTATACTTTGAAAGTGAGACGCATACGCAACGACAATGGAACTGAATTTAAGAATCATGCTATGGAGGAGTTCTATAGATCCAAAGGTATTCTTCATGAATTCAGTGCTAGATACACTCCTCAACAAAATGGCATCGCTGAACGTAAGAACCGCACATTGATCGAAACTACAAGGACTATGTTGGTAGAGTCACAGTTGCCAATTCCCTTCTGGAGTGAAGCTGTGGCCTCTGCATGCTACACGATGAACAAAGTCCTTACAATAAAAAGACATAACAAGACCTGCTTTGAGCTACTGCACAAACGGATACCGGACTTACAATTTCTTGAACCGTTTCGGGCTTCTTGCACTATGATCGATCCGGATGGAAAGTATGGGGCAAAAGTAATTGCGGGATACTTTCTTGGGTATGCCACCTGGAATTTAAGAGGTTGGAATCTTGATACAAAAAGGGTCGAGGAATGGTCTGAAGTTAGAGTACAAAGGCACACATTGCCAGTCAGATGTCCGGGTCAGCCATGGATGTTTGAGTACGATGACTTTTTCAATTCGATCAATATTGAGGAAGATGCAGTGGATGTTGTGGCACAGATGTTATTCGAGAGTGATAATGCAACAGAGTCACCGTTGGTTCGTCCAATTGTTGTCAACAATCAAGAATCATCTTCGATTAACATTAATGCTCTCGATAATGAGGATTTTCACGATGCTGCTGAACTTGACGAATCTTCAGAGGATGATGAATTTCTCGATGCAGACCAAGAAGTTCCTGCAATAGTTGTGCATGGTACTTCTGAGGCTTCACCCCCAGTGGACTGCCCTAAAACAGCTAAAGCTACTGCATCATCCTCTTTGCTAGTTCAGGGTATTGATTTGGTTGTTGATCTCAACCTCAACAATCTGGGTATAAAAGTTCCAGTTTCAGATAATCCAGAAACGAGAATCCATAATACCCATCCTCAACAAAACATCATTGGTAATTTTCAAAGTGGCGTGCAGACGAGGAATCAGTTGAGAAACAACAACAATGCTGGCTTGTATGCAACAATTAGAGGATCAGGTTTGCAGAATGATTGGTCCTTCGTATGTTATTTCTCATAAGAAGAACCAAGGTCTTGGAAAGAAGCGATAAAGAATAATTCTTGGGTGGAAGCTATGCAGGAGGAACTGCAACAATTCCAGAAGCTAGATGTCTAGAAACTGGTTGAAAAACCTGAGAATTACAAGAAGATTGGCACCCGTTGGGTTTTCAAATGCAAAAAGGATGACTGTGGAGTAGTCGTTCGAAACAAGGCGAGATTAGTCGTTCAAGGTTTTCGTCAGGTAGAAGGGATAGACTACAACGAATTTTAGGCACCAGTTGCACGTCTTGAAGCCATTCTGATCATTCTAGCTTGTGCTTCCTTCAAAGGATTCAAAGTTTATCAAATGGACATGAAAAGTGCATTCCTACATGGTGTGGTTGAGCAAGAGGTGTATGTTGAACAACCTCCGGGTTTTGAAGATCCTATTCATCCAGATCGGGTTTGGTTGCTAAACAAAGCTCTCTATGGATTACATCAAGCACTGAGAGTTTGGTATGCAACCTTATCCAACTATCTATTGGGAATGGTTTTCGTTGAGGTCTTATCGAATGCACTCTTTCCATCAAAGAAAATGATGGAGATCTTTTGTTGGTTCAGGTATACGTAGATGATATTATTTTTGGTTCAACTAACGATGTTTTGTGTAGGGACTTCGAGCGTGTTATGCAGGAGAAATTCGAGATGAGCGCCATGGGGGAAATGAACTTCTTTTTGGGCCTACAAGTTCAACAAACGGAGTCTGGGATATTCATCCATCAGAATAAATATGTCGCTGACATCTTGAGTCGGTTCCAGATGTCTGAAGTGACGCCTATTGGTACCCCACTTCTACAGAATCACGGGATTACTCCAGACTTGAAGGGTGAAAGTGTTAACTCTTCACTTTACCGCGCAATGATCGGATCTCTTATGTATCTTACAGCCTCGAGGCTTGACATACCTGCTCTCCCGATATCAAGCCAACCCGAAAGCCTCACACCTGGCAGCTGTAAAAAGGATTTTTTTGCTATTTGAAGGGTTACCCTGACACCGGTCTCTGGTACCCTAGGGATAATAGCTTCGACTTGATCGCGTTCAGTGATTCTGACTTTGGTGGCTGCAAAATCGACGGAAAATCCAAAACGACTGGATGTTAGTTTTTAGGAAATCGCCTGGTCACATGGCAGTGCAAGAAGCATACTTGTGTCGCTACATCAACTTGTGAAGCCGAGTACATTGCTGTCTCAAGTTGTTTCTCCCAAGTTCTGCGGATCCAACAAAAAATGTGCGACTACGGTTTTGAATTCCTATCTACTCCTGTTTTCATTGATAAATCTGCTGCCTTACAGATCACTAGAAATCCTGTGCAGCATTCAAAGACTATAACGACCCTCCTATGACACCCTAAACACTCTTATTATACACGATTATACATTAACAACCTTAAATTACCTTTATATTATAAAAAATTCAAATAAAAACAAATCATACCGTCTCTCACGGGGCGCGACCCCTTTGGGTTTGCGAGTCGCGGGCCACGACCAAGTGACACTAGGCGAGACCCCGGTCCGCCACGTGTCCTGTTACGCGTCAAAGCTAGATAGGTGACTCGCCAAGCCTACAACCCTAGCCTAGGGTCTCGCAGGCCGTGAAGGCCGACCTCACACCGCTCACGGGGCGTGAGCCGCCATACGTCTAGCCTATAAAAAGGGCCTCAGGCCTCATTTGATTGTCGTTCATTTCACTTTTCTCTCTGAAACTTCTTAATAGGCAAAAATCACTGGTATTATACCCCTACAATGCGAAGCTCTGCCTCATTATAAGTATTATAACACTCAGTTACGTATTAGTTACCCTACCCGATTGATCTAGGGCTCCGTCACGCATGTCAAGGCTCTGCCTGACTCAGTTCGTTAGAGTTCTGTCTCGGTTGTATGACTAACATAATTTGGGTTATCTTACTAACACGTGTGCATTGTTTTAATTTAATAGATAATAACCAGTAGAATCATCAAGAAGCTATAGTATTACCTAAGTCTACAAAGTGAGTACATTCTCTTTTTCTGCCTAAATGTTTTACCAAAACCTTAAATGTTTAAATTATACTTAACAGTGATTGAGTCTATGTATTCTACAATCGCTGCCAGTATGAGGGGTTTTGTATACACTACTTGAAATTCGTTCCTATTGGATGGCGAGTTAGCCAATGAGTAACATTGTAATCACTGATGCTCTCAATACTGTAAAGTTATAAATCAAAACTATTTTGATTAAACCAGGATGCACTCACCAGTATTTCTCTCTTATAAATCTTTTTAAAACGCGTTTCAGGTAACTTAATGTGAAAGCTAATAGAAGCAAGCTGGAGAGCACTGAAGGCTTAAACAAGTGGCTATAAAAGTTACCTAAATAAAAGGATTTTATATTTCAATAATTAGGGCTTTATCCCTATCAATGTATTATCAGTGAAAATCGGGTTTTATCCCATTTGTTTATTATTATAAAAGTATGGTGTTTTGAAATTCTAATAAATATTTCCTAACTATGGTCCTGATGTATAAATTTCGTGGCCAAATTAATAAACTGTGACAACTGGCACCAAACCGGTAATTTCCGTTATATTTATTTATTAATTATTATTTGTGATTACATGCATGCCTTATACTTCAAATATTGCCTTGTGCATTACATTAAGCGTTGCATCAGAAAGACTAGTAAACTCACCGGTAAGACATACTGTGTCAGCAATTCCGTAGAAAACAGTTAGACAATAGATTTAGGGCCTATGAGTAGGTCCAACATCGAAAACACATTAAAACCCAAGTGTGGATACAAGGGTTAACATATATGCTTTCCGGAAACTAAAATTGTCACACCCCGACTGCGTAAAACAACAAATCGCGGCGGAAACGTCAGGGAGTGTTGTAACAGAATTATTGTTTCACAACACATGGAATTTAAAGTTTGTTTTCATTAATTTGAAATGTTGACATTGTCTAGGAATTTACAGAAACATAACATGAATTAAACTGTGTTTCATAGTTTTAAGTCACTAAGGCCCAGGTCCGCCTAAGTGTGTCACGAACATCATTTTCACACCCCGACTCGTAGCGGAAGTGCACGCGGGGAGCAACAGACACATTGCTCATAAAGATATTATATTATACATTACCAACGTATTTCGTTTACATTTTTTATTAACACAACAACACGTAAGTCACAACTAAGTTTTCCACAAGTAGTCTGGTCCTAGTAGCTATGCCTCTATTCACATACTATCCATACTCAAAACTTGGAACTCCTACAAGGTTATTCCTGCTTAGTTTAACCTAAAAAACATGTTACAATTTGGAAAAAAGTCAGCTAAACATAGTTCGTGAGTTTCACTGTTTTAGTTTGTATTAAATAGATGTAATTATAATTCAAGTTTGGCACATTTGATTGAATATATACTGAGCCCACAAGTGAAGCCTTGACTGTCAACTCAACCCCGTGGTCCACCACCACGGCACTACCCCTGTGTAGCTATGGCTAGTACCCCATAGCCTATGCTTGAACATGTACAATTGCGTATGTATCATATGGCGTTCCAGGCCATCGCAATTAGGTTTGTCAGACCAATAGTACTATTTACACATTAACCGGCCTATGGTTAATCACTTGGGTCTATGGGGACTTTTCATGTACTAGTGTTTACTCAAATAATTCACATCATGTCAGGTATATATGTGCACATATAAACATATGTAACATGCATTTCACCCCATGTAAAACAGGAAAACAGTTTGAAAACGGGGAAGTAAAACTCACGTAATAAGTAAGCACAACAATCACGCGGGGTATATGTGTCAGTGCTCTACTACTTCAGTCATGGAATGAGTTAGTGTTGGGTTAATTACCGAAAACAAGGTTCTGTTTGGGAATCCTTATAACTTGGTTCGGATGGGAAAATTCATCCGAGAATTGACCTCTAGCACAACAGTAGAGCTGTGGGTAGTAGTTTAGTGTCAAATTTTTATAACCTAGACAAGTTACCTGGTTATCTAGGTTATCAGGCATAACTCAGATGAGTTAACTGGTCATCTAGGTTATCAGGCATAACCCAGACGAGTTATCTGGTCATCTAGGTTATCAGGCATAACCCAGAGTAGTTATCTGGTCATCTAGGTTATCATGCATAACCCAGACGAGTTATCTGGTCATCTAGGTTATCAAGCATAACCCAGACCAACTACAAGTAATCAGGAACTTCCTGGAAAATATGAGATTTTTTTGAAATTGTTATACTGCGTTTCTGGCTACCGAAACTTCGCGACAACGCGATTGTTGAAACCCAAAGTAAAATTTAGTCAATAATCCCCAAAATTTTCCAGGATGTTCCTCATATTAAACTCAACATCTCTGTAATTTTTGGTGATTTATTGAGCTCGTTTACTATTTTATCCGAAATTATTTCTTTAAAACAGTTAAAAATTCACCAAAAATCACCAAAATTTCAGAAAATTCTAAAATTTTAATCGTGTCTTAATTTCACCAAATATTATAATCCTTCAAAATTTCAAGTTTATTGAGTACCCACGAACCATGTTATGCTATAATCAATTCTGTTTCTCTTAGATTCGATTTTCGGTAGGTATACCTAGCGTAATTCGCGTTTTGACGCAACCCTTGTGTGTCCAGAAGTGAGGTAAGACTATTTTCAGTACCTATACACCATAAAAAAACACAAATATGCAAAAACCCATGTCAATCAAGCCTTAGAAACATTATTTTTCGATTAGTGTTTGATTTGACCGAAAATTGTCGAATAGTTTGTGTTTTTATCGCATATTCGGTGTTTTTACATCATTTAACATCATGTGTCATCTTTTTACACCATATTCAGGTTGTAACAACCTTGGGGTGCCAAGAACATCAAGATTTCTTGGTTTAGATGGTTTCTTTTTATCAAAGATAAGAATTATGTATGAAAAAAACAATAAAAAGTAATTAATTTTATAATTTTACCTTTGGTTTTTGAGGTTTCTTGCTGAGATTATAGTGGATCAGTATATGATAGAGTTGTGGAGGGTTTAGGGAGTTTGAGAGTTATTATTTGAATGAAAGAATGGAATTAAAAAAAGAAAATGATGGTGATAATGTCGATCAAACAAAGGTGTGCCTTCATGTGGCATTTTGACTTAGTCAAACTTGAAGTTTGTCCACAATAGATAAGTATAAGCTGAGTTATGATGTTTAGGTTCGTTATCGGGTTTTAAATATGCCACGGGTTCGCCAAACGGGCGCTTTTTCACGCGTTTTTCGCGAGTTTCTTAATGGTTTTGAAAATCGAACCCACCGGAAACGAAACCCGAATGACTTGATATTTTTGCTTAGAACAACTTATATTTATGTTAAATAAGTGCTTTTAAGCTTGACTGACTGTTTGTTGCATGTTTGGTCGTTTCCGGTTGCGTTAAAATCAAAGGCGTTCCGCTAATCGGAAGCTGCTTTGTTTAACGTACCAACTACCCGTTAAGGCCTCAAATCTTACATTATGGTCTAAATATCATATTCAAGTATTTCTGTTCCCTTAGAATCATCTACGACAGTATAGTTTGTATCCAATTCAATATTATTCGGTTTGTGCACTGTTACACGGTAAGTTTCCGCTTAACCTATTTTTAACACACTGAGGCAATCTTGATCGCACTGTTTGCCATTATTGATCATGTACCACTCATAACGTACCATCGGATTTATCTGAGTCATGTTTTTTATCATTTTGTGAATCGTGTAACTTGAACGTACAATTATTGTTTCAGACACAATTAGGGTTTACCTAGCTTTGCCATGGTTGCCACAATCATTATGCAATAGCTCCTGAAACACATGTGAAAATAGGTACGTCACCATAAAAACACCTGTGAGATACATAGGTTTTGATGTTGTAGAAATCATGAATTGAAATTGAATAGAAGTGTTTAAACAAAAGGTAGTCATGAATCTTGTAAAACGTTTTCTTTTATAAAATCTTATGAAATTTTGTATGAAAATATATGTTATAAAAGAATAATGCATGGTTAAATAAATAACCAAGTAAAAATGAGTTTGTATAAGATATGTCGTTTGAAAACCAATGTCTTGTATAAATATGTGGTTTATATAAAGTGTATCATGTCTTTGTTTCTGTCAAAGTGGTTTAGATAACGCTGCAATATGTAATATCATAAAAGCACTTATATATAGGAAGTACCAGCGGCGTATCCACCATGCTTTTATCATATTACACACGTCTCGTTATTTAAATCACTTACCAAATAAACCACCAAAAATGTCTTTTCAACCAATGTCAGATAACAACTAATGTCTTGTACGGTGAATAAAAAGTATTTACTCAACTCTATAGGTAAAATTTTATGTATGGTGAATAAAAGAATTTACTCAACCCCATATGTATATGTTAATGTATAATCAAATGTTATGTATAAACCATGTACTAAGTATGCTAAGTAAACATACGAAGTAGAAATGTAATGTAAATTAATGCGCAAGCGTGCTACGTAAACATACATAGCAAAGCATAATGGAAATCACATACTATATGTGTTCTAAAGAACATAGCAAGTATATGTCATAAAATCATGAAAAGCACAAAAGTAACAAGTAAGCACATGTGTATCACCCCAAAACATTTGAAAACGGTAAAAGAGGGGACTATGTACTCACTTTATATTTAGGCTTGAAATAAAAATCAAACAATGTTTGAGGGATCACGGGATCAAACAGCACCTAATATAGGTAACTATGTTAATAAACCGGACCTAAATCGGAAGATCAGATAGGATGAGGTCTTGTAAACCAAATGAGTATTGGAACTCATATGATAAAGTTTAACAAAGCCTACCTTCTAAAACGGAACCTAACCTAAGTGCTTATGACCCGTTCAGGTAGCTTACGTTACTTTAACGCGTCATTTGTGCGAAAGCGCAAACGAATAGCCTACCTAGTCCTATGACAGGTATTATATGCCCTAACATGTTTAATAATCAGTTTTATGGCAAAAATTAGGTTATATATGCTTAAAATGAAATTATGCGCAAAAAGGGCATTTTGATCATTTTCCTAAGGCATATAAACTACCTATCATACAACTAAGTAAACTAAGTGACCATAAGGTATAACCTCGGAAGGTTATTCCCTATACAACTATGGTCACAAAACATTTTTGGTCGGATCCTAATGATCGACCAAACGGGTCGGGTTCGAAAGTCTAGGCAGTTGTTTAGATCGCTTAACTTACGACCCTATATAAGCACTAGACTAAGAGTGACGAGTTAAACATGTTAAAACATGTTTAACCAAGTTAGAAAACAAGTTTGATATCAAAACAAAGTGTTTCGATACCCGAAAATAGCTTCGTTGCAAAATACGCATAAATTCGTATTTTGACCGAAACTTTGACTCGTTACTACGCCTAATCAACGTGATAATCAGTAGGTATCGTCACAAGGGACTATAACCATCGTGATTACGCTCACATTGCAAACTTCAAACGAACTTTGTGTTGACCAAGCCATGGTCAAAGCAGAAAGTCAGACACTGTTTGACTTTCATGCTTGAAAAGCATAACCAAGCATGAAGGAGACTTCCAAAGGGTCCAAGCTTGGATCAAGAACAAGAAAACTTGAAGATTGGAGCCTTCAACCAGAAGGGATAGTAGCTCCAAATGAGCAGATGGAGAAGAAATTCAGAAGTGAGCAAGATGGAAATGAAATTTGGTAGGTTTATATAGAAATTCATGAACCGTTGAGATGGTTCCACGTGTTTTGAGACTTGATCTTGGCCCTACATGTGTGGCACATAGTTTATAATACTATGGGAACTCAAAAACAAGCTCCAAGTGTTGACAAACCAAGGTAAAAATCAGTGGAAACAGGCTGCAAAGCTGAATTCAATGAACCTGATCTGCAGGTCTACCGCGCCCCGCGTAAGAGCCAGCCTTGGCTTACGCGCCCCGCGAGGGAAGTTTCACAGTTTGTCAGTTTTGGTCCCTGTAAGCTATAAACTCAGTTTTTGATGCTTTTAAGCCCTGTTAACCCCATTTCAAGGCTCTAAAATGAAGTTAAAGTATAGGGAACTTAAAATATGCTTAAAAACATCTCGGATATCGGTTCGTTTGGTCGTACGGTCACATTATTCGGTTAATTACGATGAAAACTCGAACGGACACGAAAACGATCCAAATTACACGACGAGTGGTATTTTTGCATTCCAATCATTAAAATAAAATATTTTAATGAATACAAAAAAATTTCGGATGTCTGAATATATTCAGAACGTAAGATATGCGCATAAATGCAAACTTATGCACTTTTTGACGCTTTTAGTCACTATTGATCATATAAGCGTGTTTTCGCATACCGAACCTGTCACACCCCGACCACGTATAACATACAAAACGTGGCGGAAAACGTCGGGGAGTGTTGTAAAAGAATTATTGTTTCACAACCATGGCATACAAAGTTATATTTTATTTATCAAACAAGCGAGTTACATTGTCTTTTAAACGAAGGAAACAAAGTACACAACATCAACTAAACTAATCTTGCTTCTTTTATTGTCACTAAGGCCCGAGTCCACCCTAGTGTATCCCGATCAAACCTATGCACCTGCTCCTGAAACACATGTGAAAATAGGTACGTCAGCATAAAAATGCCTGTGAGATACATAGGTTTTGTGAAAATAGGATTCATGACTTGGGTTTTAAAAAGAAAGGTTTAATAAAAATTAGTCATGAATCTTGTTAAGTATTTTCTTTTATAAATCATATGAAAACTTGATAAGAAATCAGATTATATAAAAGAAAGGTGTATGGTTAATGAAATAACCAAGTAAAATGAGTTTATATAAAATAAACGGTTTTGTAAAACAATGTCTTGTGAAAAATATGTTATTTGTGTAAAATGTAATATGTCTATACTGAAATGATTTAAATAACGCTACGATATGTAATATTATACAAACACTTATATATAGGAAGTACCAGCGGCGTATCCACCATGTTTGTATCATATTACACACGCCTCGTTACTCAAACCATTTACCCAAACCAACCACCAATGTGAATTGTTCATGTATAAATCAATTGTCAAGTGTTATTGTGAAAACCATATCAAAATGTCCATGTCTAATGTAAATCACCAAATGTGTATATCAATGTCAAAATGTTTATATTTAATTTAAATCATATAATATTATCCAAAAATATCATGTATGGCATGTGACATATATCAACTAAACCATAGGTAAAATGCACAAAACCAGGGTATTGAATTAAACATAGTTTAAGTCAAAGTTATGTTTTGTGGAACAAATGCATGCTATACTGATACAAACATCTATGCGGTATTGTTATAATGCATACATCCAAGCCTTGTGACTGTGGTGATAGACCTTTAAACAAATTAAAGGTTTATCTAATTTATGTGTATCGAATTCGGTCATTCCTTCCATCCAAACATACCTAGGATGTCAGGAACGGGAGTTGTCAATTCCTATGGTACCACTACCTACTAACGAACGGCGTAGCTAATGTTAATGAATGTATATTGTCCCATTTGAACAAACCAAATGTTATACCAAAATGTAAGCATGTGAAAACAATGCACTAAGTATGTAATCAAATGAACATACATAGCGTGAAATGTAATGGAAAACAATGTACTAAGTATGCACATAATGGACATACATAGCAAGAAATGTAATGTATAATAATGTACTAAATATGCACACAATGGGCATACATAGCATGAAATGTAATGTAAAACAATGTACTAAATATGCACACAATGGGCATACATAGCATGAAATGTAATGTAAAACAATGTACTAAATATGCACAAAATGGGCATACATAGCATGAAATGTAATGTAAAACAATGTACTAAATATGCACACAATGGGCATACATAGCATAAACACAATGAAATCATGTACTATAAGTGTACTATTGCACATAACAAGCATATAATATGAAAACATGGAAAAGCATGAAAGTAACAAGTAGGCACATGTGTTTCACCCCAAAATGTTTGGAAAACAGTAAAAGAGGGGTCTATGTACTCACTTGAGATTGCTTAGAAGTCCTAAGATAACCACCAAGCAATGCTAGAGATCACGGAATCAAACGGCACCTAATATAGGTAACTATGTTAATAAACCGGACCTAAATCGAAGGATCGGATAGAATGAGGGCTCGTAAACCAAATGAGTATGGGAACTCATGTAGTATGGTTTAACAAAGCCTACATACTAAATGAAACCTAGCCTAAGTGCTTACGACCCATTACGACATGTTTAGGTAGCTTATGCTACTTTAACGCGTCATTCGCGTGAAACGCGTTCGGACCGCTTAACTAGTCCTATGACAAATAACATATGCCTTAACATGTCTAATATTGTTGTCAAAAGTTATGTTACATATGTTTAAAATGAATTTTGGCATCAAAGGGGTATTTTGGTAATTTACCTTTGGCATATAAAATACCTATCATACAACTACTTAAACGTAGCAAACATAAGGTATAACCTCGGGAGGTTATTCCCTATATACTATGGTCACCTAATGTGTTTGGTCAGATCCTAATGATCGACCAAATGGGTCGGGTTCGAAGGTATAAGCGATTTATTAGATCGCTTACCCTTACGACCCTAGACAACGTGGTAATCAGTAGGCATAGTCACAAGGGACTATAACCATCGTGATTACGCTCACGTTGCGAAGTTCAAACGAACTTCGAATTGACCATAAACTGGTCAATGCAGAAAGTCAAACAAATTTTGACTTTCGGATTCGAAAAGCAATAAAAGAACGAAGGAATACTTACGAAGGGTCCCCGAATGCTAATCTTGATTCAAGTAGCTCAGGTATGAAACAATGCTTTCAACTTAGAGCTTCTCAAATCAGATTCTTGTGGGTTTTGCAATGGGGATGGATGGGTATTTATAGATTTTGGTTCACCGTTAGGATCATTTCTTGGATAACGTGCCTTGATCTTGCCCGTACACTTGTCTGAATGTTGTGGTAACTCATTTTGCCCCCACCACAAGAGTTTGACACATGGCATTGGCCTTTGGGGTGTTTGAAAGGCTGCTAATAGGCTGTTAATACACTGAATCTGGTCTGGGAGCCTGACGCGGGCCGCGTAAAGATACACACAGGACTTACGCGGGCCGCCTGGCCTGCACAGATCAGAAACATGTTTACCAAATGACAGTTTCAGTCCCTGTTATGTGTTTAAGCCATTTCCGACACGTTTAAGGCCCGTTAAGCCAACGTTAAGGCCCTAAAATGATGCCTAAACATTGTGGACATGAAACATGCTAAAAAATATGCCGGATGTTGGTTTGTTTGGTCGTACGATCGCGATGATCGCTTAATTACGACGGAATGCGCATAAGCGCGAAAAACTTTCCAAATGACGCGACGAATGGATTTTTCTCAAGCCAAACACTAAAATAAAATATTTTAGTTCTTACATAAATTTTTGGATGTCCGAATGTATTCAGAACATAAGTTATGCGCGAAAATGCAAACTTATGCACTTTTTGACACTTTTAGTCCCTGAATGACCCAAAAGTTTATTTTAGCACACCGAACCCCTCAAAGCCTATTTCTAAGCTATATAAAGGATATTTAAGGTGTGTTTAACTTATGGTCATGTTCCAGAATGTTCGTTACAGTTCAAATTGGCATACTTTCGCAGTTTGTCAAGTTTAGTCCCTATAAGCGAATTAACTTGTTTTTGCCATACCAAAGCCTTCAAAACTTATTTCTAAGTTATGTAAAGGTTATTTAAGGTATCTTAAGTATATGTTGATGTTCCGGAGTATTTGTCGCATTAAACTGATTACGTTTACCTACCAGTTTGCGTATAACTCTCCAGAAAGCGATATAGAGTTTGAAATTGAATAAAAGTCAAAACATGAAAAATGTAAAACATAACCAAAAAAACATTGGGATCAAATAACATTGTTTTATTGATAAACGAACTGTTCACAATGATAACAAGCACAGATGTTACAGTCTCCCCTACTTGTGGAAATTTCGTCCCGAAATTTATTTAGAGGAAACTCGTGGGAAGAGATGCAGATACTTCGCCTTCATTTGATCTTCGCATTCCCAAGTAAACTCGGGTCCACGTTTAGCTTCCCAGCGAACTTTGACCAAAGGAATGCGCTTGCGTTTGAGCCACTTGACTTCACGTTCCATGATTTCCACTGGCTTCTCAACAAATTTCAGTGTTTTGTCAACACGAATTTCGTTAAGCGGTATGTGGAGGTTCTCATCAGCTAAACACCTCTTGAGATTGGATACGTGAAAGGTTGGATGAACATTTCCAAGTTCAGGAGGTAACTCAAGTCTGTAGGCTACCTTACCGATTCTTTCGACGATCTTGAATGGTCCAACGTATCTAGGTGCAAGTTTTCCTTTCTTTCCAAATCTGATCACACCTTTCCAAGGTGAGACCTTAAGTAATACTCGATCACCGACTTGAAATTCCAAGGGCTTGCGTTTTGGGTCCGCGTAACTCTTTTGATGGCTTCTAGCTGTCTGAAGGTTATCACGAACTTTCTTAATCTTGTCAGTTGTCTCTAAAATGAGGGCAGGTCCAGTAAGCTGAGCCTCGCCGATCTCATTCCAGCAGACTGGTGAACGACATTTTCGACCATAGAGAGCCTCGAAAGGAGCCATTTTGATGCTGGTGTGATAACTATTGTTGTAGGAGAATTCAATTAACGGAAGATGTGAATCCCAACTACCACCAAAATCGATCACACAAGCTCTAAGCATATCCTCCAGAGTCTGGATTGTTCTTTCAGATTGACCATCCATTTGCGGATGATAAGCTGTGCTCAGGTTAAGTTGGGTCCCCATAGCAGATTGCATGGTTCTCCAAAAATGAGAAGTGAAACGAGCATCTCTATCAGAAATGATGTTCAAAGGAACACCATGTCGAGCTACAATTTCATCCACATAGATTTTAGCAAGTTTGTCAGCAGGAAAATCCTCACGGATTGGCAATAAATGCGCTGACTTAGTATGACGATCAACAACTACCCAGATGGCATCATGACCTTTCTTTGTGCGCGGAAGTTTAGTAATGAGATCCATAGTAATGTTTTCCCATTTCCAAACTGGGATCTCTGGTTGCACCAATAAACCAGAAGGACGCTGATGTTCAGCCTTAACCTTAAGACAAGTAAGGCATTTTGATACATATAAGGCAATGTCTTTCTTCATACCAGGCCACCAATACTGAATACGAAGATCCTTATACATCTTATCTGAGCCAGGATGAACAGAATAACGAGACTTATGGGCTTCATCCATAAGCAAGGTGCGAAGGTTATCTTGGCTTGGGACCCACAAACGGTCCATGAAGTAATAGGATCTATTGTCCTTCAGTTCCAGATCAGGTGTTATGTGATAGGGAAATTCCTTATCCATTAAACCTTGTGAAACACAAGATTGTTGAGCCTGAGAAATGCGGGCTTGGATATCGGATCGAGCTTGAATAACAGATTGAACACGAACACAATGAAGCTTAGTACGTTCCTTACGACTCAATGCATCGGCTACGACATTCGCCTTACAGGATGGTAGCGAATTTCGCAGTCATAGTCGTTTAGAAGCTCGACCCAACGTCGTTGCCTCATGTTGAGTTCTTTCTGATTGAAGATATGCTGAAGACTTTTGGGGTCCGTGAAAACCACACATTTTGTACCGTACAAATAGTGTCTCCAGATCTTAAGAGCGAAGACAACTGCACCTAACTCAAGATCATGAGTGGTGTAGTTTTTCTCATGTATTTTCAGCTGCCTCGATTCATATGCTATAACTTTGTTCCTTTGCATCAGAACACAGCTAAGACCCAATTTAGATGCATCGCAATAAATGACGAAATCATCATTGCCCTCAGGCAGAGTCAGAACAGGCGCGTCACAAAGCTTTTGCTTCAAGTTTTTAAAAGCTTCCTCTTGTTTGAATCCCCAATCAAAGGGCTTGTTCTTCTGAGTTAGAGCGGTTAGAGGAACTGCAATCTTTGAGAAGTTCTCAATGAAGCGGCGGTAATAACCCGCAAGACCAAGAAAAGAACGAACTTCAGTAGGAGTAGTAGGCGTATCCCAATCCTTGATCGCACTGATCTTGGAGGGATCTACATGAATACGTTGTTCGTTGACAATATGTCCTAAGAATTGAACCTCTTTAAGCCAGAATTCACACTTGGAGAATTTGGCGAAAAGTTGCACTTTCTTTAGGAGTTCCAAAGTAAGACGAAGATGTTGCTCGTGATCAGCTCGCGTCTTAGAGTATATCAAGATGTCGTCAACAAAAACAATGACGAACTGATCCAAATAAGGCTTGCAGACCCTATTCATTAAGTCCATGAAAACAGCAGGAGCATTAGTCAAACCGAATGGCATGACTGTGAACTCATAATGCCCATAACAAGTGCGGAACGCTGTCTTGGGAATGTCTTCTTCATGCACCCGAAGTTGATGATATCCTGATCGCAGATCAATCTTTGAAAAATAAGAAGCACCTTGTAACTGATCAAAGAGATCATCGATGCGAGGTAGGGGATATCGATTTTTGATGGTAAGCTTGTTAAGCTCACGATAATCGATACACATAAGATCCATCCTTCTTCTTGACAAAAAGAACAGGAGCACCCCAAGGTGAAAAGCTAGGACGGATAAAACCTTTGTCAGAGAGCTCCTGAAGCTGCTTAGCCAACTCTTGCATCTCATATGGTGCAAGACGATATGGAGCTCTGGCAATGGGATTTGCTCCAGGTAAGAGATCAATATGGAACTCGACTTGGCGTGCTGGGGGTAGACCAGGTAAATCTTCAGGGAATACTTCAGAATAATCCCGAACAACGGGAATATCTTGGATAGACTTACCTTTGCCTTTATCTGCTGTGACATGTGCCAAGAAGGCCACATAATTCTTTCGTAGATACTTCCGAGCTTTAAAACAAGACATGAGTTTGAGACCACCAGCAGGTTTCTCACCATGAACTTGTAGGATCTCGCCTGTCGAAAGCGGCACACGAACAATCTTCTCAAAACAAACTACCTCTGCGCGATGCTTGGCTAACTAATCTATACCCACAATAACATCGAAGCTTCCAAGTTGCATAGGCGTGAGGTCAATAGGAAAAAGATGATCGTTAAGGTTCAACTGGCAGTTGCGAAGAACAGAATCAAGAATAATGGGTTCACCATTAGCAATCTCTACTGTCAAAGGTTTACCTAGTTTCGTTCTAGACACGCGAAGTAATGGCTCAAAAGATAATGACACAAAACTCTTATCGGCACCCGAATAAAAAAGAACAGATGCAGGCTGATTATTAATAAAGAACGTACCGTTCACCACTTCATTGTCTGCTTGTGCCTCTTGTGCATTCATATTGAAGAGTCGACCTCGAGCCCGAGCCTGATTCTGAATTGCATTCACCAATCTTGGGCACTGGTTACGGTAGTGGGTCAGATCCCCACAGTTGTAACAAGAACCTGGCGGGTAGTGTGGTCGTGCAGCTTGACCTTGTTGCTGAGCAGGAGGCTGAGCAACTAGTTGAGCCGGGTTCTGAACTGCCCGATTCTGAGCAAACTGACAAACATCGGCAAGATGACCTGACTTCCCACAGTTAGTACAGAAACGGCACGGATGATGAGGCTGATGGTGACTGTTGCATCTATTGCACAAAGGTGCATTCCCTGTATAGGGCTTCTTCGCTGGAGGCTGTGCGGGTTGGTTGGGAGCTGCCTGGTTAGCTTGGGCAGTGACAGCAAAATTTTGGGAAGCCTTACGCTTCCTTGACCTTTTCGAAGAACCAGAATCCTTACCCTTCTTGTTTTGACCTTTCTTGCTATCTTCTTTGTCAGACGCCTGCTTCTTGCCCTTGTCACCCTTCCTGTGTAACTTATTCTTCCGAATTTGCGACTTAGTCAATGTCGCTGCTAACTCGATAGCCTGACGGAGTGTGGCAGGGTTACTACCAGTAATGATGTCTTGCACAGAGTCAGGTAGGCCATCGATGTACCTTTCGATAGCCTTGTCGAGTGGGTTAACCATTGTTGGGCATAGCAGACTCAACTCCTCAAACCTATCAGTATACGCCCTATGCTCACCACTATCTTGTTTCAAGTCATCGAACTCTCTCTCCAAAGCTCGCTGTTCATGACGAGGACAGAACTCCCTCATCATAAGGGCCCTAAGTTCGGCCCAAGTTTGTGCTAGAGCAACTTCTGCACCACGGACTCTCATAACCCCGTTCCACCATGTGAGAGCCCTCTTCTGAAACACACTCAAAGAAAACTCGACCTTGCGATTATCCGGACACTGAACATGACGAAATGTACTCTCCGTGCTCTCGAACCACTGAAGGAGCCTAGTTGCTCCTTCCGTACCACTAAACTTGAGTGGTTTAGCCGAGTTAAAACTCTTGAAATTGAAAGGAGCATTGTTGTTGTTGTTGGCTTGGTTCCATTGAGCAAAGAGGTTCGGGAATTGAGCAGCCATTTGCTGCGGAATGATTTCTGCCAGTTTGGCAGTCGCTATCTGATTTTCGCGTCGAGGAGGCATTCTAAAAGAGGAAACATGAAAGGAAACGAGTGATATGTTTGGGTGAAAAGAATGAGATGATGCAAAAATTGATAATGGCAAAGATGGTGGTCATTTGTTCGCATCACAAAGCAAACAAACGACACACAGTGAATAATCAAAGTAAATGGGTCAAAAATAATGTATCGCGAAGACATGCTCGCCTATAAGTGAACACTCACCCCAAGAGTTCCCAGGTAAGGGTGACTGGTCCGATTATGTGGATTTGTACGAACACTCTAGCCTTGGACAGAAAACCCAGGGTACAGGCATTCACTCATCCAGTTTGCACGTGTACACATTATTTAAAACCCAAAACCTTGACGAGATTTTGAAAACTCAAAGGGGTTCAAAACCTTAAAACAGAGGGTTTAAAACCTTACAATAGAGGGTTCAAAACCTTGTAATAAATCGTTCAAAAGAACAGAAGATTGTTTTTCAAAAATTGTTTCGGAAAATTTGGTTTTTGTTTTGATAATCACCTAAGGATAGGTGATGTGCATGTTTTAAGATCTAAACACAAGATAACCTGTGTTGGGGTCCTAGAAAGGTTATAGTCTAGGTCAAAGAATTACTAATAACCTAATTCCCTATAACCATTGGCTCTGATACCAACTCTTCGGTCACACCCCGACCACGTATAACATACAAAACGTGGCGGAAAACGTCGGGGAGTGTTGTAACAGAATTATTGTTTCACAACCATGGCATACAAAGTTATATTTTATTTATCAAACAAGCGAGTTACATTGTCTTTAAAACGAAGGAAACAAAGTACACAACATCAACTAAACTAATATTGCTTCTTTTATTGTCACTAAGGCCCGAGTCCACCCTAGTGTATCCCGATCAAACCTATGCACCTGCTCCTGAAACACATGTGAAAATAGGTACGTCAGCATAAAAATGCTTGTGAGATACATAGGTTTTGTGAAAATAGGATTCATGACTTGGGTTTTAAAAGAAAGGTTTAATAAAAATTAGTCATGAATCTTGTTAAGTATTTTCTTTTATAAATCATATGAAAACTTGATAAGAAATCGGATTATATAAAAGAAAGGTGTATGGTTAATGAAATAACCAAGTAAAATGAGTTTATATAAAATAAACTGTTTTGTAAAACAATGTCTTGTGAAAAATATGTTATTTGTGTAAAATGTAATATGTCTATACTGAAATGATTTAAATAACGCTACGATATGTAATATTATACAAACACTTATATATAGGAAGTACCAGCGGCGTATCCACCATGTTTGTATCATATTACACACGCCTCGTTACTCAAACTATTTACCCAAACCAACCACCAATGTGAATTGTTCATGTATAAATCAATTATCAAGTGTTATTGTGTAAACCATATCAAAATGTCCATGTCTAATGTAAATCACCAAATGTGTATATCAATGTCAAAATGTTTATATTTAATTTAAATCATATAATATTATCCAAAAATATCATGTATGGCATGTGAAATATATCAACTAAACCATAGGTAAAATGCACAAAAACAGGGTATTGAATTAAACATAGTTTAAGTCAAAGTTATGTTTTGTGGAACAAATGCATGCAATACTGATACAAACATCTATGCGGTATTGTTATAATGCATACATCCAAGCCTTGTGACTGTGGTGATAGACCTTTAAACAAATTAAAGGTTTATCTAAGTTATGTGTATCGAATTCGGTCATTCCTTCCATCCAAACATACCTAGGATGTCAGGAACGGGAGTTGTCAATTCCTATGGTATCACTACCTACTAACGAACGGCGTAGCTAATGTTAATGAATGTATATTGTCCCATTTGAACAAACCAAATGTTATACCAAAATGTAAGCATGTGAAAACAATGCACTAAGTATGTAATCAAATGAACATACATAGCGTGAAATGTAATGTAAAACAATGTACTAAGTGTTGGTGCACTATATGTCTGCTGATTACGTCATTATCAAGTCTTGTGTCTAGATAGGGTGAATGTACACACAACAGGGTTTTAATTAGGGTTTTGACATGTTGAACATGAAGATTTCGCTTGAAATCAGTTCAAGCGAAATCAACATGAATTGATTTCGCTTCAGGCTTATGATTTCGCTTCAGGGATTTCGCTTCAAGCCAGTTTAAGCAAAATCTAGATGTTTATATATAGGGTTGTTGTCATTTCACTTGGTACGGGACTTCTGAAGGTGTAACGAAGTGCTGCCAATTTCTGTTCAGGTTGTAAACATTGTTATTATCAATACAAGCAACAGATTAAAGAGTACAAGCTGTATACGTGTCCGGTTTACTGATTCCGCCTTTAAACTGGATGTAAAACTCTTCCGAACGACTCAATAGCGTCAAACAACGATCCAACAAGTGGTATCAGAGCTCAGGACGAGGAGTTCATACTACTACAGCTTGATTCTACCGGATTATCTTCTTTCTACTCATTTCTTTTTACGTTTTTCAGTTCTGAACAAGTTCCAACGGTCGAAATGGTCTGATTTTCGAGTATAACATGTAAAACTGAGTTTTAACAAATCCTACAAAGTTTCGGACTAAAATTCAGACTAAAACATGTTAAAATTGACCTAAAACCAGATTTCGCTTGAAGTTGTTCGCAGTTAACAGGTTGATTTCGCTTCAAAATAGTCTGTTTGGACAATTTCGCTTGAACTTCTGAAGCGAAATAGTGGTTTCGCTTGAACAGTTGAAGCGAAATAGTTCTGTCAGATTTCGCTTGAAGGATCTAATAAGTTGAAGCGAAACTGTTGGTCTCGCTTGAAACTGATTTGTATTGTTGAAGCGAAGTAGTTGATTTCGCTTGAATTAGTGTTGTTGCTTGATTTCTCTTGAACAAGTATTATTGAGCTATTTCGCTTGAAGCTGTATATACTTCAAGTATTTCGCTTGAAATTGCTGAAGTTTCATAACTTTGAAAATTTCTAAGTGTTTGACTGATTTTTCTGTTCAGGTACGTTCACGATGGATGATAATTTCATAAACCCGTTTAGCGATATGTACGCGTTCACTTCCGAATCGCCAGATAGAAGATCTGAGATGAAAGAATATTCAAAAGAGATTTCAGAGAATTTGAAGTTTGAAAACATGTACGGGAGCCAACAAAAGCCACCAAAGCTAATGAAAGTAGAAGATTATCACTGGTGGAAAAATAGATTTGAGGGTTGGGTAAAAGCTTTTGCTACTGAAAGCTGGTTAAAACTGACAGATTAATATGTTGCACCAGTAAAAGAAGGAGAAGAGTTAATAGATGCAAAAGATTTTTCAGAAAAAGATATAAAAAATGTTGTGGCTGAACATAGAATGATAACATTGATCAAACAGTCAGTAAGAGAGGATATTATTTCATTGCTCGAACAAGAAAAGACTTCAAAGAGTTTGTGGGAAGCGTTAGAGAGAAAATGTGTAGGAAGTAATGAAATTGTTAAAAACAAAAAGAAATTGTTGCGTAAAGAGTTTGATTTATTCAATTGTATGAAAAATGAATCTATTTGTAAAATGATTGAGAGATTCGGACATCTGAAAGTGGAGCTAATCAGACATCAAATCTTACCTTCTGAAGAGGAGCTGGTGGATAAACTGTTTGATTCATTGCCAAATGATCAAGAGTGGCAATACTTCGCTCTAATGGTGAAAAATACAATCAAGCCTGAAGATTTGAAATTGGATATGCTGATTGAAAAACTTGAAAGTCATGAGCTGGAGATAAAGAGATCTAAAGTCAACAATCCAGCTTATCAGCAGAATGTAGAGCTTTACTACAGAGTACCGCAGGCTGGGTCACCTAGAACAGCATTTTCTGCAGAAAGTTCAAGTTCAGTGAACAATGAAAGTCTTCACAGTGGATCTTCTTCAAACACTTCAAACCAATCCGCTTCAAAGAATTTATTCCAGTATAATATCGCAGTAGATTTGAAGAATGGGCAGAATTTCAGCGAAGAATCGGCAAAACAACAGATGGTTTTCTTAGCATCTGTACTTGAATCATATGAAAGCCTCGTTGCAGGGAAGATTGGTAATACCAATTTGACGAAAGAAGATTATGATCAATTAGACCCCGAGGAGATGGAACTAATGGATATCAGATGGTGCATGGCCAGTGCAGTTCGTCGAGCACAGCGGTTCATGGAGATCACGGGGAGAAAGTCAATTGGTGGACCATCTACCAAATTGGGATTTGATAAATCCAAGGTGACATGCTTAAAATGCAAACAAAGAGGTCACTTTAAGCGCGAGTGCAGAAATGCGTATGCTGCTGATGATTCTGAAAATCCATTCAATGAAGATTACTACAGGAAGGCGATTTATCATCAGAACAAGTCTGAGCCACCAAGATTAAAGCAACCAGAAGAAAAATCAAGGGCTCTTGCAGTTATATATGATGATGAAGGGTATGACTGGAGTCAAGAGGTTCTACCTGAAGAAGATACAGTTGGTTATGCATTTGTTGCAAATGATGATCATGATAGATGGTGGAAAAGAGACAGTGCAAGATGGGAGATTGGCAAATTGAATGAACCATTTAAGGAAGCACAGAGAGCTAAAAGATGGAATGAAGAGTTAGAGTGTTACATGGATCCACAGGGTAATCCAGTAGTTGATCCATCAAAAGTGGATTTTGATGCTGTAACCAATGTGTTTCCAAGTGAAGGCACTTTTAACACAAGAAGGCTTTCTGATAAAAGCTATTTGCCAAATTTGATGATCAAGTTAAGAGAAGTTTTTGAAGCAAGTTTACCGAAGGTGGTAGAGATGAAGAAGAGAAAAGAAGAAGAACTGAAGAAGATGATTGAAGAAGTGAAGACTGTTGCAAAGCTTGCTGGAGAGGAACAGAAAGCTGAAGAAGTGCAGAAGAATGAAGAAGCTCAGAAAGAGGAGATCAAAGAGCAAGATCAGAAAGTTGAGTCAGAAGAACCGGTGCTGAATGAGACTGAGGTTAGAAAATCTTCTGATCTATCAAATGTTGAAATAGTTGATGAAAAAGAACAAAAGTGCAGGAATTGCATAGAAATGTGCAAAGCCTGTACTGAAAAAGATGACATCATCAAAACAAAAGATATTGAAACAAGCAAACTTGAAAATGTTTTCAAAATGAAATGTAAAGAAATGATTGAGAAAGAAGAAATTTTGAAACTAAAAGTTGAAAATTTGACACATAAATGTCAAGGTCTTGAAAAGGATAATGATGTTTATAGACAAATGTGTTCTACAAAATGTGTCGATTGTGTTGAAAAAGAATCGAAATTTCAAGATTTACAAAAACAGTATGATTCTTTAAAGTGGTCGAGTCAGAGAGTACAAGAAGCTTATGATACTTTGAAGAGCCAAGTCAAAAGTTTTGATCAAAGATTGTCTGAAACTTTAACAACTAAAGAAATGTATGAAAGACAGTTTAAAGTAAAACAAATTGAATTAAACAAATGTGTTGATGAAATTGCAAATCTTAAACAAGTCTTGGCTGAAAAAGAAAAGGTTGTTACAAAACTTCAAAGTTATCATAACTCTTCGTACATTCTCGAACGCATTTTCAACATCACACCAGATGACAAAGATACTGAAAATTGCAAAAAGGGTATTGGTTCAGAATTTCATCAGGTACCACCACCATTGAGAAACAATTATACTTTTTATGATGAGGAAAAGGTGGCAAAGGGTTTGAACATAGCTGACCAGTTACCTGAAAGTATCGATGTGACTTACTCCAAATCTGATGATGCTAATGATTCAGAGGTGGTATGTAAGGTTGTTGAAAGTGTTTTGAAAGATGAGTCTACAAAAGGTAAGTCTGAATCACAGGATGAAGATGAAGGAAATTTTTATGATGGTTATTCGAAAAACACAAAATCCGAGAAAAGTTTGAATGATGATTCAAAAGGACTGGTTTATACCATGATTGGATCGGATAAACTATTCTTAGATGTTGTTTTCCCGATTCAGAATGTGATGTCAGAAAAGGTCAATCAAGTTTTCAAAATGGTTGAGATTGAGAAGTCTGAGATTCCAAAGTTTGCTGGTAAAGGTCATAAATCTTTTTATAACAAACCTGGTTTTAAGAAGAAAAACATGAAGGCTGGTTTGGGTTATAAAAAGAAACAGAATTGGAATCAAAGTAAAAAACCAAATGTGCAACAAAAGATGAGTTTTGTTCAAGGAAAAAGCTTGAAAGAAGAGGAAAAACTCAAATTTGGACAACAGTCTAATGAAGAGTTTGATGCTATGAAAAAGAAACAACAACAGGCCAAGGATGTTTCAAAGAAAGTGTGTTTTAAATGTGATCAGATTGGACATATTGCACGAAAGTTTTCAAATCCAAAGCCTGTTGATGTTGAAAAACAAAAATCTGAGGATGTGAAATCTAGGTCAACCAGATTTGATTCGAAACAAACTTGGAGGTACAATACAAACAAGTTTGCTTCAAATCAAACTTGGAAACCAAAACAGACTAGGTCTGATTCAAGACAGATCTGGAATTCTCACACACCCAGATTGAGAACAACACAGAGTTGGAGAAAATCTGTGGATATGACAAAACCTCAAGAGTTTTGGAAACCGAAAAATGTTGTTCAAAATCAAAAGGTTCAAAAAGAGACAAATTTTTACAAAAGAGGTACTCCGAAAGGTCAAGTGTGGAGTGCTAAGAAACAAGTGATGATGGTAAAAGATGAGAAAGTTGAAGTCAAAATTGAACAAGTTTTAAATGACAAAGAGTTTCCAAAATTGAATGATTATTGTATTGAAATGCCTAAGGTCCAACAGACCTGGGCTAAATTGTTCAAATGATTGATAAAGTTTGAATGTGCAGGTGCTCAACGAAGCTGAAGACTGTGAGAATGGTAGTTGGAGCAACCTGGCACAGGAAGAGGTTGCTGAACCCTGGTTTGGTTGAACAGGGAGTTCAGTTTATTTTCTGTATATAAATAAACAATATTTTCAAAATCCTAAAAATTTGAAAAATTAAAAACCATAAATATGTTTTTCGTTTGTTAAAATTTGAAAAACCAAAAATATGTTTGTTTTTAATTTTGTTTGATTGTATGTTGATTGAATATGCTGAAACCCTCACGGCTGAACAAACATGATTACTTTCATCAGATTGAAAAACGGTTTTCAAACTGTAAAATATCAATGTGTTGTAAATCATGGGGGTACGTTATATTTTCTGCATATCAGTACACTTGAAGCAGAAAATGGATGGCGAGACAAAGCTATCAGTGTTGGTTGTCAAATTTTCTTTAAATGGTTTTGCATTTTAGGGGGAGAAAAATTGTCATTAGAAAATACAAAAACATTTGAAAAATTTGAAAAAGCCAAAAACATGATAAAAAAGAGGAAATGATAGTACATCAGTAGATGGTTACAGTACGCTAAAGATTTGGAAAGTATAAAAAAGTTAAACAATCTTACTGATGATGTGTCGATAGGTTTTTGCACATTTAGTAGATTTATTCGGGATATAAACCTAAAATTCAAACTTGTGAATTCGTGGGGAACACTACTTGGATATATAGGTAACCCCTGAAATCTTGTTTGAAAGGTCTCTTAATCTGATATACTAGGTCTTTATACTCTATGATGTCTGGGGTATTATTCCGGGACTTCTGCTGAACGGTAGTTCTGACCTAGTCCCTGGCTAATACTTGATGCAATGCTTGAAACACAACATTACACCCTCAGCATGCTGAAACAATTAAATTGATATATGCTGCTGTTGTAAGCTAAAAGATCCTCTAAAGGGGACACACCAAAAAGTCGAAGCTGATATCTCTCTGCGTATACGGAAGTATCGACCTGAGATCCCTCGGCCCTCGCACACCTAAATTATATACAGATATCATTGTAGTATTCTCACCTGTAAGACTGATTATTGAGATTCTGGATACGGGAGTATATTCAAGAGGTGGGACACATGAATGATCTTAGTTCTTAATTCATCTAAATCGTATCCTGAGTAAGTTGAAATTTGTGTGAGAATTTAAGATGGATCAGTATATCGACAATCGAGGTAAATTGTTTAAGTCTAAGTATGATATGTAGCTTAACGGTACTTGTGACTTGTCATAAACTGATATGATCCTCTAACGCATACCCAAAACAAAAATATTATTTGTAAATATGTTTGTACATATTTTTTACTGCTTTATGTTTTCAAAAAATACAAAAAGATTTTGATTCTGCTTTATTTTCGACAACTGATGTCTGAGTGCTGAGTTTCAAAATCTAAGTATGCTGATTGTGTTTCTGAAAATAAAACAAGTTCATTAAATTGAAACTTGATTTAAAGTCAAAAATTTCAAAAACAGTTTGTGATATCTCCAAGGTCATTAGCTTGAACTTGGATGATAAACTGTGAGGGAGTTGGATTTTTTAACACTGCCATATCAGTAAAGTTTGTTGATAGGGGAAGTAGACTAAAGAAGTTTGATTGATATAATGAAAATGTTATTACTTATAGTTGGATGAGTGATTGCAGGTTTCAGGAATTCCCATGGAAGCTAATTGATAAAGCTTGAATTAGATATATCAGATTCTAGCATATCGAGAGGGGGAGTCTGTGAAAGGGGAGTCTGAGTTGAAGCTAAAGATTGAGGAAAATGTTTACAAGGTTTGAAGAATGTTAAAGACAAAGACTTGAAGCCAAAGACTTCATCAACATCCAAGGGGGAGTCTGTTGGTGCACTATATGTCTGCTGATTACGTCATTATCAAGTCTTGTGTCTAGATAGGGTGAATGTACACACAACAGGGTTTTAATTAGGGTTTAGACATGTTGAACATGAAGATTTCGCTTGAAATCAGTTCAAGCGAAATCAACATGAATTGATTTCGCTTCAGGCTTATGATTTCGCTTCAGGGATTTCGCTTCAAGCCAGTTTAAGCAAAATCTAGATGTTTATATATAGGGTTGTTGTCATTTCACTTGGTACGGGACTTCTGAAGGTGTAACGAAGTGCTGCCAATTTCTGTTCAGGTTGTAAACATTGTTATTATCAATACAAGCAACAGATTAAAGAGTACAAGCTGTATACCTGTCCGGTTTACTGATTCCGCCTTTAAACTGGATGTAAAACTCTTCCGAACGACTCAATAGGGTCAAACAACGATCCAACACTAAGTATGCACACAATGGACATACATAGCATGAAATGTAATGCATAATAATGTACTAAATATGCACACAATGGGCATACATAGCATGAAATGTAATGTAAAACAATGTACTAAATATGCACACAATGGGCATACATAGCATGAAATGTAATGTAAAACAATGTACTAAATATGCACAAAATGGGCATACATAGCATGAAATGTAATGTAAAACAATGTACTAAATATGCACACAATGGGCATACATAGCATAAACACAATGAAATCATGTACTATAAGTGTACTATTGAACATAACAAGCATATGATATGAAAACATGGAAAAGCATGAAAGTAACAAGTAGGCACTTGTGTTTCACCCCAAAATGTTTGGAAAACAGTAAAAGAGGGGTCTATGTACTCACTTGAGATTGCTTAGAAGTCCTAAGATAACCACCAAGCAATGCTAGAGATCACGGAATCAAACGGCACCTAATATAGGTAACTATGTTAATAAACCGGACCTAAATCGAAGGATCGGATAGAATGAGGGCTCGTAAACCAAATGAGTATGGGAACTCATGTAGTATGGTTTAACAAAGCCTACATACTAAATGAAACCTAGCCTAAGTGCTTAGGACCCATTACGACCCGTTTAGGTAGCTTATGCTACTTTAACGCGTCGTTCGCGTGAAACGCGTTCGGACCGCTTAACTAGTCCAATGACAAGTAACATATGCCTTAACATGTCTAATATTGTTGTCAAATCAGTTTAGATGTCAAAAGTTATGTTACATATGTTTAAAATGAATTTTGGCATCAAAGGGGTATTTTGGTAATTTACCTAAGGCATATAAACTACCAATCATACAACTACTTAAACGAAGCGACCATAAGGTATAACCTCGGAAGGTTATTCCCAATATACTATGGTCACCTAATGTGTTTGGTCGGATCCTAATGATCGACCAAATGGGTCGGGTTCGAAGGTATAAGCGATTTATTAGATCGCTTACCCTTACGACCCTAGACAACGTGGTAATCAGTAGGCATAGTCACAAGGGACTATAACCATCGTGATTACGCTCACGTTGCGAAGTTCAAACGAACTTCGCATTGACCATAAACTGGTCAATGCAGAAAGTCAAACAAAGTTTGACTTTCGGACTCGAAAAGCAATAAAAGAACGAAGGAATACTTATGAAGGGTCCCCGAATGCTAATCTTGATTCAAGTAGCTCGGGTATGAAACAATGGTTTCAACTTAGAGCATCTCAAATCAGATTCTTGTGGGTTTTGCAATGGGGATGGATGGGTATTTATAGATTTCGGTTCACCGTTAGGATCGTTTCTTGGATAACGTGCCTTGATCTCGCCCGTACACTTGTCGGAATGTTGTGGTAACTCATTTTGCCCCCACCACAAGAGTTTGACACATGGCATTGGCCTTTGGGGTGTTTGAAAGGCTGTTAATAGGCTGTTAATACACTGAATCTGGTCTGGGAGCCTGACGCGGACCGCGTAAAGATACACACAGGACTTACGCGGGCCGCCTGGCCTGCACAGATCAGAAACATGTTTACCAGATGACAGTTTCAGCCCCTGTTATGTGTTTAAGCCATTTCCGACACGTTTAAGGCCCGTTAAGCCAACGTTAAGGCCCTAAAATGATGCCTATACATTGTGGACATGAAACATACTCAAAAATATGCCGGATGTTGGTTCGTTTGGTCGTACGATCGCGATGATCGCTTTATTACGACGGAATGCGCGTAAGCGCGAAAAACGATCCATATGACGCGACGAATGGATTTTTCTCAAGCCAAACACTAAAATAAAATATTTTAGTGCTTACATAAATTTTTGGATGTCCGAATGTATTCAGAACGTAAGTTATGCCGAAAATGCAAACTTATGCACTTTTTGACACTTTTAGTCCCTGAATGACCCAAAAGTTTATTTTAGCACACCGAACCCCTCAAAGCCTATTTCTAAGCTATATAAAGGATATTTAAGGTGTGTTTAACTTATGGTCATGTTCCCGAATGTTCGTTACAGTTCAAATTGGCATACTTTCGCAGTTTGTCAAGTTTAGTCCCTATAAGCGAATTAACTTGTTTTTGCCATACCAAAGCCTTCAAAACTTATTTCTAAGTTATGTAAAGGTTATTTAAGGTATGTTAAGTATATGTTGATGTTCCGGAGTATTTGTCGCATTAAACTGATTACGTTTACGCACCAGTTTGCGTATAACTCTCCAGAAAGCCATATAGAGTTTGAAATTGAATAAAAGTCAAAACATGAAAAATGTCAAACATAACCAAACAAACATTGGGATCAAATAACATTGTTTTATTGATAAACGAACTGTTCACAATGATAATAAGCATAGATGTTACAGAACCCCTCAAAGCCTATTTCTAAGATATGTAAAGAATATTTAGGGTATGTTTAGCTTATGATCATGTTCCAGAAGGTTCGTTACAGTACGAATCGGCAGACTTTCGTAGTTTGTCGTAAATAGTCCCTGCGATAGAATAAACTTGATTTCGAGACACCAAACCTTCCAAAACTTATTTCTCAGTTATGCAAAGGTTATTTAAGGTATGTTAAGCCTATGTCACTGTTCCGGAGTGTTTTTTGCGTTAAACTGATTTCGTTTACGCATCAGTTCATGTATAACTTTCCAGAAAGCGATTTAGAGCTCGAAATCGAACGTGAATTGATACGTGCAAAGGTCACATGTATTTGTACAAATTCCAAGATTGAAACTGAAGATTTCATTGAATTAGTACTTGTATGATGGTCGTAGAGGCACAGATGTCACAGTCTCCCCTACTTTAGGAAATTTCGTCCTGAAATTTAATTTAGAGGAAACTTGTGTGTGTTCGAAATTGAAGTCGGAGAGTATATCATAAAAACAACATTGGTCAGGGTCCATAACTTCTAGTAAATTAAATTACACATGACAAAACTTGCTGTTGTTTCTGTGCACTGAATTCCATAATTACGTATGCATCCATAATTACGGAATTCCTTGCACAGTCCGCAGAGTTAATTTTATAATGTGCAGGGGAAAAAATCAAATGAATAATCCTGTGGTGACTTGACTAGACTACCATATAGTCTCTTTAAGTAGATCAACGAATGATCTCTTTAAACAGACCACCAAAAAGTGTCTTCAACTAGGTCACCAAAGGATCTTTTTAACTAGATCAATGAATGAGCCCTTGAACTAGACCACCAGAGGGTCTCTTTAACTATATTGACGAATGATATTTTTAACTAGATTGATGAATCAATCTCTTCAACTAGACTACCCAAGGGGTCTCTTTAACTATATCAACACATGATATCTTTTACTAGATCGACGAATCAATCTCTTTAACTAGACCACCCAAGGGGTCTCTTTAACTATATCAACACATGATATCTTTAACTAGATCGACGAATCAATCTCTTTAACTAGACCACCCAAGGGGTCTCTTTAACTATATCAACGAATGATATCTTTAACTAGATTGACGAATCAATCTCTTTAACTAGGCCACCCACGAGGTCTCTTTAACTACATCAACGAATGATGTCTTTAACTTTGGAATAGTACCTTACAATCCAAGTGTCTTAACTATTACATAGAAGCCCATTAAGGATTTAAGATAGTACCTTTGGATATCCTTCTATGAATCCATCATATAAGGATATGGAAGATTCTAAGAGGATTTGGATAGCGAGTAATTTGATTCATACATAAACACATAAACACATAATTGTCAACTTGGTCATCAATTTGTTATCAACTTGTTATAAATTTTGTTTGTAAACTTGTTATTGATTTGAACATGTGTATTTAAAGTATGCCAGGAATCCAATCCCCGGACTTTGATTTTGCGCTTCGAATTTCCACAAGGATTTAACTATGAAGATAGGAAGATCCTATAAGGATTTTGGAATCTGTGTAGCGAGAGATGTTTCGAAACCTTGTTCTTAGATGTGCTTAAATCAAAACATGAGGTAAAATGTTTATGAAGTCAAGGTGCTAGATATACCAAGGTGACATATGAAGCAGAGTTTGGAGGTTGTGTACTACATATGTTAAGTCAACATACGAGCAGAATGTTCTTGAAAACTATGAATGGGGTTCTTTGGAAAATATGTTTAATGTTTTTGAAACCTTATGTAATGCTTTTGAAATCATGTGGTAGGTGTATTGGGTAAATATGTCTATAAAATATTTCAAAACCATGTGAAATGGTTTTGAAATCATGTATATGGTTTTTGAGAACATGGATAATGCTTTTGAAATTACACATTTGGTATATTAAGTAAATTTACCATGTTAAATGTTTTTAAACCATATGAAAAGTTTTTGAAATCGTGAAAGAGGTTTTGAAAACATATACTCTGTATGTTGTTATGAAAACCACAATGAAATGATATATACATAGACATAACACAAAAGACTATTGAGGGATTTATGAAAAGTAACCTTAGATATCCAAGCAAGGATTTAAAGTGGTACTTTGGGTATTCGTCAAGAGTTGAAACTTGTACCTTGTACTTTGTTTCTTAGAAGGAAACAAGTACTTAGGATTTTCGAGGAAATCGCGAGCGATCACATGAATGAGAGAACTACAAGAGTAGTTTGTCTTGCAAGGAACATAGTTCCTTGGTGTCGGTATCGTAAGGGTATGTCATACACATATATAAACACATTTGATTTCGTACATCGAAATGCAAATAAAGATTTATTTATAAACCAACATAATTGTCTCATAGTCTAGGATAAGAAAGAAATAAAACATAAAGTTCAGTTGTTTCAAAGCGGCATCGTCTTCCAGTTGGCCAATTGCTCAACCACGGGATGGATTTGCATTAACAAGCTTTGGGCAATTGTTTCTGAAATGGCCCATCACGCCACAGTTGTAGCAAGAACCAGGTGGAAAGAGAGCTTGAGCAGGGTTGACTTGAGGTTGGTTTGGACCACCTTGGTTTGGGTTAAATCGACAAGCATTTTCCAGGTGACCTAGTCGCCCACATGATCCACACTGACGACACTGTAGGTGAGCTAGGTGGTGTACATTACAGTTGTTGCATATCGGTGCAGTACCGGCATAAGGTTTCCTTGCAGGAGGTTGAGCTGGTTGGTTGTGAGTGTTTTGGTTGGGTTTGTGACAACCCGCACTAAACCAGGTATCCGTACGACTTAATTAATGATTAATTACTGCTTAATTACTGTGCTTATTTGAACTAGCTGATGAACTGCTACTTGATATCTGATACATGCACTTACTTGCATCATACTTTACTTGCTGTCACTACATTATTTACATACTGAACCTTAGTGACAAACATGATGCACAAAAAGCACAGTAGCACAATACACGGATAACCTATTGAACATGCTGATAAAGCCAGCATCAGGCAGACACTGCCTCTAAGGCCTGTACGAGCCAGAAACGTTTTGCTACACTAGTAGTGAGTGTAGGGATATAAGGGTTGTGGAACTGCGTCTCTAGGAATAAGTCACTATGACTGGATGTGCCTAAAACGTACTCTAAGTACAAAACTCAGCACTTTACAAAATAATTCAGCTTTTAGCTAACTAATAAAGTGCCAAAATATGAGAAAAATAACACTAGACACTTTCCAAAGTGTCAGGAATGAGTTGTGTCACTAAAAAGAAATAAGAGAGACACTTTATATACTTATTTAGCGCTTTAACGGATCGGTATCCAACCAAACAACCGGACTTAACCCGGGACACAAAAATATTGCCATTGACATTGTTTTTCTTTTTCTGAGCCAGTTAGGGTCCCCGAATACCGTAACACCCGTTACAATTTACTACACACTAATACTTTATTTAATGTCCCTAATTAACTAACTACTCACTTAACAATTAGTTGAAATCCAACTAAACAATTTCCCCCATATGAAATTGACGGCATCATGGCCCCCTCTTCTCATTATCTTCGATTTTCCCATGTGCCAAAAAGAATCCGCCAAGTCCCTATGCAAATTTACCTAGGGAATATGAAGATTTTGAATGTACTAGCACTAACCATTAACATTACACTTAACACCCCTAATAACTTTCATCTAAACCCCCTCCCATTGCTTAATCGGTTCTTTTGTGGCCCCTCTCAAACCTACGACACCCATGTGGGTGCTCCAGTAAAAGTCCATCAATTTCCCCATGCAAAAGATCTTAGTACTTACATTAATACTACTTACACTTGGCACCCCTAAACTACTCATCATTTGCCAAAAATGTTGCACTAAACCCCCCCACATGGCTGAATTCGGTTCAAGCTTTAGTCCCACAAGATATTATTTGAACTTTGTGTATTTCCCCATGCAATCTCTATGAGATTATGATGTGAATATGTATGTACTTTTGTTGACATAATTACCAGAGGATAAAGGGATTTGATTATAAAAAGACCACATAACCACCATCACTTTCCACTAACCTTAAACTTAAACAAATTCTTTTCCCCTCAAAGTCAAGCTACTGCCGAAACCCTCATCAACACACCACCCATTTTCAATTTTTGTTCAAGTATTCTAGACCCACTACAAGGTGTAAGAAGGCGAATCACGGAGTGTGGAGCTCGCGGTTTGTCAAGGACCTCTCTAGTTTGCCTTTATCCACTCGTTTTCTCTCGTGTTTCTTCCCTAGCCTCGAGCTAGTAGTAAGCCTCTTGGATCACCTTTTATTTTATATTTTTAGTGGTTTATTGATATGTTGTGATGTAAATAAAAGAACTTTAGAAGATCATAAATGCAAACTTGAACACAAAGTTAGTATGAAGTTGAAATAAGAAGAAATCTTGTTAAAATAAAAATTGTTTTGATGTGGTTATTATTTATTTTGATGCTTACTAGTAAGATGATGTTGGACATCAAAATTTAACTTGTTAAAATAAGAGAAAAAAAAACTTATGTTAACAAGTTAGGAGGTGACTAATGTTTACATAAAAGAATCACCTCCATGTTTCACATAAACTTGGTAACAAAAACGAGTTCTTGAAAAATAAATAAACTAAGTGAGTGGATGGTCTTATGGACCCGACATCTACAAATGATTTTTCTAAGACACACCAAGTTAAAAGACGGGTCTTTTTGAAAAGTCATAATTTTTGGAGGGTAACTAAACCCACTAAAAGCACCACTAAATTACTACGCGTTTTCATGAAACGCCAAGTTTATGTTGTCATGAAAAAATGCATTGTTTTTACACTTGACTAGTGTAACATTGTTTATAAAATTGTTGATTGAATTTATAAAAGAAAATGATACGCTTGAAAGCGTGGCCACCTCAAGTTACAGAGGGAACTCTGGCGAAATTTTTCTAAAAACCTAACACTTAGAACTATTTACACCACAAGTGTTAGAATTATTTTTGACATGTTTTCGAAATATAAATTTCGCCATGACTTTATTTACTAAATATTCGGAGGTGGGATTTTCACAGAATTTAACGTGATAAATATATTTTTCACACACTGCTTATGATTATTTTGTGAAAATACATAAATATTATTTCCAGAGTAAAAATAATATTTACGAACGTTAACGAATCCAAAATAATACGAACGCTTTCACCATAAATATATAAGTTACATCGGTAATTATATTACCACTCGATTGTTAAAACGTAACTTACGCACTTACGGAAATATTTATGAACGCACATGTATTGAATCCCCCATCCTTGGGAAGGAGATTTACTACCAAGTAAATACAGGAAGTAAACACGAAATAGTTGTCTAACTATTTCCCAAAGACTTAAACTATAAAGCTAAGGCACGGCAGTCCGTCTAATAGAAATTAGCACCTGTAGGTCGTCGCACAGCTGCGTGAGCAGGAGATACTTGGTAGAGACGCTTCACTGTGAGTTCATGTCCCCCTTTTCTCTAACTGTTTTCAGTTTTCTTAACTGCGGGGGTGAAATACATGTTACTTTGATTACAAGTACTTTATACACGGTATGGTTAGCGTAAGGAGGTTTACTACTTAGATCATGTGAGTGGGTAGGAGCAATATGAGGCCATTAGTCCTCATACCGGGACCGAGGGACAGGAGCGGTAGATCTATCTGGGTGTAGCGAGCCCAGCCCCAGGCCAAACTAGAAACGGACCTTGGGGTGACTTTGTCCACATACTAATGCCGTGGCGAAATCTGCTAGGTTTGAGTCTCCCTATTTGCACTTCACATATATCAGTGGCCTTGCAAACCATTGGTGATCTCAATTCCCTTATTTGCTACATACCAAGACTATTTTTATACTCTCAACGGTTTACTTACTCACTTACACATGAACTCGCTCAACATTATTGTTGATTTTTCAACTTACATGTATTTCAGGAAATTAAAGATCTGGCGCGGTATGTTATGTTTTCCCGCTGCATAAGGGTTCCAAGGTCATCCCAGTTTAGGAAATGTGACTCTTTCCTGGACAAGTCACAAATCGTAAACTGCGTTTATTTCATGTTGATCTTTATGGTTTTCAAGACAATGTTTTACGTTATGAGGTTGTAAGTCCCTAAGACAATGTTATGTTACTCTGGTTTTAAAACTTAATCGAATGGATGATCTTGCATTATTTTATTTCATATAGCTTTGTTATGGTTAAGCTATGGTATTAAGAAGTCACACCAAAATTAACCACGCTTCCGCAAAGCCAGGGTGTGACAGCTTGGTATCAGAGCTCTGATCATAGCGAACTAGGATTCTTTCTCGAGTCTAGACTATGATCACTAGGGCTCTCACGAAAACATTTTTCTGCATACCACTTAAGTCCAGATCCAAAACTTTTTACAAACAAATGTTGAGCACATTTTATTATTTATAGGCTCAGCCTGGAGGGCTGAGGCTCGGTCTGGAGGATCGAGGCTCGGTCTAGGTGACCGAGGTAGTTGAGCACGTTGATTTATTATAGGCTCAGCCTGGAGGGCTGAGGCTCGGTCTGGAGGATCGAGGCTCGGTCTAGGTGACCGAGGTAGTTGGCTAGTGAGGCTAGGAAGAGTAGGCTCAGTCATGAAGGCTGAGGCTCGGTCAAGGGGACCGAGGCTCGATCTAAGAGGTCGAGGTGGAGGATAGAGCAGTCTTAGAGACTGGGAGAAACTGGCTAGTGAGACTAGGAGAATTATTTGATTGACTAACATGTTTATATGATTGATTATTATACGTATATGTGTTTGTGTTACAAACGTCATGCTTTCATCAAGTACTAGAAAGATGGACACTACGAACCCCATGGCTATAGTATCAGACGACATAGTTTCATCGAAGCACGAGGTGTACATTTCCGATACTACCGGCACAGACAATGACGACTTTCAGCCCTTTTGCGCTGCCTGAAGTCGTAGCAGAGCCTACTAATGGCCATCTTGTTGGGAATTTGCCCCCTTGCCGCTTATCCTGTTGTTGATATGCCCCCTCCCGACGTGGCCTCTGACGACGATAACGATCTACTGGAGGAGGACCCATTCGAGGACAGGGCCCTATTGCTGCTATTAGACGACTGCATGCGGACGCTCCTGTAGGGGAAACTCATGTCCATTCCCCTATCCCAGACTCATTTGAGTTTCTGACATCCGCATCTTCGCACATACAGGGAATGCAGCACCACTCACACGACTCCGACCCTGATACGGCATCATCAGCTGCACCGGATCCCGCCCACAGCTTTGAGTTTGATCACGATATTGAGGTTGATCCTGCTTTTCCACCTGGTTTTGATCCAGACCATGACCTTGAGTTCATACACTTAGACCAGCCCTTGGAGGATCCTGTAACCCCCTGTGTTTGTTGATCCAGCTGATCTTGAGATGGAGTTTTTGATCCGGAGCCGGCCGTGGCCCCTGAGCCAGGCGCTGCTCCTGACCCCGCATTGGAGCATGACCCTGTTCATGCCAATTCACCTACTGTTGCTCCTTGATTGATCATCTGCTTGGACGAGAGAAAATTTGGGGTGACTGTGCAAGACAATTTATTATTACGGGGGCCCACGTAATAACGATTTGTAGTGCACAGGAATCCTGGTGGACTCTGCGGGTCAAGCTAATGATAACCAATGCAGCAGGAAATAACTTAAACACGAATGACCCAGGGCGATGTAGCCTCGAGTTCATTCTATTACGAGCAACAAGTCAAATTGGCAAGCCTATGTGAAGGCTCAGAAATTCACTTCCCCACTCATACAGTGAGTATATATGCGAGTGAAATTGGGTGATTACATGATGGCTTATGTTGCTATATACACCTCATAGACAATTGAAACGTTGTCTAACCCGCTTCACACCACTTCGACAAAAGGGAATGTCACCCAGGCGTGACACAAACACCAGTACGTTGCCAAGGACAGAAGTCGAGATGCAAGAACGCATCTCACAGATAAATGCACGACATAAAACCCTCCGCTCTAAGTACAACGATGGTATTACTGGAAATAACCCTCCAACTGGCTGCACCTATAAACAGTTCCTGAACTGCAAGCCTTTGAACTTTGACGGAACAGGAGGCGCCATTGCATTTGTTCGTTGGTCCGAAAAGACCGACTCCATTCTAAGAATGAGTAACTGTTCGCCCCAACAGAGTGTTACCTATATCTCGGGGATATTTCTAGATGGCACAATCTCTTAATGGAACCTCCAGGTTCAGACCCTTGGCACAGACGCTACTTATGCACTGAGCTGGGACGAGCTCAAGGAAACGATTGAGAAGAAATGTTGTTTAAGGACTGGAATTTAGAAGCTTGAGGTGGAGTTCAGGAATTTGAAAATGGACGAACCAGAAATTCCTGAACTTGTCCAGCGATCGCACGACTTATCTAGGGTCGCCCCCCTACTTAGTCAAACCGGAGTTCAAAAGGATTGAACGATTCATTTGGACACTTGCACCCCAGATCAGGGGGATGGTTACTACCTCAAAGCCCTCAACCATTGCAGAAGCTACCAATATGGGTGATCTATTTATAACATGAGATGTTATGTGATTGATAACATGAGATGTTATGTGCTGATATTGTTGTATACTTACGTACACTCTACTTATTATGACCTGACCGACGTAAACACATCTTTTAGAAGATGCCGCCAAGACGTCAAACGCCGTTGCCTACCAATGAGGCAGAACTCCAGCAAATTATCGCTGCTGCCATTGCACAATACGCCGCCTCTCAAGGAGGGACTAGTGGAAGCAACTCTAGCAACACTGGCAACAACAATAATCCACCTCATGGATGCACCTACAAGCAGTTCTTAGACTGCAAGCCCGTAAAATTTGATGGCACAGGAGGTGCTGTCGCCTTGGTTCGTTGGGCCGAGAAAACCGAATCTGTTCTTCGCATGAGCAAGTGCGCGCTGGATCAGCAAGTCACCTATATCTCAGGGCTGTTTCTAGATGGAGCCCTATCCTGGTGGAATCTACAAGTTCAGACACTTGGCGAAGCTGCTGCCTACGCGCTAACCTGGACCGAACTAAAGGAACTTATGCGCAAAAAGTACTGCTCCCGCGCAGAAATCCAGAGATTGGAGACCGAGTTTTGGCACTTGAAAATGGACGGTCCAAATATCGCAGAATACGTTCAAAGGTTCCATGACTTATCGCATGTGGTACCCTACATGATCACTCCTGAGTTCAAGAGAATTGAACGCTTCATTTGGGGACTAGCTCCTCAAATCATAAGCATGGTAACCTCATCCAAGCCTGCGACCATTACTGAGGCGATTGATTTGAGTGTGGCTCTCACAGAGGAGGCCATTCGCCTGAACAAGTTTGATGATGCTGAGCATAAGAAGAAAGAGACTCACGTCGAGTCGTCAGGAGGTAGCAAACGGAAGTTCTCAAACTTCAAGCAGGGCTCCAGTGTGGCGGTTAAGATAGGAGGATCAGCTGGCAGTGGAAAGAAAGGAAAAGGATATCAGGGCACCCAGCCCAAGTGTAATACCTGTCAACGCCATCATACTGGCCATTGTAGTGTGAAAATATGTGAAGCATGTGGAAAGCCGGGCCACTCGAAAGATTCTTGTTGGGCTAGTGCTGGTCGGGGAGGCCAGGGAGGATTTGGGAATAGGAATAATAATCGCGGTGGTAATCGCCCACAAGGAAACTATGGAGGAAACGGGAATCGAGGCAACTTTGCGAACCAAGCTGGCAATGCAAACCAAAACAACAATCAAGCTGGAAATGGAGGTGGAAACGGGCAAAGACTTGGATGCTATAACTGCGGTGATATCGGGCATTTTAAGAAGAACTGCCCAGAGTTAAACCAAGCCCGTGGAAGAGTGTTCCAAATCGAAGCTAGGGAAGCGCGCCAGGACCCCAATGTTGTTACTGGTACGTTCCCTATAAATCAACGCTATGCATCCGTTTTATTTGATACTGGTGCCGATTATAGCTTCGTGTCGTTAGAGTTTAAGAATATGCTTGGTTTAGCCGCTAATAAGTTAGATGCTCCCTACTCGATCGAATTGGCTAATGGAAAGTTAGTAGAAGCCAATGAAGTTATCAGAGGTTGTGTGATCGAATTGGGAGAACGTGAGTTCGCTCTAGATCTACTACCAGTCCAGTTGGGAAGCTTCGACGTGGTGGTAGGAATGGATTGGTTATCAGGCAACAAGGCAGAGATAGTTTGTCATGAAAAGATTGTTCGTATCCCAACCGAAGATGGCGAGACAATTGTGGTTCACGGAGAGAAGCGTGATACGCCGTTAAGAATTATCAGCTGCCTGAAAGCGCGAAAGTGTTTACAGAAGGGATGTGTTGCCTTCCTGGCACACATTGTGGATAAAAAGGCTGCTGAGCCAAGAATCTAAGACATCCCTATCGTGAGGGAATATCCAGAAGTCTTCCCAGAGGACTTACCTGGACTGCCACCTCAGAGGCAAGTAGAGTTTCACATCGATCTAGTCCCAGGCGCCGCGCCTGTGGCTAAGGCACCTTATAGACTTGCTCCGTCTGAGATGCAGGAACTGTCAACACAGCTTCAAGAGTTGTTAGACAAGGGTTTTATCCGACCAAGCTTATCGCCTTGGGGAGCTCCGGTCCTGTTTGTCAAAAAGAAGGACGGTAGTTTTCGAATGTGCATCGACTACCGGGAGCTGAACAAGCTGACGATCAAGAATAGGTACCCTCTACCAAGAATCGATGATCTGTTTGATCAACTACAAGGCTCAAGCTTTTATTCAAAGATCGATCTTCGATCTGGATACCATCAGTTAAGGATACAAGAGGAGAGTATCCCAAAGACAGCCTTCCGAACTCGTTATGGACACTACGAGTTCCTTGTTATGCCGTTTGGTTTAACAAATGCACCTGCAGTCTTTATGGATTTGATGAATAGAGTTTGCAAGCTGTACTTGGACAAGTTCGTGATTTTATTCATCGATGACATTTTAATTTATTCAAAGACGAAGGCTGAACACGAGCAGCATCTTAGAGCCATTCTAGAGCTGCTGAAGAAGGAACAGTTGTATGCCAAATTCTCCAAGTGCGAATTTTGGCTACGTGAAGTCCAATTCCTTGGGCACGTGGTAAATGGAGATGGAATCCACGTGGATCCAACCAAGATCGAGGCGATCAAGGATTGGGAAACGCCAAAGACGCCAACCGAGATTCGACAATTCTTGGGTTTGGCTGGCTACTATCGAAGGTTCATTGAGGATTTTTCAAAAATCGCTCAACCTTTGACGCTCCTCACGCAGAAGGATAAGAAGTTTGATTGGGGAATCAAACAGGATGAAGCGTTCCAGGTACTTAAGGATAAGCTTTGTAACGCGCCAATCTTAGCTCTACCAGAAGGTACTGATGATCTTGTGGTATACTGCGACGCATCGCGTCAAGGACTAGGTTGTGTGCTGATGCAACGCCAAAAGGTTATTGCTTACGCATCGCGTCAACTGAAAGTACACGAAAAGAACTATACCACACATGATTTGGAACTTGGCGCGGTGGTAATTGCACTAAAGATCTGGAGACACTACCTTTATGGTACGAAGTGTACAATCTTTACAGATCACAAGAGCCTACAGCATATATCCAACCAGAAGGAGTTGAATATGAGGCAAAGACGATGGGTTGAATTGTTGAACGACTACGACTGCGAGATAAAGTATCATCCAGGGAAGGCGAACGTGGTCGCCGATGCCCTAAGTCGTAAAGAGAGAATCAAGCCCATAAGGGTTAGGGCTTTGGAAATGATTGTTCGAACCGATCTTTCCTTGCGCATTCGTGCCACGCAAAAGGAAGCTCTTAAGGAAGGAAACCTTGAAGAAGAATATCTCCGTAGGATGGAGAAGCTATTGGTACCAAACGAGGAAGGAACGTTATGCTTCGAGAAAAGGATTTGGGTTCCTCTGTTTGGTGGTTTGAGAGAAGTTATTTTTGATGAAGCTCACAAGTCGCGGTACTCTATCCATCCTGGAGCGGATAAGATGTACCAGGATCTCAAAGATTATTATTGGTGGCCTAGGATGAAAGGCGATGTTGCTGTGTATGTGAGCAAAGGTTTAACGTGCGCTAAAGTGAAAGCGGAATACCAGAAGCCTTCAGGACTTCTGCAACAACCTGAGATTCCCAAGTGGAAATGGGAACAAATCTCAATGGATTTTATTACGAAGTTGCCAAGAACGCCAAGAGGCCATGATATGATTTGGGTGATAGTTGACCGCCTAACAAAGTCCGCACACTTTCTGCCAATCAAAGAGAAAGACAGTACTAGTAAACTTGCGGAAATTTACATGAGAGAGATTGTCGCGCGCCATGGAGTACCTCTCTCAATCATCTCTGATAGAGACGGAAGGTTTGTGTCAAGGATATGGCAATCCTTCCAAGAAGCCTTTGGCTCACAATTGAATCTGAGCACTGCGTTTCATCCGCAAACTGACGGCCAGAGCGAGCGAACGATACAGACTTTGGAAGACATGCTGAGGGCGTTTGTTATGGATTTGGGCGGTAGCTGGGATAAACATTTACCTTTGGTCGAATTTTCATACAACAACAGCTACCACACCAGTATTGGTGTCGCGCCATTTGAAGCCCTTTACGGACGCAAGTGCCGATCACCCTTATGTTGGGCTGACGCAGGTGATAGGCAGCTTGCTGGTCCCGAAATCGTCCAAGAGACGACAGACAAGATCGTGCAGATTCTTAAACGCATCGAAGCAGCTCGCCACAGACAGAAGGCCTATGCGGATCCAAACCGGAAATATGTGGATTTCCAAGTTGGAGAAATGGTGTTATTGAAAGTCTCACCCTGGAAGGGTGTGGCACGCTTCGGGAAGCGTGGGAAGTTAAATCCGCGCTACATTGGTCCCTTCAGAATTCTGAAAAGAATAGGACTAGTAGCATACAAGTTGGACCTACCTGCTGAACTGAATGGTGTTCACGACACCTTTCATGTATCCAATCTAAAGAAAAGTCCAACTCAAGTCACCGTTGCCATTTCCACCGACGAGATTCATGTTGACGACACGCTCCACTTCGTTGAAGAACCTGTTGAGGTCACGGATTGGAAAGTTAACAAGACCCGCCGGAGCAGTGTCAAGCTCGTCAAAGTTCGTTGGAATGCCAGACATGGTCCTGAATACACCTGGGAACGTGAGGACCGGATGAAAGAGAAATACCCCCACCCTTTTCCTAAGAACCCTGCATCTAGTAGCAGAACTTAAATTTCGGGACGAAATTTATTTAACGGGGGGAGAATGTGACAACCCGCACTAAACCAGGTATCCGTACGACTTAATTAATGATTAATTACTGCTTAATTACTGTGCTTATTTGAACTAGCTGATGAACTGCTACTTGATATCTGATACATGCACTTACTTGCATCATACTTTACTTGCTGTCACTACATTATTTACATACTGAACCTTAGTGACAAACATGATGCACAAAAAGCACAGTAGCACAATACACGGATAACCTATTGAACATGCTGATAAAGCCAGCATCAGGCAGACACTGCCTCTAAGGCCTGTACGAGCCAGAAACGTTTTGCTACACTAGTAGTGAGTGTAGGGATATAAGGGTTGTGGAACTGCGTCTCTAGGAATAAGTCACTATGACTGGATGTGCCTAAAACGTACTCTAAGTACAAAACTCAGCACTTTACAAAATAATTCAGCTTTTAGCTAACTAATAAAGTGCCAAAATATGAGAAAAATAACACTAGACACTTTCCAAAGTGTCAGGAATGAGTTGTGTCACTAAAAAGAAATAAGAGAGACACTTTATATACTTATTTAGCACTTTAACGGATCGGTATCCAACCAAACAACCGGACTTAACCCGGGACACAAAAATATTGCCATTGACATTGTTTTTCTTTTTCTGAGCCAGTTAGGGTCCCCGAATACCGTAACACCCGTTACAATTTACTACACACTAATACTTTATTTAATGTCCCTAATTAACTAACTACTCACTTAACAATTAGTTGAAATCCAACTAAACAATTTTCCCCATATGAAATTGACGGCATCATGGCCCCCTCTTCTCATTATCTTCGATTTTCCCATGTGCCAAAAAGAATCCGCCAAGTCCCTATGCAAATTTACCTAGGGAATATGAAGATTTTGAATGTACTAGCACTAACCATTAACATTACACTTAACACCCCTAATAACTTTCATCTAAACCCCCTCCCATTGCTTAATCGGTTCTTTTGTGGCCCCTCTCAAACCTACGACACCCATGTGGGTGCTCAAGTAAAAGTCCATCAATTTCCCCATGCAAAAGATCTTAGTACTTACATTAATACTACTTACACTTGGCACCCCTAAACTACTCATCATTTGCCAAAAATGTTGCACTAAACCCCCCCACATGGCTGAATTCGGTTCAAGCTTTAGTCCCACAAGATATTATTTGAACTTTGTGTATTTCCCCATGCAATCTCTATGAGATTATGATGTGAATATGTATGTACTTTTGTTGACATAATTACCAGAGGATAAAGGGATTTGATTATAAAAAGACCACATAACCACCATCACTTTCCACTAACCTTAAACTTAAACAAATTCTTTTCCCCTCAAAGTCAAGCTACTGCCGAAACCCTCATCAACACACCACCCATTTTCAATTTTTGTTCAAGTATTCTAGACCCACTACAAGGTGTAAGAAGGCGAATCACGGAGTGTGGAGCTCGCGGTTTGTCAAGGACCTCTCTAGTTTGCCTTTATCCACTCGTTTTCTCTCGTGTTTCTTCCCTAGCCTCGAGCTAGTAGTAAGCCTCTTGGATCACCTTTTATTTTATATTTTTAGTGGTTTATTGATATGTTGTGATGTAAATAAAAGAACTTTAGAAGATCATAAATGCAAACTTGAACACAAAGTTAGTATGAAGTTGAAATAAGAAGAAATCTTGTTAAAATAAAAATTGTTTTGATGTGGTTATTATTTATTTTGATGCTTACTAGTAAGATGATGTTGGACATCAAAATTTAACTTGTTAAAATAAGAGAAAAAAAAACTTATGTTAACAAGTTAGGAGGTGACTAATGTTTACATAAAAGAATCACCTCCATGTTTCACATAAACTTTGTAACAAAAACGAGTTCTTGAAAAATAAATAAACTAAGTGAGTGGATGGTCTTATGGACCCGACATCTACAAATGATTTTTCTAAGACACACCAAGTTAAAAGACGGGTCTTTTTGAAAAGTCATAATTTTTGGAGGGTAACTAAACCCACTAAAAGCACCACTAAATTACTACGCGTTTTCATGAAACGCCAAGTTTATGTTGTCATGAAAAAATGCATTGTTTTTACACTTGACTAGTGTAACATTGTTTAGAAAATTGTTGATTGAATTTATAAAAGAAAATGATACGCTTGAAAGCGTGGCCACCTCCAGTTACAGAGGGAACTCTGGCGAAATTTTTCTAAAAACCTAACACTTAGAACTATTTACACCACAAGTGTTAGAATTATTTTTGACATGTTTTCGAAATATAAATTTCGCCATGACTTTATTTACTAAATATTCGGAGGTGGGATTTTCACAGAATTTAACGTGATAAATATATTTTTCACACACTGCTTATAATTATTTTGTGAAAATACATAAATATTATTTCCAGAGTAAAAATAATATTTACGAACGTTAACGAATCCAAAATAATACGAACGCTTTCACCATAAATATATAAGTTACATCGGTAATTATATTACCACTCGATTGTTAAAACGTAACTTACGCACTTACGGAAATATTTATGAACGCACATGTATTGAATCCCCCATCCTTGGGAAGGAGATTTACTACCAAGTAAATACAGGAAGTAAACACGAAATAGTTGTCTAACTATTTCCCAAAGACTTAAACTATAAAGCTAAGGCACGGCAGTCCGTCTAATAGAAATTAGCACCTGTAGGTCGTCGCACAGCTGCGTGAGCAGGAGATACTTGGTAGAGACGCTTCACTGTGAGTTCATGTCCCCCTTTTCTCTAACTGTTTTCAGTTTTCTTAACTGCGGGGGTGAAATACATGTTACTTTGATTACAAGTACTTTATACACGGTATGGTTAGCGTAAGGAGGTTTACTACTTAGATCATGTGAGTGGGTAGGAGCAATATGAGGCCATTAGTCCTCATACCGGGACCGAGGGACAGGAGCGGTAGATCTATCTGGGTGTAGCGAGCCCAGCCCCAGGCCAAACTAGAAACGGACCTTGGGGTGACTTTGTCCACATACTAATGCCGTGGCGAAATCTGCTAGGTTTGAGTCTCCCTATTTTCACTTCACATATATCAGTGGCCTTGCAAACCATTGGTGATCTCAATTCCCTTATTTGCTACATACCAAGACTATTTTTATACTCTCAACGGTTTACTTACCCACTTACACATGAACTCGCTCAACATTATTGTTGATTTTTCAACTTACATGTATTTCAGGAAATTAAAGATCTGGCGCGGTATGTTATGTTTTCCCGCTGCATAAGGGTTCCAAGGTCATCCCAGTTTAGGAAATGTGACTCTTTCCTGGACAAGTCACAAATCGTAAACTGCGTTTATTTCATGTTGATGTTTATGGTTTTCAAGACAATGTTTTACGTTATGAGGTTGTAAGTCCCTAAGACAATGTTATGTTACTCTGGTTTTAAAACTTAATCGAATGGATGATCTTGCATTATTTTATTTCATATAGCTTTGTTATGGTTAAGCTATGGTATTAAGAAGTCACACCAAAATTAACCACGCTTCCGCAAAGCCAGGGTGTGACAGGGTTGAGTAGCAACCACATAATTTTGTGAAGCCTTACGCTTCTTAGAAGATTCGGTTTTGTTTTCCTTGTTTTCCTCTTGAGTAGTATTAGCAGCTTGTTTCTTGTCGCCTTTTCGAAAGAGTTTACCCTTTCTGATCTAAGATTCAGTTAGGGTAGCAGATAGTTAAATGGCCTGTCTAACTATGGTAGGATTACTACCAGTAACAATGTCCTGAACTGGGTCAGGAAGGCCATCAATGTATTTCTCAATTGCTTTATCCAAAGGCGTAACCATAGTTGGACATAATAGACTTAATTCCTCATAACGATCAGTGTAGGCTCGATGTTCACCATTGTCTTGTTTAAGATCATCAAATTCCATTTCCAATGCGCTGAGTTCATGATGAGGGTAGAACTCCTTCATCATTAGAGCTCGAAGTTCTTCCCAGGTTTGTGCCATTGCCACATCAGCACCCCTATCCCTCATTACACCATTCCACCATGTAAGTGCTCTTTTCTGAAATACACTCGATGCAAACTCAACCTTTCACTCGTTTGGGCATTGTACATGACGAAACATGCTTTCGATACTGTCAAACCATTGTAGGAGCCCAGTGGCCCCTTCAGACCCAGTAAATGTGAGTGGCTTAGCTGATTTGAACTGTTTATAGTTGCACGGAGCGGGTGCATTGTTGTGATTTTTGTTGTTTGCTTGGTTTATCTGGGCTATCAGGTTTAGGAGTACAACAAGGATTTGCTGAGTGATTAAGGCTGCCATGGCGGCATCCTGAGTTGGGTCACGTCGAGGAGGCATTCTAAAAGAGCAAAGAAACATGAAAAGAAACGAGTGAGATGATATCGGATAGTAAAAATTGAATGCTTAAAAGAATATCGATAAGGCATAAGGATTGTGATCATTTGTTCGTTACTTAAAACAAACAAACGACACGGTGGCTAATCAAAGTAAATGGGTCATAATAATGTATCGCGAAGACATGCTTTAGCCTACAAGTGGACTCTCACCCCAAGAGTTCCCAGGTAAGAATGACTGGTCCAATTATGTGGATTTGTACGAACACTCTAGCTTTAGACAGAAAGCTCGAGGTACAGGCATCCACCCTTCCAGATTGCACGTGTTCACATTATAAAGACCCAAACTTTGATGAGATTTTGAAAACTTTAAAGGTTCAAAACCTTATAACAAATCATCGAAGAATAGATGATTTGTTTTCAAAACGGATTTGTAATTTGTTTTCTTGTTGTGGTGGTCACCTAAAGATAGGTGACGGTATTTGTTTTGGTCAAAAATTACCGAAGCAATTTAGTGATCAAATTAGTAAAGTGAGGTAGTGTGCTAGAAAGTGTCTTGAAAATATGCTGGTTAAGTTATTTAGAAAATCAGTATTCAGGATACGGCTCAGGATATCGAGTTGTATCTATGATCAAACTATGAGCAAAAACGTAAAGTAAATGACACGAGATGTACGAGGAAAGCCCTTGATCAATCTAGATCGCCGGCATAAAACCTCGGGAGCTGACAATCGCAGCTGCCTTATTCTTCTTATTACTTCAAACGTCAGGATACAGTGCAGGATATAGACCAGATCGCTAAGTGTTACAATGCTTTTGAATGAAAGTGAGAATTGCTTGAGAGCGAGTGTTAGAGTGTAGCGAGTGTGAATGTGATGTCCTATTCGATCTGGTATACCCACCTATTTATAGTTACAAAGTGTAAACTAAAATTCCTATAAATATGGGATACTCCCGAATATTCCATAAGTAGCCGTTTGGAACCAAAGAAAGCGGGCTTAACGTCTTTCATTGAACAACTTGGACCGAGTCTTCCGCGGAATGAGTCTTCGTGAACGTTGATAGCTTCTAACCCATACCTGCACATAATCCGTTAGTAATCCTGAGGATACCATTCAGGATGTTACCAATATCCTGAACCAGCATCCCGGATGTAAATAGACACTATATTATCAAGATATAAATCAAGATACTTTCCAGGATATAGGCTCAAAATTCCGCCCATAACAATTGTCCCCAAAAATGTTACCGTTTGTTATCCTGCACTAACTGTTACATTTTTACGAAGACCGAGGTAATTAATCAGATAAGACCAATGATGTGACCGTTTTCAACTACCCAGCCTATATTTACTCATCATGCCCTATATCTTCTCATCCTCATCTCTTTTTTAATCATAATCGACAAGGAAAAGGTAACATTCTCTCTCTCATCTTCATATTTATCTTTATCCTCTTTCTCCGGCGAAAAATTCAGGCGACCAAATGCCAAGGCAAACAAGATCCAGTTCAGGTGACTCGGCTCCTACATTCATCCAACAGAACCTTCTCCAAGAACCGGAGAAGGAAATATGTACCTTCGATAGTGCCCGCCTGTCAGCCTTGAAATCCTCCGGCATCTTCCCGGAAGGAACCGTGTTTAGACCGTTCGACCGGGAAATCCGGTCGGATATGGTCTCCAGCGAGTGGGTATGCTTCAGTGCTTTCCCTTTTACCCTAGGGCTACAATTCCCCTTTCCGGACTTCATCACCGAATTCTTTAATATCACCAAAATCTCTTTCAGCCAAACCATGCCAATGCTCTGGCGTGCTTTGTCTATTCTTAACCAAATCAAGAGAAACCACATTCCTGATCTTTCCGTCCATGATCTGCCCCTAGCTTACAAGCTTAGATGCCATGGATCATGTAGATTTCTGTTTTATTCTACTTCCGGTGACCCATTGATACTTCATGCCACCAGGAACGAGGATGGTTGGCAATCCAAGTTTTTCTTTGTAAAAAGGGATTCAATCCCTGGTGGAACGGATTATCCGATGAGATGGTTGAAGAAGGGTAGGATTTAGGGTTTAAAGATGATCCTGCCTCTTATCCTGCTTTATATCGTGAACTGACCAATTTCATTTTCTCTGTTGTGTATGCAGCTGATTTCAGGAAGATTGCACCCCCCCTTGCTGATTCTCAAAAAAGAATAGACGCCATCAGACTGCTTTCAGAAGCAGAGAGAAGCTTTAACCCATCTCCACCAACTCCAAGCCCTCTTTCAAGCGCAAACATGTCTGTTAAGAATCCTGCAAGATATCCTGTACACACATGTTTTTATTTGATATTCTTAGGAGAGATTCAGAATTTTACTCCCTGTGTGCAGATTCCAGCAAAGTTCCAGTCTATCTAGACCTTGATGAACTCGACAGCTACCCAACTCCAGCCACAGTCAAGAAGGAGACTCCTGCTGCTACTAGCTCCAAGCCACTCCCGGCTCCCAAGGCCAATCCAAGAACTCGTGCTTCCACAACAAAAAAGAGGAAAGGTCTTGAAGTCAGTGCTCCAGGTTCAGAAGGGTTCTCCTATGATGAACTCAGTTTCTCTGATTCCTTAGAGCCAATGACATCCTTCTTTAACAAGGTAATATCCTATCTCATATCCTGCACGTATATCCTGCACGTATATCCTGCACGTATTTCCTAATAGGATATCCTGACAGGATATCCTAGTCAATATACATTCTAACTTATACCTGTAACTGATGTGCAGGGCCTCCAGCATTTGCTCCATTTGTATAATGATGCATGTGGTACTGTTGCACTCCATGAAGCCAGGATCAAACAGCTTGAAAGCACCGTTGCTGACCAAGGTGCCATTGCCGAAGCGAAGACCCGGCACTACGAAAGCCTGCTGAAGAAGGTCACCCAAGACGCTGAGCTCAAACTTGCCACCGTTCAAATGGATCATGATCAAGCCTTGGTCAATTTCCGGGAGGGAATCAAGGCTTCTGCTATCGTCTCCCTGTTACAAGCACGTATCAAGATGGCCTACGAGGCCAAGGAGACGGGCCTTGTTTGTCCATCTTGGCCAGTTGAATCCTGGGTGGCCAAGCTAAAGGAGCTTGGAGGCAAAGCTGTGCCACTTCCTGCTGAAGCTGGTGAGTCTTCTAATTCAGCAGAGGTGGTGATCCAGGCTGGAGACAAGAAGGATGCTGGAGCTGATGCTGGGATGGATACTGGTGAGGATGCTGCTCAGGATGCTGGTGCTGAGAAGTCTGAGAAGGTTGGAGAAGATGCCGCTGTGTGAGGGCATTTAGGTGGGCGATGACGGATATACGTGCCAAGGCCAGAGCCCACCTTTTTAAATTTGAATGTTGGTCTGTAATCCCTTAAACAATTTACTTTTCCGCACTTTACTTTTCTGCACCTGAACAATTTACATTTCCTGCATGCTTTTTTGAACAATTCAACAGTTGGAGGTGGATAGGTCTCGGTTTGAGATGAAACCTTCAACTGTTGGGTAAATATGGTAACGAACTATTAGTGCTCTTAGTGGATGGGCCTTGTTTTGAGGTGAAACTAAGAGCACATCTTTTGGTATGTTAATAATATAACTTCTCTTTTGACTTTATCATTGTTGTCATTGATATGAAAATTTTACTTGTGAAAATTGTTTGGTTTGTACATTTTTAGGAATATACATTATAAATGTATCCTGGGAGATATCCTGAAAGATATCTTGATAAGGATATTGAAATACAACCTATAAATTGTTCAAATAAAAAGGAGAGATCATACCAGAGATTCTTAGAGAATTAATTTCAATCCTCCAATATAAGTTTGTCCCCAGTGCATACTTATAAACTTGGATCCATCCTTTGGAGAGTAAAATGTATGTCCCCTGTGTTTGACACAGAAACGCAAATGTATTTATATTTTGACTCAAATAAATTCCGAGTACCCTGGGGCAAAACCCATGATATCCTGAAATGAATCCTTAGCATACTTGGGATAAACCCTTAATATCCTGGGGATAAACCCTGATATCTGGGGATAAACCCTAAATTTCATGCGCTACAGGCGAGAGTGTATAAACTCCAATTCTTAGAAAGGTGAAAACCTTTAAACCTTAGAGAGTATGAAAATACTCTTTCGTGAGAGAGGGTGATCAATCCTCATATACCTTCAGGATCCAGGATATAGCCAACAGTAACGAAATTGTCAGCCACTTTTACATGAATTGGTCCCGCTACCTTGAACTATACCTAGATAACTTGCGCTCCATGCGAGGTGTTTAAACCCAATTCGAAAGAAAGGTGAATACCTTTAAACCTTTGAAGGGACCAGGATCCCTTAAACGTGAGAGAGGGGGCCAATCCTCTAATCTTTCGACTCATCCTGAGTGCATATCCTGGAGCTATATCCTGAAACATATCCTGCAAAACAATTGTAAACTAAGGTGGGTGTTAGCTTGGCTAACACCCCTCCGATGCTTAAGTCAGTATTGGGTTCAAGATAATAAATAAATATATTAAAATAGGATACATACCATTCCGAGATAGAAAACAAATTCTACTCTTACTTGAAATAGAGCTTTAAATGTATTGCATTCCAGGATCTTGGTAGCATATCCCCTTCCATATTTTGGAGTCGATATGCTCCTTTCCCTGCTTCTGACTCGACTTCATATGGTCCTTCCCATTTAGGAGCTAACTTGCCATCGGCAGGATTAGTGGTATTTTGAAAAGCCTTTCTTAGCACCCAATCACCAACTCGAAATCTTCTAGTCCTTATGTTCTTATTATATGCTCTGGATATTCTTTGTTGATATGCTGCTACTCTTAGTCTTGCTGCGTGTTGGTGCATGTTTGTGACAACAGCTTAGATTTGGTCTTTGGATATCTTGTAATTAGTTATACGATAAACAGTTAGCGGGTTTAGCTTTGTAATAGTTAGTTGAAATGTTTGGGCTACCCAAACCCAATGAATTGGGTGTGTGGGGGCGAATTGGGCCTGTCCAATTCGCAGTCCATGTAGGAACCTTGGCCCAAGTAGTAACCTTGTGTTATATAAACAAGGTTAGGCTTTAGGGTTTAGGTTAATAAGCTAATCAGCCAAAACAGTTTGAGAGAGCAATTTCGTGAGACACTTTAGGGTTGGACGAAATTGTTAGTTGGTTAGGGTTTGATTGATTGTAAAACATTTGTTTGGATAATCAATAGAAACCCAGTTTGAAAGTGTATTGCTTTTTTCTGTTTCTACTCATTCTGCTATATTCTGATCAAGAGGATTCCGCACTCTTGATTGGAAAGACAATTCTGTGAAAGATCCATACGAATAGGGGACCTACAATTGGTATCAGAGCATTAGGCTCTTGAAAGCTCGGTTCAGGATTGTTGGCTGCAGAAACAGGAAGAAATTTTCGAAATTTTGAAAACCTGAAAAATTAGGGTTTTGAAATTTTCGAAATTTTTGATATAATTTTTCGAATTTGTTGGCTGTTTTGATCTTCTGGTTTGTTTGAGTGCTGTTTTGCAGATTTTAGGGTTTCCAGGAAAGTTTTTGGTTGATTGGTTTGTAAAATTTTGGCTGAGAAACTTGAAGATTGGAAGACCGTTTCTTTGTGTTCTTCATAATTTTCGAAATTTTTTTGGTGATTTGGTTTTCTGATCTTGCAGAAAGGTGTTGGTAGAATCTGGAGAATCTCAGAAATTTGAAAAAGATTGAATTTCCATATTCTGGGTGGCGAAATTAACAAATTCGCAGACTGGACCAGCAAATTTAACTGACTTGCGAAGTTGTTGGCGAAGTTAAATCCAAAGGCGACTTTGGTAACCGTATAATTTTCCTCAGCGAAATTATTACGGTTTTCGGCGACTTTACAGGTCGTCGTAATAGTGAAAGTATACCAGCAAATTTGTCCAGCAAAGATAACCAGCGAAATTGAACAAACAACAAGCCAGCGAAATTAAACACTAACCCAGCGAAATTAACTGATACCAGCGAATTTAACTGAGACCAGCGAATTTAACAGGGTGGAATTTCAGTTGGCAAGCGTCGATAAAATCTGACTGTTTTGCAAATAGAAATTGATCCGTAGCTCGTTAGACAGAACCGTTTGGACCGTTAGATTCCTTGGATTTTTAGGGTAAAAAAAAAAAAAAAAAAAATCCCGAATACGGTTTTTGACATTATATATCATTGGATTCGTCTTTTTGAGACGATTCTAAAGGTGTAATTTGGTAACCACTGTTTTCGGAGAAATTTTGTACGATTTTATCAGTACGGTTACGATAAAAACGTGTTTAAAGATGGTCAGAATGGACAAGGTTAGTGAAAGTGTTAAACATTCGCCAAAGCTGAAAAATGTCAAAGAATATGCTGACTGGAAAGAGGAGTTTGAGGCATTTGTGAAGAGTGAAGATACCAGAATGTGGTACTGTATGATAGATGGCTATGTTGCTCCTACGCGTAGTATTAAAGGAAGGGTTATAGTGCTGTCTTATGACAAGATGGATGAATCTGAGAGATAGGTGTTTGATGCTGAAAAGAGAGCCTTGGCGGCAATAAAGATGTGCTTACCTGATAGCATCAAGCATACCTTCAACAAGTATACTAATTCAAAGGATATGTGGGATGCATTACAAAAGCGATATCACGGAAATGAGAGTGTCACTCAGGCATTCATGGCAGAGATAGTGCCAGTTGATGAGGCTGAAACTAGTGTGAGTGATGCTGAATCTGAAGTGAAAAATGCTGAAGCAAAAGTGGATGCTGAAGTAGAGAAAGAGAGTGAAGCTGAACAGGTTATTGCTGATGAAAACTCAGAAGTTCATGAGAAAGAGGTACAATCTAATTCAGTATGTTTGAGATGTCGTGAACTACAGGGTGAGGTTGCCAGGTTGACAACACAAAACCAAAGTCTGGTAAGTGAGATGTCTAACATAAAAGAAGCAAACTTTTTTGTTAAAAGAAATGAATCGGCATACTTGAAGAAAATAAAAGGGTGTGAAGCTGAAATTGAAGCTTTAACTTGCAAACTGAATGAAAAACTTCAAGTCATAGACTTAGCTCATGACATGATGGCTGAGAAAACAAAAGAGATTTCTGATAAATGCAAAGAGTTGTCAGATGCACAACTCAAAATTGTTGAACTTGAAAAGAAATTAGGTCAATTCAGAGATTCGTCTTTTGTAATGAAACACATGATGGGTGGGCTAAAGAAAAGTAATGACAAGACCAGTGTGGGCTTCCAAGGCTTTAATGAAGTTCCACCTCCTCTTAGTCATGACTATTCATTCCTTCCTAGTGAAAATGAGCTAGCAGACTTTATGGCATCTACACCTAGTAGTTTTGCATCCACATCAAGTAAAGGTGATGGATCTGAGAGTGATGATTTGAAAAGAAAAAATTCACCGCCTAAGAATAAAAATCAAGCTTTTGTTAAAAAGATTAATTTTGTTCAAGGTAGTGATATGAAAAACGAAACTGCTGTTATTGAAAATGAATCAAATGTAGAGTTTGCTAAAAATAAGAGCATAGAAAAATCTAAAATCAAGCAAACTGAACAAGGTTCATCTAAGGGATCATCACCATCTGATAAGGGATCTACCTCAGAGACTCCAGCAAGGAAGTCTTCGAGAAAGAGATCGTGCTTCAAATGTCACGTCAAGGGACATGTAGCAAGTTGCTGTCCTAACAAAAAGAGTGAAGCACAACTTAGTGAAAAACAGAGAGGGAAATTACCGGTGAAGGAAGGTGATAGTGAGGAGAAAGGCTCAAATTCTCCAAAGAAATCTGCTCCTAAGCAACCAAAGAATGTTGCTGTTGGTGTAGATAAGGCTGAAAAAGGAACTCCACAAGTTCCACGTTTTCAAAGAAATCAACAAAGATTTCAGCCTAGATCTCCACCAGGCAGATTTGAGAGACCTAGAAGCAGTTCACCAAGAATGAACAACTATAATGCAAATAATTTCAGAAGTCAAGGTCAATATCAAAATCGATACCAAAATAATGGTTGTCGAAATTTTTATAACAATGGCTTTAGAAATTATAACAATCAAGCTTCTTGGAATCAAAATTCAAGATATCAAAATCAAAATTTTCAAAGGTCAAATAGTCCAAATACAAATAGGTACCCTCAGGACCAGAGACCTTATGGAAATCGTGCCCCATTTACATCAACAGGTTCCAAGACTCCTATTAGGAGTAATGGATATTGGATGGATGTTCAAATAGTTGGTGAATTTGGACGACCCAAGACCATTAAGGCTTGGGTCCCCCAATCTAACTAATTTCTTAGTTGGTGTGTGCAGGAGCTGCTAAGGAGGATTATCAACTTTTGTTGATAATGGCTGCTCTAGGCATATGAAGGGGGATGTGAGATTGTTGATATATGTATATTAATTGATTTAAATTGAAGTTCAAAGTGCTGAGTTGACACAGAAGATAACCTGGCAGATCTTTATACTAAAGCTTTTGACAGGGCTCGCTTTGAACACTTAGTTGAACTCAACGGGATGAGGAATCCTGAATAACTGGTTTTTCATAAGAATTTTTGTAAATAGTTTACTGTTTTTCTTAAAAATCAAAAATAAAAAAAAAATTGGAAAAAAATCAAAAAACATAAAAAAATATAGAAAATCAAAAATGAGTTATCACTGTGTGAAAAAGGAGAAATGATAGTACATCAGCAAGTTAGACTGTCACACTGAAACTGAAATTAAATTGCTTAAGTGTGATAGCAGCTTCTTTATATGATGTACCAGTAGGCAAAAAGCATGAAATAATCAACTTACCAATGTGATATAAACCTAAACAAATTGAGTTTGAGTGGGGAACACATCAGTGGTGTATGGTTTAATGACCTTAAATCTTGCGTTGATAGATTGCCAAAATCTGAAGTTTTGGGTCTTTATACTGTTATTTCATCTGGGATATCTTGACTGTCTTTCTGTTCAGAACTAAAATTGTACATGACCTCAGGAAAGAAAGTCACTTGGAATTAGCACATTTCTATTTGAATGTCTGTATGTTGTCCCGATACACACAATTTTGATCTGATTCTGAAATCTTCTCTGAAAAAAGTCGTGTACCTCCTCTGCTGCATCCAGATATATGCTGACCTGGAGGTGCTAGGCAACGACAGCTTTTGCTGCATCCAGATACATGCTGACCTAGCTGTACGTTGTCGCGCTATAGATCTAATACACCCGAAAGAGGCCCTCTAGTGCCCAAATGAAACCCAATAAACCTATATCAAACTGAGAAAAACTCATTTGATCTGTATATTATACCATCTCTCCTAAAGATCTATTCTGTTCTCTTCTCAACCTATTCCCAGTTAAGATTTCAGAAATCTGGATTGGACTTGTGAAATATGTGGTAGGGAAGATACTTGCATGATAGAGTGTGTTGTTTATATTTCCAGGATTTGATTAATATTTATTTGGGTGTTCATTGTTAAGCAATCAAAACATGATAAAACAGATTATATGCAGATAATTGTCAGGATATCTTAAAGGATGACATCAGTATACTCACCTACTACGATGAATCTTTGTGCATACCTTGATCGTGAGGGTATATCCTGAAGTGGGACACACTAATATATCAGAAATAATATTACCTTTACGTATCATACGGTAATGGTACTTGAAATGTTCATGCATTTTGTTTAAGAGGATAAACATACTGGTAATCGTCTTGAACTGTTTTTCACGAAAAATTAAATAGTGTGAAAACGGTTTGATTGTGCTGATATGATCTTCTTACCAGTGATTCTCACAAAAATAGAGTGTTTATTGCTTTTCGTATGTACTTGCTTTCAGAAAAATATAAAAATACAAAAATAGTGTCTTTTTCTGTTTAAAGTTCTTAACGTACGAAAAACTGTTATTCTTGGAGGAATTGATACTGATAGGGGGAGACAGTGTTAGAAAGTGAGTTCAAAATTTTAAATCATGCGGGTTATAGGGTGTGATTAAAAAGTTTTGCGTGTTGGTGATAAATTGAAAATGCTTAATCTGTTATACAGTTTGACAAATCTCTTGAATAATAATAATTTGTTTAACCTATGTTGAAAAATTCTTATGGTTTCTCGAGATGTTTGTTTTATAGTAAACAGATTGAAGCAGTGTGTTGCTGAGAAGTTGCTGAGTTGCTGTGAAGAGATGAGAGTTTGATTGGATGCATGGTAGAACCTCCTTTCTATATTGCAGACAAAGTTGAAGAGTTTGAAGATTGTTATACAAATGCTGAACTGGAGTTTACTCAAACGCTAAAGTTTTTGAAGATTTGGTGATTGGATGCATCAGCTTAGGGGGAGTCTGTTGCTGACAGAGCTATTGAAGCTGAAGCTATCCAAAGACCAAAGACAGTGCAAGACTACATGAAGATTGCAAGATGACTGAAGACAAAGTTATTTTATGAAGCTATTGTCAAGGGGGAGTTTGTTGGTGCATGTTTGTGACAACAGCTTAGATTTGGTCTTTGGATATCTTGTAATTAGTTATACGATAAACAGTTAGCGGGTTTAGCTTTGTAATAGTTAGTTGAAATGTTTGGCCTTTCTTAGCACCCAATCACCAACTCGAAATCTTCTAGTCCTTATGTTCTTATTATATGCTCTGGATATTCTTTGTTGATATGCTGCTACTCTTAGTCTTGCTGCGTCTCCTTTTTCATCTATAGTATCCAAATCTTGACATAAGACTTCAAGATTCTGTTCAGGATCCTATAGGATAGATCTTGCAGTAGGTATCGTCATTTCTGTTGGAATCACTGCTTCTGCTCCAAATACCAAGGAAAACGGGGTTTGGCCAGTTGCATTCTTTACCGTTGTCCTATCAGCCCACAAAACAAAGGGTAACTCTTCCGCCCATCTTCCTTTTTTGGCTCCAAGCCTCTTCTTTAAGTTATTGACTATTATCTTGTTTGAGGATTCAGCTTGCCCATTCGCTTGAGGATGTAACGGAGTAGACGTGATCATTTTGATTCCCCACTCTTGCAAAAGTCAGTAGTCCTTTTGCTTATAAACTGGGACCCATTATCACAAATGATCTCAGCTGGTACCCCAAACCTAGTCAGGATATTCCTCTTTATGAAGGATACTACTTCTTGGTCTCTAACTTGAGTAAATGCTTCAGCCTCAACCCACTTGGAGAAATAATCCGTCATTGCTAACATAAAGACTTTTCCTCCCGGAGCTATTGGTAACTTCCCTACTATATCCATCCCCCATTTCATGAATGGCCAAGGGGAAACCACAGGATATAGTGGTTCAGCTGGTTGATGTAGTATGTTACTATGCCTTTGACATGCATCACATCTTCGAGCATATTCTGCAGCATCTTTCCTCATCGTTGGCCAATAATATCCTGTCCTTAACACTTTCGAGAACAATGATCTACCCCCAGTGTGAATACCACAATCCCCTTCATGTATATCCTGAAGTACTTCTTTGGCTTCAGGATCCTCCAAGCACCTCAAATATGGTCCTACAAGAGATTTCTTGTATAAAACATTATTTATGATAGTGAATCGTGATACCTTCATCCTAAATGCCTTAGGATTTTCATTTCCGGGGATGTGTCCTTCTTTAAGATATCTCACAATTGGAGCCGTCCATGATTTAGGATCCTGTTCAGGATATTCCGCTCCAAGATCCCGAATACTCGCTACTACTGTATCCTGAGGATTCGTGGCAGGATATAAGACATGTAATATTGGTATTTGAGTCCCTTCAGGTATCCTGATCGACGATCCCAAATTTGCTAAGGCATCTGCTTCAGCATTATCCTCCCTTGGTACCTGTTCAAGTGTAAAAACATCGAAATATCCTGCTAATTTTTTAAGAATATCGAGGTATTCGATTAATTTCTCACCCTTAACTGCATAGGATCCATTAAAATGGTTAGTAATTAACAAGGATTCAACATATACTTGTAAATTTTTGATACTCATACTCTTAGCCAACTCTAATCCTGCAATTAAAGCCTCATACTCTGCTTCATTATTAGTAGCAGGAAATTCACACCTAATAGCCTGGGGTAATATGTCCCCCTGTGGCGATTTTAGTAGTATTCCCAATCCTACTCCTCTTACATTAGATGCACCATCAGTATATAATGTCCAGGATCCTGAGGATTCTCCTAACTGTTGAACTTCTAGGTCTACCTCATCATGAATGTCACTACTAAAATCAGTCACAAAGTCAGCTAAAGCCTGAGACTTTATGGCATTTCTAGGTTCATATACTAAATCATAAGCACTCAACTTTACTGACCACTTAGCCATCCTGCCTGACATTTCTGGTTTCCTAAGTACATTTTTAACAGGATAATTTGTTTTAACATGAATCCTGTGTGTCTCAAAGTAATGTCTAAGTTTTGTTGATTCCATAACTAATGCTAGTATCAACTTTTCTAAATGAGAATATCTAGTTTCAGCATTCAATAAGCTTTTGCTAACATAATAAACAGGATATTGCTGACCTTCATGGTCCTTTACAAGGATGGCACTTACAGCATTCCCTGATACTGCGAGGTATAGGGATAATGGTTCACCATTCTCGGGCTTCATCAGTAGAGGTGCGGTTGAAAGATATTGCTTTAAATCCTGTAGGGCCGCTTCAGGCTTCTCACCCCATTCGAATTTCTTGTTCTTCTTCAGGATATCATAAAAATCTTGGCATTTTTCTAAGGATCTTGAGATAAATCTATTTAATGCTGCCACTCGCCCTGTTAATCGTTGAACATCCTTCATATTTGAGGGCGATTTAATATCCAAGATGGCTTTAATCTGCTCCGGGCTTGCTTCTATTCCTCTTTTGGTCACCATATATCCTAGAAATTTTCCTGCCCCCACTCCAAAATGGCACTTAGCAGGATTCAGCTTCATGTTATACTGATCCAGGATATCAAATGCTCCTTTAATATCCTGGAGGTGATCCTGAGCTTTCTTTGATTTTACCACCATATCGTCAATGTACACCTCCATGGTGTCCCCCAGTTTGTCTTTGAACATCATGTTTACCAATCTTTGGTATGTTGCACCTGCATTTTTCAAACCAAAAGGCATAGCTGTATAACAATAAATACCTGTTGGTGTCATGAAGGCAGTATCCTCCTGGTCAGAAGGCTCCATTTGGATTTGTTGAAATCCTGAGGATGCGTCCATGAAGGTCAGCATTTCATGCCCGGCAGTGGCATCTACCATCGCATCAATGTGGGGAAGAGGAAATGGGTCTTTAGGACAAGCTTTGTTCAAGTCTGTGTAGTCTACACAAACTCTCCATTTCCCATTTTTCTTCTGTACCACAACCACGTTTGCTAGCCACCTTGGGAACTTAACCTCTCTGATCATCCTGGACTTCAATAATCTTTCAACTTCCTCTTGAATAATCGTATTCCGCTCAGGAGCAAACTTCCTTCTTTTTTGTTGAACAGGCTTGAATGCTTTATCAATTCCAAGCTTGTGAGTGATGACGTCTTTGGATATGCCTGTCATATCCTCATGCTTCTATGCAAACGTTGACATCCTGCATTTCAAAAAGTTAATTAACTGTTCTTCAATATCCTGAGGGATATTTGTTCCTACGAGCACCGAAATATCGGGATTATCCTGGTCCAAGATAATTTTCTTCACATCCTGCTCCGGATCCTCCACGATATCCTGGGTCTGCGTCTTTAATTGCTATACTGCACTAGGCTTGGTTGAGGATTTCATCGAGGATGAGTAGCATTCTTTCGCCTCCTGCTGATCATTATCAACTTTGACAACTCCCCAATGGGTAGGGATCTTGATACATTGGTGATACGTTGATGGCACGGCCTTCATATCATGAATCCATGGTCTTCCCAATATGATGTTATAGCAGGATAGAGAATCCATTACACAGAAACGTTGTATCGAGTTGACTCCTTCAACGTATACTGGTAACTTTATCTCTCCCACTGTGTTTCTAGCCACTCCACTGAACCCAACAAGTACGGTAGACTTTGAAGTGATATCCATTGGGGATACATTCATTCTCTTCAGAGTCTCTAGTTGGATTATGTAGACGGAGCTGCCATTATCAACCAATATCCTGCGTACAAAATGGTTAGCCACATATAATGTTATTACCAGAGCATCATGGTGAGGATCCTGGACAGTATCCCTGTCATCAGCATCAAATGTGATCACTTTGTCAGTTGTGAGGGTAGTCATCTTGACAGGTTTATCTCCCCTTTCGGCCTTAGCTTCTTTTGCATGTCTCTTTGCTGCCGAATACGAAGTCCCACAAATGTCGGATCCTCCCGAAATGAAGTTGATTATCTTGGCATCCGCGGGAGGTGATGCTGCTCGCTCAGGATCCTTCTCAGTATCCTGACCCTTATTCTTCTTTCTTCCTAAGAGATCTTTCAGATATCCCTTGCTTAGAAGATAGCTCATTTCCTTCCTTAGAGCAACGCAATCCTCAGTCACATGTCCGAAATCTTCGTGGAAAGCGCACCATTTTGACTTATCTTTCCAATCAGCCTTTTGCTGATTCTTTCGAGGCCACCTAGCCTTGTCTCCTAGACCCTGCATGGCATACATCAATTCAGGAATGTTAACACAAAAGCAATATTCAGACAACTCAGGATACTCTTCAGGATCCTCATCTTCGACAGCATTCACTCTCTTGTTTTCATTTCTACCATATGGCTTAGGCCGATATGACTTGAATGAGGATTCTGACTTCCTGTTAGTTGACTCATAAGTGTTAGATGAGTTCATCCTTTCTTGCATCTTTCTGTCATCCTCCAATCGAATATATCTTAGGGCCCTGTTTCGAGCTTCATCCAAGTTCCTGCATGGGTTCATTACAAGATCTTGATAAAATTGAGAATCTTTTTGCAGCCCCATCTTGAAAGCTTGCACAGCTGTTGCAACATCAAGATGAGGAATGTCTAGGGATTCCCGGCTGAACTTGTTTACATAATCCCTAAGGGATTCCTGAGGCCCCTGTGTTATCCTGTAGAGATCACTTGTTAATTTTTCGAAGCTTCTACTACAAGAAAACTGACTATTAAATAAATTTACTAAGTGAGCAAAAGATGTAATCGAATGTGGAGGAACATTCAAGAGCCATTTCATGGCTGATCCTGTTAAGGTTGAACCAAAACCCTTGCACAAGCATGCTTCCTTGAGATCCGGAGGGATAGGGTTAATCTCCATTCTTTCCCTATACTGAGCAATACGCTCCTCAGGATCCGTAGTTCCGTCGTAAAGCTTCATGTTGGGGGTTTGGAATCTCTTTGGGATCTCAGCATCACAGATAGGATATGCAAAACAAGATATCTTGTGGCTGTCTTGGGACACTTCCGGGATCGGCTGGACCACCCCGGGTACACTAGATATCATATCCTTCAACTTCTGAAGTTCCCTTGTAAGCGCTGACGTCAAACCTATATCCTGCAAAGATCCACTATTGTTAGTAGCATGAGTGTTATTATTATTTGACACGTTACCCGTTTGAGGATTTTACCCATATCCTGAAGCATATCCTGAGCTCCACATGGCTGACATCCTGACCGAGGAGGGTATTTCAGGAGTATGATTCTGAGGAAGGCTGGGCACAATATTCCCCCGGTTATCCTCAGTATACACAGCTGAACTGAAGTTCAAAGTTCTGGGATGTAATGGAGGGACAATATCCTCAGCAGATCTGCTCGAGCCAGACTTCAGGAGTTGTATTTCCCTTAATAGCATTTGGTTTGTTTCCTGTTGCTACCTCATTTGTTCCTGCACACTTCCAAATAAGGTTAGAATTTCATCGTTAGAAGCTAAACCGGGAGCAGATTCCTGAACACTGCGAGTAGGGATAATATCCTGAGGTCGTGAAGAGGCTGTCATCCTTGGAGGAGGTGGTGGAAGCACCGAACCGGTAGTAGCAGAAGTCATAGCAGACACAGTGGAGGAGCTCATGTTTGATCTTGAGGCCATTGCGGACAATGTGGCAAAAAGTTTTGAAAATAGAAAGCCGATTAGCGATTTCACAAAAATTTTTAGTAAAGAGAGCACCACTTTCCCCACGGTGGGCGCCAAATTGTTTTGGTCAAAAATTACCGAAGCAATTTAGTGATCAAATTAGTAAAGTGAGGTAGTGTGCTAGAAAGTGTCTTGAAAATATGCTGGTTAAGTTATTTAGAAAATCAGTATTCAGGATACGGCTCAGGATATCGAGCTGTATCTATGATCAAACTATGAGCAAAAAAGTAAAGTAAATGACACGAGATGTACGAGGAAAGCCCTTGATCAATCTAGATCGCCGGCATAAAACCTCGGGAGCTGACAATCGCAGCTGCCTTGTTCTTCTTATTACTTCAAACGCCAGGATACAGTGCAGGATATAGACCAGATCGCTAAGTGTTACAATGCTTTTGAATGAAAGTGAGAATTGCTTGAGAGCGAGTGTTAGAGTGTAGCGAGTGTGAATGTGATGTCCTATTCGATCTGGTATACCCACCTATTTATAGTTATAAAGTGTAAACTAAAATTCCTATAAATATGGGATACTCCTGAATATTCCATAAGTAGCCGTTTGGAACCAAAGAAAGCGGGCTTATCGTCTTTCATTGAACAACTTGGACCGAGTCTTCCGGGGAATGAGTCTTCGTGAACGTTGATAGCTTCTAACCCACGTACCTGCACATAATCCGCTAGTAATCCTGAGGATACCATTCAGGATGTTACCAATATCCTGAACCAGCATCCCGGATGTAAATAGACACTATATTATCAAGATATAAATCAAGATACTTTCCAGGATATAGGCTCAAAATTCCGCCCATAACAGTTGTTAGGGGAGGATTTTCTAACAATTAGTGATCCTTATTCGTTATCCTAATTAGTGATCCTTACTTCTGTGACAGGTGGTGATCCTCAGAAGAGCTTCAGGATCAGGATCATGGATCACTTTAAGGATCCTCGTACTGACGATTGTTTACTTATGTTTTTTAGCGTCTCGCAGGTATATTAAGCTTGACTAAGTCTAGGCGACATTCCTGGAGAATATTCCTAAACTATGCTGCACGTGCTTGACCAAAAATAGACGTTATGGAGAACGTGGAGGCTTGGCACGAAAGTCGGATAGTTAGTTTAGGTGGTTATTTCTATTTTAAAAAGGGAGTAACGAGCTAGTAGAAAACACTTAGTCATTTCTCAGTTACACACACTCGCAAACACGCTCATACAAGCTCTCATTCAAACACTTAGCAATTACTTACACTTTTTACACATTTCACCGTAGCGATCCTTGTACCTAGCTCGTTACTATCCGAAGTTGTAAACGTTTATTCATTTATTTGAGCTTGGTGATCGGTAGTTTCCATCACCCGGGGTTTTTTGTGCCGGAGATCAACTCTTGATCAAGGGATTTTTCCCCGTATAAATCTTTGTGTCGTTTGTATACTTTACATTGAAGTGATCCTCATCGCTGTTATATATTTTAAGCATCATTCCCCTAAACAAAGAGTTTGGTTGCAATATCCTCATCAGATTTTCTGACCAAAACAGTTTGGCGCCCACCGTGGGGCAATTGGTGCTTCGTCCTTAAGAAAATACGCATTTCTGTGCTTAATTCGGCTCACTACAACCAAGCAGATGGCTTCCTCATCGAAGAATGCTTCAAACTTGATGCCCTCATTCACTTCCTCACAAGGCGTTCCTCCTTTGCCTCCACCACCTTCTGGATCCCAGAAGAATACAGAGAATGCTGCGAAGAAACCGACTCCCATTTTCTCAAAACCACCTACTTCTTCTGTTTCAACTAATCCTACTACTAATGATCTCTATGCCTTGATTTTGCAGATGAGGAATCATGCACAAGAGCAGGATAAGACCAACGAAAGGATCCTCCGGGAGATTGACGAAATTAAGAAACAGAAGAAAACGGCAGAGGATCATTCCCCACTGATGCCCAGATCTTTGAATTTTGATACTCCGGTGGTTACTTCTCAGCCGTCAGTGGTTCCAGACACTCAATATGCGGGTGGACCAAAAGGAGTGCACTACGGAACAACAGCTATGACCCAGGCACTAGGTTCATATTTCCAGCCAGCAGGATCCTATCCCCAGCATATGGGATCCCTCACGAGTACAGGAGGATATTCAGGAATGCAGCAGTTTCAAGGATCCTCCTTCGTCCCAGGATCATCCCAGGTTCAAGGATCCTCCTTCGTTCCAGGATCATCCCAGGTTCAAGGATCCTCCTTCGTCCCAGGATCATCCCAGGTTCAAGGATCCTCCTTCTTTCCAGGATCATCCCAGGTTCAAGGATCCTCCTTTGTTCCAGGATCATCCCAGTTTCAGGGATCCTTCCAGATGCCAGGATCCTTGAGGAGTCTACAAACAGGAAGTTCAGATGTCCATCAAGGAGATTTTATTCCAATGCAGACCAATGCCTCTACCGGTCCCTCGATCATTCCAGAATCTCAACAATATGGATTAACCTCCATTCTTCCTAACTTGAATCCAATGGGAGGTAACACTTTTAATAATTCTCATACTACTAACCATGGTCTTATGCAGGATCCAGGTATCAATCATGCCATGGCCAGAGAATTGCAAAAGCTAAAGGATATGATCTCGAGTGTTCCGGGAGTAGTCAAACCTATTCCAGAGATTGCAGATGGGAGCCACAAGATATCTCGCTTTGCACCACCAATCTGTGATGCTGAGATACCCAAGAGGTTCCATGTGCCTACAATGAAACTGTATGATGGTTCGACGGATCCTGAAGAACACATAGCACAATACAGGGAGAGAATGGAGATCAATCCAATCCCAGAAAAGTTAAAGGAAGCATGCCTATGCAAAGGATTCGGATCCACTCTTACTGGATCAGCTCTCAAATGGCTGCTAAGTCTTCCTCCCTATTCTATTACCTCATTTGCAAACCTAGTTAACTTGTTTAATACTCAGTTTTCTTGTAGTAGAAAATTTGAACGATTAACTAGTGATTTATATAGGATAACCCAGGGTCATAATGAATCATTAAGGGATTACATTACCAAATTTAGTAAAGAATCCTTAGACATTCCCAACTTAGATATAGCCACGGCTGTTGAGGCCTTCAAAATGGGACTGCTTAGGGATTCGTTATTTTATGATGATCTTGTTATGACACCATGCAGGAACCTAGATGAGGTAAGAACCCGGGCCCTTAGGTTCATTCGGCTAGAGGATGACAAGAGGATTCAGGAGAGGATAACAGGATCCTCAAAGCAGGATAAGCAAGGATCCTCATTCAGAAACAACAAGTTCAGATCCTACAACAAATCTGATAATCAGAACGTGCATTCTATTGATCAAGAAGAGAATGATGAGGATTATCCTCCAATTTCTGAATATTGCTTTAGTGTTGATAACAATGAACTAATCCTTGCCATGCAGAACCTAGGTGATAAAGCTAGATGGCCAAGAAAGAATGACAGGCCAGCTGCAACTAAGGATAAATCAAAGTGGTGTGCATATCATGAAGATTTTGGGCACCTCACAGAAGAATGCATTGCATTAAGAAAGGAAATTGGATACTTGTTGAGCAAAGGGCATCTAAAAGAGTTGTTGGGTAGAAAAAAGTCAAGGACTCAGGATCCTGAAAGGATCCCTGAGAAGGCTCCAGCCCCTCCAGCAGATGCACAAGTGATAAACTTTATTTCTGGGGGATCCGACATTTGTGGCACATCCTTCTCAGCAGCTAAGAGGCATGCAAAGGAAACTAAAATGGATAATGGAGAAAGACCAGTTCGAACATCGAGTGTCTCAGAAGGAAAAGTCATAACCTTTGATGAAGAGGATCGTACTGATATCCAGGATCCTCATCACGATGGTTTAGTTATTACTCTTTTTATATCTAACTATTTTGTCCGCAGGATCCTAATAGACGGAGGAAGTTCAGTGAACATTATCCTGCTTGATGTTCTAAAGAAGATGGGTATCCCTGAATCAGAGATTATACCAAGATCCTCCGTGCTCGTGGGATTTAGTGGCGAAACTAAGAACACCCTGGGGGACATTAAACTCCCAATATATATTGAAGGCTTACACTCTTATCAAAAATTTTGTGTTATTGACTGTTTATCTTGTTGTAATGTTATCCTTGGCAGGCCCTGGATACACGATATGAAAGCAGTCCCATCTACTTACCATCAATGTGTGAAGCTCCCTAGTCCTTGGGGAATAGTAAAGATTGATAGCGATCAGCAGGAAGCTAAGAATTGCTACACTTCATCGATGAAACCAGCTTCGAAGTCAAAGGAGCAATAGCAATCAAGGTATCCTCCAAGGAGTGTCTTGGAGGCCAGAGAGCAGGATGTGGTAGAAATCCTCATGGATCCTGATGATCCTGAATCCAAAATCTATATCGGGTCAGGGATCCTTGGCGAAATGAAAGAAGACCTCATATCCTTCCTCAAAAGGAGAAAGACTACCTTTGCATGGAAACACGAAGACATGACTGGTATATCCAAAGATGTTATCACTCACAAGCTCGGCATCGACAGATCCTTCAAACCAATACATCAAAGGAGAAGGAAGTTTGCACCAGAAAGGAATGCCATTATCCAGGAAGAGGTAGAGAAATTGCTCCGGGCAGGTATGATTAGAGAGGTCAAATATCCAAGATGGTTGGCCAATGTGGTTGTTGTTCAAAAGAAAAACGGAAAGTGGAGGGTATGTGTCGATTTTACCGATTTAAATAAGGCATGTCCCAAGGATCCTTTCCCTTTACCCCACATTGACTCCATGGTGGATGCAACTGCGGGTCATGAACTGTTAACTTTTATGGATGCTTCATCTGGATTTCAACAAATCCAAATGGAACCATCCGACCAAGAGGATACAGCCTTCATGACTCCAACTGGTATATATTGCTATATTGCTATGCCGTTCGGATTGAGAAATGCAGGTGCAACGTACCAAAGGCTGGTGAATATGATGTTCAAGGATCAGATTGGACAAACTATGGAGGTTTACATAGATGATATGGTGGTGAAATCCTTAAAAGCTGAGGATCACCTAAGAGACTTGGAGGAAGCATTCGATATCCTTGACAAATATAACATGAAGCTTAATCCTTCAAAATGTCATTTTGGTGTTAAAGCAGGTAAATTCTTAGGATACATGGTGACTAAGAGAGGCATCGAAGCTAGCCCGGAACAAATCAAAGCAATAGTGAACATCAAATCTCCGGCCAATGCTAAGGATGTTCAAAGGCTAACAGGAAGGATAGCAGCCTTGAACAGATTCATATCCAAGTCCTCCGAGAAGTGTAAAGAATTCTATGATATCCTAAGGAAGAACAAGAAATTTGAGTGGACGGAGAAGCATGAAAATGCTTTAAAAGCCCTCAAAGATTACCTATCCTCGGCCCCGGCTTTGATGAAACCAGAAAAAGGTGATGTGTTATCCTTGTATCTTGCTGTATCCTCAAAAGCGGTAAGTGCGGTCCTTGTTAAGGATCATCAAGGTACACAACATCCTGTCTATTATGTAAGTAAAAGTTTACTTGATGCCGAATCCAGGTATTCACACCTTGAAAAACTTATTCTCGCATTAATAATGGCATCTACCAAGTTAAGACATTATTTTGGGGGCAATTGTTAGGGGAGGATTTTCTAACAATTAGTGATCCTTATTCGTTATCCTAATTAGTGATCCTTACTTCTGTGACAGGTGGTGATCCTCAGAAGAGCTTCAGGATCAGGATCATGGATCACTTTAAGGATCCTCGTACTGACGATTGTTTACTTATGTTTTGTAGCGTCTCGCAGGTATATTAAGCTTGACTAAGTCTAGGCGACATTCCTGGAGAATATTCCTAAACTATGCTGCACGTGCTTGACCAAAAATAGACGTTATGGAGAACGTGGAGGCTTGGCACGAAAGTCGGATAGTTAGTTTAGGTGGTTATTTCTATTTTAAAAAGGGAGTAACGAGCTAGTAGAAAACACTTAGTCATTTCTCAGTTACACACACTCGCAAACACGCTCATACAAGCTCTCATTCAAACACTTAGCAATTACTTACACTTTTTACAGATTTCACCGTAGCGATCCTTGTACCTAGCTCGTTACTATCCGAAGTTGTAAACGTTTATTCATTTATTTGAGCTTGGTGATCGGTAGTTTCCATCACCCGGGGTTTTTGTGCCGGAGATCAACTCTTGATCAAGGGCTTTTTCCCCGTATAAATCTTTGTGTCGTTTGTATACTTTACATTGAAGTGATCCGCATCGCTGTTATATATTTTAAGCATCATTCCCCTAAACAAAGAGTTTGGTTGCAATATCCTCATCAGATTTTCTGACCAAAACAACAGTATTGTTTTAGAATCTAAACTCAAGTAAACTCGCGTTAGGGTCCCAGGAAGGTTATAGACTAGGTCAAAGCACTACTAATAACCTAATTCCCTATAACCATGATCTCTGATACCAACTTTTCTGTCACACCCCGACCGCGTAAAACAACAAATCGCGGCAGAAACGTCAGGGAGTGTTGTAACAGAATTATTGTTTCACAACACATGGAATTTAAAGTTTGGTTTCATTAATTTAAAATGTTGACATTGTCTAGGAATTTACAGAAACATAACATGAATTAAACTGTCTTTCATAGTTTTAAGTCACTAAGGCCCAGGTCCGCCTAAGTGTGTCTTGAATATCATCATGCAATAGCTCCTGAAACACATGTGAAAATAGGTACGTCAGCAAAAAAATGCTTGTGAGATGCATAGGTTTTGTTGTTGTAGGATTCATGACTTGAAAATGAATAGAAGTGTTTAAACAAAAGGTAGTCATGAATCTTGTAAAACGTTTTCTTTTATAAAATCTTATGAAATTTTGTATGAAAATCAGATTTTATAAAAGAATAATGCATGGTTAAATAAATAACCAAGCAAATATGAGTTTGTATAAGATATGTCGTTTGAAAACCAATGTCTTGAATAAATATGCCGTTTGTATAAAGTGTATCATGTCTTTTTTCTGTCAAAGTGGTTTAGATAACGCTGCGATATGTAATATCATAAAAGCACTTATATATAGGAAGTACCAGCGGCGTATCCGCCATGCTTTTATCATATTACACACGCCTCATTAAAATCACTTACCAAATAAACCACCAAAAATGTCTTGTCAACCAATGTCAGATAACATCTAATGTCTTGTATGGTGAATAAAAAGTATTTACTCAACCCCATAGGTAAAATGTTATGTATGGTGAATAAAAGAATTTACTCAACCCCAAATGTATATGTTAATGTATAATCAAATGTTATGTATAAACCATGTACTATGTATGCTAAGTAAACATACGAAGCAGAACTGTAATGTAAATTAATGCGCTAGCATGCTACGTAAACATACATAGCAAAGCATAATGGAAATCACGTACTATATGCGTACTAATGAACATAACAAGTATATGTCATGAAAGCACGAAAGGCACTAAAGTAACAAGTTGGCACATGTGTATCACCCCAAAACATTTGAAAACGGTAAAAAAGGGGACTATGTACTCACTTGATATTGCTTATAGTCTTGAAATAACAATCAAACAATGCTTGAGGGATCACGAGATCAAACTGCACCTAATATAGGTAACTATGTTAATATACCGGACCTAAATTGGAAGATCGGATAGGATGAGGTCTCGTAGACCAAATGAATATTGGAACTCATATGATATGGTTTAACAAAGCCTACCTTCTAAAACGGAAACTAACCTAAGTGCTTATGACCCGTTATGACCAGTTTAAGTAGCTTACGCTACTTTAATGCGTCATTTGTGCGAAAGCACAAACGAATAGCCTAACTAGTCCTATGACAAGTATTATATCCCCTAACATGTTTAATAATCAGTTTATATGGAAAGAATTAGGTTACATATGCTTAAAATGAAATTATGCGCAAAAAGGGCATTTTGGTCATTTTCCTAAGGCATATAAACTACCTATCATACAACTAAGTAAACTAAGTGACCATAAGGTATAACCTCGGAAGGTTATTCTCTATACAACTATGGTCACAAAACATGTTTTGTCGGATCCTAATGATCGACCAAACGGGTCGGGTTTGAAAGTCTAAGCGCTTGTTTAGACCGCTTAACTTATGACCCTATATATGCACTAGACTAAGAGTGACGAGTTAAACATGTTAAAACATGTTTAACTAAGTTAGAAAACAAGTTTGATATCAAAACAAAGTGTTTTGATACCTGAAAATAGCTTCGTTGCAAAATACGTATAAATACTTATTTTGACCGAAACTTTGACTCGTCACTACGCCTAATCAAGGTGGTAATCAGTAGGTATAGTCACAATGGACTATAACCATCGTGATTACGCTCACGTTTCAAAGTTCAAACGAACTTTGTGTTGACCAAACCATGGTCAAAGTAGAAAGTCAAACACTGTTTTACTTTCATGCTTGAAATGAATAACCAAGCATGAAGGAGACTTACAACGGGTCCAAGCTTGGATCAAGAACAAGAAAACTTGAAGATTGGAGCCTTCAACTAGAAGGGATAGCTCCAAATGAGCAGATGGAGAAGAAATTTAGAAGTGAGCAAGATGGAAATCAAATTTGGTGGGTTTATATAGAAATTCATGAACCGTTGAGATCGTTCCACATGTTTTGAGACTTGAACTTGGCCCTGCATGTGTGGCACATAGTTTAGAATACTATGGGAACTCAAAAACACGCTCCAAGTATTGCAAAACCAAGGTAAAAATCAGTGGAAACATGCTGCAAAGCTGAATTCAATGAATCTGATCTGCAGGTCTATCGTGCCCCGCGTAAGAGCCAGCCTTGGCTTATGCGCCCCACGAGGGAAGTTTCACAGTTTGTCAGTTTTGGTCCCTGCAAGCTATAAACTCAGTTTTTGATGCTTTTAAGCCCCTTAACCCCATTTCAAGGCTCTACAATGAAGTTAAAGTATATGGAACTTAAAATATGCTTAAAAACATCTCGTTTGGTCGTACGGTCACGTTATTCGGTTAATTACGACAAAAACTCGAACGGACGCGAAACGATCCAAATTACACGACGAGTGGTATTTTTGCATTCCAATCATTAAAATAAAATATTTTAATGATTACCAAAAAGTTTTGGATGTCCGGATATGTTCTTAACGTAAGATATGCATGTAAATACAAACTTATGCACTTTTTGACGCTTTTAGTCCCTATTGATCATATAAGCGTATTTTTGCATACTAAATCAAAGCCTATTTCTAAGCTATGTAAACGATATTTAGGGTATGTTTAGCTTATGATCATGTTCCGGAAGGTTCGTTACAGTAGGAATCGGCAGACTTTCGTAGTTTGTCATAAATAGTCCCTACGATCGAATAAACTTGATTTCGACACACCAAACCTTCCAAAACTTATTTCTAAGTTATGTAAAGGTTATTTAACCTATGTTAAGCCTATGTCACTGTTCTTAAGTGTTTTTCGGGTTTAACTGATTTCGTTTACGCATCTGTTCGCGTATAACTTTCTAGAAAGTGGTTTAGAGCTCGAAATCGAACGTGAATTGATATGTGCAAAGGTCACATGTATTTGTACAAATTCCAAGATTGAAATACAAGATTTCATTGAATTCGTACTTGTATGATGGTCATAGAGGCACAGATGTCACAAAAATACACACTAAAAGACACCCGAAACTCACTTTAAATGCTGAATTCAACATAATTCAGCAGAAAAACAGCAAAAAACAACATTTTAACACCAAAATATTATGCAGAATTGATGTTTTAGTGTCCAGAATAACTTACAAAAGTGTCAGGAAATGAAACTGTCACAAAAGGTGCTTCATACCTAGTGAAACTACGCAATTTAGCACTTTAACGAACCGTTAACGAAACGAATAACCGGACACTACCCAAAATATCAAAATTAGAGTAGAAGTATTGTTTTTATGATATTAAGCTGGTATTGGTGATAGAACACCTTAAAAATCATAAAAACACCTAAGCACACTTAAACTAACTTAAACCTTCTAGTTTACAACTTAAACCTCTAACTTCCAACATTTTACAACTTACCTCCCCATTTGAAAACAGGCCCCAAGGGACCCCACTTCTCTTTTGAATAAAATATTCCACCCTGTTTCCTTAATATTCTACACAAAATCTAATGGTTAAACACTTGTGGAAGATAAAGGAGATTAGAACCAAAACTTCACTTCATTAACATTTTCTAACTTTCAAAACATCATCTTCTTCTCTCCCTCTCCCTTGCTCTCGGGCGACCACACACACCCACACCTCCATCATTTTCACTCCATTTCGAAGCAATCTAAGGTTACTACAAGGTGTAAGAAGGCAATCCATGAAGGTGTGAAGCAATAGAAGTTCAAGGACCTTCTTGTGGAGCTTTTAACCACTTGATTTCATCATTCTTCATCTTCATCCTTCTTGTGCCACTTCCCTAGCCAATAGAGCTAGTTGTAAGATTCCTAAACACTATTTTAGTTTATGTTTATGTTATGTACAAGTCACACCATCTAAGTAACAAAACTTTAAAAGATGAAAATGTGATGATCTAACGTAATCATGAAGAAAACAAGTAATTTTAGTGATTTTGGTGTATGTGATGAAGTTGTTGATGTTGAATCTTTTGTGTATGTTCAGATCTAGCATGATGAGCTTGTCAGAATCTTAGATCTAACAAGTTTAAGCATGGATCTTGAAAGATCCATGGTTAAACTTGAAGATGAACATGTGACACACTTATGTGAACTTGAAAGATGATTTTTGAAGCATGAACTTGTATTCTTGAAGTCACTAAGTGTATGTAACACTAACTTTTGAAACTAAAATCCATGAAAAGTTTGTTTAAGGTTCATCATGAAACTTGTTTATGAAAGATTTAAAGATCTTAAGGATGGATCTTGAAAGTTCCATGATGAAACATGGTTTTAAACATAAGGATCTTTCTAATGAACATAAAGATGGTTTTTTACCATGATTTTCAAGACTTTGAAACCATAAAACTCATGGATGGATTTATTAGTAAATTAAAGTTTCAGAAAAAGTTTGTTTAAAATTTTCAAGAACACCTAATTTTGAAATATCATGGTATGTAAAGTGTAGATCTAAAAGACTACACATTTTTAGCAAAAATCAAGTTCACCATAATGTTTTACATGAAGAAATTAGTGTATGTTATTGGTGAAAATTGTTGGAAATTGTTTTTGGTGATAAAAAAAATAATAACATGTTTTGGAAACATCGGAAACCTCTATTTTTAGGGGAAACTATGTCAGAATTTTTAAAAAATTGTGACACTTAGAAAAATATAAGTTTTGCTGAAACTTATTTCTCAAAAAATCACCGAAAAATATTTATCAAGTTTTCCAGATTTTTGTATAAATTTACAGCTAAGAAATAATGATTTCGTCAAGTTAAAACTAATATTAAGTATGTATATTTTTAGGAAAAATATATATATTTAGTGATCACCAAATTTTGTGCTAAGTGTATATTATGTGTATTATATTTAGTAGTGTATTAGGAACTTGAAAAATACACTAAATACTCCCAAGGAGTATAAATACCAAAATACACATACAAATACATGAGGATACCTAAGTATACAAGTATACAAAAGTCCTCACAAGGAGAGTATATGGACAAATACAAGAAAATATATTTATATAAATATATTCCACAAACATTTGGACTTTGGACAATTTTTTGACATAACTATATATATTTGGACAAATATATAACTATTACCAAGTAATGGAAATTATACAAAAATCGGGTGAATAACAAGAATAAATATATATATCTTCAAGCATGACAAAATATATATTTTTCATACAAGTCTTAAAAGTATATTATTTTTAAGAAATATAATTCCGGAAAGTAATAAAGATCAAAATATTGATTTTTGGCAAATAATATAAAATACAAAAGTATTTACATAAAAATACAAGTATACTTTCCTAAATATACTTGCACAAAAATAATATTAAGAATATTATTTCACAAAATACTTATATTTATTTTTGGAAAATAAAATAAGTAACATATATGGAAAAGTTTAAAATAAAGTTTATTTTTAACACTTATTACTTTGGCAAAGACTACATACACAAATGTATATATTTTTGGGAAATAAAATAGATTTTTACAAATAAACAATACAAATTCAAAGTGTAAAGACACGACGAACGGGCGAGACCCGACAAACAAGGGCACGACCCTCACAAAAGGTAAACATAAAAAAGACAAATAATTAAACCTAAGATGGTGACTTGCACTTGTGTGATACAAGTCCAGTGACTAACGTACATAGAACACTTATTCGTCACGGCGCTTACGAACACAGCCGGTGAAGTTTACGGCGCGAGTTACACAAAACTCTGAGTTCATCTCCCCACTTTTAAACTTTTACATGTTTTCTAAACTTGGGGAAAATACATGTACAATGGTATGTAGACCACAAAACTAAGGAATGACACATAGATCATGTGACAAATAGGTTACCATAAGCACCACTAATCAACGTATACATTTAGACCGGGGAACGAAAAGGTTAGATCTAATGGGTTTCAGGCAACCTCACTCTTGGCCTACGTCTACCAAAGAATGCTTTTGTGTCTCCATCGATCTCGACAAAAATGCCTAGGTTTGGTGGCTTCCTATGTCGTGACATATGTTAATGTCATAGCAAAACATTAGCGATCTCGTATTCCTTACATTTACAGATACGTTTTACAAATTACATACCATGTTTTCACACAAGTATACAAACATTCTATACAAAAACTGCATGAATTCTCACCAACTTATGTTGACAATTTTTCCAAAACTTACATGTATTTCAGGTAATTAATTGGATGTGGGTGCGGTCCCTTTTGCTCAAGGATGTTGTTTGTATTTCAAGTTGTTATGTGTCGAGGCTCCAATGCCACTTTTGGTAGGATTTGGTTGTTATATCCCACCTCCTGTGGAGATATAATGATCAAAACCTTTATGTTTGTTTTTGAACTAAAGTTGTAAACTCTTCAAACAATTAACTTATGTCGTGTTGTGAACTTAAAACTTAACTTTTGTTTTGGATGTTGAACTATTTATGGCATTATGGAGTTATTTTACGTACATGTAGTATGTTCACCTATTGTATGCAATGAGAATCTTTCAGATCACACCTCGTGTTTCCGACTTAGAAAGGGGTGTGATAGATTGGTATCAGAGCTGCGATTGCAGTGAACCAGGATTCCTTCTCGAGTCTAGATTACAATCCTTAGGAACCTCTCACGAAAATAATTTTTCAAAAGTTTTTCTTTGCATAAAACTTTCCGCGACATCCACTACCTGAGCTTGTTTTCAATGAGTCAAGTAAAGACACTACGAGACTTAGGGTGCACATGGGTAGCACTTAACTTCAACTAGGGACTACTTGCTTATTTGTGTGTAACTACGTATACTAATTAAGTAGTAATAATTAATATATGTACATATGCTATGAATCTTATGTTACAGGTACACATGTCTTCATCTGAGAGTAGTGGTCTATCGGAGGAGCATGATCCCATGGATGTTGTTTCCTATGACGAGATCGCACCAGCTCCTGAGATCTTTACTTTTACCTCAGAGACTGATCTCGAGCTTATGTCTGATGACGACGACCCTGATGATTTCCAGCCTTTTGATTTACCCGACTTTGGCAACGACATTCCTTTCGTTGATGACGTTCTAGCTTTTCCTCTACTTATTCACGATCAGCTCATCAATGGACATTCCGATGGCGAGCACCTTATCAAGCCCATTCCGATCCACCCTGTTCCCCTCGCTGCCATCCCTGCTGAGGATTTTCCTTTTGTTGTTTACTTGGACGATGATATCGATGTTCCCATGATTGAGGTAGATCACCTTGACGATGACCTGGGTGATGGTGAGGTATTCGACATCGCCATTCTAGACGTAGCATCACCTGTTGTATCTGTTATTGACATCTCTTCTGATTGCGACCATGATTCCGTTGCCGATTCTTTTGAGTCCGTGACCTCTTCAGCCCTTCTAGCTGCTGGACTAGGGGCTTATCCCACTAATGATGATGTTGATGATGATGATGATGCTATGTCCGTTGCACCAGCTTCTCCTGTTCACGTTGCTACACCTACTAATACACCTCTTCACACTCCCACTCACGTTGCCAGTGATAGCTCTTCACAGCCACCTGTCCAGGCGGACTATTGTAGTGGTGTACGTAGTATCCGTAATGCTTTAACCTTTCCGCATACACCTCCCAATATCCAGGGAGAGCCTTCTGGTCATCCACATATACCCCACCGGAGTTGAGTCCACGCGTTCAGTCGCCCCGATTGTTCCCTCAATATTTTATGCCATTATCCGATCCATACCATCTTTCACATCACACTGGATACACCAGAGATAATCTCATTCTATCACTCCAGCTTCAGGTGGAGATCCTTTGTCGTAGGGTCTACGAGTTGGAGAATGAGGCCAATGCGAGACGACCTCGTCCACCAGATTATCCACCAACTGTTACACCTCCACCACCACCTGCATCTCCGCCACCACCAGTTCGGGCACCTATTGAGGGTCATGCTGCTTGGTTTCTCACTATGGAGCAGCAGGGCAGCTTCCTCAAACGTCGAGTCCCCGAGCTCGAGGATGAAGTGACTCGTCTTCGCAGTTTGATCTTCCCTACACCCCCACCCTCTCCACCAGCCCATTAGGCTTTTCATTGCATGTACTTGGATGGAGCAGTATTTTTGGTATGAAGACTATGACCAAGTTTTGGGCACAACTTGAAGACAAGGACCGCCAATGTGAAGAAAGATATTTTGACTTTTATTTGTATTAAACTTGTACTATTGGGTGATGTAACCCTTATGCATTTTTTGTTTTCTTCACAAACAATGATGTAACAAATTGTCCTGATATGTATAAAAACTCGGTGAATATCTTATTACACATCAGTATTTATCTATTTATGCATGCTTGTTGTTGTATGAATTCATTTATATGATTGGTGGATTGTTTGATGTTACTTATGTGTGTATATGTATACGTATATGTGCTACAACTATCTAGTATGATGGTATCAGACAAAAACCTAACTCTGTTGTGTTGTGTTTTAGAAGAACATGGCACCTAGGAGAGTTGTGAACACTCGAGGTTCTGACCAACCACCTCCTCCACCGATGCTGAGGATTGCTGAGGAATTGAACTCTCTGCTGGAAGAAAGGATTTCTGAAGCTATCGTCCAGTATGAGGCGAACCGTGCTGAACACAGTGGAGGATCAGGCGATACCAGACGAAATGGACATGGAGATTCATCTGGAGGAAACCCGACCCAAGGTAACCTTAAGTTTATTTGCTACAATTTAACGAAACTTATGAACTGTCTTGTCTCATTGTTTCATTGATTGCTCACGAGTGAATTGGTTGGATAAATTCCAAGCTGCACCTACAAGTAGTTTCTCGACTGCAAGCCACTGAATTACGACGGCACTAGAGGTGTAGTGGCTTTCGTGCGCTGGACAGAGAAAACTGATTCCACGATCCGCATGAGCAAGTGCACCGCGGACCAGCAAGTCACTTTTGTTACTGGGTTGTTCGTCAACGAAGCTTTGACTTGGTGGAATTTGCAAGTCCAAACTCTGGGTGATGATGCTGCTTACGGTATGACTTGGGATGAGTTGAAGGAAAGAATGAGGGAAAAGTATTGTTCGCGTACTGAACTTCAAAAGTTGTAGACTGAGTTTTGGAATCTGTCCATTGATGGTGTGGACATTGTTGGTTATACTCAGAGATTCCATGATCTGCCAAGAGTGATCCCCTATCTGATGACTCTCGAATTTAAGCGTGTTGAGCGCTACATCTGGGGATTTGCTCCATAGTTTCGCAGTTTGGTGACTGCGGCAGAACCCACAACGATCACTCAGGTTGTAACTCTGGTTGTCGGCCTTACTGAAGATGTTGTTCGTATGAAGAAGTTATCGTTGAAGACTACTGAGAAAACCAAGACGCATGCTGAGTCGTCTGGTGAGAAGAAGAGAAAACATTCGAAACTGAATCAAGCGACCCGTAACAACAACAAGGGCTCCAACAATAAGAATTGCGATACTAACCCGCCTAAAGAGGGAAAAACATTTGCGACAGGAAATGATACTGGAGCTAAGCAGTACCAGAGCACTCTGCCCAAATGTAACCGCTGCAAGTTTCACCACGTGGGAAATTGTCGCATTGGGAGATGCGAGAAATGCGGGAAATCAGGTCACTACACCAAGGACTGTTGGGGGAAAGGGATTGGAGGCTATAATGGTAATGGGAATGGTAATGGAAATAGAAATGGAAATGGTGCTGGAAACAGGAATAGTAATCTTAATGACAGCGATGTTGGAAATCGAAACGGAAATGGGCAAAATCAAGGATGTTTTGGTTGTGGTAGCAAAGAGTACTTCAAGAAAGACTGCCCGAAAGAAAACAACACTCAAGCTTGAGCATTCATGATAGGAGCAAGGAATGCACGCGAGGACCCTAATGTGGTCACTGGTACGTTTCTCGATAATAATCACTTTGCATCCATATTATTTGACACTTGTGCCCATTATAGTTTCATGTTTGTGGAATTTTAACGTATGCTTGGAATAGAATCTAGTATATTTGATATTCCATATTCCATAGAACTAGCCGATGGTAAACTTGTTGAATCAGGAGAAGTTGTTAGAGGATGTACATTTGAACGAAGATTTAGTATCGTTCTTTTTCCTGTTCAGTTGGGTAGCTTTGATTTTGTAGTAGGAATGGACTGGCTGTCCAAGAATAAAGCCAAAGTTGTTTGTCACGAGAAGATCATTCGCATTCCTCTTGCGAATGATGAAATGCTCATCGTCCATGGAGAGAGAAGAGACACGCCCATGCGAATCATCAACTATATGAAGGCACAGAATGCTTGGAAAAAGGATGTGTTGCATTCTTGGCGCATGTAGTAGATAAGAAGGCTGAGGAGCCAAAGCTTGAAGACATTCCTGTGGTAAAGGAATTCCCTGATGTTGTTTCCCGAAGACTTGCCAGGATTACCTCTGCAGAGACAAGTCGAGTTCCATATTGACTTGGTTCCATGTGGCGCTCATGTAGCTAAGGAACCATATCAACTTGCACCATCCGAGATGCAACAATTATCTACAGAACTCCAAGAGTTGTTGGATAAAGGATTCATAAGGCCGAGCTTCTCGCCTTGGGGAGCTCCAGTATTATTTGTAAAGAAGAAGGATGGAACCTTGCGGATGTGTATTGATTACAGAGAGTTGAATAAGCTCACTTTTAAGAATCGGTATCCGTTACCGAGGATTGACGACTTATTCAACCAGTTACAAGGATAATGTTATTACTCCAAGATTGAACTTTAGTCTGGCTATCATCAGTTAAGGATTCAAGAGGAGAGCACACCAAAGACTGCGTTTAGGACTCATTATGGGCATTACGAGTTCCTAGTAATGCCGTTTGGATTGGCGAATGCACCAGCAATGTTTATGGATCTGATGAATCGTGTATGCAAATCGTATCTCGAGAAATTCGTGATTGTATTTATCGATGATATTCTGATTTATTCACGAACAAAGGAAGAGCACAAGCAACATCTCAGAACCATTCTGGAACTACTAAAGAAAGAGAAGCTTTATGCAAAGTTCTCAAAACACGAATTTTGGATTCGCGAGGTACAGTTCCTTGGCCATGTGGTAAACGAGAATGGTATCCATGTAGATCCATCGAAGATTGAAGCGATAAAGAATTGGGAAGCCCTCAAGACACCGACTGAAGTTCGACAGTTTTTGGGATTAGCGGGCTATTACCGAAGATTTATCGAGAATTTCTCCAAAATTGCTCAACCGCTAACCTCCCTTACACAGAAAGACAAGAAGTATGATTAGGGAGATAAACAGGAAGAAGCATTCCAACTTCTCAAAGACAAGCTATGCGATGCACCGACACTATCTCTACCCGAAGGCACAAAAGACTTGGTGGTATACTGCGACGCTTCGCGTCAGGGATTGGGTTGGGTGCTCATGCAACACCAAAAAGTCATTGCTTACGCATCACGACAATTGAAAGTACATGAGAAGAATTCTACCACTCACGACTTGGAGCTAGACACAGTGGTATTTGGCTTGAATATTTGGCGACATTATCTATACGGTACTCGATGTACAATCTTCACAGATCAAAAATTCTTGCAACATATATTTGGTCAAAAGGAGTTAAATATGTGTCAGCGACGCTGGGTTGAGTTGCTGAACGATTACGACTATGAGATTAAGTACCATACTGGAAAGGCGGACGTGGTAGCGGATTCCTTGAGTCGAAAGGAAAGGGTTAAGACCTTGAGACTTCGAGCATTGGAAATGACGATTCAGACAACCCTCACTTCATGCATTCATGACGCCCAACAAGAAGCCCTTAAGAAGGAAAATCTTAAAGCTGAATATCTCCGAGGTATGGACAAACATTTGGTGCCAAACGAAGAGGGAACCTTGTAGTTTACGGGACACATTTGGGTTCCGCTCTATGGCGGTATTTGAGAAGTTATCTTTGATGAAGCTCACAAGTCAAGATACTCGATCCATCCACGATCGAACAAAATGTATCAGGACTTGAAAGAATATTATTGGTGGCCAAAACTCAAAAGCGACATTGCTGCTTATGTTGGAAAGTGCCTAACCTATGCTAAGGTCAAGGCCGAATATCAGAAACCGTCCAGTCTACTGCAACAACCTGAGATTCTCGTATGGAAGTGGGAGCAAATTTTGATGGACTTTATAACGAGGTTTCCCAGGACCCTTAGAGGGCATGATATGATATGGGTATTAGTGGATCGATTAACAAATTCTGCACACTTCCTACCAATTCGAGGGAAAGATAGCACTAGAAAGCTTGCTGAGCTGTATCTTAATGAAATTGTGGCACGTCACGGAGTGCCTATTTCGATTATTTCACACAGAGATGGACGTTTCACATCAAGGATCTGGCAATCCTTCTAAGAGGCCTTTGGATCTCAATTAGATCTAAGCACGGCCTTCCATCCGCAAACAGACGGTCAGAGCGAACGAACTATATAAACATTGGAGGATATGCTACGCGCATGTGTGATGGATTTAGGCGGCAGCTGGGATAAAAGCCGCACCGTTCGAAGCTCTGTATAGCCGTAAGTGCCGCTCACCGTTGTGTTGGGCAGATGTTGGAGATAAACAGTTAATTTGTAACACCCCAACCCGGAAGGGCTGATGTGTCACAATAACAATATCATAAACAAAAGTCATAATTCCATTTATTTATTTGACAAGGCTACAACCATACGACCACTAAACTTAAGTTTAATATATATAAGCGGACACATTCGATTTGATTAACTAACATCTTCAGATTTAGTCCTAGGCTTTACTCTTCTCTCTTTTCCCCGCCCAAAGTAACCTGCTGACCTGTATATACAAAAAGTTAACGGAATGAGCCGAATGCTCAGTACGGAATAATAGGCTCAAATAACAAGTAACGCTTTATAGAAATGTTATTCGAATGAAACGTAATTTCATAATAATATCATATGGATGTACCCATGAGCAAAACTTAAAATGTGACAATATACAGGTAGCTACTCCTGCGTAATTATCACATGAGATGGCGAATTGGCATACCCGTTATCCACCTCCTTAACTTAAATCCTAGGATCGATCCATACGCCTCCTAATAGCCTTATGTACCACACTTGTACTTAAGAGACGCCGTGAACTGATCTCTCCGTCACGGATGGAGCACATGTTGTCGATGCGGCAACAACATGCTCGTGGGACACTCCACGAGAAGCGATACTCAGGGTATCAGAGTACAAATGGTCTTATTCTTATAACTTATCAAAAATATTTTCATAACAAGACGTAACATATATTGGAACATGCGATAATGAGTACAACTAACAGAATACTATCGCATGACATGAAAGCTAAATCCAAAGTTTAGAATAGGAATTCAACGGACTGTCAAATGAATCGATAATCAAAGACGTGAAGAGTGTACGAATTTAATGGTTTATACTAATTTGAATATGAAGCAATAAGGAGTGGGGTAGGATCCGTACCTTAATAATTCCAAAGTGATGCTACCTTGTGATAATATTTCAGATTTATACGGGCAGAGTTTAGACTACTGATTAGTCTTTTAACCTAATTTAAATAATATGCACACAAACTAGGTTAGTAACTTAATACAGCATTACGATAACTCACGAGATTAAAATCCTCACAACGAATGACAAAGTGCGATACTTAAACATCAATCGGATTCACAACTAATGACAAAGTGAAATCACTTAAACATCCATCGGATTCACAACGAATGACAAAGTGTAAACACTTAAACATCCATCGGAATCACAACTAATGACAAAGTGAAATTACTTAAACATCCATCGGAATCACGACTAATGACAAAGCATAACCCAAATTTGAGCAGCACTTAAACATCCATTGGATTGATTTCAATCAATCGGACATTGAATCGTAGTAGCGATCGAGTTATTACCTTGTTCTGCAGCACCTCGCTATACTAATTAGTGATTCGTGTGTGTTTTGAGAGTATATGGATGATATCTCAGCGTATATTTTGAGTTTCTTCATCGTTTTTGTGCCCAGAATCAAGTCCCAATCGCTGCTATTTATAGGTGAAATTTGACCTTGTCGCGGCCCGCGTGAACATTTAACCTATCCTTACGCGGCCCATATAGAAACTTATTTTATGCATAGGGTTGCCACGTGTTAGCCTAGCTGAGTCGACAGATTTTAAAATTTCAACTTCGACAGCAAGTTATTAGGATAATCGTCAAGTAGGGAATACCCCCCCCCCTGAGTTTTAGGGGCCCTGATCCTGATGCTGAAAATTCTAGGGTTTTGTACAGAATTACTTGGGTGTCTTAATTAGGGTTTCCTATTGGATAATTTATAAATAATAATAATAATAGTTTTGGTTGATATACAGAAAGATGGATTATAAGAGAAATGTTTAGTTTATTATATTTTATTATTCTTTTATTTCTAGAATAATGATTTTTAAATTTATGGTTATTACAACTATTACCCCCTTAAAAGAAATTTCGTCCTCGAAAATTTTCAAATAAGAATATAACATATCACATAAGTAACGGAACTTTCATAGCAAAGTTACTAACTTATATAACAAGAATCTCCTAAACACACATGTGTATCTGAAATTTATAATTACGTTCATGACCATAATTGTCAATTACCTTACCATCATGTTCTAACGGTTCTTCCTCTATGTATCTTAATAACATATTTAATCATGCAGAAAATCAACATAGACTTGCAGATAACAAGAGTGACTATTGGTACAGATATCTCCTACTTAAATATGCTTAATCATAACTAAGATATATTCACATAAGGCAAAGCATGAATGACCACAAACAGAAGCAAGGTTCACCGTTACCTTGACTAAAATTCTATTGCTAGAATAGATTAGGGTATAGAGAGCGAATTGATTCTTCAGATTCCCATGTTTCTTCGCGTTCAGAGTGATTTTTCCAGAGGATTTTAACAAACGGAATTACTTTCTTACGCATAACCCTTTCTTGTCGATCTAAGATGGCTTCTGGTTCCTCTTCGTAGGACAAATCTTCGTGAATTGTAAGTAACGGATAACTAATGACATGGAGTGGATGATAATTATATCCTCTTAACGAGGAGACATGAAAAACGTTATGAACGTGAGAGAGTTGAGGCGGTAAAGCCAGTCGATATGACACTTCTCTAATTCTTTCAAGGATTTCAAACGGCCCGATGAAACGGGGACTAATATTCCCTTTAATTCCAAATCTACGAATGCCACGCCAAGGTGATACCTTTAAGAATACGTGGTCGCCAATTTTAAATTCGAGTGGTCGTCTATCTTGATCCGCATAGCTCTTTTGTCTGCTCTGAGCTTCTTTCAGTTTTTCTCGTGCTATAGTGACTTTTTCATTTGTAATCTGAACTAGTTCTGGCCCTTCAATAATCTTTTCTCCAACTTCATCCCAGCATATCGGTGCTCGACATTTCCGACCATACAAAAGCTCAAAAGGTGCCATGTCAATACTTGCTTGCCAACTATTGTTGTAAGCGAACTCAACAAGTCATAGATATTCATCCCAGTTTCCAGACCATTCAAGTGCACATGCTCGGAGCATGTCTTCCAAGGTCTGAATCGTGCGTTCCGACTGCCCATCTGTTTGTGGATGGAAAGCCGTACTAAACTTCAGTCGTGTACCCCAAGCTGCCTAAAAACCTTTCCAAAATCGTGAGGTGAAACGTGGGTCTCTATCAGAAACAATGGAAGATGGTGTGCCATGGAGTCGAATAATTTCTTGAAGAAATATTTCGGATAACTTATTAACCGAAAATCCTTGCTGAATTGGTAGAAAATGTGCTGACTTCGACAATCTATCGACAACAACCCATACAACATCATTCTTCTTGAAAGTCTTAGGCAGACCGGTAACAAAATCCATTGTGATCTCATCCCATTTCCATATGGGAATATCCAATGGCTGCAACAGACCGCTTGCTCGTTTGTGTTCAATTTTCACTTGTTGGCAAGTGAGGCATTTACTTACGTATCGAGCAATGTCTTCCTTCATGCCATTCCACCAGAAGTTCTGTCTTAAGTCTCGATACATCTTGGTAGATCCTGGGTGAATTGAAAATGGTGAGCTGTGAGCTTCGGTTAACAATGACTCACGAAGGGTGGAGTCATCGGGTACACAAAGTCTTTTACCGCACCAAATCACCCCATGATGGTCTATACGAAATTCAGATTGCTTACCCACCTCAAGATTTTGCACAATTGCCCAAAGTTCTCCATCTTGCTTCTGTGCATCTTTGATCCGTGATATGAGGTCGGGTTCAATCTGCATTCTAGCTAGATATCCATCAGATTTACTAACCTGAAGCCAAATGTTCATTCTTTCGAGATCCCTCCTAATACGAGGCTGAATTTGTGAGCAAGATATAGTCCCGGAATTCTTTCGGCTCAACGCGTCAGCTACAACATTGGCTTTACCTGGATGGTATTGAATATTTGCGTCGTAATCTTTTAAAAGTTCTAACCACCTTCTTTGCCTCATATTTAGCTCTTTCTGGGTGAATATGTATTTGAGGCTCTTATGGTCTGTAAAAATGTCACAACTTTCACCATACAGATAGTGTCGCCAAATCTTAAGTGCAAAGACGACTGCGGCTAGTTCTAAATCATGTGTAGGGTAGTTAACTTCATATGGCTTTAACTGACGGGAGGCATAAGCGATAACCTTCCCATGTTGCATTAGCACACAACCTAATCCTTTCTTTGAGGCATCACTATAGACTTGGTAACCTCCTGAGCCAGAAGGGAGAGCGAGTATCGGGGAGGATACGAGTCGTTTCTTCAATTCTTCAAAGCTTTTCTCTTGTTCATCATTCCTTGAGTACTTCACCCCTTTCCTTAGGAGTTTTGTGAGTGGTAAAGCAATTACCAAGAATCTTTCAACAAATCTTCGGTAATACCCAGCAAGACCCAAGAAACTTCGTATTTCGGTAACAGAAGTGGGTCTTGGCCATTTTGTAATAGCTTCAACCTTTGTTGGGTCTACCATAATTCCCTCTGTTGACATGACATGACCTAGAAATGCCACTTGGCTAAGCCAAAAGTCACATTTGGAAAACTTCGCGTACAATTTCTCATGCCGCAAGGTTCCAAGTACTGCATGTAGATGTGCTTCATGATCTTCACGACTCTTGGAATATACCAGAATGTCATCGATAAAAACAATAACGAATTTATCTAGTAATTTGTGAAATACGCGATTCATCAAATCCATGAAGACTGCGGGTGCGTTAGTTAGCCCAAAGGGCATAACCAAGAATTCGTAATGACCATAACGAGTACGAAAGGCGGTCTTGGGAACATCATCATTTTTGATCTTTAGCTGATGGTACCCGGACCTTAGGTCGATTTTTTAGAAGAACTGAGCCCCTTGAAGTTGATCAAAGAGATCATCAATGCGAGGCAGAGGATACTGATTACGAATAGTAATCTTGTTCAGCTCTCGGTAGTCAATACATAGACGCATACTACCGTCTTTCTTCTTCACAAATAAGACCGGAGCACCCCAAGGTGAAACACTGGGTCTTATGAATCCTAGATCTAACAATTCTTGCAATTGTTCCTTCAACTCCTTCAGTTCCATCAGGGCCATACGATATGGAGCTTTAGAAATAGGCTCGGTGCCAGGGATTAAGTCGATGGTGAATTCTACCTGACGGTCGGGTGGTAATCCCGGTAGTTCATCCGGAAATACATCAGGATATTCACGAACAACGGAATGGCTATCGATACTCTTAACACTAGCAGAAGTATCCTTAATAGATGCTAGGAATCCAGCACAGCCGTTTGATATGAATTTTCGAGCTTTGAGCGCAGAGATAATTTTAAGAGATTTATGAGCTTGAGTTCCCTGATATATAATATCAGGATGATGAAGATTACCGAAAATAACACGGCGGAAGTGACAATCTATAGTTACGTGATGTCGAGACAACCAATCTATCCCTAGAATAACATCAAAGTCACACATATGTATTGGAAATAGGTCTGCCTTACACACAATAGATTCAATACAGATCGGACAATCTTTATATACGTAAGTGATTACGGATGAATTTTCCATGGGAGTGGAAATGGTTAAAGTATGATTTAAGAGAGTTGGTCTTATCGGAAGGTACTTAGTAAATGAGTGGGATACTAAAGAATGAGTCGCTCCTGTATCGAATAACACATAGATACTATGTTTACCAAGCTGAAGGGTTCCTGACACAGTACCTGGGGCATTAGCAGCATCAGTAGCAGAAAGTGCGAAAACTCTTCCTCCAACATTGGGTGGTGCAACGTTTGGTCGGTTATTCTTTTTAGTGTCTTTCTTTGTACACTCTTTATATACGTAAGTGATTACGGATGAATTTTCCATGGGAGTGGAAATGGTTAAAGTATGATTTAAGAGAGTTGGTCTTATCGGAAGGTACTTAGTAAATGAGTGGGATACTAAAGAATGAGTCGCTCCTGTATCGAATAACACATAGATACTATGTTTACCAAGCTGAAGGGTTCCTGACACAGTACCTGGGACATTAGCAGCATCAGTAGCAGAAAGTGCGAAAACTCTTCCTCCAACATTGGGTGGTGCAACGTTTGGTCGGTTATTCTTTTTAGTGTCTTTCTTTGTACACTCCTTAATCATGTGTCCAGTTTGGCCACATCTAAAGCATGCTCCTGTACTTCGGTGACATATGCCCTGATGTCTCTTACCACAAGTATTACATAGAGGATATGTAATCGGATTCGGGTTTACATGTTGATTCAGTGATTGAGCTCTAATAGGTTCTGCATACAACTGAATCTGGTTTTGAGAAGGCCTCGGGTTTTGTGGTCTAGGTTGCCATGGACGTGCCTGATTTCCAGAGTTTTGATTTCCTTGAACTTTGCGGTCTTGATGCTGTGGCGTAGTGGATGATTGGCCGATTTCCTGCTTAAATTGTCCTTCCCTATTTCTCTTCTTAATATCCCCAGTTCGAGATAAAAATTCTTTCCTTTCGAATTCAAAAGTTTTGATTGCATCAGCAACTTCGGTGATATCCTTAAATTTCATGTACATGATCGACTTCCGAATTCGATCATTGACTGCTCACTTGCATTTTTCTGCCTGGACTTCTGCTGATCCTGCAACTTCTCCTACAATACTAGCCAACCTTGAAAATCGAGTAATGAACTCAGAGGCTGGTTCATCACTCCCCTGTCGAATCACTGCATACTCCCTGATATAAGCTTCTTTATCAGCGATAGAAAAATACTTGTCATAAAAGATGGTACGAAAGTCGACCCATGAAAGATTAGCGTCAAAATCATCCCCTCCTTTGACTTGCTTATATCCTTCCCACCAAGTTTGTGCATCATCTTCAAATTTGTAGGTAGCCAATCTAACTTTGTATTGCTCCGGAACTCCAAGAACTCCGAATATCTTTTCAACATGAGCTATCCAGTTTCTTGCTTCGACTGGATTATTAGCGTGACTAAAGGATTTCGGCTTTTGTTTTTGGAATTTAGTGATCCATATGTCTATACTATAGGTAGTATGGTTCGTGGTATTCTCACGAATTTCTTCACCAGAGATTGGATTCGTGTTATTACGTTCTGGATGACGAGTTTGTTGAATAACGGCCTCAGCTGTTTGAGCAACAAGGTTTGGAAGTAACCCGGCAACAGCCTGGTTGATAGCATTAATTACGTTTGGATCAACTGGAGTCTCATTCGAAGAAGTGTTGTTACGCACATGGTTAGTACGAGTGCTCCTACGTAGCGGACGACGAGGAGGCATCTATAAGAATAGACATAGGAGTTAAACCAAATAAGAGATCAAGTTGAATCCTATCATAGATATCTATCCATTCCTTACAGGTTTTAATTACTATATTTAAGTTTTCTACAGGAAAGAGCCTTTGCTCTGATACCATAGTTGTAACACCCCAACCCGGAAGGGCTGATGTGTCACAATAACAATATCATAAACAAAAGTCATAATTCCATTTATTTATTTGACAAGGCTACAACCATACGACCACTAAACTTAAGTTTACTATATATAAGCGGACACATTCGATTTGATTAACTAACATCTTCAGATTTAGTCCTAGGCTTTACTCTTCTCGCTTTTCCCCGCCCAAAGTAACCTGCTGACCTGTATATACAAAAAGTTTACGGAATGAGCCGAATGCTCAGTATGGAATAATAGGCTCAAATAACAAGTAACGCTTTATAGAAATGTTATTCGAATGAAACGTAATTTCATATTAATATCATACGGATGTACCCATGAGCAAAACTTAAAATGTGACAATATACAGGTAGCTACTCCTGCATAATTATCACATGAGATGGCGAATTGGTATACCCGTTATCCACCTCCTTAACTTAAATCCTAGGATCGATCCATACGCCTCCTAATAGCCTTATGTACCACACTTGTACTTAAGAGACGCCGTGAACTGATCTCTCCGTCACGGATGGAGCACATGTTGTCGATGCCGCAACAACATGCTCGTGGGACACTCCACGAGAAGCGATACTCAGGGTATCAGAGTACAAATGGTCTTATTCTTATAACTTATCAAAAATATTTTCATAACAAGACGTTACATATATTGGAACATGCGATAATGAGTACAACTAACAGAATACTATCGCATGACATGAAAGCTAAATCCAAAGTTTAGAATAGGAATTCAACGGACTGTCAAATGAATCGATAATCAAAGACGTGAAGAGTGTACAAATTTAATGGTTTATAATAATTTGAATATGAAGCAATAAGGAGTGGGGTAGGATACGTACCTTAATAATTCCAAAGTGATGCTACCTTGTGATAATATTTCAGATTTATACGGGCAGAGTTTAGACTACTGATTAGTCTTTTAACCTAATTTAACTAATATGCACACAAACTAGGTTAGTAACTTAATACAGCATTATGATAACTCACGAGATTAAAATCCTCACAACGAATGACAAAGTGCGATACTTAAACATCAATCGGATTCACAACTAATGACAAAGTGAAATCACTTAAACATCCATCGGATTCACAACGAATGACAAAGTGTAAACACTTAAACATCCATCGGAATCACAACTAATGACAAAGTGAAATTACTTAAACATCCATCGGAATCACGACTAATGACAAAGCATAACCCAAATTTGAGCAGCATTTAACATCCATTGGATTGATTTCAATCAATCGGACATTGAATCGTAGTAGCGATCGAGTTATTACCCTGTTCTGCAGCACCTCGCTATACTAATTAGTGATTCGTGTGTGTTTTGAGAGTATATGGATGATATCTCAGCGTATATTTTGAGTTTCTTCGTCGTTTTGTGCCCATAATCAAGTCCCAATCGCTGCTATTTATAGGTGAAATTTGACCTTGTCGCGGCCCGCGTGAACATTTAACCTATTCTTACGCGGCCCGCGTAGAAACTTATTTTATGCATAGGGTTGCCACGTATTAGCCTAGCTGAGTCGACAGATTTTAAAATTTCAACTTCGACAGCAAGTTATTAGGATAATCGTCAAGTAGGGAATACCCCTCCCTGAGTTTTAGGGGCCCTGATCCTGATGCTGAAAATTCTGAAAATTCTAGGGTTTTGTACAGAATTACTTGGGTGTCTTAATTAGGGTTTCCTATTGGATAATTTATAAATAATAATAATAGTTTTGGTTGATATACAGAAGGATGGATTATAAGAGAAATGTTTAGTTTATTATATTTTATTATTCTTTTATTTCTAGAAAAATGATTTTTAAATTTATGGTTATTACATAATTGGTCCAGAACTTATTCAAGAAACAACAGACAAAATTATGCAGATCTGAGAACGCATCAAGGCGGCTCATGATCAACAGAAGAGCTACGTCAATCGAAGACGAAAGCCTTTAGACTTCGAGGTGGGAGATAAAGTTTTGTTAAAGGTCTCACCTTGGAAAGGTGTAGTAAGGTTCGGGAAACGTGGAAAGTGGAACCCATGATACATTGGGCCATTCAAAATCTTGGAAAAGATTGGTACTGTAGCATACAAATTGGAGTTACCGGAAGAACTGAATGGTGTACATGATACGTTCCATGTGTCAAACCTTAATAAGAGTCCAACCCAAGAAACAATTATCATCCCTGCTGATGAGGTACACATCGACGACTAACTCCGATTTATAGAACAGCCTGTTGAGGTAATGGATTGGAAGATCAAGAAAACAAGGAGGAGCGACATTAAACTTGTCAACCTACGTTGGAACTATAAACACGGACCCGAGTACATATGGGAATGCGAAGACCAGTTTAAAGCCAAGTAACCCAACCTATTCGAGAAAGCTCCTGCGAGAGATAACTCAGCTTGAATTTCGGGACGAAATTCTTTTAACGGGGGGAGACTGTGACAACTCGCACCAAACTGGTAATTTTCGTACTATTTATTTATTAATTATTATTTTTGATTATGTGCTTAATCGTCAACATTGTGTGATTACTTGCTTTACATATGAATTCATGCATGCTTTATACTTCAAATATTGCCTTGTGCATTACATTAAGCTTTTCGTCATAAAGACTAGTAAACTCACCGGTAAGACACACTGTGTCAGCAATTCCGTAGAAAGTAGTTAGAAAATAGATTTAGGGCCTAGGAGTAGGTCCGACATCGAAAACACATTAAAACCCAAGTGTCGATACAAGGGTTAACATATATGCTTTCCTGAAACTAAAATATGCACTAAACGACACACGAAACTCATTTTAAATGCTGAATTCAGAATTCAGCAGAAATACAGAAAAAACAACATTTTAACACAAAAATATTATGCAGAATCGATATTTAGTGTCCAGAATAACTTACAAAGTGTCGGGAAATGAAACTGTCACAAAAGGTGTTTCATACGTAGTGAAACTTCACAATTTAGCACTTCAACGAACCGTTAACGAAACGAATAACCGAACACTACCCAAAACATCAAAATTAGACTAGAAGTATTGTTTTTATGATATTAAGCTAGTATTGGTGATAGAACACCTTAAAAATCATTAAAATATCTAAACACACTTAAACTAAGTTAAACCTTCTAGTTTACACTTTAAACCTCCAACTTCCAACATTTTACAACGTACCCCCGTGTGAAAACTGTGTTCTGTAAACGATGTACGATGTAAAACAATGTCAATTATCAATAAAAAAATAAAACAATGTGTTTTGGTGTTACTATATGTGCTTTGGTGTTATTATGTGTGTAATTGTGTTTGGTGATTGTACGATTTGATTCGAGTTCGATTTCAAGCTTTAAATCGCTTTCTGGAAGATTATACGTAAACTGGTGCGTAAACGCAATCAGTTTAACGTGAAAAACACTCTGGGAGAGTGACATAGGCTTAACATACCTTAAACAACCCTTACATAACTTAGAAATAAGTTTTGGATCGATTGGTGTGTCGAAAACGAGTTTATTCGATCGAAGGGACTATTTGTGTCAAACTACGAAACTATGCCGATTCGTATAGTATTGAACATTATGGAACATGATCATAAGTTAAACATGCCCTAAATATCCTTTACATAGCTTAGAAATAGGCTTTGATGTGTTTGATGCGCTAAAACAAACTTATTTGATCAACAGGGACTAAAAGCATCAAAAATTGCACAAGTTTGTATTTGCGCGCATATCTTACGTTCTGAATATATCCGGACATCCAAAAATTTATGTAATCATTAAAATATTTTATTTTAATGATTGGGATGCTAAAACTTCATTCGTTTCGCAATTTGGATCGTACACGCGTTCGTTACGATTTCCGTCGTAATTAACCGAACAACGCAACCGTACGACCAAACGAACCGACACCCGAAATGTTTTCTAGCATATTTCATGTTCTCTATGCTTTAACATCATTTTGGAGCTTGAAAATGGGATTGACGGGTGTTAGAAGTGCTGAAACGCGACGAAACAATGTGCAGGGGCTAAACTGTCAATTTTTTAAAGTGCTGGTCAGCCAAGTATGCAAGAGTCGTTACGGTCCGTAAGCAGTGCCCAGATCAGCAGAAGTGCAGAAACATTGAATCTGGCCTGTTTCACTTCCTCCAATGGTTTTTAACCCCTGATTTGCATACTATGGACTGGTATTTCATGTCCCCTTGTATTGCAATACCAGGAGCCCACATGTATGGCCAAGATTGTGCCCTCTTTTGCAAGAAATTATCCTAATGGTTGTGGTTTTCCTATAAATATCATGTCCATTTCATTGTTGCAACTCACATTTGATCTAATTTCATTCTTTAAGTTGATGTGCTTGCACTTCATACCTGAGAATAATTAGATCAAACCTCCTTGGACCTTTTGTAAGTCTTCTTTCATGCTTTTATGTATTTCAAGCATGAAAGTCAAACAGTGTTTGACTTTCTGCTTTGACCAGTCTATGGTCAACACGAAGTTCGTTTGAACTTCGCAAAGTGAGCGTAATCACGATGGTCATAGTCCCTTGTGACTATACCTACCTGATTACCACGTTGACTAGGCGTAGTGACGAGTCGTAGTTTCGGTTAAAATGCGCATTTGTGCGTATTTTGTAACCACACTATTTTAGGGTATCAAAACCGTTTGTTTTGATACCAAACCTGTTTTCTAAGTGAGTTAAGCATGTTTTAACATGCTTAGCTCGTCACTTTTAGTTTAGTGCTTGTGTACAGTCGTAAGTCAAGCGGTCTAAACCACCGTTTAGACTTTTGAACTTGACCCGTTTCGTCGATCATTAGGATCCGACCAAGCATGTTTAGTGACCATAGTTGTATAGGGAATAACCTTCCGAGGTTATACCTTATGGTCACATAGTTTAAGTAGTTGTATGATAGGTAGTTTATATGCCTTAGGTAAATGACCAAAATGCCCTTTTCATGTATAATTGGATTTTAAGCACATGTAACTTAACTTTAGCCATTTAAACTGATTATACAACATATTTAAACATGTTTAGGCATATAATACTTGTTATAGGACTAGTTAGACGTTTCGAACGCGCGTTTGCGCGGACGACGCATTAAAGTAACATAAGCTACCTTAATGGGTCATAACGGGTCGAAAGCACTTAGGATAGGTACCGATTATGGATGTAGGCTTTGTTAAACCATATCACATGAGTTCAAACACTCATTTGGTTTACAAGACCGCATCCTATCCGATCTTCCGATTTAGGTGTCGATTATTTATCTAACGATCTGATACTAGGTACCACTTGATTCCTTGATTGCCCGAGCACTGTTAGTTCATTAAATCGAGGATACCCTACAATTTCATGTCAGTACATAGTTCCCCTATTTTACTGTTTTCAATTGTTTTGGGTTGATTCATATGTGTTAAACAATTTTCGATGCTTTAAACGATTTCAATGTTTTCAAAAACGAATACTATGGTTTATATTAAACGATAGCGATTTCGATAATGTGAACAAACATGTTGGATGTATTTACATAACGAATGACATTCATTAATTTTGGCCGAACCGACCAGTATTAGGTTATGGTACCATAGGATCTTACAAATCCCGTTATCGGACAACACCCTTGGTTATGTATGGGGGTTATGTGGGTAATGACTGAATCTGATGATTGTTAACTTACCCTTTGGTGGTTTGTTAATACGAGTTGAACGAGAAACGAGAAACGAGTTACGAAGGTTTGAATGTTATTAGCGAGACGACCAAAAGTAGTTTCACAATTAAAACGAGTTAAACGATTTGAAACGAGTTAAACAATTTGAGACGAGTTAAACGATTTGAGAGGAGTTAAACAATTTGAAACGATTTGGGTAAACGATTGGTTTTTTGTTAGTGTTTAGATAACGGGACGGGTATAATGTGATGAAAACATGGTAGATACGCCGCTGGTACTTATTATATATAAGTGTTTTCATCATATTACATACCGTGGCGTTATTTAGTTCACTTGGGTAAACGATTTCGAAACGATGTCACAAAACGATGTTTTCTAAACGATATAAACCATACGATTTTTATTAACGAGTTGTTACGAGATGATTTACGATCTGGTTTACTAAAACAAATGTTTTGGGGTTAAGAATCATGGCTACGAGATTTTATTAACTATAACCAACTGGTTTTGAGTTGCTTAAACATATTGCAATACTAGACACTTTTAAAAAACGAGGTTTCACTTTTTAAAACAAGGTTTTCAATTATCAACTCATGTAGTCAAACAAGGTATTGAAACATGTATACGAGCCATGAATCCGATACTCTCACAAAACCTATGTACTCGCCGACACTTCTTTGTTGACTTTTATTTTCACATATGTTTCAGGTGGTGATTGATGATGTTGATTACTAGGATGCATGCTCACTTAGGACTAGACGAGGCCTTAGTGACTAAATAACAATGATAGACTATGTTTAACTGTTTGTTTCAACTTTCAAAGACAATGTTTAATACTTAATATCTAAATAAAACGAAACTTTTTGTATCCATGGTTATGAAACAATAATTCTGTTACAACACTCCCCGACGTTTCCGCCACGATTTGTTGTTTTACGTGGTCGGGGTGTGACAGAAGAGTTGGTATCAGAGCCAATGTTTCTAGGGAATTAGGTTATTAGTAATTCTTTGACCTAGACTATAACTTTCTAGGACCCTAACGCGAGTTTTGATGCGTTTAGATTTTAAAAACAATACTGTCACCTATCTTTAGCTGACAACCAAAATGAGAACACAATAACAAATCCGATTTGAAAATCAATCATCTGTTCTAAGATGATTTATTATAAGGTTTTGAACCCTCTAAATTTTCAAAATCTCATCAAAGTTTGGGTCTAGATAATGTGAACACGTGCAATCTGGAAGAGTGAATGCCTGTATCCTGAGTTTTCTGTCTAAGGCTAGAGTGTTCGTACAAATCCACATAATCGGACCAGTCACTCTTACCTGGGAACTCTTGGGATGACTGTTCACTTATAGGCAAAAGCATGTCTTCGCGATACATTATATTGACCTAGTTACTTTGATTAGTCACTGTGTGTCGTTTGTTTGTTCGAGGTAACGAACGAATGATCGCCTTCCTTATGTTTTGTCGATATTTGCAATACCTCTTTTGTTTATCCAATTTCCGATCCCACCCGTTTCTCATGTTTCCCTATTCTTTTAGAATATGCCTCCTCGACGTGATGCACAACCTCAAACTAACGCCGAACTCGCAGCTATTATCACTCAGCAGTTCGCTGCTGTGTTTTTGAACCTAATAACTCAGATTAATCAAGCGAACAATAACAATAACAACAACAATGCTCACTGCAGTTTTAAGATGTTTAATTCGGCTAAACCACTTAAGTTTTCTGGGTCTCAAGGAGCAACTGCGCTCCTACAATGGTTCGAAAGTTTGGAAAGCACATTCAGACATGTTCAATGTCCGAATGAACGAAAGGTTGAGTTTGCATCCAGTGTTTTTGAGAAGCGTGGTCTAACAAGGTGGAACGGAACCAACTGGGGTAGCCCAGTTGGCCACCGACACCCACCTCTTCCCAGAGGTACCGGGTTCGAGTCTTGGGAGTGGCATATGTCGCCCAGGGTAAGAACTCGGCATGGGGAAGTCACCGCGGAGATAGCTTGGTTGGGTAGCGACTACCGGAGTGAGATCACTCCGGCGGTTGGGAGGAACGTGCACTATCCCCCCCCCCCCAACATGGTGGAACGGTGTGATGCGCGATAGGGGTGCTGAAGTGGCTTTGGCAGAAACATGGGAAGAGCATTGAGCTCTCATGATGAAAGAGTTCTGTCCCCGTCACGAGATTCGAGCTTTGGAACGAGAATTTGATGATTTGGAACAAGATGGGGGAGAACACCGTGCTTATACGGATCGTTATGAGGAGCTTAGTTTGTTGTGTCCTACTATGGTTACCCCGTTGGAAAAAGCAATTGAGAAGTTTATCGATGGTCTGCCCGATACTGTGCAAGATATTGTAACTGGTAGTAATCCTACCACTGTGCGTCAGGCGATTGAATTGGCTGCTACTCTGACTGAGTCTCAAGTCAGAAAAGGGAAACTGACCTGCATGGGTGATAAAAAGCAGTCCGCTGATGCAGCTAAAGACAAGGGTAAAGACAAGGGTAAGAAAGGAGAGTCTTCTAAGAGGTCTAGGAAGCGCAAGGTTTCACAGAATTTTGCTGTTACTGCTCAGAACCCACCGGCTCAACCTCCTACGAAGAAACAGTATGCTGGTACTGCACCTCACTGTACTCGGTGCAATGGTCATCATGTTGCTCAGCATGCTTGCAAATAGTGTACTACGTGTGGTAAACTTGGGCATACAGCCAACATCTATCGATTTAGTCAGAATCAAGTTGTTCTTAATCAGGCTCAAGTTCAGGGGAATGCTGCTAGATTCCCACCCGGTTCATGTTTTAATTGCGGAGAAATGGGTTATTTCCGTAACAATTGTCCGAGGCTTGCGAATCCGAATGCCAACGCGAATGTGAATCCCGCTCGTGGAGGAGCGTACAATCTAAACGCTAACGAAGCTAGAGCTGACAACGAGGTTGTCAATGGTATGTTCCTTGTTAACAATCAACCTGCATCTGCTCTTTTCGATTCTGGTGCCGATAGAAGGTTTGTTTCATTATCATTTTAGCCTTTTCTTGTGACACCTAGAACTAAACTGAGGAAACCCTTATATGTCGAAGTCGCTACTTGTAAACCTATTGTACTCGCTTCTGTTATTCGCGATTGTCAATTAAAGCTCGATAACCATCTTTTTCCTATTGACCTCACACCGATGCAACTTGGGAGTTTCGATATTATCATTGGGTTGGCTAAACATCATGCTGAGGTGGTTTGTTTCGATAAGATTGTTCATATTCCTCTTTCGTCTAGTGAATCTCTAGAGGTTCGTGGCGAGAAACCATCCGGTGGTTTGAAACTCATGTCATGTATGAAAGCCCAAAGTTATTTACGAAAAGGATATGTTGCTTTTCTAGCACATGTCACCGAGGAGAAAGGCAAGAGCAAGCATATTCAAGTTATTCCGATTGTCCGAGATTACCCAGAGGTATTTCCTGATGAACTGCCTGGTTTGCCTCCACTTTGTCAAGTCGAGTTTCATATTGACCTTGTACCCAATGCTAACCCAATAGCGAAAGCACCTTATCATCTTGCACCGTTTGAGATGCAAGAATTATCAAAACAGCTTCAAGAGTTATCTGATAAAGGATTCATCCGACCGAGCTATTCACCTTGGGGCACTCCTGTCCTGTTTGTGAAAAAGAAAGATGGGTCTATTCGAATGTGTATCGATTATCGTGAGCTTAACAAGCTTACCATCAAGAATTGACATCCCCTACCACGAATCTATGATCTTTTTGACCAACTACAAGGTGCTACATGTTTTTTCTAAAATCGATCTGCGTTCCGGGTATCATCAGCTTCGTGTTCTCGAAGAAGATATTCTAAAAACTGCTTTTCGCACGAGATATGGACACTACGAGTTCACTGTCATGGCTTTTGGTTTGACGAACGCCCCAGCTATTTTCATGGATATAATGAATAGGGTTTGTAAACCTTATTTAGTCAAATTCATCATTGTGTTCATTGATGACATTCTTATTTATTCGAAGTCTCGAGCCGATCACGAGCAACACCTTCGTTTGAGAATAGAACTCCTGAAGAAGGAACAACTTTTCGCTATATTCTCCAAGTGTGAATTTTGGCTTAAGGAAGTCCAGTTTTTGGGTCATATAATCAACGAACAGGGTATTCATGTGGATCCGTCCAAAATTGTTGGAATTAAGGATTGGAATACACCTACGACACCCACAGAAATTCGATCTTTTCATGGTCTTGTTGGTTATTATCGACGATTTATTTCAAACTTTTCTAAGATCGCGGTTCCTCTCACTGCTTTGACTTAGAAGAATAAGCCTTTTGAGTGGCGACCCAAACAAGAAGAAGCATTTCAAAAGCTGAAACGAAAACTCTGTGATGCTCCTGTTCTATCTTTACCCGAGGGAAACGATGACTTTGTTGTCTATTGTGACGCATCAAATCTAGGCCTTGGTTGTGTTCTTATGCAACGAGGTAAAGTTATAGCTTATGCGTCAAGACAATTTAAAAATCCAGGAGAAGAACTACACCACTCATGATCTTGAGTTAGGAGCTGTAGTATTTCCTTTGAAAATCTGGTCACACTATATTTATGGCACGAAATGTGTGGTTTTCACTGACCACAAAAGTCTCCAACATATTTTCAATCAGAAGGAGCTGAACATGAGGCAACAACATTGGATTGAACCCTTAAACGATTACGATTGCGAAATTCGCTACCATCCTGGTAAGGCGAATGTCGTAGCCAATGCACTAAGTTGAAAGGAAAGAGCTAAGCTTCATTCTGTTCGAACTCTGTCCGATATTCAATCTCGTGTCCTTCAAGCTCAACGATCTTGTGTAATCAAAGACTTATTGAAATACGAGCTTCCACTTCAACTTGAGCTTAAACTCAAAACGAAAGACGATGGGTTACTCTATTTCTATAACCGTTTATGGATTCCGAAACAAGACAATCTTCGCACTTTGGTAATGGACAAAGCTCACAAGTCTCGATATGCTATCCATCCTGGTGCCGACAAAATGTACAAGGATCTTCGTACTCATTACTGGTGGCCTGATATGAAAAGGGATGTTGCCTTGTATGTATCGAAATGCCTAACTTGTCTCAAAGTCAAGGCTGAACACCAACGACCGTCTGGTTTGCTTGTACAACCAGAGATACCAATTTGGAAGTGGGAGAACATTGGGATGGATCTCATCACTAAGTTACCGCGTACGTCTAAAGGTCACGACGCTATTTGGGTTATTATCGACCGATTAACGAAGTCAGCTCATTTCATTCCGATTCACGAGGATTTATCTGCTGATAAACTTGCAAAGATTTATGTTGACGAGATTGTATCACAACATGGTGTTCCTTTGGATATCATTTCAGATCGTGATGCTCGGTTTTCATCTCATTTTTGGAAGACCATGCAATCTGCTATGGGAACACAACTAAATCTAAGCACTGCTTATCATCCCCAAACAGATGGGCAATCCAAGAGAAGGATTCAAACTTTGGAGGATATGCTTAGAGCATGCGTGATAGACTTTGGTGGTAATTGGGATTCTCATTTGCCATTGATCGAGTTCTCTTACAATAATAATTATCATGCTAGCATTAATATGGCACCATTCGAAGCTTTATACGGTCAAAAATGTTGTTCAGCTATCTGTTGGAATGAGATCGGTGAAGCTCAGCTTACTGGACCTGAGCTCATTCTGGAAACGACAGACAAAATCAAGAAAATTCGTGATAATCTTGTGACAGCTAGAAACCGTCAAAAGAGTTATGCGGATATACGACGCAAGCCCTTAGAATTTCAAGTCGGAGACCGTGTCCTACTCAAGGTATCCCCTTGGAAGGGAGTGGTGAGATTTGTAAAGAAAGGAAAACTTGCACCATGATATGTTGGACCATTTAAGATTGTTAAAAGAATTGGAAAGGTTGCCTATCGACTAGAGCTACCTCCAGAGCTTGGAAATATTCATCCGACTTTTCACGTGTCCAATTTATGAAAGTGTTTAGATGATGCTGATCTTCACATTCCACTCGACGAGATTCAAGTTGATGAAATGATGCACTTTGTCGAGAAACCTGTGGAGATAGTGGACCGTGCTATCAAACAGTTGAAGAACAAACGGATTCGATTAGTCAAGGTTCGTTGGGAGACCAAAGGTGGCCCGGAGTTTACTTGGGAACGTGAGGACCAAATGAAGACGAAATATCTGCAATTGTTTTCACAAGTTTCCTCTAGTTAAAATTTCGGGTCAAAATTTCCTAAAGTAGGGGAAAATGTGACAACTGTGTTCTGTAAACGATGCACGATGTAAAACAATTTCAATTATCAATAAAACATTGTGGTTTGGTGTTTCTATATGTGCTTTGGTGTTATTATGTGTGTAATTGTGTTTGGTGATTTTACGATTTGATTCGAGTTTGATTTCAAGCTTTAAATCGTTTTCTGGATGGTTATACGCAAACTGGTGCGTAAACGCAATCAATTTAATGCGACAAACACTCCGTGAGAATGACATAGGCTTAGCATACCTTAAACTACACTTACATAACTTAGAAATAAGATTTGGATGGTTTGCTGTGTCGAAAATAAGTTTATTAGATCGTAGGGACTATTTGTGTCAAACTGCGAAACTATGCCGATTCGTATAGTATCGAACATTCCGGAACTTGATCATAACCTAAACATGCCCTAAATATCCTTTACATAGCTTATAAATAGGCTTTGAGGTGTTTGATGCGATAAAACAAACTTATTTGATCAACAGAGACTAAAAGCGTCAAAAAGTGCACAAGTTTGCATTTTCGCGCATATCTTACTTTCTAAATATATCCGGACATCCAAAAATTTATGTAATCATTAAAATATTTTATTTTAGTGATTGGGATGCTAAAACTTCATTCGTTTTGCAATTTGGATCGTACACGCGTTTGTTACGATTTCCGTCTTAATTAACCGAACAACGCAACCGTACGACCAAACGAACCGACACCCGAAATGTTTTCAAGCATATTTCATGTTCCCTATGCTTTAACATCATTGTGGAGCTTGAAAATGAGCTTAACGGGTGTTAGAAGTGTTGAAAAGCGACGAAACAAGGTGCAGGGGCTAAACTGTCAATTTTTGAAAGTGCTGGTCAGCCAAGGCCCTTACGGACCGTATGCAAGAGTCGTTGCAGTCCGAAAGCAGTGCCCAGATCAGCAGAAATGAAGAAACATTAAATCTGGCCTGTTCCACATGCTCCAATGGTTTTTAACCCCTGATTTGCATAATATTGACTCGTATTTCATGTCCCCTTGTATTGCAATACCATGAGCCCACATGTATAGCCAAGATTGTGCCCTCTTTTGCAAGAAATGATCCTAATGGTTATGGTTTTCCAAAAATAGCATGGCCATTTCATTGTTGCAACTCACATTTGATCTAATTTCATTCTCTATGTTGATGTGCTTGCACTTCTTACCTGAGAATAATTAGATCAAACCTCCTTGGACCTTTTATAAGTCCTCTTTCATGCTTTTATGTATTTCAAGCATGAAAGTCAAACAGTGTTTGACTTTCTGCTTTGACCAGTCAATGGTCAACACGAAGTTCGTTTGAACTTCGCAACGTGAGCGTAATCAGGATGGTCATAGTCCCTTGTGACTATACCTAACTGATTACCACGTTGACTGGGCGTAGTGACGAGTCGTAGTTTCGGTCAAAATATGCATTTGTGCGTATTTTGTAACCAAACTATTTTAGGGTATCAAAACCGTTTGTTTTGATACCAAACCTGTTTTCTAACTTCGTTAAGCATGTTTTAACATGCTTAGCTCGTCACTTTTAGTTTAGTGCTTGTGTAGAGTCGTAAGTCAAGCGGTCTAAACCACCGCTTAGACTTTTGAACTCGACCCGTTTGGTCGATCATTAGGATCCGACCAAGCATGTTTAGTGACCATAGTTGTATAGGGAATAACCTTCCGAGGTTATACCTTATGGTCACACAGTTTAAGTAGTTGTATGATAGGTTGTTTATATGCCTTAGGTAAATGACCAAAATGCCCTTTTCATGTATAATTGGATTTTAAGCACATGTAACTTAACTTTTGCCATTTAAACAGATTATACAACATATTTAAACATGTTTAGGCATATAATACTTGTCATATGACTAGTTAGACGTCTCGAATGCGCGTTTGCGCGAACGACGCATTAAAGTAACATACGCTACCTTAATGGTCGTAATGGGTCGAAAGCACTTAGGATAGGTACCGATTAAGGATGCAGGCATTGTTAAACCATATCACATGAGTTCCAAGACTCATTTGGTTTACAAGACCTCATCCTATCCGATCTTCCGATTTAGGTTTCGATTATTTATCTAGCGATCCGATACTAGGTACCACTTGATTCCTTGATTGCCCGAGCACTGTTAGTTCATTAAATCAAGGATACCCTACAATCTCAAGTGAGTAGATAGTTCCCCTATTTTAATGTTTTCAATTGTTTTGGGGTGATTCATATGTGTTAAACAATTTTCGATTCTTTAAACGATTTCAATGTTTTCAAAAACGAATACTATGGTTTATATTAAACGATAACGATTTCGATAATGTGAACAAACTTTTTAGACGTATTTACATAACGAATGACATTCATTAATTTTGGCCGAACCGACCAGTATTAGGTTATGGTACCATAGGATCTTACAAATCCCGTTATCGGACAACACCCATGGTTATGTATGGGGGTTATGTGGGTAACGACTAAATCTGATGATTGTTAACTTACCCTTTGGTGGTTTGTTAATACGAGTTGAATGAGAAACGAGAAACGAGTTATGAAGGTTTGAATGTTATTAGCGAAACGACCAAAAGTAGTTTCACAATTAAAACGGGTTAAACGATTTGAGACGAGTTAAACGATTTGAGACGAGTTAAACGATTTGAGACGAGTTAAACGATTTGAGACGATTTGAAACGAGTTAAACGATTTGTGTAAACGATTGGTTTTTGGTTAGTGTTTAGATAACAGGACGGGTATAATGTGATGAAAACTTGGTAGATACGCCGCTGGTACTTCTTATATATAAGTGTTTTCATCATATTACATACCGTGGCGTTATTTAGTTCACTTGGGTAAACGATTTCGAAACGATGACACACAACGATGTTTTCTAAACAATATAAACCATACGAGTTTTATTAACGAGTTTTTACGAGATGATTTACGATCTGGTTTACTAAAACAAATGTTTTGGGGTTAAGAATCATGGCTACGAGATTTTATTAACTATAACCAACTGGTTTTGAGTTGGTTAAACATATTGCAATACTAAACACTTTTCAAAAACAAGGTTTCACTTTTCAAAACAAGGTTTTCAATTATCGACTCATGTAGTCAAACAAGGTATTGCAACATGTATACGAGCCATGAATCCGATACTCTCACAAAACCTATGTACTCGCCGACACTTCTTTGCTGACTTTTATTTTCACATATGTTTCAGGTGGTGATTGATGATGTTGATTACTAGGATGCATGCTAACTTAGGACTGGACGAGGCCATAGTGACTAAATAACAATGATAGATTATGTTTAACTGTTTGTTTCAACTTTCAAAGACAATATTTAATACTTAATATCTAAATAAAACGAAACTTTTTGTAACCATGGTTTTGAAACAATAATTCTGTTACAACACTCCCCGACGTTTCTGCCATGATTTGTTGTTTTACGTGCTCGGGGTGTGACACCCTCCCATTCGAAAATTGGCCGCAAGGGACCCCACTTCTCTTTTGAATAAAATATTCCACCTTGTTTCCTTGATATTGTACACAAAATCTATTGGTTAAACACTTGTGGAAGATAAAAGTGATTAGAACCAAAACTTCACTTCATTAACATTTTCTAACTTTCAAAACATCATCTTCTTCTCTCCCTCTCCCTTGCTTTCGGCCGACCACAGACACCCACACCTCCATCATTTTCACTACATTTCAAAGCAATCCAAGGTTACTACAAGGTGTAAGAAGGCAATCCATGAAGGTGTGAAGCAATAGAAGTTCAAGGACCTTCTTGTGGAGCTTTTAACCACTTGATTTCATCATTCTTCATCCTTCTCGTGCCACTTCCCTAGCCAATAGAGCTAGTTGTAAGCTTCCTAAACACTATTTTAGTTCATGTTTATGTTATGTACATGTCACACCATCTTTGTAACTAAACTTTAAAAGATGAAAATGTGAAGATCTTACATAATCATGAAGAAAACAAGTAATTTTACTGATTTTTGGTGTATGTGATGAAGTTGTTGATGTTGAATCTTGTGTGTATGTTTAGATCTAGCATGATGAGCTTGTTAGAAGCATAGATCTAACAAGTTTAAGCATGGATCTTGAAAGATCCATGGTTAAACTTGAAGATGAAATTGTGAAACACTTATGTGAACTTGAAAGATGATTCTTGAAGCATGAACTTGTATTCTTGAAGTCACTAAGTGTATGTAAAACTAACTTTTGAAACTAAAATCCATGAAAAGTTTGTTTAAGGTTCATCATGAAGCTTGTTTATGAAAGATTTAAAGATGTTAAGTATGGATCTTGAAAGATCCATGATGAAACACGGTTTTAAACATAAGGATCTTTCTAATGAACATAAAGATGGTTTTTGAACATGATTTTCTAGACTTTGAAACCATATAACTCATGGATGGATTTATTAGTAAATTAAAGTTTCATAAAAAGTTTGTTTAAAATTTTCAAGAACACCTAATTTTGAAAGATCATGGTATGTAAAGTGTAGATCTAAAAGACTAAACATTTTTAGCAAAAATCAAGTTCACCATAATGTTTTACATGAAGAAATTGGTGTATGTTATTGGTGAAAATTGTTTTTGGTGATAAAAAGAAAATAAACACATGTTTTGAAAACATGGAAAACCTCCATTTTTAGGGGAAACTATGTCAAAAATTTTATAAAATTTTGATACTTAGAAAAATATAAGTTTTAGTGAAACATATTCCACAGAAATTCACCTAAAAATATTTATCAACGTTTCCTAATTTTTGTATAAAATTCAAGCTAAGAAATAATGATCTCTTCAATTTAAAATTAATATTAAGTATGTATATTTTTAGGAAAAATATATATATTTAGTGATCACCAAATTTTGTGCTAAGTGTATATTATGTGTATTATATGTAGTAGTGTATTAGAAACTTTAAAAATACACTAAATACTCCCAAGGAGTATAAATACCAAAATACACATACAAATACATATGGATACCTATGTATACAGGTATACAAAAATCTTCATAAGGAGATTATATGGACAAATACAAAAAAATATATTTATATAAATATATTCCACAAACACATGGACTTTGGACAATTTTTGGACGTAACTATATATATTTGGACAAATATATAACTATTACCAAGTAATGGAAATTATACAAAAATCGGGTGAACAACAAGAATATATATATATATATATAGGGAGCCGCTAGAATGAGAACCACCACGAGTTGTAAGAACCACGAGAACCGCGCCCCGCGGGTGGCCGTTGACCACAAAAATTTTTTTACACCTAGATCCGTATATTTTAACACCGGGGGTAAATTTTGGGTTCAAACGGCGCGCCCGAGGGGGTAGTTTTTTACGCCCAAAGTTTGGTTAAAAAAAAAGAAAAATTAAAAAAACCCAAACTTTGGGCGTAAAAAACTACCCCCTCGGGCGCGCCGTTTGAACCCAAAATTTACCCCCGGTGTTAAAATATACGGATCTAGGTGTAAAAAAAATTTCGTGGTCAACGGCCACCCGCGGGGCGCGGTTCTCGTGGTTCTTACAACTCGTGGTGGTTCTCATTTTAGCGATCCCCTATATATATATATATATATATATATATATATATATATATATCTAAAAGCATGACAAAATATATATATTTAATACAAGTCTTAAAAATATATTATTTTTAAGAAATATAATTCCAAAAAGTAATAAAGATCAAAATATTGATTTTTGGTAAATAATGTAAAATACAAAGGTATTTACATAAAAATACAAAAGTATTTACATAAAAAAACAAATATACTTTCCTAAGTATACTTGCACAAAACTAATATTGAGAATATTATTTCACAAAATACTTATATTTAGAAATAAACAATACAAATTAAAAGTGCAAACACACGACGAACGGGCGAGACCCGACAAACAATGGCGCGACCCTCACAAAAGATGAGCATCCAAAAGACAAATACATAAACCTAAGATGGTGACTTGTACTTGTTTAATACAAGTCCAGTGACTAACGTACATAGAACACTTATAGGTCACGACGCTTTCGAACACAGCCGGTGAAGTTTACGACGCGAGTTACGCAAAACTCTGAGTTCATGTCCACACTTTTAAACTTGTACGTGTTTTCTAAACTTGGGGAAAATACATGTACAATGGTATGTAGACCATAAAACTAAGGAATGACACGTAGATCATGTGACGAATACGGTACCATAAGCACAATTAATAAACGTATACATTTAAACCGGGGAAATAAAAGGTTAGATCTAATGGGTTTCAGGAAACATCACTCTTGGCCTACTTCTACCAAAGAGTGCTTTTGTGTCTCAGTCGATCTCAACAAAAATGCCTAGGTTTGGTGGCTTCCTATGTCGTGACATATGTTAATGTCGTAGCTAAACATTAGCGATCTCGTATTCCTTACATTTACAGAACTCAGTTTACAGATACGTTTTACAAATTACATACCATGTTTTCACAGTAGTATACAACTATTCTATACATGTATTTCAGGTAATTAAGTGGATATGCGCGCGGTCCCTTTTGTTCAGGGATGTTGTTTGTATTTCAAGTTGTTACGTGTCGAGGCTGCAATGCCACTTTTGGTTGGATTTGGTTGTTATATCACACCTCCTGTGGAGATATAATGATCAAAACCTTTATGTTTGTTTTTGAACTAAAGTTGTAAACTCTTCAAACAATTAACTTATGTCGTGTCGTGAACTTAAAACTTAACTTTTGTTTTGGATGATGAACTATTTATGGCATTATGGAGTTATTTTACATACATGTAGTATGCACACCTGTTGTATGCAATGAGAACCTTTCAGATCACACCTCGTGTTTCCGCCTTAGAAAGTGGTGTGATATAAACAACGATACCACCAGCTCAGTGCGTGAGCTCCCGCGGCCGCCCGCTCTCGGGGCAGGGGTCGGGGGTTGCGACAGAAGGCGGTATCAGAGCCACAGCCACTAGTTTAAGCCATTTAGGTGTTTTGTTAATACCTAAATTTTAAACAATTTTGTTAGAAAATAATTTATGTGATTCTGTGTAAATACGTATATTAGTTGTTTGACAATTTGTTAGTTTAAGTATGAGTGAGCAAGGTACATCTGATGCTTACGATCAATTAGATAGTTCCCCAAAAAATGAAGGCACCTCATCTCAGCCAACTTCCTCAGGATACTCTATTGATACTGAGGAAGGAATCTTTGTCTTTAAGGCACAATCTGAGGAACCATTTACTACAAAAAAGAAAGGCTGGTTTAGTAAGGAGCGTATGAGAGGAGGAAAAGGATGAAGAAATTACAACAATGGAGAGCACTAGCTAAAGCAAATAGAGAAGTGAATAACCAAACCCAGGAAGTTACTAGACCATTAAGGGAAGAGGAAATTGATAGGCAGTTAGCTGATTTCCACATGTTAGCAACCACCGCAGCAGACCTTAATCTGAACCAAACAGCTAAACCAGAACTTATACCCTTATTCCCCAGCAAATCAATGGAGCTAGAACCAAACCAGGAAAACCAATTCCCAATCCCAGCATTTGACCCAATTGAGATACCTAGAATCCCAGCACCAACCCCTCCAGAGTATGATCCATGGGGGGATGACCATAGGTCGTATCGGGAATTATATCCTCAGGGAGAACTAGTACCAGTACAAAATCCCATAGCACAATATACCGACCTGAACCCTTTAGATCCGTGGTGGAATAACCTCGAGGCAATTCAGGATGTAGTAACACCCCATACCCATACGAAGAACCCACACCACGATACCCTGACCTAGTGCCAGCACCACTACCACCTATGAGCGAAGAAAGTGAGTAGGAAATTCGCTCATATGGCGAAGAGTTAGTTGAAGAAGGAAATAGAATCTGGCAGATAGGAGAGAAACTCGTCTGGAAATATGACGAGCGTATATAACAGTTTTAGACAAACCAACAACTAATAATATATATATATATACGTGTGTAATGTGGTACTTGAAAAAAATTCAACTAGAATAGATAACCTAATAACTATCGAGGCAAAATTACTAGTGTGTTTAATTTTCAGTTGTAATATGTAATCGATGCATATCTATAGATATTTATAAAAAGAGTAAGTCACAATGCTCGACGTTTTTTATCAATCTGCTTATGTGATTGTTTGTGTTTATCTTATTCTGTAATATTAATACCTGATAATGTTTACAATTCAGATGGACAACAAAGTAAATTAGGAAAACCAGAATAATGATAATAACGGAAACCAAGTGAATAACAGTGCCATCGAACACATAGTAGCACAAGGAATCATAGATGCTGTGCCATATATCATTAAGACTGTTATAGAAGTAGAAAATAATAAATCTATATTCGGAAGTAAACGTGCACCCACTGAACTAAGTCGTAGCATGAATGAAAATCACGGGCCACTTATTCAAATGCCAATTCCAAAAAGAAGAAGGACTACCTCATATGGTTGTTCTTATAAGGAATTTTAGGCATGTAAACCAATATAATTTTCAGGCAATGAAGGAGCCATTGCAGCCTAACGCCGGATAGAAAAGACAGAAGCAGTCTTAAAAATAAGTAAATGTGTAGAAGATAATAAGAATATGCTTGCTTCTAATCTTTTTAAGAACGTAGCCTTAGAGTGGTGGAATACCATTCTCTAGTCTAGGGGAAGTGATAGAGTTTATAACATAGAATCGACCAACTTTAAGGAGATGGTTGAAAGGAAATTATGTCTTCCTCATGAAAAAAAAAACAGATTGCGAACAAGTTCTTAAACCTTAAAATGACTAGAATAGACTAAAAGGATCATACTACCATATTCTTCGAATATGCTAGGATAGTACCAACCTTAGCCTCACCAGAACAAGTATTAATCTCCTGTTACATCTGGGGATTAATCAGTGAGATCAGACATGTAGTCAAGGCAGCTAGATCACAAACCATAGAAGAAGAAGTAGAACTAGCCAACACTCTGACTGATGAATTGGTACACACACAAGAGGAAAACCAGATAAAGGACCTAGCTCAAAAGCTTATCCAAAAATTTTGTTACGGGAATACCTACCGTGGGAAAGGTACAGGTTCTACCACTTCACCCAACTGCAAGTATTGCAAAAAGAAGCACCCGGGAAGGTGCTCAATATACCTCAACTTTTGCAAAATATCTGGACACAAGGAAGAAGACTGCAGGAAGAAAGCTAGCAATATGCTATGCTTCGATTGTGGAGAAGCTAGTCATATCAAACCAAACTGCCCGAAACTAGCTCTAGCAACAACCAGCAAAACTAAGGCAACTGAAGGACCCAAGAAGAATGCCAGAGCATTCATTCTAACAGCTGAGGAAGCTAAGATAATCTCGGATGTGATTGTCGGTACGTTTTTAGTTAATGACATTTTTGCTAAAGTATTATTTGACTCTGGTGCAAACCAAAGTTTTATCAGTACTTCTTTTTACAAACTTCTCAACCAACCATTAACTAAACTTCAGTAACACTGTCTTGTAGAGACAGCAAATGGAGATTCAATTAATATAAGCGAAATCCTACAGGGAGCAAGGATAAAAATTCTAAACCATAATTTACTACTAACATTTACCCAATGAATCTAGCAAGATTCGATATTATATTAGGAATGGATTGGTTGGTAACAAATCATGCTAATCTTTTATGTGATCAAAAGTCAGTACAAGTAAGTACACCAAAGGGTGAAAGGATCACAATTAAAGGAGATAAGCCAACCAGGTCAACAAAATTCATCTCTGTGATGAAAGCTGGAAGTTATGCAAGGAAAGGATGAATAGTGTATATGATTTCCATAATCATTAACACTAAAAGAAAAGAATTAAAAGATATTCCCGTAGTATCTAAATTCTAAGACGTTTTTCTAGAGGAATTACCTGGATTACCGCCAGATCGCTAGGTTGAATTTAGGATTCACCTGATACCAGGGATGGCACCGATTGCCAAAGCGCCATACCGACTAGCACCGACGAAGATGCAGGAACTGAAGAAACAGTTGGACGAACTACTTGAAAAAGGTTTTATACACCCTAGTTCATCGCCATGGGGAGCACTAGTATTATTTGTCAAAAAGAAGGACGGATCAATGCGTATGTGCATTGATTACAGAGAATTGAACAAGGTTACGATTAAAAATCGATACCCACTACCAAGAATTGATGATCTGTTTGATCAACTTCAAGGAGCACATAAAAGTATTTACATAAAAATACAAGTATACTTTCCTAAGTATACTTGCACAAAAACAATATTGAGAATATTATTTCACAAAATACTTATATTTATTTTTGGAAAATAATATAAGTAACATATATGGACAAGTTAAAAATAAAGTTTTTTTTAACACTTATTATTTTGGCAAAGACTACATACACAAATATATATTTTTGGGAAATAAAATATATATTTAGAAATAAACAATACAAATTCAAAGTGCAAAGACACGACGAACGGGCGAGACCCGACAAACAATGGCGCGACCCTCACAAAAGATGAACATACAAAAGACAAATACATAAATCTAAGATGGTGACTTGTACTTGTGTGATTCAAGTCCAGTGACTAACGTACATAGAACACTTATAGGTCACGACGCTTTCGAACACAGCCGGTGAAGTTTACAACGTGAGTTACGCATAACTCTAAGTTAATGTCCTCACTTTTAAACTTTTACGTGTTTTCTAAACTTGGGGAAAATACATGTACAATGGTATGTAGACCACAAAACTAAGGAATGACACGTAGATCATGTGACGAATACGGTACCATAATGTTGGTGCACTAAATGTCTGCTGATTATGTCATTATCAAGTCTTGTGTCTAGGATTGTTTGAATGATTACACATTAGGGTTTAAATTAGGGTTTTTATGTTGTAAAGATGAGATTTCGCTTGAAAGGGTATTGTTATGCTTGAAGCGAAATCAACATCACATGATTTCGCTTCAGACTTCCTCAAGCGAAATCTTATGCTCTATATATAGATGTGTTGGTCATTTGAAGCAAGATGACTTGGTCATTGTATGTGAGACGAAGTGCTGACGGATTTGTATCAGAAAACCTTGTAAAAGCACTCAAACTAATCCGAAAAGAAAGATTAAAAGGATTAGAGCTGTTATGACTTTATGTGCATTGATTCCGCCTTTACACATGAAGATGAACTGCCTTAACTGACTTTTAGAGGTCGTACAACGGTCCAACAAGTGGTATCAGAGCTCAGGACGAGGAGTTCATACCATAGCAGCGGATTATCTTCTTTCTACTCATTTCTTTTTACATTTTTCAGATCTGAACAAGTTCCAACGGTCGAAATGGTCTAATTTTCGAGTATAACGTGTAAAACTGAGTTTTAACAAAGCCTACAAAGTTTCGGACTTAAATTCAGATTAAAACTCATTAAAAATGACCTAAAACTAGGTTTCGCTTGAAAGTGTTCGAAGATAACAGGTTGATTTCGCTTCAGACCAGACTGTTTGGACTGGTTCGCTTGAAACTCCTGAAGCGAAACAGATACTTCCTGAAGCGAAATAGTAGGTTTCGCTTGAAATTCCTGAAGCGAACTTGTATATGTTGGATTTCGCTTGAAGACATCCTGAAGCGAAATAGAGGATTTCGCTTGAAACTAATTGGTTTGAAAACTTGTTCTTTTGAAGCGAAATAGAGGATTTCGCTTGAATCAGTTTTGCTAACTGATTTCGCTTGAACAGTTTATTAAACTGTTTTCGCTTGAACTTGTTGATTTCTCAAAACTTAAAAATTTTTCTAAGTGTTTGACTGATTTTTCAGGTACGTTCACAATGGATGATATTTTCTTGAACCCGTTTGGCGATATGTACGCATTCGCAGGAAACTCGGGAGATGATACTTCTACAAACAACAACAATACGAATGAGAACGAGAATACACCGAAAGAAAGAAAGAAAGAAGCTTCGGAGTCCGAAAGCGCATTTGGAACGTTTAACAAACCTCCTAAGCTGATGGCTATAGAAGATTATAGCAGGTGGGCAACAAAGTTCGAAGATTGGTTGATGGCATTTGCTTTTCCTTGCTGGAAAAGTATGAAAAATGGTTTTGCCCAAGGAAAGAAGAATGGTGAAGCATTAAGATCAGTTGAAGAGATTGATAATTTTGTGGCTGAGCAAAAATGTGTGGCATTATTGTTTCAATCGGTGCGTGAAGACATCATTTCGCTGATAGATTACTCTAATTCTAAAGACTTATGGGAAAAACTCAAAAAGAAGTGTCTTGGAAGCAAAGAGATAGTAAAAAACAAAAAGAAACTTCTTAGGAAAGAGTTTGATTTGTTTGGTTGTATAAAGAACGAGTCAGTGTGTAAAATGATCGAACGGTTTGGTCATCTGAAGCTAGAATTAGTAAGACATGAGATTGACATTTCTGAAGAAGATCTTATCGACAAATTGTTCGATTCGTTGCCTGATGAGATGGATTGGAGATATTATGCGATGATGCTGAAGAATACCATCAAAGAACCAGAAAAGCTGACATTAGATTTGCTGATTGAAAAACTCGAGAGTCATGAGCTAGAGTTGAAAAAGACGTACAAAGTTAATCAGTCATCTTATCAACAGAATCTGGAATTGTACTATCCAAAAAGCATGATGCCGAAAGCTACTTCTCCAAAAACTGCATTTTCTGCTGAGAATGTTTCTACAGTTGGAAAAGAGAGTCAAAGTGGTCAAAGCAGTGGAAGCCATAGTGGTTATCACAGTGGATCTACATCTTCTACAAATCATTCTGATGCGAAGTTTTCTTGCAATATTGCGATAGATCTGAAGAACGCACAGAATTTTGATGCGGAGTCGGCCAAGCAACAAATGGTCTTTCTGGCGTCTGTTCTGGAATCCTATGAAGGATTGGTGGCTGGAAAAATCAGGAATACAAATCTGACGAAAGAAGACTACGATCAGATAGATCCTGAAGAAATGGAGCTGATAGACATTCGTTGGGCAATGGCAAGTGCAGTCCGACGTGCACAACGCTTCATGGAGATTACAGGGAGAAAAACAATTGGTGGTGCTTCTACCAAGCTGGGGTTTGATAAATCGAAGGTGACTTGTTTCAAATGTAAGCAGAAGGGTCACTTCAAACGAGAATGCCGAAACGCTTATACTGATGAGTCAGAGAACCCTTTCAGAGATGATTATTACAAAAAGGCAATCTATCATCAGAATAAATCTGAGCCGCCTAGATTGAAGCAAGTTGAAGATAACAGAGACAAATCAAGGGCTCTTGCTGTGATTTATGATGATGAGGGGTATGATTGGAGTAAGGAAGTTCTACCGGAAGAAGATGCGGTTGGTTACGCATTCATGGCAAGCAATGATGAACCTAAGCCATGGAAAGATGATCGTACTGAGGAAGAGAAGTATCACTACCGGAAGATGACTGCTGAAACCAAGATTATCAGACTTTCTGGTATCTTTCTGGAAGCTAGAAGAGCAAACAGATGGGATCCAGATAGAGAGTGCTATCTTGATAGGTATGGCAACATTGCAATTGATGACAAAACGCTAGATATCGAAGCCATTATCAAGGAGTACAAAGAAGAAGATGAATATTGGCAACATAAGTGGTGGGGAACTCCAACTTCGAAAATGATTGAAGAAGAAAAAGAGAAAGAGAGAAAGGAGAAAGAGGAAAAAGAGAAGAAAGAAAAGCAAGTTGATACAGGCATAATTGATACTACGCAAGAGTTGATAGCTGAGAACCTGGGAGTGATGGCTGACAAAGTGTTAGCTGCAAAAGCACTTGAGGTAGATCCTAATTCTGTTACTGAGTCAAAGGAGTCGGTCAGTCAAAGTGTGTCAACAAATGCGTCAGGTAACAAGAATGAGTCAGGTAAAAAGTTTGATGGAAATGCTGACTGCAAAAATTGCACCAAACAATGCAATTTTTGTAGCACTGTCACGTATCTTAACAATGAGAAAATCAAGAATCTGACAACAAAAGTTAGAAATGTTGAAAATCAGATTCTCGATCGTGACAAAAGTGTAAGAGCTTCAACTGAACGGAACAAAGAATTAACGGCTCAAATTGAAAATGATAAAATTGAACGTGAGAAAATAAAATCTGAAAATGAAAAGTTAATTCTTGAAAACCGTCAAATTTCTGAAAAATTTGAGAAATTGAAAAGCATTGTCAAAGATAGTGATGATCGTAATGGCAAAACATTTAAAGAAAATGAACATCTAAGAGCTGTTTTGAGATTAAAAGAAGAATCGATTAATGAACAACTGGATCAAATTGCTAAACTGAAACTTAAAGTTCAAGAAGCTGAAATTGAGAATGAACGAATCCAGTTGAAGCTTAACAGCTATAAATCGGCAAGCTTTGTTTTGCAGCATATTGTTCCTAAACCTATAGGGAAAAACAAAGATGGCGAGGATGTGTTTTCTGATGGAACGGGTGTAGGTTTTCACAAAGTTCCACCGCCAATTTTAGACAACTACACGAAAAAGCAGTCTAGTTTGTTGGAAATTGAGGAAGAAAGTGAAGTTAAACTTCCTGAAAACATTGATGTCACGTTCACATCTTCCAATGACGAGGGTGTCCAAAGTGATGTGGTGAAAAGTGTGATAGACAAAGTGCTTAAACCGGATTGTGACACTTCTGAGGAGGATGGGGGTTTCTTGGACAAATACATTCAGAAATCAAAGTCCAAAAACAACTTAAGTGATGAACCGGGTCTTGTAATGTACAAGATGGCTGGATCTGATAAGTTGTTTTCGGATTCTGAATTTCCCATTGAGAATGTTAACATGAACAAATTGACAAATGTTTTCAAGTTAGTTGAAGTTGAGTTGTCAGAGGTGAACAGTTTGAGTCAAACAAAAAGGCAAATGAATTTTGAGAAAGATAAATCTTATTACAAAAAGCCTATTGTTCCATCACGTTTTTATAATAACAATAGAAACAATTGGTCGGGTGGTTATCGAGGTGGTAAGAGTTATCAGAAAAAGAATTTTCAAAACAGAAGGTTTGCTGAAAAGAAGGTGTTTGTAAATGGTTCAAGTTCACTTTCGGATGAGGAAAATGAAATTTTTTCAAAATCAAATGAAGAGTTCTTTGAGAAAAGAGCTTCACATTATCAGTCTGAAGGCACAAGTCGAGTTGTTGATACTCGTACATGTTTTAGATGTAATCAAGTTGGTCACATTGCACGAATGTGTACCAATGTGAAGCCTAAGATTGAAAATGTGAAGTATCAACAGAAGAAAGTTGATGTGAAGTGTAAAGCACCAATCGTTGTTGAGAAAAAGAATGTGAAAAATGACAACATCAAATTGAAAAATGAACCCGTAAAGAAAGTGGTAACTAAAAATGACAAATTTTACAAGAGGGTTGCATTAACTGAACAAATTTGGAAACCAAAAACAGAGAAGAAAATTTCAACTTCTGAAGTGAAAAAGGCTGAAGAATCAATTTCGGTTGATTATAATGCAAATTTTCCACCTTTGAAGGCTGAAAATTTCAAAATTCAAATTGCTAGAGTCAAGGTTACACCTAAGGCTGATGAGGCCCTGGTGGACACCATGTTCGAATAAGCAGTTTGAATTGCCGGAGCTTCCTGGATCGCGAAGCATGAATCGGCATCTTTATTGAAATATTTTAAAATCAATTTGTGGTATATGCAGGATCTTCCAAGAGCCATTTCAAGATGGATCATGGATAGTGGCGCATCTCGACATATGACAGGAAAAACTGCATTGCTGTATGATGTGAGAAACATTAATGGTGGTTATGTAGGATTTGCAGGTCATGAAGGTGGTAGAATTGTTGGTGAAGGAACGTTATCCAATGGGATTGTGACGTTTGAGAGAGTTAACTACATCACTGAGCTGGAGAACAATCTGCTTAGTATCTCGCAGATTTGTGACAATCAGTATACTACTCACTTCACTGATAAAGAATGTTTGATTTTGAAACCTGGTTTTGTTGTTCCTGAAGAATGGATTATTATGAGGGCACCTAGAGTGAATGATTTATATGTGTTAGACATGTCTGTAGCAACTACAACTACTGGTCAAGCACATTGTTTCGTGTCTAGAGCAACTGAGAAAGAATCAAGATTGTGGCACCGAAAGATGGGGCATATACATCTAAGGAAGATGAATCAATTGGTGCACAATGATTTGGTATTAGGTGTTAATATCAAAGGTTTTCATCTGGAAGGGGAGTGCATTAGCTGTGTCAAAGGCAAGCAGAAGAAAAAGTCACACCCTAAAAAGCAAGTCAATTCAGTTTCGAGACCTCTGGAAAGACTTCACATGGATTTATTTGGTCCAGTGAATGTCAAAAGTATTACAGGAGATTACTATTGTTTGGTCGTTACTGATGATTATTCCAGATTTTCGTGGGTTTCTTTCTTGAAGACGAAAGATGAAACATTTGACAGTTTGATGAGTCTGTTCAGGAAGATTGAGAATTTGTACCAAAGGCGTATCAAGAAAATTCGAAGTGATAATGGTACTGAATTCAAGAACAGCAAGATGGAAGAATTTTGTGATGAAAGAGGTATTTTGCATGAGTTTAGTGCTCCGTACACTCCGCAGCAGAATGGAGTCGCAGAACGCAAAAACCGGACACTAATTGAGACGGCTAGAACTATGCTCGCAGATTCAAAGTTACCGATAAATTTTTGGGCTGAAGCTGTTTCCGCCGCATGCTATACGCTCAACAGGGTTCTTACTGTCAAGAAGTTCAACAAAACATGCTTTGAGCTAATCAATAATCGCAAACCGAATTTGAAGTATCTAGAACCGTTCGGGTCACCTTGTACGGTTATAGAGCCTTTTGGGAAGTTTGGTCCGAAGTGCATTGAGGGAATATTTGTTGGTTATTCAAATCCATTGCGACGTGTCTTCGTTCCAAGTGAGAAGCGGATTATTGAAGCTGCAAATGTTGAATGTCAAGGTTATACTATGCCGCCGCAGAATCCTGGTGATTCATGGCGTTATCATTATGACACAATGTGGGATTCGTTTGACATGAGAGAAGAATCAGAGGATGATGAAGATTTCTTTGATGAGTTGGATATTTTGCGTGAATATGAGTCGCAGTTAAGATTCCCAGCTGAGTATTCGAGGAGACCATGGGAAACTTCAAATGATGATGAAGCAGGTCCAAGTAATGCTGGTGAACATGATGATGTCCAACAGAATGAAGTTGCTCAGGATAATCAGTCGGCTCAGAATGATAATCTAGAAGCTGAAAACATGCCAGTATTTGATCATGGTGATTCAGATTCAAATTCTGAGGGGGAGCAAATTCAGATTTCAAGTCAAACAAACCAAGTTGGTGAACAAGATGCAGAGCAGAATGTTACTAATCTGGAGGGAAATGTAGATGTTCAAAGTGAAGTGATGCCGCGAACTTTTTCATATCATCCAGAGGAGTTGATCATAGGAGAATTGCAAGCAGGCGTTCGCACTCGAAATCAGATTGATAAAGGGCTTACTTGTTTTTATACAAAAGTTGCTCCTTTGCAAACTGAATTCTCGTTAAGTTGTTTTATCTCGCAGGTTGAGCCAAGAACTTACAAAGAGGCGCTTACTGAAGACTCTTGGGTCAATGCTATGCAGGAGGAACTTAGTCAATTCGAAAAATTGGGAGTGTGGAAGTTAGTTGATTTGCCGGATGGTCATAGGAAAATAAACACTAAGTGGGTGTTTAAGTGCAAGAGAGACGATAGAGGAGTTGTCGTAAGGAACAAAGCTCGACTCGTTGTTCAGGGATTTAGTCAACAGGAGGGAGTTGATTTTACCGAAGTCTATGCTCCTGTAGCACGACTAGAGGCGATCAGAATTTTCCTAGCATTTGCGTCTTGGAAGAACTTCAAAGTATATCAGTTGGATGTTAAATCGGCGTTTCTTTATGGGAAGGTTAAAGAGGAGGTTTATGTCGGTCAGCCGCCGGGCTTTACCGATCCAATCCACAAAAACAAGGTCTACTTATTGGACAAAGCGCTGTATGGTTTACATCAGGCCCCGAGAGCCTGGTACGAGACTTTGTCTCAACACCTACTCGCTAACAAGTTCATTCGTGGAAAAGTGGATGCCACTCTCTTCACTAAAGAGGTCGATGGTCATCTTCTGATAGTTCAGATTTATGTGGACGATATAATCTTTGGGTCAACAAATGAAAATCTATGCAAAGATTTTGAATCAGTGATGAAGCAGAAGTTTGAAATGTCATCAATGGGGGAGATGAAATTCTTTCTCGGATTACAAGTTGAACAACTTCCTGAGGGAATTTTCATTCATCAGTCAAAGTACGTTCATGATATTCTAGAGAAATTTGGGATGTCAAGTTCTACTCCAGCTGCTACCCCACTTGCAACAAATCATGGGATTCACCCAGATCTCACCGGAGACAGGGTTGATGAAACTTTTTATCGATCCATGATAGGTTCTCTAATGTACCTAACTGCTTCACGTCCTGATATCATGTACCCAACGTGCCTCGCAGCAAGATTTCAGTCTAACCCAAGAGCATCGCACATGATTATTGTGAAAAGGATATTGTGCTACCTGAAAGGAACTCCTTCATTGGGGTTGTGGTATCCTAGAAAAGGCGACTTTATGCTCGAAGGGTATTCCGATTCGGATTTCGGATGCTGCAAAGTCAATTCAAAATCAACAACTGCAGGATGCCAGTTCTTTGGTCCTAGATTGGTTACCTGGCAGTGTAAGAAACAAATGTCTGTGGCGTTATCTACTTGTGAAGCGGAGTACGTATCTGCTAGCAGTTGCTGCTCTCAGATCTTGTGGATACAGCAACAGATGCGCGACTACGGTTTGCAGTTTATTAACACACCTCTTTTTGTTGATAATGAGGCCGCAATAAATATAACTAAAAATCCAGTACATCACGCTAAAACTAAACACATAGAAATTCGTCATCACTTTATTCGTGATTGCTTTGAGAAAAAGTTGATACGAATTGAGAAAATCCACACTGATGAACAGAAAGCTGATTTACATACCAAAGCTTTTGATAAAAATCGGTTTACATATTTGTTAAAACTGAATGGTATGAAGCTTCTGTCGGTGTCGGATGGTATACTTGGCGTTGATGAGAGTACTGTTGCGGATGAAGACGAGAAACAATCTGCAATGGTTTGTCGAATTTTTACTTGTTTTGGTATTTAGGGGGAGTAGATGTTTGTACATAGTTATTTTCAGAAAATACAAAAACAGTAAAAAATGCAAAAATACAAAAACATGATAAAATCTGAAAAAGAGCTTGTGTATATAGGGAAAATGATAGTACATCAGCTAGACGATCACAGTATGCTAAAGATTTGGATAGTTTAAAAGAGTTAAACAATCTTACTGATGATGTATCGATAGGTTTTCATACATTTAGTAGATTTATTCGGGATATAAACCTAAATTCAAACTTGTGAATTCGTGGGGAACACTACTTGGATATATAGGTAACCCCTGAAATCTCGTTTGAAAGGTCTCGTAATCTGATATACTAGGTCTTTATACTCAATGATGTCTGGGGTATTATTCCGGGACTTCTGCTGAACGGTAGTTCTGACCTAGTCCCTAGCTAATACTTGCTGCAATGCTTGAAACACAGCATTAAACCCTCAGCATGCTGAAACAATAAAATTGATATATGCTGCTGTTGTAAGCAAAAAGATCCTCTAAAGGGGACACACCGAAAAGTCGAAGCTGATATCTCTCTGCGTATACGGAAGTATCGATCTGAGATCCCTCGGCCCTCGCATACCTAAATTATATACAGATATCATTGTAGTATTCTCACCTGTAAGACTGATTATTGAGATTCTGGATACGGGAGTATATTCAAGAGGTGGGACACATGAATGATCTAAGTTCTTAATTCATCTAAATCGTATCCTGAGTAAATTGAAATTTGTGTGGAAATTTAAGATGGATCAGTATATCGACAATCGAGGTAAATTGTTTAAATCTGAGTATGTAATGTAGCTTAACGGTACTTGTGTTTTGTCTAAAAAGCTGATATGATTCCCTGACACGCTCACCAAAATTTGTTTGTAAATAGTTTATTTTGTTTACTTTCTGCAATTTAAGTTTTCTGTATTTTATTTCTTAGTTTAGAATACTTTGATAAAATACAAAAAGATTTTATTTCTGCTATTATTTTCCGACAAACCAAAGTGGAAAGTTGATTGTTGGATTCTAAGATGTTTGAAGCAGATGCAGGAAATTCTGGACTGAAGAATGAGGAGAGCTTACTTTGATGAAGTTTGAATTGTTTGAAAAGTCAAAAACAAGTTCATTAACTTGATACTTGTTATTTTCAGAAAATGTTTGAAATTTTTGTTTTAAAATCAGTGTGTTTCGTCAAAAGATCAACCAAGGTCATTAATTTGGACTTGGTAGATTAATTGAGTAATCAGGGTCATTAAATTGAATCTGAATACTTGAGTGGATTATTAAAGCTGATTGAGTTTGTGTTTTATTGTTGAATAGATAGGATGGTTATGTTTTTTGGTTGAGTAACAGGATTGGACTTTATCATTCCCACGGAAGCTTATTGTTAAAGCTTGAACCAGATTCTCAGATTCTAGCATATTGAGAGGGGGAGACTGTGTAAGGGGGAGTCTGGATCAAAAGTCAAAGGGAAGATTGAAGTTTAAAAGTTTAAAGCTTGAAGATAAAGATTGATGAGAGTTTTTACAATGTTTGAAGATTGTTAAAGACAAAGACTTGAAGCCAAAGACTTCATCAACATCCAAGGGGGAGTCTGTTGGTGCACTAAATGTCTGCTGATTATGTCATTATCAAGTCTTGTGTCTAGGATTGTTTGAATGATTACACATTAGGGTTTAAATTAGGGTTTTTATGTTGTAAAGATGAGATTTCGCTTGAAAGGGTATTGTTATGCTTGAAGCGAAATCAACATCACATGATTTCGCTTCAGACTTCCTCAAGCGAAATCTTATGCTCTATATATAGATGTGTTGGTCATTTGAAGCAAGATGACTTGGTCATTGTATGTGAGACGAAGTGCTGACGGATTTGTATCAGAAAACCTTGTACAAGCACTCAAACTAATCAGAAAAGAAAGATTAAAAGGATTAGAGCTGTTATGACTTTATGTGCATTGATTCCGCCTTTACACATGAAGATGAACTGCCTTAACTGACTTTTAGAGGTCGTACAACGGTCCAACACATAAGCACAATTAATCAACGTATACATTTAGACCGGGGCAAGAAAAGGTTAGATCTAATGGGTTTCAGGCAACATCACTCTTGGCCTACTTCTACCAAAGAGTGCTTTTGTGTCTCAGTCGAACTCGACAAAAATGCCTAGGTTTGGTGGCTTCCTATGTCGTGACAAATGTTAATGTCAAAGCTAAACATTAGCGATCTCGTATTCCTTACATTTATAGAACTCAGTTTACAGATACGTTTTACAAATTACATACCATGTTTTCACAGAAGTATAAAAACATTCTATACATGTATTTCAGGTAAGTAAGTGGATGTGCGCGCGGTCCCTTTTGCTCAGGGATGTTGTTTATATTTCAAGTTGTTATGTGTCGAGGCTCCAATGCCACTTTTGGTAGGATTTGGTTGTTATATCACACCTCCTGTGGAGATATAATGATCAAAACCTATATGTTTGTTTTTAAACAAAAGTTGTAAACTCTTCAAACAATTAACTGATGTCGTGTAGTGAACTTAAAACTTAACTTTTGTTTTGGATGATGAACTTTTTATGGCATTATGGAGTTATTTTACATACATGTAGTATGCACACCTGTTGTATGCAATGAGAACCTTTCAGGTCACACCTCGTGTTTCCGCCTTAGAAAGGGGTGTGATATAAACAACGATACCACCAGCTCTGTGCGTGAGCTCCCACGGCCGCCCGCTCTCGGGGCAAGGGTCGGGGGTTGCGACAGAAGGTGGTATCAGAGCCACAACCACTGGTTTAAGCCATATAGGTGTTTTGTTAATACCTAAATTTTAAACAATTGTGTTAGGAAATACTTTATGTGATTCTCTGTAAATACGTATATTAGTTGTTTGACAATTTGTTAGTTTAAGTATGAGTGAGCAAGGTACATCCGATGCTTAAGGTCAATTAGATAGTTCCCCAAAGAATGATGGAACCTCATCTCAGCCAACTTCCTCAGGATTCTCTATTGATACTGAGGAAGGAATCTTTGTCTTTAAGGCACAATCTGAGGAACCATTTACTACTAAAAAGAGAGGCTGGTTTAGTAAAGGAGCACATGAGAGGAGGAAAAGGATGAAGAAATTACAACAACAGAGATCACTAGCTAAAGCTAATAGAGAAGTGAATAACCAAACCCAGGAAGTTACTAGACCATTAAGGGAAGAGGAAATTGTTAGGTAGTTAGCTGATTTCCACATGTTAGCAACCACCGCAGCAGACCTTAATCTGAACCAAACAGCTGAACCAGAACGAATACCCTTATTCCCCAGCCATCCAATGGAGCTAGAACCAAACCAGGAAAACCAATTCCTATTCCCAGCATTTGACCCCAATGAGATACCAAGAATCCCAGCACCAACCCCTCCAGAGTATGATCCATGGGGGGATGACCATAGGTCATATCGGTAATTATATCCTCAGGGAGAACCAGTACCAGTACAAAATCCATAGCACAATATACCAACCTGAACCCTTTAGATCCGTGGTGGAATAACCTCGAGGCAATTCAGGATGTAGTAAACACCCCATATGTGACAACCCTCACTAAACCAGGTATCCGTACAACTTAATTAATAATTAATTACTGCTTAATTACTGTGCTTGCTTGAACTTGTGAATAAACTGCTACTTGAATACTGATACATGTACTTACTTGCATCATACTTTACTTGCTGCCACTACATTATTTACTTAACTGAACCTTAGTGACAAACATGATGCACAAAAAGCACAGTAGCACTATAACGGATAACCTATTGAACATGCTGATAAAGCCAGCATCAGGCAAACACTGCCTCTAAGGCCTGTATGAGCCAGAAACATTTTGCTACACTAGTGGTGAGTGTAGGGATATAAGGGTTGTAGAACTGCGTCTCTAGGAATAAGTCACAATGACTGGATGTGCCTAAAACGTACTCTAAGTACAAAACTCAGCACTTTACATAACAATTCAGCTTTTAGCTAACTAACAAAGTGCCAAAACATGAGAAAAATATTACTAGACACTTTCCAAAGTGTCAGAAATGAGTTGTGTCACTAAAAAGGGTATTAACGACACTTTAAAGCTTTGTTAACGCTTTAACGGATTACTATCCAACCGAACAACCGGACTATAACCGGAACATGAAAATATTGTTATTTTCATTATTTATCTTTTTCTGAGCCAGTTAGGGTCCCTGAATACCCTAACACCCATTGTAACACACTACACATTAGTAACCGAGTTAAACACTTAACTAACTTACTTAACCTAACTAATGTGCCTAACTAACTAGTTGAGAATGGACTAGACCCCCCCCCCTCTCTAACCGTCCCTAACTAGAAGGGGACACCCTTGTACTTGGTTTGATTATTATAATCCTCTTGCATAATATCTAGAAGACATAGCAACCATTGGGTAATTAACTTGTGATTTGTCTATAAGTTAGAAGCTTAACACACCATTCATTTCATCACAACACTTGAACACAAGAACTCTCTCTTTCTCTCTATAAGCTTATGGCCAAGCACCACCCACCCTCCATCCATCATTTTCGGTTCTAATCTTCACATTCCAAGGGTACACAAGTGATAAGGATCGCATATTAGGAAGCTTGGTGCAATCGGAAGGCGAAGGACCTCTTTATCTTGCTTTTATCCACGCTTTTTTCGCATAAATTCTTCCCTAGCCTCGAGCTAGTGGTATGTTGCTTAAATCACCTTCTTGAACTATTTTAAAGTGGTTAATACGATTTGTAACGGTTAAAACTCAAAATCTTACAAGATGATACTTTAAAGTCTACTAAAAATGCTATAAGCGTTGGATAAAAGCTCATATGTTGTGTAAATGTTGTAGTAATTGAAATTTGTGATTATTTAGACCCAATCTATGTTGTGGTAGCTCGGATCATCACTTAACCTGGTTTGGTCATGATCACGAATCATGACATAAGGTTGTTTTGAATAGAACAAGGGTTAAAGGGTGAAACTCTACCACACACGAATCATGAACTTGTGTAAAAGTGTTTTAGCTTGTACAATAGTGTTTAAAACTAGCAGATCTACGTATCTGCAAGTGGTATTTTCAAAGGACCAAGCGTTAAAGAAATCATACTTTAAAAGACGGATCTTACACTAACAAGAATGGTTTTTAGAACACACAAGTGTGTAAACACTTGTGTAACACAAGTTTCGACGAAATAACTATTTTTGTAAAAGTGGACGAGAAGTTGTAAAGACGGAACTTCCATAAAAACGAGGTTTTTACAAAATCGGATTGTTTTATATAAAGATCCACTAAAAGTAATGAGATTTACTTCATAGTTTGGATAAACCACAAGTTCATGAAGTTTATGCGATTTATATACATATTTTGACTAGTTTATGATTTGAACATGGTTTTGATTGAATAAGAAGATTGTTGGTTTGATTTATAAAAGAAAATGATACGCTTGAAAGCGTGGCCACCTCCAGTTACAGAGGAAACTCTGGCGAAATTTTTCTAAAAAGCTAACACTTGGAATTATTTTCACTATAAGTGTTAGAGATACTTGTCTACTTGTTTTCAAACTATGAATTTCGCCACGGCTTTATTTATAAAATATCGGAGGTGGGATTTCACAAAATAAAACGTGATACATAAATATATTTAGTATATATTTTTCACAACATCACTTGTATAAGTGTTTATGATTATTTTGTGAACTACGTAAATATTATTTTTAGAGTAAAAATAATATTACTAAGTATTATTTTGGGGAAAATCACATGTATGAAAATATAATATTTTTGAGAGGAATATTCATATTTTGAAGTGGAAATAAAATATATTAAGTGAGACTTAATAGTGAAATCTGAATGTTACGAACACACATGTATTAAATCCCCCATCCTTGGGAAGGAAAATAACTACCAAGTATACAGAATGTAAACACGAAATAGTTGCCTAACTATTTCCCAAAAACTTAAACCATAAAGCTAAGGCACGGCCGTCCGTCTAATAGAGTTAGCACGTGTAGGTCGTCATACAGCTGATTGATTTGGAGGCATACTTGGTAGAGACGCACCACTGTGAGTTCATGTCCCCCTTTTCTCTTAACTGTTTTCAGTTTTCTAAACTGCGGGGGTGAAATACATGTTACTTTGATTAAAAGTACTTTATACATGGTATGGTTAGCGTAAGGAGGTTTATTACTTGGATCATGTGAGTGGGTAGGCAGAAACTGGAGGCCATTAATCCTCATTGTAGGACCGAGGGACGTAAGCGGTAGATCTATCTGGGTGTAGCGAGCCCAACTCTAGGCCCAACAGAACGGACCTCTGAGAGGCCCAACAGAACGGACCTTGGAGTGACTTTGTACCCAACGCTAAATTTGCTAGGTTTGAGTCTTCCTACTTGCACTTCACATATATCAATGGCCTTGTAAACCATTGGTGATCTCTTTTTCCTTATTTGCTACATACCAAGACTATTTTTATACTCACAAAGGTTTACTTACTCACTTACACATGAACTCGCTCAACATTATTGTTGATTTTTCAACTTACATGTATTTCAGGAAATTAAAGATCTGGCGCGGTATGTTATGTTTTCCCGCTGCATAAGGGTTCCAAGGTCATCCCAGTTTAGGAAATGTGACTCTTTCCTGGACAAGTCACAAATCTTAAACTGCGTTTATTTCATGTCGATGTTTATGTTTTTCCAGACAATGTTTTATGTTATGAGGTTGTAAGTCTCTAAGACAATGGTATGTTACTCTGGTTTTAAAACTTAATCAAATGGATGATCTTGCATGATTTTATTTCATATAGCTTTGTTATGGTTAAGCTATGGTATTAAGAAGTCACACCAAAAGTAACCACGCTTCCGCAAAGCCAGGGTGTGACAGCTTGGTATCAGAGCTCTGATCATAGCGAACTAGGATTCGTTCTCGAGTCTAGACTATGATCACTAGGGCTCTCACGAAAACATTTTTCTGCATACCACTTAAGTCCAGATCCAAAACTTTTTACAAACAAATGTTGAGCACATTTTATTTATTATTTTTAGGCTCAGTCCGGAAAGGCTGAGGCTCGGTCTTAGACACCGAGGTTCGGTCTGAGAGATCGAGGTAGTTGGCTAGTTGGACTAGGAAGAGTAGGCTCAGTCTTGGAGGCTGAGGCTCGGTCTTAGAGACCGAGGCTCGATCTAAGAAATCGAGGTAGATGGCTAGTAAGACTAGGAAGAGTAGGCTCAGTCTTGAAGGCTGAGGCTCGGTCTTAGAGGCCGAGGCTCGATCTAAGAGGTCGAGGTAGATGATAGAGCAGTCTTAGAGACTGGGAAGAATTTGGCTAGTGGGACTAGGAGAATTATTTGATTGACTAACATGTTTATATGTCTATATGATTGATTATTATACGTATATGTGTTTGTGTTACGAACGTCAAGCTTTCATCATGTACTAGAAAGATGGACAATACGAATCCCATGGCCATAGTATCTGACGACATAGTTTCATCGAAGCACGAGGTGTACATTTCTGATACTACCAGCACAGACAATGACGACTTTCAGCCCTTTTGCGCTGCCTGAAGTCGTAGCAGAGCCTACTGATGGCCATCTTGTTGGGAATTTGCCCCCCTTGCCGCTTATCCTGTTATTGATATGCCCCCCCCCCCCCCGACGTGGCCTCTGACGACGATAACGATCTACTAGAGGAGGACCCATTCGAGGGCAGGGCCCTATTGTTGCTGGTATTAGCCTACTGCATGCGGACGTTCCTGCAGGGGAAACTCATGCCCATTCCCCTGTCCCAGACTCATTTGAGTTTCAGACATCCGCATTTTCGCATATACAGGGAGTGCAGCACCATTCATACGACGCCAACCTTGATACGGCATCATCAGCTGCACCAGTTCCCGCACCTAGCTTTGAGTTTGATCCCAGTATTGAGGGTGATCTTGTTCTTCCACCTGGTTTTAATCCAGACCATGACATGGAGTTCATACACTTAGACCAGCCCTTGGAGGATCCTGTAACCCCCTGTGTTTGTTGATCCAGCTGGTCTTGAGATGGAGTTTTTGATCCGGAGTTAGCCGTGGCCCCTGAGCCAGGCGTTGCTCCTGACCCCGCATTGGAGCATGACCCTGTTCATGCCGATGCACCTGCCGTTGCTCCTTGATTGATCATCTGCTTGGACGAGAGAAAATTTGGGGTAACTGTGCAAGACAATTTTTTATTACGGGGGCCCACGTAATAACGACTTGTAGTGCACAGAAATCCTGGTGGACTCTGCGGGTCAAGCTAATGAAAACCAATGAGGCAAAAAAATATCTAAAACACGAACGACCAAGGCGAGGCGATGTAGCCTCGAGTTCATTCTATTACAAGCAACAAGACAAATTGGCAAGCCTACGTGAAGGCTCAGAATTTATTTCCTCACTCATACATTTAGTATATTTACGAGTGAAATTGGGAGATTACATGATGGCTTATGGCGCTATGTATCTCCTAGACAATTGAGATGATGTCTAACCCGCTTCATGCCACTTCGGCAGAAGAGAATGCCACCCAGGCATGACACAAACACCAGTACGTTGCTAAGGACAGAAGCCGAGCTGCAAGAACGCATCTCACAGATAAATGCACGACATAAAGCCCTCCGCTCTAAGTACAACGATGGCATTACTGGAGATAACCCTCCAACTGGCTGCACCTATAAACAGTTCCTGAACTGCAAGCCTTTGAACTTTGACGGAACAGGAGGCGCCGTTGCATTTGTTCGTTGGTCCAAAAAGATTGACTCCATTCCAAGAATGAGTGACTGTTCGTACCAACAGAGTGTTACCTACATCCCGGGGATATTTCTAGATAACTCACTCTCATGGTGAGACCTTCAGTCTCAGACCCTTGGCACAGACGCTGCTTATGCACTGAGCTGGGACGAGCTCAAGGAAACGATTGAGAAGAAATGTTGTTTTAGGACTGGAATTTAGAAGCTTGAGGTGGAGTTCAGGAATTTGAAAATGGACGAACCAGAAATTCCTGAACTTGTCCAGCGATCGCACAACTTGTCTAGGGTCGTCCCCTACTAAGTCATTGACGTTGTACAGTTGGGTACTTGTAAGCTTTACATTGTGGTCTCAATTTGTGGCAAAGCAATCGCAGTATTCTCATCACTTGTGATGTTTGGTTTATTTTTTATGTTCTATGACAAGAGATGTTATGTGGTTGATTTATTTATAGCATAAGATGTTATGTTTAATACATACGAACATTTTTCTTGCTATGACCTAACCTACGTGAAACATCTTTTAGAAGATGCCACCAAGACGCGAAATGCGCATGCCCACCTCAGAGGCGGAACTTCAAGAGATAATTGCTACAGCTATAGCACAGCACGAGGCCCTACGCTCCGAACCTATCAGAGGTACCTCAGAAAATAACGGTTGTTCCTACTGGCACTTCCTCAACTACAAGCCTCCGAAGTTCGACGGCACTGGAGGTGCCATAGCTTTTGTAAAATGGATTGAAAGTATGGAATCCATCTTTCGAATGAATGGCTGTGCGCCAAAACAACAAGTCCCATACGTTTCCGAGTTGTTTCAAGATGGAGCTCGGTTATGGTGGAACCTTCAGGCTCGAATAATGGGCCTAACTACAGCATACGAGTTAACTTGGGATGTGTTGAAAGGAATAATGCGTGAGAAGTATTGCCCCCAAACGGAAACCCAGAAGTGGGAAGATGAATTTCGGAGCCTGATGATGGAAGGTCCGAAGGTGTTGGAGTACGTGCAAAGACTTCATGATTTGTCACGAGTTATTCCGTACCTGGTGAAACCAGAATTAAAGAAATTGGAACAGTTCATTTGGGAACTGGCGCCTCAAGTCTTGAGCTTAATGACAACATCAACGCCACCAACAACTGATGTTTCAAGTAAGATGGGTCTGGCACTCGTTACGGAAGCAATTAGACTAGAAAAACTTGCAAACCCTGACAATGAGACTCAGGTAGAGTCGTCCGGAAAGAACAAAAGGAAGCTTACCGAAGATACTCAAACGAATAAGGATGAGTAAAGATCTATTCGAGGTTGTTTTGACTGCGGGGACAAAGGGCATTTCAAGAAAGACTGCCCTAACAACAAACAGGCCAATGATAAGATTTACTTAGAAACTAAGCCAAGACGTGCCAGGTGCAAGTATCACCACGAGTGTGGATGTCGAAGGTCTAGGTGCGGGAGGAAAGGACACAACAAGGATGGTTGTGGGATGAAGGGTCCCAGACAAGGAGAAAATAGTAACAACGCTCAAGGTGGAAGTGGGAGGTATCCAGGATGCTTCCATTGTGGGGATGTTGGACATCTTAAAAGGGAATGCCCGAAGTTGAAACAAGACCATGAAGGAACATCCAACATCGGAGCATGTGAAGCGTGCCAGGATCCCGGCGTGATTACTGGTACGTTCTCTAATAACCAAAACTCTTGCATCTATTTGATACTGGTGCCTATTATAGCTTCGTATCGTTAGAGTTTAAGAATATGCTTGGTTTAGCCGCTAGTAAATTAGATATTCCGTACTCAATCAAATTGACAAATGGGAAGTTAGTAGAAGCCAACGAAGTCATCAGAGGTTGTGTGATCGAATTAGGAGAGCGTGAGTTTGCTTTGGATTTACTACCAGTCCAGTTGGGAAGCTTTGATGTAGTGGTAGGAATGGATTGGTTATCAGGCAACAAGGCTGAGATAGTTTGTCACGAAAAGATCGTTCGTATCCCAACCGAAGATGGCGAAACAATTGTGGTTCACAGAGAGAAGCGTGATGCGTCGTTAAGAATTATCAGCTGCCTGAAAGCGCGAAAGTGTTTGCAGAAGGGATGTGTTGCCTTCCTGGCACACATCGTGGATAAGAAGGCTGCTGAGCCAAGAATCGAAGACATCCCTGTCGTGAGGGAATACCCAGAAGTCTTCCCAGAAGACTTACCTGGACTGCCACCTCAGAGGCAAGTAGAGTTCCGCATCGATTTACTTCCAGACGCCGCGCCTGTGGCTAAGGCACCTTATAGACTTGCTCCGTCTGAGATGCAGGAACTGTCGACACAACTTCAAGAGTTGTTAGACAAGGGTTTTATCCGACCAAGCTTCTCGCCTTGGGGAGCTCCGGTCCTGTTTATTAAGAAGAAGGACGGTAGTTTTCGTATGTGCATCGACTACCGGGAGCTGAACAAGCTGACGATCAAGAATAGATATCCTCTGCCAAGAATCGATGATCTGTTTGATCAACTGCAAGGCTCAAGCTTTTATTCAAAGATCGATCTTCGATCTGGATACCATCAGTTAAGGATACAAGAGGAGAGTATCCCGAAGACAGCCTTCAGAACTCGTTATGGACACTACGAGTTCCTTGTTATGTCGTTTGGTTTGACAAACGCACCTGCAGTCTTTATGGACTTGATGAATAGAGTTTGCAAGCCGTACTTGGACAAGTTCATGATTGTGTTTATCGACGACATCTTGATCTATTCAAGAACAAAGGCTGAGCACGAGCAGCATCTACGAGCTATTTTGGAGCTGCTGAAGAAGGAACAGTTGTATGCCAAATTCTCTAAGTGCGAATTTTGGCTTCGTGAAGTCCAATTTCTTGGACATGTGGTGAATGGAGATGGAATCCATGTGGATCCAACCAAGATCGAAGCGATCAAGAATTGGGAAACGCCAAAGACGCCAACCGAGATTCGACAATTCTTGGGATTGGCTGGCTACTATCGAAGGTTCATTGAGGATTTCTCAAAAATTGCTCAACCATTGACGCTCCTCACCCAGAAGGATAAGAAGTTTGATTGGGGAATCAAACAGGAAGAAGCGTTCCAGATATTAAAGGATAAGCCCTGCAATGCGCCAATCTTAGCACTACCGGAAGGTACAGATGATTTTGTGGTATACTGTGACGCTTCGCGTCAAGGATTAGGTTGTGTGTTGATGCAACGCCAAAAGGTTATTGCTTACGCATCGCGTCAACTGAAAGTGCATGAAAAGAACTATACCACACATGATTTGGAACTTGGCGCAGTGGTATTTGCACTAAAGATCTGGAGACACTACCTTTATGGTACAAAGTGTACAATCTTTACAGATCACAAGAGCCTACAGCACATATTCAACCAGAAGGAGCTGAATATGAGGCAAAGACGATGGGTTGAGTTGCTGAACGATTACGACTGCGAGATAAAGTATCATCCAGGGAAGGCGAATGTAGTCGCCGATGCCCTAAGTCGGAAGGAGAGGATCAAGCCCATAAGGGTTAGGGCTTTAGAAATGATTATCCAAACCGATCTTTCCTTGCGCATTCGTGCCGCGCAGAAAGAAGCTCTCAAGGAAGGAAACCTTGAAGAAGAATACCTCCATGGGATGGAGAAACTACTGGTACCAAACGAGGAAGGAACGCTATGTTTTGAGAAAAGGATTTGGGTTCCTTTGTTTGGAGGTTTGAGGAAGGTTATTTTCGATGAAGCTCACAAATCGCGGTACTCTATCCACCCTAGAGCGGATAAGATGTAATAACCGAAAATTTAAAATCATAATAAACTAATAATATTAAAAGACCTAATTATTTTATTAAATTAAACCATAGGAAACCCTAATTGAGACACCCAAGTGATTCTGCACAAACCCTAAAAATTTCAGAAATTTCAGAATCAGGATTAGGGCCCCTAAAACTCAGGGGGGGTATTCCCTGTTTGATAATTATCCTTATAACTTGCTGCCGAAGTTGCATTTATTAAAATTGTCGACTCACCAGGCCTAGTTCCACACGTGGCCACCCTATACACGAATTTTGTGAACCTTACGGACCGTAAGGTTATTAAGCTTACGGTCCGTAAGCTAGTTAAAAATCGTGTATAAATAGCAGAGGTTGGCACTTGATTCTGAGCACTTGAACGACGAAGAAACTCCAAAATTTCGTCGAGTTATCATCAGAATACTTCAATTAACACACACTAAACACAAATTAAGAGTAGCGGGGTGCTGCAGAACAGGGTAATAACTCGATCGCTATTACGATTCATTGTCCGATTGATCAATATATCCAATTGATGTTTAAGTGCTGCCCATATTAGGGTTATACTTTGTCGTTCGTCATTAATTTGACGGATCATCGTTAATTTGATGGATAAAGTATTGTACTTTGTCGTTCGTCATTAATTTGACGAATCATCGTTAATTCGATAGATAAAGTATTGTACTTTGTCGTTCGTCATTAATTTGACGGATCATCATTAAGTCGATGGATAAAGTATTGTACTTTGTCGTTCGTCATTAATTTGACGGATCATCGTTAATTCGGTGGATGAAGTATCGCACTTTGTCATTAGTTGTGAGAATTTGATATCGTGAGTTATCGTAAAGGCTGTATTAAGTTACTAACCTAGTTTGCGTGCATGTTATTTAAATTAGGTTAAAAGACTAATCAGTAGTCTAAACTCTGCCCATATAAATCTGAAATATTATCACAAGGTAACTTCACTTTGGAGTTATTAAGGTACGGATCCTACCCCACTCCTTATTGCTTCATATTCAAATTGTTATAACCCACTAAATTAATATATCTTTTAAAACTCCTTACGTCTTTGAGTATCGATTCATTTGACAGTCCGTTCGAATTCTGTTCTAATCCTTTGATTTAAAGCTTTCATGTCATGCGATAGTATTATGTTAGTTGTACTCATTATCGCATGTTCCAATATAAGTTCTGTTTTGTTATGAAAATAAGTTCTGTTCTGTTATGAAAATAAGTTTTATAAGTTATGTGAATAAGACCATTTGTACTCTGATACCCTGAGTATCGCTTCTCGTGGAGTGTCCCACGAGCATGTTGTTGCGGCATCAACAGCATGTGCTCCATCTGTGACGGAGAGATTAGTTCACGGCGTCCCTAGGTACAAGTGTGGTACAAAGCTACTAGGAGGCGTATAGATCGATCTTAGGATTTAAGTATAAGGAGATGGATAGCAGGTATGCCAACTGGCCATCTCGTGTGATAAGTATGCAGGAGTAGCTACCTGTGTATTGTCACGTTTTCAGTTTGCTCATGGGTACATCCGTAAGATATAATTATGAAATTATATTCTTGCATCGTATCATTTTCGAAAATAAGTTCCTCCGAATAACATTGCATATAAAGCGTTATTTGTTCTTTGAGCCTATAAATTCCGTACTGAGCATTCGGCTCATTCCGTATAAATTTTGTATTTACAGGTCAACAGGTTACTGTGGGCGGGGAAAAGAGAGAAGAATAAAGTCTAGGAATAAATCTGAAGATGTTAGTTAATCAAGTCAAATGTCTCCTCTTGTATATTAACCTTAAGTTAATTGGTCGTTGTATTCTTATCAATAAATAAATAAATGGAATTATGACTTTTGTTTATGATATCACTGTTATTGTGACACGTCAGCCCTTCTGGGTTGGGGTGTTACAGCTATGGTATCAGAGCAAAGGCTCTTTCCTGTAGAAAACTTGAAGATAGTAATTAAAACCTGTGAGGAATGGGTAGATATCTATGATAGGATTCAACTTGGTCTCTTATTTGGTTTAATTCCTGTATTTATTGGTATAGATATGCCTCCTCGTCGTCCGCTACGTAGGAATACTCGTACTAACCCTATACGTAACAACACTTCTTCAACTGAGACTCCAGTTGATCCAGACTTAATTAATGCCATCAACCAGGCTGTTGCCAGGTTGCTTCCAAACCTTGTTGCTCAAACAGCTGAGGCCATTATTCAACAAACTCGTCATCCAGAACGTAATAACCCGAATTCGATTACATATCCTTTATGTAATACTTGTGGTAAGAGACATCAGGGCGTATGTCACCGAAGTACAGGAGCATGCTTTAGATGTGGCCAAACTGGACACATGATCAAGGAATGTCCTAAGAAAGATACTAGGAAGAATAACCAACCCAATGTTGGAGGAAGAGTTTTCGCACTTTCTGCTACTGATGCTGCTAGTGTCCCAGGTACTGTGTCGGGAACCCTTCAGCTTGGTAAACATAGTATCTATGTGCTATTTGACACAGGAGCGACTCATTCTTTAGTATCCCATTCGTTTACTAAGTACCTTCCGATAAGACCAACTCTCTTAAATCATACCTTAACCATTTCCACTCCCATGGAAAATTCATCCGTAATCACTTACGTATATAAGGATTGTCCGATCCGTATTGAATCTATGGTGTGTAAGGCAGACCTATTCCCGATACATATGTGTGACTTTGATGTTATTCTAGGAATAGATTGGTTATCTAGACACCGCGTAACTATAGATTGTCATTCTCACCGTGTTATTTTCGGAGATCTTCATCATCCTGATATTATATATCAGGGAACTCAAGCTCATAAATCTCTTAAGATTATCTCTGCGCTTAAGGCTCGAAAATTCATATCAAGCGGCTGTGCTGGATTCCTAGCATCGATTAGGGATACTTCTGCTAGTGTTAAGAGTATCGATAGCCACTCCGTTGTTCATGAATATCCTGATGTATTTCCGGATGAACTACCAGGATTACCACCCGACCGTCAGGTAGAATTCACCATCGACTTGATCCCTGGTGCCGAACCTATTTCTAAAGCTCCATACCGTATGGCTCCAATGGAACTGAAGGAGTTGAAGGAACAATTGCAAGAATTGTTAGATCTAGGATTCATAAGACCTAGTGTTTCACCTTGGGGTGCTCCGGTCTTATTTGTGAAAAAGAAAGACGGTAGTATGCGTTTATGTATTGACTACCGAGAACTGAACAAGATTACTATTCGTAATCAGTATCCTCTGCGTCGCATTGATGATCTCTTTGATCAACTTCAGGGGGCTCAGTTCTTCTCAAAAATTGACCTAAGGTCCGGGTATCATCAGCTAAAGATCAAAAATGATGATGTTCCCAAGACCTCCTTTCGTACTCGATATGGTCATTACGAATTTTTGGTTATGCCCTTTGGGCTAACTAATGCACCTGCAGTCTTTATGGATTTGATGAATCGCGTGTTTCACAAATTCCTAGACAAATTCGTTATTATCCTTATCGATGACATTCTAGTGTATTCTAAGAGTCACAAAGAGCATGAAGCACATCTACATGCAGTACTTGGAACCTTGAGGCATGAGAAGTTATACGCAAAGTTTTCCAAATGTGACTTTTGGCTTAGCCAAGTGGCATTTCTAGGTCATATCATATCAGCAGAGGGAATTATGGTAGACCCAACAAAGGTTGAAGCTATTACAAAATGGCCAAGACCCACTTCTGTTACCGAAATACGAAGTTTCTTGGGTCTTGCTGGCTATTACCGAAGATTCGTTGAAAGATTCTCGGTAATCGCTTTACCACTCACAAAACTCCTAAGGAAAGGGGTGAAGTACTCATGGAATGAGGAACAAGAGAAAAGCTTTGAAGAATTGAAGAAACGACTCGTATCCTCTCCAATACTCGCTCTCCCTTCTGGATCAGGAGGTTACCAAGTCTATAGTGATGCCTCAAAGAAAGGATTAGGTTGTGTGCTAATGCAACATGGGAAGGTCATCGCTTATGCCTCTCGTCAGTTGAAGCCTTATGAAGTTAACTACCCTACACATGATTTAGAATTAGCCGCAGTAGTTTTTGCACTTAAGATTTGGCGACACTATCTGTATGGTGAAAGTTGTGACATCTTTACTGACCACAAGAGCCTCAAGTACATATTTACGCAGAAGGAGCTAAATATGAGGCAAAGAAGGTGGTTAGAACTTTTAAAAGATTACGACGTAAATATTGAATACCATCCAGGTAAAGCCAATGTTGTAGCTGACGCATTGAGCCGAAAGAATTCCGGGACTATATCTTGCTTACAAATTCAGCCTCATATTAGGAGGGATCTCGAAAGGATGAACATTTGGTTTCAGGTTAGTAAATCTGATGGATATCTAGCTAGAATGCAGATTGAACCCAACCTCATATCACAGATCAAAGATGCACAAAAGCAAGATGGAGAACTTTGGGCAATTATGCAAAATCTTGAGGTGGGTAAGCAATCTGACTTTAGTATAGACCATCATGGGGTGATTTGGTACGGTAAGAGACTTTGTGTACCCGATGACTCCACCCTTTGTGAGTCATTGTTAGCCGAAGCTCACAGCTCACCATTTTCAATTCACCCAGGATCTACTAAGATGTATAGATATTTAAGACAGAACTTTTAGTGGAGTGGCATGAAGGAAGACGTTGCTCGATATGTAAGTAAATGCCTCACTTGCCAACAAGTGAAAATTGAAAACAAACGAGCAAGCGGTCTACTGCAGCCATTGGATATTCCCATATGGAAATGGGATGAGATCACAATGGATTTTGTTACCGGTTTGTCTAAGACTTTCAAGAAGAATGATGTTGTATGGGTTGTTGTAGATTTGGAATTAAATGGAAGTTTAGTCCCCGTTTCATCGGTCCGTTTGAAATCCTTGAAAGAATCTGAGAAATGTCATATCGACTGGCTTTACCTCCTCAGCTCTCTCACGTTCATAACATTTTTCATATCTCCTCGTTAAGAGGATATAATTATCATCCACTCCATGTCATTAGTTATCCGTTACTTACAATTCACGAGGATTTGTCCTACGAAGAGGAACCAGAAGCCATTTTAGATCGACAAGAAAAGGTTTTGCGGAGGAAAGTAATTTCGTTTGTTAAGGTCCTCTGGAAAAATCACTCTGAACACGAAGCAACATGGGAATCTGAAGAATCTATTCGCTCTCTATACCCTAATCTATTCTCGCAATAGAATTTTAGTCAAGTAACGGTAAAACTTGCTCTTTGATATATGTTCACTTGTTTCTGTTTACGGTCATTTATGTTTTACCTTATGTGAATATATATTAGCTATGATTAAGCATATCTATGTAGGAAATATTAGTATCAATAGTTACTCTAGTATCTGTAAGTCTCTATTGATTTATCGTACGGTAAGATATTTTATACACCATTAGGGCATATATATAAGGAAATTGACAAGAATAGTCATAACCTTAGTTATGAATTTCAGATACACATGTGTATTTAGGAGATTCTTGTTATATAAACTCTGTTATGAAAATTCCGTTACTTATGCGATATGTTCTTATTTGAAAAATTTCAAGGACGAAATTTCTTTTAAGGGGGTAATAGTTGTAATAACCGAAAATTTAAAATCATAATAAACTAATAATATTAAAAGACCTAATTATTTTATTAAATTAAACCATAGGAAACCCTAATTGAGACACCCAAGTGATTCTGCACAAACCCTAAAAATTTCAGAAATTTCAGAATCAGGATTAGGGCCCCTAAAACTCAGGGGGGGTATTCCCTGTTTGATAATTATCCTTATAACTTGCTGCCGAAGTTGCATTTATTAAAATTGTCGACTCACCAGGCCTAGTTCCACACGTGGCCACCCTATACACGAATTTTGTGAACCTTACGGACCGTAAGGTTATTAAGCTTACGGTCCGTAAGCTAGTTAAAAATCGTGTATAAATAGCAGAGGTTGGCACTTGATTCTGAGCACTTGAACGACGAAGAAACTCCAAAATTTCGTCGAGTTATCATCAGAATACTTCAATTAACACACACTAAACACAAATTAAGAGTAGCGGGGTGCTGCAGAACAGGGTAATAACTCGATCGCTATTACGATTCATTGTCCGATTGATCAATATATCCAATTGATGTTTAAGTGCTGCCCATATTAGGGTTATACTTTGTCGTTCGTCATTAATTTGACGGATCATCGTTAATTTGATGGATAAAGTATTGTACTTTGTCGTTCGTCATTAATTTGACGAATCATCGTTAATTCGATAGATAAAGTATTGTACTTTGTCGTTCGTCATTAATTTGACGGATCATCATTAATTCGATGGATAAAGTATTGTACTTTGTCGTTCGTCATTAATTTGACGGATCATCGTTAATTCGGTGGATGAAGTATCGCACTTTGTCATTAGTTGTGAGAATTTGATATCGTGAGTTATCGTAAAGGCTGTATTAAGTTACTAACCTAGTTTGCGTGCATGTTATTTAAATTAGGTTAAAAGACTAATCAGTAGTCTAAACTCTGCCCATATAAATCTGAAATATTATCACAAGGTAACTTCACTTTGGAGTTATTAAGGTACGGATCCTACCCCACTCCTTATTGCTTCATATTCAAATTGTTATAACCCACTAAATTAATATATCTTTTAAAACTCCTTACGTCTTTGAGTATCGATTCATTTGACAGTCCGTTCGAATTCTGTTCTAATCCTTTGATTTAAAGCTTTCATGTCATGCGATAGTATTATGTTAGTTGTACTCATTATCGCATGTTCCAATATAAGTTCTGTTTTGTTATGAAAATAAGTTCTGTTCTGTTATGAAAATAAGTTTTATAAGTTATGTGAATAAGACCATTTGTACTCTGATACCCTGAGTATCGCTTCTCGTGGAGTGTCCCACGAGCATGTTGTTGCGGCATCAACAGCATGTGCTCCATCTGTGACGGAGAGATTAGTTCACGGCGTCCCTAGGTACAAGTGTGGTACAAAGCTACTAGGAGGCGTATAGATCGATCTTAGGATTTAAGTATAAGGAGATGGATAGCAGGTATGCCAACTGGCCATCTCGTGTGATAAGTATGCAGGAGTAGCTACCTGTGTATTGTCACGTTTTCAGTTTGCTCATGGGTACATCCGTAAGATATAATTATGAAATTATATTCTTGCATCGTATCATTTTCGAAAATAAGTTCCTCCGAATAACATTGCATATAAAGCGTTATTTGTTCTTTGAGCCTATAAATTCCGTACTGAGCATTCGGCTCATTCCGTATAAATTTTGTATTTACAGGTCAACAGGTTACTGTGGGCGGGGAAAAGAGAGAAGAATAAAGTCTAGGAATAAATCTGAAGATGTTAGTTAATCAAGTCAAATGTCTCCTCTTGTATATTAACCTTAAGTTAATTGGTCGTTGTATTCTTATCAATAAATAAATAAATGGAATTATGACTTTTGTTTATGATATCACTGTTATTGTGACACGTCAGCCCTTCTGGGTTGGGGTGTTACATAAGATGTACCAGGATCTCAAAGATTATTATTGGTGACCTAGGATGAAAGGCGATGTTGCTATGTATGTGAGCAAATGTCTAACGTGTGCTAAGGTTAAAGCCGAATACCAGAAGCCTTCAGGACTTCTGCAACAACCTGAGATTCCCAAATGGAAATGGGAACAAATCTCAATGGATTTTGTTACGAAGTTGCCAAGAACGCCAAGAGGCCATGACACTATTTGGGTAATAGTGGATCGACTAACAAAGTCAGCACACTTTCTGCCAATCCAAGAGAAGGATAATACGAGCAAGTTGGCTGAAATTTACATGAGAGAGATCGTTGCACGTCATGGAGTGCCTCTCTCGATCATCTCGGATAGAGACGGAAGGTTTGTGTCAAGGATATGGCAATCCTTCCAAGAAGCCTTTGGCTCACAATTGAATCTGAGCACTACGTTTCATCCGTAAACTGACGGTCAAAGCGAGCGAACGATACAGACTTTGGAAGACATGCTGAGAGCATGTGTTATGGATTTGGGCGGTAGCTGGAACAAGCATTTGCCTTTGGTTGAATTTTCATACAACAACAGCTACCACACCAGTATAGGTGTCGCGCCATTTGAAGCCCTTTACGGACGCAAGTGCCGATCACCCTTATGTTGGGCTGACGCAGGTGATAGGCAGCTAGCTGATCCCGAAATCGTCCAAGAGACGACGGACAAGATTGCGCAGATTCTAAAACGCATCGAAGCAGCTCGCCACAGACAGAAGGCCTATGCGGATCCAAACCGGAAACATGTGGAATTCCAAGTTGGAGAAATGGTGTTATTGAAAGTTTCACCCTGGAAGGGTGTGGCACGCTTCGGAAAGCGTGGGAAGTTAAATCCGTGCTACATTGGTCCTTTCAGAATTCTAGAAAGAATAGGACTAGTAGCATACAAGCTGGACTTACCTGCTGAACTCCATTCAGCTCACGATACATTTCATGTATCCAGCCTGAAGAAAAGTCCAATTCAAGATACCATTGGCATTCCCACTGACGAGATTCATGTTGACGACACGCTCCACTTCACAGAAGAACCTGTTGAGGTCACGAATTGTAAGGTAAACAAGACCCGCCGGAGCAGTGTCAGGCTCGTCAAAGCTCGTTGGAATGCCAGACATGGTCCTGAATACACCTGGGAGCGCGAGGACCGGATGAAAGAGGAATACCCCCACTTATTTCCTAAGAACCCTGCATCTAGTAGCAGAACTTAAAATTTCGGGACGAAATTTATTTAACGGGGGGAGAATGTGACAACCCTCACTAAACCAGGTATCCGTACAACTTAATTAATAATTAATTACTGCTTAATTACTGTGCTTGCTTGAACTTGTGAATAAACTGCTACTTGAATACTGATACATGTACTTACTTGCATCATACTTTACTTGTTGTCACTACATTATTTACTTAACTGAACCTTAGTGACAAACATGATGCACAAAAAGCACAGTAGCACTATAACGGATAACCTATTGAACATGCTGATAAAGCCCGCATCAGGCAAACACTGCCTCTAAGGCCTGTATGAGCCAGAAACATTTTGCTACACTAGTGGTGAGTGTAGGGATATAAGGGTTGTAGAACTGCGTCTCTAGGAATAAGTCACAATGACTGGATGTGCCTAAAACGTACTCTAAGTACAAAACTCAGCACTTTACATAACAATTCAGCTTTTAGCTAACTAACAAAGTGCCAAAACATGAGAAAAATATTACTAGACACTTTCCAAAGTGTCAGAAATGAGTTGTGTCACTAAAAAGGGTATTAACGACACTTTAAAGCTTTGTTAACGCTTTAACGGATTACTATCCAACCGAACAACCGGACTATACCCGGAACATGAAAATATTGTTATTTTCATTATTTATCTTTTTCTGAGCCAGTTAGGGTCCCTGAATACCCTAACACCCATTGTAACACACTACACATTAGTAACCGAGTTAAACACTTAACTAACTTACTTAACCTAACTAATGTGCCTAACTAACTAGTTGAGAATGGACTAGACCCCCCCCCCCTCTCTAACCGTCCCTAACTAGAAGGGGACACCCTTGTACTTGGTTTGATTATTATAATCCTCTTGCATAATATCTAGAAGACATAGCAACCATTGGGTAATTAACTTGTGATTTGTCTATAAGTTAGAAGCTTAACACACCATTCATTTCATCACAACACTTGAACACAAGAACTCTCTCTTTCTCTCTATAAGCTTACGGCCAAGCACCACCCACCCTCCATCCATCATTTTCGGTTCTAATCTTCACATTCCAAGGGTACACAAGTGATAAGGATCGCATATTAGGAAGCTTGGTGCAATCGGAAGGCGAAGGACCTCTTTATCTTGCTTTTATCCATGCGTTTTTCGCATAGATTCTTCCCTAGCCTCGAGCTAGTGGTATGTTGCTTAAATCACCTTCTTGAACTATTTTAAAGTGGTTAATACGATTTGTAACGGTTAAAACTCGAAATCTTACAAGATGATACTTTAAAGTCTACTAAAAATGCTATAAGTGTTGGATAAAAGCTCATATGTTGTGTAAATGTTGTAGTAATTGAAATTTGTGATTATTTAGACCCAATCTATGTTGTGGTAGCTCAGATCATCACTTAACCTGGTTTGGTCATGATCACGAATCATGACATAAGGTTGTTTTGAATAGAACAAGGGTTAAAGGGTGAAACTCTACCACACACGAATCATGAACTTGTGTAAAAGTGTTTTAGCTTGTACAATAGTGTTTAAAACTAGCAGATCTACGTATCTGCAAGTGGTATTTTCAAAGGACCAAGCGTTAAAGAAATCATACTTTAAAAGACGGATCTTACACTAACAAGAATGGTTTTTAGAACACACAAGTGTGTAAACACTTGTGTAACACAAGTTTCGACGAAATAACTATTTTTGTAAAAGTGGACGAGAAGTTGTAAAGACGGAACTTCCATAAAAACGAGGTTTTTACAAAATCGGATTGTTTTATATAAAGATCCACTAAAAGTAATGAGATTTACTCCATAGTTTGGATAAACCACAAGTTCATGAAGTTTATGCGATTTATACACATATTTTGACTAGTTTGTGATTTGAACATGGTTTTGATTGAATAAGAAGATTGTTGGTTTGATTTATAAAAGAAAATGATACGCTTGAAAGTGTGGCCACCTCCAGTTACAGAGGAAACTCTGGCGAAATTTTTCTAAAAACCTAACACTTGGAATTATTTTCACTATAAGTGTTAGAGATACTTGTCTACTTGTTTTCAAACTATGAATTTCGCCACGACTTTATTTATAAAATATCGGAGGTGGGATTTCACAAAATAAAACGTGATACATAAATATATTTAGTATATATTTTTCACAACATCACTTGTATAAGTGTTTATGATTATTTTGTGAACTACGTAAATATTATTTTTAGAGTAAAAATAATATTACTAAGTATTATTTTGGGGAAAATCACATGTATGAAAATATAATATTTTTGAGAAGAATATTCATATTTTGAAGTGGAAATAAAATATATTAAGTGAGACTTAATAGTGAAATCTGAATGTTACGAACACACATGTATTAAATCCCCCATCCTTGGGAAGGAAAATAACTACCAAGTATACAGAATGTAAACACGAAATAGTTGCCTAACTATTTCCCAAAAACATAAACCATAAAGCTAAGGCACGGCCGTCCGTCTAATAGAGTTAGCACATGTAGGTCGTCATACAGCTGATTGATTTGGAGGCATACTTGGTAGAGACTCACCACTGTGAGTTCATGTCCCCCTTTTCTCTTAACTGTTTTCAGTTTTCTAAACTGCGGGGGTGAAATACATGTTACTTTGATTACAAGTACTTTATACATGGTATGGTTAGCGTAAGGAGGTTTATTACTTGGATCATGTGAGTGGGTAGGCAGAAACTGGAGGCCATTAATCCTCATTGTAGGACCGAGGGACGTAAGCGGTAGATCTATCTGGGTGTAGCGAGCCCAACTCTAGGCCCAACAGAACGGACCTCTGAGAGGCCCAACAGAACGGACCTTGGAGTGACTTTGTACCCAACGCTAAATTTGCTAGGTTTGAGTCTTCCTACTTGCACTTCACATATATCAATGGCCTTGTAAACCATTGGTGATCTCTTTTTCCTTATTTGCTACATACCAAGACTATTTTTATACTCACAAAGGTTTACTTACTCACTTACATATGAACTCGCTCAACATTATTGTTGATTTTTCAACTTACGTGTATTTCAGGAAATTAAAGATCTGGCGCGGTATGTTATGTTTTCCCGCTGCATAAGGGTTCCAAGGTCATCCCAGTTTAGGAAATGTGACTCTTTCCTGGACAAGTCACAAATCTTAAACTGCGTTTATTTCATGTCGACGTTTATGTTTTTCCAGACAATGTTTTATGTTATGAGGTTGTAAGTCTCTAAGACAATGGTATGTTACTCTGGTTTTAAAACTTAATCAAATGGATGATCTTGCATGATTTTATTTCATATAGCTTTGTTATGGTTAAGCTATGGTATTAAGAGGTCACACCAAAAGTAACCACGCTTCCGCAAAGCCAGGGTGTGACAGCATACCCATACGGAGAACCCATACCACGATACCCTGACCTAGTGCCAGCACCACTACCACCTTTGAGCGAAGAAAGTTGTAGGAACTTCGCTCATATGGCGAAGAGTTAGTTGAAGAGGGAAATAGAATCCGACATATAGGAGAGAAACTCGTCTATAAATATGGCGAGCGTGAAGAACAGTTTTAGACAAACCAACAACTAATATAATATATATACGTGTGTAATTTGGTACTTGAAAAAAAATTCAACTAGAATAGATAACCTAATAACTATCGAGGCATAATTACTAGTGTGTTTAATTTTCAGTTGTAATATGTAATCGATGCATATATATAGATATATATAAAAAGAGTAAGTCGCAATGCTCGACGTTTTTGATCAACCTGCTTACGTGATTTTTTGTGTTTATCTTATTCTGTAATATTAATACCTGATAAATGTTTACAATTCAGATGAACAACAAAGTAAATTAGGAAAACCATAATAATGATAATAACGGAAACCAAGTGAATAACAGTGCTATCTGTCACACCCCGACCACGTAAAACATCAAATCGTGGCGGAAACGTCGGGGAGTGTTGTAACAGAATTAATTGTTTCACAACCATGGTAATTAAAGTTATACTTCAATTATTAAACAAGAGGGTTACATTGTCTTAAAACAAGAAACAAAGAGTACATAACATAATTAAACTAGTTCTAGCTTCATTTTAAGTTGCTAAGGCACGGGTCCGCCTATGTTTGACTTGATCATCCTATGCAACAGCCCCTGAAACACATGTAAAAATAGTTACGTCAGCATAAAATGCCTGTGAGATACATAGGTTTTGTGAAAATACGATTCATGACTTGGGTTTAAAGAAATTGTTTATTAAGAAGTAGTCATGAATCTTGTTGAGTGTTTCCTTTCATAAACCATTTGAAAAGTGATGAATAAACCAAATGATATATATGTATAAAAGAATAATGTATGGTTAAGTGAATAACCAAGTAAAATGAGTTTGTATAAGTTAAGTTATTTGTAAAACGATGTTTATGTGAAAATGTGTTGTAAATGTAATATGTCTAAACTGAAATGGTTTAAATAACGCTATGATATGTAATACCATAAAAGCACTTATATATAGGAAGTACCAGCGGCGTATCCACCATGTTTTTATCGTATTACACGTCCCCTCGTTATATAAATTACTTACCCAAACAAACCACCAAGATGTAATGTTTAACAATTATTGAAATGTTTATGTATGGTTAAATGTTTATTGTCAAATGTAAATCATGTAATGTGTAAACAATGTTATGTATGGTAAGTAAAATGAGACTACTTGAACCATAAGTAAAGATGTACAAAACAAGGTATTTTGAATAATCAAAAGTCAGGTTTTGCAAAATAACTGTATGCTTTACTGATACAAACACTTATGCGGTAAGTTAAACGTCTACATCCAAGCCTTGAGACAGTAGGATAACCTTTGAAGTAAAGGTTATCAAAATGTTTTCGGATCCGGTCATTCCTTACGTCCAAACAACCCAGGATTTCAGGAATGGGACTTCTCAAGTCCTATGGTAACAGTTACAAATGGTTCAAAATGTAAAACAATGTGTCCATATGCTGGATGAGCATATGCAACAAGATGTAATGTAAAACAATGTGTCCATATGCTGGATGAGCATATGCAACAAAATGTAATGTAAAACAAGGTGCTAGCATGCTAAGTGAACATACATAGCGTGAAATGTAATGTAAAGCAATGCACTAGGTATGAACCAAATGGACATACATGGTGTGAAATGCATGAAATCATGTACTATATGTGTACTAACAAACATAACTAGCATATGATATGAAAACATGGAAAAGCACGAAAGTAACAAGTAGGCACATGTGTTTCACCCCAAAACAGTTTGAAAATAGTAAAAGAGGGGTCTATGTACTCACTTGAGATTGCCTAGGAGTCCTTGAGTAACAACCAAGCAATGCTAGAGATCACGGAAAATCAAACGGCACCTAATATAGGTAACTATGTTAATAAACCGGACCTAAATCGGAGGATCGGATAGAATGAGGGTTCGTAAACCAAACGAGTATGGGAACTCATGTAATATGGTTTAACAAAGCCTACATACTAAAATGAAACCTAACCTAAGTGCTTATGACCCATTAATTCCCGTTTAGGTAGCTTATGCTACGTTAATGCGTCGTTCACGTAAAATATGCCTTAACATGTCTAATATTGTTGCCAAATCAGTTTAGATATTATAAATTATGTTACATATGCTTAAAATGAATTTTGGCGTAAAAAGGGCATTTTGGTAATTTACCTAAGGCATATAAACTACCTGTCATACAACTAACTAAACGTCGAGACCATAAGGTATAACCTCGGAAGGTTATTCCCTATACAACTATGGTCACCTAATGTGTTTGGTCAGATCCTAAAGATCGACCAAACGGGTCGGGTTCGAAAGTATAAGCGATTGTTTAGATCGCTTACCTTACGACCCTAAACAAGCACTAAACCTATAAGTGACGAGCTAAGCATGTTAAAACATGCTTAACTAAGTTAGAAAACAGATTTGGTATCAAAACAAACGGTTTTGATACCTAAAAGTAGTTTGGTTACAAAATACGCAAGAATACGCATTTTGGCCGAAACTACGACTCGTCACTGAGCCTAGATAACGTGGTAATCAGTAGGTATAGTCACAACGGACTATAACCATCGTGATTACGCTCACGTTGCAAAGTTCAACTGAAATTCGTGTTGACCATAAACTGGTCAACGCAGAAAACGCTAAAAGAACGAAAGAGGACTTACAACGGGTCCAAGAACGGAATCTTTGATCCGAATATTCTAAGGTATGAAGTGATAAACACATCAACTTAGAGAACAAATTCAGATTCAAAGGTGTGAGTTTTGAGTTGTAATCTTGAGGGGTATTTATAGATTTCTTAGGACCGTTAAGATCGTTCCTCGTAAATCGAGCTTGATTCTCAACCCTCCATGTGTGCCCATTGTATTTCAATACTAGGGGACCTTAAAACCAGCCCATAGAATGCTCAAAAACCATTTGCCACACATGGGGACAGCTGGAACTAGCTGTTAACAACTTTCTACTAAACTGGGCCTCTCACGCGGGCCGCGTAAGAGTTAAGGATATCTTACGCGGGCCGCCAAGCACACTTTCACAGAATTGCAAGTTTGGTCCCTTTACTTAAGAATCATGCATTTTGAGGTGTTTTTGACATGTTTAAGCCCCGTTAACCTCATTTCAAGGCTCTAAAATGATGTTAAAGTATAGGGAACTCAAAACATGCTCAAAAATATCTCGGATGTCGGTTCGTTTGGTTGTACGGTTGCGTTGTTCGGTTAATTACGACGGAAGTCGTAACGAACGCAAAAACGATCCAAATTAAGCGACGAATGAAATTTTCTCATGCCAAACACTAAAATAAAATATTTTAGTGCTTACATAAATTTTTGGATGTCCGGATGTATTCAGAAAGTAAGTTATGCGCGAAAATGCAAACTTGTGCACTTTTTGACGCTTTTAGTCCCTGAATGACCCAAAAGTTTATTTTAGCACACCGAACCCCTCAAAGCCTATTTCTAAGCTATGTAAAGGATATTTATGGTATGTTTAACTTATGGTCATGTTCTGGAATGTCTGTTACAGTACGAATCGCCATACTTTCGTAGTTTGTCGAATTAAGTCCCTGTAAGCGATTAAACTTGATTTTGCCATACTAAAGCCTTCAAAACTTATTTCTAAGTTATCTAAGGGTTATTTAAGGTATGTTAAGCTTACTTCACTATTCCGGAGTGTTTGTTTCATTAAACTGATTACGTTTACGCATCAGTTCGCGTATTACTTCCAAGAAAGCGATTCAGAGCTCGAAATCGAACAAGAATTGATATGTGCAAAGAACACACATATTTATACAAATTCCAAGTATGAAACACAGTATTTCATTGATTTGGTATTTGTTTGATGGTCGTAGTGACACAGGTGTCACAGTCTCCCCTACTTTAGGAAATTCTGTCCCGAAATTTATTGGTAGGAGTCTGTTTGTGACTTTGTGTTAAATAATCATCAAAGATATGCAAGGCATAATCCTGTCATTTTCCTCAGCGGATATTCTTCAGAAGCGAAAATGAACGAACAGAGTTATTTTCCTCAACGGGTTCTTCGGAAATGGAAAATGAAGGATTTAACAAACGGATATTCATTTCCCTCAACGGATATTCTTCAGAAGAGAAAATGAATGGATGATTCATTTTCCTCAACGGGTTCTTCGTCAGAAACGGGAATGAAGGAATAATCAACGGATATTCATTTCCCTCAACGGATATTCTTCAGAAGCGAAAATGAACAAACGGAGTCATTTTCCTCAATGGGTATTCTTCAGAATTGGGAATGAAGGATTAAACAAACGGATATTCATTTCCCTCGATGGATACTCTTCAGAACGAAAATGAACAAACTGAGTCATTTTCCTCAATGGGTATTCTTCAGAATTGGAAATGAAGGATTTAAGCAAACGGATATTCATTTCCCTCAACGGATATTCTTTCAAAAGTGAAAAATTAATAGCTAGTTCATCTTTCCTCAACGGGTGCTTCATCAGAAATGGAAATGAATAGGGTTAACTCTAGACACATGACAGAACTTGCTGTGATTTCTGTTCACTAAATTCCATAATTATGTATGCATCCATAATTACATAATTCCTTGCATAGTAATCACAGTTTGTTTTATAATGTGAAGGGGATATAATTTGAACAAGGTCTAGACAACTTATGATTAGGTCAACACATCAACACACAAGCACATAATTGTTTTCTTGGATATAAATTTGTTATCATCTTGTTATTAGTTGTTATTAACTTGATGTTGATTTGAACATGGGTATTAAAGGTACACCAGGAACCCATTCGATGGACTTCAACGTCCTCAAGAATCTATCTGAAAAATAGGGTGATCTTCCAAAAATTTAATTTCTGATTACCAGGAATCATAACATTCGAATTAAGGTACACAATAATTAAGGACTTACGGAAATACCCTTAGGTACCCTATTAAGGATTTATAGTGGTATATTGGGTATTTGTCCAGTGTTGTAACTTGCGCCTTGTACTTTGTTTCTTTGGAAGAAACGTGTACTTAGGTTCTTCGTGGAAATCACAAGAAATCAAAAGATGGGAGGAATGCGGTTCCTTGATTGTCGGTATTGTAGGGGATATGATGTTTATTCATGCAACCACAATTGTACATTGCAATGTAAACAAAGGATTTATTTATAAACAACAACAGCAACAACTGTTTCATAGATCGTGACAACAAAAGAAAATAATACACAAGGCTTGAACATTTTCTAAGCAGCGTTGTCTTCTGTTGGTTAGATACTCATCCCTGCGCTGGATTTGCATTAGCAAGCCTTGGGCAATTCCTACGAAAATGGCCCATCTCGCCACAGTTGTAGCAAGACCCCGGTGGAAAACGAGCTTGAGCAGGATTGTTGCGAGCTTGATTTGGTGCAGCTGCGGTTGGGCAAACCCTTGCTGTATCACAAATTTGGCATTTGCGGCACTTCACACCAGCATGATGATGAAGGTTACAATGATTGCACAAGGGTGCAGTTCCGTTGTATGGATTTCTAGCAGGGGGTTAAGCTGGTTGGTTGGGGATGGCTTGATCATTGTGAGCAACTACGGCGAAGTTCTGAGAAGCCTTTCGCTTCTTTAACTTCTTCGAGGATTCAGTCTGTTCATCCTTTGGTTTCGATTCCTCGATCGATTTCTTGTCACCCTTTCGAAAAAGTTTACCTTTCCTGATATAAGATTCAGTCAAGGTTGCAGATAGCTCAATGGCCTGTCTAACTGTAGTAGGGTTGCTACCAGTCACAATGTCTTGTACTGAGTCAGGGAGGCCATCAATGTATTTTTCGATTGCCTTATCTAAAGGCGTAGCCATGTTCGGGCATAACAGACTCAACTCCTCATACCTATCAGTGTAAGCACGATGCTCACCACTATCTTGCTTCAAGTCATCAAATTCCCTTTCTAAAGCCCTCAGTTCATGACGAGGACATAACTCCTTCATCATAAGGGCCCTAAGCTCGGCCCAGGTCTGTGCTAAAGCAACCTCAGTACCACGGTCTCTCATAACCCCGTTCCACCATGTAAGAGCCCTCTTCTGAAACACATTGGAAGCAAACTCGACCTTGCGATTATCAGGACACTGAACATGACGAAACGTACTCTCAGTGCTCTCGAACCATTGTAGGAGCCCAGTTGCTCCTTCAGAACCACTAAACTTGAGTGGCTTAGCCGAATTGAAACTCTTGAAATTGCATGGAGCATTATTGTTGTTGTTGGCTTGGTTCAGTTGAGCAATAAGATTTGGGAAAGCAGCAGCCATTTGCTGCGCGATGATTTCTACCAGTTCGGCATTCGCTATCTGATTGTCGCGTCGAGGAGGCATTCTAAAAGAGGGAATCATGAAAGGAAACGAGCGAGATGATTAGATGGAAAGGATGAGGTGATACAAAATTTGACAAAAGCAAAGATGGTGGTCATTTGTTTGTTACCACAAGGCGAACAAAGGACACATTGAGACTAATCAAAGTAAATGTGTCAAAGATAATGTATCGCGAAGACATACTCGCCTATAAGTGAACACTCACCCCAAGAGTTCCCAGGTAAGAGTGACTGGTCCGATTATGTGGATTTGTACGAACACTCTAGCCTTAGACAGAAAACCCAGGGTACAGGCATTCACTCTTCCAGTTTGCACGTGTTCACACTATTTAGGACCCAAAACTTTGACGAGATTTTGAAAACTCAAAGGGGTTCAAAACCTTGTAATCAATCATCCAAGAACAGATGATTAATTTTCAAAGCGGATTCGGAATTGATGTTCTCGTTGTGGTTATCACCTAAGGATAAGTGACAGTTTTTTTTGTTTTAAAATCTAAACGCAAATCTTCTTGCGTTAGGGTCCTAAAAAGTTATAGTATAGGTCAAACCATTACTAATAACCTAATTCCCTATAACCATTGGCTCTGATACCAACTTTTCTGTCACACCCCGACCACGTAAAACATCAAATCGTGGCGGAAACGTCGGGGAGTGTTGTAACAGAATTAATTGTTTCACAACCATGGTAATTAAAGTTATACTTCAATTATTAAACAAGAGGGTTGCATTGTCTTAAAACAAGAAACAAAGAGTACATAACATAATTAAACTAGTTCTAGCTTAATTTTAAGTTGGTAAGGCACGGGTCCGCCTATGTTTGACTTGATCATCCTATGCAACAGCCCCTGAAACACATGTAAAAACAGGTACGTCAGCATAAAAATGACTGTGAGATACATAGGTTTTGTGAAAATAGGATTCATGACTTGGGTTTAAAGAAACTGTTTAATAAGAAGTAGTCATGAATCTTGTTGAGTGTTTCCTTTCATAAACCATTTGAAAAGTGATGAATAAACCAAACGATATATATGTATAAAAGAATAATGTATGGTTAAGTGAATAACCAAGTAAAATGAGTTTGTATAAGTTAAGTTATTTGTAAAACGATGTTTATGCGAAAATGTGTTGTAAATGTAATATGTCTAAACTGAAATGGTTTAAATAACGCTACGATATGTAATACCATAAAATCACTTATATATAGGAAGTACCAGCGGCGTATCCACCATGTTTTTATCGTATTACACGTCGCCTCGTTATATAAATCACTTACCCAAACAAACCACCAAGATGTAATGTTTAACAATTGTAGAAATGTTTATGTATGGTCAAATGTTTATTGTCAAATGTAAATCATGTAATGTGTAAACAATGTTATGTATGGTAAGTAAAATGAGACTACTTGAACCATAACTAAAGATGTACAAAACAAGGTATTTTGAATAATCAAAAGTTAGGTTTTGCAAAATAATTGTATGCTTTACTGATACAAACACTTATGCGGTAAGTTAAACGTCTACATCCAAGCCTGGAGACAGTAGGATAACCTTTGAAGTAAAGGTTATCAAAATGTTTTCGGATCCGGTCATTCCTTACGTCCAAACAACCCAGGATTTCAGGAATGGGACTTCTCAAGTCCTATGGTAACAGTTACAAATGGTTCAAAATGTAAAACAATGTGTCCATATGCTGGATGAGCATATGCAACAAGATGTAATGTAAAACAATGTGTCCATATGCTGGATGAGCATATGCAACAAAATGTAATGTAAAACAAGGTGCTAGCATGCTAAGTGAACATACATAGCGTGAAATGTAATGTAAAGCAATGCACTAGGTATGAACCAAATGGACATACATGGTGTGAAATGCATGAAATCATGTACTATATGTGTACTAACAAACATAACTAGCATATGATATGAAAACATGGAAAAGCACGAAAGTAACAAGTAGGCACATGTGTTTCACCCCAAAACAGTTTGAAAACAGTAAAAGAGGGGTCTATGTACTCACTTGAGATTGCATAGGAGTCCTTGAGTAACAACCAAGCAATGCTAGAGATCACGGAAAATCAAACGGCACCTAATATAGGTAACTATGTTAATAAACCGGACCTAAATCGGAGGATCGGATAGAATGAGGGTTCGTAAACCAAACGAGTATGGGAACTCATGTAAAATGGTTTAACAAAGCCAACATACTAAAATGAAACCTAACCTAAGTGCTTATGACCCATTATGACCCGTTTAGGTAGCTTATGCTACTTTAACGCGTCGTTCGCGTAAAACGCGTTTGGAACGCCTAACTAGTCCTATGATAAGTAAAATATGCCTTAACCTGTCTAATATTGTTGCTAAATCAGTTTAGATATCATAAATTATGTTACATATGCTTAAAATGAATTTTGGCGTAAAAAGGGCATTTTGGTAATTTACCTAAGGCCTATAAACTACCTATCATACAACTAACTAAACGTCATGACCATAAGGTATAACCTCGGAAGGTTATTCCCTATACAACTATGGTCACCTAATATGTTTGGTCGGATCCTAAAGATCGACCAAACGGGTCGGGTTCGAAAGTATAAGCGATTGTTTAGATCGCTTACCTTACGACCCTAAACAAGCACTAAAACTATAAGTGACGAGCTAAGCATATTAAAACATGCTTAACTAAGTTAGAAAACCGGTTTGGTATCAAAACAAACGGTTTTGATACCTAAAAGTAGTTTGGTTACAAAATACGCAAGAATACGCATTTTGGCCGAAACTACGACTCGTCACTGAGCCTAGATAACGTGGTAATCAGTAGGTATAATCACAAGGGACTATAACCATCGTGATTACGCTCACGTTGCGAAGTTCAACCGAAATTCGTGTTGACCATAAACTGGTTAACGCAAAAAACGCTAAAAGAACGAAAGAGGACTTACAACGGGTCCAAGAACGGAAGCTTTGATCCGAATATTCTCAGGTATGAAGTGATAAACACATCAACTTAGAGAACAAATTCAGATTCAAAGGTGTGAGTTTTGAGTTGTGATCTTGAGGGGTATTTATAGATTTCTTAGGACCGTTAAGATTGTTCCTCGTAAATCGAGCTTGAATCTCAACCCTCCATGTGTGCCCATTGTATTTCAATACTAGGGGACCTTAAAACCAGCCCATAGAATGCTCAAAAACCATTTGCAACACATGGGGACAGCTGGAACTAGCTGTTAACAACTTTTTGCTGAACTTGGCCTCTCATGCGGGCCGCGTAAGAGTTAAGGATATCTTACGCGGGCGGCCTAGCACACTTTCACAGAATTGCAAGTTTGGTCCCTGTACTTAAGAATCATGCACTTTGAGGTGTTTTTGACACGTTTAAGCCCCGTTAACCTCATTTCAAGGCTTTAAAATGATGTTAAAGTATAGGGAACTCAAAACATGCTCAAAAATATCTCGGATGTCGGTTCGTTTGGCCATGCGGTTGCGTTGTTCGGTTAATTACGACGGAAGTCGTAACGAACGCAAAAACGATCCAAATTAAGCGACGAATGAAATTTTCTTATGCCAAACACTAAAATAAAATATTTTAATGCTTACATAAATTTTTGGATGTCCGGATGTATTCAGAAAGTAAGTTATGCGCGAAAATGCAAACTTGTGCACTTTTTGACGCTTTTAGTCCCTGAATGACCCAAAAGTTTATTTTAGCACACCGAACCCCTCAAAGCCTATATCTAAGCTATGTAAAGGATATTTATGGTATGTTTAACTTATGGTCATGTTCTGGAATGTCTGTTACAGTACGAATCGCCATACTTTCGTAGTTTGTCGAATTAAGTCCCTGTAAGCGATTAAACTTGATTTTGCCATACCAAAGCCTTCAAAACTTATTTCTAAGTTATCTAAGGGTTATTTAAGGTATGTTAAGCTTACTTCACTATTCCGGAGTGTTTGTTTCATTAAACTGATTACGTTTACGCATCAGTTCGCGTATAACTTCCCAGAAAGCGATTCAGAGCTCGAAATCGAACAAGAATTGATATGTGCAAAGAACACACATATTTATACAAATTCCAAGTATGAAACACAATATTTCATTGATTTGGTATTTGTTTGATGGTCGTACTGACACAGGTGTCACACCATCGAACACATAGTAGCACAAGGAATCATAGATGCTATGCCATATATCATTAAGACTGTTATAGAAGTAGAAAATAATAAATCTGTATTCGGAAGTAAACGTGCACCCACTGAACTAAGCCGTAACATGAATGAAAATCATGGGCCACTTATTCAAATGCCAATTCCAAAAAGAAGAAGGACTACCTCATATGGTTGTTCTTATAAGGAATTTTACGCATGTAAACCAATATAATTTTCAGGCAATGAAGGAGCCATTGGAGCCTAACGCTGGATAGAAAAGACAGAAGCAGTCTTAAAAATAAGTAAATGTGTAGAAGATGATAAGAATATGCTTGCTTCTAATCTTTTTAAGAACGTAGCCTTAGAGTGGTGGAATACCATTCTCTAGTCTAGGGGAAGTGACAGAGTTTATAACATGGAATGGACCAACTTTAAGGAGATGGTTGAAAGGAAATTATGTCTTTCTCATGAAAAAGAATAGATCGCGAACAAGTTTTTAAAACTTAAAATGACTAGAATAGATTGCAAGGATTATACTACCATATTCTTCGAATATGCTAGGATAGTACCAACCTTAGCCTCACCAAAACAAGTATTAATCTCCTGTTACATCTGGGGATTAATCAGTGAGATCAGACATGTAGTCAAGGCAGCTAGATCACAAACCATAGAAGAAGAAGTAGAACTAGCCAACACTCTGACTGATGAATTGGTACGCACACAAGAGGAAAACCAGAGAAAGGACCTAGCTTAAAAGCTTATCCAAAACTTTTGTTACGGGAATACCTACCGTGGGAAAGGTACAGGTTCTACCACTTCACCCAACTGCAAGTATTGCAAAAAGAAGCACTCGGGAAGGTGCTCAATATACTCTAACTTTTACAAAATATCTGGACACAAGGAAGAAGACTGCAGGATGAAAGCTAGCAATAGGCTATGCTTCGATTGTGGAGAAGCTAGTCATATCAAACCAAACTGCCCGAAACTAGCTCTAGCAACAACCAGCAAAACTAAGGCAACTGAAGGACCCAAGAAGAATGCCAGAGCATTCATTCTAACAGTTGAGGAAGCTAAGATAATCCCGGATGTGATTGTCGGTACGTTTTTAGTTAATGACATTTTTGCTAAAGTATTATTTGACTCTGGTGCAAACCAAAGTTTTATCAATACTTCTTTTTACAAACTTCTCAACCAACCATTAACTAAACTTTAGTAAGACTGTCTGGTGGAGACAGCAAATGGAGATTCAATTAATATAAGCGAAATCCTACAGGGAGCAAGGATAGAAATTCTAAACCATAATTTTACTACTATCATTTACCCAATGAATCTAGCAGGATTCGATATTGTATTAGGAATGGATTGGATGGTAACAAATCATGCTAATATTTTATGTGATCAAAAGTCAGTACAAGTAAGTACACCAAAGGGTTAAACGATCACAATTAAAGGAGATAAGTCAACCAGGTCAACAAAATTCACCTCTGTGATGAAAGCTGGAAGCTATGCAAGGAAAGGATGAATAGTGTATATGATTTCCATAATCATTAACACTAAAAGAAAAGAATTAAAAGATATTCCCGTAGTATCTAAATTCTAAGACATTTTTCTAGAGGAATTACCTGGATTACCTCCAGATCGATAGGTTGAATTTAGGATTCACCTAATACCAGGGATGGCACCGATTGCCAAAGCGCCATACCGACGAAGATAAATGTAAAAGGTTTTATACCGACGAAGATAAATGTACCAGGGATAGCACCGACGAAGATGCAGGAACTGAAGAAACAGTTGGACGAACTACTTGAAAAAGGTTTTATACACCCTAGTTCATCGCCATTGGGAGCACAAGTGTTATTTGTCAAAAAGAAGGACGGATCAATTCGTATGTGCATTGATTACAGAGAATTGAACAAGGTTACAATTAAAAATCGGTACCCACTACCAAGAATTGATGATCTGTTCGATCAACTTCAAGGAGCACGATTCTTTTCTAAGATCGACTTACGCTCAGGATATCATTAATTGAAAGTACAGGAAGAGGACATTCCTTAAACTGCTTTTAGATCAAGGTACAGTCATTATGAATTTACAATCATGCCATTTGGTTTTACCAATGCCCCAGCTGCATTTATGGACATTATAAACAGGATATGTAAACCATGCCTGGATAAATTCATAATTATCTGTATAGATGATATTCTAATTTACTCTAAGAGTAAAGAGGATCATGCAGAGCATCTGCATACACTTCTGACATTATTGAGAAAAGATAAGCTTTATTCTAAATTCTTAAAATGCGAATTTTGGTTACAAGAAGTGCAGTTCCTTGGACATATGGTTAATCATGAAGGAATTCATGTGGATCCCGCAAAGATCGAGGCAATTACCAAATGGAAAGTCCCTGAATCACCAATGGAAGTAAGAAGTTTTCTTGGATTGGAAGGGTATTATAGACGTTTTATTCAAGATTTCTCTAGAATAGCCATTCCAATAACCAAACTGACTTGCAAATCAGTTAAGTTTGAACGGGGACCAAGACAAGAGGAAGCCTTTAGGATTTTAAAGCAAAGGTTAACCAACGCACCCATAATCGCGTTACCAGAAGGATCTAAAGACTTGATAGTCTATTGTAACGCGTCTAAGTTAGGATATCGATGTGTGTTGATGCAACGTCAAAAGGTTATAGCTTATGCCTTTAGACAGCTTAAGAAACATGAAGAGAATTATACAACCCATGATCCAGAGTTAGGAGCCATGATTTTTGCCCTTAAGATGCGGAGACACTATCTTTATGGTAGTAAGTTTGTTGTCTTCACATATCATAAAAGTTTAAGATATGTTTTTGGGCAAAAGGAAATAAAAATGAGATAGAGATGCTGGATGGAAGTTTTTAGTGATTATGATTGTGATATCCAGTATCATGCAGGAACAACTAATATAGTAGCCGATGCTTTAAGTCGAAAGTATCATGAAAAGCCAAAAAGAGTATGCTCTCTCAGATTAAATCTATAGATAGATTTGAATGAGCAAATTAGAGAAATACAAAAAAAATAGTAATCAAGGATGATGTTGAAGGTTTAAAATGAATGATTAAGGAATTAGAACAAGGAATTGATGTATTTTGGCGATTCCATAAGAAAAGGAGCTGGACACCTAAGCAAGGAAACCTACTCCACAGAATTCTAGAAGAGGCCCATAAGTCTAAGTATACGATACATCCTGGTAGTGATAAGATGTATCAAGACTTAAGAAAGAATTTCTGGTGGATAGGAATGAAAAAGGATATAGCGAACTATGTTGCTAAATGTCTAACCTGCTTACATGTTAAAAGCTAAACATCAGAAACCTTCAGGGTTATTACAGCAATTAGAAATGCCAATATGGAAATGGGAATTGATAACAATGGATTTTGTAACTAAATTACCCAAGACACTAAAAGGTAATGATACATTCTCGGTGATTGTTGACAGATTAACCAAATCTGCTCATTTCATACCTATGAAGGAAACTTTCAATATGGAACACTTAGCCAAGTTATATGTAAATGAAACAGTTTCATTACATGGAATTCCTTTTTCTATTGTATCTGATAGATATAGCCGTTTACATCTCAGTTTTGGACAAGTTTCCAAAAAGCAATGGGAACCAGGATAAATCTAAGCACAACTTATCATTCTCAAACTGACGTACAAAGCGAAAGGACAATTCAGACAATGGAAGATATTTTTAGAGCCTGTGTAATTAATTTTGGAGGAAATTACGACGATCATTTGCCATTAATAGAATTTTCCTATAATAACAGCTATCATACCAGCATCAATGCTGCACCGTTTGAAGCACTTTATGGACGAAAGTGTCGAACTCCAGTCTGTTGGACAGAAATTGGAAAGAAGCAACTATCTGGACTAGAGATAGTACAAGAAACAACAGACAAGATTATTCAAGTCAAGGAAAGACTAAAAGCATCAAGACATCGTCAAAAGAGTTATGCAGATAACCGAGAAAAACCATTGTAATTTCAAGCTAGAGATAACGTATTATAAAAAGTTTCTTCATGGAAAGGAGTGGTCAGATTCGTTAAAAGAGGAAAACTAAGCCGTAGGTATGTTGGACCTTTTGATATTATCAAAAGAATAGGACCAGTAGCTTATCAGCTACAACTGCCAGAAGAAATGGCAGGAATACATGATGTGTTTCATGTTTGCAACCTCAAGAAATTCTTAGCAGACGAATCACTAGTAGTACCTCTTCAAGTCATAGAGGTAAATGAGAAGCTCAAGTTTTTAGAGAAGCCACTACAGATTGAAGATAGAAGGATTAAGAATCTTAAGCACAATAGATTAGTTCTGGTCAAAGTAAAATGGGATTCTAAGAGAGGACCAGAATATACATGGGAACTCCAATCAGAGATGTAAAGGAAATATCCACACATGTTCCAGTAGATCTTGAGGACGAGATTTAAAACAAGGTGGGGAGGATATAACAACCCTCCTACGACACCCTAAACACTCTTATTATACCCGATTATACATTAATGGCCTTAAATTACCTTTATACTATAAAAAAATCAAATAAAAACAAATCATACTGTCTCTCGCGGGGCGCGATCCCTTTGGGTTTGCGAGTCCCGGGCCACGACCAAGTGACACTAGGCAATACCCTGGTCCACCACGTGTCCTCTTACGCATCAAAGCTAGATAGGTGACTCGTCAAGCCTACAACCCTAGCCTAGGGTCTTGCGGGCCGCAAGGGCCGACCCCAGACCGCTCGCAGGGCGCGAGCCGCCATACGTCCAGCCTATAAAAAGGGCCTCAAGCCTCATTTGATCATCGTTCCTTTCTCTTTTCTCTCTCAAACTTCTTAATAGGCAAAACTCTCGGGTATTATACCCCTAAAATGCGAAGATCTGCCTCGTTGTAAGTATTATAACCTCCAGTTACGTATTAGTTACCCTACCCGATTGATCTAGGGCTCCGTAACATATGTCAAGGCGGCTTTACCTGACACAGTTCGTTGGAGTTTTGTCTCGGTTGTATTACTAATGTAATTTGGGTTATCTTACTAACACGTGTGCATTCTTTTAATTTAATAGACAATAACCAGGAGAATCATCAGGAAGCTATAGTATTACCTAAGTCTACAAAGTGAGTACATTCTCTTTTTCTACCAAACTATTTTACTAAAACCTCAAATGTTTAAATTATACTTAACAGTGATTGAGTCTATGTATTCTACAATTGTTGGCAGTATGTGCGGTTTTGTATACACTACTTGTAATCCGTTACTATTGGACGACGAGTTAGCCAATGAGTAACATGACCACATTCATAAAAGTGTTGAATCAGTGAATATGACAAATACTGAATGAGTATATTGGGTAGATATAAACATTGTAATCGCTGATGCTCTCAATACTGTGAAGTTATAAATCAAAACTGTTTTGATTAAACTGGGATGCACTCGCCAGTATTTCTTGCTGATAAACCTTTTGAAAATGCGTTTAAGGTAACTTAATGTGAAAGCTAATTGAAGTCAGCTGGAGAGCAATGAAGGCTTAAAGAAGTGGTTATAAAAGTTACCTAAATAAAAGGAGTTTATGTTTTCAATAATTAGGGTTTATCCCTATAAATGTATTATCAGTGAAACTTGGGTGTTATCCCATTTGTTTATTATAAAAGTTTGGTGTTTTGAAACTCTGATAAATATTTACTAACTACGGTCCTGATGTACAAATTCCGCTGCCAAATTAATAAACACCCATACCACATCGATATCAAATATCACTTCACACATGATTGTTTCGATAAAAGACTTATCGATGTTGTTAAAGTCCACACCGATGACCAACATGTCGACCTTTTTACTTATGGTAAACGACATTAAGGTCAAGCAAGAGTAAAACCGACATCGAAAAATCATTTTTGTAAATATCTATTTGTGTTTTTAATTTCTCGTACTTTTGCATTTTAGGGGGAGTAATTTCCAAACGAAAAATACAAAAACATTAAAAAAATTAAAAAAATACAAAAAAATACAAAAACATCAAAAATTTTCAAAAAACACAAAAACAATAGAAAATCAAAAATCAGTTTCCTGGTGAGTAAAAGAGAAAATGATAGTACATTAGTGGTTTGTCGAAACCTCTTTAATCTTAAAATGAAAAACCATAAGCAACTCTATATAAGATATACCAAATGAATCTAAATCGTTTTAAAGTGTGCAGGGTTATATAAATCTAAATCAACTGAAGTCCATGTGAAACCGCTAATAGGCGTATGGTCTTGGTACCATAATTTAGTTTGATAGATTGCCGGGGTTCTGAGATATGTTGTCTTTATGCTGTTTATCATCTCAGTATCATGGTTGTTTCTTTTACCGAAAACAACGGGGACACAAGTCTAGAACTTCCATGATACCGTACATACGTGTACATAATATACATACATGATGCATACGACCATTAATAAGTGATAAAATACCACAGTTACCCCCGTATAAGTGATTCTAAATCACATCTATCATTCGAGAGTCAAGTTCGTCTCTTTGTCGGTACAATGGTACTAACCCGTTCACAGACTTACTCTTGTGCCCTGCATGCATCGAATATCAAGTTCCTCATTAATAAGTGATTTTATCACACAGGACTTGTATTCATCCTTAAATAATTGTGTATCTCACATCATATACGTTGAAAACAGGTGATGTGTCGTGAGTGGATGAACTCTCGTGCATACCTTGATACGGTAATGTGTCGTGAGTGGTTGAACACCGGTCTGTAAGTATAAATCATACATTAACGTATCCCCTAACCATGAGTACATTTGATAAGTTGAGCTTAAGTGGACAACAACACTGATAATCGTTATAGGATGCTTATCTATTGTTGGATCGTTCGTTGACCCTAAACAGTCAGTATGAGTAGTTCATCATCATTTACAAAGGCAGAATCAATGTAAATGACGTCAAACAGCTTGTTTCCTTTTAATCTTTATCTATTGATGATTTCCTGAGCTTTTTACAAGTTCAAATGACAAACGGACAGCACCTCAGCTCAGAGACAATGACCAGATTTCGTTTGAAATGACGCATCACACACCTATATATAGACATGGGGATTTCGCTTGAACGAGACATGTTTGTTTCAAGCGAAATAGGTTATTTCGCTTGAACATGTCACAACCCACTTCAAGCGAAATTAAATGATATGATTTCGCTTGAACTGGTCGGTGTCATCTTCAAGTGAAATTACCTTCTTACACATGTACAAACCCTAATTTTTATCCTGTTGTGTGCTCGTTCATTCTATCTAGACAAAAGACTCGATTAAGACGAAGTTAACAGACACTAGATGCACCAACAGACTCCCCCTTGGATGTTGACGAAGTCTTCGGCGTCAAGTCTTTAGTCTTAGTCTCTATCCAAATTGTCTTGGCAATGTAAAAGCTTCCTTCAATCTTTAACTTCAAACTTTAAACTTCAATCTCCCCTTTGAATGTTGATCCAGAATTCTGACTCCCCCTTTCGCAGACTCCCCTTCTCGATAAGCTAAGGCTTGAATTCTGATTCAAATTTTGACAATTTCGTTGCCATGGGGATTCCTGTTTCCTGTACAATCTCTACCCAAATATAAGATATATAATAATAACAGTTTCAATCCACACTTACCATTCAAACTCAATCAATGATCTTGTCAGAATTAGAGATCCACTTAAGTATTCAGGTCCAAACTAATGACCCTGATTACTCAATTTGTCTACCAAGTACAACTTAATGACCTTGGTTGATCTGAGACAATCACACTGACATTTGTAAACAATCTTTTCAAACAAGTTGCTGAAAATTCACAAGTTTCAACTTAATGAACTTGTTTCAACTTTTCATCATTCACAAACTTATCATGTTTTAGCTCCAAACTCATCATCTAGTCTTGAAACTTCCTGCATCTGCTCCAATTCGAATCTGAAGATCAGCTTTCCACTTTGGTTTGTCAAAAATAAAGCAGAAGTGTAAAATCTTTTTGGATTTTGAATAACGTTTCTAAACTAGAAATGAATTACAGAAATAAAATGCAGAAAATGTAAACTATTTACAAACATATTTTTGATGAGCGAGTTAGGGAATCATATCAGCTATCCGACAAGTCACAAGTACCGTTAAGCTTTAATTTCATACTCAGAATTAAACAATTCACTTAGATTGTCGATATACTGATCCACTTAAATTCTCACACAAACTTCAATTTGTCCAGGATACGGATTAGGTATTTTAGAAACTTAAACTTATACGTGTGTCCCACCTCTTGAATATACTCCCGTATCCAAATCCCAAATATTTAGTCTTACAGGTGAATACACCACAGATGATATCTGTAAGAGGTTAAATTGCGAAGAACCCTGAGAGCTCAGGTCAGAACTTCCGTTCAGCAGAGAGATGACGGCTTCGACTTATGGTGTGTCCCCTTTAGAGGATCTTTTTTACAACAGCATTGATTAGCAATTTTATTGTCACATCATTTATGCTGAGGGCGGCTCTATATTTCAAGCAATACAAAAAGTATTATTCGGGGACTAGGTCAGAACTTCCGTTCAGCAGAAGTCCCGGGATAATACCCCAGATATCACTGAGTATAAAGACCTAGTATCTCAGAAAAAGGGATCTTTCAAACGAGATTTCAGGGGTTACCTATATATCCAAGTAGTGTTCCCCACGAAATAAGTAAGTTGAAATTTAGGTTTATATCCCGAACAAACCTACTAAATGTGTAAAAACCTATCGGCACATCATCAGCGAGACTGTTTAACGCATTTAAACATTCCATTTCTTTAGCATACCGTAACTGTCAAGCCGATGTACTATCATTTTCCCTTTTTACACAAGCTCTTTTTGAGATTTTATATTGTTTTTGGATTTTGAAAATATCTCATGTTTTTGGATTTTTGAAATTTGTTACTTGTTTTTGTATTTTCTGAAAATATTTACCCTACTCTCCCCCTAAATACCAAAACAAGTAAAAAATCGACAAACCATTGCAGATTGCTTCTCAACATCATCATCTACAATAGTACCTTCATCAACGCCAAGAATCTCCTCCAATACCGATAAAAGCTTCATACCGTTCAATTTTAACAAGTATTGAAAACGAGTTTTATCAAACGCTTTGGTATGTAAATCAGCTTTTTGTACATCAGTGTGGATTTTCTAAATTCTTATACATAACCTCTATTTTTCAACCACATGGCTTACCAACCAATACCATTTGTAGGTTGAATTCTCAAGATGCCGATACCTACTCCTCACTTACCAACCTGGGAGTTCCGGCAAGTCACACTTATACAAAAACAAATTTCATAAACCATAAATGATGCCGATTCATGCTCTGCGATTACCTACTTGGGAGCTCCGGCAAGTCAGAATTTGATTAGCTGAAATAAGCTGCCCAAGCCTCATCAGACTCAGGTAACTTAATCTCATCTATGCACTTTACAACTGATTTAAGAGGCTGAAAATTTTTATCATTCATTTCCAGTTTGTTATCAACAACCTCTTTTATGTCAACTTTTTCTTCATTTGTCAATGAAACATTTCTGGTTTCATTTTGAAGAATCTTTTTCGGAACAACCTTCTTCTCTTGTGGAGTTGAAGTTTGTTTCTCCGATTTTGGTTTCCATGTTTGTTGAGATGATGCAACCCGTTTGTAAAATTTGTCATTTTTAGTTATCACATTTTTAACAGGTTCAGTTTTGAATTTTGTGTTGTCATTTTTCAAAACCTTTTTCTCAACAACCAATGGAACTTTTCCCTTCACATCAACTTTCTTCTTTTGACTCTCAACAACTTCAGACTTAGGCTTGAAGTTGGTGCACTTTCGTGCAATGTGTCCAACTTTGTTGCATCTGAAGCATGTACAAGTTTCAGCTACTCGACTTGTGCCTTCAGTCTGAGGTTGTGAGGTCTTCTTTGCAAAAAAATCTTCATTTGAGTTCGAAAAAAATTTAGATTCTTCATCAGAAAGTGAACTTGAACCGTTCACAAACACCTTTTTCTCAGCAAACTTCTTGTTTTGAAAATTCCTTTGTTGATAGTTCTTACCACCCTGATATCCACCCGACCATCTATTTCTGTTGTTGTTATAAAAACGCGGTGGAACAACAGTTTTTTTATAGTAAGCCTTATCTTTCTCAAAATTCAGTTGCCTCTTGAAATGTTTCAAATTTTCAACTTCTGACACGTCAATCTCGACCAACTTGAAAACGTTTTTCAATTTGTTCACATTAACATTCTCCAATGGAAAATCATGATCCGAATACAACTTATCAGATCCAGCCATCTTGTACATCACAAGACTCGGTTCATCACCTAAGTTGTTTTTGGATTCTGATTTTGGAATGTATTTATCCAGAAAGCATTCATCATCCTCAGGAGTGTTACTTTCAGATTTTAAAACACTTTCAACCACACTTTTAACAACTTCAGATTGGACACTTCCTTCATCGGATGATGAAGTGAATGTGACATCGATTGTGTCTGGAAGTTTCACCTCATTTTCATCTTCATCATTAACCAACCCAGATGTTTTCTTTGAATAATTTTTTAGAACAGGCGGTGGAACCTGATGAAACCCAACCCCGGTTCCATCCGAATAAACATCTTCGCCTGCTTTGTTTTTCCCGATGGGTTTGGGAACAATGTGTTGTAAAACAAAGCTTGCGGAGCTGTAACTGTTCAATTTCAGATTGATGCGCTCATTCTCAATCTTAGCTTCTTCAAACTGAAGCTTCAATTTAGCAATCTCATCCAGTTGTTGGTTGATTTGCTCTTCTTTGTGTCTGAGAACTACAGTTAAATGCTCATTTTCTTTATTGGTTTTACCGTTTCTTTCATCAGAATCTTTACCGTTCGTTTTAGTTTGTCAAAATTTTCTGAAATTTTAAGATTTTCAAGAACCAATTTTTCATTTTCTTTCTTAATTCTTTCTACTTCAATTTTATCATTTTCAATTTTATCATTTAACTTGTTAGCTCGATCATTTGAAGATTTGAGCATTTTATCACGATCTAGAATCTGATCTTCAACCTTTCTGACTTTTCTTGTCAGTTCTTCAACCTTTGCATTACTAGAGTAAGCAAGTGTACTACAAAACTTGCAGTTTTTCATGCAACTTTTGCAGTCAATATCACCTTTGACTTTCTTACCTGTCTCACTTGTTGAAACATTTGGATTGACCTTGCTTTTAGACTCAGTTTCAGACTTAGAGTCTACCTCAAGTTCCTTTGCAGCAAGAACTTTGTCAGCCATCTTTGTCTGATTTTCAGCGGTGAAATCCTGTGATGTATCAATAATTCCATCGTCCACTTTCTTTGACTGCGGTTCTTTTGCTGTGTCTTTCTCTTTCTCATCAGATTCTCCTCCTCCCCACCATTTTCTCTGTCTGGCATCTTCTTCTTCTTTGAATTCCTCAATGAAAGCTTCAATACTAAGAGTTTTCGTATCAATAGCAATGTTTCCTTGAGGATCAAGGTAACATTCTCTATCAGCATCCCATCATTTTTCTTTCCTAGCTTCACTGAACACCCTAGATAATCTCATCATCATGAATTCTGCTTTCTGCTTTCTTTCCCGGTATTTTTGTTCTTCAGTTCTGGTGTCTCTGATAGGAACTTCTTCTTCTATCTAGACAAAAGACTCGATTAAGACGAAGTTAACAGACACTAGATGCACCAACATCTATATCTTAACTAATTGAACAACAAGAGCACTTTGGCATGCCCGTACACTGATATGATTCTCTTACCCTCGAAACTCGCAAAAAGAATGTCAGTAAATATTTATTTACTGCTTTCCGTCTTTACATTTGAAATATTCAAAAATATCAAAAAGATTTTAGGTGTCTTTTAATATAAATTTTATAAAAGCGAAAAAGATTTTATTTCTATTTTATTTTTGATTGCCCGATGTTGGATCTCGAGTCTTTTCCACCTGAAGCCTCATCGAAATCTAAAACAACTGCATCTTCATAAACGGTCGAAGTTAACAAGTTTTTGAAAGTTAAAAATCTAAAATTGATCAAATTTTTATAACTTTCAAACTGTTGTCGGACGGTAGTTGATTGAGAGTTGGTCACATGTGTGTTGTTTTTTTATATTGACTATATTCCAAGCGGTTGTTCTCAATACCCGTTTAGCTCTGTTGCGTGTTGATGTGCGCAAAATGCAACATATAAATTTCATCAAATGAGGCATAAAACTAACCCTTTTTTAGTACTAATGTTGGAAAAAGTGTACTTTTGTCTTCCTTTTGTATTTTTAGGATTAAATGAGCGTAAATGAACAAAAGGAGTAAATATGCAGCAAAATCTAACATAATTACAAGAAAAGGAACAAACGTGGCTTGCCCAACCCCTCGACAGCATCTCCCCAAGCAAAAACAAGTGAACAGAAGGCTGAACACGGCCCCGTGCCCAGGGGACACGGGGGCGTGCTCAGGTGTCTGAAGAAAGGACAAAAGCATAGAAGCTTCTATTTCCTGACATGGGGGCGTGCCAAGCTCAACACGGTCGTGGTAAACGCTAAGATTTGCAGAATCCAAGCAAATCTTGATAGTACAGATACGCTTCTGCACACGGAGTCGTGCCCAGCGGACACGGGGGCGTGTGGAGCTAATGCCGACAAATTGCAATTAATGAAGAAAGAGAAAGTGGATGGACACGGGGCCGTGCTCAATGAACACGGGGCCGTGTCCGGGCTTCTGTGCAGGCTATAAATAGAGGTGTTTGGTTCACTTCAATTGCATCCCTTGGCAAACCACCTCTCTCACACTTCACTCACACCCCACCACCATCACAACCCACATCCACCACCATCATCCATCATAGAGTGTGTTTAGTAGTCTCGAGATCCAAGATTGATAGTAAGAGTTCTTGACAATCAAAGGCCATGTTTGCCTAAGTCACTTACATCACTTAGTGAAGACAAGAATTTAGGCCATGTTTGCCTAAGTCTCTTCATCACTTAGTGAAGACAAGAATTCTAGTTTCTTATGTTAAAGGTGAAGCTTCCTTATCATTTGTCCGTGGTGTCTTGGCGTTATTTTACTGTCTATATAAAATAAAATATTTACACCATTCATATCTCTACGGTCTATATAGATATATGTTGGCTACCTGGTCAGGGGTTAAGGGAATGGTTTGGTAAGGTTCTTGCCTTGTTAAGTGTATAGATCCTGCAAGGATCTGGGTCAAGCTTACTAGGAACTCCTTCAATACCCACTGGTATTGGATGGCGGGGGTGCGAATAGCTTGATCCCCTCATATGTAAACTAGTATTAATACATTAACCCGGCTACTTGGGATTGTATCCCTGCTGACTCAAACCACTTAGCCGAGGGTAACGTCACCTTCAAAAGAGGGGCCTACCGCATTATGCATTAATAACGTAATTAATTATCTTTCAATATTCCGACCCTTTAGGATTGTATCCTTGCTGACTCAAACTACTGGGTTGAGTGTAACGTCACCTTCAAAAGAGGGGCCTACTATTATAACTAAGATAATCTCTTAAAAAGTGCAAAACGCGGAAATAATCAAAGGTTACACTAAAGGCGAGTCGGATCCAAGTGATTCATCTTGTCTATCTGTTTTTATTTTATTTTTATTTTTCAGCATTTTTAATTTTTCTAATTTTCATATTTAAAACCTTTTCCTAAACTTTTGATATGATTAAACGTTGAGGATAAACCGGTACTAAAAGCTCTTGTGTCCTTGGACGATCTCGGTATCTTACCAACGCTATACTACGCTCACGATGGGTGCACTTGCCCATATGTGTTTTTAGTGTTAGTAGAATATCGTGTTTTATAAATTTAAAACTTGACTAAAGTGTTAAAAATGGCTTAAAATATAACAAAAAATATATAACGCTACACACGCATCAGTGTGCAGATGCGGCATCCGAACCAGCTAAAGGCAAAGAGAACGTGTTAGATGACAAGCTTTGTAATGAAGACACGACATGTCACACCCCAACCGATGGCAGAACCATCGGGGTGCGACACTGAACGAAACAGATTGTCCAGGAGAAATCCATAACAACTAATATTACCAAATATTTAACGTTACGTCCCATACCATAACATATTAAGCAACGAAGTTATTTCAGACATAGTATCACAAAGACATATCACCATTGTGACACGTGAAGAAATACCCTTAACAACCCTTGTCCACGACAGGTGCAGAGTCCAAACTATAGTACTATCGTTGCTAAGGTGTCAGGCAACAATCACTATGTAAACACAACATACAGGCATTCATCGAATAACACATATAACATGCAGAGTTGTTAGCGTATAAAAGTGTTTGCGTTGTGTGATAGATGTGATTTGATATAGGTAACGTATGTAACACCCAAAAGTGCTTAAAGCAAAAAGGGATCGAGTATACTCACAGATTGTGTTTAATAAATAAACACTTTCTTGGATTGAAGGGAGCGCTTGAGAGGTTAGACTGATCAGATAACGACAGTATAAGCGTTGAACGGTGCGTAAAAACAGCATGTCGATGAGATAGGGACGGATAGTGATCCAATCGATGGTCATCCGGACGGATGACCATTCGGTCAGAGGTTTATCTGTTTGGGAAGCATGTATTTGTGTATGAACTTTGAAGTTTCCATTGTAGCTTTTTGTAAAATGAGAAGTGTTCCTACAATTCAGGTCATCCAGCCAGATGGTCATCCGGACGGATGACCGTTCGGTCGGATGGCGGTTCGTTGGAACTGATATTCTTTTGAAGTTTTGAAAATTGTTAGTGTTGAAATCACAAGTTAACTGGTCGGATCGTCGTTCGATCAGATGGTGATCTGATCAGACAGCGATTCGTTCGGCGACCTGTTTGTTTGAGAACTTGAAAATTGATTAAGTTAAAAGTTTGCGGTTTTACCGAGACGATGTGACAATGTTCTAATCAACAGAAACCCTATCAGGTCCAACTCATCCGGTCGGAAGGGAATCACCCCGTTCGATCAGAACCAGCTGTTCAAGACGGTGTTCTATGTCCAACCCGTGAATCGGTTGTCTCTCTGATAGTAATCCATTCTCAGCTCGGTTTTCAACCATAGAATGTGTAGAACTCCCGAATGAGTCCAAATTCTAACGATTTTGAGTGTCAAGTTAAGAATGTTGAAGAAAAGTTTGAAACATCTGAAACATGTTTAGATTTAGGTGAAATTAGCGTTTAAACATTGTAGAAATCCTTTAGATCTGAGTTGTTCTTGGTGGAATGAGGTCACACTTTGATGTTCATAAGAACTCCATGATGACGTCATCCTAGAACTGCCCAAATCCATTGATTTCATGATGAAAAGTTGTGATTTGATGGTGAAAATGATGAAGAAGTGTGTGTAGATCAAGGATGTACAAGATTTTGAGATGAAAACTTACAAGAATCATAAGGAATCGTGAGACAATGGCCTAAGATTGGGTGGGTCAGAGGAGGAGAGTTGTCACATCATGAACAGTGATGTGACAGGTGAGTATTTATAGGGGAAGGAGGAGATGAGGCGGTGAGGAGTGACAGATCGGATGGCCATCCGATTGGATGGTCATTCGGACAGATGATCATTCAATCAAATGGTCCTTTGATCAGATGGCTTGTGTGAGTTGGTTTCCGACTTTTCGTTTTGTGCGTAGAGCGTTGCGAGTAAGCGATGCGATAGTATTAAATAATAGTTACACAAAAGTAAACCTTAAATTTCGAGTTCGTGATGAGATTGCGATGCGATAGAGTTGCGGTTGCGTTTGCGAATAATCACCTCAAACAAATATAAACATGCACAAATAACACATAATAGCACACACACTTAAAACAGTATCCAGGGCCTGTAATTCGAGTTGGGATGCAATAGCAATGTGATTAGCGTTAAGTAGATTAGCGTTTAATTACGTTTATTTCATTGTTACTCCACATAATATAACTAAAAGCATAAAATAAAGTATCGACTAACGAGGTTAGAGAGTACAAACATTAATTAAGTAAGGAATGACAGATCTGATTAGAAATCTTTTCTTCCTTTGACTTTGACTTCAAAAAGTCGGGTTGTTACAGCCTCCCCTACTTTGGGAATTTCGTCCCGAAATTAAGGCGCAGGCGTAACAAACAGCTGTGGATACTTAGCCTTCATGTCACTTTCAAGTTCCCAGGTAAACTCGGCGCCGCGTTTTCCTTCCCAGCGAACTTTCACTATGGGAATGCGTGAGGATCGAAGTTTCTTGGACTCTCGGTCCATGATCTCGACTGGAGTTTCCACGAAGTGTAATGTTTCATCCTCTTGTAGATCCTCAAGTGGTACTTGTAAATTCTGCTCGGCTAGACACTTTCTGAGGTTCGAGACGTGGAAAGTCGGATGGACGTTGCTGAGTTCCTCTGGTAGTTCGAGTCTGTAGGCCACTTTGCCAATTCTTTCCAGAATCGAGGCGCGAGCTTTCCTTTCTTGCTGAATCTGATCACCCCCTTCCAAGGTGAAACCTTTAGGAGTACGTGATCGCCAACGTCAAATTCAAGGGGCTTGCGGCATTTATCGGTGTAACTCTTTTGACGGCCCTGAGCTTTCAATATATTGTCTCGTATTTGGAGGATTTTGTCAGTCGTTTCTTGCAATAACTCAGGACTGGTAATTTGCGCATCTGGGATCTCGTGCCATACAATAGGCGATCGACATTTTCTTCCATATAATGCCTCAAATGGTGCCATTTGAATGCTAGAGTGATAATTGTTATTGTACGAGAACTCGACTAAAGGTAAATGCGAATCCCAATTACCACAAAAATCTATAACACACGAGCAAAGCATATCTTCAAGGGTACGAATCGTGCGTTTAGTCTGACCATCGGTCTAGGGATGGAAAGCGGTACTTAGATTAAGAGTGGAACCGAGAGCAGATTGAAACGTTTCCCAAAGGCGTGAGGTAAATCAACCATCGTGGTCAGAGATGATATCACGAGGCGTCCCGTGTCGACAGATGATCTCGTTGGTGTAGATTCGTGCTAATCATTCTACCTTGAAGTCTTCTCGTATCGGCCGAAAATGAGTAGATTTAGTTAGACGATCAAAGAAAACCTAGATGCTCTCATGACCTGATGGCGTGCGAGGAAGTTTCGTTATGAAGTCCATAGCTATACTCTCCCATTTCCACATAGGGATCTCGGGTTGCACGAGTAAGCCAGAGGGGCGTTGATGTTCAACCTTGACTTTGGAAACATTTCGAAACATAGATAGCGATATCCTTTTTCATTCCAGGCCACCAGTACCGAAGACAAAGGTCATTGTACATATTGTCGGCACCGGGATGAATGGAATACCAGGACTTGTGAGCTTCAGTCAACAATATCTCCCAAAGGTTATTGCGACTCGGGATCCAGATGCGATCGGGATTGTAATTGATACCGTTTGATTTGCTTTCCAATCGGTTTTCAGAACCTAGAATTTGTTCTTTCTTTAGAGTTCGTTCGGTAAAACATGCATGTTGAGCGTCACAGATTAGAGCTTCGAGGTCATGCTGGGCTTGAACATTATGAACGCTATGCAAATAGCTTCGTCGGCTTAGAGCATCGGCAACGACATTTACTTTGACAGGGTGGTAACGAATGTCACAGTCGTAATCGTTGAGAAGTTCTACCCATCGGCGTTGGCGCATATTCAGTTCCTTTTGATTCATGATATGTTGTAGGCTCTTATGGTCGGTGAAGACCATACACTTGGTACCGTAAAGGTAGTGTCGCCAAATCTTCAACGCAAAAACAACTGCACCAAACTCGAGATCGTGGGTTGTATAGTTCTTCTCGTGGATCTTGTGTTGTCGAGAGGCATACGCGATAACCTTGTCTTGTTGCATGAGTACACAACCGAGATCGAGGTTAGAGGAATTGGAATAGACTACGAAATCATCGTTTCCGTCGGGTAATGCGAGCACGGGAGCATTGCAGAGCATATGTTTGAGAGTTTTAAAGGCAGTCTCTTGTTCAATTCCCCAAACAAAAGACTTGTCTTTGTGCATCAGAGAAGTAAGCGGTACGACGATTTTTGAGAAACCTTCGATAATTCGGCGGTTATAACTCGCTAGTCCGAGGAAAGAACGGACTTTAGACGGGTTCTTTTGTGTAATCCAACTCTTAACAGCTTCGATCTTCATGGGATCGACGTGAATACCTTGACTATTAATGACGTGACCGAGGAATTGAACCTCCTCCAGCCAAAATTCACACTTGGAGAACTTGGCATAGAGTCGATTCCCTTGGAGCAGTTCAAGAACCAAACGTAAATGTTGCGCGTGTTCGGCTTTAGATTTCGAATAGATCAGGTTATCATCGATAAACACGATGACGAAACGGTCGAGAAAGGGTTTACACATGTGATTCATTAAATCCATAAAGACTGCAGGGACGTTAGTAAGACCAAAGGGCATAACAACAAACTCGTAGTGACCGTATCGGGTTCGAAAAGTGGTTTTGGGTATATCTTCTTCTTAGATGCGTAACTAATGGTAGCCAGAGCGTAGATCAATCTTGGAAAAGCACGTAGCACCTTGCAACTGATCAAATAAATCATCGATTCGAGGTAAGGGATAGCGATTCTTGATGGTAAGCTTATTCAGTTCCATGTAGTCGATGTACATCCGGAACGATAAGTCCTTCTTTTTGACGAAAAGGACAGGTGCGCCCCAAGGAGAGGTGCTAGGGCGAATGAAGCCTTTATCAAGTAGTTCCTGGAGTTGACTCGAGAGTTCACGCATTTCGGACAGAGCGAGTCGATGGGGAGCTTTAGAAATAGGATTTGCTCCAGGAATAAGGTCGATACGGAAATCGATATCAAAAGACGGCGGTAATCCAGGTGAATCATCAGCAAAGACAACAGGAAAATCACAAACCACAGGCACCTTTCCTATTGTCTTCTTTTCCTTTTCGTCCGCTACTACGATGTGTTCCAAGAAAGCCTTGTATTCCTTTCAGAGATACTTGTTTGCTTGTATACACGACATGAGTTTGTGATCTTTCAGTGTGACCTCGCCATAGACACAGAGTTGATCACCATTAGCGAGCAAGAAATGAATCATTTTATCAAAACAAACGACTTCAGCACGATTTTCATAAAGAAACTCCATGCCTACTATGATGTCAAAACTACCAACTTGCATTGGAATAAGATCGATCGGGAAAACGTGATTGTTGAGCTCAAGAGTACAATCACGTAGAACTGAACTAATGGTGACGGTTCTTCCAGTGGCAATTTCTATGTCGAACGTCGTTCGGAGGTTAGCGCGTTTACGTTTTAGGAGCTTCTTGAATTCAAATGACACAAAACAGTTATCCACTCCAGTATCAAACAAACACGAAGCATATATACCATTGACAAGAAAGGTACCATTAACCACATTGTTGTCAGCTTTGTCCTGGCGAACATTGATGTTGAAGGTTCGCACGCGGGCTGCTGTTGTTGCTGCTGCTGTTGATGTTGTTGCTGCGCTGGTGGTTGTTGCGGCTATTTCTTCACCACTCTGTTCAGGCAGACATTGCAAAGTGGTTGGGATCACCACATGCATAGCAGGATCTTGCGTGAGAAGCGGGAGCATGAGCTGCTTGTGGTCCCTGTGGAGCGGGAAGAGGAGCTGGCATTGCAGGGGCTTGGACTTGAGCTTGAGCTTGGCGGGGACCAATATGGAAGTTTGTAGTAAAGTGGCTGTAAAGGTTACAGTGAACACAAAATCGACAAGTGATCCCAACAGGATGGTGGGAAGTACAGGTAGGGCACAATGGGTGTGGACCAGTAGATGCACGCTTAGCTGGCGGTGCATTGGTCACTGGTGCTGCTACCTGGCAGTTCTGGTTCTGAGGTTGGGCAGGAACAACATTGAGTGGAGCGGCGGTGACTGTACAGTTCTTGTTGATGTTGTTGTTCTTGCGCTTGCGACGTGAAGACTTGGAAGCTTGCGGTGCGGCAGTTTTAGCGGTGGGAGCAGCGGTAACATGATGGAGATTCTTGGTGGTTTTATCGAAGTAACCAGCCTGAACTCGCTTGTCATTAATCTCGGCAGCGAGCAGGAAGGTCTCCTCAATGGTTGTCGTCTTGGTGGCTTGCATGAAATCAGCAACACAATCCGTTAAAGCACGGATGTCTTTCTTGATGGTGATGTCAGGAGTAGAGACTTGGCCGGGACAAATGATGCTTAGCTGCTTAAAGCGGGCAGTTAAACTAGCATTGTCGCCACCCTCTTGCTTAATGTTCCAAAACTCGTCATCCAGCTTCTGAAGCTCATGGGGAGGGCAGAATTCCTTTTTCATGATTTCCTTCAACTCCTCCCAAGTAAGCCCATACGCTGCGTCATTCCCTCGCCTGTTCCTTTCGACGGTCTACCAATCCAGGGCCCTGGACTGGAAAGCGCCAGTTGCGTTGATAGTGCGGAGGTTATCGGGACAACCGTTTTGGCACAGAGTGACTTCAATTGAATCGAACCATTGAAACATGGCAGTAGGCCTGTCTTCACCAGTGAAGTCTTTGGGGCCACAAGCTTTAAACTGCTTGAAGCTAAAAGTAGCTTTCGGAGAGTCGGTCCTAGATTCCTCAGAGGAATTGCTAGCATTTTCATTGAGTCCGCTGACGATTTGCGGAATGACCTTAGCCATTTATTAGGCGACTAGCGAGGCGATGCGTTTGTCAGCGTGATTGCGGCTAGTAGAGCGAGAAGTATGAGATCCGAACGACGACATTGTCTGCAATAGACTTCGTCATAGGACTCAGACGCGGTTAAATCGGGTATAGTCTAGCGTATCACCACGCGCTACTTATATATATATATATATATATAAAGCACAGGAACACGTCTAACAATAAGCACATAGTCACGGAAGCACATAGTCCACATAATCACGTAAGCACATAAGCACGTAGTCCACGTAAGCACATCTTCAACTATATTTTGCACGTATTCACCTACATATATTACACGTATTCACCTATCCTTCAAAGCTGCGATTGCGATCGGGAATTGCGAGTGTGAATAGCGAGTAGCGATTGCGTGTAGCATAGCGAGTAGTATAGTGTGCGATTTGTTAGCATTTTGAGATAGATGTGCAGTGCGAGTTGTGTGTGTTTATCGAAGTAGACGGCAGACAGGCGTATAAATCTCAAAAATCAAAACACATAAACATGTAAAACACATAAAACACATAATATTTACACATAAAATCGAGGAATCAGCGCTTCCGAGCTTAGAATCGAAACACATAAACACATAAAATCAGCGATTGCGGGCTTGAATTAGATTGTCATGGGTGATAGACATTGACTACCCAAAGTGATTCGACTATCCTCAATGACTTCAAGTACACGATTTGACCTAGTAGACTGTGCTCTTTCACCGACATACAGTGAACGGCACATTTCCTTTTGGCTACCTCGTGATCGAGTCGTTGGAATCCTTGGAGAATTTGGTGAGAGTTTTGTAAAACAAAAATAGAGAGCGGAACGAGTCACCAAGGTTCGGGTTTCACCCCTAACTCAACGACTGCATTCCTATTTGTGTGATAGAATCACAAGAGACGTAGGGAGATTCGCGTCAAAGTATGGATTTCACTCCTGATTCAACGCTAGTTCTCGTGTTTATAGTAAAAATGCGCGTCGAACGAGCAATTCAGTTGAGAGTTTGCGGCTTTCACACCTAATCTCGACCTAATCATTCGTTGGTTTTCGGAAAGTTGTATGTGTCATGCCAGCTTTAGGAAAAGTTGCGTAGTTTTCGCGAGTTCGAGTCAGGGTATCAAGTAAGCTCTTACAAAACCCCTACTGGGCTTGCACAAGTCGGTTTGTTGGTACTTAGACTATAGACTAGGTCAACACTAAGATGTCGACCCGGACTAGGTCGAGTCTTGCCTAATTCCCTATAGCTATGGCTCTGATACCAATCTGTCACACCCCAACCGATGGGGAAAACATCGGGGCACGGTACTAAGCGAAACAAATGGTCCAGGAGAAATCCATAACACCTAATATTACCAAATATTTAACGTTACGTCCCATACCATAACATATTAAGCAAGAGAGTTATTACAGACATAGTATCTCAAAGACAAATAAATTGTTTCGACAACTCAGAATTTATTTAATTTGTTTCTAGACCCTCCTAGCTTGATTCCACAGAGATCAGCAAACATAGCAAGCATCCTAAACACCTATCACATACGTTAAAATAAAGTCAATACACATAGTGTAAAGGTGAGCATACAAGTTTAATAGCATAATAGTAGCGAAAGCGATTTACACATAACCAGCATGTAACACGAAGTAATGCAAAGCAAGTAGGTTATCGAAAATGAAATATGCACAGACGTGACAGCGAGTTGTAGAATGCGCAAAACATATCACCATTGTGACACGTGAAGAAATACCCTTAACAACCCTTGTCCATGACAGGTGCAGAGTCCAAACTATAGTACTATCGTTCCTAAGGTGTCAGCCAACAATCACTGTGTAAACATAACGTTCAAGCATTCATCGAATAACACGTATAACATGTAGAGCGGTTAGCGTATAAAAGTGTTTGCGTTGTGTGATCGATGTGATTTGATATAGGTAACGTATGTAACACCCAAAAGTGCTTAAAGCAAAAAGGGATCGAGTATACTCACAGATTGTGTTTAATAAATAAACACTTTCTTGGATTGAAGGGAGCGCTTTAGAGGTTAGCCTGATCAGATAATGACATTATAAGCGTTGAACGGTGCATAAAAACAGTGTGTCGGTGAGATAGGGACGGATTGTGACACCCCAGGAAAACCAGGAAACAACGCAACACAACTAGCTTCCTCAGTAACCACGTGTTAAATTTCGGGACGAAATTTCTTTCAAGTTGGGGATAATGTGACAACTCGAGTTTCCAAGATTCCATCTTCGCATTAATTGCACGTTAATTGTTTAAGTTGTTTGTTTACACGACTTGTTTGTTTCACAACTGTACACGTTTGTAATACGTTAAATTGTATTGTGATTGAGATGTTATACTTGATGTGCAATGCAAGTGTTGTTTTTGTGTTTATGTATGGAGTGCATTATATGTGTATAGGTTAACAATACATTTTGGTATTTATGTTATGATGGTACAATTAAAACATGGAACCTTGGGCCGATTACCCTACCCCACTCGAAAACAACCTAGCCGAAAACCCACCCCCCTTGTGAAATCACCCATCACGAAAACACTTAGTGTTTTCGTCAACCGGTGGGCCGGCGAAATCAACACAAGGGCCTAGGGCCCAGTAGCAATGTTTTAATATCTTGTTCCCCACTATTACGAAAAGTTAAATCGCCAAACCCTAGAACGCCCTATTGCTTCCCCCTGGTGCATAAACGGCAGTAAACCCTACCCCTCTCTCTCGATCTTGCAACAGTAGACGATCCCTCCTCTGTTCGAAATCTTTAGAGCTTAACTCGGTTAGTTTTATTCAAGCATATATATATATGGTTACCTATGTTTTGAGAAACTATCTTGATTTATTATATGTTTGCATGTGAGATGTTGGATAGTTAGTCAATTGGATTAGGATCACCTCTTGGATTGTCGGCCACTGTTTTCATAGGTGCATGTGATTGTTAATTAATGAAGTGATTGTTTAGGTGTCTATAGGTTAGATATTGTGCTAAAATCGGTCCAATCAGTTGATTCAAATATTTGGTCCATGTGATGATTGCAGGAAACTAATAATCACATGGGTTGAATCAAGTAGTGCATGACAATAGTTAAATGATATTTCAATAGAATGATGGTCGACAACTGTGATTTTAATCAATCCCTATTGAACTGCACCATAATAGCATGTGATTGTTTTATCTTTTAATCTGATTCCATGCATGGTGGTGGATTTCGATGTATGTCTTTGGTAAGCAAACCGATTATAATAGAAAGTGGCTATGTTCGATTGATGTTGATAATCTTGATAGGTTATGGTTCTATGTTAACATGTATCGAATACTAGATAATCATAACACTTTACTGACTTATTGAATGATTATGGAATGGTAGACATGATTGTATAATGATTAGTAATATATGATTACATGGATTGAATTGGTTGATGATTGATCCTATAACCGTTAAATGATTGCTGGGATTGTTCATAACTGCTGTTGATGATGATATGATTAGGATGTCTGTGTTTAACTGTTATGTCTCCCCACGAAAACACATGATTCAGACGAAAACACTTAGTGTTTTCGTCACACTCTAAACCCGACGAAAACCCTTGGATTTCGTCGCCTGGGGTTTTCGTCCAAAAGTGATTTCGCCAAAGGTTGTTTTCGCCATAAAGTGTTTTCACCACAATTACGATTTCGTCACGTTATTCCTGTTAAGTCATTAACTCTGTTAAGGGGTTAACTCTGTAAAGTGGTAAACGATGTTAAGTTTATTAAACCAGTTAAATTGATAACTCAGCTTAGAATTGACTAAGAACTCAGTTGCATGAAGTATGTTTGTTTGAACAGGAAATAACTGTTATGTGTTACTGGATGATAGTTGCTTAGGTACACTTTGTGACATAGATTAGATGTGAAACTTTACGAACATGTACTGATGGTGTATACGTGCATAACTATAGGATTTGACTGATTACTTGCGAGCACATAGTTTTGCATACCGAGCAAACCAAGGTGAGCTCACACTTTCTACAAAGCATGGGATTCCCAGGGGTTGGGAATGGGTTAAGGAATATGGATTCCTCGTCCTTTCTTGGGTAGGACAGTACTGGTTCAGGAATATAATTCCTCGTCCTCTTGGACAGTTTTCATTAGACCAAAACTCTATCACGAAGTCCCTCCTTTTTATATCGACTTAATCGCCGGGCCAATGGCGAGCGGGTTATTAGTTAGATAGCGCTATTTAGGTTTGACAAGCCTCACACCGTGCCGCAGAGGACGGGCGTGAACTAATGGATCTGGGCACGTCAATGATGATAGACATTGACAGTTCAGGGCACTTTAACATGACTACAGTCAGCAGTCGATATGGTAACGAGTCTAGTAGTATATACATGGGGTAGCCCCCACGGCCGAAGAGCCAGATAATTAAACATGGGGTAGCCCCCATGGCAGGATAGCCAGAGTAAACGGGATTTAAACAGAACACGTTTTCAACTATGGGGTAACCCCCACGGCAGGGATGCCAGTTAAAGGAAACTGTTTTCGGAACAACTTAAAACAAACACCCAACTGTGAACTCGCTCAACTTTGTTGTTGACTCGTTACTACATGCTTTGCAGGTCAATAGGTACTTAGCTGGAGCTTGCATGGCGAAGAGTCGTTGTGGGACATGGACAATTGTGTGCCATGTTAAACATTGAAACATTTGAACTTATATTTGGTTTTGGATTTAATCGTTATGCTTCCACTTGCAACTTAAACTATGTTTTGTTTGGACACCAATTGTATTGGTTGGATTTTTATAATTACTTACATGCTTGTTCAATATGATTGGTGGCTGGATCCTGGTCAGTCACACCTCCAAGCGGTGATACTCCGTAGGTGGATTTTGGGGTTGTGACACGGATGGTGATCCGATTGGCTGATCATCCGGATGGTTGGTCATTCGGACGGATGACCATTCGGTCGGAGGGTTATCCATTTGGGAAGGATGTGTTTGTGTATGAACTTTGAAGTTTTCATTGTAGCATTTTGTAAAACGAGAAGTGTTCCTATAATTCAGGTCATCCAGCCGGATGGTCATTCGGACGGATGACCGATCGGTCGGATGGCGGTTCGTTGGAACTAATATTCTTTTGAAGTTTTGAAAATTGTTTAAGTGTTGAAATCACAAGTTACCTGGTCGAATCGTCGTTCGATTGGATGGGTATATGATCAGACGGCGATTCGTTCGGCGACCTGTTTGTTTGAGAACTTGAAAAATTGATTAAGTTAAAAGTTTGCGGTTTGACTGAGACGATGTGATAATGTGCTAAACAACAGAAACCCTATCAGGTGCAACTCATCCGGTCGGACGGGAATCACCCCGTTCGATACGAACCAGCTGTTCTAGACGGTGTTCCATGTTCAACTTGTGAATCGGTTGTATCTCTGAGAGTAATCCATTCTCAGCTCGGTTTTCTACTAGAGAATGAGTAGAACTCCCAAATGAGTCTAGATTCTAACGTTTCTAAGTGTAAAGTTAAGAATGTTGAAGAAAAGTTTGAAACATCTGAAAGATGTTTAAATTTAGGTGAAATTAGCGTTTAAACATTATAGAAATCCTTTAGATCTGAGTTGTTCTTGGTGGAATGAGGTCACACTTTGATGTTTGTTGATACATAATGTCTATCGCCTATGTCATTAGTCTAGGTCGTGTCGGTAGCTTTTAATAGGGTGAAAAGTGTCGAAATGTTTAACTTATTTATGTTTTGTAACCATTTTGCACGAAATGGGTTTGTAACCATTTCGTACGAAATGGATGTTGTCATTTCGTACGAAATGGTCTGTTACCATTTCGTGCGAAATCAACACTCCTATAAATAGGAGTGTTGAGGTTTCCATTTGGTACGAAATCAGTGAAGTGTAACGAAGTGCTGCCAAAATTTCTACAGTGTATTCACGTTGATTATCAATGGAAACTAGTATTAAAGTGTATATCTGCTCTTCTACACCATTTCTTTCATAGATTCACAGTTGTTAGTATGATTCCGCCACTCTAACGACTTCGATTTGACTTGTACCAACTCGTTCAGGTCGTATATCGATCCTACAAGTGGTATCAGAGCTCAGGATGAGTCAAATCGGCTGAATCTGTTCTTTGAATGGTTTAGAAGTCTCTATTTCTACTCATTCTTGGATTTTTGAAAAATTTCACGGACAAAATGGACTGAGTTTTGGATATAACGTGTAAAACATTGTTTTAATCAATCCTGGAAAGTTCATTTCGCTTGAAATCATGATGATCATTTCGTGCGAAATAAGCCATTTCGTGTGAAGTTGCATTATTTCGTTTGAAAAAGAGTGTCTATTTCGTACGAAATAGACGTTTTCGCTTGAAAGTATCAAATTCACAATTGTTTTCGCACGAAAAGATTTTTGAAAATCATTTCGCACGAAATGATAATCAGATAGTTTGATTTCGCACGAAATAGCACTGTGGTTTCATTTGAAAGCTGATTTCGTGTGAGAAGACCATTTCGTTCGAGTCCATTTCATTTGTGTCACACCCCGACCACGTAGAACATACAAACGTGGCGGAAATGTCGGGGAGTGTTGTAACAGAATTAATTGTTTCAAATCCATGGCAATTGAAGTTTCGTTTTATTGATTAAAAGTGTTACAATATCTTAACAAACAAGAAAATACAACATAATTAACTAGTCTTGCATCTTTTCTTGTCACTAAAGCCCAAGTCTGCCTATGTGTATCTTGATCATCTTATGCAACAGTTCCTGAAAAACACATGTGAAAATAGGTACGTCAGCATAAAAATGCCTGTGAGATACATAGGTTTTTGTGAAAATAGGTTTCATGACTTATGTTTGAGAAAATGTTTAGTCATGAACCTTGTAATTTGCTTTGTCTTGTAAATCATTTGAAAAACAATGAGTTCAGATGATATGTATAAATAAGTGAATAATGTATGGTTAAATGAATAACCATGTAACTGAGTTTGTATAAGATAAGTTGTTTGTAAAACAATGTCTTGTGAAAAGTATGTTATTTGTATAAAATGTTCTATGTCTCAAACTGAAATGATTCAAATAACGCTACAATATGTAATACCATACAAACACTTATATATTGGAAGTACCAGCGGCGTATCCACCATGCTTGTATCATATTACACACACATCGTTACTTAATCACTTAATCAAACCAAACCAAACAATGTAAAATGTCTATGTTTAAATCAATTGTCAAATGTATTGAATAATATGTCAAAGTATTCATGTCAAATGTCTATGTCAAATATCCATGTCAAATGTCTATGTCAAATATCCATGTCAAATGTCTATGTCAAATATCCATGTATGGCAAGTGAAATGTCTCAACTAAACCATATGCACAAAAACAAAGTATTGAAGTAAAACTTGGTTTAAATCAAAGTTATGTTTTGTGGGAAATACATGATCAAATGTCAATCATGTTAAAATGTCATGTAAAACGATGTACTAAGTAATGCACACAATGGCAATACATAGCATGAAATGTAATGAAATCATGTACTATAATGTACTAACGAACATAGCAGTATATGATGTGAAATTAAAGCAGGAAAGTAACAAGTAGGCACATGTGTTCCACCCCAAAATAGTTTGGAAAACAGTAAAAGAGGGGTCTATGTACTCACTTGAGATTGCTCAGAAGTCCTTGAGTAACAACCAAGCAATGCTGGAGATCACGGAAATCAAACGGCACCTACTATAGGTAACTACATTAATAAACCGGACCTAAATCGGAAGATCTGATAGCATGAGGGTTCGTAAACCAAACGAGTATAGAGACTCGTGTCATATGGTTTAACGAAGCCTACATACTAAATGAAACCTTAATCTAAGTGCTTACGACCCATTACGACCCGTTTAGGTAGCTTATGCTACTTTAACGCGTCGTTCGCGTGAAACGCGTTCAGACCGCCTAACTAGCCCTATGACAAGTGTTATATGCCTAAACATGTTACATAATCAGTTATGTGACAAAGGTTTAGGTTACATATGCTTAATTACCAATTATACATGAAAAGGGTATTCTGGTAATTAACCTAAGGCATATAAACTACCTATCATACAACTACTCAAATGATGTGACCATAGGGTATAACCTCGGAAGGTCATTCCCTACCTACCATGGTCACCTAATGTGTTTGGTCGGATCCTACTGATCGACCAAATGGGTCGGGTTCGAGGTATAAGCGATTTATTAGATCGCTTACCCTACGACCCTAGACAACGTGGTAATCAGTAGGCATAGTCCCAAGGGACTATGACCATCGTGATTACAATCACGTTGCGAAGTCCCTACGAACTTCGCATTGACCATTACTGGTCAACGCTGAAAGTCAAACAAAGTTTGACTTTCTGACTCGAAAAGCAGTAAAATAAGGAAAAGAACGAAAGAATACTTACGAAGGGTCCCCGAATGCTAATCGTGATCACAATAACTCAGGTATGAAACAATGGTTCCAACTTAGAGTCAAATAGATCAGATTCTTGTAAGTAATGAGGTTGGGGGTGATGGGGTATTTATAGTTTTCGGGTAACCGTTAGGATCGTTTGTCGAATATCGTGCCTTAATCTCATGCGTACACTTGTCGGAACCTTATGGTGGCTCATTTGGTCACTCACCATAAGAGATCAACATGTGGCAAAGTGATTAGGAGTGGGTAACAGCTGTTAACAGCTGGATTAGAAGTTTCTGATGTGCAGACATAAGCTTACGGACCTCAAAGCTGCCAATGTTGAGGTCCGTAAGGTAAAACTTTGGCAGATTTACAGTTTTGGTCCCTGCAGTGCAATCAGCCCATTTTCGACACGTTTAAGGCCCGTTAACCCCATTTCAAAGCTCTAAAATGAAGTTAAAGTATAGGGAACTTAAAATGTGCTCAAAAATATCTCGGATGTCGGTTCGTTTAGCCGTACAGTTGCGATGTTCGGTTAATTACGACGGAATGCGCATAAGCGCGAAAAAACGATCCAAATGACGAAACGAATGGATTTTTCTTATGGCGAACACTAAAATATAATATAGTCATGCTTTCATAAATTTTTGGATGTCCGGATGTATTCAGAACGTAAGTTATGCGCGAAAATGCAAACTTGTGCACTTTTTGACACTTTTAGTCCCTGAATGACACAAAAGTTTATTTTAGCATACCGAACACCTCAAAGCCTATTTCTAAGCTATGTAAAGGATATTTATGGTATGTTTAACTTATGGTCATGTTCCGGAATGTCTGTTACAGTTTAAATTGGCATACTTTCGCAGTTTGTCAACTTTAGTCCCTGTAAGTGATTTAACTTTGATTTCACCACACCAAACCTTCCAAATCTTATATCTAAGTTATGTAAAGGTTATTTAAGGTATGTTAAACCTATTTCACTATTCCGGAGTGTTTGTTGCATTAAACTGGTTATAGTTACGCATTAGTGCGCGTATAACCTTCCAGAAAGCGATTTAGAGTTTGAAATCGAACAAGAGTTGATATGTGCAAAAGATACACATATTTATACAAGTCCAAAGTATGAAATATAATATTTCATTGGTTTGGCATTTTTTTGATGGTTGAAATGACACAGGTGTTACAGTCTCCCCTACTTTAGGAAATTTCATCCCGAAATTTAGTTTTAGAGGAAACTTGTGGAGACAGCTGTGACGGTTTTGCCTTCTGACAAATCCATTGAGCCCTTAAGTAAAACTCTGGGCCATGTTAGGATTCTTAGCAAAGATGTCAACCCTCAATTTGAAGTCATTGTAGTAACAAAACATGGAGTTTTGAACTATAGGCAGGAGAACAGTTCCCGTGAAGAATTATCATAGGAAACTTGTGTGTGCTTGAAATCAGAATTGGGTAGTGTGAGAATAAATGACATTGGTCAAAGTCCAAGACTTCTCCCGTATCATTACTCTCGCCACTGTTGGTCTTAACACATGACAAAACTTCCTGTGGTTCCGATGCACTGAACTCCATAATTATGTAGGCCTCCATAATTACATAGTTCCTTGCACAGTCCGCACAGTTTATTTCATAATGCGTATGGGGAAAAAATTAAACGAATAATCTCTTGAACTAGACCTCACGAGGGTCTATCTAACTACATAAACACATGATACATTTAACTAGATTGTCGAACCAATCTATTTAACTTAACTACTCAAGAGAATTATTTAACTACTACATCGACGTAGGATGTATTTAACTAGATTGTCGAACCAATCTATTCAACTAAACTACCCAAGAGGAATATTTAACTACTACACCGACGTAGGATGTATTTAACTACTACACCGACGTAGGATGTATTTAACTACTACACCGACGTAGGATGTATTTAACTACTACACCGACGTAGGATGTATTTAACTACTACACCGACGTAGGATGTATTTAACTAGATTGTCGAACCAATCTATTTAACTTAGATCGACGTAGGATCTCTTTAACTACTACACCGACGTAGGATGTATTTAACTACTACACCGACGTAGGATGTATTTAACTAGATTGTCGAACCAATCTATTTAACTTAGATCGACGTAGGATCTCTTTAACTACTACACCGACGTAGGATGTATTTAACTAGATTGTCGAACCAATCTATTTAACTTAGATCGACGTAGGATCTCTTTAACTACTACACCGACGTAGGATGTATTTAACTAGATTGTCGAACCAATCTATTTAACTTAGATCGACGTAGGATCTCTTTAACTACTACACCGACGTAGGATGTATTTAACTAGATTGTCGAACCAATCTATTTAACTTAGATCGACGTAGGATCTCTTTAACTAAATTACCTACGGGGAATATTTAACTACATCGACGTAGGATGTATTTAACTTATCAACACATGTTGCCCTTAAACTTTGGAATAGTACTTTATAATCCAAGGGACTTAACTACAACGTAGAAGTCCATTAAGGATTTAAGATAGTACCTTTTTTAATATCCTACTATGAATCCTTCATATGAAGATAAGAAAGATTCTATGAGGATTCGGATAACGAATATCCAGAGTATACAAAAACACAAATATGCATAAACACAAAGTCACATAACCACAAAATTGTTTATCTAGATCTTTAATTTGTAAGTTTTGTTTTGTTAAATATGTACATGCATTTAAAGCACATTAGGAATCCATTTCATGGATTTCATTCGGCACCTTAAACATTAACAAGAATCTAACTATGAAGATAGAAAGATCCTCCAAAAATTCGATTTCATTTTCAAGAAAACGCAATATTCGAATTAGGGTGCAATAATTTTTGAATATACGGAAATACCCTTAGGTACCCTATTAAGAATTTATAGTGGTATGTTGGGTATTCGTACAGGGTTGTAACTTGCGCCTTGTACTTCGTTTCCTTGGAAGAAACGGGTACTTTGGATTTCCGTGGAAAACGCAAGAGATAATAAAATGAAAGAAATTACGGGGTAGTCTGTTCTTCAAGGAATACGATTCCTTGATTGTTGGTATTGTAGGGGATACGTTGTTTGTACATGCCATCATATTTGTACATTGCAATATAGAATAAAAAGATTTATTTATAAACATCCACAACAACAACTGTTTCATGGACCTTGACAACAAAAGAAAATAATACATAAGGCTTGATTATTTCCAAACAACATTGTCTTCTAGTTGGTCCGATGCTCATCCTTGCGCTGGATTCGCATTAGCAATCTTTGGGCAATTTCTTCGGAAATGGCCCATCTCGTTACAGTTGAAGCAAGGACCTCGTGGAAGACGAGCTTGTGCAGGATTAACTTGAGGTTGGTTTGGACCAGCTTGGTTAGGGGTAAAACGACAAGCATTTGCCAGGTGACCGAGTCGCCCACATGATGCACACAAACGACACTGTAGGTGAGCTAAGTGGTGTGCATTACATTTGTCGCATATCGGTGCAGTACCGGCATAAGGTTTTCTTGCAGGAGGCTGAGCTGGTTGGTGGCGGATGTTTTGGTTGGGTTGAGCAGCAATCGCAAAATTCTGCGAAGCCTTACGCTTCTTATTCTTGGACACCTCAGCATGTTCTTCCTTTGGTTCCACTTGAGCAGTCTTGTCGGATGGTCTTGGGTCGCCTTTTCGAAAAAGCTTTTTCTTTCTGATGTGGGATTCAGTTAGAGTAGCAGACAATTCAATGGCTTGTCTGACAGTAGTAGGGTTGCTGCCAGTAACAATATCCTGAACTAGGTTAGGAAGACCATCAATATATTTCTCGATCGCCTTATCCACAGGAGTAACCATAGCAGGACACAACAGGCTCAATTCTTCAAAACGGTCAGTATAGGCTCGATGTTCACCACTGTCTTGCTTCAAATCATCAAACTCTCTCTCCAAAGCTCGCAGTTCATGACGAGGACAGAACTCCCTCATCATAAGAGCTCTAAGCTCGGCCCAAGTCTGTGCTAGTGCAACTTCAGCACCCCGGTCTCTCATAATCCCGTTCCACCACGTAAGAGCCCTCTTCTGAAACACACTCGAAGAAAACTCGACCTTGCGATTTTCAGGACACTGAACGTGACGGAACGTATTCTCAATGCTCTCGAACCATTGAAGAAGCCCAGTTGCTCCCTCAGAACCACTAAACTTGAGCGGTTTAGCCGAGTTGAAACTCTTGAAGTTGCATGGAGCATTGTTGTTGTTGATGGCTTGCATCATTTGAGCATAAAGATTTGGGAAGGCAGCAGCCATTTGCTGCGCGATGATTTCTGCCAGTTCGGCAGTCGCTATCTGGCTTTCGCGTCGAGGAGGCATTCTAAAAGAGGAAACATGAAAGGAAACGAGTGAGAGATTTAGACGAAAAGAATGAGATGAAACAAATCTGATGAAAGCAAGGGTAGTGGTCATTTGTTTGTTACTACGAAGCAACAAACGACCTCGGTGTTTAGTCAAAGTAAATAGGTCAAAAATAATGTATCGCGAAGACATGCTCGCCTATAAGTGAACACTCATCCCAAGAATTCCCAGGTAAGCACAACTGGTCTCGCGTCTGATGAGATGTATACGAAGTGCTTGCCTAGACAGAAATCCCAGAATACAGGCATTCACCCTTCCAGTTTGCACGTGTTCACATTATTTAAAACCCAAAACCTTGACGAGATTTTGAAAACTCATAGCGGTTCAAAACCATATAACAGAGGGTTCAAAACCTTACAATAGAGGGTTCAAAACCTAGTAATCAATCATCCTAGAACAGATGATTAGTTTTCAAAGCAGTTTTGAAATTTATGTTCTTGTTGTGGTAGTCGCCTAAGGATAGGTGACGATATTGTTTTATGACTAAACGCAAGTAAACTCGCGTTAGGGTCCTAAGAAGGTTATAGACTAGGTCAAAGCATTACTAATAACCTAATTCCCTATAACCATTGGCTCTGATACCATCTTTTCTGTCACACCCCGACCACGTAGAACATACAAACGTGGCGGAAATGTCGGGGAGTGTTGTAACAGAATTAATTGTTTCAAATCCATGGCAATTGAAGTTTCGTTTTATTGATTAAAAGTGTTACAATGTCTTAACAAACAAGAAAATACAACATAATTAACTAGTCTTGCATCTTTTATTGTCACTAAAGCCCAAGTCTGCCTATGTGTATCTTGATCATCTTATGCAACAGTTCCTGAAAAACACATGTGAAAATAGGTACGTCAGCATAAAAATGCCTGTGAGATACATAGGTTTTTGTGAAAATAGGTTTCATGACTTATGTTTGAGAAAATGTTTAGTCATGAACCTTGTAATTTGCTTTGTCTTGTAAATCATTTGAAAAACAATGAGTTCAGATGATATGTATAAATAAGTGAATAATGTATGGTTAAATGAATAACCATGTAACTGAGTTTGTATAAGATAAGTTGTTTGTAAAACAATGTCTTGTGAAAAGTATGTTATTTGTATAAAATGTTCTATGTCTCAAACTGAAATGATTCAAATAACGCTACAATATGTAATACCATACAAACACTTATATATAGGAAGTACCAGCGGCGTATCCACCATGCTTGTATCATATTACACACACATCGTTACTTAATCACTTAATCAAACCAAACCAAACAATGTAAAATGTCTATGTTTAAATCAATTGTCAAATGTATTGAATAATATGTCAAAGTATTCATGTCAAATGTCTATGTCAAATATCCATGTCAAATGTCTATGTCAAATATCCATGTCAAATGTCTATGTCAAATATCCATGTATGGCAAGTGAAATGTCTCAACTAAACCATATGCACAAAAACAAAGTATTGAAGTAAAACTTGGTTTAAATCAAAGTTATGTTTTGTGGGAAATACATGATCAAATGTCAATCATGTTAAAATGTCATGTAAAACGATGTACTAAGTAATGCACACAATGGCAATACATAGCATGAAATGTAATGAAATCATGTACTATAATGTACTAACGAACATAGCAGTATATGATGTGAAAACAGGAAAGCGGGAAAGTAACAAGTAGGCACATGTGTTCCACCCCAAAACAGTTTGGAAAACAGTAAAAGAGGGGTCTATGTACTCACTTGAGATTGCTCAGAAGTCCTTGAGTAACAACCAAGCAATGCTGGAGATCACGGAAATCAAACGGCACCTACTATAGGTAACTACATTAATAAACCGGACCTAAATCGGAAGATCTGATAGCATGAGGGTTCGTAAACCAAACGAGTATAGAGACTCGTGTCATATGGTTTAACGAAGCCTACATACTAAATGAAACCTTAATCTAAGTGCTTACGACCCATTACGACCCGTTTAGGTAGCTTATGCTACTTTAACGCGTCGTTCACGTGAAACGCGTTCAGACCGCCTAACTAGCCCTATGACAAGTGTTATATGCCTAAACATGTTACATAATCAGTTATGTGACAAAGGTTTAGGTTACATATGCTTAATTACCAATTATACATGAAAAGGGTATTCTGGTAATTAACCTAAGGCATATAAACTACCTATCATACAACTACTCAAATGATGTGACCATAGGGTATAACCTCGGAAGGTCATTCCCTACCTACCATGGTCACCTAATGTGTTTGGTCGGATCCTACTGATCGACCAAATGGGTCGGGTTCGAGGTATAAGCGATTTATTAGATCGCTTACCCTACGACCCTAGACAACGTGGTAATCAGTAGGCATAGTCCCAAGGGACTATGACCATCGTGATTACAATCACGTTGCGAAGTCCCTACGAACTTCGCATTGACCATTACTGGTCAACGCTGAAAGTCAAACAAAGTTTGACTTTCTGACTCGAAAAGCAGTAAAATAAGGAAAAGAACGAAAGAATACTTACGAAGGGTCCCCGAATGCTAATCGTGATCACAATAACTCAGGTATGAAACAATGGTTCCAACTTAGAGTCAAATAGATCAGATTCTTGTAAGTAATGAGGTTGGGGGTGATGGGGTATTTATAGTTTTCGGGTAACCGTTAGGATCGTTTGTCGAATATCGTGCCTTAATCTCATGCGTACACTTGTCGGAACCTTATGGTGGCTCATTTGGTCACTCACCATAAGAGATCAACATGTGGCAAAGTGATTAGGAGTGGGTAACAGCTGTTAACAGCTGGATTAGAAGTTTCTGATGTGCAGACATAAGCTTACGGACCTCAAAGCTGCCAATGTTGAGGTCCGTAAGGTAAAACTTTGGCAGATTTACAGTTTTGGTCCCTGCAGTGCAATCAGCCCATTTTCGACACGTTTAAGGCCCGTTAACCCCATTTCAAAGCTCTAAAATGAAGTTAAAGTATAGGGAACTTAAAATGTGCTCAAAAATATCTCGGATGTCGGTTCGTTTAGCCGTACAGTTGCGATGTTCGGTTAATTACGACGGAATGCGCATAAGCGCGAAAAAACGATCCAAATGACGAAACGAATGGATTTTTCTTATGGCGAACACTAAAATATAATATAGTCATGCTTTCATAAATTTTTGGATGTCCGGATGTATTCAGAACGTAAGTTATGCGCGAAAATGCAAACTTGTGCACTTTTTGACACTTTTAGTCCCTGAATGACACAAAAGTTTATTTTAGCATACCGAACACCTCAAAGCCTATTTCTAAGCTATGTAAAGGATATTTATGGTATGTTTAACTTATGGTCATGTTCCGGAATGTCTGTTACAGTTTAAATTGGCATACTTTTGCAGTTTGTCAACTTTAGTCCCTGTAAGTGATTTAACTTTGATTTCACCACACCAAACCTTCCAAATCTTATATCTAAGTTATGTAAAGGTTATTTAAGGTATGTTAAACCTATTTCACTATTCCGGAGTGTTTGTTGCATTAAACTGGTTATAGTTACGCATTAGTGCGCGTATAACCTTCCAGAAAGCGATTTAGAGTTTGAAATCGAACAAGAGTTGATATGTGCAAAGGATACACATATTTATACAAGTCCAAAGTATGAAATATAATATTTCATTGGTTTGGCATTTTTTTGATGGTTGAAATGACACAGGTGTTACAATTTGAAAATCCATATCGCGTAGAAATCCAATTCGTGTGAAACTATTTCGCTTTAAATATTGATTTTTCAAAACTTAACAATTTTTCAAAATAAAAAATGGATCAAGAGTTTTACAACGCGTTCTTCGGGAATGGTCTACCTACACAGTCTCCAGCAAGTATTGTTCAAAATGTGAATATGGAGAATGAACTTGGTACGATGCAAAAGCCTCCAAAGTTGATGAATATCGAAGACTATTCGGGTTGGAAAGATAGGTTTAGAAACTGGGTGCAAGCGAACCACTTCGAGTGTTGGATGAAAATAGAGTCTAAGTATGTAGCTTCGCTTACTGAAGCAGGAATTGAGAAAACACTTAGCACTTTTACATTGGCCGAACAAGATAGTTTTAAGGCTGAGAAGAAGATGGTAAGCATACTTCAACAAGCTATCAAAGAGGATATCTTGATTCTTCTACAACATCATGGGGATGCTCAGTCAATCTGGAATACATTGAAGATTAAGTTTTTGGGTAGCGTTGCAATGATAAAGAGCAAGACGGCATTGCTTAAGAAGGAATTTGATATCTTCAAGGCTATTAAGGGTGAATCTACAAAAGAACTAATAGAAAGATATTGTCATCTTGTTGTTGAAATGAAACGTTTGAATATCACTAAGACTGATGAAGAGTGGGTGGACAAGCTTGCAGATGCATTACCCTATGATGAATGGGGTACATATTTGATGGTTCTGAAAAATAATTTGGAGTATGCTGGGTTTAACTTGAGCACATTCATCGAAAAGATAGAAGCACATGAACTAGAGCTTCGAAAGATCAGAAAGATGAACACTGCAAATGTGCAACAGGATGTGCAACTGTATTATAAAGGGAGTTCAATTGCTACGTCTACTCCTAGCCCAAAAATCCAAACGGCGTTTAGTGCAGGCTCAAAAAGTGCATCAAACACGAGCTATTCACCATTCTCAAGCTTTGAACCAAATCCAAAGATGCAAGAATCTCATCAAAGCTCATCGAATTCAAGTAATCAGGGTTATGTTTCTGGGATTCAATGCAACATTGCAGTAACTATTAAGAATGGAAATGAATTCACTGAAGCTGCTGCGAAACAACATATTGCTTTGTTGGCTTCCGTTCTTGATTCATATGAGAGCTTAGTAGCAGGAAGGATCGGGAATCCTGATATGACAAAGGAGGATTACGATCAGATAGATCCTGAAGAGCTAGAGCTAATAGATATCAAATGGTGCATGGCGAGCGTTGTGAGAAGGGCACAAAGGTTCATGGAGATTACGGGCAGAAACAGTCTTATTGGTCCAGAGTGAAAACTTGGTTTTGACAAAGCAAAGGTCACATGCTTTAAGTGTAAAGAAAAAAGACATTTCAAAAGAGAATGTCCAAATAAGGAAGTGAAGAATCATTAGAATCCGTTTGCAAATGACTACTACAAACAAGCGATTTATCACAAGAATAGTCAGCAACCGTTTAATCTAAGGCCACAGATTGAGAACAAACCTGAGAGAGCTCTTCTGGTAAATCAGGAAGATGAGAAATTAGCAGAGGGATTCAGTTGGGATAAGTATGTTCCAAGTGATGGTTTGGCGATGATGGCAGAAATAGTTGAGATGCCGGAAGATGTGACTGTGAGTGAGGATGTTAGTGAAGTTGTGAGTGAGGAAAGTATGGCTGAACTTGAGGAAGCCGTTGCAGAAGTTTATTATTATCAATCTGAACAAGAGGTTATTGCTAGTTCTGTCAAATCAATAATGCCTCATAATGTTTTTGAATCTTTTGCAGGTTTCTTCAACCAGCCAACAATTGGACTTTGTCCACAATATGAAACTAAGAAGACTCCAGTTGAAGAGATTATTGATGTTTCCAAAGAGATGACCGAGGAAATGCTGAAGGAGATTGCTGACAATGTTAGGCCCTAAAGTGTGAGACTGACGCATCAAATTAACACAACGGGTTATGGTTACGAACTGGGCCTTACCGGGTTAGTTTATGTTAGGTTGTGGACCTTTATAGGTCACTTGGGCCAAGCTTTAGGCCATGTGGGCCAAGCAGGCCCAAGGGAAGCCCATGTAGGGAAGTGGGCTTGTCCATGTATATAAACAAGTTTTCAACTTGTTTTTAGGTTTGATCATCATTGTTACATTTTCTCTAGAGAGAGAGAGAGGCGATTTGGTGGTAGAACACTTGTACTAGACGGTTTTGCTTGTTTAAGTAATAGAATCGTGTGCAAGTTTTTAAAGGTGATTCGGTATTGTTCTTTGTTATTCATATTTTCCGTTATTCTTGAATCTCACCAAGTTTGGATTCCGCACAAACTTGGTGATTGTTTGATATCATTGAAAGATCCGTTTCACGGGACTTACAAGTGGTATCAGAGCCTTTAGAACCTATTTCTAGGCTCGGTGTGATATCAAATATTCAAGATTTCGAATTTTCGTTCATCGCGTTCTTCGTGTTCTTCGAAGTGTTCATCGGTGTTTTATTGAAAATCATCATATTTTGCTCCTTGATCCGTTCAAAATTATGTTAACGGGATTTTCTCCAAATTTAAATTTTTTTTAAAATTTTTTAAAAAAGATTTAAAATTTTTTTAGTTTTGAAAATCCCAAGTTTTTCGGAAAATTGACACTTGTTTTGGAAATTTGTTATTCTCAGAAATATTATCTTTTTTTTGTCAACACCATCACATTAAAGCCACGTGATTTATCATCATTTTCACCTCTGATAAAGATTGCGAGTCATCATATAAACATTCTAGCCAGTCGCAACCTTTGCAAAAGCTGTTCAAGTCGCAATCAGAATTGAGGAGTCGCAATCAAGGTTTCGGCTCTTCACGGTATTGTTCCGAGTCGCAATCTTGTCTCGACTCGCAATCTCGAGTCGCAACCGCGTTTCTATTTGCAACTCAGTTTCAACAATCATCTCCGGTTATCATCACCATCAATAAACACTGAACCACCACCTCTCATCATCCTCTCATCATACTCACTGCTTATCATTCACTGCTTATCATTCAATCATCTCCGCCGACCACCGCAACGGCCATCAGCGTCTCACAGTTGAACCTCCATATTCACCCATATCACCTCGACCACCATCTCCTTTGAATCACCAAAATTAAACGACCTTCTGCCCAACCATTATTACTGTTCACGATCTTCATCTCCACAGTTATCTTCTCCGGTTCAAGTTCGAGTTTTCGAGTTCGGATTCCGACACATAAAAGTTTCGAGTTGAGGTTGCGAGTGCCAGTTTCGATTCACCGTTCCAACTCCACCGTTCCGACTCCACCATCTCTGACTCGCAACCACTTGCAACTGCCATTAACAACCTGCAACTGCCATTAACGACCGTCTTCATCACCTTCGTCATACTCCGTCCACCACCTTCATCTTACATCATACACCACCAACTCCGATCATCCATCATCATCTTCAAATTCGAACCAGTGAACCACACACTTCATCACCTCTCCGGCTACTATCATCGTTCACCATAATCACAAACGTCTCCGACCTCTTCTCCACTCACTGTTATCCGGTATCACCGTCCCTCTTCTCCTCATCAATGTTCTCACAAAGTGTTATTTGGCGGTTTTTTTTTTTTTGGAAATTAGGGTTCGGTGCTTTTGAACGAAGAAGAAACATTCAACCGGTTATTAGGTTTTATTTTTAATAATTATAATATTATTGATAATCATTAAGTCATCATTAGCTAATCATTATATAATAATAATAATAATAATAATAATAATAAATATAAGTATTCTCTTTTAGTAATTAAAAAAAAAAAATGTCTTCAAAAAGAGAGATGCTTCAGCAGAAATTCGAAGGATTCAGTTACTCATACGGTGAATCTATAGATGCAGTGATTGGCCGGTTTGTTGAACTGCTTTCTGAAATGGAGAAGGCAGAAATGGTGGTGTCTACTCGCATAAGCAACAGAAAGCTTCTGGAGGCTATAAAAGGGATTCCAAATCAGGCGAACTGTAGTTGGTTTATGAATGTTAATCAGATAATAGTGACAACCGACGGCAACTGTTACAAAATGAAGTCAGATGAGCTGATCTCCCTCATCAAATCCTATGGCAGTGCTGACTCATCACAAAATTCAGCATTTATGTTTAACAAACCCATGGCTCAAGAAGTTACTCGTGATCGTGAAGAGATACTTTCTGTATTTTGCACTCCTGAGTGTAGAAAAAGAAATGAGGAATACCGATTACACAACGCTGAGTTGATTCAAGACTACAACGACATAAAAAATAAAAATTTTACTTTATCAAAGAATGAAAAGCTTTATAAAGATAAAATTGAAGCTCAGCGAAAAGACATCATCAAACTTAAGGATGATGTTAGTGTAAAAACAGCTCAACTCTTCATGGTTCAAGAAAAACTATGCGATGTGACTAAGGAACTGGAGGATATCAGAGATAGATATCAAATAAATGAGCTAAATATTAAAAAATTTGATTCTTCCAGCAAATTAGTCAAAAACATGTGTGATCAACAGCTAGCATACCAGAAAAGGAAAGGGTTGGGATTGGGTTTTAATCAGGTTCCTCCTCCTTACAATGACAATTACACATACTTACCCATGACTGAGGAGGAATTGATGAATGAGGACAAGATGACTTACGGTCCTAAAACTGATAAGTCATCAATCAACAGCAGATCTGTTGATAAAGAAGCGACTCCTTCGATAAATCTTGTTTCCAAGGGTACTTTTGATCCTAATGCTTCGTCTTCTCTTGCAGATGAAGTTAAAGTTGAAGGTGTCGTTGAAAATGAACAAGCGTCAAGTTCTCATGTGTGTGACATTTTTGGCTCATTTTTGCAATCTATGTTGAAGAATGTCAGGCCTGATGGTTTGGGTGAAGACGTTGATGCTTGTGTTAGAGAGACTGAATCGGCAAATGAAACGAATGAGCCGGCTGAACCGTCTGATTCCAAACGCGAATCACCTGAAGCAGCTGATTCTGAGAAATTGGAATCAGTTGATTCTGGTGAATTCAGCTCAAGGATGTCATGTGCAGAATCGACTTGTGCTGAAAATTCGTCAAAGGTTTCAGCTGAAATTTCTGCTACAGTTTCTGGTATTTCATCCAACAAACCAGAACTCTCCGATTCTGTCAAAGCTGACGACATGCAGGAAAAAGTGAAGATTGATGTGACCAAGGCTCCAAGTGCGCAAGCTGAACAGTCTGAACCTTCTGTTCGTGATGAAAAGGTTCAGATTAAGCAACAAGCGCCAAAGCAAGCAGGTAAAGGACGTGGAAATAAGAAGCCTAAACATCAAAGACGATCAGGCTCTCCACAGTCCTCAACGGGCAGCAATAGTCCTCAAAAGGCCCGTGATGTGAAAAATGCTTTTGTTAAGCCAGTCAGTAATGGCAAATGTGAGAAATATGAATTTGACTGTGCTAACAAAGCTTTCGGAAAGACTGGTGAGATTTCTAAACATGACGTGCAGTCTACTCAAAACAAGAAAACTCAGAAGAAATCTCCACCACAGAAGGCCCCTGCAAACGACAAGTATAGGCATCCAAATTCATCGTCGTCTGCAGGAAATGTGCAACAAAAACAAGCACAGAAAGGACCGGTTCATCCTTCAGGGCCTGCAAGAGCTACACAAGCTGATCAGAATGCCTTTTACGTGAAGAGACAAACATGCTTCAATTGCGGCATTGCTGGTCACATTGCAAGAAACTGCACACATCGTCCCTATGTACCCTATTATATGCAAAATCAGAGGGTTACACCAAAGGGTAACTACCATTCCAAGCCGATGAAGGTATCATCACCTAAGGCAATGAAGAATGTGAATCCCAAGGTTAAACCTTCTGATGGGGATTGGAACGCTGCTAAAAACAAACGCAAAGCTTTTCTGGAACAAAAACGTGTTTCTAAAATTAACAAACCTGAAACAGTTAAAGTTGCTCAACCGAAGGCAACAAACGCGTTTGCTAGACCGAAACAGATTTGGAAACCCAAATCCAAAGCAGCAACGTCTCCAATCCTTGAAATGAAAGGGGACTTATGTTTGAAAGAAGTGTCTTACTTTGATGCTTCAGGAAATCCCAGGACCACGATGGCCTGGGTACCCATGTCTTACTAATCTCCTTACCTTTCAGGAACAACCAAGGAGGAGCTGTTGACAATCTCTGGAATGTTGATAGCGGTTGTTCCAGAGATAAAAACGGGTAACATTTCACTATTGCAAAAAGTTCAAATTTTTTTTACAGATGATATGTTTCCTTTGGAGGAGATTAAAGAAGTAAGAAATGATCAGCAAAAGGTACCGTTTAAATTCAGTACTTTGATTTGAATTTGATTAGTCTTTAATCTAATGACGGAACGGTTGAGCAAAAATATTTTTCTCTTTTTCTTAGTTTATAACTTTGTACATACTGTGTCCTTTCTCTAGTAAATGGTAAATTTGCGCAAAAATACAAGATTTATGCACAAATTTAGGGGGGGAGAGGAACATATAGATAGATATAGAGTTTAGGGGAAGAAAAATCAGAAAATACAAAATGAGTTTGCTGTAAATATGTATTGTTTTAGGGGGAGAAAATGAGAAAAATACAAAAACATTTGAAAAATGAAAAAGCCAAAAAGAAAAATTGCATGATATGGGAAGTGAAATAAATGTTCGTGTTAAAGGGTTTTGACTAACACATGTAAGGTGCCATAGCTGAAAAGACTAGGATCTACTGCGATATGTCGATAGGCTTGACGCTCAACATGATAAAAGATACTAAGTGATATAAACATAACGAACTATGTACCATGTGGGTAACATACCAATGGCGTATGATTTTATGGTCTTAAATCTTGCGTTGATAGATAGCCAATATCTGAGGTTTCGGGTCTTTATATTGTTGAATCATCCGGGGATATCTTGGCTGTCCTTCTGTTTAGAACTAAAATTGTACATGACCCCAGGAAAGAAAGTCACTTGGAATTAGCTCATTTCTATTTGAATGTCTGTATGTTGTCCCGATACACACAATTTTGATCTGATTCTGAAATCTTCTCTGAAAAAGTCGTGTACCTCCTCTGCTGCATCCAGATATATGCTGACCTGGAGGTGCTAGGCAACGACAGCTTCTGCTGCATCCAGATACATGCTGACCTAGCTGTACGTTGTCGCTCTGTAGATCATTAATACACCTGAAAGAGGCCCTCAAGTGCCCAAAAGAAACCCTTGAAACCTATATCAAACTGAGAAAAACTCATTTGATCTGTATATTATACCATCTCTGCAAAAAGATCTATTCTGTTCTCTTCTCAACCTATTCCCAGTTAAGATTTCAGAAATCTGGATTGGACTTGTGAAATATGTGGTAGGGAAGATACTTGCATGATAGAGTGTGCTGTTTATATTTCCAGGATTTGATTAGTATTTATTTGGGTGTTCATTATTAAGAAATCAAAACATGATAAAACAGATTATATGCAGACCTAGACACAGTCAGGATATCTTAAAGGATGACATCAGTATACTCACCTGCTACGATGAATCGTTGTGCTTACCTTGATCGCGGGGGTATGCCTTGGAATGGGACACACGGGTATAATAGTATAATATTATCTAAAACATATCACGAAGTTGAAAAGTTGAAAGTTGAGTGTTAAAGTTTAAGTGGACAAACATATTGGCAATCGCATAGACCAGTTTGATTAGGCTCGTACTGAAAAGTGTTCCTTAGTCTGCCTGAGAACGAATTTTGATCCCATTGCAATTGTAATTGTATATTATGGTAGTTGTTTATATTTTAAGTTTTTATTTGTTTCAACTCTTAAAATTTAAAAAAAATAGTGTCTTGTTTTCTATAAAATCAAAAATCCAAAAATAGAGTTTTTTAATTGTTTTTCTTAAAATTAAAAATTTATAACCGTTCTTAAAGATTTGACTGATCATCAAAAGTTGAAAGAATTTAAATTGTGAAATCTGAGTATAAGTACTTGGATGTACCTAGTGTTCATATGGTACTCTCCCTGTTGCATAAGAAATGTTTGCTTATGAGTTTGTGAGCATGTGCAGAACTTGATTTCAATCAAGAACAGGGATTGATGAATATTGAGATGCTGTTAGTTGCTGAAGAAGCCTGAAGCAGCACAACAACAAGATGTACCTGAGTCAGAAGAACCGGATACGAATTGCCGTCTGACAGTGATAGTGCATTTGAAGAAGTACCGTGAATCTGCTTGAAAGACAAAGACTGAAGAAGAAAAGAGCTGCTGAGAATCCTCCTCTCACATTCTTTTTTACAAAGATATTTCAAGCAAAGCTGATCGAGATCCTGATATGAAGCTAACCACAAGAGCTGAAGAAAGAGACCCAGTGCTGAGAGTTCAAAAGTCAAGAACTTCCACAACATCTGAAGCAAAGCATTAACCATAGACTTCGTTGAAGACGTTGTTGAATTCATGCTATGAAGACAATTTGATGGCATCAGTCTAGGGGGAGATTGTTAGGCCCTAAAGTGTGAGACTGACGCATCAAATTAACACAACGGGTTATGGTTACGAACTGGGCCTTACCGGGTTAGTTTATGTTAGGTTGTGGACCTTTATAGGTCACTTGGGCCAAGCTTTAGGCCATGTGGGCCAAGCAGGCCCAAGGGAAGCCCATGTAGGGAAGTGGGCTTGTCCATGTATATAAACAAGTTTTCAACTTGTTTTTAGGTTTGATCATCATTGTTACATTTTCTCTAGAGAGAGAGAGGCGATTTGGTGGTAGAACACTTGTACTAGACGGTTTTGCTTGTTTAAGTAATAGAATCGTGTGCAAGTGTTTAAAGGTGATTCGGTATTGTTCTTTGTTATTCATATTTTCCGTTATTCTTGAATCTCACCAAGTTTGGATTCCGCACAAACTTGGTGATTGTTTGATATCATTGAAAGATCCGTTTCACGGGACTTACAGACAAAGCGTTGATGGTGAAGCTACAAGAGGTAGAAAACACTCAAGTGTCAGAGTCTATTCAAAAGGAGTCTGTTGAAATGGAGTCGGTCAAACAGGAATCCGAACTCAAACCAGAAAATGTGGAGGTCAAATTTGAGGAACAGTCAGTGTCTGAGTCTGACAAGTGTGGTAAAACTGATATGAAAACTGAAAATGATGATAAAGGTTTTGAAAAGAATGATTCAATTCCTGAAACTCCATGCCAAAACTGTTCAAAACCTTGCATGGAATTTCTTGAAAAAGACAAACAGTTTCAAGAATTGAAGAAATACACTGATAAAGTAAAATTTAATTTGTATGATGTGAAAGGAGCTTATGATACTTTATCAAAATCGATAAAAATGATTCAAAATGAAAGCAAAGAAAATGATAAAGCAACTACTTTGCTAAAAGGAACTGTCATGGAAAAACAAATGGTAATCAACATTCATTTGGACACAATCGCATCATTAAAAAAGGAACTTGAGTTGATGAGAATTGAAAATGAAAGAATTGATAAAAAGCTGATCAGTTACATCTCATCATCATATGTCATAGATCAGATTGTTCCTAAACAACCTGATGCTAAGTTTGCATTCAACAATGTTCCACCCCCAATGTGGAATCATTACACACAGAAATATCCAGATGGGGTGGAAGCAACATTGAACCTGAAGCTGAGAACTGTTTAGAATGAGTTGCCAGATAATATTGATGTTACATTCTCTCCATCTGATACTGACAATGAGTCACAAGTTATTAAAACTGTCGTTGACCAAGTGTTAGATGAAGAGAGTGATAACTCTGATTTCAAAACAGTTCAAACTCATTTGGAAAGCTCCAGTTCGGATTCTGAAGATGATGGAAATTTTCTGGACAAATTCAATCCAAAGTCAGATAAAGTTGTGAATGATGATCCGATCATGGTGGTTTACACAATGACCGGAATTGACAAACTTTATTCTGATATTTAATTTCCAATTCAGAATGCCAAACTGGAAAATGTTGAGAAAGTTTATAAGCTGGTTGAAATTGACATCTCGGAAGTGAATAATAAAGCTTTTCAATTGAAACCGAAAAAAATCTTTTCTGAAAAATCAACCAACCAACAACCCAGGAAAGAAACATGAAAGGGTGGGTAATGGTGGTAACGGAAACAATTTCAAAAACAAAGGAATCGGTTTTGAAAAGAAAATGGCTAAAAAGGATGTCAAGCCAAAGGAGAAATTGAATGATGTGTTTGTTTCTGGTCCGAGTACTGAAGTTGAGAAAGAGTACATTTTTAGTCAGAAGGCTGTGGACGATTTCAATGCAGCAAAGAAAATTCGAGATGAGACAGACAAATCTACTTTTGTTGAATATGACAAAAGAGTCTGTTACCATTGTAATGAAATCGGTCACATGGCCAAACAGTGCACTAAAAAGATTGAAAAACCTGTTTTTCAGAAACAAAAACCAAAAACTTCAAGTGTTGAAAAGGGTAAAACACCAATGGTTTCCCCCGTTCGTATTCTGAAGAGAGGTGAATCGTTGAAGTCCGAGGATAAACCAAAATCTACCTTTGAAATTGGTGAATCTTCAAAATCTCCAAAAACATCAAAGGTTTACCCGAAAAACAAGATTTTTCAAAATCAATCATGGGTGGAAAAACCAAAACAGTCATCTGAACAAAAGGAAATGGAAAAGATTTTAAAATCTGAAGTCACAATGTTTGTGTTAGTGCATATGTCTGTTGACTTCGTCTTTTATCGAGTCTTGTAATTAGAATGATAGATTAAGTCACGTAGAACAAGTAAATGTAGGATTGTCATTCCACACGAAATGACATAAGTCCATTCCACACGAAATGGACATGGTACTTTCAAGGGGAATGGATTTAGCATAAATAGGTGCCTTAGTCATTTCATTTGTAGAACTTTGGGAATTTGGTAGTGAAACTTTGCCAAAGTGTCTCTATAGCCTTATAAAACGTTGAGAAATCAATACAAGAGTCAAGTAAAGTAATTCTTGGTGCATATCAAGCTGAACGAAGACCAAATCATTGAATTCCGCCTCTAATTTGGTTCGAGAACTCTTCTGAACGACTCGTTTAGGTCGTGCAAACGATCCTACAAGTGGTATCAGAGCTCAAGAGGAAGAGTTCTTACCGATTCAGCTCGATTTCACCAAGAATTTCTGATTTCTACTCATTCTTTCACGTTTTTCATTGATTTTTGCAAAATTGAACGGGTTTTTACGGTCCAAATCGGCTGATTTTTGGATATGTTGTGCGAAAACACCTGATCTATAACACTACAAAGTTTCAGATCTTAATTCCTAGCCGTTTGGGAGAAATCTATGTTTTTGTGTCCAAATTCGCATGAAACAGCTCTATTTCGCTTGAAACAGCCTCATTTCATACGAAATCACTTCATTTCGTGTGTAAACAGCTTCATTTCGTACGAAAAACATCCCATTTCGTGTGAAACATTGGTTCATTTCGTGCGAAAAGCTTATTTCGTGTGAAAAATTGTTCTATTTCGTACGAAACACTCTTATTTCGCTAAAAATTTCCATTTCGTGTGAAAGTATTTTCATCTCGCGTGAAAAGTGTTAAATCGTTTGAGTTTGTAAGTTAAGTTCACACGAAAAGGTGAGATAGTTATCGGAAATATTAATTGTAAAATCAGTAGTTATCACGTGATTCTCGTAAATTGAAAGATTCTTATAATCGGTCCAATCATCAATTGAGTAATATCAATATTGTCGACACATGAATTAAAATCAAGTTTGTCAACCCATGACATTATAGCCTAGTGGTATCTTGGTGGTGGGATAAGGCTTATGACTATTAGGTCATGGGTTCAATTCCCACAAAGGGGGTTTTCCCAGATTTATTGGGTTTCCTCCTGAATTGGTGTATAGACATTATTGCCTAGTGGAGATGGATATGATCGGGTGGTTCTGCTGGTGGCACGATGATACTCCAGTGGTCCGTCAGTGATCCTAATTTGCCATCAAAAAAAATTCAAGTTTGTCAGCATTAATTATGTCGACACATGAATTAAAATCAAGTCTCGTAAATTGATAGAAGTCACGTGATTACATTGGGTTTTATTGAAATTGATTGCAATTGTCAGTTTAGTGGATACTTAGGTCCAATGGGAATATAGAAATTATAGTTGTCGGCCTATGCATGTGACGACCGACCATTATTAGGTTGAGGTCCAATTAAAATCGAATTGAAGATATTAAGTGTCTGTTTGGTTGACAGGAATCCATAGGATTTCAAGGGAATTAGAATTTGAATTCCATTCCTTAGTGTGTTTGGTTGGACAAATTAATTGAAGGGAATTGGATTTCAATTCCAACAAAATCCCTTATTTAATGGAATTCAAATTCCTTTTAAATTTCAAAGGAAATTTAAAAAACCACGGGAATGTTTTCAAATTTACGGAAATAACCCCTTGCCTCTTTCATTTTTGTCTAAAAACCAAAAAATAATAAAAAAATAAAAAACATTCTAAAAAATCCAAAAAAAAATCAAAAAATAATAAAAAATCCAAAAAATTCTAAAAAATCAACAAAATAATAATAAAATCCAAAAAATTCCAAAAAATCAAAAAAATAATAAAAAATCCAAAATATTCTAAAAATAAAAAAAATTCTAAAAAATAAAAAAATTCTAAAAAATCAAAAAAAATAATAAAAAATCTAAACAATCCAAAAAATTCTGAAAAATCAAAAAATTCTGAAAAACAAAAAAAATAATAAAAATCCAAAAAAATCTAAAAAAAAAGAAAATAAAAAATCCAAAAAATTCTAAAAAAATTCAAAAAAAAAATAAAAAAAACAATAAAAAATCCAAAAAATTCTAAAAAATTAAAAAATTCTAAAAAATCAAAAAAATAATAAAAAATCCAAAATAGTATAAAAATTCAAAAAAATAATAAAAAATCCAAAATATTCAAAAAAATCAAAAAAAATTCTAAAATATCCAAAAATAATAAAAAAATCCAAAAAATTATAAAAAACAAAAAAATTCTAAAAAATCAAAAAATTATAAAAAAAAATATAAGAAAATAAAAAAAAAACCCAACAAATTATAAAAAACCAATAAAGAAATCAAAAAAATAAAAAAATAATAAAAAATTCGAAAATTCATAATAATTCTAAAAAATCAAAAATTCAAAAAAATTTTGAAAATATCAAAAAAAAAAAATTTTAAATTTTTTCGATTTTTTTAATTTTTTATTATTTTTTATTATTTTTTGGATTTTTATTACTTTTTAGATTTTTTTTGAATTTTTAGGATTTTTTTTAATTTTTAGAATTTTTTTTATTTTTTTGATTTTTAGAAATTTTTGACCTTTTTATTATTTTTTTAGAAATTTTTTGGATATTTTATTATTTTTTGGATTTTTATTATTTTTAGATTTTTTTTTGAATTTTTAGGATTTTTTATTATTTTTTAGATTTTTTTTATTTTTTAGAAATTTTTTTGATTTTTTATAATTTTTTGAACTTTTTATTATTTTTCGGATTTTTTTATTTTTTAGAATTTTTTTTTATCTTTTATTATTTTTTAGAATTTTTTTGAGTTTTTAGAAAGTTTTTTTATTTTTATAATTTTTTAAACTTTTTATTATTTTTGATTTTTTAGAAATTTTTTTGATTTTTTATAATTTTTTGAACTTTTTATTATTTTTTAGATTTTTTTATTTTTTAGAATTTTTTGGATTTCTTAGAATTTTTTCGAATTTTTATATTTTTTTTGAATTTTAATAATTTTTTATAATTTTTTGGATTTTTTAGAATTTTTTTTGAATTTTTATCTAAGATAGTTGTTTTTAAAACTTTTGCCAATTGTTTATAACTAGGGGTAATTTTGTCTTTTTAGGTATTTTTAAATTCTAATTCCATTAATACATTTATCAACCAAACACATCTATGGATTTTAAAGGAATCCATCAAATTCCAATTCAAATTCCAATTCCCGTAGGGATTCCAATTCCAATTCCTACACATTCCGCGAACCAAACGCCCTCTAAAGGTTTTTGGCTATTATAAATTCTCATGTGAATTCATACATCTCAGCCCAATGAAAATTTCATGTGATATTGCAGATCATTAATTCCACGGCCCAATCAAGAGAGAATTGCATATTAAGCCCATGTGACTATTGATTTCATTATATTGAACCGGCCCATGTCACTTAATCACGGCCCAATCTAGATTGAATGTTAATTGAAATTGTCAGCAATAATTAGTTGGCATATGATTTTACATTGAAAGTCAAGTTTCATTGTTGGCATATGATTTTACATTGAAAGTCAAGTTTCATTGTTTGAAGTCGTAGTGTCATATCAATATCAAATCAGCCAACTTAGATTTTTGTCGTGTAGTGCTATTTTACGAGTTGTGACTCGAACGAGATTGGTTCATATTGTTTGGAGATTGATCATTTGATTCGTATTTCGAAGTCCGATTTCAGTTTGCACAAGGAGAATAACAAGTTCGCACGTAGTGAAACTCAGTTCGTGTGAAACATTGCATCAGATTGTTTGAAGGTTAATCTGGTCGTTTGAATGTGATTCAGATTGTGTGATTTGTGATTTCCAGCTCGTTTCAAAACCAGCTTGTTTGATTACATCAGCTCGCACGAGTTAATCAGTTGATACCAAATTGACAGATTGTTTGAACCTCAGTTCGGTTAAGTTTGTGTTACAGATTGTTTTAAAGTGTGGTTAAAATGTTTGACGAACAGGAAAACGATAACCTTGAAAGGTTAAATGATTGGTTTGATGGGTGTTGGGTTAATGGGAAAGGAAACGAGAATAAAAATGTTTGGATTGAAAGACTTGAATATTTTTTGTGTAAGAAAAGTGAAACATTGAATGAGTTGGAAAACCGGTATGATCATTTACTTGAAAATTTAACAAGGTACAAGATAAGGATGTCAAATGCTGAAATGATATCAAGATTTGCAGACGCGTTACCGTCAGAGTGGGATGAATGTTTGAATAAACTGAAAAATGATTCTAGATTTTAAAATTCTTATCCAAAAGTATTCATCAGAGAGCTTAAAACACATAATTATGAGAATAATCAGAAAAAGAAAAATTTGATGAATGAAATAGATAAAAATCTAGACAAAATAAGTTTGGATGTGATTGTTGAAATAAGCAAAAGAGTCAATATGTGTCTTGTAGCAAAAAATATTATGAAATATGATATTAAGAGGGGTTGTTACATAGATGATAATTTGAATCCTCTTGATTTTGTTAAAATTTTTTGTGCAGGTACATTCAAGACAGAGACAGAGTCAATTCCAGAGAATGAAAAATCCGAGAACAATGGAACTTCAAATTCTGAACAAGTGTGCTTAATATGTGATAAATCAAGATCAGACAATGTCAAACTTCTGAAAGATGTAGAGAGTTTGACATTAGAAAGCAAAACTTTAAAAGAAAATGAAAAAGAATTTCAAAATAAAATCACGTTTTTAAAAAATGAAAAATTAAAAATTGAAAAAGATTTTGAGAATAAAATAAGAATTTTAGAAAATGAAGATGTGTTTTGGATAAAATTGGAAAACAAAGTTTTAAAAGAAAAAGAAACAGAATTTCAAAATCAAATAAAAGTTTTAGAAAATGAAAAATCTGTGTTAGATAAAAATAATATTGAAAATCAAAAAGCAATAAATTCTCATCTTGAAAAAATCACTCAACTTGAAAAAGAAGTTGAGTGTGCTAACAATAAAATCAACGATTTAGAAAAGAAATTGGAAGGTTTTGTGACTTCATCAGTATTACTAGATCATATATGTCCAAAACCGATCAATGAAGTTCCAATAAGTGACGATGTCACAAATTATGGCGATGTCATAATTGAAGATTGTGGTGATAAATCTGATGATGAATGTGATAAAAAAAATATTTTTGAAATTAAAAAAAAGTTTCAAGAAACTGTTTTACAATCTAGTGAAAAAGGTGAATGCTCAACGCAAAAATCTTTTAAGAAGAATGTAGAACAAAAACAAAATGTTAAAAATTTTCAAAACAACAATAAAAGATCATCAGTTCAGTCATCCAATCGTAATCAAAAACCACAAAAATTTGAAAATTTAAACTCACAAAAAGTTGGTAATAAGTGGTGCCGGTTTGACCACAGTGCTCAAAAGTCAAATCAGGATTACAGGAGAAGTCATGATTACCACAAGGCCAAACATTGTTATGATCTAAATGTTTGGATTGATAGTGGAGAATGGTATGATAACAGGATGTGCTACAAATGTGGTTATAGAGGACACATTGTTGTTAACTGCCAGAGTCAAAGTTTTGAAACAAGAAGATGCTTTGAATGGCAAATCAAAGGTCACATTGCTAGAGATTGCTCAATGAGATCAAAAAGAAGATCAAGGGATGAATCTCAGAAAAAGGTGAAGAAAACAGTCGAAATTGAAGAAAAGCCCAAAGAACAAAAAGTGAAGTTGTCACAAGGGCAGAAAGATCGACTGAGAAAGAAGAGAAAGAAAGCAAGGGAGTATCTTGCTAAGATTTTGTCCTCGGGTACAACTGGTAATTCAGATAAAAGTTCTGATGAATCGATTTGCTCAACAAAAAATGGTCAGTCAAGCAAAACGAATTCATCAGATACAAATCTGAGGACAAAAGAGAGGATATAGAAAGAAAAATTGACTAATCAAACCAATAAAAAATCAAAGAAAGTTAATTTTTCAGATAAAATATTTATCAAAGTCTTTGAATATAAAAGAAACTGTGAAAGGTCATTCATGACATATGTCAACGAATTTGGAAAACCTAAATCCAAGAAGGATTGGGTTCCACTTTCTGGCGATGAATGTATTTCTTCAAAAACACAGGAGCCACGTTCTGGCGATGAATTTGTTTCTTCGGAAGCAAAGGAGCCACGTTTTGGCGATGAATCTGATACGTCAAAGTCAGAGGAGCCACAAGTTGTGCTAAAAGAAGAAAATTCAGTTTCGCCAATGGATGACGCAAACTTTCCACCATTGCGAGCTGAAAATTTTAAATAAAAAGTTAACAAAGTTGAGATTTCAAATCAATTTTTTTCTGAAAAGAAAGATTTTGATGTTGAAAAAGTCTTTAACCCAAATGTTCTAAAAATTTTTGGAAAAATGGTTGACGGGAAGGTCAAAGGGGTAAAGGACTTCTATGAAAAGAAGAAGAACGGAAAGAAACCGAGTGAAGATGACTCGGAATCTCCCAAGGTCTGTCAGGCTTGGGAGAATCTCTATAACTGAAAAACCTGACTTGCCGGAGCTCCCAAGTTGGTATTCGTGGAGCATGAATCGGCATCTTTCTTAACTTTGATACTGTCATATTTTTCAAGTGGTAATTGTTATAGCTATAAGGGGTTTTATCAAGATCATTTAGTTGAACTTGATTGAAACCTAATCATACAAGTGGATAAAAACAATGTGATGAATTAATCCCCAGGTTTGTGAAATGACACACAAAACTAATTTTCCGGAAAAACCATTTTGATTAAAACAAACTTAAGTGTTTTGAAATCTAAATGGGAAAATAGTTTGTGGTCAGGGGGAGTTCTGAGTGTTTATGCTAAGTGGATGGCGATTTGAAGCAATTCTCATCAGTTTGTCACTTTACTTTGTACAGTTTGTTTTCAAATTTTCCCAGAAAATCAAAATTGAAACATATTTTGATTTTAGGGGGAGTAGAAAATTTTAGAAATTTTGAAAATTTGAAAAAGCCAAAAACATGATAAAATCTAAAATCCAAAAACATCGGAAAATAAAAAAGAGTTTTGTGTAAAAGGAGAAAATGATAGTACATCAGTGGACTATCAGTGCATGCTAGAGAAATGAAAAGTTTTATAAAGTTTTAAACAGTCTCACTAGGGATGTTTTGATAGGCTCAGCTAAGACTAGTAGTTTTGCGAAAATAATACAAACATAAAGCAAAAAGCCTCAGTCTAGTGGGAAACACGGTCGAACGCATAGTACTTAGTTTTTGTCCTTCTTGACTGTGGGCCTGCTCGGTAATCACTGATTGTCGAAAGACATAAAACTGGTTAAGTTTGTGAGCTTTCACAACTTTGCTGAAAAGTCACTGTGATTTTGTGTTTTTCATTTTGAAAAGATTTAAACTTGTTTTATTTCTTTATTTTGTTTAAGCATTGGACATCCTCTGCGTATATAGGAGTATCGAACTGGATGTTATTGCCTAAACGTTCTGCTTTATTTTCTTTGGTGTTTCGTTTAAGCTTTGGATCACCTCTGCGTATACGGGAGTATCGACCTGGTGGTTAAAGCCTAAACAATTTCAACTTGTTTTTTTTTTATTTCTTATTTTGTTTAAACATTGGACTTTCTCTACGTATACGGAAGTATCGACCTGATTGTTAATGTTTAAACATTCTACGTTATTTTTGCACAAATCACAGTTGATGAAAGTTTAAAGGCGTTACGTGAGTTAGTGTATTGCATGATGAGGGGATATGCTAAGATCGTGGGGTGCATAAGACTTTAGTGCTATCTAATGTACCCTAATCGTATCAGTAAGCATTACGAACATATTAGAAGAGTTTAAGTGGATCACAATATCGATGATCTAAGGTGAATTGTTTAAAAGCTTTAAGTGGTAATTTTTAGATCAACGGTGCAACTGATTTGTATCATTAAACTGATATGATCCTCTAACGCGAACTCACAAAAATATTGTTTGTATATAGTTTATTTCCAAAATCCAAAAAGATTTTAGTAGTTTTAGCATAAAATATTGAAAATCCAAAAAGATTTTAGACAATTGATGTTGGAAAGCTGATTTTCAAAATCCAAGTGCTAAACATAATGAACCACATTGGGTTGGAGGAGTTTGATTGAAATGAGAAATGTTTTTGAATCGTATGATTAGTTAATCAAGGTCATTGATTTGAACTTGATGTAATTATTACTGTTGATGATGAATGCTCTCTACCAGTAAGTTTTTCAAGTTGTTATAAATTGAAAACTTATGTTTTGGGTAGAGAATGTGTAGGAAATGTTGAAAAAGCTAGGTTTTCGATCCTAAGCTACAAATTCCAGACTGCGATCCCAGCTGATTGAAAGGGGGAGTATAAAGACTGAAAAAAAACCAGGTTCCAGATCCTGTTGCTACAGAGAGCCAGGAGACGTTTTCTGAACCTGTGAAAGTGCTATATCAGATTACGATCCCGGAACAACTTAAGGGGGAGTCTGTTAGCAAAGGGGAGTCTGAAGAGTGTAAGAGCTAGACTCAGATTCTGGAGAATAGCTGATAATTGTGATTGAAGAGAAAGAGAGAAGATTGATGAAGACTGAAGTTTTGACGTACTGACGTCTCGTACTGAAGACTCCATCAACATCTAAAGGGGAGACTGTTAGTGCATATGTCTGTTGACTTCGTCTTGTATCGAGTCTTGTAATTAGAATGATAGATTAAGTCACGTAGAACAAGTAAATATAGGATTGTCATTCCACACGAAATGACATAAGTCCATTCCACACGAAATGGATATGGCACTTTCAAGGGGAATGGATTTAGTATAAATAGGTGCCTTATTCATTTCATTTGTAGAACTTTGGGAATTTGGTAGTGAAACTTTGCCAAAGTGTCTCTAGCCTTGTAAAACGTTGAGAAATCAATACAAGAGTCAAGTAATGTAATTCTTGGTGCATATCAAGCTGAACGAAGACCAAATAATTGAATTCCGCCTCTAATTTGGTTCGAGAACTCTTCTGAACAACTCGTTTAGGTCGTGCAAATGATCCTATAGTTTGTAACAACTGAAGGTAAAATCGAGTTTGAATTGGCCAAAGTGATTGATGAATTCCCACCTATTAAGGAGGGAGATCTGAAATCAAAGGCAAAACCTATGGTTCCGAATGTGATTTTCGACATTCCAAAAGTCGACGTAGCTCATAACATCATGTTTGGTAGCATAATAAATGTGGATAAGTCATGGTTATCATTGTTTAAATGATTGTCTATGATGTGTGCAGGGCCTTCCGAGATCTATTATCTCGAAGTGGATCATGGATAGTGGCGCGTCAAGGCACATGACTGGAATGTTGGCTTTACTCTATGACGTCAAATCAATCAATGGTGGATATGTTGGATTTGCAGGAACACAGGGTGGCCAAATAGTTGGTGAAGAAATTCTGACAAATGGTGTTGTAACGTTTGACAAAGTGAACTATATCGCAGAACTCGAAAACAATCTGTTGAGCATATCACAGATTTGTGACAAGTCATTTATAGTTCATTTCACTAAAACTGAATGTTTAATAATCAAACCTGGCTTTAAAATACTTGAAAACATGGTGTTGATGCGAGCTCCACGGGAACACGATTTGTATGTCCTGGATATGAGCGTCGCAACAACATCTGACAGAAAGCCAAAGCGTTTTGTAACAAAAACGAAAGCGACTGAAAAAGAGTCAAGGTTGTGGCATCGAAAGATGGGCCATATTCATGTCAGGAAAATGAATTTCTTGGTTCATAATGATTTGGTTGAAGGTGTTAATCTGAAAAATTTTCACTTGAATGATGATTATGTAGAGTGTAAGAAGGGAAAGCAGACCAAGAAGACACATCTAAAGAAGCTTTTGAATTCAATCAAACTACCGCTAGAAAGACTCCATATGGATCTTTTTGGTCCGGTAAATGTACAAAGCATGTGTGGAGAGTCGTATTGTCTGGTAGTTACAGACGACTTCACAAGATTTTCTTGGGTGTTGTTTCTCATAAGCAAAGATGAGGCGTTTGATATGTTGATGAAGTTATTCAAGAAGATGGAGAAGCTGTACAAGTTGCCAATCAGAAGAATTCGAAGTGATAATGGCACGGAGTTTAAGAACAACCGTATACTCGAGTTCTGTAACGACAAAGGCATTCTTCATGAATTCAGTGCGCCCTATACTCCACAGCAGAATGGCGTCGCTGAACGAAAGAATCGCACTTTGATCGAGACAGCCCAGACCATGCTAGCAGACTCCAAATTGCCGATTCATTTCTGGAATGAGGCAGTCGCTACAGCATGTTATACGCTGAACCGGGTTCTAACTGTCAAGAAACACAAGAAAACCTGCTTTGAACTATTACATGGCTATAAACCAAATTTAAAATTCTTAGAACTGTTTGGATCACCATGTACTTTTATTGATCCAGATGGTAAATTTGGTGCAAAAGCTAATGAAGGTTTCTTTGTAGGTTATTCAAGTCCACTGAAGCGAGTATTTGTTCCAAGTTTGAGGAAAATCGTTGAAGTTCAGCATGTTGATTGTCAAAGGCATACAGCTCCGAAACAACTTCCCGGAAACAAATTGCTTTTTGTAGGATCGACGTATGACCCAAACGAGTCAATCAGAAGAGTTTTTCATCAATATCAAAGGCGGAAACAGAGATATCGACGTAATAACAACTTGATTCTCCCTAATTATCTTCTTTTTATTGATTTCAAAGCTTTTTATAGATCGTATGACAATTCGGCAGCACCTTGGCTCTGAAATCCTCTTTTCGTGCGTTATCCTCTTTTCGTGCGTTATCAAATGAAGCCATCAGCTCGGGTATATATAGGGCTTGGTGATTTCGTACGAAATAGCAACAGGCTATTTCGTGCGAAATACCTTGTGTGATGTCGTACGAAATAGCCCTTGCTATTTCGTGCGAAATACCGTATACATATATAAAACCTGTTTTCTAACCTACCGAGCACTGGTTTATCCTATCTAGATACATGACTCGATATAAGACGTAGTTGACAGACATTTATGCACCAACAGACTCCCCCTTGGATGTTGACGAAGTCTTCGAATCGAGTCTTCAGTCTTGATCGGTCTTCTAGATCTCTTAGAAAAATATGACATTGAAAGTATCCTTCAATCTCTATCTTTTCTTCTCCCCTCAGCAACAGCAACTCCCTTGAATGTAGATCCAGCATCAGTCTCTGGCTCTTAAAGCTTTAGACTCCCCCTCTCATCAAGCTGGGATTGCTTTGCTGCTTTACAGGTTCTCAAATAATCTGACATTTACCTGCACAATCTCTACCTCGACATAAGATTTATATATATATAACAATCTGTAATTTCCTCTTTCAAAATCAATATCTCAACAACATACATAAGAATATGACAATTTTCATTATTCAAACAAACAAACACTACCAAACTTATTGTTTTATCAGTTTTAATAATCCACTTAAGTATCCAGGTCCAAGTTAATGACCCTGGTTACCCAATTAATCTACCAAGTCCAATTTAATGACCTTGGTTGATCTGAGACAAAACAACACTGACTTTTGTTTACCATTTTTCAAAAATTTACAAGTTTCAATTTAATGAACTTGAGTTGTGACATTTCTCTTTTTGATTTTAACAAAATAAACTCCAAACTCATCATCCAGTTTTGAATCCTTCCTGCATCTGCCATCACCAACTATGAATCTGAAGATTAGCTTTCCACTTTGGTTCGTCGAGAAAATAAAGTAGAAATGTAAAATCTTTTTGGATTTTATATGAAGTATCTAAACTAGAATGATAAACTGAAATGAAATGCAATAAAATGTAAAATATATACAAACATATTTTTGGTGAGCGTGTTAGAGGATCATATCAGCATCTTGACAAGTCACAAGTACCGTTGAGCTTTATTACACTTTAATACTTAAATAGTTCACTTAGATTGTCGATATACAGATCCACTTAAATTTTCACACAAATTTCAACTAATTCAGGATACGATATTAGTGTTTTAGGACTTAAACCTATCCGCGTATCACACATCAGAATACACTCCCGTATCCAGATCCCAATATTCAGTCTTACAGGTGAGTATACCTAGATGATATCTGTAAGGGGTTGATGCGAAACCTTGTGAGCTCATATTTTTTGCTGAGATGAAGGCTCGACTTTGGTGTGTCCCCCTTGGGGATCTTCTTTACAACAACACATGGTTTTGCATAATAATTTATCTTTTGATTTTTGCAACCATTTTTTATGCTGAGGGTTGTGCTATATTTCAAGCAAGCAGTAAAGTATTCTCCGAGGACTAGGCCATTGCCGACGAAAAATCAGAAGTCCCGGGATAATACCCCAGATATCACTAGTCATAAAGACCTAGTATTTCAGAAAAGGGAATCCTGCAAACGAGATTTCGGGGGTTACCCATATATCCGTGAAAAGTTCAACATGAGATAAGCAAGCGATATTTAGGTTTATATCCCGAAAAAGTCTACTAAATGTGTAAAAACCTACCGGCATATCATCGGTGATACCGTTTAATGCTTTTTAATCATTACATTTCTTTAGCATACTGTAACTGTCTAGCTGATGTACTATCATTTCCTCTTTTTTACACAAGCTCGTTTTTGGATTTTATCATGTTTTTGGTTTTTATAGGTTTTATCATGTTTTTGGATTTTAGCATTTTTTATTGTTTTTGGCTTTTCTAGACAACATATCTCCCCCTAAAGACCAAAACAACTAAAAATACGACAAACAATCGCAGTCTGCCTTTCAACATCATCGACGGTACTACCTTCATTAACGCCAAGAATCTCCTCCGACACCGATAAAAGCTATCCGCGTATCACACAAAGATAAAAGCTACCGTTCAGTTTTAAAAGATATTTAAACCGAATTCTATCAAAAGCTTTGGTATGTAGATCAGCTTTTTGTTCGTCAGTGTGGATTTTCTCAATTCTTATCAACTTCTTCTCAAAACAATCTTGAATGAAGTGATGACGAATCTCAATATGTTTCGTTTTAGCGTGATGAACATGATTTTTCGTTATGTTAATCGCTGCCTCATTATCAACATAGATAGGGGAGTTAAGAAATTGCAAACCGTAGTCGCGCATCTGTTGCTGGATCCACAAGATCTGAGAGTAGCAACTGCTAGCAGATACATACTCAGCTTCACATGTGGATAAAGTCACAGAGGTCTGCTTCTTACATTGCCAGGTGACCAGACGTGGTCCGAAAAACTGACATCCTGCAGTTGTTGATTTTGCGTTAACTTTGCAGCTTCCGAAATCGAAATCAGAATACCCTTCGAGCGTAAAGTCGCCATCTTTAGGATACCACAACCCCAGTGATGGAGTTCCTTTCAGATAACGTAATATCTGTTTCACAATCACCATATGCGAAGCTCTAGGACTTGACTGAAACCTTGCTACGAGGCAGGTTGGATACATAATATCAGGTCTTAAAGCCGTCAAATACATCAGCGATCCTATCATGGAACGATACAACGTTTCATCTACCCTCTCTCTGGTGAGATCAGGATTTATCCCATGGTTCGTCGCCAACGGGGTGGAAACAGGAGTAGTACTAGACATCCCAAATTTCTCTAAGATATCATTAACATACTTCGTCTGATGTATGAAAATTCCTTTGGGCAATTGATCAACCTGCAAACCCAAAAAGAATTTCATCTCACCCATAGATGACATTTCAAACTTTAGCTTAATAACTCTTTCGAAGTCTTTGCACAAATTCTCATTTGTTTACCCAAAAATTATGTCATACACGTAAATTTGAACAATCAGAAGATGTCCGTCGACCTCTTTGGTGAAGAGAGTGGCATCCACTTTTCCTCGGATGAAGCTGTTGGCAAGCAGGTGTGGAGACAATGTCTCGTACCAAGCTCTCGGGGCCTGGTGTAAACCATACAACGTATTATCCAGTAAGTACACTTTATCTTTGTGGATTGGATCGGTAAAGCCTGGTGGTTGACCGACATATACCTCCTCTTTTACCTTCCCATAGAGAAACGCCGATTTCATATCTAACTGAAAAACCTTAAAACCTTTCCACGATGCAAATGCTAGGAAGATTCTGATTGCTTCTAGTCTAGCAACTGGAGCATATACCTCAGTAAAATCTATACCCTCCTGCTGACTAAAACCTTGGACAACGAGTCGAGCTTTGTTACGAATAATAACCCCTCGATCATCCCTCTTACACTTAAACACCCACTTGGTGTTGATCTTCCTATGACCATCTGGTAACTCTACCAACATCCACACACCTAACTTCTCAAACTGACTCAGCTCCTCTTGCATTGCATTGACCCAAGAATGTTCAGTAAGTGCTTCCTTGTACGTTCGCGGTTCAATCTGCGAAATAAAACAACTAAGTGAAAACTCAGTTTGTAAAAGAGCAACTGTAGAATAAAAACAAGTGAGGCCTTGGTCAATTTGTCGTCTAGTGCGGACGCCTGATTGTAAATCTTCAATGATTAAATCCTCTGGATGATATGAAAGAGTTCTCGGCATCACCTCGCCTGGAACATCTACCTCGCCCTCCAAATTTGTAAAATTTTCATTTGCAACTTGTTCACTGACTGGAATAGTTTGACTTGAAATCTGGATTGGCTCCCCCTCAGGATCTGAATCACCATGATCGAATATCGGTCTATCATCAGAAACTAGATTATTATTGGTCTGATTATCAAGAGCTAGTTCACGTTCAGAAGACGATTGATTTTCTGGAATATCATCATGATCTCCAGAATTACTCGGACCAGCTTCATCATCATTTGAACTTTGTCTTTGATGCCTCGAATATTCTGCTGGAAACCTTTCTTGTGATGATTCATACTCTCTAAGAATAACCAACTCATCAAAAAACTTTGGTTCATCCTCAATATCAAATGACTCCCACAGAGTATCATAGTGAAAACGCCATGAGTCGTCGGGTTTCTGAGGTGGCATAGTATAACCTTGACATTCAACATTTTGTGCTTCGACAATCCGCTTTAAGCTTGGAACAAAGACTCGTTTCATCGGGCTTGAATATCCCACGAAAATTCCTTCGATGCTCTTTGGACCAAATTTACCATAAGGTTCCAAAATTGTGCATGGAGACCCAAATGGTTCCAAATATTTGAGGTTTGGTTTGTGGTTGTTGATGAGCTCAAAACACGTTTTGTTGAACTTCTTCACCGTAAGAACCCTGTTGAGCGTATAGCAAGCGGCTGATAATGCTTCTGCCCAGAAGTTGACAGGTAGTTTGTAATCAGCAAGCATCGTCCTGGTCGTTTCGATTAGCGTCCTGTTCTTTCGTTCTACTACTCCATTTTGCTGCGGAGTATAAGGAGCACTAAACTCTTGCAATATACCTCTCTCATCACAATACTCTTCCATTCTGTTGTTCTTGAACTCTGTACCGTTGTCACACCTGATTCTTCTGATTCAGGTTTGGTACAAGTTTTCAATCTTTTTGAACAACGTCATCAATCTATCGAACGTCTCATCTTTAGTTTTCATGAACAACACCCACGAAAATCTCGAATTGTCATCTGTGACTACTAGGCAGTAGAGATCACCAGTTATACTTTTGACATTCACAGGACCAAATAAATCCATGTGAAGTCTCTCCAACGGCCTCGAGATTGAGTTTTCTGTGACAACTCTAGTTTTCAAGGTCTCTATTCGACTTAACCTTGTACTTATTTGCAAATCGTGTTTTCTATATATTTCGTGTGCATTATATATGAGTGTATATTAATAAATTGCTTTGTGTTAATTTGTGTGTTATTATTTAATATGTAACCTTGGCCGAACACACCACTCTTTTCGAAATCACCCCAGCCGAAATACCCACCCTTGTGGTGAAAACACTTTGTGTTTTCGTCCACTAGGGGGCCAACGAAAACAAGAATGGGCCTCGGCCCAATAACGACTGAATATAGGAATTGTTTTAACTCGTGCTCGAAATCGATAATTGGCAAAACCCTAACCACCTCTCATATTCTCTCTCGCTACCCTTTGAAACCCGACGGAAAACTTGTGTTCCCCGGGACACTCTTGTTGACTCAAGATATCACTTTGTTCATCGCGGTTAGTGTTTAATCTCTACAAGATTTCTTGATCAATATCTCTGTAACTGTCTAGTGAAACCATTGTTTGTTGATGTTAAATAATGCTTAATTCCATGTTCGATCGATTGTTAATGCGTTGATTTGTAAATAGGATTTGATGTTTCTGTCATAAATCATGATTGAATAAACCTGATGTTATGAAGGCCATTGTTTAGGTCCCAGTGCATGTCCAACTAATGCTTGATGATCATAATAATATTGATGGTGAATGATTATGTATAACTGTTATTTGAATGGATCCAAGTGATGCTGATTCTTATGATAAAAATGATGATTTGATCATGTAACTGTTAGAATTATTTAGGGTTTTGGAAACTCGTAACTGCTAGTGATGATGATCAAGTAACCAGCCAAAACACAAGAACCACAGAAACACAAGGTTCAGACGAAAACACTTGTGTTTTCGTCACACCTTAGATTCGACGAAAACCAAAGGGTTTTCGTCCAAAATGATTTCGCCAAATAGGGTTTTCGCCCACTAAGTGTTTTCGTCTAATGACCTGTAACTCTGTAACTCGTATGTTAAATCGGTTAGATGGTTAACCCTGTTAAGCATTAACTGTGTTAAGTATGTCAGGCTGGGTTATGTTAACTATGTTATGAATGTTAAGCTCATTATATATGATAACTCTGTTAATTTTGATCTAACTCTGTTATGACACACTGACTATGATAAGTGTGTTAACTCAACTATGCATGTTAGTTCTATTGATCCTAGTTAACGCTGTTAACACAGTTAAGTGTACCAAGACTGTTAATGAATAATTAAGTTAAAGTAAACTGAGGAAGCCTATAATGTAAAACTTGAATTGCATGAATCGATTAACTACTTATGTGCTGCATGATGTTAACTGTCAAACACACCTTGTGACATAGAGTGTGTGTGAAACTTTACAAACACGTACTGATTGTGTATACGTGCATAACTATAGGACTTGACTGATTTCTTGTGAGCACATAGTTTAGTATACCGAGCAAACCAAGGTGAGTTCACACTCCTAAGGCATGGGATTCCTGGTGGGTTGGGAATGGGATTGAATAACTACTCGTACTATCATTACTATTAAACTACCTTTCACTGTCCTCGGGTTGGGAAGGCCACGTACGTAAAACCTACGTACACTCATACTTACTACTGTCCTCGGATTGAAGGGCACGTACGTAAAACCTACGTACACTCATACTTGCTACGGTCCTTAGATTAAGAAGGGCACGTACGGATACGACTAGTCTAGTAACATACAACATGGGAAGCCCCCACTAATCATCGCAAACATGTTTGGGAAACCGCGATACAGACTAATACAGTACATGGTTTATGAAATAAACAAATGATTTACGAACACTATAACTAAACAACCAACTGTGAACTCGCTCAACTTTGTTGTTGACTCGTTGTTACATGCCTTGCAGGTCGTTAGGTACTCATGGAGCTTGCATTGGAGTGGGGAGAGTCGTTGTGAGACATGGACAGCTGTGTGCCATGCTAAACATTTGAAACGTTTAAACTTATGACTTGGTTTTAAACATTATGCTTCCTGTTTGACCCAGTTCAGGCTCAAAACAACTTCTTTTCACGTAATATGGCAAGTGATTTCAGTAGATGTGAAAAAGATGTGCGGAAATGGAAATCAGACTTTCAAGAAACAAGACCTACAGAATTATCAAGTTTATATCACTTAGAAACAAAATGGTTTACAAAGTGATTGTAAGATTATTATCTAATACAAATGAATCTTGAATTCTGTGGGGGAGAGAGCAATGGAGTTTAGGTGTATGTGTGAATGCTAAGCTTCAAACTCACTTTGCTTCTCCTGGTTGAGCCTTCTATTTATAGACGGCTTGTATGAATAAACAATAGTTTATTCATACAATAATTCCTGCAAAAAGTAGCCAATTGACATATTCATTGATTCCAACGTTCAAGTTGCCTTTTTCATCATGATATCATTTAATGTCAACTTGCTTCGGTAAGTGTGGTAGGACAGAGCCAATTTCAGACAAGTGGGTTGTTTCATCAGAAATTCTGATAAACCACTTCATCAGAAATTCTGATGAACAAATCATCAGAAAATCCTTGATGATCAGAAACGTCAGATACTGATGATATTTCATCAGAAATATCATCAGATCCATCAGAAATGACATTTTTTGATAATCCAATTCAGCTCTTGATCAACTTCTAATTCTTTGAAGTAGATGCTGTGCTTTTCCAGTTGTCCCATCTGATCTTCTTTTTCTAGTTCGTGATCTTCAGGACTGTGATCTCTTCATAGACACAGTTGATTATGCTTTTCTTCAATACTTACAAATAAAGTTTCCTAACAGTTTCCCCCTAAGTATTGTAAGAAAAAGAACTACCTCTATGTCAAACATAAACAACTTTCTTTGTAAAAGAAATTCAAAAACAACTAAATTCAGAAACATAAAACATAATCAGACCAACCATACATCAGACAAATTTAAAACTTTGTTCAAAAACAGGAATTTCATCTTATCAATTCATTTAATTGATCTTCACTCCACTTCTGTATTTGTCTCCTGGTTTCAGTCTTTTCTTGTAATCAATAGCCTTTTGAGTTGCTTTGTACATCTCTTTATACCATCCTCTTGCTTCCATCCAATTTTCAATGCACTCTTCAATTGTTTTTCTCAGCTTTTCATTGTTCTTTCCCTTCTTTTTGAGCTGCTCTTGTTTTTCATTCATGCAGTTTCTTATATATTTTAGTGTTTGATTTGAATACCTGCATATTTCACTGATTCTGAACAGAGCTTTCTCTTTATTTGCATCTTTGAAGACTACACACATTTCTGGTTGATCAAAGATTGCTCCGGTTCTTACTGGTTTAGAAGAGATTTCAGCTGGTATTGAAGTGTTTGGAGGCGGTATTAGCACTTTGTTGCTGTACTCAAAATTGATACATAGATCAAAGTCTGCCAGTGCAGCCCTTTTGTATAACTTTGCTCCTGCACTTTTGAGACTTTCAAGGGCTCTTCTGATTATAACTGAATTTCCTTTCATTTCATCAATGATATTCTTCATCTTGACTATTCCCAATGGGTGAATATCATCAGCCAGATTTGCATCAGTAACCTTTTGTTGACTGTTGTCTTTTCTGATCAATGTATACTTGTTTTGTGCTTCATTGCCTAGGATGCCTCCTCCAGTGGTCATTGTATCAATTCTTTCGATGGATAGTATTGGATTGGTCAAGTGCTTGTGCAAAATTACCCAACCTCCATTGTTTCTGTTTTCAACAATGCCTTTGCTTATTGGAGAGAGTGATCTCTTTGGGTTGTCTTCTGGACCTTTCCAATAGTAATTCTTTAGATGTTCTTCAGGGTACATAATAGTGTGTAAATCACCTTTTAGTACTTCCATTTCTCTGATATTCCCTTCTGAATCTTCTATCATTTCTTTTCTTGGCCTTTTTTTAGGAAGTCACTTCATGTTCCATTCTTCTCTTTTCTTTTGTATCCATCATTATGCTCAACTCTGTTTCTCCAGTGATGGTTGTAGAAACTGGTTGTACTGGAACATGATCTTTTGATTGTACCCTTGATGTGTCTGGCTTTGAGACATTTGGTGGAAGACCCATGGGTATCTTTTGTTTATCTTGAGGTGGTCCCATAGGTTGCTTCTGTTTTTGAGCTGTTGAGGTTTCTATTTGTTTGGTTTGACCTTGTTGAACAGTTTCTGGTTGTTGTTGAGGAGTTTCTGATCTTCTTGCTTGTCTTTCTTGTGGAATTGGGGCTTTCAGTTCATGAAGATCAATATTTGCTAGTCTGGCAACATTATACTGTAATCTCTTAACTAACAGATGAACATTAGTAAGAGCTTGAGTATTTGTTTCCTCTTATTTCTTTATATTCTGGAACTCCTGATTTTCTTGATTTCTTTGTGCAGCTAATTCCATCAACAGTTTCTCAAAAGCCTCAGTCATGCTGCTGTTGTTGGCTCTGAGAAACTGTATTTCTTCAAGAAGCTTCCCTAAATTTGAGCTTTCCCCTGCAGTTGCAACCTCAGCCATCTTTTTCTTGATATCATGCAGTTCCTTAATAGCTTTATCAATTTCTGATGAGCTTTCTTTGTTTTCTGATGATTTTTGCAATTTGTTGAGGACTGCAATATTGTTTTCAGTTTGCTTCTGCACAGCTTTGACAGTTTCTGACAAAAACTTGATCTCTGACTTTTGATTTCTGATTTCTTCTAGTATCAGATCAAGTTTTTCTTCTGTTGCTGTTTTCACCGTAGCAGCTTTATCTTCAGGTTCTTTTTGAAGTTGTGTAGGTGACATAGATTGATGTTCTTGGGAAATTGGAGAAACAACAGATGTTTTTCTTCTAACACCAGCAGAAAACACATTCTCTGTTGTTTTAAGGTTAAGAGGATTGGAAGAATCCAAATTCCCTATGTCCTCACCAGAAAATTGAAACAAATTCAAGTTCTGGATTTCCTCATTTCCTTGAACCTTTTCAGGTTCTCCATGAGTTGTTGAGAAACTTTTATTTTTCTCACCCAGGTTTCCTAGATCAGTAGGCTGATCTCCACCTGTTGTTACTACATTTTCCTCCTCAGAATCTGATTCAGAAAATGAGTCTTTTGTTTTACTCACATCTTGTTTTGAAGAAATAGTTTCTCTAATTAAGATTTCATGTTTTCCTTGAATTGATTCATAAGAATCATTCTCAGAATCATAAAATATGTTTATTTTAGACTGTTGTTCACCTGTTTCTCCAATGTGTGAGTCTTCAGCATGATGCCCTTCAGCCACAGGACTCAAGTTTACATCTTTATCAGCTAGATGAGGATCAGATTCATCCTGCTGTTCCATTCTTGGTGTGCTTGACTCCTGTGCATCATGCTCCATAGGGGACACTTGTTCAAAAACTCCTTTGCTTTGTGACTTTTTGTTCAACATTTTCAGGTATTCTGCTCTGTATGGTGATTCTTCTGGTATCATACTCATCACTTTTTCTGTCAGAGCAGGTACATCATAATTTGACTTCCAAGACCCTGCAGCATTCCAAGGTTTCATAATTTCTGTCTTCCACATATTTTCTGATGCTGGGATTTCCATGTTTCTTTTCAGAAAAGCATCAGAAATTATGACTGATTGAAATCTTGGAAAGGGTAGATGTGAATCTATTCTTCCATCTCTGGTCAGAATTGATCTTCTGATCATAATAAATATTTCTTCTCCATAATCAATGTTCAATCCATTAATTAGACTGAACATGATTGTTAGAATGTTCATATTTATCTGATCAGTACCTCCAATCTTTGATGATAAACACTTGTTTAGAATTTCCATTAAAACTTGCCAGAAGGCAGGTAGCTTGTTTCTCTTGAATTTATTGATTGTTGAAATCTTTGTTTTGTATCCCATTACAGCATCAAGTTGTGAAAACATATCTTCTCTTTCTGGTGACTCTTCAAAGTTCTGATGTAAGGGTAGCTCCAAACTTTCCTTATCTTTTCTGGTGAAATTTTAATGAAGATATTTTCCCATACATGTGTTGTTAGCTCAGTTTGACTTGAGATTTTGAGAGTTTTTACTACTTGTTATATGAGTTCTTGTGGTACCTCTCTGGTCTTTGTAAGAGCTTGAGCTAACGAGCATCTTGTTAGAAATTCAATGAGAATTTGACATTTCATATCATACTCTTCGATGTTATCATTCATTGCTTCATTGTTGCTCTTTAACGGAAGAAATTCATCTTCAGTGATGAAAGGAACTGATTGTTTAACTTGAGGTTTGTTGATGTTGACAGCAGCCATTGAGAATTTGGGTTTTGTGTTTGGAAAAGGGTTTTTGAATTTGAAGGTTGAAGATGGAAGACTCTGTTTTGAATGAGGTATTTACAGGATGTGTAGACAGAGATTTTTGAGTGTTTGTCATGGGTTGTTTGAGTTTAAGAGGATTAATGACACCTTTATGATGTTTTAATCCTTTAAGGAGACAACCGTTTTTGAAAAACCTTTGATTTATCTCTAATTTAATGTATATCTTTTAAAGATATTTAGAGACTTCAAGGATTTTGCAGATAAACACTAGTTTCCAACTTGCACATTTTCTCTTTGTGGGACCCCTTTTTAAAAGGTCCAATCGAAACCCTTTGTGCGTCTCCCCAGATATTTCTCATAATGATATATATATATCATCAGATTTTTTTTTTTGAGATGAGAGGGAATAAGTAGAGTTCTGAGATTTTACTTACATTATAGTCTTGCTGTTCTGAACTCCACACCTTGGTTCTGATATACCAGAGGTATATTGTTTATATAGTTTGTTCCAGTCCTCAGAAAAAAAATTTAGAAAGAACATTTTTCTTAAAAAATTTGGATTTTTATAAATTCAATTAAATCTGATTAAAAGAATTGTTTTTCTGATGATATGTTAAACTTTCTGGTTTTTCAAAACAAAATATGATTTTCTGATTTGTTATCAGAATTTTCACAGTTTTCTGGTGAATGATCAATTTTTCTGATTGATTATCAGATTATGAGTTCTACTAACTTCTGTCAGTATTTCTGTGTTATTCACCAGATTTTATTTGATTTTATCAGACAAGTTGTGTTTGTTCCCCCTAGATCTATTAAAAAAAATTAAAACACACCTGTTGAAAGAAAACATAAAACAAACATGTTTAAACGAAAACAACACATAAAAACAAAGAAAACTACTCCTCCTCCTCCTCTAACACATTGAACATGCACTTCACATATAAACAAAGACTGGTTACACGTCCGGTGTGATTCTTTGCCGGCGTCAAGGTGGCTTCACTAATGTTTTCTTGAAGTACCATCTCAGCTCTTGAGTAGCAGCTTCTCACTCCTCCAAAGCCCAGCTGATTGGTGATCACCTAGGTAACAAATCGAGGGTAAATCAGAAAGGGTTGTCGGTCGTGGATGTTTGCTTCTAGGTCTCTCACTAGAAACTTAACATAGTTGAAGGGTTTTTCTTGTATCACAGCATGCACCACTTCCATCATCCTATTCGACAGCTCATTGAAGTGTCCAATTTTCTTGGAAAAGCAGACACTTAGCTGTGTTACCAAAAACTGGAAAGGTGGTATAAAACCAGACTTGCTAATGGCCCTTGATGAGTTGAGTGTGTGATAGCCCATTTCAGTCAAGGTTTGTTGCACATTAGATTTTTCCGGAAGTTGGATTTCATGATTATTACCCAGTTTGAGGACATTTCTGATTGTTTCTTCTTTTATAGTAATTTTTACTCCCATTACCTCACTTTCAATCCACATGGAAGTACCACCAAAAATGATTTGAGAATTCCACCAGAACTCTTGGAGAAGTTCTGGATATATGGTGACATGTGATGACACAACAAAGCCTAGAGGACTTCGCATGATCATATTGTACACAAACCTGCAGTCCTCCCATGCAGGTCCTTCCAAGCTGGATCATAATCTAAGATTATGAATCTATGAAACGGAAGAGGGAATTGAGTGGCTTTCATCAATTTTGGGCGACCCATTTTTGATAAGGAAAAACTGTTGAAGGGCTTATGAAGAACTGGTTTTTGTTACAAATGTTCTTTTCTGGTTGAACATATTTATAGATGAAAGTGATGTTAACAGCCAACCTTTTTCTCTTCAATTAAGAAGATATCTATCCCAGTGAATGTAACAGTGAGTGTAACAGTGATTTTGACAGTCTAGTAAGCCCCATGTGTGAGTAAGCATTTAATGACTAGGCATCTATTTTCATAGCTCCTAATGATTCTAGTGCCTACGTGTCACATTTAAGTTCCTTATGAAGAAATGACGTTGCATGCAAAAAATATGAAATCCAATAAACTGAAAAGATAATGAGACGGTTGATTATTACAGCTGTATGGAAATCCATCAGTATGCATGTTACTTTTCCCCCTTTTTGTTATTTTTATTAAAACAAAACAACAAAAAAATACACGAAAATAAGTAATTACAATCTGTGGAATGTGCATGAGGATGGAAAAAAATTCTGATGTTTCAACGTAGTTTCTGATTTTATATCAGAACTTCTGGTAATTTCTCCCAGAGTTTCTGATATTTTCTCTGATTATCTGATAATTATTGACTATTTATCAGATTTTCTGGTGTTCCATCAGACATACGAATTAGATTATTCACTAAAGCAAATTATTAAACAATTTTATCATTGAACTGACCATAACAAAGCAAATTATGTGTTAAGCCTTTTAACAAGGACTACTCTCTTTTATGGTTAGTCATCCATACCTTTAATGCATCCATATCCCATGTTCCTTCCTTTTACTCCATTTTCAAAATTTACCATACTCCCCAGCTTTGAAACAAAGTTGCCGAGTAAGCTCCTGTCCCCAGTCATGTGCTTGGAGCTTCCTGAGTCGCAGTACCAGATCTGTTGCACATGATGGTCCTGAAATGAAATGATTAGAGGGTTTTTGGTACCCAGGCATGCTTGGGTACTGTTTCTGATGAAGTTTGAAACATTTTATTTTTATTTCTTCTTGGTTTTGCATCAGAAACTCTGTTATATGCTGAGCCATTAACAGATTTTACATTTTTCTTTTGAAGATGGTGTTGGACAAGCTTCAGTATGTCAACACACATACAAGAGTTATCAGAATTTTCTGACAGTTCCTCTTGTGATGGAATGATTGGATAATTTTGAAAAGATGAGTGAACTGCTTCTGGAGTTTTTATAGATTCTTGACTGCATTCACTCTTGTTTGTTTTGAAGTTTGGTTTGTCAAAAGAATATTCAGAACAGATTGATTTGCAAGATTCAGATTCAGATTCTGATACTAAATTATCAGAAATCTGATGAGTTGCTTTTACAAAGATACTCGGTTTATTTCTATTTGGTCTTGTAGCACTTGTATAGCCTAAACCCTCTCCTTTGTTCTTTGGTGTGGACTCAATAAAATTTATGAATTCTTTAGCCTGTTGAAAACCTCTTACGTTGATTTCTTTGTCATTGATTTTCTTGTAAAGATCTTTTCTTCATTTTCATAAAACTCAATTTTTGCTCTTTGATCTAAACTGTCCTCTATAAGATGTTGGTTTTCAAGAATGATTTTATTCAAAGTCCTTTGCAACTCATCAGATTTTCTAATATCTGATTGATGTTTTTCTTGCAGATTTTGAAAATCTGACATGAGCTTGTTTAGCTTGTGTTCAAGATCAAGATTGTCTAAATTTACCTTTTGTTCTGAAGTTTCTGGTAGTCCTTCAGAGAGTGCCATGAGGCAAAAATTTGCCAACTCTTCTTCTTCATCATCAGAAGAATCATCAGATAACCATGTATCTGTTCCAGCAATTAAGCTTACTTGTTGCTGCTTCTTTGCTTCTTCAAGCTTTTTCTCATAATAGGCAACATCCTTCAGCTTTTTGGTCTTGCATTCTGATGCATAGTGACCTCTTTGCTTGCACTTGTAACACACAACTTCAGCTTTCCCTTTATCCTTAGATCTAAACTCTTCTTTAGATCTTCCATCCATCCTTCCTTTGTCACTCCTCTGGTATCTTTGGTTACCTCCCCTCAACCTCTGCTCAAATGTTTTGGTGAGCAGTGCTATTGCTTCAGCAAAAGCTGAAAAGTCTGATGATGCATCAGAAGTTTCAAGATTTTGACTGTTTGAAGGTTGTGGATCATTTGTTGTTGTTGATCTTTGTGAGTTGGAGATTAGAGCTAAAGATCCCCCTCTTTGAATGGTTTCTTCAAATATTTCTTCTTCTCTGGGGATCAAGATGCTGTATAAGTCATGAAGACTCATGTTTCCTAGTTCTAAGGTTGATGATAAAGTCATAGTCAGACTCCTCCATTCTCTAGGAAGGGCATCAAGAAATTTTATGTTTCTTTCATCGTTTGATTTTGTTATACCAAATTTCTTCAGCCCGTTTAAAAGTTTTGTAAATCTTTGATATGTATCATTTAACCTTTCATTTGGCAAACTTTTAAACCTTTCATAAGATGAGACATTATTTGTTCTCTTGTTTCTTCTCATCCTTTCTCCTCCTTCACAAAGGTTTTCCAACTGATCCCATATTTCCTTAGCTGATGCACGTGCATCAACTTGTGAAAATATGTCATTGGGGTTGGCCATAATTAAAAGTGACTTAGCCCTTTCATCCCTAGCCACCAGGTCCTTGTCTTCCGCACTCCAGTTTAATTCAGTTTTGGGAGCGCGGGAGGCAGGGATTGCTGGTGATTGGTCAGTTGCTGGAATAACAGGTATTTCAGTCCTTGGTGTATGTGGACCCCTTTCAATGGATTGAAACAGAGCTCGGTCATGACCGTTAAGGAAATTGACCATCCTGATTTTCCACTGGGGGTATTCCTCTCTGACCAGAGTCAGAGGTTTAGACATAGAACCAATGTTAAAAGCATTATTCCAGGATTGAAAGCTGGCCATATTTAGAGAAAAGAAGAAGAGCGATTGATCGTTTGAAAATAGTTTATTCAATCTGCTCTGATACCAATTCTTTGACCCAGTTCAGGCTCAAAACAACTTCTTTTCACGTAATATGGCAAGTGATTTCAGTAGATGTGAAAAAGATGTGCGGAAATGGAAATCAGACTTTCAAGAAACAAGACCTACAGAATTATCATGTTTATATCACTTAGAAACAAAATGGTTTACAAAGTGATTGTAATATTATTATCTAATACAAACGAATCTTGAATTCTGTGGGGGAGAGAGCAATGGAGTTTAGGTGTATGTGTGAATGCTAAGCTTCAAACTCACTTTGCTTCTCCTGGTTGAGCCTTCTATTTATAGACGGCTTGTATGAATAAACAATAGTTTATTCATACAATAATTCCTGTAAAAAGTAGCCAATTGACATATTCATTGATTCAAACGTTCAAGTTGCCTTTTTCATCATGATATCATTTAATGTCAAATTGCTTTGGTAAGTGTGGTAGGACAAAGCCAATTTCAGACAAGTGGGTTGTTTCATCAGAAATTCTGATAAACCACTTCATCAGAAATTCTGATGAACAAATCATCAGAAAATCCTTGATGATCAGAAACGTCAGATACTGATGATAATTCATCAGAAATATCATGAGATCCATCAGAAATGACCTTTTCTGATAATCCAATTCAGCTCTTGATCAACTTGTAATTCTTTGAAGTAGATGCTGTGCTTTTCCAGTTGTCCCATCTGATCTTCTTTTTCTAGTTCGTGATCTTCAGGACTGTGATCTCTTCATAGACACAGGTTATTATGCTTTTCTTCAATACTTACAAATAAAGTTTCCTAACACTTCCGCTTGCAACTTAAACTATGTTTTGTTTAGACACCAATTGTATTGTGTTGGATTTTTATATACTACTTACATGCTTGTTCAATATGATTGGTGGCTTGATCCTGTTCAGTCACGCCTCCAAGCGATGATACTCCGCGTGTGGATTTTGGGGGGGGTGACAGATTGGTATCAGAGCCATTGGTTATAGTGAACTTTGTTTTAATAAGGGGAAAAAGTTTTTTGTTAAAACTAGACTATAACCTGTACAGTGCTCAACGATCCACAACGACGCTTCACTCCACGTGCAAGGCTCAACACTATAGGTGATATGGTTTATGTTTATATTACCTACTTGCTAGTTACATAGAACTTTGCTCATAGTATGCTTAGATAAACGTAACAACTATTGTTTGAAAACACTTGTGTGCTTACTCTCTTCTGTCATCGCACTTTCGCGAACCTTTCTCACTCATGTTTCCTTTAATATGAAGATCATGAGTGGACGCGTTAACCTAACTCAAGCCCAGTTGGCATCTTTGATCACTGAACAAGTTACTGCAGCACTCGCAGCTGCCCAGGCAGGAGGTATAACCTGCCATCACAACTTACTCTAGGATCCTTAGATCCTACTCTCGTAAACCAACTCTTGTGTTTAACCTTGCCCTGTTCTTATACACAACAGGTCAGAACGCTCAGCTACCTGTGTGCACGTTCAAGACGTTCATGGACTGTCGTCCTAATACTTTCAGTGGCACTGAAGGAGCCGTAGGACTCCTCCACTGGTTCGAGAAGCTCGAATCGGTCTTCGAAATGTGTGAATGCCCTGAGGCTCGTAGGGTGAAGTATGCCACTGGTACTCTCGAAGGCGTTGCTTTGACTTGGTGGAACCTGCAAGTTCAAATGTTAGGGCTGGCAGCTGCAAACGCTACCCCATGGAACGACTTCAAGGAACTGATCAAGCGAGAGTACTGTAATCGTGATGATATTCACAACTTGGAAGTCGAGTTCTTTAACCTTAAGATGACGGGGTCAGAGATAGAGGCGTATACGAAGTGATCTAACGAACTGGCAGTGTTTTGTCCAACTATGGTGATTCCTCCCATCAAGCGCATTGAACTGTACCTCAAAGGCTTAGTACTAGAGATTCAAAGCCATGTGACAGCTGCTAACCTTGCTACCATCCAAGATGTTACTCGTCAAACAGACCAGGCAGTGGAACAGAACAAACTGCCTAAGCGTACAGGTGCTACTGCTATTACTACTCCTGCTATTCCCAGTGACAACAAGAGAAAATGGGATGGAGCCTCCAGCAAGGGTTCGACTACAGTTCAGTCCCAGGCCCAGCAGCGAAAAATTGATGACTATCAGAGCCCTGGTCAGCAACCTTCTGGTAGTCAAGGGCAGGGTGGATATCGAGGAAACCTCCCGAAGTGCAACCAATGCAACAGACACCACAATGGTCAGTGCAACAAGGGTCGTTGTCAGAGGTGTCTCAAGGTGGGTCATGAAGCTAAGGATTGCAGGAGCTCACGACCTGCGAATCGGAACCATCAACAACAACCACCAGCTCCACAGAACCAGCAGCAGCAACAGCGAGGCAACAGGGGATGTTTTCAGTGTGGTGCTGAAGGTCACTTCAAGCGGAACTGCCCCCAGTTAAACCAGAATCAGAACAACAACAACAATAATCAGGGCAACGGGAATAACAACGGGGGTAATAACGACGGCAATGGTGCCAGGGGTCGAGCGTTCGTGATCGGTCAGGGTGACACAAGGAATGATCCTAACGTGGTGATGGGTAAGTTTCTTCTCGACGACTTTTATGTTACTGTTTTATTTGATTCGGGTGCCAATACCAGTTATGTGTCTCTAAAAGTTCTTCAAATGCTTAAACGCACACCAACACTTTTGAACACCAAGCATGCTGTAGAGTTAGCAAATGGTAAAAGTTTAGAGGCCACACACATAGTCAAGGGTTGTAATCTTGTTTTAGCGGGTCAGACCTTCTCTATCGACCTCATTCCCATCGTTCTTGGTAGTTTCGACATCGTTATCGGTATGGATTGGTTATCCCAACAGCAGGCAAAGATTCTTTGCAAGGAGAAGATCGTTCGTATTCCCCGTTCTGGTAAAGAACCTCTCGTGATTCAAGGTGACAAGAGTGGTGCTATGGTAGGCATCATCTCCTTTCTTAAGGCCCAGAAGTGTTTGCGAAAGGGCCACACTGCTATTTTAGCACTCGTTACTAACGCATCAACGAAAGAGAAGAAGATAGAGGATATTCCAGTTGTACACGACTTTCCTCAAGTGTTTCCTGAGGATTTACCTGGTCTTCCGCCCCATCGCCAGGTCAAATTTCAAATCGAGCTAGCTCCTGGAGCAGCGCCCATAGCTCGAGCACCGTATCGCTTAGCTCCAACCAAATTGGAAGAACTGTCCAAGCAATTGCAAGAACTCTTGAATAAGGGTTTCATTCGTCCTAGTTCTTCGCCCTGGGGAGCTCCAGTGTTGTTTGTAAAGAAGAAGGACGCTACCTTCCGTATGTGCATAGATTACCACGAACTCAACAAGGTGACCGTGAAGAATCGCTATCCTCTTCCACGTATTGATGACTTGTTCGATCAGTTGCAAGGGTCGAGCTACTATTCGAAGATTGACCTGAGGTCAGGTTACCATCAACTGATGGTCCGAGACGAGGACATCTCTAAGACAGCGTTCAGGACTCGGTATGGACATTACGAGTTCATGGTTATGCCTTTTGGATTGACGAACGCACCTGCAGTCTTCATGGATCTTATGAACAGAGTGTGCAAGCCTTACGTGGACAAGTTCGTTATTATTTTCATCGACGACATCCTGATCTATTCAAAGAGTTAGGAGGAACACGAGCACCATCTATGACTTATTTTGGAACTACTTCGAGCAGAGCAGGTGTATTCTAAGTTTTCAAAATGCGACTTTTGGCTTCGTGAAGTCCATTTTCTAGGCCACGTGGTAAACAAGGATGGGATACACGTTGATCTATCCAAGGTAGACTCGATCAAGAACTGGCCTGCACCCCGTACACCAACAGAAATCCGCCAATTCTTGGGTTTGGCGGGCTACTATAGAAGGTTCATGAAAGACTTCTCCAAGATTGCACAACCGCTCACCTCATTAACTCAGAAAGGCGTTGTCTATCGTTGGGGTAATACACAGGAATCAGCATTTCATCACTTAAAGGAAAGACTTTGTAGCGCACCTATTCTTTCATTGCCAGAGGGCACAGACGATTTTGTGGTTTATTGTGACGCGTCGATTCAGGGTCTTGGTTGTGTGTTGATGCAACGTGACAAGGTCATAGCTTACGCATCATGCCAACTTAAAATTCACGAAAGGAATTACACTACACATGATTTGGAGCTGGGAGCTGTTGTTTTCGCACTCAAGATATGGACACATTACCTGTACGGTACCAAGTGCACCATTTACACCGATCACAGGAGTCTCGAGCATATCTTCAAGCAAAGGGAATTGAACATGCGACAACGTCGATGGGTCGAGCTATTGAATGATTACGAATGTGCCATCAAGTACCATCCGGGCCAAGCCAATGTTGTGGCCGATGCCCTCAGTCGAAAGGATACTACACCTAGACGCGTACGTGCTTTACAACTCACTATCCAATCTAGTCTTCCTACTCAGATACGAGATGCTCAGGCAGAAGCATTGAAACTAGAAAACGTCAGGGCTGAAGCCCTACGCGGCTCAAGGCAACGGTTAGAACAAAAGGAAGACGGCGCCTTGGGTCCCACTCTATGGCAATCTACGAGAACTTGTAATGGATGAAGCACATAAGTCTTGTTACTCGGTACATCCTGGTTCGGATAAGATGTACCACGATCTCAGAACTACGTATTGGTGGCCTAGCATGAAAGCTCACATAGCAACTTACGTTAGCAAATGTTTGACTTGTGCGAGAGTCAAGACTGAATATCAGAAACCATCGGGCCTACTCCAACAACCAGAAATACCACAATGGAAACGGGAGCAAATTTCCATGGATTTCGTTACTGGACTGCCTAGATCTCAACGTGGGAATGATACAATTTGGGTGATCGTGGATCGACTCACAAAGTCTGCACACTTCTTGGCTATCAAGGAAAAAATTCTCCACCTTAGCGGATGTTTACCTTAAGGAAGTTCTCTCGAGGCACGGGGTGCCAACCTCTATTATCTCTGATCGTGATGCACGTTTTACTTCAGAACTGTGGCAAGCGATGTACAAATCTTTTGGCTCTCGATTAGACATGAGCACAGCTTATCACCCGCAAACGGATGGGCAGTCTGAACGCACCATCCAAACTCTTGAAGACATGCTTCGTGCATGTGTAATCGATTTTGGCAACGGTAGGGAAAAACATCTACCGTTAGTGGAATTTTCGTATAATAACAGTTACCACACCAGCATTCAAGCCGCTCCGTTTGAGGCATTGTACGGACGTAAATGCCGATCACCTCTTTGTTGGGCAGAGGTGGGGGATGGTCAGATCACGGGTCCAGAACTTGTAGTAGACACAACGGAAAGAATTGCTCAGATACGACAACGAATGGCGGCAGCTCGTGACCGTCAGAAAAGCTACGCTGATAAGTGCAGGAAACCACTCGAGTTCAAGGTTGGGGATCGAGTGCTACTCAAAGTCTCACCTTGGAAAGGTGTAGTTCGTTTTGGTAAACGAGGCAAACTTAATCCGCGTTACGTCGGACCGTTCAGAATCATAGAGAAAATAGGCAAAGTGGCCTACAAACTAAATCTACCCGCAGAACTCAGCGGAGTTCACAACGTATTTCACGTGTCGAATCTGAAGAAATGTCTGTCAGATGAGACCCTCATAGTTCCTTTGAAGGAGCTCACTATCGACGATCAGTTGCGATTCGTCGAGGAACCAGTTGAAATCATGGACTGAGACGTTAAGGTCCTTAAGCGCACCAGAATACCTCTTGTTCAAGTTCGTTGGAACTCCCGTCGTGGCCCAGAGTTCACTTGGGAACGAGAAGACAAAATGAAACTAAAGTATCCCTAGTTGTTCAGGAACAATGCAACCACCACTGAGACTGAAGCTACTGCGGAATTTCGGGACGAAATTCCAAACCAACGGGGGGATGATGTGACACCCCAGGAAAACCAGGAAACAACACAACACAACTAGCTTCCTCAGTAACCACGTGCTAAATTTCGGGACAAAATTTCTTTCAAGTTGGGGATAATCTGACAACTCGAGTTTTCAAGGTCTCTATTCGACTTAACCTTGTACTTATTTGCAAAGCGTGTTTTCTATATATTTGGTGTGCATTATATATGAGTGTATATTAATAAATTGCTTTGTGTTAATTTGTGTGTTATAATTTATTATGTAACCTTGGTCGAACACACCACTCTTTTCGAAATCACCCCAGCCGAAATACCCACCCTTGTGGTGAAAACACTTTGTTCGAAATCACCCTAGCTGAAGCCCCCACTAATCATCGCATGGAGCTTGCATTGGAGTGGGGAGAGTCGTTGTGGGACATGGACAGCTGTGTGCCATGCTAAACATTTGAAATGTTTAAACTTATGACTTGGTTTTAAACATTATGCTTCCGCTTGCAACTTAAACTATGTTTTGTTTAGACACCAATTGTATTGTGTTGGATTTTTATATACTACTTACGTGCTTGTTCAATATGATTGGTGGCTTGATCCTGTTCAGTCACGCCTCCAAGCGGTGATACTCCGCGTGTGGATTTTGGGGGTGTGACATTTTCTTTCTTCCCAGGGTGAGATTTCTTCTTTTGCTTCCCTTTGATGCAACTAATACATTCCCCCTCAAGATGAAAACTTTTCAAATGAACACCTTCTACTAAGTCATTATGCACCAGGTGATTCATCTTCCGCAGGTGAATGTGACCCATTTTTCGGTGCCACAATTGCGATTCTTTTTCTGTTGCTCTTGACATAAAACAGTGAGCTTGACATGTAGTAGTAGTAGCTACACTCATATCTAATACATACAAATCATTCACTCTCGGAGCTCTCATGATAACCCATTCATCAGGAACAACAAATCCTGGTTTCAAAATTAAACATTCTTTGTCGGTAAAGTGTGTTGTGTACATACGATCACAGATTTGTGAGATGCTTAGTAAGTTGTTCTCCAGCTCAGCGATGTAGTTCACTCTCTCAAATGTAACAATTCCATTAGATATAGCTCCTTCACCCACTATTCGTCCACCTTGATTTCCTGCAAAACCTATATAACCACCATTAAACCCTCTGACATCGTACAATAGGGTCTTCTTTCCCGTCATGTGCCTAGAAGCTCCACTATCCATTATCCAATGTGAGATGGATCTTGGTAGCTCCTGCACGATTCACAAACATTTTAGTTAGATCAAGTACAACTTAATGTCCTTGATTAAACTCTTTAAGAAAATTGCCGATTCATGCTCCACGATTACAAACTTGGAAGCTCCGGCAATGCCACAAACATTTTAACGAGATAATCAAGCTTTCCAAGCCTCTTTCGACTCAGGTAGCTTGACATTTAACACAGTTTTTGCAGTGTATAGTGGCGGAAATTTTTTGTCGTTCATTTTTAAACTCTCTTCTGATCCAATCTGAACCTCTTTATATAGAAAGAAATCATTTTTAGAAGGTTGGTTAGACGATTGGTCTTTCTTCTCAGAAGTAGAATCCATCTTTTTTCAAGTTTCTCATATAAATCCAAAGGTACACTCATCTTTACCGGTGTGGTAAAAGATGATTGTTTTAATGGCTCTGAAACCTTTGGTTTTGGAGAACTGATTTTCTTTTCAACAGATTTTGGTTTCCATGTTTGTTGAGACGATGCAACCCGTTTATAAAACTTGTCAGTTTTAGTTACCACATTCTTTACGGGTTCAGTTTTCTTAACTGATTCTTTCACAGATTCAGTTTTAGATTTGACATTTTCTTTTTTTAAAAACTGTTTCTCAACAAACATTGGTGCCTTTCCCTTCACATCATCTTTCTTCTTCGGATTCTCAACAACCACAGACTTAGACTTGAAGTTGGTGCACTTTCGAGCAATATGTCCAACTTGATTGCATTTGAAGCATGTTCGAGTATCAACTACTCGACTTGTGCCTTCAGTCTGAGGCTGTGAGATTTTCTTCTCAAAGAATTCTTCATTTGTTTTCGAAAAGATCTTAGATTCTTCATCAGCAAGTGAACTTGAACTTGAACTTTTCACAAAAACCTTTTTCTCAACAAACTTCTTGTTTTGATAATTTCTTCTTTGATTGTACTTACCACCCTGATAACCACCTGACCATTTGTTTTGATTGTTTTTAGACCAACGTGGTGGAACAACAGGTTTCTTGTAATAAGCCTTATCTTTTTCAAAACTTAACTGCCTTTTGGAACATTTCAAACTTTCAATCTCAGATATTTCAATCTCAATCAATTTGAACACATTTCTCAATTTGTCAACACTAACATTCTCTAGTGGAAATACAGAATCCGAATACAACTTATCCGATCCCGACATCTTGTACATCACAAGAGTAGGTTCTTCACTTAAGTTGTTTTTGGATTTTGATTTCGGAATGTATTTATCCAAAAAAACATTTTTCATCTTCATCTGAATCACCTTCAGATTTTAGAACATTTTCAGCCATGCTTTTAACAATTTCAGACTGAATACTATCCTCATCAGATGATTTGAATGTAACATCAATTGATTCTGGAAGTTTAATCTCATCTGTTTCATCATCATCATTAACCAACCCGGATTTTTTCTTTGAAAAATTATTTAACACTGGCGGTGGAACCTGATGATACCCAACCCCAGTTCCATCCGAGTACACATCTTCGCCAGCTATGTTTTTCCCGATGGGTTTGGGAACAATATGTTGTAGAACAAAGCTTGCGGAGTTGTAACTGGTTAATTTCAGATTGATGCGTTCATTCTCAATCTTTGCTTCTTGAAACTGAAGCTTCAACTTAGCAATCTCATCCAACTGTTGGTTGATTTGCTCTTCTTTTACACGAAGAACTCCTGAAAGTTGAATATTTTCTTTGCTTGTTTTACCATTTCTTTCATCAGAATCTTTTACCGTTCTTTTCAACTTGTCATAATTTTCTGAAATTTGATGTTTTTCATGAATTAACTTTTCATTTTCTTTCCTGATACGTTCTACATCATTTTTATCATTTTCAATTTTCTCAGTTAATTCTTTTAAACAATCATTTGATGCTTTTAACATTTTATCACGGTTTAAGATTTGATCTTCAACTTCCCTGACTCTTCCAGTCAGTTCTTCGGTTTTCTTTCCACTGAGTTAAGCAAGTGTACTACAACCTTGCAGTCTTTCATGCAATTTTTGCAGTCACTATCAATTTTGCCTTTCTTACCTGATTCATTGGTAGAATCATTTTGACTAACCTTGCTTTTAGACTCAGTTCCAGACTTAGAGTCTACCTCTAGCTCTTTCGCTGCTAGCACTTTGTCATCCATTTTCTTCAAGTTCTCAGTTGTGAATTCTTGTGACGTATCAATGATGCCGTCATCAACTTTCTTTTGCGGCAACTCTTTTTCTTTTTCTTTTTCATCGGCTTTATCAGCTTCTCCTCCTCCCCACCACATTCTCTGTCTAGCTTCTTCTTCTTCAGCTATCTGATCAGTAAGAGTTTTGACACTGACAGAATCTGGATCAACAGCAATATTCCCTTTGGGGTCTAGATAACATTCTCTATCCAGATCCCATCACTTTGCCTTCTTTGCTTCTTGATATGTACGGTAAATTCTTCCTTTCATGACTTGGGCTGTCGCTCTTCTGTTGACGAACTTCACTTCTTCAGTTCTGGTGTCTTTGAAAGGAACAATTTTTGCTGCTGTGAAGGCATATCCTACTGCATCTTCTTCTGGCAATAATCCACTCCAATCGAATCCCTCATCGTCATGAAAAACAGCTAAGGCTCTCGATTTCTCTTTGGGACTTTCTTCGATCTGCTTCATTCTGGGTCGCTCAGATTTGTTTTGATGATAGATGGCTCGTTTGTAGTAGTCTTCATGAAATGGATTAGCCGTTTCATCAGCAGGTGCATTCTACATTCACGTTTAAAGTGCCCTTTTTGTTTGCACTTAAAACAAGTGACCTTTGATTTGTCAAACCCAAGTTTTGTTGAAGGTCTGCCAATGGAGTGTCTCTCAGTTATCTCCATGAACCTTTGAGCCCTTCTTACAGCACTTGCCATACACCACCTGATGTCTATCAACTCCATCTCCTCAGGAACGATCTGATCATAGTCTTCCTTGGTTAGATTTGTGTTCTCGATCTTTCCTGCTACAAGACTTTAATAAGATTCTAAAACCGAAGCCAAAAACACCATCTGTTGCTTTGCGGATTCTTCGCTGAAGTTCTAAGCATTCTTCAAATCTACCACTATATTGCACTGGAATAAATTCTTCGAAACTGATTGACTTTGAGAAGTTGAGGATGATCCTCCATGATAACCACTGTTTGAGCTTTCTTGACTTGACATGTTGACATTTTCTGCTGAGAAAGCAGTTTTCGGAGACACATTCTTCAGAATCATACTTCCACGATAATACAACTCAACATTCTATTGATAAGAAGAGTTGTTGACTTTATTCGTCTTCCGAATCTCCAACTCAGGGCTCTCCAGTCTTTCAATCAACAAATCAACTGTCAGTTCATCTGGCTTCACCGTATTCTTCAGCATCAATGCAAAGTACTGCCAGTCTTTCTCTTCCGGCAATGAATCAAACAGTTTGTCAACCAATTCTTCCTGAGAATATATAATTCCATGCCTTGCAAGCTCCATCTTCAAATGATCAAATCTTTTAATCATCCTAGAAATAGACTAATTCTTTAAACAACCAAACAAATCAAATTCTTTTCTTAACAGTTTCTTTTTGTTTTTAACTATTTCAGCCCCACCCACACATTTAATTTTCAATTTTCCCAAAGATCTTTCGAATTTTTGTATTCAATTAGTGAGATAATATCATCCCTCACTGATTGATGAAGTAGGGCGATGCATTTCTGTTCAGCAACAAATCTCTCTATCTCAGTTTCTCCAATATTTTCATAATCTGTTCTTACCATATCGAAACCATTCTTCATGCTCTTCCAACTTTGATATGCAAAAGCTTTAAGCCATTCTTCAAACCTTGGTGCCCACCTATTGTATTCTTCAATCACCATTAGCTTGGGCGGCTTGTTGTACGTTCCGTATGCACTGTCAACACTTAAAGAATCTGCAATAGCTTTCTTTGCACTCGGTGTCAGAACGGTTTCATTTGTATTGCTTGATGTGCTATCACCCAGACCACTGGTATAAGCAAACACGTTTCCAAACGGATTCAAGAAATCTTCGTCCATTTTTCAAGTTCCTGAAACAGTCAACAAAACACTTAGAAAATTTTTTGAAATTTTGAAAATGATTTCGTACGAATTAGATTCACACGAAATGATCTCAAGCGAAATAGTCCACACACGAAATGAGCTTCACACGAACTTTCACACGAAATAAAATTTCGCACGAAATGCCCACTTTTCACGCGAAATAGCTGTTTTCATACGGAATGACTATTGATTTCGTACGAAATAAGATCCAAAAGCTGATTTCGTGTGAAATAAAGATCAAACTGTTGATTTCATGCGAAATAACTTATAAACTGTTGATTCCGTGCGAAAAGACGAGGATGATTTCGTACGAAATGTGAAGTGTGATTTCGTGCGAAATCAGTCGGCCACCATTTTGTCAAATCGATCTGTTTATAGGTCGAATTAAGGTCCAATTCTCTCAAGGATTTGATAAAACAATGTTTTACGTATAATATGTGAAAGTTAAGCCATTTTAACCGGTAAATCTCGTTTAATTTTGAAAAGAAGGAGTAGAAGTGAGAAAAATCGATGAAATCAAGCTGAATTGGTATGAACTCTTCTTCCTGAGCTTTGATACCACTTGTAGGATCGACGTATGACCCAAACGAGTCAATCAGAAGAGTTTTTCATCAATATCAAAGGCGGAAACAGAGATATCGATGTAATAACAACTTGATTCTCCGTAATTATCTTCTTTTTATTGATTTCAAAGCTTTTTACAGATCGTATGACAATTCGGCAGCACATCGGCTCTGAAATCCTCTTTTCATGCGTTATCAAATGAAACCATCAGCTCGGGTATATATAGGGGTTGGTGATTTTATACGAAATAGCAACAGTCTATTTCGTGCGAAATACCTTGTGTGATTTCGTACGAAATAGCCTTTGCTATTTCGTGCGTGCGAAATACCCCAAACATATATAAAACCTGTTTTCTAACCTACCAAGCACTGGTTTATCCTATCTAGATACATGACTCGATACAAGACGTAGTTGACAGACATTTATGCACCAACACTTTTTAACTACGATAAACTCTGGGAGTCGTTCCAATTGCCGAATGAGCCAAGTGATGAGGAACTCATACTACTTTATCAACAACAGCAGTCTCAATCGCAAGATCAGGTGCCAAGACCGTTGGTAGTTTCTCAACCCACCGTGGGTACACATGATCACGAGGCCGGTCCAAGTGGAACAACACACGAACCTTCAGAAGAACCAGCACCAGTTTTTGATCAATCTGACGACTCAGAACCAGAAACCGATCTGGTTTATGACGAGGAACCAACTACTGGAAATACAAATGCTGTCGATCACACGGGTGATCAAGATATCACATCAATGCAATCGGAAGTGAGCGTGCCTGACACTGTCATGCCAAGAACTCTATCATATCATCCTTCTGAGCAAATCATCGGAGAGCTTCAGAGTGGCGTGAAAATGAGAGAACAGATTAACAAAGGGCTTACTTGTTTTTATTCTTCTGTTGCACCGTTACAAGAAGAATTCTCACTTAAATGTTATTTCGCAGGTAGAGCCAAAAACATACAAAGAAGCATTAAAAGAGGATAGCTGGGTGAATGCATTGCAGGAGGAGCTGCAGTAGTTCGAGAAGCTAGGTGTATGGAGATTGGTAGATTTACCTGAAAATCAAAAGTTGATAAAGACCAAATGGGTTTTTAAGTGCAAACGCGATGATAGAGGTGTGATCGTGAGGAATAAAGCACGGTTGGTAGTTGAAGGGTTCAGTCAGCAGGAAGGAATAGATTTTACAGAAGTGTATACCCCTGTTGCTAGACTCGAGGCGATAAGAATCTTCCTGGCATTCGCGTCGTGGAAAGGATTCAAAGTCTACCAACTAGATGTCAAATCTGCATTCCTATATGGCAAAATCAAAGAAGAAGTGTACGTCGGACAACCACTGGGTTTCACTGATCCTGTGCACAAAGATAAAGTCTATCTTCTCGACAAAGCGCTATACGGTTTGCACCAGGCCCCGAGAGCCTGGTACGAGACGCTTTCCCAACATCTGCTAGCCAACGGGTTTGTCAGAGGGACGGTCGATAGCACTTTATTCACAAAAGAGGTTGCAGGGCATCTACTCATCATTCAAATCTATGTCGATGACATCATTTTTGGATCAACAAACGATGAGTTGTGCAAAGAATTTGAGAAGGTCATGAAAAAGAAGTTTGAGATGAGTTCGATGGGGGGGATGAAGTTCTTCCTAGGGCTTCAGATTGAGCAAATACCCGAAGGAATCTTCATTCATCAAACTAAATATGTGAATGATATCTTGGACAAGTTCAACATGTCCGGATCTTCACCTATTTCAACCCCCCTGGCGATTAATCATGGTATCTGTCCGGATGAAAGCCGCGACAAAGTGGATAAGACGCTGTATCGGTCAATGATAGGATCGCTGATGTATTTGACCGCATCCTGACCAGACATCATGTATCCAACTTGCCTCTGTGCCCAATATCAGTCAAGCCCAAGAGCATCTCATTTGATGATAGTAAAGAGGATTCTACGATATCTTAAAGGGTGTCCAAGCTTCGGCTTGTGGTATCCCCGATCTGGTGACTTCTCTCTAACTGGTTTTCTGATTCTGACTTCGGGTCATGTAAGCAAAATGCTAAGTCCACCACTGCAGGTTGCCAGTTCTTTGGAACTCGGCTGATTACTTGGTAGTGCAAGAAACAAACCACAGTCGCTCTCTCTACTTGCGAGGCTGAATATGTTTCGGCTTCCAGCTGTTGTTCCCAGATTCTCTGGATTCAGCAGCAGATGAGGGATTATGGTTTGAAATTCTTGGATACCCCAATTTATGTGGACAATGAGGCAGCGATAAACATTACTAAAAATACGGTGCATCACTCTAAAACAAAACATATTGAAATTCGACATCACTTTATCCGTGATTGTCACGAGAAAAAGTTGATTAGAATTGAACATATACACACCGATGATCAGAGAGCTGATTTTTACACAAAACCGTTTGATAGAACGAGATTTCATTATCTTCTAAAATTGAGCGGGATGAAAAATTTGTTTTCTGGGAGGGTGATCGAGTGTAAAGCCGAGGAGGACGGCGATCTGAAGTGATCTTCGTCTTGTTGTCACATTTTTGTACACTTCTTTACTGCTTTGATAAAACCAAAAACACAAAAATATGTTTTTGATTTTAGGGGGAGAAAATTTGCAGAAAATACAAAAACATGATAAAATTTCAAAATCTAAAAACATCTGAAAAAAGAAAAATGAGTTTTGTTGTGAAAAAGAGGAAATGATAGTATATCAGTAGACTATCACTGCATGCTAAAGAAATGAAATGTTTAATAGTGATAAACGGTCTCACTAATGATGTGTTAGTAGGTTTTTATACATTCAGTAAACTGTGTTTGAGATATAAACATAAAGAAATCACTTGCTTATCTGGTGTTAAACTTTTCACGGATATATGGGTAACCCCCGAAATCTCGTTTGAAAGGTCCCCTTTTCTGAAATACTAGGTCTTTATGCTTAGTGATATCTGGGGTATTATCCCGGGACTTCTGATTTTGCGTCGGCAATGGCCTAGTCCCCGGAGAATACTTTACGCTGCTTGAAACAAAAGCCCCCCTCATCATAAAAAATGGTTGCAAATTCAAAAAGATAAATTATTATCTGTTGTAAAGAAGATCCCCACGGGGGACACACCAAAAGTCGAGCCTTCATCTCAGCAAAATAATGTTCTCTCAAGGTTTCGCATCAACCCCTACAGATATCATCTAGGTATACTCAGTAAGTCTGAATATTAGGATCTGGATACGAGCGTATATTCTGATGTGTGATACGCAGATAGGTCCAAGTCTTAAAACACTTAATCTCGTATCTCGAATCAGTTGAACTTTGTATGAAAATTTAAGTGGACCAGTATACTGACAATCTAGGTGAATCGTTTAGAACTTAAAATGTTTAAAGCTTAACGGTGCATGTGATTTGTCAAAATCTGATATGATCCTCTTACACAAACTCACAAAAAGATGTTTGTATATAGTATATTTTCGTAATCCAAAAATATTTTTCATTTCATCTTTATTTTCGACAACCGACGTTGGGATCTGAAGTTCAAAGTTCGACAATGCTGAAACAGTTGGATCTATGGGTTGGAGAAGAAAGAATTTGTGAAAAATGGTTGGTAATTGCTCGAAATGTTTAAAAGTTCATTAACTTGAACTTAAATTTGTTTCAAAAATCAGCAACTTCATAAATTGGTCAGCCAAGGTCATTAACTTGGACTTGGCAGGCTAAACTGTTGACCAGCGTCATTAACTTGGACTTGGCTAACTGGGTGTGATGGTAAAATGTTGGACTCTGTATGCCCAAGACACATATTAAATTGATGTGGCTAGTACGTTATGATCCAAGTCGGGTCATACCCAATAACAAGCTAGACAAACACCTACAATATTTATTTATGATATGATCAAACAAATAAATATCAACACTTAGAATATTTAGAAATTGGTTTTCTAAATAATTACACTTGACAAACTAATAAATTATATGGATAATTTATTTTTGACAGAATATTTTATTTTGTTATTTAATAGGTTAAATAACAATTAAAAGGTTGCATATTGTTTATAAAATGTTATATTAAGTTTTATAAAAGTTATAAAACTTAAATTAAAGACAAAGAGACAAGCTTTAAAATTCTGATTGGGTGAAGTGGGAGGTGGCTTGGGCCGCCCCTAATACCTCTTCCCAAGGTGTTTTCCCCACTTAGATTACATGCAAAATTCTCATTTACAAGGCACTTGATTTTAAAAAGCAATGCAACATTCTCTCTCATTAAGAACATAAGATATTCAAGTGAAAAACTCCATTTTTCTCTCTAATAATTTCGGCCAAGCGCTGAATTTTAGAGGGATTTTGTGAGCTTCAAGTGTAGAAATCCTAGCAATCTCATGGTGTTTGTTGGAGCTTTCGGGTATACTAGCTTGAGGCTTTCTCGTTTGGAAGCTACCATTCAAGATTCATCATCATCTTCCATCTCCTTGCTCCAAAGAAAGGTTGAACTCTCAAACACCCTATGGTTGTAATTTTGATAGCATGTATGTCATATATGGATCCGGTTTTGGGTTTTTGCATTTAAAAGAGTTTTAAATCTTGTAAAGTAACATGTTTTAAATCCTTATTCCGCTGCGTTTTAATTTTATTCGGATAAAATTAGCTTTGATAAACATGTACAAAACCCAACAATGGCATCTAGAGCCGCTTATATGAGTGCATGCTTCATTGGATTTAAAATTTTCGGGTTTTGGGTTTGGTTAAACCCTATGGCCGAAAGTTTTGACCATGGTTCTCCTTTTATTTTTCAAGATTTATTTCCTACATGCATAAAGGATTCTTGAAAAAAAATTATATCATATGGATGATTTGTTTTGTTTGGACAAAAACCCACATTTTTCGGTTTTTCATTCTTGGCCGAAAAATATAGGTTGTAAAAGGAAACCTTTATTTTGCTCTTGAAATTTATATATATTTGGATATATATATTTTGGTGTTCATAACCTAGCCATGAACTTGTGTGAATATGTTTGTGTTTGTGATTTTGTTAATTATTCAATGGGTTGTAATAATTATTTTGTCTTCCATTTGTAAAAATATGTAATTTATTTATTTTCATTTGGTATGTAAGTAAATAGATTAGATGCATTTATTTTACTAGAAAAATGTATTAGGATACTTTTATGTAAAAGAAGATGCACACAAAAATGTGGTTTTGGTTTTGCCAATTTCGGGCAAAAGGGACTTCATAGTTCTTAACGGGATTTTAGCCCGATAACCAAAACACATTTTGAAGTCCAAAGGGGTTTGGAGCTGAATTTAAAAGACATTTGGAAGATCAAAAGAAGTGAAGAAATCACAACACAAGATGAAGACTTGAAGCATTTGGATGCGGGGTCAAGTGGGAGTTCACCGACACTTTTTTTTGTGTCCATATTCACCCTTTAGGAAGGACCTTTTGACACACTTGTTTCGGCTAACAAGTATGGTCAAAATAGTTTGCTATGGTTATGCACCTTTTATCATATGTGTTGTGCTTGTATGGTTATATTTTATTTATGGTTGTTTGGATGATATTTGGATATGCATACTTAACAACTAATAACCCGTAACAAGCTTAAAATTGGTTCTTACAAAATCATTAAAACGATTAATAAAAAGTTTATTAAAAATTAATGATTTTATAATAAAATGGGTTTTATTTAAAGAACCTTGAAAATTGGTTTTCACTAAAGTACCATTGATTTGAATGCTTGCAAATATATGGTACATAAAATTTTTCTAAACTAGAATTTTGAAAAATAAAAATCCCTTTTATAAAACAAGTCAAACACCATCCTTTTATACAACACTCAAATTACTTGGGAACTATTTATGGGATAAAGGTCACCTAACCACACTTGAGGAAACTTGTATATTTGAGGTGGGTTTACCATGTTTGTGGGATAAAGGTCACCTAACCACTTATGTGTATAAACTCACACGTGTGTGTAAGTTGGACGACTTGATTTGGAAACCATGAACTTAGGGTCACCGAAGCATGGCGAACAAATGGTGTTGATGGGATTAAACATGCCAACTAAACATGAAGATGTTTAACCGATCCCATATAGCTAGAAGTTGCAAAGGGTTGCAATCGTCAAACGTTGACTACCTTGTTAATTTAAATAATGGGATAAAGGTCACCTAACCAATATTTAAATGTAACGTTGGATTCTAGATTTTAATTATTAATTGTCTATGAGACGTTAAAAGGGTATTAATGATTAAAATTTTAATAATATCGAAAATACTAAAATTGAACTTTGTTAAATTTTGTAGATGGCCGCTAACAATGCAAACCCGATTAACCAAACCGTCCGTAACCTATCACTAAGAACCATCCTTGAAAAGGATCGTCTCAACCATAGCAACTTCATGGATTGGTTTCGAAACTTGAGAATTGTTCTCAAGCAAGAGAAGATATCCTATGTGTTGGACGATCCTATTCCCGATCAACCTGACGAGGAAGATGTAGAGGCCTACAATGATTGGGTTAAATATACCGAGGACTCCATGCAAGCCTCTTGCCTCATGTTGGGAACTATGATTCCCGAGATTCAAAAGGACTTTGAACATCATGGGGCATACGACATGATTACCCAATTGAAGGAAATGTTCCTACAACAAGCAAGGGTAGAACGCTTCGAAACGGTTCGAGCGCTTCATGCATGTCGAATGGAGGAAACCCAATCGGTCTCATCTTACGTCCTAAAAATGAAAAGCCACATTGATCGCCTCGAAAGGCTCAATTGTCCCGTCTCTAAAGAGTTAGCTACGGATTTGATCCTCAACTCTTTAACAAAGAAATTTGAGAGCTTTGTTATGAACTATAACATGAATGGATGGGACAAGAGCATTGGTGAGCTTCATGCAATGCTCAAAACGGCCGAAGCGGGAATGGGTAAAAAGGCTTTACCCGTTCTAACGATCAATGAGGGAGGCAAGAAGGGACATCACTCCGACTCCAAGGCAAATGTTGCCAAAGGGAAGGGGCACGTCAAAGGGAAGGGAAAAAGAAAGGCTAAAGCAGAACCACCAAAACCAAAAGAGAAGAAGGCAAAGGTTGCCACGAGCGATCCATGCTTTGAGTGTGGAGAGATAGGGCATTGGAAAAGGAATTGTCCAACCTATCTCAAAGAGTTGAAAAACAAGAGGGATGCAGGGCAAACCTCAGGTACAATCTTTATGATACATATTGATCTAAATGTTATTTCTTCTAACACATGGGTATTAGATACCGGATGTGGAACTCATATTTGCAATTCGTTGCAGGGGTTCAATAGAAATAAGCATTACAAGAAGGGAGACACTAGTCTCTTCATGGGCAATGGAGCGAAGGTTCAAGTTGAAGCCCAAGGAGACTATGTTTTAAAACTTCCAAGTGGTTTGGAAATTTGTTTGAAAAATGTTTTGTATGCTCCTAGTTTGACTAGGAACATTATTTCTGTTTCCCTTTTAAGACAATATGGATTTGATTTGAAGTTTGTGAACAATGAAATTTATGCTTTGATGAATGACATGTTCTACTTTAAAGCTACGCCTTCAAATGGTATTTATGAATTGGTTCATGATAATACATCATTTGATAATTCGATGTACCAAGCAAACACCAAGAAACTCAAAACGGATTTGAGTGAGACCTATCTTTGGCATTATCGTCTTGGTCATATAAACAGAAATCGCATGCAAACACTTCAAAAGAATGGTCTTTTGGAAACAAATGAAATTGGTTCATTTGATACATGCGAATCTTGTTTACAAGGTAAACTGACCAAGAAACCCTTTAGTGGCACAAACCAAAGGGCAAAAGATTTATTAGGCATCATACATTCGGATGTATGTGGTCCTTTTAAGCCAATGACTAGGAATGGTGAAAGATACTTCGTAACTTTTACCGACGACTTCAGTCGTTATGGTTATGTGTACTTGTTAAGACACAAAGATGAAGTTTATGAAACGTTCAAAATCTTCCAAAACGAAGTAGAGAATCAACTCACCAAGACAATCAAAGTTCTTCGTTCCGATAGAGGAGGTGAATACCTTAGTGATGCTTTTCAAGATCATCTTAGGAGTTGTGGGATCATCTCACAACTTACTCCACCTGGAACACCACAACATAATGGTGTGTCTGAGAGGAGGAATCGAACTCTATTGGATATGGTTCGATCAATGATGGCTAGAAGCACATTGCCTCTATCATTTTGGGGTTACGCTTTGCTCTCCGCGGCTCGTATTTTAAATATGGCCCCAACCAAGAAAGTGGATAAGACACCTTTTGAAATATGGCATGGAACGGTTCCATCATTATCATATTTGAAGGTATGGGGTTGTGATGCTTATGTAAAGCAATACACCCCAAACAAGTTAGAAGTACGATCCATTAAGTGTATCTTCGTAGGATATCCTAAGATGATATAGGATATTATTTCTACGATCCAACAGAGCAAAAGGTATTTGTTGCTCGAAAGGGCAAGTTCTTGGAGGATAAGTTCCTTATGGAAGGAACTAGTAGAACAGTGGAACTTGATGAGGATCAAGAACCACAAGCCGATACACATTTGGTTGATACTAGCATTCAACAAGAGGTTGTTGAAAATGATCAAATGGTTGATCAACATACACAAAACGTTCGCAGATCTGGTAGAATTAGTAATCCACCTGAAAGATATGGATTTTTCATGGATGGATGCTATGTGGTAGATTCAGATGAACCAACCACATACCATGATGCAATGTCGAAATCCGTTTGCGACAAATGGCTTGAGGCTATGAACGTAGAGATGCAATCCATGTATGACAACCAAGTTTGGGAATTGGTTGTGCCACCTCTTAACTCCAAAGTAGTTGGAAGTAAGTGGGTTTTCAAGAAGAAAACAGATATGCATGGTAACTTGGATACTTATAAAGCGAGACTTGTAGCAAAAGGTTTTACTCAAACTCAAGGGGTTGATTATGATGAGACCTTCTCGCCAGTGGCAATGCTAAAGTCGATTAGGATATTATTTGCCATAGCTGCATATTATGACTATGAGATTTGGCAAATGGATGTCAAAACGGCTTTCCTCAATGGATATCTTGATGAAGATGTCTATATGGTTCAGCCTGAAGGTTTTGTCGATCCAAAACATCCTAACAAAGTGTGCAAGTTAAAGAAATCAATCTATGGATTGAAACAAGCATCGAGAAGTTGGAATCACCGTTTTGATGAAGAAATTAGGAATTTTGGATTCATCAAGAACGGGGATGAAGCTTGTGTGTATAAGAAAGCTAGTGGGAGCACCGTCACTTTCTTAGTATTGTATGTCGATGACATTCTACTATTTGGAAATGACATTCCAACCATGGAAGGTGTAAAAACCTGGCTTGGAAGATGTTTTTCCATTAAAGATCTTGGAGAAGCTGCCTATATTTTGGGAATAAAGATCTATAGGGATAGATCAAGGCGCTTGATAGGTTTAAACCAAAGTGCATACATTGACAAAGTCTTGAAAAGGTTCAAGATGGAGAACTCTAAGAAAGGTTTGGTACCTATTCAAAAGGGGACAATTTTGAATGTGACTCAATGTCCAAGCTCAAAGGATGAGCAAGAAAGAATGAAAGGAATCCCATATGCGTCTGCTATAGGATCCATAATGTATGCAATGATATGCACTAGACCGGACGTGTCATGCGCTTTAAGCATGACAAGTAGATACCAGCAAAATCCAGGTAACAGTCATTGGATGGCTGTTAAGAGCATATTGAAATACCTTAGGAGGACTAAGGATATGTTTCTAATATATGGATCTGGTGAAGAGGAACTCGTTGTAAAAGGTTACACGGATGCGAGTTTCCAAACTGATCGAGATGGTTCTCGATCACAATCTGGGTATGTCTTCATTTTGAATGGAGCTGCAGTCTCTTGGAAGAGCTCGAAGCAGGATGTTGTAGCATTGTCCACTACAGAATCAGAATACATCGCCGCCTCATTGGCAGCACAAGAAGCTGCGTGGTTAAAGAAGTTCATTGCTGACCTAGGGGTAGTCCCTACCATTCAAGACCCCCTAGAGATCTTTTGTGATAACGAGGGTGCGATTGCTCAAATCAAGGAACCTCGTGCACATCAAAAGACTAGGCACATTGAGCGGAGATTCAACTACATAAGGGATGAAGTTGAAAAAGGAAAGATATGCATTCGCAAAGTTCACACCGATCAAAACATTGCGGATCCACTCACGAAGCTCCTTGAACGGCCAAAACATGAGGGTCATACTTGTGCCTTAGGACTTCGGTATTCTAGTGATTGGATTTGATCTATTTTGTATTTGGATATTGGAACAATTGTTATTTTAACTCTATTATGGTATTTTGAGTTATGTTCCATTTTTTGTATGTTTAAATCCGTGAATAAATTAATTATTCTAAATGTCCGTAGTCGATCATAATTGTGGGAACAAATATGAATGTAAGACTATTATGAACTTGGATTGGTGGATATTCATTAGGTATGAATATAGAGCAAAGTGTTGCTGCCAAAGTTCATAGATATTTGTGGGATACAAATATTGGACTGACCCGCTCTCAAATGTTACTGCATGGAATCATTTATGATTGATCATAAGTAAATTTGAGCAAAGGCGAATATCATAGTATCCTCTGACCTGAGATACATATTGGGTCTTGATATTCACCAAATATTATGCCTCGACTTAGTTCTTCGTTGTCTGTAATAAGATAGTTCATAAGACTAAGCTCAGGTATAGTACGAGGTGATTGTGAGAGACGTATGTAGTCAAGAAGGGATTTGTTCCTCTTATTCGTTGAGAGTAAGATTTCTAAGGCCTGCTTAAGTTAAATCAACAGAGAATGATCACACTGTGTCTCTGGATTTGACATGACATCTGTAACGAAAGGATAAATGATAGATTCACCTAAATCATGTTCAAGTAAGGGACTTGAAGGGGATGATGTTATTGAATGGCCCTTCGTCATACGTATTAGGGGTAGTAAACCGTTGTTAGGCGTCATTTACTGCTTGCATCAATCTTCTATGTATCTTGTGCAAGTGGGAGATTGTTGGACTCTGTATGCCCAAGACACATATTAAATTGATGTGGCTAGTACGTTATGATCCAAGTCGGGTCATACCCAATAACAAGCTAGACAAACACCTACAATATTTATTTATGATATGATCAAACAAATAAATATCAACACTTAGAATATTTAGAAATTGGTTTTCTAAATAATTACACTTGACAAACTAATAAATTATATGGATAATTTATTTTTGAGAGAATATTTTATTTTGTTATTTAATAGGTTAAATAACAATTAAAAGGTTGCATATTGTTTATAAAATGTTATATTAAGTTTTATAAAAGTTATAAAACTTAAATTAAAGACAAAGAGACAAGCTTTAAAATTCTGGTTGGGTGAAGTGGGAGGTGGCTTGGGCCGCCCCTAATACCTCTTCCCAAGGTGTTTTCCCCACTTAGATTACATGCAAAACTTCTCATTTACAAGGCACTTGATTTTAAAAAGCAATGCAACATTCCCTCTCATTAAGAACATAAGATATTCAAGTGAAAAACTCCATTTTTCTCTCTAATAATTTCGGCCAAGAGCTGAATTTTAGAGGGATTTTGTGAGCTTCAAGTGTAGAAATCCTAGCAATCTCAAGGTGTTTGTTGGAGCTTTCGGGTATACTAGCTTGAGGCTTTCTCGTTTGGAAGCTACCATTCAAGATTCATCATCATCTTCCATCTCCTTGCTCCAAAGAAAGGTTGAACTCTCAAACACCCTATGGTTGTAATTTTGATAGCATGTATGTCATATATGGATCCGGTTTTGGGTTTTTGCATTTAAAGGAGTTTTAAATCTTGTAAAGTAACATGTTTTAAATCCTTATTCCGCTGCGTTTTAATTTTATTCGGATAAAATTAGCTTTGATAAACATGTACAAAACCCAACATAAAATGCCAAAAAGAATAAAAAATATCAAAAATTAAAAATTTGACATTTCAAACGAAATGTCCATTTCGCACGAAATTAATGTGTTGATTTCGCACGAAATCAAGTAGTCTATAAATAGGGGAACTCATTCCGCTTGAAACCATATTTCTCATTATTTCGCACCAAACTCTGTCAAAAATTTTTCACGCGAAAACCATTGATTCTTGATTGATTGAGCCTGATAGTGTGTTATAAGTTGGTTTGTACATCTTATAACATGGGAAAGGTGAGATTGGACTTGTATTGAACTGATTCAGTTGTTTTCGTATCAACTTTGATGATCTGTGCATATGAACCTAAGATCTAGGGTTTAAAACTGAGTCAAATCAAATAAAAAACAATTTATTGTAATCGGAATGTATTGTCGATCTTATCTAGGGTTTCGATTTGAATGAAATTATTGTTTTCCAGTGAAGTCGGTGGATCTGATATTTCAAGTTCAGATCTAGAAGGTTTAACTGGTCAAAAATGAAATTAAAACATACCAGTGTGCTCGGATTTTGATATAGAACAAGATTTGATCATCAATTTCATCATCAGAACAACTTTTGATCATATGTTCATAATCAGTTTTTAAAACGAAATGAAAAATTGATTTCACATGAAATGGGTATATCGTTTCAAATACCATTTCATTTCAAATGGTCATTTCGTTTGAATGACAAAAATTGAGAAGTGTTGATTTCGTACGAAAACACCATTTCATTTGAAACATCATTTCGCACGAATCAGTCTTATCCTTTGAAGGTGGTATCATTTGAAATTGATCATTTCGCACGAAATGATCATTTCGTGTGAATGTGAAGTGTTTGAAATTTGTTCGAAATGTTTCTAACTTGAATATTTGTTGAACTTTTCAGGCTTCGAATGTTCTGTTCGATCCATTACACAACATCTGTTGTGTATATGATGAGAAGTTGCCAAAAATGGATGCATTTAAAAGTATTCTGGAGTTTATGAAAAGCTTACCAATACAGAATGTCACACCCCCAAAATCCACACGCGGAGTATCACCGCTTGGAGACGTGACTGACCAGGATCAAGCCACCAATCATATTGAACCATGTAATTAATAAATGTAAATCAACCAAACAATATGAAAGGTGTTCAAAAACCAAAGTATAGTATCAATGTTTAGCGGAAGCATAAATGTAAAACCCAACATAAGTAATAAGTTTGAAATGTCATAAGCGTTTAACATGGCATCCACGATCCATGTCCCACAACGATCGCGCCTCCCGTGCAAGCTCCAAGAGTACCTATGGTCCTGCAAGGCATGTAACAGAAAGTCAACAACTAGTTGAGCGAGTTCACAGTTGGTTGTTTAGTTATAATGTTCGTTTCGTAAACCGTATGTTTGTTTAGTAACCAATGTATCGTGTCTGTTTGTATCGCGGCCTTCCCGGCATGCGTACGAAGATTAGTGGGGGTCCCCCATGTTTTCTACACTAGGTATATTTGTATCGCAGCCCACCCGGCATGTGTGCGAAGTTTATAGTATGGTTCGCAGCCATTCCAGGCATGTGTGCGAAGATTAGTTCTATTATCGCAGCCATTCCCGGCTTGTGTGCGAAGAGAAGTATATGTATCACTAGTCTAGCAGTATCTACAAGTAACCTGCCTCTCCCGAGGTCAGTGGTACGAAATTCCAGTATCAATGTGTGTACAAGTAATCATCCAAACCCATTCCCAACCCCGGGAATCCCATGCCGTGGTAAGAGTGTGAACTCACCTTGGTTTGCTCGGTATGCTAAAGGAATACATACGCTCACAGTTAGTCAATCACGACCGAACAAGGACGATCAAACCAAAAGGATCTAACTTCGAATAAGAAGAGGGCAGCCGTCGGGTTTCAAAGAAAAGCGAGAGAAAGATGAGGAGGTGATTAGGGTTTGCTCAATGTTTTCTTAATACGATTTCTGCGTAAGAGTTATAAACCAAACTAAAACATTTGCTGCTGGGCCAAGGCCCATCTTTGATTTCGTTGATCAGGTAGTGGACGAAAACACATGAAGTGTTTTCGGCCATAGGGTGTTTTCGATGGGGTGTTTTCATATGGTGGGGTTTTCGGCTAGGATTGTTAGGTGAAGTCCCATGTTTTAAAATAATCAAACAATCCAAATATGTATGATATGTACACATATAATACATATCACAGTTATACATTTATATTGCACCTCAATAATTATTAAACACACTTGGCAAGTAAGTACGGAGTTAAATCGGATAAAAACCTTGAAAACTCGGGTTGTCACATTATCCCCAACTTGAAAGAAATTTCGTCCCGAAATTTAGCATGCGGTTACTGAGGAAGCTAGTTGTGTTGTGTTGTATCCTGGTTTTCCTGGGGTGTCACATCATCCCCCCGTTGATTTGGAATTTCGTCCCGAAATTCTGTAGTAGCTTCAGCCTCAGTAGTGGTTGCACTGTTTCTGAATAACTAGGGATACTTGAGTTTCATTTGATCTTCTCGTTCCCAGGTATACTCTGGGCCACGACGGGAGTTCCAACGAACTCGAACAAGAGGTATCCTGGTGTTCTGGAGGACCTTAACGTCCCGGTCCGTGATTTCAACTGGTTCTTCGACGAAATGCAACTGTTCATCAATAGTGAGCTCCTTCAAAGGAACTATGAGGGTCTCATTTGACAGACACTTCTTCAGATTCGACACGTGGAAAACGTTGTGAACTGCACTGAGTTCTGCTGGTAAGTTCAGTCTGTAGGCCACCCTGCCTATCTTCTCTATGACTTCAAAAGGTCCGACGTATCGTGGGTTGAGCTTGCCTCGTTTACCAAAACGAACCACACCCTTCCAGGGTGAAACTTTGAGTAGTACCCGCTCCCCAACCTGGAGCTCGAGTGGTTTCCTGCCCTTATCGGCGTAGCTTTTCTGACGGTCACGAGCGGCCGCCATTCATTGTCGTATTTGAGCAATTCGTTCAGTTGTGTCTACCACAAGTTCTGGACCAGTGATCTGACTATCTCCCACCTCTGCCCAACATAGAGGTGACCGGCATTTACGCCCGTACAATGCCTCAAACGGACAGCTTTAATGCTGGTGTGGTAGCTGTTGTTGTACGAAAATTCCACAAGTGGCAGATGTCTTTCCCAGCCATTGCCAAAGTCACTTACACACGCCCGAAGCATGTCTTCTAGAGTTTGAATAGTGCGCTCAGACTGCCCATCCGTCTGAGGGTGATAAGCTGTGCTCATATCTAAACGTGAGCCAAAGGACTTGTGCATTGCTTGCCACAGTTCTGAAATAAAACGTGCGTCACGATCAGAGATAATAGAGGTGGGCACCCCGTGCCTCGAGACAACTTCCTTAAGATATACGTCTGCTAGTGTGGAGATTTTATCCGTTTCCTTGATAGCCAAGAAGTGTGCAGACTTAGTGAGTCGATCCACGATCACCCAAATAGTATCATTCCCACGTTGAGATCTAGGCAGGCCAGTAACAAAATCCATGGAAATTTGCTCCTATTTCCATTGTGGTATCTCAGGTTGTTGGAGTGGGCCCGATGGTTTCTGATATTCCGCTTTGACTCTCGCACAAGTCAAACACTTGCTAACATAAGTTGCTATATGAGCTTTCATGCTAGGCCACCAATATGTAGTCTTCAAATCGTGGTACATCTTATCCGAACCAGGATGTACTGAGTAGCGAGACTTATGAGCTTCATCCATCACAAGCTCTCGTAAGTTGCCATAAAGTGGGACCCAAATGCGTCCTGTTACGTAGTAAGCACCGTCTTCCTTCTGTTCTAAGCGTTGCCTTGAGCCGCGTAGGGCTTCAGTCCTGACGTTTTCTGGTTTCAATGCTTCTACCTGAGCATCTCGTATCTGAGAAGGAAGACTAGACTGTATAGCAAGTTGCAACGCTCGTACACGCCTAGGTGTAGTATCCTTTCGACTGAGGGCGTCGGCGACCACATTGGCTTTGCCCGGATGGTACTTTATAGCACATTCATAATCGTTCAGTAATTCGACCCATCATCGTTGTCGCATGTTCAATTCTTTCTGCTTGAAGATATGCTCGAGACTCCTGTGATCGGTGTAGATGGTGCACTTGGTACCGTACAGGTAATGTCGCCATATCTTGAGCGCAAAAACAACAGCTCCCAGCTCTAAATCATGTGTAGTGTAATTCCATTCGTGGATCTTAAGTTGGCGCGAAGCATAAGCGATGACTTTATCCCGTTGCATCAACACACATCCAAGACCCTGGATAGATGCGTCGTAGTAGACTACAAAATCGTCCGTGCCTTCAGGCAATGAGAGGATAGGTGCGCTACAAAGTCTATCCTTTAAGTGCTGAAACGCTGTTTCCTGTGTATTACCCCAACGGTAAGCAACACCTTTCTGTGTCAGTAGTGTAAGCGGCTGCGCAATCTTTGAGAAGTCTTTGATGAACCGTCTGTAATAACCCGCCAAACCCAAGAATTGGCGTATTTCGGTTGGTGTGCGAGGTGCAGGCCAGTTTTTGATCGAATCTACCTTGGACGGATCAACATGAATCCCATCCTTGTTTACCACGTGGCCTAGGAAGTGGACTTCACGAAGCCAGAAGTCGCATTTTGAAAACTTGGCGTACAGCTGTTCCGTTCGAAGGAGTTCCAAAATGAGTCGTAAATGCTGCTCGTGTTCCTCCTGACTCTTCGAATAGATCAGGATGTCGTCGATGAAAACAATAACGAACTTGTCAAAATAAGGTTTGCACACCCTGTTCATAAGATCCATGAAAATTGCAGGCGCGTTCGATAATCCGAATGGCATGACTAGAAATTCGTAGTGGCCGTAGCGTGTTCTGAACGCTGTTTTGGAGACGTCCTCATCCCGGACTCTCAGTTGATGGTAACCTGACCTCAGATCAATCTTCGAGTAATAGCTCGACCCTTGCAACTGGTCGAATAAGTCGTCGATGCGTGGAAGAGGATAGCGGTTCTTCACGGTCACCTTGTTCAGTTCGCGGTAATCTATGCACATGCGGAAGGTACCGTCTTTCTTCTTCACAAATAATACTGGAGCTCCCCAGGGCGAAGAGCTAGGACGTATGAAACATTTTTTCAAAAGTTCTTGCAATTGCTTAGATAGTTCTTCCAGTTCAGTTGGAGCTAAGCGATAGGGTGCTCGAGCTATGGGTACTACTCCTGGATTTAGCTCGATCTGAAATTCGACCTGGCGATGAGGCGGTAGCCCAGGTAACTCTTCAGGAAACACTTGAGGAAAGTCGCGTACAACTGGAATATCCTCTAACTTCTTCTCTTTCGTCGATGTATCTGTAACGAGTGCTAATATAGCAGTGTGGCCCTTTCGCAAACACTTCTGAGCCTTCAGGAAGGAGATGATGCCAACCACAGCACCACTCTTGTCGTCTTGAATTTCGAGTGGTTCTTTGCCAGAACGGGGAATGCGAACAATCTTCTCTTTGCATAGGATCTCTGCTAGTTGTTGAGATAACCAATCCATACCAATGACGATGTCAAAACTACCCAAAGCTATGGGAATGAGATCGATAAAGAAAGTCTGACCAGCTAAGACGAGGTTACAACCCTTGACTATGTGACCACTGTGGTGTCTGTTGCATCTGTTGCATTTTGGGTGGTTTCCTCGATATCCACCCTGCCTTTGACTACTAGAAGACTGCTGACCAGGGCTCTGATAGTCATCAATCTTTCGCTGCTGTGCCTGGGACTGAACTGAAGTCGAACCCTTGCTGGAGGTTCCATCCCCCTTTCGTTTGTTGTCACTGGGTGTAGCAGAAGTAGTAGTAGTAGTAGTAGCACCTATACGCTTAGGCAGTTTGTTCTGTTCCACTGCCTGGTCCGTGAGACGATGAGCAAGACGAGTAACATCCTGGATAGTAGCAAGGTTAGCAGCAGTCACATGGCTTTGAATCTCTGGTACTAAGCCTTTGAGGTACAGCTCAATGCGCTTGATGGGAGGATCCACCATAGTTGGACATAACACTACCAGTTCGTTGGATCGTTTCGTATACGCTTCTATCTCTGACCCCATCATCTTCAGGTTAAAGAACTCCACTTCCAGCTTGTGGATGTCATCACGACTACAGTATTCACGTTTGATCAGTTCCTTAAAATCATTCCATGGGGTGGCATTAGCAGCCGCCAGCCGCCAGCCCCAGTATCTGAACTTGCGCATTCCACCAAGTTAGCGCAGTGCCTTCGAGAGTACCAGTGGCGTACTTCACCCTACGAGCCTCAGGGCATTCACACATTTCGAAGACCTATTTGAGCTTCTCGAACCAGTGGAGGAGTCCAACGGCCCCCATTCAGTGCCACTGAAAGTACTAGAACGACAGTCCATGAAAGTTTGAAACGTGCACACAGGTGGCTGAGCGTGTTGACCTGTCGTGTGCGTAAGAGTAAACATACTTAAGCACGAGTGTTGGTTTACGAGTGTAGGATCTAAAGATCCTAGAGTAAGTGGTGAAGGCAGGTTACACCTCCTGCCTGGGCAGCTGCGAGTGCTGCAGTAACTTGTTCAGCGATCGAAGCCGCCAACTGGGCTTGAGTTAGGTTAAAGCGTCCACTCATGATCTTGATATCAAGGAGATCATGAGTGAGAGAGGTTCGCGAATAGTGCGATGACAGAAGAGAGTGAGCACACAAGTATTCTCAAGCAATAGGGATTATGTGTATCTAAGCATACCACGAGCAAAGTTCTATGTAATTCTAGCAAGTAGGCAATAAAACATATACCATATTACCTAGAATGTTGAGTCTTGCACGTGGAGCGAAGCGTCGTTGTGGATCGTTGAGCACTGTACAGGTTATAGTCTGGTTTTAATAAAAACGTTTTCCACTTATTAAAACCAAGTTCTCTATAACCAATGGCTCTGATACCAATCTGTCACACCCCCAAAATCCACACACGGAGTATCACCGCTTGGAGGCGTGACTGACCAGGATCAAGCCACCAATCATATTGAACCATGTAATTAATAAATGTAAATCAACCAAACAATATGAAAGGTGTTCAAAAACCAAAGTATAGTATCAATGTTTAGCGGAAGCATAAATGTAAAACCCAACATAAGTAATAAGTTTGAAATGTCATAAGCGTTTAACATGGCATCCACGATCCATGTCCCACAACGATCGTGCCTCCCGTGCAAGCTCCAAGAGTACCTATGGTCCTGCAAGGCATGTAACAGAAAGTCAACAACTAGTTGAGCGAGTTCACAGTTGGTTGTTTAGTTATAGTGTTCGTTTCGTAAACCGTATGTTTGTTTAGTAACCAATGTATCGTGTCTGTTTGTATCGCGGCCTTCCCGGCATGCGTGCAAAGATTAGTGGGGGTCTCCCATGTTTTCTAGACTAGGTATATTTGTATCGCAGCCCACCCGGCATGTGTGCGAAGTTTAGAGTATGGTTCGCAGCCATTCCAGGCATGTGTGCGAAGATTAGTTCTATTATCGCAGCCATTCCCGGCGTGTGTGCGAAGAGAAGTATATGTATCACTAGTCTAGCAGTATCTATAAGTAACCTGCCTCTCCCGAGGTCAGTGGTACGAAATTCCAGTATCAATGTGTGTACAAGTAATCATCCAAACCCATTCCCAACCCCGGGAATCCCATGCCGTGGTAAGAGTGTGAACTCACCTTGGTTTGCTCGGTATGCTAAAGGAATACACACGCTCACAGTTAATCAATCACGACCGAACAAGGACGATCAAACCAAAAGGATCTAACTTCGAATAAGAAGAGGGCAGCCGTCGGGTTTCAAAGAAAAGCGAGAGAAAGATGAGGAGGTGATGAGGGTTTGCTCAATGTTTTCCGAATACGATTTCCGCGTAAGAGTTATAAACCAAACTAAAACATTTGCTGCTGGGCCAAGCCCCATCTTTGATTTCGTTGATCAGGTAGTGGACGAAAACACATGAAGTGTTTTCGGCCATAGGGTTTTTTCGATGGGGTGTTTTCATATGGTGGGGTTTTCGGCTAGGATTGTTAGGTGAAGTCCCATGTTTTAAAATAATCAAACAATCCAAATATGTATGATATGTACACATATAATACATATCACAGTTATACATTTATATTGCACCTCAATAATTATTAAACACACTTGGCAAGTAAGTACGGAGTTAAATCGGATAAAAATCTTGAAAACTCGGGTTGTCACACAGAAGGCATTGACAAATCAGCACTTGGTATTTAGCTCTCATATTCAGCGCTTCTGGGAGAATGCAAAATATGATGAAGAGAACAAAGTAATTACTTCGATTGTGAGCTTGGATGAGGAAGACAGGGAAATTGTTATAACAGAGCAGCTTGTTCGAGAGGTGATCGATTTTCCTGACGATGGAAACTCACCTACAAAGTACCCAGAAAGAATGGTCAAAGGATGCATGCTGAGAATGGGTTACAGTGGTCCTCTAAACAGCGCAAATGATTTAAAAGCTTGTTTCTCAAAGCCATACAAGTTCTTTATACATTCGATTCTTCATGCGCTGAGTCACCGAAAGGGAGGTTATGATGTTATGCGCGATTATCAGATGAATATGGTGACTGCGTTGGTACTGAACAAGAAATACAACTTCTCAAGAATTGTTTTTCATTACTTGAAAGAAAACATTTTATCTGGGAGTAGAACTTGGATTTATCCAAGATTTATTCAGATGATTCTTGATCATGCGCATCCAAATCTTGTTAGAGGTGAGAATTCTGATTTGTTGGGTTTAAAACACACGGAGAATGAAACGTTGATTGTTCTATCCAGGTATCATAAGAATCATCCCGAGTCGGGCATAAAAGCTGAATTCTTCGGATTTATAAAGGATAAGAATTATGTTGATCCTGATCCGATAAATCATATGAAGTGGAGGAATGAAAAAGAGATGTTGGAAAAAAGTGCTGCTGATGAGTTACTAAAGATGGCAGATTTCAAAGAAACACGTAATGAATGGTTTTTAAAGGAAGACAAGAAGAAGAGGAGTAGAAAACGACTCCTAAAGTGCAAACTGGTGAAGGTTCTTCCTCTCAACCGCAGAAACGTCAAAAGAAGAAAGCGGTAGAAGCATTACTGGTCGATGAACCAGAGGAAGAAGAGACTGAAGTTGTTGCTGAGAATATTCAGGGTCGTTTATCTCCTGAATCTGCAGAATTGTTTAAGAATCTTAATGAAAATCTTGAAGCTGATAAAGAAGCTGGTGAAAAAGGTGATAAAGAAGATAAAAGTTCTTCTAGTTCTGAAGAAGAGATAGATGAAACGGAACGGTGGAAGAGAGTGAGTTCTAAGAAAGTAACACAGAAGAAAAGAAAGAGGAGTGGAAATGACGATGATGATGATGCATATATTCCATCTCCAGAACACGCTCAGATTGTTCAATCACAAACACCACCGTCATCTGGAGGAGGAAGAAAATCTAGTGCAAGAAAAAGTGCTAGACCTCCAGCACTAAGAAAATTGAAAATTGTGCTAAAATCAAAACCAAAAGCTACTGAAGAACCACAACCACCACCATAACCAAAACAGCAACCTGATCCTATTCCATCACCAATACAACATCCACCATCACCACAACAACATCCACCATCACCACAACAATATCCACCATCACCACAACAACAACCACCATCATTACCACCACAATAACCACAATCACCACGACAACAACCACCATCACCAACACCACAACAACCACAAATAACTTCACCAATACTTCAATCACCACTATCTACACAAACACCTTCTACTACAACACCTGGCTCTTCACAATTTCCAAACTTTCCGCCTATTCCTGAAAACACAAATCTGGTTGATATTGATTTCAGTTTCGTAAATGATGAGCTTGTGAAGAAATTACAACAAAAGGTTGATGAGGTGTCAGTTGAGAATAAAAGGTTGTTAGATCGTGAGAAGAAACTTGAAAAGCGTGTGAAGTCAGTTGAATCTGATAATTCCTCATTATTTAAAAAGATTGAAGCTGATCAATCTGAAATTGTTATTCTGAAAGTTCGGATTGCTGAGTTGGAAGAAGAAAAGAATAGAAGGGATGAACAGAACAAGTATTTTGAATTGAAAAACAAAGAGTTGGAAGACAACAATGCAAGAAAAGAACAAGAGATGTTTATGATGAGGAAAGTATTAGAAAAGTTGATTGGTAAGTCTGTTGAACAAGAATTTTCCGAGATCAAGCTTGATGAAGTTAGAGCACGCCGTAAAGCTGAAATGGAAGCTCAAAAGAAAGACAAAGGCAAAGATGTTGTAGGTGAAAAAGTAGCTGATGTTTCTGAGCAGTTAATTGTAGCGTCAGAGAAAACCGAAGCTCCAGTATTATCTGTTCTACCATTGTCTTCAGTCTCTGGGGTATTTGATGCTGATGTCGAAGTTGATGATGTATTTGATGTTGATGATGATGAAGTAAAAGATGATGATGAGGAAGATGATGTAGATGATGTATTTTCGGCTAGTAGTCATGATGATGATGACGGGAATGAAGATGATGACCAAGGTGCTTCAGGTATTAAAGTTACTGAAACGTCAAAAGAAGAAAATGTTGAAGTTTATCTCAATGATGGTGCCAATGATGAGCCTGAGAATGTTGAGGGTGAGGGGGAGCATGTAAAAGATCAGAATGTTGATGAGAGAGAAAGATTGATTCTTCATCTTAAACCAGATGTTGAGGAAGGTGAAATCAGACATACATACTCTATGGATGAAATCATTAAGATGACACATATTGATGATGTCAATTTCAAGTTTGATTTTTAAGATGAGTTGAATGAATTCGATATCAATCAGCAACCTGACTATCAGTATAAGTATGTTGAAGAGGCTGATAATTATGATAGGGTTGAGATTGAAGATTGGAGTGATGATGAAAATGCTGATATTGATACATCGGACTTTCCTACTCTTGTTGAATTTTTCAGTCAAGAGAATAGGGATGAACTGAGAAGGAAAGTTGCAGAATGTTTGAAAGATAAGAATCCTGATGGTACGACTAGAGATGAACGTCAAGAAGAGAGGCAGAAATGGTTTAAGAAAGATGTTTAAAGAAAGTTTAAAAGGCCCTTGAAGTATTACAAAAGAGACAGAGGAGTGTCGATGGGCGATATTATCAGCTAGGGATTTCTATCGCAAGTGAACGCGTATGCCATTCGAAGGGAGTTTGGAGTTCAATATTTTGAATATATCCAGGATATTATGACACTGCCTTGGTGGGATGTCGAAGAACTTCCCAAAGAACGAACGTTGACGTATCTTGTGAAAACTCATGATATGCCGACATGGGGTTTTGTTAGTGCATTCATCTGTTGTCTTCGTCTTATGTCGAATCTCAGTCTCGTTGCGGTTTAGAACAAGGATTATGTCATCATCATTGATGATGACATCATCATGATTACATCATCATTGCATCACATTCACAAAGCAGAATGTTAAATCACATGAAGACAAAATAGATTTGTAATTAGTGTGATTTCGCTCCAAACATCACGTAAAGGTGATTTCGCCCGGAATCAAAAGTTCTGATTCCGCTCTTGTTGTAACCGTGTCATTTCGGGCGGAATTAGAATACTATATATAGGCTAGCATGAGCGAAATTAAAAAAGAGTTCTTGTATTCCATACCGAGATGCTGACGGTGTGACGTTTGCATGTAATCTGTTATAAATCAATACAAAAGGTGTTTAAAAGTGAATTGCTTGCTGTTTCTACATCAGTTTCTTGTTTTCCGCACCTGAAACTGATTAAAACTCCTCTGAAAGACTCGTTCGGGTAAGAATACGATCCTACAAGTGGTATCAGAGCCAAGTACGAGGAGTTCTGTCGAATTCAGCTGGATATCATTGTTTTTCTGTCTTCTACACCATTCTTTCTTCATTTCAGAAATTTTTAACGGTCAAAATCGGTTCAAATTTTCACAAATTGTATAAAAGTGACTATTAACAAATCCTTGAAAGTTTCATAGCTAAAATCGACTTAAAAATGGACCAAAATGGACTCCGAGTTGATTCCGCTCGTAATGATCATTCCTGTTTTCGCTCTTGAAAGTCTGATTCCGCTCCTAAACTTGCTGTTGATTTCGCTCTTGGCTGCTAAATCTGTGATTCCGCTCCTAAACTTGTTGTTGATTTCGCTCTTGGCTGCTAAATCTGTGATTCCGCTCCTAAACTTGCTGTTGATTTCGCTCTTGGGATACAAAGTTTTTGATTTCGCTCCTGAATACATAGTGATTCCACTCCTGAGTACATTGTTGATTCCGCTCCTGATTGCCATACTTCTGATTTCGCTCCAAAGTTATCAAATCTGTTTTCGCCCCAAAGTTATCAAAGTGTTTTGAATTTGTCGGTTCAGTGGATTTAGAGGCCCAATCACATTGAAAAGTTGTGTCAGCCCAAGAAAGTGTTTGTCAGAATACATGTGATTGAATTAATTGTGTTTTCGGTATTTGATATAAGTGTGGAAATCGAGATATTTGATCATGTGATTTTGTCGGGCATTTAACAGAATTGAATGTGGAACAGTCTTCAATACACGTGAAATTTGTTTTGAGCATTAAAGTTGTCGGCAATATTGGACGGTAATCTGACTTACAAATAATGGCCCAATCAGAAATAATGGCCCAATCAGAAATAGTGTAGTGTCAAAAGTTATTGGCCCATGTGAAATATTATCATTTCATTAGAAATTTAGTCAAAACCAAGGTAGTGGGTAACATAAATCGAGGTTGGCAGGTCTTTTGATGATTGATACAAGAAATCATGTGAAGTTTGAATGTGAATACTTTTAGAGGTCCAATGATATTGATTTGAAAATTATTCCTGTCGGCAAGTTGCAAAAGGGTTGCATGAATTTTTCATGAAATATTATAATTCAAAGGTCAAATAGAATAGTGTTACATGTCATCGGTTTGAAGTTCAAAGTTCTCAAAGGTTCATCCGGTCGTTTGAAAGTCCATCAGTTCGCACGTATTGAGTCAGGTCGTTTTAAATTGATCCATGTCATAGCAGTCCGCACAGTGTGTCAATCTTCAGTTCACACAGAATATTCACCAGTTCGAGTACCAGTCTTATTCTGTTAACTGATAATTCTTTAAACTGATCATTTGCTTGTTTGGTTCAGGTGATTCACGAGGTGAACCAGTTCATTTGAAAGCTAGTTTGAGAAATTCTCCGATATCAAATCATGAGTGAAGATTTTTACAACGCATTCGCAACATCTCCGACTACTCCGGGTGACATTGCTAAGAACATGACAATGGAGAATGAAACCGGAACAATGCAAAAACCCCCGAAACTTATGGGAATTGAAGATTATCACGGATGGAAGAAACAATTTGAGAATTGGGTTCAGGCGAATCATCTAAAAGCTTGGGAGAGCATCGAAACTGAATATGAGAGGCCAAAGAATTCAGCGGGAGTCGATAAAATCATTTCAGAATTCACAGAGCAAGAAAGAGAAAGTTACAAAGGAGAAAAGATGATGATCAATTTGTTACAACAAGCTGTTAAAGAAGATATATTTGTGTTGCTTCAACATGATGAAAACGCTTATTCTATCTGGGAAGCTCTTGAAAAGAAATTTGAGGGAAGTACTAAGATGTTACAGAGTAAAGCAGCATTGTTGAAAAAGGAATTTGAACTGTTTACATGCATGCCTGGTGAAACAACAAAGAGTCTTATTGAAAGATACTGTCATCTTGTACGCACTATGTCAAAGTTGAAGATTACAAAAACTCCAGCAGAATGGGTTGAAAAGCTTGCTGATGCGTTACCGCAACAGGAATGGGGTACATATCTGATGATATTGAAAAATTCCGGACAGTTTAGAAGGTTATCGATTGCACAGTTTATAGAGAAGTTGGAGGCACAGGATCTGGAACAGCAGAAAATTGCTAGAATGAACAGTTCTACTCATCAACAAGATATTAAATTGTACTACAAAGGAAATGTTCAAACTGCTGAAGCAAGTCCAAAGATACAAACTGCATTTAGTGCTGGAAATCAATCTACACTAAGGAGTCAAGGATCAGTCAACACTAGTGGTTTCTCAACGGTGAATCCTCCAAGTGTTCAAAGTTCATCTGCTGGAAATGGTCATCTAATTCAGTGCAATGTGGCTTTACATCTTCAAAATGGACAAAATTATTCTGGAGAGATTGTAAAGAATCATATGGGATTATTGGTCACTGCATTAGAGTCTTATGAAGGGTTAATTGCCGGAAGAATTGGTGATCCAATGCTCACAAAGGAAGATTATGACCAAATCGATGCAGAGGAGCTGGAACGGATGGATATTAAATGGGCTTTAGCTAGTGTTTTGAGGAGAGCAGAAAAATTTAGATTGGTTACAGGAAGAAATGATTTCTTAGATGCAAACCTTTCTAATCTAGGATTTGATAAATCTAAAGTTGTCTGTTTTCGTTGCAGGGAGAAAGGTCATTTTAAAAGAGAGTGCAAGAATCAGGAGCCGAGAGGAGCAAAGGAGTCGTCTGGGAAAGATGATTATTATAGGAAATCCATTTATCAGCAAATCACTCATCAACCGCATCAACAAAAAGAAGTTCAAACGGCACATGGAAGAATGATCGAAGATGCAAACAAAAAGGCTTACTATGGCAACATGGATCAAGATGACGAGAAAGTGGCTGATGGTTTTAGCTGGGACAAGTACATTCCAGCTGATCCTAATGTTAAAGCTTTTATTGCACATATTGTTCAAAAGCCAGAAATGTTGAAGGAATGGATGGAAGTGTTATCTGATGAAGAGAAAAATGAAGATGAAAGATCTGTTTCATCTGAAAACAGTTCATCAGAAACAAGTGATAGTGATGAAGAGATGGAACAGATAAATTTGGGAAAAACTCATTTATCTTTTGACACTTTTGAATTTTATTTTGCAGAAAAATTGAAGAAACTGAAAGAAAGGAAAGCTGCAAAGAAAATGAAAGATGTCAAAGTGATTGAGAAGATAGTTGAAGTGGAAAAAATAGTTGAAGTCGCGAAGATTGTTGAAATCACAAAACCTTGTCTTACTTGTTTAGAGTCATGTAAACAATGTATAGAGAAAGATGAGAGGTTTAGTGAGTTAGAAAAGTTGAAAGAAAAGTTGTTGTTTGATGTAAAAAACTTAAAAAAGTCATATGATGTATTGAACAGAACTGTGAATAGTCTGGAAAAGACTAACTCTGAAAGAGAGAAAACTTTGAAGATGTTGAATTCTACTATGATGACAAAGCAGAAAGAGATCAACTTGTACATAGAAGAATGTGCATAGTGGAAGAAAGAGTTGGATAGTGAAGCAACTGAGAATGAAAGAATCAGAAGATTGCTACAAAGTTACAAAGGTTGTGACTACATAATTGACAGAATTAATCCAACAGTTGAAGGATTTGAAGCGTTTAAAGGTGAAGAAACAAAGCCAAAGAAGAAGAAGGATACTGGTAAGAAACAGGGTGTCTGTTATAATAAGTGTCCGCCTCCGATTTGGGAAGGGTACTCGTCTAGAAAACCTAACGAGGAAGAACTAAAAAAGGCAGTCAATATAAAGTTGGAGTCCGAGATAACTGATGTTTTACCAGATAATATTGATGTCACATTCACAGCGTCCGACACAGATCATGAGTCAGAACTGATAAAACGAGTGGTCGATCAGGTGTTGGATAAGGATGAGGAGTCAAAGTCAAAGTCTGAGTCCAAAAGTTCGTGTCAGTCAGTTGGGAGTTCAAGTTCGTCCGAAAGGATTTCAAAATCGTCGGGAAAATGGGTTTATAGTAAAGAGTTTTTATTGTCAAAATCTAATTTGAATGATGAAACATTTGAAGTTGTGTATACTTTGAATGATTCTGACAAATTATATTTTGATAAAGAGTTTCCAATAAGAGGTGTTAAACCTGAAATGATCAAAAAGGTTTTCAAACTAACAGAAATTAATATTTCTGAAATAAAAGATGAAAATCTTACAAGAAAACCAAGACCTTACACCTCAAGAGTACAACAACGTTTGAACAAGAAAAAGGGTTACAATTCTGGTTCTGGTTTTCAAAAGAAACCAAACCACAATCGTAGCTACAAAAAGAAAGGAATTGGTTTTATTCCACCTGAAAACTATAAAATGAAAAATATGTTCGAGATTTTAAATAAAAAATGACATATGTTGCAGGAACTAGCCATGAAGAAGAAGCAAAGAGCTCATTCTGGAAACAATCAAATCAAGATTTTCTTGCTGAAAAGGAAAAGAATGGAGCTTATCAGAAGAAAGAAACTAGAACCTGTTTCCGATGCAATGAAGCTGGTCACATTACATGGAACTGTCCGAAAGCAACAAACACAAAACAGGGAGTTTCTGGAAAACTGAAAGAAGTTATTGTTGATAAAACTGAACAACCAACTGAAAAATTTAAAGTTTTAAAAAATTCAACATTTGAAGTTGGTGAGTGTTCGAAGAGATTTTACAGGCGAAGTGTTAAACTTGACAACCAAAAATGGGTTGTTAAGAAATCTGATGTAAAATCTGGCGATGAATCTGATTCCACAAAATCAGAGGAGCCACAGTTTGATGAGAGTGATGAAAACTCAGTTCCTTCAATGGATGATGAGATCTTTCCACCATTGAGAACTGAAAATTTTAAAAGGAAAACTGTAAAGTCTGAAATCTCAAATCAGGGTTATTCTGAGGAGGATAACTTTAATGTTGAGAAAGCGTTTAATGGGAAAGTTAAGAAGATTTTCGGAAAAATGGTTGAAGGGAAAGTAAAAGGGGTAAAGGAGTTTTATACTAAAATGAAAGCAACTTACACCCCAACTGTTTCTGAATTGAAAACACCCAAGGCTGGTCAGGCTTGGGTGGACATTTTCTTTGCTTGAAAAACCTGACTTGCCGGAGATCCCAAGTGTGTAATCGTGGATCAGGAATCGGCATCATTCTTGTTAAACTTGTTTTTATGAAAGATTTTAAAAGTGTTAAATTTTACAGGTTGTGAATTGCCGGAGCTTCCAGGTTGGTAAGTGTGAAGCAGGAATCGGCATCTTGATTGGTAAAATGGTTTGTGTAGATGATTTATTCCTACATGTGGTTATATGTTTTGGATATTCTTACAAGTGGTAAGAGTTTGATTCTGACAAAGTGATTACTCAAGGTCATTAGTTTGAACTTGATGTAATCCACATATTAATGATTGAATGGATAACATGATTAACCAAACCCTTAACTTTACAAGTGGTAAAACCAACAAAGCTTATTTTCCGGAAAAATCATTCTGATTAAAACAAACTTAAGTGTTTTGAAATCATAATGAGAAAATAGTTTTGTGTAAGGGGGAGTTCTGATTGTTTATGCCTAGTGGATGGAGAATTGATGCAATTTGATATCGGTTGTCAAGTTTATTGTACAGTTTGTTTTCAAATTTCCTAAAATGTGTTTGCATTTTAGGGGGAGTAGAAATTTTTGAAAATACAAAAACATTTGAAAATTTGAAAAAGACAAAAACATGATAAAATTCAAAAATGAGTTTCGTTGAGAAAAGAGGAAATGATAGTACATCAGTGGGCTGTCACAACATGCTAAAGAATTGGAAAGTTAAAATGTGATAAACAATCTCACTGAGGATATGCCAGTAGGTTTTTGCACATTTAGTAGATTGTGACGAGATATAAACCTATAAATCAAACTTGCTTATTATGTGGGTTAACAAAACTGCTTGGATATATAGGTAACCCCTGAAATCTTGTTTGAAAGGTCCCTTATTCTGAGATATAAGGTCTTTATGCTCAGTGATATCTGGGGTATTATCCCGGGACTTCTGCTGAATGGAAGTTCTGACCTAGTCCTCGGATAATACTTTCCGCAAATGCTTGAAACATAGCATCGCCCTCAGCAAATTGATGAAACAATAAAATTGATAGTCATTGTTGTTGTAATGCAAAAGATCCTCTAAAGGGGACATACCCAAAAGAGTCATGATCTCTCTGCTGAACGGTAGTTCTGACCTGAGCTCTCATGATTCTTCATAAGTTATTAACCCCTTACAGATATCATCTGTATACTCACCTGTAAGACTGAATATTGGGATTTGGATACGGGAGTATATTCAAGTAGTGGGACACACGGATAAGTTCAAGTCTTTAAAACATTAACATCATATCTCGGATCAATTGAACTTTGTGTGAAAATTTAAGTGGACAAATATACTGACAATCTAGGTGAATTGTTTAGAACTTAAAATGAAATTAAGCTTAACGGTGTTGGTGATTTGTCTCAAAAACTGATATGATCCTCTTACACGAACTCACAAAAATATTGTTTGTAAATATTTCTTTACTGCATTACATGTTTTTATTTCAAAATCCAAAAAGAATTTCAGTGTGTTTTAGCATAAAGTTTTCAAAATCCAAAAGATTTTTGACGACTGATATTGAAAAGTTGATTTTCAAAATTCTGAGTGCTAAACATGATGACTATGTTGTGAGGGGGAGTCTATGTGTTTGAAAATCAAATATAGTTTAATCTATTTTTTTTAAATGGTTCATCAGGTTTATTATTGATAAGATGTTTCTTTTGAGAGGGAGTTTGAGTTGATGTTTACAAATTATTGTTTTAAAATTGTAAAATTTACTTTGAGGTAGAGATGATGCAGGTTTGAAGAAAAGCTGGATGTGAGCCAGGTAGATCGATTCTGAGAAGCTTATGTTTGAAAAGCCAGATTACGATATTTGAGAATTCTGAAGACAAAGCATGAGCCAGGCAAAGATTGAATCTGTGAAAGCCAGACTACGATCCTGAAACAGATGATGCTGATGAACTGAAGAAATGCCAGCATATCGCAAGGGGGAGTCTGAAGACCTGAGAGAAAAGATTGAGAGAAAGAAGCCCAGAGACAGATCAAGACTGAAGATGCAAAGACTCGACACTTAAGACTCGTCAACATCTGAGGGGGAGTCTGTTAGTGCATTCATCTGTCGTCTTCGTCTTATGTCGAATCTCAGTCTCGTTGCGGTTTAGAACAAGGATTATGTCGTCATCATCATGATTACATCATCATTGCATCACATTCACAAAGCAGAATGTTAAATCACATGAAACAAAATAGATTTGTAATTAGTGTGATTTCGCTCCAAACATCACGTAAAGGTGATTTCGCCCGGAATCAAAAGTTCTGATTCCGCTCTTGTTGTAACCGTGTCATTTCGGGCGGAATTAGAATACTATATATAGGCTAGCATGAGCGAAATTAGAAAAGAGTTCTTGTATTCCATACCGAGATGCTTCCGGTGTGACGTTTGCATGTAATCTGTTATAAATCAATACAAAAGGTGTTTAAAAGTGAATTGCTTGCTGTTTCTACATCAGTTTCTTGTTTTCCGCACCTGAAACTGATTAAAACTCCTCTGAAAGACTCATTCGGGTCAGAATACGATCCTACAGGTTTGATGAAGTTTGAAGCGTTCAAGGATTTTAAACACTGGAAGCCACATCAGCCAAAGAAAGTAAAGAAAGTGGATCCAGTAACTGGTATAGAAGAGACGATCTTGAAAGTCAAGAAGCCCAGAGTGATGAAGAACATCCCGTTGCCGAAAACGGAACAGGATTTTCAAAAAGGGTTCTTGTGTTGGGTGTACAGTTGTATGTCTACTGAAGCTGTGATAACGTACAAGGCAGAGAATGAGATAAGATACATTCATCTGTACGATCCGATGTGGATTGTAAACTGTTCAGCGAAAGACATTGAATGCTTGTTCATGAACAAGATATGTTTCAAAGCTGAAGATAAAGATCAAGCTATGCAATTTCAGAAAGTCGTTACTATCTGCTTTCAAAAAGGAATCAATTCTGAAAATAAATGGTCGACTATGTAGGATCGATATACGACCTGAACGAGTCGGTACAGGTCAAATCGAACTCGTTAGAGTGGCGGAAACACACTAAAAACTATGAATCACTGAAAGAAATGGTTTAGAAGAACAAATATACACTTTAATACTTGTTTCCATTGATAATCAACGTGAATACACTGTAGAAATTTTGACAGCACTTCGTTACACTTCACTGATTTCGTACCAAATGAAAACGCGAAGTCTCCTATTTATAGGAAACTGATTTCGCACGAAATGGTAACACACCATTTCGTACGAAATGACAACTTCCATTCTGTACGAAATGGTTAACACCCATTTCGTGCGAAATGGCACTAAACACATAAATACATTACGTTTCGACATATTTCACCCTATTACAAACTATCGACACGACCTAGACTGGCGACATAGGCGATAGACATTATGTATCAACAAACTCCCCCTTGGATATTGCCGGAGTCTTCAGTCTGTCGGTCTTCAGCACTTCACAACGACTTGAACTTTTCTTCTCGAGGCTTTGGCTTCCTCCTCAACAAACTCTTCAACTTTTCATTTTCTCTCTCCGCTTTCGCTTTTTCTTCAGCCTGCATTCTCATGAAACTTCCTCTCCACAAACGATCTTTCTCTTCATGCTCTTTCTTTTTCTTTTCAGCTTTTAGAGCTTCTTCCTTTTCAATATCCCACCATTTAGTCGACCATTTATTTTCAGAGTTGATACCTTTCTGAAAGCAGATAGTAACGACTTTCTGAAACTGCATCGCTTGATCTCTGTCTTCAGCTTGATAACATATCTTGTTCACAAACAAACATTCAATATCCTTTGCTGAACAATTTACAATCCACATTGGATCATACAAGTGGATATATCTAATCTCTTTCTCCACCTTGTATGTGATTATTACTTCAGTATATATGCAGCTGTATACCCAACATATGAACCCTTTATGAAAATCCTGTTCCATTTTCGGCAACGGGATGTTCTTCATCACTCTGGGCTTCTTGACTTTCAAGACCGTCTCTTCTATACCAGTTACTGGATCCACTTTCTTTACTTTCTTTGGCTGATGTGGCTTCCAGTGTTTAAAATCCTTGAATGCCTCAAACTTCATTAACCCCCAAGTCGGTATATCACGAGTTTTCATAGGATACGTCAATGTTCTCACTTTGGGAAGTTCTTCGACATCCCACCAAGGCAGTGTCATAATATCCTGTATATATTCAAAATATTGAACTCCAAACTCCCTTCGAATGGCATACATGTTCACTTGCGGTAGAAAGCCCCAGCTGATAATATCGCCCATCGACACTCCTCTGTCTCTTTTGTAATACTTCAAGGGCCTTTTAAACTTTATTTCAACATCTTTCTTAAACCATTTTTTGCCTCTCTTCTCGACGTTCATCTCTAGTCGTACCATCAGGATTCTTATCTTTCAAACACTCTACAACTTTCCTTCTCAATTCATCTCTATTCTCTTGAGTGAAGAATTCAACAAGAGTAGTAAAGTCAGATGTATCAATATCAGCATTTTCATCATCACTCCAATCTTCAATCTCAAACCTATCATAATTATCAGCCTCTTCAACATACTTGTACTGATAGTCAGGTTGCTGATTGATATCAAAATCATTCAACTCATCTTCAAAATCAAACTTAAAATTGATATCATCAATATGTGTCATCTTGATGATCTCATCCATAGAATACGTATGTCTGATTTCACCCTCTTCAATATCTGGTTCAAGATGAAGAATCAATCTTTTATTCTCATCAACATTCTGATCTTTTACATGCTCCCCCTCACCCTCAACATTCTCAGGCTCTTCATTGACATCATCATTGAGATAATCATCAACATTTGCGTCTTTTGACGTTTCAGAAACTTTAATACCTGAAGCACCTTGATCATCATCTTCATTCCCGTCATCATCATCATGACTACTAGCCGAAAATACATCATCTACATCATCTTCCTCATCATCATCTTTTACTTCATCATCTTCCTCATCATCTTCATCATCATCAACATCAAATACATCATCAACTTCGACATCAGCATCGAATACCCCAGAGACTGAAGACAATGGAAGAAAACAGATAATGCTGGAGCTTCTGTTTTTTCTTCAGAAACATCAGCTACTTTTTCAACTACAACATCTTTGCCTTTATCTTTCATTTGAGCTTCCATTTAAGCTTTACGACGTGCTCTAACTTCATCACGCTTGATCTCGACAAATTCTTGTTCAACAGACTTATCAATCAACTTTTCTAACACTTTCCTCATCATAAACATCTCTTGTTCTTTTCTTGCATTGTTGTCTTCCAACTCTTTGTTTTTCAATTCAAACTACTTGTTCTGCTCATCCCTTCTATTCTTTTCTTCTTTCAACTCAGCAATCCGAACTTTCAGAATATCAATTTCAGATTGATCAGCTTCAATCTTTTTCAATAATGAGGAATTATCAGATTCAACCAACATCACACGCTTTTCAAGTTTCTTCTCACGATCTAAAAAACTTTTATTATCAACTGACACCACATCAACCTTTTGTTGTAATTTCTTCACAAGCTCATCATTTACGAAACTGAAATTAATATCAACCAGATTTGTGTTTTCAGGAACAGGAGGAAAGTTTGGAAATTGTGAAGAACCAGGTGTTGTAGTAGAAGGTGTTTGTGTAGATGGTGGTGTTTGAAGTATTGGTTAAGTTATTGGTGGTTGTTGTGGTGATGGTGACGGTGGTTGTTGTTGTGGTGATGATGGTTATGGTGATGGTGGTTGTGGTTGTGGTGATGGTGGTTGTTGTTGTGGTGATGGTGGATGTTGTTGTGGTGATGGAATAGGATTTGGTTGCTGTTTTGGTGAAGGTGGTGGTGGTAGTTGTGGTTCTTTAGTAGTTTTTGGTTTTGATTTTAGCACAATTTTCAATTTTCTTGCTGTTGGAGGTCTAGCACTTTTTCTTGCACTAGATTTTCTTCTTCCTCCAGATGACTGTGGTGTTTGTGATTGAGCAATCTGAGCGTGTTCTGGAGATGGAATATATGCATCATCATCATCATTTCCACTCCTCTTTCTTTTCTTTTGTGTTACTTTCTTAGAACTCACTCTCTTCCACCGTTCCGTTTCATCTATATCTTCTTCAGAACTAGAAGAACTTTTATCTTCTTTATCACCTTTTTCACCAGCTTCTTTATCAGCTTCAAGATTTGCATTAAGGTTCTTTAACAACTCTGCAGATTCAGGAGATAAACGACCCTGAATATTCTCATCAACAGCTTCAGTCTCTTCTTCCTCTGGTTCATCGTCCAGTAATGTATCTACCGCTTTCTTCTTTTAACGTTTCTGCGGTTGAGAGGAAGAACCTTCACTAGTTTGAACTTTAGGAGTCGTTTTTCTACTCCTCTTCTTCTTGCCTTCCTTTAAAAACCATTCATTACGTGTTTCTTTGAAATCTGCCATCTTTAGTAACTCATCATCAACACTCTTTTCCAATATCTCTTTTTCATTCCTCCACTTCATGTGATTTATCAGATCAGGATCAACATAATTCTTATCCTTTATAAATCCGAAGAATTCAGCTTTGATGCCCGATTCGGGATGATTCTTATGATACCTGGATAGCACAATCAACGTTTCATTATCCATGTGTTTTAAACCCAACAAATCAGTATTCTCATCCCTAACAAGATTTGGATACGCATGATCAAGAATAATCTGAATGAATCTTGGATAAATCCAAGTTTTACTCCCAGATATAATGTTTTCCTTCAAGTAATGAAAAACCATTCTCGAGAAGTTGTATTTCTTGTTTAGAACCAACACAGTCACCATATTCATCTGATAATCACGCAAAATATCATAACCTCCTTTTCGGTGACTCAGTGCATGAAGAATCGAATGTATGAAAAACTTGTCTGGTTTAGAAAAACAAGATTTCAAATAATTTGCGTTGTTTAGAGGACCACTGTAACCCATTCTAAGCATGCATCCTTTGACCATTCTTTCTTGGAACTTTGTAGGTGAATTTTCATCGTCCGGAAAATTAATCACCTCTCGAACAAGCTGCTCTGTTATAACAATTTCCCTGTCTTCCTTATCCAAACTCACAATCGAAGTAATAACTTTGTTCTCTTCGTCATACTTTGCATTTTCCCAGAAGCGCTGAATGTGGGAGCTAAATACCAAGTGCTGATTCGTCAATGCCTTCTGTATTGGTAATCTATTCATAAACTCCAGAATACTTTTAAAGGCATCCATTTTTGGCAACTTCTCATTATATACACAACAGATGTTGTGCAATGGATCGAACAGAACATTCAAAGCCTGAAAAGTCCAACAAATATTCAAGTTAGAAACATTTCGAACAAATTTCAAAGACTTCATCTTTCACACGAAATCATATTCACACGAAATGATCATTTCGTGTGAAATGATCAATGTCAAATGATACATCATTCAAACTGTGACACCTGTGTCACTTCAACCATCAAACAAATACCAAACCAATGAAATATTGTATTTCATACTTGGGATTTGTATAAATACGTGTATCGTTTGCACATATTAATTGTTGTTCGATTTCGGGCTCTAAATCACTTTCTGGAAGGTTATATGCGCACTGATGCTTAACTATAATCAGTTTAACGCGACAAACACTCTGGAATAGTGACATGGGCTTAACATACCTTAAATAACCCTTACCTAACTTAGAAATAAGTTTTGGAAGGTTTGGTGTGCCGAAATCAAGTTTATTCGCTTAGAGGGACTAAATTCAACAAACTGCGAAAGTATGTCAATTTGTACTGTAACAGACATTCCGGAACTTGATCATAAGTTAAACACACCCTAAATATCCTTTACATAGCTTAGAAATAGGCTTTGTGGGGTTCAGTGTGCTAAAATAAACTTTTGGTCATTCAGAGACTAAAATCATCAAAAAGTGCACAAGTTTGTATTTTCGCGCATATCTTACGTTCTGAATACATCCGGACATCCAAAAAATTTTGGATCGTACACGCGTCCGTTACGACTTCCGTCGTAATTAACCGAACAACGCAACCGTACGGCCAAACGAACCGACATCCGAGATATTTTTGAGCACATTTTAAGTTCCCTATAATTTAACTTCATTTTAGAGCTTTGAAATGGGGTTAACGGGGCTTAAACGTGTCAAAAATGCATCAAAAACCAAGTTTGGGGCTTCAGGGACTAAAATTGTCATTTCTGAAAGTTGCTGGTCTGCAGGCCCCTTACGGACTGTATGGAGACTTGCTTGCGGTCCGTAAGCAGGTGCCAGACATCAGAAACATGTTTCCTGCTTGATTCAGCTGTTCCACACTTATGCACATGGTTTTGGGCAATCTATGGGCTGGTTTGGAGGCTCCCATGGTATTCAAATCAGTGGGCACGAGGTGTACGGCTGAGATTAAGGCTCGGGAATCAAGAAACGATCCTAACGGTTCTAGAAATCCTATATAAACCCCACCCCATATGTTGCAAAACCCACATTTGATCTGAGTTTTTCTCTAAGTGGTTGTGTTTATACACTTCCTACCTGAGATTACTTGGAATCAAATCTCTTTGGACCCGTTTGTAAGTCCTCTTTCGTTCTTTTCTTTCGTTTTAGCGTTAAAGTCAAACTACATTTGACTTTCTTCATTGACCAGTTTATGGTCTATGCGAAGTTCGTTTGAACTTCATAACATGAGCGTAATCACGATGGTTATAGTCCCTAGTGATTACCACGTTATCTAGGTTTAGTGACGAGTCGTAGTTTCGGCCAAAATGCGTATTCTCGCGTATTTTGTAACCAAACTACTTGTGGGTATCAAAACCGTTTGTTTTGATACCAAACCTATTTTTAAACCTTGTTAAACATGTTTTAACATGTTTAACTCGTCACTTTTAGATTTGTGCTTGTCTAGGGTCGTAAGGTAAGCGATCTAAACAATCGCTTATAGTTTCGAACCCGACCCATTTGATCGATCATTAGGATCCGACCAAACACCTTAGGTGACCATAGTTGTAATAGGGAATAACCTTCCGAGGCTATACCTTATGGTCACGTCGTTTAAGTAGTTGTATGATAAGTAGTCCTTATGCCTTAGGAAAATTACCAAAATGCCCTTTTTGCGCCAAAATTCATTTTAAGCCTATGTAACATAACTTTTGACATATAAACTGATTTGAAAACAATATTAAACATGTTAAGGCATATCTTACTTGTCATAGGGCTAGTTAGGCGGTCCGAACGCGTTTTACGCAAACGACGCGTTAAAGTAGCATAAGCTACCTAAACGGGTCGTAATGGGTCGTAAGCACTTAGGTTAGGTTTCATTTTAGTATGTAGGCTTTGTTAAACCATATCATATGAGTTCCAATAATCATTTGGTTTACGAAACCTCCTACTATCCAATCTCCCGATTTAGGTCCGGTTATTTATGTAGTTATCTATATAGGGTGCCGTTTGATTCCTTGATCTTCTAGCCTTGCTTGGTGGTTATCTTAGGACTTCTGAGCAATCTCAAGTGAGTACATAGACCCCCTCTTTTTAAATGTTTTCAAGGTGATTATGTGAGTACATAGTCCCCTCTTTTACTGTTTTTCAAACTGTTTTTGGGGTGAAACACATGTGCCTACTTGTTACTTTCGTGCTTTCCATGTTTTCATGTCATATACTTGCTATGTTCATTAGTACACTATTAGTACATGATTTCAATTATGTTTTGCTATGTATGTTGACTGCGCATGCTAGCACATTGATTTACATTACATCTTGTTTTGCTATGTATGTTGACTGAACATGCTAGCACATTGATTTGCATGACTTTTCTGCTATGTATGATGACTGGGCATGCTAGCACATTGTTTTACATGACTTTTCCTGCTTTGTATGTTAACTTAGCATACTTAGTACATTGTTTTACATTGCATCTCTGTTGCATATGTTCTCGTAACATATGGACACATTGTTTTACATCTTTACCCTGTATGTTTACTTAGCATACTAGGTACATTATTTTCATAAAACATGTTTACATTTGGTATATCATTCGGTTTGTTTAACGGGACTAAATTACATTCATTAACACCGATCATGCCGCTCGGTAGTAGGTAGTGGTACCATAGGAATTGACAACTCCCGTTCCTGACATCCTAGGTATGTTTGGATGGAAGGAATGACCGAATTCGATAAAACATAACACAGATAGACCTTTAATTTGTTTAAGGGCTTATCACCACAGTCACAAGGCTTGGATGTATGCATTTTCACAACACCGCATAAATGTTTGTATTCAGTATAGCATGCATTTCCTCAAAACATAACGTTGATTTAAACCACGTTTTACTTCAATACATTGTTTTGTACATTTTTACCTATGGCTCAGTGGATATATATATATATATATATATATATATATATATATATATATATATATATATATATATATATATATATATATATTTCACTAGCCATACATGACATTTTGTTTACACATTACATAATTGACATTTGACATAGACACTTTGATATTGATATACATATTTCATGGACTACATTTTGACATAAACATTTTGACATGGTTTACACAAAGACATTTGACAAATGGTTTAGACATGGGCAATTTACATTGGTGGTTTGTTTGGGTAAAGTGATTTAAGTAACGAGGCGTGTGTAATATGATACAAGCATGGTGGATACGTCGTTGGTACTTCCTATATATAAGTGCTTGTATGGTATTACATATCGTAGCGCTATTTGAATCATTTCAATTTAGACATATAACATTTTATACAAATAACATATTTTTCACAAGACATTGTTTTACAAACAACTTATTTTATACAAAACTCATTTTACTTGATTATTCATTTAACCTCACATTACTCTTTTACATATCATCTACTTTATCATCGCTTTTCAAATGATTTATAAAACAAAACATTTTACAAGGATCATGACTGACTTTTGTTACACAACCTTTTTCTAAACTTATAAGTCATGAATCCTATTTTCACAAAACCTATGTATCTCACAGGCATTTTTATGCTGACGTACCTATTTTCACATGTGTTTCAGGAAATGATGCATAGGACTTATCAAGATACACTTAGGCGGACCTTGGGCCTTAGTGACAATAAAAGATGCAAGACTAGTTAATTTGTGTTATACTTCTTTGTTTGTTAAAACATTGTAACTCTTTTAATCAATAAAACAACATTTAAATTTCCATGTGTTATGAAACAATGATTCTGTTACAACACTCCCCGATGATTCCGCCACGATTTGTTGTTTTACGTGGTCAGGGTGTGACAGAAAAGTTGGTATCAGAGCTCATGGTTATAGGGAATTAGGTTATTAGTAATGCTTTGACCTAGTCTATAACCTTCCTAGGACCCTAACGCGAGTTTACTTGCGTTTAGTCATAATACAATACCGTCACCTATCCTTAGGCGACAACCACAACAAGAACACAAATTTCAAAACCACTTTGAAAAGCAATCATCTGTTCTAGGATGATTAATTACTAGGTTTTGAACCCTATAAGTTTTCAAATCTCATCAAAGTTTGGGTCTTTTGATGTGAACACATGCAAACTGGAAGGGTGAATGCCTGTACTCTGAGTTTTCTGTCTAAGGCTAGAGTGTTCGTACAAATCCGCAGAATCGGACCAGTCACTCTTACCTGGGAACTCTTAGGGTGAGTGTTCACTTATAGGCGAGCATGTCTTCAGTGATACATTGATATGACCCGTTTACTATGATTAGTCACCGTCTCATTTGTTTGCCTTAGGTAACAAACAAATGATCGCAATTTTTATGCGTTGCCATTCTGTTTTGACTATCCGATAACCTTTCACTTGTTTCTTCCTATGTCTTTCATTTTCTCCTAGAATGTCTCTTCCTCTCAGCAACTGTCAAATGTCCGAGCAAACAGCCAAATTTGCCCAGCAAATAGGCGAAGTGATTCTGAAGACTGTGGATTTAGGCATTTCCATGTCTCGTCTCAACAATGAAGCCACTCAAAAGTCACCAAAGGAAGCAGAAGTCAAGCCCGCACCAAAATCAAGGAAGCGTAAGGCTTCAAGGAAACCCGCAGCAGTTACACCTAATCAAGCGGGACCTAGCCAAGTGGCAAGGCCACCAGCTAGGAAGCCGTACTTAGGAGCTGCTCCTTGGTGCAAGCAATGCAACCGTCATCATTCAAACCTCTTACCCTGCTTCAAATGTACCTACTGTGGACGGTGGGGACATTTGGTTAGCATATGCCACTTTGCTATCCAAAACGAAGCTGCTATAAACCTTGCTGCTACCCAACTCCAAGTCAACCCTACTCAAGCTCATTTTCCGTCTGGTACTTGCTACAACTGTGGCGAGACAAGCCATTTCAGGAGCAAATGCCCAAAGATTGTCAATGCAAATCCAACCCTTGGATGAGCATTTGGCTGATTAGAAAAAGCTGTTGCTTTAAATAATTTGTATCTGTTGCTTTTGTTTCTTTTATTGAACTCGGAAACAATATGTTCAGTTTATGAATAAATTGTTGTTCACAATTCTGATATACAAGTGTTGTTACATATGTGTATGGCATTTCCCTATGATACCTACATCAAGGAACTATGTTCTTTAAAAACTACACTTGTGATTCTCCCTTTCAAGTGATCGCTCATGATTTTCTCGAAAAAAAATTTAAGTACTCGTTTCATTCTAAGAAACGAAGTACATGAAATGAAGTGACATTATGAGTAATCGTGCTTTTCGCACATCTGTGCCTTTGAATCCTTGGTTAGATAACTAAGGGTATTTTCAAATCTCATACCCATTACGTTCTGATTTTTCAACATGCATAACATAAGTTTTCAAAACAACCTCCATGATTTAAAAAACATAGTCTATGTTTTCAAAAACAACCTCCATGATTTCAAAAAACATTGTCTATGTTTTCAAAACAACCTCCATGATTTCAAAAACATTGTCTATGTTTTCAAAAACAACCTCCATGATTTCAAAAACATTGTCTATGTTTTCAAAACAACCTCCATGATTTCAAAAACATTGTCTATGTTTTCAAAACAACCTCCATGATTTCAAAAACATTGTCTATGTTTTCAAAAACAACCTTCATGATTTCAAAATGTTATTAATACAGTATAATTACTTATATCAAGTGCATGATTTCAAAAGCATCATTCATGTTTTCAAAAACCTTATACATAATTTCAAAATTCATCTCGCATAATTTTAAAACATTTTTACAAGTATACCTACCTAATACACCTACTTTATGATTTCAAAAGTATTTTACATAAGGTTTCAAAAGCATTGAACAGATTTTTTTTAAGAACTCCATGCATAGTTTTCAAAAATATTCTCCTCATACATTGACTTAACCTTCAAATTCCCCTTCATATGTCGCCTTGACATATCCAGCATCTCAACTTCATAAGCATTTTTACTTCATGTTTTGACTTAAGCACATCCAGTGCAAGGTTTCAAAACATCTGGAACTTCAAAAATCCATATGGGATATTCTTATCTTCACATTAGACCCTTGTGGATGATTATCATTCAAATTAGAGTCCTTAATTGGATTCCTTGTATGCCTTAATTCGAACATTTCGATTCCTTATAATCGAAATCGAATTTTCTTTTTTAGATCTTTCTATCTTTATAGTTAGATTCTTGGAAATATTTAAAGAACCAATCAAAATCCACTGATTGGATACCTGGTGTGCTTTGAATACATGTGCACAGTTAGCAGAAAAAATTAACAAAATGATAACAAATCTAAAATCAAGTTAAACAATTATGTGATTATGTGTTTATGCATTTTGTGTTTTCTTTTACTCACTTTTGTGTTTTTGTATACTCTGGATATTCGTTATCCAAATCCTCGTAGAACCTTTCATATCTTCATATGAGGGATTCGTAGTAGGATATTCAAAAAGGTACTACCTTAAATCCTTAATGGGCTTCTACGTAATCGTTAAACCCTTGGATTACATAGTACCATTCCATCTTTCAAGAAGACCCCTTGAGTGGTCTTGTCAGAAAGATTGATTCGGAATCTGGTTAATAATAACATGTGATGATATAAGCTGAAAAGACTCCTTGGTAGTCTATTTAAATCATTTATTTATTTAATTAAAAGGACCCTATGGTGGTCTAGTCACAATCATCACAAGCTCGTTCATTATTTCCTTCCCCTACACATTGTAAGATGCACTACGTGACTATGCAAGGAATTACGTAATTATGGATGCATACATAATTACGAAGTTCAGTGCATGGAAACCATAGAAAGACTTATTATGTGTAAGAACCGATAGTGACAACCATAACGGAATGTGAACAATGTAATAGAGGTACGGTGGACGCACCAATAACGCTTTATATACTTGTATATAAGTATCCCTCTCACATTGCAAGCATGATGTTATTTAAAGTTACTAGAAGTTTAGGACTCTAACCAGTGTTGTTTGATCTTTTCAACTTCATGTTTCAAGCTCTCACAAGTTTCCTCTAAAAATAAATTTCGGGACGAAATTTCCTGAAGTAGGGGAGACTGTGACACCTGTGTCACTTCAACCATCAAACAAATACTAAACCAATGAAATATTGTATTTCATACTTGGGATTTGTATAAATACGTGTATCGTTTGCCCATATTAATTCTTGTTCGATTTCGGGCTCTAAATCACTTTCTGGATGGTTATATGCGCACTGATGCGTAACTATAATCAGTTTAATGCGACAAACACTCCAGAACAGTGACATGGGCTTAACATACCTTAAATAACCCTTACCTAACTTAGAAATAAGTTTTGGAAGGTTTGGTGTGCCGAAATCAAGTTTATTCGCTTACAGGGACTAAATTCGACAAATTGCGAAAGTATGTCAATTTGTACTGTAACGGACATTCCGGAACTTGATCACAAGTTAAACACACCCTAAATATCCTTTACATAGCTTAGAAATAGGCTTTGAGGGGTTCGGTGTGCTAAAATAAACTTTTGGTCATTCAGAGACTAAAAGCGTCAAAAAGTGCACAAGTTTGCATTTTCGCGCATATCTTACGTTCTGAATACATACGGACATCCAAAAATTTATGTAATCATTAAAATATTTTATTTTAGTGATTGGCTTGTCAAAAATCCATTCGTCGCGCATTTTGGATCGTACACGCGTCCGTTACGACTTCCGTCGTAATTAACCGAACAACGCAACCGTACGGCCAAACGAACTGACATCCGAGATATTTTTGAGCACATTTTAAGTTCCCTATACTTTAACTTCATTTTAGAGCTTTGAAATGGGGTTAACGGGGCTTAAACGTGTCAAAAATGCATCAAAAACCAAGTTTGGGGCTTTAGGGACTAAAATTGTCATTTCTGAAAGTTGCTGGTCTGCAGGTCCCTTATGGACCGTATAGAGACTTGCTTGCGGTCCGTAAGCAGGTGCCAGACATCAGAAACATGTTTCCAGCTTGATCCAGCTGTTCCACACTTATGCACATGGTTTTAGGCAATCTATGGGCTGGTTTGGAGGCTCCCATAGTATTCAAATCAGTGGGCACGAGGTGTACGTCTGAGATTAAGGCTCGGGAATCAAGAAACGATCCTAACGGTTCTAGAAATCCAATATAAACCCCACCCCATTTGTTACAAAACCCACATTTGATCTGAGTTTTTCTCTAAGTGGTTGTGTTTATACACTTCCTACCTGAGATTACTTGGAATCAAATCTCTTTGGACCCGTTTGTAAGTCCTCTTTCGTTCTTTTCTTTCGTTTTAGCGTTAAAGTCAAACTGCGTTTGACTTTCTGCATTAACCAGTTTATGGATTACGAAAATATACTATATACAAACATCTTTTTGTGAGTTTGTGTAAGAGGATCATATCAGATTTTGACAAATCACATGCACCGTTAAGCTTTAAACATTTTAAATTCTAAACGATTCACCTAAATTGTCAGTATACTGATCCACTTAAATTTTCATACAAAGTTCAACTGATTCGAGATACGAGATTAAGTGTTTTAAGACTTGGACCTATCCGTGTATCACACATCAGAATATACTCCCGTATCCAGATCCCAATATTCAGTCTTACAAGTGAGTATACCTAGATGATATCTGTAGGGGTGGTGCGAAACCTTGAGAGCTCATTATTTTGCTGAGATGAAGGCTCAACTTTTGGTGTGTCCCCCTTGGGGATCTTCTTTACAACAGCACATGGTTTTGCATAATAATTTATCTTTTTTGAGTTTGCAACCATTTTTTATGCTGAGGGGGGGGGGCTTTTATTTCAAGCAGCGTAAAGTATTCTCCGGGGACTAGGCCATTGCCAACGTAAAATCAGAAGTCCCGGGATAATACCCCAGATATCACTAAGCATAAAGACCTAGTATTTCAGAAAAGGGGACCTTTCAAACGAGATTTCGGGGGTTACCCATATATCCGTGAAAAGTTCAACACGAGATAAGCAAGTGATTTCTTTATGTTTATATCACAGTTTACTAAATGTATAAAATCTACTGACACATCATCAGTGAGACCGTTTATCACTATTAAACATTCCATATCTTTAGCATGCAGGGACCGTCTACTGATATACTATCATTTCCTCTTTTTCACAACAAAACACATTTTTCTTTTTCAGATGTTTTTGGATTTTGGAATTTTATCATGTTTTTGTATTTTCTGCAAATTTTCTCCCCCAAAAATCAAAAACATATTTTTGTGTTTTTGGTTTTATCAAAGCAATAAAGAACTGTACAGAAACATGACAAAAAGACGAAGCTCACTTCAGATCACCGTCCTCCTCGGTTTTACACTCGATCACCCTCCCAGAAAACAAATTTTTTATCCCGTTCAATTTTAGAAGATAATGAAATCTCGTTCTATTAAACGATTTTGTGTAAAAATCAGCTCTCTGATCATCGGGGTGTATATGTTTAATTCTAATCAACTTTTTCTCGTGACAATCACGGATAAAGTGATGTCGAATTTCAATATGTTTTGTTTTTTAGTGATGCAAAGGATTTTTAGTAATGTTTATCGCTGCCTCATTGTCCACATAAATTGGGGTATCCAAGAATTGCAAACCATAATCCCTCATCTGCTGCTGAATCCAGAGAATCTGGGAACAACAACTGGAAGCTGAAACGTATTTAGCCTCGCAAATAGAGAGAGCGACTGTGGTTTGTTTCTTGCACTGGCAAGTAATCAGCCGAGTTCCAAAGAACTGGCAACCTGCAGTGGTGGACTTAGCATTTTGCTTACATGACCCGAAGTCAGAATCAGAAAAGCCAGTTAGAGAGAAGTCACCAGATCGGGGATACCACAAGCCGAAGCTTGGACACCCTTTAAGATACCGTAGAATCCTCTTTACTATCATCAAATGAGATGCTCTTGGGCTTGACTGATATCGGGCGCAGAGGCAAGTTGGATACATGATGTCTGGTTGGGATGCGGTCAAGTACATTAGCGATCCTATCATTGACCGATACAACGTCTCTTCCACTTTTTTTCCGCTTTCATCCGGACAGATACCATGATTAATCGCCAGGGGGGTTGAAATAGGTGATGATCCAGACATGTTGAACTTGTCCAAGATATCATTCACATATTTAGTTTGATGAATGAAGATTCCTTCGGGCATTTGTTCAACCTGAAGCCCTAGGAAGAACTTCACCTCCCCTATCGAACTCATCTCAAACTTCTTTTTCATGACCTTCTCAAATTCTTTGCACAACTCATCGTTTGTCGAACCAAAAATGATATCGTCAACGTAGATCTGAACGATGAGTAGATGCCCTACAACCTCTTTTGTGAATAAAGTGCTATCAACCGTCCCTCTGACAAACCCGTTGGCTAGCAGATATTAGGAAAGCGTCTCGTACCTGGCTCTCAGGGCCTGGTGCAAACCGTATAATGCTTTGTCGAGAAGATAGACTTTATCTTTGTGCACTGGATCGGTGAAACCTGGTGGTTGTCCGACGTACACTTCTTCTTTGATTTTGCCATATAGGAATGCAGATTTGACATCTAGTTGGTAGACTTTGAATCCTTTCCACGACGCGAATGCCAGGAAGATTCTTATCGCCTCGAGTCTAGCAACAGGGGCATACACTTCTGTAAAATCTATCCCTTCCTGCTGACTGAACCCTTGAACTACCAACCGTGCTTTATTCCTCACAATCACGCCTCTATCATCGCGTTTGCACTTAAAAACCCATTTGGTCTTTATCAACTTTTGATTTTCAGGCAAATCCACCAATCTCCATACACCTAGCTTCTCGAACTGCTGCAGCTCCTCCTGCATTGCATTCACCCAGCTATCCTCTGTTAATGCTTCTTTGTATGTTTTTGGCTCTACCTGAGATATAAAGCATTTAAGTGAGAATTCTTCTTGTAACGGTGCAACAGAAGAATAAAAACAAGTAAGCCCTTTGTAAATTTGATCTCTCTTTTTCACGCCACTATGAAGCTCTCCGATGATTTGTTCTGAAGGATGATACGATAGAGTTCTTGGCATGACAGTGTCAGGCACGCTCACTTCCGATTGCATTGATGTGATATCTTGATCACCCGTGTGATCAACAGCATTTGTATTTCCAGTCGTTGGTTCCTCGCCATAAACCGGATCGGTTTCCGGTTCTGAGTCGTCGGATTGATCAAAAACTGGTACTGGTTCTTCTGGAGGTTCGTGAGCTGTTCCACCTGGTCCGGCCTCATGATCGTGTGTACCCACGGTGGATTGAGAAACTACCAACAGTCTCGGCACCTGTTCTTGCGATTGAGACTGTTGTTGTTGGTAAAGTAGTACGAGTTCCTCATCACTTGGCTCATTTGGCAATTGGAACGACTCCCAGAGTTTATCGTAGTTGAAAAGCAATCTGTTTCCAGGAAGTTGTTTCGGAGCTGTATGCCTTTGACAATCAACATGCTGAACTTCAATGATTTTCCTCAAGCTTGGAACAAATACTCGCTTCAGCGGACTTGAATAACCAACAAAGAAACCTTCATTAGCTTTTGCACCAAACTTACCATCTAGATCAATAAAAGTACATGGTGATCCAAACGGTTCTAAGAATTTTAAATTTGGTTTATAGTCGTGTAATAGTTCAAAGCAGGTTTTCTTGTGTTTCTTGACACTTAGAACCCGGTTCAGCGTATAACATGCCGTAGCGACTGCCTCATTCCAAAAATGGATCGGCAATTTGGAGTCTGCTAGCATGGTCCGGGCTGTCTTGATCAAAGTGCGATTCTTTCGTTCAGCGACGCCGTTCTGCTGTGGAGTATAGGGCGCACTGAATTCATGAAGAATGCCTTTGTCGTTACAAAACTCGAGCATACGATTGTTCTTAAACTCCGTGCCATTATCACTTCGAATTCTTCTGATTGGTAACTTGTACAGCCTCTCCATCTTCTTGAATAACTTCATCAACATATCAAACGTCTCGTCTTTGCTTATGGGGAACAACACCCAAGAAAATCTTGTGAAGTCGTCAGTTACAACTAGGCAATACGACTCTCCACACATGCTTTGAACATTTACCGGTCCAAAAAGATCCATGTGGAGTCTTTCTAGCGGTAGTTTGATTGAATTCAATAGCTTCTTTGGATGTGTCTTCTTGGTCTGCTTTCCCTTTTTGCACTCTACACAATCATCATTCAAGTGAAAATTTTTCAGATTAACACCTTTAAGATCTTTCATAATACAGCTGAACTCCCTTTATAATACAGTTGCACATCCTGTTGCACATTTGCAGAGTTCATCTTTCTGATCTTTCGAAGCTCTAGTTCATGTGCCTCTATCTTTTCGATGAATGTGCTCAAGTTAAACCCGACATACTCCAAATTATTTTTCAGAACCATCAAATATGTACCCCAATCATCATAGGGTAATGCATCCGCAAGCTTGTCCACCCACTCTTCATCAGTCTTAGTGATATTCAAATGTTTCATTTCAACAACAAGATGACAATATCTTTCTAACAGTTCTTTTGTAGATTCACCCTTAGTAGCTTTGAAGATATCAAATTCCTTCTTAAGCAATGCCGTCTTGCTCTTGATCATTGCAATGCTTCCCAAAAACTTAATCTTCAATGCATTCCAGATTGACTGAGCATCCCCGTGATGCTATAGAAGAATCAAGATATCCTCTTTGATAGCCTGCTGAAGTATGCTTACCATCTTCTTCTCAGCCTTAAAACTATCTTGCTCGAACGGTGTGAAAGTGCTAAGTGTCTTTTCAATTCCTGCTTCAGTAAGCGGAGCTACATACTTAGACTCTATTTTCATCGAACACTCGAAGTGGTTCGCTTGCACCCAGTTTCTAAACCTATCTTGCCAACCCGAGTAGTCCTCGATATTCATCAACTTTGGAGGCGTTTGCGTCGTACCAAGTTCATTCTCCATATTCACATTTTGAACAATACTTGCTGGAGACTGTGTAGGTAGACCATTCCCGAAGAACGCGTTGTAAAACTCTTGATCCATTTTTAATTTTGAAAAATTGTTAAGTTTTGAAAAATCAATCTTTCAAGCGAAATGGTTTCACCCAAAAACAACTTCTACACAAAAAGGATTTTCAAACGAAATGACTCTCGGACGAAATGGACTTTTCACACGAAAACAACTTTCAAACGAAAACACCTTGCTATTTCGTGCGAAATCAGCAAACAGATTGTTTTTAAACGAAAACCCTATGTCATTTCGTGCGAAATGATTTCAAATGCCTCTTTCGTGCGAAATGATTTGTGAAAATGATACTTTCAAACGAAAATGACTATTTCGTACGAAATAGACAAGTTTTTCAAATGAAATACTGCTCTGTCACACGAAATGGCTCATTTCGTACCGAATGAACATCATGATTTCAAACGAAATGGGTTTTTGCAACTTTTTGATCAGTTTTAGTCCGAATTAACTTCTGAAACTTTCCAGGATTGATTAAGACGATGTTTTACACGTTATATCAAAAACTCAATCCATTTTGACCGTGAAAAAGTTTAAAAATCCAATTCAAAGCACTGATTCAGTCGATTTGACTCATCCTGAGCTCTGATACCACCTGTAGGATCGATATACGACCTGAACGAGTCGGTACAAGTCAAATCGAAGTTGTTAGAGTGGCGAAAACACACTAACAACTGTGAATCAGTGAAAGAAATGGTGTAGAAGAACAGATATACACTTTAATACTTGTTTCCATTGATAATCAACGTGAATACACTGTAGAAATTTTGACAGCACTTCGTTACACTTCACTGATTTCGTACCAAATGAAAACGCGAAGTCTCCTATTTATAGGAAACTGATTTCGCACGAAATAGTAACACACCATTTCGTACGAAGTGACAACTTCCATTTCGTACGAAATGGTTAACACCCATTTCGTGCGAAATGGCACTAAACACATAAATACATTACGTTTCGACATATTTCACCCTATTACAAACTATCGACACGACCTAGACTGACGACATCGGCGATAGACATTATGTATCAACAGACTAAATGGAGGGAGATTGAAAAGGAAGAAGCTTTGAAAGCTGAAAAGAGAAAGAAAGATCGTGAAGAGAAAGATCGTTTGTGGAGAGGAAATGTCACTTTAAGCGTGAATGCAGAAACGCGTATGCTGATGAGTCTGAAAACCCACTTAGAGAAGATTATTACAAGAAGGAAATATATCATCAGAACAAATCGGAGCCGCCAAGAATGAAGCAGATTGAAGATAACAAAGAAAAATCTAGAGCTCTTGCGGTGATTCACGACGATGAAGGTTTTGACTGGAGCGAGTTGTTACCTGAAGAGGATGCGGTTGGATATGCTTTAATGGCAAAAACTGAACCTATTCCTTGGAAAGATAACAGATCTGAAGAACAGAAGTATAATCACAGAAGGTTGTTAGCCACGAACAAATTGATCAGATTATCTGGTATTTTTTCTGAGGCAAAAAGAGCAAAGAGATGGGATCCAGACAGGGAGTGTTATCTTGACCCCTATGGAAACATTGCTGTTGATCATAACACTCTTGATGTGGAAACCATAATCCAAGAGTATAAAATTGAAGATGATTATTGGCAAAAGAAATGGTGGGGAAGCGGAGAAGAAGAAGAAAAAGAGAAGAAGGAGAAAGAAGAGATAGAGAAGTCTAAGAAGATTGATACTGGAATCATTGACACGACACAGAAGTTGAATGCTGAAAACATGGGAAAGATGGCTGACAAGGTGCTAGCTGCTAAAGCACTTGAGGTAGACTCTAAATCCGTTTCTGAGTCTAAAAGCCAGGTCAGTTCAAACATGTCAACGACTGGGTCAGGTAAGAAAGTCAATGGTGATGCTGACTGCAAAAATTGCATCAAAGAGTGCAAAGTTTGTAGTACAGTCATTTATTCCAAGGATAAAAAGATTGAGGATTTGACTGCTAAAGTCAGAAGTGTTGAGGATCAAAACGGTGAAAGCTTCAACTGAACGATTAAAAGAATTAACTAACAAAATTGAAACTGATAAAATTGATCAGGAAAAGGTTAGGAAAGAAAATGAGAGGTTAGTTCTTGAAAATCGTCAGATCACTGAAAAATTTGAGAATCTTAAAAGCACGGTTAAAGATAATGATGATAGAAATGGTAAAACATATAAAGAAAATTGCCAATTACAATGTGTTTTGAGAATCAAAGAAGAATTAATCAACAAACAATTGGATGAGATTGCTAAATTGAAACTTCAGTTTGAAGAAGCCAAGATTGAGAATGAGCGTATCAATTTGAAATTGAACAGTTACAGCTCTACAAGCTTTGTTTTGCAACACATTATTCCCAAACCCATCGGGAAAGACAAAGCAGGCGAAGATGTATATTGTGATGGAACTGGGGTTGGGTTTCATTAAGTTCCACCACCAGTTCTAGACAATTATTCAAAAAAGCAATCTCGGTTGGTTAATCTTGAGGAAGAAAATGAACTGAAACTTCCTGATTCAATTGATGTTACATTTTCTTCATCATCATCTGATGATAGTGTTCAAACTGAGATTGTTAAAGGCATGGCTGAAATTGTTTTGGATAGTGATTCGGCTGAGGATGAAAAATGTTTTCTGGACAAGTACATTCAGAAACCAAAATCGAAAAACAACTTAGGTGATGAACCGGGTCTTGTGATGTACAAGATGGCTGGATCGGATAAGTTGTATTCGGATTCTAATTTTCCTCTGGAGAATGTAAATGTTTCAAAATTGACAAATGTGTTCAAAATGGTTGAAATTGATTTGTCTGAAGTAAAGAGTTTAAAACAAACAAAAAGGCAAATGAATTTTGAGAAAGATATAGCTTACTACAAGAAACCTGTAGTTCCGCCACGTTTTTATAACAACAATCGAAACAATTGGTCGGGTGGATATCAGGGTGGTAAGAACTATCAAAGAAAGAATTTTCAAAACAAAAGGTTTGCTGAGAAGAAAGTGTTTGTGAACAGTTCAAGTTCACTTTCTGATGAGGAAAATGAATTTTTTTCAAAATCAAATGAAGAATTTTTTGCGAAGAGAGCCTCACAACCTCAGTCTGAAGGCACAAGTCGAGTAGTTGACACTCGTACGTGTTTTAGATGCAACAGAGTTGGTCACATTGCAAGAAATTGCACCAACTTCAAGCCTAAGACTGAAGTTGTTAAGAATCAAAAGAAGAAGGTTGATTCAAAAGGCAAAGTTCCAATGGTTGTTGAGAAAATTTTGAAAAATGAGAAAACAAAAGTCAAAACTGAACCTGTTAAAAATGTGGTAACTAAAAATGACAAATTTTACAAACGGGTTGCATCACCTCAACAAACATGGAAGCCAAAAGTGGTTGAAAAGAAACCAAGTTCTCTAAATCCAAAGGTTTCTGAGAAAGAAAAACAATCATTTTCTACCACTCTGGTAGAGATGAATGTTCCTGTTGATTACTATGAGAAAATTGACAAACAAGAGTCTGTTATTTCTGAGAAAAAGATTGTTTCAAAGAAAAATCAAACAACCGGTCAACTTAAGATAGATGAGTTTTTATTATACAAAAAGGTTGAGGTTGGATCAGAAGAAAGTTTAAAAATGAATGATAAAAATTTTCCGCCACTTTACACTATGAAATCTAAACTCAAAGTCCAGTTACCCGAGTCGAAAGAGGCTTGGGTAGCATCAAAATCTCACTAAAAAGTTTGGACTTGCCGGAGCTTCCTAGTTGGTAATCGTGAAGCATGAATCGGAATCTTTATTGAATTGTTTGTGATATGTGCAGGATCTTCCGAGAGCTATTTCAAGATGGATTATGGATAGTGGAGCGTCTCGACATATGACAGGAAAGGCTGCATTGTTGTATGATGTTAGAAATATCAATGGTGGTTATGTGGGATTTGCTGGACACGAAGGTGGTCGAATTATTGGTGAAGGAACGTTATCCAATGGGATTGTTACGTTTGAAAGAGTTAACTACATTACTGAGCTGGAGAATAATCTGCTGAGTATCTCGCAAATTTGTGACAATATGTATACCACTCACTTAACAGACAAAGAATGTTTGATCTTGAAACCAGGATTTGTTATCCCTGAAGAATGGATTATCATGCGGGCACCTAGAGTGAATGATTTATATGTGTTAGATATGGGTGTAGCAACTACAAAAACAGGTCAAGCTCATTGTTTTGTGTCTAGAGCAACAGAGAAAGAATCGAAGTTGTGGCACCGGAAGATGGGACATATACATCTTAGAAAAATGAATTAATTGGTGCACAATGATTTGGTTCTTGGAGTTAATATCAAAGGTTTTCATCTGGAAGGGGAGTGTATTAGTTGTGTCAAAGGCAAGCAGAAGAAAAAGTCACACCCTAAAAAGCAAGTCAATTCAGTTTCCAGACCGTTAGAGAGACTACATATGGATTTGTTTGGTCCAGTAAACGTCAAAAGTATTACAGGGGATCTCTACTGTCTTGTGGTTACTGATGATTATTCCAGATTTTCGTGGGTAACATTCTTGAAGTCGAAAGATGAAACGTTTGACAGTTTGATGGCGTTGTTCAGAAAGATTGAAAATCTGTACCAAAGGCGTATCAAAAGAATCAGAAGTGATAATGGTACTGAGTTCAAGAACAACAAGATGGAAGAATATTGTGATGAAAGAGGTATATTGCATGAGTTTAGTGCTCCGTACACTCCGCAACAGAATGGAGTTGCAGAACGCAAAAACCGGACACTAATTGAAATGGCTCGAACAATGCTTGCTGATTCAAAGCTACCGATAAATTTTTGGGCAGAAGCAGTTTCCGCCGCATGCTATATGCTCAACAGAGTTCTCACTGTCAAGAAATTCAACAAAACATGCTTTGAGTTAATCAATAACCGCAAACCGAATCTGAAGTTTTTAGAACCGTTTGGGTCACCCTGTACTGTTCTAGAGCCTTTTGGAAAGTTTGGTCCGAAGAGTATTGAAGGGATATTCATAGGTTATGCAAGTCCATTACGACGTGTCTTCCTTCCAAGTCTGAAGCGGATTATTGAAGTTCCTAATGTTGAATGTCAAGGTTATACAATGCCACCGCAGAATCCGGGAGATTCATGGAGTTTTAATTACGACAAGTTGTGGGATTCGTTTGACATGATGGAAGAACAAGAAGAAGAAGATTTCTTTGACGAGTTGGATATTCTGAGAGAGTATGAAGAATCGCAGGAAAGGTTTCCAGCTGAGTATTCAAGAAGGTCATGACAAGCTTCAAATGATGATGAAGCAGGTCCAAGCAATGCTGGTGAACATGACGATGTCCAACAAAATGAAGTTGCTCAAGATAATCAGTCGGCACAGAATGATAATCAAGAATCTGAGAACATGCCAGTATTTGATCGTGGTGATTCAGATTCTGAGGGGGAGCAAATTCAGATCTCAAGTCAAACAAACCCAGTCAGTGAACAAGGTGCAAATCAGAATGTTACTAATCTGGAAGGCGATGTAGATGTTCCAGGCGAAGTCGGCACAGAATGATAATCAAATTTACGTGGACGACATCATATTTGGGTCAACAAATGAGGATCTATGCAAAGATTTTGAAAGAGTAATGAAGCAGAAATTCGAAATGTCATCGATGGGTGAGATGAAATTCTTTTTGGGACTGCAGGTCGATCAACTACCCAAAGGAATTTTCACACATCAAACGAAGTACGTTCATGATATCTTGGAGAAATTCGGGATGTCAGGTTCTACTCCAGCAACCACCCCATTAGCAACGAATCATGGAATAAACCCTGATCTCACTGGAGAGAAGGTAGATGAAACGATGTATCGTTCCATGATCGGATCGCTGATGTATTTGAAAGCTTCAAGACCCGATATTATGTACCCAACCTGCCTCGCAGCAAGATTTCAATCTAACCCGAGAGCTTCGCATATGGTGATTCTGAAAAGGATATTACGCTACCTGAAAGGAACTCCATCATTGGGGTTGTGGTATCCAAGAGAAGGCGATTTTATGCTCGAAGGGTATTCCGATTCCGATTTCGGATGCTGCAAAGTTAATGCTAAATCAACAACAACATGGTGCCAGTTTTTCGGATCACGATTGGTCACCTGGAAATGCAAAAAGCAAACCTCTGTGGCTTTATCTACATGTGAAGCAGAGTATGTATCTGCTAGCAGTTGCTGCTCACAGATCTTGTGGATCCAGCAACAGATGCGCGACTATGGGTTGTAATTCCTAAACACCCCTATCTTTGTTGATAATGAGGCAGCGATTAACATTATTAAAAATCCAGTTCATCACGCTAAAACCAAACACATTGAAATTCGTCATCACTTCATTTGAGATTGTTTCGAGAAGAAGTTGATACGAATTGAGAAAATCCACACTGATGATCTAAAAGCTGATTTACATACTAAAGCATTTGACAAAACACGTTTTCAATATTTTCTAAAACTGAATGGTATGAAGCTTTTATCGGTGTTGGAAGAGATCATTGGCGTTGATGAAGGTGACATTGTAGATGATGTTGAGAAGCAATCTGCAATGGTTTGTCGATTTTTTACTTGTTTTGGTATTTAGGGGGAGGTATAGGGTAAATATTTCAGAAAATATAAAAACAATAAAAATGACAAAAATACAAAAACATGAGATATTTTCAAAATCCAAAAACAATAGAAAACCAGAAAAGAGCTTGTGTAAAAAGGGAAAATGATAGTACATCGGCTTGACGATCACGGTATGCTAAAGAAATGGAATGTTTAATTGCATTAAACAGTCTCGCTGATGATATGCCGATAGGTTTTTGCACATTTAGTAAGTTTGTTCGGGATATAAACTTAAATCTTTACTTACTTATTTCGTGGGGAACACTACTTGGATATATAGGTAACCCCTGAAATCTCGTTTGAAAGATTCCTTTTTCTGATATACTAGGTTTTTATACTCAGTGATATCTGGGGTATTATTCCAGGACTTCTACTGAATGGAAGTTCTGACCTAGTCCTCGAATAATACTTTTTGCAATGCTTGAAACATAGCATCACCCTCAGTATATATGATAACACAATAAAATTGCTTAGCAATGCTGTTGTAAAAAAGATCCTCTAAAGGGGACACACCCAAAAGTTGAGTCATGATCTCTCTGCTGAACGGTAGTTCTGACCTGAGCTCTCATGATTCTTCATAATTTATTAACCCCTTACAGATATCATTTGTGTTATAATTATCTGTAAGAGTGAATATCAGGATCTGGATACGGGAGTATATTCAAGAGGTGGGACACACGTATAAGTTTAAGTCTCTAAAACACTAAATTCGTATCCAGAACAAATTGAAAATTGTGTGAGAATTTAAAGTGGATCAGTATATCGACAATCTAAGTGAATTGTTTAATTCTTAGTATGAAATCAAAGCTTAACGGTACTTGCGATTTGTCGAAAAGCTGATATGATTCCCTAACACGCTCACCAAAAATATGTTTGTAAATAGTTTACTTTTACTGCATTTTAGTTCTGTATTTCATTTCTAGTTTAGAAGTTTTATTAAAAATCCAAAAAGATTTTTCATTTCTGCTTTATTTTTTACAAACCAAAGTGGAAAGTTGATCTTCGAATTCGAAAGATTGAAAGCAGATGCAGGAGATTTCTGGACTGGAGGATGAGTCGTGAGCTAATCTTGATGAGTTTGAGAAGTTGAAAAGTTAATACAAGTTCATTAATTTGAAACTTGAAATTTTCAGAAATGTTTGAACTTATTTGTTTTTAAAAGTCAGTGTGATTTGTTTCAGATCAACCAAGGTCATTAAATTGAACTTGGTAGATTAATTGAGTAATCAGGGTCATTAATTTGAACTTGAATACTTAAGTGGATTTCTAACACTGAAGGTTAAATGGTAAGTTTTGATTTGAAACTATTTTTATCATATATCTTATATTTGGGTAGAGTATATGCAGGTTTCAGGAATCCTCGTGGCAATGATAATACAAAAGTTTGAATCAGAATTAGAGCCCTAGTCTACCGAGAGGGGGAGTCTGTGAAAGGGGGAGTCAGGATTCTAGATCAACAATCAAAGGGGAGATTGAAGATGGAGCTAGATTAAGTTTCTAAACCTGTGAAGAAAGAGTTTTTGCAATGAGAAGACAAAGTTGAAAAAGATAAAGACTAAAGACTTGAAGCCAAAGACTTCATCAACATACAAGGGGGAGTCTGTTGGTGCACTGAATGTCTGCTGATTACGTCTTAATCAAGTCTTAGGTCTAGATAGATTGTATTTAGGGTTTTACATTGTTATATAGGGTGTTTCGCTTGAGGATGATTCAAGACAGTTCAAGCAAAACCGGTTTTAAAGTGAGTTCGCTTGAAAGTGATCATGCCATGTTCAAGCGAAACCCATTCTCTTGACATGTTCAAGCGAAACCCATCTGTCTATATATAGGTTGAGTCATTTGAAGCGAAACAGATGTATGTTTGTGTGTGTGAGCGAAGGTGCTGCCGAATTTTTGTTAGAATCATTGTAAAAGCTCATAATCAGTAACAGAAAGAAAGAATTGAAATGAACAAAGCTGTTGTGACTTGGTTTACTCGGTTTCCGCCTTTGTAAACGAAGATGAACTGCCTTAACTGACTTTTAGGGTCACGTACACGGTCCAACAGATTCTGAAGAAGAAAATGTGGTGACAACAGGTGGAGATCAGTCAGCTAATCAAGGAAACCTGGGTGATAAAATTAAAATTTTCTCAACAACTCATGGAGAACCTGAAGAGGTTCAAGGATATGAGGAAACTAGAACTTGAATGGGTTTCAATTTTCTGGTGAGGATAGAGAGAATTTGGAAATTTCCAATCCTCTCAACCTCAGAACAACAGAGAATGTGTTTTCTGCTGGTGTTAGGAGAGGAACATTTGTTGTTTCTCCCATTTACCCAGGACATCAATCTATGTCCCCTAAACAACTTCACAAGGAACTTGAAGACACAATTGCTACTGAGAAAACAGCTATAGAAGGAAAGCTTGATCTGATACTGAAAGAAAACAGAAATCAAAAGTCAGATATCAAAGTTTTATCAGAAACTGTCAAAGCTGTGTAGAAGCAAACAGAAGGCAATGCTGTAGCCCCGAGAAACTACAAGAGTCATCAAAAAACAGAGAGAGCTCATCAGAATTCGAGAAATCTCTCAAAGAACTGCAAGATATCAAGAAAAAGATGGTTGAGATTGCAACTGCATGAGAAAGCTCAAGCTCAGGAAGAATTCTTGAAGAATTACAGTTCCTCAGAGCCAACAACAACAGTATGGCTGAGGCTTTAGAGAAGCTAATGGTGGAATTGACGACACAGAAAAATCAAGAAAATCTGGAGTATCAGAAAATGAAGAAACAAGAGGAAATAAATACTCAACAAAAGTTGATCTTCATGAACTGAGAGCTCAAATTCCACAAGAAAAACAGTCAGGAGAATTAGAAACTCCTCAACAACAACCATAAATCATTCAACAAGGTCAAACCAAACAAACAGAAACTTCAACAGTTCAAAAACAGAAGCAGCCCATGAGTCCACCTCCAGATAAACAAAAGTTACTCATGGGTCCTCCACCAAATGTCCCAAAGCCAGACAGTACAAGGGTCCAGCAGAAAGAACATGTTCCAGTTCAGTCATCTTCTACAGCCATCACAGGAGAAATAGAGTTCAGCATAAAGTTGGATACAAAAGAGAAAAGAGGAATGGAACATGAAGTGACTTCCTCAAAAAGGCCAAGAAAAGAAATGATAGAAGATTCGGAAGGGAACATCAAAGAAATGGATGTGCTAAAAGGTGATCTACACACTATTATGTACCCTGAAGAACATCTAAAGCATTACTACTGGAAAGGTCCAGAAGACAACCCAAAGAGACCACTCTCTCCGTTAAGTAAAGGTATTGTTGAAAACAGAAACAATGGAAGTTGGGTAATTCTGCACAAACATATGACCAATCCAATAGTATCTATTGAAAGAATTGATATTTTGACCACTGGAGGAGGCATCTTAGGTTATGAAGCACAAAACAAGTATACCCTGATCAGAAAAAATAACAGTGAACAAAAGGTTACTGATGCAAATCTGGCTGATGATATTCACCCAACGGGAATAGTTAAAATGAAGAATATCATTGACGAAGAGAAAGGTAATTCAGTTGTCATCAGAAGAGCCCTTGACAGCCTCAAAAGTGCAGGAGCAAAGCTATACAAAAGAGCTGCACTGGCAGATTTTGATCTATGTATCAATTTTGAATACAGCAACAAGGTGCTAATACCTTCTCCCAACACCAGTATACCAGCTGAAATTCCTTCGAAACTTGTGAGAATTGGAGCAATCTTTGATAAACCAGAAATGTGTGTAGTCTTTAAAGATGCTAATAATGAGAAAGCTCTATTCAGAATCAGTGAAATATGCAGGTATTCAAATCAAACTCTGAAATATATAAGAAACTGCATGAATGAAAAACAAGAGCAGCTCAAAAAGAAGGGAAAGAACAATGAACATCTGAGAAAAACAATTGAAGAATGTATTGAAAACTGGATGGAGTCAAGAGGATGGTACAAAGAGATGTACAAGGTAACTCAAAAGGCAATTGATCACAAGAAAAGGCTGAAACCAGGAGACAAGTACAGAACTGGAGTGAAGATCAATTAATGAATTGATGAGATTAAATTTTTGTCTTTGAACTATATTTTATTTGAACAATGGTTGGTTTGACTATGTTCTATATTTCCGAACTTAGTTGTTTTAAAGTTTTTTTTTTCTTTCAAGAAGCAGTTAAAAGTTGTTTATGTTAGATATAGAGGTAGTTCATTTTCTTACAATACTTAGGGGGAAACTGTTAGGAAACTTTATTTGTAAGTATTGAAGAAAATCACAATCAACTGGATCTATGAAGAGATAACAGTCCTGAATATCATAAACAAGAAAAAGAAGATCAGATAGGACAACTGGAATGTACAGCATCTACTTCAAAGAATCATAAGTTGATCAAGAGCTGAATTGGATTATCAGAGAAGGTCATTTCTGATGGATCTGATGATATTTCTGATGAAATATCATCAGCTTATGACGATTCTGATCATCAGAATTTTCTGATGATTTGTTCACCAGAATTTCTGATGAAGTGGTTTATCAGAAATTCTGATGAAAACCCCACTTGTCTGAAATCAGCTCTATCCTGCCACACTTACCGAAGCAAGTTGACATTATTGGATATCATGATGAAAAAGGCAACTTGAACGTTGGATTCAATGAATGTGTCAAATAGATACTTTTTGCAGGACTTATTGCATGAATAAACTATTGTTTATTCATGCACCTAGCCTTCTATAAATAGAAGGCTCAACAAGTAGAAGCAAAGTGAGTTTGAAGCTTAGCATTCACACATACTACTAAACTCCATTGCCTTCTCACCCACAAAATTCAAGATTCGTTTGTATTAGATAATAACCTTACAATCACCTTGTAAACCATTTTGTTTCAAAGTGATATAAACTTGATAATTCTGTAGGTCTTGTTTCTTGAAAGTCTGATTTCCATTTCCGCACATCTTTTTCACATCTACTGAAATCACTTGCCATATTACGTGAAAAGAAGTTGTTAAGGCCATACTGGGTCCAACAACTTTGCTGAAAAGTCACTGTGATTTTGTGTTTTCTTTTGCAAAGATTTAAACTTGTTTGATTTCTTTATTTTGTTTAAGCATTGGACATCCACTGCGTATACGGAAGTATCGACCTGGATGTTAATGCCAAAACGTTCTGCTTTATTTTCATGGTGTTTCGTTTAAGCTTTGGATCACCTCTGCGTATACGAGAGTATCGAACTGGTGGTTAATGCCTAAACACCTTCAACTTGTTTTATTTTCTTTATTTTGTTTAAACATTGGACTTTCTCTGCGTATACGGGAGTATCGACATGATTGTTAATGTTTAAACATTCTACTGTGTTTTTGCACAAATCACAGTTGATGAAAGTTTAAAGGTGTTATTCGAGTCAGTGCATTACACGATGAGGGGATATGCTAAGATCGTGGGGTCCATAGGACTTTAGTGCTATCTAATGTACCTTAATCGTATCGGTAAGCATTACGAACATCTTAGAGGAGTTTAAGTGGATCACAATATCGATGATCTAGGGTAAATTGTTTAAAAGCTTTAAGTGGTAATTTTTAGATCAACGGTGCAGCTGTTATGTCACATTAAACTGATATGATCCTCTGACACAATCTTACAAAAAGTTGTCTGTAAATATGTTTGTACAGTTTCCAGTTTCTTTAAATCCAAAAAGATTGTCTAGATGTTTAGCTAAAATGTTGAAAAATCCAAAAAGATTTGTCATTTCATCTTATGTTCGACAACAGACGTTGGGGATCTCATGATCAAAGTTCAACAGTGCTAAACAAGTTGGATCAATTGGGTTGGATAAGAAAAGTTTGAGAAAAATGTTGGTAATTGCTCAAAATGTATCAAAGTTCATTAATTTGAACTTAAATTTGTGTCAAAATATCAGCGAGATCAGAATTTGGTCAGTCAAGGTCATTAACTTGGACTTGGCAGGCTAAACATTTGACCAGGGTCATTAATTTGGACATGGTTAAATGAGTGTGTTGGTAAAAAGTTAAAAAATTAAAAATTGAAAATTTTTGAAAAACTAAAAGTTCACACGAGGTGTCACATCGTGCGAACTGACCAAACCATGTCAAGAATGGTCAGACCGCGTGAACACCTTAAACCTCCTCAAATCGTTTCAACTCGTGCGAACTGGCCCCCTCTATATAAAGGAGACTAGATCGCATGAACTATGTAACACCTGTGCCTTCACGGCCATCAAACAAATACCGAACCAATGAAATATTATATTTCATACTTGGGATTTGTAAAAATATGTGTATCATTTTGCACATATCAATTCTCGTTCAATTCCAAACTCTAAATTCACTTGCTGGAAGGTTATACGCGCACCGATGCATAGATATAACCAGTTTAATGCAACAAACACTCCGGAATAGTGAAATAGGCTTAACATACCTTAAATAACCTTTACATAACTTAGAAATAAGTTTTGAAGGCTTTGGTATGGCAAAACCAAGTTAATTCGCTTACAGGGACTAAAGTTGACAAACTGCGAAAGTATGCCAATTTGAACTGTAACAGACATTCTGGAACATGACCATAAGTTAAACATACCATAAATATCCTTTACATAGCTTAGAAATAGGCTTTGAGGGGTTCGGTGTGCTAAAATAAACTTTTGTGTCATTCAGGGACTAAAAGTGTCAAAAAGTGCACAAGTTTGCATTTTCGCGCATAACTTACGTTCTGAATACATCTGGACATCCAAAAATTTATGAAAGCATGACTACATTATATTTTAGTGTTCGCCTTAAGAAAAATCCATTCGTCGCGTCATTTGGATCGTTTTTCGCGCTTATGCGCATTCCGTCGTAATTAAGCGAACATCGCGTTCGTACGGCCAAACGAACCAACCTCCGGCATATTTTTGAACATGTTTCAAGTCCACAATGTTTAGGCATCATTTTAGGGCCTTAAAGTTGGCTTTACGGGCCTTAGAAGTGTCGGAAATGGCCTTAAACACGTGCAGGGACCTAAACTGTCATTTTTGAAACTTGTATGCAGATCAGAGGCCCCAAGTGGCCCGCATTGTGTTTGTATAATCCTAAAGCGGGCCGCTTCCCACTATCAGACCAGATTAAATGTTTCTAATCACAAGTTGCAGCCATTTGATCCTCCACCACATGTTTTAAGTTGATGTGTCACTAAGTTAAGGAGCATATGTGGTTCCAAAACCTTTCCGACAAGTGTACGCACGAGATTCGATCACGTTATTCAAGAAACGATCCTAACGGTTACCCGAAAACTATATATACCCATCCACCCCCATTGCATTTCTCACTAGAATTCTGATTTTGAGAGCTCTAAGTTGTAACCATTGTTTCATACCTGAGTTCTTGGATCGGGATTAGCATTCGGGGACCCTTCGTAAGTATTCTTTCGTTCTTTTCCTTATTTTTACTGCTTTTCGAGTCAGAAAGTCAAACTTTGTTTGACTTTCAGCGTTGACCAGTAATGGTCAATGCGAAGTTCGTTTGAACTTCGCAACGTGAGTGTAATCACGTTGGTTATAGTCCCTTGGGACTATGCCTACTGATTACCACGTTGTCTAGGGTCGTAGGGTAAGCGATCTAATAAATCGCTTATACCTTCGAACCCGACCCAGTTTGGTCGATCATTAGGATCCGACCAAATACATTAGGTGACCATAGTAGGTAGGGAATAACCTTCCGAGGTTATACCCTATGGTCACATCGTTTAAGTAGTTGTATGATAGGTAGTTTATATGCCTTAGGTAAATTACCAGAATACCCTTTTCATGTATAATTGGTAATTAAGCATATGTAACCTAAACTTTTGTCACATAACTGATTATGTAACATGTTTAGGCATATAACACTTGTCATAGGACTAGTTAGGCGATCCGAACGCGTTTCACGCGCACGACGCGTTAAAGTAGCATAAGCTTCCTAAACGGGTCGTAATGGGTCGTAAACTATTATGTTAAGTTTCATTTAGCATGTAGGCTTTGTTAAACCATATCACGTGAGTTCCGACACTCATTTGGTTTACAAACCCTAATGCTACCCAGTCTTCCGAGATAGGTCCGGTTTATTAACATAGTTACCTATATTAGGTGCCGTTTGACTCCGTGATCTCTAGCACTGTTTGGTGGTTATCTTTAGACAACTGAGCAATCTCAAGTGAGTACATAGACCCCTCTTTTACTGTTTTCCAAACTGTTTTGGGGTGGAACACATGTGCCTACTTGTTACTTTCATGCTTTCCTGTTTTCACATCATATACATGCTATGTTCGTTAGTACATTATAGTACATGATTTCATTTCATCTTATGCTAGGTGTGCCCATTGTGTGCATTACTTAGTACATTGTTTTACATGACATTTCCTGCTAGGTGTGCCCATTGTGTGCATTACTTAGTACATTGTTTTACATGACATTTTATGCTAGGTGTGCCCATTGTGTGCATTACTTAGTACATCGTTTTACATGACATTTCATGCTAGGTGTGCCCATTGTGTGCATTACTTAGTACATCGTTTTACATGACATTTCACGCTACGTATGTTCATTTGATTACATACTTAGTGCATCGTTTTCACATGCTCACATTTTGTTATGACATTTGGTTTGTTTACATGGGACAATACATTCATTAACATTAGCTACGCCGTTCGTTAGTAGGTAGTGGTACCATAGGAATTGACAACTCCCGTTCCGGACATCCCAGGGAAAGGGGACAGAAAGGAATGACCGAATTCGTTGATATAAGACAGATAGACCTTTAATTTGTTTAAAGGGTTTATCACCACAGTCGCCAGGCTTGGATGTATGCATATTTACAATACCGCATAGATGTTCATATTAAATATTTGCATGCATTTACACAAAACATAGCTTTGATTTAAACCAAGTTTTACTTCAATACTTTGTTTTTGTGCATATGGTTTAGTTGAGACCTTTCACTTGCCATACATGACATTTTGACATAGACATTTGACATGGATATTTGACATAGACATTTGACAGGGATATTTGACATAGACATTTGACATGGATATTTGACATAGACATTTGACATGGATATTTGACATAGACATTTGACTTGGATATTTGACATAGACATTTTGACATGATTTACATCTTGACATGAACATTTTACATTGTTTGGTTTGGTTTGATTAAGTGATTAAGTAACGATGCGTGTGTAATATGATACAAGCATGGTGGATACGCCGCTGGTACTTCCTATATATAAGTGTTTGTATGGTATTACATGTCGTAACGTTATTTGAATCATTTCAGTTTGAGACATAGAACATTTCATACAAATAACATACTTTTCACAAGACATTGATTTATAAACAACTTATCTTATGCAAACACATTTTACTTGGTTATTCATTTAACCTTACATTTATTTATACTTATCATCTGATCGTATCGTTTTTCAAATGAGTTAAAAGACAAAGCAAATAACAAGGTTCATGACTAAACATTTTTCTCAAACATAAGTCATGAATCTTATTTTCACAAAACCTATGTATCTCACAGGCATTTTTATGCTGACGTACCTATTTTCACATGTGTTTTTCAGAAGCTGTTGCATAAGATGATCGAGATACACATAGACAGACTTGGGCTTTAGTGACAATAAAAGATGCAAGACTAGTTAATTATGTTGTATTTTCCTTGTTTGATTAAGACATTGTAACACTTTTAATTAATAAAACGAAACTTAATTTTCCATGGTTGTGAAACATTAATTCTGTTACAACACGCCCCGATGTTTCCGCCGCGATTTGTATGTTCTACGTGGTCGGGGTGTGACAGAAAAGATGGTATCAGAGCCAATGGTTATAGGGAATTAGGTTATTAGTAATTAGTAATGCTTTGACCTAGTCTATAACCTTCTTAGGACCCTAACGCGAGTTTACTTGCGTTTAGTCATAAAACAATACCGTCGCCTATCCTTAGGCGACGACCACAACAAGAACATAAATTTCAAAACCGCTTTGAAAAACTAATCATCTGTTCTAGGATGATTGATTACTAGGTTTTGAACCCTCTATTGTAAGGTTTTGAACTCTCTATTATATGGTTTTGAACCCTTTGAGTTTTCAAAATCTCGTCAAGGTTTTGGGTTTTAAATAATGTGAACACGTGCAAACTGGAAGGGTGAATGCCTGTATTCTGGGTTTTCTGTCTAGGCAAGCACTTCGTATACATCTCATCAGACGCGAGACCAGTTGTGCTTACCTGGGAATTCTTGGGATGAGTGTTCACTTATAGGCGAGCATGTCTTCGCGATACATTATTTTTGACCTATTTACTTTGATTTGTCACCATCTCATTTGTTTGCCTTAGGTAACAAACAAATGATCACAATTTTCATTCGTTACCATTCTGTATTGATTATCCAATAACCTTTCACTCGTTTCTTCCCCTGTCTTTTATTTTCTTCTAGAATGTCTATTCCTCTTGGCACTGGTCAAATGCCCGAGCGAACAGCCAAATTTGTCCAGCAAATTGGCGAAGTGATTCAGAGGACTGTGGATTTAGGTATTGCCATGGCTCGTCTTAACAATGAAGCCTCTCGTCTCGACAATGAAGCCACTCAAGAGACACCAAAGGAAGCAATAGTCAGGCTTGCAACAACATCAAGGAAGCGTAAGGCTTCAAGGAAACCCGCAGCGGTTACACCTAATCAAGCGGGACCTAGCCATGTGGCAAGGCCACCAGCTAGGAAGCCATACAACGGAACTGCACCCTTGTGCAACCAATGTAGCCTTCATCATCAGGCTAGTGTGAAGTGCCGCAAATGCCAAACTTGTGGACTTATAGGTCATACGGCAAGGGTTTGTCCAACTGCGGCAGTAGCAAATCAAGCAGGACCCATCCGGGTGGCACCACCACCTGCAAAGAAAGCATATGCCGGTACCGCACCTCATTGTGCACGCTGCAACGGTCATCACGCGGTACAACAAGCTTGCTGGCAATGCACGACGTGTGGTAAACTTGGGCATTTGGCCAATGTTTGTCGTTTGGGACAAAATCAGGCTTCTCAGGTCCAAGCTCCGGTTCAAGGGAATGCTGCAAGATTCCCACTGGGTTCCTGTTTCAACTGCGGAGAGATTGGTCACTTCCGCCACAACTGTCCGAGACTGGTGAATGCAAATGCTAATGCGAATCCAACTCTTGGATGAGCATTCGGCTGAACAAAGGATGTTGCTGTCTTATGCCTTTGTTTCTTTTGTTTTCATGTATTGTGAAACAATATGTCTCGTTCATAAATAAAAGTTGTTGTTCACAGTTCTGATATACGAGTGTAATTACATGTGTGTATGATTTTTCCTATGATACCTGCATTAAGGAACTATGTTCCTTACAAACTACTCTTGTGATTCTCACTTTCAAGTGATCGCTCATGATTTCCTCGAAAGTTCTAGGTACTCGTTTCATTCTAAGAAACGAAGTACAGGAAATAAAGTGAAATTATGAGTAATCGTGCTTTTTACACATCTGTATTTTTGAATCCTTGGTTAGATAACTAAGGATATTTTCAAATCTCATATCCATTACGTTTTGATTTTTCAACATACACAGTACCAGTATTTCAAAACAATCTTCATGATCTCAAAACATTTCATATAGTTTGAAAACAATTTTTCTAGATACATTGTCTACGTTATTTCAAAAACATTGGCCATGTTATCAAAACCAACCTTTCTAATTTCAAAATATTTCATATAGTCTAAAGACAATATTAACACAATACATTTTCTGATCAAGTGCATGATTTCGAAAAGCATCATTCATGTCTTTCAAAAACCTTATACATAATTTCAAAATTCATCTCGCATGATTTTAAAAACATTTTTGTAAATATATCTACCTAATACACCTACTTTATTTCAAAAGTATTATATATAAGGTTTCAAAAGCGTTAAACACCTTTTTCTTAAAAGAACCCCATGCATAGTTTTCAAAAATATTTTCCTCATACATTGACTTAACCTTCAAAATTCTGCTTCATATGTCGCCTTGGCATATCTAGCATCTCAATTTCATAAGTATTTTTACTCCATGTTTTGACATAAGCACGTCCAGTGCAAGGTATCAAAACATCTTCAACTTCTAAAATCCATAAGGGATCTTTTTATCTTCACAATTAGATCCTTGTGGATGATCATCATTCAAATCAGAGTCCTTAATTGGATTTCTTATGTACCTGAATTCGAACATTTCGGTTCCTTATAATCGAAATCGAATTTTTCTTTTAAAGATCTTTCTATCTTTATAGTTAGATTCTTGATAATGTTTAAAGTACCAAATGAAATCCACGAGATGGATTCCTAGTGTGCTTTAAATACATGTACTCTGTTAGCAGAACAAACTTCTAGTTAAACAATTTTGTGGTTATGTGACTATGTGTTAATTCATCTTATGTTTTCTTTTATGCATTTTTGTGTTTTTAATACTCTGGATATTCGTTATCCAAATCCTCGCAGAATCTTTCATATCTTCATATGAGGGATTCGTAGCAGGATATTCAAAAGGTACTACCTTCAATCCTCAATGGGCTTCTATGTAATAGTTAAGACCCTTGGATTATATAGTACTGCTCCATGATTCATAATAGACCCTTTAGTGGTCTAGTCAAAAGGATTGATTCACAATTTGGTTAAAAAAAATGACATCTAGTGATGTAGCTGAACAGACTCCTTGAAAGTCTATTTAAATCATTTAATGATTTAGTCTAAAGGACTCTATGGCGGTCTAAGTCACGCTCATCACAGGATTTTTCATTTGGTTTTACCCTACACATTATAAAATAGACTGTGTGAACTGTGCAAGGAATTCTCTAATTATGGATGCGCACATAATTATGAAATTTAGTGCACAGAAATCCAGTAAGATTTATTATGTGAAGGAACCGATAGTGACAACAATAACAAAATGAGGACGATGTAATGGAGGCATGGTGGACGCACCAATGACGCTTCATATACTTGTATATAAGTGTCCCTCTTACATTGCAAACATAATGTTATTAAGGTTACTAGAAGTTCAAGAACCCTAACCAATGTTGTTCGATCTTTTCAACTTCATGTTTTAAACTCTCACAAGTTTCCTCTAAATAAATTTCGGGACGAAATTTCCTAAAGTAGGGGAGACTGTAACACCTGTGCCTTCACGGCCATCAAACAAATACCGAACCAATGAAATATTATATTTCATACTTGGGATTTGTAAAAATATGTGTATCATTTTGCACATATCAATTCTCGTTCAATTCCAAACTCTAAATTCACTTGCTGGAAGGTTATACGCGCACCGATGCATAGATATAACCAGTTTAATGCAACAAACACTCCGGAATAGTGAAATAGGCTTAACATACCTTAAATAACCTTTACATAACTTAGAAATAAGTTTTGAAGGCTTTGGTATGGCAAAACCAAGTTAATTCGCTTACAGGGACTAAAGTTGACAAACTGCAAAAGTATGCCAATTTGAACTGTAACAGACATTCCGGAACATGACCATAAGTTAAACATACCATAAATATCCTTTACATAGCTTAGAAATAGGCTTTGAGGGGTTCGGTGTGCTAAAATAAACTTTTGTGTCATTCAGGGACTAAAAGTGTCAAAAAGTGCACAAGTTTGCATTTTCGCGCATAACTTACGTTCTGAATACATCTGGACATCCAAAAATTTATGAAAGCATGACTACATTATATTTTAGTGTTCGCCTTAAGAAAAATCCATTCGTCGCGTCATTTGGATCGTTTTTCGCGCTTATGCGCATTCCGTCGTAATTAAGCGAACATCGCGTTCGTACGGCCAAACGAACCAACCTCCGGCATATTTTTGAACATGTTTCAAGTCCACAATGTTTAGGCATCATTTTAGGGCCTTAAAGTTGGCTTTACGGGCCTTAGAAGTGTCGGAAATGGCCTTAAACACGTGCAGGGACCTAAACTGTCATTTTTGAAACTTGTATGCAGATCAGAGGCCCCAAGCGGCCCGCATTGTGTTTGTATAATCCTAAAGCGGGCCGCTTCCCACTATCAGACCAGATTAAATGTTTCTAATCACAAGTTGCAGCCATTTGATCCTCCACCACATGTTTTAAGTTGATGTGTCACTAAGTTAAGGAGCATATGTGGTTCCATAACCTTTCCGACAAGTGTACGCATGAGATTCGATCACGTTATTCAAGAAACGATCCTAACGGTTACCCGAAAACTATATATACCCATCCACCCCCATTGCATTTCTCACTAGAATTCTGATTTTGAGAGCTCTAAGTTGAAACCATTGTTTCATACCTGAGTTCTTGGATCGGGATTAGCATTCGGGGACCCTTCGTAAGTATTCTTTCGTTCTTTTCCTTATTTTTACTGCTTTTCGAGTCAGAAAGTCAAACTTTGTTTGACTTTCAGCATTGACCAGTAATGGTCAATGCGAAGTTCGTTTGAACTTCGCAACGTGAGTGTAATCACGTTGGTTATAGTCCCTTGGGACTATGCCTACTGATTACCACGTTGTCTAGGGTCGTAGGGTAAGCGATCTAATAAATCGCTTATACCTTCGAACCCGACCTAGTTTGGTCGATCATTAGGATCCGACCAAATACATTAGGTGACCATAGTAGGTAGGGAATAACCTTCCGAGGTTATACCCTATGGTCACATCGTTTAAGTAGTTGTATGATAGGTAGTTTATATGCCTTAGGTAAATTACCAGAATACCCTTTTCATGTATAATTGGTAATTAAGCATATGTAACCTAAACTTTTGTCACATAACTGATTATGTAACATGTTTAGGCATATAACACTTGTCATAGGACTAGTTAGGCGATCCGAACGCGTTTCACGCGCACGACGCGTTAAAGTAGCATAAGCTTCCTAAACGGGTCGTAATGGGTCGTAAACTATTATGTTAAGTTTCATTTAGCATGTAGGCTTTGTTAAACCATATCACGTGAGTTCCGACACTCATTTGGTTTACAAACCCTAATGCTACCCAGTCTTCCGAGATAGGTCCGGTTTATTAACATAGTTACCTATATTAGGTGCCGTTTGACTCCGTGATCTCTAGCACTGTTTGGTGGTTATCTTTAGACAACTGAGCAATCTCAAGTGAGTACATAGACCCCTCTTTTACTGTTTTCCAAACTGTTTTGGGGTGGAACACATGTGCCTACTTGTTACTTTCATGCTTTCCTGTTTTCACATCATATACATGCTATGTTCGTTAGTACATTATAGTACATGATTTCATTTCATCTTATGCTAGGTGTGCCCATTGTGTGCATTACTTAGTACATTGTTTTACATGACATTTCCTGCTAGGTGTGCCCATTGTGTGCATTACTTAGTACATTGTTTTACATGACATTTTATGCTAGGTGTGCCCATTGTGTGCATTACTTAGTACATCGTTTTACATGACATTTCATGCTAGGTGTGCCCATTGTGTGCATTACTTAGTACATCGTTTTACATGACATTTCACGCTACGTATGTTCATTTGATTACATACTTAGTGCATCGTTTTCACATGCTCACATTTTGTTATGACATTTGGTTTGTTTACATGGGACAATACATTCATTAACATTAGCTACGCCGTTCGTTAGTAGGTAGTGGTACCATAGGAATTGACAACTCCCGTTCCGGACATCCCAGGGAAAGGGGACAGAAAGGAATGACCGAATTCGTTGATATAAGACAGATAGACCTTTAATTTGTTTAAAGGGTTTATCACCACAGTCGCCAGGCTTGGATGTATGCATATTTACAATACCGCATAGATGTTCATATTAAATATTTGCATGCATTTACACAAAACATAGCTTTGTATTAAACCAAGTTTTACTTCAATACTTTGTTTTTGTGCATATGGTTTAGTTGAGACCTTTCACTTGCCATACATGACATTTTGACATAGACATTTGACATGGATATTTGACATAGACATTTGACAGGGATATTTGACAAAGACATTTGACATGGATATTTGACATAGACATTTGACATGGATATTTGACATAGACATTTGACTTGGATATTTGACATAGACATTTTGACATGATTTACATCTTGACATGAACATTTTACATTGTTTGGTTTGGTTTGATTAAGTGATTAAGTAACGATGCGTGTGTAATATGATACAAGCATGGTGGATACGCCGCTGGTACTTCCTATATATAAGTGTTTGTATGGTATTACATGTCGTAACGTTATTTGAATCATTTCAGTTTGAGACATAGAACATTTCATACAAATAACATACTTTTCACAAGACATTGATTTATAAACAACTTATCTTATGCAAACACATTTTACTTGGTTATTCATTTAACCTTACATTTATTTATACTTATCATCTGATCGTATCGTTTTTCAAATGAGTTAAAAGACAAAGCAAATAACAAGGTTCATGACTAAACATTTTTCTCAAACATAAGTCATGAATCTTATTTTCACAAAACCTATGTATCTCACAGGCATTTTTATGCTGACGTACCTATTTTCACATGTGTTTTTCAGGAGCTGTTGCATAAGATGATCGAGATACACATAGACAGACTTGGGCTTTAGTGACAATAAAAGATGCAAGACTAGTTAATTATGTTGTATTTTCCTTGTTTGATTAAGACATTGTAACACTTTTAATTAATAAAACGAAACTTAATTTTCCATGGTTGTGAAACATTAATTCTGTTACAACACGCCCCGATGTTTCCGCCGCGATTTGTATGTTCTACGTGGTCGGGGTGTGACAAACTACCTCATTTCCGCTCCGCACCACCTATCTTCTCTGCAAAGTGATCTGAGCGATTCTGTGTTTTCAAGCTATAACCTGTGATCTATTGTTCTAAATCCGTGTATAAGTTGGTTGGCACAACTTATATAATGGGAAAGGTAATGATTGTTGGTTAGATTGAACCAAAATCACAGGAAATCGTATGAACACGGACAGACAGATCTTTGAACTTAGATCTAGGCTTACATAGTGGTTTAAACTGAATAAAAATCATATCAATGTGATCGGTTTTTGTTGTAAAACAGATCTAGGGGTTCAATTTCATCATAAAAACAAGATTTGAAAACCTGCAAAATTACTGTTCATTAATGAGATTTCAAACGAAGTGACGATCCAGTTCGCACGAGATGGACAGATAGTGTGAATTTTCACACCGTATGAGATTATCCAACTCGTACGAGTTGATCAGATCGTATGAAAGGGTTAGATCGTTTAAAATCCCAAACCGTATGAACATCAGATCGTTTGAAACACCAGTTCGTTTGAAACATCGTACCACACGAATTGATCCAGATCGTATGAGTACCAGAATGTATGGGATGGTCAGATCGTTTGAACACCAAATTGTTTGAACATCCACATCGCTTGGGCCAGTTCGTGTGAATGATATGTTTGTCTTGAAATTTTTGCCAAGTGTTTAACATGTTGTTTTTTTTCAGGCATCGAATGTGTTATTTGATCCGTCGCACAATGTTTGCTATGTATACGATGAAAAACTTTCAAAAATGGCTGTTTTTAAGGAGATCTTACCATTTATGAGTCGGTTAACGATTCAAAAGGCCTTAACGGATCAGCATAAAGTGTTTAAATCTCATGGTGATTATTTCTGGAAAAAGGCAAATTATGACGAAGAGAATGATGTGATCAATTCAAGTGTTTGTATTGATGATAAAGATAATGAAATCATAATTTCTGAACAGCTCGTCCGAGAAGTTCTAAGATTTCCAGATGATGAAAATTCACCTACAGGGTTTCCAGAAAGAATGGTAAAAGGTTGCATGCTGAGAATGGGATATAATGGGCCGTTGAATAAAGCGAATTACTTGAAAGCATGTTTTATGAAGCCATACAAGTTTTTTATTCACTCGGTGATTCACGTGCTAAGTCACAGGAAGGGTGGTTATGATGTTATGAAAGATTATCAGATGTGTATGGTGACAGCATTAGTTCTGAATAAGAAGTATAACTTTTCTAGAATTGTCTTTCACTACATGAAAGAGAATATTTTGTCTGGTAGTCGAAGTTGGGTTTATCCGAGGTTAGTACAAATGATGTTAGATCATGCTTATCCGAATCTGGTGAAAGATGAACAGAATGATCTTATGCAGTTGAATCATATGGATAATGAAACGTTGATCAGATTATCTAACTATAGTAAGAATTGGCCAGTACCAAAGAGTACAGAGTTTTTCGGATTCATTGAAGATGATAAGTACGAAGATCCTGATCTTGTTAATCATCTGAAGTGGAGGAATGATGCAGAGATGAAAGATAAGAGTGCAATTAATGAATTGACAAAGTTAGAAAAGAAGAAGAAAGGTGGAAAGAGAACTTCTACGCCAAAAGTTCAAGCTGAAGAAGGGTCATCTTCACAACCTCAGAAGAAGCGTAGAAAGAAAGCGGTTGAAACTTTGCTTGTTGATGAACCAGAAGAAGATGAAATAGAAGAACCATTATCTCCTGAAACAGAGCAGTTATTGAAGGAAGTTGATGATACTGCAGAAGCTGAGATTTCAGCTAATAAGAAAGTTGTTGATGATGATGAGGAGAGTTCGTCTGGTTTTGAAGAAAGTGATATTGATACTCAAGTTGATCGTTGGAACAGAGAGAATTATGATCCGAAAAATAGAGAGAAGCATAAGAAAAGAAAGAGAAGTTCTGATGATGTTGATGAAGATTATGTTCCACCTTAGAACGTTCAAGTTGTAACACCACCGTCAGGAGGAAGAAAGAAATCTACTTCAAGAAAGCGTGTTGATACTTCTGCAGCTCGAAAGTTAAAGTTCAGGATAAAGTTAAATCAACCTCCAGAAACACAAACTGAACCACAATCATCACAACAACCTCCAGAACCACAACAACCACCACCAGAATCACAAAATCAACCAAAATCACCACCACCACAACAACCATTATCTGAACCACCACAATCACCACAACATCACATTTTATCACCTATCCATGAAAAACCACCAATTCCATCACCACATGTCCTACAAACACCACCAACCAGTCAAACACCAATTCTTACTACTCCTGGATCATCTGGGTTTGAAAATTTTCCACCTATTCCAGAGAATACAACTCTTGAAGGGCTTGAAGATTTTAGTTTTGTGAATGATGATCTGGTAAAGAAGTTGCAAAAGAAAGTGGATGAAGTGTTGAGTGAGAAAAGGAAGTTGAAAGAACGTGTGAAATCTGTTGAATCTGAGAATGTGTCTTTGTTGAAAAAGATTGAAGCCAATCAAGTTGATATAGATATTCTGAAAGTACGAATTATTGATCTAGAAGAAGAAAAGTCTCAAAAAGATGAGCAGAATGCTAAGAAAGAACATGAAGAGTATATGATGAAGAAAGTATTAGAAGATTTGATTGGAAAGTCGATTGAACAGAGATTTGAAGAGATAGAACTGGAAGAAGTTAGAAAAACTCGTGAAGCTGAAATGGAAGTTAAAAGGAAAGATAAAGGTAAAGGTATTCTAGTTGAAGAGGATGTTCAAGTGACGTAAAGAGAAATTGTGTTGTCTGAGCAGATATCTCCCACAAAAGTTCTAGATCCTTGTCCAATAACTTTAGTATCTAGTGAGATAGAAGATGATGAAGAAGATGATGATGATATTCTGAAAGATGATGTAGATGAAGTTTATTCTGTTCACAGTGATAGTGATGATGATGATGGTGATGATGATGATGATCAAGGGACTTCTGGAATCAAAGTAAGTAAAGCTCCACAGGAAGAGAACATTGATGAGTATCTTCATGATGATACAAATGAGGAACCTGAGAATGCAGGTGATGAGGGGGAGCATGATGATGCTGGAAATGTTGATGAAATTGTTAAGAAAAGTACAGGTTTAATCCTTCGTCTTAAACATGACGTAGAAGAAGGTGAAATCTTGCATACTTACACTGAAGCTGAGATCAGAAAGATGATGGATATTGTAGATGTTGAGTTTAAATTTGATTTTGAAGAAGAATTGAACAAATTCGATATCAATTAGCAGTCTGAATATCAATACAAGTATGTGGAGGAAGCTGATAACTATGATAAAGTGGAAGTCGAAGACTGTAGTGATGATGATCAGTATGTGAATATTGATACTTCCAGCTTTCCAACTCTTGCAGAGTTTTTCAGTTAAGCGAAAGAAGATGAACTGAAAAGAAAAGTTGCTGAGAGTGTAAAGCATAAGAGTTTTAAAGAAATGTCGAAAGAAGAACAACGCGAAGAAAGAAAGAAGTGGTTCAAGAAGGATACAGAAAGAAAATTCAAAAGACCACTACAATATTACAAAAGAGATAGAGGTGTTCTCTTGGAGATATCATAAGCTGGGGTTACTTGCCTCAAGTCAATGCCTATGTTATTCGAAGAGAGTTCGGTGTTCAGTATTTCGAGTATATTCAAGAAATAATGACTCTGCCATGGTGGGATGTTGAAGAATTGTCCAAAGTCAGAACGTTATCTTATCCAGTCAGGGTTCACGATATGCCTACATGGGGCTTGATGAAGTTTGAAGCATTTAGTGAATTTCGACACTGGAAACCTCATTATCCGAAGAAAGTGAAGAGGATAGATCCGGTTACAGGTGTTGAAGAAACTATTCTGAAAGTCAAGAAACCCAGAGTTATGAAGAATATTCCATTACCGAAGATGGAACAAAATTTTCATGAAGGGTTTGTTTGTTGGGTATATAGTTGCTTGACGACTGAAGCAGTGATTGCGCACAGAGTTGAGAATGAAGTAAGATATATTCATGTGTACGATCCAATGTGGATTGTGAATTGTTCTTCGAAGGATATCGAATGTTTGTTTGTGAACAAGATTGGGTACAAAGCAGAAGATAAAGATCAAGCTCTACAGTTTCAGAAAGTTTCTACTGTATGTTTTCAGAAAGGTATAAATTCTGAAAATACATGGTTGTCAAATTGGAGAGAGATTGAAAGAGAAGAATTTCTGAAAGCTGAGAAGAAGAGAGAAGAACGTGAAGAAAAAAATAGAATGCTTTGAGATAAATGGAGGTTAATGCAAGCTAAAGAAGAACAAAAAGCTGCTAGAGAGAATGAACAGCTTAAGAAAGTGTTGATGAGAAAGCCGAAGCAAAGAGAAGAAGAATTCAAGTCTTTGTGAAGAAGTTTTGAAGACAGGCTGACTGAAGACTGCGGCAATATCCAAGGGGGAGTTTGTTGATGCATAATGTCTATCGCATACGTCATCAGTCTATGTCATGTCATATGTATATAATAGGATAGAACGTTTGAAAATGATAAGTTTATGTTTGTAAGCCAGTTCGCACGAACTGAGTGGTCAGGTCGCACGAACTGGAAGATCTGGAACAGTGGTTTACCTTTGTTTTGTATTTTACTTGTAATCAGTGGTGTTAGTCATCAGTAGTTTATGTAGATCAGTAGTTAGAGGTTATTAGTTTGTTAGATGTCACTTTCATGGTGACGTCAGCAAAGATGCTTCAGTAGTTTGTTTTGCCTATAAATGGAACAGTACCCTGTACTGTTTCATTTGATTGTCTGAGAGATCCTATCTCCTCCAATCCTTTCATCCTGTGCAATCAACCTTTTGGGCATCTTGCTGAGGGGATGTTTTAGTATGTAAGCATAGTTGTAATCTTTCTTGCATTGTAATCATTCAACTTAATGAGAAGCTTGTGTTTACTAAAACTAAATTCTTTTAATTGTGTTTACAAAGTTTGTTTTCAATTCCGCTGCACTTTATATTGATTCATATCCATTCATTTGTTCAAATTATGACAAACAAACACAATCATGAGACTCTCCGATCCTAATAATTGGTCTCAGAGCTAGGACAGTCAAATTCGATCTAACAATCAATTTGACATAATAGTTCAGCTCAAAAGTCATTGATGCTAAGGTTGATCGAAATTGTTGAAAAACAGAGTAACGAGTAATCACGTTCAAAGTTGTTTATTCAAAAACTCTGTAAAACAACCAGGATGTCATAATACACACAAAATTCTCGAAACATGCGACGTCATGCATAAATCACCAATAGTTTCAGATCTGAAAATCATCTGGTGACTTTGGTTTGACTGTTTTCTTTAGAAAATTGATTTCAAATGTTATTATGATGTTTGTGTTGTTTCCATCGTAACTGCTGCTAAGTTGTTTACCTCATGATTGACAAAGGGCTATGTGTAGATAAAACATTAGTGTTTTTGTTAAGGGATATTTACATATATCCCCCTACTAAGAGCCTTTATTACATATTTACCCAACTCTTAAAATCAATTACATATTTCCCCATGTTCTTATGAAATTACCATTTTACCCTTTTTTTTTTAATTTAAATGTTTGACTAAAATCATTGAAGTTTCTCCTAAATCTGGTTCATTCACCTCGTTCCATTCACTTAAAAATTTCTACAACTATTTCTTATACAAATATACATTCACACACAGTAGATCATAGTCATCTTTCTGCTTTATCCTATGTTATCATCGATTTATGGTAACCCCTGTGTAAACCAGCCTTCGCCACCGTGAGCTATAAAAGGGGCCGTCGCAAACCATTTTCCATACACGTAAACGACGCCGCAGCCGTTGGTTTCGACCACCGACCGCCGCCCTTGTCTGGCCGAGGTGGAAACCCACCTGAAACCACTCGCCGACGCCGACACAGCCGCTTTGAACCACCTCCTATGTATATGAATGACACTCGATGTTCTTTTTCCGGCTAAGAATTTCCGATGTATTGTTTGGGGTGTGCCGACGGTGAAGAGAGCTTTGAGGGTAACAGGGTGTTTGCAAGGTTTAGTATGTGAGTGTGTGTAACTGTGTATGTCGTTATATGTAGTGTATATATATTTGATGCCTTCCCAAAAAAAAAAGGTATATATATTTGATCCAAAATTTTATCCAAAAAATAAGAAATCATGAATCTGATTCTTAATTGATACCAAAGTTGAATTTATTTATTCAGTTACTTATTAATTAAAATGATTAATATTAATTTTACAAATGAATTTGATTTTAATTATGTATATCAGTTATAAAATATTAATTATAAATTCATTAAGGGTAAAATAGTAATTTAATAAGGATAATTTTAATGAAATGGATAAATATGTAATATATGTTGTTTAGGGAGGGGAAATATGTAATTGATTTTTTTGATTGGGTAAATATGTAATAAATCAACTTAGGAAGGGGATATATGTAAATGACCCTTTTGTTAATATAAAAAGAGGGAAATTAAAACTTTAGTTATTAAATCTTATGTATTGAAAAACAGGTTGAGAATCCTCTAGAAGGACCAAATCAACTGTGTTATAATACATTTAAGAAAATCAGTAGTCAAAATCTTCCGAATCATGAGTAATGTGAGATTTGGCATAAGCATGTGTAAAAATGTCCAAATTTCTTAAAACAATGCTGTAAAATGATTTTGGAATTAATGTATTCCTTCCTTAGAACCTTCCAGTAAGTATTTGAAAACTTATCTTTAGAAAGGGCAAAAAGGGAAGAAGAAAAATCCCAAGAACTCATAAGTGTGTTTATCTCAAAACTTTTGTTGTCAAAAGAGAAGAGTATAAATGTAAAACACTTGATAGTCCACAAATTGGGTTAACAATGGTATTCAAGCAACTGTGTGCATTCATTGATTTATGGAAGTTAGGGTAACAAGAGTATCTCCAGTGATTAAACTTACAAGAGGACTAGACAAAATTTCTCAAATCATCACGTGGTAATAAGGTCTATAAAAGGACTTTCAAAACCCTGGTGAACAAGTTCCCTCATATTTGCAATCAACTAACAAGGAAATGGTCTCAAACAATGGTTATTAAAATGTATTTCAAACCTCTGACCATATTCCTAGACTTGAGAATGATGCGATTATGATCATATGAAGTTATAATTGGAAATATACCAGTCCTTTTGATGCTGCTTTCAGAAAACCTTAATTATTTTTCTCGAAAAAGGTTTTTCTCTAATAAAACAAGATATATTGTTCTCTATTTTTTTAAGAATAATATGTTTTGTACTTTTACTTGTTTTAGATAGTAAAAGTTCCAAACTCCTGTAAGGACGTAAAACCCTTAATATTTTTTTTTTTTGGGTAATACTTTCCTTGAAAATAGCTCAAAAGGAAATGGTGAAATAGTTAAAGTCATTTCAAACTCAAGTTTTCAACACAGATTAAAGATTGATTGCTAACAAACCTTAAAATGTTTGACTACTCATGTTTTACTTAGAAAGGTAGAACTCAAAATGTGTGGTCAATATAAAAGGTTTTCATCATCTGGGATACCAAACCGCTGTTTAAAATCCTGAATGCAAATCTCTGAAAGATCTGCTGATATGTTAATCTTGTCAATATGCATCTAAAATGTGTTTGCAAAGGATGTCATTTTGCAGATATTTCATAATCACCATCAACAGATGTTGGACATGATGTTGTGCTAAACACAAGTTAAAATCATCTACTTCATCAGAGCAGCAGATGTACAAAACAGATGTTAAAGCTCATCCACTGATACATCAACAATTGCAGACCAAATTAGCCTCAAAATATCTACCATTGCCTTGCATCTAACCACTTATGATAAGAAGTCCATCAAAATGGATAGACCAAACAAGAACAGACATCACACTGTGAGGGTTTGCTATGAAAAAGGTTTGAATTCTTTGACTCATAGTCAATCTATGGAACAACTGGTAGATGTGCTAAACATTGGACATATTTATCCTTGAAAAGTTTATTCCTAGATCTGATATGTCTTACTTGGATAAACAAGCAAAAACTTGTTTAAACATGAATTTTAAGCATCAAAAATGTTTTCAGAAAATAAAAAATTCATCCTTTAAAAATAGTTTAAATGAAAAAAAAAATCATAAACCTTAAAAGTCTGTCTTAACCACTGTTTTGGTTCAAACATCTGTTCTGCTAAATATTGTCCACTGCTAAAAGTCAACCCCTGTTCTCTCATTTCCTTGAAAATCATTGTTGTTCAAAATCATTATTTTCATCCACTGATATGCCATCCACTGATAGTGAAAGTCATCCACTGTTCTCATATGTCCGTTTAGCATACACTGATGCTTGTATCATCAGAGGTTGGCACGTGGTCAGTACTTATCCGTCAGATCTTTTTAACCGCTGTCACGTCAGCAATCACTTTTTCTCTTATAAAACCCTGATCAATGTCCCCAAACAGGGTTTACACTGTCGAATTGAATCCTAAAATTCCTTTCTCAAAGCAGTTTCCATCCCTTCTTCTCAAATCATTCATCGATCTTTCTCGTTGAAATGACAAAATCAAAATCGAAATCTTCATCATCTACCAAAAAGGTTACTAAAGTGGCCACTAAATCCAGTGAGATTCCTTACAAATCACCTCACAATTATTTGGGTCTACTCACAAAACCCACCACCACTCAAACTGTAGGATCGGTTTTGACACCGTTCGATTGCGTATCGTACGTTTGACGTGCGGAAACCGTAAACGTACGTGATCTAAACACACAATAACGTACTCGGAACGTGATTTTACTATAAAGATTGACTTGACGGTACAAGAACACGTGTAGGAGAGACTTTCTCTCTCTAGTTTCTCTCTCTAGAAACACACACTACACCTTTACAACTTGTAAGATCTCTACTAATTACATCATAAAACACTCTATTTATAGGGTCAAGGGGCTTTAATGAAAGTTCACTAATTACAATTATGCCACCTTGCCTTTTTCACTAAATAAGTACCATTTACGATTTGGTTTTCTTCCAATCCTCACTACCGTTTAGATTGACGTAGGCGATAGACATAACGTGCATCAACAAACTCCCCCTTGGATATTGCCGTAGTCAATCTTTAATCAGATTTGTAGTGAATTAACTTTCTCTCTCTCTCTTGATTCATCTTTGACTTCTTCAGCAAATTTAGACTTCTCCTAGCTCAAACAGAAACCCGGTGGATCTGACTTCAGCTTTCAGTAGTCTCTTCAGGCTCCCCCTTTCATCAAGCTTCCGTGCTTTTGGGATTGACACCTGGCTTTTCGAGTTTTCTGGCTCCCCCTTTCGTTAAGCTTCCGTGCTTTAGGGATCGTCACCTTGCTTTCCATAGCCAAAGAATCAATAAACCTGCACTTCTCATCCTTCTCGTAAGACAAAATGATTTGTTTCTAAAAGAAATACACTCATCATTTTCAAACAAATAACAAACAATATTGTGATTCAAATTAATGAATCATCTAAACGTTTTGCATATAAACTTCCAACTTCTCAACATTTCAATCAAACCAATAGTTCATCTTGTTTAGCCTTTGAGATTTTGAATATCAGCTTTTCAACATCAGTTGTCGAAAATCTTTTTGAATTTTTCAAAATAAAAAGCTAAAACACACTAAAATCTTTTTGGTTTTTGAAGTAAAAGAAATGTAATACAGAAAGAAATATGTACAAACATATTTTTGTGAGTTTGCGAAAGAGGATCATATCAGTTTTTGAGACACATCACAAGCACCGTTAAGCTTTTAATCGTTTTAAGTTCTAAACGATTCACGTTGATTGACGATATAATTGTCCTCTTAAGCTCAATCTAAAAACTTTCGAAAAGCTTACCGATACGTTAAGGTATATTAATTTTGCACTAAGTTCTTATGGACCCCACAATCTCAGCATATCCCCTCATCATGCAATACACTAACTCAAGTAATGCCTTTAAACTTTCATCAACTGTGATATGTGCGAAAACAACGCAGAATGTTTAAACATTAACAATCAGGTCGATACTTCCGTATACGCAGAGAAAGTCCAATGTTTAAACAAAATAAGAAAATAAAACAAGTTGAAGTTGTTTAGGCTTTAACCACCAGGTCGATACTCCCGTATACGCAGAGGTGATCCAAAGCTTAAACGAAACACCAAAGAAAATAAAGCAGAACGTTTAGGCAACAACATCCAGGTCGATACTCACGTATACGCAGAGGATGTCCGATGCTTAAACAAAATAAAGAAATCAAACAAGTTTAAATCTTGGCAAAATAAAATGCACAATCACAGCGACTTTTCAGCAAAGTTGTGAAAGTTCACAAACTTAACCAGTTTCATGTCTTTCGACAATCAGCGATTACTGAGTAGGCACACAGTCAAGAAGGACAAAACTAAGTACTATGCTTTCAACCATGTTTCCCACTAGAACTAGGCTTTTTCATTTAAGTTTGTATCGTTATCACAAATCTACTAGTCTAGCTGAGCCTATCGTCACATCTATAGTGAGACCGTTTATCACATTTAGACTTTTCATTTCTATAGCATGCTGTGATAGTCAACTGATTTACTATCATTTCCTCTTGTCTCAGCAAAAACTCATTTTGAATTTTTTAATGTTTTTGACATTTTCAAATTTTCTAATTTTTTTAAAATTTTACTCCCCCTAAAATCAAAATATGTTTCAATTTTGATTTTCTGAGAAAATTTGAAATCAAACTGTACAAATTTGACAACTTGATGAGAATCACTTCAATTCTCCATCCACTTGGCGTAAACAATCAGAACTCCCCCTGACAACAAACTATTTCCCCATTGTGATTTCAAAACACTTAAGTTTGTTTTAATCAAAATGGTTTTTCCGGAAAATTAGTTTTGTGTGTCGTTTCACAAACATGGGGTTTAATTCATCACACTGTTTTCAACTTCTTGTAGGTTTATCACAAACACAGTTTCCAATAATCATACCATTTGAAAGAAAGTTAAATCAAGTACAACTTAATGTCCTTGATTAAACTTGTAGGACGAAATATCACAGTTAACAACATGTGAATTTCTCAAGAAAGATGCCGATTCCTACTCCCCAATTACCAACCTGGGAGTTCTGGCAAGTCAGGTTTTTCATTTAAACAGTTTCACCCAAGCCTGACTGTCCTTGGGTTTTGAATTCTTGTTTATCAATGGAAGAAAATTTGTATCATCCATTGTTAGACTAGAACCCTCAGTTTTTACTTCAACAAATGGCTCCTCTGGTTTTAATGAACCAGAATCATTGCCTGAATTTGGCTTGTCTGACTTTGAGAAGCCAGATTCATCGCCGACATTTGGCTCCTTTGTTTCCAAAGAAACAGATTCATCGCCAGAAGGTGGCTTGTCTGACTTCGACATGTCAGATTCATCGCCGACCTTTTCCTTCTTTACCTCCTTTTCTGTCTCTTTCGTCCTCAGATTTGTATCTGATGAATGCGTTTTGCTTGAATTGTTGTTCTTTGGTGAGCAAGACGATTTATCAGAACTTTTATCTGTTTTACCAGTTGTATCCGAGGACAAAATCATTTCAAAATATTCTCGAGCTTTCTTTCTTTTCTTTCTCAGTCGATCTTTTTGCCCTTGTGAAAGTTTAACTTTCGGTTCTTTCATTTCTTGTTGTTTCTGTACTCTGGGCTTTTCATCGACTTTGACTGGTTTCATCACTCTTTTCTGAGATACAGCTCTCGATCTTCCCATTGATCTCATTGGGCACTCTCTTGCAATGTGACCTTTGATTTGGCATTCAAAGCATCTTCTCGTCTCAAATCTCTGTCTCTGGCAGTTAACAGCAATGTGTCCTTGAAAACCACAGTTGTAACACATTCTGTTATCGTACCATGTACCACCTTCAATCCAAACATTCAAGTCGTAGCACTGTTTGGCTTTGTGGTAATCATCACTCCTCTTGAAAACTTGATTTGGTCTTTGAGCTTTTTGGTTTGACCTGCACCACACATCATCAACTTTTTGTTTTTCAATTTTTACTTTTTCATTTTCTAAATCATCTATTTGATTTTTCAAAACATTTTCTGATTTTTTAAAATTTTCGTTTTCCAATGTCAAACTGTCCAAATCACTTAACAGTTTGACATTTTCAGATTTCAATCTTTCATAATTTTCTTGAAGTTCAAGAATCTGTTTGTCATCAGATTTCTTCTCATCATTCAATTTTTTAATTTCCAATGCCAAACTTTCTACAAGCTTCAATAGTTTGGCCTTGTCTGATTCAGATTTTTCACAATTTAAGCGCAACTCCAGAATCTGTTCACCATCAGCTTTCTTCTCCTCTTTCAAAGCTAAAATTTCATCAACAAACTTCTTTATCACTTGATCATTTTCTTCAGATTTCATTCTTCGAGTCTTTTGTGCTTCAAGTTCTCGTTCTTTAATTTCTTCGATAAACAAGCTCAAATCCACTCCTAAATATATTTTCTTCAAATCTATCAAACACTTTCTCCCTACATCATCCGGTAAAACCTTTACCAACTTGTCAATAAACTCCTCATTCGTTTTTCTTATCTTCAATCTTCCCATCTCCCTAACGATCTTCACATATCTTTCAATCAATTCCTCAGTTGATTCTCCTTTGATACCTGCAAAATTATCATAATTTTTCAGTGCAGTATATTCTTCGGAATTCATTTTTTTCGGTGATGAAAAATACTCAAACAAATGATTCTTCAATTTGAGTAACAAACTGATCAAGTGTTGATTAGTTAGAGTAAACTTGCACACTAATGATGATTTTCTACCTTCTTGAGTGTTCACAAAATTTCAATTTTGATGATGTATGAAAACCGACAACTTTCACATATTCTTTTGTAATCAGTTCACACAATTTAATAATCTTTCTCGATTGTCAATTAATCACTGATTGGACCTCTCAAATCTCGATCAGACAAGCAACTTTATATGCTAACACTTATCACCTTTCACACAATTCGATTAGGCCTTTCATTTTGAACAAATAGAAATCGACAATTACATGTGTATACACTGACAACAATTTTTACTTCCTGATTTCTAATTGAACTTTTAAACCCACTATTAATTGAATAACACAATGACCGATCAACCTACTAATCACATTCGATTATAATATTCAACAAACATTGTCTGACAAATGAATTATATATTCTATCTATCCATTTAATTCTTGCCGACATCAATTCACATGCACACACTTATCAATGAATTCAATTTACAACACAATGATGATGATGTATGAATGATCACATGAACGAACACCTTGAAAACCACAAAAGCGATATCAATCTTAATACGTGTCCACTAAAGCGATACCCTATTGAACCGTTTGAGCGGCACCTACTGTCACTTAAACGATACCCTCGGTCATTAAAGCGAAATCTGTTTTAAGATCTACCCTATGAGCGATACCCCTAGGACATTAAAGCGAAATCACTTCTAAAAATGACTTATAAGCGAAACCTAATGTTCTATGAGCGAAATCTCGTGTAAGAATGTCCCTTTGAGCGAAATCACTCGTAAGAAATGTCCTAAAAGCGAAACCTCTCACTACGTGACCCTAAAAGCGAAACCTAGCTGAAAAATACGACCGAAAAACCTCGATAACTCCTAAACGACTAGGAATCTAAACATGAAACTTGGTAGGGTTTTGAAACACATATATACGCACAATATATCAAAAATTCGGACAAATCGGACCGTGAAATCACGTCCAATTTGGCGAAAAACCGTGAAAATGTGTAAAACGTGAAGAATAAGAAGAAACTAGATGAAAACGGATCTGAATCGGCTCAAATCCAGTACGAAAACGATGTGTTTGATCAAGCAATCGAGCTCCTAGCTCTGATACCACTTGTAGGATTGGTTTTGACACCGTTCGATTGCGTATCGTACGTTTGACGTGCGGAAACCGTAAACGTACGTGATCTAAACACACAATAACGTACTCGGAACGTGATTTTACTATAAAGATTGACTTGACGGTACAAGAACACGTGTAGGAGAGACTTTCTCTCTCTAGTTTCTCTCTCTAGAAACACACACTACACCTTTACAACTTGTAAGATCTCTACTAATTACATCATAAAACACTCTATTTATAGGGTCAAGGGGCTTTAATGAAAGTTCACTAATTACAATTATGCCACCTTGCCTTTTTCACTAAATAAGTACCATTTACGATTTGGTTTTCTTCCAATCCTCACTACCGTTTAGATTGACGTAGGCGATAGACATAACGTGCATCAACACAAACCTTCGATTCCATCATTGACACCCTTGCAGTTTCAAAGTACAAAACCTTGTTAACTGCTGATGCTCCAATTTATGAACAAACCCAGAGAGAATTTTGGAAAAATGCCACACTGGAGCCTCAAAGAGACAAATTTATTCCCATTAATTCTTCCATAAAGGGTAAAAAGATTCAAATCACCCCACAAGCTATTTCTGAAGTGTTTAAACTCGATGATCAGCAAGGTAAAACCTCTTTCCCAAAACACGAGTATCAAAATGATTTTCTGGAAAGAGGGTATGGTGCAGAAATGAAAAGGGGCACCCTACAAAAGGGCTTCTTCCCTTCTGCACCTAGGTTTTTATTCCATACTCTTTTAATGTGTGTATCAAATAAAACAACTGCCTTTAACGAAATACCATTAAAGATCCAATACCTGGGTTTTGCTATTTTACATAATGAAAATTTTAATTATTCCCAGGAGATCTTTGATGACTTGGTAAAAAATGTTGGGAGCAAATCATTTTTACTTTTTCCAAGGTTTCTAAGTTATTATTTTCAAGAGAAATTTAAAAAGGATGATGCTCATGTGCTAATCCAAGGTGAATCTTTTCAAATAAATAGTTTAACATCTGAAACATTCACTAGAATGTTAACACCTGCAAAAACACAAGCAGAGATGCCTGAGCAGACTTTAGCAGCTACCACTGCTCCTCAGACATCTGCTACTGAGCTCACTGCTCTAGGTGATCATGGTAGCACACCCACTACTATGAAACCCACACCTGCCACTGTCAAAAAGACCAAAAAGAAAACTCAAAAGCCCCCCAAACCAACCAAAAAGGCAACTCTGGAAGATGAGATCCCAGAGCAACTGCCAGTGATAACACAAAAGTCAATAGAAACCACTGCTGTTACTTCCTCACAGCAGATGGTAGAAAGATCTCAACCCGTGCCTCAAACTCCTCCTGCTTCTTCACAAAAAGAACAGGTTGTAAGCACAGGGACGCCATCTTATGAAGCAATGGATTCACTTGAATCTACCTTCCACAGCCCTACTCCCAGGGCAAACTCTCTTTCATCTCCTATTCTCACTTAACAAATTACCCCATCAATAAAACCTTTGTTGGATGCTATTGATTTGAACCAGACACAAACCAGTTCTTCTCACTCACCTATCAATGAGAATATGCCTCAACAAGTGACTGGGTCTGGTGTTTTAATCATTGCTAACCCACCAACATCATCTGAGGAGGCTACACCCCTTGAGTTAGAAGTAACTCTTGGTGGTAGTTCAAGTGAAGCAGCTTCTACAAGTGCTGAACCCACTGGTTTGCACTTGGACAGTAGTTTCATCGATCAGACTTCCTAGAAGGCAATTCCTTCTCTGGGAACACTAGAGTATCCAGTATTCATTGGTTCACTAAAAAGTGTCTCTCAGGATATAGGAAGAAGTCCCCAGTACCAAGACAAAGGGGCAACAATGGATGAGTTTTGGAATACAATTCCTCAATCAACCACTGTTACAACCACTGCTAGTGGGAATTCAGATGATCCCATTAAGTTGGGTGATGATTTAATGTACCAAGAATTGAAGGCCAGAGTTGATAAACTGGATACATCTGTTGCAGAAATCAAGGACATGCTGCAACAGGTGTTGAAGGAACAAAAGGTACCATCCAATGTTGCACCAACTCCAACAACTAAACCATCATATACTCTCACTGCAAATGAGCTGTGGAATTTATTTCAACCATTGCTTATCCATCAAAAACAACTAGCTGTTCAGCAACATGAGATTCAGGTTCAAAAGATCAGGAATGTTATGGAAGCAAGGTTTAAAGACACCCAGGCTGATATCAAGGCAATTAAGTCCCACATACTGAATACCACTGGCACTGTTCCTCCCTCTATCACTCTTGTGGATAACCCCAAATCAGCTGACGCCAAAAAGGGGGAGAAATTGAAAACAGATGGTTCTAAAAAGATTGTTGTAAACACTAGTGCCATTACTGATGCAAAAGCTGTTGTAAAAAGGGATTTGGAAGCAAAGGATAAAGCAAGGTTTGAACAGGAGAAGAAAGCTTTCTTGGAACTGAATGAGCAGGGTGCTTCTGAGTCAAAGGATGATAAAAATCCTGAGCCAAAAACGAAGAATCCCACTAGAAAAGTGAGGGAACCCAAACACACACCATCCAGATCCAGAAAACACACTTCCAAACCTCCTAAATCTCCCAAACCCACAGCAGTTGTAACACCTGTTGTATCAACAACTGTTGGCACTTCAGTGGTTTCAGCAGTTGTTAACCTAACAACCACCGCCTCAATTACAACAACTGCTCTCACTCAAACCACTGCCCCAGCAGAAAGACCATCATCTCCAAAAACCATTTCACCGCCATCACCTCCTGCTAAAAAGCAGAAGACATCTACTGATACATCAGTAGTTGTGATGACAACAGTGGTTGAAACACCTGTTAGTCAAAGCACCATCACTGCACTTTAAGCCATCTTCACTCCAATCAACATCCCACCAAACACTCCTTCAATATAGAAAACTTACACCAGAAAAAGAAAAAATCAGGTAAATGAAGAAGACATACCAGCACCTGAACCTCTTTCATCTGTACCATACAATGTGATTCCACCACAACCTTTCATCCCACCAACTATTGCCAATCCAATAAAGGATCCAGAAGTACTTAGAGGCTATGATTCTGCTGATATTGTATCCGTTGCTGCAAGTTATCCGCTGGAACTAGAAATTGTAAAAAATGAGATGAGATAGTTCTACACAGAGGATGATCCTTCAAAAAGAAAATTTCCTTCTCTCATAGGTTTCAGAAATCCAGCAAACATGGATGAATATCTCAAATTTAAAGCAAGGCAGGCTAAGATAAGAGCCAAACTTGAATGTGAAGATCAAGGTGACAAAGCCATTTATGAAAGAATGCAATCCTTGCTTACTAAAGTCAAACAAATGGAAGACTATGCAAGAGACCTGAGAAAAGAAATGTCTAATTTACCACCCAAAGCTGATCTACGAAAGGAAATGAGAAAGGAGTATCTTGCATTCATCATGAAAGAAAACTTCTATCCAGCTAAGGAAGAACAATTCGAAGAATGGCCAATCATTGCATTAAAGCATGAGGCAAACATAATTGAAAGAATCAAGAATGATCCAGGTAAGAAAAGGACAGCTCCAAACTGGAGTAAATACAAAAGGCTCATTGCTGATCTTACCTTAGAGTACAAAAGGAAGAAACAAGAGCTGGTGGATGCAAAGGTTTGACCTGCCGAAGCCATAGCAAAATGGACAAGGCAATATACAAATGAGGCTTATGAGAGGCTAAAGAAAAGAAAGATAACAGATTCAAACTCACCTAAGAAGCCTGATCACATAAAGCCTAAACAGCAGATCAATACTTCTGAACCACTGCCCTCATCAGCAGAGATCTCAGTCATTGAATCAAATCAAAGAAAGAGACAAGAGCAGATTGAAAAGGAAACAGCAGAAGATATTGCTGCTGCAAATGAAATCATCAAAAGGACGTTCAAACAAATGACAGCTGAAAATCCTGAACTGGTAAAAGCTCAGGATACTGCTCAACAAATTTTCACAAGGCCACAATCACCAAACTCATCAGTTAATAAAACTCTCCCAAGAAACCCATTGGGTTCAAAAATACTAAATTGGATGTCTGATCAAAAGACCCATGTATTGACATTGTTCCGATCTAATGGTGAAGTGAAGTACATATCAAGGAAAGAAGCACTGGGCCTAGGTGTTGAAGATCTACAGGATCTCCTTGAACTTACACTGTGTAGGGATGAGGATGACAAAAGTTCCTTGGATTTTGAATCACAATTTAAAGAACAAACTAGGGAACTTCTGATGAGAAATAAAAATCCAGAATAATGAAGGGTTTTGGAATCATCTGTTCCAGGGGGAGATTTTTGGGATTGAACCCTACCAGAGGAACAGATGATGTAAAGCCAAAACTGGTTCACATCAGTGGATTCGTCATAAACAGTTGTTTGCACTAGACTTCTCCCTTGGAAGTGATTCTAACAGCTGCTGAACTCTAATCACTGATCAGCCATAACAACTGCTGCCTTTTAACAACTGATGAAGACCGAAAGACTGCTGAAGGAAAAACACTGTTGCTCTATCTACTGCTGTTCTCTAAGTACTATTGAAGACTCAAGTACCGACAACTCAAAGACTGATCACCTTTGAAGAATGCACTGATGCTCAACATCAGTGCTTGGCCTACAACAGTGGAGAGCTGGAACAGTGTTTTACCTTTGTTTTGTATTTTACTTGTAATCAGCGGTGTTAGTCATTAGTAGTTTATGTAGATCAGTAGTTAGAGGTTGTTAGTTTGTTAGATGTCACTTTCATGGTGACGTCAGCAAAGATACTTCAGTAGTTTGTTTTGCGTATAAATGGAACAGTACCCTGTACTATTTCATTTGATTGTCTGAGAGATCCTATCTCCTCCAATCCTTTCATCCTGTGTGATCAACCTTTTGGGCATCATGCTGAGGGGGAGTTTTAGTATGTAAGCATAGCTGTAATCTTTCTTGTACTGTAATCATTCAACTTAATGAGAAGCTTGTGTTTACTAAAACTAATTTCTTTTGATTGTGTTTACAAAGTTTGTTTTCAATTTCGCTGCACTTTATATTGATTCATATCCATTCATTTGTTCAAATTATGACAAACAAACACAATCATGAGACTCTCCGATCCTAATAGGAAGCATAAAGTTTAAAACCCAAATAATAATTTACGTTCATAATTGTTTAATCAAAGAACCAACAATGTTTATCCGCCTCAACGACACTTCCTATGCAAGCTCCCGCAATGTACCTAATGACCTGCAAGGCATGCAGTAGTTTGTCAACAAAAAGTTGGCGAGTTCACAGTTTATTAGTGTTCTAAAAACGTAGGTTATTAAGTTACTATGTTTTATAAACATGTCATGGGGAGCTACGCCATCCTTTTTAAGCTACTAAACTCGTGGCATACTGAAACTAACTGTAGTCATGTTTGTGCCCTAAGTCAATGCCTATCATCATTGACCAGTTACCCAGTCATAATAGTTCACTCTCGTCCTCTGAGGCACTATGTGAGGTTTGTCAGACCTAATAACGCTACTAACTAGTATCTCGTTTGCCAGGCCCGACGATTAATCGGTATAAAATGTGTGGGGACTTTCAGATAGAGTTTTGTCTAGTCCGCTTAAGATATGCAGTATAAATAGTAAATTAACCGTATCCCATCCCCAGGAATACTAGGCAATCCCAAACCATGGAAAGTGTTGTTCGTTCCCAACTATCGGGAATACATACTTTTAGTAAAATTTGTGAACTCACCTCAGCTTAGCTCGGCAGATTAAATTACTTGAGCTATTGTGGTCAACCACGTCCTATTATGGTTACCATAAAAGTTAGGTTCGTATTCACATAATTCACGTATTTATACACATAACAAACAAGTAGTAGTACACATAAGGTATCACACATATCACAAGCCTAATACGTGAACAATAACACTTAGGCCCAAAAGTCATTCCACAATAGTGTGCGGTCCAAATCAGAGTGTGCGGTTCACTTTAAGTGTGCGACCCGGATAATTCAATGCTCAAAGTTAAGTGTGTGACCCAGCGAGTGTGCGGCCCACTATCGTGTGCGACACCCATAGGAGTGTGCGGCCTCACCATAGTGTGCGGTCATGCCTTAATGGGTTGTACATTATGCAGCCTAAAGTGTACGATGCCAAGGTGTGCGACATGCAGGTGTGCGACATCACCTAGTGTGCGACCAATGCTGTAAATCACGGCCAAACAGTTACCTTCCCATGTTTCCCACAATCAAACCGACCAGTTACAATCTTTGCATCAGTACATACAAACACTAATCATCATTTAATCGTCAACAATAATATTTAAACCAAATCTATCAACCTCATTTAATCATACACCCCTATACATCAAACATCACTTGGTTATACAATAAATCATATTCACATAATTATAGCAAACCCTAGATTAATAATGAAACTTATAACCACCAATATCAATCGACAAACATTATCATAGCCAAGTATAACAAGAACTCGGATAAAGCAATGATAGGATACTAACCATAAGATTGTGTGTGTACGAAGATGTTGGAACGAACGAGAGGGAGTCTTGAAAGGAAGGGTTTCCATCGAAGTGTAGGAGGGAATGAGAGAGCTAGGGTTTGCTTAATATTTCTAAATCACAATACACAATGGATGCCATTCATGTATGCGCAACATGTAAGGGTTGGGCTAGGGATGGCTTGGGCTTGGTGGTGTAAGTGGGTCGAGAACCAAACGCATAATAGTGTGCAGTCGTGAAGGGGTGTGCGACCCCGAGAGTATTGTGCGGTTGAGTATTCTTTGTATAACAATTATCATTCATAACAATCAAGTGTATCCAAACACATTTGGAAATCCTATATAACGTACAAATAAATACAACCTAAAACAAAGCATTAAAGAAACCGATACGCAGGAAAGGACCTCGAAATTTCTAGTTATCACACCCGGATTATGTATTGGACGACATGGCACACGACATGAGCGAGGACGAGGCTCATGTGGACGACGTAGTGATGGACGAAGTTTTTGCTTTGGGTGATCCCCAATTTCCTAGAGTGGTAGTGATTGGTCTTCCGGATGGAGACCTTATGTTGGACGTACCACCACTCGCGATTCTACCACCTTTGATTGAGATTTCTGATGATGAGGACGAGATCCCGGTCTTTCACGTAGACCATCTTGACGATGATCTAGGTGACGGTGAGGCATTAGGCGTTGCATGCCTGACATTACCAATGTTTTAAAAACAACTGAAGATCAAGCTGAAAGCTCTTAGACAGTTTCCTTGGAAGATTCTCCAAAATATTATCCACGTGATTTACCACATCAATCAGTGGCACATCAAGGGGTAAAAGTGCTTTCAAGGATAGATTCCCCTCCACTTACTGAAGTCCTTGACTTACCTCAAATCCTCCCTAACTCAAAGATTGTGAGATGGGAAGCAATGAATGACTCAAATGATGTGGAAATGTTAAGTGAAGATGGCTCTAGAATCCAGTTGGATGGGTACGGTGTCCAAAGCCTAAGTCTAGATGACATTAAAGTCATTTTTGATATGGAACTTTAAAAAGATGAAGATGATGTTCAAGCTTTAAATCTGGAACTTGACATGAAAGGGATGATCAGAAAAAGGCTTTTGGGTGTCACACTCCAATTAGCAACGGAAACAAAAGGGATGTAACAGACACCTTTTGTACAAGAACATTGTTTATAAAATACTGTATTAACCATTAAACTTTACATCATGTTACATTGTTGTTTACGTACTACGTCTATGTTACAATGCCATGTTCCCATGAATTGCTTTATTCTTATAGCAGGTATGCTTCTATGTGCGTAATTATCCGTAAAGCAAACTTTGAATAGAAAAAAATATATCACTCAAGTTCCTATTTTCCTGAAAAGTAAGTTTGAAAACGGTCAACTAAATGTAGTAGGTGAGTTTCACAGGTTTTATTTGTCTCTATGAGCAATTACACAAGTAAGGTTTTGCAAATACAATGTAATTTTAGTAAGTCTATAAGTGAAGCCCTGATGTGTCTCTAAATTACCGTGGCCAACACCAACCACAACAAACAAACAACATCATAACAGTATCCCGGTAGCTATGCCTAACACAACTTAGATTGTCTGAGTGTATGAATATGTGCAACCGCGTTGACTCAAGTGGCATCCTGCCATGTGGTTTAGGCTCATCGGGCCAAATAGTACTATCCACAATATTCAACAGCAAAATTGTTAATCACTTGTGCTAGTGGAGATTTTCCTGTGTTAGGTGTTTGACTCAGATAATTCACATAGAAAATGTGTTCATGTGTGTATGTGTACAAAAAAATATTTTTCTCCAAAGCGTTTATTAAAACATGTATAAAAGAGGGCCCATGAAACTCACCTGATAAGGTATATTCACAGTATGCAATAGCATTATAGTGGTGTAATGGTAGTGCTAGTTTAGTCCTAATATTAGTACTTTAGGGTTAATCACCAAAAGTTGCTTGATATTTGCTATGCGTTGAGTTTGATGCGGCTATTCATCCAGAAATGGGTGAATAGCATCAAAGTATAGTGTTAGGTAATGTTTGGTTTAAAAATGAGGTTTCGCTTATGTTCACCGTTTTCCGTGCTAGTAATGGTTGATCGTTTTATGGTTTAAGATAGTGGCATGTTCACAAACAATGTAAAAACTCGTTGGATAGTATGAAATGATTTGTTTTACAAAGAAAGTATGGGCGTTAAAACGTACAAATTTACCCAAACGACAGTTTTAGTTCTTGTAGACAAACAAGCGTGTAATTTATCCACATTTCCCGAGTTACCCAAGGAAAGACCGGATTCACTCCAAACATTCTGACTATTACCAAGTAGTCATTAAAACACATAAAATTCCTAGCAGGTTCGTTAAATGATCGTTTTGTTGGTTTATGTTAACAATAATGTTTTTAACATGTAACCATGGTAACTACACCTTTGAATTTTAATAAATCATAAATATATATATATATGTGTATATATATATATATATATAGGGAGAGGATCATAAGAAAACTAGATATAAATGAGAAAACTAGCTAAAAAAAGCTAAAAAACATACCAAAAAAAACTTTTTTTTTACAATTTTTTATAAAAAAATCGCTAGTTTTTATATATAAAAAAATTTCAAAAAAAATAAAAAATATTTGTTGTAGTGCACATGTGCATTATATGTGTACTACACATGTGCACTATATCCGTAATAGTGCACATGTGCAATACAACAAAACCTTTTTTTTTATTTTTTTTCCATGCATAAAAAGTTGCGATTTTTTTATAAAAAATTTTAAAAAAAAATTGGTATGTTTTTTAGGCTTTTTTTGTTAGTTTTTTGGTTTTCTCATTTAAACTGGTTTTCTCATGATCCATCCCCTATATATATATGGATCATGAGAAAACCAAAAAACTAACAAAAAAAAGCCTAAAAAACATACCAAATTTTTTTTTTTTTAATTTTTATAAAAAAATCGCAGCTTTTTATGCATGGAAAAAAATTTTCAAAAAAAAAAAATAAAAAAAAGTTTTGTTGTATTGCACATGTGCACTATTACGGATATGGTGCACATGTGTAGTACACATATAATACACATACAATGCACATCTGCACTACAACAAAAAAAATTTTATTTTTTTTTTGAAAATTTTGTTATGTATAAAAAGTAGCGTTTTTTTTTATAAAAAATTGTTAAAAAAAAAGTTGGTATGTTTTTTAGCTTTTTTTTTTAGGTATTTTTAGTTAGTTTTTTGGTTTTCTCATTTATATCTAGTTTTCTCATGATCCTCTCCCTATATATATATATATATATATATATATATGTAAGTCCCGAAATCTGAGGATCGATAACGAACCGAATCACTTGTTTATAGCAAACACGGTCACGTGTGCGGAATCCACGTAACTATGCCAAATCAAACATATAAAACAGTAACGACACAGTATTAATCAATGAAACACACTCGATTGATTAAACGGGATGAGAACCGATAACAAACTGATACAAACACAGTTTAGACAGAATTTTGACAGAGTTTCTTTAAGGGTATGCTCTCATCTACTCTCACAGTGAAAGCAGGATGTGTTTATATACTCCCTGGGCCCAAGTCTCGGCGAAACACAAGGTGATACGGCGAAACAGCATATGGGCCAGTGATTGGGCCTGAAGTAGCCCATTACACGACGAAACAGATGTGATTCGTTGCTTATGTCGACGTAACAGATTCATTTGGTAACCATTCTGTTTCGTCGTGATGAGTTCGACGAAACAGCCTGTTTCGTCGAGGTCTGCAATAGTTGTTCTGTTTGCTGTAAACAGACAGCAAACAGATAGAACATATAAACATCATAATGACCATTCTACCCTTAACATGCAACATGCATTGTTCGTTATACATTACATACCAAACGAAGACAAATAAGACCGTACAAAATACATCGTTAAGTACAAGACTAGTTACAGACACTAAAAATGCATCAACAAACTCCCCCTTGTCTGTTACTCGTCTTCGGTCTTCTAATCTTCCATCTCAGTGTTGTTCGGACCACGAACTGCCCGAATGTATTCCCCGGTAATAGCAAAAACACGCTACGCGCTGAAACTTCAAAGCTTGACGTGCGTCCTGATCTTCATAGAAAATATCGTGACGATATAGTCTGTTAATGTCAGCCTCGGACATGTTGACGATCCACATCGGATCCAACATCCGGTAATTTGCACGATTATCTCTAAACATAATCACAGCTTCATGCGTGTCCGAGTCGTAGCACCATAATGCCATATCTTCAAGAAAATCCTGCTGCATCGGCATTAATGGGATTTTATCTACTACTCTCGGAGGCTGATAAATAAGCTTGTATCTGCCAGTGTTGGTTTCCGGATCAAGAGTAAACTTGATCGGTTGATAGATGGGGAACTGTGGCTTGTATGATTCATCCTTCCATCCCGACTTCTTGTTTACTTTTATCAGTCGCTCAAATAAAGTAGCGCCGTCGAAGTTTGAACGATTAACAAGTTCAAGCTTCGTCAACGCAGCAACATCATAAAATGGCAAAGATAGAATGCTCAGCAATGAATTGAAGTACTGGATACCGTATTCACGTTTGACAGCAACGCAGTGTATATCCTTAACAAACATCCAGCATAGAATTCTTCCACTTGGCTTTGCCATTTCAAATTGAAAGTAGTCAACCTGAGTACTTTCAGGCACAGGCTTGGAGACTTTCGATAGAAATTGTTTTCGCCATTCAGAAAATGCATCTGTAGCTTTTTCAGACGAATCAGACGAATCACGCTTCCTTAAGTGTTCATCTATGTCATCAACATTCTCCTTCATCCAATCTTCATCAAACGGAGCGAATTCAGTACCATCTTTTCGAACATATGTTGATTTTGTTGCTTCGCCTTCAAATACGATCTCATCGATATCTTCAACATTAGTTGTTTCAGTCTCAGTCGACATTTTATCTATCTCAGCATCATCAATCTCTCTCATAGCATTTAGAGCAAGCAATTGCTCATGAGTAAGATCTTCTATTAGTTCTCCTTCTTCAAGTAACTCTCCCGTGACTGGATGAATAGCCTGTAAAGCAATATCAGTGCTGCTTTAAACAGAAGATGTACCTGTGATCTGTTGAACTTTGCCAGTAGAGGTTCCCTGAGTAGATTCGACTACTGGAGGTTGAACTACAACTATTGCTGAAGATGTAGCTGCTGGCGGCTGCTGTGATGTACCAGAAGTGTCAGGATTTCCTTGATCTTCAGAATCATCGTCCCTTTTCTTCAGTACTTCTTGTTGTTTACAATGATAATCCCACAAAGCAGCAACCCGCGTTTGAAGTAGAGAGTTATTTCTCTCTCTCTCTTCGTCAGCAGCCTTCAAACGAGCATTCTCGGCTTTAAGCAAATCAATCTCAGCTTGTTGTCTCTCTATCACCGTTTGCTGTTGACCAACAGTGGACTTCAAGTTTTTAATTTCCACTAATTGACTGATCTGATCATTCTTCGTGAGGTTAATAAAATGAGTTTGCCTCTGAACACGATCAGCAGCTGCTTCCAGTTGAGAGAATAGATATTTGTTCTTATCATCTTGAGAATATCCGGAAAATACCCTATGACGCTCAGAACTATTCTGCGAAGTGGTTGCTCTGATTGCAGAAGCCATAGTTCTTTGAGGAACTGCCTGAGGGATAACAGTTGGAGTTTCAGCAGCTGATGTAACTACTGGAGTTTCTGTAGCTGATGTAACTACAGGAGTTGCTTGTACAGGCTCCTGAGGTACAGATGAAGGCTCTTGAGGCACAGATGGCTGAGTAGAAGTACTCAAATATCTTCTTGGTTTCTTCTTTTGAGTTGCAACAGCTTTCTCAGCTCTCCTTTTTGTTCTTCTTTCATCTGCAGGATCCTCCGGAACGTATTCTGGATCATCTTCAGTTCTAATCTTTCTATATCTTTTCACTCCTCTTTCATCGATATACATCTCGTATCCAGGCTCGACTATATGATCACTAGAGCTAGAATCAGATTCATCATCGCCACTTGCTGAAGAACTACCAGCTGATGTACCACCAGCTGCACCTTTGCTCGATGCACCAACGGCACCTGCATCACCACCATCATCGCCTTCATCACTACTGTCATCACTATCACTCCCGGACTCATCTGAATCAACCGGATCAGGACCAAATTTCTCTATCCTTTTTCTCTCTAATTCAGGCTCTTCATTGTCAGATTGGCTGTCATCATGACGCCATTTATCATTTGCTGGAGCAACATAATCAGGATTCACAAGTGCGCCAAATAGCTTCCTTGGAGGAACGCTTTCTTTGTATCTTTTGGCGGCAAGGTTCTTGATTATCCTTAAAGAGTTGAAATTCATCGCCTCTATCTTCAGAAGATCATTGTCAGCTTTAGGAAGGTCTGGATGTTGAACATTCATAATCATTTGAAGAAACCGTGGATACATCCAAAACTTGTTCCCAATGATCCTGCTTTTCCCAGTTCGTGTCAAGTTCTCTTTCATGTTGCCAAAAATGTACCTTGAAATGCTAAACGGTTTGTTCAGCACCAAGGCCACCATAAGACCCACTAGATCGTTGCCAGCCATGTCATAACCGGCACGTCTATTGCTCAGGCACTGGATTAGAACGTGTAGCAGAAATTTGTATCTCAACGGCAGATCACCTTTATTAATTTGCGTGCTGAAGATGTCTCCGGTGCATTTCATGCGTAGTAAACAACCTCGCGTACACATAATCGGAACAGAATCTGGAGCGTCCGGACTATCTTGTAATTGAAGAACTTCATTCAGAATATCCGGAGATACGATTACATCCACATTGTTAACACTTCCTCTGATAAAGTCTTTCCCATCTATTTGCACAACATTCGCTGAATCCCAGAACGCCTTGACGAGTGACTTATACACCGGTGTTGCGAACGTCACAGCATAGTTTATACGAGACTCCCTGATCCACTTAGTGATGTCTTTCAATTCCGTGAGCTTGTCATCAGGATCTAGATATGCAATTTGATTATGACGCTTCTCGGACATAATCTCCTCTTCCGTTTTGTTTTCTCTCTTTGTCGCCTTCTTGCGTTTTCCTTCTTTCGGTGCCTTCGGTGCCATCTGTACATGAAAATGTCCACAATAAGTCATATTTGATATAACATGTGTATTATACATGTATATATACAGATTATAACATCAAATGATCATTAAACATAAAATTTCAAACATTCTGTGAACAAACAGCAAACTCAGAAAACTGCTAAGGCATGGACGACGAAACAGAATGGCATCGACGAAACAGAAGGGTGTGCGGTGAAATAGAGGGTTGACCGTTGACCAGTTCGATTCGTCGACATCTGATTCGCCGTGTCTGTTTCGCCGTTTCTGATTCGTCGTCTGTTTGATTCGCCGTTTCTGATTCGTCGTCTGTTTGATTCGCCGGAATTAGGGTTTATGCGATTCGTCGATTTGGGGGTTTTTCTGTTTCGCCGTTTGGGGGTTTAAACGGTGATCAAATCAACAAACAATACATGTATAAACCCAACCCAAACATAAAATCCATCCCAGATGTTATGTGGACACTATCTAAGATCAAAACCCATTCCAAACATAGTCTAAAACATCATTAATCAACAACCCTGTTTTGTTATATGAAACCGAACCCAAATCAAAGCAGATATATACACATTTATCCTAAAACTATCTGATTTCATAAGCACCCAAACAAAATACAAGTTTAAATCAATAAGACAAGCAAGTAGGATGGGTCTCTGAGGGTTTCGAACAAGTTCAAACGGTTCAAAAGGTTCGGAATGTGAACCGAAACATTTTTGTACCTTTGAGATTTGTATGATTTTTGATAAAAATGAGGGTTTTGAGGAACTTAGATGATGAATGTTGATGAAGGGTTTTCAGAGTGAAGAAGAAGAGAAACAGTTGTTATTTTGAAAAAATGAACAACAGGGACCCTTATATCACCGCCTTATCTCGACGAAACAGAAGATGTGCGACGAAACAGGATTGGGCTCGACGAAACAGAAATAAATTGGGCTTGACATGGGCCTGAAATTAGCCCATGACGAAACGGACTTTGGGCCATTTGTGTTTCGTCGTTAATGGTCTGTTTCGTCGACTATATTTTGTTTCGCCGACATGTTTTTCAAAAACACAGAGGCATGAAAGAATTTGCAGACAGAACAGATTTTGATTAAAATGAACACTTTTCCATTTTGATTGAATTTTCAAATGCAAGGACGTTTTATGAAGGTGGTTTCAGGCTTCCAGCAGAAAACACCAAGCAACAACTTCGGCTTAATCAAAAACGAACTTTACAAATAACACTAAAAACGAATTTAAAGCGCGGTAAACTAAACGAAAAGGCAATAAACTGTGAAAAACAGTAAGCAACTGTACAAATGCAATCTTTTTGCGAGTTTCAAGGATAAGGAATCATACCAGCTTACGGTCTTAGTCAACATGATTTTGATTTCTGTTTAAAGCTCTGGATAAGTATACTACCTCGATTATCGGTATTGTTTTCCACATAAGCTCAAACTGATCAGACGTAATCATAATTAAGAGATACGATTAACGGTAAGAATTATACTTACAAGTCGATGTAAATCCACTCACGACACATTCCCCTATCAAGGTATGCACGAGAATTCATCTTACCGGTGAGTATACCGTTTATCATCCGTTTGACCGTATAAAAATGTGAGAAACTCACTTATTTTGATTGAAAACAAGCCCTATGTGATAGAATCATTTATTGATGAGGAACTTGATTTTCAGATGCATGAGGGCACAGGAGCAAGTCCGTGAATAGGTCAGTACTTTCGTACAGCAGAGAGACGAACTTGACTCCCGCAAAGAATCTGTGATATATTATCACTTATTTTGTTTGGACATGTGATTGCTGATCACTTATTGAGGTCGAATGCAGTATGTACACGTATGTATAGTATCATGGAAGATCTTAGACTTCGTCTCCGTTATTTTTACGGTTTGATACAACCATGATACCCAGATGATAAGCAGCATAAAGACCGAATATTTCAGATCTCGGCAATCTCTCAAACGAAATTTCGGTACTAAGACCATATGCCAATGAATGGTTCCCACCTGACTTAAAGTCTGTTAGGTTTGTATCATCCTGCACATTTTAGTCTGATTGTGAGCCTACCGGTACATCGTTAGTAGAGATACTTATCATTTTCCTTTTTTTTTTTTCATTTTGAGCACATTGACCGACCACACCAGTGAACTTCATCATTTTCCTTTATCCAAGAAACTCATTTTTGGTTTTTCTATTTTATTTTTATTTTTTTTAAACGTAAAGACAGAAAGTAAAGACATCTTTTTGGATTTTGAAATTTTGCAATGTTTTTGTATTTTCTTGAAATTTCTCCCCCTAAAATGCTAAAAGAAGTTTACGAAAACGAAAATCTTTTTGAATTTTTTTTAGAGTTTATAAAGAAAATATTTACAAAAACGATCAGCCAAAGAAGTTTACTCGGGTATCACCTTAATGCCATTGACCAAAAGTAGATAATCAAAACGTGATTTATCAAAAGCTTTTGTAAACAGGTCGGCACGTTGGTGATCAGTGGGGACATGAACGACATCGATTAATCTCTTGTCAAAACAATCACGTATGAAGTGATACTTAATGTCGATGTGTTTAGTCTTGGAATGCTGCACAGGATTTCTAGTGATCTGTAAGGCAGCATTATTATCAACAAAAATATGAGTAGATAGGAATTCTAAACCGTAGTCGCGCATTTGTTGTTGTATCCAAAGAACTTGGGAGCAACAACTCGAGGCAGCAATGTATTCTGCTTCACATGTTGATGTAGCAACACACGTTTGCTTCTTGCACTGCCACGTGACCAGGCGATTTCCTAAGAACTGACACCCTGCTGTTGTCGATTTGCCAATTTTGCAACCACCGAAGTCAGAATCACTGTATGCAATTAATTCAAAGCTATCATCCCTAGGGTACCAAAGACCAAGGTCCGGGCATCCCTTCAAATAGCGAAAAATCCTTTTGATAGCTGACAGATGAGAGGCCTTCGAGTTTGCTTGATATCTTGCAAGCAGGCATGTTGGATACATTATATCAGGCCTCGAAGCGGTGAGATACATGAGAGATCCGATCATGGCGCTATAATAAGAAGAGTTGACACTTTCTCCATTCAAATCCGGAGTAATCCCGTGATTCTGCGGAAGTGGGGTACCAATAGGCGTTGCATCTGACATTTGGAATCGGCTCAAAATGTCACCAACATATTTAGTCTGATGGATGAATATCCCAGACTCTGTTTGTTGTACTTGTAGGCCCAAGAAGAAATTCATCTCCCCCATAGCGCTCATTTCGAACTTTTCCTGCATAACGCGTTCGAATTGCCTGCACAAAGATTCATTAGTAGAACCAAATATTATATCATCAACGTATACCTGTACCAGCAGAAGATCTCCATCTAGTTCCTTGATAAAGAGTGTGCAATCAATAAGACCTCGTCGAAATCCATTCTCCAGAAGATAGTTGGATAAGGTTGCGTACCAAGCCCTAGGTGCTTGATGTAAACCATAAAGAGCTTTGTTGAGCAACCAAACCCGATCGGGGTAAATAGGATCTTCAAAACCTGGAGGTTGTTCGACGTGCACCTCTTCTTGAATTATACCATGAAGAAAAGCACTTTTGACATCCATCTGGTAGACTTTGAATCCTTTGAAAGAAGCATAAGCTAAGAAGATCCGTATAGCTTCCAGACGTGCAACGGGTGCATAAACTTCATTGTAGTCAATGCCTTCTATCTGGCGAAAACCCTGAACAACCAATCTTGCCTTGTTGCGAATAACCACTCCACGGTCGTCCTTCTTGCATTTATAAACCCATAGTGTGCCAATTTTCTTGTAGTTATCCGGCTTTTCAACAAGCTTCCAAACACCAAGCTTTTGAAATTGTTGCAGTTCGTCCTGCATGGCTTCAACCCAAGAATTATCTTTTAAATAATCCTTCCAAGACTTCGGTTCTTCTTGTGAAACGTAACACGCAAAGGACCAATCGTTTTGAAGACCAGATTCTCTAATGGCTAAATATAAACCAGCATTCTGGTTATTTCTCAGCTGATTACGCGTCTGCACACCGCTTTGGACATCTCCTATAATGTTCTGCTGTGGATGGGTATTGTGAATCCTCAATTCAGGATTTTCAGGAACACTAGCATTAATACCCAAATTGTTAAGATTAAGATCAGCAACCAACTCCGCACCGGGAATATGAGTGGAAGTGGATGCATTTCCTTCAGCAGTATCATCATTCTTCTCTTGAGGAATTTCTAAAGAAGTGCCATGAACAGGAACAACCGGGGCAGAAGTGCCTTCAGTCGCATCATGATGTTCATCATCTTCCGATGACTCATTGTAGTCAGTAGCATCTTCAAATACCTCATTTTGAACAGTATTGTTAACTGAATTAGAACCTTGTGGGTTAACAATAATTGATCTTACCAAAGACGAGCCGGCAGCGTTGTCACTATCAAATAACATTTGAACAGCTGCAGATTCTTCATCAAAGGTTGGCAGATTAAAGGAGTCGAATATCCCATCGTAATCGAACATCCAAGGATCACCCGGAGATCTAACAGGATTTGTGTACCTTTGAACCCTTACTTCATTCCAAAGCTCAATCTTTTTGGTGGTCAGATTCCATACACGAAAATTTGGAGTTGCATATCCAAGGAAGAAACCTTCGATAGCTTTTGCACCAAACTTTCCATCTGGGTCAATCATGGTACATGGACCGCCAAAGGGTTCAAGGAAAGAAAGATCCGGTTTCCTTTTCTGTAGAAGTTCGAAACAAGTTTTGCCATGCCTTTTAACTGTAAGAACTCGGTTCAAGGTGTAGCAAGCAGTCGACACAGCTTCTGCCCAGAATTGAACAGGAAGCTCCGACTCCACCAACATTGTTCTTGCAGTCTCAATAATCGTGCGATTCTTCCTCTCAGCGACACCGTTTTGTTGTGGAGTGATGCGTGTGAAGTGTTACTTATTTTAGGTGTATATTTTAAGCCCTTTTTAACACTTATTTTAGCCAAGTTTTAAATTTATAAAACACGATATTTCACTAACACTAAACACACATATGGGCAAGTGCACCCATCGTTGAGTGTAGTATAGCGTTGGTAAGATACCGAGGTCGTCCAAGGACACAAGAGCTTTTAGTACCGGTTTATCCTCAACGTCTAACCAAAATAAAAGTTTAGAAAAAATGTTTTAAACTAAGAAGATTAAAAACTAACTAAAATGCTGAAAATAAAAATAAAAGAAAAACAGATAGACAAGATGAATCACTTGGTTCCGACTCGTATCTAGTATAACCTTTGATTATTTCCGCACTTTTGCACATAATTAAGAGATTATCTTAGTTATTGTAGTAGGCCCCTCTTTTGAAGGTGACGTTACCCTCACCCCAGTAGTTTGAGTCAGCAGGGATACAATCCTAAAAGGGTGGATTATTGGAAGATAATGAATTAAGTTATTAATGCAGTATTGTGGTAGGCCCCGCTTTTGGCGGTGACGTTACCCTCGGCTAAGTAGTCTGAGTCAGCAGGGATACAGTCCTAAATAGCCGGGTTATAGTATTAATAGTAGTTAACTTATGAGGGGATCAAAGAGTTTGGACCCCCGCCATCCAATACCGTGAAGTATGGAAGGAGGTCCTACTAAATTTGACCCAGGTCCATTGCAGGACCTCTAAACGCTGAACAATGGCAAGACCTTTACCAAACCGTTCCCTTAACCCCCGACCAGGTAGCCAACATATCTCCATATAGACCGTGGAGATATGAATGGTGAAAATCCTTTATTTTATATAGACAGTAAAATAATGCCAAGACACCACGGACAAACGACAAGGAAAAATCACCTTTAACATAAGTAACTAGTTATTAAAGTCATTAATACAAAACCAAATAAAAAGTGCAAAAGATTAGAAATAAAAAGTATTATACTAGACACTTTGTCTTCACCAAGTGATGTAAGAGACTTAGGCAAACATGGCCTTGATTGTCAAGAACTCTTACGATCAATCTTGGATCCCGAGACGACTCACACACTCTACGATGGACAATGGATGATGGTGGTGGATGATGGTGTTGTGATGGTGGTGGGTGGTGGATGAAGTGTGAGAGAGGTGGTGTGCCAAGGGATGAGATGAAATGAATCCAAGCACTCCTATTTATAGGCTGAACAGAGAGCTGGGCACGGCCCCGTGTCCGCTGGGCACGGCCCCGTGTCCGTCTGACAATCTCTCTCCTCATTAATTGTAATTCGCAATTACAATAAATGCGCCTGCTGTACTTTCGACACGCCCCCGTGTCCGCTGAGCACGGCCCGTGGTGGGCAATAGAAGCTTCTATAGGTTTGTCTTTTCTGCTGCTTCTTGGGCACGGCCCCGTGCTGGCTGAGCACGGGGCGTGTTCAGTCTTCTGATTTCTCTACTTTGCTTTGGAAGGTGCCGTTGAGGGGTCGGGCAGTCCACTAATATTCCTTTTCTTGTATTTATGTTGGATTTAGCTGTCTTTTTGCTTCTTTCGCGTTTTTGAGCTCATTTAATCCTGAAAATACAAAAGGAAGACAAATACACTCTTTTTCCAATATTAGTACTTAAAAAGGGTTAGTTTTATGCCTCATTTGATGTAATTTATATGTTGCATTTTACATACATCAAATACCCCCACACTTGAACTTTTGCTTGTCCTCAAGCAAAACTCTTTAATATGTGGCTTACACTCCCAAATGGAATAGGTAGAAGAGAAGGTTTTGGGCTTGTCGTAGAGTGTCGGGATTTCCAAGATCTTTTTGGGTTTTATTTTTATTTATTTACACTCCTGTTCGTAATGATTTATTTAGAACTTTTCATAAAAGAAATTACTTATTTGGGCATAACATGCCTTTTTTAAAATTCTATTTATATACAAGTTCACATACCTCACGGGGAAATCACTCACACTCGGCCGAAGGTGTATTTTTAGTGAATCACTCGAGAGCGGCATGAAACTTATTCCTACCATAGGCTTGCCAAGAAATCAATCCTCCTCATTTTTAACTTTTATACCTTTGTAGATATCAAGAGGACTTTGTGGGTTAAGGGTTAGGCTAGGGTTAAAGGTAGGTGGTTGGGTTAGTGGTTAGTAGAAAAAGGGCTAAAAGCGTAACAAGTGTCGGTTTTCGTATTTTTGCAACTTTTTATTTTGATGAAGCTTTTATTCAAACTAAGTTATTTTTGATTAACTTGTTTGTTTATTTTCTTTTTGCTTCATCATTATCACACATTTTTTTTTTTTTACGAAGAACCGAACTTGTTACTAAAATAAAGGGTTAAAAATGAAAAAGGTTTTGGTGGGTAAAAAGGTTTTTTTTTTGTTTGGGTGATGAAACGAAAAGGTTTAGGCTCAAAGGGGCTAACTAGGGGGATTTTTGGGTAGGTGGTAAAAGAAAAAGAAAAATAATGGTGTAGAAATAAAAAGGGTTAGTCCTAATGCCTCCATCATTTACTTACTCGGGTTTAAGTTGATAAGGACCGGGAATGTATTGTCATGGCAAGTTCTAGAGTCGTAAGAACCAAGCGGCTATTCACACAAGAAACGAAAAATGAGCATTTAGTCAAATGATATGTAATTGTGTGCTCAATAAAGGCTCAAAACTCACTTTTGTGGGAATGGGTTTTTATGTGATCAAGTATATATAATCAAATTTTAAATAAGTTTGCTATGCCTTTTCATAATTTTCTTATGTTGGTTCTTTTTATCACTATGCTATCGGTTGTAAATTTGTAAAAATATAACCTTTTTGAGAACTTAAATTTTCCGAGTTAAACCTAGACAAGTAATAAAATGAAATTTTTTTGGTGATTAGCTGTTCCAATAGAGTTTTGTGTAAGGCTTGTATTTAGGACTTGCAAAATTCAAGGTTTTAGCATCCCCCCCCCCCCCCCCCCACACTTAAATTACACATTGTCCTCAATGTGTCCCAAAAATAAATTTTTAGGTTGATTAGATGTGTAAAATAGTGTTTAAAAAGCAAAAATTTGTGTTACTGGGCGCTGAACACGGCCCCGTGTTGTCCGGGCACAGCCCCGTGTTCAAGTGCCAGTAACAGAATTAAAACAAGAGAAACATAAGCCTAGACACGGGGGCGTGTTGGGTGAACACGGCCCGTGTCCAGTTACCTGAACTGGGCGTTTTCTGCAGGGTGCTCAGCACGGGGCAGTGTTGGTTGGGCACGGCCCGTGTTGAACCTTCTGAAATTGTCGGGTTGCCTTGTTCTTGTGCATGGGTTCATTTTTCTCGTTCCCCTTTTCATCCTTTACCACCATGAGTGTGTTTTATTCATTACAAACCATCCAAACCTTAAAACCATCATTTCATTTCATCATAGAGAGAACTTACATAGTCCTAAATTAAACTAGATAAAACAAAGAAATAACAAACCATGGAGTCCTAGCCTTTACTTTATTTTAATTAGCAAAATTTCCAAGAAGTAATTAATCTTGGTTAACCAAGGCCTTTTTGAACTCCTCCTTCCGCGTGCGGTTCTCCTCAAATGTCGGCGAGCCATTCTTCCACCTCCCTTGGAAGGAGAAAAGAAGGCTCATTGGCATTAGTTTGAGGAGTTTCAACTTCCACCGGGATCTCTTGTTGGTGTTCCACGAGAGGTTCCGCCAGAAAGTCTTCCCACCCGGTAGGCTTGTTGATTCCGAGTGCCAGGTTCCAATCCTGTTGAGGAAGGACTGGTTCCATTGGAGGTGCTACAAGAATATTTAACCTCTGGTGCAAGAGGTTAATTTCTTGGAAGCTGCTTTCAAGTCCCATCGTAAGATCGTTAATACGGTCGATTAGGACCTCCTCTACTGAAGTCATTTCATCTAGAGCCTCCCTTAATGCTATCACATAGTGCACAAGTGTAGCTTCAATGGAGGGTCTTCTTCCTCTTCGGCTGTTTGGCGAATGCACAGAAGATGTTTCGCTGTTTTCACTCGACATCCTACGAAAAATAAACTAAAAATAGTTTATTTAATGAAACAGTGACCGGACACGGCCCCGTGCTCACTGAGCACGGCCCCGTGTTCATCTTTCTGCAGAGTTTCGAAACAAGGAAACTTGGATTTTTAAGTTATTTTCTGAACTTGTGGGGCCTTTTTAGCTACTAATAACTTAAAACAATGTTTCATAACATGTTTTTACCAAGATTCTTTGAACAAAACTCATTTATCCCTACCATAGAGTTGGAGGAATTCCAAACTTTCAATGGTAGCTCTTGGAGAAAGATGGAGAAGAAGGAAATGCCTAAAAGAGGAAAGGACAAGATGGGTTGTTGGAACCTTCTTTTAGACTTACCTAGGATAGTTTGAGAGAAGATTCCTGCAAATCTCTGTCCCAAGTTGGTCCAAATGTGCAGAATTCTTGGCTGCATTTATAGAAAATGACAGCATCCTGGACACGGCCCCGTGTTCAGTGGACACGGCCCCGTGTGCAGGTGGAGTTCTGACACAGTTTGTCCGTATTCTGACGTACTGATCAGAATGGAATCTTTCGATGGACATGGGGGCGTGTTGGCTGGGCACGGCCCCGTGTCTAGGGACTGTTTTTATGAAGTTGTCTAGTTTTCTTAAGGCACTTGTTAGTATCGGGTGGCTCCTGACTGGTTGGAACAACCCCAAAGTGCCTAAGATACCTTAATTGTCCTAGACTAAGGCGAGAACGCAAGAGGTTGTCGGTGAGGGTAATTCCTATTTTCATTCTAGGTGGACAAGTCCAACCCTTTCCCAGGCTCTTGTTAAAGAAGGTGTATGCCGAATCGCTCAGGTCTATGTATGCACCGAACGAAGTCGATGGAGAGTCCTTCACGGCACAATCGACACAGGGACGACTATCGTCCAAGTCTTTGCTAGGTACGAAGGTATTTTCGGGAGCAACGAGGTTGTCGGAATGCGGTTCCAACATCTCTTCATGGGTATCGTCTTGGGGTGGATCAATAAAATCCTTCCCAAGCTCTTCTAACCATTTCAGAATTAGCTCTTCTAGTTGAAATAACTCGTCAAGGAGCATTTCCCCTAGAATATCTGGCTGGGCGCATTCGAGGGAGAAATAGTGCTTATTTTTACTTTCGCCCCTCTTAAGGTTGTGAGAAGTTGGTGGGTCCATGTAGTGGGGCCTATAATTTAGGAAGTAGCATTTTACTTCTTCATGTTTGCCACCACATAATTGACACCACGTACCATAAGAGTGCCGAAAGTAAAAATAATTACTATCACTCATGTTTATGTCAGAAATTACCAACCGCCGGGATCTAACGGTTCTGTTTTCAGTAACTTAAACTTGGGCACGGGGGCGTGTTGAGTGGGCACAGCCCCGTGTTCAGCTTACTGTCTGATGTAAAACAGGATTGCCAGTTCCAATGATTGAGCACGGGGGCGTGTTCAGCGGGCACGGCCTGTGCTGAGCTCTGCAGAAGCTGAAAAACTAAAAAAACTAAAAAAAATAAAAAAAATGATTAGGCCGTTGATTCCTAACTTTCTTAAAATCCTTGTGTCCCCGGCAACGACGCCAAAAACTTGATGCGTGTGAAGTGTTACTTATTTTAGGTGTATATTTTAAGCCCTTTTTAACACTTATTTTAGCCAAGTTTTAAATTTATAAAACACGATATTTCACTAACACTAAACACACATATGGGCAAGTGCACCCATCGTTGAGTGTAGTATAGCGTTGGTAAGATACCGAGGTCGTCCAAGGACACAAGAGCTTTTAGTACCGGTTTATCCTCAACGTCTAACCAAAATAAAAGTTTAGAAAAAATGTTTTAAACTAAGAAGATTAAAAACTAACTAAAATGCTGAAAATAAAAATAAAAGAAAAACAGATAGACAAGATGAATCACTTGGTTCCGACTCGTATCTAGTATAACCTTTGATTATTTCCGCACTTTTGCACATAATTAAGAGATTATCTTAGTTATTGTAGTAGGCCCCTCTTTTGAAGGTGACGTTACCCTCACCCCAGTAGTTTGAGTCAGCAGGGATACAATCCTAAAAGGGTGGATTATTGGAAGATAATGAATTAAGTTATTAATGCAGTATTGTGGTAGGCCCCGCTTTTGGCGGTGACGTTACCCTCGGCTAAGTAGTCTGAGTCAGCAGGGATACAGTCCTAAATAGCCGGGTTATAGTATTAATAGTAGTTAACTTATGAGGGGATCAAAGAGTTTGGACCCCCGCCATCCAATACCGTGAAGTATTGAAGGAGGTCCTACTAAATTTGACCCAGGTCCATTGCAGGACCTCTAAACGCTGAACAATGGCAAGACCTTTACCAAACCATTCCCTTAACCCCCGACCAGGTAGCCAACATATCTCCATATAGACCGTGGAGATATGAATGGTGAAAATCCTTTATTTTATATAGACAGTAAAATAATGCCAAGACACCACGGACAAACGACAAGGAAAAATCACCTTCAACATAAGTAACTAGTTATTAAAGTCATTAATACAAAACCAAATAAAAAGTGCAAAAGATTAGAAATAAAAAGTATTATACTAGACACTTTGTCTTCACCAAGTGATGTAAGAGACTTAGGCAAACATGGCCTTGATTGTCAAGAACTCTTACGATCAATCTTGGATCCCGAGACGACTCACACACTCTACGATGGACAATGGATGATGGTGGTGGATGATGGTGTTGTGATGGTGGTGGGTGGTGGATGAAGTGTGAGAGAGGTGGTGTGCCAAGGGATGAGATGAAATGAATCCAAGCACTCCTATTTATAGGCTGAACAGAGAGCTGGGCACGGCCCCGTGTCCGCTGGGCACGGCCCCGTGTCCGTCTGACAATCTCTCTCCTCATTAATTGTAATTCGCAATTACAATAAATGCGCCTGCTGTACTTTCGACACGCCCCCGTGTCCGCTGAGCACGGCCCGTGGTGGGCAATAGAAGCTTCTATAGGTTTGTCTTTTCTGCTGCTTCTTGGGCACGGCCCCGTGCTGGCTGAGCACGGGGCGTGTTCAGTCTTCTGATTTCTCTACTTTGCTTTGGAAGGTGCCGTTGAGGGGTCGGGCAGTCCACTAATATTCCTTTTCTTGTATTTATGTTGGATTTAGCTGTCTTTTTGCTTCTTTCGCGTTTTTGAGCTCATTTAATCCTGAAAATACAAAAGGAAGACAAAAACACTCTTTTTCCAATATTAGTACTTAAAAAGGGTTAGTTTTATGCCTCATTTGATGTAATTTATATGTTGCATTTTACATACATCATGGAGTATAGCGAGAACTGTATTCATGAAGAATGCCTTTAGAAGTACAGAACTCATCCATCACACGGTTCTTGAATTCAGTTCCATTGTCGCTTCGGATCCTCTTTACTTTCAACGTGTATAAATTTTCCAACATTGTAAGAAGATCCTTGAGGATTCCAGGAGTATCACTCTTGTGTGCCATAAAGGCTACCCAAGAAAATCTAGAATAATCATCAGTAACAACCAGACAGTAAGCATCTCCGAATGTTGTCTTGTGCTTCATAGGTCCAAAAAGGTCCATATGAAGACGTTCGAGAGGCATGCTAACAGTGTTGATTTTCTTCAGAGGGTGAGATTTCTTTGTTTGTTTCCCTTTTTGGAACGAAACACAGATATCTTGTAGATGAAAGCTTCTCACAGGCACACCAGTCACAAGGTTATTTTTCACCAAATGGTTCATTTTTCTCAAGTGAATGTGCCCCATTCTTCTGTGCCAAGAAATAGACTCCTTCTCTGTGGCTTTTGAGACAAAACATGTTACTTGCGCAGATGACGTAATAGCTTGGCTCATATCAAGAATATAAAGGTCATTAATTCTTGGAGCCGATAAGAGAATCCATTCATCAGGAATCTTGAATCCAGGTTTAAGCACATAACAACCGGCATCATCAAAATGCACGGTGAACTTCTTATCGCAGATTTGCGACACACTGAGAAGATTATGATCAAGTTGACGAACATAATTGATCTTTTCGAAACATACCACACCGTTTGAGATCATTCCTTCTCCGGTGATATATCCGCCTTTGTCTCCTGCGAACGCGACATAGCCTCCTCTAATATTTCTCACATCGTACAGAAGCCGTAAGTCGCCCGTCATGTGCCTGAATGCCCCACTATCAACAATCCAATGACTACTGATAGTTCCTCCTGGAACACCCTGCACATATCATCCAATGATTAGTTAAGGATGGGGACCCAAGCCATAGTGGTCTTGGGTCGTCCCTGAGAGTCACGAATAGTGATCTCGATCTGTTGATGATTTTCCAAGCTAACAACTCCCCCTGAACTTTCACCCTTCTTAGGTTTCCAAGTTTGTTTTTGTTTACCAGATTGAGTTTTGTAAACAGATTTTGAAACTTCTGGTTTTAAAGGTGAACTTGGTTCCCTTGGAACAGATTTGACCTCAGATTTTAAAGCCTTTTCTATTTTCTTCACGTTTTGATGTCGTTGTTTCATTTCCTGCTCTTTAACAGTTCTTTTATCATGTTTTGGCGAAACAGGACGACATTGAGGGTGAATCTTTTCAGGTGGTGCTTTCTCAACAAATTTCTCTTTTGGAATGTTTGCACAATCTTTGATGATGTGCCCAAACTCCCCACATTTAAAACACGTTCTCCTCTCAACAAACTTAGGAGAACCGGATCGACGATCAGATGTCGAACCTGTAGAACCTGAGGTACTTGCCTTTTCATCACACCCGTTTGAATGTTGAGTGTAATTGTTTTGACTGTTACGCTTTAAAATCTTGACTTGTTGTACAAAATCAGTATTTGATTTGTTAGCAAAAATCTCAATTTTATCAGTACCCTCAGATGCCACAAATCTGACATCATTGTTTTTCTTTTGAAAACGAGCTCCATTTGTTTCAAATTTTGATTTAGAAACATTTGGCCTTTGAGCTCGTTGAAATGGTTGTTTACCCTTAGGAGCAAAAGTTTGTTGCTTTGTTGGGGAGTTTTGATTTCCAAATTGCTTTTTGATTTCAGCTTTGGGAATTGGATCACATTGAGTTACAGTAACTCCCGGAATCGACTTTCCCAAAAACTTACTTGTGTTATTTTCAAAAACGTTATCAATTAATGATGGATTGACATTTTTAATTGGAAAATCATTATCTGAGTAGATTTTAGAATCACCAACCAAAGTATACAACACATTGTTACTGTCGTCCTTGACATGATTAATCACTTGTTTGGCAACTTGTTGCACATCAGGAATAGGAGGATCACAAAGAATATGATTCTCAATTGGAATTTCTATTCCCTTTTTCTTGTCAAGTGATTCATCCTGGTCATTAGCATCTGTTTCATCATCAGATGAATCATAATCCTCAACAGTTGGAGGACTTTGACTCACTGTTGTTGAAGTTTCTGTTTCAACAGATGAGGTTCCCAAGGAATTGTTCGGTTTGAACCCTAATCCAGTAGTAAATTCCTCATAATTAAGAGGCACACTGGGTTCAAAACGAGGCATATCCTCTTCATCAGGTGGTGCAGCATAATTGTGTCTCAAAGGGGGCGGACATTTCTTATACCCAACACCACTCTTGTTTTTCTTCAGTTGTTGAACATCAATTATGTGATCGAGCACAAATCGGGAGTTAGAATAACTCTCCAATTTTTGCTTGATAGCATCATGCTCGCACTTGGCAATGGCTAATTCCTTTTTGGTTTCCTCAACAATATTAATGTAATTGTTAATACTAATTTGTTTATGATAAACAACTTTGGTAGTTTCGGAAACACTTTTCTTTAAATTTTCAATTAAAGATTTAAAGTCCTTTTCGTTTCTTGTTAAAGCCATATTTGCCTCTTTGCACTTTGACATCTCAACAACCAAACTTTGATTGTGACCATGAATTGTGTCACATTCAAGTTTCACTCTATCACATTCCTGTTTCATATAAGCACAATCAGTACATATTCTAGGAGTTTCAGATGTTACCTGACTCGAAGAGGCTGAAACATTTTCCATAAATGCAGTTTGAAAAGAAAAAGATCCGTCTTCAGAGAAGAACTTCTCCATTTCCTTAGATGCTATCCCAGCCTTCTTGATAAGAACAGATTTCTGAGACTTCAACTCCTCTGCTTCATTCAACAAGTCATCAATAGAAGTCGCTTCTTCTTTCACATCTCCCGAATTAGAACTTTCTTCATCCGAACTCCCGATATAACCCGAACTGTCGTCACTTTCAGAAAATTCTTCTTTATGAACGTGCTTGATGTGATTGATGATCTTTGCATAGCACGCTGTTCCTCCTCCTTCATTATCACCTCCCCCTAATTGTAAAGACCAATTACACCCTTCATCTGTTTGAACAGTCAATGCACGAGTGTTGTTTGGTGGTCCAGATTGGTTCTGGTTGGTGGTATTGTTCACAGCTACTATCCATTTCCCACGATTGTCTTGAGTGCCTTGAGTGGCATTTGAAGTACTTGTTTGATTTCTGAAAGGGTTCTGATTGCCTTGCTTGGATGGTCGGGTGCACTCACGTTTGAAGTGACCCTTTTCGCCACAATTAAAACACGTAACCGCTTCTTTATCAAACCCGTACTTTGTATCCTGCTTACTATCCAAAGAACTTCTTCCTGTTCGACTCATGAAATCCCTTGCCCTTCTAACTGCACTTGCAAACGCCCACTTTATATCCATCAACTCCATTTCATCACGATCGATTTGTTGATAATCTTCGTTGGTCATACTGATGTTCCCAATTTGACCTGCTACCAAACCGCAGTAGGCACTGACCATTGTATTAATGAGTTCCATGTGCTCCTTTGCTACTTCAATGCTAACTTTTGAGAGGTTCGAAGTATCAACTTTGACAGTGTTCGGGTTTTGAGGTGGAGGATTGTTGGTATAATGTGCTTGTTGTGGTGGTGGTTGGGCTTGAGATGAGGGTATTGACTGTGAAAGATAAGCACCTAAATCGAACTGTGGTTGAGTACTTTGAGATTGGGCTTGAGATTGGGGTATTGTTTGTGAAAGATAAGTGCCTAAATCGAACTGTGGTTGAGTACTTGTGTTGGACACAAACGCCGTTTGAAGCTTCGGTTGTTGAACAGAACTAGAACTAGCTGAAGGAGCAAAACCAGGCAAATATATTTCTGTGTTTTGAGGAGCTCCAATCCTTTTAGCTTTCCGAGTTTTGTCTTCATTCTTGTGCTCCAGCTTCTGAACGAATCCATAGATAGTGACATTTTCCCTATCCAGAGCACCCGTATGCTTTAGAAGTTCAATGAATGGACTCCACCTAGGAGGTAGAGCATCAGCTAAACGTGCAATCATTTTCACATGAGTTACAACAACCTTATAAGAACTCATTTCACTTATCAAATGATAGAAACGAGAAGTCATATCATTTAGGGTTTCATTTTCCAAAGATTGAAATGATTCAAATTCTTTCTTCAAAAGATCATGGCGTATTTTTCTAGAAGCTGCATTTCCTTCTCCTCTTGTTTCCAATGCATCCCATAAAGCTTTCGTGTTCTTACTATAGGAGAATTGATGATAGATGTCTTTATGAAGAGCTTGTGTTAGAAGAGCAAACGCCTTCTTCTCTAATTCATAGGCTTTCTTGTCTTCTTCAAGCATATGAGAAATACCAGCGGCAGTTGATGAGGCTGCTTCTAGTTCCGGGTTACATGCAGTAGTGAAACACGTCCAAAGTTCAACGTTTTGCCTTTGAATGTATGTGTGAAAACGACCCTTCCAAGATGGATAGTCGTTCATGTGATTTAGCGTTGGAGGGCGATTGTTGCTACCCATCTCACTCTCACTGAGCAATAGATTTTGAATGTTTTGATTTTGATTAGAAACCATTGCCCATTGACCTGCATTTATCGCTTGTTGTTTTTGAGGCAATGAATTCATTAACAATTCGGCCAACGAAGGTTGATTTTGAGCTGGTTGTGGCTCCGAACTCCAATCCCACAGACCTTTGTTACTCATGTTTGTTATATGAATGATAATACCTGTTAACACACCTGAAAACACAAAGTTAGAACACTTTTGCAAGTCCTCTGTGTAAAATTGACAACACACGACGAAACACTTTCCACGAAACAAACTTGTTTCGTTGATATGGATGATGACGAAACAGACTTGTTTAGTTAAAGATATTATGACGAAACGGATTTTATTTCGTCGAAGATATTTTTGACGAAACGCTTTTGTTTCGTCGCCTGCTTGTTTCGCCGAGGATTAGTCTCAGACAGCTGGTTAGATATTTATCTGACACAAGACAAGTTGGTGATACAAAGCAAGTTGGTAAACACAATTTCAACACCCCATGCTTTCAGGTTTATAGTTTCAAAGCACCTTTATCTATATCCCATAAACTAATGATCACACATGTACACAAAAGTCCACTTAATGTATTCTATTTAACAAACACTTTGATTCATGCAATAGAAAAATCAAATGCACAGATATGATTGAACCGTTTGAAGGTTTGAAGAACACACTCAAGAACAATGAGTTTTCCGATAATATATAATTTTCCGAAACGCGTAAATGCACAAGACTTTCACTAAAAACCCAGTTTAAAGCATAAACAAACAATCTAACAAGGTTTTTTATAAAACTCTTTAGCATACAACAAGAAACCAACAGATTTTATGAATATTTTTCCAGAAATTATGATTTTTCAAGAACAAATTTTCAGAAAAACAATCACAAATACTTGATAAAAACCGAACTATGTTTGATTTTAAACAAGGATAAGAGCCAAACGCTCTGATACCAATTGTAGGTCCCGAAATCTGAGGATCGATAACGAACCGAATCACTTGTTTATAGCAAACACGGTCACGTGTGCGGAATCCACGTAACTATGCCAAATCAAACATATAAAACAGTAACGACACAGTATTAATCAATGAAACACACTCGATTGATTAAACGGGATGATAACCGATAACAAACTGATACAAACACAGTTTAGACAGAATTTTGACAGAGTTTCTTTAAGGGTATGCTCTAATCTACTTTCACAGTGAAAGCAGGATGTGTTTATATACTCCCTGGGCCCAAGTCTCGGCGAAACACAAGGTGATACGGTGAAACAGCATATGGGCCAGTGATTGGGCCTGAAGCAGCCCATTACACGACGAAACAGATGTGATTCGTCGCTTATGTCGACGTAACAGATTCATTTGGTAACCATTCTGTTTCGTCGTGATGAGTTCGACGAAACAGCCTGTTTCGTCGAGGTCTGCAACAGTTGTTCTGTTTGCTGTAAACAGACAGCAAACAGATAGAACATATAAACATCATAATGACCATTCTACCCTTAACATGCAACATGCATTGTTCGTTATACATTACATACCAAACGAAGACAAATAAGTCAGACACAAGCGGATAGGAGGATATCCTACTTGGTTGACGTCAAATACATACTCGATAATTCATAAAGACCGTACAAAATACATCGTTAAGTACAAGACTAGTTACAGACACTAAAAATGCATCAACAATATATATATGGGAGAAGGATCCGTTAGGAACCACCCTTCATTGCGAGAACTAGTGTGAACACAACAAAAAAAATACCTACAAAAATAAAATAAAAAACACTTAAAAATTTTTTTATTATTTTTTTAAAAAATCCCTATATTTCGTCACCAAAAAAATTCGAGTAACAATTATCCATGCACATGTTCTTTGACAAATTCCGTAATACGTTACTACTATCAGACAATTGCACTTTCATTTATATTACCATTCATAATACACTACTTTTTACATTAATAGTATTAGGAATGCACATGTGCATCTATATGTATGACATGTTGTAACATGTTTTGGTACACCACTTTTAATACACTTTCTCTTTCATCTATCATACCATTCATAATACACTACCATTATCTCCTACCATCCGTAATACAATAACATTACCTTCTACCATCCATAATACAATACCATGACCAATATTTCATTTTATTACATGTACATCAACATCCTTTATACTATCCAAACAACATATTACCTCATTAAGTGACAAATATAATCAAATCATCAACCACTAGATATAACTAACAAAAAAAATATGTATATGGGCCTACTTTATCATTTAGAATCACAATTTTTTTTTGTAACAAAACACCTTATATCATAGTTATACATAATGATGCACATGTGCATTTTTAATATTGGTAATGTAAAAAATGGTGTATTGCGGATGATAATGTAAACGAAAGTGCATTTGTCTACTACTAGTAATATAATACGGAATTTGTCCAAAAAATGATACATATGCACATGTGCATCCATAACTGTTACTCGAAAAATAAAAGTTTTTTTTTTGTAACGAAATATAGCGATTTTTTTTAAATATTATAAAAAAAAAAAGATTTGTGTGTTTTTTTAGATTTTTTAGGTATTTTTTTATGCTCACATTGGTTCTCGCGGTTCTCGCATGAACCCAACCCTATATATGTATATATGTGTGTGTGTGTGTGTGTGTGTGTGTGTGTGTGTATATATATATTGAAATATATATGTAACTGATGATATATAAATTTTAGGAAAATTTTATTTATTAAATATTAAATTTATTTGTTAAGCTGAATAATTTAGTTTTATAAATCCCATTAACGGTTAATTTGACGATTTATACCATACGACATCAATTAATTCTAAAAATTTTAACTAAAAGACTAAAACTAGTCCAAGTAACTCCTTTAAAATTGTCAAAGCCATCTGAGATTTCGAAAAAAGTTTTTCGGTTGTCGATATTTCGATGAAACGCGATTTTTAAAACCATATCTAGGTTATCCAATGAACCCCGAATTTAGTGTGGAACATTCTCATGTCAAATAAGACTGTGTGCAAAATTTGGGGATTTATTGAAACCGTTTGTTTATTTCCCGAATTAATGCTATTAAATACCAATAAGTTCACCATTCCGATTATCCACAACTCCTTAAATAGTAATTACCTTGTAAATGATCATAAGCTAAAATTACCCATAGTTTATGCTCAAACGAAGCCTAGTGCACTTATTTCAGGGTTCAAGTGTTACACCTTTCGTCTCTCATGAGTTTGAGCAACTTCTATACTTCTAGAGCTCGTGTAAAGCTAGGTAGCACACCAACATGTCACACCCCGACCACGTAGAACATACAAAACGTGGCGGAAACGTCGGGGAGTGTTGTAACAGAATTAATTGTTTCATAACCATGCTATTCAATGTTGTACTTTATTTATTAAACAAGAGTGTTATATTGTCTTAAACAGGAAACAAAGAGTTCATAACATAATTAAACTAGTCTATCTTCATTTTTAGTCTCTAAGGCACAGGTCCGCCCTAGTGTCACGATCATCATCCTACACAATAGCTCCTGAAAACACATGTAAAAACAGGTACGTCAGCATAAAAATGCCTGTGAGATACATAGGATTTGTGAAAAGAGGATTCATGACTTATAAGTTTAGAAAAAGTTGTTTAACAAAAGTCAGTCATGAATCTTGTAAGTTGTTTTGTTTTGTAAATCATTCAAAAAGCCATGATATGTATAAATAAGAGAATAATGTAAGGTTAAATGAATAACTAAGAAAAATGAGTTTGTATAAGATAAGTTGTTTTGTAAATCAATGTCTTGTGAAAATAAGTTGTTTATGTAAAACGTAATATGTCAAATATTGAAATGATTTAAGTAACGCTACGACATGTAATATCATACAAACACTTATTTATAGGAAGTACTAGCGGCGTATCCACCATGCTTGTATCATATTACACACGCCTCGTTACTCAAATCACTTAGTCAAACCAACCACCAATGTAAATTGTTTATGTATAAATGAATTGTCATGTGTTAATGTGTAAACCATATCGAAATGTCTATGTCCAATGTAAACCACTAAATGTGTATATCAATGTCAAAATGTTTATGTTTAATGTAGATCATGTAATGTGTACCCAAAAATATCATGTATGGTAAGTGAAATATATCAACTAAACCATATGTAAACTGCATAATAACAAGGTATTGAAGTAAAACATGGTTTAAATCAAAGTTATGTTTTGTGGAACAAATGCATGCTATACTGATACAAACATTTATGCGGTATTGTGAAAATGCATAAATCCAAGCCTTGAGACTGTGGCGATAAACCCTTAAACAAATTAAAGGTTTATCTAAGTTATGTGTATCGAATTTGGTCATTCCTTTCATCCAAACCTACCCAGGATGTCTGGAACGGGAGTTGTCAATTCCTATGGTACCACTACCTACTAATGAACGGCGTAGCTAATGTTAATGAATGTATTGTTCCATTGTAAACAACCCAAATGTCATACCAAAATGTAAGCATGTGATGAAAACAACTATACTAAGTATGCACACAATGGGCATACATAGCATGAAATGTAATGTAAAACAATGTACTAAGTATGCACACAATGGACATACATAGCATGATATGTAATGTAAAACAATGTACTAAGTATGCACACAATGGATATACATAGCATGAAATGTAATGTAAAACAATGTACTAAGTATGCACACAATGGACATACATAGCATGAAATGTAATGTAAAACAATGTACTAAGTATGCACACAATGGACATACATAGCATGAACACAATGAAATCATGTACTATAAATGTACTAATGAACATAGCAAGTATATGATGTGAAAGCAGGAAAGCACGAAAGTAACAAGTAGGCACATGTGTTTCACCCCAAAACAGTTTGGAAAACAGTAAAAGAGGGGTCTATGTACTCACTTGAGATTGCTCAGAAGTCCTAAGATAACCACCAAGCAATGCTAGAGTTCACGGAATCAAACGGCACCTAATATAGGTAACTATGTTAATAAACCGGACCTAAAATCGGAAGATCGGATAGAATGAGGGCTCGTAAACCAAATGAGTATGGAGACTCATGTAATATGGTTTAACAAAGCCTACATGCTAAACAAAACCTAACATAAGTGCTTACGACCCATTACGACCCGTTTAGGTTGCTTATGCTACTTTAACGTGTCATTCGCGTGAAACGCGTTCGGACCGCCTAACTAGTCCTATGACAAGTAACATATGCCTTAACATGTCTAATATTGTTGTCAAATCAGTTTAGATGTCAAAAGTTATGTTACATATGTTTATAATGAATTTTGGCATCAAAGGGGTATTTTGGTAATTTACCTAAGGCATATAAACTACCTATCATACAACTACTTAAACGAAGCGACCATAAGGTATAACCTCGGAAGGTTATTCCCTATATACTATGGTCACCTAATGTATTTGGTCGGATTCTAATGATCGACCAAATGGGTCGGGTTCGAAGGTATAAGCGATTTATTAGATCGCTTACCCTTACGACCCTAGACAACGTGGTAATCAGTAGGCATAGTCACAAGGGACTATAACCATCGTGATTACGCTCACGTTGCGAAGTTCAAACGAACTTCGCATTGACCATAAACTGGTCAATGCAGAAAGTCAAACAAAGTTTGACTTTCGGACTCGAAAAGCAATAAAAGAACGAAGGAATACTTACGAAGGGTCCCCAAATGCTAATCTTGATTCAAGTAGCTCAGGTATGAAACAAAGGTTTCAACTTAGAGCTTCTCAAATCAGATTCTTGTGAGGAATGAGTGAAGTTGAGGTGGGTATTTATAGGATTTCCCGAACTGTTAGGATCGTTTCTTGGAGAAGAGGGAATGATCACATCCCTACACTTGTTGGAATGTTGTGGTAGCTCATTTTGCCCCCACCACAAGAGTTTGACACATGGCATTGGCCTTTGGAGGGTTTAAGGGCTGTTAACATGTGTTTAAATGGATTTTGCTGATCAGAAGGGGCCTCGCGTGACGCCAAGGGGGCTAGGTGTCACGCTAAGGTCCCTCTGTTCAGCAATTGGTTTCCAAAGCTTCCAATTCAGTCCCCGTTGCGTATTAAGGCCATTTCCGACATCTTTAAGGCTCGTTAAATCATTTTCAAGGCTCCACAAGGATTCCTAAACATTGTGGACATGAAACATGCTCAAAAATATGCCGGATGTCAGTTCGTTTGGTCGTACTAGCGTGATGTTCGGTTAATTACGACGGAATGCGCATAAGCGCGAAAAACGATCTAAATTGCGTGACGAATGGATTTTTCTTATGCCAAACACTAAAATAAAATATTTTAGTGTTTACATAAATTTTTGGATGTCCGGAGGTATTCAGAACGTAAGTTATGCGCGAAAATGCAAACTTGTGCACTTTTTGACGCTTTTAGTCCCTGAATGACCCAAAAGTTTATTTTAGCACACCGAACCCCTCCAAGCCTATTTCTAAGCTATATAAAGGATATTTAAGGTGTGTTTAACTTATGGTCATGTTCCGGAATGTTCGTTACAGTTCAAATTGGCATACTTTCACAGTTTGTCAAGTTTAGTCCCTGTAAGCGAATTAACTCGTTTTTGCCATACCAAAGCCTTCAAAACTTATTTCTAAGTTATGTAAAGGTTATTTAAGGTATGTTAAGTGTATGTTGATGTTACGGAGTATTTTCGCATTAAACTGATTACGTTTACGCACCATTTTGCGTATAATCCTCCAGAAAGCGATATAGAGTTTGAAATTGAATAAAAGTCAAAACATGAAAAATGTAAAACATAACCAAACAAACATTGGGATCAAATAACATTGTTTTTATTGATAACTGAACTGTTCACAATGATTACAAGCACAGATGTCACAGTCTCCCCTACTTGTGGAAATTTCATCTCGAAATTTATTTAGAGGAAACTCGTGGGAAAAGATGCGGATATTTCGCCTTCATTTGATCTTCGCGTTCCCAAGTAAACTCGGGTCCACGTTTAGCTTCCCAGCGAACTTTGACCAATGGAATGCGCTTGCGTTTAAGCCACTTGACTTCACGTTCCATGATTTCCACTGGCTTCTCAACAAATTTCAGTGTTTTATCAACACGAATTTTGTCAAGTGGTATGTGGAGGTTCTCATCAGCTAAACACCTCTTGAGATTGGACACGTGAAAGGTTGGATGAACATTTCCAAGTTCAGGAGGTAACTCAAGTCTGTAGGCTACCTTACCGATTCTTTCGACGATCTTGAATGGTCCAACGTATCTAGGTGCAAGTTTTCCTTTCTTTCCAAATCTGATCACACCTTTCCATGGTGAGACCTTAAGTAATACTCGATCACCGACTTGAAATTCCAAGGGCTTGCGTTTTGGGTCCGCGTAACTCTTTTGACGGCTTCTAGCTGTCTGAAGGTTATCACGAACTTTCTTAATCTTGTCAGTTGTCTCTAAAATGAGGGCAGGTCCAGTAAGCTGAGCCTCGCCGATCTCATTCCAGCAGACTGGTGAACGACATTTTCGACCATAGAGAGCCTCGAAAGGAGCCAGTTTGATGCTGGTGTGATAACTGTTGTTGTAGGAGAATTCAATTAACGGAAGATGTGAATCCCAACTACCACCAAAGTCGATCACACAAGCTCTAAGCATATCCTCCAGAGTCTGGATTGTTCAGGTTAAGTTGGGTCCCCATAGCAGATTGCATGGTTCTCCAAAAATGAGAAGTGAAACGAGCATCTCTGTCAAAAATGATGTTCAAAGGAACACCATGTCGAGCTACAATTTCATCCACATAGATTTTTGCAAGTCTGTCAGCAGAAAAATCCTAACGGATTGGCAAGAAATGCGCTGACTTAGTAAGACGATCAACAACTACCCAGATGGCATCATGACCTTTCTTTGTGCGTGGAAGTTTAGTAATGAGATCCATAGTAATGTTTTCCCATTTCCAAACTGGGATCTCTGGTTACACCAATAAACCAGAAGGACACTGATGTTCAGCCTTAACCTTAAGACAAGTAAGGCATTTTGATACATATAAGGCAATGTCTTTCTTCATACCAGGCCACCAATAATGAATACGAAGATCCTTATACATCTTATCTGAGCCAGGATGAACAGAATAACGAGACTTATGTGCTTCATCCATAAGCAAGGTGCGAAGATTATCTTGGCTTGGGACCCACAAACGGTCCATGAAGTAATACGATCCAATGTCCTTCAGTTCCAGAGCAGGTGTTATGTGATAGGGAAATTCCTTATCCATTAAACCTTGTGAAACACAAGATTGTTGAGCCTGAGAAATGTGTGCTTGGATATCAGATCGAGCTTGAATAACAGATTGAACACGTACACAATGAAGCTTAGTACGTTCCTTACGACTCAATGCATCAGCTACGACATTCGCCTTACCAGGATGGTAGCGAATTTCGCAGTCATAGTCGTTTAAAAGCTCAACCCAACGTCGTTGTCTCATGTTGAGTTCCTTCTGGTTGAAGATATGTTGAAGACTTTTGTGGTCTGTGAAAACCACACATTTTGTACCGTACAAATAGTGTCTCCAGATCTTAAGAGCGAAGACAACTGCACCCAACTCAAGATCATGAGTGGTGTAGTTCTTCTCATGTATCTTCAACTGCCTCGATGCATATGCTATGACTTTGTTCCTTTGCATCAGAACACAGCCAAGACCCAATTTAGATGCATCACAATAAACGACGAAATCATCATTGCCCTCAGGCAAAGTTAGAACAGGCGCGTCGCAAAGCTTCTGCTTCAAGTTTTGAAAAGCTTCCTCTTGTTTGAATCCCCAATCAAAGGGTTTGTTCTTCTGAGTTAGAGCAGTTAGAGGAACTGCAATCTTCGAGAAGTTCTCAATGAAGCGGCGATAATAACCCGCTAGACCAAGAAAAGAACGAACTTCAGAAGGAGTAGTAGGCGTATCCCAATCCTTAATCGCACTGATCTTGGAGGGATCTACATGAATACCTCGTTCGTTGACAACATGTCCTAAAAATTGAACTTCTTTAAGCCAGAATTCACACTTGGAGAATTTGGAGAAAAGTTGCTCTTTCTTTAGGAGTTCCAAAGTAAGACGAAGATGTTGCTCGTGATCAGCTCGCGTCTTGGAGTAAATCAAGATGTCATCCATAAAAACAATGACGAACTGATCCAAATAAGGCTTGCAGACCCTATTCATTAAGTCCATGAAAACAGCGGGAGCATTAGTCAAACCGAATGGCATGACTGTGAACTCATAATGCCCATAACGAGTGCGGAAAGCTGTCTTGGGAATATCTTCTTCATGCACACGAAGTTGATGATACCCGGAACGCAGATCAATCTTCGAAAAATAAGAAGCGCCCTGTAACTGATCAAAGAGATCGTCTATGCGCGGTAGGGGATATCGATTCTTGATGGTAAGCTTGTTAAGCTCACGATAATCGATACACATCCTAAAGGATCCATCCTTCTTCTTGACAAAAAGAACGGGATCACCCCAAGGTGAAAAGCTAGGGTGTATAAAACCTTTGTCAGAGAGCTCCTGAAGCTGCTTAGATAACTCTTGCATCTCAGACGGTGCAAGACGATATGGAGCTCTAGCAATGGGATTTGCACCAGGTACGAGATCAATACGGAACTCGACTTGGCGTGCTGGGGGTAGACCAGGTAACTCTTCAGGGAAAACTTCAGAATAATCCCGAACGACAGGAATATCTGAAATAGACTTACCCTTGCCTTTATCTGCTGTAACATGTGCTAAGAAGGCCACATAGTTCTTCCGCAGATATTTCCGAGCTTTAAAACAAGACATGAGCTTGAGGCCACCAGACGGTTTCTCACCTTGAACCTGTAGGATCTCGCCTGTCGAAAGCGGCACACGAACGATCTTCTCGAAACAAACTACCTCTGCGTGATGCTTGGATAACCAGTCCATACCCACAATGACGTCAAAGCTTCCAAGTTGTATAGGCGTGAGGTTGATAGGAAAAAGATGATCATTAAGGTTCAACTGGCAGTTGTGAAGAACAGAATCAAGAACAATGGGTTCACAACTAGCAACCTCTACTGTCAAAGGTTTACCTAGTTTCGTTCTAGACACGCGAAGTAATGGCTCAAAAGATAATGACACGAAACTCTTATCGGCACCCGAATCAAAAAGAACAGTTGCAGGCTGATTATTAATAAAGAACGTACCGTTCACCACATTATCGTCCGCCTGCGCCTCTTGGGCATTCATGTTGAAGACTCGACCTCGAGCCGGAGCCTGAGCTGGATTCGCATTCACCAATCTTGGACATTGATTACGGTAGTGGGTCAGATCCCCACAGTTATAACAAGCACCTGGTGGGTAGTGTGGTCGTGCAGCTTGACCCTGTTGCTGAGCAGGAGGCTGAGCAACTTGTTGAGCCGGGTTCTGGACTGCCTGATTCTGAGCAAACCGACAAACATTGGCAAGATGACCCGACTTCCCACAGTTATTACAGAAATGGCACTGATGTTGCGGCTGATGGTGATTGTTGCATCTATTGCACAAAGGTGCATTCCCTGAATAGGGCTTCTTCGCTGGAGGCTGTGCGGGTTGGTTGGGAGCTGCCTAGTTAGCTTGGGCAGTGACAGCATAGTTTTGGGAAGCCTTACGCTTCCTTGCCCTTTTCGATGAACCAGGATCCTTTCCATTCTTGTTTTGACCTTTCTTGCTATCTTCTTTGTCAGATGCCTGTTTCTTGCCCTTGTCACCCTTCCTGTGTAACTTATTCTTCCGAATCTGCGACTCAGTCAATGTCGCTGCTAACTCGATAGCCTGACGGAGTGTGGCAGGGTTACTACTAGTAATGATGTCTTGCACTGAGTCAGGTAGGCCGTCGATGTACCTTTCGATAGCCTTGTCAAGTGGGGTAACCATTGTTGGGCAAAGCAGACTCAACTCCTCAAATCTATCAGTGTATGCCCTGTGCTCGCCACTATCTTATTTCAAGTCATCGAACTCTCTCTCCAAAGCTCGTTGTTCATGACGAGGACAGAACTCCCTCATCATAAGGGCCCTAAGTTCAGCCCAAGTTTGTGCTAGAGCAACTTCTGCACCACGGTCTCTCATAACCCCGTTCCACCATGTGAGAGCCCTCTTCTGAAACACACTAGAAGAAAACTCGACCTTGCGATTGTTAGGACACTGCACGTGGCGAAATGTATTCTCAATGCTCTCGAACCATTGAAGAAGCCCAGTAGCTCCTTCAGAACCACTAAACTTGAGTGGTTTAGCCGAGTTAAAATCCTTGTATTTGCATGGAGCATTGTTGTTGTTGTTGGCTTGGTTCCAATGAGCAAAGAGGTTTGGGAATTGAGCAGCCATCTGCTGCGCAATGATTTCTGCCAGTTCGGCAGTTGCTATCTGGTTTTCGCATCGAGGAGGCATTCTAAAAGAGGAAACATGAAAGGAAACGAGTGAGATGATTGGATGAGGAGAATGAGATGAAACAAAATCAAAAGCAAAGATGGTGGTCATTTGTCTGCATCACAAAGCAAACAAACGACACATAGTGACTAATCAAAGTAAATGGGTCAAAATAATGTATCGCGAAGACATGCTCGCCTATAAGTGAACACTCGCCCCAAGAGTTCCCAGGTAAGAGTGACTGGTCCGATTATGTGGATTGGTACGAACACTCTAGCCTTAGACAGAAAACCCAGGGTACAGGCATTCACTCTTCCAGTTTGCACGTGTTCACACTATTTAGAACCCAAAACTTTGACGAGATTTTGAAAATTTGAAAGGCACAAGGCCAAAAAATCAAACTGGAAGGGTTCAAAACCTTACAACAGAGGGTTCAAAACCTAGTAATCAATCATCCAAAAACAGATGATTGATTTTCAAAGCGGATTCGAACTTGATGTTCCCGTTGTGGTTATCACCTATGGATAGGTGAAGTGCATGTTTTAAAATCTAAACACAACATAACTTGAGTTGGGGTCCTAGAAAAGTTATAGTCTAGGTCAAAGAATTACTAATAACCTAATTCCTTATAACCATTGGCCCTGATACCAACTCTTCTGTCACACCCCGACCACGTAGAACATACAAAACGTGGCGGAAACGTCGGGGAGTGTTGTAACAGAATTCATTGTTTCATAACCATGGCATTCAATGTTGTACTTTATTTATTAAACAAGAGTGTTATATTGTCTTAAACAGGAAACAAAGAGTTCATAACATAATTAAACTAGTCTATCTTCATTTTTAGTCTCTAAGGCACAGGTCCGCCCTAGTGTCACGATCATCATCCTACGCAATAGCTCCTGAAAACACATGTGAAAATAGGTACGTCAGCATAAAAATGCCTGTGAGATACATAGGATTTGTGAAAAGAGGATTCATGACTTATAAGTTTAGAAAAAGTTGTTTAACAAAAGTCAGTCATGAATCTTGTAAGTTGTTTTGTTTTGTAAATCATTCAAAAAGCAATGATATGTATAAATAAGAGAATAATGTAAGGTTAAATGAATAACTAAGAAAAATGAGTTTGTATAAGATAAGTTGTTTTGTAAATCAATGTCTTGTGAAAATAAGTTGTTTATGTAAAACGTAATATGTCAAATATTGAAATGATTTAAGTAACGCTACGACATGTAATATCATACAAACACTTATTTATAGGAAGTACCAGCGGCGTATCCACCATGCTTGTATCATATTACACACGCCTCGTTACTCAAATCACTTAGTCAAACCAACCACCAATGTAAATTGTTTATGTATAAATGAATTGTCATGTGTTAATGTGTAAACCATATCGAAATGTCTATGTCCAATGTAAACCACTAAATGTGTATATCAATGTCAAAATGTTTATGTTTAATGTAGATCATGTAATGTGTACCCAAAAATATCATGTATGGTAAGTGAAATATATCAACTAAACCATATGTAAACTGCAAAATAACAAGGTATTGAAGTAAAACATGGTTTAAATCAAAGTTATGTTTTGTGGAACAAATGCATGCTATACTGATACAAACATTTATGCGGTATTGTGAAAATGCATACATCCAAGCCTTGAGACTGTGGCGATAAACCCTTAAACAAATTAAAGGTTTATCTAAGTTATGTGTATCGAATTTGGTCATTCCTTTCATCCAAACCTACCCAGGATGTCCGGAACGGGAGTTGTCAATTCCTATGGTACCACTACCTACTCCACATGAGTCTCTTTCTTGTTATCCTCAGATTCTGAAAATTTTCCCGCACGTAGAGCTTCTTCAGTAAGGGTGACACTCATATCGATAGCCTCTGCAATGGTTGAGGGCTTTGAGGTAGTAACCATGCTCCTGATCTGAGGTGCAAGTCCCCAAATGAATCGTTCAACCCCTTTGAATTCCGGTTTGACTAAGTAGGGGACGACCCTAGACAAGTCGTGAAATCGTTGGATGTATTCAGGAATCTTCGGTCCATCCATTTTCAAGTTCCAGAACTCCACCTCAAGCTTCTGGATTTCAGCCCTAGAACAGTATTTCTTTTCCATCAATTCCTTGAGCTCGTCCCAGCTTAGTGCATAAGCAGCATCCGCACCAAGGGTTTGAACCTGAAGGTTCCACCAGGGGAGTGCGCCATCTACGAATAACCCTGAGATATAAGTAACACTCTGTCGGGGCGAACAGTTACTCATTCTTAGAATGGAGTCAGTCTTTTCTGCCCAACGAACAAATGCAACGGCACCCCCTGTGCCATCAAAATTCAATGGCTTGCAGTCCAGGAATTGTTTATAGGTGCAGCCAGTTGGAGGGTTATTTTTAGTAGTGCCATCGCTGTGCTTAGAGCGGAGGGCTTCATGTCGAGCAATTGCCTGTGAGAAGCGTTCTTGCAGCTCGACTTCTGTCCTTGGCAACGTACTGGTGTTTGTGTCTCGCCTGGGCGGCATTCTCTTCTGCCAAAATGGTATGAAGTAGGTTAGACAAGATTCCAATTGTCTATGAGATACATAGCACCATAAGCCATTATGTAATCACCCAATTTCACACGTATATATAATCAGTGTATAGGCGAGGAAACAGCTATTGAGCCTTCACATAGGCTTGCCAACTTGGCTTATTGTTTGAAATGAACTCGAGCCTACATCGCCTTGGTCATTCAAGTTTTAGTTATTTCCCGCTACATTGGTTTTCTTAGGTCTTTAGCTTTACTGGTGCGTATATTTCCCCTTTGATGGGATTGTTTGTGTAGAGGTGATAGGGAGTGTATCGTCGTTGATTCTTTCTGAATGTCATTCCACCTCTCTCGCTCAAATATCGTTTTCACAAACGTCTCGTATGCAGGTAGAAGTGTCAGTCACGAAGTAGGCTAAGACAGGCTTCCTACTTTCTAACGTGCTAAAGCACTGATCTATGTGTTGTTCTACCAGATGAAGGTGGGGATACCTATAGATAAATTTTGTATGGTTTTCATTAGCTTGACCCGGAGAGTCCACCAGGATTTCTGTGCACTACAAGTCGTTATTACGTGGGCCCCCGTAATAATAAATTATCTTGCACAGTTACCCCAATTTTCTCGCGTCCAAGCAGATGATCAATCAAGGAGGGGACACTACTGTCCTTATACCTCTTGTCATGGAAAGGACCCTTGTGATGGTCCACGCGCTAACATTCGTTATCGTTACGCGCGTATAGGCACGATGATTAGATGGAATAGGAATAGAGAGAATTCCTAGTAGTTGGAGGGGCACCTTCAAGATGAATACTTCATCTTCCTTTTCTGGTCAAGTATGTCGTCAATCTTGCTTCACATAAGCCGCAGGGATCTCGTCCCGTTGATTGAGAATTCGATCAAGGTTGCCGCCTCTGCCTCATCATCATCACCGTAGTTAAGCACCTTCACGATCGAGAGGGAAGAGCAGCCATCTCCTACGGAAGCAAGCTCAGCATCTTGTTTGGTAATCACTCCCAGCCATGAGCTATGCAAAGGATGCGAGGTCGGTAGCTTCATCGTGCGAGTCACGTATAGTAATAGGAGTCGGAGTCGAAAGTATCTTATTCACGTCAATAATCATTCCGTACACTTATTTGTATGTATGTATATCAATAACATATATGCTACTTAGCATAATCAAGCAATTTAATGCATTATATCACGTATAACTCTCGTTTTTGGGGGGGGTCATTTTGTTTTTGGCAAGTCTAACTCGTGTAGACTATGCTTTGTTTGGCACCTTATTTTAAAGGTATTCCTCACTAATGTCCTTGCCTTGTCACTTTTTGAAAAGTGTCTGACTTGTGGATCTTGGCGCTTTCGTGAATGCAATGAAAACCTTTTTGTAAAATGTTTTCGTGAGAGAACTCTAGTGATTGTAGTCTAGACTCGAGAAAGAATCCTAGTTCACTACAATCGAAGCTCTGATACCAAACTGTCACACCCTGTCTTTTGCGGAAGCGTATGATGTGTGACTAGCTTGTTATCATTGCATTCAATCGTAATAAACAACTACATGATCAAAACGATGTTCATCCATTCATGAAAATTTGAGTATTACAAACACTTGTTATTTAAGTTTTCAAAACACGACCTTTGACAAGGTTACAATTCAACAAAAGTGGATGACATCTAAACTTGTAGTCTACTTCTAGTTATGACACTTGCGCCCAAGATCCATCCTGTCACCTGAAATACATGTAATTTTGGAAAACATCAACATAACGTTGAGCGAGTTCATGCGTTTTTGTATTTCACGTTTTTATACTTTGTATGAAAACATAGTATGTGTCATGTATAATTCAAGTCTTTCTTGAGTACCCCACGTACTCAAGTATAATTCCCGTTTTCTTGAGTACCCCACGTACTCAAGTATCATTCAAGTTTTCTTGTGTACCCCACGTTTTAAATGATTGTTTATACAAGGACATTAAGGCACGTGAGGACATAGGGAGCATTAGTATTTTCTCCCTCAAGGCATGTGAGGACATAGGGAGCATTAGTGTTGGCTCCTTTAAGGCATGTGAGCATATGGAGCATTAGTATATTCTCCCTCTAACTATGTCGATTTCCCTCGACTGTGTCGATTAACCTCGACTGTGTCCATTTCCCTCGACTGTGTCGATTACCCTCGACTGCGTCGATTTCCCTCGACTGCGTCGATTTCCCTCGACTGGGACACCGAAGCACTCAAGTGGTCACATAAGGACCATGAGTGGGGCTCGGCCGTACCCGTTAGATCTAACCCTCGTCCCTAATTAAGTATTAATGGCATCTCAATATCTAGTTTAAGCTCACATGATCTAGTATTTTATAGGCTTTTCTTAAAGCTCATCATATTGCACTCACCACGAGTGCTTCTCGTATTCTCAAATCATATTGCACTCGGTTCTCGTTCTCACCAAGAGTGCTTCTTGTATTTTTACCCTTTGTAAAAATTATAATATTTGTAACATGTATTTCACCCCCGAGAGTTATAAAACCAAAAACAGTTACAGAAAAAGGGGAGCATGAACTCACAACTTTGCGTTCCTGTGCGTCGTAAACTTCACCGGATTTGCTTAATTAACGTCGTAACCTATACGCGTTTTCTTAACGTTAGTCACTAGACTTGCGTCACACAAGTACAGTCACTCTCTATTGTATATATATTCTTGTGTTAAAAATATTTTATATTTTTAACTAAGTATCTTACTTATATTATTTTCTCAAAAATTAATATAAGTATCTCGTGTTTTGCACTTTGCACCCGAATTATGTATCTTGTATGTTGTATGTGTATTTTTATGTTTATACCCCTCATGAGTATTTAGTGTATCTTTAAGTCTTAATACACTAGCACGTATAACACATACTATATACACTTAGCACAAAAGTTGGTGATAAAATAATATATATTTTTCTCTCAAAAATATACATACTTATATCCATTTTTATTCTTGAAGAAATCCTCATTTCTTATCACCAAAAATTAGGGAAACCTTGGTAATACTTTAAATACATTTTTAGGGAATAAGTTTCCCAAAAACTTATATTTTTCTAAGTGTCAAAATTTATAAAAATTTTGACAGAGTTTCCCCTAAAAAATGGAGGTTTCCCATGTTTTCAAAACATGTGTTTATTTTCTTTTAAATCGTCAACAATCATCAACAACAATTTTTAACAATAATCATCAACAACAATCACTAATTTCTCCATTTCATGAACTTGAATATTTACAAAAATGTGTAGTAATTTACTAGCACATTTAGTAAGCCTTGTTGTCTTTAAAAATAAGTTTAATTTCTTAAAAACTTTATTTTTAAAGAATATGAAGTTTCACAACTTCTAGTCGGTTTTTACGAAAATTATTTCTTTGTTAAAACTTTTGTTACACAAGTATCCACACACTTGTTTATTCATAAAAACACCTCTACTTCATGAAAGATCCGGTTTTAAAACATGGTTTTGTCTTACAGTTGGTCTTTCGAAAATACCACTTGTAGATCTTTAGATCTACTAGTTTAGAACTCCATTTCATAAGATAAATTGTTTTTACACAAGTTCATGTTTAATAGTAGTAGTGTTCATCATCTAGTCCTTTTTATACTTTAACATACACTAGCTCATGTTCTAAGAACATAACCTAGCCGGGTTAGATGACGATCCGAACTACTACTAGCATTAAACAACACAAAATAATCATCACAAAACAAGTTTAACAAGTTTTACACAATTATCCATCTATTAACCATCATATTCATTACTTTAATAGACTTTTAGTTGGTGATTTAGTATGTTCATGATTTTTAACCGTTAAATCACTTATTAACCACTTTAAACAATAACAAGATGGTGTTTAGAGGCACTTACTACTAGCTCGAGGCTAGGGAAGAAACAAGGTATAAATGTGGTGGATAAAGGAAATCTAGAGAGGTTCTTGCACTTCCGAAAGCACCGAGCCTACTTGTATGATCCCTTGCACCTTTGTATGTAAGAAGAATGGCTAGATCAAGACTTGATGGTGATGATGGTTGTGTTAGTGTTCTCGGCCGAACACTCAAGAGAGGAGAGAAGAGAGAACAAGTTTGAGTTGGTGAATGATAAGTATGGAAGATGGTCTTGTGGTTTTTATAATTATCTTCCAACATCTCATTACCCACTAGGTCTTATGTCTTCAAGATATCAAGCATGATCTTATTTTTAATTCAAAGAAATCAAAGGGGGTGTACCCCTTGTCTAGGGCCGGTTATGGGGGGGGGGGGGGGGGTATATTGGTTGGATTCCAAATGTATAGTTAAGTATCTAGTTACATGTTAAGCACTAGATTTAGGTGTTTTAGTATGTTAAGTAATATATAGCGTGTTAGGGTATTCGGGGACCCTAACTAGCTTAGAAAAATAAAAACAATGCTTCTAGCATTATTTTGGTGTTCCGGGTATTATCCGGTTGTTCGGTTAGACACTGGTTCGTTAAAGTGCTAAATCACACTTTTTAGTGTCTTTTAAGTACCCTTCTTGTACCCTTTCAATTCCCAACACTTAGGGAAATATTCTGGATGATAAAACGAAATTTCTGCATAATATTCATATGATTAATTGCTGAATTGAGCTGAATTATACGAAATTATGCACTTAAAGTACGTTTCGGGTGCTTTTTAGTGCTTATTTTTGCTTTCGCAATGTATATAAATTAAACCCTTACATGTAGTCTTGGGTTTTAATGTACTTTTGTCGTCGGACCTACACCTAGGCCTCAATTCTAATGTCTGACTGCTTTCTGCAGTTCTGTTGACACGATGTGTCTTACCGGTGAGTTTACTAATATTTCTGACGCAATGCTCTCGTTTATGCATAAAGCTATATTTTGTAGCACAAAACGTGCATGAATTCACTTGCATGGAATTCAGAAATTTATTTGTCTGGTAAACCAGATCATGCACAGTCATTTAAGCACAAATTACTGTTCATTTCGTGTACGGAATGTACGGAAAAGTGACGATTGTCACAAATTGATACCATGGTTCTACATGAAAAGGGGCTAGAACAAGTATGTAAGAAGTGAAATGATTTTGGGGTTTGAATTGTTGCATAAAAAGTAAAACAAAAAGTGATGTGTGGGGGTGTGGGTTCTTATCACACAAGAGGGGAGGACAAATGCCCCCTTTGACTTCAAACTTGCACCAATTTCCATGGATTTAGATTGGAATTATGAGATATTTGATACTATTGTAGGAACCGTTCGCGTAAATAAATAAAATAAACAAATTTTATTCAAAGATTACAATACAGAAAATAGAGAAAGCTGAAAAACTATTACAAATTACAACTGAATTAAGCAAAGTACAAGAAATGTAGAAGAAGCAGATTGGCTGAGTCACGTGTACACACGCTTCCCTTAAAACAAATTCCGAGTCTCCCAGGAGTACTAGTTTTGTTTCCCAGGGTACAACAGCCGGAGCAGTAGTACTGCCGGAGTTCGCCTACAACCCGAAGGTTACCTTGAAAAATGCTGGAGAAGATTAGAAAATGTAGAGAGAAAGTTGAAGATTGCTGTTGTGTCTCTGGTATCTTCTGCAGCTGGGTATGGAGCTGTATTTATACAGCTCCTAAGTCGAAACAGTCAAAACGGAATTGAAGAGAGGTTTAAATTGCATTAAGCGTCTTCAATGCAAGTTAATACGTCATTTAATTCGCAGTTATAACCGTTTGACTCGTCAGTTTTGAATGCGGAACTGAAACACCTTCGACATTAAATGCTGGAGGCTTCTGCGCGCGCGAGCAAGACACACTGGTGTGCGCGCGTCCTTGCGTGCGCCGGTCAGCACGCTCATGCGCGCGTGCGCCACACTTACTCAAGTCCATGCGCGCGTGCGCCACGTCACCTGTGGACCTATACGAGAACACCACATAGTCACGCCATTGGCTCACTCTGGTGCGCCGCGCATGCCACATCAGGACCTATGCACCATGCGCACAACCGCGCGCCTTCATGCCACGTGTACTCGCGAGCAGACTGCCCCGTCATGCGCCTCGAACCTGTGCACCACTTGCTCCTTGCAGCCTCTGTGATCCACCACGCGCACGTGGTCAAAAATACAAAGGCAGCTCTCGGCGATGCGAGCGTGCAAAGTGCGCCATCAAAGCGCCACATTGCGCCTCATCGCCCAAGCCACGCGTGTGCGAGTGCGAGTTAGGGTGCTCCGCACCCTTCGCGAGTACACTTAGTGTGTGATTCCATGAAACAATAAGGATGGAGAGTTCCCACTTAAATACCCATTTAAGTTCCATCTCTCCTCCGAGGTGGGACAAGGTGCTACTTTCCCTTTTGTTTCAGCATTCAATGTTTCAAACACCCAACTTTGAGCATCGATATCTCATTCATCTTAGCTATGTTTTGGATGTGGTTTAGTTCGTTGCGAAGCTCTTCCAACATAGAACACAAACCCACAAATAAATATATAAAACCCGCTCATTTTCTTATATTTATTTCTAGCCAAAATAGGAAAAAACCATTTTCCTATATTTGTGAAAATTTTTATTTTCACCTATTTTCCAACAATCCCCCACATGAAAAATGTTATTTCATCAAATTTCCAACCATCCCCCACATGTATGGAAATCGATCTTTTCCTTACACTTTTCAACGATAAACTTCGACAGTTGAGTATTTGCAAGATAGGTAGGTTGTTACCTTTGAACCTTCTTTTGTGAAGCATACTTAGCTTACTAGCGGTTTGTAGACGCGATGTCCTTGAACATACCCCCATTTGTTTAAACGACAATTAATCTTCACACAATACTCTCCCTGGTTTAGCCAACCCCACATTGTCGTGTCCTATTATGGTCCTGGAACACTTGCCTGGTTCTGCGAGAGCTCTAGGCTTGCGCACCCCACAAAGCCATTCGAAGCGACCCTACTTCTCTCTCACATAGGTGATTCCCATAATCATTAAAAGCATCATGGTTATTTGATTTCCCGAAATCTTTAACCTTAATATGCTTAGCCTCACTTCAATGTCACTGATTGGAATGGACTAGGAAGTATATAACTCCCTTTTATTTGGTTTGGGGTACTCCCCCACAATGACTCCGTTTTGGTAATATGATTAAGTTGTCCTATTGAACTTAGATCTTGGGACCTCCAGTCAACTAAGTTAGGTTTCCCTCGTATTCCCATTTATCACGTGCTTTTGTCCCATTTCTCTTGATGACGTTTCAACTAACTCTCTGCTTAAGCCTTTTGTAAACGGGTCCGCAATGTTATCCTTTGATCTCACATAATCAATTGTGATAACACCCGTTGAGAGTAGTTGTCGTACCATGTTATGTCTACGTCGCATATGCCATGATCCGCCATTATACATTAAGCTTTGAGCTCTACCAGTCGCTGATTGGCTATCACAATGTATACATATGGCTGGCAAAGGCTTTGGCTGTCACACCCCCAAAATCCACTAGCGCAGTATCACCGCATGAGGCGTGACATGACCAGGATCAAGCCACCAATCATATTGAACAAAGCATGTAAATAAATATAAAATCCAACACAATATAATTAGTGTCCAATCAAAAACATAGTTTAAGTTGTAAGCGGAAGCATAATGTTTAAAACCAAAGCATAAGTTTAAATGTTTAACACGGAACTCTACAGTCCGTGTCCCACAACGACCACGCCTCCTTGTGCAAGCTCCATAAATACCTATCAACCTGCAAGGCATGTAACAACGAGTCAACAACAAAGTTGAGCGAGTTCACAGTTAGTTGTTTAATTTTAATGTTTGTTTCGAAAACCATAAGTTGTTTCGTAAACCATGAGTTAATCAGTCTCTTTGTTTGCCAAACCATATCCATAATCAGTGGGGGCTTCCCCATGTGAACCACTAGACCGTTACCATATCGACAACTGACGAAAGTAAGTTGTGCCCTAAGTCAGTGTCTATCGTCATTGACTGAGTGCCCAGATCCATTAGTACACGCCCGTCCTACCGGCACGGTGTGTGGCTTTTCAACCCTAATGTTAGTGCATTCATCTGTCAACTTCGTCTTAGATCGAGTCTTAGTCTTGGTGCGGATCCGAAAGAAGATGATGTCATCATATTGGATAATGACATCATATTAGTGATGTCATTATCACATCATCTCACAAGAGACAAAAGAAGTTATGATGAGAAGTGGCTGTTTACGTTTATCATATATCAATTGTGGTAGGTCCGCTCATGTGTCAAGTATATGGTTCGCTTATATGTCATTGTGATAGGTTCGCTTATAGGTCATAGGGCAGGTCCGCTTTTGTGTCAATATCAGATTTCGCTTATATGTCATTCAAGTGATTCCGCTTTTGTGTCATGTCCTTATGAGCGGAATCATGTTGACTATAAATAGGTCACATAAGCGAAATCAGATTCATAGATATAGGTGTTGTCTTCCGGTGAGCCACGAAGTGCTGCCGAAGTGTCGACAGGTTGTAAACATTGTCCAGATCAATAATATCGACAGTTTAGTGTGTATACTTGCTGAATTGTACTCGGTTTGTCTGTTTCCGCCGTTCAAACTGAGATAAACTCTTCTACGCGACTCGTTTAGGTCCGAATTCGATCCAACAAGTGGTATCAGAGCTAGTGAAGAAGAGTTCTATACATTTCAGCCGGATAAATCTGTTTCTACACCTTTCTTTTTCGAAAAACAAAAAATTTTTCGGTCGAAATTGCTTTAAATTCACACAGTGGGTTCGTAATCATATACAAGTAAATCCTTGAAAGTTTCAAAGCTTGAATCGACCTAAAACATCGAATTTTTGAGGTTTCGCTTTTACGGTCTCGTACAAAAAGTGACATCAGCAGGTTTATTTGTGATTTCGCTCTTACGGTCATATTTCAGCTGATTCCGCTCATTTGTACAACGTGATTCCGCTCTTAGTGACAGTTGGGTTCCGCTTTTGTGACCAAAAGTGATTTCACTTATAGTGACAATTAGCTTTTGCTTTTGTGACAACTAAGGTTATCGAACAGTGTAATCACGTGATCTGGTGCACCGTTTCATTCATGTTATCGGAAATTGTTGTTGAGTATTGAAAGTTGTCGACAAGATTAAAAAAGTGTCATGTGAATGTTTCAGTCAAGATTTACATGTGATAATGAATATCTTATATTCTTGATAACATCAATTTCCAAACAAAGTATCGGCTAAGAGAATTTGGTCTATTCGTTGCACATTGTCAGCCTACTCAAGTATTAGGGTCCAATTATATTGAGAGGTGTATTAAAATTGTCGGGTTAGTGGGAATATGGTCCTATAAGCAATTAAAGGTGTACATGTGATAAGTCTATTACATCAGCTCATATCATAATCAGTTTTGAAAGTCAAAGTGTTGTCAGCCCAAGTTTCAATATTATTTGCGGCCCAATCATATCATATTGATATTTGTAGTTATCGGCAATTATCAAGTCTCATTCATTCAGGGTTCTCACTTCTACAATTTTGGAACGAATCCGCGAATCTTCGACACGAGTCCTAGATCAATTTCGATCTCATATTTTTACGTATACAGTTTTGTTAAACTGATTGTGTTTGTTTGTTTGTCCAGGTGATTCAAGATGGCTAAAATGTTTGATGAACAGGAAAACGAGAATCTTAAAGATTTAAACGTTTGGATTTCTGATTCTTGGTTTGATAAGAAGAACAGGAAGGATGTTTGGATTAAAAGATCCGAAAATTTCTTATGCATGAAACATGAATCTTTGGAACAGTTGGATAGACGTTTTGATGAATTGATTGATAAGATAAATAGATATGAGATAAAGTTTTCAAATGCTGAAAAAATTTCAAAATTTGCTGATGCATTACCTCTAGAATGGGATGAATTTTTGAGTGAACTAAAAAGGAATGAAAATTTCTCAGAGTTTTCATTTAGAGAATTCATAAATAAGCTTAGATTACATAAGTTTGATAAAGAAAAAAGAAAAGAAGAGTTGATGTATGAGATGAAGAAGGATTTAGAAAAGATAAATTTGGAAGTGATCATCGAAATGAGAAAAAGATTTTTTGTATGTGTTGCTGCAAAAAATGTCATGAAATATGATATTAAGAGAGGTTGTTTTATTGATGAATATGCAAACCCTCATGATTTTGTTAAAATTTTTTGTGCAGGAACATACAGGATGGAAACAAAGAAAGAAGCCGATGCTGAAAAGATGAATGAAAAATGTGAAAAATGTGAAAAATGTGAAAAATCTGAAGCAGATAATGTGAAATTCTTGAAAGATGTGGAGAATTTGATATTGGAAAACAAAGCTTTGAGAGTTGACAAGAAAACCGATGATGAACAGATTCTGGAGTTGCGCTTGAACTGCGAAAAATTGAAATCTGAAAATGACAAACTTTTGAAGAATGTTGAGAGTTTGTCATTAGAAAATGAAAATTTTAAAAAATTAGAAAATGATTTCAAAAGTCAATTAAAGATTTTAGAAGATGAGAGAGATGTTTTTGGTAAAAATAATCTCGAAAAACAATGTGCGATAAATTCTCATCTTGATAAAATCATTCGACTTGAGCATGAAGCCGAAGATAATAGAAAGAAAATTGCTGAGTTAGAGAATAAGTTGAAAAGTTTTGTGACTTCTGCATCGTACGTTTGTCCAAACCGATCAATGTTGTTCCAATAAGTGACAATGTCACAAATTTTGACAAAGTCAAAATTGAAGATTGTGATGAAATATCTGATGATGAAAAAGAAAAGAAAAGAAAATTATTTTTAGATTTACAAGAAAAATTTCAAAATACTGTTTTGCAATCTACTGAAATAGGTGAATGCTCGAAGCAAAAACCTGTTAAGAAGAATGCAGAACAGAAACAAAAAGATAAAAATTTGAAAAATTCTAAAATTGAAAATAAAAGCTCATCAGATAAATCATCCAATCATTATCAAAAATTACAAAAATTTAAAAATGAAAACTCACAAAATGTTGGTAATAAGTGGTGCAGGTTTGACCGCAGTGCTCAAAGGACAAATCATGCTTACAGAAGGAGTTATGATTACCACAAATCTAAACAATGTTATGATCTGAATATGTGGTTTGAAGATGGTAGATGGTACGATAACAGAGTGTGCTACACCTGTGGTGTTAGAGGACACATTGCTGTTAACTGCCAGAATTGGAATTTTGAAACACGAAGATGCTATAATTGCCATATCAAAGGTCACATTGCCAGAGATTGCCCAAGGAGATCGATGGGAAGATCAAGGGTTGAATCTCAGAGAACGATAAAGAAACCAGTAAATGTCAAGCCCAAAGAACAGAAGGTTCTAGAACAGAAAGTGAAGCTTTCGCAGGGGCAAAAAGACAGACTGAGGAAAAAGAGGAAGAAGGCAAGAGAGTATTTGGAGAAGATTTTGTCTTCGGGTTCACCAGTTGGTTCGAATAAAAGTTCTGATGAATCGATTCACTCGACGGCAAAGTCAAGCAAATCGAATTCTTCAGATGCAAATCTGAGGACAAACAAGAGGAAAAAGAAAGTTATTGGCAATGAATCTGGCTCATTCAAGTCAGACAAGCCAAGTTCGGGTAATGAATCTGATTCCACAAAATCAGATGAGCCACAAGTTGAGGTAAAAAAGGAAGAAACAGTTCCATTAATGAACGATGAGAACTTTCCACCATTACGAGCCGCAAACCTAAAATCAAAAGGTGTTGATGCTGTAAAAATGTTTAATAGCAATGTTAAACATATTTTTAGCAAGATGGCTGATGGAAAGGTAAAAGGAGCAAAAGAATTTTATGAAGAAAAGAGAAATGTTCAAAACACACCCAAGACTGGTCAGGCTTGGGTACATAAATCTGTTGGTTGAATTTCTGACTTGTCGGAGCTTCCAGGTTGGTAAGTGTGAAGCAGGTATCGGCATCATTCTTGAGAAATTCACAGGATGGTAACTGTGATATTTCGTCTTACAAGTGGTTAATCAAGGACATTAAGTTGTACTTGATTTTCTACAAGTGATAGTGGTGTTTGATCTTATAATGTTAAATTTTTCAAAATTGGTTAAAAGAAGAACAAGGTTATGTGATGACCTCGAACTCACAAGTGATGGATAAACAAACTAATTTTTCCGGAAAAACCATTCTGATTAAAACAAACTTAAGTGTTTTGAAATCATTATGGGAAAATAGTTTGTTGTAAGGGAGAGTGTTGATTGAATACGCCGAAACCCTCACGGCTGAACAAACATGATTACTTTCACAAGATTGAAAAACGGTTTTCAAACTGTCGAAAATCAATGGGTTGTAAATCATGGGGGTACGTTATATTTTCTGCAAAACAGAGCATGAGATGCAGAAAATGGATGGCGAGACAAAGCTATCAGTGTTGGTTGTCAAATTTTCTTTATATGATTTTGCATTTTAGGGGGAGTAATATTGTCAGAAAATACAAAAACATTTGAAAATTTGAAAAAGTCAAAAACATGATAAAATTCAAAAATTGAGTTTTTGCGTAAAAAGAGGAAATGATAGTACATCAGTAGACGGTTACAGTATGCTAAAGAATTGGAAAGTTTAAATGTGTTAAACGATCTCACCGTGGATGTGTCGGTAGGTTTTTATACACTTAGTAAACTTTTTCGGGATATAAACCTAAATTCAAACTTGCTTATTTCGTGGGGAACACTACTTGGATATATAGGTAACCCCTGAAATCTCGTTTGAAAGGTCTCATAATCTGATATACTAGGTCTTTATACTCAATGATGTCTAGGGTATTATTCCGGGACTTCTGCTGAACGGTAGTTCTGACCTAGTCCTTGAATAATACTTTCTGCAATGCTTGAAACATAGCATTAAACCCTCAGCATGCTGATGAAACAATAAAATTGATAGTCGCTGCTGTTGTAAGCAAAAAGATCCTCTAAAGGGGACATACCGTAAAGTCGAAGCTGATATCTCTCTGCGTATACGGAAGTATCGACCTGAGATCCCTCGGCCCTCGCATACCTAATTTATGTACAGATATCATTGTAGTATACTCACCTGTAAGACTGATTATTGGGATTCTGGATACAGGAGTATATTCAAGAGGTGGGACACATGAATAGGTTTAAGTTCCTAATTCACCTAATTCGTATCCTGAATAAGTTGAAATTTGTGTGAAAATTTAAGTGGACAAGTATATCGACAATCTAAGTGAATTGTTTAATTCTTAAAGTGTTATTAAGCTCAACGGTACTTGTGATTTGTCAAAAACTGATATGATCCTCTGACGCATTCTCAAACAAAAATAGTGTCTGTAAATATGTTTGTACATATTTCTTTACTGCTTTATATTTTCAGAAAATACAAAAAGATTTTGATTTCTGCTTTATATTCGACAACCGATATCTGAATTGCTGAGTTTCAAAATCTAAGTAAGCTGATTGTGTTTCTGAAAATAAAACAAGTTCACTAATTTGAAACTTGATTTAAAATAAAAAATTTCAAAAACAGTTTGTGATATCTCCAAGGTCATTAACTTGAACTTGGATGATAAACTGTGAGGGAGTTGGATTCTTTAACACTGCCAAATCTATACAGTTTGTTGATAAGGGGAGTGGATTAGAGAATTTGATTGATAATACGAAAACATTGTATTTATAGATGTTTGAGTGTTGCAGATAGTCCAGACTACGATCCCGAGAGCAGAGTCTAAGGGGGAATCTGAAGACAAGCTGGAAGCAAAGATAAGCTTGTAGATGGAAAGCTAGGTGTCGATCCCAAAGCATGGAAGCTTGATGAAAGGGGGAGCCTGAAGCTGATAAAGACTGAAGACTAAGAAGACTCGACACTTAAGACTCGTCAACATCTGAGGGGGGAGTCTGTTAGTGCATTCATCTGTCAACTTCGTCTTAGATCGAGTCTTAGTCTTGGTGCGGATCCGAAAGAAGATGATGTCATCATATTGGATAATGACATCATATTAGTGATGTCATTATCACATCATCTCACAAGAGACAAAAGAAGTTATGATGAGAAGTGGCTGTTTACGTTTATCATATATCAATTGTGGTAGGTCCACTCATGTGTCAAGTATATGGTTCGCTTATATGTCATTGTGATAGGTTCGCTTATAGGTCATAGGGCAGGTCCGCTTTTGTGTCAATATCAGATTTCGCTTATATGTCATTCAAGTGATTCCGCTTTTGTGTCATGTCCTTATGAGCGGAATCATGTTGACTATAAATAGGTCACATAAGCGAAATCAGATTCATAGATATAGGTGTTGTCTTCCGGTGAGCCACGAAGTGCTGCCGAAGTGTCGACAGGTTGTAAACATTGTCCAGATCAATAATATCGACAGTTTAGTGTGTATACTTGCTGAATTGTACTCGGTTTGTCTGTTTCCGCCGTTCAAACTGAGATAAACTCTTCTACGCGACTCGTTTAGGTCCGAATTCGATCCAACACCTAATAGAGCTATTAACTAATGACCCGCTCGCCATTGGCCCGGCGATTAAGTCGATATAAAAATGAGGGACTTAATGATAGAGTTTTGTCTAGTAAGTTTAAGGTTGTTGTCCTACCCAAGGAGGACGAACGTACGTATTATACCCAAGGAGAATACGCAGATTTAATATTGCCATCCTACCCATGGAGGATGGAGGTACATATCCTACCCAAGGAGAATATGTAGGTTCCGTTTTAGTTCCTTAACCCATTCCCAACCACCGGGAATCCCATACCTTATAAAGAGTGTAAACTCACCTCGGTTTGCTAAATTAACTTGATCACAATTAGTTCAGTCAAAGCCTATAGTATGCATGTATACACAATCAGCTCATGTTCGTAATGTTTCATGTATAATCTAATCATCACAAGGTGTGCTCGGGCGAATATCATCAAGTAACACATAAACAGTTATTCAAGTTCAGGTAAACCATACATCAGATAATTGATTCATAACAACACATAACTGTTCCTCAGTCTTCACTAACATAGATATCCATTAACAGACTTAACTGAGTTACTGTGCAGTTTACCCACTTGACGAAACTTCCTAGTTTCGTCATGATCCCTTATCGACAAAACCCCCTTGTTTCGTCGTGATTCCCTTTGACGAAACCCCTAGGTTTCGTCGTGATCCATGTTGACGAAAACTCCCATGTTTCGTCGACATATGGGTTTCGTCGATCATGCATCAGTTACGTCATGCCAACAGTTCATTACACAGAAACCCTTATCGTCGTCATCAAAACAATCAGTTTGTAATCATTATCCAATCATAACAGAATCATACATTAACCTTAAACAACTTAACCTATATGATGGCCATTACATGAAAACAAATTCGCAGATTCATCAATATCACAACCTATCTCATCGATCAACATCCTATTCAAATCAATAATAACAAGAAATCCTAATCATTACTATCTTAGAAAAGATCTATGATTGTCGTGCTGATTAATCTTTAAACCAATAATCACATCAATAACAAGATACACAATCACAACATCAACAGAACACATAATTACTTTATTATACATATTCATGATTGTCAGACATAGCACAATTAACAGTCTGTTCAATATCTAATCAGGAAATCAATATTAACACGAGTGTTGATGCACTCACCGGAGAATCGTAAAGAATAGCGGTACAAGAATCGGTGAGATGGAAGCCTTGAGTGGATGTACTGTTGCCGTCGCACAGGGAGATAGGGAGAGAGACTCTAGGGTTTTCAATTTGCCTACTGTGAGTCGAATGTAACAGTTTCACGTAATAAGTACCCACATAAGTCTACCGAGCCTCAATGGGCTTCGGCGTAACCCTGGGCCGGCGAAAACCTAGGTTTCGTCATGATGACCGTGGCGAAACCCCAAGGTTTCGTCGAGTTATGTGATGGTGAAACCCCCAAGGTTTCGTCGAGATGAATTGTGGCGAAACCTCTGGGTTTCGTCGAGCTTACCAGTGGTGAAACATTGTAAGGTTTTTAACTTTTAACATATCACAAATTTATAACACTACACATTAACACATTAATCATATAGTAGCATGCACAAGCTAGAATGGGACAAGTATTGTATAGAGGAAAGACCTTGAAAACTCGAGTTGTCACATTGGCCATCTTGGAATATATTCCACAAATTGACGTAGCCATTCCGCCTCCTCTCCTAACTTATCTAAGGCGATAAATTCTGATTCCGTTGTGGATCTTGCTATAACCGTTTGCTTAGAAGACTTCCAAGCAATAGCAGCTCCTCCAAGTGTAAACACGTAACCACTTGTTGATTTGGAATCTTTATTATCCGATATCCAGTTTGCATCAGTGTATCCTTCGATCACTGCTGGTTGTCGGTTATAATGCAGTCCATAATCTCTTGTGTATCTTATGTTTCTAAGCACACGCGTGATAGCTTTCCAATGATCCGCGCACGGATTACTGGTGTATCTACTTACCATACTCACCACGTAAGCCAAGTCGGGTCTAGTACATGTCATTAGATACATTAGACTGCCAATAATTCTTGAGTACTCTAACTGAGCAACTCCCTCTCCTTTATTTTTCTTGAGATGGTAGGAGGTATCAACTGGAGTTCGAGCTACAATCGTATCTTCCGAATTGAATTTTTCAAGAATTTTATCCACATAGTGAGACTGACTTAACACAAGACCATCTTGGGTTCTTATGATCTTTACTCCAAGAATCACATCCGCTAAACCCATGTCTTTCATATCAAATCTCACGTTCAACATGCTTTTAGTAGCTTTGATAATTTTTTAATTACTCCCAATGATAAGCATATCATCTACATAAATGCATAAGATCACATAACCTTCATTTGTGTCTTTGAAATAAACACATTTGTCGCACTCATTTATTTTGAAGCCATTGTCAATCATGACATGATCAAACTTTTGGTGCCATTGTTTTGGAGCTTTCTTCAAGCCATAGAAAGACTTGACGAGTTTACATACTTTACCCTCTTGACCTGGGGCGGAGAAACCTTTAGGTTACTCCATGTAAATCTCTTCTTCTAAATCGCCATTTAGAAATGCGGTTTTAACGTCCATTTGGTGAACTTCCAAATTTCTTAAAGCCGCTATAGCAAGAACCAATCTAATTGAGGTTATGCGCGTCACAGGCGAGTAGGTATCAAAGTAATCTAGACCTTCCTTTTGTCTAAATCCTTTAATCACCAACCTAGCCTTGTATTTATCAATACTTCCATCAGTTTTCATCTTCCTTTTGAATATCCAATGATATCCAAGTGGTTTACAACCATGTGGAAGATCTACTAACTCCCATGTATGATTTTGTAATATAGAATCAATCTCGTTCTTTATTGCTTCTTTCCATTGAGGTCCTTCCGAAGAGGAAACCGCTTCATGATATGTATTGGGCTCGCCCTCAAGCATATAGCTAACGAAGTTTGGACCGAAGGATTTTTCAACCCATGGCCTTTTGCTTCGCCTACGATCACCTTCTTCAACCTCAAGCCGTTCATGTGTCTTATCATGAACTACCTCATCAACTGGCGTAGATGAGCTTTCACCTACTTCAAAAGTAGGTGTTGACAGTGTTGTAGAACTCGGCCTAGGCGGCCCATTAATCGGCGCCTAGGCGCTAGGCGGCCACTTACTGCCTAATTTTGAGCTAGTCGGTCAATTAATCGGCCATGGTCAAAGTCGGTCAAAGACGGTACCTAGGCGGTCCTAGGCGGTCAAAAATTGGATTAATCGGACTATATTAATCGGTCAAAATCGGTCCTAGGCGGTCCTAGGCCGTCAAAATTGGTCAAAATCGGTCAAAATCAAACCATACTATCTGAAACTTGAAGTATTTATGTGAATTTTGAAGTATTATTTTTATATTATTGGGTATATGTATATCATTTTGAAAAAATACATATAAAAATCCCATTCCGATTAATCCAGATTAATCCCTAGGCGGTACCTCACCGCCCGACTAGAGCCTAGCGCCTTCTACAACATTGGGTGTTTATGACGTTGCATGTGTTTGTCTTCTCAAAGGAAACACATTTTCAAAGTATGACACAACGTTAGGATTCACCTCCATGATAGTGTTTACGTGTACATCTGGATTCTTGGACTCATGTACAAGAAAGCGATGTGCACTACTTTGATGTGCATACCCAATAAATATGCAATCAACAGTTTTGGGTCGTATCCTAAGAGCCTTAGGAGGTGGTACAATCACCTTTACTAGGCACCCCCACAATTTCAAGTATTTGTATGAAGGCTTCTTCTTTTTCCATAACTCATATGGAGTTTCGTCTCTCTTTTTGAGTGGTATCTTGTTCAAAAGATAATTAGCCGAGAGAATGGCTTCCCCCCACATTTCCTGGCTCACCCCGGAACTTATCAACATGGCGTTCATAATTTCTTTCAATGTATGGTTCTTTCGTTCCGCCACGCCATTTGATTTTAGAGAATAAGGAGGTGTACACTCATGTACAATGCCACTTTTTGCGCATAAATCGGCAAAAGGTGCAACATATCTGCTTCCTCGATCGCTTCGCAAAGCTTTTATCTTCTTTTGAAGTTGATTCTCAACTTCATTTTTATACAAGATAAATTTACTTATTGCTTCATCTTTACTTTTTAGTAAATATACATAGCAATATTTAGTACTATCATCAATAAACGTGATGAAGTACTTATTTCCACCTCTTGTGGGTACCGCTTTTAAATCACAAATATCAGTGTGAATTAAATTAAGGGGTTCGGTTATTCGTTCAACCGATTTCGATGATGATCTTGTAAGTTTGGATTCTACGCAAGTTTCACATTTATAATGTGAATCAATATGGAATGTTGGTATACAATTTAAATTGATTAAACGGCGTATTGAATTAAAATTAACGTGACCTAATCTACCATGCCATTTATTCGAATCAGAAAACTCAAGCATATAAGTAGAAGTAGTAGCAATTTTATTCATATTTTTTTTACTGCCATTACATTCAATTTGAGCATACCATTTTGGGCATAGCCCTTACCAACATACATTCCTCGTTTAGTAAGAACAAAGTTGTCACTTTCAAAAACTAAACGAAATCCAAACTTATTAAGCAACCATCCCAAGACTAGATTCTTGCGCAAGTCGGGGACATACAACACGTTGCTTAGCGTGAGCTCCTTCCCCGAAGTCCACTTCAAGATCACCGTTCCTTCACCCATGATGTCGGCGGTGGCTGCATTTCCCATATACAGCTTTTCATCTCCAGCAAGCGCCTTGAAGGTGGTAAAAAGGCTTTTTCTGCACAAACATGACGGGTCACTCCCGTATCAACCCACCGACCTTTTGGAGTATTGGTCACTGTATTGACCTCATCCATCATTGCACTTTTGTCGGAAATCATTGCCACCAAAGGCATTCCGTCTTCATCCACCATGTGCGCACGCTCACGCTTTGGTTTCTTGCATTGGTTAGTGCGATGCCCCGGCTCGTCACAGTTGTAACAAGTTCCTTGGAACGCTTGAGGTTTCTTTTTCACAACCCCTTTCTTCGGTCCAAGTTTGCTAGCCTTTGCTATCTCTTTGTCCTTTTCCCATTGCCCTTATTGCCCTTAGAGGATTGCCCATGCTCAACCAAATTTACGCTAGCCAAAGTTTGCGCATGGCTGCCTTTTAGGGCATTTCTATTGTCCTCTTCAATCCGAAGACGAACAATAAGATCCTCTATAGTCATCTCCTTTCGTTTGTGTTTAAGATAATTCTTAAAATCCACTCAACCAGGAGGTAACTTCTCAATCATCGCTGCCACTTAGAATGTCTCGCTAAGTGTCATGCCTTCCGCAAGGATGTCATGTAGTATAATTTGCAATTCTTGGACTTGATTCATAACTGTTTTAGAATCAACCATTTTAAAATCCAAGAAACGGGCTACCACAAATTTCTTTGTGCCAGCATCCTCCGTTTTGTACTTCTTGTCCAAGGCATCCCAAAAGTCTTTGAAAGTCTTGACATTGTAGTACACATTATACAATGCATCCGAAAGCCCGTTTAACACATAGCCTCGACAAATGAAATCCGAGTGCTTCGAAGCCTCTACCGCGCTTAGAGCCTGAGCGCTGGTCTCCCCTTCCGCATATTGGGGAGCGGTTTCAGTTAAGAACCTCGCAAGGTTCATGGTGGTCAGGTAGAAGAACATCTTCTGCTGCCACCTCTTAAAGTGTAGACCCGAGAACTTCTCGGGATGCTCCCATAGTGGTGGCGTTCAGGGGGGTTCCCGTCACAACATTGTTGTTGTTGTTAACGTTGACGTTGTCGGTCGACATTCTGAAAAATTAAAATTTAAAGTTTTTAGTCCAAAAAATTCTGTTTTACTCCAAAAAACAGAAGGAAAGTACTAAATTTTAATTTTTACCACAAATTTACTGTTTAGGCTTCTAAGTCCAACTTTGAAGACCAAAAACAGAAAATTTTTAATAATTAGAACTTACTGATTGGCTTCTAAGTCCAACTTTGAATACCAAGACAGAAAGTTTATTAGCAATTTTAGGACAATATCGGAATGTAACCAGCTCTGTTTTCAACCAAAGTCGCTCCTTTGAAGATGAAAACAGAAAAAAATATGTTTTTAAAACACAAACTGAATGAAACAAAACTGGTTTGAATCACAAAACAGAATGGTTTTGATTACATGAACGGTGTATTAAAATTTATTTTAAGATTGTAGGAACCGTTCGCGTAAATAAATAAAATAAACAAATTTTATTCAAAGATTACAATATAGAAAATAGAGAAAGCTGAAAAACTATAACAAATTACAACGGAATTAAGCAAAATACAAGAAATGTAGAAGAAGCAGATTGGCTGAGTCACGTGTACACACGCTTCCCTTAAAACCAGGAGTACTCGTTTTGTTTCCTAGAGTACAACAGCCGGAGCGGCAGTACTGCCGGACTTCGCCTACAACCCGAAGGTTACCTTGAAAAATGCTGGAGAAGATTAGAAAATGTAGAGAGAAAGTTGAAGATTGTTGTTGTGTCTCTGGTATCTTCTGCGGCTGGATATGGAGCTGTATTTATACAGCTCCTAAGTCGAAACAGTCAAAACGGAATTAAAGAGAGGTTTAAATTGCATTAAACGTCTTCAATGCAAGTTAATACGTCATTTAATTCACAGTTATAACCGTTTGACTCGTCAGTTTTGAATGCAGAACTGAAACTGATTCGACATTACATGCTGAAGGCTTCTTCGTGCGCGCGCGTCCTTGCGTGCGCAGGTCAACACGCTCATGTGCGCTGCGTCCGTTTGGCTCACTACCATGCGCGCGTGCGCCACACTTACTCAGGTCCAAGCGTGTCACACCCCAACCGATGACGGAAACATCGGGATGAGACGAAGTGTGTAGATTGTAAGAGACTTCATAACACTATGTGACAATATTAATTTATTTCAAATTTCATTTCAAAACTAAATGTCATAGAAAAATAAAAATAACAACATTGTCTCAAATTGCAACATAACAACAAAAGATAGATTAATCTAGGTGTGTATCTAGTCCACCCTAAATCTTCTTTCATCTTGTAACATCACTTCATCAATTAACCTGCAACATGTATTAAAATAGAGGTCAATGCAAAAGCAAAGGCGAGTATACAAGTTTTGTTACATAGCATAAATAGAATAAAAAGTGCTCATATCCAACATGATTCATAATATGTGAGTACTAGTGTAACACCCTTAATATTAATTAAGGATTTTTGTACAACAATCGACAATTAATATGTATTTAAGTATACACATCACATATAGAAATACGGTTTATTAAAATCTTTTATATCTTAGAATAAAAACCCTCATAACAAGATTAAATACGTCGTTTAAAATAACAACGACACAACGTGCGGAAGCTTCTTTTTCATGTGTTCGGTTCTTTCACGTCGCTTGATCTTCCTCCGGGTACTCTTGATAATCACCTACGATCAAAACCAACTTAAAAGTTAGTCTTGATAACTTAAATACTGGTTTAAACAAGTTCCTTGCATCATACAGTGAAATAAAACAAAATTTCCAGAATTTATAGTTCTCGCGGGCCGCGAGTGTTGGTGCACTACATCTGTCGACTTCGTCTTGTATCGAGTCATACATTGAATTGTATAGATTAGGGCGCATTTTACGAGAAAATAGGAAGAGAGTTGTGATTAGTGAGCTAATTTCGCTCATAGGGACATTAGACATGGGGTTTCGCTTATGTGAACATATGAGGTTTCGCTCATATGGATACATGTCCCTTGGAGCGAAATCTCAGGCCTATATATAGGCACCCATGAGCGAAATCATATAGCATTCTCTTGTATTCCATACCGAAGTGCTGCCGGTGTGAAGAACTGCGTGTAATCGAGTGTTAATCAATACAATTAGCAGTTTTAGTGAAGAATCAGCTGTTTCTACCTCCGTTTCTTGTTATTCCGCACCTCAAACAGAGAAGACCACCTCTGAACGACTCATTCGGGTCAGATCGAGATCCTACAAGTGGTATCAGAGCTCAGGAGGAGGAGTTCTGCAGAGATTAGCTGGATTTCATCGAGATTTCTTACTTCTACATCTTCTTTCATCATTTCAGAAAGTTTTACCGGTCGAAATTCGTTCAAAATTTCACAGATCATAGACAATTGGACATAGACAAACCCTGGAAAGTTTGACACTGAAATTCGGACTAAAAATGGATCAAATTAACCTCCGATTAGGTTTCACTCATTCGAACATTTCATGATTTCGCTTATATGTCAGCTTGATTTCGCTCATTGGGACACCCAAAACACTGATTTCGCTCAAAATTGCACCTGATTTCGCTTTTGTGAACCTACAAAACCCTAATTTCACTTTTGTGACACAAAATTAAGGTATTTCGCTTCTTGGAACATCAGATTTCGCTCTTGTGTCACTAAAATTGAGGTATTTCGTTCATTGAGACCATTAGATTTCGCTCATAGGTGCAAAACTTAATTTCGCTTATAAGGATCATCAAATTTCGCTTATAAGGCACCCAGAACTCCCGATTTTGCTTATTTGTCACTGATTTTGAAAAACGTACTAAGTCATCATGGATACCGAGTTCTACAACGCGTTCGCAACACCGTCTGGTCCAGCTGCCATTGCTCAAGCCATGAGTTTGGAAAATGAGACGGGAACCACCCAAAAGCCCCCGAAATTGATGAGTATTGAAGAATACTACGGATGGAAAGACAGATTCGAGAACTGGGTTCAGGCAAACCATCTTAGGTCATGGGAGTGTATTCTGAAGAAATATGTTTTACCTCGTACTGATTTGCAAGTTGTGAAAACAATTTCTGAGTTTAGTGATCAAGAACGAGATATGTATCGTGCTGAAAAGATGATGATCAGTTTATTACAGCAGGCAATCAAAGAAGACATCTTCATTCTGCTTCAGCATGACAAGACTTCAAAGTCAATCTGGGATGCTCTACGTGTTAAGTTTGAGGGGAGTGAGAACATGATTAAGAGCAAGAAGGCATTGCTCAAGAAAGAATTTGATCTGTTCAGTAGTTTACCGGGAGAAGACACGAAGAAGCTGAATGAACGTTACTGTCACTTGGTGAGATCTATGTCGATGATCGGTATAACCAAAGATCCTGATGAATGGGTAGATAAGTTAGCTGACGCTTTACCGCAGAAAGAGTGGGGAACTTACTTGATGATTCTAAAGAATACGGGTGTTTATGATGGGTTGACGATTTCACAGTTTATTGAGAAAATCGAAAGTCAAGATTTGGAACAGCAGAAGATCGCAAGGATGAACAGTCCAAGTGGTCAACAAGATGTAAAGATGTACTACAAAGGCAGTGTTCCAGAAGTTGAAAGAAGCCCGAAAATACAGACTGCGTTTAGTGCTGGTGATTCATCGAAAAAAACTGATCAGGAATCAAACAAAAGCAGCAGTGGATTTTCATCATTTCCAAGTGTAAATCCTAAAGAGTCAAACACGAGTTTTCAGTCTCAAAGCACAAAGACAGGAAATGGCTATGTGATTCAGTGCAATATCGCTCTAAATCTTCCAGAAGGTCAAAGTTTTTCAGAAGACACTGCGAAAGACCACCTGGCTCTACTTGGTTCTGTGTTGTTATCTTATGAGGGTCTAGTGGCTGGTCGAATCGGAAATCCTATGCTCACAAAGGAGGATTACAATCAAATAGACGCCGAAGAGATGGAATTAATGGATATCAAATGGTGTCTTGCTAGTGTTCTTAGACGTGCTGAAAAGTTCAAAACGATTACCGGGAGAAATGACTTTCTTGATGCTCATGTATCTACTTTAGGTTTTGATAAATCTAAAGTTACATGTTTTTGATGCAGGGAGAAAGGCCATTTCAAACGGGAATGTAAGAACAGGGAAGCTAGTGGTGCTCAGAATCCGTTTGGAAAAGATGATTACTATCGGAAAGCCATTTATCAACAGGTTGGTCAATCACAAGATTCACAGACGGCTCATGGTAGAAAGATTGAGGATTCCAAGAGAGCGTGTTTGGTAGATTTCAACTGGAATAATTATATATCTCCTGATAGCAAAGAATGTATAGTTGATCAAGATGATGAGAGGCTACCTGAAGGTTTCAGTTGGGATATGTTTGCAAATGAGAATGGGAATTTTAAAGCGTTCATTGCTAAGATTTTGAAAGAACCAGATATGTTTACCACATGGATGAAGTCTATCGATGAGATTGTGAAGAATGTGGAGGAAAAGTCTGTTGCATCTGAAGAAAGCTCACAGGTTTCAGATGAAAGTTCACAAAGTGATGAAAGTTCAGAAAAGGAAGCTGTTTTTTATCAAACACCAGTTAATTCTGGTTCTTCGGATGATAATTCTGACAAATCAGTAGAGTTTGATCAAACACCAAATGATGACAGTAGTGATGATGAGGAAGAAAAACATATTAAGGTTGCAAAATCTCATCTTTCTCCTGAAAGTTTTCATTTTTATTTTGCAGATCGCTTGGAGAAGCTGAAAGAGAAACAAGCTGCAAAAGAACAAATGAAACAAAAGTCTGAAAGTGGTGATTAAACAAAGGAAGCTGTTCAGAATAAAGAAGTAAAAAATGTTGCTGAGGAGATTGTTGAACCAGAAAAGGTGATTGAAGATGAGAAAGAAAGTGGTTGAAGTCGAGAAGATTATCGAAGTTGAAAAGATTGTGGAAGTCATCAAGCCGTGCTTGAAGTGTTTGGAGACTTGCAAAGAATGTGCAGCCAAAGATGAGAAGTTGGCAGAATATGAGAAGATGAAGGAACAGTTACTGTTCAACCTTAACTATGTGAAAGAATCTTATGATGTCTTGAACAAAACAGTAACTGGTGTCCAAAAGACAAATTCAGAAAGAGAACAAGCACTAACGATGATGAATGCTGTAATGATGACAAAGCAGAAAGCCATCAACTTTTACATCGAAGAAAGTGCTAAATGGAAGCAAGAGTTGGAGACAGAAAAGATCGAGAATGAGAGAATTAGACGTTTATTACAAAGTTATTCTAGTTCTGATTATCTCATTGATCGTATTTACCCAACTGTTGCAGGTATGGAAGCTTTTCAAGACGAGAAGCCGAAGAAAAAGAAAGATAGTGGTAAGAAACCGACTGTTAGCTATAACAAGTGTCCGCCTCCAATTTGGGAAGGGTACTCTCCTAGAAAACCAAACGACGAGCAACTTGAAAAAGCAGTCAATATAAAGCTAAAAACCGACACAACTGATGAATTACCAGAAAACATTGACGTCACGTTTACCTCGTCTGACACTGATCATGAGTCTAAGTTAATCAAAAAGGTGGTCGATCAAGTGTTGGATACTGATGAGGAGTCCGAGTCAAAGTCTGAGTCTGAAGGGTCAAATTCGTCAGTCAACAGTCCAAAGTCGTCGGTCAAAAAGGCTTACAGTAAAGAATTTTTATTATCAAAAGCAAATTTGGATGATGAAACATTTGAAGTAGCATACACTTTAAATGATTCGGACAAATTATACTCTGACAAAGAATTTCCAATAAGAAGTGTTCGTTTTGACATGATCAAAAAGGTTTTCAAAATGATAGAAATTAATATTTCTGAAATAAAAGATTTAAATCTTACTGAAAAACCTAAAAAGTACACTTCAAGAGTTCAACAACGTCTAAACAAGAAAAAGGGTTACAATTCTGGTTCTGGTTTTCAAAAGAAACCAAACCAAAATCGTAGCTACAAAAAGAAAGGTCTTGGATTTATTCCACCAGAAAATCATAAAAATTTGAAAAATTCTAAAACAAAAACAGAATTTGTGTCAGGTGGAAGTGCAGAAGAGGAACAGAAGAAATCATTCTGGAGACAGTCAAATCAAGAGTTCCTTGCTAAAACGAAGAAGAATGGAACTGAAGTTTGTCACTCAAAAGAAACTAGAACCTGTTACAAATGCAATGAAGCTGGTCACATTGCATGGAACTGTCCGAAAAATGCCAAGTCAAAACAGGGAGTTTCTAACAAGTTGAAAGGAAAAGTTGTTGATATTGAACCACCAACCAAAAAAATTAAAATTTTTGAAAACTCAACTTATGAGGTTGGTGAGTGTTCTAAAAAGAATTTTTATAAAAAGAAAGAGAAAGACAACCAAGTGTGGGTTGTTAAGAAAGTTGATGAAAAAGTCAGCGATGAATCTGGTTCCACAAAGCCAGAAGAGCCACAGGTTGAGATGAAAATTTTAGTGAATGATGATGAGTTTCCATCACTGAAATTTGAAGAAGTTAAACAGAAAGTTGGCAAGGTTGATATCTCGAATCAGTTTTACAATGAGAATACTAAGTTAGATGTCGAGAAAACATTCAATGGAAGTGTTAAGAAAATTTTTGGGAAAATGTTGAATGGGAAAGCTAAGGGGGTTAAAGATTTTTATGCAACTAAAAAGGCAACTTACAACCCTACTGCGCAAGAACTGAAAGCCATCAAGTCTGAGAAGACTTGGATGGAAGTTTGTTTCCCGTAAAGTCTTAGGACTATGCCGGAGATCCCAAGTTTGTAATTGTGGATCAGGAATCGGCATCTTTCTTAGTAATTGATTGTGTGATTGAATCTTATAAAAGTTAAATTTTACAGGATAAGTGTGACTTGCCGAAGCTTCCAGGTTGATAAGTGCGAAGCAGGAATCGGCATCCTGATTGATAAAATGATGCATGTAGACGTAACATTCCTACAGTTGGTATTGGTTAGTCATACCTACAAGTGGTATTGTTTGTAATCCTAAAAGTGGTAATTCTTACAATTGGTACAGAGGTTGCTTAATTGCAAACGGTAAATCAGGGACATTAAATTGTACTTGATTTATTACATTTGATAAAAACTGACAAGATGATGAACCATATCCCCATACTTACAATTGGTATTTTGAAAGACAATGTGATGAACCACACCCCTAACTTACAAGTGATAAAATCGACAAAACTTATTTTCCGGAAAAATCATTTTGGTTAAAACAAACTTAAGTGTTTTGAAATCATAATGAGATAATAGTTTTGTGAAAGGGGGAGTTCTGATTGTTTATGTCTAGTGGATGGCGAATTGATGCAATTTGATATCGGTTGTCAAGTTTTGTACAGTTTGTTTTCATATTTTCCTAAAATGTGTTTGCATTTTAGGGGGAGTAGAAAATTTCAGAAAATCCAAAAACATTAAAAATTTTGAAAATGTCAAAAACATGATAAAATCAAAAATGAGTTTTTGTGTCAAAGAAGAGGAAATGATAGTACATCAGTAGACAGTCACAGTATGCTAAAGAATTGTATTGTTTAAATAGCGTTAAACGGTCTCACTGATGATATGCCGATAGGTTTTTACACATTTAGTAAGCTTTTTCGGGATATAAACTAAATTTCAAACTTGCTTATTTCGTGGGGAACACGACTTGGATATATAGGTAACCACTGAAATCTCGTTTGAAAGGTCCCTCTTTCTGAGATACTAGGTCTTTATGCTCAGTGATATCTGGGGTATTATCCCGGGACTTCTGATTTTGCAGAAGCAATGGCCTAGTCCCCGGAGAATACTTTCTGCTTGCTTGAAACATAGCGCCGCCCTTAGCAAATTGATGAAACAATAAAATTGATAGTCATTGCTGTTGTAACAAAAGATCCTCTAAAGGGGACCCACCAAAAGTCGAAGCCGTCATCTCTTTGCGTATACGGAAGTATCGACCTGAGTTCTCACGGCCCTCGCAATTAACCCTTTACATATATCATCTGTGGTATACTCACCTGTAAGACTGAATATTGGGATCTGGATACGGGAGTATATTCAAGAGGTGGGACACATGAATGAGTTTAAGTTCTTAAAACACCTAACTCATATCCTGAATCAATTGAAATTTGTGTGAGAATTTAAGTGGATCAGTATATCGGCAATCTAAGTGAATTGTTTAATTCTTAATGTGTAACTAAGCTCAACGGTACTCGTGACTTGTCATAAACTGATATGATCCTCTTACACAAACTCACAAAATAGTGTCTGTAAATATTTCTTTACTGCATTTCTTAATATCTCTAAATCCAAAAAGATTTTGTGTGTGTTTTAGCTTAAATTTTTGAAAATTCAAAAAGATTTTCGACAACTGATGTTGGAGAGCTGATTTTCAAAATTCCAAGTGCTAAACATGATGACATTGTTGTGAGGGGGAGTGTGTCTTAATTGTCAAAATATGTTTTTAAATCAACAAGTGGTTCATCTTGTGTGTATGATCTGAGGGAGAGTCGGTGTTGATGCATATGTTTATGAGAGGGAGTCATCTGCTGATTTCAGCTTGTTGGTGCATACAAATTGTTAAATTTAGAAAATTTATTTCTAGGTTAAGAATGTGCAGGTTTAGCCAGGTTTCAATCTTGAACCTGAAGATAGAGTGCCAGGTTACGATACCTAAGGACTCTGATAGAAGAAAGCCAGGTTTCCGACTCCTGAAGAGCCAAGCTGATCAATCCTGAAGATTCTATGAATAGAACTAGAGCCAAGTTTCGATCCTGGAAATTGAAAACTTTGTAGTTTGAACCAGGTTTCAATTCTGTGGTGAAAGTTAAAGACAGGAATCTATCTTGAACCTGTGAAAGCCAGAAAACGATCATGTATCAGATATTGCTGAAGAACAATGAAATGCCAGCATATCGAGAGGGGGAGTCTGAAGATATTCTAGCAGATACTGTTAAAGGGAGTCTGTTGATGAAGACAGAGAGAGAGAAGCCCAGAGATTGATCAAGACTGAAGAAGTGAAGACATGATATTGTCAAAGACTCGATGGATGACTCATCAACATCTGAGGGGGAGTCTGTTGGTGCACTACATCTGTCGACTTCGTCTTGTATCGAGTCATACATTTAATTGTATAGATTAGGGCGCGTTTTACGAGAAAATAGGAAGAGAGTTGTGATTAGTGAGCTAATTTCGCTCATAGGGACATTAGACATGGGGTTTCACTTATGTGAACATATGAGGTTTCGCTCATATGGACACATGTGCCTTGGTGAGAAATCTCAGGCCTATATATAGGCACCCATGAGCGAAATCATATAGCATTCTCTTGTATTCCATACCGAAGTGCTGCCGGTGTGAAGAACTGCGTGTAATCGAGTTTTAATCAATACAATTAGCAGTTTTAGTGAAGAATCAGCTGTTTCTGCCTCCGTTTCTTGTTATTCCGCACCTGAAACAGAGAAGAACACCTCTGAACGACTCATTCGGGTCAGATCGCGATCCTACAGCGAGAACTTACTCAACAACTGTCGCAGGCCGCGACAGCCCGTCGCGTGGCGCGACAACAACCAGGTGATCCTTCGCGTGGCGCGAGGAATACCGTTTTCCAGCAAGTTCAGAGTTGGGACCTGCATTTTCAGCAACACTAGATTTTACGGAAATGGTCATAACTTCTTCGTTATTGATCCGTTTTACGCAATTCTTTTTCCTACGCGTCCGTAATTTAATTCTCCATCTAATGGATTTAAAATCCAACATCCTACATAATAAATTTTCAGACTTTTAACTCTTCGGCTTATTACCCTTTTCACCAACTTTTGACTCGTTCGTGATTTCATCTAACAACTTGTTTGTGGTCCTTGTTTCTTTTGTAAACATATCATTATGATTATTTCCTATTGTACAAGGCTCAAATCATGGGTTATTACACATTCTTAACCCGTTTCGCAAATACTTCTATTTTGCCCCGTTAAGGGTATTTACACACTTTTAAACTTAATTTACGTCCATTCCTTGTATGCATCATAATTCCACCCTTCCATATTAATTGGTTTTCCACCACAACTATGATTGTGGTGGATTTAATGTAATAAACTATTTATTTCTAGTTCTATCCCTCAGATGTGTCATTTTACGGAAAATACTCGTTTCAACTCGTTGGACACTAAGGTCCCATATTATCCCTTTTTATACTTATCCTAAGGATTTAATCCATCAAAACACTTATTTTTAACAACCTTTAAGGTCGTTTGCCCGATTTAACCATCAAGGGCATTTTAGTCAACTTTAGCCCCTCATTTACGATGAAGGACATTTGCTAGTAATTTGACCCAAATAAAAATGTATGTCTAACCACAATCGTATTTATACGTACCTGGCTCGAGTCAAAGTATTGACCCGTTTACATACTTTTGCTTTAAATCTTTCTAGTTAAAGCAACGCAAGATTATGTTATTTCCTGTGATTACAAAACTTAACAAGCGATTGTCACATGTTATTGTCAAATGGTGTTAACAACACCATTTGACCCATTTAGCCTAATTGACCATTTGTTCGTATGAGATGGTATTTAATTACCATTTCATCCCTTTAAACCTATCCCGGTTTTTCCTTGAACTTGTTTTACTTAAAACCGTTTTTATTTGTCCGTCATTACATGACTAATTTACCATTTTACCCCTTTTACCATAACTCATTTAGGTATTTGTCTCTTTCGTAATTAATACGACAAAATAATATTCTAAAATATATGACTAGTGTAAGATATACTTACCTTGCATCCGAATTACGCGTTTCCTTCATACTTGCTTCGTTTGACCCGCTTCCTTTCCAAGCCTCCACCTAGCTTGTCAAGCATCAAACTATCATCATAATTCGTAAGACGGTTAGGTTAGTCATCATTAATTATGACTATTCCACCTTACGGGTTTTACATCAAAATTCACCATTTGATTTCATTTTGGTCAGTTTGACTTGCCTATTAACATAAGTGATTATATTATAAACCTCGACAATTCATTTAAGCACTTTGTCAAGTATCCGATAGGCATTATCCTTACGCCACCGTTTTAACTACTTTTCAAGTCTAAGTTCATGTTAGTATTAACACCAATTTAACTTAGCTCTTGATTATCAAAGTTAATTATTCATTTGTTAAGCAAGAACTAAAGGTTTCTATCTACATGTAAAAACCCGTTTCATCATAGCATTAGACATTCATCCGAACATCTAATATAATCAAGTTCTACAATTTAATTAGTAGATATCATGATTCCAAACACCTATTTATATGAACAAAACACTAATTTTCATCATAATATACAAAACTCATTTCAAGTCACATATGAGCATTCACTCGAACTTATAAATTGTTCAAGTATTTTGCTCCAACTATCAAATATGATGATTCTAAGCACATGCATATCATCATCTTCACTATTTAGTCAAAACCCACTTGGCTCATACTTGGTTAATTGACTAATCACTAGTTTATGGCACAATTTTACAAGTTTGCATCTAGGGTTTGTTTCTAGACATAGATTCAACCCAATATCAATCATATATACAATATTCATCACAGAAATTTCGATTTTTGGTGTTCATCATGAATTCAAAACATCACCAAATTACAAAATTTGACATACCTTTAGATCCCCACGACTAGGTGATCACGAATTTGTAATCATGCAGACGATTCGGGCTTGATTTAAGCTTCAATTTGGAGAATTTTATGAGGATTAGGGTTTGTGGAGAAACCCCCTGGTCGCCCCCTTGGTTCTGTTCGATCCCCACACCTGTGTGTGGTATTATTATTATTATTTTTTTTTAATTAAAAACTAGTTTGCTTTTTAACACCTTTGGCCCCTCAATTATTATCAGTTTCTTACTTTAGGTGTTTCTAACCCACTCACATACCATTATGAGACTTTTAATTAACTAGGTTGGTTATTCCTAGTTAACTTAGTAAATCCCGGGAGTTGTAACCCGTTTATTTTATGTCCCGTTAACTCGGGTCCCTTTTTATAAACTTTGTCTTCTCAAAGTATTTATCCTCTTTCCAGTTAATATTAAGTTTATTTATTTAAATTCCTAATATCTATCGGGTTAATTTTTACCACTAACGGTATTTTACCCGTCTTTACTATTAACGTGGTTTGATTACCAAACCTGTTTTTTGGATGTTACAACTAGTATGCAAATATGGCGTACAATATGTTCAAACCCGAGAATACAACGCGTTAAAATAGCCTAATCCCAAGAGTTTAACGGGTGGTAACATGTTTAACTTAACAATACCCCAAGTCTAACGGGTGGTGCGTTAATCCTATAGCGTTATAATTGTTAAGGGAGGCTAGCAAAGTTAATGAGCATATAACGTCCAAGTAGTTTACATAGCATACGAGAATAACAAGTATCACATATAGTTTCATGTTAAGCATGGATAGAGTATGTTTAAAATAGTTTAAGTATCAATTTGTATGTTATACATGTTGCATCCCAAAATGGTAAAGGGTAAAAGGGATCGAGTATACTCACGGTTTTTGCAAGCTTTCCTACTTGATGTTCCGTGAGTGTTAGTTGTTTAGATTGGAGCACCTTGTCCTCCTACACAAGGAACATAGGTGTGTGAGTTGGGGATAACAGTAGATTATAGATTTGGAGTTTAAAATGTATGGAAAATAACATAAGTGAAAATAATCATCTTGTACACATAACTCTTGTTCTTGACACTATTAAAACTCAAAAGAGTTTGTATGATTTCATGAATTTAAAGGTCCATTAGATTCGTAACAAGGGCATGGTCATAGATGATGTAACATATTCTTGACAAGTAACTATTAAGTTATTATCAAGTTTAGTTACTTAGGTATACATATGGAATAATTAGATAATATATAGATTACAAGGTCTTATGGTTCAAGCATGAGGTAGAAGATTAATGTCTCCATTTAGGTACCTCTAAGTATCATGGAAATCATGTAGGAGGTAGGAAGAACAAGCTTCCATTTAGGCACCTCTTAAGTGTTCACCACTACACTTGATGTAAAAACAACCAAGAAGGGTCATGAACTATGAAGTAATAATGCAATAACAACAACTAATCTATGAAAAAAAAAACATCAAGTAGTGAGTGGATTTCTATGAAGGATAGCCCAAGCTAGTCCATCTATCGCACTTTCACCAAGCTTCAAGCTTGAACACTTCTTGTGGGTAAAACCCTAACTAAAACAGAAAGTTTGTGAGGTTTTAACCTCTTATTTAACATTTCTCAGCCTTGTTTTTAAGTCCAACTAACCATTCATTTGATTATGAGCATTAGGACATAGGTTTGAGATGAGATAGACCCAAGTTTACTAAGATTAACAAAGTTTAGATGAAAACATAATCGAACAGGCCACTTTGGAGCCTTTTTGGGGACATTCCAGAGCTTGGTTTTCCATGGAAAACCTCTGGAAATGTTCCTAAGGTTGTTCCAAACAAGTGGGAAAAAGAATCAAGTGAAAAGGTTAAGAAACGAAGAAGTTATGCTCACTTTAGTGAAGAGGTAGCAATCTGCTCGAACACTGATTTGCAGCTGCGTTTTTTGATGATTTGAGAGTGATTTGGATGAGTTTGTAAAGTGATTTGAGCTTGGATTAGCTTGGTATTTATAGGAGAGGGTTTAGGTTAGGTTATGGTTGAGTATTTAAAGTTAAGACATGTTTAAAACTCAAAACAAACCCAAAATCCCGCTCAAACAGCGAGCTAAAGGGGTCTGGTCGCGCTGATGTTGTCCTGGTCCAGCTTAAGGAGTGCTTAAATTAAATAAGGTTGGATTTTGTTCAATAAAGAGGCTGCAGCGCAGCTGGTTGTGCACGCGTGTGTTGAGGTGGTAGACCCGGGTTCGACTCCCGCGGTCTTCATGTTTTTATTATTTTGTTTTTCCAACTTTCAGAAGTTACACCATTGGTCCCTGTAGGTTTAAACTTTCAAAAATTGCATAACACACCCCTGAATTATTAGATCACCAAGTCTTATTAAAAGAAAACTAACTTTTTGTTTCTTTTTCTTTACTTTAAACTAACTAAGTTAGTTTACTAACTGTAATGTCTAACGAGGTTAACTAGTTTATTAATAAACATAACCTTTAAATAACAAATTAATTAATTTAATTAATCTAATTAGTTTAAATAATTGAATAATGTCCATTATTATAACGAATAAAATTCTTTAAATGATTATTCATTTCGTGGAGCTTTCGAGTCTCAGTATTTCAGGAGTTTTAACCAGTTTAACGAGTATCAAATGTCGATAAATATAGAATCAAGTATCCATGGATAATATTTCGTTCAAACGAGAATTGATTAATAGTTGCACATGATACGAGTATATAATATAGTTTCGTTTTCATTATGATCGATAGTCTCGAATTACAAACGGAACGAAAGTAGGTTACAAAGAGAGTACAAGCGTCTAAATATGGAAAGTACAACATGACTTGCTAAAATAAGAAAGTGCAAAAATGCGGAGCGTTACAAAGCGCGCATGCGCCACGTCACCTGTAGACCTATACGAGCACGCCACACAGTCACGTTGGGCTCACTCTGGTGCGCCGCGCACGTCGCGCGCCTCGAACCTGCACACCACTTGGTCCTTGCAGCCTCTGTGATCCACCACGCGCACGTGGTCAAAAATACAAAGGCGGCTCTCAAGCGACGATGCGAGCGAAGTGCAAAGTGCGCCACATTGCGCAACATCGCCCACGCCACGCGCGCCCGTGTGGGAGCGGATCTTAGGGTGAGTACACTTAGTGTGTGCTTCCATGAAACAATAAGTATGGAGAGTTCCCATTTAAATACCCATTTAAGTTCCATCTCTTCTCCGATGTGGGACAAGGTGTTACTTTCCCTTTTGTTTCAGCATTCAATCTTTCAAACACCCAACTTTGAGCATCGATGTCTCATTCATGTTAGCTCTGTTTTGGACGTGGTTTAGTTCGTTGCGAAGCTCTTCCAACATAGAACACAAACCCACAAATAAATATATAAAACTCGCTCATTTTCTTATATTTATTTCTAGTCCAAAATAGGAAAAAATCATTTTCCTATATTTGTGAAAAATGCTATTTTCACGTATTTTCCAACAACTATGAATAAAAACAGTTTAAATGCTTCCCCAATTCGGTAATCAACCGCAAAACGAGCGGTTTTTGTATAGTTTTTGTGTTTAAAATAAATCGATCATACTTTAACTTCAACAAAAACACGAATACTTTCACTTTTTTTCATAAAACATTTTAAATAAATGTTTTATAAGTCTTTTTAAGCTTGATAGATGATGCAATACATGTTTGGTTGATACAGTACGTGTTTAAAATATAGGTGTTCCATTAACCGATAACTACTTAATGGAACGTGTTCACTACATGTTAAGTCCTCAATGCCCGTATGTTACTTACTAATGATCATGTTCAAGCTAAATGATGCCCCTAAATTGTTTACGGCACAACCGGCTTTGTTTTTGTTTTTTGTGTAACGTTTACATTTCGATATTCGAAAAACAAATCCCCTAAAATGTTTTTCAAGTGTGACAAGCATTTTAACTCTAAGTTACCGGTTAATGCATCAATTTAACTAATCAACACCCTCGTAATCATATAAACCAAGTTTGATTACGTATCATGCCTCAGCAATGCTTATCGATAACAATTCTCACCTATTGATAAACGTTTTTGTTTACCAGGATTTTCACAAATGTCACATTGGGCATCAACAAATAAAAAATAAATTCTAGAAATAAGGTTAAAGAATGATCAAAAGTATCATGTTGTTGTGTTTGAATGGTAACAATTTTTTTATTTTTGTTAAATAAGTTAGCGGTGAAATGAGTATTGCCTTGTTACTAATTATGGTACATTTGGACTCCTCTTCTTGTAAGTAATAATATTTCATAGCTTATGATTCGAATTCTGATTTATAAACCCCATAAAAATTGTGATGCATAATTGTATACGTTTACCATACAAATTTCTTGCTTAAAGAAAAGCTGGACAACTAAACAAAATCAGCATATGAACTGCCGAAAAATGCCTGAGCAACACCAACAAGACCAAAGGGATTCCCGGTTATGACACTAAATAAGACGCTAAGAACCGCTTTTGCCTGCTTCTTTTTACGTATCTCCTTTTTTCGCACCACATGAAGCTGGTTCTGGTTCATCCGATCATTATCTTCTGGAAATTTCTGTTTAATAGTCAGAAAAGGATCCATTTTGCCAGTGAAAAACCCATACCTCCAGTTCATGTTAATGATTTCCTTCACACAGTAAACATGATAAGAATAACTCCCACATGAAGACACATAAGCCCAACCGCGAACCTTAGACAAAAGATCTTTAGTTCCACAGTGCAAACAGTTTGATGTAGCCGCCTTGTTGAGCTGCAACGTAAGACCATGCGCAGCATCTATAGTCTTTTCCTCAGCAAGACAAGACGGGTGCAAATGACGTTTCCGAAATGTACATGTGCATCTGTAGTGAAACCCTTTGATTTTCTTGCCACATGCATCACAAAGGGAACCGTCCCCAGCTCCACCATCACAAAATTTAAGAACACATGAATCGGAGAATGGGTACTCGATTCGAGCTTGTGGTTTTCCACATTGTTTGTGCAGAAAGAAGTTGCAGCCCTGGCTGCACACGTAAGTCAAGCCAAAACCTATTTGGTCACAACCCAAACAGTAATAAGGCCAGGGAGCATATTTTAGGACAACTTTGTGGGGATGGCTAGCAATAGATATCTCCATACTCTTATGCTGTTTCATGATACAATAAAAGTACAAGATAAATGACAAGAATAAATAGTTAAGAAAATCAAAAGGAGAATACCTTGAAAAGTATTTCACTTGATCAGATTAAGAGATGCCTGCATCTTTAGTGCAATGGTGATTAAAGAGATGGAGTTTTATAGAGGTGTTGATGGCATCTCTTGTATATTTTTGTTATGAGATGATCGATAAAGCCAAAAGTGGTCCATTGGCTTATTGGAAAGTGACTTCTTTATGTCTTCTTTTTTTTTCTTTTTTTTTTTTTTTTTTGAATGGCCGACATAAAATTTTATTATTAAACACTAGCAAGGCGCTAGTCACCAAACTTACAGAGGGAGAAATTCAGATTACAACCATAACAAATACACCATGATGACTATTTAGCCAAATATATTAAAACTGCTCCAATTCTCCCACGTAATCGTGTCTTCTTTCGACCAATTCTTTACCCACAAGAATGCAAGACTTTTAACTTCATCCAGGACTTTGGTAATCGATGGCTGAGTGCTATTAAACATTGCTTCGTTTCGTGCTTTCCAGACGCACCAGACGGTAACAAGGAAAATGGCATTCAAGGCCTTTTTCTTCTTTCTTGACCCCGGGCTAAATCAATGCAATTTCAGAATATCTTTGAAGTCAAATGCGATAATAGGAGGAAGCTTACACCATATCGCAATATTTTGCCAAATAATCTGCGCGAACTGACATGATACAAACAAGTGCTCTCCGGTTTCATCATGGTCTCTACATAACAAACATAATAAATCTGGAACATTTATACACCTCCTTGCCAATGCGCATCTTGTCGGTAACCGATCCTTCTCCGCTCTCCACGATACTATCCCCACTTCTTTAAGTCTTCTTTTAGTTTGTAAAATGTTTTGCGTATATCCCACAAACAGTCATCCGATATTTTATTTTTTAAATTTTTATTATTTTATGATTCTATTAAAGATAGGAAACATGCACTTAATTAATGAATTAGTGCGAAATGTCACCCACTATCTTAATTATTTTTTGGGTTTTTCTTTTCAGCTTTATTATATATATACAGGGAAGAGTTATTTCGGAAACTCAATTTAGTTGAGAAAACAATGGAAACCTTGTGTTACACATCTAAAACAACGGAATTTTTATAAAAATTTTATGAAATTTAATATACACCTTTCCAAGCGTTTTAGCCAAAAAAAAAAAAAAAAAAGCGTTGAAGGGATTTAAAAAAAGAATATTAAAATTCCTATGTAATTGGTGTGTAACATCATTTTTTATGTCTAAAACACTAAAAAAATATGTATATTACATGCCCTATTTTATATATAAAAAAACGTTGTTTTAGATAGTGTAACACAATTGTTTAGTGAGACATTCCAAAGTTTCCTCAACTTAAGCAATACATATGAATGCTTTAATACAAAATGAAATGTAATATTCTAGCCTTGAAATCTAAAACACCATGCGATGATGTGTTTTAGTTTTAATGCATATAATACACATTGTTGATTTTAGCGTTTCTATATTATACAATCCCAATATAATTAAAAAACACTATGCCTAAAATTTAAATTCAATGCCTACAATGATTTATCACACTTTATAGGAAAAACATTCGTTGTATACTAACCTTACCCCTATAATTTTAAACTTAAAGTTTATTGGATGAGTAACATGTTGATATTTAAAAAAAGTTATGAACTTTAAAGAATAAAATTATAAACTTTATCATTTAACCAACAAAATAAACTTACTTTACAACTAACCACTTATCTTTTATTTTTTGTCATTTGATTGTTATTTTTTTATTAAAAAACGAAACTTTACACGTGTAAAACAGTTTTTTACTTTATTTATAAACAAAACATTTTGTTTTTATAAAAAAAATAATTGTTTTATAAACATTTTTTATAACAAGTAATATAAATAAAATACTTCAGAAATTTACAATTTTACTAGATAAATACTAAATTGTGTTGCAATTTTTAAGGAATTATAAGTTAACTATATTGTTATAGATAATCACTAGTACAAAAGTTATTTGTTGGTGCTATTGGGGAGGATTGGATGGTGCGGTTCCAACCTCCACCGCACCATTACATGAATATTTTCAAAATGGCACCATTAAATGATAGATTGGCACCAATTAATCCATTTGTTCTTTCTTAAACCTAAAACACCACACACAACACACACGGTGTAACAAAGAGAGAGATGCGAGAGGGTTGATGGCGGCGATTAGGGATGAGGGTTCAAAGCGGTGGAGATACGATGACGTTAGGGTTTCTTTGAGGGGGTTGATGGCTTACGCATGTTCCCCTCTTCGTCATATCAATCCTTATAATGACGATTCAAACTGCTTTTTTTTTGTAGTTTTAACTTTCCGGTGAAGGTCCGGCAAACTCCAGCAAAGACTTGAGCCACATATCCATATAAGTGCCAATCTTCAAAGAACTTAGCAGAGGTCGAAGCTTCAGACATCAATCTGGTACCAAAGGTAAGAACCAACTTCTTAAGTTTGTTTCCGGTTATATACTCCGTTATCGACCACTAATAAAAAGAATTCTGATGGTGAACATTAAGGAATGGGGGGATTGAAGATGGTGATACAGGATTCGAGATCTGGATTGAAGCGGAGGAGCAGGGGAACAGGTGGCTCGCCGGCAATTTTTTTTACAAATGGGTTTTATAAAAGGTGCGGTCGGTTTTACTAAATGATGCGGTTCTCCACACCGCATCACCAAACATTCTAATTTTTTGGTGCCCAGTTAGTTGGTGCGGTGTAAACATAGCACTTTTAAATTGATTTCACCGCAACTTCAAACATTATCTGTACTAGTGAATATTAGTAAGTTTCAAAAGAAATCTTTACTAACTTGACTAGATACATAGTAGATTGTTTTGCATATTTTTAGGGATTATTAGTTAAAAGCAATGTTTTCAGACCCGGACCGGACCGGACCGGCCGGTCGGACCGGTCCGGTCGGGATCCGCTAGCTTTACCGGGCCGGTTCACACCTTCAGGCCGTTTCTGCATCAGACCGGAAGTCCGACCGGTGACCGGCGGTTCGGCCGGAAGTTCTGTAATGGGTCAGACTGGACTATCATTCACATCGGCGGAACCAGAGGAGTGCCCGGGGTCCATTGAGACCCTCGGGCAAGCGAAATTGTTAGTGTCTTTCTGTTAGCTTGACCCTCAAAGTTCTACTATTAACTTTTTCTTGGTTTGCATTGGCAAGATGTCAAGATGAGAAGAAACAGAGTTTAAACATGAAGGAGAAACAAGAAGATGAAGCAAAAGTTTATTTTAGGTTTTGATTTAGGAGTGTGGAAAAAGACTAGAACATATTAGCAGTAAATTACTAATAAAGTAGGACTTTGCAGCTTAGCCCCTAATGTTTCAACTATAATATAATAATATACCATATGTGTTGATAGAAATACTTGTATGTATTTATTTAAATCGAGATTAATAAATTTGTTCATTTTTTATCCCTACTTGGTTCAAAAACATGTTATAGATCTTAAAAGTAAATGTTTTTACTTTTAACCTTAATAACTTCATTATTCTTTTTTTTTTTTTTTTTGCTTATTGCATGTATGTATTTATCTAAATATTTTTATATAATTTATGACGTAATCCGGGTCTTAAATCCGGTCGAACAGGTTAGACCGATCCGACCTTTGACCCCGTAAGATGACCGGGTCGACTTCCGGTTCGGTTCTGAAAACATTGGTTAAAAGTAGACTTATATAGATAAGATTAGTTAGAAACTAAAAATCTGAACTTAGTATGATATAAAATTAATAAAGATATGAACTCTAAACATCCTTTTTTTTTATTAAAACAGCTCTTGAAATTTTATTAAAATATAATTTTTTTATATCTGTAAAAAACGAAATTTAACAATTTAAGTTAAAGGTCTAAAACGTAATTGCGAGTCAAATACTATTTTTTATTTTTATAAAAATGAAAATTTTAAAGTTAAAGTTTATTGGATGAGTATTATGTAGATATTTAAAAAAAAGTTATGAACTTTAAATAATAAAATTATACTTTATAATTTAACCAATAAAATAAACATACTTTACAATTATAACAACTTATCTTTTATTTTTTGTCTTTTGATTATTAATTTTTATAAAAAACAATATTTTTTGTCTTTTGATTATTAATTTTTATAAAAATAAAACAAAAGTTTACATGTGTAACACTTATGACATATATCCACCACAATAACATTATCATAAATATTATACGAATAAGAAAACTACCAGAAACGAGTGCCCGAATGCAAAGTGTCGCACCCACCGCATCGCGCGGGCACCCTACTAGTAAATTATAAACAAACTGTTTTCATGAATCTGAATCCTTGTTTTAAAAAAGCATGTGACGCCCAGATGCATTTTGAACTCAAAACAGATACGAGAGGCGCGTGTGCATCATGTATGCGAGGCGTTTATTATTATAAAAATACTAAAAAATCAACTTTACACACTAAAATATATAAGATATGTTTGTTTCATAATTTGTTTCCTTATAATCCGATAGTGTAACATCAGTTGAAACACTTAACTTCAACATAAGCAATTTTCAGGATATAATAAAATGTACCATCAAGCAATTATGTTTTTTCATCAAATAAGCACATTATCAAACCACTTACCTTCTTGAATATCCTCTGTCATTCTGAACCGACGCCCCACGTCAAGCAATTATGTTTTATTTTAATTTTCATGCATATTAATCATTAACAAAATTAAATTAAAAGAAAAATATTTAAAGTTATAGAGACAATATGTCGTCTTTATAAGTTAAAATGTTTTTTTAAAGTTTCCAGTTCAACAAAAAAAATCACCTTATAGAGAGGATATGTCATCTCTATAAGGTAGCATATCTTAAAAGGCACGAAAACCCTAAAGAAACGACATGTTGTCTCTATAGGGTGATCTATAGAGAGAACCTTTGTTGTCCCTATAGGTGTCGTCCCTATAGGGGTTTTTTCTTGTAGTGTATATAGGGTAGGGATCCTAAGAGAAGTCCACCCTATCTGAGAAACAATCTGGACCACACATTTTCGCTAAGCAAAAAATGCATAAAAATGGTGAAAAAAATGCAAAAATTAATTAATTTTTTTTTGGGGAAAAATCGGACTTTTTCTTTAAGGTTTTAATTTTTTATTTATTTTTTTTTTAATTTTTTTTGGGATTTATACATATGTGTATATTGTTAATCTTTTAATTATACATATATGTATATTGTCAATTATACATATATGTATATACATGTTTAAAATTGAAAAATATGTGTTATAAACCCTAAACCTTAAACCCTAAAGCTAAACCCAAATTCTAAACTCTAATGCTAAACCCTGAAGCTAAACCATACTTCTAAACTCTAAAGTCAAACCCTAATTCTAAACCCTAAAGCTAAAGTTAAACCCTTAATGCTAAACACTAATGCAAACCCTAAAGCTAAAGCTAAACCTTAATGCTAAATCCACAAGCTAAAACCTTATGCTAAACCCTAAATACTATTGATAAACCCTAATGCTAAACCCTAAAGCTAAACCCTAAATAATAATGCTAAACCCTAAATCCTAATGTTAAACCCTAATGCTAAACCCTAAATACTAATGCTAAGCCCTAAATAACACTTATTTTTAAATTTTAAACATGTATATACATATAAGTATATTTGACAATATACATATATGTATAGTTAAAAGATTAACAATATACACATGTTTATAAATCCCCAAAAAAAATTTAAGAAAAAATAAAAAATTAAAACCTTAACGAAAAAGCTCCGATTTTTCAAAAAAAAAAAATTTGCATTTTTTTTACATTTTTTTGCTTAGGGAAAATGTGTGGTTCAGAATGTTTCTCAAGTTTCTCAATTAGCCTACTAATTCTCACATGATCCTTATCATATATATATATATATATATATATATATATATATATATATATATATAGGGAGAAGATCATGCGAGAACCACCTCTTATTGCGAGAACCGCGAGAACCAATGTGAACACAACCAAAAATGCCTAAAAATAGCTAAAAATCACACAAAAAAATAATTTTAATATTTTTTATAAAAAAATCGCTAATTTTCAAAGCAAAAAAAAATTTGGGCTTTTAAAAGTAGCGATTTTAACTTAAAAAATATTAAAAAAAAATATTTAGATTTTTTTTAATTTTTTTAGATTGTTTTTAGGTTTTTTGGGGGTTTAGTTTTTAGCATTTTAGCTTGGGGGGTTAAGTTTTTGGGGAGTGGGGGAGGGGGGTATGTTTTTTTTAGGTTTTAGTTTTTAGCATTTAGCTTGGGGGGGGGGGGGGTTAGGTTTTTTTTAGGGTTTTTTAGCTATTTTAGGTTGTGTTCACATTGGTTCTTGCGGTTCTCACAATAAAGGTGGTTCTCGCATGAGCTCCTCCCTATATATATATATATATAGGCGAATGTTCAAATAAAAACAATTATTTATTGTGAAAACTCGAAAACTAATTAAAAAAGCCAAAAAAATACCATTTTTTTTTGCATACCAGTTTTCGCCATTTTTTATATATAAAAAGAATTAAAAACAAATTATAGTGCACATGTGTAGTATTTACACATGTGTATGTGTACTACACATGTGTATTATTACAATTATGTACTACAAAAAAATATTTTTTTTTTGTTTGAAAAAAAGTTTTTTATATAAAAAAACCTGCAATTTTTATTAAAAAAATTGAAAAAAAATGGTGTGTTTTTTAGGTTTTTTTAGTTAGTTTTCGAGTTTTCACAATAAAAGTGGTTTTTATTTGAACCATCCCCTATATATATATATACATATGTATATACATATATATATATATATATATTGATATAGAATCACGCTAAAATGAGAACCACCTCGAGTTGTAAGAACCGTTAGAACTTTTTGATCCGGGGCGAGGTGGACCAAATTTTTTTTCATAAACGTAGATGCGTGTATTATAAACACATTTGTAAAAAAAAATTAAAAAAAAAAATGTCGTGTGTGTAGTTTTGAGCACCACAAGTTTGTGTTTACGGGTACTGTAAATTTTTCGGTAGGATTTACGGTACCCGTAAACACAAACTTTTGGTGCTCAAAACTACACACACGACATTTTTTTTTGAATTTTTTTTACAGATGTGTTTATAATACACGCATCTACGTTTATGAAAAAAAAATTGGTCCACCTCGCCCCGTACGGTGTAGTTCTCACGGTTCTTACAACTCGAGGTGGTTATCCTTTTAGCGGTCCCCTATATATATATATATAGGGGCGTTAAATGAAAACCACCCACATTTGTAAGAACCGCGAGAACTACTCTCCACCAATCAGATAATGACCAGTGTTGTAAAAATCACGACTAGGCGCCGACTAGTCGGCGATTAATCGCTAGTCGGCCAGTAACTGAGTAATTTTTCGTTAATCGGTCCATTAATCGCTATTCGGACCTAGGCGGACCTAGTCGGCCGAGTCGGGCTTAGTCGGACCTAGTTGGCCAGCGAAAAATCGGCGATTCCGGAAAAAAAATTGTATATTCCGGCCAAAACCTCTAAATTCCGGCCAGTTTCCAACCAAAACATGTGAATTCCAACAATTAATCTTGTAAACCTAAAAAAAGAGTTGAGTAAAATTTAAAACCAAGTTACTTAAAATATTTACCTATAAAAATGTGTATATGTATACATAAAATTGAAAGTTACATATAAAAAAACCGATCCGATTAATCCCGAGTAGTCGCTAGTCCCCACCTTACCGGCCGACTAGCGAGTTCTCGAACCTTGATAATGACAACCAAAAGGGTAATATAGTCATTTAATCAAAACTATCAAATCATATCCTTCTCTCTCCTCATTAAAGTCTCTATTTAATCAAAACCATCAAATCATTTATCTATCCTCATTAAAGTATCTTTTTAAAATATTTTCAATTTGTCTCTCATCTTTTTTTTATTTTATAAAAAAGTTTTTGTAAAAAAAATGTAAAAAAATATTGGTAAAAAAAATTAAAACCGTAAAAAAGGTTTTCGTAAAAATTCAAAAAAAAATTAAAAACGTGTGTGTAAAAAAGATTTTTGTAAAGAAAAGGTTAAAAACCGTAAAAAAGTTTTCGTATAATTTTTTGTATTTTGTAAAAAAAAATTTATGAAAAAAAATTTTGTAAAAAATTTTTGTTAAAAAAGTTTTTTGTAAAAAAAAAGTTTAAAACTGTAAAAAAGATTTTCGTAAAAAAAACGTAAAAAAGTTTAAAAAACGCGTGTGTGAAAAAATGTTAAAACCGTAAAAAAAATTCATATAAATTTTTGTTCTTTGTTAAAAAGTTTTTTGTAAAAAACAAAATTGTAAAAAAGTTTTTTTGTACATTTTTTTTTGTAAAAAGAAAGTTTAAAACCGTAAAAAAAGTATAAAACCGTAAAAAAGTTTAAAAACGTGTGTGTAAAAAACGGCGCTTAAATACGGAGTGAAAAAATGGTACGTAAAAAACGGTACGTAAAAAACCAGCACGTGAAAAACGGGGTGTAAAAAACGGCATGTAAAAACGGGGCGTAAAAACGGCTCGGAAAAAAAAAACCGGGTGATAAAACGACGCGTAAATACGCAGCGTGAATACGGGGGCGTAAAACGGCACATTAAAAACGGCGCGTAAAAAAAGGCGTAAAACGTTGCGTAAAAAACGGCGCGTTAAAACGGGGCGTAAAAAACGGCGCGTTAAAAAGCCCGGCTTAATAACGGCGCGTTAAAAACGACGCGTGAAAAAGCCGGGTGTAAAAACGGCGCGCAAAATAAAATTGTTTTGTTAAAAATCTGAATGTAAAATGCTTTTAACAAAAAAAAAATCTATTTAAAATTAAAAACTAATATAATAATACAAAAAAAGTAATAAAAATTAATAAAGACAAAAAGACAAAAGAGAGTAATTTTACTAAACTGTCCTTTTGCATTAAAATATTAAAAATATAATAAGACAAAAAGTATTTAATATTAATTTTAACTACTTTTAATCTGATCCATGTCACACCCCTTTCTAAGTTGGAAGCACGAGGTGTGATCTTGAAAGGTTCTCATTGCATACGAAAAGTAAACATACTACATGCTCATAAAATAACTCCAAATGCCAATAACATTACATGATCGAAAACATAAGTTAAGTGTTTACATCACAAGACAGCATATTGTTTGAAAAGTTTACAACTTTATTTAAAAGACGAACATAAAGGTTTGGTCCTTATATCACCACACGGAGTGGGACATAACAACCAAACCCAGCAAAACGGGCACCAGAGTCTTGACACGACACGACACGACATAACATAAACAACATCCAAGAGCAAGGGTAAGACCGCGCGCACATCCACTTTAGTTACCTGAAATACATGTGAGTTTTGAAAAATCGTCAACATAATGTTGGTGTGAATTCATGCAGATTTGTGAAAACATTTAAGCATTCGTTATGGAAAACATGGTATGTAATTTCAAGTATTTCCGTAAATGTAAGGAAATCGAGATCGCTAATGATTTGCAAGGCCATTAACATGTGACACGACATAGGAAGCATCCAAACCATAGGCATTTTTAGCTGTCGAATCCACGACTAGAGACACAAAAGCACTGCTTGGTACTACAGTGACCAAGAGTGTGGTTGCCTGAAACCCATTAGATCTAACCTTTTGTTCCACGGTCTTGGTATGTAACTGATTAATGGTGCTTATGGCACCCTATTCGTGACATGATCTAAAGTATCATTCCTTAGTTTTTGTATTCAACATACCATAACACATGTATTTTCCCTAAGTTTAGAAAACAAGTAAAAGTTTAAAAGTGGGGACAAGAACTCACAACTTTGCGTATCCTGCGCCGTAAACTTCACTGGTTGCTTTTATAGCGTCGTGACCTATACGTGTTTTGTTAACGTTAGTAACTAGACTTGTATCGCACAAATACAAGTCACCATCTTTTATGTATGTATCCTTCATTGTTAAAAATAATTTATACTTTTAACTATGTATCTTACTTATATTATTTTCCCAAAAACAAATATAAGTATCTTGTATTTTTCACCCGAGTTATATATTTTCGTCCAAAAATACATTTTCAGTTCATAACTTGTCCAAGTTAAATAATCTATTAAGAAATATATTTTCATAAATATATTTTCTTGTATTTGTCTATGCATGTTGTATGTGTATTTCTTTGTAATTTTACTCCTTGGGAGTATTTAGTGTATTTTCAAGTCCTAATACACGTATTACGTATAATACATATTACATACACTTAGCACAAAATTTGGTGACCAATAAATATATATATATATATATATATATATATATATATATATTCCTCAAAAATATACACACTTAGGGAAACCTTGGTAAATCATTCTTGAAGAAATCATTATTCCTTAACTTTGAAATTTACCCGTAAATTAGGGAAACCTTGGTAAATATTTTTAGGTGAATTTTTAGGGAACAAGTTTCACCAAAACTTATATTTTTCAAAGTGTCAAAATTTTATAAAAATTTTGACATTGTTTCCCCTAAAATTGGAGGTTTCCCATGTTTTTAAAACACGTGTTTATTTTCTTTTCAATCATAAAAACAAATCAACAACAATCAACAATGAAATCAACACTTACCAAGTGTCAAAATTATGTAATTTACCTAACAACATGAACTTGAACTTGAACTTTCATAAAAACTTGTAGTAATTTGGTAGTGTATTTAGTAGGTTTAGTTACCCTTTAAAGTGTGTTTACTTCTTTAAAAGTTTCATTCTTGAAAGATTTAGGTGTTTACAACTTGTAAACATGTTTTACAAAAACATTTCTTTATGAAATCTTCTTGCTTCCCAAGTGTTTCTACACTAGTTTAATCCTTAAAAATAGTGTTTGTTTATGTAAAAACCAAGTCTATGTAAATCTTGTTATTTAACTTAGTTTCTTTGGAAACTATTTTTTGAAATCATCCCCTTACAAGACTTGTATTTTGTTTAAATCATCTTTACATATGAAAACAAATTTCATCATTCAAGTTCATGTATACAAAGTATGATCATCTTGGTCTTTCACAAGATCATCACCTTATCTTACTAGATCATGTGTTTAATCACAATCTAGTAGGTTCCATAGGTTGTCTAACATCGCAAACACAAATAATCAATCATCAAGAAGCAAAACAACACTTAAACAATATGTATTCTTATGTTATTAAGCTTATGTTAAGATTTTAAGTTCATGGTTCTTGGTGTTCTTGTGATTAACATCTTACATAGTCTTTTTAACCAACAAAATGAGAAGTAAATTCAAGTGACAAGAAGCTTACCACTAGCACAAGGGCTAGGGAAGAACACAAGAGGATGAAGGTGACAAATGTGTTGGATAAAAGCAATTGAGGGAGGTCCTTCAATCTCCAAGACCACCAAGCTTGCTTAAACACCTTCTTGCACCTTTGTGTGTATATGGAATAATTGAACAAGATGTAATGATGATAGTCGTGTTGGTGGGTGCTCACGGCCGAGAGTGGGGAGAAGGGAGGAGGTGGAGTAGTGTGATTAAGTGTGTTGATGATAATGAGGGCCTAATCTCCTTATATCCATGTTGATGCATTATCCATTGGTTCATATGTTCTTTAAGTACACAACATAATCTTGTGCAATCTAAGTGAATCAAGGAAGATCATGTAAGATCTAGGGAAATCTTGGGTGGTAGGGCCACCTAGTGATCGTCCACATGAAGGGGGGGGGGGGGGGGATCTAGTTGTGGTTTAATGGATAGTTAAGTTAAATGGTTAGATTTCAAGTGTAATGTTTAGGTGTTATGCATATAGTGTGTTATATAGAGTGTTAGGGTGTTCGGGGATTATAACTAGCTCAGAAACATTAAAACAATGCTTCTAGTATAATTTTGGTGTTTCAGGTAGTGTCTGGTTGTTCGGTTAGATACCGGTTCGTTAAAGTGTCAAACTATTCCGTTTAGTGATCTTTAAGTACCCTTTTGTGACACTTTTAATTCCCGACACTTAGGAAAGCATTCAGGACCATTTAGTCATATTTTTACATGTTACTAACTCGTTACAATGCTGAATTTTGCTGAAATATGCTGAAATATGTAAAATTCAGTATTTAAAGTGTGTTTCGGGTGCTTTTTAGTGCATATTTTAGCTTCCGGAAAGTCTATATGTTAACCCTTGTATCCATACTTGGGTTTTAATGTATTTCAGACATCGGACCTACTCCTAGGCCCTAATTCCATTATCTGACTGCTTTCTACAAAGTTGCTGACACAGTGTGTCTTACTGGTGAGTTTACTAGTCTTTCTGACGCAACGCTTAAAGTAATGCATAAAGCAATATTTGAAGTATAAAACGTGCATGAATTCACAAGTTTAGCATGAAATCAGACAATGTTGACTTTTAAGCACATAATCGCAGATATTAAATAATAATTAAATTGTACGGAAATTACCGGTTTTGTGCCAGTTGTCACAATCCATCCATCTTGTAGATCTAATGGTTAGAAAGTGGTTCTCTTGGTTCTTACAACTGGAGGTGATTTTCATTTTAGCGGTCCCCTATATATATATACTACAAATGTGTAGTACACATACACATGTGCACTACAATTTTTTTTTTTTTGAAATTTTTTTTATATATAAAAAATGGCGAAAATTGGTATGCAAAAAAATTTTTGATATTTTTTTGGTTTTTTTAATTAGTTTTCGAGTTTTCACAATAAGTAGTGGTTTTTTTTAACCTTCGCCTATATATATATGATAAGGATCATATGAGAAGTTGTAGGTTAATTGAGAAACTTGAGAACCATTCTGGACTACACATTTTCTCTAAGCAAAAAAATGTAAAAAAATGCAATTGTTTTTTTGAAAAATCGGAGCTTTTTCGTTAAGGTTTTAATTTTTATTTTTTCTTAAATTTTTTTTTTTGGGATTTATAAACATGTGTATATTGTTAATCTTTTAACTATATATATGTGTATATTTTCAAATATACATATATGTATATACCTGTTTAAAATTGAAAAATAAGTGTTATTTAGGGTTTAGCATTAGGGTTTAATATTAGGATTTAGGGTTTAGCATTATTATTTAGGGTTTAACTTTAGGGTTTAGCATTAGGGTTTATCAATAGTATTTAGGGTTTAGCATAAGGTTTTAGCTTTTGGATTTAGCATTAGGGTTTAGCTTTAGCTTTAGGGTTTGCATTAGGGTTTAGCATTAAGGGTTTAGCTTTAACTTTAGGGTTTAGCATTAGGGTTTAACTTTAGGGTTTAGAATTAGGGTTTAGCTTCAGGGTTTAGCATTAGGGTTTAGAATTAGGGTTTAGCTTTAGTGTTTAGGGTTTAAGGTTTAGGGTTTATAACACATATTTTTCAATTTTAAACATGTATATACATATATGTATAATGGACAATATACATATATTTATAATTAAAAGATTAACAATATACACATGTGTATAAATCCCAAAAAAAATTAAAAAAAAATAAGTAAATAAAATTTTAAAACCTTAAAGAAAAAGCTCCGTTTTTTCCCAAAAAAAAATAATAATTAATTTTTGCATTTTTTTCACCTTTTTTGCTTAGGGAAAATGTATGGTCCAGATTGCTTTTTAAGTTTCTCCGATCGGGTGGAGTTCTCTTAGAATCCCTACCCTATATACACTACAAGAAAAAACCCGTATAGGGACGACACCTATAGGGACAACAAAGGTTCTCTCTATAGATCACCCTATAGAGACGACATGTCATTTCTTTAGGGTTTTCGTACCTTTTAAGATAGGCTACCTTATAGAGATAACATATCCTCTCTATAAGGTGAAAATAATTTTTTTTTTTTTTTTTTTTTGCTTTTTTTTGTTGAACTGGTAACTTTAAAAAAACATTTTAACTTATAGAGACGACATGTTGTCTCTATAACTTTAAATATTTTTCTTTTAATTTAATTTTATTAATGATCAATATGTATGAAAATTAAAATAATACATAATTGCTTGACGTGGGGCGTGGGTTCAGAATGACAGAGGATATTCAAGAAGGTAAGTGGTTTGTTAATGTGCTTATTTGATGAAAATTAATATGTATGAAAATTAAAAACATAATTGCTTGATGGTACATTTTATTATATCCTGAAAATTGCTTATGTTGAAGTTAAGTGTTTCAACTGATGTTACACTATCAGATTGTAAGGAAACAGATTATGAAACAAACATATCTTATATAATTTAGTTTGTAAAGTTGATTTTTTTTTAGTATTTTTATAATAACAAACGCCTCGCATACATGATGCATATGCGCCTCTCGTATCTGTTTTGAGTTCAAAATGCATCTGGGCGTCACATGCTTTTTTAAAACAAGGATTCAGATTCATGAAAACAGTTTGTTTATAATTTACTAGTAGGGTGCCCGCGCGATGCGACGGGTGCGACACTTTGCATTGCGGCACTCGTTTCTGGTAGTTTTCTTATTCGTATAATATTTATGATAATGTTATTGTGGTGGATATATGTCATAAGTGTTACACATATGTAAAGTTTTGTTTTTTATAAAAATTAATAATCAAAAGACAAAAAATATTGTTTTGTATAAAAATTAATAATCAAAAGACAAAAAATAAAAGATAAGTTGTTATTATTGTAAAGTATGTTTATTTTATTGGTTAAATTATAAAGTATAATTTTATTATTTAAAGTTCATAACTTTTTTTTTAAAAATATCCACATAGTACTCATCCAATAAACTTTAAGTTTAAAATTTTCATTTTTATAAAAAATAGTATTTGACTCGTAAGTACGTTTTAGACCTTTAACATAAATTTTTAAATTTCGTTTTTTTACAGATATAAAAAAATTAAATTTTAATAAAATTTCAAGAGTTGTTTTAATAAAAAAAAGGATGTTTAGAGTTGATATCTTTATTAACTTTATATCATACTAAGTTCAGATTTTTAGTTTCTAACTAATCTTATCTATATGAGTCTACTTTTAACTAATAATCCCTAAAAATATGCAACACAATCTACTATGTATCTAGTCAAGTTAGTAAAGATTTCTTTTGAAACTTACTAATATTATCTATAACAATATAGTTAACTTATAATTCCTAAAAAAATTGCAACACGGTTTAGTATTTATCTAGTTAAATTGTAAATTTCTGGAGTATTTTATTTATATTACTTGTTACAAAAAATGTTTATAAAAGAATTATTTGTTTATAAAAACAAAATGTTTTGTTTATAAATAAAGTAAAAAACTGTTTTACACGTGTAAAGTGTCGTTTTTTAATAAAAAAATAACAATCAAATGACAAAAAAAATAAAAGATAAGTGGTTAGTTGTAAAGTAAGTTTATTTTGTTGGTTAAATGATGTTGATACATTTTTGTGTGGACGCTGCACGTTCGGTTCGACACTTTAACGGAATGAAGACCAAGTCGGATATCCTCCTATCCTACTTGGGTCCGACAAGTTTGTCTCGTTTGTAATGTAATGTATAAATGAACAATGCATGTTGCATATTTGGTTTATGTCTGTTTGTGTGTTTATATCGGTCTGCAGCAAACTGTTAACAATTTGCGGAACACATGTTTGGCAGCCCTCGACGAAACTCCCAAGTTTCGTCGAGCACTTATATGGCGAAACTCCCAGGCCCTTGTCATCCAAGTTTCGTCATCTAGTGTATGGGGAAACTCCCTTTGTGATGAAACTCCAAGTTTCGCCATCTAGTGTATGGGGAAACTCCCTTTGTGATGAAACTCCAAGTTTCGTCATCTATTGTATGGGGAAACTTTCTTTGTTGATAAAACTCCATATGTGACGAAACCTCTCTTCATGATGAAACTCTAAGGAGTTTCACCATGCTACATGACGAAACTCTAGGAGTTTCATCAAGCCTTGAAGTTACGTCGTCCCATCTTTCAAGTTTCGTCACTGCTATGTCAGGCTGCCTATATAAACACATCATGGTTTTTGTTTGAAACCATGAGAGCATAACCTTACTAAGAGATTTATTTCAAACATTGTGTGTATGTGTTTGAACCTTGTTCTCATCTAATCAATTGACTGTGATTCATTGGTTACTTTGTGTTCTTGATATTATATGTGTTTGGTTTGGCACCGTCACGGGGATTCCGCACTCGTGACCGTGTTTGTGATAAACAAGGGTTTGGTTTCGTTAATCGATCCTCCGAGAATCAGGACCTACAAGTGGTATCAGAGCATTGGCTCTTATCCTTGTTTAAAACCAAACATAGTTGGGTTTTTATCAAGTGTTTTTCAACTGTTTGTTGATGATTTTCTGAAAAATTGTTCTTGAAGTTCATATTTTTCTTGAAAAGTTCTCTTAAAAATCTATTAGATCTTGTTCTTGTCAAAGTTTTATCAAAAACCTCCGTTGTATTACTTGCTTACGTGATAAAACCGGGTTTTACTTGAAAGTTTGAGCAAAACTTGTTGTTCGAAAAAGTCTTCAGTGACCAGAAACTTCATATCTTCATGAAACCTTCAAAAAATTCATATGTGTTCTTCAAACTATCCACTTTTTGATCTTTTGTGAAGTAACTGTGCATATTGTTTGTTATTAAAATATATTAAGTTGACATTTTGGTACAAAAGGTATGATGAAAAGTTGTTGAGTATATTGTCTCGATAAGGTGAAGTTTGAAAAAGTATCACCAACTTGTGTCAGAAAAGGATAAGGTTACTTTGAAAAATCTCACCAAAATCTTACCAACTCCTTGTTCTTATCTCTTTGTTGACGAAAATACCATTTCAACGAAACCCCCTGGACGAAACATCATAAGGAAGTTTCGCCAATGGTAACATTCACATAAGTTTCGTCACAATAAGCATAGAGTTTTCGTCGAATCATTGTTTCACCTGAAGTTTCGTCATAGTGGTTTTTGTCATAAGAAGTTTCATCGTTAATCAGTCGCATTGTCATTTATCCATGTTTCGTTGTTTAATCAGTGGTTTCGTCACACATAAGAAGTTTCGTCGTTAATCAGTCTCGTTGTCATAACGTGTAATTTGCGTAACTGTTACATTACCGAAGAAAGCCCACCCGACGAAACGTTGTTGACGACGAAACCTGTGAGGTTTTGTCACACCTCAAGACGACGAAACATCTGAGGTTTCGTCACATCATAAGGCCGACGAAACCTAGGGGTTTCGTCACCTTAGGGATTCGTCGTCTTGAGGATTTGTCGCCTGGAGTTTCATCGCCAGAGTATGATTAACAGTAGCTTGTGTTTAACTTGTGTATGCAACTTAAATGTTCAATTATTAACTGGTGGTAATGCTGATCAAGAATGAGAAAATGTAACTCAGTGTTGTTTAACATATTTGACTATTAAGTGCTGATACGAATTTCGTATGTGCTGTTTAACTGTTATATGTTATGTGATGATTATTGCTTGAGCGTGTATCATGATTTTAGTTATACGTGGATCACATGAATGAAAACTGATTATGAATACGTGAATGTCATAGGCTTAGTAGATTAACGGTGAACAAGTAACCTAACTAACCAAGCAAACCGAGGTGAGTTCACCCTTACCGCAAGGCATGGGATTCCCAGGGGTTGGGAATGGGTAAAGGATCTAAACTGAAACTGCGTGATCTCCTGGTTTGGAACACGTACACACCCTTTTTATTGAAGGGTGACAACATGTGATAAGTATTCAATCGGAACCTGCGTAATCTCCTGGTTTGGGGATTTCGTACACACCCTCTTATTTGAAGGGAGACAACACAGATACTAGACCAAAATCTCTATCATGAAGTCCCTCATTTTATATCGACTTAATCGCCGGGCCAATGGCGAGCGGGTCATTAGTTAGATAGCGCTATTTAGGTTTGATAAGCCTCACACCGTGCCGCAGAGGACGGGCGTGAACTAATGGATCTGAGCACTAGTCAATGATGATAGACATTGACGTTAGGGCACCAACTTACTTCAGTCAGTGGTCGATATGGTAATCGGGTATAGTGGTTCACATGGGGAAGCCCCCACTAGTTATGGATATGTTTGGGAAACAAGGAACTTGATTAACTTAAGGTTTACAAATGAACTCATGTTTTTTGAAACAACTTATAAACGAATACCAACTGTGAACTCGCTCAACTTTGTTGTTGACTCGTTGTTACATGCCTTCCAGGTCGTTAGGTGTTTTTATGGAGCTTGCACGAGATGTGGGAGTCGTTGTGGGGCATGGGCTGCTGAGTCCCATGTTAAAAATTTGAACTTATAACATACAGTAGAAACTCTATAAAATAATACACTTGGGACCACCAAAATTTATTAATTAAAAGAGTTATTAATTAATCGACAAATTAATAATTATTAATTTATATATTAATTAATATTTTATTAATTTATAGTAGAATACTTAGTTTACAAACACCTTTCAAGCTTCCACTTAATTATTGTATACAATGCATGTATATCAAATGAACGGCCCAATTTGAAAGAAACCTTCAATCTCCCACCTTATTATGCTTCTTGTGTTCAATGTATCACTTTATGGACATTAAAAATATTTTCTATATAAATACAAGATCAAAATAGGTTAACACAAACAAATCATACAAACAACATGGCTTCCCATCTTAAAGGTGTGAAAAAAACAACAATGACAGACGAGATTCGAAGAGCATTATGCAAGCACAACAAGGATAATCCAAGTCTCACTCAAAAGCAATTGCAAGAATGGGTTCATAGTAACTATGGTTTGCCGGTGAGTCAAGCGACAATATCGAATACGGTTAAGCGGTCTTTAGAGTATCTCTCACTTGCTCCCGAAAGAGGATGATGAAATTTCTACAATTGCAAGAATGGGTTCATAGTAACTATGATATCGATGAAGAAGATGATGAAAGTTCTACAATGGAGCCCCCTTCGCGAAACGAAGCTATTAAAGCGGCAATCACATTGAACAATTTCTTGTTGAGCTATGAGAAAACAACACCAGAAGTTCTTACCATGCTAAGGAAAATTAGAGACGAGATTCAAGGGGAAATTGATTTCAACAAAAAACAAAAGACAATTGAGTCATTTTTCAAGAAACCTTCATAAATCATTCATGTAATATGCTATATATAAGGAATTATTAATTTATATTTTATATGGGGTCTAAAGAAATTATCAAAAATGTGTTATCTTATAATTTTAGCGAATTATTAATTTAGCACCCTATCCCCGAGTCGGGACCGGCAAAAAATATTATCTTAGAGAGTTTATTAAATAATTGAGTATTAATTTATCGAGTTTCTACTGTATGTTTTGGTTTTACATTTTATGCTTCCGCTTAACAACTTAAACTATGCTTTTGTTTTGAACACCAATTATATTGTGTGGTTGAACTTTATTTAATTATTTACATTGTTCAATATGATTGGTGGCTTGATCCTGGTCATGTCACGCCTCCTGCGGTAATACTCCGCATGTGGATTTTGGGGGTGTGACAATTTTGGGTAAACCTTATGTGTTAAGATGTGTTATGTGATTTAAACATGAGAATGTGAAAGTATGATAAGTTTTTAACATGATTTTGGAAATTTAGGTTATGTATGTATATTTGTGCGTTTTGTGCGGTAGAAACGGTAAAAATCGCGTTAAATGTGTAACTTGTTTGTCGAGCATGAAAATTTGATACATATGAGATGTTTTATGTATATTGTCTTTAAAAATGACAAAATAGATAAGTTAACATGATTTCGCGTGTTTTGATGATAAATTATATGAACGTTTTTGTATATATATTATGACGCGCAAATCGTAGATATATTACGTATAAACGGGAGTGTTAACGGATGTACACAATAATGGTCTCCAATAAAATCGTTAAAGTCACAAAATCATAATATATATATATATATATAAGGGATGGATCATGAGAAAACTAGTTTAAATGAGAAAACCAAAAAACTAACAAAAAAAGCCAAAAAAACATACCAATTTTTTTTTTATTTTTATAAAAAAATCGCAGGTTTTTATGCATGGAAAAAAAATTTCAAAAAAAAATAAAAATAAAAAAGTTTTGTTGTATTACACATGTACACTATTACGGATATAGTGCACATGTGTAGTACACATATAATGCACATGTGCAGTACAACAAAATTTTTTTTTTTGAAATTTTTTTTATATATAAAAACTAGTGATTTTTTAGTAAAAAACTGTAAAAATAAAAAACAAATTTTGGTATTTTTTTTTAGGTTTTTTTAGTTAGTTTTCTAGTTTTCTCATTTATATGTAGTTTTCTCATTATCCTCTCCCTATATATATTAATGTTGGTCCCCTTTGGTGGCCCTGTTTGAATGGTGCGACTTTCTTCGCTCATTGAGACGGGTGTTTGTGAAGTATATAAACATTCAAAGAAAAAATATAGAGTCAATGAAAGTGATATATCTTCAATGGTTAATTCTTATTAAACAAAGAAGAAGGGGTCGATCCGATAATAATCTCGAATCTAAATGTCACCCCCTGGGCCAAACCAGGGGGTAAACTCACAAGAAAAACTCTATAAGAAAATATTTACTTTACAAAGCACACCTAATTCCTTCGTAGGAATTATGTATTTATAAAGATTTTTCATATCCAATCTCAAATGTGATTGGTTGATGAGAAGTTGGTATGTGTGCCCATCCATTATTCTAATGTGGTTTATCTTTCTTTTTGAACCAACTTGTTTCTTTTCTGGTGAATAATATTCACATATGAGATATTATCTTTCTGATGAAATGTGCTTTTCAAAAGGAAAGATTCCTTTTATTCTTTCTGATAATTGCTTTTGAAAAGGAAATATTCCTTTTCTTTTTCTTTATGGAAGCATTTTTTCATAGAAACATATTTAATGTGTTAATAAGATATATTATCTTATTAACACAATTCTTTGACTTTGTATCTTGTAAACTCCATAATGTTCCACTAACATTTTGAAGTCTTGTAACCTTGTCGTGATCTTTAATCAAAGAATTTGAAGCTTGATTCTGGTGATTAAATCATCAGAAATTCTGATGATCAGATTTGCCAGAAACTGATCAGAAATATCATCAGATCCATTAGAATGGCCTTTTCTGATAATCTTCTCAGCTTCTGTTACTTAGAAGAAGATGTGTAGTTCTTTTCAATCGTCCCATCTGTTTTCTTCTTGTTGTTTGATCTTCAGGACTTTATCTTCTTCTGGAACGGTTCGTCGGTCGGTTCATATTGACGGAATTATTTCTAAGTGACTTAAACTATTTTTAACAACAACTACAATAAAGTTGCCTAACAGTCACCCCCTATTTGTTGTTGAAAATATAAACAATGCACTTTATACTTAGAAATAACAAATAAACTTGCTGAAGATGTATATTTCTTTTCTTCTTGTCACGTTATCATGTAGGCACCTTTTTAGTGATAGTCGTTGACTGTATCTTCATTGGCTTGAAAGTTTATTTGGCAAACGTCCGACTTTTTATTGATGATCATCTGATTATATTTCATTTGTTGTTATAATTCTTCACCTCAATTTGTAATTCCACCTAAATGTAAGCATTATATCTTGTATCCCCACCACATAGGATATAAGTGTCTTCTAACCAATATAGGATAAGTGTTTAGGCTGTCGATTGATGAGGCTTCAAAAAATAACGAATCATGCAAGCTATAAAAATGATCTTGAATCGTGGTTTTTTTTCTCTCTCGGATCAGAATTTCTGATAAATATGATGAAATTTCTGATAAAATAATCAGAAAATCAGATAATTCTTTTTAACAGAATTTTCTGATGGAATCTGATGGATTCTGATGAAAATCTGAAAAAAAAAATCAGAAAATCTGAAATTTTTTTTACAGAAAATCTGATGAAAGTCTGATAAAAAATCAGAAAATCTGATAATATTTTTTTAACAGAAAATCTGATGACATCATCAGAATCTGATAACATCATCATAAATTCTGATGACCTAATCAGAAATCTCTTTTTTTTTCACCAGAAATTCTAATTAATTCATCAGAATTCACTAGAAAATCTTAGTAAACTCAAAAAAAAAAAATTATGAGATGAGAGTGAATAAGTAGAGAAAAAAGATATTAATTACACATATTTTTCTGGTGCAAGTCTAAGTACATGTTCTTTTCTTCAAGGAATATTTTGTGAAAACTTTTTAAAAGATAATAGTCATGAGTATATTTTCTAAAGTTTCACACAGTTTTTTTATTCTATTTTAACCATTATCATTCCTTTTTTTTTTTGAAGATTAACCAACCAGAATTTGGAGCTATTTCATTAAATAAGATACGAGCAAACTTTCTTTTATCGGAAACTTTCTTTTTAGATGTCAAAATTTTTCTTTCTGATAAATTAAAGTTCATTTATCTTTGTTTTAACTCTTTTTTTGTGTTTTTATATCCTTTTTCTACACCTCTTTTTATATTAGAAAAAAAAATAATAGAGATAATAATAATACTAATAAAAGCAATAATAAAAGTAATGAAAATAAAAGAAAAAAACTCCTCTACATACTTTTTTTTTTTGGATCTGCAAAAAAAATTTCTTTTTACCTTTAACAGGTCATGAATATACGTCTCTCTTACAGGAGCAAGGGATCGTGGAAATAATTTATCCAATCTGCTCTGATACCAATTGTTGGTCCCCTTTGGCGGCCCTGTTTGAATGGTGCGACTTTCTTCGCTCATTGAGACGGGTGTTTGTGAAGTATATAAACATTCAAAGAAAAAATATAGAGACAATGAGAGTGATATGTCTTCAATGGTTAATTCTTGTTAAAAAAAATAAGGGGTCGATCCGAGAATAAACTCGAATCTAAATGTCACCCCCTGGGCCAAACCAGGGGGTAAACTCACAAGAAAAACTCTATAAGAAAATATTTACTTTACAAAGCACACCTAATTCCTTCGTAGGAATTATGTATTTATAGAGATTTTTCATATCCTATCTCAAATGTGATTGGTTGATGAGAAGTTGGTATATGTGCCCATCCATTATTCTAATGTTATCTTCCTTTTTGAACCAACTTGCTTCTTTTCTGGTGAATAATATTCACATATGAGATATTATCTTTCTGATGAAATGTGCTTTTCAAAAGGAAAGATTCATTTTGTTCTTTCTGATGATTGCTTTTGAAAAGGAAATATTCCTTTTCTTTTTCTTTATGGAATCACTTTTTTCATAGAAAGATATTTAATGTGTTAATAAGATATATTATCTTATTAACACAATTCTTTGACTTTGTATCTTGTAAACTCCATAATGTTCCGCTAACATTTTGAAGTCTTGTAACCTTGTCGTGTTCTTTAACCAAAGAATTTGAAGCTTCATTATGATGATTAAATCATCAGAAATTCTGATGATCAAATTTGCCGAAAACTGATGATATTTCATCAGAAATATCATCAGATCCATTAGAATGGCTTTTCCTGATAATCTTCTCAGCTTCTGTTTCTTAGAAGAAGATGTGTAGTTCTTTTCAATCGTCCCATCTGTTTTCTTCTTGTTGTTTGATCTTCAGGACTTTATCTTCTTCTGGAACAGTTTGAAGGTCGGTTCGTGTTGACGGAATTATTTCTACGTGACTTCAACTATTTTTAAAAACAAATACAATAAAGTTGCCTAACAATTAACGTGCCAACATAATAAAAAATGATAACTTTTCGAGAAAATCTCAAAGTTATGTGATAATTCTAAGAAAGAGAGAAACTTAGGATTTTTGTGTTATGTATATTGATTTAAAATCATTCCTCTATATATATATATATATATATATATAATAGGACGTGTAGAAATCAATCTTTGGGATTGCGCTATTTAAAATACGCACCCAAAGGTGAGTGTCACTAAACCCCTCTTTTTACTGCTTTGTATATATTTTGGTGGTAGAACAAGCCAATAAAAAAGGTTTAATAATGTTTTTGGAATAAAACATACCTTTTTTATATAAATTATATATTTTTGTTGAAAATATATAGTTTTGTGAAAATATATGTTTTGGGGATGAAACGGATTTTGTTGAATATGTGTTTCGGGGATGAAACGGTTTTGTTGAATATATTTGTACCGGGATGAAACGGGGATTGGTACAGTGTTTCCAAGGTGAAACAGACCGTAAAGTTGGGACGGATGCCGGCCTGGTCTCAAGGGACGGAGATTCAGGGGATTGGTACAACTTCATATATTAAATTTGTCATATTAGTAGGATATATATATTGTACGTGAGGAAGACATCATTTTGGTCTCGAGTGGACCCTGCGCCCTTGATGTCATTTAATCAGTTAAGTATTGCACGCGAGGAATTGTTGGTAGATCTATCGGGTTGACAACCCCGTCATGACCGGTCGCTCCGTGTCAAGTCAAACGACGAATTCATATTCTGTTTATTGTCTAGCTTTGATTATACATGCATGGTAAATATATAGTTCGTATTGTCTAGCTAACATACGTGTCTGAAAATTGACGCAATGAATTTAATATACAAAACCTGGGTAAGAGTTTTATTGTCAAGTTGTTGAACCGCGACGAAGGACCCATGGATTTTATTAAGGAAGTAAAATGGACTTTCTAAAAATTATATGGATGTTTTCAAATAAACACATAATCAGAAAGTTTTCATTTGGAATGAATTGTTTATATGTGAATATGTGAACTCACCTTCTTTTGTGTTGACACTTGATTTTAACGTGTTCTACAGGTACTTGAGTTCGGCTTCGGGAATCATGGCGTATCTTGTGTTTGATGATGCATGTTGTGTTGTTTGAAAATGTTGGACAACTTTTAAACTTTCTGGGACGTTTGTAATAAGATCCGTGAGGATCAAAGACAACTTAACTATGTGGTTGTGTCGTGTCTTAAAACGTAACGTTTAATAACTTATGTTTTAAAATAAAACAATATGTCCAACAATAAAATGCATCGTTCAACAAGAGATAAATGGGCACCAACTTCCGTCACCACTACGTTTAATATTCCGCTGCGACGTTTTTGGGGTGTGACAGAAGTTGGTATCAGAGCCAATGGTTGTTAGCGAACTAGATGTTTTCGGGAGAAAACACTAGACTTCAACCGAAGAATTTTGAGATGTAAAGTCCAAAATTCTCGAAACCAAGAATTTTAAATAAACGTGGAAATTTTATCATGTATGAAAACCCTTGTGTGTTTATGTGCATACGTGATTTTCTGTTTATTTGGGCCTTATGTGTTACTGTTCACGCTGATCACACACTTACTTGTACGGATTACATATTTGTCACAGATGTCGCACGAGCACGAGGTCATCGAGATCAAAGACTCAGGTAGCGAGCCAGATTTCGAGACTTCACCCAGATCCATTCAACCAGAGATACCTATCACGACCCCACAGATGGTTGGTATGGCTGAGTTTGCTTCATCATTCCGTGTCGACCCTGTTGCTTTCGCCAGCCAGGTAGACCCCCGATATGCTTCCACTAGCAACAGGTGGATTGATGACAACGATGACGCTCCTCTCTCGATTCACGAGACGGGACAATCATCTGGCACAGTACCAGTTATCGATGACGTGATCAGAGGTGTCCCTGTTATTGGAGGACCTTTTAGTATTGCACCAGCAGTGGATGCCACTATTGTCACGGCTCGACCGATAGAGCCATCTGTTGCTCCACCTGCTACTATGATCGAGTCTATCGCTGAGGTCCCTCCACCTGTTTTGTCATAGTCATCTTTACCCATCTTAGAGTCACGCACATCTACTACGCCTCTATTAGTGTATTATCTCCGCGGGAAGAGGGTTAGGCCTGTTGGGGAGATTGCTTCTACATCATGTGCTGAGACTGCATCTGCTTCTAAGAAGCAGAAAGGGGTTTGGGTATATTGATGCTTCCATTGTGACCAATAGTTTGTTGCCATGCGCGAAGAACTAGAAACGACTAAGCGTAAGCTGAAGGACCTCGAGGGGAAAATGGACTGGTACGATGAGTTGAAAGATTTGGATGATAGTGCGATGGACCAGATGCATTGGAGGATAGTGGTGTTGGTGCATTGAATGTTTGCTGATTACGTCTTAATCAAGTCTTGTGTCTAGATAGGTTGAATGAACACACAATAGGGTTTAATTTAGGGTTTTACTTGTTTATCTTGTAGATTTCGCTTGAAAGTGTTCTTGTGTGATTCAAGCTAAATCAACATAGGAGATTTAGCTTGAACTGGTTCAAGCGAAATCAACAACAGAGATTTAGCTTGAACTGGTTCAAGCGAAATCATGATTTAGCTTGAACTGACTCAAGCGAAATCTTAGATCTATATATAGGTTGTTGTGTGGTTCATTTGGTAGGGACTTGGTCATTGCTTAGGTGTCAGAACTCTGTCAAATTGTATTCAAAAAGCAATAAAAGTGAAGAAAATTGAAAGGATAAGCTGTGTAACTTCGTGTATACTGATTCCGCCTTTATACATGAAGATGAACATTCTCAACTGACTTTTCGGGTCGCAACACGGTCCAACAAGTGGTATCAGAGCTTAGGACGAGGAGTTCATACCATTACAGCTTGATATTACCGGATTCTCTTCTTTCTACTCATTTATTTTTATACTTTTCTGATCTGAACGAGTTCCAACGGTCGAAATGGTCTGATTTTCGAGTATATTGTGTAAAACATAGTTTTAACAAAGCCTACAAAGATTCGGACTAAAATTCAGTTTAAAACTTGTGAAAAATGGACTAAAAGCAGATTTCGCTTGAAAGAGTTCGAAGTTTAAGTGTCGATTTCGCTTGAAAACAGACGATTCCGCTTGAAACAGTTGAAGCGAAATTGATTTGATTGGATTTCGCTTGAACTGTTGGACTAGTATTATCGGATTTCGCTTGAAACAGTTGAAGCGAAATTGAGTTGTTAGATTTCGCTTGATTCAGTGGACTTGTATTTGGGAATTTCGCTTGAACAGTTGAAGCGAAATTGATCTCTTAGATTTCGCTTGAAAAACAGTTTGGATCAGATTTCGCTTGAGTGTAATCTTGGATTTCGCTTGAACAGTCTTAAGTGTTGATTTCGCTTGAAGCTGTTTACACTTCAAGGATTTCGCTTGAACTTGCTGATTTTTCAAAACTTAAAAATTTTCTAAGTGTTTGCTGTTTTTGCAGGAACATTCACGATGGATGATATTTTCATGAACCCGTTTAGCGATATGTATGCGTTTGCTGGAGATTCCGGAAACAATGATACTTCGTCAAGCAATGTGAATGATAACCCGCCAAAAGAGAAGAAAAAGGAAGCTTGGGAATCGGAAAGTGCCTTCGGAACGTTCAATAAACCTCCAAAGCTAATGGCTATTGAGGAATACAGTCGATGGTCAAGAAAGTTTGAAGACTGGTTGATGGCATTCGCATTTCCCAGCTGGAAGAGTTTGAAAAACGGTTATGAACATGGAAAGAAATATGGTGAAACTTTAAGAGCAGCTGAGGAAATTGAATCGTTTGTAGCTGAACAAAAGTGTGTGGCATTGTTATTTCAGTCAGTCCGGGAAGACATTATTGCCTTGATCGACTATTCAAATGCAAAAGATCTTTGGGAAAAGTTAGAAAAGAAATGTATAGGTAGTGAAGAAATTAAGAAAAACAAAAAGAAACTTCTTAGAAAAGAGTTTGATCTGTTTGGATGTTTAAAGAACGAGTCAGTTTGTAAAATGATAGAAAGGTTTGGTCATCTGAAGCTGGAATTAGTAAGACATGATATCAAAATTCCTGAAGAAGATCTTATCGACAAATTGTTCGATTCGTTACCTGATGAAATGGATTGGAGATATTATGCGCTGATGCTGAAGAATACCATCAAAGAACCAGAAAAGTTGACATTAGATTTACTGATTGAGAAACTCGAGAGTCACGAGTTGGAATTGAAGAAGACATACAAAGTCAATCACTCATCTTACCAGCAGAATTTGGATTTGTATTATCCAAAAAGCATGATGCCAAAAGCAACCTCTCCAAAAACTGCGTTTTCTACTGAAAATGTGTCGACAGCTGGCAAAGAAAGTCAAAGTAGTCAAAGCAGTGGAAGTCACAGTGGTTATCACAGTGGATCTTCATCTTCTGGAAATCATCCAGATGCAAAGAATCGTTTTCAATGTAACACCGCAATAGACTTGAAGAATGCTCAGAATTTTGATGAGGAGTCGGCCAAGCAGCAGATGATTTTCCTAGCATCGGTGTTGGAATCGTATGAAGGGCTAGTAGCTGGGAAGATAGGCAACACCAATCTGACGAAAGAAGATTATGATCAGATTGATCCTGAGGAAATGGAGCTGATTGATATTCGTTGGGCTATGGCCAGTGCTGTTCGTCGAGCACAGCGTTTCATGGAAATTACAGGACGGAAAACAATTGGTGGTGCATCTACCAAGCTGGGGTTCGATAAGTCCAAGGTGACATGCTTCAAGTGTAAGCAGAAAGGTCACTTCAAACGAGAATGCAGAAACGCTTATGCTGATGAGTCGGAGAATCCTTTCAGGGATGATTACTACAAGAAGGCAATCTATCATCAGAATAAATCCGAGCCGCCTAGATTGAAGCAGGTTGAAGACAACAGAGAGAAATCTAGAGCTCTTGCGGTGATTTATGATGATGAGGGTTATGACTGGAGTCAAGAGGTTCTACCAGAAGAAGATGCGGTTGGTTACGCATTCATGGCGAAAAATGACGATCCTATTCCGTGGAAAGACGATCGAACTGAAGAGCAAAAGTATAGATACAGAAAAATGATAGCTGAAAACAAAATCATTAGAATATCTCGTATTTTTCTAGAAGCGAGGAGAGCCAATAGATGGGATCCAGACAGAGAGTGTTATCTTGATGAATATGGAAATATTGCGATCGATGATAGTACACTTGATATCGAAGCCATAATCCAGCAATACAAAGAAGATGATGAGTATTGGCAACACAAATGGTGGGGAACTCCAACCGAGAAAATGAAAGAAGAAGAGAAAGAGAGAAAAGAGAAAGAAGAGATCGAGAAAGCAAAGAAGATTGATACTGGAGTTATTGACACAACGCAGGAGTTGACTGCTGAAAATCTTGGAAGAATGGCTGACAAAGTGCTAGCTGCTAAGGCACTTGAGGTAGACTCTAACTCCGTGTCTGAGTCAAAAAGCCAGGTCAGTTCAGACGTGTCAACAAATGTGTCAGGTAAGAAAATCGATGGAAATGCTGATTGCAAAAATTGCAACAAAGAGTGCAAATTTTGTAGCACAGTCACGTATCTCAACGGGAAGAAAGTTGATGATCTGACAGCAAAGGTCAGAAGCGTTGAGAATCAGATTCTTGATCGTGACAAAACAGTTAAAGCTTCAACTGAACGGATAAGAGAATTAAGTAGACAAATTGAAAATGATAAAATTGATCATGACAAAATTAAACAAGAAAATGAAAAGTTGATTCTTGAAAACCGTCAGATTTCTGAAAAGTTTGAAAAACTCAAAAGCACAATGAAAGATTGTGATGATCGAAATGGTAAAACTTTTAAAGAAAATGAACATCTAAAAGCAGTGCTTAGAGTTAAAGAAGAATCAATCAACCAACAACTGGATGAAATCGCTAAATTGAAACTTAAAGTTCAAGAGGCTGTAATCGAAAACGAGCGAATCCAGTTGAAGCTTAACAGTTACAGCTCCGCAAGCTTTGTGTTGCAACATATTATTCCCAAACCATTGGGAAAGACAAAGCGGGCGAAGATGTGTATTGTGATGGAACTGGGGTTGGGTTTCATCAAGTTCCACCACCTGTTCTTGATAATTACACTAAAAAGCAGTCTGGGTTGGTTGAAATTGAGGAAGAAAAAGAAGTTAAACTTCCAGAAAACATTGATGTTACTTTTACATCATTTGATGATAGTGTTCAGACAGAGATTGTTAAGAGCACAGCTGAAAGTGTTTTGATGTCTGATTCAACTGAAGATGATGGGTGTTTCTTGGACAAATACATTCAGAAACCAAAGTCCAAAAACAACTTAAGTGATGAACCGGGTCTTGTGATGTACAAGATGGCTAGATCTGATAAGTTGTATTCGGATTCTGAGTTTCCCATTGAGAATGTTAATGTGAAAAAGTTGACAAATGTTTTCAAACTGGTTGAAGTTGAGTTGTCAGAAGTGAATAGTTTGAAACAAACAAAAAGGCAAATGAATTTTGAGAAAGATAAAGCTTACTACAAAAAGCCTGTTGTTCCACCACGTTTTTATAATAACAATCGAAACAATTGGTCGGGTGGTTATAGGGATGGTAAGAGTTATCAGAAAAAGAGTTTTCAAAACAAAAGGTTTGCTGAAAAGAAGGTATTTGTGAATAGTTCAAGTTCACTTTCTGATGAGGAAAATGAATTTTTTTCAAAATCAAATGAAGAGTTCTTTGAGAAAAGAGCTTCACATTATCAGTCTGAAGGCATAAGTCGAATTGTTGATACTCGAACATGTTTCAGATGTAATCAAGTTGGTCACATTGCACGAAAGTGTACCAATGTGAAGCCTAAGACTGAAAATGTGAAGATTCAAAAGAAGAAAGTTGACGTGAAGGGTAAAGCACCAATCGTTGTTGAGAAAAAGAGTGTGAAAAATAACAACATCAAAGTGAAAAATGAACCTGTAAAGAAAATGGTAACTAAAAACGACAAGTTTTATAAACAGGTTACTTTATCTCAACAAGTTTGGAAACCAAAAACTGAAATGAAAATTTCAACTTCTGAAGTGAAAAAGGCTGAAGAATCAATTTCGGCTGATTATGATGCAAATTTTCCACCTTTGAAGGCTGAAAATTTCAAAATTCAAATTGCGAGAGTCAAGGTTACACCTAAGGCTGATGAGGCCAGGGTGGACACCATGTTCAACTAAGCAGTTTGAATTGCCGGAGCTTCCTTGATCGCGAATCATGAATCGGCATCTTTATTGTAGTTGGTTAATTTGAAGTTTGTTTTGTGCAGGATCTTCCACAACTTGTATCCAGATGGATCATGGATAGTGGAGCATCTCGACATATGACAGGGAAGACTGCATTGCTGTATGATGTGAGAAACATTAATGGTGGTTATGTGGGATTTGCTGGTCATGAAGGTGGTCGAATTGTAGGTGAAGGAACGTTATCCAACGGAATTGTGACATTTGAGAGAGTTAACTACATCACTGAGCTGGAGAACAATCTGCTTAGTATCTCACAGATTTGTGACAATATGTATACTACTCACTTCACTGATAAAGAATGTTTGATATTGAAACCTGGATTTGTTGTTCCTGAAGAATGGATTATCATGCGGGCACCTAGAGTGAATGATTTATATGTGTTAGACATGAGTGTAGCGACTACAACAACTGGTCAAGCACATTGTTTTGTTTCTAGAGCAACTGAGAAAGAATCGAGATTGTGGCACCGAAAAATGGGGCATATACATCTTAGAAAAATGAATCATTTGGTGCACAATGATTTGGTTTTGGGTGTTAATATCAAAGGTTTTCATCTGGAAGGGGAGTGCATTAGCTACATCAAAGGCAAGCAGAAGAAAAAGTCACACCCTACAAAGCAAGTCAATTCAGTTTCGAGACCGCTGGAAAGACTTCACATGGATTTGTTTGGTCCGGTGAATGTCAAAAGTATTACAGGAGATTATTACTGTTTGGTCGTTACTGATGATTATTCCAGATTTTCGTGGGTTTCTTTCTTGAAGACGAAAGATGAAACATTTGACAGTTTGATGGGGCTGTTCAGGAAGATTGAGAATCTGTACCAAAGGCATATCAAGAGAATTCATAGTGATAATGGTACTGAATTCAAGAACAGTAAGATGGAAGAATTTTGTGATGAAAGAGGTATTTTGCATGAGTTTAGTGCTCCGTACACTCCGCAGCAGAATGGAGTCGCAGAACGCAAAAACCGGACACTAATCGAGACGGCTAGAACTATGCTCGCAGATTCAAAGTTACCGATTAATTTTTGGGCTGAAGCTGTTTCCGCTGCATGCTATACGCTCAATAGGGTTCTTACTGTCAAGAAGTTCAACAAAACATGTTTTGAGCTAATCAATAATCGAAAGCCGAATTTGAAGTATCTAGAACCGTTCGGGTCACCCTGTACAGTTATAGAGCCTCATGGAAAGTTTGGTCCGAAGAGCATTGAGGGAATATTTGTTGGTTATGCAAATCCGATGCGACGTGTCTTCGTTCCAAGTGAAAAGCGGATTATTGAAGCTGCAAATGTTGAATGTCAAGGTTATACTATGCCGCCGCAGAATCCTGGTGATTCATGGCGTTATCATTATGACAAACTTTGGGATTCGTTTGACATGAGAGAAGAATCAGAGGATAATGAAGATTTCTTTGATGAGTTGGATATTTTGCGTGAATATGAGTCGCAGCTAAGGTTCCCAGCTGAGTATTCGAGGAGACCACGGGAAACTTCAAATGATGATGAAGCAGGTCCGAGTAATGCTGGTGAACATGATGATGTCCAACAGAATGAAGTTGCTCAGGATAATCAGTCGGCTCAGAATGATAATCTAGAAGCTGAAAACATGCCAGTATTTGATCATGGTGATTCAGATTCTGAGGGGGAGCAAATTCAGATTTCAAGTCAAACAAACCAAGTTGGTGAACAAGATGCAGAGCAGAATGTTACTAATCTGGAGGGAAATGTAGATGTTCCAAGCGAAGTGATGCCGCGAACTTTTTCATATCATCCAGAGGAGTTGATCATAGGAGAATTGCAGACAGGTGTTCGCACTCGAAATCAGATTGATAAAGGGCTTACATGTTTTTATACAAAAGTTGCTCCTTTGCAAACTGAATTCTCATTGAGTTGTTTTATCTCGCAGGTTGAGCCAAGAACTTACAAAGAGGCGCTTACTGAAGACTCTTGGATCAATGCAATGCAGTAGGAACTTAGTCAATTCGAGAAATTGGGAGTGTGGAAGTTAGTTGATTTGCCGGATGGTCAGAGGAAGATTAACACCAAGTGGGTGTTCAAGTGCAAGAGGGACGATAGAGGAGTTGTTATAAGAAATAAAGCTCGACTCGTTGTTCAGGGATTTAGTCAACAGGAGAGGATTGATTTTACCGAAGTCTATGCTCCTGTAGCACGACTAGAGGCAATCAGAATTTTCCTAGCATTTGCGTCTTGGAAGAACTTTAAAGTTTATCAGTTGGATGTTAAATCGGCGTTTCTTTATGGGAAGGTTAAAGAGGAGGTTTATGTCGGTCAGCCGCCGGGCTTCACCGATCCAATCCACAAAAACAAGGTCTACTTATTGGACAAAGCGCTGTATGGTTTACACCAGTCCCCGAGAGCCTGGTATGAGCCTTTGTCTCAACACCTACTAGCGAATAAGTTCATTCGTGGAAAAGTGGATGCCACTCTCTTCACTAAAGAGGTCGATGGTCATCTTCTGATAGTTCAGATTTATGTGGACAATATAATCTTTGGGTCGACAAATGAAAATCTATGTAAAGATTTTGAATCAGTGATGAAGCAAAAGTTTGAAATGTCATCAATGGGGGAGATGAAATTCTTTCTGGGTTTACAAGTTGAACAACTTCCTGAGGGAATTTTCATTCATCAGTCAAAGTATGTTCATGATATTCTAGAGAAATTTGGGATGTCAAGTTCTACTCCAGCTGCTACCCCACTTGCAACAAATCATGGGATTCACCCAGATCTCACCGGAGACAGGGCTAATGAAACGTTCTACCGATCCATGATAGGTTCTTTAATGTACCTAACTGCTTCACGTCCTGATATCATGTACCCAACGTGCCTCGCAGCAAGATTTCAGTCTAACCCAAGAGCATCGCATTTGATCATTGTGAAAAGGATATTGCGCTACCTGAAAGGAACTCCTTCATTGGGGTTGTGGTATCCTAGGAAAGGAGATTTTACGCTCGAAGGGTATTCCGATTCGGATTTCGGATGCTGCAAAGTCAATTCAAAATCAACAACTGCAGGATGCCAGTTCTTTGGTCCTAGATTGGTTACTTGGCAGTGTAAGAAACAAACGTCTGTAGCGTTATCTACATGTGAAGCGGAGTATGTTTCTGCTAGCAGTTGCTGCTCTCAGATCTTGTGGATACAGCAACAGATGCACGACTATGGTTTACAGTTTCTTAATACACCTCTTTTTGTTGATAATGAGGCCGCAATAAATATAATAAAGAATCCAGTACATCACGCTAAAACTAAACACATAGAAATTCGTCATCACTTTATTCGTGATTGTTTTGAGAAAAAGCTGATACGAATTGAGAAAATCCACACTGACGAACAGAAAGCTGATTTACATACCAAAGCTTTTGATAAAAATCGGTTTAAATATTTGTTAAAACTGAATGGTATGAAGCTTCTGTCGGTGTCGGATGGCATAATTGGCGTTGATGAAAGTACTGTTGCGGATGAAGACGAGAAACAATCTGCAATGGTTTGTCGATTTTTTACTTGTTTTGGTATTTAGGGGGGTAGATATTTGTATATAGTTTATTTTCAGAAAATACAAAAATAGTAAAAAAATGCAAAAATACAAAAACATGATAAAATCTGAAAAAGAGCTTGTGTATATAGGGAAAATGATAGTACATCGGCTAGACAATTACAGTATGCTAAAGATTTGTAAAGTTTAAATGAATTAAACAGTCTCATTGATGATGTGTCGGTAGGTTTTCGCACATTTAGTAGATTTATTCAGGATATAAACCTAAATTTCAAACTTGTGAAATTCGTGGGGAACACTACTTGGATATATAGGTAACCCCTGAAATCTCGTTTGAAAGGTCTCATAATCTGATATACTAGGTCTTTATACTCAATGATGTCTGGGGTATTATTCCGGGACTTCTGCTGAACGGTAGTTCTGACCTAGTCCTTGGCTAATACTTTCTACAATGCTTGAAACATAGCATTAAACCCTCAGCATGCCGATGAAACAATAAAATTGATAGTCGGTGCTGTTGTAAGCAAAAAGATCCTCTAAAGGGGACATACCGTAAAGTCGAAGCTGATATCTCTCTGCGTATACGGAAGTATCGACCTGAGATCCCTCGGCCCTCGCATACCTAATTTATATACAGATATCATTGTAGTATTCTCACCTGTAAGACTGATTATTGGGATTCTGGATACGGGAGTATATTCAAGAGGTGGGACACATGAATGAGCTGAGTTCATAAGACATCTAATTCGTATCCTGAGTAAATTGAAATTTGTGTGAGAATTTAAGATGGATCAGTATATCGACAATCGAGGTGAATTGTTTAAGTCTGAGTATGAAATGAAGCTTAACGGTACTTGTAATTTGTCTGAAAAGCTGATATGATTCCCTGACACGCTCGCCAAAAATATGTTTGTAAATAGTTTACTTTGTTTACTTTCTGCAATTTAAGTTTTCTGTATTTCATTTCTTAGTTTAGAACACTTTGATAAAATCCAAAAAGATTTTATTTCTGCTTTATTTTCTGACAAACCAAAGTGGAGAGTTGATTGTTGGATTCTCAGTCGTTTGAAGCAGATGCAGGAGATTCTGAACTGAAGAATGAGGAGAGCTTACTTTGATGAAGTTTGAATTGTTTGGAAAGTCAAAACAAGTTCATTAATTTGATACTTGTTATTTTCAGAAAATGTTTGAAATTGTTGTTTTAAAATCAGTATTGATTCGTCAAAAGATCAACCAAGGTCATTAATTTGGACTTGGTAGATTAATCAAGTGATCAGGGTCATTAACTTGGACCTGAATACTTGAATGGATTGTTAAAACTGATTGAGTTTGTGAATTATTGTTGAAAAGATAGAATTGTAATGTTTATTGGTTGAGTAACAGGATTGGACTTCATTATTCCCAACGGAAGCTAATTGTCAAAGCTTGAACCAGATATCTCAGATTCTAGCATATTGAGAGGGGGAGTCTGTGAAAGGGGGAGTCTGGATCAACAGTCAAAGGGAAGATTGAAGTTTAAAGTTTAAAGTTTGAAGACAAAGACTTGAAGCCAAAGACTTCATCAACATCCAAGGGGTAGTCTGTTGGTGCATTGAATGTATGCTGATTACGTCTTAATCAAGTCTTGTGTCTAGATAGGTTGAATGAACACACAATAGGGTTTAATTTAGGGTTTTACTTGTTTATCTTGTAGATTTCGCTTGAAAGTGTTCTTGTGTGATTCAAGCTAAATCAACATAGGAGATTTAGCTTGAACTGGTTCAAGCGAAATCAACAACAGAGATTTAGCTTGAACTGGTTCAAGCGAAATCATGATTTAGCTTGAACTGACTCAAGCGAAATCTTAGATCTATATATAGGTTGTTGTGTGGTTCATTTGGTAGGGACTTGGTCATTGCTTAGGTGTCAGAACTCTGTCAAATTGTATTCAAAAAGCAATAAAAGTGAAGAAAATTGAAAGGATAAGCTGTGTAACTTCGTGTATACTGATTCCGCCTTTATACATGAAGATGAACATTCTCAACTGACTTTTCGGGTCGCAACACGGTCCAACAAGTGGATTTGGAGAAGTTGGTTAGGAAGGTACTGGATTTTTTAGGGATGAAGCATTAGATGTCGGTTGTTGTTTTGTTTGTAGTTGTTTGTTTGTGGTTGTTGTTTGTTTGTGGTTGTTGTTTGTTTGTGGTTGTTTTGTTAGATACTTTTGGTACTATTCTTTTGGGGGCCTGCGTGCCGGTTATGTTTTTGTGATATTAGGTAGAAATTTATGTGAAAACTTGTCATGGGTGTCGATGTAGACATGCCAAGGATAGTAAGGATGTACTGAAAAACAAGTTTGTTAATTTCTATGATAATATCAAATGAACTACTTTTGGTTTAAAATTTTTCTCATTAATATGTGGATATTATACAAGTGCAATGTTTGGTCCACCAACATTTAATGATTGAATTATTTTTGGTTGTCGTCTTATGTGATTATAATTGTTGTAAATAATAGAAACGAAGAAAATGCCGCCAAAAGCAAGACAGGGTACTGGACTACCTGCCACACTAGAAGAGTTGACACGCCTCATAACCCAACACGTTAATACTGCCTTGGAACATCATAATGCTAACCGAAATAATTTCCAGGAACGTGGATGTGGTGCTCACGGGCATGATGTTGGTGGGACACAGATCGGAAACCCTCAAGGTAAAATAATGATCGGAAAGTTTTGGTAGTTCATCTGTTATGATCTCATTTGAACGTATTCCTGATTTTCATTAACCATATGAACAGTGCACAGGAGCATACACAAAACAATCCAGGGTTGTAACCCAAGATCCTTTACTGGTGTCGTATGCAATGATGTGACATCTATATGCGTGATATCGGGCTGTCAAAATGAGTCGGTCATCCGAGTGTTTCAGCGATCCGAACCAAGAACTAGAGATTCGAAGAAGCGCAAACCTGAGAGCTCCAAGAAGACTCCTGAAGTGGAACGTAGGAAGAAACGTAGCCTGGAGAAAGCGAATTTAGCTAACCCTAAGGAGTCAGGAAAGGGTGCGTCGGATATGGCTGAACCGGACATGTGATTTCCAAGTGCTATGCTAAGAATACATTGGATGGAGTTGCGCTCGAAGGATGCTTCGCATGTGGTGAACAAGGACACAACAAATAAAAATGCCCGGAACCGAAAGAACAGGATGCTAGGGGCAAATCCGTTGAGGCGAGTGCTGGGAAGGCATGTGAGAGTCCCTCTACTGTTTTCAGTATGTTTCAAATCAAAAGCCAATCTATGTTCATACTTTAATACCAAAGCTGACTTGAGTTTTGTTCGAAAAACTTTGAACCATTTTTGTGTTCACCTACAAGTAATTAAGCTAAGAATAAAGTGCCTGATAGAACTAGCAATTGGTAAGTTGGTAGAAACTAGCGAGCTCGTTCGCGGTTGTAGTATTTAGTTAGGATATCATAGTTCTAGTATTGGTTTATTTCTAGTGGAACTGGGGAACCTTGACGCAGATGCGAGAATGGATTGACTATCTGAGAACGAAGTGGGGACAATCGCTCAAAGAAGCTAGCTAGGATATCTCGTCTTGATGACGGTAGAAAAGTGGTAGTTGCTCGCGGAGATCGACTGAGTCGAGAATTGAGTGTTGATAGTTGAGAGTCGTCAGTGTTATGAGGATGCTCAAGTTGTTGCGAAAAGGCTGTCCTACGTTCTTTGTTAACGTGGTGGATATGAAGGCCAAATATAGGAATATCGAAGAAGTTCCTATTGTTCGCAATTATCCAGAGGTTTTCCTAAAAAGACTTTCCTGGATTACCCCCTGCGAGACAGATCGAATTTCGAATCGATCTGGCGCACGGTGATGCACCCAATTGCACAATCTCCTTATAGATTAAGCACCGCCCGAGAATGATAGAAATATCGAGGCAGTTTCAAGAGCTATTGGACAAGGGTTCCATTTGATCAAGCTTTTCGCCTTGAGGTGCATCTATTGTTGAGAAAAAGAAGGATGGATCCTTCAGGATCTGTGAGGATTTCAGAAAGCCGAACCAGTCGACTACCATGAATCGGTACCCTATTACCGAGGATTGACGATTTGTTCAATTAAGCTACCGGGACCCAGCTGCTACATGAAGATCGATCTACGATTAGGATATCATCAGTTGAAGGTTGCTGATGAAGATACTTCGGGGACTGCTTTTCAAACGTGATATGGCCATTACGAATTATTAGTCATGCCCCCTAACTAAATTAATGCGCCATTTATATTCATGAATCTCATGAGCAGTGTATGGAAACCCTAATCGAATGGATTTGTGATAATATTCATAGACATACATGAACCAAAGAGAATCATGAGTAACATTTGAAGTTGACTTTGGAATAGGTAAGGAATGAGGAAGGTATGCTTGTAGATCAGTTTGAGATTGGAGCAATCAAATGATGAGGAGTGCTAAAGACTCCGTCGGGAGTACGATGATCCATATGACTAGTTGGGTGTTGCCGGATATTTAATAAGAATTTCTCTAATTAGTGCAGTCTTCGACACTAATAACCCCAAAAGGGAGGAAGCTTTTCAAACCCTTGAAAGAAGACTTGGGAGCATGTATAATGGACTCCGAAGGAAGTCAAGATACTCACATGCCCTTGGCAGAGTTATCTTACAATAATAGTTAACACGCTAGCATTCAGGTTGCTCCGTTTGAAGCCTTGCATGAATGGAAGTGTTGATCGTCACTTTGTTAAGCTAACGTGACAAAGGACAATTAACCAGACCTTAGTTTATCTAGGAAACCAGCGACAGGATTTTCCTAGATCGAGGGAAGGTTAAAAGTCGCCAATTGATCGACAGAAGGATTACATGGACAATTGAAGGAACTATTGCGATTCCAGATTTAAGATTTGGTTCTGTTAAAGGAGTTATCTTGCAGAAATGTTATTAGGTTTAGCAGAGGAAAGAAAAGCCGAGCCACATTGACTTGGTCCTTTCGAGAGCCCATCTTGAGTTGGATCGGTCGCTTATAGGCTCAAGCTACCGCCAGGATTGAGTGGTGTACATGATGTACTATTTGGATGCAATTGAGAAAGTGTAGAATGGATAATACACTGATTTTGTTCTTTATAGAGATTTATCTGGAAGATAAACGGAAGTTTATCGAAGTACCGTAGAAGCAGTACATATAGCTAGAAGAGTTATGTTAATAACTGGAGAGGCGATTTCAGCATTCTAGTCGTATACGTAATTTATTGATTGTGCGGTTTTTGGATATCTGAAATAAATGCAAGAAAGAAAGAAAACGAGTTTATGAGATTTGATTCTTTCAAGAGCCCATCTCGAGTTGGATCAATCGTGTGTAAACTCAGACTATCTCAGGCACGGGATATTGTATATGCAAATATACGTATGATAAACCCAAAATGGTGAAATTTTTTACTTAATCTTCTTGATTAAGTGCTTGTAAATGTTGGACCCTGGAAAAGGTGGAGAGCGTTGAGACGTGAGATTAGGAATTGAGAATGTGTGTAATATAGGTCTACAAAGATTCTTTGTAAGAATCAAAGTTTCTCGCAAAAACTACAAGACTACATTCATTAAACCTGTTTTTGCTATTTTTACTTAGTGCAAGAACAAAACCTGTAGAGTAAAAATTTCGTGGACGAAATTTCCTAAACAGGGGAAGACTATGACACCCGGCTTTTCAGGCAGTACCGTACAATTGTAACACGTGTTGTGAATAGGTAACAGGGCTGTATTTGACTGGTTATGATGTTTATATGTGGAAATTAATGAGTTGGTAAATTTAAACTTTGGTAAACATTATGTTGGCAACGGTAAGATAAACGCTTATCGCGTAACGATTAAAATGCGAAACGAACATCGGTGACCACCCGATCAGTGTTAAAATCCTAAAAATAGTTTGTTATGATTAGAATAATAATTTTAATCATATCCGTGAGGAAAATAATTTAAAACGCTAAGAAACTCTATTTTTCGAGTTTGAGCGCGTACTGCGCGATAGTGCGCTAATTAAACAAAATACTGTCAACGCAGCCAGTCAAGAAAACTGGTAATTATTTCAGTAATAATTGTTAGTGATTATTTTTATAGAATGAAAAAAATAATTCAAAACGCACTAAAACGGGATAAAAATGCAAGATAAAATACCCGGTATCCAGTAAAATACATGTTTTTATCACTAATCTACATATGTATATGTATATATGTATGCATGTATATGTATATGTATACCACGGTTGACCGGGGAGTTGAGATTACTCGGGGAGTACTCGGACATGTTAAATTATATAGCAATTAGTTTTCGGAAATTAAATATATGTCTAATAACATAAATTTACTAATATTTATAACAAAATACGTGAAAATGCTATTCATTATGTAATATTATAGTCATATAAATTATGTTTTATTATTTTTTAAGTCAAACTCGGCCCGAATAGACCTACTAGATCCGATTTTGGCCGAGTTTGACCGCTTTTGATCGATTCCGAGTAATTAGGTGGAGTTAGAGAAAGTCGCCTCAGCAGCCTACCTTGTAGCGACTACTCGGGGTATTTATGTGTGTATATAAGAGAGAGAAAGATAGGTGGTGGCTAGAGGGGGTGCCACCCACCTTGGAATTGTGAGAAATGGACATGTGGATCTTGTGTAGTGTGTTTAATCATTTGAGCTTTTTAAACACTCAACTTCTTTTAATCAAAGATCAAACAACTCTCTCTCTTCCCTCTTGATACCTCACGGCCGAAACCCCCTACACACATACACATTCAAAAATTTCAAACCTTTCCATGAAGATTTAAGGGCTTTTCAAGATGATTTCAAGCTAATATGGGTGTTTGGAAGTGATTTCAAGCAAGATTCAAGCAATAACAAGTCTCATATCATCATCTTTTCTCAAAAACCCACTTAAAAATCTTGAAGGTATAAACTTGTTTTAAAATCACATTCTTGATTTTTAGTGATGATGGAGATGTTAGATGGTTTCTCTTGAACTTGGAATGAATCACAAACTTGTATTTAACAAAGAATGAGATTTTAATCAAAGTAAAAGTGAGTGTACATATGTATGTATGTATGTATGTATGTATGTATGTATGTATGTATGTATGTATGTATGTATGTATGTATGTATGTATGTATGTATGTATGTATGTATGTGTGTGTATGTATGTATGTATGTATGTATGTATGTATGTATGTATGTATGTATGTATGTATGTATGTATGTATGTATGTATGTATGTATGTATGTATGTATGTATGGCCGGAAGTTATGGCTATGTGTGTATTTAGTTGTGTTTTGATTTCTTGTTCTTGAATGATTTGAGTTGATCTTTGAAAGATGGGTTCATGCATGTGTTGAAAAGAAATCATTAAAAGAATGTTCTTAAAAAGGTTTCTATGATTTGAAATAAATATGTTAAAAAGTAAAACCTCGGAAGTGTATGCATGTGTGTATATGTGTATATATATATATGTATATGTACACATGCATGTAAATTTTGATGATTAAAATATTTAAATATGTAAGAAAGAGTATGTCTTGCATTTATAATAAATGATTGTAAGATGATCATAAGAATGTTGGAATGTTTGAGTATGAGAAACATGAATTAAATGAAGATCTAAGAGCATTCAAGTTCATACAAAATGATTAGAACATGTTGTAGATGCATTAGATGCACTAACTAGATCTTGCATGATGATATATGTTTATAAAAAGGTGATTTAAGTATGATTTATTAAAAATCAGTTTTGAGCAGATTATAAACACTAAAATAAAGTTATTTTAAAGTGTTTAATGACATATAACTTTGTCATAATGTTTGCTAGCTTTACATGTTGTACTTGGTGCATTAAAAGGTTGTAAAATACGTGAAATCGCATGATTTATGTGACTTACACAAAAACTGCACTAATCTGATTATAACCACTATTTTAATCAGTTAATAACATGTATTGTGTTAAAATATCAAGTTGTTTCCAGTTGGGATAAGTATAGTAATGTTTAACGAAAAACTATGCGTTAAAACGGTTAAAAATCGACTTTTCGAGTGATTTTTATAAAACTGATTTAGATCATTAAGTAAACTGATATTTTTAGTTTAAAAATACGTATTTTAACTGATTTTAAGTTTACTTGGTGTTTGGTTAGTCATACGTGACTTCCGACACCCGAAAACGTTACCGAATCGCTAAAATACGCATTTTTCAATGTACACTATTATGGGTAAAATTTTGGGTGAACCTTATGTGTTAAGATGTGTTATGTGATATAAACATGAGAATGTGAAAGTATGATAAGTTTTTAACATGATTTTGGAAATTTAGGTTATGCATGTATATTTGTTCGTTTTGTGCGGTAGAAACGGTAAAAATCGCGTTAAATGTGTAACTTGTTTGTCGAGCATGAAAATTTGATACATATGAGATGTTTTATGTATATTCGCTTTAAAAATGACAAAATAGATAAGTTAACATGATTTCGCGTGTTTTGATGATAAATTATATGAACGTTTATGTATATATATATTACGATGCGCAAACCGTAGATATATTACGTATAAACGGGAGTGTTAACGGATTTACACAATAATGGTCACCAATAAAATCGTTCAAGTCACAAAATCATAAATATATATATATGGACTCATATATATATGTTAACGTGCCAACATAATCAAAAATGATAACTTTTCGAGAAAATCTCAAAGTTATGTGATAATTCTAAGAAACAGAGAAACTTAGGATTTTTGTGTTATGTATATTGATTTAAAATCATTCCTATATATATAATAGGACGTGTAGAAATCAATCTCTAGGATTGCGCTATTTAAAATACGCACCCAAAGGTGTTGGTGCATATGTCTGTCGACTTCGTCATGTATCGAGTCTTGTAATAGAATTGTTAGATCGAGTCACGCAGTTCGAGAAAATTGGAAAACAGTCATGAAATGACCATTTCACACGAAATGACCATTTCACACGAAATGACCATTTCACACGAAATGACCATTTCACACGAAATGGCAGTTTCGTGCGAAATGGATTTGTGCCATTTCGTTCGAAATGAACTTGTGCCATTTCGTGCGAAATGAAATTGTGTCATTTCGTGCGAAATGGATTTTGGCAGTTTTGTGCGAAATGGACATAAAGTGCCATTTCGTGCGAAATGTACATGACCATTTCGTGCGAAATGAAAATCCTATAAATAGGTGACTTGAGATTTCATTTGTAACTTTCGATTCCGGTAGCGAAGCTCTGCCGAAGTGTCTCCAGGTTGTAAAACATTGTTATATCAATAAACAAGACATTTAGAGTGAATATCAAGCTGATTCAACACCGAAACGTCTGATTCCGCCTCTCGTTTTGGTCTAGAACTCTTCTGAAAGACTCGTTTTGGTCGTTTCCTGATCCTACAAGTGGTATCAGAGCTCAGGAGGAAGAGTTCTTACCGATTCAGCTTGATTTCATCCAAAAATCTGACTTCTACTCATTTTCTTCACATTTTTTCAAAATTAATTGAGATTTTATGGTTCAAAATTGCTGATTTTTGAATATGATGTGCGAAAATACCTGATCTATAACCCTACAAAGTTTCAAATCTTAATTCAAAGCCGTTTGGGAGAAATCTAAATTTTTTTGTCCGAATTCATATGAATCAGGTCCATTTCGTGTGAAAAACATTCATCTCGTACGAAATCGTTTTCAATTCGTGTGAAAAACCTCCATTTCGCTTGAAACTTACATCATTTCGTTTGAAAATACATTATTTCGTACGAAACAACCCAAGATATGACCCAATTCGTGTGAATCTGACATCTATTTCGCACGAAATCGATCTCATTTCGTATGAAAATTTCATTTCGTTTGAAGCACTTATATCATCATTTCGTATGAAATTGATGTTCATTTCGTTTGAAATATGTCACACAGATTGACTTTAGTGGTCACGTGATTTGATTGGTCTAATCAAAATTGAATTGATAATTCAACACATTAAAAATTGATAAAGTGATAAGATTGTCGGATATATCATGTGACAGCCATTATTGAAATTGATTATCCAAGTTTACACGTGATTGTGCGCCAGTTCATTATTCATATTGTCGACCATTTGTTATAAATTTTTAAAGTTCATGAGATATTAAGTCGGCCCAATTAAAATCAAAGAATGCATGTGATACATTGGATTTAATCAGATTCATTAAAGATATTGGGCCCAATCATATGTTGTTGATACTTGAAATTGTCGGACACATCATGTAATAGTGCAGCCAAAATCATTATTAATGCTATCATATCAAGATTTAATGATGTTGGACAATGTGATTTAAGTAATGCGGTCCAATCAGTTTGAGTTGTGAATTAAGTTTGTCTGTCCATTCAATGATGATTCTTTTAGGGGGCCAATCAGAAAACCATTCTTGATCGAGAATTTCAAGTGATGTGTCTTGATTCAGTTCATCGGTTCTACCAGCTTTCAACAATTATCAAAATTTATCGGTTATATTTTCAATATTGCATGTGATACAGTTGAAAGATCAAATCACAAAAGGAACTAAATAGTGCGTGTCAGTTTTTGTCACAAGAACATCTCGGCATATGTGATTTTATAATTGTTCAAATGTTGTCAGTTACATAAATGGACTGTGTTCTATCATAAAGATCATCACGTGAACGTACAGTTTTGGTCCAATTATAGTTTGGGTCAAAAATTGGTTGTCAGCCCATGATATAAACACTTCGGTCCAATCATGAATAGTTTTGTTATTGGTCCAATCATTATTCAACAACTTTGAAAGTTATCGGCCCATGATATTGATTTTTTGCGGTCCAATAGAATCAGATGATAAATTGTGGCTATCGGCCCATGTGTTGTTGATTGAAGATGATCAAGTCGTTTTTGTCGTATAGTGCTTACAATCAAGTTGTCCAGGTCATTTGGACTTAAGTTCAATTCACACGGTTTGATTTCAGTTTACACAGATTGAAAGGATGTCAATTCGTACGGATTGATTAACGTCTAGTTCACACGATTTGATACATTGTCTGTTCGCACGTAATAGGTCAGGTCGTTTGACTTTGATTCAGGTCATAGTAGTTCGCACGGTTTGACAACTTGAACCTCAGTTAGCACAAAATATTCACCGGTTCGAGTACTAGTTTGATTCAGTTAATCGATAAGTGTTTAAACTGATCATTTGTTTGTGTATCTCCAGGTGTATCTCCAGGTATTTCACGAAGAACATGGATTCTGAATTTTACAACGCGTTTGCTATGACTCTGAATACTCCTGCTGCAGTCTTGAACATGGAAAATGAAACGGGAACAGCACAAAAACCTCCAAAGCTGATGAGCATCGAAGATTATTTCAGTTGGAAAGAAAAGTTTGAAAATTGGGTTCAAGCTCATCATATAATGTCATGGACATGTATTGAAGCAAAATTTGTTAGACCACGTACTGATTTGGGAGTTGCAAAGATTATCTCAGAATTTTCGGATAAAGAAAGAGATATGTATAAAGCAGAAAAGATGATGGTTATTCTACTGCAACAGGCTGTGAAAGTGGATATTTTTATACTCCTTCAACATGACGGTAGTGCTTTTTCGATTTGGGATGCTCTTCGCATTAAGTTTGAAGGAAGTGCAGAAGTGATCAAGAACAAAAAAGCATTACTAAAGAAAGAGTTTGATCTATTTTCTGGCATACAAGGTGAAACTACCAAGCAACTTATTGAAAGATATTGTCACTTAGTTCGATCTATGTCTAAGCTTGAAATTACCAAAACTCGAGATGAATGGGTTGATAAACTTGCTGATGCATTACCTCAGAATGAATGGGGTACATATTTGATGATCTTGAAGAATACTGGGGAATATAATCGTTTATCCATTGCTCAGTTTATAGAGAAACTTGAAGGACAAGATCTTGAACAGCAAAAGATCGCTAGGATGAACAATCCAAGTGGTCAACAAGATGTTAAATTGTACTTCAAAGGTGGTGTTCAGGGTGTTGATTCTAGGCCGAAGATTCAAACTGCTTTTAGTGCTGAAAACTCATCAAGATCTGTCAATCAAAGTCCAAACAGCAACAGTAGTTTCTCATCATATCCAAGTGTGAATCCAAACGTTTCAACCACTAGTTATCAGACTCAAAGCTCAAATAACGGCAATAGTCATGTGCTACAATGCAACATTGCGTTGCATCTTCAGAATGGTCAAAATTTTTCTAAAGAAGTCGCCAAAGGTCATATGGCATTGCTTGTAACTGTGTTAGAATCATACGAGAGCTTGGTTGCAGGAAGGATCGGAAATCCTATGCTGACAAAAGAGGATTACTATCAGATTGATGCTGAAGAGATGGAGCTGATGGATATCAAGTGGTGTTTGGCAAGTGTTTTACGAAGAGCTGAGAAATTCAAGCAAATCACTGGAAGAGATGATCTACGTGATGCAAACGTTTCTACTTTAGGTTTTGATAAATCTAAAGTCACTTGTTTTCGATGCAGGGAAAAGGTCATTTCAAGAGGGAATGTACCAATCGAGAAGCAAGTGGAGCTCAGAATCCGTTCGACAACAATGATTATCATCGAAAGGCAATATATCATCAGGTTGGTCAACAACCGGCATTAACCCCAAAAGCTCAAATTGAAAATGGAAGTAAAAGAGCTTTAATAGTTAATCAAGATGATGAGAAATTGGCTGAAGGTTTTAGCTGGGACAAATATGTTCCAGCTGATCCGAATCTGGGAGCTTTTATTGCGCAAATCATTCAAGAACCTGAATTGATGAAAGAATGGATGGATATTTTTGCTGATGATGAGAAGAACCAAGATGAAGTGTCTGCTTCTTTAGAAGAAAGTTCAGAAACTGATCAATCATCATCTGACAGCAGTGATGATGAAGAAGAAATTAAACAAATTAAACTTAGTAAAAAACAATTACCTACTGAAAGTTTTAAATTCTATTTTGCAGATAAATTGAAGAAGCTGAAGGAGAAGCTTGCTGCAAAAGAGAAGGAGAAGGTAAATTGTGAGGAGATTGTTGTTGAAGTGATGAATGAAAAGAGTGACGATGTTAAAGTTGTTGAAAAGATTGTGGAAGTTACTAAACCGTGTTTGAAGTGTCTAGAACCTTGCAAATATTGTGAGGAAAAAGACAAGAGGTTTAGTGCACTCGATGAGATGAAAGACAAGTTGTTATTTGATGTTTAGTATGTTAAAGAATCATATGATGTTTTGAACAGAACGGTCATTCAGTTGCAAAAGACCAACTCTGAAAGAGAAGATGCTTTAACAATGATGAATGCAGTGATGACGTTTAAACAGAAGGCTATCAATCACTACATTGAAGAATGTGCAAAATTGAAGCAGGAGTTGGAAACTGAAAAGATCGAAAATGAAAGAATCAGACGATTACTGCAAAGTTATTCAAGTTCCGATTATTTGATTGGTCGGATTTATCCTACTGTTGCAGGTCTCGAAGTCTTTCAAAATGGAAAGTCGAAAGAAAAGAAGGATACTGGTAAGAAACAAATTGCAAATTATAACAAGTGTCCGCCTCCAATATGGGAAGGTTATTCTCCCAGGCAGCCAGTATATATCGGAAGAAGTCGAAAAGTCGGTCAATATAAAGTTGAAGTCTAAAACACCGGATAATTTTCCAGATAATATTGATGTCATTTTTACGTCATCTGACACTGATCATGAGTCCGAGTTGCTTAAAAAGGTGGTCGATCAGGTGTTAGATACCGATGAGGAGTCAAAATCTGAATCTGAGACTTCGAGCACAACAGTGGACAGTTCAAAACCATCGGTGAAAAGAGTTTATAATAAAGAATTTTTGTTATCACAGAATAATTTGAAAGATGAAACATTCGAAGTAGCATATACTTTGATTGATTCAGACAAATTATTTTCTGATGCAGAATTTCCAATAAGAGGTGTCAAAATTGAATTGATCAAAAAGGTTTTTAAACTGACAGAAATTAATATTTCTGAAATAAATGATAAATTTTTTTCTAAAAATCCTAAACCTTACACCTCAAGAGTTCAGCAACGTTTAAATAAGAAAAAGGGTTACAGTTTTGGTTCGGGTTATCAAAAGAAACCTAACCATAATAGTAATTTCAAAAAGAAAGGTCTTGGATTTATTCCACCAGAAAATCACAAAAATATGAAAAATTTTAAACCAAAAACAGTTTTTGTTTCAGGAACAAGCTCTGAGGAGGAGAAGGAGAGCTCATTCAGAAAGATGACGAACAAAGAATTCCTTGCTCAGAAGCAAGAGAAATTGAAGAATGAAGCTATTCAGAGGAAGGAAAGGAGAACCTGTTTTCGATGCCGAGAAGTTGGTCACATCGCCTGGACCTGTCCAATGGCGTCCAATACAAAACAGGGAGTTTCTTCGAAACTTAAAGAAATAGTTGTTGATAATAAACCTCCAACTGAACAGTTCAAAGTTTTCAAAAATTCAAAATTTGAGGTTGGAGAGTATTCAAAAAGGTTTTACAAAAGAAAAGCGAATTCTGACAACCAAACATGGGTTGTTAAGAAATCCGAAGTAAAACCTGGCTATGAATCTGATTCCATAAAATCAGAGGAGCCACAACTTGAAAGAAAAGTTGAGAAGGCAGTTCCGCCAATGGATGAGGTGAATTTTCCACCATTGAGGGCTGCAAGTTTAAAGAAAAAAGATGTTGATGCTGATAAAGTTTTTAACAGCAAAGTTAAGAACATTTTTGGGAAAATGGTCGAGGGGAAGGCCACAGGGGTAAAAGATTTCTATCAATAAAAAAGAAATGATCAAAAACCCAGTGAAGATGAAAAGGTAACACCCAAAGCTGGTCAGGCTTGGGTGTCGGTATTTTTTGTTTAAAAAAATCCTGACTTGCCGGAACTCCCAGGTTGGTAATTGGGGAGTAGGAATCGGCATCTTTCTTGAGAATTTATTTCTGTGATATTGTTATATCTTTATATGTTTGGTTCTGTTAAACCTACAGGTGGTTAGAATGTCAACCTACAAGTTGTTGTGTTGACAAGATCCTACAAGTGGGTAAATCAAGGTCATTAAGTTGAACTTGATTAAACCTGATCATATAAATGTTTGAGAAAAAGAATTTTTACAAGTGGATGAAAAGTACTGTCACACCCCCAAAATCCACCATGCGGAGTACCACCGCTTGGAGGCGTGACGTGACCAGGATCAAGCCACCAATCATATTGAACAAGCATGTAAGTAGTTTGTAAAATCCAACACAATACAATTGGTGTCTAAACAAAACATAGTTTAAGTTACAAGCGGAAGCATAAAGTTTAAAACCAAATCATAAGTTTAAACGTTTCAAATGTTTAACATGGTACACAGTTGTCCGTGTCCCACAACGACTCTTCCCACTCCGATGCAAGCTCCATAGATACCTAACGACCTGCAAGGCATGTAACAACGAATCAACAACAAAGTTGAGCGAGTTCACAGTTGGTTGTTTAGTTATAGTGTTTGTAAATCATTTGTTTATTTCGTAAACCAAGTATCTTATTAATTTGTATCGCGGTTTCCCAAACATGTTTGCGATGATTAATGGCCGGATCGCGGTTTCCAAAACATGTGTGCGATGATTAGTGGCCGTATCGCGGTTTCCCCAACATGTGTGCGAAGATTAGTGGGGGCTTCCCATGTGTCGACTAGTCGTATTTGTACGTGCCCTTCTTGATCCAAGGACCGTAGCGAGTGTGAGTGTACGTAGGTTTTACGTACGTGCTCTCCAATCCGAGGACGGTGAAAAGTAGTTTAATAGTAATGATAGTACGAGTAGTTATTCAATCCCATTCCCAACCCACCGGGAATCCCATGCCTTAGGAGTGTGAACTCACCTCGGTTGCTCGGTTTGACTCTCAAATATAGCTAACAGTATAGGTCGGTCAATCACGTCCTAGTATGATTTACCCGTTAGTCATTTAGTGGTTTTCAAATAGAGCACAAAGTTCCTACACGTATCTATCACATAACATGCATCACTTTAACGGTTCATGCCCATATAACCTTCCCATATATTCCCCACTCATAAACAAACATACAACATTGCACATAACACTTTTATTGACACATAACATGTTATATCATTCTCGGATAACCTACCCGACATTTAGACACGCAAATCACAACCTATGTCATTTCAGCATTAATATTCAAAACCGGGCTGTTTTCGGACATTTTAATAAAATAGTTAACTTATTCCAAAAATTCCCAAATTTTTACAGAATGTCTTAAACGATCCAGATTTTATTTTGTAAAAATCTCGGGATTCAATTCATCACCAATATTTTATAAAAATTCATTTTCCGGACTGAACTCAGATTTCTCTTTTTTTGACCACAGTTCACGGAACAATTCATTAAAAATTCATTGTAAGTCCGATTTATGAAATTCCAGTGGGGTAATTACAGATACATCAGTTGTCATCTACTGTACAAATTTCATGATCTAATTTATCATAGATTTCCAGTTATTACTAAAAACATAACACCTATTTTCAGCAACAAAAATGCAGCTTGAGCTGCTGTTACAAAATGCCCCTTTAAAAATAGTAAACGAAGTCCAAAAATTATGATTCCAGTGCCATTAGAACCGTATTTCATAATACATAAATCTAGAGTTTAGAAAACACATTTTTCGTTTTATTAAGGTTCGGTTACAGCCAACTGTAGTTGGCTGTAATCACCAAACAGCTTTCTGTTTTTCAGCTTTTACATTCTAAAGCGAGTTCTATTGGTTTTGTTAACATGCATAATGATCAACAACATTTCTAGTAATCGATATTAACAAGTAATCAGCAAGAAATCAGTAACATCTCTTGATAAAATCATACTAACATAAATACATCATGTTACATCTTCTTGTTTGAACCCTTTTTAGTGTTCTTGTAGATTTACCATATTACATCTTTTAATCATGAAACAAGATGAACAAAGGTGACATAAGGAACTTACTACTAGCTTAAAGCTAGGGTAGGGTCTTGTGATGAAGATGTAGAGAGAAGATGATGAGAAAGACTAGAAACAAGCTCCTTTGAAAATCCTTCAACTTGCAACATCCATGGATGAACCTTGAAGCTTTGAATGGACTTGATAATGGAAGAAGATGAAGATGAAAATGGTGGGGAGTGGGTTTGGTTATGGGGGAGGCCAAAAGTGAGAGAGAGAGTAGTGAAGAGAGAGAGTGATCTTTTGGAAATGATGAAAGATCTAATGCCATGATTTTATAGGATACTTCACATATTATGGATACTTACACAAGCAAGAATCAAAGAATATCTAAACAAAATATATAATTGGGAAATCATGGTGATCTTGGTGGGGTCCACCTAGGACCGAAAATCAGGTTGGGGGGGGGGGGGTAAATTGTAAAATTTGATGATTAGTGGGTAAATAATTAGGAGGTTAAGGGTATTTTCTAGAATAGTGGGTGTATGCCATGTTTCTATAGTGTGTGGGGACTTTTGTGACCGTAAATAATTAAGAATGATAAAATAATATTTCTGACAAAATTTTGGTGTCCCGGGTAATGTCCGGTTATTCGGTTACGTATCGTTCCGTTAAAGCGTTTAATTGTTTCGTAAGGCGTCTTATACATATATTTTTGTAACGAAATTTATTCCTAACACACAGGAAAATATACCGGACTATTTAGTAACTTTTCTGTATACTACTAGTATGCTAACACGCACATGTAAGTATAACACAGTAATCAGAGAGCAGTTAAATGATTCAGCACAGTCATCAAGTACTTTTATTATCATTAATAAATTGTACGGAATACATGTAAATTGAGGGTTGTCACATTCTCCCCCTGTTAAGAGAATTTCGTCCCGAAATTTAGCGCGTGGTTACTGAGGAAGCTAGTTAAGTTGCGTTGTTCTCCTGATTTTTCCTGGGGTGTCACATCATCCTCCTGTTGATTTGGAATTTCGTCCCGAAATTCTGCAGTAGCTTTAGCCTCAGTAGTGGTTGCGTTTTTCTTAAACAGCTGGGGGTACTTGAGTTTCATTTGGTCTTCTCGTTCCCAGGTATACTCTGGGCCATGACGGGAATCCCAACGAACTCGGACTAGAGGTATCCTCGTACGCTTGAGAATCTTAACATCTCGATCGGTGATCTCTACTGGTTCCTCGACGAATCGTAGCTGGTCATCGATTGTGAGTTCCTTGAGAGGAACTATGAGGGTCTCATCTGACAGGCACTTCTTCAGATTTGACACGTGGAATACGTTGTGAACTCCGCTGAGTTCTTCAGGTAGGTTCAGCCTGTAAGCGACTTTGCCAATTTTCTCAATGATTTCAAAGGGTCCAACGTATCGCGGGTTGAGTTTGCCTCGTTTGCCAAAACGAACTACGCCCTTCCAAGGCGAGACTTGAGTAGCACTCGATCCCCAACCTGGAACTCAAGTGGCTTTCTTCCCTTATCAGCATAGCTTTTCTAACGGTCACGCCCTGCCGCCATTCGCTGTCGTATCTGAGCAATTCTCTCGGTTGTATCTACTACCAGTTCTGGGCCAGTGATTTGACTGTCACCAACTTCTGCCCAACAGAGAGGTGATCAGCATTTGCGTCCGTACAATGCCTCGAACGGAACAGCCTGGATGCTGGTGTGGTAGCTGTTGTTATACGAAAACTCCACTAGCGGGAGGTGCTTTTCCCAGCCATTACCAAAATCGATTACACATGCCCTAAGCATGTCTTCAAGGGTTTGGATGGTGCGTTCCGATTGCCCATCTGTCTGTGGGTGATAAGCGGTGCTCATATCTAGACGTGAGCCAAAGGACTTGTGCATGGCTTGCCACAGTTCAGAAGTAAAACGCGCGTCACGATCAGAAATGATGGAGGTTGGAACTCCGTGCCTTGATACCACTTCCTTTAGGTAAATGTCTGCAAGAGTAGAAAACTTATCCGTTTCTCAGAAAATGTGCAGACTTGGTCAATCGATCCACTATTACCCAAATAGTGTCATTTCCGCGTTGAGATCTAGGCAGGCCAGTAACGAAATCCATGGAAATTTGCTCCCATTTCCATTTAGGTATCTCTGGTTGTTGAAGTAGGCCTGATGGTTTCTGATATTCGGTCTTGACTCTCGCACAAGTCAAGCATTTACTGACGTAGGTTGCTATGTGGGCTTTCATGCCAGGCCACCAATACGTAGTCTTGAGGTCGTGGTACATTTTATCCGAACCAGGATGTACCGAATAATGAGACTTGTGTGCTTCATCCATCACAAGCTCATGTAGGTCTCCATACAGTGGAACCAAGATGCGTCCGTTAACATAGTAGGCACCGTCTTCCTTTTGTTCTAGGCGCTGCCTCGATCCCCGTAAGGATTCAGCTCTGATGTTCTCCGCTTTCAATGCTTCAACCTGAGCATTGCGAATCTGAGCAGGAAGACTAGATTGGATGGTAAGCTGTAACGCACGTACACGCTTAGGTATAGTATCCTTTCGACTGAGGGCGTCGGCCACAACATTGGCCTTGCCTGGGTGGTACTTGATCGCGCATTCGTAATCATTTAAGAGCTCGACCCATCGGCGTTGTCGCATGTTTAACTCCTTTTTCTTGAAGATATGCTCGAGACTCCTGTGATCGGTGTAAATGGTGCACTTGGTACCGTACAGGTAACGTCTCCATATCTTAAGCGCGAAAACAACTGCTCCCAACTCCAGATCGTGAGTAGTGTGGTTCCTTTCGTGAACCTTAAGTTGGCGCGATGCGTAGGCAATGACCTTGTCACGTTGCATCAATACGCAACCCAGTCCTTGTATGGATGCGTCGCAATAAACCACAAAATCATCTGTGCCTTCAGGCAATGAGAGAATAGGCGCGCTACAAAGTCTATCTTTCAAGTGCTGAAATGCTGACTCCTGTGCACCACCCCAACGATAGGTGACACCCTTCTGAGTCAGTGAAGTGAGAGGTTGCGCAATCCTTGAGTATCCTGCCAAACCCAAGAATTGGCGGATTTCTGTTGGTGTACGGGGTGCAGGCCGGTTCCTGATCGAATCATCCTTGGATGGATCCACATGAATTCCATCCTTGTTTACCACATGGCCTAGACAGTGGACTTCGCGAAGCCAGATGTCACATTTCGAAAACTTGGCATACAACTACTCTTTTCGAAGAAGTTCCAGCATAAGTTGTAGATGCTGCTCGTGTTCCTCCTGACTCTTAGAATAGATCAGGATATCGTCGATGAACACAATAACGAGCTTATCCAGGTAAGGTTTGCATACTCGGTTCATAAGATCCATGAAAACCGCTAGTGCATTCGTCAACCCGAAAGGCATGACCAGAAACTCGTAATGGCCGTAGCGAGTTCTGAATGCTGTTTTGGAGACGTCTTCCTCTCGGACTCTCAACTGATGGTATCCCGATCTCAAATCAATCTTGGAGTGATAGCTCGACCCTTGCAACTGGTCGAATAAGTCATCAATGCGCGGGAGAGGATAACGATTCTTTACGGTCACCTTATTGAGTTCACGGTAGTCAATACACATTCTGAAGGTACCGTCTTTCTTCTTTATAAACAAGACTGGAGCTCCCCAGGGCGAAGAGCTAGGAAGTATGAACCCTTTTCCAAGAGTTCTTGTAATTGCATGGACAATTCTTCAAGTTCTGATGGAGCTAGACGATAAGGTGCTCGAGCTATGGGCGCGGCTCCAGGGGCTAGCTCGATTTGGAATTCAACTTGGCGATGAGGCGGAAGACCAGGTAATTCCTCAGGGAATACCTCGGGAAAATCACGCACAATAGGAATGTCTTAAATTTTCTTCTCTTCCGTTGATGTGTCAGTAACGAGCGCTAGAATGGCAGGGTGGCCCTTACGCAAACACTTCTGGGCCTTTAAGGAAAGAGGTAATGCCTACAACAGCACCACTCTTATCGCCCTGAATTACCAGAGGTTCTTCACTAGAACGAGGAATGCGGACGATTTTCTCCTTGCGAACAATCTCCGCTTGATGATGAGGTAGCCAATCCATCCCAATAACGACGTCGAAACTTCCAAGTGTGATAGGGATGAGATCGATAGAAAAAGCCTGACCAGCTAGGACGAGGTTACAACCTTTAACTATGTGTGTGGCTTCAAGACTTTTACCATTTGCTAGCTCTACCGTGTGCTTGGCGTTCAAAAGTGTTGGAGTGCGCTTAAGTATTTGACTAACTTTTAAGGACACATAACTAGTATCGGCACCCGAATCGAATAAAACAGTAACAAAGAAGTCATCCAGAAGAAACTTACCCATCACAACGTTGGGATCGTTCCTTGCGTCAGCCTGACCAATCACGAAGGTGCGACCTAGGGCGCCATTGCCGTTATTGTTACTCCCGTTTTTGCCTCCATTGTTGTTCTCATTTCCTTGGTTGTTGTTCTGATTCTGATTCAGCTGAGGATAGTGCCTCTTGAAGTGACCCTCAGCACCGCACTGGAAGCATCCCTTATTACCTTGCTGGTGTTGCTGTTGGTTTTGGGGAGTTTGTGGCCGTTGTTGTCGATTCTGCTTTGCAGGACGTAAGCTTCGGCAATCTTTGGCTTTATGTCCAAACTTGTTACATCTCTGACAACGACCCTTGTTGCACGGCCTCCTGTGGTGCAAACTACATCGATTGCACTTAGGGTGATTTCCCCTGTATCCACCCTAACCTTTATTTCCCGAAAACTACTGACTGGGGCTCCTGTGTTCATCTGTCTTTCACCGCTGGGACTGAGACTGAGCTGGAGTGGAACCCTCGCCCGAATTTCCATCCCACTTGTGCTTGTTGTTACTGGGAGCATCAGTAGTAGTAGCGTTAATACGCTTGGGCAGCTTTCCCTCTTCCATCGCCTGATCGGTGAGCTGGTGTGCCAAACGAACGACTTGCTGGATTGTGGGAAGGTTGGCCGCACTTACAGACCCTTGGATTTCCGGGACTAAGCCCCTGAGGTATAGCTTGATTCGCCTAGGTATGGGTTGTGACATGTTAAGACATAAGGCAGCCAAGTCGTTGGACCTCTTTGTGTAGGCCTCAATTTCTGATCCCTCCATCTTCAAACCATAATACTCTGTTTCAAGTTCCAGAATGTCGTCCAGGTGGCAGAATTTTTCCTTAATCAAATCCTTGAAGTCGCTCCAGAGGATGGCATTCGCGTCTGCCAATCCGAGCATCTGAACTTGTGCGCTCCACCAAGAATACGCTTTCCCTTGCAACATGCTGGTAGCGTACTCTACTCGTTTCTAGCAGGGCTTTCACTCTCTTCGAATGTGTATTTGATTCTCCGAATCCAGTGTAGAAGGCCGATTGTCCCTTCAGTGCCGTCGAAAGTGGGAGGTTTGCATTTCAGGAACGCCCTGAAGGTGCCCATGCGTGTTTGAGAGTGCATGGGTTGACTCCCTGATTGGGTTGCTAAGGCTTCAGCAATCCGTTCGTCAATCAAGGTCGTCAGCTGACCCTGGGTCATGTCGAGACGTCCACTCATGATCTTCACATCGAAGGGACACACGTAAGAAAGGTGTCGCAAGTGCGTAAGTGTGGAGTGACATAAAAGAGTAAGCACGCAAGGTTCAAATAGCAGTTAATACACTAGCTAATGCATACTATATTCAAATGTGCTACTAGCAGATAGGTAATACAAACATAAACCATATTACCTATAATGTCGAGTCTTGCACGTGGAGCGAAGCGTCATTGTGGATCGTTGAGCACTGTACAGGTTATAGTCTGGTTTTAACAAAAAAAAACTTTTTTTTCCCTTATTAAAACCAAGTTCACTATAACCAATGGCTCTGATACCAATCTGTCACACCCCCAAAATCCACCATGCGGAGTACCACCGCTTGGAGGCGTGACGTGACCAGGATCAAGCCACCAATCATATTGAACAAGCATGTAAGTAGTTTGTAAAATCCAACACAATACAATTGGTGTCTAAACAAAACATAGTTTAAGTTACAAGCGGAAGCATAAAGTTTAAAACCAAATCATAAGTTTAAACGTTTCAAATGTTTAACATGGTACACAGTTGTCCATGTCCCACAACGACTCTTCCCACTCCGATGCAAGCTCCATAGATACCTAACGACCTGCAAGGCATGTAACAACGAATCAACAACAAAGTTGAGCGAGTTCACAGTTGGTTGTTTAGTTATAGTGTTTGTAAATCATTTGTTTATTTCGTAAACCAAGTATCTTATTAATTTGTATCGCGGTTTCCCAAACATGTTTGCGATGATTAATGGCCGGATCGCGGTTTCCAAAACATGTGTGCGATGATTAGTGGTCGTATCGCGGTTTCCCCAACATGTGTGCGAAGATTAGTGGGGGCTTCCCATGTGTCGACTAGTCGTATTTGTACGTGCCCTTCTTGATCCAAGGACCGTAGCGAGTGTGAGTGTAAGTAGGTTTTACGTACGTGCCCTCCAATCCGAGGACGGTGAAAAGTAGTTTAATAGTAATGATAGTACGAGTAGTTATTCAATCCCATTCCCAACCCACCGGGAATCCCATGCCTTAGGAGTGTGAACTCACCTCGGTTGCTCGGTTTGACTCTCAAATATAGCTAACAGTCAAGGTCGGTCAATCACGTCCTAGTATGATTTACCCGTTAGTCATTTAGTGGTTTTCAAATAGAGCACAAAGTTCCTACACGTATCTATCACATAACATGCATCACTTTAACGGTTCATGCCCATATAACCTTCCCATCTATTCCCCACTCATAGACAAATATACAACATTGCACATAACACTTTTATTGACACATAACATGTTATATCATTCTCGGATAACCTACCCGACATTTAGACACGCAAATCACAACCTATGTCATTTCAGCATTAATATTCAAAACCGGGCTGTTTTCGGACATTTTAATAAAATAGTTAACTTATTCCAAAAATTCCCAATTTTTTACAAAATGTCTTTAACGATCCAAATTTTATTGTGTAAAAATCTCGGGATCCAATTCATCACCAATATTTTATAAAAATTCATTTTCCGGACTGAACTCAGATTTCTCTTTTTTTGACCACAGTCCACGGAACAATTCATTAAAAATTCATTGTAAGTCCGATTTATGAAATTCGAGTGGGGTAATTACAGATACATTAGTTGTCATCTACTGTAGAAATTTCATGATCTAATTCATCATAGATTTCCAGTTATGACTAAAAACATAACACCTATTTTCAGCAGCAAAAATGCAGCTTGAGTTGCTGTTACAAAATGCCCCTTTAAAAATAGTAAACGAAGTCCAAAAATTATGATTCCAGTGCCATTAGAACCATATTTCATAATACATAAAAGCCAACCCTCAGCATAAAAATTATGGCCTAGTCCCCAGAGAATACTTTCTGCTTGCTTGAAATAAAAGCCAACCCTCAGCATAAAAAATGGTTGCAAATTCAAAAAGATAAATTATTATGAAAAACCATGTGTTGTTGTAAAGAAGATCCCCAAGGGGGACACACCAAAATTCAAGCCTTCATCTCAGCAAAATAATGAGCTCTCAAGGTTTCCCATTAACCCCTTACAGATATCATCTGTGGTATACTCACCTGTAAGACTGAATATTGGGATCTGGATACAGGAGTATATTCTTATGTGTGATACGCGGATAGGTTTAAGTCTTAAAATACTAATTCCGTATCTCGAATCAGTTGAACTTTGTGTGAAAATTTAAGTAGATCAGTATACTGACAATCTAAGTGAATTGTTTAGAACTTAAAGTCTAAAAAAGGTCAACGATGCTAGTGATTTGTCAAAAACTGATATGATCCTCTGTCACAAACTCACAAAAAGATGTTTGTATATAGTTTATTTCCGTAAATCCAAAAAGAGTTTTAGTGTGTTTTAGCATAAAGTTTTGAAAATCCAAAAAGATTTTATTTTCTTCTTATTTTTGACAACTGATGTTGAAAAGTTGATTTTCAAAATTCCAAGTGCTAAGCATGATGAACAATATTGGTTTGGGAGAGTTTGTTGGAAAAGAGAAATGATTTTTGAAAGGATTAAATGGATCATTAATTTGAAACCAAATTTTGATTATTGTATATTCAAAGTGGTGATATGAAGATGATTGAATGATAATCTACCAATTGTTTCTAATATTGTTAAAATTTTGAAAAATTAAGAAACTTATTTTTGGGTAGAGCATGTGTAGGAAAACCAGGCTACGATCCCTAGTTGATTGAAAGGGGGAGTCTGAAGATGTAAGAAAAGAGAATATAGAAGAGAAGATAGAAGATTAAGGATGCTTACATTGTCAGATACTTTGGAAAGAGCGTGAAGACTGATCAAGACTGAAGATGTGACACTTCGAAGACTCGACACTGAAGACTTCGTCAACATCCAAGGGGGAGTCTGTTGGTGCATATGTTTGTCGACTTCGTCTTGTATCGAGTCCTGTAATAGAATTGTTAGATCGAGTCACGCAGTTCGAGAAAATTGGAAAACAGTCATGAAATGACCATTTCACACGAAATGGCAGTTTCGTGCGAAATGGATTTGTGCCATTTCGTGCGAAATGGACATGACCATTTCGTGCGAAATGAAAATCCTATAAATAGGTGACTTGAGATTTCATTTGTAACTTTCGATTCCGGTAGCGAAGCTCTGCCGAAGTGTCTCCAGGTTGTAAAACATTGTTATATCAATAAACAAGACATTTAGAGTGAATATCAACCTGATTCAACACCGAAACATCTGATTCTGCCTCTCGTTTTGGTCTAGAACTCTTCTGAAAGACTCGTTTTGGTCGTTTCCCGATCCTACAAAAGGTGAGTGTCACTAAACCCCTATTTTTACTGCTTTGTATATATTTTGGGGGTAGAACACGCTAATAAATAGGGTTTAATAATGTTTTTGGAATAAAAAATACCTTTTTGATATAGATTATATATTTTCGTTGAAAATATATGGATTTGTGAAAATATATGTTTCGGGGATGAAACGGTTTTTGTTGAATATGTGTTTCGGGGATGAAACGGTTTTGTTGAATATATTTGTTTCGGGATGAAATGGGGATTGGTACGGTGTTTCCGAGGCGAAACAGACCGTAAAGTTGGGACGGATGCCGGCCTGGTCTCAAGGGACGGAGATTCAGGGGATTCGTACAACTTCGTGTATTAAATTTGTCATATTAGTTGGATATATATATATATATATTGTACGTGAGGCAGACATCATTTTGGTCTTGAGTGGACCCTGCGCCCTTGATGTCGTTTAATCAGTTAAGTATTGCACGTGAGGAATTGTTGGTAGATCTATCGGGTTGACAACCCCATCGTGACCAGTCGCTCCGTGTCATGTCAAACGATGAATTGATATTCTGTTTATTGTCTAGCTTTGATTATCCCTGCATTGTAAATATATAGTTCGTATTGTCTAGCTAATATACTAGTCTGAAAATTGACGCAATGAATTTAATATGCAAAACCTAGGTAAGAGTTTTATTGTCGGGTTGTTGAGCCGCGACGGAGGACCCATGGATTTTATTAAGGAAGTAAAATGGACTTTCTAAAAATTATATGGATGTTTTCAAAGAAACACATAATCAGAAAGTTTTCCTTTGGAATGAATTGTTTGTATGTGAATATGTGAACTCACCTTCCTTTGTATTGACACTTGATTTTAACGTGTTCTGCAGGTACTTGAGTTCGGCTTCGGGAATCATGGCGTATCTTGTGTTTGATGATGCATGTTGTGTTGTTTGAAAATGTTGGAAAACTTTTAAACTTTCTGGGATGTTTGTAATAAGATCCGTGTGGATCAAAGACAACTTAACTATGGGGTTGTGTCGTGTCTTAAAACGTAATGTTTAATAACTTATGTTTTAAAATAAAACAATATGTCCAACAATAAAATGCATTGTTCAACAAGATATAAATGGGCACCAACTTCCGTCACCACTACGTTTAATATTCCGCTACGACGTTTTTGGGGTGTGACAGAAAGGCTTCACGAGGCTCATTAATCAATCCTTACCTAAGAAGGCCTTTAAGGTAGATTACATAGAGTATATAATGAAGAAGAAACCTTATAAAGCCATAAGAGCTCAATTTTCATGTTGGTCAATAGAGGCCCTCCTTGATGAAATCATAAGGATTAAAAAGCTAAAACTTACTCCTCCAAATTGGAATGTTGGGAAAGGCCTAATGACAAAAAGGCACTTCAGCTAAAAAGTATGAAGGAGGATATGAAAGCTGCAAATTTTAGGACCATGAGGTCCATGGCAAGATGGGATGATCCAACAATCAAAGAGTGCTATAAAAAGTTGGAAATATTAAGAGAAAAAGAACCCTCAGCCCCAAAAAAACCAAACTATGAAGAAATAGACTTCCCATCAAAACACAATACACTAATAGATCCTACAAAATTTCCATCTACAAAGAACTTCTCAACAACATTTAGAAGCTATCTCAAGAAACAAAAAGAGATAATTGCGTAAGACCGAAAGAAATATGAAGATGATATGAGAAAGGAATGGATCAGGTGTGAACTCATGTATGGGCATGCAAATAAAAATCCAGAAGATCTACTAGGCCAAATTTTGGGAACACCAGCCTCTCCCAACTCATTAGAAATAACTCTAGTGGGGAGGTGCAAAAGATTCACTGAATAGTGCAAGTTAGACAAGGCAAGACATTAATTGACATTGCTCAGGGCTAGTGGGGAGGTGCAAAAGATTCACTGAATAGTGCATTTGGACTCAAAATTGAAGATCTCCAAGACCTGATATGTCTTCCACTAGAAAGGGACCCAGAAACACTTTCTCTCTGAACTTTGAACTATAATTCAAAGGGAAAATTAGAGAAAAGATAATGAGAAATAAAGATGGATCCAATAAGGGTAAGTTTTGGCATCATCTGTTCTATGGGGAGATTGTTGGACCTACAAAAGAATAGATGATGTTGGAAAGCCAAAACATCCCATTTCAGATCAAGAAATATCAAGACAGATGATACATTCTCTCCGCAAAGATAGTGAATCTTGAACACTAATCAAAACATCTGTTGAAATCCTTAAAACCACTGTTGAAGAAGAAACAAGCACCCATCAAGGCCAAAGCCCTGTTGAAGCGAAGCATTTTCAAGGAAGACCAAACATTTGTTTTGGCCAAACAGATGTTTGGAATACATCAAGAGCTGTTTGAAGATCATAGGCTTTAATATAACAATATTGTGCCTAGAACAGAGTTTTCATGTATTAGGTCAGATGATAGAACTCCGCAGATGTTTGCTAATATCCGAGGAATCTTTTTGTCACACCCCAATCGATGGCGGAATCATCAGGGCGTGGCACTAAGCGAATCAGATTGTTCATGAGAATCCATAACAACTATTAATGAAAATATTTTTAAGGTTCAATATCCCATACTATTAAACAAATAAAGCATAACAGTCATTACAAATATTTAGTCTCAAAAACAAGTTCCATTCCGACAACTTAGATTTTATATGGTGGGTTTCTAGACTCCTAACTTGTTTGCAGCACAACATCTAATCAACCTGTCACATACGTTAAAATAAAAGTCAATGCATAAAATGTAAAGGTGAGTACACAAGTTTGCATAGATAATAGTATGAAAAGCGTTTACGCATAACCAACATGTAACACGTAGAGAGGTGAATCAAGTAAGCTATCGACAATGATACAAGCAATACCAACATGACTGCGAGTTATAGAATGCGCGACACATGTCCACCACTGTGAACACGTGAAGTAATAACTTTAACAACCCTTGAACAAACAGGTGCTGAGTCCAAACTATAGTACTATCATTTCTAAGGGTGGCAAGCAGTAATCATTGTGTAAACATAACATACATGCATTCATCAAATCACATATGACATGCGAGAACGGTTAGCGTTTGTAAACCGTTCAAGTATTGTGTGCGTTATGTTTTGATAGAGAACGTATTTAATACCCAAAAGTCCGTTAAGAGAAAAAGGGTTCGAGTATACTCACAGTGTGCGTTTAGTAAGTAAACACAATCGGTTAGATTGAAGGCAGCGCTGAGTTAGCCTGTAAGCAAAATGTCGAGCGGGTTAAGTGTTGTAACAGTGTAGCCGACCGGATGGGTCCCATCCGGACGGATGGTCATCCGGACGGATGGTCATCCGGACGCATGGTCCTCCGGACGGATGTCCATTCGGACGGATGGTGATTCGAATGTTTGTGAGTGTTTGTGAGAATTTGAAGTTTAGTTAAAAGCTCATTTTTTAAACGCTTTTATAAAGGTCAGTTCATCCGAGCGGATGGTCATACGGATGGATGGCCATTCGGTCGAATGGTCTGTAGCTGATGTTTTGTAAAATTTCTATGTAAAAGTTTTGAGTTAACGGAGACGGCGTGACGACGGAATCAACCAACCGAACTTTACCAAGCCCAGTCCATCCGGATGGGCATTTCCCATACGGATAGAGGTGCTGTTCTTGATGAAGATTCTTGCTTGACCCGTTAATCGGTCCATCTCTTTGGTGGGAATCAGTTCCCGGGCCAACCTTAGACTAAGGAACGAGTCGAGAGTCTGTTTGAGTCCCGATTCCACCAGAATTTGTTCATAAATAGGTTGAAACGTGTGAAATCCTTTAGATTTTGAGTCAATCTCGGTTGAATGATGTTTCACAACAGTTTTCCTAAGCAAACTGGGTGAAAATCATCTCCGAAACGGCTGGAATCTAAGGTTTTTGAGGAAAAGTTAAAGTGTGTGTGTGATTTTGATGAAGAAGATGGAGTAGAAGTGATTAATGATGAGGAATGAAAAAGATTTGAGTGAGAAAGCTAACAAATCGGTCTTGAATCACGGGTTGAAGCTTGAGAGCGTTTGGGAGCGACTGAGTACGGATGAGAGGTGAAAATGTTGAAGTGAGACACAAGTCCACTATTTAAAGGCGAGGATGAGGTGCGCTTTCCGGATGGTGAATATCTCCGGATGGCAGCGTTCGAATGGGGTAGGTCCGGATGGCTCCATCCGGATCGGATGGGCTCCATCCGGTCGGATGGGCTCCATCCGGTCGGATGGTCCATTCGGACGACAGCCGAGCTTTTGTAAAATGAACTCTCGTTTCGCGTGCAGGATGCGGTTCAATGAGTTTGGTTGCATTAGTTAATATGTATACTTTAAGTATTTTAATGTCAGATCGAATGTAGCATTGCGTTGTGTTTCGTTGTGATAAATCAAATTGCGCGAGTAGCATTGAGTTTGCGTTGAGATAGCGTTTACGAGTAACAATACCCAAAATAAGCACACACAAATAATTGAGTAAACAAGTAAACACATAATTAACACAAATAAATAGATAACCAATTCCGCGTTTCGAGTTTGCGTTGAGTTGCGTTACGATGAGCGTTGTGGTAATAAGCGATTAAATAATCGATAAAATACGTTAAATAGAGATGTGAAATGCGTTAAATAAGCGTCATGAAATGCGTTTAAAATATAGTTAGACTCATAGCGTTAATCGAATCTCGGAGTACAAATGTTTACGAGAGAAGTGCCGGCTACAAGGAACAACCAAAGGTACGGGTTGTTACACTTTTCTGTTAAGAATGTTAGATGTCACTATCAAGGTGACGTCAGCTGATTGCAAACAGAGCTTTTGTACTTGTATAAATAGATCTCAAATGTAAGAGATTTATTCATCACTTCACATCACATCACAAAACATTTCTTTTGTACAAATAACATTCAGTGAGTGATCAGGTTGGGTTGGGAGGGAGCTTGTATAATCATTTGACTGTAATTGTAATCATTTGATTCAATGAAAAACAATTTTGATATATTCCTAATTGTGTGTTTATATTATTTGAGTAACAATTATAATTGTTTGATCTTTATTTCTTAAACTCAGTAGTTCACAAAGACTTAGACCCTAACAAGTGGAATGCTCAAAGTAAAACTCATAAATCGTCACTTCAAAAAGGTAATGAGAATCCAAAATGATAAAAGCGTGCAAATGCCAATGAATGACAAATAAGTGAAGAGTCCACAACCTGTTGGAAAGTTCTGTCTTGTATTATATATAAAAACATTTTTAATGGATATTTGTGATATTAGTCGAAGAAACCCAAGTTTCTTGAAGGATTCTTTTATTTGGAATTCCTTAATACTTATTTCTAGCACAACAGAAAAATACTAGTCGATTTTATGTGAATGTTACATGACAAGATATTCTAGTTATTAAAATACATCCTTAATATCTAAAAATGTAAGATCCAAGTTTTCAAGGAAATGCAAAAATGTTACATTCGGATAAAAGACGTTACTTTGAAAAAACATATAAAAAATATTTTTATAAATCTACAGTTTTGTTTTTGTTTGTAGTGAGTAAAATGGTTGGATGGGACATGTGTGGTGCAATCCCATATGCCGCTACTAGATGCTATTCCTTTTTTGCTAAACGTGTTCTTGGATGTATCATTGAATGGATGGATATGATTTATAATGAAAATTCTTTAGTTGAAAAGTCCGAGATGAAAAGTCTTTAGAAGTAAAGAGAGAAGAAATTATAGTGTCTATCCCAAAGCCAGCCTAGAACAAAAAAAAAAAAGAAATCGTGCCAAAGTAAGGTACAAAGAAAATGGATAAGATATCTTTGGTGTACTTATTTGTTCATTAATAATATCATGGAGCCTATTTCTTTCTTTGATTATCAATTACTTATGTATACTTAACTTTGAAAGGAAGTCGATTATACTAATTCCTCAATTTTCTAGTTTTTATTCTGCGTGTTTTACTCTATTTTTCACTTATACCTCTATACTTTGGGTTTTTCCACATTTATATTTCTCTTTTTTTCACTGATTTACTTTATTGCCCCTACAGTTTAATAAAGTTATGAACTTCAAATAAGCGACAAGTCCACATCCAAAAACATAAGGCCAAAAATTTCCAATTATATATGTATAACAATAATCATTTGTAACATCCCAGTTTTTGGCATTAGAGTGTTTTGAACAAAGATACTCGATGAGGTTTAACTACGAAATGGCTAACGGTGGTGAACGTGATAAGTTGGTCTTAAAAACTCTAAGGGGCCTAGTTGCAATTAAGTAAAGTGGTTTTAATAAATCTTTGGTAACAAAATAAAATAGAATAAAAAGTATACGGACCTTTTTGTAAATATAGTATTAAATACAAAGATATAAACCCTAGCTACCCAGGGAGAAAGGGAGGGAAACGGCGGGGGATATAAGAGGCGACCAGGGTGGTTTTGGGTTCGTTTGATTATCCGAATCGAATACGAGGTAAACGCTTGTACCGTCTATTCGTTTTTTGTTTTTCGGTTTACATCGGGTTCTAGGGCATGGTTTCGGTCGGTTTGCGAAGACACACGAAGTGACGTGGTGGTCACATGTGGTTGCAGGGATTGTGTTTTGTGATGATCGGGTCAGGTAGCGATGGTGCGTGATGGTGTGTAGGTTGGTGGATAACGATGACGTGGAGATGACTAGGGATTAACGGAAAAGATTTGTAGATATTGTAATAGTTGTAATTATTTTATTTGGGGATTAACGGAAAAGATTTGTAGATTTGTAGATGACTGTGGTTGCCTGTGGTTGATTATTTCTTAATGATAATCATCCTCAGTCAAATTCTCATCAGTATTTTTCTTCTTTTATGGCATCATGATTTTTATTATGTTAAAGCTAGTTGGTTGCGGTAGCTGACAATAAAGTTATCTTTGACTTACTAGCAGAAACGACCCACCAGCATCTTAACTACTTGGGTTAGAACTTGTGGTGGGGTTTATTATAAAACATATCATTGCGATGTGATTTATAAGGAAAAGTCTTCGGTTGACATCTCATATGTCGTTACAAGATGCCATTCCTTTTTAGCAAGATGCCATATGCCGTTACAAGATGCCATATGCCGTTACAAGATGCCATTCCTTTTTAGCAAAACATATTTTTGGACGTATCATTGCGATATGATTTATAAGGAAAAGTCTTCGGTTGAAAAGTCCGAGAGGAAAAGTCTTTAGAAGATAATAGAGAAAAAATTATATTGCCTTTCACAAGGATTGGAACAAGCAACTTATAAAAAAAAAATGGATCCAAAGTAACCTACCAAGAAAACAATAATATTTTTTTTTTGTGTACTTATTTATTTATGGACAATATCATGTAGTCTATTTTCTTTCTTCTGTTATCAAATAACTGTATATACTTACATTTTGAATGGACGTCTACTATACTAATTCCTCAATAGTAGACTTTTTTTTTCTTTTTGGTGTTTTACTATAGTTTTCACTTATACCTCTATACATTAGACTTTTCCATTAACATCCCTAGGATTTAGTTACGTTTTTATATTTTACTTTTTTAAGTATTTCAATTTACCATCCCTCCACTTTAATTAAGTTATCACTTAGTGAACTTTAAATACGCCGGTTAACATCAAAAAACTAAGGCCCAAAATTTTACAATTATTTATTTCTTAATGATAATCATCCTCAGTCAAATTCTCATTAGTATTTTTCTTCTTTTATGGCACCATGATTTTTATTATGTTAAAGCTAGTTGGTTGCGGTAGCTAACAATAAAGTTATCTTTGGCTTACTAGCAGAAACGACCCACCAGCATCCTAACTACTTGGGTAGAACTTGTGGTGGGGTTTATTATAAAACATATCATTGCGATGTGATTTATAAGGAAAAGTCTTCGGTTGACATCCCATATATCGTTACAAGATGCCATTCCTTTTTAGCAAGATACCATATGCCGTTACAAGATGTCATTCTTTTTAGCAAAAACATATTTTTGGACGTATCATTGTGATGTGATTTATAAGGAAAAGTCTTCGGTTGAAAAGTCCCAAATGAAAAGTCTTTAGAAGATAATGGAGAAAAAATTATATTGCCTTTCACAAGGATTGGAACAAGCAACTTATAAAAAAAAAGGAAATGGATCCAAAATAACCTACCAAGAAAACAATAATATTTTTTTTGGTGTACTTATTTATTTATGGACAATATCATGGAGTCTATTTTCTTTCTTCTGTTATCAAATAACTGTATATACTTACATTTTGAAAGGACATCTACTATACTAATTCCTCAATAGTAGAGTTTTTTTTTTCTTTTTGGTGTTTTACTATAGTTTTCACTTATACCTCTATACATTAGACTTTTCCATTAACATCCCTAGGATTTAGTTACGTTTTTATATTTTACTTTTTTAAGTATTTCGATTTACCATCCCTCCACTTTAATTAAGTTATCACTTAGTGAACTTTAAATACGACGGTTAACATCAAAAAATTAAGGCCCAAAATTTTACAATTATTTATTTCTTAATGATAATCATCCTCAGTCAAATTCTCATCAGTATTTTTCTTCTTTTATGGCAGCATGATTTTTATTATTTTAAGGCTAGTTGGTTGCGGTAGCTAACAATAAAGTTATCTTTGGCTTACTAGCAGAAACGACCCACCAGCATCCTAACTACTTGGGTTAGAACTTGTGGTGGGGTTTATTATAAAACATATCATTGCGATATGATTTATAAGGAAAAGTCTTCGGTTGACATCCCATATGTCGTTACAAGATGCCATTCCTTTTTAGCAAGATGTCATATGCCGTTACAAGATGCCATTCCTTTTTAGCAAAACATATTTTTGGACGTATCATTGTGATGTGATTTATAAGGAAAAGTCTTAGGTTGAAAAGTCCGAGATGAAAAGTCTTTAGAAGATAATAGAGAAAAAATTATATTGCCTTTCACAAGGATTGGAACAAGCAACTTATAAAAAAAAAAATGGATCCAAAGTAACCTACCAAGAAAACAATAATATTTTTTTGGTGTACTTATTTATTTATAAACAATATCATGGAGTCAATTTTCTTTCTTCTGTTATCAAATAACAGTATATACTTACATTTTGAAAGGAAGTCTACTTTACTAATTCATCAATAGTAGAGTTTTTTTTTTCTTTTTGGTGTTTTACTATAGTTTTCACTTATACCTCTGTACATTAGACTTCCCCATTAACATCCTTAGGATTTAGTTACGTTTTTATATTTTACTTTTTTAAGTATTTCAATTTACCATCCCTCCACTTTAATTAAGTTATCACTTAGTGAACTTTAAATACGCCGGTTAACATCAAAAAACTAAGGCCCAAAATTTTACAATTATTTATTTCTTAATGATAATCATCCTCAGTCAAATTCTCATCAGTACTTTTCTTCTTTTATGGCACCATGATTTTTATTATGTTAAAGCTAGTTGGTTGCGGTAGCTAACAATAAAGTTATCTTTGGCTTCCCAGCATAAAAGACCCACCAGCATCCTAACTACTTGGGTTAGAACTTGTGGTGGGGTTTATTATAAAACATATCATTGCGATGTGATTTATAAGGAAAAGTCTTCGATTGACATCCTATATGTCGTTACAAGATGCCATTCCTTTTTAGCAAGATGCCATATGCCGTAACAAGATGCCATTCCTTTTTAGCAAAACATATTTTTGGACGTATCATTGCGATATGATTTATAAGGAAAAGTCTTCGGTTGAAAAGTCCGAGAGGAAAAGTCTTTAGAAGATAATAGAGAAAAAATTATATTGCCTTTCACAAGGATTGGAACAAGCAACTTATAAAAAAAAAAAATGGATCCAAAGTAACCTACCAAGAAAACAATAATATTTTTTTTTGTGTACTTATTTATTTATAAACAATATCATGGAGTCAATTTTCTTTCTTCTGTTATCAAATAACAGTATATACTTACATTTTGAAAGGAAGTCTACTTTACTAATTCATCAATAGTAGAGTTTTTTTTTTCTTTTTGGTGTTTTACTATAGTTTTCACTTATACCTCTGTACATTAGACTTCCCCATTAACATCCTTAGGATTTAGTTACGTTTTTATATTTTACTTTTTTAAGTATTTCAATTTACCATCCCTCCACTTTAATTAAGTTATCACTTAGTGAACTTTAAATACGCCGGTTAACATCAAAAAACTAAGGCCCAAAATTTTACAATTATTTATTTCTTAATGATAATCATCCTCAGTCAAATTCTCATCTGTATTTTTCTTCTTTTATGGCACCATGATTTTTATTATGTTAAAGCTAGTTGGTTGCGGTAGCTAACAATAAAGTTATCTTTGGCTTACTAGCAGAAACGACCCACCAGCATCCTAACTACTTGGGTAGAACTTGTGGTGGGGTTTATTATAAAACATATCATTGCGATGTGATTTATAAGGAAAAGTCTTCGGTTGACATCCCATATGTCGTTACAAGATGCCATTCCTTTTTAGCAAGATGCCATATGCCGTTACAAGATGCCATTCCTTTTTAGCAAAACATATTTTTTGGACGTATCATTGCGATATGATTTATAAGGAAAAGTCTTCGGTTGAAAAGTCCGAGAGGAAAAGTCTTTAGAAGATAATAGAGAAAAAATTATATTGCCTTTCACAAGGATTGGAACAAGCAACTTATAAAAAAAAAAAAAGAAATGGATCCAAAGTAACCTACCAAGAAAACAATAATATTTTTTTTTTGTGTACTTATTTATTTATGGACAATATCATGGAGTCTATGTTCTTTCTTCTGTTATCAAATAACTGTATATACTTACATTTTGAATTGACGTCTACTATACTAATTCCTCAATAGTAGAGTTTTTTTTTCTTTTTGGTGTTTTACTATAGTTTTCACTTATACCTCTATACATTAGACTTTTCCATTAACATCCCTAGGATTTAGTTACGTTTTTATATTTTACTTTTTTAAGTATTTCAATTTACCATCCCTCCACTTTAATTAAGTTATCACTTAATGAACTTTAAATACGCCGGTTAACATCAAAAAACTAAGGCCCAAAATTTTACAATTATTTATTTCTTAATGATAATCATCCTCAGTCAAATTCTCATCAGTATTTTTCTTCTTTTATTGCACCATGATTTTTATTATGTTAAAGCTAGTTGGTTGCGGTAGCTAACAATAAAGTTATCTTTGGCTTACTAGCAGAAACGACCCACCAACATCCTAACTACTTGGGTAGAACTTGTGGTGGGGTTTATTATAAAACATATCATTGCGATGTGATTTATAAGGAAAAGTCTTCGGTTGACATCCCATATATCGTTACAAGATGCCATTCCTTTTTAGCAAGATACCATATGCCGTTACAAGATGTCATTCTTTTTAGCAAAAACATATTTTTGGACGTATCATTGTGATGTGATTTATAAGGAAAATTCTTCGGTTGAAAAGTCACAGATGAAAAGTCTTTAGAAGATAATAGAGAAAAAATTATATTGCCTTTCACAAGGATTGGAACAAGCAACTTATAAAAAAAAAAGGAAATGGATCCAAAGTAACCTACCAAGAAAACAATAATATTTTTTTTGGTGTACTTATTTATTTATGGACAATATCATGGAGTCTATTTTCTTTCTTCTGTTATCAAATAACTGTATATAGTTACATTTTGAAAGGGCATCTACTATACTAATTCCTCAATAGTAGAGTTTTTTTTTTCTTTTTGGTGTTTTACTATAGTTTTCACTTATACCTCTATACATTAGACTTTTCCATTAACATCCCTAGGATTTAGTTACGTTTTTATATTTTACTTTTTTAAGTATTTCGATTTACCATCCCTCCACTTTAATTAAGTTATCACTTAATCAACTTTAAATACGCCGGTTAACATCAAAAAATTAAGGCCCAAAATTTTACAATTATTTATTTCTTAATGATAATCATCCTCAGTCAAAATCTCATCAGTATTTTTCTTCTTTTATGGTACCATGATTTTTATTATTTTAAGGCTAGTTGGTTGCGGTAGCTAACAATAAAGTTATCTTTGGCTTACTAGCAGAAACGACCCACCAGCATCCTAACTACTTTGGTTAGAACTTGTGGTGGGGTTTATTATAAAACATATCATTGCGATATGATTTATAAGGAAAAGTCTTCGGTTGACATCCCATATGTCGTTACAAGACGCCATTCCTTTTTAGCACGATGTCATATGCCGTTACAAGATGCCATTCCTTTTTAGCAAAACATATTTTTGGACGTATCATTGCGATGTGATTTATAAGGAAAAGTCTTAGGTTGAAAAGTCCGAGATGAAAAGTCTTTAGAAGATAATAGAGAAAAAATTATATTGCATTTCACAAGGATTGGAACAAGCAACTTATAAAAAAAAAAAAAGAAATGGATCCAAAGTAACCTACCAAGAAAACAATAATATTTTTTTGGTGTACTTATTTATTTATAAACAATATCATGGAGTCTATTTTCTTTCTTCTGTTATCAAATAAGTGTATATACTTACATTTTGAAAGGACGTCTACTTTACTAATTCCTCAATAGTAGAGTTTTTTTTTTCTTTTTGGTGTTTTACTATAGTTTTCACTTATACCTCTATACATTAGACTTCCCCATTAACATCCTTAGGATTTAGTTACGTTTTTATATTTTACTTTTTTAAGTATTTCAATTTACCATCCCTCCACTTTAATTAAGTTATCACTTAGTGAACTTTAAATACGCCGGTTATCATCAAAAAACTAAGGCCCAAAATTTTACAATTATTTATTTTTTAATGATAATCATCCTCAGTCAAATTCTCATCAGTATTTTTCTTCTTTTATGGCACCATGATTTTTATTATGTTAAAGCTAGTTGGTTGCGGTAGCTAACAATAAAGTTATCTTTGGCTTACCAACATAAAAGACCCACCAGCATCCTAACTACTTGGGTTAGAACTTGTGGTGGGGTTTATTATAAAACATATCATTGCGATGTGATTTATAAGGAAAAGTCTTCGATTGACATCCTATATGTCGTTACAAGATGCCATTCCTTTTTAGCAAGATGCCATATGCCGTTACAAGATGCCATTCCTTTTTAGCAAAACATATTTTTGGATGTATCATTGCGATGTGATTTATAAGGAAAAGTCTTCGGTTGAAAATTCCGAGATGAAAAGTCTTTAGAAGATAATAGAGAAAAAAATTATATTGCCTTTCACAAGGATTGGAACAAGCAACTTATAAAAAAAATGGATCCAAAGTAACCTACCAAGAAAACAATAATAATTTTTTTGGTGTACTTATTTATTTATGGACAATATCATAGAGTCTATTTTCTTTCTTCTGTTATCAAAGAACTGTATATACTTACATTTTGAAATGACGTCTACTATACTAATTCCTCAATATTGGAGTTTTTTTTTTCTTTTTGGTGTTTTACTATATTTTTCACTTATACCTCTATACATTAGACTTTTCCGTTAACATCCCTAGGATTTAGTTACGTTTTTTATATTTTACTTTTTTAAGTATTTCAATTTACCATCCATCCACTTTAATTATCACTTAGTGAACTTTAAATACGCCGGTTAACATCAAAAAATTAAGGCCCAAAATTTTACAATTATTTATTTCTTAATGATAATCATCCTCAGTCAAATTCTCATCAGTATTTTTCTTCTTTTATGGCACCATGATTTTTATTATGTTAAAGCTAGTTGGTTGCGGTAGCTAACAATAAAGTTATCTTTGGCTTACTAGCAGAAACGACCCACCAGCATCCTAACTACTTGGGTTAGAACTTGTGGGGGGGGGGGGGGGGGGGGGGGTTTATTATAAAACATATCATTGCGATGTGATTTATAAGGAAAAGTCTTCGGTTGACATCCCATATGTCGTTACAAGATGTCATTCCTTTTTAGCAAGATGTCATATGCCGTTACAAGATGTCATTCCTTTTTAGCAAAACATATTTTTGGACGTATCATTGCGATGTGATTTATAAGGAAAAGTCTTCGGTTGAAAAGTCCGAGACGAAAAGTCTTTAGAAGATAATAGAGAAAAAATTTTATTGCCATTCACAAGGATTGGAACAAGCAACTTATAAAAAAAAAAAAGAAATGAATCCAAAGTAACCTACCAAGAAAACAATAATATTTTTTTTTGGTATACTTATTTATTTATGGACAATATCATGGAGTCTATTTTCTTTCTCCTGTTAACTGTTAACTGTTAACTGTATATACTTACATTTTGAAAGGACGTCTACTATACTAATTCCTCAATAGTAGAGTTTTTTTTTCTTTTTGGTGTTTTACTATAGTTTTCACTTATACCTCTATACATTAGACTTTTCCATTAACATCCCTAGGATTTAGTTACGTTTTTATATTTTACTTTTTTTAGTATTTCGATTTACCATCCCTCCACTTTAATTGTGTGTTCATATTATTTGAGTAACAATTATAAATGTTTGATCTTTATTTCTTAAACTCACTAGTTCACAAAGACTTTGATCCTAACATGTGGAATGATCAAAGTAAAACTCATAAATCGTCACTTGAAAAAGGTAATGAGAATCCAAAATGATAAAAGAATGCACATGCCAATGAATGACAAATAAGTGAAGAGTCCACAACCTATTGGAAAGTTATGACAAATCACTAACGGTTGTATTATATTTAAAAACTTTTTAATGGATATTTGTGATATTGGTCGAAGAAACCCAAGTTTCTTGAAGGATTCTTTTATTTGGAATTCCTAAATACTTATTTCTAGCACAATAGAAAAATACTAGTCGATTTTATGTGAATGATACATTTTTTTTGTTTTGAAAGGAGAACTTCAATAAAGAAACAACGCCGGCCAAAAACCAGGCCGACAAAAAACTACAACAAGATTACATTATAAAAATTTACACCAACTATCTCACCCAATATCCCTATACATCGATCTATTAGAAAACCATAAATATCCTAAAGACTTTATCTCACTGGTAATTCTTTCAATTCTAACCGGTAACAAGATATTCTAGTAAAATACAACCTTAATATCTAAAAATGTAAGATCCAAGTTTTCAAGGAAATGCATAAAAGTTACAATCGGATAAAAGACGTTACTGTTAAAAAACCTATAAAAACAATATTTTTATAAATCTACAGTTTTGTTTTGTTTTTTTTTTTTTTTTTTGTAGTGAGTAAAATGGTTGGATGAGACATGTGTGGTGCTATCCCATATGTCGCTACTAGATGTTATTCCTTTTTTGCTAAACATGTTTTGGACGTATCATTGAATGGATGTGATATATAATGAAAATTCTTTAGTTGAAAAGTTTAAGATGAAAAGTCTTTAGAAGTAAAGAGAGAAGAAATTATAGTATCTATCCCAAAGCCTGCCTTGAACAAAACAAAAAAAAAAATAAAAAAAAATGGTGCCAAAGTAAGGTAAAAAAAAAATGGAATGGATAACATATCTTTGGTGTACTTACTTATTTATTCATGAATAATATCATGGAGCCTATTTCTTTCTTTGATTATCAATTAATTATGTATACTTAACTTTGAAAGGAAGTTGATTATACTAATTTCTCAATTGTCAAGTTTTTATTATGCGTCTTTTACCCTATTTTTCACTTATAACTCTTTGGGCTTTTCCATTACTACCCCACAACATTTGTATTTCTCTTTTTTTAACGTTATTATTGCCTCTACACTTTAATAAATAAATAAGCGAAAATTCCACATCCAAATACATAGGGCCAAAAAATTCCAATTATATATGTATTAACAATCATCATTCCTAATCACAATGTTTTTTTATTATGTGAAAGGTAGTTGGTTGTAGTAGCGGACTAAAAAGTTGGTTTTAACTTACTTGGAGTTACACCCCACTAGCACCTAACAACTCGAGTTCGAACTTGTGATGGGGGTTTATTCTGCCTTCTATTCTTTTTAATATTACCTGACTTTTTATATGTTTTTGGTATTTATTTTTTTTTTTTGAATGGCTCAGCGGAACAAATTCTAATAAAAAAATGTTATTTTTTTATTTAGTTTCCTTAATATCCTTTTATTTTTATTTACAAATTCTAATACTCCTGTTATGTCAACGTTTTTTGTACCGTTCTGACCAAGACTTGCTTGAGTAACTGGCTATGGATTTATCTGTCGACACTTCAAACATAGTTGAGCTAGAGTTACAATTCTTCCAATTAAAGTAGTGGATGCAGATAATGGGATAAGCCCTCAAACTAAATTAATGTTTATATTAATGTTTTGACATTCTCAAAACTCGCATCACGCGAGTCACATTACTAGTTACAAAACATAACGGATAGAGGTAGATGTTACTAAGAATCATAAAGATTGAAACTTGTAGATATTCATAAAAGAAAAAAAATTATTACCATGAAACATATTACAAAAATATTTAAAATATAATAATAATTGACCTCATATATATCTCAACATAGTAGGTCCAAAGCTGGGAGTCCGCACACCTTTAAATTCGTATATGTGTATGCATATATACGTCAAAATTCCTTGTACTCCCAATGAAATTTTGATATCAACATGTCGCTATGGTAGCTAAGTAAGCGTAAAAAAATGTGTGGTGCTATCCCATATGCCGTTATCAGATGTCATTCCTTTTTAGCAAAACATGTTTTTGGACGTATCATTGCGATGTCATTTACAAGGAAAAGTCTTCTGTTGAAAAGTTCGAGACGAAAAGTCTTTAGAAGTTAAGAGAGAAAAAAATTATATAGTCATTCACAAGGATTGGAACAAGCAACTTATTAAAAAAAAAGAGTAAAGTCCTATTTGAGTCTCTGTGTTTTGTGCAATTTAACCATTTGAATCCAAAAACTAAAAATGTATTGATTTGAGTCCCTGTGATTTCTAATTTTAACCATTTGAATCCAAAAATAAACAACATCCAAATCAGAAACATTTGGTTTTTGGATTCAAATGGTTAAAATTAGAGATCACAGTGACTCAAATGGTTAAAATTAGAGACCACATAGACTCAAATCAAGACGTCATTCCTTATTAACAAAACATATTTTTGGACGTATCATTGCGATGTGATTTATAAGGAAAAGTCTTCGGTTGAAAAGTCCGAGACGAAAAGTCTTTAGAAGATAATAGAGAAAAAATAATATTGCCTTTCATAAGGATTGGAACAAACAACTTAAAAAAAAAATGGATCAAAAGTAAGCTACCAGGAAAGCAATAATATATTTTTTGATGTACTTATTTATTTATGGATAATATCATGGTATCTATTTTCTTTCTTCTATCATTAGAGAATGATATATACTTACATTTTGAAAGGACATCCACTATACTAATTCCTCAATCCTCTAGTTTTTTTTTTCGCTTTTTCGTGTTTTACTATAGTTTTCACCTACCTCTATACTTTAGGCTTTTCCATTAACACCCCTACGATTTAGTTAAGTTTTTAAATTTTACTTTTTCTAACTATTTCAATTTACCACCCCTCCACTTTAAATAAGTTATCACTTAGTGAACTTTAAATAAGCCGGTTAACATAAAAAAACTAAGGCCCAAAATTTTACAATTATTTATTTCTTAATGATAATCATCCTCAGTCAAATTCTCATCAGTATTTTTCTTCTTTTATGGCATCATGATTTTTATTATGTTAAAGCTAGTTGGTTGCGGTAGCTGACAATAAAGTTATCTTTGACTTACTAGCAGAAACGACCCACCAGCATCCTAACTACTTGGGTTTGAACTTGTGGTGGGGTTTATTATAAAACATATCATTGCGATGTGATTTATAAGGAAAAGTCTTCGGTTGACATCCCATATGTCGTTACAAGATGCCATTCCTTTTTAGCAAGATGCCATATGCCGTTACAAGATGCCATTCCTTTTTAGCAAAACATATTTTTGGAAGTATCATTGCGATATGATTTATAAGGAAAAGTCTTCGGTTGAAAAGTCCGAGAGGAAAAGTCTTTAGAAGATAATAGAGAAAAAATTATATTGCCTTTCACAAGGATTGGAACAAGCAACTTATAAAAAAAGAAGAAGAAATGGATCCAAAGTAACCTACCACGAAAACAATAATATTTTTTTTTTGGTGTACTTATTTATTTATGGACAATAGCATGAAGTCTATTTTCTTTCTTCTGTTATCAAATAACTGTATATACTTACATTTTGAATGGACATCTACTATACTAATTCCTCAATAGTAGAGTTTTTTTTTCTTTTTGGTGTTTTACTATAGTTTTCACTATACATTAGACTTTTCCATTAACATCCCTAGGATTTAGTTACGTTTTTATATTTTACTTTTTTAAGTATTTCAATTTACCATCCCTCCACTTTAATTAAGTTATCACTTAGTGAACTTTAAATACACCGGTTAACATCAAAAAACTAAGGCCCAAAATTTTACAATTATTTATTTCTTAATGATAATCATCCTCAGTCAAATTCTCATCAGTATTTTTCTTCTTTTATGGCACCATGATTTTTATTATGTTAAAGCTAGTTGGTTGCGGTAGCTAACAATAAAGTTATCTTTGGCTTACTAGCAGAAACGACCCACCAGCATTCTAACTACTTGGGTAGAACTTGTGGTGGGGTTTATTATAAAACATATCATTGCGATGTGATTTATAAGGAAAAGTCTTCGGTTGACATCCCATATATCGTTACAAGATGCCATTCCTTTTTAGCAAGATACCATATGCCGTTACAAGATGCCATTCTTTTTAGCAAAACATATTTTTGGACGTATCATTGTGATGTGATTTATAAGGAAAAGTCTTCGGTTGAAAAGTCCGAGATGAAAAGTCTTTAGAAGATAATAGAGAAAAAATTATATTGCCTTTCACAAGGATTGGAACAAGCAACTTATAAAAAAAAAGGAAATGGATCCAAAGTAACCGACCAAGAAAACAATAATATTTTTTTTGGTGTACTTATTTATTTATGGACAATATCTTGGAGTCTATTTTCTTTCTTCTGTTATCAAATAACTGTATATACTTACATTTTGAAAGGACATCTACTATACTAATTCCTTATACCTCTATACATTAGACTTTTCCATTAACATCCCTAGGATTTAGTTACGTTTTTATATTTTACTTTTTTAAGTATTTCGATTTACCATCCCTCCATTTTAATTAAGTTATCACTTTAGTGAACTTTAAATACGCCGGTTAACATAAAAAAATTAAGGCCCAAAATTTTACAATTATTTATTTCTTAATGAAAATCATCCTCAGTCAAATTCTCATCAGTATTTTTCTTCTTTTATGGCACCATGATTTTTATTATTTTAAGGCTAGTTGGTTGCGGTAGCTAACAATAAAGTTATCTTTGGCTTACTAGCAGAAAAGACCCACCAGCATCCTAACTACTTGGGTTAGAACTTGTGGTGGGGTTTATTATAAAACATATCATTGCGATGTGATTTATAAGGAAGAGTCTTCGGTTGACATCCCATATGTCGTTACAAGATGCCATTCCTTTTTAGCAAGATGTCATATCAGTGGCGGAACTAGACCTTCAACTTAGTGGTATCCCAAAATTTTTTAGCGGTGTTCTCGTACTTGTTCAGGGGTGTCCTGTGTATAAAAATCGGAAAAAAAGGGGTGTCCTGAGTATAAAAATCGGGAATTTTTTTTTTTTTTACACTACTGGTCAAAACTTGAGCCGTAGCCCGGGCTACGCCCGTTAAGCCTACAGGTCCGCCCCTGTGTCATATGCCGTTACAAGATGCCATTCCGTTTTAGCAAAACATATTTTTGGACGTATCATTGCGATGTGATTTATAAGGAAAAGTCTTAGGTTGAAAAGTCCGAGATGAAAAGTCTTTAGAAGATAATAGAGAAAAAATTATATTGCCTTTCACAAGGATTGGAACAAGCAACTTATAAAAAAAAAAAAAAGAAATGGATCCAAAGTAACCTACCAAGAAAACAATAATATTTTTTTTGGTGTACTTATTTATTTATAAACAATATCATGGAGTCTATTTTCTTTCTTCTGTTATCAAATAACTGTATATACTTACATTTTGAAAGGACGTCTACTTTACTAATTCCTCAATAGTAGAGTTTTTTTTTTTCTTTTTGGTGTTTTACTATAGTTTTCACTTATACCTCTATACATTAGACTTCCCCATTAACATTCTTAGGATTTAGTTACGTTTTTATATTTTACTTTTTTAAGTATTTCAATTTACCATCCCTCCACTTTAATTAAGTTATCACTTAGTGAACTTTAAATACGCCGGTTAACATCAAAAAACTAAGGCCCAAAATTTTACAATTATTTATTTCTTAATGATTATCATCCTCAGTCAAATTCTCATCAGTATTTTTCTTCTTTTATGGCACCATGATTTTTATTATGTTAAAGGTAGTTGGTTGCGGTAGCTAACAATAAAGTTATCTTTGGCTTACTAGCATAAAAGACCCACCAGCATCCTAACTACTTGGGTTAGAACTTGTGGTGGGGTTTATTATAAAACATATCATTGCGATGTGATTTATAAGGAAAAGTCTTCGGTTGACATCCCATATGTCGTTACAAGATGTCATTCCTTTTTAGCAAGATGCCATATGCCGTTACAAGATGCCATTCCTTTTTAGCAAAACATATTTTTGGACGTATCATTGCGATGTGATTTATAAGGAAAAGTCTTCGGTTGAAAAGTCCGAGACGAAAAGTCTTTAGAAGATAATAGAGAAAAAATTTTATTGCCTTTCACAAGGTTTGGAACAAGCAACTTATAAAAAAAAAAAAAAAGAAATGGATCCAAAGTAACCTACCAAGAAAACAATAATATTTTTTTTGGTATACTTATTTATTTATGGACAATATCATGGAGTCTATTTTCTTTCTCCTGTTATCAAATAACTGTATATACTTACATTTTGAAAGGACGTCTACTATACTAATTCCTCAATAGTAGAGTTTTTTTTTTTCTTTTTGGTGTTTTACTATAGTTTTCACTTATACCTCTATACATTAGACTTTTCCATTAACATCCCTAGGATTTAGTTACGTTTTTATATTTTACTTTTTTAAGTATTTCAATTTACCATCCCTCCACTTTAATTGTGTGTTCATATTATTTGAGTAACAATTATAAATGTTTGATCTTTATTTCTTAAAAGCACTAGTTCACAAAGACTTTGATCCTAACATGTGGAATGATCAAAGTAAAACTCATAAATCGTCACTTGAAAAAGGTAATGAGAATCCAAAATGATAAAAGAATGCACATGCCAATGAATGACAAATAAGTGAAGAGTCCACAACCTATTGGAAAGTTATGACAAATCACTAACGGTTGTATTATATTTAAAAACTTTTTAATGGATATTTGTGATATTGGTCGAAGAAACCCAAGTTTCTTGAAGGATTCTTTTATTTGGAATTCCTAAATACTTATTTCTAGCACAATAGAAAAATACTAGTCGATTTTATGTGAATGATACATTTTTTTTTGTTTTGAAAGGAGAACTTCAATAAAGAAACAACGCCGGCCAAAAACCAGGCCGACAAAAAACTACAACAAGATTACTTTATAAAAATTTACACCAACTATCTCACCCAATATCCCTATACATCGATCTATTAGAAAACCATAAATATCCTAAAGACTTTATCTCACTTATAATTCTTTCAATTCTAACCGGTAACAAGATATTCTAGTAAAATACAACCTTAATATCTAAAAATGTAAGATCCAAGTTTTCAAGGAAATGCATAAAAGTTACAATCGGATAAAAGTTACTTTTAAAAAACCTTTAAAAACAATATTTTTATAAATCTACAGTTTTTTTTTTTTTTTTTTTTGTAGTGAGTAAAATGGTTGGATGAGACATGTGTGGTGCTATCCCATATGTCGCTACTAGATGTTATTCCTTTTTTGCTAAACATGTTCTTGGACGTATCATTGAATGGATGTGATATATAATGAAAATTCTTTAATTGAAAAGTTTAAGATGAAAAGTTTAAGATGAAAAGTCTTTAGAAGTAAAGAGAGAAGAAATTATAGTATCTATCCCAAAGCCTGCCTTGAACAAAACAAAAAAAAAAAAAAAAAAAAAATGGTGCCAAAGTAAGGTAAAAAAAAAATGGAATGGATAACATATCTTTGGTGTACTTATTTATTCATGAATAATATCATGGAGCCTATTTCTTTCTTTGATTATCAATTAATTATGTATACTTAACTTTGAAAGGAAGTTGATTATACTAATTTCTCAATTGTCAAGTTTTTATTATGCGTCTTTTACCCTATTTTTCACTTATACCTCTTTGGGCTTTTCCATTACTACCCCACAACATTTGTATTTCTCTTTTTTTAACGTTATTATTGCCTCTACACTTTAATAAATAAATAAGCGAAAATTCCACATCCAAATACATAGGGCCAAAAAATTCCAATTATATATGTATTAACAATCATCATTCCTAATCACAATGTTTTTTTATTATGTGAAAGGTAGTTGGTTGTAGTAGCGGACTAAAAAGTTGGTTTTAACTTACTTGGAGTTACGCCCCACTAGCACCTAACAACTCGAGTTCGAACTTGTGATGGGGGTTTATTCTGCCTTCTATTCTTTTTAATATTACCTGACTTTTTATATGTTTTTGTTATTTTTTTTTTTGAATGGCTCAGCGGAACAAATTCTAATAAAAAAATGTTATTTTTTTATTTAGTTTCCTTAATATCCTTTTATTTTTATTTACAAATTCTAATACTCCTGTTATGTCAACGTTTTTTGTACCGTTCTGACCAAGACTTGCTTGAGTAACTGGCTATGGATTTATCTGTCGACACTTCAAACATAGTTGAGCTAGAGTTACAATTCTTCCAATTAAAGTAGTGGATGCAGATAATGGGATAAGCCCTCAAACTAAATTAATGTTTATATTAATGTTTTGACATTCTCAAAACTCGCATCACGCGAGTCACATTACTAGTTACAAAACATATCGGATAGAGGTAGATGTTACTAAGAATCATAAAGATTGAAACTTGTAGATATTCATAAAAGAAAAAAAATTATTACCATGAAACATATTACAAAAATATTTAAAATATAATAATAATTGACCTCATATATATCTCAACATAGTAGGTCCAAAGCTGGGAGTCCGCACACCTTTAAATTCGTATATGTGTATGCATATATACGTCAAAATTCCTTGTACTCCCAATGAAATTTTGATATCAACATGTCGCTATGGTAGCTAAGTAAGCGTAAAAAAATGTGTGGTGCTATCCCATATGCCGTTATCAGATGTCATTCCTTTTTAGCAAAACATGTTTTTGGACGTATCATTGCGATGTCATTTACAAGGAAAAGTCTTCTGTTGAAAAGTTCGAGACGAAAAGTCTTTAGAAGTTAAGAGAGAAAAAAATTATATAGTCATTCACAAGGATTGGAACAAGCAACTTATTAAAAAAAAAAGAGTAAAGTCCTATTTGAGTCTCTGTGGTTTGTGCAATTTAACCATTTTAATCCAAAAACTAAAAATGTATTGATTTGAGTCCCTGTGATTTCTAATTTTAACCATTTGAATCCAAAAATAAACAACATCCAAATCAGAAACATTTGGTTTTTGGATTCAAATGGTTAAAATTAGAGATCACAGTGACTCAAATGGTTAAAATTAGAGACCACATAGACTCAAATCAAGACGTCATTCCTTATTAACAAAACATATTTTTGGACGTATCATTGCGATGTGATTTATAAGGAAAAGTCTTCGGTTGAAAAGTCCGAGACGAAAAGTCTTTAGAAGATAATAGAGAAAAAATAATATTGCCTTTCAAAAGGATTGGAACAAACAACTTAAAAAAAAAATGGATCAAAAGTAAGCTACTAGGAAAGCAATAATATATTTTTTGATGTACTTATTTATTTATGGACAATATCATGGTATCTATTTTCTTTCTTCTATCATTAGCATCCTAACTACTTGGGTTAGAACTTGTGGTGGGGTTTATTATAAAACATATCATTGCGATGTGATTTATAAGGAAAAGTCTTCGGTTGACATCCCATATGTCGTTACAAGATGCCATTCCTTTTTAGCAAGATGCCATATGCCATTACAAGATGCCATTCCTTTTTAGCAAAACATATTTTTGGACGTATCATTGCGATGTGATTTATAAGGAAAAGTCTTCGGTTGAAAAGTCCGAGATGAAAAGTCTTTAGAAGATAATAGAGAAAAAAATTATATTGCCTTTCACAAGGATTGGAACAAGCAACTTATAAAATAAAAAAAAAATGGATCCAAAGTAACCTACCAAGAAAACAATAATATTTTTTTTGGTGTACTTATTTATTTATGGACAATATCATAGAGTCTATTTTCTTTCTTCTGTTATCAAATAACTGTATATACTTACATTTTGAAATGACGTCTACTATACTAATTCCTCAATATTAGAGTTTTTTTTTCTTTTTGGTGTTTTACTATATTTTTCACTTATACCTCTATACATTAGACTTTTCCATTAACATCCCTAGGATTTAGTTACGTTTTTATATTTTACCTTTTTAAGTATTTCAATTTACCATCCATCCACTTTAATTAAGTTATCACTTAGTAAACTTTAAATACGCCGGTTAACATCAAAAAATTATGGCCCAAAATTTTACAATTATTTATTTCTTAATGATAATCATCCTCAGTCAAATTCTCATCAGTATTTTTCTTCTTTTATGGCACCATGATTTTTATTATGTTAAAGCTAGTTGGTTGCGGTAGCTAACAATAAAGTTATCTTTGGCTTACTAGCAGAAACGACCCACCAGCATCCTAACTACTTGGGTTAGAACTTGTGGGGGGGTTTATTATAAAACATATCATTGCGATGTGATTTATAAGGAAAAGTCTTCGGTTGACATCCCATATGTCGTTACAAGATGCCATTCCTTTTTAGAAAGATGTCATATGCCGTTACAAGATGTCATTCCTTTTTAGCAAAACATATTTTTGGACGTATCATTGCTATGTGATTTATAAGGAAAAGTCTTCGGTTGAAAAGTCCGAGACGAAAAGTCTTTAGAAGATAATAGAGAAAAAATTTTATTGCCTTTCACAAGGATTGTAACAAGCAACTTAAAAAAAAAAAGAAATGGATCCAAAGTAACCTACCAAGAAAACAATAATATTTTTTTTGGTATACTTATTTATTTATGGACAATATCATGGAGTCTATTTTCTTTCTCCTGTTATCAAATAACTATATATACTTTCACTAGTCTAAGTCCCCGTGTAATACACGGGGTGGCTAAACAACAAAAAATTTATACTTTAATACGTAAATACTTTATTACAGGTTTGTTCGAATATTAAGATAAATAATATCTTATAAAAATTAATTAACGATTACATTTCATATTAATTATCATGTATACGTCTATAAATAATTTTTTGAAATGAAAGAAATGTTGTATTAAGTCTATAAAAAAAATTGGATTATAAAAGAAATATTATAGCCGAAACAAATATATGCCCCCACACAAATCGAAGTGCTTTACGTAACTGTTAAGTTATTGCACACTTGATATACCCGAACACACGCAACCTCGTTACGGTATAGACATTATCCTACATATTCACCCCAAAACGGTAATCCCAATCACCCTCCACCGTATAATCTCAGACCTTACACGATGATAAACTAAACCGACAAAGTTAATGAATCAATAGGATGACCTGACCCATTTATAACACTTCCCTGGCTGTAGAATCTGCCTTCTGCAAATCTTCTTCGCTAGCAGCAAGCCCTCTATTAAGCCTGGAAACAACGCTCTGCAATAAACCATTTTATAACGGGTCAAAACGGTGGAGTACAGGTCAGTCATGTTGCGGTTTAAACCAGGTTCTACAGATTATTCAAGTTAACAAAATGAACTGATTGATGACGGTAGATAACGGGTCAAAGCTGTTACGGGTCGACCCGACTCACAAACAAATTTTTCACACATTTTCTTTAAACAATTATATAAAACTTAATGTGTAAAATATGATTAAAGAAACTATAGTATTAAAGAAATAATCTAAAACTTTAATGATAACGATCTAAGTAGGTGCATGTTGAATAAAACTTTACAATCAGGGTGACTTTAAATCTGTGTGACCAGTTCCCTATTTAGCCAAACTGTTTTAGTTGACCCGTTCGTTTAGGATGAAACATAACCTAAATCAACTCAAACATAACTAAATGGGTCGAAAGTACAATATCTTAGCAATTTCCCTACATTTTCATGACTTCGTTTAAGAAGTTGATGGAAAATAAACAGAGCATAATCTAACTTTGTTTAAGAGCCTGCGATGCAGAAACAAAACGACAATTAAGAGATGAATAGAAACTTGGCAGTGAACTAAGAAGGAGAATTTGGCATCGCTTATGTACGGCTAAAAAAGAATACTTGTACCATTAACTAAGTTTTTATTTTCTATTCAAAAACTCATTCATGTTCTTATATTCAATGGCACTTTAAATGTTTTATAAAAAAAATCCCGTACCTTATATGTACAGAAGACTCGGTCTATTTAGTCGTGTCCGTCAAAATTTTAGTAAAGCAAAGCTGAAAAGCACCTTAAATAGCTGCATGCAGTCTGCCTTAACCGCCGAGAAACCTCACCACAACCACCATAATGACCCGTTATTATCTCCACAGTTGTATACCTAACTTAAGTCATCGAAAAAACATATAAGCAACTCACGAAACCCGACTCCACCACAATTAACCGAAAACTCAGTAGCTAGGGTTCATGAAACATACCTTACTATTGACCCCGTGTCATGTATGTACTCACATTTCAAATCACAATGGTTCATTCCTAAATGTTTAATTTGATTCTACAACATGATATACATATATATATATGACAAAGTTTAGAAGTAAGAACCCTAGATTCCCAGAACACAAAATTAATGTGTCACGATTGCTCTCGGGTCGAACTCTGGAGGAAAAACCAGTGTAGTTGATGGTTTCCTTTGATTAATAAGCCATGAAGTACTCAAAGCACAATCAATTGTCACTACTGAGCTTTCATTATCAAATCGGTGTATCAACTGAAAAGTTGATCTAAGTTTCTACAACAACAATGAAAGCAAGGCATCAACGTTAGTTTAATCCAGATTTTCGCGAAGTTAGGTTCAACAATGTAAGATCATAGTACCTGCATGTAGTTGGGCTAGTTCTGAGCTAAATTGAAGCATTAGGACCAAAGGTTAAAAATGGTCTTTGAACATGTTGCATTAGCACGCCAAACAGAAAAAAAGTATAAGTCGAGGAGACGTAGCAATTTCAACCCTTTTATTTAGGAACATGTTGAATCAGGTTATGTTTTATCTCAAACGGGTCAAATTGTGAAACTTAAAAAATAGCTAAAACTTGTGGTGGGGTTTATTATAAAACATATCATTGCGATGTGATTTATAAGGAAAAGTCTTCGGTTGACATCCCATATGTCGTTACAAGATGCCATTCCTTTTTAGCAAGATGCCATATGCCATTACAAGATGCCATTCCTTTTTAGCAAAACATATTTTTGGACGTATCATTGCGATGTGATTTATAAGGAAAAGTCTTCGGTTGAAAAGTCCGAGATGAAAAGTCTTTAGAAGATAATAGAGAAAAAAATTATATTGCCTTTCACAAGGATTGGAACAAGCAACTTATAAAATAAAAAAAAAATGGATTTAGTTATACCTCTATACATACTAATTCCTTATAAAGGACGTCTACTATACTAATTCCTCAATAGTAGAGTTTTTTTTTTCTTTTTGGTGTTTTACTATAGTTTTCACTTATACCTCTATACATTAGACTTTTCCATTAACATCCCTAGGATTTAGTTACGTTTTTATATTTTACTTTTTTAAGTATTTCAATTTACCATCCCTCCACTTTAATTGTGGGTTCATATTATTTGAGTAACAATTATAAATGTTTGATCTTTATTTCTTAAACTCACTAGTTCACAAAGACTTTGATCCTAACATGTGGAATGATCAAAGTAAAACTCATAAATAGTCACTTGAAAAAGGTAATGAGAATCCAAAATGATAAAAGAATGCACATGCCAATGAATGACAAATAAGTGAAGAGTCCACAACCTATTGGAAAGTTATGACAAATCACTAACGGTTGTATTATATATAAAAACTTTTTAATCGATATTTGTGATATTGGTCGAAGAAACCCAAGTTTCTTGAAGGATTCTTTTATTTGGAATTCCTAAATACTTATTTCTAGCACAATAGAAAAATACTAGTCGATTTTATGTGAATGATACATTTTTTTGTTTTGAAAGGAGAACTTCATTAAAGAAACAACGCCGGCCAAAAACCAGGCCGACAAAAAACTACAACAAGATTACATTATAAAAATTTACAGGACGTCCACTATATTAATTCCTACATTTTAAAAGGACGTCCACATTATAAAAATTTACAGGACGTCCACTATATTAATTCTCCTTTGTTTTGAAAGGAGAACTTCGTTCTTTGCTTGATCAGTTATCTAATAACTATATATACCTACATTTTAAAAGGACGTCCACCATATTAATTCCTCAATCGTCTAGTTTGTTTTTCTTTTTGTTTTTTACTATAGTTTTCACTTATACCTCTATACTTTAGGCTATTCCATCAACACCCCTACGATTTAGTTAAGTTTTTATATTTTACTTTTTTAACTATTTCAATTTACCGCCCCTCCACTTTAGTTAAGTTTTCAGTTAGTGAACTTTAAATACGCCGGTAAACATCAAAAAACTTAGGGCCAAAAATTTACAATTATTTATGTATTAATGATACTCATCCTGAGTCAAATTCTCATCGGTATTTTACTTATTTTATGGCACCATGATTTTTATTATCTTAAAGCTAGTTGGTAGCTGACAAGAAAGTTATCTTTGGCTTACTAGCAGATACGATCCACCAGTATCCTAACTACTTGGGTTAGAACTTGTGGTGGGGCTTATTATAAAACATATCTGATAGAGAAATCCTTAACAAATTAGTATATGTTACAGTTACTACAAATAATAAAGATTGAAACTTACAGATATCCATAAAAGATTGAAACTTATAGATATTTATTGGACCTAAAAAAGAATAACAATTGATATTCAAAAGCCAAAACTTGATCATCTGATCAAGAAATAAGCAAAGATTGAACAAGAATGTACCAAAGATAGTGAATATTGAACACATATTCAGAACATCTGTTCAACAACAAAGCAATAATCTGATCAAGACTTGAACCCGTTGTTCAAGAAGAAACAACATATGGTGAAGGCTAAAGTCTGTTGAAGCCAAAGGTCTGATGAAGAAGAACAAACATCTGTATCGCCAAACATATGTTTAGATTACTGCAACAGAGGATAGCTTAGACAATGGTTTCATATGTAACAGTATTTATCTTATCAGTATTTAGACTAGTTAGAACAAATGATATGATTTGCACAAATGTTACAAATATCTGTGGAATCTTTTCTGTTAGGAGTCTTAGATGTCACTATCAAGGTGATGTTAGCCAATCACTGAATAGAGCTTTCGTACTTAGTATAAAGGGCAAATTAGTGAAAAGATGATGAGAAATAAAAAAGGATCCAATAAGGGTAAGTTTTGGCATCATATGTTCTATGGGGAGTTGTTAGACCTACAAAAGAATATATGATGTTGGAAAGCCAAAACATCCCATTTCAGATCAAGAAATATCCAGACAAATGATACATTCTCTCTGCAAAGATAGCGAATCTTGAACACTAATCAAAACATCGGTTGAAAGCCTTAAAATCACTGTTGAAGAAGAAACAAGCACTCACAAGGCCAAAGCCTTGTTGAAGCAAAGCATTTTTAAGGAAGACCAAACATTTGTTTTGGCCAAACAGATGTTTTGAATACATCAAGAGCGGTTTGAAGATCATAGGCTTCAACACAACAATACTGTGCTTAGAACAGAGTTTTCCTTTATTAGGTCAGATGATAGATCTCCGCAGATGTTTGCTAATATCGAAGGAATCTTTTCTGTTAGGAATGTTAGATGTCACTATCAAGGTGACGTCATCTGATTGCAAACAAAGCTTTTGTACTTGTATAAATAGATCTCACATGTAAGAGATTTATTCATCACTTCACATCACAACATAATTATTTTGTACGAACAACATTCTGTGAGTGATCAGGTTGAGAGGGAGCTTGTATAATCATTTGACTGTAATTGTAATCATTTGATTGAATGTAAAACAGTTTTGATATATCTTCCTAATTGTGTGTTTATATTATTTAAGTAACAATTATAAATGTTTGATCTTTATTTCTTAAACTAACTAGTTCAGAAAGACTTAGATTGTGTATATCGTGGATAATAGCTGCGAGTTCAACGTTAGTTTGAGGTTGTGCATCTCGTGGAGGAGGCATATTCTAAAGAGAACAAGGAAACATGAGAAACGAGTGAGATTGACAATTGGATGAACAAAAGAGGTATTGAAAACATCGACAAAACATAAGGAATGCGATCATTTGTGTCACACCCCAAAAACGTCGTAGCGGAATATTAAACGTAGTGGTGACGGAAGTTGGTGCCCATTTATATCTTGTTGAACGGTGCATTTTATTTTTGGACATATTGTTTTATTTTAAAACTTAAGTTATTAAACGTTACGTTTTAAGACACGACACAACCACCTAGTTAAGTTGTCTTTGATCCTCACGGATCTTATTACAAACGTCCCAGAAAGTTTAAAAGTTGTCCAACATTTTCAAACAACACAACATGCATCATCAAACACAAGATACGCGATGATTCCCGAAGCCGAACTTAAGTACCTGTAGAACACATTAAAATCAAGTGTCAACACAAAGGAAGGTGAGTTCACATATTCACATACAAACAATTCATTCCAAAGGAAAACTTTTTTGATTATGTGTTTATTTTAAAACATCTATAAAATTTTTAGAAAGTCCATTTTACTTCCTTAATAAAATCCGTGGGTCCTCCGTCGCGGTTCAACAACCCGACAATAAAACTCTTACCCAGGTTTTGTATATTAAATTCATAGCGTCAATTTTCAGACTCGTATGTTTGCTAGACAATATGAACTATATATTTACCATGCAGGGATAATCAAAGCTAGACAATAAACAGAATATCAATTCGTCGTTTGACTTGACACAGGGCGACCGGTCACGACGGGGTTGTCAACCGGATAGATCTACCAACAATTCCTCGCGTGCAATACTTAACTGATTAAACGACATCATGGGCACGGGGTGCACTCGAGAACAATATGATGTCTGCCTCACGTAAAATATATATATATATATATATATATATATCCTACTAATATGACAAATTTAATACACGAAGTTGTACGAATCCCCTGAATCTCCATCCCTCGAGACCAGGCCGGCATCCGTCCCAACTTTACGGTCTGTTTCGCCTCAGAAACACCGTACCAATCCCCCGTTTCATCCCGAAACAAATATATTCAACAAAACTATTTCATCCCCGAAACACATATTAAAAAAAAAACCGTTTCATCCCCGAAACATATATTTTCACAAATCCATATATTTTCAACGAAAATATATAATTTATATAAAAAATGTATGTTTTATTCAAAAACATTATTAAATCCCTTTTTATTGGCGTGTTCTACCCCCAAAATATATACAAAGAAGTAAAAAGAGGGGTTTAGTGACACTCACCTGTGGGTGCGTATTTTAAATAGCGCAATCCCAGAGATTGATTTCTATACGTCCTATATATATATATATATATATATAGGAACGATTTTAAATCAATATTCATAACACAAAAATCCTAAGTTTCTTCGTTTCTTAGAATTATCACATAACTTTGAGATTTTCTCGAAAAGTTATCATTTTTTATTATATTGGCACGTTAATATATATATATATATATATATATATATATATATATATATGATTTTGCGACTTGAACGATTTTATTGGTGACCACTATTGTGTAAACCCGTTAACGCTCCCGTTAATACGTAATATATCTACGATTTGCGCGTCGTAATATATTTACATAAACGCTCACATAATTTATCATCAAAACACACGAAATCTTGTTAACTTATTTATTTTGTTATTTTTAAAGCAAATATACATAAAACATCTCATATGTGTCAAATTTCATGCTCGACAAACAAGTTACACATTTAACGCGATTTTTACCATTTCTACCGCATAAAACGCACAAATATACATGCATAATCTAAATTTCCAAAATCATGTTAAAAACTTAACATACTTTCACATTCTCATGTTTAAATCACATAACACATTTTAACACATAAGGTTTACCCAAAATTTTACCTATAATAGTGTACATTGAAAAATGCGTATTTTAGGGATTCGGTAACGTTTTCGGTGTCGGAAGTCACGTATGACCAACCAAACACCAAGTAAACTTAAAATTATTTAAAATACTTATTTTTAAACTAAAATATCAGTTTACATACTGATCTAAATCAGTTTTATAAAAATCACTCGAAAAGTCGATTTTTGACCGTTTTAACGCATAATTTTGCGTTAAATGTTACTATAATCATCCCAACTCGAAATGACTTGATATTTTAACACAATACATGTTATTTACTGATTAAAATAGTGGTTATAATTAGATTAGTGCAGTTTTTGTGTAAGTCACATAAATCATGCGATTTCACGTATTTTACAACTTTTAAATCACCAAGTACAACATGCAAAGCTAGCAAACATTATGACAAAATTATATGTCACTAAACACTTTAACATAACTTTATTTTAGTGTTTATAATCTATTCAAAACGGATTTTTACTAAATCATACTCAAATCACCTTTTTATAAACATATATCATCATGCAAGATCTAGTTAATGCATCTAATACATCCACAACATGTTCTAATCATTTTGTATGAACTTGAATGCTGTTAGATCTTTATTTATTTCATGTTTCTCATACTCAAACATTCCAACATTCTTATGATCATCATAAAATCATTTCTTATAAATGCAAAACATACACCTTCTTACATATTTAAGTCTTTCAATCATCAAAATTTAAATGCATGTGTACATATACATATACATATACATATACATATATACATAGACGACACCTATACACACATGCATAAACTTCCAAAGTTTTACTTTTTAACATATTTATTTCAAATCATAGAAACCTTTTTAAGAACATTCTTTTGATGATTTCTTTTCAACACATGCATGAACCCATTTTCAAAGATCAACTCAAATCATTCAAGAACAAGAAATCAAAACAAAACTAAATACACCCATAGCCATAACTTTCGGCCATACATACATACATATGTACACTCACTTTTACTTTGATTAAAATCTCATTCTTTGTTAAATACAAGTTTGTGATTTATTCCAAGTTCAAGAGAAACCATCTAACATCTCTATCATCACTAAAAATCAAGAATGTGATTTAAAAACAAGTTTATACCTTCAAGATTTTGAAGTCGGTTTTTGAGAAAAGATGATGATATGAGACTTGTTATTGCTTGAATCTTTCTTGAAATCACTTCCAAACATCCATATTAGCTTGAAATCATCTTGAAAAGCCCTTAAATCTTCATGGAAAGGTTTGAAATTTTTGAATGTGTATGTGTGTAGGGAGTTTCGGCCGTGAGGTATCAAGAGGGAAGAGAGAGAGTGAATTTGTAAAGTTATGTCTTTGATGAATGTATTGTTGAGTGTTTTAGAGAACCAAATCATCATTCTCTAATTCCCATATCCAACAAGTGGCAGGACCAAGGAAGAGGTGGCCTCCAAGGCCGCCACCTATCTTTCTCTCTCTTATATACACACATAAGTTATGTATTCATACATATACATATGTATGTTAGTGAATAAAACATGTATTTTACTGGATACCGGGTATTTTATCTAGCGTTTTAATCCCGTTTTAGTGCGTTTTAAATTATTTTCATCATTCTATAAAAATCATCACTCAAAATTATTACTAAAATAATTACCAGTTGCCTCAACTGGCTGCGTTGACAGTATTTTGTTTAATTCGCGCAGTATCGCGCACTACGCGCTCAAACTTGAAAAATATTGTTTCTTAGCGTTTTAATTTATTTTTCCTCACGAATATGATTAAAATTATCATTCTAATCATAACAGACTATTTTTAGGATTTTAACACTGATCGGGTGGTCACCGACATTCGTTTCGCATTTTAACCGTTACACGATAAGCGTTTATCTTGCCGTTGCCAACATAATTTTTATCAAAGTTTAATTTTACCAACTCATTAAATTTCACCTATAAGCATCATAACCAGTCAAATACAACCCTGTTACCTATTCACAACACATGTTACAATTGTACGGTACGGCCTGAAAAGCCGGGTGTCACAGTCTCCCCCTGTTTAGGAAATTTCGTCCCCGAAATTTTTACCCTACAAGTTTTGTTTTTTTGCACTAAGTAAAAATAGAAAAAACAGGTTTAATGAATATAGTCTTGTAATTTCTGCGAGAAACTTTGATTCTTATGAAGAATCCTCGTAGACCTAAATTACACATATCCTCGATTCCTAAACTCACGTCTCAACGCTCTCCACCCTCTCTAGGGTTCGGTATTTACCAGCACTTAATCAAGAGGATTAAGTTAAAGTTCCACCATTTCGGGTTTATCATACGTATATTTATATATACATTACCCTAAACCTGAAGTAGTCCGGGTTCACACATGATTGATCCAACTCGAGATGGGCTCTCTGTGATAATTCGAACTTTCAAGGTTAGTAACGTTTAATCTCGTGATCTTAACTCCCTGTTATTCCTCCTTGAGGTGTTACACGCTCCGTGCTAGTATAATCCTGTTTATCGATTATGATAACCTTGTTAGATATATATACGTTAATATAATTGGGCCACACCCTTGTGTTTTGAGTAGACGGTTGTTTTAACGGGCCGCATCCCAAACCCGCGAAACCCAAACAAAACCTAATTGAACTAGAAGCCCAAATCGCCACTATGTGGAAGATATGTCATTTAATTGTGGCAGCCCAAATGCTTGGGCTTAAGCTCATTTCGGCCAAAGAGGGTAACCGGCCCCAAACCCTTATCAAATACAATGCACGTAACATATTTTTGGTTAGCTTAAACTAAAAGAAAACCCTAAGGCATTACTACCTTCTTCTTGATTGCTCGACGGCAGTAGGCATACCCCCCCCTCTCGAGACATCATCCTATTTGATCTAGTATTCGGTTAGTGAATCCATATTTATGTTAATCCTTATTTGATTGTTTCTTTATGTGATTTCGATTAGCATAAGTGCTATGATATGTTGATTAATTCTTTGATGATGATCACACTATGTGAATGTTATGTGAGATTGAAAGTTCGCTATTATGATGTATATGTTGAAGTGATTCGTTGAGGGAGTGTTTTATGTAACTGTTAGTGGTGATTAGGGGTTAATGAAAATCGTAGAATTGGTAAATGATTTGTGGTTGATGAACGATGATTACTGCTAAATGTTCATACATGTATGAACTGAAATATGCTTTTGATCTATAACTATTAATACAGGGCAAACCAGTAGCACAGAAGAAATCCTGAAACGCTGTTGTGGATGCGACGAAGAGCCACCCTAGTTCACGACGAAACATGAAGTTTCGTCGGAGTCCAGTTCATGACGAAACATGAAGTTTCGTCGGAGTCTTCCGTCGTGATGGTCGATGACGAAACATAGATTTTTTGGAGAGTTTCGTCGTGCTTGGGGCAACGAAACATGGGGGGAGTTTCGTCGTGTGTTATCTGAATTACAGCATGTTGTTGGGCTTCGACGGGCCACATGCACACATATACACACTTTCTGTTTTGGGACTGGGCCGCACCAGGTTTGAATTATCAAAATGTGTTGATTAAGTTGTTATTCGTCTTGTATGCTAGTGATCCGAGATGGTAGGTAGCCCACATGAATATTGTGTATTATGTGAAGATTTTATGATTTACAATCGGTTGAATACTAACTGTTTATGGTAGTGGACTTGGTCGGTTTGGGTATTAAGGGAATGGGCCACAAGCAAAGCATAGAGGGTATAATGTTATCACAGGCAACACCAAGCCTAGGTGAAATATTAACTTGTGAACAATTAACTTGATTAGTTGGTGTGTCCTTGTGTTGAAAAGTTAAGTGCTAAATGTCTTGTAAATATGGAACCATGAGATGAATTTCCCTTATGAACCAGGTACATGTTAAGTGATTGTTTGGTGACACTAGGTCGACAGATTAACTGTTATGACATGAATGACACGTGTGTTACATATAACTTAATGGTGTGTTTTCTGAATATGGGATGCATGAACTATTTGTACGCGTAGTATGTAGATTATGTGCACCCAAAACAGATTGGGTCGGTAACCTTGATAGGACGTGTTTGATCAACTGTTAAACAAGTAGTTAATCATACCGAGCAAACCGAGGCGAGTTCACACTCTTTACAAGGCATGGGATTCCCGGTGGTTGGGAATGGGTTAAGAAACTAAAACGGAACCTACATATTCTCCTTGGGTAGGATATGTACCTCCATCCTCCAGGGGTAGGATGCCATTATTAAATCTGCGTATTCTCCTTGGGTAGAATACGTACGTTCGTCCTCCTTGGTTAGGACAACAACCTTAAACTTACTAGACAAAACTCTCTCATTAAGTCCCTCATTTTTAGATCGACTTAATCGTCGGGCCAATGTGTGACAACTGTCACTTTTCCGTACATTCCGTACACTAAATGAACAGTAAATTGTGCTTTAATAACTGTGCATGATCTAGTTTACAAGACAAATGAATTATACAGTTATATACATACAATGGCATTTCAAGTCGCAAGACTTTATTCATTGCTACATGCAACACGAGATAGTACTAATGATACACAGAACAGAATTGGCACCGTTACCAGACAAACTAGAAATGCTGACGAAGTTCAGTACATAGACAGACAGTGTTTTAAGGCCCAGTATGAGACAGAGACTGCGTATTACACTAGTATAGTGTGTAGGAAAGTAAGGACCACAAAACTGCCTTTCTAGGTGAAAGACAAAGCGCCGAAAAGTGCCTAAAACTCACATAAAGTGCAGAATTCTGCAGAAAACAACAAAAATTCAGCTATTTTCAGCTTTTTAACAACTAAATATAATGCAGAAAAATGGTTTAATGGTCCATAATACTTTCCTAAATGCCGGGAATCGAAACTGTCATAAAAGGGTAACATAAAGCACACTAAACTGCGCTATTTAGCACTTTAACGAACAGTAACGAACCGAACAACCGGACATTACCCGAAACATCAAAAATTCACTAGAAGCATTGTTTTAGTGTTTCAAAGCTAGTTATGATCATCCAAAACCGTATTACACCCTCAAACACTATGAAACATTAAAACAATAAATGTTGGACATAATATCTAACTAGAATCCCTAACTTGAAATTAAAACCCAACTAAACACCCCCCCTTACTTACGGTTCAAGGTGAGTCACCCCACTTTGATCTCAATTGATCTTATTAGATTTGTAAGAGATATGTTATGTACTTTTGAGACTTATGGACCATTAGTTAAAGTTTTGTTGGAAACAATTTGCTTAAATCCATGAGTTCACCAATCTCTTTCATACTTCACATTACAACAAACTCCATCTTCCTCCTCTCCTTCTTCTTATTCACGGCCACAACAACCACCACCACCACCACCCTCATTTTCAAACATCTTCCATACATTCCAAGGTGATTTAGAGGTGTAAGAAGCTAAGTTAGGAAGCTTGGAGCTTTCGGAAGTTGAAGGACCTCTCTCGTGTGCTATTATCCACTCCATATTCTTCATTGTTTCTTCCCTAGCTTGAAGCTAGTAGTAAGACTCTTGTAACCTTGTTTCATTCATATTTATGGTGGTTAAAGGATATAACATGTTGAAAATCATATGAACACTAAAGATCATACACTTGAAGTTTGAACATAAAGCTAACATAAAATGAAATATTGTTAAAATGATTTTGTTTAGTGCATAAATGATATTTGTTTGTTGATTTCTTTAGATGAAGCTTGCTAGATGGTGATTTAACACATAATCTAGCAAGTAGGAAGATGATTATGTAACAACATAAGATAATCATCTTCACATATGGACATGAACTTGATAAACAAAATGATTTTGTGAAAAGTAATAAACAAAGTGAACTAGTAAACTTGTAGATCCAAGAATTATGAATGATTTTCCAAGAAAACCAAGTTCAAAATATGATTTTTGAAAGATCATGGTTTTTACTAAACTTACACCATTTTTAGTGGAAAAACAAGTGTATAAACACTAGAGAAACAAGAAGGTTTAATAAAGAAACATTTTTGTAAAATATGTTACAAGTTGTAAACATCTAAAATCTTCAAGAATGAAGTTTACCAAGTAGTAAATATATTTTGGAGGGTAACTAGGGCTACTAAACACTTTACCAAGTTACTACGCATTTTTGTGAAGTATCAAGTTCATGTTAATATTTAAAGCGTATTGTTTTTACACTTGGTAAGTATAATATCGTTTAGAGTTGATTGTTGATATTGTGTGATGATTTTCCTAAAAGAAAATGATATGCTAGATAGCATGGACACCTCCATTTACAAAGGAAACTATGACGAAATTTCTAAAAATACAAACACTTAGAAAATACTTTCTAAACAAGTGTCGACATGTATGTCCTAAACTTTGGTTTTTCCATATAAACTTCGCCATTGGTTTTGTTACAAAAAATACAAAGTATCGGAGGTTGGTTTTCGTAAACAAAAATGGATAAATATATATTTAGAATATATATTTTATATTAAGGCACATTGTGAGTGCTTATGTGTATACTTTGTGTATTTGTTGTATTATTTTAGGATTTAAAATAATTGACTTACAAATACCAAGAACCTACAACTCCAAAAATAATACCAAAAATCTCACGGAATAAATATAAGAGTTACACACTCGATATTGGGTAACCGAACGATAAAACGTAACTTACAAAAGATTCCGGAGAATACCGCTAAATATATCTTTGACAAATATTATTTTGGACACAAGAACTGAAAATACGATTTTTAAAAATATTACAAGAGTAATATTGTACTTTCGACAAAGAGAAAATGTGTTATTTTTGGAAACTACAAAAACGAGAATACAAATACACACATATGGAATACTCCCATCCTTGGGGAGGAAAACGTAACTCAAAACATGAATACCAAGGCAAGGTACGACCCACTCGTCTAATAGACCCTAGCACATTGTAGGTAGTCTTGTTTGCTGACGAGATTGAGTTACGAGTACTGAAGACGCAAAACTGTGAGTTCATGTCCCCCTTTTCTTTTAACTGTTTTCTGTTTTATAAACTCTCGGGGGTGAAATACATGTACAAATGTTACAATGTTTACAAATGTTATACATGATACGAATGCTTAAACGGTATGAAATGCCTATGAAATACTAGATCATGTGAGCATGGACTTAATACTGAAATGCTAGACTTAATACTGAAATGGCATACATTCATAAATTAGGGATGAAGGTTAGATCTAACGGGTACGGCCGAACCCCACTCATGGTCAACACTAGTACCTAGTAGTGCTTTGGTGTCCTAGTCGAGGGTAATCGACATCAGTCGAGGTTAATCGACATAGCCGAGGGTAATCGGCATAGTCAAGGAAAATTGACATCAGTCGAGGTTAATCGACAGTCGAGGTTAATCGACAAGGAGTCATAACAAGTACTCCCCATATCAGTCGAGGTTAATCGACAAGGAGTCATAACGAGTACTCCCCATACAGTCGAGGTTAATCGACAAGGAGTCATAACGAGTACTCCCCATGTCCTCACATGCCTTAATGTCCATGTACAAACATTCATTTAGTATGTTCATACACGCTTTTCATACATGTTTTCAAGAAGTTTCTCAAAGATTTACAAGATTGCTAGCACACAATCAAACGCATGAACTCGCTCAACTTTTGTTGATGTTTTCCAAAATTACATGTATTTCAGGTAATAGGATGGATCTTGGGCGCAAGTGTTGTTACTAGAAGTAGACTTCAAGTTTAGATGTCATCCACTTTTGTTGATTTGTAACCTTGTCGAAGGTTGTGTTTTGAAAACTTAAATAACAAGTGTTTGTAAATACTTAAATTTTATGAATGGATGAACATCGTTTTAATCATATAGTTGTTTGTTACGATTGAATGCAATGATATTAAACCAGTCACACATCATACACTTCCGCAAAAGACAGGGTGTGACAGTTTGGTATCAGAGCTTTGATTGTAGTGAACTAGGATTCCTTCTCGAGTCTAGACTACAATCACTAGAGTTCTCTCACAAAAACATTTTACAAAAAGGTTTTTCATTGCATTCACGTAAGCGCCAAGATCCACGAGTCAAACACTTTTAAAAAGGGACAAGGCAAGGACATCAATAGGGAATACCCTCAAGATAAGGTGCCAATTAAGGCATAGTCTACACGAGTTAGACTTGCCAAAGATAAAATACAATCTTGGTGAGAACGAGTACCGAGTAGTGTTTTTGTCTCAGTCGTGAAATGACAACTAGAAAAATGACCCCCCAAAAACGAGAGTTATACATGATATGATGCATTGAATTGCATGTTTATGCTAAGTAGCATATTTGTTTATTGATATATACATACGAATAAGTGTACGGAATGATTACTGACGTGAATGAGATACTTTCGACTCCAACTCCTATTACTGTACTTACTCGGACGATGAAGATACCGACCTCGCGTTCATTGCAAAGCTCATGGCTGGAATAATTACCAAACAAGATGCCGAGCTTGCTTCCGTAGGAGATGGCTGCTCTTCCCTCTCAATCGTGGAGGTGCCTAACTACGGTGATGACGACGAGGCAGAGGCGGCAACCTTGAGCAACTTCTTAAACAACGGGACGAGATCCCTGCGACTTTTGTGAAGCAAGATTGACGACATACATGACCAGAAAAGGAAGATGAAGTATTCATCTTGAAGGTTCCCCTCCAACTACTAGAAACTCTCCTTGTTCCTGTTTCATTTAATCATCCTGCCTATTTGCGCGTAACGATAACGAGTGTTAGCGCGTGGACCACTATAATAGTCCTTTCCATGACAGAGGTATAAGGACAGTAGTGTCCCCTCTTTGATTGATCTTCTGCTTGGACGAGAGAAAGCTGGGGAGACCGTGCAAGACAATTTATTATTACGGGGGCCCACGTAATAATAACTTGTAGTGCATGGGAATCCTGGTGGACTCTGCGGGTTAGGCTAAGGATCACCATCCCTCCAAAATTAAACTCTAGATGTTCACACCTTGATTTGGTAGAACAATACATAGACCGTTGCTTAGCACTTTACAAAGTAGGAAACCTGTCATTGCCTACTTCGTGACTGACACTTCTACCCGTGCACAAGATATTTGAGAGACGCTATTTAAGCAAGTATAGAGGGATAACATTCGGAAAAATTCAGTGACATTACACTCTTTATCACCCTACGTGAAAAACTACCACTTCATGAAACTTGTATGACCAAGGCGATGTAGCCTCGAGTTCATTTTAGTACAAACAATAAGCCAACTTGGCAAGCCTATGTGAAGGCTCAGTAATTGTTTCCTCGCTAATACATTGATTATATATACATGTGAAAATGGGTGATTACATGATGGCTTATGGTACTAAGTACCTCATAGACAATTATGGAATGTTGTCTAACCCATTCCATGCTTTTGACAGAAGAGAATGCCGCCCAGACGTGACACAAACACCAGTACGTTACCAAGGACAGAAGCTGAGCTGCAAGAACACATCTCACAGGAAATTGCACGACATGAAGCCCTTCGCTCCGAACACAGCGGTGGCACTACCGGAAATAACCCTCTAACTGGCTGCACTTATAAACAATTCCTGGACTGCAAGCCACTGAATTTTGATGGAACAGGAGGTGCCGTTGCATTTGTCCGTTGGGCAGAAAAGACTGACTCCGTTCTAAGAATGAGCAACTGTTTGCCCCATCAGAGTGTTACCTATATCTCAGGGTTGTTTTTGGACGACGCACTCTCTTGGTGGAACCTTCAGGTTCAGACCCTCGGTGACGAAGCTGCTTATGCACTAAGCTGGAATGAGCTCAAGGAAATGATGGAAAAGAAATACTGTTCTATGGCTGAAATCCAGAAGCTTGAGGTAGAGTTCTGGGATTTGAAAATGGACGGACCAAAGATTTCTGAATATGTCCAGCAGTTTCACGACTTGTCCAGGGTCGTACCCTACTTGGTCAAGCGGGAATTCAAGAGGATTGAGCAATTCATTTGGGGACTTGCACCTCAAATTAGGAGTATGGTTACTTCCTCAACGGCCCCAACCATCGCAGAGGTGATCGATTTAGGCGTTACACTTACTGAAGAAGCTCTACGTGCGGGGAAATTCTCGGAATCTGAGGATAACAAGAAAGAGACTCATGTGGAGTCATCAGACAACAAGAAGAGGAAGTCTTCGAACCTAAAGATAAGCACCCAAGTCAGCTGTGGGAGCTCTAAGGCAAACAAAAGAAAGAAAGTGAACCCGCCACGTGGCAAGAAAGCGTATGGAGCCACTAATAAGACTGGTGGTAAGGTTTACTTGAGAACTAAGCTGAGGTGCGAGGAATGCAATTTTTACCATGAAGGTCGATGCCTGAGGCCTAAGTGCGAAAAGTGTGGAAAAAAGGGCACAGCAAGGACGCCTGTTGGGGAAAGGACCCAGATGGAAGAGATAAGAGAGTACCAGGTTGCTACAGATGTGGTGAAACAGGGCACTTCAGGAAAGATTGCCCTAGGAAGAACCAAGCAAGGAAGGGTCTTCACGATCGAAACTCGTGAAGCACGCCAGGATCCAGATGCGGTCACGGGTACGTCCCCTATTAACCAACCTTATGCATCTATTTTTGTTTAATACTGGCATCAACTTTAATCTTGTATTCTTAGAACTTAAGAACTACTTGGCCTAGTTTCAAATAGAATAAACGTTCCCTATTCTTTAGAATTGGCGAACGGAAGGTTAGCTAAGCGTAAGAGATGATTAAGAACTATATTTTGGAAACTTAAGAAACCAAAGAGCCTTTCCTGAAGTCTTGCCAGGAATGCCCCCCCACAACAACACGAGAAGTGTAGGGTGAACCTCGTGCCAGGAGCGACACCAGTACCAAACGACGCCCTACCGACTAGCTTCGTCCGCGAAGCATAAGCCCCCGATGTAAATGCAAGAGCTGCTAGACAGAAGAAATTAAGGACGTGACATCCTTAGTTAAGGACACAAGAAGAAACTTGACAATTTGCACTTTACCTCAATTCCAGAGAATTGGATATCAAGGACTGGTATTCTTTTGCCAAGGATTGGCAACATGAACAGACAAATCGTAAGGTTCTAGCACCACTCAAAGATCAACGGGAGGATAGGATGTCCTCAACTGTGAATACATGAAATAAATATCCCTAAAACGACCTCTAGGACTCGCTTCGAGCATTACGAGTTCCTTGTCATACCGCTTGGCTTAACACATGCATAGATCACAACTATATTTATTGGCAACATTTCTATATGGCCAACGACCAAGGAAGGTCATGAACAACAACGATAATTTATCTTGCTGCTGTTAGAGAAAGAACAGTTATGTGCTATGATGACGTAAAGCGAATTTCGAATTCGCGAGGTGAGAACTTTCAGATACATGAGGGATGAGAACGAGATTCATGCCAACCCTGCAACCAAGAGCTAAGGAGCTAGAGTTGCAATTATGTGACACTTCTCGACGAAGTCTCGATTGCGCGTCGACACAATAAAACCACGGCATTGCGTACGCGTCACGTTGATTAAAAGGTCATGAGAAGAAACCATGATCCAGATACAGTAAATGTGCACCGTAAATTTGACGTCATTACCTGAAAGAAAACGCTGCACGACCTTTACCGATCACAAGGGTTGCAGCACACCGTTGATCGTAAGAATTTGAGTATTAACATAGATGGACTAAGCTACTGGATGATGCCGACTGTATGGACACGTCATGTGCTTAATAAACTTTGACGAAAAGTTGGAACACTCACGTGCCCTTAGTGGAGTCTTCCTACAACAATATTTATCACACCGACGTTTAAACCGCTTCGTGTGAAGCTTTAGTTGGAACATAATAAGTCAAACCCCGTCGTGTTGAATGGAAACCGGAGATAAACAATCTACTGGCCTGAGTTGGTCCAGGAAAAACTAGAGACAAGATCGTCAGATATGCGATCATATCGAGACGGTCCGTGAAATACAAAAAGATTACGCCGATGAACGGCGGGAATTGTAAGAATTTGATACAAGAAATATGGCTTTAATGGGAGCCTCGCCTAGAGAAGGCATGGTGTGATTTGGAAAACGTTAAGGTTGGATCCTAGTGTAGGGATCAGAACCATTGCTCACAAGATGAAATTACTAGAAAAGATCCGTAGTGATCACGACACATTCTACGTGTCTAGTCTTTAAAGGAGTCTGACTCAAGGAACAGTTGTAGTTTCCACAAATAAGATTCACGTCAAAGACAAACTACAAAATACTATAAAACCTGTTAAGGTTTCCGACCAAGAATCCCCAATACTATAAAACCTGTTAAGGTTGCGGACCAAGAGTCCACGAGATACAGAAAAGACATAATTGATTTACTTGAGTACGATAGAATTCATAACATGACCCAGAGATACATGGGAACATGAAGACAAATTTTAAACATAAGTGACCACACTTGATTCACAACCCCCCTGCGACCGATGGCATCGCTCAGGGGAGTAGCTTTCAAGGGGCCGGGAGGGGCGCCCGACCCCCCGAACTTTTCGCTCAGTAGTGTTATGTATGTACATTTTGTACCGAATTTTTTAGGTATATACGTTTTCGACCCCCCGGTTTTATTAAAAATAATATTACGTATATAGAATTTTTAGGCCCGGTGACTTTCGACCCCCCGGTGGAAATTTTCAAGCTTCGCCACTGGCATCGCTTGAATTTCGGGACGAAATTCTTTTAACGGAGGGAGTCTGTGACAACTGTCACTTTTCCGTACATTCCGTACACTAAATGAACAGTAAATTGTGCTTTAATAACTGTGCATGATCTAGTTTACAAGACAAATGAATTCCTGAATACAGTTATATACATACAATGGCATTTCAAGTCGCAAGACTTTATTCGTTGCTACATGCAACACGAGATAGTACTAATGATACACATAACAGAATTGGCACCGTTACCAGACAAACTAGAAACGCTGACGAAGTTCAGTACATAGACAGACAGTGTTTTGAGGCCCAGTATGAGACAGAGACTGCGTATTACACTAGTATAGTGTGTAGGAAAGTAAGGACCACAAAACTGCCTTTCTAGGTGAAAGACAAAGCGCTAAAAAGTGCCTAAAACTCACATAAAGTGCAGAATTCTGCAGAAAACAACCAAAATTCAGCTATTTTCAGCTTTTTAACAACTAAATATAATGCAGAAAAGTGGTTTAATGGTCCAGAATACTTTCCTAAATGTCGGGAATCGAAACTGTCATAAAAGGGTAACATAAAGCACACTAAACTGCGCTATTTAGCACTTTAACGAACCGAACAACCAGACATTACCCGAAACATCAAAAATTCACTAGAAGCATTGTTTTAGTGTTTCAAAGCTAGTTATGATCATCCAACACCGTATTACACCCTCAAACACTATGAAACATTAAAACAATAAATGTTGGACATAATATCTAACTAGAATCCCTAACCTGAAATTAAAACCCAACTAAACACCCCCTACTTACGGTTCAAGGTGGGTCACCCCACTTTGATCTCCCTTGATCTTATTAGATTTGTAAGAGATATGTTATGTACTTTTGAGACATATGGACCATTAGTTAAAGTTTTGTTGGAAACAATTTGCTTAAATCCATGAGTTCACCAATCTCTTTCATACTTCACATTACAACAAACTCCATCTTCCTCCTCTCCTTCTTCTTATTCATGGCCCCAACAAGCACCACCACCACCCTCATTTTCAAACATCTTCCATACATTCCAAGGTGATTTAGATGTGTAAGAAGCTAAGTTAGGAAGCTTGGAGCTTTCGGAAGTTGAAGGACCTCTCTCGTGTGCTATTATCCACTCCATATTCTTCATTGTTTCTTCCCTAGCTTGAAGCTAGTAGTAAGACTCTTGTAACCTTGTTTCATTCATATTTATGGTGGTTAAAGGATATAACATGTTGAAAATCATATGAACACTAAAGATCGTACACTTGAAGTTTGAACATAAAGCTAACATAAGATGAAATATTGTTAAAATGATGTTGTTTAGTGCATAAATGATATTTGTTTGTTGATTTCTTTAGGTGATGATGTTAATCATCACATGAAGCTTGCTAGATGGTGATTTAACACATAATCTAGCAAGTAGGGAGATGATTATGTAACAACATAAGATAATCATCTTCACATATGGACATGAACTTGATAAACAAAATGATTTCGTGAAAAGTAATAAACAAAGTGAACTAGTAAACTTGTAGATCCAAGAATTATGAATGATTTTCCAAGAAAACCAAGTTCAAAATATGATTTTTGAAAGATCATGGTTTTTACTAAACTTACACCATTTTTAGTGGAAAAAACAAGTGCATAAACATTAAAGAAACAAGAAGGTTTAATAAAGAAACATTTTTGTAAAATATGTTACAAGTTGTAAACATCTAAAATCTTCAAGAATGAAGTTTACCAAATAGTAAATATATTTTGGAGGGTAACTAGGGCTACTAAACACTTTACCAAGTTACTACGCATTTTTGTGAAGTATCAAGTTCATGTTAATATTTAAAGCATTTTGTTTTTACACTTGGTAAGTATAATATCGTTTAGAGTTGATTGTTGATATTGTGTGATGATTTTCCTAAAAGAAAATGATATTCTAGATAGCATGGACACCTCCATTTACAAAGGAAACTATGACGAAATTTCTAAAAATACAAACACTTAGAAAATACTTTCTAAACAAGTGTCGACATGTATGTCCTAAACTTTGGTTTTTCCATATAAACTTCGCCATTGGTTTTGTTACAAAAAAATACAAAGTATCGGAGGTTGGTTTTCGTAAACAAAAATGGATAAATATATATTTAGAATATATATTTTATATTAAGACACATTGTGAGTGCTTATGTGTATACTTTGTGTATTTTTTGTATTATTTTAGGATTTAAAATAATATAACTTACAAATACCAAGAACTTACAACTCCAAAAATAATACCAAAAATCTCACGGAATAAATATAAGAGTTACACACTCGATATTGGGTAACCGAACGATAAAACGTAACTTACAAAAGATTCCGGAGAATACCGCTAAATATATCTTTGACAAATATTATTTTGGACACAAGAACTGAAAATACGATTTTTGAAAATATTACAAGAGTAATATTGTACTTTCGACAAAGAGAAAATGTGTTATTTTTGGAAACTACAAAAACGAGAATACAAATACACACATATGGAATACTCCCATCCTTGGGGAGGAAAACGTAACTCAAAACATGAATACTAAGGCAAGGCACGGCCCACTCGTCTAATAGACCCTAGCACATTGTAGGTAGTCTTGTTTGCTGACGAGATTGAGTTACGAGTACTGAAGACGCAAAACTGTGAGTTCATGTCCCCCTTTTCTTTTAACTGTTTTCAGTTTTATAAACTCTCGGGGGTGAAATACATGTACAAATGTTATACATGATACGAATGCCTAAACGATATGAAATGCCTATGAAATACTAGATCATGTGAGCATGGACTTAATACTGAAATGCTAGACTTAATACTGAAATGCCATACATTCACAAATTAGGGATGAAGGTTAGATCTAACGGGTACGGCCGAACCCCACTCATGGTCAACACTAGTACCTAGTAGTGCTTCGGTGTCCCAGTCGAGGGTAATCGACATCAGTTGAGGTTAATCGACATAGCCGAGGGTAATCGGCATAGTCAAGGAAAATTGACATCAGTCGAGGTTAATCGACAGTCGAGGTTATTCGACATGGAGTCATAACAAGTACTCCCCATATCAGTCGAGGTTAATCGACAAGGAGTCATAATGAGTACTCCCCATACAGTCGAGGTTAATCGACAAGGAGTCATAACGAGACTCCCCATGTCCTCACATGCCTTAATGTCCTTGTACAAACATTCATTTAGTATGTTCATACACGCTTTTCATACTTGTTTTCAAGAAGTTTCTCAAAGATTTACAAGATTGCTAGCACACAAACAAACGCATGAACTCGCTCAACTTTTGTTGATGTTTTCCAATATTACATGTATTTCAGGTAATAGGATGGATCTTGGGCGCAAGTGTTGTTACTAGATGTAGAATTCAAGTTTAGATGTCATCCACTTTTATTGATTTGTAACCTTGTCGAAGGTTGTGTTTTGAAAACTTAAATAACAAGTGTTTGTAAATACTCAAATTTTATGAATGGATGAACATCGTTTTAATCATATAGTTGTTTGTTACGATTGAATGCAATGATATTAAACCAGTCACACATCATACGTTTCCGCAAAAGACAGGGTGTGACACAATGGCGAGCGGGTCATTAGTTAATAGCGCTATTAGGGTTGACAAGCCTCACACCGTGCCGGTAGGACGGGCGTGTACTAATGGATCTAGGCACTCAGTCAATGATGATAGACATTGACTTAGGGCACAACTTACTTTCATCAATTATCGATATGGTAACGGTCTAGGGGTTCACATGGGGAAGCCCCCCTGATTATGGATATGGTTTGGGAAACAAAGATATTGGTTAACTCGTGGTTTATGAAACAACTTATGGTTTTTGAAACAAACATTAAAACTAAACAACCAACTGTGAACTCGCTCAACTTTGTTGTTGACTCGTTGTTACATGCCTTGCAGGTCTTTAGGTGCATAATCGTTGGAACTTGCTGTCTGGGAGGCTGGAGTGGTCATGGGTCAAGATACATAAAGTTGCAACACAAGAGCAATGGTTTTGAACATGTGGTTTATAAACACATAACGAATAAATTTTGCTTCCGTTGTATACTGTGTATTATTTGTGACGTGTAATACTTAACATTAATAAATGAAAGTTTTATTTAAATATTCCTATGGGTTCAATGTGATTAATGGCTAGATCCTGGTTCATCACACACCTCGCGGGGGGTTCCGCAGGTGGTATTTTGGGGGTGTGACAGATTGGTATCAGAGCCATTGGTTATAGTGAACTTGGTTTTAAAAAGGGGAAAATGTTTTTGTAAAACCAGACTATAATCTAACAGTTCTGAAAATGTAAATACGACCATGACACTCAGCTCCAGATTGCAAGGTTCGTCTTTCTTACTTATTGCATACATTACGTGACTAGTACACATTTGTTTATGACAAAACATACGAACACACACTCGTCACTATAGCATGATGGCATGGATTGCTTGCTTACCTATGATGTGTTGATAACATGCCATAGTCCTTGGATTGTTGTGATCTTATTACCTTGACGACCTCCATTTGACATCTGAGTTTGAGGAATCATTTGACATGAGTTAGGAGGAACTGAGATGAGCATGCAAATCGCAATACTATTATGGGTGCACACATAATAATAATGTGGGGTTCCGTTCCGTTATTTGATCGATATGAAACATAACAAACCCATAGGGGTCATAACAGTGATTGTCCCCTACTCGAATGTGAACTTTTCACTCTTCTCTGGATCCTTTTGAATCTCGATGCTATCGAGTATTACCTGAACACCCATCTGAATATCTAGCGAACTGTGTAGAATGTTAGGTACTTATGCGAACGTCCCTGAGTTGGATGTCGCAGTGTCGAAAGATTGACCGATACCCTTCCCACTCCTCTTCGTCTGCTGGAACTCATGTTTTGACATCTTAGATCCCGGGATGTGATCACTTCTGCAACAATCTCGTAACATACCTTGTATTACTCAGTCAACTTGCAAGAACGATGGACTTCAGCATTTGAACAGCCCTAGTTACCAGCAACAAACATCAACAATTTGACTCCAATCGAATCCTTAACCCTAGCCAGCGACTCATGGGAGTCAACTTTCACGAATTAATCAAGACATAAACGGTGACAATTGACCATGGTATGGAATGCGAAACTACCAGCACCAGGGGTAGCGCCTTAGAACGTGGCATAGAATATGAAAAGATGGGCCCTGTCGATGAAAGATCGTAGAGCTCAGCTTCAGACAACAACGTTAGAGGCAACAGACACGGTAACATCAAGGAGCTTCAAACGACAACCAGCAGTATAGAAATGAAGGTTCCTATGACATGGAGTGGTTGTCGCTAAATCAAAACAACAACAACCCGGGGAACGACGGTCGTACTGGAAATCCTCGCAACGAGTACAACCACACCGGAAATGATGCTCTTGGAGGGGCATTTAGGATTGGCGTGGGCGACGCCAGGATTGTAATAACATGGTGGCATACCCGTTCTTGGTAACGAATCACTCTGTCTCTGTTCTATATAACCTTGATATTTCTTGAAACCCATCAGTGGTGGAATCGGCTAATGGCAAGACAATGGAAACCTCATATGATCGTTGGGATGCAAACTCGACCTTGTGGGACAAGTTTTCGACATCAACCTTACTTCTGTGTCCTTGATAGATGTATCCTGTGAGGAGAAGGTTTTACATATCCCTTTCTTTAGTGGAAAATTGTTATCTGTTCTAACGCGTCAGAGTGGCGCAACGGATTGCGTCATTTCAACAACGAAAGCCAGGAGTGTCTACGGAAGGATCACCCCGCCATGATAGCACTCGTCACTGATGTCAAGGCTAAGGAAAGGACGATCGAGGATTCATAAATTGTTCGTGATTTCTCCCTAAGTGCTACCAGATGAACTACCAGGTTTACCTTCACATCGTCAGGTGGAGTATCAGATCGGTATCATGTCAGAAGCAACCCTGATTACTAGTATTTCTTGTTGTCGTACACCAAGAAGGTTGCAGGAACTGCCTAATCAACTTCAGGAATTATTGGACATGAGTTTCATTGGATCTAGTTTTTTTCGCTTTGAGGAGCCGCAGTTATACCAGTGAAGATAAGCCCATTCGTATACGTACTGATTATCGAGAATGTAACAAAGTGGCAGTTAGGAACCGCTTGTTCCGACCATGTATTGGCAACCTGTCGACAAGTTGCAATGGACAAGTTTCCATTCGAGGATTGACCAATGAGTGAGCTATCACCAGATGGAAGTTCAAGGGGGAGCATGTTCCTACAACAGCATATCAAACGCAATGCGGCCATTTCGGCTTTGTTCACCATAACCATTGAGTTGATCAACACATCACTAGCTTTGTGGATCTCTAGAATCAACCGTGTTTAGTAACGATATTTAGGATCATCCCCAGGAGGAAGCAATATCTTGGGCGACATTTGTATCTCACTTAGAACTCCTGAGCTCGATTCGAGGGGTACCTGTTTGGCTATTTAGTCAACGAAGAAGGAATACACATGGATCTCGCTAAGGTCCGTTTTGATTAGAAATTGATCGACATCAAAGATTCCTGCTAGGGTACAACAATACCTTGGTCTCGCTAGATGCTATCACAGATTCATCGCGAAAATTTCGAAGATCGCACAACTTAAATCTCTTTAGCACAGTAGGGTGCTTGTTCGTGAAAGACGAAACATGAGGGTGTCTTTTCAGCTTTTGAATTTCAACTCTGCAATGCACCGAACATCGTCTTTACCTGAAAGTGTGGGTGATTTAGTGGTATACCAGGATGGTCTGAATCAGAGTCCTAGTTACACACCGACGTAACCCGAGAGAGAGATGACTTACGTGATGGAATTACAAGGGGAACTACACGACATACAACTGGCGGTGAAAACGTGGCCTTGGGACTTTAGATGGAGGCATTACTTGGACGGTACCAGATGTGTTATTTAGACCGATCACAAGGGCCTCCCACATACCTTGGTTTCGACAGAGCTAAATCAGTTAACGGCATTGCTGGAGAGAACTTTAGGACGACTACAACTATGAAACTTGAACGTGCATGAGCTTTGCAGCTCACTATCGAATCTAACTTACCTGATCCGGCTCGCCCTTGTCAACCTGGAGAACTGAAGGAAGAGGATCTTCAAGTTGAACCCATGCAGGGAATGGAGAAGCAACCTTGGCAGGTCAGATGATATTCGCTACCCCATGGAACGAGTGTGGATCCCAATATGCAGTAACTGTAGGAATTCATATTGAGCAAAGCGCACTGGCTTCGATATTCTAGTCGTCTGGGTTTTGATGATATTCATTAGGATCTACAAACTTTATACTAGAGATCGGGCATAAAGGCCCACCTAGCTAGGTATGGGAATGATATTTGACTTGTGGGAAAGTCAAAGTGAAGTGTTAGCAACTAGAAACACCTATATGGAAAGCGAAAACAAACTGCCATGGATTTGGTCGCTAGGCTACTTACAACTCGAAGCGGAAACAATATCACCTGGATGATCGTTGATTGTCTCACATAACCAACGCATTTTCTAGTAAACAGATAAGTTTTCTACACTTGCAGTCATCTACCTGAAAGAAGTGGTTGTTAGGCACGGGGTGCCAGCCTCCATTACCTCTGATCGCGACCCACGACTTGCATCTGATTTGTGGCAAGCAATGCACAAATCCTTTGGCTTACGTCTAGACATGAGCACAGCATATCATCCACAGACGGATGGGCAGACTGAACGCACCATCCAAACTCTTGAAGACATGCTTCAAGCATGTGTAATCGACTTTGGCAATGGCCTGGAAAGAAAAGACACCTCCCTTTAGTGGAGTTTTCGTATAACAACTGTTACCACACCAGCATCCAAACTGCTCCGTTTGAGGTATTGTATGGACGGAAGTGCCGACCATCCCTTTTGCTGGGCAGAAGTTGGACACAGCCGAATCACTGGCCCAGAACCCGTCGTAGACACAATAGAGAAAATTGCTCAGATACGATAACAAATGGCGGCAACTCGTGACCGTCAGGAAAGCTACGCCGATAAATGCAGGAAACCACAAGAGTTCCAGGTTGGGGATCGAGTACTACTTAAAATCTCACCTTGGGAAGGTGTAGTTCGGTTTGGTATACGAGACAAATTCAACCCGTGATATGTTGGACCTTTCGAAATCACGGAGAGAATTGGCAAGATGGCCTACAGATTGAATCTACCCGAAGAACTCAGTGGAGTTCACAACGCATTTCATGGGTCGAATCTGAAGAAATGTCTATCAGATGAAACCCTCATAGTTCCTTTCAAGGAGCTCACCATCGACGATCAGTGCGATTTGTCAAAGAACCAGTGGAAATCTTGGGCCTGGAGGTCAAGATTCTCAAACGCACCAGGATACCTATCGTTCGAGTTCGTTGGAACTCCCGTCGTGGCCCAGAGTTTACCTGGGAACGAGAAGACCGAATGAAACACAAATATCCCCATTTGTTCGAGAAAAGCGAAACCACTACCGAGGATGAAACTACTGCGGAATTTCAGGACGAAATTCCAAACCAACGGGGGGATGATGTGACATCCCAGGAAAACTAGGAAACCACGCAACCTAACTAGCTTTCTCAGTAACTACGTGCTAAATTTCGGGACGGAATTTCTTTCAAGTTGGGGATAATGTGATAACCCGAACTTTCAAGGTTAGTAACGTTTAATCTCGTGATCTTAACTCCTTGTTATTCCTCCTTGAGGTATTACACGCTCCGTGCTAGTATAATCCTGTTTATCGATTATGAAAACCTTGTTAGATATATATACATTAATATAATTAGGCCAAACCCTTGTGTTTTGAGTAGACGGTTGTTTTAACGGGCTGCATCCCAAACCCGCGAAACCCAAACAAAACCTAATTGAACTAGAAGCCCAAATCGCCACTATGTGGAAGATATGTCATTTAATTGTGGCAGCCCAAGTGCTTAGGCTTAAGCCCATTTCGGCCAAAGAGGGTAACCGGCCCCAAACCCTTATCAAATACTATGCACATAACATATTTTTGGTTAGCTTAAACTCAAAAGAAAACCCTAAGGCATTACTCCCTTCTTCTTGATTGCTCGACGGCAGTAGGCATACGCCCCTTCGAGACAACATCATATTTGATCGAGTATTCGGTTAGTGAATCCATATTTTTGTTAATCCTTATTTGATTGTTTCTTTATGTGATTTCGATTAGCATAAGTGCTATGATATGTTGATTAATTCTTTGATGATGATCACATTATGTGAATGTTATGTGAGATTGAAAGTTCGCTATTATGATGTATATGTTGAAGTGATTCGTTGAGGGAGTGTTTTATGTAATTGTTAGTGGTGATTAGGGGTTAATGAAAATATTAGAATTGGTAAATTATTTGTGGTTGATGAACGATGATTACTGCTAAATGTTCATACATGTATGAACTGAAATATGCTTTTGATCTATAACTGTTAATACATGGCAAACCAGTAGCACAAAAGAAATCCTGAAACACTGTTGTGGATGCGACAAAGAGCCACCCTAGTTCACGACGAAACATGAAGTTTCGTCGGAGTCCAGTGACGAAACATGAAGTTTCGTTGGAGTCTTCCGTCGTGATGGTCGATGACGAAACATAGATTTTGTTGGAGAGTTTCGTCGTGCTTGGGGCGACGAAACATGGGGGAGTTTCGTCGTGTGTTATCTGAATTATAGCATGCTGTTGGGCGTCGACGGGCCACATGCACACATATGCACACTTTCTGTTTTGGGACTGGGCCGCACCAGGTTTTAATTATCGAAATGTGCTGATTAGGTTGTTATTCGTCTTGTATGCTAATGATCCGAGATGGTAGGTAGCCCACATGAATATTGTGTAATATGTGAAGATTTTATGATTTACAATCGGTTGAATACTAACTGTTTATGGTAGTGGACTTGGTCGGTTTGGGTATTAAGGGAATGGGCCACAAGCAAAGCATAGATGGTATAATGTTATCACTGGCAACACCAAGCCTAGGTGAAATATTAACCTGTGAACTATTAACTTGATTAGTTGGCGTGTCCTTGTGCTGAAAAGTTAAGTGCTAAATGTCTTGTAAATATGGAACCATGAGATGAATTTCCCTTATGACACGAATAACACGTGTGTTACATATAACTTAATGGTGTGTTATCTGATTAGGGAATGCATGAACTATTTGTACGCGTAGTATGCGGATCACGTGCACCCGAAACTGATTGGGTCGGTAACCTTGATAGGACGTGTTTGATCAACTGTTAAACAAGTAGTTAAGCATACCGAGCAAACCGAGGTGAGTTCAAACTCTTTACAAGGCATGGGATTCCCGGTGGTTGGGAATGGGTTAAGAAACTAAAACGGAACCTACATATTCTCCTTGGGTAGGATATGTACCTCCATCCTCCATGGGTAGGATGCCAATATTAAATCTGTGTATTCTCCTAGGGTAGAATACGTACGTTCGTCCTCCTTGGGTAGGACAACACCCTTAAACTTACTAGACAAAACTCTATCATTAAGTCCCTCATTCTTATATCGACTTAATCGCCGGGCCAATGGCGAGCGGGTTATTAGTTAATAGCGCTATTAGGGTTGACAAGCCTCACACCGTGCCGGTAGGATGGGCGTGTACTAATGGATCTGGGCACTCAGTCAATGATGATAGACATTGACTTAGGGCACAACTTACTTTCGTCAGTTGTCGATATGGTAATGGTCTAGTGGTTCACATAGGGAAGCCCCCACTGATTATGGATATCGTTTGGGAAACAAAGATACTGGTTAAGTCGTGGTTTACGAAACAACTTATGGTTTTCGAAACAAACATTAAAACTAAACAACCAACTGTGAACTCGCTCACCTTTGTTGTTGACTCGTTGTTACATGCCTTGCAGGTCTTTAGGTGCATAATCGTTGGAACTTGCTGTCTGGGAGGCTGGAGTGGTCATGGGTCGAGATACATAAAGTTGCAACACAAGACCAATGGTTTTGAACATGTGGTTTATAAACACATAACGAATAAATTTTGCTTCCGTTGTATACAGTGTATTATTTATGACGTGTAATACTTAACGTTAAAAAATGAAATTTTATTTAAATATACCTATGGGTTCAATGTGATTGATGGCTAGATCCTGGTACGTCACACACCTCGCGGGGGGTTCCGCAGGTGGTATTTTGGGGGTGTGACACTCTCGAAAGAATCAAATCTCAGAAACTCATTTTCTTTCTTTCTTGGATTCATTTCAGATATCCACAAACCGCAAAATCAATAAATTACGTGTACGACTAGAATGCTGAAATCGCCTCTCCAGTTATTAACATAACTCTTCTAGCTATACGTTCTGCTTCTACGGTACTTCGATAAACTTCCATTTATCTTCCAGATAAATCTCTAAAAAGAACAAAATCAGTGTATTATCCATTATACACTTTCTTAACTGCATCCAAATAGTACATTATGTACACCACTCAATCCTGACGGTAGCTTGAGCCTATAAGCGACTGATCCAATTCAAGATGGGCTCTCGAAAGGACCAAGTCAATGTGGCTCAGCTTTTTCTTTCCTCTGCTAAACCTAATAATATTTCTGCAAGATAACTCCTTTAACAGAACCAAATCTTAAATCCAGAATCGCAATAGTTCCTTCAATTGTCCATGTAATCCTTCTGACGCTCAATTGGCGACTTTTAACCTTCCCTCGATCCAGGAAAATCCTGTCGCTGGTTTCCTAGATAAACTAAGGTCTGGTTAATTGTCCTTTGTCATGTTAGCTTAACAAAGTGACGATCAACACTTCCATTCATGCAAGGCTTCAAACCGAGCAACCTAAATACTAGCGTGTTAACTATTATTGTTAGATAACTCTACCAAGGGCATGTGAGTATCTTGACTTCCTTTGGAGTCCATTATACACGCTCCCAATTCTTCTTTCAAGGATCTGAAAAGCTTCTTCTTACTTTCTGCCCAATCAATCCCCCTTTTCCCTTTTTGGGTTTATTAGTGTCGAAGATTGCACTAATTAGAGGAATTCTTAATAAATTTTCGGTAGCACCCAACTTGTCATATGGATCATCGTACTCCCGACAGGGTCTTTGGCGCTCCTCATAATTTGATTGCGACAATCTATAACTGATCTACAAGCATACCTTCCTCGTTACTCACTAGCTCCATAGTTAACTTCAAATGTTACTCATGATTCTCTTTGGTTCATGTATAGACAAGCATGTCGTCGATGAATATTATCATGAATACATCCGATTAGGGTTTCCATACCATGCTCATGAGATTTATGAATATAAATGGCGCATTAATTTAGTCAAAAGGCATGACAATTAACTTGTATTGGCCATATCACATTTGAAAAGCAGTCCCGGAAATATCTTCGTCAGTAGCCTTCAACTGATGACATCCTAATCGTAGATCGATCTTCGTGTAGCAGCTGGGTCCCGGTAGATTAATTGAACAAATCGTCAATCCTCGGTAATAGGGTACCAATTCTTGATAGTCGACTGGTTCGGCTTTCTGAAATCCTCACATATCCTGAAGGATCCATCTTTCTTTTTCTCAACAAAACAGATTTGCCTCAAAGCGAAAAGCTTGATCAAATGAAGCCCTTGTCCAAAAGCTCTTGAAGCTGACTCGACATTTCTATCATCTCAGACGGTGCTTAATCTATAAGGAGATTGTGTAATTAAGCGCAGCACCGGGTGTCTGATCGATGTCACACCCCGACCGCATTAAAACAACAAAACCGCGGCGGAAACGTCAGGGAGTGGAGTGGTAGAATTATTGTTTCACAACCATGGATTCAAAAGTTTCGTTTTATTTAGTTATTAAATATTAAACATTGTCTTAAAACATAGCAAACAAGTTAAACATCGTCTATCATCGTTATTAAGTCACCAAGGCCTCGTCCAGTCCTAAGTGAGCATGCATCCTAGTCGCAATCAACATCATTCAACACAACCTCAAACATATGTGAAAATAAAGTCAGCAAAGAAATGTCGACGAGTACATAGTTTTTGTGAGAGTGTCGGATTCATGGCTCGTTTACATGTTGCAATACCTCGTTTGACTACAATAGTCGATAATTGAAAATCTTGTTTTGAAAAGAGTTTGGTATTGAAATATGAATAACCAGCTCAAAATAAATTGGTTATGGTTTATCAAATCTCGTTGCCATGAATCTTAACCCAAAACCTTTGTTTAAGTAAACCAATATTGTAAATCGTTCTCGTAATAAAACTCGTATGGTTTATATCGTTTAGTAAACATCATTAATCGTCATCGTTTTGAAATCATTCATCCAAGTGAACTAAATAACGCCACAGAACGTAATATGATAAAAGCATTTATATATAAGAAGTACCAGCGGCGTATCTACCATGATTTTATCACATTACACCCGTCCCGTTATCTAAACACTTACGAAGAACCAATCGTTCATTTGTACTTGTTTTCAAATCGTTTATCGAAACCAATCGTTCAAATCGTTTAACTCGTTCAAATCGTTCAATCGTTCAAAATCGTTCTCGTTTTAATTGTGAAAACTACTTTTGGTCGTCTCGTTTATAACATTCAAACCTTCGTAACTCGTCCATCGTTCATCTCGTATTAACAAACCACCATAGGGTAAGTTTACAATCATCAGGTTCAGTCGTTACCCACATAACCCCCATACATAACCATGGGTGCAGTCCGATAACGAGATTTATCAGATCCTATGGTACCATAACCTAGTACTAGTCGGTTCAGCCAAAATTAATGAATGTCATTCATTATGTAAATACGTCCAACAAGTTCGTTCACATTATCGAAAATTGTTCTTGTTTAATATAAACCAAAGTATTCGTTTTTGAAATCCTCGTTTGAAAGCATCAAAATCGTTTAACACATATGAATCACTGAAAACAATTGAAAAAAGTAAAATAGGGGAACTATGTACTCACATTGATTTGGAAACTATCCTCGATCTAATGAACTTAACGAAGCTCAGGCAGACCAAGGAAATCAAGTAGTACCTAGTAATCAGATCGCTAAGTTAATAACTTGACACCTAAATCGGAAGATCGGGTAGAATGAGGTCTCGTAAACAAAATGAGTATTGGAACTCATGTGATATGGTTTAACAAAGCCTACATTCTAAATCGGAACCTATCCTAAGTGCTTACGACCCGTTACGACCCATTAAGGTAGCTTCTAATACTTTAACGCGTCGTTCGCACAAAAGCGCGTTCTAGATGCCTAACTAGTCCTATGACAAGTATTATATGCCCTAACATGTTTAAATACGTTTCATAATCAGTTTAAGTGACAAAAGTTAAGTTACATATTCTTAAATACCAATTATGCATAAAAAGGGTATTTTGGTCATTTACCTAAGGCATATAAACTACCTATCATACAACTAATTAAACTAAGTGACCATAAGGTATAACCTCGGAAGGTTATTCCCTATACAACTATGGTCACATAATATGCTTGGTCGGATCCTAACGATCGACCAAATGGGTCGGATTCGAAAGTCTAAGTGGTTGTTAAGACCGCTTATCTTACGACCCTAGACAAGCAGACTAAAAGTGACGAGTTAAACATGTTGAAACTTGTTTAACTAAGTTAGAGAACAGGTTTGATATCAAAACAAAGTGTTTTGATACCCGAAAATACTTTCGTTGCAAAATACGCATAAACACGTATTTTGACCGAAATTTTGACTCGTCACTTCGACTAATCAACGTGGTAATCAGTAGGTATAGTCACAAGGGACTATAACCATCGTGATTACGCTCACGTTGCAAAGTTCGAACGAACTTTGTGTTGACCAACTCGTGGTCAAAGCAGAAAGTCAAACACTGTTTGACTTTCATGCTTGAAAAGCATAAATGCATGAAAGAAGCTTACAAAAGGTCTGTCACACCCCCAAAATCCACCTGCGGAGTATCACCGCTTGGAGGCGTGACTGACCAGGATCAAGCCACCAATCATATTGAACATAACAAGTAATAAGTAAAATTCAACACACAATATGAAAGGTGTTTCAAATCAAAAACGTAGTTAAGTGTGTAGCGGAAGCACAGTTGTAAAACCCAATGTAAGTATTAAGTACGAGATAAAGTAATGTTTTTAGCAAGGCACACACTGCCATGCCCCACAATGACCGCGCCTCCCTGTGCAAGCTCCATGAGTACCTAACGACCTGCAAGGTATGTAGCAACGAATCAACAACAAAGTTGAGCGAGTTCACAGTTGGTTGTTTAGTTATAGCATTCGTTTCGTAAATCATATGTTCGTTTTGTAAACCAGGTATCGTATTAATTCATATTGCGGTCTCCTAGACATGTTTGCGAAGATTAGTGGGGGCTTCCCATGTGTTACTAGACCATGCGTATCGACTGCTACGAAAATGTAAGAGGTGCCCTAAGTCAATGTCTATCAGCATTGACCCTTTGCGCATAGTCCATTAGTACACGCCCGTTCGGACGACACAGTGTGAGGTTTGTTAAACCTAATAGCGCTATCTACTAATGACCCGCTCGCCATAGGCCTCGGCGATTAAGTCGATAAATGAGGGACTTCAAATGATAGAGTGATGGTCTTATGGTCGTACGTATCCTGTTGTATAGGAAATACGCAAGTTTATAGTTACCGTTCAGTTCTTTAACCCATTCCCAACCCTTGGGAATCCCATGCCTTGGATAGAGTGTGAACTCACCTTGGTTTGCTCGGTATGCTAAACTATGTGCTCACAAGTTATCAATCAAGTCCTATAGTAAGCACGTATACTTAAATCAGTTCAAGTTCATAAAGTTTCGCATGCAATCAATGCCACAAAGTGTGCCTATGCAATTAGAACGTATCACATAAGCAGTTAATCAAAGTCATGCAATTCATGTTTCATATAGATATCCTTCACAGTTTCTTCTAACATAGTTATCCAATAATACACGTAACAGAGTTAACAAGTTTAACTGAATTAATACATATAACAGGGTTACACAATTAACAGAGTTGACATCTAACAGTACTACTAACTAACTGTGTTTCATGCTTAACTTAACAGAGTTGACATGCTTAACTGAATTAACAACTAACAGAGTTAATAACTAACAGAGTTAACAAAGTAATTACTTAACTGAGTAACAGTCTTAATGAAGCTAACATGCCAGAACACTTAACGAAATCATATGTGTCAAAATCACAGGCTCGGCGAAATCACTTTAGACGAAAACATATTCACATTTTTGGACGAAAACACTTGGGACCAAAATACTCGACCGAAATCCCTTTTCTGGCGAAATCACATTTGACGAAAACCCAAGGGTTTTCGTCAGACATAAGGCTTGACGAAAACACTGGGTGTTTTCGCCAGTGTTTTCGTCCGGTTGCTGTGTTTTTGCCTGGTTGTTGTGTTTTCATCAGTTTCAACAATCAATCATCATCATCATCACAGCAATTACACAATACAGTAACCCTACACATCCCTTACAGTTACATGATTGATCATCAACAAAAACCTTTTTATCAAATCTTCGATATATATATAAACATACAGGTTACCAATCATTGCGATACCAAGATCATTAATAAATCAACTAATCATCATTATCAGGCACACATGGTCGATCATATTATCCCATATACATGACAGTTCGTAGACAATATATATATATATATATATATATATCAATCCTCTATTCTTACGTTCATAAAGCTAGTTGTGTTGTGTAGTTTATAGGTTTTCCTAGGGTGTCACATCACCCCCCCGTTGATTTGGAATTTTGTCCCGAAATTCTATAGTAGCTTCAGCCTCAGTAGTGGTTGAACTGTTTCCGAATAACTGGGGATACTTGAGTTTCATTTGATCTTCTCGTTCCCAGGTGAACTCTGGGCCACGACGGGAGTTCCAACGAACTCGAACAAGAGGTATTCTAGTGTGCTTGAGGACCTTAACGTCTCGCTCCGTGATTTCAACTGGTTCCACGACGAATCACAACTGATCGTCGATAGTGAGCTCCTTCAAAGGAACTATGAAGGTCTCATCTGACAGACACTTCTTCAGATTTGACACGTGAAAAACGTTGTGAACTGCACTGAGTTCTGCGGGCAGGTTTAGTTTGTAGGCCACTTTCCCTATTTTCTCAAATATTTCGAATGGTCCGACGTAACGCGGATTGAGTTTGCCTCGTTTGCCAAAACGAACTACACCTCTCCAGGGTGAAACTTTGAGTAGCACTCGATCCCCAACTTGGAACTCGAGTGGTTTCCTGCGCTTATTAGCGTAGGCTTTCTGACGCTCGCGAGCTGCCGCCATGCGTTGCCGTATCTGAGCAATCCTTTTTGTTGTGTCTACTACAAGTTCTGGTCCCGTGATCTGTCTATCACCCACCTCTGCCCAACAAAGAGGTGATCGGCATTTACGCCCGTACAATGCCTCAAACGGAGCGGCTTAGATGCTGGTGTGGTAACTGTTATTGTATGAAAACTCCACCAATGGGAGGTGTTTCTCCTAGCCGTTGCCAAAATCAATTACACATGCCCGAAGCATGTCTTCTAAAGTTTGAATAGTATGCTCAGACTGCCCATCCGTCTGAGGGTGATAAGCTGTGCTCATGTCTAATCGATAGCCAAAAGATTTGTGCATTGCTTGCCACAGTTCAGAAGTAAAACGCGCATCACGATCAGATATGATAGAGGTTGGCACCCCGTGACTCGAAACCACTTCCTTCAAGTAAACGTCTGCTAGAGTGGAGAACTTATCCGTTTCCTTGATAGCCAAGAAGTGTGCAGACTTTGTGAGTCGATCCACGATCACCCAAATAGTATCATTTCCATGTTGAGATCTAGGCAGGCCAGTAACGAAATCCATGGAAATTTGCTCCCATTTCCATTGTGGTATCTCTGGTTGCTGGAGTAGGCCTGAGGGTTTCTGATACTCGACTTTGACTCTCGCACAAGTCAAACATTTACTGACGTAAGTTGCTATGTGAGCTTTCATGCTAGGCCACCAATACGTACTTCTGAGATCGTGGTACATCTTATCTGAACCAGGATGTACTGAGTAGCGAGACTTATGTGCTTCATCCATTACAAGTTCTCGTAAATTGCCAAAGAGTGGAACCCAGATGCGTCCTGTTACATAGTAGGCGCCGTCTGCCTTTTGTTCTAACCGTTGTCTTGAGCCGTGTAGGGCTTCAGCCCTGACGTTTTCTGGTTTCAATGCTTCTACCTGAGCATCTCGTATCTGTGAAGGAAGACTAGATTGGATGGTGAGTTGTAGTGCTCGCACACGCCTAGGTTTGGTATCTTTTCGACTGAGGGCGTCAGCCACAACATTTGCCTTGCCCGGATGGTACTTGATGGCACATTCGTAATCATTCAGTAGCTCGACCCATCGACGTTGTCGCATGTTCAACTCTTTCTGTTTGAAGATATTCTCGAGACTCCTGTGATCGGTGTAGATAGTGCACTTGGTACCGTATAGGTAATGTCTCCATATCTTAAGTGCGAAGATAACAGCTCCCAGCTCCAGATCGTGTGTAGTGTAGTTCCTTTCGTGAACTTTAAGTTGACGTGATGCATATGCAATGACTTTATCCCGTTGCATCAACACGCAACGAAGACCCTGAATTGACGCGTCACAATAAACCACGAAATCGTCTGTGCCCTCTGGCAATGAAAGAATAGGTGCACTGCAAAGTCTATTCTTCAGATGTTGGAATGCTGATTCTTGAGCATCACCCCAACGATAGGTGACACCCTTTTGAGTTAGTAGCATAAGCGGCTGTGCAATTTTTGAGAAATCTTTGATGAACCTTCTGTAATAGCCTGCCAAGCCCAAGAATTGGCGGATTTCTGTTGGCGTATGGAGGCGTGACTGAACAGGATCAAGCCACCAATCATATTGTGTTGTGTTGTGTAGTTTATAGGTTTTCCTAGGGTGTCACATCATCCCCCCGTTGATTTGGAATTTCGTCCCGAAATTCTGTAGTAGCTTCAGCCTCAGTAGTGGTTGCACTGTTTCCGAATAACTCGGGATACTTGAGTTTCATTTGATCTTCTCGTTCCCAGGTGAACTCTGGGCCACGACGGGAGTTCCAACGAACTCGAACAAGAGGTATTCTAGTGTGCTTGAGGACCTTAACGTCTCGGTCCGTGATTTCAACTGGTTCCTCGACGAATCGCAACTGATCGTTGATAGTGAGCTCCTTCAAAGGAACTATGAGGGTCTCATCTGACAGACACTTCTTCAGATTTGACACGTGAAAAACGTTGTGAACTGCACTGAGTTCTGCGGGCAGGTTTAGTTTGTAGGCCACTTTGCCTATTTTCTCAATGATTTCGAACGGTCCGACGTAACACGGATTGAGTTTGCCTCGTTTGCCAAAACAAACTACACCTTTCCAGGGTGAAACTTTGAGTAGCACTCGATCCCCAACTTGGAACTCGAGTGGTTTCCTGCGCTTATTAGCGTAGGCTTTCTGACGGTCGCGAGCTGCCGCCATGCGTTGCCGTATCTGAGCAATCCTTTCTGTTGTGTCTACTACAAGTTCTGGTCCCGTGATCTGACTATCACCCACCTCTGCCCAACAAAGAGGTGATCGGCATTTACGCCCATACAATGCCTCAAACGGAGCAGCTTGGATGGTGGTGTGGTAACTGTTATTGTACGAAAACTCCACCAATGGGAGGTGTTTCTCCCAGCCGTTGCCAAAATCAATTACACATGCCCGAAGCATGTCTTCTAAAGTTTGAATAGTACGCTCAGACTGCCCATCCGTCTGAGGGTGATAAGCTGTGCTCATGTCTAATCGAGAGCCAAAAGATTTGTGCATTGCTTGCCACAGTTCAGAAGTAAAACGCGCATCACCATCAGATATGATAGAGGTTGGCACCCCGTGCCTCGAAACCACTTCCTTCAAGTAAACGTCTGCTAGAGTGGAGAACTTATCCGTTTCCTTGATAGCCAAGAAGTGTGCAGACTTTGTGAGTCGATCCACGATCACCCAAATAGTATCATTTCCATGTTGAGATCTAGGCAGGCCAGTAACGAAATCCATGGAAATTTGCTCCCATTTCCATTGTGGTATCTCTGGTTGCTGGAGTAGGCCTGAGGGTTTCTGATATTCGACTTTGACTCTCGCACAAGTCAAACATTTACTGACGTAACTTGCTATGTGAGCTTTCATGCTAGGCCACCAATACGTAGTTCTGAGATCGTGGTACATCTTATCTGAACCAGGATGTACTGAGTAGCGAGACTTATGTGCTTCATCCATTACAAGTTCTCGTAATAGCCCGCCAAGCCCAAGAATTGGCGGATTTCTGTTGGCCTACGCGGTGCAGGCCAGTTCTTAATCGATTCTACCTTGGATGGATCAACATGAATCCCATCCTTGTTTACCACGTGGCCTAAGAAATGGACTTCACGAAGCCAGAAGTCGTATTTCGAAAACTTAGCGTACAACTGTTCCGTTCGGAAGAGTTCCAAAATAAGTCGTAGATGGTGCTCGTGCTCCTCCTGACTCTTCGAATAGATCAGGATGTCGTCGATGAATACAATCACAAACTTATCCAAGTAAGGCTTGCACACTTTGTTCATAAGATCCATGAAGACTGCAGGCGCGTTTGTTAACCCGAATGGCATGACCAGAAACTCGTAATGGCCGTAGCGTGTTCTGAATGCTGTTTTGGAGACGTCCTCGTCCCGGACTCTCAGTTGATGGTATCCTGACCTCAGATCGATCTTTGAATAGTAGCTCGACCCTTGTAGCTGGTCGAACAAGTTGTCAATGCGTGGAAGAGGATAGCGATTCTTTACGGTCACCTTGTTTAGTTCGCGGTAATCTATGCACATACAGAAGGTACCGTCTTTCTTCTTTACAAACAACACGGGAGCTCCCCAGGGCGAAGAGATAGGACGAATGAAACCCTTATCCAAGAGTTCTTGCAATTGCTAGGACAGTTCTTCCAGTTCGGTTGGAGCTAAGCGATAAGGTGCTCGAGCTATGGGTGCTGCTCCAGGAGCTAGCTCGATCTGAAATTCGACCTGACGATGAGGCGGTAGCCCAGGTAAATCTTCAGGAAACACTTGAGGAAAGTGGCGTACAACTGGTATATCCTCTCTCTATTTCTCTTTCATTGATGCATCAGTAACGAGTGCTAAGATAGAAGTGTGGCCCTTTCGCAAACACTTCTGGGCATTAAGGAAGGAGATGATGCCCACTACAGTACCACTCTTGTCGCCTTGAATTTCGAGAGGTTCTTTGCCAGAACGGGGAATACGAACAATCTTCTCTTTGCATAGGATCTCTGCTTGCTGTTGGGATAACCAATCCATCCCAATGACGATGTCAAAACTACCCAGAATTATAGGAATGCGATCGATAGAGAAAGTCTGACCAGCTAAGACGAGATCCCAATCTTTAACTACGTGTGTGGCTTCTACACTCTTACCGTTTGCTAACTCTATGACATGCTTGGTGTTTAAGGGAGTTGGTGTGCGTTTTAACATTTGACTAACTTTTAGAGACACATAACTGGTGTCGGCACCCAAATCAAATAAGGCAGTAACATAAAAGTCGTCGAGAAGAAACTTACCCATCACTACGTTAGGATCATTCCTTGCGTCACCCTGACCTAGCACGAACACTCGACCCCTGGCACCATTGTTTCCATCATTGTTTCCCCCATTGTTGTTCCCATTGCCCTGATTATTGTTGTTGTTGTTGTTGTTGTTCGGATTTTGATTTAACTGGGGCAGTCCCGCTTGAAGTGGCCTTCAACACCACACTGAAAGCATCCCCTATTACCTCGTTGTCGCTGCTGGTTCTGTGGAGCTGGTGGTTGTTGGTTCTGATTCGCAGGTCGTGAGCTCCTGCAATCCTTAGCTTCATGACCCATCTTGAGACATCTCTGACAATGACCCCTGTTGCACTGACCACAGTGGTGCCTGTTGCATCTGTTGCACTTTGGGTGGTTTCCCCGATATCCACCCTGCCCTTGACTACCAGAGGATTGCTGACCAGGGCTCTGATAGTCATCAATCTTTTGCTGCTGTGCCTGGGACTGAACTGAAGTCGAACCCTTGCTGGAGGTTCCATCCCACTTTCGCTTGTAGTCATTAGGAGTAGCAGAAGTAGTAGTAGCAGTAGCGCCTATACTCTTAGGCAGCTTGTTCTGTTCCACTGCCTGGTCTGTGAGACGATGAGCAAGACGAGTAACATCCTGGATGGTAGCAAGGTTAGCAGCAGTCACATGGCTTTGAATCTCTGGTACTAAGCCTTTGAGGTACATCTCAATGCGCTTGATGGGAGGATCCACCATAGTTGGACATAACACTGCCAGTTCATTGGATCGTTTCGTGTACGCTTCAATCTCTGACCCCGTCATCTTCAGGTTAAAGAACTCCACTTCCAGCTTGTGGATGTCATCACGACTACAGTATTCAAGTTTGATCAGTTCCTTAAAATCATTCCATGGGGTGGCATTAGCAGATGCCAGCCCCAGCATCTGAACTTGCGCGTTCCACCAAGTTAGCGCAGTGCCTTCGAGAGTACCAGTGGCGTACTTCACCCTACGAGCCTCAGGGCATTCACACATTTCGAAGACCGACTCAAGCTTCTCGAACCAGTGTAGTAGTCCAACGGCTCCTTCAGTGCCACTAAAAAGTACTAGGACGACAGTCCATAAAGGTCTTGAAAGTACACACAGGAGGCTGAGCGTGTTGACCTGTCGTGTGCGTAAGAGTAAACATAATTAAGCACTAGTGTTGGTTTACGAAAGTAGGATCTAAGGATCCTAGAGTAAGTTGTGATGGCAGGCTATACCTCCCGCCTGGGCAGCTGCGAGTGCTGCTGTAACTTGTTCAGTGATCAAAGCCGCAAACTGGGCTTGAGTTAAGTTAACGCGTCCACTCATGATCTTCATATCAAAGGAAACATGAGTGAGAAAGGTTCGCGAAAGTGCGATGACAGAAGAGAGTAAGCACATAAGTGTTTTCAAACAACAGTTGTTACGTTTATCTAAGTATACCATGAGCAAAGTTCTATGTAATCTAGCAAGTAGGCAATGTAAACATAAATCATATCACCTAGAATGTCGAGTCTTGCACGTGGAGCGAAGCGTCGTTGTGGATCGTTGAGCACTGTTCAGGTTATAGTCTGGTTTTAACAAAAACTTTTTCCCTTATTAAAACCAAGTTCACTATAAACAATGGCTCTGATACCAATCTGTCAGACCCCCAAAATCCACCTGCGGAGTATCACCGCATGGAGGCATGACTGAACAGGATCAAGCCACCAATCATATTGAACATAACAAGTTATAAGTCAAATTCAACGACACAATATGAAAGGTGTTTCAAATAAAAAACGTAGTTAAGTGTGTAGCGGAAGCACAGTTGTAAAACCCAATGTAAGTGTTAAGTACGAGATAAAGTAATGTTTTTAGCATGGCACACACTGCCATGCCCCACAACGACCGCGCCTCCCTGTGCAAGCTCCATGAGTACCTAACGACCTGCAAGGCATGTAGCAACGAATCAATAACAAAGTTGAGCGAGTTCACAGTTGGTTGTTTAGTTGTAGCATTCGTTTCGTAAATCCTATATTCGTTTTGTAAACTAGGTATCGTATTAATTCGTATCGCGGTCTCCCAGACATGTTTGTGAAGATTAGTGGGGGCTTCCCATGTGTTACTAGACCACGCGTATCGACTGCTACGAAAATGTAAGAGGTGCCCTAAGTCAATGTCTATCAGCATTGACCCTTTGCCCATAGTCCATTAATACACGCCCGTTCGGACGACACGGTGTGAGGTTTGTTAAACCTAATAGCGCTATCTACTAATGACCCGCTCGCCATAGGCCTCGGCGATTAAGTCGATAAATGAGGGACTTCAAATGATAGAGTGATGGTCTTATGGTCGTACGTATCCTGTTGTATGGGAAATACGCAAGTTTGTAGTTACCGTTCAGTTCTTTAACCCATTCCCAACCCTTGGGAATCCCATGCCTTGGATAGAGTGTGAACTCACCTTGGTTTGCTCGGTATGCTAAACTATGTGCTCACAAGTTATCAATCAAGTCCTATAGTAAGCACGTATACTTAAATCAGTTCAAGTTCGTAAAGTTTCGCATGCAATCAATGCCACAAAGTGTGCCTACGCAATTAACATGTATCACATAAGCAGTTAATCAAAGTCTTGCAATTCATGTTTCATACAGATATCCTTCGCAGTTTCTTCTAACATAGTTATCCAATAATACACGTAACAGAGTTAACAAGTTTAACTGAATTAATACATATAACAGGGTTACACAGATAACAGAGTTGGCATCTAACAGTACTACTAACTAACTGCGTTTCATGCTTAACTTAAAAGAGTTGACATGCTTAACTGAATTAACAACTAACAGAGTTAACAAAGTAATTACTTAACTGAGTAACAGTCTTAACGAAGCTAATATGCCAGAACACTTAACGAAATCATATGTGTCAAAATCACAGGCTCGGCGAAATCACTTTAGATGAAAACATATTCACATTTTTGGACGAAAACACTTGGGACTAAAATACTCGGCCGAAATCCCTTTTCTGGCGAAATCACATTTGACGAAAACCCAAGGGTTTTCGTCAGACATAAGGCTTGACGAAAACACTGGGTGTTTTCGTTCGGTTGCTGTGTTTTTGCCTGGTTGTTGTGTTTTCGTCAGTTTCAACAATCAATCATCATAATCACAGCAATTACACAATACAGTAACCCTACACATCCCTTACAGTTACATGATCGATCATCAACAAAAACCTTTTATCAAATCTTCGATATATATATAAACATACAGGTTACCAATCATTGCGATACCAAAAGCATTAATAAATCAACTGATCATCATTATCAGGCACACATGGTCGATCATATTATCCCATATACATGACAGTTCGTAGACAATATATATATATATATATATCAATCATCTATTCTTACGTTCATAAAGCAATCATAGTTAACACACAATAATCAAACAACGATATATATATATATATATATATATATATATATATATATGATGAAACCAAACAGATACTAGCCACAGTTGATTACTAACCAGCAAGATGAACAACGAATAGGTCGATACGAGAGGCCTCGAGATCCTAAATTTGCCGTCGGGTTCCAAGGGTAGCGAGATAGAGAGAGAACGTGATAGGTGGTTAGGGTTTGTTTAAGGTTTTTCCGAATACAGTCGCGTAAGAGTTATAAACAAACCAAAACAAGTCGTCAATGGGCCAAGGCCCATCTTTGTTTTCGCCGAACAGTGGTGGACGAAAACACTAATGTGTTTTCGTCACAGGGTGTTTTCGAGTGGGAGGGTGTTTTCGGGTGGGTTAGGGTATTGGCCAAGGTTTTATTATTTATGCAAGATATGTATACATATACATACATAATATACACATAACAATAACACTTACATAGCACCTCAATTATATATAAAATACACTTGCAATTAAGTACAAATTTAAATTGAATAGAGACCTTGAAAACTCGGGTTTTCACATTATCCCCAACTTGAAAGAAATTTCGTCCCGAAATTTAGCACGTGGTTACTTAGGAAGCTAGTTGTGTTGTGTAGTTTACTGGTTTTCCTGGGGTGTCACATCATCCCCCCGTTGATTTGGAATTTCGTCCCGAAATTCTGTAGTAGCTTCAGCCTCAGTAGTGGTTGCACTGTTTCCGAATAACTGGGGATACTTGAGTTTCAGTTGATCTTCTCGTTCCCAGGTGAACTCTGGGCCACGACGGGAGTTCCAATGAACTCGAACAAGAGGTATTCTAGTGTGCTTGAGGACCTTAACGTCTCGGTCCGTGATTTCAACTGGTTCCTCGATGAATCGCAACTGATTGTCGATAGTGAGCTCCTTCAAAGGAACTATGAGGGTCTCATCTGACAGACACTTCTTCAGATTTGACACGTGAAAAACGTTGTGAACTGCACTGAGTTCTGTGGGCAGGTTTATTTTGTTGGCTACTTTGCCTATTTTTTCAATGATTTCGAACGGTCCGACGTAACGCGGATTGAGTTTGCCTCGTTTGCCAAAACGAACTACACTTTTCCAGGGTGAAACTTTGAGTAGCACTCGATCCCCAACTTGGAACTCGAGTGGTTTCCTGCGCTTATTAGCGTAGGCTTTCTATCGGTCGCGAGCTGCCGCCATGCGTTGCCGTATCTGAGCAATCTTTCTGTTGTGTCTACTACAAGTTCTGGTCCCGTGATCTGACTATCACCCTCCTCTGCCCAACAAAGAGGTGATCGGCATTTACGCCTGTACAATGCCTCAAACGGAGTGGCTTGGATGCTGGTGTGGTAACTGTTATTGTACGAAAACTCCACCAATGGGAGGTGTTTCTCCCAGCCGTTGCCAAAATCAATTACACATGCCCGAAGCATGTCTTCTAAAGTTTAAATAGTAAGCTCAGACTGTCCATCCGTCTGAGGGTGATAAGCTGTGCTCATGTCTAATCGAGAGCCAAAAGATTTGTGCATTTCTTACCACAGTTCAGAAGTAAAATGCGCATCACGATCAGATATGATAGAGGTTGGCACCCCGTGCCTCGAAACCACTTCCTTCAAGTAAACGTCTGCTAGAGTGGAGAACTTATCCGTTTCCTTGATAGCCAAGAAGTGTGCAGACTTTGTGAGTCGATCCACGATCACCCAAATAGTATCATTTCCACGTTGAGATCTAGGTAGGCCAGTAACGAAATCCATGGAAATTTGCTCCCATTTCCATTGTGGTATCTCTGGTTGCTAGAGTAGGCCTGATTGGTAATAGCAAAATTTTGGGAAGCCTTACATTTCCTCGACCTCCTAGATGACTCGCCTTTCTTCTTTCACTTACCCTTGTCTTGAACATAATCGGTCAACTGCTTCTTATCACCCTTGCGGGTCAGTTTACCTTTACTGACCTGAGACTCGGTCAAAGTTGAAGCCAATTCAATTGCTTGACGAACAGTGGTAGGATTACTACCAGTTACAATATCTTGCACATAATCAGGCAAATCATCGATATACCTCTCAATCGCTTTTTTCCAACGGGGTAACCATAGTAGGACACTATAAACTCAGCTCCTCATAACGATCCGTGTTAGTACATACATCTGTAGCTTCCGTCAGCATTGTGTCATATTTTGTATGTATGTAAACATTTATGTGTATGTCTGTATGTACGTAGATAGACAACTCAGGGAACGGTGTTTTGATGTAATTAGTGTTGGTGTTTGTCGTCCGATCGGACGATAGTGCTGTCCGATCAGACAACAATGTCATCCGATCGGACAACACATCCTTGATTCCCTGGGTATGCCTATAAATAGCCGGCTCTGTCATGTCATTAGGAACTTTTGCTGATTTAGAGAGAGAGCTCCGTGAAGTTTGTTTTTCTACTTGTTCTTGTAACTTTCATAACAGTTGAATAGAAAGAGCAGACGGTGTTTAATCGTTGAATATTCTGTTGATATGATCCTATGACTTGTTTATTGGATTATGCACTCTAAACAAGATCGATCCAACCACGTTCACGAAGAACAAATCCTGATCAAAATGGCCTAACAAGTGGTATCAGAGCCACAGGAGGTTACATCGGAGATCTACAACAGTTATTCACCGGAATTTCAGCTTCTCGTTGCCGATTACAGTCAAATTTCACCAGAAATTTGACAAATTCTCTCACTTTCTACTCATTTCTTGCTGTGTTTTTCATTTTCATACCTTAAAATCAGAAAAACTTAAAATTGAATGGGAATTTACGGTTAAAATTTGACAAATTTCATATCAATTGATTCACAATCAATCAAATTACAATCCTTCAAAATTTCATAAGAAAATTCCTACAAAAACTGAATCAAAATCATCAAAAACCATGATGAACTGTTCGTATCTGCTGACGTCATACATCTGTTCGGACAGCTGTTCATACGGATTAGCTTAGTATACGTCATTACTCTGTTTGTTGACATCATTAGTGTTGATCGATCGGACAGCGTTTACTGATATCATCAATGTTACTCGACCGATCGGACAACGTTGTTGTTCCTGATTACATTTGCTTACGTCACTTTTATATCCGATCGAACAAATGTTCGACATGACAACAATTTGAAAAGTCAAGGTTTTCAAAACTTGGGTGTTATCCGTTCGGACAACCACTCGAACGGATCATTATTCAATTCAAGTGTATCAGTTTGAAAATTTGTCTAAGTGTTTGAACATTGTTTCAGGAACATCACAATGGACGACGATTTCCTAAATCCATTCACTGACATATTTTCTTAGTCCAGCAACACGAGAGATGCTACAACAAGCAACACAAACGACAATGTTCCAAACCCGAATCCTAAGAAACCCATTGCCGACTCACTAAGCGTTGATAACGCTTATGGCACCTACAACAAAAACCGCCTAAACTTATGGTAATTGAAGATTACAACAGATGGGCGAGTCGGTTTGAAGATTGGTTGAAGGCATTCGCCTACCAAAGTTGGAAGTGTCTAAGAAATGGTTTTAATATTGGAAGGACTGATTATGAGAATCTAACCGATACTGAACAAGAAAGTTTCATTGCAGCGCAGAAGTGTATCGCATTGCTACATCAGTCAGTCAGGGATGATATCATATCGTTAATCGATTATAAAGATTCAAGAGATTTATGGGGAAAGTTAAGGATGAAGTGTGTAGGAGGAGCAGAAATCGTTAAAAACAAAAAGAAATTATTGAAGAAAGAATTTGATTTGTTCGGATGTCTAAAAAATGAATCAGTTTCAAAGATGATAGAGAGGTTTTGCCACTTAAATATCGAGCTGACAAGATATGGGATTGTCTTCACCGAGGAAGAATTAGTTGAAAAATTGTTGGATTCACTGCCCGATGAAAGGGATTGGCAGTATTTTGCATTAATGTTGAAAAACACAGTGAAGATGACCGATCTGACAGTCGATGTACTGATTGAGAGACTTGAAAGCCACGAATTGGAAATCAGAAAAACAAACAAAGTCAACAACACCCAGTATCAACAAAACGTTGATCTGTACTATCGGGGAAGTATGATTCCAAAGACTGTGTCACCAAAGACTGCATTTTCAGCAGAAAATTCAAGCATGCGAAATCAGGAAAATCAAAACAGTAGTCAAGCTCCAAGCAGTGGATATCATGGTGGATCGTCTTCATCTACTTAAAGTCAACAGCAATAATCTATCCCGAAAAACATCTTCCAGTGTAACATTGCGGTAAATCTTAACAATATACAAAACTATAGCGAAGAAACAGCCAAACAACAGATGGTATTCCTGGCTTCTGTTTTGGAATCCTATGAAAGTCTAGTTGCAGGGAAGATCGGAAACACTAACCTTACCAAAGAAGACTATGACCAAATTGACCCCGAAGAAATGGAGTTGATTGACATTAGATGGTGTATGGTGAGTGTTGTCCGTAGGGCTCAAAGGTTCATGGAGATAACTGGAATACACTCTATTAGTGGACCTTCCACGAAATTGGGCTTTGACAAATCGAAGGTTACATGTTTTAAGTGCAAGCAAAAAGGGCACTTTAAACGTGAGTGTAGGAATGCAGCATCTGATGAAACGACAAATCCATTCCATGATGATTACTATAAAAAGGCCATCTATCATCACAACAAAGCAGAACCTCCAAGAATGAAACCAATTGAGGAACATTCGAAAGAAAATTCAGGAGCCTTAGCTGTAATTCATGATGATGAGGGCTATGACTGGAGTGACGTGTTACCTGAAGAAGATGTTGTGGGATATTATTTCATGGAGAAAATCTTTCCGTTCAAAGATACACGAACTGAAGAAGAAAAATACAGGTATAGGAAGATGATTGCACAAAACATGAAAGATAAAATTTATCGAACATGGAATGAAGCAAAGAGTGCAAAAAGATGGGATGCAGATAGGGAATGCTATTTGGATCCAAATGGCAACATAGTTGTTGAACCTTTATCAATCAGTGTTGAAACTCTCATTGAGAAATTAACACAACAAGATGAAGAAAGACAGAGAGAATGGGCAAGGCAAGAAGAGGAAGAGAAGCAGAAGTCAAAGATAGTTGATGATGGCTTGACAAGGTGCTCGCAGCAAAAGAGTTAGAGGTAGATTCTAAAATTGAAAGTGACTGCAAATCAACCAACAGTTGGATGAAAGAAAAACCAAAGAAAATCTTCAATTGTCAGGAGTTCTTAAGTCGAAAGAAAAACAAATCAACCAACAGTTGGATGAAATTGCTAATTTGAAGCTTCAGTTTCAGGAAGCTAAGATTGAAAACGAAAGAATCAATCTGAAGCTGAATAGTTACAACTCCGCAAGCTTTGTTCTTCAACACATAGTTCCCAAACCAATTGGGAAGAACAAAGCTGGCGAAGAAGTATATTCAGATGGAACTGGGGTAGGGTATCATCGAGTTCCACCGCCCATTATGAAAAATTTTTCAAAGAAAAAATCTGGGTTGGTTAATGATGATGAAACAAATGATATAAAACTTCCAGAAACAATCGATGTTACGTTCACTTCATCATCTGATGAAGATAGTACTCAATCCGAAGTCGTGAAAAATGTGGTTGAAAACGTTTTGAAATCTGATAGTGATTCGACTGAGGATGAAGAATGTTTTTTTAATAATTACATTCCGAAATCAAAATCCAAAAACAACTTAAGTGAAGAATCAAATTTGTACAAAATGTTGAGTTCAGATAAGTTGTATTCGGATCTTGAATTTCCACTAGAGAATGTGAATGTCGACAAGTTGAAAATATGTGTTCAAATTGGTTGAAATTGGTATTTCTGAAATCGATGGTTTGAAAAGTTCCAGAAGACAATTGAATATTGAAAAGGATAAATCTTACTACAAAAAAACCTGTGGTATCACCACGCTATAACAACAATCAAAACAAATGGTCAGGTGGTTTTCATGGTGGTAAGAATAAAATAGGAAGGAACTTTCAAAACAAAAGGTTTGTTGAAAAGAAAATATTTGTGAAAAGCTCGAGTTCACAATCCGAGCAAGAATCTAAAATTTTTTCAAAATCAAACATATAATTTTTTGAAAAGAAGGCTTCGCAGCCTCAGACTGAAGGCAAAAGTCGGGAAATTGATACCCGCACATGCTTTAAATGTGATCAAGTTGGACATATTGCACGAAAATGCACCAACTTGAAGTCTAAGTCTGTGGTTGTCGAAAATCCGAAAAAAGATGTGAACGGTAAAGCTCCAATGTTTGTTGAGAAAAAGATTTTGAAGAAGGAAAACATCAAGGTCAAAAAGGAACCCGTAAAGAAATCGATAACTAAAACTGATAAATTTTACAAACGGGTTGCAACTTCTCAACAAACATGGAAGCCAAAATCTGAGAATAAACCATCAAGTTCTTCAAAACCAAAGGTTTCTGAAACTGAAAAACAACCATCTTCGACCACACCAGTTAAGATGGATGTACCTTTGGATTACTATGAGAAACTTGAGAAAGATATGGAAACTTCTACTTCATCTAGGAAGAAGTATGTTCCTAAAAAAGACCAATCTACTAATCAACCTCAGAAAGATGATTTCTGGATATATAAAGAGGTTAAGATTGGAACTGAAGAAAATCTTAAAATGAATGATAAGAATTTTCCACCACTGTACACTGCTAAAACTCACCTAAACTTCAACCTACCTGAGTCGAAAGAGGCTTGGGTGGGATCAAAATCTAACTAAGTTGTGACAACCCTCGAATTTACATGTAACCGTACAATTTATTAATAATAATTAATGTGCTTGACGACTGTGCGAAATCACTTAACTGCTTTCTGATATCTGTGTTATACTTACATGTACTTGTTAATATACTAATAGTGTACGGAAAGGTCACTAAATAGTCCGTTATATTTTCCTGAGTGTTGAAAATTAAAAAAAAACGTTATTTTTCAAGTTTAAGCGCGTACCGTGTGTTTCTGCGCGACACAGTGCTTCTACAGCAAAACGCAGACAACGCAGTAAATCTAGGAATATGCCAGGAATATGCTTGGAATATGCCAGGAATATGCTTGGAATATGCTTGGAATATGCCAGGAATATGCTTGGAATATGCTTGGAATATTCCAGGAATATGCCAGGAATATGCCAGGAATATGCCAGGAATATGCCAGGAATATGCCAGGAATATGCCTTATGGAAGACCTTATATAATCTACCACTCATCACTTCACTCAACCCTTTTTCTCTCCCTCACTTTCGGCTGCCATCATACCACCACCATACACCCACCATCAAGTCACTTTCTAGCCATTTTCCATCCATACAAAGGTGCAAGAAGGTGAACAACGAAGCTCCGTGCGTTCGGAAGTTGAAGGACCGCTCTCGTTTTCTTTTAACCACCACTTTTCCACACTTGAACTTCCCTAGCCTTGTGCTAGTAGTAAGTTTCTTAAATCTTCATATTGTTCATGTATTTTATGGTTAATAGATGATTAATGGTTAAAAACTTATGAAACTCTAAAAGAACTTGCAATAGTCTTGGATAAAAGATGAATAAAGAGAAGATAGGTGTGTAAATCATGTAGATCTTGTGTGATTATGATGATTGGGTGATTATATGATGCTTTACTGAATAATATTAGTATATGATGTTGTTGTGGTCACTAAACTCGTTAACGGAATCGATCGAACATGATTTAGAAGGTTAAACACTTGAAATCAGAATCTGTCTAACTTTTACAGCCCACTTCTGTTGGCTGTAAACAGGTCTTAACCTCAACGAAGAATCGATATTTTGAATCTAAAATATGTTATTATGAAATACGATTCTAATGGCACCGGAATCGTAATTTTTGGACTCCGTTTACTATTTTTAAAGTGTTAATTTGTAACAGCTACTTAAGCTGAATTTTTACAGCAACAAATGGGTGTCGTACTTTCAGTCATAACCTGAGTTTTATGATGAATCGGACCATGAAATTTGTACGGTAGATGATAACCGATGTATTTGTAATTACCCCACTGGAATTTCGTAAATCGGACACTCGATGAATTTTTAATAAATTGTTTCGTGGACTGTGGTCAGAAATACATAAATCTGAGTTCAGTCCCGAATATGAATTTTTATAAAATATGGGTAATGAACCGGACCCCGATATTTTTACACAATAAAATATCGAATGTTTATGACGTTCTATAAAAAATTGGGAATTTTTGGAATAATCTAACTATTTTATTTATATGTTCGAAAACAGCCGGTTTTGAGTATTATTGCTGAATTGACATAAGTTGTGACCGGCGCGTCTAAATGTCGAGTATGCTATCTGTGAATGATTTGACATGTTATATGTGTTATGTGCATTATCGTATGTTCGATTTTGAGTGGGGAATGGACGGGAAACTTAGATGGGCGTAAACCGTTACAGTGATGCATGTTGTGTGATAAATACGTGTACGAACGTTGTGTTCTATTTGAAAGCCACTAAATGACTAACTGGTAAATCATACTAGGACGTGATTGACCGACCTTGACTGTTAGCTATATTGAGAATCTAACCGAGCAAACCAAGGTGAGTTCACACTTTCTAAGGCATGGGATTCCCGGTGGTTTGGGAATGGGTTAAAGAATTAAAACTAAATCTACATATCCTCCTTGGGTAGGATATGTACGGCCATCCCCCGTAGAGTGGATGCCATTATTAAACCTACGAATTCTCCTGGTGCAGAATACGTACGTTCGTCCTCCTTGGGTAGGACAACAACCTTAAAACTAGCTAGACAAAACTCTATCATGAAGTCCCTCAATTTATATCGACTTAATCGCCGAGGCCAATGGCGAGCGGGTCATTAGTTAATAGCGCTATTAGGTTTAACAAACCTCACACCGTGCCGTTCGGACGGGCGTGTACTAATGGACTATGGCAGATTGTCAGTGATGATAGACACTGATATAGGGCACAACTTATTTGCGTAGCAGTCGATATCATTCCGTCTAGTAGTTCCAACGGGGAAAACCCCCACTGATCATGGTTATGGATTTGGGTAAAGAAAAAGGAAATGGTTAAACATACTTTCAACTACGGGGTAACCCCCACGGCAAATAAGCCAACGAAAGTCAAACCACGTTTTTCAGAAACAACTTAAAACTAAACAACCAAACGTGAACTCACTCAACTTTGTTGTTGACTAGTTGTTACATGCCTTACAGGTCGCTAAATGCTTGGAGCTTGCACGGGGAAGGAGTCGTTGTGGTGTACGGACTGTTATGTTCCGTGCTTAATATTTAAATCCTTAAGAACTTACTAAACTTGCGTTTTGAAACTTTAACTTATGAACTATGGACTTATGCTTTTGAACTCACGTTTATGCTTCCGCTGTTTAAACTAAACAAGGTTAACTAGCTTTGGTCACCAATTGTATTACGTTTGGTTTTATTTACTTAATTGAGTTGTTCAATATGATTGGTGGCTCGATCCTGGTCATGTCACGCCTCCAAGCGGTGGTACTCCGCATGGTGGATTTTGGGGGTGTGACAGATTGGTATCAGAGCCATTGGTTATAGAGAACTTGGTTTTAATAAGGGAAAAGTTTTCATTAAAACCAGACTATAACCTGTACAGTACTCAACGATCCACAACGACGCTTCGCTCCACGTGCAAGACTCGACACCATAAGTGGTATGATTTATGTTATATTATCGGTTAGATAGTTCTCACTGTGCATTAGATAATGTGGTAATTGCTATTTGAACCTTGTGTGCATACTCTCTAATGTCGTCCCACACTTACGCACTTTCGCGACACTTTCCTCACTTACGTTGCTTCATTATGAAGATCATGAGCGGACGCGGAGGACGTATCAACCTCACTCAAGACCAGTTAACGGCTTTGATCAACGAACGAGTCGCTGAGGCACTCGCAGCCAACCCTGCAGGAGGTATAACCTGCCATACCAACTCACCTTAGGACATTTAGATCCTACCTCCGCAAACCAACCCTCGTGCTTAATCTTGTCTTTTATTCTCGCGCAACAGGTCAACATGCTCAACCTCCTGTGTGCACGTTCAAGACGTTCATGGACTGTCGACCTACCACTTTCAGTGGCACCGAAGGAGCAGTGGGCCTTCTTCACTGGTTTGAAAAACTTGAGACTGTTTTCGAGATGTGCGAATGCCCCGAAGACCGTAGGGTGAAATATGCTACCGGAACACTTGAAGGAGCTGCGTTAACCTGGTGGAAGGCACAAGTTCAACTACTAGGACTGGCAGTTGCTAATGCCACGCCCTGGAATGGTTTCAAAGAGCTGATCAAAGAGGAGTACTGTAGTCGGGATGACATCCACAAGCTAGAAGTGGAATTTTACAATCTGAAGATGACAGGATCTGAGATCGAGGCGTATACTAAGAGGTCGAATGAACTGGCCATCCTGTGCCCAACTATGGTGGACCCTCCCATCAAACGTATTGAGCTTTACCTCAAGGGCCTTGCACCAGCGATTCAAAGTCACGTAACTTCAGCCAACCTGGGTACCATTCAGCAAATTATCAAGTTGGCTCATCGTCTCACCGACCAGGCGGTGGAGCAAAACAGGCTACCCAAACGTATCAGTGCCACAGCTACTCCTGATGCACCTACCGATAACAAGCGAAAATGGGATGGGAACTCCAGTAAAGGTTCAACTTCAATTCAGTCTCAACAGCGAAAGAGTGATGACTACCAGAGTCCCGGTCAGCAATCTTCTGGTAATCAAGGGCAGGGTGGATACCGAGGAAACCACCCCAAGTGCAACCGGTGCAACAAGCATCACAGCGGGCAGTGCAACAAAGGTCGATGTCAGAGATGTCACAGACTGGGCCATGAAGCCAAAGATTGCAGGAGCCCACGTCCTGCGAATCAGAATCTTCAACAACAACAACAAGCCCCACAGAACCACCAGCAACAGCATCAGCAGGGAAATAAAGGATGCTTTCAGTGTGGCGCTGAAGGCCACTTTAAGAGGAACTGACCCCAGCTAAACCAAAACCAGAACAATAACCAAGGAAATGGGAACCACAATGGGAACAACAATGGAGGCGGAAATGGGGGAGACAACAATGGCAACGGGGCAAGGGGTCGTATGTTCGTGATTGGTCAGGGAGAAGCAAGGAACGATCCCAACGTTGTGATGGGTAAGTTTCTTCTTGACGACTTCTTCGTTACTGTTTTGTTCGATTCGGGTGCCGATACTAGTTATGTGTCCATAAAAGTTAGCCAAATTCTTAAGCGCACCCCAACACTCCTGAACACCAAACACACGGTAGAACTAGCTAACGGTAAAAGTCTTGAAGCCACACACATAGTTAAAGGTTGTAACCTCGTCTTAGCTGGTCAGACTTTCCCTATCGATCTTGTTCCTATCACACTTGGTAGTTTCGACGTCGTTATTGGGATGGATTGGTTATCTCATCATCAAGCGGAGATTGTTTGCAAGGAGAAAATCATCCGCATTCCTCGTTCTGATAAAGAACCCCTCGTGATTCATGGCGACAAGAGTGGTGCAGTTGAAGGCATCATCTCTTTCCTTAAGGCCCAGAAGTGTTTGCGAAAGGGCCACACTGCCATTTTAGCACTCGTTACTGACACATCTACGGAAGAGAAGAGAATTGAAGACATCCCTATTGTGCGTGAATTTCCCGAGGTATTTCCTGAGGAATTACCTGGTCTTCCTCCTCATCGCCAAGTTGAGTTTCAAATCGAGCTAGCTCCTGGAGCAGCGCCAGTAGCTCGAGCACCATATCGTCTAGCCCCATCAGAACTCGAAGAACTGTCCACACAACTACAAGAACTCTTGGAAAAGGGTTTTATACGTCCTAGCTCTTCACCCTGGGGAGCTCCAGTCTTGTTCGTGAAAAAGAAAGACGGTACCTTCAGGATGTGTATTGACTATCGCGAACTTAACAAGGTGACTGTGAAGAATCGTTATCCTCTTCCACGTATTGACGACTTGTTTGACCAGTTGCAAGGGTCGAGCTATTACTCCAAGATTGATTTGAGATCGGGATACCATCAGCTGAGAGTCCGAGATGAGGACGTCTCCAAAACAGCATTCAGAACTCGTTACGGCCATTACGAGTTTCTGGTTATGCCATTCGGGCTGACGAATGCACCGGCGGTCTTCATGGATCTCATGAACCGAGTGTGCAAGCCTTACCTGGATAAGTTCGTTATTGTGTTCATTGACGATATCCTGATCTATTCTAAGAGTCAGGAGGAACACGAGCAGCATCTACGACTTATGCTGGAACTTCTTCGAAAAGAACGGTTGTATGCCAAGTTTTCGAAATGTGATTTCTGGCTTCGCGAAGTCCACTTTCTAGGCCACGTGGTAAACAAGGATGGAATTCATGTGGATCCATCTAAGGTTGAATCGATCAAGAACTGGCCTGCACCCCGCACACCAACAGAAATCCGCCAATTCTTGGGTTTGGCCGGATATTACAGAAGGTTTATAAAAGATTTCTCCAAGATTGCGCAACCTCTCACCGCACTGACTCAGAAGGGCGTCATCTATCGATGGGGTGATGCACAGGAGTCCGCGTTTCAACATCTAAAGGATAGACTTTGTAGCGCGCCTATCCTCTCATTGCCAGAAGGCACCGATGATTTCGTGGTTTATTGCGACGCTTCCATCCAAGGACTTGGTTGCGTATTGATGCAACGTGACAAGGTCATTGCCTACGCATCGCGCCAACTTAAAGTTCATGAAAGAAACTACACTACTCACGATCTGGAGCTGGGAGCAGTTGTATTCGCACTTAAGATATGGAGACATTACCTGTACGGTACAAAGTGCACCATTTACACCGACCACAGGAGTCTCGAGCATATCTTCAAGCAAAAAGAGTTAAACATGCGACAACGCCGATGGGTCGAACTCTTGAATGATTACGAATGCGCTATCAAGTATCATCCGGGCAAAGCCAATGTTGTGGCTGACGCCCTCAGTCGAAAGGATACTTTACCTAAGCGTGTACGAGCATTACAGCTTACCATCCAGTCTAACCTTCCTGCTCAGATTCGAGATGCCCAGGTCGAAGCATTGAAAGCAGAAAACATCAGGGCTGAGTCCCTACGAGGATCGAGGCAGCGGCTAGAACAAAAGGGAGACGGTGCCTACTATGTTAACGGACGCATCTGGGTTCCATTTTATGGCAACTTACGCGAGCTTGTGATGGATGAAGCACATAAGTCTCGTTATTCTGTACACCCTGGTTCAGACAAGATGTACCACGACCTCAAGACTACATATTGGTGGCCTGGCATGAAAGCCCACATAGCAACCTACGTCAGTAAGTGCTTGACTTGTGCGAGAGTCAAGTCTGAATATCAGAAACCATCAGGCCTACTTCAACAACCGGAGATCCCGAAATGGAAATGGGAGCAAATTTCCATGGATTTCGTTACCGGCCTGCCCAGATCTCAACGCGGAAACGATACCATTTGGGTGATCGTAGATCGATTAATCAAGTCTGCACATTTTCTGGCCATCAAGGAAACGGATAAGTTTTCTACTCTTGCAGACATTTACCTAAAGGAAGTGGTATCAAGGCACGGAGTGCCAATCTCTATTATATCTGATCGTGACGCACGTTTTACTTCTGAACTGTGGCAAGCAATGCACAAGTCCTTTGGCTCACGTTTAGATATGAGCACCGCTTATCACCCGCAGACGGATGGGCAATCTGAACGCACCATCCAAACCCTTGAAGACATGCTTAGGGCATGTGTAATCGATTTTGGTAACGGCTGGGAAAAGCACCTCCCGCTAGTGGAGTTCTCATATAACAACAGCTACCACACCAGCATCCAAGCCGCTCCGTTTGAGGCATTGTACGGACGCAAATGCCGATCGCCTCTCTGTTGGGCAGAAGTTGGTGACAGCCAAATCACTGGCCCAGAACATGTGGTAGATACCACCGAGAAAATTGCTCAGATACGACAGCAAATGGCGGCAGCTCGTGACCGTCAGAAACGCTATGCTGATGAGGGAAGAAAACCACTCGAGCTCCAGGTTGGGGATCGAGTGCTACTCAAAGTCTCACCTTGGAAAGGTGTAGTCCGCTTTGGCAAACGAGGCAAACTCAATCCGCGTTATGTCGGACCATTCAAAGTCATTGAGAAAATTGGCCAAGTCGCCTACAGGTTGGATCTACCTGAAGAACTCAGCGGAGTTCACAACGTATTCCACGTATCAAATCTGAAGAAGTGTCTGTCAGATGAGCCCTTCATAGTTCCTCTCAAGGAACTCACAATCGACGACCAGCTGCGATTCGTCGAGGAACCAGTAGAGATTACTGATCGAGATGTTAAGATTCTCAAGCACACAAGAATACCTCTCGTTCGAGTTCGTTGGAATGCTCGTCGTGGCCCAGAGTATACCTGGGAACGAGAAGACCAAATGGAACTCAAGTATCCCCAACTGTTTAAGAAAAACGCAACCACTACTGAGGCTGAAGCTACCGCAGAATTTCGGGACGAAATTCCAAATCAACGGGGGGATGATGTGACACCCCAGGAAAATCGGGAAAACAACGCAACTTAACTAGCTTCCTCAGTAACCACGCGCTAAATTTCGGGACGAAATTCTCTTAACAGGGGGAGAATGTGACAACCCTCGAATTTACATGTAACCGTACAATTTATTAATAATAATTAATGTGCTTGACGACTGTGCGAAATCACTTAACTGCTTTCTGATATCTGTGTTATACTTACATGTACTTGTTAATATACTAATAGTGTACGGAAAGGTCACTAAATAGTCCGTTATATTTTCCTGAGTGTTGAAAATTAAAAAAAAACGTTATTTTTCAAGTTTAAGCGCGTACCGTGTGTTTCTGCGCGACACAGTGCTTCTACAGCAAAACGCAGACAACGCAGTAAATCTAGGAATATGCCAGGAATATGCTTGGAATATGCCAGGAATATGCTTGGAATATGCTTGGAATATGCCAGGAATATGCTTGGAATATGCTTGGAATATTCCAGGAATATGCCAGGAATATGCCAGGAATATGCCAGGAATATGCCTTATGGAAGACCTTATATAATCTACCACTCATCACTTCACTCAACCCTTTTTCTCTCCCTCACTTTCGGCTGCCATCATACCACCACCATACACCCACCATCAAGTCACTTTCTAGCCATTTTCCATCCATACAAAGGTGCAAGAAGGTGAACAACGAAGCTCCGTGCGTTCGGAAGTTGAAGGACCGCTCTCGTTTTCTTTTAACCACCACTTTTCCACACTTGAACTTCCCTAGCCTTGTGCTAGTAGTAAGTTTCTTAAATCTTCATATTGTTCATGTATTTTATGGTTAATAGATGATTAATGGTTAAAAACTTATGAAACTCTAAAAGAACTTGCAATAGTCTTGGATAAAAGATGAATAAAGAGAAGATAGGTGTGTAAATCATGTAGATCTTGTGTGATTATGATGATTGGGTGATTATATGATGCTTTACTGAATAATATTAGTATATGATGTTGTTGTGGTCACTAAACTCGTTAACGGAATCGATCGAACATGATTTAGAAGGTTAAACACTTGAAATCAGAATCTGTCTAACTTTTACAGCCCACTTCTGTTGGCTGTAAACAGGTCTTAACCTCAACGAAGAATCGATATTTTGAATCTAAAATATGTTATTATGAAATACGATTCTAATGGCACCGGAATCGTAATTTTTGGACTCCGTTTACTATTTTTAAAGTGTTAATTTGTAACAGCTACTTAAGCTGAATTTTTACAGCAACAAATGGGTGTCGTACTTTCAGTCATAACCTGAGTTTTATGATGAATCGGACCATGAAATTTGTACGGTAGATGATAACCGATGTATTTGTAATTACCCCACTGGAATTTCGTAAATCGGACACTCGATGAATTTTTAATAAATTGTTTCGTGGACTGTGGTCAGAAATACATAAATCTGAGTTCAGTCCCGAATATGAATTTTTATAAAATATGGGTAATGAACCGGACCCCGATATTTTTACACAATAAAATATCGAATGTTTATGACGTTCTATAAAAATTTGGGAATTTTTGGAATAATCTAACTATTTTATTTATATGTTCGAAAACAGCCGGTTTTGAGTATTATTGCTGAATTGACATAAGTTGTGACCGGCGCGTCTAAATGTCGAGTATGCTATCTGTGAATGATTTGACATGTTATATGTGTTATGTGCATTATCGTATGTTCGATTTTGAGTGGGGAATGGATGGGAAACTTAGATGGGCGTAAACCGTTACAGTGATGCATGTTGTGTGATAAATACGTGTACGAACGTTGTGTTCTATTTGAAAGCCACTAAATGACTAACTGGTAAATCATACTAGGACGTGATTGACCGACCTTGACTGTTAGCTATATTGAGAATCTAACCGAGCAAACCAAGGTGAGTTCACACTTTCTAAGGCATGGGATTCCCGGTGGTTTGGGAATGGGTTAAAGAATTAAAACTAAATCTACATATCCTCCTTGGGTAGGATATGTACGGCCATCCCCCGTAGAGTGGATGCCATTATTAAACCTACGAATTCTCCTGGTGCAGAATACGTACGTTCGTCCTCCTTGGGTAGGACAACAACCTTAAAACTAGCTAGACAAAACTCTATCATGAAGTCCCTCAATTTATATCGACTTAATCGCCGAGGCCAATGGCGAGCGGGTCATTAGTTAATAGCGCTATTAGGTTTAACAAACCTCACACCGTGCCGTTCGGACGGGCGTGTACTAATGGACTATGGCAGATTGTCAGTGATGATAGACACTGATATAGGGCACAACTTATTTGCGTAGCAGTCGATATCATTCCGTCTAGTAGTTCCAACGGGGAAAACCCCCACTGATCATGGTTATGGATTTGGGTAAAGAAAAAGGAAATGGTTAAACATACTTTCAACTACGGGGTAACCCCCACGGCAAATAAGCCAACGAAAGTCAAACCACGTTTTTCAGAAACAACTTAAAACTAAACAACCAAACGTGAACTCACTCAACTTTGTTGTTGACTAGTTGTTACATGCCTTACAGGTCGCTAAATGCTTGGAGCTTGCACGGGGAAGGAGTCGTTGTGGTGTACGGACTGTTATGTTCCGTGCTTAATATTTAAATCCTTAAGAACTTACTAAACTTGCGTTTTGAAACTTTAACTTATGAACTATGGACTTATGCTTTTGAACTCACGTTTATGCTTCCGCTGTTTAAACTAAACAAGGTTAACTAGCTTTGGTCACCAATCGTATTACGTTTGGTTTTATTTACTTAATTGAGTTGTTCAATATGATTGGTGGCTCGATCCTGGTCATGTCACGCCTCCAAGCGGTGGTACTCCGCATGGTGGATTTTGGGGGTGTGACATAAGTAGTTGTGATATGCGCAGTAGCTTCTGAGATCCATCTCACGTTGGATTATGGATAGTGGAGCTTCTCGACACATGACAGGGATGAAAGCCCTACTGTATGATGTTCGTGGGTTTAATGGAGGATATGTGGGATTTGCAGGAAATCAGGGAGGTCGTATAGTTGGTGAGGGAACGCTATCGAATGGTATTGTCACATTTGAGAGAGTTAATTACATCGCTGAGCTGGAAAACAATCTTCTAAGTATTTCGCAAATATGTGATCGAATGTATTCGACGCATTTCACGGATAAGGAATGTTTGATTTTGAAACCAGGGTTTGTTATACCCGAGGAGTTGGTGATCATGAGAGCTCCTAGAGTCGACGATCTGTACGTGCTGGACATGAGTGTAGCTACTACTACCACGGGTCAGGCTCACTACTTTATGTCTAGAGCCACCGAAAAGGAGTCACAATTATGGCATCGAAAGATGGGTCACATTCACCTACGCAAGATAAACCATCTAGTGCACAATGATCTAGTAATTGGTGTTCATTTGAAAGGTTTCCATCTTGAGGGGGAGTGCGTTAGTTGCATAAAAGGTAAACAACGAAAGAAATCTCATCCTGGAAAGAAGATGAACTCTGTTTCGAGACCGTTGGAAAGACTACACATGGATCTCTGCGGTCCAGTAAATGTCAAAAGTATAACTGGTGATCTCTATTGCTTGGTAGAAACAGACGATTACTCGAGATTTTCATGGGTAACATTCTTGAAGACAAAGGATGAGAAGTTCGAGAGTTTGATGGCGCTTTTCAGAAAAATTGAAAACTTGTACCAGACTCAAATCAGAAGATTAAGAAGTGACAACGGTATAGAGTTTAAGAACAACAGAATGGAAGAATATTGTGATCAAAGAGGTATTTTGAAAGAATTCAACGCACCTTATACTCCGCAACAAAATGGAGTAGCAGAAAGGAAAAATAGGACGCTGATTGAAACGGCTAGGACAATGCTTGCTGATTCAAAATTACCTGTCAACTTCTGGGCAGAAGCTATGTCAGCCGCTTGCTATACGCTTAATCGGGTTTTAACGGTGAAGAAATTCAGCAAGACTTGTTTTGAGCTGATCAATAGTCACAAACCTAACCTCAAGTATTTGGAACCGTTCGGGTCTCCCTGCACAGTTCTAGAACCTTTTGGTAAATTTGGTCCAAAAAGCATTGAAGGAATCTTCGTTGGACATACAAGTTAATTGAGAAGAGTTTTTATTCCTAGTTTGAAGCGGATCATCGAAGCACACAATGTTGAATGTCAAAGTTATACAATGCCACCTCAGAATCCTAGCGACTCTTGGCGCTTCAATTATGATACTCTATGGGACTCATTCCATATAGAAGAAGAACCATATTTTTTCAATGACTTGGAAATTCTAAGAGATTACGAAGCAGCTCAAGAAAGCTTTCCAGCAGAACCTTCTAGACGACAACGTGAAACTTCAAACGATAATGAAGCTGGTCCAAGCAATGCTGGAGAAAATGACGAGATTCAACAAACTCCAACATTTTCAGAACATGAACATGCTCCTGAAAATCAGACGATGGTCAATGATGATTTAATACCTGATAATGGGCCAACGTTTGATCGTGGTGACTCAGAATCTGAGGGGGAGCCAATCCAGTTTTCAGATCAAACAATTCTAGTCAGTGAACAAGCAGCAAATCAGAACCTTACAAACTTGGAAGGTGATGTAGATGTTTCAGGTGAGGTGATGCCGAGAACTCTTTCATATCATCCAGAAGAATTGATTATTGGAGAGTTACAATCAGGCGTTCGCACCAGACGACAGATTGACCAGGGACTTACTTGTTTTAATTCAACAGTTGCTCCTTTACAAACAAAGTTTTCACTTAGTTGTTTTATTTCGCAGATTGAGCCGCGAACGTACAAATAAGCACTAACTGAAGACTCATTGGTAATGGCAATGCAAGAGGAGCTGAGTCAGTTTGAAAAACTAGGCGTATGGAAGCTGGTGGATTTGCCTGATGGTCATAGGAAGATAAACACGAAATGGGTGTTTAAATGCAAGAGGGATGATCGAGGGGTTATTACTCGCAACAAAGCTCGGCTCGTGGTCCAAAGATTCAGTCAGCAAGAGGGGATAGATTTCACTGGTGTATATGCTCTTGTTGCTCGGCTTGAAGCAATTAGAATCTTCCTAGCATTTGCATCTTGGAAAGGATTTAAAGTTTATCAGCTAGATGTGAAGTCGGCATTTCTCTATGGCAAGGTAAAGGAAGAGGTATATGTCAGACAGCCACCGGGCTTCACCAACCCTATTCACAAAGACAAAGTTTACCTCTTGGATAAGGCGTTATATGGCTTGCACCAGGCCCCGAGAGCCTGGTATGAGACACTCTCTCAACATTTGCTTACCAACAACTTCATCCGAGGCAAGGTAGATGCCACTCTCTTCACAAAAGAGGTCGACGGGCATCTTCTGATAGTTCAAATTTATGTGGATAACATAATTTCGGGTCAACAAATGAAGATCTCTGCAAAGATTTTGAAAAAGTTATGAAGCAGAAATTTGAAATGTCATCAATGGGTGAGATGAAGTTCTTCTTAGGGCTTCAGGTTGATCAACTGCCCAAAGGAACTTTCATACATCAGACAAAATATGTTCACGATATCTTGGAGAAATTTGGGATGTCTGGAACATCTCCTATGTCCACCCCATTAGCTACGAATCATGGAATAAACCCTGATCTCACCGGAGAGAAGGTGGATGAAACGTTGTATCGTTCCATGATCGGATCACTGATGTATTTGACGACTTCAAGACCCGATATCATGTATCCAACTTGCCTCGCAGCCCGTTTTCAATCGAGTCCCAGATCTTCTCATATGACGATCGTTAAGAGGATATTACGCTACCTGAAAGGAACTCCAAGCTTGGGGTTGTGGTATCCAAAAGATGGCGATTTCACGCTTGAAGGGTACTCTGATTCTGATTTCGGATGCTGCAAAGTCAACGCTAAGTCAACTACAGCGGGATGCCAGTTTTTTGGACCCCGATTGGTCACCTGCCAATGTAAGAAGCAGACCTCTGTTGCTTTATCAACATGTGAAGCTGAGTATGTATCTGGTAGCAGCTGTTGCTCTCAGATCCTGTGGATTCATCAACAGATGCGCTATTATGGTTTGCAATTTCTTACCTCCCCTATTTTTGTTGATAATGAGGCAGCTATAAATATAACAAAAAATCCTTTTCATCATGCTAAAACCAAACATATTGAAATTCGTCATCACTTCATCCGAGAATGTTTCAAGAAGAAGTTGATACAAATTGAGAAAATCCACACTGATGAACAAAAAGCTGACTTACATACCAAAGCGTTTGACAAAAATCATTTTCAATATCTTTTAAAATTGAATGGTATGAAGCTGTTGTCGGATGCAGAGGGAATTCTTGGCGTTGATGAAGGTGCCACTGTAGATGATGTTGAGAAGCATTCTGCAATGGTTTGTCGTATTTTTAGTTGTTTTGGCATTTAGGGGGAGATAGTTTAGAGTTTAGCCAGAAAATTCAAAAACAATAAAAATTTTCAAAATCCAAAAACAATAGAAAATCATAAAAGAGCTTGTGTATAAAGAGGAAATGATAGTACATCAGCTAGACTATCACAGTATGCTAAAGATTTTTAATGTGTAAAAGTGATAAACAGTCTCACTAAAGATGTGACGATAGGCTCTGCTAGACTAGTAGATTTGCGATAAAGATACAAACTTAAATGAAAAAGCCTAGTTCTAGTGGGAAACATGGTTGAAAGCATAGTACTTGGTTTTGTCCTTCTTGACTGTGTGCCTACTCGGTAATTGCTGAATGTTGTTAAAAGCATAAAAACCGGCCAGTTTGTGAACTTTCACAACTTGCTAAAAGGTCACTGTGATTTTGCACTTCATTTTGCAAAGATTTAAACTTGTTTGATTTCTTTATTTTGTTTAAGCGACATCCTCTGCGTATACGGGAGTATCGACCTGGATGTTAATGCCTAAACGTTCAGCTTTATTTTCTTGGTGTTTCGTTTAAGCTTTGGATCTCCTCTGCGTATACGGGAGTATCGACCTGGTGGTTAAAGCCTAAACACCTTCAACTTATTTTTATTTCTTATTTTGTTTAAACATTGGACTTTCTCTGCGTATACGGAAGTATCGACCTGATTGTTAATGTTTAAACATTCTGCTTTGTTTTCGCAAATTTCATAGTTGATAATGGTTTAAAGGCATTACTTGAGTTAGTGTATTGCATGATGAGGGGATATGCTGAGATTGTGGGGCCTCTATCAATCTAGTGCAAAAATTAATATACCTTAACGTATATCTAAGCATTTCGAAAGTTTATAGTTTGAGTTTAAGTGGACAACAATATCGTCAATCAATGTGAACTGTTTAATACTTAATGTGTTTAAAGCTCAACGGTACTCATGATTTGTCGGCAGCTGATATGATCCTTTAACACGCTCACCAAAAATATGTTCGTATATAGTTTATTTTTCTTACATTTCATCTCTGTTTAGCATTCAAAATCCAAAAAGATTTCATAGATTTCTTGTATAGAAACTTTCTTTTAATCCCAAAAATATTTTACATTTCTACTTTGTTTTATCGACAAACTAAAGTGGAAAGCTGATCTTCAGACTTACAGTTTTGGAGAAGATGCCGGAAGTTTCTGAGTTGGACAGAAGGGTTGGGAGCTAATCAAAATAAAACCTGAAAAATGAAAAGTCAATGCAAGTTTATTAAGTTGAAACTTGTAATATTTCAGCATGATAATTTTGAATTGATGAAATAATGTACACAAAGTCAGTATGCTTTAATTCGGGTCAACCAAGGTCATTAAATTGGACTTGGTCGGCAAAATTAAGTATCTAGGGTCATTAATTTGGACCTAGATATTTAAGTGAATTTCTAAAAACTGATAAAATCAAAAATTAAAAGGTCAAATAGTTAAAAAGTCAAAATGTTTGAAAGGGTACTTGGGTCGAACATCAATCATGAATCGGACAGTGTTCTTGGGTCGGATAGCTGTTCGACCGAACAACATTCTATCACTATAAATAGAGGGTCAACAAGTTAGTCAAACTTTTCACTTGTTCGACCGACCGACCCTATCTCTTTCAAAATTCTCTGACCTTTGATTTCTTCACTTTTTCTTGCACAAGATCATTAGATCGTTGGTTTGCACAAGTTTCTCAATGGTGAAGGTAAGTTTTCATGCTTAAATCTGTTCAAGTTTAAAGCTTTTGATATCTGTTCTTCGTGTTCGTCAGTAGTCGGCCCTTACATGTTAGATCTATAGAGTTTTAGGATGTTTTGATAGGATTCAAGCATAAGGTTTTGTTAGCAATGATGAGATCTATAGATTTACCGGATCAATTTTTGTCATATCTTGTTCAAATCTAATAGATCTAAGAATTAAGTAGTTCGTCTTTCGGATAGGTTTTTGACAAATTAAACCTTGTTTAGGCTGAATTAGAACTTGTTGAACATAAGGTTTTGATCGCGACAAGATTTTCTACATAGATCTATGTTCAATTTGTTGATTAGACATAGAAATTTTTTTATGTTCATATTGTTCATATCTGTGCTTGAAATGAGGTGTAATCCGGTCGGACAACATCTGCAATCCGACCGGACGACCATCTAATATTGTATATAATATCTTAATGAATTTTCTTGATGTGTGTGCCTTAATTGTTTGAGTAGTTACAATGAATTGTATACCATCAAATATTAAACTGTTAAATTGAAATATGGCAACCCGGTCGGACAGCATCAGCAATCCGATCGGACAGCTGTTTATTTCAAAACACTTTTTAACAATTCATATCATGTCATGAAAAAGTTGGCAACTCGATCGGAAAATGGTTCGATCGGACAGCCATCCTATTAATAATGTGTTGGAATTTGTGCACTCATGTCATTTATGCACTCCGACCTGACAGCATGAGCAATCCGACCGGACAGCATGTGCAATCCGACCGGATAGCTTTTGCAATTCGACCGGACAGCATATGTAACCTGATTGACCAGTATGTGTAATCCGTTCGACCAGCATGTGCAAGTCGACCGGACAGCATCTGTAGTCCGACCGGACAGTAATGTCGTCCAATCGGACAACACTAAACAACAAAATATTTCAACTGTATCAAGTTTGCCAAATGTCAAGTAGTAACTCAGTCGGACAACACTCTGATCGGGTGAACATTTGATTTATAAACAGTTGTATATGTTGTTTTTTCCTCATTACACATGATGTTAATCTGATCGATCTGCAATCAGACCGGACAACCATCTATTCTTAGTACTTACACATTGAGAATTCCAGAGTTTCAAAAATTTTCGTGCAAATGTAGTTAAACAGAATACTTTTGCAGGGAACGGGTTCAGACTGGCACAAGGCTTATAATGTGTATTTTCTGTTAGATGCAACATCTACAGATAAAACTGTGGTCGAGGATGTAGCTAAGTTCTTAAGAGAAAGTAGGATAGGAAAGGCTCTAACTGACAAAACCATAGTGTACGAATCTCATGTGAGAAGATTTTGGAATTCTGCGAGATACGAAGAGTCTGACAAGATAATTCATTCAGCTGTAACGAAGAAAGATGAAAATGGAAGAGATATTGATTTAGAGATAAAGTTTGGTATTGCTGATCTTAGACGAGTGTTAGAGCTTGGAGATAGTGACAATGATCCAACCATTATACCTGAACGTTTGGCTAAAGGATTATGGTGCAGGATGGGATTTATGGGACATATCAATGGAAAGATGTTGAAGTCAAGTTTCTCGAGTGCTTACAGATTTCTGATACACTGTGTGGTACATTCTCTATCTCACAGAAAGGGAGCATATGATGAAACATCTGACTATATCATGAACTTAATCGCATGTTTGGTTTTAAATAGACCATACAATATTTCAAAAGTGATGTTTGAATACATGATAGAGAATATAAATGCTGGAAGCAATAAATACATCATGTATCCTCTATTCATCATGATGATGATTGATGATCAGTTCAAAGACATTCCGAAGGTTAATGGTGATATTTTGGGTCTGAGAAACATAACAGCTGATATCATTACTCGATTGACTAAAGGTGCTGAAGTACGAGTCAAGGGGAAGATTTGCAGAATCAAGAATCCCGATTATGTCGCCCCAGAAAATGATAGATGGAGACATGACAATAGCGATTCAGATAATGAAGATCAAAAGATGAGTGAGATGGTAGAGAAGAAAACTAGATGGTGGTTTGAGAGAGATGGAAAAAGAAAAAAGAACACCGAAGACGTCCCCAGCTGTGTCTATCCCTAAGGAGCCTGTAGTGAAGATAGTTGTTAAGGGTATAGTGAAAGGGAGAGTCATCAAGGTACATAGAACTTTACATTTTTATATATTTCTAATAAATCCTTCAATGTGTGTTTTGCAGGGCCTTCGAAAAAGCCACAATCAAGCCTAGTGGATGAGCCTGTGGTAAATCCTATCGAGATAACTCAAGAAGGAATTGATCTGGCGAAAGTATCTCTTGAGAAGTTTGTCGAACTGTCAAAAGCTTCAGCTTCAAAAGAACAAAGTTCGAGTGTTCAAGAAGAAAGTGTTAAAGAAAAGGAGCCTGAAGGTGTTGCTCATGTTGAGTCAAGCGAAGATGATTCTGAGACTACCGAGACTGATACAGAGCTTGATCTTACTACTCTCGGTCAAGGAAAAGCAAAGATGAAGAAGAGACCTTTAAAGAAAAAGAAAGGATCTGATGAGGAAGATATTTCATATACTCCTTCAGTCGATGAACAAAAGAAGCTGAAGAAACGTAAAGTTGTGCTTACAGGAGTTATCCCAAGGAATGTACAAGAAAAGAAAGGTGGTGCTTCTTTGTCCAAAGAAAAAGATGGAAAGAGTGAAAGGCATGTTGAATCTTCAAAGATTCATGAATCAGAAAAGGAACAAAACATTGAAGTTACCAAAGCAACTGAAGTTCAAAAGATTGAAACTCAAAGCTGCTACACCTCCACCACCATCACAAGATCAAACTATTCCAGAAGTTCCGGAATCATCAAAACAAAGGAGTTCTATTCCTGATCTATTTTGAAATCTGCCACCTGCTACTGGTATTTACAATGAAGATATGGGTCTTGATGATGACTTTGATATGTTCAACAATGAAGCGATTAAAGAATTGTCAAAGAAAGTTGCTGAACTTGAACAAGAGAAAGCAAAAGCTGAAGCTGAACGTGATCAGTTAAAGAAACAAAGTGAAGAATTATCAAGAGTCAATGAAGAGATAAAGACTGTGATGATAAATCAAGCAAAGAAGCTAAAGAAGTTGAAAGATGATGGTAAAGACTATGCTAAGTTATTTGATCTTGTTTCATCAGAAGTGGGGGATGTAAATGCAAAGTGCAAGAATCTAGAAGAATCAAACAAAACACTTCACCAGATGATCAGCGATCTTCATGAAGTAAATGATAATGAAAAAAACTTGATGAATCTTGAAATGGAAGCTATGAAGGCTGACAAAGCAGTAAAAGATGAACAACTTAGTATGTTGTATGCTGTGATAAAATGCCATCTGGGTATAGATGTTCAAGAAATCTTCAACGGGTTAGAGATAAAGAGAGCTGAGGAGCGAAGGGTAGAAAAAGAAAAATGTATTGTTGAAGAGGGTAAGAAGAAGTTGAAAGGAAAGATGATTGAAGGTTCGTCTGATCAAAGTGCTAATATAGATGTTGAGATGGTGGATGATGAAGATGTCCCAGATCAGAACTTTATTCTTGTTAAAGATAATGTTCATCCATCATTCAGTGATGAAGAAATTCTTCAGAAGGTGAAGATTATTCAACGCTTGAGAAAGGTAAAGAATCCAGAAATTAAGCTTCTTGGTTGGAGAGAACAGAGATTTATTCTAGTTGGAAAAGCTCAGACAAAGCCTTATAGAATAAAAGAAGTTGTTCGTAGAGTTAAGATTGATGAAAGAAGAATGAAGGCAAAGAGGGATAGAGGTGAAGTAGTTAATTCTGATATAGAAGAAGGTGCTGATGATGAAGATGAAGAAGATGAAGAAAAGGAAGATGATAAGGTAGATGATAAGATAGATGATAAGAAAGATGATGATGATGATGTAGGGGGTCAAGGGTTGTCAAGTGTTTTTGCAAAATTAATGAATAGCATTACTATTGATAACTACATGAACGACCAACAGAATGAATTACCTGAAGGAAACAGTGGTGAAGGCTCTTCTTTTTCGGGTAAACAACATGCAGACCAGGTATTCCTCACAAATCCAAATGTCATATATTTACATGGCCGTGTTGAGGAAGAATTGGTGGTTCTTAGATCAAGGGAAGATATGTTAGAAGAATTGGGTTTAGATGAAGGGAAATTTAAGTTTGATATTGAAGATGAAATCCCTTATTCGCCTGTGAGAGAGTATGAGTTCAGGTATGCACAAGAAGCTGACAAGTATAATGATGTGATTGTGGAAGATGCATCTGATTCGTCTAATGATGCAACTGATTTTCATTATTCTGGTGTTGATGAGACGTTTCCTTCTCTGGAGGAAATGTTCAAAGATCAAAATGAAGATGAAGTCAGGAGAAAGATAGTAGAAAAGATATCTACCGAGGGTATTCCGAAAACAATTCCATGAGAGAATCTAGTTGAAGAGAGGAAAAAGTGGTTTAAGGTGATGCTAAAAGAGAGGAAGTGTAGGATCGTGAAACGACCTAACGAGTCGATCAGAAGAGTGCTCAGACCGAATCAGAGGCGGAATTCATTGATTCGGTCTTCATTTAGCTTGTATTCACTATTAAATATATTGTATATTCAATTAACAATGTTTACAATCAGAGAATAAACCGGCAGCACCTCGGTATCAAATCTTGAATCGTTACAAATGATGAACGTTTGAAGCCTATTTATAGACTAGGACCTGACCGTTTGAAACTAACATGACATCTTCAAACGGTCACCCTCAAACGGACGTGTAACTTCAAACGGCCAACTCAAAATCAATTTCAAATCCAATTGTTTCTTGTCGTTTACTTGTTTGCAAAGATGATGACATATTATGATGATGTCATCTATTATGATGTCATCATTAAACATGATGACATGATGCTTGATCAGATCCGCAACGCAACCCAGACTCGATATAAGACGAAGTCGACAGATGTATGCACCAACACAAAGCACTGCTTAATCAGTCATTACCAGGCCATTATCTCCTAATTCCTCATCCAATAAAAATCTCCCAAGAAACCCACTGGGCTCAAAAGTACTAAAATGGAAAACTGACAAACAGACTCATGTACTGACTCTGATCAGGTCCAGTGGAGAAGTGAAGAACATAACAAGGAAACAAGCACTTAGCCTAAGTCTTGAAGATCTGCAGGATCTCCTTGATCTCCCACTTTGTAGGGATGAAGATGATAGAGTTGCTCTAGATTTTGAGTTACAACTTAAAGGTCAGATAAGGGAACTGTTGATGAGGCAATAAAGATTCATAATAATGGAAGGTTTTGGCATCATCTGTTCCAGTGGAGATTATTGGGATTGAACCCTACCAGAGGAACAGTTGATAAGAGCCAAAACCAGGTCAGAGCAGTGGATCCATAATAAGCAGATGTTATGTTTACATTCTCTCCCCTTGAAAGTGGTTTCAACATCTGCTGACCTTCATCCACTGATCCACTACAACAACTACTCTACAACTGCCGATCTGGTTAAAGACAGATGACATCTGAAGCCCTGTTGATCAATCTACTGCTATGGGTCAAGCACTACTGGTAGTTATCAAGTACTGCTGGAGTCACAATAGTGGAAGGATAGAACAGTCGTTTAGTCTTATTTATGTAGTGTATTGTAACCAGTGGTTAGCATAGCAGTGTTTGTATTAGATCAGTTATTAGAGTTTGTTAGGAGGTTAGATGTCACTTTCATGGTGACGTCAGCAAAGATGCCTCAGTGGTTTGTTCGTGCCTATAAATAGAACAGTGATGTGTACTGTTCTATTAGCTCTTCACAAATCTTCTTCCTGTACGAACAAACAATGTGAGCTCAGGCTGAGGGGAAGTTTGCATTCTTGCATGCATTGTAATCGTAATTGAAATAAATTCAATCTTTTGGTTCTATGTGAAAATGTTTGATAAAAGCAATTCTCCTGTTTGATTGTGTGCAAAGTTTGTTTCCATCTTATTTCCGCTGCACAACTCACTCATCTTCATTTTATTTCAAACGTAAAACACAATCAATCCAAACTCAGATCCTAACAATTATCAATAAAACGATGTGTTTTGGTGTTAACATGTGTGTATTTGTGTTTGATAATTTTACGATTTGATTCTAGTTCGATTTCAAGCTTTAAATCGCTTTCAAGAAAGTTATACGCAAACTGATGCGTTAACGTAATCAGTTTAACATGAAAAACACTAAGGAATAGTGACATAGGCTTAACATACCTTAAATAACCTTTACATAACTTAGAAATACGTTTTGGAGGGTTTGGTGTGTCGAAAACAAGTTTATTCGATTACAGGGACTATTTGTGTCAAACTGTGAAACTATGCCGATTCGTATAGTAACGAACATTCCGGAACTTTATCATAAGCTAAATATACCCCAAATATCCTTTACATAACTTAGAAATAGGCTTTGAGGGGTTCGGTATGCGAAAATAAACTTATTTGATCAACTGGGACTAAAAGCGTCAAAAAGTGCATAAGTTTGCCTTTACGCGCATATCTTACGTTCTGAATATATCCGGACATTCAAAAATTTTTGTAATAATTAAAATATTTTATTTTAGTGATTGAAATGCAAAAATACCACTCGTCATCTAAGTTGGATCGTTTTCGCGTCAGTTCGAGTTTTCGTCGTAATTAACCGAATAACGCAACCGTACGGCCAAATGAACCCACATCTGAGATGTTTTCAAGCATGTTTCATGTTCCCTATGCTTTAACTTCATTGTAGAGCCTTGAAATGGGGTTAACGAGGCTTAAATACGTCGAAAATGCATCAAAAACCAAGTTTTGGGCTTGCAGGGACCAAAATTGACATTCTGTCAAGCTTCTCTCGCCTGGGGCGAAGACTGTTGCTAAAGTCTTCGCGGCCTGCGACAGACTCATCAGACATAAACTTTAAATCTGGTCACAGCAGCTGATTTCAGGCGAATTTCCATGGTTTTTGCATACCATTTGATGGTTTTTGAGTTCCCCTTGTATTGTAAACTATGTGCCACAAGTGTATGGCTAAGATTGAACCTTTATTCTTGCAAAAACACATGGAATGATCTCATTCATCCTAGCTTACTATAAATAGAGATGGGTTCTTCATTTGTTCCTTGCTCATTTCATTCAAGACCTGCTCTAAGTTGGAGTTTTCTCTAGTTGAAGCTTCATACCTGAGCAATTCATGGGTTTTCTTTATTCTATCTTCCTAGCTTGGACATTTTGTAAGCTTCTTTCATGCTTTTATGATTTTCAAGCATGAAAGTCAGATAGTGTTTGACTTTTTGCTTTGACCACAAGTTGGTCAACACAAAGTTTGTTCGAACTTAGCAACGAGAGTGTAATCACGCTGGTTATAGTCCCTTGTGACTATACCTATTGATTACCACGTTGATTAGTCGAAGTGACGAGTCAAAGTTTTGGTCAAAATACGTGTTTATGCGTATTTTGCAACGAAACTATTTTTGGGTATCAAAACACTTTGTTTTGATATTAAACCTGTTTTCTAACTTAGTTAAACACGTTTCAACATATTTAACTCGTCACTTTTAGTCTAGTGCTTGTCTAGGGTCGTAAGATAAGTGGTCTTAACAACCGCTTAGACTTTCGAACCCGACCCGTTTGGTCGATCGTTAGGATCCGACCAAGCATATTATGTGACCATAGTTGTATAGGGAATAACCTTTCGAGGTTATACCTTATGGTCACTTAGTTTAATTAGTTGTATGTTAGGTAGTTTATATGCCTTAGGTAAATGACCAAAATACCCTTTTTATGCATAATTGGTATTTAAGCATATGTAACTTAACTTTTGTCACTTAAACTGATTATGCAACATATTTAAACACGTTAGGGCATATAATACTTGTCATAGGACTAGTTAGGCGTCTCGAACGCGCTTTTGCGCGAACGACGCATTAACGTAGCATAAGCTACCTTAATGGGTCGTAACGGGTCGTAAGCACTTAGGATAGGTTCCGATTTAGAATGTAGGCTTTGTTAAACCATATCCCATGAGTTCCAATACTCCTTTTGTTTATGATTCCTCATTCTACCCGATATTCCGATTTAGGTGTCAAGTTATTAACTTAGCGATCTGATTACTAGGTACTACTTGATTTCCTTGGTTTGCCTGAGCTTCGTTAAGTTCATTAGATCGAGGATACTTTCTGAATCAATGTGAGTACATAGTTCCCCTATTTTAATGTTTTCAATTGTTTTGGGGTGATTCATATGTGTTAAACGATTTCGATGGTTTCAAACGACGATTTCAAAAACGAATACTATGGTTTATATTAAACAAGAAAAATTTTCGATAATGTGAACGAACTTGTTGGACATATTTACATAACGAATGACATTCATTAATTTTGGCCAAACCGACCAGTACTAGGTTATGGTACCATAGGATCTGACAAATCCCGTAATCGGACTGCACCCATGGTAATGTATGGGGATTATATGGGTAACGACTGAACCTGATGATTGTTAACTTACCCTATGGTGGTTTGTTAATACGAGATGAACGATGGATGAGTTACGAAGGTTTGAATGTTATAAACGAGATAACCAAAAGTAGTTTTCACAATTAAAACGAGAACGATTTTGAACGATTGAATGATTTGAACGATTGGTTTCGATACACGATTTGAAAACAAGTACAAATGAACGATTGGTTTTTAGTAAGTGTTTAGATAATGGGACGGGTGTAATGTGATAAAATCATGGTAGATACGCCGCTGGTACTTCTTATATATAAATGATTTTATCATATTACATTTCGTGGCGTTATTTAGTTCACTTGGACGAATGATTTCAAAACGATGACGATTAATGATGTTTACTAAACGATATAAACCATACGAGTTTTGTTACGAGAACGATTTACTATATTGGTTTACTTAAACAAAGGTTTTAGGTTAAGATTCATGTCACAGAGATTTTTTAAACCATAACCAATTTATTTTGAGCTTGTTATTCATATTTCAATACCAAACTCTTTTCAAAACAAGGTTTTCAATTATCGACTCTTGTAGTCAAACGAGGTATTGCAACATGTAAACGAGCCATGAATCCGACACTCTCACAAAATCTGTGTACTCGCCGGCATTTCTTTGCTGACTTTATTTTCACATATGTTTCAGGTGGAGTTGAATGATGTTGATTGCGACTAGGATGCATGCTCACTTAGGACTGGACGAGGCCTTAGTGACTTAATAACGATGATAGACATTGTTTAACTTGTTTGCTATGTTTCAAGACAATGTTTAGTATTTAATAACTAAATAAAACGAAACTTTTGAATCCATGGTTGTGAAACAATAATTCTGCCATTCCACTCCCTGACGTTTCCGCCGCGGTTTCGTTGTTTTAACGCAGTCAGGGTGTGACAGAAGTGTAACACCCCGTGTTTTGAAAGTCAAAGTCAAAGTCAAGATTCAGGGTCAAAGGAAGAAAAGGTTGCTAATTGCGATTAGTCACTCCCTGCTCAACTCATGTTTTGACTTCTTTGACTTGTAGATAATCTCTTTATTTCATTTCATTAGTTGTATTATGTGGAGTAATGATACTAATCGCACTTAATCGCAGTAATCGATGTATGTTATCGCGGATGATCGCTTTACGACTGTGAACTATAGGAAGTAACAATGCGATAAAGTTAACTAAACGCTAATCAACCTAAAGCTAATCGAATCGACATCGAATCGCAATACGAATCACAGTAAATTACATGTTCTGGATATTGATTTACGTGTGTGTGTTATTTGTGCATGTTTAATTACGTTTTATGGTGATCAATCGCAAACTATATCGCAATTCAATCGAATCGCAAACGCTAAACGCAAGTTAATTATAGTGATTGTATGTTAGATATAATGGTTAGGATTAATGGGTAACACTATCGCATCGCTCACTCTACTCCAAACAAATCGCAACGCTCAACGCACGGGACAAAAACACGAAATCTAACTCGTCGAAGCCACTTGATCGAGTGACCACTTGATCGGATGGCCACCCGATCGGGTAGCCATGTATGTCCCTGAAATCCCGTATGGATCGTAACAAGATTGTTAATCTATCAAGGGTGCAGAATCCCCTTGATAAACCTTCGAACAAGAAACAAGATTATTAGACGAAGAGCACGAACACACTTCAATCAATCTGGTCTTCTATTGATTATCCAACATAAATGTTTACAATCAATTCAAGACCACTCGAAATCTCCTAGCCACTCTCTATAGATTTCGAACTCCTCTCAACCTTTTCTCTAAGTGTCTCTCAAAGTGTCTAACCCAAAACCTAACGCTAAGCCTTGTTTATATAGGACAAGCTTTGCACATGGGCTTTGGTCTGGGCTTGGCCATTCTCCTAGCCCATTACAATAATCAACTCCCTAACCAATATGCTAAGCCCATTACAAAGTATCCAAAGACTAAATAATCAAACTATTAAGCTGTTGTCACAGAACATGCAATAACAAGCCACCCGATCGGACTGCCACCCGATCGGTGACCCGCTCGACCCATGCGCCCCTTTCCATTTCGGGTAATCCTATAAATACCCCCCCACTGTCACACCATTTTAGTGTGACAACTCCTCTTACCCGAAATAGACACCCAAGCCGCATTTCTCTCGATTTCTCTCAATTCTTGTAAGCTTCTTCCTAAATCTTTTTACTTCTATGATCTACACATGATTCTACACCTTTTTCACCGAACAATATTCACTTTTAACCGTGAAATCACTAGATTTTAGGTGTGCTAGGGTGACGTCATCCGTCATCATGAAGTTCATATGAACTTCAATGTTTGGCTTCATTACACCAAGAACAACTTGAATCTGAACGATTTCCATATAATTTAGCAATGTTTTCATATAAATCTAAGTTTTTTTGAGATAAAAAGGATTGAAAGATGGTGTATTCTATTTCTTTCAACTCTTTTACACTCAGTACACTCAACTCAATAGAATCGGACCTTGATTTGATCTTCTACTCATTTTTAGTGATGTATTGGCTCAAGATCTGAGTTCTATCAAGTAGACAACCGATTTCGGGTTAAACATGAACAAACCGTCAAGAAACAGTTGGCTGATTGGGTTGGGCTGATTCCCGTCCGATCGGATCGTTGGGACTTGGGAAAGTTCTAGTTGTTTAAACTGATGTCGTATCGTCACGGTCAAACCGTAAACTTTCAAACTTAACAAGTTCCAAAACAAACCAGTCACCCGAATAAATTGTTGTCCGAACGAATCACTATCCGATCGAACAACAATCCAGTAGGATGACTTATGGCTTCCACACTTAACAGTTTTCATAATCTTCAAGGATCACCAGTTCCTAACTGACGGGTTGTCATCCGATCGAACGACCGTTCGATCGAGCAACCTGAAGGATAGAGATACTTCCCTGATCATGTAATGCTACAACGAAAACTTCAAAGTACAAGCCATCATACACAAACACATCCTTACCAACGACTGTCAGCCCGACCGAGTGGCCATCCGAATGGATGACCACCCGAACGGATTGACATCCGAGCGAGTGACCATCCGGCCGGATCGCCATCCGACCGGGTTACTGTTCGACGTTTGGTACTTTTTCCGTTTTACGCGCCGCTTTCGCTTATGCTATCGTTAACTATTCAGGCTGATCTCTCTCTAAGCGCTCCCTTCAATCCATCATCGTTGTGAGAATACTCGAACCCTTTTTGCTTGTCGCACTTTTGGGTGTTACATACATTACTTATTCAAATCACATTAAACACACCACCCAACACTTTTAACGCTAACCGCTACTGCATGTTATACGTGACTCGATGAATGCTTGTTTGTTATGTTAACACATGGATTGCTGTCTACCTGCCTTAGCAACGATAGTACTGTAGTTTGGGCTCAGCACCTGGTTACTCGGGGGTTGTTAAGGTACCTTTACTTGCATGGACACAGTGGTGAACATGTATTGCGAACTGCTTTGCGCAGTCAACCCGCAGTCATTGGTATTGATAGGACCATGTCGATAACTTACGTGCTTCTCATTATACGTTGTACGTGCTGTTTAGGCGTAAACGATTTTGAACTCTACTTATATTACTAAATTTGTATGCTCACCTTTATACTATGTGTATTGACTTTTACTTTAACGTATGTGACAGGTGTTTAATATGCTAGGACTCAGGCTTTGTTGTGAAATCGAGGCTAGGAAGGGGTCTAGCAACAAATAAATAAACTATCTGTTTGAAATCTGAGTTGTCGAATCAGATTATGTTTCTGAGATAATTATTTGTAATAACTATTTTATTTGGATATGTTATGGTATGGTATGGGACATGACGTTTTAAATATCTGGTAATTAATAGTTTTTATGGATACTCATGAACAATTTGTTTCAGTCAGTGCCGCGCCCCGATGTTTCCGCCATCGGTTGGGGTGTGACAGATTGGTATCAGAGCCATAACTATAGGGAATTAGGCAAGACTCGACCTAGTCCGGGTCGATGTCTTAGAAACGACCTAGACTATAGTTAAGTACCAACAGACAAACTTGTGCATACCCAATAGGGGGTTTTGTACAAGCTTACCTAATATTTCTCGCTATCCTCGCTTACACTACACTATCACTACACCCCAATTTTCGAAAAAAAAACAAACGAGTGATTAGGTTGAGATTAGGTGTGAAAACTGTAAACTCTCGACTAAATCACTTGTTCGACCCACATTTTTAACTCAAAACAAGAGAATTTGAGCTGAATCATGAGTGAAATCCATACTACGACGCAAATTTCCTCCCTATTTTATCATAACAGGAACAAAGTTATTAAGTCAGGGGTGAGACCCAAATCTTGATACCTTGATCTGTGTTTTAACTAAACTCTCACCAAAGTCTCGACGGACTCCAACGACTTAAAGTCACACTATCACTGAAAGGACACGTGCTGATTGCCCAGATTGAGGCAGGAGCACAGTCCAGAAGGCCAAAGTGTGTAACAAAAAGTCCTTGTGAATAGTCGAGTCACCTTGGCTCGGTAGACATGTTTCAACGAAAGCCGCAGGCAATCCATTCTCGATTTTATGTGTTTCGATTCTGAGCCCGCAACTGCCGACTTTGATATTTGTCGCTTTTACATGGATTTTATGTGCTTTATGTGATATTATTTGTTTTATGTTTCGATTTTGGTGGATTATTCGCTTTCACTCTTCATTTTGATCGACACACACGAACCGCACTACACATTTACCTCAAAACGCTAACAAATCGCGGATACTTGTGGATGATCGCATGCTACGTTATACGTTGTTCTATACTACTCGTTGTGTACTCGCTAGTCGCAATCTCTATTCACGAGCACTCGCGGACTGTGAATGATAGGTTTCTATATTCTGCCTGCCACTTGTGCTTTTGTGTCTTACGTGCTTATGTGTTTCGGTGCTCTACGGGATTAGGTGGTTATGTGTTTATGTGCATATGTGGATCTGCGTTTTTATGCATATGTGTTCCTGAGTTTCATGGTAAATCGCTAGACTACACTTGGAATAATCGAAATTGTGTTTGAGTCCTGTGACGATCTCTGTTGTAGACAATGTCGTCATCTGGATCCCGTCACTCGTGAGATGCACGCCGAAAACAGGCAGACAAACACCTTGCCTCTATGATCACTAAACAAATGGTGAAGGTTGTTCCTCAGATCATCAGCGAACTGTACGAAAATGTGAGCAAATCTTCTGAAGAGTCCAGGACTGAAACACTTAAGGCTTCCTTTAGCTTCAAGCAGTTCAAAGCTTGCGGACCGAAAGAATTTACTGGCGAAGATGGTCCTACAGCCTTATTTCAATGGTTTGATTCGATCGAGGTCACCCTGCGCCATAGCGGCTGTCCTGATGATCTCCGCACTCTCAACGCAACAGGCGTCTTCCAATCCCGAGCTTTAGATTGGTGGACAGCCAAAAGAAACAAATGCGGAAACGATGCAGCTTACGGTTTAACCTGGGATGAATTGAAGAACATCATGCTGGAAGAGTTTTGCCCTCCCCACGAGCGCCAAAAGTTGGAGGATGAATTATGGCATATCAAGCAGAAGGATGGTGACAACGTTGCTTTAACTGCTCGCTTCAAGCAGCTTAGCATAATCTGTCATGATCAAGTCAAGACTCCTGATGTGACGATCAAGAAGTATATTCGAGCTCTGCTGGATTGTGTCGCAGATTTTGTGCAAGCTTCCAAACCAGCAACAATCGAAGAAACTTACCTGCTTGCCGCTAAAATCAACGACAAACGGGTCAAGTCTGGCTACTGGGATAAAACCACCAAGAATCTGCACCAAGCTACCACCACACCAACCGCTGAAACCGCCGCCACCCTTCAGTCTTCAAAGGCCTCTCGTCACAAGAGGAAGATCAACAGCAATTCCAGCAACAAGAACTGTGCTGTCACCACTGCTGCCCCGCTCCAAGCTGTACCAGCTCAGCAGCAGACTCAACACCGCCAGGTCGTGGCACCGGTAGTCCAAGCACCATCGGCAAAGCGTGCTTATACGGGTCCTCACCCGGCCTGCCCGACTTGTACCTATCACCACCCAGTGGGAATCGCCTGCAGATTTTGTGTACATTGCAACATGTATGGCCATTTCACCACCAACTGCCGTACAGGTTCTCGTCAAGCCCCAGCTCCAGCTACTGCTCATCAAGCTCTACTTCCTGCTCCTCAAGGACAACAAGCGGCTCAGGCACCCGCGATCAATGCTAGAGTCAGCTTTGCGTGTGGTGATCCCAACCACTTCGCAAACATGTGCCCCAATCGGGTTGTGAAGCAAGAACCTCAGCAGCAACAGCAACAGCCTCAGCAACAACAAGAACAAGCATCTCGCACTCGAACTTTCAACATTAATGTGCGCCAGGGTCAGGATGACAACAACGTGGTAAATGGTACGTTCCTTGTGAATGCTATTTATGCTCCGTGTTTGTTTGATACTGGAGCCGATAACTGTTTTGTATCGTTTGAGTTCGAAAAGCTCCTTAATCGTAAGCGCGCCCATCTCCCCTCAACGTTCAATGTTGAAATTGCCACCGGAAGAACTGTCGATGTCAACTCCGTTCTTCGTGATTGTACTCTCGGATTCAACAATATCATCTTTCCTATCGACCTTATTCCGATGCAGCTCGGTAGTTTTGAAGTCATAGTAGGCATGGACTTTCTTCGCGAAGACCATGCTGAAGTTGTTTGTTTCGACAAGATGATTCGATTCTCGCTCGCTAATGGAGATCAATTATGTGTTTATGGAGAAGTCGCTTCGAAAAGATTGCAACTCATTTCATGTATCCAAGCTAGCAAGTATCTCCGCAAGGAATACAGAGCTTTCTTGGCCATCATTGTAGTAGCGGAGAAGGAAAAGAAACAAAAGACAAAAGCGAAAGACGTTCCTGTTGTTCGTGAATTCCATAACGTTTTTCCTGAAGATCTTCCTAGCTTACCTCCGAGTCGTGATATCGACTTTCAAATCGACCTCATCCCGGGAGCAAATCCTGTTGCTAGAGCTCCTTATCGACTCACTTCGTTCGAAATGCGTGAACTCTTGAGCCAGCTCTAGGAATTGCTTGACAAAGGCTTTATTCGCCCTAGCACCTCGCCTTGGGGCCCACCAATCCTTTTCGTCAAAGGATGGGTCGTTCTGGATGTGCATCGACTATAGGGAGTTGAATAAGCTGACAATCAAGAATCGCTATCCCCTGCCTCGCATTGATGATTTGTTTGACCAGTTACAAGGTGCTACGTGTTTTTCCAAGATCGACCTACGCTCAGGCTACCACCAATTACACATTCAAGAGGAGGATATACCCAAAACCGCTTTTCGCACTCGTTACGACCACTTTGAGTTCGTTGTTATGCGTTTTGGTCTAACTAACGCACCCACGGTTTTCATGGATCTGATGAATCGCGTGTGTAAACCTTTTCTCGACCGCTTCATCATCGTGTTCATTAATGATATCCTGATCTATTCCAAGTCGAAAACCGAACACGCGCAACATCTACGTTTGGTTCTCGAGCTACTACAAGGAATCGCCTCTATGCCAAGTTCTCCAAGTTTGAATTCTGGCTAGAGGAGGTTCAATTCCTCGGTCACATTGTCAATAGTCAAGGTATTCATGTCGACCCTGCGAAGATCGAAGCCATCAAGAGTTGGGTTACACCTAAGAACCCGTCTGAAGTCCGTTCTTTTCTCGGACTAGCGGGCTATTATCGCCGATTTATCGAGGGATTCTCTAAAATCGCCATGCCGCATACTTCTCTCACGCATAATGACAAGCCTTTTGTTTGGGGAACTGGACAAGAGACAGCCTTTCAAACCCTAAAGTATATGCTTTGCAATGCTCCCGTCCTCACTCTACCTGACGGAAACGATGACTTTATCGTCTATTGCGATGCCTCGAACCTTGGTCTCGGCTGTGTCCTAATGCAACGAGACAAGGTTATCGCTTACGCGTCTCGTCAGCTCAAGTTCCACGAGAAGAACTATACAACCCACGACCTAGAGCTATGCGATGTTGTTTTTGCGTTGAAGATTTGGCGACACTACCTTTATGGTACCAAGTGTATGATCTTCACCGATCATAGGAGCCTACAACATATCTTTGACTAGAAGGAACTAAACATGCGTCAACGCCGGTGGGTAGAACTTCTCAACGATTATGATTGTGAGATTCGTTATCATCCTGGCAAGGCTAATGTCGTCGCCGACGCCCTCAGCAGACGGAGCTACTTGCACAGCGCCCGTGATATCCAAGCCCAATATGATCTCGAAACCCTTATCCGCGAAGCCCAACATACTTGTTTTACCGAACGTACTTTGAAGAAGGAAAGGATTCTCAACGATGGAGCCCAGCTAGTGAATAAATCAAATGGGATATTCCATTATCTGGACCGAATTTGGATCCATAAACGGACCAATTTGAGACAAATTGTGATGGACGAAGCCCACAAGTCTTGGTATTCTATTCATCCCGGTGCCGAAAAAATGTACCAGGACCTTCGCTATAAGTACAGGTGGCCCGGCATGAAGGGAGATATCGCTCTCTATGTTTCGAAGTGCCTGACTTGCTCGAAAGTCAAGGCCAAGCATCAAAGGCCCTCTAGCTTACTTGTGCAACCCGAGATCCCTATGTGGAAATGGGAGAGTATAGCTATGGACTTCATAACGAAACTTCCGCGCACGCCATCAAGTCACGACATCATCTGGGTTGTCGTTGACCGCCTGACTAAATATGCTCACTTTTTGCCGATACAAGAAGACTATAAGGTAGAAAAATTAGCCCGAATCTACACCAATGAGATCATTTGTCGACATGGGATGCCTCGCGACATCATTTCTGACCACGATGCTCGGTTTACCTCGCGTCTTTAGGAGACCTTCCAATCTGCTCTCGGTACTACGCTTAATCTAAGTACCGCCTTCCATACCCAGACCGACGGTCAGACTAAAAGAACGATTCGTACCCTTGAATACATGCTACGTTCATGTGTCATAGATTTCGGTGGTAATTGGTATACATACTTACCTTTAGTCGAATTCTCGTACAATAACAGTTATCATTCCAACATTCAAATGGCACCATTTGAGGCATTGTATGGAAGAAGATATCGATCGCCTATTGTATGGCACGAGATCGGGCACTCGCAACTAACCGGTTCTGAGCTATTGCAATAAACGACAGAAAAAATCCTCCAGATTCGGGACAATCTGCTGAAAGCATCGATTCGTCAGAAAATTTACGCCGATAGACGACGCAAGCCCCTTGAATTTGACGTTGGCGACCATGTACTCCTAAAGGTATCACCTAGGAAGGGTGTGGTCCGATTCGGCAAGAAAGGAAATCTCGCGCCTCGATATGTGGGACCCTTTAAGATTCTAGAAAGGATCGGCAAAGTGGCTTACAGACTTGAACTACCGGAGGAACATAGCAACGTCCACTCGACTTTCCACGTTTCGAACCTCAGAAAGTGTCTGGCTGAGCATGATTTACACGTACCCCTTGAGGATCTTCAAGTGAACGAAACATTACACTTCATGGAAAAGCCTGTCGAGATCATGGACCGACAAACCAAGCAGCTCAGGCGCTCACGCATTCCCATTGTGAAAGTCCGCTGGGAAGGCAAACGAGGCGCAGAGTTCACTTGGGAACTCGAAAGTGACATGAAGGCGAAGTACCCGCAGTTGTTTGTTACGGCTTCGGCCTAATTTCGGGACGAAATTCCCTTAAGAAGGGGAGGATGTAACACCCCGTGTTTCGAAAGTCAAAGTCAAAGTCAATATTTAGGGTCAAAGGAAGAAAAGGTTGCTAATTGCGATCTGTCACTCCTGGTCAACTCCAGTTTTGACTTCTTTGACTTGTAGATAATCTCTTTATTTCATTTCATTAGTTGTATTATGTGGAGTAATGATACTAATCACACTTAATCGCAGTAATCGATGTATGTTATCGCCGATGATCGCTTTACAACTGTGAACTATAGGAAGTAACAATGCAAAAAAGTTAACTAAACGCTAATAAACCTAACACTAATCAAATCGACATCGAATCACAATACGAATCGCAGTAAATTACATGTTCTGGATATTGATTTATGTGTGTGTGTTATTTGTGCCTGTTTAATTATGTTTTTTGGTGATCAATCGCAAACGATCTCGCAATTCAACCAAATCGTAAACGCTAAACACAAGTTAATTATAGTGATTGTATGTTAGATATAGTGGATAGGATTAATGGGTAACACTATCGCATCGCTCACTCGACTGGAAACGAATCGCAACGCTCAACGCACAGGACAAAAACATAAAATCTAACTCGCCGGAGCCACTCGATCGAGTGACCACTCGATCGGATGGCCACCCGATCGGGTAGCCACCCGATCGGACTGCCACCCGATCGGTGACCCGCTCGACCCATGCGCCCCTTTCCATTTCGGGTAATCCTATAAATACCCCCTACTGTCACACCATTTGAGTGTGACAGCTCCTCTTACCCGAAATAGACACTCAAGCCGCATTTCTCTCGATTTCTCTCAATTCTTGTAAGTTTCTTCCTAAATCTTTGTACTTCTTTGATCTACACATGATTCTACACCTTTTTCACCGAACAATCTTCACTTTTAACCGTGAAATCACTAGATTTGAGGTGTTCTAGGGTGACATCATCCGTCATCATGAAGTTCATATTAACTTCAACGTTTGGCTTCATTACACCAAGAACAACTTGAATCTGAATGATTTCCATATAATTTAGCAATGTTTTCATATAACTCTAAGTGTTTTCGAGATAAAAAGGATTGAATGATGGTGTATTCTATTTCTTTCAACTCTTTTACACTCAGTACACTCAACTCAATTGAACCGGACCTTGATTTGATCTTCTACTCATTTTAAGTGATGTATCGACTCAAGATCTGAGTTCTATCAACTAGACAACCAATTTCGGGTAAAACATGAACAAACCGTCAAGAAACAGTTGGCTGATAGGGTTGGAGTGATTCCCGTCCGATCGGACCGCTGGGACTTGGGAAAGTTCTAGTTGTTTAATCTGATGTCGTATCGTCACGGTCAAACCGTAAACTTTCAAACTTAACAAGTTCCAAAACAAAACAGTCACCCGAATGGATTGCTGTCCGAACGGATCACTATCCGATCGAACGACAATCCAGTAGGATGACTTATGGCTTCCACACTTAACAGTTTTCATAATCTTCAAGGATCACAAGTTCCTAACTAACGGGTTGCCATCCAATCGAACGACCGTTCGATCGAGCAACCTGAAGGATAGAGATACTTCCCTGATCATGAAATGCTACAACGAAAACTTCAAAGTACAAGCCATCATACACAAACACATCCTTACCAACGACTGTAAGCCCGACCGAGTGGCCATCCGAATGGATGACCACCCGAACGGATTGACATCCGAGCGAGTGAACATCCGGCCAGATCGCCATCCGACCGGGTTACTGTTCGACGTTTGGTACTTTTTCCGTTTTATGCTTCGCTTTCGCTTATGCTATCGTTAACTATAACTGTTTTATTTGGATATGTTATGATATGGGACATGACGTTTTAAATATCTGGTAATTAATAGTTGTTATGGATACTCATGAACAATCTGTTTCGCTCAGTGCCGCACCCCGATGTTTCCGCCATCGGTTGAGGTGTGACAAGAAGAGTTGGTATCAGAGCCAATGATTTTAGGGAATTAGGTTATTAGTAATGCTTTGACCTAGACTATAACTTTTCTAGGACCCTTACGCGAGTTTCTTGCATTTAGATTTTAAAACAATACCGTCACCTATCTTTAGGTGATAAACACAACGACAACACAATAACAAATCGGATTTGAAAATCAATCATCTATTCATAGATGATTTATTATAAGGTTTTGAACCTTCAAAATTTCCAAAATCTCGTCAAAGTTTGGGTCTAAATAATGTGAACACATGCAATCTGGAAGTATGGATGCTTGTATCCTAAGTTTTCTGTCTAAGGCTATAGTGTTCGTACAAATCCACATAATCAGACCAGTCACTCTTACCTGGGAACTCTTGGGGTGAGTGTCCACTTATAGGCTAAAGCATGTCTTCGCGATACATTATATTGACCTATTTACTTTGATTAGTCACTGTGTATCGCTCGTTTGTTCGAGGTAACGAACAAATGATCACTTTCCTCATGTTTTGTCGATGTTTTCAATACCTCTTTTGCTTATCCAATTTTTGATCTCACTTGTTTCTCATGTTTCCTTATTCTTTTTAGAAAATGCCTCCTCGACGTGATGTACAACCTCAAACTAATGCCAAACTCGCAGCTATTATCACTCAACAGATCGATGCTGTGATTCCGAACCTAATTACTCAGAACAATTAAGCGAACAACAATAACAACAACAATGCTCAGTGTAGTTTCAAAACATTTAATTCGGCTAAACCACTAAAGTTTTCTGGGTCTCAAGGAGCAACTGCACTCCTACAATGGTTCGAGAGTCTCGAGAGTACATTTAGACACGTTCAGTGTCCGAATGAACGAAAGGTTGAGTTTGCATCCAGTGTTTTCGAGAAGCGAGCTCTTACATGGTGGAACGGTGTGATGCGTGATAGGGGTGCCGATGTGGCTATGGAACAAACTTGGGAAGAGCTTCGGCCTCTCATGATGAAAGAATTCTGTCCCCGTCACGAGATAAGGGCTTTGGAATGAGAATTCGATGATCTGAAATAAGATGGGGGAGAACACCGTGCTTACACGGATTGTTAGTCCATTTTGATCAGGATCTGTTCTTCGTGAACGTGGTTGGATCGATCTTGTTTAGAGTGCGGAATCCAATAAACAAGTCATAGGATCATATCAACAGAATATTCAACGATTAAACACCGTCTGCCCTTTCTATTCAACTGTTATGAAAGTTACAAGAACCAGTAGAAAAATAGACTTCACGGAGCTCTCTCTCTAAATCAGCAAAAGTTCCTAATGACTTGACAGAGCTGGCTATTTATAGGCACACCCAGGGAATCAAGAAATTGTTGTCCGATCGGACAGGACTATCGTCCGATCGGACGACAAACACCAACACTTATTACATCAAAACACCGTTCCCTGAGTTGTCTATCTACGTACATACAGACATACACATAAATGTTTACACACATACAAAATATGACACAATGCTGACGGAAGCTACAGACGTATGTACTAACACGGATCGTTATGAGGAGCTGAGTTTATTGTGTCCTACTATGGTTACCCCGTTGGAAAAAAAGCGATTGAGAGGTATATCGATGGGTTGCCTGATTCTGTGCAAGATAATGTAACTGGTAGTAATCCTACCACTGTTCATCAAGCAATTGAATTGGCTGCAACTTTGACCGAGTCTCAGGTCAATAAAGGTAAACTGACCCGCAAGGGTGATAAGAAGCAGTCGACCGATTCTGTTCAAGACAAGGGTAAGTGAAAGAAGAAAGGTGAGTCATCTAGGAGGTCGAGGAAGTGTAAGGCTTCCCAAAATTTTGCTATTACCATTCAGGACTCTCAGAACCCACCAGCACAATTTCCTGCAAAGAAACAGTATTCTGGTACCGTACCTCACTACAATAGGCGCAATGGTAAACTTGGCCACTTGGCCAACATTTGTCGATTAGGTCAGAATCAAGCTGCTCAGAATCAAGCTCCAGTTCATGGGAATGCTGCTAGATCTCCGATGCAACCTCCTGTGGCTCTGATACCACTTGTTAGGCCATTTTGATCAGGATTTGTTCTTCGTGAACGTGGTTGGATCGATCTTGCTTAGAGTGCGGAATCCAATAAACAAGTCATAGGATCATATCAACAGAATATTCAACGATTAAACAATGTCTGCTCTTTCTATTCAACTGTTATGAAAGTTACAAGAACCAGTAGAAAAACAGACTTTACGGAGCTCTCTCTCTAAATCAGCAAAAGTTCCTAATGACATGACAGAGCCGGCTATTTATAGGCACACCCAGGGAATCAAGGAAGTGTTGTCCGATCGGACGACATTGTTGTCTGATCAGACGATAGTGTTGTCCGATCGGATTGCCTGTCCGATCGGACGACAAACGCCAACACTTATTACATCAAAACACCGTTCCCTGAGTTGTCTGTCTATGTACATACAGACATACACATAAATGTTTACATACATACAAAATATGACACAATGCTGACGGAAGCTACAGACGTATGGACTAACAGACTCCCCCTCGGATGTAACTGTAGTTCCTTCCAGCATGGTCTTCATTTATTCCTGTTGCGCCTTCTTTGTCTCGCTTTCTCACGTCTCTTTTTAGCACGTTCAGCCAGCATCTTTTCTCTCTTAACTCTACCTTCCATCTTCCACCAGTGATAATATTCAGGAATTCCAGCCTTTGATCTTTCCCATCTTGGAAGCCTGTTGTCTTCACAAGGTGTTTGATCTGTTGGTGGAGGTCTCATTAACTTTCTCCTGCAAAGCTCTTTTGCTCTTTTAGTGATCGCTTCAATTTTCTGACTTCTTTTGTAATTCTTCAGAAATTCATCAATCTCCAGATCTCTCCATTTGGTCTCCCAACATCTTCCTTAATTGATGTCTTTTGCGAAGCATACATCTACGATTTTTTGATATTGCATAGCTTGAGCTTTATCAGGCCTTTCATAAACGATCTTGTTGTAAAACAAGCAATCTATATCCTTCTTCGAGCAATTTACTAGCCACGTTGGGTCTAGCACACAAATCCTTCTTGATTTACCTTTTGATTTATCAAAAAGAGAGATCACCGCTTCCGCTGTGCTTTCATTGTATAACCAACCTTGAAAGTCTTCATAGAAATCTTGCTCCATAGCACGTAGCGGCATATTCTTCAAACAACGCGGCGGCTTGATATCTAAAGTAATATCTTTCTCTCCATTCTCCAGAATAGTAACAATCTGCTTTGGATATTGAGGCTTCCAGTCTGGATATCTTGCTTTAGATTGTTGCTTCACATAATCCCACAGATGCTGATCGTGCTGCTTTACATCTGAACCATAATAAAATTGCTTGATGTTCTTCGTTTGTACCAACTCATCAACATCCCACCACGGGAGGGTCCTTATGCCTGACAAACATTCAAAGTATTGTACCCCTTATTCCCGTCGTATAGCATACACACGCAAATCTTCCAGATAACCTCTTATCATGAGTAAAGAACTGTAGAAGTCTAAAGAACTTCCTGTTGGTGCATACATCCGTCGACTTCGTCTTATATCGAGTCTGGGTTGCGTTGCGGATCTGATCAAGCATGATGTCATCATGTTTAATGATGACATCATAATAGATGACATCATCATAATATGTCATCATCTTTGCAAACAAGTAAACGACAAGAAACAATTGGATTTGAAATTGATTTTGAGTTGGCCGTTTGAAGTTACACGTCCGTTTGAGGGTGACCGTTTGAAGATGTCATGTTAGTTTCAAACGGTCAGGTCCTAGTCTATAAATAGGCTTCAAACGTTCATCATTTGTAACGATTCAAGATTTGATACCGAGGTGCTGCCGGTTTATTCTCTGATTGTAAACATTGTTAATTGAATATACAAGATATTTAATAGTGAATACAAGCTAAACGAAGACCGAATCAATGAATTCCGCCTCTGATTTGGTCTGAGCACTCTTCTGATCGACTCGTTAGGTCGTTTCACGATCCTACAAGTGGTATCAGAGCTCAGGACGAGGAGTTCTACATATATCAGCTTGTTTTCATCTCTATTTCTAATTTCTACACCTTCTTTTATTAGTTCGAGAAGATTTCACGGTTAAAATTGGACCAAAATTTCACAGATCGTTTGAAATTAGACATAGACAAATCCTTGAAAGTTTGGAACTGAAATTCGAAGTAAAAAAGGACCAAAATGCATCCCGAAGTGATTCCGCTTTTATGTACATTTGCTGATTTCGTCTTTATGTCACCTGATTTCGCTTTTGTGACACATTGTGATTCCGCTCATTCGTACATTGTGATTCCGCTCATTCGTACATAGTGATTCCGCTCATTCGTACATTATGATTCCACTCTTTTGTACATTGTGATTCCGCTCATATGTCCATCCAAGAACCCTGATTTCGCTCATATGTCCACCCAATAATCTTAATTCCGCTCCAAGTTACAAAGTTATTATTCTGTCGTTTTGTTTGAACATGTCAGATCATTGGTAATTGGAAAAGAATTAAAGTGTCTTGTGTCAGTGCATGTGATGTTATCGATTTGTTTGAAAAAGGTTGCTTGAATACATGTGAAAAACTTGTCAGGTCAGAAGTGTGTCATCGAGACAGGTTTGCATGAGAATTAATAGATAAGCCCATGTGCTGAATATCATCGGTCCAATTAAATCAATTAGTGTTATCAAGGTGTCAGCCCACTAAACTTGTCGGATATTGAATTGTGTTATGTGTTGAAATTTTCAGTTTAGATGTGCATGTGGTAATAATGATTTGCATGTGAGATTTTAGTATTGTCGGTTCTGTAGTATTGTTGGTTCTATCAAAAGTTGATTCATCACGTGATCTGTTGTGATCGGTCCAATAGGGATTAAAGTGGTTGTAGGCATTTAAAGGGTGCATGTCACTTTCAAACGGTCAGGGGTCTTTCCCTATAAATAGTCTTCAAACTGTCATCATTTGAAACATTCTTGTTTCCGGTACCGAATTGCTGCCGAAGTGCCGTTTGAATTGTAATCAGTGTAAAATCAATATACAAGGCAAGATTTAGTAGAACAAGCTGTTTTCTTGTTCTTTTCTTGTTATTCCGCATCTGAAACGGATTAGAACGCCTCCGATTGACTCGTTCGGGTCAGCACGCGATCCTACACTTTGAGCAAGAGCAAGTTTAGGAATATCAGTCATTATTTGTTTGAAAACTGTTTGAACAGCTGTAACACCTGTGTCATTTCAACCATCAAACAATTTCCAAACCAATGAAATATTGTATTTCATACTTTGGACTTGTATAAATATGTGTATCTTTTACACATATCAACTCTTGTTTGATTTTAAGCTTTAAATCGCTTTCTGGAGGGTTATACGCGCTCTGATGCGTAAATATAATCAGTTTAATCCAACGAACACTCCGGAATAGTGAAATATGGCTTAACATACCTTAAATAACCTTTACATAACTTAGATATAAGTTTTGGAAGGTTTGGTGTGGTGAAACCAAAGTTAAATCGCTTACAGGGACTAAAGTTGACAAACTGCGAAAGTATGCCAATTTGAACTGTAACGGACATTCCGGAACATGACCATAAGTTAAACATACCATAAATATCCTTTACATAGCTTAGAAATAGGCTTTGAGGGGTTCGGTATGCTAAAATAAACTTTTGGGTCATTCAGGGACTAAAAGTGTCAAAAAGTGCACAAGTTTGCATTTTCGCGCATAACTTACGTTCTGAATACATCCGGACGTCCAAAAATTTATGTAAGCATGACTATATTATATTTTAGTGTTCGCCATAATAAAAATCCATTCGTTTCGTCATTTGGATCGTTTTTTCGCGCTTGTGCGCATTCCGTCGTAATTAAGCGAACATCGCGTTCGTACGACCAAACGAACCATCATCCGAGATATTTTTGAGCATGTTTTGAGTTCCCTATACTTTAACTTCATTTTAGAGCCTTGAAATGAGGTTAACGGGGTTCAAACGCATCGAAAAAGGCCTTAAAACACCACAGGGACCAAAACTGTAAATTTTGAAACTTTTCTGAAGCTGGTACATGCTAGCGTAGCGCGAGCCCTATAGGCTTTACCAGTCGCGCTACGCGACTGCCTATGCTGGACAGAAAACATGCAGAAAACTCAGTTTTGCGTTTTCGGGACCAGATTCGATGTATTAGCCGTTGTTTAATTCACAACCACACATTCTAACTTGCTTAGTCAGCGGATAAGGATGGAATTTTGGCACCATAACTTTGCAACACATGTATGGATGGAATTTAAACACCTAAACACCATAACTTTGCAACACATGTATGGATGGAATTTAAACACCTAAACACCATAACTTTGCAACACATGTACGGATGGGATTAAGGCACGTTTTCCATGAAACGATCTTAACGGTTCGGGTATTCCTATAAATACCCCATACCCCCCATTGCTAAAATCACTAGAATTCTGATTTGAGAACCTCTAAGTTGAAACCATTGTTTCATACCTGAGATTCTTGAATCGGGATTAGCATTCGGGGACCCTTCGTAAGTATTCTTTCGTTCTTTTCCTTATTTTATTGCTTTTCGAGTCAGAAAGTCAAACTTTGTTTGACTTTCAACGTTGACCAGTAATGGTCAATGCGAAGTTCGTTTGAACTTCGCAACGTGAGTGTAATCACGTTGGTCATAGTCCCTTGGGACTATGCCCACTGATTACCACGTTGTCTAGGGTCGTAGGGTAGGCGATCTAATAAATCGCCTATACCTTCGAACCCGACCCAGTTTGGTCGATCATTAGGATCCGACCAAATACATTAGGTGACCCTAGTATAGGGCATAACCTTCCGAGGTTATACCCTATGGTCACATCGTTTAAGTAGTTGTATGTTAGGAAGTTTATATGCCTTAGGTAAATTACCAGAATACCCTTTTCATGTATAATTGGTAATTAAGCATATGTAACCTAAACTTTTGTCACATAACTGATTATGTAACATGTTTAGGCATATAACACTTGTCATAGGACTAGTTAGGCGGTCCGAACGCGTTTCACGCGAACGACGCGTTAAAGTAGCATAAGCTACCTAAACGGGTCGTAATGGGTCGTAAACACTTAGGTTAAGTTTCATTTAGTATGTAGGCTTTGTTAAACCAAATGACACGAGTCTCTACACTCGTTTGGTTTACAAACCCTAATGCTACCCGATCTTCCGATTTAGGTCCGGTTTATTAATGTAGTTACCTATAGTAGGTGCCGTTTGATTCCGTGATCTCTAGCTTTGCTTGGTGGTTATCCTAGGACTTCTGAGCAATCTCAAGTGAGTACATAGACCCCTCTTTTACTGTTTTCCAAACTGTTTTGGGGTGGAACACATGTGCCTACTTGTTACTTTCATGCTTTCCTGTTTTCACATCATATACTTGTTATGTTCATTAGTACACTATTAGTACATGATTTACATTACATTTCTGCTAGGTATGTTGACTGATAGCATGCTAGCACATTGATTTACATGACTTTTCTACTTTGTATGTTAACTTAGCATACTTAGTACATCAGTTTACATTGCATCTCTGTTGCATATGTTCTAGTAACATATGGACACATTGTTTTACAGCTCTACCTTGTATGTTTACTCTAGCATACTAGGTACATTATCTTCATCACATGCTTACATTTTGGTATGACATTTGGTTTGTTTAAATGAGACAATGTACATTCATTAACACCGATCATGCCGCTCGGTAGTAGGTAGTGGTACCATAGGACTTGACAAATCCCATTCCTGAAATCTCGGGTTTGTTTGGACGTAAGGAATGACCGAATCCGAATACATATTCTCTTGATAACTCACTTTTACATAGTTATCCGTCTGTCTCAAGGCTTGGATGTATGAATTTTCACAATACCGCATAAATGTTCATATTCAGTATAGCATGCATATATTTTACAAAACATAACTTTGATTTAAACCAAGTTTTACTTCAATACTTTGTTTTGTACATTTTTACTTATGGTTTAAGTAGTCTTAATTTTACTTGCCATACATATCATTTTGGTTATACATTACTTGACTACTTTTGGATTATAAACATTTGACATGGTTTATACAAGGACTTTTGACTATTGGTTTAAACATAGACTTATTACATTGTTGGTTTGGTTTGAGTAAGTAATTAAGTAACGATGCGTGTGTAATATGATACAAGCATGGTGGATACGCCGCTGGTACTTCCTATATATAAGTGTTTGTATGGTATTACATATATCGTAGCGTTATTTGAATCATTTCAGTTTGATACATATAACATTTTATACAAATAACATACCTTTCACAATACATTGTTTTACAAACAACTTAACTTTTACAAACTCATTTTACATGGTTACTCATTTAACCATGCATTATTTTCTTATTTATACATATCATCTGAACTTATTGTTTTTCAAATGATTTACAAAGACAAAGCAAATTATAAGGTTCATGACTAAACATTTTCTCAAACATAAGTCATGAAACCTATTTTCACAAAACCTATGTATCTCACAGGCATTTTTATGCTGACGTACCTATTTTCACATGTGTTTTTCAGGAGCTGTTGCATAAGATGATCAAGATACACATAGGCAGACTTGGGCTTTAGTGACAATAAAAGATGCAAGACTAGTTAATTATTGTTGTATTTTCTTGTTTGTTAAGACATTGTAACACTTTGAATCAATAAAACGAAACTTCAATTACCATGGATTTGAAACAATTAATTCTGTTACAACACTCCCCGATGTTTCCGCCACGTTTTGTATGTTCTACGTGGTCGGGGTGTGACAGAAAAGATGGTATCAGAGCCAATGGTTATAGGGAATTAGGTTATTAGTAATGCTTTGACCTAGTCTATAACCTTTCTAGGACCCTAACGCGAGTTTACTTGCGTTTAGTCATAAAACAATATCGTCACCTATCCTTAGGCGACTATCACAACAAGAACAAAAATTTCAAAACCGCTTTGAAAACTAATCATCTGTTCTAGGATGATTGATTACTAGGTTTTGAACCCTCTATTGTAAGGTTTTGAACCCCTTTGAGTTTTCAAAATCTCGTCATGGTTTTGGGTTTTAAATAATGTGAACACGTGCAAACTGGAAGGGTGAACGCCTGTATTCTGGGTTTTCTGTCTAGGCAAGCACTTCGTATACATCTCAACCAGACGCGAGACCAGTTGTGCTTACCTGGGAATTCTTGGGATGAGTGTTCACTTATAGGCGAGCATGTCTTCGCGATACATTATATTGACCCGTTTACTTTGATTAGTCACTGTCTCATTTGTTTGCCTTTGGTAACAAACAAATGGTCACAATCTACATGCCTTGTCATTTCCTTTTGACTATCTTTCGCTTGTTTCCTCCTATGCCTTTCGTTATCTTCAAGATGCTTCTTCATCGCAACAACAATGTCCGAACCAGGTGCTGCAATTACCCAGCAAATAGGCGTCGTACTCCAGAGGACCGTTGACTTAGCTATCACCATGACTCGCCTCAGGGATGAAGCTGTATAAGGGAACTGCTCCTTGGTGCAATTAATGCCATCGTCATTATTCAAATCAAATACCTTGTTTCAAATGTACCCACGGTGGACGATGGAGACATTTGGTTAACATGTGCCGCTTTGCAATCCAAAGCAAAGCTGTTACAAATCCTGCTGCTGCTCAACCTTCAAACTCTGCTTCATATGTCGCTTGACATATTTGGCGCCTCAACCTCATGAACTTTCTACCTTGTGTATCGACGTAAGCACGCCTAGTGCAAGGTGTCGGAACACTCTCGTTACACAAACTCCAAAATCCATGTAGGATCTTTCTATCCTCATAATTAGATCCTTGTGGATGGGTATCATTCATCGGAGTCCTTAAATTGAATTCTTTGTATGATTCAATACGTACATCACAATTCAATAGGGACAAAGCCGAATTTCTTTTAAAGATTATCCTATCCTTATAGATAGATTCTTGAAATAATTAAAGTGCCAAATGAAATCCACGAATTGGATTCCTGGTGTGCTTTAAGTATCCGCGTCCAAAGATAACAAATTAAAGATCTAGATAAACAATTTTATGGTTACGTGACTATGTGTTTATGCATTTTGTGTTTTTGTATACTCTGGATATTCGTTATCCAAATCCTCATAGAATCTTTCTTATCTCCATATGAAGGATTCGTAGTAGGATATTCAAAAAGGTACTATCTTAAATCCTTAAGGGACTTCTACTTTGTAGTAAAGTTCCTTGGATTATAAAGTACTATCCCAAAGTTTAGGGGCAACATGTGTTGATAAAGTTAAATACATCCTACGTCGATGTAGTTAAATTTTCCCCGTAGGTAGTTTAGTTAAAGAGATCCTACGTCGATCTAAGTTAAATGGATTGGTTCGACAATCTAGTTAAATACATCCTACGTCGATGTAGTTAAATTTTCCCCGTAGGTAGTTTAGTTAAAGAGATCCTACGTCGATCTAAGTTAAATGGATTGGTTCGACAATCTAGTTAAATACATCCTACGTCGATGTGGTTAAATTTTCCCCGTGGATAGTTAAGTTAAAGAGATCCTACGTCGATCTAAGTTAAATAGATTGGTTCGACAATCCAGTTAAATATATCATGCGTTGATATAGTTAAAGAGATCCTACGTCGATCTAAGTTAAATAGATTGGTTCGACAATCCAGTTAAATATATCATGCGTTGATATAGTTAAAGAGATCCTACGTCGATCTAAGTTAAATAGATTGGTTCGACAATCTAGTTAAATATATCAGGTGTTTATGTAGTTAAATAGGCCCTCAGGTGGTCTAGTTTAAGAGATTGTTTGTTAATCAAATCCTTTGGTGACCTAGTTAAAGAGACTCTATTGCAGTCAAGTTAAATCACCACAGGATTTTTCATTGTTTTTCCCATACGCATTATGAAATGAACTGTGCGGACTGTGCAAGGAAGTACGTAATTATGGAGGCCTACATAATTATGGAATTCAGTGCACAGAAACCACAGGAAGTTTTGTCATGTGTTAAGACCAACAGTGGCAAGAGTAATGATATGGGAGAAGTCTTGGACTTCGACCAATGTCATTTATTCTTACACTCCCCAATTCTGATCTCAATCACACACACAGTTTCCTATGATAAGTCTTCATAAGAAACGTTCTTCTGTCGGTAGTTCAAAACTCCATGTTTTGTTACTACAAGGACTTCACTTTGAGGGTTGAAATTTTCACAAAGAATCCTAACATGGCCCAGAGTTTTACTTAAGGGCTCCATGGATTTGTCTGAAGACAAAACCGTCACAGCTGTCTCCACAAGTTTCCTCTAAAACTAAATTTCGGGACGAAATTTCCTAAAGTAGGGGAGACTGTAACACCTGTGTCATTTCAACCATCAAACAATTTCCAAACCAATGAAATATTGTATTTCATACTTTGGACTTGTATAAATATGTGTATCTTTTACACATATCAACTCTTGTTTGATTTTAAGCTTTCAATCGCTTTCTAGAGGGTTATACGCGCTCTGATGCGTAAATATAATCAGTTTAATCCAACGAACACTCCGGAATAGTGAAATATGGCTTAACATACCTTAAATAACCTTTACATAACTTAGATATAAGTTTTGGAAGGTTTGGTGTGGTGAAACCAAAGTTAAATCGCTTACAGGGACTAAAGTTGACAAACTGCGAAAGTATGCCAATTTGAACTGTAACGGACATTCCGGAACATGACCATAAGTTAAACATACCATAAATATCCTTTACATAGCTTAGAAATAGGCTTTGAGGGGTTCGGTATGCTAAAATAAACTTTTGGGTCATTCAGGGACTAAAAGTGTCAAAAAGTGCACAAGTTTGCATTTTCGCGCATAACTTACGTTCTGAATACATCCGGACGTCCAAAAATTTATGTAAGCATGACTATATTATATTTTAGTGTTCGCCATAATAAAAATCCATTCGTTTCGTCATTTGGATCGTTTTTCGCGCTTGTGCGCATTCCGTCGTAATTAAGCGAACATCGCGTTCGTACGACCAAACGAACCATCATCCGAGATATTTTTGAGCATGTTTTGAGTTCCCTATACTTTAACTTCATTTTAGAGCCTTGTAATGAGGTTAACGGGGTTCAAACGCATCGAAAAAGGCCTTAAAACACCACAGGGACCAAAACTGTAAATTTTGAAACTTTTCTGAAGCTGGTACATGCTAGCGTAGCGCGAGCCCTATAGGCTTTACCAGTCGCGCTACGCGACTGCCTATGCTGGACAGAAAACATGCAGAAAACTCAGTTTTGCGTTTTCGGGACCAGATTCGATGTATTAGCCGTTGTTTAATTCACAACCACACATTCTAACTTGCTTAGTCAGCGGATAAGGATGGAATTTTGGCACCATAACTTTGCAACACATGTATGGATGGAATTTAAACACCTAAACACCATAACTTTGCAACACATGTATGGATGGAATTTAAACACCTAAACACCATAACTTTGCAACACATGTACGGATGGGATTAAGGCACGTTTTCCATGAAACGATCTTAACGGTTCGGGTATTCCTATAAATACCCCATACCCCCCATTGCTAAAATCACTAGAATTCTGATTTGAGAACCTCTAAGTTGAAACCATTGTTTCATACCTGAGATTCTTGAATCGGGATTAGCATTCGGGGACCCTTCGTAAGTATTCTTTCGTTCTTTTCCTTATTTTATTGCTTTTCGAGTCAGAAAGTCAAACTTTGTTTGACTTTCAGCGTTGACCAGTAATGGTCAATGCGAAGTTCGTTTGAACTTCGCAACGTGAGTGTAATCACATTGGTCATAGTCCCTTGGGACTATGCCCACTGATTACCACGTTGTCTAGGGTCGTAGGGTAGGCGATCTAATAAATCGCCTATACCTTCGAACCCGACCCAGTTTGGTCGATCATTAGGATCCGACCAAATACATTAGGTGACCCTAGTATAGGGCATAACCTTCCGAGGTTATACCCTATGGCCACATCGTTTAAGTAGTTGTATGTTAGGAAGTTTATATGCCTTAGGTAAATTACCAGAATACCCTTTTCATGTATAATTGGTAATTAAGCATATGTAACCTAAACTATTGTCACATAACTGATTATGTAACATGTTTAGGCATATAACACTTGTCATAGGACTAGTTAGGCGGTCCGAACTTAGGTTAAGTTTCATTTAGTATGTAGGCTTTGTTAAACCAAATGACACGAGTCTCTACACTCGTTTAGTTTACAAACCCTAATGCTACCCGATCTTCCGATTTAGGTCCGGTTTATTAATGTAGTTACCTATAGTAGGTGCCGTTTGATTCCGTGATCTCTGGCTTTGCTTGGTGGTTATCCTAGGACTTCTGAGCAATCTCAAGTGAGTACATAGACCCCTCTTTTACTGTTTTCCAAACTGTTTTGGGGTGGAACACATGTGCCTACTTGTTACTTTCATGCTTTCCTGTTTTCACATCATATACTTGTTATGTTCATTAGTACACTATTAGTACATGATTTACATTACATTTCTGCTAGGTATGTTGACTGATAGCATGCTAGCACATTGATTTACATGACTTTTCTACTTTGTATGTTAACTTAGCATACTTAGTACATCAGTTTACATTGCATCTCTGTTGCATATGTTCTAGTAACATATGGACACATTGTTTTACAGCTCTACCTTGTATGTTTACTCTAGCATACTAGGTACATTATCTTCATCACATGCTTACATTTTGGTATGACATTTGGTTTGTTTAAATGAGACAATGTACATTCATTAACACCGATCATGCCGCTCGGTAGTAGGTAGTGGTACCATAGGACTTGACAAATCCCATTCCTGAAATCTCGGGTTTGTTTGGACGTAAGGAATGACCGAATCCGAATACATATTCTCTTGATAACTCACTTTTACATAGTTATCCGTCTGTCTCAAGGCTTGGATGTATGAATTTTCACAATACCGCATAAATGTTCATATTCAGTATAGCATGCATATATTTTACAAAACATAACTTTGATTTAAACCAAGTTTTACTTCAATACTTTGTTTTGTACATTTTTACTTATGGTTTAAGTAGTCTTAATTTTACTTGCCATACATATCATTTTGGTTATACATTACTTGACTACTTTTGGATTATAAACATTTGACATGGTTTATACAAGGACTTTTGACTATTGGTTTAAACATAGACTTATTACATTGTTGGTTTGGTTTGAGTAAGTGATTAAGTAACGATGCGTGTGTAATATGATACAAGCATGGTGGATACGCCGCTGGTACTTCCTATATATAAGTGTTTGTATGGTATTACATATATCGTAGCGTTATTTGAATCATTTCAGTTTGATACATATAACATTTTATACAGATAACATACCTTTCACAATACATTGTTTTACAAACAACTTAACTTTTACAAACTCATTTTACATGGTTACTCATTTAACCATGCATTATTTTCTTATTTATACATATCATCTGAACTTATTGTTTTTCAAATGATTTACAAAGACAAAGCAAATTATAAGGTTCATGACTAAACATTTTCTCAAACATAAGTCATGAAACCTATTTTCACAAAACCTATGTATCTCACAGGTATTTTTATGCTGACGTACCTATTTTCACATGTGTTTTTCAGGAGCTGTTGCATAAGATGATCAAGATACACATAGGCAGACTTGGGCTTTAGTGACAATAAAAGATGCAAGACTAGTTAATTATTGTTGTATTTTCTTGTTTGTTAAGACATTGTAACACTTTGAATCAATAAAACGAAACTTCAATTACCATGGATTTGAAACAATTAATTCTGTTACAACACTCCCCGATGTTTCCGCCACGTTTTGTATGTTCTACGTGGTCGGGGTGTGACAACAGCAATTTGAGATGCAGCTTCATTTCTTTCGTCTAACAATCTCTTGATTCCTTCATTAACAAAGTCATCACCTGCTGCTATATCTTCTGCTGTTTCTTTCTCCATCTGTTTTTGCCTTCTTCTTTGGTGAAGAATGGCACCAGTAGGAGCAGTGGCTCTCCTTACTTGCAGCTTTGGTGGTCTTGTTGAAACCTCTGCATCAGGATAGACAGGTTTTTGTGGAACCCTTGGATCCTTTTTTCTAAGTTCCTCCAACCTTTTGTAGGTGGTCCTGACTTTGTCTTCTTTCCATATTATCACTTGATTTTTAGAACCATAATCAGCAACAACTAATTCCTCTTTCATTCTCTTCAGCTCCAAGGTTTTTTCAGGCACATTCTTTTTGTACTTTGACCAATCTGGAGGAGTGTGTTTGACCTTATTCGAAATCATTTCCTGAATCCTGGCTGCTGTCACACCCCGAAATATCAGAGCGTTGGCGTGACTGGACTGGTATCTTCATTGCACAGCGGAAGCAAATAAGCTAAGTCTTTTAGTATGTGAACGCCCACTAAGTACTCGACTCCAAATGGTTCTCCTATTCCAACTGTGCCATGATTTCTGAGAAGTAACCTGAGAAAGAAACATGCGAAAATTCAACATAAAGTTGAGCGAGTTCATAGTTTGTTTGTAAAAGATTTGAAATAAATCTTTTTGAATAACCGGTTTTTGAAGTATTGTTGAGAAAACGAATTTAAAATCATTTTATTGTCATGTTATACGGAAACTTTTGTATTTGTAACGCATTATGTATGTCAACTCTTGTATTTTGTAAAGTTTGTATATCCGTCAATCAAGTATTTCTGTATGTATCATGTATAAATCAAGTATTCTTGTATGTATCATGTTTTCTTGTATAAATCAAGTATAAATCAAGTATTCTTGTATGTATAATGTTGTTAATGGGGTGCAAGGCCATTAACATGTGACACGACATAGGAAGCAACCAAACCTTAGGCATTTTTCTAGTTGGCATATTCTGAGATACAAAAGCACTACTTGGTACTCGTTCTCACCAAGAGTGTGGCTGCCCGACACCCGTAAGATCTAACCTTTTGTTCTGCGGTCTAGGTATATTGTTGATTAATGGTGCTTATGGTACCCTATTCGTGACACGATTTCTCGTATCATTTCTTGTATCATTCTTTAAAATGCATCATACTTGGTACTCGTTCTCACCAAGAGTGCTTCTTGGATTCTTGTATTCTCGCATCATACTTGGTACTCGTTCTCACCAAGAGTGCTTCTTGTTTTTGTATCATACCATTTGTAAACATTGTAGCATTTGTATCTTGTATTTTCCCGTAGTTTAGAAAACTAGAACTCGTGTGTATGCATATTTCGGAAAATACGCTTGTTTGAAAAACCAGTATAAAACATAAGCTTTTCGTAAACCATTTGTGTCAGTTAAAACTTGCTTGTAAAATGGTTTAGAAATATGTAATTCTTGTATGCTTTGCAAAAAGTGCATGTCTTTCCACCCCGAAAACATTTAGAAAAATGTAAAACCGTAAAAGGTGGGGTTATGAACTCACCTGAATATTCCTATGGAAAGCTAGCTAAATACGACTTCGTGATGTCGTTTCCAAGACGAGACTCGCTAACGTGCATTCTACAATATTCCTAACATGGAATATCTAATAAGTTTCGAAATAATGCGGTAACTAATCTACGTGTTATCGAGCTCTACCGAATCGTTGACGATAAGTGGTTAACTTAATAAAAATGATTAAGTTATACTTTGTCGCCCCGAGAAGTCGTTGTGCATATAGGAATATTCGTACGAAAGAAATATATAATAAACTTGTATTATATATATTGCGTCTTGGATATACTTGCCATAATTTACGTATACGTCGTTTCGGCGTTTGTAATAAATATAAAAAGTTATATTTATTTTGCGAAATTATCATCGAGTGTGTTTGAAGTTTGAAATAAATAGATAAACTATATCTATTTTATAAAAGAATTCGTGTCGTTTATAATTTCAAATAAATATATAAACAATATTTATTTTAGCAAAACAATCGTCGTGTCGTTTGATATTTGAAATAAATATAAACTATATTTATTTTGATGAAACGAATTCTTGTTACGCGATGCTTGAAATAAATATATATACTATATTTATTTATAAAAGGGTTCGAGTTTACGTTTGAAATAAATATAATAATAACTATATTTATTTTGTATAGTAGTTTGCGTTGTCGTCGTTTTTTGTAAGTTATAAAGTGTCGGCGTAAATACTCACTTGTAGTTATAAAAGTTACTTGATCCGTTTGCTTTAAAACATGTTTTATTTTACGGATTTTCTCGAAAAACGGGCAGAGTTTCCTCTGTTTTTGGACGCCCCGACAACACAAGTTGTCGCTATTTTCCAAAATTCAACAATGTAATCAACGCAATGTAATCAAATATATTTCGTCAAGCATTTTCAAAATATAAATTAAATTGTAACGAAATGGTTCGAGCTTGTTCACGAAAATAAAACAATCGTTAAATATAGTTATCAAAATTATAGACGTGTCATTATCTTTACCATTCTTCGTGTGCCGATACGTCGACTGAGCTGAGTTGACCGAGTTAACTCACTGTTGACCTGCGTTTGACCGAGTCGACCGAGTTGACTCAGTTTGACCGAGTCACCCGAACGGAGTCGGAACCAAAGCCGCTTAACCCGAACCGAGCTGTTGACCGTCCTGAATCTGTTGACCAGTCGTGACTGTTCGACCCGGACCCGAACCAAGTTAACTCGGTTTAACCGAGTTGACTCGAACCAAAACCCGAAACTTGAAACGAGACCCGATCCACCACTAAATCAGACCTGATGATGCGTGAAACCCGATGGACCGAAGCAAGGACCACTGGTACGAGACAGGGACCACCGGTAACCACCGTCACCGCCGCCGCAGCGACGACGCCGCTCTGCCGTCCAACTTCTTTCTCTCTCATCTGTCTGCCTCTCTCTCTCTTCTTCCTCTCTCTCTCTCTCTTCTTTTCGGTGGCCGCCGTACCACCACCTCACGGTGGTGGTGGTGATCCGTTCTGTTAATCGAAAAAAAGGGGGGGGGGGGTGCTCATCGGAGATGCAGCGACTGCAGGTGTCACCGAAGTGACTCAGGTTGTTGGTTGACAGAGGAACCGAGGGATTGCAGGTGTGTGTGTGTTTGATGAAAGCTTCAATCTCCATTTTTTTTGTGTGTGTATATGCAGTAGATTCGAGAGGTAGGGGGTGTTTGTTTGGTTTCTGCTTGTTTGAAATTGAGAGAGGAGGAGAGGTTATTGTTTAGTGTGTGTGTTGTTTTGTCTGAAGATCAAAAGGGAAAGGGGTATGGGTTTTAAACTAATTCATGTGGGTATTGTCTAGTGTTATTTTCTTATGTCTTGTGTGTTAAGATCCATAGAGATTTTATGGAGATTATATAGAGATTTCATCAGATATTGTAGAGATTTGTAGGATTTTATTAGATTTGGGTAATATTTAGTAGAGATCTTATGAGGTCTGATGTACTATGAGCAGGTTTAGGTGTCACACCCCCAAAATCCACACACGGAGTACTACTGCTTGGAGGCGTGACATGACCAGGATCAAGCCACCAATCATATTGAACATAAGTATATACATATCAAAAGTCATTAATCAATACGATAGGTGTTTACAAAACCAAATATAAACAAGTGTGTAGCGGAAGCATTTAAAGTAAAACCCAACATAAGTTTAAGTACAAAAAGTTATAATGTTTAACATCACATTCACGATCCATGTCCACAACGACCGTGCCTCCCGTGCAAGCTCCAAAAGTACCTAAGGTCCTGCAAGGCATGTAACAGAGAGTCAACAACTAGTTGAGCGAGTTCACAGTTAGTTATTCCGTTATAGAATTCGTTTCATAAATCAGTTGTTCGTTTTGCAAACCATGTTTCTTATTAATTCCCATCGCGGTCCTCCAGACATCTGTGCGAAGATTAGTGGCCGTATCGCGGCCTTTTCAGGCATCTGTGCGAAGATTAGTGGCCGTATCGCGGCCTTTTCAGGCATCTGTGCGAAGATTAGTGGGGACTTCCCCATGTGTTAGACTAGTCGTGTTTGTACGCGCCCTTCTTAATCCAAGGACCGTAGCGAGTGTGATTGTCCTACCCAAGGAGGACGAACGTACGTATTCTACCCAAGGAGAATACGCAGGATTTATATTGGCATCCTACCCATGGAGGATGGCGGTACATATCCTACCCAAGGAGGATATGTAGGTTCCATTATAGTTTCTTAACCCATTCCCAACCCACTGGGAATCCCATGCCTTGGTAAGAGTGTGAACTCACCTTGGTTTGCTCGGTATGCTAAGTATGTGCTCAAAGTAAATCAATCACGTCCTAGAGCATGCACGTATACATAATCAGTTCGTAGTCACAAGGTACACGTATAAGCATGTAGTACGTATTCGAAACACACAAGTCATGTATATCACTTAACAGCAGTCAGACATTCCAGTTTGCATTTAACAGATTTAACTCAAGTTTCTGCACAGATCAGCTATTCGGCGAAACACGCATGTTGGCGAAACACAGATATTGACGAAACACATAAGTTGGCGAAACACACATTTGACGAAACACGTTCTGTTTCGTCGTGGTCTTAATTGGCGAAACAGAATTCAATTTCGTCGATTACTCTTGGCGAAACACTTTCTGTTTCGCCGAGAGTTCTTTTTCGTCGGACATCAGTTTCGCAGACATCAGATGCAGCAGTTACGAATATACACAGAACCCTAATCATTCTAACAGCCGCCATTAATAATCAGAAATCATATGAAGATCGATGTGCACCCAGAATCATCATAACTCAATCATCCAAGAATCCTTGTCTAGCATGAACCCTAGTTTATGTGTACAACATATAGATTAACATACAACATCATATCATCGATTCCTATCAAGATACTAATGTGTATTCAGAATCAGGCCATATAAACAACATTCAGAACCGAGTATCATCAACATACCCTTATAATCACAGCAATAATGCACAACAATCATATACACAAGCAAGAATCGAGATATTACAGAACATGAAACCGATTAACGAACACACACTAACCGGAAAAAGAGAAATACGAATCGATCGCTAAGATATCGCCGGGAACCTCCAACTGCCGTCACACAAGAGAGAAAAGGGGCGCTCTAGGGTTTCTAATTTGATAGCAGATGTAAAACTGATGTTGTTTCACGTTTTAAAACTCAAAATAACGTGTTGGGCCCGAACTGGGCTTTGGTGAAACTGGGCTCGGCGAAACAGACTTCTGTTTCGTCGAGATGCTTGTTGACGAAACTGGCCTGTTTCGTCGAGATTGATCTTGGCGAATCTCACTTATGTTTCGTCGAGTTCTTTGATAGTTTAACAGTTTAAGTTTACAAACAGCACACAAGCTATCATATTACACATAACCATGCAAACACACTACGTTTTATCATATCACAACTATATAGTCAAAGTCAACGTGCATTCAATGCGAATAGAGAATGTCGGAAATTCGAGTTGTCACATTATCCCCAACTTGAAAGAAATTTCGTCCCGAAATTTAGTATGCGGTTACTGAGGAAGCTAGTAGTGTGACGTTGTTTACCTGTATCGTATCGCGGCTCCCCGAGCAGGTTTGCGAAGATTACTGGTTTTCTTGGGGTGTCACATTATCTCCCCGTTGATTTGGAATTTCATCCCGAAATTCTGTAGTAGCTTCAGCCTCAGTAGTAGTAGCATTGTTTTCGAACAACTAGGGATATTTGAGTTCCATTTGGTCTTCTCGTTCCCAGGTAAACTCTGGGCCACGACGGGAGTTCCAACGAACTCGTACAAGAGGTATTCTAGTGTTCTTGAGGACCTTAACATCCCGGTCCGTGATTTCAACTGGTTCTTCGACGAAATGCAACCGTTCGTCGATAGTGAGCTCCTTCAGAGGAACTATAAAGGTCTCATCTGACTGCCACTTCTTCAGATTCGACACATGAAAGACGTTGTGAACTGTACTGAGTTCAGCTGGTAAGTTCAGTCTGTAGGCCACCTTGCCTATCTTCTCTATGACTTCAAATGGTCCAACGTACCGTGGATTGAGCTTGCCTCGTTTGCCAAAACGATCAACACCCTTCCAGGGTGAAACTTTGAGTAGTGCTCGATCCCCAACCTGGAATTCGAGTATTTTCCTGTCTTTATCAGCGTATACTTTCTGACGGTCACGTGCTGCCGCCATGCGTTGTCGTATTTGAGCAATCTTTTCAGTAGTATCAACTACCATTTCCGGACCTGTGATCTGACTGTCACCCACCTCTGCCCAACAAAGAGGTGATCGGCATTTACGCCCGTAAAATGCCTCAAATGGAGCAGCTTTAATGCTGGTGTGGTAACTGTTGTTGTACGAAAATTCCACAAGTGGCAGATGTTTTTCCCAGCCTTTGCCAAAGTCAATTACGCACGCCCGAAGCATGTCTTCTAGAGTTTGAATAGTGCGCTCAGACTGCCCATCCGTCTGAGGGTGATAAGCTGTGCTCATGTCTAACCGAGAGCCAAAGTTTTGTGCATTGCTTGCCATGGTTCTGAAGTAAAACGTGCATCATGATCAGAGATGATGGAGGTGGGCACCCCGTGCCTCGAGACCACTTCTTTTAAGTAAATGTCTGCTAAGGTAGAGAACTTGTTTGTTTCTTTGATAGCTAAGAAGTGAGCAGACTTTGTGAGTCGATCCACGATCACCCAAATAGTATCGTTTCCGCGCTGAGATCTAGGTAGGCCAGTAACAAAATCCATGGAAATTTGCTCCCATTTCCATTGTGGTATCTCAGGTTGCTGGAGTGGTCCTGACGGTTTCTGATATTCTGCCTTGACTCTCGCACAAGTCAAGCGTTTACTAACGTATGTGGCTATGTGGGCCTTCATGCTAGGCCACCGGTATGTAGTCTTAATATCGTGGTACATTTTATCCGAACCAGGGTGTACCGAGTATCGAGACTTGTGAGCTTCATCCATTACCAGCTCGCGTAAGTTGCCGTACAGTGGGACCCAAATGCGTCCTGTGACGTAGTAAGCACCATCTTCCTTTTGTTCTAACCGTTGCCTTGAGCCGCGTAGGGCTTCAGCCCTGATGTTTTCTGGTTTCAATGCTTCTACCTGAGCATCTCGTATCTGTGAAGGAAGACTAGACTGAATAGTGAGTTGCAACGCTCGTACACGCCTAGGTGTAGTATCTTTTCGACTGAGGGCGTCGGCCACCACATTGGCTTTACCCGGATGATACTTTATAGCACATTCGTAATCGTTCTGTAGCTCGACCTATCTACGTTGTCACATGTTCAATTCTTTCTGCTTGAATATATGGTCGAGACTCCTGTGATCGGTGTAGATGGTGCACTTGGTGCCATACAGATAATGTCGCCATATCTTAAGCGCAAAAACAACAGCTCCCAGCTCTAAATCGTGTGTAGTGTAATTCCGTTCGTGAATCTTAAGTTGACGTGAAGCATAAGCAATAACTTTATCCCGTTGCATCAATACACATCCAAGACCTTGGATAGATGCGTCGCAGTAGACTACAAAATCGTCCGTGCCTTCAGGCAATGCGAGGATAGGTGCGCTACAAAGTCTATCCTTTAAGTGCTGAAACGCTGTTTCCTGTGTATCACTCCAACGGTAAGCAATACCTTTCTGTGTCAGTAATGTAAGCGGCTGTGCAATCTTTGAGAAGTCTTTAATGAATCGTCTGTAGTACCCCGCCAAACCCAAGAATTGGCGTATTTCCGTTGGTGTACGCGGTGCAGGCCAGTTCCTGATCGAATCTACCTTGGATGGATCGACATGAATCCCATCCCCGTTTACCACGTGGCCTAAGAAGTGGACTTCACGAAGCCAGAAGTCGCATTTTGAAAACTTGGCGTACAGTTGCTCCTTTCGAAGAAGTTCCAAGATAAGACGTAAGTGCTGCTCGTGTTCCTCCTGACTCTTGGAGTAGATCAGAATGTCGTCGATGAAAACGATGACGAACTTGTCAAGATAGGGTTTGCACACCCTGTTCATAAGATCCATGAAAACTGCAGGTGCGTTTGTTAGCCCGAATGGCATGACTAGAAACTCGTAGTGACCGTAGCGAGTTCTGAATGCTGTCTTGGAGACGTCCTCCTCCCGGACTCTCAGCTGATGATACCCGGACCTTGGATCAATCTTGGAGTAGTAACTCGACCCTTGCAACTGGTCGAATAAGTCGTCGATACGAGGAAGAGGATAACGGTTCTTCACTGTGACCTTGTTCAGTTCGCGGTAATCAATGCACATTCTGAAAGTGCCATCCTTCTTTTTCACGAATAGTACTGGAGCTCCCCAAGGCGAAGAGCTTGGACGAATGAAACCCTTATCCAAGAGCTCTTGTAATTGCTTAGCCAGATCTTCCAGTTCAGTTGGAGCTAAACGATACGGTGCGCTTGCTATAGGTGCTGTCCAGAACTATAGGAATGAGGTCGATAGGGAACGTCTGCCCAACGAGGATAAGATTACAACCCTGAACTATGTGTGGCCTCTAGACTTGTACCATAAGCTAACACTACGACAAATTTGGTGTTCAAGGGAGTTGGCGTACGTTTTAATATTTGACTAACTTTCAAGAACATATAACTGGTATCCACCCAAATCAAATAAGACAGTAAGACAGTAATCATAGAAGTCGTCGAGAAGAAACTTACCCATTATTGCGTTTGGATCGTTCGTTGCGTCACCCTGACCAATCACGTACATGCGGCCCCCGGCATCATTGTTTCATTGTTTCCCCCAACGCTAACTCCATTGCCATCCCCGCTTCCATTGTCGTGGTTCTGAGTCTGGTCCTGGTTTAAATGTGGACAATGTCTCTTATAGTGATCTTTAGCATCACACTGATAACATCCTTTAAAACTTTGTTGTTGCTGCTGGTTCTGTGGATCTTGAGGCTGTTGTTGTTGTTCCTGGGTTACAGGACGTGAGCTTCGGCAATCCTTGGCTTCATGACCAATCTTGAGACACCTCTGACAATGACCCTTGTTGCACTGGCCACTGTGGTGTCTGTTACAATTGTTGCACCATGGATGAACTCCTCGATATCTTTTCTGCCCGCGACTACCAGAAAGCTGCTGGCTGGGGCTCTGGTAATCATCTATCTTTTGCTGCTGCGCTCGGGACTGAATCGTAGCGGAACCCTTGCTCAGGTTTCCATCCCACTTGCGTTTGTTGTCACTAGAAGCACATGTAGTACCAGCTTTAACACGTTTCGGTAGTTTGTTTTGTTCTACTGCCTGGTCTGTGAGACGATGAGCAAGCCGAGTGACTTGCTGGATAGTGCCAAGATTAGCTGCGGTCACCTGACTCTGAATTTCGGGCACCAGACCCTTGAGATACAGTTCGATGCGTTTGGTGGGAGAGTCTACCATAGTAGGACAAAATGTGGCTAATTCATTCGATCTCTTCGTATAAACTTCAATTTCAGACCCCACCATCTGTAGGTTGAGGAACTCTACCTCTAGTTTGTGGATATCTTCTCGACTGCAAAACTCTTCCTTAACTAGGTCCTTGAACTCGTTCCAGGGAGTGGCATTAGCAGCTGCCAGTCCTAACATTTGAACCTGTGCTTCCCACCAGGTTAATGCATCACCTTCGAGTGTTCCAGTAGCAAACTTTACTCTACGTGACTCAGGGCAATCATGCACCTCGAAGTCAATTTCGAGCCTCTCGAACCAATGGAGGAGGCCTACAACTCCCTCAGTACCACTGAAGGCACTAGGTGGGCAATCCTTGAGATTTTTGAAAGTGTAAACAGGTGTCTGAGCGTGTTGACCTCCTGTTTGTATGGCTGCAAGTGCCGCAGCAATTCGTTCGTTAATGAGAGCCGTCAACTGGGCTTGTGTCATGTTGATATATCCGGCCATGATCTTCATAGCAAATGTAACGTAAGTGAGAATGGTTCGCGAGTAGTGCGATAACAAAAGAGAATAATCACACAAGTGTTCTCATGCAATAGTGTCAAGTTAACCTAAGCATACCCGGAGCAAAGTTCTATGCAATTCTAGCAAGTAGGCAATAAGACATGTACCATATTACCTAGAGTGATGAGTCTTGCACGTGGAGCGAGGCGTCGTTGTGGATCGTTGAGAGCACTGTTCTGGTTATAGTCTGGTTTTAACAAAATCGCTTTCCCTTATTAAAACCGAGTTCTCTATAACCAATGGCTCTGATACCAATCTGTCACACCCCCAAAATCCACACACGGAGTACTACTGCTTGGAGGCGTGACATGACCAGGATCAAGCCACCAATCATATTGAACATAAGTATATACATATCAAAAGTCATTAATCAATACGATAGGTGTTTACAAAACCAAATATAAACAAGTGTGTAGCGGAAGCATTTAAAGTAAAACCCAACATAAGTTTAAGTACAAAAAGTTATAATGTTTAACATCACATTCACGATCCATGTCCACAACGACCGTGCCTCCCGTGCAAGCTCCAAAAGTACCTAAGGTCCTGCAAGGCATGTAACAGAGAGTCAACAACTAGTTGAGCGAGTTCACAGTTAGTTATTCCGTTATAGAATTCGTTTCATAAATCAGTTGTTCGTTTTGCAAACCATGTTTCTTATTAATTCCCATCGCGGTCCTCCAGACATCTGTGCGAAGATTAGTGGCCGTATCGCGGCCTTTTCAGGCATCTGTGCGAAGATTAGTGGGTACTTCCCCATGTGTTAGACTAGTCGTGTTTGTACGCGCCCTTCTTAATCCAAGGACCGTAGCGAGTGTGATTGTCCTACCCAAGGAGGACGAACGTACGTATTCTACCCAAGGAGAATACGCAGGATTTATATTGGCATCCTACCCATGGAGGATGGCGGTACATATCCTACCCAAGGAGGATATGTAGGTTCCATTATAGTTTCTTAACCCATTCCCAACCCACTGGGAATCCCATGCCTTGGTAAGAGTGTGAACTCACCTTGGTTTGCTCGGTATGCTAAGTATGTGCTCAAAGTAAATCAATCACGTCCTAGAGCATGCACGTATACATAATCAGTTCGTAGTCACAAGGTACACGTATAAGCATGTAGTACGTATTCGAAACACACAAGTCATGTATATCACTTAACAGCAGTCAGACATTCCAGTTTGCATTTAACAGATTTAACTCAAGTTTCTGCACAGATCAGCTATTCGGCGAAACACGCATGTTGGCGAAACACAGATATTGACGAAACACATAAGTTGGCGAAACACACATTTGACGAAACACGTTCTGTTTCGTCGTGGTCTTAATTGGCGAAACAGAATTCAATTTCGTCGATTACTCTTGGCGAAACACTTTCTGTTTCGCCGAGAGTTCTGTTTCGTCGGACATCAGTTTCGCAGACATCAGATGCAGCAGTTACGAATATACACAGAACCCTAATCATTCTAACAGCCGCCATTAATAATCAGAAATCATATGAAGATCGATGTGCACCCAGAATCATCATAACTCAATCATCCAAGAATCCTTGTCTAGCATGAACCCTAGTTTATGTGTACAACATATAGATTAACATACAACATCATATCATCGATTCCTATCAAGATACTAATGTGTATTCAGAATCAGGCCATATAAACAACATTCAGAACCGAGTATCATCAACATACCCTTATAATCACAGCAATAATGCACAACAATCATATACACAAGCAAGAATCGAGATATTACAGAACATGAAACCGATTAACGAACACACACTAACCGGAAAAAGAGAAATACGAATCGATCGCTAAGATATCGCCGGGAACCTCCAACTGCCGTCACACAAGAGAGAAAAGGGGCGCTCTAGGGTTTCTAATTTGATAGCAGATGTAAAACTGATGTTGTTTCACGTTTTAAAACTCAAAATAACATGTTGGGCCCGAACTGGGCTTTGGTGAAACTGGGCTCGGCGAAACAGACTTCTGTTTCGTCGAGATGCTTATTGACGAAACTGGCCTGTTTCGTCGAGATTGATCTTGGCGAATCTCACTTATGTTTCGTCGAGTTCTTTGATAGTTTAACAGTTTAAGTTTACAAACAGCACACAAGCTATCATATTACACATAACCATGCAAACACACTACGTTTTATCATATCACAACTATATAGTCAAAGTCAACGTGCATTCAATGCGAATAGAGAATGTCGGAAATTCGAGTTGTCACATTAGGCTTGTGGGTTTTGGGCTTGGGCCCAGGGCCCACAAGCCCATCTCATGTGTAAGTGGCCCGTAATTCCTACGAGACCCGTTGTCAAATCCTGAACTCCGTTTGCATGCCCGTCATTGTTTTCATGCCCGTTCGTCAATTACGGTAATAATCGCGGAAAATTACGTCGTTGCCGTCTTTAATCTGATTTTCGATCCGGTTTCGACTGTAGTCACTAAAATTTAATTACGAAGCTAAAATATATCGTAAAATTTAATATTTGACGGCGTTGTCAGCATTCTGTACGGTATCAGTTCGTTGTCGCGTAATATTCAGCAGGTTTCTCTGTAAACCACCGTTCGCGCACTGTGAAGTCGGATAGACGTTCCTTGGCACTCCAAAGGCCTAATTAAGTTAATTTGCGTCTTGAACATTATTTATTATCGTGTTAATTGCCTGTTAATCACGTAATTAAGAGCCGTAAATTACCGGTTGTCACATTCTCCCCCTGTTAATAAAATTTCGTCCTCGAAATTTAGACTACGTCAACTCCTTAGAGTTACGTTATGCGTAGAAAATATGAATAGTACCAAAGTGAACGATCGAGAAATCGAATCAAGACTTATTCGAATGACGTGAATTCAAGGACATATCACAAGATGCAAATGAATTCTAGAAATGATCGCATCCAATAAATGAACTTAGATTCAACAAGCTCAAATGTAATATTTTGCATGAAACGCTCGATCGTGATCAGCGCAAGCTGCAGGTTATACCGACGCCACAAGGTGTCGTAGTGAATGAAACAAGTCAAATGTAGCGGTGATCGAACAAGTATCACCTGTGTTTTGCATAAAACGCTCAATCATAATTAGCTCAAGCTACAAGTTTATACTGACACCACAAGGTGTCGAAATCAGCAAACGACTTAATGGAGTCGTAAACCAAACAAATCTACTACGACTCAGAACAATGAAACGCTTATTAAAACGAATTCGAATATGATGTTTCCAATACATCATATGATGTTTTGAATTGAATATGTGTAATGAACAAGTTCAAACAATTGAATTTGATTTCGGCGCAAGCCGTCAATAAATACATGTATCGACAAGAAAACTTTCGGCATGGTCACAACGAAAAAACCATGTATGTAACTTGAAAAGAAAAGAAATTTCAAGAAAATGTGTTGACTTGATAACAAAGAAACCAAAAATTACAATAATGCGGGTCATTCGAATCACAAATCAATAATTAGATTTAGCGAAGTAATATTTGAACTTTAATGAAACGCTTTATTCGAAACGAAACCACATGCGCAACAAATGATGCATGCGTAACATATGAATTTTTCAAGGAATGAAGCAATTGAATATTCGCTATACTGAAAGAAATGATCGTGATACAATAACCATCAAGAGGAGTAGAGATACGAAAATCTACTCAGTAAATGTGAAAGTCAAAATTTCAATGAAAGAAATTTAAGTACTTTACCTGGGGTTGCATGTGATAACCAGTTATTAGGTGACATTACCATAGAGTCTTCGTCGTTAACAAGTTAGGGGGAATGCGGAGACATACATCTTCTTCATAGCATGACTTGTGTCGTTTGCAGGACCGCGTGCCAAACTGCCGCTTCCTCGAAAGTCGTATGTGGTGTACTTCAACCTCCGTTGATGTATAGCTTAAGTTTCACGTATAGCTGTGCACTAGCATTTCGTTATGCGTAGGCTACCTGCTCGGGAAGTTAAAATATCATAGACAATATGGATAACAGTGTGTGCCCGAGTTTATATTCGCGGTTCCTACGTGACGACCTTTAATGAACTTCAACATAAGTTTCCGAAGGTCTTAAATGCTTGTTTCCTAAACTCTCAGGGTTTTATGTACTGTATGCGACTGTTTTGTGTACCGTGTATAAAACACCACTATAGCGTATGTTTTGTAAACAAAATATTGACTGTTTGTTTTTCGGCAACGGTTGGAGACCATATTCGAGTACTATGCGTTCTGAATGTATTCAGGTTTGAATATTCTAAGTTCCCAGAGGAAAGGCGAGGTTAGAGCCTAGGTATCTCTACAGAAACCTAATTCGCTGTAACCTACAGCTCTGATACCAATCTGGGATCAGAGCTGGGGTGACCTATGGATGTAACCTATGGCTCTGATATCTGTCACACCCCGAAATATCAGAGCATTGGCGTGACTGGACTGGTATCTTCATTGCACAGCGGAAGCAAATAAGCCAAGACTTTTAGTATGTGAACGCCCACTAAGTACTCGACTCCAAATGGTTCTCCTATTCCAACCGTGCCATGATTTTTGAGAAGTAACCTGAGAAAGAAACATGCGAAAAATCAACATAAAGTTGAGCAAGTTCATAGTTTGTTTGTAAAAGATTTGAAATAAATCTTTTTGAATAACCGGTTTTTGAAGTATTGTTGAGAAAACGAATTTAAAATCATTTTCTTGTCATGTTATACGGAAACTTTTGTATTTGTAACGCATTATGTATGTCAACTCTTGTATTTGTAAAGTTTGTATAACCGTCAATCAAGTATTTCTGTATGTATCATGTATAAATCAAGTATTCTTGTATGTATCATGTTTTCTTGTATAAATCAAGTATTCTTGTATGTATCATGTTGTTAATGGGTTGCAAGGCCATTAACATGTGACATGACATAGGAAGCAACCAAACCTTAGGCATTTTTCTAGTTGGCATATTCTGAGACACAAAAGCACTGCTTGGTACTCGTTCTCACCAAGAGTGTGGCTGCCCGACACCCGTTAGATCTAACCTTTTGTTCTGCGGTCTAGGTATATTGTTGATTAATGGTGCTTATGGTACCCTATTCGTGACATGATTTCTCGTATCATTTCTTGTATCATTCTTTAAAACGCATCATACTTGGTACTCGTTCTCACCAAGAGTGCTTCTTGTATTCTTGTATTCTCGCATCATACTTGGTACTCGTTCTCACCAAGAGTGCTTCTTGTTTTTGTATCATACCATTTGTAAACATTGTAGCATTTGTATCTTGTATTTTCCCGTAGTTTAGTAAACTAGAACTCGTGTGTATGCATATTTCGGAAAATACGCTTGTTTGAAAAACCGGTATAAAACATAAGCTTTTCGTAAACCATTTGTGTCAGTTAAAACTTGCTTGTAAAATGGTTTAGAAATATGTAATTCTTGTATGCTTTGCAAAAAGTGCATGTCTTTCCACCCCGAAAACATTTAGAAAAATGTAAAACCGTAAAAGGTGGGGTTATGAACTCACCTGAATATTCCTGTGGAAAGTTAGCTAAATACGACTTCGTGATGTCGTTTCCAAGACGAGACTCGCTAACGTGCATTCTACAATATTCCTAACATGGAATATCTAATAAGTTTCGAAATAATGCGGTAACTAATCTACGTGTTACCGAGCTCTACCGAATCGTTGATGATAAGTGGTTAACTTAATAAAAATGATTAAGTTATACTTTGTCACCCCGAGAAGTCGTTGTGCATATAGGAATACTTGTACGAAAGTAATATATAATAAACTTGTATTATATATATTGCGTCTTGGATATACTTGCCATAATTTATGTATACGTCGTTTTAGCGTTTGTAATAAATATAAAAAGTTATATTTATTTTGCGAAATTATCATCGAGTGTGTTTGAAGTTTGAAATAAATAGATAAACTATATCTATTTTATAAAAGAATTTGTGTGGTTTATAATTTCAAATAAATATATAAACTATATTTATTTTAGCAAAACAATCGTCGTGTCGTTTGATATTTGAAATAAATATAAACTATATTTATTTTGATGAAACGAATTCTTGTTACGCGATGCTTGAAATAAATATATATACTATATTTATTTATAAAAGGGTTCGAGTTTACGTTTGAAATAAATATAATAATAACTATATTCATTTTGTATAGTAGTTTGCGTTGTCGTCGTTTTTGGTAAGTTATAAAGTGTCGGCGTAAATACTCATTTGTAGTTATAAAAGTTACTTGATCCGTTTGCTTTAAAACATGTTTTATTTTACGGATTTTCTCAAAAAACGGGCAGAGTTTCCTCTGTTTTTGGACGCCCCGACAACACAAGTTGTCGCTATTTTCCAAAATTCAACAATGTAATCAACGCAATGTAATGAAATATATTTCGTCAAGCATTTTCAAAATATAAATTAAACTGTAATGAAATGGTTCGAGCTTGTTCACGAAAATAAAACAATCGTTAAATATAGTTATCAAAATTATAGACGCGTCGTTATCTTTACCATTCTTCGTGTGCCGATACGTCGACTGAGCTGAGTTGACCGAGTTGACCTGCGTTTGACCGAGTCGACCGAGTTGACTCAGTTTGACCGAGTCACCCGAACGGAGTCGGACCCAAAGCCGCTTAACCCGAACCGAGCTGTTGACCGTCCTGAATCTGTTGACCAGTCGTGACTGTTCGACCCGGACCCGAACCGAGTTAACTCGGTTTAACCGAGTTGACTCGAACCAAAACCCGAAACTTGAAACGAGACCCGATCCACCACTAAATCTGACCTGATTATGCGTGAAACCCGATGGACCGAAGCAAGGACCACTGGTCCGAGACAGGGACCACCGGTCACCACCGCCACCGCCGCCGCAGCGGCGATGCCACTCCGCGGTCCAACTTCTTTCTCTCTTATATTTCTGCCTCTCTCTTTCTCTCTTCTTCCTCTCTCTCTCTCTCTTCTTTTCAGTCGCCGCCGCACCACCACCTCACGGTGGTGGTGGTGATCCGTTCTGTTAATCGAAAAAAGGGGGGGTGCTCATCGGAGATGCAGCGACTGCAGGTGTCACCGAAGTGACTCCGGTTGTTGGTTGACAGAGGAACCGAGGGATTGCAGGTGTGTGTGTGTTTGATGAAAGCTTCAATCTCCATTTTTTTTGTGTGTGTATATGCAGTAGATTCGAGAGGTAGGGGGTGTTTGTTTGGTTTCTGCTTGTTTGAAATTGAGAGAGGAGGAGAGGTTATTGTTGAGTGTGTGTGTTGTTTTGTCTGAAGATCAAAAGGGAAAGGGGTATGGGTTTTAAACTAATTCATGTGGGTATTGTCTAGTGTTATTTTCTTATGTCTTGTGTGTTAAGATCCATAGAGATTTTATGGAGATTATATAGAGATTTCATCAGATATTGTAGAGATTTGTAGGATTTTATTAGATTTGGGTAATATTTAGTAGAGATCTTATGAGGTCTGATGTATTATGAGCAGGTTTAGGCTTGTGGGTTTTGGGCTTGGGCCTAGGGCCCACAAGCCCATCTCATGTGTAAGTGGCCCGTAATTACTATGAGACCCGTTGTCAAATCCTGAACTCTGTTTAACGTCAAAAATTAAAATACACAAAAATACGGTTGGTAGTCGTTGTTTGCATGCCCGTTCGTCGATTACGGTAATAATCGCGGAAAATTACGTCGTTGCCGTCTTTAATCTGATTTTCGATCCGGTTTCGACTGTAGTCACTAAAATTTAATTACGAAGCTAAAATATGTCGTAAAATTTAATATTTGACGGCGTTGTCAGCATTCTGTACGGTATCTGTTCGTTGTCACGTAATATTCAGCAGGTTTCTCTGTAAACAACCGTTCTCGCACTATGAAGTCGGATAGACGTTCCTTGGCACTCTGTAAACCACCGTATGCTCCCACAAGTGACCCATCTAGCTTTGGGATGTTTGCATGCATATTTGAAGTAGCATCATGCTCAATGTATAACCCATCCTCATATCCCTTCTTTTTCCACTGTTGCATTTTCTCCCCCTTTTTGGCATCAGCTGGAGGAGCTTTATCAAGAAAAATAACAGTTGGAGGGACTTTGCCAGTGGTTTGCAACAGGGAAGCCTTAAGTTCTTTAATGTCAGCATGAGTATCCTTATATCGTGCATCCATAGCATTTCTGATTTCTTGGATTTGGGTTTCATGTTTAAGATCAGAAACCTCTCTTTGTTTATGGAGCAGGGGTTGAAACAGCTCCCAAAGAGTGTCAGCAGGTGCAGCAGTGGGTGGAACTTGTTGAGTATCCTTTTGAGCTTGTAACACCTGTTGCAGCAGAGATCTGATGTCTGCAACAGCTGTTTCAACTTTATCAATCCTCTCCATCAATTCTTTATATTTTAAACCATCACCCAAGTTAATGGGATCATCTGATTTCCCACCAGAATTGGTTGTATCAGCAGTAGACTTAGGGAATGTATCCCAAAAATCATCTACCGATGCCCCTTGTTCTTGGTACTAGGGACTTCTTTCCTCATTTGTGGAAACTTTGAACAACTCATCAGTGGTTAGAGTAAACACACCAGTGGTTGGCCTAGTTGTCACTGAAGAAATTGCCTTCAAGGGAGTCTTATTGATAGAACAATTGACCCAATGTAGACCAGTGGGTCCAACATTAGTAGTTGCTGCTCCACTTGAACTACAGTCAACTCCTGCAGTGTAACCTCCTCATTTGTTGTTGGGATAGCAGAGGTATCAGCATCAGACCCAGTCACTTGTGGGAGCATACTCTCAGTGATAGTTGATTGAGAGGAACTGGTTTGTGTCTGAGCTATAGCAACTGCATGCAACAGGGGTAGTATGGATTGTGGTAATGTGAGGGGTGAAGGTATGGGTGTAGAAAGAGACATGTCCTTGGGATCAGGGATTGATCCAATTGGACCCAGAGCTTCATAATTTGGTGTCCCTGTGTTTACAACCTGTTCTTTTTGTGAATAAGCAGGAGGAGTTTGAGGCATGGGTTGAGATCTTTCTACCATCTGCTGTGAGGAAGTAGCAGCAGTGGTTCCTTGTAACTTTTGTGTTGTCACTGGCAGTTGCTCTGGGGTCTCATCTTCAAGAGTTGCCTTTTTGATAGATTTGGTGGGCTTTTTGGATGTTTTCTTTTTGGTCTTTTTGGAAATGGCAGGTGTGGGTTTCAAGGCAGTGGTTGGGCTGCTTTGATCACCTGGAGCAGTGGGCTCAGCAGCAGATACCTGAGGAGCAGTGGTAGCTGCTAAATTCTACTCAGGCACCTCTGCTTTTGTTTTTGTAGGTTTTAACATTCTTGTGAATGTTTCAGGTGTTAAACTATTTATTTTGAAAGGAGGACCCTGTATAAGTACATGGACATTATCTTTTGAAAACTTTTTTCTAAAAATAGTAACTCAAAAACCTTGGAAACAGTAAAAAAGTCATTTTCTCCTCATTTTTGACCATGTCATTAAAGATTACCTGGGAATAATTAAAATTTTCATTTTGTAGAATAGCATAACCCAGATATTGTATCTTTAATGGGATTTCATTGAAAGCAGTGGTTTTGTTTGAAACACACATAAGGAGGGTATGAAATAAAAACCTTGTGGCAGATGGAAAACTGCCCTTTTGTAAAGTATCCAATTTTGTTTCTTCTCCATACCCTCTTTCAAGGAAATCTCTATGGTACTCTGTTTTCGGAAAAGAATTTTTACCTTAAAGATCATTGAGCTCAAAGACTTCGGAGATAGACTGAGGTGTGATAGAGATTTGTACATCTTTTATTGTGGAGTTGATGGCAACAACCATTTTGTCTACCCTCTCAAGAGTGGCATTCTTCCAAAACTCTCGTTGAGTGTTGATGTAGACGGTTGCATTGCAAGTGAGCAAAGTTTTGTACTTTGTGGATGATAATGTGTCTATGATGGAATCAAAGGTTTAGATGTCCATGGGTTCGTCAAAGATACCCAGATAATTATGCGACCATTTGTAAGGAATCTCCACTTTGGGTGCTTCCTTTGGTGTGGATTTATAGGCTTTCTTTCCCATGATTGAAACAGAGGAAGCAAAGATGAAGTGAGGACGATGAAAGGTTGTGAGAGAAATTTGGGGAAAACTGTTTTGAGAAAAGAATTTTGAATTCGATTCGACAGTGAAATCCCTGATTGGGGTTTAGGGCAGGGTTTTATATGGTGAAAAAGTGAATGCTGATGTGGCAGCGGTTACAAAGATCTGATGGACAAATACTGACCACGTGTCAACCTCTGATGAAAAGATGAGTAATGGAAGACAGTTGTCTGGGAAACCACTGATGGATTAATACTAGTGGTTCACAAAAGGAATATGTGAACAGTGGGAGACTTTAACTATTAGTGGATAGCATGTGTCAGTGGTTTTAAAGCACTGAAGTTTGACAACAGTGTTTACCAAGAATAATGAAGAAACAGAGGTTGACTTTCAGCAGTGGATAGCAAAATAACAAACAGATGTTTGAACCAAACAGTGGTTATGGCAGACTTTTAAGGATTTATGAAAATTTTCATTTTTAGCTATTTTTAAGGATGGATATTTGATTTTCTGAAAACATTTTAATGCTTTTATTCATAGAAAAACAAGATTTTGCTTGGTATTCCATGTTTAGGATGCCAAATCTAGAGACCAAGCTTTCAAAGGTGGATGTATCTAATGCTTTTGTGAGCACATATGCCAGCTGGTCTTTAGTTGGAACATGATGCAGAGAAATCAAACCTTTTTCATAGCAATCCCTCACAAAGTGATGTCTGATGTCGATATGCTTTGTGGTTGCATGGGAAACTGGATTTTTGATGATATTTTCTGCTGCCTGGCTATCCAACATAAGTGGTGTCTTTAAGGCAGTGATACCAAAATCCAGCAAATGATTTTGAAGCCACAGGAGTTGGGCTGTACAGCTTGCAGCAACAATGTATTCAGCTTCAGCAGTGGATGTTGAAACAACTGCTTGCTTTTTGCTTTGCCATGAAACCAAGCAATTGCCTAGAAACTGGCACCGTCCTGATGTGGACTTCCTTGTGGTGTTACATCTAGCAAAGTCACTATCTGAAAATCCTGAAAGCTTGATATTCCCATTAGCTGGATACCAGATATCAACTGTGGGAGCACTTTTTATGTATCTGAATATCTTTTTTACAGCAATAAGGTTGGATTTTCTAGGGACTGATTGACTTCTTGCACACACACATGTTGCAAACATGATGTCTGGCCTAGATGCAATCAGGTACTATAAAGACCCAATCATGCTTCTATATAATGTTTGGTCAATCAGCTCATCCTTTTCATCAGAAATGACAAGCTTATTTGTTGCCATGGGTGTGCTGCATGGTTTACAATCATTAATATCAAATTTGTTTAAAAGTTCTTTAGCATATTTGCTTTGATGAATGAAAGTTCCATTTTGCATTTGCTGAACTTGGAGACCAAGAAAGCATTGCAGCTCACCCATTGAACTCATCTCAAACTCAGCTGTCATGTGTTGCCTAAACTCTTCACACATTTTATTACATGTGCTTCCAAAAATAATGTCATCCACATAAATTTGGACAATCACTAAATCCTTTCCTCTCCATTTTAGAACAGTGTTTTATCAATGGTACCTCTTTTGAAACCATTTGAGAGTAGAAAGGTGGAAAGAGTTTCATACCAGGCTCTTGGTGCTTGTTTCAAGCCATACAAGGATTTATTTAGCCTGTAGACATGATCTGGATAAAATGGATCCTCGAAACCTGGAGGTTGACAAACATACACCTCTTCTTGAATTGTACCATAGAGGAAAGCACTTTTGATATCCATTTGAAACACCTTCATGTTGTGGTTGACAGCAAAGGCCAGGAACAGTCTTATAGCTTCCAATCTTGCTACATGAGCAAAAGTTTCATCATAATCAATTCCCTCTTCCTGTCTGTAACCTTGAACCACAAGCCTGGCTTTATTCTTGACCACAAAGCCCCTTTCAACTGTTTTGTTTTGGAAGACCCACTTTGTGCCAATGGGACTGACATCCTTTGGCAGTGGTACAAGCTCCCATACTTGTTGTCTTTTGAATTATTGGAGCTCTTCTTGCATGGCTACTACCTAACTCTTGTCTTTCAGTGCCTCTTGGTACTTGACAGGTTGGTGGAGTGATAGAAAACCAGCAAAAAGACAAATGTTTTGGGATTGCCTTCTTGTGAGCACCCCTTCATTGATGTTGCCAATGATCTGGTCAGGTGGATGAGATCGCAAGAAGATCAAATCTCCTTGGTATGGAATGATGGCATTGGTTGGTGAAGGCTGCAGATGTGTATCATCTGAGTTAACAGCTGTTGGGGACTTTGAGGAGACAACATCTGTTTGAATGGAGGTGGAGGAATTGGTGGTAATGGTGTGACACTTAATGGACTTTTATCCACTGATGGTGAATTTTGACCATCGGTGGTTTTGGATGGGGAAGCAGAGGATGAAGGGCTACTTTGGTCAACAACTGTTGAGGTAGCAGTGGATGGACTTTGACAGCTGTTTTGAACACCTGATGCCCCAATGGAGGATTTGAATTTCTGTTGTGGGATCACAACTTCAAATCCATATTCTTGTGGAGAATTTTGAGATGGACCTGCATTGTTAGTCTTGACAGCAGTATTTTCAAAAGTAAATTTATCAAGATCAAACAGTTCTGCAGGATTTGCAGGGATTTTCATTGATGAAAGTTCATTGAACCTCACATTCAATGTCTCTTCCACTGTTTTGGTCCGTGTATTAAACACTTTGTAGGCCTTAGCAGTGGTTGAGTATCCCAAATGATAACCACTGTCTACTTTGGTTGCAAATTTTGAAATAGAATCTTTTAAATTAAAAATAAAGCAAGGGCAGCCAAATACTTTAAAGTATGAGATCAGTGGTTTGATTTTATACAGAATTTCATAAGCAGTCTTTTTGTGCCTGGGGTTTATTAAAATCTATTTTGGACATCACAAGCAGTGTTTACTGCCTCTGCCCAGAAAGTCAAAGGTAAACCTGAATCAACAAGCATGGTCCTAGCTGCTTCAATCAAGGTTCTGTTCTTTCTTTCAACTACCCCATTTTGCTATGGTGTTCTTGGGATGTTGTACTGCCTTACAATCCCTTTCTTCACACAGAAGGCATCCAACTCCTTATTTTTGAATTCTGTGCCTTTGTCACTCCTGAAGACTTTTACCAGAAGGTCAAATTGCTTTTCAACCTGTGTGACAAAGTCTTGCAAAATGCATGCAGTCTCATCTTTGGAGTGTAAAAAGTAAGTCCATGTAAACCTAGAGAAGTCATCAACAATTACCAAACAATATCTTTTCCTTTTAAGGCTCATGACTTGAACTGGGCCAAACAAGTCCATGTGCAACATTTGCAAACAATGGGTTGTTTTGGACTCTTCAATGGACTTAAATGAGCTTTTATGTTGTTTACCTTTTAAACAGGAAACACAATGCTCAGAACATGAAAACAATTTTTGTGGAAGACCTCTTACAAGGACACCTTTTGAAATTTCAGTGATTGTCTTGAGATTTGTGTGTCCCAATCTTCTGTGCCATAGTTCTGTCTCTTTGTTAGAGGCAACTGAGAACAGACAAGCATCAGTTCTGGGACTCTCTTTTGACATATCAACAACATAAACATTGCCACTTCTTTGAGCAACATGTTGAGTTTTACCATTTTTGATTATTACTTCAATCTTTTTAACCATTTCTGGTCCAACAATCATACAACACTCTTTTGTAAAGAATGAGCCATAGCCCTTATCACTCATTTGAGAGACACTTAATTGGTTGAATTTTAGACTGTCTATTAGATTGACATTTTCAAACTTAACATTACCAGACTGAACAGTACCAGACCCAAGAACCTTTCCTTTACTATTATTTCCAAAGGATATATCACCCCCTCCATGAATTTTGAAGTCCTTGAGAAGGGCTTTACATACTGTCATGTGCCTGGAGCCTCCACTATCTACATACCAAAGACTATCTAAGCATGCAAAAGCTCCCTGCACATGTAGTAAAGGATTTGTTCATTAAGGTCTCCAAAGCCAAGATGGCTTTGGATGGGGACTCAACAGTGTTTTGGTTAACTTCAGATGGATGGGCAGTGGTTAGGTCAGGTGTTTGGACAGTTTTAGAATTGATTTTCTCTAACCACTGTTGGGGGTCTTCCCCAATGATCTGTTGGTACCCAAAGGGATTCCTATTCACTTTTGGTTTAGAGGGCCTTTTGTAAGCCTCATAAACATGTGGGACCCTAGGGTATGGTGGTTGTCCCTTACCTCTTATGTACTAATTGGCAGGGGGTGCATCAGTCACCTGAATATCTCTTTTAGCAGATGTTTGGTTCAGCTGTTTTGTGACAACTGTTTGGACTGGCACAAACAGTGGTTGATTCTTGGTGAATTTGACAGATGATGTTGATGAACTCAAAGATGTTTTTGCAGTGTACTCATTCTTTTTTACATCAAAGTTTTTGAGATACACACATTCTTGAGTTTTGTGGTTTGGCTTACCACAGATGGTGCAGCTTTCAGCAAAAATGATTTCACTTGTTTTGTTCAAATCATATGCTTTTAAATGAAAACAATCTTTTGTTAGATGATTCCTTTTTTCACAAAAATCACAAAACAGATTTTTGATCTTTTCTCTCTTCTTTCTCTTTTCAATCTCTTTTGCAACAGAGTTTTTGACTGCTGTTGGGATGTCTTTGAGAGGAATGACTTTTGCTTTTGGAGCTTTTACACCATCAGTGGTTGTGAAATCCATTGGCTTAAAATTCTCAAGGATGTCACACTCATCAGACCAAGTGGGTTTAAATTGATATTTCTCAAGTTCCTCAAAAGTAGAGGATCCCACTGGTCTCTCAAGTGTGATTTTGTTACCAAGTTTATCAGTGATTTTCACTTCTTGGCCATCCTTGGTCGTGTGAATGATCTCAATGGTTTCATCAGTGGTTAGAACAGATTTTTCAGAAGCAATGTTTTCATCATCATGTTTTCTATAACCAACCCCAAATTTCACATTGCTTTTTATTTGTTTTTCAAGCATAACCTCAAAACCTTTGCATGATTCCACCCATTTTTCACAAGTGATTTGAGTGGATTCCAACTCCTCTTTGCAAACTTGGTATTTTTCTACCATTGTTTGAAGTTGGTTTTTGGTTATGCCTTGCTCTTCTTTTAAGCTGCAGATTTCTTTGTCTTTTTCAGCCAATTTGTTTTTAAGTTCTTTTAAAGACCTTTCAAATTTGACCTCATCATTCAACACTCTATCCCTAAGGTTTTCATTCACCTCCTTAATGTTAGAAAATGCTATGATGCATTTGTCTGAACACAAGTTTTTAAGAACTTGAGATGATACCTTGGCTGCAGCCATCATGGCACAATCACATTGATGTTCCTTTTCTTCATCAGCTCTCTCTTCTTTCTCACCTTCTTCTTTTTCTTCCTCTTCTTCTTTGGACCAGGGGTCAACCAATGGTTCAATCAGGGTTTCTGAATTTTCTCCCAGCAGTAGTTCACTAGCAACAGCAGTAACCACTGCCTCAGCAACTTCATCTATGGTTTCATCACTCGTTTCCCTTTTCTCAGCATCCAGCTCTTCAGGTATTGACTCTAATGCCATAAGACAAAATTCATCATTAAAAGCATCATTAGCAGTATAGAGTGCAAAATTTTCATCTCCTAGGTCATCAGGTAAGCTTCTCTAGTCAACAAAGCCTTGGGTGAAAACGCTTTGCAGATCTGGTTGAACCACTGCTGGTGGTGCAACTTGTTGTGGTGCAGCTGGTTGCACTTGAACCTCAGGTACAGGAGCCTGAACATACTGAATTTGGGGCACAGTGGTTTGAACATAATGCACAGGAACATGGTTTGCATAATGGGCAGTGTTTACATGGGAAGGAGGTGTATAATGGGAATAGTGCACAGTGCTTTGATTTTGTGGTCTAGGGTTTGAACTAGGGTGAGTAATAATTGGACCAGTGGTTTGACTCCTGCATTCCCTAGCAAAATGACCTAATCTATTGCAATTATAACACTTGATCTTTTACTTATCCAACCCAACCTTTAAATTCCCATGCAACCCTGGGAATTTTCTCCCTGTCCTTTTGTAAAACTTGCTTACTCTTACACTAAGCAAAGCCAATTGGTGCAAAATGTCCATTTCTTCAAGATCAGTTGGATCAAAGTGCTGTAAGTCATTTAGTTCAAAGCTCAAGTTATCTGACATCTGGTTTTCAACATTTGCAGTAAAAGCATAATTTGCAGAGTGAGAATCAGAGTTATTAAAGTTTGCACCAGCTGTTATGTCAATAAAATGATCATAACTCTGATCCTTACTACTGCTACCAGATTCTTCCTGACCAAAAAGAGTTGTGCTGCCAAATGTGTAATCATCAGCAACTTTACCAGACTCTTGCAACTTCTTTTTCTAGTTTAACTCCCTTTTAAAGTTCAGGAGTCTACCATGGAGTTGGGTCAGGGTCACATCTTTGAACTCAGGTGTATTCCTTGTTACAAAAGCAATTGTGTCCCATTTTTCAGGAAGTGATCTAAGAAACCTGCTATTTTGTGTAGAGTTAGCAAATGTAACTTTAACAAGTCTTAGCTCACTAATGAGACAGCTGAATCGCTCAAACTGTTGAGTTAATGATTCACCCTTAACGTGACAAAAGGTTTCATACTGCTAATTCAGAATTTCCCTATTATTTTTTATAACTTCTTCAGTTCCCCCAAATTGTTCTTTAAGTGCATCCCATAATTCCTTGGCACTGTTACAGTGTAACAGCCCAGCATAAATTTCATTGGGTAATGCAGATGCAATGATGCTAAATGCTTTGGCATCGAGTTCAAACTTTTGAAAATCAGTTTCAGTATAGTTTTCAGGTTTTTTAGGTTCAAACTTCTTTGAGTCCTCAGCACTTGGCACCATGGGAACATGTGGTCCAAAAACAACGGATCTCCAACATCCAGTATTCTGTTGAGCAAGGATGTGACCCATCCTTCTCTCCCAGATGTTGTATTCATTTAGTTTAAGCATAGGTGGTTTAAAAAGTGAGCCGATGTTATTCTTATCATCTTGTGATTGTGACGTCATCCTGGTTGTTTTACAGGCACTGATTAATCAACTTTGATGGTGAGTAAACCTTACTCTGTTTTTCAACAAAACGAACAACTATCAGTATCAACGATTATGAGCTGAACTATTTATGTCAAAATAATTGTTAGATCAAATTTGAATGTCCAAACTCTGATACCAATTGTTAGGATCTGAGTTTGGATTGATTGTGTTTTACCTTTGAAATAAAATGAAGATGAGTGAGTTGTGCAGTGGAAATAAGATGGAAACAAACTTTGCACACAATCAAACAGGAGAATTTCTTTTATCAAACATTTTCACATAGAACCGAAAGATTGAATTTATTTCAAATACGATTACAATGCATGCAAGAATGCAAACTCCCCCTCAGCCTGAGCTCACAGTGTTTGCTCGTATAGGAAGAAGATTTGTGAAGAGCTAATAGAACAGTACACATCACTGTTCTATTTATAGGTACGAACAAACCACTGAGGCATCTTTGCTGACGTCACCATGAAAGTGACATCTAACCTCCTAACAAGCTCTAACAACTGATCTAATACAAACACTGCTATGCTAACCACTGGTTACAATACATTACATAAATAAGACTAAACGACTGTTCTATCCTTCCACTGTTGTGACTCCAGCAGTACTTGATAACTACCAGCAGTGCTTGACCCATAGCAGTAGATTGATCAACAAGGCTTCAGATGTCATCAGTCTTTAGCCAGATCAGCAGTTGTAGAGCAGTTGTTGTAGTGGATTAGTGGATGAAGGTCAGCAGATGTTGAAACCACTTTCAAGGGGAGGGAATGTAAACATAACATCTGCTTATTCTGGATCCCCTGCTCTGACCTGGTTTTGGCTCTTATCAACTGTTCCTCTGGTAGGGTTCAATCCCAACAATAATTGACATTATTTTACATCGTACATCGTTTATAAATCACAGTTGTCACAATCGATTCGAAATTTGATCCGTCTCGCAGGGGGCAATCCAGGTAAGTCTTTTTAGGAAGACTTCCAGATAGTTGCGATTGATAGAAATCCCTCCGACATTCCTACATTCGGTTTCCGCATCACCGCATTCACTAAAAAAACGCAGGATAGCCCTTTCGCAACAACTCGAGCATCCTCATAACACTGACGACTCTCAACTATCGATACTCAACACTCGACTCTGTCGGTCTCCGCGAACAACTACCATCTTTCTACCATCATCAGGACGAGATATTCCAGCTAGCTTCTTCAAGCGATAGTCCCCACTTTGTCCTTGAATAATCAGTCCATCCTCACATCTGCGCTAAGGCTCCCCAGCTCCACTGGAATAACCAACACTAAAACTACGATCTCCTACCTAAATACTACAACCGCGAATGACCTTGCTAGTTTCTATCAGCTTACCAATTGCTAGTTCTATCGGGCACTTTATACTTAGTTGTTGCCATAGATTCTCCGGAAGAAAGCAATCGGCTTTGCCCAAGTTGTTTCTGTCATGTTATTTTGGGATTTCAACTAAAAGTAAAAAACAGTCGATCTTTTTTTAGGGAAGGGAGACGTACTTGTAGGTGAACACAAAAATGGTTCAAAGTTTTTCGAACAAAAATCAAGTCAGCTTTGGTATTAAAGTATGAACATAGATTGGCTTTTGATTCGAAACATACCAGTAACAGTAGCAGGACTCTCACTTGCCTTCCGGACACTCGCCTCAACGGAATTGTCCTTAGCATCCTGTCCTTTCAATTTTGGGCATTTTCTTTTGTTGTGTCCTTGTTTACCACATGCGAAGAATCCTTCGAGCGCAACTCCATCCAACGTATTCTTAGGATAGCACTTGGAAATCACATGTCCGATTCGGCCACATCTGACACACTTCTCTTGTCCATCACCGACCTTTCCCTTTCCTAACTCCTTAGGGTTAGCTATACTCGCTTTCTCCAGGCTACGTTTCTTCCTACTTTCCACTTCAGGAGTCTTCTTGGAGCTCTCAGTTTTGCGCTTCTTCGAATCTCAAGTTCTATGTTCGGATCCCTGAAACACTCGGATAACCGACTCATTTTGACAGCCCGATATCACGCATATCGATGTCACATCATTACATAGGACACCAGTAAATGATCTTGGGTTACAACCCTGAATTGTTTTGTGTATGCTCCTATGCACTGTTCATATGGTTAATGAAAATCAGGAATACGTTCCAATGAGATCATAACAGATGAACTACCAAAACTTTCCGATCATTATTTTACCTGGAGGGTTTCCGATCTGTGTCCCACCAAGATCATGCCCGTGAGCACCGCATCCACGTTCCTGGCCATTATTTTGGTTAGTATTATGCTGTTCCAAGGCAGTATTAACGTGTTGGGTTATGAGGCATGTCAACTCTTCTGGTGTGGCAGGTAGTCCAGTACCCTGTCTTGCTTTTGGCGGCATTTGCGTCGTTTCTATTATTTACAACAATAATAATCACATAAGACGACAACCAAAAATAATCCAATCATTAAATGTTAGTAGACTAAACATTACGCTTGTATATTATCCACATATTAATGAGAAAAATTTTAGCCCAAAAGTAGATTATCTGATATTATCTTAGAAATTAACAAACTTGTTTTTCAGTACATCCTCAATGTCCTTGGCATGTCTACATCGACACCCATGACAAGTTTTCACATAAATTTCTACCTAATATCACAAAAACATAACTGGCACACAGACCCCCAAAAGAATAGTACCAAAAGTATCTTACAAAACAACCACAAACAAACAACTACAAACAAAACAACAACCGACATTTAACGCTTCATCCCTATAAAATACAGCATCTTCCTAACCAACTTCTCTAAATCCACTATCCTCCAATGCATCTGGTCCATTGCACTATCATCCAAATCTTTCAACTCATCGTACCAGTCCATTTGCCCCTCGAGGTCCTTCAGCTTACCCTTGGTCGTTTCCAGTTCTTCACGCATGGCAGCAAACTGTCTGTCACAATGGCAACATCAATCTACCCAAACCCCTTCCTGCTTCTTAGAAGCAGATGCAGTCTCAGCATGTGATGTAGAAGCAATCTCTCCAGTAGGCCTAACCTTCTTCCCGCGGCGATAATACACTAATAGGGGCGTAGTAGATGCGGGTGACTCTAAGACGGGTAAAGATGACTCTAACATAATAGGTGGAGGGACCTCAGCGATAGACTTGATCACAGTAGCAGGTGGAGCAACAGATGGCTCTAACGGTCGAGCCGTGACAATAGTAGCATCCACTGCTGGTGCAATACTAAAAGGTCCTCCAATAACTGGGACACCTCTGATCACGTCATAGATAACTGGCACTGTGCCAGATGATTGTCCCATCTCGTGAATCGAGAGAGGGGCGTCATCATTGTCATCAATCCACCCGTTGCTAGTGAAAGCATATCGGGGGTCTACCTGGCTGACGAAAGCAGCAGGGTCGACACGGAATGATGAAGCAAACTCAGCCATACCAACCAACTGTGGGGTCGTGATAGGTATCTCTGGTTGAATGGATCTGGGTGAAGTCTCGAAATCTGGTTTACTACCTGAGTCATTGATCTCGATGACCTCATGCTCGTGCGACATCTGTGACACATATGTAATCCGTACAACTAAGTGTGTGATCAGCATTAATAGTAACACATAAGGCCCAAATAAACAGAAAATCACGTATGCACATAAACACACAAGGGTTTTCATACATGATAAAATTTCCACGTTTATTTAAAGTTCTTGGCTTCGAGAATTTTGGACTTTACATCTCAAAATTCTTCGGTTGAAGTCTAGTGTTTTTTTTCGAAAACAACTACTTCGCTAACAACCATTGGCTCTGATACCAACTTTTGTCACACCCCAAAAACGTCGTAGCGGAATATTAAACGTAGTGGTGAATGAAGTTGGTGCCCATTTATATTTTGGTGAACGATGCATTTTATTGTTGGACGTATTGTTTTATTTTAAAACACAAGTTATTAAACATTACGTTTTAAGACACGACACAGCCACATAGTTAAGTTGTCTTTGATCCTCACGGATCTTATTACAAACGTCCCAGAAAGTTTAAAAGTTGTCCAACATTTTCAAACAACACAACATGCGTCATCAAACACAAGATACGCCATGATTCTTGAAGCCGAACTTAAGTACCTGTAGAACACGTTAAAATCAAGTGTCAACACAAAGGAAGGTGAGTTCACATATTCACATACAAACAATTAATTCCAAAGGAAAACTTTCTGATTATGTGTTTATTTTAAAACATACATAAAATTTTTAGAAAGTCCATTTTACTTCCTTAATAAAATCCATGGGTCCTCCGTCGCGGTTCAACAACCCGACAATAAAACTCTTACCCAGGTTTTGTATATTAAATTCACAGCGTCAATTTTCAGACTCGTATGTTAGATAGACAATACGAAATATATATTTACCATGCAGGGATAATCAAAGCTAGACAATAAACATAATATCAATTTGTCGTTTGACTTGACACGGGGCGACCGGTCACGACGGGGTTGTCAACCCGATAGATCTACCAACAATTCCTCGCGTGCAATACCTAACTAATTAAACGACATCATGGGCGCGGGGTCCACTCGAGACCAATATGATGTCTGCCTCACGTACACTATATATATATATCCTACTAATATGACAAAATTAATACACGAAGTTGTACGAATCCCCTGAATCTCCATCCCACAAGACCAGGCCGGCATCCGTCCCAAATTTACGGTCTGTTTCGCCTCGGAAACACCGTACCAATCCCCTGTTTCATCCCGAAACAAATATATTCAACAAAACCGTTTCATACCCGAAACACATATTAAAAAAAAACCGTTTCATCCCCGAAACATATATTTTCACAAATCCATATATTTTCAACGAAAATATATAATTTATATCAAAAAGGTATGTTTTATTCCAAAAACATTATTAAATCCATTTTTATTGGTGTGTTCTACCCCCAAAATATATACAAAGCAGTATTTTAAATAGCGTAATCCCAGAGATTGATTTCTACACGTCCTATTATATATATATATATATATTTATATTATATATATATATACATATATATATATATATATAGGAATGATTTTAAATCAATATTTATAACACAAAAATCCTAAGTTTCTCCGTTTCTTAGAATCATCACACAACTTTGAGATTTTCTCGAAAAGTTATCATTTTTTATTATGTTGGCACGTTAATATATATATATATGAGTCCATATATATATATATATATATTTCTATGATTTTGCAACTTGAACGGTTTTATTGGTGACCATTATTGTGTAAATGTAACACCTGTGCCTCCACGGCCATCAAACAAATACCGAACCAATGAAATATTATATTTCATACTTGGGATTTGTAAAAATATGTGTATCATTTGCACATATCAATTGTTGTTCAAATCCAAACTCTAAATCGCTTTCTGGAAGGTTATACGCGCACCGATGCGTAGATATAACCAGTTTAATGCAACGAACACTCCGGAATAGTGACATAGGCTTAACATACCTTAAATAACCTTTACATAACTTAGAAATAAGTTTTGAAGGCTTTGGTATTGCAAAAACAAGCTAAATTTGCTTACAGGGACTAAACTTGACAAACTGCGAAAGTATGCCAATTTGAACTGTAACAGACATTCTGGAGCATGACCATAAGTTAAACATACCATAAATATCCTTCACATAGCTTAGAAATAAGCTTTGAGGTGTTCGGTATGCTAAAATAAACTTTTGTGTCATTCAGGGACTAAAAGTGTCAAAAAGTGCACAAGTTTGCATTTTCGCGCATAACTTACGTTCTGAATACATCCGGACATCCAAAAATTTATGTAAGCACTAAAATATTTTATTTTAGTGTTTGGCATAAGAAAAATCCATTCGTCACGTCTTTTGGATCGTTTTTCGCGCTTATGCGCATTCCGTCGTAATTAAGCGAACATCGCGTTCGTACGGCCAAACGAACCAAGGTCCGGCATATTTTTGAGCATGTTTCATGTCCACAATGTTTAGGCAACATTTTAGGGCCTTAAAGTTAGCTTTACGGGCCTTAGAAGTATCGGAAATGGCCTTAAACACGTGAAGGGACTGAAACTGTCATTTCTGAAACTTTGTTCTGATCTGTGACTGCTAGGCGGCCCGCCTCAGTTTCTTAACATCCTTAGGCGGCCCGCGTCAGTCCTTCTGACCAGGTTAAATGTTTCTAACAGCAGATTGCAGCTGTTTGATCGACCACCACATGTTCTAAATTGTCTAGTCAGCTGATAAGGATCAAATTTTAGTCACCATAAGGTCCCGACACTTGTACGGGTGGGATTAAGGCACGTTTTCCATGAAACGATCTTAACGGTGGACCTTTTACTATAAATACCCCACCCCCCATGCATTCGGGGACCCTTCGTAAGTATTCTTTCGTTCTTTTCCTTATTTTATTGCTTTTCAAGTCAGAAAGTCAAACTTTGTTTGACTTTCAGCGTTGACCAGTAATGGTCAATGCGAAGTTCGTTTGAACTTCGCAACGTGAGTGTAATCACGTTGGTTATAGTCCCTTGGGACTATGCCTACTGATTACCACGTTGTCTAGGGTCGTAGGGTAAGCGATCTAATAAATTGCTTATACCTCGAACCCGACCCATTTGGTCGATCATTAGGATCCGACCAAACACAGTAGGTGACCATAGTGTATAGGGAATAACCTTCCGAGGTTATACCTTATGGTCACATCGTTTAAGTAGTTGTATGATAGGTAGTTTATATGCCTTAGGTAAATTACCAGAATACCCTTTTCATGTATAATTGGTAATTAAGCATATGTAACCTAAACTTTTGTCACATAACTGATTATGTAACATGTTTAGGCATATAACACTTGTCATAGGGCTAGTTAGGCGGTCCGAACGCGTTTCACGCGCACGACGCGTTAAAGTAGCATAAGCTTCCTAAACGGGTCGTAATGGGTCGTAAATACTTAGGTTAGGTTTCATTTAGTATGTAGGCTTTGTTAAACCATATGACACGAGTCTCTATACTCGTTTGGTTTACGAACCCTCATTCTATCAGATCTTCCGATTTAGGTCCGGTTTATTAACATAGTTACCTATATTAGGTGCCGTTTGATATCCGCGATCTCTAGCATTGTTTGGTTGTTACTCAAGGACTACTGAGCAATCTCAAGTGAGTACATAGACCCCTCTTTTACTGTTTTCCAAACGTTTTGGGGTGGAACACATGTGCCTACTTGTTACTTTCGTGCTTTCCTGTTTTCACATCATATACATGCTATGTTCAATAGTACACTTATAGTACATTGTTTTACATTTACATTTTATGCTATGTATGTCCATTGCGTGCATACTTAGTACATTATTTTACATTTACATTTTATGCTATGTATGTCCATTGCGTGCATACTTAGTACATCGTTTTCATCACATGCATACATTTTGTTATGACATTTGGGTTGTTTACAATGGAACAATACATTCATTAACATTAGCTACGCCGTTCGTTAGTAGGTAGTGGTACCATAGGAATTGACAACTCCCGTTCCGGCCATCCCAGGGAAAGGGGATGAAAGGAATGACCGAATTCGATATACATAAGCACAGATAATCCTTTAAGTGGTTTAAGGGTTTATCGCCTCAGTCTCAAGGCTTGGATGTATGCATTATAACAATACCGCATAGATGTTCGTATCAGTATAGCATGCATTTACACAAAACATAGCTTTGATTTAAACCAAGTTTTACTTCAATACTATGTTCTTGTGCATATGGTTTAGTGATATTTATCACTAGCCATACAGATCAGTTTGGTTACACATTACATGATTTACATTGATCATGCATTTACACATTACATGATTTACATTGATCATGCATTTACACAAAACATAGCTTTGATTTAAACCAAGTTTTACTTCAATACTATGTTCTTGTGCATATGGTTTAGTGATATTTATCACTAGCCATACAGATCAGTTTGGTTACACATTACATGATTTACATTGATCATGCATTTACACATTACATGATTTACATTGATCATGCATTTACACATTACATGATTTACATTGATCATGCATTTACACAAAACATAGCTTTGATTTAAACCAAGTTTTACTTCAATACTATGTTCTTGTGCATATGGTTTAGTGATATTTATCACTAGCCATACAGATCAGTTTGGTTACACATTACATGATTTACATTGATCATGCATTTACACATTACATGATTTACATTGATCATGCATTTACACAAAACATAGCTTTGATTTAAACCAAGTTTTACTTCAATACTTTGTTTTTGTGCATTTCACCTATGGTTTAGTTGATGCGTTTTCACTAGCCATACATATCATTTTGGTTACACATTACATGATTTACATTGATCATGCATTTTACATGGTTTACATTTGACACATAAACACTTTTGACATTGGTTATACATTACATGATTTACATTAGACATGAACATTTTACATTGATGGTTTGGTTTGAGTAAGTGATTAAGTAACGATGCGTGTGTAATATGATACAAGCATGGTGGATACGCCGCTGGTACTTCCTATATATAAGTGTTTATATGGTATTACATATCGTAGCGTTATTTGAATCATTTCAGTTTATGACATATAACATTTTATACAAATAACATACTTTTCACAATACATTGTTTTTCAAACAACTTAACTTATACAAACTCATTTTACATGGTTATTCATTTAACCATGCATTATTCTCTTACTTATACGTATCATCTGAACTTATTGTTTTTCAAATGATTTACAAAGACAAATCAAATTACAAGGTTCATGACTAAACATTTTCTTCAATAGAAGTCATGAATCTTATTTTCACAAAACCTATGTACTCGCCGGCATTTTTATGCTGACGTACCTATTTTCACATGTGTTTCAGGAAATGAAGCATAGGATTGATCAAGATACACTTAGGCGGACATGGGCCTTAGTGACAATAAAAGACACAAGACTAGTTAATTATGTTGTATTTCCTTGTTTGTTAAGACATTGTAACACTTTTAATCAATAAAACGAAACTTTAATATCCATGGTTGTGAAACATTAATTCTGTTACAACACTCCCCGATGTTTCCGCCACGTTTTGTATGTTCTACGTGGTCGGGGTGTGACAGAAAAGATGGTATCAGAGCCCATGGTTATAGGGAATTAGGTTATTAGTAATATTTTGACCTAGTCTATAACCTTTCTAGGACCCTAACGCGAGTTTACTTGCGTTTAGTCATAAAACAAATACCGTCACCTATCCTTAGGCGACGACCACAACAAGAACATAAAATTCAAAACCGCTTTAAAAACCAATCATCTGTTGTAGGATGATTTATTTCTAGGTTTTGAACTCTCTATTATACGGTTTTGAACCCCTTTGAGTTTTCAAAACCTCGTCAATGTTTTGGGTTTTAAATAATGTGAACACGTGCAAACTGGAAGGGTGAATGCCTGTATTCTGGGTTTTCTGTCTAGGCAAGCACTTCGTATACATCTCATCAGACGCGAGACCAGTTGTGCTTACCTGGGAATTCTTGGGATGAGTGTTCACTTATAGGCGAGCATGTCTTCGCGATACATTATTTTTGACCCATTTACTTTGATTTGTCACCGTCTCATTTGTTTGCCTTAGGTAACAAACAAATGACCGCAATTTTCATGCGTTATCATTCTGTTTTGATTGTCCAATAATCTTTCACCTGTTTCTCCCTATGCCTTTCTTTTTCTTCAAGAATGTCTCTTCATCACGATGACGACCAGATATCCAAGCAGACTGCTAAATTCGCTCAGCGAATAGGCGAAGTAGTCCTGAAGACTGTTGAATTAGCTACTACCATGTATCGTCTCCAGGATGAAGCCACTCAAGAGTCACCAAGAAACAAGACTTTCCGGTATAACGCCCTAATTTTTAATATGTCCATTTCGGCTTAAAATATGGTATTTTTAATGCGTCCGAACCTAAAACAAAGCATTTCCGGGACTTTGGAATAATGTCAATCTATGAAAAACATACTAAAACCATAAGATAATACCAACGGATGATTCATAATCACAAGTTTCCGGCGTTACGTCGCTATGCACTAAACTGATCCGTTAGCAACTTGACGAACTAGTAAGCAATATTTTTGGTCACGAAACAAGCAAATGAAGAATCTAGTGAACTAGTTAAGCTAACTTTGGGACTCGGAATCATTTCATACAACTTCCGGATGCAAGAAAACCATTTGCGGAAATTCTTGTCGGTACGACACAAAAGTACCGTAATCGAGCCGACGACGAAACGAAAAGCGTTTTAAGTATCAAAACATGATTTTTACTAGTTTGGTAAACTAGTTAATAATAATTTTGGTTCCGAAATACTAATCACCCCTTAACGACGTACTTAAACCCTAATCACCCTACACCTTCTAATTACTAAAATATCTAGTTCTTTTATAAATTTTTTTATAAAAATTTACATAATACCCCCCCCCCTTCCATGTGGGCCGAAAATGGTGGGTCCCCACTCACCATATCTTAGTTGAAAAGATGATGTTATAAGCATGGGATTTGATGTAAGTTGTTGTTGAAAAATCTTCATAACATACCATACTTCATCCATACTTATCTTACCTTATCATTTCTCACAAAATTCAAACAAAGAAACCCTCATATTGGTCCCTTCATTCACGGCTCCAAGAACACCCACATAACCTACCTTCAATCTTCCATAAACACCACATTTTACTCTAAATCTAAGCCTTACAAGATCATCCATGGAAGGTGTAAGCATGGAGCACACTTAGGAGCACTTTTGGAGCATATCTTCTTCTTATTCTTCTAGTTTTAACTCTTGCAAGATTGTGAGTCTTCTAAACACCATTTTTAAGCTTCATATTACTAGTAGATTTATAAAGTACAAGTTGATTATCTTGAAGCTAAAGAAAAATATAATCAAAAACCCTAAACATAAAGCTTATAAACACTAAATATAACCATGTTATGTGTTGATTTATGTGGTTTAGTGTTATGATATGCATGAGATCTTGTTGATTATGTTAATTTGTGTCTAGATTAGTAGCTTAAAGTCTAGATTTATGATGATCTTGTTGTTATTTTTGTGTAGTATTTTATATTTATGTTCATAATATTATGATGAACATAAATATGTGATTTAAACATGGTTATGTTTAAATCAACAAAGATCATCAACTTCAAAGATTATGAGCATTTATATATAAACTTGATTTAGTAATTTTTGAAAGAATAAACCAAGTATAATCATGTAAAAAGGACTTTTAACAACACTAATGAACTTGGTTTTTGACATAAAAAGAAGTTTATGTAATATTACTTATGAAAAGTGTTATGTAAAAGTCTTGGGAATGTTTATACAAAGATGTGATCATTTTAAAGATGAAAAACAAGTTTAAACAAGTTCATATACTTAATAAACTTGAAGAATGATTTAACTTTAAAGTGATAAAAGGATTTACCTAAAGAAATGCTCATAATAAGCTTTGAAAGACAAAGTGTGAAATTGTTGTTATAAAATGATATTTAGTGAAACTTGGTAAATTGTGGTGATTGGAGAAAATTGATTATTGATTTAAACGCGTTTTTGTAACGTGGGAAACGTCATAGTTTAGGGGAAACTATGGCGAATTTTTCTAAAAATCTAATCGCGATTAAAAATGGGATTAAAGGGTGATTAACAATGTTAAACGCGATTAGTGGTTATAAACGTCATTATGGAAACTTTGATGAGAATATTTAAGATTTAAATATTCAAAGAAGTTCTTATGAACTTAAACATATATTTTTACAAGAATAAAGTGAGTAAAAATATAACAAAGTATAAATATAATTTTTGGTAAAATTATATCTATTCGGAAAACTTGCTAAGTACTTGCAATGTGTGCTATATATGTGTATGTATTAGATACCCATAGGGTGATCAATATAAATCCACGCACATGTTCCTACATGGTCCAAGAAATGCTAGTAAAATCGGACAATTAAATAAAATAGCCGAAATGGAAATACATAACACTTGATGATGACAAATTGGGCGTATTGACATCGTAAACAAGTTACTACAATGTCGGGTCTAAAAATAACATGTTTTTAGACACTAAAGCGAACGCATAACTAAGTGGTCAAAAACAAGAATCCGGAAAGTCGAAAACTATAAAAATTACCAAGTACTTTTCATGTGGAAAACGAACTTATTAAGTTATATGCTTGGTGAATTTTTGGTAAAAATGTCAAGAATATAATTAATGGACTCACTAGAAAAACTAGGGCTAGGCCCAATACCAAGAACACTAGGGCTGGGCCCAATACCAAGAAAACTAGGGCTAGGCCCAATAACAAGAAAACTAGGGCTGGGCCCAATAACAAGAAAACTAGGGCTAGGCCCAATAACATTGATGACAAGCGAAAACATAATAAAGAATTCAAGATGAACAACTTGTACGAGGTCCAAAAGACCTAGTGTCTAATAAAGTTAGTACACATGTAGGTTAATTACACGTACGGACGCTCGCTACGGTATTACATACAAGGAACGCAAATTTGTGAGTTCATGTCCCTCCTTTCACTGTTTTCAATGTTTTGTTTTCAAAAACATCGAGGGGAAATACATGTTAAACTATTGGTATGTTAATTCCGGAGTAGAAAACAGGGTCAATGTGCATAAGTAGGGGAATGTACACTAATAACCATTAATCACGTAGTGACCGAGGTGCAAAAGGTGTAGATCTATTGGGCTTGAGGCACGCCCCACTCCTAGTTGTATACCGTGGAGTGCTTTTGTTGATCCCAATGCGAACTAAGTGTCTATGGGTTGGTTATTCTGCTTATGGCGCATCATGTCAGGGGGCTAGCTACCCACTGATAGATCTTAATAGACTCCATGATTTTAATCAGAACATACCGGGATTACAAGATGACAAGTACTAGATTTCATATGATAACAAATACCTACATGAATTCACTCAACTTTTTGTTGACTTTTTAAAACTACATGTATTTCAGGAAACAGGTCTTGAGCCGGTGATACACTATGGGATTCGGGAAAACAAATGACAACGATTGCCACTTTTGAAGGGTTTGTCTTCTATATCCCAACCTCGTATGGGTATATAGGAAACAAAACCTCACTAAGTTTTATGTTAAAACTATCTTTTGGTGATGTGAAAAACAAACGGAAACTATGTTATGTCTAATGTTGTGAACATGTATGGTACTTGAAACTACTTTTGAGAAACTATGTAAATATTCGTTGGAGTTTATGTAACTATGGCATCGTTGTTGGTTCACGTTGTTAAATACATTTGGATGCAATGATTACCTTTCTTACGTCACACACAATTCGCTTCCGCTACTAGCAGGGTGTGACAATACAGCAAGGGTTTGCCCAACTGCAGCTGTACCAAATCAAGCTAGCGACAACCCAACTCAAGCTCGTTTTCCGCGTGGTACTTGCTACAACTTCGGCGATACGAGCCATTTCAGGAACAACTGCCCGAAGATTGCCAGTGCAAATCCAACCCTTGGATGAGCATTCGGCTGAACAAAGGATGTTGCTGTCTTATGCCTTTGTTTCTTTTGTTTTCGTGTATTGTGAAACAATATGTCTTGTTCATAAATAAAAGTTGTTGTTCACAATTCTGATATACAAGTATAATTACATGTATGTATGACTTTTCCTATGATACCTGCATTAAGGAATTATGTTCCTTACAAACTACTCTTGTGATTCTCTCTTTCAAATGATCACTCATGATTCCTTCAAAAATTTTAAATACTCGTTTCACTCTAAGAAACAAAGTACAGAAAATAAAGTGACATTATGAGTAATCATGCTTCTGCACATCTGGGCCATTAAATCCTTGGTTAGATAACTAAGGGTATTTTCAAATCTCATACCCATTACGTTTTGATTTTTCAACATACACAGTACAAGTATTTCAAAACAATCTTCATGATCTCAAAACATTTCATATAGTTTGAAAACAATTTTTCTAGATGCATTGTCTATGTTATTTCAAAAACATTGGCCATGTTATCAAAACCAACCTTCCTAATTTCAAAATATTTCATATAGTCTGAAGACAATATTAACACAATACATCTTCTTATCAAGTGCATGATTTAGAAAAGCATCATTCATGTCTTTCAAAAACCTTATACATAATTTCAAAATTCATCTCGCATGATTTTAAAACATTTTTATAAATATACTTACAACTACTTTATAATTTCAAAAGTATTATATATAAGGTTTCAAAAATGTTAAACACATTTTTCTTAAAAGAACCCCATGCATAATTTTCAAAAATATTTTCCTCATACATTGACTTAACCTTCAAATTCTGCTTCATATGTCGCCTTGACATATCAAGCATCTCAACTTTATAAGCATTTTACATCATGTTTTGATCTAAGCACATCCAGTGCAAGGTTTCAAAACATCTTCAACTTCAAAAATCCATAAGGGATCTTTTTACCTTCACATTTAGACCCTTGTGGATGATTATCATTCAAATCAGAGTCCTTAATTGGATTCTTTATGTACCTTAATTCGAACATTTCGGTTTCTAATAATCGAGATCGAATTTTCTTTTTGAATCTTTCTATCTTTATAGTTAGATTCTTGATAACATTTAAAGTACCAAATGAAATCCACGGAATGGATTCCTAGTGTGCTTTAAATGCATGTACGCAATTAACAAGACAAGTTAACAAACAATTTCGTGGTTATGTGACTATGTGTTTATTCATTTTATGTTTTCTTTTATGCATTTTGTGTTTTTGTATACTTTGGATATTCGTTATCCAAATCCTCGTAGAATCTTTCATATCTTCATATGAGGGATTCGTAGTAGGATATTCAAAAAGGTATTACCTTAAATCCTTAATGGGCTTCTATGTAATAGTTAAGACCCTTGGATTATATAGTACCACTCCATGATTCATAAGAGACCTTTAGTGGTCTAGTCAAAAAGATTGATTCACAATTTGGTTAAAGAATGACATCTAGTGATGTAGCTGAACAGACTCCTTGATAGTCTATTTAGATCATTTATTGATTTAATTAAAAGGATTCTATGGCGGTCTAGTCACACTCATCACAGGATTGTTCATTTGGTTTTCCCCTACACATTATAAAATAGACTGTGTGAACTATGCAAGTTATTGTCTAATTATGGACGCGTACATAATTATGAAATTTAGTGCACAGAAACCCAGTAAGATTTATTATGTGTAAGAACCGATAGCGACAACAATAACAAAATGAGAACGATGTAATGGAGGTACGGTGGACGCACCAATGACGCTTCATATACTTGTATATAAGTATCCCTCTTACATTGCAATCATGATGTTATTAAAGATTACTAGAAGTTCAGAACCCTAACCAATGTTGTTCGATCTTTTCAACTTCATGTTTTCAAGCTCTCACAAGTTTTCTCTAAATAAATTTCGGGACGAAATTTCCTAAAGTAGGGGAGACTGTAACACCTGTGCCTCCACGGCCATCAAACAAATACCGAACCAATGAAATATTATATTTCATACTTGGGATTTGTAAAAATATGTGTATCATTTGCACATATCAATTGTTGTTCAAATCCAAACTCTAAATCGCTTTCTGGAAGGTTATACGCGCACCGATGCGTAGATATAAACCAGTTTAATGCAAGGAACACTCCGGAATAGTGACATAGGCTTAACATACCTTAAATAACCTTTACATAACTTAGAAATAAGTTTTGAAGGCTTTGGTATTGCAAAAACAAGCTAAATTTGCTTACAGGGACTAAACTTGACAAACTGCGAAAGTATGCCAATTTGAACTGTAACAGACATTCCGGAGCATGACCATAAGTTAAACATACCATAAATATCCTTCACATAACTTAGAAATAGGCTTTGAGGTGTTCGGTATGCTAAAATAAACTTTTGTGTCATTCAGGGACTAAAAGTGTCAAAAAGTGCACAAGTTTGCATTTTCGCGCATAACTTACGTTCTGAATACATCCGGACATCCAAAAATTTATGTAAGCACTAAAATATTTTATTTTAGTGTTCGGCATAAGAAAAATCCATTCGTCACGTCTTTTGGATCGTTTTTCGCGCTTATGCGCATTCCGTCGTAATTAAGCGAACATCGCGTTCGTACGACCAAACGAACCAAGGTCCGGCATATTTTTGAGCATGTTTCATGTCCACAATGTTTAGGCAACATTTTAGGGCCTTAAAGTTAGCTTTACGGGCCTTAGAAGTATCGAAAATGGCCTTAAACACGTGCAGGGACTGAAACTGTCATTTCTGAAACTTTGTTCTGATCTGTGACTGCTAGGCGGCCCGCCTCAGTTTCTTAACATCCTTAGGCGGCCCACGTCAGTCCTTCTGACCAGGTTAAATGTTTCTAACAGCAGATTGCAGCTGTTTGATCCACCACCACATGTTCTAAATTGTCTAGTCAGCTGATAAGGATCAAATTTTAGTCACCATAAGGTCCCGACACTTGTACGGGTGGGATTAAGGAACGTTTTCCATGAAACGATCTTAACGGTGGACCTTTTACTATAAATACCCCACCCCCCATGCTTCCAAATTACAAGAACTTTGATTTGAGAAACTCTAAGTTGAAACTATTGTTTCATACCTGAGATTTTTGAATCGAGGTTAGCATTCGGGGACCCTTCGTAAGTATTCTTTCGTTCTTTTCCTTATTTTATTGCTTTTCGAGTCAGAAAGTCAAACTTTGTTTGACTTTCAGTGTTGACCAGTAATGGTCAATGCGAGGTTCGTTTGAACTTCGCAACGTGAGTGTAATCACGTTGGTTATAGTCCCTTGGGACTATGCCTACTGATTACCACGTTGTCTAGGGTCGTAGGGTAAGCGATCTAATAAATCGCTTATACCTCGAACCCGACCCATTTGGTCGATCATTAGGATCCGACCAAACACAGTAGGTAACCATAGTGTATAGGGAATAACCTTCCGAGGTTATACCTTATGTTCACATCGTTTAAGTAGTTGTATGATAAGTAGTTTATATGCCTTAGGTAAATTACCAGAATACCCTTTTCATGTATAATTGGTAATTAAGCATATGTAACCTAAACTTTTGTCACATAACTGATTATGTAACATGTTTAGGCATATAACACTTGTCATAGGGCTAGTTAGGCGGTCCGAACGCGTTTCACGCGCACGACGCGTTAAAGTAGCATAAGCTTCCTAAACGGGTCGTAATGGGTCGTAAACACTTAGGTTAGGTTTCATTTAGTATGTAGGCTTTGTTAAACCATATGACACGAGTCTCTATACTCGTTTGGTTTACGAACCCTCATTCTATCAGATCTTCCGATTTAGGTCCGGTTTATTAACATAGTTACTTATATTAGGTGCCGTTTGATATCCGCGATCTCTAGCATTGTTTGGTTGTTACTCAAGGACTACTGAGCAATCTCAAGTGAGTACATAGACCCCTCTTTTACTGTTTTCCAAACGTTTTGGGGTGGAACACATGTGCCTACTTGTTACTTTCGTGCTTTCCTGTTTTCACATCATATACATGCTATGTTCAATAGTACACTTATAGTACATTGTTTTACATTTACATTTTATGCTATGTATGTCCATTGCGTGCATACTTAGTACATTATTTTACATTTACATTTTATGCTATGTATGTCCATTGCGTGCATACTTAGTACATCGTTTTCATCACATGCATACATTTTGTTATGACATTTGGGTTGTTTACAATGGAACAATACATTCATTAACATTAGCTACGCCGTTCGTTAGTAGGTAGTGGTACCATAGGAATTGACAACTCCCGTTCCGGACATCCCAGGGAAAGGGGATGAAAGGAATGACCGAATTCGATATACATAAGCACAGATAATCCTTTAAGTGGTTTAAGGGTTTATCGCCTCAGTCTCAAGGCTTGGATGTATGCATTATAACAATACCGCATAGATGTTCGTATCAGTATAGTATGCATTTACACAAAACATAGCTTTGATTTAAACCAAGTTTTACTACAATACTATGTTCTTGTGCATATGGTTTAGTGATATTTATCACTAGCCATACAGATCAGTTTGGTTACACATTACATGATTTACATTGATCATGCATTTACACATTACATGATTTACATTGATCACGCATTTACACAAAACATAGCTTTGATTTAAACCAAGTTTTACTTCAATACTTTGTTTTTGTGCATTTCACCTATGGTTTAGTTGATGCGTTTTCACTAGCCATACATATCATTTTGGTTACACATTACATGATTTACATTGATCATGCATTTTACATGGTTTACATTTGACACATAAACACTTTTGACATTGGTTATACATTACATGATTTACATTAGACATGAACATTTTACATTGATGGTTTGGTTTGAGTAAGTGATTAAGTAACGATGCGTGTGTAATATGATACAAGCATGGTGGATACGCCGCTGGTACTTCCTATATATAAGTGTTTGTACGGTATTACATATCGTAGCGTTATTTGAATCATTTCAGTTTATGACATATAACATTTTATACAAATAACATACTTTTCACAATACATTGTTTTTCAAACAACTTAACTTATACAAACTCATTTTACATGGTTATTCATTTAACCATGCATTATTCTCTTACTTATACGTATCATCTGAACTTATTGTTTTTCAAATGATTTACAAAGACAAATCAAATTACAAGGTTCATGACTAAACATTTTCTTCAATAGAAGTCATGAATCTTATTTTCACAAAACCTATGTACTCGCCGGCATTTTTATGCTGACGTACCTATTTTCACATGTGTTTCAGGAAATGAAGCATAGGATTGATCAAGATACACTTAGGCGGACATGGGCCTTAGTGACAATAAAAGACGCAAGACTAGTTAATTATGTTGTATTTCCTTGTTTGTTAAGACATTGTAACACTTTTAATCAATAAAACGAAACTTTAATATCCATGGTTGTGAAACATTAATTCTGTTACAACACTCCCCGATGTTTCCGCCACGTTTTGTATGTTCTACGTGGTCGGGGTGTGACAGTAAATCCGTTAACGATCCCGTTTATACGTAATATATCTACGATTTGCGCGTCGTAATATATTTACGTAAACGTTCACATAATTTATCATCAAAAAACACGAAATCTTGTTAACTTATTTATTTTGTCATTTTTAAAGCAACTATACATAAAACATCTCATATGTGTCAAATTTCATGCTCGAAAAATAAGTTACACATTTACCGCGATTTTTACCGTTTCTACCGCAAAAAAACGCACAAATATACATGCATAATCTAAATTTCCAAAATCATGTTAAAAACTTAACATACTTTAACATTCTCATGTTTAAATCACATAACACTTTTTAACACATAAGGTTTACCCAAAATTTTTCCCATAATAGTGTACATTGAAAAATGCGTATTTTAGCGATTCGGTAACGTTTTCGGGTGTTGGAAGTCACGTATGACCAACCAAACACCAAGTAAACTTAAAATTAGTTAAAATACTTATTTTTAAACTAAAATCTCAGTTTACTTACTGATCTAAATCAGTTTTATAAAAATCACTCGAAAAGCCGAGTTTTGACCGTTTTAACGCATAGTTTTGCGTTAAACTTTGCTATAATCATCCCAACTCGAAACGACTTGATATTTTAACACAATGCATGTTATTTACTGATTAAAATAGTTGTTAAAATCAGATTAGTTTAATTTTTGTGTAAGTCACATAAATCATTTGATTTCACGTATTTTACAGCTTTTAAAGCACCAAGTACAACATGCAAAGCTAGCAAATATTATGACAAAATTATATGTCACTAAACACTTTAAAATAACTTTAATTTAGTTTTTATAATCTGTTCAAAACTGATTTTTACTAAATCATACTCAAATCACCTTTTTATAAACATATATCATCATGCAAGATCTAGTTAGTGCATCTAATGCATCCACAACATGTTCTAATCATTTTGTATGAACTTGAATGCTCTTAGATCTTTATTTATTTCATGTTTCTCATAATCAAACATTCCAACATTCTTATGATCATCATAAAATCATTTCTTATAAATGTAAGACATACACCTTCTTACATATTTAAGTCTTTTAATCATCAAAATTTAAATGCATGTGTACATATACATATATACATACATGACACCTATACACACATGCATAAACTTCCAAAGTTTTACTTTTTAACATATTTATTTCAAATCATAGAAACCTTTTTAAGAACATTCTTTTGATGATTTCTTTTCAACACATGCATGAACCCATCTTTCAAAGATCAACTCAAATCATTCAAGAACAAGAAATCAAAACACAACTAAATACACACATAGCCATAACTTTCGGCCATACATACATACATATGTACACTCACTTTTTCTGATTCCCGAAACCGATGAGTTTGACGGAGCGTCGGTCCCGAAACGACGTGTTCGGTGCATTAATTACGACTAAGAAAGGAGTAGAAGATAGATAGAACATCGAGCAGTCAATTTCAATCTAGTCTCTATTGATTATTCACCGTTACAGCGCCACGAGACTAGTTGGACAGCATGTCCCCTCTTGGATCCAAACCTTGTCCAAATGGGAACCCTATGTCCCTATTTATAGACATCTCCTACACTATGTGTCCATCCGATCGGATTGCCATCCGACTGGATGGTCATCCGTCCGGATGGACCTTGACATTTACAAAATGTAACACCTGTGCCTCCACGGCCATCAAACAAATGCCAAACCAATGAAATAATGTATTTCATACTTTGGACTTGTATAAATATGTGTATCTTTTGCACATATCGACTCATGTTCGATTTCAAGCTCTAAATCGCTTTCTGGAAGGTTATACGCGGACTAATGCGTAAATATAACCAGTTTAATGCAACGAACACTCCGGAATAGTGAAATAGGCTTAACATACCTTAAATAACCTATACATAACTTAGATATAAGTTTTGGAAGGTTTGGTGTGGTGAAATCAAAGTTAAATCGCTTACAGGGACTAAAGTTGACAAACTGCGAAAGTATGCCAATTTGAACTGTAACAGACATTCCGGAACATGACCATAAGTTAAACATACCATAAATATCCTTTACATAGCTTAGAAATAGGCTTTGAGGGGTTCGGTATGCTAAAATAAACTTTTGGGTCATTCAGGGACTAAAAGTGTCAAAAAGTGCACAAGTTTGCATTTTCGCGCATAACTTACGTTCTGAATACATCTGGACATCCAAAAATTTATGTAAGCATGACTACATTATATTTTAGTGTTCGCCATAAGAAAAATCCATTCGTCGCGTCATTTGGATCGTTTTTCGCGCTTATGCGCATTCCGTCGTAATTAAGCGAACATCGCGTTCGTACGGCCAAACGAACCAACCTCCGGCATATTTTTGAGCATGTTTTGAGTTCCCTATACTTTAACTTCATTTTAGAGCCTTGAAATGAGGTTAACGGGGTTCAAACGCATCGAAAATCGCTTAAACGGGCTGCAGGGACTAAACCTGTCACTTTTGAAACATTTCTGGAACTGGGAGGCAGTGGCGTAGCGCGAGCCCTAAGGGCCTATGCAGTCGCGCTACGCGACTGCCTATTCTGGACCAGATTCCATGTTCTAAATACAAGTTGCAGCTGATTGATCCTTAACCACATGTTTTAAGTTGCTTAGTCACTAAGATAAGACTCATATGTAGCTTCCATAAGGTTCCGACAAGTGTACGGGTTGGATCATGGCACGTTTTCCATGAAACGATCCTAACGGTTCGGGTATTCCTATAAATACCCAACCCACACAACCTCATTTTGCACAAGAATTCTGATTTGAGAGCTCTAAGTTGAAACCATTGTTTCATACCTGAGTTCTTGGATCGGGATTAGCATTCGGGGACCCTTCGTAAGTATTCTTTCGTTCTTTTCCTTATTTTTACTGCTTTTCGAGTCAGAAAGTCAAACTTTGTTTCACTTTCAGCGTTGACCAGTAATGGTCAATGCGAAGTTCGTTTGAACTTCGCAACGTGAGTGTAATCACGTTGGTTATAGTCCCTTGGGACTATGCCTACTGATTACCACGTTGTTTAGGGTCGTAGGGTAAGCGATCTAATAAATCGCTTATACCTTCGAACCCGACCCAGTTTGGTCGATCATTAGGATCCGACCAAACACATTAGGTGACCATAGTAGGTAGGGAATAACCTTCCGAGGTTATACCCTATGGTCACATCGTTTAAGTAGTTGTATGATAGGTAGTTTATATGCCTTAGGTAAATTATCAGAATACCCTTTTCATGTATAATTGGTAATTAAGCATATGTAACCTAAACTTTTGTCACATAACTGATTATGTAACATGTTTAGGCATATAACACTTGTCATAGGACTAGTTAGGCGGTCCGAACGCGTTTCACGCGAACGACGCGTTAAAGTAGCATAAGCTACCTAAACGGGTCGTAAGCAGTTAGGTTAAGTTTCATTTAGCATGTAGGCTTTGTTAAACCAAATGACACGAGTCTCTACACTCGTTTGGTTTACAAACCCTAATGCTACCCGATCTTCCGATCTAGGTCCGGTTAATTAACATAGTTACCTATATTAGGTGCCGTTTGATTCCGAGATCTCTAGCACTGTTTGGTGGTTATCTTTAGACAACTGAGCAATCTCAAGTGAGTACATAGACCCCTCTTTTACTGTTTTCCAAACTGTTTTGGGGTGGAACACATGTGCTTACTTGTTACTTTCATGCTTTCCTGTTTTAACATCATATACTGCTATGTTCGTTAGTACATTATAGTACATGATTTTATGACATTTCATGCTAGGTGTGCCCATTATGTGCATTACTTAGTACATCGTTTTACATGACATTTCACGCTATGTATGTTCATTTGATTTCATACTTAGTGCATTGTTTTCACATGTTTACATTTTGGTATGACATTTGGTTTGTTTACATGGGACAATACATTCATTAACACCGATCATGTCGTTCGTTAGTAGGTAGTGGTACCATAGGAATTGACAACTCCCATTCCGGACGTCCCAGGGAAAGGGGATGAAAGGAATGACCGAGTTCGTTGATATAAGACAGATTGACCTTTAATTTGTTTAAAGGGTTTATCACCACAGTCGCCAGGCTTGGATGTATGCATATTCACAATACCGCATAAATGTTCATATTAAATATTTGCATGCATTTACACAAAACATAGCTTTGATTTAAACCAAGTTTTACTTCAATACTTTGTTTTTGTGCATATGGTTTAGTTGAGACATTTCACTTGCCATACATCACATTTTGACATAGACATTTGACATGGATATTTGACATAGACATTTGACATGGATATTTGACATAGACATTTGACATGACATTTTGACATAGACATTTGACATGGATATTTGACATAGACATTTGACATGGATATTTGACATAGACATTTGACATGATTTACATCTTGACATGAACATTTTGCATTGTTTGGTTAGGTTTGATTAAGTGATTAAGTAACGATGCGTGTGTAATATGATACAAGCATGGTGGATACGCCGCTGGTACTTCCTATATATAAGTGTTTGTATGGTATTACATGTCGTAACGTTATTTGAATCATTTCAGTTTGAGACATAGAACATTTCATACAAATAACATACTTTTCACAAGACATTGATTTATAAACTTCTTATCTTATGCAAACATATTTTACTTGGTTATTCATTTAACCCTACCTTTATTTATACTTATCATCTGATCTTATCGATTTTCAAATGATTTACAAAGCAAAGCAAATAACAAGGTTCATGACTAAACATTTTCTCAAACATAAGTCATGAATCTTATTTTCACAAAACCTATGTATCTCACAGGCATTTTTATGCTGACGTACCTATTTTCACATGTGTTTTTCAGGAACTGTTGCATAAGATGATCAAGATACACATAGACAGACTTGGGCTTTAGTGACAATAAAAGATGCAAGACTAGTTAATTATGTTGTATTTATTTGTTTATTAAGACATTGTAACACTTTAAATCAATAAAACGAAACTTCAATTGCCATGGATTTGAAACATTAATTCTGTTACAACACCCCCCGATGTTTCCGCCACGTTTTGTATGTTCTACGTGGTCGGGGTGTGACAGAAAAGATGGTATCAGAGCCAATGGTTATAGGGAATTAGGTTATTAGTAATTAGTAATGCTTTGACCTAGTCTATAACCTTCTTAGGACCCTAACGCGAGTTTACTTGCGTTTAGTCATAAAACAATACTGTCGCCTATCCTTAGGCGACAACCGCAACAAAAACATAAATTTCAAAACCGCTTTGAAAACTAATCATCTGTTCTAGGATGATTGATTACTAGGTTTTGAACTCTCTATTATATGGTTTTGAACCCCTTTGAGTTTTCAAAACTTCGTCAAGGTTTTGGGTTTTAAATAATGTGAACACGTGCAAACTGGAAGGGTGAATGCCTGTATTCTGGGTTTTCTGTCTAGGCAAGCACTTCGTATACATCTCATCAGACGCGAGACCAGTTGTGCTTACCTGGGAATTCTTGGGATGAGTGTTCACTTATAGGCGAGCATGTCTTCGCGATACATTATTTTTGACCTATTTACTTTGATTTGTCACCATCTCATTTGTTTGCCTTAGGTAACAAACAAATGATCACAATTTTCATTCGTTACCATTCTGTATTGATTATCCAATAACCTTTCACTCGTTTCTTCCTCTGTCTTTCATTTTCTTCTAGAATGTCTATTCCTCTTGGCACTGGTCAAATGCCCGAGCGAACAGCCAAATTTGTCCAGCAAATTGGCGAAGTGATTCAGAGGACTGTGGATTTAGGCATTGCCATGGCTCGTCTTAACAATGAAGCCTCTCGTCTCGACAATGAAGCCACTCAAGAGCCACCAAAGGAAACAGAAGTCAAGCCAGCACCAAAATCAAGGAAACGTAAGGCTTCAAGGAAACCCGCAGCGGTTACACCTAATCAAGCGGGACCTAGCCATGTGGCAAGGCCACCAGCTAGGAAGCCATACAACGGAACTGCACCCTTGTGCAACCAATGTAGCCTTCATCATCAGGCTAGTGTGAAGTGCCGCAAATGCCAAACTTGTGGACTTATAGGTCATACGGCAAGGGTTTGTCCAACTGCGGCAGTAGCAAATCAAGCAGGACCCATCCGGGTGGCAACACCACCTGCAAAGAAAGCATATGCCGGTACCGCACCTCATTGTGCACGCTGCAACGGTCATCACGCGGTACAACAAGCTTGCTGGCAATGCACGACGTGTGGTAAACTTGGGCATTTGGCCAATGTTTGTCGTTTGGGACAAAATCAGGCTTCTCAGGTCCAAGCTCCGGTTCAAGGGAATGCTGCAAGATTCCCACTGGGTTCCTGTTTCAACTGCGGAGAGATTGGTCACTTCCGCCACAACTGTCCGAGACTGGTGAATGCAAATGTTAATGCGAATCCAACTCTTGGATGAGCATTCGGCTGAACAAAGGATGTTGCTGTCTTATGCCTTTGTTTCTTTTGTTTTCATGTATTGTGAAACAATATGTCTCGTTCATAAATAAAAGTTGTTGTTCACAGTTCTGATATACGAGTGTAATTACATGTGTGTATGATTTTTCCTATGATACCTGCATTAAGGAACTATGTTCCTTACAAACTACTCTTGTGATTCTCACTTTCAAGTGATCGCTCATAATTTCCTCGAAAGTTCTAAGTACTCGTTTCATTCTAAGAAACGAAGTACAGGAAATAAAGTGAAATTATGAGTAATCGTGCTTTTTACACATCTGTATTTTTGAATCCTTGGTTAGATAACTAAGGATATTTTCAAATCTCATACCCATTACGTTTTGATTTTTCAACATACACAGTACCAGTATTTCAAAACAATCTTCATGATCTCAAAACATTTCATATAGTTTGAAAACAATTTTTCTAGATGCATTGTCTATGTTATTTCAAAAAAAACATTGGCCATGTTATCAAAACCAACCTTTCTAATTTCAAAATATTTCATATAGTCTAAAGACAATATTAACACAATACATTTTCTGATCAAGTGCATGATTTCGAAAAGCATCATTCATGTCTTTCAAAAAAAAAACCTTATACATAATTTCAAAATTCATCTCGCATGATTTTAAAAACATTTTTGTAAATATATCTACCTAATACACCTACTTTATTTCAAAAGTATTATATATAAGGTTTCAAAAACGTTAAACACCTTTTTTTCTTAAAAGAACCCCATGCATAGTTTTCAAAAATATTTTCCTCATACATTGACTTAACCTTCAAAATTCTGCTTCATATGTCGCCTTGGCATATCTAGCATCTCAATTTCATAACCATTTTTACTTCATGTTTTGACATAAGCACGTCCAGTGCGAGGTATCAAAACATCTTCAACTTCTAAAATCCATAAGGGATCTTTTTATCTTCACAATTAAGATCCTTGTGGATGATCATCATTCAAATCAGAGTCCTTAATTGGATTCCTTATGTACCTGAATTCGAACATTTCGGTTCCTTATAATCGAAATCGAATTTTTCTTTTAAAGATCTTTCTATCTTTATAGTTAGATTCTTGATAATGTTTAAAGTACCAAATGAAATCCACGAGATGGATTCCTAGTGTGCTTTAAATACATGTACTCTGTTAGCAGAACAAACTTCTAGTTAAACAATTTTGTGGTTATGTGACTATGTGTTAATTCATCTTATGTTTTCTTTTATGCATTTTTGTGTTTTAAATACTCTGGATATTCGTTATCCAAATCCTCGCAGGATCTTTCATATCTTCATATGAGAGATTCGTAGCAGGATATTCAAAAGGTACTACCTTAAATCCTTAATGGGCTTCTATGTAATAATTAAGACCCTTGGATTATATAGTACTGCTCCATGATTCATTAGAGACCCTTTAGTGGTCTAATAAAAAAGATTGATTCACAATTTGGTTAAAGAACGACATCTAGTGATGTAGCTGGACAGACTCCTTGACAGTCTATTTAAATCATTTATTGATTTAGTCTAAAGGACTCTATGGCGGTCTAAGTCACGCTCATCACAGGATTGTTCATTTGGTTTTACCCTACACATTATAAAATAGACTGTGTGAACTGTGCAAGGAATTCTCTAATTATGGATGCGCACATAATTATGAAATTTAGTGCACAGAAATCCAGTAAGATTTATTATGTGAAGGAACCGATAGTGACAACAATAACAAAATGAGAACGATGTAATGGAGGCATGGTGGACGCACCAATGACGCTTCATATACTTGTATATAAGTGTCCCTCTTACATTGCAAACATAATGTTATTAAGGTTACTAGAAGTTCAAGAACCCTAACCAATGTTATTTGATCTTTTCAACTTCATGTTTTAAACTCTCACAAGTTTCCTCTAAATAAATTTCGGGACGAAATTTCCTAAAGTAGGGGAGACTGTAACACCTGTGCCTCCACGGCCATCAAACAAATGCCAAACCAATGAAATAATGTATTTCATACTTTGGACTTGTATAAATATGTGTATCTTTTGCACATATCGACTCATGTTCGATTTCAAGCTCTAAATCGCTTTCTGGAAGGTTATACGCGCACTAATGCGTAAATATAACCAGTTTAATGCAACGAACACTCCGGAATAGTGAAATAGGCTTAACATACCTTAAATAACCTATTCATAACTTAGATATAAGTTTTGGAAGGTTTGGTGTGGTGAAATCAAAGTTAAATCGCTTACAGGGACTAAACTTGACAAACTGCGAAAGTATGCCAATTTGAACTGTAACAGACATTCCGGAACATGACCATAAGTTAAACATACCATAAATATCCTTTACATAGCTTAGAAATAGGCTTTGAGGGGTTCGGTATGCTAAAATAAACTTTTGGGTCATTCAGGGACTAAAAGTGTCAAAAAGTGCACAAGTTTGCATTTTCGCGCATAACTTACGTTCTGAATACATCTGGACATCCAAAAATTTATGTAAGCATGACTACATTATATTTTAGTGTCCGCCATAAGAAAAATCCATTCGTCGCGTCATTTGGATCGTTTTTCGCGCTTGTGCGCATTCCGTCGTAATTAAGCGAACATCGCGTTCGTACGGCCAAACGAACCAACCTCCGGCATATTTTTGAGCATGTTTTGAGTTCCCTATACTTTAACTTCATTTTAGAGCCTTGAAATGAGGTTAACGGGGTTCAAACGCATCGAAAATCGCTTAAACGGGCTGCAGGGACTAAACCTGTCACTTTTGAAACATTTCTGGAACTGGGAGGCAGTGGCGTAGCGCGAGCCCTAAGGGCCTATGCAGTCGTGCTACGCGACTTCCTATTCTGGACCAGATTCCATGTTCTAAATACAAGTTGCAGCTGATTGATCCTTAACCACATGTTTTAAGTTGCTTAGTCACTAAGATAAGACTCATATGTAGCTTCCATAAGGTTCCGACAAGTGTACGGGTTGGATCATGGCACGTTTTCCATGAAACGATCCTAACGGTTCAGGTATTCCTATAAATACCCAACCCACACAACCTCATTTTGCACAAGAATTCTGATTTGAGAGCTCTAAGTTGAAACCATTGTTTCATACCTGAGTTCTTGGATCGGGATTAGCATTCGGGGACCCTTCGTAAGTATTCTTTCGTTCTTTTCCTTATTTTTACTGCTTTTCGAGTCAGAAAGTCAAACTTTGTTTGACTTTCAGCGTTGACCAGTAATGGTCAATGCGAAGTTCGTTTGAACTTCGCAACGTGAGTGTAATCACGTTGGTTATAGTCCCTTGGGACTATGCCTACTGATTACCACGTTGTTTAGGGTCGTAGGGTAAGCGATCTAATAAATCGCTTATACCTTCGAACCCGACCCAGTTTGGTCGATCATTAGGATCCGACCAAACACATTAGGTGACCATAGTAGGTAGGGAATAACCTTCCGAGGTTATACCCTATGGTCACATCGTTTAAGTAGTTGTATGATAGGTAGTTTATATGCCTTAGGTAAATTACCAGAATACCCTTTTCATGTATAATTGGTAATTAAGCATATGTAACCTAAACTTTTGTCACATAACTGATTATGTAACATGTTTAGGCATATAACACTTGTCATAGGACTAGTTAGGCGGTCCGAACGCGTTTCACGCGAACGACGCGTTAAAGTAGCATAAGCTACCTAAACGGGTCGTAATGGGTCGTAAGCAGTTAGGTTAAGTTTCATTTAGCATGTAGGCTTTGTTAAACCAAATGACACGAGTCTCTACACTCGTTTGGTTTACAAACCCTAATGCTACCCGATCTTCCGATCTAGGTCCGGTTAATTAACATAGTTACCTATATTAGGTGCCGTTTGATTCCGAGATCTCTAGCACTGTTTGGTGGTTATCTTTAGACAACTGAGCAATCTCAAGTGAGTACATAGACCCCTCTTTTACTGTTTTCCAAACTGTTTTGGGGTGGAACACATGTGCTTACTTGTTACTTTCATGCTTTCCTGTTTTAACATCATATACTGCTATGTTCGTTAGTACATTATAGTACATGATTTTATGACATTTCATGCTAGGTGTGCCCATTATGTGCATTACTTAGTACATCGTTTTACATGACATTTCACGCTATGTATGTTCATTTGATTTCATACATAGTGCATTGTTTTCACATGTTTACATTTTGGTATGACATTTGGTTTGTTTACATGGGACAATACATTCATTAACACCGATCATGCCGTTCGTTAGTAGGTAGTGGTACCATAGGAATTGACAACTCCCGTTCCGGACGTCCCAGGGAAAGGGGATGAAAGGAATGACCGAATTCGTTGATATAAGACAGATAGACCTTTAATTTGTTTAAAGGGTTTATCACCACAGTCGCCAGGCTTGGATGTATGCATATTCACAATACCGCATAAATGTTCATATTAAATATTTGCATGCATTTACACAAAACATAGCTTTGATTTAAACCAAGTTTTACTTCAATACTTTGTTTTTGTGCATATGGTTTAGTTGAGACATTTCACTTGCCATACATGACATTTTGACATAGACATTTGACATGGATATTTGACATAGACATTTGACATGGATATTTGACATAGACATTTGACATGACATTTTGACATAGACATTTGACATGGATATTTGACATAGACATTTGACATGGATATTTGACATAGACATTTGACATGATTTACATCTTGACATGAACATTTTGCATTGTTTGGTTAGGTTTGATTAAGTGATTAAGTAACGATGCGTGTGTAATATGATACAAGCATGGTGGATACGCCGCTGGTACTTCCTATATATAAGTGTTTGTATGGTATTACATGTCGTAACGTTATTTGAATCATTTCAGTTTGAGACATAGAACATTTCATACAAATAACATACTTTTCACAAGACATTGATTTATAAACATCTTATCTTATGCAAACATATTTTACTTGGTTATTCATTTAACCCTACCTTTATTTATACTTATCATCTGATCTTATCGATTTTCAAATGATTTACAAAGCAAAGCAAATAACAAGGTTCATGACTAAACATTTTCTCAAACATAAATCATGAATCTTATTTTCACAAAACCTATGTATCTCACAGGCATTTTTATGCTGACGTACCTATTTTCACATGTGTTTTTCAGGAACTGTTGCATAAGATGATCAAGATACACATAGACAGACTTGGGCTTTAGTGACAATAAAAGATGCAAGACTAGTTAATTATGTTGTATTTATTTGTTTATTAAGACATTGTAACACTTTAAATCAATAAAACGAAACTTCAATTGCCATGGATTTGAAACATTAATTCTGTTACAACACCCCCCGATGTTTCCGCCACGTTTTGTATGTTCTACGTGGTCGGGGTGTGACAGAAAAGATGGTATCAGAGCCAATGGTTATAGGGAATTAGGTTATTAGTAATTAGTAATGCTTTGACCTAGTCTATAACCTTCTTAGGACCCTAACGCGAGTTTACTTGCGTTTAGTCATAAAACAATACTGTCGCCTATCCTTAGGCGACAACCGCAACAAAAACATAAATTTCAAAACCGCTTTGAAAACTAATCATCTGTTCTAGGATGATTGATTACTAGGTTTTGAACTCTCTATTATATGGTTTTGAACCCCTTTGAGTTTTCAAAACTTCGTCAAGGTTTTGGGTTTTAAATAATGTGAACACGTGCAAACTGGAAGGGTGAATGCCTGTATTCTGGGTTTTCTGTCTAGGCAAGCACTTCGTATACATCTCATCAGACGCGAGACCAGTTGTGCTTACCTGGGAATTCTTGGGATGAGTGTTCACTTATAGGCGAGCATGTCTTCGCGATACATTATTTTTGACCTATTTACTTTGATTTGTCACCATCTCATTTGTTTGCCTTAGGTAACAAACAAATGATCACAATTTTCATTCGTTACCATTCTGTATTGATTATCCAATAACCTTTCACTCGTTTCTTCATCTGTCTTTCATTTTCTTCTAGAATGTCTATTCCTCTTGGCACTGGTCAAATGCCCGAGCGAACAGCCAAATTTGTCCAGCAAATTGGCGAAGTGATTCAGAGGACTGTGGATTTAGGTATTGCCATGGCTCGTCTTAACAATGAAGCCTCTCGTCTCGACAATGAAGCCACTCAAGAGCCACCAAAGGAAATATTTTTAAGTTCAAGAGAAATCTCATTCTTTGTTAAATACAAGTTTTACTTTGATTAAAATCTCATTCTTTGTTAAATACAAGTTTGTGATTTATTCCAAGTTCAAGAGAAACCATCTAACATCTCTATTATCACTAAAAATCAAGAATGTGATTTAAAAACAAGTTTATACCTTCAATATTTTTAAGTGGGTTTTTGAGAAAAGATGATGATATGAGACTTGTTATTGCTTGAATCTTGCTTGAAATCACTTCCAAACATCCATATTAGCTTGAAATCATCTTGAAACGCCCTTAAATCTTCATGGAAAGGTTTGAAATTTTTTAATGTGTATGTGTGTAGGGTGTTTCGGCCGTGAGGTATCAAGAGGGAACAGAGATAGTGAATCTGTAACGTTATGTCTTGGATGAATGTATTGTTGAGAGTTTAAGAGAACCTAATCATCATTCTCTAATTCCCATATCCAACAAGTGGCAAGACCAAGGAAGAGGTGGCCTCTAAGGCCGCCACCTATCTTTCTCTCTCTTATATACACACATAAGTTATGTATACATACATATACATATGTAGGTTAGTGAATAAAACATGTATTGTATTGGATATCAGGTATTTTATCTAGCGTTTTAATCCCGTTTTAGTGCGTTTTAAATTATTTTTATCATTCTATATAAATAATCACTCAAAATAATTACTGAAATAATTACCAGTTGCCTCGACTGGCTGCTTTGACAGTATTTTGTTTAGTTCGCGCAGTATCGCGCAGTACGCGCTCAAACTCGAAAAATAGAGTTTCTTAGCGTTTTAATTTATTTTTCCTCATGAATATGATTAAAATTATCATTCTAATCACAACACACTATTTTTAGGATTTGAACACTGATCGGGTGTTAGGATCGTTTGGGACGACCTAACGAGTCGTTTAGAAGAGTTGGAATTCATTGATTAGACTTTGCTTCAGCTTGATTTACACTTAGAAGTAGTTTAATTGTCTCTGGTATTGATTTGAACAAGTTACACGGGCTGGAGACACTTCGGCAGAGCTTCGCTACCGGAATCAGAAAGTTACAAATGAGAGACCCAAGACTCCTATTTATAGAGGATCCAGTTCGTAGGAACAGCCCTTCATGCGACCTGGCCCAGTTCGTGCGAACTGGCCAGTTCGCACGAACTGGACCACCTCATGTGAAGTGCTTCATTCGTTCCGAACTGTTTCCCGTTTCTATCGTTTTTCGCGCCCAGGTCTATCTATTACATTACATGACTCGATACAAGACGAAGTCAACAGACATAGGCACCAACAAACTCCCCCTTGGATGTTGACGAGTCTTCGGCACACTGTTCTTCAGTCTTGATCAGTCTTCACGCACTTCCAAAATATCTTCCTCGTGTAAGCATCCTCTTCTTCTTCTTCCAAAACCGCAACCTGGCTTTTATCTTCTTCAGAATCGTAACCTGGTCTTCCAAGCTTTTACAGGTACTATCCGAAGATCAGAATCTGGCTCTTATGCTTTCAGAGGTTCAAAATGATACCCGGCTCTAACACAGCTTCAGGAACGTCACCTGGCCCTCCGTAGCAACGGGATCTGGAACTTGGCTTTTCTGTCTCGAACGTTATCCCAAGATCTATATCTAGCTCTTACGTCTTCAGACTCCCCCTCTCAATCAGCTGGGATCGCAGTCTGGAATTCACTTATCTTCAGGCTTTAGGATCGAACACCTGGCTCAAATCTGCATATTCCTATGCCGATAATCCTCAGAAGTCGTAACCTAGCTCTTTCAAAGCTTTAACCTGCATATGCTCTACCCAAAACATAAGTTTTAAATTTATAGCAATTTGACAAACTTACTGGTAGAAATCATTCATTCATCAATAATAATAGTTCAATCAAGTTCAAACTAATGACCTTGATTAACTAATCATACAATCATTCTCAAAAACATTTGTAAATATGACATTATATGTCACACCCCGACCACGTAGAACATACAAAACGTGGCGGAAACGTCGGGGAGTGTTGTAACATAATTAATTGTTTCAAATCCATGGCAATTGAAGTTTCGTTTTATTAATCAAACATGAAAGTTTACATTGTTTTAAACAAGAACCAAAGAGTACATAACATAAATTAACTAGTTCTTGTCTCGTTTTAAGTCACTAAGGCACAGGTCCGCCTAAGTATGTCTTGATAAGTCATATGCATCATCTCCTGAAAACACATGTGAAAATAGGCAAGTCAGCATAAAAATGCCTGTGAGATACATAGGTTTTGTGAAAACTGATGTGTGTAAAATGCAACATATAAATTACATCAAATGAGGCATAAAACTAACCCTTTTTTAGTACTAATATTGGAAAAAGAGTGTTTTTGTCTTCCTTTTGTATTTTCAGGATTAAATGAGCTCAAAAACGCAAAAGAAGCAAAAAGACAGCTAAATCCAACATAAATACAAGAAAAGGAACATTAGTGGATTGCCCGAACCCTCAACGGCACCTTCCAAAGCAAAATAGAGAAAACAGAAGGCTGAACACGCCCCGTGCTCAGCCAGCACGGGGCCGTGCCCAAGAAGCAGCAGAAAAGACAAACCTATAGAAGCTTCTATTGCCCACCACGGGCCGTGCTCAGCGGACACGGGGGCGTGTCGAAAGTACAGCAGGCGCATTTATTGTAATTGCGAATTACAATTAATGAGGAGAGAGAGTGTCAGACGGGCACGGGGCCGTGTCCAGCGGACACGGGGCCGTGTCCAGCTCTCTGTTCAGCCTATAAATAGGAGTGCTTGGATTCATTTCATCTCATCCCATCCCTTGGCACACCACCTCTCTCACACTTCATCCACCACCCACCACCATCACAACACCATCATCCACCACCATCATCCATTGTCCATCATAGAGTGTGTGAGTCGTCTCGGGATCCAAGATTGATCGTAAGAGTTCTTGACAATCAAGGCCATGTTTGCCTAAGTCTCTTACATCACTTGGTGAAGACAAAGTGTCTAGTATAATACTTTTTATTTCTAATCTTTTGCACTTTTTATTTGGTTTTGTATTAATGACTTTAATAACTAGTTACTTATGTTGAAGGTGATCTTTCCTTATCGTTTGTCCGTGGTGTCTTGGCATTATTTTACTGTCTATATAAAATAAAGGATTTTCACCATTCATATCTCCACGGTCTATATGGAGGTATGTTGGCTACCTGGTAGGGGGTTAAGGGAACGGTTTGGTAAAGGTCTTGCCATTGTTCAGCGTTTAGAGGTCCTGCAATGGACCTGGGTCAAATTTAGTAGGACCTCCTTCAATACTTCACGGTATTGGATGGCGGGGGTCCAAACTCTTTGATCCCCTCATAAGTTAACTACTATTAATACTATAACCCGGCTATTTAGGACTGTATCCCTGCTGACTCAGACTACTTAGTCGAGGGTAACGTCACCGCCAAAAGCGGGGCCTACCACAATACTGCATTAATAACTTAATTCATTATCTTCCAATAATCCACCCCTTTAGGATTGTATCCCTGCTGACTCAAACTACTGGGGTGAGGGTAACGTCACCTTCAAAAGAGGGGCCTACTACAATAACTAAGATAATCTCTTAATTATGTGCAAAAGTGCGGAAATAATCAAAGGTTATACTAGATACGAGTCGGAACCAAGTGATTCATCTTGTCTATCTGTTTTTATTTTATTTTTATTTTCAGCATTTTAGTTAGTTTTTATTTTTCTTAGTTTAAAACATTTTTCTAAACTTTTATTTTGGTTAGACGTTGAGGATAAACCGGTATTAAAAGCTCTTGTGTCCTTGGACGACCTCGGTATCTTACCAACGCTATACTACACTCAACGATGGGTGCACTTGCCCATATGTGTGTTTAGTGTTAGTGAAATATCGTGTTTTATAAATTTAAAACTTGGCTAAAATAAGTGTTAAAAAGGGCTTAAAATATACACCTAAAATATACGACACTTCGCACGCATCAAGTTTTTGGCGCCGTTGCCGGGGACACAAGGATTTTAAGAAAGTTAGGAATCAACGGCCTAATCATCTTTTATTTTTCTTTTTTATTTTTTAGGATTTTCTTAGTTTTTCAGCTTCTGCAGAGCTCAGCACGGGCCGTGCCCGCTGAACACGCCCACGTGCTCAATCATTGGAACTGGCAATCCTGTTTTACATCAGACAGTAAGCTGAACACAGGGCCGTGTCCACTCAACACGCCCCCGTGCCCAAGTTTCAGTTACTGAAAACAGAACCGTTAGATCCCGACGGTTGGTAATTTCTGACATAAACATGAGTGATAGTAATTATTTTTACTTTCGGCACTCTTATGGTACGTGGTGTCAATTATGTGGTGGCGAACATGAAGAAGTAAAATGCTACTTCCTAAATTATAGGCCCCACTACATGGACCCACGATCTTCTCACAACCTTAAGAGGGGCGAAAGTAAAAATAAGCACTATTTCTCCCTCGAATGCGCCCAGCCAGATATTCTAGGGGAAATGTTCCTTAGCGAATTATTTCAACTAGAAGAGCTAATTCTGAAATGGATAGAAGAGCTTGGGAAGGATTTTATTAATCCGCCCCAAGACGATACCCATGAAGAAATGTTGGAACCGCATTCCGACAACCTCGTTGCTCCCGAAAATACCTTCGTACCTAGCAAAGACTTGGACGATAGTCGTCCCTGTGTCGATTGTGCCGTGAAGGACTCTCCATCGACTTCGTTCGGTGCATACATAGACCTGAGCGATTCGGCATATACCTTCTTTAACAAGAGCCCGGAAAAGGGTTGGACTTGTCCACCTAGAATGAAAATAGGAATTACCCTCACCGACAACCTCTTGCGTTCTCGCCTTAGCCTAGGACAATTAAGGTATATTAGGCACTTTGGGGTTGTTCCAACCAGTCAGGAACCACCCGATACAAACAAGTTCCTTAAAAAAACTAGACAACTTCATAAAACAGTCCGTAGACACGGGGCCGTGCCCAGCCAACACGTCCCCGTGTCCATCGAAAGATTCCTTTCTGATCAGTACGTCAGAATACGGACAAACTGTGTCAGAACTCCACCTACACACGGGGCCGTGTCCACTGAACACGGGGCCGTGTCCAGGTTGCTGTCATTTTCTATAAATGCAGCCAATAATTCTGCACATTTGGACCAACTTGGGGCAGAGATTTGCAGGAATCTTCTCTCAAACTATCCTAGGTAAGTCTAAAAGAAGGTTCCAACAACCCATCTTGTCCCTTCCTCTTTTAGTAATTTCCTTCTTCTTCATCTTTCTCCAAGAACTACCATTGAAAGTTTGGAATTCCTCCAACTCTATGGTAGGGATAAATGAGTTTTGTTCAAAGAATCTTGGTAAAAACATGTTATGAAACATGGTTTTAAGTTATTAGTAGCCAAAAAGGGCCTACAACATTCAGAAAATAACTTAAAAATACAAGTTTCCTTGTTCCAAAACTCTGCAGAAAGATGGACACGGGGCCGTGCTCAGTGAGCACGGGGCCGTGTCCGGTTACTGTTTCATTAAATAAGCTATTTTTAGTTTATTTTTCGTAGGATGTCGAGTGAAAACAGCGATACATCTTCTATGCATTCGTCAAACAACCGAAGAGGAAGAAGACCCTCCATTGAAGCTACACTTGTTCACTATGTGATAGCATTAAGGGAGGCTCTCGACGAAATGACTTCAGTAGAGGAGGTCCTTATCGACCGTATTAACGATCTTACGATGGGACTTGAAAGCAGTTTCCAAGAAATTAACCTCTTGCACCAGAGGTTAAATATTCTTGTAGCACCTCCAATGGAACCAGTCCTTCCTCAGCAGGATTGGAACCTGGCTCTCGGAATCAACAACCCTACCGGGTGGGAAGACTTTCCGGCGGAACCTCCCATGGAACACCAACAAGAGATCCTGGTGGAAGTTGAAACTCCTCAAACTAATGCCAACGAGCCTTCTTTTCTCCTTCCAAGGGAGATAGAAGAATGGCTCGCCGACATTTGAGGAGAACCGCACTCGGAGGAAGGAGTTCACTAAGGCCTTGTTTAACCAAGATTGAGTATTTCTTGGAAATTTTGCTAAATTAAAATAAAGTAAAGGCTAGGACTCCATGGTTTGTTATTTCTTTTATCTAGTTTAATTTAGGATTATGTAAGTTCTCTCTATGATGAAATGAAATGATGGTTTTAATGTTTGGATGGTTTGTAATAAAACACACTCATGATGGTAAAGGATGAAAAGGGGAACGAGAAAAATGATCCCATGCACAAGAACGAGGCAACCCGACAATTTTCTCCCTTTCAGAAGGTTCAACACGGGCCGTGCCCAACCAACACGGCCCCGTGTCGAACCACCTGCAGAAAACGCCCAGTACAGGTAACTGGACACGGGCCGTGTTCACCCAACACGCCCCCGTGTCCAGACTTCTGTTTCTCTTATTTCAATTTTGTTACTGGCACTTGAACACGGGGCCGTGCCCGGATAACACGGGGCCGTGTTCAGTGCCCAGTAACACAAATTTTTGCTTTTTAAACACTATTTTACACATCTAATCAACCTAAAAATTTATTTTTGGGACACATTGAGGACAATGTGTAGTTTAAGTGTGGGGGGGATGCTAAAACCTTGAATTTTGCAAGTCCTAAATACAAGCCTTACACAAAACTCTATTGGAACCGCTAATCACCCCAAATTTTTTCAAAAATTTCAATTTTTTTTTACTTGTCTAGGTTTAACTCGGGAAATTCAAGCTCTCAAAAAGGTTATATTTTTACAAATTTACAACCGATAGCGTAGTGATAAAAAGAACCAACATAAGAAAATTATGAAAAGGCATGACAAACTTATTTAAAATTTGATTATATATACTTGATCACATAAAAACCCATTCCCACAAAAGTGAGTTTTGAGCCTTTATTGAGCACACAATTCCATATCATTTGACTAAATGCTCATTTTTCGTTTCTTGTGTGAATAGCCGCTTGGTTCTTACGACTCTAGAACTTGCCATAACAATACATTCCCGGTCCTTATCAACTTAAACCCGAGTAAGTAAATGATGGAGGCATTAGGACTAACATTTTTTTCTACACCATTATTTTTTCTTTTTCTTTTACCACCTACCAAAAAATCCCCCTAGTTAGCCCCTTTGAGCCTAAACCTTTTCGTTTCATCACCCAAAACAAAAAAACCCTTTCACCCACCAAAACTTTTTTCATTTTTTTTTACCCTTTATTTTAGTAACAAGTTCGGTTTTTCGTAAAAAAAAAAAAAAAAAAAAAAAAAAAATTTAATGAAGCAAAAAGAAAATAAACAAACAAAGTAATCAAAAATAACTTTGTTTGAATAAAAGCTTCATTAAAAATAAAAAAGTTGAAAAAAAAAATATATATATATATACGAAAACCGACACTTGTTACGCTTTTTGCCCTTTTTTTTACTAACCACTAACCCAATCACCTACCTTTAACCCTAGCCAACCCTTAACCCACAAAGTCCTCTTGATATCTACAAAGGTATAAAAGTTAAAAAGGAGGAGGATTGATTTTTTTGGCAAGCCTATGGTAGGAATAAGTTCCAGGACCGCTCTCGAGTGATTCACTAAAAATACACCTTCGGCCGAGTGTGAGTGATTTCCCCGCGAGGTATGTGAACTTGTATATAAATAGAATTTTAAAAAAATATGTTATGCCCAATTAAGTAATTTCTTTTATGGACAGTTCTAAATAAATCATTACGAATAGGAGTGTAAATAAATAAAAATAAAACCCCAAAAAGATCTTGGAAATCCCGACACTCTATGACAAGCCCAAAACCTTCTCTTCTACCTATTCCATTTGGGAGTGTAAGCCAAATATTAAAGAGTTTTGCTTGAGGACAAGCAAAAGTTCAAGTGTGGGGGTATTTGATGTGTGTAAAATGCAACATATAAATTACATCAAATGAGGCATAAAACTAACCCTTTTTTAGTACTAATATTGGAAAAAGAGTGTTTTTGTCTTCCTTTTGTATTTTCAGGATTAAATGAGCTCAAAAACGCAAAAGAAGCAAAAAGACAGCTAAATCCAACATAAATACAAGAAAAGGAACATTAGTGGATTGCCCGAACCCTCAACGGCACCTTCCAAAGCAAAATAGAGAAAACAGAAGGCTGAACACGCCCCGTGCTCAGCCAGCACGGGGCCGTGCCCAAGAAGCAGCAGAAAAGACAAACCTATAGAAGCTTCTATTGCCCACCACGGGCCGTGCTCAGCGGACACGGGGGCGTGTCGAAAGTACAGCAGGCGCATTTATTGTAATTGCGAATTACAATTAATGAGGAGAGAGAGTGTCAGACGGGCACGGGGCCGTGTCCAGCGGACACGGGGCCGTGTCCAGCTCTCTGTTCAGCCTATAAATAGGAGTGCTTGGATTCATTTCATCTCATCCCTTGGCACACCACCTCTCTCACACTTCATCCACCACCCACCACCATCACAACACCATCATCCACCACCATCATCCATTGTCCATCATAGAGTGTGTGAGTCGTCTCGGGATCCAAGATTGATCGTAAGAGTTCTTGACAATCAAGGCCATGTTTGCCTAAGTCTCTTACATCACTTGGTGAAGACAAAGTGTCTAGTATAATACTTTTTATTTCTAATCTTTTGCACTTTATTTGGTTTTGTATTAATGACTTTAATAACTAGTTACTTATGTTGAAGGTGATCTTTCCTTATCGTTTGTCCGTGGTGTCTTGGCATTATTTTGCTGTCTATATAAAATAAAGGATTTTCACCATTCATATCTCCACGGTCTATATGGAGGTATGTTGGCTACCTGGTAGGGGGTTAAGGGAACGGTTTGGTAAAGGTCTTGCCATTGTTCAGCGTTTAGAGGTCCTGCAATGGACCTGGGTCAAATTTAGTAGGACCTCCTTCAATACTTCACGGTATTGGATGGCGGGGGTCCAAACTCTTTGATCCCCTCATAAGTTAACTACTATTAATACTATAACCCGGCTATTTAGGACTGTATCCCTGCTGACTCAGACTACTTAGTCGAGGGTAACGTCACCGCCAAAAGCGGGGCCTACCACAATACTGCATTAATAACTTAATTCATTATCTTCCAATAATCCACCCCTTTAGGATTGTATCCCTGCTGACTCAAACTACTGGGGTGAGGGTAACGTCACCTTCAAAATAGGGGCCTACTACAATAACTAAGATAATCTCTTAATTATGTGCAAAAGTGCGGAAATAATCAAAGGTTATACTAGATACGAGTCGGAACCAAGTGATTCATCTTGTCTATCTGTTTTTATTTTATTTTTATTTTCAGCATTTTAGTTAGTTTTTATTTTTCTTAGTTTAAAACATTTTTCTAAACTTTTATTTTGGTTAGACGTTGAGGATAAACCGGTATTAAAAGCTCTTGTGTCCTTGGACGACCTCGGTATCTTACCAACGCTATACTACACTCAACGATGGGTGCACTTGCCCATATGTGTGTTTAGTGTTAGTGAAATATCGTGTTTTATAAATTTAAAACTTGGCTAAAATAAGTGTTAAAAAGGGCTTAAAATATACACCTAAAATATACGACACTTCGCACGCATCAAAAACAGAATTCATGACTTATGTTTGAGAAAATGTTTAGTCATGAACCTTGTAATTTGCTTTGTCTTGTAAATCATTTGAAAAACGATAAGATCAGATGATATGTATAAATAAGAGAATAATGTATGGTTAAATGAATAACCATGTAAAATGAGTTTGTATAAGATAAGTTGTTTGTAAATCAATGTCTTGTGAAAAGTATGTTATTTGTATAAAATGTTATATGTCTCAAATTGAAATGATTCAAATAACGCTACAATATGTGATACCATACAAACACTTATATATAGGAAGTACCAGCGGCGTATCCACCGTGCTTGTATCATATTACCTACGCCTCGTTACTTAAATCACTTACTCAAACCAAACCATCAAGATGAAATGTTTAACAATTGTAGAAATGTTTATGTATAGTAAAATGTCTATTGTCAAATGTAAATCATGTCAACAGATACAACTGGTTCACACGGTTCAATAGTTACAAACGGTTCATATAATCAAAGGGTTACGACGGTTCACATAGTCAAATGGTTACAACGGTTCAAAATGTAGTATAATGTGTTCATATGCTGGATGAGCATATGCAACAGAAATGCAATGTAAAACAATGTATTAAGTATGCACGTAATGGACATACATAGCATAAGTGTAATGTAAAACAATGTACTAAGTATGCACGTAATGGACATACATAGCATAAGTGTAATGTAAAACAATGTACTAAGTATGCACACAATGGGCGTACATAGCATGAAATGTATTGTAAAGTGATGTACTAAGTATGTACACAATGGGCATACATAGCATAAAATGTATTGAAATCATGTACTATAAATGTACTAATAAACATAGCAAGTATATGATGTGAAAACAGGAAAGCATGAAAGTAACAAGTAGGCACATGTGTTTCACCCCAAAACAGTTTGGAAAACAGTAAAAGAGGGGTCTATGTACTCAGTTGAGATTGCTTAGTAGTCCTTGAGTAACAACCAAACAATGCTAGAGATCACGGATATCAAACGTCACCTAATTGGATAGAATGAGGGTGCTGTAAACCAAATGAGTGTTGGAACTCATGCGATATGGTTTAACAAAGCCTACATACTAAATGAAACCTAACCTAAGTTCTTACGACCCATTACGACCTGTTTAGGTAGCTTATGCTACTTTAACGCGTCGTTCGCGTGAAACGCGTTCGGACCGCCTAACTAGTCCTATGACAAGTAGAATATACCTTAACATGTTTAATATTGTTGATAAATAAGTTTAGAGGTCATAGGTTATGTTACATATGTTTAAAATGAATTTTGGCATCAAAGGGGTATTTTGGTAATTTACCTAAGGCATATAAACTACCTATCATACAACTACTTAAATGAAGCGACCATAAGGTATAACCTCGGAAGGTTATTCCCTATACACTATGGTCACCTAAAGTATTTGGTCGGATCCTAATGATCGACCAAATGGGTCGGGTTCGAAAGCATAAGCGATTGATTAGATCGCTTACCCTTATGACCCTAGACAAGCACAAAACTAAAAGTGACGAGCTAAGCATGTTGAAACATGCTTAACTAAGTTAGAAAACAAGTTTGGTATCAAAACAAACGGTTTTGATACCTAAGAGTAGTTTGGTTACAAAATACGCAATAACACGCATTTTGGCCGAAACTACGACTCGTCACTGAGCCAAGATAACGTGGTAATCAGTAGGTATAGTCACTAGGGACTATGACCATCGTGATTACGCTCACGTTATGAAGTTCAAACGAACTTTTCATTGACCATAAACTGGTCAATGCAGAAAGTCAAACAAAGTTTGACTTTCGGACTCGAAAAGCAATAAAAGAACGAAGGAACACTTACAAGGGGTCCCCGAAAGCTAATCTTGATCCAAGTAGCTCAGGTATGAAACAATGGTTTCAACTTAGAGCTTCTAAGATCAGATTCTTGTGGGTTTTGAAATGAATGGGGTTGGGTATTTATAGTGTTCGGAGAGCCGTTAAGATCGTTTCTTGGAAACCGTGATTCAATCTCAACCCTCCACCTCAAGACCCTGGTTTTAGAAAACCATTTGAGCCCATTGTATTGCCCCAAAACCATGTGCACAAGTGGAAAGGACCAGATTCAATGCTTCTGCAGTTTTGCTGATCTGAGACTCCTTACGGACCGTAAGGGTTATGGCTTACGGTCCGTAAGCCATCAAGTTTGGCAGAATTGCAGTTTTGGTCCCTGTTGTGTAATAAGCTCATTTCCGACATGTTTAAGGCCCGTTAAGCCAACGTTAAGGCCCTAAAATGATGCCTAAACATTGTGAACATGAAACATGCTCAAAAATATGCCGGATGTTGGTTCGTTTGGTCGTACGATCGCGATGTTCGGTTAATTACGACGGAATGCGCATAAGCGCGAAAAACGATCCAAATTGCGTGACGAATGGATTTTTCTTATTCCAAATACTAAAGCATTATATTATAATGCTTACATAAGATTTTGGATGTCCGGATGTAGTCAGAACGTAAGTTATGCGCGAAAGTGCAAACTTGGGCACTTTTTGACGCTTTTTGTCCCTGGATGACCCAAAAGTTTATTTTAGCACACCGAACCCCTCAAAGCCTATTTCTAAGCTATGTAAAGGATATTTATGGTATGTTTAACTTATGGCCATGTTCTAGAATGTCTGTTACAGTTCAAATTGGCATACTTTCGCAGTTTGTCGAATTTAGTCCCTGTAAGCGATTTAACTTGAATTTTCCATACCAAAGCCTTCAAAACTTATTTCTAAGTTATGTAAAGGTTATTTAAGGTATGTTAAGCCTATTTCACTATTCCGGAGTGTTCTTTGCATTAAACTGGTTATATTTACGCATCAGTGCGCGTATAACCTTCCAGAAAGCGATTTAGAGCTTGAAATCGAACAAGAATTGATATGTGCAAAAGATACACATATTTATACAGATCCCAAGTATGAAATACAATATTTCATTGGATTGGTATTTGTTTGATGGTCGTAGTGACCTAGGTGTCACATTATAAGTTTTTCTAACAAACTCTCCCAACCCAATGTGGTTTATCATGTTTAGCATTCGGAATTTTGAAAATCAGCTTTTCAACATCAGTTGTCGAAAATAAGATGAAATTAAATCTTTTTGAATTTTAAAAAAATTATGCTAAAACACACTAAACTCTTTTTGGATTTAAGGAAATAAACTATATACAAACATATTTTTGTGAGTTTGCGTTAGAGGATCATATCAGTTTAATGAGACAAGTCAGCTGCACCGTTGATCTAAAAGTTACCACTTAAAGTATTTAAACAATTCACCCTAGATCATCGATATTGTGATCCACTTAAACTCCTCTAAGATGTTCGTAATGCTTAGATAGCACTAAAGTCTTATGCGCCCCACGATCTTAGCATATCCCCTCATCATGCAATACGCTAACTCAAGTAATGCACTTAAACTTTCATCAACTATGATTTATGTAAAAATAACGCAGAATGTTTAAACATTAACAATCAGGTTGATACTTCTGTATACGCAGAGAAAGTCCAATGTTTAAACAAAATAAGAAATAAAAACAAGTTGAAGTTGTTTAGGCTTTAACCACCAGGTCGATACTCCCGTATACGCATAGGTGATCCAAAGCTTAAACGAAACACCAAAGAAAATAAAGAAGAACGTTTAGGCAATAGCATCCAGGTCGATACTCCCGTATACGCAGAGGATGTCCAATGCTTAAACAAAATAAAGAAATAAGACAATTTTAAATCTTTGCAAAATGAAAACACAGAATCACAGTGACTTTTCAGCAAAGTTGTGAAAGCTCACAAACTTAACCGGTTTTATGTCCTAAGACAATCATCAATTACCGAGCAGGCACACAGTCAAGAAGGACAAAACTAAGTACTATACGTTCGACCGTGTTTCTCACAAGACTTAGGCTTTTTGTTTTATGTTTGTATCATTTTCGCAAAACTACTAGTCTTAGCTGAGCCTATCGACACATCCCTAGTGAAACTGTTTAAAACTTTATAAAACTTTTCATTTCTCTAGCGTGCACTGATAGTCCACTGATGTACTATCATTTCCTCTTTTTACACAAAACTCATTTTAAATTTTTCGATGTTTTTGAATTTTATAGATTTTATCATGTTTTTGGATTTTTCAAATTTTCGAAATTTCTAAAATTTTCTACTCCCCATAAATCAAAATACGTTTCAATTTTGATTTTCCGGGAAAATTTGAAAACAGACTGTACAAATAAAATGACAACATGATGAGAATTACTTCAATTCTCCATTCACTTGGCATAAACAATCAGAACTCCCCCTGACCACAAACTATTTTCCCATTATGATTTAAAAACACTTAAGTTTGTTTTAATCAAAATGGTTTTTCCAGAAAATTAGTTTTGTTGATTTTACACATCATGGGGTTTCATCACATTGTTTCCTCAACCACTTGTAAAAACATTTTCCTTTTCTTTATCACTTGTATGATCAGCTCTCATCAACCACTTGTAAGTTGACATAATAACCACTTGTAGGTATAACAGTATCACAGATTTAGAAATTCTCTAGAAAGATGTCGATTCCTACTCCCAATTACCAACATGGGAGTTCCGGCAATGCGGAATTTTTTTCTTCGCAAAAACATTTTATCAAGAAAAATGTCGATTCATGCTCCACGATTACCACTTGGGAGCTCCGGCAAGTCGAGTTTTTTATTTAAAAAGATCCACCCAAGCCTGACGATCCTTGGGTTTGCCAATTTTTTGCTTTAAATTTCCGTTTGACAATGATGGAAAGTTTGCATCATCCATTGTCGACACAGAATTATCATTTTTTACCTCAATTTGTGGCTCCTCTGACTTTGACGAGTCAGATTCATTGCCAGAATGTGGCTCCTTTGTTTCTTTGCCAGAAATTGGCTCCTTTGTTTTTGAAGAAACAAAATCATTGCTAGAAAGTGGAACCTAATCCTTACTTGATTTAGGTTTTCCAAGTTCATAAACATGTGTCATGAACGACGTTTCACAATTTCTTTTATATTCAAACCCTTTTATAAAAATTTTGTCTGAAAATTTAACTTTCTTTTATTTTTTTAGTGTTTGATTGACCAATTTTTCTTTCTTTATTCTCTCTTTTGTCCTCAGATTTGTATCTGATGAATTCGTTTTACTTGACTGGTCATTTTTTGTTGAGTAAAGCAATTTATCAGAACTTTTATCTGAATCAACAGTTGTATCCGAGGACAAAATCTTTGCAAGATACTCCATTGCTTTCTTTCTTTTCTTTCTCAGTCTATTTTTCTGCCCATGTGACAACTTCACTTTCTGTTCTTTGGGGTTTTCTTAAATTTTGACTGTTTTCTTCACTATTCTCTGAGATTCAGCCCTCGATCTTCTCTTTGATCTCATTGGGCAATCTCTGGCAATATGACCTTTGATTTGACATTCATAGCATCTTCTTGTCACAATTCTCTGACTCTGGCAGTTAACAACAATGTGTCCTATAAAACCACATTTGTAACACACCTTGTTATCGTACCATTCTCCACTTTCATACCAAACATTTAAATCGTAACACTGTTTGGCCTTGTGGTGATGATGACTTCTCCATTTTCTATCATCACAAAGATTTGTCTCTGAAGAGTCTTCATTCCATCTTCTCCTATAAGCTTGATTTGACTTTTGAGCACTATGGTCAAACCTGCCCCACTTATTACCAACTTTTTGTGAGTTTTGATTTTTAAATTTTTGTGAATTTTTATAAAAATTGGATGATTGAACTGATAATCTTTTATTATTGCTTTGCAAATTTTTAGAATTTTGGTTTTGTTTTTGTTCCACATTCTTCTTAAAAGGTTTTTGCGTTGAGCATTCACCTTTTTCAATAGATTGAAAAACAGTTTCTTGAAAATTTTCTTTTAAATTCAAAAATATTTTCTTTTTATCATCTTCATCATCAGATCTATCATCACAATCTTCAATTATGATTTTATCATAATTTGTGACATCGTCACTTATTGAAATTTCCTCTTTATTTTCATTGACCGGTTTTGGACATATATAATCTGGTATTAACGACGAGGTCACAAAATCGTTCAATTTCTTTTCTAAATCATCAATTTTATTTTTAGCACTCTTAACTTCATTTTCAAGTTGAGTTATTTTCTCAAGATGAGAATTTATTGCTTTTTGATTTTCAATATTATTTTTATCTAAAACAAATTTTTCATTTTTTAAAAATTTTATTTGATTTTTAAAAAAAAATTCAATTTTCATTTTTCATTTTCTAAAAATGTTATTTTATTTTGAAAATCTTTTTCATTTTCTTTTAAAATTTTGTTTTCTAATGTCAAACTTTCTACATCTTTTAGAAGTTTGACATTGTCTGATCTTGATTTATCACATTTTGAGCAATTATAAGGCATCTTTTTAGCCTCAGCTTCCTTCTCGTCTTTGAAAGCTGGAATTTCTTTAACCTGCCTCTTTACCACTCGAACATATTCATCATCACTATCATATGAAACTTTTCTTTGACAATATTTAAGTTTTCGAATTTCTTCAACATCATCATCACTCTCTTCATCTGATGAGTGATCAAACATAGGTACTTTCTTGAAGCCCTTTCTGTTGAAACTGATTCTTCTTCTGTCTTTATAGGAATGAATTGCTGAGATTCATAATACACATATGCCAATTCTTCTTCATAATCCATGTTTCGGTGTCAAAGGTTCACAAAATAGACTATTCAAACGAACTGGTTAATTCAAACGAGCTGGCCACCTTCAAACCGTGCGAACTGATTCAGTATCAACCCGTGCGAACTGGGCTTTTTCAAACTGGTGGGACCTGGAAGTCAAGTCGTGCGAACATGTGTTCAAGGTTCAGTCCGTGCGAACTGGTGTTCAAGGTTCAGTTCGTGCGAACTGGTTTATTTGTTTCACGCGACCTGATCTAAAATCCAAACGACCTGGTTTGATGCGACCTGAATCTAGTGCGAACTGAGCAATCCTTGGAACGAACTGAGACACTTCATGCGAACTGAGTGTATCAGTTCGTGCGATCTGATGAAACTTCAAACGAACTGAACATTTTGATCAACTTTAACCAGTTTTAGGTCGATTTTAGGTCTAATTTTTTCACATATTGTTAAAAACAATGTTTCGCTTGTTATGTGTAAAAATCAGTCCATTTCAACCGTAAGAACTCCGTTAATTTTGAAAAATAGAGTAGAAAGTGAGTAGAAATAAAAAATTCTCTGAGAAAACAAGCTAAAATGGTAAGAACTCCTCCTCCTGAGCTCTGATACCATTTGTGAGGATCGTTTGGGACGACCTAACGAGTCGTTTAGAAGAGTTCTCGGTCTAATCAAAGGCGGAATTCATTGATTAGACTTTGCTTCAGCTTGAATTACGCTTAGAAGTAGTTTAATTGTCTTTGGTATTGATTTGAACAAGTTACACGAGCTGGAGACACTTCGGCAGAGCTTCGCTACCAGAATCAGAAAGTTACAAATGAGAGACCCAAGACTCCTATTTATAGAGGATCCAGTTCGTACGAACAACCCTTCATGCGACCTGGCCCAATTCGTGCGAACTGGCCTGTTCGCACGAACTGGACCACTTCGTGTGAAGTACTTCGTTTGTTCCGAAATGTTTCCCGTTTCTATCGTTTTACACGCCCTGGTCCATCCATTACATTACACGACTCGATACAAGACGAAGTCAACAGACATATGCACCAACATCGGGTGATCACCGACATTCGTTTCGCATTTTAACCGTTACGTGATAAGCGTTTATCTTACCGTTGCCAACATAATTTTTATCAAAGTTTAATTTTACCAACTCATTAAATTTCACCCATAAACATCATAACCAGTCAAATACAGCCCTGTTACCTATTAACAACACATGTTACAATTGTACGGTACGGCCTGAAAAGCCGGGTGTCACAATTTGTTCATTACCTCGAACAAACAAACGATACACAGTGACTAATCAAAGTAAATGGGTCAATATAATGTATCGCGAAGACCTCCTTTAGCCTATAAGTGGACACTCATCCCAAGAGTTCCCAGGTAAGAGTGACTGGTCCGATTATGTGGATTTGTACGAACACTCTAGCCTTAGACAGAAAACTCAGGATACAGACATCCACCCTTCCAGATTGCATGTGTTCACATTATCTAGACCCAAACTTTGACGATATTTTGAAAACTTTGAAGGTTCAAAACCTTATAATAAATCATCTACGAAGAGATGATTAGTTTTCAAATCGGATTTGTTATTGTGTTCTCGTTGTGGTTATCACCTAAAGATAGGTGACTGTATTGTTTTAAAATCTAAACGCAATAAAACTTGCGTTAGGGTCCTAGAAGAAGTTATAGTCTAGGTCAAAGCATTACTAATAACCTAATTCCCTATAACCATGAGCTCTGATACCAACTCTTCTATCACACCCCGACCGCGTAAAACAACGAAAACGCGGCGGAAACATCGGGGAGTGGAGCGACAAAATTATTGTTTCACAACCATGGATCAAAATGTTTCGTTTTTTTAATTGTTAAATATTTACATTGTCTTAAAATTAAAAACAAACAAGTTCACATCTCGACTATCATCATTATTAAGTCACTAAGGCCTTGTCCAGTCCTAAGTGAGCATGCATCCTAGTCTCAGTCAACATCGTTCAACACTACCCGAAACATATGTAAAAATAAAGTCAGCAAAGAAATGGCGGTGAGCACATAGGTTTTATGAGAGTGTCAGATTCATGGCTCGTATACATGTTGCAAAAACTCGTACAACTACTTGAGTTGTTATTTGAAAACCTTGTTTTGTAAGACATTTATATTGTAAAATGAATAACCAAGTCAAAACAGATTGGTTATAGTTTATAAAAATCTCGTTGCCATGAATCTTAACCCAAAACATTTGTTTATGTAAACTAAAGCGTAATTCGTTCTCGTAATAAAAACTCGTATAGTTTATATCATATAGTAAATATCGTTCGTCCAAGTGAACTAAATAACGCCACAGAATGTAATATGATAAAAGCACATATATATAAGAAGTACCAACGGCGTATCTACCATGCTTTTAGCACATTACACTCATCCCATTATCTAATCACATACCAAAAATCCATCGTTTAAATTGTTTAACTTGTTCTCGTTATAGACCATCGTTCATTTGTTCAAATCGTTCATAATCGTTCAATCGTTCAAAATCGTTCAATCGTTCAAATCGTTCTCGTTTTAATTGTGAAAAATACTTTTGGTCGTCTCGCTTATAACATTCAGACCTTCGCAACTCGTCCATCATTCAACTGGTATTAACAAACCACCGTAGGGTAAGTTAACAATCATCAGGTTCAGTCGTTACCCACATAACCCCCATACATAACCTTGGGTGCAGTCCGATAACGGGATTTGTTAGACCCTATGGTACCATAACCTAATACTGGTCGGCTAGATCATTGTTAATGAATGTCATTCGTTATGTAAATACGTCCAACAAGTTCGTTCACATTATCGAAAATCATTGTGTTTAATATAAACCATAGTATTCGTTTTTGAAATCATCGTTGAAAGCATTGTTTAACACATATGAATCACCCCAAAACAATCGAAAACAGTAAAATAGGGGAACTATGTACTCACATCGTAGTGCAAAGTATCCTTGATTAAATGAACTAACAAAGCTCAAGTAAACCAAGGAATTCAAGTAGCACCTAGTAATCGGGTCGCTAAGTTAATAAATCGATAACTAAATCGGAAGATCGGATAGAATGAGGTCTCGTAAACCAAATGAGTATTGTAACTCATGTGATATGGTTTAACAAAGCCTACATTCTAAATCAGAACCTATCCTAAGTGCTTACGGCCCGTTACGACCCATTAAGGTAGCTTACGCTACTTTAACGCGTCGTTCGCGTGAATGCGTGTTCGAGATGCCTAACTAGTGCTATGACAAGTATTATATTCCCTAACATGTTCAAATATGTTGCATAATCAGTTTAAATGGCAAAATTTAAGTTGCATATGCTTAAATTCCAATTATGCATGAAAAGGGCACTTTGGTCATTTTCCTAAGGCATATAAACTACCTATCATACAACTAATTAAACTAAGTAACCATAAGTTATAACCTCGGAAGGTTATTCCCTATACAACTATGGTCACAAAATATGCTTGGTCGGATCCTAATGATCGACCAAACGGGTCGGGTTCGAAAGTCTAAGCGGTTGTTAAGATCGCTTATCTTATGACCCTATACAAGAACTAGACTAAAAGTGACGAGTTAAACATGTTAAAACATGTTTAACTAAGTAAGAAAACAAGTTTGATATTAAAACAAAGTGTTTTGATACCCGAAAATAGCTTCGTCATAAAATACGCATAAATACGTATTTTGACCGAAACTTTGACTCGTCACTTCGACTAATTAATGTGGTAATCAGTAGGTATAGTCACAAGGGACTATAACCATCGTGATTACACTCACATTGCAATGTTTGAATGAACTTTGTGTTGACCAATTCATGGTCAAAGCATAAATTCAAAGACTATTTGACTTTCATGCATAAAAAGCAATAACAAGCATGGAAAAAGCTTACAAAAGGTCCAAGCAAGGAAGAATTGATCTAAAATACTCAGGTATGAAGCCTTAGCTTCAACTTGGAGCAGTTTTGATCAATTTGTGCGAGGAATGAGAATGAAAAAAGTGGGTATTTATAGGATGTCTTGAGTTAACAAGATATTTACAAGTGTTTTTGAGCAAATCAAGGCATGATCTCAACCATACACTTGTGGCACATAGTTTATAATACAATGGGATCTCAAAACAAGTCCATTGTATCCAAAATCAGGGGTCAAAAACTATTAGAACAGGCTGTAAAGGCCAGATTCAATGTTTCTGTCTGGTAGTCTGTCGTGCCCCGCATAGAAGGAGGCGTGATCCTTCGCGTCCCGCTAGGTATAGTTTGACAGCTTGGCAGATTTGGTCCCTGCAAAGCATATAACTTGGATTTTGATGTTTTTAAGACCCGTTAACCCCATTTCAAGGCTCTACAATGAAGTTAAAGCATAGGGAACATGAAATATGCTTGAAAACATCTAGGATGTCGGTTCGTTTGGTCGTACGGTTGCGTTATTCGGTTAATTACAATGAAAACTCGAATGGACGCGAAAACGATCCAAATTAAACGACGAATGGAATTTTTGCATTCCAATCACTAAAATAAAATATTTTAATGATTACAAAAATTTTTGGTTGTCCGGATATGTTCAGAACGTAAGATATGCGCGTAAATGCAAACTTATGCACTTTTTGATGCTTTTAGTCCCTGTTGATCAGTTAAGCACATTTTCGCATACCGAACCCCTCAAAGCCTATTTATAAATTATGTAAAGGATATTTAGGGTATGTTTAGCTTTTGATCAAGTTCCGGAATGTTTGTTACTATACGAATCGGCATACTTTCGCAGTTTGTCACAAATAGTCCCTGTGATCGAATAAACTTGTTTTCGACACACCAAACCCTCCAAAACTTATTTCTAAGTTATGTAAAGGTTATTTAAGGTATGTTAAGCCTATTTCACTATTCCAGAGTGTTTGTCACATTAAAATGATTACATTTACGCATAAGTTTGCGTATAACTTTCTAGAAAGCGATATAAAGCTTGAAATCGAACTAGAATCAAATCGTAAAATCGTCAAACACAAATACACGTATATTAACACCAAAACACATCGTTTTATTGATAATTGATATTTTTTTACATCGTACATCATTTACAGAGCACATGTGTCAAAGCTGGGTTCCTATAAACCTTGCATTTGTATAAAGTGTTAGCTCAGGTAAATACTCTTAACCTATTTTGTGAGTGAAGTATGTCTATCGCTTGTATCAATCACATAACGTAGCTAGAACAAGTGAAACAATACTGGTGAAGTGTTGAAGAAAACAAGATTTGAAACAAACGCAGCTTTGTATGAAGCTAGTTGCTTCATACGAAGCCACCACATCATCCCTTGTTCGAACTTGGAACTCTATAAATAGGGGTCTTGGGTTCTAACGACAGTGGAGTTTGATCATTTTCACACGAAGCTCTGTCAATTTGGTTTCATGGTGTAAACATTATCAGATTAGTAATAGAAACCGATTATATTTACATCTTGTGTTCTCATCAACGTACGTGATTGGATTCCGCACATATCACGTGGCGGTACGCATTCATCGGTTAGAGATTTAGTCCGGAAAACGAATTCACAAGTGATATCAGAGCGGGTGACTGTTTGCAAGGATCAAAGATAAGAAGATTGTAGTTTCTACATCAGATTCAGAGCAAAATCATCATATCTTCTTCTACACTTCTTCTACTTTTCTTCTTGAAACTTAAATCTCATATTCACGAAGTTTTAACGGATAAAATTGGATGATTTTTAAGTATGTTGTGAGAAAATTGTTTTTGAATAACCCTACAAATTTTCAAATTAAAATTCAAAAAATCAAGATCAAACCAGTGAAAAACTATGAAAATCAAGAACTTGTTTCTCGCAGCTTAGGTTCGTACGAACCCACGCTTTACCTTCGAACGAACGCACTTTCGTATTTGTTTTGAGAATTGTTCTAGCTTCGTATGAAAACGACTTCGTATGAACTCAGTGATACAGCTTCGTACAAAGTATTCCAGCTTCGTATGAACGTTGATTTTTGTTGATTGATTTTTAGATTTAATCAAGTGCTTGATTGTTTCTTTGCAGGGGATTATAGCTGAAGAGTTTTATAACATGTTCTACAAGGCTTATACTTCAGAGTCTTCAGAAACATCGACTGTCACACCAAAAAGCATTTTGAAAGCTATAACCGAAAATATTAATCATGATAATTTTTATGGAACTAACTCGAAACCACCAAAACTTGATAGTATCGAGGATTACACTTGGTGGAAAGAACGTTTTATTAACTGGGCCAAAGCTTATGGGCATGAGAGTTGGTTTTGTCTAGAATTCAGGTATAATAGACCAGTTGGGGATAAAAACGAAGAAATTCCACATAAAAGCTTATCAGTTGAAGACAAAAAGAATTTTTTGTATGAACAACGAATGATTGCCTTAATCCAACAGTCGATCAGAGATGACACCTTTGTTTTACTTAATCATGATGGGTCATCAAAATCTGTGTGGGAAGCATTACGGGTTAAAGCTGGGGGTGGGAAACAAATAAAAAAGAATAAAATTAAATTACTTAAAAAATAATTTGATTTGTTTGATGGTATAAAAGTTGAATCTGTAAGAAAAATGATTGAAAGATTTTGTCACCATAAAATTGAACTTGACAGATTTGGAATAACAAAAACCATGAGGAAATTATTGATAAAATCATTGAAGCTTTGCCACGTGCTGATCATTAGCAAACATTTGTGTTTATTTTGAAAAGTTATGTGTTGTATGATACAATTACTTTGGATGCTTTAATTGAAAACATTGAAAGTCATGAGCTTGAGCTGCAAAAGCAAAGCAAAATGAGCAACTCTTCGTATCAACAGAGTGTAGGTCTTTACTACAGGGTCAGTGTACCTTCGGTGTCAGTCAATGAGTCACCAAAGACTGCCTTCAGTGTTGAAAAGTCAAAAGATTCTCAGAAAAGCTCATCTAGCTATAATCCAGGGTATCATTAGTCTTCAATAGCTTCAAACTCAGAAGAACCAGATGAGATTCTTTGCAACATTGATCTAAAGTTGACAAATTCTCCAGCAAGGAGCATCAATGCAGCTAAACAACAAATGAGTTTCTTGGCATCAATTCTGGAATCATACGAAAGTCTGGCAGCAGGAAGAATCGGAAATCCTGAGCTAACAAAGGAAGATTACAACCAGATAGATCCAAAGGAGATGGAACTCATTGATATCAGGTGTTGTTTGGCTAGTGGCATTCGAAGAGCTAAGAGGTTCATGGAGATAACAGGTAGGTAGGATCTGGGAGGTTTGCTTAGCACAAAGCTTGGCTTTGACAAGGCAAAAGTGACATGTTTTCGATGTAAGCAAAAAGGTCATTTCAAGAGGGAGTGTGTTAACCGTGAAGTAGCTAATCATGGAAATCCTTTTCATGATGATTACTACAAAAAGGAAATTTATCATAAAACCGGTGAACATACTTCTTGAGAAAGTCTAAAGCAGATTACTAGAAATTCATCAAAAGATAAATCACTAGCTTTAGTGATACGTGATCAGGTTAAACCCAAGATTGAACATGCCAAACACAGGGTCATTCTGGAAGATGAAGGGTTTAATTGGAATGATTATCTTGATGATGATGATGATGATGAAACTGCTTTAGTGGCTGAAATGAAACAGAGTGCATTTGTAGCAGTGGTGAAAGAAAGGATGAAAGAAGAAATTCTAAAAGAGAAAACATACAGAGAAAGATGTATTGTTGATTACATAATTCAAGAAATGGAGCAAGAGTACCAAGAAGCAAGGAATTATGGAAGGTACGATAAGAAGCGAGAGTGTTACGTCAACAGCAAAGGAGAACCTCTTGTTCATCCAAGCAGAGTGGTGTATAACGACGTTCTTGCAGTAATTCCTCTATCCGGCGAATGCTATTCAAATTTCGTGAAAGATAAAGATTATGTGAAAAAGCTAGATAAAATCATCAGAGATGTGATGACAGCAAGTCTAAGACAGAGAGATGAAGAGAGGATGAAGAAGAATGTTGAAACTTTGGTGGATGAACTGAAGAAGGTTGCTGAAGAAGAGAAAGTGAAAGTTGAAAAAGAAGAAGAAGCAGTTGGTGAAGAAAAACTGAAGTCAATAGAAGAAGCTGTTACTGAAGAACAACAAAATGAAGAGGATCTGAAGAAGAAGAAGAAAGAAGAAGCTCATGAAAAGTTGGATAAGTCGGTTGATGTAGCTGGTAATGATGAATTTGTTACTGAGGAGCAGATGGAAAAGAAAGCTGATCAAAATCAGAAGGCAGAAAAAGTCGAGATGTCGATCACTGAGGTAAATAATTCATCTGAATCTTCTGAAATCTTAAACAAAAATGTTGAATAGTGCAAGAAATGCATGGAAACGTGTAGTGCTTGTACTGGGAAAGATGAGAAATTCATAACAAGAGACATTGAATTTACTAAAATTGAAAAAGTTTTCAAAGATAAATGTAAAGAGATGTTAGAAAACGAAAAAGTTTTGAAAGATAATGATGAAATACTGACACAAAAATGTAAAGTCTTAGAAAAAGAAATTGAAATTTTGAAAGAAAAATGTTCAAAAATGACTGAAGAGTGTTTACAAAAAGAAAATGTAGTTCAAGAAATAAAAAAAGAATATGATTCAATAAAACTTGCATATCATATTACAAAAGAGTCATATAATGATGTGAAAAGTCAAATGAAACTTGTACAATCGAGATTGAAACATTATTCTGAAACATCTGACACACTTAAGGGACAGTATGAAATTAAACAACAAGTTGTAAATTCTTATATTGAAGATGTTGCTAAGCTAAAACGTCAAATAGCTTATTTAGAACAAGATAATAATAAGTTGCATAGTTATAAAGCTTCATCATATGTTCTAGAATGTATTTTCAATTTAAAACCGGATGATAAAGATTCTAAACAAAACAAGAAAGGAATTGGATCAGAATATCACCAGGTTCCATCACCGTTTGAGGAAAAATTCACATTCTATGATGACGAGAAGGTGGAAAAAGCTTTCAACATGATTGATCAATTGCTAGATAATATTGGCATAACCTATTCCAAATCTGATGATTCTAGTGATTCAGAGGTGGTAGGTAAGGTCATTGAAAGTGTTTTAAAGAAGAGTCTACTGAAACAGTTATGTCACACCCTGGCTTTGCGGAAGCGTGGTTATTTTGGTGTGACTTCTTAATACCATAGCTTAATCATAACAAGCTATATGAAATAAAAACCATGCAAGATCATCCATTAAAATAAGTTTGAAGAGTAAAGAACCACAACATTGTCTTAACGGATATCACATCCTAACAAACATAAACAGTGTTCAAAAGACACAACACCAACAAGAAATAAACACAGTTTAAGAACTGTGACTCGTCCAGGAAAAAGTCACATCCCTTAAACTCGGATGACCTCGAAACTAGTGCAGCGGGAAAACGTGTCATACCGCGCCAGATCCTTTAATTCCCTGAAATACATGTAGGTTGAAAAAAAATCAACAATAATGTTGAGCGAGTTCATGTGTAAGTGAGTAATTATATAAACCTTTGTATGTATAAAAACCCTGGTATGTAGCAAATATGGAAAAAGAGATCACCAATGGTTTGCAAGGCCATTGATATGTGTGAAGTGCAAGTAGGAAGACTCAAACCTAGCAGATTTATGCGTTGGGTACAAAGTCACCCAGAGGTCCGTTCTGTTTGGGCCTGGGGCTGGGCTCGCTACACCCAGATAGATCTACCGCTCCTGCCCCTCGGTCCTACCCTGAGGATTAATGGCCTCAAGTTTCCGCCTACCCACTCACATGATCTGAACAATAACCCTCCTTACGCTAACCATACCATGTAAGAATTATTCGTAATCATAGTAACATGTATTTCACCCCCGCAGTTTAGAAAACTGAAAACAGTTAAGAGAAAAGGGGGACATGAACTCACTGTGGTGCGTCTCTACCAAGTATATCTCCTGATCAAGCAGCTGTGCGACGACCTACACGTACTAAATCTATTAGACGGACGGCCGTGCCTTAGCTTAAGGTTTAAGTTTTTGGGAAATAGTTAGACAACTATTTCGTGTTTATAGTTTTGTAAATACTTAGTAATTATTTTCCTTCCCAAGGATGGGGGATTTAATACATGCGTGTTCGTAAAATTCGAAATACATTATTAAGTCTCATTTAATATATTTTATTTCTTACTCCAAAATATAAATATTCTTCCCAAAAATATTATATTTTAATACATGTGATTCTCTCAAAATAATACTTTGACAAAAATACGCGCTCATAAATATTTTCTTAAAATGCGTAAGTTACGTTTTAAAGATTGGGTGGTAATAATTATACCGTTGTAACTTAGTAATTATTGTGAAGGCGTTTGTATTATTTTTATGTTCCGGGTAAAGTCCGGTTGTTCGGTTGGATAGTGATCCGTTAAAGTGCTTAACAAAGCTTTAAAGTGTCATTATTATTATTTTTAGTGACACAACTTATTCCCGACACTTTGGAAAGTGTCTAGTAATGTTTTTCTCATGTTTTGGCACTTTATTAGTTAGCTAGATGCTGAATTTTAATTAAAGTGCTGAATTTTGTACTTAAAGTACGTTTTAGTCACATCCGGTCACTGTAATCTCATTCCTAGTGACGCAGTTCTACAACCCTTATATCCCTACACTCACCACTAGTGTAGCAAACTATCTCAGGCTCTTACAGGCCTTAGAGGCAGTACCTGCCTAGTGCTAGTTATGACAGCACGTTTAATAGGTTATCCGTTCATTGTGCTACTGTGCTTTTGGTGCATCAAGGTTGTCACAAAGGTGCTGTAAGCAAAACATGGAGTGACAGCAAGTAAAGTATGATGCAAGTAAGTACATGTATCAGCATTCAAGTAGCAGTTTATCCACAAGTTCAAGTAAGCACAGTAATTAAGCAGTAATTAATTATTAATTAAGTCGTACGAATACCTGGTTTAGTGAGGGTTGTCACATTCTCCCCCCGTTAGAAAAATTTCGTCCCGAAATTTTAAGTTCTGCTTCTTGAAGCAGGGTTCTTGGGAAATAGGTCGGGGTATTTCTCTTTCATCCGGTCCTCACGCTCCCAGGTGTATTCAGGACCATGTCTAGCATTCCAACGAACCTTGACGAGCTTGACACTGCTCCGGCGGGTCTTGTTTACTTTCCAATCCGTAACCTCAACAGGTTCTTCAACGAAATGGAGCGTGTCGTCAACATGAATCTCGTCGGTGGGAATGACAACGGTATCTTGAGTTGGACTTTTCTTCAGGTTGGATACATGAAATGTATTGTGAACTCCATTCAGTTCAGCAGGTAAGTCCAGCTTGTATGCTACTAGCCCTATTCTTTCCAAAATTCTGAAAGGGCCAATGTAACGCGGATTCAACTTCCCACGCTTTCCGAAGCGTGCCACACCCTTCCAGGGTGAAACTTTCAATAAAACCACATCTCCAACTTGGAACTCCAAATGTTTCCGGTTTGGATCTGCATAGGCTTTTTGTCTGTCGCGAGCTGCTTCGATGCGTTTTCGAATCTGCGCAATCTTGTCTGTCGTCTCTTGGACGATTTCGGGACCAACAAGCTGCCTATCACCTGCGTCAGCCCAGCATAGGGGTTGTCACACCCCCAAAATCCACCTGCGGAATACCACTGCTTGGAGGCGTGACTGACCAGGATCCAGCCACCAATCATATTGAACATGTAAGTTAAAAGATATAAAAGTTAAACCAATACAATTGGTGTCCAAACAAAACATAGTTAAGTCGTAAGCGGAAGCATAAGTCTTAAATCAAAACATAAGTTTAATTGTTTCAAAGTTTAACATGGCACACAGCCGTCCATGTCCCACAACGACTCTCTTCCATGCAAGCTCCAGTTAAGTACCTATTGACCTGTAAAGCATGTAGTAACGAGTCAACAACAAGTTGAGTGAGTTCACGGTTGGGTGTTCGTTTTAAGTTGTTTTGAAAACAGTTTCCTTTATCTGGCAATCCTGCCGTGGGGGTTACCCCATAGTTGAAAACGTGACTTGTTTGTTCCCGGTTACTCTGGCAATCCAGCCGTGGGGGCTACCCCGTGTTAGTTATCTGGCATTTCGGCCGTGGGGGCTACCCCATGTATATACTAGACTCGTTACCATATCGACTGCTGACTGTAGTCATGTTTATGTGCCCTGAACTGTCAATGTCTATCATCATTGACGTGCCAGTAGTCCATTAGTTCACGCCCGTCCTCTGCGGGACGGTGTGAGGTTTGTCAAACCTAAATAGCGCTATCTAACTAATGACCCGCTCGCCATTGGCCTCGGCGATTAAGTCGATACAAAGATGAGGGACTTCGTGATAGAGTTTTGGTCTAGTACGAGTTATCTGTCCGTGAGGACGAGGAATTACATTCCTGAACCAATACTGTCCTACCCAAGGAGGACGAGGAACCCATGTTCCTTAACCCCATTCCCATCCCCTGGGAATCCCATGCTTTGTAGAGGGTGTGAACTCACCTTGGTTTGCTCGGCAGATATACAGAAAGGTCAATCAAGAAATATTGTGGTCACTCACGTCCTATCATAGTTGTATCACACAAATCAGGTTCGTATTCAAGCAGTACACGTATGTTTCTGGCACATTGCATTCAAGTATCATTCATGGCAGCCCAAACAACATTCACATTCAACAGTAACACATAAGGTCTATGCATTAGGCCCAAAAGTCCGGCCCAATCACCTAAGCCCGTAATCATGCAAGTCCAATTCAGCGTGCACAAGTGGGTGGTCTCGAGTCGAGACTGTACGGTCTCTACTCGAGACTGTGCGGCCTCGAGTTGTAGTCCACAAGGTTTCGAGTCGCAACTATGGTGATCTCGGGTCATGCATGAGGTGGTCTCGAGTCGCAACTGGACTCGCAAACGTGGTCTCGAGTCAAGATGTTTGGGTGTTGATCAAGTGTGGTCTCGAGTCGCAACTGGACTCGCAACCACGTTTTCGAGTTGTGCTGTTTTAGTCTCGAGTCGAGACTATGGGTTCTCGACTCGCAACCTGTGTCGCAACCGGGGATCTCGACTTGTCCTGTGGTGGTCTCGAGCCGAGACAGAAGGTTTCGGCTGGGGACATTTGCTGAATTCCACATTGTACTAGACCAATGGGATTTCACTGTTGTGATTTTATGTACTATCCAATGAGGTTCTACAAACATGTCTAATTGTCTAACAATTAACCAAAATGGATCAAACATGGCAATTTCAAATATCCATAACACATTCAACAAGTTCTTCACATATTCATCATGTTCTTCATTTTAGGGTTTTTAGCATAAATCTCTATGAACTTTAACATGATCATAACATGAACAACAATCAAACACTCCAACAACTAATCCGAATAATATGAACATAAGAGTATATAATCCGAATAATATGAACATTATGCAAGCCGATTTCATGAACATCAACCATTTATGGTTTAAATCACATTCAATCACGAAATATCATTAACTCATCATGCAATCAATCCGGAATCAAAGTATGATAGCTTATTAACATCATCATGCATAAACTTAACAAACCAACATATTATCAAGTCACACAAGATACATCATCATCAACCAAAATATCACATCATCATCATCAACAACAACCGAAATATAAACACACAATGGGAATCACTAACCGGTTAAAGGGTATGAGGGGTGAACTTCCAAATGTCGATTCCGAGCTTGAACCGAAGGTCCTAGTGTGCCGGTGTGGATCCGAGAGAATGAGAGGAGAGGTGATGTTGAGACTTAGGGTTTAATGGTTTCTAGAGAGAGAGTAGGGGAGTATGTGTGTTGTCCAAAGATGATAGTGTTGGTCATAAACAAGGATATATACTAGTTTCAAGTGGTGCACCCTAATGGGCTTTCGAGTGGGGTGGGGAGAGACACGGCCCAACCGGCCCATCAGTTACACTATTCACTCGAGACCGCATGGTCTCGAGTCGGGTTCTTGTGTCTCGGTTCATATATAAGTATACGCATACATACAAGCACATACACAATCATATAAGTTCACCTATATCATTCATCAAATCATCAAATCAGTTAGTCACTTAACGTTCAAGCATACAACGAAAGGTTCTAGATTTTGAGTTGTCACATCATCCCCAAGTTGAAAGAAATTTCGTCCCGAAATTTGGTAAGCACTCACTGAGGAAGCTAGTTAAGTTGTATGGTTTTCCCGGTTTTCCTGGGGTGTCACATCCACCCCCCGTTGATCTGGAATTTCGTCCCGAAATTCCGTAGCTTCAGCCTCAGTAGTGGGTGTACTGTTTGCGAACAGTTGGGGATACTTTTGTTTCATCTTATCTTCGCGCTCCCAGGTGAACTCTGGGCCGCGACGTGAGTTCCAACGAACTCGAACGAGAGGTATTCTAGTGCTCTTGAGGACCTTAACATCCCGGTCCGTGACTTCGACTGGTTCCTCGATGAATTGTAACTGCTCGTCGATAGTGAGTTCTTTCAGAGGAACTACGTGGGTCTCATCTGACAGACACTTCTTCAGATTCGACACGTGAAAAACGTTGTGAACTGCACCGAGTTCTGCTGGTAAGTTCAGTCTGTAGGCCACCCTGCCTATTTTCTCAATGACTTCGAAAGGTCCAACGTATCGTGGGTTAAGTTTACCTCGTTTACCAAAACGAACCACACCCCTCCAGGGTGAAACTTTGAGTAGTACCCGCTCCCCACAATCTGGAGCTCTAGTGGTTTCCTGCCCTTATCGGCGTAAACTTTCTGACGGTCGCGAGCTGCCGCCATGCGTTTTCGTATTTGAGCAATCTGTTCGGTTGTGTCTACCACATGTTCTGGACCAGTGATCTGACTATCTCCCACCTCTGCCCAGCAAAGAGGTGACCGGCATTTACGTCCGTACAATGCCTCAAACGGAGCAGCTTTAATGCTGGTGTGGTAGCTGTTATTGTACGAGAATTCCACAAGTGGCAGATGCTTTTCCCAGCGGTTGCCAAAGTCGATTACACATGCACGAAGCATGTCTTCTAAGGTTTGAATAGTGCGCTCGGACTGCCCGTCCGTCTGAGGGTGATACGCTGTGCTTATGTCTAATCGCGAGCCAAAGGATTTGTGCATTGCTTCCCACAGTTCTGACGTGAAACGTGCATCTCGATCCGAGATAATGGAGGTGGGCACCCCGTGCCTCGAAACAACTTCCTTGAGGTATATTTCTGCAAGAGTGGAGAATTTATCCATCTCCTTGATAGCCAGGAAGTGTGCAGACTTGGTAAGTCGGTCCACGATTACCCAAATAGTATCGTTTCCGCGCTGGGATCTAGGTAGGCCAGTGACAAAATCCATGGAAATTTGCTCCCATTTCCATTGAGGTATCTCTGGTTGTTGGAGTAGGCCTGAGGGTTTCTGGTATTCAGACTTGACTCTCACACAAGTCAAACACTTGCTGACGTAGGTCGCTATGTGGGCCTTCATGCTAGGCCACCAATACGTAGTTTTGATATCGTGGTACATTTTATCCGATCCAGGATGTACCGAGTAGCGAGACTTGTGTGCTTCATCCATCACAAGCTCTCGTAGGTTGCCATAGAGTGGGACCCAAACGCGTCCCGTCACGTAGTAAGCACCGTCTTCTTTCTGTTCTAAGTGTTGCCTTGATCCGCGTAGGGCTTCAGCCCTGACGTTTTCTGTTTTCAGTGCTTCTATCTGAGCAGCTCGTATCTGGGAAGGAAGGCTAGAATGGATCGTGAGTTGTAACGCTCGCACGCGCTTAGGCACAGTGTCCTTTCGACTGAGGGCGTCAGCCACAACATTGGCCTTGCCCGGGTGATACTTGATTGAGCACTCGTAGTCATTCAGTAGCTCGACCCATCGTCGTTGTCGCATGTTTAGTTCCTTCTGCTTGAAGATGTGCTCGAGGCTCCTGTGGTCGGTGTAGATGGCGCACTTGGTACCGTACAGGTAATACCGCCATAACTTAAGTGCAAAAACAACAGCTCCCAGCTCTAAGTCGTGCGTAGTGTAGTTCTTTTCATGAACTTTAAGTTGGCGTGAGGCGTAGGCTATAACCTTATCTCGTTGCATCAATACACAACCAAGACCTTGAATTGATGCGTCGCAGTAAACCACAAAGTCGTCAGTGCCCTCAGGCAGGGAAAGGATAGGCGCGCTGCAAAGTCTATCCTTTAGATGTTGAAATGCTAATCCCTGTGCGCTTCCCCAGCGATAAACAACGCCCTTCTGCGTTAGCGAGGTGAGAGGCTGTGCAATCTTAGAAAAATCCTTAATGAACCTCCTGTAGTAACCTGCCAAACCCAAGAATTGACGAATTTCCTTTGGTGTACGAGGTGCAGGCCAGTTCCTAATCGAATCTACCTTGGATGGATCAACATGAATCCCATCCTTGTTTACCACGTGGCCTAGGAAATGGACTTCTCGAAGCCAGAAGTCGCATTTCGAGAACTTTGCATAAAGCTGTTCTGTTCGAAGGAGTTCCAGAATAAGTCGTAGATGCTGCTCATGCTCTTCCCGACTCTTAGAATAGATCAGGATGTCGTCGATGAAGACTATAACGAACTTGTCTAGGTAAGGCTTGCACACTCGATTCATCAAGTCCATGAAAACTGCTGGTGCGTTTGTCAGCCCGAAGGGCATGACCAAAAACTCATAGTGCCCATAGCGAGTTCTAAAGGCTGTTTTAGAGACATCCTCTTCTCGGACTCTCAGCTGGTGATAACCCGATCTCAAATCGATCTTCGAATAGTAGCTCGACCCTTGCAGCTGGTCGAACAAGTCGTCAATACGCGGTAGAGGATAACGATTCTTCACCGTCACCTTGTTGAGTTCCCGGTAGTCGATGCACATTCTGAAGGTACCGTCCTTCTTTTTCACAAATAGTACTGGAGCTCCCCAGGGCGATGAGCTAGGACGAATAAAACCCTTATCCAAGAGTTCTTGTAGTTGCGTAGAGAGTTCTTCCAACTCTGATGGAGCTAAACGGTAAGGTGCACGAGCTATAGGCGCAGCTCCAGGAGCTAGTTCAATCTGAAACTCGACTTGACGATTAGGCGGAAGACCAGGTAATTCCTCAGGAAATACCTCCGGATAGTCGCGTACAACTGGAAAATCTTCTATCTTCTTCTCTTTCTCCGAGGTGTCAGTAACAAGAGCCAGAATGGCAGTGTGGCCCTTTCGCAAGCACTTCTGGGCCTTAAGGAGAGAGATGACGTTCTCAACGGCACTCCTCTTGTCGCCACGAATCATGAGAGGTTCACCACTAGAACCAGGAATACGAACAACCTTCTCGTTGCAAAGAATCTCTGCTCGGTGTTGGGATAACCAATCCATCCCAATGAAAACGTCGAAACTACCCAAGACGATAGGAATAATGTCGATAGAGAAGGTCTGGTCAGCGAGAATAAGTTTACAACCCTTGACTACGTGTGTGGCTTCTAAACTCTTACCGTTTGCTAGCTCTACAGTGTGCTTGTTGTTCAAAGGTGTTGGAATACGCTTAAGCATTCGACTAACTTCTAGTGACATGTAGCTAGTATCGGCACCCGAATCAAATAATACTGAAACATAAAAGTCGTCGAGAAGGAACTTACCCGCCACAACATTGGGGTCATTCCTTGCTTCACCCTGGCCGATCACGAACGCCCGCCCCCTGGCGCCATTGTTGTTGTTGTTCCCATTGTTACCATTCCCCTGATTGTTGTTGTTGTTGTTGTTCCGGTTCCTGTTCAGTTGGGGACAATCTCTCTTGAAGTGGCCTTCAGCTCCACACTGAAAGCATCCTTTGTTATCACCTTGCTGCTGCTGCTGGCGCTGGTTCTGTTGAGCTGGCTGACGATTCTGATTGGCGGGGTATAAGCTCCTGCAATCCTTTGCAGCGTGACCGGGCTTGTTGCACCGATGACAGTTGCCTTTGGTGCATGGCCCACTGTGGTGCAGGCTGCAGCGATTGCATTTGGGGTGATTCCCTTTGTACCCACCATGACTTTGACCACCAGATGATTGCTGACTAGGGCTCTTGTAGTCATCAGTCTTTCTTTGCTGAGACTGGGACTGAACAGAAGTCGACCCCTTACTTGAAGTTCCATCCCATTTCCGTTTGTTGTCACTAGAGGTACCAGAAGTAGTTGCAGCACCTATGCGCTTTGGTAACTTATTCTGCTCCACCGCTTGATCAGTGAGACGGTGAGCCAGCTGAACAACTTGCTGGATAGTGGCGAGGTTCGCTGAAGTCACATGGCTTTGGATCTCTGGCACCAAGCCCTTGAGAAAGAGTTCAATTCGCTTAAATGGAGGGTCCACCATAGTAGGACACAGTAAGGCAAGCTCATTTGATCTCTTAGTGTACGCCTCAATTTCTGACCCCGTCATCTTGAGGTTGAAGAACTCGACTTCCAGCTTATGAATGTCATCACGACTGCAGTATTCCTCCTTGATCATCTCTTTGAAAGTTTCCCACGGGGTGGCGTTGGCAGCAACCAACCCCAGCATTTGGACCTGAGCGTTCCACCATATGAGGGCTAAACCCTCGAGAGTACCGGTAGCATACTTCACCCTGCGCGCCTCAGGGCATTCACACATTTCGAAGACAGATTCTAGTTTCTCAAACCAGTGTAGGAGACCTACTGCTCCTTCAGTGCCGCTAAAAGTAGTTGGTCGGCAGTCCATGAAAGTCTTAAAAGTGCACACGGGTGGCTGAGCATGCTGACCTATCGTGGGTGAAAGAAAAGACAGAGTTTAACATAAAGGTTGGTTCAAGAGAGTAGGATTCTAAAGATCCTAGAATGAGTCAGAACGGCAGGATATACCTCCTGCGTGTGCAGCTGCCAGTGCTGTGGCAACTCGTTCGTTGATCAGAGCCGTCAACTGGGCTTGTGTCAGGTTAACGCGTCCAGACATGATCTTCATATCAAGAAGAACGTGAGTGAGAGGGGTTCGCGAAAGTGCGATGTCAGAAGTGAGTAAGTGCACATGTGTTCAAGCAACAGTAGTTATACTAACCAAGCATACCATGAGCAATGTACTATGTAACTAACAAGTAAGCAATATATACACAGATTATATCACCTAGAATGTCGAGCCTTGCATGTGGAGTGAAGCGTCGTTGTGGACCGTTGAGCACTGTACAGGTTATAGTCTGGTTTTAACGAAAACGTTTCTCCTTTATTAAAACCAAGTTCTCTATAACCAATGGCTCTGATACCAATCTGTCACACCCCCAAAATCCACCTGCGGAATACCACCGCTTGGAGGCGTGACTGACCAGGATCCAGCCACCAATCATATTGAACATGTAAGTTAAAAGATATAAAAGTTTAACCAATACAATTGGTGTCCAAACAAAACATAGTTAAGTCGCAAGCGGAAGCATAAGTCTTAAATCAAAACATAAGTTTAATTGTTTCAAAGTTTAACATGGCACACAGCCGTCCATGTCCCACAACGACTCTCTTCCATGCAAGCTCCTGTTAAGTACCTATTGACCTGCAAAGCATGTAGTAACGAGTCAACAACAAGTTGAGTGAGTTCACGGTTGGGTGTTCGTTTTAAGTTGTTTTGAAAACAGTTTCCTTTATCTGGCAATCCTGCCGTGGGGGTTACCCCATAGTTGAAAACGTGACTTGTTTGTTCCCGGTTACTCTGGCAATCCAGCCGTGGGGGCTACCCCGTGTTAGTTATCTGGCATTTCGGCCGTGGGGGCTACCCCATGTATATACTAGACTCGTTACCATATCGACTGCTGACTGTAGTCATGTTTATGTGCCCTGAACTGTCAATGTCTATCATCATTGACGTGCCAGTAGTCCATTAGTTCACGCCCGTCCTCTACGGCACGGTGTGAGGTTTGTCAAACCTAAATAGCGCTATCTAACTAATGACCCGCTCGCCATTGGCCTCGGCGATTAAGTCGATACAAAGATGAGGGACTTCGTGATAGAGTTTTGGTCTAGTACGAGTTATCTGTCCGTGAGGACGAGGAATTACATTCCTGAACCAATACTGTCCTACCCAAGGAGGATGAGGAACCCATGTTCCTTAACCCCATTCCCATCCCCTGGGAATCCCATGCTTTGTAGAGGGTGTGAACTCACCTTGGTTTGCTCGGCAGATATACAGAAAGGTCAATCAAGAAATATTGTGGTCACTCACGTCCTATCATAGTTGTATCACACAAATCAGGTTCGTATTCAAGCAGTACACGTATGTTTCTGGCACATTGCATTCAAGTATCATTCATGGCAGCCCAAACAACATTCACATTCAACAGTAACACATAAGGTCTATGCATTAGGCCCAAAAGTCCGGCCCAATCACCTAAGCCCGTAATCATGCAAGTCCAATTCAGCGTGCACAAGTGGGTGGTCTCGAGTCGAGACTGTACGGTCTCTACTCGAGACTGTGCGGCCTCGAGTTGTAGTCCACAAGGTTTCGAGTCGCAACTATGGTGATCTCGGGTCATGCATGAGGTGGTCTCGAGTCGCAACTGGACTCGCAAACGTGGTCTCGAGTCAAGATGTTTGGGTGTTGATCAAGTGTGGTCTCGAGTCGCAACTGGACTCGCAACCACGTTTTCGAGTTGTGCTGTTTTAGTCTCGAGTCGAGACTATGGGTTCTCGACTCGCAACCTGTGTCGCAACCGGGGATCTCGACTTGTCCTGTGGTGGTCTCGAGCCGAGACAGAAGGTTTCGGCTGGGGACATTTGCTGAATTCCACATTGTACTAGACCAATGGGATTTCACTGTTGTGATTTTATGTACTATCCAATGAGGTTCTACAAACATGTCTAATTGTCTAACAATTAACCTAAATGGATCAAACATGGCAATTTCAAATATCCATAACACATTCAACAAGTTCTTCACATATTCATCATGTTCTTCATTTTAGGGTTTTTAGCATAAATCTCTATGAACTTTAACATGATCATAACATGAACAACAATCAAACACTCCAACAACTAATCCGAATAATATGAACATAAGAGTATATAATCCGAATAATATGAACATTATGCAAGCCGATTTCATGAACATCAACCATTTATGGTTTAAATCACATTCAATCACGAAATATCATTAACTCATCATGCAATCAATCCGGAATCAAAGTATGATAGCTTATTAACATCATCATGCATAAACTTAACAAACCAACATATTATCAAGTCACACAAGATACATCATCATCAACCAAAATATCACATCATCATCATCAACAACAACCGAAATATAAACACACAATGGGAATCACTAACCGGTTAAAGGGTATGAGGGGTGAACTTCCAAATGTCGATTCCGAGCTTGAACCGAAGGTCCTAGTGTGCCGGTGTGGATCCGAGAGAATGAGAGGAGAGGTGATGTTGAGACTTAGGGTTTAATGGTTTCTAGAGAGAGAGTAGGGGAGTATGTGTGTTGTCCAAAGATGATAGTGTTGGTCATAAACAAGGATATATACTAGTTTCAAGTGGTGCACCCTAATGGGCTTTCGAGTGGGGTGGGGAGAGACACGGCCCAACCGGCCCATCAGTTACACTATTCACTCAAGACCGCATGGTCTCGAGTCGGGTTCTTGTGTCTCGGTTCATATATAAGTATACGCATACATACAAGCACACACACAATCATATAAGTTCACCTATATCATTCATCAAATCATCAAATCAGTTAGTCACTTAACGTTCAAGCATACAACGAAAGGTTCTAGATTTTGAGTTGTCACAGGGGTGATCGACACTTGCGTCCGTAAAGAGCTTCAAATGGCGCGGTTCCAATGCTGGTGTGGTAGCTGTTGTTGTATGAAAATTCGACCAATGGTAAATGTTTATCCCAGCTACCACCAAGATCCATTACACATGCTCTCAGCATATCCTCCAGTGTCTGAATAGTTCTTTCACTTTGACCATCAGTTTGCGGATGAAACGCAGTGCTCAGATTTAATTGTGAGCCAAAAGCTTCTTGGAAGGATTGCCAAATCCTTGATATGAAACGTCCATCTCTATCAGAGATGATCGAGAGAGGTACTCCATGGCGCGTGACGATATCTCTCATGTATATTTCTGCCAGTTTACTGGTGTTATCCTTCTCTTTGATTGGCAGAAAGTGTGCGGACTTTGTTAGGCGGTCAACTATCACCCAAATAGTGTCATGACCTCTTGGCGTTCTTGGCAACTTTGTAATAAAATCCATGGAGATTTGTTCCCATTTCCACTTAGGAATCTCAGGTTGTTGCAGAAGTCCTGAAGGTTTCTGGTATTCCGCTTTCACCTTAGCGCACGTTAGATACTTGCTCACATAAACAGCAACATCACCCTTCATCCTAGGCCACCAATAGTAATCCTTGAGATCTTGGTACATCTTATCCGCTCCTGGATGGATAGAGTCCCGCGATTTGTGAGCTTCATCAAAAACAACTTTCCTTAAACCACCAAACAGAGGAACCCAAATCCTTTTCTCAAAACATAACGTTCCTTCCTCGTTTGGCACCAATAGCTTCTCCATCCCACGGAGATATTCTTCTTCAAGATTTCTTTCCTTAAGAGCTTCTTTCTGCGCGGCACGAATGCGCAAGGAAAGATCGGTTTGGATAATCATTTCTAAAGCCCTAACCCTTATGGGCTTGATCCTCTCTTTTCGACTTAGGGCGTCGACAACACATTCGCCTTCCCTGGATGATACTTTATCTCGCAATCGTAATCATTCAACAACTCAACCCATCGTCTTTGTCTCATATTCAACTCCTTCTGGTTGAATATGTGTTGTAGGCTCTTATGATCTGTAAAAATTGCACATTTCATACCATATAGGTAGTGTCTCCAGATCTTTAAAGCAAATATCACTGCGCCTAGCTCCAAATCGTGCGTGGTATAGTTCTTCTCATGTACCTTCAACTGACGTGAAGCGTAAGCAATAACCTTCTGGCGTTGCATCAACACGCAACCCAATCCTTGACGCGAGGCGTCACAGTATACCACGAAATCGTCAGTACCTTCCGGTAGTGCTAGGATTGGCGCATTGCAGAGCTTATCCTTCAACAGCTGAAACGCTTCTTCCTGTTTGATTCCCCAATCAAACTTCTTATCTTTCTGGGTGAGGAGCGTCGATGGTTTAGCGATCTTCAAAAAATCCTCAATGAACCTTCGATAGTAGCCAGCCAAACCCAAGAATTGTCGAATCTCGGTTGGCGTCTTTGGCGTTTCCCAATTCTTGATCGCTTCGATCTTGGTTGGATCCACAAGGATTCCATCTCCGTTCACCACGTGTCCAAGAAATTGGACTTCACGTAGCCAAAATTCGCACTTAGGGAATTTGGCATACAGCTGTTCTTTCTTCAGCAGCTCCAAAATAGCTCTTAGATGCTGTTCGTGCACAGCCTTTGTCCTTGAATAAATCAAGATGTCGTCGATAAACACGATCACCAACTTGTCCAAGTACGGCTTGCAAACTCTATTCATCAAATCCATAAAGACTGCAGGTGCGTTTGTCAACCCAAACGGCATAACAAGGAACTCGTAGTGTCCATAACGAGTTCTGAAGGCTGTCTTCGGAATACTCTCCTCTTGTATCCTTAACTGATGGTATCCAGATCGCAAATCGATCTTTGAGTAAAAGCTTGAACCTTGCAGTTGATCAAACAGATCTTCAATTCTTGGCAGAGGATATATATTCTTGATCGTCAGCTTGTTCAGCTCCCGGTAGTCGATGCACATTCGAAAAGTACCGTCCTTCTTCTTGACAAACAGGACCGGAGCTCCCCAAGGCGAGAAGCTTGGTCGGATAAATCCCTTGTCTAACAACTCTTGAAGTTGTGTCGACAATTCTTGCATCTCAGACGGGGCAAGTCTATAAGGTGCCTTAGCCACAGGTGCGGCGCCTGGGACTAAATCGATGTGAAACTCCACTTGCCTCGGAGGTGGCAGTCCAGGCAAGTCCTCCGGGAAGACTTCCGGATACTCCCTCACGACAGGGATGTCTTCGATCTTTGGTTCTGCAGCTTTCTTGTCTACAATGTGTGCCAGGAAGGCAGCACACCCCTTTTGCAAACACTTTCGCGCTTTGAGGCAGCTGATAATTCTTAACGGCGTATCGCGCTTTTCGCCATGTACCACAATTGTTTCGCCATCTTCGGTCGGGATACGAACGACCTTTTCGTGACAAACAATTTCTGCCTTGTTGCTTGATAACCAATCCATTCCTACTACCACGTCAAAGCTCCCCAGTTGGACTGGTAGTAGATCCAAAGTAAACTCACGTTCTCCCAACTCGATTGCACAACCTCTGATCACTTCATTGGCTTCTACTAACTTCCCATTAGCCAATTCGATTGAGTAGGGAATATCTAACTTACTAGCGGCTAACCCAAGCATATTCTTAAATTCTAACGATACGAAGCTATAGTCGGCACCAGTATCAAATAAAACGGATGCATAGCGTTGGTTTACAGGGAACGTACCAGTAACGACATTGGGATCCTGGCACGCTTCCTTCGCTTCGATATTGAACACACTTCCACGGGCTTGGTTCAACTCTGGGCAGTTCCTCTTAAAGTGCCCGATATCACCACAGTTAAAGCATCCAGGTCTTTGCCCGTTTCCACCTCCATTTCCAGCTTGGTTATTCCTTTAGTTATGATTCACAGCGCCCGCTTGATTCACATTGTTGCCTCGATTCCCAATACCTCCATTGTTTCCTTGTGGGCGATTTCCATTTCCACCCCGGTTATTGTTTCTGTTTCCAAATCCTCCTTGGCCTCCCTGGCCAACAGTGGCCCAACAAGAATCCTTCAAGTGGCCAGGTTTCCCACACGCTTCACACACCTTCAAACCACATCGGCTAGAATGGTGACGCTGGCAGGTGTTGCACTTGGGCTGGGTGCCCATATATCCCTTTCCTTTCTTTCCACCACCAGCTGTAACCTGAGCTGGCGCGTTTGGGCTGGGCAGCAGCTTCACCAAGTGTCTGCACTTGCAAATTCCACCAAGATAGGGCTCCATCCAAAAATAGCCCAGAAATGTAGGTGACTTGCTAGTCTGGTGCACATTTGCTCATGCGGAGAACAGATTCAGTCTTCTCGGCCCAACGAACAAGAGCGACAGCACCTCCGGTGCCATCAAAGTTGACAGGCTTGCAGTCTAGAAACTGCTTATAGGTGCACCCTGCACATACGTTACAACATATGAATGGAATTAGCATCCTTGCTAGAGATATCCAATTAGATCATGGTATGTCTTAATGACTTAGTATTACCATGAGGTGGATTGTTGTTGCCATTGTTGTTTGAGCTGCTTCCGCTGGGTCCTCCTTGCGAGGTGGCATATTGCGCGATGGCAGCAGCGATGACTTGTTGGAGTTCTGCCTCATTGGTAGGCATCGGCGTTTGATGTCTCGGTGGCATCTTCTAAAAGATGGGTTCACGTCGGTCAGGCCATAGTAAAGCGTACGTATATAATGATAGTAATAGTACATAACATCTCATGTTATAATCATATCAATCACACAACATCCCGTGTTATAAAACATAAATAATCAATCAAAACATCACATATGATGAGAATACTGCGATTGTATTGCCAATATCGAGACCACATGGTAGAGTGTACAAGTACATAATAGTGTCATACATCATCATCGACTAAGGGCTACATCACCCAAGTCCAAAAGAATATCAAATCAGTGTCAACACATCCCATATACATGATCAACAAAAGTCATAATCAGAGTGCAGTCTCCAAAAATGTTGTGTGGTCAGAGCAATCGCCGTCTTCTCACCAACGTCTACCCATGCTGTACTAAAGATGCCCTAAACTGATGGTGGTAGAGGAGGGGGAAAATGGGTGTAGAACAAACGTCGCAAATGGAGCCAGTCCTCCTCCATGGCTCTCTGGGTACGCAACCAAGAAGCAACCTGCTGCTCAAGTGCCAAAAGGCGTGCAGCATAGTCAGGTAACAATGGTCGAGGGTGCTGCGAAGAAGCAGGGTGGGTCTTACCCTGACAGTGGCACGGCGGTGGCTGAGCTCTCTCAAGCTCCTGAAAGCGCCGTGTGAGTGCCTCCTGCTGGACAACAAACGACATCAGAACGTCCTCAATAGAATACCCCATATGGAAAGGATGGTAGGGGTCGGTCGGTGGCATAACAGGCGGTGACGTCTAGAGAAACGGCTCGCTGGCTGGATCAAAAGGTGGCACAAAGAATGGTGGTGCAGGGGGAATAGAAGATGAAAACTGTGGCATAACTGGAATAGATGTCGTCACATGTCCAAAGGGATGAGCCGAGGAACCCTCTCCAGGTCGAGCTGGAGGTGTGTATTGTGCAAATGAAAAAGAGAAATCAACGTGACGTGCATCGGTGGTATGAGGAGGAATAGGTGGAAGCTCATCATCCGCAGGAATCCACCCATGCTGGGCGTGCTCATCTCGTGGGTCAATCTGTGCCTCAAAAAGTGCTCGATCAAACTGTACAGGTATAGGGTCAAGGTGGGGTGCAACAAGAGGGTCAGCAGGTATATCAGCGATAAGTGGGGGATCAACATGATCAGCAGCAATAACATGGTCACCCTCCAGTAGTGGTGCATCAGCAGGGTGATCATCAATGGGTAGGTCAGCAATCACAGGATCAATGGGCATGCCAGCATGAACAGGGTCATGCTCAAACACTGGGTCAGGAGCAGCTACTGGCTCAAGGGCCATGGCAGGCTCGGGATCAACGAACTCCATATCAAAATCTGCATGATCAGCGAATGCAGGGTCTACTGGGTCAACCATAGGCTGATCCAAGTGGATGAACTCTATCTCCTGGTCCGGGTCAAATCCAGGGGGGAAAAAACAGGGTCTGAATCCTCATCGAGGTCGTGATCGAAAGCAAATCTAGGAGCAGAGGCAGCAGATGATGCCCTGTCAGGATCTGAACCGTGTGAATAGTGCTGTGCGCTCCGAGTGTGTGACGGTGCGGAGGCCACAGACTCGAAGGAGTCTGGAGCGGGTGAGTGTGTAGGTAACTCCTCAGCTGGAGCATCTGCGAGTAACAAAAGACCACCGTCAGCTAGAAGGGCCTCGTCCTCAACATCGTCCTCCAGGGGCTCATCATCAAACAGATCGACGTCGTCGTCAACGTCGGCGTCGAGGAGCATATCGTAAGCAGGATAAACGGCCAAAGGTATGGGAGCAGGGATCTCTACGAGTGGTAGGTACCCAGCAAAAGGGCCATCAGCGGGCTCATCGACAGCGTCGGGCAGCGCAAAGGGCTGAAAGTCGTCCTCGTCTGTGCTGGTAACATCTGATGTGTGGACCTCGTGCTCTGAAGACTCTAAGTCGTCTGATACTATGGGTCTAGGGTCCGTGGTGTCCGAATCACCTGTGCCGGACGAGTCCATGGTGTCTGTAACACAAACACAAATATGTACAAATAATCAATCATATAATCAGATAAGCACATTAGTCACCAAGTCAGCAATCAAATAATTCTTCCTAGTCCCACTAGCCTCCAGGCCTCTCAGACTGCTCTTCCTAGTCCTACTAGCCAATTTCTCCCAGCCTCTCAGACTGACTCCCTAGTCCCACTAGACAACTACCTCGGTCTCCTAGACCGAGCCTCGGTCTTCCAGACCGAGCCTCGGTCTTCCAGACCGAGCCTCGGTCTTCCAGACCGAGCCTCGGTCTTCCAGACCGAGCCTCGGTCTTCCAGACCGAGCCTCAGCCTCCCAGACTGAGCCTATAAATAATAAATAAATGTGCTCAACATTTTTGTAAAAAGTTTTGGATCTGGACTTAAGTGGTATGCAGTGTAAAAATGTTTTCGTGAGAGCCCTAGTGATCATAGTCTAGACTCGAGAAGGAATCCTAGTTCGCTATGATCAGAGCTCTGATACCAAGCTGTCACACCCTGGCTTTGCGGAAGCGTGGTTATTTTGGTGTGACTTCTTAATACCATAGCTTAATCATAACAAGCTATATGAAATAAAAACCATGCAAGATCATCCATTAAAATAAGTTTGAAGAGTAAAGAACCACAACATTGTCTTAACGGATATCACATCCTAACAAACATAAACAGTGTTCAAAAGACACAACAACAACAAGAAATAAACACAGTTTAAGAACTGTGACTCGTCCAGGAAAAAGTCACATCCCTTAAACTCGGATGACCTCGAAACTAGTGCAGCGGGAAAACGTGTCATACCGCGCCAGATCCTTTAATTCCCTGAAATACATGTAAGTTGAAAAAAAATCAACAATAATGTTGAGCGAGTTCATGTGTAAGTGAGTAATTATATAAACCTTTGTATGTATAAAAACCCTGGTATGTAGCAAATAAGGAAAAAGAGATCACCAATGGTTTGCAAGGCCATTGATATGTGTGAAGTGCAAGTAGGAAGACTCAAACCTAGCAGATTTATGCGTTGGGTACAAAGTCACCCCGAGGTCCGTTCTGTTTGGGCCTGGGGCTGGGCTCGCTACACCCAGATAGATCTACCGCTCCTGCCCCTCGGTCCTACCCTGAGGATTAATGGCCTCAAGTTTCCGCCTACCCACTCACATGATCTGAATAATAACCCTCCTTACGCTAACCATACCATGTAAGAATTATTCGTAATCATAGTAACATGTATTTCACCCCCGCAGTTTAGAAAACTGAAAACAGTTAAGAGAAAAGGGGGACATGAACTCACTGTGGTGCGTCTCTACCAAGTATATCTCCTGATCAAGCAGCTGTGCGATGACCTACACGTACTAAATCTATTAGACGGACGGCCGTGCCTTAGCTTAAGGTTTAAGTTTTTGGGAAATAGTTAGACAACTATTTCGTGTTTATATTTTTGTAAATACTTAGTAATTATTTTCCTTCCCAAGGATGGGGGATTTAATACATGCGTGTTCGTAAAATTCGAAATACATTATTAAGTCTCACTTAATATATTTTATTTCTTACTCCAAAATATAAATATTCTTCCCAAAAATATTATATTTTAATACATGTGATTCTCCCAAAATAATACTTTGACAAAAATACGCGCCCATAAATATTTTCTTAAAATGCGTAAGTTACGTTTTAAAGATTGGGTGGTAATAATTATACCGTTGTAACTTAGTAATTATTGTGAAGGCGTTTGTATTATTTTTATGTTCCAAGTAAAGTCGGGTTGTTCGGTTGGATAGTGATCCGTTAAAGTGCTTAACAAAGCTTTAAAGTGTCATTATTATTATTTTTAGTGACACAAATTATTCCCGACACTTTGGAAAGTGTCTAGTAATGTTTTTCTCATGTTTTGGCACTTTATTAGTTAGCTAGATGCTGAATTTTAATTAAAGTGCTGAATTTTGTACTTAAAGTACGTTTTAGGCACATCCGGTCACTGTAATCTCATTCCTAGTGACGCAGTTCTACAACCCTTATATCCCTACACTCACCACTAGTGTAGCAAACTATCTCAGGCTCTTACAGGCCTTAGAGGCAGTACCTGCCTGGTGCTAGTTATGACAGCACGTTTAATAGGTTAAACGTTCATTGTGCTACTGTGCTTTTGGTGCATCAAGGTTGTCACAAAGGTGCTGTAAGCAAAACATGGAGTGACAGCAAGTAAAGTATGATGCAAGTAAGTACATGTATCAGCATTCAAGTAGCAGTTTATCCACAAGTTCAAGTAAGCACAGTAATTAAGCAGTAATTAATTATTAATTAAGTCGTACGGATACCTGGTTTAGTGAGGGTTGTCACAAGTTAAGTCTGAGTCACAGGATGAAAGTGAGGGAAGTTTTCATGAAAGTTATCTGAAAATTTCAAAATCTGAGAAAAAGGCGAATTGTCACACCCCGACCACGTAAAACAACAAATCGTGGCGGAAATATCGGGGAGTATCGTAACAGAATCATTGTTTCATAACCAAGGATCAAATAGTTTTGTTTTATTGAATTAATGAACACATTGTTTTATTACAAATCACATGAATACAAATATTATCTTTCAAGTTTTAAAGTCGCTAAGGCACGAGTCCTTCCTATGTATAGCATGTATCAACAATCATCACATAGCAGCACCTGAAACATGTGTAAAAATTGGTACGTCAGCATAAAAATGCATGTGAGATACATAGGTTTTATTAATGCATGATTCATGACTTGTAAGTTTAAAAGAATGTTTATCAAAAAGTAGTCATGAACTTGTAAAAATGTTTTCTTTATAAATCATGCGAAAATTTATGAGAAATTTGATGATATAAAAGAATAATGCTTAGATAATTAAATAATCAAGTAAAATGAGTTTGTATAAAATATGTTGTTTGTAAAACAATGTTTTGATAAAAAGGTTTGTAGTATTTATAAAAATATACCTTGGTTTTAAGGAAGTCGAATGAGTAATATGTGACACATGTGCCTCCACGGCCATCAAACAAATACCAAATCAATTAAATATTGTATTTCATACTTGGGATTTGTATAAATATGTGTATCATTTGCACGTATCAATTCTTGTTCGATTTCGAGCTCTATATCGCTTTCTAGAAAGTTATACGCGCACTGATGCGTAAACGTAATCAGTTTAACGCGACAAACACTCCGGGATAGTGACATAGGCTTAACATACCTTAAATAACATTTACATAACTTAGAAATAAGTTTTGGAAGGTTTGGTGTGCCAAAATCATGTTTATTCGCTTACAGGGACTAATTTCGACAAACTGTGAAAGTATGCCGATTCGTACTGTAACGAACATTCCGGAACTTGATCATAAGTTAAGCATACCCTAAATATCCATTACATAGGTTAGAAATAGGCTTTGAGGGGTTCAATATGCTAAAATAAACTTATTTGATCAATAGAGACTAAAAGCGTCAAAAGTGCATAAGTTTCCATTTTCGCGCATATCTTACGTCCTGAATATATCCGGACATCCAAAAATTTATGTAATCATTAAAATATTTTATTTTAGTGATTGGCATGATAAAATTCCATTCGTCGCGTAATTTAGATAGTTTTTGCGTTCATTACGATTTCCGTCGTAATTAATCGAACAACGCAACCGTACGACCAAACGAACCGACATCCGAGATGTTTTTGAGAATATTTTAAGTTCCTTATACTTTAACTCTATTTTAGAGCCTTGAAATGGGGTTAACGAGACATAAAAGTGCAAAAAAAAAATTAAGTTTTACAAGTGTAGGGACCATTTTTTAAATTTCTGGCAAATACATTGAACTTGGTCCATTTTAGAGATTTTGATCGTTTTAACCCATGGTTTTGCAACCTATGAGCAGGTATTAATGGTTTTTATGATACTATGGACTCATATTAGGGGCTCCCATGGTTTTAGAAAACAATGGGTGCAAGTGTACGGCCTAGATCAAAGCTCAGGTTTCAAGAAACGATCTTAACGGTTGTATGAAATCTATAAATACCCCCACCCACTTCACTCTCAAACTCACACCTTTGATCTGAATTTGTTCTCTAAGTTGATGTGTTATCACTTCATACCTGAGAATATTCGGATCAAAGCTTCCGTTCTTGGACCTTTTGTAAGTCCTCTTTCGTCTTTTATGCGTTTTTAGCATGAAAGTCAAACTGTGTTTGACTTTCAGCTTTGACCAGTTTATGGTCAACATGAAGTTCGTTTGAACTTCACAACGTGAGCGTAATCAGAATGGTCATAGTCCCTTGTGACTATACCTACTGATTACCACGTTGATTAGGTGTAGTGACGAGTCGTAGTTTCGGTCAAAATACGCTTTAGCGCGTATTTTGCAACCAAACTAACCTTGGGTATCAAGACCCTTTGTCTTGATACCAAACCTGTTTTGTAACTTAGTTAAACATGTTTTAACATGCTTAGCTCATCACTGTTAGGTTTAGTGCTTATATAGGGTTGTAAGGTAAGCGGACTAACCACCCGCTTAGACTTTCGAACCCGACCCATTTGGTCGATCATTAGGATCCGACCAAACACATTATAGGACCATAGTTATATAGGGAATAACCTTCCGAGGTTATTCCTTATGGTCACTTAGTCTAATTAAGTTGTATGATAGGTAGTTTATATGCCTTAGGTAAATGACCAAAATGCCCTTTTTACGCATAAATTCATTTTAAACATATGTAACCTAAATTTTCACATCTAAACTGATTAGGCAACATTATTAGACAATTTAAGGCATATGTTACTTGTCATAGGACTAGTTAGGCGGTCCGAACGCGTTTTACGCTAATGACGCGTTAAAGTAGCATGGGCTACCTAAACGGGTCGTAATGGGTCGTAGCACTTAGGTTAAGTTTCGTTTTAGGATATAGGCTTTGTTAAACCATATCATATGAGTTCCCATACTCATTTGGTTTACGAAACCGCATCCTTTCCGATCTTCCGATTTAGGTCCGGTTATTAACATAGTTATCTATATTAGGTGCCGTTTGATTTCCGTGATCCCTCTAGCATTGTTTGGTAGTATTCAAGACTTCTAAGCATCCTCAAGTTAGTACATAGTCCCCTCTTTTACTGTTTTCCAAACATTTTGGGGTGAAACACATGTGCCTACTTGTTACTTTCATGCTTTCCATGTTTTCATATCATATACTTGCTATGTTCATTAGTACACTATTAGTACATGATTTCATTATGTTTTTGCTATGTATGTCCTTTTAGTGCATACTTAGTACATCGTTTTACATTTCATTTTATGCTATGTATGTCCATTTAGTGCATACTTAGTACATTGTTTTACATTACATTTTATGCTATGTATGTTCATTGTTGCATACTTAGTACATTATTTTACCAACTCATTAAATTTCACCCATAAACATCATAACCAGTCAAATACAGCCCTGTTACCTATTAACAACACATGTTACAATTTTACGGTACGTCCTGAAAAGCTGGGTGTCACAATTTGTTCGTTACCTCGAACAAACAAACGATACACAGTGACTAATCAAAGTAAATGGGTCAATGTAATGTATCGCGAAGACCTCCTTTAGCCTATAAGTGGACACTCATCCCAAGAGTTCCCAGGTAAGAGTGACTGGTCCGATTATGTGGATTTCTACGAACACTCTAGCCTTAGACAGAAAACTCAGGATACAGACATCCACCCTTCCAGATTGCACGTGGTCACATTATCTAGACCCAAACTTTGACGAGATTTTGAAAACTTTGAAGGTTCAAAACCTTATAATAAATCATCTACGAAGAGATGATTAGTTTTCAAATCGGATTTGTTATTGTGTTCTCGTTGTGGTTATCACCTCAAGATAGGTGACTGTATTGTTTTAAAATCTAAACGCAATAAAACTTGCGTTAGGGTCCTAGAAGAAGTTATAGTCTAGGTCAAAGCATTACTAATAACCTAATTCCCTATAACCATGAGCTCTGATACCAACTCTTCTATCACACCCCAACCGCGTAAAACAACGAAACCGCGGCGGAAACGTCTGGGAGTGGAGCGACAAAATTATTGTTTCACAACCATGGATCAAAATGTATCGTTTTTTTAATTGTTAAATATTTACATTGTCTTAAAATTAAAAACAAACAAGTTCACATCTCGACTATCATCGTTATTAAGTCACTAAGGCCTTGACCAGTCCTAAGTGAGCATGCATCCTAGTCTCAGTCAACATCATTCAACACTACCTGAAACATATGTAAAAATAAAGTCAGCAAAGAAATGGCGGTGAGCACATAGGTTTTATGAGAGTGTCAGATTCATGGCTCGTATACATGTTGCAAAAACTCGTACAACTACTTGAGTTGTTATTTGAAAACCTTGTTTTGTAAGACATTTATATTGTAAAATGAATAACCAAGTCAAAACAGATTGGTTATAGTTTATAAAAATCTCGTTGCCATGAATATTAACCCAAAACATTTGTTTATGTAAACTAAAGCGTAATTCGTTCTCGTAATAAAAACTCGTATAGTTTATATCATATAGTAAATATCGTTCGTCCAAGTGAACTAAATAACGCCACAGAATGTAATATGATAAAAGCACATATATATAAGAAGTACCAGCGGCGTATCTACCATGCTTTTATCACATTACACTCATCCCGTTATCTAATCACATACCAAAAATCCATCGTTTAACTTGTTTAACTTGTTCTCGTTATAGACCATCGTTCATTTGTTAAAAATTTTCAAATCGTTCCAAATCGTTCATAATCGTTCAATCGTTCAAAATCGTTCAATCGTTCAATCGTTCAAATCGTTCTCCTTTTAATTGTGAAAAATACTTTTGGTCGTCTCGCTTATAACATTCAGACCTTCGCAACTCGTCCATCATTCAACTGGTATTAACAAACCACCGTAGGGTAAGTTAACAATCATCAGGTTCAGTCGTTACCCACATAACCCCCATACATAACCATGGGTGCAGTCCGATAACGGGATTTGTTAGACCCTATGGTACCATAACCTAATACTGGTCGGCTAGATCATTATTAATGAATGTCATTCGTTATGTAAATACGTCCAACAAGTTCGTTCACATTATCGAAAATCATTGTGTTTAAAATAAACCATAGTATTCGTTTTTGAAATCATCGTTGAAAGCATTGTTTAACACATATGAATCACCCCAAAACAATCAAAAACAGTAAAATAGGGGAACTGTGTACTCACATCGTAGTGCAAAGTTTCCTTGATTAAATGAACTAACAAAGCTCATGTAAACCAAGGAATTCAAGTAGCACCTAGTAATTGGGTCGCTAAGTTAAAAAATGGACAACTAAATCGGAAGATCAGATAGAATGAGGTCTCGTAAACCAAATGAGTATTGGAACTCATGTGATATGGTTTAACAAAGCCTACATTCTAAATCAGAACCTATCCTAAGTGCTTACGACCCGTTACGACCCATTAAGGTAGCTTACGCTACTTTAACGCGTCGTTCGCGTGAATGCGTGTTCGAGATGCCTAACTAGTGCTATGAAAAGTATTATATTCCCTAACATGTTCAAATATGTTGCATAATCAGTTTAAATGGAAAAATTTAAGTTGCATATGTTTAAATTCCAATTATGCATGAAAAGGGCACTTTGGTCATTTTCCTAAGGCATATAAACTACCTATCATACAACGAATTAAACTAAGTAACCATAAGTTATAACCTCGGAAGGTTATTCCCTATACAACTATGGTCACAAAATATGCTTGGTCGGATCCTAATGATCGACCAAACGGGTCGGGTTCGAAAGTCTAAGCGGTTGTTAAGATCGCTTATCTTATGACCCTATACAAGAACTAGACTAAAAGTGACGAGTTAAACATGTTAAAACATGTTTAACTAAGTAAGAAAACAAGTTTGATATTAAAACAAAGTGTTTTGATACCCGAAAATAGCTTCGTCATAAAATACGCATAAATACGTATTTTGACCGAAACTTTGACTCGTCACTTCGACTAATTAACGTGGTAATCAGTAGGTATTTTGACGCATAAATACGCGTAAATACGTATTTTGACTCGTCACAAGGGACTATAACCATCGTGATTACACTCACATTGCAAAGTTTGAATGAACTTTGTGTTGACCAATTCATGGTCAAAGCATAAATTCAAACACTGTTTGACTTTCATGCATAAAAAGCAATAACAAGCATGGAAAAAGCTTACAAAAGGTTCAAGCAAGGAAGAATTGATCTAAAATACTCAGGTATGAAGCCTTAGCTTCAACTTAGAGCAGTTTTGATCAATTTGTGCGAGGAATGAGAATCAAAAAAGTGGGAATTTATAGGATGTCTTGAGTTAACAAGATATTTACAAGTGTTTTTGAGAAAATCAAGGCATGATCTCAACCATACACTTGTGGCACATAGTTTATAATACAATGGGATCTCAAAACAAGTCCATTGTATCCAAAATCAGGGGTCAAAAACTATTAGAACAGGCTGTAAATGTCACACCCCGACCACGTGTAACATACAAAACGTGGCGGAAACGTCGGGGAGTGTTGTAACAGAATTAATGTTTCATAACCATGGATACCAAAAAGTGTATCGTTTTATTTAAACATTGAATAATTACATCGTCTGGAAATCTAAATACACAATTTAAACATTGTCTATCATTGTTATTAAGTCACTAAGGCCTTGTCCATTCCTATGTGAGCATGCATCCTATCAATCGATATCTGTCAACAATACCTGAAACATATGTGAAAACGAGGTCAGCAAAGAAATGCTGGCGAACACATAGGTTTTTGTGAAAATAAGATTCATGACTTCTGTTTAAGAAAATGTTTAGTCAGGAACCTTGTAATTTGCTTTGTCTTTGTAAATCATTTGAAAAATAATAAGATCAGATGATATGTATAAATAAGAGAATAATGCATGATTAAATGAATAACCATGTAAAAAGAGTTTGTATAGTTTAAGTTGTTTGTAAATCAATGTCTTGTGAAAAGTATGTTACTTGTATAAAATGTTCTATGTCTCAAACTGAAATGATTCAAATAACGCTACGACATGTAATACCATACAAACACTTATATATAGGAAGTACCAGCGGCGTATCCACCATGCTTGTATCATATTACACACGCCTCGTTACTTAATCACTTACTCAAACCAAACTACCAAAGTAAAATGTTTATGTCCAATGTAAATCATGTAATATGTATCCAAAATGATATGTATGGCTAGTGAAATGTATCAACTAAACCATATGCACAAGAACATAGTATTTAAATAAAACTTGGTTTAAATCAATACTATGTTTCGTGGAAATGCATGATCAAATGTAAATCATGTCCAAATGTTTACCCAATCGTTAAAACATTTTGTGAAATCGTTCAAATCGTTCTTGTTTTAATCGTTCAAATCGTTCTTGTTTTAATTGTGAAACTACTTTATGGTCGATTTTCAAATAACATTCAAACCTTCTTGACTCGTTCATCGTTCCAACTCGTTCTCGTTCTTAACAAACCCTTACCAAAGGGTAAATTAATAATTACAGATTCAGTCGTTACCCAAAATACCCACACATAACCATGGGTATAGAGAACAACGGGATTTGTCAGATCCTATGGTGCCATAACCTAATACTGGTCGGCTTGATCATTGCTAATGAATGTCATTGGTTATGTAACTACAACCAACAAGTTTGTTCACTTTATTGAAATCGTTCTTGAAACCATTGTAATTGTTTTTGAAACCATTGTAATCGTTCTTGAAACCATTGTTATCGTTCTTGAAACCATTGTTATCATTCTTGAAACCACATTGTAATTGTTTTTGAAACCATTGTAATCGTTCTTGAAATCATTGTTAAGACATTTAGCACATATGAGTCACCCCAAAACAGTTGAAAACAGTAAAAGAGGGGAATAATGTACTCGCCTGAGAATGCTTAGAGGTCTTGAACAACGACCAAACAAAGCTAGAGGGAGCACGGAATCAGTCGGCAATCTAAAACTATATAAATAAACCGGACTTAAATCGGGAGATCAGATAGGATGAGGCTTGGTAAACCAAATGAGTATTGGAACTCATATGATATGGTTTAACAAGGCCTACATACTACATTGAGATAAACCTAAGTGCTTTCGACCCATCGCGACCCATTAAGGTAGCTTACGCTACTTTAACGCGTCGTGCGCGCAAAGCGCGTTCGAGACGTCTAACTAGTCCTATGACAAGTATTATATGCCTAAACGTGTTTAATCATGTTGTATAATCAGTTATGTACAAAAGATTAGGTTACATAATCTTAATTACCAATTATACATGAAAAGGGTATTCTGGTAATTTACCTAAGGCATATAAACTACCTATCATACAACTACTCAAACGATGTGACCATAAGGTATAACCTCGGAAGGTTATTCCCTATATACTATGGTCACCTAATGTATTTGGTCGGATCCTAATGATCGACCAAACTGGGTCGGGTTCGAAGGTATAAGCGATTTATCAGATCGCTTACCCTTACGACCCTAGACAACGTGGTAATCAGTAGGCATAGTCCCAAAGGACTATAACCATCGTGATTACAATCACGTTGCGAAGTTCAAACGAACTTCGCATTGACCATAAGCTGGTCAACACTGAAAGTCAAACAAAGTTTGACTTTCGGACTCGAAAACGATAAAAGAACGAAAGAATACTTACGAAGGGTCCCCGAATGCTAATCTAGATCACAATAACTCAGGTATGAAACAATGGTTCCAACTTAGAGTCACTTAGATCAGATTCTAGTGGTTTTGAAGTAATGGGGGGCGGGGTATTTATAGTTTTCAGGTAACCGTTAAGATCGTTTGTTGAATATCGTGCCTTAATCGCATCCGTACAAGTGTCGGAAAGTTATGTTGCCTAAAAATGATCCTTATCAGATGAATAGGCAAGTGGTGAGTGTGTGGTGGTGGATAAAACAGCTGGAAATTGCTGACTGTTCGAACTTATTTTTTCTGTTAGTCTGATGCGGCCCGCTTCAGGATCACACAAAACTAATGCGGGCCGCCTGGCGCTTCTGATCAGAAAATAACTTTCAAAAATGACAGTTTAGGTCCCTGTTATGTTTTAAGGCCATTTCCGACACTTTTAAGGCCCGTAAAGCCAACTTTAAGGCCCTAAAATGATGCCTAAACATTGTGGACATGAAACATGCTCAAAAATATGTCGGATGTTGGTTCGTTTGGTCGTACGAACGCGATGTTCGCTTAATTACGACGGAATGCGCACAAGCGCGAAAAACGATCCAAAATGCGTGACGAATGGATTTTTCTTATGCCAAACACTAAAATAAAGTATTTTAGTGCTTACATAAATTTTTGGATGTCCGGATGTATTCAGAACGTAAGTTATGCGCGAAAATGCAAACTTGTGCCCTTTTTGACGCTTTTAGTCCCTGAATGACACAAAAGTTTATTTTAGCATACCGAACACCTCAAAGCCTATTTCTAAACTATGTAAAGGATATTTATGGTATGTTTAACTTATGGTCATGTTCCGGAATGTCTGTTACAGTTCAAATTGGCATACTTTCGCAGTTTGTCAATTTTAGTCCCTGTAAGCGATTTAACTTGATTTTGCCATACCAAAGCCTTCAAAACTTATTTCTAAGTTAATTAAAGGTTATTTAAGGTATGTTAAGCCTATTTCACTATTCCGGAGTGTTCGTTGTATTAAACTGGTTATATTTACGCATCAGTGCGTGTATAACCTTCCAGAAAGCGATTTAAAGCTTGCTATTGAACAAGAGTTGATATGTGCAAACGATACACATATTTTTACAAATCCCAAGTATGAAATACAATATTTCATTGGTTTGGTATTTGTTTGATGGCCGTGGAGGCACAGGTGTTACAGTCTCCCCTACTTTAAGAAATTTCGTCCCGAAATTTAATCAGAGGAAACTTGGGAGAGTTTAAAACATGTAGTTGAAAAGACAAAACAACACTGGTTAGGGTTCTGAACTTCTAGTAACTTTAAATAACATTATGCTTTCAATGCAAGAGGGACACTTATATACAAGTATATGAAGCGCCATTGGTGCGTCCACCGTACCTCCATTACATCGTTCTCATTTTGTTATTGTTGTCGCTATCGGTTCTTACACATAATAAATCTTACTGGGTTTCTGTGCACTAAATTTCTTAATTATGTACGCGTCCATAATTAGACAATTCCTTGCACAGTTCACACAGTCTATTTTATAATGTGTAGGGTAAACCAAATGAACAATCCTGTGATGAGTGTGACTAGACCGCCATAGAGTCCTTTTAATTAAATCAATAAATGATCTAAATAGACTATCAAGGAGTCTGTCCAACTACATCACTAGATGTCGTTCTTAACCAAATTGTGAATCAATCTTTTTGACTAGACCACCAAAAGGGTCTCTTATGAATCATGGAGTGGTACTATATAATCCAAGGGTCTTAACTACCACGTAGAAGCCCATAAGGATTAAGGTAGTACCTTTTAAATATCCTACTATGAATCCCTCATATGAAGATATGAAAGATTCTATGAGGATTTGAAAATCGGATCACACAAAAACATAGAGGAGAACACATAAACACATATCACATAATCGCATAATCGCACACTCGCATTATTGTTTAAATTGACCTTTAAATTTGTTATCTTTGGACACGGGTATTTAAAGCATACTAGGAATCAAATCCTTAATTGCAGCAATTTGGATAGATCCACATGAATACCCTGCTTGTTGACTACATGACCCAAAAACTGAACTTCTTTAAGCCAAAATTTCCTCTTAGAGGATTTAGCGAAAAGTTTGTTCCTTCTTTAGGGGTTCCAATGTCAACGAAGGTGTTGATCGTGATCGGCTCGGGACATGAATAGATCAATATGTCATCAATAACAACAATGACGAACTGGTCCAAATAAGACTTGCAGACTCTATTTATTAAGTCCATGTAGATGGCTGGAGCATTTGTCAATCCAAAAGGCAGGACTGTAAACTCGTAATGGCCATACTTCGTGCAGAAAGCCGTTTTGGGAATATCTTCTTCGAGAATACAAAGTTGATGATACCCAAAACGCAAATCGATCTTGGAAAAGCATGAAACGCTATGTAGTTGATTGGAGAAATCGTTGATTTAAGGTAGGGGATATCGATTCTTGATGGTAAGCTTACTAGGCTTACGTTAATCGATATACATTCGAAAAGATCCATTTTTTCTTTTCACAAAGAGTACAAGAGTTTCTCCAAGGTGAAAATTTCGGACGGATGAATCCTTTATCAGACAACTCTTGAAGCTGTTTTGATAATTCTTGCATCTCGAACGGTGCAAGACGATAAGATACTTTAGATTTAAAGAAACAAGTGTTTGAGGTTCTTTAGGGAGATCACAAGTGATCATAAAAATGACAGAACCACACGAGTAGTTTGTCTTTGTGTTGACATCATAAGGTTGGATCAAACATTCATACAATTGCATTAGTTAAAGAAAATAAAAACCACAAATTTTTATTTATATAACAACCGCATTGTCTTTAAATGTTACAAGATAACAACCAGAGGAAAAACAAAATGCTAATTGTTCACTCCTTCATCATTGAGTGCCTCATTGATGTTAAACACTCGACCATGTGCTGGATTAACATTGACGTTGATGTTCGCATTTGGGTTTGCGTTAGCATTTGCATTCACCAGTCTCGGACAATTGTGGCGGAAGTGACCAATCTCTCCGCAGTTGAAACATGACCCCAGTGGGAATCTCGCAGCATTCCCTTGAACCGGAGCTTGAACCTGAGCAGCCTGATTTTGTCCCAAACGACAAACATTGGCCAAATGCCCAAGTTTACCGCACGTCGTGCATTGCCAGCAAGCTTGTTGTACCGCGTGATGACCGTTGCAGCGTGCACAATAAGGTGCGGTACCGGCATATGCTTTCTTTACAGGTGGCTGAGCTGGTGGTTTCCGCGGGTTCTGAGCAATCTGTGCTGTAACAGCAAAGTTCTGAACACCCTTCCGCTTTCTTGATTTCTTTGACGTCTCACCTTCCTTACCCTTCTTGTTTTGACCTTTCTTGCTATCCTCCTTGTCAGACCCCTGCTTCTTACCCTTGTCACCCTTTCTGTGTAACTTATTCTTCCGAATCTGCGACTCAGTCAATGTCGCAGCTAATTCAATCGCATGACGGAGTGTGGTAGGGCTACTACCAGTAAGGATGTCTTGTACCGAGTCAGGTAGGCCGTCGATGTACCTTTCGATAGCCTTGTCGAGTGGGGTAACCATTGTTGGGCAAAGCAGACTCAACTCCTCAAACCTATCACTATACTCCCTGTGCTCACCACTATCTTGCTTCAACTCATCAAATTCCTTCTCCAAAGCTCGCTGCTCATGACGAGGACAGAATTCCCTCATCATAAGGGCCCTAAGTTCAGCCCATGTCTGTGCTAGAGCAACTTCTGCACCACGATCCCTCATAACCCCGTTCCACCATGTGAGAGCCCTCTTCTGAAACACACTCGAAGAAAACTCGACCTTGCGATTGTCAGGACACTGCACGTGGCGGAAAGTATTCTCAATGCTCTCGAACCATTGAAGAAGCCTAGTCGCTCCTTCAGAACCACTAAACTTGAGTGGTTTAGCCTGGTTAAAATCCTTGTATTTGCATGGAACATTGTTGTTGTTGTTGGCTTGGTTCCATTGAGCAAAGAGGTTTGGGAATTGGGCAGCCATTTGCTGCGCAATGATTTCTGCCAATTCGGCAGTCTCTATCTGGCTTTTACGTCGAGGAGGCATTCTAAAAGAGGAAACATGAAAGGAAACGAGTGAGAGAATTGGACGAAAAGAATGAGATGAAACAAATCTGATGAAAGCAAGGATAATGGTCATTTGTTTGTTACTACAAAGCAACAACCGACACACAGTGACTAACCAAAGTAAATGGATAAAAAATAATGTATCGCGAAGACATGCTCGCCTATAAGTGAACACTCATCCCAAGAATTCCCAGGTAAGCACAACTGGTCTCGCGTCTGATGAGATATATACGAAGTGCTTGCCTAGACAGAAAACCCAGAATACAGGCATTCACCCTTCCAGTTTGCACGTGTCCACATTATTTTAAAACCCAAAACCTTGACGAGATTTTGAAAACTCAAAGGGGTTCAAAACCATATAACAGAGGGTTCAAAACCTTACAATAGAGGGTTCAAAACCTAGTAATCAATCATCCTAGAACAGATGATTAGTTTTCAAAGCGGTTTTGAATTTTATGTTCTTGTTGTGGTCGTCGCCTAAGGATAGGTGACGGTATTGTTTTATGACTAAACGCAACTAAACTCGCGTTAGGGTCCTAAGAAGGTTATAGACTAGGTCAAAGCATTACTAATAACCTAATTCCCTATAACCACTGGCTCTGATACCATCTTTTCTGTCACACCCCGACCACGTGTAACATACAAAACGTGGCGGAAACATCGGGGAGTGTTGTAACAGAATTAATGTTTCATAACCATGGATACCAAAAAGTGTATCGTTTTATTTAAACATTGAATAATTACATCGTCTGGAAATCTAAATACACAATTTAAACATTGTCTATCATTGTTATTAAGTCACTAAGGCCTTGTCCATTCCTATGTGAGCATGCATCCTATCAATCGATATCTGTCAACAATACCTGAAACATATGTGAAAACGAGGTCAGCAAAGAAATGTTGGCGAGCACATAGGTTTTTGTGAAAATAAGATTCATGACTTCTGTTTAAGAAAATGTTTAGTCATGAACCTTGTAATTTGCTTTGTCTTTGTAAATCATTTGAAAAATAATAAGATCAGATGATATGTATAAATAAGAGAATAATGCATGATTAAATGAATAACCATGTAAAAAGAGTTTGTATAGTTTAAGTTGTTTGTAAATCAATGTCTTGTGAAAAGTATGTTACTTGTATAAAATGTTCTATGTCTCAAACTGAAATGATTCAAATAACGCTACGACATGTAATACCATACAAACACTTATATATAGGAAGTACCAGCGGCGTATCCATCATGCTTGTATCATATTACACACGCCTCGTTACTTAATCACTTACTAAAACCAAACTACCAAAGTAAAATGTTTATGTCGAATGTAAATCATGTAATATGTATCCAAAATGATATGTATGGCTAGTGAAATGTATCAACTAAACCATATGCACAAGAACATAGTATTTAAATAAAACTTGGTTTAAATCAATACTATGTTTCGTGGAAATGCATGATCAAATGTAAATCATGTCCAAATGTTTACCCAATCGTTAAAACATTTTGTGAAATCGTTCAAATCGTTCTTGTTTTAATCGTTCAAATCGTTCTTGTTTTAATTGTGAAAGTACTTTATGGTCGATTTTCTAATAACATTCAAACCTTCTTGACTCGTTCATCGTTCCAACTCGTTCTCGTTCTTAACAAACCCTTACCAAAGGGTAAATTAATAATTACAGATTCAGTCGTTACCCAAAATACCCACACATAACCATGGGTATAGAGAACAACGGGATTTGTCAGATCCTATGGTACCATAACCTAATACTGGTCGGCTTGATCATTGCTAATGAATGTCATTGGTTATGTAACTACAACCAACAAGTTTGTTCACTTTATTGAAATCGTTCTTGAAACCATTGTAATTGTTTTTGAAACCATTGTAATCGTTCTTGAAACCATTGTTATCGTTCTTGAAACCATTGTTATCATTCTTGAAACCACATTGTAATTGTTTTTGAAACCATTGTAATCGTTCTTGAAATCATTGTTAAGACATTTAGCACATATGAGTCACCCCAAAACAGTTGAAAACAGTAAAAGAGGGGAATAATGTACTCGCCTGAGAATGCTTAGAGGTCTTGAACAACGACCAAACAAAGCTAGAGGGAGCACGGAATCAGTCGGCAATCTAAAACTATATAAATAAACCGGACTTAAATCGGGAGATCGGATAGGATGAGGCTTGGTAAACCAAATGAGTATTGGAACTCATATGATATGGTTTAACAAGGCCTACATACTACATTGAGACAAACCTAAGTGCTTTCGACCCATCGCGACCCATTAAGGTAGCTTACGCTACTTTAACGCGTCGTACGCGCAAAGCGCGTTCGAGACGTCTAACTAGTCCTATGACAAGTATTATATGCCTAAACGTGTTTAATCATGTTGTATAATCAGTTATGTACAAAAGTTTAGGTTACATAATCTTAATTACCAATTATACATGAAAAGGGTATTCTGGTAATTTACCTAAGGCATATAAACTACCTATCATACAACTACTCAAATGATGTGACCATAAGGTATAACCTCGGAAGGTTATTCCCTATATACTATGGTCACCTAATGTATTTGGTCGGATCCTAATGATCGACCAAACTGGGACGGGTTCGAAGGTATAAGCGATTTATCAGATCGCTTACCCTTACGACCCTAGACAACGTGGTAATCAGTAGGCATAGTCCCAAAGGACTATAACCATCGTGATTACAATCACGTTGCGAAGTTCAAACGAACTTCGCATTGACCACAAGCTGGTCAACGCTGAAAGTCAAACAAAGTTTGACTTTCGGACTCGAAAACGATAAAAGAACGAAAGAATACTTACGAAGGGTCCCCGAATGCTAATCTAGATCACAATAACTCAGGTATGAAACAATGGTTCCAACTTAGAGTCACTTAGATCAGATTCTAGTGGTTTTGAAGTAATGGGGGGTGGGGTATTTATAGTTTTCGGGTAATCGTTAAGATCGTTTGTTGAATATCGTGCCTTAATCGCATCCGTACAAGTGTCGGAAAGTTATGGTGCCTAAAAATGATCCTTATCAGATGAATAGGCAAGTGGTGAGTGTGTGGTGGTGGATAAAACAGCTGGAAATTGCTGACTGTTCTAACTTATCTGTTCTGTTAGTCTGATGCGGCCCACTTCAGGATCACACAAAACTAATGCGGGCCGCCTGGAGCTTCTGATCAGAAAATAACTTTCAAAAATGACAGTTTAGGTCCCTGTTATTTTTTAAGGCCATTTCCGACACTTTTAAGGCCCGTAAAGCCAACTTTAAGGCCCTAAAATGATGCCTAAACATTGTGGACATAAAACATGCTCAAAAATATGTCGGATGTTGGTTCGTTTGGTCGTACGAACGCGATGTTCGCTTAATTACGACGGAATGCGCACAAGCGCGAAAAACGATCGAAAATGCGTGACGAATGGATTTTTCTTATGCCGAACACTAAAATAAAATATTTTAGTGCTTACATAAATTTTTGGATGTCCGGATGTCTTCAGAACGTAAGTTATGCGCGAAAATGCAAACTTGTGCACTTTTTGACGCTTTTAGTCCCTGAATGACACAAAAGTTTATTTTAGCATACCGAACACCTCAAATGTAACAACTGCGCTTGTAATCACTATGAACAGTTCTGTTATCAATAAAACAATGTTATTTGATCCCAATGTTTGTTTTGTTATGTTATACATTTTTCATGTTTTGACTTTTATGTAATTTCAAACTCTACATCGCTTTCTGGAGAGTTATACGCAAACTAGTGCGTAAACGTACTCAGTTTAATGCGAGAAATACTCCGGAACATCAACATATACTCAACATACCTTAAATAACCTTTACATAACTTAGAAATAAGTTTTGAAGGCTTTGGTATGGCAAAAACAAGTTAATTCGCTTACAGGGACTAAATATGACAAACTGTGGAAGTATGTCAATTTGAACAGTAACGAACATTCCGGAACATGACCATAAGTTAAACACACCTTAAATATCCTTTATATAGCTTAGAAATAGGCTTTGAGGGGTTTGGTGTGCTAAAATAAACTTTTGGAACATTCAGGGACTAAAAGTGTCAAAAAGTGCACAAGTTTGCATTTTTGCGCATAACTTACGTTCTGAATACATCTGGACATCCAAAAATTTATGTAAGCATGACTACATTATATTTTAGTATTCGCCTTAAGAAAAATCCATTCGTTGCGTCATTTGGATCGTTTTTCGCGCTTATGCGCATTCCGTCGTAATTAAGCGAACATCGCGTTCGTACGACCAAACGAACCATCATCCGGCATATTTTTGAGTATATTTTGAGTTCCCTATACTTTAACTTCATTTTAGAGCCTTGAAATGAGGTTAACGGGGTTCAAACGCATCGAAAAAGGGCTTAAACACGTGCAGGGACCATTGCTGCCATATTTCAAACTTTCTGATTCAGGGGAGGCAGTCGCGTAGCGCGAGCCCTAAGGCTCTATCCGTCGCGCTACACGAGTGAGTGTTCTGGCAGATTCAATGTTTCTAATTACAAGTTGCAACCAATTAATCCTTAACCACATGTTTTAGGTTGAGGTGTCACAAAGTTAAGGAGCATATGTGGCTCCATAAACCTTTCAACAAGTGTACGGGCTAGATCTTTTCCCCTTTTCCAAGAAACGATCTCAACGGTTCACCGAAAACTATATATACCCCATGCCTTTCATTGTTTTAAGGCACTAGAATCTTATTAGTTGTGTTCTAAGTTGAAACCTTGTTTCATACCTGAACTATACTGATCTAGATTAGCATTCGGGGACCCTTCGTAAGTATTCTTTCGTTCTTTTCCTTATTTTTACTGCTTTTCGAGTCAGAAAGTCAAACTTTGTTTGACTTTCAGCGTTGACCAGTAATGGTCAATGCGAAGTTCGTTTGAACTTCGCAACGTGATTGTAATCACGATGGTCATAGTCCCTTGGGACTATGCCTACTGATTACCACGTTGTCTAGGGTCGTAGGGTAGGCGATCTAATAAATCACCTATACCTTCGAACCCGACCCAGTTTGGTCGATCTTTAGGATCCGACCAAACACATTAGGTGACCATAGTGTAGGGAATAACCTTCCGAGGTTATACCTTATGGTCACGACGTTTAAGTAGTTGTATGATAGGTAGTTTATATGCCTTAGGTAAATTACCAGAATACCCTTTTCATACATAATTGGTAATTTAGCATATGTAACCTAAACTTTTGTCACGTAACTGATTATGTAACATGTTTAGGCATATAATACTTGTCATAGGACTAGTTAGGCGGTCCGAACGCGTTTCACGCGCACGACACGTTAAAGTAGCATAAGCTTCCTAAACGGGTCGTAATGGGTCGTAAACAATTATGTTAAGTTTCATTTAGCATGTAGGCTTTGTTAAACCATATCACGTGAGTTCCGACACTCATTTGGTTTACAAACCCTAATGCTACCCAGTCTTCCGAGATAGGTCCGGTTTATTAACATAGTTACCTATACTAGGTGCCGTTTGATTCCGAGATCTCTTGCTTTGCTTGGTGGTTATCTTTATACAACTGAGCAATCACAAGTGAGTACATAGACCCCTCTTTTACTGTTTTCCAAACTGTTTTGGGGTGGAACACATGTGCCTACTTGTTACTTTCATGCTTTCCTGTTTTAACTTCATATACATGCTATGTTCGTTAGTACATTATAGTACATGATTTCATTACATCTTATGCTAGGTGTGCCCATTGTGTGCGTTACTTGGTACATTGTTTTACTTGACATTTCATGCTAGGTATGCCCATTGTGTGCATTACTTAGTACATCGTTTTACATGACATTTCATGCTAGGTATGCCCATTGTGTGCATTACTTAGTACATCGTTTTACATGACATTTCACGCTATGTATGATCATTTGATTACATACTTAGTGCATTGTTTTCACATGTTTTCATTTTGGTATGACATTTGGTTTGTTTACATGGGACAATACATTCATTAACATTAGCTACGCCGTTCGTTAGTAGGTAGTGGTACCATAGGAATTGACAACTCCCGTTCCGGACATCCCAGGGTAAGGGGACAGAAAGGAATGACCGAATTTGTTGACATAAGACAGATAGACCTTTAATTTGTTTAAAGGGTTTATCACCACAGTCGCCAGGCTTGGATGTATGCATTTTCACAATACCGCATAAATGTACATATTAAATAGTTGCATGCATTTACACAAAACATAGCTTTGATTTAAACCAAGTTTTACTTCAATACTTTGTTTTCGTGCATATGGTTTAGTTGAGACATTTCACTTGCCATACATGACATTTTGACATAGACATTTGACATGGATATTTGACATAGACATTTGACATGGATATTTGACATAGACATTTGACATGATTTACATCTTGACATAAACACTTTGACATATTTTTCAATACATTTGACAATTGGTTTGGTTTGATTAAGTGATTAAGTAACGATGCGTGTGTAATGTGATACAAGCATGGTGGATACGCCGCTGGTACTTCCTATATATAAGTGTTTGTATGGTATTACATGGCGTAACGTTATTTGAATCATTTCAGTTTGAGACCTAGAACATTTTATACAAATAACATACTTTTCACAAGACATTGATTTACAAACAACTTATCTTATACAAACACATTTTTACATGGTTATTTATTTAACCTGACATTTACTTATAAATATCATCTGACATTATTGTTTTCAAATGATTTACAAAACAAAGCAAAGTACGGGGTTCATGATTAAACATTTTCTTAATCTCAAGTCATGAATCCTGTTTTCACAAAACCTATGTATCTCACAGGCATTTTTATGCTGACGTACCTATTTTCACATGTGTTTTCAGGTGCTTTTCCGTAGGATGTTGATCATGATACTAGGGCGGACCTGTGCCTTAGAGACTTTAAAAGAATATAGACTATGTTTAATTATGTTCTGAACTCTTAATTTACTGTTTTGAGACAATGTAACACCCTTGTTTAATAAATAAAATACACTTTGTGTGCCATGGTTATGAAACAATTAATTCTGTCGCAACACGCCCCGATGTTTCCGCCGCGATTTGTTGTTTTACGCGGTCGGGGTGTGACAGAAGAGTTGGTATCAGAGCCAATGGTTATAGGGAATTAGGTTATTAGTAATGCTTTGACCTAGACTATAACTTTTCTAGGAACCTAACACAAGTTATCTTGTGTTTAGATCTTAAAACATGTACATCACCTATCCTTAGGTGATTAACAAAACAAGTAACCAAAATTTTTCCGAAACGATTTTTGAAAAACAATCATCTGTTTTTGAATAAATTTTTAGAAGGTTTTGAACCCTCAATTGTAAGGTTTTGAACCCTCTGTTTTATGGTTTTGAACCCTTTTCAAGTTTGGTTTTTGGCCTTGTGCCTTCTAATTTTCAAAAAATCCCGTCAAACGTTTTGGGTTTTAAATAATGTGAACATGTGCAAACTGGAAGGGTGAATGCCTGTATTCTGAGTTTTCTGTCTAGGCAAGCACTTCGTATACATCTCAAACAGACGCGAGACCAGTTGTGCTTACCTGGGAATTCTTGGGATGAGTGTTCACTTATAGGCGAGCATGTCTTCATTATACATTATTTTTGATCCATTTACTTTGATTAGTCACTGTGAGTCGTTTGTTTGCTTTGTGATACGGACGAATGACCACCATCTATGCTGTTTGCAATTCTTGTTTTTATCATCTCATTCTTTTCATCCAATCATCTCACTCGTTTCTTTTCATGTTTTCCTCTTTTAGAATGCCTCCTCGACGCGACAATCTGATTGCGACTGCCGAACTGGCAGAAATTATTGCTGAGCAAATGGCTGCTCAGTTTCCAAATCTCTTTGCTCAATGGAACCAGGCCAACAACAACAACAATGTTCCATGCAAATACAAGGATTTTAACCAGGCTAAACCACTCAAGTTTAGTGGTTCTGAAGGAGCGACTGGGCTTCTTCAGTGGTTCGAGAGCATAGAGAATACTTTTCGCCATGTGCAGTGTCCGGATAATCGCAAGGTCGAGTTCTCCTCGAGCGTATTTCAGAAGAGGGCTTTGACATGGTGGAACGGGGTTATGAGAGACCGGGGTGCAGAAGTTGCTCTCGCACAGACCTGGGCTGAACTTAGAGCCCATATGATGAGGGAATTCTGTCCTCGTCATGAGCAACGAGCGTTGGAGAAGGAGTTTGATGTTTTGAAGCAAGATAGTGGTGAGCACAGGGCTTATACGGATCGGTTTGAAGAGTTGAGTTTGCTTTGCCCGACAATGGTCACCCCACTCGACAAGGCTATCGAGAGATACATCGATGGCCTACCTGACTCGGTACAAGACATTCTTACTGGTAGTAACCCTGCCACACTTCGTCAGGCGATCGAGTTATCTGCGACATTGACTGAGTCGCAGATCCGGAAGAACAAGTTACACAGGAAGGGTGACAAGGGCAAGAAGCAGTCGGCTGACAAGGAAGATAGCAAGAAAAGTCAAAACTTGAATGGAAAGAACTCTGGTTCTTCGAAGAGGTCAAGGAAGCGTAAGGCTTCCCAAAATTTTGCTATCACTGCTCAAGCTAACCAGGTAGCTCCCAACCAACCTGCACAGCTTCCAGCAAAGAAACCCTATACAGGGAATGCACCTTTGTGCAATAGATGCAACAGTCACCACCAGCCACAACTTCCATGTCGTTTCTGTACTAACTGTGGGAAATCAGGCCATCTCGCCAATGTTTGTCGATCTGCTCAGAATCCCGCGGTTCAGAACCCGGCTCAACAAGTTGCTCAGCCTCCTGCTCTGCAACAGGGTCAAGCTGCACGACCACAATACCCACCAGGTGCTTGTTACAATTGTGGGGATCTGACCCACTATAGAAATCGGTGCCCAAGACTAGCCAACCAGAACCAGAACCAGAACCAGAATCAGGCTCCGGCTCGAGGCCGAGTTTTTAACATGAATGCCCAAGACGCACAGGCTGACGATAATGTGGTGAACGGTACGTTCTTTATTAATAATCAGCCTGCATCCGTTCTTTTCGATTCCGGTGCCGATAAGAGTTTCGTGTCTTTGTCTTTTGAGCCTATGCTTCGCGTGTCTAGAACGAAACTAGGCAAATCTTTGACAGTAGAGGTTGCTAGTGGTGAACCCATTATTCTTGATTCTGTTCTTCACAACTGCCAGTTGAATCTTAACGACCATCTTTTTCCTATTGACCTCGCGCCTATGCAACTTGGAAGTTTCGACGTTATTGTGGGAATGGATTGGTTATCCAAGCATCACGCAGAGATAGTTTGTTCTAAGAAGATTGTTCGTGTGCCACTTTCGAGAGGCGAGATCCTGCAAGTTCAAGGTGAGAAGCCTACCGGTGGTCTCAAACTCATGTCTTGTTTTAAAGCTCGGAAGTATCTGCAGAAGAACTATGTGGCTTTCTTAGCACATGTTACAGAAGATAAAGGCAAGGATAAGTCTATTTCAGATATTCCTGTCGTTCGGGATTATTCTGAAGTGTTCCCTGAAGATTTACCTGGTCTACCTCCAGCACGCCAAGTCGAGTTCCGCATTGATCTCGTACCTGGTGCAAATCCCATTGCCAGAGCTCCATATCGTCTTGCACCGTCTGAGATGCAAGAGTTGTCTAAACAGCTTCAGGAGCTCTCTGACAAAGGTTTTATCCGTCCCAGTTTTTCACCTTAGGGTGCTCCCGTTCTTTTTGTCAAGAAGAAGGATGGATCCTTTAGGATGTGTATCGATTATCGTGAGCTTAACAAGCTTACCATCAAGAATCGATATCCCCTACCTCGCATAGACGACCTCTTTGATCAGTTACAAGGCGCTTCTTATTTTTCAAAGATCGATCTACGTTCCGGATATCATCAACTTCGGGTGCAAGAAGAAGACATTCCAAAGACAGCATTCCGTACTCGTTATGGACATTACGAGTTCACAGTCATGCCATTCGGTTTGACTAATGCTCCTGCTGTTTTCATGGACTTAATGAATAGGGTCTGCAAACCTTATTTGGATCAGTTCGTCATTGTTTTTATCGATGACATCTTGATTTACTCTAAGACGCGAGCTGATCACGAGCAGCATCTTCGTCTTACTCTGGAACTCCTGAAGAAAGAGCAACTTTTCGCCAAATTCTCCAAGTGCGAATTTTGGCTTAAAGAAGTTCAATTTTTGGGGCACATTATCAACGAACGAGGTGTTCATGTAGATCCCTCCAAGATCAGTGCGATTAAGGATTGGGATACGCCTACTACTCCTACTGAAGTTCGTTCTTTTCTTGGTCTAGCGGGTTATTATCGCCGCTTCATTGAAAACTTCTCTAAGATTGCAGTTCCTCTTACTGCTCTAACTCAGAAGAAAATGCCCTTTTACTGGGGATTCAAACAAGAGGAAGCTTTTCAACACCTGAAGCAGAAGCTTTGCGATGCGCCTGTTCTATCATTGCCTGAGGGTGATGATGATTTTGTTGTGTATTGTGATGCATCGAAATTGGGTCTTGGCTGTGTTCTGATGCAAAGGAACAAAGTCATAGCCTATGCATCAAGACAATTGAAGATACATGAGAAGAACTACACCACTCATGATCTTGAGTTGGGTGCAGTTGTCTTTGCTCTCAAGATCTGGAGACACTATTTGTACGGTACAAAATGTGTGGTCTTCACTGACCACAAAAGTCTTTAGCATATCTTCAACCAGAAAGAACTCAACATGAGACAGCGACGTTGGGTTGAGCTTTTAAACGACTACGACTGTGAAATTCGCTACCATCCTGGTAAGGCGAATGTCGTGGCCGATGCATTGAGTCGCAAGGAACGTACTAAGCTTCATTGTGTACGTGTTCAATCTGTTATTCAAGCACAATCCGATATCCAAGCACGCATTTCTCTAGCTCAACAATCTTGTGTTTCACAAGGATTGATGGATAAGGAATTTCCCTATCACATAACGCCTGCTTTGGAACTGAAGGACAATGGATCATATTACTTCATGGACCGTTTGTGGGTCCCAAGCCAGGATAATCTTCGTACCTTGCTTATGGATGAAGCCCATAAGTCTCGTTATTCTATTCATCCGGGCTCAGATAAAATGTATAAGGACCTTCGTACACACTATTGGTGGCCTGGTATGAAGAAAGACATTGCCTTATACGTATCCAAATGCCTTACTTGTCTTAAGGTTAAGGCTGAACATCAGCGTCCTTCTGGTTTATTGGAACAACCAGAGATCCCAGTTTGGAAATGGGAAAACATTACTATGGATCTTGTTACCAAACTCCCGCGCACAAAGAAGGGTCATGATGCCATCTGGGTAGTCGTTGATCGTCTTACAAAGTCAGCACATTTCTTGCCAATCCGCGAGGATTTTCCTACTGACAGACTTGCTCAAATCTATGTGGATGAAATTGTAGCTCGACATGGTGTTCCGTTGAACATCATTTCTGACAGAGATGCTCGTTTCACTTCTCATTTTTGGAGAACCATGCAATCTGCCATGGGGACCCAACTAAATCTGAGCACAGCTTATCATCCGCAAACGGATGGTCAATCTGAGAGAACAATCCAGACTCTGAAGGATATGCTAAGAGCTTGTCTGATCGATTTTGGTGGTAGCTGGGATTCACATCTTAAATTGATTGAATTCTCCTACAACAACAGTTATCACACTAGCATCAAAATGGCTCCTTTCGAAGCTCTCTATGGTCGAAAATGTCGTTCACCAGTCTGCTGGAATGAGATTGGCGAGGCTCAACTTACTGGACCTGCCCTCATTTTAGAGACAACTGACAAGGTCAAGAAAGTTCGTGATAACCTTCAGGCAGCTAGAAACCGTCAGAAGATTTACGCGGACCCAAAACGCAAAGCCTTTGAATTTCAAGTCGGTGATCGAGTATTACTTAAGGTCTCACCTTGGAAAGGTGTGATCAAATTTGGAAAGAAAGGAAAACTTGCACCTAGATACGTTGGACCATTCAAGATCGTCGAAAGAATCGGAAAGGTAGCCTACAGACTTGAGTTACCTCCTGAACTTGGAAATGTTCATCCAACTTTTCACGTGTCCAATCTCAAGAAGTGTACAGCTGATGAGAACTTCTCCATACCGCTTGACGAAATTCGTGTTGGCAAAACACTGAAATTTGTTGAGAAACCAGTGGAAATCATGGAACGTGAAGTCAAGTGGCTTAAACGCAAGCGCATTCCTTTGGTCAAAGTTCACTGGGAAGCAAAACGTGGACCTGAGTTTACTTGGGAACGCGAAGACCAAATGAAGGCGAAATATCCACATCTTTTTCCACGAGTTTCCTCTAAATAAATTTCGGGACGAAATTTCCACAAGTAGGGGAGACTGTAACAACTGCGCTTGTAATCACTATGAACAGTTCTGTTATCAATAAAACAATGTTATTTGATCCCAATGTTTGTTTTGTTATGTTATACATTTTTCATGTTTTGACTTTTATGTAATTTCAAAATCTACATCGCTTTCTGGAGAGTTATACGCAAACTAGTGCGTAAACGTACTCAGTTTAATGCGAGAAATACTCCGGAACATCAACATATACTCAACATACCTTAAATAACCTTTACATAACTTAGAAATAAGTTTTGAAGGCTTTGGTATGGCAAAAACAAGTTAATTCGCTTACAGGGACTAAATATGACAAACTGTGGAAGTATGTCAATTTGAACTGTAACGAACATTCCGGAACATGACCATAAGTTAAACACACCTTAAATATCCTTTATATAGCTTAGAAATAGGCTTTGAGGGGTTTGGTGTGCTAAAATAAACTTTTGGAACATTCAGGGACTAAAAGTGTCAAAAAGTGCACAAGTTTGCATTTTCGCGCATAACTTACGTTCTGAATACATCTGGACATCCAAAAATTTATGTAAGCATGACTACATTATATTTTAGTATTCGCCTTAAGAAAAATCCATTCGTTGCGTCATTTGGATCGTTTTTCGCGCTTATGCGCATTCCGTCGTAATTAAGCGAACATCGCGTTCGTACGACCAAACGAACCATCATCCGGCATATTTTTGAGTATGTTTTGAGTTCCCTATACTTTAACTTCATTTTAGAGCCTTGAAATGAGGTTAACGGGGTTCAAACGCATCGAAAAAGGGCTTAAACACGTGCAGGGACCATTGCTGCCATATTTCAAACTTTCTGATTCAGGGGAGGCAGTCGCGTAGCGCGAGCCCTAAGGCTCTATCCGTCGCGCTACGCGAGTGAGTGTTCTGGCAGATTCAATGTTTCTAATTACAAGTTGCAACCAATTAATCCTTAACCACATGTTTTAGGTTGAGGTGTCACAAAGTTAAGGAGCATATGTGGCTCCATAAACCTTTCAACAAGTGTACGGGCTAGATCTTTTCCCCTTTTCCAAGAAACGATCTCAACGGTTCACCGAAAACTATATATACCCCATGCCTTTCATTGTTTTAAGGCACTAGAATCTTATTAGTTGTGTTCTAAGTTGAAACCTTGTTTCATACCTGAACTATACTGATCTAGATTAGCATTCGGGGACCCTTCGTAAGTATTCTTTCGTTCTTTTCCTTATTTTTACTGCTTTTCGAGTCAGAAAGTCAAACTTTGTTTGACTTTCAGCGTTGACCAGTAATGGTCAATGCGAAGTTCGTTTGAACTTCGCAACGTGATTGTAATCACGATGGTCATAGTCCCTTGGGACTATGCCTACTGATTACCACGTTGTCTAGGGTCGTAGGGTAGGCGATCTAATAAATCGCCTATACCTTCGAACCCGACCCAGTTTGGTCGATCTTTAGGATCCGACCAAACACATTAGGTGACCATAGTGTAGGGAATAACCTTCCGAGGTTATACCTTATGGTCACGACGTTTAAGTAGTTGTATGATAGGTAGTTTATATGCCTTAGGTAAATTACCAGAATACCCTTTTCATACATAATTGGTAATTTAGCATATGTAACCTAAACTTTTGTCACGTAACTGATTATGTAACATGTTTAGGCATATAATACTTGTCATAGGACTAGTTAGGCGGTCCGAACGCGTTTCACGCGCACGACACGTTAAAGTAGCATAAGCTTCCTAAACGGGTCGTAATGGGTCGTAAACAATTATGTTAAGTTTCATTTAGCATGTAGGCTTTGTTAAACCATATCACGTGAGTTCCGACACTCATTTGGTTTACAAACCCTAATGCTACCCAGTCTTCCGAGATAGGTCCGGTTTATTAACATAGTTACCTATACTAGGTGCCGTTTGATTCCGAGATCTCTTGCATTGCTTGGTGGTTATCTTTATACAACTGAGCAATCACAAGTGAGTACATAGACCCCTCTTTTACTGTTTTCCAAACTGTTTTGGGGTGGAACACATGTGCCTACTTGTTACTTTCATGCTTTCCTGTTTTAACATCATATACATGCTATGTTCGTTAGTACATTATAGTACATGATTTCATTACATCTTATGCTAGGTGTGCCCATTGTGTGCATTACTTGGTACATTGTTTTACTTTACATTTCATGCTTGGTATGCCCATTGTGTGCATTACTTAGTACATCGTTTTACATGACATTTCATGCTAGGTATGCCCATTGTGTGCATTACTTAGTACATCGTTTTACATGACATTTCACGCTATGTATGATCATTTGATTACATACTTAGTGCATTGTTTTCACATGTTTTCATTTTGGTATGACATTTGGTTTGTTTACATGGGACAATACATTCATTAACATTAGCTACGCCATTCGTTAGTAGGTAGTGGTACCATAGGAATTGACAAATCCCGTTCCGGACATCCCAGGGTAAGGGGACAGAAAGGAATGACCGAATTCGTTGACATAAGACAGATAGACCTTTAATTTGTTTAAAGGGTTTATCACCACAGTCGCCAGGCTTGGATGTATGCATTTTCACAATACCGCATAAATGTACATATTAAATAGTTGCATGCATTTACACAAAACATAGCTTTGATTTAAACCAAGTTTTACTTCAATACTTTGTTTTCGTGCATATGGTTTAGTTGAGACATTTCACTTGCCATACATGACATTTTGACATAGACATTTGACATGGATATTTGACATAGACATTTGACATGGATATTTGACATAGACATTTGACATGATTTACATCTTGACATAAACACTTTGACATATTTTTCAATACATTTGACAATTGGTTTGGTTTGATTAAGTAACGATGCGTGTGTAATATGATACAAGCATGGTGGATACGCCGCTGGTACTTCCTATATATAAGTGTTTGTATGGTATTACATGGCGTAACGTTATTTGAATCATTTCAGTTTGAGACCTAGAACATTTTATACAAATAACATACTTTTCACAAGACATTGATTTACAAACAACTTATCTTATACAAACACATTTTTACATGGTTATTTATTTAACCTGACATTTACTTATAAATATCATCTGACATTATTGTTTTCAAATGATTTACAAAACAAAGCAAAGTACGGGGTTCATGATTAAACATTTTCTTAAACTCAAGTCATGAATCCTGTTTTCACAAAACCTATGTATCTCACAGGCATTTTTATGCTGACGTACCTATTTTCACATGTGTTTTCAGGTGCTTTTCCGTAGGATGTTGATCATGATACTAGGGCGGACCTGTGCCTTAGAGACTTTAAAAGAATATAGACTATGTTTAATTATGTTCTGAACTCTTAATTTACTGTTTTGAGACAATGTAACACCCTTGTTTAATAAATAAAATACACTTTGTGTGCCATGGTTATGAAACAATTAATTCTGTCGCAACACGCCCCGATGTTTCCGCCGCGATTTGTTGTTTTACGCGGTCGGGGTGTGACATCAAAGCCTATTTCTAAACTATGTAAAGGATATTTATGGTATGTTTAACTTATGGTCATGTTTCGGAATGTCTGTTACAGTTCAAATTGGCATACTTTCGCAGTTTGTCAATTTTAGTCCCTGTAAGCGATTTAACTTGATTTTGCCATACCAAAGCCTTCAAAACTTATTTCTAAGTTAATTAAAGGTTATTTAAGGTATGTTAAGCCTATTTCACTATTCCGGAGTGTTCTTTGTATTAAACTGGTTATAGTTACGCATCAGTGCGTGTATAACCTTCCAGAAAGCGATTTAAAGCTTGCTATTGAACAAGAGTTGATATGTGCAAACGATACACATATTTTTACAAATCCCAAGTATGAAATACAATATTTCATTGGTTTGGTATTTGTTTGATGGCCGTGGAGGCACAGGTGTTACAGTAAAGGCCAGATTCAATGTTTCTGTCTGGTAGTCTGTCGCGCCCCGCATAGAAGGAGGCTTGATCCTTCGCGTCCCGCTAGGTATAGTTTGACAGATTGGCAGATTTGGTCCCTGCAAAGCATATAACTTGGATTTTGAAGTTTTTAAGCCCCGTTAACCCCATTTCAAGGCTCTACAATGAAGTTAAAGCATAGGGAACATGAAATATGCTTGAAAACATCTAGGATGTCGGTTCGTTTGGTCGTACGGTGCGTTATTCGGTTAATTATGATGAAAACTCGAATGGACACGAAAACGATCCAAATTACACGACGAATGGAATTTTTGCATTCCAATCACTAAAATAAAATATTTTAATGATTAGAAAACTTTTTGGTTGTCCGGATATGTTCAGAACGTAAGATATGCGCGTAAATGCAAACTTATGCACTTTTTGATGCTTTTAGTCCCTGTTGATCAATTAAGCACATTTTCGCATACCGAACCCCTCAAAGCCTATTTATAAATTATGTAAAGGATATTTATGGTATGTTTAGCTTTTGATCACAAATAGTACATGTGATCGAATAAACTTGTTTTCGACACACCAAACCCTCCAAAACTTATTTCTAAGTTATGTAAAGGTTATTTGAGGTATGTTAAGCCTATTTAACTATTCCAGAGTGTTTGTCACATTAAACTGATTACGTTTACGCATAAGTTTGCTTATAACTTTCTAGAAAGCGATTTAAAGCTTGAAATCGAACTAGAATCAAATCGTAAAATCGTCAAACACAAATACACATATATTAACACCAAAACACATCGTTTTATTGATAATTGATATTTTTTTTACATCGTACATCATTTACAGAGCACAGGTGTCAAACCTGGGTTCCTATAAACCTTGCATTTGTATCAAGTGTTAGCTCAGGTAAATACTGTTAACCAATTTTGTGAGTGAAGTATGTCTATCGCTTGTATCAATCACATAACGTAGCTAGAACAAGTGAAACAAGACTGGTGAAGTGTTGAAGAAAACAAGATTTGAAACAAAGGTAGCTTCGTATGAAGCTAGTTGCTTCATACGAAGCCACCACATCATCCCTTGTTCGAACTTGGAACTCTATAAATAGGGGTCTTGGGTTCTAACGAAAGTGGAGTTTGATCATTTTCACACGAAGCTCTGTCAATTTGGTTTCACGGTGTAAACATTATCAGATTAGTAATAGAAACCGATTATATTTACATCTTGTGTTCTCATCAACGTACGTGATTGGATTCCGCACATATCACGTGACGGTACACATTCATCGGTTAGAGATTTGGTCCGGGAAATGAATTCACAAGTGATATCAGAGCGGGTGACTGTTTGCAAGGATCAAAGACAAGAAGATTGTAGTTTCTACATCAGATTCAGAGCAAAATCATCATATCTTCTTCTACACTTCTTCTACTTTTCTTCTTGAAACTTAAATCTCATATTCACGAAGTTTTAACGGATAAAATTGGATGATTTTTAAGTATGTTGTGAGAAAATTGTTTTTGAATAACCCTACAAATTTTCAAATTAAAATTAAAAAAAAATCAACATCAAACCAGTGAAAAACTATGAAAATCAAGAACTTGTTTCTCGCAGCTTAGGTTCGTACGAACCCACGCTTTACCTTCGAACGAACGCACTTTCGTATTTGTTTTGAGAATTGTTCTAGCTTCGTATGAACACGACTTCGTATGAACTCAGTGATACAGCTTCGTACAAAGTATTCCAGCTTCGTATGAACGTTGATTTTTGTTGATTGATTTTTAGATTTAATCAAGTGCTTGATTGTTTCTTTGCAGGGGATTATAGCTGAAGAGTTTTATAACATGTTCTACAAGGCTTATACTTCAGAGTCTTCAGAAACATCGACTGTCACACCAAAAATCATTTCGAAAGCTATAACCGAAAATATTAATCATGATAATTTTTATGGAACTAACTCGAAACCACCAAAACTTGATAGTATTGAGGATTACACTTGGTGGAAAGAACGTTTTATTAACTGGGCCAAAGCTTATGGGCATGAGAGTTGGTTTTGTCTGGAATTCAGGTATAATAGACCAGTTGGGGATAAAAACGAAGAAATTCCACATAAAAGCTTATCAGTTGAAGACAAAAAGAATTTTTTGTATGAACAACGAATGATTGCCTTAATCCAACAGTCGATCAGAGATGACACCTTTGCTTTACTTAATCATGATGGGTCATTAAAATCTGTGTGGGAAGCATTACGGGTTAAAGCTGGGGGTGGGAAACAAATCAAAAAGAATAAAATTACATTACTTAAAAAATAATTTGATTTGTTTGAAGGTATAAAAGTTGAATCTGTAAGAAAAATGATTGAAAGATTTTGTCACCATAAAATTGAACTTCACAGATTTGGAATAACAAAAACCCATGAGGAAATTATTGATAAAATCATTGAAGCTTTGCCACGTGCTGATCATTAGCAAACATTTGTGTTTATTTTGAAAAATGATGTGTTGTATGATACAATTACTTCGGATGCTTTATTTGAAAACATTGAAAGTCATGAGCTTGAGCTGCAAAAGCAAAGCAAAATGAGCAACTCTTCGTATCAACTGAGTGTAGGTCTTTACTACAGGGTCAGTGTACCTTCGGTGTCAGTCAATGAGTCACCAAAGACTGCCTTCAGTGTTGAAAAGTCAAAAGATTCTCAGAAAAGCTCATCTAGCTATAATCCAGGGTATCATTAGTCTTCAATAGCTTCAACTCAGAAGAACCAGATGAGATTCTTTGCAACATTGCTCTAAAGTTGAAAAATTCTCCAGCAATGAGCATCAATGCAGCTAAACAACAAATGAGTTTCTTGGCATCAATTCTGGAATCATACGAAAGTATGGCAACAGGAAGAATCAGAAATCCTAAGCTAACAAAGGAAGATTACAACCAGATAGATCCAAAGGAGATGGAACTCATTGATATCAGATGTTGTTTGGCTAGTGGCATTCGAAGAGCTAGGAGGTTCATGGAGATAACAGGTAGGTAGGATCTGGGAGGTTTGCTTAGCACAAAGCTTGGCTTTGACAAGGCAAAAGTGACATGTTTTTGATGTAAGCAAAAAGGTCATTTCAAGAGGGAGTGTGTTAACCGTGAAGTAGCTAATCATGGAAATCCTTTTCATGATGATTACTACAAAAAGGAAATTTATCATAAAACCGGTGAACATACTTCTTGAGAAAGTCTAAAGCAGATTACTAGAAATTCATCAAAAGATAAATCACAAGCTTTAGTGATACGTGATCAGGTTAAACCCAAGATTGAACATGCCAAACACAGGGTCATTCTGGAAGATGAAGGGTTTAATTGGAATGATTATCTTGATGATGATGATGATGAAACTGCTTTAGTGGCTGAAATGAAACAGAGTGCATTTGTAGCAGTGGTGAAAGAAAGGATGAAAGAAGAAATTCTAAAAGAGAAAACATACAGAGAAAGATGTATTATTGATTACAGAATTCAAGAAATGGAGCAAGAGTACCAAGAAGAAAGGAATTATGGAAGGTACGATAAGAAGCGAGAGTGTTACGTCAACAGCAAAGGAGAACCTCTTGTTCATCCAAGCAGAGTGGTGTATAACGACGTTCTTGCAGTAATTCCTCTATCCGGCGAATGCTATTCAAATGTCATGAAAGATAAAGATTATGTGAAAAAGCTAGATAAAATCATCAGAGATGTCATGACAGCAAGTCTAAGACAGAGAGATGAAGAGAGGATGAAGAAGAATGTTGAAACTTTGGTGGATGAACTGAAGAAGGTTGATGAAGAAGAGAAAGTGAAAGTTGAAAAAGAAGAAGAAGCAGTTGGTGAAGAAAAACTGAAGTCAATAGAAGAAGCTGTTACTGAAGAACAACAAAATGAAGAGGATCTGAAGAAGAAGAAAGAAGAAGCTCATGAAAAGTTGGATAAGTCGGTTGATGTAGCTGGTAATGATGAATTTGTTACTGAGGAGCAGATGGAAAAGAAAGCTGATCAAAATCAGAAGGCAGAAAAAGTCGAGATGTCGATCACCGAGGTAAATAATTCATCTGAATCTTCTGAAATCTTAAACAAAAATGTTGAACAGTGCAAGAAATGCATGGAAACGTGCGGTGCTTGTACTGGGAAAGATGAGAAATTCTGAACAAGAGACATTGAATTTACTAAAATTGAAAAAGTTTTCAAAGATAAATGTAAAGAGATGTTAGAAAACGAAAAAGTTTTGAAAGATAATGATGAAATACTGACACAAAAATGTAAAGTCTTAGAAAAAGAAATTGAAATTTTGAAAGAAAAATGTTCAAAAATGACTGAAGAGTGTTTACAAAAAGAAAATGTAGTTCAAGAAATAAAAAAAGAATATGATTCAATAAAACTTGCATATCATATTACAAAAGAGTCATATAATGATGTGAAAAGTCAAATGAAACTTGTACAATCGAGATTGAAACATTGTTCTGAAACATTGTTCTGAAACATCTGACACACTTAAGGGACAATATGAAATAAAACAACAAGTTGTAAATTCTTATATTGAAGATGTTGCTAAGCTAAAACGTCAAATAGCTTATTTAGAACAAGATAATAATAAGTTGCATAGTTATAAAGCTTCATCATATGTTCTAGAATGTATTTTCAATTTAAAACCGGATGATAAAGATTCTAAACAAAACAAGAAAGGAATTGGATCAGAATATCACCAGGTTCCATCACCGTTTGAGGGAAAATTCACATTCTATGATGACGAGAAGGTGGAAAAAGCTTTCAACATGATTGATCAATTGCTAGATAATATTGGCATAACCTATTCCAAATCTGATGATTCTAGTGATTCAGAGGTGGTAGGTAAGGTCGTTGAAAGTGTTTTAAAGAAGAGTCTACTGAAACAGTTAAGTCTGAGTCACAGGATTAAAGTGAGGGAAGTTTTCATGAAAGTTATCTGAAAATTTCAAAATCTGAGAAAAAGGCGAATTGTCACACCCCGACCACGTAAAACAACAAATCGTGGCGGAAATATCGGGGAGTATCGTAACAGAATCATTGTTTCATAACCAAGGATCAAATAGTTTTGTTTTATTGAATTAATGAACACATTGTTTTATTACAAATCACATGAATACAAATATTATCTTTCAAGTTTTAAAGTCGCTAAGGCACGAGTCCTTCCTATGTATAGCATGTATCAACAATCATCACATAGCAGCACCTGAAACATGTGTAAAAATTGGTACGTCAGCATAAAAATGCATGTGAGATACATAGGTTTTATTAATGCATGATTCATGACTTGTAAGTTTAAAAGAATGTTTATCAAAAAGTAGTCATGAACTTGTAAAAATGTTTTCTTTATAAATCATGCGAAAATTTATGAGAAATTTGATGATATAAAAGAATAATGCTTAGATAATTAAATAATCAAGTAAAATGAGTTTGTATAAAATATGTTGTTTGTAAAACAATGTTTTGATAAAAAGGTTTGTAGTATTTATAAAAATATACCTTGGTTTTAAGGAAGTCGAATGAGTAATATGTGACACCTGTGCCTCCACGGCCATCAAACAAATACCAAATCAATGAAATATTGTATTTCATACTTGGGATTTGTATAAATATGTGTATCATTTGCACATATCAATTCTTGTTCGATTTCGAGCTCTATATCGCTTTCTAGAAAGTTATACGCGCACTGATGCGTAAACGTAATCAGTTTAACGCGACAAACACTCCGGGATAGTGACATAGGCTTAACATACCTTAAATAACATTTACATAACTTAGAAATAAGTTTTGGAAGGTTTGGTGTGCCAAAATCATGTTCATTCGCTTACAGGGACTAATTTCGACAAACTGTGAAAGTATGCCGATTCGTACTGTAACGAACATTCCGGAACTTGATCATAAGTTAAGCATACCCTAAATATCCATTACATAGCTTAGAAATAGGCTTTGAGGGGTTCGATATGCTAAAATAAACTTATTTGATCAATATCTTACGTCCTGAATATATCCGGACATCCAAAAATTTATGTAATCATTAAAATATTTTATTTTAGTGATTGGCATGATAAAATTCCATTCGTCGGGTAATTTAGATAGTTTTTGCGTTCATTACGATTTCCGTCGTAATTAACCGAACAACGCAACCGTACGACCAAACGAACCGACATCCGAGATGTTTTTAAGATTATTTTAAGTTCCTTATACTTTAACTCTATTTTAGAGCCTTGAAATGGAGTTAACGGGACATAAAAGTGCAAAAAAAAATCAAGTTTTACAAGTGTAGGGACCATTTTTGAAATTTCTGGCAGATACATTGAACTTGGTCCATTTTAGAGATTTTGATGGTTTTAACCCATGGTTTTGCAACCTATGGGCAGGTATTAATGGTTTTTATGATACTATGGACTCATATTAGGGGCTCCCATGGTTTTAGAAAACAATGGGTGCAAGTGTACGACCTAGATCAAAGCTCAGGTTTCAAGAAACGATCTTAACGGTTCTATGAAATCTATAAATACCCCCACCCACTTCACTCTCAAACTCACACCTTTGATCTGAATTTGTTCTCTAAGTTGATGTGTTATCACTTCATACCTGAGAATATTTGGATCAAAGCTTCCGTTCTTGGACCTTTTGTAAGTCCTCTTTCGTCTTTTATGTGTTTTTAACATGAAAGTCAAACTGTGTTTGACTTTCAGCTTTGACCAGTTTATGGTCAACATGAAGTTTGTTTGAACTTCACAACGTGAGCATAATCACAATGGTCATAGTCCCTTGTGACTATACCTACTGATTACCACGTTGAATAGATGTAGTGACGAGTCGTAGTTTCGGTCAAAATACGATTTAGCGCGTATTTTGCAACCAAACTAACCTTGGGTATCAAGACCCTTTGTCTTGATACCAAACCTGTTTTGTAACTTAGGTAAGCATGTTTTAACATGCTTAGCTCATCACTGTTAGGTTTAGTGCTTATATAGGGTTGTAAGGTAAGCGGACTAAACACCCGCTTAGACTTTCGAACCCGACCCATTTGATCGATCATTAGGATCCGACCTATATATAAGTGCTTTTATAGTATTACATATCGTAGCGTTATTTAAACCATCTCAATATTTGACATATTACATTTTACACAAATTAACATATCTTTACAAAACATTGTTTTACAAACAACATATTTTATACAAACTCATTTTTACTCAGTTGTTCATATAACCATACATTGTGTCACACCCCGACCACGTAATGCAACTAGACGTGGCGGAAACATCGGGGAGTGTTGTAACAGAATCATTGTTTCATAACCATGGAATAAATAAATTCTGTTTTATTGAATAAATGAACTCATTGTTTTAATACAATCAAATAAGTACAACTATGATCTTCCAAGTTATAAAGTTGCTAAGGCACGAGTCCATCCTAAATATAGCATGTATCAACAATTCATTGCAAAGCAGTACCTGAAACATGTGTAAAAATAGGTACGTCAGCATAAAAATGACTGTGAGATACATAGGTTTTGTGAAAATAGGATTCATGACTTAAGTTTAAGAAAATGTTTAGTCATTAACCTTGTAAATTTGCTTTGTCTTGTAAATTATTTGAAAAGTGATAAATAACCCAATTGATATATATGTATAAAAGAATTGTGCATGGTTAAGTAAATAACCATGTAACACGAGTTTGTATAAGTTAAGTTGTTTGAAAAACAATGTTTTGATAAAAGGTTTATAGTATATATGAAAATATACTTTGGTTTTAAGAAAGTTGAATAAGTAATATATTAAAATATATTTCAGTTCCAATATTGTTAACCCAAGTGTACTAAATAACGCCACGGTATGTAATGCAATGAAAACACTTATATATTAGAATTACCAGCGGCGTATCTACCATGTTTTCATCACATTACACCCGTCCCGTTATCTAAACACTAACCAAAACCCAATCGTTTGATAGGTAGTATATTAAATATACTTTAGTTGTTCAAAATAATAGTTTCCAGTAGTATATTACAAGTATACTTGGGATTTATAAATAACATATTAAACTATGTTTTGGTTTCATAAATAACATTTCAAAATATGCTTTGGATGTGATAAATAACAAAATATATGTTGGTTTTGTACAATATCACACATGGGAGCATATCAAACTATACTTTTGGGAGTATAACTAAATATACAAAAATAATGTGATTTAAGAATTCATTCAGACCTAGTGCATCAAAATACACCTTTGAGACTATAGGGATACCACAAAGGAAATCCCTATTTGGATGGAGAAACAAATTGGTTTCAGACACTCCATGACAATAGGAATGGGGTGTCAAATCCTATAGCGCTATATCATACTAACAACCGGTCTGGTGAACAAAATAAGTACAATTCAACAATTAATGTTATAGTCTTTGAAAAATCAGTGTTTAAACCATAGATAGTCGTTCAGTTTGTCAACAGATAAGTACTAACATGTATAATTAATTATACTTTTGGAAAACATGAAAATAACAGATAGGTACACATGCTTCACCCCAAAACAGTTTGAAAACGGTAAAAGAGGGGAACTATGTACTCACTTGAGATTGCTCAGAAGTCCTAAGATAACCACCAAGCAATGCTAGAGATCACGGAATCAAACGGCACCTAATATAGGTAACTATGTTAATTAACCAGACCTAAATCGGAGGATCGGATAGAATGAGGGCTTGTAAACCAAATGAGTATGGGAACTCATGTAATATGGTTTAACAAAGGCTACATACTAAATCAGAACCTAACCTAAGTGCTTTCGACCCATCGCGACCCATTAAGGTAGCTTGTGCTACTTTAACGCCTCGTGCGCGCAAAAGCGCACTCGAGACGTCTAACTAGCCCTATGACAAGTGTTATATGCCTAAACATGTTACATAATCAGTTATGTGACAAAATTTTAGGTTAGATATGCTTAATTACCAATTATACATGAAAAGGGTATTCTGGTAATTTACCTAAGGCATATAAACTACCTATCATACAACTACTCAAACGATGTGACCATAGGGTATAACCTCGGAAGGTTATTCCCTATATTCTATGGTCCTAAAGTATTTGGTCGGATCCTAATGATCGACCATATGGTTCGGGTTTGGAGGTATAAGAGATTTATTAGATCGCTTACCCTTACGACCCTAGACAACGTGGTAATCACTAGGCATAATCACAAGGGACTATAACCATCATAATTACAATCACGTTGCGAAGTTCAAACGAACTTCGCATTGACCATAAACTGGTCAATGCAGAAAGTCAAACAAAGTTTGACTTTCGGACTCGAAAAGCAATAAAAGAACGAAGGAATACTTACGAACGGGTCCCCGAATGCTAATCTTGATTCAAGTAGCTCAGGTATGAAACAAAGGTTTCAACTTAGAGCTTCTCAAATCAGATTCTAGTGGGTTTTGCAATGAAGTGGGTTCGGTATTTATAGATTTCGGTTCAACGTTAGGATCGTTTCTTGGATAACGTGTCTTGATCTCGCCCGTACACTTGTCGGAATGTTGTGGTAACTCATTTTGCCCCCACCATAAGAGTTTGACAAGTGGCCTTAGCCTTTGGGGTGTTTGAAAGGCTGTTAACAGCTGGTAAATTCACTGAATCTGGTCTGGGAGTCTGACGCGGGCCGTGTAAGGGACACCCCAGGTTTTACGCGGGCCGCCTGGGTCCTCTGATCAGAAACCAAGTTTCAAAAATGACAGTTTTGGTCCCTGTTGGTGTTAAAGGCCATTTCCAACATGTTTAAGGCCCGTTAAGCCAATGTTAAGGCCCTAAAATGATGCCTAAACATTGTGGACATGAAACATGCTCAAAAATATGTCGGATGTCAGTTCGTTTGGTCGTACGATCGCGATGTTCGCTTAATTACGACGGAATGCGCATAAGCGCGAAAAACGATCCAAATTGCGCGACGAATGGATTTTTCTCAAGCCAAACACTAAAATAAAATATTTTAGTGCTTATATAAATTTTTGGATGTCCGGATGTATTCAGATCGTAAGTTATGCGCGAAAGTGCAAACTTGTGCACTTTTTGACGCTTTTAGTCCCTGAATGACCCAAAAGTTTATTTTAGCATACCGAATCCCTCAAAGCCTATTTCTAAGCTATGTGAAGGATATTTATGGTATGTTTAACTTATGGTCATGTTCCGGAATGTTTGTTACAGTTCAAATTGGCATACTTTCGCAGTTTGTCAAGTTTAGTCCCTGTAAGCGAATTAACTTGTTTTTGCCATACCAAGGCCTTTAAAACTTATTTCTAAGTTATGTAAAGGTTATTTAAGGTATGTTAAGCCTATTTCACTATTCCGGAGTGTTCGTTGGATTAAACTGGTTATATTTACGCATCAGAGCGCGTATAACCCTCCAGAAAGCGATTTAAAGCTTAAAATCGAACAAGAGTTGATATGTGCAAACGATACACATATTTTTACAAATCCCAAGTATGAAATACAATATTTCATTGGTTTGGCATTTTTCTGATGGTTGAAGTGACACAGGTGTCACAGTCTCCCCTACTTTAGGAAATTTCGTCCTGAAATTTAATTCTAGAGGAAACTTGTGAAGACAGCTGTGACGGTTTCGCCTTCTAATAGATCCATTGAACCCTTAAGTAAAACTCTGGGCCATGTTAGGACTCTTAGCGAATTTGTTAACCCTCAAAGTGAATTCCTTGTAATAGTAAAACATGGAATTTTGAACTACGGACAGAAGAACGTTTCTTATGAAGACTTATCATAGGAAACTTGGTGTGTGATTGAGATCAGAATTGGGGAGTGTGAGAATAAATGACATTAGTCGAGGTCCAAGACTTCTCCCGTATCATTATTCTTGTCACTATAGGTCTTAACACATGACAAAGCTTCCTGTGGTTTCTGTGCACTGAATTCCATAATTATGTAGGCCTCCATAATTACGTAATTCCTTGCACAGTCCGCACAGTTCATTTCATAATGCGTAGAGGAAAAATCAATTGAATAAACATGAAGCGGCTCGACTAGATCACCAAAGGATCTTTTCAATTAGATCAACGAACAATCTTTTTAACTAGATCAACACATGATCTTCTTAACTAGACCGTCGTACGATCTCCTTAAATAGACCACTTAAGGGATCTTTTTTTAATTATATCATCACATGATATTTCTAATCAGATTTTCAAAATCAATCTGTTTAACCAGACCATTTAAGAGGTCCAATTATAGAATAGTACTTTATAACCCAAGGGACTTAACTACAATGTTGAAGTCCATTAAGGATTTAAGATAGTAACTTTGGATATCCTACTATGAATCCCCCATATGAGATATGGAAGATTCTACGAGGATTTGGATAGATCACATACAACCACAAAACATATAAGAAAGCACATAATTAGTTAACTTGATTCTTTAATTTGTTGTCTTTGAGCATGGATAATTAAAGCACATCAGGAATCCAATCCATGGATTTCATTTGGCACTTTAATCATTTTCAAGGATCCATCTATAAAGATAGAAGGATTTTCAATAAGAGTTTGGCTTTACTTCTTAAAAGAAACGAGTGTTTAAGGTTCTTAGGGAGTTCACAAGTGATCATAAAATGACAGAACCATACGAGTAGTTTGTCTTTGGGTTGACATCATAGGGTTGCATCAAACATTCACATAAACGCATAACTTTTACAGAAATAAAAAAAAAAATCTTTATTTATGTAACAACCGAATTGTCTTGAAGTGTCAAAAGATAATAACCAAGGAAATACAAAACACTAATTGTTCACTGCTGCATCATTGTTCACGTTTACCTCATTGATGTTGAACACTCGTCCACGCACTGGAGGTGCGTTAACAAGTCTTGGGCAATTGTTTCTGTAGTGAGTAAGGTCACCGCAGTTATAACATGACCCCGGAGGGAACCGTGCTTGAACAACAGCAGGGTTTGCAGCAGCTTGATTTGCATAACGACAAACATTGATCAAATGTCCCAACCGCCCACAGTGGGTACATTTGTGACACTGCTCTTGCTCCAGATGATGACGGTTGCACTTGTTGCACAAAGGTGCAGTACCAACATAGTTTTGTCTTTTGCAAGGTTGTGCTGGCTGGTTTGGTGCAACCTGTTTGTCTTGAGCAGTTACAGCGTAGTTTTGAGAGGCTTTGCGCTTCTTCCTCTTGGACACCTCAGCATTTTCTTCCTTTGGTTCCACTTGAGCAGTCTTGTTAGATGGTCTTGAGTCGCCCTTCCGAAACAGCTTGTCTGACAGTAGTAGGGTTGCTGCCAGTAACAATATCCTGAACTACGTCAGGAAGACCATCAATGTATTTCTCAATCGCCTTATCCAAAGGCGTAACCATAGTAGGGCATAACAAGCTCAATTCCTCATAGCGGTCAGTATAGGCTCGATGTTCCCCACTGTCTTGCTTCAAATCATCAAATTCCCTTTCTAGAGCCCTTAGCTCATGACGAGGACAGAATTCCTTCATCATAAGAGCCCTAAGCTCAGCCCAAGTCTGTGCTAATGCAACCTCAGCACCGCGGTCTCTCATAACCCCGTTCCACCACGTAAGAGCCCTCTTCTGAAACACACTCGAAGAAAACTCAGCCTTGCGATTTTCAAGACACTGAACATGACGGAAAATATTCTCAATGCTCTCGAACCATTAAAGAAGCCTAGTTGCTCCCTCAGAACCACTAAACTTGAGCGGTTTAGCCGAGTTAAAATTCTTGAAATTGCATGGAACATTGTTGTTCTTGTTGGCTTGGTTCCATTGAGCAAAGAGGTTTGGGAATTGAGCAGCCATTTGCTGCGCAATGATTTCTGCCAGTTCGGCAGTCGCTATCTAGTTTTCGCGTCGAGGAGGCATTCTAAAAGTGGAAAACATGAAAGGAAACGAGTGAGAGAATTAGACGAAAAGAATGAGATGAAACAAATCTGATGAAAGCAAGGATAGTGGTCATTTGTTTGTTACTACAAAGCAACAAACGACCCCGGTGATTAATCAAAGTAAATAGGTCAAAAATAATGTATCGCGAAGACATGCTCGCTATAAGTGGACACTCACCCCAAGAGTTCCCACGTAAGAGTGACTGGTCCGATTATGTGGATTTGTACGAACACTCTAGCCTTAGACAGAAAACTTAGGGTACAGGCACCCACCCTTCCAGTTTGCACGTGTTCACATTATTTAGACCAACTTTGACGGGATTTGAAAACTTAGACGGTTCAAAACCAAATAATAAATCATCCTAGAGCAAATGATTAGTTTTCAAAGCGGGATAGAAATTTGTGTTCTTATTGTGGTTGTCACCTAAGAATAAGTGACGGTATTGTTTTAAAACTAAACACAAGAAAACTTGTGTTAGGGTCCTAGGAAGGTTATAGTCTAGGTCAAAGCATTACTAATAACCTAATTCCCTATAACCATTGGCTCTGATACCAACTTTTCTGTCACACCCCGACCACGTAAAGCAACTAGACGTGGCGGAAACGTCGGGGAGTGTTGTAACAGAATCATTGTTTCATAACCATGGAATAAATAAATTCTGTTTTATTGAATAAATGAACTCATTGTTTTAATACAATCAAATAAGTACAACTATGATCTTCCAAGTTATAAAGTTGCTAAGGCACGAGTCCATCCTAAATGTAGCATGTATCAACAATTCATTGCAAAGCAGTACCTGAAACATGTGTAAAAATAGGTACGTCAGCATAAAAATGCCTGTGAGATACATAGGTTTTGTGAAAATAGGATTCATGACTTAAGTTTAAGAAAATGTTTAGTCATGAACCTTGTAAATTTGCTTTGTCTTGTAAATTATTTGAAAAGTGATAAATAACCCAATTGATATATATGTATAAAAGAATAGTGCATGGTTAAGTAAATAACCATGTAACACGAGTTTGTATAAGTTAAGTTGTTTGAAAAACAATGTTTTGATAAAAGGTTTATAGTATATATGAAAATATAATTTGGTTTTAAGAAAGTTGAATAAGTAATATATTAAAATATATTTCAGTTCCAATATTGTTAACCCAAGTGTACTAAATAACGCCACGGTATGTAATGCAATGAAAACACTTATATATTAGAAGTACCAGCGGCGTATCTACCATGTTTTCATCACATTACACCCGTCCCGTTATCTAAACACTAACCAAAACCCAATCGTTTGATAGGTAGTATATTAAATATACTTTAGTTGTTCAAAATAATAGTTTCCAGTAGTATATTACAAGTATACTTTGGATTTATAAATAATATATTAAACTATGTTTTGGTTTCATAAATAACATATCAAAATATGCTTTGGATGTGATAAATAACATATTAAACTATGTTTTTGGTTTGTAAATAACATATCAAAATATGCTTTGGATGTGATAAATAACAAAATATATGTTGGTTTTGTACAATATCACACATGGGAGCATATCAAACTATACTTTTGGGAGTATAACTAAATATACAAAAATAATGTGATTTAAGAATTCATTCAGACCTAGTGCATCAAAATACACCTTTGAGACTATAGGGATACCACAAAGGAAATCCCTATTTGGATGGAGAAACAAATTGGTTTCAGACATTCCATGACAACAGGAATGGGGTGTCAAATCCTATAGCGCTATATCATACTAACAACCGGTCTGGTGAACAAAATAAGTACAATTCAATAATTAATGTTATAGTCTTTGAAAAATCAGTGTTTAAACCATAGATAGTTGTTCAGTTTGTCAACAGATAAGTACTAACATGTATAATTAATTATACTTTTTGAAAACATGAAAATAACAGATAGGTACACATGCTTCACCCAAAACAGTTTGAAAACAGTAAAAGAGGGGAACTAAGTACTCACTTGAGATTGCTCAGAAGTCCTAAGATAACCACCAAGCAATGCTAGAGATCACGGAATTAAACGGCACCAAATATAGGTAACTATGTTAATTAACCGGACCTAAATCGGAGGATCGGATAAAATGAGGGCTTGTAAACCAAATGAGTATGGGAGCTCATGTAATATGGTTTAACAAAGCCTACATACTAAATTGGAACCTAACCTAAGTGCTTTCGACCCATCGCGACCCATTAAGGTAGCTTATGCTACTTTAACGCGTCGTGCGCGCAAAAGCGCACTCGAGACGTCTAACTAGCCCTATGACAAGTGTTATATGCCTAAACATGTTACATAATCAGTTATATGACAAAAGTTTAGGTTACATATGCTTAATTGCCAATTATACATGAAAAGGGTATTCTGGTAATTTACCTAAGGCATATAAACTACCTATCATACAACTACTCAAACGATGTGACCACAGGGTATAACCTCGGAAGGTTATTCCCTATATTCTATGGTCCTAAAGTATTTGGTCGGATCCTAATGATCGACCATATGGGTCGGGTTCGGAGGTATAAGCGATTTATTAGATCGCTTACCCTTACGACCCTAGACAACGTGGTAATCAGTAGGCATAGTCACAAGGGACTATAACCATCGTGATTACAATCACGTTGCGAAGTTCAAACGAACTTCGCATTGACCATAAACTGGTCAATGCAGAAAGTCAAACAAAGTTTGACTTTCGGACTCGAAAAGCAATAAAAGAACGAAGGAATACTTACGAAGGGTCCCCGAATGCTAATCTTGATTCAAGTAGCTCAGGTATGAAACAAAGGTTTCAACTTAGAGCTTCTCAAATCAGATTCTAGTGGGTTTTGCAATGAAGTGGGTTGGGTATTTATAGATTTCGGTTCACCGTTAGGATCGTTTCTTAGATAACGTGTCTTGATCTCGCCCGTACACTTGTCGGAATGTTGTGGTAACTCATTTTGCCCCCACCATAAGAGTTTGACAAGTGGCCTTGGCCTTTGGGGTGTTTGAAAAGCTGTTAACAGCTGCTAAATTCACTGAATCTGGTCTGGGAGCCTGACGCGGGCCGCGTAAGGGACACCCCAGGTTTTACGCGGGCCGCCTGGGTCCTCTGATCAGAAACCAAGTTTCAAAAATGACAGTTTTGGTCCCTGTTGGTGTTAAAGGCCATTTCCGACATGTTTAAGGCCCGTTAAGCCAACGTTAAGGCCCTAAAATGATGCCTAAACATTGTGGACATGAAACATGCTCAAAAATATGTCGGATGTCAGTTCGTTTGGTCGTACGATCGCGATGTTCGCTTAATTACGACGGAATGCGCATAAGCGCGAAAAACGATCCAAATTGCGCGACGAATGGATTTTTCTCAAGCCAAACACTAAAATAAAATATTTTAGTGCTTACATAAATTTTTGGATGTCCGGATGTATTCAGATCGTAAGTTATGCGCGAAAGTGCAAACTTGTGCACTTTTTGACGCTTTTAGTCCCTGAATGACCCAAAAGTTTATTTTAGCATACCGAACCCCTCAAAGCCTATTTCTAAGCTATGTGAAGGATATTTATGGTATGTTTAACTTATGGTCATGTTCCGGAATGTTTGTTACAGTTCAAATTGGCATACTTTCGCAGTTTGTCAAGTTTAGTCCCTGTAAGCGAATTAACTTGTTTTTGCCATACCAAAGCCTTTAAAACTTATTTCTAAGTTATGTAAAGGTTATTTAAGGTATGTTAAGCCTATTTCACTATTCCGGAGTGTTCGTTGGATTAAACTGGTTATATTTACGCATCAGAGCGCGTATAACCCTCCAGAAAGCGATTTAAAGCTTAAAATCGAACAAGAGTTGATATGTGCAAACGATACACATATTTTTACAAATCCCAAGTATGAAATACAATATTTCATTGGTTTGGCATTTTTTTGATGGTTGAAGTGACACAGGTGTCACACATTGTTCTTTTATATCATCTGTTTCCTTATCGATTTCTATATGATTTATAAAACAAAAACATCTTACAAGGATCATGACTGACTTTTGTTAAACGACTTTTTTTTCTAAACTTATAAGTCATGAATCCTAAATCAATAAAACCTATGTATCTCACAGGCATTTTTATGCCGACGTACCTATTTTCACATGTGTTTTAGGAAATGATGCATAGGATTGATCAAGTTACACATAGGCAGACTCGGGCCTTAGTGACAATAAAAGATGCAAGACTAGTTAATTATGTTATGTTTCTTTGTTTGTTAAGACATTGTAACTCCTTTTAATCAATAAAACAAAATTTCAATTCCCATGTGTTATGAAACAATGATTCCGTTACAACACTCCCCGACGATTCCGCCCCGATTTGTTGTTTTACGTGGTCGGGGTGTGACAGAAAAGTTGGTATCAGAGCTCATGGTTATAGGGAATTAGGTTATTAGTAATGCTTTGACCTAGTCTATAACCTCCCTAGGACCCTAACACAAGATTCTTGTGTTTTGACCTTAAAACAATATCGTCACCTATCCTTAGGCGACAACCATAACAAGAACACAAATTTCAAATCCGATTTGAAAACCAATCATCTGTTCTAGGATGATTTATTATAAGGTTTTGAACCCTCTATGTTTTCAAAATCTCATCAAAGTTTGGGTCTTATAATGTGAACACGTGCAAACTGGAAGGGTGAATGCCTGTACCCTGAGTTTTCTGTCTAAGGCTAGAGTGTTCGTACAAATCCACAGTATCGGACCAGTCACTCTTACCTGGGAACTCTTGGGGTGAGTGTTCACTTATAGGCGAGCATGTCTTCAGTAATACATTAATATGACCCGCTTACTTTGATTAGTCACCGTCTCATTTGTTTGCCTTAGGTAACAAACAAATGATCGCAATTTTTATGCATTGCCATTCTGTTTTGATTATCCGATAACATTTCACTTGTTTCCTCCTATTTTCTCCAGAATGTCTCTTCATCGCAGCGACACTCAAATGTCCGAGCAAACTGCCAAATTTGCCCAGCGAATAGGCGAAGTAATCCTAAAGTCTGTTGATTTTGGTGTCGCCATGTCTCGTCTCAACAATGGAGCCACTCAAGAGTTACCGAAGGAAGCAGAAGTCAAGCGTGCACCAAAATCAAAGAAGCGTAAGGCTTCAAAGAAACCCGCAGCAGTTGCACCAAAACCAGCAGGACCTAGCCAGGTGGCAGCACCACCAGCTAAGAAGCAATACAAGGGAACTGCACTGTTATGCAACAAATGTAATGGGTATCACCAAGCTCACTTACAATGTCGTCTGTGTGTATCATGTGGGTGAGTTTGTCACCTGGCAAGTGCTTGTCGAATTAACCCGAACCAAGGTGGTCCAAATTAACCACAAGCCAACCATGTCCAAGTTCGCTTTCCACCTGGATCGTGCCACAACTGTGGCGAGATGGGTCATTTCATGAACAAATGCCCGAAGCTTGTCAATGCAAATCCAACCCACGGATAAGCATTTGGCTGATTAGAAGAAGTTGCTGCTCTAAATAGTTTGAATCCTATGCTTTTGTATCTTTTGTTGAACCCTAAAACAACCTGTTTTGTTTATAAATAAATTATCGTTCACAATTCTGATATACAATTGTAGTTACATGTGTGTATGGCATTTCTTATGATACCTACATCAAGGAACTATGTTCATTACAAGCTACTCTTGTGATTCTCCTTTTCAAGTGATCGCTCATGATTTCCTCGAAAATTTTAAGTACCCGTTTCATTCTAAGGAACGAAGTACAGAAAATAAAGTGACATTATGAGTAACCATGCTTTTTGCAAATCTGTACCTTTAAATCCTTGGTTTGACAACTAAGGGAAATTTTTCGATCTCATACCCATTGCATTCTGGTTTTCATAACAACACACATAGTATTGGTTTTCAAAACAACCTTCATGATTTCAAAAATATTTTTTATATAGTTTAAAACATTTTTTTAAATAGTATATTTACCTAACATATCAAATACATGATTTCAAAAGCACTGTCTACGTTTCAAAAACAACCTTCATGATTTCAAAAATATTTTTATCGTTGAAAACATTTTTTTAATAGTATATTTACCTAATATATCAAATACATGATTTCAAAAGCACTGTCTATGTTTCAAAAACAACCTTCATGATTTTAAAAATATTTTTATATAGTTGAAAACATTTTTTTTTAAAATAGTATATTTACTTAATATATCAAATACATGATTTCAAAAACATTGTCTATGTTTCAAAAACAACCCTCATGATTTCAAAAATATTTTTATATAGTTGAAAATATTTTTTTTTTAAAATAGTATATTTACTTAATATATCAAGTGCATGATTTAAAAAGCATCATTCATGCTTTCAAAAATCTTATACGTAATTTCAAAATTCATCTCGCATAATTTTAAAACATTTTTATACTTGTCTAATACACATACTTTATGATTTCAAAAGTATTATGTAATGTTTCAAAAACATTAAACACATTTCCAAAAGAACTCCATGCATAGTTTTTAAAAACATTTTTCTCATACATTGACTTAACCTTCAAATTCTGCTTCATATGGCACCTTGACATATCTAGCACCTCAACTTCATGAGCATTTTACTTTGTGTATCAACTTAAACGCGTTTAGTGCAAGGTTTTGAAACGCCTTCCGCTTTTCAAATCCCAAAATCCACATGGGATCCTCTTATCTTCACAATTAGATCCTAGTGGACGTTTATTTTTCAAATCTGAGTCCTTAATTGGATTCTTTGTATACCTTAATTCGAATATTACGATTCCTTGTAATCGAAATCGAAATTTTTCTTTTTAAGATCTTCCTATTCTTATGATTAGATTCTTATAATATTTAAAGCACCAATCAAAATCCACAGATTGGATACCTGGTGTGCTTTAAATACATGTGCACAATTAACAAAATAAATTAACAAAATGGTAACAAAAAAAAATCAAGATAAACAATTATGTGATTATGTGATTTCTTTTATGCATTATGTGTTTTTGTTTTCATTGTCCAAATCCTCGTAGAATCTTCCGTATCTTCATGTGAAAGATTCACAGTAGGATATCCAAAGGTACGGTCTAAATCCATAATGGGCTTCTACGTAATCATTAAGACCCTTGGATTATATGGTACCATTCCATCTTTCAAAAAGGCCCCTTGAGTGGTCTAAGTCAAAAGATTGATTCAGAATCCGGTTAAGAATGACATGTGGTGATATAGCTGAAAAGACTCCTTGGTAGTCTATTTAGATCATTCACTAATTTAAATTAAAAAGACCCAATGGTGGTCTAGTCACACTCATCACAAGTTTGTTCATTGTTTTCCCCTACACATTATAAAATACACTGTGTGAACTATGCAAGGATTACCTAATTATGGACGCGTACATAATTATGAAATTCAGTGCACAGGAACCCATTAAGATTTGTCATGTGTAAGAACTGATAGTGACAAAAATAACAAAACGTGAACAATGTAATGGAGTTACGGTGGATGCACCAATAACGCTTTATATACTTGTATATAAGTGTCCCTCTCACATTGCAACCATGATGTTATTTAAAGTTACTAGAATTTCAGAACTCTGACCAGTGTTGTTTGATCTTTTCAACTTCATGTTTCAAGCTCTCACAAGTTTCCTCTAAATAAATTTCGGGATGAAATTTTCTGAAGTAGGGGAGACTGTGACACCTGTGCCTCCACGGCCATCAAACAAATACCAAATTAATGAAATATTGTATTTCATACTTGGGATTTGTATGAATATGTGTATCATTTGCACATATCAATTCGTGTTCGATTTCGAGCTCTATATCGCTTTCTAGAAAGTTATACGCGCACTGATGCGTAAACGTAATCCGTTTAACGTGACAAACACTCCGGGATAGTGAAATAGGCTTAACATACCTTAAATAACCTGTACATAACTTAGAAATAAGTTTTGGAAGGTTTGGTGTGCCAAAATCATGTTTATTCGCTTACGGAGACTAATTTCGACAAACTGCGAAAGTATGCCGATTCGTACTGTAACCAACATTTCAAAACTTGATCATAAGCTAAAAATACCCTAAATATCCTTTACATATCTTATAAATAGGCTTTGAGGGGTTCGGTATGCTAAGATAAACTTATTTGATCAATAGAGAATTAGAGACTAAAAGCGTCAAAAGTGCATAAGTTTGCATTTTCTCGCATATCTTACGTCCTGAATATATCCGGACATCCAAAAATTTATGTAATCATTAAAATATTTTATTTTAGTGATTGGTATGATAAAATTCCATTCGTCGCGTAATTTGGATCGTTTTTGCGTTCATTACGATTTCTGTCGTAATTAACCGAACAACGCAACCGTACGACCAAACAAACCGACAACCGAGATGTTTTTGAGCATATTTTAAGTTCCTTGTACTTTAACTCTATTTTAGAGCCTTGAAATGGGGTTAGCGGGGCTTAAAAGTGCAAAAAAAATCAAGTTTTACAAGTGAAGGGACCATTTTTGAAATTTCTGGCAGATACATTGAACTTGGTCCATTTTTGAGATTTTGGTGGTTTTAACCCATGGTTTTGCAACTTATGGGCTGGTATTAATGGTTTTTATGATACTATGGACTCATATTAGGGGCTCCCATGGTTTTAGAAAACAATGGGTGCAAGTGTACGGCCCAGATCAAAGCTCAGGTTTCAAGAAACGATCTTAACGGTTCTATGAAATCTATAAATACCCCCACCCACTTCACTCTCAAACTCACACCTTTGATCTGAATTTTTTCTCTAAGTTGATGTGTTATCACTTCATACATGAGAATATTCGGATAAAAGCTTCCATTCTTGGACCTTTTGTAAGTCCTCTTTCGTCTTTTATGCGTTTTTAGCATGAAAGTCAAACTGTGTTTGACTTTCAGCTTTGACCAGTTTATGGTCAACATGAAGTTCTTTTGAACTTCGCAACGTGAGCGTAATCACGATGGTCATAGTCCCTTGTGACTATACCTACTGATTACCACGTTGATTAGGTGTAGTGACGAGTCGTAGTTTCGATCAAAATAAGCTTTAGCGCGTATTTTGCAACCAAACTACCCTTGGGTATCAAGACCCTTTGTCTTGATACCAAACTTGTTTTGTACCTTAGTTAAGCATGTTTTAACATGCTTAGCGTCACTATTAGGTTTAGTGCTTATATAGGGTTGTAAGGTAAGCGGACTAAACACCCGCTTAGACTTTCGAACCCGACCCATTTGGTAGATCATTAGGATCTGGCCAAACACATTATAGGACCATAGTTATATAGGGAATAACCTTCCGAGGTTATACCTTATGGTCACTTAGTCTAATTAAGTTGTATGATAGGTCGTTTATATGCCTTAGGTAAATGACCAAAATGCCCTTTTTAAGCATAAATTCATTTTAAACATATGTAACCTAAATTTTGACATCTAAACTGATTAGGTAACTTTATTAGACATGTTAAGGCATATGTTACTTGTCATAGGACTAGTTAGGCGGTCCGAAGGCATTTTACGCGAACGACGCGTTAAAGTAGCATGAGATACCAAAACAGGTCGTAATGGGTCGTAAGCACTTAGGTTAAGTTTCGTTTTAGGATATAGGCTTTGTTAAACCATATCATATGAGTTCCCATACTCATTTGGTTTACAAAACCGTATCCTTTCCGATCTTCCAATTTAGGTCCGGTTATTAACATAGTTATCTATATTAGGTGTCGTTTGATTTCCGTGATCCCTCTAGCATTGCTTGGTAGTATTCAAGACTTCTAAGAATCCTCAAGTGAGTACATAGTCCCCTCTTTTACTATTTTCCAAACATTTTGGGGATAAACACATGTGCCTACTTGTTACTTTCATGCTTTCCATGTTTTCATATCATATACTTGCTATGCTTATTAGTACAGTATTAGTACATGATTTCATTATGTTTTTGCTATGTATGTTCTTTTAGTGCATACTTAGTACATCGTTTTACATTTCATTTTATGCTATGTATGTCCATTTAGTGCATACTTAGTACATTGTTTTACATTACATTTTATGCTATGTATGTTCATTGTTGCATACTTAGTACATTATTTTACATTACATTACATTTCTACTTTGTATGTTCATATAACATGTCAAAGTACATTATTTTCATAAAACTTGCTTACATTTTGGTATGACATTTGGTTTGTTTAAATGGGATAAAAATACATTCATTAACATTAGCTACGCCGTTCGTTAGTAGGTAGTGGTACCATAGGAATTGACAACTCCCGTTCCAAAAGTCCTAGGTTTGTTTGGATGGATGGAATGACCGATTTCGATATACATTTACTCAGATAAACCTTTAATTCGTTAGGGATTTATCACCACAGTCGCAAGGCTTGGATGTATGCATTTTCACAACACCGCATAGATGTTTGTATTAGTAAAGCATGCATTATTTTACAAAACATAACTTTTGATTATAATTTATCAAATGCATTGTTTTATACATTTATTTCATATAGAGTTGAGTAAATGCTTTTAATCAATAAATGCTTTTATTCACTATACATTACATTTGTTTACACAATAACATTACAACATTTGTTTGAACACTGCATTATTACATTTGACAATAAACAATTATTTACACATAAACATTTGACAATTGGTTATACATGAACATTTTTACATTGGTGGTTTGTTTTGGTAAGTGATTTAAATAACGAGGCGTGTGTAATAAGATAAAAGCATGGTGGATACGCCGATGGTACTTCCTGTATATAAGTGCTTTTATAGTATTACATATCGTAGCGTTATTTAAACCATGTCAATATTTGACATATTACATTTTACACAAATTAACATATCTTTACAAAACATTGTTTTACAAACAACATATTTTATACAAACTCATTTTTACTCGCTTATTCATTTAACCATACATTGTTCTTTTATATCATCTGTTTCCTTATCGATTTCTATATGATTTATAAAACAAAAACATTTTACAAGGATCATGACTGACTTTTGTTAAACGACTTTTTTTTCTAAATTTATAAGTCATGAATCCTAAATCAATAAAATCTATGTATCTCACATGCATTTTTATGCTGACGCACCTATTTTCACATGTGTTTCAGGAAATGATGCATAGGATTGATCAAGTTACACATAGGCAGACTCAGGCCTTAGTGACAATAAAAGATGCAAGACTAGTTAATTATGTTATGTTTCTTTGTTTGTTAAGACATTGTAACTCCTTTTAATCAATAAAACAAAATTTCAATTCCCAAGTGTTTTGAAACAATGATTCTGTTACAACACTCCCCGACGATTCCACCACGATTTGTTGTTTTACGTGGTCGGGGTGTGACATAATATATTAAAATATATTTTAGTTCCAAAACAGTTAAACAGATAGTATATCAAATATACTTTAGTTGTCAAAATAATAGTTTTCAGTAGTATATCATAAGTATACCTTGGTTTTATAAATAACATATTAAATTATGCTTTGGTTTTATAAATAACATATTAAACTATGCTTTGGTTTTATAGATAACATATCAAACTATGTTTTAATGATCAAAAAAGTATATGTTTATTTTGTACATAGTATATTCAAATATACCTTGGTAAACAATATCCCATATGAGAGTATATCAAACCATACTTTAGAAGTATAACAAAATATACAAAAGAATGTGATTTAAGATTCATTCAAACCTTAGTGTATCAAACTACACCTTAGAGACTATAGAAATACCACAAAGGCAATCTCTATTTGGATAAAAATTGGTTTATGACATTCCATACGACAGGAATGGGGTGTCTAGTCCTATAGCGCTATATCGTACTACCAATCGGCTTGGTGAATGTATAAAATTTGTACAATCCAACAATTTGTTTCATAATCTTTGAAAAATAGTGTTCAAACCATAGATAATCGTTTAAGTCATCAAAAGATAAGTACTAGCATGTATAATCAATTTATAGTTTGAAATCGTGAAAATAGCAGATAGTACACATGTTTCACCCCAAAACATTTGAAAACAGTAAAAGAGGGGACTATGTACTCACTTGAGATTGCTTAGAAGTCTTGAATAACAACCAAGCAAAGCTAGAGGGATCACGGAATCAAACGACACCTAATATAGGTAACTATGTAAATAAACCGGACCTAAATCGGAAGATCGGATATAATGAGGTTTCGTAAACTAAATGTGTATGGGACTCATGTAATATGGTTTAACAAAGCCTACATACTAAAACGAAACCTAACCTAAGTGCTTACGACCCATTACGACGTAGCTTACGCTACTTTAACGCGTCGTTCGCGTAAAACGCGTTTGGACCGCCTAACTAGTCCTATGACAAGTAATATATGCCTTAACATGTCTAATAATGTTGCCTAATCAGTTTAGATGTCAAAATTTAGGTTACATATGCTTAAAATGAATTTATGCGTAAAAAGGGCATTTTGGTCATTTACCTAAGGCATATAAACTACCTATCATACAACTACTTAAACGAAGTGACCATAAGGTATAACCTCGGAAGGTTATTCCCTATGCAACTATGGTCACATAATATGCTTGGTCGGATCCTAATGATCGACCAAACGGGTCGGGTTTGAAAGTCTAAGCTGTTGTTTAGACCGCTTATCTTACGACCCTACATAAGCACTAATCTAAAAGTGACGAGTTAAACATGTTAAAACATGTTTAACGAAGTTTGAAAACAAGTTTGATATCAAGACAAAGGGTCTTGATACCCAGAAATAGTTTGGTTACAAAATACGCCTGAATACGCATTATGACCGAAACTCTGACTCGTCACTACGCCTAATCAACGTGGTAATCAGTAGGTATAGTCACACGGGACTATAACCATCATGATTACGCTCATGTTTCAAAGTTCAAACAAACTTTGTGTTGACCATAACCTGGTCAAAGCAGAAAGTCAAACATTGTTTGACTTTCGCTTAAAAAACGCATAAAAGCACGAAAGAATACTTACAAAGGGTCCAAGCTAGAAGATCTTGATCTAAATTCTCAGGTATGAAGTGTATAAACTCCAACTTAGATAATTTTGATCAGATCATGGTGATTTGCAAATGAATGTGGTTGGGTATATATAGGATTCGGACAACCGTTAAGATCGTTTATCGAAAACCGTGCTTCGATCTAAGCCCTCCATGTGGGCACATAGTTTTCAAAACCATGGGAATGTTAAAAACCATCAAATAACAGCCCATTGTATCCAAAATCAGCCATTAAAACCCATCAAAACTTCAAAAATGGAACAGATTCAATGAATCTGAACTGAGTTTCCAGAAATGTCAAAAATGGTCACTGCATGTTAAAAAGTTAGTTTTCCGCACGTTCAAGCCCCGTTAACCACATTTCAAGGCTCTAAAATGATATTAAGGTATAGGGAACATGAAATGTGCTCAAAAATATCTCGGATGTCGGTTCGTTTGGTTGTACGGTTGCGTTATTAGGGTAATTGCGACGGAAGTCGTAACGAACGCAAAAACGATCGAAATTAAGCGACGAATGGAATTTTATCATGCAAATCACTAAAATTAAATATTTTAATGATTAAATAAATTTTTTGGATGTCCGGATATAATCAGAACGTAAGATATGCGCGAAAATGCAAACTTATGCACTTTTTGACGCTTTTAGTCCCTGAATGACCAATAAGTTTATTTTAGCAGACCGAACCCCTCAAAGCCTATTTCTAAGCTATTTAAAGGATATTTAAGGTATGTTTAACTTATGATCAAGTTCCGGAATGTTCGTTACTATGCAAATCGGCATAGTTTTGCAGTTTGACGCAAATAGTCCCTGCGATCGAATAAACTTAATTTCGACACACCAAACCATCCAAAACTTATTTCTAAGTTATGTAAGGGTTATTTAAGGTATGTTGAGCCTATGTCACTATCCCAGAATGTTTTTTGCGTTAAACTGATTACGTTTACGCATCAGTTCGCGTATAACCTTCCAGAAAGCGATTTAGAGCTCGAAATCGAACAAGAATTGATATGTGCAATTGATACACATATTTATACAATTCCCAAGTATGAAACCCAATATTTCATTGGTTTGGTATTTGTTTGATGGTCGTAGGGACACAGGTGTCACACGAATGATGATCTGATAGGATTGGCTTATACCATGATTGGATCAAACAAATTATTCTCAGATCTTGAAGTCCCGATTCAGAATGTGATTTCAGAAAAGATTGAAAAATTGTTTAAGTTCGTTGAAATTGAAAAATCTGAAATTGCAAAGTTTGCTGGAAATAATAAGAAAACTTTTTATAACAAACCTAGTAACAAAAAGAAAAACATGAAGGCTGGGTTGGGTTATTGTGACATCTGTGCCTCCACGGCCATCAAACAAATACCAAAACAACGAAATATTGTATTTCATAGTTGGGATTTGTATAAATATGTGTATCATTTGCACATATCAATTCTCGTTCGATTTCAAGCTTTAAATCGCTTTCTAGAGGGTTATACGCAAATTGGTGCGTAAACGCAGTCAGTTTAATGCAACAAACACTCCGGAATAGTGACATAGGCTTAACATACCTTAAATAACCTCCACATAACTTAGAAATAAGTTTTGGATGGTTTGGTGTGTCGAAATCAAGTTTGTTCGATCACAGGGACTAATTGTGTCAAACTATGAAACTATACCGATTTGTATAGTAACAAACATTCTGGAACTTGATCATAAGTTAAAAATACCCTAAATATCCTTTACATAGCTTAGAAATAGGCTTTGAGAGGTTCGGTATGCTAAAATAAACTTTATTGATCAATAGGGACTAAAAACGTCAAAAAATGCATAAGTTTGCATTTTCGCGCATATCTTACGTTCTGAATATATCCAGACATCCAAAAATTTATGTAATCATTGAAATATTTTATTTTAGTGATTGGGATGCTAAAACTTTATTCGTTTTGCAATTTCGATAATACACGCGTTCGTTACGACTTCCGTCGTAATTAACCGAACAACTCAACCGTACGGCTAAACGAACCGACACCCGAGATGTTTTCAAGCATATTTCATGTTCCCTATGTTTTAACATCATTGTGGAGCTTGAAAATGGGTTTTATGGGTGTTAGAAGTACCGAAACGCAACGAAACAAGGTGTAGGGGCCAAACTGTAAATAAGTGAAAGTTGCTGGTCTGCAGGTCCCTTACGGACCGTATGGGCCATAGCTTACGGTCCGTAAGCCTTCCACAGAACCACAGAATTGCAGAAACAATGAATCTGGCCTATTCCACTTGCTCAAATGGTTTTTACCCCTTGAATTACACACTATGGGCTGGTATTTGATGTCCCCATGGTATTCAAAACCTTGTGCCCAAGTGTAAGGCCAAGATCATTCCCTCTTCTCCAAGGAAATGATCCTATTGGTTGTGAAATTACTATAAATAACAAGGCCCTCTTGCTCATTTCTTCACACTTGATCTGAAATCAGCTCTAAGTTGGGGTGTTTACACTTCATACCTGAGCTATTTTAGATCAAACATCCTTCTTGGACCCTTTGTAAGTCCTCTTCTTGCTTGTTCTTGTATTTCAAGCATGAAAGTCAAACAAGTTTGACTTTCAGCTTTGACCAGTCGATGGTCAACACAAAGTTCCGTTGAACTTTGCAACGTGAGCGTAATCACGATGGTTATAGTCCCTTGTGACTATACCTACTGATTACCACGTTCACTAGGCGTTGTGACGAGTCGTAGTTTAGGCCAAAATACGTGTTTATGCGTATTTTGTAACCAAACTACTCTTGGGTATCAAAACCATTTGTTTTGATATCAAAACATGTTTTCTAACTTAACTAAACATGTTTTAGCATGTTTAGCTCGTCACTTTTAGATTAGTGCTTGTGTAGACTCGTAAGTCAAGCAGACTAAACACCCGCTTAGACTTTCGAACTCGACCCGTTTGGTCGATCATTAGGATCCGACCAAGCATGTTAAGTGACCATAGTTGCATAGGGAATAACCTTCCTAGGTTATACCTTATGGTCACTTAGGTTTAATTAGTTGTATGATAAGTAGTTTATATGCCTTAGGTAAATGACCAAAATGCCCTTTTCATGCATAATTGGTAATTAAGCATATGTAACATAAACTTTTGTCACGTAACTGATTATGCAACATATTTAAACATGTTTAGGCATATAACACTTGTCATAGGACTACTTTGACGTCTCGAACGCGCTTCGCGCGCCCGACGCGTTAAAGTGGCGTAAGCTACCTTAATGGGTCATAACGGGTCAAAAGCACTTAGGTTAGGTTCCGATCTAGAATGTAGACCTTGTTAAACCATGTCATATGAGTTCCAATACTCATTTGGTTTACAAAATCTCATCCTATCCGATCTTCCGACTTAGGTCCGGTTTATTTATATAGTTATTAGGTTGCCAATTGATTCCGTGCTCCCTCTAGCTTTGCTTGGTTGTTGTTCAAGACTTCTAAGCATTCTCAGGTGAGTACATAGTTCCCCTATTTTACTGTTTTCAATTGTTTTAACGATGGTTTTCAAAACGATTTTCGATATTATAACAATGGTTTCAAAAACGATTAAAATGGTTTATATTAATCGATTTCGATTAAGTAAACAAACTTGTTGATTGTATTTACATAACGAATAAAATGTATTTACCAGTATTAGGTTATGGTACCATAGGATCTGACAAATCCCGTTATCAGACTGCACCCATGGTTATGTGTGGGTTTAAGTGGGTAACGACTGAATCTGTGATTGTTAATTTACCCTTTGGTGGTTTATTAATGCGAGAAGCGATAGGTGAGTAGTCGAGTCACGAAGGTTTTGATGTTATTAGCGAGACAATCAAAAGTAGTTTCACGATTTAAAAACCATAATGGTTTAAACGACTAAAGCGATTTTTAATGAATTGAACGATTTGGGTAAACGATTGGTTTTAAAGCGATTTTTAACGAATTGAACGATTTGGGTAAACGATTGGTTTTATAGCGATTTTTAACGAATTGAATGATTTGGGTAAACGATTGGTTTTAAAGCGATTTTTAACGAATTGAACGATTTGGGTGAACGATTGGTTTTTGGTTAAGTGTTTAGATAACGGGACGGGTGTAATGTGATGAAAACATGGTGGATACGCCGCTGGTACTTCCTAAATATAAGTGTTTCCATCGTATTACATACCGTGGCGTTATTTAGTTCACTTGGGTAAACGATTTTAAACGAGGTCACACAAACGAGGTTTTCAAAATGATATAAACCATACGAGATTTATTAACGAGATTTATTAACGAGTTTTATTAACAAGATTTATTAACAAGTTTTATTAATGATTTAATACGAGATGTTTTACAAATTGGTTTTCTAAAACAAAATGTTTTCGAGTTAAGAATCATGGCTACGAGATTTTATAAATTATAACCAACATGATTTGAGTTGGTTAATTATGTCGCAATACTACATTTTTCAAAACAAGGTTTTTAATTAAGTAATGCAACATGTAAACTAGCCATGAATCCGACACTCTCAAAAACCTATGTACTCTCCAGCATTTCTTTGCTGACTTTGTTTTCACATATGTTTCAGGTGTTGTTGAATGATGTTGATTGCTAGGATGCATGCTCACGTAGGACTGGATGAGGCCTTAGTGACTTAATAACAATGATAGACTATGTTTAACTTGTTTATTTAGATTTCCAGACGATGTAAATATTTAATTTTTAATAAAACGAAACTTCAAATTTCCGTGTGTTTTGAAACAATGATTCTGTTACAACACTCCCCGATGATTCCGCCGCGATTTGTTGTTTTACGCGGTCGGGGTGTGACAAAAAAGTTGGTATAAGAGCTCATGGTTATAGGGAATTAGGTTATTAGTAATGCTTTGACCTAGTCTATAACCTTCCTAGGACCCTAACGCGAGTTTACTTGCGTTTAGTCATAAATCAATACCGTCACTTATCCTTAGGCGACAACCACAGTGAGAACACGAATTTCGAATCTGCTTTGAAAACCAATCATCTGTTCTAGGATGATTTATTGTAAGGTTTTGAACCCTCTATGTTTTCAAAATCTCGTCAAAGTTTGGGTCTTATAATGTGAACACGTGCAAACTGGAAGGGTGAATGCCTGTACCCTGAGTTTTCTATCTAAGGCTAGAGTGTTCATACAAATCCGCAGTATCGGACCAGTCATTCTTACCTGGGAACTCTTGGGGTGAGTATTCACTTATAGGCGAGCATGTCTTCAGTGATACATTGATATGACCCGTTTACTTTGATTAGTCACCGTCTCATTTGTTTGCCTTAGGTAACAAACAAATGATCGCAATTTCTATGCGTTGTCGTTCTGTTTTAATTATCCGATAACATTTCACTTGTTTTCTCCTATGTTTTTCAATTCCTCTAGAATGTCTCTTCATCGCAACGACACTCAAATGTCCGAGCAAACTTGCAAATTTGCCCAACGAATAGGCGAAGTAATCCTGAAGAGTGTGGATTTAGGTATCGCCATTTCTCGTCTCAAAAATGAAGCCACCCAAGAAGCATCGAAAGAAGCAGAAGCCGCGCTTTCGAAAAAGTCAAAGAAGCGTAAGGCTCCAAAGGATCCCATGGCCGTTACACCAAATCAAGCAAAACCTAGCCAGGTGGCAGCACCACCAGCCAAGAAGTCGTACTTAGGAACTGCTCCTCTGTGCAATCAGTGTAACCTCTACCACTATGCCAGTGTCAAATGTCAGAAATGTTTCAACTGTGGACTCATTGGTCATTTGGCACGAGACTGTCGTTCAGTCACTGCGCTAAACCAAGCTTTTCAGAACCCCGTTCAAATTCAAGCAGATCCAGCACAGGCTCATTTTCCTCCTGGTATTTGCTACACCTATGGCGAGACGGGTTATGTCAGGGACAGATACCCAAAGATTTTCAATGCAAATCCGACCCACAGATGAGCATTTGGCCGATTAGAAGAAGCTGCTGCTTTGAATAATCCGAATCTTATGTTTATGTTTCTAGTGTTTTCCTTTGAACTTGGAAACAATTGATTTTGTTTATAAATAAATCCTTATTTGCAATTCTGATGTACAAATATAGTTGCATGTGTGTATGGCATATCCCTACGATACCTACACCAAAGAACTGTATTTGTAGTTCTCTCGTTTATATGATCGCTCGTGAATTCCTTGAAAACTCTAAGTGCTCGTTTCATTCTAAGAAACGAAGTGACAATTTGAGTAATCATCTTTTTCCTTTTGACCTCACACCGATGCAACTTGGGAGTTTCGACATTACCATAGGGATGGATTGGTTGACCAAACATCTTGCTAAGGTGATTTGTTTCGATAAGATTGTTCGCATTCCTCTTTCGTCTGGCGATGTTTTCGAAGTTCGTGGCGAGAAACCTTTTTGTGGATTGAAGCTCATGACGTGTACGAAGGCCCAAAGCTATTTACGAAAAGGATATGTTTCTTTTCTGGCACATGTCACTGAGGAGAAAGGCAAGAGCAAGAGTTTTCAGGATATTCTGATTGTTCGGGATTATCCAGAGGTGTTTCCTGATGAACTGCCTGGTTTGCCTCCAGTTCGTCAAGTCGAGTTTCATTTTGACCGTGTACTCAATGCCAACCCAATTGCGAAAGCACCTTATCGTCTTGCACCGTCTGAGATGCAAGAATTATCGAAACAGCTTCAAGAGTTATCTGATAAAGGATTCATCCGATCAAATTATTCACCCTAGGGGAGCTCCTGTCCTCTTTGTGAAGTAGAAAGATGGATCTTTTCGAATGTGTATCGATTATCGTAAGCTTGATAAGCTTACCCAGAATCGATATCCCCTACCTCAAATCGATGATCTCTCGGATCAACTGCAAGGTGATACCTATTTTTCCAAGATCGATTTGCGTTCTGGGTATCATCAGCTTCGTGTATTCGAAGAAGATATTCCCAAGACTGCTTTCCACACAAGATAAGGGCATTACGAGTTCACTGTCATGCCTTTTGGTTTGACGAATGCCCCAGCTATCTTTATGGACTTAATGAATAGGGTCTGTAAACCTTATTTAGATAAGTTCATTAATGTGTTCATCGACGATATCCTTGTTTATTCGAAGTCTCGAGCCGATCATGAGCAACACCTTCGTTTGACATTGGAACTCCTAAAGAAGGAACAAACTTTTCGCTAAATTCTCCAAGTGTGAATTTTGGCTTAAAGAAGTTCAGTTTTTGGGTCATGTAGTCAACAAGCAGGGTATTCATGTGGATCCATCCAAATTGCTGCAATTAAGGATTGGAATACACCAACGACACCTACAGAACTTCGTTCTTTTCTTGGTCTCGCTGGTTATTATCTTCGATTCATTTCTAATTTCTCGAAGATTGCGGTTCCACTCACTGCTTTGACTCAGAAGAATAAGCCTTTTGAGTGGGGACCCACGCAAGAAGAAGCGTTCCAAACGCTAAAACAGAAGCTTTGTGATGCTCCTGTTCTATCGTTGCCCGAAGGAAATGATGATTTTGTTGTCTATTATGACGCATCGAATCTAGGACTTGGTTGCGTTCTTATGCAACGAGGTAAAGTGATAGCTTATGCGTCAAGACAGCTGAAAATTCATGAGAAGAACTATACGACTCATGATCTTGAGTTGGAAGCTGTGGTTTTTGCTCTCAAAATCTGGAGACACTACCTCTATGGAACGAAGTGTGTGGTTTTCACAGACCAAAAAAAGTCTCCAGCATATTCTTAATCAGAAAGAGCTGAACATGAGGCAACGACGTTGGGTTGAACTCTTGAACGATTACGATTGCGAGATTCGCTACCATCCTGGTAAGGCGAATGTCGTAGCCGATGCACTTGGTCGAAAGGAGCGAGTCAAGCTTCATTCTGTTCAAACTCTATCTGATATTCAATCTCATGTCCTTCAAGCACAACGATCTTGTGTAAACGAAGGCTTATTGAAATATGAGCTACCACTTCAACTCGAGATTAAACTCGAAACAAAAGGGCGATGGGTTGATCTATTTCAAGAATCCTTGTGGATGATTATCACCCAAATCGGAGCCCTGATTGGATTCCTTGTACACCTTAATATGTACATTACAACTCAATAAGGACAAACCGAATTCCTATTAAGATCTTCCTATCTTCATAGTTAGATTCTTGAAAATATTTAAAGTGCCAAATGAAATCCACGGATTGGATTCCTGGTATGCTTTAAATACCCGTGTCCAAAGATAACAAATTAAAGGACAAATTAAACAATTATGCGTTTATGTGATTATATGTTTATGTGTTCTCCTCTATGTTTTTGTGTGATCCAATTTTCGTTATCCAAATCCTCATAGAATCTTCCATATCTTCATATGAGGGATTCATAGTAGGATATTCAAAAGGTACTACCTTAAATCCTTAATGGGCTTCTACGTGGTAGTTAAGACCCTTGGAATATATAGTACCATTCCATGATTCAAAAAGAGACCCTTGAGTGGTCTAGTTAAAGATTTATTCAGAATTTGGTTAAGAATGGCATGTGATGATACAGCTGAAAGGACCCTATGGTGGCCCAGTCACACTCATCACAGGTTCATTCATTTGGTTTTCCCATACACATTATCAAATGCACTGTGTGGACTATGCAAGGAATTTCGTAATTATGGACGCGTACATAATTATAAAAATTTAGTGCACGGAAACCACAGTAAGATTTATCATGTGTAAGAACCTATAGTGGCAACAATAACGAAACGTGAACAATGTAATGGAGGTACGGTGGACGCACCAATGGCGCTTCATATACTTGTATATAAGTGTCCCTCTTACATTGCAAGCATGATGTTATTTAAAGTTACTAGAATTTCAGAACTCTAACCAGTGTTGTTTTATCTTTTCGACTTCATGTTTCAAGCTCTCACAAGTTTCCTCTAAATAAATTTCGGGACGAAATTTCCTGAAGTAGGGGAGACTGTGACATCTGTACCTCCACGGCCATTAAACAAATACCAAAAAAACGAAATATTGTATTTCATACTTGGGATTTATATAAATATGTGTATCATTTTCATATATCAATTCTCGTTCGATTTCAAGCTTTAAATCGCTTTCTAGAGGGTTATATGCAAACTGGTGCGTAAACGCAGTCAGTTTAACGCAACAAACACTACCGAATAGTGACATAGGCTTAACATATCTTAAATAACCTCCACATAACTTAGAAATAAGTTTTGGATGGTTTGGTGTGTCGAAATCAAGTTTGTTCGATCACAGGGACTAATTGTGTCAAACTATGAAACTATACCGATTTGTATAGTAACGAACATTCCATAACTTGATCATAACTTAAACATACCCTAAATATCCTTTACATAGCTTAGAAATAGGCTTTGAGAGGTTCGGTATGCTAAAATAAACTTTAATGATCAATAGGGACTAAAAGCGTCAAAAAATGCATAAGTTTGCATTTTCGCGCATATCTTACGTTCTGAATATATCCAGACATCCAAAAATTTATGTAATCATTGAAATATTTTATTTTAGTGATTGGGATGCTAAAACTTTATTCGTTTCGCAATTTGGATCGTACACGCGTTCGTTACGACTTCCGTTGTAATTAACCAAACAACGCAACCGTACGGCCAAACGAACCGACACCCGAGATGTTTTCAAGCATATTTCATGTTCCCTATGTTTTAAAATCATTGTGGAGCTTGAAAATGGCTTTGATGGGTGTTAGAAGTGCCGAAACGCAACGAAATAAGGTGCAGGGGCTAAACTGTAAATAAGTCAAAGTTGCTGGTCTGCAGGTCCCTTACGGGCCTTACCTTACGATTCGTAAGCTTTCCCTAGAACCACACAATTGTAGAAACAATGAATCTGGCCTATTCCACTTGCTCAAATGGTTTTAACCCCTTGAATTACACACTATGGGCTGGTATTTGATGTCCCCATGGTATTCAAAACCTTGTGCCCAAGTGTAAGGCCAAGATCATTCCCTCTTCTCCAAGGAAATGATCCTAATGGTTGTGAAATTACTATAAATAGCAAGGCCCTCTTGCTCATTTCTTCACACTTGATCTGAAATCAGCTCTAAGTTGGGGTGTTTATACTTTATACCTGAGCTATTTTAGATCAAACATCCTTCTTGGACCCTTTGTAAGTCCTCTTCTTGCTTGTTCTTGTATTTCAAGCATGAAAGTCAAACAAGTTTGACTTTCAGCTTTGGCCAGTCGATGGTCAACACAAAGTTCCTTTGAACATTGCAACGTGAGCGTAATCACGATGGTTATAGTCCCTTGTGACTATACCTACTGATTACCACGTTGACTAGGAGTAGTGACGAGTCGTAGTTTCGGCCAAAATACGTGTTTATGCGTATTTTGTAACCAAACTACTCTTGGGTATCAAAACCGTTTGTTTTGATATCAAAACCTGTTTTCTAACTTAACTAAACATGTTTTAGCAAGTTTAGCTCGTCACTTTTCGATTAGTGCTTGTGTAGATTCGTAAGTCAAGCGGACTAAACACCCGCTTAGACTTTCGAACTCGACCCGTTTGGTCGATCAGTAGGATCAAACCAAGCATGTTTAGTGACCATAGTTGCATAGGGAATAACCTTCCGAGGTTATACCTTATGGTCACTTAGGTTTAATTAGTTGTATGATAAGTAGTTCATATGCCTTAGGTAAATGACCAAAATGCCCTTTTCATGCATAATTGGTAATTAAGCATATGTAACATAAACTTTTGTCACGTAACTGATTATGCAACAAATTTAAACATGTTTAGGCATATAACACTTGTCATAGGACTAGTTAGACGTCTCGAACGCGCTTCGCGCGCCTGACGCGTTAAAGTGGCGTAAGCTACCTTAATGGGTCGTAACGGGTCGAAAGCACCTAGGTTAGGTTCCGATCTAGAATGTAGACCTTGTTAAACCATGTCATGTGAGTTCCAATACTCATTTGGTTTACAAAATCTCATCCTATCCGATCTTCCGACTTAGGTCCGGTTTATTTATATAGTTATTAGGTTGCCGATTGATTCCGTGCTCCCTCTAGCTTTGCTTGGTTGTTGTTCAAGACTTCTAAGCATTCTCATTTGAATACATAGTTCCCCTATTTTACTGTTTTCAATTGTTTTGGGGTGATTCATATGTGCTAAATGTTTTCAAGGTTTTAACGATGGTTTTCAAAACGATTTTCGATACTATAACAATGGTTTCAAAAACGATTAAAATGGTTTATATTAATCGATTTCGATTATGTAAACAAACTTGTTGATTGTATTTACATAACGAATAAAATGTATTTACCAGTATTAGGTTATGGTACCATAGGATCTCACAAATCCCGTTATCAGACTGCACCCATGGTTATGTGTGGGTTAAGTAGGTAACGACTGAATCTGTGATTGTTAATTTGCCCTTTGGTGGTTTATTAATGCGAGAAGCGATAGGCGAGATAGTCGAGTCACGAAGGTTTGGATATTATTAGCGAGACAATCAAAAGTAGTTTCACGATTTAAAACGAGAATGGTTTAAACGACTAAAGCGATTTTTAATGAATTGAACGATTTGGGTAAACGATTGGTTTTAAAGCGATTTTTAACGAATTGAACGATTTGGGTAAATGATTGGTTTTAAAGAGATTTTTAACAAATTGAACGATTTGGGTAAACGATTGGTTTTAAAGCGATTTTTAACGAATTGAACGATTTGGGTGAACGATTGGTTTTTGGTTAAGTGTTTAGATAACGGGACGGGTGTAATGTGATGAAAGCATGGTGGATACGCCGCTGGTACTTCCTATATATAAGTGTTTCCATTGTATTACATACTGTGGCGTTATTTAGTTCACTTGGGTAAACGATTTTGAAACGAGGTCACACAAACGAGGTTTTCGAAACGATATAAACCATACGAGATTTATTAACGAGATTTATTAACGAGTTTTATTAACAAGATTTATTAACGAGTTTTATTAACAATTTAATACGAGATGTTTTACAAATTGGTTTTCTAAAACAAAATGTTTTCGAGTTAAGAATCATGGCTACGAGATTTTATAAATTCTAACCAACTTGATTTGAGTTGGTTAATTTTGTCGCAATACTACACTTTTCAAAACAAGGTTTTTAATTAAGTAATGCAACATGTAAAATAGCCATGAATCCGACACTCTCAATAACCTATGTACTCGCCAGCATTTCATTGCTGACTTTGTTTTCACATATGTTTAAGGTGTTGTTGAATGATGTTGATTGCTAGGATGCATGCTCACATAGGACTGGACGAGGCCTTAGTGACTTAATAACAATGATAGACTATTTTTAACTTGTTTATTTAGATTTCCAGACGACGTAAATATTTAATGTTTAATAAAACGAAACTTCAAATTTCCGTGTGTTTTGAAACAATGATTCTGTTACAACACTCCCCGACGATTCCGCCGTGATTTGTTGTTTTACGCGGTCGAGGTGTGACAGTTATAAGAAGAAACAAAATCAGAAATGCGACATCTGTGCTTGTGTAATCATTGTATAAACTCTGAACAGTTCAATTATCAATATAACAATGTGATTTGATCCCAATATTTGTTTATTTATGTTTGACATTTTGCACGTTTTGATTTTTGTTCAATTTTAAACTCTAAATCGCTTTCTGGAAAGTTATACGCAAACTAAGACGTAAACGTAATTAGTTTAACGCGACAAACACTACGGAACATCAACATAAGCTTAACATACCTTAAATAACCTTTACGTAACTTAGAAATAACGTGATCGTATGGCCAAACGAACCAACATCCGTCGTAGTTAACCCATTTGTGAAGGTCACCTACCTGAGCATTCTTTGTTCTTATTCCAAGCTTGGACCTCTTGTAAGTTTCTTTCATGCTTGGATATGCATTTCAAACATGAATGTCAAACAGTGTTTGACTTTCTGCTTTGACCGTGTTTTGGTTAACACAAAGTTCGTTTGAACTTTGCAACGTGAGCGTAATCACGGTGGTTATAGTCCCTTGCCGATTATAGTCCCTTGCTGATTACCACGTTGATTAGGCATACTGACGAGTCATAGTTTCGGTCAAAATGCCGATTATGCGCATTTTGCAACGAAGCTATTTTCGGGTATTAAAACACTTTGTTTTGATATCAAACATGTTTTATAACTTAGTTAAACATGTTTTAACATGTTTAACTCGTCACTTTTAGTCTAGTGCTTATATAGGGTCGTAAGTTAAGCGGTCTAAACAACCGCTTAGAATTTCGAACCCGACCCGTTGGGTCGATCATTAGGATCCGACCAAACATGTTTTGTGACCATAGTTATATAAGGAATAACCTTCTGAGGTTATACCTTATGGTCACTTCGTTTAGTTAGTTGTATGATAGGTAGTTTTTATGCCTTAGGAAAATGACCAAAATGCCCTTTTCATGCATAATTTAAATTTAAGCATATGTAACTTAAATTTTGACATTTAAACTGATTATGCAATGTTATTAGACATGTTAAGGCATATAATACTTGTCATAGGACTAGTTAGGAGGTCCGAACGCGCTTTTGCGCAAACGACACATTAAAGTAGCGTAAACTACCTTAACGAGTCGTAACCGGTCATAAGCACTTAGGATATGTTCCAACTTAGAACGTAGTTGAACCCTATCATCTGAGTTCCAATACTCATATGGTTTACAAGACCTCATTCTATCCGATCTTCCGATTTAGGTTCGGTTTATTAACATAGTTACCTATATTAAGTGCCGTTTGATTCCGTGATCCTTCGAGCGTTACTTGGTTGTTATTTCAAGACTATTAAGAATTATCAAGTGAGTACATAGTCCCCTCTTTTACTGCTTTCAAATATTTTGGGGTGATACACATGTGCCTACTTGTTACTTTCGTGCTTTTCATGTTTTCATGACATATACTTGCTATATTCATCTAGTACACATATAGTACATGATTTCCATTATGCTTTGCTATGTATGTTGACTGAGCATGCTAGCACGTTGATTTCATAAACAATTTTGTTACATATGTTTACTCAGCATATGGACGCATTGATTTACATTACATTTATGTTATGTATGTTTATTGAGCATGCTAGCACATTGATTTCATGAACATTTCTACTATGTATGTTTACTTAGCATACTTAGTACATGGTTTTTACATAACATGCTTACATTTGGTATGACATTTGGTATGTTTAACGGGATAAAAATACATTCATTAACACTGATCACGCCGCTCAGTAGTATGTAGTGGTACCATAGGAATTGACAACTCCCGTTCATGGATTCCTAGGTTTGTTTGGAAGTAAGGAATGACAAAATCCGATATACATAATCGATAAACCTTTAACTTGTTAAGGGTTTTTCCGACAGTCGCAAGGCTTGAATGTATGCGATAAACATTACTGAATAAATGTTCGTAACAATAAAGCATTGATTTTGCAAAACATAACTTTTGATCTAAACTATGGTTTATTCAAAAACATTGTTTTGTACATAACATTTGGTTTTACATGACATTTTATTATACATTGACATATACATGTGGTTTGAGTAAATACTTTTTATCCACCATACAAGACATTGTCGTTACTTGACATTTGCTATACAAGACATGATTTACACTTGACAATGAGACATTATGTCACATCCCGACCGCGTAAAACAACAAACCGTGGTGGATACGTCGGGGAGTGGAGCAACAGAATTATTGTTTCACAACCATGGTATTTAAAGTTTTTTATTTATTTATTCACAAAGTGGATTACATTGTCTTAAACAAAGGAAACATGAGAACATAACATAATTTAAACTAGTCTTGTTTCATTTTATGCCACTAAGGCACATGTCCACCTAAGTGTTTCTTGATCATTCCTATGCATCAGCTCCTGAAAACACATGTGAAAATAGGTACGTCAGCATAAAAATGCCTGTGAGATACATAGGTTTATTGATTTAGGATTCATGACTTGTAAGTTTAAAGAATTGTTTAAAAAAAGTTAGTCACGAACCTTGAAAAGTGTTTTCCTTTGTAAATCATATGAAAATCGATAAGAAATTAGATGATATAAGAAGAAGATGTTTGGTTAAATAAATAACCAAGTAAAAAGAATTTGTATGAGTTATGTTATTTGTAAAACAGTGTTTTGTGAAGTTATGTTCTTTGTATAAAATGTAATATGTCTAAATTGAAATGGTTTAAACAACACTACGACATGTAATATCATAAAAGCACTTATATATAGGAAGTACCAGTGGCGTATCCACCATGCTTTTATCATATTACATACGCATCGTTATTTAAATCATTTACCCAAACAAACCACCAAAATATCTTGTTTAAACCAAATGTCAACTGTATGGCGAGTAAACAATGTAAATCATGTAATGTATAATCAAATGTTTTTGTACGGCGAGTAAAAGAAGTAACTACTCAAACCATATGTATAATGTTTATGTGTAACTAAGTGAGATGTATGGTGAACAATAGTATTACTCAACCTCTTAAGTAAAAATGTACAAGACAATGTATTTGATATATGTCACACCCTCAAAATACCACCTAGGGAATATCCCTGTTAGGCGAGTGACATACCGACAATGAGCCACTAATTACATTGAACCTATGCAAGTTTCAAAATAAAATCCTCAAATATAACGAATAATACCAATCACGAGTTCAAATGTAAACCAACATGTTCAGCGGAAGCAAATACTAAACCATGGTTAAGTAGTTCAAAAACCAATGTATGATAGTAATAAATATAAATCACATAGATCCCTCCAGTCGACCCATGACCTCTCCTGCTCCTCCAGACAGCAACTATCCAAATCCATGAAACCTAACGACCTGCGAGCATGCAACAAGTGTATCAGACAAAGCTGGCGAGTTCACAGTTTAGGAAAACGTTTGTTACCAAGTGTTTATTCCATTTCATTAACAAATGCAAAAGTAGTATTGATAATATCTCGATACTGAACAAGACTGCTCATGATGTATGTTTTACCCGTTCCCCAGTGCTCCTATCAAAACACTGGACCCGACTGGGTCATTAGTTCACACCCGTCCTCTCCGGTACGGGGTGAGGGTGCCAAACCTAAGTAGCGCTACTAACTAATACCCCGTTACCTCCCCGGTAACAAAATATGGGACTTAAAAGTGATAGAATGAGATTATTATCCAATATTCCAGTTTTACCCAAAAGACTTATCCCTCCACGGGATACCCACTGACTGTCCCAACCACCGGGACGCATGCTCAGAAGTAGTGAACTCACCTTAGTGTGCTCGGCAGAGTGTTTCTCTTGTTGTAACTAATCAAACCGACCACGCCCTATATTATTGATTCCATTTAAAATTAGGCTCGTATCCAAGTATGATCACATTCACATTCATATAACACATAGCAGCTAGAAGTCGTGTATTACTCATAACGTATTTAGATGTTGTTTATCTAGCACATGAACCATTATACACATCAAATACACCATATTCTACAAGTAGCACCGAGATAATGCCATACCATTTATCTCAGATTATTCATACAATAGAATTTTGTATCTCATACAAACCTCCCTTCCCAAACCCCCAAGTTCCACTACATCTAACAATCTATACATGCACCATGTGTTACACGGCCCAATTGATTCGGCCCAGCTAACCTTGACCGTGCAGTCCACTAATCCCATCCAACCAAATACCCGGTCCAAGTGCATTCCTACTAATGGGCTGTACGATTCAATCAATTGTATAACAGGCCCAAGTCAGTTCCATGTATGTTAGTGTATCCGAGCTCGGTGGCCAGCCCATCTTCGGTTTATGTTACCCGGCCTAGGGGTGTGATTTAATTAGAGAATGTGGCCCAATTACGTTAACAATTTATTACATTAATACACTTATAGCAATCTCAATTAATCGGTTCAGATAACCCTTATCATACACATTATCTACCTGACCACATGACACTTTATATCACTAACATACAAAACAATGTATAGCTTAATAGCCCAAAAGGCCCTCCTATCAGCATTCGGTCCAATTTGGTGCCAGGCCCATCAGTGAGTTCATTCAGCCGTGCGGCCCAGAACCGGTGGCCCACTGATTCCCGACGTGCAGCCTACCAGGACCCGGCCTAATCTAGTAACAATTCTTCCTCCTATTTTAGTTATCCACGAATCTACATTGATTCTAATCAATATCTATAACATATCAATTAAACGGTTGTAATTCACGATCCATACTCCATATTAATCCATCCTATTAGCAAGTTGTCACACAAAATCATTGATCACAAATACTTGTCTCAACACAAGTGTCATTATCATATATTACACGTTTCAACCTCGATCAGGCCTATTTGAGCCAGCAGTAATCATACCACATCGTCTATCAGCATAACATCAATTATTATAGCATCAATTATCAATACTATTACCCTAATCTTTGACCTTCAAGAACATCTATATGCGATGAGTATATGTGTATTAACATGAAAATGCACACCATGAAACAAGAATAACATAAACATAATGGACTAACCGGAATAAGGATCATCTCCAAAGAAACTGCCGTATGTATTCTTAGGGGAAAAAATCGGGTTTTGTTGTTTGCAATTAGAGATTATCAAGAAGTTACGTCCATTATATACATTGTTTATCTATTAAAACAAGTGGGCTTATAATTAGTTGGGCTGAATCAATATGAAGTCATCCTTTTCTTTTGGGCCAAATAGAACCAGAATACACAAAATGCAAGTTGGGCTCAGGTAGGTTGATCCGAAGTGTGGGTTGTTTAGAACATGAATAAGTAGCCCATAACATGTTCGGCCCAAGATTAACGGAGTCGTCTTACGATACTTAACCGAGTCATTCCACTTTAGATTAACGGAGTTATCATAGAACAAAACACTAGAGCGAGATAACGAGAAGTAAATATCGTAAGATAGAACATTGCTGACCTTAAAAGTTCGGGTTGTCACATCATCCCCAACTTGAAAGAAATTTCGTCCCGAAATTTGACAAGTAGGTACAGAGGAATGAAGTGATGAATCAAGGTTGTTGCAAGTTTTCCCCAAGTGCCACATCATCCGCAACTTGAAATGGAATTTCGTCCCGAAATTTGCCAGCTTCACCAGATTTAGATTTGTCATCAGGAAATAGCTGAGGATACTTAAGCTTCATCTGATCCTCACGTTCCCACGTGAACTCCGGTCCGCGTCGTGAGTTCCAACGAACTCTCACAATCGGAATACGACGATGTTTACGTACCTTGACCTCCCGGTCCATGATCTCAATAGGTTCCTCGACAAACTGCAACTTGTCGTCAATCTTCAGCTCTTGAAATGGCACAACCAGTGTCTTACCAGACAGACACTTCTTCAACTGCGAAACGTGAAAGACATCGTGAAAGTTACCCAACTCAGCGGGTAACTCAAGCTTGTAAGCGACTTTACCGATCCGCTCCAGGATTCTAAATGGCTCAACGTAACGTGGATTAAGCTTGCCATGCTTCCCGAAGCGTACAACACCCTTCCACGGCGAAACCTTCAACATAACACGATCACCCACTGCAAACTCTAATGGTTTCCTACGCTTATCAGCATTGCTTTTCTGATGATCACGTGCTGCTGCCATACGGTTCCTGATCTGAACAATCTTTTCTGAAGTTTCAAGTACAAGCTCAGGACCTGTGATCTGGCTGTCACCCACCTCAGCCCAACAGAGAGGAGAACGGCACTTTCGCTCGTACAGTGCCTCGATCGGAGCTGCCTGAATACTAGTGTGGTAGCTGTTGTTGTAGGAGAACTCTATCAACGGCAAGTGTTTCTCCCATCCTTTCCCAAAATCAATCACACATGCTCGTAGCATGTCTTCAAGCGTCTGAATGGTGCGCTCACTCTGACCATCCATCTGTGGGTGATAAGCAGTACTCATATCGAGACGTGAACCAAACGACTTATGCATAGACTGCCATAGTTCAGACGTGAAACGCGGATCTCAATCTGAGATGATAGAAGTTGGCACCCCGTGCCTAGAAACCACCTCTTTAAGATAAACCGCCGCAAGCTGTGAGAACTTATCTGTCTCCTTAATTGCCAGAAAATGCGCTGACTTCGTGAGACGATCACCAATCACCCAAATAGTATCGTTTCCGGCCTGAGTTCTCGGTAACCCTGTAACAAAATCCATGGCGATCTGCTCCCACTTCCACGTGGGTATCTCTGGCTACTGAGGTAGACCGAGGATTTTTGATACTCTGCTTTGACTTTAGCACAAGTCAACACTTACTCACGTACGTGGCAATGTGAGCCTTCATCTTTGGCCACCAATACATAACCCTGAAATCCTGATACATCTTGTCTGAGCCTGGGTGAACCGAATACCGAGACTTGTGCACTTAATCCATCACAAACTCTCGAAGATTACCATACAAAGGAACCCATACCCGCTCCATAAAGTAATAAATTCCGTCAGATCTCTCCACCAACCGTTTCTCCACGCCCCGCAGATACTCAGCCTCGATGTTCTCTTCCTTCAAGGCCTCTATCTGAGCGGAACAAATCTGAGCGGGTAAACCAGAATGAATAGTAAGCTGCAGAGCGCGAACACGTTTAGGCTTTGTCTCCTTTTGGCTAAGTGCATCAGCTACAACGTCAGCTTTACCCGGGTGATACTTGATGGCACACTCATAATCGTTCAAAAGCTCTATCCAACGACGTTGCCGCATATTCAACTCCTTCTGGTCGAAGATATGATGGAGACTCCTGTGATCGGTGTAGATAGTGTATTTGGTACCGTACAGATAATGTCTCCAAATCTTCAACGCAAATACCACAACCCCTAACTCCAAGTCGTGAGTCGTATAATTCTTCTCATGTACCTTCAACTGACGAGAAGCATAAGCTATCACCTTCTCGCGTTGCATCAACACGCAACCGAGACCCTGAATCGATGCATCACAATAAACCATGAAATCCTCGGTACCTTTAGGCAGAGACAAGATCGGTGTGCTGTATAGTTTCTGCTTCAAAAGCTGGAAAGCATCCTCCTGTTTCGTGCCCCAAGAATAAACAACGTTCTTCTATGTCAAGGAGGTGAGAGGTTGAGCGATCCTCGAGAAATCCTGAATAAACCGACGATAGTACCCCACAAGGCCAAGAAATTGTCGCACCTCCAAAGGATCCTTCGGTGCCGCCCAATTCCTAATAGCATCGATCTTGGCTGGGTCTACATGTATCCCCATCTCGTGGACAATATGCCCAAGAAAGTGTACTTCTCGAATCCAGAAATCACACTTCGAAAACTTCGCATAAAGCTGCTCCTTCCTCAGGAGCTCCAAGATAAGACGCTGATGTCGCTCGTGGTCCTCCTTGTTCTTGGAGTAGATCAAGATATCGTCGATGAAAACAATAACAAAGTCATTGAGATACGGTTTGCACACGCGGTTCATGAGGTCCATGAAGACCACTGGTGCATTAGTCAACCCAAACGGCATAACCAAAAACTCATAGTGGCCATACCGCGTCCGAAAAGCCGTTTTGGGAACATCCTCCTCTCTAACTCATACTTGATGATAACCCGACCTTAAGTCGATCTTGGAATAAAAACTTGACCCTTGCAGCTGGTCAAACAGGTCGTCGATACATGGCAAAGGATAACGGTTTTTGACCGTCACCTTGTTGAGCTCGCGATAATCTATACACATCCGAAAGGACCCATCCTTCTTCTTCACAAACGGTATTGGGGCTCCCCAAGGCGAAGAGCTAGGTCGGATAAAACCCCTATCCAATAGCTCTTGGAGCTGGTTTGACAACTCCTGTAACTCCCCTGGCGCAAGACGATACGGAGCACGAGCAATCGGGGCTGCTCCTGGGATGAGGTCGATCTGAAATTCCACCTGACGATGTGGGGGTAAACCAGGGCGTTCTTCGGGAAACACATCAGGAAACTCACGAACAACTGGAAGATCCTCGATTCTCCTCTCGTCAGTCTGCGAAATAGTAACAAGAGCTAGAATAACAGGGCAGCCCTTACGCAGACACTTCTGAGCCTTCATCGTCGAAATAATACTAACCATAGCACCGCTACGATGACCCTGAACCGATAAGGATTCTTCACTAGGGAGAGGAACACACACGATTTTCTCCTTGCAGAGAATTTCCGCCTAATGCTTGGACAACCAGTCCATACCAATAACCACATCAAAGCTTCCAAGAGTAATAGGGAGTAGGTCAATGTCGAACACCTGACCCATGAGGTCGAGTTTGCACCCAACAAGAACGTGTGAAGCTTCAATTGTTTTACCATCAGCTATCTCTACTATGTGTTTAGTTACAACTGGTGTAGGACTTAACCCTAACTGACGACTGAACCCCAAATATACATAACTCCAATCGGCACCAGAGTCGAATAAAATAGAAGCAAATACATCATTTACTGAAAATGTACCAGTCACTACGTTGCCGTCATTCCGAGCCTCCCCAGCTCCAATAGTAAACCCGCGCCCATGCACACCGTTTCCCCTGTTGTTCCCATTGTTATTACCACCAGCATTCTGATTTAGTTGAGGGCAGTCTCGCCTGATGTGACCCTCAGCTCCACATTGAAAACAACCCTTATGGTTACCCTGATTCTGCTGTGGCTGCTGTCTACCCTGCTGTTATGGCGGCTGCGGCGGGTTCGGGAGTGAAACCCTACAATCCCTGGCCATGTGCCCTGCTTTGTTGCACCTGTGACATATCCGAGTACACTGCCCACGATGATGATAGTTGCACTTATTGCACTTTGGTAGTTTTCCCGCATAAGAACCCTGATTCGAACCACTACCCTGACTTTGATTAACAGACGACGACTGGCTAAAACTGCGATTGTTGCCAGTGTCCGGCCTCTTTTGCGATTGCACTGAATTGGACGCCTTGTCCACATCATTCCACTTACGCTTACTGTTAGTGGCGGGAGTAGTAGCGGTAGTAGTAGCAGTAGAAGAAACACGTGGTGGTAGTGAACCACTCTCCACCTCCTGATCGGTGATCTTGTGAGTCAAACGGACAATCTGAGTTAAGTTGCTGAGGTTAGCTGCAGTAACCAAACCCTTCACTCGTGGAGGTAATCCCTTGATGAACAACTCAATTCTATGAGATGGAGGTCTGGACAAATTCGGGCACATGACAGCCAACTCATGCGCCCGCTTCACGTATGCTTCAATCTCAGATCCCACCATCTTCAGATCATAATACTCGTTCTCCAGTTTCTGAATCTCATCATGAAGACAATACTCCTCCCTGATCAACTCCTTAAAGTCGTCCCAAGTAGTGGCGTTCGCCGCCTCGATGCCCAACAGCTGAACCTGGGCATTCCACCATGTCAGGGCACCATCCTCGAGTGTGCCCGTAGCATAATTCACTCTGTCCCCACCAGGATAGTTACACATCGCAAATACAGACTCGGCCTTCTCGAACCAACGCAAGAGTGCCGCAGCCCCTTCAATCCCAATGAAGGTCTGTGGCTTACAATCCATGAAGGTTTTGAACGTGCAAACAGGTGGATGGTGCGGATTCTGCTGCACCGGTTGACCTATCAACGAAAGGACATATAACAAACAAGTAAGACTCAAGCATACGACACAAAGAATAAGAGTGTTTGGTACATATCGTACCTGCCTGATAAGCCGCTAAGGCTTCAGCCACGCGAGGGTTGATTAATCGGTTAACTCAGCTTGAGTCATAGCAATATGGCCACGTCCACCTCTGCGGCCTCCACCACGTCCATTCATGATTCTATATAAGAAAAGGAAGGATTTAAAATGCAAGTTCAAGTAAGAGTCAAGCATTACCATGATCTCCACAGGTTTCTGAGTTCTAACATAATATCAACTAACAGAGCAGAACCCTTTTCACACTTGTCAAGTTTCACTGGGATTCACATGCACCCCATGTTATTAGTATGTGTGCACCCATAATAATAACCTAGTTTGCATGTTTATCTCAGTTCCTCCTGACTCGTGTTAAATGGTTTCCCCGAATTCAAGCAACAAGACAGATGACACCGCAGCATAGATCATGGAAGTTCAAGGAATGTCACACATAACATGGGTTGTCAACAAATAAGTTCATACTGTAGTGCCAAGTGTGCATTCACGTGTGATGTTGTCTATAAGCAAAGACTAGAGATACTATGCAATAGTAAACAAGAAACGAACCTTGCAGTATGGAGTTGAGTGTCATGGTCGATTTCGGATCTGTTCGGTTATAGTCTGGTTTTATAAAACGTTTTAAAACCAAGTTCACTATAACCAGTGGCTCTGATACCAAACTGTCACACCCCCAAAATACCACCTAGGGAATGTCCCTGTTAGGCGAGTGACGTACCCACAATGAGCCACTAATTACACTGAACCTATGCAAGTTTCAAAATAAAATCCTCAAATATAATGAATAATACCAATCACGAGTTCAAATGTAAACCAACAAGTTCAGCGGAAGCAAATACTAAACCCTGGTTAAGTAGTTCAAAAATCAATGTATGATAGTAATAAATATAAATCACATAGATCCCTAGAGTCGACCCATGACCTCTCCTTCTCCTCCAGAAAGCAAGTATACAAATCCATGAAACTTAACGACCTGCGAGCATGCAACAAGTGTATCAGACAAAGCTGGCGAGTTCACAGTTTAGGAAAACGTTTGTTACCAAGTGCTTATTCCAGTTCATTAACAAATGCAAAAGTAGTATTTATAATATCTCGATACTGAACAAGACGGCTCCTGATGTATGTTTTGCCCGTTCCCCAGTGCTCCTATGAAAACACTGGGCCCGACTAGGTCATTAGTTCACACCTGTCCTCTCCAGTACGGGGTGAGGGTGCCAAAACTAAGTAGCGCTACTAACTAATACCCCATTACCTCCCCGGTAACAAAAGATGGGACTTAAAAGTGATAGAATGAGATTATTATCCAATATTCCAGTTTTACCCAAAAGACTTATCCCTCCCCCGGGATACCCCCTGATTGTCCCAACCACCGGGACGCATGCTCAAAAGTAGTGAACTCACTTTAGTGTGCTCGGCAGAGTGTTTCTCTTGTTTTAACAAATCAAACCGACCACGCCCTATATTATTGATTCCATTTAACATTAGGCTCGTATCCAAGTATGATCACATTCACATTCATATAACACATAGCAGCTAGAAGTCGTGTATTACTCTTAACGCATTTAGATGTTATTTATCTAGCACATGAACCATTATACACATCAAATACACCATTTTCTACAAGTAGCACCGAGATAATGCCATACCATTTATCTCAGATTATTCATACAATAGACTTTCGTATCTCATACAAACCTCCCTTCCCGAACCCGCAAGTTCCACTACATCTAACAATCTATACATGCACCATGTGTTACATGGCCCAACTGATTCGGCCCAACTAACCTTGACCGTGCAGTCAACTAATCCCATCAAACCAAATACCCGGTCCAAGTGCATTCCTACTAATGGGCTGTACGGTTCAATCAATTGTATAACAGGCCCTAGTCAGTTCCATGTAAGTTAGTGTATCCGAGCTCGGTGGCCAGCCCATCTTCGGTTTATGTTACCCGGCCTAGTGATGTGATTTAATTAGAGAATGTGGCCCAATTACGTTAACAGTTTATTACATTAATACACTTATAGCAATCTCAATTAATCGGTTCAGATAACCCTTATCATACACATTATCTACCTGACCACATGACACTTTCTATCACTAACATATAAAACAATGTATAGCTTAATAGCCTAAAAGGCCCTCCTATCAGCATTCAGTCCAATTTGGTGCCAGGCCCATCAGGGAGTTCATTCAGCCATGCAGCCCAGAACCGGTGGCCCACTGATTCCCGACGTGCAGCCTTCCAGGACCCGGCCCAATCTAGCAACAATTCTTCCTCCTATTTCAATTATCCTCGAATCTACATTGATTCTAATCAATATCTATAACATATCAATTAAACAGTTGTAATTCACGATCCATACTCCATATTAATCCATCCTATTAGCAAGTTGTCACACAAAATCATTGATCACAAATACTTGTCTCAACACAAGTGTCATTATCATATATTACACGTTTCAACCTCGATCAGGCCTATTTGAGCAAACAGTAATCATACCACATCGTCTATCAGCATAACATCAATTATTATATCATCAATTATCAATACTATTACCCTAATCTTTGACCTTCAAGAACATCTATATGTGATGAGTATATGTTTATTAACATGTAAATGCACACCATGAAACAAGAATTACATAAACATAATGGACTAACCAGAATAGGGATGATCTCCAAAGAAACTGCCGTATGTATTCTTAGGGGAAAAATAGGGTTTTATTGTTTGAAATTAGAGATTATCAAGAAGTTACGTCCATTATATACAATGTTTAACTATTAAAACAAGTGGGCTTATAATTAGTTGGGCTAAATCAATATGAAGTCATCCTTTTCTTTTGGGCCGAATAGAACCAGAATACACAAAATGCAAGTTGGGCTCAGGTAGGTTGATCCGAAGTGTGGGTTGTTTAGAATGTGAATAAGTAGCCCACAACATGTTCGGCCCAAGATTAACAGAGTCGTCTTACGATACTTAACCGAGTCATTCCACTTTAGATTAACGGAGTTATCATAGAACAAAACACTAGAGCGAGATAACGAGAAGTAAATATCGTAAGATAGAACGTTGTTGACCTTAAAAGTTCGGGTTGTCACAATATAAATCATAGTTTAAGTCAAAAGATATGTTTTGCAAAATCCATGCTTTACTGATACAAATACTTATGTAGTAATGTCAAACGCATACATTCAAGCCTTGAGACTGAAGGATATACCTTAGAACAAATGAAAGGTTTATAAAAAAAATGTTTTCGGGCTCTGTCATTCCTTACATCCAAACAAACCTAGGATTCCCGGAATGGGGGTTGTCAATTCCCAATGGTACCACTACATACTACCGAGCGGCGTGATCAATGTTAATGAACGTATTTTTGTCCCGTTAAACAAACCAAATGTCATACCAAATGTAAGCATGTTATGTGAAAATAATGTACTAAGTATGCAAAAATGAACGTACATAGCATGAATATGATTTAAATCAATGTGTACATATGCTGAAATGAACATATGAAACAAATGTGTTTATAAAATCAATGTACTAGCATGTTAATAAAGCATACATAGCAAAAACATGGATGAAATCACGTACTATACATGTACTATATGAACATAGCAAGCATATGATATAAAAACATGAAAAGTGTATGATCGGGTGAGTCGATCAAACGAGACAATCAGAAGAGTTCTTGATCAAATCAGAGGCGGAATTCATTGATTCGATCTTCATTCAGCTTGATATGCACTTAGAAGTAGTTTAACTGTCGATTGTATTGATATAACAATGTTACACGAGCTGGCGACACCTCGGCAGAGCTTCGCTACCGGAATCAGAATGTTACAAATGAGAAACCAAGCACACCTATTTATAGGGGAGGCCAGATCGCATGAACAGGTTCACACGAGGTGGTCCAGGTCGTGCGACCTGGCCAGTCCGTACGAAGTGGACCACTTCATGTGAAGTGATTGTTCCCGACCTGTTTCCCGTTTCTTTCGTTTAACGTGACCTGGTCTATCAATCTAAATACATGACTCGATACAAGACGAAGTCAACAGACATATGCATCAACAAACTCCCCCTTGGATGTTGATGAGTCTTCGGTACCTTGAGTCTTCAGTCTTGATCAGTCTTCTCGCTCCCTCCAAAGTATAATCTCTGTAAATATCTTTATCAATCTCTATCTTCTTCTTCCAGAATCGCAATCTGACTCTTCGATCTCTCTAATTTTCTTGATCAGATCTCTTGATTCCTTAAGTTCATCAGCATCAGCAGCTTTCACAGGTTCAGAAATCACTCATGGCTCTCCGTGGCAACAGGATCAGGAACCTGGCTTTTACGTCTTTAGACTCCCCCTTTCAACATGCTGGGATCGCAGTCTGGAATTCACTAGCTGCAAGCTTTGTATCGGAAACCTGGCACTAATTTGCATATGCTTATGCGAAAAATCCTCAGGAACCGAAATTTAGCTCTTTCAACGCTTTTACCTGCACTTACTCTACCCAAAACATAAATTTCACACATTTTAAAATTTAACAATTTTAAAAAACCACTTGTAGATATTCTCAAATCAACATGATCTCTCATTAATGATCTCTACTTAACCACTAGTATTCGTAACACTTAAATTTTGGTTTCAAATTAATGAACCATTTAAACATTTCAAAATCATTTGACCTTTTAAACAAACTCTCCCAACTCACTATCGTTCATCACGTTTAGCACTCGGAATTTTGAAAATCAACTTTCCAACATCAGTTGTCGAAAGTAAGATGAAATAAAAACTTTTTTATTTTTCAAAATTTTATGCTAAAACACACTAAAAATCTTTTTGGATTTTGAGAAATAAACTATATGCAGACATCTTTTTGTGAGTTTGCATTAGAGGATCATATCAGCTTATTGAGACAAATCAGCTGCACCGTTGATCTAAACATTACAACTTAAAGCTTTTAAACAATTCACCCTAGATCATCGATTTTGTGATCCACTTAAACTCCTCTAACATGTTCGTAATGCTTACTGATACGATTAGGTACATTAGATAGCACAAAAGTCTTATGCGCCCCACGATCTTTGCATATCCCCTCATCATGTAATACACTAACTCAAGTAATGCCTTTAAACTTTCATCAACTGTGATTTGTGTAAAAACAACGCAGAATGTTTAAACATTAACAATCAGGTCGATACTCCCGTATACGCAGAGAAAGTCCAATGTTTAAACAAAATAAGAAATAAAAACAAGTTGAATGTGTTTAGTCTTTAACCACCAGGTCGATACTCCCGTATACGCAGAGGTGATCCAAAGCTTAAACGAAACACCAAAGAAAATAAAGCAGAACGTTTAGGCACTAACATCCAGTTCGATACTCCCGTATACGCAGAGGATGTCCAATGCTTATACAAAATAAAGAAATAAGACAAGTTTAAATCTTTCAAAATGAAAACACAGAATCATAGTGACTTTTCAGCAAAGTTGTGAAAGCTCACAAACTTAACCGGTTTTATGTCCTAAGACAATCAGCAATTACCTCTTTTTACACAAAACTCTTTTTGATTTTTTTCGATGTTTTTGGATTTTAGATTTTATCATGTTTTTTTATTTTTCAAATTTTCAAAATTTCTAAATTTTTTACTCCCTCTAAAATCAAAAATATGTTTCAATTTTTGATTTTCCGGGAAATTTTTAAAATAAATGCAATAAACTGTACAAATAAAATGACAAACTGATGTGAATTGCTTCAATTCTCCATTCACTTGGCTTAAACAATCAGAACTCCCCCTGACAACAAACTATTTTCCCATTATGATTTCAAAACACTTAAGTTTGTTTTAGTTAAAATGGTTTTTTCAGAAAATTAGTTTTGCTAATTTCATACATCACGGGGTTTCATCACATTGTTTTTTCGACCACTTGTAAAAACACTTTTCCTTTTCTTTTACCGCTTGTATGATCAGGTTTAATCAAATTCAACTTAATGACCTTGATTAACCACTTGTAAGATCTTATCAACAATACCACTTGTAAAACAAAATATGACAGTTTTTAATTTCTCAAGAAAAATACCACTTGTAGGTTTTCCAAAGAATTTTTTTCAAGAATGATGCCGATTCCTACTCCCCAATTACCAACCTGGGAGTTCCGGCAAGTCAGGATGTTCATTCATCAAAGAATATAGACACCCAAGCCTGACCAGCTTTAGGTGTAACCTGTTCACTTTCACTTGGTTTTCGAACATTCTTTTTAGATTCATAGAGTTCTTTTACTCCTTTGGCCCTACCATCGACCATTTTTCCAAAAATATGTTTTTCTTTCCCATTAAAAGCCTTTTCAACATCAAATTATTTCTTTTCAGAATAGAATTGATTCAAAATTTCCACTATTCCAATCTTTTGTTTAAAACTTTCAGTCCGCAATGGTGGAAAGTTTGCACCATCCATTGGCGGAACTGAATTTTCACTTTTTAGATCAACTTGTGGCTCCTCTGACTTTGACGAGTCAGATTCATCGCTAGAAAGTGGCTCCTTTGCTTCCGTAGAAACAAATTCATCGCCAGAAATTTCTTCTGCTTTCTTAACAACCCACTTTTGGTTGTTCAACTTCACTCTTCTTTTGTAAAAACTTTTTGAACTCTCACCAACCTCAAATTTTGAATTTTTAAACACTTTAAATTGTTCTGTTGGTGGTTCATTATCAATCAACTTTTCTTTCAATTTTTTCGAGACTCCCTGTTTTGTTTGGGTTGCCTTTGGACAATTCCATGCAATGTGCCCAACTTCTTGACATTGATAACAGGTTCTTGTCTCCTTCTTCTAAGCAACATCATTTTTCATTCCCTCTTGCTTCTTAGGAAGGAATTCTTTGTTCGTCTGCTTTCTGAAAAAATTCTCTTTCTCTTCTTCCGAACTTGCTCCTGAAACAAATTTTGTTTTTGGTTTAGTTTCTTTATAATTTTTATAATTTTCTGGTGGAATAAAACCTAATCCTTTCTTTTTGAAATTACCGTTATGGATTGGTTTCTTTCGATAACCCGAACCAGAACTGTAACCCTTTTTCTTGTTTAATCTTTGTTGATCTCTTGAGGTGTACTTTTTAGGTTTTTCATTAAGATTTACATCTTTTATTTCAGAAATGTTAATTTCTGTTAATTTGAAAACCTTGTTAATCATTTCAGTTTTAACACCTCTTATTGGAAATTCTTCATCAGCATATAATTTGTCGGGGTCATTCAAAGTATATGCTACTTTGAATGTTTCGTCATTCAAATTATTTTTTGATATCAGAAAATCATTATTGTAAACCCTTTTGCCCTTTTCAACATTCGGACTTGAAGTGTCAGACTTTGACTCCTCGGGTTCATCTTTATCTAACACTTGATCCACCACTTTCTTAATCAACTCAGATTGTTGTTCAGTGTCAGATGCAGTGAATGTGATGTCAATATTGTCTGGAAATCCATCTGAAGGTTCAGATTCCCACTTTAGATTGGTTGCCTTATTAACTCTTTCTGAATTAGGATTTCATGGAGAATATCCTTCTTCAAGCGGAGGTGGACACCTTGTATAATCAGTACTATGTTTCTTACCAGTATTCTTTACTTTAGATGTCTTCTCCTCAAACGCTTCCATTCCTTCTACTGTAGGGTAAATTCTGTCAATCACATACGAAGCGCATGAATAACTTTTCAACAACCTGTTTACCCTCTCAGTCTCTATCCTATGAGCTTCCAACTTTTATTCAAGTTCAGCATATTTCTCAATGTGCCTTTTCATGGGGTCACAATTTTCACACTTCTTAGGCATTTTTTCAGTATCAGCTTCCTTCTCAACCTTGACAGCAGGAATTTCTTTAACCTGCTTCTTTACTTCTTCAACATTTTCCTCAGCTTTGATCTTTTCTTCAACATTTGATGCCTTATGATTCTTCTTTTTCACAGCTTTCTTTTCTTTGATCTCTTCCATTTTACCTGCAAAATACAAGTTATATCTTTCAGGTGAAAATTCTCTTGTATAATATTCAAGTTTACGAATTTATTCACTGTCATCATCACTCTCTTCATCTGATGAGTGATCAAAGACTGGTGCTTTTTCTGCATCCTCTTTTGCTGCAACAGGTTCTTCTTCTGTCTTTTTGGGACTGAATTGCTGAGATTCGTAATAAGCATACGCCATTTCATCTTCAGCAGTTGAATCTTCAAAAATTTCAGCAACAAATGCTTTAGGATCTAAAGGTCTGTTAGGATCATAATGATCCCAATTAAAACCTTCTGGGATTCTTTCATCATCTTGATGAACTAGATAAGCTTTCTTTGATGGCTCTTCAATCAGATCCTTTCTAGCATGTGAAGTTTGTGGCGATTGTTGTTGATGCAGCTGATGATAAATCGCTTTTCGATAATAATCATTGTTGCCGAATGGATTTTGAGCTCCACTTACTTCGCGATTTGTGCATTCTCGCTTGAAATGCCCCTTCTCCCTGCAACGAAAACAAGTAACTTTAGATTTATCAAAACCTAAAGGTGAAGTTCCAGCATCACGGAAATCATCTCTTCCCGTGATCTGTTTAAACTTCTCAGCTCTTCTCAACATACTAGCCATACACCACTTAATATCCATAAGTTCCATTTCTTCAGCATCAATCTGATCGTAATCCTCTTTGGTCAACATTGGATTTCCGATCCTTCCCGCAACCAAACTTTCATAAGACTCTAACACGGTCACCAATAAAGACATATGACCTTTAGCAACCTCTTCCGAGAAATTCTGACCATTCTAAAGATTTAATACAATGTTGCATTGTAGTACTTGGCCATTATTGATGTATGAGCTTTGCGGTTTAGAGTTGGTTACTGAAAAATTTGGATCGAATGATGGATATGAAGAGAAACCATCATTGTTGTTTGATCCTTGAGATGACCCTCCAGAAGAACCGTTTGTATTGAATGTAGTTTCGATCTTTGGTGCAATGTTGGTCTTATCAACCGTACTTCCTTTGTAATACAGACTAATGTCCTTTTCACCATTCGAATTCTTCATTTTCGCCATCTTCCTTTGTTCCATCTCTTGAACTTTAAGTTTTTCAATAAACTTGCTCAGTGAAAGATTCGAAAATTCACCATTATTCTTCAAAATCATAAGATACGTGCTACAAACATCTTGTGGTAACGCATCAGCCAACTTCTCAACCCATTCTTCTCTATCCTTTTTGATATCCAATCGCTTCATGTTAACCACCAAATTCCAATATCTTTCTATGATCATTTTGGTGTTTTCAGTTTTCAATCCTCAAAATAGATCAAATTCTTTCTTTAAAAGAGATTTTTTGTTTTTGATCATGTCAAAACTTCCACCAAACTTTGTTTTTAGTGCTTTCCACATCGAGTGTGCACTTCCGTTGTGTTGCAATAAGATCAAGATGTCTTCCTTAATAGCTTGTTGCAAAATACTGATCATCATCTTTTCACTTTTGTATTTCTTTTTCTCTTTTTCATCTAACTCTTTAATCGGTACAATCTCTCCGTATTCATCAACCGGTCTAACATATCGTTCCTCAACACATTCCCACGCTTCTAAGTGATTCGCTTGAACCCACTTTTCGAAACGTTCCTCCCATCCACTAAACTCCTCGATATTCATAAGCTTAGGCGGCTTTTGCATGGTGCCCATTTCATTCTCTAAGTTCACATTTTGAACCAGAGTGATTGGGGTAGAAAATGCGTTGTAGAATTCGTTTTCCATGATTCAGTTATCGAAAGTTTACAAACGAACTGAACTGTTTTCAAACGAACTGATCTGTTTTCAAATGAAGTGAACTGTCTAAACGAACTAAACTTCTTTCAAACGAACTGAACGGATACACTTCAAACGAACTGAAACACCTCGTGCGAACTGGGATTCAAGTTCAAACGAACTGGACCTGGATCACACCGTGCGAACTGGTTCTATGTTTCACGCGAACTGAATGTTCAGCTCGTGCGAACTGGTTCAATCTTTCAAACAGTGCGAACTTGATCAGATTTTAAACAATTTTACCCTTTTCAAACGACCTCGTGCGAACTGATTAATTCTCAGACCGTGCGAACTGATCTATTTCCAAACCGTGCGAACCTGAACTGAACAATTCCAATACGTGCGAACTGAGGCCAATTTTCACGCGATCTGGTCCATTTTCAAACGAACTGATGATTTTGTCAAATTTTAACAGGTTTTAAGTTGAATTTAGGTCTAATTTTTTCACAGATTGTTTAAAACAGTGTTTCGCGTGTTATATGTCAAAATCAGGTTATTTTATCCATAAAAACTCTGTAATTTGATGAAAGAGTGTAGAAGAATGTGTAGAAATGAGTAGAAATAAGATTTTCTTGTGAAAACAAGCCGAAATGGTAAGAACACTTCCTCCTGAGCTCTGATACCACTTGTAGGATCGGGTGAGTCGATCAAACGAGATAATCAGAAGAGTTCTTGATCAAATCAGAGGCGGAATTCATTGATTCGATCTTCATTCAGCTTGATATGCACTTAGAAATAGTTTAACTGTCGATTATATTGATATAACAATGTTACACGAGCTGGCGACACCTCGGCAGAGCTTCGCTACCGGAATCAGAATGTTACAAATGAGAAACCAAGCACTCCTATTTATAGGGGAGGCCAGATCGCATGAACAAGTTCACACGAGCTGGTCCAGGTCGTGCGACCTGGCCAGTCCGTACGAAGTGGACCACTTCGTGCAAAGTGATTGTTCCCGATCTGTTTCCCGTTTCTTTCGTTTAACGTGACCTGGTCTATCAATCTAAATACATGACTCGATACAAGACGAAGTCAACAGACATATGCACCAACAAAAACCATGAAAGTAACAGGTAGGTTCATGTGTTTCACCCCAAAATGTTTGAAAAACGGTAAAAGAGGGGCTATGTACTGACTTTAGATTGCTTAGAAGTCTTGTAATAACAATCAAGCAAAGCTAGGAGGATCACGGAATCAATCGGCGCCTAATATAGGTAACTATGTTAATAACCAGACATAAATCGGAGGATCGAATAGAATGAGGTCTCGTAAACCAAATGAGTATAGGAACTCATGTAATATGGTTTAACAAGCCTATATTCTAAAACGGAACCTAACCTAAGTGCTTATGACCTGTTATGACCCGTTTAGGTAGCTTATGCTACTTTAACGCGTCATTTGCGCAAAAGCGCAAACGAGTAGCCTAACTAGTCCTATGACAAGTATTATATGCCCTAACACGTTTAAATATGTTGTATAATTAGTTTAAGTGACAAAATTTAAGTTACGTATGCTTAAAATGAAACTATGCGTAAAAAAGGATTTTGGTCATTTACCTAAGGCATATAAACTACCTATCATACAACTACTTAAACTAAGTGACCATAAGGTATAACCTCATAAGGTTATTCCCTATACAACTATGGTCATATAATGTGTTTGGTCGGATCCTAATGATCGATCAAATGGGTCGGGTTCGAAAGTCTAAGCGGGTGTTTAGTCCGATTATCTTACGACCCTATATAAGTACTAAACTAAAAGTGACGAGTTAAACATGTTAAAACATGTTTAACTAAGTTAGAAAACAAGTTTGATATCAAAACAAAGTGTTTTGATACCCAAGAATAGTTTGGTTGCAAAATACATATAAATACGCATTTTGACCGAAACTATGACTCGTCACTATGCCTAATCAACGTGCTAATCAGTAGGTATAGTCGCAAGGAACTATAACCATCGTGATTACACTCACGTTGCAAAGTTCAAACGAACTTTGTGTTGACCATTGACTGGTCAGAGCAGAAAGTCAAACACTGTTTGACTTTTATGCTTGAAATGCATAAAAGCATGAAAGAATACTTACAAAAGGTCCAAGAATGAAGAGTTTGATCTAAAAATTCTCAGGTATGAAGTTTTGAACTTCAACTTAGAGAAATATTCAGATCAAGTGTGAGTTGGGAATGAATTGAGGTTGCTATTTATTGGAAATCCACAACCATTAGGATCGTTTCTTGAATTTTGTGCTTAAATCCTAGCCCTCCATGTGTACCCACTGAATTGCAATGCTAGGGGAGTCCAAAACCAGCTCAAGGTTTAAAGGAAACCATGTACAAAACAAAAGAGCAGCTGGTTTTTATGAAAAATGGTTTCTGCTGACCTGGGAGGGGCTTACGAACCGTAAGCATGTCCATACGGTCCGTAAGGACCTGGCTTGCTGGAAGTGACTTTCAGAAATTGGCAGAACAGGCCCCCTGTGACTCCAAACTTGATTTTTGATGTGTTTTGGCACTTCTAACACCCGTCAAGCCCATTTTTAATCTCCATAAGGATGTTAAAACATACGGAACTTGAAATATACTCATAAATGTTATGGATGTCGGTTCGTTTGGCTGTACGGTTACGTTGTTCGGTTAATTACGACGGAAATCGTAACGGACGCGAAAACGATCCAAATTGCGAAATGAATGAAGTTTTAGCATTCCAATCACTAAAATAAAATATTTTAATGATTACAAAAAAAAAATTTATGTTCGGATATATTCAGAACGTAGGATATGCGTGAAAATGCAAACTTATGCAATTTTTGACGCTTTTAGTCCCTTTTTGACCAAATAAATTTATTTTTGCACACCGAACCCCTCAAAGCCTACTTATAAGCTATGTAAATGATATTTAGGGTATATTTAACTTATGGACATGTTCCAGAATGTTCGTTACGGTACGAATCAGTATACTTTTGCAGTTTGTCGAAAATAGTCCTTATAAGCGAATAAACTTGATTTTGTCAAACCAAACCCTTTAAAACTTATTTCTAAGTTATGTAAAGGTTATTTAAGGTATGTTAAGCATATGTTGATGTTCCGGAGGGTTTGTCGCATTAAACTGCTTACGTTTACGTATCAGTTTGCGTATAACTTTCCTGAAAGCGATATAGAGTTTGAAATTGAACAAAAATCAAAACGTGGAAAATGTCAAACATAATTAAACAAACATTGGGGGTTAAATAACTTTGTTTTATTGATAACTGAACTGTTAAAGGTTTATACAATGATTACAAGCACAGATGTCACACATTAAACATTGTTATACATGAACATTTGACCTTAGTTAAACAAGACATTTTGGTTGGTTATTGGTAAGTGGTTTATATAACGAGACGTGTGTAATATGATAAAAGCAAGGTGGATACGCCGCTAGTACTTCCTATATATAAGTGCTTTTATGATATTACATATCGTAGCGTTATCTAAATGATTTCGACAAAGACATGATACATTTAATTCAAATGACATATTTTCACAAGACATTGTTTTACAAACGACATATTTTATACAAATTCATTTTTACCTGGTTAATTATTTAACCATGTATTATTCTTTTATATCATCTGATTTTCTTATCGATTTTCGTAGGATTTATAAAAGAAAACATTTTTATAAGGTTCATGACTACTTTTTGCTAAACATTTATTTTAACTTACAAGTCATGAATCCTGCATCAACAAAACCTATGTATCTCACAGGCATTTTTATGCTGACGTACATATTTTCACATGTGTTTTCAGGAGCTAATGCATGATATGGATTGTGACACACATAGGCGGACTCGGGCCTTAGTGACTTAAAAGATGCAAGAACAGTTTAACTTATGATTTCCTTAATTTCCAAGACAATGTAAATAGTTAATAAATAAAACCAAACTTTAATTTCCATGTGTTGTGAAACAATAATTATGTCGCTCCACTCCCCGACGTTTCCACCGCAGTTTGTTGTTTTACGCGGTCGGGGTATGACAAGAAACGATTTGAAAAACCAAATTATCAGAAAAAGATGAACTTTGTTTACGAAACAAGTTCTGAGGAAGAGAAAGAACTCAAATTTAGACGATAGTCTAATGAAGAGTTATATGCTCAGAAAAAACAACAGCAACTCTTCATTAGACTCTCCAATTTAGACGACAGTCTAATGAAGAGTTTCAGATGTGATCAAATTGGACATCTTGGTCGTAATTGTCCGAATCTGAAGCCTATTGATGTTAAACAAAAGAAACAGCAAACTGAGGCTGTTAGTTAGAAGTCAACCAAGTGTGATTCTAAACAGACTTGGAAACACGATGCAAACAAGTTTGTGTCGAAACAAACTTGGAAGTCAAACTTGAACAGGTTTGATAGAAAACAAAATTGGGGATCACAACAGAATTGGTTTTTTTCAAGACAAAATTTGAACCAAAATGCATCCAGATTTAGGACAACATAAAGTTGGTTTAAAACGGCTGATTTGACGAAGCCAAATTAATTTTGGAACTCAAAAGCTTATGTGTCAAAACAAAATGTTCAAAATGATTCACATTTTTACAAAAGAACTGTTTCAAAAGGACAAACCTAGGTGGTCAAGAAACAATCAATTTCTAAACCGAAAACTGACTCAACCAAAACGGTTGAAATTAAGGATAAAAAGTTGTTTGTACCAAACAACAATAATTTTCTGAAATTAAATGAAGCATATTGTGTTGAAATGCCTAAGGTCAAACAGACCTGAGCTGAATTGTTCAAGTAATTGAGTAGTGTGAATGTGCAGGTGCTCTCGAAGACAACTGAATGTCAACAATAGGAGTATCAGAGCAGCCTGGTACAAAAGGAGGAGGTTGCTGAACCCTGCAACTAAAAAACAGGGAGATTGTTTGTTTTTGTAAATAAATAAACCATATCTAATCAAAATCCCTAAAAAACAGAAAAATTTAAAAACCAGAAATATGTTTTATTCTGTCAAAAATTGAAAAAAATGAAAAAAAAAATCTTTGTTTTTAAATTTGTTAAAAATAAAAAAATCTTAAAAAATTTTTGATTGAATATGTCGAAACCCTCACGGCTGAACAAACATGATTAATTTCACAAGATTGAAAAACAGTTTTCAAACTGTCAAATATCTATGTGTTGTAAATCATGGGGGTATATTTTCAACAAAACAGAGCATGTGAAGCAGAAAACAGATGGCGAGACAAAGCTATCTACATCGGTTATCAAATTTTCTTAAAATGTTTGAAATCGTTAACGATAAGAATTCGACTGCGTCTTAATTGCTTGACACCTCGATCCATGATCTCCACAGGTTTCTCCATGAAGTGCAAGGTCTCGTTGATTTGAAGATCTTCGAGTGGAACTTGAAGTCCTTCTCCAGCTAAACATTTCTTCAAGTTTGAGATGTGAAAGGTAGGATGAACATTGTTGAGCTCTTGAGGTAGTTCCAGTCAATACGCTACATTGCCAATCCTTTCGAGGATCTTGCAAGGACCTACGTAGCAAGGAGCGAGTTTACCTTTCTGACCAAATCGAACTACACCCTTCTAAGGGGATACATTGAGAAGTACAAAGTCACCAACGTGAATTCCATAGGTTTGTGACGCTTGTCAATGTAACTCTTTTGCCGGCTTCTAGCTTTAAGAAGTTTGTCTCGAATCTGTAAAATCTTGTCCGTCGTCTCTTGTATAAGCTCGGGACCAGTGATCTGAGCCTTCCCAATCTCATGCCAACAAATAGGCGAACGACACTTACGACCATAAAATGCCTCGAAAAGTGCCATTTGAATACTCACGTGGTAACCGTTATTGTACGAGAACTCGATCAAAGGCAAGTGCATATCCCAGTTGCCACCAAAATCGATACATAAGAATGAAGCATATCCTCTAGAGTTTGGATAGTGCCCTTAGTTCAACCGTCAGATTGAGGATAAAAAACGGTGCTAAGGTTAAGATGAGTACCCATAGCAGTTTGAAATGTTTGCCAACCCGTGATGTGAAGCGACCATCGCGGTATGAAATAATGTCAATGGGATACCATAACAACAAATGACTTTATCCATGTAGATACGAGCCAATTTCTCGACCTTGTAATCTTCACGAATGGGAAGAAAGTGAGCAGATTTGGTCAATCGATCAACGATCACCCAAATACTATCATGACCAGACGAAGTACGAGGAAGCTTTCTAATAAAGTCCATCGCAATGCTCTCCCATTTCCAGACAGGAATTAATGGTTATTCGAGCAAGCCAAAGGGATGTTGATGCTCAGCTTTAACCTTGGAACAGGTGAGGCACTTCGAAACAAAAGTGGCGATATCTATCTTCATACCAGGCCACCAATAGGATGTACGCATACCGTGGTACATCTTATCAGCACCAGGATGAACCGAATACCTAGATTTATGTGCCTCCTTCACCAGAAGTTCTCGAAGATTATCACGATTAGGAATCCAGACAGGATTGAGAAAGTATAAAAGACCATCGGATTTAGTTACAAGACTCTCTTCGGCACCACATTGCATCTCATTATAGAGATTACCCTCGTTAATAGATGAGTATTGAGCTTCGCGAATGTGATTTCGAAGATCGTCGACGAGTTGGATGCACCGAACACTCTTGACATGAGTTTTACTACTAAGTGTGTCGGCCATGACATTCGCCTTTCCTGGATGGTATCGAATTTCGCAGTCTTAGTCGTTTAACAACTCTACCTAGCGACGTTGACGCATGTTCAGTTCCTTTTGGTTGAAGATGTGTTGAAGGCTCTTATGGTTGGTGAAGACCACACACTTGGTACCACAAAGGTAGTGTCGCCATATCTTTAATGCAAAACAACTGCGTCAAGTTCAAGGTCGTGTGTAGTGTAGCTTTTCTCATTTATTTTGAGTTACCTCGACGCGTAAGCGATAACCTTGTCTCGTTGCATAAGAACACAACCAAGACCTAGGTTTGAAGCATCGCAATACACGACGAAGTCATCATTACCATCAGGAAGAGCAAGGATAGGAGCACTACAAAGCATGTCCTTGAGCGTTTGGAAAGACTCCTCTTGTTCAGAACCCCAAACAAAAGGTTTATCTTTTTGAGTCAAGGAAGTAAGAGGGACAACGATTTTCGAGAAGTTTGGAATGAAACAACGATAGTAACCAGCTAGACCAAGAAACGAATGGATTTTAGATGGAGATTTAGGAGCAATCCAATTCTTCGCAGCTTCAATCTTTGCAGGGTCAACGTGAATACCAAGTTTATTGATGGTGTGACCAAGGAATTGAACCTCTTTTAGCCAAAATTCACATTTGGAGAACTTGGCGTAAAGACGTTCAGCGCGTAAAAGATGAAGGATAAGACGCAAGTATCGCTCATGCTCTTCTTGTGTCTTGGAATAGATGAGAATATTGTCGATGAAGACGATCATGAAACGGTCTAAATAAGCTTTGCACACGCGGTTATTCAAGTCTATGAAAACCGCAGGTGCGTTGGTCAAACCAAAGGGCATGACCACGAACTCGTAATGACCATAACGTATACGAAACGTGGTTTTGGGTATATCTTCTTCGAGGACTCGAAGTTGATGATAAGCAGAATGGAGATCAATCTAGGAAAAACAAGTCGCGCCTTGTAATTGATCGAAAAGATCCTCGGTGTGAGGAAGAGGATATCGGTTTTTTACTATAAGCTTGTTGAGCTCATGATAGTCAATGCACATCCGAAAAGACCCGTCTTTCTTCTTGATGAATAGAACGGGAGCACCCCAAGAAGAAGTACTAGGACATATAAAGCCTTTATCAAGAAGTTCTTGAAGTTTGATAAATAGCTCTTGCATTTCCGAGGGTGCTAGATGATAGGGAGACTTAGCGACAAGCATAGCGCCAGGCACCAAATCGATACGAAAGTCAACAAAATGAGCAGGTGGAGGACTAGGGAGATCGTAAGGAAAAACGTTAGGAAAGTCACAAACGACAGGAACATCACTTATGCTGGAGCCTTTGTCCTTCTTTTCCACAACATGGGCAAGAAAGGTGAAATAACCCTTGCGCAAGTATTTGTTCGCTTGAGTACACGACATAAGCTTGAGACCTTTAGAAGGTTTCTAGCCATAGACGTGTAGAGAATCACCGTTAGGAAAAGGAAGATGAATGAACTTATAGGAGCAAACAACTTCAGCTCGAACTCGCCTAAGCCAATCCATACCTACTATGATATCAAAACTACCCATTTGCATAGGTATGAGGTCAATTGGAAACGTATGATAGTTTAGATTCAAGGAACACTTAGAAAGAACGGAATCGATAATGATGAATTTACCTCTTGCGACTTCGATAGTGAATGAATTGGGCAACTTAGATCATCTACACTTAAGCATAGGTTCAAATTCAACGGATAGAAAACTTTTATCCGCGCCAGTATTAAGTAAACAAGATGCATAGACATTGTTGACGAGAAACATACCGTTTATGATGTTGGTGTTTTAGGCCTGAGTGGTGGTGATGACGAAATCTCTGCCTCTAGCTTGCTGCTGGTGCTGCTGGTTATTGTTGTTGTTGTGGTTGTTGTTGTTTTCGCGTTGAGGGCAGGCATTGGTGAGATGGTTAAGATCGCCACACTTAAAGCATGCTCGAACAGTAGCGGCTTGAGCTTGGTTTTGATTGGCGAGTGGCTTTGGACCACTGCGGCATTGGTTGGAGAAATGCCCAAACCTGTTACAGTTTGTGCATAAGTGTCACACCCCGATTTCCGGTGGGCCCGGATGGGTACAATCATGACGGTTGGATAACAGTTATCACAATATAATATTATGCAGCGGAAGTATTGAATTGAAATTATTAAATAAAGCTGAAGTATTACAAGCGTTCGATACAAGCCCATAGGCAGGATCCAAATAAACAGAGCTTTAGACATCAAAGGCCTTAAGCATCAGGAGTGCAATTTCCTTAGCCTTCATTCTAGCCGACCCGTAATCCCAGCCTATAATAAGGTTCGGTACCTGCTGTTCAATCTTTTGAAAATACGTCAGCCAAAGCTGGTAAATACAATTAACTGACTCTTTGGAAAAATAGTTTTTCGAAAAGCGTTTATTCATATAGATAACCCGTAGGTGATCTTTTAAAAATATCTTGGGATTATTATTGTTACGAGATTATATAGTTGATTAACCCATTGGGTTGTCCGGACACGGTATCATTAACCCCCAATTATAGTAATTATCAAGTAAACAAATTAAACCGTATTCATACACGTTTGCGCAATCATAGGCGACTTACTTGTGTAATAACCGTCCCAAGAGGCATATTTGCCATCCCAAGTTTACACTAAAACAAGTCAAGAGTATTTACCTTTTTGCTAGCTTCCAATCAATAAGACTGTATTTGCCAAAAAGCCGCAAGTCTAAGTATTATTGACCCAAGTCCAATTATCTGGGGGGTACTATAGTCTGGAATGAACAGATTTATTATCTGTTAGAATATATACGGGCCAAAGGTAGTTCCTTTAGACATGACCCGATACTTAAGAATAGGTTCGCTAGATTAAGCGTATACAGAATAGAATGTGGTTTAAACCCAACAAGTACTAGGACTTGTATAATATGGGTAAATAAGATACATTCTGGATTTTGAGATCAAAACGATAAGGTTAAACCCTTTTTCGGTAAACTTGTGTAAACTAGTTACGTAAGTCTAGCCGTACGCGTATAAGCGATAACGGGTAACCAGATGAGTCATGAACAAGTTCCATATGCCAATATACTTTAAACAAGTTATAATATCAGTAGGATATCAACTTGTATGGTCGTTAAAGTTTTAAAATCAGACAATACCTCATAAGGGCGTTTTGGTCATTTGGTGATGTATAAAAGGAACTTGCGTACAATCTGATGTTACGATCATAAACATTCTGTGAAAACACTTTATTTATGATATAATATCAGTAGGATATCAAACATATGTGCGCTTTATAGTTTAAGACCAAATTATGCTCCGTAGGTGCATTTTGGTAATTTCACGCATAGTTTTGGAAGCTAATTTGGGAATCATTGTTTATATCATGTACCTACTATAAAGATATTTAAAATGATTTATAAAATCAGTAGGTAACAAGTCTTGGTTGGTAGTTATGGTTTGAAACCATACTACGCGCCGAAACGGCGTTAAGATCGTTAAATGACGATATGTGCGATGTTTAAGGAAAACTGATGTTATGATCAGGTTTATATGACCAGAATATGTTATTTAATATAACATATTAGTAGGAAAAAGGTTTTGTGTAAAAATCATGCTTTAAAACCATTTTGTGTGTTATAAGGGCATTATCGTCATTTGAGAACATAATACAAACACTTGTGCATAAACAAAGTTTATAATCTGAATTGATATCCCAAAATATCCTAATTATGATATTAAATCAGTAGGCAATGAGTTTGGCATAAGGAATTATGCTTAAAACCAATCTATGCGCCTAAAGGGCATTTTGATCACTTTAAAGCACAATTTATGACCTTATATGCAAACTCAGTTTATGATTAGATTTGTAACATGAAAATATGTTAAACATGTTAACATATCAGTACTTAAATCATTTGCAAGCTTATTTGTGGCTAACACCTTATTTTTGCTAAAAAGGGCATAAAGGTCAAAGTACGGCATAATAACGGAACATGCGCATAAACTCAGATTACTAGTCCGATCGTGTAATATAACCTTATAGGGTTATACTACATTATATTACAATCTTAACGGAGCCTAAAATCGGCAGCATACTAATCTAATTCGGTTTATAACCAAAAGTCAACGTAGAAGTCAAACTACGCGACTTTCGGTTGCGAACCGACCCAAAAACGGGAATTGACGAACCGAACATGTTTACACATGTTCTAATAATTATTACCGAGTTGTTTAAGTGATAAAACACATTTTAGAACACTTCTAAGCTTGTATCGCAATTATTTTAAAAACTGACTCGTTGACTTTTTAAATTAATATTACTTTGACTCGTCAATCGACTCAGCAAACGTGATTCTTAGGAGGTGCCCTTTTGAGGGATTAACACCTACCTAATTACGATCATGTAGTCATGTTCGTTGCGAACCATGGCTTGATCGTTTAAGGTTTAACTAAAAGTCAAAGCGTTATTACGATAACACTTGACTTTTGGCTTAAAAACCTATAAAACAGAAACTAGTCAGGAAAGGAACACTTACAAGTGTCCTAAGGACTGAAGAGAACTCTTTGGTGTGCTCCTAATGCTCAGGAGCTCCCGTAGTTGAGAGAATAGAAGGATTCAAGAAATGGTGCAAGAAAAATGAATGGAAGACACCTCTATTTATAGTGAAACATCACACCCTTGGATCATGCCAAGTGTTTAGAGGGGTTCTAAGATCATTCCATGTGTAAAACCATGTTTTAAAACCAACTAAGAGCTCATGGTATCGAATTATGAGTCTTAGAGTGGTTTGTTTGGCTGCAAGGAAGAAGAAGACAGCTACCCAAGGATTCTGCCCAGATAGGTCTCTCGCGTCGCGCGACAAGGGACCAGGAGTCCCGTCGCGGCACGCGATCACCATCATTCCAACCAAACAAGTTTTAAAGATGACAAGTTCAGTCCCTGCACCTTTTATCTCATAATAACTTTCATTTTAGGCACAAGTGGCCCTTGTAGTTAGTTTGTAGATGATCTATGGAGTATAACCAAACACAGTTATGTCCGGTTTCGTTAAACGATCACCGAAAAGCACTAGTTTCATCTCTTTGACACTTTTAACCCTTATTCTTGAAAGGTTGCATAATTAACACATCGATATCGAAACCTTGTGAATTTGTTATCACATATTCTTGGGTGTACAATCGAACATTATGAAGCCCCGGGTTCGTTAAAAGGTCACTCAGAGGTAAGAATTAACATGTTGACACTTTTAACCTTTTCAACGCACGAACTTGTGCGTATTATCGTTTAATGGTATCAAAGCCCTAAACGGCCAACATAGGCATTCCCGAGAGTGTGATCAAATATCAAAATGCTCCGGATTCGTTAAAAGGTCACTCAGAGGTAAGAATTAACATGTTGACGTCTTTAACCCTCCGTTACCGAAACTTTTGAGTTTATGGCAAACAGTTTCAATTATCTAACAAGTGGCTTAATATGAGAACACGAATACTGTGACAACCCGCACTAAACCAGGTATCCGTACAACTTAATTAATGATTAATTACTGCTTAATTACTGTGCTTGATTGAACTAGCTGATGAACTGCTACCTGCATACTGATACATGCACTTACTTGCATCATACTTTATATGCTGTCACTACATTATTTACATACGGCACCCTAGTGACAAACATGATGCACAAAAAGCACAGTAGCACTAAACGGATACACAGTGAACATGCTGATATGACCAGCATCAGGCAGACACTGCCTCTAAGGCCTGTTAAGAGCCTCAAATATTTTGGCTACACTGGTAGTGAGTGTAGGATATAAGGGTTGTGGTACCGCGTCTCTAGGGATAAGATACACTGATTCGGATGTGCCAAAAACGTACTTTAAGTACCAAACACAGCACTTTAATAATTAATCCAGCTTCTAGCTGACTAGTAAAGTGCCAAATTATGGGAAAATAACACTAGACACTTTCTAAAGTGTCGGGAAAATAAATTATGTCACTAAAAATGTTAATAACGACACTTTAAAGCTTTTGTAACGCTTTAACGGATTACTATCCAACCGAACAACCGGACTTTACCCGGAACATGAAAATATTACTATTTTCACAATTTATATTTTTTTCTGAGCCAGTTAGGGTCCCTGATTACCCTAACACCCGTCATAACACGCTTTATGTTACTAACTAAGTTAAACACCTAAACTAACTTAGTTAACCTAACTAAGCCGTAACTAATCTACTTAAAACCGAACCAAGACCCCCCCCCCCTTTTGTACTCGGCCCCAACTATGGGGAACACCATGGTACAAGTATGATTATTTTAATCTAGATTGGTCTAGTATCTATGTGACATAATACCCTTTGGGTAATTAACCTAGGATTTGTCTATAAAATACAAGGATTGCATATGAGTAATTATCATGATCAAGCATCAACTCACAACACTCTCTCTTGCTCTCTAACCTCTCGGCCGAACTCCCACACCCACCCATCAAATTTTCGGTTTTAGTTCTTGACATTCCATCATCATCCAAGCTTCACGGGTCACGTATTAGGAGGTTTGGAGCAAGCGGAACACGAAGGACCTCCACCGTTAGCTTTTATCCACCCACTTTTCGCCAAGATTCTTCCCTAGCCTTGAGCTAGAGGTATAATGTTTAAAACTTGTTCTTGAACATATCTAAAGTGGTTAAAAGGAATATTGTCGGTTAAACATCGTGAACATACATTTTGATGCATAAAAGTCTAGTAAAAACTATAAAAGTGGTGGTTAATAACACATGTGTTGTGTAAAAGTTGTAGTAATTGGAATTTGTGTTTATCTAGACCCGATCTATGATGTGGTAGCTCGGATCTCCGTTTAACCCGACTTTGTAAGATCATGGATCTTCACATAAGCTCGTTTTTGGTAACCACAAGGGTTAAAAGGCGAAACTCTACCACACAAGATACATGAACTTGTGTAAAAATATTTTACTTGTGTAAAAGTGATTTAACCGGTACAATGGTGTTTAAAACTAGCGGATCTACGTATCTGCAAGTGGTATCTTTGAAGGACCACACTGTAAAAGAATCGTGTTTTCTAAAGAATAAATCTTGTACTAATAAACATGGTTTTATAAACCACAAGTGTGTGAACACTTGTGAAATGAAAGGATCCGACAAATAACTATTTTTGGGAAAAATGACTAGAAGTTGTAAAGACGGATTTCTCTAGTCACAAGGTTTTTACGAGATCAAAGTTACTTTATATAAAGATCTACATATATAAAGGGGATTTACACTATAGATTCGGAAAAAAAAAAACTGCAAGTTCATGCGATTATGCGATTTACATACTTGTCGACTAGTTTGATGTGTCGGAAATTGTTTAATTGAATTAAGAAGTTGTTGAATTGATTTGTTAAAAGAAAATGATACTCTTGAAAGCGTGGCCACCTCCAGTTACAGGGGAAACTCTGGCGAAATTTTCCAAAAACCTAACACTTAGAATTATTTACACAACAAGTGTTAGAACTATTTTCGGACATATTTTCAAAACATAAATTTCGCCGGCACTATATTTTACTAAATATTCGGAGGTGGGGTTTTCACAAAGATTAACGTGATAAATATATTTGTCACAACACCGTTTATGATTATTTTGTGAAATACATAAATATTATTTTAGAGTGAAAATAATATTTACAAGCGTTAATGATTCCAAAACTTTACGAACGCTTCCACAAACATATAAGTTACACCGGTAATTACATTACCACAAGATTGATAAAACGTAACTTACGCACATGTATTGTATCCCCCATCCTTGGGAAGAAGAATAACTACCAAGTGTATACGGAACATAAACACGAAATAGTTGTCTAACTATTTCCCAAAGACATAAACTGTAAAGCTAAGGCACGGCCGTCCGTCTAATAGAATTAGCACTTGTAGGTCGTTGCACAGCTTACTGTATTGGAGACACTTGGTAGAGACGCGCATTCACTGTGAGTTCATGTCCCCCTTTTCTCTAACTGTTTTCAGTTTACTTAACTGCGGGGGTGAAATACATGTTACTATGATTTACGAGTACTTGACAACGGTATGTTTAACGTAAGGAGGTGTTATACGATCATGTGAGTGGATAGGAACAACATGGGGCCATTAGTCCTCATGTAGGGACCGAGGGACAGGAGCGGTAGATCTATCTGGGTGTAGCGAGCCCAGCCCCCGGCCAAACTAGAAACGGACCGTGGGGTGACTTTGTCCACATACTTTGCCGTGGCGAAATCTGCTAGGTTTGAGTCTCCCTATTTGCACTTCACATATGTCAGTGGCCTTGCAAACCATTGGTGATCACAAGTCCTCTTACACTGCTACATACCACAACTATTTTTATACTCACAAGTGTTTTACATACTCACTTACACATGAACTCGCTCAACATTATTGTTGATTTTTCAACTCACATGTATTTCAGGAAATTAAACGGATCTGGCACGGTATGGAACGTTTTCCGCTGCATATTGTCATGAAGTCATCAGGGTTTAGGGGATGTGTCTCTTATCTGGACAAGACACAGTCCCTAAATCACGTTTATGTTTATGTTATAAGTTGTTATGTCTTTTGAACAAGGTTATTGTTGTTGGAGTATGTTCTCGTCAAACAATGGTATTGTACGTTATTTTCAAACTTAATGGATGACTTGCATGGTTTTTAAATTCATATAGCTTTGTTATGATTAAGCTATGGTATTAAGAAGTCACACCAAAGTTAACCACGCTTCCGCAAAGCCAGGGTGTGACAGCTTGGTATCAGAGCTCTGATCATAGCGAACTAGGATTCTTTCTCGAGTCTAGACTATGATCACTAGGGCTCTCACGAAAACATTTTTCTGCATACCACTTAAGTCCAGATCCAAAACTTTTTACAAACAAATGTTGAGCACATTTTATTGGTTATAGGCTCAGCTTGGAGGGCTGAGGATCGGTCTGGAGGACCGCGGTGATCAAGGTAGTCGAGCACGTTGGTTTGTTATAGGATCGATCTGGAGGATCGAGGTTTGGTTTAAGTGAAAGACAGAGCAGTCTTGTAGACTGGATGAAATTGGCTAGTAAGACTAGGAGAAGTATGTGATACCCTATTTGGTGACTTATGTGATTAACTGATTATATGATTGATTATTACGTATATGTGTTTGTGTTACGAACGTTATGCTTTCATCAAGTACTAGAAAGATGGGCACTACGAACCCCATGACCATAGTATCAGACGACATAGTTCAACGAAGCACGAGGTGTACATTTCTGATACTACCGGCACAGACAATGACGACTTTCAGCCCTTTGTGCACTGCCTGAAGTCGTAGCAGAGCCTACTAATGGCCATCTTGTTGGGAATTTGCCACTGGCGGTGATCCCTGCTCCTGTGCCCCTTGCCACTTATCTCGTTGTTGATATGCCCCCGACATTGCCTCTAAAGACGATGTCGAACTATTAAGAGGAGGACCCACTTGAGGGCAAGGCCCTCTCGCTGCTAGCATTAGACTACTGCATGCGGACGCTCCTGCAGGGGAAACTCATTCCCCTATCCCAGACTCATTTGAGTCTCTGACATCCGCGTCTTCGCACATACAGGGAATGCAGCACCACTTACACGACGCCGACCCTGATATGGCATCATCAGCTGCACCGGATCCCACACACAGCTTTGAGTTTGATCGCGATTATGAGGACAATTCTGTTTTTTCCCGCCTGGTGTTGATCCAGACCATGACATTGAGTTCATGCACTTAGACCAGCCCTTGGGGGATCCTGTAACCCCTGTGATTGTTGATCCAGCTGATTTTGAGATGGAGTTTTTGATTCGAAGCTAGCCGTGGCCCCTAAGCCAGGCGTTGCTCCTGACCCCGCATTGGAGTATGACCCTGTTCATGCCAATGCACCGGCTGTTGCTCCTTGATTGATCATCTGCTTGGATGAGAGAAAATTTGGGGTAACTGTGCAAGACAATTTATTATTACGGGGGCCCACGTAATAACGACTTGTAGTGCACAGGAATCCTGGTGGACTCTGCAGGCCAAGCTAATGATAACCGATGCAGCAGGAAATAACCTAAACACAAATGACCTAGGCGATGTAGCCTCGAGTTCATTCTATTACAAGCAACAAGCCAAATTGACAAGCCTATGTGAAGGCTCAGGAATTTATTTCCCCACTTATACAGCGAGTATATTTGCGTGTGAAATGGGGTGATTACATGATGGCTTACGTTGCTATATATATACCCCATAGACAATTGAAACATTGTCCAACCCGCTTCACGCTATTTCGACAAAAAGGGAATGTCACCCAGGCGTGACACAAACACCAGTACATTGCCAAGGACAGAAGCCGAGCTGCAAGAACGCATCTCACAGATAAATGCACGACATGAAGCCCTCCACTCTAAGTACAACGACGGCATTACTGGAGATAACCCTCCAACTGGCTGCACCTATAAACAGTTCCTGAACTGCAAGCCTTTGAACTTTGTCGGAATCGGAGGCACCGTTGCATTTGTTCGTTGGTCCGAAGAGACCAACTCCACTCTAAGAATGAGTAACTGTTCGCCCCAACAGAGTGTTACCTACATCTCAGGGATATTTCTAGATGGCACACTCTCTTAATGGAACCTCCAGGTTCAGATCCTTGGCACAGACGCTGCTTATGCACTGAGCTGGGACGAGCTCAAGGAAACGATTGAGGAGAAATGTTGTTTTAGGACTGAAACTCAGAAACTTGACGTGGAGTCCTGGAATTTGAGAATGGACGAACCAGAGACTCCTGAACATGACCAGCGATCGCACGACTTGTCTAGGGTCGTCCCCTACTAAGTCATTGATGTAGTATGATATAGCGGTGTACTTGTAAGCTTTACATTGTGGTCTCGAATTGTGGCGATACAATCGCAGTATTCTCATCACATGCGATGTTCAATCAATTGTTTATGTCCTATAACATAAGAGGTTATGTGATTGACTTGTTGATAACATGAAATGTTATGTGTTGGTATTGTTGAATGCATACGTACACTTCACTTGCTATGACCTAACCTATGTGAAACATCTTTTAGAAGATGCCGCCAAGACGCGAAATGCGCATGCCCACCTCTGAGGCAGAACTTAAAGAGATAATTGCTGCAGCTATAGCACAGCACGAGGCCCTACGCTCCGAACCAATCAAAGGTACCTCGGAAAATAACGGTTGTTCCTACTGGCACTTCCTCAACTACAAGCCTCCGAAGTTCGACGGCACTGGGGGTGCCATAACTTTTGTAAAATGGATTGAAAGTATGGAATCCATCTTTCGAATGAGTGGCTGTACGCCAGAACAACAGGTCCCATACGTTTCTGAGTTGTTTCAAGATGGAGCTCGATTATGGTGGAATCTTCAGGTTCGAATAATGGGCCTAACTACAGCATACGCGTTAACTTGGGATGAGTTGAAAGGAATGATGCATAAGAAGTATTGCCCCCACACGGAAACCCAGAAATGGGAAGATGAATTTCGGAGCCTAATGATGGAAGGTCCGAAGGTGTTGGAGTACGTGCAACGACTCCATGATCTGTCACAAATTGTTCCATACCTGGTAAAACCAGAACTGAAGAAATTGGAACAATTCATTTGGGAACTGGCGCCTCAAGTCTTGAGCTTGATGACAGCATCTACGCCACCAACAACCATTGTTGCAAGTAAGATGGGTTTGGCACTTGTTACGGAAGCAAATAGACTAGAAAAACTTGCAAACCCTGACAAGAAAACTCAGGTAGAGTCGTCTGGAAAGAACAAAAGGAAGCTTACCGAAAATACCCAAATGAACAACGATGAACAAAGATCTATTCGAGGTTGCTTTGACTGCGGGGACAAAGGGCATTTCAAGAAAGATTGCCCTAACAAACAGGCCAGTGATAAGATTTACTTAGAAACCAAACCAAGATGTGCTGAGTGCAAGTGTCACCGTGATGGTGGATGTCAGAAGCCTTGGTACGGGAGGGAAGGACACAACAAGGAAGGTTGTGGGATGAAGGGTCCCAGACAAGGAGAAAACAGTAACAACGCTCAAGGTGGAAATGGGAAGTATCCAGGATGCTTCCATTGTGGGGACATTGGACATTTTAAGAGGGAATGCCCGAAGTTGAAACAAGACCGCGAAAGAAGATCCAACATCGGAGCTTGTGAGGCATGCCAGGATCCAGGTGTGATTTCTGGTACGTTCTCTAACAACCAAAACTTTTGCACCTATTTTGTTTGATGCTGGTACCGATTATGGCTTCGTGTCATTAGAATTTAAGAATATACTTGGTTTAACCGCTAGTAATTCCCTACCCAATCGAGTTAGCTAATGGAAAGATAGTAGAAGCCAATGAAGTTATCAGAGGCTGTGTGATCGAATTAGGAGAACGTGAGTTCGCTCTAGATCTACCACCAGTCCAGTTGGGAAGCTTCGACGTGGTAGTAGGAATGGTTTGGTTATCAGGCAACAGGGCTGAGATAGTATGTCACGAGAAAGTTGTTCGTATCCCAACCACTTATGGTGAGACAATTGTGGTTCACGGAGAGAAGCGTGACACACCGCTAAGATTTATCAGCTGCTTGAAAGCAAGGAAGTGTTTACAGAAAGGGTGTGTTGCTTTTCTAGCACGCATCGTGGATAAAAAGGGCTGCTGAGCCAAGAGTCGAAGACATCCCTGTCGTAAGGGAGTATCCCGAGGTCTTCCCAGAAGACTTACCCGGACTGCCACCTCAGAGGCAAGTAGAGTTTCACGACGATTCAATTCCAGGCACTGCACCCGTAGTCAATGCATCATAGCGACTTACATTTTCGGGGGTGCAACGATCGACAGAGGAGTGTTGGCAACGGATGGAGAAGGAAGATAACAGACCAAAAATTCCTTTTTGGGGTAATCCCATTGTTACCCATCAAAAAGGAGGATGATGATTTTCAAATAAACATCAACTACAGAGAATTGAACAAGCTGACGATCAAGAACAGGTATCCTCTGCCAAGAATCGATGATCTGTTTGATCAACTGCAAGGCTCGAACTATTATTCAAAGATCGATCTTAGATCTGGATACCATCAATTAAGGATACAGGAGGAAAGTATCCCGAAAACAGCCTTCCGAACTCGTTATGGACACTACGAGTTCCTCGTTATGCCATTTGGTTTGACAAACGCACCTGCAGTCTTTATGGACTTGATGAATAGGGTTTGCAAGCCATACTTAGACAAGTTCGTGATTGTATTCATCGACGACATCTTGATTTACTCAAAGACGAAGGCTGAACACGAACAACATCTTAGAACCATATTGGAGCTGCTAAAGAAGGAACAGCTGTACGCCAAATTCTCCAAGTGTGAATTTTGGCTACGTGAAGTCCAGTTTCTTGGACATGTGGTTAATGGGAATGGAATTCATGTTGATCCCACAAAGATCGAGGCGATCAAGGATTGGGAAACGCCAAGGACGCCAACCGAGATTCGGCAATTCTTGGGTTTGGCTGGCTACTATCGAAGGTTCATCGAGGATTTCTCGAAAATCGCTCAACCTTTGACGCTCCTCACGCAGAAGGACAAGACGTTTGATTGGGGAATCAAACAGGATGAAGCGTTTCAGATATTAAAGGGTAAGCTTTGTAACGCGCCAATCTTAGCTCTACCAGAAGGTACTGATGACTTTGTGGTATACTGCGACGCATCGCGTCAAGGATTGGGTTGTGTGTTGATGCAACGCCAAAAGGTCATTGCTTACGCATCACGCCAACTGAAAGTGCACGAAAAGAATTATACCACACCCGATTTAGAGCTTGGCGCAGTGGTTTTTACTTTAAAGATCTGGAGACACTACCTGTATGGTACGAAGTGCACAATCTTCACAGATCACAAAAGCCTACAGCATATATTCAACCAGAAGGAGTTGAATATGAGGCAAGGACGATGGGTTGAATTGTTAAACGACTACGACTGCGAGATAAAATATCATCCAGGGAAGGCGAATGTAGTCGCCGATGCCCTAAGTCGTAAAGAAAGAATCAAGCCCATAAGGGTTAGAGCTTTGGAAATGATTATACGAACCGACCTTTCCTTGCGCATTCGTGCTGCACAAAAGGAAGCTCTCAAGGAGGGAAACCTTGAGGAAGAATATCTCCGTGGAATGAGGAAGCTTTTGGTACCAAACGAGGAAGGAACATTATGTTTGGAGAAAAGGATTTGGGTTCCTCTGTTTGGTGGATTAAGGGAAGTTATTTTCGACGAAGCGCACAAATCACGGTACTCTATCCACCCTGGATCGGATAAGATGTACCAGGATCTCAAAGATTACTATTGGTGGCCTAGGATGAAAGGCGACGTTGCTGTTTACGTGAGCAAATGTTTAACGTGCGCTAAGGTCAAGGCGGAATACCAGAAGCCTTCGGGACTTCTGCAACAACCTGAGATTCCCAAGTGGAAATGGGAACAAATCTCAATGGATTTTGTTACAAAACTGCCAAGAACGCCAAGAGGCCATGATATGATTTGGGTGATTGTTGACCGCCTAACAAAGTCCGCACACTTTCTGCCAATCAAGGAGAAAGACAGTACTAGTAAACTTGCGGAAATTTACATGAGAGAGATCGTAGCACGTCATGGAGTACCACTCTCGATCATCTCTGATAGAGACGGAAGGTTTGTGTCAAGAATATGGCAATCTTTCCAAGAATCTTTTGGCTCACAATTGAATCTGAGCACTGCGTTCCATCCGCAAACTGACGGCCAGAGCGAGCGAACGATACAAACTTTAGAAGACATGTTGAGGGCATGTGTTATGGATTTAGGCGGTAGCTGGGATAAACACTTACCTTTGGTCGAATTTTCATACAACAACAGCTACCACACCAGTATTGGTGTCGCGCCATTTGAGGCCCTATACGGACGCAAGTGCCGATCACCACTATGTTGGTCTGACGCAGGTGATAGGCAGCTTGCTGGTCCCGAGATCGCCAAGAGACGACAGACAAGATTGCGCAAATACTTAAACGCATCGAAGCAGCTCGCCACAGACAAAAGGCCTACGCGGATCCAAACCGGAAGCATGTGAATTTCCAAGTTGGAGAAATGGTGTTATTGAAAGTTTCACCCTGGAAGGGGGTGACACGCTTTGGTAAGCATGGAAAGTTAAATCCGCGCTACATTGGTCCCTTCAGAATTCTGGAAAGAATTGGGACAGTAGCATACAAGTTGGACCTACCTACTGAACTGAATGGTGTTCACGATACATTTCATGTATCCAATTTAAAGAAAAGTCCAACTCAAGTTGACGTTGCCATTCCTACCGACGAGGTTCATATTGACGACACGCTCCACTTCGTAGAAGAACCTGTCGAGGTCACAGATTGGAAAGTTAACAAGACCCGCCGGAGCAGTGTCAAACTCGTCAAAGTTCGTTGGAATGCCAGACATGGTCCTGAATTCACATGGGAACGTGAGGACCGGATGAAAGAGAAATACCCCCACTTATTTCCTAAGAACTCTGCATCTACAAGCAGAACTTAAATTTCGGGACGAAATTTATTTAACGGGGGGAGAATGTGACAACCCGCACTAAACCAGGTATCCGTACAACTTAATTAATGATTAATTACTGCTTAATTACTGTGCTTGATTGAACTAGCTGATGAACTGCTACCTGCATACTGATACATGCACTTACTTGCATCATACTTTATATGCTGTCACTACATTATTTACATACGGCACCCTAGTGACAAACATGATGCACAAAAAGCACAGTAGCACTAAACGGATACACAGTGAACATGCTGATATGACCAGCATCAGGCAGACACTGCCTCTAAGGCCTGTTAAGAGCCTCAAATATTTTGGCTACACTGGTAGTGAGTGTAGGATATAAGGGTTGTGGTACCGCGTCTCTAGGGATAAGATACACTGATTCGGATGTGCCAAAAACGTACTTTAAGTACCAAACACAGCACTTTAATAATTAATCCAGCTTCTAGCTGACTAGTAAAGTGCCAAATTATGGGAAAATAACACTAGACACTTTCTAAAGTGTCGGGAAAATAAATTATGTCACTAAAAATGTTAATAACGACACTTTAAAGCTTTTGTAACGCTTTAACGGATTACTATCCAACCGAACAACCGGACTTTACCCGGAACATGAAAATATTACTATTTTCACAATTTATATTTTTTTCTGAGCCAGTTAGGGTCCCTGATTACCCTAACACCCGTCATAACACGCTTTATGTTACTAACTAAGTTAAACACCTAAACTAACTTAGTTAACCTAACTAAGCCCTAACTAATCTACTTAAAACCGAACCAAGACCCCCCCCCTTTTGTACTCGGCCCCAACTATGGGGAACACCATGGTACAAGTATGATTATTTTAATCTAGATTGGTCTAGTATCTATGTGACATAATACCCTTTGGGTAATTAACCTAGGATTTGTCTATAAAATACAAGGATTGCATATGAGTAATTATCATGATCAAGCATCAACTCACAACACTCTCTCTTGCTCTCTAACCTCTCGGCCGAACTCCCACACCCACCCATCAAATTTTCGGTTTTAGTTCTTGACATTCCATCATCATCCAAGCTTCACGGGTCACGTATTAGGAGGTTTGGAGCAAGCGGAACACGAAGGACCTCCACCGTTAGCTTTTATCCACCCACTTTTCGCCAAGATTCTTCCCTAGCCTTGAGCTAGAGGTATAATGTTTAAAACTTGTTCTTGAACATATCTAAAGTGGTTAAAAGGAATATTGTCGGTTAAACATCGTGAACATACATTTTGATGCATAAAAGTCTAGTAAAAACTATAAAAGTGGTGGTTAATAACACATGTGTTGTGTAAAAGTTGTAGTAATTGGAATTTGTGTTTATCTAGACCCGATCTATGATGTGGTAGCTCGGATCTCCGCTTAACCCGACTTTGTAAGATCATGGATCTTCACATAAGCTCGTTTTTGGTAACCACAAGGGTTAAAAGGCGAAACTCTACCACACAAGATACATGAACTTGTGTAAAAATATTTTACTTGTGTAAAAGTGATTTAACCGGTACAATGGTGTTTAAAACTAGCGGATCTACGTATCTGCAAGTGGTATCTTTGAAGGACCACACTGTAAAAGAATCGTGTTTTCTAAAGAATAAATCTTGTACTAATAAACATGGTTTTATAAACCACAAGTGTGTGAACACTTGTGAAATGAAAGGATCCGACAAATAACTATTTTTGGGAAAAATGACTAGAAGTTGTAAAGACGGATTTCTCTAGTCACAAGGTTTTTACGAGATCAAAGTTACTTTATATAAAGATCTACATATATAAAGGGGATTTACACTATAGATTCGGAAAAAAAAAAAACTGCAAGTTCATGCGATTATGCGATTTACATACTTGTCGACTAGTTTGATGTGTCGGAAATTGTTTAATTGAATTAAGAAGTTGTTGAATTGATTTGTTAAAAGAAAATGATACTCTTGAAAGCGTGGCCACCTCCAGTTACAGGGGAAACTCTGGCGAAATTTTCCAAAAACCTAACACTTAGAATTATTTACACAACAAGTGTTAGAACTATTTTCGGACATATTTTCAAAACATAAATTTCGCCGGCACTATATTTTACTAAATATTCGGAGGTGGGGTTTTCACAAAGATTAACGTGATAAATATATTTGTCACAACACCGTTTATGATTATTTTGTGAAATACATAAATATTATTTTAGAGTGAAAATAATATTTACAAGCGTTAATGATTCCAAAACTTTACGAATGCTTCCACAAACATATAAGTTACACCGGTAATTACATTACCACAAGATTGATAAAACGTAACTTACGCACATGTATTGTATCCCCCATCCTTGGGAAGAAGAATAACTACCAAGTGTATACGGAACATAAACACGAAATAGTTGTCTAACTATTTCCCAAAGACATAAACTGTAAAGCTAAGGCACGGCCGTCCGTCTAATAGAATTAGCACTTGTAGGTCGTTGCACAGCTTACTGTATTGGAGACACTTGGTAGAGACGCGCATTCACTGTGAGTTCATGTCCCCCTTTTCTCTAACTGTTTTCAGTTTACTTAACTGCGGGGGTGAAATACATGTTACTATGATTTACGAGTACTTTACAACGGTATGTTTAACGTAAGGAGGTGTTATACGATCATGTGAGTGGATAGGAACAACATGGGGCCATTAGTCCTCATGGAGGGACCGAGGGACAGGAGCGGTAGATCTATCTGGGTGTAGCGAGCCCAGCCCCCGGCCAAACTAGAAACGGACCGTGGGGTGACTTTGTCCACATACTTTGCCGTGGCGAAATCTGCTAGGTTTGAGTCTCCCTATTTGCACTTCACATATGTCAGTGGCCTTGCAAACCATTGGTGATCACAAGTCCTCTTACACTGCTACATACCACAACTATTTTTATACTCACAAGTGTTTTACATACTCACTTACACATGAACTCGCTCAACATTATTGTTGATTTTTCAACTCACATGTATTTCAGGAAATTAAACGGATCTGGCACGGTATGGAACGTTTTCCGCTGCATATTGTCATGAAGTCATCAGGGTTTAGGGGATGTGTCTCTTATCTGGACAAGACACAGTCCCTAAATCACGTTTATGTTTATGTTATAAGTTGTTATGTCTTTTGAACAAGGTTATTGTTGTTGGAGTATGTTCTCGTCAAACAATGGTATTGTACGTTATTTTCAAACTTAATGGATGACTTGCATGGTTTTTAAATTCATATAGCTTTGTTATGATTAAGCTATGGTATTAAGAAGTCACACCAAAGTTAACCACGCTTCCGCAAAGCCAGGGTGTGACAAATACTGTATAATGTCACTCAGAGGCTTAGTTTAAGCATGTTGACATTTTCAGTCCTTTCGTATTTAAAGTTTTAACTTTTTGGTGATAATAGTCCCTCCTAGTCAATGTTTGACATAATTAGGATTAGGGACACGTGTCGATACATTATTGGCCATGATTCTATGAGGTGTTACAAAAAGTGGCATGGTGCGTTGTTGGGATGATGGTAGAAACAAGTGTTACATGTCACACCCCGACCACGTAAAACAACAAATCGTGGCGAAAACGTCGGGGAGTGTCGTAACAGAATTATTGTTTCATCACCATGGATACAAAAAGAGTTTCGTTTTATTGATAATATTAAACATTAACATCGTCTTAACACATAACAAACAAGTTACATATCGACTATCACTATTATTATGTCACTAAGGCCTCGTCCAGATCCTATGTGACGCGTGCATCCTAGAAATCACATCAAGCAACAACACCTGAAACATATGTAAAAACAAAGTCAGCAAAGAAATGCTGGCGAGTACATAGGTTTTATAAGAGTATCGGAATCATGGCTTGTTTACATGTTGCAATACTTTATTAGACTACAAGAGTCGAAAATACAAACCTCGTTTTGAAAAGTGTATTGCAACATATTTAACCAACTCAAATCAAGTGGGTTATAATTTAGAAAACCTCGTAGCCATGATTCTTAGCCCAAAAACATTTGTTTTAGAAAACCAATTTGTAAAATATCTCGTATTAACTCGTTAATAAAACTCGTATGGTTTATATATTTTAGAAAACATCGTTGTGTGACATCGTTTCAAAATCGTTTACCCAAGTGAACTAAATAACACCACGGTGTGTAATATGTTGAAAACACTTATATATAGGAAGTACCAGCGTCGTGTCCACCATGCTTTCATCACATTACACCCGTCCCATTATCTAAACACTAACAAAAAAACAATCGTTTATCTAATTCGTTTATCTTGTTCAAATTGTTTCCAAATCGTTTCCAAATCGTTAATTCGTTAAAATCGTTTATATCATCCTCGTTTTAATTGTGAAAACTATTTTTGGTCATCTCGCTAATAACATTCAAACCTTCGTGACTTGACTATCTCGCTTCTCGCATTAACAAACCACCAAAGGGTAAGTTAACTATCATTAGATTCAGTCGTTACCCACAACCTCCACACATCACCATGGGTGCAGTATGATAACGGGATTTGTCAGATCCTATGGTACCATAACCTAATACTGGTCAGTTCGGCCAAAATTAATGAATATCATTCGTTATGTAACTACAACCAACAATTTCGTTCACATTATCAAAATCGTTATTAGTTTTGTATAAACCATATTAATCGTTTTTGAAACTATCGTTAAAACCTTGAAAACATTTAGTACATATGTTTCACCCCAAAACAATTGAAAACAGTTAAAAGGGGACTATGTACTCACTTGAAGTGCAAAGTATCCTCAATCAATAGAACTTCAACAAACTCAAGTAAACTAGAGAAATCAAGTAGCACCTAGTAATCGAATCACTAGTAAATAAATTGATACCTCAATCGGGAGATCGGATAGAATGAGGTCTTGTAAACCAAATGAGTGTGGAACTCATGTGATATGGTTTAACAAAGTCTACATTCTATATCAGAACCTAACCTAAGTGCTTTCGACCCGTCACGACCCATTACGGTAGCTTACGCTACTTTAACGCGTCGTGTGCGCAAATGCGCGTTCGAGACGTCTAACTAGTCCTATAACAAGTATTATATGCCTAAACATGTTTAAATATGTTGCATAATCAGTTATGTGACAAAAGTTTATGTTACATATGCTTAATTATCAATTATGCATGAAAAGGGCATTTTGGTCATTTGCCTAAGGCATATAAACTACCTATCATACTACTACTTAAACCTAAGTGACCATAAGGTATAACCTCAGAAGGTTATTCCCTATGCAACTATGGTCACTAAACATGCTTGGTCGGATCCTAATGATCGACCAAACGGGTCGAGTTCGAACGTCTAAGCGGGTGTTTAGTCCGCTTGACTTACGACTCTACACAAGCACTAAACTAAAAGTGACGAGCTAAACATGTCGAAACATGTTTAACTAAGTTAGAGAACAGGTTTGGTATCAAAACAAACGGTTTTGATACCTAAAAGTAGTTTGGTTACAAAATACGCAAGAATACGCATTGTGGCCGAAACTACGACTCGTCACTAACCTAGATAACATGGTAATCAGTAGGTATAGTCACTAGGGACTATAACCATTGTGATTATGCTCACGTTATGAAGTTCAAACGAACTTCTCATTGACCATAAATTGGTCAATGCAGAAAGTCAAACAAAGTTTGACTTTCACGCTAAAAATGCATAAAAGAACGAAAGAGGACTTACAAAAGGTCCAAGGAGGTTTGATCCAATTTATTCTCAGGTATGAAGTGCAAGACTTCAACTTAGAGAATCAAAATCAGATCAAATGTGAGTTTGAGAGCAAAGGGGGTGGGGTTTATATAGTTTTTGCACAACCGTTAAGATCGTTAATCGTAAAACGAGATTCGATCTCATCCGTACACATGTGCCCATGGTTTTGTGAAACCATGGGAACCACTAGTTTCATTAAAACCATGTGCAAATCAGGGGAACAGCTGGAACAAGCTGGAATTTAGATTTTTCATTTTGGTCCCTTCCTAAGATAACTATGACAGAATGTCAATTTTGGTCCCTGAATGTGCAAAACATGGTTTTTGATGCATTTTTGACATGTTTAAGCCCTGTTAATCCCATTTCAAGGCTCGAAAATGAAGCTAAAGTATAGGGAACATGAAACATGCTCAAAAATATATTGGATGTCGGTTCGTTTGGTCGTACGGTTGCGTTGTTCGGTTAATTACGACGAAACACGAACGAATGCGAAAAACGATCCAAATTATGCGACGAATGGAATTTTATCATCCCAATCACTAAAATAAAATATTTTACTGATTACATAAAGTTTTGGATGTCCGAATGTATTCAGAACGTAAGATATGCGCGAAAATGCAAACTTATGCACTTTTTGACGCTTTTAGTCCCTGAATGACCAAAAAGTTTATTTTAGCATACCGAACCCCTCAAAGCCTATTTCTAAGATATGTAAAGGATATTTAGGGTATGTTTAACTTATGTTCACGTTTCGGAATGTTCGCTACAGTACAAATCGTCATACTTTCGCAGTTTGACACAAATAGTCCCTGCAATTGAACAAACTTGATTTCAACACACCAAACCATCCAAAGCTTATTTCTAAGTTATGTGGAGGTTATTTAAGGTATGTTAAGTGTATGTTACTATTCCGGAGTGTTTTTCACGTTATACTGATTGCGTTTACGCACCAGTTTGCGTATAACCTTCTAGAAAGCGATTTAAAGCTTGAAATCGAACTCGAATCAAATCGTAAAATCACCAAACACAAATAAACATATAATAACACCAAAACACATATAATAACACCAAAACACATATAATAACACCAAAGCACATTGTTTTATTGATAATCGTTATTGTTTTACATCGTACATCGATTACAGAACACAGTTGTCACAGTCTCCCCTACTTCAGGAAATTTCGTCCCGAAATTTTAACTAGAGGAAGCTTGTGAAAACAAATGCGGATATTTCGCCTTCATTTGGTCCTCACGTTCCCAAGTAAACTCTGGGCCACGTTTGGACTCCCATCGAACCTTGACCAATCGAATCTGTTTGTTCTTCAACTGTTTGAATGTACGGTCCACTATCTCCATAGGTTTCTCGACAAAGTTAATCGTTTCATCAATTTGAATCTCGTCGAGAGGAATGTGAAGATCAGCATCAGTTAAACACTTTCGCAAATTGGACACGTGAAAAGTCGGGTGAATATTCCCAAGCTCTGGAGGTAGCTGTAGTAGATAGGCAACCTTCCCAATTCTTTCCACGATCTTAAATGGTCCAACATATCGAGGTGTAAGTTTTCATTTCTTTCCAAATCTCACCACTCCCTTCCAAGGTGTAACCTTGAGTAGGACACGGTCTCCGACTTGAAATTCTAAGGGCTTGCATTTCAAATCCGCATAACTCTTTTGACGGCATCTAGCTGTCACAAGATTATCGCGAATCTTCTTGATTTTGTCTATTGTTTCCAGAATGAGTTCAGGTCCAGTAAGCTGAGCTTCACCGATCTCATTCCAACAGACAGGTGAACGACATTTTCGACCATAGAGAGCTTCGAATGGTGCCATATTAATACTAGCATGATGACTATTGTTGTAAGAGAACTCGATCAATGGAAGATGAGAATCCCAATTACCACCAAAGTCTATTACGTATGCTCTAAGCATATCCTCCAAAGTTTGAATCGTCCTCTCGGATTGTCCATCTGTTTGGGGATGATAAGTAGTGCTTAAATTTAGTTGTGTTCCCATAGCAGATTGCATGGTCCTCCAAAAATGAGATGAAAACCGAGCATCCCGGTCAGAAATGATATCCAAAGGAACACCATGTCGTGACACAATCTCATCGACATAAATCTTTGCAAGTTTATCAGCAGATAGATCCTCGCGAATCGGAATAAAATGAGCTGACTTCGTTAAACGGTCGATAACAACCCAAATCGCATTGTGACCTTTAGATGTACGCGGTAATTTATTGATGAGATCCATCGCAATGTTTTCCCACTTCCAAACCGGTATCTCTGGTTGTACGAGCAAACCAGATGGTCGTTGATGTTTAGCCTTGACTTTGAGACAAGTTAGGCATTTTGATACATACAAGGCAACATCCTTCTTCATACCAGGCCAACAACACTGAGTACGAAGATCCTTGTACATTTTATCAGCACCAGGATGGATAGAATATCAAGACTTGTGAGATTCGTCTATCACTAAAGTGCGAAGATCGTCTTGTTTCGGAATCCACAAACGATCCTTGAAATAGAGCAACCCATCGTCCTTCGCTTCGAGTTTAAGCTCAAGCTGATGTGGTAATTCCTTACCCATTAAATTTTGTGAACACACAAAATTGCTGAGTTTGAAAGATACGAGTTTGAATATCTGATAGAGTTCGAACAGAATGAAGCTTGACTCGCTCTTTTCGACTAAGCGCATCGGCTACGACATTCGCCTTACCATGATGGTAGCGAATTTCGCAATCGTAATCACTTAAGAGTTCAACCCAACGACGTTGTCTCATGTTGAGCTCCTTCTGATTAAGAATATGCTGGAGACTTTTGTGATCTGTGAAAACCACACACTTCGTTCCATAGAGGTAGTGTCTCCAGATTTTAAACGCGAAAACCACAGCTCCTAACTCAAGATCATGAGTCATGTAGTTCTTCTCATGAATTTTCAGCTGTCTTGACGCATATGCAATGACTTTACCTCGTTGCATAAGAACGCAACCAAGTCCTAGATTCGACGCATCACAATAGACAACGAAATCATCATTTCCCTCGGGCAAAGATAGAACCGGAGCATCACATAACTTCTGTTTTAGCGTTTGGAACGCTTCTTCTTGCTTAGGTCCCCACTCAAAAGGCTTATTCTTCTGAGTCAAAGTAGTGAGTGGAACCGCAATCTTTGAGAAGTTTGAAATAAAACGTCGATGATATCCAGCAAGACCAAGAAAAGATCGAATCTCTGTAGGTGTCGTCGGTGTATTCCAATCCTAAATAGCAGCAATTTTGGATGGATCCACATGAATACCCCGCTCATTAACTATATGACCCAAGAACTGAACTTCTTTAAGCCAAAATTCACACTTGGAGAACTTAGCAAAAAGTTGTTCCTTCTGAAGGAGTTCCAATGTTAAGCGAAGGTGTTGCTCGTGCTCGGCTCGAGACATTGAATAAATGAGGATATCATCGATGAACACAATGATGAACTTGTCTAAATAAGGTTTACAGACCCTATTCATTAAGTCCATGAAGAAAGCTGGGGCATTTGTCAAACCAAAAGGCATGACAGTAAACTCGTAATGCCCATATCTCGTGCGGAAAGCAGTTTTGGGAATATCTTCTTCGAGAACACGAAGTTGATGATGCCCAGAACGCAGATCGATCTTGGAAAAGCATGAAGCACCTTGCAGCTGGTCGAAGAGATCATCAATTCGAGGTAGGGGATATCGATTCTTGATGGCAAGCTTATTAAGCTCACGATAATCGACACACATTCGAAAAGATCCATCTTTCTTTTTCACGAAGAGGACAGGAGCTCCCCAAGGTGAATAACTCGGACGGATGAATCCTTTATCAGATAACTCTTGAAGCTGTTTTGATAACTCTTGCATCTCATACGGTGCAAGACGATAAGGTGCTTTCGTAATCGGATTGTCATTGGGTACAAGGTCAATATGAAACTCGACTTGACGAACTGGAGGTAAACCAGGCAGTTCATCGGGAAACACCTCTGGATAATCTCGGACAATTGGAATATCTTGAATACGCTTGCTCTTGCTTTTCTCCTCGGTGACATGTGCCAGAAAAGCAACATATCCTTTTCGTAAATAACTTTGGGCTTTCGTACATGACATGAGTTTCAATCCACCAGATGGTTTCTCGCCACAAATTTCTAGAAGTTCACCAGACGAAAGAGGAATACGAATAATCTTATCGAAACAAACCACCTCGGCATGATGTTTAGTTAACCAATCCATTCCCACGATGATATCAAAACTCCCAAGTTGCATCGGTGTGAGGTCAATAGGAAAAAGATGATTATCAAGGTTCAACTGACAATCACAAATAACAGAATCGAGAATAAGAGGTTTACCAGTAGCAACTTCGACAGATAAGGGTTTCCTCAGTTTAGTTCTAGGTATCGCAAGCAAAGGCTCAAAAGACAATGAAACAAAACTTCTATCGGCACCAGAATAAAAAAGAACAGATGCAGGTCGATTGTTAACAAGAAATGTACCATTAACCACCTCGTTGTCATCCCTTGCTTCGTTTGCATTCAAATTGTACGCTCGTCCACGAGCGGGATTCACGTTTGCGTTGACATTCGCATTCGGGTTCGCATTAGCATTCGCGTTCACCAACCTCGGACAATTATTGCGGAAGTGACCAAACTCTCCACAATTGAAACATGAACCCGGTGGGAATCTCGCAGCATTCCCCTGAACCTGTGCTGGAACCTGAGCAACCTGATTCTGACCCAGACGACAAATATTGGCCAAATGCCCAAGTTTACCACACGTTGTGCATTGCTTGCAAGCTTGTTGTGCAACATGATGACCGTTGCAGTGTGCACAATGAGGTGCGGTACCAGCATATGCTTTCTTCGTAGGCGGTTGAGCCAGTGGGTTCTGAGGGTTCTGAGCTGTAACTGTAAAATTTTGAGCACCCTCTCGCTTTCTCAATTTCTTCGACGCCTTGCCTTTCTTACCTTTACCCTTTTCCTTGTCTTTCACTGAATCGGTCGACTTCTTTTTATCACCCTTGCGGGTAAGTTTACCCTTCCTGACTTGTGACTCAGTTAGGGTAGCAGACAACTCGATCGCGTGACGCACAGTAGTAGGATTAATGCCGATCACAATATCCTGTATGGAATCGGGTAAACCATCGATATACCTTTCTATTGCTTTTTCCAGTGGGGTAACCATAGTGGGACACAACAGACTGAGTTCCTCAAAATGATCCGTATACGCACGGTGTTCACCCCCATCTTGTTTCAGATCGTCAAACTCTTATTCCAAAGCTCGAATTTCGTGACGGGGACAAAACTCTTTCATCATGAGAGCTCGAAGCTCTTCCCATGTTTGTGCCAATGCCACTTCGGCACCCCTATCGCGCATAATACCATTCCACCAGGTGAGAACACGCTTCTCAAACACAGTTGAAGCAAATTCAACCTTATGCGAATTCGGACACTGCACATGTCTGAACGTGCTCTCGATACTCTCAAACCACTGCAGAAGCGCAGTTGCTCCTTGCGACCCAGAAAACTTTAGAGGCTTAGCAGAATTGAAATTCTTGAAATTGCACGGTGCATTATTGTTGTTATTATTGTTGTTGTATATCTCGTGGACTTGGGTCAAAACGTCTGGAAGCACAGCAGCCACTTGCTGAGAGACCAGGGCCGCGATTTCTTCAATAGTAAAAGATTGTGCTTCACGTCGAGGAGGCATTGTCTAACAAGGAAATATGAGAATCGAGTGAGATTGAAAAAGAAAAAAAAGAGGTATTGAAAACATTGACAAAACACATGGAAGGCGATCATTCGTTTGTTACCTCGAACAAACAAACGACACGCAGTGACTAATCAGAGTAAATAGGTCAAAACAATGTACCGTGAAGACATGCTCTCCTAAAAGTGAACACTCACCCCAAGAGTTCCCAGGTAAGAGTGACTGGTCCGATTATGTGGATTTGTACGAACACTCTAGCCTTAGACAGAAAACTCAGAGTACAGGCACTCACTCTTCCGGTTTGCACGTGTTCACACTATTTAGACCCAAACTTTGACGAGATTTGAAAACTTAAGGGGTTCAAAACCTTATAACAAAGGGTTCAAAACCTAGTAATCAATCATCCTAGAATAGATGATTAACTTTCGAAGCAGATTCGAAATTTGTATTCTCGTTGTGGTTATCAGCTAAGGGTAGGTGACGGTATTGTTTTAAAATCTAAACGCAAATTTACTTGCGTTAGGGTCCTAAAAAGTTATAGTCTAGGTCAAAGCATTACGAATAACCTAATTCCCTATAACCATTGGCTCTGATACCAACTCTTCTGTCACACCCCGACCACGTAAAACAACAAATCGTGGAGGAAACGTCGGGGAGTGTCATAACAGAATTATTGTTTCATAACCATGGATGCAAAAAGAGTTTCGTTTTATTGATAATATTAAACATTAACATCGTCTTAACACATAACAAACAAGTTACATATCGACTATCACTATTATTATGTCACTAAGGCCTCGTCCAGATCCTATGTGACGCATGCATCCTAGAAATCACATCAAGCAACAACACCTGAAACATATGTAAAAATAAAGTCAGCAAAGAAATGCTGGCGAGTACATAGGTTTTATAAGAGCATCGGAATCATGGCTTGTTTACATGTTGCAATACTTTATTAGACTACAAGAGTCAAAAATACAAACCTCGTTTTGAAAAGTGTATTGCAACATATTTAACCAACTCAAATCAAGTGGGTTATAATTTAGAAAACCTCGTAGCCATGATTCTTAGCCCAAAAACATTTGTTTTAGAAAACCAATTTGTAAAATATCTCGTATTAACTCGTTAATAAAACTCGTATGGTTTATATCTTTTAGAAAACATCGTTGTGTGACATCGTCTCAAAATCGTTTACACGAGTGAACTAAATAACGCCACGGTATGTAATATGTAGAAAACACGTATATATAGGAAGTACCAGCGGCGTATCCACCATGCTTTCATCACATTACACCCGTCCCATTATCGAAACACTATCCAAAAACCAATCATTTATCTAATTCGTTTATCTTGTTCAAATCGTTTCCAAATCGTTAATTCGTTTAAATCATTTAAATCATCCTCGTTCTAATTGTGAAAACTATTTTTGGTCGTCTCGCTAATAACATTCAAACCTTCGTGACTCGACTATCTCGCTTCTCGCATTAACAAACCACCAAAGGGTAAGTTAACTATCATCGGATTCAGTCGTTACCCACAACCCCCACACATAACCATGGGTGAAGTATGATAACGGGATTTGTCAGATCCTATGGTACCATAACCTAATACTGGTCGGTTCGGCCAAAATTAATGAATATCATTCGTTATGTAACTACAACCAACAAGTTCGTTCACATTATCAAAATCGTTATTAGTTTTGTATAAACCATATTAATCGTTTTTGAAACCATCGTTAAAACCTTGAAAACATTTAGTACATATGTTTCACCCCAAAACAATTGAAAACAGTAAAAAGGGGACTATGTACTCACTTGAAGTGCAAAGTATTCTCAATCAATAGAACTTCAACAAACTCAAGTAAACTAGAGAAATCAAGTAGCACCTAGTAATCGAATCACTAGTAAATAAATTGATACCTCAATCGAGAGATCGGATAGAATGAGGTCTTGTAAACCAAATGAGTGTTGGAACTCATGTGATATGGTTTAACAAAGTCTACATTCTAGATCGGAACCTAACCTAAGTGCTTTCGACCCGTCAAGACCCATTAAGGTAGCTTACGCTACTTTAACGCGTCGTGCGCGCAAATGCGCGTTCGAGACGTCTAACTAGTCCTATGACAAGTATTATATGCCTAAACATGTTAAAATATGTTGCATAATCAGTTATGTGACAAAATTTTATGTTACATATGCTTAATTATCAATTATGCATGAAAAGGGCATTTTGGTCATTTACCTAAGGCATATAAACTACCTATCATACAACTACTTAAACCTAAGTGACCATAAGGTATAACCTTGAAAGGTTATTCCCTATGAAACTATGGTCACTAAACATGCTTGGTCAGATCCTAATGATCGACCAAACGGGTCGAGTTCGAAAGTCTAAGCGGGTGTTTAGTCCGCTTGACTTACGACTCTACATAAGCACTAAACTAAAAGTGACGAGCTAAACATGTCGAAACATGTTTAACTAAGTTAGAAAACAGGTTTGGTATCAAAACAAACGGTTTTGATACCTAAAAGTAGTTTGGTTACAAAATACGCAAGAATACGCATTTTGGCTGAAACTACGACTCGTCACTAACATAGATAACGTGGTAATCAGTAGGTATAGTCACTAGGGACTATAACCATCGTGATTACGCTCACGTTATGAAGTTCAAACGAACTTCTCATTGACCATAAATTGGTCAATGCAGAAAGTTAAACAAAGTTTGACTTTCACGCTAAAAATGCATAAAAGAACGAAAGAGGACCTACAAAAGGTCCAAGGAGGTTTGATCCAATTTATTCTCAGGTATGAAGTGCAAGACTTCAACTTAGAGAATCAAAATCAGATCAAATGTGAGTTTGAGAGCAAAGGGGGTGGGTTTATATATTTTTTGCACAACCGTTAAGTTCGTTCATCGTAAAACGAGCTTCGATCTCATCCGTACACAGGTGCCCATGGTTTTATGAAACCATGGGAGCCCCTAGTTTCATTAAAACCATGTGCAAATGAGGGGAACAGCTGGAACAAGCTGGAATTTAATCCCATTTCAAGGCTCTAAAATGAATTTAAAGTATAGGGAACATGAAACATGCTCAAAAATATCTCGGATGTCGGTTCGTTTGGTCGTGCGGTTGCGTTGTTCAGTTTATTACGACAAAGCACGAACGAATGCGAAAAACGATCCAAATTACGCGACGAATGGAATTTTATCATGCCAATCACTAAAATAAAATATTTTAATGATTACATAAAGCTTTGGATGTCCGGATGTATTCAGAACGTAAGATATGCGCGAAAATGCAAACCTATGCACTTTTTGACGCTTTTAGTCCCTAAATGACCAAAAAGTTTATTTTAGCACACCGAACCCCTCAAAGCCTATTTCTAAGCTATGTAAAGGATATTTAGGGTATGTTTAACTTATGGTCACGTTCTGGAATGTTCGTTACAGTACAAATCGGCATACTTTCGCAGTTTGACACAAATAGTCCCTGCAATCGAACAAACTTGATTTCAACACACCAAACCATCCAAAGCTTATTTCTAAGTTATGTGGAGGTTATTTAAGGTATGTTAAGCCTATGTTACTATTCCGGAGTGTTTGTCGCATTATACAGATTGCGTTTACGCACCAGTTTGCGTATAACCTTCCAGAAAGCGATTTAAAGCTTGAAATCAAACTCGAATCAAATCGTAAAATCACCAAACACAAATACACATATAATAACACCAAAACACATATAATAACACCAAAGCATATTGTTTTATTGATAATCGTTATTGTTTTACATCGTACATCGATTACAGAACACAGTTGTCACATTACACTTGCAATAAGACCCAGTGTTGTTCTTTCTTTATAGTTCAGGGTTGGGAGTAGCAGTGACTGCTTGGAGTGGTTGAGGGTTTATGGAGTGACAACCACACTATTTTGGCTTGAAGCCTTTCGCTTGTTGCCTCTACCCTTTAAGGATGATGGTTTGGGTGACTCAGTGGTGGTGGTATCAACTGTAGCTTAGTGTGCGCTCTTTGATGGGACCTTATCAGAGGTTACACTAATAACGCATTTGTTTTTTAGATGGGCTGCCAAACAAAAAGTGTCTTTGAGTGTTTTAGAAGAGGCTGACTCTGTGAGGTTCACGAACGAAGTGAGGAGGCAATGGATGTACTTCGTAATGGCTTTGTCAACAGTGTTAACTTAGCCAGGGCACAAGATACTGAGCTACTTGAATCGGGCATTGAGGCCCTCGTTATCATCCCTGATTTTCTTCAAATTCCAGAATTCATTTTCTAGTTTCCAAAGTTCATGTGGAGCACAAAACTCGTCCCTAATCAGCTTCTTCAATTCAGCCCAAGGCAAGGCATGGGCTGCGTCATTCCCTCAAGTGTTACATTCAGAAGTCCACCAATCGAGAGCTCTCGATCGGAACACCCATGTTGCGTTTAAGGTTTGCAGGTTGTTAGGGCAACCGCTCCGATGGAAGGTCAGTTTGATGGCATCGAATCACTGAAGTAGGGCGGTAGCGCCATCTTTGCCAGTGAACTCTAAGGGTTTGCAAGCCATGAACTGTTTGAACAAAAACGTCGTCTTAGGTGTTTCTATGTTGGAATTGACTGAGCTGTTGGGGGTTTCAGTGGCTGGTGGGGGTTGAATCTTACTCATAAGGTCAGGGATAACTTTGGCCATTTGCTCAGCGATTAAACCCACGAGCTCTTTCTTGGAGATGGTGTCCTCACTGTTGTTAAAATCCTTTCTCGAACTAGATCGTAACTTCTTGGACTTTTTGGACGAGCTTGGGGAAGCCATCTAGAGGATCGAAAGAGGAAGAAAGAGTGAGACTTGATCATAATTTAAAATAACATTTTACATGTATGAGCATGTATGTAACACGTATGATTCACATAAATTGCATGAATTTAACAAGTATTCACAAAGTATAAACACGTATGAATGCGTAAAGGAGTATAAATTTAGTTTGTTCATGAGAATTATTAATTTTTTTAATTGCAAGAGACGATTGAATCGTGTATCGGTTTTGAAATAAACGAGGTAATAAGTATTAAAACACATGTAAATTGAGATAACATAAAAGAGAGGCTCAATAAAACATTGGATTGTTTCGGGTTTAGAAACTTCGACTATTACAAAGTGAATCGAAAGTCCTTTCAAATTTGGGGAACATGCTTTGGCCTATAAGTAAAATACTCTCGTCGAGAATCGGTTAACGGTATTTTACCCTTTCAGTTACTACACGTCCCTAATCGATTGAAAAATCAAAACTTTGGCGGGATTGAAAATAAAGGAATGGGACTAGTAGACAAGATGCGGGTTTCACCCCTAACTTGGCGATTTCATACCCTAAGTGTGGTTGGTACTTGTCGGGTCAAGAAAGTTAATTCTGACACTTTGACGAGGGTCCACTAGAATTTTAATTGGAAGTTTACACTCAAGATTTGGATTTCACTCCTAACTTGATGGTGTAATTTCGTGCAGAAATAGAATAGCTGATTGAGAGTCATTCACCAAATTATGGGTTTCATGCCTATTTTGGTAAAATTGTCTAGTTTGTATGATACGAGTGTCTTCAAGTCTTCAAACGTGTATTGTGTAAATGTCTTAGGAAAGACATATCCAAAGTACTAAGATAAAAGAAGAGAAATAAGCAAATAGGAAGAATTAACAAGTTAAACAAGTAGCAAAAATGGCAAAGTATGGTACCTACTATAGACTAGGTCGAACATGGAAATTCTACCTAATTCCCTATAGTTATGGCTCTAATACCAATCTGTCACACCACAACCGATGGCGGAAACATCGGAGTGAGACGAGCGAGATTGCTCAAAGACTTCATAACACTATTGTGACAATAATTAATTCAAAACCAATTTCATTCCATAACAATAATTGTCAAGTACATCAAAGAAATCAAAATACAACATTTGAAATTCAATGGACAACAAAGTTTTAATCAACAATACGATAATAAATCTAGCATTTCGATATGAGTTTCTAAAGTCTTCCCTACTAGATTTCATCATGTTCATCATCATCAACCTGCAACACGTTTAAAAGTATAGTTCAACACAAAAAGCATTGGCGAGTACACAAGTTTAAATACATAGCATAAGTATAAAAATGTCTCAAATCCAACTTGGCAATTTATATACAAGGTTGTGCTAGCATACATAACTATAGGTCAAACCTGAGTGTCCACACGAATAATGTGCATCCCTCGCCACCGAAGTGAACGAGACCGTTATGTATAATAACTTAACAATACCCCGATGGATGGCGTGCTACTCCTATAGCGCTATATTTGTTAAGGTGGGCTAGCTAAGTTAATGACAAATAGAGTGCATGTATGTATTCTAGCATAAACAACCAAAGCATAACAAATAGCATGTATAGTGGATGAAGTGAATGAATAAGTTTGTATGTGCGAATTGTGTATTTTGATAAGTAAAACATGTTACACCCAAAAGTGCATTAAAGCGTAAAAAGGGTCAAGTGTACTCACGGTTTTGCAAAGCTTTAATCTTTGGAATCCTGTGACGAGTTGTAAATTGGAGGACATAACACCAAAGTCACCCTACATGGGGGAAACGAAGGTGTGTAAGTAACGGAATTAGGATGGAATATTCGGATTGGAATTTAAAGTACAAAAAGTATATATGTACGAAAGTATTATCTAGTCTAAGTACTTGTTTTTGACACTAAGTTATGTGTGATTACATGGGTCCTAATTTGCCCATTAGAATCAATAACGAGAGTCTTAGATTCTTAGATATAATAGACTAAGTTTATGACGAATAATCATGACACGAATACCATCATAAATTCAGCCATGTTCTTATGTATATGTATATTTATATAGTTATAATATTAACCTAAGGCTATGTCCATCATAGATATCATATGTTATCATGTAAGTCAAGTATGGAGGTTTAACCTCATTATATGATTCACCACTACATAAACCATCATGAGGATGATTCGGAGGGTCATGAATAACAAGAAATAACTAACACATTCACAAATGGCCAAGTAAGTCTCTAACCCAGGTGAGCCAACACAACATGGAAAGAATTAACTAAGTGTTGGAGGCGATGCGGGGTTATGTTACTTTAATTCAGGAAACCACTTGAGTGTTCATAAACACAGTTCACAAGTGAAGGAGTGGAACTAGATTGGAAAGCCAAAGCTCTCATGGTTCACACTTCACAAGTCACAAGTTCATCATATGGAAAATGATGAATCACGCTTGTTTTCAACACTTGGATTATGTTATGTATAAACTGAAAAGTAAAGAGTTTTTGAACTCATAACTTGATGGAAATCACCTCAACACAAACCCACAACCATAGACTTAGTTGTGAGCTTGGTGGGTACAAGATTCCACCAAGTTTTAGCAAGAAAAATGAAGTTACAAGAACAATGTACAAAACAGAAAATACAACTCACTTTGGACCTCAAATATGGTGAGGTTTCACCTTAGTTTGCCATGGCAAACTTGTGAAAACCTTCCTAGAGGTTATCCAAGGGATATGGAAGAAGAAACAAGAAGAAAATTGATGAGGAAGTGAGCTAGAACTCACTTTGAACCTTTAGAACTTTCTACTCAAAATCTGATTATTTTGGAGAGTTTAGAGAGGATTTTAGAGTGTTTGAGAGGTTTGGAAAGTGAAAATGAGAGTGGGAAGGGGTCTATATATAGTGGGGGATTAGGGTTAGTTGTTAGAGGTGAATTAAATGAGTTTAGGTTGGAGTTTGGACTTTAAAATTGACCAATGCGCAAACTAGAATGGTCTGGCTACGGATCAACACCGTCTGCGGGTCGCGGATGTGTCGAGGTCAGCTTGCGCGTGTCCCGGGCTTGGTTCACCGAGTTGATTTTCATTTCATGGAAAGATTGGTCCCTTGTAGTTTATAACTATGTTATTTTAGGTATAATTAACATGTAATTAGCACTTAACAAATATGTGAACATCGTCATCATACTTAGTAAATCCCACCAATAGCAAAGCAAAGGTAGGGTCGATAGTAGTTTTGCATCAAGCCTTGGACATAAGGCACATAACACTCAGTAATCAAGACAAAGACCGATTAATGCATGTACCCTTTTTTTATTTCAGCAATCAACGCCACCACATGATGCATGATTAACCATCCTTGGCTTTTAACGTTATTTTCACGAAATTAGTAAAATAACGTTAAAATTAATACACTTTCACTTTTGCCCCTCGATGGCCCACACATATATACATTATATGCTTATACCGCAAGATTATGTATTTCTAACTTATATTTAAGTACCAATCAAGTGTTGTGAAGGTATAATCAAGTATCTATGTGAAATAAACGTATGAATTCAAGTATTTACGTTAATTGCTTGCGGGTTAAACACGTGTTTACGATGATCATAAATATGTATTAGGTATAGATAAATTAAATGTATAAGCAAACATGAACAAACAATGTATAGAATTCTCATAAAATAACCAATTTTTATTATGATCAAAGTCTCGGGTTTACAACGATTCGAAACGAAAGGCGATTATAAGAGATACAAGTTTTCGAAAATGGAAATACAAGACAAACTTTCTAAATACGAAAAGTTACAAAAAGCGAGGCGTTACAGCTGATCTGATGGGTTTGAAAGAATGAGCTTGTTTTTATTGCTTTGCTTGTGTTCCATGTGCCTTTTCTGAGCTCTTATGTACCTGTTGATCAGCACTAGCACATGTATGAGATTTAGACCTATGATGATCACCTTCCTTTATATCATTTTCTAATTTATCTTTTGAAGAAGATTCATTTTTAACTTTTGTCTCAGGAAAATTATTTTGTGAATCATTTTCTGATGTAACCACCTTTTCTTTTTTCAAATTCAGATTTAAGTTTAGATTCACATGATTCAGATGTTTCATCAACACATGAATCAGAAGTATTCAAAAGTGGTTCACATGTAGTTTTGTTTTTCAAAGAAGTTTCGTGATTTTCTTGAGAAAGTGTTTCAGTGGTCCCAATGGATACATCATCAGGGACATCTACTGAGACACTTTCAGAAGAATATGCAGAACGGTTTTGATCAACACATTGACTTTCATTTGTTTGTTCAATTTCAGTAGCTGTTGAACAAGAAACATCACAATTATTATCAACTAAAAACGAACCATCATCATGCAAAGTATCTAAATGTTCACCACAAGCATCCACAGTTTTGCCCAAAACATCAGGCCCAAAAGTAAACACAGAGCTAAAAACAGAGTTATAAATGTCACGCATCAAAATAGAGTCTGAACTAAGTTCATTTGAATAATTATCAGAATTCAATGGTTGTTCATCCCCAACTACATCTTTAGCAGTTACTTCATCTGCAAGGGAAGATGAAGCATTAGTATCATTCACAGACTGAGAAACAAACAAACTTGATTGGCTGATCTGTTCGTTTTTCAACAGGTTCACTATTGATTGATGTCTCATTAGTCCTTGGACCATGAGACATACTATCAGCTCGTACCAATTCCTCCACAGTTATTGGCAAATAGGTGTAGTTGTGGTTAAATGGTGGTGGCACTTTATTATAACCTAAACCACACCCTTTCTTTCTTTTGTACTCTAATTGTATGTCACATAAGTCTTTGACCAATATACTAGAAGTGTCCGTTTATTTGATATTTTTGTTTGATCTCTTCTAGTTCCTTGGTCAAAGTACATATGGTTTCTTCAGCATCCCTATGATGACAACCCTTTACACTTAGATCTTCTTTAAGCTTAATAATATCTTTTCGTTGGGCTTCTATCTTTTCTTTGTAAAGTATTTCGTTTTTAGTTAGATAAGAATTATGCCTTTTTATGTCATGAAGATCTGAGATCAGTTCTGAGTTGTGTAAACGATAGGCTGCTACTCTACCTCTACATTCAGGAGTACATAAATAAGAATTTACCTCTTCTGTGATAAGTCCATGAACCTAAGTCATGAATGCCATGTTGTCGGTAAGTGTCTAATTCTCAGGAGCTGTAAGACTAAGCTGTTGAATCTCAGTGATCCAGTCAAAAGAAGCATCAGGTTGCACCACCATAGCTGAGTTGGGAGCAGTTCCATTAGAAGCAGTAGTTGCGGTGTGTGTTATAGTAATTGCCCTTTCGGAGTTCCTGGCAGCGGGTGGAGCTTGTTGAGCTGTCCTTTGATTTCTGTTCACTTGACGCTTGGTGCAGTTCCATGATAAGTGTCCTGGCTAATGACAGTTATAACAGCGAATTTTAGACTTGTCAATTCCCACCTTGTTTGATCCATAACCGGTTAGATTTGCCCAGTTATTTCTTCCAGTTCTTCTAACAAAGCTTTTTGCCCTAAAAGTAGCCATTGCTATTTGCCATGTGATGTCCATCTCTTCTACATCATCTTGATGTATTTGATCTAGGTCATCCATAGAAAAGTTAGGAGGATCCACTTAACCTGCAACAAAAGCATTTAAACAGTTTATGACAGAAGCTGCCATTTCAAGATTCTCCTTAGTCTGTTGCGAAAAGAATGCTATGAATTCATTCTTGGCAGCAGTTGCATTTGAGGCAGCAGTGGCATTGGATGATGATGAAACAGATGGAGCAGGTGTAGCAGAGTAGAAGTCATTTGTTGGTGCAGGTTCTGGCGTGGCTTTAGCTGGTGTCAAACTCCTAAACACATGGAATCCAGCTTGTGACACGAGAGCAGCATTATTGGAAGTAGAGGGTGTTGTGGTGAAACCAGTAGCAGGTAGACTATTTTTATGATTGGTTTCCCTCTGTTTGTCGTCCAATTCACAAGCCTTGATATTAGAGATCATTTCATATAAACTGCATCGAGCGAGATCCTTTATCTTCTTGATCATAGCCACGTGATGATCCCAGCTCTTTGGTAAGGCGTTCAGAAGCTGTCTGTTCACTGAGGCATTCGACAGTCGCAATTCAACAATGGTCATTTGAGTGATTAGCTTCAAGAACCTTTGAACTTGATTTTCAACAGTCTCTCTATAGATATGATTAAAGTTGTTAAAATTCTGACTCAGTAAATTTCTTCTGCTTTCTTTCATGTCTTCATTTCCTTCAAACAGATTTGGCCGTTCGAAACCCGATAGCAATGTCAGGACCCAAAGCCATTGTCAAATAAGAAAGTGCCCTATCATCTTCTTCAACTATAGCAAAGTCTTCATCATTGTATTCTTCAGAAGGCTTCTTTAACTTAATGTCTAGAGCACCAGTCTTTTCATAGATAATTTCTTTAAGACCCCGAACAATACTTCTCCAAATTTTAGCATCTTTAACTTTAACGTGCTGCTCAAATCTCCACTTCCATTCGGGAAAGTCTTCATCATTAAGCAGTCTAGGAACTCTAGTGGTAGTTCCTATGATGGAGTCTAGTTCTTGATGTTTGTGCACAGCAGCCAAGTCAACAGTCTTATTAGATGAATTCATTTTTAATGAGTTTTAATATTCCAAGAGAAGACGTCAAATCAGTATCGATGCGAGTCGAGACTAGCAGACAACACCACACTGGGGAATGTGTTTTCGAGTCGAAACCAACCCCAGTCAAAATTAGTCAACAGTCTTAGCAGTTGACGGGTGGTCCGTAGGACAACCCTTAAAAGGTCTAAATATATGCACATTCCATGCTTTATTCGGTTAATTGCTTGAACTTGGTAACCACTCTATGTTTGATGATGCAGGTGCTAAAGTGCTCAAAATGCGGGTTTTAGAAGGCATGATTGGTTGCTAGAAGTTGGTGGAGTCAAAGAGTGAAAGACGTGAAGATTTGGTGAAGAAATAGAAAAGAAACAAAGCTCAGCGCCGTAACCTACGGCATCTGGCTGTAGGTTACGGTCCCATCTCTTTCAAACATCTCCCCGCCGTAAGACAGAGTGTAGCTACCGTAAGGGAATTATGCTCGCCGTAAGCTATGGTGATCTGGCGTAGCTTACGGCACTTGCTGATTTTTTGGATATGTTGATCGCCGTAAGCTATGGTGATCTGGCGTAGCTTACGGCGCCGACTGATACCAAATTTGTAACTCCTTCATTAATTGTCAATTTGATGGGGTTTATGGTGACTTATCATTTCCAATCGGTTACTTATCACTTGTGGACAAAATTTGGAGTATCTTGGAGACTTTGGAACAAGGAGAACACTATGTTAATCATTAATCTTTGTTGCTTGGATCTTGTTGAACAATAGAACTTTTGTTATGATGTTGCTTCAAGCCATGAGTGGCTAAACACTTTGTGATCATCTTTGGTGGAACGTTTTGTAAGACTTTATGCTTGAATTTTATATTTCTAGAATAACAATCTTTATCTTTATGGTTTGTTTGTTATGGTGTGTGATTGTTTGTTAGTAAATTGTTAATTCTTATGTCAAACTAATTAGAAACCATACGTTCTTGGTGCCGTTGGCAATCGAGATATCATGGGTATAGTTAGGCTTGGGTAAGGGTTGATTGATCATCGGGTAACAACCTCATGTTCTAGGAATCTGAGTACTTAGTTCCCTTTCATCACTGCAACTAATCACACATGAACTATGTCTATGTAGTTCTTTCTAGTGGAATGATAGCATAAATGTTAAAGCAAAACCGGAAACTGAAGATGATCATTTGTCTCTAATTTGTTTAGAACCAAATCTTTTCTCTTTCAATTTAATTAGTTTAATTTAGTCTAAAACCAATTCACGCACATAAACTCTTGAATTTTACTTTTCTTGCAATTAGATTAATTTAGTCAAGTTAGATATAATCTTCCAACTAACACATATTCCACAAACTCCCTGTGTTCGATACCCACTTACCACTAGCTAATTAGTTGTATTTGGATTAAATTTGATTGTGACCGCGACATCACGTCAAATTTTGGCGCCGTTGCCGGGGAGTAGTGCGCAACGTGTGTTATTTTTGATCTTTTTAAGTTTGTTATTTTTCTGGTTTACGCTGGGTGTGTTAGTGTGTAGGTATTGATAGGTGCATGCGTACTAGGAGCTCTCACAAGCTTTCACCATTAGCATTTGATCCGGAAATCGAACGAACTTTGCGAGCAAACAGAATTTTGTTAAGGGAAAACACAATTAGCGGTTCACCAACAACACCAATTACACCGATTACACCACTGAGATACATGGATCCACCACCACCACTACCCACTACAGGTGAAACTGTACCACCTTTCATACCAACATCCACTCAACCGTCACCAAATACCACCATGCCTACCACTACTACCGAACCTACTTTACTTCATAATGTTACACCAACCAACACCACACAACCCATTACCACTCAAGAAGAACCAACCATTACTTATAACCCTTCTACTACCATTCCACCATTTTCCCATTTCTTCCCGGGTGCAGGACAATCATCTTCAAACTATACCATTGCACCAAACTCAACCATTGTCCATGCTACATCATTTAGACCATCGAATCAGTTGGGTTTTCAATACTCGACTCTTCCATTTGGGCAATCTTCGGGTATAGGGGGAGATGGATATGAGGAAAGATATGAAGATTTTGAGGGTTATGATGAAGATGGTTATGCTTATGGGGGTGATGGAGATCAAGGAGAATTTGGTTATGTGCAAGGCCAACCTCAAGGAGTGTCAAGTGTTGGTGGAGTGCCACAACAACAACAACTCATACCACAACACATTAGGCCGAGGCCACAAGGGCCGCCAGTGCAACGCCCTATACCATTGCAACAAGTTCGACCACAACATGCACAACCACAATTCCAAAGGCCAATTCAACACCCACCGATGCCACAACAACAATTTCAACAACCATTCGCACCACAAGGGCATATACCAAGACCAATGGGTCCTATTCGTCCAAGGGGTCGGTTGGGTGTACCAAGAAGGCATCTTAGGGAACATGCGAGGGGAATTAAAGCGCATTTTAGGCCGATAATTACTCACAACCCTTCACCGGTGGTTATTCCTCACAATAATCAAGGAAGAACTTTTGAAGTGAGAACAAATTCTTTGCAAAGTTTTCCGAAATATAAGGGTCTAGCAACGGAGGAACCCTACTTTCATTTGGAGGCCTATGACTCAATTTGCAATACTCTTGGGAGTCAAGGTTTTTCGGCTGATGATGCCAAGTTGGTATTGTTTCAATTTTCTCTAGAGGATAAGGCAAAGAAGTGGTTCTACCCTTTGCCTTCAGCATCCATTTACACTTGTGCGGAAATGCAACAAATATTTTTGGATGAATTTTACACCGCTCAAAAGACCAATGATGCTAGGAAGGGGTTGAGGAGTTTTCAACAACAACAAGGCGAAATGTTTCATGAATCCTTTGAGCGTTTCAATATGATGATCAAGAATTGTCCTCATCATGGAATTGAACTTTGGGAATTAATAAATGCCTTCCACGAGGGGTTGAGTGCCGAAGATGCTCGAGACTTAATGTCTATTACTGGTGGTACTTTTGGTACAAATTACGAGAATGATGATTGGGAGTTCTTGGAACAAATGGCAATTACTTCAAAGAGGAAAGCTCAAGCATCAAGGAGAGCACGACCGGCCGTCACCCGAACACAAGTGCATGCGGTTGATGATGGTAACGTTCAAAGCTCTAATCAAATTTATGATGTTTGTGCTATTTGCAATGAAATAGGTCATGCTGCTGAAAATTCCCAAGGAATTGTGGAAGGGCAATATGAAGAAGTTAATGCGGTACAAGGTCAAGGAGGGGGTGGTAGAAATTACAACAATATGAATTCTAATACTTACCACCCCGGTCTGAGAAACCACCTAAACTTTCGGTATGGGAACCCTTCAAATCAAGCTAACCCGAATTTCCAAGGAAACCAAGGATTTCAAAGGCAATATCAAACGGGTCAAAGCTCTTCGGGTGAAAACGAAGTAATGGAGATGTTGAAGGCGATGCAAGTTGAAATGCAATGAATGAATCAACGTGATGAGGTTCAGATGCAAAAGAACGAGGCCCGTGATAAAGCGATTCAAACTTTGACCACCCAAATGGGTCAACTTGCAAGTGAAGTGGCGATATTGAAGAAAGCAAAAGGCCAGCTACCAAGTGACACAGTGATAAATCCCAAAAACATTAAAAGTGTTAATATCAATGTGGTAAGCACCGTTCCTAATAGTGAATTCAATGAAACATTTTTAACATCTTCTTGTCAAGAGAATGCAGGTTTGGAAAAAGATGCCGATGTTGAGACTGATAAAGAACATCGAGCACCAATAGTGCCTATCCGTGTGGGAAAATTAAAAATCCCTCACGCATTGTTGGACTATGGGGCAAGCATGAGTGTGCTACCAGGTGATTTATATGATATGCATGATTTTGGTCCGCTTCAAGATGCAAACACCATGGTGAGTTTGGCAGATGAAAGTTGGAGGCGTCCACGGGGAATAGTTAAGAATGTTATGATTCGATTGGGAGAATTCGAATACCCGGTGGATTTTCTAGTTCTAGATTATGCTTCTACCAAAATGGCAGCACAACAAAGGGTAATTTTAGGTCGACCGTTTCTATACACAGCAAATGCTCAAATCAATTGTAGAGACGGGATTATTATCATGACCGAAAAGAACCGTAAGTTGTCCTTTGATGTTCAAACTAGAGTGATTAGTTATGAGTCCATTGAGGGGAAGGGTAGTCTAGTGATAGTATAAAAAATGTGTGTCAAAGAATGAAAATAAATCACCCACCGAATCGTGAAGACACGCATACGGGATCAAGTAGGAGTGTATTTGATTACCCACCGAATCGAAGCGGGATGGATGCATTTTACGAAATGACACGATGTAGTGATGGAAGTGGCAGAAACCGATTCTTTGAGCCACCATAAATGGGGGGTGGCACGGTCTGGCTGAAGACTCGAAACTTAGCGCTGCTCGGGAGGCAACCCGGGGTTTTATATTGATCTTGTTTTTTTTATCTTTCTATGTTTCTGGGCCATGGCGACATTCAAGTGTGGGGAAGATGTACAGATATTTGGGTGATGGTGGTGATAGGAAGTCGGATTATCTACAACATCTGTTGTGGCGAACTTCACCAGGTCAATGTACTCTTTCCTTAGTCTTGTTGTGTTCTTTAGCTTTGAAATATTGGTAGTTAGTTGTTTGCTTTTGTTTATGGTTGGGAGGTTTGGGGGTGTTTTAGTTTGATGTTTTGTGTTGGGTTGTGAATGTTGGTGGTGTTTTTAGTTATATAAAAAAAAAACCAACAAAAAGAAATTTGGGTTTGAGTGGAAAAGCTACAATTGGTGTTTAAGAGTTTAAGCGATCAAATCCTCTTAAAACCATACATTGAGGTCAATGTATCCCAAGTGTGGGGATGGGGGAAATTTTGAAGTTTTTGAAAATTTTTAAATCAATCATAACATTGTGAGAATTTGAACACCTTGGACTAACCCCAAATGATGCACCGGCAACCCTTAATACCTTTTTGTTCTTGGTGAGAGTTGAAGCCACACATGTAAATAAATAATACTTGTCTTTGATGAGAGTGGCAACGGGTGGGGGTGCATAAGAACTTGTGCCTTAATACGGTTTGAGTCCTTAGTTGAATGTGAATGTAAAAAGGATAAGGGCAATTAGGTAGCCTCGTCTTGTTGAGTGCGGGTGTGGGATTTGGGGGGTTGGACCTCATTAATTATATATATGAGCATGGTTGCGAGATGGGTGGGGGTTTGGACATTTAATTGCCCAATTTTGTGCCTAAAAGCCTATCGTTTGTTACCCCTTAGCTAGTTACCTAAAAATTTACCCGACTTGACCCGGTCTTATAGTGTTAGTGGTTGTTAAGTAGTATGTAAACTTGTTTGATGTTATGTTGAATGTTTACTAGTCTAAAAAAAATCAGAAAAAAAAAAGAAAAGAAAAAAACAATGAAAAAGAAAAAAAAGAAATGATGTTTAGTTGTCTTGAACATAGTAGTTTAAGTTTGGTATTTGTTAGTTTGTTTCATTGTGTAATAAAAGACCGGGTTAAGTTTTCGCTACTTCATATATATTCCATTTCCTACCCATGCACCTAGCCTTGTTACATCCTTAAAAGCCCCTTTGATTTGCATTCATATTTGGCACTTGTAGGAGGAGGACCGATTTAGGTACAAGCCTATAGTTGTGCAATCACCCGTTTGCCTTTGTGTGTCTAGCTTACAAATGCTAGTGCTTACTTGTTGCCGAGAGGAGAGATATAGCGAGGGGTGTGTTGTTTGGGTGTTAAGAAGGGTTGGTAAAAGGACAACATGTTTTTGCTTGGTTTATTGTGGTCGCGTATGGGTGAAAATAGTTTTTGAATGGGTTGCTTGGGACAAGCAACGGGTAAGTGTGGGGATGGGATGGGTGGTCCGTAAGACAACCCTTAAAAGGTCTAAATATATGCACATTCTATGCTTTATTCGGTTAATTGCTTCAACTTGGTAACCACTCTATGTTTGATAATGCAGGTGCTAAAGTGCTCAAAATGCGGGTTTTAGAAGGCATGATTGGTTGCTAGAAGTTGGTGGAGTCAAAGAGTGAAAGACGTGAAGATTTGGTGAAGAAATAGAAAAGAAACAAAGCTCAGCGCCGTAACCTACGGCATCTGGCCGTAGGTTACGGTCCCATCTCTTTCAAACATCTCCCCGCCGTAAGACAGAGTGTAGCTGCCGTAAGGGAATTCTGCTCGCCGTAAGCTATGGTGATCTGGCGTAGCTTATGTCACTTGCTGATTTTTTGGATATGTTGACCGCCGTAAGCTATGGTGATCTGGTGTAGCTTACGGCGCCGACTGATACCAAATTTGTAACTCCTTCATTAATTGTCAATTTGATGGGGTTTATGGTGACTTATCATTTCCAATCGATTACTTATCACTTGTGGACAAAAATTGGAGTATCTTGGAGACTTTGGAACAAGGAGAACACTATCTTAATCATTAATCTTGGTTGCTTGGATCTTGTTGAACAATAGACCTTTTGTTATGATGTTGCTTCAAGCCATGAGTGGCTAAACATTTTGTGATCATCTTTGGTGGAAGGTTTTGTAAGACTTTATGCTTGAATTTTATATTTCTAGTGTCACACCCCGACCACGTAAAACAACAAAACGTGGCGGAAACGTCAGGGAGTGTTGTAACAGAATCATTGTTTCATAACACATGGAAATTGAAATATTGTTTTATTGATTTAAATGAGTTACAATGTCTTGACAAACAAAGAAATATAACATAAATAACTAGTCTTGCATCTCTTATTGTCACTAAGGCCCAAGTCCGCCTAAGTGTATCTTGATAAATCTTATGCATCATATCCTGAAACACATGTGAAAATAGGTACGTCAGCATAAAAATGCCTGTGAGATACATAGGTTTTGTGAAAATAGAATTCATGACTTATGTTTAAGAAAATGTTTAGTCATGAACCTTATAACTTGCTGTAGGATCGGTTTGAGGATCCGAATGAGTCGGTTCAGAGGAATTCCATCAAATACAGGTGCGGAAAACAAGTATTTGACGTGTAAACAGCTTAATCTTCACTTTAACATTGATTTGTATTGATTAGAAAGCAATTACAATCAGTTCTCACACCGGCAGCACTTCGGTATGGAAATCACTCTCTGAAAAACTTTTAATTTCGCTTGACCTAACATCCCTATATATAGACTTGGAGATTTCGCTTGGAACATCCTGAAGCGAAATCTGATATGATGATTTCGCTTGAGGCTTCAAGCGAAATCTCAAATACAAAATATAACTTCAAGCGAAATCTTCTAACTATCTCATTTTATGTGCCCTGATCTATTCTAACTAGTGTAAGACTCGATACAAGACGAAGTCGACAGATGTAGTGCACCAACAGACTCCCCCTCAGATGTTGACGAGTCGACTATCGAGTCACACCAATGCTGTGTCTTCACATCTACAGTCTTGATCAGTCTCTGGGCTTTTCTCTCTCTATCTTCTTTTCCAGAATCTCCTGGCTCTATCAGACTCCCCCTCACGATTTGCTGGTATTCATTTGTTCTTCAGCAACATCTGCTTTAGGATCAATGTCTGACTCAAATGTTGTATACAAGATCATTGCCTGGCTTTTATCTAATTCTCTTGATCAGATCTCTTGATTCCTTAAGTTCATCAGCATCAACAGTTAGCAAACTTTTTAGATTCATGATCAGAATTTGACTTTCATAAGCTTTGAATGAATTAATCTGGCTCACCTGTAACAATCTTAACCCAGAAATAAATTTTCTAAATTTAACAATTAAATGCACCAACAATCTGATATAATCAGATTACTCTCTCTCCTATCATCAATAACTGATGAACCAAATGAAGGTTTTTTTTTTAAAAAATACCAATTGTAGGAATTTAACAAACCTTTTTAACATTTTAAGATTCACTCCCCCTCACAACCAAGTCATCATGTTTAGCATTTGAAATTTTGACAATCAGCTATCCAATATCAGTTGTCGAAAATCTTTTTGAATTTTTCAAAAATTTATGCTAAAACACACTAAAATCTTTTTGTAATTTTTGATTGTAAAGGAATGCAATAAAGAAATATTTACAAACAATATTTTTGTGAGTTTGTGCAAGAGGATCATATCAGTTTCTGAGACAGATCACTAACACCGTTAAGCTTCATTTCATTTTAAGTTCTAAACAATTTACCTAGATTGTCAGTATGTTTGTCCACTTAAATTCTCACACAAAGTTCAACTGATCTGAGATATGATGTTAATGTTTTAATCAACTTAAACTTATCCGTGTGTCCCACTACTTGAATATACTCCTGTATCCAGATCCCAATATTCAGTCTTACAGGTGAGTATACCACAGATGATATCTGTCAGGGGAATAAATTATAGTACGAGGGCCGTGAGAGCTCAGGTCGATCTTTCGATACGCAGAGAGATGACGGCTTCGACTTTTGGTGTGTCCCCTTTAGAGGATCTTTTTGCATTACAACAGCAGCGACTATCAATTTTATTGTTTCATCAGCTTGCTGAGGGCGATGCTATGTTTCAAGCATTTTCAGAAAGCATTATCCGGGGACTAGGTCAGAAATTTCTTTCAGCAGAAGTCCCGGGATAATACCCCAGATATCACTGAGCATAAAGACCTAGTATCTCAGAATAAGGGACCTTTCAAACAAGATTTCAGGGGTTACCTATATATCCAAGTTTGTGTTAACCCACAGAACAAGCAAGTTTGAAATTTAGGTTTATATCTCGTCACAATCTACTAAATGTGTAAAAACCTACTGAGACATCATCAGTGAGACCGTTTATCACTTTTTTATCTTACCAAATCTTTAGCATGTTGTGATCGTCCACTGATGTACTATCATTTCCTCTTATATGCAACAAAAACTCATTTTTCCGTTTTATCATGTTTTTGACTTTTTCAAATTTTCTAATGTTTTTGTATTTTCTAAAATTTCTACTCCCCCTAAAATGCAAACACATTTTAGGAAATTTGAAAATAAACTGTACAATAAAGTGACAACTGATATCGAATCGCATCAAATCGCCATTCACTCGGCATAAACAATCAGAACTCCCCCTATCACAAAACTATTTTCTCATTTAGATTTCAAAACACTTAAGTTTGTTTTAATCAAAATGATTTTTCCGGAAAATAAGTTTTTATGATATAATCATTTGTAGATTCGGAGTGTGGTTCATCACATTGTCTATTCGAAATACCAATTGTAAGTATGGTCCAATCAAGTTCAACTTAATGACCTTGATTAACCTTTTCATGTAAGTCCCTACTATACCACAAGTAAAAATTACCACATGTAGAAATACCACTTGTAGGAATATTACATCTACATCACCATTTTACCAATCAAAATGCCGATTCCTGCTTCGCACTTACCAACTTGGAAGCTCCGGCATAGTCATACAACCTGTAATCATTCAAACACTATCAAAAACTTTCAACCAAAAACTTCAAACATTAGAAAGATGCCGATTCCTGATCCACGATATAAACTTGGGATCTCCGGCAAGTCCTAAGACTTTAAGGAAAGCAAACTTCCACCCAAGTCTTATTTGACTTGGTGGCTTCCAATTCCTGGGCAGTAGGGTTATATGTTGCCTTTTTAGTTGCATAAAAATCTTTAACCCCCTTTACTTTCCCATCAAGCATTTTCTTGAAAATTTTCTTAACATTACCATTGAATGTTTTTTCAATATCAAAATCTGAGATTTCTATTTTACCAACCATTTGTTGAATCTCTTTTACACTCATAGATTTAATGTCAGCATCATTCAACAAATCATTAATCTCATTTTGTGACTCCTCTGATTTTGTGGAATCAGATTCATTGTCAGAACTATCAACCGATTTCTTAACAACCCATGTTTGGTTGTCTTTTGCCTTCTTTTTGTACAATCTTTTAGAATTTTCACCAACTTCATTCTTTAAATTTTCAACAGTTTTGAAGTTTGTAGTTGGTGAATCATTCTTTTCAACCACTTTTTCTTTAAGTTTTTCAGAGACTCCCTGTTTTTTGTTGATTTTGTTTGGACAGTTGTGAGCAATGTGTCCAACGACTTGACATTGAAAACAAGTTCTTATATCTCTTGGAATGTCTCTTGAATGAAAAACTCCAGTTCCTGTTCTTTTTCTTTCAACAAGAAACTCCTGGTTTGTTTCTTTCCAGAAAGGTTTCTTCTGTTCTTCTTCAACACTTCCACCTGAAACAAATTCTGTTTTTGGTTTAGAATTGTTTACCTTTCTGTAACTTTCTTGCTGAATAAAACCTAAACCTTTTCTTTTGTAATTACAATTTTGGTTTGTTTTCTTTTGAAAACTAGAACTAAAATTGTAATCTTTTTTTCCTTTTTTCTTGTTTAACCTTTGTTGAACTCTTGAAGTGTATTTTTTAGGTTTTTCATTAAGATTTAAATTTTTAGTGTCAGAAATATTAATTTCTGTGATTTTGAAAACCTTTTTGATCTTGTCAAATCTAACACTATCCATCGGAAACTCTTCATCAGAGTATAATTTGTCAGAACCATTTAAAGTATATGCAACTTTAAATGTTTCATCCTCCAAATTTGCTTTTGATAACAAAAATTCTTTACTATAAGACCGTTTTTCCGATGACTTTGAACTGTTGACTGACGAACTTGAACCCCCAGACTCAAACTTTGACTCAGACACCTCCTCAGTATCCAACACTTGATCGACCACCTTTTTGATTAACTCAGACTCATGATCAGTATCAGACGAGGTAAACGTGATATCAATGTTATCTGGTAAAACGTCAGTTGTCGCGGATTTTAACTTTATATTGACTGCTTTTTCGACTTGCTCCTCATTTGGTTTTCTAGGAGAATACCCTTCCCAGATAGGAGGCGGACACTTGTTATATTTAACAGTCGATTTCTTACCAGTCTCATTCTTTTGCTTCTCATCTTGAAATGCTTCAAAACCTGCAACAGTAGTATAAACTCGATCAATAACATAATCAGAACAAGAATAACTCAGTAATAACCTTCTGATCCTTTCATTCTCAATCTTTTCTTTCTCCAACTCTTGCTTTAGATTAGCATTTTCTTCGATGTAATGATTAATCGCCTTTTGCTTTGCCATTAACGTAGAATTCGTCATCGTTAAAGCCTTTTCTCTTTCAGAATTCGTTGTTTGAAGACCTGTCACTGTTCTGTTCAACACGCTATACGATTCTTTTACATAACTGATGTCAGATAGTAACTTTTCTATCAGTTTTTCTCTATCAAACAGAGTCACATCTTTTTCTTCACAAATTTTGCAAGCTTCCAAACACTTCTTACAAGGCTTTTCAATTTCAACAATCTTTTCAATCTCGATTGTTTTTACCACTTCAATTACTTTTTCTTCCTCAGTTACTTTCTCAGCTTCAGTCACCTTTGCTTCAACAACTACTTTAACTTCCTCATTCGGTTGTTGTTCTTTAGCAGCTTGTTTCTCCTTCAGTTTTTCCATGCGATCTGCAAAATAAAAATGAAAACTTTCAGGAGAAAGATGTTTTTTAGCAATATTAATCTGTTCCTCTTCCTCATCATCACTGCTATTCTCCATCGATGTTTGATCAAACTCTACCGATTTTTCAGACTCAGCATCTGAAACACCAGTATCAGATGGTGTTTGATCAAAAACAACTTCTTTTTCTGAAGTATCTTCATTTTGCACACTATCGTTTGTACTTAATGACTCATCATCAGCACTTTCTAAACTTTCTTCAGATGTACTCGATTGATCTTTCACTTTTTCACCAATTGATCTCATCCAAGTAGCAAACAAATCTGGTTCTCTAACAATCTTTGCAATAAAAGCTTTGAAGTCACCCTTTTCATCAACAAACATATCCCAATTGAAACCTTCAGGTAATTTCTCATCATCTTGATCAACTGTGCATGCTTTGTTGTCAGAAGATATATAGTTGCTCCAGTTGAAATCTACCAAACATCCTCTCTTTGAATCTTCAATCTTTCTGCCATGAGCTGTTTGTGAGTCTTGTAACTGACCAACTTGTTGATAAATAGCTTTCCGGTAGTAATCATCTTTCCCAAATGGATTCTGAGCACCACTAACTTCTCTATTCTTGCATTCCCGCTTAAAATGACCTTTTTCCCTGCACCTGAAACAAGTAACTTTAGATTTATCAAAACCTAAAGTAGAAACACAAGCATCAAGAAAGTCATTTCTCCCGGTAATTGTCTTGAACTTTTCAGCACGTCTCAGAACACTTGCAAGACACCATTTGATATCCATTAGTTCCATCTCTTCAGCATCAATCTGATCGTAATCCTCCTTTGTAAGCATAGGATTTCCAATTCGACCAGCCACTAAACCTTCATATGAGATAAGCACGGAACCAAGTAAAGCCATGTGATCTTTTGCAATGTCTTCAGAAAAACTTTGACCATCTGGAAGATTTAGAGCTATATTGCATTGAATCACACAACCATTTCCCATCTTTGTGCTTTGAGACTGAAAATTTTCTGATGAAGTCTTTGGATTGACACTTGGATAGAATGAGAATCCACTACTGCTTTTGTTTGAGCTTTGATCAATCTTTTCTGTAGAATCTCCAGCACTAAACGCAGTCTGGATTTTCGGACTTCTTTCAGCTTCTGAAACCGGAATACTACCTTTGTAGTACATCTTTACATCCTGTTGACCACTTGAACTGTTCATCCTTGCAATCTTCTGTTGTTCCAAATCCTGACTTTCAATCTTTTCAATGAACTGAGATATCGACAATCTATCATAAACCCCAGTATTCTTCAGTATCATCAAATAAGTTCCCCACTCTTTCTGAGGTAATGCATCAGCAAGTTTATCCACCCATTCATCATTTTCCTTTTTAATACCCATCATCGACATTGTTCTCACTAAGTGACAATATCGTTCAATGAGTTTCTTCGTATCTTCTCCGGGCAAACTTGTGAATAAATCAAATTCCTTTTTAAGCAATGCCTTCTTGCTTTTAATCATACTAGTACTGCCTTCAACTTTGATTTTTAGAGCATCCCATATTGATTGTGATGTTTTGTCATGTTGAAGTAGTATGAAGATGTCTTCTTTGATGGCCTGTTGAAGTAAACTGATCATCATCTTTTCAGCTCGGTATATTTCCCTTTCTTCCTTACTAAAATCTGAAAGCTGTTTTTCAGTCTGCATTTCGGTTTGTGGTGGAGTATACTTTGTCAGAATACATTCCCATGATCTTAAATGATTTGCTTGCACCCAATTTTCGAAACGATCTTTCCACCCATAGTATTCTTCAATTCCCATTAGCTTCGGGGGTTTCTGAGTCGTCCCCATTTCATTTTCTGAATTCATGTTCTGAGCAATGGAAGATGAACTAGGCGATGTTGCAAAAGCGTTGTGAAAATCGTTATCCATGTTTCAATTACTTTCAAGCAAAATACAATCTTTTAAACAGAACCCTTCAAGCGAACTAGACAGACTAAACAACCCTCAAGCGAAATACTTGAAACGAGACCCTTTGAAGCGATCCTGAATGAAGCGAACACCTTGAAGCGAAAACTTTGAAGCGAAATCGTTCAAGCAACAGTTTCTGAAGCGAAATCGTTGAAGCGACAGCCCTGAAGCGAAATAGAATGCTGTTTGAAGCGAAATCTAGGTGTCGCTTGAAATTTCAAGCGAAATCGTCCAATGAGACTATATTCTTCAAGCGAAATCCATTCGAATGTCAAATTTAATCACTTTTAGGTCGAATTTGGCTGTGAAACTTTCAAGGGTTTGTTATCTTGTACTTTTAAACAAACTGTGAGAAATTGAATTGATTTTGACCGTGAAAATTTTCTGAACTGTTAAAAGAAGGTGTAGAAGTAAGAGATTTGGATGAATTTCGGCTGAATATTGCAGAACTCCTCCTCCTGAGCTCTGATACCAATTGTAGGATCGGTTTGAGGATCCGAATGAGTCGGTTCAGAGGAATTCCATCAAATACAGGTGCGGAAAACAAGTATTTGACGTGTAAACAGCTTAATCTTCACTTTAACACTGATTTGTATTGATTAGAAAGCAATTACAATCAGTTCTCACACCGGCAGCACTTCGGTATGGAAATCACTCTCTGAAAAACTTTTAATTTCGCTTGACCTAACATCCCTATATATAGACTTGGAGATTTCGCTTGGAACATCCTGAAGCGAAATCTGATATGATGATTTCGCTTGAGGCTTCAAGCGAAATCTCAAATACAAAATATAACTTCAAGCGAAATCTTCTAACTATCTCATTTTATGTGCCCTGATCTATTCTAACTAGTGTAAGACTCGATACAAGACGAAGTCGACAGATGTAGTGCACCAACACTTGCTTTGTCTTGTAAATTATTTGAAAAGTGATAAATAAAACAAATGATATATATGTATAAAAGAATAATACATGGTTAAGTAAATAACCAAGTAAAATGAGTTTATATCAGATAAGTTGCTTATAAGACAATGTATTGTGAAAAGTATGTTATTTGTATAAAATGTTATATGTCAAAATTGAAATGATTCAAATAATGCTACGACATGGAATACCATACAAGCACTTATATATAGGAAGTACCAGCGGCGTATCCACCATGCTTGTATCATATTACACACGCCTCGTTACTTAAATCACTTACTCAAACCAAACCACCAAAGTAAAATGTTTATGTATAATCAATGTCAAAATGTTCATGTCTATTGTAAATCATGAATTATGTATATCAAAATATCATGTATGGTAGGTGAAATATGTCAACTAAACCATATGTAAAATGCACAAAAAACAAGGTATTGAAGTAAAACATGGTTTAAATCAAAGTTATGTTTTGTGGAACAAATGCATGCTACACTGATACAAACATCTATGCGGTATTGTGAAAATGCATACATCCAAGCCTTGTGACTGTGGTGATAAACCCCTAAACGAATTTAAAGGTCTATCTGTGTTATGTTTATCGAATTCGGTCATTCCTTCCACCCAAACAAACCTAGGGTTCAGGAATGGGAGTTGTCAAGTCCTATGGTACCATTACCTACTAACGAACGGCGTAGCTAATGTAAATGAATATATTGTCCCATTTAAACAACCCAAATGTCATACCAAAATGTAAGCATGTGATGAATAACAAATGTACTAAGTATGCAACAAATGGACATACATAGCATGTGATGTGATGTAAAACAATGTACTAAGTATGCACACAATGGACATACATAGCATAAAATGTAATGTAAAATGATGTACTAAGTATGCACACAATGGACATATATAGCATGAAAATGTAATGTAAAACGATGTACTAAGTATGCACACAATGGACATACATAGCATAAAATGTAATGTAAAATGATGTCCTAAGTATGCAACAAAGGACATACATAGCAAAAACACAATGAAATCATGTACTATAAGTGTACTATTGAACATAACAAGCATATGATATGAAAACATGAAAGGCACGAAAGTAACAAGTAGGCACATGTGTTTCACCCCAAAACAGTTTGAAAACGGAAATAGAGAGGTCTATGTACTCACTTGAGATTGCTCAATAGTCCTAGGATAACCACCAAGCAATGCTAGAAGATCACGGAATCAAACGGTACCTAATATAGGTAACTACATTAATAAACCGGACCTAAATCGTAGGATCGGATAGAATGAGGGCTCGTAAACCAAATGAGTATGGGAACTCATGTAATATGGTTTAACAAAGCCTACATACTAAAATGAAACCTAACCTAAGTGCTTACGACCCATTACGACTCGTTTAGGTAGCTTATGCTACGTTAACGAGTCGTTCGCGTGAAACGCGTTCGGAACGCCTAACTAGTCCTATGACAAGTAAAATATGCCTTAACATGTCTAATATTGTTGCCAAATCAGTTTAGATGTCAAAAGTTATGTTACATATGCTTAAAATGAATTTTGGCGTTCAAAGGGCATTTTGGTAATTTACCTAAGGCATATATACTACCTATCATACAACTACTCAAACGATGTGACCATAAGGTATAACCTCGGAAGGTTATTCCCTATACAACTATGGTCACCTAATGTGTTTGGTCGGATCCTAATGATCGACCAAACGGGTCGGGTTCAAAAGTATATGCGATTGATTAGATCGCTTACCCTTACGACCCTAGAAAAGCACAAAACTAAAAGTGACGAGCTAAGCATGTTGAAACATGCTTAACTAAGTTAGAAAAGAAGTTTGGTATCAAAACAAACGGTTTTGTTACCTATAAGTAGTTTGGTTACAAAATACGCAATAACACGCATTTTGGCCGAAACTACGACTCGTCACTGAGCCTAGATAACGTGGTAATCAGTAGGTATAGTCACTAGGGACTATAACCATCGTGATTACGCTCACGTTATGAAGTTCAAACGAACTTCGCATTGACCATAAACTGGTCAACGCAGAAAGCCAAACAAAGTTTGACTTTAACGCTAAAACGAATGAAAAGAACGAAAGAACACTTACAAAGGGTCCCCGCAAGATTGATCTTCCAAGTATTCTCAGGTATGAAGTGATAAAACACCCCAACTAAGAGAACAAACACAGAATTCAAGTGGGTTTTGCAAGTGAACTTGATGGGTATTTATAGGATTCTTGGAACCGTTAGGATCGTTTATCGAATAACGTGCTTTGATCTTGCCCCTACACTTGTTGCAACCTTATGGTAACTCAAAATGGCCCCTCATGACCAGGAAAGGGCAAGTGTGGGTGAGTTTGGAGTGCATAACAGCTGGTAACAGCTGTTAAAACTGAATTAACTGATCTGGGAGGCTGACACGGGCCACGTAAGGGATCACCCAGGGCTTACGCGGGCCGCCTGGGGGTCCTGATCAGAAAACAACTTTGCAAAATGACAGTTTTGGTCCCTGTTGTGTTTTAAGGCCATTTCTGACACGTTTAAGGCCCGTTAAGCCAATTTTAAGGCCCTAAAATGATGCCTAAACATTGTGGACATGAAACATGCTCAAAAATATGCCGGATGTTGGTTCGTTTGGTCGTACGATCGCGATGTTCGCTTAATTACGACGGAATGCGCATAAGCGCGAAAAACGATCCATATTGCGTGACGAATGGATTTTTCTCATGTCGAACACTAAAATAAAATATTTTAGTGCTTACATAAATTTTTGGATGTACGGATGTATTCAGAACGTAAGTTATGCGCAAAAGTGCAAACTTGTGCACTTTTTGACGCTTTTAGTCCCTAAATGACCCAAAAGTTTATTTTAGCACACCGAACCTCTCAAAGCCTATTTCTAAGCTATGTAAAGGATATTTATGGTATGTTTAACTTATGGTCATGTTCCGGAATGTCTGTTACAGTTTGGATTGGCATACCTTCGCAGTTTGTCAAGTTTAGTCCCTGTAAGCGAATTAACTTGATTTTGCCATACCAAAGCCTTCAAAACTTATTTCTAAGTTATGTAAAGGTTATTTAAGGTGTGTTAAGCCTATTTCACTATTCCAGAGTGTTCATTATATTAAACTGGTTATATTTACGCATTAGTGCGCGTATAACCTTCTAGAAAGCGATTTAAAGCTTAAATCGAACAAGAATTGATATGTGCAAAAAGATACAAATATTTATGCAAATCCCAAGTATGAAATATGATATTTCATTGGTTTGGTATTTTTTTGATGGTCACAGTGACACAGGTGTCACAGTCTCCCCTACTTTAGGAAATTTCTTCCAGAAATTTATTTTAGAGGAAACTTGCGAGAGCTTGAAACATGAATTTTGAAAAGACAAAACAACACTGGTTAAGGTTCTGAACTTCCAGTAACTTTAATAACATTATGCTTGCAATGTATGAGGGACACTTAAATACAAGTACATAAAGTGTTATTGGTGCGTCCACTGTACCTCCATTACATCGTTCACATTTTGTTATTGTGGTCACTATCGGTTCTTACAAATAATAAGTTTTACTGGGTTTCTGTGCACTGAATTTTATAATTACGTACGCGTCCATAATTACACAATTCCTTGCATAGTCCACACAGTCTATTTTATAATGTGTAGGGGAAAACCAAATGAACAAACCCTGTGATGAATGTGACTAGATCACCATAGGGTCCCTTTTATTAAATCAATAAATGATTTTAATAGACAACCAAGGAGTCTTTTCAGCTTATATCATCACATGTCATTCTTAACCAGATTTTTGAATCAATCTTTTTTACTAGACCACTAAAAGGGTCTCTTATGAATCATGGAATAGTACTATATAATCTAAGGGTCTTAACTATTACATAGAAGCCCATTTAGGATTTAAGGTAGTACCTTTGGATATCCTACTACGAATCCCTCATATGAAAATATGAAAGATTCTGCGAGGAGTTGGATAACGAATATCCAGAGTATACAAAAACACACAAAAAAAATGCATAAAAGAAAACACAAGATGCATAAGCACATATTCACATAACCACAAAATTGTTTATTTAGAAGTTTGTTAATTTGTTTTATTAATTGCATACATGTATTTAAAGCACACTAGGAATCCATCTCGTGGATTTCATTTGGTACTTTAAACATTAGCAAGAATCTAACTATGAAGATAGAAAGATCTCTAAAAAGATAATTCGATTTCGATTTTAAGGAACCGAAATGTTCGAATTAAGGTACACAAGGAATCCAATTAAGGACTCTGATTTGTATGATAATCATCCACAAAGGTCTAATTGTGGAGATAAAAAGATCCCATATGGATTTTAGAAGTTGAAGATGTTTTGAAACCTTGCACTGGACGTGCTTAAATCAAAACATGAAGTAAAAATGCTTATGAAGTTGAGATGCTAGATATGCCAAGGCGACATATAAAGCGGAATTTGAAGGTTAAGTCAATGTATGAGGAAAATATTTTTGAAAACTATGCATGGGGTTCTAAAAAAAATGTGGTCAATGTTTTTGAAACCTTATGCATAATACTTTTGAAATCATAAAGTAGGTGTACTAGGTAGGTATATTTATAAAATGACTTAAAATCATGCGAGATGAAATTTTTGAAATTATGTATGAGGTTTCTGAAAATATGAAAAATGCTTTTCGAAATCATGCACTTGATAAAAAAAATGTACTGTGTTAATATTGTTTTCAGACTATATAAAACATTTTGAAATCATGAAGGTTGTTTTTGAAAACATAGCCAATGTATTCAAAAAATTGTTTTCAAACTATATGAAATGTTTTGAGATCATGAAGATTGTTTTTGTAATACTGATACTCTGTATATTGTTACGAGAACAGAATGAAATGATATGGGTATGAGATTGAACATACCCTCAGTTATCTAACCAAGGATTTCAAAGGCACAGATGTGCAAAAGCACGATCACTCGTAATGTTACTTTATCTCATGTACTTCGTTTCTTAGAATAAAACGAGTACTTAAAATTTTCCAAGGGAATCATGAGCAAACGCAAGAATGGGGAAATCGCAAGAGCAGTTTGTAAGGAACATAGTTCCTTGATGTAGGTATCATAGGAAAAATTCATACACATATGTAAATACAATTGTACATCAGAATTGTGAACAACAATTTATTTATGAACAAAACAGATTGTTTCACATTACAAGAAAATAAATGAAACAAAAGCATAAGACAGCAACATCTTCTAACCAGCCAAATGCTCATTCAAGGGTTGGATTTGCACTGACAATCTTTGGGCAGTTGTTCCTGAAATGGCTCGTCTCGCCACAGTTGTAGCAAGTACCAGACGGAAAACGAGCTTGAGTAGGGTTAACTTGGAGTTGGGTAGCAGCAAGATTTATAGAAGCTTTGTTTTGGACAGCAAAGCGGCATATGTTAACCAAATGTCCCCATCGTCCATAGTAGGTACATTTGAAGCAGGGTAAGAGGTTTGAATGATGACGGTTACATCGTTTGCACAAAGGAGCAGTTCCTTTGTATGACTTCCTAGCAGGGGGTCGAGCTGGTTGGTTGGGGACGGCTTGACCATTGTGAGCGACCACGGTGAAGTTCTGAGAAGCCTTTCGCTTCTTTGACTTCTTAGGGGATCATTCTTCCATGGTCTTTGATTCCTCGATTGGTTTCTTGGTTGGTGGTGCTGTCACTTGGCTAGGTCTTGCCTGTTTTGGTGCAACCGCTACGCGATTCTTTGAAGCTTTACGTTTATTTGGTTTTGGTGAAGGCTTGGCTTCGGTCTCCTTTGGTGATTCTTGAGTGGCTTCATCCTGGAGACGATACATGGAAGTAGCTAATTCGACAGTCTTCAGGACTACTTCGCCTATTCGCTGGGCAAATTTGGCAGTCTGCTCGGATATCTGACCGTTGCTGAGAGGAAGAGACATTCTAGAAGAAAATGAAAGATATAGGAGGAAACAAATGAAACCTCATCGGATAAACAATACAGAATGGCAATGCATAAGAATTTGCGATCATTTGTTTGTTACCTAAGGCAAACAAATGAGACGGTGACAAATCAAAGTAAGCGGATCATATTAATGTATCACTGAAGACATGCTTGCCTATAAGTGAACACTCACCCCAAGAGTTCCCAGGTAAGAGTGACTGGTCTGATGCTGCGGATTTGTACGAACACTCTAGCCTTCGACAGAAAACTCAGGGTACAGGCATTCACTCTTCCAGTTTGCACGTGTTCACATTATAAGACCCAAACTTTGACGAGATTTTAAATTCTTAGAGGGTTCAAAACCTAGTAATCAATCATCCTAGAACAGACGATTGCTTTTCAAAGCGGTTTTGAAATTTATGTTCTTGTTGTGGTCGTCGCCTAAGGATAGGTGACGGTATTGTCTTATGACTAAACGCAAGTAAACTCGCGTTAGGGTCCTAGGAAGGTTATAGACTAGGTCAAAGCATTACTAATAACCTAATTCCCTATAACCATGGGCTCTGATACCAACTTTTCTGTCACACCCCGACCACGTAAAACAACAAAACGTGGCGGAAACGTCGGGGAGTGTTGTAACAGAATCATTGTTTCATAACACATGGAAATTGAAATATTGTTTTATTGATTTAAATGAGTTACAATGTCTTGACAATCAAAGAAATATAACATAAATAACTAGTCTTGCATCTTTTATTGTCACTAAGGCCCAAGTCCGCCTAAGTGTATCTTGATAAATCCTATGCATCATATCCTGAAACACATGTGAAAATAGGTACGTCAGCATAAAAATGCCTGTGAGATACATATGTTTTGTGAAAATAGAATTCATGACTTATGTTTAAGAAAATGTTTAGTCATGAACCTTGTAATTTGCTTTGTCTTGTAAATTATTTGAAAAGTGATAAATAAACCAAATGATATATATGTATAATAGAATATTACATGGTTAAGTAAATAACCAAGTAAAATGAGTTTATATCAGATAAGTTGTTTATAAGAAAATGTATTGTGAAAAGTATGTTATTTGTATAAAATGTTATGTCTAAATTGAAATGATTCAAATAACGCTACGACATGTAATACCATACAAGCACTTATATATAGGAAGTACCAGCGGCGTATCCACCATGCTTGTATCATATTACGCACGCCTCGTTACTTAAATCACTTACTCAAACCAAACCACCAAAGTAAAATGTTTATGTATAATCAATGTCAAAATGTTTATGTCTATTGTAAATCATGAATTGTGTATATCAAAATATCATGTATGGTAGGTGAAATATGTCAACTAAACTATATGTAAAATGCACAAAAAACAAGGTATTGAAGTAAAACATGGTTTAAATCAAAGTTATGTTTTGTGGACCAAATGCATGCTATACTGATACAAACATCTATGCGGTATTGTGAAAATGCATACATCCAAGCCTTGTGACTGCGGTGATAAACCCCTAAACGAATTTAAAGGTCTATCTGTGTTTTGTTTATCTAATTCGGTCATTCCTTCCACCTAAACAAACCTAGGGTTCAGGAATGGGAGTTGTCAAGTCCTATGGTACCATTACCTACTAACGAACGGCGTAGCTAATGTTAATGAATATATTGTCCCATTTAAACAACCCAAATGTCATACCAAAATGTAAGCATGTGATGAATAACAAATGTACTAAGTATGCAACAAATGAACATAGATAGCATGTGATGTGATGTAAAACAAGGTACTAAGTATGCACACAATGGACATTGATGTATTCAAAATGCAACAAATAAATTTCATCAATTGTGGCACAGAACTAACCCTTTTTTTAGTACTAATGTTGGAAAAAGTGTGCTTTTGTATTTCTTTTGTATTTTCAGGATTAAATGAGCTCAAATTAACAAACGAAGCAAAAAGACCTCAAAATCTAACATAAATACAAGAAAAGGAACAAGACGTGACATGCCCGACCCCACGACAGCATCTTCCCAAGCAAAACAAGACAACAAAAGACAACAAAAGACTGAACACGCCCCGTGCTCAGCTAGCACGGGGGCGTGTTCAGCCTATAAATAGGAGTGCTTGGCTCAAGCTCAAACCATCCCTTGGCACACCACCTCTCTCACACTTCACCCACCACCACCATAACACCATCATCCACCACCATCATCCATTGTCCATCATAGAGTGTGTGAGTCGTCTCGGGATCCAAGATTGATCGTAAGAGTTCTTGACAATCAAGGCCATGTTTGCCTAAGTCTCTTACATCACTTGGTGAAGACAAAGTGTCTAGTGTAATACTTTTTATTTCTAATCATTTCGCACTTTTTACTTGGTTTTGTATTAATGACTTTAATAACTAGTTGCTTATGTTGAAGGTGATCTTTCCTTATCGTTTGTCCGTGGTGTCTTGGCATTATTTTACTGTCTATATAAAATAAAAGATTTTCACCATTCATATCTCCACGGTCTATATGGAGGTATGTTGACTACCTGGTCGGGGGTTAAGGGAACGGTTTGGTAAAGGTCTTGCCATTGTTCAGCGTTTAGAGGTCCTGCAATGGACCTGGGTCAAATTTAGTAGGACCTCCTTCAATACTTAACGGTATTGGATGGCGGAGGTCCAAACTCTTTGATCCCCTCATAAGTTAAGTACTATTAATACTATAACCCGGCTATTTAGGACTGTATCCCTGCTGACTCAGACTACTTAGTCGAGGGTAACGTCACCTCCAAAAGAGGGGCCTACCATAATTTGCATTAATAACTTAATTAATTATCTTTCAATAATCCACCCTTTTAGGATTGTATCCTTGCTGACTCAAACTACTGGGGTGAGGGTAACGTCACCTTCAAAAGAGGGGCCTACTACAATAACTAAGATAATCTCTTAAATAAGTGCAAAAGTGCGGAAATAATCAAAGGTTACACTAGATACGAGTCAGAACCAAGTGATTCATCTTGTTTATCTGTTTTTCTTTTTATTTTTATTTTCAGCATTTTAGTTAGTTTTTATTTTTCTTAGTTTAAAACATTTTTCTAACCTTTTTGATTTGATTAGACGTTGAGGATAGCAGGTACTAAAAGCTCTTGTGTCCTTGGACGACCTCGGTATCTTGCCAACACTATACTACGCTCACGATGGGTGCACTTGCCCATATGTGTGTTTAGTGTTAGTAAAATATCGTGTTTTATAAATTTAAAACTTGGCTAAAAATAAGTGTTAAAGGGGCTTAAAATATACACCTAATATATATAACACATCACACGCATCAAGTTTTTGGCGTCGTTGCCGGGGACACAAGGATTTTAAGAAAGCTTAAAATCAACGGCCTAATCAGTTTTTCAAAACCTTTTTAAAACGCGCGCACATTTTTCTGCATTTTAGTTTAATTTTGCATTTACAGTAACCTGTACACAGGGCCGTGTTCACTGAACACGGGGCCGTGCTGCAGATTTTTCATAAACACCCAGTAACAGTAGCTTGAACATGGGTCGTGCTCACTGAACACGCCCCGTGCTCAACTAGATCAGTAAATTTAATTAAAACGCCCAGATACAGATCCTGAACACGGGGCCGTGTCCACTGAACACGGGGCCGTGTCCAGCCTCTGTTTCCGTTTTTATTTCTGTTTTCTGATCTCGAGACTTGGTTGTGGTCTGCTGAGTGATTCTTATGGATCAATACTCAGGAGGTTACAACTACACCTATGAGGAGGATGATTATAGGGGTAATTATTGCACTAGTTGTCGTAACTCACACTCGGTTCAAAATAATCACTCATATCAACCATCCAATTCATACACCTACTATGAGGAGCCCAGGTACGAGCCATCAACTTCATACACATCCTATGAAGACCAAAGGTATGAACCTCCTCCCTCATACTCATATTTTGATGAACCAACGTATGAGCCTTCATATTCATACTTTGAGGAACCAAGATATGAGCCACCACCTTCGTATGCTTATTATGAGGAACCATGGCGTGAACAACCCACCTCATATGAGTATTATGAAGAACAAAATTACGACCCTTATCCATCATATGCTTACAATGAAGAACAATGGTGTGAACCATCTACTTCATATGGGTATTATGAGGAACAAAGGATCGAACAACCGGATTCAACCTCTGAAAATCCCGATTCTTTTTCTATAACCGAAGTGACCGAGAGGATATTAGAACACATTAGAGTTATCGATCGCTGTATAAAAGAATCTCGCACAAGGGAAGTGGAGTCCCGCGCAAGAGAAGAATTAAAAAAGGAAGAGATAACTGAAAGTGTTAAAATGGAAGAACAAGTAAGTGAAAAACCGACACATGAGTTAAACAACGAAAAAGGTGAGTCCGACAACGTTAAAATTCAAGAAGAGTCTAATTTTGAAGAAATTAATCTCTTGTCACCTTCTTTTGAAAATCATTGTTTAGTACCCACTCATGCTAAGTTTTTAAAAGAGTTAAATACTAACACTAAGATTGACGAAACGGTAAGTGTTAAGTTAACTAATGATCAAACCTCACTAATAAAAGAAGACCCATTTGAAATTAACATTACACCGGTTCCATGTTTCTTTCAAAATTCGTTTATTAGTAATGTCACAATCGATAAAGATCTTTGTGTTAACATAATGGCTAACTACATTTTCGAAAAATTAAGTATTAGTGATTTTTCTCCACTTCAAATACCCATTTTTCTATCCAATCGGAACGTAATAAAATCAACCGGTATAGTTGAGGATGTCTTGGTTCAAACAAATCAGATGGTAATCCCGACCGACTTTGTCATCCTCGATGACGCTCCTCTAGTGTTGGGACGACCATTTGTAAAAACTCACGAAGCTTTGAAAAACCGGAAGTTCAACAATCTACCTCTTCAATTAGGGGCATTTAAAAAGAGTGTCGATCTTGAGCGATCAATGAAATATCCATTCGGCAATGACGACCCCCTAATTGAAGATGAGCCAGAACCACCTGATAAAGTGGTCTAGCCAAGGACCCTTATAAACGTGGCGCACCACGGAGGCATTCCACGGAACTATCCGTAGTTTAGTTTAGATTAACCTTTATGTTTTCTAGTTTAGTTTTTAATTTTCAGGAATAAAACACACTCGAGGTGGTGAAGGATGATAAGGGAAGCTTGAACCAACACCCCATACACAAAAACAGAGCCTCCCGACGATTTTTCTTCATTACAGCAAGTTCAGCACGGGGTCGTGCTCACTCCAACACGCCCCGTGCCCAAGGTTCTGTAGAAAATGCCCAGTTCAGTTACCTGGACACGGGGCCGTGCTCACTGGACACGCCCCCGTGCCCAGCCATCTGTTTACTTTTGGTAATGGCAGTCTGGACACTGGGCCGTGCTCAGCCAACACCACCCCGTGTTCAGCTACCCAGTACCATAAAATCTTGTTTTCAACCCACTTTTACACATTTTAATCAACCAAAAAACTTATTTTTTGGACACATTGAGGACAATGTGTAATTTAAGTGTGGGGGGGATGCTAAAACCTTGAATCTTGCAAGTCCTAAATACAAGCCTTACACAAAACTCTATTGGAACCGCTAATCACCCCAAATTTTTTTCAAAAAAAATTTCAATTTTTTTTACTTGTCTAGGTTTAACTTGGGAATTTCAAATTCTAAAAAGGTTATATTTTTATGAATTTACAACTGATAGCGTCGTGATAAAAAGAACCAACATAAGAAAATTATGAAAAGACATGGCAAACTTAGTTAAAATTTGATTATATATACTTGATCACATAAAAACCCATTCCCACAAAAGTGAGTTTTGAGCCTTTATTGAGCATACAATTACATATCATTAGACTAAATGCTCATTTTTCGTTTCTTGTGTGAATAGCCGCTTGGTTCTTACGACTCTAGAACTTGCCATTACGATACATTCCCGATCCTTACCAACTTAAACCCGAGTAAGTAAATGATGGAGGCATTAGGACTAACCCCTTTTTATTTCTACACCATTATTTTTCTTTTTTTTTTACCACCTACCCAAAATCCCCCTAGTTAGCCCCTTTGAGCCTAAACCTTTTCATTTCATAACCAAAACCAAACACCCTTTTACCCACCAAAACCTTTTTATTTTTAACCCTTTGTTTTAGTAACAAGTTCGATTTTTCGTATGACTTTTTAAAAAAAAAATATGTGTTGATGATGAAGCAAAAGAAAATAAACAAACAAGTTCATGAAAAATAACTTTGTTTGAATAATAGCTTCATCAAAATAAAAGTTACACAAATAAAAAGTCTTACGAAAACCGACACTTGTTACGTTTTTCGCCTTTTTTCTACTATCCTCTAACCACTAACCCAACCACCTACCTTTAACCCAAGCCTAACCCTTCACCCACAAAGTCCTCTTGATATTTAGGGGCTGTTTGGCTAAGCTTTTCAAAACTACTTATTTGCTTATTTGCTTTTCTGAAAAGCAAATAAGTCAATAAGCGGTTTTGAAAAGCTTTAAAATGGAGCTTTTCAAAATGACTTATTTGCTTATTTGCTTTTCAGAAAGCAAATAAGCAAATAAGTAGTTTTGAAAAGCTTAGCCAAACAGCCCCTTATAAAGGTATATAAGTTAAAAAGGAGGAGGATTGATTGCTTGGCAAGCCTATGGTAGGAGTAAGTTCCATGCCGCTCTCGAGTGATCCACAAAAATACATCTTCGGCCGAGTGTTGAGTGATCCCCGTGAGTTATGTGAACTTGTATATAGATAGAATTTTAAAGAGGTATGTTATGCCCTAATAAGTAATTTATCTTATGAAAAGTTTTAAATAAATCATGACGAATAGGATTGTAAATAAATAAAAACAAAACTAAATAAAGAATCTTGGAAATTCCGACACTCTGTGACAAGCCCAAAAACCCTTTTCTCTACCCATTCCATTTGGGTGTGTAATAGCCACATATTAAAGAGTTTTGCTTGAGGACAAGCAAATATTAAAGTGTGGGGGTATTTGATGTGTTCAAAATGCAACATATAAATTTCATCAATTGTGGCATAAAACTAACCCTTTTTTAGTACTAATGTTGGAAAAAGTGTGCTTTTGTCTTTCTTTTGTATTTTCAGGATTAAATGAGCTCAAATTAACAAAAGAAGCAAAAAGACATCAAAATCTAACATAAATACAAGAAAAGGAACAAGACGTGACATGCCCGGCCCCACGACAACATCTTCCCAAGCAAAGCAAAATAAGACAACAGAAGACTGAACACGCCCCGTGCTCCGCCAGCACGGGGGCGTGCCCAAGTGTCAGCAGAAAAGACATAGTGGTAGAAGCTTCTATTGCCCACCACGGGGTCGTGCTCAGCGGACACGGGGCCGTGGTCAACTATAAGATTCGCATAATCCAGGCAAATCTTCATAGTACAAAGATTCTTCTGCACACGGGGTCGTGCTCAGCGGACACGGGGGCGTGGTCAACTAATAAGACAAAGCTGCAATAAATGAAGAAAGAGAAGGATGTGGACACGGGGCCGTGCCCACTGGACACGGGGCCGTGCCCGAGCTTCTGTTCAGCCTATAAATAGGAGTGCTTAGCTCAAGCTCAAACCATCCCTTGGCACACCACCTCTCTCACACTTCACCCACCACCCACCACCACCATAACACCATCATCCATTGTCCATCATAGAGTGTGTGAGTCATCTCGGGATCCAAGATTTATCGTAAGAGTTCTTGACAATCAAGGCCATGTTTGCCTAAGTCTCTTACATCACTTGGTGAAGACAAAGTGTCTAGTGTAATACTTTTTATTTCTAATCTTTTCGCACTTTTTACTTGGTTTTGTATTAATGACTTTAATAACTAGTTGCTTATGTTGAAGGTGATCTTTCCTTATCGTTTGTCCGTGGTGTCTTGGCATTATTTTACTGTCTATATAAAATAAAAGATTTTCACCATTCATATCTCCACGGTCTATATGGAGGTATGTTGGCTACCTGGTCAGGGGTTAAGGGAACGGTTTGGTAAAGGTCTTGCCATTGTTCACCGTTTAGAGGTCCTGTAATGGACCTGGGTTAAATTTAGTAGGACCTCCTTCAATACCTAACGGTATTGGATGGCGGAGGTCCAAACTCTTTGATCCCCTCATAAGTTAACTACTATTAATACTATAACCCGGCTATTTAGGACTGTATCCTTGCTGACTCAGACTACTTAGTCGAGGGTAACGTCACCTACAAAAGTGGGGCCTACCATAATTTGCATTAATAACTTAATTAATTATCTTTCAATAATCCACCCTTTTAGGATTGTATCCTTGCTGACTCAAACTACTGGGGTGAGGGTAACGTCACCTTCAAAAGAGGGGCCTACTACAATAACTAAGATAATCTCTTAAATAAGTGCAAAAGTGCGGAAATAATCAAAGGTTACACTAGATACGAGTCGGAACCAAGTGATTCATCTTGTTTATCTGTTTTTCTTTTTATTTTTATTTTCAGCATTTTAGTTAGTTTTTATTTTTCTTAGTTTAAAACATTTTTCTAACCTTTTTGATTTGATTAGACGTTGAGGATAAACCGGTACTAAAAGCACTTGTGTCCTTGGACGACCTCGGTATCTTGCCAACACTATACTACGCTCACGATGGGTGCACTTGCCCATATGTGTGTTTAGTGTTATATAAATTTAAAACTTGGCTAAAAATAAGTGTTAAAGGGGCTTAAAATATACACCTAATATATATAACACTTCACACGCAGCAGACATACATAGCATAAAATGTAATGTAAAACGATGTACTAAGTATGCGCACAATGGACATACATAGCATAAAATGTAATGTAAAACGATGTACTAAGTATGCACACAATGGACATACATAGCATAAAATGTAATGTAAAACGGTGTACTAAGTATGCAACAAAGGACATACATAGCAAAAACACAATGAAATCATGTACTATAAGTGTACTATTGAACATAACAAGCATATGATATGAAAACATGAAAGGCACGAAAGTAACAAGTAGGCACATGTGTTTCACCCCAAAACAGTTTGAAAACGGAAAAAGAGGGGTCTATGTACTCACTTGAGATTGCTCAATAGTCCTAGGATAACCACCAAGCAATGCTAGAAGATCACGGAATCAAACGGTACCTAATATAGGTAACTACATTAATAAACCGGACCTAAATCGTAGGATCGGATAGAATGAGGGCTCGTAAACCAAATGAGTATGGGAACTCATGTAATATGGTTTAACAAAGCCTACATACTAAAATGAAAACTAACCTAAGTGCTTACGACCCATTACGACTCGTGTAGGTAGCTTATGCTACTTTAACGCGTCGTTCGCGTGAAACGCGTTCGGAATGCCTAACTAGTCCTATGACAAGTAAAATATTCCTTAACATGTCTAATATTGTTGCCAAATCAGTTTAGATGTCAAAATTTATGTTACATATGCTTAAAATGAATTTTGGCGTTCAAAGGGCATTTTGGTAATTTACCTAAGGCATATATACTACCTATCATACAATTACTCAAACGATGTGACCATAAGGTATAACCTCGGAAGGTTATTCCCTATACAACTATGGTCACCTAATGTGTTTGGTCGGATCCTAATGATCGACCAAATGGGTCGGGTTCGAAAGTATAAGCGATTGATTAGATCGCTTACCCTTACGACCCTAGAAAAGCACAAAACTAAAAGTGACGAGCTAAGCATGTTGAAACATGCTTACCTAAGTTAGAAAAGAAGTTTGGTATCAAAACAAACGGTTTTGATACCTATAAGTAGTTTGGTTACAAAATACGCAATAACACGCATTTTGGCCGAAACTACGACTCGTCACTGAGCCTAGATAACGTGGTAATCAGTAGGTATAGTCACTAGGGACTACAACCATCGTGATTACGCTCACGTTATGAAGTTCAAACGAACTTCGCATTGACCATAAACTGGTCAACGCAGAAAGTCAAACAAAGTTTGACTTTAACGCTAAAACGAATGAAAAGAACGAAAGAACACTTACAAAGGGTCCCCGCAAGATTGATCTTCCAAGTATTCTCAGGTATGAAGTGATAAAACACCCCAACTTAGCGAACAAACTCAGAATTCAAGTGGGTTTTGCAAGTGAACTTGATGGGTATTTATAGGATTCTTGGAACCGTTAGGATCGTTTATCGAATAACATGCTTTGATCTTGCCCCTACACTTGTTGCAACCTTGTGGTAACTCAAAATGGCCCCTCATGACCAGGAAAGGGCAAGTGTGGGTGAGTTTGGAGTGCATAACAGCTGTTAACAGCTGTTAAAACTAAATTAACTGATCTGGGAGACTGACACGGGCCACGTAAGGGATCACCCAGGGCTTACACGGGCCACCTGGGGGTCCTGATCAGAAAACAACTTTGCATAATGACAGTTTTGGTCCCTGTTGTGTTTTAAGGCCATTTCCGACACGTTTAAGGCCCGTTAAGCCAATGTTAAGGCCCTAAAATGATGCCTAAACATTGTGGACATGAAACATGCTCAAAAATATGCCTGATGTTGGTTCGTTTGGTCGTATGATCGCGATGTTCGCTTAATTACTACGGAATGCGCATAAGCGCGAAAAACGATCCATATTGCGTGACGAATGGATTTTTCTCATGCCGAACACTAAAATAAAATATTTTAGTGCTTACATAAATTTTTGGATGTCCGGATGTATTCAGAAAGTAAGTTATGCGCGAAAGTGCAAACTTTTGCACTTTTTGACGCTTTTAGTCCCTGAATGACCCAAAAGTTTATTTTAGCACACCGAACCCCTCAAATCCTATTTCTAAGCTATGTAAAGGATATTTATGGTATGTTTAACTTATGGTCATGTTTCGGAATGTCTGTTACAGTTCGGATTGGCATACTTTCGCAGTTTGTCAAGTTTAGTCCCTGTAAGCGAATTAACTTGATTTTGCCATACCAAAGCCTTCAAAACTTATTTCTAAGTTATGTAAAGGTTATTTAAGGTGTGTTAAGCCTATTTCACTATTCCAGAGTGTTCGTTGTATTAAACTGGTTATATTTACGCATCAGTGCGCGTATAACCTTTCAGAAAGCGATTTAAAGCTTAAATCGAACAAGAATTAATATGTGCAAAAAGATACACATATTTATGCAAATCCCAAGTATGAAATACGATATTTCATTGGTTTGATATTTGTTTGATGGTCACAGTGACACAGGTGTCACATCTAGAATAACAATCTTTATCTTTATGGTTTGTTTGTTTGTTATGGTGTGTGATTGTTTGTTAGTAAATTGTTAATTCTTATGTCAAACTAATTAGAAACCATACGTTCTTGGTGCCGTTGGCAATCGAGATATCATGGGTATAGTTAGGCTTGGGTAAGGGTTGATTGATCATCGGGTAACAAGCTCACGTTCTAGGAATCTGAGTACTTAGTTCCCTTTCATCACTGCAACTAATCACACATGAACTATGTCTATGTAGTTCTTTCTAGTGGAATGATAGCATAAATGTTAAAGCAAAACCGGAAACTGAAGATGATCATTTGTCTCTAATTTGTTTACAACCAAATCTTTTCTCTTTCAATTTAATTAGTTTAATTTAGTCTAAAACCAATTCACGCACATAAACTCTTGAATTTTACTTTTCTTGCAATTAGATTAATTTAGTCAAGTTAGATATAATCTTCCAAATAACACATATTCCACAAACTCCCTGTGTTCGATACCCACTTACCACTAGCTAATTAGTTGTATTTGGATTAAATTTGATTGTGGCCGCGACATCACGTCAGCAGTCGCAACCCCAGTCGAAATCTCAAGGTTACGAGTGATGAGAACAAATAACAACTTTAGTCGAAATCTCAATATTGTGAGTCATAAACACCAGTCGAGATCTCTTGATTTCGAGTAGGCACCCCAGTCGAAATCTCTGTATGAATCTCTTGAATTCGAGTTGGAATCTCTATAGCAACCACGTGATTACGAGTTGAAACCAAAGAAAATCCAAGTCGCAACCACCGGTAGCAACCACCAGTAGCAAACACGAATCGAAATCCTTGGAAATCTTACTCGGAACCTGCAAAACAGTTTGTTAGAAATAAATTCGCCATATCGAGAAATCATGACCTTCAATTTCATAAGATTTTGATAAATATTTTGAATTATCTGCAACAGACTTTCCGTGATTCTCGTAAACAGATTTTGTGATTTTCCCAAACCAAAAGATCCTTGATTTCTTGAATATCGATGAATAGTTGATGAATAGCAACTCAGAACCTTCAAATTCAACAACAATGAAACTCGAAACCTTCAATTAATGAACCAGCAATCTTTAAAACAACAGCAGGAACACTCGAAACCACCACAGAATCAGTCTTGAAACAGATCAATATTAAACTTTCACTGTCGTCTTGAATCCAGATGATATTAAACGAACCAAGAAGTAGGTTCTTGGTTCTAATACCAATTGTAAGTTCCGTTAAAGGATCTTTCAATGACACAAATCTCATGTTTGTGCAGAAACCAAACACAAGACGATTCAAGAATAATAAAAACTAGAAGCCAATATGAATCAAAATACTTAACTTGCATACACCAAAAGATGTCTGATACAAGAAAGCTTCAAAGGTTTCGGCTGGAACACTTAGAACTCGAAAATAACTGATCAACCCTAAAACAAACTAAAGGGTTTACATATATACCTCCTAACATAGGCCTAAAGCCATTCACTTAAGCCCAGCCGAAACCATATGTTGACCCAATACAAATCGACCCAAAACATGTTAGTTAAACCTATTGCAAGCCCAACTAAGTAAACCAACTAACCCACTATGCATAAACCTTCAGGTTCCAACAACGTTTTTCCTTCAAATGTAACATCGTATTCCTGACTTGAAAGTTGTTGCAAACTGAGAACATTTTGGTTCAGAGTTGGCACATAAAAACCAAATTCAATTATGTATACGTTACCATCTAAACACACTAGAACTTACCCTCTTCCTTTGAAATAACTCTTATGATAGACATACATTTGCGTTTCAACACCAAAAGTGTTTCTGAGTTTTATAAATTTATCTCGATTTCCACAGGAATGATTTTTTCGATTCATACTAAGAAACCACATATCATCAATATTATAGTTATCGGTTCCTTTAACAACAATTTCAGGGTTGTTTATTCTATTTGCACACACAGCCAAATTTTTCTTTGGATTGGAAGAATAATTACACGTATGATTTCGGAATGCATACCTTTTCCGATTTTGATTCTTCCTACGCTTATGTGTTTTCGTTAAACCAATGAACTTGCTTTCCTTTTTCCCGGATCTATCACTTCCCATGTTGTTCCCTCCGATTCGTTCACATAAGTTATCGAGACTTTCGTTTTCTGCCTTCGCAATTCCACACATACTTCCCGAACCCCTCTAGTTCATTATCTGTGCAGGGACATCTTCATCATTGAATCCTAAGGGCGACGCTGGGGACGACGCAGGGGGTGGGGGGAAATGGTGGTGCCTCCGGCGATGGGCTGGGGAAGACCCCGTACCGTGCAGCCTTATAAGTCAAAAGGTCATGTGCTTTGATGTGAAAAGCATTCTAATAAATCGAGATGAAACTAACTACTTGTAGTTTTCTAATTGTAGAATCAACATAAGGAAGCATTAGCGGTTCATCAATCTGGACTTTGGAATAATCAAGAAGGTTAAACAATTAATAATACATTGGTTGATTTTCTCCTTGCATTTGTGTTAGTTTAAATACATGATTTTATTATATTATATATATGAATTTAAATTCCTCATGAATAGTGATTTCACATTTTAAAAGTTTCGAATATTTGAAAGTTTCATTTAATTTTTATCCTATTTTCAACGTTTATTTATTTTTCTATAAAATGTTTTATTCATTATTCAATTTTTATTAATCACATGCGTTCATTAACTTTTCAAAACATTAACTCCGTACCTATGTTTTCTTTTCAACATTACGATATAAGTATTATTGGAAATGAATGACGTGCCGCTTTCATACCAAACTGAACTGAAACAACGATGAATGGTAATTTATTATTTAAAACTTTGATTTTTCATTTACACAACTTTGTACTTCTATTTACTTTTATTATGTTGCTACTGTACCGTACCTAACAAAATCGCTACATGTATCCATTTTGATGGTTTCTGGTTTCGATAATTTTTCATTTATAGAACTTGTCTACGACGATAAATGAATATCTATACAAGTTTTTTGATGATTTGAACCAATCAATACCATTCGAACAATATCAATGTAAACACATGTTGGTTTTTATACCGAGTACAATCGTCTCGGTACTGTAACGAATCAAATCGATGCCAATCCAATGCTCACGGTAGTGTATCGCCGTAACGCGCTGTCAAATAACTTAGTTAATATAAAGGAAAAATGGGTGGAGTTATGATGTGGTAGATTTGATTGACATCAACCAATTGAACTAAAACTTACCATTTAAATATTATAGGAATAGGAATAAGAATAAGAGCACTATAAAATATATCATTAGTGGATTTAAACACTAACAAAAACAAGTATCGTCTTGTAAATTTGTCACCCTTGCAGAATTGTACGGGTATCCTACTAGTGTGTAGTAGGGATGAGCTCGGTACCAACTAGTACCGGTGTGACACCTGAGCAAAATCCGCAGTAATCTTGATTTCTCACCTCGCTCCTACTTGTCAAATTTCGGGACGAAATTTCTTTCAAGTTGGGGGTGATGTGACAACCCGAACTCTCGAGGTTAGTAACATTTAATCTTGTGCGTTATCCCTTTCTTTGTACTAGACGTTCTGTTCATGTATAATTCCGTTAAACATTAATTGCACGATAACTGATTAACTAACGCTTTGGGCCACACATATTTTGGGCCACATGTTCACATTTTAATGACCCTACACTATATCGGCCCATAGCATTAAACATCCGAGCCCAACTTGGTGTACCCGGATCTCGGCCCTTCCTTGTAGCCTAAAGAAACTTCTTAAACAGCCGACCCACTTGTGTTGTAACACTATATCTAAATGTTACGTAACCCCCTTATGCCTCACACAATCTCACAACATAACAAACCCTATTCCTTCCCTGTTGTGCGATGGCGGACCCTTCCCCCTTTTCGAAGCACCAACCTATCGGATCAAGCTTGTGAGTAATCAATTAGTTCGTTATTCGGTTAGTATATTATCTCTTTAAGTTCTTGAATCAAAATACTCTTGTCTTGCATGTGTAGTGTATTGATTCCTAGTATTGAATAATGCTTATGTTGTGACAAGATGTGTATTGCTGCATACATGAGTTAGGGGGGCAGTGGTTATATAATTGCATGATTTTACGATAGGAAATTAGGGAGAGGCCTATTACCACATAAATCGACTAACCATAACATGGTAGTATTTACATTAATCAATGTTACATGAATAAGGAATGGTGGGTGTATTAGGGTTCATGAATGTGAAATCAATGGGTTAGCGTTACAACATGCTGATGAATGAGAAATAGGGTGTTAGAATATTATGTTATACTTGTATTTGATCAATCGAATTTAGATGAAGGCCTGAATCAAGTGTAAATAGTGTATAACTGGTTCAACGAATTGCACTATGAATGTGTTGTTGTGGGTCGGGCTTGGGAAGTGGATTACTAGTTGGACCGAGGGATTGTAGGGTTGTCTAGCCCATCTCGTAGACGGCTAGGCTGCGTAACCTCGGGTCACCAGCCAAGCCCACACCAGCACATCAGTTCAATTAGTTAAATTGGGTTCTGGCAAGCGAGCTTTGATAATCGTTGTGTTGGGCCGAATACTTTGGGCAAAAATAGAAAAGTTAAATTAATAATAATATCATACAAAATCTGTGTGGGCTAAGTAGTGAGCGAACAACACCCAATTCGATTGGGCCTGGTAGAATAATTGGGCTGCGTGTCATGTGGACCGAGGAGACCTAACAAATGTATTAAACACTACTAGGCCGCATAGGTGGACTAATCACAAAACTTGGATCAGCGGCATAGGGCAGTATTGGCGGCGAGCCGAGTGGGCCTGGTCGAGCGGATTGAGTGATGTAATTAAATGGTGGGTTTTGCAAACTGGGTCACGTTAGGATCCGGGCTGCAAAGCTAAGTTGGGCCCAACCTGTTCGGGTCGAGTCTTACTCCTTTTCAAAAATATCATATTGGGTTTTGTATAAGTGGTTGTTACAGATTGATTGACTAGCATGACCCGATAACTTGTGTGGTACTATTTCGATACTATTTGTGAAATATGGTGTAATAGATATGTACAATGGTTCACGTGTTAGATACGCAACATTTAAACACGTTATGAGTAATACATGATTCTTTGGTGCTATGTGTTATATGATTGTGTATGAGAATTATACTTGATTTCGGGCCTAATGTTAAATGGAATCAATAATAGGGTGTGGTCGGTTTAATAACTAAAACAAGTGAAACACTCTGCCGAGCACACTAAGGTGAGTTCACTACTCTTGAGCATGCGTCCCGATGGTTGGGACAGTCAGTGGGTATCCCGAAGAGGGATAAGTCTTTTGGGTAAAAACAGGAATATTGGATAATTATCTCATTCTATCACTTTTAAGTTCCATATTTTGTTACCGGGGAGGTAACGGGGTATTAGTTAGTAGCGTTACTTAGGTTTGGCACCCTCACCCCGTACCGGAGAGGACGGGTGTGAACTAATGACCCAGTCGGGCCCAGTGTTTTGATAGGAGCACTGGGGAACGGGCAAAACATACATCAGGAGCCGTCTTGTTCAATATCGAGATATTATCAATATTACTTTTGCATTTGTTAATGAATTGGAATAAACACTTAGTAACAAACGTTTTCATAAACTGTGAACTCGCCAGCTTTGTCTGATACACTTGTTGCATGCTCGCAGGTCGTTAGGTTTCATGGATTTGGATACTTGCTGTCTGGAGTAGCAGAAGTGATCATGGGTCGATTGGAGGGATTGATGTGATTGGATTATTGATACTATACTTTGGTTTTAAACAGTTTAACTATGGTTTATTATTTGCTTCCGCTGAACATATTGGTTTTCGTTTAAACTTGTTGATGGTATTTTATTAATGATTGAGAACTTTATTTAGAAACTTGTATGGGTTCAATGTAATTAGTGGCTCATTGTCGGTACGTTACACGCCTATCAGGGACACTCCCTAGGTGGTATTTTGGGGGTGTGACAGTTTGGTATCAGAGCCACTGGTTATAGTGAACTTGGTTTTAAAACGATTTTATAAATCCAGACTATAACCGAACAGCTACGATATTGACCATGACACTAAGCTCCAGACTGCAAGGTTCGTCTCTTGTTTACTATTGCACAGTATCACTAGTATTTTCTATTAGACAACATCACATGTGAATACACACTCGGCACTACAGTATGAACTTATATGTTAACATCCCATGTGATGTGTGACACTCCTTGAACTTTTATGATCTATGTTGTGATGTCATTTGTCTTGTTGCTTGAATTCGGGGAAACCTTTTAACACGAGTTAGGAGGAACTGAGATAAATATGCAAACTGGTTATTATTATGGGTGCACACATAATAATAATGTGGGGTGCATGTGAGTCCCAGTGAGACTTGACAAGTGTGAAAAGGGTTCCACTCTGTTAGTTGACATTATGTTAGAACTCAGAAATCTGTGGAGATCATAGTAATGCTTGACTCCTACCTGAACTTGCATTTTAAATCCTTCCTTTTCTTATATAGAATCATGAATGGACGTGGTGGACGTGGTGGGCGTGGCAGGTGCGGTGGAGGTCGCGGAGGTGGACGTGGCCATATTGCTATGACTCAAGCTGAGTTAACCGATTTAATCAACACTCGCGTGGTTGAAGCCTTAGCGGCTTATCAGGTTGGTACTATATGTACCAAACACTCTTACTCTTTGTGTCGTATGCTTGAGTCTTACTTTTTTGTTATATGTCCTTTCGTTAATAGGTCAACCGGTGCAGCAGAATCCGCACCATCCACCTGTTTGCAACTTCAAAACCTTCATGGATTGTAAGCCGCAGACTTTCAGTGGGACTGAAGGGGCTGTAGGACTCCTGCGTTGGTTCGAAAAGGCGGAGTCTGATTTTGCGATGTGTAACTGTCCCGTTGGGGACATAGTGAAGTATGCTACGGGTATACTCGAGGATGGTGCCCTGACATGGTTGAATGCCCAGGTTCAGCTGTTGGGCATCGAGGCGGTGAACGCCACTACTTGGGACGACTTTAAGGAGTTGATAAGGGAGGAGTATTGTCCTCGTGATGAGATACAGAAACTAGAGAACGAGTATTATGATCTAAAGATGGTGGGATCTGAGATTGAAGCATATGTGAAGCGGTCGCATGAGTTGGCTGTCATGTGCCCGAATTTGTCCCGACCTCCGCCTCGAAGAATTGAATTGTTCATCAAGGGATTACCTCCACAAGTGAAGGGTTTGGTTACTGTAGCAAACCTCAACAACTTGCCACTGATTATCCGTTTGGCTCATAAGATCACCGATCAGGAGGTGGAGAGTGGTTCACTACTACTACTACTGCCGCTACTACAGCTACTACTCCCGCCACTGACAGCAAGCGCAAGTGGAACGATGTGGACAAGGCATCCAATTCAGTGCAGTCACAGAAGAGGCCGGACACTAGCAGCAATCGTAGTTTCAGCCAGTCGTCTTCAGTGAACCAGAATCAGGGTAACAGTTCAGGTCAGGGTTCTTATGCGGGAAAACTACCACAGTGCAACAAATGCAACTATCATCATTGGGAGAAGTGTACTCGGATATGTCACAGGTGCAACAAAGCAGGGCACATGGCTAGAGATTGTAGGGTTTCGCTCCCGAACCCGCCGCAGCCGCCACAGCAGCAGGGCAGACAGCAGCCTCAACAGAATCTGGGTAACCGTAGGGGTTGTTTTCAATGTGGAGCTAAGGGTCACATCAAGCGAGACTGTCCTCAACTGAATCAGAATGCTGGTGGTAATAACAATGGGAATAACAACAACGCTGGGAACAACAATGGGAACAATGGGGGAAACGGTGCACGTGGGCGCGTGTTTACTATTGGAGCTGGAGAGGCTCGAATGATGGCAACGTAGCGACTGGTACGTTCTCGGTAAATGATATATTTGCTTCTGTTTTATTCGACTCTAGTGCCGATTGGAGTTATGTATCTTTGGGGTTTAGTCATCAGTTAGGGTTGAGTCCTACACCACTTGTAACGAAACACATAGTAGAGATAGCTGATGGTAAGACAATTGAGGCTTCACACGTTCTTGTTGGGTGCAAACTCGACCTCATGGGTCAGGTGTTCGACATTGACCTAATCCCTATTACTCTTGGAAGCTTTGATGTGGTTATCGGCATGGACTGGTTGTCCAAGCATCAGGCGGAAATTCTCTGCAAAGAGAAAATCGTGCGTGTTCCTCTCCCTAGTGGAGAATCTCTATCAGTTCAGGGTCATCGTAGTGGTGCCACGGTTAGCATTATTTCGGCAATGAAGGCTAAGAAATGTCTACGTAAGGGCTACCCTGCTATTTTAGCTCTTGTTACTGATTCGCAATCTGATGTGAGGAAGATCGAGGATTTTCCAGTAGTTCGTGAGTTTCCTGATTTGTTTCCTGAAGAACTCCCTGGTTTACCTCCACACCGTCAAGTGGAATTTCAGATTGAGCTCACGCCAGGAGCAGCCCTGATTGCTCGTGCTCCTTACCGTCTTGCGCCAGGGAAGTTACAGGAGTTGTGGAATCAACTCCAAGAGCTGTTGGATAGGGGTTTTATCCGACCTAGCTCTTCGCCTTGGGGAGCCCCAGTACTATTTGTAAAGAAGAAGGATGGGTCATTTCGGATGTGTATAGATTATCGCGAGCTCAACAAGGTGACGGTCAAGAACCGTTATCCTTTGCCACGTATCGACAACCTGTTTGACCAGCTGCAAGGGTCAAGTTTTTATTCCAAGATTGACTTAAGGTCGGGTTATCATCAGGTACGAGTTAGAGAGGAGGATGTTCCCAGAACGGCTATTCGGACGCGGTATGGCCACTATGAGATTTTGGTTATGCCGTTTGGGTTGACCAATGCACCAGCGGTCTTCATGGATCTCATGAACCGCGTGTGCAAACCATATCTCGACGACTTCGTTATTGTTTTCATCGACGACATCTTAATCTACTCCAAGAGCAAGGAGGACCACGAGCGACACCTACGCCTTATCTTGGAGCTCCTGAGGAAGGGGCAGCTTTACGCTAAGTTTTCGAAGTGTGATTTCTGGATTCGGGAAGTACACTTTCGTGGGCATATTGTCAACGAGATGGGGATACATGTAGACCCAACCAAGATCGATGCTATTTGGAATTGGGCGGCACCGAAGAATCCTTCGGAGGTGCGACAATTTCTTGGGCTTGCGGGGTACTATTGTCGGTTTATTCAGGATTTCTCAAAGATCGCTCAACCTCTTACCTCCTAGACACATAAGAACGTTGTTTATTCTTGGGGAACGAAACAGGAGGATGATTTCCAGCTCGTGAAGCAGAAACTGTGCAGTGCACCGATCTTGTCTTTACCAGAGGGTACCGAAGATTTTGTGGTTTACTGTGATGCTTCAATTCAGGGTCTCGGTTGTGTGTTGATGCAACGCGAGAAGGTGATAGCTTATGTTTCTCGTCAGTTGAAGGTACACGAGAAGAACTATACGACTCACGACTTGGAGTTAGGGGCTGTGGTGTTTGCGTTGAAGATTTGGAGACATTATCTGTACGGTACCAAATACACTATCTACACCGACCACAGGAGTCTTCAGCATATCTTTGACCAGAAGGAATTGAATATGCGGCAACGTCGTTGGATAGAGCTTTTGAACGATTATGAGTGTGCCATCAAGTATCACCCGGGGAAAGCTAATGTTGTGGCCGATGCACTTAGCGGAAAGGAGACGAGGCCTAAACGTGTTCGCGCTCTACAGCTTACTATTCATTCTGGTTTACCTGCTTAGATTCGTTCCACTCAGATCGAGGCCTTGAAGGAAGAGAACATCGAGGCCGAGTACTTTCGGGGCATGGAAAAACGACTTGGGGTGAGATCTGACGGCATTTATTATTTATGGAGCGGGTATGGGTTCCTCTGTATGGTAATCTTCGAGAGCTTGTGATGGATGAGGCACACAAGTCTCGGTATTCTGTTCACCCGGGCTCAGATAAGATGTATCAGGATCTCAGAGTTATGTATTGGTGGCCAAAGATGAAGGCTCACATTGCGACGTACGTGAGTAAGTATTTGACTTGTGCTAAAGTCAAAGCAGAGTATCAGAAACCCTTGGGTCTACTTCAGCAGCCAGAGATACCCACGTGGAAGTGGGAGCAGATCGCCATGGATTTCGTTACAGGGTTACCGAGGACTCAGGCTGGAAACGATACTATTTGGGTGATTGTTAACCATCTCACGAAGTCAGCGCATTTTCTGGTAATCAAGGAAACAGATAAGTTTTCACAGCTTGCAGCAATTTATCTTAAGGAGGTGGTTTGTAGGCACGGGGTGCCAACTTCTATCATATCAGACCGAGATCCGCGTTTCACTTCTAAGTTATGGCAGTCTATGCATAAATCGTTTGGTTCACGTCTCGATATGAGTACCGCTTATCACCCACAGACGGATGGTCAGAGTGAGCGCACCATTCAGACGCTTGAAGACATGTTGCGGGCATGTGTGATTGATTTTGGGAAAGGATGGGAGAAACACTTTCCGTTGATAGAGTTCTCCTACAACAATAGCTACCACACTAGTATTCAGGTAGCTCCGTTCGAGCATTGTATGGGCGGAAATGCCGTTCTCCTCTCTATTGGGCTGAGGTGGGTGACAGCAAAATCACAGGTCCTGAGCTTGTACTTGAAACTTCAGAAATGATTGTTCAGATCAGGAATCGTATGGTAGCGGCGCGTGATCATCAGAAAAGTTACGCTGACCAGCGTAGGAAACCGTTAGAGTTTGCAGTGGGTGATCGTGTTATGTTGAAAGTTTCGCCGTGGAAGGGTGTTGTACGCTTCGGGAAGCGTGGCAAGCTTAATCCACGTTACGTTGGGCCATTTAGAATCCTGGAGCGGATCGGTAAGGTCGCTTACAAGCTTGAGTTACCTGCTGAGTTGGGTAATGTGCACGATGTCTTTCATGTTTCGCAACTGAAGAGGTGTTTGTCTGATGAAACACTGATTGTGCCGTTCCAAGAGCTGAAGATTGACGATAAGTTGCAGTTTGTCGAAGAGCCTATACAGATTATGGACCGGGAGGTCAAGGTGCGTAAAGATAGTCGTATCCCGATCGTGAGAGTTCGTTGGAACTCAAGGCGTGGACCGGAGTTCACATGGGAACGTGAGGATCAGATGAAGCTCAAGTATCCTCAACTTTTTCCTGATGACAAGTCTAAACCTGGTAAAGCTGGTGAATTTTAGGACGAAATTCCTCTTCAAGTTGGGGATGATGTGACACCTGAGCAAAATCCGCAGTAATCTTGATTTCTCACCTCGCTCTTACTTGTTAAATTTCGGGACGAAATTTCTTTCAAGTTGGGGATGATGTGACAACCCGAACTCTCGAGGTTAGTAACATTTAATCTTGTGCGTTATCCCTTTCTTTGTAGTAGATGTTCTGTTCATGTATAATTATGTTAAACATTAATCGCACGATAACTGATTAACTAACGCTTTGGGCCACATATATTTTGGGCCACATGTTCACATTTTAATGACCCTACACTATATCGGCCAATAGCATTAAACATCCGAGCCCAACTTGGTGTACCCGGATCTCGGCCCTGCCTTGTAGCCCAAAGAAACTTCTTAAACAGCCGGCCCACTTGTGTTGTAAAACTATATCTAAATGTTACATAATCCGCTTATGCCTCACACAATCTCACAACATAACAAACCCTATTCCTTCCCTGTTGTGTGACGGCAGACCCTTCCCCCTTTTCGAAGCACCAACCTATCGGATCAAGCTTGTGGGTAATCAGTTAGTTCATTATTCGGTTTGTATATTATCTCTTTAGGTTCTTGAATCAAAAACCTCTTATCTTGCATGTGTAGTGTATTGATTTCTAGTATTGAATAATGCTTATGTTGTGACAAGATGTGTATTGCTGCATACATGAGTTAGGGGGTAGTGGTTATATAATTGCATGATTTTACGATAGGAAATTAGGGGGAGGCCTATTACCACATAAATCGACTAACCATAAATGGTAGTATTTAAATTAATCAATGTTACATGAATAAGGAATGGTGGGTGTATTAGGGTTCATGAATGTGAAATCAATGGGTTAGCGTTACAACGTACTGATGAATGAGAAATAGGGTGTTAGAATATTATGTTATACTTGTATTTGATCAATCGGATTTAGATGAAGGCCTGAATCAAGTGTAAATAGTGTATAACTGGTTCAACGAATTGCACTATGAATGTGTTGTTGTGGGTCGGGCTTGGGAAGTGGATTACTAGTTGGACCGAGGGATTGTAGGGCTGTCTAGCCGATCTCGTAGACGGCTGGGCTGCGTGACCTCGGGTCACCAGCCAAGCCCACACCAGCACATCGGTTCAATTAGTTAAATTGGGTTCTGGCAAGCGAGCTTTGATAATCGTTGTGTTGGGCCGAATACTTTGGGCAAAAATAGTGTAAGTCCCGAAAATCCGGATCAAACCACGATATCAAACGATCACCAAGGATGGGCGGAATCCAAACTTGATGATGATAAAGAAATCAAGAACAAAAAGATGAAGTTTGAATATACTCAAAGGCTTAAACTTGCATACAAATGGTATTGTCTAATACAGGTTTCAAAACCTAAATGAACCAACCTAAGCTCCCCATTTCTTTCATCTATTTATAGGGAGGGTTTCCCCCTAAACCCTAGGCCCATTTCTATAAAGCCCACTTAAATACCTATCTTCTAGAATCCTTGGTCCATTAGCAACAATCCTACTAATCCATAAACCTATAGGGCCTAACAATCTCCCCCTAGGTTTACTGGATTAGTTGCTGAATCCGTTAGGAGGGCCACCAGGCAACGGTGTCGGATCGGTAAACAAACGATTCTTAATTACGTTCTTGAACTTCTTCTTGTCAGCAAAACGTAGGGCGGCTTCGACATGCTTAGAGAAATCAGCACCTCTGGAACTCCCTACATTGAACCTGATGCCGCTTGAGCTTTCTGGTTGCAAATGAGTTGTTTCAGGCAGATCGAGATCGAAATCGAATTTTAAATCAAAATCGAGATCTTGCGTGCTTGTTTCTTGAGTTGCAGCAGTGACTTGTGGATCGGTGGGCATAGTAGGCTATGGTTCTGAGCTTATGCCAGTAGAAAGAATATAAGGAGTTGTTTCGGTTCTTCGTTTCTTGTTGGATGCTTCTTCAGCATCATCTGTCGCATTCTCTTCACCATGAACTTCTGTTTCAGGAATAGGTACAGAAGGAGGGTTTCCGTCACTATTCTTCAATGATTCAATCCGGGCTTGTAGGATTTCATTAGTCATTAATGTTGATTTTCAAACGGGTTCTTCAGCTTTCTCAGAGACAATCACTTCCACATCACTGATGTCGTTAGATTCTTCTTTGTCAGATTCTTCTTCCTCATCAGCAAGTGTCTATTGCACGGCATGTTCTTCTGCAACTGTGGCATTCAAAGGCTTTGGTTTGAAAAGTTTACGGACTTGCAAACCTCGAAATTCGAATAAGTGGTCTGGAAAGACAGTGAGAGGATCCGAAATGATTAAGAAAAAAGGTTATTCCGAATATGCGACTCAAATGAGAAATGTTGACGATTTATAGAGTTTTGGATTGGGCTTGAGATCAAATGGCCAAGCCCCAACTCGGAACAATGGGCCGGATCAGGTTCGTTTTATCCGAAACAGTGGGCCCCAATCCGAAACAGTGGGCCATATTATTACTTTAATGATTTGCTTTTTCATGACAGAAAATATCTATCTCAAAATCAACAATCCAACCAATTGAGCAACCTTTTTGAGCAAAGAGATATTCAAAACAAAACAAATTAATAATAGAATAGTAATGGAGGAGTAATATAGGGAGAACCTGCCATGGGATCAAAATCGTTCTCGAACAGATTAAGGAACACTTTTCAGCTCATTGCCTACTTAGAATGGTCTACGCGATTGTTAATATACTTGTCTTCTTAAATATAACGCTCAAACATCAACTTTCAGCTTTGTGATACGCTTTTAGGTAGAATTATACTGTAACATCCGTGTGTCCCATTCCAAGGCATACTCTCGCGATCAAGGTAAGCACAACAATTCATCGTAGCAGGTGAGTATACTAAGATCATCCTTTTTTTTATTATTTTTCAACGCCAGACTTCCTAGTGAACAGGTCAATACTTCCGTACAGCAGAGAGACCAGAGAAGTTCTGACGAGGGCGAGACAGATACCTTTAACGGTACGGATTTGTCTTTAATAGCACATGGAATTCTCTTTTTAGTGAGATTTCTTCCATTTTCAGGTTTTTGGCCCTTTTTGTGGCTCTTTTTCAAGATATCCTGACTGTGTCCAGGTCTGCATATATCTGGATGCAACAGAGGGACAGCCCTGATATCCCGGATGATTCATCGGCATAAAGACCCAAAACTTCAGATGTTGGCTATCTATCAACGCAGGATTTAAGACCATGAAATCATACACCGTTGGTCTGTTACCCACGAGATGTCCAGTCCATTATGTTTGTATCACTTTTGCCTCTTTTTGCTTTTCGAGCGTTAGACCTATCAACACATCACAGTGGATCCAAATCTGTTCAGCATTGAAACCTTACATGTGTTAATCAAGCTCTTTATCAGGAAAATTCATTTCATTTCCCAAGCAACTATTTCTCCCTCTCAAACAATGCGTATGTACATATATGTTTTTTTTTTTGCTTTTCTCCCCCTCAAACTATGCATATGTACATATATGTCCTTCTCCCCCCCCCCCTAAATTTGTGTATCACACATTATGCGCAAATTTACTTATTTATTTACATTAGAATAGAAACACTGTTTTTTTTTTGATCGCTCAGTCGGTTATACGTATCATTTTCAAAAGATTTACAAGCACAATGAGTCTCGAGATGCTGATAGGTTTTGTAAAAGGATCCACTGAATTAGCATCAGTGGGGATCTGTTTGAGTTTAAACAATCCTCTGTTATAGCAATCTCGAATAAAACGCACCTTGATATCAATGTGCTTGGTTTTAGAGTGAAAAACAGGGTTTTTGATAATCTGGATAACGGCATCATTATCAAAATAAGTAGCAGAGTTTAGATAAATCAAACCGTAATCCTTGAGCTGGTGTTGTATCCAAAGAACCTGAGAATAGTAGGCAGCAGATGCTGTAACGCACTTTGCTTCCGCTGCAAAAGTGAGTTGTTGCTTCTTACACTGCCATGATATGAGACAGTCCCCTAAGAATTGGCATCCAGCTGGTGTACACTTCATATCCCTGTTTTGATGAACTTGCATGCCCAGAAACATTTTCACCTCTCCCAACGAGCTCATTTCGAACTTCTTTCTCATCACCAATGCGTGTTCCTCATCAAGATCCGGACCTTTAACTTGCTCGAAGCAACTTTCTCATACCCGATTCGCTGTGGGATTGTGCACCAGCAACTTCCTTATGTTATACCAGATTGCTCCCCCTCATTTGATGTAGTAGAGTTGTTGATCACCGGTGGATCTACAGTGCAGTCTGAGAGAATTGCTCCCAGAAACAGAGAAGTTCCTTGAATGTTTGAGAGTCCTAAGGAGACTTCAGTGTTACGGACTTCACCATCAGGGATAGCTATAGTAGGTTCAGAAATCAGCTTCTGAATAGTCGAAGAATGAAGTTGCAAGCCACTCTCAGTGAAGATACGCTCAGAAGGTTGTGCTTCAGATCAGGGACATAATTGACGTCTGAGAAGATGAGAACTCCGTATTTGACAGTGCCCTTCATGGTTATTCTTCCAGTTTCCCCTCCCGCGAAGTTGACAAATGCACCGTCGAATATATATTTTTTTTGTTATTCAACTGGGATAAGTCTTCTGTCGCGTGTCTGGAACAACTACTATCAATAAACCAAGGTCTAACGATCGCCCTCCATAGTCGTTCCTGCACACTTAGCAGAATTAGTTAGAAACTGGAACCCAGGCCATAGTGGACCTGAGTTGACCATTACTATCTGTGTATGAAACTTCGCGAAAGATCATCTGCCTCTTAACATCGCCGGTGGTTTTTGGCGATGAAGTGGATGTTGATTGTTGTGAACACGGAGACTGAGATCCAACAGGAGTCTTAGGTTTCCAATTCCTAGTGTCTGAAACACTTTCATTTGATGGAAAAACTTTTGTTTTTCTTTGAAACCTGTTTATGTTTGAAAATTTTTGATTTTCCTGTTTGGCAAGATTCTAGTCTCTGTCAAAAGGCTTGGCTTGAGAAAATCGATTTCCGTCTGATCGATAATGGATAGCTTTCTGATGATATGTGTTACTAGAGTAGTAAGGACGATTAACACAATTTCTAGCAATGTGCCCCGGAATTCCACAATTAAAACAGGTTTGTCTCTTTGAGAAAAAGACATTTAGCTCTGCTTGTGTTATTCCAGGGAACTGATCAAGTCCTTTCTTTTCTTTTGATGTTGACTGCTTGTGTGTATGTTTTGTCTTTGAAGAACCATGCTTACAGTTATCAGCACAAGAGCAAGTATCGACAGCGTTACCCTTTAGCTTAGGTTCAGTTTGCTTGAGACTTAGGTTTTCTTCTTGAACTTTCTTTTTTCGTCGCCTTCTGTTTTTACGTGAGCATTTCTTCTTTGAAGGAATAGGTTCAGAAGATTTTGCTTCATTTGAAATAGTTTCTTCAGAGTTTGATTCCTTTGGATCACGAGTTGAATTTACTTCCACAGATTCCTTTTCCTTAGAAACTATGTTCTCATGAGTTTTGATAGAAAAGGTTTCCACAAATATCGTTTCTTCAGTTTCATCATTTGAATCAACTGACGAATTAATTTCCGTGGACCTCTTTTCTTCAAGCCTCGAGATCCCATGAGTTTCTTCAGAAATGGATTCTTCGGAAGTCTTTTCTTCAGCTTCGTCAACCTCTGAGTTCTTGACATCAGCTGATTCTGGTTTCTTATGTGAAGAGCCGTCTATGTTTGAAACAATTTGGCTCTCTTCGGACGTTGCACTGCTTGATTCTGAGTATCTGAACCTTCAGAATGACCTTTTAAGTCACTTGAGACACCGGTCTCAAGGTTATCAGTTGATACATCAGGATTCCTTGTGAAAATACTTCCATTGCAGTCCATCATCACAGCCAATGTTGTAGAAGGCGCTAGGCGCTAGTCGGGCGGTGAGGTACAGCCTAGGGATTAATCGGGATTAATTGGGATTAATCGGGATTAATCGGAATGGGATTTTTATATGTATTTTTTCAAAATTATATATATATACCCAATAATATAAAAATAATACTTCAAAATTCACATAAATACTTCAAGTTTCAGATAGTATGGTTCGATTTTGACCGATTTTGACCAATTTTGACCGCCTAGGACCGATTTTGATCGATTTTGACCGACTAATATTGTCCGATTAATCCGATTTTTGACCGCCTAGGACCGATTTTGACCGCCTAGGACCGATTTTGACCGATTTTTTACCATGACCGATTAATTGACCGCCTAGCTCAAAATTAGGCAGTAGATGACCGCCTAGCGCCTAGGCGCTGATTAATCGGCCGCCTAGGCCGATTTCTGCAACCATGATCACAGCATCGGATTCATCAGTTCTAATCGGAACACCATGAGGCTCAGCAAACGAAGACATAACATGATTCCAAACGTCAAGATCATGATTGACAATGTTCGAATTATCAGCAACATCAGAATGTGGTTCATCATCCTCTTTAGACTTCTCTTCAGTTCTTACTGACTATGCACAACCACTAGAACAATTAGTATTTTCAACAGAATCAGAATTTGGTGAACTTTCCTTCATCTCCTCTGCGGGTGTGTTAACTGGTTCCGTTTTTGTTTCAGTTTCAGCTTCTGTACTTGTTACTGTTTCATTTACAAGATTAGATTTATCTGCTGATTCTTTTTGAACATTTTCATCTTTGAAAAAATTCACTGGTTTCTTAAAATCAGCTTGTGGATCATTTTTAAACTTTGGTGGATCATATGTAGCATAATCACTAGGCTTGCCATACATCATTTTGTCATAATTTTCCATTTCCTGCTCAGTTATAGGCAGTCTGGAATAATTATGATTGTATGGTGGTGGAACCTGTGTATATCCCAATCCCTTACCCTTATTTTCTTTATAAGCAAGTTGCACATTGCACAGATTATGAACAGTGTCACTGGAAGTATCAAAATTTTTGATGTTTAACTCGTTTTGTTTGTACTTTCTAGTGAGGAGCTCTAGCTCACCCTTCACAGAGTCACATTCAAGAGTTTTAACTGTGAGTCTATGTTTGTAGTCGTGAACCCAACATTGTTGTTGATTCACGTCTCTGTGAAGTTGAGCTATGTCCTTTTTAAGTGCTTCAATCTTTTCATAGAGAATCTTATTATTCTCTCGAAGACTGATGTACTTTCCCATGACACTGTTGTAATCCGTGATCAATGCTGAGTTTTGTGATCTCAGAAGTGAAACTTTCTTTCTACAGTGCTTTGTACACAACAGAGAATTTAGCGTTTCAGAGAGAGATTTCGGTTCTTCAACTTGAGCCACTTTATCGGGATGAGAGCCTATTGCGTGTGGGGTCTTCTCATCAGTTGATGTAGCAGTCACAGTCGAAGATGAGGAAATCTGAGTAGTGCTGAGATCGGTAACAAGTGGCGAATTAGCAACGGCCTTCCCACAGTTGGACATAGAAGACAATGTGTTTGCGAGATTCTGACTCCTCTGCTTGTCTTCCTGGACATATTTATTGACTAAGGAGATCACATCTTTTGTTTCCGTTGTAGTATGATTGTATGTTCCCATGATAACTGCAACACGATAGTCCCATGTCTTGCTACGTGGCAACCCGTATAGAAAAGCCTTGTTAACCCTACCAAGTGTCACAATTAATCCGCTCTTCTCGATTTCAGAAAGCAGTTGCGTAAACCTTCTGATCACGTCTTCTACGATTTCACCCTCAATGTAACCGAAATTATCGAGTTGTTCCTAGAGCAACAAACGTACGAACCGGTTTCCGCACCCCAAAAGGCCTGTCAAAATTTATCAAAACGAACAAACACCCCTTTTTTAATTTTAATTTTATAACCTTTTCCTCTCTCTTTTTTTATAATAAACTTTTAAATATAATATTTAGATATATATAAAAAGGAGAAACCTTTTAATGATTATGTAATGATTAGTCAATTATTATTATTATATTATTATATAATATTATCATGAGAATAGATAATAAATTATAAACTTAAACGACAACTCAATATGTCGTATATGTCTTCTTTGTAAATCACGTTCCCAAAACCCTAATAACGAAACACAGCCGCCAGAGATGAAAATGAAGGTGATGGTGCAGTCGCCGGAGAAGATTGGATGAAGAGGTATGGAGTTGATGATTGGAGATCGGTGGAGATGGACGACAGAACGATGAACGGAGAAGAAAGACCGGTGGATGTTGCAGATTACCGGAGAACAGAGATCGGAGATGGTGACCGGTGTCGAAAGGTTTATCAGAATATTGCTGTGAAATAGGTTGAACAGTGAACGACGAAGATATGGCAGTTGATGGTGCTTGGTGGTGGTTGACGGCAGTTGAAATATGATGGTGGGAATGGTGATGAACGGAGGTGGTGGTGGAGACTAGCGGTGGCAGTGAAAAATGATGAATAACAGCGATGACATGACCGAGTGAAAGATGACCGGAATGGATAGGGGTCGAAGATGATGAATGATAGAATGAAGAAGATGACTGAGGTTAACGGTTACCGGGCGCTGATCGAATATGATGGTGATGATGCAGAACGTCGAAGATGACTGGTGTTGTAGTTTCAGATTGATCACAGATGATGAAGATGGTGCCGTTTTGGATATAGTTTCGTATCTCGGATGAAAGTGATATGAAGAAAGATGAAGATGATGTTACGGATAAAAAACTTGATTTCGGACAGTTCAAAATGTGATAAGTGATCCGAGACGATGATTGGGGATGAAAAATGTGATGTGGGAGATGAATATTACGGATGAAGACAGTTTGAAGACAGGATGAAGATGATGATTTCGGATTGAAGACAGATTATTATCGAAATATTACGGATGAAGTGCTGATTACGGATGATGATGTATGATAATGTCTGATGGAAGGAATGATTATGACGATGATGTACGATGATGTTTCAAATGATTTAAGATGATGTCACGAATAATAATAAAAGACATATTCTGATGTATGACGTTATGAAGAAATGATGATGTTTTTAAAGATTTTGAAAATATAAACACTTTTCTAAGCAAATCAAAAAGCAAAATATGATAATTTTTTAATAACGCGAAGAACACGATGAAGATCACGAAGAACACGATGAAGATCTTCAACCAAAATGCAGAATTTCTTGATGTTTGATATCTAAATGGCTCTGATACCAATTGTAAGTCCCGAAAATCCGGATCAAACAACAATATCAAACGATCACCAAGGATGGGCGGAATCCAAACTTGATGATGATAAAGAAATCAAGAACACAAAGATGAAGATTTGAATATACTCAAAGGCTTAAACTTGCATACAAATGGTTTCCCATTTCTTTCCTCTATTTATAGGGAGGGTTTCCCCTTCCGTAAAGCCCACTTAAATACCCATCTTCTCGAAGCCTTGGTCCATTAGCAACAATCCTACTAATCCATAAACCTATAGGGCCTAACAAATAGAAAAGTTAAATTAATAATAATATCATACAAAATCTGTGTGGGCTAAGTAGTGAGCGAACAACACCCAATTCGATTGGGCCTGGTATAATAATTGGGCTGCGTGTCGTGTGGACCGAGGAGACCTAACGAATGAATTAAACACTACTGGGCCGCATAGGTGGACTGATCACAAAACTTGGATCAACGGTAAAGGCCAGTATGGGTTGCGTGCCGATTGGGCCTGGTCGAGCGGATTGAGTGATGTAATTAAATGGTGGGTTTTGCAAACTGGGTCAAGTTAGGATCTGGGCTGCAAAGCTGAGTTGGGCCGAGTCTTACACCTTTTCAAAAATATCATATTGGGTTTTTTATAAGTGGTTGTTACAGATTGATTGACTAGCATGACCCGATAACTTGTGTGGTACTATTTCGATACTATTTGTGAAATATGGTGTAATAGATACGTATAATGGTTCACGTGTTAGATACGCAACATTTAATCATGTTATGAGTAATACATGATTCTTTGGTGCTATGTGTTATATGAATGTGTATGAGAATTATACTTGATTTCGGGCCTAATGTTAAATGGAATCAATAATAGGGTGTGGTCGGTTTAATAACTAAAACAAGTGAAACACTCTGCCGAGCACACTAAGGTGAGTTCACTACTCTTGAGCATGCGTCCCGATGGTTGGGACAGTCAGTGGGTATCCCGAAGAGGGATAAGTCTTTTGGGTAAAAACAGGAATATTGGATAATTATCTCATTCTATCACTTTTAAGTTCCATATTTTGTTACCGGGGAGGTAACGGGGTATTAGTTAGTAGCGTTACTTAGGTTTGGCACCCTCACCCCGTACCGGAGAGGACGGGTGTGAACTAATGACCCAGTCGGGCCCAGTGTTTTGATAGGAGCACTGGGGAACGGGCAAAACATACATCAGGAGCCGTCTTGTTCAATATCGAGATATTATCAATATTACTTTTGCATTTGTTAATGAATTGGAATAAACACTTAGTAACAAACGTTTTCATAAACTGTGAACTCGCCAGCTTTGTCTGATACACTTGTTGCATGCTCGCAGGTCGTTAGGTTTCATGGATTTGGATACTTGCTGTCTGGAGTAGCAGAAGTGATCATGGGTCGATTGGAGGGATTGATGTGATTGGATTATTGATACTATACTTTGGTTTTAAACAGTTTAACTATGGTTTATTATTTGCTTCCGCTGAACATATTGGTTTTCGTTTAAACTTGTTGATGGTATTTTATTAATGATTAAGAACTTTATTTAGAAACTTGTATGGGTTCAATGTAATAAGTGGCTCATTGTCGGTACGTCACACGCCTATCAGGGACACTCCCTAGGTGGTATTTTGGGGGTGTGACAACCGGTATGAAAAATCCTCATAAACGGCTACCAGTACCGAAATACCTGGTACGATATGGTTCGGCACTGGTACAATTACAGTACCGGTATTGACTGTAAAAGCAGGTAAATATCGGTACCGAAAACTTCAAAAGTAGGTACCGAATCGGCACCAAAAATCTTTCGGTCTAGAAAATTCAGTATCAGTACCATTTGCTCATCCCTAGTGTGTAGTGTGAGGTTCAATAAGGAACCATAAAAAAGTTAGAAAACTGGGAAACCATGAAAAAAAACCAATAAAATGGATCTTGAATTGGATTTTCTTGACCCGTTTACCTTTTTTTGGATCTAATATAATCCTACCATTTCTCTTATAAACCCTACTCATTTCTTTAATCTGCCTCCATTTTCTCTCTACAAACCCTAATCCATTATTTCCACAAGCATGCACCATTTACATATAGTTGAATTTACCAAAATGCCATTTAAGATATATTAGTCACGGTTAGGATTATCTTTATCTTTATCTATACTTTCTATAAAAGGAAAAATCTCAATGACATAAGAAAAGCTGATGTGTCAGCAGAGAGGCTGTCCAACAATGCTTTTCTTATGTCATTATTACATCATAAAGCCTAATATATAAATCACTTTAAAATACGGTCTAAACCTCTGCTGTAACACCTGTGCCTCCACGGCCATCAAACAAATACCAAACCAATGAAATATTGTATTTCATACTTGGGATTTGTAAAAATATGTGTATCGTTTGCACATATCGACTCTTGTTCGATTTCAAGCTTTAAATCGCTTTCTAGAGGGTTATACGCGCTCTGATGTGTAGATATAACCAGTTTAATCCAACGAACACTCTGGAAAAGTGAAATAGGCTTAACATACCTTAAATAACCTTTACATAACTTAGTTATAAGTTTTGGAAGGTTTGGTGTGGTGAAATCAAAGTTTAATCGCTTACAGGGACTAAAGTTGACAAACTGCGAAAGTATGCCAATTTGAACTGTAACAGACCTTCCGGAACATGAACATAAGTTAAACATACCATAAATATCCTTTACATAGCTTAGAAATAGGCTTTGAGGTGTTCGGTATGCTAAAATAAACTTTTGTGTCATTCAGGGACTAAAAGCGCCAAAAAGTGCACAAGTTTGCATTTTTACGCATAACTTACGTTCTGAATACATCTGGACATCCAAAAATTTATGTAAGCATGACTACATTATATTTTAGTGTTCGCCTTAAGAAAAATCCATGCGTCGCGTCATTTGGATCGTTTTTCGCGCTTATGCGCATTCCGCCGTAATTAAGCGAACATCGCGTTCGTACGGCCAAACGAACCGACATCGGAGATATTTTTGAGCATGTTTTGAGTTCCCTATACTTTAACTTCATTTTAGAGCCTTGAAATGAGGTTAACGGGGTTCAAACGCATCAAAAATCGCTTAAACGGGCTGCAGGGACTAAACCTGTCACTTTTGAAACTTTTCTGAAACAGGGGGGTCAGTGGCGTAGCGCGACTGCCTAGGCCCTTACCGTCGCGCTACGCGACTGCCTATTCTGGGCAGAAACATGCAGAAAACTCATTTTTCGCATTTTCGGGACCAGATTCGATGTATCGACAGCTGTTTACAGCTGTTAACCACTCCTAATCTCTCTTCCACATGTTGATACCCTATGGTTAGTGGCAATTTAGTCACCATAACATTCCGACACTTGTACGGTTGCGATTAAGGCACGTTTTCCATGAAACGATCTTAACGGTTCGGGTATTACTATAAATACCCCATCACCCCAACCTCATTTCTTACAAGAATTCTGATTTTGAGAGCTCTAAGTTGAAACCATTGTTTCATACCTGAGTTCTTGGATCGGGATTAGCATTCGGGGACCCTTCGTAAGTATTCTTTCGTTCTTTTCCTTATTTTACTGCTTTTCGAGTCAGAAAGTCAAACTTTGTTTGACTTTCAGCGTTGACCAGTAATGGTCAATGCGAAGTTCGTTTGAACTTCGCAACGTGAGTGTAATCACGTTGGTTATAGTCCCTTGGGACTATGCCCACTGATTACGACGTTGTCTAGGGTCGTAGGGTAGGCGATCTAATAAATCGCCTATACCTTCGAACTCGACCCATTTGGTCGATCATTAGGATCCGACCAAATACAGTAGGTGACCATAGTAGGTAGGGAATAACCTTCCGAGGTTATACCCTATGGTCACATCGTTTGAGTAGTTGTATGATAGGTAGTTTATATGCCTTAGGTAAATTACCAGAATACCCTTTTCATGTATAATTGGTAATTAAGCATATGTAACCTAAACTTTTGTCACATAACTGATTATGTAACATGTTTAGGAATATAACACTTGTCATAGGACTAGTTAGACGGTCCGAACGCGTTTCACGCGCACGACGCGTTAAAGTAGCATATGTTACCTTAATGGGTCGCGATGGGTTGAAAGCGCTTAGGTTTGGTCTCATTGTAGTATGTAGGCCTTGTTAAACCATATCATATGAGTTCCAACACTCATTTGGTTTACCAAGCCTCATCCTATCCGATCTCCCGATTTAAGTCCGGTTTATTTATATAGTTTAGATTTGCCGACTGATTCCGTGCTCTCTCTAGCTTTGTTTGGTTGTTGTTCAAGACCTCCAAGCATTCTCAGGCGAGTACATTCTTCCCCTATTTTACTGTTTCCAAACTGTTTTGGGGTGACTCATATGTGCTAAATGTTTTCGATGTTATAACGATGGTTTCAAAAACAATTAAGACGATTTATACAAAACTAATAACGATTTCATAAAGTGAACAAACTTGTTGGTTGTAGTTACATAACAAATGACATTCATTAGCAATGATCAAGCCGACCAGTATTAGGTTATAGTACCATAGGATCTGACAAATCCCGTTATTTACTACACCCGTGGTTATGTGTGGGTATGGTAGGTAGCGACTGAATCTGTAATTATTAATTTACCCTATGGAGGTTTGTTAATACGAAAACGAGAAGCGACGAAAACGAGAAGCGATGAAAGTCACGAAGGTTTGAATGTTATTAGCGAGACGACCTTATACGTAGTTTCACGACCTAAAACGAATTAAACGATTTACGATTGGTTTTCACATGATGTTTTAACGATTGGGTTAACGATTGGGTTCAAAGCGATATACGATATTATTTTGGTTATACATATTACATGATTTACATTTGGGCATGAACATTACTTTGGTGGTTTGGTTTGGATTAAGTGATTAAGTAACAATGCGTGTGGAATATGATACAAGCATGGTGGATACGCCGCTGGTACTTCCTATATATAAGTGTTTGTATGGTATTACATATTATAGCGTTATTTGAATCATTTCAGTTTGAGACATAGAACATTTTATACAAGTAACATACTTTTCACAAGACATTTATTTACAAACAACTTATCTTATACAAACTCATTTTACATGGTTATTCATTTAATCATGCATTATTCTCTTATTTATACATATCACTTGAACTTATCATTGTTTTTCAAATAATTTACTAAAACAAATGTTTTTGGGTTAAGAGTCATGGCTACAAGGTTTTACAAATTATAACCCGCTTGATTTGAGTTGGTTAATTAAGTTGCAATATTATACTCTTTTCAAAACAAGGTTTTTAAATAAAGTATTGCAACGTCTAAACTAGCCATGATTTCGACACTCCTACAAAACCTATGTACTCGCCAGCATTTCTTTGCTGACCTCGTTTTCACATATGTTTCAGGTATTGTTGAATGATATCGATTGATAAGATGCATGCTCACATAGGACTGGACAAGGCCTTAGTGACTCAATAACAATGATAGACTATGTTTAAATAGTGTATTTAGATTTCAAGACGATGTAATTATTCAATGTTTAATAAAACGAAACACTTTTTGGTATCCATGGTTATGAAACATTAATTCTGTTGCAACGCGCCCCGATGTTTCCGCCGCGCTTTGTTGTTTTACGCGGTCGGGGTGTGACAGAAAAGATGGTATCAGAGCCAATGGTTATAGGGAATTAGGTTATTAGTAATTAGTAATGCTTTGACCTAGTCTATAACCTTCTTAGGACCCTAACGCGAGTTTACTTGCGTTTAGTCATAAAACAATACCGTCACCTATCCTTAGGCGACGACCACAACAAGAACATAAATTTCAAAACCACTTTGAAAACTAATCATCTGTTCTAGGATGATTGATTACTAGGTTTTGAACTCTCTATTGTAAGGTTTTGAACTCTCTATTATATGGTTTTGAACCTCTTTGAGTTTTCAAAACTTCGTCAAGGTTTTGGGTTTTAAATAATGTGAACATGTGCAAACTGGAAGGGTGAATGCCTGTATTCTGGGTTTTCTGTCTAGGCAAGCACTTCGTATACATCTCATCAGACGCGAGACCAGTTGTGCTTACCTGGGAATTCTTGGGATGAGTGTTCACTTATAGGCGAGCATGTCTTCGCGATACATTATTTTTGACCCATTTACTTTGATCAGTCACCGTCTCATTTGTTTGCCTTAGGTAACAAACAAATGATCGCAATCTTCATGCGTTATCATTCTGTTTTGATTGTCCAATAATCTTTCACTTGTTTCTCCCTATGCCTTTCTTTTTCTTCAAGAATGTCTCTTCATCACGATGACGCCCAGATATCTGAGCAAGCAGCCAAAATTCGCTCAGCGAATAGGCGAAGTAGTCCTGAAGATTGTTAAATTAGCTACTGCCATGTATCATCTCCAGGATGAAGCCACTCAAGAGTCACCAAGACAGGCAGGACCTAGTCAGGTGACAGCACCATCAGCCAAGAAACCAATCGAGGAATCAAAGACCATGGATGAACGATCCCCTAAGAAGTCAAAGAAGCGAAAGGCTTCTCAGAACTTCGCCATGGTCGCTCACAATGGTAAAGCAGTCCCCAACCAACCAGCTCAACCCCCTGCTAGGTGTGTATGGCCTTTCCTATGATACCTACATCAAGGAACTATGTACCTTACAACCTACTCTTGTGATTTCTCTCTCTCAAATGATTGCTCATGATTCCCTCGAAAATTTTAAGTACTCGTTTCACTCTAAGAAACAAAGTACAGAAAATTAAGTGACATTATAAGTAATCGTGCTTTTCGCACATCTGTGCCTTTAAATCCTTGGTTAGATAACTAAGGGTATTTTCAAATCTCATACCCATTACGTTTTGATTTTTCAACATACACAGTACCAGTATTTCAAAACAATCTTCATGATCTCAAAACATTTCATATAGTTTGAAAACAATTTTTCTAGATGCATTGTCTGTGTTATTTCAAAAACATTGGCCATGTTATCAAAACCAACCTTTCTAATTTCAAAATATTTCATATAGTCTGAAGACAATATTAACACAATACATTTTCTTATCAAGTGCATGATTTCGAAAAGCATCATTCATGTCTTTCAAAAACCTTATACATAATTTCAAAATTCATTTCGCATGACTTTAAAACATTTTTGTAAATATATCTACCTATTACACCTACTTTATGATTTCAAAAAAAAAAAAAATATTATATATAAGGTTTCAAAAAAAAAAACGTTAAACACATTTTTCTTAAAAGAACCCCATGCATAGTTTTCAAAAATATTTTCCTCATACATTGACTTAACCTTCAAATTCCGCTTCATATGTCGCCTTGACATATCAGGCATCTCAACTTCATAAGCATTTTACATCATGTTTTGACCTAAGCACATCCAGTGCAAGGTTTTAAAACATCTTCAACTTCTAAAATTCATATGGGATCTTTTTAATTAGATCCTTGTGGATGATTATCGTTCAAATCAGAGTCCTTAATCGGATTCCTTATGTACCTTAATTCGAACACTTCGGTTCCTAGTAATCGAAATCGAATTTTCTTTTTGAATCTTTCTATCTTTATAGTTGGATTCTTGATAACGTTTAAAGTACCAAATGAAATCCACGGAATGGATTCCTAGTGTGCTTTAAATGCATGTACGCAATTTACAAGACAAATTAACGAACAATTTTGTGGTTATATGATATGTGTTTATGTGTTCTCCTCTATGTTTTTGTGTGTTACGATTTTCCAAATCCTCATAGGATCTTTCATATCTTCATATGAGAGATTCATAGTAGGATATTCAAAAGGTACTACCTTAAATCCTTATGGGCTTCTACCTGGTAGTTAAGACCCTTGGGTTATATAGTACCACTCCATGATTCTTAAGAGACCTTAAGTGGTCTAGTCAAAAAGATTGATTCACAATCTGGTTAAAGAATGACATCTAGTGATGTAGCGGAACAGACTCCTTGATAGTCTATTTAGATCATTTATTGATTTAATTTAAAGGACTCTATGGCGGTCTAGTCACACTCATCACTGGTTTGTTCATTTGGTTTTCCCCTACACACTATAAAATAGACTGTGTGAATTGTGCAAAGAATTATCTGATTATGGACGCGTACATAATTATGAAATTTAGTGCACAGAAACACAGTAAGATTTATTATGTGTAAGAACCGATAGTGACAACAATAACGAAATGAGAACGATGTAATGGAGGTACGGTGGACGCACCAATGACGCTTCATATACTTGTATATAAGTATCCCTCTTACATTGCAATCATGATGTTATTAAAGGTTACTAGAAGTTCAGAACCCTAACCAATATTGTTCGATCTTTTCAACCTCATGTTTTCAAGCTCTCACAAGTTTCCTCTAAATAAATTTCGGGACGAAATTTCCTAAAGTAGGGGAGACTGTAACACCTGTGCCTCCACGGCCATCAAACAAATACCAAACCAATGAAATATTGTATTTCATACTTGGGATTTGTAAAAATATGTGTATCGTTTGCACATATCGACTCTTGTTCGATTTCAAGCTTTAAATCGCTTTCTAGAGGGTTATACGTGCTCTGATGTGTAGATATAACCAGTTTAATCCAACGAACACTCTGGAAAAGTGAAATAGGCTTAACATACCTTAAATAACCTTTACATAACTTAGTTATAAGTTTTGGAAGGTTTGGTGTGGTGAAATCAAAGTTTAATCGCTTACAGGGACTAAAGTTGACAAACTGCGAAAGTATGCCAATTTGAACTGTAACAGACCTTCCGGAACATGAACATAAGTTAAACATACCATAAATATCCTTTACATAGCTTAGAAATAGGCTTTGAGGTGGTCGGTATGCTAAAATAAACTTTTGTGTCATTCAGGGACTAAAAGCGCCAAAAAGTGCACAAGTTTGCATTTTTACGCATAACTTACATTCTGAATACATCTGGACATCCAAAAATTTATGTAAGCATGACTACATTATATTTTAGTGTTCGCCTTAAGAAAAATCCATGCGTCGCGTCATTTGGATCGTTTTTCGCGCTTATGCGCATTCCGCCGTAATTAAGCGAACATCGCGTTTGTACGGCCAAACGAACCGACATCGGAGATATTTTTGAGCATGTTTTGAGTTCCCTATACTTTAACTTCATTTTAGAGCCTTGAAATGAGGTTAACGGGGTTCAAACGCATCAAAAATCGCTTAAACGGGCTGCAGGGACTAAACCTGTCACTTTTGAAACTTTTCTGAAACAGGGGGGTCAGTGGCGTAGCGCGACTGCCTAGGCCCTTACCGTCGCGCTACGCGACTGCCTATTCTGGGCAGAAACATGCAGAAAACTCATTTTTCGCATTTTCGGGACCAGATTCGATGTATCGACAGATGTTTACAGCTGTTAACCACTCCTAATCTCTCTTCCACATGTTGATACCCTATGGTTAGTGGCAATTTAGTCACCATAACATTCCGACACTTGTACGGTTGCGATTAAGGCACGTTTTCCATGAAACGATCTTAACGGTTCGGGTATTACTATAAATACCCCATCACCCCAACCTCATTTCTTACAAGAATTCTGATTTTGAGAGCTCTAAGTTGAAACCATTGTTTCATACCTGAGTTCTTAGATCGGGATTAGCATTCGGGGACCCTTCGTAAGTATTCTTTCGTTCTTTTCCTTATTTTACTGCTTTTCGAGTCAGAAAGTCAAACTTTGTTTGACTTTCAGCGTTGACCAGTAATGGTCAATGCGAAGTTCGTTTGAACTTCGCAACGTGAGTGTAATCACGTTGGTTATAGTCCCTTGGGACTATGTCCACTGATTACCACGTTGTCTAGGGTCGTAGGGTAGGCGATCTAATAAATCGCCTATACCTTCGAACTCGACCCATTTGGTCGATCATTAGGATCCGACCAAATACAGTAGGTGACCATAGTAGGTAGGGAATAACCTTCCGAGGTTATACCCTATGGTCACATCGTTTGAGTAGTTGTATGATAGGTAGTTTATATGCCTTAGGTAAATTACCAGAATACCCTTTTCATGTATAATTGGTAATTAAGCATATGTAACCTAAAATTTTGTCACATAACTGATTATGTAACATGTTTAGGCATATAACACTTGTCATAGGACTAGTTAGACGGTCCGAACGCGTTTCACGCGCACGACGCGTTAAAGTAGCATATGTTACCTTAATGGGTCGCGATGGGTCGAAAGCGCTTAGGTTTGGTCTCATTGTAGTATGTAGGCCTTGTTAAACCATATCATATGAGTTCCAACACTCATTTGGTTTACCAAGCCTCATCCTATCCGATCTCCCGATTTAAGTCCGGTTTATTTATATAGTTTAGATTTGCCGACTGATTCCGTGCTCTCTCTAGCTTTGTTTGGTTGTTGTTCAAGACCTCCAAGCATAAACAGGCGAGTACATTCTTCCCCTATTTTACTGTTTCCAAACTGTTTTGGGGTGACTCATATGTGCTAAATGTTTTCGATGTTATAACGATGGTTTCAAAAACAATTAAGACGATTTATACAAAACTAATAACGATTTCATAAAGTGAACAAACTTGTTGGTTGTAGTTACATAACAAATGACATTCATTAGCAATGATCAAGCCGACCAGTATTAGGTTATGGTACCATAGGATCTGACAAATCCCGTTATTTACTACACCCGTGGTTATGTGTGGGTATGGTAGGTAGCGACTGAATCTGTAATTATTAATTTACCCTATGGAGGTTTGTTAATACGAAAACGAGAAGCGACGAAAACGAGAAGCGATGAAAGTCACGAAGGTTTGAATGTTATTAGCGAGACGACCTTATAAGTAGTTTCACGACCTAAAACGAATTAAACGATTTACGATTGGTTTTCACATGATGTTTTAACGATTGGGTTAACGATTGGGTTCAAAGCGATATACGATATTATTTTGGTTATACATATTACATGATTTACATTTGGGCATGAACATTACTTTGGTGGTTTGGTTTGGATTAAGTGATTAAGTAACAATGCGTGTGGAATATGATACAAGCATGGTGGATACGCTGCTGGTACTTCCTATATATAAGTGTTTGTATGGTATTACATATTGTAGCGTTATTTGAATCATTTCAGTTTGAGACATAGAACATTTTATACAAGTAACATACTTTTCACAAGACATTTATTTACAAACAACTTATCTTATACAAACTCATTTTACATGGTTATTCATTTAATCATGCATTATTCTCTTATTTATACATATCACTTGAACTTATCATTGTTTTTCAAATAATTTACTAAAACAAATGTTTTTGGGTTAAGAGTCATGGCTACAAGGTTTTACAAATTATAACCCGCTTGATTTGAGTTGGTTAATTAAGTTGCAATATTATACTCTTTTCAAAACAAGGTTTTTAAATAAAGTATTGCAACGTCTAAACTAGCCATGATTTCGACACTCCTACAAAACCTATGTACTCGCCAGCATTTCTTTGCTGACCTCGTTTTCACATATGTTTCAGGTATTGTTGAATGATATCGATTGATAAGATGCATGCTCACATAGGACTGGACAAGGCCTTAGTGACTCAATAACAATGATAGACTATGTTTAAATAGTGTATTTAGATTTCAAGACGATGTAATTATTCAATGTTTAATAAAACGAAACACTTTTTGGTATCCATGGTTATGAAACATTAATTCTGTTGCAACACGCCCCGATGTTTCCGCCGCGCTTTGTTGTTTTACGCGGTCGGGGTGTGACAGAAAAGATGGTATCAGAGCCAATGGTTATAGGGAATTAGGTTATTAGTAATTAGTAATGCTTTGATCTAGTCTATAACCTTCTTAGGACCCTAACGCGAGTTTACTTGCGTTTAGTCATAAAACAATACCGTCACCTATCCTTAGGCGACGACCACAACAAGAACATAAATTTCAAAACCACTTTGAAAACTAATCATCTGTTCTAGGATGATTGATTACTAGGTTTTGAACTCTCTATTGTAAGGTTTTGAACTCTCTATTATATGGTTTTGAACCTCTTTGAGTTTTCAAAACTTCGTCAAGGTTTTAGGTTTTAAATAATGTGAACATGTGCAAACTGGAAGGGTGAATGCCTGTATTCTGGGTTTTCTGTCTAGGCAAGCACTTCGTATACATCTCATCAGACGCGAGACCAGTTGTGCTTACCTGGGAATTCTTGGGATGAGTGTTCACTTATAGGCGAGCATGTCTTCGCGATACATTATTTTTGACCCATTTACTTTGATCAGTCACCGTCTCATTTGTTTGCCTTAGGTAACAAACAAATGATCGCAATCTTCATGCGTTATCATTCTGTTTTGATTGTCCAATAATCTTTCACTTGTTTCTCCCTATGCCTTTCTTTTTCTTCAAGAATGTCTCTTCATCACGATGACGCCCAGATATCTGAGCAAGCAGCCAAAATTCGCTCAGCGAATAGGCGAAGTAGTCCTGAAGACTGTTAAATTAGCTACTGCCATGTATCATCTCCAGGATGAAGCCACTCAAGAGTCACCAAGACAGGCAGGACCTAGTCAGGTGACAGCACCATCAGCCAAGAAACCAATCGAGGAATCAAAGACCATGGATGAACGATCCCCTAAGAAGTCAAAGAAGCGAAAGGCTTCTCAGAACTTCGCCATGGTCGCTCACAATGGTAAAGCAGTCCCCAACCAACCAGCTCAACCCCCTGCTAGGTGTGTATGGCCTTTCCTATGATACCTACATCAAGGAACTATGTACCTTACAACCTACTCTTGTGATTTCTCTCTCTCAAATGATTGCTCATGATTCCCTCGAAAATTTTAAGTACTCGTTTCACTCTAAGAAACAAAGTACAGAAAATTAAGTGACATTATGAGTAATCGTGCTTTTCGCACATCTGTGCCTTTAAATCCTTGGTTAGATAACTAAGGGTATTTTCAAATCTCATACCCATTACGTTTTGATTTTTCAACATACACAGTACCAGTATTTCAAAACAATCTTCATGATCTCAAAACATTTCATATAGTTTGAAAACAATTTTTCTAGATGCATTGTCTGTGTTATTTCAAAAACATTGGCCATGTTATCAAAACCAACCTTTCTAATTTCAAAATATTTCATATAGTCTGAAGACAATATTAACACAATACATTTTCTGATCAAGTGCATGATTTCGAAAAGCATCATTCATGTCTTTCAAAAACCTTATACATAATTTCAAAATTCATTTCGCATGACTTTAAAACATTTTTGTAAATATATCTACCTATTACACCTACTTTATGATTTCAAAAAAAAAAAATATTATATATAAGGTTTCAAAAAAAAACGTTAAACACATTTTTCTTAAAAGAACCCCATGCATAGTTTTCAAAAATATTTTCCTCATACATTGACTTAACCTTCAAATTCCGCTTCATATGTCGCCTTGACATATCAGGCATCTCAACTTCATAAGCATTTTACATCATGTTTTGACCTAAGCACATCCAGTGCAAGGTTTTAAAACATCTTCAACTTCTAAAATTCATATGGGATCTTTTTAATTAGATCCTTGTGGATGATTATCGTTCAAATCAGAGTCCTTAATCGGATTCCTTATGTACCTTAATTCGAACACTTCGGTTCCTAGTAATCGAAATCGAATTTTCTTTTTGAATCTTTCTATCTTTATAGTTGGATTCTTGATAACGTTTAAAGTACCAAATGAAATCCACGGAATGGATTCCTAGTGTGCTTTAAATGCATGTACGCAATTTACAAGACAAATTAACGAACAATTTTGTGGTTATATGATATGTGTTTATGTGTTCTCCTCTATGTTTTTGTGTGTTACGATTTTCCAAATCCTCATAGGATCTTTCATATCTTCATATGAGAGATTCATAGTAGGATATTCAAAAGGTACTACCTTAAATCCTTATGGGCTTCTACCTGGTAGTTAAGACCCTTGGGTTATATAGTACCACTCCATGATTCTTAAGAGACCTTAAGTGGTCTAGTCAAAAAGATTGATTCACAATCTGGTTAAAGAATGACATCTAGTGATGTAGCGGAACAGACTCCTTGATAGTCTATTTAGATCATTTATTGATTTAATTTAAAGAACTCTATGGCGGTCTAGTCACACTCATCACTGGTTTGTTCATTTGGTTTTCCCCTACACACTATAAAATAGACTGTGTGAATTGTGCAAAGAATTATCTGATTATGGACGCGTACATAATTATGAAATTTAGTGCACAGAAACACAGTAAGATTTATTATGTGTAAGAACCGATAGTGACAACAATAACGAAATGAGAACGATGTAATGGAGGTACGGTGGACGCACCAATGACGCTTCATATACTTGTATATAAGTATCCCTCTTACATTGCAATCATGATGTTATTAAAGGTTACTAGAAGTTCAGAACCCTAACCAATATTGTTCGATCTTTTCAACCTCATGTTTTCAAGCTCTCACAAGTTTCCTCTAAATAAATTTCGGGACGAAATTTCCTAAAGTAGGGGAGACTGTAACACCTGTGCCTCCACGGCCATCAAACAAATACCAAACCAATGAAATATTGTATTTCATACTTGGGATTTGTAAAAATATGTGTATCGTTTGCACATATCGACTCTTGTTCGATTTCAAGCTTTAAATCGCTTTCTAGAGGGTTATACGCGCTCTGATGTGTAGATATAACCAGTTTAATCCAACGAACACTCTGGAAAAGTGAAATAGGCTTAACATACCTTAAATAACCTTTACATAACTTAGTTATAAGTTTTGGAAGGTTTGGTGTGGTGAAATCAAAGTTTAATCGCTTACAGGGACTAAAGTTGACAAACTGCGAAAGTATGCCAATTTGAACTGTAACAGACCTTCCGGAACATGAACATAAGTTAAACATACCATAAATATCCTTTACATAGCTTAGAAATAGGCTTTGAGGTGTTCGGTATGCTAAAATAAACTTTTGTGTCATTCAGGGACTAAAAGCGCCAAAAAGTGCACAAGTTTGCATTTTTACGCATAACTTACGTTCTGAATACATCTGGACATCCAAAAATTTATGTAAGCATGACTACATTATATTTTAGTGTTCGCCTTAAGAAAAATCCATGCGTCGCGTCATTTGGATCGTTTTTCGCGCTTATGCGCATTCCGCCGTAATTAAGCGAACATCGCGTTCGTACGGCCAAACGAACCGACATCGGAGATATTTTTGAGCATGTTTTGAGTTCCCTATACTTTAACTTCATTTTAGAGCCTTGAAATGAGGTTAACGGGGTTCAAACGCATCAAAAATCGCTTAAACGGGCTGCAGGGACTAAACCTGTCACTTTTGAAACTTTTCTGAAACAGGGGGGTCAGTGGCGTAGCGCGACTGCCTAGGCCCTTACCGTCGCGCTACGCGACTGCCTATTCTGGGCAGAAACATGCAGAAAACTCATTTTTCGCATTTTCGGGACCAGATTCGATGTATCGACAGCTGTTTACAGCTGTTAACCACTCCTAATCTCTCTTCCACATGTTGATACCCTATGGTTAGTGGCAATTTAGTCACCATAACATTCCGACACTTGTACGGTTGCGATTAAGGCACGTTTTCCATGAAACGATCTTAACGGTTCGGGTATTACTATAAATACCCCATCACCCCAACCTCATTTCTTACAAGAATTCTGATTTTGAGAGCTCTAAGTTGAAACCATTGTTTCATACCTGAGTTCTTGGATCGGGATTAGCATTCGGGGACCCTTCGTAAGTATTCTTTCGTTCTTTTCCTTATTTTACTGCTTTTCGAGTCAGAAAGTCAAACTTTGTTTGACTTTCAGCGTTGACCAGTAATGGTCAATGCGAAGTTCGTTTGAACTTCGCAACGTGAGTGTAATCACGTTGGTTATAGTCCCTTGGGACTATGCCCACTAATTACCACGTTGTCTAGGGTCGTAGGGTAGGCGATCTAATAAATCGCCTATACCTTCGAACTCGACCCATTTGGTCGATCATTAGGATCCGACCAAATACAGTAGGTGACCATAGTAGGTAGGGAATAACCTTCCGAGGTTATACCCTATGGTCACATCGTTTGAGTAGTTGTATGATAGGTAGTTTATATGCCTTAGGTAAATTACCAGAATACCCTTTTCATGTATAATTGGTAATTAAGCATATGTAACCTAAACTTTTGTCACATAACTGATTATGTAACATGTTTAGGCATATAACACTTGTCATAGGACTAGTTAGACGGTCCGAACGCGTTTCACGCGCACGACGCGTTAAAGTAGCATATGTTACCTTAATGGGTCGCGATGGGTCGAAAGCGCTTAGGTTTGGTCTCATTGTAGTATGTAGGCCTTGTTAAACCATATCATATGAGTTCCAACACTCATTTGGTTTACCAAGCCTCATCCTATCCGATCTCCCGATTTAAGTCCGGTTTATTTATATAGTTTAGATTTGCCGACTGATTCCGTGCTCTCTCTAGCTTTGTTTGGTTGTTGTTCAAGACCTCCAAGCATTCTCAGGAGAGTACATTCTTCCCCTATTTTACTGTTTCCAAACTGTTTTGGGGTGACTCATATGTGCTAAATGTTTTCGATGTTATAACGATGGTTTCAAAAACAATTAAGACGATTTATACAAAACTAATAACGATTTCATAAAGTGAACAAACTTGTTGGTTGTAGTTACATAACAAATGACATTCATTAGCAATGATCAAGCCGACCAGTATTAGGTTATGGTACCATAGGATCTGACAAATCCCGTTATTTACTACACCCGTGGTTATGTGTGGGTATGGTAGGTAGCGACTGAATCTGTAATTATTAATTTACCCTATGGAGGTTTGTTAATACGAAAACGAGAAGCGACGAAAACGAGAAGCGATGAAAGTCACGAAGGTTTGAATGTTATTAGCGAGACGACCTTATAAGTAGTTTCACGACCTAAAACGAATTAAACGATTTACGATTGGTTTTCACATGATGTTTTAACGATTGGGTTAACGATTGGGTTCAAAGCGATATACGATATTATTTTGGTTATACATATTACATGATTTACATTTGGGCATGAACATTACTTTGGTGGTTTGGTTTGGATTAAGTGATTAAGTAACAATGCGTGTGGAATATGATACAAGCATGGTGGATACGCCGCTGGTACTTCCTATATATAAGTGTTTGTATGGTATTACATATTGTAGCGTTATTTGAATCATTTCAGTTTGAGACATAGAACATTTTATACAAGTAACATACTTTTCACAAGACATTTATTTACAAACAACTTATCTTATACAAACTCATTTTACATGGTTATTCATTTAATCATGCATTATTCTCTTATTTATACATATCACTTGAACTTATCATTGTTTTTCAAATAATTTACTAAAACAAATGTTTTTGGGTTAAGAGTCATGGCTACAAGGTTTTACAAATTATAACCCGCTTGATTTGAGTTGGTTAATTAAGTTGCAATATTATACTCTTTTCAAAACAAGGTTTTTAAATAAAGTATTGCAACGTCTAAACTAGCCATGATTTCGACACTCCTACAAAACCTATGTACTCGCCAGCATTTCTTTGCTGACCTCGTTTTCACATATGTTTCAGGTATTGTTGAATGATATCGATTGATAAGATGCATGCTCACATAGGACTGGACAAGGCCTTAGTGACTCAATAACAATGATAGACTATGTTTAAATAGTGTATTTAGATTTCAAGACGATGTAATTATTCAATGTTTAATAAAACGAAACACTTTTTGGTATCCATGGTTATGAAACATTAATTCTGTTGCAACACGCCCCGATGTTTCCGCCGCGCTTTGTTGTTTTACGCGGTCGGGGTGTGACATCTGCCAGGGTAAACATCTGCTCATTTATATTTGACTTTACTTTAATACCTAGCAGCAGTTGTTGTTATCTTCCGTAATGCTTTTAGATCAGCAGATGTTTAAGGCTAATTACCGGGAAATTCAAATTCAAAAATGCATGGGAATAAATAATTAGCAATTAATGCATGTCATCAAGAAACTCCTGTCAATCATCCTTCTTATATAAGGCTTTGCTTCTCATTTCCCTCTTCATATTTCATCACGCTTTCATCTTCTCTGATTTTGAAATTGGAAATTTAATCACAATCTGAATTCTGAATTAGAAGCATGTCAATATCAGTTGACAGTAACAATCTTAGTTTTGTTAACGATTTGAATCCTGGGAAAGATATGTGGAAGATGAAAGCGAGAATTCTTCGAAAATGGAATCAGGGTTATAAGATGGATCTCATCTTCATTGATGAAAAGGTAATTTGTATCTCTGCTTTTCCGTTTTATTAGAGAATATAGTGGTGTATGCTAAGAAGATACTTTCTTTAAATGTTCTTCAGGGTGCTAAGATTCAAGCAGGTATTAAGACTCATCTGATACCTGTTTTTGATGGACAGCTTCAAGAAGATGATGTTGTAATTCTGTCAAACTTTGGTGTTGGTGAGAATAAAGATTTATATAAAGTAGTAGTGCAGCCTTATAAAATCAACTTTTATAGATGCACAACTGTTACTCCTGTGAGAGATTGGCAAGGTGTTGAGTATGGTTTCAACTTCAGAGCTTATGAAGATATTCTTCAAGGAGAGGCGTTAAACGCTTTGAGTGTTGGTAGTGTATATTTTTATAATCATGTCTTGCTTGTATAATATTAGAGAGTTTTACTTATATTATTGTATAATGTGATCATATAGATGTTGCTGGATCTGTGATTTGTTGTGGAGATCTTGAAATCTTTAATCAACCTCCAAAGGAGACTGAGAAGATGAATTTCGATATTGAAGACTTGGAGTAAGTTCTTTTTTACATGTGTAGTCATGTACTGATCATTGTTTGTATTTAATGATGTTAATAAATAAGATGAAGAATGTTGGTATTTAATGTGGGATCATGGTAATAAATGAGATCTATAGTGTTTGTATGTAATGTTGAATCATGGTAATAAATGAGATCTACAGTTTATTCTTAGTGAATATGGTAGTTAATTTTTGGCTCATTTGCTACTTTAATAAATGTCATAATTTTCCTTTGATTTTCTGTTTTTATTCATTCAATGTTGTTTTGATATTAGAGATTTGTAAAGAAATGGTCATAAATTAGTCTTTAGTATATCCTCATATGAATATTCGTTTCATGTAGGGGTAAGGTTTTGCGGTGTACTGCGGTGTACTGTGATGGCTGTTATACAGCATGGAAAGTGTAAGGAATGGAAAGGTATTTTTGTTACTTTCTGCAAATCATAACTATACTGTTTATTTCTGGCAATATAAAGACAAGTATACATTAAATATCTATATACTTTTCCATGTAGGTGAATATACTGTTCAATGTGATAAGTTTGCAACACGATTTTTTCTAAATGAAGAAATTGATTAAGTTAATGAGCAAAGGAGGAGGTAATTTGTCAATGTAATTTCTCTTGTATATAGATGTTCAAGTCAAACACTTGGTTTCATGTTATTTGTATACTAATTCTAATCATTTGTGGTATTCAAAAGGCTTATACTGAAGTTTGGACAAGGGAGTGGTTCTACTTCTCAAACAATACTATCGTCTCAGAGTGTTTTTCCATTTCATAAAGAATTTGTAACTGGTGGTGTGAAGAAACATGTTGATGAGATTAGTGAGATAGAAAAGGTTTCACATCTTTTTATATAGTTTGGTTATTTGTTTGGTTTGTCACCTGAATGTTTTTACAGGAAGTGTCTTGAGTTTTTACAGGAAATATCTTGTTTTGTGGTTGCGACAATTAAGATTGTGCAAGAAGAGTATGGTTGGTTTTATGCTGCCTGTCTTAAGTGTTTCAAGAAGGTGATGGGTAAAAGTGAATACTTGTAGAATGTTGAAAATGTTTCAGATGATATTGTTCGATTGCCCGCGACTTCTTTGGTTTATCCCAAATGTCATAGTGAATGTACATCGATCACCACAAAGTAAGCAATGATGATTATTTAGCGTTATATTTATATAAGTAACATTCTAAGACTGATATTTGAATATAGTTTTGTAGTTTACTTAGTTAGTTGTGTATATTTCATGTTCAAGGTGCAAGTGCGGGTGCAGGATGAGAGTGGTAGTGTTTCTTTTGTTATGTTTGATAGAGATGTTCAGAAGCTTCTTGGATTAGCAGCGAGTGACATAAGAGAGAGGCAGGTTAAGGCCAATGATACTAGATTCCCTCATGAGATATTTTGATTGGTTGATAAGAAGGCTGCTTTTAAGATTGATGTTTCAGAGTTCAATCTTAAAAATGACTATCGTGTTTATACTGTGCAAAAAACATGTGATGATCCAGTAATAATTGCTGAGTTGGTTGGTGGAGATGGTAATGGTGATGAAAATACCGATGATGTAGCATATAAAATTACTCTTTCAATCTATTTATTTTTCTCTCAAGTTTTAAACACTGGATTCTGCACTTTTTTATATGATATCATATATTATGATCCTTTAGGTTACTCAAGAGGTAGCTGACATTAAAGATGTTAACCATTCAGAATCTTCCCAGGTGTCTGCTGAACGAACTTCAAGGGTGAGTATTTATTTTTAAAGTATGTTTAGTATGTTTAAACAGAGTTGATTATTTTATTAAATGAGATCAATAGTTGTTTTTTGATCTGTTGCAAGGATGCTGTCTCTGTTACGGCCGACTCTTCAGCCGTTGAAGTTGAAAAGGATTCTGGATCAAGTCCCAATGGAAAATGGATGGCTCAAGATGCTGATGTTGTCAACGTTGGTAAGCTATCCACTAATGTGAGAAGAACCCGGAAGAAGCTGACTAAGCTCAACAATTAGATGCTTATAAAAAAACAATTCTTATGAGAGATAAGTAGAAACCACTTATTTTTTAAGAATCCTTGTGGATTTTATTTATGTCTGTTAACTGTTGTTTTAACAAACTGTGGTTAAAAGTTTGGTTTGTAAGGGATACAATGATGAATATGGTATGTAATGTCTACGGTTTGAATATCAAGTAAGGTTAACCTTTTGTTTGTTATATAATATTGTTATTATAAATTATATACATTTTTGGTGATATTGATGGACTGGATAAGTAGTAGGGTTGTATATTATTGTTAGATTGATGAATGAAAATTTAATCAATTGGTTAGTCGGAAAACTGTTGGGGTCTGAGATACATTAACATCTGTTAGAAGCTAAGCACTGTTATAGCGTGCTAACATCTGTTAACCCCTAAGCACTGTTAAAGATCTGTTAAAGGCTAACCACTGTTATAGCGTGCTTCAACAGACTTTATGAGCTGTTGATCATCATCTGTTAAAGATCTTATATTATAGATCTTATGTTGAATTGTGTAATATTTGTTGGTGCACAGAAGAACTTAGGTTCATCATACATTTTGCTTCATCAGTCTTTGTCTTAACAGACCTTTTGGATCATCAACAGAGTTTGTTTGGCTCATGAGCTGAGGTTGTTTGGTTTAACAGAGTTTTCTTTCAACAGTGGTTGTTTTCAACAGACGTTTCTTAGAAAAGTTTAGCGAAACAGATGTTGAGTTTGTCCCTTTGGTAGGAGCAGATTTTTAAAACACTGTTATTTGTAATTACAAGTTGTATACTATTTTATTAATTTTGAGTCTTATATTTTTTTTTGTTGAGTGACCGGGAAATGTAATGGAAAATAGTAATGTTGAGATGCAAAATATAGTAATGTTTACTTGAAAAATATAAAAAGGTAAAACCACAAAGTTTTGAAAGTATATACTAAGACTACATAACTTCATTCTTAAGTTAGTTTTCAAAGAAGAAATTTGTCCATCAAACATGTCAACTAAAACATAAATTATTAAAGGCTGAAAAGATGTTCAAAGACTATGTCAACAAACTTCAAAGTGTATTTTATCTCCTGTTATACTTTTTTCTTCGACTATCTCAAACCTCAGCTTTTTCCCCACAGATATTCCCGTTTCATCCAAGATACGATGCCAGTTTGTATGCATCACTAGATGGTTGTTATCGTCAGGTCTTCTAGGATCTCTCCTAACAACCAGCTGTACCAAAAACTTCACATGACCAGATGACAGCACAGCTCTAAGGTAATCATTTAGCTGGTGTTCTCGAACAAAGTTTCTCGGTATTGCCTGTAAAGGAAAATTCTTTCTTTAGTTATTCATTCAAAACATCATATTCTTTATGTAATAATAGATAGATCCAACATTATAAGTAAAATCAACCATATTTGTCACACCCCCAAAATCCACATGCGGAGTACCACCGCTTGGAGGCGTGACCGACCAGGATCTTAGCCACTAATTATTTTGAACGGATTAGTTATTGTTATGAACATTAGCATAATTAGTGACCTAATTTAATTTTTTTCAAAACATAGTTTAAGTTCACAGCGGAAGGGAAAAGGATACATATCATAATTTAAACCCGCAAGTTGTTCATACGAAACTTACGAACCACGCACTCCATCCGATTGCAACGTCCGTCCAGAGCTGTATCGAGCAACCTGCAAAGCATGCAGTAGAGTGTCAACATAACGTTGGCGAGTTCACGTGTTTGTAGTTTTCTAGTTTTTAATTCCAAAAACTTGTTTTAACTAGTTAATTTATCCGTTTATACATGCGATGGGGAGCTACCCCATAAGTAAGCGACTAAACTGTTTTTACAATACCGAATACTATTCATCCGTACGTTTCCGTAGAGTGCCCCGTTTGTCAATGTTCTATCATCATTGACGGTTGCCAGAGTACATTAGTTCACGACCGATCCCATACCTTGGCACGGTGTGAGGTTGGTGAGACCTAAATAGCGCTATCAACTAATAACCCGTTCGCCTGGCCCCGGCGACTAATCGGTATTAAGAAGTGAGGACTTGAGTGATAGAGTTTTGTTTAGTGTTGCTTGTTGCATCCAGTATAAACAGTAATTAACTAAAAGTTCCCAGTAACAAGGGAAGTAAGTAAGTTTGTTCCCAGTAACAAGGGAAGAAAAGTAAGTTTGTATCCCTCATAAGGGGATAGCGTTGTTACCCGTATCCCACACAAGGAGATAGAAATACCGTATCCCGCACAAGGAGATAGTAAGCAATCCCAAACCAGGAAAAGTGTTTTGTTCCGTTTCCCAATCCACCGGGAACGCATGCTTTAAGTAAAAAGTAGTGAACTCACCTTTGCTTTGCTCGGTAATTAATTTACTCGTGTTACGTTGGTCAACCATACCCTATTATGGTTATTGAATATTTATTAGGTTCGTATGCAAGTAATGTCACGTATAACTACACGTATCTAACACATAGCACGTAAGTCATACTAGCATATATGTTATTGGGCCTATCCTAGCATGCAAACAGTTAAACAGTAACAGTTAAACATTAATAGTAACACGTAGTTCAAAACATCAGTTTGTGCGGCCCAATAACTAAGCAGAGTAGTCCAGTCGAAACCGGGTGGTCTCGAATCGAGAACAAGAGGTCTCGAGTCGCAACCATGAAGTTCCGAGTCGCAACCAGACGGTCTCGAGTTGTCATGTTTTGGTTGCGAGTCGCAACCGGGCGGTCTCGAGTTATCATGTTTTGGTTGCGAGTCGCAACCGGGGGTTTCGAGTCGCAACCGGAGGTTTCGGCTTGTCATGTTTTGGTCTCGAGTCGCAACCTTACGGTCTCGACTCGCAACCACCACCGAAGCTTCTAGACCCCTTATCCAATTCGGTACTATCAACCAAAATTTCATTAACATGTACTATCCAATCGGATTTTATTAACATGTCCCCTATACCGTACACTCCTAAATTTAGATCAAAACACAGAAATTTCAAATATTCACAACACGTTTCAATAATTCATCATTTAGGTTTTTCAAATATTCATCACATATTCAAATTATTCATCATGTTCATATCTCTAAACGAATCCAATCAACCATTGCCTAATACTGCTTTATCACTACCTTCCAACCAAAGCATATGCAGCCATTCTATCACAAAAACCACGCTATCATGCACCCTGAGCATCACCAATCAGCATTATTCCATCAACAAGTATTACCATGATTTTGTTAACAAGTTCATCATATTCTCATTTGAACGGTTCATCATTAGTATTTACACATTCCTTTCATGACCCCAAGACTACAAGAAACATAAGGCACACACACATGTATATATATATATATTTCAAAACATCACATAGTCATCATATAAACATTTGATTCAAAAGAATCATATCATTGTGATCATCAGTAATAAACAAAGAATATGCACCACATCCGTACACCCCAATCATGTGCACACTTTTCTTATTCCAAATTTACAAATCTATTATCATAATCTATTACCAATCACAGACAATCATGGAGGATAAGAATACAAAACTAACATATTGCAAACATTAACCAAACAAAAACAATTTGTCAGTTCTATCTTGGTCATTATCACTAGTCAAAAATCATCGATCATTCAACACACATTTTCCATTTTGTAATGTACAACCACAGAGGATTTAAAACAATTACAGCTGAATATAAACTGACCTAGTGACCCGTCACCGGTTGTGACCGCTGCTGTCGTTCATTTCCGTTACTTACTGGCGCCCAGCACCACCTCTTTGCTGCCCCCAAACAACCACCTCCGCCGCCACTCAACGGAACCACCACGCTGCTAATTCAGGTCCGAAATTCTATGACCAACAATAAACACCCATGTCTGTCTCCGACACTGCCGGACATCCGCGTATACCCGCCGTCGATCACCGAACTCTGACTGTCTATCTTTCTCTTGCTAAAATTGACATCATCGAGAGGCAGGGGTATGCGTGGAATCGAGACAAGAAGGAAGGGGGGTTTTCGTGGAGGCTCGTTGGAGGAAGAACGGCGTCGGTGTTTGCCGTAACCCGGCTACGGTTGCCTATGATTACAGGGAAGTGATGAGAGCAGAGAGTTTAAGAGCTTGCAAGGGGTTTTGGGTGTGCGATCGGATAAGGTAAGAGTGAGGAGGAGGTAGGAAGTGCGGGTGTGTGGTCGGAAAAAGAGCCGGAGCTCGCCGGAATGCCTATCTCCGGTGACCGGAGATTTAGAGAAGGAGAGTGGACATGGAATCTCTAATGTTCGGCTGAGAAGAAAAAGGAGGGGTTAGGGTTTTTACAAAAAAAATGATAAGTAGTTTATATAGTGTAGGGTTTTAGGGGGTTTAGGTAAGTGGGCTTGGGCCTAACCCAAGTGTGCGTGGATTAAGTGTCTAGCTCAACAAACAGGCCCGATTACAATTAAGTAGATGTGTCAATATTTAAAACTCTCATCGCGGTTTATTATTATTTCGAAAATAATAAATAATAATAATAATAATATCGATATAAATGGATGTGCGCGTTACTAAAATGCCCTTCTCTTGACAACGAGAGTACGGGTTGTCACATTCTCCCCATGTTACAGGAATTTCGTCCTCGAAATTAAAGCAAAAGTCATACATACATACATACACGCAGTTTACAAAAAGTTCACAAGATAAACATGTGAGCCACATGGCACATAACATCACATAGCACGAAAAATCACGTAGCACCAGATCCACAGAACGAACATGCAAGCCACGTAGCAAATACAGTCATGTAGCACGTAAATTCACTTAACATTAGATTCACAAAGTCATACGTATCTCACACAGTACGAATTTTCACAGACTTAGTTAAAACATCCAAGAAACGTATAGGGAAACCCGAAGTGTCACATTATCCCCAAGTTCAAGAAATTTCGTCCCGAAATTTAGCGCGCAACCACTGACAAGCTAGTTTGTTTAAACGTTTTCGTGGGGTGTCACATCATCCCCTTGTTGGCTTGAAATTTCTTCTTAGAAATTTCAGTTGTAGCTTCAGTGCTGGAAGTAATGTTTGCAGACAGCTGGGGATACGTGCGCATCATCTGGTTTTCTCATTCCCAGGTAAACTCTAGGCCATGGCGTGAGTTCCAACGAACTCGGTCTGTTGGTTACCCTACGCTCGAGGGTTTCGATTTCTTGATTCCTGTTCTCAGCCGGTTTCTCAATGAAGCGTAGCCGGTTGCTGATCACGAGTTCCCAAAAAGGTACAATGAAAGTTTCGTCGGACAGACACTTCTTCAAATTAGGCACGTGAAGGACGTTGTGCACCACATTCAGCTTTTCAGGCAGGTTTAGTCTGTAAGCAACTTTACCGATCCTCTCGGTAATTTCGAATGGTCCAATTCTTTGCGGATTGAGCTTACCACACCCTTCCAGGGTGAAACTTTAAGTAGGACCCAGTCTCCGACTTGGAGTTCTAGAGGTTTCCTACGCTTATCTGCGTAGTCTTTCTGACGGTCTAGAACTGCCGCCATACGTTGTCAGTTTTGGGCAATCCTACCCGTTGCGTTAAGTTCAAGTTCTGGGTTGGCAATTTGGCTTCCGCCCATCGTAGAGGTGACTGGCATTTGCGTTCGCGTAATGCCTCAAATGGTGCTGCCTGAATGCAAGTGCGGTAGTAGTTGCCGGAAGAGAATACTACAAAAAGGAAGTGTCACTCGTATCCACGGTCGATAACACGTGTTCTTAGCATGCCTTTGAGTGTTTGTATGGTGCGTTTGGCCCAGTCATCAGCTTGCGGGCAATAAGCGGTGCTCATGCCTAACAGTGAGCCCAAAAGTCTTTCATGCACAGCCTTGCGAAGAATCGGATGCAAAACGTGGGTTACGATCAGGTAAAAGAAAAGTTGGCATCTCGTGCCTAGTATCTACTTCTATCAAGTAGATGGTTGCAAGTTCGGAAAAACTTGTCGGTTTCTTTGGTCGCGTAAAGTCACCGGCAAATATTTCATCGATGCCCTGGGATAGGAGAGGATAGGAGCACCTCATGGCTTATCTTTCAACTGTTGGAACGGCGAATTGCTGACATTTCTCTACGGTTAGGTGATGCTCCCTCAAGTTTATACCGTGGGGTTGCGTATACGGTCGAGAAATGCGGGCTTTAGCGTAAAGCGGTTTGTGTCGTAGAACTTCCAAGGTAAGACGTAGGAGTCGTTCGGATCCCTACGGGTTCTTGGAGTAGGTTCAGATGTCATCGAAGGAAAGAGGCGTCGAATTTTGACTGGATAGAATAATTTCGAGCGTCATAACTGAGTGTTGATTGTACCGAGTTCGTAGAACAGTGCTTATGATACCCGTTACCCCTGGGGTGTCCTTGGCTCGTTGCTCCAACGAGTAACATTCGTAGGAAGTAATTTATCCAAACGGAGATTTGTGCAGGGTAGAGTAGGATAAGAATCAGGGAATTCATAACACGAGTAGCGAGGTAATGTTTGAAGGGTAGTCAACGTTGGTGCGTTCAATTTGGGACAAAACATAAAAGGCTTGGTGGTCGGCAATAAGGATTTATCTGGTGTCGATGAGGTAGATGGCCGTACATAAGCCGTCGTTTTGCCGATAAGAGGTGTTACGTCGGTATGAACGGCACAACAAGAACCAATGATAGAGAAGGACGGTCGTCGTATGAGTCGGGGGGGGGGGGGGGTTTAGGTTCACTAAAACTTCTAACAAGATGTTCTGAGCTGAGCCGCATGTGAAAAACGAGTTTGTGATCTCCCAAACCGGTAAGTAACCAAATTTGAATAGACTACCGAAGTCGTGAGGACGAGTCCGAAGTAGTGCTTGTGTCGTCGAAAGGCTTCCATGTAAGGTAATAAAATCAAGTCTGAAAGGATACGTTCGGATCACACGTCACGATTTTTAAGATTCAAGAAGTTTATTGACTAGCAGTCGAGCTCGCTGAATTTCCCCAAACTAGAGGGAAATCTGATCAAGGTCTCAGTATGAGGGGGGGGTCGACGTGAAACTGAGAAAACAGGCTTTCAGGAAAGTACGATTGAAGTAACACATTGTTGAATTTCAAAGGATAAAAAGTTTGCTGACTAAAGGTCGAGTTTGTTGAATTCACCAAACTGAAGAGAGATCTGGTCAATGTTTCTATACGAAGAAACGTGGATGTCGTGATAAGGAAACGATAGGAGCGGGGATACTATCTGGGCAGTAAACGCGGATTCGTACGAAAGCTGGCGAAAGGATTCACAGAATCAGGAAAGTCGTCAGACAATAACAGTTCTGACAAATGGAGGATAGGGTAAGCGTCAAGGTCGCCGTACTCGTCGGTGGGTTGACTGGCTCGTGTCTTCGTCTAGCCACGCTTCCAAATACGCCGGTTTGTAAGAAAATTATCAATTCTTTGGGTTTTGGGGCGTGCTAAGGCATAAGGTTGTACTTGAATAGGGGTTAACCATGTAACGAGGGATTAGGGAGAAATAATTATGTGGTCAATGGAAAGGTGAGACGATTGCTGGCACTACAATAAGAAGCATACACCACGCATGCTTTTCGTGTTCGAGACGAGCAAACGGAAACCCAAAAGGTGTAGACTTACTAGAATGCTTCAAGAATCTAGGTGATCAGTCGTATGAGGGAACAAGTCTCACTACTTAAGTCGAGAAAAGAAATACGCAAGTAAAAAGGATGCGAATGACGTCGTCGTTCTTTCTAATATTTCACGATATAGGGGTGGCTTCCCTTCGTCGGTTCGTTCTCGTAACTTCTCTGTGTGCTTCGTAGCAGGCCTTCCCTGGGCAGGCCTATCGAGTGAACGTCCCTCGCGTCGAGTGGCAGTCCAGGGATGATATCAGGAAATACGTGGACGAGTGCTTGGAATAAATGGGTTCCCTGCCCATAGTGTATTGTGGTTTCGAACCAGGTTTAGGAGGACTCGCTCCTGTTTAACACGTAACACGCTAGCCTAGCCTTCGTATGATCCACTGTGTTAAATACTAAATATACGCACATATATGCTAATTATATACATACACACATGCGTATTCACACACATAAGTTATGCACAAGTAAAAGTTCGTTAGTCTACCATTACCAGGTGAGCATCTGAAGTTGACGAACCTTGCAATCCGGAGTGTGGTGTCGTTTTGGTTCACACTAAAGAGCGGTTATAGTCTGGTTTCCATATAAAAATATTTTTATTTCCCAAGCCAAAAATATTTTATATTTAAAACCTAGTTCGCTATAACCAATGGCTCTGATACCAATCTGTCACACCCCCAAAATCCACATGCGGAGTACCACCGCTTGGAGGCGTGACCGACCAGGATCTTAGCCACTAATTATTTTGAACGGATTAGTTATTGTTATGAACATTAGCATAATTAGTGACCTAATTTAATTTTTTTCAAAACATAGTTTAAGTTCACAGCGGAAGGGAAAAGGATACATATCATAATTTAAACCCGCAAGTTGTTCATACGAAACTTACGAACCACGCACTCCATCCGATTGCAACGTCCGTCCAGAGCTGTATCGAGCAACCTGCAAAGCATGCAGTAGAGTGTCAACATAACGTTGGCGAGTTCACGTGTTTGTAGTTTTCCAGTTTTTAATTCCAAAAACTTGTTTTAACTAGTTAATTTATCCGTTTATACATGCGATGGGGAGCTACCCCATAAGTAAGCGACTAAACTGTTTTTACAATACCGAATACTATTCATCCGTACGTTTCCGTAGAGTGCCCCGTTTGTCAATGTTCTATCATCATTGACGGTTGCCAGAGTACATTAGTTCACGACCGATCCCATACCTTGGCACGGTGTGAGGTTGGTGAGACCTAAATAGCGCTATCAACTAATAACCCGTTCGCCTGGCCCCGGCGACTAATCGGTATTAAGAAGTGAGGACTTGAGTGATAGAGTTTTGTTTAGTGTTGCTTGTTGCATCCAGTATAAACAGTAATTAACTAAAAGTTCCCAGTAACAAGGGAAGTAAGTAAGTTTGTTCCCAGTAACAAGGGAAGAAAAGTAAGTTTGTATCCCTCATAAGGGGATAGCGTTGTTACCCGTATCCCACACAAGGAGATAGAAATACCGTATCCCGCACAAGGAGATAGTAAGCAATCCCAAACCAGGAAAAGTGTTTTGTTCCGTTTCCCAATCCACCGGGAACGCATGCTTTAAGTAAAAAGTAGTGAACTCACCTTTGCTTTGCTCGGTAATTAATTTACTCGTGTTACGTTGGTCAACCATACCCTATTATGGTTATTGAATATTTATTAGGTTCGTATGCAAGTAATGTCACATATAACTACACGTATCTAACACATAGCACGTAAGTCATACTAGCATATACGTTATTGGGCCTATCCTAGCATGCAAACAGTTAAACAGTAACAGTTAAACATTAATAGTAACACGTAGTTCAAAACATCAGTTTGTGCGGCCCAATAACTAAGCAGAGTAGTCCAGTCGAAACCGGGTGGTCTCGAATCGAGAACAAGAGGTCTCGAGTCGCAACCATGAAGTTCCGAGTCGCAACCAGACGGTCTCGAGTTGTCATGTTTTGGTTGCGAGTCGCAACCGGGCGGTCTCGAGTTATCATGTTTTGGTTGCGAGTCGCAACCGGGGGTTTCGAGTCGCAACCGGAGGTTTCGGCTTGTCATGTTTTGGTCTCGAGTCGCAACCTTACGGTCTCGACTCGCAACCACCACCGAAGCTTCTAGACCCCTTATCCAATTCGGTACTATCAACCAAAATTTCATTAACATGTACTATCCAATCAGATTTTATTAACATGTCCCCTATACCGTACACTCCTAAATTTAGATCAAAACACAGAAATTTCAAATATTCACAACACGTTTCAATAATTCATCATTTAGGTTTTTCAAATATTCATCACATATTCAAATTATTCATCATGTTCATATCTCTAAACGAATCCAATCAACCATTGCCTAATACTGCTTTATCACTACCTTCCAACCAAAGCATATGCAGCCATTCTATCACAAAAACCACGCTATCATGCACCCTGAGCATCACCAATCAGCATTATTCCATCAACAAGTATTACCATGATTTTGTTAACAAGTTCATCATATTCTCATTTGAACGGTTCATCATTAGTATTTACACATTCCTTTCATGACCCCAAGACTACAAGAAACATAAGGCACACACACATGTATATATATATATATATTTCAAAACATCACATAGTCATCATATAAACATTTGATTCAAAAGAATCATATCATTGTGATCATCAGTAATAAACAAAGAATATGCACCACATCCGTACACCCCAATCATGTGCACACTTTTCTTATTCCAAATTTACAAATCTATTATCATAATCTATTACCAATCACAGACAATCATGGAGGATAAGAATACAAAACTAACATATCGCAAACATTAACCAAACAAAAACAATTTGTCAGTTCTATCTTGGTCATTATCACTAGTCAACCACAGAGGATTTAAAACAATTACAGCTGAATATAAACTGACCTAGTGACCCGTCACCGGTTGTGACCGCTGCTGTCGTTCATTTCCGTTACTTACTGGCGCCCAGCACCACCTCTTTGCTGCCCCCAAACAACCACCTCCGCCGCCACTCAACGGAACCACCACGCTGCTAATTCAGGTCCGAAATTCTATGACCAACAATAAACACCCATGTCTGTCTCCGACACTACCGGACATCCGCGTATACCCGCCGTCGATCACCGAACTCTGACTGTCTATCTTTCTCTTGCTAAAATTGACATCATCGAGAGGCAGGGGTATGCGTGGAATCGAGACAAGAAGGAAGGGGGGTTTTCGTGGAGGCTCGTTGGAGGAAGAACGGCGTCGGTGTTTGCCGTAACCCGGCTACGGTTGCCTATGATTACAGGGAAGTGATGAGAGCAGAGAGTTTAAGAGCTTGCAAGGGGTTTTGGGTGTGCGATCGGATAAGGTAAGAGTGAGGAGGAGGTAGGAAGTGCGGGTGTGTGGTCGGAAAAAGAGCCGGAGCTCGCCGGAATGCCTATCTCCGGTGACCGGAGATTTAGAGAAGGAGAGTGGACATGGAATCTCTAATGTTCGGCTGAGAAGAAAAAGGAGGGGTTAGGGTTTTTACAAAAAAAATGATAAGTAGTTTATATAGTGTAGGGTTTTAGGGGGTTTAGGTAAGTGGGCTTGGGCCTAACCCAAGTGTGCGTGGATTAAGTGTCTAGCTCAACAAACAGGCCCGATTACAATTAAGTAGATGTGTCAATATTTAAAACTCTCATCGCGGTTTATTATTATTTCGAAAATAATAAATAATAATAATAATAATATCGATATAAATGGATGTGCGCGTTACTAAAATGCCCTTCTCTTGACAACGAGAGTACGGGTTGTCACAATATTAAAAGTAGATATGTAAATACCAAGCTGTGTGTCTCTAAAACATGGTATTCAAACTGTTTTTTATAATGTGGACGCTTTTTGCGGTGTTGGTGATTGGTACGGCTGCAGTGATGTTTTGTCTCCCCGTGAAGTCCAATCCCGTCTTTGTTAAAAACCTTCACAGTGAAGTTAAAGTCGTCTTCATGAGTACTTCCCATCCATTGAAACAGCAGTTGGCAGCTTTTCGCAATGTCATTTTCGAAGCAAAAAGTTGTCCATCCTGGTCCCATAAAACCAGCAACCAATCCCTCTTTGTTTTCAGGAGAGAAAACATAATACACATCAACTTTACTACCCTGCTTTGGTCCATGTACTTTTGCAACCAAGTTATCAATTTTTAATCTCCTCTCCGACAACAGCTACAGCAAATCGTGTGGTAAATGCTATAATTTTCATACATTTCAGAAATGTAATATTAGATTTTATATAGGATACAAAATATAAATTAGAAGTTTTTCTAACAGTCCAAAAGAAACACTGGCAATATATAAAAATAAGGTAGCAATTTTTAACCTGCTTGCAGTATGTTTCTTCTTCAGCCTGTATCAAGCAACCATAAACATAATCTCTGTTCGAGCCATCCTTTCTAATCTCCAGTCCCTCATTGTTAAAAACATTTATCTCAAATTTTGCTTCCTTCAATTTTTTTAAACACAACTTGTCTATGTTGTTATTTCTATAAGTTTCAACAAACCGAGTCCATTCTGGCCCGTTTATCCTCTTACTTTTATGACCGATTCTCTGTACTGCAATCTTATACTTAAAACCCATATAATCAACCAATTTTATTACTTTACACTTTCTTGTTTATTGGTTACTCATTATCCTTGGAGGTACCTATGTATATAAAATACACAACATTTAATATATTTTAAATTTATAAATACAGTTTTTAGCATACAATTGTGATTTGAGCTAATTTGTTCTAAGAATATAGCTTACCAATCCCTCATTTAGGTCTATCAATTCAGAGACATTGATAATTATCATAAGCTCCATCAGAAAGTAAAAAATACAATAACAGTTAAATATTAAAACATAAATTCAATTGTATCTGAAAAGCATTCTATTTAAGATATAAAAAATATCCAACACTCTGTAGGACCAAACTTATATGTTGTGTACTTCAATATGGTCCCTACAACCAACAATATGAATCTAACACTGTGTAAGATCAAATTTATATTCTTGTATAATTAAAAAGTATTATATGGCAATAAAGTTTTCAAATATCCATGTTTGTGTCAACTTCAAACTTCAGTTTTTTTCAGCAGACAAGGCTATATTCACTTACAAATCAGACATATGAGTACTATAAACTGATTGCAGAATATTTTATCAAAATTAATATTGATAGAACAAATGTATCAACACTACATGGCAGTTCATACAATAATTCTAAAATCATCCGTAAAATTTACAACCAAATATTTATGAAACAATAACATTTCAGATTGTTATCTAGATGGAATGAATCAAAATGTAACTAAATAGGTTGATATAAATCTTATTATAAAATAAAGAAAACAAGTTCATATAAGTTTATCTATTTTAACATCAGTAGATTATGATTTTGATGTTTATATAAATTGAAATGAGGAAACTGAAAGGAACATGTCAAATCATACCTATAAAATACACAATAGAACAAAAAAAAACACCTGATCTAAAACTTTAAACTTCTGATCGTCAAGTCTGAAGAAGAAGAAACTGTAGAGTTTTTTCGCCGGAGAAGAAGAGGTGAGATTGTATTGGGATTGTTGAAAATAAGATATTTATATATTAACTTGTAATTGTTTATTTATTTAACTTATAATAATCTTTAACATCGGGATTTAAAAACTATTTTTAATTATATAAATATATTAAATTAATAGATAAGTTTTTCGTATTTAACATTTTAAATTTATAGTCAAGCAGTGGTTGCTGCTGTGAAAAAATTGCCCTATTTTAATGTAAAAGGGGGTAAAGTATAAATTTTACAAAACTTAATTTCAACCAACCAGTGTAAATGTAACATGTGTATTAACTCCATTTAATATAATTTTCATCTCCATTATTGAATATAAGCTCTAGAAAACATATTCGAAAGTTTTCTCAAATAACTTTCTTATCAAAATCGGTAAGGTTCAATTGCATAATATAGATTACACGCTATAAAGCCAAGTATTATTTCTTTGAATTTATTGTTTGTATTATAAATGTTAGATTAATCATTATTTGATGTTATGAGTATGTTTTTGTCACTGACGGCGTTTCATATTCTTTCTTGAAGCAAATAATAGTTGTTGTAATCCGGTGTATTTTTATCGATTAAGTACTGCATTAACTTAAATGAAGTTACTGATTGCATTCTCTGTCACAATTTGTGCATGCATCTTCGTGATGTTGTCTTCTACATTAAGATTGATAAATCAACCATATAATTTTTGGTTGATGCTCATTTGCTTAACTGTTGTGAGAGATGATGATTTTCGTTTTAAGCTTTGTTTTTATACAAATAATCCGGTTAATATTTGGTACTTTTGTTTTTTAAGCGCTGATTTAGTTTAAGGGATGTTAGTGATGTCTATTTTATAATGTTGTTTGTCTATGACTTTTGTTGGATGTTGTTCATCATTATAATGTGACATCTGTGCTTGTGTTATTTTTGTACAAACTCTGAACAATTCAAATATCAATAAAACAATGTGTTTTGACCCTAATATTTGTTTATTTATGTTTGACATTTTGCACATTTTGATTTTTGATCAATTTTAAACTCTATATCGCTTTCTGGAAAGTTATACGCAAACTGATGCGTAAACGTAATCAGTTTAACGCGACAAACACTCCGGAACATGACTATTTGCGTCAAACTACAAAAGTCTGTCGTTTCGTATGGCAACGTACATTCCAGAACATGATCATAAGCCAAACATACCATAAATAACCTTAACATAGCTTAGAAATAAGCTTTGAGGGGTTCCGCATGCGAAAATGCACTTATTTGATCAAACAGAGACTAAAAGCGTCAAAAACGGCGTAAGTTTGCATTTACGCGCATATCTTACGTTCTGACCACATCCGGACATCCAAAAATTTTTGTATTCACTAAATATTTTATCTTAGTGATCGGAATGCAAAAATACCATTCTTCGCTTAATTTGGATCGTTTTCGCGTCTGTTCGAGTGTAACACCCCAACCCGGAAGGGCTGACGTGTCACAATAACAGTGATATCATAAACAAAAGTCATAATTCCATTTATTTATTTGATAAGGATACAACCACATAACAACGAAACTTAAGGTTAATATACAAGTGGAAACATTCGACTTTATTAACTAATATCTTCAGATTTATTCCTAGGCTTTATTCTTCTCTCTTTTCCCCGCCCAAAGTAACATGCAGACCTGTATATACAAAAATTTACGGAATGAGCCGAATGCTCAGTACGGAATAATAGGCTCAAATAACAATTAACGCTTTATAGAAATGTTATCCGAAGGGAACTTATTGTGAAAATGATACGATGCAAAAACATAATTTCATAAACATATCTTACGGATGTACCCATGAGCAAACTTAAAACGTGACAATACACAGGTAGCTACTCCTGCATAATTATCACATGAGATGGCGAATTGGCATACCCGTTATCCACCTCCTTATACTTAAATCCTAGGATCGATCCATACGCCTCCTAATAGCTTATATGTACCACACTTGTACTTAAGAGACGCCGTGAACTAATCTCTCCGTCACGGATGAAGCACATGATGTCGATGCCGCAACAACATGCTCGTGGGACACTCCACGAGAAGCGATACTCAGGGTATCAGAGTACAAATGGTCTTATTCACATAACTTATAAAACTTATTTTCATAACAAAACGGAACATATATTGGAACATGCGATAATGAGTATAACTAATAGAATACTATCGCATGACATGAAAGCTTAATTCAAATGATTAGAAAAGAATTTCGAACGGACTGTCAAATGAATCGATAATCAAAGACGTGAGGAGTGTTAAAAGATATATGAATTTAATGGGTTTATAACAATTGAATATCAAACAACAAGGAGTGGGGTAAGGATCCGTACCTTAATAATTCCAAAGTGAAGCTACCTTGTGATAATATTTCAGATTTATACGGACATAGTTTAGACTACTGATTAGTCTTTTAACCTAATTTAAATAACATGCACACAAACTAGGTTAGTAACTTAATGCAGCCTTTACGATAACTCACGAGATCAAATTCTCACAACGAACGACAAAGTGCGATACTTCATCCATCGAATTAACGATGATCCGTCAAATTAATGACGGACGACAAAGTACAATACTTTATCCATCGAATTAACGATGATCCGTCAAATTAATGACGAACGACAAAGTATAACCCTAATGTGGGCGGCACTTAAACATCCATTGGATATATTGATCGATCGGACAATGAATCGTAATAGCGATCGAGTTATTACCCTGTTCTGCAGCACCCCGCTATACTTAATTAGTGTTTCGTGTGTGTTTTGAGAGTAATTGGACGGTATCTTAGTGAGTATTCTGAGTTTCTTCGTCGTTTTTGTGCCCAGAATCAAGTCCCAACATCCTCTATTTATACTGAAATTTTGACCTTGACGCGGCCCGCGTGACATTTAACCTATTCTTACGCGGGCCGCGTGGCAACTTATTTTATGCATAGGGTTGCCACGTGTGGGACTAGCCTAGCTGAGTCGACAGTTTTTAAAATCTCAACTTCGTCCGCAAGTTATGAAGATAATTATCAAGTAGGGAATACCCCCCCCCCCCTTGAGTTTTAGGGGCCCTAATCCTAATTCTGAAAATTCTAGGGTTGGTGCAGAATCACTTGGGTGTCTTAATTAGGGTTTCTTAGTGAGTAATTTATAAATACTAATAATAGTTTTGGTTGATATACAGAAAGATGGATTATAATATAAATATATATTATTATTGTTCTTTTATTTTCTAGAATAATGATTTTTAAATTTAGGGTTATTACAACTATTACCCCCTTAAAAGAAATTTCGTCCTCGAAATTTTTCAAACATATCGCATAAGTAACAGAAACGAAATTTTCATAGCAGAGTTACTAACTTATATAACCAGAATCTCCTAACCACACATGTGTATCTGAAATTCATAACTAAGGTCATGACTATACTTGTCAATTTCCTTATATATGTGCCCTAATGGTCCTTCTATAACGTATCTTAATAAAATATCTTACCGTACGATAAGTCAATAGAGACTTACAGATACTTAGAGTGACTATTAGTACTGATATTTCCTACATAGATATGCTTAGTCATAACTAAAATATATTCACATAAGGTAAAGCATAAATGACCGTAAACAGAAACAAATGAACATATATCAAAGAGCAAGATTTACCGTTACTCGACTAAAATTCTATTGCGAGAATAGATTAGGGTATAGAGAACGAATTGATTCTTCAGATTCCCATGTTGCTTCGCGTTCAGAGTGATTTTTCCAGAGGATTTTAACAAACGGAATTACTTTCCTACGCAAAACCCTTTCTTGTCGATCTAAAATGGCTTCTGGCTCCTCTTCGTAGGACAAATCCTCGTGAATTGTAAGTAACGGATAACTAATGACATGAAGTGGATGATAATTATATCCTCTTAACGAGGAGACATGAAAAACGTTATGAACGTCAGAGAGTTGAGGCGGTAACGCCAGTCGATATGACACTTCTCCAATTCTTTCAAGGATTTCAAATGGACCGATAAAACGGGGACTAAGCTTTCCTTTAATTCCAAATCTACGAACACCACGCCAAGGTGATACCTTTAAGAATACGTGGTCGCCAATTTTAAATTCGAGTGGTCGTCTATCTTGATCTGCATAGCTCTTTTGTCTGCTCTGAGCTTCTTTCAGTTTTTCTCGTGCCATAGTGACTTTTTCATTTTTAATCTGAACTAGTTCTGGTCCTTCAATAATCTTTTCTCCAACTTCGTCCCAGCAGATCGGTGCGCGACATTTTCGACCGTACAAAAGTTCAAAAGGTGCCATGCCAATACTTGCTTGCCAACTATTGTTGTAAGCGAACTCAACAAGGCATAGATATTCATCCCAGTTTCCAGACCATTCAAGTGCACATGCTCGGAGCATGTCTTCCAAGGTCTGAATCGTGCGTTCCGACTGCCCATCTGTTTGTGGATGGAAAGCCGTACTAAACTTCAGTCGTGTACCCCAAGCTGCTTGAAAACCTTTCCAAAATCGTGAGGTGAAACGTGGGTCTCTATCGGAAACAATGGAAGATGGTGTGCCATGAAGTCGAATAATTTCTTGAAGAAATATTTCGGATAACTTATTAACCGAAAATCCTTGCTGAATTGGTAGAAAATGTGCTGACTTTGACAATCTATCGACAACAACCCATACAACATCATTCTTCTTGAATGTCTTAGGCAAACCAGTAACAAAATCCATTGTGATCTCATCCCACTTCCATATAGGAATATCCAATGGCTGCAACAGACCGCTTGCTCGTTTGTGTTCAATTTTCACTTGTTGGCAAGTGAGGCATTTACTTACGTATCGAGCAACGTCTTCCTTCATGCCATTCCACCAGAAGTTCTGACTTAAATCTCTATACATCTTGGTAGATCCTGGGTGAATCGAAAATGGTGAGCTGTGAGCTTCTGCTAACAATGACTCACGAAGGCTGGAGTCATCGGGTACACAAAGTCTTTTGCCGCACCAAATCACCCCATGATGGTCTATACGAAATTCAGATTGCTTACCCACCTCAAGATTTTGCACAATTGCCCAAAGTTCTCCATCTTGCTTTTGTGCATCTTTGATCCGTGATATGAGGTCAGGTTCAATCTGCATTCTAGCTAGATATCCATCAGATTTACTAACCTGAAGCCAAATGTTCATTCTTTCGAGATCCCTCCTAATATGAGGCTGAATTTGTAAGCAAGATATAGTCCCGGAATTCTTTCGGCTCAACGCGTCAGCTACAACATTGGCTTTGCCTGGATGGTATTGAATATTTGCGTCGTAATCTTTTAAAAGTTCTAACCACCTTCTTTGCCTCATATTTAGCTCCTTCTGCGTAAATATGTACTTGAGGCTCTTGTGGTCGGTAAAGATGTCACAACTCTCACCATACAGATAGTGTCGCCAAATCTTAAGTGCAAAGACGACTGCGGCTAGTTCTAAATCATGTGTAGGGTAATTAACTTCATAAGGCTTCAACTGACGGGAGGCATAAGCGATAACCTTCCCATGTTGCATTAGCACACAACCTAATCCTTTCTTTGAGGCATCACTATAGACTTGGTAACCTCCTGATCTAGAAGGGAGAGCGAGTATCGGAGAAGATACGAGTCGTTTCTTCAATTCTTCAAAGCTTTTCTCTTGTTCCTCATTCCATGAGTACTTCACCCCTTTCCTTAGGAGTTTTGTGAGTGGTAAAGCAATTACCGAGAATCTTTCAACAAATCTTCGGTAATAGCCAGCAAGACCCAAGAAACTTCGTATTTCGGTAACAGAAGTGGGTCTTGGCCATTTTGTAATAGCTTCATGTCACACCCCGACCGCGTAAAACAACAAATCGCGGCGGAAACATCGGGGCGTGTCGTAACAGAATTAATTGTTTCATAACCATGGCACACAAAGTGTATTTTATTTATTAAACAAGGGTGTTACATTGTCTCGAAACAGTAAATTAAGAGTTCAGAACATAATTAAACATAGTCTATATTCTTTTAAAGTCTCTAAGGCACAGGTCCGCCCTAGTATCATGACCAACATCCTATGGAAAAGCACCTGAAAACACATGTGAAAATAGGTACGTCAGCATAAAAATGCCTGTGAGATACATAGGTTTTGTGAAAATAGGATTCATGACTTATGTTTAAGAAAAATGTTTAGTCATGAACCTTGTAATTTGCTTTGTCATGTAAATCATTTGAAAATAATAAGATCAGATGATATGTATAAGTAAATGTCAGGTTAAATAAATAACCATGTAAAAATGTGTTTGTATAAGATAAGTTGTTTGTAAATCAATGTCTTGTGAAAAGCATGTTATTTGTATAAAATGTTCTATGTCTCAAACTGAAATGATTCAAATAACGTTACGCCATGTAATACCATACAAACACTTATATATATGAAGTACCAGCGGCGTATCCACCATGCTTGTATCATATTACACACGCATCGTTAACTTAATCACTTAATCAAACCAAACCAACCAATGTAAGAAGTCTATGTTTAACCCAATTGTCAAATGTATTGAATAATATGTCAAAGTGTTTATGTCAAGATGTAAATCATGTCAAATGTCTATGTCAAATATCCATGTCAAATGTCTATGTCAAATATCCATGTCAAATGTCTATGTCAAATATCCATGTCAAATGTCTATGTCAAATATCCATGTCAAATGTTTATATGAAAAATGTCTATGTCAAAATTTCATGTATGGCAAGTGAAATGTCTCAACTAAACCATATGCACAAAAACAAAGTATTGAAGTAAAACTTGGTTTAAATCAAAGCTATGTTTTGTGTAAATGCATGCAACTATTTAATATGAACATTTATGCGGTATTGTGAAAATGCATACATCCAAGCCTTGCGACTGTGGTGATAAACCCTTTAAACAAATTAAAGGTCTATCTGTCTTATATCATCGAATTCGGTCATTCCTTTCATCCCCTTTCCCTGGGACGTCCGGAACGGGAGTTGTCAATTCCTATGGTACCACTACCTACTAACGAACAGCGTAGCTAATGTTAATGAATGTATTGTCCCATGTAAACAAACCAAATGTCATACCAAAATGTAAACATGTGAAAACAATGCACTAAGTATGTAATCAAATGAACATACATAGCGTGAAATGTCATGTAAAACGATGTACTAAGTAATGCACACAATGGGCACACCTAGCATGAAATGTAATGTAAAACAATGTACCAAGTAATGCACACAATGGGCACACCTAGCATAAGATGTCATAAAATCATGTACTATAATGTACTAACGAACATAGCAGTATATGATGTTAAAACAGGAAAGCATGAAAGTAACAAGTAGGCACATGTGTTCCACCCCAAAACAGTTTGGAAAACAGTAAAAGAGGGGTATATGTACTCACTTGTGATTGCTCAGATGTCTAAAGATAATCACCAAGTAATGCAAGAGATGTCGGAATCAAACGGCACCTAATATAGGTAACTATGTTAATAAACCGGACCTAAATCGGAAGATTGGGTAGCATTAGGGTTTGTAAACCAAATGAGTGTAGGAACTCACGTGATATGGTTTAACAAAGCCTACATGCTAAATGAAACTTAACCTAAGTCTTATTGACCCATCATGATCCGTTTAGGTAGCTTATGCTACTTTAACGCATCGTGCGCGTGAAACGCGTTCGGACCGTCTAACTAGTCCTATGACAAGTATTATATGCCTAAACATGTTACATAGTCAGTTACGTGACAAAAGTTTAGGTTACATATGCTAAATTACCAATTATGTATGAAAAGGGTATTCTGGTAATTTACCTAAGGCATATAAACTACCTATCATACAACTACTTAAACGTCGTGACCATAAGGTATAACCTCGGAAGGTTATTCCCTACACTATGGTCACCTAATGTATTTGGTCGGATCCTAATGATCGACCAAACTGGGTCGGGTTCGAGGTATAAGCGATTTATTAGATCGCTTACCCTACGACCCTAGACAACGTGGTAATCAGTAGGCATAGCCCCAAGGGACTATAACCATCGTGATTACAATCACGTTGCGAAGTTCAAACGAACTTCGCATTGACCATTACTGGTCAACGCTGAAAGTCAAACAAAGTTTGACTTTCAGACTCGAAAAAGCAGTAAAATAAGGAAAAGAACGAAAGAATACTTACGAAGGGTCCCCGAATGCTAATCGTGATCACAATAACTCAGGTATGAAACAAAGGTTTCAACTTAGAGTCAAATAGATCAGATTCTTGTGGGTTTAGAAGTTGTGGGGGTGGGGTATTTATAGTTTTCGAGTAACCGTTAAGATCGTTTGTTGAATATCGTGCCTTAATCCAAGCCGTACAAGTGTTGGAAACTCATGGTGGCTAAAAATGATGTTTATCAACAGATTAGGCAAGTTGCAAGCATGTGGTTGTGGTTAAAACAGCTGGATCGTGCTGACTGTTCGTTCTAATCTGATCAGACAGGCGGACGCGGCCCGCGTCAGAATCAAGCAAATCTCAGGCGGGCCGCCTGAGAGTTGCAGATCAGAAAATTACAGTTTTGGTCCCTGTTGTGTATTCAGCCCATTTCCGGCACTTCTAAGGCCCGTAAAGCCAACTTTAAGGCCCTAAAATGTTTCCTAAACATTGTGGACATGAAACATGTTCAAAAATATGTCTGATGTTGGTTCGTTTGGCCGTACGAACGCGATGTTCGCTTAATTACGACGAAATGCGCACAAGCGCGAAAAACGATCCAAATGACGCAACGAATGGATTTTTCTTAAGGCGAACACTAAAATATTATGTAGTCATGCTTTCATAAATTTTTGGATGTCCGGATGTATTCAGAACGTAAGTTATGCGCGATAATGCAAACTTGTGCACTTTTTGACACTTTTAGTCCCTGAATGTCCCAAAAGTTTATTTTAGCACACCAAACCCCTCAAAGCCTATTTCTAAGCTATGTAAAGGATATTTAAGGTGTGTTTAACTTATGTTCATGTTCCGGAATGTTCGTTACAGTTCAAATTGACATACTTTCGCAGTTTGTCAAGTTTAGTCCCTGTAAGCGAATTAACTTGTTTTTGCCATAACAAAGCCTTTAAAACTTATTTCTAAGTTATGTAAAGGTTATTCAAGGTATGTTGAGTATGTGTTGATGTTCCGGAGTATTTCTTGCATTAAACTGAGTACGTTTACGCACTAGTTTGCGTATAACTCTCCAGAAAGTGATGTAGAGTTTGGAATTGAACAAAAGTCAAAACATGAAAAATGTAAAACACAATCAAACAAACATTGGGATTAAATAACATTTTTTTATTGATAATAGAACTATTCATAGTGATTACAAGCACAGTTGTTACAGTCTCCCCTACTTGTGGAAATTTCGTCCCGAAATTTATTTAGAGGAAACTCGTGGAAAAAGATGTGGATATTTCGCCTTCATTTGATCTTCGCGTTCCCAAGTAAACTCAGGTCCACGTTTAGCTTCCCAGCGAACTTTGACCAAAGGAATGCGCTTGCGTTTAAGCCACTTGACTTCACGTTCTATGATTTCCACTGGTTTCTCAACAAATTTCAGTGTTTTGCCAACACGAATTTCGTCAAGCGGTATGGAGAAGTTCTCATCAGCTGTACACCTCTTGAGATTGGACACATGAAAAGTTGGATGAACATTTCCCAGTTCAGGAGGTAACTCAAGTCTGTAAGCTACCTTTCCGATTCTTTCGACGATCTTGAATGGTCCAACGTATCTAGGTGCAAGTTTTCCTTTCTTTCCAAATCTGATCACACCTTTCCAAGGTGAGACCTTAAGTAATACTCGATCACCGACTTGAAATTCCAAGGCTTTGCGTTTTGGGTCCGCGTAAATCTTCTGACGGCTTCTAGCTGCCTGAAGGTTATCACGAACTTTCTTGACCTTGTCAGTTGTCTCTAAAACGAGGGCAGGTCCAGTAAGTTGAGCCTCGCCAATCTCATTCCAGCAGACTGGTGAACGACATTTTCGACCATAGAGAGCTTCGAAAGGAGCCATTTTGATGCTAGTGTGATAACTGTTGTTGTAGGAGAATTCAATCAATTTAAGATGTGAATCCCAGCTACCACAAAAATCGATCACACAAGCTCTAAGCATATCCTCCAGAGTCTGGATTGTTCTCTCAGATTGACCATCCGTTTGCGGATGATAAGCTGTGCTCAGATTAAGTTGGGTCCCCATGGCAGATTGCATGGTTCTCCAAAAATGAGAAGTGAAACGAGCATCTCTGTCAGAAATGATGTTCAAAGGAACACCATGTCGAGCCACAATTTCATCTACATAGATTTGAGCAAGTCTGTCAGTAGGAAAATCCTCGCGGATTGGCAAGAAATGTGCTGACTTTGTAAGACGATCAACGACTACCCAGATGGCATCATGACCCTTCTTAGTGCGTGGAAGTTTGGTAACAAGATCCATAGTAATGTTTTCCCATTTCCAAACTGGGATCTCTGGTTGCTCCAATAAACCCGAAGGACGCTGATGTTCAGCCTTAACCTTTAGACAAGTAAGGCATTTGGATACGTATAAGGCAATGTCTTTCTTCATACCAGGCCACCAATACTGAATACGAAGATCCTTATACATTTTATCTGAGCCCGGATGAATAGAATAACGAGACTTATGGGCTTCATCCATAAGCAAGGTACGAAGATCATCCTGGCTTGGGACCCACAAACGGTCCATGAAGTAATATGATCCATTGTCCTTCAGTTCCAGAGCAGGTGTTATGTGATAGGGAAATTCCTTATCCATCAATCCTTGTGAAACACAAGATTGTTGAGCTTGAGAAATGCGTGCTTGAATATCGGATCGAGCTTGAATATCAGATTGAACACGTACACAATGAAGCTTAGTACGTTCCTTACGACTCAATGCATCGGCCACGACATTCGCCTTACCTGGATGGTAGCGAATTTCACAGTCGTAGTCTTTTAAAAGCTCAACCCAACGTCGCTGTCTCATGTTGAGTTCTTTCTTGTTGAAGATATGCTGGAGACTTTTGTGGTCTGTGAAAACCACACATTTTGTACCGTACAAATAGTGTCTCCAGATCTTGAGAGCAAAGACAACTGCACCTAACTCAAGATCATGAGTGGTGTAGTTCTTCTCATGTATCTTCAACTGCCTTGATGCATAAGCTATGACTTTGTTCCTTTGCATAAGAACACAGCCAAGACCCAATTTCGATGCATCACAATACACGACAAAATCATCATCACCTTCAGGCAATGATAGAACAGGCGCATCGCAAAGCTTCTGCTTCAGGTGTTGAAAAGCTTCCTCTTGTCTGAATCCCCAGTAAAAGGGCATTTTCTTCTGAGTTAGAGCAGTTAGAGGCACTACAATCTTAGAGAAGTTTTCAATGAAGCGGCGATAATAACCCGCTAGACCAAGAAATGAACGAACTTCAGTAGGAGTAGTAGGCGTATCCCAATCCTTAATCGCACTGATCTTGGAGGGATCTACATGAACACCTCGTTCGTTGATAATGTGTCCCAAAAATTGAACTTCTTCAAGCCAAAATTCGCACTTGGAGAATTTGGCGAAAAGTTGCTCTTTCTTCAGGAGTTCCAGAGTAAGACGAAGATGCTGCTCGTGATCAGCTCGCGTCTTAGAGTAAATCAAGATGTCATCGATAAAAACAATGACGAACTGATCCAAATAAGGTTTACAGACCCTATTCATTAAGTCCATGAAAACAGCAGGAGCATTAGTCAAACCGAATGGCATGACTGTGAACTCGTAATGTCCATAACGAGTACGGAATGCTGTCTTCGGAATGTCTTCTTCTTGCACCCGAAGTTGATGATATCCAGATCGCAGATCAATCTTCGAAAAATAAGAAGCGCCTTGTAACTGATCAAAGAGATCATCGATGCGAGGTAGGGGATATCGATTCTTGATGGTAAGCTTGTTAAGCTCACGATAATCGATACACATCCTAAAGGATCCATCCTTCTTCTTGACAAAAAGAACGGGAGCACCCCAAGGTGAAAAGCTGGGACGGATAAAACCTTTGTCAGAGAGCTCCTGAAGCTGTTTAGACAACTCTTGCATCTCGGACGGTGCAAGACGATATGGAGCTCTGGCAATGGGATTTGCACCAGGTACGAGATCAATGCGGAACTCGACTTGGCGTGCAGGAGGTAGACCAGGTAAATCTTCAGGGAACACTTCAGAATAATCCCGAACGACAGGAATATCTGAAATAGACTTACCCTTACCTTTATCTTCTGTAACATGTGCTAAGAAAGCCACATAGTTCTTCTGCAGATACTTCCGAGCTTTAAAACAAGACATGAGTTTGAGACCACCGGTAGGTTTCTCACCTTGAACCTGCAGGATCTCGCCTGTCGAAAGTGGCACACGAACAATCTTCTTAGAACAAACTATCTCTGCGTGATGCTTGGATAACCAATCCATTCCCACAATAACGTCGAAGCTTCCAAGTTGCATAGGCGCGAGGTCAATAGGAAAAAGATGGTCGTTAAGATTCAACTGGCAGTTGTGAAGAACAGAATCAAGAATAATGGGTTCACCACTAGCAACCTCTACTGTCAAAGATTTGCCTAGTTTCGTTCTAGACACTCGAAGCATTGGTTCAAAGGACAAAGACACGAAACTCTTATCGGCACCAGAATCGAAAAGAACAGATGCAGGCTGATTATTAATAAAGAACGTACCGTTCACCACATTATCGTCAGCCTGTGCCTCTTGGGCATTCATGTTAAAAAACTCGGCCTCGAGCCGGAGCCTGATTATGGTTCTGGTTCTGGTTCGCCAGTCTTGGGCACCGATTTCTATAGTGGGTCAGATCCCCACAATTGTAACAAGCACCTGGTGGGTATTGTGGTCGTGCAGCTTGACCCTGTTGCGGAGCAGGAGGCTGAGCAACTTGTTGAGCCGGGTTCTGAACCGCGGGATTCTGAGCAGACCGACAAACATTGGCAAGATGGCCTGACTTCCCACAGTTAGTACAGAAACGGCATGGAAGTTGCGGCTGGTGGTGACTGTTGCATCTATTGCACAAAGGTGCAATCCCTGAATAGGGTTTCTTCGCTGGAGGTTGTGCGGGTTGGTTGGGAGCTGCCTGGTTAGCTTGGGCAGTGACAGCATAGTTTTGGGAAGCCTTACGCTTCTTTGCCCTCTTTGAAGAACCAGAGTTCTTTCCACTCCCGTTTTGACCTTTCTTGCTATCCACCTTATCTGCCGACTGTTTCTTGCCCTTGTCACCCTTCCGGTGTAACTTGTTCTTCCGGATCTGCGACTCAGTCAATGTCGCAGATAACTCGATCGCCTGACGAAGTGTGGCAGGGTTACTACCAGTAAGAATGTCTTGTACCGAGTCAGGTAGGCCATCGATGTATCTCTCGATAGCCTTGTCGAGTGGGGTGACCATTGTTGGGCAAAGCAGACTCAACTCTTCAAACCGATCAGTATAAGCCCTATGCTCACCACTATCTTGCTTCAGCTCATCAAACTCCTTCTCCAACGCTCGTTGCTCATGACGAGGACAGAATTCCCTCATCATAAGGGCTCTAAGTTCAGCCCATGTCTGTGCGAGAGCAACTTCTGCACCCCGGTCTCTCATAACCCCGTTCCACCATGTCAAAGCCCTCTTCTGAAATACGCTCGAGGAGAACTCGACCTTGCGATTATCCGGACACTGCACATGGCGAAAAGTATTCTCTATACTCTCGAACCACTGAAGAAGCCCAGTCGCTCCTTCAGAACCACTAAACTTGAGTGGTTTAGCCTGGTTAAAATCCTTGTATTTGCATGGAACATTGTTGTTGTTGTTGGCCTGGTTCCATTGAGCAAAGAGATTTGGGAATTGAGCAGCCATCTGCTGCGCAATGATTTCTGCCAGCTCGGCAGTTGCTATCTGGTTCTCGCGTCGAGGAGGCATTCTAAAAGAGGAAAAACATGAAAAGAAACGAGTGAGATGATTGGATGAAAAGAATGAGATGATAAAAACAAGAATTGCCAACAGCATAGATGGTGGTCATTCGTCCGTATCACAAAGCAAACAAACGACTCACAGTGACTAATCAAAGTAAATGGATCAAAAATAATGTATAATGAAGACATGCTCGCCTATAAGTGAACACTCATCCCAAGAATTCCCAGGTAAGCACTACTGGTCTCGCGTCTGGTTGAGATGTATACGAAGTGCTTGCCTAGACAGAAAACTCAGAATACAGGCATTCACCCTTCCAGTTTGCACATGTTCACATTATTTAAAACCCAAAACGTTTGATGGGATTTTGAAAATTAGAAGGCACAAGGCCAAAAACCAAACTTGAAAAGGGTTCAAAACCATATAACAGAGGGTTCAAAACCTTGTAAAAATTTATTCAAAAACAGATGATTGTTTTTCAAAAATCGTTTCGAAAAAATTTTGGTTCCTTGTTTTATTAATCACCTAAGGATAGGTGATGTACATGTTTTAAGATCTAAACACAAGATAGCTTGTGTTAGGTTCCTAGAAAAGTTATAGTCTAGGTCAAAGCATTACTAATAACCTAATTCCCTATAACCATTGGCTCTGATACCAACTCTTCTGTCACACCCCGACCGCGTAAAACAACAAATCGCGGCGGAAACATCGGGGCGTGTCGTAACAGAATTAATTGTTTCATAACCATGGCACACAAAGTGTATTTTATTTATTAAACAAGGGTGTTACATTGTCTCGAAACAGTAAATTAAGAGTTCAGAACATAATTAAACATAGTCTATATTCTTTTAAAGTCTCTAAGGCACAGGTCCGCCCTAGTATCATGACCAACATCCTATGGAAAAGCACCTGAAAACACATGTGAAAATAGGTACGTCAGCATAAAAATGCCTGTGAGAAACATAGGTTTTGTGAAAATAGGATTCATGACTTATGTTTAAGAAAAATGTTTAGTCATGAACCTTGTAATTTGCTTTGTCATGTAACTCATTTGAAAATAATAAGATCAGATGATATGTATAAGTAAATATCAGGTTAAATAAATAACCATGTAAAAATGTGTTTGTATAAGATAAGTTGTTTGTAAATCAATGTCTTGTGAAAAGCATGTTATTTGTATAAAATGTTCTATGTCTCAAACTGAAAAGATTCAAATAACGTTACGCCATGTAATACCATACAAACACTTATATATAGGAAGTACCAGCGGCGTATCCACCATGCTTGTATCATATTACACACGCATCGTTAACTTAATCACTTAATCAAACCAAACCAACCAATGTAAGAAGTCTATGTTTAACCCAATTGTCAAATGTATTGAATAATATGTCAAAGTGTTTATGTCAAGATGTAAATCATGTCAAATGTCTATGTCAAATATCCATGTCAAATGTCTATGTCAAATATCCATGTCAAATGTCTATGTCAAATATCCATGTCAAATGTCTATGTCAAATATCCATGTCAAATGTTTATATGAAAAATGTCTATGTCAAAATGTCATGTATGGCAAGTGAAATGTCTCAACTAAACCATATGCACAAAAACAAAGTATTGAAGTAAAACTTCGTTTAAATTAAAGCTATGTTTTGTGTAAATGCATGCAACTATTTAATATGAACATTTATGCGGTATTGTGAAAATGCATACATCCAAGCCTTGCGACTGTGGTGATAAACCCTTTAAACAAATTAAAGGTCTATCTGTCTTATATCATCGAATTCGGTCATTCCTTTCATCCCCTTTCCCTGGGACGTCCGGAACGGGAGTTGTCAATTCCTATGGTACCACTACCTACTAACGAACGGCGTAGCTAATGTTAATGAATGTATTGTCCAATGTAAACAAACCAAATGTCATACCAAAATGTAAACATGTGAAAACAGTGCACTAAGTATGTAATCAAATGAACATACTTAGCGTGAAATGTCATGTAAAATGATGTACTAAGTAATGCACACAATGGGCACACCTAGCATGAAATGTAATGTAAAACAATGTACCAAGTAATGCACACAATGGGCATACCTAGCATAAGATGTCATAAAATCATGTACTATAATGTACTAACGAACATAGCAGTATATGATGTTAAAACAGGAAAGCATGAAAGTAACAAGTAGGCACATGTGTTCCACCCCAAAACAGTTTGGAAAACAGTAAAAGAGGGGTCTATGTACTCACTTGTGATTGCTCAGATGTCTAAAGATAATCACCAAGTAATGCAAGAGATCTCGGAATCAAACGGCACCTAATATAGGTAACTATGTTAATAAACCGGACCTAAATCGGAAGATTGGGTAGCATTAGGGTTTGTAAACCAAATGAGTGTAGGAACTCACGTGATATGGTTTAACAAAGCCTACATGCTAAATGAAACTTAACCTAAGTCTTATTGACCCATCATGATCCGTTTAGGTAGCTTATGCTACTTTAACGCATCGTGCGCGTGAAACGCGTTCGGACCGTCTAACTAGTCCTATGACAAGTATTATATGCCTAAACATGTTACATAGTCAGTTACGTGACAAAAGTTTAGGTTACATATGCTAAATTACCAATTATGTATGAAAAGGGTATTCTGGTAATTTACCTAAGGCCTATAAACTACCTATCATACAACTACTTAAACGTCGTGACCATAAGGTATAACCTCGGAAGGTTATTCCCTACACTATGGTCACCTAATGTATTTGGTCGGATCCTAATGATCGACCAAACTGGGTCGGGTTCGAGGTATAAGCGATTTATTAGATCGCTTACCCTACTGTGACACCCCAGGAAAACCAGGAAAACCATACAACTTAACTAGCTTCCTCAGTGAGTGCCTACCAAATTTCGGGACGAAATTTCTTTCAACTTGGGGATGATGTGACAACTCGAAATTTAGAACCTTTCGTTGTAAGCTTAAACGTGTGAATAGTTAAACTTATGTGTTTAATGATAAGCTACAACCTTTGATATGATTATGTGTTATGTTACATGTGTGCTTATGTGTATGTATTCGAGTATGTTTAGGAGCCGAAAGCCATGAACCCGACTCGAGACCATGTGGTCTCGAGTGAACTAGTGTGACATATGGGCCGGTTGGGCCGTGCACCTCATCTGAGTCCATTAGGGTGCACTACTTAGGACTAGTATATAACCCTCATGTTAGTCATACTTGTCATCTTTGGGCAACAACACTCACACTTCTCCAACATACACTCTCCACTCTCTCACACTAAAACCCTAAACCACAACATTCCTCTCCTTCATTCTTGGATCAACCGGTGGCGTTAGGACTCTCGGACCGAGCCCAAGACCATCATTCGGAAGTCACTCATCACTCTCCATACCCTCACACTTAGAGAACCAAATCGGTTAGTGTATTTTCATGATCTAAGGATGATGTGTACTTGATGTTTGAATGCTTGTTGGTTAGTGTTCATGATACTTGTGGTTAATGATTCTCGTTATACGATTTCGGATGTTGATGATGCATGTTATGAGGTTGTTTCGGGTTGATGATGATACATGATGGAGATTATGTGATAGTATGTTTATTTGTTAAGTTTATGCATGATAATGGCTAATAAGATAACATGCTTGATTTCGGATATGTGGCATAATGAACCCATGATGTTTTGTGTTTAAATGTAGTCTAAACACTAGTTGTTAATGTTCATATAAACCGGATTGTGTACTCTTGTGTCAAGAACCGAAAACTTGCTATTAGGGTGATTTGTTGATAAGTTGTTCATGATTCTTGTTAGACCTAGGTTCATAGGAATAAAGATGAACTACTTGAATATTGATGAACATGATGAATGTGTGAAGAACAACTTGAATATCATATGAACATGTTGAATATTTGAAATCTGATGTGTTTGATCCATTTTTAGTAAATTGCTAGACAAGGAACATGTTTAAGGATTTTGGTTGGATAGTACAAACTGCATGAAATCAGAATGTTAGTGGATAGTACACTGTTCCGAATCAGCTCCTGTCCACTCGAAACGGCCAGTTGCGACTCGAAAACCATTGCATGACGAGTCGAGACCCCCGGTTGCGACATCAGTTGCGAGTCGCAAACACCTGGTTGCGACTCGAAACCACACATGATCAGCACACCAACTTTATGACTCGAAACCATTGTTGCGAGTCCGGTTGCGACTCGTAACCAAAACAGCACGAACCGAAACCATGGTTGCGACTCAGGTTGCGAGTCGCAAACGCCTGGTTGCGACTCGAGACTATACACGCTGTTTGGGCTTTCACCTCAATTCGGACTTAGTTGATTTGGGCCGGACTCTTGGGCCTAGTGTACAGACCTGATATATTACTGTTGAATGTGAATGTCGATGAATTGCCATGATTAACGTGTATGCCATACGTGCACTACTTGAATACGAACCTGATTGTATGATACAACTATGGTAGGACGTGAGTAGCCTCAACGTTGCTTGTTTGACTTTTCTGTGTTTTCTACCGAGCAAACCAAGGTGAGTTCACACCCTCTACAAAGCATGGGATTCCCAGGGGTCGGGAATTGGGGTTAAGGAACTGGGTTCCTCGTCCTCCTTGGGTAGGACAGCAAAGGTTCAGGAATGTAATTCCTCGTCCTCACGGACAGATAACTCGTACTAGACCAAAACTCTATCACGAAGTCCCTCATTTTTATATCGACTTAATCGCCGGGCCAATGGCGAGCGGGTCATTAGTTAGATAGCGTTATTTAGGTCTGACAAACCTCACACCGTGCCGCAGAGGACGGGCGTGAACTAATGGATCTGGGGCACGTCAATGATGATAGTCATTGACAGTTTCAGGGCACTTAAACATGACTACAGTCAGCAGTCGATATGGTAACGAGTCTAGTGTATACATGGGGTAGCCCCCACGGCCGAAATGCCAGATAACTAACATGGGGTAGCCCCCACGGCTGGATAGCCAGAGTAACCGGGAATAAACAAGTCACGTTTTTAACTATGGGGTAACCCCCACGGCAGGATGCCAGCTAAAGGAAACTGTTTTCGAAAAAACTTAAAACGAACACCCAACCGTGAACTCACTCAACTAGTTGTTGACTCGTTACTACATGCTTTGCAGGTCCTTAGGTTCTTAAGCTGGAGCTTGCATGCAGGAGGATCGTTGTGGGACATGGACGACTGTGTGCCATGTTAAACTAAGAAACAATTAAACTTATGTTTTGATTTAAGACTTATGCTTCCGCTTGCATCTTAACTGTGTTTTGTTTGAACACCAATTGTATTGGTTGGATTTTATAACTACTTATATGCTCGTTCAATATGATTGGTGGCTGGATCCTGGTCAGTCACGCCTCCAAGCGGTAGTATTCCGCAGGTGGATTTTGGGGGTGTGACAGATTGGTATCAGAGCCATTGGTTATAGAGAACTTGGTTTTAATAAAGGGAAAAACGTTTTTGTTAAAACCAGACTATAACCTGTACAGTGCTCAACGGTCCACAACGATGCTTCACTCCACATGCAAGGCTCGACATTCTAGGTGGTATGATCTGTGCATATATTGCCTACTTGTTAGTTACATAGTACATTGCTCATGGTATGCTTGGTTAGTATAACTATTGTTTCTTGAACACGTGTGCACTTACTCACTTCTGACATCGTACTTTCGCGAACCCCTCTCACTCACGTTCTTCTTGATGTGAAGATCATGTCTGGACGCGTTAACATGACACAAGCCCAGTTGACGGCTCTGATCAACGAACGAGTTGCCGCAGCACTCGCAGCTGCACACGCAGGAGGTATATCCTGCAGTCCGAACTCATTCTAGGATCTTTAGGATCCTACTCTCGTGAACCAACCTTTGTGTTAAACTCTGTCTTTTCTTTCACCACGATAGGTCAACATGTTCAGCCGCCCGTGTGCACTTTTAAGACTTTCATGGACTGCCGACCAACTACTTTTAGCGGCACTGAAGGAGCAGTAGGTCTCCTGCACTGGTTTGAGAAACTAGAATCGGTCTTCGAAATGTGCGAATGCCCTGAGGCGCGCAGGGTGAAGTATGCTACTGGTACTCTCGAGGGTTTAGCCCTCACATGGTGGAACGCTCAAGTTCAAATGCTAGGGTTGGTTGCTGCCAACGCCACCCCATGGGAAACTTTTAAGGAAATGATCAAGGAAGAATACTGCAGCCGCGATGAGATTCACAAACTCGAGGTGGAGTTCTTCAACCTCAAGATGACGGGGTCCGAAATTGAAGCTTATGTGAAAAGGTCGAACGAACTGGCAATTCTGTGTCCTACTATGGTGGATCCTCCCATCAAACGCATCGAACTATTTCTTCAGGGCTTAGTGCCGGAAATCCAGAGTCATGTGACTTCAGCGAACCTCGCCACCTACCAGCAAACCGTTCAGTTGGCTCACCGTCTCACGGATCAGGCGGTGGAGCAGAACAAGTTACCAAAACGCATAGGTGCTGCAACTACTACGGGTACCTCTAGTGACAACAAACGAAAATGGGATGGAACTTCAAGTAAGGGTTCGACTTCTGTTCAGTCCCAGTCTCAGCAGAGAAAGACTGAGGACTACAAGAGCCCTAATCAGCAATCGTCTGGTGGTGGATACAAAGGAAATCACCCCAAATGCAATCGCTGCAGCCTGCACCACAGCGGGCCATGCACCAGGGGCAACTGTCATCGGTGCAACAAGCCTGGTCATGCTGCAAAGGATTGCAGGAGCTTATACCCCGCCAACCAGAATCGTCAGCAAGCTCAACAGAACCAGCGCCAGCAACAGCAACAGGGTGATAACAAAGGGTGCTTTCAGTGTGGAGCTGAGGGCCACTTCAAGAGAGATTGTCCCCAACTGAACAGGAACCAGAACAACAACAACAACAATAACAACAATCAGGGGAATGGTAACAATGGGAACAACAACAACAATGGCGCCAGGGGGCGGATGTTTGTGATTGGACAAGGCGAAGCAAGGAATGACCCCAATGTTGTGGCGGGTAAGTTCCTTCTCGATGACTTTTATGTTTCAGTTTTATTTGATTCGGGTGCCGATACTAGCTACGTGTCACTAGAAGTTAGTCGAATGCTTAAGCGTATCCCAACACCTTTGAACAACAAGCACACCGTAGAGCTAGCAAATGGTAAGAGTTTAGAAGCCACACACATAGTCAAGGGTTGTAAACTTATTCTCGCTGACCAGACCTTCTCTATCGACCTCATTCCTATTGTCTTGGGTAGTTTCGACGTTGTCATTGGGATGGATTGGTTATCCCAACACCGAGCAGAGATTCTTTGCAACGAAAAGGTTGTCCGTATTCCAGGCCCCGGTGGTGAACCTCTCATGATTCATGGCGACAAGAGGAGTGCTGTTGAGAACGTCATTTCTCTCCTTAAGGCCCAAAAGTACTCGCGAAAGGGCCACACTGCTATTTTGGCTCTTATTACTGACACCACAGAAAAAGAGAAGAAGATAGAAGATTTCCCAGTTGTACGCGATTATCCAGAGGTATTTCCTGAGGAACTACCTGGTCTTCCGCCTCATCGCCAAGTTGAGTTTCAGATTGAACTAGCTCCTGGAGCTGCGCCTATAGCCCGTGCACCTTATCGTTTAGCTCCATCAGAGTTGAAAGAACTCTCCACGCAACTACAAGAGCTCCTGGATAAGGGTTTTATTCGTCCAAGCTCATCGCCCTGGGGAGCTCCAGTGCTATTTGTGAAGAAGAAGGACGGTACTTTCAGAATGTGCATCGACTACCGAGAACTCAACAAGGTGACGGTGAAGAATCGCTATCCTCTACCGCGTATCGACGACTTGTTCGACCAGCTGCAGGGATCGAGCTACTATTCAAAGATTGATTTGAGATCGGGTTATCACCAGCTGAGAGTCCGGGAAGAGGACGTCTCCAAAACAGCTTTCAGAACTCGATACGGGCACTATGAGTTTTTGGTCATGCCTTTTGGGATGACAAACGCACCTGCGGTTTTCATGGACTTGATGAACCGAGTGTGCAAGCCTTATCTGGACAAGTTCGTTATAGTCTTCATCGACGACATCCTGATCTATTCCAAGAGTCAGGAGGAACACGAGCAGCATCTGCGACTTATTCTTGAACTCCTTCGAACAGAACAGCTTTATGCAAAGTTCTCGAAATGCGACTTCTGGCTTCGAGAAGTCCATTTCCTAGGCCACGTGGTGAACAAGGATGGGATTCATGTTGATCCATCCAAGGTAGACTCGATTAAGAACTGGCCTGCACCTCGTACACCGAAGGAAATTCGCCAATTCTTGGGTTTGGCGGGATACTACCGGAGATTCATAAAGGATCTTTCTAAGATTGCACAACCTCTCACCTCACTAACGCAGAAGGGCGTTGTTTATCGCTGGGGAAACGCACAGGAGTTGGCATTTCAGCACCTAAAGGATCGACTTTGTAGCGCACCTATCCTTTCCTTGCCGGAGGGCACAGACGATTTTGTGGTTTACTGCGACGCATCAATTCAAGGCCTTGGTTGCGTGTTGATGCAACGAGACAAAGTTATTGCCTACGCCTCACGCCAACTCAAGGTTCATGAAAAGAACTACACGACGCACGACCTAGAGCTGGGAGCTGTTGTTTTTGCACTTAAGTTATGGCGGCATTACCTGTATGGTACCAAGTGCGCCATCTACACCGACCACAGAAGCCTCGAGCATATCTTCAAGCAGAAGGAACTGAATATGCGGCAACGACGATGGGTCGAGTTGCTAAGTGACTACGAGTGCGCAATCAGATATCACCCGGGCAAAGCCAATGTTGTGGCTGACGCCCTCAGTCGGAAGGACACTGCGCCTAAGCGCGTACGAGCCTTACAACTCACGATCCATTCTAGTCTCCCCTCCCAGATACGAGCAGCTCAGATAGAAGCACTGAAACCGGAAAACGTCAGGGCTGAAGCCCTATGCGGATCAAGGCAACGATTAGAACAGAAGGAAGACGGTGCTTACTACGTAACGGGACGCGTTTGGGTCCCACTCTATGGCAACCTACGAGAACTTGTGATGGACGAAGCACACAAGTCTCGCTACTCGGTACATCCCGGATCGGATAAAATGTACCACGACATCAAAACTACGTATTGGTGGCCTAGCATGAAGGCCCACATAGCGATCTACGTCAGCAAGTGTTTGACTTGTGCGAGAGTCAAATCGGAATACAAGAAACCATCAGGCCTGCTCCAACAACCAGAGATACCTCAGTGGAAATGGGAGCAAATTTCCATTGATTTTGTTACTGGCCTACCTAGATCCCAGCGCGGGAACGATACTATTTGGGTGATCGTGGATCGACTCACAAAATTTGCACACTTCCTGGCCATTAAGGAAACGGATAAGTTCTCCACTCTTGCAGAAATATACCTCAAGGAAGTTGTTTCGAGGCACGGGGTGCCCACCTCCATTATCTCAGATCGAGATGCACGTTTTACTTCTGAGCTGTGGCAAGCAATGCACAAATCCTTCGGCTCACGACTAGACATGAGCACAGCGTACCATCCTCAGACGGACGGGCAGTCCAAGCGCACTATTCAAACCTTAGAAGACATGCTTCGTGCATGTGTGATCGACTTTGGCAACCGCTGGGAAAAGCATCTGCCACTTGTGGAATTCTCGTACAATAACAGCTACCACACCAGCATTGGAGCTGCTCCGTTTGAGGCATTGTACGGACGTAAATGCCGGTCTCCTCTTTGCTGGGCAGAGGTGGGAGATAGTCAGATCACTGGTCCAGAATATGTGGTAGATACAACCGAGCAGATCGCTCAGATACGAAAACGCATGACGGCCGCTCGTGAACGTCAGAAAGTTTACGCCGACATGGGCAGGAAACCGCTTGAGCTCCAGGTTGGGGAGCGGGTACTACTCAAAGTTTCACCCTGGAAGGGTGTGGTTCGTTTTGGTAAACGCGGTAAACTCAACCCACGATACGTCGGACCTTTCGAGGTCATTGAGAAAATAGGCAGGGTGGCCTACAGACTTAACCTACCAGCGGAACTCGGTGCAGTTCACAACGTTTTTCACGTGTCGAATCTGAAGAAGTGTCCGTCAGATGAGACCCACGTAGTTCCTTTGAAGGAACTCACTATCGACGAGCAGTTACGATTCGTTGAGGAACCAGTCGAGATCACGGACCGGGATGTTAAGGTCCTCAAGAGCACTAGAATACCTCTCGTTCGAGTTCGTTGGAACTCACGTCGCGGCCCAGAGTTCACCTGGGAGCGCGAAGATCAGATGAAACAAAAGCATCCCTTACTGTTCGCAAACAGTACACCCACTGCTGAGGCCGAAGCTACGGAATTTCGGGACGAAATTCCAGATCAACGGGGGGTGGATGTGACACCCCAGGAAAACCAGGAAAACCATACAACTTAACTAGCTTCCTCAGTGAGTGCCTACCAAATTTCGGGACGAAATTTTTTTCAACTTGGGGATGATGTGACAACTCGAAATTTAGAACCTTTCGTTGTAAGCTTAAACGTGTGAATAGTTAAACTTATGTGATTAATGATAAGCTACAACCTTTGATATGATTATGTGTTATGTTACATGTGTGCTTATGTGTATGTATTCGAGTATGTTTAGGAGCCGAAAGCCATGAACCCGACTCGAGACCATGTGGTCTCGAGTGAACTAGTGTGACATATGGGCCGGTTGGGCCGTGCACCTCATCCGAGTCCATTAGGGTGCACTACTTAGGACTAGTATATAACCCTCATGTTAGTCATACTTGTCATCTTTGGGCAACAACACTCACACTTCTCCAACATACACTCTCCACTCTCTCACACTAAAACCCTAAACCACAACATTCCTCTCCTTCATTCTTGGATCAACCGGTGGCATTAGGACTCTCGGACCGAGCCCAAGACCATCATTCGGAAGTCACTCATCACTCTTCATACCCTCACACTTAGAGAACCAAATCGGTTAGTGTATTTTCATGATCTAAGGATGATGTGTACTTGATGTTTGAATGCTTGTTGGTTAGTGTTCATGATACTTGTGGTTAATGATTCTCGTTATATGATTTCGGATGTTGATGATGCATGTTATGAGGTTGTTTCGGGTTGATGATGATACATGATGGAGATTATGTGATAGTATGTTTATTTGTTAAGTTTATGCATGATAATCGCTAATAAGATAACATGCTTGATTTCGGATATGTGGCATAATGAACCCATGTTGTTTTGTGTTTAAATGTAGTCTAAACACTAGTTGTTAATGTTCATATAAACCGGATTGTGTACTCTTGTGTCAAGAACCGAAAACTTGCTATTAGGGTGATTTGTTGATAAGTTGTTCATGATTCTTGTTAGACCTAGGTTCATAGGAATAAAGATGAACTACTTGAATATTGATGAACATGATGAATGTGTGAAGAACAACTTGAATATCATATGAACATGTTGAATATTTGAAATCTGATATGTTTGATCCATTTTTAGTAAATTGCTAGACAAGGAACATGTTTAAGGATTTTGGTTGGATAGTACAAACTGCATGAAATCAGAATGTTAGTGGATAGTACACTGTTCCGAATCAGCTCCTGTCCACTCGAAACGGCCAGTTGCGACTCGAAAACCATTGCATGACGAGTCGAGACCCCCGGTTGCGACATCAGTTGTGAGTCGCAAACACCTGGTTGCGACTCGAAACCACACATGATCAGCACACCAACTTTATGACTCGAAACCATTGTTGCGAGTCCGGTTGCGACTCGTAACCAAAACAGCACGAACCGAAACCATGGTTGCGACTCAGGTTGCGAGTCGCAAACGCCTGGTTGCGACTCGAGACTATACACGCTGTTTGGGCTTTCACCTCAATTCGGACTTAGTTGATTTGGGCCGGACTCTTGGGCCTAGTGTACAGACCTGATATATTACTGTTGAATGTCAATGTCGATGAATTGCCATGATTAACGTGTATGCCATACGTGCACTACTTGAATACGAACCTGATTGTATGATACAACTATGGTAGGACGTGAGTAGCCTCAACGTTGCTTGTTTGACTTTTCTGTGTTTTCTACCGAGCAAACCAAGGTGAGTTCACACCCTCTACAAAGCATGGGATTCCCAGGGGTCGGGAATTGGGGTTAAGGAACTGGGTTCCTCGTCCTCCTTGGGTAGGACAGCAAAGGTTCAGGAATGTAATTCCTCGTCCTCACGGACAGATAACTCGTACTAGACCAAAACTCTATCACGAAGTCCCTCATTTTTATATCGACTTAATCGCCGGGCCAATGGCGAGCGGGTCATTAGTTAGATAGCGCTATTTAGGTCTGACAAACCTCACACCGTGCCGCAGAGGACGGGCGTGAACTAATGGATCTGGGGCACGTCAATGATGATAGACATTGACCGTTTCAGGGCACTTAAACATGACTACAGTCAGCAGTCGATATGGTAACGAGTCTAGTGTATACATGGGGTAGCCCCCACGGCCGAAATGCCAGATAACTAACATGGGGTAGCCCCCACGGCTGGATAGCCAGAGTAACCGGGAATAAACAAGTCACGTTTTTAACTATGGGGTAACCCCCACGGCAGGATGCCAGCTAAAGGAAACTGTTTTCGTAACAACTTAAAACGAACACCCAACCGTGAACTCACTCAACTAGTTGTTGACTCGTTACTACATGCTTTGCAGGTCCTTAGGTTCTTAAGCTGGAGCTTGCATGCAGGAGGATCGTTGTGGGACATGGACGACTGTGTGCCATGTTAAACTATGAAACAATTAAACTTATGTTTTGATTTAAGACTTATGCTTCCGCTTGCAACTTAACTGTGTTTTGTTTGAACACCAATTGTATTGGTTGGATTTTATAACTACTTATATGCTCGTTCAATATGATTGGTGGCTGGATCCTGGTCAGTCACGCCTCCAAGCGGTAGTATTCCGCAGGTGGATTTTGGGGGTGTGACACCTACGACCCTAGACAACGTGGTAATCAGTAGGCATAGCCCCAAGGGACTATAACCATCGTGATTACAATCACGTTGCGAAGTTCAAACGAACTTCGCATTGACCATTACTGGTCAACGCTGAAAGTCAAACAAAGTTTGACTTTCTGACTCGAAAAAGCAGTAAAATAAGGAAAAGAACGAAATAATACTTACGAAGGGTCCCCGAATGCTAATCGTGATCACAATAACTCAGGTATGAAACAAAGGTTTCAACTTAGAGTCAAATAGATCAGATTCTTGTGGGTTTAGAAGTTGTGGGGGTGGGGTATTTATAGTTTTCGGGTAACCGTTAAGATCGTTTGTTGAATATCGTGCCTTAATCCAAGCCGTACAAGTGTTGGAAACTCATGGTGGCTAAAAATGATGTTTATCAACAGATTAGGCAAGTTGCAAGCATGTGGTTGTGGTTAAAACAGCTGGATCGTGCTGACTGTTCGTTCTAATCTGATCAGACAGGCGGACGCGGCCCGCGTCAGAATCAAGCAAATCTCAGGCGGGCCGCCTGAGAGTTGCAGATCAGAAAATTACAGTTTTGGTCCCTGTTGTGTATTCAGCCCATTTCCGGCACTTCTAAGGCCCGTAAAGCCAACTTTAAGGCCCTAAAATGTTTCCTAAACATTGTGGACATGAAACATGTTCAAAAATATGTCTGATGTTGGTTCGTTTGGCCGTACGAACGCGATGTTCGCTTAATTACGACGAAATGCGCACAAGCGCGAAAAACGATCCAAATGACGCAACGAATGGATTTTTCTTAAGGAGAACACTAAAATATTATGTAGTCATGCTTTCATAAATTTTTGGATGTCCGGATGTATTCAGAACGTAAGTTATGCGCGATAATGCAAACTTGTGCACTTTTTGACACTTTTAGTCCCTGAATGTCCCAAAAGTTTATTTTAGCACACCAAACCCCTCAAAGCCTATTTCTAAGCTATGTAAAGGATATTTAAGGTGTGTTTAACTTATGGTCATGTTCCGGAATGTTCGTTACAGTTCAAATTGACATACTTTCGCAGTTTGTCAAGTTTAGTCCCTGTAAGCGAATTAACTTGTTTTTGCCATACCAAAGCCTTTAAAACTTATTTCTAAGTTATGTAAAGGTTATTCAAGGTATGTTGAGTATGTGTTGATGTTCCGGAGTATTTCTCGCATTAAACTAAGTACGTTTACGCACTAGTTTGCGTATAACTCTCCAGAAAGTGATGTAGAGTTTGGAATTGAACAAAAGTCAAAACATGAAAAATGTAAAACACAATCAAACAAACATTGGAATAAAATAACATTGTTTTATTGATAATAGAACTGTTCATAGTGATTACAAGCACAGTTGTTACACTTCAACCTTTGTTGGGTCTACCATAATTCCCTCTGCTGATATGACATGACCTAGAAATGCCACTTGGCTAAGCCAAAAGTCACATTTGGAAAACTTAGCGTACAACTTCTCATGTCGCAAGGTTCCAAGTACTGCATGTAAATGTGCTTCATGCTCTGCGTGACTCTTAGAATATACTAGAATATCATCGATAAAGACAATAACGAATTTTTCTAGGAATTTGTGAAATACGCGATTCATCAAATCCATGAAGACTGCGGGTGCATTAGTTAGTCCAAAGGGTATAACTAAAAATTCGTAATGACCATATCGAGTACGAAAGGCGGTCTTAGGAACATCATCATTCTTGATCTTTAGCTGATGGTACCCGGACCTCAGATCAATTTTTGAAAAGAACTGAGCCCCCTGAAGTTGATCAAAGAGATCATCAATGCGAGGCAGAGGATACTGATTACGAATAGTAATCTTGTTCAGCTCTCGGTAGTCAATACATAAACGCATACTACCGTCTTTCTTCTTCACAAATAAGACCGGAGCACCCCAAGGTGAAACACTGGGTCTTATGAATCCTAGATCTAATAATTCTTGCAATTGTTCCTTCAACTCCTTCAGTTCCATTAGAGCCATACGGTATGGAGCTTTAGAAATAGGTTCGGCACCAGGGATCAAGTCGATGGTGAATTCTACATGACGGTCGGGTGGTAATCCCGGAAGCTCATCCGGAAATACATCAGGATATTCATGAACAACGGAGTGGTTATCAATACTCTTAACACTAGCAGAACTATCCTTAATCGATGCTAGGAATCCAGCACAACCGTTTGATAAGAATTTTTGAGCCTTAAGTGCAGAGATAATCTTAAGAGATTTATGAGCTTGAGTTCCCTGATATATAATATCAGGATGATGAAAATCACCGAAAATAACATGGCGAGAATGACAATCTATAGTTATACGATGTTTAGACAACCAATCTATTCCTAGAATAACATCAAAGTCATACATATGTATTGGAAATAGGTCGGCCTTACACACAATAGATTCAATACGGATCGGACAATCTTTATATACGGAAGTGATTACGGATGAATTTTCCATGGGAGTAGAAATGGTTAAGGTATGATTTAAGAAAGTTGGTCTTATCGGAAGGTACTTAGTAAACGAGTGGGATACTAAAGAATGAGTCGCTCCTGTGTCGAATAACACATAGATACTATGTTTACCAAGCTGAAGGGTTCCAGATACAGTACCTGGAACATTAGCAGCATCAGTAGCAGAAAGTGCGAAAACTCTTCCTCCAACATTGGGTGGTGCAACGTTGGGTTGGTTATTCTTCTTAGTGTCTTTCTTAGTACATTCCTTAATCATGTGTCCAGTTTGGCCACATCTAAAGCATGCTCCTGTACTTCGGTGACATACGCCATGATGTCTCTTACCACAAGTATTACATAGAGGATATGTAATCTGGTTTGGGTTTACATGTTGATTCAGTGGTTGAGCTCTAATAGGTTCTGCATACAATTGAATCTGGTTTTGAGCAGGCCTCGGGTTTTGTGTTCTAGGTTGCCATGGACGTGCCTGATTTCCAGAGTTTTGATTTCCTTGCACTTTACGATCTTGATGCTGTGGCGTAGTGGATGATTGGCCGTTTTCCTGCTTAAATTGTCCTTCCCTATTTCTCTTCTTATTATCCCCAGTTCAAGATAAGAATTCTTTCCTTTCGAATTCAAAAGTTTTGATTGCATCAGCAACTTCGGTGATATCCTTAAATTTCATGTACATGATCGACTTCCGAATTCGATCATTGACTGCCCACTTGCATTTTTCTGCCTGGACTTCTGCTGATCCTGCAACTTCTCCTACAATACTAGCCAACCTTGAAAATCGAGTAATGAACTCAGAGGCTGGTTCATCACTCCCCTGTCGAATTATTGCATACTCCCTGATATAAGCTTCTTTATCAGCGGTCGAAAAATACTTGTCGTAAAAGATGGTACGAAAGTCGACCCATGAAAGATTTGCATCAAAATCATCCCCTCCTTTGACTTGCTTATATCCTTCCCACCAAGTTTGTGCGTCATCTTCGAGTTTGTAGGTAGCCAATCTAACTTTGTATTGCTCCGGAACTCCAAGAACTCCGAAGATCTTTTCAACATGAGCTATCCAGTTCCTTGCTTCGACTGGATTATTAGCGTGACTAAAGGATTTCGGCTTTTGTTTTTGAAATTTAGCGATCCATATGTCTATACTATAGGTAGTATGGTTTGTGGCATTCTCATGAATTTCTCCACCAGAGACTGGATTCGTGTTAGTACGTTCTGGATGACGAGTTTGTTGAATAACGGCCTCAGCTGTTTGAGCAACAAGGTTTGGAAGCAATCCGGCAACAGCCTGGTTGATAGCATTAATTACGTTTGGATCAACTGGAGTCTCATTCGAAGAAGTGTTGTTACGTACAGGGTTAGTACGAGTACTCCTACGTAGCGGATGACGAGGAGGCATATCTATACAAATAGACATAAGAATTAAACTAAATAAGAGACCAAGTTGAATCCTATCATAGATATCTACCCATTCCTCACAGGTTTTTATTACTATCTTCAAGTTTTCTACAGGAAAGAGCCTTTGCTCTGATACCATAGCTGTAACACCCCAACCCGGAAGGGCTGACGTGTCACAATAACAGTGATATCATAAACAAAAGTCATAATTCCATTTATTTATTTGATAAGGATACAACCACATAACAACGAAACTTAAGGTTAATATACAAGTGGAAACATTCGACTTTATTAACTAATATCTTCAGATTTATTCCTAGGCTTTATTCTTCTCTCTTTTCCCCGCCCAAAGTAACATGCAGACCTGTATATACAAAAATTTACGGAATGAGCCGAATGCTCAGTACGGAATAATAGGCTCAAATAACAATTAACGCTTTATAGAAATGTTATCCGAAGGGAACTTATTGTGAAAATGATACGATGCAAAAACATAATTTCATAAACATATCTTACGGATGTACCCATGAGCAAACTTAAAACGTGACAATACACAGGTAGCTACTCCTGCATAATTATCACATGAGATGGCGAATTGGCATACCCGTTATCCACCTCCTTATACTTAAATCCTAGGATCGATCCATACGCCTCCTAATAGCTTATATGTACCACACTTGTACTTAAGAGACGCCGTGAACTAATCTCTCCGTCACGGATGGAGCACATGATGTCGATGCCGCAACAACATGCTCGTGGGACACTCCACGAGAAGCGATACTCAGGGTATCAGAGTACAAATGGTCTTATTCACATAACTTATAAAACTTATTTTCATAACAAAACGAAACATATATTGGAACATGCGATAATGAGTATAACTAATAGAATACTATCGCATGACATGAAAGCTTAATTCAAATGATTAGAAAAGAATTTCGAACGGACTGTCAAATGAATCGATAATCAAAGACGTGAGGAGTGTTAAAAGATATATGAATTTAATGGGTTTATAACAATTGAATATCAAACAACAAGGAGTGGGGTAAGGATCCGTACCTTAATAATTCCAAAGTGAAGCTACCTTGTGATAATATTTCAGATTTATACGGACATAGTTTAGACTACTGATTAGTCTTTTAACCTAATTTAAATAACATGCACACAAACTAGGTTAGTAACTTAATGCAGCCTTTACGATAACTCACGAGATCAAATTCTCACAACGAACGACAAAGTGCGATACTTCATCCATCGAATTAACGATGATCCGTCAAATTAATGACGGACGACAAAGTACAATACTTTATCCATCGAATTAACGATGATCCGTCAAATTAATGACGAACGACAAAGTATAACCCTAATGTGGGCGGCACTTAAACATCCATTGGATATATTGATCGATCGGACAATGAATCGTAATAGCGATCGAGTTATTACCCTGTTCTGCAGCACCCCGCTATACTTAATTAGTGTTTCGTGTGTGTTTTGAGAGTAATTGGACGATATCTCAGTGAGTATTATGAGTTTCTTCGTCGTTTTTGTGCCCACAATCAAGTCCCAACATCCTCTATTTATACTGAAATTTTGACCTTGACGCGGCCCGCGTGACATTTAACCTATTCTTACGCGGGCCGCGTGGCAACTTATTTTATGCATAGGGTTGCCACGTGTGGGACTAGCCTAGCTGAGTCGACAGTTTTTAAAATCTCAACTTCGTCCGCAAGTTATGAAGATAATTATCAAGTAGGGAATACCCCCCCCCCCCTGAGTTTTAGGGGCCCTAATCCTGATTCTGAAAATTCTGAAAATTCTAGGGTTGGTGCAGAATCACTTGGGTGTCTTAATTAGGGTTTCTTAGGGAGTAATTTATAAATACTAATAATAGTTTTGGTTGATATACAGAAAGATGGATTATAATATAAATATATATTATTATTGTTCTTTTATTTTCTAGAATAATGATTTTTAAATTTAGGGTTATTACATCGAGTTTCGTCGTAATTAGACGAATAGCTTGACCGTACGACCTAACGAACCGACATCCATGATATTTCCAAGCATATTTTGAGTCCCCTATAATTTGACGACCTTGTAGAGCCTTGACAATGGCATAACGGAGGTTAAATACGTCAAAAATGCCTTTATATGCATGCAGTGACCAAACTTTTAAAATATGAAACTTGTGCTGAACTGCCATGAGGTCGCGGGCCGCGAAGCCCAGCCTCATTTCCTACGCTGGGCGCGACAAAACCCCCAGCGATAGAAAACATGTTTTCAGCAAACTGTTGATAATTCAGGGGTTGTTCTTGCAAGTTCTTTGTGTGGTGACCAAGTTAACACTTCTCCAAGCATGCTAGCTGTCCTAAAACACTTGTATGGCTAGGATTTAATGCTTGGGGGTTACACAAACACATGGAATGATCTTGTGATTCCATGATTGTGACATCTGTGTCACTGCGACCATCAAACAAATACAAATCAATGAAATATTGTGTTTTATATTTGGGATTTGTAAAAATATGTGTATCATTTGCACATATCAATTCTTGTTCGATTTCGAGTTTTAAATCGCTTTCTGGTAGGTTATACGCGAACTGATGCGTAAATATAACCAGTTTAATGCAACAAACACTCCGGAATAGTGACATAGGCTTAACATACCTTAAATAACCTTTACATACCTTAGAAATAAGTTTTGGAGGGTTTGGTATGCCGAAATCAAGTTTATTCGATCGCAGGGACTATTTGCGTCAAACTGCGAAAGTAAGTTGATTCGTACTGTAACGAACATTCCAGACTAAAAGTTAAACATGACCTAAATATCCTTTACATAGCTTAGAAATAGGCTTTGTGGTGTTTGGCGCACAAAAATAAACTTTTTGGTCAATCAGGGACTAAAACGTCAAAAAGTGCATAAGTTTGCATTTTCGCGCATATCTTACGTTCTGAATATATCCGGACACCCAAAAATTTATGTAATCATTAAACTATTTTATTTTAGTGATTTTCATGATAAAATTCCGTTCGTCGCGTAATTTGGATCGTTATTCGCGTCCGTTCGTGTTTCGTCGTAATTAACCGATCAACGCAACCGTACGACCAAACGAACCGACATCCGAGATGTTTTTGAGCATGTTTCATGTTGCCTACACTTTAACTTCATTTTAGAGCTTTGAAATGAGGTTAACGGGGCTTAAATGTGTCAAAACGCATCAAAAATCAAGTTCGGAGACTTAGGGGCCTGTTCTGCCAATTTGTGAAACTAACTGCCAGCAGACCAGGTCCTTACGGACCGTATGAGTGTGCTTACGGTCCGTAAGCCCTTCCTAGATTAGCAGACTTCATTTTCTAAAACCCAGCTGCTCCCATTGTTTTGTACATGGTTTCTTCCATTCTAGGGGCTTGTTTTGGGTGCCCTAATGTATTGCAAAACAGGGGGTGCACATGTAAGGCCAAGATCGAAGCTCGGTTTTCGATAAACGATCCTAACAGTTGTCCAATTCCTATAAATACCCACAAATTTTCATTGTTGCAACACACAAATCTGATTCATTTTGCTCTAAGTTGGGGTTTAGTACCTCATACCTGAGCAATTTAGGTCAAGATTTCCTTGCTTGGACCCGTTGTAAGCTTCTTTCGTTCTTTTATGCGTTTTTAAGCATGAAAGTCAAACAGTGTTTGACTTTCTGCTTTGACCGTTCAATGGTCAACACGAAGTTCGTTTGAACTTCGTAACGTGAGTGTAATCACGATGGTCATAGTCCTTTGTGACTATACCTACTGATTACCACGTTATTTAGGTGTAGTGACGAGTCATAGTTTCGGTCAAAATACGCGTTTATGCGTATTTTGCAACCAATCTATTTTTGGGTATCAAGACCCTTTGTCTTGATATCAAACTTGTTTTCAAACTTCATTAAACATGTTTTAACATGTTTAACTCGTCACTTTTAGCCTAGTGCTTGTGTAGAGTCGTAAGTCAAGCGGTCTTGACAACCGCTTAGACTTTCGAACTCGACCCGTTTGGTCGATCTTTAGGATCCGACCAAACATGTTTAGTGACCATAGTTGTATAGGGAATAACCTTCCGAGGTTATACCTTATGGTCACTTAGTTTAATTAGTTGTATGATAGGTAGTTTATATGCCTTAGGTAAATGACCAAAATGCCCTTTTCATGCATAATTGGTATTTAATCATATGTAACCTAAACTTTTGTCACTTAACTGATTATGCAACATATTTAAACATGTTTAGGCATATAATACTTATCATAGGACTAGTTAGTTGTTCCGAACGTGTTTTACGCGAACGACGCGTTAAAGTAGCATAAGCTACCTAAATGAGTCGTAACGGGTCGAAAGCACTTAGGATAGGTTCCATTTTAGTATGTAGGCTTTTTTAAACCATATCACATGAGTTCTAATACTCATTTGGTTTACGAAACCTCATCCTTGTCACACCCTCAAAATCCACACGCGGAGTATTACCGCGAGGCGTGTGACGACCAGGATCTTAGCCACTAATTATTCTGAACCGTTTAGTTATTATTACAATTAATGGTATAATTAGCGACCAATTTTAAATTTTTCAAAACATAGCTTGAGTTTGCAGCGGAAAGGAAAGAAGAACACATCGTAATTTAAAACCACACAAGTTGTTCTTATGAAACTTACGAACCACGCACTCCATCCGATTGCAACGTCCGTCCAGAGCTGTATCGAGCAACCTGCAAAGCATGCAGTAGAGTGTCAACATAAAGTTGGCGAGTTCACGAGTTTAGTGTTTTCCAGTTTTATTTCCAAAAACTTGTTTTAACCAGTTAATTTATCCGTTTATACATGCGATGGGGAGCTACCCCATAAGTAAGCGACTAAACTGTTTTTCCAATACCGAACACTAGGTGACCGTTGCGTATCCGCAGAGTGCCCCGATGTCAATGTTCTATCATCATTGACGGATGCCTGAGTACATTAGTTCACGACCGATCCCATACCTTGGCACGGTGTGAGGTTGGTAAGACCTAAATAGCGCTATCAACTAATAACCCGTTCGCCTGGCCCCGGCGACTAATCGGTATTATGTAGTAGGGACTTTAAGTGATAGAGTTTCGTTTAGTGTTACTTGTTGCATCCAGTATAAACAGTAATTAACTAAAAGTTCCCAGTAACAAGGGAAGTAAGTAAGTTTGTTCCCAGTAACAAGGGAAGAAAAGTAAGTTTGTATCCCTCACAAGGGGATAGCGTTGTTACCCGTATCCCGCACAAGGAGATAGTAAGCAATCCCAAACCAGGAAAAGTGTTTTGTTCCGTTTCCCAATCCACCGGGAACGCATGCTTTAAGTAAAAAAAGTAGTGAACTCACCTTTGCTTTGCTCGGTAATTAATTTACTCGTGTTACGTTGGTCAACCATACCCTATTATGGTTATTAAATATTTATTAGGTTCGTATGAAAGTAATGTCACGTATAACTACACGTATCTAACACATAGCACGTAAGTCATACTAGCATATACGTTATTGGGCCTATCCTAGCATGCAAAAAGTTAAACAGTAAGACTACAAGAAACATAAGGCACACACACATGTATATATATATTTCAAAACATCACATAGTCATCATATAAACATTTGATTCAAAAGAATCATATCATTGTGATCATCAGTAATAAACAAAGAATATGCACCACATCCGTACACCCCAATCATGTGCACACTTTTCTTATTCCAAATTTACAAATCTATTATCATAATCTATTACCAATCACAGACAATCTTGGAGGATAAGAATACAAAACTAACATATTGCAAACATTAACTAAACAAAAACAATTTGTCAGTTCTATCTTGGTCATTATCACTGGTCAAAAATCATCGATCATTCAACACACATTTTCCATTTTGTAATGTACAACCACAGAGGATTTAAAACAGTTACAGCTGAATATAAACTGACCTAGTGACCCGTCACCGGTTGTGACCGCTGCTGCCGTTCATTTCCGTTACTTACTGGCGCCCAGCACCACCTCTTTGCTGCCCCCAAACAACCACCTCCGCCGCCACTCAACGGAACCACCACGCTGCTAATTCAGGTCCGAAATTCTATGACCAACAATAAACACCCATGTCTGTCTCCGACACTACCGGACATCCGCGTGTACCCGCCGTCGATCACCGAACTCTGACTGTCTATCTTTCTCTTGCTAAAATTGACATCATCGAGAGGCAGGGGTATGCGTGGAATCGAGACAAGAAGGAAGGGGGTTTTCGTGGAGGCTCGTTGGAGGAAGAACGGCGTCGGTGTTTACCGTAACCCGGCTACGGTTGCCTATGATTACAGGGAAGTGATGAGAGCAGAGAGTTTAAGAGCTTGCAAGGGGTTTTGGGTGTGCGATCGGATAAGGTAAGAGTGAGGAGGAGGTAGGAAGTGCGGGTGTGTGGTCGGAAAAAGAGCCGGAGCTCGCCGGAATGCCTATCTCCGGTGACCGGAGATTTAGAGAAGGAGAGTGGACATGGAATCTCTAATGTTCGGCTGAGAAGAAAAAGGAGGGGTTAGGGTTTTTACAAAAAAATGATAAGTAGTTTATATAGTGTAGGGTTTTAGGGGGTTTAGGTAAGTGGGCTTGGGCCTAACCCAAGTGTGCGTGGATTAAGTGTCTAGCTCAACAAACAGGCCCGATTACAATTAAGTAGATGTGTCAATATTTAAAACTCTCATCGCGGTTTATTATTATTTCGAAAATAATAAATAATAATAATAATAATAATATCGATATAAATGGATGTGCGGATTACTAAAATGCCCTTCTCTTGACAACGAGAGTACGGGTTGTCACATTCTCCCTATGTTACAGGAATTTCGTCCTCGAAATTAAAGCAAAAGTCATACATACATACATACACGCAGTTTACAAAAAGTTCACAAGATAAACATGTGAGCCACATGGCACATAACATCACATAGCACGAAAAATCACGTAGCACCAGATCCACAGAACGAACATGCAAGCCACGTAGCAAATACAGTCATGTAGCACGTAAATTCACTTAACATTAGATTCACAAAGTCATACGTATCTCACACAGTACGAATTTTCACAGACTTAGTTAAAACATCCAAGAAACGTATAGGGAAACCCGAAGTGTCACATTATCCCCAAGTTCAAGAAATTTCGTCCCGAAATTTAGCGCGCAACCACTGACAAGCTAGTTTGTTTAAACGTTTTCGTGGGGTGTCACATCATCCCCTTGTTGGCTTGAAATTTCTTCTTAGAAATTTCAGTTGTAGCTTCAGTGCTGGAAGTAATGTTTGCAGACAGCTGGGGATACGTGCGCATCATCTGGTTTTCTCATTCCCAGGTAAACTCTAGGCCATGGCGTGAGTTCCAACGAACTCGGTCTGTTGGTTACCCTACGCTCGAGGGTTTCGATTTCTTGATTCCTGTTCTCAGCCGGTTTCTCAATGAAGCGTAGCCGGTTGCTGATCACGAGTTCCCAAAAAGGTACAATGAAAGTTTCGTCGGACAGACACTTCTTCAAATTAGGCACGTGAAGGACGTGGTGCACCGCATTCAGCTTTTCAGGCAGGTTTAGTCTGTAAGCAACTTTACCGATCCTCTCGGTAATTTCGAATGGTCCAATTCTTTGCGGATTGAGCTTGCCATGTTTGCCAAAGCGTACCACACCCTTCCAGGGTGAAACTTTAAGTAGAACCCAGTCTCCGACTAGGGATTCTAGAGGTTTCCTACGCTTATCCTCGTAGTCTTTCTGACGGTCTGGAGCTGCCGCCATGCGTTGTCTATTCTGGGCAATCCTACCCGTTGTGTCAAGTGTGAGCTCTGGGCCGGTAATTTGGCTTCCGCCCAACACAGAGGTGACCGGCATCTGTGTCCGTGCAATGCCTCAAACGGTGTCGCCTAAATGCTAGTGGGAAGAGATTTCTACAAAAGTCAAGTGTCTCTCGTTTTCCCAAAGTTGGTAACATATGCTCCCAACATGCTTTCAAGGGTTTCGGGGCATGCGTTCGGTTGACCACCCATCCGTATGTAGTAAACAGCGCTCATGTCTAACAGTGAGCCAATTGAGTAAAGTCTGCGACGAATCGGATGCAAAACGTGGATTACGATCATAGGCAATAGAAGTTGGCATTCCGTGCCTGAAATCTACTTCTTTCAGGTAGTCAGTTGCAAGTTCGAGAACTTGTCAGTCTATTTGGTCGCGTAAAGATACCGGCAAATATTTCATCGATGCCCTGGGATAGGAGAGGATAGGAGCACCTCATGGCTTATCTTTCAACTGTTGGAACGGCGAATTGCTGACATTTCTCTACAGTTAGGTGATGCTCCCTCAAGTTTATACCGTGGGGTTGCGTATATGGTCGAGAAATGCGGGCTTTAGCATAAAGCGGTTTGTGTCGTAGAACTTCCAAGGTAGGACGTAGGAGTCGTTCGGATCCCTACGGGTTCTTGGAGTAGGTTCAGATGTCATCGAAGGAAACAGGCGTCGAATTTTGACTGGATAGAATAATTTCGAGCGTCATAACTGAGTGTTGATTGTACCGAGTTCGTAGAACAGTGCTTATGATACCCGTTACCCCTGGGGTGTCCTTGGCTCGTTGCTCCAACGAGTAACATTCGTAGGAAGTAATTTATCCAAACGGAGATTTGTGCAGGGTAGAGTAGGATAAGAATCAGGGAATTCATAACACGAGTAGCGAGGTAATGTTTGAAGGGTAGTCAACGTTGGTGCGTTTAATTTGAGACAAAACATAAAAGGCTTGGTGGTCGGCAATAAGGATTTATCTGGTGTCGATGAGGTAGATGGCCGTACATAAGCCGTCGTTTTGCCGATAAGAGGTGTTACGTTGGTATGAATGGCACAACAAGAACCAATGATAGAGAAGGACGGTCGTCATATGAGTCGGGGGGGGGGGTTTAGGTTCACTAAAATGTCTAACAAGATGTTCTGAGCTGAGCCGTATGCGAAAAACGAGTTTGTGATCTCCCAAACCGGTAAGTAACCAAATTTGAATAGACTACCGAAGTCGTGAGGACGAGTCCGAAGTAGTGCTTGCGTCGTCGAAAGGCTTCCATGTAAGGTAATGAAAACATGTCTGAAAGGATACATTTGGATCACGCGTCACAATTTTTAAGATTCAAGAAGTTTATTGACTAGCAGTCGAGCTTGCTGAATTTCCCCAAACTAGAGGGAAATCTGATCAAGGTCTCAGTATGGGGGGGGGGGTTTCGACGCGGAACTATGAAAACAGGTTTTCAGGAAAGTTCGATTGAAGTAACACGTTGTTGAATTTCAAGGGCTAAAAAGTTTGTTGACTAAAGGTCGAGTTTGTTGAATTCACCAAACTGAAGAGAGATCTGGTCAAGGTTTCTATACGAAGAAACATGGATGTCGTGATAAAGAAACGATAGAAGCGGGGATACCATATTGAGCAAGAAGTGCGAATTCGTACAAAAGTTAGCGAAAGGATCCACGGAATCAGAAAAGTCGTCAAAGAATAACGGTTCTGACGAACGAAGGATAAGGTAAGCATCTAGGTTACCGTACTTATCGGTGGGTTGACTGGCTCGTGTCTTCGTCTTGCCACGCTTCCAAATACGCCGGTTTGTAAGAAAGATATCACCTTGTTGGGTTTTGGGGCGTGCTAGGGTATAAGGTTGAACTTGAATAAGAATTTACCATGTAACGAGGAATTAGGGGAAATAACTTCGTGGTCGATGGAAAGTTGATACGATTGCTGGCAGTGCAATGAGAAGCATACACCACGCCTGCTTTTCGTGTTCGAGACGTGCAAACAGAAACCTAAAAAGTGTAGACTTACTAGGAGGCTTCAAGAATTAAAGTGATCGGTCGGATGAGGGAACCAGTCTCACCACTCATGTCGGGAAACGAAATACGTAAGTAAAAAGGATGTGGTTGACTTCTTCGTTCTTTCTAATATCCCATGATATAGGGGTGGCTCCCCTTCGTCGATTCGTTCTCGTAACTTGTCTATGTGCTTCATAGCAGGCCTGTCCTGGGCAGGTCTATTGAGTGGACGTCCCTCGCGCCGATTGGCAGTCCTGGGATGATATCAGGAAATACGTGGACGAGGGCTTGGAATAAATGGGTTCCCTGCCCTTAGTGTATTGTGGTTTCGAACCAGGTTTAGGAGGACTCGCTCCTGTTTAACACGTAACACGCTAGCCTAGCCTTCGTATGACCCACTGTGTTAAATACTAAATATACGCATACATAGTAACACATATATGCTAATTACATACATACACACATGCGTATTCACACACATAAGTTATGCACAAGTAAATGTCGTTAGTCTACCATTACCATGTGAGCATCTGAGGCTGACGAACCTTGCAATCCGGAGTGTGGTGTCGTTGTGGTTTACACTAAAGAACGGTTATAGTCTGGTTTCCATATAAAAATATTTTTATTTCTCAAGCCAAAATATTTTATATTTAAAACCTAGTTCGCTATAACCAATGGCTCTGATACCAATCTGTCACACCCTCAAAATCCACACGCGGAGTATTACCGCGAGGCGTGTGACGACCAGGATCTTAGCCACTAATTATTCTGAACCGTTTAGTTATTATTACAATTAATGGTATAATTAGCGACCAATTTTAAATTTTTCAAAACATAGCTTGAGTTTGCAGCGGAAAGGAAAGAAGAACACATCGTAATTTAAAACCACACAAGTTGTTCTTATGAAACTTACGAACCACGCACTCCATCCGATTGCAACGTCCGTCCAGAGCTGTATCGAGCAACCTGCAAAGCATGCAGTAGAGTGTCAACATAAAGTTGGCGAGTTCACGAGTTTAGTGTTTTCCAGTTTTATTTCCAAAAACTTGTTTTAACCAGTTAATTTATCCGTTTATACATGCGATGGGGAGCTACCCCATAAGTAAGCGACTAAACTGTTTTTCCAATACCGAACACTAGGTGACCGTTGCGTATCCGCAGAGTGCCCCGATGTCAATGTTCTATCATCATTGACGGATGCCTGAGTACATTAGTTCACGACCGATCCCATACCTTGGCACGGTGTGAGGTTGGTAAGACCTAAATAGCGCTATCAACTAATAACCCGTTCGCCTGGCCCCGGCGACTAATCGGTATTATGTAGTAGGGACTTTAAGTGATAGAGTTTCGTTTAGTGTTACTTGTTGCATCCAGTATAAACAGTAATTAACTAAAAGTTCCCAGTAACAAGGGAAGTAAGTAAGTTTGTTCCCAGTAACAAGGGAAGAAAAGTAAGTTTGTATCCCTCACAAGGGGATAGCGTTGTTACCCGTATCCCGCACAAGGAGATAGTAAGCAATCCCAAACCAGGAAAAGTGTTTTGTTCCGTTTCCCAATCCACCGGGAACGCATGCTTTAAGTAAAAAAAGTAGTGAACTCACCTTTGCTTTGCTCGGTAATTAATTTACTCGTGTTACGTTGGTCAACCATACCCTATTATGGTTATTAAATATTTATTAGGTTCGTATGCAAGTAATGTCACGTATAACTACACGTATCTAACACATAGCACGTAAGTCATACTAGCATATACGTTATTGGGCCTATCCTAGCATGCAAACAGTTAAACAGTAACAGTTAAACATTAATAGTAACACGTAGTTCAAAACATCAGTTTGTGCGGCCCAATAACTAAGCAGAGTAGTCCAGTCGAAACCGGGTGGTCTCGAATCGAGAACAAGAGGTCTCGAGTCGCAACCATGAAGTTCCGAGTCGCAACCAGACGGTCTCGAGTTGTCATGTTTTGGTTGCGAGTCGCAACCGGGGGTTTCGAGTCGCAACCGGAGGTTTCGGCTTGTCATGTTTTGGTCTCGAGTCGCAACCTTACGGTCTCGACTCGCAACCACCACCGAAGCTTCTAGACCCCTTATCCAATTCGGTACTATCAACCAAAATTTCATTAACATGTACTATCCAATCAGATTTTATTAACATGTCCCCTATACCGTACACTCCTAAATTTAGATCAAAACACAGAAATTTCAAATATTCACAACACGTTTCAACAATCCATCATTTAGGTTTTTCAAATATTCATCACATATTCAAATTATTCATCATGTTCATATCTCTAAACGAATCCAATCAACCATTGCCTAATACTGCTTTATCACTACCTTCCAACCAAAGCATATGCAGCCATTTTATCACAAAAATCACGCTATCATGCACCCTGAGCATCACCAATCAGCATTATTCCATCAACAAGTATTACCATGATTTTGTTAACAAGTTCATCATATTCTCATTTGAACGGTTCATCATTAGTATTTACACATTCCTTTCATGACCCCAAGACTACAAGAAACATAAGGCACACACACATGTATATATATATTTCAAAACATCACATAGTCATCATATAAACATTTGATTCAAAAGAATCATATCATTGTGATCATCAGTAATAAACAAAGAATATGCACCACATCCGTACACCCCAATCATGTGCACACTTTTCTTATTCCAAATTTACAAATCTATTATCATAATCTATTACCAATCACAGACAATCTTGGAGGATAAGAATACAAAACTAACATATTGCAAACATTAACTAAACAAAAACAATTTGTCAGTTCTATCTTGGTCATTATCACTGGTCAAAAATCATCGATCATTCAACACACATTTTCCATTTTGTAATGTACAACCACAGAGGATTTAAAACAATTACAGCTGAATATAAACTGACCTAGTGACCCGTCACCGGTTGTGACCGCTGCTGCCGTTCATTTCCGTTACTTACTGGCGCCCAGCACCACCTCTTTGCTGCCCCCAAACAACCACCTCCGCCGCCACTCAACGGAACCACCACGCTGCTAATTCAGGTCCGAAATTCTATGACCAACAATAAACACCCATGTCTGTCTCCGACACTACCGGACATCCGCGTGTACCCGCCGTCGATCACCGAACTCTGACTGTCTATCTTTCTCTTGCTAAAATTGACATCATCGAGAGGCAGGGGTATGCGTGGAATCGAGACAAGAAGGAAGGGGGTTTTCGTGGAGGCTCGTTGGAGGAAGAACGGCGTCGGTGTTTGCCGTAACCCGGCTACGGTTGCCTATGATTACAGGGAAGTGATGAGAGCAGAGAGTTTAAGAGCTTGCAAGGGGTTTTGGGTGTGCGATCGGATAAGGTAAGAGTGAGGAGGAGGTAGGAAGTGCGGGTGTGTGGTCGGAAAAAGAGCCGGAGCTCGCCGGAATGCCTATCTCCGGTGACCGGAGATTTAGAGAAGGAGAGTGGACATGGAATCTCTAATGTTCGGCTGAGAAGAAAAAGGAGGGGTTAGGGTTTTTACAAAAAAATGATAAGTAGTTTATATAGTGTAGGGTTTTAGGGGGTTTAGGTAAGTGGGCTTGGGCCTAACCCAAGTGTGCGTGGATTAAGTGTCTAGCTCAACAAACAGGCCCGATTACAATTAAGTAGATGTGTCAATATTTAAAACTCTCATCGCGGTTTATTATTATTTCGAAAATAATAAATAATAATAATAATAATAATATCGATATAAATGGATGTGCGCATTACTAAAATGCCCTTCTCTTGACAACGAGAGTACGGGTTGTCACAATCCTATCCGATCTTCCGATTTAGGTCCGGTTTATTAACATAGTTACCTATATTAGGTGTCGTTTGATTCCGTGATCCCTCTAGCTTTGCTTGGTTGTTATTCAAGACTTCTAGGATATCTCAAGTGAGTACATAGACCCTTCTTTTACTGTTTTTAAACTGTTTTTGGGGTGAAATAGATGTGCCTAATTGTTACTTTCGAGCTTTTCATGCTTTTATATCATATACTTGCTATGTTCATTAGTACACATATAGTACATGATTTAATTATGTTTCGCTATGTATGTTCACTTAGCATGCTAGCACATTGATTTTCATAAATGCCTTTGTTGCATATGTTCATCTAACATATGGACACATTGATTTACATTACACTTTGTTGCATATGTTCATCCAGCATACGAACACATTGTTTTACATTTTTGAACTATTGAACCGTCTGGAACTGTTTGACCTATATGAATTATTTGAACTGTTGGAACCGTTTGGAACTGTTTGATCCTTGTGAACTGTTTGGAACTGTTTGATTTATATGAACCGTTTGGAACTATTTGATCCTTGTGAACCGTTTGGAACTGTTTGATTGATGTGAACCATTTGGAACTGTTTGAACTGTTGGGTAAGGGAAGTGATTAGGTAACGGGGCGGGTGTAATGTGTTAAAAGCATGGTGGATATGCCGCTGGTACTTCCTATATATAAGTGCTTTTAACACATTATATATCGTTGTGTTACCTAGATCACTTGGGCGAAGGTTATCAAAACGAAGTTATATTACAAGGTTTTCCTAACAATATAAACCATTCGAGTTTTATTACAAAAATGATATACGATTTGGGTTCTCATAAACAAATGTTTTTGAGTTAAGGTTCATGGCATCGAGGTTTTATAAACTCTAACCAACCTATTTTGACTTGGTTATTTCAATTTCTAATATAAACATTTTACAAAACTGGTCTTTTTTCTAAATATTAGTTTATAAAGTCGTCCGAGTTATTTCAAAATGTAAACGAGCCATGAATCTGACACTCACAGAAAACCTATGTACTCGTCGGCATTTTTATGCTGACGTATTTTCACATGTGTTTCAGGTACCATAGTTGATGATGATTGTTGATGATATTGGTGTATGCTCACATAGGAATGGACGAGGCCTTAGTGACTTAATAATAATGAAAGTTTATTTGTTCATGTTTTGTTCTAATTTCAATACAATGTAATAAACTTCATTCAATAAAACATAACTTTAATCCATGTGTTATGAAACAATGATTCTGTAGCTTCACTCCCCGACGTTTCCACCACGGTTTGTTGTTTTAACGCGGTCGGGGTGTGACAATGATCACTATAAATAGCCAAGCACATTTCATTTCCAAATTGCTCATTTCCATTATTTGAACTCTAAGTAGAGGAATTCCTTCTAAGGAGTCATCTACCTGAGTTCTAATACCTTCTTTCCAGCCTTTGAACACCTTGTAAGTGTTCTTTCATGGCTTAGTTCTTATTTTTAACTATTTAGAGCTGAAAGTCAAAACAGTTTGACCAACATTTTGACTTTCGATTTTGACGATCAATTGGTCAAGTCAAAGTTCAATTGAACTTTGCAACGTGATTGTAATCATGATGGTTATAATCCTTAGCGATTATACCTACTGATTACCACGTTGACTATGCGTAGTGACGAGTCAAAGTTTCAGTCAAAATGCGTATTTACACTCATTTTGCAATGGAACTACCTTTAGGTATCAAAACACTTTGTTTTGATACAAAACACTTTGTTTTGATACAAAACACTTTGTTTTGATACAAAACACTTTGTTTTGATACCAAATCAGTTTTCTAAGTTAGTTAAACATGTTTTGACATGTTTAACTCGTCACTACTAGTTTAGTGCTTATTTAGGGTCGTAAGTTAAGCGGTCTAAACAACCGCTTAGACTTTCGAACCCGACCCATTTGGTTGATTATTAGGATCCGACCAAACTTATTTAGTGATCATAGTTGCATAGGGAATAACCTACTGAGGTTATACCTTATGAACACATAGGTTGGTTAGTTATTTGTTAAGTATTTTATATGCCTATAGAAAATGACCAAAATGCCCTTTTGAAGCATAAATTCGTATTTTGCATATGTAATCAAGTTTTTGACATATAAACTAATTTAGTAACACATTTAGGCATAATTGGGCATGTAAGACTTAACTTAGGAATTAGATAACCATCCGACCTTAGATTTACGCAAATGACACGTTAAAGTGGCTCAAACTACCTTAACGGGTCGAAACGGGTCAAAAGCACTTAGGTTAAGTTTCTAATCAGAATGTTAGGTCTATTAAATCATGCCATATGAGCTCCAATACTCATTTGATTTATAGAACCTCATTCTATCCTATCTCCCGATTTAGGATCCGTTTATTAACATAGTTACCTATATTAGGTGCCTTGTTGATTTCGTGATCCCTGAAGCTTTATTTGGTCTTATTCTCAAGACTAATAAGCAATCCCAAGTGAGTACATAGTCCCCTCTTTTACTGCTTTCAAATATTTTGGGGTGATACACATGTGCATACTTGTTACTTTCATGCTTTCGTTGCTTTTTATGACATAAACATGCTAGTTTCACTTAGTGCACTTATAGTACATGATTTCAACTATGTTTTGCTATGTATGTTGACTGAGCATGCTAGCACATTGAATATCATAAACACTTTTGTTGCATATGTTTACTCAGCATATGGACACATTGTTTTACATTACATTTCTGCTGCATATGTTTACTCAGCATATGGGCACAATTGATTTCATGAACATTTCTACTATGTATGTTTACTTAGCATACTTAGTACATGGTTTTCACAATACATGCTTACATTGGTATGACATTTGGTATGTTTAACGGAACAATAATACATTCATTAACATTGATCACGCCGCTCGGTAGTATGTAATGGTACCATAGGACTTGACAAATCCCGTTCCCAACTTCCTAGGTTTGTTTGGAAGTAGGGAATGACAGAATCTGATATACATAACTGATAAACCTTTACTTGTTAAGGGTTTGTCCTACAGTCGCAAGGCTTAAATGTATGCGATAAACATTACGGCATAAATGTTTGTATCCATAAAGCATTGTTTTCTGCAAAACATAACTTTTGATTTAAACTTAGGTTTATTCAAAGACATTGTTTTGTACATTTTACATATGGGGTTGAGTAAATACTTTTTATTCACCATACATGACATTTGTTTTCACATTAACATTATACATATGGTTTGAGTGGGTTCTTTCTACTTGCCATACATTACATTTGGTTATACATGACACAGTTGATACATGACATTGGACATGGTTTACACATAAACATTTTGACATTGGTTTAAACAAGACATTTTGGTTGGTTATTGATAAGTGACTTATATAACGAGGCTATGTGTAATGTGATAAAAGAAAGGTGGATACGCCGTTGGTACTTCCTATATATAACTGTTTTTATTATATTATACATTGTAGCGTTATCTAAACCACTTCGACAATGACATGAAACATTTTTATACAAATAACATATTTTACAAGACATTGTTTTACATACGACATGTTTTACACAAATTCATCTTTCTTGGTTAATTATTTAACCATGCATTATTCTTTTATTATCATCTGATTTTCACCTCGATTTTCATATGATTTTATAAAAGAAAACAGTTTTATAAGGATCATGACTACTTTTGTTAAACATTTCTTTTAACTACAAGTCATGAATCCTGCATAAACAAAACCTATGTATCTCACAGGCATTTTTATGCTGACATACCTATTTTCACATGTGTTTCAGGAGCTAATGCTTGATGTTGATTGTGCTACACTTAGGCGGACTCGGGCCTTAGTGACTTAAAAGACAGTTTAAATATGTTATGTTTTCGTTAATTCAAAAGGCAATGTAAACACTTTAAACAATAATACAAAACTTTAATTACCATGGTTGTGGAATAATAATTCTGTCGCATCACTCCCCGACATTTTTGCCGCGGTTTGTTGTTTTAACGCGGTCGGGGTGTGATAGAAGAGTTGGTATCAGAGCCAATGGTTATAGGGAATTAGGTTATTAGTAATCCTTTGACCTAGACTATAACTTTTCTAGGACCCTAACACAAGTTATCTTGTGTTTAGATCTTAAAACGATACACATCACCTATCCTTAGGTCATTACCAAAACATGAACACAAATTTCCAAAACAATTTTGAAAATAATCACCAACCCTTGGATGATTCATTTTTGGTTAATGCTTTCAAAATTTTCAAAAAAATCTCGTCAAAGTTTGGGTATAAATAATGTGAACACGTGCAATCTGGAAGGGTGGATGCCTGTACCTCGAGTTTTCTGTCTAAGGCTAGAGTGTTCGTACAAATCCGCAGTATCGGACCAGTCACTCTTACCTAGGAACTCTAGGAGTGAGTGTCCACTTATAGGCTAAATCATGTCTTCGCGATACATTGTTATGACCCATTTACTTTGATTAGTCACTGTGTGTCGTTTGTTTGTTATGAGGTAACGAACAAATGACTACCATCCTTACTTTCTGTCGATATTTATGACATATCATTTTCACCACATCATCTCACTCGCTTTCTCTCATGTTTCCTCTTTTAGAATGCCTCCTCGACGTAACGTTCAACATCTTGACGCCGAACTGGTGGCTATTATAGCACAACAGATGGCTGCTATGCTACCAAATCTCATCACTCAAATTAACCAAGCCAACAATAACAATAATGCACCTGCTCCGTGCAATTTCAAAAGTTTTAACTCGGCTAAACCACTCAAGTTTAGTGGTTCTGAAGGAGCAACTTGGCTTCTCCAGTGGTTTGAGAGTCTTGAGAGCACTTTTCGCCATGTTCAGTGTCCTAACAACCGTAAGGTCGAGTTTGCTTCTAGCGTATTCCAAAAGAGGGCTCTCACATGGTGGAATGGGTTAATGAGAGATCGAGGTGCTGAGGTTGCTTTGGGTCAAACATGGGAGGAACTTAGAGCTCTTATGATGAGAGAGTTCTGCTCTCGTCACGAGTAGAGGGCACTAGAAAATGAGTTCCATGACTTTTAGCAAGATAGTGGTGAACACCGAGCTTACACTGACAGATTTGAGGAGTTAAGCTTGCTCTGTCCGACGCTGGTCACGCATTTGGACAAGCCTATTGAGAAATACATAGATGGTTTGCCAGATCCTGTTCAGGATATTGTCACTGGCAGTAACCCGACTACGGTCCGACAGACCATTGAGCTAGCTGCAATCCTAACTGACTCTCAAGTCAAAAAGGGGAAACTCCACAGAAAAGGCGACAAGAAACAGTCTGATAACACCAAGGAGCAAAAGGGTAAAAAGGCTGAGTCCTCAAGGAAGTCTAAGAAGCGTAAGGCTTCTAAGAACTTCGTTGTTACAGCACAAGCTAACCAGGCAGCTCCTAATCAGCCTGCACAACCAGCTGCCAAGAGGCAGTATGCTGGCAACGCACCTCTGTGCAACAAATGTAACAGCCATCATCAACCACACGTGCAGTGCAGTATCTGCACTAACTGTGGGAAATCAGGTCACCTGGCCAACACCTGCCGCTTTGCTCCTAACCAAAATCAGACAGCTCAAAACCCTGCTGCTGCACGACCTCACTATCCGCCTGGTCCGTGTTACAACTGTGGGGATCTGACCCACTATAGGAACAATTGCTCGAAGTTGGCAAACGCAAATCAGGCACAGGCTCGTGGTCGAGCTTTTAATTTGAATGCAAATGAGGCACGTGCAGATAACAAAGTGGTGAACGGTACGTTCTTTGTTAACAACCAACCTGCTTCTGTTTTATTTGATTCGGGTGCCGATAAGAGTTTTGTGTCATTAGCTTTTGAGCCTTTGCTTTCGATGACTAGAACAAAACTAGGAAAGCCCTTGATAGTAGAAGTTCGTCGGGAGAAACCCGTTAGTGGTCTTAAACTTATGTCTTGTACCCAAGCCCAAAAATACCTACGAAAGAAATATGTCGCCTTCTTGGCACATGTCGTAGAGGAGAAAAGCAAGGGTAAGACTATCCAAGATATCCCTATAGTTCGGGATTATCCTGAGGTATTTCCTGAAGATTTACCTGGTTTACCCCCTGTACGCCAAGTTGAGTTTCGTATTGATCTTGTGCTGGCGCAAATCCTATTGCTAAATCTCCATACCGTCTTGCACCGTCTGAGATGCAAGAGCTATCTAAGCAGCTTCAGGAACTTTCTGACAAAGGATTCATTCGTCCGAGCTTTTCACCTTGGGGCGCTCCTGTCCTATTCATTAAAAAGAAACATGGATCTTTCAGAATGTGTATCGATTATCATGAGCTTAACAAGCTTACCATCAAGAATCGATATCCCCTACCTCGCATTGATGATCTCTTTGATCAGCTACATGGTGCTACTTGCTTTTCAAAGATTGATCTATGTTTTGGGTATCATCAACTTCGAGTGCTTGAAGAAGATATTCCCAAACAGCTTTTCACACAAGATATGGTCATTATGAGTTCACTGTTATGCCCTTCGGTTTAACAAATGCTCCTGCTGTTTTCATGAACTTGATGAATAGGGGTTGTAAGCCTTATTTAGACAAGTTCATCATCGTTTTCATTGACGACATTTTGATCTATTCTAATACACGAGCCGAGCATGAACAACATCTCCGTCTTACTATAGAACTCCTGAAGAAAGAACAACTTTTCGCCAAATTCTCCAAGTGTGAATTCTGGCTTAAGGAAGTTCAATTTTTGGGACACATCATTAACGAACAAGGTATACATGTAGATCCCGCCAAAATCAGTGTGATTAAGGATTGGGATACACCTACTACTCCTACCGAGGTTCGTTCATTTCTTGGTCTAGCAGGTTATTATCGTCGTTTCATTGAAAACTTCTCCAAGATTGCGGTTCCTCTCACTGCTTTAACTTAGAAGAACAAACCTTTTGAGTAGGGATCCAAACAGGAAGAAGCTTTTCAGGCCTTGAAACATAAACTTTGCAATGCACCTATTATATCTTTACCTGAGGGCAATGACGACTTTGTCGTATACTATGATGCATCCAACTTAGGCCTTGGCTGCGTTCTTATGCAAAAAAACAAAGTCATAGCCTATGCATCAAGACAGCTGAAGGTACACGAGAAAAACTACACGACTCATGATCTTGAGTTAGGTGTAGTAGTCTTTGCTCTCAAAATCTGGAGACACTACCTTTATGGTACAAAATGTGTGGTTTTCACTGACCACAAAAGTCTCCAACATATTTTCAATCAGAAAGAACTTAAAATGAGGCAACGACGTTGGGTTGAACTTCTAAACGACTACGATTGCGAAATTCGCTACCATCCTAGTAAGGCGAATGTCGTGGCTGACTCATTGAGTCGTAAGGCGAATGTCGGGATGTTGATATTCAAACCCGCATTTCTCAGGCTCAACATACTTGTGTTACACAAGACTTGATGGGTAAGGAATTACCATATCATCTTAAACCTGAGCTTGAACTAAAAGACTTTAGGCTATTTTATTTCATGGGCTGTTTGTGGGTCCCAAGTCAAGACAATCTTCGCACCTTGCTAATGGATGAAGCACATAAGTCTCGTTATTCTATTCATCCTGGTGTAGACAAAATGTATAAGGATCTTCGAACCCAGTACTGGTGGCCGGGTATGAAGAAAGAAATTGCCTTATATGTATCCAAATGCCTTAGTTGTCTCAAGGTTAAGGCAGAACACCAACATCCCTCTGGATTATTGGAGCAACCAGAGATACCGGTTTGGAAATGGGAAAACATTGCTATGGATCTCATTACCAAGCTGCCAAGCACTAAAAGAGGTCATGACGCCATTTGGGTAGTTGTTGATCGTCTTACAAAGTCATCACATTTCATGCCGATCCGTGAGAATCTATCTGCTGACAAGCTTGCTAAAATCTATCTGGATGAGATTGTATCCCGACATGGTGTTCCTTTTAACATTATAACTGACAGAGATGCTCGATTCTCGTCTCACTTTTGGAGAACCATGCAATCTCCCATGAGAACCCAACTTAATTTGAGCACAGCTTATCATCCTCAAACGGATAGTCAATCTAAAAGAATAATCCAGACACTGGAGGATATCCTTAGAGCATGTGCAATCGATTTTGGTGGTAGTTGGGATTCGCAACTACGGTTGATCGAATTCTCCTACAATAATAGTTATCACTCGAGCATCAACATGGCTCCTTTCGAGGCTTTATACGGTCAAAAATGTCGTTCACCGGTCTGCTGGAATGAGATAGGTGAAGCTCAGCTTACTGGACCTGAACTCATTCTAGAGACTACAGATAAGGTCAAGAAGATTCGCGATAACCTACAGACAGCTGGAAGCCGTCAAAAGAGTTACGCGGATCGACGACGCAAGCCCTTAGAATTTCAAGTCGGTGATCACGTCCTACTCAAGGTATCCTCTTGGAAAGGTGTGATTAGATTTGGAAAGAAAGGAAAACTTGCACCACGCTATGTTGGACCATTCAAGATCGTTGAAAGAATCGGAAAAGTAGCCTACAAACTAGACCTACCTCCTGAACTTGGAAATGTTCATCCAACTTTCCACGTGTCCAATTTCAAAAAGTGTTTAGCTGATGAGAACCTCCACATACAACTTGATGAAATTCGTGTTGATAACACGATGCACTTCGTTGAGAAACCTGTGGAAATCATGGACCGTGAAGTCATGAGGCTCAAACACAAGCGCATACCTATTGTTAAAGTTCGTTGGGAATCTAAACATGGCCCAGAATTTACTTGGGAGTGTGAAGATCAAATGAAAGCAAAATATCCACATCTATTCTCACAAGTTTCCTCCAAATAAATTGCGGGACGAAATTTCCTAAAGTGAGGGAGACTGTGACATCTGTGCTTGTGTTATTTTTGTACAAACTCTAAATAATTCAAATATCAATAAAACAATGTGTTGATCCTAATATTTGTTTATTTATGTTTGACATTTTGCACATTTTGATTTTTGGTCGATTTTAAACTCTATATCGCTTTCTAGAAAGTTATACGCAAACTGATGCGTAAACGTAATCAGTTTAACGCGACAAACACTTCGGAACATGACTATTTGCGTCAAACTGCAAAAGTCTGTCTTTTCGTATGGAAACGTACATTCCGGAACATGATCATCAGCTAAACATACCATAAATAACCTTAACATAGCTTAGAAATAAGCTTTGAGGGGTTCGGTATGCGAAAATACGCTTATTTGATCAAACAAGGATTAAAAGCGTCAAAAACGGCGTAAGTTAGCATTTACGCGCATATCTTATGTTCTGACCACATCCGGACATCCAAAATTTTTTTATTCACTAAAATATTTTATCTTAGTGATCGAAATGCAAAAATACCATTCGTCTCTTAATTTGGATCGTTTTTGCGTCCGTTCGAGTTTCGTCGTAATTAGACGAATAACGTGACTGTACGACCAAACGAACTGACATCCGTGATATTTCCAAGCATATTTTGAGTCCCCTATATTTTGACGACCTTGTAGAGCCTTGAAAATGGCATAACGGAGGTCAAATACGTCAAAAATGCCTTTATATGCATGCAGGGACCAAACTTGTAAAATATGAAACTTGTGTTGAACTGCCATGAGGTCGCGGGTCGCGAAGCCCAGCCTCATTTCCTACGCGGGGCGCGACAGGACCCCCAACAATAGAAAACATGTTTTCAGCAAATTGTTGATAATTCAGGGGCTGTTCTTGCAAGTTCTTTGTGTGGTGACCAAGTTAACACTTCTCCAAGCATGCTAGCTGTCCTAAAACACTTGTATGGCTAGGATTTAATGCTTGGGGGTTACACAAACACATGGAAAGATCTTGTGATTCCATGATCACTATAAATAGCCAAGCACGTTTCATTTCCAAATTTCTCATTTCCATTATTTGAACTCTAAGTGGAGGAATTCATGCTAAGGAGCCACCTACCTGAGTTCTAATACCTTCTTTCCAGCCTTTGAACACCTTGTAAGTGTTCTTTCATGGCTTAGTTCTTATTTTTAGCTATTTAGAGCTGAAAGTCAAAACAGTTTGACCAACAATTTGACTTTCGATTTTGACCATCAATTGGTCAAGTCAAAGTTCAATTGAACTTTGCAATGTGATTGTAATCACGATGGTTATAATCCTTAGTGATTATACCTACTTATTACCACATTGACTAGGCGTAGTGACGAGTCAAAGTTTCGGTCAAAATGCGTATTTACGCGCATTTTGCAACGGAACTACCTTTAGGTATCAAAACACTTTGTTTTGATACCAAATCAGTTTTCTAAGTTAGTTAAACATGTTTTAACATGTTTAACTCGTCACTACTAGTTTAGTGCTTACTTATGGTCGTAAGTTACGCGGTCTAAACAACCGCTTAGACTTTCGAACCCGACCCGTTTGGTCGATCATTAGGATCCGACCAAACTTATTTAGTGATCATAGTTGCATAGGGAATAACCAACTGAGGTTATACCTTATGATCACATAGGTTGGTTAGTTATTTGTTAAGTAGTTTATATACCCATAAAAAATGACCAAAACGCCCTTTTGAATCATAAATTCGTATTTTGCATATGTAATCAAGTTTTTGACATATAAACTGATTTAGTAACATATTTAGGCATAATTGGGCATGTAAGACTTAACTTAGGACTTAGATAACCATGCGACCTTAGATTTACGCAAACGACACGTTAAAGTGGCTCAAACTACCTTAACGGGTCGAAACGGGTCAAAAGCACTTAGGTTAAGTTTCTAATCAGAATGTTAGGTTTATTAAATCATTCCGTATGAGTTCCAATACTCATTTGATTTGTAGAACCTCATTCTATCCTATCTCCCGATTTAGGATCCGTTTATTAACATAGTTACCTATATTAGGTGCCTTGTTGATTCCGTGATCCTTGAAGCTTTATTTGGTCTTATTCTCAAGACTAATAAGCAATCCGAAGTGAGTACATAGTCCCCTCTTTTACCGCTTTCAAATATTTTGGGGTGATACACATGTGCATACTTGTTACTTTCATGCTTTCATTGCTTTTTATGACATAAACATGCTAGTTTCACCTAGTACACTTATAGTACATGATTTCAACTATGTTTTGCTATGTATGTTGACTGAGCATGCTAGCACATTGAATTTCATAAACACTTTTGTTGCATATGTTTACTCAGCATATGGACACATTGTTTTACATTACATTTATGCTGCATATGTTTACTATGTATGTTTATTTAGCATACTTAGTACATGGTTTTCACAATACATGCTTACATTGGTATGACATTTGGTATGGGCACAATTGATTTTATGAACATTTCTACTATGTATGTTTATTTAGCATACTTAGTACATGGTTTTCACAATACATGCTTACATTGGTATGACATTTGGTATGTTTAACGGAACAATAATACATTCATTAACATTGATCACACCGCCCGGTAGTATGTAATGGTACCATAGGACTTGACAAATCCCGTTCCCGACTTCCTAGGTTTGTTTGGAAGTAGGGAATGACAGAATCCGATATACATAACTGATAAACCTTTACTTGTTAAGGGTTTTTTCCCCAGTCGCAAGGCTTGAATGTATGCGATAAACATTACTACATAAATGTTTGTATCCATAAAGCATTGTTTTCTGCAAAACATAACTTTTGATTTAAACTTAGGTTTATTCAAAGTCATTGTTTTGTACATTTTACATATGAGGTTGAGTAAATACTTTTTATTCACCATACATGACATTTGTTTTCACGTTAACATTATACATATGGTTTGAGTGGGTTCTTTCTACTTGCCATACATTACATTTGGTTATACATGACACAGTTTGTGATATCCTGTACTTTCAGGTTAACGCCATTAACCCTTTTTCTGTTAATTACAATTTATAAACACACAAGTTAGTAGCACACAAACAAAAATACAGAGTTATGTTGGTTAAATTTCTAAAACGAAGGACCTAAATGTCATTCTACAAAGTTATTGTGATAACTTTCTGCCCAAGCTTTGAATTGAGAAACTTGAGGGACCAATTATGCATTTATTCTAAGTTGTTTAAAAATAATAATAATAAAATCAAAACCAACCCTAGGCCTCCCCTCCCACTCACGTACGTATTCTCCCTCTCTCTCACTCTAGGCGACTTCAAGAAAACCAAGAACCCTAATCTTGCTTGTTTGATCTTCTTCTCCGTCTCTTGGCTCTTTGCTTGCTTTCGGTAATCACCTCTTGGTTATTATATTGCATTTACATGTGTGTGATTTGAAATCTTGATCTTGCTTTGATTTTTGTTGCATGAAAACATGATCTTATACGTGTTAGGGTTTGCTAAAAAAACATGTATTTTGATGTTTATGTAATGATTATTGATAGTATAGTCACTTGATGATCATGTATGCATGCTAGGGTTTTGATTATGTTTGATGTTGATGATGAAACTTGATGCTAAATTCGTATATGTTGTATTGTTGGGGTTTTGATTGCTGAAAATAGGGTTTATAGTGTTATAAACATGTTTTAATTGAAAGCTGAATTCAAACAGAATCTGATCAGAATTTACAGCTAACTTGTATCGGCTGTAACAGGGTACAAACTTAACAAAAACATGCAATTTCTGAACCAATGATGTGCTTCCAGGAAATATCTTTCAAAACCCTTTGGAATTGCATTTTTTCGACGAAAATTGAATGTTTTATGAATTTTTCCGTATTGAAAGTTCAGGCTGCGTTTTCTCTCAGAATTTGCAGCCCATTACGAATGTCATAACTCAATATAGGAATAGATTTATGATCTGAAATTTTTACTGGAAGTACTTCCAAGTGATTCCCAAAATCTCCAACTTGAATTTCGTCAATCGGATAAACGAGGAATTTTAAATGAATTTTTCCGTAAGCTGCAGTCAGAAGTGACGAATCTGATTGTAGATTAGTAAATATTTTTTTATGAATTATTGGTGAACAGTTAGACCTTGAAATTTTACGCGGGCCGCGAAGAATGGAAAATCGCACACCGACTTGTTTCAGCAACGGCTACTAGGGTTTTGAAACTATAAATCATCATCATCAACAACAGCCGCGAGGATATCACGAATTTGGAGTTCCAGGCGACCATTGAAGGCTGTTTGAAGATCTTTGGAGTGCTCGGACGCTAGGAATCATTCGGGTAACGCTTTGAAGCATTCGGGAGTGAAGACTACGGGTTTAATCATCCTATTCTTTCGTTTTCGTTTGTTTTAAGTTGTAACTTGATGAATTCAGAACTTATATTGATTATGATTAAGTTTCTGATTATGTTTAGCGGCTAAAAACTTCATACTACCTAGGTTACGACAATGGTTTAATAAAAGCTTGGATTTTTATTCGTTAATAATGTGGTTTATGGGTTTTCTTGAATTGTAATCGATTATGGAATTTTAATTTGGTGCATATGCATGCTTGATATTGTTTTATTACTGTTTATCGCTTCGTATAATCCTTGGTGACGGTCTATATCACATAATAGGGTTGTGCTAGGGTTTTAGATTTAGGTGAGTGTCTATATCACGTTATAAATCTTTAATCCTTTAAGGTGAAAATCTAGTAGGTAACCTTAGAAGTAATATTCGGTAATTTCATAAAATCAAGTGTTCTACTAATCTTGTCGCTGTACGGCTCGAGGTTGTTAATAGGTCTTGGTTTGGTATATAGCTAGGATTAGGTTTTGTAAGAAATCGGTCTAGTTCCCTAACCATTCTCTTGTCTATTAAACCAAGTTAGAACCCATGGTTGCCTTAGACTTTCGCGTTGTAAGGTAGATCGTCACATTAAGGCACTTTTCAAGAAGTTAGAGGACTGTAAGGAAGTCTAACAACCGGTAATCGTAACAGCCTAGGTAGTGCCATAAGAATCACCTCGAGAAGGGTTGAGGGGCTTAGTTGGTGTCTTAATAGGTTTAGCATTAAAAGATCCCGGTTCCATACCACATTACTTTCGAATAGAAATCCGTTCCAAATTAAACTTGTGTCTAGCCTAGGTAGTCTTCATCGCCACTGGTTCAAGTCTTCGTTCGAGATTGTGTTTAGTATTTTATTGTTATTCTAGTTTAAAATTTTATTATTATTTAGGATTTTTAGAAAAACCCCCCTCCCATCAAATAAACAAATTTAGTTAAGTCATGTCAGTCATAGTCTAGATAGAGTCTTAGCGTAATCATTAGAGTCTCGTGAGTTCGATACTCAGACTTACTGTAGCTATACTACATTGATCGGTACACTTTCCGCTTGTGTGGTTTAGTTTTAGATCGAGTCTAAGTTTATAAATTTAAAGCTTAGAGTGTCTTGATTTAGGGTAATTTCAGTTGTTTTTATTAAACTACTTCGAGCACATCAAGTTTTTGGCGCTGTTGCCGGGGACTCTTTGGCGATTGCGTTGATTACTTTGTTTGGACTTATTTGACATATTACGTGCTATTTGTTTGTTCGTTGAGTCCTAGAAGTTTAATTATAAAAAAATCAAAAAAAATATTTTTTTTTCGTGTCGTTTCTAGTTATCGAGTCTTTATTAGAGTTTACTTACTTGTTTGTTTTCGGTTTTGCAGTGGATGCCCCATACACGCTCACAGGGAGCGCCGCCGATTCTGTTTGCAGTCAAGTCGTCCGCTTCATCCATTGCACCCGAGGTAAGTTCTTCTAGCTCTTCCTCTTCACCACCACATCCCGACTTCACTCAGAAGTCATCACCTCAAAGCCCTACACCCGCGGTTCAGATGGCGAATCGCACCGTTTACGAGCAGGCTACTACTGGTTTCACTGGCGCTAATTCGCCCATCACCCTTCCGAACATTACGAATGATAGGTCTTGGCAGATTCCTTCTTACATCATGACCGCCATTGCAAATTCTTGCCAGTTCCATGGTCGCGACAATGAGGATGCACCAGCTCATATCAATTGCCTCACTCGTCTTTGCAGCACTTTTTCCATCGAGGGTGTGAACCTCGATACTCGCTATCTTCAGGTCTTTCCATTCTCACTCGCAGGTCGCGCAGCGACCTGGCTCGATTCTCAGCCAGCAGGCACTTACACCACTTGGGTGGGTCTTCACGATGCCTTCTTAGCCAAATACTTTCCACCAGCTAAAGCATCCCGCCTTCGTGATCAGATTCACTCCTTCCGCATGGAGCGTGATGAGCCATACCACATGGTCTGGGAGCGTTTTCAGATGCTGATTTCTCGTTGTTCACAGCATGGTTTGTCTGATTAGGCGCTAGTTGAAAAGTTCTACAATGGTCTCACCCCTGAAATCAGAGCTTGTTTCGATACTTCAGCTGGAGGTCAGCTTATGGGAAAGAAGATAGTGAATGAGTGCAATGATTTGTTCGAGAGTTTCGCCAATTCTGATATGGATTACACCACTACCAGCAGGACTTCCATTCCTGTTCATACATCCTCGGCCGCTCGAGGGGTAAACCAAGTTAGCTTGGATCCATCGGTAGCTGCTGCTTTTGAGAGTTTGAAGCAAGAGTTGAATGAGATCAAGAAGAAGGTTGATAGGTGTGAGGTGTGTAGACGAGGCCACGACACTTTAGATTGTCCCATACTTACACTGGAGCAGGTTGAGTATATAGCCGGTCAGTCTAGGGGTCCCACGAATTCGTTCAATAATTCTAATTACAATTCCAACTGGCATGGTAGTGGAAACAATAGTGGTTTCCGCTCTTCTGGCAATCCTCCTGGTTTTTCGTCTGGTCAGGTTCAAAGTAGGGGGCCTGGTTTTTACACGTGTGTTGGTTCAGGTCAGGGTGGTCAGTTTAGTGGTTCAGGTTCGAGTGGACAGTTCGCTAGTGGGGGGTCAAATCAAGAGAGTCAAGGTAGTGGTAAGGGTGTAGAGGGTAGTTTGAGTAGGATGGAAGAGATGTTCGCTCAGATGATGGCGCATAATCAGACAACACAGAAGTCCTTAGCTGATTTAAGAAATTTCGTTAAAAATCAAGAGCAGATTAATAAAAATAACGATCTTCAGTTCAAGAGTCAGCAATCCACACTTTTGGACCTTTAAAGAACAGTGGGTGGAATAGCTAAGCAGTTGCAGGAGCACCCACCTGGCCAGTTCTCAGTAAATACCTACCCGAATCCAGCTAACCATTCAGCTAAAGCAATTACAACCTGAAGTGGAAAGAGTTTGGGGGAGGTAGTACGAGAGAGAGTTGAGGAATAGAAAGAGGATGAAGTCAATGAGGAGATCGAGATGGAGGCTCCAGGAAAGGTGCACATGAGGCTAGACCCAGCAAGTACCGCACACGCCGAGGAGTCTCCAGTGGAGAAGAAAGTAGAGAAGCAACCGACGAAGGTTCGGCCATCGCCAGTTATTGATCATTCTCGCATCCCATATCCCGCCCGCCTTAAGCATCAGAAATATGCTAAGGAGTACGGGCAATTTCTTGAGATGTTTAAGCAATTGAAAATAAATCTTCCGTTTGTCGAGGCGCTTCAATCTATGCCTAAGTATGCGAAATTCCTTAAAGATCTTTTGAAGCGAAAGGAGAGAATTGGCGAGCTTTCGAATATTCTGTTGACAGGAGGTTGTTCCGCGGTTTTCTTGAATAAGCTACCAGAGAAGTTAACCGATCCTGGTACATTTACCATTCCTTGCCTTTTTGGTGGAGTCGTTACCCCTGCTCACGCTCTAGCGGATTTGGGCACCAGCATCAATCTTATGCCGTTTTCGTTGTATGAGAAGCTTGGGTTAGGAGAGCTTACGCCCACTCGTATGTCATTGTCCTTGGCTGATCGTTCAGTCAAGTATCCTCGTGGGATAGTGGAGAATCTGTTAGTTAAAGTGGATAAATTCGTGTTTCCAGTAGATTTCGTTGTTCTTGACATGGAGGCCGACGAGAGAGTTCCTATTATTCTTGGCCGTCCATTCCTTAGAACCGCAAAGGCGATCATCGACGTCTTTGACGGTAAGATTTCTCTTCGTGCAGGTGACGAGATTGTCACATTCGAGATAGACAGAGCGATGCAGCATCCTGGTGGTCGAGACGAAGATAGCGGGCTGTGTCATTCCGTTTACTTTCTAAATTCTTTCATCTCTTGTGTCGACACATGTCTCGAGTATATCAGCGAGGTTGATCTTGTAGGAGAGGGAGTTGGTGACGAGATTGACGAGAAAGAGGTAGAAGAGGTTAAGGAGGAGCAAGTGGATGAGAGTGACCAGTATTGGGTTCCAGAGACGTTGGAACTTAATGAGGTTAGTGATGCGAGTACTCCTGAGGAGATTCCACCATCTTTAGAACTTAAGGTTCTTCCATCACATCTCGAGTACGCATTCTTAGGAGAGAAGCCGGAGATGCCAGTCATTATTTCTTCGAAATTGACAGAGGAAGAGAAGGTGAAGTTGATTGAGGTGCTGAGGAAGTATAGCGATGCGATTACCTGGAGGCTATCTGATATCAAGGGCATCAGCCCTACTTTTTGCACGCATCGTATTCTGATGGAGGATGTTTACAAGCCGGTAGTGCAGCCGCAGCGTCGTCTGAATCCGAATATGTAGGAGGAAGTTAGGAAGGAAGTTTTGAAGTAGTTAGAGGCTGGTTTGATCTACCCGATTTCCGATTCATCTTGGGTGAGACCTACGCAGGTCGTCCCGAAGAAAGGGGGATGACAGTCGTTTTGAATGCGAAAAATGAGCTTATTCCGTCTCGTACAGTTACGGGTTGGCGCGTATGCATTGACTATCGAAAGTTGAATGACGCCACTCGTAAGGATCATTTTCCGCTCCCCTTCATTGATCAGATGCTTGAGCGTCTCGCGGGTCAGCAGTTCTATTGCTTTCTCGATGGGTTTTCGGGTTATTTTCAGATCCCCATTGCACTAGAGGATCAGGAAAAAACCACCTTTACATGTCCATACGGCACCTACGCGTACCGACGCATGCCATTTGGTTTATGTAACGCTCCAGCTACATTCCAGCAATGTATGATCGCGATTTTTCAAGATATGGTCGAGAGTTCGATGGAGGTATTTATGGATGATTTTTCAGAGTATGGAAATTCGTTCGACCAGTGTTTAGTGCACCTTGAGAGGATGTTGAAGAGATGTGTTGAAACGAAGCTGATATTGAATTGGGAGAAGTGTCACTTCATGGTGACTAAGGGTATTGTGTTAGGACACAAGATTTTGAGGGCTGGTATTGAGCTTGATAGGGCGAAGATTGATACGATCAGTCGGCTTCCACCGCCGACAAGTGTTAAGTCGATTCGTAGTTTCCTCGGTCATGCAGGGTTTTATAGGCGCTTTATTAAAGACTTTTCTAAAATTAGACGCCCCATGACGCGATTGTTAGAGACGGACGTTCCCCTTGTCTTTGACAAAGAATGCCTTCAAGCGTTTGAGTTTCTGAAGGAGAAACTAGTGAGTGCGCTTTATTAGCTTATGTGCGACGACAGTGATTATGCAGTAGGTGCGGTGTTAGGGCAGAGACGGGGGAATCAATTTCACCTGATTTACTACGCGAGTAAAACTTTGAATGATTCCCAAGAGAATTAAACCACTACTGAGAAGGAGTTGTTAGCGGTTGTGTTTGCATTTGACAAGTTCCGATCTTACCTTGTTCTGTCAAAAACCATTGTGTTTACCGACCATTCCGCTCTGCGTTACTTGTTTCAGAAGAAAGACGCTAAACCGCGTCTAATTCGATGGATCCTACTTCTGTTTGAGTTTGATATAGAAATTAAAGATAAGAAGGGAGCAGAGAACATTGCGGCATACCACTTGTCGCGTTTAGAGGATGCAAGCAGGGAGGAGATTCGTGAGGAAGCGATAGGAGACAGATTCCCTCACGAATCTATTGATTATGTTGAGGCTGAGACGGAAGGTTTACCGTGGTTTAGCGATTTAGCTAACTACTTGGCCGAATGGTATGTGATGGAGGGTATGAATCGTCAGTAGAAGAAGAGGTTTATGAATGATGCAAGGAAGTACATATGGGACGAGTCCCACCTCTTTAGGATAGGAGGTGATCGAATTTTGAGGAGATGTGTTAGTAAAGAAGAAGGTTTGGATATTATTCGGCATGTCCATGAGGGTTTGACAGGAGGTCATCATGGTCTGCATGTGACCGCACAGAAAGTATTTGATTGCGGATTTTATTGGCCGACGTTAGTAAAGGATGCGGTCGGGTTCGTTAGAAAGTGTGATCGTTGCCAACGAACCGGCAACATCTCATCCAAGGATGAGATGCCCCAAAATCCTATTCAAATGCTGGAGGTGTTTGATGTTTGGGGCATTGATTTCATGGGACTGTTTCCATCCTCGAGTGGAAATCGGTACATCCTCGTTGCGATCGACTACGTTTCGAAGTGGGTGGAAGCTCAAGCTTTGCCTACGAACGATGCACGAGTGGTGGTGAGATTCTTGAAAAAGTTGTTTACGCGTTTCGGTACTCCAAAATCAATTATTAGTGATCGCGGAACGCATTTTTGCAATTCCGTAATGGAAAAGGCGTTGGAGAGATATGGAGTTACGCACCGCTTGGCTACCGCGTATCATCCACAAACGAGCGGTCAAGTGGAGAACGCAAATCAAGGAGTTAAGAGAATTTTGGAGAAAACGGTTGGAAAGATCCGAAAAGATTGGTCGGATAAGTTGGATGATGCATTATGGGCATTCCGTACAGCCTATAAAACGCCGCTAGGTACTACGCCATTTATGATCGTTTATGGGAAAGCGTTTCATTTACCGGTCGAATTAGAGCATCGGGCTCTTTGGGCGCTCAAAACCGTAAATTTAGATTTGACCGAGGCCGCAAGAAAAATATTTTTTCAAATTCATGAATTGGAAGCTCTACGTGATGCCGCGTATGATCGGTCTTGGAGTATAAAGGAAAAGTCGAAGGTGTTACATGATCGGAAATTGCGGAAGTTAAAGGAGTTTAAAGTTGGCGATCAAGTGCTTTTGTTTAATTCACGATTGAAATTAATTGCCGAAAAGTTGAAGTCACGATGGTCTGGTCCGTATGTCGTGAAAGAGGTTTTTCCGTACGGTACCATGGAGTTCCGCAATGAAGATAATACGAATTCATGGAAGGTTAATGGACATAGGTTGAAACACTACCTAGGGGGTCCCATCGACACCGCCGAAGAGGAAACCGTTCCTCTTGCGGACCCGCCTAGCACCGCCGCATAATTTCTTGAGTGAAAACTCAAGTGTATACTTTGTACATTGAGTCGTTTTTCGCGTCGTGTCATTAGTTAGTGTTTTAGTGTTTTTGCGTCGTTTTTAGTAATATTCGTATTTTTGCCTCCGTATGTGTGTCGTCAAGTTTTTGTAGGTAACATCGCCTTCACGTAGGCGAAATCGACAAGGGAGCTGCTTTCCAGGTTCACGCGGCCCGTGTTGTTGACACATCTGCTGTTGTTGTCAAAACTGCTGTTGTTGTTTGCTGTCTACGCGGGGCGCGTAGCTCATACCCTTAGTTCACGCGGCCCGTATGGGCTAAACATAACTTTTTGAAACAATGCATTACGCGGCCCGCCTACACTTAACATAACACTTACACGGGCCGCGAGAGAGTGATATGTCAGCAACAGTTTAGAAAACCCCCAAATTCAATCAATTGAAACCCTAACCCAAATTTCCTTCTCTACTCCGGCAATTAAAACCATCACTACCACCATCTTTATCAGCACTGAGACACACCACCTCCATCACTCCCACCGATCACCACCACAACCACCGTATCCCCGCCGCTGACCACCGTTATCACCACGCTGCCACCACTCCACACTGTCATCACCACCGGCCACCATTTCAACCACCGGTTCGACTACCACAGCCCTTAAGATCACGTGTTTGCTAGTTCGAGTCGTAATCAACAAGAAGGTATGTTTCCTGAAAATGTCTCATTGTTATTTCTGTGTTGAGGTTAAGGTCAATTAGTGGTTCAGTGTTCATTTTAGGTCAGTTGTTGTCGAATCCTTTTTGGTTAGTTATGTTTATACATTGTGTCTGAAGTGAATGGTTTAAATGATTTGTACAGGTCAGGCCTGTGTCTAGAGTCACCGAGTCTATTTTAAGTTCGAGTCAGTCAAGTTCACGTTTTGAATTCACATAGAGTCTGTCGAGTTGTTATGCTAACATGTGTGTTTAGAGTCGTTGTCAAGTTCTTGTTTTGAAAATTGGTCAAGTATATGTCTTTGTCTGCGTATATGTTTAGAGCAGGTATAATAGTTGTTTGCTTTGCGTTGTTTCGGAAAATATAATAATAGGGGGAGGGTTGTTTGTTGAGGTACAATCGCCGTTTTTGCACTCGGACTATACGAAGTGAATTAAGATACTTAACATGGTTTAATGGGCTTGTCGGTTTGATTTGGGTTGGATATTGCGGACGATTTGCTTTTGGGGCACTAGTTTAACATAAGTGTGGGGATACGAGTCACGAATTTTTCATTTACAACCATGATTTTTTTTTACTAACTTTGTGGCTCGTATCCGTTGCTTCCACATTTAGGCTATTTGTTGATGGTTTTCGGCACTCGGATTACTCGAGGGCGAGTAAAGTGCCGGGAGTGAGTAGAGAGCGAAAGTCGTCGGTGTTTTTGCGTCTAGTTTAGGTTGTGTCTTATTTAGGGTCCGTTGTGTCATTTTAAGTGTTTTGAGTCGTATTAGTGTCGTCTAAGTATCATTATGCTTTGTTTTGCGTACTTAATTATTAAAACCACCCCTCGCCCGTACTCAAACTTCATTCAGGCGAGTTTCGGTTCGTGCTCACTTTAATGTGCAAAACGATGCTTTAATGTCACTTGTTTTCAAACAACGGCCGTGAACGAAATGCTATACGGCCGTCGTTTGAATGTATAATATTATATTATTAAAAAAATAAAAAATAATAAAAAAATCATAAAAAATCATAAAAAATTTAAAAATTCCAAAAAAATTAAAAAAACTCAAAAATACCAAAAATAGTTTGTGTTTACTAACTGTTCACCTGTTTTTGCGCATATTTGAATTGTTTATACAGGATGTCAGGTGAAGGTTCGTCATCAGGCACCAAGCGCAAGCGAGGTGCGTCTACGAGATCTCAGGGAGCTGCTCAGGAGCAGCCGTCTGATTTACCTCTCAGGGTGATTACTTATCATGGAGAGAGGATTCCACAAGGGAAGAGTACAGTGTTATGGGATAGCCCATTATTGCAGTTCGGTTGTCAGACGGCTGAGTATATGAGGCTTCAGGTTATTAGGACAGTGAAGTTGCTAGAGTTTAGGAGGATCGACTGGGAGTTAGTCGGGCGACTGGGACAGGTTGATAGGCTACAGGAGCTTCTTGGGGAGAAGTTTAGGTTGGCGTTGGAGTGTGATGCGCCTCAGTATTATGAGCTCGCTCTAGAGTTCCATTCCACTTTTCAGTATAGGGATCACGGGGGGTTTGCTGAGCCAGATGTTGTGTCGTTTGTGTTAGGGAAGAAGATCTTCAATATGACATTACCGCAGTTCGCGGAGGCGACTGGGTTTCATACATGACAGGAGGTCGAGTCTGATGAGTTTGTAGGTTTGCTGAGAGGGGTAGTTAAGAAGAGGCAGGACCACTGTGTACTGAAGGAGGATTTAGCGAGATTCTGGCCTACGATTGCTACATCACCGTTTTCTAACAATATGGTGGCGTCCGATATTAGAGATCCTTTATATAGGTTTGTGCATAAGATACTAGCAGCCACGTTGATAGGTAGACACGAGGGAGACAACAAGGTGAATCACCACAGTTTGTTTTGTTTGATGTGTATGATTGAGGGGCGGCCAGCTAATCTGGCGAGTGTCTTGGTGTGGTCGATGGTTAGGCCGAAGAAGGGAGGAGGCCAGTCTAGGTTGTTTGGTAGGCCGTACATTACTGTGTTGGCAGACTGGTTGGGAGTGTTTGCGGATTATCCTGCTGAGAGGATGCATACAGGACCAGCTCCTTCACTTATGGAGTTGAAGAGCTTCCAGCAGGCAGGTATTGTTACATACGATAATCGACCAGCTTGGTCTGGGGTATTATAGGGGCCGCAGGTGCCACCTCCACCAGGGTCGGGGGCAGATGTTATGATGCAGGCTGCCATTCCCACACGTTATCAGGTGCCACGTCAGAGGCATGAGTTACCAGCACGTGAGTACCCTATTAGACTGTCGCTGCTGGACCCGTTGACGTTAGAGGCTGTTTATGATAGGATGGAGACTCTGCATGAGCAGATGCGAGATGGGATTAGAGTGATTATGGAACATTTCCAGTTGCAGCCGCCGCCGTCTTGGCAGCCACAGCAGGAGGAGCCTGCTGACGAGGAGCAGGGGGATGGTAGTGATGGTTCAGATGAGGAGTAGGTTGTATGGTTCGAGGATGATGCAGCAGCAGTGGAGCATATCTTTTTGTATATTTTTATTTTATGATGTTTTCATCATATTTTGGTCTGTTTAAATACTTAAACAGGTTGGCTGGGTTGTGGGTTGGTTGGCACATTACTGATGATGGTTGTTGGTACTTATGTTATGAGGGTATATATTATGCTTTGTTTGATTGGTATACTTGATTGTTAGGTCGTTGTTTGTTGCCGCTTCCGTTCGCGTATCCGAGTTAGTACAGTTTGCTGAGCGCGTCTGGTTTGGAGGGCATATGTGGTATCGACTGGTACACTGACAGTGTCACATATATATTCATCTAAGTCGTTCCACTTGTATATTTTGTATAATTATTTATTTTTCGTATTTCTTTTTGTTTTTAGGTTTTAGGAGTCGTGTTTTCATCCTTGCATTAGGGACAATGCAAATCTTAAGTGTGGGGATGGGACATTTTCGTTTAGGGTCATTAGTGTCGTTAGTTTATTTATTTGAGTCATAAAAATTTGAAAAATACAAAAAAATAAAAAAAAAATTCAAAAATCCAAAAAAATAAAAAAATTAGAAAATGTCTTTTGAAATAAGAAGTTTGCAAAATAAAAAGCGGAAAATGATAGAAAAGTCGGGTTTTTGTTCGGGATCAAATAATAATAATAATATAATAATAAAATAATTGAGCTTGTGTCTAGTTTGGGATGTGCAGGTAGGCTCGATTCGGTTCTGGGTTCCTTTGATATTAATATATCTAATTGTCGGTCTACTAGTGGGTTCTCATCTAGGGAAAGTGTTGAAATTGAAACCGCCAAAAATAGTATAAGGGATGCCGTTATAAGTTAAGATCTTTAAAGTTTTCTATCATATCTCGTTGCGAAAAAGAAAAAAAATAAATAATAATAAAATAATAAATGAGCTAGAAACTAAAGAAAAGTAGCGCAAACCTATGTAATCTGGGTTGGGGATAGCGAATCTACAGCCGGAATACCTCTAGGATGTGTGAAATCAAAATTGGGAAAAAAATGCCGACGCCTATTGTAATCCGAGTTGGGGATAGCGACTCTACAGCCGGAATGCCTCTGGGTTAGGTATATGCAATGTCTAAAGCTCATAAATAAATAAATAAATAAAATGAGAAAAGTTTTGATTTTAAACTCTGTTGATCTTGATATAAAACGGTTAGGAATTTGTCAAGTGATCGTTCCTTTTGTCCTATAAGCTTGAGGGGGGATTAGACGGATTTGCGATTCTTAGCGTGAGGCCCTAGGTAGATTGACCGAACTTGAACTAAATTGCATGATAAGGGCTTGGAGCCGGGTTTGGGTTTAAGAGGATCAGTATACTTGCAATCGCGGCTAACACAAGTTTCAATTCTAATAAAATAATTTAAGCTTTGTTCCCGAATGATTATCTCGACTGTGATTCCGCTTTGCACAATACTTTTTCGAGGACGAAAAAAGCTTAAGTGTGGGGATATTTGATGTATTGTAAATTACATCTATATTCGTGTCCGTTTTAGTCATTTATTTATTCCTTTTAGTTTCATTTTAGTGTAGAATGTATATACTATTGATTTATTTGTGTTTTCCAGGTCTATATAGCCAAAAGATGCAGAAACGAGTTAAATTCTGGAAAGGCGAAGTGTCAGATCAGAAAACGGAAGCTCGGAAGCTAAAAAGTCGAAAAATCAAATCTGGAGTTTCCAGGCGGGCCGCGTAGACATCATAATAAGTTTACGCGCCCCGCCACAACTTAAAAATATGTTTTTGGAGTTAGCCGCCACGCGGGCCACGTACACTTAACACCAATTGTTACGCGGGCCGCGAAGAAAGGAAAATCGCACACCGACTTGTTTCAGCAATGGCTAGTAGGGCTTTGAAACTATAAATCATCATCATCAACAACAGCCGCGAGGATATCACGAATTTGGAGTTCCAGGCGACCTTTGAAGGCTGTTTGAAGATCTTTGGAGTGCTCGAACGCTAGGAATCATTCGGGTAACACTTTTGTAGGTCCCCTATTCGTATGGATCTTCACAGAATTGTCAATCTAATCAAGAGTGCGGAATCCTCTTGATCAGAATATAGCAGAATGAGTAGAAACAGAAATCAGCAATTCACTTTCAAACCGGGTTTTCTATTGATTATCAAACCAAAGTATTACAATCAATCAAAACCCTAACACAAATTCGTCCAAGCTCTTAGTCTCTCACGAAATTGGTCTCACACACTGTTTTGGCTGATTAACCTAAACCCTAAAGCCTAACCTTGTTTATATAACACAAGGTTGCAACATTAGGCTGGGTTTGCTACATGGGCTAGGCCCAAATCGTCCCCCATCACCCAATGTGGGTTTTGTTTAGCCCAAACTCTATTAACTCACTAATACAAAGCTAAACCCGCTAACTGTTTATCGTTTAACTAATTACAAGATATCCAAAGACCAAATCTAAGCTGTTGTCACAAACATGCACCAACAAACTCCCCCTTGACAATAGCTTCATAAAATAACTTTGTCTTCAGTCATCTTGCAATCTTCATGTAGTCTTGCACTGTCTTTGGTCTTTGGATAGCTTCAGCTTCAATAGCTTCTGTCAGCAACAGACTCCCCCTAAGCTGACGCATCCAATCACCAAATCTTCAAAAACTTTAGCGTTTGAGTAAACTCCAGTTCAGCATTTGAATAGCAATCTTCAAACTCTTCAACTTTGTCTGCAATGTAGAAAGGAGGTTCTACCATGCATCCAATCAAACTCTCATCTTCACAGCAACTCATCACTTTAACTTCTCAGCAACACATTGCTTCAATCTGTATACTATAAAACAAACATCTCGAGAAACCATAAGAATTTTTCAACAAAGTTAAATAAATTATTATTTTTCAAGAGACAGTTAAACTGTATCACATATTAAGCATTTTCAATTTATCACCAACACGCAAAACTTTTTAATCACACACTCTATAACCCGCATGATTTAAAATTTTGAACTCACTTTCTAACACCGTCTCCCCCTATCAGTAACAATTCCTCCAAGAATAACAGTTTTCCGTACGTTAAGAATTTTAACATAAAAAGACACTATTTTTGGATTTTTTATATTTTCTGAAAGCAAGTAAATAACAAAAACAATAAACACTCTATTTTTGTGAGAATCACTGGTAAGAAGATCATATCAGCACAATCAAACTGTTTCACACTATTAGATAATTCTTTATGTAATTTTTCGTGAAAAACAGTCCAAGACGATTACCAGTATGTTTGTCCACTTAAACAAAATGCATGAACATTTCAAGTACCATTACCGTATGATACGTTAAGGTAATTTTATTTACTGATATACTAGTGTGTCCCACTTCAGGATATACCCCCGCGATCAAGGTATGCACAAAGATTCATCGTAGTAGGTGAGTATACCGAATTCATCCTTTAAGATATCCTGACAGTGCCTAGGTCTGCATATAATTTGTTTTATCATGTTTTGATTGCTTAACAATGAACACCCAAATAAATACTAATCAAATCCTGGAAATATAAACAACGCACTCTATCATGCAAGTATCTTCCCTACCACATATTTCACAAGTCCAATCCAGATTTCTGAAATCTTAACTGGGAATAGGTTGAGAAGAGAACAGAATAGATCTTTAGTAGAGATGGTATAATATACAGATCGAATGAGTTTTTCTCAGTTTGATATAGGTTTCTTGGGTTTCTTTTGGGCACTTGAGGGCCTCTTTCGGGTGTATTAGATCTATAGCGCGACAACGTACAGCTAGGTCAGCATGTATCTGGATGCAGCAGAAGCTGTCGTTGCCTAGCACCTCCAGGTCAGCATATATCTGGATGCAGCAGAGGAGGTACACGACTTTTTTCAGAGAAGATTTCAGAATCAGATCAAAATTGTGTGTATCTGGACAACATACAGACATTCAAATAGAAATGAGCTAATTCCAAGTGACTTTCTTTCCTGGGGTCATGTACAATTTTAGTTCTGAACAGAAGGACAGTCAAGATATCCCAAGATGAAATAACAGTATAAAGACCCAAAACTTCAGATTTTGGCAATCTATCAACGCAAGAATTAAGGTCATTAAACCATACACCACTGATGTGTTCCCCACTCATACACAGTTCATTTAAGTTTATATCATATTGGTAAGTTGATTATTTCATGCTTTTTGCCTACTGGTACATCGTATGATGAAGCTGCTATCACACTTAAGCAATTTAATTTCAGTTTCAGTGTGACAGTCTAACTTGCTGATGTACTATCATTTCTCTTTTTTCACACAGTGATAACTCATTTTTGATTTTCTATTTTTTTTATATTTTGATTTTTCAATGTTTTTGTATTTTTGATTTTTAAGAAAAGCAGTAAACTATTTACAAAATTCTTATGAAAAACCAGTTATTCAGGATTCCTCATCCCGTTGAGTTCGACTAAATGTTCAAAGCGAGCCCTGTCAAAAGCTTTAGTATAAAGATCTGCCAGGTTATCTTCTGTGTCAACTCGATGTAATTCAATTAGTCGTTTTTCAGCACAATCCCGTATAAAATGATGACGTATGTCAATATGTTTTGTGCGACTGTGTTTCACGGGATTATTAGTTATAGAAATTGTGGCATTATTGTCTATCATAATAGGAGTACGAGTGAAATCCAAACCGTAATCGCGCATCTGTTGTTGTATCCAGAGAACCTGAGAGCAGCAGCTACCCGCAGCAATATATTCAGCTTCACACGTAGATGTAGACACACAAGATTGCTTCTTGCATTGCCAAGACACGATCCTGCCTCCTAAGAACTGACAACCACCTGTTGTAGACTTCCTGTTCGACTTGCATCCTCCAAAGTCTAAGTCAGTGTAAGCGACAAAATTCAAATCACTATCAGCTGGATACCACAACCCAAGTTTAGGTTTCCCCTTCAAGTAATGAAGAATACGCTTCACTGCTTTCATGTGTGACTCTTTTGGATTAGCCTGATATCTTGCACACAAGCATACTGCAAACATAATGTCAGGTCTTGAAGCAGTCAAGTACATTAGAGAACCAATCATCGCCCTGTATTGAGTAGGATCCACGTCTTCAGTACTTTCGTGATCTGGGCCAAGATTGTGATTTTCGCAAATGGGTGTGTTGAAAGTAGAGCAATCATTCATTTTGAACCGACTCAAAATGTCATACACATACTTTGTTTGATGAATAAACATCCCATCCTCCTTCTGTTCAACTTGTAATCCCAGAAAGTAAGACAGCTCACCCATAGCGCTCATTTCGAACTTGCTCTTCATCACCTGCTCGAACTCTTTACACATGCTCTCATCTGATGATCCAAAGATGATGTCATCCACGTACACCTGTACTAGCAGAAAATCTTCCTTCTTCCTCTTGATGAACTGTGTACTGTCAATCTGACCTCTTTCAAAACCATTCTTGATCAGATGTGTAGACAGTGTCTCGTACCACGCCCTGGGAGCTTGATGTAATCCATACAAAGCCTTATCAAGTTTGTACACCCGATCTGGATAATCTGGATCAACGAACCCATCTGGTTGTGAGACATACACCACTTCTTGGACTTTCCCGTAAAGAAATGCACTCTTCACGTCTAGTTGGTAAACTTTAAAGCCCTTGAATGTTGCGAAAGCTAGGAACAACCGAATTGCTTCCAACCTTGCCACTGGTGCAAACACTTCATTGTAGTCTATCCCTTCTTGCTGATTGAAACCTTTGACAACCAATCGAGCCTTGTTTCGCGTCACTATCCCTCTGTCATCCTTCTTGCACTTAAACACCCACTTAGTGCCTATCTCTCTTTCACCTTTAGGAAGGTCAACTAACTCCCAAACCTTCAACTTTGCAAACTGGGCCAATTCTTCTTGCATTGCTTCAACCCATGAGTTGTCTTTAAGAGCCATATGAATGTTCTTCGGCTCCTCTTGGGAAATAAAGCAACTATACAAGCACTCGTTCACAATCCCAGTCTTCTCAATCGACACAAATAAACCAGAATTCGCTGCTATGCTTCTTCTCGTCTGAACACCTGCAGTAGGATCTCCAAGTATCATGTCAACTGGATGATCTCTATTTGCTCGTGTAGTAGCAACAGCATCGACTTCTAGATTGTCACCCAGGTTTGATCCAATCTCCCCCTGAATGTTCTGATCTGCAAAATGGATTAATGAACTCCTCCCCCTGAATGGGTTCAGAGTCACTATCACTTGAATCAGGATCAGCAGCACCTTGGGAAGTTTCCGCAGCATCTGTCATATCAACATTCGATCTAGGCATGAACTCGCCTTCATCATCTCCACCAACCACTGCTTGAATCAGCTGAGAATCATCTGCATTTGGAAACTCAGGAATATTAAATGATTTAAAAGTGCTTTCATAATCATATAATATAGCAGGACCACTCGTTGATTGTTGAGGTTTGTATGTAGTAATTTCAACATTGTAAACAACCTCAATTTTACCAGTTTTTAGATTAAAAACCCTTTTATTCGGTGTGCCAGGCACATAACCTAGAAAGTATCCATCGTCAGCCACCTCACCGAATTTTTGTTTATCTTTATTTCGCACAATGGTGCAGGGTAATCCAAATGGTTCAAAGCCTTCTAAGTTTGGTTTCTTGTTAAACATTAATTCATGACAAGTTTTGTTAAAACGTTTAACAGTCAAAACTTTGTTTAGGACGTAGCAAGCTGTATTCACAGCTTCTCCCCAGAAAAGAACTGGTAGCTTTGAGTCTGAAAGCATTCTCCTAGCGGCTTCAATCAACGTCCTGTTTTTCCTCTCAGCAACTCCATTTTGTTGAGGTGTATAAGGAGCAGAATATTGATGTTCAATTCCCTTTCGAAGACAGTAGAGATCCAGAATTCGATTCTTGAACTCCGTGCCATTATCACTCCTTATCCTCTTGATTCTTGCATCATGGACGTTTTCCAATTTCGTAAAAAGATCTATCAGCATCTCCGTCGTCTCATCTTTTGTACCTAAAAAGAAAACCCATGAATAACGTGAGTAATCATCAGTGACAACTAAACAATAGTACTTTCCACCTATGCTCCTCACGTTGACTGGACTGAATAAATCTATGTGAAGTAATTCATAAGGGGCATCTATGGAATTTACTGTTTTAGATTTGTGAGGTTTCTTGTGTTGTTTTCCCTTTTGACATGGAAGACATTTATCTTCCACTTGAAACCTCTGCATTGGAACCCCTTTCACTAGCTCATTTTTAACAAGGTAATTCATTTTTCGATAGTGAATATGGGCCATGCGTCTGTGCCACAACATCGATTCAGCTTCAGATGCTTTTGATAGTAAACACGCCACCACAGCATTTGAATCCTTAGCACCCATGTCCATGACATAAGTGTCATTTCTCCTTGGCGCTCGCATCACTATCCAATCGTCCGGAATCTTCAAACCTGGTTTCAACACTAATGCTTCATTCTTGGTAAAATGGACCGAGTGACCCTTGTCGCAGACCTGTGACACGCTCATCAGATTGTGTTTAAGCTGCTCCACATAGTTCACTTTGTCCAGTGTGATCTTCCCATTGGTCACCTTTCCTCGTCCTGTAATTCTACCACCTTTAGCACCCGCAAAGTTCACTTTTCCACCATCATAATCTTCAAACTCAGTCAACAATCTCGCATCCCCCGTCATGTGCCTGGAGCAGCCACTATCAACATACCATAAATTGATAATCCTCCTTAGCAGCTCCTGCACACACCAACCAAGAAATTAGTTAGATTGGGGGACCCAAGCCTTAATGGTCTTGGGTCGTCCAAATTCACCAACCACTGGAACATCCATCCAATATCCATTACTCCTAACTGGAGTCTTGGATCTCAGACCTGTTGATGGAATTTGATTTTGATTTCCACTAGGTCTATGGTCCTGAGGGTTCCTATATGTGTTTGGACTATTTGACCTTTGAAAATTTTGATTTGGGTACCTTGAATTTTGACTCCAAGAAGCATTATTGTTGTAATTTCTAAAGCCATTGTTATAAAAAGTTCGACCACCATCATTTTGGTATCGATTTTGATATTGACCTTGACTTCTGAAATTATTAGCATTATAATTGTTCATTCTTGGTGAACTGCTTCTAGGTCTCTCAAATCTGCCTGGTGGAGATCTAGGCTGAAATCTTGGTTGATTTCTTTGAAAACGAGGAACTTATGGAGTTCCTTTTTCAGCCTTATCTACACCAACAACAACATTTTCTGGTTGCTTAGGAGCAGATTTCTTTGGAGAATTTGCAACTTTCTCCTGTTTATCACCACTATTTTCTGGTGACTTCTCTCTCTTCCTCTCACTCACTTGTGCTTCACTCTTTTTGTTAGGACAGCAGCTAGCTACATGTCCCTTGGTGTGACATTTGAAGCACGATCTCTTTTTCGAAGACTTCTTTTCTGAAGCCTTAGAACTAGATTCGGGATTTGATGATGATGCATTAGAAGGATTTTCTTCAGTTTGCTTAATTTCAGATTTTTCAATGTTCTTATTTTTAGCAAACTCTACATTTGATTCATTTTCAATCACAGCAGTTTCATTTTTCATGTCACTTCCTTGAACAAAATTAACACTTTTAACAAAAGTTGGATTTTTATTCTTAGGATGTGATGTGTTCTTTTTCAAAACAGGTTTGGTGTTATTATCCTTCTTAGCATCAGCATTCTCAAAAACATTTCCTTGAAATGACGTGGAACTACTTGGTGATGTTGACCCAAAGTTCATGAGCTCATCTTCATCAGGCAAGAAAGAATAGTCATGACTAACAGGAGGTGGAACTTCATTGAAACCATGAAATCCCACACTGGTTTTGTCATTACTTTTCTTCAAGCCACCCATCATATGTTTCATAACAAAAGTAGAGTCCCTGAATTGACCTAATTTCTTTTCAAGTTCAACAATTTTGAGTTGTGCATCTGACAACTCTTTGCATTTTTCAGAAATCTCTTTTGTTTTCTCTGCCATCATTTCATGAGCTAAGTCTATGACTTGAAGTTTTTCGTTTAGTTTGCAGGTTAATGAGTCAATTTTACTTTCATAACCTTTTATCTTCTTCAAGTATGACGATTCGTTTCTTTTAGAAAAAAAGTTTGCTTCTTTTATGTTTGACATCTCGCTCACCAGACTTTGGTTTTGTGTTGACAACCTGTCAACCTCACCCGGTAGTTCACGACATTTTAAACACACAGATTTAGACTTTACCTCTCCTGTTTGTTTGTCAAGATTGGCCATGAGAGCCGCAAGCTGAGCTTTCACTCTTTTGTATTCAGCTTCCTTTTCTTCAGCTTCCTTTTCTTGGTCAGAATTTTGCTTTTCTTCTTCAGCATTTGATGTCTGATCAGCCTTCTTTTCTTCAGCTTTACTCTCTTTCTTCACTTCAGCCTCAGCATCCACTTTTGCTTCAGCATCACTTTTCTTCTCAACTTTAACATCATCTACTGTAGCTTCACTATCATCAATTGGCGTTATCTCTGCCATGAATGCCTGTGTGACATTGTCATCATTTTCCAAGTGAACACTCCAGTCATATGAACCTTCTCTAGCAGTAGAGATCAGCGCTCTCGAGTTAGAGTTGTTTGAAGCATTTCTATTGTTTGAACTCTGACTCGAAGTATCCTGCTTTTGTTTTTGACATTCCCTGGCGAAATGCCCATAACTTTGACAGTTGAAGCATCTCACTTTGGTCTTATCAAAACCAACAGTCTTTCCTATAAACTTTCTTCCAGTTCGGTTCATAAATCTCTTCACTCGTCTGGTAATCATGGCCATTTGCCACTGCAAATCCATATCTTCAAGATCATCAGGGTCAATCTGATCGTAGTCTTCATCTAAAGTAGCAGGATCAGATATCTTCCCCTGAATGTAGTTTTCATATGAAGCAACAAATGAAGCAAGTAGAGCAAGATGCTCTTCAGCAGACCTCACACTAATTGGCATCGACTTAACACCACTACTCTGCTTAGAACCAGATGTTCTCTTAGCTCCTGTTGGTCCTCCTGAAGCAGCTACAAAACACACATCACCATCTTCATTTACTGTGACCTGCTCATTCTCACACGAAAGAAAAGTAGTAGCCGAGTCGCTAGAAGCGTTGTGAGATGAAGAAGGTGCAAGCCCATTGTAAATCGTTGGATCTTGAACCTGATCATAGCCAGTGTCTTTCTTCTTCATACTGAGCTCATAAGCTCTCAGCTTGCCAACTACTTCTTCCAGCTCCTTTGTCTCATAATTTGCCTCTCCCTTAATCGTGAGAGTGTAGATATCCCATTTAGTAGGTAAGGCATCGAGCAGCTTGTCATTCTTTTCAACATCAGTATAGCACTCTATCGTATAATTATCCATTTCTGACATCAGATGGTAGTATCGAGTGATGATGTCCTCAAGTGACTCATGTTTCATGAACTTGAAAACAGCAAACTGCTTCTTCAGTAGATCAACTTTGTTTTTCTTAACATCTTCATTTCCCGCATATCTTTTCTCTAATGCATCCCACATATCCTTTGAGTTTGTGTACTTCTTGAAAGTATGCTTGATGCTGTCAGGTAAGGACATTTTGATTGCAGCTAAGGCTCTCTTTTCAGCCTCATACATCTTTTTATCAGCATCTTCCATGTTCACATATGCAGTTCTTCGTGGTCTGCCCTCAAAGTCGTGTGTTGGGTTTGTGTACCCATCTTCAATGCATATCCACATGCGAGTGTCCTGGTATTCAATGAAGGATTGAAAACGATCCTTCCATGTCAAATAATTCTCCACCTTCATCATTTTAGGCGGTTTGTTGGTAGTGCCAACCTCATGCTCCATTCTCAACAGCTCATTCAAACTAGACATGTTCGACATTTTTAACGTAACAGACTGATAAAACCGTACAAAATTTTTCCGAAAACAGTGGTTACCAAATTACACCGTTAGAATCGTCTCGAAAAGACGAATCCAATGATATCTAATTTCGCTAGGTCTGCTTCCCATACAAGTCAAATTCGCTGGTCTAGTTCGCTGACAAGTCTGTTAATTTCGCTCAAAATAATTTCGCCGGGTTACCAGTTCGCTATTACGACGACTGGTAAAGTCGCTGAAAACCGTGATAATTTCGCTGTGGAAAATTATACGGTTACCAAAGTCACCTTTGGATTTTATTTCGCCGTTCACCGAGATATTATGTCCCAAATTCGCTGGTCAGTTAAATATGCTGGTTGAGTCTGCGAAGTTGTTAAATTCGCTGGTACTACAAATTCGCTGGTCCAGAAAATATGGAAACTTAATCTGTTTCAAATTTCTGAGATTTTCCAAGATTTCGTAACAATTTCCTGCAAAATCACAAGGCAAAATATCAGTAGATTTCAAAAAATAGCAAAGAACAGTAAGAACAACGTGAAGAACACGAAGAACAGTCTTCAAATCTTCAAGTTTTTCAGCCACAGATTCTTTCAGAATCAACCAAAACTTTCCAGAAATCCTGCAAAACACCAAACAAAAGAACAAAACTGCCAAAAATTTCGAAAATTAATACCAAACCAGCCAAGAAATTTGAAACCCTAATTTTATCAGATTTCAAAAATTTCAAAATTCTGCCTGTTTCTCCAAGAACAATTCTGAACCGAGCCTTCAAGAGCCTAATGCTCTGATACTAATTGTAGGTCCCCTATTCGTATGGATCTTCACAGAATTGTCAATCTAATCAAGAGTGCGGAATCCTCTTGATCATGTTGGTGCATACATCTGTCAACTTCGTCTTATATCGAGTCAGGTTGCGTTGCGGTTCGGAACAAGGATGATGCCATCATTATTGATGATGACATCATCATGCTTACATCATCATAATATGTCATCATCATTTCAAAAGTAAACGACAAAGAAACAATTGGATTTGAATTTGTTTTTGAGTTGACCGTTTGAGATATGGCTGACCGTTTAAAGGTCACCGTTTGAAAGAGATGACCGTTTGAAGTTGTCTTGCCACTTTCAAACGGTCAGGTCCTCTCCTATAAATAGGGTTCAAACTGTCATCATTTGTAACGATTCAGAAAGTGATACCGAGGTGCTGCCGGTTTATCCTTTGATTGTAAACATTGTAAATTCAATATAATAGAGGATTAAAGTGTATTTCAAGCTGTTTTCACATACGTTTCTTAGTTTCCGCCTCTGAAACGTAAGAGAGCTCTTCTGAACGACTCGTTCGGGTCAAGACACGATCCTACAAGTGGTATCAGAGCTCAGGAGGAAGAGTTCTTGCCATATTCAGCTTGAAATTCTGTTTCTACACCATTCTTTTTCAAAAAGTTAAAAATTTTACGGTTAAAATCGGCTCAAATTTTCACACTATGTTCGGATTTGACAATTAACAAACCCTTGAGAGTATTAGACTAAAATTCGACCTAAAACTGATTGATAACTGCCTGACCGTTTGAAAGTGTTCGATAATTGTTGATGTCATAGGGTGACCGTTTGAAAATGACCCCTCCTGTTTGAATTTGACACCTTCCTGTTTGAAAATGACCCTTCCTGTTTGAAACTGACACCATACAGTTTGAGAGTGTGACAGTTTGAGGGAGTGATTGTTTGAAGGTGTGACTGTTTCAGAGTGGTTGACCGTTTGAAACATGAACATCGGTTTGAAAATGTATTGATTTGTGTGAAACATTAAAAGAAATCATGTGAAAAATCATTGTAATCGAGAATGTCAGTAGTTGAAAAAGATATATCATGTGGTGTGTGTCGGTTTGCAAGTGTTGTTATCAGATTTAATGTGTTAGTCAGTCACGTGATGGATTTTAAGGTGTGAATATAAGTGGTATTGACTAGAATATATTGGGTAATGTGATTTGTGTCTGACCAAGGTCTCGTTAATTGAAGTTTGTCTGGTTTGATAACAGTTGTTGGACAAATCCAATTTAGAAATTCAATGAAAATTCGCATATAAATAAAATTGTAATGTGTTAATGTGATAACTGGTATCCATGATAATATTGACTAAGTGAATTGCTTGATTGTTGTTTGTCATATTAGTGGTTTAATAGGCCCAATCATTATCATCAGCCCATGTGATTTCATTTCTAGGTCCAATCATATCATCTCGATATTATTTGTTGTTGGTTGCATGTGTTGAATTGAGATTATCAAAGTGAATGTCTGATATATTCTGATTTCATGAATTAAATTTTCCTGTGATATATGCTGTATGTCGGATTAGTGGTTTATTTGGTCAAATATCTGATTGTTGTCAGCCCATCACATGTCCTTGGCCCAATTATCATTGTGTATTGTCAGTCCATGTATGTGATCAGCCCAAGTATTGTATATTTCTAAACTGTTTAGCACATCATATTGATTCATAGTGTTGATTGTTTGAAAAATGTGTATTAAAATTTGCATGTTATCATTTTTTATAACTGTTTAGTGTTTTGAACTTGTACCGAGTTCGGGTGATATCAACACAGGTCGTACAAAAAAAAAAAAAACCAGTTAATTCGTATCAAAAGGTCCACGCCGCGTGGTTTGAATTTTGGTGTTTGACAGTTCTCACAAAAGACAGTTCAGTTCATTTGAATATTACTCAGGTCGTTTAGTGTGGTCAGGTCGCGTGAAATAGTCCAATTCGCTTGAAAGTTCGTACGATTTGAAGTTCAAAGTTTTCAAAAGTTCATCAGATTGTTTGTTCTCGATTCGGGTCCTAGAAGTCCGAACAGTTGGTCAACATTCAGTCCACACTGAAAATCATCAGTTCGAATACCAAATTTCTTTTGGTTAATTGATAAACGTTTAAACTGATTATATTTTGTTTGATTGTATTGTCAGGTGTTTGCCAAAGTATATCAAATTTTCGAAGACATGGAAAAGGAGTTGTTGAAGAAGTCATTTGACATGTTTGTAGCTTTTGACCATGAAACAACAAAGATGACCATTGATAGATATTGTTATTTAGTCGTGGAAATGGAAAGATTGAAAATTAAGAAAGATAATGATGAATGGATTGATAAACTTGCTGATGCATTACCACAACAAAAATGGGGAACTTATCTGTTGATTGTAAAACATATGAGAAAACATGAAAACATGAATCTGGCACAGTTTATTCAAAAAATTGAAGAACATGAGTTGAAAGCAGAAGTTGAAGAAAGCTCAACAAAAGAAACTGAGGGACAGAAAGCTGAAATAGAATCTGAAGAACCAGTGGTTGAAAAGATTGTAGAGAAAATTGTTGAAGTAGAAAAGATCGTAGAAGTTGAGAAAGTTGTTGAGGTTGATAAGATAGTCGAAATCATTAAACCTTGTTTGAATTGTAAAGAATCTTGCAAAGCTTGTGAGGAAAAAGATATGAAGATTGCTGAGTTAGAGAAGATGAAAGAAGATTTACTGTCTGATGTGAAGTATGTAAAGGAGTCATACGATGTGCTGAACAACACAGTTCATCGTCTGAAAAAGACAAATACAGAAATTGAAAAGGCAATGGAGAAAATGAGTGCAACATTAATGACAAAGCAGAGTGTTATCAATGAATATATTGAAGACTGTGCTAAGCTGAAGAAAGAAGTGGAGCTTGAAAAGATTGAAAGTGAAAGGATTAAACGATTATTGTTGAGTTACACTACTTGTGATTATTTGATTGATCGTGTTTATCCTACTGTTGCAGGTTTGGAGGCATTCAAGGAGAAAAACACTGAAGATACTGATACTATTAAGAAACCAAGTGTCAAGTATAACAGATGTCCGCCCCCGATCCATGAAACTTATTCTCCAAGGAATCCAAACGAGGAGCGTCTAAAAAAGGCAGTCAACATCAAGTTAAAGTCTGAAATCATTGATGAATTACCAGACAATATTGATGTTACATTCACAGCGTCTGACACTGATCACGAGTCTGAGTTATTAAAGAAAGTTGTCGATCAGGTGTTAGATACGGATGAAGAGTCAAAGTCGGAGTCTAAGTCTGATAGTTCGAGTTCGTCTGAGAGGAATCCGAGTTCACCGGTTAACAGGGTTTACAATAGAGAATTCCTGTTATCAAAATCTAATTTGAATGATGGGTCAATCAAAGTGGCTTATACTTTGTATGATTTAGACAAATTATATTCTGATAAGGAATTTCCAATAAGAAGTGTAAAAACTGAAATGATCAAACAGGTTTTCAAACTAACAGAAATTAATATTTCTGAAATAAAAGATTTAAATCTTGATGAAATGTCACACCCGCTCGTAGCGGAAACACAAGGTGTGATCTGTCTGGTTTTCATTGCATAAATATCGATGTACATGAACAAACTATATGAATAAAACATACTCCATTGCCATTACATAGTGTTTCAAAAGATTACAACATAAGTTTAGTGTGTCGGTTACAAACCATTAACATGAAAATAAAGCGTTATTGTTTCATACATTAACTTGAATTAAACTACTAAGGGTTAAGCCATCATATTCCCTCAAAGAGGCGAAATATAATAGTTAACCCCTTCAAAAGATGGCATGGAGTTCTTGTACTTGTTATCTTGACTGGGAAATCCGACATGGTCCTTTAATTCCCTGAAATACATGTTAAGTTTGGAAAACATCAACAAAAGTTGGTGAATTCATGCAATTTAGTTGTAAACGATGTATGAAAAATGTGAGTTGTAGTATGTAAAGCGTCAATGAAATCGTTGATCATTAATGTTTTGCAAGGACATTAATATGTGTGCCGAAAGAGGAAGCAAACCAACCCTAGACGATTTTATGCCGATTCCTATCGACTGGGACACAAACGCACTCTTCTGTATGGGTTCACGACCAAGAGTGGGGCTCGCCAAAACCCATTAGATCTAAGCCTTTGTTCCTTGGTCCAATCTGGATTAATGGTGCTTATAGTATGGCCCTAATTCGCACATGATCTATGGTGTTTCATTACCTAACTTTAACATACTCTGAACATGTATCCTCCCCGATAGTTGTAAAGTTGTAAAACATTTAAATGAATAGGGGAACATGAACTCACAGTATTGCGTCCTGAAAATAGATGTAAATAAGATCTCACGTGCGGTCGTCCTGAATAGCGTGGCGACCTACAAACGTTCTTATTTTTGTTAGACACTTCGGTCTTTGAAAAGAACTTGAGTACAAGTCTTGTGTCTTGAGTATATGTAAGACTTGTATGTCTTTACTGTTCGTTAACTGTGTATTCGATGTATGAGTTGTTCAAATGTTCGTTAACTGTGTATTCGATGAATGAGTTGTATAGTCGGATCTCGTCCGCTGAATCTCGTGTCTTGTATGTATCACTTGTATAGATGTTTTTCCAACAATAGTATCATTGGGCCAAGCCCATGTTTTCAAGTCATTGGGCTTAAATAGTGCTGGGCCTCAAATAGTGTTGGGCCTCAATAGTGTTGGGCCTCAATAGTGTTGGGCCTCAATAGTGTTGGGCCTCAATAGTGTTGGGCCTGAATAGTGTTGGGCCTGAATAGTGTTGGGCCTGAATAGTGTTGGGCCTGAATAGTGTTGGGCCTGAATAGTGTTGGGCCTGAATAGTGTTGGGCTTGAATAGTGTTGGGCTTTAATATTGTTGGGCTTTAATAGTGTTGGGCTTTGGCCCATATGTTTAGTATTTGGGCTTAGCCCATTAATTTATGTTAAGCCCATTATGAAAAAATAAGCCCATTTATAAAACAATAGCCCATTACTTAAACTAGCCCATTTGTTTATAAAAATAGCCCATTAAGTATAATAAGCCCATTTGTAGAAAAATAGCCCACTAATACATGTAAGCCTTTCATTTTTATAAAAACCCTTTTTATAAAAATTAACTAAGTATAGATGTTAGTAATAAAAACATACTAGTTTTTATAAGTTTCTAAACATCCGAAAATTTGTTATCGATAGTATATTTATATTTCGTGTCGAAAGATCGTCTAACGTCGTAGTAACTCCCCGGATTGGCAATTAGCTTAAGTAGTCGTCCGTCGTTCATTTTGACCATATTTGGTGTCCGATTATTAGAATCGTCCGTAACTCGTTTTAAGGCGTTATTATGTGAAGTCTCGTAGGACTTTTGTTATAACTTGTTTTGAGTTTAAAGTTGACATGAGATTCAAGTTCCTATCATGATATATATAACTAATACACCAAGTAATATATCACACAAAAATTGTTTAAAGTAACCAAATATATATTTTCTAAAAAAAAATATATATTTTTTCCTTGTCTTTTATTTTATAAACCCTTCTTTAATATCCTTTATAAATCTTGTATAGATTTACCCAAAAAATGTTGTTATTTTATAAAATAAAGTTTTTATAAAAATTGGCCATATAACCTTGGCATTTTTATCTTAACCATGTTTCATTAAACATATCATTTTCTTTACTAAATCAACAACAATTTATTCATCATCTTAACTAAACATTATAAGACTTTTATAACATCAAATCATCAAGATGATAAGCAAATCATGTAGGGTTTTAAACATGATCCTTTCATATGTTAACTAGTTCAAAAACCAAGTTAAATTCTAGTTTTAACAACTTTCATAAAAATCTTTAGTTGTATGTTAATTTTTATAATCTTGTGAAAGTCTTGATTTTGAATATAAACCCTAAATACTTTCACAAGATTACTAGATATGATCATTCCTTTATAACCCTTTATGTTAAAAACCATTTAACATAAACATGTATGATTATTAGATCATATTTTTAAAACACCTTCTAACAATTTATTTGTATTCTAATCATCATAACAACATCAAATATGCATATTACAAGTCTTAAATCACAATATAAACAAACATAATTATATGATGATTTTTATCTTTGCTTCTTTGTATTTTTCTTGTTCATTATGTATGATTATATATGGTTATTATTAATTATAATAACAATCATAAACATAATATGTATAAAAAAAATTGAAGCTTACTTCTAGCACTAGGCTAGGGATGATCTTTAGAGATTATTAAGAATAAGTAAGATGATGATCTTGATGTTAGAACACTTTGGTATGGATGAAAAACCCTTCCTTTTGCTTCCAAAGGCCTTAGATCACCCTATGTTCCAAAGAAATCCATCTTGGTTATGAAGAAGATGATAAAAAGAAATGGGTTTATGGAGGTGTTCTTGATGGAAGATGAAGATGATTAGAGAGTTTTCTTATGTGTGTGTAAGAGATGGTGTAAAATGTGTAGTAACTTAGTGAAGAAGTCTAGTAATAATCATCCATTCATCCACTAGTAATTAGGTAAATAATATCTAGATATTATGCAAGATAAACAAGGGGTGTGGGACCCCTTGTTCACGGCCTCAAGGTGGGGGGGGGGGGTCTTGCATGGTGAAAAATGTTAGTATATTTTTAAGACTTAAAAAGAATTAGAAAGATGTAAGTGTTAAGGTGTTTAGGGATTACAATTTTCCGAGATGTTTCGCGACTTGAAATGGTCATAAACTAGTTTTACAAGACTAAAAATAATGATCACTAGTTCGCTAGTTGTGCCAAAATGTAGTTCGGATAATTGTTTAGTGCTCGTTTCACTAATAAATAGTCGAAACGTTCTCTTATGGAAGTTGTAGGGCAAATTTCCGTTATGTGTGTAATTGATATTCCATAAGTATTTTTATATGAAATTGGTGCATAAACATCAATTTTTGCATCTTGTATTAAAAATACAATTGCTGAATTTTGCGGACAATTCATGAAATGGTCATTTTTAGCGCGTTTCGGACAGTTTTTAGTGCTACCGGGCATTGGTAAATTATTGATCGAACTCTTGTATTCCCATATAGGGTTTAATATATAAATGATATTGGACTCTCACCCGAGTCCTAAAGATGTCATTTTAGATGTTTTCTGCGAATCCGGAGTTTTCGTCAGCACTCTAGTTAACTAGGCACTACTCTAGTTGTTTCGGTGAATTGTTTGCACTATTTCAAATGTACCCAATAAAAATGTGACAACTCGAAATTTAGAACCTTTCATGTATGCTTAAACGTGTGGCTAGATAACTTATGTGATTAATGACAAATGAACCTTTATGTGATCGTGTGTTATTTATGTGAACATATATGGCTATGTTTGTGATCGTGTGTATGCGAGTATGTCTAGGAACCGAAACAACAAGGACCCGACTCGAGACCATGTGGTCTCGAGTAAACATCACGCCACTCATGGGCCGGTTGGACCACACATACACATCTAGCCCATTTCGAAACCCATTAGGGTGCACCCCATGAAACTAGTATATATGTTATGCACCTAGCTATCTTTGCCATTTTTCTTGAACACACATACTCTCCACTCCCTCACACTAAAACCCTAAACCACAACAATACTCTCCTTCATTCTCGGATCCAATCAACAACCGTAAGAAGCTCTCGGATCGTCTCTCACACACACCGGTTGGAAGCCTCACTCGCACCTTTGAACCCACACTTGAACCGGTTAGTGTTTATGATGTTGTTAGTGATTTTTTTATGATGTTTGTTGTTGTTTGATAATGTATGATGAAGATTATGTGATAATGTGGTTACTTGTTAAGCTTATGCATGCTAAATACACCCTTTTTGAGTAATCGGTTCATAAGTGCTTCATGAAGTATGTCTATGTTCGACTAAAGATGATATGTTAATATATGGATCATGTTGGGATGAACAATGTAGGCTTGGCTATGAGTAAATGTTATCGGTTCTTGATAAGGATTATAGAATACATGTTTGTTGCAATATGAGCTTTGATATCCAGTTTAGATAATATAACCCTTGTCTGAAAATGCAAAATATGTTTAATAGGGGCTGTTTGTGTTTGATGAATATCCGAATATGTGTTGAATGTGTTTTGAATATTTGATGAACATGAAGAACTTGTTGAATATCATAAGAACATGGTTGAATATTTGAATTCTGATTTGTTTGATCCATTTTTAGTAAATTGCTAGACAAGAAACTTGTTTAAGGAATTTGGTTGGATAGTACAAACTGCATGAAATCAGAATGTTAGTGGATAGTACACTGTTCCGAATCAGCTTATGTCCACTCGTAACCATCAGTTGCGACTCGAAACCAAGCACAACGAGTCGAAATCTCCCGGTTGCGACATCAGTTGCGAGTCGCAAACACCCGGTTGCGACTCGAAACCACACCGGATCAGCACACCAACTTTGTGACTCGAAACCACGGTTGCGAGTCCGGTTGCGACTCGTAACCAAAACAGCATGGGCCGAAACCATGGTTGCGACTCCGGTTGCGAGTCGCAAACGCCTAGTTGCGACTCGGGATCATATGCGGGTACACACTGTTGGACTTGTTTAATTATGGGCTTATTTGATTGGGCCGGACTCTTGGGCCTAGTGTACAGACCTGATATATTGTTGTTGAACGTAAATGTGGATGAACTGCTATGATTAAACGTGTAAACCATACGTGCACTACTTGAATACGAACCTGATTGTATAATACAACTATGATAGGACGTGAGTAGCCTCAACGTTGCTTGTTTGACTTTCTGTGTTTTCTACCGAGCAAACCAAGGTGAGTTCACACCCTCTACAAAGCATGGGATTCCCAGGGGTCGGGAATTGGGATTAAGGAACTGGGTTCCTCGTCCTCCTTGGGTAGGACAGCAAAGGTTCAGGAATGTAATTCCTCGTCCTCACGGACAGATAACTCGTACTAGACCAAAACTCTATCACGAAGTCCCTCATTTTATATCGACTTAATCGCCGGGCCAATGGCGAGCGGGTCATTAGTTAGATAGCGCTATTTAGGTCTGACAAACCTCACACCGTGCCGCAGAGGACGGGCGTGAACTAATGGATCTGGGGCACGTCAATGATGATAGACATTGACAGTTTCAGGGCACTTAAACATGACTACAGTCAGCAGTCGATATGGTAACGAGTCTAGTAGATACATGGGGTAGCCCCCACGGCCGAAATGCCAGATAACTAACACGGGGTAGCCCCCACGGCAGGATTGCCAGAGTAACCGGGAATAAACAAGTCACGTTTTTTAACTATGGGGTAACCCCCACGGCAGGATGCCAGCTAAAGGAAACTGTTTTCAAACAACTTAAAACGAACACCCAACCGTGAACTCACTCAACTAGTTGTTGACTCGTTACTACATGCTTTGCAGGTCCTTAGGTTCTTAAGCTGGAGCTTGCATGGAGGAGGATCGTTGTGGGACATGGACGACTGTGTGCCATGATTAAACTTTGAAACAATTAGACTTGTGTTTTGATTTAAGACTTATGCTTCCGCTTGCAACTTAACTATGTTTTGTTTGAACACCAATTGTATTGGGTGGATTTTTATAACTACTTATATGCTTGTTCAATATAATTGGTGGCTGGATCCTGGTCAGTCACGCCTCCAAGCGGTAGTACTCCGCGGGTGGATTTTGGGGGTGTGACAGATTGGTATCAGAGCCATTGGTTATAGAGAACTTGGTTTTAATAAAGGGGAAAACGTTTTTGTTAAAACCAGACTATAACCCGTACAGTGCTCGACGGTCCACAACGATGCTTCACTCCACATGCAAGACTCGACATTCTAGGTGATATGATCTGTGTATATTGCCTACTTGTTAGTTACATAGTACATTGCTTATGGTATGCTTGGTTAGTATAACTACTGTTGCTTGAACACGTGCGTGCTTACTCTATCCTATCGTTGTACTTTCGCGAACCCCTCTCACTCACGTTCTTCTTGATGTGAAGATCATGTCTGGACGCGTTAACATGACACAAGCCCAGTTGACGGCTCTGATTAACGAACGAGTTGCCGCAGCACTTGCAGCTGCACACGCAGGAGGTATATCCTGCAGTCCGAACTTATTCTAGGATCTTTAGGATCCTACTCTCGTGAACCAACCTTTTGTGTTAAACTCTGTCTTTTCTTTCACCCACGATAGGTCAGCACGTTCAGCCACCCGTGTGCACTTTTAAGACTTTCATGGACTGCCGACCAACTACTTTTAGCGGCACTGAAGGAGCAGTAGGTCTCCTACACTGGTTTGAGAAGCTGGAATCTGTGTTCGAAATGTGTGAATGCCCTGAGGCGCGCAGGGTGAAGTATGCGACTGGTACTCTCGAGGGTTTAGCCCTCACGTGGTGGAACGCTCAAGTTCAGATGCTAGGGTTGGTTGCTGCCAACGCCACCCCATGGGAAACTTTTAAGGAAATGATCAAAGAGGAATACTGCAGCCGTGATGAGATTCACAAACTCGAGGTGGAGTTCTTCAACCTCAAGATGACTGGGTCCGAAATTGAAGCTTATGTGAAAAGGTCGAACGAACTGGCAATTCTGTGCCCTACTATGGTAGATCCTCCCATCAAACGCATCGAACTGTTTCTTCAGGGCTTAGTGCCGGAAATCCAAAGTCATGTGACTTCAGCGAACCTCGCCACCTACCAGCAAACTGTCCAGTTGGCTCACCGTCTCACGGATCAAGCGGTGGAGCAGAACAAGTTACCAAAACGCATTGGCGCTGCAACTACTACTGGTACCTCTAGTGACAACAAACGGAAATGGGATGGAACTTCAAGTAAAGGTTCGACTTCTGTTCAGTCCCAGTCTCAGCAGAGAAAGACTGAGGACTACAAGAGCCCTAATCAGCAATCGTCTGGTGGTGGATACAAAGGAAATCATCCCAAATGCAATCGCTGCAGCCTGCACCACAGCGGGCCATGCACCAGGGGCAACTGTCATCGGTGCAACAAGCCTGGTCACGCTGCAAAGGATTGCAGGAGCTTATACCCCGCCAACCAGAATCGTCAGCAAGCTCAACAGAACCAGCGCCAGCAACAGCAACAGGGTGATAACAAAGGGTGCTTTCAGTGTGGAGCTGAGGGCCACTTCAAAAGAGACTGTCCCCAACTGAACAGGAACCAGAACAACAACAACAATAACAACAATCAAGGGAATGGTAACAATGGGAACAACAACAATGGCGCCAGGGGGCGGATGTTTGTGATTGGCCAGGGTGAAGCAAGGAACGACCCCAATGTTGTGGCGGGTAAGTTCCTTCTCGACGACTTTTATGTTTCAGTTTTATTTGATTCGGGTGCCGATACTAGCTACGTGTCACTAGAAGTTAGTCGAATGCTTAAGCGTATTCCAACACCTTTGAACAACAAGCACACTGTAGAGCTAGCAGATGGTAAGAGTTTAGAAGCCACACACGTAGTCAAGGGTTGTAAACTTATTCTCGCTGACCATACCTTCTCTATCGACCTCATTCCTATTGTCTTGGGTAGTTTCGACGTTGTCATTGGAATGGATTGGTTATCCCAACACCGCGCAGAGATTCTTTGCAACGAGAAAGTTGTCCGTATTCCAGGTCCCGATGGTGAACCTCTCATGATTCATGGCGACAAGAGGAGTGCTGTTGAGAACGTCATTTCTCTTCTTAAGGCCCAAAAGTACTTGCGAAAGGGCCACACCGCCATTTTGGCTCTTATTACTGACACCACGGAGAAAGAAAAGAGGATAGAAGATTTTCCAGTTGTACGCGATTATCCAGAGGTATTTCCTGAGGAATTACCTGGTCTTCCGCCTCATCGCCAAGTCGAGTTTCAGATCGAATTAGCTCCTGGAGCTGCGCCTATAGCTCGTGCACCTTATCGGTTAGCCCCATCAGAGTTGAAAGAACTCTCTACGCAACTGCAAGAACTCTTGGATAAGGGTTTTATTCGTCCTAGCTCGTCACCCTGGGGAGCTCCAGTACTATTTGTAAAGAAGAAAGACGGTACTTTCAGAATGTGCATCGACTATCGAGAACTCAACAAGGTGACGGTGAAGAATCGCTATCCTCTACCGCGTATCAACGACTTGTTCGACCAGTTGCAAGGATCGAGCTACTATTCGAAGATCGATTTGAGATCGGGTTATCACCAGCTGAGAGTCCGGGAAGAGGACGTCTCTAAAACAGCTTTCAGAACTCGATACGGGCACTATGAGTTTTTGGTCATGCCTTTTGGGATGACAAACGCACCTGCGGTTTTCATGGACTTGATGAACCGAGTGTGCAAGCCTTACTTGGACAAGTTCGTTATAGTCTTCATCGACGACATCCTGATCTATTCCAAGAGTCGGGAGGAACATGAGCAACATCTGCGACTTATTCTGGAACTCCTTCGAACAGAACAGCTTTATGCAAAGTTCTCGAAATGCGACTTCTGGCTTCGAGAAGTCCATTTCCTGGGCCACGTGGTGAACAAGGATGGGATTCATGTTGATCCATCCAAGGTAGACTCGATAAAGAACTGGCATGCACCTCGTACACCAAAGGAAATTCGCAAATTCTTGGGTTTGGCGGGATACTACCGGAGATTCATAAAGGATTTTTCTAAGATTGCACAGCCCCTCACCTCACTAACGCAGAAGGGCGTTGTTTATCGCTGGGGAAACGCACAGGAATCAGCATTTCAACACCTAAAGGATAGACTCTGTAGCGCACCTATCCTTTCCTTGCCGGAGGGCACAGACGATTTTGTGGTTTATTGTGACGCATCAATTCAGGGTCTTGGTTGCGTGTTGATGCAACGAGATAAAGTTATAGCCTACGCCTCACGTCAACTCAAGGTTCATGAAAAGAACTACACGACGCACGATTTAGAGCTGGGAGCTGTTGTTTTTGCACTTAAGTTATGGCGGCATTACCTGTATGGTACCAAGTGCGCCATCTACACCGACCACAGGAGCCTCGAGCATATCTTCAAGCAGAAGGAACTGAATATGCGGCAACGACGATGGGTCGAGTTGCTAAGTGACTACGAGTGCGCAATCAGATATCACCCGGGCAAAGCCAATGTTGTGGCTGACGCCCTCAGTCGGAAAGACACTGCGCCTAAGCGCGTACGAGCCTTACAACTCACGATCCATTCTAGTCTTCCCTCCCAGATACGAGCAGCTCAGATAGAAGCACTGAAACCGGAAAACGTCAGGGCTGAAGCCCTACGCGGATCGAGGCAACGATTAGAACAGAAGGAAGACGGTGCTTATTACGTAACTGGACGCGTTTGGGTCCCACTTTATGGCAACCTACGAGAGCTTGTGATGGATGAAGCACACAAGTCTCGCTACTCAGTACACCCTGGATCAGATAAGATGTATCATGACATCAAAACTACGTACTGGTGGCCTAGCATGAAGGCCCACATAGCGACCTACGTCAGCAAGTGTTTGACTTGTGCAAGGGTCAAGTCGGAATACCAGAAACCATCAGGCCTGCTCCAACAACCAGAGATACCTCAATGGAAATGGGAGCAAATTTCCATGGATTTTGTTACTGGCCTACCTAGATCCCAGCGCGGGAACGACACTATTTGGGTGATCGTGGATCGACTCACAAAATCTGCACACTTCCTGGCCATCAAGGAAACGGATAAGTTCTCCACTCTTGCGGAAATATACATCAAGGAAATTGTTTCGAGGCACGGGGTGCCCACCTCCATTATCTCAGATCGAGATGCGCGTTTCACTTCAGAGCTGTGGCAAGCAATGCACAAATCCTTTGGCTCACGACTAGACATGAGCACAGCGTACCATCCTCAGACGGACGGGCAGTCCGAGCGCACGATTCAAACCTTAGAGGACATGCTTCGTGCATGTGTGATTGACTTTGGCAACCGCTGGGAAAAGCATCTGCCACTTGTGGAATTCTCGTACAATAACAGCTACCACACCAGCATTGGAGCTGCTCCGTTTGAGGCATTGTACGGACGTAAATGCCGGTCCCCTCTTTGCTGGGCAGAGGTGGGAGATAGTCAGATCACTGGTCCAGAATATGTGGTAGATACAACCGAGCAGATCGCTCAGATACGAAAACGCATGACAGCCGCTCGTGAACGTCAGAAAGTTTACGCCGACATGGGCAGGAAACCACTTGAGCTTCAGGTTGGGGAGCGGGTACTACTCAAAGTTTCACCCTGGAAGGGTGTGGTTCGTTTTGGTAAACGCGGCAAACTCAACCCACGATACGTCGGACCTTTCGAGGTCATTGAGAAAATAGGCAGGGTGGCCTACAGACTTAACTTACCAGCGGAACTCGGAGCAGTTCACAACGTTTTCCACGTGTCGAATCTGAAGAAGTGTCCATCAGATGAGACCCACGTAGTTCCTTTGAAGGAACTCACGATCGACGAGCAGTTACGATTCGTCGAGGAACCAGTCGAGATCACGGACCGGGATGTTAAGGTCCTCAAGAGCACTAGGATACCTCTCGTTCGAGTTCGTTGGAACTCACGTCGCGGCCCAGAGTTCACCTGGGAGCGCGAAGATCAGATGAAACAAAAATATCCCCAACTGTTCGCAAACAGTACACCCACTACTGAGGCCGAAGCTACGGAATTTCGGGACGAAATTCCAGATCAACGGGGGGTGGATGTGACACCCCAGGAAAACCGGGAAAACCATACAACTTAACTAGCTTCCTCAGTGAGTGCCTACCAAATTTCGGGACGAAATTTCTTTCAACTTGGGGATGATGTGACAACTCGAAATTTAGAACCTTTCATGTATGCTTAAACGTGTGGCTAGATAACTTATGTGATTAATGACAAATGAACCTTTATGTGATCGTGTGTTATTTATGTGAACATATATGGCTATGTTTGTGATCGTGTGTATGCGAGTATGTCTAGGAACCGAAACAACAAGGACCCGACTCGAGACCATGTGGTCTCGAGTAAACATCACGCCACTCATGGGCCGGTTGGACCACACATACACATCTAGCCCATTTCGAAACCCATTAGGGTGCACCCCATGAAACTAGTATATATGTTATGCACCTAGCTATCTTTGCCATTTTTCTTGAACACACATACTCTCCACTCCCTCACACTAAAACCCTAAACCACAACAATACTCTCCTTCATTCTCGGATCCAATCAACAACCGTAAGAAGCTCTCGGATCGTCTCTCACACACACCGGTTGGAAGCCTCACTCGCACCTTTGAACCCACACTTGAACCGGTTAGTGTTTATGATGTTGTTAGTGATTTTTTTATGATGTTTGTTGTTGTTTGATAATGTATGATGAAGATTATGTGATAATGTGGTTACTTGTTAAGCTTATGCATGCTAAATACACCCTTTTTGAGTAATCGGTTCATAAGTGCTTCATGAAGTATGTCTATGTTCGACTAAAGATGATATGTTAATATATGGATCATGTTGGGATGAACAATGTAGGCTTGGCTATGAGTAAATGTTATCGGTTCTTGATAAGGATTATAGAATACATGTTTGTTGCAATATGAGCTTTGATATCCAGTTTAGATAATATAACCCTTGTCCGAAAATGCAAAATATGTTTAATAGGGGCTGTTTGTGTTTGATGAATATCCGAATATGTGTTGAATGTGTTTTGAATATTTGATGAACATGAAGAACTTGTTGAATATGATAAGAACATGGTTGAATATTTGAATTCTGATTTGTTTGATCCATTTTTAGTAAATTGCTAGACAAGAAACTTGTTTAAGGAATTTGGTTGGATAGTACAAACTGCATGAAATCAGAATGTTAGTGGATAGTACACTGTTCCGAATCAGCTTATGTCCACTCGTAACCATCAGTTGCGACTCGAAACCAAGCACAACGAGTCGAAATCTCCCGGTTGCGACATCAGTTGCGAGTCGCAAACACCCGGTTGCGACTCGAAACCACACCGGATCAGCACACCAACTTTGTGACTCGAAACCACGGTTGCGAGTCCGGTTGCGACTCGTAACCAAAACAGCATGGGCCGAAACCATGGTTGCGACTCCGGTTGCGAGTCGCAAACGCCTAGTTGCGACTCGGGATCATATGCGGGTACACACTGTTGGACTTGTTTAATTATGGGCTTATTTGATTGGGCCGGACTCTTGGGCCTAGTGTACAGACCTGATATATTGCTGTTGAACGTAAATGTGGTTGAACTGCTATGATTAAACGTGTAAACCATACGTGCACTACTTGAATACGAACCTGATTGTATAATACAACTATGATAGGACGTGAGTAGCCTCAACGTTGCTTGTTTGACTTTCTGTGTTTTCTACCGAGCAAACCAAGGTGAGTTCACACCCTCTACAAAGCATGGGATTCCCAGGGGTCGGGAATTGGGATTAAGGAACTGGGTTCCTCGTCCTCCTTGGGTAGGACAGCAAAGGTTCAGGAATGTAATTCCTCGTCCTCACGGACAGATAACTCGTACTAGACCAAAACTCTATCACGAAGTCCCTCATTTTATATCGACTTAATCGCCGGGCCAATGGCGAGCGGGTCATTAGTTAGATAGCGCTATTTAGGTCTGACAAACCTCACACCGTGCCGCAGAGGACGGGCGTGAACTAATGGATCTGGGGCACGTCAATGATGATAGACATTGACAGTTTCAGGGCACTTAAACATGACTACAGTCAGCAGTCGATATGGTAACGAGTCTAGTAGATACATGGGGTAGCCCCCACGGCCGAAATGCCAGATAACTAACACGGGGTAGCCCCCACGGCAGGATTGCCAGAGTAACCGGGAATAAACAAGTCACGTTTTTTAACTATGGGGTAACCCCCACGGCAGGATGCCAGCTAAAGGAAACTGTTTTCAAACAACTTAAAACGAACACCCAACTGTGAACTCACTCAACTAGTTGTTGACTCGTTACTACATGCTTTGCAGGTCCTTAGGTTCTTAAGCTGGAGCTTGCATGGAGGAGGATCGTTGTGGGACATGGACGACTGTGTGCCATGATTAAACTTTGAAACAATTAGACTTGTGTTTTGATTTAAGACTTATGCTTCCGCTTGCAACTTAACTATGTTTTGTTTGAACACCAATTGTATTGGGTGGATTTTTATAACTACTTATATGCTTGTTCAATATAATTGGTGGCTGGATCCTGGTCAGTCACGCCTCCAAGCGGTAGTACTCCGCGGGTGGATTTTAGGGGTGTGACAAAAAATGAATCATGTGTAATAACCAATGAATATTCCATGAGTTTTCTAAGATGTATAACATGTAATCATGCAGTCAGAATATTCAAAACACATGCTTGTATAATGTAAATCATTGTTTTAAATGTAAGTAAATTACCCGAAAGTGGCAGTTGTCACATTCTCCCCTTGTTATTTAGAATTTCGTCCCGAAATTCTAGCTTTGTTATTCTTTGCAGGAGTCTTTGGAAATAGGTGGGGATATTTTTCCTTCATTCGGTCTTCACGTTCCCAAGTATACTCGGGTCCGTGACGAGAGTTCCAACGAACCTTTACTAACTTGATACGACTTCTCCGTGTTTTATTGAGCTTCCAGTCCGTGACCTCAACAGGTTCTTCAGTGAAATGGAGTTTGTCGTCAATGTGAATTTCATCCATAGGAATGGCAACGGTTACTTGTATTGGACTCTTTTTAAGATTCGTCACATGAAACGTGTGGTGTACACTGCTAAGTTCATCTGGTAACTTCAACTTGTAGGCAACAGTGCCAATCTTCTCTAAGATTTCAAATGGTCCAATGTAACGCGGGTTAAGCATTCCACGTTTACCGAACCTCACTACGCCTTTCCAAGGTGAGACTTTCAATAAAACTTTCTCTCCAACCTCGAAAGATGCTTGTTTTCGTTTTCCATTAGCGTAGAACTTTTGTCGATCGCGAGCCGCCTTGATACGGTCTCGGATCTGAAAAATTTTATCCGTAGTATCTTGGACTAGTTCCGGACCAATTAATTGACTATCGCCCGTTTCCGCCCAACATAGCGGAGAGCGACACTTTCGACCATAAAGAGCTTCAAACGGTGCAGCTCGTATACTTGTATGGTAGCTATTATTGTAGGAAAACTCAACTAGAGGTAGATGATTATCCCAATTGCCGCCTAAATCCATAACACATGCACGAAGCATATCTTCGAGTGTTTGGATTGTCCGCTCGCTCTGGCCGTCAGTTTGTGGATGAAAGGCCGTACTTAGATTCAATTGAGATCCAAAGGCCTGTTGAACTGATTTCCATATTCTTGACACAAAACGACCGTCTTGGTCTGAAATGATTGAAATAGGCACTCCATGACGAGCCACTATTTCATTGAGATAGAGTTCCGCTAGTTTCTCAGCATTATCCTTTTACCAAATCGGTAAGAAGTGCGTGGACTTTGTTAGTCTATCGATGATTACACATATCATGTAGTGACCTCTTGAGGTTCTGAGTAACTTCGTAATGAAGTACATTGATATTTGTTCCCATTACCAAACGGGAATCTAGGGTTGTTGTAACAAGTCCGAGGGATTTTGCTACTCGACTTTGACTTTCGGGCAAGTCAAGCATTCTCCGATATAAGTCGCGCTATCACTTTTGAGGTTAGGCCACCAGTAGTATTCTTTCGCTACTTAGGCCTATGTGCTTCCTCAAAATATCATCTCGAAGGTCGCCAAAGAATGGAACCCAATTTCGACCCATAAAGTATAAAGTTCCATCTTCTTTCGGCACTAACTGTTCCTTCATGCCTCGAAGTGTTTCTGCTTGAATATGCTCTTCCTTGAGCGCTTGTGAATCATCTTCTCTAATGCTTGAACTCTCAGTGTTCTAACTCGCTCCTTGCGGCTCAAGGCATCTGCTACAACGTTTGCCTTGCCCGGATGGTACTTTATTTCACAATCATAGTCGTTCAACAATTCAACATACATCGTTGACGTATATTTAATTCTTTTTGGTTGAATATGTGTTGAAGACTTTTATGATCCGTGAAAATAATGCATTAAGTACCATATTAATTATGTCGCCATAATTTTTAAGCGAATACCACCACGCCTAACTCAAGGTCGAGAGTGGTATAGTTCTTCTCGTGAACTTTTTAAATGGGCGCGACGTGTACACAATAACTTTTTCACGTTGTACGAGTACGCAACCCAATCCTTGATGCGAAGCATCATAGTCTACAACAGAGTCATCGGTATCGTCGGATAATGATAAGATTGTAATATGATATGCACCAATCTTAAGAATAAGTTGTAAGGCTATATCTTGTTTTTCGATTTGGGGCGAATTTATTGTCTTTAACAACTCTAAAATGGTTCTCAAATGTTGCTCATGTTCATCAGTCGATCGAGAGTATATCAAAATGTCGTCAATAAACACTATGACGAATTTGTCGAGATACGGCTTGCACACACGTTTCATTAAATCCATGAAGACCGCTGGTGCATTTGTCAAACCAAAAGGCATAACGAGAAACTCGTAATGACCGTAACGAGTCTTAAAAGCCGTTTTCGGTATTCTTTCCTCTTGAATTCGTAACTGATGATACTCCGATCGTAAGTCTATCGTAGAGTAGAAGCTAGAACCTTTCATAAACCATTTGAGTTAGTTGGAAATTCATTTGTAACATGGTTTAGAAATATGAATTTTCGTTCATCGAAATGTTGTGCATTTTTGCAAAACTTGCATGTCTTTCCACCCCCAAAACCTTTATAAAGATGTATAGTGGTAAAGAGTGGGGGTTATGAACTCACAACATCCTTATTCGGTCAACTACAAGGTTTAGAAGGTGCTAATCGATATGAAGATTTGGCTACGAGTGCGGCTCCCGGTACCAAGTCGATGTGAAACTCGACTTGTTGATATGGTGGTAGTCCTGGAAAGACTTCAGGAAATTATTTTTATCAAAAGAATATTTGTTAGCTGTGGCCCAATGGCCTTCTTGTCTACAACAAGTGCTAGAAAGGCAATACAACCTTTCCGTAAGTATTTCTGCGCTTTCATGCAATTTATAGTCCGCAATGGTGTGTCGTGTTTCTCTCCATGAATAACAAATGTCTCTTCGTTCGGTAGTGGTAAGCGAATGATCTTCTCATGACAGAAGACTTCGGCTTGATTTTTGGATAGCCAATCCATGCCAACCACTACGTCTAAAATACCCAACTCAATGGGTACGAGATCGATATGAAATTTTTGCTCCTGACTCGGCTAGTTTACCGTTCGCCAATTCTGTAGAATGAGGAGACGTCTAGCTTACTTGACTCTAGGCCATGTACATTTTAAATTCTGTGTGGCGAGGACTTCACTGTATATTCTTAGGAACCCTATGTTTAAATGTAGGATAACCCGATCCATATGTTTAGATGTAGGATAACCCGATCCCTATTTGTAGCTAGGACAATCCCGTCCCTAGCCATGAAACTCATGTATGTGAAATGTTGAGATGAAGCTAAAATTGCCAATTGTATAAAATAACATGGATGTGAAATGTTGACGAATAGGATACATACCGGTGGCCCTTAATGATTTGATATGTTTCAGCTAATTCCCCATTAGCTAACTTGATATAGTAATGTGTGTCCAACAAGACTCTAATTCGAGTATATGCTTAACATTTAAAAGCAATAGCTAAGCTCGGTGTTGGTATCAATAAAATTGATACATGATGATCGTAGAGTGTACGTACTCATGACTTCATTTCTCTCATGGCGAGAGTTATTGTTCGAGTGATCGAGGTAAGGAGGGATGATGCGGTTATGCTTCGGATCTCCGAGGCTAAACCTAAAATATATCACTCAGTGTGTTTGAATTCGGGTGTTACCCATTATGGAACAACCCTTGAGATATCGTGAAAGCATCAAGTGTAACCAACAATATTAGCTCTAGTTATGATCGAATTCTTTTATAAAATCATATGAGAATAGATATGAAAATCAGATGATATAAAAGAATGATGTATGGTTAAATAAATAACCACTAGAAATGTAGTGTATAAATATATCATGTCTTGAAATAGAATATTATGTCTTGTGTAGAGGATGTCGCGTCTTGTGCAAAAATGTCATGTCTTATCTTTGTCGAAGAGATTTGAATAACATCACGATATGCAATATAACATAAGCACTTATATATAGGAAGTACCAGCGGCGTATCCACCATGCTTTTATCATATTACACACGTCTCATCACTTACAAATAACCACCAAAAATGTCTTGTGTAAAAGCAATAGTTTTCAACACATAATTTTTAACTTAAACAATTGATTCTTTTGGCGTCATGATCTTTTTAATACACACAATTAAAAGAATCTAGACATTTATTTGAATAAATAAAGTCTATCATGTGCCCAAGAATGAAGAATACAATCAATCGGTCATGGAAACCTCAAGACCATACATGTTTGAATAAATGATAATGTGGATAACCAAAACCAAAAGGCGTAATGCCTCTTACATGTATTGGTCATACGTCTAAATGGAAAGAGAAATAATTCGTTGAGGAGGGGAAACCAACCAGTGGTCTTCGTCCATATAATATGGGTTCCCTACTCTATGACCTCAATCGTCCGAAGTAGAGAAAATCCTTTGTCTTATTTGTCCATGTGACCATTATGGTAATAGTGCTTGAGTTTTACGAGCTCTAGCAAGATGATTAGAATCTAAAAAAAATGTCGAATAGAATGCAATGAGGGAATTGCAGCATGGCTCATGCCATACCTTTCCTTGGGAAAAGACAATGTCAAACAACGGAATTTATTGTATCGCTTCCAATGAATATGATAAGGTGGAATATGATAAGGTAAGGTAAGGTAAAGTAGGATAAAGTGTCATAGACACCCTGGAACCAACCCATGTTCAAGAATTTCGAGAATGTTGAGGAAAATCCTCCATGAGTAGCTAACATGGTTTGTTTGTTTAAATGACTAGTCTCAACTGAATCGTGATATAGATCGAATGTTAGGTGTGAACAAATATGTGTCGTCTTCCCGTATTGTATTGTATTGTATTGTATTGTATTGTATTGTATTGTATTGTATTGTATTGTATTGTATTGTATTGTATTGTATTGTATTGTATTGTATTGTATTGTATTGTATTGTATTGTATTGTATTGTATTGTATTGTATTGTATTGTATTGTATTGTATTGTATTGTATTGTATTGTAGGGTGTTATACTAACCACCACAGTTCATGTTCTAATAGATAAGAAACATTGAATCTCAAATAATAATTTAAGACTTTGAACGAATAGTGATCATTAGCTTGGCCCGCAGAGTCCACCAGAATTCCCATGCACTACAAGTTGTTATTACGTTGGCCACCGTAATAATAAATTGCCTTGCATGGTCACCCTAGCATTCTCTCGTACGAAGCTGCCGATCAATAAGAGAGGAAACGTTATTGTCAATATACCTTCAACATAGGAGGGACCTTCATGATAACTCACGTGTCAACGTTCGTTGTCATTACTCGCAGAACGGTACGGCGTTAGGTGAAATAGAAATGAAAAGAATCTGTAATAATAACAACCGAAGGGGCACCTTCAGGATGAATACTTCATCTTCCTTGTAAGGACAAGAGTATATCCACCTTGATTAGTATGAGTCACATGGATCTCGTCCCACTAATGGAGTTGTTGTCCAAGGTTACCACCTTCGCCTCATCGTCATTATCATGGTCAGGCATCTCAGCACTCGCGAGAAAGCAACCATATTTTACGGAATTAAGTTTAAGATTTCACTTAGGAATCATGTTCGCCATAAGCTCCGCAATAGACATGAGGTCGATATTTTCACCGTGTGAGTAAAGAATAATAATAGAGTTTGAAGTCGAAGGTATTTTGTTCTTGGCAAAATATTTCATGCAACATATATATGAACCACCTATATATATATAATCATGTAAAATCCTATCAATCAAGGATTTCTATCTTGTATAAGCTGAACTTGTAAACTGTTTATAATGCATAAACTGATAGTGTAATGTGTCTATCTTGTATAAGCACTGATAATGTAATGTATTGTAGGCACATAGTCTATTAATGTATTGTGTCTGTTTCTCATAGACTTCACCCATGGAAATGTCCTCGCTTGATATATGTGAAATGAATATTTGTTGTAGTGGACCTTGAAAAATGTTTATGCAATGAAAACCTTTTGACCTGTCCAATTTTATTCTGTTCAACATGAACAAGAGGTTTTCGTGAGAGATCCCTAGTGATTGTAGACTTAGACTCGAGGAAGAATCCTGGTTCACTACAATCGATGCTCTGATACCAAGCTGTCACACCCGCTCGTAGCGGAAACGCAAGGTGTGATCTGTCTGGTTTTCATTGCATAAATATCGATGTACATGAACAAACTATATGAATAAAACATACTCCATTGCCATTACATAGTGTTTCAAAAGATTACAACATAACTTTAGTGTGTCGGTTACAAACCATTAACATGAAAATAAAGCGTTATTGTTTCATACATTAACTTGAATTAAACTACTAAGGGTTAAGCCATCATATTCCCTCAAAGAGGCGAAATATAATAGTTAAACCCTTCAAAAGATGGCATGGAGTTCTTGTACTTGTTATCTTGACTGGGAAATCCGACATGGTCCTTTAATTCCCTGAAATACATGTTAAGTTTGGAAAACATCAACAAAAGTTGGTGAATTCATGCAATTTAGTTGTAAACGATGTATGAAAAATGTGAGTTGTAGTATGTAAAGCGTCAATGAAATCGTTGATCATTAATGTTTTGCAAGGACATTAATATGTGTGCCGAAAGAGGAAGCAAACCAACCCTAGACGATTTTATGCCGATTCCTATCGACTGGGACACAAACGCACTCTTCTGTATGGGTTCACGACCAAGAGTGGGGCTCGCCAAAACCCATTAGATCTAAGCCTTTGTTCCTTGGTCCAATCTGGATTAATGGTGCTTATAGTATGGCCCTAATTCGCACATGATCTATGGTGTTTCATTACCTAACTTTAACATACTCTGAACATGTATCCTCCCCGATAGTTGTAAAGTTGTAAAACATTTAAATGAATAGGGGAACATGAACTCACAGTATTGCGTCCTGAAAATAGATGTAAATAAGATCTCACGTGCAGTCGTCCTGAATAGCGTGGCGACCTACAAACGTTCTTATTTTTGTTAGACACTTCGGTCTTTGAAAAGAACTTGAGTACAAGTCTTGTGTCTTGAGTATATGTAAGACTTGTATGTCTTTACTGTTCGTTAACTGTGTATTCGATGTATGAGTTGTTCAAATGTTCGTTAACTGTGTATTCGATGAATGAGTTGTATAGTCGGATCTCGTCCGCTGAATCTCGTGTCTTGTATGTATCACTTGTATAGATGTTTTTCCAACAATAGTATCATTGGGCCAAGCCCATGTTTTCAAGTCATTGGGCTTAAATAGTGCTGGGCCTCAAATAGTGTTGGGCCTCAATAGTGTTGGGCCTCAATAGTGTTGGGCCTCAATAGTGTTGGGCCTCAATAGTGTTGGGCCTCAATAGTGTTGGGCCTCAATAGTGTTGGGCCTGAATAGTGTTGGGCCTGAATAGTGTTGGGCCTGAATAGTGTTGGGCCTGAATAGTGTTGGGCCTGAATAGTGTTGGGCCTGAATAGTGTTGGGCTTGAATAGTGTTGGGCTTGAATAGTGTTGGGCTTTAATAGTGTTGGGCTTTGGCCCATATGTTTAGTATTTGGGCTTAGCCCATTAATTTATGTTAAGCCCATTATGAAAAAATAAGCCCATTTATAAAACAATAGCCCATTACTTAAACTAGCCCATTTGTTTATAAAAATAGCCCATTAAGTATAATAAGCCCATTTGTAGAAAAATAGCCCACTAATACATGTAAGCCTTTCATTTTTATAAAAACCCTTTTTATAAAAATTAACTAAGTATAGATGTTAGTAATAAAAACATACTAGTTTTTATAAGTTTCTAAACATCCGAAAATTTGTTATCGATAGTATATTTATATTTCGTGTCGAAAGATCGTCTAACGTCGTAGTAACTCCCCGGATTGGCAATTAGCTTAAGTAGTCGTCCGTCGTTCATTTTGACCATATTTGGTGTCCGATTATTAGAATCGTCCGTAACTCGTTTTAAGGCGTTATTATGTGAAGTCTCGTAGGACTTTTGTTATAACGTGTTTTGAGTTTAAAGTTGACATGAGATTCAAGTTCCTATCATGATATATATAACTAATACACCAAGTAATATATCACACAAAAATTGTTTAAAGTAACCAAATATATATTTTCTAAAAAAAAATATATATTTTTTCCTTGTCTTTTATTTTATAAACCCTTCTTTAATATCCTTTATAAATCTTGTATAGATTTATCCAAAAAATGTTGTTATTTTATAAAATAAAGTTTTTATAAAAATTGGCCATATAACCTTGGCATTTTTATCTTAACCATGTTTCATTAAACATATCATTTTCTTTACTAAATCAACAACAATTTATTCATCATCTTAACTAAACATTATAAGACTTTTATAACATCAAATCATCAAGATGATAAGCAAATCATGTAGGGTTTTAAACATGATCCTTTCATATGTTAACTAGTTCAAAAACCAAGTTAAATTCTAGTTTTAACAACTTTCATAAAAATCTTTAGTTGTATGTTAATTTTTATAATCTTGTGAAAGTCTTGTTTTTGAATATAAACCCTAAATACTTTCACAAGATTACTAGATATGATCATTCCTTTAAAACCCTTTATGTTAAAAACCATTTAACATAAACATGTATGATTATTAGATCATATTTTTAAAACACCTTCTAACAATTTATTTGTATTCTAATCATCATAACAACATCAAATATGCATATTACAAGTCTTAAATCACAATATAAACAAACATAATTATATGATGATTTTTATCTTTGCTTCTTTGTATTTTTCTTGTTCATTATGTATGATTATATATGGTTATTATTAATTATAATAACAATCATAAACATAATATGTATAAAAAAATAGAAGCTTACTTCTAGCACTAGGCTAGGGATGATCTTTAGAGATTATTAAGAATAAGTAAGATGATGATCTTGATGTTAGAACACTTTGGTATGGATGAAAAACCCTTCCTTTTGCTTCCAAAGGCTTTAGATCACCCTATGTTCCAAAGAAATCCATCTTGGTTATGAAGAAGATGATAAAAAGAAATGGGTTTATGGAGGTGTTCTTGATGGAAGATGAAGATGATTAGAGAGTTTTCTTATGTGTGTGTAAGAGATGGTGTAAAATGTGTAGTAACTTAGTGAAGAAGTCTAGTAATAATCATCCATTCATCCACTAGTAATTAGGTAAATAATATCTAGATATTATGCAAGATAAACAAGGGGTGTGGGACCCCTTGTTCACGGCCTCAAGGTGGGGGGGGGGGGGGGTCTTGCATGGTGAAAAATGTTAGTAAATTTTTAAGACTTAAAAAGAATTAGAAAGATGTAAGTGTTAAGGTGTTTAGGGATTACAATTTTCCGAGATGTTTCGCGACTTGAAATGGTCATAAACTAGTTTTACAAGACTAAAAATAATGATCACTAGTTCGCTAGTTGTGCCAAAATGTAGTTCGGATAATTGTTTAGTGCTCGTTTCACTAATAAATAGTCGAAACGTTCTCTTATGGAAGTTGTAGGGCAAATTTCCGTTATGTGTGTAATTGATATTCCATAAGTATTTTTATATGAAATTGGTGCATAAACATCAATTTTTGCATCTTGTATTAAAAATACAATTGCTGAATTTTGCGGACAATTCATGAAATGGCCATTTTTAGCGCGTTTCGGACAGTTTTTAGTGCTACCGGGCATTGGTAAATTATTGATCGAACTCTTGTATTCCCATATAGGGTTTAATATATAAATGATATTGGACTCTCACCCGAGTCCTAAAGATGTCATTTTAGATGTTTTCTGCGAATCCGGAGTTTTCGTCAGCACTCTAGTTCACTAGGCACTACTCTAGTTGTTTCGGTGAATTGTTTGCACTATTTCAAATGTACCCAATAAAAATGAATCATGTGTAATAACCAATGAATATTCCATGAGTTTTCTAAGATGTATAACATGTAATCATGCAGTCAGAATATTCAAAACACATGCTTGTATAATGTAAATCATTGTTTTAAATGTAAGTAAATTACCCGAAAGTGGCAGTTGTCACATGAAAAACCTAAAAAATACACTTCAAGAGTTCAACAGAGATTGAACAAGAAAAAGGGTTACGGTTATGGTTCAGGTTATCGAAAGAAATCAAACCATAATGGTAATCTCAAAAAGAAAGGTCTTGGTTTCAATTCTTCAGAAAATTATAAAAATCCGAAAACTTATAAACCAAAAACAAAATTTGTTTCAGGAGGAAGTTCAGAGGATGAACAGAAGAAACCGTTCTGGAAGCAGTCGAATCAAGAGTTTCTTGCTGAAGTGAAGAAGAATGTGAGAAGGTTTGCTGAAAGAGTTGACAGAAGAACTTCTTTCAAATGCCAAGAAGTTGGTCACATAGCTTGGAATTTCCCCAAGACCAACTACCAAAAACAGGAAGTTTCTTCTAACTTTGTTCTGAGAGAGACTTTTGTTGATAAGAAAGAACAACCTGTGAAAATTGTTAAAAAGTTTGAAAATTCTACTTCTGAGGAAGGAGAAAGTTCAAAATGGTTTTACAAAAGAAGAGGTGATTTGAGTAAACAAAAGTGGGTGGTTAAATCTGAGGGTAATTCTGACAATGAATCTGATTCCATAAAATCAGAGGAGTCTTTGATTGATAAAAAGGTTGTGAATTCCGTTCCAGAGGTGAACGATGAAGATTTTCCTCCATTGTCAAAGGAAAATTTGATGAAGAAAGTGGGAAAGGTAGAGATCTCAAATCAATTCTTCGCTAATAAGGGAGAATTTGATGTTGAGAAGGCTTTCAATGGGAAAGTCAAACATATTTTTGGGAAGATGGTTGATGGGAAGGTTAAAAATGCAAAAGATTTTTACAAATCTAAATGTTGGTGGGACAGATGTTTGCCACCAAAATCACCCAAGGCTGGTCAGGCTTGGGTGACAGCTTTTTCACCATAAATTTCTGACTTGCCGGAGCTCCCAGGTTGGTAAGAGTGCAGCAGGAATCGGCATCTTTCTTAGCATATAATTTCTTAGTATATAATCCTACAAGTGGTACAGTTGGTAAAGTACAGGTGGTATATTTAAATTGTTATATTTTGATTTACAAGTGGTTTTGGTTGGTGAATGAACCTGTAAGTGGTTGAAAGAGGTTTTCATTGACAAATGGTTAATCAAGGTCATTAAGTTGAACTTGATTGGACCATACATACAAATGATATTTGATGAACAAAGTGATAAACCCCTAATTTTTACAAGTGGTAAAATCAATCAAATTAATTTTCCGGAAAAATCATTTGATTAATACAAACTTAAGTGTTTTGAAATCACAATGGGAAAATAGTTTGTTGTAAGGGGGAGTTCTGATTGTTTATGCCAAGTGGATGGCGATTTGATGCGATTTGATGTCAGTTGTCAACTTTATTGTATAGTTGGTTTTCAAATTTCCTAAAATGTGTTTGCATTTTAGGGGGAGTAAAAATTTTCAGAAAATCCAAAAACATTTGAAAATTTGAAAAAGACAAAAACATGATAAAATCAAAAAATGAGTTTTGTTGTACAAAAGAGGAAATGATAGTACATCAGTGGACTATCACCGCATGCTAAAGAATTGGAAAGTTAAATGTGATAAACGGTCTCACTGATGATGTGTCAGTAGGTTTTTGCACATTTAGTAAATTGAGACGAGATATAAACATAAAATTCAAACTTGCGTCTACGTGGGGAACACCTCCAGGATATATAGGTAACCCCTGAAATCTTGTTTGAAGGGTCCCGTATTCTGAGATACTAGGTCTTTATGCTTAGTGATATCTGGGGTATTATCCCGGGACTTCTGATTTTGCGGAAGCAATGGCCTAGTCCCTGGAGAATACTTTACGCTGCTTTGAAATATAAGCCTCCCCTCAGCATAAAAAATGATAACACATTGCAAAATGGTTAATCATGTGCTGTTGAAAAGAAGATCCCCAAAGGGGACCCACCAAAAGTCGAAGCCGTTATCTCTCTGCGTATCGAAAGATCGACCTGAGCTCTCACGGCCCTCGCAATTAATCCCTTACAGATATCATCTAGGTATACTCACCTGTAAGACTGAATACTGGGGTCTGGATACAGGAGTATATACTGAGGTGGGACACATGTAGATGTTTAAGTTCTAAGACATTAATCTCGTATCTCGAAACAGTTGAACTTTGTGTGAAAATTTAAGTGGATCAGTATACTGACAATCTAAGTGAATCGTTTAGAACTTAAAATGTTTAAAGGGTTGTATCTTCAAATGATTAGCAAAGTTTCTAAATTTGTTATATCTTATCTTTTGTGAAACTTACTTTTGGGTAGAGAATATGCAGGTGAGTCAGGTTGCGGTACCTGAACCTGTGAAAGCCAGACTAAGATCCCAGCACATCTTAAGGGGGAGTCTGTTAGAGAAAGAGAATTGGAGATAGGATAGAGCCATCTGCTGATTCTGAAGAATTCAAGAGAAAGCTAGAGTGAAGGAAGTCCAATGACTGATAAAGACTGAAGATTAAAAAGACTCGACACTTAAGACTCGTCAACATCTGAGGGGGAGTCTGTTGGTGCATACATCTGTCAACTTCGTCTTATATCGAGTCAGGTTGCGTTGCGGTTCGGAACAAGGATTATGTCATCATTATTGATGATGACATCATCATGCTTACATCATCATAATATGTCATCATCATTTCAAAAGTAAACGACAAAGAAACAATTGGATTTGAATTTGTTTTTGAGTTGACCGTTTGAGATATGGCTGACCGTTTAAAGGTCACCGTTTGAAAGAGATGACCGTTTGAAGTTGTCTTGCCACTTTCAAACGGTCAGGTCCTCTCCTATAAATAGGGTTCAAACTGTCATCATTTGTAACGATTCAGAAAGTGATACCGAGGTGCTGCCGGTTTATCCTTTGATTGTAAACATTGTAAATTCAATATAATAGAGGATTAAAGTGTATTTCAAGCTGTTTTCACATACGTTTCTTAGTTTCCGCCTCTGAAACGTAAGAGAGTTCTTCTGAATGACTCGTTCGGGTCAAGACACGATCCTACAGATCAGAATATAGCAGAATGAGTAGAAACAGAAATCAGCAATTCACTTTCAAACCGGGTTTTCTATTGATTATCAAACCAAAGTATTACAATCAATCAAAACCCTAACACAAATTCGTCCAAGCTCTTAGTCTCTCACGAAATTGCTCTCACACACTGTTTTGGCTGATTAACCTAAACCCTAAAGCCTAACCTTGTTTATATAACACAAGGTTGCAACATTAGGCTGGGTTTGCTACATGGGCTAGGCCCAAATCGTCCCCCATCACCCAATGTGGGTTTTGTTTAGCCCAAACTCTATTAACTCACTAATACAAAGCTAAACCCGCTAACTGTTTATCGTTTAACTAATTACAAGATATCCAAAGACCAAATCTAAGCTGTTGTCACAAACATGCACCAACAACTTTGAAGCATTTGGGAGTGAAGACTACGGGTTTAATTATCCTATTCTTTCGTTTTCGTTTGTTTTAAGTTGTAACTTGATGAATTCAGAACTTATATTGATTATGATTACGTTTCTGATTATGTTTAGCGGCTAAAAACTTCATACTACCTAGGTTACGACAATGGTTTAATAAAAGCTTGGATTTTTATTCGTTAATAATGTGGTTTATGGGTTTTCTTGAATTGTAATCGATTATGGAATTTTAATTTGGTGTATATGCATGCGTGATATTGTTTTATTACTGTTTATCGCTTCATATAATCCTTGGTGACGGTCTATATCACATAATAGGGTTGTGCTAGGGTTTTAGATTTAGGTGAGTGTCTATATCACGTTATAAATCTTTAATACTTTAAGGTGAAAATCTAGTAAGTAACCTTAGAAGTAATATTCGGTAATTTCATAAAATCAAGTGTACTACTAATCTTCTCGCTGTACGGCTCGAGGTTGTTAATAGGTCTTGGTTTGGTATATAGCTAGGTTTAGGTTTTGTAAGAAATCGGTCTAGTTTCCTAACCATTCTCTTGTCTATTAAACCAAGTTAGAACCCATAGTTGCCTTAGACTTTCGCGTTGTAAGGTAGATCGTCACATTAAGGCACTTTTCAAGAAGTTAGAGGACTGTAAGGAAGTCTAACAACCAGTAATCATAACAGCCTAGGTAGTTCCATAAGAATCACCTCGAGAAGGGTTGAGTGGCTTAGTTGGTGTCTTAATAGGTTTAGCATTAAAAGATCCTGGTTCCATACCACATTACTTTCGAATAGAAATCCATTCCAAATTAAACTTGCGTCTAGCCTAGGTAGTCTTCATCGCCACTGGTTCAAGTCTTCGTTCGAGTTTGTGTTTAGTATTTTATTATTATTCTAGTTTAAAATTTTATTATTATTTAGGATTTTTAGAAACCCCCCCCCCATCAAATAAACACATTTAGTTAAGTCGTGTCAGTCATAGTCTAGATAGAGTCTTAGCGTAATCATTAGAGTCTCGTGGGTTCGATACTCGGACTTACTGTAGCTATACTACATTAATCGGTACACTTGCCGGTTGTGTGGTTTATTTTTAGATCGAGTCTAAGTTTATAAATTTAAAGCTTAGAGTGTCTAGATTTAGGGTAATTACAGTTGTTTTTATTAAACTACTTCGAGCACATCAGGATTCCCGGTGGTTTGGGAATGGGTTAAGGAACTATAATGAAACCTGCGTATCCTCCTTGGGTATGATACGTACCTCCATCCTCCTTGGGAAGGATGAAAACATTGAAACCTACGTGTTCTCCTTGGATAGAATACGTACCTCCATCCTCCTTGGGAAGGATGACAACATAGAACTTACTAGACAAAACTCTATCATGAAGTCCCTCATTTTTATATCGACTTAATCGCCGGGCCATTGGCGAACGGGTCATTAGTTAAATAGCGCTATTAGGTTTGACAAGCCTCACACCGTGCCGCAGAGGACGGGAGTGGACTAATGTACTTGGGCACTTAGTCAATGATGATAGACATTGACGCAAGGCACATAAACATGACTCCAGTCAGTAGTCGATATGGTAACGGGTCTAGTGGTTTACAACATGGGGTAGCCCACATGGTATATGGTTTGGGAAATAAGGAACTGGATAACTTATGGTTTTCGAAATAACTTATGGTTTTGGAACAACACTAAAATGGACAACCAACTGTGAACTCACTCAACATTGTTGTTGATTCGTTGTTACATGCCTTGTAGGTCATTAGGTACTTATCAGGAGCTTGCATGGGAGGAGTCGTTGTGGAACATGGATCGTTGTGTATTCATGATAAACTTATGAACTTTAAACATATCTTTTGGTTTTGAACTTATTGCTTCCGCTGATAACTTAGACTTTGTTAAATTGTTTTGACACCATTATGTTGTTTGCTTTGGATTTTATTTATTTATTTATATTGTTCAATATGATTGGTGGCTGGATCTTGGTCAGTCACACGCCTCGCGGTAATACTCTGCTTGTGGATTTTTGAGGGTGTGACAGATTGGTATCAGAGCCATTGGTTATTGTGAAGTTGGTTTTAAAAAGGGAAAAATCTGTTTGACAAAAACAAGACTATAACTTGTTGAGTGCTCAACGATCCACAACGACGCTTTGCTCCACGTGCAAGACTCAACACTCTAGGTGGTATGATTTATGTTTGTATTGCCCACTTGCTAGTTTACATTTAGATTGTGTGCTGCACATACTGTGCCTAGTTAGCGTAGTAACATGTTATCTATTAGCCCGAATGTGCTCTTTATGACACCTAACCATTTACTTGAAATTTGACGTGTGGTGATCAAATTCTTTTCATGTTTTCTCCTCACCCCACTACGACAACTGTTTTATGTGTTCTACATATTCGTACGATTGCCTCGAAATGACGTCGCCGTTACAGCCAGAATTAAGACCTGACCCTTCGTACGTTCGGTTTACATGACAACATTCACGTAGACTAGAGCCGGCCAAACGAACTCAGATTTAGGAGAAGAGTATACCCACGCGTCCATGTCAACAAACCCCATCATCTCCACTAGGCGTCGTCACCAGAAGCGAAGCAGTCACAGTTACACACGTTGTCGTTGTATAACTCGAAACCCTATTATCCAAACTCTGTTATGGACCAATGATATACTCACATGACCATGAGGCAACGAACTTTCCTTTTCGTGTCATTGCCGCCATCTACCATTACTGGAACTGTCTCTGGAGAACGGAATAGTTGGCGAAATTCTTCGGTTATTTGTTGGATTTTTGTTTTCACTCAATTCTTCGTATGAACAACACCAACCTCCCGTTTCTTCGATCCGCAACCGATATAACGAAATGCTAACAACCATACCACAATTTCCACCGATCACAAGATTACCCCCCCCCCCCCATTACCCTGTTGGGTGGTTAATTATTATTCTACTTTGATTTAAACTTCGTATACCCAACTTAGCAAGTGGATGCCTCCTAATGATAGGATAGTCTTCGGGACATTTGATGAGGGCGATACGGATTACTCAACCAACATACGGACACGATGAACTACACATTTCCCTCACCCCTTTTCCCCATACACTACAAGAGTCGCATTTTGATTCTACGACAGTTTATCTTAATTATGTGAAACCTCTTTTGCTAGCCTTTTTACTGACATGTGTTTGTTGATTAATGCAATGCCCAATTTTTACTATTGACTTAAACATAACCATCAATCCCTTACCACAGTGACACTACATCGCCACTTCTTCATGTAGAGACACTAATACGAACTCACTATAGTTTAGAGAATTTGGAAGGCTGGACGTTTGATCATTGGTGATCACTTCTAGAAACCCTGAGAATGGTGATGTGTTGTTGATATGATCATACCCTCTTGAACATGTTTTCGCGTCCTTTCTTTGAAACCTCTTGACTACACAGGCATATTTTAGATTCATTCGCACGACCTAAGGAAACTCCTCCAAATTTGGTTGCTTACTGACTCGATAAACCACAAACTCATCTAAGTTCATGGACCAAGGTGAATTAATCCTCCTTCGCATGTGGGCGAGCCCGACAACTTAGACGGAAGTTTCAGTGAATCCTAACACTACGAACTCGTGCAACAACCATTCTTCGATGGTAAATTCTTGTTATGATTGATATATCCACGTGACACCCCTTTTTGACAATTGCCGTTCTTCATTATAACCTTATGCAACCTGTGTACGACCTCCTATACCCCTAACATCAAGTAAACCCCTGTTACGGATCCTTACACGCTTACGCATCGATTGTGACTACCCTTTTTGCATGTTTCCACATCCAGTCGCGATAAACTTCTCGAATCCTATGATCCTCATCCTAACAACATTCTCCGCGAACTCTCGCCTGGAAGAGTTACTCTCTACGAATGTTACTCGAGGAGCAATGGGTTATGAATATCACAGATATGGAGGTATCACGAGACCTGTCCTTAGAACTCGATACGACCGAGATAGGTTCCCAGTCATGACATTGGAATTTAGCCTACCTTGACGGATATGTCACTTGATTTTTTTTGGCGACATTCGAATCTACTCCAAGAACTAGTAGAACGATACCTACGACTTACCATGGAGCTCCTACAACACAAACAACCTTCTGTTAAGTTTCTAATTTGCGACTTTTGACGTTACGAAGCCCGCTTCTCTTGATCGTATGCACAAACCCTCACAACTCTAACTCGAAAGATTGCTCAGGGATCCACGTTTTAACGGTTGAAAGTGAAACTCTGTAGTACCCCCATTCGTCCGTTACCTAAAGTGACAGATGACTTTATTGTTATTGTGACGTGTCCATCCAAGGAGTTAGTTGTGTGTTGAGGCAATGTGAGAAAGACATTGCTTACACATCATGCCAACTCAAGGTTCACTGAAAAAAAACTACACTACCCACGATTTAGAGCTGGGAGCAGTAGTGTTTGCACTCAAGATATGGAGACATTACCTGTACGGTACCAAATGCACCATTTACACCGATCACAGGAGTCTCCAGCATATCTTTGACCAGAAGGAGTTGAACATGCGACAATGTCGGTGGGTTAAACTTCTTAATGATTATGAGTGCGTGATCAAGTATCATCCCGGTAAGGCCAACGTTGTGGTCGATGCCCTCAGTCGTAAGGAAACCAAACTTAAGCGTGTACGTGCGTTATAGCTTACTATCCACTCTAGTCTTCCTACCCAAATCCACAATGATCAGGTTGAAGCATCGAAGGAAGAGAACTTTAAATCTGAGTCCCTGCGGGGCATGGGAAGGAAACTTGTACGCTAGGAAGATGACACTTACTATTTCTTGGAACATATCTGGTTTCCATCCTATGAAAACCTACGAGAGCTTGTGATGGGCAAAGTGCACAAGTCTCGTTACTCAGTGCATCCTGATTCTGACAAGATGTACCAGGATCTCAAAACTTTGTATTGGTGGCCCCACATGAAAGCTGACATAGCGACCTATGTTAGTAAATGCTTGACCTGTGCTAGGGTTAAGGTGGAATGCCAGAAGCCATCAGGATTACTCTAACAACCCGAGATCCCGACATGGAAATGGGAGCAAATTTCCATGGATTTCGTCACTGGCTTACCTAGATCTCAGCGAGGAAATGATTCCATCTGGGTGATCGTGGATCGACTGACCAAGTCTGCACACTTTCTGGCAATCAAGGAAACTGATAAGTTTTCTACACTTGCAGACATCTACTTGAAAGAAGTGGTTGCTAGGCACGGAGTGCCAACCTCTATCATCTCCGAACGTGACCAGCGCTTTGCATCTGATATCTGGAAGGCGATGCACAAATCCTTTGGCTCACGTCTAAACATGAGCACAGCGTATCACCCTCAGACGAATGGGCAGGCTGAACACACCATCAATACTCTAAAAGACATGGTTCAAGCATGTGTCATTGACTTTAGTAACGGCTGGAAAAGATACCTATCCTTGGTAGAGTTTTCATACAACGATAGTTACCACACCAGCATCAAGGCTGCTCCATTCGAGGCTTTGTACTGGCAGAAATGCCGATCACCTCTATACTGGACAGAAGTAGGCGACAGCCAAATCACTGGCCCAGAACTTGTTATCGACATAATAGAAAATATTGCCCAAATCCGAAAACGAGCGACGACAGCTCGGGACCGACAGAAAGGCTACGATGGAAGTGTAGGAAACCGCTCGAGTTCCAGGTTGGGGATCGTATGCTACTTAAAGTCTCACCTTGGGAAGGTGTGGTTCGATTTGGGTAAACGGGGCAAACTTAATCTGTGTTATGTCGAACCCTTCGAAATCACTAAGGAAATCGGCAAGGTGGTGTACAGACTGAATTTGCCCGAAGAGCATAGTAGTGTTCACAACGTCTTTCACGTGTCAAATCTGAAGAGGTGTGTCTGTCAGATGAGACCCTTAACGTCCCTTTCAAGGAACTCACTATCGAAGACCTGTTGCGCTTCGTTGAGGAACCGGTGGAAACTATGGACCGGGAAATCAAGACTCTCAAACGTACCAAAACACCTATCGTTCGAGTTCGTTGGAACTCCCGTCAGGGCCTAGAGTTCACTTGGGAACGAGAGGACCAGATGAAATGTAAGTACCCCCAGTTGTTCAAGAAAGGTGAGTTCGGTACTGAAGTTACTTCGAAATTTCAGGACAAAATTCCAAACCAACGAGGGATGATGTGACACCCCACGAAAACGCTCAAGCACACTAATTACTTCAGTGACTGCATACTCAATTTTTCGGGACGAAAATTCTTTCAACATGGGGATAATGTGACATCCCGTACTTTCAGGTTATCATCGTTAACCCTTTTTCTGTTAATTACAATTTATAAACACACAAGTTAGTAGCACGCAAACAAAAATACGGAGTTAATTTGGTTAACTTTCTAAAACGAAGGATCTAAATGTCATTCTACAAAGTTATTGTGATAACTTTCTGCCCAAGCTTTGAATTGAGAAACTTGAGGGACCAATTATGCATTTATTGTAAGTTGTTTAAAAAAATAATAATAAAATCAAACCCAACCCTAGGCCGCCCCTCCCACTCAAGTACGTATTCTCCCCCTCTCTCACTCTAGGCGACTTCAAGAAAACCAAGAACCATAATCTTGCTTGTTTGATCTTCTTCTCCGTCTCTTGGCTCTTTGCTTGCTTTCGGTAATCATATACGTGTTAGGGTTTGCTAAAAAAACATGTATTTTGGTGTTTATGTAATGATTCTTGATAGTATAGTAACTTGATGATCATGTATGCATGCTAGGGTTTTGATTATGTTTGATGTTGATGATGAAACTTGATGCTAAATTCGTGTATGTGGTATTGTTGGGGTTTTGATTGCTGAAAATAGGGTTTATAGTGTTATAAACATGTTTTAATTGAAAGCTGAATTCAAAAAGAATCTGATCAGAATTTACAACTGATTTGTATCGGCTGTAACAGGGTACAAACTTAACAAAAATGTGCAATTTCTGAACCTATGATGTGCTTCCAGGAAATATCTTTCAAACCCCACTGGAATTGCATTTTTTCGACGAAAATTGAATGTTTTATGACTTTTTCCGTATTGAAGGTCCAGGCTGCGTTTTCTGTCAGAATTTGCAGCCCATTACAAATGTCATAACTCAATATAGGGATTGATTTATGATCTAAAATTTTTACTGTAAGTATTTCCAGGTGATTCCAAAAATCTCCAACTGGAATTTCGTCAATCGGATAAACGAGGAATTTTATATGAATTTTTCCGTAAGCTACAGTCAGAGTGATGAATCTGATTGCAGCTTAGTAAATAATTTTTTATGAATTATTGGTGAAGATTTAGACCTTGAAATTTTAACACAAGGCCTACCCCTCCGAGATGTACGTCACATAAAAAATCATAAATTTTGAAGACTTGTAAACAGGTTAAACGGGTCACCCAAAACAACCTATTTTCAGTGATTTTTTATATAGTAAAGCATGAACGGATAAGAACCAACTTGCTACTTTTAGTATCCATGCTTGTTTGATAGTTGTATAAATAGTGTATATAATATAGTAGAAAGGTTGTGAACATGGTTATGGAATCATATGATAGATGTGCTATGTGATTGCTTGTTTGTGTGCTAGTTGCTAGACATGTGCAGGACTTTCGTGCAATGTCTAAACAAAGTCTAATATACCATAGTGACTATTATAGGGCATGGTTGGTACCTCTAGATTTCATACACTTAACCTAATCTGCCGAGCTAATCTAAGGTGAGTTCACACTTTCTACAAGGCATGAGATTCCCGATGGTTTGGGAATGGGTTAAGGAACTATAGTGAAACCTGCGTATCCTACTCGGGTAGGATACGTACCTCCATCCTCCTTGGGAAGGATGACAACATTGAAACCTACGTGTTCTCCTTAGGTAGAATATGTACCTCCATCCTCCTTGGGAAGGATGACAACATAGAACTTACTAGATAAAACTCTATCATGAATCCCTCATTTTTATATTGACTTAATCGCCGGGCCATTGGCGAACGGGTCATTAGTTAAATAGCGCTATTAGGTTTGACAAGCCTCACACCGTGCTGCAGAGGAAGGGAGTGGACTAATGTACTTGGGCACTTAGTCAATGATGATAGACATTGACGCAAGGCAGATAAACATGACTCCAGCCAGTATTCGATATGGTAACGGGTCTAGTGGTTTACAACATGGGGTAGCCCCCACGGTATATGGTTTGGGAACAAGGAACTGGATAACTTATGGTTTTCGAAATAACTTATGGTTTTTTGAACAACACTAAAATGGACAACCAACTGTGAACTCGCTAAACATTGTTATTGATTCGTTGTTACATGTCTTGCAGGTCGTTAGGTACTTAGCAGGAGCTTGCATGGGAGGAGTCGTTGTGGAACATGGACCGTTGTGTGTTCATGATAAACTTATGAACTTTAAACTTATCTTTTGGTTTTGAACTTATTGGTTCCGCTAATAACTTAGACTTTGTTAAATTGTTTTGACACCATTATGTTGTTTGGTTTGGATTTTATTTATTTATTTATATTGTTCAATATGATTGGTGTCTGGATCCTGGTCAGTCATACGCGTCGTGGTAATACTCCGCTTGTGGATTTTTGAGGGTGTGACACAGTTGATACATGACATTGGACATGGTTTACACATAAACATTTTGACATTGGTTTAAACAAGACATTTTGGTTGGTTATTGATAAGTGACTTATATAACGAGGCTATGTGTAATGTGATAAAAGCATGGTGGATACGCCGCTGGTACTTCCTGTATATAAGTGCTTTTATTATATTATACATTGTAGCGTTATCTAAACCACTTCGACAATGACATGAAACATTTTTATACAAATAAAATATTTTACAAGACATTGTTTTACATACGACATGTTTTACACAAATTCATCTGTCTTGGTTAATTATTTAACCATGCATTATTCTTTTATTATCATCTGATTTTCACCTCGATTTTCATATGATTTTATAAAAGAAAACAGTTTTATAAGAGGATCATGACTACTTTTGTTAAACATTTCTTTTAACTACAAGTCATGAATCCTGCGTAAACAAAACCTATGTATATCACAGGCATTTTTATGCTGACGTACCTATTTTCACATGTGTTTCAGGAGCTAATGCTTGATGTTGATTGTGCTACACTTAGGCGGACTCGGGCCTTAGTGACTTAAAAGACAGTTTAAATATGTTATGTTTTCGTTAATTCATAAGACAATCTAAACACTTTAAACAATAATACAAAACTTTAATTACCATGGTTGTGGAACAATAATTCTGTCGCATCACTCCCCGACGTTTCTGCCACAGTTTGTTGTTTTATCGTGGTCGGAGTGTGACATATAACTTGTAAGTTTAAATTGTTTATTGCAGATATGAATCTATCCAATCAAACACCATCCTTTTTACAATTCCTTAATGAAGATGATTTTATATTTTTGGTATGTTTGCTAACTTTCTTGCTACTATTAGGATTCTACGTTAATTTTTTATGTAAGATGTTTATTAACTACTGTTGCAGAATATACCACTTGATTTTGAGACTCTGTTGTGGGGCAAGGAGGTCCCGTACGGTCGAATTGTAGAGTTACTTGATGGTGACAAATCATGGTTAGTACGAGTAAGGAAGAGAGATGATCATTGTATATTTACGGATGGATGGACAAAGTTTGTTAGAGATTGTTGTTTGAAAACGAAAGATGCTGTATTAGTGAAAGCTATTGGACGTTTGTCATTCGTTGTCTCATGTTTTAAAGAAAATGTCTACGAGAACTGTCACACCCGCTCGTAGCGGAAGCGCGAGGTGTGATCTGATCGGTTCTCATTGCATAACAATATAAGTGAACAATACTATATGAATATAAACAAGCTCCAATGCCATTGTCATAATTGTTTCGAAAGAACGCAACATTAGTTAAATGTATTTGTTACAAACCATCAAATGAAAATATGTTTTCATCGTTCTATACATCAAAATGTAAGTCTTAAAATGTCAAGGCTTTGACCACTATATCACCGCAAAGAGGCGGTATATAACGGGCAAACCCTTCAAATGGTGGCATGGAGTCTTAATACTTGCTTTCCTTGACTGAAATGTCTGCATGGTCCACTAATTTCCTGAAATACATGTTAAGTTTGAAAAACATCAACAAAAGTTGGCGAGTTCATGCAGTTTAGTTGTATGAGATGTATCTGTAAAATGTGAGTTGTATAAAATGTATACGTAAAATGTGAGTTGTCTAAAATGTATCCGTAAAATGTGAGTTGTATAAAATGTATCTGTATGTAATGATGTAGTATGTAAAGCGTCAATGAAATCGTTGATCATTAATGTTTCGCGAGGATATTAATATGTGTGACGAATTAGGAAGCAATCCAAACCTAGACGATTTTATGTCGACTACTATCGACTGGGACACAAACGCACTCTTCTGTATGGGTCCACGACCAAGAGTGGGGCTCGCCAATACCCATTAGATCTAACCACTTGTACCTAGGTCCAAACTGGATTAATGGTGCTTAGATGTATAACCCTAATTCGCACATGATCTAAGGTGTTTCATTCCCTAACTTTAACATACGTTGAACATGTATTTTCCCCGATAGTTGTAAAGTTGTAAAACATTTAAATGAATAGGGGACATGAACTCACAGTATCGCGTCCTGTGAATAGAAGTAACTATGATCTCACGTGCGGTCGTCCTAAATAGTGTTGCGACCTACAAATGTTCTTATATTTGTTAGACACTTCGGTCTTTGTAATAACTTGAGTACAAGTCTTGTGTCTTAAATATGTGTAAGACTTGTATGTCTTTACTGTTCGTTGAACTGTGTATTTAAATGAATGATTTGTTAAACTGCTATATATATATATTTCACCAAATATATATATATATATATATATATATATATATATATGTCATCTTGTATCTTGTGAGTTGTATCATCGGGTGTTGTCTACTTGATTTCGTGTCGTTGTGTAAGTAAATTGTATAATTGAATTTCTAATAATGGTGTCATTGGGCCGAGCCCATGTTTTCATGTTATTGGGCCCCAAATAGTGTTGGGCCTAAATAGTGTTGGGCCTAAATAGTGTTGGGCCTAAATAGTGTTGGGCTTAAATAGTGTTGGGCTTAAATAGTGTTGGGCCTTGGCCCATATGTTTGGTATTGGGCTTAGCCCATGAGTTTTTGATATTGGGCTTAGTCCATGTATTTATGTTAAGCCCATTATAAAATGTAAGCCTATTTGTATAAAGTAGCCCATTAAGAAATGTAAGCCCATTTGTATAAAATAGCCCATTAAGAAAGTATAAGTCTTTCATTTCTATAAAACATTTTTATAAAAATTCACTAAGTATACTTTTTAGTAAATAAAAACATAATAGTTTTTATAAGTTTAAAAATGTCTGAATTTTGTTAATGGTAACGTATTTTGGTGTCCGCGTCGAAAGATCGCCCAAACGTCGTAGTAAGTCCTCGGATTGGTGATATGTTCATAGGTTCGTCCGTCGTCCGATTTGACCATAATTTGTATTCGATTACTCGGATCGTCCGTAACTCGCTTTTAAGGCGTAATTATATGAAGTCTTGTAAGACTTTGATTATTATGTAACATGTGTTAATAATAACCATTGTAATCAAGTACCTATCTTTGATATATATAACTAATACATCAAATACCACATAGCACTTAAGTTGTTAAATTAATCAAATATATATTTTCTCAAAATATATATTTATAACTAACTTTGTTTTTATAAAAAGAATTCTCTAAATCTTTTTAATCTTGTAAAGGTTTAGTCAAAAATGATGGTTTAGTTAACATATAAATTATTAGAAAATTTGGCCATATAACCTTTGTATTTTTAACTTTACCATGTTTAATCAAACATATCATTTTCTTTTCAAAATCACCATCAATTTACTCATAACATCTTAACTAAAACATATGAGATTTTTATAACATAAGCTTATCAAAATGATCTCCAAATCATGTAGGGTTTTAAACATGATCATAATATATGTTAACTAGTTCAAAAACCTAGTTTACTTCTAGTTTTAATAACTTTTATAAAAATCTCATGTTGTATGTTACTTTTTATAATTTTGTAAAAGTCTTGTTTTTAAATAAAAACCTTAAATACTTTCACAAGATCAAAGGTTATGATCATCCATTTAAACTTTTATGTTAAAAACCCTTTAACATAAACATGTATAATTGTTAGATCATATTTTTAAAACATTATCTAACAAGTTCTTCATATCATAATCATCATAACAAGATCAAATATGCAACTAACAAGTCTTAGATCACAACATAAACAAGCATAAATAAATCATAATTATTATTTTTGCTTCTTTGTATTTTTCATGTTTATTATGTATGATTATTTAGTTATTATTAGTTATAATAACAATCATAAACATAATATAAGTATGAGAAAAAAAATAAATCTAGAAGCTTACTTCTAGCACTAGGCTAGGGATGATCTAAGAGGATGATTAAGAACTAAGAACATGAAGATCTTGATGGTAGAATACTCTTGAATGGATGAAAACCCTTCCTTTAACTTGCAAATGCTTTAGATCACCTTAAGCTCCATGAAACTCCATGTTGATCATTAAGATGTGATAAACTTTAAATGGGTTTTTATGGAGTTCTTGGTGGAAGATGAAGATGATGATGAGAGAGTTTGTGTGGGTAATTAAAAGATGAAAAATGAGTGGTAAGGTGCTAGATTACTTAGTGGTTAAGTGATATAATCATCCACCAACTTAACCACTTGCAACATAATAAAAATATCTAGATATTTAACACAAAATTAAGGGTGTGGGACCCCTTAAAAACGTGAACATGAGGGAGGGGTGGGTCTTGTATTTGTTTCAAAGTGTTAAGAAATTTATACTTGATAAAAATGTGGTAAAAATATTAGATGTTTAAGGGTTTAGGTGTTTGAAATTTTTCAAGATGTTTCAAGGTGTTAGGTGATTATAACTAGACCAAAATGATCCACATAATGATAGATAGTTGCTAAAAAAAAGATTAGATATCGTTCGGATATTCGTTTGGCATTTGTTCCGCAAGTAACTAGTCGAATGGTAAACTTGTGGAAGTTGTAGGGAAAATTTCGGTTATGTGTGTAATTGATATTCCCTAAGTATTTTCATATGAAATTTGTGTTTAAACAACACTTTTGCATCTTGTAGTAAAAATAATAATGTTGAATTTTGCGGAAAGTTATTGAAATGGTAAGTTTTAGCGCTTTTCGGCAGTTTTCGAGCAGTTTTTGGTGCTACCGGACATTGGTAATATGTTTAACCAAACCCTTGTATTCTCATATAGGGTTTAATGTATATTTGATGTTGGACTTTCGTCTGAGTCCTAAAGATGTCTTTTAAATGGTTTTTACGGATCCTGAGTTTTTGTCAGCACGCTAGTTTACTAGACACTACTCTTAGTTGTTTCGATGCATTGTTTACAATGTTTCAAATGTAACCACTATAAATGAATCATGTGCATCATAAATGAATATGTCATGAGTATTTTAAGATGTATATCCTGTAATCATGCAGTTCGAATATTCAAAACACATACTTGTATAATGTAAATCATTGCTTTAAATGTACGTAAATTATCAGAAAGTGGCAGTTGTCACAAGAACTCTTACATTTCATCAAATATTAGACCTGAATTTGGCATGACTGTAAGTAACGATATATTATTTTGTTACTTACTGTAAACATTTTTTGCTAGCTCAACAACTTGCTAACATTTGTTTGCCCTTTTAACGTATGTTTCCTTATAATCTTAACATCTGTTGACTATCCTTTTTAACTTCTGTTGACTAAGTCTTTTAACCTCGGTTGACTAACATCTGATATTTAAGATCTATCCACGTTGCAACCTCTGCTAGACATAATGGGTGACAACTGTTACGAAACCTATATTGGATAGCAATAGAGGTATGTAATAGTTGATAGCCAAACAGTGGTTAGGTTGTGTGTAAATACTGTAACTACTGTTGACTAACCCTGTTGAGTAATTCTCATTTTAACTTTTGTTGACTAAATACTGTAGCTCAACAACTTGCTAACATATGTTTGCCTTTTTAACGTCTGTTTCCTTATAATCTTAACATCTGTTGACTAACCTTTTTAACTTCTGTTGACTAAGTCTTTTAACCTCGGTTGACTAACATCTGATATTTAAGATCTGTCCACGTTGCAACCTCTGCTGGACATAATGGATGACAGTTGTTACGAAACCTCTGTTGGATAGCAACAGAGGTATGTAATAGTTGATAGCTAAACAGTGGTTAGGTTGTGTGTAAATACTGTAACTACTGTTGACTAACCCTGTTGAGTAATTCTCATTTTAACTTTTGTTGACTAATCCGTTGTAACTTCTGTTGCTCATTAGTTCATATCAAATTTGTAAGTCTGCACTAAATATTCCTTTGCTTCTTCTATAGCTAATTGCTGACAAATTTTGGAAACAATTCTATGGTAAAAATTACGAGTATGGGATGGCAACTATCTATGTTGGCGAAAGGTTTTGGAATGTGATGATGAAAGGATGGACTGATGGATGCGGATTTACTGATGGATGGTTAAAATTGATTGAAGAAGTTCCCATAGCAGTTGAATCTTGGTTGGTTTTCATCATGATTGCATCTAAAACGTTTGAGCTTTTCGTTTTCCATTCCGAGATTGGAACTGAGGTTTCCTTCAAGAAAGCTGATGTAGTTGTTTTGGATGATTCAGTTTATGGAGATGATGGGTTTGATTTATTGGTTGCGGAATAAAATTTTGATGATAAAATACATTGTTTGATAACATGACGGTGATAAGTAACTTTTATTATATTATGCTAATAACTTTTGAAATCTCATTTTGTAGGCTAAACACAAACAGGTTCTGGATTCTGGGGAAGTTGCTTTAGATGATGAGGATATTGGAGCTTCGGTTTGTAATTCTAAGCAGTTTACGAGTTTTGATTTAAAATATCCTCAAAATAGCCCATCTAAGATGATGAGAAACCATATTTTAAACCATATTTTGAATCAAATAGCCCATCATCAGCAAACTATACACATGTAATATTTATATATTATTATGATTAAAAATATGGTTTCTTATATATGATCCTTCTTATAAATATAGTTTGCTGATGATGGGCTACTTGATTCAAAGATTGTGCGTCTGGTTGATGAGTCAGATGTTAAAAATGCTGTAAATTTATAATTTCCTACGCACATATTTTATTGTATAATAAGTATAAGAAGGTTTTTTTTTTAAATTTTGTTGTAGCCTGAAGATCATTCTGTAAAAATAGCTGATGATGTTAACGATCCTCAACTACAGTCTAAAGATTTTCCTATTCGTGACATTTCTGCCTCTTCAAGTGTTGTATCTAATGTAAGTGTTTATTAGTTTTATATTGTCTATTTTATTATTGTCTCAATATATTGATATTCTTCTGTATGGTTGAGTCTTAAACTTCAAAGCTGAGTTGAGAAGATAGTTTGTGTTGATAAAGAAAGTTATAAAATTTCAAGAATTTAGAGTTGTTATATTCTAAATTAATTTACTTAGGTGGAAAAGATGCACAAACTTCGTGGCAAGACAATTGTAGAGGATAACGAAGCTGTTGATAGACCGTGTAAAGTTCAAAAGGTTCGTCTAGTATCATCCACTTCAGAATCAGTCTTACACTTCACCACACATGCTGAAGACAGACTTGTAAGCTTTTGCAGTCGTTGCTTTGTTTCGTTATTTCAACAATTTCAGTTATATATTGATGTGTGTAAAATGCAACATATAAATTACATCAAATGTGGCATAAAACTAACCTTTTTAGTACTAATGTTGGAAAAAGTGTGCTTTTGTCTTCCTTTTGTATTTTCAGGTATAAATGAGCTTAATGGAACAAAAGAAGCAAAATGCAGCTAAATCTAACAATAATACAAGAAAGGGAATAAACGTGGCATGCCCGACCCCTCGACAGCATCTTCCCAAGCAAAAACAAGACTTCAGAAGGCTGAACACGCCCCGTGCTCAGTGAGCACGGGGGCGTGCCCAAGTGTCTGCAGAAAAGACAAAGTTGTAGAAGCTTCTATCACCCAACACGGCGCGTGTCCAGCGGACACGAGGCCGTGGTCAACGCTAAGATTCGCAGAATCTAAGCAAATCTTGATAGTACAGATACGCTTCTGCACCCGGGGTCGTGCCCAGCGGACACGGGGGCGTGGTCAACTAATCCAGACAAACTGCAATTAATGAAGAAAGAGAAGATGGGTGGACACGGGGCCGTACCCAATGGACACGGGGCCGTGTCCGGGCTTCTGTGCAGGCTATAAATAGATTGGTTCACTTCAAAGGCATCCCTTGATAAACCACCTCTTTCACACTTCACCTACCCTCCACCACCAACACAACCCACATCCACCACCATCATCCATCATCCATCAAAGAGTGTGTGTAGTAGTCTCGGGATCCAAGATTGATAGTAAGAGTTCTTGATAATCAAAGGCCATGTTTGCCTAAGTCTCTTACATCACTTGGTGAAGACAAGCATTTAGTGTAATACTTTTTATTTTTAATCTTTTCGCACTTTTTATTTGGTTATGTATTAATGACTTTAATAACTAGTTTCTTATGTTGAAGGTGAAACTTCCTTATCATTTGTCCATGGTGTCTTGGCGTTATTTTACTGTCTATATAAAATAAAAGATTTACACCATTCATATCTCCACGGTCTATATGGAGATATGTTTGCTACCTGGTCGGGGGTTAAGGGAATGGTTTGATAAGCGTCTTGCCTTGTTCAGTGTATAGATCCTGCAAGGACCTGGGTCAAGCTTAGTAGGACCTCCTTCAATACCCACTGGTATTGGATGGCGGGGGTTCGAATTTCTTGATCCCCTCATATGTAAACTACTATTAAAACATAAATCCGGCTATTTAGGATTGTATCCCTACTGACTCAAACTACTTAGCCGAGGGTAGCGTCACCATCAAAAGAGGGGCCTACCACATTACGCATTAATAACTTAATTAATTATCTTTCAATAATCCAACCCTTTAGGATTGTATCCTTGTTGACTCAAACTACTGGGTTGAGGGTAACATCACCTTCAAAAGAGGGGCCTACTACTATAACTAAGATAATCTCTTAAAAAGTGCAAAAGTGCGGAAATAATCAAAGGTTACACTAAAGGCAAGTCGGATCCAAGTGATTCATCTTGTTTATCTGTTTTTATTTTATTTTTATTTTCAGCATTTTTAGTTTTTATTTTCATGTTTAAACCTTTTTCTAACTTTTTGATTTGATTGGACGTTGAGGATAAACCGATATTAAAAGCTCTTATATCCTTGGACGACCTCGGTATCTTACCAACACTACACAACGCTCACGATTGGTGCACTTGCCCATATGTGTGTTTGGTGTTAGTAAAATATCGTGTTTTATAAATTTAAAAACTTGATTGAAGTGGTTAAAAAGGGCTAAAAATATATATAAAAATATATAACACCACACGCACATCATTTATCAATATTTTATAAAAATCACTATTCAATTTTCTGTTTTTTAGCATCTGCCATCAGATGTATCTTCTGCGTTGGATCTGCATACTGATAATCCTAAGCCTATCAAGATCCAGAATCTCAAATGTGAAGTCCAGGAACTGTTTACAACATCTCAAAAAACCAATACTGGATTCAACTATGTTGTTGTTGGATGGTCTTCTTATCTGAGATCTTGCAATATTGCTTTTGGTGATGAACTTTCGTTAGAGTTTCACAAGTCTACTCAATTGCTGAAGTTAAAAAAAGTTATGCATATCGTGACAAAGATAAAGTCCTCTTAGTTTCATGTCATGATTGTTTGTGGTTGTACATTTGGTTCGTTGGTGGTACTAATTTTGCTTTTTAGACATGTTCTATATGTAGTTATGTCTATAAACAGGTTTCATTGTCAATTGGTGGGTGCTACTTTTTTTGTGGATAGCACAATGGAAATACTCATATGTATCTAATATATTAACTAATGATGCATGTCTATAGTTGTCTTTTAGCTATAATAGATAACACGTTTTGGTACAATATCTATACACATATCTATATGTTCTATCAATATGTGTTATGCATGGTTTTCTAAGAAACGACCCATGTTTGCACACGGGTATTACCCGTAGTATTTAATAAAAGAACAAAGGTTGGGACACCTGTCCCCTCCACATTCATCTGAAACACGTGTCAGTCTCTTATTTCATTTGCTACCGTGTTCATTATTTAGACTATCCACGCCTCCCTATTACTAAACCGGGTTTTTTTGTGTTTCATGTATTCTTCTAACCCTAATCATCTCCCCCAGAGTTTCAGCCGTTTCTCTATCTTTCTTCTCTACTTTGTTCTTAATTGATTGTAAAATGTCTTCTCCTACATCAAAGATCTACTTTTTTTTACTCTTCAACAGCTTCATCGCAATCTAATAGCTATTTGGAGGTTAGATTTCTGTTGATTGATTTCGATTTATTTGGGGTAAAATCATTACAATCTTGTGTTCCACATATAAGATATTTTCTCTAGGGTTTCCACACGATCGATGTTCCAGATCTACCTAAATCGATGCCGGAGATATCGCCTCTGATTCTCCGCTGGTATGCTTTTCAATTGTTTGATAAAATGTATTTCGTGTTGTATATAGTTATATACCTAATTTGATGTGTTTTTAGTCTCATAGTTTTTATTAGAAACTGGTGAATTTATCTAGCATAGAAGAGCATGATTTAGATAATTAGGGTTTCTAGACGTACACATATTTAATTTGTATGCCTAATTTGGTTATCTAATTTGTATGCCTAATTTGGTTTGTTTTACCCTGTGTAGTTTCAAGTTAGAGGTTGCTGAATTATTTATCATATATGAGTATAATTTAGATAATTGGGGCTCCTAGACGTACAAGTATTTCATTTATATGTCTAATTTATTTATCATATATGAATATAATTTAGATAATTTGCTGAATTTATTTATCATATATTAGTATAATTTTGTAACTTAAAAGTAGCCTTTGAAGTATGCTAAACAACATCAGGAGATGGACCTGATAACTGATTGTTATCCATATGCAGATCAAGTAGGTTCCTTAGGTTACCTTATAATATATTTTTTAATTCTTAATTTAAATAGCTTGACATCAAACCAATGTTTTAAAAACCGGTTCAAACCGGCCGGTTGTACCGCTTGAACCATCCGGTAGAACCGGTTAAACCGCCTGGTACACCCGTTGAACTGCTCGATACACCAGGTTAAATCGGTTCTGAGCCAAATTTGGCACGGTACATAATCTTTTCGTGTTTACAAAGCTATATTTGGCCGGATTTTATTAATTACGACATCACACATCTCGGTCAACAAACCCATTTTCATTATTTACACTTTTCGTTATGTACTTTAGCTAAAACGTTAGATTTTATTGTAAGAGCATTTGGTTAAATTGGTAGATATCATGTCAAAGTAGGTGATACCGAACCCATCGTCACCACTTGCCACCATAAAAAAATATTGTTTAAACTTAGGTTGGAATTTTTTGTAAAACAATATTTTAGCTTTATCCCATTTTGACCCGAACTTAATTGACATTGTTTTTAAAACGACCCCCTTTTACCCGAGCTCACTTTGCTCATAAACCCACATTGACCTGAACCCGTCAGCGAAACCCACCCGACCCACACAGTTTGTCTGGATTAATATACTTGATATATTATATTGCAGCCTCCCTACTTGGCTGAAACTCGGTTATATGTTCATCTCTTGGCTTCATGTATGAATCTTTTAGTGTAGATTTTTATTTTTATTTTCGTTTTGATAACCAACTTTATACAAATTTTTGTGCGTTAACAGTTTCAGTGGAGGTTGTTTCAAAGACGGAGATCCGCCACATGTCTTGGATATGGAAGGATCAGATTCAATGCAGTCCTGATCGCACAAAGGTCTGGATCGAGCCTGACAAACACAGGCTTGAGCATCCGCATTTTGTTTAGATTTCTCTCTCCTATTTTGACAGACTGTATCTTCAAGGTAATCTTTTCAATTCTTTTCAGCCGTAAGGATAACCTAACTGACTAACTGTATACAAATTTTTGTGACTTGGTTCAAACGTCAACTTGGTTACAAAATAAATTGTTTTACCACATTTTTGGTTATGTACTTTAGCTAAAACGTTTGATTTTATTGTAAGAGCATTTTGTTCAATTGGTATATCTCATGTCAAAGTAGGTGATACCGAACCCATCGTCACCACTTGCCACCATAAAAAAAATTGTGTAAACTTAGGTTGGAATTTTTTGTAAAACAACATTTTAGCTTTATCCCGTTTTGACCCGAACTTAATTGACATTGTTTTTAAAATGATCCCCTTTTACCCGAGCTCACTTTCCTCATAAACCCACATTGACCTTAACCCGCTTTGACCCGTCAGCGAAACCCACCTGACTTAATTGCATCAGATTTGTGCTTTTTGTTAGTTTTTGTTGGTGCATATGTCTATTGACTTCGTCTTGTATCGAGTCTTGTAATAGAATTTATAGATCAAGTCAAGTAGAACTAGAAAAACGAGAAACTTGTAGGATATAGCCATTTCGCACGAAATGACATGAGCCCATTCCATGCGAAATGGACAGTGGCAGTTTCGTGGGGAATGGATTTCCTATAAATAGGTGACTTGAGATTTCATTTGTAACTTTGGATTCCGGTAGTGAAGCTCTGCCGAAGTATCTCCAGCCTGTATATCTTTGTCAAATCAATACAAGAGACAGTTTAAGTGATTCCTTGTGTGTATCAAGCTGAATGAAGACCAAATCATTGAATTCCGCCTCTAATTTGGTCCGAGAACTCTTCTGAACGACTCGTTTGGTCGTACAAACGATCCTACAAGTGGTATCAGTTTCAGCTTTCAAGAGTTTGACATTTTCTGATCTGGGTTTATCACAATTTGAGCACATCCCAGGCATCTTTTCAGTTTCAGCTTCCTTCTCAACCTTAATAGCTGGAATTTCTTTAACATCCTTCTTTACCACTCGAACATTTTTCTTGTCCTCCTGAGCATCATTCTTGAAAATTGGTTGGTGATAAACCTACAAGTGGTATCAGAGCTCGGAAGGAAGAGTTCTTACCATTTAGCTTGTTTTCACTGGAAAATTCTGACTTCTACTCATTCTTTCACGTTTTCAACTTAATTTTGCAAAATTGAACGGGTTTTTACGGTCCAAATTAGCTGAGTTTTGGATATGTTGTGCGAAAACACCTGATCTATAACCCTACAAAGTTTCAGATCTTAATTCAAAGCCGTTTGAGAGAAATCTAAGTTTTTTTGGTCCGAAATCGCATGACATCAGCTTCATTTCGCACCAAATAATATCAATTCGTATGAAATAGACTCCACTTCGCACGTAATGGCCCATTTCGCTTGAAAGTTCATCATTTCGTTTGAATTTGAATCTCCATTTCACACGGATTGAGTTCTAAATCATCCATTTCGCACGAGTTGGTCCTAAAAGTTTTCCATTTCGTACGGAGTGGTCGCACGATTTGAAACGAGGTGACCAAGTCATTTGAAACTGTTTGAAAGTTATTTAAAACGAGGTGGTCAAATAGATTGATACATATTGTATGGGAAATTGATTGGTACATATTGCATGTGATTTGTTCAAATTGAGGTCCAATTAAAATCAGTAGATATTAAAGGAGTGTCGGCCATTAATTTTGAAATTGCTCATAATTGTCAGGTTGCATGTATTTGTAAGCCCATGTGATTTCATAAATTTGCGGCCCAATAGAATTAAGTATCCATTTAGTGTTGTCGGCTATGTTATAATATCGATAATTGCATGTAAATTGATGAAGGTTATCGGCCGTTGCATGTGACTATTCTAATCAAATTGAAGATTAGATTAAAATTGTCGGCACAATAGAATTGAAGAGATTTCAGTACATTGAAATTTGATTCAATATTGGAGGTCCAATGAGAGGATAAGTTGTCGGCAACCCATGTCAGTGATCAGATCCATTTAATATTCATAGGTCCAATAAAAATTGATTGGTATTGATGTTGTCGGCCACATAATACAAGTTTATATTTGATTTTGTATTGAAAGTCAAAGTGTCATATCACTACCAATTGAAATTTCATGGTTAAAAATTGGTTAGTGGGCTGTTTTGGTTGATTTGGATTTCATAGTGGGCTTGGGTTAAAAAAATTTTGACTAAGTCTTTAGATATTCAGTTGAACCGAGTTTGCTAATTGAGTCTATATAATCGAATTTTGGATTAGCTTATTACATTTGGGTTCAAAAAGTGTTATAATATTAGATTGGGCTTTGTGAGCTTGTCATTTTTGGGCCAAGAATTTTAAAGTTCATTGGTTGTTAAGATTGGATTTCAAGTGGGCCAAGATACTGTGACCTTGGGATTTGAAAGATGGTTTAGAATTAGTGAATTTTTGGACTGAAATTTTTAGTGGGCTTGAATCAAGGAGTGATTTCAGTTTGAAAAGTTTGAGGATTTCCTGCTCGCGTGACATTCCAGACTGTTTGTAAACGATAATTTGTGAAATTTTTCATACCAAAACATGGATTCTGAAGAGGAATTGGCGTATCTTTATTACGAATCTCAGCAATACAGTCTCAAAAAGAACAAAGAAGTATTAGTTTCAACAAAGAAAGCTGCAGAAAAAGCACCTATCTTTGATCACTCATCAGATGAAAAGAGTGATAATGATATTGAAGAAATTCGAAAACTTGAAAATTATCAAAGAGAATTATCTCCTGAAAGTTTCAAATTTTATTTTGCAGATAAATTGGAGAAGCTAAAAGAGAAACGAGCAGCAAAAGAAAAAAGAAAGGTAAAATGTGAGAATGATGTTCAGGAGGACAAGAAAAATGTTCGAGTGGTAAAGAAGGAGGTTAAAGAAATTCCAGCTATTAAGGTTGAGAAGGAAGCTGAAACTGAAAAGATGCATGGGATTTGCTCAAATTGTGATAAATCCAGATCAGAAAATGTCAAACTCTTGAAAGATGTGGAGAGTTTGACATTAGAAAACAAAATTTTAAAAGAAAATGAAAAGGATTTTAAAAATCAAATAAAAATTTTAGGAAATGAAAAATCTGGTTTTAGTAAAAATAATATTGAAAAACAAAAGGAAATAAATTCTCATCTTGAGAAAATCATTCAACTTGAAAAAACAGATGAATGTGATAAAAATAAAATTGATATTTCAGAAAAGAAATTGAACGGTTTTGTGACCTCGTCATTAATACAAGATCATATATGTCCAAAACCGATAAATGAAATTCCAATAAGTGACAATGTCACAAATTATGACAAGGTCATAATTGAAGATTGTGATGATCAATCTGATGATAAAAATAATAAAAAGAAAATATTTTTGAAATTGAAAGAAAAATTTTAAGAAACTGTTTTACAATCTACTGAAAATGGTGAATGCTCAACGCAAAAACCTTTTAAGAAGAATGTAGAACAAAAACAAAATATTAAAAATTCTAAAAATTTTCAAAGTAACAATAAAATATCATCAGTTCAATCATCCAATGTTTATAAAAAATCACAAAAATTGGAAAATCTAAACTCACAAAAAGTTGGTAATAAGTGATGCAGGTTTGACCACAATGCTCAAAAGTCAAATCAAGCTTATAGGAGAAGATGGAATGAAGATTCCCAGAAAGCCAAACAATGTTATGATTTAAATGTTTGGTATGAAAGTGGAGGATGGTACGATAACAGGATGTGTTACAAATGTGGTTATAGAGGACACATTGTTGTTAACTGCCAGAGTCAGAGAGTTGAGACAAGAAGATGCTATGATTGTCATATCAAAGGTCATATTACCAGAGATTGCCCAATGAAATCAAAGAGAAGATTGAGGACTGAATCTCATAAGATGGTAAATAAATCAGTCAAAGTTGAAGAAAAGCCCAAAGAACAGAAAGTGAAATTGTCACAAGGGCAGAAAGATAGACTGAGAAAGAAAGCAAGGGAGTATCTTGAAAAGATTTTGTCCTCGGGTACAACTGTTGATTCAGATAAAAGTTCTGATAAATCGCTTTACTCAACAAAAAATGATCAGTCAAGTAAAACGAATTCATCAGATACAAATCTGAGGACAAAAGGGAGGATAAAGAAAGAAAAATTGACTAATCAAACTGATAAAAAATCAAAGAAAGTTAATTTTTCAGATAAAATCTTTATCAAAGTTTTTGAGTATAAAAGAAATTGTGAAAGGTTGTTCACATCACAGGTTGATGAATTTGGAAAACCTAAATCTAGTAAGGATTGGGTTTCAATAAAGGATGGCAATGAATTTGTTTCTTCGGAAGCAAAGGAGCCATGTTTTGGAGATGAATTTGTTTCTTCGGAAGCAAAGGAGCCACGTTCTGGCGATGAATCTGATTCCACAAAGTCAGAGGAGCCACAAGTTGAGAAAAAAGAAGAAAATTCACTACCACCAATGGATGATGTCAACTTTCCACCATTGTGTGCTGAAAATTTAAAACAGAAAGTTGGAAAAGTTGAAATATCGAATCAATTCTATTCTGAGAAGAAAGAATTTGATGTCGACGAGGCTTTCAATGGGAAAGTAAAGCATATTTTTGATAATATGGTTAATGGGAAAGCCAAAAGTGTAAAAGATTTTTATGAATCAAAGAGAACACCGAGTGAAAATGACTCGGATGCACCCAAGGCTAGTCAGGCTTGGGTGACAGCTTTTTCTTAAAAAAACCTGACTTGCCGGAGCTCCCAAGTTGGTAATCGTGGAGCATGAATCGGCATCTTTCTTACAAAACTTTGATACTGTCATATCTTTCAAGTGGTAATTGTTATACCTATAAGTGGTTTTATTAAGATCATTTAGTTGAACTTGATTGAAAATCTAATCATACAAGTGATTGAAAAACAATGTGATGAAACCCCATGTTTATGAAATGACAAAACTAATTTTCCAGAAAAACCATTTTGATTAAAACAAACTTAAGTGTTTTGAAATCTTAATAGGAAAATAGTTTGTTGTCAGGGGGAGTTCTGATTGTTTATGCCAAGTGGATGGCGAATTGATGCAATTCATATCATGTTGTCACGTTATTTTGTACATTTTGTTTTCAAATTTTCCCAGAAACTCAAAATTGAAACATATTTTGATTTTAGGGGGAGTAGGAAATTTTAGAAATTTCGAAAATTTGAAAAAGCCAAAAACATGATAAAACCTATAAAAATCCAAAAACATCAAATATCAAAAATGAGTTTTGTTGTGAAAAAGGGGAAATGATAGTACATCAGTAGACTATCACAGCATGCTAAAGATTTGGAATGATTAATATGTGATAAACGGTCTCACTGATGATATGCCAGTAGGTTTTTACTCATTTAGTAGATTGCTTTCGAGATATAAACCTAAATATCATACTTGCTTATTTCGTGTTGAACTTTTCACGGATATATGGGTAACCCCCGAAATCTCGTTTGAAGGACCCCCTTTTCTGAAATACTAGGTCTTTATGCTTAGTGATATCTGGGGTATTATCCCGGGACTTCTGATTTTGCGTCGGCAATAGCCTAGTCCCCGGAGAATACTTTCTGCTTGCTTGAAATATAGCCCACCCTCAGCATAAAAAATGGTCAAAAAGATAAATTATTATGCAAACCATGTGCTGTTGTAAAAAAGATCCTCTAAAGGGGACACACCAAAAGACGAGCCTTCATCTCAGCAAAATAATGAGCTCTCAAGGTTTCGCATTCACCCCTTATAGATATCATCTAGGTATACTCACCTGTAAGACTGAATATTGGGATCTGGATACGGGAGTATATTCTGATGTGTGATACGCGTATAGGTTTAAGTCTTAAAACACTAATCTCGTATCTCGAAGCAGTTGAACTTAGTGTGAAAATTTAAGTGGATCAGTATACTGGCAATCTAAGTGAATCGTTTAGAACTTAATGTCTAAAAAGGTCAACGGTGCTGGTGATTTGTCAAAAACTGATATGACCCTCTGACACGAACTCACAAAAAGATGTTTGTAAATAGTTTATTTCTTTACTGCATTTTAAACACACTTAAAATCTTAGAAAAATCCAAAAGAATGTGTTTTAGCATAAAGTTTTGAAAATCCAAAAAGATTTTATTTCATCTTATTTTCGACAACTGATTTTGGAAAGCTGATTTTCAAAATTCCAAGTGCTAAACATGATGAATCACATTGGGTTGGGAGAGTGTGTTGATGGTTGAAAAATGATTTCACATTATCAAAAGTGGTGTTTGGAAAAATTGTATGATTAGTTAATCAAGGTCATTAACTTAGACTTGATATAACTATTATTATTTGATTGATGAATGAGTGTTTTCTACCTTTAAACTTTAATATTGTTAAAATCAAAAATTTACTTTTGGGTTGAGCATGTGCAGGTATGGATGAGCCAGGTTTCGATTAGAGAGCTAGGTTTCCGATCCAAAACCTGTGAAAGTGCTATATCAGATTACGAGGAACAACTTAAGGGGGAGTCTGTTAGCAAAGGGGAGTTTGAAGAGTGAAAGAACCAGACTCAGATTCTGGAGAATAGCTGATAATGGTGAATGAAGAGAAAGAGAGAGGTTGAAGGATGCTTCAGCGTCAAATACTTTGAAAAGAGTGTGAAGACTGATCAAGACTGAAGTTTTGACGTACTGAAGACTCGTCAACATCCAAGGGGGAGTCTGTTGGTGCATATGTCTGTTGACTTCGTCTTGTATCGAGTCTTGTAATAGAATTGATAGATCAAGTCAAGTAGAACGAGAAAAACAAGAAACTTGTAGGATATAGCCATTTCACACGAAATGGTATTGCCATTTCGTACGAAATAACACTGGCCAACTCGTATGAGTCCATTCCATGCGAAATGGACAGTGGCAGTTTCGTGGGGAATGGATTTCCTATAAATAGGTGACTTGAGATTTCATTTGTAACTTTTGGATTCTGGTAGCGAAGCTCTGCCGGAGTGTCTCTAGCCTGTATATCTTTGTCAAATCAATACAAGAGACAAGTAAAATGATTCCAAGTGCAATACAAGCTGAACGAAGATCAAATCACTGAATTCCGCCTCTGATTTGATCTGAGAACTCTTCTGAACGACTCGTTTAGTCGTACAAACGATCCTACAGTTTTATTTAGGTATGATGTTGTATTCTTGAACTCTAATTATTGTGTTATTAGTTTGTATTATTGAACCGGAACTTCTTAGCCAATTTCGAAGTCCCACCATATTTCTTAAGATTTCTTGTGATTGTGATGGAGACTATTTGCTACCAATTATCGTAGGTAAATACAGAATTACTTATGTAACTTCTTTTTATAACCTCATTTTACATATTAGCATTGGATCTGTTGGTTGCAAAAAAACTTGACATTAATATTCATATCTGCAAGGGAATATGCAGTTGAAAAGCTTATAAGCTTCTATCTGGAAGATGAGGTTTAGGTTGTTTATTATCAAGAGTGTAGGTCCCCTTGTTGTATGGATCTTCACAGAATTGTCAATCCAATCAAGAGTGCGGAATCCTCTTGATCAAAATATCACAGAAACAAGTAGAAGAACAAAATTCCAATTCAAACCGGGTTTCTATTGATTATCAATCTCACGAATTACAATCAATCAAAACCCTAATATACACAATTTCGTCCAAGACTATTGCCTCTCACGAAATTCCTCACAAACACTGTTTTGGCTGATTAACCTAAACCCTAAAGTGTAGGATCGATTTGACCGATCAAATGAGTCAATTTGAGTGAATACACACTATTTAAGTGGCGGAAACACCTAAACAGTTTAGAATCAGATAGAACGGAGTAGAAAACAGAAGAATATCACTTTAATACTCGTTTCTCATTAAAACATTCACTTGACAAACCGGCAGTAATTCGGTACAACTTTTCGGAATGCATACCAAATGAGAAAACAACACACCTATATATAACCTTCAGATTTCGCTTGAACATGTCTCAAGCGAAACCTTAACATGTGATTTCGCTTGAGATTAACAAAACATGCTTTCAAGCGAAATTTCTAACATATAAGCTTAAACTTTCATCTAGACCCCTGTACTATACAAACTTGACATATATAGACCCCTAGACTAAGACGTAGGCTTTAGACATCGTGTACCAACAAACTCCCCCTTGGATACAGCCGGAGTCTTCAGTCTTGGTCTTCAAACATTACAGGGACTTGAACTTTTCTTCATGAGGCTTAGGCTTCTTCAGTAACATTTTTCTAAGCTTCTCATTCTCGTCTACTCTCTTCTTTTCTTCAGCAGCTTGTCTTTGAGCAAACGTCTCACGCAAATATCTATCTTTTTCTTCTTGAGCTTTACGAGCCTTCTTAGCTTTCAATTTGACTTTCTCTTCAAGCTTCCACCATTTAGAATTCCATTTGTTATCTGCATTTATACCTTTCTGAACACAAATAGAAACAACTCTTTGAAATTGCATCGCCTGCTCTCTGTCTTCAGCTTGAAAACGAATCTTGTGAATGAATAGACATTCTATATCTTTTACAGAGCAGTTTACGAGCCACATCGGATCAAACACTCGGATTTCTCTAACTTCAGTTCCAGCCCGATAAGTAATCACTGCTTCAGCTGATTTACAACTATACACCCAATCCATGAATCCTTTATAAAAATCTTGTTCCATTTGTGGCATTAGTATAGTCTTCATGGCTCGCGGCTTCTTAATACGTAAAATCGTTTCTTCAATCCCAGTTTCAGGATTCACTCTTCTATCCTTCTTTGGGTAATGTGGTTGCCAGTGCTTGAAATTCTTCAAAGCTTCAAACTTTATACAACGCCACATTTTACGATCGTTCTTTCTTACTGGACAGTCTAACGTTTTGACTTGAGCCAATTCATCAACATCCCACCAAGGCAATGACATAATATCATGTAACTTCTCAAAATATTGCACGCCACATTCTCTTCTTATCACATAAGCATTCACTTGAGGTAGAAAACCCCAGCTTATGATATCACCCATTGAAACACTTCTATCTTTCTGATAAAACTTCAACGGTCTCTTGAACTTTCTTTCATTTGACTGTCTGAACCATTTCTTATGTTCTTCTTTCTGAGTATCCTTTTTCGTGCCATCAATATTTACTTCTTTGCGAATTTCTTCAACTTTACGCCTCAATTCCTCTCTATTCTCCTTAGAAAAGAATTCCATCATAGTTGGCAAATCCGAAGTATCAACATTTGCATCATCTTCATCCGTGCAATCTTCTACTTCAACTCGATCATAAAGATCTGCATCTTCCACATATTTATACTTATATTCAACCTTTTGATTCATATCAAACGCATTTAGCTCTTCTACAACATCGAACTGAACTTCATTTTCTTTTGCATTGAACATCTTTAAAACTTCATCCAATGTGTAAGTGTGTCTAAACTCTCCTTCTTCTACTTCAGGTTCTATACTTAAAATCAACTTTTCAGTAGCTTCAACACTTTGATTTCCAGCAGACTCCCCCTTTCCTGTTACATCCTCTGACTCTTCATTTATTGCATCATTCAATAAATCATCTACATTTTGTTCTTTCGATCTTTCAGAAATCATAAAACCGGATGCATCTTGATCATCATCATCATCATCATTTGAACTACTAGCAGAAAATATTTTCTCATTATCATCATCTGCTTCATCATCATCCTCTTCTTCATCTTCCTCTTCAATAACTTCTTCAACTATACTATTTTTATCACAAATGACTCGAACTGATGAAATCGGTTCAGGTTGTTCAATTAACACTAAAACAATTCCTGATGTATCCTCAGGTTCTTTACCCTTCCTTCTCATTTCTGCATCAATAACCGCTTGCTTCTGAGCTTTATCTTCTTGACGCATAATTTCATCGTATTTCTGCTCCAAAGGCATTCCAACCACACTTTCTAAAATCCTCTTCAACACATAATTTTCATGTTCATTTTTAGCTTTGATATCTTTCAATTCTTTGTTTTTCAACTTGAAATAATCAAATTGTTGATCTTTGCGTGTCTTCTCTTCTAACAACTCTGTTATCTGAGCTTTCATAAAATCCATCTCTGTTTCATTAGATTCAATCTTCTTCATCAATTCTTTATTATCACCTTCCAACTTCTCTACTCGCATTTCAAGAATTTTCTCACGATCTGCCATCTTCTTGCTTTCAGCTGCAATTGTTTTGTTTTCAGCTATCACTCTTTCAATCTTTTCATCCACATATTTGATTTGTTCATCTGTTGCAAAATCAAAAACTCCAACGTCTTCAAGATTAACATTATCCGGAATACCAGCAAAAGTTTTATAACCAGAAGATCCAGGTGTGGTTTGAATGATAGGTTGTGAAGATGATGGGGTTTGGAAAATTGATTGTGAAGTAGGAATAGATTGTTCTTGTGGTGTTGAAAGATGTGGTGGTGAAGTTTGATTTGGTGGTGAAGTTTGATGTGGAGGTGAAGTTTGATTTGGTGGTGAAGTTTGATGTGGTGGTGAAGTTTGATTTGGTGGTGAAGTTTGATGTGGTAGTGAAGTTTGATGTGGTGGAGATTGAAAAGTAATATGTTCGGGTGGAGGTGATTGATGTTTACTGGTTTCCTTGACCGGTTTCCCTTTTATCAAGATCTTCAAATGTTTTGCCTTCTTTGGAGTAACTTTAAGTTTCCTTGCCACTGTTTTCCTTTTGGCTCCAGAAGATGGTGTTTGTACTTCTTCTTGTGAAGGAACATATTCTTCATCTTGATCTTTTTCTTTTCTCTTTCTTTTATTCAACTGTCTTTCTGTAATAATATCTTCTTGAATTCTTTTCAAACTTTCAATTTCATCAAACTCAGCTTCAGAAGAATTTGAAGAACTTGTAGTACTTTTATCAACATCATCACCTTCTATATCATCAGCTGCTTTATTTTGTTCAGGATCAGGCTCAATAATCTCTTGCAAATATTGAGTAGTTCTAGGAGAAAAACGAACATCACCTTCAACATTTACTTCAGTTTCTGCTTGAGTCTCTGCTTCAACTTCAGTTTCAACTTCAGCTTCTTTCTCAGATTCATCAATCAACAATGATTTTGCAGCTTTCTTACGACGCTTCTTAGGTTGTGAAGACGAATCCTTTTCAACTTGCACTTTTGGAGATGTTTTCTTACTCCTCTTCTTTTGTTCTTTCACAAACCAATCATTTCTTGTTGCTTTGAAATCTTGAAGAATCTCTAACTCATCAGCATATCCAGCTTCTTTTCTTTCTTCTTCATTTCTCCAGTGTTCATGATTTATCGGATCTCGATCTTGATAATTTTGATCACTAATAAAACCAAATAATCAACAGACTTCTTCGGTTCAGGATGATTTGAGTGATATCTTGCTAACTGCACTACAGAATTATTATCCATGTAAGATAGAACTAACAAGTCATTATTCACATCTCGGACAATTTCTGAATAAGCATGATCAATCATCATTTGAATAAACCTTGGATATAACCAACTCTTCCTGTTTGATGTCACTTCATCCACTAGATAATGAAACACAATATGAGAAAAATTGTATTTTTTGTTCAAAACAAGTGCAACTACCATGTTCATATGATAATCACGCATAGCATCGAAACTCCCTTTTTGATGACTCATAGCTATCAACACTGAATGAATTAAGAACTTGAAAGGTTTTGAAAATTTTGACTTCAGAACATTTGCAGCATTTAACGCTCCAATATAACCCATTCTCAACAAGCACCCTTTAACCATTCTTTCCGGAAACTTTGTTGGAGAATCTTCAGTATCAGGAAATTCCAGAATTTCACGAACATATGCTTCCGTGATAAGAATTTGTTTCTTTTCTTCATTTATCTTGACAAGAGAAGTGATTATCTTGCTCTTTTCATCATACACCGCATGCTTCCAAAAACGTTTGATGTGAGTTCTGAAAACCAAACGCCTGTCTGGCAAAGCTTTCTGTATTGGCAATCTCCTCATGAACTCTAGAATACTACTGAATTTCGACAATTTAGAACTTCTTGTCTCATCAAGATCACAACAGCTATTGTGAAGTGGCTTAAACACAGTACTCGAAGGCTGCACACAACAATACACAACACATTAAACACTTTAAAATTTTTCAAGTTTACTCATCATTTCAAGCGAAAACTTCAATTCTGTTTGAAAGCCATCTGATCAACAAACATTTATTCAAGCGAAATAGTATCTAAACATTTCGCTTGAATGACAACTGATCATCACACATTTATTTTCAAGTGAAATTAAAACTTGAAATTTCGCTTGAACTTGTCATAAAAACACAAAAAAAATTTCAAGAACATATGATCAAATTGATCACATAATCATGTTCTACGTTCAATTCCGAGCAACCTGATATCATTTTCATTCATTTTGACCCACAAATCTATTCTAGATCTAAGACTAAAGATCTGTTCTAACGTCAATCTCATACAAACTCAGATCTGGAACAATTAAACACTCATACACTGATCTAAACATGATTCCGACTACACACATACCTAAAACATTCAATTTGGACATTATAACAACCCTAAATCTACCTGTTCTATCATGGATATCACCGACAATCATAAACAGAAGAAAGATAGATTAAAACAATGAAATCACTTACATTCACCATGTTTATAGTTGAACTTGCCAACTAGAAACACAAGATTTTAGGTAAATCGGACAGAGTAACAGCAAGAAATCAAGGATCTGAAGAATTCGCTTGAAATCGCCTTCAGCTGGTTTGAAGTGAAAAGTGTAACAAAAAAGACTCAAGCGAAATCTTTACACCTATTTATATACCGAAAGATTTCGCTTGAATTTCAAGCTAAATCTCAAACAAGCAAAATGTTACCTATGAAGCGATATCTCATTCTTTTTCAAGTGAAATTGTCATTTTAAATTTTCAACTTTTTCAATTTTACACCTTTTACCAACACACCCAGTCAACCAAGTCCAAGTTAATGACCTTGGTCAACTGACTAGTCTGCCAAGTCCAAATCAATGACCCTGGCTGACCAAATTTATGAAGATGCTGAATTTCTGAAAAAAACAAGTTCAAATTAATGAACGTTTGAACATTTTGATTTTTCAAACACATTTTAACAGACAAACACTGTACCAATCATTGTACTGCATCACCAGCTTACCCAGCCCTCATCAAATATAGACATGATCTGCACAAAGCTTTGATCTTCCGATTCCCAATGTCAGTTGTCGAAAATAAAATGAGAAACAAAAATCTTTTTGGATTTTAACTATATATACTAAAAACTATGTACACACAATCTTTTTGTGTGTGTGTTAGGGGATCATATCAGCTGCCGACTAGACACAAGCACCGTTAAGCTGTTATTTCATTTTAAGCATTAAACAATTCATGTAGATTGCCGATATACTGATCCTCTTAAATTCTCACAGAACTTTCAATCTACTTGGGATACAGAATTAGTGTTTTAGGACTTAAACATCTACATGTGTCCCACCTCAGTATATACTCCCGTATCCAGATCCCAGTATTCAGTCTTACAGGTGAGTATACCTAGATGATATCTGTAAGAGGTTAATTGCGAGGGCCGTGAGAGCTCAGGTCGATCTTTCGATACGCAGAGAGATGACGGCTTCGACTTTTGGTGGGTCCCCTTTGGGGATCTTCTTTTCAACAGCACATGATTAACCATTTTGCAATGTGTTATCATTTTTTATGCTGAGGGGAGGCTTATATTTCAAAGCAGCATAAAGTATTCTCCGGGGACTAGGCCATTGCTTCCGCAAAATCAGAAGTCCCGGGATAATACCCCAGATATCACTAAGCATAAAGACCTAGTATCTCAGAATACGGGACCCTTCAAACAGGATTTCAGGGGTTACCTATATATCCTGGAGGTGTTCCCCACGTAGACGCAAGTAAATTTATGTTTATATCCCAAACTGATCTACTGATTTTGTGAAAACCTATCGGCACATCTTTAGCGAGACTGCTTAATTGCATTTTATACATTACAATTCTTTAGCGTACTGTGTCCGTCTAGCTGATGTACTATCATTTCCCCTATTCTACACAACTCTTTTTTACTTTTTCAAATGTTTTTGGTTTTTTTAGATTTTATCATGTTTTTGTATTTTTCTGCGAATTTCTCCCCCTAAAACGAAAACATATTTTTGTGTTTTTGTTTTTAACGAAAAGCAGAAAATAAACTGTACAAACAAATTTGCCAACACGACATGGTTCACCTCAGATCGCCGCCCAAATCGGCTTCACATTCAACAACCCTCCCAGATTGCATATTTTTCATCCCGTTCAATTTCAAAAGATAATAAAATCTCTTTTTGTCAAATGGTTTAGTATAGAAATCCGCTTTCTGATCATCGGTGTGCACGTGTTCAATCCGAATTAACTTTTTCTCGTGACAATCACTAATAAAATGGTGACGGATCTCAATGTGTTTTGTTTTAGAATGGTGAACCGGATTTTTAGTAATGTTAATAGCTGCTTCATTGTCCACATAGATTGGAGTATCTAAGAACTGCAAACCGTAGTCGCGCATCTGCTGTTGAATCCAAAGGATTTGCGAGCAACAGCTAGAGGCTGAAACGTATTCAGCCTCACAAGTAGAGAGCGCTACTGCGGTTTATTTCTTACACTGCCAAGTAACAAGTCGAGTTCTGAAGAACTGACACCCAGCAGTGGTGGACTTTGCATTTTGCTTGCAACTCCCAAAATCAGAATCAGCAAAACCAGATAAAGTAAAGTCACCCGATCGAGGATACCACAAGCCGATGCTTGGGCAGCCTTTCAAATACCGTAAGATACGTTTCACTATGGTCAGGTGTGACTGCTTTGGATTTGACTGATATCTGGCACAGAGGCACGTCGGGTACATGATGTCTGGACGGGAAGCCGTGAGATACATCAGAGATCCAATGATTGATCGGTACAATGTCTCGTCCATCTTCACACCATTCTCGTCTGGACAAATTCCATGTCGAACTTATCGAGCACGTCCTTCACATACTTCGTTTGGTGAGTGAAGATTCCGTCGGACTTTTGTTCCACTTGAAGCCCGAGGAAGAACTTCATCTCCCCCATTGAACTCATCTCAAACTTTTTCTTCATCACCTTTTCAAATTCTTTGCACATGTCGTCGTTGGTGGATCCAAAAATGATATCGTCAACATATATTTGCACGATCAACAAGTGGCCTGCCTCTTCCTTGGTGAACAAAGTGCTATCGACTGTACCTCTTGTGAACCCATTCTCCAACAAGTATGTCGAAAGCGTCTCATACCAGGCTCTCGGGGCCTGGTGAAGTCCATACAGCGCTTTGTCCAGTAGAAACACCTTGTTTTGTGATGTGGGTCTGTGAACCCCGGCGGTTGCCCCACATACACTTCTTCTCTGATAGTTCCATAAAGAAAGGCAGATTTTACGTCAAGTTGATATACTTTAAAATCTTTCCATGACGCGAAGTCTAGAAAAATCCGAATTGCCTCAAGTCTGGCAACCGGTGCATAAACTTCATCATAATCTATTCCTTCCTGTTGACTGAAGCCTTGAACCACAAGTCGCGCTTTGTTTCTCACCACGACACCTCTATCATCACGTTTGCACTTAAAAACCCATTTCGTCTTGATTAACTTCTGGTTTTGTGGCAAATCGACAAGTCTCCAGACGCCCAGCTTTTCGAACTGTTGAAGCTCCTCCTGCATTGCATTCACCCAACTATCCTCAGTCAATGCCTCTTTGTAGGTTCTGGGCTCTATCTACGAAATAAAACATTTTAATGAGACTTCTTTCTGCATATCAGCAATAGATGAATAAAAACATGTAAGAGCTTGATCTATTTGATGTCGAGTTTTAACACCACTTTGCAGGTCGCCAATAATCTGTTCTGAGGGATGATAAGACAACGTCCGTGGCATAACATTATCAGGCACATTCACTTCCGATTCCAAACTCGATATGTCCAGATCAACAATAAGATCAATGGATTGATCCTCAGCTTCCGTTGGATCCTCATCAAAAGTCGAAGTGGGTTCCGCTTCTGAGTCGTCAGATTCGTCAAACGATGGAACTGGTTCCTCTGGTGGTTCGTGAGCTGTTCCACTCGGTCCTGCTTCGTCATCGTGAGTACCCACGGTGGGTTGAGAAACTTCTAGCGGACTAGATACTGGCTCTTGTGATGAATTTTGCTGATACAGGTACATAAAAGCTAGTTCCTCATCACTCGGCTCGACCGGCATATGAAACGACTCCCAAAGCTTATCGTAGTCGAACAGGAATCTTTGTCCGGGAAGTTGTGATGATGGAGTGTGCTTTTGACAATCCACGTGTTGAACTTGAATCACCTTACCCAGGCATGGTACGAACACCCTCTTGAGTGGGCTAGCGTAACCTACAAAGAAACCTTCATTAGCTTTAGCACCAAATTTACCGTTTTCATCAATAAAAGTGCAAGGAGAACCGAAAGGCTCCAAAAATTCAAGATTTGGCTTATAACGGTGCAGCAACTCAAAGCATGTCTTTTTGTACTTCTTGGCAGTGAGAACTCTATTCAAAGTGTAACAGGCTGCTGATACTGCTTCGCTCCAGAAAAAAATTGGCAGCTTGGAATCGGCTAACATTGTACGTGCTGTCTCAATTAGGGTCCGATTCTTTCGTTCAGCTACGCCGTTTTGCTGTGGTTTATACGGCGCACTGAATTCATGAAGAATTCCCTTCTCATTGCAAAACTCGTACATCTTGTTGTTCTTGAATTCCGTTCTGTTATCGCTCCGAATCCTCCGGATTGGCAGTTTATACACCGTTTCCATCTTCTTGAAAAGCACCATCAAAGACTCAAAAGTTTGATCTTTTCTTTCCAAACACACTACCCAAGAAAATCTCGTTAAGTCATCAGTCACCACCAAGCAATATAAGTCTCCGCTGATGCTCTTTACGTTGACAGGCCCGAAGAGATCCATGTGCAATCTCTCAATAGGTAACCTGATTGAGTTCATGATTTTCAAATGGTGTGACTTCCGAGTCTGCTTTCCTTTCTTACACGCTATACAATCATCATTCAAGTGAAAATTCTTTAGATTAACTCCCTCAACTAAGTCATTGTGTACCAAAAAGTTCATTTTGCGAACATGAATGTGGCCCATCTTTCGATGCCACATTATCGAATCCTTTTCTGTCGCTTTAGTCTTTGACACAAAACACTGTTTCTGATGAGATGTTGGTGTTGCGATGTTCATATCAAGATAATAAAGATCATATTCCCGCGGAGCACGCAACAGCACCATCTCATCAGGGATTTTAAACCCTGGTTTCAAAACCACACATTCAGTTTTTGTAAAATGTACACTAAACTCTTTATCACAGATTTGTGAAATACTAAGTAAATTGTTTGTTAACTCTATTATGTAGTTCGCTTTGTCGAATGAAATCACGCCATTTGACAGCGTTCTGTAGGATCGTTTTTGACGACCGAGTGAGTCAATCTGAGCTAATATACGACAGTTTGAGTGGCGGAAACAAACAAACTGTTTTGAATCAGAAAGAAATGAGTAGAAACAGAGTTATATCACTTTAATACGATCTTCTCATTCATATATTGACTTGACAAACCGGCAGAGTAACTTTACACTTCTGAAGGAACTGTTACAAATGAAATGACATGAACCATATATATAGTATACAAGATTTCGCTTGAAATGAACAAGTCTAGTTCAAGCGAAATCTTGAAATAACTTCAAGCAAAAACTTTCATATGTTTGACTTTCAAGCGAGATCTAACTTCTGATTTTGTATATTTGACTTTCAATCATTATGTAGCTTGTGACATCATCTAGATGATGTCACTTGTGATGTCACCTAGATGATGTCACTAGATCAGATCCGCAACGCAACTAGGCACTCGACATAAGACGAAGACGACAGATGAATGCACCAACAGACTCCCCCTCAGATGTTGACGAGTCTTAAGTGTCGAGTCTTTGCATCTTCAGTCTTAATCAGTCTTTGTGCTTCACTCTTTCAATCAGCATCAACAGACTCCCCTTTGCTCGAACAGAATCCCGGTGGATCTGTCTTCAGATTCAGCTCCCCCTTTCGGTAGTTTCTTCAGGCTCCCCCTTTCATCAAGCTTCCGTGCTTTTAGGATCGATGCCTGGCTTTCCGTAGCAACAGATTCAGAAACCTACACATCTCAACCTCTCGTAAGACAAAATAATTTTGATTCTAAAAGAATTCACTCAAAATTCTCAAACATATAACACACAATATTGTGATTCAAATTAATGAATCATCTAAACATTTGAGAATTATCTTCTAACTTCTCATCATCTTAACCAAACCAATTGTTCATCTTGTTTAGCCTTTAAGATTTTGAATATCAGCTTTTCAACATCAGTTGTCGAAAATCTTTTTGAATTTTTCAAAATATGAAACATAAATGCAATAACAGAAATTAAATGCAGAAATGAAATATGTACAAACATATTTTTGTGAGTTTGCGAAAGAGGATCATATCAGTTTTTGAGACAAATCACCAACACCGTTAAGCTTGATTTCATTTTAAGCTCTAAACAATTCACATAGATTGACGATATGTTTGTCCTCTTAAGCTCAATCTAAAAACTTTCGAAATGCTTACCGATACGTTAAGGTATATTAATATAGCACTAAACTCTTATGGACCCCACGATCTCAGCATATCCCCTCATCATGTAATACACTAACTCAAGTAATGCCTTTAAACTTTTATCAACTGTGATTTGTGCGAAAACAAAGCAGAATGTTTAAACATTAACAATCAGGTCGATACTCCCGTATACGCAGAGAAAGTCCAATGTTTAAACAAAATAAGAAAATAAAACAAGTTGAAGTTGTTTAGGCTTTAACCACCAGGTCGATACTCCCGTATACGCAGAGGTGATCCAAAGCTTAAACGAAACACCAAAGAAAATAAAGCAGAACGTTTAGGCAACAACATCCAGGTCGATACTCACGTATACGCAGAGGATGTCCGATGCTTAAACAAAATAAAGAAATCAAACAAGTTTAAATCTTTGCAAAATAAAATGCACAATCACAGCGACTTTTTAGCAAAGTTGTGAAAGTTCACAAACTTAACCAGTTTTATGTATTTCGACAATCAGCGATTACTGAGTAGGCACACAATCAAGAAGGACAAAACTAAGTACTATGCTTTCAACCGTGTTTCCCACTAGAACTAGGCTTTTTCATTTAAGTTTGTATCGTTATCGCAAATCTACTAGTCTAGCTGAGCCTATCATCACATCTTTAGTGAGACCGTTTATCACATTTTACATTTCATTTCTTTAGCATGCTGTGATAGTCCACTGATTTACTATCATTTCCTCTTGTCTCAAACAAAACTCATTTTTGATTTTTTCAATGTTTTTGGCATTTTCAAATTTTCAAATGTTTTTGGATTTTCTGAAAATTTCTTACTCCCCCTAAAATGCAAACACATTTTAGGAAATTTGAAAACAAACTGTACAACCTTGACAACTTGATGAGAATCACTTCAATTCTCTATCCACCTGGCATAAACAATCAGAACTCCCCCTGACAACAAACTATTTTCCCATTATGATTTCAAAACACTTAAGTTTATTTTAATCAAAATGGTTTTTCCGGAAAATAAGTTTTGTGTTTCGTTTCACAAACATGGGGTTTCATCACATTGTCCTTTCACAATCCACTTGTAGGTTTTTCACAACACAATCATTTGAAGAAAAGATAAATCAAGTACAACTTAATGTCCATGATTATTCTTTTGAAAGTCGAAATATCACCGAAGTGAATTTTTCAAAAAAGATGCCGATTCCTACTCCACAATTACCAACTTGGGAGTTCCGGCAAGTCAGGTTTTTCATTTAAACAGTTTCACCCAAGCCTGACGGTCCTTGGGTGCTTTGAACATGCCTTTTTGATTCATAAAATTCTTTAACCCCTTTTACCTTACCCTCAACCATTTTTCCAAAAATGTTTAGAACATTGGGGTTAAAGGCTTTTTCAACATCAAAATCTTTCTTTTCAGAAAAGATTGATTTGAAATCTCAATTTCGTCAACTTTTTGTTTATAATTTTCAGCTCGCAATGGTGGAAAGTTTATGTCATCCATTGGCGGAACTGACGTTTCAATTTTTAGCTCAACTTGTGGCTCTTCTGACTTTGACGAGTCAGATTCATCGCCAACACGTAGCTCCTTTGTTTCCGAAGAAACAAATTCATCGCTAACCACTTCAACCTTCTTTATCTCCTCTTTTGTCCTCAGATTTGCATCTGAAGAATTCGGTTTACTTGACTTTGTTGTCGAGTGAAGCGATTCATCAGCACTCTTATTTGTTGTACCCGAGGACAAAATCCTTTCAAGGTACTCTCGAGCTTTCTTTCTTTTCTTTCTCAGTCTGTCTTTCTGCCCTTGTGAAAGCTTCACTTTCTGTTCTTTCACCTTTTGTTCTTTAGGCTTTTCTTCGACTTTGACTGATTTCTTCATTTTTTTCTGAGATTCAGCCCTCGATCTTCCCATTGATCTCATTGGGCAATCTCTGGCAATATGACCTTTGATTTGGCATTCAAAGCATCTCCTCGTCTCAAATCTCCAACTTTGGCAGTTAACAGCAATGTGTCCTCTAAAACCACAATTGTAGCACATTCTGTTATCGTACCATTCTCCACTATCAATCCAAACACTCAAATCATAACACTGATTTGATTTGTAGTATTCATGACTTCTCCTATAAGCTTGATTTGACGCTTGAGCACTGTGGTCAAACCTGCACCACTTATTACCAACTTTTTGTGAGTTTTTATTTTCATATTTTTGTGGTTTTTTATAATGATTGAATGACTGAACTGATGAGCTTTTATTTTCATTTTTAAAATTTTTCAAATTTTTAACTTTTTGTTTCTGTTCTACAATCTTCTTAACAGGTTTTTGCTTTGAGCATTCACCTATTTCAGTAGATTGCAAAACAGTATTTTGAAATTTTTCTTGTAATTCTAAAAATATTTTTCTTTTCTTTTCTTTTTCTATTTCATCATCAGCTTTGTCATCACAATCTTCAATTTTGACTTTGTCAAAATCTGTGACATTGTCACTTATTGGAACAGAATTGATCGGTTTTGGACATGGATAATCTGGTGTTGATGACGAAGTCTCAAAACCTTTCAATTTATTTTCTAACTCAGCAATTTTATTCCGATCACTTTCAGCTTCTTTTTCAAGCTGAATGATTTTTGCAAGATGAGAATTTATTTCAATTTGTTTTTCAAGATTATTTTTACCAAAAATATCTTTCTCATCTTCTAAAATCTTTATTTGACTTTGAAATTCTTTTTCCATTTTTAATTTTTCATTTTCAAAATCTTTTTCGTTTTCTTTCAAAATTTTGTTTTCCAATGTCAAGCTGTTCAAACCACTCAACAGTTTGACATTTTCAGATTTCAAATTCTCAAAATTTTCTATCATTTCAAGAATCTGTTTATTATCAGATCTTTTCTCATCCTTCACACGATTGATTTCCAATGTTACACTCTCCACATCCTTCAAGAGTTTAACGTTGGCTGCTTCGAATTTTTCGCATTTTGAGCACACAACTTCACATTTTGAAGTTCCATCTTGCTTGGATTCTTCATTTTTTGAAATGTCATGTGTCTCTGTCTTGTATGTGCCTGCACAAAAAATTTTAACAAAATCAAGAGGATTCATATATTCATCAATATAACAACCCCTCTTAATATCGTATTTCATAACATCTTTTGCTACACGACACATATTGACTCTTATGCATATCTCAACAATCACATCCAAACTTATTTTGTCTAGATTTTTATCTATTACATTCATCAACTCTTTCTTTTTCTTTTCATTTTTATACTTGAGTGTTTTGAGCTCATTGATAAATTCATTTAGATAAAAATTTGAGAACCTAGAATCCTTTTTTATTTCACTCAAAAATTCATCCCACTCAGAAGGTAACGCATCTGCAAATTTTGATATCTTTTCAGCATTTGATATCCTTATCTCGTACCTTTTTCCCCGAGTTGTTAACACGTGTTGAAACAAATGACTTCTTAGGTTTTGAAAAGAATTCTTTGTTGTTTATCACATCAATGTCAATTTCAATCAATTTGAAAACCTTTTCAATATTTTCAATTTTAACGTTCTGAAGAGGATACTCGAAATCGGAGTAAAATTTGTCTGTTCCAATCATAGTGTATACTACCATGATCGGATCATCATTCGCACTCTTGTCCGATTTCGGTATGAACCGTTCCAAAAAATTACCCTCATCTTCACATTCAGAACTGGAACTTTCCAAATGTGTTTTCACAGTTTCAAAATCTGAGTTATCACTCTCTTCATCTAACACTTTGTCAACAACGGTCTTTATAACCTGTGACTCATTATCAGTGTCGGACGGAGAGAATGTAACATCAATGCTCTCAGGCAATTCATCCTCAATTGTTTTCAACTTGAGATTCAATGCAGCTTCCACCCCATCTGGATACTTTTGAGTGTAATGATTCCACATTGGGGGTGGAACACTGTTAAAGACCGGATCAGCATATGGCTGCTGTGGAACAATCTGTTCAAGGACATATGATGAAGCCACATAACTCATCAATTTTTTATCAATTCGATCATTTTCAATTTTAGCTAATTCCAATTCTTTCTTTAATGATGCAATTGTGTCAATATAAAAATTAACTTCCACTTGTTTATCAAAAAGTGTTGCTTTTGCTAGTTTTGTGGCTTTATCATTTTCGACACTTTCCTCTTTAATCATTTTAACTGTTCTAGCTAGAGTATCATATGCTTCTTTGACTTGTCCTAGATCAAATTTTATCATGTCAGTATGTTCTTTCAATTCCTGAAACTTAGTGTCTTTTTCAAGACACTCCATGCACGGTTGTAAACACTTTTGGCTCTGATACCACTTGTAGGACCGGTTTTGACACCGTTCGATTGCGTAACGAACGTTCGACGTGCGGAATCCGTGAACGTGCGTGACCGAACACACAATAACGTACTAGAAACGTGATTTACTAGAAGAATAAACGTGTAAGGTACAAGAATCACGTAGAGAGTACTTTCTCTCTCTAGACTTTCTCTCTCTAGAATTACAAATGAACAAGTCTTCCCCTAGATTCTCCAAAAGCCCCCTAATTATGACTTAATCACTCCTATTTATAGGTCAAGGGCTATTTTAATGAAACTTCATTAATTACAAGATTGCCACCTTGCCTTTTTCTTTAAATATTAGACTTTAACGACTCGGTTTGTTCATTTCCTCACTAAGGCTCGGATTGACGAAGGCGATAGACATAAAATGCATCAACACGTTCCTTGACCAACAATCCTTCCACCTTGATTCCCAGCAAATCCAACATAGCTTCCATTTACAGATTTAACATCGTAGAGAAGAGCTAGCGTCCCAGTCATATGTCTTGAAGCACCACTATCCATGATCCATTTGGACAATATAGACCTGGGCAGCCCCTGCAAACATCATAACAAATTTATTCAAACAATGAACTCCATGACTTCTTAACTGTTGAAACACTTCCAAATACTACATCACACTTCTCATCAGTTTTAGGAAAGTCAAATGTGACATTCGGAACATCAGTTTTAGCTTTTGGTTTTACTTCATTTTTTATTGGTGGAAATTCTGACTCAAAATCTGCAAGAAACTTGTCAAGTTCAAACTCAAATTTATGATTATCATTAACACCCACCTTTGATTCATAAAATTCCTTTACCCCTTTGACTTTTCTGTAAACCATTTTTCCAAAAATATTTTGAATAGTGGGATTAAAGGCTTTTGAATCAAACTTTAACTCGTTCTCCATTTTCTTTACCTCAACTGATTGTTTTGGTTTAACCATCAATGACTGATTTTCAACAACTTTTGTTTCATTCTTCAAAATATTTTCCATCCTTTTCTCCTCGACCGATGGTTTCGACTTTGCAACCCATGATTGATTTTCAAAAATTTTTGTTTTTGGATAAATCTTTGAAGTCTTTTGAGACTTTGAAGATTCGCCAATTTCGAATGTCGATTTCGGCTTATCTTCCGACTTCAACGATTCACCCCTCTTCAAGATGCGGATTTGTGAAACCATTGGTTTTTTACCCTTTTTGTCATCTAGTGACTTAGATAGAGGTTTTTGAACAACAGGTTTAATGACAGGTTTTTCGAAAACTTTCTTGCATTGTTTTGCCATGTGCCCGATTTCATTACAACAATAACAAACTCTCTTGTCATACTCGACAAAAGTTGACTTGAATGACTCTTCTTTCAGTTTCTTAGCTGCATTAAAATCGTCAATGGCCTTTTGACTAAAAATGTAATTCTTCTCATCGTTCACACTTGGACCAGCAACAAAGATATCATTGATTTTCTCTTTTGGTTTAAATACTTGCTTACCTATCTTCTTCTCAAAACCAATTCCTTTGTTCTTAAAATTGTTTTTCTTGTTATTACCCTTACCCTCCCATTCTTTCTTTCCCAAGCTGGTAGGATGTAATGTAACAAACGATTTTTTAGGTTTTGAAAAGAATTCTTTGTTATTAACCTCATCAATGTTCATTTCAACCAACCTAAAAACTTTCTCAACATTCTCAATTTTCACATTCTGAAGAGGATACTCGAAATCGGAATAAAGTTTGTCTGTTCCAATCATAGTATATACTACCATAATCGGATCATCATTCGCACTTTTGTCCGATTTCGGTATGAACCGTTCCAAGAAATTACCCTCATCTTCAGAATCTATAACACCTTTCTCAAATTGAGACTTCTCAGAGTTATCAATCTCTTCATCTAACACCTGATCAACAACGGTTTTGATAACCTGTGATTCGTTGTCGGTGTCGGATGCAGAAAATGTAACATCGATGCTTTCAGGCAAATCATCCTCAATTGATCTCAATTTGAGATTCAAAGCAGCTTCCACCCCATCTGGATATTTATGTGTGTAATGATTCCACATTGGGGGTGGAACGCTCTTAAAGACTGGTGTTTCATCAGGCTGTTTCGGGACAATCTGTTCAATCACATATGAAGATGAAACATAACTCATCAATTTCTTATCAATTCTTTCATTTTCAATTTTTGTTAACTCCAGTTCCTTTTTTAATGAAGCAATGGTGTCCAGATGAAAATTGATTTCTTTTTGTTTATCCATAACAGTTGATTTTAGCAATTTAGTGGCTTTCTCATTTTCAAGACTTTCATCTTGAATCATTTTAATAGAGTTAGCCAATTTGTCATATGCTTGTTTTACTTCGCTCAGATCAAATTTTAGCATGTCTGCATGATGTTTCATTTCCTGATACTTAGTGTCTTTCTCAAGACACTCCATGCACGGTTGTAAACACTTCTGGCATGGTGTTTCAGGAATTGAAACGACTTTCTCAATAACCTGTTCATGACACACAGTTTTCACATCTTGTTTACCGACATTTTCCAATTCAGACTCAGACACTTTGACTGATTCGTTTCCCTAAACTCCAGATTCCTCTTGTTTGACATACTCGTTACCGACAAACTTAGACACCTCGGATTCTGAATCTACCTCTCTCAGTTTTGCCATGAGAGCCTTGTCAGGAATTTCCTTCAATGTGTCTTCAGTCATTTCCTTTGTTACATCGATCATTTCTTCAACAAATTCTTCCTTCCCTTCAAACCTTGGACACAATCCAGTCTTCGGTTCTTCAAAGAAACCTGCAAAAGATTTAAAAATTTTAGGAGGTATGGTAGATCTCAACGAACTAGCTAATACCTCCTGCTCAGATTGAGAGTAATAAACTTCAGCAGCTATTTCTTCCAAATTGTCCACATTTTCAACAGAAACCTCTTCAACAACCACAGAAACATCTTCAATAACTGTTTCTGGTTCAGACACCATCTCAGAAATTTCAACAACTTCAGCCATCATTGCCTGTCCATCGCTACCGGGAATATATTTATCCCAGCTGAAACCTGTAGCTACCTTCTCATCGTCTTGATTCACGATCATTGCTTTTTCCGGTTTATTCTCAAGTTGTGGCCTTTGAATAGTTTGATGTTGATTTGGTCGGTGATAGATCGCTTGTTTGTAGTAGTCGTTGGTGAACGGGTTTTGATGATTGTTTACTTCACGATTCGGGCATTCTCTCTTGAAATGACCACGTTCTTTACACTTGAAACACGTAACTTTTGATTTGTCGAACCCTAACTTCTGATCGGGGCCTGATAAACTGTTCCGCCCTGTAATTTCCATGAAACGTTGTGCCCTTCTAACCAAACTTGCCATCCCCCATTTTATATCGATCAACTCAAGCTCTTCCGGGTCGATCTGATCGTAATCCTCTTTTGTCATATCAGGATTACCAATCCTACCCGCCACTAAGCCTTCATAAGCCTCTAGAACGGAAGCAAGTACCGCAATGTGTTGTCTTGCGGCAGTTTCAGTAATTTCATTTCCATTCTTAATATTCACCGCGATGTTGCACTGCACCCCAGAAACATAAGCCTGATTATTTGAACTTGTAGAGCTTTGAGGTGAAGATTGCTCTTGAGCTTTGAAGTTTGGATCATAGTTCACAAATGGTGAAGGCTTGTTTGATTTGTCACACCCTGGCTTTGCGGAAGCGTGGTTATTTTGGTGTGACTTCTTAATACCATAGCTTAATCATAACAAGCTATATGAAATAAAAACTATGCAAGATCATCCATTAAAATAAGTTTGAAGAGTAAAGAACCACAACATTGTCTTAACGGATATCACATCCTAACAAACATAAACAGTGTTCAAAAGACACAACACCAACAAGAAATAAACACAGTTTAAGAACTGTGACTCGTCCAGGAAAAAGTCACATCCCTTAAACTCAGATGACCTTGAAACTAATGCATCGGGAAAACGTTCATACCGTGCCAGATCCTTTAGTTCCCTCAAATACATGTAAGTTGAAAAATCAACAATAATGTTGAGCGAGTTCATGTGTAAGTGAGTAAATAAACCTTTGTATGTATAAAAACCCTGGTATGTAGCAAATAAGGAAAAAGAGATCACCAATGGTTTGCAAGGCCATTGATATGTGTGAAGTGCAAGTAGGAAGACTCAAACCTAGCAGATTTATGCGTTGGGTACAAAGTCACCCCGAGGTCCGTTCTGTTTGGGCCTGGGGCTGGGCTCGCTACACCCAGATAGATCTACCGCTCCTGCCCCTCAGTCCTACCCTGAGGATTAATGGCCTCAAGTTTCCGCCTACCCACTCACATGATCTGAATAATAACCCTCCTTACGCTAACCATACCATGTAAGAAATATTCGTAATCATAGTAACATGTATTTCACCCCCGCAGTTTAGAAAACTGAAAACAATTAGAGAAAAGGGGGACATGAACTCACAGTGGTGCGTCTCTACCAAGTATATCTCCTGATCAAGCAGCTGTGCGACGACCTACACGTACTAAATCTATTAGGCGGACGACCGTGCCTTAGCTTAAGGTTTAAGTTTTTGGGAAATAGTTAGACAACTATTTCGTGTTTATATTTTTGTAAATACTTGGTAATTATTCTCCTTCCCAAGGATGGGGGATTTAATACATGCGTGTTCGTAAAATTCGAAATATATTATTAGGTCTCACTTAAAATATATTTTAATTCTAACTCCAAAATATAAATATTTTCCCAAAAATATTATATTTTAATACATATGATTTTCCCAAAATAATACCTTGACAAAAATACGCGCTCATAAATATTTTCTTAAAATGCGTAAGTTACGTTTTAAAGATCGGGTGGTAATAACTATACCGTTGTAACTTAAATATTTATCGTGAAGGCGTTCGGATTATTTTGGAATCGTTAACATTTGGTAATATTATTTTTACCCTAAAAATAATATTTGTATAGTTCACAAAATAATCATAGAAATTCACACAAGTGTTGTTATGAAAATATATACTAAGTATATATTTATCAAGTTTTATTTTGTGAAATCCCACCTCCGATATTTTGTAAATAAAGTCGTGGCGAAATCTATAATTCGAAAATAAGTCTAAAATGTATTTCTAACACTTGTAGTGAAAATATTTCTAAGTGTTAGGTTTTTGGAAAAATTTCGCCAGAGTTTCCCCTGTAACCGGAGGTGGCCACCCTTTCAAGCGTATCATTTTCTTTTAAGATTCAAATCAAAAATTTTCTCATTCAACCAAAACAATATCCAAAGCATCAACTAGTCAAAATATATATAAATCGCAAAAATTACATGAACTTGAAGTTTATCCAAAAATATGAAGTAAATCCCATTAATTTTAGTGGATCTTTTGTATAAATCAATCCGGTTTCGTAAAATTCTCATTTTTAACGAAATTCCATCTTTACAACTTCTTGTAGAATTTGACAAAACTAATTCTTTGTCGGAATTTAGTGTAACACAAGTGTCTACACACTTGTGTGTTTAAAAATCATTCTTGTTCGTGTAAGATCCGGTTTTAGAAAATATGATTTCTTTGACACTTGGTCCTTTGAAAATACCGTTTGTAGATCCGTAGATCTACTAGTTTAAAACACTATTTCGTAAGAAAAATCGATTTTTCACAAGTTCATGTTTAGTGTGTGGTAGAGTTTCATCATTTAACCCTTTTTATACTCAAACAACTCTGATGTCATGATCCATAATCATAACCCATCCGGGTTAGACGATGATCCGAGCTACCACATCATAGATCGGCACTAAATAGTTACCCAAAACAAGTCTTACTAGATTTACACAACATCATAGCTTTTAACCATCATTTTTAACATTATAGTAGACTTTTAACACTTCATCTTGCAAGTTCACGAGTTTTAACCGTCATATCTTATTTTAACCACTTTAAAATAGATCGAGAGTGTGTTTCAAGCAACTTACTACTAGCTCGAGGCTAGGGAAGAATCTAGTCGAAGAATGAGTGGATAAAAGCAATGAGAAGAGGTCCTTCATGTTCCGAATGCACCAAGCCTCCTCGTATGTGATCCTTAACACTTGTATGCTCTTGGAATAGCTTGATCAAGACTCGAAAATGGATGGATGGTTGTGGGTGTGTTCGGCCGAGAGCCAAAGAGAGAGGGAGAGAGTGTGTGTTGGTGAGTTGAGTGTGTGAAGGTTATGTTGGTTTAAGCTTGGTTCTTATAGACAAAACTCAAGATCATTAACCATTGGATCATATGTCTAATTGATATTAGGCAAGAGTGATTATTTTAATCATAAATAGGACAAGGGTGTCCCCCTAGGGGACGAGTTCGGTTGAGGGGGGGGGGGGTCTCCTAGTTAGATTTCAACCATTAGTTAGCCAATAGTTAGGTTAGTTAAGTTAAGTAGGAACTTAATCCGGTTACTAATGTGTTATGCATTACAGTGGGTGTTGGGGTATTCGGGGACCCTAACTGGCTCAGAAAAAGATAAACAATGTTAATGGCAATATTTTTTATGTTCCGGGTAAAGTCCGGTTGTTCGGTTGGATAGTGATCCGTTAAAGTGCTTAGCAAAGCTTTAAAGTGTCGTTATTATTATTTTTAGTGACGCAACTTATTCCCAACACTTTGGAAAGTGTCTAGTAATGTTTTTCTCATGTTTTGGCACTTTATTAGTTAGCTAGATGCTGAATTTTAAATTAAAGTGCTGAATTTTGTACTTAAAGTACGTTTTAGGCACATCCGGTCACTGTAATCTCATTCCTAGTGACGCAGTTCTACAACCCTTATATCCCTACACTCACCACTAGTGTAGCAAACTATCTCAGGCTCTTACAGGCCTTAGAGGCAGTACCTGCCTGGTGCTAGTTATGACAGCACGTTTAGTAGGTTATCCGTTCATTGTGCTACTGTGCTTTTGGTGCATCAAGGTTGTCACAAAGGTGCTGTAAGCAAAACATGGAGTGACAGCAAGTAAAGTATGATGCAAGTAAGTACATGTATCAGCATTCAAGTAGCAGTTTATCCACAAGTTCAAGTAAGCACAGTAATTAAGCAGTAATTAATTATTAATTAAGTCGTACGGATACCTGGTTTAGTGAGGGTTGTCACATTCTCCCCCCGTTAGAAAAATTTCGTCCCGAAATTTTAAGTTCTGCTTCTAGAAGCAGGGTTCTTGGGAAATAGGTGGGGGTATTTCTCTTTCATCCAGTCCTCACGCTCCCAGGTGTATTCAGGACCATGTCTGGCATTCCAACGAACCTTGACGAGCTTGACACTGCTCCGGCGGGTCTTGTTTACTTTCCAATCCGTAACCTCAACAGGTTCTTCAACGAAATGGAGCGTGTCGTCAACATGAATCTCGTCGGTAGGAATGACAACGGTATCTTGAGTTGGACTTTTCTTCAGGTTGGATACATGAAATGTATCGTGAACTCCATTCAGTTCAGCAGGTAAGTCCAACTTGTATGCTACTAGCCCTATTCTTTCCAAAATTCTGAAAGGGCCAATGTAACGCGGATTCAACTTCCCACGCTTTCTGAAGCGTGCCACACCCTTCCAGGGTGAAACTTTTAATAAAACCATATCTCCAACTTGGTATTCCAAATGTTTCCGGTTTGGATCTGCATAGGCTTTCTGTCTTTCGCGAGCTGCTTCGATGCGTTTTTGAATCTGCGCAATCTTGTCTGTCGTCTCTTGGACGATTTCGGGACCAACAAGCTGCCTATCACCTGCGTCAGCCCAGCATAGGGGTGATCGACACTTGCGTCCGTAAAGAGCCTCAAATGGCGCGGCTCCAATACTGGTGTGGTAGTTGTTGTTGTATGAAAATTCAACCAGTGGCAAATGCTTATCCCAGCTACCGCCCAAATCCATAACACATGCTCTCAGCATATCTTCCAAGGTCTGAATAGTCCGCTCGCTTTGACCATCGGTCTGAGGGTGAAATGCAGTGCTCAGATTTAATTGTGAGCCAAAAGCTTCTTGGAAGGATTGCCAAATCCTTGATATGAAACGTCCATCTCTATCAGAGATGATCGAGAGAGGCACTCCATGACGTGCGATGATCTCTCGCATGTATACTTCTGCCAGTTTGCTGGTGTTATCCTTCTCTTTGATTGGCAGAAAGTGTGCGGACTTTGTTAGGCGGTCAACTATCACCCAAATAGTGTCATGACCTCTTGCCGTTCTTGGAAACTTTGTAATAAAATCCATGGAGATTTGTTCCCATTTCCACTTGGGAATCTCAGGTTGTTGCAGAAGTCCTGAAGGCTTCTGGTATTCCACTTTCACCTTAGCGCACGTTAGACACTTGTTCACATAAACAGCAACATCACCCTTCATCCTAGGCCACCAATAGTAATCCTTGAGATCTTGGTACATCTTATCCGCTCCTGGATGGATAGAGTACCGCGATTTGTGAGCTTTATCAAAAACAACTTTCCTTAAACCACCAAACAGAGGAACCCAAATCCTTTTCTCAAAACATAACGTTCCTTCCTCGTTTGGCACCAATAGCTTCTCCATCCCACGGAGATATTCTTCTTCAAGATTTCTTTCCTTAAGAGCTTCTTTCTGCGCGGCACGAATGCGCAAGGAAAGATCGGTTTGGATAATCATTTCTAAAGCCCTAACCCTTATGGGCTTGATCCTCTCTTTTCGACTTAGGGCGTCGGCAACCACATTCGCCTTCCCTGGATGATACCTTATCTCGCAATCGTAATCATTCAACAACTCAACCCATCGTCTTTGTCTCATATTCAACTCCTTCTGGTTGAATATGTGTTGTAGGCTCTTATGATCTGTAAAAATTGTACATTTCGTACCATATAGGTAGTGTCTCCAGATCTTTAAAGCAAATATCACTGCGCCTAGCTCCAAATCGTGCGTGGTATAGTTCTTCTCATGTACCTTCAACTGACGTGATGCGTAAGCAATAACCTTCTGGCGTTGCATCAACACACAACCCAATCCTTGACGCGAGGCGTCATAGTATACCACGAAATCGTCAGTACCTTCCGGTAGTGCTAGTGTTGGATCGTTGTATGACCCGATTGAGTCGATCAGAAGAGTTTAAGTCCAGTTCAAAGGCGGAATCAGAGAACTAGACATGAACACAGCTTGTTAATCTTTAATCTGTCAATTATATTGCTTTTAACACTGATTACAACCTGACAGAAAATTGGCAGCACTTCGTTACACTTTCAGAAGTCGCGTACCAAGTGAAATGACAAGTGCCCTATATATAGAGGTTAAGATTTCGCTTGAGAGTAACCTGAACCAGTTGAAGCGAACCAGTTGAAGCGAACCAGTTGAAGCGAAATCTGATGTGTATGATTTCGCTTGAACTTGTCACAAGTTCACTTCAAGCGAAATCTTCACTTAAACCTCATTTCTCAGTTTCTCGAACCTCGTGCACTGATAATCCTATCCTATTACATGATACAAGATGAAGTCAATAGACGTAGTGCACTAACAGACTCCCCCTCGGATATTGACGAAGTCTTCAGTGACTATTCTTCAATATGACACATCTTCAGTCTTGATCATTCTGCATCCTCACTTAGATTATAACATTGTAAGCATCCAACTATCTCTTCTTCTATCAGCTTCAGGCTCCCCCTTTCATCAAGCTTCCGTGCTTTGGGATCGACACCTAGCTTTCCAGATATAAGCTCCTAACTTTCAGTTTGTCTTCAGACTCCCCCTTAGACTCTGCTTTCGGGATCATAGTCTGGACTATCTGCAATCACTCATACGTTTATAAGTAACAACATTTTAGACTATCCAGGAATCATAACCTGGCAATTCCAATCAAATTCTCTAATCCACTCCCCCTATCAACAAACTGTATAGATTTAGCAATATTAAAGAATCCAACTCCCTCACAGTTAATCATCCAAGTTCAAGTTAATGACCTTGGAGATATCACAAACTGTTTTTGAATTTTTGATTTTAAATCAAGTTTCAATTTAATGAACTTGTTTTATTTTTAGAAACACAATCAACATACTTAGATTTTGAAACTCAGCACTCAGATATCAGTTGTCGAAAATAAAGCAGAAATCAAAATCTTTTTGTATTTTCTGAAAATATAAAGCAATAAAGAAATATGTACAAACATATTTACAGACAATATTTTTGTTTGAGTATGCGTCAGAGTATCATATCAGTTTATGACAAGTCACAAGTACCGTTGAGCTTAAAATCACATTACGCATTAAACAATTCACTTAGATTGTCGATATACTGATCCACTTAAATTTTCACACAAATTTCAACTGATTCAGGATACGAATTAGGTGTATTAAGAACTTAAACCTATTCATGTGTCCCACCTCTTGAATATACTCCCGTATCCAGAATCCCAATAATCAGTCTTACAGGTGAGTATACTACAATGATATCTGTACATAAATTAGGTATGCGAGGGCCGAGGGATCTCAGGTCGATACTTCCGTATACGCAGAGAGATATCAGCTTCGACTTTTCAGTGTGTCCCCTTTAGAGGATCTTTTTGCTTACAACAGCAGCATATATCAATTTTATTGTTTCAGCATGCTGAGGGTTTAATGCTGTGTTTCAAGCATTGCAGAAAGCATTATCCAAGGACTAGGTCAGAACTACCGTTCAGCAGAAGTCCCGGAATAATACCCCAGACATCATTGAGTATAAAGACCTAGTATATCAGATTAAGAGACCTTTCAAACGAGATTTCAGGGGTTACCTATATATCCAAGTAGTGTTCCCCACGAAATAAGCAAGTGTTTGAATTTAGGTTTATATCCCGAAAAAGTTTACTAAATGTATAAAAATCTACCGACACATCCACGGTGAGATCGTTTAACACATTTAAACTTTCCATTTCTTTAGCATACTGTAACTGTCTACTGATGTACTATCATTTCCTCTTTTTACGCAAAAACTCAATTTTTGAATTTTATCATGTTTTTGACTTTTTCAAATTTTCAAATGTTTTTGTATTTTCTAACAATATTACTCCCCCTAAAATGCAAAATCATATAAAGAAAATTTGACAACCAATACTGATAGCTTTGTTTCGCCATCCATTTTCTGCATCTCATGCTCTGTTTTGCAGAAAATATAACATACCCCCATGATTTACAACCCATTGATCTTAACAGTTTGAAAACCGTTTTTCAATCTGATGAAAGTAATCATGTTTGTTCAGCCGTGAGGGTTTCGGCATATTCAATCAACACTCCCTTTACAACAAACTATTTTCCCATAATGATTTCAAAACACTTAAGTTTGTTTTAATCAGAATGGTTTTTCCGAAAAAATTAGTTTGTTTACCCATCACTTGTGGGTTTGGGGTTATCTCATCACCTTGTTCTCTTTAAAACCTTTTTGTACAGATTTTAACAATATAAGATCAAACACCACAATCACTTGTAGAAAATCAAGTACAACTTAATGTCCTTGATTGACCACTAGAAAGACGAAATATCACAGTTACCATCCTGTGAATTTCTCAAGAATGATGCCGATACCTGCTTCACACTTACCAACCTGGAAGCTCCGGCAAGTCAGATTTTTCTATTTGAAAAGTTTCACCCAAGCCTGACTGTCCTTGGGTGTATTTTGAGCTTTTCTCTTTTCTTCATAAAACTCTTTCACTCCTTTTTCCTTACCATCAACCATCTTACTAAAAATATGTTTAACATTTCTATTAAACATTTTTCCAGCATCAACACCTTTTGATTTTGTGTTTGTGGCTTGTAATGGAGGAAATTTTTCATCATTCATCAAAAGAACAGTTTCTTCCTTCTTTACCTCAACTTGTGGCTCCTCTGATTTTGTGAAATCAGATTCATTGCCCAAACTTGGCTTATCTGACTTAGATGAGTCAGATTCATCGCCTGATGGTGGCTTGTCTGACTTTGAAACATCAGATTCATCGCCGACCATTTTCTTCTTTTCCTTTTTCTCTTTTGTCCTCAGATTTGTATCTGAAGAATTCGATTTGCTTGACTTTGCTGTCGAGTGAATCGATTCATCAGAACTTTTATTCGAACCAACCCGTGAACCCGAAGACAAAATCTTCTCAAGATACTCTCTCGCCTTCTTCCTTTTCTTTCGTAGTCTATCTTTCTGCCCCTGTGAAAGTTTAACTTTCTTTTCTTGAATTGTCTGATCCTGAACTTTAGGTTTTAGAACCTTCTGTTCATGGGGCTTGACGTTGACTGGCTTCTTTACCGTTCTTTGAGATTCAACCCTCGATCTTCCCATCGATCTCCTTGGGCAATCTCTGGCAATATGACCTTTGATATGGCAATTATAGCATCTTCTTGTATCAAAATTCCAAATCTGGCAGTTAACAGCAATGCGTCCTCTAACACCACAGGTGTAACACACTCTGTTATCGTACCATCCACTTTTGTCAGTCCAAACCTTCAGATCATAACATTGTTTGGCTTGGTTATAGTCATTTCTCCTCTTCAATACTGGATTTGTCTTTTGAGCACTGTGGTCAAACCTGCACCACTTATTACCAACACTTTGTGAGTTTTCATTTACAAATTTTTGTGATTTTTTATAATGATTGGATGATTTATCTGATGAGCTTTTAATTTCAATTTTAGAATTTTCCAAATTTTTAACTTTTTGTTTCTGTTCTACACTCTTCTTAACAGGTTTTTGTTTAGAACGTTCACATGTTTCAGTAGATTGCAAAACAGTATTTTTAAATTTTTCTTGTAAATCTAAAAATATTTTTCTTTTCTTTTCTTTTTCATCATCAGATATCTCATCACAATCTTCAACTTTGACATTTTCAATTTTCAAATTGATTGGTTTTGGACAAACATGTGATGTAGAAGTCACAAAACCTTTCAATTTTACTTCAAGCTCTTTGATTTTAGTCCGAGCTTTTTCAGCTTCTTTTTCAAGCTGAATGATTTTAGCAAGATGAGAATTGATTTCAATTTGTTTTTCAAGATTATCTTTACCAAAAACATCTCTCTCATCTTCTAAAATCTTTAACTGACTTTTGAAATCATTTTCAAATTTTAATTTTTCATTTTCAAACTCTTTTTCTTTTTCTTTCAAAATCTTATTTTCTGATGTCAAACTGTTCAAATCACTAAGCAGTTTGACATTTTCAGACTTCAAATTTTCACCAATTCCCTGCAACATAAGAATCTGGTTATCATCAGTTTGCTTCTCATCTCTCAACTTCTCGACTTCTGATGTTAAACTTTCTGCATTCATCAAAAGTTTGTCATTTTCAGCCTTAAAGTTGTCACATTTAGAGCACACTGATTCTGAACTTGAAGATCCAAGCTTCAAAGATTCTTCGTTCTTTGGAATATCCTTTGTTTCCATCTTATATGTTCCTGCACAAAAGAGTTTAACGAAATCAAAAGGATTCATACTTTCATCAATATAACATTTCCTTTTAATATCATATTTCAAAATACTCTTTGTTTCAAGACACACACTAATTCTTTTATCAATTTCAGTAAAAACATCCAATTCCAATTTTTGTAAATTCTTTTCCATTTTGGTCAAAATTTCCTTCTTTTTCCTAGTTTCATTACGAAACTCTCCATTAACCTCATTAAAGAACTGTGTTGGATAAAGTTCTTGAAAAAAATCTTCCCTTTTTAGATCAACCAAGAATTTATCCCATTTAGCAGGTAATGCATTTGCCAATTTCAATATATGTTCATCATTTGATATTCTAATATTCTTGTTTCTCAAACTGTCCATTAAATTTTTAAACCGTATTTCCAACTCATCCAACGTTTCATCCTTTCGACACATGAAATATTCAAATCTTTCAACTAAAACCTCCTTTTTCTCAGAAGAAGAACAACAAGTCCAATTGTTCATTCTTTCAAATTTAATGTTTTCCAGTTCATCAAACATTTTTAATCCTTGGTATTTGTGCCTTGTAAATCACCTCAAATCACCTGCAAACAATCAAACAAACAATCAGTATACACAATAATATCCTGAAGCAAACTGATACACAGTTGACGTGGAATGATCCGACACAAAATTCCACTTTTCAAGCGAAATAAGAATTCCAATCGAAATCACTTGTTAAACAGTTGAAGCGAAATCAACTGTTTGCCTCTTGAAGCGAAAACAACTGTTAACTACTTGAAGCGAAATCAGTACTATTATGTTCAAGCGAAACTTTCAAGTAATCACTTTCTGAAGCGAAATACTGAAGCGAAATCCTTCAAGCGAAAACCAGCAACTCTATTTCGCTTCAGATGAACTCAAGCGACATTCAAAATCACAACACTATTTCGCTTCAGATGTTCAAGCGAAACAGTCCAAACAGTCTGATTTGAAGCGAAATCAATTATATCCTTCGAACACTATTCAAGCGAAATCTAGTTTTTGATTCAATTCAGTCACTTTTAATGCGAATTTCGGTCTCAAACTTTCAAGGCTTTGTTAAACTGTTGTTTTGCATGTTCGGTGAGAAGTTCAATCCATTTTGACCATAAAATTTCGTTCATTATGAAAAAGAAGGTGTAGAAGTCAGAATCTAATTGCAATCGAGCTAAACTCTTCCTCCTGAGCTCTGATACCACTTGTTGGATCGTTGTATGACCCGATTGAGTCGATCAGAAGAGTTTAAGTCCAGTTCAAAGGCGGAATCAGAGAACTAGACATGAACACAACTTGTTAATCTTTAATCTGTCAATTATATTGCTTTTAACACTGATTACAACCTGACAGAAAATTGGCAGCACTTCGTTACACTTTCAGAAGTCGCGTACCAAGTGAAATGACAAGTGCCCTATATATAGAGGTTAAGATTTCGCTTGAGAGTAACCTGAACCAGTTGAAGCGAACCAGTTGAAGCGAACCAGTTGAAGCGAAATCTGATGTGTATGATTTCGCTTGAACTTGTCACAACTTCACTTCAAGCGAAATCTTCACTTAAACCTCATTTCTCAGTTTCTCGAACCTCGTGCACTGATAATCCTATCCTATTACATGATACAAGACGAAGTCAATAGACGTAGTGCACTAACAGCTAGGATTGGCGCATTGCAGAGCTTATCCTTCAACAGCTGAAACGCTTCTTCCTGTTTGATTCCCCAATCAAACTTCTTATCTTTCTGGGTGAGGAGCATCAATGGTTGAGCGATCTTCGAAAAATCCTCAATGAACCTTCGATAGTAGCCAGCCAAACCCAAGAATTGTCGAATCTCGGTTGGCGTCTTTGGCGTTTCCCAACTCTTGATCGCTTCGATCTTGGTGGGATCCACATGGATTCCATCTCCATTTACCACATGACCAAGAAATTGGACTTCACGTAGCCAAAATCCGCACTTAGAGAATTTGGCATACAGCTGTTCTTTCTTGAGCAGCTCCAAAATAGCTCTTAGATGCTGTTCGTGCTCAGCCTTTGTCCTTGAATAAGTCAAGATGTCGTCGATAAACACACTCACGAACTTGTCCAAGTACGGCTTGCAAACTCTATTCATCAAGTCCATAAAGACTGCAGGTGCGTTTGTCAACCCAAACGGTATAACAAGGAACTCGTAGTGTCCGTAACGAGTTCTGAAGGCTGTCTTCGGGATACTCTCCTCTTGTATCCTTAACTGATGGTATCCAGATCGCAAATCGATCTTTGAGTAAAAGCTTGAACCTTGCAGTTGATCAAACAGATCATCAATTCTTGGCAGAGGATATCTATTCTTGATCGTCAGCTTGTTCAGCTCCCGGTAGTCGATGCATATTCAAAAGCTACCGTCCTTCTTCTTGACAAACAGGACCGGAGCTCCCCAAGGCGAGAAGCTTGGTCGGATAAATCCTTTGTCTAACAACTCTTGAAGTTGTGTCGACAATTCTTGCATCTCAGACGGGGCAAGTCTATAAGGTGCCTTAGCCACAGGCGCGGCGCCTGGGACCAAATCGATGTGAAACTCCACTTGCCTCTGAGGTGGCAGTCCAGGCAAGTCCTCCGGGAAAACTTCCGGATACTCCCTCACGACAGGGATGTCTTCGATCTTTGGTTCTGCAGCTTTCTTGTCTACAATGTGTGCCAGGAAGGCAGCACATCCCTTTTGTAAACACTTACGAGCTTTCAGGCAACTGATAATTCTTAAAGGCGTATCACCCTTTTCATTGGCTTCATTGGCTTCTACTAACTTCCCATTAGCCAATTCGATTGAGTAGGGAATATCTAACTTACTAGCGGCTAAACCAAGCATATTCTTAAATTCTAACGATACGAAGCTATAGTCGGCACCAGTATCAAATAAAACGGATGCATAGCATTGGTTTACAGGGAACGTACCAGTAACGACATTGGGATCCTGGCGCGCTTCCCTTGCTTCGATATTGAACACTCTTCCACGGGCTTGGTTCAACTCTGGGCAGTTCCTCTTAAAGTGCCCGATATCTCCACAGTTAAAGCATCCAGGTCTTTTCCCGTTTCCACCTCCATTTCCAGCTTGGTTATTCCTTTGGTTATGATTCACAGCGCCCGCTTGATTCACATTGTTGCCTCGATTCCCATTACCTCCATTGTTTCCTTGTGGGCGATTTCCAATTCCACCCCGGTTATTGTTTCTGTTTCCAAATCCTCCTTGGCCTCCCTGGCCAACAGTGGCCCAACAAGAATCCTTCAAGTGGCCAGGTTTCCCACACGCTTCACATACCTTCAAACCACATCGGCCAGAATGGTGACGCTGGCAGGTGTTGCACTTGGGCTGGGTGCCCATATATCCCTTTCCTTTCTTCCCACCACTAGCTGTAACCTGAGCTGGCGCGTTTGGCTCTCCTTTCTTAACAACACCGCTAGTGCCTTGTTTGAAGTTCGAGAACTTTCGTTTGTTACCTCCGGATGACTCGACGTGAGTCTCTTTCTTCCTGGTCTCGATCTCATCGAACTTGTTCAGGCGGATAGCCTCCTCAGTGAGAGCCACGCTCAAATCGATTGCCTCAGTAATGGTTGCAGGCTTGGAGGAGGTCACCATACTTATGATTTGAGGAGCTAATCCCCAAATGAAGCGTTCAATCCGCTTGAATTCTGGAGTGACCATATAGGGTACCACATGCGACAGGTCGTGAAACCTCTTAACATATTCCGCGATCTTCGGACCTTCCATCTTCAAATGCCAGAACTCAGTTTCCAATCTTTGGATTCCAGCGCGAGAACAATACTTTTTGCACATTAGTTCCTTCAGTTCGGTCCATGTTAGTGCGTAGGCAGCAGCTTCCCCAAGTGTCTGCACTTGCAAATTCCACCAAGATAGGGCTCCATCCAAAAATAGCCCAGAAATGTAAGTGACTTGCTGTTCTGGTGCACATTTGCTCATGCGGAGAACAGATTCAGTCTTCTCGGCCCAACGAACAAAAGCGACAGCACCTCCGGTGCCATCAAAGTTGACAGGCTTGCAGTCTAGAAACTGCTTGTAGGTGCACCCATGAGGTGGATTGTTGTTGCCATTGTTGTTTGAGCTGCTTCCGCTAGGTCCTCCTTGCGAGGCGGCGTATTGCGCGATGGCAGTAGCGATGACTTGTTGGAGTTCTGCCTCATTGGTAGGCATCGGCGTTTGACGTCTCGGTGGCATCTTCTAAAAGATGGGTTCACGTTGGTCAGGCCATAATAAAGCGTACGTATGTAATGATAGTAATAGTACATAACATCTCATGTTATAATCATATTAATCACACAACATCCCATGTTATAAAACATAAATAATCAATCAAACATCACATATGATGAGAATACTTCGATTGCATTGCCAAAATCGGGACCACATGGTAGAGTGTACAAGTACATAATAGTGTCATATGTCATCATCGACTAAGGGCTACATCACCCCAGTCCAAAAGAATATCAAATCAGTGTCAATACATCCCATATACATGATCAACAAAAGTCAGAATCAGAATGCAGTCTCCAAAAATGTTGTGTGGTCAGAGCAATCGCCGTATTCTCACCAACGTCCACCCATACTGTACTAAAGATGCCCTAAACTGATGGCGGTGGAGGAGGGGGGAAATGGGTGTAGAACAAACGTCGCAAATGGAGCCAGTCCTCCTCCATGGCTCTCTGGGTATGCAACCAAGAAGCAACCTGCTGCTCAAGTGCCAAAAGGCGTGCAGCATAGTCAGGTAACAATGGTCGAGGGTGCTGCGAAGAAGCAATGTGGGTCTGACCCTGACACTGGCACGGCGGTGGCTGAGCTCTCTCAAGCTCCTGAATGCGCCGTGTGAGTGCCTCCTGCTGGACAACAAACGACATCAGAACGTCCTCAATAGAATACCCCATATGGAAAGGATGGTAGGGGTCGGTCGGTGGCATAACAAGCGGTGACGTCCAGAGAAACGGCTCGCTGGCTGGATCAAAAGGTGGCACAAAGAATGGTAGTGCAGGGGGAATAGCAGATGAAGACTGTGGCATAACTGGAATAGATGTCGGCATATGTCCAAAGGGATGAGCCGAAGAACCCTCTCCAGGTCGAGCTGGAGGTGTGTACTGTGCAAATGAAAAAGAGAAATCAACGTGACATGCATCGGTGGTATGAGGAGGAATAGGTGGAAGCTCATCATCCGCAGGAATCCACCCATGTTGGGCGTGCTCATCTCGTGGGTCAATCTGTGCCTCAAAAGGTGCTCGATCAAACTGTACAGGCATAGGGTCAAGGTGGGGTGCAACAAGAGGGTCAGCAGGTATATCAGCGATAAGTGGGGGATCAACATGATCAGCAGCAATAACATGGTCACCCTCCAGTAGCGGTGCATCAGCAGGGTGATCATCAATGGGTAGGTCAGCAATCACAGGATCAATGGGCATGCCAGCATGAACAGGGTCATGCTCAAACACTAGGTCAGGAGCAGCTACTGGCTCAAGGGCCATGGCAGGCTCGGGGTCAACGAACTCCATATCAAAATCTGCATGATCAGCGAATGCAGGGTCAACTGGGTCTACTGGGTCAACCATAGGCTGATCCAAGTGGATGTACTCTATCTCCTGGTCCGGGTCAAATCCAGGGGGAAAAACAGGGTCTGAATCCTCATCGAGGTCGTGATCGAAAACAAATCTAGGAGCAGAGATAGCAGATGATGCCCTGTCAGGATCTGAACCGTGTGAATAGTGTTGTGCGCTCCGAGTGTGTGACGGTGCGGAGGCCACAGACTCGAAGGAGTCTGGAGCGGGTGAGTGTGCAGGTGACTCCTCAGCTGGAGCATCTGCGAGTAACAAAAGACCACCGTCAGCTAGAAGGGCCTCGCCCTCAACATCGTCCTACAGGGGCTCATCATCAAACAGATCGACGTCGTCGTCAACGTCGGCGTCGAGGAGCATATCGTAAGCAGGATAAACGGCCAAAGGTATGGGAGCAGGGATCTCTACGAGTGGTATGAAGACTGCTCTTGAGCTTTGAAGTTTAGATCATAGTTCACAAATGGTGAAGGCTTGTTTGATTTGTCACACCCTGGCTTTGCGGAAGCGTGGTTATTTTGGTGTGACTTCTTAATACCATAGCTTAATCATAACAAGCTATATGAAATAAAAACCATGCAAGATCATCCATTAAAATAAGTTTGAAGAGTAAAGAACCACAACATTGTCTTAACAGATATCACATCCTAACAAACATAAACAGTGTTCAAAAGACACAACACCAACAAGAAATAAACACAGTTTAAGAACTGTGACTCGTCCAGGAAAAAGTCACATCCCTTAAACTCAGATGACCTTGAAACTAATGCAGCTGGAAAACGTTCATACCGTGCCAGATCCTTTAGTTCCCTGAAATACATGTAAGTTGAAAAATCAACAATAATGTTGAGCGAGTTCATGTGTAAGTGAGTAAATAAACCTTTGTATGTATAAAAACCCTGGTATGTAGCAAATAAGGAAAAAGACATCACCAATGATTTGCAAGGCCATTGATATGTGTGAAGTGCAAGTAGGAAGACTCAAACCTAGCAGATTTATGCGTTGGGTACAAAGTCACCCCGAGGTCCGTTCTGTTTGGGCCTGGGGCTGGGCTCGCTACACCCAGATAGATCTACCGCTCCTGCCCCTCGGTCCTACCCTGAGGATTAATGGCCTCAAGTTTCCGCCTACCCACTCACATGATCTGAATAATAACCCTCCTTACGCTAACCATACCATGTAAGAAATATTCGTAATCATAGTAACATGTATTTCACCCCCGCAGTTTAGAAAACTGAAAACAGTTAGAGAAAAGGGGGACATGAACTCACAGTGGTGCGTCTCTACCAAGTATATCTCCTGATCAAGCAGCTGTGCGACGACCTACACGTACTAAATCTATTAGGCGGACGGCCGTGCCTTAGCTTAAGGTTTAAGTTTTTGGGAAATAGTTAGACAACTATTTCGTGTTTATATTTTTGTAAATACTTGGTAATTATTCTCCTTCCCAAGGATGGGGGATTTAATACATGTGTGTTCGTAAAATTCGAAATATATTATTAAGTCTCACTTAAAATATATTTTAATTCTAACTCCAAAATATAAATATTTTCCCAAAAATATTATATTTTAATACATATGATTTTCCCAAAATAATACCTTGACAAAAATACGCGCTCATAAATATTTTCTTAAAATGCGTAAGTTACGTTTTAAAGATCGGGTGGTAATAACTATACCGTTGTAACTTAAATATTTATCGTGAAGGCGTTCGGATTATTTTGGAATCGTTAACATTTGGTAATATTATTTTTACCCTAAAAATAATATTTGTATAGTTCACAAAATAATCATAGAAATTCACACAGGTGTTGTTATGAAAATATATACTAAGTATATATTTATCAAGTTTTATTTTGTGAAATCCCACCTCCGATATTTTGTAAATAAAGTCGTGGCGAAATCTATAATTCGAAAATAAGTCTAAAATGTATTTCTAACACTTGTAGTGAAAATATTTCTAAGTGTTAGGTTTTTGGAAAAATTTCGCCAGAGTTTCCCCTGTAACTGGAGGTGGCCACGCTTTCAAGCGTATCATTTTCTTTTAAGATTCAAATCAAAAATTTTCTCATTCAACCAAAACAATATCCAAAGCATCAACTAGTCAAAATATATATAAATCGCAAAAATTACATGAACTTGAAGTTTATCCAAAAATATGAAGTAAATCCCATTACTTTTAGTGGATCTTTTGTATAAATCAATCCGGTTTCGTAAAAGTCTCGTTTTTAACGAAATTCCATCTTTACAACTTCTTGTAGAATTTGACAAAACTAGTTCTTTGTCGGAATTTAGTGTTACACAAGTGTCTACACACTTGTGTGTTTAAAAATCATTCTTGTTCGTGTAAGATCCGGTTTTAGAAAATATGATTTCTTTGACACTTGGTCCTTTGAAAATACCGTTTGTAGATCCGTAGATCTACTAGTTTAAAACACTATTTCGTAAGAAAAATCGATTTTTCACAAGTTCATGTTTAGTGTGTGGTAGAGTTTCATCATTTAACCCTTTTTATACTCAAACAACTCTTATGTCATGATCCATGATCATGACCAATCCGGGTTAGACGATGATCCGAGCTACCACATCATAGATCGGCACTAAATAGTTACCCAAAACAAGTCTTACTAGATTTACACAACATCATAGCTTTTAACCATCATTTTTAACATTTTTGTAGACTTTTAACACTTCATCTTTCAAGTTCACGAGTTTTAACCGTCATATCTTATTTTAACCACTTTAAAATAGATCGAGAGTGTGTTTCAAGCAACTTACTACTAGCTCGAGGCTAGGGAAGAATCTAGTCGAAGAATGAGTGGATAAAAGCAATGAGAAGAGGTCCTTCATGTTCCGAATGCACCAAGCCTCCTCGTATGTGATCCTTAACACTTGTATGCTCTTGGAATAGCTTGATCAAGACTCGAAAATGGATGGATGGTTGTGGGTGTGTTCGGCCGAGAGCCAAAGAGAGAGGGAGAGAGTGTGTGTTGGTGAGTTGAGTGTGTGAAGGTTATGTTGGTTTAAGCTTGGTTCTTATAGACAAAACTCAAGATCATTAACCATTGGATCATATGTCTAATTGATATTAGGCAAGAGTGATTATTTTAATCATAAATAGGACAAGGGTGTCCCCCTAGGGGACGAGTTCGGTTGAGGGGGGGGGGGGTCTCCTAGTTAGATTTCAACCATTAGTTAGCCAATAGTTAGGTTAGTTAAGTTAAGTAGGAACTTAATCCGGTTACTAATGTGTTATGCATTACAGTGGGTGTTAGGGTATTCGGGGACCCTAACTGGCTCAGAAAAAGATAAACAATGTTAATGGCAATATTTTTTATGTTCCGGGTAAAGTCCGGTTGTTCGGTTGGATAGTGATCCGTTAAAGTGCTTAGCAAAGCTTTAAAGTGTCGTTATTATTATTTTTAGTGACGCAACTTATTCCCAACACTTTGGAAAGTGTCTAGTAATGTTTTTCTCATGTTTTGGCACTTTATTAGTTAGCTAGATGCTGAATTTTAAATTAAAGTGCTGAATTTTGTACTTAAAGTACGTTTTAGGCACATCCGGTCACTGTAATCTCATTCCTAGTGACGCAGTTCTACAACCCTTATATCCCTACACTCACCACTAGTGTAGCAAACTATCTCAGGCTCTTACAGGCCTTAGAGGCAGTACCTGCCTGGTGCTAGTTATGACAGCACGTTTAGTAGGTTATCCGTTCATTGTGCTACTGTGCTTTTGGTGCATCAAGGTTGTCACAAAGGTGCTGTAAGCAAAACATGGAGTGACAGCAAGTAAAGTATGATGCAAGTAAGTACATGTATCAGCATTCAAGTAGCAGTTTATCCACAAGTTCAAGTAAGCACAGTAATTAAGCAGTAATTAATTATTAATTAAGTCGTACGGATACCTAGTTTAGTGAGGGTTGTCACATGATTGTGGTGTGTTTGTGGAACCACCTGAATTTGCATCAGCACTAAAACCCGTCTGTATCTTTGGACTTTGATTTGTTGCTACAGGAATACCTCCTTTGTAATACAGAGATATGTCTTGCTGCACATTTGTTGAATTCATTTGTTTAATCTTTGTTAGTTCCAATTCATGTGCCTCAATTTTCTCAATGAAACCACTCAGATTCATACTAGCAAAACTTGTATTGTTCTTTAACACCATCAGATACGTTCCCCACTCATCATAAGGTAATGCGTCTGCTAATTTGTCGATCCACTCTTCGTTTGTCTTGGTTATCTTCAATCTTCCCATCTCCAAAACCAAATGGCAGTATCGTTCAATCAATTGCTTTGTGGTTTCCCCTTTCATTCCCGTGAAAATGTCAAACTGCTTGTTTATCAAAGCCTTCTTGCTTTTCATCATCTCTCCACTTCCTTCAAACTTTGTCAACAATTTATCCCAAAGGGATTTTGAATTATCTTCATGCTGTAACAGTACCAAGATATCCTCCTTAATTGCTTGTTGAAGGATGCTCATCATTTTCTTTTCAGCCTTAAAGTCTGCTTGTTCCGTTTGAGTCAAACTTCCAATTACTTTCGCATGACCCATACCATCTACAGGAGGTACATATTTTGTATCAATCTTCAACCAGCAATCAAAATGATTAGCTTGAACCCAAGTTTTAAATCTTCCTGCCCAACTCGAATATTCGTCGATGTTCATGAGTTTAGGGGGCTTTTGCATCGTTCCCAATTCGTTCTCCATGTTGACGTTTTGCATAACACTACCCGAGGTTTGTCCTGCTACCATACCACTGCCCGAGAAGAAGTTGTAAAAATCTTGATTTTCCATTTTTAGAAATTTACCAAATAGATTTTAAGTTTTTCAAACACACACTTTTCACAAAATCAGACGATCGAACAAAATCACGAACACTATGGACTTCTCAAAATACTCAAGCAAAATCACTTGAATACTTCAAGCGAAAACACCAATATACTCAAGCGAAATCCACAATTTCGCTTCAAAATACTATCTCGGAATATTTCAAGCGAAATTCACAATTTCGCTTCAAACCAACAACGACTTTTCAAGCTAAATCAGATTATTTCAAGCGAAATCCACAATTTCGCTTCAAAATACCAACACTTTCAAGTGAAATGTAATTGCTCGTTCAAGCGAAAACTGATTTTCAGGTCATTTTTATCTGTTTTAGACTGAATTTTAAGCTAATACTCTCAAGGATTTGTTAAAACTCACTTTTACATATACTGTAAAAAAACTCAGTCCATTTTGTCTGTGTCAAAGTCCAGAAATCAAATTTTGTGTAGAAAAACCAACTGATTCAGGTGTATTTACTCCTAACTGGCTCTGATACCAATTGTAGGATCGATTTGACCGATCAAATGAGTCAATTTGAGTGAATACACACTATTTAAGTGGGGGAAACACCTAAACAGTTTAGAATCAGATAGAACGGAGTAGAAAAAACAGAAGAATATCACTTTAATACTCGTTTCTCATTAAAACATTCACTTGACAAACCGGCAGCAATTCGGTACAACTTTTTGGAATGCATACCAAATGAGAAAACAACACACCTATATATAACCTTCAGATTTCGCTTGAACATGTCTCAAGCGAAACCTTAACATGTGATTTCGCTTGAGATTAACAAAACATGCTTTCAAGCGAAATTTCTAACATATAAGCTTAAACTTTCATATAGACCCCTGTACTATACAAACTTGACATATATAGACCCCTAGACTAAGACGTAGGCTTTAGACATCGTGTACCAACATAAAGCAAAGCCTTGTTTATATAACACAAGGTTGCAACTTGGGTTAGGGATTCCTACATGGGCAAAGCCCAATTCGTCCCCCTTGTCCCATATGTATGGGTTTAGTTAGCCCAAACATTACAACTAACTATTACAAAGCTAAACCCGCTAACCGTTTAACATTTAACTAATTACAAGATATCCAAAGACCAAATCTAAGCTGTTGTCACAAATATGCACCAACAAACTCCCCCTTGACAATAGCTTCATTAAATAACTTTGTCTTCAGTCATCTTGCAATCTTCATGTAATCTTGAAATGTCTTTGGTCTTTGGATAGCTTCAGCTTTAACAGCTTCTGTCAGCAACAGACTCCCCTAAGCTGATGCATCCAATCACCAAATCTTCAAAATCGTTAGCATTTGAGTAAACTCCAGTTCAGCATTTGCATATCAATCTTCAAACTCTTCAACTTTGTCTGCAATGTAGAAAGGAGGTTCTACCATGCATCCAATCAAACTCTCACCTTCTCAGCACATTATCTTCTCAACAACACACTGCTTCAATATGTATACTATAAAACAAACATCTCGAGAAACCATAAGAATTTTTCAACAAAGTTAAATAAATTATTATTATTCAAGAGATAGTTAAACCAGAACACAGATTAAGCATTTTCCATTTATCACCAACACGCAAAAAAAATGTTTTGTCCAACACACAAGGACCTGCAATTAAAAATTTTGAACTCACTTTCTAACACCGTCTCCCCCTATCGGTAACAATTCCTCCAAGAATAACAGTTTTCTGTACATTAAGAATTTTAACAGAAAATGACACTATTTTTGGATTTTTGTATTTTCTGAAAGCAAGTAAATAATTAAAGCAGTAAACACTCTGTTTTTGTGAGAATCACTAGTAAGAAGTGTTAGTGCATGCGTCTGTCGACTTCGTCTTGTATCGAGTCTTAGTTTGTATTAGATAGATCAGGGCACGCAAAACGAGAAAATAGGTCAAAGGTTAATTTCGTACGAAATCTAATTTCGTATGGAATCTAATTTCGCTTGAGATGGTTCGTGCGAAATTAGCTGCTCTATAAATACCTGTCATGCCTTGTCATTTGTAACGATTCTGATTCCGGTAGCGAAGCTCTGCCAAAGTGTCTACAGCATTGTAATCGATCTTATATCAATCAAAAGACAGTTTAAAGTGTATATCTAGCTGAATTGAACTCGATACATCTGTTTCCGCCATTCGTATTGAGAAAAACTCTTCTGATCGACTCGTTCGGGTTAGAAAATGATCCTACAAGTGGTATCAGAGCTCAGGAGGAAGAGTTCATACCAATTGAGCAGCAAATTCTGATTTCTACACCTTCTTTTTCAATATTAACAAGTTCTTACGGTCAAAATGACTTGAATTTCACACATCATACGCGCAATAGTGTTTTTACAAACCCTTGAAAGTTTCAGACCTAAAATCGGACAAAAACCTGATCAATTTTGCCAAAACCAGCTCGAGATGATGACATCAGCAGTATTTCGCACGAAATAAGGTTCTTATTTCGCACGAAATAGCATTTTCAGGCTGATTTCGCACGAAATCACACAGGTTTAATAATTTCGCACCAAATCAACTATTTCGCTTGAGTATTTCGCACGAAATAATAGATTTCGTTTGAAATTGTGTTATTTCGCACGAAATAAGTAATTTCGCTTGAACTAATTTCGTTTGTGAGTGTCTTGCAGGTAATTTCGTTTGAAACTGATTGTTTGTGATTTTTTGAAAACCGAATTATGGAAGAGGAATTTTACAACGCATTTGCTACTCCGGTTACCCCGATTACTCTTGCACAGAACACGATGTTGGAAAATGAAAAGGGGACTATGCAAAAACCGCCTAAGCTCATGAACATTGAGGAGTATAAAGGTTGGGAAGGACGTTTTGAAAACTGGGTTCAAGCAAATTATTTGGATGCTTGGGAATGTGTTGAAACGAAATATATTAGACCGATGAATGATGATGAGGAGGTTATTGCAATTAAAGATTTAAGTGCCGAAGATAGAAAGAAATACAAAGATGAAAAAATGATCTTAAGTCTACTACAGCAAGCTGTGAAGGAAGATATCTTGGTTTTATTGCAACACAATGGAACTTCGTATTCAATATGGAAAGCATTAAGATCGAAGTTTGTTGGAAGCCAAGAGATGGTCAAGAACAAAAAGTCGCTTTTGAAGAAAGAATTCGATTTATTTCGTGGTTTGAAAACTGAGAGCACCAAGCAGATCATTGAAAGATACTGCAATTTGCTAGCTAACATGAAGAGGCTGAGCATCGATAAAGATAATGAGGAGTTGATTGAAAAACTAGCAGATGCATTGCCACATGAGACTTGGGGCACATATCTCATGATGTTAAGGAACAAGAAAGGGTTTAGCAGTCTGACATTGAGCAAGTTCATTGAGAAACTTGAAGCTCAGGAAATGGAACGAAGAAAGATATCAAGAATGAAAGATTTCGATGGTGAACAAGACATTGGACTTTATTACAAAGGTGGTGTCAGTGATAAAACCACAAACATGTCACCGAAGGTTGAAACTGCTTTCAATGCTAAGAGTTCATCAGGAGGTTCATCTAAAGGATCAAACAGCAAAATAAGTTTTTCATCATATCCATCTTTTGATCAGAATATTTCAGCAACAAAGTGTTAGGGGAGGATTTTCTAAATCCTAAGGATCATGGGTCCTCAACTGCTATCAGGATCATGGATCCTCAATTCTGTTTGAATTAAGGATCCTCAGCAGGTGTCGCAGGATCAGGATTCAGGATCACTATTATTATCCTACTACTAACAATTGTCTTTCTTGTATGTAAACTTGTTTTGCAGGAACGAGAGCATGGACCAAGTCTCACCGAAATTCCTGGAGTATATTCCCTCAATATTCCGCACGTGCTTGACCATTGTGAACGTTATGGAGATCGTGGTGAGAGTGCACGAATTGCGGATAGTTAGTTAGACTAGTTAATTTCTAATTTAAAATGGGGATGACAAGCTTGATAGAAGACTTAGCTAATTTTGGCATACACACACACTCGTAACAGCTCTCAGTTTGCTCTCAAGCAATACTTGGCGATTTCATACACTTTTTTGCACATTACACACTAGTGATCCTTGTAACAAGCTTGTTATCATCCCGAGTTGTAATCTTATCTTTGTTTAATCTTAGTTGGTGATCGGTAGGTTCCATCACCCGAGGTTTTCTATGCCGGAGATCAACTCTTGATCAAGGGCTTTTTCCTCGTATAAATCTCTGTGTCATTTGTTCATTACATTTCTGAGTGGTCCTTAATATTGTTCATTGATTCAAGCATCACACCTCACAACAAAAAGTTTGGTTGCATTATCTTTGCTTGATTTTTGACCAAAACAGTTTGGCGCCCACCGTGGGGCAATTGGTGCTTCGTTCTTGAGAAATTATTGTTCTTGTGATCATTTCGGTTCATTACAACCAAGCAGATGGCTTCTTCAACAAAGAACACATCAAGCTCTGTGCCGGCAATCAGTTCTTCACAGGGCGTTCCTCCTTTGCCTCCTCCACCTTCTGGATCCCAGAAGAATGCTGAAAATGCTGCGAAGAGACAAACCCCCATTTTCCCAAAACCACCAACTTCTTCTGTTTCCTCTAATCCTACTACTAATGATCTTTTTACTCTGATTTTGCAGATGAGAGATCGCATGCAAGAGCAGGACAAAATCAATGAGAGGATCCTCCAGGAGATTGGTGATATCAAGAAACAGAAGAAATCAGTGGAGGATCACTCTCCTCTGACACCATGATCATTGGATTTCGATACTCCAGCTATAACAGCCTTGCAAACTGTAGCTCCGGACATCCAGTATCAGAGTGGACCATCAGGAAGACGTTATGGAACAAAAACTATGAGTCAAGCATTTGGCTCTCACTTCCAGCCTCAAGGACCCTGTTTTCAGCAATCGGGATCCTCTTTTCAGCATCATGGATCCTTCGTCAGCTCAGGAGGATATTTGGGAATGCACACAGTTCAAGGATCCTCCCAGGTTCAAGGATCCTCCCAGGTTCAAGGATCCTCCCAGGTTCAAGGATCCTCCCAGGTCCAAGGATCCTCCATGGTTCCAGGATCCTCTCAGGTTCTAGGATCCTCTCAGCCCCAAGGATCCTTTCAGGTTCAAGGATCCTCTCAGCTTCAAGGATCCAACATCTTTCAGGATCAAGGATTCTTAAGAAGCATGCAGCCTCCAAGCTCGGATGTTCATCAAGGAGACTTCATACCAATACAGACCATTGCTTCCTCTGGTCCTTCAGTCATACCGGAATCCGTCAATATGGATTCACATCTGCAATTCCAAACTTGAATCACATGGGAGGTAACACTTTTAACAATTCATATAACACTAACAATGGCTCTATGCAGGATACAGGTATCAATCAGGCTATGGCTAGGGAGTTACAGAAGCTTAAGGATATAATATCCAGTGTACCAGGAGTGGTTAAACCCATTCCTGAAATTGCAGATGGTAGCCATAGCATATCTCGCTTTGCACCACCTATTTGTGATGCTGAGATACCCAAAAGGTTCCAGATACCAACTATGAAGCTATATGATGGTTCAACGGATCCAGAGGAACATGTAGCTCAATACAGGGAGAGGATGGAGATCAATCCAATTCCTGAAAGGTTAAAAGAAGCGTGTCTATGCAAGGGTTTTGGATCCACACTTACAGGATCTGCTCTTAAATGGCTGCTAAGTCTTCCCCATTACTCTATTACTTCATTTGCTATTCTAGTTAATTTGTTTAATAGTCAATTCTCTTGTAGTAGAAAATTTGAACGATTAACTAGTGACTTATATAGGGTAACACAAGGTCAAAATGAATCACTTAGAGATTACATAACTATGTTTAGTAAAGAATCCTTAGATATCCTAAACCTGGATATAGCCACGGTTGTGGAAGCCTTTAAAATGGGTTTGCTTAGGGATTCATTATTCTATGATGATCTTGTTATGCCCCCATGCAGGAATCTTGATGAAGTGAGAACCAGGGCCCTTAGATTCATCCGATTAGAGGATGATAAAAGGATCCAGGAGAGATTGACAGGATCCTCAAAACAGGAAAAGCAAGGATCCTACTTTAAAAATAACAAGTTCAAGTCCTACAACAAGTCTAACAACCAGAATGTGCATGCAGTAGAGCAAGAAGAGGATGATGAGGATTATCCTCCCATTTCTGAATACTGTTTTTCTGTTGATAACAATGAACTAATTCTTGCAATGCAGAATCTAGGTGAGAAAGCGAGATGGCCAAGGAAAAGTGATAAACCAGCCACAACAAAGGATAAATCCAAGTGGTGTGCATATCACGAGGATTTCGGGCATCTCACTGAAGAGTGTATTGCACTTAGAAAAGAAATTGGCTACTTGTTAAGTAAGGGGCACTTGAAGGAGCTTTTGGGAAGAAAGAAGTTAAGGATCCAGGATCCTGAAAGGATCCCAGAAAAGCTCCTGGTCCTCCAGCAGACGCACAAGTCATAAACTTCATATCCGGTGGATCAGACATTTGTGGTACTTCCTTTTCAGTAGCAAAAAGACATGCCAAGGAAACCAAGATGGATAATGGAGACAGACCCATCCGGACCTCCACTGTCACACAGGATAAAATTAAAACTTTTGATGAGGATGATCGTCTTGACGTTCAGGATCCTCATCATGATGGTCTTGTTATTACTCTATTCATTTCTAACCATTTTGTTCGCAGGATCCTGATAGATGGAGGAAGTTCAGTAAACATCATCCATCTTGATGTCCTCAAGAAGATGAACATCCCCGAATCAGACATTGTCCCAAGATCCTCAGTACTTGTGGGATTCAGCGGAGAGACCAAAAATACATTGGGGGACATCAAACTCCCTATCTATATTGAAGGACTTCATTCTTATCAGAAATTTTGTGTTATAGATTGCTTATCCTGTTGTAATGTTATTCTTGGCAGGCCGTGGATACATGACATGAAGGCAGTCCCATCTACCTATCATCAATGTGTAAAGCTTCCTAGTCCATGGGGAGTGGTGAAAATTGAGAGTGATCAACAAGAAGCTAAGAATTGTTACACGTCATCAATGAAGCCAGCCTCAAGACCAAGGGAGCAATAGCAATTAAAGCATCCTTCAAGATATGTCTTGGAGGCAAGAGAACAGGATGTGAAAGAAATCCTTATGGACCCTCATGATCCTGAATCCATAGTCTTCATAGGATCAGGGAACCTTAGCAACATTGAACATGATCTAGTGTCCTTCCTTAAGAGGAGGAAAACTACCTTTGCCTGGAAGCATGAGGATATGACAGGTATATCTAAAGATATAATTACTCATAAGCTTGGCATTGAAAGGTCATTCAAGCCTATACATCAGAAGAGGAGGAAGTTTGCACCTGAAAGGAATGCTATTATCCAGGAAGAGGTAGATAAACTACTTCAGGAAGGTATGATAAGAGAGGTTAAGTACCCAAGATGGTTAGCCAATGTGGTTGTTGTTCAAAAGAAAAATGGAAAGTGGAGGGTATGTGTCGATTTTACTGATTTAAACAAGGCATGTCCCAAGGATCCTTTCCCATTACCCCACATTGACTCCATGGTGGATGCTACCGCGGGTCATGAGTTGTTGACTTTTATGGATGCTTCATCTGGATTTCAACAAATTCAGATGGAACCATCTGATCAAGAGGATACAGCCTTTATGACCCCAACTGGTATATATTGTTATATTGCTATGCCATTTGGACTAAGGAATGCAGGTGCAACTTATCAAAGGCTTGTCAATATGATGTTCAAGGAACAAATTGGACACATTATGGAAGTTTACATAGATGACATGGTGGTTAAGTCCAAGAAAGCTGAGGTTCACCTTAGAGACTCGGAGGAAGCATTCAATATCCTTGATAAATTTAATATGAAACTAAATCCTTCCAAGTGTCACTTTGGTGTTAAAGCAGGTAAATTCCTAGGCTATATGGTGACAAAAAGAGGCATTGAAGCAAGTCCAGAGCAAATCAAGGCTATTGTGAATATCAAATCCCCTGCCAATGCTAAGGATGTGCAAAGATTGACTGGCAGGATCGCAGCCTTGAACAGGTTCATATCCAAATCCTCAGAAAAATGCAAAGAATTCTATGACATTTTGAGGAAGAACAAGAAATTTGAGTGGACTGAAAAGCATGAATATGCTCTCAAAGCTCTTAAGGATTACCTATCCTCAGCTCCTGCCTTGATGAAACCAGAGAAAGGGGATATATTATCCTTGTATTTAGCGGTATCCTCTAAAGCAGTAAGTGCGGTCCTTGTTAAAGATCACGAAGGTACACAACATCTTGTCTATTATGTAAGTAAGAGTTTGCTTGATGCTGAATCCAGGTATTCACATTTAGAAAAACTTATCCTTGCATTGATTATGGCATCTACTAAATTAAGACATTATTTTGAAATTCACGCCATTATTGTTAAAACTAATTTTCCAATTAAGAATGTTCTCAGGAAACCTGAAATGTCAGGAAGGATGGCTAAGTGGGCAATGAAGCTTAGTGCATATGATATAAGATATGAACCAAGGACTGCGATCAAATCCCAAGCCTTAGCTGACTTTGTGGCAGATTTTAGTAGTGACTTGCAAAAGGAAGCTGAGCTGGAAGTCCAACATTTTGAAGAAACTAAGGATCCTTGGATACTCTTCACTGATGGTGCTTCTAATATCAAAGGAACAGGACTTGAAATACTACTAAAATCGCCACAGGGGGACATAATACCCCACTCCATAGCTTGTGAATTTCAAACTACCAACAATGAGGCTGAGTATGAAGCCTTGATAGCTGGTTTGCAAATTGCTAAGCATATGAGGATCAGGTATCTTGAGGTAAATGTAGATTCGTTGTTAATTACTAATCACTTTAATGGATCCTATACTGTTAAAGGTGAAAAGCTAATCAAATATTTAGAGATAGTCAAAGAATTGGCACTCTCTTTTGTTTCCTTTAGTTTGACACAGGTACCAAGGGAAGAGAATGCAGAGGCTGATGCATTAGCCAACCTAGGATCATCCTTGAAGATCCCGGAGGATATCAGGATCCCTATTATCCATATCCTAACCCCTGCTATCGAGGATCATGTAGCCATGGAGATAGGAGAGGATTCTGCAATCATCCCTAGTGATGATACTCAATCTCATTCAGGATCATGGATCCTTCCAATCATGAGATACATACAACATGGAGAAATCCCTACAGGAGAAAACCCCAGAGCTTTCAAAATTAAGGTATCTCAATTTACAATATTGAATAATATGTTGTATAAACGATCTCTTGCAGGACCATATCTAAGATGCATTGAGGATCCTAAAATCCAAGAAGTCCTAAAGGATTTTCACGAAGGAGATTGTGGAAACCACACTGGGGGCAGGGCATTATTCTCAAGGATCCTGAGGACATGATACTTTTGGCCTACTATGAAGAAGGATGCTGTGGAATATGCCAAGAAGTGTGATCCTTGTCAGAGACATAGTAATATCCTTCACCAACCAGCAGAACTTTTGCATCCTATATCCTCTTCTTGGCCATTTATGAGATGGGGAATGGATATAGTTGGTAAGCTTCCTAAGGCACCTGGTGAAAAAGTATTCATGCTTGCTATGACTGATTACTTCTCCAAGTGGATAGAGGCTGAAGCCTTTGCTCAAGTCAGAGAAAAGGAAGTGATATCCTTTATTAAGAGAAACATTATTACTAGATTTGGTATTCCTTCTGAAATTGTTTGTGATAATGGATCCCAATTTATTGGGAATAGAACTACTAACTTTTGTGACAGCTGGGGGATTAATATGATAACATCAACACCAGTCCACCCACAAGCTAATGGTCAGGCAGAATCATCCAACAAGATCATCATCAACAATTTGAAGAAGAAGCTTGGATCCAAGAAAGGAAAATGGGCAGAAGAACTACCTTATGTACTTTGGGCTGATAGGACAACTCCCAAGAATGCTACTGGCCAAACTCCATTCTCTTTGGTATTTGGAGCAGAATCAGTGATCCCTACAGAGATGGTGGTTCCTACTGCAAGAACAAGCATTCGTGATCCTGAAGAAAATGCTGAAAACTTGGTTCAAGACTTGGATACTATAGAAGAACTCAGGGATTTGGCAAGGATAAGGATGGCCAGTTACCAACAAAGGATGGCTGGAGCCTACAACAAAAATGTCAGGATCAGGAAATTCCAAGTTGGTGATATGGTATTAAGGAAAGCATTTCAGAATACCACCAATCCTGCTGATGGGAAGTTAGCACCAAAGTGGGAAGGCCCCTATTTGATTGAAGCTGAAGCAGGAAAGGGGGCATATCGATTGCTAACAATGGAAGGTGATTTGCTACCAAGAGCTTGGAATGCTGTCCACTTGAAGAAATACTTCATGTAATAAGGATCCATGATCCTTAGCTAATAAGTATCCTTAAAGGATTCTTACAAGACAGAGGATCCTCATTCTGGTAATGATCTAATCTCAAACTATTTCATTCTTTAATTATCCTATATATAAGGATAAGGATCCTGGATCCTTTATCCTCTTTTCACTTGATTCTGAGTGTTGCAGAAGGTTTAGGTATCCTTAACAAAGGATTGAGTATTCACAGAAGTATCCAGTTATTTTGGGCTTGACCCTAGTTATTTTGGGCTTGACCCCAGTTATTTGGGCTTGTCCCCAGTTTTGGGCCTGTCCCCAGTATCGCCAGCAGCGCACGATGATCCTGGTACGGTACAGTTCATGGCAATGGGACCAGTACTCGCTTTAGGGGCTGACAATTTCATTTTACTGGCTGTATCTGGGATCCTACGTATAATGGTAGACGTACCATACATCCGTTCCTAAGGTTTCTAACATTTTCACGTTAGCTAAGTGTTTTGGTCAAAAAATATGATGAGGATATTGCAACCAAACTCTTTGTTTCGGGGAATGATGCTTAAAATGTGGAACAATGATGAGGATCACTTTAATGTAAAATTGCACAAACAACACAAGGGTTTATACGGGGAAAAAGCCCTTGATCAAGAGTTGATCTCCGGCAGAAAAAACCCCGGGTGATGGAAACTACCGATCACCAAGCTCAAATAAATGAATAAATGTTTACAACTTCGGATAGTAACGAGCTAGGTACAAGGATCACTATCGTGAAATGTGTAAATGTGAGTGAAAACGAATGAATGTTCGTCGAGAGCTTCAAGTGTGCGAGTATATGAGTGTGTGTAGCTGTAAAAATGACTAAGTGTTTTTCTATTAGCTCGCTACCCCTTTTAAAATAGAAATTTAACTACCAACTAACTATCCGACTTTTGTGCCAAGCCCCCACGTTCTCCATAACGTCCATTTCTAGCTAAGCACGTGCAGAATAGTTTGGAAATATTCTCCAGGAATATCGCCAAGACTTGGTCAAGCTGGTTATACCTGCGAGATAGTACAAAACATAAGTAAACAACTGTCAGTACGAGGATCCTTAAAATGATCCATGATCCTGATCCTGAAGCTCTTCTGAGGATCACCACCTATGACAGAAGTAAGGATCACTAGTTAGGATAACGAATAAGGATCACTAATTGTTAGAAAAATCCTCCCCTAACAATTGCCCCCAAAATATAAGGAGTTAAATTGTAAATATGTGAGTTATATTTTACTGATCTTATCCGCAACAAACTAACGGATATATAGCCGTTAAAATAGAACTAGCCGTTGCGATCATGACGTCACGGAAGTGACAATCCTGCAGAATCATAATTATAAATAGAGATATAGATAGGATCATTATGCATTCAAATTCGAAAGAAACTCCCTTTAAATTCTCAGTCGACGATCAGCCAGGTATTTCTTTCTCCTCTTTCTTCCTCTCTTACTCTGTTTTTCTTTCTTTATCTCCGTCACTTCGAAAATGTTGCTCCGAAGTTCACTGGCCAAGGATCACCCAAAGAACAGTCCTCCGAAAAGCCAGGGGATCATTGAAGACTCTATTAAAGAACGCTGCTGCTTCAATGATGCTCAGATAGATAGGATCCGCCACTGCTTTCCGGCGAACACTGAATTTAGGCCTTTTGACCCCAATGCCCTGAGCGATCATATCTCCGATAAGTAGGTTGCTTTCCCCGTCACTCCTTTCACCATAGGCTATACGTATCCTTTTCCAGCCTTCACCCAATCTTTCTTTTCCCTAACCGGCATCTCTTATATCCAAGCCATGCCGATGATTTGGAGGGTTTTGTACACCCTTGAAAGGATCATCGATCAGGAGGGAATAGATCTAGGAATGGCAGAGCTGGGAGAACTGTATGATCTTACCACCTTTGGCTCTCACTGTTATTTGTTCAAACGTAAACCCGGTGAGGAACACCCGATCTTCAAAGCCACCAAGAATGATGCCAATTGGAAATCCATCCAGGATGGAAAGGATCTTCCTAAAAAATGGGCTACCCATGGTAGGGTGGAGGATCCTGAGAAGGATCACCAGGAACTTTCTTTTGATGTAAGGATAACTTATATTTTTGCTTTCTTTTTATGCAGCTATCACCGTCTCACACCTCAAACTGTCCCCTGCTGCTAAGGAAAGGCTCCTCGCTTTCAAGAAACTTGATCCTGAGACAAGAACTTTCAAGACAACAACCCAAGATTCACAGGAGGTATCCTCAGGCTCTGTCACAATGTCAAGTAAGTATCCTTGTTTAAAAATTTAAATAAATAGTGAAATATGAACTAAGAAAAGATACTTATCTTGTTTTGATTATGTAGGTGCTGGAAAATCTGCCAAGCCTGTTTCCCAGTTCAACACAGCTGACCTTGATGTCGTACGATCCAGGAAGAAAAGATCCACTACCAGTCCTAGCATCTCCATTCCAAAGGCACCCACCAAAGGAAAGGGTGTCAAGAAGAGGAAAACTTCTGATGCCGAGGATCTTCAAGGCCTACCACTGATCCGCCACCAGTTCCTTGAATACTTTAATGATGTAAGGATCCTTAATTCTGCCTAGGTATCCTACTTGTATGAGGATCACTTGATCTTGAACTGCTTTATCCTTTTCTTTGCAGAAATTTGCTGAGATTGAGGATTACGTGGGGAATGTTGAGGAGCAGGACAAGAAAATTGCTGACCTCCAACAGGTTGCCGTGCTCAAGGACCTTGCACTTGCTGATCTTCGGAAGGAACTCCTAGATGAGAAGACTAAGACAGCCAAACTTCTGATCGACCTTGACTATGAGAAGCATGACCTCATTGAAAATGCTAAGGTCTCTGCCGCCATCACGATGTATCAGACAAAATTGAAGATAGCCCAGGAAGCTCAAGATCCTAGTTTTGACAAAAACAGCTGGGATGTTGAGGGTTGGAAGGCAAGGTTGGCTGATCTTGAGGATGATGAGGAGGAGGCTACTGAGGTCTTGGCGATTGAAGCAAGTGGCAGTGGGAAGGATCTGATGAAGGATATCGCGGCTGGAGGGGATGATGATGCAGCAAAGGCATAGGCTGCTTAAATGGGCGATGAAGGACATTTCTAGACGTAGCCGGAGCCCATTTTTTAAGTTTGATAGTTTGTTTTGGTGATGGTGTTTTTTGTTGAACAATGATGGGTTGTACTTAAACAGCAGTTTTTAGGATTAAGGGTCATGTATGATCCTTTGGACAATAGGCAGGATTGCAATTGGTGGAGGGATCCTCTGTTTGGGGGATGAAGCCATTGTGATCCTGCCGCCTTTATATTCCTGCACTATCTTTGAACTTATTATCATGGACACCCTTTACCTACCCCAGCGGACGGGCCACGTTTTGCTGGTAGAAGCTAGGGTAGGTAATTTTGACAACCTTTTAAGGGTTAGTCTTTTGTTTATAAATAAAAACTTAACCTTTTGTCGCTTATCTCGTGTTGTTATACTTTTTAATATCTTACTTTCCAACTGTTGTAATGTTCATTCTGTTTATACTTATCAAGCCTTGAAAAATTAGAAAAGATATCCAGAAAGTTTAGGATATGATCAAGGATCACATATCCCATAACCGATAGGTTCTAAAAAGTGATATGGTTTAAGAATCACAAGTTCAGTTGTCAAGTATAAGGGTTATTCAAATAAATAATGAATAGAATTAAAAATAGTTAAGGATCATACCTGAGGATCCAAGTTAGGATCCTAACCTTAATAAGGATAACTATAAGATAAACCTTAGAATAAAGTAAGGATCAAGGATCCCTAGTTGCCTATCTTCAAGAACCTGAAATAGAGCATCACTTGGGACTAAGCCAATATAAGATAAGAATTAGCAACTGGGGACAAGCCCAAGGATAACTGGGGACAAGCCCAAGGATAACTGGGGACAAGCCCAAGGATAACTGGGGACAAGCCCAAGGATAACTCAAGCCCAAGGATAACTGGGGACAAGCCCAAGGATCGTATGTAAACTGGAGTATGGCCCTAACTGGCGACTATCCAAACTTAGTGGCATGAAAATGCCAAAACCTTAGCTAACGTGAAAACGTTAGAAACCTTAGCTAACGTGAAAACGTTAGAAACCTTAGGAACGGATGTATGGTACGTCTACCATTATACGTAGGATCCTAAGCATAGCTAGTACAATGGAATTATCAGCCCCTAAAATGAGTACTGGTCCCAATGCCTTGAACTATACCAGGATCATCGTGCGCTACAGGCGGAACTGGGGTCAAGCCCGAATAACTGGGGTTAAACCCAAAGGACGGATTGCTTCTGCGGATAACCAACGTTATGCTAAGGATACCTGAACTTTCAAAACTTGAACTCACGTGAGAGATGGATAAAGGATGCATGATCCTTATCCTTATATGAGAAAATAAAGAAATGAAATAATTCAAGTTTAGGATATTACCTAAGTAAGGATCATCGATACTTTGAGGATCCTTTAAGGATACCCCTATCCTGAGGGTCATCTGTGCCATGAGGATCCTGTTCACATAAAATATTTCTTCAAGTGGACAGCATTCCAAGCTCTTGGTAGCAAATCACCTTCCATGGTTAGCAATCTATATGCCCCCTTTCCTGCTTCAGCTTCAATCAAATAAGGGCCTTCCCATTTTGGAGCCAATTTTCCATCAGCAGGATTGGTGGTATTTTGGAATGCTTTTCTTAATACCATATCTCCAACTTGAAACCTCCTGATCCTGACATTTTTGTTGTAAGCACCAGCCATTCTTTGTTGATAATTGACCATCCTTATCCTAGCCATATCCCTGATTTCTTCAATAGTATCCAGGTCTTGAGCCAAGTTCTCATCATTCTTCTCAGGATCACGGGTACTTGTTCTTGCAGTTGGAACCACCATTTCTGTTGGGATCACTGATTCTGCCCCAAACACCAAAGAGAATGGTGTTTGACCAGTAGCATTCTTGGGGGTTGTCCAATCAGCCCAAAGCACATAGGGTAGTTCTTCTGCCCATTTCCCTTTCTTGGATCCAAGCTTCTTCTTCAAATTGTTGATGATGATCTTGTTGGATGATTTTGCCTGACCATTAGCTTGTGGGTGGACTGGTGTTGATGTTATCATCTTAATCCCCCAGCTGTCACAAAAGTTAGTGGTTCTGCCCCCAATAAATTGGGAACCATTATCACATATAATTTCAGAAGGAATTCCAAATCTAGTGATAATATTTCTTTTAATGAAGGATATAACTTCCTTTTCTCTGACTTGGGCAAAAGCTTCAGCTTCTATCCACTTGGAGAAGTAATCAGTCATAGCTAGCATGAATACTTTTCCACCAGGTGCCTTAGGGAGCTTTCCAACTATATCCATACCCCATCTCATAAATGGCCAAGAGGAGGATATAGGATGCAATAATTCAGCTGGTTGATGAAGGATATTGCTGTGTCTCTGACAAGGATCACATCTTCTAGCATACTCCACAGCGTCTCTCTTCATGGTTGGCCAATAGTATCCTGTTCTCAGGATCCTTGAGAATAATGCCCTACCCCCAGTGTGGTTTCCACAATCTCCTTCATGGAAGTCTTTTAAAACTTCTTGGATTTCCGGATCCTCAATGCATCTCAAGTATGGTCCTGCAAGAGATCGTCTATACAACATATTATTTAAAATTGTGAATTGAGATACCTTAGATTTGAAAGCCCTGGGGTTTTCTCCTGTAGGAATCTCTCCATGTTGTAAGTATCTCATAATTGGTGAGATCCATGATCCTGATCCTGAATGGGATTGAGTATCCTCACTAGGGATCATTGCAGAATCACTTCCTATCTCCATAGCCACATGATCCTCAATAGCCGGGTTCAGGATATGGATAATAGGGATCTTGATATCCTCCGGGATCTTCAAGGATGATCCTAAATTAGCCAATGCATCAGCTTCTGTATTTTCTTCCCTTGGTACCTGTGACAAACTAAAGGAAACAAAAGAGAGTGCCAAACTTTTGACTATCTCTAAATATTTGGTTAGCTTTTCACCTTTAACAGCATAGGATCCATTAAAGTGGTTTGTAATTAACAATGAATCTACATGTACCTCAAGATACCTGATCCCCATATGCTTTGCAATTTGCAAACCAGCAATTAAGGCTTTATATTCAGCCTCATTGTTGGTGGTTTGGAACTCACAAGCTATAGAGTGGGGTATTATGTCCCCCTGTGGCGATTTTAGTAGTATTCCCAGCCCTGTGCCTTTGACATTTGAGGATCCATCAGTATAGAGTATCCAAGGATCCTTGGTCTCTTCTAGTTGCTGGACTTCCAACTCAGCTTCTTCTTGTAAATCACTACTGAAATCAGCCACAAAGTCAGCTAATGCTTGGGATTTGATGGCTGTCCTAGGCTCATATCTTATATCATATGCACTTAGTTTTACTGCCCACTTAGCCATCCTTCCTGACATCTCTGGTTTCCTGAGGACATTCTTAATTGGAAAATTAGTTTTAACAATGATAACATGAGTTTCAAAATAATGTCTTAACTTAGTGGATGCCATAATTAATGCAAGAATAAGCTTTTCAAGGTGTGAATACCTGGATTCGGCATCAAGTAAACTTTTACTTACATAATAGACAGGATGTTGTGTACCTTGATGATCCTTAACAAGGACCGCACTTACTGCTTTTGAGGATACTGCAAGATACAAGGATAGCACATCGCCTTTTTCTGGTTTCATCAAAGCCGGGGCCGAGGATAGGTAATCTTTGAGGGCTCTCAAAGCATTTTCATGCTTCTCCGTCCATTCAAATTTCTTGTTCTTCCTTAGGATATCATAGAATTCTTTACACTTCTCGGAGGATTTGGATATAAATCTGTTCAAGGCTGCTATCCTGCCTGTTAGCCTTTGAACATCCTTAGCATTGACCGGAGATTTGATGTTCACTATTGCTTTTATTTGTTCCGGGCTAGCTTCAATGCCTCTCTTTGTCACCATATATCCTAAGAATTTACCTGCTTTAACACCAAAGTGACATTTTGAAGGATTAAGTTTCATGTTATATTTGTCAAGGATATCGAATGCTTCCTCCAAGTCTCTTAGGTGATCCTCAGCTTTTAAGGATTTTACCACCATATCATCTATATAAACCTCCATGGTTTGTCCAATCTGATCCTTGAACATCATATTCACCAGCCTTTGATATGTTGCACCTGCATTTCTCAATCCGAACGGCATAGCAATATAGCAGTATATACCAGTTGGAGTCATGAAGGCTGTATCCTCTTGGTCGGATGGTTCCATTTGGATTTGTTGAAATCCAGATGAAGCATCCGTAAAAGTTAACAGTTCATGACCTGCGGTTGCATCCACCATGGAGTCAATGTGGGGTAAAGGGAAAGGATCCTTGGGACATGCCTTATTTAAATCGGTAAAATCGACACATACCCTCCACTTTCCGTTTTTCTTTTGAACAACAACCACATTGGCCAACCATCTTGGATACTTGACCTCTCTAATCATACCTGCCCGGAGCAATTTCTCTACCTCTTCCTGGATAATGGCATTCCTTTCCGGTGCAAACTTCCTTCTCCTTTGATGGATTGGTTTGAAGGATCTGTCGATGCCGAGTTTGTGAGTGATTACATCTTTGGATATACCAGTCATGTCTTCGTGTTTCCATGCAAAGGTAGTCTTTCTCCTTTTGAGGAAGGATACGAGGTCTTCTTTCATTTCGCCAAGGATCCCTGATCCGATATAGATCTTGGATTCAGGATCATCAGGATCCATGAGGATTTCTACCACATCCTACTCTCTTGCCTCCAAGACATCCCTTGGAGGATACTTTGATTGCTATTGCTCCCTTGACTTCGAGGCTGGTTTCATCGATGAAGTGTAGCAATTCTTAGCCTCCTGCTGATCACTATCAATCTTCACTATTCCCCAAGGACTAGGGAGCTTCACACATTGATGGTAGGTAGATGGGACTGCTTTCATATCGTGTATCCAAGGCCTGCCAAGGATAACATTACAACAAGATAAACAGTCAATAACACAAAATTTTTGATAAGAGTGTAGGCCTTCAATGTATATTGGGAGTTTAATGTCCCCCAGGGTATTCTTGGTTTCGCCACTAAATCCCACGAGCACGGAGGATCTTGGTATGATCTCTGATTCAGGAATACCCATCTTCTTTAGGACATCAAGCTGGATAATGTTCACTGAACTTCCTCCGTCTATAAGGATCCTGCGGACAAAATGGTTAGATATGAAAAGAGTAATAACTAAACCATCGTGATGAGGATCCTGGATATCAACACGATCCTCTTCATCAAAGGTTATGACTTTCCCTTCCGAGACACTTGATGTTCGAACAGGTCTTTCTCCATTATCCATTTTAGTTTCCTTTGCATGCCTTTTAGCTGCTGAGAAGGATGTGCCACAGATGTCTGATCCCCCAGAAATAAAGTTTATCACTTGTGCATCTGCTGGAGGGACTGGAGCCTTCTCAGGGATCCTTTCAGGATCCTGAGTTCTTGACTTTTTTCTTCCCAACAATTCCTTTAAATGCCCTTTGCTCAACAAGTATCCAATTTCCTTTCTTAGTGCAATGCATTCTTCTGTGAGATGCCCAAAATCTTCATGATATGCACACCACTTAGATTTGTCCTTAGTTGCAGCTGGCCTATCATTTTTTTCTCGGCCATCTAGCTTTATCACCTAGGTTCTGCATAGCAAGGATTAATTCATTGTTATCAACACAAAAGCAATATTCAGAAATTGGAGGATAATCCTCATCATCCTCTTCTTGATCAATAGAATGCACGTTCTGGTTATCAGATCTGTTGTAGGATCTGAACTTGTTGTTCCTGAATGAGGATCCTTGCTTATCCTGCTTTGAGGATCCTGCTAACCTCTCCTGGATCCTTTTGTCATCCTCTAGCCGGATGTACCTAAGTGCTCGTGTTCTTACCTCATCTAAGTTCCTGCATGGTGTCATAACAAGATCATCATAGAACAATGAATCCCTAAGCAATCCCATTTTGAAGGCCTCAACAGCCGTGGCTATATCTAAGTTGGGAATGTCTAAGGATTCTTTACTGAATTTGGTAATGTAATCCCTTAATGATTCATTATGACCCTGTGTTATCCTATATAGATCACTAGTTAATCTTTCAAATTTTCTCAATCAATCAATCAATCAATCATACCCAGTAAAATCCCACAAAGAGCAAAGCTATTTGTAGGGTCTGGGGAGGGTGGGATGTAGGCACACCTTACCTCTACCCCTAGGGATAGAGAGGCTGCTTCCAGAGAGACCCTCGGCTCCAAAAATCTTTCAAATTTTCTACTACAAGAAAATTGATTATTAAACAAGTTAACTAGGTTAGCAAATGAGGTAATAGAATAGGGAGGAAGACTTAGCAGCCATTTGAGAGCTGATCCAGTAAGAGTGGATCCGAATCCCTTGCACAGGCATGCTTCCTTTAGCCTTTCTGGAATTGGATTGATCTCCATCCTCTCCCTGTATTGTGCTATTTGTTCCTCAGGATCTGTCGAACCATCATACAGCTTCATTGTTGGCACATGGAATCTCTTGGGTATCTCCGCATCACAGATTGGTGGTGCAAAACAAGATATCTTGTGGCTCCCATCTGCAATATCTGGGATAGGTTTGACCACTCCTGGAACACTTGATATTATATCCTTTAACTTTTGCAATTCTCTGGCCCTGGCATGATTGATACCTGGATCCTGCATAAGACCATGGTTAGTAGTACAAGAATTATTAAAAGTGTTACCTCCCATTGGATTCAGATTAGGAAGATTGGATGTTAATCCATATTGTTGAGGCTCTGGAATGATCGAGGGACCAGTAGAAGCATTGGTCTGCATTGGAATAAAATCTCCCTGATGGACATCTGAACTTCCTGTTTGCAAACTCCTCAAGGATCCCTGAAATTGAGACGATCCTGGAACGAAGGAGGATCCTTGAACCTGGGATGATCCTGGAACAAAGGAGGATCCTTGAACCTGGGATGATCCTGGAACAAAGGAGGATCCTTGAACCTGGGATGATCCTGGAACAAAGGAGGATCCTTGAACCTGGGATGATCCTGGAACAAAGAAGGATCCTTGAACCTGGGATGATCCTGGAACAAAGGAGGATCCTTGAACCAGGGATGATCCTGAAACAAAGAAGGATCCTTGAACCTGGGATGATCCTGGAACAAAGGAGGATCCTTGAACCTGCTGCAATCCTGAATATCCTCCTGAATTCGTGAGGGATCCCATATGCTGAGGATAAGATCCCGCTGGCTGGAAATATGAACCTGATGCCTGGGTCATTGTTGTTGTTCCATAGTGCACTCCTTTTGGTCCACCCACATATTGAATGTCTGGAACCACTGATGGCTGAGAAGTAATCACTGGAGTATCAAAATTCAAGGATTTTGGCACCAGTGGGGAATGATCCTCTGCCGTTGTCTTTTGTTTCCTAAGATCTCCGATTTCTTTGAGAATCCTCTCATTGGTCTTATCCTGTTGCCGTATCTGGTCCTTCATCTGCAAAATCAAAGTAAACATGTCACTAGTAGTGGGAGTGTAAGAAGCAGAAGAAGTTGGAGGTTTTGAGAAAATGGGAGTTGGTTTCTTCGCAGCATTCTCAGCATTCTTCTGGGATCCAGAAGGTGGTGGAGGCAAAGGAGGGACTCCTTATGAAGAAGTGGATGAGGGCATCAAATTTGAAGCATTCTTCGCCGAGGAAGCCATTTGCTTGGTTGTAGTGAACCGGAATGAGCACAGAAATGCGTATTCTTCTAAGGACAAAGCACCAATTGCCCCACGGTGGGCGCCAAACTGTTTTGGTCAAAAAATCTGATGAGGATATTGCAACCAAACTCTTTGTTTCGGGGAATGATGCTTAAAATGTGGAACAATGATGAGGATCACTTTAATGTAAAATAGCACAAACAACATAAGGGTTTATACGGGGAAAAAGCCCTTGATCAAGAGTTGATCTCCGGCACAAAAAACCCCGGGTGATGGAAACTACCGATCACCAAGCTCAAATAAATGAATAAATGTTTACAACTTCGGATAGTAACGAGCTAGGTACAAGGATCACTATCGTGAAATGTGTAAATGTGAGTGAAAACGAATGAATGTTCATCGAGAGCTTCAAGTGTGCGAGTATATGAGTGTGTGTAGCTGTAAAAATGACTAAGAGTTTTTCTATTAGCTCGTTACCCCTTTTAAAATAGAAATTTAACTACCAACTAACTATCCGACTTTTGTGCCAAGCCCCCACGTTCTCCATAACGTCCATTTCTAGCTAAGCACGTGCAGAATAGTTTGGGAATATTCTCCAGGAATATCGCCAAGACTTCGTCAAGCTGGTTATACCTGCGAGATAGTACAAAACATAAGTAAACAACTGTCAGTACGAGGATCCTTAAAATGATCCATGATCCTGATCCTGAAGCTCTTCTGAGGATCACCACCTGTCACAGAAGTAAGGATCACTAGTTAGGATAACGAATAAGGATCACTAATTGTTAGAAAATCCTCCCCTAACACTAAGGTTTTGGCATTTTCATGTCACTAAGTTTGGATAGTCGCCAGTGAGGGCCATACTCCAGTTTACACACGATCCTTTGGGCTTGTCCCCAGTTATCCTTTGGGCTTGTCCCCAGTTATCCTTTGGGCTTGTCCCCAGAATGGTTGGGCTTGTCCCCAGTTACTAACTCTTCTCTTATATTTGGCTTAGTCCCAAGTTATGTTCTGTTTCAGGGTTTTGACGTTATACAGCCAAGGATCCTTGATCCTTACCTTTTACTAAGGTTTGTCTTTTGGTTATCCTGATTATGAGTGTTAAAGGGTTAGGATCCTAACTTGGATTCTCAGGTATGATCTTTAATTACTTTGACTTTATTCATTATTCATCTATGTGACCCTTATCCTTTGACAACAGAACTAGTGATCCTTAAGTTACATAACTTTTCTGAATTTATTGACTATAGGATATTTGATCCTTAATCATATCCTAAAACTTTTAAACATGATTTACTAAATCTTTATCTTTTACTTACAAATTCAAACAAAATACACAACAACAGTTGAAAAGTAAAGAATTCATAAGGATAACAACACAAGATAGCCAAAAGTTAAAGGTTTTATTTATTCATCCATAGTTAAACCCTTTAAGGTTGTCAAAATTACCTACCCCAAGCATCTACCAGCAATACGTGGCCCGTCCACCGGGGTAGGTAAAGGGTGTCCACTGTTAATAGGTCTTTCAAGTGCAGGAAATATAAGTTGGCAGGATAACGAGTGGCTTCATCCCCCAAACAGAGGATCCTTCCACCACCTATTATCCTACCTATTGTCTAAGGATCCTTGATCCATAACCCTAGAAACTATTGTTCAAAGTACAACCCAACATTGTTTCAAAACACCATAACCAAAAAACTACCAAATCCTAAGAAAATGGGCTCCGGCCACATCTAGAAATATCCATCATCGCCCATTACTGCAGCTCACACCTTGGCTGCATCACCACCAGCATCACCACCAGCATCATCACCAGCCTGATCCTTCCCGCTGCCACTTGCCTCAATCGCCAAGACCTCAGTAGCCTCTTATTCGTCATCCAACTCGGCCAACCTAGCCTTCCAGCCCTCTACGTCCCAGTTGGTCTTGTCGAAGCCAGGATCCTGAGCTTCTTGAGCCATCTGCAGCTTGGTCTTATATATAGCGATAGCAGCAGAGACCTTAGCATCCTCAATGAATTCAGCCTTCTCCTGATCAGCTATGACATGGGCCAGGACCAGTTCCTTCTTCACCAGTTTGACGTCATTTTCAAGGGAGGCAATCTTCTGATCCTTATCCAGGAGGGTCTTTTGGAGGTCCAAATACTTTTGCTCAACCTCTTCAATACTGCCTACGTAGTCCTGGATTTCGGCAAATTTCTGCAAAAGAAAGGATACAAATCAGGATCCTTTACCTTCAGCTTGGGAGGATTATATTAAAGGATCACATTTAAGGATCGGTTATCCTTACCTCAGCAACGTACTCCTCAAACTGATGGCGGATAAGGGGCAAGCCTTCAAGATTGTCGACTTCGGTAGCCTTCCTTTTCTTCCCCTTAGAAGTGGTAGGCTTTGGGACCACGGCACTCGGACTGGCAGCAGTCTTTTTCTTCCCGGACCTGGGAGCAACGGCAGTAAGATCGGTGACACTAAAGCGAGTGGCAGACCTTGAGGATTTTCCAGCACCTATCCATCCAACACAAAAGATAAGTATTCTCATTTTATTTACATTTTAACATTTAATTATATACAAACATGGATACTTACTTGACATTGTGACAGAGCCTGAGGATACTTCTTGAGAATCCTTGGTACTTGCTTGAAATGATCTTATAGCACGATCAAGACTCCGGAAAGCAGCAAGCCTTTCCTTCGTTGCAGGTGTGGTAATGATGTGTGAAACAGAAATAGCTGCAAGATAGAAACAAAGGGGTTAGTGATCCTTAGCGGAGACAGGGTATCCTATGATCCTTCTATAAGGATCCTCTATCCTACCATGAGTGGCCCATGTTCTGGGGAGATCCTTCCCATTAGGGATAGAATCCCTCCTGACGAAGAAAAAACGTTTCTTCTACTTGTTATCGTTCTTGGTGGTTTTCAAGATTGGATGAGGTTCACCGGGTTTATGTTTGAATAGAAAACGGTGTGAACCGTGGCTCACAAGGTTGTATAGTTCAGACAACTCCGACATTCCCAACTCGATATCCTCCTGCTCAATGATCCTCTCAAGGGTAAACAGAACCCTCCACATCATTGGCATAGCCTGGATGTAGGATATGCCGGTAAGGGAGAAGAAAGATTGGGTAAAATCAGGAAAAGGATAGGAGTATCCTATAGAGAATGGGGTGACTGGAAATGCAACCCATGTTTTAGAGACGAAATCACTCCAGACGGTAGGGTTAAAGGTTTTAAAAACAGTGCTCGCTGGAAAGCAATGGCGAATCCTGTCGATCTCAGGATCAGTAAAGCAGCATTGTTCCTTCAGAGAGTCTTCGATGATCCCTTGGCTTTTGAAGGGACTGTCTTTTTTATGATCCTTAGCAGGGGATGATCTTAGCTTCATTGTGATTCGGAAATTTGGAAGAAAAAGAAACAGAGTAAGAAGGAGAAGAGAAAGAGGAAAGAGAAGTACCAGCTTGATCTTCAAATGTGGATTTAAAGGGAGTCTCGCTCGAATTTAAATGCACATTGAACCTTATCTCTAACTTCAATTTATAATCATGATTCTGCAGGGATGTCGCTTCAATGACATGAGATTGGTAACGGCTAGTCAGATTATAACGGCTATATATCCGTTGGTTTGTTACGGATAAGATCAAGAAAATATAACTCGACAATTTACACTTTACTCCTTATATTTTGGGGGCAATTGTTAGGGGAGGATTTTCTAAATCCTAAGGATCACGGGTCCTCAATTGCTATCAGGATCATGGATCCTCAATTCTGTTTGAATTAAGGATCCTCAGAGAGGTGTCACAGGATCAGGATTCAGGATCACTGTTGTTATCCTACTACTAACAATTGTCTTCCTTGTACGTAAACTTGTTTTGCAGGAACGAGAGCATGGACCAAGTCTCATCGAAATTCCTGGAGTATATTCCCTCAATATTCCGCACGTGCTTGACCATTGTGAACGTTATGGAGATCGTGGGGAGAGTGCACGAATTGCGGATAGTTAGTTAGACTATTTCATTTCTAATTTAAAATGAAGATGACAAGCTTGATAGAACAATTAGCTAATTTTGGCATACACACACACACGTAACAGCTCTCAGTTAGCTCTCAAGCAATACTTGGCGATTTCATACACTTTTTTGCACATTACACACTAGTGATCCTTATAACAAGCTTGTTATCATCCCGAGTTGTAATCTTATCTTTGTTTAATCTTAGTTGGTGATCGGTAGTTTCCATCACTCGAGGTTTTTTATGCCGGAGATCAACTCTTGATCAAGGGCTTTTTCCTCGTATAAATCTCTATGTCATTTGTTCATTACATTTCTGAGTGATCCTTAATATTGTTCATTGATTCCAGCATCACACCTCACAACAGAAAGTTTGGTTGCATTATCTTTGCTTGATTTTTGACCAAAACACAAAGAATGGCAAGAAGTTACAATGCAACATTGTACTAAATCTGGTGAATGATCAGGATTATTCTGAAGAAGTTGCAAAAAGCCATATGTCTTTGTTGGGGACTGTATTGGAATCTTATGGAAGTTTAGTAGCAGGTAGGATTGGGAATCCTATGTTGACAAGAGAGGATTACGATCAGATCGATGCTGAGGAGATGGAATTAATGGATATAAAATGGTGTTTGGCTAGTGTGTTGAGACGAGCTGAGAAATTCAAACAGATCACAGGAAGAGATGACTTCCGTGATGCATTTGTTTCTAATTTAGGTTTTGATAAATCTAAAGTTACTTGTTTTCGTTGCAGGGAAAAAGGACACTTCAAGAGGGAGTGCACTAATCGCGAAGCAAGTGGAGTTCAAAATCCGTTCAACAACAACAATGATTACTATCGGAAATCAATCTATCATCATGTTGCTCAACAACAAGAACCACAAGTGGCACATGGTAGGAAAGTAATCAAGGAGTCTTCAATGAGAGCTTGTATGGTGAATCAGGATGACAAAAAGCCAACGGAAGGTTTCAGTTGGGACAAATATATCTCAGCTGATAATAAAGCATGCCTGATAAATCAAGATGACGAAAAATTACCAGAAGGGTTTACCTGGGAAGGTTTTAGTTGGGATGATTATGATCCAAACAAAACTTCAAATCACAAAGCGTTTGTTGCTCGTATTGAAGAAGATAGTGATGATGATAAAGAGTATTATGCAAGAAGAATGGCAGCCCATTTGAAAATGATGGCAGAAAGTGATAGTGAAGATGAAAAAGCTAAAAAGAAAAAGAAAAAGATCAAAACACCTGTCAGCAGTGATGATGATGATGTTCCTGTGATAAGGGAAAAGGTGAAAAACATTCCAGATTTCAAAGTTGAAGAAGAAATTGTTGCAAAGAAGAGTCCGGTGATTTGTGAAAACTGTGAAGCTGTAAAAAAGCAGAACAGCATGTTGGTTCATAACATAAACAGATTGAAGGAATCTTACGATGTTTTGAACAAAGCCATGAATCAGTACAATCAAACAAGTGAAGAACAAGCAACAGCAATGAAAACACTTCAAGGAGCTTTCATGACAAAGCAGAAAGTTGTGAACAATTACATTGAGAAGTGTGCTGTGCTTGAACAAAAATTGGAGACACAAAGGATTGAGACAGAAAGAGTTAATCGTTTGCTAAAAAGTGACTCATGTACTTCTTATGTCATTGACAGGATTTATCCAACTATTGAAGGCATGAAGGCGTTTGAAGTTGATGACGTAACTGAAGAACAAAAGGTATCTGAAGAAAAGACTCCTGAAAAGAAGAAAGAAAAGAAGGATACTAAAGTGAATGATTCTGGTATGAAACAAAGTTTCAGTTACAACAAGTGTCCACCCCCGCTTGAAAATGGATATTCTCCGAGAAATCCAAATTCAGAAAGAGTCGAAAAGGCAACAAATTTACAGTGGGAGTTGGAGTCTTCAGTTAACCTGCCAGAAAATATTGATGTGACGTTTACATCGTCTGACACTGATCAACAATCTGAATTGATGAAGAAAGTAGTGGATCATGTGTTAGATAACGATGAAACTGAGGAGTCAAAGTCGGAGTCTATGTCAGAGTCAAAGTCTGAGTCCAGCACTCCGAGTAAAATAGACAAACAGGGCAAACGAGTTTATAATAAAGAATTCTTGTTATCAAAATATAATTTGGATGACGAAATGTTCAAAGTCGCATATACTTTGAATGATTCTGACAAATTATATTCTGATGAGGAATTTCCAATAAGAGGTGTCAAAACTGAATTGATCAAAAAGGTTTTCAAACTAACAGAAATTAATATTTCTGAAAAAAAAGATGTAAATCTTTCTGAAAAACCTAAAAAATACACTTCAAGAGTACAACAAAGAGAAAACAAGAAAAAGGGTTACAGTTCTGGTTCAGGTTATCAAAAGAAACCAAACCATAACGGTAATTTCAAAAAGAAAGGTCTGGGTTTTATTCCACCAGAAAATTATAAAAATGAGAAAACTTATCAATCAAAAACTAAATTTGTTTTAGGACCAAGTTGTGAAGAAGAACAAAAGAGTCCATTCTGGAAACAATATAACAGAGATTTCCTTGCCAAGAAGCAAGAAGAAATGAAAAAGGAAACTATTCAGAGAAAGGAGACTCGAACCTGTTATCAATGCTATGTAGTTGGTCATATTGCCCATAATTCTCCAAAGGCAATCAACAAAAAACAGGGAGTTTCTAAACTGAAAGATAAGATGGTTGAGAATGAATCACCAACCAAACAATTTAAAGTTTTTGAGAATTCAAAATTTGAAATTGGTGAATGCTCAAAGAGATTTTACAAAAGAAAAGCAAATCTTGACAACCAAAAATGGGTTGTTAAGAAATCGGATGATAGGTCTAGCAATGATTCTGATTCATCAAAATCAGAGGAGCTATCCTCTGGCAATGAATCTGATTCCACAAAGTCAGAGGAGTCACGTGTTGAGTTGAATTTGGAAACATCAGTACCGCCAATGGATGATGTCAATTTTCCACCATTGCGGGCTGAAAATTTTAAAACAAAAGTTGGTAAAGTTGAGATTTCAAATCAATATTTTGTTGAAAAGAAAGAATTTGATGTTGAGAAAGCTTTTAATCCCAAAGTGCAACATATTTTTGGAAAAATGGTTGACAGGAAGGTCAAAGGGTTAAAAGAATTTTATGAAAAGAAATTGAAGAAACCAGGTAAGGGTAAATCATCCCAGGTTTATGACTGGGATGGAACCTATTATTCTGATTAAACTCTGGACTTGCCGGAGCTCCCAGGTTGGTAAGCGTGGAGCATGAATCGGCATATTTCTTGAGAAATTCACGAAAGTGATTTTGACTTACAAGTGGTAACATTTGAATTGTTATATAATTTCAAGTGGTATGATTGTTGTGAACCTACAATTGGTTCCTGTTCTTTCAAGTGGTTAATCAAGGTCATTAAGTTGAACTTGATGTAACTATCATACATATGGTTGAAGAACAATATGATGAACCCCTAACCTACAAGTGGTTTATTAAAATCAACAAAACTTATTTTCCAAAAAAACCATTTGATTAAAACAAACTTAAGTGTTTTGAAATCAATGGGAAAATGTTTTGTTGTGAGGGGGAGTTCTGATTGTTTATGCCAAGTGGATAGCGATTTGAAGCGATTCGATATCAGTTGTCACGTTACTTGTACAGTTTGTTTTCAAATTTTTTTAAAATGCTTTTGCATTTTAGGGGGAGTAAGAAATTTCAGAAAATCCAAAAACATTTAAAAATTTGAAAATGTCAAAAACATGATAAAATCAAAAATGAGTTTTGTTGTGAAAAAGAGGAAATGATAGTACATCAGTGGACATTCACGACATGCTAAAGAATTGGAAAGTTAAAATGTGATAAACGGTCTCACTGATGATGTGCCAGTAGGTTTTTACACATTTAGTAGATTGTGTCGAGATATAAACCTAAATTTCAAACTTACTTATATCGTGGGGAACATCTCTCGGATATATGGGTAACCCCCGAAATCTTGTTTGAAAGGTCCCTCTTTCTGAGATACTAGGTCTTTATACTCAGTGATATCTGGGGTATTATCCCGGGACTTCTGATTTTGCGGAAGCAATGGCCTAGTCCCCGTATAATACTTTCTGCATGCTTGAAAAATAGCATCACCCTCAGTACAAAAAATGATGAAACATTGCAAAATGCTAATCATGTGCTGTTGAAGAAAAGATTCTCTAAAGGGAACACACCAAAAGTCGAAGCCGTCATCTCTCTGTTGAATGGAAGTTCTGACCTGAGCTCTCACGGCCCTCGCAATTTAACCTTTTACAGATATCATCTGTGGTATACTCACCTGTAAGACTGAATATTGGGATCTGGATACGGGAGTATATTCTGAGGTGGGACACGCGTATAAGTTTAAGTATCTAAAACACTAATCTCGTATCTCGAAACAGTTGAACTTTGTGTGAGAATTTAAGTGGATCAGTATACTGACAATCTAAGTGAATCGTTTAGAACTTAAAATGTTTAAAGCTTAACGGTGTTGGTGATTTGCCTCAAAAACTGATATGATCCTCTTACACAAACTCACAAAAATATTATCTGTAAATATTTCATTATTGCTATTCAATTATGTTCCTACATGTGTTTTAGCCTAGATTTAAAAAAAAAAAATTAAAAAGATTTTCGACAACTGATGGTGAAGGGCTGATTTTCAAAATTCCAAGTGCTAAACATGATGAATAGGTTTGGGAGAGCTGTTGAGATATAAGAAAAATGTTTTGAATATTTTGTTTACAAAATGGTCATCAGAAGTTTTTAAAATGTTAAGTCATTTCATTCATACAAGTGGTAAGCAGAGAATAAATTTGTAAAATGTTAAATTTGTGAAATTTATTTCTGGGTTAAGTTTGTGCAGGTAGGCCAGGTTATGATTCTGAAACTGCTGATGCTGATGAACTTAAGGAATCAAGAGATCTGATTAAGAGAATTAGAAGATTCAAGAACCAGATTGTGATTCTGGAATTGAAGATTAGATCAACATTCTAGGGGGAGATAAGTTGATTAAGAGAACACAGAGATTGAGAATTCTTTACAGTGTCAGATACTTCAGAGAGTTCGAGAGGACTGATAAAGACTGAAGATGCGAAGACTCGACACTTAAGACTCGTCAACATTCGAGGGGGAGTTTGTTAGTGCATGCGTCTGTCGACTTCGTCTTATATCGAGTCTTAGTTTGTATTAGATAGATCAGGGCACGTAAAACGAGAAAACAGGTCAAAGGTTAATTTCGTATGGAATCTAATTTCGCTTGAGATGGTTCGTGCGAAATTAGCTGCTCTATAAATACCTGTTATGCCTTGTCATTTGTAACGATTCTGATTCCGGTAGCGAAGCTCTGCTGAAGTGTCTACAGCATTGTAATCGATCTTATATCAATCAAAAGACAGTTTAAAGTGTATATCTAGCTTAATTGAACTCGATACATCTGTTTCCGCCATTCGTATTGAGAAAAACTCTTCTGATCGACTCGTTCGGGTTAGAAAACGATCCTACAAGAAGATCATATCAGCACAATCAAACTGTTTTCACACTATTAGATAATTCTTTATTTAATTTTTCGTGAAAAGCAGTTCAAGACGATTACCAGTATGTTAGTCCAATTAAACAAAATGCATGAACATTTCAAGTACCATTACCGTATGATACGTTAAGGTAATTTTATTACTGAAATACTAGTGTGTCCCACTTCAAGATATACCCCCGCGATCAAGGTATGCACAAAGATTCATCGTAGTAGGTGAGTATACTGAATTCATCCGTTTTGTTTTACAGCGTTTAGATAATTGGTGAACAGGTCAGTACTTCCGTACATCAAAGAGACCAAAATATCTAACGAGGGCTATGACAAATACCATTTTTTTGGTACGAATTTTGTATTTTGCACATTTGAATAACTCTCTTTGAGAGCTTCTTCATTTAAGGGTTTTGGCATTTTTAGCTCTTTTAAGATATCCTGGGTGTGTCTAGGTCAGCATATATCTGGATGCAGCAGAAGGACACCCCTGATATCCCCGGATGAAATAGTAGTATAAAGACCCAAAACCTCAGATTTTGGCAATCTATCAACGCAAGATTTAAGGTCATTAAACCATACACCACTGATGTGTTACCCACTCATACACAGTTTATTTAAGTTTATATCACATTGGTAAGTTGATTATTTCATGCTTTTTGCCTACTGATACATCATATAATGAAGCTGCTATCACACTTAAGCAATTTAATTCAGTTAGAGTGTGACAGTCTAACTTGCTGATGTACTATCATCTCTTCTTTTTCACACAGTGATAACTCATTTTTGATTTTCTATTTTTTTATATTTTTGATTTTTCAATGTTTTTGTATTTTTGTTTTTTAAGAAAGCAGTAAACTATTTACAAAATTCTTATGAAAAACCAGTTATTCAGGATTTCTCATCCCGTTGAGTTCGACTAAATGTTCAAAGCGAGCCCGGTCAAAAGTTTAGTATAAAGATCTGCCAGGTTATCTAGTGTGTCGACTCTATGTAATTCAATTAGCCTTTTTTCAGCACAATCCAGTATAAAATGATGACGAATGTCAATATGTTTTGTGCGACTGTGTTTCACGGGATTATTAGTTATAGAAATTGTGGCATTATTGTCTATCATAATAGGAGTACGAGTGAAATCCAAACCGTAATCGCGCATTTGCTGTTGTATCCAGAGAACTTGAAAACAGCAGCTACCCGCAGCAATATATTCAGCTTCACACGTAGAAGTAGACACACAAGATTGCTTCTTGCATTGCCAAGACACAATCCTGCCTCCTAAGAACTGACAACCACCTGTTATAGACTTCCTATTAGACTTGCATCCTCCAAAGTCTGAGTTAGTGTAAGCAACAAACTCCAAATCACTATCAGCTGGATACCACAACCCAAGTTTAGGTTTCCCCTTTAAGTAACGAAGAATACGCTTCACCGCTTTCATGTATGACTCCTAAGGATTTGCCTGATATCTAGCACACAGACATAAAACAAACATGATGTCTGGTCTTGAAGAAGTCAAGTACATTAGAGAACCAATCATTGCCCTGTATTGAGTTGGATCAACATCTTCAGTACTTCATGATCTGGGCCAAGATTATGATTTTCACATATGGGTGTGTTGAAAGTAGCGCAATCATCCATTTTGAAACGAGCCAAAATGTCATACACATACTTTGTCTGATGAATAAACATTCCATCCTTCTTCTATTTAACTTGTAATCCCAGAAAGTAGGACAGCTCACCCATAGCACTCATTTCAAACTTACTCTTCATCACCTTCTTGAACTCTTGACACATGCTTTCGTCAGATGACCTAAAAATGATGCCATCCACGTATACTTGTACCAGTAGAAAATCTTCCTTCTTTCTCTTGATGAACAGTGTACTGTCAATCTGACCTCTTTAAAAACCATTCTTGATCAGATTTGTTGACAGTGTCTCGTACCACGCCCTAGGTGCTTGATGTAGTCCATACAAAGTCTTATCAAGTTTGTACACCCGATCTGGATAATCTGGATCAATGAACCCATCTGGTTGTGAGACATACACCACTTCTTGAACTTTCCCGTAAAGAAATGCACTCTTCACGCCTAGTTGGAAAACTTTGAAGCCCTTGAATGAAGCGAAGGCCAGGAACAAACGAATTGCCTCCAACCTTGCCACTGGTGCAAACACTTCATTGTAATCTATCCCTTCTTGCTGATTGAAACCCTTAACCACCAATCGAGCCTTATTTCCCGTCACTATCCCTCGATCATCTTTCTTGCACTTAAACACCCACTTAGTGCCTATTTCTTTCTCACCTTTAGGAAGGTCAACCAACTCCCAAACCTTCAACTTAGCAAACTGGGCCAATTCCTCTTGCATAGCCTCAACCCAAGAATTGTCTTTCAGAGCCAAATGAATGTTCTTCGGCTCCTCTTGGGAAATAAAGCAACTATACAAGCACTCGTTCACAATCTCAGTCTTCTCAATCGAAACAAATAAACCTGTATTCGCTGCTATACTTCGCCTTGTTTGAACACCTGCTTTAGGATCTCCAAGTATCATGTCAACTGGATGATCTCTATTTGCTCGTGTAGAAGCAACGACATCAACCTCTAAATTATCACCCAGGTTTGATCCAATCTCCCCCTGAATATTCTGATTTGCGAACGGATTAATGAAATCCTCCCCCTGAATCAGAGTCACTATCGCTTGAATCAGGATCAGCAGCACTTGAGGAAGTCTCCGGAGTATTTGTCACATCAACGTTCGATCTAGGCATAAAGTCACCTTCATTGCCATTATTAATCACTGTTTGTATCAGCTGAGACTCATCTGCATTGGAAAACTCAGGAATATTAAATGATTTAAACACACTTTCATAATCATATAATATAGCTGGACCATTCGTTGATTGTTAAGGTTTGTATGTAGTAATTTCAACATTAAACACAATCTCAATTTTACCAGTTTTTAAATTGAAAACCCTTTTATTCGGTGTGCAAGGCACGTAACCTAGAAAGTAGCCTTCGTCAGCCACCTCACCGAATTTTTGTTTATCTTTGTTTTTCACAATGGTGCAGGGTAATCCAAATGGTTCAAAGCCTTTTAAGTTTGGTTTCTCGTTAAACATTAATTCATGACAAGTTTTGTTAAAACGTTTAACGGTTAAAACTTTGTTTAGGACATAGCAAGCTGTATTCACAGCTTCTCCCCAGAAAAGAACTGGTAGCTTTGAATCTGAAAGCATCGTCCTAGCGGCTTCAATCAACGTCCTGTTTTTCCTCTCAGCTACTCCATTTTGTTGAGGTGTATAAGGAGCAGAATATTGATGTTCAATTCCCTTGCAAAGACAATAGAGATCCAGAATTCGATTCTTGTACTCTGTGCCATTATCACTCCTTATCCTCTTGATCCTTGCTTCATGAACGTTCTTCAATTTTGTAAAAAGATCTATTAGCATCTCTGCTGTCTCATCTTGTGTACCTAAAAAGAAAACCCATGAATATCGTGAGTAATCATCTGTGAAAACTAAGCAATAGTATTTTCCACCTATGCTCCTCACGTTCACTAGACCGAATAAATCCATGTGAAGTAATTCATAAGGGGCATCTATGGAATTTACTGTTTTTGATTTATGAGGTTTCTTTTGTTGTTTTCCCTTTTGACATGGAAGACATTTATCTTCCACGTAAAACCTCTGCAATGGAACCCCTTTCACTAATTCATTTTTAATAATATAGTTCATTTTGCGATAGTGAATATGGGCCATGCGTCTGTGCCACAACATCGATTCAGCTTCAGATGCTTTTGATAGTAAGCATGCCACCACAGCAGTTGGATCCTTGGCACCCATATCCATGACATAAGTGTCATTTCTCCTTGGCGCTCTCATCACTATCCAATCGTCCGGAATCACCAAACCTGGTTTCAACACCAATGCTTCAGACTTGGTAAAATGGACCGAGTGACCCTTTTCGCAGACTTGTGACACGCTCATCAGATTGTGTTTAAGCTGCTCAACATAGTTCACTTTGTCCAATGTGATCTTCCCATTTGTCACTTTTCCCCGTCCTGTAATTCTACCACCTTTAGCACCCGCAAAATTCATATTTCCACCATCATAATCTTCAAACTCAGTCAACAATCTCGCATCCCCCGTCATGTGCCTGGAGCAGCCACTATCAACATACCACAAGTTGATAATCCTCCTTAGCAGCTCCTGCACACACCAACCAAGAAATTAGTTAGATTGGGGGACCCAAGCCTTAATGGTCTTGGGTCATCCAAATTCACCAACTATTGGAACATCCATCCAATATCCATTACTCCTAACAGGAGTCTTGGATCTCAGACCTGTTGATGGAATTTGATTTTGATTTCCACTAGGTCTATGGTCCTGAGGGTTCCTATATGTGTTTGGACTATTTGACCTTTGAAAATTTTGATTTTGATATCTTGAGTTTTGATTCCAAGAAGCTTGATTGTTATAGTTTCTAAAGCCATTGTTATAAAAAGTTCGACCACCATTATTTTGGTTTCGATTTTGATATTGACCTTGACTTCTGAAGTTATTTGAATTATAATTGTTCATTCTAGGTGAACTGCTTCTAGGTCTCTCATGTCTGCCTGATGTAGATTCAGGCTGAAATCGTGGTTGATTTCTTTGAAAACGTGGAACTTGTGGAGTTCCTTTTCTAGCCTTATCTACACCTACAACAACATTCTCTGGTTGCTTAGGAGCACACTTCTTTGGAGAATTTGACACTTTCTCCTCATTATCACCACACTTCTCTGGTGATTTTTCTCTCTTTCTCTCACTAACTTGTGCTTCAGTCTTTTTGTTGGGACAACAACTAGCCACATGTCCCTTTGTGTGACACTTGAAGCACGATCTCTTTTTCGAAGACTTCTTATCTGAAGCCTTTGAACTAGATTCAGGTTTTGAAGAAGATGCCTTAGAAGGATTTGGTTCAGTTTGCTTAGTTTCAGAATTTTCTATGTTTTTGTTTTTAGAAAACTCTACATTAGATTCGTTTTCAATATCAGTTGTTTCGTTTTTCATGTCACTTCCTTGAACAAAGTTAACCTTTTTAACAAAAGTTGGATTGTTATTCTTAGGATGTGCATTTTTCCTTTTCAAAACAGGTTTGCTGTTATTATCCTTCTTAGCATCATCACTTTCATACACATCACCTTGACTTGATGTGGAACCACTTGGTGCTGTAGACATAAAATTTGTTAGATCATCTTCATCAGGTAGGAATGAATAATCATGAGTAAGAGGAGGTGGACTTCATTAAAGCCCTTGAATCCCACACTAGTCTTGTCATTACTCTTCTTTAACCCACCCATCATGTGTTTCATGACAAAAGTAGAATCCCTGAATTGACCTAATTTCTTTTCAAGTTCAACAATTTTGAGTTGTGCATCTTACAACTCTTTGCATTTTTCAGAAATCTCTTTTGTTTTCTCACCCATCATGTCATGAGCTAAGTCTATGACTTGAAGTTTTTCGTTTAATTTGCATGTTAAAGCTTCAATTTCACCTTCATAACCTTTTACCTTTTTCAAATATAACGACTCATTTCTTTTAGCAAAAATTTTGATTCTTTTATGTTAGATATCTCGTTTACTATACTTTGGTTTTGTGTTGACAATTTATCAACTTCACCCTGTAATTCCCGGCATCTTAAGCAAACAGATTTAGAACTTACTTCTCCAATTTGTTTGTCTAAGTTGGCCATTAGAGCTGCAAGTTGAGCTTCCATTCTTTGTATTTAGCTTCCTTTTCATGGTCAGACTTTTGCTTTTCCTCTTCAGAATCTGCTGTCTGATCACCCATTTCTTCTTCAGCTTTACTCTCTATCTTCACATCAGCATCCACTTTTGCTTCAGCATCTTGCACAGTAGCTTCAGCATCATTGATTGGTGCTATCTCAGCCATGAATGCCTGTGTGGCATTCTTGTTATCTTCTAGATGAACGCTCCAATCATATGAACCTTCTCTTGCTGTAGAGATCAAAGCCTTTGAGCTAGAATTGTTTGATGCATTCCTGTTGTTTGAACTTTGACCCGAAGACTCCATCTTTGCTCTTTGACATTCCCTAGCAAAATGTTCATAACTTTGACAGTTAAAACACCGAACCTTGGTCTTGTCAAAACCAACAGTCTTTCCCACAAACTTCTTTCTTGTTCTATTCATAAACCTCTTCACTCTTCTAGAAATCATTGTCATTTGCCATTATAAATCCATCTCTTCTAAGTCATCAGGGTCAACCTAATCATAGTCTTCATCAAAAGTAGATGGATCAGAAATCTTCCCCTGAATGTAATTCTCGTAAGAAGCAATGAACAAGGCGAGCAATGCTAGATGCTCTTCAGTAGCCTTCACGCTCATAGGCATAGACTTTGTACTGCTACTCTGCTTAGAAGCTGATGTTCTCTTGGCTCCTGTTGATCCTCCTGATGCAACTACAAAACACACATCACCGTCTTCATTTACTGTGACCTGCTCATTCTCACACGATAGAAACGCAGTAGCAGAGTCTTAGAAGCGTTGTGAGATGAAGAAGATGTAAGCCCATTGTAAATCCCTGGATCTTGAACCTGGTCATATCAAGTGTCTTTCTTCTTCATACTGAGCTCATAAGCTCTCAGCTTACCAACTACTTCTTCCAATTCCTTTGTCTCATAATCTGCTTCTCCCTTGATCATGAGAGTGTAGATATCCAACTTAGTAGGTAAGGCGTCAAGCAGCTTATCATTCTTCTCTACGTCAGTATAGCACTCTATCTCATAATTTTCCATTTCTGGCATCAGATGGTAGTATCTAGTGATGATGTCCTCAAGTGACTCATGTTTCATGTACTTGAAAACCGCGAACTGCTTCTTCAGTAGATCAACTTTGTTTTTCTTGACATCTTCATTTCTGGCATATCGCTTTTCTAATGCATCCCACATATCCTTTGAATTTGTGTACTTCTTGAAGGTATGCTTGATACTATCAGGTAAGGACATTTTGATAGCAGCTAAGGCTCTCTTTTCAGCCTCATACATCTTTCTATCAGCCTCCTGCATGTTCACATAGGCTGTTCTACGTGGTCTACCCTCAAAGTCGTGTGTTGGGGTTCGTGTACCCATCTTCAATACAAATCCACATGCGAGCGTCCTGATATTCAATGAAGGATTGAAAACGATCCTTCCAGGTCAAATAATTCTCCACCTTCATCATCTTAGGCGGTTTGTTGGTAGTGCCAACCTCATGCTCCATACGCCAAAGCTCATTCAAACTTGACATGTTCGACATTTTAATCGTTGCAGACTGATAAAATTGTACAAAATTTTTCCGAAAACAGTGGTTACCAAATTACACCGTTAGAATCATCTCGAAAATACGAGTCCAATGATATATATAATGTCGAAAACCGTACAAATTTTTTTTTGTCCTAAAAATGCAAGGAATTTAACGGTGCAGACGGTTTAGAGAAACGAGCTACGGATCAATTTCTATTTGCAAAACAGTCAAATTTTATCAACGCTTGCCAACTGAAATTCCACCCCTTAATTTCGCTGTTAATTATGCTGCTAAGTTCGCTGGTCAGTTTAGGTAATTTCACTGGTCTTTTTCGCTGGTCAGTTAAGGTAATTTCGCTAATCAATTTAGGTGATTTCGCTGATCAATTTCGCTGCCAAATTCGCTATTACGACGACTGGTAAAGTCGCCGAAACCGTGATAATTTCGCTGTGGAAAATTATACGGTTACCAAAGTCGCCTTTGGATTTAATTTCGCCGATAAGAATGCTGGACAGTTAATTTCGCAGGTCTCTTAATTTCGCAGATCCAGTAAATTTGGAAACTTAATCTATTTGAAATTCTGAAGATTTTATCTCCTCTCCAACACAAATCTGCAAAATCAGAGAACCTAATCAGCACAATATTTTCGAAAATTTATGAAGAACTGATCGAAAAACACGAAGAACAGTCTTCGAATCTTCAAGTCTATCAGCCAAAAACTTTTCCAGAATCAACAAAATCTTTCCTGAAATTCTGCAAAACAACAATTAAACAAACCAGAAGATCAAAACAGCCAAAAAAATTCGAAAAATTATTATCAAACACACAAAAAAAAATTCGAAACCCTAATTTTTCAGGTTTAAAAAATTTCGAAAAACTTCCTGTTTCAGCAGCCAACAATTCTGAACCGAGCCTTCAAGAGCCTAATGCTCTGATACCAATTGTAGGTCCCCTTGTTGTATGGATCTTCACAGAATTGTCAATCCAATCAAGAGTGCGGAATCCTCTTGATCAGAATATCACAGAAACAAGTAGAAGAACAGAATTCCAATTCAAACCGGTTTTCTATTGATTATCAATCTCACGAATTACAATCAACCAAAACCCTAAGATACACAATTTCGTCCAAGACTATTGCCTCTCACGAAATTCCTCACAAACACTGTTTTGACTGATTAACCTAAACCCTAAAGCAAAACCTTGTTTATATAACACAAGGTTGCAACTTGGGTTAGGGATTCCTACATGGGCAAAGCCCAATTCGTCCCCCTTGTCCCATATGTGTGGGTTTAGTTAGCCCAAACATTACAACTAACTATTACAAAGCTAAACCCGCTAACCGTTTAACATTTAACTAATTACAAGATATCCAAAGACCAAATCTAAGTTGTTGTCACAAATATGCACCAACAAAGAGTTACGAGACGAGATGGCCTCAAAGTTGTTATTCTAGATACTGATGGTAATCTTTCAAATACAACATCAAATGTTGTATACAAAGAAGTTTTTAGAAATTTGTAATGTAATTTTATAATTTTTTTTACACTTTCATGTCAAATTACTTGGTTTGTTATTTACTTATTCTTATTATTTTATTTTAGATTAGCATTAATTTCTGTTACTTTATACTCTAAATAAAAATTTCATAGGAACATTTAAAAAAATGGAGATGTCGACTTCTATTTCCTGAACAATTTACTAGACTAAAACTTGTGTTCATAAAATAGAAAATGGAAAATGGAACTAACAAGTGTCAAAACATTACTATTTTAAATTACTTGGGACACTTGAAAACGGTTGTGAAAAGCACGTCCATCTCGACGAACCGTTTAAGTAAATTGTAATTCAACAAAAGCGCGAGATTTGCGCAAAGTGGGGTTGGGAGATGCCACCCGTTTAATTTAAGTTTTTTTTTTCAATGTTTAGTTGTTTTTTATTTTGCTATGTAATTTATTTTTTAATTTTAATGAAATTTATAATTTAGTGTTTTATTGTTAATTTCTAATTTTAAAATAAAAATTAAAAAAATTTGGGAGTGATAGAATTATATCACTAGTGACCATCGGCACTACAATTCTATCACTAGTGATAGAATAGTGGGTAATGACATGGCATGAGTTAATTGAATATTGGGAGTGATATAATTCTATCACTAGTGACCACCCCCACTCCTCTTATACTTAACATCTTCCACATATTAAAAATCAAGTTGGCAGGCTAAATTCATTCAAGAGGACCACTAAGTCTCCGACGACTTTTTGATTTGGAGATATATTTATATTTAAAATTGCACCGTTCTCTCATTCTTCAATCTCAAACACACAAGTTTTTAGAAATTTGTAATATAATTTTAGAGTAAATTTCAAAGTTCGTCCTTTATGTATGTCTAAAATATCAAAGTATGTCCTTTATCTTTAATAACCTCAGAAAACATCCTTAATGTTTGAAAAACCAATCAGGTTATGTCCTTTAGTCATAACACAATTAGTTTTCATGGTTAAAGTTGACTAAGTCAATCCCACATAAGGGTATTTTAGTCATTTTATCCTAAATATTATAATAAATAATCATAAAACCAATAAATAAAACAATTTTAGAATTATATATGTGTATATAGTTATAAATATATACAGATAATGTCTTCTCCCTCTCTCTCTCTTTCTAATTATCCTACCCCCACAACCCACCTGCCACCGCCACCACCGCCACCGATCTGCCACCACCACCACTTCACTTGCAAGTTTACTCTGCTCCAAACCAGTTTTAGATCTGGATTTGTGGAAGGAATTCAGGAGAAAAACCCAAATTAAAGAAGCATTTCCGTGTTCCTTTGAAGCCCTCCCGCCAAACCTTATCAGCTTATCCACTAACCATAAACCACTCTCTCCCTCTCTCTCTCTCTCTCTTTCTCTCTCACACACACACATCACACAACCAATGTCTTCAATATCTCTTTCGATCTTCATCAGTTCTGTTGCTCGATCCACACACTCCAGCTCTAGAAACTGGAGAATCAGATCCTCCTCAGCCGCACCGCCCTTCACCTCTCTGCAATCCGCCATTGATAAGGTATATTTCCTGATTCTTCCATTTACGTTCCCATTTGAATCCATTCTGCTTTTGCTTGTGAATAATGCTAGTTTTATGCAGAAGGATAGTGATGCTGTTAAAGAAGCACTTAATTCAGGTTCTAGATCTGGATTTGTGGAACGACGATGGTGGATCTAAATCTAGGGTTTCGAAGACGGCGGGCTGTTATGGTGCAATGGCATCAGATAATCGACGGTAGGTAACCCACCATCATTCAGATCTGACCTCACCATACAAGATTTGAGCCAGATGTGGTCGGCGAAGAAACCGTTACCGGAGAAGAAAGATTGGTGGTGGTGTTACCAGAGAAGAAACCGGTGCTGGTGGTCTCTTGGAGAACAACACGATCTGTCCAAGTTACCGGTGCTGGGGGTCTCTTGGTGACGGTGGTTGTGGTGGTGGTGGGGGAGGTGGTGGGAGACGGTGGTGATGGTAGGGAAGTTAGAAAGAGAGAGATAGAAGTATGATAGAGAGACAGAGAAATTATATCTGTATATATGTATGTATAATTTTTTTAAACATCATTAATGTATGATTATTTATTATAATATTTAGGATAAAATGACTAAAATACCCTTATGTGGGATTGACTTAGTCAACTTTAACCATGAAAACTAATTGTGTTATGACTAAATGACATAACCTGATTGGTTTTTCAAACATTAAGGATGTTTTCTGAGGTTATTAAAGATAAGGGACATACTTTGATATTTTAGACATACATAAAGGACGAACTTTGAAATTTACTCATAATTTTATAATTTTTTTATACTTTCATGTCAAATTACTTAGTTTGTATTTACTTTTTTTTTTTTTTTTAGATTAGCATTAAATTAATTTATGTTACTTCATACTCTAAATAAAAATTTTATAGGAGCATTTAAAAAATGGAGATGTCGACTTCTATTTCCTGAATAACTTACTAGACTAAAACTTGTGTTCATAAAATGGAAAATGGAACTAATAAGTGTATTACTATTTTAAATTCCTTGGTTTCATGTTATTTTAATTTTTTTAAATCGTACATCATATTTATTAATATTTTTTGAATGTAACTTTTTTAAACCCGTGTGTCACAGGGGATATAAGCTAGTTATGCTTAACATCCTCCACATATTAAAAAGAGTTAAATACTTGGTTGGTCCCAGTGGTTTGCAAAAATCGCTGTTCCTAGTAGTTTACTAATTACACGTGTGGTCCCAAAACTTGTCAAAAATAAACTCGGTTGGTCCCAGTACTAACATTTGTTAAGTTTTCCAGTTAAGTCCATGTTAAATGACCAAAATACCCTTGGGTTTTCAATTGACTATCAAGTGCATTTATTATTCCTATTCTTCCATATTTGCAGACTCTCTTCCCAAACAAGAAGCACAGCCACCTCTTCATCATCTTCATCACCCTCATCAACTTCATCACAAACCCACACTCCATCTCTGTCTCTCGTTCTTTTCCGGCGACGAAGATCAGAAGCGAAGAGAGTGGAGAGAGAGGAGAGAGACGAAAAGAGAGAGAATATCGGAGAAGATGGTGGAACGGCGGTAGCGCCGTCGCTCACGGCGGCAGCGGTGGAGGCACAGGCGGTGGTGCTTTTGGTGATAAGGATGATGACGATTTCTGTTGATTAAGGAAGATGCTCATGTCGGCCGATGATGATGATGGATCGGAGACGTCCGCGACGACCAAGAAGCGACGGCCGACAGCCGTTCACGACAACCGCATAACAGAAAACTCTATTCCTCTCTCTCCGGTAAGTGCTTTTGGTGATAAGGATGATCGACTATGTTTCAAGCTTGATTCAGGTCATTGTTTGTTTCTTTTTCGGCAGCCGACTGCGGCAGTGCGCCGACACAGACGTGGTGGTGGTTAAAACTTGGTTCATTCTTTTTTTTTTGGTGTTTGGGTCAGCTCCGGGTATGCTTGGTTCAGTCTCGCGACCCAGTCAACTCAGTCGGCCAGGTAATGAAGATGATGCAGATGATGATGGTGATGAAGATGATGCAGTGGGTTTTGTTAATAAGCAATGGTATTTTGGTCATTTAACATGGACTTAACTGAGAAATTTAACTGATGTTAGGGCTAGGGACCAACCAAGTTCGTTTTTAACAAGTTTTAAGACCACACGTGTAATTAGTAAACCACTAGGATCAAGTCTGCAATTTTTGAAAACCATAGACCAACCAATCACTTATTTAACTCTATTAAAAATCAAGTTGGCAGGTGAAATTCATTCAAGAGGACCACCAAGTCTCCGACGACTTTTTGACTTGGAGAGATATTTATATTTAAAATTGCACCATTTACTCATTCTTCAATCTCAAACACACAGCTGTTTTGAATCAGGTACCGTACCTCCTTCGCAATCTTTACATGTTAACATCTTTACGGTGGTCATTCTATATATTCCGCGCCTTATTTGTTACTTAATCGTCTTTCTGTACCAATGTGTGTTGATTGTTATATGAACCGATTATTTGTTACTGAATTCCGTATATATACGGTTATCAAAACTAATTATTTGTTATATGAACTGATTACTGAATCTCTCTAAATTTTGTAAGTATGCTTCTTAATAGTTATATGAAGTGATTATTTGTTACTGAATCTTTTATGCTCTGTATGTATCATCCCTCGAGAATCCCCGTTTTAAGACAAGCTTAAAGCATATATATATATGGGGAAATTACACATTTCTTCAATTACGCTAATACTAAATTTCGGTGGATTTCATTTACCTTCAAACTTGTTAGCCAACATCATTTACGTTTTAAAAACCTTGCCGGTTTGTCCTTCGTCACGAACGCGGTTAAAATTTTCAGTTAAATCTGGTCGCATAAGAATAGCTTAGTCTTTTCAGTTAATAGACTTTTTACCCACCACCACGGCCACCCCTCTTTGAAAGGGTAAACCACCCACCATCACCACCCAAGATGTACCTTTTTACCTAATTCACCTTAGATGTTCAGCCCCCAAATCCGGTGGATTTCGATTCCGGCGAGAGAGAGAGAAGTGAATTCAGATCTAGTCTCACTATCTCTCTCTATCTCCCCGTTTGATTCCTATCTTTTTATCCCCCCACTTTTCTAGATCAAAGCTTGTTCACCCACCTGATCCGTTCACCCCTCTCTTTGTTCGATTTGAAAACGTTCACTTCCTGAACTGTGCTGTTTCTGATTAGAGAGAATAGAGATGAAACGAGAAGAGGGTATGGTGGCGGTGGTTGTTTGGTGCCGGACGTGGGTATCGTGGAAGATTTGGTGTCGGTGGTGGTTGAGGATAGTAACGGGTGGTGGTGGGAGAGAGAGAGTGAGAAATAAAGAAAAGATGGGTTATGGGTTTTTTTATGTCTATTTTTTAAATAGATGGATTAAATGACTATTTTGTCCTCTTAATCAAGAAAATAAACAGAGTTTATGGTAAAACATGAACCGTGCAACATTTCAAAATGTAAAGATGATTCTTGACATTTTTAAATGCAAATAATGTCCACTAAAATTTGGCAGGATGAAAAGTGTAAATTACGATCTATACATGTATAAGTGAGTTCTTTGGTAAACCAAAAAAAAAAAGTGGGCCACCATGAATAAACTAAAAATCATTAAACAATCATCTTTACATAGTTTTTTTCATATGTAGAAGTAGGGGTGTAAAAATTCGATTCGTATTTAAAAAATTCGAAATTTGACTCCATTCGAATTTGATAAATAAGGTTCGAATTCAACTTGATTGGTATTCGAGTCCAGTAATCTAATTCGAATCGATACGAATTTATGATTTTCAATTCGATTCTATTCGAAATTCGAATTCAATTTGTATTTTTTTAATTTATACTATATAATAAAAGAAACCAATAATAGGACACATGTCATTAATTGGAGTCATCTATTTTTTAGTTTTTTCCTCTCTATCCTACTTAATTATAGATAATTAGTATTAATTAAAAGATAATTATAAATTAAATTTAATATAAATTTAAACAATCCGCATAGGGGATAACATAATATTTTGAAATATTTATTAGATTTCAAAATTATTTATCCTGAAATTAAAAAAGACGTACACTAAATATAAATTGATATAATGTAAATAATTTATTTATTTTATTAAATTAATTAAAGGTAGAACCTATTTCATAAATGTTTATAATAACATGTAAACAAAATCATTAATCAATGTTTATTGGTTATATACTTTTATTTTCGTGTTCAATTCTCAACTCAAATAAGGTATTCACTATGTTTACGTGACATTTATAAGTAAATACAATAATAAGTGTTATATAATATATTTATTTTTATATTATTTTCGACAACAGTTTGATTACATGCTTCTTCGATGAATTTTATAATACTAACAAAAATCATCTTTATATTAACTCATTTATGTCAATTTGCTATATAAATGTCTCTGTCTTTAATTTGCATTTACAAGAAATATTTATTAAATAGTTTAAATTGTTCAACCTGTGTAACACACGGGGAACTAACCTTGTATATATATATACACAAACAAATATATATACACACATATAATTTAAACTTGGCCAAAGTATGAACCAAATCCATAAGTGATAAGTTTATTATTTATAACATTACCAAAACTAGTGACAAATAACCGATACTTCTTATTTCTAAATTTTTACCTAACTTAAATCGCTACTAGTAACTAACATGTCTTCTAATTTTGGTGTTTTGACATATTGATAGTTAATTAATTTTTGTAGATTACTATATTGAATATAATTAGTTTATAGTAATTTAAAAAAATGAAAGTAAAATAATTTATTGTTTAACGTGAAATTGAATTAAATCGAATTTATTCGAATTCGAAGTTTCAAATACAAATCGAATGGAATCGACAAGTCAACAAAACAATCGAATAATTCAAAAATTTGTTATTCGATTTGATGAACATCCTTATGTAGAAGCCATTCAAATTAAAAAAAATTAATTTTTGTAAAAAATGCTTTTTACCATTTTTAAAACTTTTCTTTTGTTTTTCAATTTTTTATTAAAACGGCTACTACATATGTTTATATATATTTATATGGAAAATCTCCAAAAACTATTTGTAAAAATTATTTTTTTTACATGTAAAAAGGAATTTGTATAGTTTTTCTTAAATGGTTCCCCATTAAACCTCACATTGTATATATAAAAATTTGCCATTGTAAGGCACCAAAACCGGGCGCCCTACAATCTGGTCACTCGCAATACAATGGACACATCGACACCAACACTTGGATCAAAGATCCTAACTCGATGACCCGACGCCACCTCAAAGGTCATGACCCGTCACGAGTAACCCGCATCAAGCAATAGAATCCTACATCACACCAAAAACCTGTAGGCATACGTATCATGTCTATAACCTCACCACCATACTATGCCGAGGATTAACCACGGACCTCCTACAATCATAAATTAAGGTAATGACTTCACTTGACACATTTACTTTTTAGCCTTTCATCACTAAGGCACAACACATCGCTAGGGTTTTCGATAGCTAAAGCCTTATTGCACCAACACCGCTTCGACTGAATATTGACCCTTAATGGTAGTTCATACCACCCGCTAATCCAGTCGTTACACGTGTACAAGTCTATACACTCCAATCAACACAACACTCATCGGAAACATTTAATAAATAATACATTCTTAAAACTGACCATTTAGTACGTAAAAACACTTAAACGCATGTAAACACATGTATGCTAGCCCCAAAACATGTAAAAAGGTTGTTAGAACTTACCTGATGCAAAGGCTCCTCCTTTGCAAAAGATAATCATTCAGTCCGCTCAAGCATTCGTGAAATGTCTACCGGAAGGCATCCCGCATCCTACAAATTAACTCGATTATCCCATACACTACAAGAAAGTCGACTAATAGCGGCGACAGATGTCGCCGCTAATGGTCATCATCCTCGCCGCTAAAGCTAATAGCGGCGACATATCGCCGCTATTGTGTCGCCGCTAAATGTTAGCCGCTAAAGGTCTAATTGTCGTCGCTAAAGGTGTTGTCGCCGCTAATGAGCCGAACCTTTAGCGCCGGAATTTTCTAGCAAACACACATACATACACCGAAAATCAAGATATTAACAAAATGTATAACAAAATCAAGAACAAAATCAACTTAAACAAAGAATACTAACCGATTTGGAGGAGATCTTGGTGAAATTGACGAAGGATGGCCGATTTTAGGGGTAAACCCGTGAGAGAGATGAAGAGTTTGGTGGGAAAATGGGTGAAAAGAGGGGAAATCCCGCTTTTGCAGCTGTTGTCGGCGTAAAGGAAATAGCGGCGACAGGTGTCGCCGCTATTGACCTGATTGTGTCGCCGCTATTGCTCTTTTTCACTCCAGGCCGTTAGATCAAGACGACAAATGAACGGCTGAGGTTTAACAGAGGACCGAGTTCCGGATCGACTAATAGCGGCGACATATGTCGCCGCTATTGACCTGGTTTTGTCGCCGCTATTGATCTTTTTCACTCCAGGCCGTTAGATCAAGACAACAAATGAACGGCTGAGGTTTAACAGAGGACACCGAGTTCCGGATCGACCAATAGCGGCGACATATGGGGTGTCGCCGCTACTGGTGTCGCCGCTATTGCCCGTTATTCTTGTAGTGATAATCACCAACCGGACTACCCAGAGTCACCGAGCTACAAGCTCGGGCTTAAAGCCTTCGGTTCATTACAAAATGCCCGCCCAAACGCGTAAAAACAATCAAATATAATGTTACCTAAAAACGTCCAAAAACAGCGACCCTGACAATTTCTTGAATCCCAAAATACTGCCCAACACTGAATGAAAAATCTAGCAAAGTTGTACATTCGAGTTCACAATGTTCTAAACCTATATGCACCACATACCGGAGTGCTAGCGTGAGTAGAAAACTGAACTTGTCAGAACTTGGCCATATAACTCCATTTCAGACGCTCCACATATACACATACTTGTCTCATAAGCATGGTCATAATAAACACATTTGCGTCCACCGCTCATGCGTAACCTGTTATATGTCCACCAACGTATACACTATGACTACTACTAAGATCGTCATCATCACATCTAGAATTTAACTCTCGACGTCCATCTAAAATGTCAGTTGTCTCTGGTTGTCCCTCGATCAAACAACTTTAGACTCCAAAAAAGAATTCAAGAATATACATCGACTAAGTCTTCCACATGAAGCTTCCTAAACGTCGCCATAATTATGCACAAATCCGCAGTTTCACTAAATCCTTCATGGTTATACAACTAACCACACTCGTAGGCAAAAGATACACCCCGCATCGATTTTTGTAACTCCAACTCGGACCACATGTCCCATTGTCTAGGAGATGTGTACTCTTTTGGTACTTGTAAATCGTTGATGATTGATTAATGAAAGAGTTTCTTCTACACTTTCTATCTCGTTTTACACTGGGCTTTAATAGTGGTCACACTATTATTCAACCTTTCACACAAAGTAATCACATCAATCAAGTAGAAAGTCTATCTACAAAACACAACACTTAAAACGTACCTCTTGGCTCGCGGCTACTCGTGGTGGCATTCGTTATTTTGGCAGTGGCGGACCCAGAAATTTTTTGTTGGGGGTGCGGATGAGGTGTTCAACCATATTTTCAATGGGTGCGGTCGGGTTTTTTTACCTAAAATATACACTAAACTTTTCTTTTTCAAGGGGTGCGGCTGCCCACCCTGGCCAAAGGCTAGGTCCGCCCATGTATTTTGGTACCACTCACAGTTTAAGTCTAGGCATTTAGGGATGCTCAGATCTCTTAAACTAGTGATCTGATAACAACTTGTAAGGCCCCCAAACCGGGCACCCTAGAGTCAGGTCAACTCTCAGTGTACTATTAAAAGCTAAGTATTATTTTTTTCTCAAAACACAGAAAACATAATTAAATTTAAAACAATACATTATAACCCAAAGATATATATATAGAGAGGAAGGTTAACGTACATTACGGCTTAACGTACATCACGTACGACAGGTAATTACGCACGTTCATTTTAAAATCACGCACGTTATAACTCAAAAATCCAAAATTACGCATGTTGAAACACAATAATCACGCATATTGAAAACATTAATCACGCATGTTATAGAACAAATCACGCACGTTATCGTACGTGAAGTACGTTAAGCCGTAATGTACGATATACTTTCTATATATATATATATAGGGTAGGGTTCCAGCGTGAACAACCTCTAAGAGTGAACTGCGTGAACAGATCTGGACCCTTGATTTCCTTTTTAGTTATTAAGGGTATGATTGTAATTATATAAAAAATTAGATTTAAATCATTATTTTAATAATTGAATTAAGTTACATCTTTTCTAATTTAAATTCATTATCCACATTATGTTTTATTTATTAATAAGATAATTATCAAAACAAACAACAAATCACCAGATTTCAATTTTAATTTTTATTTCAGTTTTCATCACCAGAATTCAAATTTTGATTTTTAAGATCCACGTAACCTTCATATTTCAACGGTATACACATGTGTACTTGGATATAAATAGATGAGTACACATGTGTACTCAGCATCGTACGTATGTGTAATGAGCTACATAATACATACATAGAAACAATACCTGCAAAACTATTTTATATTTAACAAATTACAAGTTCCATAATGTTTTCCAAACCAAACAAAAAAACATATAATTACAAGTTCCATTTTCGTAAAAACAATAAACCCAACATAATCGAAAAAACAAAAAACATAATCTTTTACAACTATTCGCCACGTTGTATGCTGAAGCATCCTTATCGACTTCATACGTGAATCATCCTTATCGACCTTCCATCTCCACTTTTCTCGTTAACGACATCTCCTATAATAGCACAAAAAAACTCAGCAACTAATACTTTGCATAATTCACAAGTGTACATCAACAACTTTACACATTCAATACATAAAAAAAAACTGAGATATCACAAAAAACAGACGCTATACACATGTGTACATCGCATTAAAAACAAAGCAAAATCAGAATACACATGTGTACATTGCATTAAAAACAGAGCAAAATCAAAGAATTGAACAAAAAAAACTCAACAACTAATACTTTACACAATTCACAAGTGTACATCAACAACTTTACACATTCAATACACAAAAAAACTGAGATATCACAAAAAACAGACGCTATACACATGTGTACATCGCATTAAAAACAAAGCAAAATCAGAATACACATGTGTACATCGCATTAAAAACAGAGCAAAATCAGAATACACATGTGTACATCGCATTACACGTGTACGAGAGGGGGTTAGAACTCACCTGGTGCAAATGCTCCTCCTTTACGAAAGCTAATCATCATGCATCCATAAAACATCCACCGGAAATCCTATCATCTCATAATCACCAACCCGACTACCCAAACTCATCGAACTAAAAATTGAGGCTTAAATCGTTCGGTTGAATACAAAATGCCGGCCTGGACACGTAAAAACACACAAATATGACCAGGGTCGCAGCTCAAGAGGAGCCGGGGGCGCCCAACCCCCGAACTTTTCGCTCAGTAGTGTTATATATGTAGTTTTCACATAGAAATTTTTGGGTATATACGTTTTCGACCCCCTGATTCTATAGAAATATTTGTGTATATACGTTTTCAACCCCCCGTCTTCATTGTCAAGCTACGCCACTAAATATGACGTTACCAAAAACCTCCCCAGTCGACCCCACCAATTTCCCGAATCACAGAAATAGTGCCTAAAGCTGAATGAAAAGTCCATGAAAGTCATAAATTTGATTTCGCGACATTCTGAACCCATATGCGCCGCAAACCAGAGTGAAGGTGCGAGTAGAAAACTGAACTTGTCATAACTTGGCCATACGAACTCCATTTCAGGTGATCTACATATCTAGGAACTCATCCCAATGTCTCGGTCCTCATAAAATCATCGCCATCGGCTGCCGCCACACCCACAACTACCGAAAGTAGAACAACCTCTAGTTCACTCTGTTTCACGCGCCAAAAAACGAGTAGCCCAAAACTGACCCAAACGAAATCCGTTTTAGGCGATCGGGTTATCCACAGAACCGTCTAGACGTGCTTTATGCTCTTCGCCAGTTGTACGTACGACGCCGCTATAGTGACCGAATCGCCAAAACACTTCTGAAACCCTAGTTTCTTATTTTGACTTGAAGCTGCCTGAAACAAACACATAATATATCCACGCGACCGCATCGGCAAGCACATTCTAACAAGCACATAGGCCCCTCTATCCTCCTCTTTGTTTAACTTATTCCCAAAGTTACTAAATCCCCATTCTTATCTTCCTACTTAGGTGAAGAAACTTATAAAATCACTAAACCCGAAAGTTGGAGATGTTATAGCCCCTAGGGAGAGCGGGCCCTGGGCAGTCACCCACCCTGACCCTCCTCCGGGCCAGCCCATCTATGCTTGTTGATTGTTATTTGAACTGATTATATGTTACTGAATCATCTAAATTTTGTATGTATGCGTGTTGATAGTTATCTGAACTGATTATTATTGAACTATGGGCCCAGGGGCTTAGTTAAGTTTCTAGGGTTACTCGTAATCCCTATATATTGTAACCTACTCATTCAATAACAATAATTCAGTATTTCATAATTCTTGGTATTAGAGCCAGCCTAGGCTCTATAACGTTTCCGCCGCGCCACACACAAATATACAAACCCTAGCCGTCACCACTTGAGAAAAACCCCTAGCCGTCACCACTTGAGAAAAACCCTAGACACGGTGGCGTGCCGCCACTGCCGCCCTATCCGGTCTTTGTTCGTTTTCCGTTTCCGTTTTTTTTCAGTTTTGTGTTCAAATAAAGCTTCGTCTTCGGTTCTAGATTCACCGGTCTTCTTACGGTCTCTTACCACACAGATGATGCTACAACTCATACTGTTTATTTCGCATCTCCGTCAAGCTGCCCCTTGCCGCTGTGCCGCCGCCGCTCATTAGACTACAGTCTTCCGCCGCGCCGCCTGCAGGATTACGATCTGCCGCCGCTGCACTGCCGTATTGGTTGCCTCTTATAGGATTACGAGATTATTCAAAACTATCGAAGATTATGGATAGAAGATTGCAAGATTATGGAATTTTGGCCGAAATCGAACACAGTTTTTTAGGGTTTATTATTGTTTTTTTTTCAGTCTAAGCTTCTAGTTCCATCCGCTACGACAGCGGGGGAGTATTGGACTATGGGTCCAAGGGCTCAGTTAGGTTTCTAGGGTTACTCGTAATCCCTGTATATACAACCTACTCATTCAATAATAACGATCCAGTTTTTCATAATCTTACAATTATTTGTTACTGAGTCATCTGAATTTTGTATGTATGCTTACTGATAGTTATCTGAACCAATTATTTGTTAATGAATCGTCTAAATTCTGTATCAGTGTATGCATGTCGATAGTTATCTGCAATGCGTATGAACTGATTAGATGTTTGAATAAACTAGCTAGGTGCTAGTAGTGTTCGTAATCGGTACTGAATTTGTAAGAGTTGACTTGTAATTTTTGTGAGATTTTAGAGATGAGTATGATAGGGTTTAATATTTATATAGAATGCCAATGAACTAATTATCTGTTTATAATTATTTACGTGCTAGCTGAAAGACAAAAGGGTACATGCACTAATCGGTCTTTGTCCCGATTGCCGAGTGTTATGTGCCTTATGTCCAAGGCTTGATGCAAAACTACTATCGAGCCGGGGGTCTCACTGGAAGCAGCCTCTCTATTCCTACGGGGTAGAGGTAAGGCTGTCTACATCTTACCCTCCTCAGACCCTACCTTTGCTTTGCTATTGGTGGGATTTACTGAGTATGATGATGATGATGATGATGATGATAATTATTTACGTGCTGGTAGGGATCGTAATCGGTGCTGAATTAGTACAGTTAACTTGTGATTTTTGTGAGATTTTTGAGATGAGTCTGATAGTGTTTGATATATATCTGGAATGCATATGAACAGATTTTCTGTTTGAATAAATTAGGTGATGGTAGGGATCTTAATCGGCGCTGAATGTGTAAGAGTAAACTTATGATTTTTGTACAGGATTTAGAGATGAGTGTGATAGGGTTTGATATTGGTAATGAGAGCTGTGTTATTGCCGCTGCAAAGCGTGGTGGTGTTGATGTGTTGTTGAATGATCAATCGAAGCATGAGACGCCTACTGTGGTGTCATTTGGTGAGAAGCAAAGGTTTTTGGGATCTGCAGGGGCTGCATTTGCTACTGCTAATCCGAAATCAACGATTTCCCAAATTAAGAGGTTGATTGGAAAGGTGTATAAGGAGGTTGAGGATGAGCTTAAGCTGCTACCGTTCGTGACTCGTGAGGGTCCTCGTGATGGTATTTTGATCGACTTAGAGTACTTGAAAACCAGATGGACTTTTACACCAGTGGAAATTTTGGGGTTGTTGCTCAAACATTTAAAGCAAATAGCCGAGAAGAATCGTGAATCCAAAGTTGTAGACTGTGTGATTGGGATTCCTGCGTATTTTACAGACTTGCAAAGGCGCCTGTACCTTGATGCTGCACAGATTGCTGGTTTAAATCCTTTGAGGTTGATGCATGATGGTACTGCCATTGCATTAGGTTATGGTATGTACAAGACTGAATTCTCTAAATCGGGACCAACGTATGTTATGTTTGTGGACATTGGGCACTGTGACACTCAGGTGACGGTTGCAGATTTTGAACAAGCGAAAATGAAAATGCTGTCCCATTCTTTTGATCAGAACTTGGGAGGTAGAGATTTTGATGAAGTTTTATTCAAGCATTTCGCAGCACAATTCAATGAAAAATACAATCTTGATATTCATTCCAATACGCGTGCTTCTGCAAGGCTTAGAGCATCATGTGAGAAGGTGAAGAAAGTTCTCAGTGTCAATGCGGAAGCATCACTTAGTATCGACTGTCTGATTGGGGATACAGATGTGAGTGGAGTCATAACCAGAGAAGAGTTTGAGAATCTGTCATCCAAGTTGTTAGAAAGGGTTATTGTTCCTTGCTGGATGGCTTTAAATGACTCTGGCCTAAGTGTTGACAAGCTATATGCTACCGAGCTTGTTGGTTCCGGGTCTCGTGTACCAGCTATAACCAGAACTTTAACTTCGTTTTTGGGGAAAGAACCAACGAGGACACTTAATGCTAGCGAATGTGTTGCCAGAGGATGTGCTCTTCGTTGTGCAATGCTTAGCCCCTCACTCAAAGTTCGTGACTATGAGGTCGTTCTCTAATGCTCTGCTTCACAACTCTCTTTTTTTTAATATGTATATATTACGTTGTTAAAGACTTATGTTGTGTTTTCTTATTGATTGCAGATTCAGGAGTCATTTCCATACAACATAGTAATGCCTTCACCACAAGGAGAATGGATGGTCTTTCGAAAAGGCAGTCCATTTCCAAACCAGAATATATTTAGGCAGAATAGAAAACCTCCATTTAATCTTCAAATCGCATACAACTTCCCTGCAGGAATATCACTTATAGTTGGTCATTTCGGGGTAAAATCCTCATATCTGTGTGCTCGTTCATGTTATAATATTGCATGTCTTTAGGCATTTGTGCTTACACCTGTTTTACTTAGCCCACGCTTACCTTCATATAATTGTTAAATGTTCTTCCAGTTTGGTCCATCAGAAACCTCTGATGCAGAAAAGGTGCAAGTCCAGTTTAAAGTGGAGCTTAACTTCAATGGAATTGTTGAAATAAATTCCGCGACGGTAAGCACTGCTTCTCATTTATTACACCAATGTTGAACATAAGTTAATTAAAAGCACCATGATATTATCCTTAATTGTGTTTGTGGCTTCAGATCCTAGAAGATAAAAGCAATAAAGCATGGGAGATGACATGGATGTCCAGCAGTCAAAAGTTGAATCTTCCAACTTATGGGAATCTAGACCTCTCAACAACAAATGATGAACTAATTAAAGCTATACAGAAAGAAAATAAGTTGACAGAACTAGATATTAAGGTGGAGGAAACTAAGGACCAAAGAAACACCCTCGAGTCTTTTGTCTATGACACTCGTAGCAAGGTACTTTATTTATCAGAATAACAACATAAAGTTGCAATTTGATTCCTCGGATTGCATATGGATTGACAGAATTTGTGTGATTTAGCTTTCTGGTGCATACCGGAGCTTTGCCACAAATCAAGAGAAGGAGGTACTCACTAAGAATCTGCAAGATACCGAAGACTGGCTGTATGAAGACAGTGATGATGAATCTGAACAAGACTATGCTGGAAAACTCAAAGATCTCAAAAATGTGGGTTTAGGATCAAATACAAAGGCTCCTAAAAATAAACCCACTACAAAAAATAAAAAATAAAAAAAAATAACTATACACCCACCACCACCCAAAAGCCTAAACCCCCACCCCCACCCTCACCCACCAAAAAAAAGAAATTGTGACGAAAACTTGCAATTTAAAAAAAAAAAAGTGTGTTTTTTAGATTTTTTAGCATTTAGTTGTGGGGTTTAGCTTTATGGTTTAATTTTTAGCATTTTGTTTGGGTGTGTGTGTGTGGGGGGGGGGGGGGGGGGGGGGGGGGGGTTTGTTTAGGTTTTGGGTGGTGGTGTATTGGGTTTAGGTTTTAGGTTCTTGGACACTTGTCACTCTATAATGTCTTCTTACACTTCTTTTTTTTAGGAGCCTTTGTAGAATAACTTAACCTCAAAAAGGTGTTTATGAAAATTCTACTTTTAAGCTATTAATCTCTTTGTGTAACATCATGCATGCACACGTCTAATATCGTTTGTTTTTGTAGTTATTAGAACCGATTGAAAATAGATACATGGAAAACAATGCTATAGTGAAAGCAAAACAAACTCTGGAAACTTGCATTGCAAAATATCGTTCGCGTGCTGATTCACCGCCAACTGACAAGGAAGATAAAGTACAGTCTAGTCCTTTTGTTTTCACGTTACCATCTAATAAAAAAATTGATTACCCCCACACCCCATATGACCAAAATGTGTTTTTTATGATGTTGAATTTGAATTGTAGTAAAGTTGTTTATTCTGTCATCTTTCATCACAACTAGTTGTGGAATTGTTGTTACAAAAACTTTTATACAAGGGATATAATACAATGCAATCAAAGGGGACGTTTAAGTATAAGTTGTGTTATTAGCCTTCTGCTGTCAAAGTAACCCACAGTCTTCCTCACAGATCAAAGATGTATGTACTAAAACTGAGCAGTGGCTTAATGATCACCTTCGGAAGAAGCAATTACCTCGAAAGACCTTGTTAAATGGCATCAATCGGGCTACACAAAATTTCGAGAGGTTAGTTTTAATAGAATCTTTTTTCATTTAGGATTGACTATATGATATCAAATAAATATAACTGAATCATCTACGTACAGCTCAAATAAAATTTCGGTTGAACAAAAACACGATTAGCTTGAATAGGAATTTAACCTAATCTCAGTAAGGTTTATGAAATCTAGTAAAAAGAATTTCATGAAAAAGTTATCTTTTGTCATTTTCACCATCCTATGCAATAAGAATTGTGCGAACTGCTTTTAGTTGATAATTATTTTTTTAGATAACTGTGAGAACCTGTTACTGTTACTGGAAACTCACAGGCCCCAGTGGGACTAGATAAAAAGTAGTTTGCAGTAGGAGGTGGCCTTTTTGGGGTTAAAGGAGAAACCTGTGGAAGCTGGATTTGTTTGCTGATAACTTGTGTCTTCAAAATCTGCAAATCGTCTGTTTTCACATTACTTTCTTCTTATGCTGTCGTCCTTTTTTCAGGAAATGCCAAAGCATAATCAGCTCCAAATCTTCATCCTCAGGGCATGAGAAACCTGTGGACTCCGAAAATGCTATGGCAAAAGCAGCAAAACCTCTGCAAGCTTGTATTGCAAACTATTATTCACTTGCCGAGCCACTGCCAGATAACGAGAAAAAACAGGTATAATTTAGCTCTTTTGTTCATTCGCTACTACTCAAGGCACAAAAATGATTACTTCCTACATCCATAAAACCAAATTGGTCTGTTTTCTTGATGTTTAATTTGTATTGTATTCAGTTTTTTTCATCCAATCTTCTTTAATCACGCTATTTGTGGGGCTGTTGTTACTAAAACCTTCATATAAGGGATAAATACATGCATTTTTAAGATATCAGTTATCCTCTGTCAAAGGAACTCACGCTTTCTTGCAGATTATGGATGTATGTAAAAAGGCTGAGAAGTGGCTTAACGATAATACCCGAAATCATGCACCTCCAGAGACCTTGTCAACCCACATCAGTCGCTATATAAAAAAAGTTGAGAGGTTAGTTTTAATAGACTATTTTTAACTTGTGTCTTTATAAACTGCAATCATCAGCTTTTCACATTATGGTTCTACTTATAATGTCGTTTTCTTCAGAAACTGCAACAAAATAATCGAGGACGCATACCAAAGGGAGCCTGTGGACTTGGACCCAAAGGACCAGCCCGTGGACTCTGCTCAGATCAAACCCATGGACATAGTCTACACTGATCAACCTGCTGAGTCGGACCAAAGGGATGAACCAATGGATACGACCGAAGGGACATACATAATGACAGTCAAGTCCATAAATAAATCTTCTTAGGTTGGAGTCAAACACACAATATTCAGGTTTCTTTCCCAGCTGCTAAGTTTACCTATTTAGCTATGATCTATGCTACATAATGCTTTCATGATCTTTAATATTTGTTTTGAAAACTTAACGCTATACCATTACTCCGCAAGTATTCTGTAATTATGATAATTTTGAACCTTTGTATGTATTTTGGCTTGGGTAAAACATGCAATGGGAACTTTGGTATTTCTTTCATTATCTTTAATCAACTCAATTGGCATATTCGGAAATTTCTCATGATTATTGGAAACATTATCACACAAAATACAAAATACGAATCAGTCATTGATGCGCATGAATGATTGTATCCGAATTCAAATGATGAATCAGTTGACTAATTGGGATACTGACTTTGACTTCTTTTCATTCCTTTAAAAGAGTTTCTTTGTTTGCTTCCCATTAATCCAAACGTTTGTCAGTTTTTCCACCTGGTTTTTACCATATTGCCTATTAAGATACAACGATTAGTATGCCAGTATTTGAAAATACTGAATGATAATCATGTGCTTTATAAATGCTACCGAGGGGGGAGGGGGATGCCTACTATGTAATAGCATCTGATGTTCACGTATGCCACATAAGCTTGCCATCTACACCTGACAGCCATGCCTTTAATTCATCCATCTTGCCAATAATCATAGGTTGACATAGATGCATGACCATGTACGTATATGTTGGACGGCAGAATCATATGCAGCGGAAGGTTTTATAGAAATCATAGACATGATTATGTAAAGTGATTATGCAGAAAATAGGAACAATGCAAGATGTGCAGACACGAACAGATTTTGTGGACAATTTCGGTTTAAAAGAAACTGTCTTGATAACCGGAATAGTTTGCCGGCAATCAACTATATAAACCACTGTTTTGGCGGTTAATTTGGGCGGGTAACTTCACCGGCAGTTAAGTTTAAAAGTTAACCCGCTTATCATCCTAATTACATATCATAATTACATATATGTTCGAATAAATATAAACATATCTAAAGTTTAATGATAATACTTCTAACACAACCCCCTTAAACTTTGGTTATGTTTGAAGCTTGTTGCATAACACTCCGATTTGCATCCTCAACGGCTTTCTTCATGTGGTTGAAGTTGAATCGCTTCCTTTTCTTGTGTAGATTCCAGTCGTCTTCCCATCCGTTCCCGGCAAATAGAGCATATTGAGTCGAATCAGCATCATCACGAACATCAGTTGCACTCTTCATCCTTCTGTGGCAGCCTTGAGAGGGACCAGCTTCGTCGTTCACCACTTCCTTAACCTGTACCTTTTCTTGCACCGATTTAAATTTGTAGTAATATTCCAAAACGTCAAGATACATGGCATATATTATCCTCATGTAATCTCCATCTTGGTCCTAAGTCTTTCGGTATAATCGGCCATATGTTCTCAGTGGTAACATCACGGTAGCCGCGTCTCTCCCTACCAACACATATAGACTTAACAGATCAATCCTTCTCTTATTCGGAGAATATGGAGGGACTGGTCTCGATGTTATTCCCATGTAATCATTCAGAAACCATCGCACCATCTCTTCAAACTTCTTTTCGTGATCATACTTGTACTTGAATACATAATCTCGGTCATCAAGCATGTTTAGTAAAGCTTTGCAATCAGCAAAGCCATGGAATTCTAATGCCTTTAAGATCATCAGATTCCAGTCATTCTCATCTTCATTCGAAACATTTAATGTTTCGAAATAAGAATTCAAGTAATCATCTTTGAATTTATCATCTAGAGTGCACAGATCTTGCAACCTTCTTTTCTCACTTAAACCCAATTCTTCCTCTTTCATTAATCCACTCACTTCGTTTATTGAATTCACCACCGGAGATGAAAACATGGGAAATATTTTACACGTATCGCCGGATTTTCTGACCGTAAAACCTTGAAGTGTTAATTGATCAAGGCTAAGAACATTCCGGTCGATATCCGGTGAATAGAAAACACTGTGGATTCGCAGTGTATCATTCCCATCTTTCATTTCCACCGATCCCACCCCTCTTATAAATAGAAAATTATTCATTCCAGATCTTGTTTCTACACCCATCATATGTTTCACTCTTTTGAAAACATTGAGATTACCCGTAAAATGATGATTGAACGTCAGATTTACGTACAAGATGTCTGCCCATTGTCCACCCTCAGTGCCGGTGACAATCATCTCATTCTGGTAATGTACATATTCTTCCTGTCTTCTAATCCCGGTGTTGATGGCCTGGTTTAACAATTGCGTCGCTTCGTCATTTTCTTTGGCCTTGCAATTGTAAATTTGGTGACCCGGTAAGTGGCAGTAATAGCAAAGTCTCATGCGAGGAATTCGCCTGTCTTTCTCATTTTTCTCGTCAGTGCAGTGTTGGCATGGTAGGGTGGTTGATTTTGGTTTGATTTCTGCACGATTTCCTGAAGTGGCTCTGATACCACTATGTTGGACGGCAGAATCATATGCAGCGGAAGGTTTTACAGAAATCATAGACATGATTATGTAAAGTGATTATGCAGAAAATAGGAACAATGCAAGATGTGCAGACACGAACAGATTTTGTGGACAATTTCGGTTTAAAAGAAACTGTATTGATAACCGGAATAGTTTGCTGGCAATCAACTATATAAACCACTGTTTTGGCGGTTAATTTGGGCGGGTAACTGCACCGGCAGTTAAGTTTAAAAGTTAACCCGCTTATCATCCTAATTACATATCATAATTACATATATGTTCGAATAAATATAAACATATCTAAAGTTTAATAATAATACTTCTAACAGTATATACCTGATAAAAGGGTTGTATGCCATTAAGAATGATGGTGATGGCCAATAGGGGGCAGAGATCAGAGACTGCATTTGCAATGGTTTTTGTTTCCATAGATAGATGCTAGTTTATAGGAGTGATTGTTGTACTAGCTTTCCTATATATTTCCTTGTACTCTCACGCTCTCTACCAAACCCTAGCCGTTATCTTCTTTTTTTTCATCAATCGGCCTTGGTCGATCTTGTTATCTAGCAACCTTCTTCCATCCTTCCTTGTGTTTCAACACTCGAGATGAGATCCAAAGAAGACACTTCTGCCCCTAAACCACAACCTGCACTTCACCCTGTTTACACTATGACGAACATCCAACACAAAATTCGTGTGTTAGATGGCACTAAGGTGTCTTATTTGTCATGGGTTAAGCTCTTTCACCTTCATGCCCGTGGATACGAGATCTTGCAACACATAGATGGTACAAGACCCCTTGCTAAAGACGATCTGACCTATGAAGCATGGATCCGACCTATCAGACGAACTCCTAGTTCGGGTTCTGCGTTCAGAATCATGATGCGTGGTTCCGCATCAAGAATATCTTTCACAACAACAAGGGAGCACGCACTGCAGCCCTTGAACATGAATTCACAACAACAAGAATATCCTTTGATTTACTCTCAAAGGCTCAAATAAATAGCCGATCAACTGTCTGATGTTTTGATAGTCCGGTGAGTGGACAACGTTCTTCAGTTGGTGCGTGGGTTACCGGCTGAATACGATGCCATTGCCTCGTATGTTAATCAGACAGTGCCTTCATGGGAAGAAGCATGTTCCATGGTGCAACTGGAACAACAACGCCAAACTGCAAGAGAAATACGTGACACCAGTAATCCCATTGCTGTTGCTTCTCAAGCTGACCCACCTTCTGACCGTCGACCACCTGTCAATCAGAATCGTGGTAGAAACAGACCCCCTGCTCGTCGCTCAAATGGACCAGCTAACAACAGGCCCAATGGTAATCGTGGCCCATCAACAGGTCAGCGGGCCCGTAGACCTTGGCCCAACTAGCATGAGAATCAACAGGTCTGGTCCAACGAGAACTGGTCTAGACTATATTACTGGGCTGGCCCATAGACCTAGCCTGCTCCCTGGTCTGTTCCAACCTGCCCCTACCCAACCCAACCGGGTTGGGCCGCTCCATGGACACCCAGGCGCAACTCCTCTGGCCCATCATCCCAGCAAGGTACTTCCTCTCAGCCCCCTCAAGCCCATTTGGCCGAGTATTCTGATGTTGATGCACTGGAACCTACTGTACTTGGAGAAGCTCTACACTCCATGGCTTTAGACCCAAATCAGGCTGACCCGCAATGGATTATGGACAACGGGGCGTCCAACCACCTAACTGCAGACGAAGGTATGATATCAGCTCCCTCTCGTGTTACTAAAAGTAAATCTATATTTGATGGAAATGGTACTAGCTTACCGGTTCTTGGATCTGGCCATACCACCTTCCCTAACCTGCCTAAACCCTTTCAACTAAAAAATATTCTTCATACACCAAATGTAATTAAGAACCTTATTTCTGTACGCCAAATTACCTCTGACAATTGGGTTTTAGTGGAATTTGATCCATTGGGTTTTATTATGAAAAATTTTCAGGAATGGAAGATCCCGAGCAGGCATGATAGCACAAGTCACCGCTATCCATTCACAAGTCCTCACACGACATCTGCTTTAGTCGTGTCATCTCAGTCCAATTTCTGGCATGATCGCCTCGTACATCCGGGCACTCCTGTCATGGAATCTTTATCTTCTCGTCAATTTATTTCGTGTAATAAACAAAGTATTTCATCTTTTTGTTCATTGTGTCATGTTGCTAAGATTAAAAGATTGTTGTTTTCGTTATCTACTTCTTGTACTTTGTTCCATTTGACATAATCCATTGTGACTTGTGGACATCACCTATCCAATGAAAAAAACGAGTATAAATATTAGATGATTTTAATTGATGATTTTACCCAATATACTTGGATTTACCTCCTAAAATTCAAATCTGACACCTTTCACAAATTTAAACAATTTCATGCCTACATTAAAACTCAATTTAACCTTATTATAAAATCTTTTCAATGCGATAATGGATGTGAATTTGATAACCATCAGTTCCACTAGTTTGCTAACACAAATGGTCTTCAATTTCGATTCTCTTGCCCCCATACGTCCCAACAAAATGGGAAAGTGGAACACATGATCCGACGTATTTAGATCATGCTATCCCTACTCACACATGCTTCACTTTCCCCGTCTTTATGGGTCGAAGCTCTTCCCACCGCCATTTACCTCCACAACATCTTGCCCTCAAAACCTAGACTTCTGCACCCCAACATCCGTCTTATACATCCGTCACCCTTCCTATGACCATCTACGAGTCTTTGGTCGCGTGTTACCCCAACCTCACCCCTACCCATCCGCACAAACTCGCCCCTCGTTCCACACCATATGTATTCCTTGGATACCCTCTTGACCATCGTGGCTATTGATGCCTTGACCTCTCAACGGGTAAAGTCATCATTACCCGTCATGTTACATTTGATGAACTAACTTTTCCTCTTGCCCACACTAAAAACCCAAAACCTTTTGATTATAGCTTCTTGGATACCGAACCTTCCCCACTCATTTTCCATCAGCCTTTAACCCCATCCTCTATCCTAAATAACACCACAACACACCCATCATCTATTCCACCAAATACTAGGGACTCCCAACAACCTACCCTTTTAACCTATTCCCACCGTACCCGACAACCACGTGACCAAACCACGAACCCCAACCCTTCTGCCCAGCTAACAACACCAAACCTACCCACAGACTCCCACAGCTCACGGCCCTCATCCACTTCTTCCACCATTCCTATTCCGCCACAACCTCCCACTCATCCAATGACCACTCGGTCCAAAAGTGGTTTCCTTAAAAACAACCGGCCCCTAAACCTTCATACAAGTTCTAACCCTACCATTTCACCTTTACCCAAATCCCATATTATGTGTCACACCCCGACCACGTAGAACATACAAAACGTGGCGGAAACATCGGGGAGTGTTGTAACAGAATTAATTGTGTCAAATCCATGGTAATTGAAGTTTCGTTTTATTGATTAAAAGTGTTACAAAGTCTTATCAAACAAGGAAATACAACATAATTAACTAGTCTTGCATCTTTTATTGTCACTAAAGCCCAAGTCTGCCTATGTGTATCTTGATCATCTTATGCAACAGCTCCTGAAAAACACATGTGAAAATAGGTACGTCAGCATAAAAATGCCTGTGAGATACATAGGTTTTGTGAAAATGAGATTCATGACTTATGTTTAAGAAAATGTTTAGTCATGAACCTTTTTAGTTTGTTTTGTTTTGTAAATCGTTTAAAATGCAACAAGATCAGATGATATGTATAAATAAGAGAATATGGTATGGTTAAATGAATAACCATTTTAAAATGAGTTTGTAAAAGATAAGTTGTTTGTAAATCAATGTCTTGTGAAAAGTATGTTTATTTGTATAAAATGTTATATGTATCAAACTGAAATGATTCAAATAACGCTACGATATGTAATACCATACAAACACTTATATATAGGAAGTACCAGCGGCGTATCCACCATGCTTGTATCATATTACACACGCATCGTTACTTAATCACTTAATCAAACCAAACCAACAATGTAATAAGTCTATGTTTAAACCAATAGTCAAAAGTCCTTGTATAAACCATGTCAAATGTTTATAGTCCAAAAGTAGTCAAGTAATGTATAACCAAAATGATATGTATGGTAAGTAAAATTTAGACTACTTAAACCATAAGTAAAAATGTACAAAACAAAGTATTGAAGTAAAACTTGGTTTAAATCAAAGTTATGTTTTGTAAGATATATGCATGCTATACTGAATATGAACATTTATGCGGTATTGTGAAAATTCATACATCCAAGCCTTGAGACAGACGGATAACTATGTAAAAGTGAGTTATCAAGAGAATATGTATTCGGATTCGGTCATTCCTTTCATCCCCTTTCCCTGGGATGTCCGGAACGGGATTTGTCAAGTCCTATGGTACCACTACCTACTAACGAACGGCATGATCGGTGTTAATGAATGTATAGTATAGTTTAAACAAACCAAATGTTATCCCAAAATGTAAGCATGTTTTATGAAGATAATGTACCTAGTATGCTAGAGTAAACATACAGGGTAGAGCTGTAAAACAATGTGTCCATATGTTACTGGAACATATGCAACAGAGATGCAATGTAAAATGATGTACTAAGTATGCTAAGTTAACATACAAAGTAGAAAAGTCATGTAAATCAATGTGCTAGCATGCTATCAGTCAACATACATAGCAGAAATGTAATGTAAATCATGTACTAATAGTGTACTACTGAACATAACAAGTATATGATGTGAAAACAGGAAAGCAGGAAAGTAACAAGTAGGCACATGTGTTTCACCCCAAAACAGTTTGGAAAACAGTAAAAGAGGGGTCTATGTACTCACTTGAGATTGCTCAGAAGTCCTTGAGTAACAACCAAACAATGCTAGAGATCGCGGATATCAAACGGCACCTAATATAGGTAACTATGTTAATTAACCGGACCTAGATCGGAAGATTGGGTAGCATTAGGGTTTGTAAACCAAACGAGTGTAGAGACTCGTGTCATTTGGTTTAACAAAGCCTACATACTAAATGAAACTTAACCTGAGTGATTTCGACCCATTACGACCCGTTTAGGTAGCTTATGCTACTTTAACGCGTCGTTCGCGTGAAACGCGTTCGGACCGCCTAACTAGCCCTATGACAAGTGTTATATGCCTAAACATATTCCATAATCAGTTATGTGACAAAGGTTTAGGTTACATATGCTTAATTACCAATTATACATGAAAAGGGTATTCTGGTAATTTACCTAAGGCATATAAACTACCTATCATACGACTACTTAAACGATGCGACCATAGGGTATAACCTCGGAAGGTTATTCCCTACCTACTATGGTCACCTAATGTGTTTGGTCGGATCCTAATGATCGACCAAATGGGTCGGGTTCGAGGTATAAGCGATTCATCAGATCGCTTACCCTACGACCCTAGACAACGTGGTAATCAGTAGGCATAGTCCCAAGGGACTATAACCAACGTGATTACACTCACGTTGCGAAGTTCAAACGAACTTCGCATTGACCATTACTGGTCAACGCTGAAAGTCAAACAAAGTTTGACTTTCTGACTCGAAAAGCAAAAAAAATAAGGAAAAGAACGAAAGAATACTTACGAAGGGTCCCCGAATGCTAATCTCGATCCAAGAATCTCAGGTATGAAACAATGGTTTCAACTTAGAGTTCCTAAGATCAAGATTCTAGTGATTTTAGCAATGGGGGTGAATGGGTATTTATAGGAATACCCGAACCGTTAAGATCGTTTCATGGAAAACGTGCCTTAATCCCATCCGTACATGTGTTGCAAAGTTATGGTGCTTAAATTCCATCCATACATGTGTTGCAAAGTTATGGTGTTTAGGTGCTTAAATTCCATTCATACATGTGTTGCAAAGTTATGGTGTCTAAATTCCATCCTTATCCGCTGACTAGGCATGTTAGAATGTGTGGTTGTGAATTAAACAGCTGTTTATACATCGAATCTGGTCCCGAAAGTGCAAAACGATCGAAATGACGCGACGCATGGATTTTTCTTAAGGCGAACACTAAAGTATAATATAGTCATGCTTACATAAATTTTTGGATGTCCAGATGTATTCAGAACGTAAGTTATGCGCGAAAATGCAAACTTGTGCACTTTTTGACACTTTTAGTCCCTGAATGACACAAAAGTTTATTTTAGCACACCGAACACCTCAAAGCCTATTTCTAAGCTATGTAAAGGATATTTATGGTATGTTTAACTTATGGTCATGTTCCGGAATGTCTGTTACAGTTCAAATTGGCATACTTTCGCAGTTTGTCAAATTTAGTCCCTGTAAGCCATTTAACTTGATTTCGGCATACCAAACCTTCCAAAACTTATTTCTAAGTTATGTAAAGGTTATTTAAGGCATGTTAAGCCTATGTCACTATTCTGGAGTGTTTGTTGCATTAAACTGGTTATATTTACGCATCGGTGCGCGTATAACCTTCCAGAAAGCGATTTAGAGTTTGGAATTGAAGTAAAATTGACATGTGCAAATGATACACATAATTTTACAAATCCCAAGTATGAAATATAATATTTCATTGGTTCGGTATTTGTTTGATGGCCGCGAAGGCACAGGTGTTACAGTCTCCCCTACTTTAGGAAATTTCGTCCCGAAATTTATTTAGAGGAAACTTGTGAGAGTTTAAAACATAAAGTTGAAAAGATCAAACAACATTGGTTAGGGTTCTGAACTTCTAGTAATCTTTAATAACATCATGATTGCAATGTAAGAGGGATACTTATATACAAGTATATGAAGCGTCATTGGTGCGTCCACCGTACCTCCATTACATCGTTCTCATTTCGTTATTGTTGTCACTATCGGTTCTTACACATAATAAACCTTACTGGGTTTCTGTGCACTAAATTTCATAATTATGTACGCGTCCATAATCAGACAATTCCTTGCACAGTTTACGCAGTCTATTTTATAATGTGTAGGGGAAAACCAAATGAACAATCCTGTGATGAGTGTAACTAGACCGCCATAGAGTCCTTTTAATTAAATCAATAAATGATCTAAATAGACTATCAAGGAGTCTGTTCAGCTACATCACTAGATGTCGTTCTTTAACCAAATTGTGAATCAATCTTTTTGATTAGACCACTAAGAGGGTCTCTTATGAATCATGGAGCGGTACTTATAAAATCCAAGGGTCTTAACTATTACATAGAAGCCCATTTAAGGATTAAAGGTAGTACCTTTTGAATATCCTGCTACGAATCCCTCATATGAAGATATGAAAGATCCTGCGAGGATTTTGATAACGAATATCCAGAGTATTAGAAACACAAAAAATGCATAAAAGAAAACATAAGATGAATAAACACATAGTCACATAACCACAAAATCGTTTTGTTAACTTGTCTTGTTAATTGCGTACATGCATTTAAAGCGCACTAGGAATCCATCTCGTGGATTTCATTTGGCACTTTAAACATTATCAAGAATCTAACTATAAAGATAGAAAGATTCAAAAAGAAAATTCGATTTCGATTACTAGAACCCGAAATGTTCGAATTAAGATACATAAAGAATCCAATTAAGGACTCTGATTTGAATGATGATCATCCACAAAGGTCTAAATATGAAGATAAAAATATCCCATATGGATTTTAGAAGTTGAAGATGTTTTGAAACCTTGCACTGGACGTGCTTATGTCAAAACATGAAGTTGAGATGCTTGATATGTCAAGGCGACATATGAAGCAGAGTTTTGAAGGTTAAGTAAATGTGTGAGGAAAATATATTTGGAAGACTATGCATGGGGTAAAAAAAATGTTTATGAAACCTTATATATAATACTTTTTGAAATCATAAAGTAGGTGTATTAGGTAGATATATTTACAAAAATGTTTTAAAATCATGCGAGATGAAAGTTTGAAATTATGTATAAGGTTTTTGAAAGACATGAATGATGCTTTTCGAAATCATGCACTTGATCAGAAAATGTATTGTGTTAATATTGTCTTCAGACTATATGAAATATTTTGAAATTAGAAAGGTTGGTTTTGATAACATGGCCAATGTTTTTGAAATAACACAGACAATGCATCTAGAAAAATTGTTTTTCAAACTATATGAAATGTTTTGAGATCATGAAGATTGTTTTTGAAATATTGGTACTGTGTATGTTGAAAAATCAAAACGTAATGGGTATGAGATTTGAAAATACCCTTAGTTATCTAACCAAGGATTTAAAGGCACAGATGTGCGAAAAGCACGATTACTCATAATGTCACTTAATTTTCTGTACTTTGTTTCTTAGAGTGAAACGAGTACTTAAAATTTTCGAGGGAATCATGAGCAATCATTTGAAAGAGAGAAATCACAAGAGTAGTTTGTAAGGTACATAGTTCCTTGATGTAGGTATCATAGGAAAAGCCATACACACCTAGCAGGGGGGTTGAGCTGGTTGGTTGGGGACTGCTTTACCATTGTGAGCGACCATGGCGAAGTTCTGAGAAGCCTTTCGCTTCTTTGACTTCTTAGGGGATCGTTCATCCATGGTCTTTGATTCCTCGATTGGTTTATTGGCTGATGGTGTTGTCGCCTGACTAGGTCCTGCCTGTCTTGGTGACTCTTGAGTGGCTTCATCCTGGAGATGATACATGGCAGTAGCTAATTCAACAGTCTTCAGGACTACTTCGCCTATTCGCTGAGCGAATTTTTTTTTTTGGCTGCTTGCTCAGATATCTGGGCGTCATCGTGATGAAGAGACATTCTTGAAGAAAAAGAAAGGCATAGGGAGAAACAGGTGAAAGATTATTGGACAATCAAAACAGAAAGATAACGCATGAAAATTGCGATCATTTGTTTGTTACCTAAGGCAAACAAATGAGACGGTGACTAATCAAAGTAAATGGGTCAAAAATAATGTATCGCGAAGACATGCTCGCCTATAAGTGAACACTCATCCCAAGAATTCCCAGGTAAGCACAACTGGTCTCGCGTCTGATGAGATGTATACGAAGTGCTTGCCTAGACAGAAAACCCAGAATACAGGCATTCACCCTTCCAGTTTGCACGTGTTCACATTATTTAAAACCCAAAACCTTGACGAAGTTTTGAAAACTCAAAGGGGTTCAAAACCATATAATAGAGAGTTCAAAACCTTACAATAGAGGGTTCAAAACCTAGTAATCAATCATCCTAGAACAGATGATTGGTTTTCAAAGCGGTTTTGAAATTTATGTTCTTGTTGTGGTCGTCGCCTAAGGATAGGTGACGGTATTGTTTTATGACTAAACGCAAGTAAACTCGCGTTAGGATCCTAAGAAGGTTATAGACTAGGTCAAAGCATTACTAATAACCTAATTCCCTATAACCATTGGCTCTGATACCATCTTTTCTGTCACACCCCGACCACGTAGAACATACAAAACGTGGCGGAAACATCGGGGAGTGTTGTAACAGAATTAATTGTGTCAAATCCATGGTAATTGAAGTTTCGTTTTATTGATTAAAAGTGTTACAAAGTCTTATCAAACAAGGAAATACAACATAATTAACTAGTCTTGCATCTTTTATTGTCACTAAAGCCCAAGTCTGCCTATGTGTATCTTGATCATCTTATGCAACAGCTCCTGAAAAACACATGTGAAAATAGGTACGTCAGCATAAAAATGCCTGTGAGATACATAGGTTTTGTGAAAATGAGATTCATGACTTATGTTTAAGAAAATGTTTAGTCATGAACCTTTTTAGTTTGTTTTGTTTTGTTTTGTAAATCGTTTAAAATGCAACAAGATCAGATGATATGTATAAATAAGAGAATATGGTATGGTTAAATGAATAACCATTTTAAAATGAGTTTGTAAAAGATAAGTTGTTTGTAAATCAATGTCTTGTGAAAAGTATGTTTATTTGTATAAAATGTTATATGTATCAAACTGAAATGATTCAAATAACGCTACGATATGTAATACCATACAAACACTTATATATAGGAAGTACCAGCGGCGTATCCACCATGCTTGTATCATATTACACACGCATCGTTACTTAATCACTTAATCAAACCAAACCAACAATGTAATAAGTCTATGTTTAAACCAATAGTCAAAAGTCCTTGTATAAACCATGTCAAATGTTTATAGTCCAAAAGTAGTCAAGTAATGTATAACCAAAATGATATGTATGGTAAGTAAAATTTAGACTACTTAAACCATAAGTAAAAATATACAAAACAAAGTATTGAAGTAAAACTTGGTTTAAATCAAAGTTATGTTTTGTAAGATATATGCATGCTATACTGAATATGAACATTTATGCGGTGTTGTGAAAATTCATACATCCAAGCCTTGAGACAGACGGATAACTATGTAAAAGTGAGTTATCAAGAGAATATGTATTCGGATTCGGTCATTCCTTTCATCCCCTTTCCCTGGGATGTCCGGAACGGGATTTGTCAAGTCCTATGGTACCACTACCTACTAACGAACGGCATGATCGGTGTTAATGAATGTATAGTATAGTTTAAACAAACCAAATGTCATCCCAAAATGTAAGCATGTTTTATGAAGATAATGTACCTAGTATGCTAGAGTAAACATACAGGGTAGAGCTGTAAAACAATGTGTCCATATGTTACTGGAACATATGCAACAGAGATGCAATGTAAAATGATGTACTAAGTATGCTAAGTTAACATACAAAGTAGAAAAGTCATGTAAATCAATGTGCTAGCATGCTATCAGTCAACATACATAGCAGAAATGTAATGTAAATCATGTACTAATAGTGTACTACTGAACATAACAAGTATATGATGTGAAAACAGGAAAGCAGGAAAGTAACAAGTAGGCACATGTGTTTCACCCCAAAACAGTTTGGAAAACAGTAAAAGAGGGGTCTATGTACTCACTTGAGATTGCTCAGAAGTCCTTGAGTAACAACCAAACAATGCTAGAGATCGCGGATATCAAACGGCACCTAATATAGGTAACTATGTTAATTAACCGGACCTAGATCGGAAGATTGGGTAGCATTAGGGTTTGTAAACCAAACGAGTGTAGAGACTCGTGTCATTTGGTTTAACAAAGCCTACATACTAAATGAAACTTAACCTGAGTGATTTCGACCCATTACGACCCGTTTAGGTAGCTTATGCTACTTTAACGCGTCGTTCGCGTGAAACGCGTTCGGACCGCCTAACTAGCCCTATGACAAGTGTTATATGCCTAAACATATTCCATAATCAGTTATGTGACAAAGGTTTAGGTTACATATGCTTAATTACCAATTATACATGAAAAGGGTATTCTGGTAATTTACCTAAGGCATATAAACTACCTATCATACGACTACTTAAACGATGCGACCATAGGGTATAACCTCGGAAGGTTATTCCCTACCTACTATGGTCACCTAATGTGTTTGGTCGGATCCTAATGATCGACCAAATGGGTCGGGTTCGAGGTATAAGCGATTCATCAGATCGCTTACCCTACGACCCTAGACAACGTGGTAATCAGTAGGCATAGTCCCAAGGGACTATAACCAACGTGATTACACTCACGTTGCGAAGTTCAAACGAACTTCGCATTGACCATTACTGGTCAACGCTGAAAGTCAAACAAAGTTTGACTTTCTGACTCGAAAAGCAAAAAAAATAAGGAAAAGAACGAAAGAATACTTACGAAGGGTCCCCGAATGCTAATCTCGATCCAAGAATCTCAGGTATGAAACAATGGTTTCAACTTAGAGTTCCTAAGATCAAGATTCTAGTGATTTTAGCAATGGGGGTGAATGGGTATTTATAGGAATACCCGAACCGTTAAGATCGTTTCATGGAAAACGTGCCTTAATCCCATCCGTACATGTGTTGCAAAGTTATGGTGCTTAAATTCCATCCATACATGTGTTGCAAAGTTATGGTGTTTAGGTGCTTAAATTCCATCCATACATGTGTTGCAAAGTTATGGTGTCTAAATTCCATCCTTATCCGCTGACTAGGCATGTTAGAATGTGTGGTTGTGAATTAAACAGCTGTTTATACATCGAATCTGGTCCCGAAAGTGCAAAACGATCCAAATGACGCGACGCATGGATTTTTCTTAAGGCGAACACTAAAGTATAATATAGTCATGCTTACATAAATTTTTGGATGTCCAGATGTATTCAGAACGTAAGTTATGCGCGAAAATGCAAACTTGTGCACTTTTTGACACTTTTAGTCCCTGAATGACACAAAAGTTTATTTTAGCACACCGAACACCTCAAAGCCTATTTCTAAGCTATGTAAAGGATATTTATGGTATGTTTAACTTATGGTCATGTTCCGGAATGTCTGTTACAGTTCAAATTGGCATACTTTCGCAGTTTGTCAAATTTAGTCCCTGTAAGCCATTTAACTTGATTTCGGCATACCAAACCTTCCAAAACTTATTTCTAAGTTATGTAAAGGTTATTTAAGGCATGTTAAGCCTATGTCACTATTCCAGAGTGTTTGTTGCATTAAACTGGTTATATTTACGCATCGGTGCGCGTATAACCTTCCAGAAAGCGATTTAGAGTTTGGAATTGAAGTAAAATTGACATGTGCAAATGATACACATAATTTTACAAATCCCAAGTATGAAATATAATATTTCATTGGTTCGGTATTTGTTTAATGGCCGCGAAGGCACAGGTGTTACACTATGGCACTAAATGATCCAAACTGGCTAGCTGCCATGAACGACGAGTATAGAGGTTTAATAGATAATAACACTTGGGAATTGGTTCCAAGACCATCAAATGCTCATGTTATTAGGTGTATGTGGCTGTTTCGCCATAAATTTAATGCTAATGGTTCTTTAGAATGATACAAAGCACTTTTGGTGGTCAACAGAAAAAGTCAACAGGTAGGGGTTGACTCTGATGAAACATTCAGTCCAGTGCTTAGCTTGGCGGTGTCTCGTTCTTGGCCCAACCATCAATTGGATGTCAAGAACACTTTCTTGCATGGGGATCTTCAAGAAACCGTATACATGTTCCAAGGGTTCCAAGATCCAACAAAACCAGAGCATGTTTGTCGCCTCCGTAAGCCCTTATATGGCCTTAAACAAGCCCCACAGGCCTGGTACCACAAGTTTGCCACGTGTGACAGCCGGCTTTTCAGGCCATACCGTACAATTGTAACACGTGTCATGAATAAATAAAAACCCTGTATTTGACTGATATTGATGTTTATATGTGATATTGAATGTGTTGGTGAATCCAAACATTGATAAAAATTATGTTGGCAACGATAACATAAACGCTTATCGCGTAACGAATAAAATGCGAAACGAACGTCGGTGACCACCCGATCAATGTTAAAATCCTAAAAATAGTATGTTATGATTAGAATGGTAATTTTAATCATGTTCGTAAGGAAAAATAAATTAAAACGCTAAGAAACTCTATTTTTCAAGTTTGAGCGCCTACCGCGCGATACTGCACGTAGTATCTGACAAAATACTGTCAACGCAGCCAGTCAAGGCAACTGATAATTATTTCAGTAATATTTTAGTGAGATTATTTTTATAGATTGATAAAAATAATTTAAAACGCACTAAAATGAGATTAAAACGCTAGATAAAATACCTGGTATCTAGTAAAATACCAGTTTTTAAGCTAATTTGCATATATATATGTATGTATATGTGAAATTATATGATGGATGTGAGTGTGTGGATAGGTGGCGGCTAGAGGAGAAGGTTTCACCTTCTCTCTCTAACACTTGTTGGCGTAGGAATTCCCACAGGATGATTATGCTTTCTAAAACCATCCAAGATCTTGTTTAAACCAAGAAATACAATCAAACAACTCCATATCACTCTCTCTCTCATACTCTCGGCCGAACACACCCTCTACCTCATCCATTTCAAAATTTCAACTTTGTTCTTGAGAATTCAAATCCATTTCAAGGTGATTTCAAGTCCATTTGGAGGTTTAAAGGTGATTCCAATGAGTTTCAAGCAAGAACCAAGCTTTATATCATCTTTTCATTCAAAAACCCACTTGAATCTTGAAGGTATAAAAACATTTTTTCTTAAACATGTTCTTAATTCTTGGTGATGAAAATGATAGTGAAAGTTTTCTCTTGTTCTTGGATTTAAACACAAAACTAGAAACAAAAACAAATGGGATTTTAAAGGAAATAAAAATGGATTAATGTGTGTGTATATGTATGGCCGTATGTATGTATATATGTGTATTGTGACAACTGGCCCAAACCGGTAATTTCCGTACACATTAATTATTGCTTAATGACTGCAATTATGAGTTTAAGTGTCAGCAATGTCTGAACACATGATTAAACAAGTGAATTCATGCATGTTGTATACTACAAAATATTGCTTTATGCATAAACGAGAGCGTTGCGTCAGAATAATAGTAAACTCACCGGTAAGACACACTGTGTCGACTGAACTGCAGAAAGCAGACAGACAATAAAATTGGAGCCTAGGTGTAGGTCCGACAACAAGAATGCATTAAAACCCAAGAGTACATACAAGGGTTAATATATGTGCAATACGAAAGCAAAAATAAGCACTAAAAAGCACCCGAAACGCACTTTAAGTGCAGAATTTATATAATTCAGCAATGAATCAGCATTTAAACATATAAATATTATGCAGAAATGTCGTTTTATTATCCAGAATATTTCCCTAAGTGTTGGGAATTGAAAGAGTACAAGAAAGGTACTTAAACGACACTAAAAAGTGTAATTTAGCACTTTAACGAATCGGTATGTAACCGAACGACCGGACTATACCCGGAACATGAAAATATTGTTGTTTTCATTATTTACCTTTTTCTGAGCCAGTTAGGGTCCCTGAATACCCTAACACCCATTGTAACGCATGACACACCACTAACCGGGTTAACTACACTTAACCTAACTAATAAACCTAACTATTAGTTAGAAATGGACTAGTACCCCCCCCCCCTTAACCAACCGTCCCCATGAGGGGGGACATACCTTGTCCTTCCTTGATTATTCTAATCAAGTTTGTTGGATATCTACTAGACACTTAATCCTATGGTTAATACTCATGAAGATTATCTATAAGTTTATGGCTTAACACAACATATTCATTTCCATCACAACTCAACCTCACAACTCCTCTCTTTCTCTCCCAAAGCTTACGGCCAAACACCCCTATTCTATCCATCATACTTTCGATCTTGATCTTCATATTTCAAGCATCTACAAGTGTTAAGGGTCTCGTATTAGGAAGCTTGGAGCAAACGGAGTTCGAAGGACCTCTTTATCTAGCTTTTATCCACCTCTTTTGCGCATAGATTCTTCCCTAGCCTCGAGCTAGAGGTATAATGCTTAAAACTCATATTTGAACTAATCTAAAGTGGTTAAAAGGATTTTTATCGGATAAAACTCGTTAACATGCAAAATGATGCTTTAAAGTCTACTTAAAACACTAAAAATGGTGGTTAATAGCACAAAAGTTGTGTAAATGATGTAGTATTCGAAATGTATGATTATTGAGACCCGATCTATGATTGTGGTAGCTCGGATCACCATTTAACCCGATGTAGTCATGTTCTTGGATCATGACATAAGGTTATGTTAGAAGATATAAGGGTTAAAAGGTGAAACTCTACCACACATGAAACATGAACTTGTGTAAAAGTATTTTTACTTGCAAAATATTGTTCAAAACTAGTAGATCTAAAGATCTACAAGTGGTTTTTCGGAAGAACCAAGAAAAAATATTAGTTTTGTTAAAACCCGGATCTCATCCGAACTAAAAGCATTTTTAGTAAATAAACAAGTGTGTAAACACATGTGTCACAAGAAAATTTAACAAAGAAATATTTTTGTAAATCTCGACTAGAAGTTGTGAAACTTCATATTCTTTAAAAATAAAGTTTCTAAGAAACTAAAATTATTTTTAAAGATAACAAGACTTACTAAATGTGCTAGTAAGTTACTACACATTTTTGTAAATATTCAAGTTCATGAAATGGAGAAATTAGTGATTATTGTTGATGAGTATTGTTGATAATTGTTGTTGATGATTGTTGACGATTTAAAAGAAAATAAACACATGTTTTGAAAACATGGGAAACGTCCATTTTTAGGGGAAACTCTGTCAAAATTTTTATAAATTTTGACACTTAGAACAATATAAGTTTTTGAGAAACTTATTCCCTAAAAATGTATTTAAAAGTATTACCAAGGTTTCCCTAATTTTTGGTGATGAGAAATGGTGATTTTTCAAGAATAAAAATGGATATTAAGTGTATATTTTTGAAAGAAAAATATATATTATTTGATCACCAACTTTTGTGCTAAGTGTATATAGTATGTGTTATACGTGCTAGTGTATTAAGACTTAAAAATACACTAAACACTCATGAGGAGTATAAACATAAAAATACACATACAAAATACAAAATACAAGATACATAATTCGGGTGCAAAGTGCAAAACACAAAAGACTTATATTTATTTTTGGAGAAAATAATATAAGTAAGATACGTAGTTAAAAATATAGAATATTTTTAACCCAAGAATATATACAAAAGAGAGTGACTGTACTTGTGCGACGCAAGTCTAGTGACTAACGTTAAGAAAACGCGTATAGGTTACGACGTTAATTAAGCAAATCCGGTGGAGTTTACGACGCTAGGAACGCAAAGTTGTGAGTTCATGCTCCCCCTTTTCTTTTAACTGTTTTCAGTTTTTATAACTTCGGGGGTGAAATACATGTACAAAAGTACAATATTTATAATTGGTATGATATAAATACAAGAAGTACACTTGGTGAGAACGAGAATCAAGTGTGACAAAATATAAGATAATAAGAAACGCACTTGGTGAGGACGAGAACCAAGTTGGATGCGTAATGAGAAATGATAAAAAGAAACGCGCTTGGTGAGGACGAGAACCAAGTTGGATGCGTTATGAGAAATGATAAAAAGAAACGCGCTTGGTGAGGACAAGAACCAAGTAGGATGCGTTATGAGAAATAGTGTCACGAATAGGGTACAGAAGCACCATTAATCGTGTACATACTTAGACCGCAGAACAAAAGGTTAGATCTAACGGGTGCCTGGCAGCCTCACACTCGGTCGGGGCGAGAATCGAGTAGTGCTTTTGTGTCTCAGAATATACCAATTAAATGCCTTAGGTTTGGTGACTTCCTATGTCGTGCCACATGTTAATGGCTTTGCAACCCATTAACAATCTGATAATTACAGACATACTGTATTTACATAAAATTCATACCATTCTAAAATTGATATATAACTTGAAGTACGTGGGGTACTCAAGAGGATTGATATATAACTTGAAGTACGTGGGGTACTCAAGAGGATTGATATATATAACTTGAAGTACGTGGAGTACTCGAGAAAAACTTGATTTATTCACAACTATGTTTTTATACAAAGTATACAAACGTGAAATACAAAACTGCATGAATTCACACCAACTTTATGTTGACGTTTTTCCAAAAACTCACATGTATTTCAGGTAACTAGGACGGATGTGCGCGTGGTCTTGCTTATGCTCGTGGATGTCGCTTGTGTTTAACTTTAAATAAAGTTGTAAACTCTTAAGACAATGTTTTAAGCTGTCTAGCGATGTAAACGCTAAGCTTATGTTTTCAAATTATGGTATTTGATGTTATTTTACGAGCATGTAGCATGTTTACTCTTCGTATGCAATGAGAACCTTTCATGATCACACCTCGTGCTTCCGCCGTAGAAAGGGGTGTGACATGTATGAGAGTTGAGTTTTGACTTTTGATTTAAATCTTGTTAGATATCATGTTTGAAAAGTGATGCATGTGCAATCTAGAGAATGTTAAAGGGTCTTGTGATTTAAAAAGGACTTGTTAAAAAAAGTGAACTTTTGGAAGTTCATGTGTGTATATATGTCGTGTATGTGTATGTATATGTGTATGCATGCATGTAATTTTTGTTACATACTCATAAATGTAAGAATACTTGCATTTATGTATGCATGATTAGATGATTATTGGTGTGTTCAAAATGCAACATATAAATTTCATCAAATGAGGCATAAAACTAACCCTTTTTTAGTACTAATGTTGGAAAAAGTGTGCTTTTGTCTTCCTTTTGTATTTTCAGGATTAAATGAGCTCAAATTAACAAAAGAAGCAAAAAGACATCAAAATCTAACATAAAAACAAGAAAAGGAACAAGACGTGACATGCCCGACCCCACGACAGCATCTTCCCAAGCAAAACAAGATATCAGAAGCCTGAACACGCCCCGTGCTCAGCCAGCACGGGGGCGTGCCCAAGTGTCAGCAGAAAAGACAAAGTGGTAGAAGCTTCTATTGCCCACCACGGGGCCGTGCTCAGCGGACACGGGGCCGTGGTCAACTATAAGATTCGCACAATCCAGCAAATCTGCATAGTACAAAGATTCTTCTGCACCACGGGGTCGTGCACAGCGGACACGTGGGCGTGGTCAACTAAAAAGACAAAACTGCATTAAATGAAGAAAGAGAAGGATGTGGACACGGGGCCGTGCCCACTGGACACGGGGCCGTGCCCACTGGACACGGTGCCCGAGCTTCTGTTCAGCCTATAAATAGAAGTGCTTGGCTCAAGCTCAAACCATCCCTTGGCACACCACCTCTCTCACACTTCACCCACCACCCACCACCACCATAACACCATCATCCACCACCATCATCCATTGTCCATCGTAGAGTGCGTGAGTCGTCTCGGGATCCAAGATTGATCGTAAGAGTTCTTGACAATCAAGGCCATGTTTGCCTAAGTCTCTTACTTCACTTGGTGAAGACAAAGTGTCTAGTTTAATACTTTTTATTTCTAATCTTTTGCACTTTTTACTTGGTTTTGTATTAATGACTTTAATAACTAGTTGCTTATGTTGAAGGTGATCTTTCCTTATCGTTTGTCCGTGGTGTCTTGGCATTATTTTACTGTCTATATAAAATAAAAGATTTTCACCATTCATATCTCCACGGTCTATATGGAGGTATGTTGGCTACCTGGTCGGGGGTTAAGGGAATGGTTTGGTAAAGGTCTTGCCATTGTTCAGCGTTTAGAGGTCCTGCAATGGACCTGGGTCAAATTTAGTAGGACCCCCTTCAATACTTAACGGTATTGGATGGCGGGGGTCCAAACTCTTTGATCCCCTCATAAGTTAACTACTATTAATACTATAACCCGACTATTTAGGACTGTATCACTGCTGACTCAGACTACTTAGTCGAGGGTAACGTCACCTCCAAAAGAGGGGCCTACCATAATTTGCATTAATAACTTAATTAATTATCTTCCAATAATCCACCCTTTTAGGATTGTATCCTTGCTGACTCAAACTACTGGGGTGAGGATAACGTCACCTTCAAAAGAGGGGCCTACTACAATAACTAAGATAATCTCTTAAATATGTGCAAAAGTGCGGAAATAATCAAAGGTTACACTAGATACGAGTCGGAACCAAGTGATTCATCTTGTCTATCTGTTTTTCTTTTTATTTTATTTTCAGCGTTTTTAGTTAGTTTTTATTTTTCTTAGTTTAAAACATTTTTCTAAACTTTTTATTTTGATTAGACGTTGAGGATAAACCGGTACTAAAAGCTCTTGTGTCTTTGGACGACCTCGGTATCTTGCCAACACTATACTACGCTCACGATGGGTGCACTTGCCCATATGTGTGTTTAGTGTTAGTAAAATATCGTGTTTTATAAATTTAAAACTTGACTAAAAATAACTGTTAAAGGGGCTTAAAATACACACCTAATATATATAACACTTCACACGCATCAAGTTTTTGGCGCCGCTGCCGGGGACACAAGGATTTTAAGAAAGTTAGGAATCAACGGCCTAATCGTTTTTCTTATTTTTTTTAGGATTTTTCTTAATTTTTCAGCTTCTGCAGAACTCAGCACGGGCCGTGCCCGCTGAACACGCCCCGTGCCCAATCATTGGAACTGGCAATCCTGTTTTAAGTCAGACAGTAAGCTGAACACGGGGCAGTGCCCACTCAACACGCCCCCGTGCCCAAGTTTCAGTTACTGAAAACAGAACCGTAAGATCCCGACGGTTGGTAATTTCTGACACAAACATGAGTGATACTGATACTTTTTACTTTCGGCACTCTTATGGTACTATGTGGTGTCAATTATGTGGTGGTAACCATAAAGAATTAGAATGCTTTTTTCTAAATTATAAGTCCCACTATATAGACCCATCATTTCCTAGTATCCTTAAGAGGGGCGAAAGTAAAAATAATCCCTATCTCTCCCTCGAATGCGCCCAACCAGATATTCTAGGAGAAATGCTTCTCGATGAATTATTTCAACTAGAAGATCTAATTATTAATTGGTTAAAAGAACTTAGGGAAGATTTCAATAATCTTTTCCAAGACGATAACCAAGAAGAGTGGTTGGAATCGCATTCAAACAACTTCATTGTTTCCAATGATACTTCTAACTCTAGTGAGGACTTGAGCGATAGTCGTCCCTGTGTCGATTGTGCCGTGAAGGACTCCCCATCAACTTCGTTTGATGCATACATAGACCTGAGCGATTTGACATACACCTTCTTTAACGAGAGCCCGGGAAAGGGTTGGACTTGTCCACCTACATATAACAGAGGAATCACCCTCACCGACAACCTCTTGCGTTCTCGTCTTAATCTAGAACAATTAAGGTATCTTAGGCACTTTGGGGTTGTTCCATCCAGTAAGGAACCGCCCGATCCGGAAAAGTTCCTTAAAAATAGACTCACTTCATAAAACAGCCTTCCGACACGGGGCCGTGCCCAGGTCAACACGCCCCCGTGTCCACCAAAAGATTCCCTTCTGACTTTTGTCAGAATACGGACAAAACGTGTCAGGATCTTGCCTGCACACGGGGCCGTGTCCAGCCGACACGGGGCCGTGTCCAGCACGCTGTCGTTTTCTATAAATGCAGCCAAGAACCCTGCACATTTGGACCATCCAGGAACAGAGATTTGAAAGGATTTTCTGACTTACCATCCTATGTATGTTCTAAAAGAAGGTTCTTACAAGCATCTTGTCCTTTCCTCTTTTATCTATTGCCTTCTTCTTCATCTTTCTTGCATCAAGAACTCCATTAAAGCTTGATTTCAAGCTTTGTTGTGATGTTTATTGAATTTTTGTTCAAGGAATCTTGTTAAAAATAAGTTACACAACATTGTTTTAAGTTATTTCTGCTCAAAAAAGCTTCATAAGTTAAGAAAATAATTTGAAACCCCAAGATTCCTTGTTTTAAAAATATGCAGAAAGTTGAACACGGGGCCGTGCTCATTGAGCACGGGGCCGTGCCCGTGGTACTGTTCCATTAAAACGAACTGTTTTTTGGTTTGTTTTCATAGAATGTCTAGCCAAAACAGCGGAACCTCTTCTGCACACTCAAGGAACAGTCGACGGGAAAGGAGGCCATCGATTGAAGCAACTCTCGTAAGATACGTAATGGCGCTACGTGAAGCACTTGACGAGATGACTTCAGTGGAGGAGGTCCTCATTGACCGTATAAACTATCTCTCGGTGGGGTTGGAAAACAGTTTCTAGGAAATAAACCTCTTGCACCAGAGGTTAAACATTCTGGTAACACCTCCTGTGGAACCAATCCTCCCTCAAGAGGATTGGAACCTCGCACTTGGAATCCAAAATCCTACCAGTTAGGACGACATTCCGGCGGAGCCTCCTCTTGAAGAACTCCAAGAAATTCCGGTGGAAGTTACACCTCCTCAACCCAATGCTCATGAGCCCGCTTTCCTTCTCCCTAGGGAGATCGAAGAGTGGCTCGCCGATGTATGAGGAGCCCATAACCGGAGGAAGAAGTTGTCAAGCCACTTTTAACCGAGAGATCTATCTTTTCGGAAATTTTGCTAGTAGAATAAATAGTAGGCTAGACACTTCTGGGATTGGATTTCTTGTGTTTCTTTGACCTAACTAGCTAATATTTTAATTTTTAGGACTATTATGTAATTCTTTCTATGATTAATGAATGATGGTTTTAGTTAATGTGGTGTTTGAATGGTGTTAAATGGAATAAAACACACTTGAGATAGCAAAGGATGCAAGGGAAACTTGAACCAGCACTCTATACAGGAAAACAGAACCGTCCGACAAATTTCTTCGTTTACAGTAAGTTCGGCACGGGCCGTGTCCACCCAACACGGCCCCGTGCTGCACAGTCTGCAGAAAAAGACCCAGTTCAGGTAACTGGACACGGGCCGTGTTCACCCAACACGCCCCCCGTGTCCAGACTTCTGTTTCTCTTGTTTTAATTTTGTTACTAGCACTTGAACACGGGGCCGTGTTCAGCGCCCAGTAACACACAAATTTCGCTTTTTACACCTTTTTACACATTCAATCAACCTAAAAACTTATTTTTGGGACACATTGAGGACAATGTGTAATTTAAGTGTGGGGGGGATGCTAAAACCTTGAATCTTGCAAATCCTAAATACAAGCCTTACACAAAACTCTATTGGAACCGCTAATCACCCCAAATTTTTTCAAAAATTTTCATTTTTTTTTACTTGTCTAGGTTTAACTCGGGAAATTCAAGTTCTCAAAAAGGTTATATTTTTACAAATTTACAACCGATAGCGTCGTGATAAAAAGAACCAACATAAGAAAATTATGAAAAGGCATGACAAGCTTAGTTAAAATTTAATTATACATACTTGATCACATAAAAACCCATTCCCACAAAAGTGAGTTTTGAGCCTTTATTGAGCATACAATTACATATCATTAGAACTAAATGCTCATTTTTCGTTTCTTTTGTGAATAGCCGCTTGGTTCTTACGACTCTAGAACTTGCCATGACGATACATTCCCGGTCCTTACCAACTTAAACCCGAGTAAGTAAATGATGGAGGCATTAGGACTAACCTTTTTATTTCTACACCATTATTTTTCTTTTTTTTACCACCTACCCAAAATCCCCCTAGTTAGCCCCTTTAAGCCTAAACCTTTTCATTTCATAACCCAAACCAAACACTCTTTTTACCCACCAAAACCTTTTTCATTTTTACCCTTTGTTTTAGTAACAAGTTCGATTTTTCGTATGACTTTTCAAAAAAAAAAAAAAAAAAATTTGTGTTGATGATGAAGCAAAAGAAAATAAACAAACAAGTTCATCAAAAATAACTTTGTTTGAATAATAGCTTCATCAAAATAAAAGTTACAAAAATAGAAAGTCTTACGAAAACCGACACTTGTTACGCTTTTCGCCTTTTTCTACTAACCACTAACCACCAACCCAACCACCTACCTTTAACCCAAGCCTAACCCTTCACCACAAAGTCCTCTTGATATTTACAAAGGTATATAAGTTAAAAAAGAGGAGGATTGATTGCTTGACAAGCCTATGGTAGGAGTAAGTTCCATGCCGCTCTAGAGTGATCCACAAAAATACATTTTCGGCCGAGTGTTGAGTGATCCCCGTGAGGTATGTGAACTTGTATATAAAGAGAATTTTAAAGAGGCATGTTATGCCCTAATAAGTAATTTATCTTATGAAAAGTTTTAAATAAATCATGACGAATAGGATTGTAAATAAATAAAAATAAAACTAAATAAAGAATCTTGGAAATCCCGACACTCTACGACAAGCCCAAAAAACCTTCTTTTCCACCCATTCCATTTGGGATTGTAATAGCCACATATTAAAGAGTTTTGCTTGAGGACAAGCAAAGATTCAAGTGTGGGGGTATTTGATGTGTTCAAAATGCAACATATAAATTTCATCAAATGAGGCATAAAACTAACCCTTTTTTAATACTAATGTTGGAAAAAGTGTGCTTTTGTCTTCCTTTTGTATTTTCAGGATTAAATGAGCTCAAATTAACAAAAGAAGCAAAAAAGACATCAAAATCTAACATAAATACAAGAAAAGGAACAAGACGTGACATGCCCGACCCCACGACAGCATCTTCCCAAGCAAAACAAGATATCAGAAGCCTGAACACGCCCCGTGCTCAGCCAGCACGGGGGCGTGCCCAAGTGTCAGCAGAAAAGACAAAGTGGTAGAAGCTTCTATTGCCCACCACGGGGCCGTGCTCAGCGGACACGGGGCCGTGGTCAACTATAAGATTCGTACAATCCAGCAAATCTGCATAGTACAAAGATTCTTCTGCACCACGGGGTCGTGCTCAGCGGACACGGGGGCGTGGTCAACTAAAAAGACAAAACTGCATTAAATGAAGAAAGAGAAGGATGTGGACACGGGGCCGTGCCCGAGCTTCTGTTCAGCCTATAAATAGAAGTGCTTGGCTCAAGCTCAAACCATCCCTTGGCACACCACCTCTCTCACACTTCACCCACCACCCACCACCACCATAACACCATCATCCATGTAGGTCCCCTATTAGTATGGATCTTTCACAGAATTGTCTTTCCAATCAAGAGTGCGGAATCCTCTTGATCAGAATATAACAGAAACAAGTAGAAAACAGAATTCCACAATCAAACGGGTCCTCTATTGATTATCCAAACAAAACGTTTTACAATCAACTCAAGACCCTCACAACCTCACAGCCACTATCTGTGATCTTGACTACAACCCTATTTCGAATTCTCTCTCTCTCTCTACTTTCTCTCTCTAAAATTCTCTAACCCCTAAAAACCCTAATCACAAAACATGTTTATATACCACATGTCTGTGAACTGGGCTTCCTACTGGGCTAGGCCATTTTCCAAGCCCATTACAATAATAAACTCACTAACCAATAAGCTAAGCCCAATACAAAATATCCAAAGACTAAATAATCAAACTATTAAGCTGTTGTCACCGAATATGCACCAACAGACTCCCCCTTGACAATAGCTTCATAGTGTAACTTTGTCTTCAAACATCTTGTGTTCTTTTGGTCTTTGGATAGCGTCAGCTACACAGCTTCTGACATCAACAGACTCCCCCTTAGCTGATGCTTCCAATCTCCAAAACTTTCATTCATTGTAGATCAGTTAGCTAGCAATCCTTGGTTAAGCAAGTAAGCTCCAACTCTTCCATATCTCTCTTTCTCTTTCTGCAATGTAGTAGAAGGATCCTACCATGCATCTTCACACATTCTTTACTCTAAATATGCACTTTACTTGTATTCTGCACTTCATTTTGATAACTGCATCAATCTGTTTAGCAACACAAGCAAGTATCTCGAAAAACCATTAGTCTTTTTCACATTTAAAGATAAACCAATATTTTATCTTATCATGCAAAAACAACAACTTGTCAATTTAAAATGGAAGTCTTTTTGATAAGAAATCTTTTTGGTATTTTTGATATTTTAAGAAAAGCAGTAAACTATTTACAAAACGCAATAAACACTCTATTTTTGTGAGAATCACCGGTAAGAAGATCATATCAGCATAATCAAACTGTTTCACACTATTAGATAATTCTTTATTTAATTTTTCGTGAAAAGCAGTTCAAGACGATTACCAGTATGTTTGTCCACTTAAACAAAATGCATGAACATTTCAAGTACCATTACCGTATGATACGTTAAGGTAATTTTATTTACTGATATATTAGTGTGTCCCACTTCAGGATATACCCCCGCGATCAAGGTATGCACAAAGATTCATCGTAGTAGGTGAGTATACTGAATCCATCCTTTAAGATATCCTGACAATATCTAGGTCTGCATATAATCTGTTTTATCATGTTTTAATAGCTTAACAATGAACACCCAAATAAATAGTAATCAAATCCTGGAAATATAAACAACACACTCTATCATGCAAGTATCTTCCCTACCACATATTTCACAAGTCCAATCCAGATTTCTGAAATCTTAACTGGGAATAGGTTGAGAAGAGAACAGAATAGATCTTTAGGAGAGATGGTATAATATACAGATCAAATGAGATTTTCTCAGTTTGATATAGGTTTATTGGGTTTCATTTGGGCACTAGAGGGCCTCTTTCGGGTGTATTAGATCTATAGCGCGACAACGTACAGCTAGGTCAGCATGTATCTGGATGCAGCAGAAGCTGTCGTTGCCTAGCACCTCCAGGTCAGCATATATCTGGATGCAGCAGAGGAGGTACACGATTTTTTTCAGAGAAGATTTCAGAATCAGATTAAAATTGTGTGTATCGGGACAACATACAGACATTCAAATAGAAATGTGCAAATTCCAAGTGACTTTCTTTCCTGAGGTCATGTACAATTTTAGTTCTGAACAGAAAAACAGCTAAGATATCCCCAGATGAAATAACAGTATAAAGACCCAAAACTTCAGATTTTGGCAATCTATCAACGCAAGATTTAAGGTCATTAAACCATACACCACTGATGTGTTCCCCACTCATACACATTTCGATTTATATCACATTGGTAAGTTGATTATTTCATGCTTTTGCCTACTGGTACATCATATAATGAAGCTGCTATCACACTTAAGCAATTTAATTTCATTTTTAGTGTGACAGTCTAACTTGCTGATGTACTATCATTTCTTCTTTTTCACACAGTGATAACTCATTTTTGTTTTTCTATTTTTTATGTTTTTGATTTTTCAAATTTTTTTTTATTTTTGATTTTTAAGAAAAACAATTTTAAGTTACTAAAAACAATTTTAAGTTACTAACTTACTCCCCCTAAACTCACGCACTAACTAAACTCTTTTTGGCTTAGGAAAATTTCTCCCCCTAAATTTTTGTTTTTATGGAGCAAGTTTCAAAAACAGAAATTTAAACACAAACAAACTCCCACTTCAATCTGACAATAAGTTTTTCACTTTTGAAGTTTAGAAAAATCATAACCATCACTAAAGTAAATAGTTCGTTACCCATGTTAACCTACTATTCACCTTAGAAACTTTACAGGAACAACCACTGTCGAACACTTCAACAGTCCTTCTTGGTCATCCTGCACACACTCAACAACTCAGTTAGACTTAACAACCCAAACCTGACCGGTTTTGGGTTGACCATGTAAATCCACATACGAAGCTTCTAACCAATATCCATCACACCTTACTTGTGTCTTGGATGTTGTTGTTGAACAAGATTTATAACTTCCACTAGGTCTTTGATCACGAGAGTTCCAATAAAATCTCGGATTTTCCGACCTTTGAAAATTATTATCTTGATACCTTTTTCTCCCATTATTATACCATGAATTTTGAAAAAATTTTGGATGTTGTTGAACATTTGAGTTATTAAAACCCCTATATTCATTTCTTCTTTGAAAATTTCGATTACCAAAAGTATGGTGTCGATTTTGATATCCAAAATTTCTATTTTGACTTTGAAACTGATTTGATTTACCATTAAAATGACTAAAATGTGTAGAATTGCTTCTTGGTCTATCAAATCGTCTTGATGTTGAAGTCTTAGATTGAAAACATGGTTGATTACGTTGACAATGTGGTTGCACATTATTATTTAAACCAACCCTATTCCCATTCTTAACTTCATCAACTTTTTGCTTATTTTTCTTCAAAGGACAACAACTCGCCACGTGCCCTTTGTTGTGGCATCTAAAACAAGATTTTGTCTTGTAATTTCTCTTTTTCTTAAATCTCTTTTTAAATGTTTTCTTCTTTTCTTCTTTTCGTCTTCAGTATCCTTATCCGATTTATGAGGTGTACTGTCAGACTCAACAGATTCTTTCAAAGAAACTGGACTACTTGGCAAGTCCACAGCTATCGGATCCACTACAGCTGGTGTAGTAGGCACAAAATCAATTAACTCATTTTCATCGGGTAAAAAAGAGTAGTCTTGATTTTTAGAAGATGAGGCTTTACTAAACCCCAAACCCTTTTTATCATTACTCTTTTTCAAACTTGCTTGAATTTGAGTCCTAACTAATGAAGATTTTCCAAACTTGTCTAACTTTCCTTTAAGTTCAAGAATTTGGTCTTGTGCAACGGCCAATTCCCTGCACTTATCAGAAAATTCATTAGTTTTGTCCTTCACAGTTTCACGAGCCAAATCAATGATCTGTAACAGTTCATTGACTTTGCTTGTTAAACTGCTGATTTCTTGTTCATTTGATTTGAGTTTTGTTAAACAATCTGACTCTCGTTTAATCAAAAGAACATTTGACTCTTTCAACTTTTCTAACTCAGCTAACTGAATTTTGTTTTGTTCCGATAATCTGTTAACTTTACCCTGTAGTTCAATGCAATTAAGACATGTATGACTTACAGGTTCTGATGTTACCTTCACCTCTGTTGTAAGTTCATTCACACCATTCATGCACTTTGAAAATTCTGCATCTACCTTTTCAGCAGTTTCCTTATCAGCTTCCTTTTTCAAATCATTCTCTTCATCTGCTTTCTTTTTCTCTTCAACCCCAGCAGCTACTTCTCTTATCTTTACAGCTGCAAACTCAGCCACCAATGCTTGATCACAAGTATTCACTTTTGATTGAATCTGATAACGTTTTTCCAGGGCTTCCCACAGCTCTTGAGAAGTTCCATACTTCTTAAGGGTATGTTTAACGCCCTCAGGCAAGGACTTCTTTATTGCTGCTAAAGCTTTCTTCTCAGCATCAACCACTCGTTTCTCAGATTCATTCATCTTATCATAAGACATCACTATAACTCTTCCATCAACACGACGTGTGGGAGCAAAGTATCCATCTATCATACAGCTCCACATTTTAGTATCTTCACTCTTCATAAACGACTCAAACTTTTCTTTCCAGTCAGCATATTCTTTGATGTTTGTAAGCTTTGGCCAATGTTTAACAGTCTCACTAACATTGTCCATTTTAACCATCTTTAAACACGTTTTTAGCGTAACCGTACTGATAAAACCGTACAAAATTTCTCCGAAAACAGTGGTTATCAAATTACACCGTTAGAATCGTCTCGAAAAGACAAATCCAATGATATATAATGTCAAAAACCGTATTCGAAAACACGTTTTTTTTTTTAGAATCGTCTCCGAAAACACGTTTTTTTTTTTTTTTTTTTTTTTTACCCTAAAAATCCAAGGAATTCAACGGTCCAAACGGTTCTGTCTAACGAGATGCGGATCAATTTCTATTTGCAAAACACTGAAATTTTATCGACGCTTGCTAACTGAAATTCCACCACAATTATGCTGCTAATTTCGCTGGATATGCTGTTAATTTCGCTGTTACTTAATTGTCCAAATTCGCTGATCTGTTACTTGTTCAATTTCGCTAGTCAAACTTCGCTGGCAATTTCGCGATTACGACGACTTGTAAAGTCGCCGAAAACCGTAGTAATTTCGCTGTGGATAATTACCCGGTTACCAAAGTCGCCTTTGGATTTAACTTCGCTGGTCACCGAGATATAAGTCCCAAATTCGCTGCTGATCAGTTAATTATGCTGGTCAATCTGCGAATTTGTTAAATTCGCCCAGTATCTTTGGAAACTCAATCTGTTTTGTATTCTGAAGATTCTCCAACACAATCTGCAAAATCAAAACAGCAAATCAGCAAGCTTTACACGAAATTCTTATGAACTTAACGAAGAACAGTCTTCGAATTCCAGCCAAATACTCGTCAAAATCCAACAGAAATCGTCCCGAAAACCTGCAAATCAGCAAACCAACAAAGCAAAAGATCAAAACAGCCAACAAAATTCGAAAATCTTATCAAAAATTTCGAAAATTTCAAAACCCTAATTTTCAGATTTCGAAAATTTCTTCCCTGTTTCTGCAGCCAACAATTCTGAACCGAGCCTTCAAGAGCCTAATGCTCTGATACCAATTGTAGGTCCCCTATTAGTATGGATCTTTCACAGAATTGTCTTTCCAATCAAGAGTGCGGAATCCTCTTGATCAGAATATAACAGAAACAAGTAGAAAACAGAATTCCACAATCAAACGGGTCCTCTATTGATTATCCAAACAAAACGTTTTACAATCAACTCAAGACCCTCACAACCTCACAGCCACTATCTGTGATCTTGACTACAACCCTATTTCGAATTCTCTCTCTCTCTCTACTTTCTCTCTCTAAAATTCTCTAACCCCTAAAAACCCTAATCACAAAACATGTTTATATACCACATGTCTGTGAACTGGGCTTCCTACTGGGCTAGGCCATTTTCCAAGCCCATTACAATAATAAACTCACTAACCAATAAGCTAAGCCCAATACAAAATATCCAAAGACTAAATAATCAAACTATTAAGCTGTTGTCACCGAATATGCACCAACAATCCACCACCATCATCCATTGTCCATCGTAGAGTGTGTGAGTCATCTCGGGATCCAAGATTGATCGTAAGAGTTCTTGACAATCAAGGCCATGTTTGCCTAAGTCTCTTACATCACTTGGTGAAGACAAAGTGTCTAGTTTAATACTTTTTATTTCTAATCTTTTGCACTTTTTACTTGGTTTTGTATTAATGACTTTAATAACTAGTTGCTTATGTTGAAGGTGATCTTTCCTTATCGTTTGTCCGTGGTGTCTTGGCATTATTTTACTGTCTATATAAAATAAAAGATTTTCACCATTCATATCTCCACGGTCTATATGGAGGTATGTTGGCTACCTGGTCGGGGGTTAAGGGAACGGTTTGGTAAAGGTCTTGCCATTGTTCAGCGTTTAGAGGTCCTGCAATGGACCTGGGTCAAATTTAGTAGGACCCCCTTCAATACTTAACGGTATTGGATGGCGGGGGTCCAAACTCTTTGATCCCCTCATAAGTTAACTACTATTAATACTATAACCCGGCTACTTAGGACTGTATCCCTGCTGACTCAGACTACTTAGTCGAGGGTAACGTCACCTCCAAAAGAGGGGCCTACCATAATTTGCATTAATAACTTAATTAATTATCTTCCAATAATCCACCCTTTTAGGATTGTATCATTGCTGACTCAAACTACTGGGGTGAGGGTAACGTCACCTTCAAAAGAGGGGCCTACTACAATAACTAAGATAATCTCTTAAATATGTGCAAAAGTGCGGAAATAATCGAAGGTTACACTAGATACGAGTCGGAACCAAGTGATTCATCTTGTCTATCTGTTTTTCTTTTTATTTTATTTTCAGCGTTTTTAGTTAGTTTTTATTTTTCTTAGTTTAAAACATTTTTCTAAACCTTTTATTTTGATTAGACGTTGAGGATAAACCGGTACTAAAAGCTCTTGTGTCCTTGGACGACCTCGGTATCTTGCCAACACTATACTACGCTCACGATGTGTGCACTTGCCCATATGTGTGTTTAGTGTTAGTAAAATATAGTGTTTTATAAATTTAAAACTTGGCTAAAAATAAGTGTTAAAGGGGCTTAAAATACACACCTAATATATATAACACTTCACACGCATCAATTATGGATGAAATATGTTGTGATTTGTTAGAACATGGATTTAATATGCTCTTGGGTGTATTTAAATCATGTGTAATGATGATGATGTTATATGAGTGCATTAGATGCACATATACGGACATGCATGTTGATTTGTAATCATGAAAAGATGATTTGAACATAATTTGATAAAAATAAGTTTTGATCTGATTATAAACACTAAAATATGAATATTTTGAAGTGCTAAATGATATAAAACTTTGTCATAAAGTTACTAGCTTTGTATGTTGTACTTGTTGCTTTATAAGTTGTAAAATACGTGAAATCGCATGATGTATGTGACTTACACAAAAACTGCACTGATCTGATTATAATCATCATTTTAATCAGTAAATAACATGTATTGTTTTAAAATATCAAGTCATTCCGAGTTGGAATGGTTATAGTAACGTTTAACGCAAAACTATGCGGTAAAACGGTCAAAAATCGGCTTTTCGAACGATTTTTATGAAACTGATATAGATCAGTAAGTAAACTGATATTTTTAGTTTAAAAATAAGTATTCTAACTAATTTTAAGTTTACTTGGTGTTTGGTTGGTCATACGTGACTTCTGACGCCCGAAAACGTTTCCGAATCACTAAAATACGCATTTTACAATGAACACTAGTATGGGTTATTTTTGGATGAACCTTATGTGTTAAAATGTGTTATGTGATTTAGACTTGTGAATATGAAAATATGTTAAGTGTTGACATGATAGTGGGGAATTTAGACAATGCATGTACACTTGTGCGTTTAAAGTGGTCGAATAGGTAAAAATCGCGTTAAATGTGTAACTTGTTTGTCGAGCATGAAAATTGATACATATGATTTATTTTATGTATGCATGCTCACTACGTCAAAAATGGCTTACGGCCACATAAAAAAAGTGTGACCATACGCCTTTCGCCACACTTTTTTTTTCCAGCTCAAGTGTGACCAAAGGTCTAGTCATCGTAGGCATCATACGGCCACATTCACTTATGTGTGGCCATAGCAACTTAAACTGTGGCAAAAAGGTCTTGTTGAAATCAATCATTTTGTCAAATAAGTGTGGCTAAACGGGTAGTAACGACCACATGAATTTACTATAAGTGTGGCCATTTCTATTATACAGTCACCAATAAGTTTGTTTTAACCACATTAATTTTAAAAAACTGTGACAAAAAATGTAGTTGTAATCAAGGAAATGGTCCATTAAGTGTGGCTAAATGATATCAATAGTCACATGAGTTTATTGTAAGTGTGGCCGTCTGTATTATATAGCCACACGAATTCACTGTAAGTGTGGCCGTTTCTATTATATAGTCACTAAAAAGTTTGTTTTAGCCACATAAATTTTAAAAAACTATGGCAAAAAGGTTGTTGTAATTAACAAAATGGTCCATTAAGTGTGACTAAATGGTATCGATGGCCACATGAATTTAATTTAAGTGTGGTCGTTTCTATTGTATAGTCACATGAGTTTACCATAAGTGTGTCTGTTTCTATTATATAGTCACTAAAAAGTTTGTTTTAGCCACATGAATTTAAAAAAAAAAATTGTGACAAAAAGGTTGTTGTAATTAATAAAATGGCCCAATAAGTGTGACAAAATGGTATCAACGGTCACACGAATTTACTGTAAGTGTGGTCGTTTCTATTTTATAGTCACATATAAAATGGTGTCTGTTTCTATTATATAGTCACTAAAAAGTTTGTTTTAGCCACATGAATTTTAAAAAAAATGTGACGAAAAGGTTGTTGCAATTAATAAAATGGCCCATTAAGTGTGACAAAATGGTATCAACGGTCACACGAATTTACTGTAAGTGTGGCCGTTTCTATTTTATAGTCACATATATTGTTGTGGCTATGTGGTCATTTTCGTGTAATTAGCAATTTTATTTTCAATTTTTCGTAGAATTAAAACAATACCAAAGATGAACAAACCTAAAAAAACAAAATTAATAATATTAACAATAATAAACCAAAATCCATACATAAGTTGTCAATTTGAATACTAAATACATAAACTTGCATCAATCCTAGCAGCACTTGCAACAACCGCACTTTTTGTCTCAACATACATCACTCCTAGAAGCACTTACAACGTAACCTTCTCTCGTTCCTTGAAAAACTCTTCCCGTTTTCATTTTGGCCATTAGTTCCTTGAAAAACTCTTCCCGTTTTCATTTTGGCCATTACTGGCCCTTTTGTCTTAGCTTATCAAAACTCATTCACAAAACAATGTCGCGCGCTTCATCATAAGACATAAGTTATTCCAAAAAGATAATATTAATATATACAATAGTAACAAAAAAAGCATCCATACATGTTTTATCTGCATACGGGTCGATTAGGTCCTTGCGAAGTAAAATGACGTTGGACTGACCTGTATCAAATTCATCACGTACAATATCAGTTTCAGAATAAACATAGGTAACAAAATAGGCGGTTGGTAAACGGGTCAAAATGAGTAACATTTGGTTGACCTGCCAACATTTGTTTATCCATTTTCTATAGATTTCATTCATAACTAGTGCAATATACTTGATTACATAAACTAAAATACTAGTGCAATATACTTGATTACATAAACTAAAATACGATCTAGTTTGATTCAATAAACCAGAACCCCTTGAAAGTACCTATAATCACCCCTAAAAAAATCTATACGCTAAGGTGAAACCAAGGGTAAGGTAAGGCTAAGGTGAACAGAAGTGTTAACTAATTTCAATTTCATGTTCAATCGTTTTTAATTGAAAAATATGTTGTAGCTCAAATAGATAAGTTATTAACTAATAGTCTAATATAAACAGATTTTCTACAGTTCAAAGCAAATTTCAACTTCAAGTTCAATCAAGTTAGTTATATACTTTTGTTTTGTTGTTTTTAACGATGCAACATGGACTTTCATTATTGTGCTACAACAGATTGTAATCGCCTAAAAATATGACAAAACAACCCTAACTCAGAAACTAACAGTAACACACTGTCTCAGCTAATTCAGTGATGAAACTGAAAGATCATGTTTTGGCAATCAATTGTAAATAAAAGCATGAGCATGCATTGAAAGATAAGACTATGAACTGAAATTGAGAATTGTAGATAAAAGTATGAGCATGCACTCCCACAAGAAGGTGCTGGAGTGCCTGGATTGCAGCAAGGCGTTGAAAACACAGACAAGGACCGATATTCAAACCAAATCGGAGTTTAGGTTGTATTATTCGTGGTATATATACATTAAACTCTATTTCAAAAATCTAATCAGATTTATGTTTGTTTTTTGATCTTCTCAACAGGCTTCAATTTTGTTTTAACACTTTTAACACTTTTAACACTTTATTTTTTACGTCATAACTTCAAGGCTTCAAGCAACAATATATCTGGTTTAAGGATATCATTTAAGTTAAACAAAGGAGTTAGATAAGGCAAATTCATACAAACATAAAGCCAATCAGACACACAATTATAGAACCATGCTTATCACTTAATAGATTTTACAAGATTTACATTATTAACTAATCGAATCAACAAAAATAATTCATACAAACATAAACTTAATGTTACCTGTTCCATTAACACGTTCTCCTTGGTTTTCACTCCCCATACTATCATTGACCCCTCTAGCTTGCAAATTAACTCTGGTTGAAGCTACAATTAATCAATTTTAGATAATAAAGCATAGTCATAGACACATATAATGGGGCAATTAAAAGAAGTTTTATTCACATACCAGCATGGATATGAACATTTATGTGTCTTTGAACATAAATACCACGAGCATAAATACCATCAGTTCAGATAACATAGTACAGAGCACCAGAAGGCTAACACACTCAACTAATATCACGAGCACCAGCACAACACACCCTGCTGTATAAGTGAACTTCGAATCAAAACCGCTAGAAGCCAATCCGTTCGCATTTGTCACCGTCAATCCAATAATCTCTTCCGCCAACTCAAACTGCAGATCTCAAAACACAACATACATTTCAACCAAAACACAATTTGAATGAATTCAAACCCTAGCTCACAAAATATGTCAAAAATTGTGTGATTAGTCGATAAATGATGAATAATTTACCTTCGAATAAGGTGTTTGGTAGATCTGGTGAAAAATTAAAGTAGATGAGAACGAATTTGTTTACCTATAGGTTGAACTGGAAAGCCCTGTTTACCATCAATCTATCAAATAATCGATAACATTATATGCGAGACTCAAGCAATTCGATCCAAACCCTATCAATACAAAGTGACCAACATGAGATAGGGTTTGAATCAGGCAAAAATCGAACCGTCTTCTGTGAGACTGACCAAATCTGGTCATCTTGAAAATATGACGATTATTAACTAATAAATGAAGAAAGATCATACCTGTTGCGCCCAATGATATTTTTCTTCATTTTTGTTCTTCTGTCGAGTCGGATGAATATGATAATGGGAAGAAAAAAGCATCCTCTTCCAATCACAAAAAAAACCCCAATAAAATGGAGCTCACTCTATTTGAATTTCCAGGGATGACAACTAAAAAATAGAAATAGAAAGTGATGAATTGATGATGGATGATTAAGAAACACAGTTGGATACCTAAAAAAACAAATAAAACACCACATGTCTTGTTCGAAGATCCATTTTTCTAAATCCAAAGCATCCTTACCAACATAAACAAATCTGAAGTAACTGATAGTGTTGCTAAAGCATGCTTGAAGAAAAGATTGAGTAAAATATAGTTTTAAATATGGTGTTTGGATATGCTTTCGTGTGTGAAGTTATAATAGTCAGTTCTTTGATTATTTCACAAGCTCTATCTAGAAATTGATGCATATCATATGCAAGCTTAAAGAAGTGGACATACGTATGCTGCTAGAAAAATGGCTTGCAACATCTTCATCGTTCACTTATTTTCTCTCTTCTCACCTAAATAAGAAACGTAAGGGTTTTCAGTTAGTTAATAATCATGCATGTTAGTTAATAACTTATGGCTATCAACAAATGTGAAAAACATTAAGAACTTCAAGTATAATATAAATACATATACAGCTGATAAAAAATACATAGGTACTAAAAAAAGGAAGTTAAGCTTGCAAATTTGGAAAAGGAATCCTCACAATTATCTAAGATAAAACCATTCGAGCATTTTCATCCGAGAAGTCAATTCCTTGTGATACGTGTACAGCCAGCTAGCAACTTTAAACACTATTTTGTAGAATTTGAATTTCTAACTAAGTTAATACAAAAAAGAAACGCAGGTAACTGTATACACTGCAGTACCCGTTGGGCATCAGTAGTCCTGGCAAAGTGAGTAGGTTGGGTAGGTTTGGGTAATGGGTCAAGATGGGTTTAGAGTAGGATGGGTTTGGGTCAGGATGGGTATTTTAAGAAAAATGTTAGAATGGGTTTGGGTCAAGATGGGTTCGGGTTAGGATGGGTTAAAAATACAAAATAAATAAAATATATTAAAAATTATAAAAAATGAAATAATTAAAAATAAATAAATAAAAATTAAGAAAATAAAAAAACAAGATGGGTAAATACACTAAATAGTATATATTACCCATCTAAATAGTATATATTATGTTATACATCAACTAGAGTTTGGGTAAGTCCGAGCTTCGCGTAGGGTAGCAAGCTTTTTCCCAGAACTGATAGATGCATATTGCATTTATAAGAGGCAGTAACATGGATGTTTAAGTTCCTATTGCAGTTAAAGAGTTACAATCCAAACCTCTGTCAGCAATACGCTATCATATATGAACAAAATTGGCTCCATTACTTAACAGTTTCCGCAAGATGGGTACCATAAAAGAGTAATGAGCAAACTAACTGAGAACTGGAGATGGATAATTGAGAACCAAATATAAGCTGTAAATCTTTTGCATGCATATCTAGTTCTAGTATCTACATAATAAAACCACAGCTAGATGTTAATGATTCAATTCATGCTTGAATACACTGATGACCCGTTCGCATTGTGCGTTCGAGCTATGAAGTCCATCAGCGTGTCGAATATAATATATCTAAGACATTTAGACAATGAATATGGTTTTCTAAACATAATCTCATATCAATGAATCATAGACAAACTCATTGATTGTCTTAGCACATTTACAAAAAACTGATTGTTTTAGCACGTCTACAACCAAAGACTCTCATATGCATATGCTCATACTTCGCCTTCTCATTTCGAACCAACTCACAAGGGGTTTTGTTAATAATGACCTTTGTTTTCCCACACAGCTTATATACTATATTTTCATTACAACAACCAGTATCAAGATTTTCAAACCCAATGCCTTGTATTACTCAGCAAACAAAACAAACCTAAAAGTAATTCAACAAACTAAACAAAATTAAGTCATTCTAGCAGATTCACTGGGGTTAATCAAATTTATCCCAATTTATCATACCGAAGAAACTGATTAGGTCATTCTAAGAGATTCAATTCCAAACAAATCAACTCAATAAACATAATCGGTTCAAAGAAACTGATTACATCGATTGCATATGAGATCTGTTTGTTCTAAAAGTTGAAATCTAACCTAAAAAAGGGTTCAAATAAACATAATCTAAACCTAATCATCATAAATCATTAATTTGGCTGCAAATTATTAATATAAAAACAATAGAGATGCACGATTATACACTCCGTCGTGAAACTTACAGGTATCTGTCAGGCTCCGTCGCAAAACCCTGTCGATCAAGAGGACACTTAGCGCTCTGTCGCACCGTGTCGTAAGAAGAATGAAATTTTGTTCCAGCATATGGGAAATTACACGTGTCCTCGTTGAAATCTGGGTGGATGTCTTTGTTACGGCATGTCCACCTTGGTTGATTTGGGGTTTTGAGTTCAATTATTTTGGGAGAGTTTGTAGAAGAGGGAAGATGGTGAAAAGAGAGGGTTTTGGGAAATTTTGGAGAAGAGGGAAGGGTTGAAATATTTGGGAATGACAAAATTTTGAAATTTTTAGTGAATCTTCGGTGGCATAATAAACATTGCTCATTAATATGGTCTCTACGAGGCTTAAACGAGTCGTGTTTGCGGGTTGACAAGTTTAACCCAATCTGAAACTGAAAATTTTACACGTACCTGAACTCAAACATCACCCATTTGACCTGCTTTTATTTATTTTATTTTTTTTTGTTTTTTTTTCATATATTAATTAATAATTTAAAAATAAACTTTATATTGTGACCCACTAAGACCCAATATGGTCCATTAAGAAATACAACATCTATTATTGTCCATCGTGATCCATTAAGGTCTGATATTGTCTATTAAGACGTGTATCATCTAGTACTTTCTATTGTGATTTATTAAGGCCTAATACGATCCATTAAGACATATGTTATCTACTGTTGTTTATTGTGATCCATTAAGGCCCAATATGGTCTATTAAGACACGAATCATCTACTGTTGTCCATTTATATCCATTACGACACAATATGGTCCATTAAGACATGTATGATTATGATATACTATAGTCCATTCTGATATATTATGGCTCAATATGGTCCATTAAGACATCTATGATCTACAATCATCCATTTGTATCCATTAAAGCCCAACATGATCCATTAAGACATGTATGATATATTATTGGTCATCATGATCCATTAAAACCCAATATGGTCGAATAAGACGTGTATGTCCTACTATTGTCCATTGTGATCCATTAAGGTCCAATATGGTCTATTAAGATATGTATGATCTACTATTGTCTATCGTGATCCATTAAGGTCCAATATGTTCCATTAAGACATGTATCATGTATGATCTACTATTATCCATAATGATCCATTAAGACCTAGTATGGTCCATTAAGACATGTATGATATACTAATGATCATCGCGATCCAAAAGGTCCACTAAGACATTTAGGATCTACTATTGTGCAATTTGATCCATTTTGGCCCAATATGGTCCATTAAGGCATGTATTATCTACTGTTGTCCATTGTAATCCATTTAGGTCAGCCCAATATGGTCAATTTAGACATATATGAGCTACTATTGGCCATTGTGATCCATCAAGGCCTAATATGGTCCATTATGACATATATGATACCCTATTAACCATTGTGATCCATTTAGGCCCAATATTCATATGCACATTTGGTTCATTGAACTCACCTAGGCTTATTTATCCCAACTCTTAACGAAATCAAATTTTACATACTAACTAGTAGGCCACGATTTCATTTAGGCATTCCATATCACTGAAAATGGGCTATTTTTGGTGACTTGTTTAACCTGTTTACAAGTCTTAAAAAATTATGATTTTTTTTATGTGGCGTACCCCTCGGAGGGTTAGATCTTGTGTTAAAATTTCAAGATCTAACTCTTTAACAAAAATTCGTAAAAATTCATTTACTAAGCTGCAATCAGATTCGTCACTTCTGACTGCATTAAGACATGTATGATCAAATATTGTCCCAATAGGTCCATTAAGACATGTATGATCAAATATTGTCCGTTGTAATCCATTAAGGTCCATTAAGATACGTATGCTCTACTATTGTCCATTATGATCCATTAAGGCCCAACATGGTGCATGAAGGCATGTTTGATCTATTATTGTGCGTTGTGATCCATTTAGGCCTAATATAGTTCACTAAAATTTAGATGAACTATTATTGCTCGTTTTGATCCATTAGGGCCCAATATCGTCCATTAAGACATATATGACCTGCTATTGTCCGTTGTGATCCATTAAGGCCTAATATAGTTCTTTAAGACATATATGATCTACTATTGTCCCTTGTGATCCATTAAGGTCCAATACGGTCCATTAAGACATATAGGACCTACTGTTGTCCGTTGTGATCAATTAGGATGACATACATGACATACTGATACATTAAGGCCTGATATTGTTAATTAAGATATATATGGCATTTTGTAGTTATATTTTTTGTATATTTATTTTAAATACTGTATGTTTTTTATTGGCGAGTATCATTTGATGGGGAAGTTTTAGGAGAGGAACCGAACTGAAATATATATAGCTTAAAAAAGAAGAGATTACATGTATTATCTGTGTCATTCAGAAAAAAAAACAAAAAACATGTATAATTTCTATGAATGATTTGAAAACTACTCGAGATCGGCTTGGTTAAAAGCTCGAACGAGCCGAGCTCGAGCTCAAATAAGTAGACTCGAGCCGAGCTTGAGCTCGAGCTTCAGAAAAATATGATGAGTCGAGCTCGAGTAGTGGAAGGCTCGGGTTCGGTCCGCCTCATATACACCCCTTAATGAATCTTATATGGGACTAAACACACAAAATACAAAATAAAGATGATTACCATCTCATCCACGGTCAAAGTAGGTAAACATGATACCATCAAAAGTCAAAACACAAAATAAATATGACTACCATCATCCACGGTCAAAGGAGGTCAGCATGATAAAAAAGAAAGTTAAGTTAAAGAGACAAATTATCTTGATTCCCAAGGAAGTAAATGCAAATCCCAAGACTAGGATTTTGACTTATCAAGTCAACTTGCTACTTTGACCGTGGATTTCTTAAATTTTGCAATGCCAAGAATCCTAGTTGTTTTTTCCCAATTCCACAAGTTGCTGAATGTATTAGTCGTTTTTGTTGGCCGTTCAAAAAAAAAATTAGTCGTCTTGTTGAAAGAGCCAATGTACCGGTCATATATCTTTCTACAGATGCAGCAGAGAGTGAAACTGGTTTGCTGTAGTCACTAGTTACACTGTACGGGAAGACTGTACCACTCGTTACCCGACCAGCGCATAATTCAGCTAAAAAGTGGGATGCTTTATTGTATAGAAAAAAACTTGATGGAGATCCCCAGGTCAGTATATCAATCATTTTCTCTCTATGCTATGCTATCTATCTGTTTTTAGTGTACTAGGTAGCATTTATTTTATCCTTACCTGCTGATCAAAATCATTTACTCAGTGTTTCGAAAGCTGTTCTGTTGACATTGTCTTATGTATTTATGTTGAGATTTCTAGTTACGTGTGGGCATTTTACCACCTAAAAACTGTTTTGTACAGTTGCCGACACATTGTTCATCTTCACAGTATACAAATAGAATGCCTAAACGGGTAAATATACGCCCAAACGGGTCAAAATAAACCAAATACGCCCAAATGAGTCAAAATACACCAACATATGCCCAAACAGGTCAATATAATGGTTTTGTCCTCCAAAAGAAATCCAACTTCTGATCTTCATTGAGAATGACCTGTGAGTAACTCCTTTGTATGTTATGTACTTATGTTCAAGAGCATCGATTTCAGCCACACTTTCACCATAGTTATCAAAGGCGCTAGGCGCACAGTCTTCGCCTGGGGCCTAGGCGCAAGGCGCAAGAAAAGCGTAGGCCTTAGAAAAAAACGCACAATGAAAAAAAATTAAAATATCATATATATTAAAAAAATAATACTCAATTCTTTAATTTAAATAAACAAAAGCTATTATATATTTTTCACTGTCATCTAATTAATACCAATGCAACATGTGGTGGCGTTGATAGCCGAAAGACAAGGGGTACATGCACTAATTGCATTTGTCTCAATTGCTGAGTGTTATGTGCCTTATGTCCAAGGCTTGATACAAAACTACTATCGAGCCGGGGGTCTCACTGGAAGCAGCCTCTCTATTCCTACCGGGTAGAGGTAAGGCTGTCTACATCTTACCCTCCTCAGACCCTACCTTAGCTTTGCTATTGGTAGGATATACTGAGTATGATAATGATCATGAAGTCAACTTGCTACTTCACAAAAACACACACAAAGGACACCAGCCATGCTCTTTTTTTAAGGGCCAATCAATTTATTATCACACCAAAAAGCCAACAGGTTGCTAGCTTACACCAGAATAGTAAACCATATACAATACATATTACATTCAAGCAATACAACCCAATTCTATGAACATTAAAACTACCCCAAATATCCCAATCTAAGTTCGACTGTTTGGAACGCGCCTTAATCCACAAAAATGACAGCCCCTTTACATCTCCCGTAATCTTCTGCAGCGAGCATTGACCTTGATTAAAAACCGCTTCGTTTTGACACCTCTAAAGACACCAGCAAACCGTGTGGAAAATAGCTTGAATAACCTTTTTAAATTTTGCCGACCCGCCTACGTAAAAATGAAAATCAAGAAGCTCTCTTACCTGGAACGCATAGATTGGAGGGAGCTTGCACCTAAATGCCATACCGTTTGAGCGAAACCACACGTCACAAACAAATGTTTCGTAGACTCTTGATCCTCGCCACCCACCGGACAAAGCAGTTTGGCACATTTATATTCCTTCTAACCAAACACCTGCCATGCTCCTTAATAATTAACATAAACACATTGGATATCGATAGGTCATATTTTCCATGTAATTATTCATTTCCCACACATCTATTATATTATATTAAAACAAATCTTTACCCTTACAAAAATATAATAAGTATCACACAAATAAACTGGTCGGTTATTCAAGTGAATCAAACAAAACTAGAGAGAACTGATGAAAAATTACCAATCTTGCTTCTTGCTTTGCCAGCTGACCAATTGAACTGGTAAATCGACAGGTTCATTACTAGCCTGTAATTTCAAAGCATTACTGAGTTATAACTGCGACATATATTCATCAATTCATCCAAATATATGATCTGAACTTATAACTTATGATATCAGTCATGTAAACTAGTGTAGCTAGAAAGATCATACGTTGTTTAATGTTGTGTAGCTAGAAAATTCCATTTATGCAATGTTGGTTGGTATATTCTTTAAGTAATCGAGTTGTTGGTATTCTATTACCTCAAACAGGCCAGATAAAAAAAATCTAGTCAAATAGGAAACATGTCAAACGGGGCGACCAGTTTGAAAATAGCCCAGAATTTATTTTTATAAATACCACCTAAATCATTCTATCAAAATTAACTCATATTTATTTTTATTTTTATAAAACGCATAAAAAAGTGTTAGTGGGTTAACATAACCCATTTCAATCTGAACTCGTTTCTACACAAACAAGCAAAAGGCCAATCCACTCACCTCAAGGTTTCCTGATATTGGTGATGCATGCAAGTGGCTATGGAGCCATCATCTGGTTTTCATGTGTTGCAACCAAATGATTATATCATGAACAACCCAAGAAAGAGGCTGGCGCAAGTGTGAAAGATTCTCAATGATATTTTTTTTTAGTTCAACATCTGGTGGCAGCTTTGTAACCTCTTCTGGCACTTCCCCCTCCACAGAAACATGAGCATTCAACCTGTTTGTTATGGGAATCAAAGTTAGCATGTTTGACACCCAAGGAACAAAACATTTACGAGTACACAGACAGCGAACCAGTTGATCATTCTGGTCCCATCAGCACAAGGAGGTTTACAAGGCGTCTTGAGAACAGTTTCTCTTTCACTTACAGAAAGAACTCGCGGAAGTAACGACTGCCTTTTGACAACGAGATTTCCTCTGATACCAAAATCACAAACTCAAGTTAGTGTATTCAAATACATACTCTGACAACATAATCTTATACACACAACGAATCAGTCATTTATTACTCCATCCATCCCAAAAATAACTACAAAGTTATGCAAGCGAACGAACATGAACACACGTTTGGTTTGTTCATTTATGTTTGTTTGTGTTTGTTAACTGCATATTTAGGTTTTAAATGAACGAACACGAACATGACCAATTTCTCTACAAACAAACATGAACAAGTAATTGTTCGATTATGCGTTCGTGTTCGTGTTCATGCTCAGTCAATGTAAAATTAACAAACACGAACATGCCCTGTTCGTTTTTGTTCGGTTCGTTTACACGCCTAACGGTTTTTATAACCCTAGCCTTTTCCAAAAGCAAATTATGATCAAAATCATGCTACAAACATGGCACATATATCTAAAACAAAATATTCTAGTCAATTTTCAGCTAAAAACACACAAATTCCAATCAGTTCTATCAAATTTCATTGAAATCATGTAACCACAAATGCTAGAATAAATAACTAACTACATCTCACTAACCTACAGAGCAACATTGTACCTCAAAAGAGCTTTCACATTCTGAGATTTTTGCTCACACCCAGCAGGTCGTGCTGCGTCGTTTTCATTGCAATATCATCACTATCAGATCTGCATAAGCTATCATCTCTGTCTCAGATTCTTCGCACGTGAAATCATCACCGGAGTCGCTAGTATCGGAGATTGATAAAACTTCTACAACGTCTTCCTCCATAATAAACCTAGGGTTCGTATTATTAGAATTAGGACTATTTTGTTGGGGAGAGTTACTGGTATAACTATAGATGTCATAGAAAGGTAATAAAGTGTGACGATAGACTACTTAGTACTTATGGTCGCACTTTTTTTATCAATCACAATTGTTAACTTTTAGCCATACGTAGATAAATAACTTATAGTCACATTTTTTTCTGTCACAATTGATAACTTTTATCCACACGAAAACTTATAAGTGACTAATAATCTTTTTTAGTCACAAAAATTGTAAGTAGCCATATGTATTATTTTTCAGTCACATCATTAGAAATTTACCGTGTCAGTTAGTAACAGTTGGCCACATTTTTCTATTGTGGCTAGTGATTGTCACATTTTTTTATTGAAAGTGTCACCGTAGGTTTCGAAAAGATGTGTTTCCGTCATATAAATTAAAAAATCAAATAAATACCGTGGCAGTAGGTTATATTTGGCCTCATTTTTCGAGCTGTGGCTAGCTTGGCTAGTAAATGTCACATTTTTTTCGAAAAGTGTGGCTAAAGGTTTTGAGCTACTATGTAATGGTCACATTAATAATATAATGTGTGGCTAAAAGTGTTTAAAAATATCATAAATGACCTTTAGCCACACATTTATTAAAATGTGTGGCAGGTCGGTTTTGGAAAAAATGTGGCTAAAGCCCAGTTTTGACGTAGTGGCTTTAAAATTGACAAAATAAATAAGTTAACAAGATTTCGCGTGTTACGATATTTGATTTATGTGTACGTTTATGTATATATATATTACGACGCGCAAATCGTAGATATATTACGTATAAACGGGTGTGTTAACGGATTTACATGATAATGGTCACGAATAAAATCGTTCAAGTCGCAAAATCTTATATATATATATATATATATGAACTCATATATATATTGACGTGCCAACATAATCTAAAACGATAACTTTTTGAGAAAATCTCAAAGTTATGTGAAAATTCTAAGATACGGAGAAACTTAGGATTCTTGTGATATGTTAATTGATGAATCGTTCCTACGCATAATAGGACGTGTAGAAATCAATTTGTGGGATTGCGCTATTTAAAAATACGCACCCAAAGGTGAGTGTAACTAAACCCCCTCTTTTTACTGTTTTGTATATGTTTTGTGGGAAGAACACGCCTAAAAAGGGTTTAATAATGTTTTTGGAATAAAACATACCTTTTGATATAAATTATATATTTTCATTGAAAATATATGGATTTGTTAAATATATATGTTTCGGGGAGAAACGGTTTTGGTGAAAATATATGTTTCGGGATGAAACGGTTTTGTTGAATATATGTTTCGGGATGAAACGGTTTTGTTGAATATTTGTTTCGGGGAGAAACGGGGATTTGTACGGTGTTTCAGACAAAACGACCATGTAGTTGGGATGAATTTACTTGGTCCCAGGGATTTCAGTAAATTCGTACAACGTTTTATATTAAATTTGTCATATTAGTAGGATTTATATATTGTGCGTGAGGTAGGCATCATAGATGGCCTCGATATGGGCCATGCGCAAGTGATGTCGTTTAATCATTTAAGTATTGCACGCGAGGAATTGCTGGTAGATCTATCGGGTTGACAACCCCGTCGTGACCGATCGCTCCGTGTCAAGTCAAACGACGAATTGATATTTTGTTCATTGTCTAGCATGGATTATCCCTTCATTGTAAATATATAGTTCATAATCTCTAGCTAACTTACGAGTCCGAAAATTTTGATATTATAAATTTAATATGTAAATCTGGGAAGATGCTTGTTCGAAGGTTTTTGGGAAACGCTTGCGACGGATGACCCTTGGATTTTTATTAAGGAAATAAATTGACTTTCATAAATTATATGGATGTTTTTATAATAAACACATAATTGGAAAGTTTTTCCTTGGGATCAAATTATTTAAATTTGAAAATGTGAACTCACCTTCTTTTGTGTTGACACTTGATTTTAACGTGTTCTTCAGGTACTTGAGTTCGGCTTCGGGAATTATGGCGTATCTTGTGGTTGTTGATGCATGTTTGGGTTAATAATGTGTTGGACAAACTTTTAAAATTATTTGGGACAACTGTAATAAGATCCATAAGGATCAAGACAACTAAACTACGTTGTGGTTGTGCCGTGTTTTGAAACTTTTTGTTTAAAACTATGTTTTAATTAAGTTAAAATGTCCAACAATTATGTGCATCGTTCAACAAGATATTAATGGGCACCAACATCCGTCACCACTACGTTTTATACTCCGCTGCGACGTTTTTGGGGTGTGACAGAAGTTGGTATCAGAGCCAATGGTTGTTAGCGAACTAGATGTTTTCGGGGAAAACTCTAGACTTCAACCAAAGAATTTTTAGATTAAGTCCAAAATTCGCGAAGCCAAAATTTTTAAATAAACATGGAAAATTTTATCATGTATGAAAACCAATGCGTGTTTATGTGCATACGTGATTTTCTGTTTATTTGGGCCTTATGTTATTATTCATTTGATCACACACTTACTTATACAGTTATATATGTGTCACAGATGTCACACGAGGTCATCGAGATCCATGACTCTGGTAGCGAGCCAGATTTTGAGACTTCACCCAGATCCATTCTACCAGAGATACCTATCACGACTCCACAGATGGTTGGTATGGCCGAGTTTGCTTCGTCATTCCATGTCGATCCTGCTCCTTTTGCCAGCCAGGTAGACCCCCGATACGTTTTCACTAGCAACGGGTGGATAGACGATGACGATGATGTTCCTCCCTCGATTCATGAGACGGGACAATCATCTGGCACTGTACCAGTTATCGATGACGTGATTAGAGGTGTCCCTATGATCGGAGGATCTCTCAGTATCGCACCAGTGGTGAACGCCACTATTGTCACGGCTCGACCGTTAGAGCCATCAGTTGTCCCATCTGCTACTGAGATCCCTCCACCTGTTTCTTTTGAGTCATCTTTACCGGTTATTGAGTCACGCGCTCCTACTATGCCTCTTTTGGTTTATTATCGACGTAGGAAGAGGACTAGGCCTGTTGGAGAGATCGCATCGACGTCACACGCTAAGACGGCATCTGCTTCCAAGAAGCAGAAAGGGGTTTGGATAGACCGATGTTGCCACTGCGATCGACAGTTTGCCACTTTGGGTGGAGATATGGACTCAGGTAGGGGTAAGTTGAAGGATTTTGAGGGACATATGGATTGGTACGATGAGTTGAAGGATTTAGATGACAGTGCGATGGACCAAATGCACTGGAGGATAGTGGATCTGGAGGAGCTTATCAGTAGGATGTTAGATTTCCCGGGTTTAAAGCGTTAGATGCTTGTTGTTGTTTGTTTTTGTTGGTTGTTATGTCTGTTACTTTTGATACACTCTATTTGGGGCCTGCGTGCCAGATTTTTGGGATAATATGTAGAAATTTTTGTTTGAACTTGTTTTGGGTGTTGACGTAGACATGCCAAAGGTGGTTAGTGTGTACTAAAAACAATTTTATTAATTTCTATGATGAATATCAGTTGGATTACTTTTGGTTTAAAAATTGTTCTCAATAATATGTGGATATTATGCATGCGCAATGTTTGGTCCACTAGCATTTAATGATTGAATTATTTTTGGGATATCGTCTTATGTTGATTATTATTCTTGTAATAATAGAAATGACAAAATCCCGCCAAAAGCAAGACAGGGTTCTGGATTACCTACCACAACGGAAGAGTTGGTCCAACTCATAGCCCAACACGTTAATACTGCCATGGAACAACGTGATGCTAACCAGAATGATGGTCAGGGACGTGGACGTGGTGCTCATAGGCGTGGTTTTGGTGGGGCACAGATTGGAAACCCTCCAGGTAAAATAATGAGCGGAAAGTTTTAGTAGTTCATGTGTTATGATATAATCGGAACGTATTCCTGATTTTCATTAACCTTATGAACAGTGCACTGATGTACTTATAAAACATTCCAGGGCTGTAACCCACGATCATTTACCGGTGCTGAAGGACCCTTAGATATCACTAGATGGATTGAGAAGATGGAATCTGTCATGGCAATCAGTGGTTGTGCTGCTGATCAACAGGTTAGGTATACTTCTTGTTCTTTTATTGATTAAGCACTATCTTAATGGAACTCGCAAATTCAAATTTTGGGTGAAAACACTGCCTATGATCTAACCTGGAACGAACTAAAAGAGATGCTTCTAAAGGAATATTGCCCGCGTAGTGAGATACAGAAGATCGAGACCAACTTCTAGAACCTAACCATGGAAGGTCTGAATGCCAGAGCTTACACATCTCGTTTCAACGATTTGGCAAGGTTAGTTCCACGAATGGTTACTCCTGAGTATGTTAAGGTAGAGAGGTACATTTGGGGACTATCGCCACAAATTCGCAGCATGGTCACATCAGCGAAACCCACTACCTACCTAGAAGCTACTACATTGGCGAAGTCGTTAGCGGATGACGCTGCTCGCAAAGGTAGTTTTAACAAGAAGGAGGAAACCGGGAAGTCATCGGGCAAGGCCAATGCAGACGTGAAATCTGAACGGTCGGAGCGTTCTGAGTCTAAGACAGGAGATTCGAAGAAGCACAAGTCCGAGAGCTTGAGGAAGGAAACCGATGAGAAGCGTGACAGGAAACGCAGTTCGGGGAAGGCGTATGTAGCAAGTTCTAGCAGTTCTATAAGGGATAATGCCAAGGACGACAGGAGTGGTTCTGAGAGGAAGACTCACGAGGATGAACAGAAAAAGTGCACCAGTTGACTTCAAGAGCTACTAGACAAAGGTTTCATTCGACCAAGCTTTTCGCAAAGGTAGTTTTAACAAGAAGGAGGAAACCGGGAAGTCATCGGGCAAGGCCAATGCAGACGTGAAATCTGAACAGTCGGAGTGTTCTGAGTTTAAGACAGGAGATTCGAAGAAGCACAAGTCCGAGAGCTTGAGGAAGGAAACCGATGAGAAGCGTGACAGGAAACGCAGTTCGGGGAAGGCGTATGTAGCATGTTCTAGCAGTTCTATAAGGGATAATGTCAAGGACGGCAGGAGTGGTTCTGAGAGGAAGACTCACGAGGATGAACAGAAAAAGTGCACCAGGTGTGGTCGAACTGGGCATGTTACCCGCGAGTGCTAGGCTAAAAGTACTTTGGAGGGAACGAAGCTAGAGGGATGCTTCCAGTGTGGTGAACAGGGACATCTCAGGAGGGATTGTCCTAAAGCAAATGGTCAGAATGCCAGGGGCAGAGCGTTCGAGCTAAACGCTGGAAAGGCACGTGACGATCCTGCTGTTGTTACCGATATGTTTTTTATGAATAACCATTATGCGTTCATACTTTTTGATACTGGAGCTGACTTGAGTTTTGTTTCGAAAAACTTTGAACCATTTATGTGTTCTCCAACAAGTAAGCTAAGTAAAAAGTACTCGATAGAACTAGCAAATGGTAAACTGATAGAGACTAGCGAAGTCGTTCGTGGTTGTAGTATTCAGTTAGATGATTATAGTTTTAGTATCGATTTATTGCCAGTGGAGCTGGGTAGTTTTGATGTAGTTGTGGGGATGGATTGGCTATCCAAGAAAAAAACTGAGATTATTTGCTCGGAGAAGCAAGTGAGGATACCTCGTCCTGATGGTGGTGAAGCAATAGTTGTTCACGGAGACCGATCGAGTCGAGTGTCCTCAATGTTATGAAGATGCTTAAGATGTTGCATAAGGGTTATCCTGCGTTCTTAGTTAACGTGGTGGATATGAAGGCTGAAGGTAGGAAGATCGAAGAGATTCCTATATTCCGCGACTATCCAGAAGTTTTTCCTGAAGACTTACCTGGATTGTCCCAGCAAGACAGATCGAGTTCAGAATTGATCTGGTACCTGGTGCTGCACCGATTGCAAAGTCTCCTTATAGATTAGCACCGTCAGAAATGAAAGAATTGTTGAATCAGCTTCAAGAGCTACTAGACAAAGGTTTCATTCGACCAAGCTTTTCGCCTTGGGGTGCACCTGTTTTGTTTATGAAGAAGAAGGATGGATCCTTCAGGATGTGTATTGATTACAGAGAGCTGAACAAGTTGACTATCAAGAATCGGTACCCTTTACCGAGGATTGATGATTTGTTTGACCAGCCAGAGGGATCCAACTACTATTCGAAGATTGACCTGCGTTCAGGATATCATCAGTTGAAGGTTGCTGACGAAGATGTTCCGAAGACTGCTTTTCGAACATGATATGACCATTACGAGTTTCTAGTCATGCCTTTTGGCTTAACTAATGCGCCAGCTGTGTTCATGGATCTCATGAACAGGGTATGCAAACCTTATTTGGATAAATTCATGATAGTATTCATAGACGATATACTTATCTATTCGTGAACCAAAGAAGATCATGAGTGTCATTTGAAGTTGATATTGGAGCTGCAGAAGGAAGAGAAGTTGTATGCCAAGTTCTCTAAGTGTGAATTCTGGATTCAAGAAGTTCATTTTCTCGGACATGTCATAAACGAGAAAGGTATACGCGTGGATCCGTCGAAGATTGAGGCGATCAAGAATTGGGAAGCGCCAAAGACTCTGTCAAAGGAGCAACAATTCTTAGGACTTGCTGGGTACTACCAGAGATTCATTGAGAATTTCTCCAGATTAGCGCAGCCTTTGACGCTATTGACCCAGAAGGAAAGGAAGTTTGATTGGACGGAAAAGCAGGAGGAAGCTTTTCGGATGCTGAAGGAAAAGTTGTGTAGTGCACCTATTATTTACCTTCCAGAGGGAAGTGATGATTTCGTTATATATTGTGATGCGTCACGTTTGGGCCTTGGATGCGTGCTTATGCAGAGGGAAAAAGTGATAGCCTAGCATCCAGACAATTGAAAGTGCATGAGAAGAATTACACGACACATGATTTTGTAAGACCCTAACACGTAATATCTTTAATTCGACGCAGCGGAAAAACGAGCCTTAAAATTCTTTCATTACGCACGTCTTGCCTTACTTGAAAGTTCATTTTAAAAATATCTGTTTTACAAACTCAATTAATTTCGTACAATCTCTCTTGTGACTCGGTCTTCGATCTCTATTCCTCATGATAATAGCCCGTGATCTGCGTAGCCTGCACTCACCACATACAATCATAACATTAGCATACCATACATGAACAAAATTTATGCCTGTACACTCCCCATTTCGTTATCTTTCTAACTTTAAGCATTTCATTTGCGTATTCGTATCCTAGTGAGGCTTCAATAATGTACCTGCATTACTTTTCATCCTCAAGACACACCATTAATAACGTATTACTCAACGTATCTAGATTATGCACACTTACATTCTCACCAGCATACATCCACATCTACATTTGCATACTCTCATACGCACCTTCATGCATACATACATACACATTTACATACGTGCCTACATTTCTACATCTCTACAATACAAGCATATGCTCCTACGTATCTTCATATATACATAAATACTCACCTACATAGGTGCATACACTCCTACGTACACTTTCCATGTCTTGCATACTCATACATTAATCACATGGGACTTAGATTTAGATTTATAATCCATATACATCAAAGGAACGTTAAAAATCATGTTTGGGAGGCCCACCGTAGTCCACGGATAATATACCGAAGCCTACGATGCATAAATTACATAAATAACGAAATTTCAGCTTTTAGGACATGGGGAGGGCGTCGGCGATGGCCCTTGCATTTACACGTAGCCAAAAACCTCCGTAGGAAGCAAAATAACCCGTCAGCAAAAACTGACTTTCCAGGGGGCGTCGGCTACAGCCTCTAGAAAATCAGTTTTTCTGCTGTGTTGTTTTTGTCGTTCTAACACGCTAAAACTCGCATAACTTTTAAACCGTTTACCCGTTTAACCTCCCGTTTCTTCCTACATGATTGTAAATTAACATTTTATCATGTGAACTTGAAATCCAACATCCGGGTTAAGGAAATTCTTGACTTATACGTTTTCGGCTTATTATTCATTTACGAATTATTCGACCCGTTCATGCATTATCAAAACAATCTGTTAATTTTACCTCAAATTTATATGAACTTAATAATTTCAACGACGACTGTCATAAGAGATTAAATTCTCGGACGCCTTGCATCCTCTTAACCCATTTTCGCTCAAAAGCTTATTTCGACCCGTTATAGGTATTTGTGCATAAAAGGGGGTCTATGACATACAAAACCCTATTCTTCGCTTTCATGCTTAACCAAGACATTACTCAAACCGAATAGCTTGTTTCCAAACAACTTTTAAGGTCGTTTGCGCGATATACTTATCAAGGGTGTTTTGTCAACTTCGCTCCATCCCTTACAACAAAGGACTTCATTGCGTATTTAACCAATCCTACTACTTAACTACAACTCTAATCACACATACCTGGCTCGGATCAAAGCTATGACCCGTTTTAATACTTCGTGCACTAAATAGCTAGTTAATAGCAACATAATCCCTTTCGCTATTCATCCTGTGAAAGCATAATACTTGACAAAACACTTCATTAGTCAATATCGCCAAATGCTGATATCTTCACCATTTGACCCGTTAAGTCTAAATGTCCATTTTATTCTTGTGGGATTTTAGTTATTCATTATCCCATCCATATAACTTATTCGTCCGTTAACTCGTAACCAAAATCACTATAATACCCTTTTTACCTTTTTTGACCATCAAACTTCGTTTCTTAACATCCTCACATGTTCCGACCCATATCAAAGCTTGTCGGAACATTATAATTCACATAATTACTTACCATGTTCGTAATCAATACATTGAATAGATATTTTACAAAAAGGGCGTAAGCTTTACTTACATAGCATCCGAATATGCTTCCCGTGCGCATTAGTCCCGTTTGACCCGCTTCTTTCCCAAGCTTCCATGTCGTTTATCAAGCATCAACTATCATGTATCATTCTTAAATAGTTAGCTTGTTCATCATTCATTACACGGATCTTATTTCAGAAATTAACACTCAAACTCCAAACATACTAATCTATCAAATCCTAGCCGAAATCCTTTAAACATTTACACATACATGTAATTTCAAACATCATTAACAATAACATATCATCATATTATACAAAACCCACTTCATAACTTCATTGTTAATCACTTACTAGTGATCTAGGCTCATTTATCTCTAATTTCATTGTGACACTCTAGGTTTTCCCGAGCAAATATCTTGTATTAGCATTGTGTGTATATACGTTATTAAATGTTAGTGCGTGTTATCTCGATGATTTTATGTGATCCTTGTGTTAAGTGTGATGAATGTATATTATATATATGTATGTGAGTTATATGAGTGGGCCGAGACCCCAAAGGACCCGACTCGCCATGCAACCTAGAAGCCCACCCGGAAGCCCCTAACCCACTCGAGATATATAACCGGCCAACCCTCACAACTTTTACCATTTTGCAACATCATTCTCACACTCTCCCATCTCACACACTCTCCCTCTCTCTCTCTCTCTAAAAACCCCCAAAACCCTAAGGTTCTAAAATCGCCCTCTCCTCCTCTCCTTCTCGGATCCAACCGGCAACAAGAGCACCCTTGGATTGGCTCGGAATCATCACTCGAAGGCTTCAATCCGTCACCTACTTGAACACCTTTGTGTCACTCTTGAACCGGTTAGTGGTTCCTTGCAATGTAGAGATGAAAATGTTATATATGTTTGCTTGTTAAATTATATGCATGTTGAATATGCCTTTTCTTGTATGGTTGATGTTAAGATTGTTGTTTAAGTAAGGTGCATGATGATCTATTGGTTGCTTGATTAAAAATGGTTTTTGATATTTAGTATATGTGATTCTTGGCCATGAAATGAATATGTGTATAAAATGAACCGTGTGGAATAAATGATGGTAATTGTTTGGCTGAAAATGCTTTTAGAATTGCAAGTATAAGATCTAGGATGGATGACATGTTTCGGGTCGGTTTTGAAGGATTATGCGTGATGGGTAGTTTGTATTTATGATGAACATATGAAGAACAAGTTTGAAGGTGATATGAATATTCAAATATGCTTGTTTTGATCTGATTTTGTTTTGATTTAGACAATAAAACATGTTAGTGCAATGTTATTGGTTAGTACAAAATTACATGAAATCAAAATGCTATTGGCTAGTACGTAGGACAGGTTCTAGAAGGATTCAGGTGCACGTAACAGTGGTTGCGAGTCGGAACCCTTGGTTGCGACTCGAGACCAAAACGTGAATTCTTCGAGATCTCCCGGTTGCGACTCGCAAGCAGCACACTCGAAACCAAAGCATGATGAACCGAAACCGAGGTTGCGAGTCGGAACCCTTCGTTGCGACTCGAGACCAAAGCATGACGAACCAAGACCGAGGTTGCGAGTCGGAACCCTTGGTTGCGACTCGAGACCGTGTATTCTCGAGTCGAAACCGCCCTTGTCACGACTGGGCTGCCTAAGTGTTATTGGGCCAAAAGCTTGTTGGACTATCTGTTGACTGGGCTGCGTATGTATCTGTACTGATTGTTTGTGAAATGTTAGGGCAGGCCCAATAACCCAAGTGTTTGTATGAATGCATGCTATGTGTGTCTGTACGTGTTTGCTATACGTGTTTACTTGGACCCCAACTTGACCCATATTCGGTAACCATGCTAGGACGTGGTGACCAACGTGATCGACCGGGTAATTAACCTACCGAGCAACCCAAGGTGAGTTCACAACCTAAAGCATGTATTCCCGGTGGTTTGGGAAACGGAACTAAAAACAACACTATCCCCTTTTGAGGGATACAACTTACTTTTCTTCCCTTGTTATTGGGAACCTTTTAGTTAATTACTGTTTATACGGATTGCAACAAACGGCACTAAACGAAACTCTATCACTTAAAGTCCCTACTACATAATACCGATTAGTCGCCGGGGCCAGGCGAACGGGTTATTAGTTGATAGCGCTATTTAGGTCTTACCAACCTCACACCGTGCCAAGGTATGGGATCGGTCGTGAACTAATGTACTCAGGCATCTGTCAATGATGATAGAACATTGACATCGGGGCACTCTGCGGATACGCAACGGTCACCTAGTGTTCGGTATTGGAAAAACAGTTTAGTCGCTAACTTTTGGGGTAGCTCCCCATGGCATGTATAAACGGATAAATTAACTGGTGAAACAAGTTTTTGGTAATTAAAACTGGACAACTAGTGAACTCACTCAGCATTATTGTTGACCCCTTACTGCATGCTTTGCAGGTAACCAGTGACTCAGGAGCTTGCAGCTTGGGAAGTGTAGTGGTCGTCTAAACCCGCGTGTTGGGTTCTAAATAATTTGAACTATGAACTTTGTTTAAACTATTTTGCCTATGCTTTCGCTATTTACTTAAACTGTTATTTGAACCTAACTTTCGAACTTTAAACTATGATGCTTACGAACTATTAAGGTTGGTGATCATCTTTATTATTATCCAAATACTCAGTATAATTGGTGGCTGGATCCTGGTCGGTCACGCCCTCAAGCGGACGGTACTCCGCAGGTGGAATTTGGGGGTGTAACAGATTGGTATCAGAGCCATTGGTTATAGTGAACTTGGTTTTAAAAAGGAAAGTCTTTTTGAGAAAAACCAGACTATAACCCGTGACTCGTAACGACACTACACTCCAAGTGCAAGGCTCGACTTATCTGACCTCATAGCTCGGACCCATGTTTACTTGCTTGATTTATCTTATATTGACTGCTCTACTATACATACTAGTGTGCCTGATTAGATAGATACACATTTCTCTTCTACCTCATTCTCGCTACGTTACAACATCACACTCATACTGTGTTTTCTGGTTATGAAGACAATGAGTGGACGCGGAAGAGGAAGCGTTAACATGACTCAGACTCAATTCGCTAACTTGCTCAACACGGTGGCTGCAGCTTTCACAGCTCACCCTGGAGGTAAACTCGTTGCTATAGGATGTTTAGATCCTACCCCCACATCGTCTTTTCACCTCTAAAACCTATTCGCTCCATTTCTCACAACAGGTCAGCCTGCGCCTGCGCAACCACGTGTTTGTACTTTCAAAACCTTCATGGATGGCAAGCCTCTCCCTTTCGACGGCACTGAGGGTGCCATAGGCCTTCTGCACTGGATTGAAAAGGCCGAAGCTGTCTTTGCTGTCTGCGAGTGTCCCCCTGCTAACTGGGTTAAGTACGCAACTGGTACGCTTGAAGGAAACGCGCTTTCATGGTGGAAAGCACAGATTCAGATGCTTGGTCTGGAAACTGCTAATGCTACTGCATGGGAAGATTTCAAGGACATGATCAAAGAGGAGTACTGTCACAGGGATGACATCCACAAACTTGAGAACGAGTACTATGCACTCAAGATGGTCGGATCAGAGATTGAGACCTACACTAAGCAGTCCAACGACTATGCGGCACTTTGCCCAAACATGTCCCAACCTATGTATCGAAGGATCGAATTGTACATCAAAGGCTTGGTCCCAGAAATCCGGAGCCACGTGACCTCGGCCAACCTCAACACCATACAGCCCGTGGTTCGTCTTGCTCACAAACTCACCAATCAGGCTGTGGAAGAGGGCAAGCTGCCTCAGAGGATCGGTGCTACTGCTGGAACTTTTGGCGATAACAAGCGAAAGTGGGATGGAAGTCAGGGAAAGGATGCTAACCCCACTCAGGCCCCAGTTCAACAAAGGAAGACTGAAAGCAACAAGGGCCCTCAGCAACAGGGTGGCTATCGAGGAAACCACCCTAAGTGTAACAAATGTAACCGACATCACAGTGGGCCATGTGGAAAAGGTCAGTGTCAGCGATGCAACAAGATGGGGCATGAAGCCAAAGACTGCCGAAGCCAGTTCCCAGCTAGGCAGAATCAGCAACAACCACAGCAACAGCAGCAACAAGGAAACAACCGTGGATGCTTCAAGTGTGGAGCAACGGGGCACATGCGAAAGGATTGCCCTGAACTGAATCAAAACAACAACAATCAAGGTGCTGGGAACAATAACAACAATGCTGGAAATGGTGCTAGAGGAAAAGCTTTTGTGATTGGAGCTGGGGAAGCAAGGAATGACCCCAACGTTGTAGCGGGTAAGTTCCTACTTAATGATCGTTATGTTTCCATGCTATTTGATTCCGGAGCAGATGCTAGTTATGTATCCCTACGTATTAGTAAGAAACTTAAGCTCACTCTTACGCCGCTGAGCTCTAAGCACACCGTTGAAATAGCTAATGGTAGAAACCTCGAGGCCTCACACATAATTCGTAACTGCAAATTAGAGTTGTCTGGTCAGACCTTCTGTATCGATCTTTTCCCCATCATTCTTGGAAGCTTCGACGTCATTATTGGTATGGATTGGTTATCCAAACATCGAGCTGAAATCCTCTGCCAGGAGAAAGCTATTCGTATTCCCCGTCCCCCTGGCAAACCTCTTATAGTTCAAGGCGACAAGAGCGGAGAAGTCACAGGCATCATTTCCTTCTTAAAGGCCCAGAAGTATCTACGAAAAGGGCACACCGCTATCTTAGCACTCATTACCGACACACAGAAAAGGGAAAACAGGATTGAAGATTTTCCAGTTGTACGCGACTATCCTGAGGTATTCCCGGAGGAACTACCTGGACTCCCTCCTCACCGTCAGGTCGAATTTCAAATCGAGCTAGCTCCCGGAGCAGCGCCTATAGCTCGTGCACCTTATCGATTAGCCCCCGCGGAGCTCAAGGAGCTTTCTACTCAACTACAAGAACTTTTGGACAAAGGTTTTATCCGTCCTAGTTCATCCCCCTGGGGAGCCCCAGTGCTCTTCGTCAAAAAGAAAGATGGCTCATACCGAATGTGCATTGACTACCGCGAACTTAACAAGGTTACCATCAAGAATCGTTATCCACTTCCCCGTATCGACGACCTGTTCGACCAGCTGCAAGGGTCGAGCTATTATTCCAAGATCGATCTACGATCGGGTTATCACCAGCTGAGAGTCCGCAATGAGGACATCTCTAAGACTGCTTTCAGAACCCGCTATGGTCACTACGAATTCCTTGTTATGCCTTTCGGAATGACCAACGCCCCTGCGATCTTTATGGATCTCATGAACCGAGTATGCAAACCCTACCTCGACAAGTTCGTAATTGTGTTTATCGACGACATCTTAATCTACTCGAGGAGCCAAGAGGAGCATGAACGACACCTGCGTCTCATTCTCGAACTTCTTCGCAATGAACAACTGTACGCCAAATTCTCGAAATGTGATTTCTGGCTTAGAGAAGTCCATTTCCTTGGACACATCGTCAATCAGGAAGGGATTCATGTTGACCCTGCTAAGATTGAGTCCATTAAGAATTGGCCTGTGCCTAAGACTCCGACCGAAGTTCGCCAATTCTTGGGATTGGCGGGATACTATCGAAGATTTATCAAGGGATTCTCTAAGATCGCTCAGCCACTTACGACACTCACTCAGAAGGGTGTTGCTTACAAATGGAGTGATGCTCAGGAATCTACCTTCCAGGAACTAAAGAAGAACCTTTGTAGTGCTCCTATCCTCTCCTTACCCGAAGGTACCGACGACTTCGTCGTTTACTGCGACGCTTCTATTCAAGGACTTGGCTGCGTATTGATGCAACGCGAAAAAGTTATTGCTTACGCCTCGCGACAACTCAAGGTCCACGAACGGAACTATACGACGCATGACTTAGAATTTGGAGCTGTGGTCTTCGCGCTCAAGCTTTGGAGACACTACTTGTACGGCACCAAGTGCACGATTTACACTGATCACAAGAGTCTCCAGCACATAATGGGACAAAAGGAGTTGAATATGCGGCAACGCCGATGGGTCGAACTCCTAAATGACTACGAGTGTGCAATCAAATATCACCCAGGCAAGGCTAATGTGGTAGCCGATGCCCTCAGCAGAAAGGAGACCAAACCCAAGCGCGTTCGTGCCTTACAGCTCACTATCCACTCGAACCTCCCTAATCAAATTCGGGATGCTCAGGTTGAAGCATTGAAAGCCGAGAACATCAGGGCTGAGTCCCTGCGAGGATCGAGACAACGATTGGAACAAAAAGAAGACGGCGCTTACTACGTAGCCGGACGCATATGGGTTCCGCTTTATGGAAATTTACGTGACCTTGTGATGGATGAAGCTCACAAGTCCCGTTACTCAGTACATCCAGGGTCAGATAAGATGTACCACGACTTGAGGGCTACCTATTGGTGGCCTGGCATGAAAGCCCACATAGCAACCTATGTCAGAAAATGTTTAACTTGTGCAAGAGTCAAGGCTGAGTATCAGAAACCATCAGGCCTACTCCAACAGCCAGAGATTCCGCAATGGAAATGGGAGCAGATTTCCATGGATTTTGTTACTGGCCTGCCTAGGTCTCAACGAGGAAATGACACCATTTGGGTAATAGTGGATCGCTTAACTAAGTCTGCACACTTTTTGGCTATCAAAGAAACAGACAAGTTCTCTACCCTAGCAGAGGTATACTTAAAAGAAGTAGTTTCGAAGCACGGAGTGCCTACCTCTATTATTTCTGATCGAGATGCACGCTTTACTTCTGAATTGTGGCAAGCTATGCACAAATCTTTTGGCTCGCGTTTAGACATGAGCACCGCTTATCACCCGCAAACGGATGGGCAGTCTGAACGCACCATCCAAACCCTCGAAGACATGCTTAGGGCATGTGTGATCGATTTTGGCAAGAATTGGGAGAAGCACCTACCGTTGGTGGAATTCTCCTACAACAACAGCTACCACACCAGCATTCAGGCAGCACCCTTTGAGGCATTGTACGGCCGTAAATGTCGATCGCCTCTCTGCTGGGCTGAGGTTGGTGACAGCCAGATCACAGGCCCGGAACATGTAGTCGACACCACAGAAAAGATTGCCCAGATTAGGCAACGCATGGCGGCAGCTCGTGACCGTCAAAAGTACTACGCTGATAAAGATAGGAAACCGCAAGAGTTCCAGGTTGGTGAACGGGCTCTACTTAAGGTCTCACCCTGGAAGGGTGTGGTTCGTTTTGGAAAACGGGGCAAGCTTAATCCAAGATATGTCGGACCCTTTGAAGTTACCGAAAAGATCGGCACGGCCGCTTACAGATTGAATCTGCCTGAAGAACTGAGTGCTGTGCACAACGTCTTCCACGTATCTAATCTGAAGAAGTGTCTATCAGATGAAACACTCGTCATTCCTTATAAGGAGCTTACTATTGACGAACAGCTACACTTTACTGAGGAACCGGTTGAGATCACGGATCGTGAGATCAAAACCCTCAAACGTAGCCAGATACCTCTCGTGCGAGTTCGTTGGAACTCACGCCGTGGCCCAGAATTTACCTGGGAGCGGGAAGACCAGATGAAGCGCAAATATCCCCAGTTGTTCCCTAATGAAACTCCCAGCACTGAAGCTACAACCGAATTTCGGGACGAAATTCCAAATTAACGGGGGATGATGTGACACCCCGTTGAAACGTTCTCACTTACACTAGCTTGACAGTGACTGCCTTAACTTTCGGGACGAAAGTTCCTAAAACTTGGGGATAATGTGACACTCTAGGTTTTCCCGAGCAAATATCTTGTATTAGCATTGTGTGTATATACGTTATTAAATGTTAGTGCGTGTTATCTCGATGATTTTATGTGATCCTTGTGTTAAGTGTGATGAATGTATATTATATATATGTATGTGAGTTATATGAGTGGGCCGAGACCCCAAAGGACCCGACTCGCCATGCAACCTAGAAGCCCACCCGGAAGCCCCTAACCCACTCGAGATATATAACCGGCCAACCCTCACAACTTTTACCATTTTGCAACATCATTCTCACACTCTCCCATCTCACACACTCTCCCTCTCTCTCTCTCTCTAAAAACCCCCAAAACCCTAAGGTTCTAACATCGCCCTCTCCTCCTCTCCTTCTCGGATCCAACCGGCAACAAGAGCACCCTTGGATTGGCTCGGAATCATCACTCGAAGGCTTCAATCCGTCACCTACTTGAACACCTTTGTGTCACTCTTGAACCGGTTAGTGGTTCCTTGCAATGTAGAGATGAAAATGTTATATATGTTTGCTTGTTAAATTATATGCATGTTGAATATGCCTTTTCTTGTATGGTTGATGTTAAGATTGTTGTTTAAGTAAGGTGCATGATGATCTATTGGTTGCTTGATTAAAAATGGTTTTTGATATTTAGTATATGTGATTCTTGGCCATGAAATGAATATGTGTATAAAATGAACCGTGTGGAATAAATGATGGTAATTGTTTGGCTGAAAATGCTTTTAGAATTGCAAGTATAAGATCTAGGATGGATGACATGTTTCGGGTCGGTTTTGAAGGATTATGCGTGATGGGTAGTTTGTATTTATGATGAACATATGAAGAACAAGTTTGAAGGTGATATGAATATTCAAATATGCTTGTTTTGATCTGATTTTGTTTTGATTTAGACAATAAAACATGTTAGTGCAATGTTATTGGTTAGTACAAAATTACATGAAATCAAAATGCTATTGGCTAGTACGTAGGACAGGTTCTAGAAGGATTCAGGTGCACGTAACAGTGGTTGCGAGTCGGAACCCTTGGTTGCGACTCGAGACCAAAACGTGAATTCTTCGAGATCTCCCGGTTGCGACTCGCAAGCAGCACACTCGAAACCAAAGCATGATGAACCGAAACCGAGGTTGCGAGTCGGAACCCTTCGTTGCGACTCGAGACCAAAGCATGACGAACCAAGACCGAGGTTGCGAGTCGGAACCCTTGGTTGCGACTCGAGACCGTGTATTCTCGAGTCGAAACCGCCCTTGTCACGACTGGGCTGCCTAAGTGTTATTGGGCCAAAAGCTTGTTGGACTATCTGTTGACTGGGCTGCGTATGTATCTGTACTGATTGTTTGTGAAATGTTAGGGCAGGCCCAATAACCCAAGTGTTTGTATGAATGCATGCTATGTGTGTCTGTACGTGTTTGCTATACGTGTTTACTTGGACCCCAACTTGACCCATATTCGGTAACCATGCTAGGACGTGGTGACCAACGTGATCGACCGGGTAATTAACCTACCGAGCAACCCAAGGTGAGTTCACAACCTAAAGCATGTATTCCCGGTGGTTTGGGAAACGGAACTAAAAACAACACTATCCCCTTTTGAGGGATACAACTTACTTTTCTTCCCTTGTTATTGGGAACCTTTTAGTTAATTACTGTTTATACGGATTGCAACAAACGGCACTAAACGAAACTCTATCACTTAAAGTCCCTACTACATAATACCGATTAGTCGCCGGGGCCAGGCGAACGGGTTATTAGTTGATAGCGCTATTTAGGTCTTACCAACCTCACACCGTGCCAAGGTATGGGATCGGTCGTGAACTAATGTACTCAGGCATCTGTCAATGATGATAGAACATTGACATCGGGGCACTCTGCGGATACGCAACGGTCACCTAGTGTTCGGTATTGGAAAAACAGTTTAGTCGCTAACTTTTGGGGTAGCTCCCCATGGCATGTATAAACGGATAAATTAACTGGTGAAACAAGTTTTTGGTAATTAAAACTGGACAACTAGTGAACTCACTCAGCATTATTGTTGACCCCTTACTGCATGCTTTGCAGGTAACCAGTGACTCAGGAGCTTGCAGCTTGGGAAGTGTAGTGGTCGTCTAAACCCGCGTGTTGGGTTCTAAATAATTTGAACTATGAACTTTGTTTAAACTATTTTGCCTATGCTTTCGCTATTTACTTAAACTGTTATTTGAACCTAACTTTCGAACTTTAAACTATGATGCTTACGAACTATTAAGGTTGGTGATCATCTTTATTATTATCCAAATACTCAGTATAATTGGTGGCTGGATCCTGGTCGGTCACGCCCTCAAGCGGACGGTACTCCGCAGGTGGAATTTGGGGGTGTGACATTCATCATACCCTTGGTGTGTGTACAACCTTCTAAACATAAGGTACAACTAATTCATGCACAATCTCCTAATTTCATACATAATTCATCAAATCCTCCTACTAATTAACATATATCATTCACACATAAACATTCAAACATATTATCATCATATTTCTTTCAATTATTCTAACAAGACTCCATATTACTCACATAATACATCAATATTCAACAAGAATTAGACATGCATAATGATTCAAGTCATCATTCTCACCATAACTAATGGGTTTCACCTCTAAGCATCAAATTAACCTAAATCTTGCATAACCCATGTTCTATATGATTATTCTAACATATCCTCATACTCAATTTCATACCAATTCACGATTTACAACATAACCCACTTCGTGCATAATCACCAATCTAACTTTTACGACATACCTTATGATCCCCTTATGAAGGTGATCATTAATCCATGCTCGGTTATGAATTTAGGCATCATTTAGCCTTTCAATTTGATGAAAATGATGAAGTTAGGATTCTTGGCTCCATGGGAGTCTCCTGCTCATTCTCGAACACACGAAGTGTGTGTTTGTGTGTGTGCAATTTTTCATATATTATCTCATCATTCATTTTTAACCCACTTTAGTCCCTTGTGTTAGCCACTATGACATAATTGGTACAATTTTCATTCCTTTAATTGTTTTTACCATTTTCTTAACTTAGTTAAATAACCTAGTCATTCATTTCTTGATGTACCATACGAGAACATTTAATAATTATAAACATTCGGATTTTGGGGCGTTACAGATTTGGAGTTAGGAGCTTTTGTGTTTGCCTTGAAGATCTGGAGACATTATTAGTATGGCACTAAGTGTACGATATACACAGACCATAAGAGCCTCCGGCATATCTTTGATCAGAAGGAGCTCAACATGCGACAACGGCGTTGGGTAGAGTTACTCAACGATTATGAGTGTGATATTCGTTATCACCCTGGAAAAGCAAATGTTGTTGCGGATGCGCTCAGCAGGAAAGAGCGGGAGAAGCCTATACGTGTGCGTGCTTTAGGCTTGACCATACAAACGAGTTTGACTGATCAAATTCGTAATGCGCAACGAGAAGCTTTGAAGGATGAGAACCTAAGAAGAGAAGGTTTGAGAGGATTAGAGTGTGAACTGATACCAAAAGCTGATGAAGTGATGTACTTCATGAACCGGATTTGGGTTCCGCTTAGTGGTAACCTACGTGAACTGGTTATGAACGAAGCTCATAAATCCAGATATTCCATTCACCCAGGTTCTACCAAGATGTATCAAGATATCAAGATATCAAGGAGTTATACCGGTGGCCGAATATGAAGAGAGATATTGCGGTCTATGTGGGTAAATGTCTGACATGCTCAAAGGTTAAGGCTGAACATCAGAAGCCGTCTGGGCTTCTACAGCAACCAGAGATTCCTAAGTGGAAATGGGAACATCTTACGATGGACTTTATCACCAAGCTACCTCGTACGTCGCATGGACATGATACAATATGGGTAATTGTGGATCGATTAACAAAGTCTGCTCATTTCTTAGCGCTTAAGGAAACAGAAAATACGGAGAAGATATCGCAGTTGTACCTTAACGAGATTGTAGCCTGTCATGGAGTATGTAGGTCCCCTATTCGTATGGATCTTTCACAGAATTGTCTTTCCAATCAAGAGTGCGGAATCCTCTTGATCAGAATTAGCAGAAAACGTGTAGGAAACAGAAACAGCAAATCACTTTCAAACCGGGTTACTATTGATTATCCAAACAAACGTTTTACAATCAATCTAAACCCTAACCACCTATCAAATTCGTCCAAGCTATAGGAGCTCTCACGAAAATCTCACACAAACTGTTTTGGCTGATTAACCTAAACCCTAAAGCCTAACCTTGTTTTTATAACACAAGGTTACTACTTGGGCCAAGGTTAAACATGGACTACGAATTGGACAAGCCCAATTCGCCTCCATCACCCTAATTGGGTTTTGGTTAGCCCAAACATTTACAACTCACTAATACAAAGCTAAACCCGCTAACTGTTTATCGTTTAACTAATTACAAGATATCCAAAGACCAAATCTAAGCTGTTGTCACAAACATGCACCAACAAACTCCCCCTTGACAATAGCTTCATAAAATAACTTTGTCTTTAGTCATCTTGCAATCTTCATGTAGTCTTGTAGTGTCTTTGGTCTTTGGATAGCTTCAGCTTCAACAACTTCTGTCAGCAACAGACTCCCCCTAAGCTGATGCATCCAATCACCAAATCTTCAAAACTTTAGCGTTTGATTAAACTCCAGTTCAGCATTTGTATAGCAATCTTCAAACTCTTCATCTTTGTCTGCAATATAGAAAGGAGGTTCTACCATGCATCCAATCAAACTCTCATCTTCACAGCAACTTTCTCAGCAACACAGCAACTTCTCAGCAACACAGCAACTTCTCAGCAACACAGCAACTTCTCACTTTAACTTCTCAGCAACACACTGCTTCAATCTGTTTACTATAAAACAAACATCTCGAGAAAACATAAGAATTTTTCAACATAAGTTAAACAAATTATTATTATTCAAGAGATAGTTAAACTGTATAACAGATTAAGCATTTTCCAATTTATCACCAACACGCAAAACTTTTTAATCACACACCCTATAACCCGCATGATTTAAAATTTTGAACTCACTTTCCAACACTGTCTCCCCCTATCAGTAACAATTCCTCCAAGAATCACAGTTTTCCGTACATTAAGAATTTTAAACAGAAAAAAAAACACTATTTTTGGATTTTTTATATTTTCTGAAAGCAAGTAAATACAAAAGCAATAAACACTCTATTTTTGTGAGAATCACTGGTAAGAAGATCATATCAGCACAATCAAACTGTTTTCCACAATTAGATAATTCTTTATTTAATTTTTAGTGAAAAGCAGTCCAAGACGATTACCAGTATGTTTGTCCACTTAAACAAAATGCATGAACATTTCAAGTACCATTACCATATGATACGTTAAGGTAATTTTAATTACTGATATATTAGTGTGTCCCACTTCAGGATATACCCCCGCGATCAAGGTATGCACAAAGATTCATCGTAGTAGGTGAGTATACTGAATTCATCCTTTAATATATCCTGACAGTGTCTAGGTCTGCATATAATCTGTTCTATCATGTTTTGATTGCTTAACAATGAACACCCAAATAAATAGTAATCAAATCCTGGAAATATAAACAACACACTCTATCATGCAAGTATCTTCCCTACCACATATTTCACAAGTCCAATCCAGATTTCTGAAATCTTAACTGGGAATAGGTTGAGAAGAGAACAGAATAGATCTTTAGGAGAGATGGTATAATATACAGATCAAATGAGTTTTTCTCAGTTTGATATAGGTTTCTTGGGTTTCTTTTGGGCACTTGAGGGCCTCTTTCGGGTGTATTAGATCTATAACGCGACAACGTACAGCTAGGTCAGCATGTATCTGGATGCAGCAGAAGCTGTCGTTGCCTAGCACCTCCAGGTCAGCATATATCTGGATGCAGCAGAGGAGGTACACGACTTTTTTCAGAGAAGATTTCAGAATCAGATCAAAATTGTGTGTATCGGGACAACATACAGACATTCAAATAGAAATGTGCTAATTCCAAGTGACTTTCTTTCCTGGGGTCATGTACAATTTTAGTTCTGAACAGAAAAACAGCCAAGATATCCCCAGATGAAATAACAGTATAAAGACCCAAAACTTCAGATTTTGGCAATCTATCAACACAAGATTTAAGGTCATTAAACCATACACCACTGATGTGTTCCCCACTCATATTCAGTTTATTTAAGTTTATATCACATTGGTAAGTTGATTATTTCATGCTTTTTGCCTACTGGTACATCATATAATGAAGCTGCTATCACACTTAAGCAATTTAATTTCATTTCAGTGTGACAGTCTAACTTGCCGATGTACTATCATTTCTCCTTTTTCACACAGTGATAGCTCATTTTTTATTTTTTTTTTATGTTTTTTATTTTTCAAATTTTTTATTTTTGATTTTTAAGAAAAGCAGTAAACTATTTACAAAAATTCTTATGAAAAACCAGTTATTCAGGATTCCTCATCCCGTTGAGTTCGACTAAATGTTCAAAGCGAGCCCTGTCAAATGCTTTAGTATAAAGATCTGCCAGGTTATCTTCAGTGTCAACTCGATGTAATTCAATTAGTCGTTTTTCAGCACAATCCCGTATAAAATGATGACGTATGTCAATATGTTTTGTGCGACTGTGTTTCACGGGATTATTTGTTATAGAAATTGTGGCATTATTGTCTATCATAATAGGAGTACGAGTGAAATCCAAACCGTAATCGCGCATCTGCTGTTGTATCCAGAGAACCTGAGAGCAGCAGCTACCCGCAGCAATATATTCAGCTTCACACGTAGATGTAGACACACAAGATTGCTTCTTGCATTGCCAAGACACGATCCTGCCTCCTAAGAACTGACAACCACCTGTCGTTGACTTTCTGTTCGACTTGCATCCCCCAAAGTCTGAGTCAGTGTAAGCAACAAAATTCATATCACTATCAGCTGGATACCACAACCCAAGTTTAGGTTTCCCCTTCAAGTAACGAAGAATACGCTTCACTGCTTTCATGTGTGACTCTTTTGGATTTGCATGATATCTAGCACACAAGCATACTGCAAACATAATGTCAGGTCTTGAAGCAGTCAAGTACATCAGAGAACCAATCATTGCCCTGTATTGAGTAGGATCAACGTCTTCAGTACTTTCGTGATCTGGGCCAAGATTGTGATTTTCGCAAATGGGTGTGTTGAAAGTAGAGCAATCATTCATTTTGAACCGACTCAAAATGTCATACACATACTTCGTTTGATGAATAAACATCCCATCCTCCTTCTGTTCAACTTGTAATCCCAGAAAGTAAGACAGCTCACCCATAGCGCTCATTTCGAACTTGCTCTTCATCACCTGCTCGAACTCTTTACACATACTCTCATCTGATGACCCAAAGATGATGTCATCCACGTACACCTGTACTAGCAGAAAATCTTCCTTCTTCCTCTTGATGAACAGTGTACTGTCAATCTGACCTCTTTCAAAACCATTCTTAATCAGATGTGTAGACAGTGTCTCGTACCACGCCCTGGGAGCTTGATGTAACCCATACAAAGCCTTATCAAGTTTGTACACTCGATCTGGATAATCTGGATCAACGAACCCATCTGGTTGTGAGACATACACCACTTCTTGGACTTTCCCGTAAAGAAATGCACTCTTCACGTCCAGTTGGTAAACTTTAAAGCCCTTGAATGTTGCGAAGGCTAAAAACAAACGAATTGCCTCCAACCTTGCCACTGGTGCAAACACTTCATTGTAATCAATCCCTTCCTGCTGATTGAAACCTTTTACCACCAATCGAGCCTTGTTTCGCGTCACTATCCCTCTGTCATCCTTCTTGCACTTAAACACCCATTTAGTGCCTATCTCTCTTTCACCTTTAGGAAGGTCAACCAACTCCCAAACCTTCAACTTTGCAAACTGGGCCAATTCCTCTTGCATAGCTTCAACCCATGAATTGTCTTTAAGAGCCATATGAATGTTCTTCGGCTCCTCTTGAGAAATAAAGCAACTATACAAGCATTCGTTCACAATCCCAGTCTTCTCAATCGACACAAATAAACCAGAATTCGCTGCTATGCTCCTTCTCGTCTGAACACCTGCATTAGGATCTCCAAGTATCATGTCAACTGGATGATCTCTATTTGCTCGTGTAGTAGCAACAGCATCCACTTCTAAATTATCACCCAGGTTTGATCCAACTTCCCCTTGAATGTTCTGATCCGCAAATGGATTAATGAAATCCTCCCCCTCAATGGGTTCAGAGTCACTATCACTTGAATCAGGATCAGCCGCACTTTGGGAAGTTTCCGCAGCATCTGCCATATCTACATTCGATCTAGGCATGAACTCGCCTTCATCGTCTCCACCAATCGTTGTTTGAATCAACTGAGAATCATCTGCATTTGGAAACTCAGGAATATTAAATGAGTTAAAAGTGCTTTCATAATCATATAATATAGCAGGACCACTCGTTGATTGTTGAGGTTTGTATTAAGTAATTTCCACATTATAAACAACCTCAATTTTACCAGTTTTTAGATTAAAAACCCTTTTATTCGGTGCGCCAGGTACGTAACCTAGAAAGTAGCCATCGTCAGCCACCTCTCCGAATTTTTGTTTATCTTTATTACGCACAATGGTGCAGGGTAATCCAAATGGTTCAAAGCCTTCTAAGTTTGGTTTCTTGTTAAACATTAATTCATGACATGTTTTGTTAAAACGTTTAATAGTCAAAACTTTGTTTAGGACATAGCAAGCTGTATTCACAGCCTCTCCCCAGAAAAGAACTGGTAGCTTTGAATCTGAAAGCATCGTCCTTGCGGCTTCAATCAACGTCCTGTTTTTCCTCTCAGCAACTCCATTTTGTTGAGGTGTATAAGGAGCAGAATATTGATGTTCAATTCCCTTTCGAAGACAGTAGAGATCCAGAACTCGATTCTTGAACTCCGTGCCATTATCACTCCTTATCCTCTTTATCCTTGCATCATGGACGTTTTCCAATTTCGTAAAAAGATCTATCAGCATCTCCGCCGTCTCATCTTTTGTACCTAAAAAGAAAACCCATGAATAACGTGAGTAATCATCAGTGACAACTAAACAATAGTACTTTCCACCTATGCTCCTTACGTTCACTGGACCGAATAAATCCATGTGAAGTAATTCATAAGGGGCATCTATGGAATTTACTGTTTTAGACTTATGAGGTTTCTTGTGTTGTTTTCCCTTTTGACATGGAAGACATTTATCTTCCACGTGAAACCTCTGCAATGGAACCCCTTTCACTAGCTCATTTTTAACAAGGTAATTCATTTTTCGATAGTGAATATGGGCCATGCGTCTGTGCCACAACATCGATTCAGCTTCAGATGCTTTTGATAGTAAACACGCCACCACAGCAGTTGGATCCTTAGCACCCATGTCCATGACATAAGTGTCATTTCTCCTTGGCGCTCGCATCACTATCCAATCGTCTGGAATCTTCAAACCTGGTTTCAACACTAATGCTTCATTCTTGGTAAAATGGACCGAGTGACCCTTGTCGCAGACTTGTGACACGCTCATCAGATTGTGTTTAAGCTGCTCCACATAGTTCACTTTGTCCAGTGTGATCTTCCCATTGGTCACCTTTCCTCTTCCTGTAATTCTACCACCTTTAGCACCCGCAAAATTCACTTTTCCACCATCATAATCTTCAAATTCAGTCAACAATCTCGCATCCCCCGTCATATGCCTGGAGCAGCCACTATCAACATACCACAAGTTGATAATCCTCCTTAGCAGCTCCTGCACACACCAACCAAGAACTTAGTTAGATTGGGGGACCCAAGCCTTAATGGTCTTGGGTCGTCCAAATTCACCAACTACTGGAACATCCATCCAATATCCATTACTCCTAACTGGAGTCTTGGATCTCAGACCTGTTGATGGAATTTGATTTTGATTTCCACTAGGTCTTTGGTCCTGAGGGTTCCTATACGTATTTGGACTATTTGACCTTTGGAAATATTGATTTGGGTATCTTGAATTTTGATTCCAAGAAGCATTATTGTTGTAATTTCTAAAGCCATTGTTATAAAAAGTTCGACCACCATTATTTTGGTATCGATTTTGATATTGACCTTGACTTCTGAAATTATTAGCATTATAATTGTTCATTCTTGGTGAACTGCTTCTAGGTCTCTCAAATCTGCCTGGTGGAGATCTAGGCTGAAATCTTGGTTGATTTCTTTGAAAACGAGGAACTTGTGGAGTTCCTTTTTCAGCCTTATCTTCACCAACAACAACATTCGCTGGTTGCTTAGCAGCAGATTTCTTTGGAGAATTTGCAACTTTCTCCTGTTTATCACCACTATTCTCTGGTGACTTCTCTCTCTTCTCCTCACTCACTTGTGCTTCACTCTTTTTGTTAGGACAGCAGCTAGCTACATGTCCCTTGGTGTGACATTTGAAGCACGATTTCTTTTTCGAAGACTTCTTTTCTGAAGCCTTTGAACTAGATTCGGGTTTTTCTTCTGATGATGCCTTAGAAGGATTTGGTTCAGTTTGCTTAGTTTCAGAATTTTCTATGTTCTTGTTTTTAGCAAACTCTATATTAGATTCATTTTCAATAACAGCTGTTTCGTTTTTCATGTCACTTCCTTGAACAAAATTAACCTTTTTAACAAAAGTTGGATTGTTGTTTTTAGGATGTGATGTATTCTTTTTCAAAACAGGTTTGCTGTTATTATCCTTCTTAGCATCAACATTCTCAAACACATTTCCTTGACGTGACGTGGAACTACTTGGCAATGTTGACCCAAAGTCCATGAGCTCATCTTCATTAGGCAAGAAAGAATAGTCATGACTAACAGGAGGTGGAACTTCATTGAAACCATGAAATCCCACACTGGTTTTGTCATTACTTTTCTTCAAGCCACCCATCATATGTTTCATAACAAAAGTAGAATCCCTGAATTGACCTAATTTCTTTTCAAGTTCAACAATTCTTAGTTGTGCATCTGACAACTCTTTGCATTTATCAGAAATCTCTTTTGTTTTCTCAGCCATCATGTCATGAGCTAAGTTTATGACTTGAAGTTTTTCATTTAGTTTACAGGTTACAGCTTCAATTTTAGTTTCATAACCTTGTATTTTCTTCAAGTATGACGATTCGTTTCTTTTAGCAAAAAAGTTTGCTTCTTTTATGGTAGACATCTCGCCCACCAGACTTTGGTTTTGTGTGGACAACCTATCAACTTCACCCTGTAATTCACGACATTTTAAACACACAGAATTAGACTTTACCTCTCCTGTTTGTTTATCAAGGTTGGCCATGAGAGCTGCAAGCTGATCTTTCACTCTTTTGTATTCAGCTTCCTTTTCTTCAGCTTCCCGTTCCTGGTCAGACTTTTGCTTTTTCTCCTCAGCATCTGATGTCTGATCAGCCTTCTTTTCTTCAGCTTTACTCTCTGCCTTCACCTCTGCCTCAGCATCACTTTTCTTCTCAACTTTAACATCATCTACTGTAGCTTCACCATCATCAATTTGCGTTATCTCTGCCATGAACGCCTGAGTGACATTGTCATCATTCTCCAAGTGAACACTCCAGTCATATGAACCTTCTCTAGCAGTAGAGATCAGCGCTCTCGAGTTAGAGTTGTTTGAAGCATTTCTATTGTTTGAACTCTGACTCGAAGTATCCTGCTTTTGTTTTTGACATTCCCTGGCGAAATGCCCATAACTTTGACAGTTGAAGCATCTCACTTTGGTCTTATCAAAACCAACAGTCTTTCCTATAAACTTTCTTCCAGTTCTGTTCATAAACCTCTTCACTCTTCTAGTAATCATGGCCATTTGCCACTGCAAATCCATATCTTCAAGATCATCAGGGTCAATCTGATCGTAATCTTCATCTAAAGTGGCAGGATCAGATATCTTCCCCTGAATGTAGTTTTCATATGAAGCAACAAATGAAGCAAGTAGAGCAAGATGCTCTTCAGCAGAGTTCACACTCATTGGCATCGACTTAACACCACTACTCTGCTTAGAACCAGATGTTCTCTTAGCTCCTGTTGATCCACCTGAAGCAGCTACAAAACACACATCACCATCATCATTTACTGTGACCTGCTCATTTTCATGCGAAAGAAAAGCAGTGGCTGAGTCGCTAGAAGCATCATGAGATGAAGACGATGTAAGCCCATTGTAGATCCCTGGATCTTGAACCTGATCATATCCAGTGTCCTTCTTCTTCATGTTGAGCTCATAAGCTCTTAGCTTTCCAACCACTTCTTCTAGCTCCTTTGTGTCATAATCTGCTTCTCCTTTTATCATGAGAGTGTAGATATCCCATTTAGCAGGTAGAGCATCCAGCAGCTTGTCATTTTTCTCTATGTCAGTATAGCATTCTATATCATAATTGTCCAATTCTGACATCAAATGATAGTATCGAGTGATGACGTCCTCAAGAGACTCGTTTTTCATGTACTTAAACACAGCAAACTGCTTCTTCAGTAAATCAACTTTGTTCTTCTTGACATCAGGATTTCCTTCATATCTCTTTTCTAGCGCATCCCACATTGCCTTTGAAGTAGTGTACTTCTTAAAGGTATGCTTGATGCCATCAGGTAAAGACATTTTAATGGCTGCCAAGGCTCTCTTTTCAGCCTCATACATTTTCTTCTGTTCAGCATCCATATCAACATAAGCAGTTACACGTTGTCTTCCCTCAAAGTCATGAGTTGGGTTCGCATACCCATCCTCTATACACATCCACATACGAGTGTCCTGGTACTCAACAAAGGATTGAAACCGATCCTTCCATGTCAAGTAGTTCTCCACCTTCATCATCTTAGGTGGTTTGTTCGTTGTGCCTACCTCATGTTCCATTCTTAAGAGTTCGTTCAATTTAGACATGTTCGACATTTTAACTTAATCAGACTGGTAAAACCGTACAAAATTTTTCCGAAAGCAGAGGTTACCAAATTATACCGTTAGAATCGTCTCGAAAAGACGAATCCAATGATATCTAATGTCAAATTTTTTTTTTTTTTTTACCCTAAAAATCCAAGGAATTCAACGGTCCAAACGGTTCTGTCTAACGAGCTACGGATCAATTTCTATTTGCAAAACAGTCAGATTTTATCAACGCTTGCCAACTGAAATTCCACCTCTTTAAATTTGTCTGGTTTTTAAGTTTGCTGAAAATTTCGCTGAGGAGCAGTTAATTTCGCAGGTAAGATGGTCAATTTCGCTGGTCTATTTCGCTTGAAAAGTCAAGTTCGCTGGTCAAATTCGCTAAATTCGCTGGTCAATTTCGCTATTATGACGGCCAGTAAATTCACCGAAAACCGTAATAACTTCGCTGTGGAAAGTTATCCGGTTACCAAAGTCGCCTTTGGATTTAACTTCGCCGTTCACCGAGTAATTTAGACACGAATTCGCTGATCAGTCTGCGAAAATGTTAAAATCGCCTAGAGTCAAATTCGCTGGTCCAGTTAACTATGGAAACTTAATCTTTTCGAAAAGTTTGAAGATTTTCTGGATTCTTCAAACAGTTTCTGCACAATTGACGCAGCAAATCAGCAACAATAATGTCGAAAATTATCAAGAACAGATGGAAAACCACGAAGAACACGAAGAACAGTCTTCGAATTCCAGCCAAATACTCGTCAAAATCCAACCGAAATCGTCCCTAAAACCTGCAAATCAGCAAACAAACAAAGCAGAATATCAAAACAGCCAATAAATCTCGAAAATTTTTATCAAAACAGCCAAGAATTTCGAAATTTTTTATCAAACAAACAGAAAATTTTCGAAAATTTCAAAACCCTAGTTTTCAAAAATTCGAAAAAACTCCCTGTTTCTGCAGCAACCAATTCTGAACCGAGCCTTCAAGAGCCTAATGCTCTGATACCAATTGTAGGTCCCCTATTCGTATGGATCTTTCACAGAATTGTCTTTCCAATCAAGAGTGCGGAATCCTCTTGATCAGAATTAGCAGAAAACGTGTAGGAAACAGAAACAGCAAATCACTTTCAAACCGGGTTACTATTGATTATCCAAACAAACGTTTTACAATCAATCTAAACCCTAACCACCTATCAAATTCGTCCAAGCTATAGGAGCTCTCACGAAAATCTCACACAAACTGTTTTGGCTGATTAACCTAAACCCTAAAGCCTAACCTTGTTTTTATAACACAAGGTTACTACTTGGGCCAAGGTTAAACATGGACTACGAATTGGACAAGCCCAATTCGCCTCCATCACCCTAATTGGGTTTTGGTTAGCCCAAACATTTACAACTCACTAATACAAAGCTAAACCCGCTAACTGTTTATCGTTTAACTAATTACAAGATATCCAAAGACCAAATCTAAGTTGTTGTCACAAACATGCACCAACAGAGTACCGGTGTCAATTAACTTGGATAGAGACGGACGGTTTTACTCCGGGTTTTGGCGATCTCTTCAAGAGTCGTTGGGTTCTCGTTTAGACATAAGTACTGCGTATCATCCTCAAACGGATGGTCAGAGTGAGAGAACCATTCAGACGTTGGAGGATATGTTAAGAGCGTGTGCGATTGATTTCGGTGGAAGTTGGGATACTCACTTGCCGTTGGCTGAGTTTTCTTACAACAATAGTTACCACGCTAGTATCAAGGCCGCTCCGTTTGAAGCCTTGTATGAAAGGAAGTGTCGATCGCCACTTTGTTGGGATGAAGTCAGCGAGAAGCAATTGACCGGACCCGAGCTTATCCAGGAAACCACGGACAAGGTTGTCCAGATTAAGGGAAGGTTGAAAGCTGCCGTTGATCGATAGAAGAGTTATGCTGATAACCATAGGAAACCGTTAGAGTTTCAGGTAGGTGATCGGGTTATGTTGAAGGTATCGCCTTGGAAGGGCATTGTGTGCTTTGGAAAAGGGGGAAAGTTGAGCCCGCGTTATATAGGTCCTTTCAAAATCGCATCTCGAGTTGGATCAGTCGCGTATTGGCTTAAGCTGCCGCAAGAGCTGAGTGGAGTTCATGATGTGGTTCATGTCTCCAATTTAAAAAGTGTCTGTCTGATGAGACGCTGATTATACCCCCTGGTGAGGTTCGACTGAGCGATAAATTGAGATTTATCGAAGAACCAGTAGAGGTTCTGGATTGGAAAATTCAGAAACCCAGGAGGAGTAGGATTAAGTTAGTCAAGGTTCGCTGGGATTCTAAACGTGGACCCGAGTTCACTTGGGAGCGACAGGGCCAGATGCAACGAAAATATCCTCATCTTTTCCCACCTAGTGTGAAAACGAAACCTGTAAAGTAGAATTTCGGGGACGAAATTCCCTAAACAGGGGGAGACTGTGACACCCAGCTTTTCAGGCCGTACCGTACAAATGTAACACGTGTCATGAATAAATAAAAAGGCTGTATTTGACTGATATTGATGTTTATATGTGATATTGAATGTGTTGGTGAATCCAAACATTGATAAAAATTATGTTGGCAATGATAAGATAAACGATTGTCGCGTAACGAATAAAATGCGAAACGAATGTCGGTGACCACCCGATCAATATTAAAATCCTAAAAATAGTCTGTTATGATTAGAATGGTAATTTTAATCATGTTCGTAAGGAAAAATAAATTAAAACGCTAAGAAACACTATTTTTCGAGTTTGAGCGCGTACCGCGCGATACTGCGCGTATCTGACAAAATATTGTCAACGCAGCCAGTCAAGGCAACTGATAATTATTTCAGTAATATTTTAGTGAGATTATTTTTATACATTGATAAAAATAATTTAAAACGTACTAAAACGGGATTAAAACGCTAGATAAAATACCCGGTATCCAGTAAAATACCAGTTTTTGAGATAATTTGCTTATATATATATATATATATGTATATATATATATATATATGTATGTATATGTGAAATTATATGATGGATGTGAGTGTGTGGATAGGTGGCGGCTAGAGGAGAAGGTTTCACCTTCTCTCTCTAGCACTTGTTGGCCTAGGAAATCCCACATGATGATTATGCTTTCTAAAACCTTCCAAGATCTTGTTTAAACCAAGAAATACAATCAAACAACTCCATATAAAGTTTGTTACTTGCTCACAATAGTCACCCAATTCATTCCCTTGCTTGTTTTGCTAAGCATTTAACTAGGTATAATAACCTAGTTATAACATTTCATTTTATTAAACATGGAGACATTCGAGCAAATTTAATATTTTAAGTTTTGGGGCGTTACAGGTGGGCTGCCAAAGCTGCAGCCACGGTGTTGATCAGATTTGTCAGCTGATCCTGTGTCATGTTGACGTTGCCTCTTCCTCGTCCGCTCATTGTTTTCACATCCAGAAAACAAAGTATGAGAACAACGCCAAAAAGATCGAGACAAGGGAGGTAAGAAGGTGTCTAACTATGACACGTGAACCTCTAAGCATCGCTTAGAATAGAACCACATAAGTAGTACAGTGTATCACTAAGTACACTATCACGTAATACATAAAGCAAGTAGCAACTAGGCATTTCCTTATGCTACGCGGTCTTAGATTAAGCATGTAATAAGTAGGCATACACTTATGCGAATAGTAAGCAGGCATTCTCTTATGCAAGTAGTAAGTAGGCATACACGTACGCTGAGTAGACTTAACACACTGAGTCTTGCCTTGGAGTGTGGTGTCGTCGCGGATCGCTTAGTATAAAGCAGGTTATAGTTTGGTTTTTCTCAAAAGACCTTTTTTCTTTTAAAAACCAAGTTCACTATAACTGATGGCTCTGATACCAATCTGTCACACCCTCAAATTTCCACGTGCGGAGTACCACCGCGAGGCGTGTGACTGCCCTGGATCAAGCCACCAATCAGATTAAACATTTAATATAAGTAACATAAGAAACCACCACCAATGCGATTAGTGACATAACGTTTAAGTCTAAAACATAATAAGTTTGAAATAAGTTCCAATACATAGCAAGTTCAACAAAATAAAGTTTGAGCGTTTAGCGGAAGCGTTAAGTTCAAAAGTAGCTTAAAAACATAAGTTCAAAAGTAGAAATCCGATAATGGATTCTAGACGACCACCACAGCGCTCCAAGCAAACTCCAACGCAGCGTCTACGGACCTGCAAGCATGCAGTAGCGTGTCAACATAAAGTTGGCGAGTTCAAGGTTTTTCAAAAACGTTTTTCTTGTTTTTCCCAAAAACTTTTGTTTTACGAGTTACCATGTTATCCAGAGCATGTAGTGGGAATCCCATCCCATAATGAGTTACTAAACTGTGAAGATACCGAAACCTTGACATAATTGTTGTTTGACCCAGATCAATGTTCTACCATCATTGACCAGATTCCAGATAGTAGTTCACTCCCAGTTCCCAACACGGTGTGAGGTTTGTCAAACCTAATAGCGCTATCAACTAATATCCCGTTCGCTCCCAGCGATTAGTCGGTATACATGTAAAGGGACTTTCATGGTAGAGTTTTCGTTTAGTATGAAGTTCCAATCCCAGGAATACATGTTTTGAGTTTATGAGTTCCGCTAGTTCCCGTACCGTTTCCTTGGTACATTTATGTAGTTCCCAAACCATCGGGAATGCATGCTTTTAGTAAGAGTTGTGAACTCACCTTAGATTGCTTGGTAGATAGTTATGTTTATCCTAAACTTAGCCAACCGCGTCCTATAACGGTTACCACTTGTTAGGACCGTATGCAAGTAGTTCACGTATAACACATAGTTCATACACGTATCAAGTAATCACGTATTTCACATATTTTCACACGTAGCGTACAAGTAATACTTATCACGTATATTTATACGAACACCGTATGTTGAAGAAGAAGTAGTAGTCGTACATAGTTAAGACAAGCAGTGTGCGATTCGTTTCATATATATGGATTTCCCAATAACTGTGCGGCCCACTAAATGGGCTTGTGTAGTCCAAAAACGTTAGACCTCAACAGTGGTTTGCATATTTCTTAAGGAGCCGGTGTGCGATTGAAATGAAGTGTGCGAGTAAAACAATTGGACCCCTTGCATGTGTAGTCCATCAACCGATGGAGCCCAAAGAAACAACAAAAAGGTGGTTTAAAAGAAATAGTGTGCGGTCCAATCATCTTGTAACCCAGTGTGCGATTGTAGAAATTTTGTGCGACCAAAAAGGTAATTAATATACACGTAACAAGTGGTGGGGCCAGGTCTTTTAATATGCCCTCAGATGTTGTTGTGCGACAACGGATTTTGTTTATGTGTGGCCCAACAGTTAAAAGTCCATTTAGTGTGTGTGCAAAGAATAAAAATGAAGTGTGCGACTTAATCTGTTTGTGCGACCAAGATTTAAGTGTGACTCAGCCCATTACTCACTGTACGGCCCAATCTATTTTCCCGTGGCCCAAACTGTGGTTTTGGATGTTTTAAAAAGGAAGACAGTGTATGTTTATTTGTGCGACCAGACCAAGAGTAAGAGTGGGGACCAGGTCTTTAATGTGCCGTCAAAAGTATGTCCGTCCAATACAAGTGTGCGAGTGAAATACAATTGTGCAATCAAAATGAAGTGTGCGATCTAAAATAAAGAAAACAAAGGGGTCTGTATATTTAGAAAAAGGGATATTTGTGCGATTGAAGGGATGCCAACATGCAGTGTGCGAGTTAAACAAATACATGTGAGGTAAGTGGTGGGGCCAAGCCCTTAAATGTGTGGACATGAGTTGTACGGACCCAACAATCCTTCTTTTCCTCTTTGTAGATTAAGGGGCTGTTTGGCTAAGCTTTTCAAAATGACTTATTTGCTTATTTGCTTTTCTGAAAAGCAAATAAGTCAATAAGCTGTTTTGAAAAGCTTTAAAATGGAGCTTTTCAAAATGACTTATTTGCTTATTTGCTTTTCAGAAAGCAAATAAGCAAATAAGTCATTTTGAAAAGCTTAGCCAAACAGCCCCTAAATCGAAAAGGACAAAAGCACATAACACACATTCTTAAATCAATCATGTGATGCCTTAACATCTACCAAATATTCATACATGCTTTATCCAAGTGAGTTGTACCCTGTGCTTCTATAATTGTACATCCTCCTAACAAAACCCAATATCAGCAAGAGCATTTTGAATGACAAATTTCCATTTTACATTCAAGAAATCAACTTCCAGTTTCCTTATTATGAACTTCTACGAATTATTGTACCTTATTATCTTCACCTTTTAGATCAACCGAATGAGACAAAGAACATTTAACACACCATTTCAAATCATGAAACATTCATGCGAGTTGTACCCTACGTATGCCTAATTGTACCCTTCATGAAAAATACAGCTTCATAAGCATACAACAGCACCCATGGCAACTTCTTACATCATCAAATGTAGTCATTTTAAATTTTCAAGTAAATCAACAAATAACTATTAAAACCTTTCGGTCCAGATTTCACGCATAATAACACACATCATTGAACCCACACTCATACATTTCATCTTTGTCAACCATCCTATAATTTTATCAAAACGTGCATGACCAGGTTGTACCTATGCATAATAGATTATACATTCATAGAAGAAAACCCAGTTTTTCATATTCAACATGAACAGAGTAATATCGATGTAAACAGAATCATGAATCATCATTATCCTCCTTTTTCCAAGCACAAAAATCTCATCAAATAAGAATAATCATTCAGTAAACGAAAATCACAGAAATCACGAAATACCATACAACATTGACAGAAATCCCAGTGTGTTAAGGTTCCCACTAACCTGAAAAGTGTGGGCTTGAAAGTGCAAGAAAAAATAGGAGGAAGATCTCCAAAAGAATCAGCGACGGTAGAATCGACGGCCGATATACTTTTCCGGTGAACGAGAAACGGTGATGATGACATGCAAGTTGTCGTCTCGCTAAGAGGGAGCTTTTTCGGCGAAGAGTGGAGGCTGCCGGAGGTTGATCGGTGGAGGTGGGTTTTGGGTGTTGCAGGTTTAAAGAAGAAGAAAGGGGTTTTAGTGAGAGGGTGAGGGAATGATTCTTGGAATTTATGAAATCATGAGAATGACTAAATGATTTCAGGTGTGACGGCTGTTTCCTTTAAATACCCCCACTCAAAATAGTCGCACACTTCTTGTGTGATTCCTTTACCAAGTGTGCGACCATACTAGGGCAACCAAGATTGGATAGATTGGGCTTGCCATGTTCGGCCAGAGTTCTAAATCAGAGAGAAGTGTGCACTGAGTGTGCAAGCCAGTGTTTTGAGGGCCGGACCGGCCCGACCGGGAACCGCAGGCGTGAACGGTCCGGTTGGGGTGTCGAAACCGTTTTGACAGTGACCGGCCGGCCAAACCGGTGGCCGGCGGTCAAACCGGGAAATTGGTGAGATAAACGGTCAGGCCGGGGAACATCAAATCTTGGAGAAGAGGACAGATTGCACTTTAACAACATAAGCAAAAAATAAGTTGTAGGCCTTTAGATTCAAAAGGTGAGAATGAGAATAACAATAGCAAAATCATGATGGAGAATAACTAGCATTGGTATGCAAAATGAACACGAAGAAGGTGTGACAATGGTGAACTATTGACAAAGAGTGGAGATGGCGGCTGAGTTTCAGAAGATGAGGAGGAGAATTAAAACCCTAGTAATTAGACTATTTACAAAACAAAACAATTGATTATTGAGCAGACGAGGGCTATTGAAATTGGGCTTTTTATTAAGTCTTTTAGGTAAACCAAAGGTGGGCTTTATATAAATGTTTGGGCTATTTTTATGTTCATTTAAAAATGTAAGAAGAAAATTTAAAAATAATCTATTTCTGTATAATTTAAATTAATTATAGGTATCCGGTTCTTAAACCCGGTCTAACCGGTTGGACCGGTTCGACCAGTGAACCAGTAAGATGACCGGTTCAATGTCAGGTCCGGTTATGAAAACATTGGTGCAAGCTTGTGGAGGTGTGCGAGCGACCCAAGGTTACGTGAAATTCAAATTGTCCGATTGTGTACATACAAATACATATAATTTGATATAGTATATAAATAACTCTCATTAACAAACGGAATTACATCTTAAGTAGGATCGGTGCAAAACGGAACGTGTGGGTTGTCACAATACGAGAACGACATAGTTGTACAATTGGATAATGATGACATCATCAAGTTTCTTTTTGAAACCATGGATGCCACTGTCGATCATATACATATCAATACACTGTCGATAATATTCATGTTGTCATAAAAGGAGACTGTCGCTAATATTAAGTGACTATCGATTGAAAATGTTCACTATCGATAGTGTAAGTGTTGTGTTAGTATAATTAGTCTTCGATTGTCATTTGTAAACATAGAGCTCGAGAGAGAGTCTGGAGAGAGAGAGAGAGAGAGAGAGAGAGTATCGGATTGCTATATATGTTCATAATTTGTACTGAAACTCTGTCGAAATCAATACACAGAATCGTTAATCATTTATATCTTTGCATATTGTTCACTCTCTCGCTCAGTTTATGGTGTAGTTTGGATTCCGCACTCGCTACAACATCCAAAACAAGAAATCACGTTGTGTTCCATATCCTCGAATCAGGACCTACATGACTTATTTGATAAGAAGTACATTCAGTAAAAGTTGAAAAAGAGTACGTTTAGCACAACACTAATTTTTTTTTCTCTTAATCACTACCATCTATCACATCAATTAATCAACAAAGTTAAGAAATATACAAGTATAGAAAAAAATTAGCCTTTTGTTTTTTTTCTAATTTTCCGGTTTTTTAAAAGATATTTTTTTTTAATTATGAGCCCTGATGGATTAAAAACTACACCATTTTAACTTTCAAAAAAAATTCTTCTTTTTTAAACGTTTTAAAGTGTTACATTTGAACTTTATAAAAAAACATTATCTTCTAACTTAAAAAACAAACAAAATTAAAGAAAAAAAACCACAGATATTAATTTGATGTTTTATAGGGGTATAAGAAGACAAGTGAACACTACACATAAGCTACAAATTAAACACAATAAAAGTTGTAACCAATTTAGCAACCTTTATTTTATTTATGTATAATTATATATTATCAAAGTTTTATAATAAAACCACAATATCACTTATACATTTTTACGTTTAAGTGTAAACAACTGTTGTTTAACTCTCTAATTGCATAGCATTCAGGATGGCAGTAGTGTAGGCACCAAACGCTTTGGTGCGTTGAACATAATCTTTATATTGACTACCTACGTAAAGCGATGGTTCCAATTCGTTCACCAAGACTTTTGCTGGTTCAACAACGCAATCGAGAGACGGGTTCACAAAGGTTGCAATGCTTAGTCTTGTCGCATGTGTACTAGTCACAACCCGATGTTGAACACTTTTCAACTTCATGTTGCTAATTATCTGCATCCATTGTAATGAACTCCAACTGTCAACTGTTGGTTGGGTAATGGGTAAATCTTTTGAAGTACTAAAAGCGGGTTAATCATGTCAAAAAGAATTTCAATAAATTTGGTCAAATATATAAAAAATACAGTCAAGATGGTTGGGTAGCGGGTAACTTTTTTCAAGCACTAAAAACGGATTGATCATAGAAAAAAGAATTTTCAATATATTAAAACCTATATAAATTAGCAACTACTTTGAGCTTGGGTGACTTGTACTTTTGGCTTTGGGTATTTTTCAAAAAAAATTTTGCTTTTTTACTTTTAACCTAAAGGTTTCTACCTTTTTTCAATTTTAACCCTACATAATTTGTTTTTTTTAACTTTAACCCAAAACTTTTCATTATTTGCAATTTAACTTCGCAACTTTTCTCACTTATACTTTTCATCTTTGGCAAATTTTCGTTTTACGTATAGTTCTAAATTTCCCGAGTTAATACGACACAACATACGAGTGTGGTTCAACTTTTTTTATGTTTTGTTTCAAATTTTGCAAGTTAACATGGCGCAACGTACATGTGTGGTTCAACGTTTTTACCTCTATTTTTTCATGTTTGACGGGTTCGTCGCAACACGAAAATCCTAGGTCGAGTCAGTGTTGGTTGTTGATAACGGTTGTGTGACATTAGTACTATTTGACACCGTTTTACGCCCCGCCGCAACGCGGGGTGTGCTTTGTCGGTTTTCCAAAGAAAAAATGGTTATGCATATGCATGTCTTAAGCTTGGCTTTGGGGTTTTCCAGAAAAAAAATTGATTTTTTTTACTTTTCACCCAAAAGTATTTCATAAATTACTTTTAACCCAAAACTATTTGTTTTTTTTACTTTTAACCCAAAACTTTTTATCTTTCGTAATCTATACTTACAACTTTTTTTACTTTCAACTTTGGTCCTTTATAGTTTTCATTTTTCAATTTTTCGTTTTATGCTTGGTTCTAAATTTTGTGACTTAACACATCGCAACGTGCGTCTTTGATTTAACGTTTTTACGTTTTGTTATAAATTTTACGAGTTAACACGACGCAACGTGCGTGTGTGGGTGAACATCGTCTATTTTTTCCCGTTTGACAGGTTTAACATAACGTACGGGTCCTAGATCAACTTATTTATAACTAAAGAATCCCCGCCGCATTGCGGCGGGTCTCAATTCTAGTTTGGTCAAATATATAACAAAACAATTAGATATTGAATAACAAAAACTATTAGATATTGATAAAATAATGATAACAAAACTATTAGATATTGATAAAATAATGAAAATTTTGTCCAAAATAGACCTACTGTAAATTTGTAATTAAAACCACGTAAGTTGAAGTATGCTGCATACAAATAGATTCATTATTTTTTTTTACCCATGAACCGTGATAAACTACCCTGATAAGCTAAAGTTGGCATCCTTTATATCAATATGATAAAACTTTAGTTCAAATGTAAAAAAAAAAAAATACAACTTAAAAAAATATTAACAACCAACAATTATTTAATCATCATAATCATCATCATACTCAGTAAATCCCACCAATAGCAAAGCTAAGGTAGGGTCTGAGGAGGGTAAGATGTAGACAACCTTACCTCTACCCCGTAGGAATAGAGAGACTGCTTCCGGTGAGACCCCCGACTCAATGGTAGTTTTGTATCAAGCCTTGGACATAAGGCACATAACACTCGGCAATTAAGACAAGTGCCAATTAGTGCATGTACTCCGTTGTCTTCCGGCTATCAACCACATGATGCATGATTAACCCATCCCCCTCTTTTAACATTATTTTAATTAGTAAAATAACGTTAAAATTATTTAAAATTTTCAAGTTTTAATAACTTGTTCGATAGATTTCTTCAGGGGCAACCTAGTGAATTTATCTGTGGAAAATAATGAAGTAAAGTAAACATACCTCAAGTTGGTTACCTATGTTAACAACAAAGGCATTAGGACTAGCTCCAACATTGATCCATTGACCATCCTTAATAAACTGAAGGCCAGTTGAACCCCCTTGATAAAGAAGGGTTACAAGACTAGTATCAAAGTGTGCTGATATACCTAAAGTTAGACTCGGGTCCACGCAGGGCGGGTAGAAATTAGATGACAATAACTGAACTTCACTTGTATTTTTAAAGTGCCCTTGTTCAAGTCCTAATCCTTCTCCAATCATCTCTAAAATCCTTGAACTCAATTTCTGTATTTCTACTAAATACGCTGCGATTACGTCCCTGAGTTCATGCATGTTTCACAACAGTTAGTTAAGCTGATGTACGCATCCTTACCCTGCATTTCTGCAAGAGGCAGATCATCAAATAAGTATGAGGAAATTCAGTTAATATAAAACTTACTGATAACGAGTCGGTGTATCTGGCCATAGATGAGTGCATTTCTCCAATGGATGACAAGGATGCTTAAGATTTTCCCTCCATAAATGTGTGCAATCTTTTGCGAAATCGCTACGATTGTAAATATAACCTTTTTTATCTGGGATGGTCCCGGTTGGTGCATCTTTTCCTTGCATGTCAAAGAATTCCTTGAGAACATTCATTGCATCAATCACTGTCTTTTCTGGAATTCCATGATTTATCACCTGTTTCAAAATTTAATCTTTACAATATCAGCCAAAATTGAATATATGATTTAATCTATACAATCAAAACTACTTCTTTGCATTCAATTTCACATAACCAATACATTGAAATAGAAGGAAAACAAGCCCTTTTTAATACCAAAACTATGTCTTTTTTAAAACTACATTCTTAGTTCTATAATTACCTGAAAGAAACCGAATTCTTGAGAACCATTCAAGATTTCTTCAACGGGTCCATTTGGTTTCGCAAGATCTATGACAGGAATGGAATCACAAACAGGACTATCAAGATTTTGGGGTCTATTTTCCTTTAATGGTATGTAATCCTCAGGTACACATTCGAGTTCGAACCACCTTGCATCTTTGTCTTCCTTCATCTCCATAGCAAATCCCTTAATCAAAAGTGAAAAATAACATGATCAAACAAGTGTTACAAACATATGCATATATACACACACAGACACAAAGCGAAACGTGTACGTATGTGTATTTATATACGTATATGTATGACTAATATGCTGATTAGAGAATTTCCCTTGTCCCATATTTAAGAATGAGTGCATATCTCAGACTGTTATTTCAAGAAAGAGTTAATTAAAAGCTGTTTCACAATGATCTATGCTAGCCAGATACGTAATCTCTTATTTGGGTGTAAAATCCTATATTAAGAATTGGAATCAATTGGTAGGCACTAAGAAGATGATAACGTTGTAGGCACTACATGTGTATTTGAGGGTTGATACGAAAATGACCCTTTTAACCAAAAAAAATGTAAAATTTTCATAGATATTAATTTTTTAAAATGTTAAATTTATGTATTATATTATGTTTTTAAGAAATTGTGTTTAAAATATTCCATTTTAATTTTAAACCTCAAATTTTGGCATAAAAATACCCAAGTAGTTTAAGTTATTACATAAACACATTTAAAAATTAATAAATGGGTTAAACTAGTTGTTCCGTGAACCCGCAAGGTTGTCACGAACAATAGTGTTCGACTCAAAACTGACCAAAACCTTTCTAAACTGAATCCCAACTCGTGATATTCATGTTAGGTTTTTTTCTTTTTTTTTTATGAAAAGGAGAACAATAATACAAATTGGTTGAAACCTGCAACAAATTTTAAAAGAGACTAAATCTAACATTTAACTGAATAAATTACAATGGAGGACGGCCCTAATTAATACAAACATGAGGAAAGAAACGTTAAAGAAATCTCTTTTGGGCACGTGTGATATATACAACTAAATCTAACATTTAACTGAATCAATTACAATGGACGACGACCCTATTAAGAGCTATGTTTAACAAAGTAAAAAAAATAATAAATAAAAGACTCTACAACTATGCTTCTAAGATGCTTAGATTCTAAATGAGTCATGATGTAACTTTTTTATGAAAGGTGATAAATGATAATATTATAAATAGCAAATAGATCCTAGCAAGGAGCTAGAAACAATGAATATAATCATCAATTACTATGGGAAATTTATGAAATTAACGTTACACCAGCTATCCCATTCTAAGACGGATTGTAGTGTTTCTAAGACATAACATAGAGTGTGATTATCAAAATGGAAGTGTTTAGGTTTAGACAACCCAATGAAACTTAATTGACTACAATTTGGATTCAATAGAGAAAGATGCAGCTAACTTTGGAAATTTCATTAACTCTATTATATGGGTAACAAACTAATAAAAGCAAAGTTTTATAGAAAGTTGAAGATTTGTGAGTGGTGATACAAAGAAGAATAGAGAATTCTATTTAGAAAGTATACTAGAGGTTTACACCTACGTTGCGTTCCGAGGCGGGTTAAACTAAACAAACGTATATGGAAACGTAAACACAATGTTAAAAGCACAACGTTAAAACGCCTAAAAAACTAACATTTCCAATTAAAAAAAAGTCATAAAAATATAACTTTTCACGGCGGATCGATATACACATCAAAATGTAGGTAAAAAGACACTCGTGACGGTATATTCGGAAATCACAAAAAAGTTAGAACGTAATTTAAACTCAAGTAAAACCGTCACCTATTCAAAATTTATTATAATTAATTAAAATGTTTGAAGTATTTTAATTTAGGGTAAATTACTTTTTTGAGTGTTTTAAGGTTTTAACTACTTGATTCCAAAATCAAAATGTTTAACGTCCTGGGTCCCTATAGCCACATTTCTTAACCATTTGAGTCCAATTTTTTAACTCCATCCACCAAGTCTGTTAGCTACAAGGACACTTTAGTTATTTATACACAAAGTACAACTCTTATATGCACAAAAGTATAATGAACAAGTCTTTAATGCATAAGATTTTAATATTATATATAAAACTAATTATAAACACATTTCACACACTCACACTTCGCGCGCACACTCTCTCTGTAGACATCCTAGCACCCTCCACCACCACACCCCCACTGCACCACCATCGCACTACCATCACCACCACCGCACCAACCACACAACCATCACACCAACCGCACCACCATCACCATCACGATCACCACCATCGTACCACCATCACCACCACCACCATCCGAGTTTGCTTTTCAAATCAGAATTTTTTAATAAAAATAGAAACAGAGGGGCTACGGAGGTTCGAATACGGGCGCACGCCAGATCCCCATCTTGACACACATCACAAAACGCACAGCGAGTTAAGCTCGAAAGTTCATATCTTCATTATTTCGATCTTCATTGTTTCCAGATAACAAAGTTGAGTGTAACCCTAGCAATGCACGCTCTCATGAATCCGGCGTCCACAGACGGTAATCCACGCGCCGCCGCTTCCTCAAACTCTCCAGCGGTGGCGCATGAAGCAAGTTACAACGGTTTCACTCGAACGCGTTGTAACAAGTTGGTGAACGACGTGGTACATGTATCGGCGTGGAAGAATGACGGTAGTTGATTGTGGTTGCTGATTAGATGCAAAGGAGCGGTGGTGATGAGTCTGGTGGTCCGAATTCGACGACATTGTTGTTGTTAGAGTGAGATTTTGCAGTTTCATCGATCTGATGAAGATGAAGGGTGATTAATTAGAGAAAATCGGAATGTGTTAGGGTTTGAGATTAACATATTTCTTCATTTAGTTACAGATCTGAGGTTGTGAAATTGGAAAGAAAATAGAGAAAAAGAAGACGATTTATGATAAATGTTTCTAAAAATAGGTTATGGTATGATCCATTTTGTTTTGTTTTGTTTGTTGATGATCGAAAAGAGGGGAGAGAGAGACACAATTTCTACTCACTCGGAGTCAGGAATTGGATATACACTTTGATTCTATTAGAGTAAATAAGTTTTTGAGGAAGAGAGATATAGATTGTTCTGTGTTTGTATGTATATGTATATGTAATGTAATTATAATAATAAGAGTAAATAAGTTTTTTTTTAATATAAAAGGGTGTTTTGGTCATTTTAAAAAAGTTAACTGAGAAAATTTAACTGAGTTAGTAATTTGGACTCAAATGGTAAAGAAAAGTGGCTATAAGAACTCAGGGCGTTAAACATTTTGATTTTAGACTCAAGCGGTTAAAACTCTCAAAACACAGGGACTCAAAAAGTAATTTACCCTTTAACTTAGTTTTGTTTTTATTTTCTATATTTTTGTTATTAAACTAAAGTTTTTTTTAGAAAATTACTTTTTGAGTCCCTGTGTTTTAGAGGTGTTAACCAGTTGAGTCCAAAATCAAAATGTTTAACGCCCTGAGTCCCTAAACGTTTTTTTTTTGTAACCCTTTGAGTCCAATTTTTTTAACACTGTTATAATTTTTTTTGTTAAGTTTTGTTAAACCAGATTACTGCTATAGTTAAAAAATATTTAATTTATTTTTAGTTTTCTCTTTCTCTCTCTTATACATATACATACATATATATATATATATATATATATATATATATATATATATATATATATATATATATATATATAGGATAATGCTACATGAAAAACCCCATTTTGGTAAAAAACTTAGCAAACTCTACTTGTGGACTATATTTATCCACGTGGCCATAGTCCCTTCATAACCCATTTTGCTTTCAAGGTTATTATAGTAATTTGCCAACCCAAGATATTTCCCCAATGTGATCTGACATGATCATTTAATGCCCCCCATCAACTCATTTGAAAAAATCAACAACCCCCATATTTCATTTACAGTATTTCATTTTATGGTATTTTATATATTCATTAAAAGAACCTCCATTATCATCTTCTCCACCAAATTATGCTTTCTCCATGAAAACCCAAAACATCTTCATTGACAACGATGAAGAACGAAGTGAAGAACGAAAATCAGATCGATCAATCCCTGATGAAGAACGTGGGTTTGTGATGAAGATGTTAATATATGAAGTCAGATCCACGTGGAAACCCCTTCCAGATCTTGTTCCATTCCCTTTTAGATCTCCTTTGTCCACATGTTTCATAATGTTGTTACAGATCTGGATATTTGTGAGTTTTTTACACTTTTTTTGTTTATATAAAATATGATTTGTATATGTTGTTTCAGATCTTGATATTTGTGAGTTTTTTACACTCTTTAAGTTTTATGCAACATATGTTTTCATATATGTTTGATTCCGGGTATTTCGTATGGATTTTCCTGATTTTGTGGAGTTTATGTTAGTTGATAACTTGAGCATGTAGGTATGAACTTTTGAAAGATGATTATAATTTACGGTTCTACTATTTTACACTTAAATATTGAACCAATAAAATATTGAATTTAAAAATTGATATAGGTATGGACTTTATAAGATGATATTCAACGTCTGGCTCCATTTTTTACACTTAAAATATAAAAAATTATTCATAAAACCTGGTTGTTAATAGGTTTTTGTATAATGGTTGTTTTAGAGATGAAACATGATTTTTTTTTTTGTTAAAATGGTTCTTAAAAGGGGTAAATGTTTATGTAATTTGCAGGTTTTTATTTTTGTGTTACAGCACTACACAACTAACACGTGTTATAGCAAACGTTGGTTTCGTCAAACGTGGATCAGATGCTCAAGGATCATGACCATGTTTATGTTACAGCACAACACAACTAACACGTGTTATAGTTTGAACTTCTCGGACATGCATGTGTTACATGTGACATGAAACCCATGTACAACGTAACACGTGTTACGTGAGACATGAAAACACATTTTTATAACTTCCATGGCATACGCACACCCACATGTTTACAAACCGTTTCAAGACCGACCCAAACAATAAAGCCAGGGTAGCCGCTGAAAACCTAAGGCAGCAAAGGTAGCCGCTGAAAAGCTAAGGCAAATTGTCAAAGGAAGCTCCACCATTTTCTTAGTGCTATGTATTTTCGTTTACTAGTAATATGTAATGTGAGACTCTTATTGTTTTGTCTAGTACATGATGTTAAAACGGTATGGATGCTTACATGTTATCATATGTATACAAGTGGGGTTACAACAAGATTACGATATTAACTAAGCTCACCATTAAAGTCATCGCCCCCGTCGACTGTTTTCACCCTTTGTCACATGTTAAGCAATCACATGTTCCGAACAGACAAATTGTAACACATGTTAGATCAGTATATACACATCATGGTGTTTTGTAAACCACTAGCTTATACATGAATACATGTCAGGTTACAAAAAGAATATAACAGAGGCTTAACACATGTTATACATTCCAAAATGTGCAAAACAAATGACCCGTTTCATATTATATATTCCAAAATTACCTGTACATGTGTTACCATAAATGGCTCGTTTATGTTACAACACAACACAACTAACACGTGTTAAAAGAGGCTTAACACACGTTATATCAGGTATACTATGTTATTAAGTTACTATTGGAGTTTATGCATCCATTATGGAAGTCTTAACACACGTTATAATAGAGGCTTAACACACGTTATACATGTCAGGCGCGTAACACATGTTACAGTATGTATATACAAATCATGGTGTTTTGGAAACCACTAGCTTATACATGACACCATGTTGGGTTAAACCAAGATTATAATAGAGGCTTAACACATGTTATCCCAGTTATACGGTGTTACAACATTAACTTGTATGTTTCATCTTAACTTATACACGTGTTACGATCAGTATATGCACATCATTGTGTTTTGCAAACCACTTTCATATACATGAATACACGTTGGGTTATAATGGATGCTTCACATGTTATCATATGTGTACAAGTGGGGTTACAACAAGATTAAGATATTAACTAAGCTCACCATTAAACTCATCGCCCCCGTCGAATGTTTTCACCCTTTGTCATAAAGCAATTACATGTTCCGAACAGAAAAATTGTAACACATGTTAGATCAGTATATAAACATCATGGTGTTTTGTAAACCACTAGCTTATACATAAATACATGTCAGGTTACAAAAAGATTATAACAGTGGCTTAACACATGTTATACATTCCAAAATGTGCAAAACAAATGACCCGTTTCATATTATATATTCCAAAATTACCGATACATGTGTTACCATAAATGGCTCGTTTCATATTACACGTTACATATTTTCAGTCATTTAACACATCTTATAGTATGTATATACAAATCATGGTGTTTTGGAAACCACTAGCTTATACATGACACCATGTTGGGTTAAACCAAGATTATAATTCCATATTAACTTGTACACGTGTTACGATCAGTATATGCACATCATGGTGTTTTGCAAACCACTTTCATATACATGAATACAAGCCGGGTTATAATGGATGCTTACATGTTATCATATGTATACAAGTGGGGTACAACAAGATTACGATATTAACTAAGCTCACCATTAAACTCATCGCCCCTGTCGACTGTTTTCACCCTTGTCACATGTTAAGCAATTACATGATCCAAACAGACAAATTGTAACACATGTTAGATCAGTATATACACATCATGGTGTTTTGTAAACCACTATCTTATACATGAATACATGTCAGGTTACAAAAAGATTATAACAGAGGCTTAACACATGTTATACGTTCCAAAATGTGCAAAACAAATGACCCGTTTCATATTATATATTCCAAAATTACCGGTACACGTGTTACCATAAATGGCTCGTTTCATATTACACGTTACATACTATCCACATTACCGGTACATGTGTTACTATTAATGGCTCGTCTCCAGAATCCGTGACCATGTAAAACCGGCCATCACGGCCTCCAATTGCATTCCGCCCAAAACCGATACCACAGCTTGTCAATTCAATATCTTTTATGGATCTGTTTCTGTAAATCAACACACGTTATATATCATTCTAACAGGTGCTTAACACATGTTATGGGACTGTCTCTGTAAATCAAGCAATCCAACAAAAAAACAATTATTGTTAAGATCAAAAGCCCAAAACAAGCAACCCAACCAACAAAAAAACCCGTTCAAAATCTCATCCTAAAGGTTTGGATTTATTTAAAATACATGAACATTAACCATTACTAGAACACGCATTAACTTCGCGTACATCCATCCAGCTTCTCAATTGAATATTTTTATGGGTTTGTTTCTGTAAATCAACACACGTTATATAACATTGTAACAGGGGGCTTAACACATGTTATGGGCCTGAGTCTGTGAATCAAGCAACCAAACAAAAAAACACTTACTGTTCAGATAAAAAACCCAAACAAGCAACCCAAACTAACAAAAAAACAGCTACTGTTAAGATCAAAAGCCCCTAACAAGCAACCAAACCAACAAAAAAACCCGTTCAAAATCTCATCCTAAAGATTTTGATTTATTTAAAATATATTAACATTAACCATGGATACCCCATTAACCATTACTAAAACACTTTCAGCACACAAAAACATATCAACAACCATTTCAACAAAAAATCAAGTGTGAAATGATATTTCAAGAACACTTACCGGATCTATACCCGTCCGATGAACACGAAGAAGATCTTCAAACCTTCTTCACACACACACACACTCGTGCGTGTGTCTTTGTGATGAAGATTGTTGTTTCTCTATCTAAAACATCAACTTTCTCTCTCTAAAAACATTCATCTTGTCATCGCTCTTCTCACACACACACTCATGCGTGTGTCTTTGTGATTTTTTCAGACCACATGATGCTGAAATTATCTTCAAATGAAGATCACCATTGAAGGATCACCATTGAAGATTATGAAGCTTTCTTCTTTTCACATGATGAAGAAGGAGGAGAGAGATAATAATTTATTAATAGATTTGACTAGAAGAAAGAGGAGAGAGATGATGACACAAGTGGGTTTTGTTATTTTTCAATGCCAAAAAGTGGGTTTTGTTCTGCCGAAAATGCCCTTCCAGACTTTCAAATGTATATTATACTATTTCTTTTAATTATAAATCTTACCAAAATAATGAGAGCCATTGATCAAGTTAGATGAGAGATAATCAATGGCTCACATTGGGTTTGCATAGTTTTTTAAAAAAGATGGGGTTTCTTGTATAGCCAAGCCCTATATATATATATATATATATATATATATATATATATCTCAAACACTACATCTGCATCTCTATCTCTCTCATCTTTCATTCTCTCTCTAAACCTTAACCACCTCCATTCCCCCACCACTACACCACCCACCACCGTTGCACCTCCACCTTCACCTTCACCACCATCACGACTACACCTCCACCGTCACCACTGTTGCACCTCCACCGTCACCACCATAGTTGACTAGCTTTGACCGCCGTTGACCAAACCTAAAACCTGCCAAAAAACAGTTTCCAAACACCCCCAAGGCATCGAGTAACCATCCATCACCACCAAAATCATGAACCGTCATTCGTAGCCACCACCATAATTACCCAACAGGTCAGATCTAACCAAAATAGTCGCATACAAGTTGGTTGTACTAACTGGAGCTTCGTAGGTACTTACCTGAGATTGTAGGTTGCCGGAACTCAACAATGGCAGTTGTTAAATAATGAACCACCTCCTCCTTCCACATCTCTAACCTTCATTGGGTCACTCGATTAGAAAACCACCACCGCCTCCTAACCGCTCAAACAACCGTACCCAACTACCATTCCGCCACCGAAACACCATTGCCACCCCATTTTGTAGCCACCTCCATCGCTAGAAGTCACAGTCGTGGCGCCGCCATGTGACCAAGTGGCCGACCCGTCACCGCCACTCCATCTCGTCTCTCTCTGTCTCTCGGCTCTCTCTCCCCCCTGTCTCTCTTTCTCTCTCTAAGAGTTAGTGTGTTTAGGTGGAGATGTGTGGTGGCTAGGGTTGCAAAAATGAAGAGGAATAAGATAAGTTAGGTATTTATACCTAGGGTTTTGTGGGTTGGATTTTAATGAACTGAAAGGTGGATTTGGGTATGGTGCAGTGCGGTGGTGGAGGTGGTGCATTGTGGTGGTAGTGGTGGTTATGGAGGTGGGTGCTGATAGAGAGAGATGGATGATAGAGAGAGATGAGAGTGAAAGAGAGAGATTACAGATTTTCTTTTATATGTATATACTAGGTTAATGCCCGCGTTAAACGCGGCTTCAACCAAAACCATATTATTAACTTAAAAAATTGTTGAAATAATCCTTTGAAAGAAATAAAGTTCAAGTAACGAAATCCATCCCTCTACTCGCGGGTACGTAATGTATCAAACGAAGTTACAAAACCAACGTAGTTAGTTTATTTTACCAGCCAAAGCAAGCTTTTATTTACTTAAAGAAGAAAACAAACATGTCGACTTATCAAGCAGCTAATGCCTACATAGTACAAAACCCTAAGGGGGCCAAAACCAACAAAAACTAAACAAAGAAGGATTATAGACATGGCTGGTCAGCAGGTGATTTTGTCAAACTTGCTCCAATCTTCCAGGCTTAAGGTTGTAACCTTCAACAACCGTTTATAGTTGTCTCGTCACGGGCTAATATAGTCTCTTCTGCTCCTCCCTGGTCCGACTATAGTGTTGCTAATCTTCTTATCTTACTACATATGAATTGCACTTTAGAGACAATTAGTTTTCCCCTTTTACTTTATCGGCCTGAAAATAATAACCATGTCAAGAATATATGAACGCTTATCTTGTCAAAAACAAAAACACGTATAAAGATTCAGTAGTAGATGTGGCATAGTAGGTCGATTAGTTAACGGGTCAAGACTGTTCCAGTCTAAATGGACACTTTTTAAGTTTTTACTATGGTAATGATAAATCTAGTCAAATTGAGCATTCAAAAGAAAATTAAAACGGGTCAACCGGCCCCAATAAAAACATTTTTTGGCATGAACCTGTTTTGACCCGTATACCCAACTGACGTAAACCAACCCATTTCACAACCTCTAAGTTTATACGTGTTTGAACCTGAACAACCACCTAAAAATAAGTATACTACTTAAATTTCATTCATTTAATTTGTGAATTATTTATAAAACATGCACTAATGACTAACCATATAATTTTAACAACGATCCACTTCAAAAATTATTTGAACCCGAAAGCATCGGTGTTAGCAGGTATTCAGTCCACTCCCTAAAACATTTAAAAAGGGGATTTAAATCATGAAGACCCACCTTAAATCCTTTCACTTTGTCACACCCCTTTCTATGGCGGAAGCACGAGGTGTGATCATGAAAGGTTCTCATTGCATACGAAGAGTAAACATACTACATGCTCAAAAATAACTTCAAATATTACATTACCAAAGACATATGTCAAGTGTTTACAACACTAGATAACATATTGTCTTAAAAGTCACGACTTTATTTAAAGATAAACAAAGCGACATCCACGAGCATGAGTAGGACCACGCGCACATCCATCCTAGTTACCTGAAATACATGTGAGTTTTGGAAAAACGTCAACATAAAGTTGGTGTGAATTCATGCAGTTTTAGTTTTTCACGTTTGTATACTTTGTATGAAAACATAGTTTACGTCATGTAAAAATCAAGTTTTCATATATAAATCCAGTTTCATGTGTACACCACGTACACATGTATAATTCAATTTCTTCTTGAGTACCCCACGTACTCAAGTATAATTCTCATTTTCTTTAGTACCCCACGTACTTCAAGTATAATTCAATCTTTTCTTGAGTACCCCACGTACTTCAAGTCATATATCAATTTTAGTATGGTATGAATTTTATGTAAATACAGTATTTCTGTAATTATCAGATTGTTAATGGGTTGCAAGGCCATTAACATGTGGCACGACATAGGAAGTCACCAAACCTAAGGCATTTAATTGGTATATTCTGAGACACAAAAGCACTCCTCGGTTCTCGCCCCGACCGGGAGTGTGGCTGCCAGGCACCCGTTAGATCTAACCTTTTGTTCTGCGGTCTAAGTATGTACACGATTAATGGTGCTTCTGTACCCTATTCGTGACACTATTTCTCATAACGCATCCTACTTGGTTCTCGTTCTCACCAAGCGCGTTTCTTGTTATCATTTCTCATAGCGCCTCATACTTGGTTCTCGTTCTCACCAAGTGCGCTTCTCATATTCTTATATTTCGTCACACTTGGTTCTCGTTCTCACCAAGTGTACTTCTTGTATTCTTATATTTCGTCACACTTGGTTCTCGTTCTCACCAAGTGTACTTCTTGTATTTATATCATACCAATTATAAATTTTGTACATTTGTACATGTATTTCACCCCCGAAGTTATAAAAACTGAAAACAGTTAAAGAGAAAAGGGGGAGCATGAACTCACAACTTTGCGTTCCTAGCGTCGTAAACTCCACCGGATTTGCTTAATTAACGTCGTAACCTATACGCGTTTTCTTAACGTTAGTCACTAGACTTGCGTCGCACAAGTACAGTCACTCTCTTTTGTATATATTCTTGTGTTAAAAATATTCTATATTTTTAACTACGTATCTTACTTATATTATTTTCTCCAAAAATAAATATAAGTCTTTTGTGTTTTGCACTTTGCACCCGAATTATGTATCTTGTATGTTGTATGTGTATTTTTATGTTTATACCCCTCACGAGTATTTAGTGTATTTTTAAGTCTTAATACACTAGCACGTATAACACATACTTTATACATTTAGCACAAAAGCTGGTGATAAAATAATATATATTTTTCTCTCAAAAATATATATACATAGTATCCATTTTTATTCTTGAAGAAATCATCATTTCTTATCACCAAAAATTAGGGAAACCTTGGTAATACTTTTAAATACATTTTTAGGGAATAAGTTTCTCAAAAACTTATATTTTTCTAAGTGTCAAGATTTATAAAAATTTTGACAGAGTTTCCCCTAAAAATGGACGTTTCCCATGTTTTCAAAACATGTGTTTATTTTCTTTTAAATCATCGTCAATCATCAACAACAATTATCAGCAATAATCATCAACCATAATCACTAATTCCTCCATTTCATGAACTTGGATATTTACCAAAATTGTGTAGTATCTTACTAGCACATTTAGTAAATCTTTCCATCTTTAAAAATAATTTTAGTTTCTTAAAAACTTTATTTTTAAAGAATATGAAGTTTCACAACTTCTAGTCAAGATTCGCAAAAATACTTCTTTGTTAAATTTTCTTGTGACACAAGTGTCTACACACTTGTTTATTTACTAAAAATGCTTTTAGTTCGGATAAGATCCGGGTTTTAAACAAGACTAATATTTTTGCTTGGTTCTTCCGAAAAACCACTTGTAGATCTTTAGATCTACTAGTTTTGAGCAATATTTTGCAAGTAAAAATACTTTTACACAAGTTCATGTTTCATGTGTGGTAGAGTTTCACCCTTTTAACCCTTATATCTTCTAACATAACCTTATGTCATGATTCATGATCATGACCAAACCGGGTTAATTGATGATCCGAGCTACCACAACATAGATCGGGTCTAAATAATCACAAATTTCAATTACTACAACATTTACACAACATATGAGCTTTTATCCAACACTTATAGCATTTTTAGTAGACTTTAAAGTATCATCTTGTAAGTTAACGAGCTTTAACCGTCATATATCGTTTTAACCACATTAGAATAGTTCAAATATGAGTTTTAAGTGTTATACCTCTAGCTCAAGGCTAGGGAAGATTCTAAGCACAAATCGAGTGGATAAAAGCAAGGTAGAGAGGTCCTTCGCCTTCCGTTCGCTCCAAGACTCCTAATACGTGACCCTTGATGTTTGTATGATGTTGGAATGGCAAGATCAAAATTGAAAGATGGATGGATGCTCAAGGGATGTTTGGCCGTGAGCTCTAGAGGGCAAGAGAGAGAGTTTGTGTGTGTTGTGTGTAATGGATGATCTCTAGTGCAAAAGCTTGGTCTTATAAGCAAATTAAGTGTGCATTACCCAATGGTAATTGTGTCTAGGAGATATTAAGCAATCAAGGATTAAAATAATCAAGGGAGTACTAGGTATGTCTCCTCTTAGTTACATGGGGACCGAAATCGGCCATGGGGGGGGGGGGGGGTTTCTAGTTCGGTTCCAAGTATTAGTTAGACATTAGTTATGTTAAACCAAGTTAGTTAGGTGTTTAACTTGGCTAGTTATGTTTAGTGAGATACAATGGGTGTTAGGGTATTCAGGGACCCTAACTGGCTTAGAAAAAGATAAATAATGAAAATAACAATATTTTCATGTTCCGGGTATAGTCCGGTCGTTCGGTTACATACCGATTCGTTAAAGTGCTAAATTACACTTTTTAGTGTCGTTTAAGTACCTTTCTTGTACTCTTTCAATTCCCAACACTTAGGGAAATATTCTGGATAATAAAACGACATTTCTGCATAATATTTATATGTCTAAATGCTGATTTATTGCTGAATTATATAAATTCTGCACTTAAAGTGCGTTTCGGGTGCTTTTTAGTGCTTATTTTTGCTTTCGTATTGCATATACATTAACCCTTGTATGTACTCTTGGGTTTTAATGCTCTTTTGTCGTCGGACCTACACCTAGGCCTCAATTTTATTGTCTGACTGCTTTCTGCAGTTCAGTCGACACAGTGTGTCTTACCGGTGAGTTTACTATTATTCTGACGCAACGCTCTCGTTTATGCATAAAGCAATATTTTGTAGTATACAACATGCATGAATTCACTTGTTTAATCATGTGTTCAGACATTGCTGACAATTAAACTCATAATTGCAGTCATTAAGCAATAAGTAATGTGTACGGAAATTAGCGGTTTGGGCCAGTTGTCACAGTCTCCCCCCGTTAAAAGAATTTCGTCCCGAAATTCAGACTGAACTCACTCTCGCTGGAGTCTTCTTGAGTAGGTGGGGATACTTTCTCTTGAACTGGTCTTCACGTTCCCATGTGTACTCGGGTCCGTGCTTAGAGCTCCAACGTACTTTGACAAGCTTCACACTGCTCCTCCTGGTCTTGTTGACTTTCCAGTCAGTAACCTCAACGGGTTGCTCTGTAAATCGGAGGGCTTCATCAATATGTATTTCGTCCATCGGGATGATCACGTTTTCTTGCGTTGGACTCTTCTTCAGGTTGGATACATGAAACGTATCATGTATTCCGTTAAGTTCCTCCGGTAACTCCAACTTGTATGCCACGGTACCAATTCTCCTCAAAATTCTGAATGGTCCGATGTATCGTGGATTCAGCTTTCCACGCTTTCCAAATCTGACTACGCCCTTCCATGGTGAGACTTTTAACAACACTTTGTCTCCCACCTTGAAATCTACCGATTTTCTATTCGGATCAGCGTAGCTCTTTTGTCGCTCTCGAGCCGCCTTAATGCGCTCCCGGATCTGCGCAATCTTGTCGGTTGTCTCTTGTACAAGTTCAGGACCAACCATACGTTTATCTCCGGCATCTGCCCAACATAAGGGCGATCGGCATTTGCGGCCATACAGAGCTTCGAACGGCGCGGCTTTTATGCTCGTATGATAGCTGTTATTGTAGGAAAACTCAACTAAAGGTAGATGAGTATCCCAGCTGCCGCCTAGATCCATGACACATGCGCGAAGCATATCTTCTAACGTTTGTATTGTCCGTTCGCTCTGGCCGTCTGTTTGCGGATGGAATGCCGTGCTCAGATCTAACTGAGATCCAAAGGCTTCCTGAAATGATTGCCAGATTCTTGAGACAAAGCGTCCATCTCTGTCTGAAATGATTGAGATTGGCACTCCATGACGTGCCACAATTTCTCTTAAGTATATCTCTGCAAGTTTTCCAGTACTATCCTTTTCTCGGATTGGTAGGAAATGCGCAGACTTCGTCAATCGATCAACGATTACCCATATCATATCGTGCCCTCTCGGGGTCCTGGGTAATTTCGTTATGAAGTCCATCGAGATTTGTTCCCACTTCCATACGGGAATCTCTGGTTGTTGTAGTAGGCCGGACGGTTTCTGATATTCTGCCTTAACCTTGGCACAGGTTAGGCATTTTCCAACATAGACAGCAACGTCGCTTTTGAGTCTCGGCCACCAATAATATTCCTTCAAGTCTTGATACATTTTGTCCGATCCTGGGTGGATCGAATATCTCGATTTGTGGGCTTCATTAAGGATGACTTCTCGTATGCCACAATAGAGTGGAACCCAAATACGTTTCTTAAAGTACAAGGCTCCCTCTTCGTTTGGCACCATGTATTTCAGCATACCCCGTAGGTATTCAGCTTTACGGTTTTCTTCTTTAAGAGCTTCTTGTTGTGCATCTCGAATGCGTGCTGTGAGGTTCGTTCGAATCGTCATTTCCAGTGCTCGAACCCTCAGGGTCTTAACCCTTTCTTTTCGGCTCAACGCGTCTGCTACAACGTTCGCCTTTCCAGGATGGTACTTAATCTCACAGTCATAATCATTCAGCAGCTCGACCCAACGTCGCTGGCGCATATTCAATTCCTTCTGATCAAATATGTGTTGTAAGCTTTTGTGATCTGTGAAGATTGTACATCGAGTACCATATAAATAATGTCGCCAAATCTTCAAGGCGAATACCACTGCACCCAGTTCCAGGTCGTGAGTGGTATAATTTCTCTCGTGAACCTTCAGTTGTCTTGAAGCATAAGCGATGACTTTTTGGCGTTGCATGAGCACGCAACCCAAGCCTTGTCGTGAGGCGTCGCAGTATACCACGAAGTCTTCAGTTCCTTCGGGTAACGTTAGTATCGGTGCATCGCAGAGCTTGTTCTTAAGTAGCTGAAAGGCTTCTTCCTGTTTGTGACCCCAGTCGTACTTCTTGTCTTTCTGAGTCAGGGTCGTTAGCGGTTGAGCTATTTTTGAGAAATTCTCGATGAATCGCCGATAATAGGCCGCTAAGCCCAAAAATTGTCGAACTTCAGTTGGGGTCTTGGGAGCTTCCCAATTCTTTATTGCTTCAATTTTGGATGGGTCTACATGAATGCCCTTCTCATTCACCACGTGACCAACAAATTGTACTTCGCGAATCCAGAATTCGCATTTCGAGAACTTTGCATAAAGTTTCTCTTTCTTCAGTAGCTCCAAGATGGTTCTGAGATGTTGCTCATGTTCTTCTTTCGTTCGCGAGTAAATCAGGATATCATCGATAAATACAATCACGAATTTATCGAGATATGGTTTGCATACGCGGTTCATTAGGTCCATAAAGACCGCTGGCGCGTTCGTCAATCCAAATGGCATCACAAGAAATTCGTAGTGCCCATAGCGTGTTCTGAATGCAGTCTTTGGCACGCTTTCATCTTGGATTTTCAGCTGATGGTATCCAGATCGAAGGTCGATCTTGGAATAGTAGCTTGATCCTTGCAGTTGATCAAATAAGTCATCAATCCTCGGTAGTGGATACCGATTCTTGATTGTGAGCTTGTTCAGTTCCCTGTAATCGATACACATCCGCAATGTTCCATCCTTCTTCTTCACGAATAATACTGGAGCTCCCCAGGGCGAGAAGCTTGGCCTTATGAATCCTTTATCCAACAACTCTTGGAGCTGTGTAGATAACTCTTGCATCTCGGATGGCGCAAGTCGATAGGGTGCCTTGGCTACAGGAGCAGCTCCTGGAACCAAGTCTATACGGAATTCGACTTGTCGTTGCGGAGGTAGTCCTGGCAGATCTTCAGGGAATACATCAGGAAATTCCTTTACCACAGGAATGTCTTCGAGTTTTGGCTCCACAGCCTTCTTGTCTATAACGTGTGCTAGGAAAGCGACACATCCTTTCCTCAAGCACTTCTGTGCCTTCATGCAACTGATGATTCGAAGAGGCGCGTCTCGTTTTTCTCCATGCACGATGAGAGTTTCACCATTCGCTAAGGGGATGCGAATGATTTTCTCATGACAAATAACTTCAGCTTTGTTCTTGGACAACCAGTCCATTCCGACTACTACATCGAAGCTACCCAATTGAATAGGTAAGAGGTCGATGCTAAAATTTCGTTCGCCAAGTTCTAATGTGCAGCCTCTGACAACTTCGCCCGATTCAACAAGTTTACCATTGGCTAGTTCAATGGAATAAGGAATTTCTAATCTACTAGATTCTATTCCGAGTATGCGTTTGAATTCCACAGACATGAAGCTATAATCGGCGCCAGTGTCGAATAATATGGATGCAAAGTGATTGTTAATGAGAAACTTACCGGTGACCACGTTAGGGTCCTCGCGTGCGTCTCTTGCTCCAATCACAAATGCTCGAGCCGGAGCGTTGTTTCTCTCTGGGCAGTTCTTCATGAAATGATCATTGCTTCCACACTTGAAGCATCCTTGCCCTTTCCCGTTACCATTCTTGTTACCAGTACCGTTCCCATTTCGGTTCTTTCCTTTTCCCCAACAGTCTTCTGTTTGATGACCCAATTTACCACATTTGTCGCACCTTGGAATGCGACAAGCTCCATCATGATGATGTTTACACCGATGGCATTTGGGCGAGATACCCCGGTATCCCCTTGCTGGTGCGTCGTTCATAGCTGCAAGAGATTTCGCCTCTTGAGGCGGGTTAGGGTCACGCTTCTTGTTGGAACCTTTGTTGTTACGAGTTGCTTGATTCAAGTTTGCATATTTCCTTTTCTTGTCGCCAGACGACTCAGCATGCGTCTCGGCATTTTCTGTTGGGTTCAGTGATAGCTTCTTCATTCGAACACAATCTTCAGTAAGGCTGACAGCCAGAGTTACAGCCTCGGTGATTGTTTGTGGTTTGGCCGACGTCACCATGCCACGAAACTCTGAGGCCAGTCCTCAAATGTAGCGTTCCACACGCTAGAATTCGGGAGTCACCATGTAGGGAAGCACTCTCGACAGGTCGTGGAACCTTCGAGTGTAACCATTGATGTCAGCACCTTCCATAGTCAAGTGCCAGAACTCTGTTTCCAGCCTTTGGAGTTCCGCACGAGAGCAGTACTTCTCTCTCATCCTTTCCTTCAGTTCCTCCCAAGTTAGGCCATAAGCGGCGTCATCACCCAAAGTTTGGGCTTGCAGGTTCCACCAAGTCAGAGCTTCATCGACGAATAACCCGGTAGCAAAAGTGACTTGCTGATCCGTGGTACACTTGCTCATGCGGATAGTAGCTTCAGTCTTCTCCGTCCAGCGCACAAATGCTACTGCACCTCCTGTGCCGTCATAGTTCATCGGCTTGCAGTCGAGGAACTGCTTGAAAGTGCAGCCTGGAATTGATTCAACCAATTCACATGTGAGCAATCGAAGAAATAATGAAACAAAGACCGTTCATAAATTTCCTCATGCTTAGCACAGTGTCTTAAGGTTACCTTGAGCTGCATTGCCTCCAGACGAATCTCCATTCCCATTACGCCTAGCGTTGCTTGGTCCTCCACTGTCTTGAGTTCGGTTCGCCTCGTACTGGGCGATAGCAGCGGAGATCCTTTCCTCTAGCAGGGCGTTCAGCTCATCAGCAGTTCTGGGCAGTAGGGGAGGTGGAGGTTGATCGTCATTGCGAGCATTCACAGCTTTCCTGGGTGCCATGTTCTGACAGAACATAACACAGCAGGGTTAGGCATTTGTTTGATATCGTCCCACTAGGCAGTAGTAGTACGTATATATTCACAGGTATATATACCACATAAGTGACATCAAACAATCATTACTCTAGCAGAGTACTTAGTAGGCTTGCACTGAGGGAATCTATACGTGACAAGACTTGCTGTGGTTTCTGTGCACCGAATTCCATAATTATGTATGCATCCATAATTACGTAACTCCTTGCACAGTCCGCACAGTTCGTTTCATCCTCGTATTTCTTCCTTCAGATGGGCCATCGCTTTTAGGTAAAATCACGTATACTCGTGACATTCTACTTCTAGTACATGCTAATTATCACACACAATTGCAAGTAATTTCTAGCCAACGACAAGTGCTACTCAAGTGCACTCTAAGTCTCGTAATGTCTTTTCTAGACTCATGTAGACAGTTTCAGGCAGTGGATGTCGCGGGACGTTTTATGCAATGAAAACTCTTTGAAAATTGTTTTCGTGAATGGATCCTAGAGATTGTAGACTAGACTCGAGAAGGAATCCTGGTTCACTACAATCGCAGCTCTGATACCAATCTGTCACACCCCTTTCTATGGCGGAAGCACGAGGTGTGATCATGAAAGGTTCTCATTGCATACGAAGAGTAAACATACTACATGCTCAAAAATAACTTCAAATATTACATTACCAAAGACATATGTCAAGTGTTTACAACACTAGATAACATATTGTCTTAAAAGTCACGACTTTATTTAAAGATAAACAAAGCGACATCCACGAGCATGAGTAGGACCACGCGCACATCCATCCTAGTTACCTGAAATACATGTGAGTTTTGGAAAAACGTCAACATAAAGTTGGTGTGAATTCATGCAGTTTTAGTTTTTCACGTTTGTATACTTTGTATGAAAACATAGTTTACGTCATGTAAAAATCAAGTTTTCATATATAAATCCAGTTTCATGTGTACACCACGTACACATGTATAATTCAATTTCTTCTTGAGTACCCCACGTACTCAAGTATAATTCTCATTTTCTTGAGTACCCCACGTACTTCAAGTATAATTCAATCTTTTCTTGAGTACCCCACGTACTTCAAGTCATATATCAATTTTAGTATGGTATGAATTTTATGTAAATACAGTATTTCTGTAATTATCAGATTGTTAATGGGTTGCAAGGCCATTAACATGTGGCACGACATAGGAAGTCACCAAACCTAAGGCATTTAATTGGTATATTCAGAGACACAAAAGCACTCCTCGGTTCTCGCCCCGACCGGGAGTGTGGCTGCCAGGCACCCGTTAGATCTAACCTTTTGTTCTGCGGTCTAAGTATGTACACGATTAATGGTGCTTCTGTACCCTATTCGTGACACTATTTCTCATAACGCATCCTACTTGGTTCTCGTTCTCACCAAGCGCGTTTCTTGTTATCATTTCTCATAGCGCCTCATACTTGGTTCTCGTTCTCACCAAGTGCGCTTCTCATATTCTTATATTTCGTCACACTTGGTTCTCGTTCTCACCAAGTGTACTTCTTGTATTCTTATATTTCGTCACACTTGGTTCTCGTTCTCACCAAGTGTACTTCTTGTATTTATATCATACCAATTATAAATTTTGTACATTTGTACATGTATTTCACCCCCGAAGTTATAAAAACTGAAAACAGTTAAAGAGAAAAGGGGGAGCATGAACTCACAACTTTGCGTTCCTAGCGTCGTAAACTCCACCGGATTTGCTTAATTAACGTCGTAACCTATACGCGTTTTCTTAACGTTAGTCACTAGACTTGCGTCGCACAAGTACAGTCACTCTCTTTTGTATATATTCTTGTGTTAAAAATATTCTATATTTTTAACTACGTATCTTACTTATATTATTTTCTCCAAAAATAAATATAAGTCTTTTGTGTTTTGCACTTTGCACCCGAATTATGTATCTTGTATGTTGTATGTGTATTTTTATGTTTATACCCCTCACGAGTATTTAGTGTATTTTTAAGTCTTAATACACTAGCACGTATAACACATACTTTATACATTTAGCACAAAAGCTGGTGATAAAATAATATATATTTTTCTCTCAAAAATATATATACATAGTATCCATTTTTATTCTTGAAGAAATCATCATTTCTTATCACCAAAAATTAGGGAAACCTTGGTAATACTTTTAAATACATTTTTAGGGAATAAGTTTCTCAAAAACTTATATTTTTCTAAGTGTCAAGATTTATAAAAATTTTGACAGAGTTTCCCCTAAAAATGGACGTTTCCCATGTTTTCAAAACATGTGTTTATTTTCTTTTAAATCATCGTCAATCATCAACAACAATTATCAGCAATAATCATCAACCATAATCACTAATTCCTCCATTTCATGAACTTGGATATTTACCAAAATTGTGTAGTATCTTACTAGCACATTTAGTAAATCTTTCCATCTTTAAAAATAATTTTAGTTTCTTAAAAACTTTATTTTTAAAGAATATGAAGTTTCACAACTTCTAGTCAAGATTCGCAAAAATACTTCTTTGTTAAATTTTCTTATGACACAAGTGTCTACACACTTGTTTATTTACTAAAAATGCTTTTAGTTCGGATAAGATCCGGGTTTTAAACAAGACTAATATTTTTGCTTGGTTCTTCCGAAAAACCACTTGTAGATCTTTAGATCTACTAGTTTTGAGCAATATTTTGCAAGTAAAAATACTTTTACACAAGTTCATGTTTCATGTGTGGTAGAGTTTCACCCTTTTAACCCTTATATCTTCTAACATAACCTTATGTCATGATTCATGATCATGACCAAACCGGGTTAATTGATGATCCGAGCTACCACAACATAGATCGGGTCTAAATAATCACAAATTTCAATTATTACAACATTTACACAACATATGAGCTTTTATCCAACACTTATAGCATTTTTAGTAGACTTTAAAGTATCATCTTGTAAGTTAACGAGCTTTAACCGTCATATATCGTTTTAACCACATTAGAATAGTTCAAATATGAGTTTTAAGTGTTATACCTCTAGCTCAAGGCTAGGGAAGATTCTAAGCACAAATCGAGTGGATAAAAGCAAGGTAGAGAGGTCCTTCGCCTTCCGTTCGCTCCAAGACTCCTAATACGTGACCCTTGATGTTTGTATGATGTTGGAATGGCAAGATCAAAATTGAAAGATGGATGGATGCTCAAGGGATGTTTGGCCGTGAGCTCTAGAGGGCAAGAGAGAGAGTTTTTGTGTGTTGTGTGTAATGGATGATCTCTAGTGCAAAAGCTTGGTCTTATAAGCAAATTAAGTGTGCATTACCCAATGGTAATTGTGTCTAGGAGATATTAAGCAATCAAGGATTAAAATAATCAAGGGAGTACTAGGTATGTCTCCTCTTAGTTACATGGGGACCGAAATCGGCCATGGGGGGGGGGGGTTTCTAGTTCGGTTCCAAGTATTAGTTAGACATTAGTTATGTTAAACCAAGTTAGTTAGGTGTTTAACTTGGTTAGTTATGTTTAGTGAGATACAATGGGTGTTAGGGTATTCAGGGACCCTAACTGGCTTAGAAAAAGATAAATAATGAAAATAACAATATTTTCATGTTCCGGGTATAGTCCGGTCGTTCGGTTACATACCGATTCGTTAAAGTGCTAAATTACACTTTTTAGTGTCGTTTAAGTACCTTTCTTGTACTCTTTCAATTCCCAACACTTAGGGAAATATTCTGGATAATAAAACGACATTTCTGCATAATATTTATATGTCTAAATGCTGATTTATTGCTGAATTATATAAATTCTGCACTTAAAGTGCGTTTCGGGTGCTTTTTAGTGCTTATTTTTGCTTTCGTATTGCATATACATTAACCCTTGTATGTACTCTTGGGTTTTAATGCTCTTTTGTCGTCGGACCTACACCTAGGCCTCAATTTTATTGTCTGACTGCTTTCTGCAGTTCAGTCGACACAGTGTGTCTTACCGGTGAGTTTACTATTATTCTGACGCAACGCTCTCGTTTATGCATAAAGCAATATTTTGTAGTATACAACATGCATGAATTCACTTGTTTAATCATGTGTTCAGACATTGCTGACAATTAAACTCATAATTGCAGTCATTAAGCAATAAGTAATGTGTACGGAAATTACCGGTTTGGGCCAGTTGTCACACACTTGAAGATAATTTACCCTCCCTTTGCTCTAATAAGCTTCCTATAGTTGTAAGAACTTAAATTAGATTGTATTGAAAATACCCTTGCTATATACGGAGGAATTATGATTGATTAGTTGAGTCTCTAGAGTGTGATATCAATTTATAAATCAAAGTTAATCCTTTCTAGTCATAACACATAGTAATGTAGAATGATAATAACCAAACTTAATATTTTCTAGTCATAACACAAAAATAAAGAAAAAAACTTTTAACCACATGTAAATTGATAAGTAATAATAATGTTAGTATAAAAGCTGGAAAAATAAATAAATAAAACCTGAAAAAAAAACCACATGTTAACATCCAATTTTTTTTAAAAAAAAATCAGCAGGTCCAATTTTTATAAACTCACCAGGTTACTAAGTTATGTGTTAATCTAAATCAAATAATTTTTTTTACTATTCAATTTGTAGCAATTAACCACATTTTGTTCAGCATATTAACTACTAAGAAAATAGATTTTAGTGTATAACCTAGGGTCTAATTATAATTATTAGCCATTTGAAGAAAAACATTACAAATTTGAATGGCAATTTCAAGTGGGTTCTATACCTTTTTAAACTTTTTTTTTTTTACATAAATAGTATCAATAAATAGTCCCTTGGTCCATTAAATTAAAAAAGCATCATGTGTTCTCTATTATTTGAGTTCCTATAGACAGCAAATTTTAATGACTACGTTTCTGATATATGAATACAACTTATTACAAAATTATACATGATTCCTCAAACACACAGATGAAGATGATGATCCGTTGAGGTGTTAACGATTGCAACTCACAGAAAAACACCAAACACAGATGATGATGATGATGATGATGCTTGAGAGGGAGGAGAAAAAAGTTTTTCTTGGTGAAATCCGAAGTCTAATAATGGCCAGTCCTCACCCTTCCGCAAACAATAGTTTCACCAAAAGAGGACCATAGATACGTACCTGCAAATGAAAACTTCATTTTATTAAAGAAAACTGAATCATGAAAGCCTCTCCTAAATCAGTTGTGTTTGCACATTATAAATAGAATTAAACTAACCATGTCTATGCCAGCACCAACACTTTCTTGTATAGACCAAGTGTAGTTAACATGAGGTGGATCGGTCATGTTGTCAATACCTTGAAAATCTAATATCACAAATCCCTTCAAAACATTCAAGAAAACATTAAAGATTCTTTATTTTTGTAAACAAAAGTAAAATCTTGTGATTAAAGATGCATAAAGGTGATCAGTTTTAATCTGAATTTGAGAATGTTCTTTAGGAATCCAGTTATAAGTTCTTTGCTTCTATGCATTTTGACTCCATTCTAGCTAGAGTAAGAAACCATGATGGTTGCAACACCCTTCCTAACTGCATCGCATAATAAGGCGGCATATGAATGCTCAACAAACCATGAAAATCTATGACTGTATCGTTGTCGTTGATGCCTCTTGTCATTCCACCATCGCCAACAAAGTGTTTGGCCGAAGCTGCAATCTTTGTTCTGTAACACCAAACAGTAATTTAACGCATAAACCAAAAAAAAAAAACATTAGATCAGACCAAAAAAGCACTTGAGACGTGGAAACAACTTCTTGAAAACTTACTGTCCATCAACAAAAGGAATACCTTTTCCACCATTAATAAGAATCTCCCCTTGAAGTCCTGGTATGATCTCAATCATTTCTCGTACGATATTAGGATCTTCACTAAAACTTTCGAAGCAACAGCCCCATCTTGGATCCCTACAAACCTATTAATTAATGTGCATCAAAAGTGTCACTCGCTAAATCAGTCACATTGAACTTCCTTCCGGCTAAAGTTCTTATGACTGCGTACTTCTCCGGGTAGTAAAAACAGATCAAAACAACCAATGTTCACATAAAAGGAAGATCAAAATTATACACGACCAATCTCAACAACAATAAAGGATTAAAAGTAAAGTTATCAACATGGTTTAATATGATAAATAACTTGAATACTCACCATAGACTTCTTTCGGTTGTCCCAGCCATATCGTGCAAATCCATAATCGATCATCAAATCGTCGATTAAAAACCTAACTAACATTAAACAATTGACGAAATCAGACGAATAAAACAACAAAATAGAATAATCGAACCACTAAATAGTGATTACCGTCGATTTAGAGTCTTGAAACGTGCAACGAATTTGATCAAGAGCAACAATTATACAAAATTGGATCAAATAACCATACAAAATGGGATCAAGAACAATACCCAAAGAGCAAAATCAAGCAATAAAGACCGAAAAACGAAGAACTTACCGTCGATTGTTGACTGAGATCCAAAGAGAAGAGAGATTAAACTATGGAAGAGGAAGAGATTGTTGACTGAGATCCAAAATTGGATCAAATAACCATTGCACAAACAAAACAACTTATAAATCTTCAAAATCATGAAGAAATATTATTCAATATTAATGCATAAAAGGCTTAAGTACCACATGTGTTTTCTAAGACTTTTGAACAAACAAAGTAGTCAAGTTTTGTTAGATTATGATGATTAATTCTTGGAGATTCTAACATGGTACCCCTATGTTAGTACATATGTCTGTAGCTTCCGTCTGCATCGAGTCTTGTATATTTTGTGCTGTGTATGTATTTTTTGTATATGTTTGTATATGTATGTTAGTGTCTAGACAATGTAGGGAATGGCGCGTAAATGTTAAAGTGAAATCCGTCGGACGACGAATGTCATCCGATCGGATGGCCATCCGATCAGATCACCATCCGATCGGGTGACACTTATAGCTTCCCTGGTTGCCTATAAATAGTAGGCTAGTGCATTGTGTCTAGGACCTTTTGCTGAACTTGTAGCGAAGCTCTGCTAGTCTGAAGTTCTACCGGATCCTCTGTATTTTCACCATCTTTGAATAAAATAAACGTTGAACTTGTCGTTGTTGATTCTGTGACATTATCAAAGGATTCCGCACCTTGATTCTGATCGATCCAGCCACGTTCTACTCGAACAGATCTTGAGATAAACGGCCTAACAAGTGGTATCAGAGCCACAGGAGGTTGAATCGGAGACGACAACAACAAATTCACCGACTTTTCAGCGATTTTCTGCCGATTTTTGTCAAATTTCACCGGAAATTTTGACAAATTTCTCATCTTCTACCTCATTTCTTGCTGATTCTTACATTTTTACATCTTAAAACTGAGAAAACTCAAAATTAAACAAGAATTCACAGACACAATTGAGTAATTTTCATATCAAACGAATCGGAATTGAACATAGATCAATCCTACAAAGTTTCATTAAAAAATTAAAATTAAACTAAATCAAATCAAGCAAAAACCATGTCGAGTTCTTCGTTCTTTCTGACGTCATCTACCCGATCGGATCACCATCCGATCGGATTGGCCTAGACTGTTCTTATTTTAGTTGCTGACGTCATCATCTCACTCGATCGGATCACCATTCGATCGGTGAAGTGTTGAAGTTTGAAGGATTTATTGTTCTTGTGTCACTCGATCGAACGAACGACCATCCGATTGGATCACCATCCGATTGGATCGCCATTCGACAGTTGCTTATCCGACCCTTGGTAATCCGACGATTGTTACTTGGCTGTGTCATCCGATTGATTCACCACTCGATCGGATCACCATTCGACCCAAGTGCATCAGTTTGAAATTTTTGAAAATTAAGAAAATTTTTCTAAGTGTTTGAAATTTTTCAGGTGTTTTCAAAATGGGAGATGAATTCTTGAACCCGTTCAGTGATGTCTTTGCATACAACACCGGAGATGCATTGACAAATACAACCACCAACACAAATCCAAATCCGAAGAAGGCGATCGCAGATTGGCTTAGTATCGACAACGCCTATGGAACGTATAACAAGCCGCCGAAGCTTATGGCGATTGAGGACTACAACCGATGGGCAAGCAGATTTGAGGATTGGTTGAAAGCGTTTGCTTATCTAAGCTGGAGGTGTTTGAATAACGGTTTCGATATTGGAAGAAAAGATTATGAAAACTTGAATGAAACTGAACAAGAGGCATTTGTTGCTGAACAAAAATGTATAACCTTGTTACATCAATCTGTTAGAGATGATATTATTTCTTTGATTAGTTACGAAAATTCAAAAGATTTATGGGCTAAGTTAGAGAAGAAATGTATAGGAGGGGCAGAGATAGTGAAAAACAAGAAATGTCTACTGAAAAAGGAGTTTGACTTGTTTGTATTCATGAGGAATGAGACTGTGTTAAAGATGATTGAGTGTTTCTGTCATCTGAAGATAGAGCTTGTCAGACATGGGATAACTATCACCGAAGAAGAGATGGTTGAGAAGTTATTGGAATCTTTGCCAGATGAAAATGATTGGCAATATTATGGGTTGGTTCTAAAAAACACAATGAAAATGTCAGAAATGACTGTTGACTGGTTGATAGAAAGGTTTGAGAGTCATAAGTTAGAAATCAAGAAGATGAATAAAGTCAACAACACCCCGTACCAACAAAATGTCGATCTTTACTACAGGGGTAGTATGATTCCTAAGACCACTTCACCAAAAAGCTGCATTTTCTGCTGAAAGTTCAAACACAATGAATCAAGAAAAGCAAAGCAGTAGTTCTGTACCCAGTAGTGACTCATGGAGGTTCTTCTTCATCAGTTTCAGGGAATCAGAAACAGCAGAATGTTCCCAAAAACGTCTTTCAGTGCAATATAGTTGTGAATCTGAACAATGCTCAAAACTTTAATGAAGAAACAGCAAAACAACAAATGGTGTTTCTTGCTTCAATCTTAGAATCATATGAAAGCTTGGTCACCGGGAAAATTGGAAACACAAATCTGACTAAAGAAGATTATGATCAGATTGATCCCGAAGAGATGGAATTAATCGACATACGATAATGTATGGCTAGCGTAATCAGGAGAGCGCAAAGGTTTATGGAGATAACAGGAAGAAATTCCATCGGTGGGCCTTCAACAAAGTTGGGTTTTGATAAGTCAAAAGTGACCTGCTTTAAGTGCAAACAAAAGGGGCACTTCAAGAGGGAATGCAGGAACTCAGCAGCAGATGAAACAGCCAATCCATTCCATGATGACTACTACAAGAAAGCTGTATATCACCGAAATCGTGAAGAGCCGCCCCGAATGAAGCAAATCGAAGAGACTCCAAAGGAGAAGTCGAGAGCCTTAGCTGTGATTCAAGATGGCAAAGGTTTCGACTGGAGTGAGTTTTTACTAGAAGATGATGCTGTAGGTTTTGCATTCATGGCAAAAGTTGAACCATACAAAGATACACGAACTGAAGAGCAAAAATATACCTATCGAAAGATGATAGCTCAAACTATGAAGGATAGAAACTATCAAGCTTGGAAAGAAGCCAAAAGGGCAAACAGATGGGATCCAGATCGTGAATGCTATTTGGACCCGAAGGGCAACATAATTGCAGAACCATCATCACTCATAATCGAAACTCTCATTGAATCTTTGAAGCAAGAGGATGAACAGAGAGAGAGAGAGAGAGAGAGAGAGATGCTGCAAAGAAAGCTGAAGAAGAAGAATTAAAGTCAAAGAAGGTAGATGAGGGAATTATTGATACAACAAAAGAAATGACCGCTGAAAATCTGAGCAAGATGGCTGACAAAGTGCTTATGGCAAAGGAACTAGAGGTAGATTCCAAATCTGTGTCTAAGTCAACAAGCAAGGTCAGTAATAGTGGTTCAAACATTGAATCAGGTAAGACTGAAAGGCGCTAAAACTGAAAGTGATTGCAAAAATTGCATGAAAGAATGCAAAGTTTGCAGCACACATGCGTATCTCACAATGAAAAAGACCCAAGAACTAGTTGAGAAAGTCAAAATGGTTGAAGATCAAATCTTAAATCGAGATAAATTGATGAGAGCTTCAAATGAGAGAATAAAAGATTTAACCAAAAGAATTGAAAAAGATAAAACTGATGTTGAACGATTTAAGAAAGAAAATGAAAAGTTAATTCATGAAAACCGACAAATTTCTGAAAGTCATGAGAAGCTGAAAAGAACAATAAAAGATTTTGATGAGCGAAATGGTAAAACATACAAAGAAAATCTTCAATTGTCTGGAGTTCTTTAGGCAAAGGAAAGATAAATCAACAAGCAATTGGACGAGATTGCAAGTCTTAAGCTTCAGTTCCAAGAAGCTAAGATTGAGAATGAAAGAATCAATTTGAAATTGAACAATTACAGTTCCGCTAGCTTTGCTCTTCAATACATCGTTCCCAAACCAATTGGGAAGAACAAAGATGGTGAAGATGTGTACTCGGATGGAACGGGGGTGGGTTATCATCAAGTTCCACCGCCTGTGTTAAACAATTTTTCAAAGAAACAATCCGGGTTGGATAAGATTTCTGAAACAAATGAAAAATCAGATGTTGAGAAATTGCCAGAAACAATCGATGTGACATTCACTTCATCATCTGATGAAGACAGTGTTCAGTCAGAAGTCGTAAAAAATGTGGCTGAAAATGTTTTAAAATCAGACAGTGATTTGACTGAAGATGAAGAATGTTTTCTGAATAATTACATTCCGAAATCAAAGTCCCAAAACAACTCAAATGACGAACCTACTCTTGTCATGTACAAGATGTCTGGTTCTGATAAGTTGTATTTGGATTTTGAGTTCCCAATTGAAAATGTGAATGTTGACAAGTTGAAGAAAGTTTTCAAATTGATTGAAATCGATGTTTCTGAAATGAGAGTTTAAAGAGTTCCAAAAGGCTTTTGAACTTTGAAAAAGATAAATATTACTATAAGAAACTTGCTGCACCACCACGTTTTAATAATAACAATCAAAATAGATGGTCGGGAGGTTATCAGGGTGGTAAGAACAATCAAAAGAGGAACTTTCAAAACAAAAAGTTTGTCAAAAAGAAAGTGTTTGTGAAAAGTTCAAGTTCTCATTCCGAACAAGAATCGGAAATATTTTCGAAAACAAATGAAGAATTCTTTGAGAAAAAGGCCTCACAGCCTCAGACTGAAGCCATAAGTCGGGAAGTTGACACCCGCACATGCTTCAAATGCAATGAACTTGGACACATTGCACGAAAGTGCACCAACTCGAAACCTAAGTCTGTGGTTGTCAAGAACCCAAGAAAGAAGAACGATGTCAAAGGAAAAGCTCCAATGTTTGTTGAGAAGAAGATTGTGAAAAATGAAAATATCAAATTCAAAACTGAACCTGTAAAAGAATCGGTAAAGAAAACTGATAAATTTTACAAAAGGGTTGCTTCTTCACAACAAACTTGGAAGCCAAAATCTGAGACTAAGACATCAAATGTTCAAAAACCAAAGGTTTCTGATTCTGCAAAACAATCATCTTCAACCACACCGGTTAAGATGAATGTACCTTTGGACTTTTATGAGAAACTTGAGAAACAAATTTCGACCCCTCCAGGGAAGAAGTATGTTCCAAAGAAAGACCAACCATCTGGTCAACCTCCGAAAAATGACTTCTTTTTATATAAAGAGGTTGAGGTTGGATCTGAAGAAAGTCTTAAGATGAATAACAAGAATTTCCCACCATTGTACACCAACACAACCCACATCAACATCAAGCTACCTAAGTCGAAAGAGGCTTTGGTTGCTTCAAAATCTCACTGAATGTTTGTGATATATGCAGGAGCTCCCGAGATGTATTTCACGGTGGATTATGGATATTGGAGCATCCCGGCACATGACGGGGAGAAAAGCTCTGTTATACGATGTGAGAGGATTCAACGGTGGATACGTTGGTTTCGCAGGAAATCAAGGAGGACGTATTATTGGTGAAGGAACACTGTCAAATGGTGTGATCACGTTCGAAAGAGTCAATTACATAGCAGAGTTGGAGAACAACCTTCTTAGCATATCTCAAATTTGTGACAGAATGTATTCGAAACATTTCACTGATAAAGAATGTCTGATCTTGAAGCCGGGGTTTGTCATCCCTGAGGAGTGGATCATCATGAGAGCACCACGAGTTAAAGATCTGTACGTGTTGGATATGAGCGTCGCTACGACTACCACAGGTCAAACTCATTGCTTCATGTCAAGAGCTACTCAAAAGGAGTTAGAGTTGTGGCACCGGAAGATGGGCCACATACACCTACGCAAGATGAACTACCTGGTGCATAATGATTTAGTGAAAGGTGTTCACTTGAAGAGTTTTCATCTTGAGGGGTAGTGTATCAGTTGTATAAAGGGAAAGCAACAGAAGAAATCCCATCCTGGCAAAAAGATGAACTCTGTCTCGAAGCCGCTGGAAAGACTTCACATGGATCTCTTTGGTCCTATGAATATCAAGAGCATAACGGGTGATCTCTATTGCCTAGTAGTCAGTGATGACTATTCGAGATTCTCGTGGGTGACGTTCTTGAAATCAAAAGACGAAACATTTGAGAGTTTGCTGAGGTTATTCAGGAAGATAGAGAATTTGTACCGAGCACGAATTCGCAGACTAAGAAGCGACAATGGTACGGAATTCAAGAACAACAGAATGGAGGAATTCTATGATCGAAGAGGTATACTGCAAGAATTCAGCTGTCACACCCCGAAATTTATCAGAGCTGGCGTGACTGGACTGGTATCTTCATTGCACAGCGGAAGCAAATACGCTAAGTCTTTCTAGAAATTGAACGCCACTAAGTACTCGTATCTCCAATGGTTCTCCTATTCCAACCGTGCCTTGTCTTAGAAATGCAACCTGAGAAAGAAACATGCGAAAAATCAACATAAAGTTGAGCGAGTTCATAGTTTGTTTGTAAAAGATTTGAAATAAATCTTTTGAATAACCGGTTTGCGAAATAATATTGAGAAAACGAATTTAGAAATCATTTTCTTGCCAAGCCATATGGAAACTTTGCATTTGTAATGCATTATGTTCATAAAAACCATGTATTTGTAAAGTCTTGTATTTGTAATGTTCGTATAACCGTCAATGCCCACCCTGACTTTGACTCCATACTCGCATAATCCTATGCTTTGAATTTTGTATAAAACATGGTATTTAATTTGTATGAATAAGTATTTTTTTTTGTAAGTATATATGTCCCTGGTATGTAGCAAATAAGGAAATAAAGAGATCACCAATGTTTTGCAAGGCCATTGATATGTATGAAGTGCAGTAGGAAGACTCAAACCTAGCAGATTTTACGTCAGGCTCAATGTCACCCCGAGGTCCGTTCTGTTGGGCCTGGGGCTGCGCTCGCTACACCCAAATAGATCTACCGCTTACGACCCTCGGTCCTACAATCAAGATTAATGGCCTCCAGTTCCCGCCTACCCACTCACATGATCTAAGTACTAAACCCTCCTTAAGCTAACCATACCATGTATAAAAATGTCTGTAATCCTTTTGTAATATGTCTGTATGTATGAAAATCACTGGTCTCCCCGACCAAATCCCTGGTCTCCCCGACCAAATCCCTGGTTGTAACACCCCGGCCGGAGGCGGAAAAGCCAAAGGTGTCACAAAACTTGATAGAATGCATTTGAGCACATGGAGATTATATTAAGTTGGAATATAGTTTAAGTTCAATTCAATAGATTGCATTCACATCTGAAAATATAAGAGTACATAAGCAAATACAACATAAATTGTTTCACAAATGATAAATTCGGATTTAATCTAAGGCATAAGTCTTGAATCAATCCTATGTAAAATATTCTTGCAAGTCATGTCATCAAACATTGTCACCTGAAACATATGTTAGGAGTAAAAGGATCAACAAACGGTTGAGTGAATTCATAGGTTTTGTTAGACAAAAATAACAATGTGATATGAAAATGAGTTAACACTGTGGCATGCGATATGTCTTTAAGCAAAAGAGTAATACAAGTAGTTACTTGGTGGTACATTCAAGCCTGCGTTATGACGTAACACGGGTCTATCACCACACTTCCAAAATGTTTCACATGAGTATCAACAACAACAACAATTGCAACAAAATGTATGGGAAGTGAGGTGGGGCGTCAATCCTATAGCGCTATAATATAACCGTTGGGTTTTTGCAAGTTAATGAACGTAAACGCGTTAAAGCAACAACAACAAGTATTAAGCAAATGCAAAAACAATCGGGGGTACCACAAATAGCAAATAAGTTTGTATCACAATGTATCATATGTTTCAACCCAAAAATAATTGTAAAAAGGGACTATGAACTCACCTTGATTTCGGTTAAGTCCAAACTAGTATGCAAAGTGTGAGAGTTCTTGGAATTAAGATTCACGTCACTCTAATTGATTGAACATGCACAATATGGAATATGTATCAACAATAATGTTTAATTGGATAATTGGAAATCCTAAATCTATAGGATTCGGTAGTGTTTTGTTTAAATGGTAAGTATGTGATTTGGATAACCTAACAAGAGGACTCGGAAAATGAATATGATGTAACGGAATTATTTATGAAAAATATTAATTTAACATAAATAATAACATTGCAAAGATATGTAATTGGTTTAATATAAACACTTGTAATAATAAATCAAATATAATTAATTAGTATAATTAAATAACATAATTAAATAAAATGATTATTGGTAAAATATTGTACAAGTGATATAATTAATTTATAACTTTATAATTGAATTTAGAAGTACAAAAGTATATAATTATTTGATAAATAATAAGCATTTTGTTTAAAAGAATTAATATGATAATTATATGATTAATTATCAAAATAATTAATTTAAATCAGAATAATTAAAAATAATACTTTTAATTATTGAACTTTAATATTACTGATTTAAGATAATTATTACAGTTTTGAAATCATTTTAAATAAATAGAATGAATTAAAATGATTATAATAACAATAAATAAGTTTACATAAGTTTAATTATCTAAATAATTAAATGTAATAAAAATTCAGATTATAAATTTATATAAACTCAGAATAATGTATCTTTTGTCATAAAAATAGTCTTGGATAAAATTTATATAGTTATATAATTTAATTACATTAAATTAAACTATATTTATAAGTATAAATACTGATTTATTTATATGAATATCAAATTTATAAAATATGAGCAACAGTATTATTTTTATAAAGTTCAATATTTAAAATAATTAATCTGAAAATTTCAGTATTTATTTCCCAAAAATTGATTTATTATTAATTATTTAATAATAAACTGTTTTAATATCATAAAAATTAGTTTTATAAATAAATTGATTAATTTTATATTTTTAATAAATGTATCAGGGTTTATAGAATTTATGCTAAAATTTCTAGATTCTAACTGTTTAAAACTGAATTAATATGAATTAAGGAACAAACTGTTAAATAAAAGAAAATAATACAAATCACTATTTATCATCTTCCCCAATTCATCGGTCAACAGAAGTCAACCCGTCTGATTACTCGATCTATACTTGTTTATAATCAAATTAGACTTAGATAAACATTCTATAACTGATAACTTACAAATTAAACGAATATCATTGATCCGGTTACGTCTGGAACGTCGTACCGACTGTTCTCCGGCGAACGGGCTCCGGCGAGACTTGCAGACGTGAATGCGAGGTATTTTTGAGGTGTTTGCGAGTTATGAGGGTGTAGCAGGTTCGTGGTGATCTAAAGAATTTAAATAACCTATCAATTCGATCTCAGATCCAACATATCTTAGTGGGATTGTTCGGTTTTCATTTTTTTATAAAAACTTTCGGTTAAAGGTAATAATGTACCGAATATGTCTAACTAATGTGAGAATAATTTGACAAAAACAATTGGTAACGAGTTGGTGATGTTGTCGGATCGAATAAACAATAATGAGTGGGAATGGGTTGAAAACCGGTGAACAGACGTGGTTTCCGGTTTCAGATTTGAAATAATAATATTAAAATCCTAGTGTGTGAATATATGAATTAAGATCTTATATATAAACGGATGTGGCATGCCCGGCCGAGTGGTTGTGATGTTGTTTGTTATCGTTGAGGTCTCGAGTTCGATCCTAGTTGTGGCCGGTTCGATAGGGTTTAAACCCTTTTTATGTTTTTAAAATCAAAAATTTACACTTAGTCCCTGCGGTTTCATTATTGTTACCTATGGTCCCTGTAACAGTTAACATAACAGTTAACTGAGTTAATTTTTTTGTTTTAAAATCCCTTATATAAAAGCTAACTGGGTTAGAGTTTCTGGTTAAAACAGTTTTGAAAATGATAGAATTGGTCCCTGAAGTAGTTAACTGGGAAGACTAACTAGGTTAGTCCTTTCTAATAGAAATCCTTTATAATGCATCTAACCCGGTTAGGATTTTTAGGTTAAAATAGTTTCAAAATGTCCAAAACAGTCCCTGGAGTATAACTTTCACAAAATGACCAAATGGTCCTTATACTTTTATTTCAAAATAAATATAAGTATCAAAAATGACAATTAGGACCCTAAACTTTTGAGTTTTCAATATTTACATTTTAACCCGAACTTACAAGATTCTAAAAATGATGGTTTTAGTCCTCGGACTTTAAATCAACGTTTTCAAGCAAGTTTCAAGGAATGAAAATTAGATCCTTCAAATTGTAGTTTCACAAAATGTCATAATAGGCCCTTATAGTTTGTGTAGTCTTGTTTAATAGCATAAAACTCAACAAGATTGTAATTGTTTCACATGTTTGTATTGGTATAAGCATGTAAGGGCATAAAACAAAGCATGAATCAAACAGATTTCATTTCAAATATGATGTGTGTATCAAACAAGTACATGTTTGAAAATCAAGGTTGTTACAGTCTCCCCTACTTTAGAAAATTTCGTCCCGAAATTTATTCGAAAGAGACCGTAAAATGTAATTGCAACGTAAACAATTGTGTGTACAAACAAGCAAGTAATGAATAATTCATTTCTCAGAAACGGAATGAATATGGTTTTGATTCTTGTTAGGCAATGTTTTACACGCAGACATGGGGTATAATTGCAAACAACATGTATTAGATAACAATAATATGGTCCCGGGTAACATAAAATCTTCAAGTGACTCTGGCAAAGTTTCAAGTATAACATAATAAGAACACTTATATATAGGAAGTACCTGCGGCGTATCCACCATGTTCTTATTGCATTATACTTGTCTCGTTACCCGATCACCCTAAATTTTATGCCACCATACTTAACAAGATTTACTATGATTCTCATGCGTTGAACCCCGTAATTAAGTGTGCACCCATAATTACGCGTTTCATCGTATGGTCGACATAGCTCTTCTAGTTAAGTACGTAAGGGAAAATTTGTATAAACGAAATGAGGGGAAATGAACATAAGTGTGAATTCGTAATGCATGATTGTATCTGGATCAAATGGTTTTATTCACAACACACTTTGAAAATATTAATATATCATTTCTAGAATAAATGCACTAAACACGAAGTTCATAGGCTCATCATGATACAAATATAATACAATGGTATAACAACGAAACAGTATACGAGAAGAAAGTGACCCACTTCTTCTGGTGGAAGGTTAAGAATTAGATATAATAATACTCCAAGCATCACACCAGCGATCACCAGAACCAAGCTACTCGGATGCATTTTTGAAGAGAACGAAAAGAAAGAGGGTTTTGTTGTGAATAAAAAAAAATGAGATTGTCGATTGGTTATTTATAGAGGTGGAATATAACCATTTTACAACAGCCATGTAACCGTTGTATGTGACCGTTATACAGTGGTCGTATATATACTCACGGGTTGTAACTCCTAAGCCTTGAGGGTTTCGATCCGTAACCCATGCTAATTTGGGAGTGTAAGCGTAGATGAAAACGTAAAGTATAAGTGTAATTAGTAACGCTTATGGGTATAATGACGTGGATATGAGTATGAGATTAAGCGAGGAAACAAATAAAATTAAGATACTGTTTAAATCAGACGAGCATCAACATAATATAACATCTCCTGGATTAGAACGTATTTCACATTAGCAAAGATAGCATCATTTGTTTGATGGTCTAGTATGCTGTAGACAATTTACCATTGAAATAAGTCATGTAATGGATCAATTTCAGGCTCAAAACTATCAGGTAGTGGAGGTAGTGGATCCAGTTGCATACGAGCAACTAGCATACTTTCCAACCATTGATTTCTTTCTGTCAACCATTGTACTTGCCGTAGCAAATCTTGGTTCTGATTGTTTAGCCTAGCCATTTCAACTACCATTTGATTTGGATGTAGATCCATTTGAGGCATCGTACTTGGGCCTGATATATTAGTTGTTGGCAGTTGTTCTACTTCGTCCAACAGTGACTGGAAAGAATGTGACAGTAATGGTGCTTGCAAAAAGGGTTCTGATGCTAACTGATCTTGAGTCATCATGTTTTCATCAAACCAAGTTCCTTGCATCCTTGAATTTTCCTCGAAAGGTAACGGTGGGAAGCTTGGTAAGACGTTCGGTATTAAAGGTTGGGGTAAGTTAGTTGTAATATGTTCTGGTATGTGTGGTAGTGGTGGTTGTACATCAAACTGATAAAAAGATTGTTGAGGAAATTGCAAAAATGATTGTTGTAAATTTTGTGGGAAGGTATTCCTTAAGGTAACTGGAGCTCCTTCCAATTGTGATGATGGTGTTAATGTATTAATATGGACAGGGGTTAGTATTATGGTGTAAGGATCTACAATCCCAGGTGCCTTTGGTGGAGATAGTCCCCGAACAATCTGATCACTTAGGACACCTAATGATTGTGCTATTCTTGTAATATAAGCCCCTCCCATGAGGCTTTTCAGAGGACGTGATTGTTGATTAGAAAAATATACAGCAAGCTCGTGGGCAATATTACAAGGAATTTGCTTAAAAATACTGTACAAATAGAAAAGTTCAGTTGTTCTAACCCTTTGAAGATGCCTGCGTCCTGTGATAGTGTTGGCTACCACACGGTGCATATATTTATAACAAGGTTCTATGATGTCCGCAGCATTATTGTGGTTACACCATTCTTTTGATGAATGGCTATGCCAAAAATCTACCAAATTCGCGGAGGAATATGTGGTTGTTGCCTTTGTAAAAATGGGTTGATTAACTTCTTCATCTGTATATATGCCCAGATGAACTGCGAATTCAGTTAAGGACAAAATATGGGTTTGCCCACAAAGTTGAAAATGGATTGATTTATTGGTAAGATTGGCATTATGTTTGTAATAGAAGGTAGACAAGAACTCGTACACCAGTTCATCGTATGATAGTTCTAGGATATCGAAGAAACGGCGCCAAGGCGTATTGTGTGATAGTAATATTGATAGTGAACCACTGGGGTCAACCATTCCTATTCGTTGCCAATCAATACCGCTAATAGTAAGAACTTCATGTTGCTTGAGCTTTTGATACCTCTCTTGATGGTGTAAATCTGTAAACTGAAGGAAAGGATGAATTTTTGCTGCATTTGAAGATTCAGCATATGCTGTTGGGAGATTTGCCATTTGGATATGGGGTTTTGTTGAACTAAGAAAAGTTTGGGTATGGGGTATTGGATTATATCAGAAATTTGTAGTTCTTGTGTAGATTAGCTCGTGTAGTGAGTTCCTTATATAGATAAGGAGATTCCGGATTACACCATAGGATCAGTTAGAGCTTCCCTGCTACGTCCTACAGCTAGTTTGAAAATTTGAATCTGACAGGTATGGTCTAGAGAAAATTTTGAATTTGAAAAAGAGGGAATCGTATCGTAATAATTTGATAATAGTACAACGTAGGTTGATTAGGGCTTGGATTGTTCTGAAACGGAGAAAAGAAAAAAAATATTCTTTTGAATTAGGGTAACATGCCTTGAGCCGATAGGCATACTGTACTCTCATCGGTAGTTCCCAGGTAGGCAAACGTGTGTCTCGTCATGAAGGCATTTTCTGGAAGAAAGATTATAGTGATTTCATAATGGGGTAATGTAGTTTCATAAAATCAATGAGGATCAAAGAAAACACGTAACAAGATGGATATCATTTATTCCACGAATAAATGACATCAATGACAAGTCAAAGTAGTTGGGTTCTTATAACTTGGTGAAGTCATGCTTTAGCCTATAAGTGGACACTCATCCAGAGAATTCCCAGGGAAGCACAACTGGTCCTTCGAGTTAGGATATATACGAAGTGCTTGCCTAGACAGAAAACTCAGAATACAGGCATCCACCCTTCCAGATTGCACAAGTTCGTTATTAGAGCCCAAGACTTTGATGAGAATTTAAAAATCAGAAGAGGTTTTGAAAAATAATCACCTAAGGATAGGTGATGAGTATTTAAGTAACTTAGAGAGTCTAAAGATGAAATTCATAGTGAAGAGGTTTTGGTTACAAAGGGTAAGGATAGTGATGAAGTCAAAGGCAAAGATAACGGAAGAGTTTCTAATGGAAAAGTGTCCTAGGTAGTTATAGTCTAGGTCAAAAGTAATTTCTAATAACCTAAATCCCTATAACCATGGCTCTGATACCAATCTGTAACACCCCGGCCGGAGGCGGAAAAGCCAAAGGTGTCACAAAACTTGATAGAATGCATTTGAGCACATGGAGATTATATTAAGTTGGAATATAGTTTAAGTTCAATTCAATAGATTGCATTCACATCTGAAAATATAAGAGTACATAAGCAAATACAACATAAATTGTTTCACAAATGATAAATTCGGATTTAATCTAAGGCATAAGTCTTGAATCAATCCTATGTAAAATATTCTTGCAAGTCATGTCATCAAACATTGTCACCTGAAACATATGTTAGGAGTAAAAGGATCAACAAACGGTTGAGTGAATTCATAGGTTTTGTTAGACAAAAATAACAATGTGATATGAAAATGAGTTAACACTGTGGCATGCGATATGTCTTTAAGCAAAAGAGTAATACAAGTAGTTACTTGGTGGTACATTCAAGCCTGCGTTATGACGTAACACGGGTCTATCACCACACTTCCAAAATGTTTCACATGAGTATCAACAACAACAACAATTGCAACAAAATGTATGGGAAGTGAGGTGGGGCGTCAATCCTATAGCGCTATAATATAACCGTTGGGTTTTTGCAAGTTAATGAACGTAAACGCGTTAAAGCAACAACAACAAGTATTAAGCAAATGCAAAAACAATCGGGGGTACCACAAATAGCAAATAAGTTTGTATCACAATGTATCATATGTTTCAACCCAAAAATAATTGTAAAAAGGGACTATGAACTCACCTTGATTTCGGTTAAGTCCAAACTAGTATGCAAAGTGTGAGAGTTCTTGGAATTAAGATTCACGTCACTCTAATTGATTGAACATGCACAATATGGAATATGTATCAACAATAATGTTTAATTGGATAATTGGAAATCCTAAATCTATAGGATTCGGTAGTGTTTTGTTTAAATGGTAAGTAAGTGATTTGGATAACCTAACAAGAGGACTCGGAAAATGAATATGATGTAACGGAATTATTTATGAAAAATATTAATTTAACATAAATAATAACATTGCAAAGATATGTAATTGGTTTAATATAAACACTTGTAATAATAAATCAAATATAATTAATTAGTATAATTAAATAACATAATTAAATAAAATGATTATTGGTAAAATATTGTACAAGTGATATAATTAATTTATAACTTTATAATTGAATTTAGAAGTACAAAAGTATATAATTATTTGATAAATAATAAGCATTTTGTTTAAAAGAATTAATATGATAATTATATGATTAATTATCAAAATAATTAATTTAAATCAGAATAATTAAAAATAATACTTTTAATTATTGAACTTTAATATTACTGATTTAAGATAATTATTACAGTTTTGAAATCATTTTAAATAAATAGAATGAATTAAAATGATTATAATAACAATAAATAAGTTTACATAAGTTTAATTATCTAAATAATTAAATGTAATAAAAATTCAGATTATAAATTTATATAAACTCAGAATAATGTATCTTTTGTCATAAAAATAGTCTTGGATAAAATTTATATAGTTATATAATTTAATTACATTAAATTAAACTATATTTATAAGTATAAATACTGATTTATTTATATGAATATCAAATTTATAAAATATGAGCAACAGTATTATTTTTATAAAGTTCAATATTTAAAATAATTAATCTGAAAATTTCAGTATTTATTTCCCAAAAATTGATTTATTATTAATTATTTAATAATAAACTGTTTTAATATCATAAAAATTAGTTTTATAAATAAATTGATTAATTTTATATTTTTAATAAATGTATCAGGGTTTATAGAATTTATGCTAAAATTTCTAGATTCTAACTGTTTAAAACTGAATTAATATGAATTAAGGAACAAACTGTTAAATAAAAGAAAATAATACAAATCACTATTTATCATCTTCCCCAATTCATCGGTCAACAGAAGTCAACCCGTCTGATTACTCGATCTATACTTGTTTATAATCAAATTAGACTTAGATAAACATTCTATAACTGATAACTTACAAATTAAACGAATATCATTGATCCGGTTACGTCTGGAACGTCGTACCGACTGTTCTCCGGCGAACGGGCTCCGGCGAGACTTGCAGACGTGAATGCGAGGTATTTTTGAGGTGTTTGCGAGTTATGAGGGTGTAGCAGGTTCGTGGTGATCTAAAGAATTTAAATAACCTATCAATTCGATCTCAGATCCAACATATCTTAGTGGGATTGTTCGGTTTTCATTTTTTTATAAAAACTTTCGGTTAAAGGTAATAATGTACCGAATATGTCTAACTAATGTGAGAATAATTTGACAAACACAATTGGTAACGAGTTGGTGATGTTGTCGGATCGAATAAACAATAATGAGTGGGAATGGGTTGAAAACCGGTGAACAGACGTGGTTTCCGGTTTCAGATTTGAAATAATAATATTAAAATCCTAGTGTGTGAATATATGAATTAAGATCTTATATATAAACGGATGTGGCATGCCCGGCCGAGTGGTTGTGATGTTGTTTGTTATCGTTGAGGTCTCGAGTTCGATCCTAGTTGTGGCCGGTTCGATAGGGTTTAAACCCTTTTTATGTTTTTAAAATCAAAAATTTACACTTAGTCCCTGCGGTTTCATTATTGTTACCTATGGTCCCTGTAACAGTTAACATAACAGTTAACTGAGTTAATTTTTTTGTTTTAAAATCCCTTATATAAAAGCTAACTGGGTTAGAGTTTCTGGTTAAAACAGTTTTGAAAATGATAGAATTGGTCCCTGAAGTAGTTAACTGGGAAGACTAACTAGGTTAGTCCTTTCTAATAGAAATCCTTTATAATGCATCTAACCCGGTTAGGATTTTTAGGTTAAAATAGTTTCAAAATGTCCAAAACAGTCCCTGGAGTATAACTTTCACAAAATGACCAAATGGTCCTTATACTTTTATTTCAAAATAAATATAAGTATCAAAAATGACAATTAGGACCCTAAACTTTTGAGTTTTCAATATTTACATTTTAACCCGAACTTACAAGATTCTAAAAATGATGGTTTTAGTCCTCGGACTTTAAATCAACGTTTTCAAGCAAGTTTCAAGGAATGAAAATTAGATCCTTCAAATTGTAGTTTCACAAAATGTCATAATAGGCCCTTATAGTTTGTGTAGTCTTGTTTAATAGCATAAAACTCAACAAGATTGTAATTGTTTCACATGTTTGTATTGGTATAAGCATGTAAGGGCATAAAACAAAGCATGAATCAAACAGATTTCATTTCAAATATGATGTGTGTATCAAACAAGTACATGTTTGAAAATCAAGGTTGTTACACTGGTCTCCCCGACCAAATCCCTGGTCTCCCCGACCGTAAATCATTCACATTTCGAAATTAAGCATTTGTTTTGTAAAAACCGGTATATTTAGTATAATCCCTTTGTAAACCATATGAGTTCCTCGAAATCCATTCGTAATATGATTTAGAAATACGAGTTTTGCGTTCATTCAAAACTTTGTATGTTTTTGCAAAACGTGCATGTCTTTCCACCCCGAAAACATTTATAAAAATGTAAAGCCGTAAAAAGTGGGGTTATGAACTCACCTGAATATTCCTGTGCAAAGCTAGCTATAGACGACTTTGTGATGTCGTTTCCAAGACGAGACTCGCTAGCGTGCGTTCTACAATATTCCTAACACGGAATTTCTAATAAGTTTCTAATTTAAACGTAGCTAAACTACGTGTCACCGAGCTCTACCGAATCGTTGACTGAGCGATTCGACGATTTGTAGTTAAGTTAATGGAAACGATTAGGTCATACTTGATAAGTATCGTTTATCGTCGATAATAACCAATAAGCCTTGGAAAGACTTGATTCTCGAGATATTAGAAATAAATAAATATTTATATCGAAACATATAAATATATTGTTAAGATCGCTCGTCGTCCCGAGAAGTCGTACGTGTATAAAAGAATATTTATACGAAAATAATATATGACAAACTCGTATGATATATCGCGTATGATATTTGTCGAAATATATGTAGATGCCGTTTAGGTGCTTTAAAATAAATATAAAAAGTTATATTTATTTAGTAAAAGAATCGTTTATTTGAAGCCTGAAATAAATAGATAATCTATATCTATTTTATAAAAGGATTCGTGATGTGCGAACTTTAAAATAAATATATAAGCTATATTTATTTTTATAAAACGAATGCTTGTCGTTTAGTGTTCCAAATAAATATATAAACTATATTTATTTTAGTAAAACAATTGTCGTGTCGTTGTGTATTCGAAATAAATATATAACTATATTTATTTTACTAAGAGGATCGTCACGTCGTTTGAGTGTTAAAATAAATATACAATATATTTATTTTTATGAAAAGGAGTCGTATTATTCGACATTTGTAACAATATAAATGATTTCGTTGATTTAATAAAAGTTTTGTCAAATTTTCGAAGTTTAAAATAATGTAATAATTATATTTATTAGTTGAAATAAATTTCGAATCGTCTTTTTTGTAAGTTGTATCGTGTCATAGAAAGTAATATACACTTGTGACTTGTTTTTATAACGTCCGTTTGAGTTTGATAGCTTTCGTCTTAAAATAAAAACACTTTAGTTTTACGGATTTTTTTCTCGAAAAACGGGCAGAGTTTCCTCTGTTTTTGGACGCCCCCGACAACACAAGTTGTCGTTATATCTTCAAAAATTCAACAAGATTCAATAATAATCACTTTATATAAACGAAATACTAAATAACACCAAGTAAATAGTAACTAAAAATTCGTTAATTTGTTCGGTTTGAGCTCGTATTTCACGTAAACCATTAAAACTATGTTCAAACGTAAATATAAATCCCAATGTTAATTATTTACCAAATTTATATGTCGAAAAACTGAGTTGACCGACTGAGTTGACTCGGTTGACCGAGTTGACTCGGTTGACCGAGTCAACCGAAACCGAGACTGAATCGGACCGCTTGCTAACTTGCCTCACGGAACCCGAGCCGAAGCAGCTTGACCCGAGTTGAACATGAATCTGTTGACAAAAGTTTGACCTGAAGCCGGGTGTTGACCGAATGATGAGTTGACCCGCATCACTAAGTTGACTCGCTAACTGGGTTGACTCGCTGACTGAGTCAACCGAACCGCCTGTCCAAACCGAACCCGAGACTTCTAAAAACTGAATCGAACATCAACAACATTATCTTTCATCAGTCACCATTACCCTTGACGTCATCAATATCAACCGAACCTGCCGGAAATAACCGTTGATCTCTAAAGATCTGAAAAAAAAAGAAAGGAGATGGAGGAGAGTCGATAGCACTGACCGGAGAGGACCTCGAACCAAGTCTGCAACTGTATAACCACCATCTTCGTCGGTCAAAAACAAAACCCGTCGGACCTTGACACGAACCACCGGCCCGAGACATAGCCCACCGGACCTTGACACGAACCACCGGTCCGAGACATAACCCACCGGACCTTGACACGAACCACCGGTCTGAGACATAACCCACCGGACCTTGACACGAACCACCGGTCCGGGACATAACCCACCGGACCGAGATGCAAACCACCGCCACCGCTGCACAGCCGATCTTCCGCCGGCTCCTCTAACGCCATATCCCTCTCTCTCTCATCTCGTTTCTCTCTTCAACCGTCGCTCACCACCACCCGACTGTGGTGGTGGTCGTTTCTGCTCAATCGAGGGGGTGGGGGTGTACGGCTGAACAACATCACCACCGCCACCGCCGTGAGAGGCGGCGGCTCCGCCTGTCGGAGATCGTCGGAGAGGGGGGGGGGGGGGTTTGTGGGTGTTTGGCTGTGTGTTGAGTGAGGTCAAGAGAGAAGTGAGGGGAAAAAATGGTGACCTTGTGGTGTCTGCACATGTATTCGAGAGAGAGAGAGAGAGGTAAGGTAAATGTAGTGTGTGTTTGTTACTCTGATTTATTTGTATGAGAATGAGAATAGGAGAACTATATGTTGTTTATTTATAAGTAGACTTGGGTTTTGTGGGTTTTGGGCTTGGGCCCAAGGCCCACAAGGCCAATCCCCGTGCTTAGTGGCCCGTAATTCCCCACGAGACCTGTTTTAGAGATCCGGACACGTAAAAAAAGAAATGTCGTAATTCGTTATTTTAGGGTCATCATATGTAGAAATAGTGTCGATAATCGTTATTAAATCGCGTACACTAGTCGGTTTCGTTAAAATCGCGTAAACCGCGTAGTTTTGTCGTTCTTAGTCCGTTTTTCAATCCGTTTTCTACTACGGATAATAAAATTTAAAAACGATGCTAAATATAAAAAATATATTAATATCAAGACGAAATTCGAGTCCGGAGCTTCCGTTTCGTCGTTGTTTGTCGGTGCGTTACTGTTTCCGCGTTCTTCGTTCGCGTCTGCGTTTTGTGTCATTCTGAAGTCCAATAAATTTAAAAAAATTAATTTCTTGAATATAGAATATTCATAGAAAATCCGTATTTGTCGGCGTTGTCAGTATTTCTTACGGTTTCGTTTCGTTATCGCTTGATATTCAGCAGATTTCCCGTAAATCACCATATGCGCACTGTATAGTCGAATAAACGTTCCTGGGCACTCCAAAGGCCTAATTAAGTTAATTTGCGCCGTAAACACTATTTATTATCGCGTTAATCACTTGTTAATCATGTTGGTGCACACATCTGTCGTCTTCGTCTTAATATCGAGTCTCGGTTCGGAGCGGATCTTATCAGGCATGATGTCATCATCTTTGATGATGACATCATCATGCTTACATCATCAACTATATATTTACGTGAAAGAATACAAGGCATGCATGAAACAGAATGTGATTTAGTTGAGTTTCGCTTCAAGACAAAATAGAATTCAAAGGTTTCGCTTCAACAGAATGATTAATTGTAACATTTCGCTTCAAGGAATTATAAAGATTTCGCTTGAAGGGTGTCGCTTCAAGAGTCTTCAAGCGAAATCATGAACCTTATAAATAGGGGTAGTGTGCTTTCATTTGTAACAGTTTTTGCCAAGTGATACCGAGGTGCTGCCGGTTTCTCTTTCGATTGTAAAGGTTGTCAATATCAATATATAAGAGATTAAAGTGAATATCAAGCTGTTTACACGTTCGTTTCTTAGTTTCCGCCTCTGAAACGGACTAGAACTCTTCCGAACGACTCGTTAAGGTCGCAATCCGATCCTACAATTGGTATCAGAGCCAGTGAAGAAGAGTTCTTGTTAATTCAGCCGTAAAATCTGCTTCTACACCTTTCTTTTTCGAAAAACAAAACTTTTTACGGATAAAATCGGCTAAAATTCACATATATCACACATAATCATGTTTTAACTGTTCCTGGAAAGTTTCAGCATCAAAATCAGCCTAAATCTTGTAGTTTTGTGTGTTTTCGCTTCAAGTGTTCGAACATAAGATGACATCAGCAACTGTTTAGACTAGATTTCGCTTGAAAACATCATATTTGCACACGATTTCGCTTGAAGAACTTAGGATTTTGCTTAAATAGTTGAAGCGAAATCGATCTGTTAGAATTCGCTTGAAGTTTGGCGGTGTTTGAAGCGAAAATGTTTCACTTGTAGTTTACCTAGTGTATTGTGAAAGTATATTGATTTCGAAGTGTCAGTACATCGGGTTGAGTGAACCGTTTGCAAAGTTAAAAATTGTGTATAATATTCTGTTCGAGGTATAACATTCTGTTCGAGGTGTCAGTTTGTTGGAACTATATATCACGAGTCTGCAACATATTTGCTTTAATCAAAATTACATGTGAATGAGTAGTGATGTGGGATGTATTGATGTTGTCAGTTTGTGCATGTAAATCTGATTGAATGTGTTGTTACATGTGAACACGTAGTGATTGTCGGATACTTTTAGATAAAATTGTATGTATACCTGCTATCACGAGAATCTAGAGGTCTAGGTCCATTCATAGTTCATGCATTCTTACTTCTTGAAAACATTAATTTGAAAATAAGTGTCAGCCACGTGATGTTTGTATGTGATGTTCAATATTATGCAAAAGTCATAGGAGGTCCAATCAAAATGAAATGTATGTTGTTGACTTGGTGTTATTGTTTCATGACATGCATGTGATAAAGTGTGAGTTGTCAGACATTGAATTGGTGCACTTAATTGATTTAATCTTTTCAATATTCGATATATGTGTAATCCATATAATTGTTTCATGAATTTCGATTAAAAAAGATTGCAAGAAAAATTCGGTTCACATTTGTTGTCAGTTGTGAGGTCACAAGGTTTGGAGTTTAGTCGGTTCGCTCGGTTTGATCAGTACGTTTGTCAGTCAAGTCGCACGGTGTGTACTCAGGTCGCGTGGTTTAAGTCGTGGTTTCTGTCAATTCGTACGGTTTGGAGTTCAAAGATTTCAAAAAATCAAGTCACTTGAATTCGATCCGGGTCATTCAGTCTGTACAGTTGGTCAACATTCAGTTCGCACTGAAAATCATCAGTTTGAGTACAAGTTTGTTTCAATTAATTGATAAGCGTTTAAACTGATTGTTTGTTTGTTTTTTTTTTTTAAAGGTACTTGTCCGGTATTATTGTGTTACGAGGAGAATCAGTTCGTGTGAAAGATTGTTTGAGAAATTCTTTGATTTCAAGTCATGGATACCGGGTTTTATAATGCGTTTGCAACACCGTCATCACCAGCTGCGATTGCTCAAGCCATGAATCTTGAAAACGAGACGGGAACCACTCAGAAACCCCCGAAACTGATGAGTATTGAAGAATACTACGGGTGGAAAGATCGCTTTGAAAACTGGGTTCAGGCAAATCATCTCAGATCGTGGGAATGCATATTGAAGAAGTACACTTTGCCTCGAACAGATTTGCAAGTCATCAAAGAAATATCCGAGTTCACTGATCAAGAACGAGCAATGTATAGAGCTGAGAAAATGATGATTAGTTTGTTGCAGCAGGCGATAAAAGAAGATATATTCATTCTGTTACAGCACGACAAAACTGCTAAGTCAATTTGGGATGCACTAAAGGTCAAGTTCGAGGGAAGCGAAAACATGATCAAAAGCAAGAAAGCGTTACTAAAGAAAGAATTTGATTTGTTTTGTAGTTTGCCGGGAGAGGATACTAAAAAGCTAATTGAGAGATACTGTCATTTGGTGCGATCTTTATCTATGTTGGGTGTTGAAAAAGGTCGTGAGGAGTGGGTGGATAAATTGGCGGACGCGTTACCTCAAAAGGAGTGGGGAACGTATTTGATGATCTTGAAGAATACTGGTGTGTATGATGGATTGACAATCTCACAGTTTATAGAGAAAATTGAAAGTCAAGATCTGGAGCAACAGAAAATAGCTAGGATGAACAGTCCGAGTGGTCAACAGGATATTAAAATGTACTACAAAGGTAGCATTCCGGTTTCAGAATCTGAGAGAAGTCCGAAAATTCAAACTGCATTCAGTGCTGGGGATTCTTCAGAAAAAGCTGATCAGTGTTCAGGCAAAAGCACCAGTGGATTCTCATCATTTCCGAGTGTTAATCCTAAAGAATCAAATTCGAGTTTTCAGTCTCAGAGTTCAAAAACAGGAAATGGATACATGATTCAATGCAACATAGCTCTCAATCTTCCAGAAGGTCAAAGTTTTTCTGAAGACACTGCTAAAGACCATATGGCACTTCTGGGTTCAGTTTTGTTATCCTATGAAGGTCTTGTTGCTGGTAGGATCGGCAATCCTATGCTTACCAAAGAGGATTACGATCAGATAGATGCTGAAGAGATGGAACTTATGGATATAAAATGGTGTCTCGCAAGTGTTCTTCGACGAGCTGAGAAATTCAAAACAATTACCGGGAGAAATGACTTTCTTGATGCTTGTGTATCTACTTTAGGTTTTGATAAATCTAAAGTTACTTGTTTCAGATGCAGGGAAAAAGGCCATTTCAAGCGGGAGTGCAAGAACAGGGAAGCTAGTGGTGCTCAGAATCCGTTCGGAAAAGACGATTACTACCGGAAAGCCATTTATCAGCAAGTTGGTCAGTCACAAGACTCACAAACGGCTCATGGTAGAAAGATTGAGGATTCCAAGAGAGGATGTTTAGTAGATTTTAACTGGAACAATTATATCTCTCCTGATAACAAAGCATGCATAGTCGATCAAGATGATGAAAGACTACCAGAAGGCTTCAGCTGGGATATGTTTGTTGATGAAAAGGGTGATTTCAAAGCTTTCATTGCAAAGATTGTTAGAGAACCAGACATGTTTGCTACATGGATGAAATCTATTGGTGAGACAGTGAAAAGTGTGAAGGAACAGTCTGTTACATCTGAAGAAAGCTCAGAAAGTGCTGATGATGATTCACTAAGTTCAGATGAGAGTGTTCAAAATGTTGTTACTTCAGAAAAAGAAGTTGTATTTGATCAAACACCATCTAATTCTGGTGTATCAGATGCTAGTTCTGAAAAATCTGTAGAGTTTGATCAAACAACAGTTGATAGCAGCAGTGATGATGAGGAGGAAAAATATGTTAATGTTGCAAAATCTCATCTTTCTTCTGAAAGTTTTCATTTCTATTTTGCAGATCGCATGGAGAAACTGAAGGAGAAACGAGCTGCTAAAGAACAACAACAAATGAAATCTGAATATGTTGTTCAGAAAGAGAATGTTGAAAGTGTTGCTGAGAAGACTACTGAAGCTGAGAAGGTGAAAGAAGAAGAAAAAGTGATCGAAGTTGAAAAGATCATAGAAGTTGAAAAGATTGTTGAAGTTGTCAAGCCTTGCACGAAGTGTTTGGAAGCATGCAAGGAATGTGTAGCAAAAGACGACATCATTGCTGAATATGAGAAGAAGAAGGAACAGTTACTGTTCAACCTCAACTATGTGAAAGAATCTTATGATGTCTTGAACAAAACAGTAACTGGTCTCCAAAAGACAAACTCAGAACGAGAACAAGCACTTACGATGATGAATGCTGTTATGATGACAAAGCAAAAAGCTATCAACTTTTACATTGAGGAGAGTGCTAAATGGAAGCAAGAGTTGGAGACAGAGAAGATTGAGAATGAGAGAATTAGACGTTTATTACAAAGTTATTCTAGTTCTGATTATCTCATTGATCGTATTTACCCAACTGTTGCAGGTATGGAAGCTTTTCAAGATGAGAAGCCAAAGAAGAAAGATAGTGGTAAGAAACCGACTGTTAGCTATAACAAGTGTCCGCCTCCAATTTGGGAAGGGTATTCTCCTAGAAAACCGAACGAGGAGCAACTTGAAAAAGCAGTCAATATAAAGCTAAAAACCGACACAACTGACGTTTTACCAGATAACATTGATGTCACATTTACCTCATCCGATACTGATCATGAGTCTGAGTTAATCAAAAAGGTGGTCGATCAGGTGTTAGACACTGAGGAGGAGTCTGAGTCAAAGTCTGAGTCTGGGTGTTCAAGTTCGTCGGTCAAAAGTTCGAGTTCGTCGGTCAAAAATTCCAAGTCGTCGGTTAAACGGTCTTATAGTAAAGAATTTTTGTTATCAAAAGCAAATTTGGATGATGAAACATTTGAAGTTGCATACACTTTAAATGATTCGGACAAATTATATTATGACAAAGAATTTCCAATAAGAGGTGTTAAAACTGAAATGATTAAAAAGGTTTTCAAACTAACAGAAATCAACATTTCTGAAATAAAAGATATTAATCTTTCTAAAAATCCAAGACCTTACACCTCAAGAGTGCAACAACGTCTAAACAAGAAAAAGGGTTACAATTTTGGTTCTGGTTTTCAAAAGAAATCTAACCAAAATTGTAGCTACAAAAAGAAAGGATTAGGATTTATTCCACAAGAAAATCATAAAAATTTGAAAAATTCTAAAACAAAAACAGAATTTGTATCAGGTGGATTTGCAGAAGAAGAACAGAAGAAACCATTCTGGAGACAGTCAAATCAAGAATTTCTTGCTGAAAAGAAGAAGAATGGAACTGAATTGTTTTATCAAAGAGAGACTCGTACCTGTTACAAGTGCAATGAAACTGGTCACATTGCATGGAACTGTCAGAAAAATGCCAAAACAAAACAGGGAGTTTATCAGAAATTGAAAGAGAAAGTTGTTGATGTTGAACCACCAATTGAAAAATTTAAAATTTTTGAAAACTCAACTTATGAGGTTGGTGAATGTTCTAAAAAGAATTTTTACAAAAAGAATGCAAAAGACAACCAAGTGTGGGTTGTTAAGAAAGATGATGAGAAAGTCGGTGATGAATCTGGTTCCACAAAGCCAGAAGAGCCACAGGTTGAGGTGAAAATTTCAGTGAATGATGATGAGTTTCCATCACTGAAATTTGAAGAAGTTAAACAGAAAGTTGGTAAGGTTGATATCTCGAATCAGTTTTACACAGAGAAAACTAAGTTTGATATCGAGAAAACATTCAATGGAAGTGTTAAGAAAATTTTTGGGAAAATGTTGAATGGGAAAGTTAAAGGGGTTAAAGAATTTTATGCAACTAAAAAAACAACCTACAACCCTACTGTGCAAGAACTGAAAGCCATCAAGTCTGAGAAGACTTGGATGGAAGTATGTTTCCCATGATAGTCTTAGGACTATGCCGGAGATCCCAAGTTTATATCGTGGATCAGGAATCGGCATTTTTCAAATGTTTGAAGATTTTGGTTGAAAGATTTTGATAGTGTTTGAATGTTTACAGGTTGAAGGACTACGCCGGAGCTTCCAGGTTGGTAAGTGCGAAGCAGGAATCGGCATTATGATTGGTAAAATGGTGATGTAGACGTAACATTCCTACATGTGGTAATTTTTACAATTGGTATAGAAAATGCTTACATGAAAAAGGTTAATCAAGGTCATTAAGTTGAACTTGATTGGACCATACTTACAATTGGTATTTTGAAAGACAAAATGATGAACCATTCCCCTAACTTTACAAGTGGTAAAATCAACAAAACTTATTTTCCGGAAAAATCATTTTGGTTAAAACAAACTTAAGTGTTTTGAAATCATAATGAGAAAATAGTTTTGTGAAAGGGGGAGTTCTGATTGTTTATGCCAAGTGGATGGCGATTTGAAGCGATTCGTTCTCAGTTGTCAAGTATATTGTACAGTTTATTTTCAAATTTCCTAAAATGTGTTTGCATTTTAGGGGGAGTAAAAATTTTTCAGAAAATCCAAAAACATTTGAAAATTTGAAAAAGACAAAAACATGATAAAATTCAAAAATGAGTTTTTGTTGTATATAGAGGAAATGATAGTACATCAGTGGACTATCACAACATGCTAAAGAAATGTAAAGAAAAATGTGATAAACAATCTTACTGTGGATGTGTCAGTAGGTTTTTACACATTTAGTAAATTGTGACGAGATACAAACATAAATTTCAAACTTGCTTGTTCTGTGGGTTAACACAAACTTGGATATATAGGTAACCCCTGGAATCTTGTTTGAAAGGTCCCTTATTCTGAGATACTAGGTCTTTATGCTCAGTGATATCTGGGGTATTATCCCGGGACTTCTGCTGAAAGAAATTTCTGACCTAGTCCCCGGATAATGCTTTCTGCAAATGCTTGAAACATAGCATCGCCCTCAGCAAGCTGATGAAACAATAAAATTGATAGTCGCTGCTGTTGTAATGCAAAAGATCCTCTAAAGGGGACTCACCAAAAGTCGAAGCCGTCATCTCTCTGCGTATCGAAAGATCGACCTGAGCTCTCACGGCCCTCATACTATAATTTATTCCCCTGACAGATATCATCTGTGGTATACTCACCTGTAAGACTGAATATTGGGATCTGGATACGGGAGTATATTTAAGTAGTGGGACACACGGATAAGTTTAAGTCTCTTAAAACATTAACATCATATCTCGGATCAATTGAACTTTGTGTGAAAATTTAAGTGGACAAATATACTGACAATCTAGGTGAATTGTTTAGAACTTAAAATGAAATGAAGCTTAACGGTGTTAGTGACTTGTCTCAAAAACTGATATGATCCTCTTGCACGAACTCACAAAAATATTGTTTGTAAATATTTCTTTACTGCATTTTATTTCTGTTATTTCAAAAATCCAAAAAGATTTTCGGTGTGTTTTAGCAAAAATTTTGAAAAATACAAAAAGATTTTCGACAACTGATATTGAAAAGCTGATTTTCAAAATTCCAAGTGCTAAACATGACGAACAGGTTTGGGGAATTTGATTGAAAAGTTTTTCAGAGATAAAAATTCGTTAAAAGATCATTGTTAATGGTTGATTGTATATTGATTGAAGAAGGATCAGTGTTGGTACATGATATTTGATAAATTGTTAAATATTTTATTCTTTTGAATCTTATTTTTGGGTAGAGGATGTGCAGGATAGTAGATAGAGTGCCAGGTTCCGATACCTGAGGATTCTGAAATACTGTAAAAGCCAGACTACGATCCCAGCATGTTTTGAGGGGGAGTCTGTTAGAGAGAGAGAATTGGAGATAGAATAGAGCCAGGTAGAGATCCTGAAGAAAGTCCAAAGACTGATAAAGATTGAAGATTGCAAAGACTCGACACTTAAGACTCGTCAACATCTGAGGGGGAGTCTGTTGGTGCACACATCTGTCGTCTTCGTCTTAATATCGAGTCTCGGTTCGGAGCGGATCTTATCAGGCATGATGTCATCATCTTTGATGATGACATCATCATGCTTACATCATCAACTATATATTTACGTGAAAGAATACAAGGCATGCATGAAACAGAATGTGATTTAGTTGAGTTTCGCTTCAAGACAAAATAGAATTCAAAGGTTTCGCTTCAACAGAATGATTAATTGTAACATTTCGCTTCAAGGAATTATAAAGATTTCGCTTGAAGGGTGTCGCTTCAAGAGTCTTCAAGCGAAATCATGAACCTTATAAATAGGGGTAGTGTGCTTTCATTTGTAACAGTTTTTGCCAAGTGATACCGAGGTGCTGCCGGTTTCTCTTTCGATTGTAAAGGTTGTCAATATCAATATATAAGAGATTAAAGTGAATATCAAGCTGTTTACACGTTCGTTTCTTAGTTTCCGCCTCTGAAACGGACTAGAACTCTTCCGAACGACTCGTTAAGGTCGCAATCCGATCCTACAAATCACGTAATTAAGGGCCGTAAATCCCCGGTTGTCACATTCTCCCCCTGTTACAGAAATTTCGTCCTCGAAATTTGGACTATGTTGTCTCCTCAGAATTGTGTTGTTCACAGGTAAGTCTGAATAATAACAAAGTGAATGACCGCGTAGCCGAAACAAGACGTATTCGAATCATGTGAATTTAATGACACTCCTCAACAATAAGAACTCAACGGTTTAAAAGAAATGTGTCTTAGTAATTGATGTCAAATGGAACGAGACGTAATGGTACAGTCGCCAGTGCGACTAAGTTAACAAGGATCCAACAATAAACAGGAACTCTGACCAATCGAATTCCATATGAACGTTTATAACATGTAAGTGAGTTCTAGAAGCAATAACATCCACTGGATGAACTTAGAATCAACAATCTCAAATGTACTAGTTTGCATGAAACGCTCGATCGTGATCAGCACAAGCTGCAAGTTATACCGACGCCACAAGGTGTCGCAATAATTGAAACAATTCAATAATAGGGGTGATCGAACAAGTATCACCTGCGTTTTGCAGTCAATTGAAAGCGCAATGAAGTAAATATGAAAATTTGTTTGTAACAACATCATAGGATTTTCAGTTGAAGTTTGAACATCAAAGGAATAATGTTTTCGATCAAAGACGAAGAAGCAATGAATATCGCAAAACTTTCGATCGATGTTGAAAGAACTGTTAAGAGGTACACCGAAATATATAAAAAATGAATTTGTGTACCATTGTCTTAACACACAATTGTGTTAAGACTGTTGTAAGGTGATAAATCAAAGCGGATTTAATCTGAATCAATAAATAAATAATTAAATCCGTGCATAAGATATGTAAACGAGTTTAGCGCAAGGTTCAAATAAGTGAAAATACCACCACAAGGTGTCGAAATCAACAAACAATTTAATGGAGTCGAATGCCAAACAAGTTTACTTCGACTCGGAACAAATGAAACACTTGTTAAAACGAATTTTGGATATGATGCTCCCAATACATCATATGATGCTCTGAAGTGAATATGTGTAATGGACAAGTTCAAACAATTGAACTTGGTTTTAGCGCAATCCGACAATAAATATATGTATCGACAAGAAAACTTTCGGCATGGTCACAACGAAAAACCATGTATGTAACTTGAAAAGAAAAGAAATTTCAAGAAAATTTGTTGTCTTGATAACAAGAAGCCAACAATTTCAATAATGCGAGTCAATCAAAATATATGTATCGACAAGAAAACTTTCGGCATGGTCACAACGAAAAACCATGTATGTAACTTGAAAAGAAAAGAAATTTCAAGAAAATGTGTTGTCTTGATAACAAGAAGCCAACAATTTCAATAATGCGAGTCAATCGAATCACAAATCAATAATTAGGTTTAGCGAAACAATACTTGTACTTTGATAAAACGCTTATTCGAAACGAAACCACATGCGTAACAAATGATGCATGCGTAACACATAAATTTTCAAGAAATGAAGCAATGAGTGTTCGCTATAGTGAAAGAAATGATCGTGATACAATGACCATTAAGAGGAGTAGAGGTACGAAAAGCTACTCAGTAAATGTGAGAGTCGAAATTTCAATAAAAGAAATTTGAGGACTTTACCTGGGGTTGCATGTGATGTCCGGTTATTAGGTGACATTACCATGGAATGTCGAACATAGCGTATTCGTCGTTAATGAGAAAAAGGGGATACGAAGGCATGCGTCCTCTCCTTAGCGTGACTCGTGTCGTTGCAGGACCGCGTGCCAAACCGCCGCTTCCTGCTCAATAGTTCTCCTGCTGACAGGAATCTAGTATCGTCGTTGAATTGCGCCATCGTGTCTTTTCAAAGGCCTCGCCTCGATAGTCGTAGGTATCGTACTTCAACCTCCGTTGATGCATAGCTTAAGTTTGACGTATACCTGTGCTCTAGCGTTACGTTTCACGTAGAATGTGATGTGCTCCGACATCCGTTGGCGTAAAATTTGAGTTCCATATATTCTTGTGCACTAGCGTTTCGTTATGCGTAGGCTGCCTGCTCGGGAAGTCAAAATATCATAGAAAATATGGATAATAATATGTGCCCGAGTTAATATTCGCGGTTCCTACGTGATGACCTTTAATGAACTTCAACATAAGTTTCCGAAGGTCTTAAATGCATGTTTCCTAAACTCTCAGAGTGTTGTGTATTGTATGTGATTGCTTTGTGTACCGTGTGTAAAACACCACTTTAGCGTACGTTTGGAAACAAAATTTTGACTGTTTGTTTTTCGGCAATGGTTGGAGACCATATTCGAGTACTAGGCGTTCTGTATGTATTCAGGTTTTAATATTCTAAGTTCCCAGAGAAAAGTGAGGTTAGAGCCTAGGTATCACAACAGAAACCTAATTCGCTGTAACCTATAGCTCTGATACCAATCTGTCACACCCCGAAATTTATCAGAGCTGGCGTGACTGGACTGGACTGGTATCTTCATTGCATAGCGGAAGCAAATACGCTAAGTCTTTCTAGAAATTGAACGCCACTAAGTTCATAGTTTGTTTGTAAAAGATTTGAAATAAATCTTTTGAATAACCGGTTTGCGAAATAATATTGAGAAAACGAATTTAGAAATCATTTTCTTGCCAAGTCATATGGAAACTTTGCATTTGTAATGCATTATGTTCATAAAAACCATGTATTTGTAAAGTCTTGTATTTGTAATGTTCGTATAACCGTCAATGCCCACCCTGACTTTGACTCCATACCCGCATAATCCAATGCTTTGAATTTTGTATAAAACATGGTATTTAATTTGTATGAACATGTATTTTTTTTTGTAAGTATATATGTCCCTGGTATGTAGCAAATAAGGAAATAAAGAGATCACCAATGGTTTGCAAGGCCATTGATATGTGTGAAGTGCAGTAGGAAGACTCAAACCTAGCAGATTTTGCGTCGGGCTCAAAGTCACCCCGAGGTCCGTTCTGTTGGGCCTGGGGCTGGGCTCGCTACGCCCAAATAGATCTACCGCTTACGACCCTCGGTCCTACAATGAGTATTAATGGCCTCCAGTTCCCGCCTACCCACTCACATGATCTATGTAGTAAACCCTCCTTAAGCTAACCATACCATGTATAAAAATGTCTGTAATCCTTTTGTAATATGTCTATATGTATGAAAATCCCTGGTCTCCCCGACCGAATCCCTGGTCTCCCCGACCAATTCCCTGGTCTCCCCGACCGTAAATCATTCACATTTCGAAATTAAGCATTTGTTTTGTAAAAACCGGTATATTTAGTATAATCCCTTCGTAAACCATATGAGTTCCTCGAAATCAATTCGTAATATGATTTAGAAATACGAGTTTTGCGTTCGTTCAAAACTTTGTATGTTTTTGCAAAACTTGCATGTCTTTCCACCCCGAAAACATTTATAAAAATGTAAAGCCGTAAAAAGTAGGGTTATGAACTCACCTGAATATTCCTGTGCAAAGCTAGCTATAGACGACTTTGTGATGTCGGTTCCAAGACGAGACTCGCTAGCGTGCGTTCTACAATATTCCTAACACGGAATATCTAATAAGTTTCTAATTTAAATGTAGCTAAACTACGTGTCATCGAGCTCTACCGAATCGTTGACTGAGCGATTCGACGATTTGTTGTTAAGTTAATGGAAATGATTAGGTCATACTTGATAAGTATCGTTTATCGTCGATAATAACCAATAAGCCTTGAAAAGACTTGATTCTCGAGATATTAGAAATAAATAAATATTTATATCGAAACATATAAATATATTGTTAAGATCGCTAGTCGTCCCGAGAAGTCGTACGTGTATAAAAGAATATTTATACAAAAATAATATATGACAAACTCGTATGATATATCGCGTATGATATTTGTCGAAATATATGTAGATGCCGTTTAGGCGCTTTAAAATAAATATAAAAAGTTATATTTATTTAGTAAAAGAATCGTTTATTTGAAGCCTGAAATAAATAGATAATCTATATCTATTTTATAAAAGGATTCGTGATGTGCGAACTTTAAAATAAATATATAAGCTATATTTATTTTTATAAAACGAATGCTTGTCGTTTAGTGTTCCAAATAAATATATAAACTATATTTATTTTAGTAAAACAATTGTCGTGTCATTGGGTATTCGAAATAAATATATAACTATATTTATTTTACTAAGAGGATCGTCGCGTCGTTTGAGTGTTCAAATAAATATACAATATATTTATTTTTATGAAAAGGAGTCGTATTATTCGACATTTGTAACAATATAAATGATTTTGTTGATTTAATAAAAGTTTTGTCAAATTTTCGAAGTTTAAAATAATGTAATAATTATATTTATTAGTTAAAATAAATTTCGAATCGTCGTTTTTGTAAGTTGTATCGTGTCGTAGAAAGTAATATACACTTGTGACTTGTTTTTATAACATCCGTTTGTGTTTGATAGCTTTCGTCTTAAAATAAAAACACTTTAGTTTTACGGATTTTATTCTCGAAAAACAGGCAGAGTTTCCTCTGTTTTTGGACGCCCCCGACAACACAAGTTGTCGTTATATCTTCAAAAATTCAACAAGATTCAATAATAATCACTTTATATAAACGAAATACTAAATAACACCAAGTAAATAGTAACTAAAAATTCGTTAATTTGTTCGGTTTGAGCTCGTATTTCACGTAAACCATTAAAACTATGTTCAAACGTAAATATAAATCCCAATGTTAATTATTTACCAAATATATGTGTCGAAAAGCTGAGTTGACCGACCGAGTTGACTCGGTTGACCGAGTCAACCGAAACCGAGACTGAATCGGACCGCTTGCTAACTTGCCTCACGGAACCCGAGCCGAAGCAGCTTGACCCGAGTCGAACATGAATCTGTTGACCAAAGTTTGACCTGAAGCTGGGTGTTGACCGAATGATGAGTTGACCCGCATCACTGAGTTGACTCGCTAGCTGGGTTGACTCGCTGACTGAGTCAATCGAACCGCCTGTCCAAACCGAACCCGAGACTTCTAAAAACTGAATCGAACATCAACAACATTATCTTTCATCAGTCACCATTACCCTTGACATCATCAATATCAACCGAACCTGCCGGAAATAACCGTTGATCTCTAAAGATCTGAAAAAAAAGAAAGGAGATAGAGGAGAGTCGATAGCACTGACCGTAGAGGACCTCGAACCAAGTCTGCAACTGTATAACCACCATCTTCATCGGTGAAAAACAAAACCCGTCAGACCTTGACACGAACCACCGGTCCGAGACATAACCCACCGGACCTTGACACGAACCACCGGTCCGGGACATAACCCACCGGACCGAGATGCAAACCACCGCCACCGCTGCACAGCCGATCTTCCGCCGGCTCCTTTACCGCCATATCCCTCTCTCTCTCGTCTCGTTTCTCTCTTCAACTGTCGCTCACCACCACCCGACTGTGGTGGTGGTCGTTTCTGCTCAATCGAGGGGGTGGGGGTGTACGGCTGAACAACATCACCACTGCCACCGCCGTGAGAGGCGGCGGCTCCGCCTGCCGGAGATCGTCGGAGAGGGGGGGGTTGTGGGTGTTTGGTTGTGTGTTGAGTGAGGTCAAGAGAGAAGTGAGGGGGAAAAATGGTGACCTTGTGGTGTCTGCACATGTATTCGAGAGAGAGAGAGAGAGGTAAGGTAAATGTGGTGTGTGTTTGTTACTCTGATATGTTTGTATGAGAATGAGAATAGGAGAACTATATGTTCTTTATTTATAAGCAGACTTGGGTTTTGTGGGTTTTGGGCTTGGGCCCAAGGCCCACAAGGCCAATCCCCGTGTTTAGTGGACCGTAATTCCCCACGAGGCCTGTTTTAGAGATCCGGACACGTAAAAAAAGAAATGTCGTAATTCATTATTTTAGGGTCATCATATGTAGAAATAGTGTCGATAATCGTTATTAAATCGCGTACACTAGTCGGTTTCGTTAAAATCGCGTAAACCGCGTAGTTTTGTCGTTCTTAGTCCGTTTTTCAATCCGTTTTCTACTACGGATATTAAAATTTAAAAAAGACGCTAAATATATAAAAATATATTAATATCAAGACGAAATTCGAGTCCAGAGCTTCCGTTTCGTCGTTGTTTGTCGGTGCGTTACTGTTTCCGCGTTCTTCGTTGGCGTCTGCGTTTTGTGTCGTTCTGAAGTCCAATAAATTTACAAAAATTAATTTATTGAATATAGAATATTGATAGAAAATCCGTATTTGTCGGCGTTGTCAGTATTTCGTATGGTTTCGTTTCGTTATCGCTTGATATTCAGCAGATTTCCCGTAAATCACCGTATGCGCACTGTATAGTCGAATAAACGTTCCTGGGCACTCCAAAGGCTTAATTAAGTTAATTTGCACCATAAACACTATTTATTATCGCGTTAATCACCTGTTAATCACGTAATTTAGGGCCGTAAATCCTCGGTTGTCACATCAGCGCACCTTATACTCAACAACAGAATGGAGTCGCAGGAAGAAAGAACAGAACGCTGATTGTAACGGCGAGAACGATGCTTGCTGATTCCAAGTTACCGATCAATTTCTCGGCAGAAGCAGTATCAGCCGCTTGCTATACACTCAACAGGGTACTTACTGTGAAGAAGCATAACAAGACATGTTTCGAGTTGATCAACAACCGCAAGCCTAATCCCGAGTATTTAGAGCCGTTCGGGTCTCCCTGCACTGTTCTAGATCCCGATGGCAAATTTAGATCAAAGAGCATAGAAGGTATCTTTGTGGGGTATGCCAGTCCACTCAGAAGAATCTTTGTTCCAAGTCTCAAGCGGATCATCGAAGCACAACATGTTGAATGTCAAGGCTATACTATGCCTCCACAAAAGCCCGCAGACTCATGGCGATACAACTACGATACCTTATGGGATTCATTCGAGTTAGAAGAAGAGCCAGAGTTCTTTGATGATTTGGGTATTTTAAGAGAATCTGAAGCATCTCAGGAAAGATTCCCAGCAAGGTCTTCTAGACATCAACGACAAACTTCCAATGATGATGAAGCTGGTCCAAGTCATACTGGAGAGAATGATGAAGTTCAGCAAACTCCGACTACTTCAGAACGCGAACCTGCTCCTGAAAATCAGACGACAATCAATGATGAATTAGAATCTGATGATATTCCTACTTTTGACCGTGGTGATTCAGAGTCTGAGGTGGAGCAAATCCAATCTTCAGATCAGACAATTCTTGACAATGAACAAGTTACGGATCAGAACGTTACTAATTTGGAAGGCGAGGTGGATGTTCCTGGCGAAGTTATGCCGAGGACTCTTTCATACCATCTAGAAGATTTGATAATAGGAGAGCTGCAGTCAGGCGTTCGCACCAGAATACAGATTGACCATGGCCTTACTTGCTTTTATACTAAAGTTACTCCTTTACAAACTGAATTTTCACTCAGTTGTTTCATTTCGCAGATTGAGCCGCGAACCTATAAGGAAGCACTGGCAGAAGATTCATGGGTCAACGCAATGCAGGAAGAGCTGAGTCAGTTTGAAAAGCTTGGTGTATGGAAGCTGGTGGACCTACCTGATGGACATAGGAAAATAAACACGAAGTGGGTGTTTAAGTGTAAAAGAGACGATCGAGGAGTTATTGTTCGTCACAAAGCTCGACTCGTGGTCCAGGGTTTCAGTCAGCAAGAGGGGATAGACTTCACAGAAGTTTACGCTCCGGTTGCTCGTCTTGAAGCTATCAGAATTTTCCTAGCGTTTGCTTCTTGGAAAAGATTTAAAGTATATCAGCTAGATGTCAAGTCGGCATTTCTCTACGGCAAGGTGAAAGAGGAGGTTTACGTTGGTCAGCCACCAGGCTTCACCGACCCAATTCTTAAAGATAAAGTTTACCTCTTGGACAAAGCGTTGTACGGCTTGCATTAGGCCCCAAGAGCCTGGTATGAGACGCTCTCTCAACATTTGCTTGCCAATGGGTTTATCCGAGGCATGGTGGACGCTACTCTTTTCATAAAAGAAGTCAATGGACATCTTCTGATAGTCTAGATTTACGTTGATGACATTATTTTCGGGTCGACAAATGAAGAACTCTGCAAAGATTTGGAGAAAGTGATGAAGCAGAAGTTCGAGATGTCTTCAATGGGTGAGATAAAGTTCTTCTTAGGGCTCCAGGTCGATCAAATGCCTGAAGGAACCTTCATACATCAGACAAAGTATGTTCACGACGTTCTAGAGAAATTTGGGATGTCAGGGACTGCTCCAATGTCCACCCCGTTAGCAACGAATCATGGTATCAACTCAGATCTCACCTGATATATTTTCGGGTCGATGAAATGCTATATCGCTCCATGATTGGCTCGCTAATGTATTTGAGAGCATCAAGGCCTGATATAATGTACCCAACCTGCCTCATGGCCAGATATCAATCAAGTCCCAGAGCTTCACATATGTCCATTGTCAAGAGGATATTACGTTACCTGAAAGGAACTCCAAGCTTGGGGTTGTGGTATCCAAAAGATGGTAACTTTACGCTCGAAGGGTACTCTGATTCTGACTTCGGTTGCTGCAAAGTCAATGCTAAATCAACAACTGCAGGATGTCAATTTTTCGGACCCCGACTGGTCACATGGCAATGTAAGAAGCAAACCTCTGTTGCTTTATCAACATGTGAAGCAGAGTATGTATCTGCCAGCAGCTGCTGCTCTCAGATCCTATGGATTCAGCAACAGATGCGCGACTACGGTTTGCAATTTCTTACTTCACCTATTTTTGTTGATAATGAGGCAGCAATAAACATAACGAAAAATCCGGTACATCACGCTAAAACCAAACATATTGAAATTCGTCATCACTTCATCCGAGATTGCTTCGAGAAGAAGTTGATACGAATTGACAAAATCCACACCGACGAACAAAATGCAGACTTGCATACCAAAGCTTTTGATAGATCATGTTTTCAATATCTTTTAAAATTAAATGGTATGAAGCTGTTGTCGGATGCGGAGGAGTTACTTGGCGTTGATGAGGATACCACTGCAGATGATTTTGAGAAGCAGACTGCACTGGTTTGTCGTATTTTTAGTTGTTTTGGTATTTAGGGGGAGATAGATATATTTTCAGAAAATATAAAAACAATAAAAAATGCAAAAATCCAAAAACATGAGATGTTTTTCAATATCCAAAAACAATAGAAAACCGAAAAAGAGTTTGTGTAAAAAGGGGAAATGATAGTACATGAGCTTGACAGTTACAGTATGCTAAAGATATGTAATGTTTAAAAAAAAAGGTGTTAAGCAGTCTCGCTGATGATATGCCGGTAGGTTTTTATACATTTAGTAGATTTTTTCGGGATATAAACCTAAAATCATTTCTTGCTTATTACGTGGGGAACATCTCTCAGATATATAGGTAACCCCTGAATTCTTATTTGGAAGATTTTCTATTTCTGACATACTAGGTCTATTTGCTTAATGATATCTGGGGTATTATACCAGGACTTCTGATTTTTCGGAAGAAATAGCTTAGTCCTCGTATAATACTCTGCACTGCTTTAATCTGAAAGCCTACCCTCAGCATAAAAAATGATAAAACATTGAAAAATGCTAATCATGTGCTGTTGAAGAAAAGATCCCCAAACGGGACACACCGAAAGTCGAGCCATCATCTCTCTATCTGAACGGAAGTTCTAACCTGAGCTCTAATGGCCTCGCATTACCCGTTACAGATGTCGTTATTGTACGTTCACCTGTAAGACTGAATATAGAAGTCTGGATACGAGAGTATATTCTGAGGTGGGATACGCACATAAGTTAAGCTACTAAAACACTAATTCGTATCCTGAATAAGTTGAAATATGTGTGAAAACTTAAAAGGATCAGTATATCGGCAATCTAAGTGAATTTTTTAATACTTAGTGTGTAAACAAGCTCAACGGTACTTGTAACTTGTCGGTAGCTGATATGATCCCCTAACACGCTCACCAAAATATGTTTGTAAATAGTTTATTTTTACTGAATTTCATTTCATTTCTATTTAGCATCTAAACCCAAAAAGATTTCATAGTTTTCTAGTTTAAACTTTCCTAAAATCCCAAAAAGATTTTACATTTTTGCTTTAAGTTTCTTGACAAACCAAGGTAGAAAGCTGATCTTCAGACTCGCAGTCATGAAGCAGAGCAGGAATTTTCTGAACTGGACAACAGGGTTGGGAGCTAACCTTGAAAAACTTGGTAAAATTCAAAGTCAAAGCAAGTTCATTAAGTTGACACTTGTAAATTTTCACCAAAAATGAGTTTGAAAAATTTGAACAAATTGTCAGTTGTTTCGTTTCAGGTCAACCAAGGTCATTAACTTGGACTTGGTAGAAAAATTAAGTGCCTAGGGTCATTAACTTGGACCTAGATACTTAAGTGGATTTCTAAAACTGACCAAATCTGATAAAACGGTAAAAATTCAAAAGGTCAAAACATCAAAAGTCAAAGAGAGGTGTTTGGATCGGATGACAATCCGATACTTGGTCACTACTTTATATAGAGGTCAATGCTTTCATTCAAACCTTTACTCGTTTGAGCGACCATCTGATACTCTCTCAAACCTTCTCATTTTCTTGATCTGATTATTCACATTCTTGCTTTCCACACTTCATTGGATTGTTGGCACACTCAACCTTCACAATGGGAAATGTAAGATTTCAAACTTTTAACTGTTCAATTTGAAGTTTTTGATGATATTATTGTGTCGGCGACTGTTCAGATCATATTTCTTAGATCTAGGCATTTCTGATGATGTTTGATAGATTTTGAACATAGGGCTTTGTTCACGGGCCTTAGATCTATAGGTTTACCTTCTCAATTCGTGCAAAAACTTTATTAAAAATGATGATTTGTAGACTAGAAGGTGTCGGCAGTCGGTATGAATAAAGTCGAATTAATCCTAATCTAGGCAGTTTTAGAGAAAATTGAACATAGGGTTTTGATCGTCGGCGAAATATCTACATGGATTTGTGTTTAATTTTGTGTTGAACTTAGAATTTTTTTTTGATGTTCATAGGATGTTCAACTGTTCTTCATTGATCAAGGATCGAGTGGCAACTCGATCAGATGGCAATCCGATCGGATGACCATCCGATCCAATGCATTTCATAATTAATATTTTTCTAAGTGTTTGTCTTGGAATGTGTGCTTTATCTGTTAAAGTTGTTTGGTTGGATAGTATGGCATCTTGATCGGATGGCAATCCGATCGGATGGCCATCCGATCCAAAGAACTTCATGTTTGAAATATATTCTAAGTACTTGTCTTGAAAATTGTACCTTAACTGTTCACAACATGGTTTGGATAGAATGGCAACTCGATCGGATGACAATCCGATCGGATGGCCATCCGATCCAAAGCAAACATTTATTGAAAAACAGTTCATCTCATGCCAATGATCGAATGGCAATCCGATCGGATAACAATCCGATCGGATGGCCATTCGATCCACATCACATAATGACAAAATTTTTCATCAACTGTTCAAACTTGTCATGGATCGAGTGACAATCCGATCGGATGACAATCCGATCGGATGGCCATCCGACCCATATCACTCACTCTAGAGAGTTGCCTTGTCAAAGGAGCTTATTTGTTTGTCACTTGGATTGAGTGACAATCCGATCGGATGGCAATCCGATCGGATGGCCATCCGATCCATATGCACATAGCATGACTGTTCATTAAATAAGATGGTTCATCGGATCGGATGGCAATCCGATCGGATGACCATCTGATCCTCAGTACTGCACATAGTGTGAACTTCTAGAGTTAGAAAAATTTTGAAGTTTTAAAATTTTGTCACATTTCATTTCTTATCTCGAACTTTGTGCAAACACTAATGATTGTTTATTCTTACAGGAAAGAGCATCAGACTTGGATAAATCTCACAATATTTACTGTCTGTTGGACGCACATTATACAGACGCAACTCCGTTCAAAGTCATGGCAAAATTTTTGAGGGAGAGTAAGATTAATAAGGCCTTAACCGATAGAACAATAGTATATGAATCACATGTCAGAAGGTTTTGGAGTTCGGTGAGGTATGTTGAGGATGAAAAGATAATTTGTTCAGCTGTTAGAAAGAAGGACGAGAATGGTTAAGATATAGATGTTGAGATTAAGTTTGATGTGGGAGATTTAAGAAGAGTTTTGGAGTTAGGGGACAGTGATAATGATCCTACCATTATTCCTGAACGATTATGCAAGGGTTTAAGGTGCAAAATGGGTTTTACAGGACATTTGAACGGGAAATATCTTAAGACTATGTTTAGCCCACCATATAAGTTCCTAATTCACTGTGTAGTGCATGCTTTGTCACATCGAAAGGGAGCTTATGATGAAACATCAGACTATATCATGAATATCATTACATGCTTGGTGCTGAACAGACCATATAATGTATCTCAAGTGATATTTGACCATATGGTAGACAATATAGGAAGTGGAAGTGGTAAGTACATTATGTAGCCCAGGTTTATCCAAATGATGATAGATGATCAAATTAAAGACCTTCCAAAGGATCCTACTGATACATTAATACTACGAAACATGACAACTCATACTTTGAGCAGATTAACTTCATATAAAGGTCCAAAGAAAGATGATCCTGAACCAAGGGCAAGGAGAATGATTTGCAAGATTGATAATCCAGGATATATTGCTCCTGAAAACGATGCATGGAGACATGAAAACAACAATTCAAAGAATGAAGATGACAGGATGAGGGAGATGCATGAGAAAAAGCTCAGATATTGGTTTGTGAAGGACGGGAAGAGAAAGAGAACACCAAAGACATCCCCAGCTGTATCTGCTCCAAAAGTGTCAACACCTAAGATAGTTATTAAGGGTATAGTTGAAAGGGGGAGTCATAAGAGAAATTAGATCCTTAAATGTTATGTTATTCTAATGAACGTTCAATGCTTGTTTTGCAGGGCCTTCAAGGGAATCACAATCAAGATTGATAGATGAACCAGTGGTGAATCCAGCTGATATATGTCAAGAAGGTATTGATTTGACGAAGGTGACATTTGAACAATACATAAAGCATACTGAAGCTACAGTTGCAAAAGATCAAAGTACAAGTGTTCAAACTGAAGCTGCAAAGAATGTAGAGCCTGAAGGTGTTGTTCATGATGATTCTAGTGATGCTGACGATGAGTTTACTGAAACGGAGTCTGAAATTGAAAGAATAGGTTTTGGGAAAGTTCAGTTGAAGAAGAAACCCCAGAAAAAGAAGAAGAAAGGATCTGATGACGAGGATTCTACTTACATGCCAAAAGCTGAAGAGAAAAAGAAGTTAAGGATAAAGCGTAAAGCTGTTCAAACTGGCATCATTCCAAGGAATGTAAGGGCAAGGAAAGGAGGTGCTTCTCTGCCAGAAAGCCAAAGTGGGAAGAGTGAAAAGCATGTGACAACTTCAAAGGGTCTTGAAGCAGTAAAAGAACAACATGTTGAAGTTCCTAAAGAGCCAGAGGTACAAAGTGTTGAAAAGCCTGAAGTTCAGAAGAAAGTAGGTGATGATGATGATGTTGAGATCATTAATCAAAGGATTCCTACACCACCACCAGAAAATCCTGATGCTGCAGAGTCTTCACAACCAAAGAATACTGTTCTTCCAGGTCTATTTGAAGGCTTTCCAAATATTCGAGCGGAATTCAAAGATGACATTCTTTCTGGTGATGAGTTCGATATGTTTCATGATGCATCTGTCAAAGCTTTGGAGAAGAAAGTTAGTATTCTTGAGAAAGAAAAAGCCAAGGCAGAGGCTGATCGTGATAAGTTAAAGAAGCAACTTAAAGAGTTGATGAAAGTGAATGAAGAAATAAAGTCTGTCATGATCAAACAAGCGAAGAAGATAAAGAAAATGGAAGGAGATGTTGATGATAATGCTCAGCTCTTTGAACAACTTTCAATGGAGATTACTGATCTGCATCTGAAGAACAAGAAGTTGAATGATATAAATCAGACACTAAATCAATTGATAAAAGAACTCCATGAAGCGTCTGGAAATGAATTTAAAGCGATAAAGCTTGAGATGGAAGCACTGAGAGCTGATAAAGCAGTGAAGGATGAACACCTTAGTATGTTATATACGATGATGGAACATCATTTGGGCATCGACTTTCATTCTATCTACAACAACATAGAGATTCAGAGGGTTGAAGAGAGAAGAATTGCCAGGGAAAGAGAGTTGGCTCATGAAGCTACTTAGAGAAGGGAAGGATTGGTTATTGATACAGAAGAAACACTTGGGTCTTCAAGCCAACCTGTAGCTGGTGGATCTTCAAGTCAAGCTGATGTTGAGATGGTAGATGCTGAAGCTGATCAAGCTCAAGGGTTTGTACTTGTTGGTGAAGGTACTCCTCTGTCATATAACTTTGATGATATTATTCGTATGGTCAGAGTTGAACAACGAAAAAGGAAGTCGAAAGAACCTGAAATGTTGTTAATAAGATGGAAAGAAGTAGAAGAGGAAGAGAAAGAAGATGAAGAGTTAGAAGACGTGCTTGATGCAGTTGATAATTATGATCCTTCATGGGATGAGTTCATAGACAAAAAGTATGATGATGATCAAGGGTTGTCGGGATTATTGATTGTGAACCCCTCTGTTCAATAGAATATAGATGACTTTATGAATGACGAAATCAACGAACAAGAGGAGGATCAACAACAAGAGTCTTCTTCATTAGGAAAGAAACATGCTGACCAAGTATTCCTCACATAACCAACTGTTATTTACTTGAATGCTAGAGTTGAGGGGGAGATAGAGGTGCCTAGGTCCAGGGCTGAAATGTTAGAGGAATTGGGGTTAGACGACGAAAAATTTAAGTTTGATATTGAAGATGAAATCCCATCATCGCCTGAGAAAGAGTATAAGTTTAAGTATGCTTATGAAGCCGATAATTACAATGATGTAATAGTTGAAGATGGTTCGGATAGTTCTGAAGACAATATGGTCTTTCATTATTCTGGAGTTGATGAATCATTTCCGACACTGACTGAGATGTTTAAAGAGCAAAATGAAGATGAGTTGCGAAGGAAAGTAGTTGAAAAGATAACAAATGAAGGGATTCCGAAGGTTATTCCACGAGAGACTCTATCGGAAGAAAGAAATGGTTTAAGATGATGCCCAAGGAGAGGAAGTACAGGAGACCTCTTCAATACTTCACGCATAATGCTGATTTAACTTTGGGAGACATCTTATCATGGGGCTATCTGGAAGATCTGAAGGTCTATGCTATCAGACAGGAAATGGGGGTTCAATACTTTGAATTCCTATCAGACATTAAAACCCTCCCGTGGTGGGATGTTGAGGAGTTAGTCCAGACAAAGAACATAAAGCAGTTTTATCATGGCTTGGATGTAAAGCAACATGATCAACACTTGTGGGATTACATTAAGCTGCAAGCAAAGGCAAGATTTCCATATTGGAAGACGCAGTATCCAGAACAAGATATACAAGTTGATCCAGTCACAGGTGAGAAAGATATTACATTGATAATAAAGCCGCCGCGTTGTTTGAAAAATATGCTGCTACGTTCTATGGAGCAAGACTTCTACGAAGACTTTAAGGGTTGGATGTACAACCAGAGCACAACGGAAGCGGTAATCTCTTTGTATGACAAGAAATCTGGAGATTCAAGGAGGATCAGCGTGTTGGATCCTATGTGGCTTGTAAACTGCTCAAAGAAGGATATAGATTGCTTACTCTACAATAAGATAGGGTATGAGAAGCCAAACAAAGTCCAAGCTCTGCAATATCAGAAATTAGTGGATCTGTGCTACGCAAAAGATATTAACTCTGGCAGATACTGGAAGTCAAAGTGGAGAGACTTAGAGATTGATGAATTTTTGAAGAGTTATAAGCGTAGTGAAAGATTTAAGGTAATTGCTGAAAAAGCTGTGAGACTTGGAAGGTACAAGCTGTTGAGACCTCCTTCAACTGACCAGACACCAATTGAAAAGGAAGAAAACAAGATCCCAAGGTGGGATAGGAAGCGTGATGGTGATCTAGAGTATAGAAAATACTGGAATGAAGTTGGAAGGCCTCTTAGGCGAGAGATGCTTGAAGAAAGAGAGGAAAAGAGACGTCAGAAAGCAAAGGAGCGAAGACGCAGCAGGAAGACAGAGTAAAGACTATGCAGGAAGGAACTACAGCTACATCCAAGGGGGAATCTGTTAGTACATATGTCTGTAGCTTCTGTCTGCATCGAGTCTTGTATATTTTGTGCTGTGTATGTATTTTTTGTATATGTTTGTATATGTATGTTAGTGTCTAGACAATGCAGGGAATGGCGCGTAGATGTTAAAGTGAAATCCATCGGACGACGAATGTCATCCGATCGGATGGCCATCCGATCGGATGACCATTCGATTGGATCACCATCCGATCGGGTGACACTTTTAGCTTCCCTGGTTGCCTATAAATAGTAGGCTAGTGCATTGGGTTTAGGACCTTTTGCTGAACTTGTAGCGAAGCTCTGCTAGTCTGAAGTTCTACCGGATCCTCTGTATTTTCACCATCTTTGAATAGAATTTAGACGCGTTAAACGTTGAACTTGTCGTTGTTGATTCTGTGACATTATCAAGGGATTCGGCACCTTGATTCTGATCGATCCAGCCACGTTCTACTCGAACAGATCCTGAGATAAACGGCCTAACACCTTACAATCAAAAGGACTAAAAGTCAGTTGGTCAATGTTTCCCGAAAAGAACAGAACGATATAGATCATAGTCAGTTACATGAGACCCACTCACATTGTTTCAGAAGCATCTTGAACTGTCCAAATGCTAATCAATCTTTTCTCCTCCTGCTGCCACAATTGTTGTTCCAACAATTTTATGCATATAAAATTTCATGGAAAAAGCACTGGATACAGCAACCTATCAAGTTCCATCACCGAAAATTTAGTCGGTATCAGTTGGGAATGTAATATTTGTATTGGTCATGTTAGTTCGGGTTTATTTTGCTCATATGTAAAATTAAATACTTAACTAACTCGAGTGGAGACGTATACCTTCCAGAACTGTGAATATGTGGTTAAACAAATTCAGCGGCTTCGACTTCTCTTAATTGACATGAGTAAGTTAGAATCAGCTTTGACTCGTCTCCAAACTGTCCTGTAGTCCCCTTGGCAACTTCCAACACCACCACATGTATCACCATTGCAGATCACCACTATCTGTTACTTGTTCCAGTGGTATCTACCATCAAAATACGCATAATTGATGTTGAAAATGAGTCAAACCACTTTTTTCAAAAAGTCAGTTTGGCCAAAGTCAAACCACTGTTTGCAAAAAAACTCTGTTTGACCAAAGTCTGTTTGACCTTGGTCAAACCACTGTTTGCAAAAAAAAAGTATGTTTGACTAAAGTCAAACAATTGTTTGCAAACTATGATCCTTAGCATTCAAAAGTCTGTTTGACCAAAATCTGTTTGACTAGCGTCTGTTTGACCAAACTCAAACCACTGTTTGCAAAAAAGCAACTAGTGTTTTCTCCACAAAACGCTGTTTTAACCTAACAGTGGTTTCAAACATCTATTTTCATCCATCTGTTGACCAAAGTCAACAGATGTATCAACCACTATTTTATTTTCTAATATCTGTTCAAAACAAACAGAGGTTTCAAAACATAAAACAGACCTTTGCCAAATACATGTTTCACAACAAACAGAGGTTTATATATGGTGTTCGAATTAAAACCAGATAAAAAGGACTCTTCATATAAAACTTAATAGTTCTTCAACCATTTAAAACCTTCATTTTTGTAAGAACATTGATCATTAATCATTAATCATAATGAGAAGATGCATAAATTCGGAAAAAAAATATATTCAAATACCTCAAACATTAGATCCTCGATCTGCGAAAAGGACATGTTTGCAGCCATCATTCTTGCCAGTAAGAAAACATCCCTTGTTACCTTAGGAGTCACTCTTGGATTACCTGTATTTACGACAAACAAATGTTATTCGATTACGTATTCCATTTTAAGTGTATATGTAGCTTAAAAAATTGTATTATAACATACTTGTCAAGCGAGCCGACGGTTTTCTCATCTGGTTCATTATAACAACTTTATTAATGGTTTTTCCAACCTACGCTTTAGCAGTTACCTTCATTTTAGTAAGAACATTGATCATTAATCATTAATCACAATGAGAAGATGCATAAATTCGAAAAAAAATATATTCAAATACCTCAAACATTAGATCCTCGATCTGCGAAAAGGACATGTTTGCAGCCATCATTCTTGCTAGTAAGCAAACATCCCTTGTTACCTTAGGAGTCACTCTTGGATTACCTGTATTTACGACAAACAAATGTTATTCGATTACGTATTCCATTTTAAGTGTATATGTAGCTTAAAAAAATGTATTATAACATACTTGTCAAGCGAGCCGGCGGTTTTCTCTACGGGTGCATTCGATGAATTCATAGACTCAGTCGTCGATTTTGAAGATTTTTTGCCCCAGTAACGCAATGGAGACCAGAACTATCCTCTGGCGCCTTAACCTGACTTGTACAAAACATAAACCCTGGCAAGGGATTGGAAGTTTTGCATTTTGCAACTGATTATTGAACTATAACGACTATTGTTATACCAAGAGTAAGTTTTTGATGTTTCTACTTATGATGAACCGATCATAGGCAATCACACATTAGACGATACCAGTTCTTTTCAACTTCTTTTCCTTCACTTTCTCGACGGTGACGTCCAAACTTCACCAAACTCAGCACAATCTATTTCAACAGTAGTAATTGCCATTGATGGCAATTATATAGGTTTAATAATCATCAGTTCTAAGGTTCACAGATGATAGACCTAACATAATTGTCAGACAACAAAAAGTACAAACATATCCTCACGTTATCTTTAATAATCCGCATAAGTTTTTAATACAACTGGTTAGCTAGTATCACATAATCACGTTAAAAACAAACACCCAAACACCATTTTATTCCGTATTGCAGTTTTTTCAATCAAAGTTTCTTAGTTTTTGGTATCAAAGTTTCTTAGTTTTTGGTACGGTTCAAAAGGGACATCTTTAATAATCATTAATCAATCTTTCCTAAATCTTATTGCCTTAACATTTTAGAAGCCATATGGAGTAAGTAGTAACAACTCACATATTACACAATAGCAATAAGTCAATAGTAAGTTTTCAAATAAAAAATGTTAGTCAAAAGGAGAGGTATTTTACCAGTTTACCCTATGATATTCTCTTCAAAATCATCCTTCTCTTCATGATCTCCTTGTCTGTTCATCGCATTTAATTCAACCTAAAAAGTTATTAGAACCACGACATTGGCAGGAAGCTTCAAAGTCAGAGAACAGCATGGATCACAAAACATTTCTAGTTGTCAATAAAAAATAAGTTAGCTCATAGTCAAACCTCTTGATGTAACGCAGTTGACTATGGTCAACAGGCTCAAAGTCAAATGTGGTCGGTTCCTTCCATTCTTCATTAGGCGCCACTGGCATTATCACAAGATGAAAAATTGGTAAAAAGGTATCAGAAATTAGATGTCTCTCAAGCAGGGTTCTTTCCATTACTAAAGTATAACTGTATATTTTTTCAACAACACCTGTGTTCTTATTTTCATAGAAAAGATAGAAAATTCGGTTTAACCGTCTACTTTGAAATCTTCAATAGGATTTTAGTTCAGATTTTACTTCAGTTCATTTGTATCATTTTATTAAACACCTTTAAACATAACTAATCTTCAAAGTTTGACATGTTAAACTTTTCTTAGAATTATTAGGTTCTAACCCCTTTGACCCGTTAAGCTTTTTGTGACATTTGTGCTCTGTAAACACTGTACGATGAAGAGCAATATCAGTTATCAAAGAAACAATGTTTTTTGGTCTCTATATTTGTGTATTTGTGTTTGACAATTTCACGTTTTGCTTCTAGTTCGATTTCAAAACTTTTACTCGCTTTCTAGACAGTTATATGCAAACTGTTACGTAAACGTGATTAGTTTAATGCGACAAACACTCCATAATAGTGATATAAGCTTAACATACCTTAAATATCCATTACATAACTTAGAAATAAGTTTTGAAGGGTTTGGTGTGTCAAAAACAAGTTTATTCGATCACAGGGACTATTTGCGACAAACTACAAAAGTCTGCCGATTCGTATAACAACGTACACTCCAGAACAAGATCATAAGCTAAACATACCCTAAATATCCTTTACATACCTTAGAAATAAGCTTTGGAGGGTTCGGTATGCGAAAATGCGCTTATTTGATCAATAGGGACTAAAAGCGTCAAAAAGTGCATAAGTTTGCATTTACGCGCATATCTTACGTTCTGACCATATCCGGACATCCAAAAATTTTTGTAATCATTCAAATATTTTATTTTAGTGATTGGAATGCAATAATACCATTCGTCGCGTAATTTGGATCGTTTTCGCGTCCGTTAAAGTTTCGTCGTAATTAACCGAATAACGCGACCGTACGACCAAACAAACCGACATCCATGATATTTTCAAGCATATTTTAAGTTCCCTATGCTTTAACATCCTTGTAGAGCCTTGAAATGGGGTTAACGGGGGTTAAATACATCTAAAACCAAGTTTTAAACATGCATGGACCTGTTTTGACAGATTTGAAACTTCTGTTTACACTATGTCGCGCGGCGCGAAAGATGAGCTTGTCTCGTTCATGGGGCGCGACACCTATATCTGGCAGATTCAATGAATTGTTAAAAACAGCCTGCTGTCATTGTTTTTAACCATAGTTTTTGCATACCATGAGCTGGTTTGTGTGCTCCCCAAGTCCCCTAATAGGATTATAACATTTGTAGGGTCAAGATCATGCTTTGATCCATGCAAAAACGCTCGGCATTGATCAAATGGCTCATGATTTCCTTTAAATACCCACCTCTTTTGCTCAATTCATTACTCATTCCATTTTTTCTTACACTCAATCTCTGATTGGAAGCTCTCACAATTGTTGAAGGCATCCTACTTGAGTATTCTTAGTCTTCTTTTTTAGCCTTGAACCTTTGTAAGTGTTCTTTCATCTCTTGTTTATGTATTTAAGCAAGAAAGTCAAACAGTGTTTGACTTTCTACTTTGACCATGAATGGTCAAGACAAAGTTAGTTTGAACTTTGCAACGTGAGCATAATCACGATGGTTATAGTCCCTGGTGGCTATACCTACTGATTACCACGTTGATTGGTCGAAGTGACCAGTCAAAGTTTCGGTCAAAATGCACGATTATGTGCATTTTGCGACGAAACTATTTTCGGGTATCAAAACACTTTGTTTTGATATCAAATCATTTTTTTAACTTAGTTAAACATGTTTTAACATGTTTAACTCGTCACTTTTAGTTTTGTGCTTGTTTAGGGTCATAAGTCAAGCGGTCTAAACAACCGCTTAGACTTTCGAACCCGACCCGTTTGGTCAATCATTAGGATCTGACCAAACATATTTTGTGACCATAGTTATATAGGGAATAACCTTCCGAGGTTATACCTTATGGTCACTTAGTTTGATTTGTTGTATAATAGGTAGTTTATATGCCTTAGGAAAATGACCAAAATGCCCTTTTCATGCATAACTTGAACTTAAGCATATGTAACTTAATTTTTGACACCTTAACTGACTATGCAATGTTATTAAACATATTAGGGCATATAATACTTGTCATAGAACTAGTTAGGCTATTAGAATGCGTTTTTGCGCAAATGACGCGTTAAAGTAGCGTAGACTACCTTAACGGGTCATAAGCACTTAGGATAGGTTTCAATTTAGAATGTGGGCTTTGTTAAACCATAACACATGAGTTCCAATACTCATTTGGTTTGTGAAACCTCATTCTACCCGATGTCCCAATTTAGGTGTCGATTTATTAACATAGTGATCCGATTACTAGGTGCTACTTGAATTCCTTGATTTGCCCGAGCTTGTTAGTTCACTTAAATCGAGGATACTTTGCAATCTCAAGTGAGTACGTAGTTCCCCTATTTTACTGCTTTCAATTGTTTTGGGGTGATTCATATGTGCTACACGATTTCGATGTTTTCAAAAACGAATATTATGGTTTATATTAAACACAACGATTTCGATAATGTGAACGAACTTGTTGGGACATTATTACATAACACGAATGACATTCATTAGCTTTGGCTGAGCTGACCAGTAGTATGTTATGGTACCATAGGATCTGATAAATCCCGTTATCGAACTATCGCCATGGTTATGTATGGGGGTAATGTGGGTAACGATAGAACCTGATGATTGTTAACTTACCCTTTGGTGGTTTGTTAATACGAGTTGAATGATGGACGAGTCACACAGGTTTGAATGTGTTCCACAAGACGACCAAAAGTTAGTTTTCACAATTAAAATAAGAACGATTTGAACGATTGGAACGAGTTAAACGATTTGAACGATTGGAATGATTTGAACGATTTGAACGATTGAACGATGGTTTATAACAAAAACAAGATTGAACGATTTGAACGATTGGTTTTGATAACACGAACGATTGAAAACAAGTACAATTGAAGGATTGGTTTTTGGTATGTAATTAGATAACGGGACGGGTGTAATGTGATAAAAGCATGGTAGATACGCCGCTGATACTTCTTATATATAAGTGCTTTTATCATATTACATTCCGTGGCGTTATTTAGTTCACTTGGACGAATGATTTCAAACGATGATACGCAACGATGTTTACTAAATGATATAAACCATACGAGTTTTATTACACGAATGATTTACAATTTGGTTTACAAAGACAAATGTTTTAGTCAGGATTCATGGCAACGAGGTTTTATAAACTATAACCAACTCATTTTAAGTTGGTTAATCATATTACAATACAAAACACTTTTCAAAACAAGGTTTTCAATTATCGACTCTTGTAGTCGTATGAGTTATTGCAACATGTATACAAGCCATGAATTTGACACACTCACAAAACCTATGTGCTCACCGGCATTTCTTTGCTGACTTTATTTTCACATATGTTTCAGGTGGTGTTGTTTGATGATGTTGGTGATGACTAGGATGCATGCTCACATAGGATCGGACGAGGCCTTAGGGACTTAATAACAATGATAGATAATATATTGAACTTGTTTGTTTATACTTTAAGACAATGTTAAACGTTTAATAATTCAATAAAATGAAACTTTAATCCATGTGTTGTGAAACAATGATTCTGTTACTCCACTCCCCGACGTTTCCGCCGCGGTTTCGTTGTTTTAACGCGGTCGGGGTGTAACACTTTTGGCCCCTTCTTCTTTGGTATGGCATTCGTAACTCTTTTGAACACAATCTAAATGTGATTTGGTACACTTTCATATAATTATTAACATTTAAGCCTGCATAAACTTGGTTTAATCCTAATAGCCAAAAAGCTTACTCAATCTAGCAATTAAGTTTACTCAATCTCAAAATGCAAAATCGAATTATAATCATTGCAGATCTAGATCACAAATAATAAGTCAACCGACCTAAACTAAAACTAACAATCAACATAATTAATCACAAACCAATAACTACAACATTAACAACAAAGCGTACGATCTACTTCACCAAACACTTCCAAATCACGAAGATCTTCAAATCACAGTAAAAAGTATATATTGAACATATGGGACTAAAGAAGGGTCGAATTCCTTACCGCAACACTCGAATAGTAACGAAAATAAGAATTAACAGCAGCAATGGCCGATCGCCACCGGTAGTCGTCAATCACAACCTTTTCCCTCTAACAACAATCGAATGGCAGCTAAATGTCCTTGTTGAATAACCAAAGTATCAAGTGAAAGCACATAGAAAATATAATATAAAAAAAATCTAAAAGAGGTATGCATAGATGAAAATATAATATAAAAAATGATTACTCTTTTGCTCAGCTAAACGTCCTTGTTGAATAGTGAATAACCAAAGCATCAAGTGAAAGCTTCTTATATGCTCTTTCAATGTGATGTGTGTAAAATGCAACATATAAAATACATCATTTGAGGCATAAAACTAACCCTTTTTTAGTACTAATGTTGGAAAAAGTGTGCTTTTGTCTTCCTTTTGTATTTTCAGGATTAAATGAGCGTAAATGAACAAAAGGAACAAATATGCAGCAAAATCTAACATAAATACAAGAAAAGGAATAAACGTGGCATGCCCGACCCCTCGAGAGCATCTTCCAAAGCAAAAATAAATAAACAGAAGGCTGACCACGGCGCCGTGCCCAGTGGACACGGGGGCGTGGCCAAGTGTCTGCAGAAAAGATAAAGTTGTAGAAGCTTCTATTCCCAGCACGGGGGCGTGCCTAGCTCAACACGGGTCGTGGTCAACGCTAAGATTCGTAGAATCCAAGCAAATCTTGATAGTACAGATACGCTTCTGCACACGGGGCCGTGCCCAGCGGACACGTGGGCGTGTGGAGCTAATGCAGACAAATTGCAATTAATGAAGAAAGAGAAAGAGGATGGACACGGGGCCATGCCCAATGGACACGGGGCCGTGTCCGGGCTTCTGTGCAGGCTATAAATAGAGGTGCATGGTTCACTTCAAAGGCATCCCTTGGCAAACCACCTCTCTCTCACTTCACCCACACTCCACCACCATCACAACCCACATCCACCACCATCATTCATCATCCATCTTAGAGTGTGTGTAGTAGTCTCGGGATCCAAGATTGATAGTAAGAGTTCTTGACAATCAAAGGCCATGTTTGCCTAAGTCTCTTACATCACTTGGTGAAGACAAGCATTTAGTGTAATACTTTTGATTTTTAATCTTTTCGCACTTTTTATTTGGTTTTGTATTAATGACTTTAATAACTGGTTTCTTATGTTGAAGGTGAAACTTCCTTATCATTTATCCATGGTGTCTTGACGCTATTTTACTGTCTATATAAAATAAAAGATTTACACCATTCATATCTCTACGATCTATATAGAGATATGTTGGCTACCTGGTCGGGGGTTAAGGGAATGGTTTGGTAAGGTTCTTGCCTTGTTCAGTGTATAGATCCTGCAAGGACTTGGGTCAAGCTTACTAGGACCTCCTTCAATACCCACTGGTATTGGATGGCGGGGGTGCGAATGGCTTGTTCCCCTCATATATAAACTACTATTAATACATTAACCCGGCTACTTGGGATTGTATCCCTGCTGACTCAAACCACTTAGCCGAGGGTAACGTTACCTTCAAAAGAGGGGCCTACCACATTACGCATTAATAACTTAATTAATTATCTTTCAATATCCCGACCCTTTAGGATTGTATCCTTGCTTACTCAAACAACTGGGTTGAGGGTAACGTCACCTTCAAAAGAGGGGCCTACTACTATAACTAAGATAATCTATTAAAAAGTGTAAAAGTGCGGAAATCATCAAAGGTTACACTAAAGGCGAGTCGGATCCAAGTGATTCATCTTGTCTATCTGTTTTTATTTTATTTTATTTTTCAGCATTTTTAGTTTTTATTTTCATGTTTAAAACTTTTTCTAAAATTTCGATTTGATTAGACGTTGAGGATAAACCGGTACTAAAAGCTCTTGTATCCTTGGACGACCTCGGTATCTTACCAACGCTACACACGCATCAAGTTTTTGGCGCTGTTTACGGAGACACAAGGATTTTAAGAAAGCTTCAAATCGACGGCCTAATCAGTTTTTCAAAACCTTCTTAAAACGCGCGCACAATTTATTTTCATTTTAGGTAGTTTTTGCATTATAGTACACTGAACACGGGGTCGTGCTCACTGAACACGCCCCCGTGCTGCATTATTTTTACAAAACTCCCAGATACAGAGTCTGAACACGCCTCCGTGCTGCACAAAACCAGTCACTTTTATTAAAACGCCTAGATACAGAACCTGAACACGGGGCCGTGTCTAGCCTTTGTTTCCGTTTTTATTTTTGTTTTCTGGTCCCGAGACTCTGTTGTGGTCTGCTGAGTGATTCTTATGGATCAATACTCAGGGGATTACAACTATCACTATGAGGAGGATGATTATAGGGAAGACTATTTCACCATTTGTGGTAATCGTCATTCGGTACAATATTGTGACCTCTTTGAACCATCTCATTCATACAACTATATGAGGAGCCCAGGTACGAGCCATCCACTTCATATACATCCTATGAAGACCCAAGGTATGAACCTTCTCCCTCATACTCATATTTTGATAAACCATGGTATGAGCCTTCATACTCATACTTTGAAGAACCAAGATGTGAGCCTTCACCTCCATATGCTTACTATGAGGAACCATGGCGTTAAAAACCCACCTCATATGAGTATTATGAAGAACAAAGTTACGACCCTTATCCATTATATACTTACAATGAGGAACAATGGTGTGAATCATCTACCTCATATGAGTACCATGAGGAACCAAGGATCGAACTTCCGAATTCAAGCTTTGAGAATCCTTATTCGATCACACCTATAGCCGATAAGATAATAGAACACCTTAAAATTATCAAGCGTTGTATAAAAGAAGCCAGCGCAAGGGAAGAGGAATCCCGCGCAAGGGAAGAATTGAGTTGTAATAAAAAAGAGATAGTTGAAAAGGTAAAAATAGAAAAGCAAATAAGTGAAAAGCCGACACATGAGTTAAACAACGAAAAAGGTGAGTCCATTAACGTTAAAATTCAAGAAGAGTCTAATTTTCAAGAAATTAATCTCTTGTCACCTTCTTTCGAAAATTATTGTTTAGTACCCACTCATACTAAGTTTTTAAAAGAGTTAAACACTAACACTAAAATTGACGAAACGGTAAGCATTAAGTTAAGAAATGATCAAACTACGCTAGTAAAAGAAGATCCATTTGAAATTAACATTACACCGGTTCCATGTTTTTTTTTTCAAAATTCCTTTATTAGTAATATTACAATTGATAAAGATCTTTGTGTTAATATAATGCCGAACTACATTTTCGAAAAATTAAGTATTGGTGATTTTTCTCCACTTTAAATACCCATTTTTCTATCTAATCGGAAAACAATAAAATCAATAGGGATAGTTTAAGATGTGTTGGTCCAAACCAATCAAATGGTAATCTCAACCGACTTCATCATCCTTGATGACGCTCCACTAGTGTTGGGATGACCTTTTGTAAAGGCCTACGAAGCTTTGAAAAATCGGAAGCATAACAATCTACCCATTCAATTAGGGGCATTCAAAAAAAGTGTCGATCTTGAGCGTTCAATGAAATATCCATTAGGCAATGATTGTTGGGTTTTTCACATTTTTATCAAAGTATTTTATCCTTATAAAATAAAACGCAGCGGAAAATTATTATTTAAAACATGTTACTTACAAGATATAAAACTCATTTTATATGTAAAACCCAATCTCGGATCCATATACGAACATGCATGCTATCAAAATAAAACACAACCATAGAGTGTTTAGGATACTACCTTCCAAGTAGTAAAGGACATGAAGATGATAATGATTCTTGAATGGTTGCCTTCAAGTGTAGAAGACCTCAAGCTTGTATACCCTAAGCCTTCCAACAAACACCTTAGTTTTAGCTAGGATTTCTACACTTATGAACTCACTAAAAACCTCTCTTGAAACCAACTCTTGGAAACCTTCTTATGGCTGATTTTTGAGAGAGAACAAAGGTGATTTTACACTTGAAATAACTTGTAAAATCAAAACCCTTGAAGCCCTACCCTTGGCCGAAATTATGAGAGTGTTTTCTTGGAGTTTTGCACTTGATATTTGATCTTTAAAGTCCCCTCTAAATCAGCCACACATGACCGATTTTGAGAGCTTCTTCAAGTGTATCATCTCTAATTTTTGCAACAAAAATAGTTATAATACTTGAGAGAATCTTGCCACCATTTTCACCCAATCACCAAACCTTTAGCACATGCAAATGCATGTATTCTCATTGGACAATAAAAGCTTGAGAGAATCTTGCCACCATTTTCACCCAATCAAATGGTTTCTTACACATGCAAAAATGCATGAAACCACATTGGACCAAAGATTTTGGGAAGACCTCATGGGGGGGGGGGGTGGCGGCCTAGAGTTTTATTTAAAAAAAATTCAAATTTTCTTTTAAATAATATAAGTCTTATATATATGTATTTTATAACTTTTATAAAATATAACAACATATGTTATAAGACTTGTACATCTTTTATTATGTTATTTAACCCATTAAATAACAAAATAAAATATTCTCTCAAAATAAATTATCCATATAATTTATTAGTTTGTTAAGTGCAATTATTTAGAAAACCAATTTCTAAATATTGTAAGTGTTAATATTTATTTGTTTGATCATATCACAAATAAATAATATTGTAAGTGTTTGTCTAGCTTGTATTTGGGTATGACTCGACTTGGATCATAACGTACTAGCCACATCAATTTAATATGTGTCCTGGGCATACGGAGTCCAACAATCTCCCACTTGCACAAGATACATAGAAGATTGATGCAAGCAGTAAATGACGCCTAACTACGGTTTACTACCCCTAATACGTATGACTATATGTCCCATTCAATAACATCATCCCCTTCAAGTCCCTTACTTGAACATGATTTAGGTGAATCTATCATTTATCCTTTCGTTACAGAGGTCATGTTAAATCCAGAGACACAGAGTGATCACTCTCCGTTGATTTAACTTTAGCAGGCCTTAGACATCTTACTCTCAACGAATAAGAGGAACAAATCCCATCTTGACTACATACGTCTCTCACAATCACCTTGTACCACACCTGAGCTTAGCCTTATGTACTGTCATATTACTAACAGCAAAGAAATAAGTCAAGGTACAATATTTGGTGAATATCAAGACCCAATATGTATCTCAGGTCTGAGGATACTATGATATTCGCCTTTACTCAAATTTACTTATGATCAATCACAGATGATTCCATGCAGTAATATTTGAGAGCGAGTCAGTCCAATATTTGTATCCCATAAATATCTATGAACCTTGGCAGCAACACTTTGCTCTATATTCATACCTAATGAATATCCACCAATCCAAGTTCATAATAGTCGTACATTCATATCTGTTCCCACAAGTATGATCGACTACGGACATTTAGAATAAGAAACTTATTCACGGATTTAAACATGCTAAATGGAACATAACTCAACATACCATAAAGAATTATAATAACAATTGTTCCAATATCCAAACACAAAATAGATCAAATCCAATCACTAGAATATCGAAGTCCTTAGGCACAAGTATGACCCTTCATGCTTTGCCCATTCAAGGAGCTTCGTGAGTGGATCCGCAATATTTTGATCAGTGTGAACTTTGCGAATACATATCTTTTCCTTTTTCAACTTCATCCCTTATGTAGTTGAAATTCCGCTCAATGTACTTTGTCTTTTGATGTGCACGAGGTTCCTTGATTTGAACAATCGCACCATCGTTATCAAAAAGATCTCTAGGGGTCCTGAATGGTATGGACTACCCCTAGATCAATAATTCAAGTGGCAACTTCATATGAATTATCTCAATCAATGAAGTGGCGATGTATTCTGATTATGTAGTGGACAATGCTACCCTGACTGTGATCGAGGACTATTTCGATCAGTTTGGAAACTCGTATCCATGTAATCCTTTACAACGAATTCCGAAACTCGCACCCCTGTAACCCTTTACAACGAGTTCCTCTTTACCAGATCCATATATTAGAAATATATCCTTAGTCTTTCTGAGGTATTTCAATATATTTATAACAGTCACCCAATGACCGTTACTTGGATTTCGCTGGTGTCATGCTTAATGCGCACGACATGTCCGGTCTAGTGCATATCATTACGTACATAATGAATCCTATAGCTGACGCATATGGGATTCCTTTCATTCTTTCTTGCTCATCCTTTGAGTTTGGACATTGAGACGCACTCAATATTGTCCCCTCTTGAATAGGTAACAAACCTTTCATAGAGATCTCTATCTTGAACCTTTTTCAAGACTTTGTCAATGTATGCACTTTAGTTTTAAACCTATCAAGCGTCTTGATCTATCCATACAGATCTTTATTCCGAAAATATAAGCGACTTCACCAAGATCCTTAATTGAAAAACAACTTTCAAGCCAGGCTTTTACACCCTCCAAGGTTGGAATGTTATTTCCAAATAGTAGAATGTCATCGACATACAATATTAAGAAAGTGATGATGCTCCCACTAGCCTTCTTATACACACAAGCTTTATCAACGTTTTTGATGAATCCATATTCCCTAATCTCTTCATCAAAACGGTGATTCCAGCTTCTAGATGCTTGTTTCAATCCACAGATTGATTTATTTAACTTGCATACTTTGTTAAGATGTTTTGGATCCACAAAACCATCAGGCTGAACCATATAGATATCTTCCTCAAGATATCCATTTAGGAAAGCCGTTTTGACATCCATTTGCCAAATCTTATAATCATATTATGCAGGTATGGCAAATAATATTCTAATTGACTTTAGCATCGCCGCAGGCGAGAAGGTCTCATCATAATCAACCCTTTGAGTTTGAGTAAAACCTCTTGCTACAAGTCTCGCTTTACAAGTATCCAAGTTACCATGCATATCGGTTTCCTTCCTGAAAACCCACTTACTTCCAACTACTTTGGAGTTAAGAGTTGCTACAACCAATTCTCATACTTGGTTGTTATACATGGACTGCATCTTTACTTTCATGGCTTTAAGCCATTTGTCACAATCGAATTTTGACATTGCATCATGGTATGTGGTTGATTCACCTGAATCTACCACGTAGCGTTTATCTCTGAAAAATCCATATCTTTCAGGTGGACTACTAATTCTACCAGATCTGCGAACGCTTTGTGTGTGTTGATCAACCACTTGATCGTTTTTCAACAACCTTTTGTTGAGTGCTAGTTTTAACCAAACGTGTATCGGCTTGTGGTTCTTGATCCTTATCAAGTTCCACTGTTCTAATAATTCCTTCCACAAGGAACTTAGCTTCCAAGAACTCAGCCTTTCGAGCAACAAATACCTTTTGCTCTGTTGGATCATAGAAATAATATCCTATACCATTTTAGGATATCCTACAAAGATACACTTAGTGGATCGTACTTTTATTTGGGGTGAATTGCTTCACAGAAGCTTCACAACCCATACCTTTAAATAGGATAATGATGGAACCCTTCCATTCCATATTTCGAAAGGTGTCATATCCATTTTCTTGGTTTGGGCCTTATGGGCCACGGAGAACAAAGCGTAACCCCAAATGATAGAGATGATGCGCTCCTAGCCATCATAGATCGAACTATATCGAAATAGAGTTCGATTCCTCCTCTATCGAAAAGAAGAACTTTGATTGAGTTGATTTTGTACTTCACCTTTTGAAGATTTTTGAACGTTTCAAAACTTCATCTTTGTGTCAAGTACACATAACCACAACGACTATAGTTGTCGGTAAAATTAATGAAGTATCTTTCACCATTCCTAGTCATTGGCTTTAAAGGATCACATACATTCGAATGTATAATACCTAATTAATATTTTGCCCTTTCCCATTAAGGGATTACTTGGTCATTTTACCTTGTAAATAAGATTCGCATGTATCAAATGAACCAATTTCATTTATTTCCAAAAGACAATTCTTTCGAAGTGTTTACATGCGACATCTGTTTATATGACCAAGGCGATAATGCCAAAGATAGGTCTTACTCAAATCCTTTTTTGAGTTTCTTGGTGATTGCTTGGTACATTAAATTATCAAATGATGTATTATTATGAACTGATTCATAAATACCATTTGAAGGCATAGGTTTAAAGTAAAACATGTCATTCATCGATATAAATGTCAATGTTTGCAAACTTTAAGTCAAAACCATATTGTCTTATAAGGAAAACTTGAAAAATGTTCCTAGTCAAACTAGGAGCATTCAAGACATTTTAAAACAATTTCCAAACCATTTGGAAGTTTCAAAACATAGTCTCCTTTCTTGTAATGTTTATTTCTTTTGAACCTTTTGCAACGAATTGCAAACATGAGTTCCACATCAGGTATCTAATACCCATGTGTTAGAAGAAATAACATTAAGGTCAATATGTATCATTAAGATTGTACCTGAGGTTTGCCTAGCATCCCTCTTGTTTTTCAACTCTTTGAGATAGGTTGGGCAATTCCTATTTAAATGCCCTATCTTACCACACTCAAAGCATGGATCGTTCATGGAAACCTTTGCCTTCTTTTCTTTTGGTTTCGGTGGTTCCGCTTTAGCCTTTCTTTTCTTTTTCCCTTTGAATTTCCCGTTTCCATTTGCAACATTTGCTTTGGTGTCGGGGTGATGCCCTTTCTTGTTGCCACCCTCATTGATCGTTAGAATGGATAAAACCTTTTTATCCATATCGAGCCTTTCGAGGTGATCAATATGGCTTTTCATCTTAAAGACATAAGATGAGTCCGATTGGGTTTCCTCCATTTGACATGCATGAAGCGCTCGAACCGTTTCGAAGCGTTCTACCCTTAGGAACATTTCCTACAATTGGGTAATCATGTCGTATGCTCATGATGTTCAAAACCCTTTTGAATTTCGGGAATCATAATTCCTAACATGAGACAACTTTGCATAGTATCCTCAATATACTTTATCCAATCGTCATAGACATCCTTATCTTCTATAAGATATTCATCGGGATTAGGATCGTTCAATACATAGGATATCTTTTCTTACTTGAGAACGATTCTTAAGTTTCGATATTAATCCATAAAGTGTTTTGATTGATACGATCCTTTTTAAGGATTGTTTTTAGTGATAGGTTACGGACGGTTTGGGTAATATTGTTAGCGGTCATCTACAAAATTTAACAAGGTTCAATTTTAGTATTTTCGATATTATATATTTTAATCATTAATACCCTTTTATGTCTCAAAGACAATTAATAATTAAAATCTAGAATCCAACGTTACATTTAAATATCGGTTAGGTGACCTTTATTCCTTTATTTAAATTAACAAGGTAGTCAACGTTTGACAATTGCAACCCTTTGCAACTTCTAGCCATATGGGATCAGTTAAACATCTTTATGTTTAGTTGGCATGTTTAATCCCATCAACACATTTGTTCCCCATGCTTCGGTGACCCTAAGTTCATGGTTTCCAAATCAAGTTGTCCAACTTACACACACGTGTGAGTTTATACACATAAGTGGCTAGGTGACCTTTATCCCACGAACATGGTAAACCCACCTCGAATATACAAGTTCCTTCAAATGTGGTTAGGTGACCTTTATCCCACAAAAGAGTTCTCAAGTGATTCGAGTGTTGTATAAAAGGATGGTGTTTGACTTGTTTTATAAAATGGATTTTGAGTTTTCAAAATTCTAGTTTAGAAAACATCATGTACCATACATTTGCATGCATTCAAATCCTTGGTACTTTAGTGAAAAATAAATTTTCAAGGTTCTTTTTGATAAAACCCATTTTATTATAAAATCATTAATTTTTAATAACCTTTTATTAACCAATTTTAATGATTTTTCAAAGAACCATTTTTAAGCTTGTTGTTGATTATTAGTTTGTTAAGCATGCATATCCAAATATCATCCAAACAATAAAATGAGCAACCACACAAGCATAACACATATATCAATAGGTGCATAACCATAGCCAACTATTTTGACAACGCTTGTTAGCCGAAACAAGTGTGCTAAAAGGTCCTTCGTAAGGGGTGAATATTGACACAAATAATGTGTCGTTGAACTCCCACTTGATCCCGCATCCAAATGTTTCAAGTCTCCTTCTTGTGTTGTGATTTCTCCATTTTCTTTGAGCTTCCAAAATGTACTTTAATTCAGCTCCAAACTCCTTTGGGCTCCGAAAATGTGTTTTGGTTATTGGGTTAAAATCCCGTTAAGAACTATGAAGTCCTTTAGGCCCAAAATTGGCCAAAACCAAAACCGCATTTTTGTGTGCATCTTCTTTTACAAAAAAATATCCTAATATATTTTTCTAGTAAAATAAAATGCACCTAATCTATTTATTTTACATACCAAATGAAAATAAATAAATTACATATTTTTACACATGGAAGAACAAAATAAATATTATTACAACCCTTTGAAATAATTAAATATAAATCACAAACACAAATATTCAACATATTCACACAAGGTCATGGCTAGGTTACGAACACCAAAATATATATATATATATATCCAAATATATAAAATTCAAGAAGCAAAATGGTTTCCTTTTTACAACCTACTTTTCGGTCAAGAATGAAAAAACCGAAAAAGTGGGTTTTTGTGCAAACAAACAAATCATTCAAATGACATAATTTTTCAAGATATTTTTATGCATGGATTAAAATAATCTTGAAAAACAAAAGGATAACCATATATAAAATTTCGGCCATAAGGTGTTAACCAAACCCGAAACCCGAAAATTTCATATCCTATGAAGCATGCATTCATATAAGTGGCTCTGATACCACTGTTGGTTTTTTCACATTTTCATCGAAGTATTTTATCCTTATAAAATAAAACGCAGCGAAAAATTATTATTTAAAACATGTTACTTACAAGATATAAAACTCATTTTATATGTAAAACCCAATCTCGGATCCATATACGAACATGCATGCTATCAAAATAAAACACAACCATAGAGTGTTTAGGATACTACCTTCCAAGTAGTAAAGGACATGAAGATGATGATGATTCTTGAATGGTTGCCTTCAAGTGTAGAAGACCTCAAGCTTGTATACCCCAAGCCTTCCAACAAACACCTTAGTTTTAGCTAGGATTTCTACACTTATGAACTCACTAAAAACCTCTCTTGAAACCAACTCTTGGAAACCTTCTTATGGCTGATTTTTGAGAGAGAACAAAGGTGATTTTACACTTGAAATAACTTGTAAAATAAAAACCCTTGAAGCCCTACCCTTGGCCGAAATTATGAGAGTGTTTTCTTGGAGTTTTGCACTTGATATTTGATCTTTAAAGTCCCCTCTAAATCAGCCACACATGACCGATTTTGAGAGCTTCTTCAAGTGTATCATCTCTAATTTTTGCAACAAAAATAGTTATAATACTTGAGAGAATCTTGCCACCATTTTCACCCGATCACCAAACCTCTAGCACATGCAAATGCATGTATTCTCATTGGACAAAAAAAGCTTGGGAAGACCACCCAATCAAATGGTTTCTTACACATGCAAAAATGCATGAAACCACATTGGACCAAAGATTTTGGGAAGACCCCATGGGGGGGGGGGGTGGCGGCCTAGAGTTTTATTTAAAAAAAAAATTCAATTTTTCTTTTAAATAATATAAGTCTTATATATATGTATTTTATAACTTTTATAAAATATAACAACATATGTTATAAGACTTGTACAACTTTTATTATGTTATTTAACCCATTAAATAACAAAATAAAATATTCTCTCAAAATAAATTATCCATATAATTTATTAGTTTGTCAAGTGCAATTATTTAGAAAACCAATTTCTAAATATTGTAAGTGTTAATATTTATTTGTTTGATCATATCACAAATAAATAATATTGTAAGTGTTTGTCTAGCTTGTATTTGGGTATGACTCGACTTGGATCATAATGTACTAGCCACATCAATTTAATATGTGTCTTGGGCATACAGAGTCCAACAATGATGACCCCCTAATTGAAAATGAAGATGAACCACCCGATACAAGAGAAGAAATCGACCACTTTGTTGAAGAAGAGGTCGCCATAGAACAAACCTTCTTGGTTCTTGATCAAAATGAGCAACCAAATAAAGAGTCTCCTAAAGACCCACCTCTTAAGCTCAAAGAACTTCCAAAAGGTTTGGAGTATGCTTTTCTCGACAAAGATGGTAAATTACCTGTAATTATTTCGTCAAAATTAACTAGTGTAGAAAAAGAAAAACTAATCACAGTTTTGAAAAAACACAAAAACGTGATCGCTTGTAGATATTAAAGGAATAAGTCCTTCCATGTGCACACACAAAATTTTGATGAATGATGACTATAAATCGGTGATACAACCACAACGTAGAGTAAATCCAAATGTCCAAGAAGTGGTTAAAAATGAAGTCATCAAATTACTTGACGCCAGACTCATTTACTCAATCTCCGATAGTCCTTGGGTAAGTCCCGTACAAGTAGTTCCTAAGAAAGGAGGTATGACGGTAGTAACTAACGTGAAAAATGAATTAATACCGACAAGAACCGTCACAGGATGGAGAGTGTGTATAGATTATCGTCGATTAAATGAGGCAACAAGGAAAGATCACTTTCCTTTACCTTTTATTGATCAAATGTTAGAAAGATTATCCGGTCACAAATTTTATTATTTCTTAGATGGTTTTTCAGGTTACTTTCAAATACCGATAACACCCGAAGACCAAGAAAAGACAACATTCACATGTCCCTACGGAACTTTTGCTTATCGACGCATGCCTTTTGGTCTATGTAATGCCCCCGCAACCTTTCAACGTTGAATGGTGGCCATCTTCCATGATATGATAGAAAAGACAATGGAAGTCTTCATGGACGACTTTTCTATCTTTGGAGATTCATACGACCAATGCCTCGATATTCATGAACGAATGCTATCCCGATGTGAGGAAACTAACCTCGCCCTTAACTGGGAAAAATGCCATTTCATGGTAACGGAGGGAATAGTACTCGGTCACAAAATCTCAAGCGAAGGAATGGAGGTTGATCGAGCAAAAATAGACACCATTTCTCGATTACCACCCCCATCCTCCGTTAGAGCTATCAGAAGTTTCCTTGGGCATGCCAGATTTTTTAGACGATTTATCAAAGACTTTTCAAAAATCTCAAGACCTCTAACAAAATTACTTGAAAAAGATGCCCCTTTCATCTTTGACAAGGATTGCAACCAAGCATTTCTTACACTAAAAGAAATGTTAGTCAATGCACCTATCATGGTAGCGCCTGATTGGAAATTACCTTTCGAAATCATGTGTGATGCAAGTGACTTTGCAGTTGGAGCCATCTTAGGACAACGAAAAGATAAGCATTTTCACCCAATCTATTATGCTGGTAAAACACTTAATGATGCACAAGAAAATTACACAACAACAGAAAAAGAATTACTAGCTGTAGTATTTACTTTTGATAAATTTCGTTCTTATCTTGTTCTTTCTAAAAAGATAGTTTATACAGACCATGCAGCCATTCGATATCTCTTTACGAAACAGGATGCTAAACCGCGTTTAATTAGATGGATTCTACTCCTCCAAGAATTTGACAGTGAAATAAAAGACAAAAGAGGAGCAGAGAACAACGCTGCAGATCATCTTTCCCGCTTGGAAGATCCAGCTTTGGAGGCAACTAGGGACGAACTAATCAATGAAAAATTCCCAATGGAATCCCTAGAAATGGTGGAATACCGAGAAGAGCCATGGTACGCCGACTATGCCAACTACTTAGCTAGCGGTATAGTCGCAAAAGGATGGCCACATCATCAAAGAAAAAAATTCTTTGCCGATGTAAAACATTATTTTTGGGAAGATCCTTATCTTTTCAAAATGTGTGCCGACCAACTTATCCGTCGATGCGTACATGGTAGTGAAGCAAGGAGAATTCTCCGCCATTGTCATGAAGGTCCATACGTAGGACATTATGGTGCCGCTAGTACCGCACGAAAGGTATTTGATTCAGGATTCTATTGGCCAACCATTTACAAAGATGCCCAAAGTCTTATCAAGATATGTGACGCTTGCCAAAGATCAGGTAATATTTCTTCCAAAAATGAAATGCCATAAAATTGCATTCTTGTTTGTGAAATTTTTGATGTGTGGGGACTCGACTTTATGGGACCCTTCCCACGTTCAAAAGGAAACAAATATACTTGTGGTAGTGGATTACTTGCCTAAATGGGCCGAGGCCGAAGCACTTCCAACAAACGATGGAAGTGTTGTGGTAAGATTCCTGAAATGCTTATTTTCTCGTTTTGGAACTCCAAAAGCATTAATAAGTGATAAAGGTACCCATTTTTGTAACCATCAACTTGAAAAAAATTTAACAAGGTATGGGGTCTATCACCGGGTCTCAACGGCATATCACCCTCAAACAAACGGATAAGCCGAAGTGACTAATCGAGGTTTAAAAAGAATACTTGAAAAAACCGTAGGGTTAAATAAAAAAGAATGGGCCGATAAATTAGACGACGCTTTATGGGCATTTCGAACTGCATATAAAATAACAATAGGTAAAACCCCATATAAGCTTGTCTATGGAAAAAGTTATCATTTGCTGGTAGAAATAGCACACAAAGCCTACTGGGCAATTAAAAACGTAAACTTAGACTTAGAAATGGCCGGTAGAAATCGATTTTGTCAATTAAATGAATTAGACGAATTAAGGAATCACGCATACTCTAACTCTAAAATTTATAAGGAAAGAATGAAAAAAATTGCATGATAAACACATTAAACCTAATGAATTTCGGGTAGGAGATCAAGTTCTATTGTTTAATTCAAGACTTCGATTATTTCCTGGTAAATTAAAGTCTAGGTGGTCCGGACCTTTTTGTGACACCTGTGCCTCCACGGCCATCAAACAAATACCAAACCAATGAAATATTGTATTTCATACTTGAGATTTGTTAAAAATGTGTGTATCAGTTACACATATCAACTCTTGTTCGAATTCAAACTCTATATCACTTTCTGGAGAGTTATACGCAAACTGGTGCGTAAACGTAATCAGTTTAATGCGAAAAATACTCCGGAACATCAACATATACTTAACATACCTTAAATAACCTTTACATAACTTAGAAATAAGTTTTGAAGGCTTTGGTATGGCAAAAACAAGTTAATTCGCTTACAGGGACTAAACTTGACAAACTGCGAAAGTATGCCAATTTGAACTGTAACAGACATTCCGGAACATGACCATAAGTTAAACACACCTTAAATATCCTTTACATAGCTTAGAAATAGGCTTTAAGGGGTTCGGTGTGCTAAAATAAACTTTTGGGGTCATTCAGGGACTAAAAGCGTCAAAAAGTGCACAAGTTTGCATTTTCGCGCATAACTTACGTTCTGAATACATCCGGACAACCAAAAGTTTATGTAATCATTAAAATATTTTATTTTAGTGATTGTCATGATAAAATTCCATTCGTCGCGTAATTTGGATCGTTTTTCGCATTCGTTCGTGTTTCGTCGTAATTAACCGAACAACGCAACCGTACGACCAAACGAACTGACATCCTAGATATTTTTGAGCATGTTTCATGTTCCCTATACTTTAACTTCATTTTAGAGACTTGAAATGAGATTAACGGGGCTTAAACGTGTCAAAAATGCATCAAAAACCATGTTTTGCACATTCAGGGACCAAAATTGACATTTTGCCAAAGTTATCTTAGGAAGGGACCAAAATGAAAAGTCTAATTTCCAGCTTGTTCCAGCTGTTCCCCTCATTTGCACATGGTTTTAATGAAACTATGGGCTCCCATGGTTTCACAAAACCATGGGCACATGTGTACGGATGAGATCGAAGCTCGTTTTACGATGAACGATCTTAACGGTTGTGCAAAAACTATAAATACCCTACCCCCCTTCACTCAAAACTCACACCTTGATCTGATTGCTCTCTAAGTTGAAGTGATTTCACTTCATACCTGAGAATAATCGGGTCAAACTTCCGTTCTTGGACCTTTTGTAAGTCCTCTTTCGTTCTTTTACGCGTTTTAGCGTGAAAGTCAAACATTGTTTGGCTTTCAGATTTGACCAGTTTATGGTCAACATGAAGTTCGTTTGAACTTCATAACGTGAGCGTAATCACGATGGTTATAGTCCCTAGTGACTATACCTACTGATTACCACGTTATATAGGCTCAGTGACGAGTCGTAGTTTCGGGCAAAATGCGTGTTCTCGCGTATTTTGTAACCAAACTACTCTAGGGTATCAAAACCGTTTGTTTTGATACCAAACCTGTTTTCTAACTTAACTAAACATGTCCTAGCATGTTTAGCTCGTCACTTTTAGATTTGTGCTTGTTTAGGGTCGTAAGGGTAAGCGATCTAATCAATCGCTTATGCTTTCGAACCCAACCCATTTGGTCGATCATTAGGATCCGACCAAATACATTAGGTGACCATAGTAGTATAGGGAATAACCTTCCGAGGTTATACCTTATGGTCACGTCGTTTAAGTAGTTGTATGATAAGTAGTTCTTATGCCTTAGGTAAATTACCAAAATGCCCTTTTTGCGCCAAAATCCATTTTAAGCCTATGTAACATAACTTTTGCCATCTAAACTGATTTAGCAACTATATTAAACATGTTAAGGCATATCATACTTATCATAGGGCTAGTTAGGCGACCCGAACGCGTTTTACGCGAACGACGCGTTAAAATAGCATAAGCTACCTAAACGGGTCGTAACGGGTCAAAAGCACTTAGGACAAGTTTCATTTTAGTATGTAGGCTTTGTTAAACCATATTACATGAGTTCCTACACTCATTTGGTTTACGAACCCTCATGCTACCCGATCCTCCGATTAGGTCCGTTTATTAATGTAGTTTCCTATATTAGGTGACGTTTGAATCCGTGATCTCCTAACCTTGCTTGGTGGATTTCTAAAGTCTATTAAGCAATCTCAAGTGAGTACATAGAACCCCCTCTTTTTACATGTTTTCAAGGTGTCTATGTGAGTACATAGACCCCTCTTTTACTATTTTTAAAACATTTTGGGGTGGAACACATGTGCCTACTTGTTACTTTCATGCTTTCTTGTTTTCACATCATATACCTGCTATGTTCGTTAGTACATTATAGTACATGATTTCATTGTTTTCATGCTATGTATGCCCATTGTGTGTGTACTTAGTACATTATTTTACATTACATTTCATGCTATGTATGCCCATTGTGTGTGTACTTAGTACATTATTTTACATTACATTTCATGCTATGTATGCCCATTGTGTGTGTACTTAGTACATTATTTTACATTACATTTTATGCTATGTATGCCCATTGTGTGTGTACTTAGTACATTATTTTACATTACATTTTATGCTATGTATGCCCATTGTGTGTGTACTTGGTACATTATTTTACATTACATTTTATGCTATGTATGCCCATTGTGTGCATACTTAGTGCATTGTTTTACGTTACCTTTTCATGCTATGTATGTTCATCATACTTAGTACATTTGTTTTACATTGCATCTCTGTTGCATATGTTCCAGTAACATATGGACACATTGTTTTACATCTCTACCTTGTATGTTTACTTAGCATACTAGGTACATTATTTTCATCACATGCTTACATTTTGATATGACATTTGGTTTGTTTAAATGTGACCATATACATTCATTAACATTAGCTACGCCGCTCGTTAGTAGCTAATGGTACCATAGGAATTGACAACTCCCGTTCCTAAAATCCTAGGTTTGTTTGGATGGATGGAATGACCGAATTCGAATACCTTAACTCAGATAAATCTTTAATTTGTTTAAGGGTTTATCACCACAGTCTCAAGGCTTGGATGTATGCATTTTCACAACACCGCATAAATGTTTGTATTCAGTAAAGCATGCATTATTCTACAAAGCATAACTTTTGATTTATTCAAATACTTTGTTTTGTACATTTTTGCTTGTGGTTTAAGTAGTCTCATTTTACTTACCATACATGAATTTTGTTTATACATTACATGGTTTATATTGATAATAGACTTGGTTTTCTCATAAACGTTTGACGATTGGTTTAAACATTTCATATTGATGGTTTTTACATGAACATTTGATATTTGACTATACATAAACATTTTTTTACATTGATGGTTGTGTTGGGTAAGTGGTTTGAGTAACGAGGCGTGTGTAATATGATACAAGCATGGTGGATACGCCGCTGGTACTTCCTATATATAAGTGCTTGTATGATATTACATATCGTAGCGTTATTTAAATCATTTCAGTTTAGACATATAACATTTTTATACAAATAACATATTTTTCACAAGACATTGTTTTTCAAAACAACTTATCTTATACAAACTCATTTTACTTGGTTATTCATTTAATCTTACAGTTTTCTTTTACATAACAATTACATATCATCATTTTTCAATGATTTATAAAACAAAACATTTTACAAGGATCATGACTCACTTTTGTTAAACAACCTCTTTTCTAAACATAAAGTCATGAATCCTATTTTTCACAAAACCTATGTACTCGCCGGCATTTTTATGCTGACGTACCTATTTTCACATGTGTTTCAGGAAATGATGCATAGGATTGATCAAGATACACTTAGGCGGACTTGGGCCTTAGTGACAATAAAAGATGGAAGACTAGTTAATTTTGTTATACTTCTTTGTTTGTTAAGACATTGTAACTCTTTTAATCAATAAAACAATATTTCAATTTTTCCATGTGTTATGAAACAATGATTCTGTTACAACACTCCCCGACGATTCCACCACGTTTTGTTGTTTTACGTGGTCGGGGTGTGACAGAAAAGTTGGTATCAGAGCTCATGGTTATAGGGAATTAGGTTATTAGTAATACTTTGACCTAGTCTATAACCTTTCTAGGACCCTAACGCGAGTTTACTTGCGTTTAGTCATAAAACAATACTGTCACCTATCCTTAGGCGACAACCACAACAAGAACATAAATTCCAAAACCGCTTTGAAAACTAATAATCTGTTCTAGGATGATTGATTACTAGGTTTTGAACCCTCTATTGTAAGGTTTTGAACTCTCTATTATATGGTTTTGAACCCCTTTGAGTTTTCAAAATCTCGTCAAAGTTTGGGTCTTTTTAATGTGAACACGTGCAAACTGGAAGGGTGAATGCCTGTATTCTGGGTTTTCTGTCTAGGCAAGCACTTCGTATACATCTCATCAGACGCGAGACCAGTTGTGCTTACCTGGGAATTCTTGGGATGAGTGTTCACTTATAGGCGAGCATGTCTTCGCGATACATTAATATGACCCGTTTACTTCGATTAGTCACCATCTCATTTGTTTGCCTTAGGAAACAAACAAATGATCGCAATTTTTATGCGTTGCCATTCTGTTTTGATTATCCGATAACATTTCATTTGTTTCTTCCTATGTCTTTCATTCTCTTCTAGAATGTCTCTTCCGCTCAGCAACGGTCAAATGTCCGAGCAAGCAGCCAAATTTGCCCAGCAAATAGGCGAAGTGATTCTGAAGACTGTGGATTTAGGCATTGCCATGTCTCGTCTCAACAATGAAGCCACTCAAGGGTCACCGAAGGAAGCAGAAGTCAAGCCTGCACCAAAATCGAGGAAGCGTAAGGCTTCAAGGAAACCCGCAACAGTTACACCTAATCAAGCGGGACCTAGCCAAATGGTAGCGCCACCAGCTAGGAAGCCGTACTTAGGAACTGTTCCTTGGTGCAAGCAATGCAACCATCATCATTCAAACCTCTTACCCTGCTTCAAATGTACCTATTGTGGACGATGGGGACATTTGGTTAATGTATGCCGCTTTGCTATCCAAAACAAAGCTTCTACAAACCTTGCTGCTGCTCAACCTCCTGCCAAGAAACCTTATGACCGTACTGCACTGATGTGCAACAAGTGTAATGCACCTCACCAAGCTTACCTACAATCTCGTCTGTGTGCATCATGTGGACGACTCGGTCATCTGGCAAATGCTTGTCTTTTCAACCCAATCCAAGGTGGTCCAAACCAACCCCAAGTCAACCCTGCTCCAGCTCGTTTACCATCTGGTACTTGGGACAACTACGGTGAGACGAGCTATTTCAGGAACAAGTAATCAGGGATTGTCAATGCAAGTCTGACGCATGGATAAGCATATGGCTGAGTATAAGATGTTGCTGTTTTAATCTTATGCTTTTGTTTTCTCTGTTTTTCTTGTGATGTGGAACAATCAATTTTGTTTATAAATAAATTGTTGATCAAATTCTAATATACAAGTGTAGTTACATATGTGTATGGCATTTCCCTATATTACCTACATTAAGGAACTATGTCCCTTACAAACTACTCTTGTGATTCCCCCTTTCAAGTGATCGCTCCTGATTTCCTCAAAACATTTTAAGTACTCGTTTCATTCTAGGAGACGAAGTACAAGAAATGAAGTGACATTATGAGTAATCGTGCTTTTGCACATCTATGCCTTTAAATCCTTGGTTAGATAACTAAGGGTATTTTCGAATCTCATACCCCTTACGTTTTCATTTTTCAACATACATAGTATGAGTATTTCGAAAACAACCTCCATGATTTCAAATGCATTGTCTATGTTTTCAAAAATAACCTCCATGATTTCAAATGCATTGTCTATGTTTTCAAAAGCAACCCTCATGATTTCAAAATGTTAATAATACAGTATAATTACTTATGTCAAGTGCATGGTTTCAAAAGCATTATTCATATTTTCAAAAACCTTGTACCTAAATTCAAAATTCATCTCGCATGATTTTAAAGCATTTTTACCTAATACACCTACTTCATGATTTCAAAAGTATTATATATGAGGTTTCAAAAACATTAAACACATTTTTAAAAGAAACCCCATGCATAGTTTTCAAAAATGTTTTCCTCATACATTGACTTAACTTTCAAATTCTGCTTCATATGTCGCCTTGACATATCAAGCATCTCAATTTCATAAACATTTTACTTCATGTTTTGACATAAGCACGTCCCGTGCAAGGTTTTAAACATCTTCAACTTCTAAAAAATCCATATGGGATCTTTTTATCTTCACATTTAGATCCTTGTGGATGATTATCATTCAAATTAGAATCCTTAATTGGATTCCTTGTGTACCTTAATTCGAACATTTCGATTCCTTATAATCGAAATCAAATTTTCTCTTTAGAATCTTTCTATCTTTATAGTTAGATTCTTGGAAATATTTAAAGCACAATCCACTGATTGGATACCTGGTGTGCTTTGAATACATGTGCACAGTCAACAAAACAAATTAACAAACAATTTTATGGTTATGTGACTATGTGTTTATGCATCTTGTGTTTTTCTTTTATGCATTTTGTGTTTTTGTATACTCTGGATATTCGTTATCCAAATCCTTGTAGAATCTTTCATATCTTCATATGAGGGATTCGTAGTAGGATATTCAAAAAGAAAAAAGGTACTATCTTAAATCCTTACTAGGCTTCTACATGATAGTTAAGACCCTTGGATTATATAGTACCACTCCATGATTCATTAGAGACCCTTTTTGTGGTCTAGTCAAAAAGATTGAATCAGAATCTGGTTAAGAATGACATGTGGTGATATAGCTAAACAGACTCCTTGGTAGTCTATTTAAATCATTTATTGATTTAATTAAAAGGACCCTATGGAGGTCTAGTCACAATCATCACAAGTTCGCTCATTATTTTCTTCCCCTACACATTATAAGATGCACTACGTGACTATGCAAGGAATTACGTAATTATGGATGCATACATAATTACGAAGTTCAGTGCACAGAAACCTCGGTTAGACTTATTATGTGTAAGAACCAATAGTGACAACCATAACAAAATGTGAACAATGTAATAGAGGTACGGTGGACGCACCAATAACACTTTATATACTTGTATATAAGTGCCCTCTCACATTACAAGCATGATGTTATTTAAAGTTACTAGAAGTTCAGGACTCTAACCAGTACTGTTTGATCTTTTCAACTTCATGTTTCAAGCTCACAAGTTTCCTCTAAAATAAATTTCGAGACGAAATTTCCTGAAGTAGGGGAGACTGTGACACCTGTGCCTCCACGGCCATCAAACAAATACCAAACCAATGAAATATTGTATTTCATACTTGAGATTTGTTAAAAATGTGTGTATCAGTTACACATATCAACTCTTGTTCGAATTCAAACTCTATATCACTTTCTGGAGAGTTATACGCAAACTGGTGCGTAAACGTAATCAGTTTAATGCGAAAAATACTCCGTAACATCAACATATACTTAACATACCTTAAATAACCTTTACATAACTTAGAAATAAGTTTTGAAGGCTTTGGTATGGCAAAAACAAGTTAATTCGCTTACAAGGACTAAACTTGACAAACTGTGAAAGTATGCCAATTTGAACTGTAACAGACATTCCGGAACATGACCATAAGTTAAACACACCTTAAATATCCTTTACATAGCTTAGAAATAGGCTTTAAGGGGTTCGGTGTGCTAAAATAAACTTTTGGGGTCATTCAGGGACTAAAAGCGTCAAAAAGTGCACAAGTTTGCATTTTCGCGCATAACTTACGTTCTGAATACATCCGGACATCCAAAAGTTTATGTAATCATTAAAATATTTTATTTTAGTGATTGTCATGATAAAATTCCATTCGTCGCGTAATTTGGATCGTTTTTCTCATTCGTTCGTGTTTCGTCGTAATTAACCGAACAACGCAACCGTACGACCAAACGAACTGACATCCGAGATATTTTTGAGCATGTTTCATGTTCCCTATACTTTAACTTCATTTTAGAGACTTTAAATGAGATTAACGGGGCTTAAACGTGTCAAAAATGCATCAAAAACCATGTTTTGCACATTCAGGGACCAAAATTGACATTTTGCCAAAGTTATCTTAGGAAGGGACCAAAATGAAAAGTCTAATTTCCAGCTTGTTCCAGCTGTTCCCCTCATTTGCACATGGTTTTAATGAAACTATGGGCTCCCATGGTTTCACAAAACCATGGGCACATGTGTACGGATGAGATCGAAGCTCGTTTTACGATGAACGATCTTAACGGTTGTGCAAAAACTATAAATACCCTACCCCCCTTCACTCAAAACTCACACCTTGATCTGATTGCTCTCTAAGTTGAAGTGATTTCACTTCATACCTGAGAATAATCGGGTCAAACTTCCGTTCTTGGACCTTTTGTAAGTCCTCTTTCGTTCTTTTACGCGTTTTAGCGTGAAAGTCAAACATTGTTTGGCTTTCAGATTTGACCAGTTTATGGTCAACATGAAGTTCGTTTGAAATTCATAACGTGAGCGTAATCACGATGGTTATAGTCCCTAGTGACTATACCTACTGATTACCACGTTATATAGGCTCAGTGACGAGTCGTAGTTTCGGGCAAAATGCGTGTTCTCGCGTATTTTGTAACCAAACTACTCTAGGGTATCAAAACCGTTTGTTTTGATACCAAACCTGTTTTCTAACTTAACTAAACATGTCCTAGCATGTTTAGCTCGTCACTTTTAGATTTGTGCTTGTTTAGGGTCGTAAGGGTAAGCGATCTAATCAATCGCTTATGCTTTCGAACCCAACCCATTTGGTCGATCATTAGGATCCGACCAAATACATTAGGTGACCATAGTAGTATAGGGAATAACCTTCCGAGGTTATACCTTATGGTCACGTCGTTTAAGTAGTTGTATGATAAGTAGTTCTTATGCCTTAGGTAAATTACCAAAATGCCCTTTTTGCGCCAAAATCCATTTTAAGCCTATGTAACATAACTTTTGCCATCTAAACTGATTTAGCAACTATATTAAACATGTTAAGGCATATCATACTTATCATAGGGCTAGTTAGGCGACCCGAACGCGTTTTACGCGAACGACGCGTTAAAATAGCATAAGCTACCTAAACGGGTCGTAACGGGTCAAAAGCACTTAGGACAAGTTTCATTTTAGTATGTAGGCTTTGTTAAACCATATTACATGAGTTCCTACACTCATTTGGTTTACGAACCCTCATGCTACCCGATCCTCCGATTAGGTCCGTTTATTAATGTAGTTTCCTATATTAGGTGACGTTTGAATCCGTGATCTCCTAACCTTGCTTGGTGGATTTCTAAAGTCTATTAAGCAATCTCAAGTGAGTACATAGAACCCCCTCTTTTTACATGTTTTCAAGGTGTCTATGTGAGTACAGAGACCCCTCTTTTACTGTTTTTCAAACATTTTGGGGTGGAACACATGTGCCTACTTGTTACTTTCATGCTTTCCTGTTTTCACATCATATACCTGCTATGTTCGTTAGTACATTATAGTACATGATTTCATTGTTTTCATGCTATGTATGCCCATTGTGTGTGTACTTAGTACATTATTTTACATTACATTTCATGCTATGTATGCCCATTGTGTGTGTACTTAGTACATTATTTTACATTACATTTCATGCTATGTATGCCCATTGTGTGTGTACTTAGTACATTATTTTACATTACATTTTATGCTATGTATGCCCATTGTGTGTGTACTTAGTACATTATTTTACATTACATTTTATGCTATGTATGCCCATTGTGTGTGTACTTGGTACATTATTTTACATTACATTTTATGCTATGTATGCCCATTGTGTGCATACTTAGTGCATTGTTTTACGTTACCTTTTCATGCTATGTATGTTCATCATACTTAGTACATTTGTTTTACATTGCATCTCTGTTGCATATGTTCCAGTAACATATGGACACATTGTTTTATATCTCTACCTTGTATGTTTACTTAGCATACTAGGTACATTATTTTCATCACATGCTTACATTTTGATATGACATTTGGTTTGTTTAAATGGGACCATATACATTCATTAACATTAGCTACGCCGCTCGTTAGTAGCTAATGGTACCATAGGAATTGACAACTCCCGTTCCTAAAATCCTAGGTTTGTTTGGATGGATGGAATGACCGAATTCGAATACCTTAACTCAGATAAATCTTTAATTTGTTTAAGGGTTTATCACCACAGTCTCAAGGCTTGGATGTATGCATTTTCACAACACCGCATAAATGTTTGTATTCAGTAAAGCATGCATTATTCTACAAAGCATAACTTTTGATTTATTCAAATACTTTGTTTTGTACATTTTTGCTTGTGGTTTAAGTAGTCTCATTTTACTTACCATACATGAATTTTGTTTATACATTACATGGTTTATATTGATAATAGACTTGGTTTTCTCATAAACGTTTGACGATTGGTTTAAACATTTCATATTGATGGTTTTTACATGAACATTTGATATTTGACTATACATAAACATTTTTTTACATTGATGGTTGTGTTGGGTAAGTGGTTTGAGTAACGAGGCGTGTGTAATATGATACAAGCATGGTGGATACGCCGCTGATACTTCCTATATATAAGTGCTTGTATGATATTACATATCGTAGCGTTATTTAAATCATTTCAGTTAGACATATAACATTTTTATACAAATAACATATTTTTCACAAGACATTGTTTTTCAAAACAACTTATCTTATACAAACTCATTTTACTTGGTTATTCATTTAATCTTACAGTTTTCTTTTACATAACAATTACATATCATCGTTTTTCAATGATTTATAAAACAAAACATTTTACAAGGATCATGACTCACTTTTGTTAAACAACCTCTTTTCTAAACATAAAGTCATGAATCCTATTTTTCACAAAACCTATGTACTCGCCGGCATTTTTATGCTGACGTACCTATTTTCACATGTGTTTCAGGAAATGATGCATAGGATTGATCAAGATACACTTAGGCGGACTTGGGCCTTAGTGACAATAAAAGATGGAAGACTAGTTAATTTTGTTATACTTCTTTGTTTGTTAAGACATTGTAACTCTTTTAATCAATAAAACAATATTTCAATTTTTCCATGTGTTATGAAACAATGATTCTGTTACAACACTCCCCGACGATTCCGCCACGTTTTGTTGTTTTACGTGGTCGGGGTGTGACACTTTTTCCATCACCCACATTTTCCCACACGGTGCAATTGAAATTAAATCTCGAAATGGAATCCCATTCAAAGTCAATGGCCAACGGCTAAAGCTCTATCAAGGATTCATTGAGGATGAAGAGGAGGAAATCTCGCTACAAGCGGCCGAAGATTAAACAAAGGTTTAAGCATCAACATCATATCTTGTAAGTAACGAACGACGGGAAAGCTTCTAAATCGGTAAGATTTCTAAAACCAAGTTTCGGGAAACAGGGCACTCACACGAGCACTAATTTTTTTTTAGTTTTGCCCGCCCACGGGGCCGTGTTCGCGCAACTGACGGGGATAAAACCCCTTTTCTATTCATTTCTTCATGTCAACACGCCCCGTTTCCCTGCAAGCTCTCTAGTTCCACCGGAAATTTCTGCAGATTTCCACGTTTTTCCGACTTCCAACAACGTCAAGGTATGATTCTATCATCGTAATTAGTTAGATTAGTCACTTGCATGTAGTATAACATAAAAAATTTGGGGAAAAATCAAGGGTTCTTCAACTTGAACCGAATAAAACCTCAAATTTTTGCTTAGATCTGTTAGCATTAGTGTAGATGCATGTTATAGGAAGTAAATCAACTTGAATTGTTTGTAGATTTGCCTGATTTCAAACAAAAACCTCAAACCCTTGTTTTTGAACCGAAAAAGATAAAATTGATGGGGTAAACGGTTTGTTGTTGGAAAAAGGGCATTTAGGGTTTCATTTTCAGGGAAAACCGCCCCTACTCAACCAAAAATTTTCAAGTTTTCAGGACCTGGTCGAAAAATTAGATTTTTGGGAAACAGACGCCTGAGCACGGGGGCGTGTCCAACTAATTTCTGGCGAACATGGGGCGTGTCCACTTAACACGGGGTCGTGTTCAGCTGACTGTTTTCAGTTTTCATCAAAAATTTTACTGTTTCGTGCTAATTGTTTGGTGTTTTCTTTCAGATGGCCAAGAAGTTTACTAGGTTCAACCCGAATGAGTGGGCTGCTCAAGCACGGTTTGAGATTCTCAAGACAAGACCCGAAGAAAATCCCCGACAAGTTTGCTTGGATACTCTAAAAGCAGTAGGCCAAATCGATCGCTTCAACAACCTTGTTACTGGTCCACTAAGAGCAGCTCTTTGCACTCGGCTCCACTCCGTGCACGAGTATAACATGGAATTTTATAGCACGTTTGCCTTCAAGGCAAAAGCGAAGCCGTTTGACAATGAGGGGGTGGAATTTCGGTGTGCAGGGGAAAAGTTCTCAATATCGATTGCACAATTTGGGGCTATCATTGGGTTATATGATGAGGCAGATGCTGGAGATGAGGAGAACACTGATGGTCTTCGTGAACTCCCACAAGACCAACGTCAAGCAGTATGGGCTCAAATTGGGGAAGGACACTATAACCCAAGCCAGACCAAGAGCACACAGTTGCGGGACCCTCTCTACCGCTACATCCATAGGGTCCTCACCTACTCCCTCTGCCAGAGACATGACAGTGGTGGTGTTGTAGGCTTGCGTGATCTGATAGTCCTCCACTGCATTCACAACCGTATAAACCTCGATGTTCCACACCTGCTACTTCGCAACATGCACTTGAACGAACTTGCCACTCCCCCGACCCCTATCCTTTTTGGAGGGTGGATCTACCGCCTCTTCAAGCATTTTATGCAAAGGATGCCAAGGTCCTTCCATAAGGGCCCATGATCGGGAAAAGTGGACCTCGTTATATGTCGCTCCATGGGTATAATCAATGAAGCAAATGACGGGATGATCAGATTTCAGATGGTTCAAGGGCATGTGTGGAACCCTCAAGAAGCTCTCGTCCTTCACGCTCCACATATCCGTCCTCCTCCCTAGTACCAGTATCAGCATCATGGTGATCCGGGCCAATCCTCCTCTCAAGGAGGTGGTTTTCCTAATTTCCAAAGTTTACATGATCTTTTGCAGGAAAACCTCATGTGCACTCGCAACACCTACAATATGGCAAGCAACACGTACACCCAGGTCGGAGTTATAGAAAGGAATATCTCCGACATGCAGGATGACATCAGCAACATCCGGGAGTACATGGCGGGCCAAGGAGGAGATGACGAGGACGACGACATGGATTGAGATGGAGGCGTTGGAGGTGATCTAACATGGTTGAAGGTCTTAAAAGGTTAACCCCTTTACTCTTAAAAACAATTTCATGGCCTGCGTGCCATTGTTGAACAATTTACTTTTCTGTTAACACTTTTAATTTCCTGCATTTTTTTAGCTTGTGTTGTGGATGTTAAACTTATGGTAAAGTAGGATGTTGGTTATTTTGTTTGGTGTGGTATTTTTAAGTAAAACAGGTATCTACGAGGCTTGGAAGCACTAAGTATTAGTGCTACATAAGCCTGGAAAGCAGAACCGAAAGCCGAAATCTGTTGTCAATGATTGCAGATTGTCAACACGGGGCCGTGTCCAGCCGACACGCCCCCATGTCCACCGCCCAGTACCTACTGTTTGTTTAATTTCTGCCCAACACGGGGTCGTGTTCACAAGGCACGCCCCCGTGTCCACCTTCTGTAAGTTTTCGTTACTGGCAGTCTGACCACAGGACCGTGCTCACCCAGCACGGGGCCGTGTCGAGATGCCCAGTAACATCAAAACCTTGTTTTAAACACCTTTTTACACATTCAATCAACCTAAAAACTATTTTTTGGGACACATTGTGGACTATGTGTAATTTAAGTGTGGGGGGATACTAAAACCTTGAATTTTGCAAGTCCTAATAACAAGCCTTACACAAAACTCTATTGGAACCGCTAATCACCCCAAATTTTTTCAAAAACTTTTCATTTTTTTTACTTGTCTTGGTTTAATTTGGGAATAAAAAGTTCTAAAAAGGTTATATTTTTATAAATTTACAACCGATAGCGTCGTGATAAAAAGAACTAACATAAGAAAATTATGAAACAACATGACAAATCTAGTTAAAATTTATTATATTTACTCAATCACATTATAAACCCATTCCCACAAAAAGTGAGTTTTGAGCCTTTATTGAGCATACAAATATACATCTTTAAAATTAAATGCTCATTTTTCGTTTCTTGTGTGAATAGCCGTTTGGTTTCTTACAACTCTAGAACTTGCCATGACGATACATTCCCAGTCCTTACCAACTTAAACCCAAGTAAGTAAATGATGGAGGCATTAGGACTAACCATTTTTTTTCAACACTATAATTTTTCATTTTTTTTTCACCTACCCAAAATCCCCCTAGTTAACCCCTTTGAGCCTAAACCTTTTCGTTTCTAAACCCACAAAACAAACACCCTTTACCCACCAAAAACCCTTTTTTTTATTTTTAAACCCTTTATTTTAGTAAAAAGCACGGTCTTCATGTGACATTCCTTATAAAAAAAAATGAAGTATAGCAATAAACAAACAAGTTCCTCAAAGAAACTTTGTTTGAAAATGTTTTGTTTGAATAAAAGTCACAAAAACAAAGAGTTTTACGACGACCGACGATTTTTACGCTTTTAGCCCTTTCTACTAACCACTAACCCAAAACCCCCTACCTTTAACCCAAGCCTAACCCTTCCCCAAGTCCTCTTGATATTTACAAAAGTTTATAGTTAAAAAGGAGGAGGATTGATTGCTTGGCAAGCATATGGTAGAAGTAGGTTCCATGCCGGTCTCGAGTGTTTCACAAAAATAGATCTTCGGCCGAGTGTTGAGTGATCTCCCGTGAGGTATGTGAACTTGTATATAAACGGAGTTTTAAAGAGGCATGTTATGCCCAAATAAGTAATTTCTCTTATGAAACGTTCTAAATAAATCATAACGAATAAGATTGTAAATAACATAAAAATAAAGCCTGATAAAGATCTTGGATTCCTGACACTCAAAGACAAGCCCAAAACTTCTCTTCTACCCATTCCATTTGGGAGTGTAAGCCACATTATAAAGAGTTTTGCTTGAGGACAAGCAAAGATTCAAGTGTGGGGGTATTTGATGTGTGTAAAATGCAACATATAAAATACATCAATTGAGGCATAAAACTAACCATTTTTTAGTACCAATGTTGGAAAAAGTGTGCTTTTGTCTTCCTTTTGTATTTTCAGGATTAAATGAGCGTATATGAACAAAAGGAACAAATATGCAGCAAAATCTAACATAAATACAAGAAAATGAATAAACGTGGCATGCCCGACCCCTCGACAGCATCTTCCCAAGCAAAAACAAAGAAACAGAAGGCTGACCACGGCCCCGTGCCCAGCGGACACGGGGGCGTGGCCAAGTGTCTGCAGAAAAGACAAAGTTGTAGAAGTTTCTATTCCCAGCATGGGGGCGTGCCCAGCTCAACACGGGCCGTGGTCAACGTTAAGATTCACAGAACCCAAGCAAATCTTGATAGTACAGATACGCTTCTGCACACGAGGCCGAGCCCAGCGGACACGGGGGCGTGTGGAGCTAATGTAGACAAATTAAAATTAATGAAGAAAGAGAAAAAGGATGGACATGGGGCCGTGCCCAATGGACACGGGGCCGTTTCCGGGCTTCTGTGCAGGCTATAAATAGAGGTGCTTGGTTCACTTCAAAGGCATCCCTTGGCAAACCACCCCTCTCTCACTTCACCCACACTCCACCACCATCACAACCCACATCCACCACCATCATTCATCATCCATCTTAGAGTGTGTGTAGTAGTCTCGGGATCCAAGATTGATAGTAAGAGTTCTTGACAATCAAAGGCCATGTTTGCCTAAGTCTCTTACATCACTTGGTGAAGACAAGCATTTAGTGTAATACTTTTGATTTTTAAACTTTTCGCACTTTTTATTTGGTTTTGTATTAATGACTTTAATAACTAGTTTTTATGTTGAAGGTGAAACTTCCTTATCATTTGTCCGTGGTGTCTTGACGTTATTTTACTGTCTATATAAAATAAAAGATTTACACCATTCATATCTCTACGGTCTATATAGAGATATGTTGGCTACCTGGTCGGGGGTTAAGGGAATGGTTTGGTAAGGTTCTTGCCTTGTTCAGTGTATAGATCCTGCAAGGACTTGGGTCAAGCTTACTAGGACCTCCTTCAATACCCACTGGTATTGGATGGCGGGGGTGCGAATGACTTGATCCCGCATATGTAAACTACTATTAATACATTAACCCGGCTACTTGGGATTGTATCCCTGCTGACTCAAACCACTTAGCCGATGGTAATGTCACCTTCAAAAGAGGGGCCTACCACATTACACATTAATAACTTAATTAATTATCTTTCAATATTCCGACCCTTTAGGATTGTATCCTTGCTGACTCAAACTACTGGGTTGAGGGTAACGTCACCTTCAAAAGAGGGGCCTACTACTATAACTAAGATAATCTCATAAAAAGTACAAAAGTGCGGAAATCATCAAAGGTTACACTAAATGCGAGTCGGATCCGAGTGATTCATCTTGTCTATCTGTTTTTATTTTATTTTATTTTTCAGCATTTTTAGTTTTTATTTTCATGTTTAAAACTTTTTCTAAAATTTCGATTTGATTAGACGTTGAGGATAAACCGGTACTAAAAGCTCTTGTGTCCTTGGACAACCTCGGTATCTTACCAATGCTATACTACGCTCACGATGGGTGCACTTGCCCATATGTGTGTTTAGTGTTAGTAGAATATCGTGTTTTATAAATTTAAAACTTGACTAAAGTGTTAAAAAGGGAATAAAATATAACTAAAAACATATCATACCTAACGCACATCACAATGACCATTTCCTCAATAGTGTACTGCAATCACCAATTAAAATATGTGAAAAAATAGTAAACAATAAGTAGAGCAACTTTTAATCAAATGATACGGTATGGTTTTAACGATAACGTCCGGGCAAAATTATATATATATATATATATTCTTTCATTTTTGAAATATCTAATTATGTATTTTGTGAACAGGCATTTCTTGAAATTTTCATGAATAGGCAGCATATATAGAGCAAGAACATTTTTTTGGTAAAGTAACATAACACAAGATGATCAAAAGCACTACTGAACAGATTTCTCAAAAGCATGAGAAACGACTTTTGAGCCACTCCATAAATAAGTTGATCCTCAACAACATTGACAGATTGTTGATCTTGATAAGAATTAAATCTTAATTTTTGAGATATCAGTATCAATTTTACATTTTTTTTAGATTTCTTTTTTAACCTTTTAGCTTTTAAGTCTTTTCTACTTATAAAATTGTGATCGAGATTTAAGAATCAAACAAAAACCAACAGAAATCGACCTTAAACCGCTTGTGTAGACGTGAATGAGATGCCTCCATATCCTTCAGTATCTCCAAATGCGAGAAATAAACATGACGCTTGAGAGAATCGATGTTCAATGACGTCATTTCTTTCAGATCAAAGATTGTGTTAAGCGCTTTGCTCAGTGACTAGAGTGTAGGTTCAGGCGATGTTCCGGTAGGCCTCTCCACAGATGATTTTTTGTTCAGATTGTTGTTGTTCTTCTTCATTGGAGACGAATAGGTGTTTAAAACGTCATTGAAGCAGCTGAAATTGAACTTGAACTTCGGTGGAGATTCGGTCAGTGATCGATCTTGTAAGACCTTTAAAAACATTGGATAATTTACTTGAAACATATATCACGTTATAGTATCTTTTACCAAATATCCACAAAACGATAATTTACATGGATTTTAAATATTTCCAACAAAACTACTTCTACTTATTACACATAAGTTTCGTTTCAAAAGGATTATTATAATTGCGAAAGCTTTGACATTTGTGTGTTCGATCCTTTCGGGTACTTGATCATCATCCGCAATTCGCTACCATCAACTATAATCCAGAAATTTTTTTTCAAAACATTAGTCATTGATGTTTATAATGTGAATTAACAAGTCCTAAAGTCAAAACACATAAAAGAACAACATTTTTCCAGCTCTGTGTCTCGGTCGCGGGGCGCGACAGACAAAGGGCTAGCCTCCACGGGCCACGAGGGCTCTAGTTTAACCCCTTTCTAAAGAATGTTCACCCATCAGTAGGAATATTCATTAAATAGTAGTAGTGTTCACTGAATAGTAGGGGTTTTTACTGAATAGTAAGAGTTTTCACTGTACAGTAGGAGTGTGCACTGTACCGTAGGAGTGTTCACTGAACAGTAGGGGTTTTCACTGAATAATAGGAGTTTTCACTGTACAGTAGAAGTGTTCAGTGAACAATAGGGGTTTTCCAAATTATTCGACTCGTTTACATTAATGAGGTATAAAATGTACTTATAAGCTCAAAACTTCCATAAGAACCACATCTTATCATCCGTTTACATTACGACACAATAAACTAAAACTCAAGTGCCGATAATAAGGTACATATGTCCTAATTTTTCAGGTTTAACTTAATTAGCAACATTTATCACTTTAACTTACCAAAGTTTAATACTTTGGTGATTTTGACCCGTTTGATTTCACTAGCGAATCCGTCGCCCTTTTTGAATCAAACATATAGTATCCGAGTCAATTTAACCAGGGGAACTTTTAAGTGAAATCCACCACTTTCTTCATTTCTATATTCTCGACATTTCTACTTTTTCGTGTTTGGATACTACAAACGAAATCCTTCGTTTTTAGTATTATCCAACTTTATAACGATTTAATTATCATTCCACAACTAAGCATAAAAGTACTAAAACAAGATATTACGAAGCGAATAGCCGCGTACCTTTTCAAAGCTTTCCTTTTAAGCGGTTATCCGACCCGCCTTGTCCACTTGATGATCCACCCAAATCACCTGTATAATTTGAGTTGAATATATTTTTTAGAACTTCATAGTTCAATATTCGATATTTCATTCTCTTGGTTAATCAACTAAGCGATTTGGAGGATCGTTTTCTGATCCAAAACGAGTCGTTCAGAGGCGTTCTACTCAATATGAAAAGAGAAAACAGACATATCGAGTTCGATTCAGCTAGATATTCACTTTAACTGTCTTTCTGATTGATTTGACAAAGTTCTACAGCGAAACGACACTTCGGCAGCACTTCGGCTCCGGAATCACACATACAAGACTTACTCAAACGAAATTACATGCAGACTGATTTCGTTTGAACATGCTCAAACGAAATCACCTTCCATGTGGAATTACCATTTCGAACGGAATTAACCATTTCAAACGGAATTACCTCATGTGATTTCGTTTGAAATGACATTTGTCAATTTCAAGCAAAATTAACTTTGTAACCTATTAACTCGTTTTCCGTGCCATGATCTATCTATTCTCATACAAGACTTGATACAAGACGAAGTCGACAGACGCATGCACCAACAGACTCCCCCTAGAATGTTGACGAGTCTTCAGTGTCGAGTCTTCAACATCTTCAGTCTTTATCAGTCTTTTACTCTTTCTGAAGTATCTGACAATGTAAATCTTTGTCCTTCTTTCTATCTCCAAGATCTCCTGATTCTTTAGTTTCATCAGCATCATCAGTTTCTATCTCAAGCGCAGTTCCAGAATAGTAACCTGCCTCTTATCAACTTCAGACTCCCCCTTTCGACAAGCTGGGATCGCGGTCTGGCTCTCTTTCTGCTCAGGTATCGGAACTTAACTAACCTGCACATTCTCTTCCCAGAAATAAATTTCACAGATTTTTTTTTTTAAATTTAACAAATTTATTTTCTGCTTACCACTTGTAGATTTGATCAATCAAATATGATATAACAATTTTAATTACTGATGAACCACATGTAGGAAAAACATTTTCCTTTTCAAACAAATTTTCAATTCAAACATTCAAATACATTCTCCCAACCCTTTAGTTCGTCATGTTTAGCACTTGGAATTTTGAAAATCAGCTCTCTAACGTCAGTTGTCGAAAATCTTTTTGAATTTTTTTTTTCAATATATATGCTAAAACACACTAAAAACCTTTTAGGACTTTTGAACTTGAAAGAAATGCAGTAAGAAACTATTTACAGACAATATTTTTGTGAGTTTATGTAAGAGGATCATATCAGTTTATAAGACAAATCACCAACACCATTAAGCTTTAAACATTTTAAGTTCTAAACGATTCACTTAGATTGTCAGTATACTGATCCACTTAAATTCTCAAACAAAGTTCAACTGTTTCGAGATACGATATTAATGTTTTAAGAGACTTAAACTTATTCGCGTGTCCCACCTTAGAATATACTCCCGTATCCAGATCCCAATATTCAGTCTTACAGGTGAGTATACCACAGATGATATCTGTAAAGGGTTAAAATACGAGGGCCATGAGAGCTCAGGTCAGAACTTCCGTTCAGCAGAGAGATGATGGCTTCGACTTTAGGTGTGTTCCCTTTAGAGAATCTTTTCTTCAACAGCACATGATTAGCATTTTGCAATGTTTCATCATTTTTTGTACTGAGGGTGTTGCTATATTTCAAGCATGCAGAAAGTATTATACGGGGACTAGGCCATTGCTTCCGCAAAATCAGAAGTCCCGGGATAATACCCCAGATATCACTGAGTATAAAGACCTAGTATCTCAGAAAGAGGGACCTTTCAAACAAGATTTCGTGGGTTACCCATATATCCGAGAGATGTTCCCCACGATATAAGTAAGTTTGAAATTAGGTTTATATCTCGTCACAATCTACTAAATATGCAAAAACCTACTGGCACATCATCAGTGAGACCGTTTATCACATTTTGACCTTCCAATTCTTTAGCATGCTGTGATAGTCCACTGATGTACTATCATTTCCTCTTTTATACAACAAAACTCAATTTTTGATTTTATCATGTTTTTTACTTTTTCAAATTTTCAAATGTTTTTGGATTTTCTGAAATTCTTACTCCCCCTAAAATGCAAAATCATTAACAAAAATTGAAAACAAACTGTACAAGTAAAATGACAACTGATATCAAATCGCTTCAATTCGCCGTCCACTTGGCACAAACAATCAGAACTCCCCCTATTTTCCCATTGTGATTTCAAAACACTTAAGTTTGTTTTAATCAAATGGTTTTTCCGAAAAATAAGTTTTGTAACCTCTTGTAGGTTTGGGGTTCAATTCATCACTTTGTTCTTCTCAAAAATAACACTTGTAAGAACTATAACAGTTTTAAGATTTAAACTCCAAAATCACATGTAGAAAATCAAGTACAACTTAATGTCCCTGATTGTCACACCCCGACCACGTAAAGCAACTAGACGTGGCGGAAACGTCGGGGAGTGTTGTAACAGAATCATTGTTTCATAACCATGGAATAAATAAATTCTGTTTTATTGAATAAATGAACTCATTGTTTTAATACAATCAAATAAGTACAACTATGATCTTCCAAGTTTTAAAGTTGCTAAGGCACGAGTCCATCCTAAATGTAGCATGCATCAACAAATTATTGCAAAGCAGTACCTGAAACATGTGTAAAAATAGGTACGTCAGCATAAAAATGCCTGTGAGATACATAGGTTTTGTGAAAATAGGATTCATGACTTAAGTTTAAAGAAAATGTTTAATAAAGTTTAGTCATGAACCTCGTAAATTGATTTGTTTTGTAAATCGTTTGAAAAACAATCTGATCAGATGATATGTATAAATAAATGTAAGGTTAAATGAATAACCATGTAAAATGAGTTTGTATAAGATAAGTTGTTGTAAAACAATGTCTTATGAAAAGTATGTTATTTGTATAAAATGTTATATGACTTAAATTGAAATGATTCAAATAACGCTACGATATGTAATACCATACAAACACTTATATATAGGAAGTACCAGCGGCGTATCCACCATGCTTGTATCATATTACACACGCCTCGTTACTTAAGTCACTTACTCAAACCAAACCACCAATATAGAATGTTCATGTTTAAACCAATAGTCGAATGTTATTGTATAACTCAAGTTAAATGTAAACCATGTAATGTGTAAACAAAAGTTATGTATGGTAAGTAAAATGAGATTTCTTAAACCACAAGTAAAATGTAGAAAACAAAGTATTTGAATAAATCAGAAGTTATGCTTTGCAAAATAATGTAAGGTTAAACGAATAACCTTATAGTAGCATATTAAAAGTATGCTTTGGATTTGTAAATAACATATTAAACTATGTTTTGGTTTCATAAATAACATATCAAAATATGCCTTGGATGTGATAAATAACATATTAAACTATGTTTTGGTTTTGTAAATAACATATCAAAATATGTTTTGGGTGATTAACAAAATAAATGTTGGTTTTGTACAATACCACACGTGAGAGTATATCAGACTATAACATTGGGAGTATATCAAAATATACAATAAAAGTATGATTTAAGAATTCATTCAGACCTAGTGCATCAAAATACACCTTTGGGACTATAGGAATACCACAAAGGCAATCCCTATTTGGATGGAGAAACAAATTGGTTTCAGACATTCCATGCCAACAGGAATGGGGTGTCAAATCCTATAGCGCTATATCATACTACCAACCGGCCTGGTGAACCAAATATGTACAATTCAACATTTTATTTTATGTTCTTTGAGAAATCAATGTTTAAACCACAGATAGTCATTTAGTTTGTCAAATGATAAGTAATAACATGTATAATCAATTATACTTTGAAATCATGAAAATAACATATAGGTACACATGCTTCACCCCAAAACAGTTTGAAAACGGTAAAAGAGGGGAACTATGTACTCACTTCAGATTGCTCAGAAGTCCTAAGATAACCACCAAGCAATGCTAGAGATCACAGAATCAAATGGCACCTAATATAGGTAACTATGTTAATAAACCGGACCTATATCGGTGGATCGGATAGAATGAGGGATCGTAAACCAAATGAGTATGGGAACTCATGTAGTATGGTTTAACAAAGCCTACATACTAAATGAAACCTAACCTACGTGCTTTCGACCCATCGCGACCCATTAAGGTAGCTTATGCTACGTTAACGCGTCGTGCGCGCAAAAGCGCACCCGAGACGTCTAACTAGTCCTATGACAAGTAACATATGCCTTAACATGTCTAATATTGTTTTCAAATCAGTTTAGATGTCAAAAGTTATGTTACATACGTTTAAAATGAATTTTGGCATCAAAGGGGTATTTTGGTAATTTACCTAAGGCATATAAACTACCTATCATACAACTACTTAAACAAAGCGACCATAAGGTATAACCTCAGAAGGTTATTCCCTATATACTATGGTCACCTAATGTGTTTGGTCGGATCCTATTGATCGACCAAATGGGTCGGGTTCGAAGGTATAAGTACTTTATTAGATCGCTTACCCTTGCGACCCTAGACAACGTGGTAATCAGTAGGCATAGTCACAAGGGACTATAACCATCGTGATTACAATCACGTTGCGAAGTTCAAACGAACTTCGCATTGACCATAAACTGGTCAATGCAGAAAGTCAAACAAATTTTGACTTTCGGACTCGAAAAGCAATAAAAGAACGAAGGAACACTTACAAAGGGTCCCCGAATGCTAATCTAGATCAAAATAGCTCAGGTATGAAACAAAGGTTTCAACTTAGAGCACATTAGATCAGATTCTTGTGAGGAAAAGTGAAGGGTGGAGGTGGGTATTTATAGTTTTCGATTCACCGTTAGGATCATTTCTTGGAGAAGAGGGAATGATCTCGCCCGTACACTTGTCGGAATGTTGTGGTAACTGATTTTGGCCACCACAAGAGATTAATATGTGGCACTTGGCCTTTGGGGAGTGTTTAAATCTGAAAATCAGCAGCCAAAAATGATTTTCTGCATCTGACCTATGCTTGCGCACCGCAACACTGAGAGTGTTGAGGTGTGCAAGGCACCTGCAGACCAGAATGTTTCATAAATGGCAAAACAGGCCCTGAAGCTCCAAACTTGCTATTTGATGCATTTTTGACACGTTTAAGCGCCGTTAACCCCATTTCAAAGCTCTAAAATGAAGTTAAAGTATAGGGAACTTAAAATGTGCTAAAAAGTATCTCAGATGTCGGTTCGTTTGGCCGTACGATCGCGATGTTCGGTTAATTACGACGGAATACACATAAGTGCGAAAAACGATCCAAATGGCGTGACGAATGGATTTTTCTTATGCTAAACACTAAAATAAAATATTTTAGTGCTTACATAAATTTTTGGATGTCCGGATGTATTCAGAACGTAAGATATGCGCGAAAATGCAAACTTGTGCACTTTTTGACACTTTTAGTCCCTATTGATCAACAAAGTTTATTTTAGCATACCGAACCCCTCAAAGCCTATTTCTAAGCTATGTAAAGGATATTTAGGGTATTTTTAACTTATGATCAAGTTCCGGAATGTCCGTTACCATAAGAATCGGCATAGTTTCGCAGTTTTACACAAATAGTCCCTACGATCGTATAAACTTGTTTTCGACACACCAAACCATCCAAAACTTATCTCTAAGTTATGTGAAGGTTATTTAAGGTAGGTTAAGCCTATTTCACTATTCCAGAGTGTTTGTTGCATTAAACTGGCTATATTTACGCATCAGTGCGCGTATAACCTTCCAGAAAGCGATTTAAGGCTTGAAATCGAACACGAATTGATATGTGCAAATGATACACATATTTTTACAAATCCCAAGTATGAAATACAATATTTCATTGGTTTGGAATTTGTTTGTTGGTTGAAGTGACACAGGTGTCACAGTCTCCCCTACTTTAGGAAATTTCATCCTTAAATTTAATTCTAGAGGAAACTTGTGAAGACAGCTGTGACGATTTCGCTTTCTAATAGATCCATTGAACCCTTAAGTAAAAACTCTGGTCCATGTTAGGACTCTTAGCGAATTTGTTAACCCTCAAAGTGAATTCCTTGTAGTAGTAAAACATGGAATTTTGAACTACGGACAGAAGAACGTTTCTTATGAAGACTTATCATAGGAAACTTGTGTGTGCTTGAGATCAGAATTGGGGAGTGTGAGAATAAATGACATTGGTCGAGGTCCAAGGCTTCTCTCGTATCATTATTCTTGTCACTATAGGTCTTAACACATGACAAAGCTTCCTGTGGTTTCTGTGCACTGAATTCCATAATTATGTAGGCCTCCATAATTACGTAATTCCTTGCACAGTCCGCACAGTTCATTTCATAATGCGTAGGAAAAAAAATCACTTGAATAAACATGAAGCGACTCGACTAGACCATCAAAGGGTCCTTTTAATTAGATCAACGAATGATCTTTTTAACTAGATCAACAAATGATCTTCTTAACTAGATCGTCGTATGATCTCTTTAAATAGACCACTTAAGGGATCTTTTTAGTTACATCATCACATGATATTTCTAATCAGATTTTCAAAATCAATCTGTTTAACCAGACCATTCAAGAGGTCCAATTATAGAATAATACTTTATAACCCGAGGGACTTAACTACAATGTTGAAGTCCATTAAGGATTTAAGATAGTATCCTTGGATATCCTATTATGAATCTCTCGTATGAGATATGGAAGATTCTATGAGGATTTGGATGGATCACATACAACCACAAAACATGTAAGAAAACACATAAGCACAAAATTAGTTAACTTGATTCTTTAATTTGTTATCTTTATGTATGGATATTTAAAGCACATCAGGAATCCAATCCATGGGTTTCATTTGGCACTTTAAGCATTTTCAAGGATCCATCTAAAAAGATAGAAGGATTTTCCATAAGAGTTTGGCTTTGTTTCTTAAAAGAAACGAGTGTTAAAGGTTCTTAGGGAGATCACAAGTGATCATAAAATGACTGAACGATACGAGTAGTTTGTCTTCGGGTTGACATCATAAGGTTGCATCAAACATTCACATAAACGCATAACTTTTACAGAAATAAAAACAATAAATCTTTATTTATGTAACAACCGAATTGTCTTGAAGTGTCAAAAGATAACAACCAAGGAATTACAAAACACTAATTGTTTACTGCTGCATCATTGTTTACGTTTGCCTCATTGATGTTGAACACTCGTCCACGCGCTGGAGGTATGTTAACAAGTCTTGGGCAATTGTTCCTGTAGTGGGTAAGGTCACCACAGTTATAACATGACCCCGGAGGGAACCGCGCTTGAACAGCAGCAGGGTTTGCAGCAGCTTGATTTGCATAACGACAAACATTGATCAAATGTCCCAACCGCCCACAGTGGGTACATTTGTGACACTGCTCTTGCTCTAGATGATGACGGTTGCACTTGTTGCACAAAGGTGCGGTACCAACGTAGTTTTGCCTTTTGCGAGGTTGTGCTGGCTGGTTTGGTGCAACCTGTTTGTCTTGAGCAGTTACAGCGTAGTTTTGAGAGGCTTTGGGCTTCTTCTTCTTGGACACCTCAGCATTTTCTTCCTTTGGTTCCACTTGAGCAGTCTTGTCAGATGGTCTTGAGTCGCCCTTCCGAAACAGTTTGCGTTTCCTGATATGGGATTCAGTCAGAGTGGCAGCCAATTCAATGGCTTGTCTGACAGTAGTAGGGTTGCTGCTAGTAACGATATCCTGAACTACGTCAGGAAGACCATCAATGTATTTCTCAATCGCCTTATCCTGAGGCGTAACCATAGTAGGGCATAACAAGCTCAATTCCTCATAGCGGTCAGTATAGGCTCGATGTTCCCCACTGTCTTGCTTCAAATCATCAAATTCCCTTTCTAGAGCCCTTAGCTCATGACGAGGACAGAATTCCTTCATCATAAGAGCCCTAAGCTCAGCCCAAGTCTGTGCTAATGCAACCTCAGCACCGCGGTCTCTCATCACCCCGTTCCACCACGTAAGAGCCCTCTTCTGAAACACACTTGAAGAAAACTCGACCTTGCGATTTTCAGGACACTGAACGTGACGGAAAGTATTCTCAATGCTCTCGAACCATTGAAGAAGCCCAGTTCCTCCCTCAGAACCACTAAACTTGAGCGGTTTAGCCGAGTTAAAGTTCTTGAAATTGCATGGAGCATTGTTGTTGTTGATGGCTTGAATCATTTAAGCATAAAGATTTGGGAAGGCAGCAGCCATTTGCTGCGCGATGATTTCCGCCAGTTCAGCATTCGCCATCTGATTGTCGCGTCGTGGAGGCATTCTAAAAGAGGAAACATGAAAGGAAACGAGTGAGAGAATTAGACGAAAAGAATGAGATGAAACGAATCTGATGAAAGCAAGGATAGTGGTCATTTGTTTGTTACTACAAAGCAATAAATGACCCCGGTGATTAATCAAAGTAAATAGGTCAAAAATAATGTATCGCGAAGACATGCTCGCCTATAAGTGGACACTCACCCCAAGAGTTCCCAGGTAAGAGTGACTGGTCCGATTATGTGGATTTGTACGAACACTCTAGCCTTAGACAGAAAACTCAGGGTACAGGCACCCACCCTTCCAGTTTGCACGTGTTCACATTATTTAGACCAACTTTGACGGGATTTGAAAACTTAGAGGGTTCAAAACCATATAATAAATCATCCTAGAACAGATGATTAGTTTTCAAAGCGGGATAAAATTTGTGTTCTTATTGTGGTTGTCACCTAAGAATAAGTGACGGTATTGTTTTAAAACTAAACACAAGAAAACTTGTATTAGGGTCCTAGGAAGGTTATAGTCTAGGTCAAAACATTACTAATAACCTAATTCCCTATACCCATTGGCTCTGATACCAACTTTTCTGTCACACCCCGACCACGTAAAGCAACTAGACGTGGCGGAAACGTCAGGGAGTGTTGTAACAGAATCATTGTTTCATAACCATGGAATAAATAAATTCTGTTTTATTGAATAAATGAACTCATTGTTTTAATACAATCAAATAAGTACAACTATGATCTTCCAAGTTTTAAAGTTGCTAAGGAACGAGTCCATCCTAAATGTAGCATGCATCAATAAATTATTGCAAAGCAGTACCTGAAACATGTGTAAAATAGGTACGTCAGCATAAAAATGCCTGTGAGATACATAGGTTTTGTGAAAATAGGATTCATGACTTAAGTTTAAAGAAAATGTTTAATAAAGTTTAGTCATGAACCTCGTAAATTGATTTGTTTTGTAAATCGTTTGAAAAACAATATGATCAGATGATATGTATAAATAAATGTAAGGTTAAATGAATAACCATGTAAAATGAGTTTGTATAAGATAAGTTGTTGTAAAACAATGTCTTATGAAAAGTATGTTATTTGTATAAAATGTTATATGACTTAAATTGAAATGATTCAAATAACGCTACGATATGTAATACCATACAAACACTTATATATAGGAAGTACCAGCGGCGTATCCACCATGCTTGTATCATATTACACACGCCTCGTTACTTAAGTCACTTACTCAAACCAAACCACCAATATAGAATGTTCATGTTTAAACCAATAGTCCAATGTTATTGTATAACTCAAGTTAAATGTAAACCATGTAATGTGTAAACAAAAGTTATGTATGGTAAGTAAAATGAGATTTCTTAAACCACAAGTAAAAATGTACAAAACAAAGTGTTTGAATAAATCAGAAGTTATGCTTTGCAAAATAATGTAAGGTTAAACGAATAACCTTATAGTAGCATATTAAAAGTATACTTTGGATTTGTAAATAACATATTAAACTATGTTTTGGTTTTATAAATAACATATCAAAATATGCCTTGGATGTGATAAATAACATATTAAACTATGTTTTGGTTTTGTAAATAACATATCAAAATAACATATATGTTGGTTTTGTACAATACCACACATGAGAGTATATCAGACTATACCTTTGGGAGTATATCAAAATATACAATAAAAGTATGATTTAAGAATTCATTCAGACCTAGTGCATCAAAATACACCTTTGGGACTATAGGAATACCACAAAGGCAATCCCTATTTGGATGGAGAAACAAATTGGTTTCAGACATTCCATGCCAACAGGAATGGGGTGTCAAATCCTATAGCGCTATATCATACTACCAACCGGCCTGGTGAACCAAATATATACAATTCAACATTTTATTTTATGTTCTTTGAGAAATCAATGTTTAAACCACAGATAGTCATTTAGTTTGTCAAACGATAAGTAATAACATGTATAATCAATTATACTTTGAAATCATGAAAATAACATATAGGTACACATGCTTCACCCCAAAACAGTTTGAAAACGGTAAAAGAGGGGAACTATGTACTCACTTGAGATTGCTCAGAAGTCCTAAGATAACCACCAAGCAATGCTAGAGATCACGGAATCAAACGGCACCTAATATAGGTAACTATGTTAATAAACCGGACCTATATCGGAGGATCGAATAGAATGAGGGCTCGTAAACCAAATGAGTATGGGAACTCATGTAGTATGGTTTAACAAAGCCTACATACTAAATGAAACCTAACCTACGTGCTTTCGACCCATCGCGACCCATTAAGGTAGCTTATGCTACTTTAACGCGTCGTGCGCGCAAAAGCGCACTCGAGACGTCTAACTAGTCCTATGACAAGTAACATATGCCTTAACATGTCTAATATTGTTGTCAAATCAGTTTAGATGTCAAAAGTTATGTTACATATGTTTAAAATGAATTTTGGCATCAAAGGGGTATTTTGGTAATTTACCTAAGGCATATAAACTACCTATCATACAACTACTTAAACGAAGCGACCATAAGGTATAACCTCAGAAGGTTATTCCCTATATACTATGGTCACCTAATGTGTTTGGTCGGATCCTAATGATCGACCAAATGGGTCGGGTTCGAAGGTATAAGCGATTTATTAGATCGCTTACCCTTGCGACCCTAGACAACGTGGTAATCAGTAGGCATAGTCATAAGGGACTATAACCATCGTGATTACAATCACGTTGCGAAGTTCAAACGAACTTCGCATTGACCATAAACTGGTCAATGCAGAAAGTCAAACAAAGTTTGACTTTCGGACTCGAAAAGCAATAAAAGAACGAAGGAACACTTACAAAGGGTCCCTGAATGCTAATCTAGATCAAAATAGCTCAGGTATGAAACAAAGGTTTCAACTTAGAGCACATTAGATCAGATTCTTGTGAGGAAAAGTGAAGGGTGGAGGTGGGTATTTATAGTTTTCGGTTCACCGTTAGGATCGTTTCTTGGAGAAGAGGGAATGATCTCGCCCGTACACTTGTCGGAATGTTGTGGTAACTGATTTTGGCCACCACAAGAGATTAACATGTGGCACTTGGCCTTTGGGGAGTGTTTAAATCTGAAAATCACCAGCCAAAAACGATTTTCTGCATCTGACCTATGCTTGCGCACCACAACACTGAGAGTGTTGAGGTGCGCAAGGCACCTGCAGACCAAAATGTTTCATAAATGGCAAAACAGGCCCCTGAAGCCCCAAACTTGCTATTTGATGCATTTTTGACACGTTTAAGCGCCGTTAACCCCATTTCAAAGCTCTAAAATGAAGTTAAAGTATAGGGAACTTAAAATGTGCTAAAAAATATCTCAGATGTCGGTTCGTTTGGCCGTACGATCGCGATGTTCGGTTAATTACGACGGAATACGCATAAGTGCGAAAAACCATCCAAATGGCGTGACGAATGGATTTTTCTTATGCTAAGCACTAAAATAAAATATTTTAGTGCTTACATAAATTTTTGGATGTCCGGATGTATTCAGAACGTAAGATATGCGCGAAAATGCAAACTTGTGCACTTTTTGACACTTTTAGTCCCTATTGATCAACAAAGTTTATTTTAGCATACCGAACTCCTCAAAGCGTATTTCTAAGCTATGTAAAGGATATGTAGGGTATGTTTAACTTATGATCAAGTTCCGGAATGTCCGTTACCATACGAATCGGCATAGTTTCGCGGTTTTACACAAATAGTCCCTACGATCGTATAAACTTGTTTTCGACACACCAAACCATCCAAAACTTATCTCTAAGTTATTTGAAGGTTATTTAAGGTAGGTTAAGCCTATTTCACTATTCCGGAGTGTTTGTTGCATTAAACTGGCTATATTTACGCATCAGTGCGCGTATAACCTTCCAGAAAGCGATTTAAGGCTTGAAATCGAACACGAATTGATATGTGCAAATGATACACATATTTTTACAAATCCCAAGTATGAAATACAATATTTCATTGGTTTGGAATTTGTTTGTTGATTGAAGTGACACAGGTGTCACACTGATTTACCACTTGTAAGACGAAATATCACAGTTACCATCCTGTGAATTTCTCAAAAAAGATGCCGATTCCTACTCCACGATTACCAACTTGGGAGTTCCGGCAAGTCAGGATTTTTAAGTAAAGAACACATCCACCCAAGCCTGACCAGCCTTGGGTGATTTCAAATCATCTTCAGTCGGGGTGTAAGTTGCCTTCTTTGTAGCATAGAAATCTTTAACCCCTTGAACCTTTCTCTCGACCATTTTCTCAAAAATCTTTTAAACATTTCCATTAAAAGCTTTATCGACATCAAATTCTTTCTTCTCATAATAGAATTGATTCGAAATCTCAACCTTACCAACTTTTTGTTTAAAATTTTCAGTCCTCAATGGTAGAAAGTTCACATCATCCAAAGGAGGAACAGAATTTTCATCTTTTACCTCAACTTGTGGCTCCTCTGACTTTGTGGAATCAGAATCATCGCCAGATTTCACATCAGATTTCTTAACAATCCATTTTTAATTGTCAAGATTCACTCTTTTCTTGTAAAATCTTTTCGAACATTCACCAACCTCATATGTTGAGTTTTTAAACACTTTGAACTTTTCAGTTGGTGGTTCGGTTTTGTCAACAACTTTTTCTTTGAGTTTAAAAACAACTTCATGTTTGATGTTGGTTGCCATTGGACAATTCCAGGCTATGTGACCAACTTCTTGACATCTGTAACAGGTTCTTGTTTCCTTCCTTTGATAAGCTCCATTCTTCATTCCCTCTTGCTACTTAGCAAGGAATTCACTGTTTGATTGCTTCCAGAATGAGCTTTTTCCTTCTTCTTCACAACTTGGTCCTGAAACAAATACATTTTTTATTTTATAAGTTTTCTTATTTTTATGATTTTCGGGTGGAATAAAACCAAGTCCTTTCTTTTTGAAATTACCGTTATGGTTTGGTTTCTTTTGAAAATCATAACCAGAACTGTAACCTTTTTTCTTGTTTAAATGTTGTTGAACTCTTAAGGTGTAAGGTTTAGGTTTTTCAAAAAGATTTACATCTTTTATTTCAGAAATATTGATTTCTGTTAATTTGAAAACCTTTTTAATCATTTCAGTTTTAACACCTCGTATTGGAAATTCATCATCAGAATACAATTTGTCTGAATCAATCAAAGTATATACCATTTTGATTGGTTCGTCATTCAAATTAGATTTTGATAACAAAAATTCAGTATTGTAAACTTTTTTAACTGACGTCTTTGAACTGTTGACCAACGAACTCGAACTTTTGACAGACGAACTTGAACTTCCAGACTCGGATTTTGACTCAGACTCCTCATCTTTATCCAACACCTGATCGACCACCTTTTTTATTAACTCGGACTCATGATCAGTGTCAGACGATGTAAAAGTAACGTCAATGTTTTCTGGTAAATCATCTGTTATTTCAGACTTTAGCTTTATATTAACTGCTTTTTTGACTTGCTCCTCATTTGGTTTTCTGGGAGAATAACCTTCCCAGATCGGAGGCGGACACTTGTTATATCTAACACTTTGTTTCTTACCAGTATTCTTCTTCTCCTGCTTTTCATCTTGAAACACTTCAAAACCTGCAACAGTTGGATAAATTCGATCAATCAAATAATCAGAACTAGAATAACTTTGCAGTAAACGTCTAATTCTCTCATTTTCAATTCTCTCAGTCTCCAACTCTTGCTTCAACTTTGCACATTCTTCAATATAATGATTGATAGCTTTCTGCATCGACATCATTACCGCATTCATCATTGTCAACGCATCTTCTCTCTCAGAATTCGTCTTTTGAAGACCAGTTACTGTTCTGTTTAGCACATCATATGACTCTTTCACATAATTGAGATTGAACAGTAATTGTTCTTTCATCTTGTCAAACTCACACAACTTTTCATCTTTCTCTTTGCACTGCTTGCAAGATTCCAAACATTTATGACACGGTTTGATAACTTCAACAATCTTTTCAACTTCAATGATCTTTTCAACTTCGATGATCTTTTCAACTTCGATTACTTTCTCAACTTCAACTACCTTTTTAGCTTCAACCACTTTCTCAGCAACTTTAACTTCTTTACTTTGTTCAGACATCTCTTCTTGTGCAACAATTTCGCTTTTTACTTGTTTCTTTTCTTTTGCTGCTTGTTTCTCCTTCAGCTTCTCCAATCTATCTACAAAATAAAATTGAAAACTTTCAGGAGATAAATGAGTTTTTGCAATATTATTATGCTTTTCTTCCTCATCATCACTATCATCAATTGATGATTGATCAAACTCTTGTGTCTGTTCTGAACTATCATCTGAAGAAACAAATTCTTCATCTTGACTTTTCTTCTCATCATCGGCAAACACTTTCATCCATTCTGTCAGCAAATCAGGCTCTTGAATGACTTGTGCAATGAGAGCTACAACTTTTGAATCAGGTGGAATGTATTTATCCCAGCTGAATCCTTCTGCCACTTTTTCATCATCTTGATCAATGATACCATAATAAGCTTTCTTATTTGCATCTTCGATCATTTTGGCATGAGCAGTTTGTGGCTCTTTTTGTTGATGCGGTTGATGAGCAACTTGTTGATATATGGCTTTCCAATAGTAATCATCTTTTCCAAACGGATTCTGTGCTCCACTTGCTTCTCGATTTTTACATTCTCTTTTGAAATGACCTTTCTCCCTGCATCGAAAACAAGTAACTTTAGATTTATCAAAACCCAAAGTAGAGACATTTGCATCTAGAAAATCATTTATCCCTGTAATTATTTTGAATTTTTCAGCTCGTCTCAGAACACTCGCTAAACACCATTTGATATCCATCAGCTCCATTTCTTCAGCATCGATATGATCGTAATCCTCTTTTGTCAGCATAGGATTTCCGATCCTTCCTGCAACCAATCCCTCATAAGATTCCAGCACTGTAGCAAGTAGCTTCATGTGATCTTTAGCAACTTCTTCGGAAAAACTTTGACCACCCGGAAGATTTAATGCAATATTGCATTGTATCACATACCCATTTGCATTCTTTGACCCTTGAGACTGAAAACTTGAAGCTGAAACATTTGGATTAACATTCGGGTATGAAGAAAATCCACTGCTACTGTTTGGACTTTGAATGACTGATTCTGATGAGTGTCCTGCACTGAAAGCAGTTTGGATTTTTTGGACTTGCTTCGACATTCTAAACACTCCCTTTGAAGTACATTTTAACATCTTGTTGTGCACTCGGATTGTTCATTCTTGCAATCTTTTGCTGTTCCAGATCTTATCCTTCAATCTTTTCAATAAACTGAGAAATTGTCAAGCCATCATATTCTCCAGTATTCTTTAAAATCATCAAAAATATACCCCATTCTTTTTTAGGTAAAGCATCAGCTAATTTATCGACCCATTCCTCTCGCTCTTTATTGATACTTAACAAAGACATTGAACGCACTAAGTGGCAATATCTTTCAATCAACTTCTTTGTATCTTCTCCTGGCAGACTTGTGAATAGATCAAATACTTTCTTAAGCAGTGCCTTTTTACTCTTAATCATCTTCTCACTTCCCTCAAACTTTATTCTAAGTGCTTCCCAAATAGATCGTGAAGTTTTATCATGTTGAAGCAATATGAAGATGTCTTCTTTAATAGCTTGCTGGAGTAAACTGATAATCATCTTCTCTAATTTGTACATATCTCGTTCTTTATCTGTAAATTCATAAATCTTTTTATCAACTCCCAACTCAGTACGTGGTAGCAAATATTTTTTCTCAACACACTCCCAAGATCTCAAATGGTTAGCTTGAACCCATTTTTCAAACCGATCTTTCCAACCATAATACTCCTCAATTCCCATTAGCTTCGGGGGTTTTTGCATTGTTCCAGTTTCGTTTTCCATGTTCATGCTTTGAGCAATGGTAGCCGGAGTAGTCGGAGATGTAGCAAACACGTTTTAGAACTCTTCTTCCATGTTTCGGTAACAAGTTTTTCAAAACTGACACTTTCAAACGGAATACCAATCTCAAACGAAATACCAATCTCAAACGAAATAAGCTTTTGGTCACTTTCAAATGAAATTAGTCTTTCAAATGAAATTCCTTTGGAGCGAAATAACCTTCTTCAAGCGGAATACCATTTCAAACGGAATCACCTGTTGAAGCGAGATACCTTGGAAGACAATTTCAAACGAAATCTCAACTCAAACGGAATCACAATTTGAAGCGGAATTACTGATTTCGTTTGAACCTTTCAAACGAAATTACAATCTGAAACGGAATACTCAAGTGAAATTACTGATTTCAAGCGAAATTAGATGCAATTTCAAACGAAATTAGGCTGATGTCATCATTTCGGTCTGAAATTTGTCAAATTGATCAAGTTCTAAGTCGTTTTAAGATCTGAAACTTTCAAGGGTTTGCTAAAACACTGTTTCGCACATAATATGTGAATTTCAAACCATTTTAACCGTGAAAACTTGCTCAATTTTGAAAAGAAGGTGTAGAAGTTAGAAAATTTGATGAAATTAAGCTGAAAACGATAGAACTCCTCCTCCTGAGCTCTGATACCACTTGGAGGATCTTTTTTGGACCCAAAATGAGTCGTTCAGAGGCATTCTACTCAATATGAAAGGCGGAAACAGACATATCGAGTTCGATTCAGCTAGATATTCACTTTAACTGCCTTTCGGATTGATTTAACAAAGTTCTACAGCGAAACGACACTTCGGCAGCACTTCGCCTCCCGAATCACACATACAAGACTTACTCAAACGAAATTACATGACCCCTATATATAGGCAGACTGATTTCGTTTGAACATGCTCAAACGAAATCACCTTTCATGCGGAATTACCATTTCGAACGGAATTAACCATTTCAAACGGAATTACCTCATGTGATTTCGTTTGAAATGACATTTGTCAATTTCAAGTGAAATTAACTTTCTAACCTATTATCTCATTTTCCGTGCCATGATCTATCTATTCTCATACAAGACTCGATACAAGACGAAGTCGACAGACACATGCACCAACACGATTAATTCATATCTTTCAAGTATTCCTATTCATTCAAGCATTTTATCGAACATCTGGTGTGCATAATTTGTGTTTTAACACTATCATGTTCATGATTAACAATTTTAACCATGTTTAGCATAGAAATTCGATTTATATAACAAGAACACTATAAGCACACTAGAATTTACATCATAAGCATCCGTTAACATTCAATATCACAAGAATATATGTATTCTTCACAAAACCCATATACCCTTATGTAACAAACATTGAAACTCATAGGTTAATTCATGAATTGATAAATTTCTTTGTCTAAGATTAGTTCCTAGACTTATATTAATCATGATTCAACCATAACCTTCATTAATTCATCAAAAACTTCTGTTACAAGAATTCAAAAATCCTCACAACATCATCATATCTAAAGATTTAACATACCTTATGACCTACTAAGGATGAGGATCACAAATTCAGCCGTGAATCACCTTCAATTTGATTTGATTTCTTGGATTTTGAGAGAAATTAGAGGAGTTAGGGTTTTGAAAGAGATAGAATTCGTCCCTGGGTTTCGATCGATCTGGACACACACACAAAGTGTGTGTCTTTGATACTTATCCAGGTTTTAATAAAATGAGTTTCAAAATTTGCACCTTTAGCCCCTCAAACTTCCAAGTTAATACAATAGTTATAATTCTTTGGTTTCCCTCATCTTTTCTATTAAGAATTTAACTAGGTTAATTATTCCTAGTTTCGATTCTCATTATTATATTATATTTATTATAACTTATACATGTATAACAACATATATATATTTTAATAAATTTAGGGGTGTTACAAGTCTACCCCCTTTAAAGAGGATTTCGTCCTTGAAATCGTAATACATACCGAATAGAGAAGGGTATAAGCGTCTCATCTCTTCTTCGGACTCCCAAGTGGTGTCAGATCCCTTCCGGTGTTCCCATTTAACTTTAACTTGAATAATCTCTTTATGCCTTAAGCTTTTGACCTTTCGATCAAGAATTTTGATAGGCTTTACGACATAATTCAATTTATCACCAACTTCAATGTCGTCATAACTTATATAAGTTGTTTCATCAGCTAAGCATTTTCGTAGATGTGAAACATGGAAAGTGCTATGTATACTGCTCAATTCTTCTGGCAATTCAAGTCGGTAAGCTACCTTACCCACCTACTCTAAGATTTTGAATGGCCCAATAAATCTCGGACTCAATTTTCCCCATTTTCGGAAGCGGATAACTCCTTTCCATGGAGTTACTTTAAGCATCACCATATCACCAACCTGAAACGTAATTGGTCTTCGTCTTTTATCTGCGTAGGATTTTGTCGATCTTGAGCAGCTTTTAAATGAGCCCGGATCACTTCAATCTTTTCATTAGTAATCCTGACTACATCTTTATAGGCTAATTCTCGCGGACCCACTTCACCCCAACACACCGGGGTTCGACACTTTCTACCGTAGAGCATTTCATACGGGGCCATTCCAATACTGGAATGGTAACTATTGTTATATGAAAACTCTGTTAGTGGTAGATAAACATCCCAACTACCACCAAGGTTGATAATACATGCACGCAGCATATCTTCAAGCGTTTGGATAGTTCTTTCACTCTGCCCATCGGTCTGCGGATGATATGCGGTTCTAATGAACAACTTAGTACCCATTTCCTCTTGAAAATTGCGCCTAAAATTTGAAGTAAAGCACGTATCTCTATCCGATACAATAGACATTGGTACTCCATGGCGAGATATGATTTCATTCGTGTATACTTCCGACATCTTCTCAGAAGTGTATGTTTCTCTAATTGGAATAAAATGAGCACTCTTGGTCAATCTGTCAACTACTACCCATATAGCATAAAATCCACGTGATGTTCTTGGTAATTTAGTTAACAGATCCATAGTAACGTGTTCCCACTTCCACACCAGAATGTCTAACGGTTGAAGTTTACCGTAAGGCTTCTGGTGTTTTGCTTTTACTTGTAAACAAAAGCATTTTTCCACATACTTCGTGATGTCTCGCTTCATTCCGGGCCACCAATAATTTTGTTTCAAGTCTTTGTACATCTTGGTAGCTCCCGGATGAATAGAATAGCGGGACTTGTGAGCTTCATCAAGAAGAAGAGTTTTAACATTGCAAGTGTTTGGAACCCAGATTTGATCAAAACGGGTTTTTAATCCATCACTATTTTCTTTCAAGTCTTTAAGCTGACCCACTATTCTTTCTTTTTTCAAATTTTCTTCTTTTACAGCTTCATATTGCGCCTCTTTGATTCGTTCAATTAAACCTGAGGTCACTACTAACTGCATTGATTGCACCCGAATAGGTGAATATTCTTCCTTTCGACTCAGTGCATCTGCAACTTGGCTTTCCCTGGATGATAATGAATTTCACAATCATAATCCTTCACCATCTCTAACCAACGCCGTTGTCTCATATTTAACTCCTTTTGATCAAAGAAGTATTTGAGACTTTTATGGTCAGTGAAAATGGTACATTTCACACCATATAAATAATGCCTCCATATTTTTAAGGCAAAGACTACTGCCCCCAATTCTAGATCATGTGTCAGATACTTCTTTTCATGAATCTCTAATTGTCTTGAAGCATACGCGATCACCTTTCCTCGTTACATAAGTACACACCCGAGACCAAGCTGGGATGAGTCAGAATAAATGACCATGTCTTCAATCCCCTCTAGTAACGTTAATACAGGGGCACTGGTCAATTTTTCTGTAAGAATACGGAAGGCATCTTCTTGTGCACTACCCCATACAAATTTCTCATCTTTACGAGTCAACTTGGTTAATGGTATTGCAATTTTGGAGAAATCTTGTATAAATCTCCGATAATAACCCGCAAGACCTAGGAAACTCCTAATCTCTGATGGATTCTTTAGAGGTTTCCATTTAGTCACAGCTTCTATTTTGGATGGATCTAAAGATACCCCCTTGGTATTAATAACATGTCCTAGAAACTGTACCTCACGCAGCCAAAAGGCACATTTTGAAAACTTTGCGTAAAGTCTCTCACGCCTAAGCGTTTCAAGCACTTCGCGCAAGTGACATTCATGATCCACTTCGTTCTTTGAATATACAAGAATATCGTCAATGAAAACATTCACTGACTTGTCTAGCATTGGTTTGCAGACGCGGTTCATAAGATCCATGAAAGCCGCAGGTTCATTAGTTAATCCGAAAGACATTACTAAAAACTCGTAATGCCCATAACGCGTTCGGAATGCTGTTTTGGGTATATCTTCTTCTTTTACTTTCAACTGATGATAACCCGACCTTAAGTCGATCTTCGAAAACCAACTCGCGCCTTGTAGCTGATCGAACAAGTCATCGATCCTAGGAAGCGGGTATCGATTCTTTATCGTAAGTTTATTTAACTCTCGATAATCGATGCACATTCTCATGCTTCCATTTTCTTTTTCACAAATAATACTGGCGCTCCCCACGGAGAAACGCTCGGTGGAATAAATCCTTTGTCTAAAAGGTCTTGTAATTGCGACAGCAACTCTTGTAGTTCCGATGGCGCTAATTGATAAGGACGCCTTGGCTACCGGTTTCACGCCCGGAACCAAGTCAATGCCAAACTCCACCTCACGCTCAGGTGGTATCCCCGGTAGATCTTCTGGAAAAACATCTTCAAATTCCCGTACAACTGGTACGTCTTTGATTTCTGGAGCCTCTTTTGTCGAATCATGTATGTAAGCCATATACGCCTTACATCCATGTCGAACCAGCTTGCAAGCTTTAATGAAAGAGCAAATTATGGGGCTACAACTTTTCTCCCCATAAATAGTAACACGTTTTCCGCTTGGAGACATTAGTTGTATCTCCTTACGGTTGCATATTACTTTCGCGTGATAACGAGCTAGCGAATCCATCCCAATTACCACTTGAAATTCTCCCATTGACATGGGAATTAAATCGATGAAATATTCTTCATCGTCAATGCTCAATTTGCAATTCCAACACATGTCACAAACAAGAAAACTTTTATTATCACCTATTTCTACTTCTAATGGCATAGGTAATTTCGTTAACGCGAATATAGGGTGTTGAATAAATCGATGTGATATAAAAGATCTATTTGCACCCGTATCAAATAAAACTCGTGCTGGGATTTAATTTACATGAAATATACCTGAAACAACATCAGGTTCAGTTTTAGCTTCAGCGGCTGTCATGTTGGAAGACCTTGCCCTTGCTTTCTGGGCGTCAGGCTTTGTATCAGTGGTGTCTTTGGTTCCCGCTAACTCCGAGCACTCAGACATTTTGTGTCCCGGTTTGTAACATATATAACATACCGACACCTTTGCCGGGCAATTTGCAACCACATGTCCCATTTTGCCGCAAGTAGGACATGGTTTGTTTTTAAAACAGCATTCGCCCTTATGATTCTTTCCACAAATTTTGCATGGAGGTATCCCCCCTTTGTCAACTCCTTTCTTCGGAGCTTCATTCAGCTTTTGTTTCTTTCCGGGGATTGAGTTTTTATCAAACACCCTTCGCTCACCCCTTTCAATCTGCTTTTTCAGCTCAATTTCCCTTTCACGTGCGGCATTCACTATCTCTGTAAGATGCCCGTATTTTGAAGGAGTCATAAACTCCCGATACTCCGCGCTCAGCATGTTGTAGTAATAATATATTTTCTGTTCTTCAGTCTGAACCAGCTCATCGCAAAACCTGAGCTTATCGAGAAAGATTCCCGTAATCTTCTCTATCGACTCAACATTATGCCTTAGCTGAATAAACTCTTCTTTTATCCTATTGATTACTGCTTTCGGGCTATGATGTCTAAGGAACGGTGTTTTGAATTCTTCCCATGTCATAATCCTCGTGGCCTCAATTCCCTGTTCCTTCTTCAGATTATCCCACCAATCCTTGGCTTGGACTCTTAACTGACCGGTTCCATATGCCACGAAATCAGTCTCATCACAATGGGTCCTTTCAAATACCCCTTCAATGTCGCTAATCCATCGTTGACAAACGATCGGATCAACTTCACCATAATATAACGGGGGTTTGCATGCCATAAATTTATTATATGGACATGCTTTCGTTTTACCCGCATCTTTCTTTTCATTCATCTTATCGTCTATTACCGCTAAAAGCGTAGTTTGTAGTCTATCGATGAATTGCGGTAGAGTAGCTTCTAAAGCTTTTCCGGCTTCCTCAGAAATAGTAGCTTTCATCTCTTCAGTTACACGAGATGTTGATCCCCTTCCGGTTTCACCGGCCATTTCTTTGACTGAAATATTCACAATAGTTAATCAATAACTATTTAATTTATTTCCACCTTGTTACATGGAAATTTATATTACACATACTTAATCACAAGTAATGTGTATTTCTTTTTAGGTTCGGTCAAGTACATATCTTGCCTTACCTTACCTTTCTTACTTAGTGTATTTCCCTGGTTTCGAGCGTATTCATACACTCCTCCCATACACCTTTCATATGTTTTTCATTATCTATTTCTATAAATCTAGACTCATTTATAAATAACTCTTACATGATGTCTTGATCAAGCTTTGAACCGAACACACTTTGTCTTAAAGAGGCTCTGATTACCAACTTGTAAGACCTTTAAAAACATTGGATAATTTACTTGGAACATATATCACGTTATAAGTATCTTTTACCAAATATCCACAAAACGATAATTTACATGGATTTTAAATATTTCCAACAAAACTACTTCTACTTATTACACATAAGTTTCGTTTCAAAAGGATAATTATAATTGCTGAAGCTTTGACATTTGTGTGTTCGATCCTTTCGGGTACTTGATCATCATCCGCAATTCGCTACCATCACCTATAATCCAGATTTTTTTTTTCAAAACATTAGTCATTGATGTTTATGATGTGAATTAACAAGTCCTAAAGTTAAAACACATAAAAGAACAACATTTTTCCAGCTCTGTGTCTCGGTCGCGGGACACGACAGACAAAGGGCTAGCCTCCGCGGGCCGCGAGGGATCTAGTTTAACCCCTTTCTAAAGAATGTTCACCCATCAGTAGGAATGTTCATTAAATAGTAGTAATGTTCACTGAATAGTAGGGGTTTTTATTGAATAGTAAGAGTTTTCACTGTACAGTAGGAGTGTGCACTGTATAGTAGAAGTGTTCACTGAACAGTAGGGGTTTTCACTGAATGATAGGAGTTTTCACTGTACAGTAGGAGTGTTCACTGAACAGTAGGGGTTTTCCAAATTATTCGACCCGTTTACATTAATGAGGTATAAAATGTACTTATAAGCTCAAAACTTCCATAAGAACCACATCTTATCATCCGTTTATATTACGACACATTAAACTAAAACTCAAGTGCTGATAATAAGGTACATATGTCCTAATTTTTCCGGTTTAACTTAATTAACAACATTTATCACTTTAACTTACCAAAGTTTAATACTTTGGTGATTTTGACCCGTTTAATTTCACTAGCGAATCCATCGCCCTTTTTGAATCAAACATATAGTATCCGAGTCAATTTAACCCGGGGAACTTCTAAGTGGAATCCACCACTTTCTTCATTTCTATATTCTCGACATTTCTACTTTTTCGCGTTTGGATGCTACAAACGAAATCCTTCGTTTTTAGTATTATCCAACTTTATAACGATTTAATTATCATTCCACAACTAAGCATAAAAGTACTAAAACAAGATATTACGAAGCGAATAGCCGTGTACCTTTTCAAAGCTTTCCTTTTAAGCGGTTATCCGACCCGCCTGGTCCACTTGATGATCCACCCAAATCACCTATATAATTTGAGTTAAATATATTGTTTAGAACTTCATAGTTCAATATTCGATATTTCATTCTCTTGGTTAATTAACTAAGCGATTAATTCATATCTTTCAAGTATTCCTATTCATTCAAGCATTTTATCGAACATCTGGTGTCCATAATTTGTGTTTTAACACTATCATGTTCATGATTAACAATTTTAACCATGTTTAGCATAGAAATTCGATTTATAAAACAAGAACACTATAAGCACACTAGAATTTACATCATAAGTATACATTAACATTCAATATCATAAGAATATATGTATTCTTCACAAAACCCATATACCTTTATGTAACAAACATTGAAACTCATAGGTTAATTCATGAATTGATAAATTTCTTTGTCTAAGATTAGTTCCTAGACTTATATTAATCATGATTCAACCATAACCTTCATCAATTCATCAAAAATTTCTGTTACAAGAATTCAAAAATCCTCACAACATCATCATATCTAAATATTTAACATACCTTGTGACCTGCTAAGGATGAGGATCACAAATTCAGCCATGAATCACCTTCAATTTGATTTGATTTCTTGGATTTTGAGTGAAATTAGAGGAGTTAGGGTTTTGAAAGAGATAGAATTCGTCCCTGGGTTTCGATCGATCTGGACACACACACACAAAGTGTGTGTCTTTGATACTTATCCAAGTTTTAATTAAACGAGTTTCAAAATTTTCACCTTTAGCCCCTCAAACTTCCAAGTTAATACAATAGTTATAATTCTTTGGTTTCCCTCATCTTTTCTATTAAGAATTTAACTAAGTTAATTATTCCTAGTTTCGATTCTCATTATTATATTATATTTATTATAACTTATACATGTATAACGACATATATATATTTTAATAAATTTAGGGGTGTTACAGATCTGGAATAACCGCCGATGGGTTTCTCGTTGATTTCCTCTTGGTGAGGGTTTAGAGAGGGTTTGAGTGTAGAGAAGGGTCGTTGTGCGTGGTGTGGTGATTTGAGTGAGAAATGGATTTAATTTTGAAAGTGAAGCCAGGATTTTGAATTTTTGATTAGTGAACGCAGTTTATATATGTGTATGTTTTAAATTTTGAATCTGGAGGCAATATTTTGAATATGGGCAGTGGTTTTGATTGCAGAGGTTTGAGTTTACAACATAGGTTGAATTTTGGGGATGGGCAGTGGTTTGCCCTTTTGAATGTGGGCCATACCTGAATTTTGGAGATAGGCAGTGGTTTAACCTGAATTTTATTATGTCACTATGCTCCCTCTATGGCTGTCACCTCATCGTTGATGACATAAGAAAAGCACTGTTGGACAGCCTCTCTGGCTGCCACATCATCTTTTCTTATGTCATTGGGATTTCTCCTTTTACAGAAAGTATAGATAGATATATAGGTGAAATAATGCCTTTTTCAGAAAAAGTTGTACTCTATGTGTAATTGACTAAAATGCCCTTATATTTAACAAACTTGGTGGATGGTGTTAAAAAATTGGACTCAAAACATCACAAACAGAGCTGTTAAGGACTCAGGACGTTAGACATTTTGATTTTGGACTCAAGTGGCTACCACCCATAAAACACAATATTTTCTCTTTTTTTTTTACTGTTTAGCTGAATAATAATAATATCACAATCTTTGCCTCATGTAATTATTTATCTATTTATTTTATTTTGAACTATATCATCATTTTAAAGATTTTGCAAAAGACTTAGGGTCTGTTTGGTATGGGCTAATGGAATGGATGAAGGAATGGAACGGACGAGGTAATGGAATGGACGAGCGAATGCAATTGATCAGTACCATTCCATGTCTTGTTTGGTTACCATGTGGAATGGAATGAATTTTTATTGTGTATTGTTTGGTAGGCAAGAAAAACAAATGAATAAAATCAGTGGTGAGTGATGGTGGTCGGTGGTAGTGATTGTGGGTGGGTATAGGTGGCATTGGTGGGTGGTGGCGGAGGCGGCAATGGGTGGTGGCGGTGGAGGCAGTGACGGCGGTGGCGGCCGCCGTCCGTGGTGGTTGGTGGCAGTGATGGTGGTGGTTGGTGTTGGTGGTGGTTGTTGGCAGCGATGGGTGGCAACGATGACAGGTGATGGCGGCGGCAGCGGTGGCTGTCGGGGTGGCGTCGGAGGTGGTGACGGGTTGCGGGTAAAGGCGGTGATGGTGTCGGTGGTGGGTGGTGTTGGTAGTGGGTGGTGACGAAGGTGGTGATGAATGGTGAAAGAGGGGATAGAATGAAAAAAAACCTGGGGGTGGATGGAATAATTTTGAGGGAATGGAATGCCGTATGGAATGGGTGATTCCAATCCATTGACCAACCAAACACCTTTTTCTTCATTCCCTCGTAATGATCCATTACATTCTGCCTCTCATTCCTGCATACCAAACACTACCTTAGAGGATGACTAATAAGGCATTTTTTGCATTCATTTTTCGCATTTTTCTATGTTAGTAATTTTTTACTTTTGTGGAGTCGTTCTTTATATTTGTTTTTTTTTTTTTTTTTTTGATGTAGTTGTTGGTTAAGAACTTAAAAAAAAATGGATTAAGGTTTGAAGGAATGTACTATTTAATTATAATATATGTATAGGAGAATGATCCGTTAGTAACCACCCTTTATTGCGAGGACCGCAAGAACCAGTGTGAACACAATAAAAAATACCTTAAAACTCTAAAAAACACACAATTTTTTTTTAATATTTTTTTATAAATATCGCTACTTTTCGTTAATAAAAAATTTAATTTTTTTATACTAGAAGTAGCGATTTTTATAAAAAAAATTATTTAAAAAATTGTGTGTTTTTAGATTTTTTTAGGTTTTTTGTGAGTTTAGTTTTTAGCATTTAGCTTGGGTGGGGGATTTAGTTTTTTGAGGGGTGGGGGTTTAGGTTTTTTGGGGGTGGGAGGTTAGGTTTTTTTTTTTTTTTTTTTGGGGGGGGGGGGTGTGGGGTGGGGGGTTAGGTTTTTGGTGGTGTAGTAGGTTTATTTTGTTGTGTTCATATTGCTTCTCGTGGTTCTCGCAATAAACGTGGTTCTCGCATGAACTCTACCATATATATATATATAGTGGAGAGTTTAAATGAAAAGAATTTTTTTTAAAAATAAAAAAGAAGAAATTTCAACCAATAAGAATGCTTCATTTTAATTTATTTAATTTTTGTATTTAATATTAGTGTAAGGGTATATTGGTAAACTTAAATGGATCATTAATTAATAGTCTTTCTTTTTAATAGCTAACTACATTAAATTTGTAACTTATTTTTTAAAAAACGTATTTTTCGAAAAAGAAAAAATATATAATTTAAAGTGTAGCATAAATTACGAGGTGTGTAGGATGAATTACGAGCTGTGTAGGATAAATTTCAATATTTGTAGGATAAATTTCTAAACATGTAGAATAAATTTCAATGATGGAGTCGAAAATATCAGTGGTGCCGGGTTTTGTGAGAAGACCCAAAAGATTGTGAGACGGTTTGTATGGGATTTCGACGGTTGTAGCCTTTTGAGAGGCATCTTTTGAAGATGATTTTGAAGTGGGTTTTGCAGATGATTTCGATTTTGTCATTTTAGAGATGATTATCGAAGAAGATTTTGAAGGAATTTGAGAAAAACTGCTTTGAGAAGAGAATTTTTAAGAATTCAATTCGACAGTAAAACCCTGTTTGGGTTTTAGAAAGGGGTTTTATGGGGAAAAAGTGAATGCTGACGTGGCAACGGTTACAAAAGGACTGATCACTATGTACTGCCCACATGCCAACCTCTGATGAAATGAAGGACAGTACTTTTGAAAGCTACTGATGAAAGACAGTGGTTAAAACGGTAACAAATGGAAGCAGTGGATGATTTTCACTATCAGTGGATAGCATATCAGTGGATAAGACACTGATTTTGAGCAACAGTGTTTATCAAGGAAATGTGAGAGCAGGGGATGACTTTCAGCAGTGGACAGACTTTGAAGTAGAACAGACTTTTGAACAAGCAGTGGTTATGGCAGACTTTTAAGGATTTTAATGAAAACTTCATTTTTAGCTATTTTTAAGGATGGATTTTTGATTTTCTGAAAACATTTTAATGCTTTTATACATAGAAAAACAAGATTTTGCTTGTTATTCCATGTTTAGCATGCCAATCCTAGAGACCAAGCTTTCAAAGGTGGATGTATCTAATGCTTTTGTGAGTACATCTGCCAGCTGGTCTTTAGTTGGAATATGATGCAGAGAAATCAAACCTTTTTTCATAGCAATCCCTCACAAAGTGATGTCTGATGTCGATGTGTTTGGTGGTTGAATGGGAAACTGATTTTTTGATGATATTTTCTGCTGCCTGGCTATCCAACATGAGTGGTGTCTTTAAGGCAGTGATACCAAAATCCAGCAACTGATTTTGAAGCCACAGGAGTTGGGCTGTACAGCTTGCAGCAGCAATGTATTTAGCTTCAGCAGTGGATGTTGAAACAGTTGCTTGCTTTTTGCTTTGCCATGAAACTAAGCAATCACCTAGAAACTGGCACCCTTCTGAAGTGGACTTCCTTGTGGTGTTACATCCGACAAAGTCACTATCTAAAAAGCCTGAAAGCTTAATATTCCCATTAGCTGGATACCAGATACCAAGTGTGGGAGCACCTTTTATGTATCTGAAGATCCTTTTTACAGCAATGAGGTTTGATTTTCTGGGAGCTGATTGACTTCGTGCACAGACACATGTTGCAAACATGATGTCTGGCCTAGATGCAGTTAGGTACAGTAAAGACCCAATCATGCTCCTATAAAGTGTTTGGTCAATCAGCTCATCCTTTTCTTCAGACATGACTAGCTTATTGGTTGCTATGGGTGTGCTGCATGGTTTACAATCATTCATATCAAATTTATTTAGAAGTTCTTTAGTATATTTGCTTTGATGAATGAATGTTCCATTTTGCATTTGCTGAACTTGGAGACCAAGAAAGCATTGCAGCTCACCCATTGCACTCATCTCAAACTCAGCTATCATGAGTTGCCTAAACTCTTCACACATTTTGTTACATGTGCTTCCAAAAATAATGTCATCCACATAAATTTGGACAATCATTAAATCCTTTCCTCTCCATTTTAAAAACAGTGTTTTATCAATGGTACCTCTTTTGAAACCATTTGAGAGTAGAAAGTTGGAAAGAGTTTCATACCAGGCTCTTGGTGCTTGTTTCAGGCCATACAAGGCTTTGTTTAACATGTAGACATGATCTGGATAGAATGGATCCTCAAAGCCTGGAGGTTGACAAACATACACCTCTTCTTGAATTGTACCATAGAGGAAAGCACTTTTGATATCCATTTGGAACACCTTCATGTTGTGGTTGACAGCAAAGGCCAGGAACAGTCTTATAGCTTCTACTCTTGCTACAGGGGCAAACGTTTCATCATAATCAATCCCCTCTTCCTGTCTATAACCTTGAACCACAAGCCTGGCTTTATTCTTGACAACAATGCCCCTTTCATCAGTTTTGTTTTTGAAGACCCACTTTGTGCCGATGGGACTCACATATTTTGGCAGTGGTACAAGCTCCCATACTTGTTGTCTTTTAAACTGTTGGAGCTCCTCTTGCATGGCTTCTACCCAACTGTTGTCTTTTAGTGCCTCTTGGTAGTTGACTGGATGATGGAGTGATAGAAAACCAGCAAAAAGACAAATGTTTTGGGTTTGGCTTCTTGTGAGCACCCCTTCATTGATGTTGCCAATGATTTGATCAGGTGGATGAGATCTCAAGAAGATTAAATCTCCTTGGTATGGTATGATAGCATTTGTTGGTGAAGGCTGCAAATGTGTATCATCTGAGCTAACCACTGCTGGTGACTTTGATGACCCAGCAGTGGCTTCAAAAGGTGGTGGAATAGGAGGTAATGGTGAGGACACATGCTGACTTTTATCCACTGTTTGGGGACTTTTGTCAGCAGCGGTTGATGATGTGGAAGCAGTGGTTGATGGGCTACTTTGGTCAACAACTGTTGAGGTAGCAGTGGTTGGGCTTTGACAGCTGTTTTGAACAACTGATGCTTTTCCCATTGTGGCAGACTTTTGAGGGATGATGATTTCATACCCATAGTCTGGTGTTGAATCCTCTGATGGACCTGCACTGTTAGTCTTGACAGCAGTATTTTCAAAAGTGAATTTTTCAAGATCAAACAAATCTGCAGGATTTGCTAGGATTTTCATTGATGAAAGTTCATTGAACTTTACATTCAAGGTCTCCTCCACTGCTTTGGTCCGTGTATTAAACACTTTGTAGGCCTTAGCAGTGGTTGAGTATCCCAGATGATAACCACAATCAATTTTGGCTGCAAATTTTGAAATGGAATCTTTTAAGTTTAAAATAAAGCATGGGCAGCCAAATACCTTGAAGTATGAGATCAGTGGTTTGATTTTATACAGAATTTCATAAGCAGTCTTTTTGTGCCTGGGGTTTATTAAAACTCTGTTTTGGACATAGCAGGCAGTGTTTACTGCCTCTGCCCAAAAAGTTAATGGCAAACCTGAATCAGCAAGCATGGTTCTGGCAGCCTCAATCAAAGTTCTGTTGTTTCTTTCAACTACCCCATTTTGCTCTGGTGTTCTAGGGATACTGTACTGCCTTACAATCCCTTTCTTCACACAGAAGGCATCCAACTCCTTATTTTTAAATTCTGTGCCATTGTCACTCCTGAAGACTTTTACTGGAAGGTCAAATTGCTTTTCAACTTGTGTCACAAAGTCTTGCAAAATGCCTGCAGTCTCATCTTTTGAGTGTAAAAAGAAGGTGCATGTAAACCTAGAGAAGTCATCAATAATAACTAAACAATATCTCTTTTTCTTGAGACCCATGACTTGAACTAGGCCAAACAAATCCATGTGCAGCATTTGCAAGCACTGGGTTGTTTTGGACTCTTCAATGGACTTAAAGGAGCATTTATGTTGTTTTCCTTTTAAACAGGAAACAAAATGCTCAGGACATGAAAACAATTTTTGAGGTAAGCCTCTTACCAAGCCATTTTTTTAAATTTCAGTGATTGTCTTGAGATTTGTGTGTCCCAGTCTCCTGTGCCAAAGTTTTGTCTCTTTGTTAGAGGCAGCTGAGAACAGACAGGCATCAACTCTGGGACACTCTTTTGACATATCAACAACATAAACATTGCAACTTCTTTGAGCAACAAGTTTAGTTTTTACAGTTTTTATTATTTCTTCAATCTTTTTAACCATTTCTGGTCGAACAATCCTACAACAATCTTTTGTGAAGAATGACCCAAACCCTTTGTCACTCATTTGAGACACACTCAGAAGGTTGAATTTTAGATTGTCTATTAGATTGACATTTTAAAACTTAACATTACCAGACTGAACAGTACCAGACCCCAGAACCTTTCCTTTACTATTATTGCCAAAGGATATATCACCCCCTCCATGAGTTTTGAAATCCTTGAGAAGGGCTCTACATCCCGTCATGTGCCTGGAGCCTCCACTATCTACATACCAAAGACTATCTAAGCATGCAGAAGCTCCCTGCACATGAAGTAAAGGATTAGTTCATTAAGGTCTCCAAAGCCAATATGGCTTTGGATGGGGTCTCAGCAGTGTCTTGGTTAAGTTCAGATGGTTGGGCAGTGGTTAGAGCAGGTGTTTGGACATTTTTTGAACATATTTTCTCTAACCACTGTTGGGGGTCTTGCCCAATGATCTGTTGATACCCAAAGGGATTCCGGTTCACTCTTGGTTTTGAGGGCTTTTTGTAAGCCTCATAAACGTGTGGGACCCTAGGGTATGGTGGTTGTCCCTTACCTCTTCTGTATTGATTGGCAGGGGGTGCATCAGTCACCCGAACATCTCTTTTAGCAGATGTTTGGTTCAGCTGTTTTGTGACAGCTGTTTGAACTGGCACAAACAGTGGTTGATTCTTGGTGAATTTGACAGATGATGTTGATGAACTCAAGGATGTTTTTACAGTGTACTCATTCTTTTTCACATCATAATTCTTGAGATACACACATTCTTGAGTTTTGTGGTTAGGTTTACCACAGATGGTGCAGCTCTCAGCAGGTACAATGATACTTGTTTTGTTTAAATCATATGCTTTTAAATGGAAACAGTCTTTTGTTAGATGATTCCTTTTTTCACAGAACTCACAAAACAGGTTTTTGATCTTTTCTCTCTTCTTTCTCTTTTCAGACTCCTTTGCAGCAGAGCTTTTAACCTCTGCTGGGATGTCCTTGAGAGGAATGACTTTTGCTTTTGGAGCTGTGACACCATCAGTGGTTGTAAAGTCCATGGGCTTGAAGTTTTCAAGAATGTCACACTCATCAGACCATGTGGGTTTAAATTGGTATTTCTCAATTTCCTCAAAAGTTGAGGATCCCACTGGTCTGTTAAGTGTGATTTTCTTACCAAGTTTATCAGTGATTTTCAATTCTTGGCCATTCTTGTTTGTGGGGATGAACTCAGTGGATTCATCAGTGGTTTGAACAGATTTTTCAAAAGCAGTGTTTTCAACTTCATCATGTTTTCTAAAACCAATTCCAAATTTCACATTACTTTTGATCTGTTTTTCCAACAAGAGTTCATAGCCTTTGCATGATTCCACCCATTTCTCACATGTGACTTGGGTGGACTCCAACTCCTTTTTGCAAAAATGAAATTTTTCTATCATGGTTTGGAGTTGGGTTTTGGTAATGCTTTGCTCTTCTTTTAGACAGCTGATTTCTTTGTCCTTTTCAGTCAACTTGATTTTAAGTTCTTTTAATGACTTTTCAAATTTGACTTCATCAGTTAGGACCCTATTCCGAAGGTTTTCATTCACCTCTTTGATGCTAGCAAATGCAATAATGCATTTGTCTGAACACAGATTTTTAAGAACCTGAGATGATACCTTGGCAGCTGCCATCATAGCACAATCACATTGATGATCTTTTTCTTCATCAGCTTTCTCTTCCTTCTCACCTTCTTTCTTTTCTTCCTTTTCTTCTTTGTCCTCTTCGGACCAGGGATCAGACAGTGGTTCAATCAGGGTTTCTGAATTTCCTCCCAGCAGTAGTTCACCGGCAACTGCATTAACCACTGCTTCAGCCACTTTAACCACTGTTTCATCACTTAGCTGTTCACCTTCAGTTTCTACCCCTTCTGGTATTGACTCTAATGCCATCAAACAAAATTGATCATTAGAAGGATCATTAAAAGCATTGAGTGCAAAGTTTTCATCACCAAGCTCATCAGGCAAGCTGCTCCAGTCAACAAAGCCTTGGGTGAAAAAGCTTTGCTGATCTGGTTGAACTACTGTTGGAGCAGCTGGTTGAGGTGCAACAGGTTGCACTTGTGCCTGAGGAACAGGGGTTTGAATATACTGAATTTGTGGAACTGTGGTTTGAACATAATGCACAGGCACAGGGGTTGCAGCTTAGTGAGCAGTGTTTACATGGGCTGCAGGGGTATATTGGGTATAGTGAGCAGTGCTTTGATTTTGTGGTCTAGGGTTTGAGCTGGGATGAGTGATTATAGGACCAGTGGTTTGACTTCTGCACTCCCTAGCAAAATGACCTAGCCTATTGCACTTATAACACTTGATTTTTGATTTATCCAACCCCACCCTTAAATTCCCATGTAACCCTGGGAATTTTCTCCCTGTTCTTTTGTAGAATTTGCTTGTTCTTACACTAAGCAAAGCCAATTGATGCAAAATGTCCATTTCCTCTAAGTCAGTGGGATCAAAGTGTTGCAAATCATTTAGTTCAAAGCACAAGTTATCTGACATCTGGATTTCACAATTTGCAGTAAAAGCATAATTTGCAGAGTGAGAATCAGGTTTGTTAAAATTTCCACTAGCGGTTATATCAATAAAGTGATCATAACCCTGATCCTTACCACTGCTACCAGATTCTTCCTGACAAAAAAGAGCTGTGCTACCGAATGAATAATCATCAGCAACTTTGCCAGACTCTTGCAACTTCTTTTTCTGGTTTAACTCCCTTTCATAGGTCAGGAGTCTACCATGAAGTTGGGTCAGGGTCAGATCTTTGAACTCAGCAGAGTTTCTAGTAACAAAAGCTATGGTATCCCATTTTTCAGGTAGTGATCTAAGGAACCTGCTATTTTGAGTTGAATTTGGAAATGTTACTTTAACAAGCCTTAGTTCACTAATGAGGCAACTGAATCGCTCAAATTGCTGAGTCAATGATTCACCCTTAATGGGACTAAATTTTCATACTGCTGATTCAGAATTTCCCTATTGTTTTCAATAACTTCTTCTGTCCCCCCAAACTGTTCCTTCAGTGCATCCCATAGCTCTTTGGCACTGTTACAATGTAACAGCCCAACATAGATTTCATTTGGTAAAGCAGATGCAATGATGCTAAATGCTTTGGCATCCAGTTCGAACTTTTGAAAATCAGTTTCAGTATAGTTTTCATAACTTTTGGGCTCGAATTTCTTTGGATCCTCAGCACTTGGCACCATTGGAACATGGGGACCAAAAACAACAGACCCCCAACATCCAGTGTTCTGTTGAGCAAGGATGTGACCCATCCTTCTCTCCCAGATGTTGTATTCATTACGTTTAAGCATGGGTGGTTTGAAAAGAGAGCCAATGTTATTCTTATAATCTTGTGATTGTGACGTCATCATGGTTGTTTTACAGGCACTGATTAATCAACTTTGATGGTGATTAAACCTTACTCTGTTTTTCAACGAAACGAACAAACTATCAGTATCAACTTTTATGAGCTGAACTATTTACGTCAAAATGATTGTTAAATCAAATTTGACTGCCCAAGCTCTGATACCAATTGTTGGATCTGAGTTTGGTTTTGATTGTGTTTTTACGTTTGAATTAGATGAAGATGGATGAGTTGTGCAGCGGAATTTAGATGGAAACAAACTTTGCACACAATCAAACGAGAGAATTGCTTTGATCAAACATTTTTCACAAAGAACCGAATGATTGAATTTATTTCAATTACGATTACAATGCAATGTTGAAAACAAACTCCCCCTCAGCCAGAGCTCAGTGTTTGTTCGTGCAGGAAGAAGTATGCTGCAAGAGCTAATAGAACAGTACAGAGCACTGTTCTATTTATAGGCACTAGCAAACCACTGAGCATCTTAAGCTGACGTCACCATGAAAGTGACATCTAACCTCCTAACAAACTCTAACCTCTGATCAATACAAACACTTCTATGCTAACTATTGCTCTTACATTTCATTACATAAAAGACATCTAAATAACTGTTGCATCCTTCCACTGCTGTGAACCCAACAGTACTTGTCCGAATCAGCAGTGCTTGACTCAAGGCAGTAGATTGAACAGCAGAGCTTTAGTCTTTCATCAGGCCTTTACTTGATCAGCAGTTTGTAGACCAGCAGTTTGCACGATCAGTAGATAGGAGGTCAGCAGATGTTGAAACCACTTTCAAGGGGAGAGACTTGTATGTAACATCTGCTTATTCTGGATCCACTGCTCTGATCCAGTTTTGGCTTTAATTATATGTTCCTTTGATAGGGTTCAATCCCAACATCAGCCTATATTTATATATAGTGGAGCGCTAAAATGAAAACCACCTCTAGTTGTAAGAACCGAGAGAACCACTTTCTAGCCGCTAGATCAACAAGATGGATGAATGAGATTAAAAGTAACAAAAATTAATATTAAATACATTTTGTCTTGTTATGTCTTTAATATTTTAATCCAAAAGGGTAGTTTAGTAAAATTACTCTTTTTTGTCTTTTTATCTTTATTATTTTTTATTTCTTTTTTGTTTTATTATATTACTTTTTATTTTTTAAACAAATTTTTTTTATTAAAAGCATTTTTAAATTCAAATGTTTCTAACAAAACAATTTTTTTTGCGCGCCGGTCTTTGAACGCCGTTTTTACGCCAGGCTTTTTCACGCATCATTTTTTAACGCGTCGTTTTTGCACGCCTTTTTTTACGCTCGGCTTTTTCAAGCGTCGTTTTTTTAACGCGCCGTTTTCTACGTCCCGTTTTAACGCGGCGTTTTTTACGTCCCGTTTTTCTCGCGACGTTTTCATGCCCCGTATTCATTCCCCTTATTTAGGCGCCGTTTTAACACACGATTTTTTATGTTTTACAATTTACGTAGAAAAAGCTTTACGTTTTACGTTGAACAGTTTTTACATAACAGTTTACGTTTTACGTTAAAAAGTTTACGTTTTACGTTTTACGTTAAACTTTTTAAACTTTTTACGTTTTACGTTAAATTTTTTACGATTTACGTTAAAATTTTTACGTTTTATGTTAAACTTTTTACTTTTTACGTTAAACTTTTTACGTTTTACGTTAAACTTTTTATGTTTTACGTTAAACTTTTTACGTTTTACGTTTTTACGTTTTACGTTTCTACAGAAAACGGGCAGAATTTCCTCTGTTTTTGGAATAAGCCGACAACTCAAGTTGTCGTTATCTTTTCAAAACTCAACAATTTTCAACAATATAAACATAGTATATAAAATTTCTATCAAAATGCCAAGTTGGGAACTGTGTCACTGCCCTGTTTTCTTGTCGAACCAGAAATCAAGATAAAAATAATCGCAATCAAATCAGAAATCAAGATAAAAAATTTCTATCAAAATGCATCTGTTTGGATTGCTTGATAAACTCTGCATTAATAATCGCAATCAAATCAGAAATCAAGATAAAAAAATAAAATAAAATAAAATTTTCAACATAAACTCATGTTTAGATATTAACCTCGGTGATGATTTCTTGATGGTTCCTAGCTAATACAATACTTTTTCCCAGCCTGATACCTTCACAATAAAAGCATAATATGTTTTAATAGCTAAGTTGTTTCAATTAATCCACAACTTCTTGGTTATTGGGTCACCTCCGGCGTTCATCATCATCATCATCTTCATAACCTCCGGTCATCATCATCATCTTGGTTGTTGGGTCACCTCCGGTCATCATCATCATCTCCGGGAGAGACCAGAGTTGTAGATCACCAACCCTTGCCGGCGGTGGTCATCATCATCATCTTCGTTGACGGTGGTGGTCGCCGGCAGAGCGACGCCGCCTCTCCCTTTGTTCTCGTCACTGCCGTATTAGGTCAGAGAGAGGGATTTACAGGTGTGTGAGTGAAGAAAGAGGAGAAATCAGGGGTGTGCGATGGAGAAGGGCTGTGGGTGTGGGGTGTGGGATGTGGTTGCAGGTGCGATGTCGCCCTATCTCCGCCGACGCCGGACCACCGTGGCCCGTAGCCGGCCGTCGCCTGCTCGTCGGAGCTCGGCTGGTTCTTGTTGCCGGTGAGGAATGTTTTAGAGAGAGAGGATGTGTGTGTGTTTGGAGTAGATTTTAAAATCTCGAGAGAGGATTAGCTTTTAAAGAGAGAGAGAAAAAGGTATCTCTGGTGCATTAAATGGAGAGAGAGATGGATTAGACATTTGAGGTAAATGACCACAATACCCTTTAGGTTGGCATATTCTGATTGGTTGAGAGTGGTTCTCGCGGTTCTTACAACTGGGGGTGGTTTTCATTTTAGCGCTCCCCTATATATATATATATATAGAGAGAGAGAGAGAGAGATAGATAGATGGCATAAGAATTGACACGTAGGTATTATGTTTTGTACTTAAGCATGATTTTTTTGGTTGTTTTAGAAATAAAAACACCAAACATAACAATTTAAGATACAGTGCAATGAATTCTTGTTTAGAACTAAAAACACAATTCCAAGAACGTTAAGTAAGGTGTTTTAAGTGTCAAACATGGTGTTTTACTTCGGTTTTAAATTTCATGTCTATAATATATGACATTGTGTTTTAAATTGTTATGTTTGGTGTTTTTCTTGCCAAAATAACCCAAAACATCATGCCCACATGTCAATTCACATGCCTTCTCACACTTCTTTCGAAAAAATGTACCTTTTACAAGAACCTCACCTGTTTTACATATATATATATATATATATATATATATATATATATATATATATATATATATAATCGGGATTAGAAGAAAACGCTCAAAAGTGTGAGAACGGTGAGAACGCATCCTGGCCCAACACTTGTCACGTGGCATAGAGAAGGGCGGAGTGGCTTTTTTGTCCTTTTATCTTCTCCTTTTACAGTTCCGCTTTTCATAATATTGATTTATTTTTGGGGTTTAAGATTTTTGGTGTTAACCAAGTTTAATAATTATATGGCGTTTTAATGGTTTCATTGTATTAACATTTTGACGTTTATGCGGTTTATGGCGTTTTTTCAAATCTCTCTTAATGGTGTTTTTCAAGGCGTTTTAGACAATATGGCCCATGGTTCTATTATTTTTTATATACATTTTGGCGTTTGTGGTATCTTGGCGTTTTACAATTCTAAAATTATATTACAACCACAAGGAAAAAAAATAGAAGCGAAAAAAATAAATTAAAAATCCTAATTGGATCTCTCTTCACAATCTTCACTGTCATCAGTCTCTGTCTTCTTTAATACTACAAGAACTGTCACCAAATATATGACATTTTATGTAAAACTTACCAAACCCATCGGTTTGATTTTTTTGCCTACTCGTCTGTTGAATTGGCTTTTTGTGGATGTTTTGGGACATAGATGTATGACGTGTGGGTTGGTTTTTGCACGTTGTTCTTCAACTTGATCTTCATCTTTATAATCATCTGACTCTTCAGTGTCATTGATCTCTTTACCTCATCCAAGCCTTCTTTAAGAACAAAGAACACAAAATGACATATGACAGTCATAAGTATCTTTTTCTTGAATATTTGTCCATCTCATGCAGCAAAATCTTACTGAGTTACTCCCCTCAGCTAATAATCCATTCAGTGAAACTTCACGAAGAACAATACTGAATATCCAAGAAAGCATATTAGCCATCTTTGATTTTTTTTAACATTTTGGTGATTTACAATGAGTGGTATTTAGTAGTATTGGCGTTTGTTTTTTTTGGTTTGATCAAATGGAAGTTGCTGAGGCGTATCATTTTATAAGGATGTCTTTTTGGCACGTAGGTTTAGGCGGTGCATTATTATAATAAAGTATTCATTGTTTCAGTTACTGTTTTGTAATTATTGTTTTTGATAAGCTTTTTATCTTTGAAGACTGTAACACATCCCATCTTTCAAGTTTTCCGTCTCTTCTGTTTTACTGTTTTGTAGTTACTGTTTCTAGTTACATTTTCAAGTTTGGTTTTTATTTTTATTATTTTATTTTTTGGGTTTTTTATAATACTTGTCTAAAGTAATTTTATTATGGCTTGGTAGTTTTTGGGGCGTTTTATGGCATGTTGGCATTTTGACAAGCATTTGGCTGTGTGGCATTTTTATTACATATGGCGTTGTTATTATATAACAATCAACAGAAAAAGAAAATTAAAAAAAAATATATATAAACAATTGATCTTTCAAATCTTCACTGTCACCAGTCTCTTTCTTCTTTTGAAGCATCTTCACTGGCTGTTTTGACTTTCGTATGATTTTTTTTATTTTTGTTTTTTGAAGTAGTTTTTTTGTCACCGTGTGGAAGCACTAAGTCTGAAATCAGCCTCTTTTTCTTGAATATTTTTCCAACTCATGCAGCAAAATGTTATTGAGTTTTCACCCTTCAGCCAACAATCTTTGAATTTCCAATGAACGATATTTGATTTTTTAACTTTCTGGCGTTTTACGGAGAAAAAGAACGCCACTAAATAAAAGCACCTTAAAACTCTAAATTTTGATCATGCTAAATCAATAATGTTTTGCTGTATGGTGATGGACAATATTGTTAATCCTCAGTTAAGAAAGATGTCCGACAATGTTGTCCATCCCATACAGCTAAACTTTATTGACAACAAACATCAATAATGTTTTTGTATATTTTGGCGTTATAAATTGGATGGAAGTTGAGGATAAAGTCAATAAGATTTTACTCAATGAAATGGACAACATCCTCACTTAAGGATTTTGTCTGTTACATTGAGTGAAATATTACCGACAACAAAACTGAATTTCAAATAAAAGTTTTGGTTTAGAGGATATTTGATGTTTGGGTTTTTTGGCGTTTCTAAGACGAATGGTATATATTAAATATGACGTTTGGATTTTTGTGTGTTTTAATGGAAGGTCTGAGATATTATATATATAGAATGTTTTTTGGCGGTTTTTTTAGGCGGGATTTTATTATAATTAATTTTGGCGTTTTATATCTAATGGCGTTTTTAGATTATGATGGTTTGTGCTACTGTAGGTTAAAATGGTAATTTAATGGCGTTTTATTTCATGCGATGACGTTTTGTGTAGAGAAGTCAAAAGACCTTTTTACTCTTAATGAAGCACGCCACAGCAATAAAAGTTGTGTTATTTACAAAAAAGCTACCGCGTCATCTAGTCCATAGATTGTTTTCATCGGACGATCCATAAGCGTTCTCACCGTTCTCACATTTTTCACCGTTTTCTCTAAATCCTGACCCTATATATGTATATATATAGGACAAAGATCCGTTAGGAACCAACCCTTATTGCGAGAACCGCGAGAACCAATGTGAACACAACCTAAAATGCTTAAAAATAGCTAAAAAACATACAATTTTTTTTTTAATATTTTTTATAAAAAATCACTACTTTTAGTAGCAAAAAAAAAAAAAAATTTTTTTGCTACTAAAAATAGCAATTTTAACATAAAACATATTAAAAAAAAATTAGATTTTTTTTTTGATTTTTTTAGGTTTTTTGGAGGTTTAGTTTTTAGCATTTTAGCTTGGGTGGGGGGGGGGGGGGGTTAGGGTTTTTTTTGTTTTAGTTTTTTGCATTTAGCTTGGGGGGGGGGGGGGGTTAGGTTTTTTTAGGTTTTTTTTAGCTAATTTAGGTTGTGTTCACATTGGTTCTCGCGGTTCTCACAATAAAGGTGGTTCTCGCATGAACCTTACCCTATATATATATATATATATATATATATATATATATATATATATATATATATATATATGAGAGAGAGAGAAGTGTTAGAAAATTGAGAAAGATAAGTGTTTAAAAAATATGATGATGTGAAAATGACATATTACTTGACATTATTTTAGGTGTTTTTCACTTTTCTTATTTTAAATGGTCTTATGATATCCAAATGCTAGAGCATCTCCATTGGGGATATCGGGAGTCGTCCGGATTTTCGGACTCCACTTCCAGACTAACGCATGCGTTGGAGGTGATGGTTTAGAGAGGTATGGTCCGCTCAAGCGAACTCTATCCATACCCCAAATGTGGGCCCCCTTTAACCGTTAAACACTTAAAAAATGGCTATTTTTATAAAATAAATTAAAATTTAAACATAAATGAAATTTAACCAACCACTATATATACGTACTTTTACATACATATCTCACACAAACTAACACTCTCTCCATTCACTTCCACTTTATCAATTTCACATTCATTTTCAAACACAATTTGACACGTTTACAAACCAGAGTTATGATGTCGAACTAAATTAGAGTTTATAAAAATATATTTTTTAAGGAAACAAAATAACAACGAATCCTAAAATAGGTTAGGATGCTAACAAAATTCAATCCCAAAACATCTACTAACACAAACCAGTGGCGAAGCTTGAAAACTTCCACCGGGGGTCGGAAGTCACCAATTGACTAAACAAGGTTTGTTATCAATGTTAGTGGAGATACTTGCAAGATCGTTCCAATGTTCGAAACATTGAATGATCTTAATGCATTACCTATGTCAACTAACAATGAAGAGGGCATAATTCGTGAAATGGAATTAGAAAAAGCATTTAGAGTAGAAAAGAATGAAGAGTAGAAAAGAATGAGATGCTAGAAAATTATAAGAGTGTACACATGAATGCTTATCATGAAGAACTTGATCAAGATTCTAAACAAAATCTTGATGCGAAGAATGAGGTCGTGGGGCAAAATAACTTCGTAACTTTCACAGATTGTGTGTATTTCATAGATTCTTTAGATGACACTGATTATGTAATGGAACACAAGTTTGAATTAAGGGAGAGATTTGTAGAAATGGTTAATTGGTTTCTTCACAACCATTTGATGATAACAAATCATCGTGATTTACCCCAATCACATAAGAAGGAAATGTGGTAGAGTAGTAGACTTGTTAGATTTGTATCTAGTAGTAAAAAGAGAAGGCGAGCAATATAAAAGGGTAAATGAATACAATTTATGGACTTTGGTATCAAAGGATTTGGGGCATGGATGGAATGAGGGTAGTCTTTGCAAAATAATTAGATGTTTTGATTTATAACTATGATAAGAACAAAATATTTATGGTGGGAATGTTAGCGTAAATTATTTTAATAAATAATTTATTGTGTCATTTTGATCATTTATCTAATAACCAGATCAATTTACCTTAATATCCATATAAAATTAACTGGGCTTTATTTGATGGACGTAAAGGTCCGTACTAGTTAATTAGGGTTTCCCCTTGGTTGAAGCATATAAATACAGGATATTGGGGAACCCTAAAGATACACCATAAAGTTTACGGCTCCCCTCACTACAATCTGTTATCATCCCTCTCCATCCTAACTACTCACCCTAAACGGGAACCGATGAAGATGGCTTCTTCATCTCTAACCACTACTGGATTGTCAGGTATATCAAGATCCCTAAAGTGTTTTCCATTTGATATTAAAAGAACTGATTAACATGTGGTATCAGAGCGATGTTACTCAGTTCTTTAATTCCCTTATGATTATGATCTGGAATTAAATAATTATATATAATAATAAGAATTTCGAATATGTTGCATGTCATGTCACTTCTTGATGCTTCGCATGCGACACTCAGTTTTGGTTCTTATTATTATGTGACGGCCGAACAAACTGCACAAAAAATCTTGTTTTGTTCGTTGAAGTGACACTTTGATTTCAAAACAAATAAATGAAGTAAAAGGTATTCTATTATTTTGGGGTGTACGTGGCCAAAAGCAATTACAATTAGTGGTGAATTAATTTAATGATTCAAAACTTACATGATCAGTTCATCAACATTCTTAGAACTGTTCATCTTATTCATGGTAAAATATGATGGGAAAAGTTATATAATTTGGTTTTGAATTAGGATTGTAATATGTTTTTCCTAATTTTAGGTAACTATATCTTCAACAATTTGAAATTCGATATATAAATTAATTTTGAATATACTCTTAAAATAAAAGAAATCTTGGATATATAAAACAATCTAATACTCGAGATCAATATTAGGACAACTCGAAATCAGCTGGGTTTATTATTATATACTTTTGTTTTATAAAACCTTACACTGTTATGTTTTATAAACCTAACTTTTAAATAATCATTCAACTAATTCATTTGATTGATTTAAAAATTTGCTTAACTAAAATAACATTTTTCAAGTTCTCACTTCTGCCCAAAGGTGATGTGTTTACTTGTGGCGTTATTTAGTGAACTTAAGCATAGTCACTTAGGTGTATGTCCTTATTATATGAACAAACATAGTGTAACACTTACCTTATTACATTTTTTTCATATGATATACACATGACTTCTGCCTAAGATGCATGAGTGTTTCATTTTCTGCCCAAAGGTGATGTGTTACTCTCATGTCTCGCAAACTTTGACTTGTGCCTAAAATTATGGTGTTTCAACTTCTACCCAAAGGTGATGTGTTACACCTAATTTGCACAGTCTGACTGTTCATAATACTTGTATGATTGGCAATAGCCAAAGCGAAAACCGTCATTCAAGTAGAACCTTATTTAAAATTGGTGTGTATAAATAACGTTATCACAGCTTCCTTAGTATAATGGTCTTAATTTCCGCCTGCCTTAGTTTTAGGTTACCCATAAGTCACTCTAACTTCTTCTCTTTGCAATGCATCTTGTTCTTCTCATTTAATCCGCTATCAGCTCCTGCTATGGCTATTGATACTTTGACTGGTGCGAACTATGCTTCGTGGAAGGATTCTCTTGACCTTACTCTCGCACTCATGGAGTTTGACTGTGCGCTAACTGAAAACTACTCCATCAAAAAGTGGGAGAGAGCTAATCGCTTGTCTCTTATCTTCATGAAAAACTCGATAAGTCCTGCTATCAGGGGAGCCATTCCTGACGCTGCTACAGCTATGGAATATCTGAATAATGTGGAGGCTCAATTCCAATGCACGTCTAAGGCGCAAGCTAGCACCCTCATTCTGAAATTGGTGACTACAAAGTATGATGGGATCAGCGGTATTCATGAGCACATCCTGAAAAAGAATGACATGGCCCAAAAGCTCAAGGGATTAAGCATGGAGATTAGTGATGGCTTTCTGGTGCATTTTATCATGACGTCTCTACCCGCATCTTATGAAGCATTCAAAGTCAACTATAACCTTCAGAAGGACCTATGGAAGATGAACGAGTTGATTGCTATGTGCGTGCAGGAAGAAGAACGTCTGAAACTGGAGAAAGCCGATGTTGCTTACCTGATGACTGCTGACTCGAATAAAAGGAGGGGGAACTACAATAAGAAGCCTAATGTAAAGGTCCAAAAGCAGGATGCAGGTGGGACATAAGCAGAAGGACTGCCCGGACTTTAAGGAGTGGCTAGCCAAGAAAGGGATTCCATACAATCCGGAAGCTGGAAAGAAACCAAAGAACGCTTAAGCTAGGAAATGGAAAGCCGCTAGTAGTCGAGGCCGTGGGAACATTAGATTTAGATATGAAAACTGGTTTAACTATTAGACTTTATGATACCTTATATATTCCTGAGATTACTCGGAATCTTGTATCAGGACCAAAGTTAGACGTAGACGGTTTTCTTGTTTCTCATGGTCATGGCAAACTTACTATCTGTTTTAATTCTCAAATATTTGGTTATGGCTTCTTGGATGGTGGTCTCTATCGATTAGAACTAGATGATGATTTTTCCAAGTCTTTGTTATCATATAATATTAATGAGAACTTAATAAAGAGAAAACGCAAACGAGACTTAGAAACTTCATCCATGTTGTGGCATCAACGTTTAGGCCATATTTCACGAGAACGCTTAACTCGACTCGTGAAGGATGAGGTCTTACCACCTCTCGATTTCAATGATTTTGGAACATGTGTCAAATGCCTTAAACGTAAAATGACATCAGCGAATAAGAAAGGTGCAACTAGGAGCTCTAATTTATTAGAACTCATTCATACTGATATTAGTGGCCCTTATAACATCGCAGGCATAACTTGACACACTTCATTTATCACGTTTATTGATGATTATTTACGTTATATGCACTTGTATCTCATTAAAGAAAAATCTGAATCTCTCACAACTTTTAAAGATTATAAAGCTGAAGTTGAAAAACAATTAGATCGTCAAATAAAAGTTGTTAGATCTGATAGAGGAGGCGAATATTATGGTCGACATTCTGACGTGGGTCAGGCTCCTGGTCCATTTTATGAGTTTTGTAAGGGCCAGGGGATCGTGAACCAATATACTATGCCTGGTACTCCTCAACAGAACGGTGTTGCTGAGAGAAGAAATAGAACCATAATGGACATGGTACGCAGTATGTTAGCCAACTCAGGTTTGCCCTTATTCCTCTGGACTGAGGCCTTAAAAGCAGCTGTTCATATACTCAATAGAGTTCCTTTAAAGTCTGTCCCTAAAACTCCTTATGAACTTTGGACAAGAAGGAAACCGAGTCTTAGATATATGAAAGTATGGGGTTGCCTTGCAGAAGCTAAACTTTATAACCCTTTCTTAAAGAAACTGGATATGAAAACAACAAGTTGTTTCTTTATTGGATACCCAGATCACTCAAAGGGTTATAGATTCTATTGTCCCTCCTATTTTACTCGTATTGTAGAAACCAAGCGTGTCGCATTTCTTGAGGACTTTAAGGTCAGTGGGAGCAGTGAAAATCCTTACAATGATTTACAAGAAGTACAAAATGCGGGGGGGGGGGAGGTACTCATCCATTTCATTACCTCCTATTACTACTCCTCTTGTACTCGATGCTGAACCGCATGTCACTGCACCACCTCCAACTCATTCTGAATTAAATGTTGCTCCGCATGTACCTGAGAATGAAGGACCCTCCAATGTCGAAGTTGAGAATCAACCTAGGAGGTCATCTAGGGCGAGAAGGTCCAATAATTTGGATGATTATGAAACCTACCTAGCTGAAGCCGTATCAGATGATGGAACAAAGCTATTATTGACGAGCTTGACTCCATGAAGAAAAATGGCGTATGGGATTTGGTTGAATTACCCGACGATGTTAAACCCGTAGGATGTAAATGGGTATTCAAAACAAAACTAAATCCGGATCGAAGCGTTGAACGATATAAATTAAGATTGGTTACAATCTATTATCAAGAGACCTTTTCACCTGTCTCTCGAAAAGATTCCTTAAGGATCGTCTTGGCCCTAGTAGCTCATTTTGATTTAGAGTTGCATCAGATGGATGTCAAGACTGTTTTCCTCAATGGAGACTTGTATGAAGACGTGGTCATGAAGCAACCTTAAGGGTTCAAACCTGAAGGTCAAGAACATCTTGTCTGCAAGCTGAAGAAATCCATATACGATTTGAAGCAAACATCACGTCAATGGTATCTTAAGGTTGATGAAGTCATGAAGATGCAAGGCTTTATGATGAACCAAGTGGATCAATGCACCTACCTGAAGATGAGTGGGAGCAATTTTACTATACTTGTCCTTTATGTAGATGATATTCTATTGGCAAGTAATAGCTTAGATATGTTGCATGAATCGAAGCGCTTACTCTCGCATAACTTTGACATAAAAGATCTCGGAGAGGCTTCTTATGTTATTGGCATCGGAATACACCGAGATAGAAGAAATGGAATTTTGGGCTTATCACAAAAGGCTTACATTGATTGTGTCCTTAGTCGATATAACATGCAACACAGCTCTCCCTCTGTAGCTCCAGTAGTTAAAGGAGATGTTTTCGGTTCTTTTCAATGTCCGAAAACTGAGGATGAAAAGGCGCAAATGAGAATGATACCTTTTGCCTTAGTAGTTGGGAGCCTCATGTATGCTTAAGTCTGCACTCGTCCAGATATCGCTTATGTTACAGGGATGCTAGGCCGTTATCTGTCTAATCCTGGCCTTGATCACTGGAAAGCAGCGAAGAAAGTACTTCGATATCTTTAGGGGATGAAAGACTATAAACTGACTTATAGAAGATGTGATATTTTGGAAGTGGTTGGTTATTCTGATTCTGAATTTGGTAAAATGCAAAGATGACAAGAAATCCACTTCAGGGTATATCTTTATGTTAGCCGGCGGACCTATTTCATGGAGGAGTCATAAACAACAGCTAACTTCTACATCCACTATGATGGCAGAATACATTGCTGTATATAATGCTACCTGTCATGGAATGGTTCTAAAGAATCTGATTACTGGACTCAAAGTTGTTAATTCCATATCTAGACCATTGAAGCTGTACTGTGATAACTCAGCTGCCGTTAACTTCTCGAACAGTAACAGTTCGACCGGAGCTGGATTATATCTTGATACGAAGTATTTGTTCGTACATGAATGTGTTGAGGAAAATAAGCTTTGTATTGAGTATATAAGTACGAAAAATATGCTTACGGATCCGATGACTAAAGGTCTCCCACCTAAAGTATTCAAAGAACATGTTTTGAAGATGGGCTTTTGTAAAGACCTTATTTAAATGCATATTGTACTTACTTACGTTTTAATGATAAAATTTCCTCATTTGATTTGTTTGTCTCCAACTACGTTTCGCTAGCCTAATGACGTAAAGACTATTATTATACAAATCATCGTTTAAGGGCTTACTTGTAAATTGATCCTTACTTTGCTTAGGTTTTAAACTTGGGATTGTAGTATGATTAATGTGGGTCTTGAGTTGGATAACTGACTCAACGACTGTATTTTTCTGTAACAATTTTGGTTTAAAACTAAAATGAGTATTAAATCCTGATCAGGCTTATCTAATACTCATAATAAATGATCACTCGGCCAAGTGTGAGAATGTTAGCGTAAATTATTTTAATAAATAATTTATGGTGCCCTTTTAATCATTTATCTAATAACCAGATCAATTTACCTTAATATCCCTATAAAATTAACTGGGCTTTATTTGATGGATGTAAAGGCCCGTACTAGTTAATTAGGGTTTCCCCTTGGGTGAAGCATATAAATACAGGTTATTGGGGAACCCTAAAGATACACCAAAAAGTTTACGGCTCCCCTCACTACAACCTGTTATCATCCCTATCCATCCTATCTGCTCACCCTAAACGGGAACCGATCAAGATGGCTTCTTCTTCATCTCTAACCACTACTGGATTGTCACACCCCAACCAATGGCGGAATCATCAGAGTGGGACTAGTTCGAGATTGCAAGAGACTTCATAACATTATTTGTGACAATATTTAATTCAACCGATTTCATTTCATAGCAAAATTGTCAAATATTACAAGGAAATTCAAATAACAACATTGTTCAAACATAACAATAACAAAATTGATACAATACTTTAAACCTAAACGTCGAAGTGAGTATCTAGGCATCTTTGCTAATCCATTTTCATAGTATCATCAATCCTCAACCTGTAAGATGTTTTGTGACACCTGTGTCACTACGACCATCAAAAAAATACCAAATCAATGAAATATTGTGTTTCATACTTGAGATTTGTAAAAATATGTGTATCATTTGCACATATCATTTGTTGTTCAATTTCGGGCTTTAAATCGCTTTCTGGAAGGTTATACGCGAACTGATGCGTAAATATAACCAGTTTAAATGGAACAAACACTCTGTAACAGTGACATAGGCTTAACATACCTTAAATAACCCTTACATAACTTAGAAATAAGTTTCGGAGGGTTTGGTATGCCGAAAGCAAGTTTATTCGCTTATAGGGACTAATTTCGACAAACTGCAAAAGTATGCCGATTTGCATAGTAATGAACATTTCGGAACTTGATCCTAAGTTAAACATACCTTAAATATCCTTTACATAGCTTAGAAATAGGCTTTGAGGGGTTCGGTATGCTAAAATAAACTTATTGGTCATTCAGGGACTAAAAGCGTCAAAAAGTGCATAAGTTTGCATTTTCGCGCATATCTTACGTTCTGAATATATCCGGACATCCAAAAAATTTATATAATAATTAAAATATTTTATTTTAGTGACTGGCATGATAAAATTCCATTCGTCGCTTAATTTGGATCGTTTTTGCGTTCGTTCCGACTTCCGTCGTAATTACCCGAATAACGCAACCGTACGACCAAACGAACAATCATCCGAGATATTTTTCAGTACATTTCATGTTCCCTATGCCTTAAATTCATTTTAGAGCCTTGAAATGGGATTAACGGGGCTTAAACGTGCCGAAAACTGACTTTTTAACATGCAGGTACCATTTTTGACATTTCTGGAAACTCAGTTCAGATTCATTGAATCTGGTCCATTTTTGAAGTTTTGATGGGTTTTAATGGATTATTTTGGATACTATGGGCTGTTATTTGATGGTTTTTAACATTCCCATGGTTTTGAAAACCATGTGCCCACATGGAGGGCTTAGATCGAAGCACGGTTTTTCGATGAACGATCTTAACGGTTGTCCGAATCCTATATATACCCCATCCATTTCATTTGCAACTCACTTGATCTGATCATAATTCTCTAAGTTGGAGTTTATACACTTCATACCTGAGAATTTAGATCAAGATCTTCCTAGCTTGGACCTCTTGTAAGTTTCTTTCGTTCTTTTATGCTTTTTTAAGCGTGAATGTCAAACAGTGTTTGACTTTCTGCTTTGACCAGTCTTTGGTCAACACGAAGTTCGTTTGAACTTCGCAATGTGAGCATAATCACGATGGTTATAGTCCCTAGTGACTATATCTACTGATTACCACGTTGATTAGGTGTAGTGACGAGTCATAGTTTCGGTCAAAATACGCGTTTATGCGTATTTTGCAACCAAACTATTATTGGGTATCAAAACCGTTTGTTTTGATATCAAACTTTTTTTCAAACTTAGTTAAACATGTTTTAACATGTTTAACTCATCACTTTTAGATTAGTGCTTGTATAGGGTCGTAAGATAAGCGGTCTAAACAACCGCTTAGACTTTCGAACCCGACCCGTTTGGTCGATTTTTAGGATCTGACCAAGCATGTTTAATGACTATAGTTGTATAGGGAATAACCTTCCGAGGTTATACCTTAAGGTCACCACGTTTAGTTAGTTGTATGATAGGTAATTTATATGCCTTAGGAAAATGACCAAAATGCCCTTTTACGCATAAATTCATTTTAAGCATATGTAACATAAATTTTGGCATCTAAACTGATTAGGCAGCATTATTAGACGTGTTAAGGCATATAATACTTGTCATAGTACTATTTAGGAGGTTCGAACGGGTTTTACGCGAACGACGCGTTAAAGTGGCGTAAGCTACCTTAACGAGTCGTAATGGGTTGTAAGCACTTAGGATTGGTTCCGTTTTAGTATGTAGGCTTTGTTAAACCATATCATATGAGTTCCAACACTCATTTGGTTTACGAAACCTCATCCTATCCGATCTCCCGATTTAGGTCCGGTTATTAACATAGTTACCTATTTTAGGTGCCGTTTGATTTCCGTGATCCCTCTAGCTTTGCTTGGTTATTATTCAAGTCTTCTAAGCATTCTCAAGTGAGTACATAGACCCCTCTTTTACTGTTTTCAAACTGTTTTGGGGTGGAACACATGTGCCTACTTGTTACTTTCATGTTTTTCATGTTTTTATCATATACTTGATATGTTCATTAGTACATAGATAGTACATGATTTCATTATGTTTTGCTATGTATGTTCACTTAACATGCTAGCAAATTAATAGTCATATATTACATTTTGTTGCATATGCTCATCCAACATATGGACACATTGTTTTACAGTTTGAACGGTTTGAACCGTTGGAACTGTTTGGTCTATGTGAACCATTTGGAACTGATTGATTATGTGAACCGTTTGGAACTGATTGATCATGTGAACCGTTTGGAACGGATTGACAATGTGATCCGTTTGGAATTGTTTGATCCGTTTGGAACTGTTAAACCGTTGAGTTAGGGAAGTGATTAGGTAACGGGGCGGGGGTAATGTGATAAAAGCATGGTGGATACGCCGCTGGTACTTCCTGTATATAAGTGCTTTTAACACATTATATATCGTTGCGTTATCTAGATCACTTGGACAAATGTGAACCGTTTGGAGCTGTTTGATTTGTGTGAACCGTTTGTAACTATTTGATTTATGTGAACCGTTTATAACTGTTTGATTTGTGTGAACCGTTGGGAATGTTTGAACCGTTGGGTTAGGGAAGTGATTAGGTAACGGGGCAGGCGTAATGTGTTAAAAGCATGGTGGATACACCGCTGGTACTTCCTATATATAAGTGCTTTTAACACATTATATTTCATTGCGTTATCTAGATCACTTGGGCAAAGGTTATCAAAACGAAGTTCTATTACAAGGTTTTCCTAAAAATATAAACCATACGAGTTTTATTAATGAGTTTTTATGAGATGTTTTGGAGTTAAGGCTCATGGCTGCAAGATTTTATAAACCATAACCAACGTGATTTGAGTTGGTTAACTATGTTGCAATATAATATACTTTTCAAAACAAGATTTTAATAAGTTTTTGCAACATGTAAAATGAGCCATGAATCTGACACTCACATAAAACCTATGTACTCGCCGGCATTTTTATGCTGATGTATTTTCACATGTGTTTCAGGTACCATAGTTGATGATGATTGATGATGATATTGATATTGATGCATTGCTCACATAGGATTGGACGAGGCCTTAGTGACTTAATAACAATGAAAGTCAATTTGTTCATGTTTTGTTTCAAATTTCAAGACAATGTAATAAACTTAATTCAATAAAACAAAACTTAAATCCATGTGTTGTGAAATAATGATTCTGTTACGACACTCCCCGACGTTTCCACCGCGGTTTGTTGTTTTAACGCGGTCGGGGTGTGACAGAAAAGTTGGTATCAGAGCCCAAGGTTATAGGGAATTAGGTTATTAGTAATGCTTTGACCTAAACCACAACCTTCCTAGGACCCTAATGCGAGTTTACATGCGTTTAGTCATAAAACAATACCGTCGCCTATCTTTAGGTGACAACCACAACAAGAACACAAAATTCGAATCTGCTTTGAAAACTAATCATCTGTTCTAGGATGATTTATTATAAGGTTTTGAACCTTCAAAGTTTTCAAAATCTCGTCAAAGTTTAGGCCTTGTAGTGTGAACACGTGCAATCTAGAAGAGTGGATTTCTGTATCCTGAGTTTTCTGTCTAAGGCTAGAGTGTTCGTACAAATCTACATAATCGGACCAGTCACTCTTACCTGGGAACTCTTGGGGTGAGTGTCCACTTATAGGCTAAAGCATGTCTTCGCGATACATTACGAGGACGTATTTACTTTGATTCAGCCTTTGAGTGTCCCTTGTTTGCTTCGTGATTCAAATAAATGACCAACACCCATGCTTTTGGGTCGGAAATTGTAACATCCTTACCCAATGCCATTTTCACTTGTTTTCTCTCATGCTTCCTCTTTCCGAATGCCTCCACGATGCAACAATCAGATGCCTAATGAAGAACTGGCATCTATCATCACGCAGCAGATGGCTGTTGTACTCCCAAACATGATATCTCAAGTTAACCAAGCCCTCAATAACAACAATAATGCTCCCTGTAACTTCAAGACGTTTAACTCAGCTAAGCCATTGAAGTTTTCTGGGTCTCAAGGAGCGACTGCACTTCTGCAATGGTTCGAGAGTTTAGAGAGCACCTTCAGACATGTTCAGTGTCCAAACAAGTGAAAGGTAGAGTTCGCATCTAGTGTTTTTGAGAAACGAGCTTTAAGATGGTGGAATGGTGTGATGAGAGATAGCTGTGCCGACGTGGCACTGGCTCAAACATGGGAAGAGCTTCGAGCTCTAATGATGAGGGAATTCTGTCCTCGTCATGAGATTAGGGCATTGGAAAGGGAGTTCGATGATCTTAAGCAAGATAGCGGTTAGCATCGAGCCTACACGGACCGTTATGAGGAGTTAAGTCTGTTATGCCCGAACATGGTTACGCCCTTGGATAAGGCAATCGAAAAGTACATTGATGGCCTCCCTGACTCAGTACAAGACATTGTGACTGGTAGCAACCCTACTACAGTTAGACAGGCCATTGAGCTATCCGCTACCTTGACTGAATCTCAGATCAGGAAAGGTAAACTTTTTCGAAAGGGTGACAAGAAATCAATCGAGGAATCGAAACCAAAGGATGAACAGACTGAATCCTCCAAGAAGTTAAAGAAGCGAAAGGCTTCTCAGAACTTCGCCGTAGTTGCTCACAATGATCAAGCTGTCCCCAACCAACCAGCTCAACCCCCTGCTAGGAAGCCATACAACGGAACTGCACCCTTGTGCAATCAATGTAACCTTCATCATCATGCTGGTGTGAAGTGCCGCAAATGCCAAATTTGTGAACTTATAGGTCATACAACAAGGGTTTGCCCAACCGCAGCTTCACCAAATCAAGCTGGCAACAATCTTGCTCAAGCTCGTTTTCCACCAGGGTCTTGTTATAACTGTGGCGAGATGGGCCATTTTCGTAGGAATTGCCCAAGGCTTGCTATTGCAAATCCAGCGCAGGGATGAGCATCTGACCGACGGGAAGACAACACTGTTTAGAGATAATCAAGCGTTATGTATTATTTTTCTTTTGTTGTCAAGGTCTGTGAAACAGTTGTTGTCGTTGTTCATAAATAAATCCTTTATTTATATTGCAATGTACAATTGTGGTAGCATGAATAAACGACATATCCCCTACGATACCGACAATCAAGGAACCGCATTCCTCCCATCTTTTGATTTCTTACGATTTCCACGAAAAAACCTAAGTACACATTTCTTCCAAGGAAACAAAGTACAAGGTGCAAGTTACAACACTGGACGAATACCCAATGTACCACTATAAATCCTTAATACGGTACCTAAGGGTATTTCCGGAAGTCCTTAATTATTGTGTACCTTAATTCGAATGTTATGATTCCTTGTAATCAGAAGTCGAATTTTTGGAAGATCATCCTATCTTTTCAGATAGATTCTTGAGGACGTTGAAGTCCATCGACTGGGTTCCTGGTGTACCTTGAATGCCCATGTTCAAATCGACATCAAGTTAATAACAATTAATAACAAGATGATAACAAATTTATATCCAAGAAAACAATTATGTGCTTGTGTGTTTATGTGTGGACCTAATCATAAGTTGTCTTGACCTTGTTCAAATTATATCCCCTTCACATTATAAAACAAACTGTGATTACTATGCAAAGAATTACGTAATTATGGATGCATACATAATTATGGAATTTAGTGCACAGAAATCACAGCAAGTTCTGTCATGTGTCTAGAGTTAACCCTATTCATTTCCATTTCTGATGAAGCACCCGTAGAGGAAAAATGAACTAGCTATTCAGTTTTCACTTCTGAAAGAATATCCGTTGAGGGAAATGAATATCCGTTTGTTTAATCCTTCATTTCCAATTTTGAAGAGTACCCATTGAGGAAAATGACCCCGTTTGTTCATTTTCGTTCTGAAGAATATCCGCTGAGGGAAATGAATATCCGTTTGTTTAATCCTTCATTTCCAATTCTGAAGAGTACCCGTTGAGGAAAATGACTCCGTTGGTTCATTTTCGTTTCTGAAGAATATTCGTTGAGGGAAATGAACATCCGTTTGTTTAATCCTTCATTTCCGATTCTGAAGAGTAACCGTTGAGGAAAATGACTCCGTTTGTTCATTTTTGTTTCTGAAGAATATCCGTTAAGGGAAATGAATATTCGTTGATTATTCCTTCATTCCTGTTTCTGACGAAGAACCCGTTGAGGAAAATGAATCATCCATTCATTTTCGCTTCTAAAGAATATCCGTTGAGGGAAATGAATATCCGTTTGATTATCCCTTCATTTTCATTTCTGATGAAGAACCCGTTGAGGAAAATGAATCAATCCATTCATTTTCGCTTCTGAAGAATATCCGTTAGTTAAATCCTTCATTTTCCATTTCTGAAGAACCCGTTGAGGAAAATGAATCATCCATTCATTTTCGCTTCTGAAGAATATCCGTTGAGGGAAATGATTATCCGTTTAATTATCCCTTCATTTTCATTTCAGATGAAGAACCCGTTGAGGAAAATGAATCAATCCATTCATTTTCGCCTTTGAAGGATATCCGTTGAAGGAAATGAATATCCGTTTGTTAAATCCTTCCTTTTCCATTTCTGAAGAACCCGTTGAGGAAAATGACTCCGTCCGTTCATTTTCACTTCTGAAGAATATCCGTTGAGGGAAATGACAGGATTATGCCTTGCATATCTTTGATGATTATTTAACACAAAGGCACAGACAGACTCCTATGAATAAATTTCGGGACGATATTTCCTAAATAGGAGAGACTGTGACACCTATGTCACTACGACCATCAAACAAATACCAAACCAATGAAATATTATGTTTCATACTTGGGATTTGTAAAAATATGTGTATCATTTGCACATATCATTTGTTGTTCAATTTCGGGCTTTAAATCGCTTTCTGGAAGGTTATACGCGAACTGATGCGTAAATATAACCAGTTTAAATGCAACAAACACTCCGGAATAGTGACATAGGCTTAACATACCTTAAATAACCCTTACATAACTTAGAAATAAGTTTCGGAGGGTTTGGTATGCCGAAAGCAAGTTTATTCACTTACACGGACTAATTTCGACAAACTGTGAAAGTATGCCGATTTACATAGTAACGAACATTCTAGAACTTGATCATAAGTTAAACATACCATAAATATCCATTACATAGCTTAGAAATAGGCTTTGAGGGGTTCGGTATGCTAAAATAAACTTATTGGTCATTCAGGGACTAAAAGCGTCAAAAAGTGCATTAGTTTGCATTTTCGCGCATATCTTACGTTCTGAATATATCCGGACATCCAAAAAAATTATGTAATCATTAAAATATTTTATTTTAGTGATTGGCATGATAAAATTCCATTCGTCGCTTAATTTGGATCGTTTTTGCGTTCGTTACCACTTCCGTCGTAATTACCCGAATAACGCAACCGTACGACCAAACGAACCAACATCCGACATATTTTTGAGCACATTTCATGTTCCCTATGCCTTAACTTCATTTTAGAGCCTTGAAATGGGGTTAACGGGGCTTAAACGTGCCGAAAACTGACTTTTTAACATGCAGGGACCATTTTTGACATTTCTGGAAACTCAGTTCAGATTCATTGAATCTGGTCCATTTTTTGAAGTTTTGATGGGTTTTAATAGCTAATTTTGGATACTATGGGCTGTTATTTGATGGTTTTTAATATTCCCATGGTTTTGAAAACCATGTGCCCACATGGAGGGCTTAGATCGAAGCAAGGTTTTCGATGAACGATCTTAACGGTTGTCCGAATCCTATATATACCCCATCCATTTCATTTACAACTCACTTGATCTGATCATAATTCTCTAAGTTGGAGTTTATACACTTCATACCTGAGAATTTAGATCAAGATCTTCCTAGCTTGGACCTCTTGTAAGTTTCTTTCGTTCTTTTATGCGTTTTTAAGCGTGAAAGTCAACAGTGTTTGACTTTCTGCTTTGACCTGTCTTTGGTCAACACGAAGTTCGTTTGAACTTCGCAACGTGTGCGTAATCACGATGGTTATAGTCCCTAGTGACTATACCTACTGATTACCACGTTGATTAGGTGTAGTGACGAGTCATAGTATCGCAACCAAACTATTATTGGGTATCAAAACCGTTTGTTTTGATATCAAACTTGTTTTCAAACTTAGTTAAACATGTTTTAACATGTTTAACTCGTCACTTTTAGATTAGTGCTCGTATAGGGTCGTAAGATAAGCGGTCTAAACAACCGCTTAGACTTTCGAACCCGACCCGTTTGGTCGATTTTTAGGATCCGACCAAGCATGTTTAATGACCATAGTTGTATAGGAAATAACCTTCCGAGGTTATACATTGAGGTCACCACGTTTAGTTAGTTGTATGATAGGTAATTTATATGCCTTAGGAAAATAACCAAAATGCCCTTTTAAGCATAAATTCATTTTAAGCATATGTAACATAAATTTTGGCATCTAAACTTAATAGACAACATTATTAGACATGTTAAGGCATATAATACTTTTCATAGTACTAGTTAGGCGGTCCGAACGCGTTTTACGCGAACGACGCGTTAAAGTGGCGTAAGCTACCTTAACGAGTCGTGATGGGTCGTAAGCACTTAGGATAGGTTCCGTTTTAGTATGTAGGCTTTGTTAAACCATATCATATGAGTTCCAACACTCATTTGGTTTACGAAACCTTATCCTATCCGATCTCCTGATTTAGGTCCGGTTATTAACATAGTTACCTATTTTAGGTGTCGTTTGATTTCCGTGATCCCTCTAGCTTTGCTTGGTTATTATTCAAGACTTCTAAGCATTATCAAGTGAGTACATAGACCCCTCTTTTACTGTTTTCAAACTGTTTTGGGGTGGAACACATGTGCCTACTTGTTACTTTCGTGTTTTTCATGTTTTTATCATATACTTGATATGTTCATTAGTACATAGATAGTACATGATTTCATTATGTTTTGCTATGTATGTTCACTTAACATGCTTGCACATTAATATTCATATATTACATTTTGTTGCATATGCTCATCCAGCATATGGACACATTGTTTTACATTTTGAACTGTTTGAACCGTTGGAACTGTTTTGTCTATGTGAACCGTTTGGAACTGATTGTTTATGTGAACCGTTTGGAACTGATTGATCATGTGAACCGTTTGGAACTGATTGACAATGTGATCCGTTTGGAACTGTTTGATCCGTTTGGAACTGTTAAACCGTTGAGTTAGGGAAGTGATTGGGTAACGGGGCGGGGTAATGTGATAAAAAGCATGGTGGATATGCCGCTGGTACTTCCTATATATAAGTGCTTTTAACACATTATATATCGTTGCGTTATCTAGATCATTTGGACAAATGTGAACCGTTTGGAACTGTTTGATTTATGTGAACCGTTTGTAACTATTTGATTTATGTGAACCGTTTGTAACTGTTTGATTTGTGTGAACTGTTGGGACAGTTTGAACCATTGGGTTAGGGAAGTGATTAGGTAACGGGGCGGGCGTAATGTGTTAAAAGCATGGTGGATACACCGCTGGTACTTCCTATATATAAGTGTTTTTAACACATTATATTTCGTTGCGTTATCTAGATCACTTAGGCAAAGGTTATCAAAACGAAGTTATATTACAAGGTTTTCCTAACAATATAAACCATATGAGTTTTATTAATGAGTTTTTACGTGATGTTTTACAATTTGGTACACTTAAACAAATGTTTTGGAGTTAAGGCTCATGGCTGCAAGATTTTATAAGCCATAACCAACTTGATTTGAGTTGGTTAACTATGTTGCAATATAATATACTTTTCAAAACAAGATTTTAATAAGGTTTTGCAACATGTAAAATGAGCCATGAATCTGACACTCACATAAAACCTATGTACTCGCCGGCATTTTTATACTGACGTATTTTCACATGTGTTTCAGGTACCATAGTTGATGATGATTGATGATGATATTGATGCATTGCTCACATTGGATTGGACGAGGCCTTAGTGACTTAATAACAATGAAAGTCAATTTGTTCAAGTTTTGTTTCAAATTTCAAGCCAATGTAATAAACTTAATTCAATAAAACAAAACTTAAATCCATGTGTTGTGAAATAATGATTCTGTTACGACACTCCCTGACGTTTCCGCCGCGGTTTGTTGTTTTAACGCGGTCGGGGTGTGACATGTTTAAAATACAATTCATTACAAAAGCAAAGGTGAGTATACAAGTTTATGAATAAGCATAAGTATAAGTTTAAAAGTTAAAAACGAATGCACATGGCAACTTAGTTTATACAAGAGCATCATACAAGGCATGCGATATTTCTAGTCAACCCTCTGTTTACGCAAAAATGAGATAATTCAACATGACCTCTCATTCACGGGTGGTGCGTTACTCCTATTGCGCTATACATGTTAAATGGAGGCTAGTAATAAGCTAATGACTATTGTATCACATAAGAATCACCCAAGTATAAGCATCAAAGTATAACAAACATAGCATTCATGTATAAGGATTGTTCTCGTGCATTTGCATAAAGAATAAGTTTAAGTGTGGTTTAATAATTGAACATGTTACACCCCAAAAGTGGTAAACATAAAAAGGGGGTTTGCGAGTATACTCACGGTTTTGCAAGTCTTCTACTTGTGAATCCGCGAGTGAGTTGTTGGTTGATTAGGAGGTTGGAACACCAAGTCCTTCTATGCGAAGAAACAAAGTGTATGAGTATTTGGAATTCAAAAGATTAAAGATTCGGAATTTAAACAATGAGAACTTAAACATATGAAAATAATCATCCTTAACATATGATGTTTGGATGATAAACTTACTACTTGACAATATCTATTTATTCATCATCAAAGGTTCGGTCTGTTAAGTATATTACATATATTATATACATATTATTATGTCCAATAATTCAAGCATGAGGTAGAAGATTAAGATCTACATTTAGGTACCTCTAAGTATCATGGAAATCATGTATGAGGTAGGAAGAACAAACCTTCCATTTGGGCACCTCTTATGTGTTCACCACTACACTTGATGTAAAAACATACAAGGAGGGTCATGAACTATGAAGAATACAAGAATATTAAACACTAATCTAAGAGAAATCATCAAGTAATGTAGGGATTTTATGTAGGATAGCCCAAGTTAATCCATAATCACACCTTCATCAAGCTTGAAGCTTGAACATCACTTGTGGGTTAAAAACCCTAAGCAAAATAGAATTCATATGAGGTTTAACCTCTGATTTTTGAATGTCTAAGCCCCGTTTTTGAGCCCAACTAACCATACAAGTGGTTATGAGCATAAGGACATGGGTTTGAGTTGAGTTTTACTCAAGTTTGAACAAGTTAAACAAAGTTTGATTCAAAACAATACGAACAGTGAACTTTGGAGCCTTTTTGCCAGAGTTCCAGGGGCTTATTTACTACGAATCACCCATTGAATTGAAGCTAAGGAAAATCCAAGCACATAGGAAAAAGAATGAGCTAAAACGGACAAGTATTGAGTGAGTTGTGCTTACTTTAGTGAAGGATAGTGCTTCTATCCGAACTTGAAGTTTCAGCTGTGTTTTTAGTGATTTGAGAGAGATTTAGAGGAGTTTGTAAAGTGATTAGGGCTTGGAGTGGTGTTGTATTTATAGGGGAAGGGTTGGGGTTAGTGGTTGTGGGTCTTTAATGCAAGAAACACACATTGGAAGCAACAAACACACCAAAACAGCCCAATCCCGTAAGCTGAATGAGCTGGTCTCGGATTCGTAGTTCTCGTGGGGCGTGAAGGGGGACAGGGTGGAGGTTTGCGGGCCGTGACAAGGGGGAAAACTGAAGACCAAGTTTTGTTTATTTGCAAATTGGCCCCTGAAGTTTACTAATTAGGGTTTTGAGTGTTTTAGGGACTATTTTCGCCATAAAAGCATAATTTAAGGACAAAATAAGTATGAGGAACATAAACCAAGTATAATTAAGCGTATGAAGGTCGTATTTAAGTATCGTTTACGATCAAAACACGTTTTATGCATAAGTTTCACATATTTGCAAGTTTAGCACATACTTTCCAAGAATTATGAATAAGCATCAATTGTTTCACAAAATTGAATGTATGAGTATGTATAAAGTATGTACAACATGAATTTAACAGAATTCGAGTTTTATTTATGATCCAAGTCTTGGATTTTACAACGATTACAAAGAAAGAACGATTACAAGAACACAAGGTTTCCAAAAATTGAAATACAAGTAAGACTTTCTAAATATGGAAAGTACGAAGAAGCAGGGCTTTACAGTCTCCCCTCCTTTAGGGACTTTCGTCCTGAAATTTAGGTAGATGCAACGTCGAACAAGTATGGACACTTGGTCTTCATATCACTCTCGAGTTCCCAAGTAAATTCAGCGCCACGTTTTCCTTCCCATTGAACCTTGACGATAGGAATTCGACTGCGCCTCAGTTGCTTGACTCCTCGGTGCATGATTTCGACCAGCTGTTCCAAGAAGTGAAGCGTTTCGTTGACTTGCAAGTCTTCGAGAGGAACGTGTAGACCTTCGTCAGCTAGACACTTCTTCAAGTTGGATACGTGAAAGACAGGGTGTATGTTGTTGAGTTCTTCAGGCAGGTCTAGTCTATACGCAACCTTGCCAATCCTTTCGAGGATCTTGAAAGGACCAACGTAGCGAGGTGCGAGTTTCCCTTTCTTGCCAAAACGAACCACGCCCTTCCAAGGGGATACCTTGAGAAGCACGTAGTCACCTGTCTCGAATTCCAAAGGCTTGCGACGCTTGTCGGAGTAATTCTTTTGTCTGCTCCTTGCTTTCAATAAGTTGTCTCGAACCTGTAATATCTTGTCCGTCGTCTCTTGTATGAGCTCGGGACCAGTGATTTGAACTTCACCAATCTCGTACCAACAAATAGGTGAAAGGCACTTGCGACAATACAATGCTTCAAAAGGTGCCATTTGAATACTCGCATGATAACTGTTATTGTACGAGAATTCGACCAAAGGCAAGTGCGAATCCCAGTTGCCACCAAAATCTATTACGCATGAACGAAGCGTATCCTCTAATGTTTGGATAGTACTCTCGGTTTGACCGTCTGTCTGAGGATGGAAAGCGGTGCTAAGGTTAAGAACATTACCCATAGCAGATTGAAAGGTTTGCCAAAGACGAGACGTAAAGCGAGCATCACGATCAGAAATGATGTCAATGGGGAAACCATGACGACAGATGATCTCATCAGTGTAGATTCTAGCCAATTTCTCGACATTGAAATCTTCATGAATGGGAAGAAAGTGAGCTGATTTGGTCAATCGATCAACGATCACCCAAATATTGTCATGACCAGAAGAAGTACGAGGGAGCTTAGTGATGAAATCCATAGCGATGCTCTCCCATTTCCAGACAGGGATTTCTGGTTGTTCGAGTAGACCAGAGGGACGTTGATGCTCACCTTTCACTTTTGAACATGTGAGACATTTTGAGACGAAAGTGGCTATATCCTTCTTCATTCCAGGCCACCAATAGGATGCACGCATATCATGGTACATCTTGTCGACACCAGGGTGAATAGAATATTTCGTGTGATGTGCCTCCTTCATCAGGAACTCTCAAAGGTTACCACGATTGGGAATCCAGATTCGGTCGAGATAGTATTGAATACCATCGGATTTGGTTACGAGGCTTTCTTCAGAACCATATCGCATCTCGTCATAGAGGTTACCCTCGTTAACAGATGAATATTGAGCGTCACGTATGCGGTTCTGAAGATCTTGGACGAGTTGGAAACAACGGACACTCTTAACATGAGTTTTATGACTAAGAGCGTCGGCTACTACATTCACTTTACCTGTGTCACACCCTAACTTTTGCGGAAGTGTGATTATTGGTGTGACTTCTTAATACCATTGCATACGATCATAACAACACTATGTGATAAAAACAAGTAGATGTACATCCATTAATTTAAGTTTAAAAGTAATACAACATAATTGACTGAAATGTCGATACCAAAATTTAAGTTACAAACCATAACATGTTTTAAGGAGTTTATAAAGACTCAACAAAAGATCTTAAACAAACCCGAGTTTAGGACCACGTATCTCGTCCAGGATTAAGATATGTCTCCTAAGCCCTATTGACTTGGATGACATCTTTATTCACAACGCAGCTTAAAAACTCCAACGCCCGCCAGATCCATTTACTAATTTCCTGAAATACATGTAGTTTGAAAAACATCAACAAAAGTTGAGCGAGTTCATGTGTTCGTTTGTGTGTATGTATAAACCTTTGAAAACGTTGTAAGTATGTACGAAAGTCCTTGGTATGTAGCAATAAGGAAAAAGAGATCACCATTGGGTTGCAAAGCCAATGATATGTGTGAAGTGATGCAGGAAGACTCAAACCTAGCGGATTTGTGCGTCGGCCACTTAGTCACCTCATGGTCCACTCAGCGGACTCAGGAGTGGGGCTCGCTACACCCGAATAGATCTATCACTAATGTCCCTCGGTTCTACAACGAGGATTAATGGCCTTAAGTTTCCGCCTACTCACCCACATGATCTGAACGTCCAAACCCTCCTTAAGCTAACCATACCATGTATAAATTGTCTGTAATAATTGTAACATGTATTTCACCCCCGAAGTATAAAACTGAAAACAGTCAAGAGAAAAAGGGGGACATGAACTCACTGTATTGCGTCTTCGGTACTTGTAACTCGTAACCCAAATCTCCTCAGCAAACACGACTACCTACAATGGTCTAACGTCTATTAGACGAACGGGTCGTGCCTTGTCTCAGTATTTATGTTTTTGAGTTACGTTTCTGATATTATTCCAAGTTATAATAATTATATTTAGTTTTGGAATAATTGTTTATACAATATTTCTGTATTGGTACCTCTCAAGTATTGCCGTTCGTATTTCCTTCCTAAGGATGGGGGTATTTATTCATGTATATTCGTGTTCTCGCATTGGTATGTCTTGCCATGTATTGGCGTTGTATTCCGGTGTGTTATTCCAAATAAAATACGTCAATATATTCCCAATATATATTTCCAAAACACTTATATTTTAGGTCCCACTTTAGAGAATATATAGTAACTTATTTTGTCCCAAAGAAATAATGTAACTAGTTCGCAAAACGAATAGGTATTCACACAAGCGTTTTAGTATAAAATATATACTCTAAATATATATTCACCCGCTTTTATTTGCGAAAACCCACCTCCGTCACTTTGAAATATTGTAACAAAACTTATGGCGAAGTTTACTTCCGAAAAACAAAGTTAAACGCATTTGTAAACATTTGTTAGAAAAATAATTTTCTAAGTCTTGAGATTTTTAGAAATTTCGCCAGAGTTTCCTTTGTAAATGGAGGTGCCCATGCTATATAGCATATCATTTTCCTTAACATATAACACGTTAGATCGTTCTCAAATAACCAACCCGACATTTAGGCATGCAAAATACTACTTATATCGTTTCAGTTTTAATATACAAAACTGGGCTGTTTTCGGACATTTTAATAAAATAGTTACCTTATTCCAAAAATTTCCAAATTTTTACAGAACGTCTTATACAATCCAAATATTATTGTGTAAAAATATCGGGGTCTAGTTCATTACCAATATTTTATAAGAATTTATTTACCGGACTGCAATCAGATTTGTCGCTTTCTGACTGCAGTCTACGAAAGAATTCATCTAAAATTTATCGTGAGTCCGATTGACAAAATTCCAGTGGGAGAATTTCTACGACATCAGTGGTCATCTACAGTACGAATTTTGTGAGCTAGTTCTACTCAGGTTTCAAGTTATGACTGAAAACATATTACTCATTTTCTGCAGTAAAAACTCAGCAACAGCTGCTGTTACGAAATGGTGGTCATTAAAAATAGTAAACGACCTCAAAAAATATGATTCCAGTGCCATTTGCTTCGTTTTTCGAAAATACATAATTTAGGCTTTAGAAAATCAGTTTTTCGATTTGTTATGGTCTGTTTACAGCCTGTTGAAGTCGGCTGGAAATGTAATTCAGCTTGTTCTTTATAGTTTAAATGTTACTATATCGTATCTTCAAGTGTCCTAACAACGGGTTTATCAAGAAACCAACGATCAATCATCTTGCATGTTTTTAACCAACCCTAAACCAACAAGTTTTCACCTTCAAGTAAGCTTTTTATGTAGGATTTCATGTAAAACCTCATGTTCATCTCTTTAGTGTTCTTATTTCTTTAGTGATTTGAACATACTAAACATACTACAACTTTTGATCACAAAAACATGATGAGCAATGGTGTACAAGCAACTTACTACTAGCACTAGGCTAGGGTAGAAATCTCAAGTAAAAATGATGGAGGAATGATGATGAAAATGCAAGAAACAAGGCTCCTTTGAAGTCCCACAAGATGCAAGCTCCTATAGCCCTTCTTCTACACTTGAATGAGGCTTGAAGGATGGATGAATGTGGTGGACTTGGGGTGGTGATGGTGGCGGTTTGGGGTTGAACCGAAAGAGAGAGAGAGATGAGTGAGGATGGAGTGTAAGACTTGAAATGATTTTATGATCTTATGGCCATGCTTTATAAGATGTGCTCATATGTTTTAGTCACTTCTACAAGCAAAATCTAATAATCACATTCAATGTAATCTATTCAAAATATATGAGGCATGGTGGGTGATTGGGGTGGGTCCATGAACGACCGAAATCGGTTCCAAGGGGAGGGGGTTGGATGTAAACTTTGGTGATAATAAGATCTAGGAAATCTAGGAAATCCAAGAAAAAATCTTTGGGTAATCTAAGGAAAATCAAATAATATCAATGGAGGATTGAGTTAAGATTTTGAAATCTTGGGTGGGGTCCCATACATGGGCCGTATATATACATGGGGGGGGGGGTAGATTGTAAATTTTGGTGATAGTTGGTAATTACAAGTTACAATCCAAGTATACACTTACATGTATTAGTTACTTGATATATAGGGGGGGTGTTATGGTGTACGGGGATCACGACTAGCCAAGAAATATTAAAATAATGTATTTGACAAAAATTAGGTGTCCCGGGCAATGTCCGGTTGCTTGGTTAAGTACCGTTCCGTTAAAGTGTTTAGTTATACCGTAATGTGTCTTTATACATATTTTCGTAACACAATTTATTCCCGGCACTTAGGAAAGCATACAGGACCATTTTGCCATATCTTTGCACCTTATTAGCATATCAAAATGCAGAATTTTGTTAATAAATGCAGAATTCTGCACTTAAAGTGTGTTTTAGGAACTTCCCGGTACTATAACTATCACCTAGTGACGCAGTTTTATGGTCCTCACTTCCCTACACTCCATACTAGTGTAGTACCTTGTCCCTGGCTCATACTGGCCTCAATAACATTATCTGTCTATGTGCTGGCATTGTCAGCATGTTTCTGAATTATCCGTTCAGTGTGCTAACTGTGCTTTGTGCATCAAGTATGTCACTATGGTTTGTGTGTAATAAATGGAGTGACAATATGAAATGTGATGCATATGTCTGTATGTAACAAAAATCAGAAAGCAGTTTAAATTGTCAGTTGTAATCTAGCACAGTCATTAAGCACATATTTAAAATTAATTAATTGTACGGATACATGTAAATTTGACAGTTGTCACATTCACCCCCCGTTAAGAAAATTCCGTCCTCGAAATTTGTACTACCTTACCTCCTTAGGGTTTCATTATGCATGTATGTATATGAATAATACCGAGGTAGTATAATTTACTATTATACTACATGTCTTAAGCGTACTAGACAGAACTCTATCTGAAAGTTCCTACACATTATATACCGATTAATCGTCGGGTCAATGGCGAACGGGATATTAGTTGAATAGTGCTATTAGGTTTAACAAACCTCACACCGTGCCGCAGAGGACAGGCGTGGACTAGTATGCCTGGGTACTAGTCAATTACGATATACATTGACGCGGGGCACTAAACATAACCACAGTTAGTTTCGGTATGGCAACGGGTTTAGTAGCTTAAAAAAGTGGGGTAGCTCCCCATGACATGTTTTATAAGAATAGAGTAATTTAACGAACTTATGTTTTTGGAACAACACTAAAAAATTGTGAACTCGCCAACATTTTTGTTGATACGTTACTACATGCTTTGCAGGTCGTTAGGTTAATTGCTGGAGCTTGCATGGAGGAACGGTCGTTGTGGGAAATGAACCGTTGCGGGGTTCATGATAAACACTATGAATTCTAAACATTTAGTTTGGTTTTGAACTTAATGCTTCCACTGTTAACTTAGACTTTATTTTGAACTGTTAGACACTAATCATATTGATTGTGTTGGATTTTATTTATTTTATTAAATCGTTCAATATGATTGGTGGCATGATCCTGGTCAGTCACACACCTCGCGGTAATACTCCGCTTGTGGATTTTGACGGTGCGACATATAATTTCTTATTAGAGTGAAAAAGTGAGATTTTGAAAAAGAATTATGACTATGTGAGACTATTGTTTGTAAGTGGAGACTTTAAAAGTATCTCTTTCAATGTTCTCAAAAGTGGTATGATTATAGGAAATCTCACAATACATCACTGGATAAAGGTAGTTGGAATCCAAAATGATAAAAGAGTACATACGCCAATGAATAACAAATACGCGACCAGTCCAGAACCTGTTGAAATTTTTTTACAAATCACTGACGGATGTACAATATATTTAAAAAAAGTAATGGTTATTTTTTATATTTGTTGGTGAAACCAAAGTTTCTTGAAGTGTTCTTTTATTTCGAGGTTCCTGAATAGTACTTTCAAGCACAATAAAATATTACTAGGCGATTTTAAGTGCATGATATTTAACATGATATTCTAGTAAAATACATCCTTAATAGATAAAAATGTAAGTCATCATATTCTGATAAATGTCGAGCTTTTTTAGTTGTAGTGAGTAAAATCGTAGGATGTGACATGTGTTGTGCTATCCCATATGCCATTACTAGATGCCATTCCTTTTTAGCAAAACATGTTTTCTGACGTACCATTATATAGATGTGATTTCAAAGGAAAAGTTTTTGGTTGAAAAGCCCGAGGCGAAAAGTCTTTAGGAGGAAAGAGAGAAGAAATTATATGGTATTTCACAAGGTTTGGAACAAACAAATTAAAAAAAAAAAGAGTGGAGCGAAAGTAAGGTACCAAGAAAAGGGATAATATTTTTTGGTATATATATTTATGGACAACACCATGGAGCCGATTTTCTTTCTTCTATTATCAAATAATTGCACATACTTATATTTTGAAAGGAACTCCATTATACGAATCGTCTTGCTTTTTTCTTTTCGTGTTTTACTGTAGTTTTCTCCTATACCTCTATACGAATCGTCATGCTTTTTTATTATTCTTTAATATGCTCTTATTTTACCATACAAATTTTAATACTCCTATTATGTCCACGTTATTGTATCGTTCTTGATCAAGAATAGCTTAAGTAACTGGTTACATCTTTATCATTTGACACTTCAAACACAATTGAGGTAGAGTTACAATTATTTCAATTATTGTAGTAGCTACAAATGATGGGATAACTCCTCAAACGAACTTATGTAAAGACGTCTTCCAACTACAAGAAGCACCTCGAACACACGAACCCGGACCGATCGACACATACACGATGTGCAGAAACCATCGCGTGTCTCATACCGCACCGTAGAACTCGTACAGAAGGTGTAGAAAATGATAGAACCGATCAATCTATGAATACACTGAGTATTCACAGATGAACAATAACACATAGTGAAGAACACACGATGTTAGGGTTTGTTTCTCTCTCTCTAGAATGCAATCTTGCACAGGAAGTTTTCTCTAAAAAGCCTTTTCTTCATTACTGATTCACCCAGAATATATACATATACAAGGACGGATTACATAAATCCTGACAACACAAAAACTAGTCCGAATTCTAAATACGGACAATACACCATAAAACAACTTGTCAGTACTTAACTTATAAGTTAACATATAAGTATTGACATTACATGAACTACAAATTCGGACATCCCCAAAGAACTTATAAGTTCGGACAAGCTAAATAATAAGTACTGACACAATTTAAACGACAAATTCGAACACCATACACAGATAGTTGTCCGAATTTGTAAGTATATAATAACTTTCAACAATAACAAACAAGTCCCTGAAGTATCTTCAATCTTGAGTAGCTTCCAGCATTTATCAACCTGAGGTGCACTTACAGGCTCCCCCTTGATATATGCGGGATCTGCAAATCTTCATTAACTCTTCGAGAAGCTGCTTCCCGCTCCAGCATTGTTCTTCACATAGCATTGAACATGCGAATACATCGAAAAGCGAGCTTCCTTTCTCCTTTCAGTTAATCCAAAATAACTTATCAAACCTAAAACTTCATTTAAACATATTAGAAAGCAATGATGTAAATCATAAAAGTCTAGAAACTATCTAAGTAACTCATACATAGAAATATTTCAAACTACTTGGAAAAAACGGTTTCCCACACAGACAATACACTTAGATAAACTTAGCGAGACCGATTGTTTTTATTAAAAAACTTATTTTAAATTAACTCAACGAATTGTTTTTAATCCGTTTTCAAAATTGTAAAACCCCATTTGAGTATCATTGAAAATATAAAGCCCACTCATAGAAACGAGAAATAAATCTTTTTGTATTTTTTAAACTTTATATTAAAACACATTGAAAATATTTTTTTGTAATTTTCAATATTTGAAATAGAAATGAAACGGAGATATTTACAAGCAGCATCTTTTTATGAAAACACGGACAAGAAGATCATATCGGCTTATCTGTCAAATTCTATCAGAGATAGTATGGGTTTAACAAAGAAGGTAAAAAGATTGAAAAGGGGTTCAAATTCTGACTTTGTGAAACAAAGAGCAAAAAGCTCAAATGAAGCATCCTCGTCCTCGAACAGTCAATGTGAGGATGATCATCAAGAAAAGAGTGAAAAGATTGATAAACGATGATGCTACAAATGTCGTTTGAAAGGACATTTAGCTGCAAATTGTCCAAACGATAATGGAAAGGGTCATGTTGATCCTGATCTTGATAAACCTTTTGTCACCAGACCACAAAATGAACCTAAAAAAGAATGAAAAGAAAAGTGGTAAAACTCAAAAGGTAGAAAAAACCAATGGTAAAAAATCAAAAACAAAAGGATCAGGAAACCAACTTTTTGGATGATGGTAGCAGTCGTGGTTCAAATTGTGGATCACAAAGTTCTTCTGCAAAACGAGAAAGTCGTCAAAAAACCCCTGCTCAATGACCAACTCATGTAACTTTATGACCACAAGAACACGATCAACAATTTGGAGGTTCTTATAACCACAATGTTAGACCTCATGCTCAACATCGTTAAGGTGATAACCGAAACATTTCACCGGCCAAATTTCATGGTCAAAGACAACATTCGAGATACCAACAAAGACATGCCTTTCATGATAACGAGCAACCAAGGTTTGATAGAAGCTTTAGACCTCAGCACAGTCAAAACTTTGGATATCAAAACTCTTCTAATCGTTTTGGTGGAAATTCTGGGTATAATAACCGTTCTCAAACTCCGCACAATCCTCGATTTACGGGTGGATATTATAACAATTACCAAAGTGGAAATGTAAGAAATAACATTGAAGATGGTTATTTGAAGGAATTTTCTTTTATTGATGAATTTGGACAACCCAAGACCGTCACGGCTTGGGTTCCCCATTCTAACTGATTTCCTATTTGAGAGTGCAGGAATAGCTGAAGAGAGCTATCTACATTTGGTATATCGATAGTGGCTGTTCCAGGTGTATGACGGGAAACAAAGAATTGTTATCAAATTTGAAGTCTATTCCAGGTAGTTAAGTTAACTTTGTCGGGTGAAAAGGGTGGTTACATCAAGGGTGAAGGTTCTGTGTCAAACGGCAAGATCACCTTGCACAAGTTGCTGTTAGTATCTCAAATCTATAATAACAAATATACAATACATTTTACGAATAAGGCTTAGTTGGTTCTTAAGCCGGGATTTGTAGTTCCTGAAGGTTGGATCGTGATGAGAGCTCCATGAGTGAAAAGCACCTATGTGATGGACATGCGTCTGGTTGTAAACTCTTCTGGTCTGGCGACGTGTTTACTTTTGAAGGAAACAAAAGATGAATCTTTCATATGGCGTCGAAGGATGGGCCATGTGCATCTAGGCCAAATGAATCACTTGATAAAGAACAACTTGGTGATGGGTGTTGTCACAACCCCCGATCCCTTATCTGTCTCGGGAACGGGCGGCCACGAACATTTGTTGAGGTGGTATCATTTGTTAATTTGGCAGCGGAAGTTATATCATGACCGTAGTTAGGAAATGTTTATCAGAGTAAACCCACCATATTTTATATTAATAACCACATGGATAAAAACCCAAGTTTCTTATTACAACATAGGGATAAACCCTATTTTATTGAATTTAAAACATCGTATTTTAGATAACTTTACAGCCACATATTTTCCAAGCCGTCAGTGCTCTCGAGCTGGCTTTTTTCCAGTTGGCTTTCACATTGTGTTACCTGAAACGTGTTTTAAAAACATTTGTCAGTGGGAAATACTGGTGAGTGAATCCCAATTTTAATCAAGAATAGTTTTATCAATTAACACAGTATTGAGAGCGATTACAATGTTTATATCTACACAATTACTCATTCAGTACTTGCCACTCGACCGTATCTGTGGCTATGGTCATATTACACATTGGCTAACCCGTTGTCCAATTGTGAAGGTTATCAAGTAATGTATACAAAACCCCATAATACCGGCAGTAATTGAAGAACTACAAAGACTCAATCACCTCTTAATTGCATTGTAAAGCATTTAAGGTTTTGTAAAATAGTTACTAAAAGATTTACAAAAAGAGGATAAACTCACATTGCTATCTTAAACTTCGTTAAGGGTTTCCTGGTGATAATCTATAATTTACACAAATGTACATATGTTAATATAATAACCCTTTAATTATATTAACGATACCCTCCCCGAGACGGTATTCCAGCAACTACGTCGGGCAAAACCGCGACAGTTGTTCCGGAACCCTAAATCAATCGGGCAGCGTATCTAATATGAAACTGGGGTTATAATACTTACAACGGAGCAGAACCTCACTAATTAGGGGGTATTATACTCGGAAATTATGCCAATTACTTTAGAAATTTGAGATACAGAAAAGAAAATGAACGAGTTTGATTGAAGATCTGATGCCTTCTTATATAGGGCTGGAATTTGACCCTCTCGCGGCCCGCGTAAAGGTAGACGAAGGTCTACGCGGCCCGCGTACTAGGTGACTAGGGCTTAGCTTTACTAGGTCATCACCACTAGATTCGCCACGATCATGACACATGGCAACATCGGGGCTCGCCTGATCTCTTACCTGTCGCGGCCAGCGTAAAGGTGAGCCAGGGTCTTCGCGCCCTGCGACAAACCAATTTTTCTTGTTTTTATATTATTTTTAATGATATAATGTATTTTGGGCTCGGTTTTCACGTATGGGGTGTATTTTAAGACATATTGGGGTATTCTAAAATATATTAGGGTGTCAGAAAAATAATTTGGAGGGTTGTTATAGGTGTTCCTTTATGTAGTTTTAACATGCATAGTAAATGTGAATTCTGTGAGAAAGTGAAAATCAAACGTAAATCTCATAAGCCTAAACATATAAAATCTATCCAAGAACCAGTAGAGCTGCTTCACATGGATTTGTTTGGTCCAATCCATGTAACCAGCATTGGTGGTATGTCTTACTGTTTGGTTGTCACAGACGATTTTTCAAGATATTCGTGGGTGTTTTTCTTAAAATCGAAAGATCAAACATTCAGGACATTGAAAGATTTATTTAAACAATTAGAGAAAAATTACTCATTATCTGTCAAAAGAATCAGAGGTTATAACGGAACTAAATTTAAAAATCGAAATATGGGTGAGTTATGTCATGATATGGGTATTGTTCAGCAGTTTATCACTCCTTATGTTCTCAACTAGAACGGATTTGCTGAAAGGAAGAATAGGACCCTTATCGAGGTTGCAAGAACCCTTCTCCCAGAATCCAAATTGCCAGTGTTCTTTTGGACCGAAGCTGTAAGCACCACGTGCTATGTGCTGAATCGTGTGCTTATAGTGAAACGGGAAGATAAAACTTGTTATGAACTTCTTGAGAAAAAGAAACCAAATTTGAAAGCTTTCCAGCCTTTTGGGATTAAGAGTATGATCCGACGAACATCAGATACTCCAAAGTTTGGGGAGATCGGAGAAATTGGTTTCTTCCTGGAACTAGGCTCTCTGAACAAACGAGTATACAATGTTAAGAAACGGATGGTGGAAGTAGTCTTTGATTTAACTCCTTTGAGTTATGATCCTCCATCATCTGAGTTCGGTCCCAAAACGGGTTACCAATATGACAAATTCTTTGATTCCTTTGCTTTTCCTGATCTAACAGATGAGATAGTGTACTCTCACTTGATCGACAAAAATGAAGTGGATGCAGGTTGGCGTAGCAGTATTCCAACAAATGTCTCTTCAAATGGTGATTCAGGAGTAAACGTTGCTAGCACGTCAAATGTAAATGATGTCAGTGCCACTCAAACCTCCAATCATGCAATTTTAAGCAATTCCGATGATGACGTCGAAGAACTGAATCCTCCTACTTCAAATGGTGATCTTTTTTTTTTGATTTTTCAACTTATCCAAATGTTGGTACGACTTTTGGAAATATTCAAGCATATGGTAACGCATCTGTTGAGGGGGAGATCCAGTCAAATTTGAGTGCAAATCTGCAAGTTCTAGTTGTTCTTATCACTCGGACTAATAGGAATCATCCTAATGATAATGTTATCGGGGATTCACGTAGAGGTATAATGACTCGAAGTAGAAGCCTTAATTATATGTAGTGTATGTTCACAGAAATCAAAGAAGAAGAGATCTACAGTTTAAGCCTTCACGAGTGCTTTATTTCACAGATAGAGCTGAAAAACTATCACATGGCTCTGAAAGACAGCTCGTGGTGTGAGGCGATGCAGGAGGAGTTGGCTAAGTTTGACAAACTAAAGGTTTGGAACTTCATAGATCTTCCTAAGGGCCAGCACGTGATTAACATGAAATGGGTTTTTAAATGTAAAAAAAAGGATGATAAAGGCGTAGTAGTCAAGAATAAAGCTCGTTTGATGGTGCAAGGGATCAATCAAGAAGAAGAGATCGATTACACAGAAGTTTACGTGCCAGTAGCTCGACTTGAAACAATTTGTTTGTTCTTAGTCTTTGCTGCTCACATGTGTATTAAAGTTTATCAGTTAGATGTCAAAAGTTCATTTCTTTATGGGAAGTTGTAAGAAACTTATGTATCCCAGCCGCCGGGTTTTGAAGCTTCAGAATCATCGAACAAAGTTTACTTGCTGGACAAAGCTTTATACGGTCTTCATCAGGTTCCTCGTGCCTGGTATGAAACGTTGTCAAAGCATTTGTTGTCAAACAGATTCACTCGGGGTACAATAGATTCCACTATCTTCATCTTAAAGAAAGAGGGAGATTTCCTGATTGTACAAATTTATGTTGATAACATTAACTTTGGTTCTTCAAATGAAGAGCTTTGTCGGGAATTCGAACAAGTTATGAAATTGAAATTTGAGATGAGTGTAACGAGTGAGCTGAAGTTTTTCCTCGGGTTGCAAGTGGATCAAGAAGTGAATGGCACATATATTCATCAAATGAAGTATGTCCACGAGATCCTCAAGCGATTCAACATGGAAGATAGTCTGCCTTACGAAACACCGTTGGCTTCCAATCATAAGCTGTCAGATGAAAAGGACAAAGATCCTGAAGTGAATCCTTCGGTTTATTGTGCAATGATTGGTTCCTTAATGTATCTTATTGCATCTCGACCTGACATAATGTTTTTCGTATGTTTATGTGCTAGGTACCAAGCCACTCCGAGAGAATCGCATTTGAAAGTCGTCAAACGGATTTTCTGTTATCTTAAAGGGAAACCAAGACTTAGATTGTGGTATCCAGTCGAGGGAGGCTTGGATTTGATAGCATATGCAGATGCGGATTTTGGTGGGTGCCCGATCAACAGGAAATCAACCTCTGGTGGTGCTTAACTGCTTGGAGGCCATCTGATATCCTTGCAATGCAAAAAGCAACTTTCAGTGTCCCTGTCCACATGTGAAGCAGAATACATCTCCGCTTCGAGCTGTTATGCTCAAGTATTGTGGATACAACAGCAATTGCAGGATTACGGTTTGACTTATACACAAAATCCGATGATGGTAGATAATAATTCAGTTGTTTCAATAACAAATAACTGAGTACACCATTCACGCACTAAAGATATGGATGTTAGGCATCATTTTATTCATGATTGTGCTGAAAAAGTTTTAATTGATGTAGTTAGAGTTGACACCTTAGACAACTATGCAGGCCTGTTTACAAAGACATTCGATCGGATGAGGTTTGAGAACTTAGTCCGAATGATCGTGATGATAAACCCTGAGTTCGATGGTTGCATAAGCCCTCATGGAAACTTCAGTTTTCCTTTCCTTTGTACAGTTTACTGTTTTCGTTAAACACAAAAATCCGAAAAGATTTTACTTAGTTCTAGGATATTTTTATAAAAATCTAAAAACATTAGAAAATGAAAAATTGAGTACGTGTTGATTGTGAGAAGAAATGATAGTACATCGGCAGTCATATCTTTTACATGGTATCTTATAAAATTTAAACCTAAACTGTTGACAACTTCATTATATGTTGTAACGATAGGTTTTACGTGTTAATAAGAACTTGTTTTTGGTATATAAAGATAATGAACTGCGTAACTTGTATGTAACATCTCTCGGATATATGGTCTTGGTACCGTAATTTCGTTTGAGAGATTACTAAAACTCTGAGATATTAGGTCTTTATATCTGATTATTATCACTTGGTCTTTTGATTTTGCGTCAGAAATGGCCTAGACCTCGTATAATACTTTGCTAAGTGCTTCGGTTGTGCGCAAACCCTCCAGGTGGATTTCTTTACTGCGTAACAATAATCACCAAATGATCTGTTCAAAGCTTGTCAACACCAGGTGAACCACTGAAACTATATGTTACCACCAGGTACATAAAACTGAAAAATGCTAAAGTGCAGCAAAATATACCAAACCTTTGATACACCACCTAAAGTTGAGCCTTCATCTCTCTGTCGGTGCGGTGGCATTAACTTGAGCTCTCAAGATTTCGCAATTTTAGCCAGATACAGATAATATTTGGATACACTCACCTGTAAGATGTACTTTTTGGAAGTCTTAATACGGAAGTATATTCTGCGGTGGGGAACACGGTTATATCAGTTAATAAGACACTTAATTGCATATCTCGAAAATAGTGTTCGAACACGTGCTAAAGCTCAAGTATATCGTTAAACATCTTGAACTGTCATTATCATTCAATATGCTTAAATTCGTTAAATGGATAATTGTGATAGATTTTGACAAATAAGCCGATATGATCTTCTTGTCCGCGTTTTCACAAAAAGATTATGCTTGTAAATATCTTCATTATATTTCTGTTTAAAATCTTGAAAAATTACAAAAAGATTTTCGGTGTGTTTTAATATAAAGTTTGAAAAATGCAAAAACATTTTATTTCTTGTTTCCATGAGTGGGCTTTATATTTTCAACAATACTCAAAAAGGGTTTTACAGTTTTGAAAACGAATTAAAAACAATCTAGTGAGGTAATTTAAATTAAGTCTTTTAATAAAAACAATCGGTCTTGCTATGTTTATCTAAGTGTGGATATTCGTGTGGGATATCGTGTTTATTCAGTTCCAAGTTGTTTGATATCTTTCTATGTATGAGTTACTTAGAAATTTTCTAGACTGTTATGGTTTACGTCTGAGCGTTCTATTTTGTTCATGACAAGCTATTTTAGATTATATGAAAGAAGACAAGAAGCTCGATTTTCGATGTACTCGAGTTGTTCGATGCTGTGTAATGAACTAGGCTGGAACGGGAAGCGACTTCTCGAAGATTTTGATGAAGATTTGCAGATCCCGCATGTATCAAAGGGGAGTGTGTAAATGCACCTCAGGATGATAAATGCTGGATGCTGCTACTCGAAGATTCGATGAAGATTTGCAGATCCTGCATGTATCAAGTGGGAGACTGTAAATGCACCTAATTTTGATAAATGCTGGATGTTGTTGAAGTTTGAATCTTCAAGGACTGAACTTGTAATTAGTTGAAAGTTCATTCACAAAGTCGGACAAGTATAGGGTTTCTATAGTCCGAGTTTGTTGAATAATGTTGTCAATACTTATAATTGTTGCTTATCTCCAAATTTGTAGTTCTTGGAGTGTCAGTACTTATAAGTTTATGGTGTTGTCCAAACTTAAAAGTTCTTAGGGGTATTTGTCCTAATTTGTAGTTCTTGGAGTGTCGCTACTTATTTGTTAAGTACCGAAACAAGTTTATTATTGTTTTGTCCTTATTTAGGTCTAGGGTTTCATTGGTAAGGGCTTAAGTGTCCGAACTTGAGGTTGTAAATATTCTATGTGGATGTATGCAATCAAAAATCAAATGAAAAAGGCTATGTGGAGAAAACTTTGTGCGCAAGATTGTTCTAGAGAGAGAAACAAACCCTAACTTTATGTGTTCTTCACTGTGCGTGATTGTGATATGTGAATACTTAGTGTATTCACAGTTTGTTTGGTTCACTCATTTTCTACACCTTCTGTACGAGCTCTACGGTGCGGTACGAGACAAGCGGTGGTTTCCGCACATCGCGCGTGTGTTCGATCGGTCCGGGTTCGTGTGTTTGTTGAAGGAAGACGAACTTACAAGTTATATTAGTGCAGGCTCTATATAGAGAGTGCTCTTACCACTGTAGACTTCGTGTTGGAGGTTAGATTTTGATCGGTTTTGTTCATTCTAGTGGGTTTTCATATTTCTAGGGTTTTCTTATACTTTTCTTATGTTTTCCATGGATTCTTCATATGTTTCTTGATTTTTCATGATGGATGGCAATTAGGTTCCAGTTGTGTGTGTTTTTGCTTGATTTGATTGTTGAGATTGTGCTCGGATTGTGTTAGATCTAAAAGATTTTCTACAAATTCTCTGGGTTTTTCTAGAAGATTGCTGAGGTAAGCAATCATTTTCTTTCAGATCTACTTTGGGATTGATATTTGTCCATATTTGTGCTTCTAAAGTTATTGATGACCTAGTGTGTAGTTACACTTGGGAAATAAATTCATAGAGCTGGTTGTTTTGTCCGAATTTGGATATACCCTTTTCAGTATTTGTGGGTTTTGTCCGAATTTGTTCAAAATACAACTGTCAGAGTTTGTGGTTTTCATCAGGACTTATACTAGTTTGTGCGCACATAACTTGTTCTATTGTCCGCATATAGATTGAATTCGCTTGTTCGTACTTAAGAGTTTCTAGGGCTTGTTAGCATTTAAACATTTGATTTGTTGTCCGCACTTAAGTTTATGGAGGTGTCAGCACTTATTTTCATCATTGTCCGAACTTATAAAGAGATCTAAGTATTGGGTGTTTATGTCCGCACTTAGAATCAAGTCTTCTGTCTGTACTTAGAATCAAGAGTGATGTCCGCACTGAACCTTTCAATTCAGTCCGCATATAGTCATCAATCATCGTTCGAACTTATTCAACATTGAAACATTGTGTGCACTTAATCAGCTTGTCCTTGTCCGCACTTGTGAAACATTGTGCGCATTTATTCCGCTTTTGTCTACATTTTCGCAAATACTGTCCGCACTTGTGAGTTCAATTCAGTCCGCACTTATAAAAATCCTTTGTATCCGCACATATTCACTTGACTTGTGCGCACTTGCCATAATCATCTGCATTTAATCATAATATCATCTAGTACGCACTTATTCATTGACGTGAAGTCGAAGTCTTAATCAAATTTAAACCAATTACAACTAATAGCTAGCGGTAAGTGAGTATCGAACACAGGGAGTTTGTGGAATGTATGTTGATTATGCAGCTTCGTAAATTAACTAAAATTAAACTAAATTACAGAAATGAAAATTCAAAAGTTTGATTGTATGGTTTTGAGAAATAAAATTAACTAAACTAATTGCAATTCAAAGGTTGGTTGTTAAAACGGATTAGGAGAAAGCGACCATCCTAGGTTTCCGGTTACAAATGACATTCGTGCTTAAATCCAACTAGAAAGAATCAAATAGACATGATTCATGCATAATTATTTGTTTGTGATGAAAGGGAACTAAGTACTCGGATTAAGAAAACGTGAGGTTGTTACCCGATGACCAATTAACTAATATCCAACCCTAACCCCTCCCGTGATATCTTGATTGTCAATGACACCAAGAACGTATGGTTTAGATTACGATCAAAACATCAATCAACAATTTACAAACAAACATTCATGCATCATAATAAACTAAACAAACATTGCAAGTCCATTATTCAAGAAATACGGAATACAAACACAAAAGTCTTAGAGAAACATTCAACCTAGGATGATCACAACAAGTTTAGCCACACATCGCTTGGTGAATCATCATTCCAACAAGTTTAATGTTCATACGAATCAAAAACATAAACCAAATGTTTAGAAATGTTCACAAGCACTAGCACAAGCCAAAATTCGGCCAAAAACTGCTGCCAAACGTCTCCGATGATGAGATAGATGAAAAGACACTTGAAAACTGATCTTTATGGGGCAGTTACACATTCAGCGTCAGAGGCTACCGTAAGCTACGATAGCTACCGTAGCTTACGGTAGCAAATAAGTTGTTACGCTGCCTTTCTACTGCTTTACAGTAGGGGGACAAGTCTTCGGGGGCTGCTGTAGCTTACAGGCCATTTTTGTTTGTTCTTCTTTCAACTCCTTAGGAAACTCGCTTTAATCCTTTTCCATTCAAAGTTGTGTTTCCACCCCTTTTTAGCCCCGGATACACCTGAAACACAAGAAACTGTAGTTATCTAATTCAAAACAATTACATGATCAAATAGGGGATTAACTTATCTTTTAGCACACTTAACCATTTCTTGCCCCCAAGCAACTCACCAAAAACCATTTCCAAGTTCACAAGCGATCAATCGTAAACCAAGCAAATACACGTCGATCTTTTACTAACCTTTTCCTAACACCCGCACAACACACCCCTCACTATATCTCTCCTCTCGGTGATAATTAACAACTAGCAAAGATAAGTTAGAACACACTCAAGGCAAATGGGTGATTGCACAACAATATGCTTGTACCTAAATCAGTCCTCCGCCTAAAAATTGCGAAAACATGCATGTGAATCAAAGGGACTTAAAGGTTGTAACATGGCTAGGCATACGGGTAGGAAATGGAAATATATATGTATAGTAGCTCATGATTCAACCTGGTCTTCTTATTACAAACTAAACAAACAAAAACATAACATAACATAAACATAAACCTCTATATACAAGACGATACATTCACTTACTTTCTTTTTCTTCTTCTTTTTTTGAACTAAACAATATGCACTAATAAACACATGCTAACACAAGCTACTAACACTACAAGATCGGGCCAAACACGGGTAAATTTTAGGGAACTAGGCATGGGTTAACAATTGATCGGCTCTAGGCTCAAAATGGGCAACTAAATGTCCAAACCCCCCGCCCCTCTCGCTACCAAGCTCATATATATATCTTATGAGGTCCAATCCCCCAAATCCCACACTCGCACACACCATGACGAGGCTACATAAATGCCTTTATCCTTTTCACATTCATACCAAGCTAAGGCCTCAAACTGCATTTAAGCACAAGTTCTAATGCACCCCACCCATTGCCACTCTCATCAAAGATAGAAAATGTTTACTCAAAGTCAAAGACGTGGCTTCAACTCTCACCAAGAAAAGGGTGAATGGCGTTGCCGGTGTGTCAAGCGGAGTTAGTACAAAATGTTCAAATTTCGACCATGTTTCGCTTGATTTAAAATTTTTCAAAATCATCCAAATTTTCCCCCATCCCCACACTTGGGATACATTAACCCCAATGTATGGATTTGGAAGGGAATGATCGCTAAAAATCAACTTAACATTAATTTCTGCTTATGAAACACTACCATCAAAAGGTGGCAATGTCGAATAATCCACCGGTGGTGGGTCCACAACAACCGGTCGCCCCGCATGCCAATCATCATGCATGCGTCGGTTCTGATCATCAAGATATCTAATATTCATTTCTTGTTCGAAAGCATAGGCATGAGTGCGATTCCATGCTTCTTGTCAAACAAATATATGTTTTAACGCCCGTTCCATGCTTGCTCCCATCCAAGTTTGATGATCGAAAAATGTCCGCTCGGACCCGGTCCAACTGTCGAATATAGGGGGTGGCGGAATCTGATTTTCAATTACTTCTTTGCTTTGTTCCTTGATAAGCCCAATTCGACTCATAAGAACGCTCCGCATAATTGAAGAATCCCCCTCCATGCACATGACTCCTACTCGGACCCCCTTGGTCCACATCCATGTGTTCGGTATTCAGCTCATCGGCATAATCCTCATCCCCACTTGGGGCTCGGCATTACTCTCGGGCTCATCCGCTTCGCCCGGTTGCAACTCTCTTGCGTCCACCTTCAACGCACGCCAGCGTTGACCTTCAGATTTCAACTTATTGTATCTCTCAGATTCACTGTACGAGCACCCCGTTCCCATCCTTCGAATATCAAACGGCTTATGTCTTTTCAAAGCACCCTTATCCTCCGGCCCAATAGCTTTGTACATCTTGATCAATGCCGTGATTAATTGGCAATAGGGAATAATACTCCTTCCAACCTTGTTCCGACATATCCATACATTATTAACAACTAAGAACCGGAATGGAAAACGGGGTGACCCATGAAGCAATGCATAAAGAACAGGCACCTCAGGGAATCTAACTTCCACCTTATCCCCCCTCCTTGGGATCACATTACAAACACAGATCATAAGCAACAACTTGGCTTCAATCTTTAAATTTTTCCTATAGAGTGTTCCATGCCAAGTACCCGGTTGAAATAGAGCTTCCAACATATCATTCCATCGTGGGTGAGCCTCCGGTTTATGAAACAAATCATTAAGAGTTGGGAACATATAATCTCTTGGGGCCGACTATCAAACTTTGCCACCCTTATCAAAGTGTTAAAAGACATCTCAACCTCTATACCATTCATTGTGTCAATTAGTTTCATTTGTTATGGTTTGCTATACGGGGGACATGTGAGAGTGGCCATCCACTCTTGGATTTCTTCTTTAAACAAATTCTTATTATCCCGATCATAGCAACCCAATGCCGCCTCCCAACCCAATGCTCGAAATCGATCAAAGACATTAAAGGTTCCAAACTCTACTTCCTTCACTTCTTTTTCAGATATAAATGCTGCCGCTTTATCTTTCAACCGGTTCATGTGGTCATTTTACCAAGTTGCTTGCCATTCTATTGGCTGGTCTTCCAATGAACCTGCCTCCCATATTGGCTTATCCCCCGGATCCAGTTGTTGCTCTTCTTCCTCATCGCTATCTTGATTGGCGAGACGAAATAATCTCTACTTTCGCTGCGGATTCTCCTCTGGATTGCTAGATGATCCAGCATGTTCCTTTCCCTTTCGACCCATACTCCTGCCAATCACAATCACAACACACAAACACACACAATCAATTTCCCTTTTATTCAATCATCCCCACACTTGCTCGAAACTATGGTTGTAGATGCAAATAAACACAAGGTTTTATTTTTTTTAACAAAATTTTGGTATGATGTCTCTACAATGTAAAGATTTCCCAAAAATTCAGAAATTTAACATCAACCTAACATATACAACCATAATAACTTGTAAACTAACAATTTCATATCATCTACTATGAACAAGCAAGTGTGAAAACATTCAATTTCAACCTTCAATTTCACAATGCACCTTCAAAAAGAGTGAAAACATTACATACCTTTAGTTTGTAGATGCAAAGAACATAAGAAACCCCAAGAAAACAAGAAACCTCCAAAAACCCAAAAAAAAAATCAGACCTAGAACTTGTAAATCAGCCAAGAAAATGTTGATTTCTTCCAAATTTCACCCCAAAATCTGAAAGCTCTTGAAATTTCCCTCAAAATCGACTCTGAAATCAAAGGATTTGGTGAAGATATGAGAGAGATATGAAGGATTGAAGGTTTGGGAAACTAGGGTTCTTGAATGATGTTGATAGGGATGAAAGAAAGTGATAGATGTGGTTGGGGATTATGTAGAAGTATGTGTGGCTAGGGTTAAATCCGTGATCTTTATTGTTATATATATTTTTTTAAAATACCCGTAACCTGCACCGACACTTAGCCTGCCAGCGGCTACCGTAAATTACGGTAGCTATCGTAGCTTACGGTAGCTTTTGGCAACAACATCCTACCGTAAGACAGTAGGTTTGTGGCGTAAGGGTTTTATTCACCCAGGTCTACCGTAAGTTACGGTACCTACCGTAAATTCGGTAGAACCTGGGCATCTACAATTAGACAAAAACTTGTTTGTTGTGTTGTTTTTTTTTATAACTTAAATTTTATAATTTTGTATTTTTCCGAAAAGCATGGAAATTACCCTACCCCCCTATGAAAAACCCGTGTTGTCCTCAACACTATGTTAGAGAAATTCGCAAGAATTTCCCCACACTTGTCTCGAACACAAGTTTAAGCGGATACAATAATTGTTAAAGAAAAACAAATAAACTAAACTAAACTACATATTTACACTACCAAACCTGGGCCTCTCATGCTTGTTCCTCATTTACCGGGCGTAGAATGCAACCCACCTTGTCGAGCTCGAGATTGTTGATGTCATTCCCTTCCAAATACGGCTTGAGCCGGTGTCCATTCACAGTTTGCTTCACATTAGTATGAATATCTTCAATATAAACATCACTAAATCGACCCACTCGCTTCCTAATCATTGCATCATGAACCTTTTTGAGCTTATCTTTGTATGCCGAAGCACATTCATAAGCTTCATCCCGGATCTCTTCTATCTCACCCAACTGTAGCTTTCGAATCCTACCCGCTTCATCATAATCCGCATTCACTGTTTTAATTGCCCAATGTGCCCGATGAGCTAACTCCATTGGTAAGTGACATCCTTTCCATACACCAACCGGTAAGGAGTTGTACCAATAGGAGTTTTATAAGCTGTCCTATATGCCCACAACGCATCATCCAACTTACTAAACCAATCTTTTCTATCCATTCACACCGTCTTCATGAGAATTTCTTTGATTTGACGGGTTGGACACTTCGACTTGTCCACTTGTTTGCAGATGATACGGCATAGAGATTCGGTGGTTCACATTGTACCATTTCAACAATTTTCCGAAGTTAAAATTTTTTAAAATGCCAACCACCATCGCTAATTATGACCCTTGGGATGTCGAAGTGAGCAAAGATGTTTGATTGAACGAACTTACACACAACCGATGATCATTGGTTCTTGTAGGAATGGCTTCAATCCATTTCGAGACGTAATCCACCGCCACTATAATATACAAAAAACCATTCGAACTCGGGAAGGGACCCATAAAATCTATGCCCCACACATCAAATATCTCAACCACCAAAATCGGTTGCAAAGGCATCTCATCCCTCTTTGAAATACTTCCCATCTTTTGGCAATTTAAACAATTCCGGGCAAATTCACATGCATCTTTGAAAATTGTGGGCTAAGAAATCCCACATGTAAGCACCCGGTAACCCTTTTTATGGCCACTAAAATGACCCCCACAGGCGGATGAATGAGCATGGGTCAAAATTTCTAACACCTCCGTCTCGGGCACGCATCTTCGAATCACTTGATCAGGCCCAATCTTGAAGAGATCCGGTTCATCCCATATGTATTGCTTGACTTGGACCAAGAATTGTTGCCTTCTTTTCTTGGTCCAATGGCTTGGGATTGCACCCGTAGCTAAGTAGTTCACGTAATGAGCATACCGCGGTGTGACAAAAGTAGATATAGCTAACAATTTTTCATCGGGAAACCGTTCATTAATTTCACTCATATCATCAACTCCTTCCATCGGAATTCAGGATAAATGAACTGCCACTACATTTTCACTTCCTTTTATATCGCGAATTTCTAAATCGAACTTTTACAATAAAAGCACCCAACAAATCAAACGGGGCTTCGCATCTTTCTTCTCCATTAAATATCGAACCGCACTATGGTCCGAATATACAATCACCTTGCGTCACCATATGTATGACCGAAACTTGTCCAAGGCATACACCACCGCTAATAACTCCTTTTCGGTTGTGGTGTAATTCAGTTGCGCCTCGGACAATGTCTTGCTTCCGTAGTAAATTGCCACCGGCTTTTTTTCAACCATTTGACCCAAAACCGCCCCAATTGTTTTGTCACTTGCATCACACATAATCTTGAATGGCTTTGACCAATCTGGCGGTTGTAAAATGGGAGCTTTTACCAACTGTTCCTTCAAAACATTGAACGCTTGCAAACATTCATTAGTAAAATCAAAAGGGACATCTTTTAATAACAAATTACATAAAGGTTTAGTAATAACACTAAAACCTTTAATAAATCGTCGATAAAAACCCGCATGTCCCAAGAATGACCTCACCACTTTAACATTCTCTGGTGGAGGCAAAGATGATATTACCAGAATTTTTTCCTTGTCCAACTCCATCCCCCTTTCCGAAATGACATGGCCCAACACAATACCCTCTTGTACCATGAAATGACTTTTTTCCCAACTTAGCACCAAGTTTTTCTCGACGCATCTTTTTAACACTTTTTGCAACTCGTCGAGACAAGATTCAAAACTTATGCCAAAAATGGAGAAATCATCCATGAATACATCAAGCGACTCCCCAACCATGTCTGAGAAAATACTCATCATACATCGTTGGAAAGTCGCCGGAGCATTACACAAGCTGAATGGCATTCGCCAAAAAGCAAAAGTGCCATATGGACAAGTGAATGTGGTCTTGTGTTGGTCATCCGAGTGAATGGTAATTTGATTATATCCCGAATACCCATCTAAAAATCAGTAATATTTTTGACCCGATAATTTTTTAATAATTTGGTCAATGAAAGGTAACGGGAAATGGTCCTTAGAAGTGGCAGCATTCAACTTTCGGTAATCAATATACACACGCCACCCGGTGACTGGTCGGGTGGCGATTTGTTCACATTTTTCATCTTTTATTACTTGAATGCTGGCCTTCTTAGGCACTACTTGAGTAGGATTTACCCAAGCACTATCCGAAATTGGATAGATAATATCTGCATCTAACCATTAAATTACCTCCTTTTTTACCACTTCCCGTAGATTCGGGTTCAATCTCCTTTGCGCCTCCCTAGTTGGTTTTGCATCCTCGGTTGTGATGATTTTGTGCATGACAATTGATGGAGTAATTCCTTTCAAGTCGGCAATCGTCCACCCAATAGCCTCTTTATTCGCCTTCAACACTTTCAACAACGCTTGCTCTTGAGCCATCTCCAAATTAGAGGTAATAATGACCGGTAAGGTGTCATTATCCCCTAAAAATGCATACTTCAAGTGGCTTGGCAAGTCTTTCAATTCCAATGTCGGTGGCTCCTCCAAAGACGGCTTCGTACCCGAATTAATTTCCTCTGGTAAGCTCTCGAACTGATTGGTCCATGGCGGTCGACCCTCTTTAATTGCCATAGCATCTTGTTCTTTCTCCTTAACCCTCAATGCACAAGCTTGTACCTATTCAGAAAAATCACAAACACAAGTGTCCACACTATCTTCCTCATACTCATGCGGGTCACATCCGTCAACTAAATCTGCCATAAAACACTCATCAACACCACTTGAGTTAAAAGTGTTATTAAAAACATTCAATCTCATTTTTCTATTGCCGAATGTCATGTCGACCGTACCAAATCGACAATCAATCACGGCATGATCGGTGCTCAAAAATGGCCGACCCAAAATAACATTTTGTGGTTATTTTGGATCCGCAGATGAGTAATCTAAGACTAAAAAGTCAATCGGATAATAAAACTCATCAACTTTTACTATGACATCTTGCACCATCCCTCGGGGTAGCTTATGAGACAAATCGGCTAGAACCACCGTTGTCTCAACCCGTGCTAATGGACCAAAATCATAATGGTCATATAAGTCCCCCCGGTAAAATACTTACTCCGGCTCTAAGATCTAACAACGCCTTTGACATTTGAAAATTCCCAACTTGAATATTTATTAACGGCGTTCCCGGATCTTGGTGTTTAGGAGGAAGATCCCCTTTAAGCACCACACTAACTTGTCCGGTCAAGTCAACCCGCTTAGGCATCTTTTTCTTTTGTTGTCTCTTTTGTGTGCATAATTCTTTTAAAAATTTTGCATAAGTAGGTACTTGTTTAATTGCATCAAGCAAAGGAAGGTTAACCTTCACTTGCTTGAAAACATCCCACAATTCCTCTTTTTGAGGACCCCTTTTTGAAATAAAGTTTTTCTTACCCGGGTCAATTAAAGCCGACGGAAATGGGACTTGACTTGGTCCCCCTTCCTCATTTTTATCTTTTAAAATTTCACCCAACCATGGTTTTTAAATTACCTCTTCAACATTAGGGTCCTTAGACAAAATTGAGGGTGAGACTTCATCCTCATCACTTTCATTTCCCGTAATATCCTCAACCACCCCATCAACCAAACCCGGTGACAAATTTGCCTTAAATTCTTTTCCACTTCTTAAGACACTAACATGGTTGATTGGAATATTACGTGATGAGTTATGATAAGGATTTACCTTAGTGTCGCTAGGAAGTTGACCTTTACCTTTTTTTCAACTCCGCCACCTTCATTGCTAGTTGACCCATTTGAGTGGTCAAAGTTTGAATGCTTTTATCACGAACTTCATCCTTTTGAATCAGAACTTCATCAAGTTGATTCCTCTTTTGCATATCTTGTTGCATCACCCGGAGTATATCTATAACCTCATTCCCACACGATAAAGTTTGACCCGAAAAGCCACTTTGACCACCCGATTGTTGAAATTGACCTTGGTAGCCAAAATTGTTACCACCTCGATAATTACCTTGGTTGTATTGTTGACGCGATACGAAATTTCCTTGGGCTCCTTGGAAATTTAGGTTGGCTTGGTTCGCCGGGTTCCTGTAACGCAAATTGGGATGATTCCTTAACCCGGGGTGGTATGTGTTCGAGTTCATGTTGAAGTTATGACCACCCCCTTGAATAGCATTCACCTCCTCCACTTGATCTTCAACCACTCCTACCAAACACATTTCTGTCGTATGACCTATTTCATTACAATTAGTGCACACATTGTACACTTGATTCTTAGTTTGCACACCTCCATTCTCTATCGCATGAACTTGTGGTCTTGTAATAACATGCTTCGCCCTTCTCGAAGATTGAGCCTTCCTTTTTGATGTTACCGCCATTTGCTCTAAAAATGCCCAATCATCATGCTCAAAATTGGTACCAAATATACCGTTAGTAATTGACATTAGATCACGAGCATCCTCCGAACTCAACCCCTCATGAAAGGCATTCAACAACTCCCAAAGCTGTATACCATGACGATGACAGTTTTTTCAGCATCATATTGAACCGGTCAAATGCCTCATGAAACATTTCACCCGGTTGTTGTTGGAAGCTCCTCAAACTCCGCCTAGCTTCATTAGTCTTTTGGGCCGTGAAAAACTCTTCCAAAAACCGTTGTTGCTTGTCGGCCCATGTATAAATTGATGCGAAAGGCAAAGTATAAAACCATCTCTTTGCTTTATGTTCTAAGGAAATTTGGAAAAGAACCAACTTCATGTCATCCGAAGTAAAGCCTTGCCCTCCAATAGTATTGCAAATGGAGTCATATGTCTCCAAATGAAAGTACGGTTCTTCTGTTGCTAACCCCTTGTACATTGGCAAACTTTGGAGTGTGGTCGTTCTAACCTCAAAAGTCCTCCCATTCGAGTGATGAGGAATCACCACCGGTGAAGGGTTATTAGTAATAACCGGTCTAAAATGAGCTTCGATCCCCCGCACCACCTCTCGATGATGTCTTCATGGAGCACCCAACGGTACTCTTGGGCGACCCATTCGCCCTTGCATCGGCCCTTGAGGTGCAAATTGTTGTTGATATTGAGGTTGTTGCATTTGTGGCTGCTGCATTGGCCTTTGAAATTGGGGTTGTTGATATTGAGGTTGAGCTTGTTGTAGAGGCATTGGGCGTTGAAACTGTGGCCCATGTGGCCGAATTTGTTGTACCCCCGTTGGTTCCCTACCCATTTTTTGAACTTGTTGCACTTGTTGTCCTTGTTGATTGACCGTTCCTCCTTGAGGTCCCAAATTGCCTCCATCACCTCCATAATAATACCCCTCTTCTTCGTATCCCCTAAATTCTTCGTCATACCCATCATCAAACACATCTTGTCTTACACCCGAAGTGTGTTGAAACTGTGGTTGTTGATATTGCACTCCCGGCTGCAAAGGTAGTTGAAATGGAGTGGAATGGATGATAGAGGGACCGGTTTGGAATAAATTGGGTGGTGGTATTTGTTGTGATGATGAGGGTTAACCAGATGTTGGAAAAATGTTGAGAAAACGGGAACAACGGATGATGTAGGGTGATAGCTAAAAGAGTACTCGAATTGAGTGTTTTCGGGTAATGTGGTGTTGGTTGGTTTAATTTCGGGTGTGGATGTAGAATTGGTAGTATTTGGTGAAGGCGTGGATGATGTAGGTACAAAGGATGGTGTAGGTTGACCTGTAGTGGGTGGCAGTTGTGATTGATCCATTTCTCTGATTGGTGTAACTGGTGTTGTAGGTGAACCACTGATTTTATTTTCACGTAGTAAAACTTTGTTTCTTCTCACAGTTCGTTCAATCTTCAGATCAAATGCCAATGGTGATAGCTTGTGAGAGCCTCTAGTATGCATGCAACTGTAATACCTGCACACTAAACACAACCAGCGTAAACCTGAAAATAACAAACAAAAGCAACTAAATTAACACACGTTGCGCACTACTCCCCGACAACGGCGCCAAAATTTAACGTGAAGTCGAAGTCTCTATCAAATTTAAACCAATTACAACTAATAGCTAGCGGTAAGTGAGTATCGAACACAGGGAGTTTGTGGAATGTATGTTGATTATGCAGCTTCGTAAATTAGCTAAAATTAAACTAAATTACAGAAATGAAAATTCAGATGTTTGATTGTTTAGTTCTGACAACTAAAATTAACTAAACTAATTGCAAATCAAAGGTTGGTTGTTAAAATAGATTAGGAGAAAGCGACCATCCTAGGTTTCCAATTTCAAATGACATTCATGCTTAAATCCAACTAGAAAGAATCACATAGACATGATTAATGCATAATTATTTGTTTGTGATGAAAGGGAACTAAGTACTCGAATTAAGAAAACGTGAATTTGTTACCCGATGGCCAATTAACTTATATCCAACCCTAACCCCTCCCGTGATATCTTGATAGTCAACGACACCAAGAACATAGGTTTAGATTACGATCAAAACATCAATCAACAATTTACAAACAAACATTCATGCATCATTATAAACTAAACAAACATTGCAAGTCCATTATTCTAGAAATATGGAATAAAAACACAAAAGTCTTAGAGAAACCTTCAACCTAAGATGATCACCACAAGTTTAGCCACATATCGCTTGGTGAATCACCATTCCAACAAGTTTAATGTTCATACGAATCAAAAACACAAACCAAATGTTTAGAAATGTTCACAAGCACTAGCACAAGCCAAAATTCGCCCAAAAACTGCAGCCAAACGTCTCAAATGATGAGATAGATGAAAAGACACTTGAAAACGGATCTTTATGGGGCAGTTACACATTCAGCGTCAGAGGCCACCGTAAACTACGGTAGCTAGCGTAGCTTATGGTAGCAAGTAAGTTGTTACGCCGCCTTTCTATTGCCTTACGGTAGGGGGACAAGTCTTCAGGGGCTACCGTAGCTTACGGTAGCCACCGTAAGCTACGGTAGCGTCCAAGCCATTTTTCTTTGTTCTTCATTCAACTCCTTAGAAAACTCGCTTTAATCCTTTTCCATCCAAAGTTGCGTTTCCACTCCTTTTTAGCTCCGGACACACCTGAAACACAAGTAACTGTAGTTATCTAATTCAAAACAATTACATGATCAAATGGGGGATTAACTTAGCTTTTAACACACTTAAGGGTTGTCTCGTGGACCACCCATCATTCATCAATCTGTTCGCACATAGTGGATCATCAATCTCTCCGCACAAAATTTGCCTCATGTAACATATGTTCTTGTAATCATTGTACAAACTCTAAAAAGTTCAATTATCAATGAAACAATGTGTTTTGACCCCAGTGTTTGTTTATTGATGTTTGACATTTTGCATGTTTTCATTTTGGTTCAATTTCAAACTCTATATCGCTTTCTTGAAAGTTATACGTAAACTGATGCGTAAACGTAATCAGTTTAATGCGAAAAACACTTTGGAACATCAACATATTCTTAACATACCTTAAATAACCTTTACATAACTTAGAAATAGGTTTTAAAGGGATTGGTATGGCAAAAACAAGTTTATTCGCTTACAGGGACTAATTACGACAAACTGCGAAAGTATGCCAATTCGTATAGTAACGAACATTCCAGAACTTGAACATAAGCTAAACATACCTTAAATATCCTTTACATAGCTTAGAAATAGGCTTTGAGGGGTTCGGTATGCGAAAATAAACTTATTTGGTCATTCAGGGACTAAAAGCGTCAAAAAGTGCATAAGTTTGCATTTACGCGCATATCTTACGTTCTGAACATATCCGGACATCCAAAAAATTTTTTAATCATTAAAATATTTTATTTTAGTGATGGGAATGCTAAAATACCATTCGTCGCGTAATTTGGATCGTTTTTCGCGTCCGTTCGTGTTTCATCGTAATTAACCGAACAACACAACCGTACGACCAAACGAACCGACATCCGAGATGTTTTCAAGCATATTTCATGCCCCCTATACTTTAACTTCGTTATTGAGCTTTGAAAATGGGTTAACGAGGCTTGAACGCATCGAAAAGCAAGTTTTAAGCATTAGGGTACTGTTCTGCCAATTTGCAAAAGTTGCTGATCTGGAAGCCTAGGAGGGGCACGAAGCCCATTACTCCTGCCTTTGTGGCCCACGAAAAACCCCCAGATGTGCAGAAACTGGTTTTCTGCAAACAACAGCAAATTTCTGGGTTTTGGACATGGTTTTCTCACACTATGAGCTGGTTTTTGAGGTCCACTGGTATTCAAAACCATGGGTAACACATGGAGGGCCAAGATCAAAGCTCAAAACATGAGAAACAATCTTAACAGTTGTGGAAAATCTATATAAACCCATGATTTCTCATTTCACAACTTGCTCACATCTGAATTTCTTCTTCTTCTGCTCTAGTGGGGCTATCCCTTCTGGTTGAAGGTCCCATGCTTCATGTTTTCTTGTTCTTGATCTAAGCTTGGACCCTTTGAAAGTCTCCTTCATGCTTGGTTATGCATTTCAAGCATGAAAGTCAAACAGTGTTTGACTTTCTGCTTTGACCACGTTTTGGTCAACACAAAGTTCGTTTGAACTTCGCAACGTGAGCGTAATCACGATGGTTATAGTCCCTTGTGACTATACCTAGTGATTACCACGTTGATTAGGTGTAGTGATGAGTCAAAGTTTCGGTCAAAATACGTATTTATTCGTATTTTGCAACGAAACTATTTTCGGGTATCAAAACACTTTGTTTTGATATCAAACTTGTTTTCTAACTTAGTTAAACATGTTTTAACATGTTTAACCCGTCACTTTTAGTTTAGTGCTTATATAGGGTCGTAAGATAAGCGGTCTAAACAACTGCTTAGACTTTCGAACCCGACCCGTTTGGTCGATCATTAGGATCCGACCAAACACATTTTGTGACCATAGTTTCATAGGGAATAACCTTCCGAGGTTATACCTTATGGTCACTTAGTTTAATTAGTTGTATGATAGGTAGTTTATATGCCTTAGGAAAATGACCAAAATGCCCTTTTTGCGCATAATTTCATTTTAAGCATATGTAACTTAAATTTTGTCACATAAACTGATTATTAAACATGTTAGGGCATATAATACTTGTCATAGGACTAGTTAGGCTACTCGTTGTGCTTTTGCGCAAATGACGTGTTAAAGTAGCGTAAGCTACCTAAACGGGTCATAACGGGTCATAAAGCACTTAGGGTTGGTTCCGTTTTAGAGTGTAGTCTTTGTTAAACCATATCATATGAGTTCCAATACTCATTTGGTTTACGAAACCTCATTCTATCCTATCTCCCGGTTTAGGTCCTGTTATTAACGTAGTTACCTATATTAGGTGCCGATTGATTCCGTGATCCTTCTAGCGCTACTTGGTTGTTATCTCAAGACTACTAAGCAATATCAAGTGAGTACATAGTACCCTCTTTTACCGTTTTCAAATATTTTGGGGTGATTCACATGTGCCTACTTGTTACTTTCATGCTTTTCGTGCTTTCATGACATATACTTGATATGTTCATTAGTACGCATATAGTACATGATTTCGATTGCCATTTGCTATGTATGTTGACTGAGCATGCTAGCACATTGATTTTAAGCATTACATTTCTGCTGTATATGTTTACTCAGCATATGGGCACAATTGATTTATATTACATTTCTGTTGCATATGTTTACTCAGCTGGACACATCGATTTACATGACATTTCTAATTTGTATGTTTACTTAGCATACATAGTACATTATTTTTACATAACATGCTTACATTTGTTATGACATTTGGTTTGTTTAACGAAACTAAAATACGTTCATTAATATTGATCACGCTGCTCGGTAGTATGTAGTGGTACCATAGGGAATTGACAACCCCCAATCCTGGAATCCTAGGTTTGTTTGGACGTAAGGAATGACAGAATCCGAAAACATTTTAATAAACCTTTGATTTGTATAAAGGTTTATTTTACAGTCTCAAGGCTTGAATGTATGCGTTTAACATTACCACATAAATGTTTGTACCAGTAAAGCATCGATTTTGCAAAACATAACTTTTGATTTAAACTATGATTTATATCAAATACATTGTTTTGTACATTTTACTTATGGGGTTGAGTAATACTTTTATTCACCATACATTACATTTGATTACACATTATCAATATACACATGGTTTGAGTAGATACTTTTCACTTGCCATACATAACATCTGACTATACCATACATGATTTACATTTGACATTAGACATTGTTTATACATAACAATTTGACATTTGTTTAAACAAGACATTTTCATGGTTTATTAATAAGTGATTTAAATAACGAAACATGTGTACTATGATAAAAGCGTGGTGGATACGCCGCTGGTACTTCCTATATATAAGTGCTTTTATGATATTACACATCGTAGCGTTATCTAAATCATTTTAACTAAGACATGATACATTTTTACACAAATGACAGATTTTCATAAAATATTGGTTTACAAATAACATATCGTTTACAAACTCATTTTTACTTGGTTATTCATTTAACCATACATCTTTTCTTTTATATCAATTGATTTTTAAATCGATTTTTGTATGATTTATAAAAGAAAACGTTTTTTACAAGTTTCATGACTAACTTTTTGTTTAACATTTCTTTTAACTTACAAATCATGAATCCTATTTCAACAAAACCTATGTATCTCACAGGCATTTTTATGCTGACGTACCTATTTTCACATGTGTTTCAGGAGCTGATGCATAGGGTTGTTCAAGATACACTTAGGCGGACTCGGGCCTTAGTGACATAAAATGAAGCAAGAGTACTTTAATCATGTTATGTTTCTTTGTTCTTAAGACAATGTAAACACTTTGTTAATAAATAAAACAAAACTTTGAATACCATGGTTGTGAAAAAATAATTCTATTGCTCCACTCCCCGACGTTTCCGCCGCGGTTTGTTGTTTTACGCGGTCAGGGTGTGACACCTCATCCGCACTTATTCTCTCTTGTCTGTACTTAAGGTGATCAGTACTTAATTCATCTTATGCGAACTTGTATTGTCAGTACTTATAACATCTTGTCCGAATTTGTTGAAGTGAAACTAACAGAACTTGTGATCTTGATCAGTATTTGTTGAATTTGTTGAGATTTCATCAGTAAGTGTTAACTGTTTTTGAAACAAAGACACAGTAAAGATGGCAAACAATTTGAACACCATTGTTCAAAGTATCAGGCACAGAAAGTAAGTGGGAAGCAGTGATAAACCTCCCGTGTTGTTGAATGAGTTAGATTATCATGAATGGAAGATACGGTTTGAAATATACATCAAAGTGAAAGATGTAAAACTGTGGTTATGTATGACGTCAGGTATTGGCGGGCAACATGCTCGGACTTTGACAATTACTGCTTATCTAGCTTTAACTGACGATCAAAGAATGTATTACGAATGCAAAGAGAAGGCAATGCCTATGGTTACAATATCGTTACCACAATCTATCCTACACACTTTCAGTAACAAAAACTCATCAAAGGAATTGTGGGACAGTTTGAGCGACAGGTACGAAGGAAATGAGCTATTCAAGAATAAAAGACCTGATCGACTAAAAACTCAATTCGTAGTGTTTAAAGCTATGAAATGTCAATCGTTAGATGATCTAGTAAGTAGATTCTACCATTTATTGAGTGAATTGGATCGTAATCAACCAGGAGTGTATACAAAATTCGAAAAGGTGGAAAAGTTTCTAAATTGTTTACCAAAACAATGGAATATGTTTTCCCCCTTAATCAAGGAGAGTGCTCAATATCACGAACTCACTCTTGATCAAGCAATCCAGAAGATGAAAGGTTACGCATGGATTTCGAGATGTTGCTAGATCCGGCTTTGTACCGAGCAAAGAAAATTGAAAAGGGAAGTAATTCAGGTGTTGCTTTCATTTTAGAAAGAGTAAAGTCCTTTTTGAGTCCCTGTGGTTTGTGTATTTTAACCATTTGAATCCAAAAACCAAACTTGTCTTGATTTCAGTCCCTGTGCTCTCTAATTTTAACCATTTGAGTCCCTGTGGTCTCTAATTTTAACCATTTGAATCCAAAAATCAAATGTTTCTAATTTAAATGTTGTTTACGTTTTGGATTCCAATGGTTAAAATTAGAAACCATAGGGACTCAAATCAAGACAAGTTTGGTTTTTGGATTCAAATGGTTAAAATGCACAAACCACAGGGACTCAAAAAGAACTTACTCTTTTAGAAACTTCTTAAGGAGATCCTGCAAACCAAGGTACCTTTGTCGTTGTTACCAATAGTGGAAGTACCATTGGTAGAACTCCTATATCCCATGGAACGTCATGGTTAAGTGCTAGACCAAGTGAACCAAGATTGAATGTTCCTAAAATGGACTCGCATTGTCTTAAGCTCATAGAAGAAAATATGGCACTTCTTGCATCATTCATCATTTGAAAATTTTGCACTTGGAAAATTAGTTGAACCATCATCTCTTGATGAAGATCTTGATCAAATTGATCAAGATGAATTGGAAGAGCTCGATCTTTGGCGTTACAAGTAAGAATTACAAAGAAATTTCTCTAGCGAACGAGTAAGAGTTTCATTGGTGGTAACACAAAGACACGAATGGGAATTGACATGACCAAAGTTAAATGCTACAACTATGGCATCTATGGTCATTATGCAAGAGAATGTCGAAAATGAAAGAATAGAGAAGGCAACAGTGGTCAAGGAAGCTCAGCAAGATCCAACAACAACAGTCCAGCCCCATCCAATACAACCTCATCTGATAACCTTACTCCTAGTGCTAATAACGCTATGATTGTGCAACCCCTTCAAGCTATCAGTAAGCCACACGGCTGGGGGATTTTAATGGAAGACACAACTACTGCTATTGTTTCACAAGCGTTTATTGCCAAGATCATTGAAGAGGCGTTTGGAGATTTGTTCGAAAAGGCAAATGTGGAAGAGTTGACTGGGGTGGCGGAAGCTCTAAGTGAAAATATGGAAATGGGTAAAATTGTTGAAGTTGAGGAAAACGAGAGAAGAAAGAATGAGGAAGAGGAAAGCAGAAAGAAAGAAGAAAAGAAAGATGAAAAAGATCTGTTTGAATTCCAGATCGCGGCTGAAGAATTGCAACGCTTTGCTGATGAAGAAATGGCAAAGATGAAAGTAGGAAAAGTAGAAAGCTCTGATCAAGCTCCATGGCTAACATCGAGGTACAATCTAAACCAGCTGATAAAAGATGTGCTAGATGCATAGACTTTGTTGCGAAGTGTGACAGATACACACTCCATAATAGTAATTTGATTACTAATCTGGAGAAATGTAGAGAGGTGATTGTCTGGCTTTTGAGGGCCAATAAAGAACGTAGAAGTAAGATGATTACCTTGAAAAAATACATCTTTGAGTTTGAGAGATGAGTTGCTCAAGCGACAGCTAAGAATCAAGATTTAAAAGCTGAACTTGAAACTTATCAAAACACCGTTTTAGAAAGGAACAAAATAATTTTAGACAAAGATAACTTGATTCTTGATCTGCAGCGAAAACATGAGAAGTTCGAAAATTCATCAGATGTGATGAATTATTGCATAAGCAATCTTTGTCTCAAAGATTCAGAAGATGAGATGTTTGGTGTTGGTTACAAGAAGGTTCCCCCCACCTGGTAACCACAACAACACATCGACACCTTCGATTGATCCTGAAATTGCATACTTCATTCTGACTGCTCTATTGACTGTTGATCCTTTGATTGAGGAAGAGTCCGAATCCAAATCGGAAACGGGATCAGAACAAGAGAGTTCGAGTGATGCTAAAACAAATGAAATTGATTTGAGCAAAATTGAAAATTTGATTAACACAAATATTTTGGAAGCCTTAAATGAAGTTCAAAATGTTCAAAAGTTAAAGCCTAACAACAAAAGTAAAACGAATGTTAAAAACATTTCAAAAACTAACTTTGTGAAAGGTGAAAGCTTTAACAAAGAAGGTGAAAAGATTGAAAAAGGTTCAAATTCTGACTTTGTGAAACAAAGATCAAAAGGCTCAAACGAATCATCCTCGTCCTCGAACAGTCAATGCGAGGATGATCATCAAGAAAAGAATGAAAACATAGATAAACGTCGATGCTACAAATGTCGTTTGAAAGGGCATTTAGCTGCAAATTGTCCAAACGACAATGGAAAGAGTCGTGTTGATCTTGATCTTGATAAACCTTTTGTCACCAAAACACAAAATGACCTAAAAAGAATGAAAAGAAACGTGGTAAAACTCAAAAGGGAGAAAAACCTATGGTTGTAAAACAAGAAAGCAAACCTGTTTCGAAACCAAAGTTTAAAAATCAAAAACAAAAGGATCAGGAAACCGACTTTTCAAATGGTGATAACCGTCGTGGTTCAGATCATGGATCGGAATGTTCTTCAGCAAAACATGAAAGTCGTCAGAAAATCCATGCTCGACGACCAACTCAAGTAACTTTCCGACCACAAGAACAAGATCAACAATCTGGAGGTTCTTACAACCACAATATTAGACCTCATTCTAAAAATCGTTACGTTAATAACCGAAACGTGTCACCAACTAGATTTCATGGTCAAAGACAACATTCGGGATACCAACAACGTCATGCTTTTCATGATAATCAGTAACCAAGGTTTTATAGAAGTTTTAGACATCAGCACAATCAAAACTTCGGATATCAAAACTATGGCAGTCGTTTTGTGGGGAATTCTGTGTATAATAACCGTTCTCAAACTCCGCACAATCCTCGATTTGCGGGTGGATGTTCTAACAATTACCGAAGTGGAAATGTTAGAAACAACAATGAAGACGGTTATTTCAAGGAATTTTCATTTGTTGATGAATTTGGACAACCTAAGACCTTCACGGCTTGGGTCCCCTATTCTAACTGATTTCCTGTTTGAGAATGCAGGAACGGCTAAAGAGAGCTATCTATATTTGGTATATCGATAGCGATTGTTCCATACATATGATGGGGAACAAAGAATTGTTATTAAATGTGAAATTTATTCGAGTTGGTTATGTTAACTTTGCGGGTGAAAGGATGGTTACATCACGGGTGAAGGTTTCGTGTCCAACGGCAAGATCACCTTGCACAAGGTGAAATATGTTGAAGAACTAAAGTACAACTTGCTCTCAGTATCTCAGATATGTGATAACAAGTATACAATGCATTTCTCGGATAAGGCTTGTTTCGTTCTGAAGCCGGGATTTGTAGTTCCTGAAGATTGGATCGTGATGAGAGCTCCAAGAGTGAACAACACCTATGTGATGGACATGCATCCGGTTGTGAACTCCTCTGGTCCAACGACATGTTTGTTTTCAAAGGCAACAGAAGATCAATCTTTCCTATGGCATCGAAGGATGGGCCACATGAATCTATGCAAAATGAATCACTTGATAAAGAACAACTTGGTGCTTGGTGTTCCTTTACGTAGTTTTAACATGCACAGTGAATGTGAATTCTGTGAGAAAGAGAAAATCAAACATAAACCACATAAGCCTAAACACATAAACTCTATCCAACAACCACTGGAGCTGCTTCACATGGATTCATTTGGTCCAATCCATGTAACCAACATTGGTGGTATGTCTTACTGTTTGGTTGTCACAGATGATTTTTCAAGATATTCGTGGGTGTTTTTCTTAAAATCGAAAGATCAAACTTTCAGGACATTCAAAGATTTATTTAAACAATTAGAGAAAAATTACTCATTACCCGTCAAAAGAATCAAAAGTGATAACGAAACTGAATTTAAAAATCAAAATATGGGTGAGTTATGTCATGATATGGGTATTGTTCAGCAGTTTAGCACTCCTTATGTTCTCAACAGAATGAAGTTGCTGAAAGGAAGGATAGGACCCTTATTAAGGCTGCAAGAACCCTTCTCTCAGAATCCAAATTGCCCGTTTTCTTTTGGGCCGAAGCTGTAAACCCCGCATACTATGTGCTGAATCATGTGCTTACAGTGAAACGAGAAGATAAAACTTGTTATGAACTTTTTGAGAAAAAGAAACCAAATTTGAAAGGTTTCTAGCCTTTTGGGATTAAATGTGTTATCCGACGGACATCAGATCCTCCGAAGTTTGGAGAGATCAGGGAAATTGGTTTCTTCCTAGGTTACGATCTAGGCTCTACGAACAAATGAGTATATAATGTCACGAAACAGACGGTGGAAGTGGTCTTTGATATAACTCCTTTGAGTTACGATCCTCCACCATCTGAGTTCGGTCCCAAAACTGGTTACCAATATGACAAATTGTTTGATTCTTTTTCTTTTCCTGATTTAACGATGATGAGACTGAGCTAGTGTACTCACACTTGATCGACAAAGATGAAGTGGATGCAGGTTGGAGTAGCAGCATTCCAACAAATGTCTCTTCAAATGGTGATTCAAGAGTAAATGTTGCAAGCACGTCAAACGTAAGTGATGCCCGAGCTACTCAAACCTCCAATGATGCAGATTCAAGCGATTCCGATGATGAAGTCGAAGTTGCTCCAACTTCAAATGGTAACCTTTATGTTGCTTTTTCAACATATCCATATGTTGGTACGACATCTGGAAATGTTCAAACATCTGGTAATGCATCTGTTGAGGGGGAGATCCAATCAAACTTGTGTACAAATCTGCAAGTTCCAGCTCTGTACTCGGATAAATAGGAATGATCCTATTGATAATGTTATCGGGGATCCGCGTGGAGCAATAATGACTCGAAGAAGAAGCCTTAATTATATGCAGTGTTTGTTCACAGAAATCAAAGAAGAAGACATCCACAGTTTAAGCCTGCACGAGTGCTTTATTTCACAGATAGAGCCGAAAAACTACCATATGGCGTTGAAAGACAGCTCGTGGTGTGAGGCAATGCAGGAGGAGTTGGCTTAGTTTGACAAGCTGAAGGTTTGGTACTTGGTAGATCTTCCTAAGGGCCAGCATGCGATCAACACGAAATGGGGTTTTAAATGTAAAAAGGACGATAAAGGTGTAGTCGTCAGGAATAAAGCTCGTTCGGTGGTGCAACGGTTTAACCAGGAAGAAGGGATTGATTACATTGAAGTTTATGCGCGAGTGGCATGACTTGAAGCAATTCGTTTGTTCCTAGCCTTTGCTGCTCACATATATATTAAAGTGTATCAGTTAGACGTCAAAAGTGCTTTCCTTTACGGAAAGTTGCAAGAAACTGTGTATGTATCCCAGCCATCGGGTTTTGAAGCTCCAGATTCGTCAAACAATGTTTACATGCTGGACAAAGCTTTATACGGTCTTCATCAGGCTCCTCGTGCCTGGTACGAGACGCTTTCAAAGCATTTGATGGAAAATGGATTCACTTGTGGTGTAATAGATTCCACTATCTTCATTTTAAAGAAAGGGGGAGATTTCCTGATTGTGCAAATATATGTCGATGACATTATTTTTGGTTTTTCAAATGAAGAGCTTTGTCGGGAATTCGAACAAGTTATGAAATCAAAATTTGAGATGAGTGCAATGGGTGAGCTGAAGTTTTTCCTCGGGTAGCAAGTGGATCAAGAAGTGAATGGCACGTATATTCATCAGACGAAGTACGTTGCCTACCAATCATAAGCTATCAGATGAAAAGGAAAAAGATCCTGAAGTGGATCCTTCGTTTTATTATGCAATGATTGATTCCTTTATGTATCTTACTGCATCTCAACCCGACATAATGTTTTCCGTATGTTTATGTGATAGGTACCAAGCCATTCCGAGAGAATCGCATTTGAAAGCCGTCAAATGGATTTTTCGATATCTTAAAGGTAAACCAAGACTTGGATTGTGGTATCTAGGCAAGTGCCTGATCAATAGGAAATCAACCTCTAGTGGTGCTCAACTACTTGGAAGCCATCTGATATCATGGCAATGCAAAAAGAAACTTTCAATGTCGCTGTCCACATGTGATGTAGAATACATCTTCGCTTCGAGCTGTTGTGCTCAGGTCTTATGGATACACAGCAATTGAAGGATTATGGTTTGAATTATACACAAACTCCCATCATGGTAGATAATAATTCAGCTATTTCAGTAATAAATAACCTAGTACACCATTCACGCACTAAACATATAGATGTTAGGCATCTTTTTATTCGCGATTGAACTAAAAAAGTCTAATTGATGTAGTTAGAGTTGATACCTTAGACAACTATGCAGACCTGTTTACAAAGACATTCGATCGGAAGAGGTTTGAAAACTTAGTCCGAATGATCGGGATGATAAATCCTGAGTTGGATGGTTGCACAAGCCCTCATGGAAACTTTATTTTCCATTTCTTTGTACAGTTTACTGCTTTTCGTTAAACACAAAAATCCCTAAAGATTTTACTTAGTTGTAGGATATTTTTATAAAAATCCAAAAACATTAGAAAATGAAAAATTAAGGATGCTTCGATTGTGAGAAGAAATGATAGTACATCGGCAGTCATATCTTTTACAGGGTATCTTATAAAATTAAAACCTAAACTGTTGACAGCTTCATTATATGTTGTAACGATAGGTTTTACGCGTTAATAAGAACCTGTTTTTGGTATATAAAGATAATGAACTATGTAACTTGTGTGTAACATCTCTCGGATATTTGGTCTTGGTACCATAATTTCGTTTGAGAGATTACCAAAATTCTGAGATACTAGGTCTTTATATCTGATTAATATCTGGGGTATTATACTTGGTCTTTTGATTTTGTGTCGACAATGGCCTAGACCTCGTATAATACTTTGCTAAGTGCTTCGTTTATGCACAAACCCTCCAGGTGGATTTCTTTTTTGCCTAACAGTCATCACCGGATGATATGTTCAAAGCTTGTCACCACCGGGTGAACAACTAAAAAATAAATGTTACCACCGGGTACATAAAACTGAAAAATGCTAAAGTGCAACAAAAGATACCAAACTGTTGGTACACCACCTAAAGTCGAGCCTTCATCTCTCTGTCGGTGCGGTGGCACTAACCTGAGCTCTCAAGGTTTCGCAATTTTAGCCGGATACAGATAATATTTGGATATACTCACCTGTAAGATGTAATTTTTGGTAGTCTTGATACGGGAGTATATTCTGAGGTGGGGAAAACAGTTATATCAATTAATAAGACACTTAATTGCATATCTCGAAAACAGTGTTTGAACACGTGCTAAAGCTTAAGTGGACAAGTATATCGTTAAACATCTTGAACTGTCATTATCATTCTATGTGCTTAAATTCGTTAAATGGATACTAATTGTGATAGATGTTGATAGATAAGCCGATATGATCTTCCTGTCCGCGTTTTCACAAAAAAAGATTACGCTTGTAAATATCTTCATTACATTTCCGTTTCAAATATTGAAAAATTACGAAAAGATTTTCGGTGTGTTTTAATTTAAAGTTTGAAAAATACAAAAAGATTTTATTTCTTGTTTCTATGAGTGGGCTTTATATTTTTAACGATACTCAAAAAGGGTTTTACAATTTTGAAAACAGATTAAAAACAATCTGGTGAGGTAATTTAAAATAAGTCTTGCTAAGTTTGTCTAAGTGTGGATCTTCGTGTGGGATGTCGTGTTTATTCAGTTCCAAGTTGTTGGTATATAAAACTTCTTGTGCAAGATTGAATTCTAGAGTGAGAAACAAACCCTAACTGAGTATTCACAGATTGTTCGGTTCTCTCATCTTCTACACCTTCTGTACGAGCTCTATGGTGCGGTACGAGACACCCGGATCGATCGACACACATGCGATGTGGGAAAACCACCGCGTGTCTCATACCGCACCGAAGAGCTCGTACAGAAGGTGTAGAAGATGAGAGAACCGAACAATCTGTGATTACACTGAGTATTCACAGATCACAATCACATACAGTGAAGAACACACAAAGTTAGGGTTTGTTTCTCTCTCTAGAATTCAATCTTGCACAAGAAGTTTTCTCCAAAAACAACAACTGTTTTATTCATTCACTAAGAATATATATACAGAGTATAGTACAGACACATAAGTCCTTACAAATGAAACCCTAGACCTAAATACTGACAAAACAATAAGAAACATTTGTCAGTACTTAACAAATAAGTACTAACACTCCAAGAACTACAAATTCGGACAAATACACCTAAGAACTTATAAGTTTGGACAACCCCATAAACTTATACGTACTCACACTCCAAGAACTACAAATTCGGACACAAGCAAGAATTATAAGTACTGACAACATTATTCCACAAATTCAGACTATAGAAACCCTATACTTGTCCGACTTTGTGACTGAAATTTCAACTAATTACAAGTTCAGTCCTTGAAGATTCAAACTTCAGCAGCATCCAACATTTTATCAAACTTAGGTTCATTAACAGTTAGATCAGGTAAAGCAATGGAATCAAACAATTTTTCATATTGGTAACCAGTTGTAGGACCGAACTCAGATGGTGGAGGAGCGTAACTCAAATGAGTTATATCAAAGACCACTTCCACAGTCCGTTTCTTGACATTATATACTCGTTTGTTCGAAGAGCCTAGATCGTAACCTAGGAAGAAACCAACTTCTCCGATCTCCCCAAACTTTGGAGTATCCGATCTCCGTCAGATCATACACTTAATCCCAAAAGGCTTGAAACCTTTCAAATTTGGTTTCTTTTTCTCAAGAGGTTCATAACAAGTTTTATCTTCCCGTTTCACTATAAGCACACAGCATGCGGTACAACTTCGGCCCAAAAGAACATGGGAAATTTGGATTATGAGAGAAGGGTTCGTGTAGCCTCGATAAGGATCCTATTCTTCCTTTCAGCCACTCTGTTCTGTTGAGGAACATGGGAGCGCTAAACTAATAACAATACCCATATCACGACATAACTCATCCATATATCGATTTTTAAATTTAGTTATGTTATCACTTCAGATTCTTTTGATTGGAAATGAATAATTTTTCTCTAATTGTTTAAACAAATTTTGAAAAATACCCACGAATATCTTGAACAATCATCTGTTACAACCAAACAGTAAGACATATCACCAATGCTAGTTACATAGATCAGACTAAACAAATCCATGTGAAGCAACTCTAGTGGTTGTTGGATAGAGTTTATGCGTTTAGGCTTTTGAGGTTTACGTTTGATTTTCCCTTTCTCAAAGAATTCACATTTACTGTGCATGTTAAAACTAGGTAAAGGAACACCCAACAACAAGTTGTTCTTTATCAAGTGATTCATTTTGCGTAGATGCACGTGTCCCATCCTTCGATTCCATAGGAAAGATTGAACTTCTGTTTCCTTTGAAAGTAAATACGTTGCCGGACCAGAGGAGTTCACAACCAGACGCATGTCCATAACATAGGTTTTGTTCACTCTTAGAGCTCTTATCACGATCCAATCATCAGGAACTACAAATCCCAACTTAAGAACGAAACAAGCCTTATACGTGAAATGCATTGTATATTTGTTATCACAGATCTGAGATACTGACAGCAAGTTGTGCTTCAGTTCTTCAACATAGTTCACCTTGTGCATGGTGATATTGCCGTTGGACCCGGAACATTCACCCGTAATGTAACCACCCTTTTCACCTGCAAAGTTAACATAACCACCTCGAATAGATATTAAAAATTGAGAGCAATTCATTGTTCCCCGTCATATTCCTGGAACAGCCACCATTGATATACCAAATATAGATAGCTCTCTTCAGCTGTTCCTTCATTCTCAAATAAAAAAAATCAGTTAGAATGGGGGACCTAAGCCGTGACAGTCTTGGGTTGTCCAAATTCATCAACAAACGAAAATTCCTTGAAATAACCATTTTCATTATTGATTCTAACATTTCCACCATGGTAAATGATAGAATATCCACTCGCAAATTGACGATTGTGCGGACTTTGAAAACGGTTATTATACCCATAATTTCCACCAAAACGATTACCAGAGTTTTGATATCTGAAGTTTTGACTGTGCTGAGGTCTAAAACTTCTATCAAATCTTGGTTGCTCGTTGTCATGAAAAGCATGTCGTTTTTGGTAACCTGAATGTTGTCTTTGACCATGAAATCTGGCCGGTGATACGTTTTGGTTATCAACGTAATGATTTTGAGCATGAGGTCTAACTTTGTGGTTGTAAGAAGCTCCAGATTGTTGTTCTTGTTCTTGTGGTCAGAACGTTTGTTGATGCAGATTTGTGTCCGATGCTTGTCGAATAGATTAGATTTATTATTTTACGCTGAATTTGTAATAGTTAGTGAAACGGTCTATCGAACGTGTATAGACCCGCTCGTTTGAAGTGGTCAAACGAGAGGGTTATTCGGTTGACCGTGTGTGTTTGAAAGACAAAGGGGTGTGGCTATAAATAGCAACCCTTTGCCATTTCAAACACTTGTAGATTTTAGGAGGTTCAAGTCCTCACCAGGGAGAGATCACCACTTGATCTCTCCCCGGAACCAAACGGCTCTGGTAAAGGTTCGATTATCTTGTTAATCGGGCCGGCTTGCTTTGTTATGTTATCAAATCTATACAAGTAAGTATTTCATCCGTCTATGAACATAATCATGATAATCACGGTTTCGGTCCAGAAAACGGTCCTACAATTGGTATCAGAGCCATGGTGCCCGATTTAGTAAATCTAACCGTTTACTAAGTCACATGTGCTCTAGATCTATGATTTTCGTGACTTTTTGTTCAAGATGTAAAAATGGTGAAATAAGGAAAACCCAGATTTGAACCCGCATATGCAGATCTGTGATGGAACGGACTGTACAAAAGATTTGGGTTTTGTATTTCACACCAGAAAATCAAGCTATTATCATCAAATATCATATATACAATGTTTTTATACAAATCTGCAAACGAACAGTATACTTTGTTCTTGATGTTCTTGGCGGCGGGTTAAAGAACTAGGGTTTCTTCATACCTACTCCCGACGAAACTGACCCCATGACGAAACACCACCTCCACTTTCGTCGACCAGGAAGCTGTTCTGTTTCGTCGGATCAACAAACTTCAGTTTCGTCGACATCTTACTTCACCTGATTCGTCGACCAGTGGTTACAAGAAATCTGTTTCGTCGATCAGTTCCAAACAACCTGTTTCGTCGCCAACATACCTTCTGTTTCGTCGGATAAACACACTTCTGTTTCTTCACCTTTGACTTCTGTTTCGTCGGATCAACACATCAACAGTCTCGTCGGATCTTATCCTCTCTGTTTCGTCAGCTGGTGCAAAGAATGAAGAAGACACGATGGGTTTTTGCAGCTGGTCTTGTGTATCGCAGACTTGCATGAGACCTGTACTGGGTTTCATCGGAGGTGATTCAGGTCGAAGACAGATGTTGACGGAGGTGCACCGATGACTGATAATGGTCTCCGATCTCAACCTTACGCTGAAGCCGCTGATTGCTTCAGTCGTGCCCTAGAAATCAAGAAATTAGCGGCTGTATGTTGATTACTAGCTGTTGTATGTTGATTTTTGATTTGGGGTTCTGATTGTTTATCAATGATTGAAGGTAGAAGATGACGGTTTTTGAGTATGTGTTCATCGCAGACAAGGAGACCTAGGGTATGTGTAATGGAAATTAATTTGGGGGAAGTGGTTCTGAATGTATCGCCGAGGAGAGAGAGACAGAAGTTGAAGTTTGGGGTCTGGATGTTATTATCGCAAAGATTAAAAAAAAAAAGGATTTGTTGAATGCTGATGGCTGATTATCGCAAAAAGAGACAAGGAAGATGTTATGTCAGGCAAATTGTGGTTGGCATATATTCTTCGTGAATATATAACAATCAGTGGGCCAAATTACTCAAAATACTTTTATTCCTAGTGGATCAAAGGTATGGATTTAAGCTTGACATGGGCCCTTGACATATTGATGGCATAATTTCTTAAGGGCTCACATGATTATCTATCATGAGCCCATATGTCTTATTGGATCTGAATCTTGCATCTGATGGGAAGAATTTCAAGTTTAAGAGTATGAGTTCGGGAGCACGCCAGATCAGTTTCGGATGATGAAGCTTGATGAAAACAAATGATTTATTTTGAATGTGGGGTAGTCACGGTTACCGATGCAAATGTCAAAAATGGTGACGCGACTATTATGGGCAAAAAACCAAAAACAAAACGGTATGTTCACTTCCGCACGTCAGTATTTATGTTTGTTATCGGTTATTCGAAGATGTTCGAAAGCATTTTGTTTATTGTCATATTTTCGCATTTGAAAACGAACGTATGAACCTAGAATGTCAATACCGGTCCTAACGAATCCAAAAGGTCGAAGAGTATATGCCTATGATGAAATTTTTCAGATTAGGCGTTAGCAGAACCTTGGGGGGATACAAGTCGGATCCTACGGGGTATTAGGGGACGTTCTTATTCAACTAGAATATGCAAAGAAGAAAGCCGTTTTCGTGATTTTTCGAAAAACCGAGAACATTTGAAAGATTCTACTCAGTGGAGAGGGTTTGTTCAGTAAAGATTGACGACAGTTCCGCTAGGTGAAGGGAATTGGTGAACATTTGAAACTTAACGACAGTTCCTTTAAAGTGGAAGGGAATCTGTTAAGGTTTAGAGATCTTACCAAAGAAATGGGGGAATAAAAATTTTCGTATGTTGAATTTCTTCGGTAAATTTCTAAACGCAATCACAGGTGGTAGAGTTTGTAATTTTCTAGTGACACAAAGACGGTTTACAGAAGACAGTTCACCAGAAACCTCTATCAATGTAGTATGCTTGAAGATCAAGACTTGATGCAGTTTTTAAAGAATGGAACCCTTATCAAATGCCGGTTGGAGTATTGGAAGATCAGCGGAAGATCGGTCAATTGAGCCTTTTGAGGAAATTGCACAACGCCCAACACGGATACGCGTACTTTGAGGGGGAACTATTATACAAGAAGCGTCAAGATACTACTTACCTGGATCATCGGTTAAGGGGGAATTTGTTAATACAGAGAAGATGAATACTTGACTGAGTCTTGTTTTAACGATGTATTTTGAATGGTCTTTTATTAATTATCGAGTCTGTATGTTATGTTGACCAAGTCAGATATCCTCCTATCTACTTGTGTACAACTTATTTGTCTCTTTTGGTATGTAATGTATTATGAACAATGCATGTTGCATTAAAGGGTAGTTTGTCATTACTATGTTTATAATGTTGCTGATTGTTGCTGTCTGATAACAGGAACAACCACAACAGTTGCAGTCCTCGACGAAACAGACTTCTGTTTCGTCGTAACACTTCATGGCGAAACAGACCATTGTTCATACTTCTGTTTCGTTGAAGGTCATGACGAATCAGACCTTGATTCGTCATATCCTGACGAATCAGACTCTGATTCGTCATGTACTGGGCTGTTCCAGGCCCAATGTCTGGCCCATGTTCAGATTCGTCAAACACCATTGTGTTTCGTCGACATCAGTGGTCAGGGACTATATAAGCAACACTTTGTGTTCATTTGAACTCAGAGATGAGAAATAGACTATAGTAACAAAACTCTGCCGAAATTCTGTCTGAACTGTGTTTGTATCAGTTTGTAATCGGTTCTCATCCCGTTAATCAATCGAGTGTGTATCATTGATTAATCCTTTGTAATTATTGCTTTACGTGTTTGATTTGGCATAGTTACGTGGATTCCGCACGCGTAACCGTGTTTGCTATAAACAAGTGATTTGGTTCGTTATCGATCCTCAGATTACGGGACCTACAACGTTACATGAGTTGGTCGTTGAACAGGGGTTTTCTGACGACTTTCATGTTTTGCTGAAGAACTTTCCGATCCACGATCTGAACCACGACCACTACCATCATCTGAAAATTCGGTTTCCTGATCCTTTTGTTTTTTATTTTTAACATTTGGTTTAGAAAATGGTTTGCTTTCTTGTTTTACAACCTTAGGTTTTTCTACCTTTTGAGTTTTACCACTTTTCTTTTCATTCTTTTTCGGTTCATTTTGTGGTTTGGTGACAAAAGGTTTATCAAGATCATGACTAACATGACTCTTTCCATTGTCGTTTGGACAAGTTGCAACTAAATGTCCTTTCAAACGGTATTTGTAGCAGTGTCGTTTATCAATCTTTTAACTCTTTTCTTGATGATCATCCTCACATTGATTCTTCGAAGACAAGCATGCTTCGTTTGAGGCTTTTGGTATTTGTTTCACAAAGTCAGAATTGGAAGCTTTTTCAATATTTTCACCTTCTTTGTTAAAGCTTTCCCCTTTCACAAGGTTGGTTTTTGAAATGGTTTTAACATTTCTTTTACCTTTGTTTTTAGGCTTTGGCTTTTGAACATTCTAAACTTGATTTAAGGCTTCCAAAATCTTTGAGTTAATTAAATTTTCAATTTTGCTCAAATCAATTCCATTTGCTTTAGCATTACTCGAACTCTTTTGTTCTGATTCCGACTCAGATTCTGATTCAGATTCGGATTGAGACTCTTCCTCACTCAAAGGATCGTCAACGGAGCAGTCGGAATGAAATCTTCAATTTTAGGATCAATTGAAGGTGTCAATGTATAGTTGTGGTTACCAGGTGGGGGAACCTTCTTGTAACCAACATCAAATATCTCATCTTCTGAATCTTTGAGACAAAGATTGCGTATGCAATAATTCCTCACATCTGACGAATTTTCGAACTTCTTAACTTTTCACTTCAGATCAAGGATCAAGTTATCTTTGTCTAAAATCATTTTGTTCTTTTCAAAAACAGTGTTTTGACAAGTTTAAAGTTCAGTTTTTAAATCTTGATTCTTAACTGTCGCTTGAGCAAGTCGTCTCTCAAACTCAGAGATATCCTTTTTCAAGGCAAGCTCCTGACTTTTATGTTCTTTGTCGGCTCTCGAAAGCGCAACAATTAACTCTCTAGATTTCTATAGATTAGTAATCAAATTACTATTATGGAGTGCGTATCTGTCACACTTAGCAACAATGTCTACACATCTAACACGTCTTTTAGCCATGAAATCTTGATCCGAGCTTTCTGCTTTTCTTGCTTTCATCTTTGACATTTCTTCATTAGCAAAGCGTTGCATTTCTTCGGCTACGATCTTGAATTCAAACCGATCATTTTCATCTTTCTTTCTTTTTTCTTCTTCCTCATTCTCTCTTCTCTTATCTTCCTCAGCTTCATTGATTTTATCCATTTCCATATTTTCACTTAAAGCTTCCGCCAACACAATCAATTCTTCCACATTCGCCTCTTCGAACAAATCTCCAAACCCTTCTTCAACGATCTCGGCAACAAACTCTTGTGAAACAATAGCAGTACTTGTTTCTTCCATTACAATCCCCAAGTTGTGTGGCTCACTAATAACTTGAAGGGGTTGAACAATCGTAGCGTTATTCTCACTAAGAGTAAGGTTATCAGATGAGGTTGTTTTTGTAGTGGTAGAGGTAGAAGTTGTATTGGATGGGGTTGGACTATTGTTGTTGGATCTTACTGAGCTTCCTTGACCATGGTTGCCTTCTCTATTCTTTGGTTTTCGACATTCTCTTGCATAATGACTATAGATGCCACAGTTGTAGCATTTAACTTTGGTCATGTCAATCCCCATTCGTGTCTTTGTGTTACCACCAATGAAACTCTTTCCCATTAGCTGAAGAAACTTCTTTGCTCTTCTTACAAGTAACGCGATACTTAATTTCAAATCGAGCTCTTCTAATTCATCTTGATCAATTTGATCAAGATCTTCATCAAGAGTCGATAGTTCAACTAATTTTCCAACTGCAAAATTCTCGAATACCTTCATGAACGATGCAAGAAGTGCCATATTTTCTTCTATGAGCTTAAGATAATCCGAGTTGATTTTAGGAACATTCAAGCTTGGTTCACTTAGCCTAGCACTGTTGCACCAATGGTACTTCCACTGTTGCTTCCAACGACAAAGGCACTATGGTTTGCAGTATCTCCTTAAGTAGCTTCTTCTGAAATAAAAGCAACACAAGAACTGCTTCCCTTTTCAATTTTCTTTGCACAGTACAAAGTCAGATCTTGGAGCTTTTTGAAATCAGATTCTTGATCTTCTAAGGTCCATGCATAACCTTTCATCTTCTAGATTGCTTGATCAAGAGTGAGTTCGTCATATTGAGCACTATCTTTGATTAAAGCAGAAAACATATTCCACTGTTTCATTAAACAATTTAGAAACTTTTCTACCTTTTCGAACTCGGTATACAATCCCAGTTGGCTTCAATCTAACTCACTCAACAAATGGTAAAATTTGTTTACTAGATCATCCAACGAGTTTAAAGACTACGAATTGAGTCTTCAGTTGATAGAGTCTCCTTTTCTTGAAAAGCTCATTTCCTTCGTAGCTGTCGTTCAAACTATCCCACAATTCCTTTATGAGTTCTTGTTACCGAAAGTGTGTAAGATAGATTGTGGCAACAACATTGTAATCAAGGACATTGCCTTCTCTTCGCATTCGTAATATTTTCTTTGATCAGCAGTTAAAGAGAGATAACCAGTAATTGTTAAATTGCGAGCAGGTTCTCCGCCCAGACCTGACGTCATATATAGCCACATCCTTACATCTTTCACTTTGATGTATCTTTCAAACCGTATCTTCCATTCAGGATAATCTAACTCGTTCAACAATACAAGAGGTTTATCGCTACTTCCAACTTCGTTGTTGTGTCTGATACTTTGAACAACGGTGTTCAAATTGTTTGCCATCTTCACGGTGTCTTTGTTTCAAAAACTTTTAACCCTTACTGATGAAATCTCAACAAACTCAACAAATTCACACCAAAAATCACAAGTACTGACAAACATTCTCAACAAATCAACAAATACGGACCAATATTGATTTTTTAAGAGCTGACAACTTGAATTTCTCTTGTAAATACGGACACTGATAAAGAATAAGATCAAGTGCGCACAAGCTTAAGTAAGTGCGGACAAGTTCAAAATTGAAAGCCCTAAATGTGGACAAGATTTCAACCAACTCTAAGTGCGGACATCTTGACAAAACTTAAGTGCGGACAAGGAGAATTCAATGAGTTTTCACAAAAGCGCACAAGGTCAACTCTTAAGTGCAGACTAGCTTATGCCCATATAAGCAAATGTGGACAATAAGAACTAAGTGGGGACAAGTTCCAAATTGAAAACCCTAATAATGCTTGTGTGGATTTTAATATCTAAGTGCGGACAAATAACTATGTGCGGACACAAACCTTAAGTGTGGACTAGAACATGACTTTTAAGTTCGGATGGAATAAATGCGGACCAGTTGTAAATTCAGACAAGATGAATTATGTGCGGACAGACGATAACCCAATAAATTCGGATGAACTTAATCACAAGTGCGGACAAGATTTAAACATAAAAGGGTGGACTAAAGAATCAAGTGCGCACAAGTTCAAGATTTAATAAATGCGGACAAGGTTGAAACCCTAAGTGCGGACAATATTGATAAGTTATGATGAAAACCACAAACTCTGACAGTTATATTTTGAGCATATTCGGACAAAACCACAAGTACTGAGAAGGGTTTATTCAAATTCGGACAAGAACAACCAACTTCTGAATTTATTTCCCAAGTGTGACTACACACTAGGTCATCAATAACTTCAGAAGAACAAATAAGGACAAACAAAAATCCCAAAATAGATCTGAAAGCAAATGATTGCTTACCTCATCAATCTTCTTCTAAAACTAAGAGAATTTGAAGAAAACTTTTGGATCTGACATAATCTGAGCACAATCTCAACAATCAAATCAAGCACAAACACTCACAAACAAAACCTAATCGCTATCCATCATGAAAAATCTGGAAACAAGTGAAGAATCCATGAAAAACATGAGAAAAGTATGAGAAAACCCTAGAAAATTCAACACTCTCTAGAATGAACAAAACTGATCAAAATCTAACCTCTAACACGACGTCTACAGCGGTAAGAGCACTCTCTATACCGAGCCTGCTCTGATACCACTTGTAAAGTCGTCTTACAACTACGAGAAGCACCTCAAACACATGAACCCAGACCGATCGACACACACGCGATGTACGGAAACCACCGCGTGTCTCGTACTGCACCGTACAACTCGTACAGAAGGTGTAGAAGATGAGAGAATTGATCAATCTATGAATACACTGAGTATTCACAAATGAACAATCACACACAGTGAAGAACACAGAAAGTTAGGGTTTCTTTATCTATCTAGAATGCAATCTTGCACAGGAAGTTTTCTCCAAAAAGCCTTTCCTTCATTACTGATTCACCCAGAATATATACACATACAAGGACGGACTATATAAGTACTGACAACACAAAAACTAGTCCGAATTTACCTAAATAAGGACAATACACCCTAAAACAACTTGTTAGTACTTAACATATAAGTACTGACATTACATGAACTACAAATTTGGATATCCCCAAAGAACTTATAAGTTCAGACAAGCCAAATAATAAGTACTAACACACTTTAAACCACAAATTCGGACACCATACACACATACTTGTCCGATTTTTGTAAGTATATAATAACTTTAAACAATAACAAACAAGTCCTTGAAGTATCTTTAATCTTTAGTAGCATCCAGCATTTATCAACCTGAGGTGTACTTCCAGACTCCCTCTTGATATATGCGGGATCTGCAAATCTCATTAACTTTTTGAGAAGCTACTCCCGCTCCAGCCCTGTTCTTCACACAACATTGAACACGCAAATACATCGAAAAGCGAGCTTCCTTTCTTCTTTTAGTTAATCCAAAATAGCCTGTCAAACCTAAAACATCATTTAAACATATTAGAACGCAAAGACGTCAATCATAAAAGTCTAGAAACTTTCTAAGTAACTCATACATAGAAAGATTTCAAACTACATGGAACAAACGGTTTCCCACACGGACAACACACTTAGACAAAATTAGCGAGACCGATTGTTTTTATTAAAAGACTTATTTTAAATTAGCTCATCAGATTGTTTTTAATCCATTTTCAAAATTGTAAAACCCCATTTGAGTATCGATAAAAATATAAAGCCCACTCATGGAAACAAGAAATAAAATCATTTTGTATTTTTTAAACTATATATTAAAACACAATGAAAATATTTTTGTAATTTTCAATATTTGAAACCAAAATGAAACGAAAATATTTACAAATATCATCTTTTTGTGAAAACGCGGACAAGAAGATCATATCGGCTTATCCGTCAAAATCTGTCACAGATAGTATCCGTTTAACGAATTTAGGCACAAAGAATAATAATGACAGTTCAAGATGTTTACCGATATAGTTGTCCACTTAAGCTTTAGCACGTGTTCTAACACTGTTTTCAACATATGCATTTAAGTGTCTTATTAGCTGATATAACTGTGTTCCCCTCCTCAGAATATACTCCCATATCAAGACTACCAAAAATTACATCTTACAGGTGAATATATCCAAATATTATCTGTATCCGGCTAAAATTGCGAAACCTTGAGAGCTCAGGTTCGTGCCACCGCACCGACAGAGAGATGAAGGCTCAACTTTAGGTGGTGTACCAACAGTTTGGTATCTTTTGTTGCACTTTGGCATTTTTTCAGTTTGTTGTACCCGATGGTAACATATATTTTCAGTTGTTCACCCGGTGGTGACAAACTTTGAACAGATCATCCGGTGCTGACTGTTAGGCAGAAAAGAAATCCACCTGGAGGGTTCGCGCACAAACGAAGCACCTAGCAATATATTATACGAGGTCTAGGCCATTGCCGACGCAAAATCAGAAGACCGAGTATAATACCACAGATAATAATCAGATATAATGTCTTAGTATCTCAGAATTGCTTGAGTAAGTGGCTACATTTTTATAATTTGACACTTCAAACATAATTGAGGTAGAGTTACCATTATTGCAATTATTGTAGTAGCAACATATGATGTGATAAGTTCTCAAACTAAGACAATGTTTATGTTAATTTTTTCACGTTCTCACCCGCTGGATCACGCATGTCACATTTCTAGTTAAAAAACATATCTGATAAAGAAAACCTTAACAAATTGGTATATGTTACTATGATTAAAAAGGATTGAAACGTATAGATATCAATAAAAGAAAATTTTATTACCAAATGGAGTTGATGAAACATGTTACAAAATTCTTTAGAATATAATATAATCCGCGGCATGATATATATCTTTACCCTTAGGTCCAGCAACGTGACCTAATAGGTCATAACCGGGGCATCCACACACCATAACATTATTATATGTGCGTCCAAATCATAGTGTTCCCATTAAATTTTGACATCAACCACATGTCGGTATGATATCTAAACGAAGCGCAAAAAAAATGATTAAAATCCATATATAATTTCTTATTATAGTGAAAAAGTTGAGATTTTTAAAAAGAATTACTACTATGTGAGACTATTGTTAGTATAGTGAAGAAGAAGCGGAGAAAGTAAAATTAGCTCTTTCAATGTTCTCAAAAGTGATACGATTAGAGTAAATCTCACAATACATCAATGAATAACAAATAAGCGATCGGTCCACAACCTGTTGAAAATTTTTGACAAATCATTGATGGATGTATGATATATTTAAAAAAAATTAATTGTTATTTTTTTTATTTGTTGGTGTGACCCAAGTTTCTTGAAGTGTTTTTTTTTTTTATTTCAAGTTCCTGAATTGTACTTTCAAGCACAATAAAATAATACTAGGCAATTTTAAATGCGTGATACGTATCAAGATATTCTAGTAAAATACATCCTAGCTGCGTGTGAAGTGTTATATTTATTAGGTGTATATTTTAAGCCATTTAACACTTTTTTTTGCCAAGTTTTAAATTTATAAAACACGATATTTACTAACACTAAACACACATATGGGCAACTGTACCCATCGTGAGCGTAGTATAGTGTTGGCAAGATACCGAGGTCGTCCAAGGACACAAGAGCTTTTAGTATCGGTTTATCCTCAACGTCTAATCGAAATAAAAGTTTAGAAAAATGTTTTAAACTAGAAAAATAAAAACTAACTAAAATGCTGAAAATAAAAATAAAAGAAAAAACAGATAGACAAAATGAATCACTTGGTTCCGACTCGTGTATAGTGTAACCTTTGATTAATTTCGCACTTTTGCACTATTTTAAGATATTATCTTAGTTATTGTAGTAGGCCCCTCTTTTGAAGGTGACGTTACCCTCAACCCAGTAGTTTTAGTCAGCAAGGATACAATCCTAAAGGGTCGGATTATTGAAAGATAATTATGTAAGTTATTAATGCAAATTATGGTAGGCCCCACTTTTGAAGGTGACGTTACCCTCGACTAAGTAGTCTGAGTCAGTAGGGATACAGTCCTAAATAGCCGGGTTATAGTATCAATAGTAGTTAACTTATGAGGGGATCAAGGAGTTTGGACCCCCGCCATCCAATACCGTTAAGTATTGAAGGAGGTCCTACTAAATTTGACCCAGGTCCATTGCAGGACCTCTAAACGCTGAACAATGCCAAGACTCTTACCAAACCGTTCCCTTAACCCCCAACCAGGTAGCCAACATATCTCCATATAGACCGTGGAGATATGAATGGTGAAAATCTTTTATTTTATATAGACAGTAAAATAATGCCAAGACACCACAGAAAAACGATAAGGAAGAATCACCTTCAACATAAGAAACTAGTTATTAAAGTCATTAATACAAAACCAAGTAAAAAAATCGAAAAGATTAAAAATAAAAAGTATTACACTAGACACTGTCTTCACCAAGTGATGTAAGAGACTTAGGCAAACATGGCCTTGATTGTCAAGAACTCTTACGATCAATCTTGGATCCCGAGACGACTCACACACTCTATGATGGACAATGGATGTTGGTGATGGATGATGGTGTTATGGTGGTGGTGGGTGAAGTGTGAGAGAGGTGGTGTGCCAAGGGATGGTTTGAGCTTGAGCCAAGCACTCCTATTTATAGGCTGAACAGAAGCTCAGGCACGGCCCCGTGTCCACATCCTTCTCTTTCTTCATTTATTACAGTTTGTCTTATTAGTTGACCACGCCCCCGTGTCCGCTGAGCACGACCCCGTGTGCAGAAGAATCTTTGTACTATGAAGATTTGCCTGGATTGTGCGAATCTAATAGCTGGCCACGGCCCCGTGTCCGCTGAGCACGGCCCCGTGGTGGGCAATAGAAGCTTCTACCACTTTGTCTTTTCTGCTGACACTTGGGCACGCCCCCGTGCTGGCTGAGCACGGGGCGTGTTCAGTCTTTTGTCTTCTTGTTTTGCTTGGGAAGATGATGTCGTGGGGTCGGGCATGCCACGTTTGTTCCTTTTCTTGTATTTATGTTAGATTTTGATGTCTTTTTGCTTCTTTTGTTAATTTGAGCTCATTTAATCCTGAAAATATAAAAGGAAGACAAAAGCACACTTTTTTCCAACATTAGTACTAAAAAAGGGTTAGTTTTATGCCACAATTGATGTAATTTATATGTTGCATTTTCCACACATCAAACACCCCCACACTTGAATCTTTGTTTGTCCTCAAGCAAAACTCTTTATAATGTGGCTTTACACACCCAAATGGAATGGGTAGAAGAGAACGTTTTTGGGCTTGTCATAAAGTGTCGGGATTTCCAAGATTCTTTATTAAGTTATATTTTTATTTATTTACAATCCTATTCGTCATGATTTATTTAAAAATTTTCATAAGATAAATTACTTATTAGGGCATAACATGCCTCTTTAAAATTTTCTTTATATACAAGTTCACATACCTCACGGGAGATCACTCAACACTCGGCCAAAAATGTATTTTAGTGGATCACTCGAGAGCGGCATGGAACTTACTCCTACCATAGGCTTACCAAGCAATCAATCCTCCTCCTTTTTAACTTATATACCTTTGTAAATATCAAGAGAACTTTTTGGGTGAAGGGTTAGGCTTGGGTTAAAGGTAGGTGGTTGGGTTAGTGTTTTGTGGTTAGTAGAAATAGGGCGAAAAGCGTAACGAGCGTCGGTTTTCGTAAGACTTTTTATTTTTGTAACTTTTATTTTGATGAAGCTATTATTCAAACAAAGTTATTTTTGATGAACTTGTTTGTTTATTTGTTTTTGTTTCATCATCAACACAATTTTTTTTTTTGAAAAGTCATACGAAAAACCGAGCTAGTTACTAAAACAAAGGGTTAAAAATGAAAAAAAGGTTTTGGTGGGTGAAAGGGTGTTTGGTTTGGGTTTTGAAATGAAAAGGTTTAGGCTCAAAGGGGTTAACTAGGGGGATTTTGGGTAGGTGGTAAAAAAAAAAAAGAAAAATAATGGTGTAGAAATAAAAAAGGGTTAGTCCTAATGCCTCCATCATTTACTTACTCGGGTTTAAGTTGGTAAGGACCGGGAATGTATCGTCATGGCAAGTTCTAGAGTCGTAAGAACCAAGTAGCTATTCACACAAGAAACGAAAAATGAGCATTTAATTTAAAGATATGTATTTGTATGCTCAATAAAGGCTCAAAACTCACTTTTTTTGGAATGGGTTTTTATGTGATCAAGTATATATAATTAAATTTTAACTAAACTTGTTATGCCTTTTCATAATTTTCTTATGTTGGTTCTTTTTATCACGACGCTATCGGTTGTAAATTTGTAAAAATATAACCTTTTTAGAACTTGAAATTCCCAAGTTAAACCTAGACAAGTAAAAGTAAAAAAATTGAAAAATTTTTTTGAAAAAATTTGGGGTGATTAGCGGTTCAAATTGAGTTTTGTGTAAGGCTTGTATTTAGGACTTGCAAGATTCAAGGTTTTAGCATCCCCCCCCCCACACTTAAATTACACATTGTCCTCAATGTGTCCCAAAAATAAGTTTTTAGTTTGATTGAATGTGTAAAAAGGTGTAAAAAGCAAAAATTTCATGTTACTGGGCGCTGAACACGGCCCCGTGTTGTCCGGGCACGGCCCCGTGTTCAAGTGCCAGTAACAAAATTTAATCAAGAGAAACAGAAGCCTGGACACGGGGGCGTGTTGGGTGAACACAGCCCGTGTCCAGTTACCTGAACTGGGTCTTTTTCTGCAGACTGTGCAGCACGGGGCCGTGTTGGGCGGACACGGCCCGTGCCGAACTTACTGTAAACGAAGAATTTTGTCGGATGGTCCTGTTTTTCTGCATGGGGTGCTGGTTCAAGTTTCCCTTGCATCCTTTGTCATCTCAAAAGTGTTTTATTCCTGAAAATTAAAACTAACTAGAAAACATAAAAATTAATCTAAACTAAACTAAGGATAGTTCCGCGGAATGCCTCCGTGGTGCGCCACGTTTATAAGGGTCCTTGGCTAGACCCAAAGCCTGGTCATATGTTACCCAAGTGGGATGTTTCGCATCCCATGTTACACCGTCGGAGAGCGTCATCCAAGATTGAGTCTATGACCTTCATGTAGTCGACCGGGTCTTCGTCTTCTACTCTCTTTCCCACTCCAGACTTTACTTCCTCGTCCCCAAACTTCAATGTTAGCGTTCCGTCATTCATATCCACCACTGCTTGGGCGGTAGCTAGAAATGGCCTCCCGAGAATGAGAGGGACATCGGCGTCTTCTTCCATGTCTAGGATGACAAAGTCGGTTGGGAAAACATAGTTGCCAACCTTGACCAATAGATTTTCAGCGACACCTTGTGGAAATTTGACTGATCTGTCGGCGAGTTGTATGCTCATCTTTGTAGGGCTCGTTGTTCCTAGGCCGAGTCGTTTGAACATTGATGTGGGCATGACGTTAATGCTAGCCCCAAGATCGGCTAATGCATTACGAACGGGGGATTCCCCAATCGAGCACGGAATCGTGAAGCTTCCGGGATCAATTTTCTTTTGTGGGAGTTTGTTGAGTACTAAGGCGGAGCATTCTTCACCTAAGTTAACTAATTGCAATGATTCAATTTTCCTTTTATGAGTGAGGAAGTCCCTCATAAATTTTGCATATTTAGGCATTTGGGTAAGGACTTCAATAAAAGGAATATTAACATGCAATTGTTTTAGTAAATTTTCAAACTTTGCGAATTGCTCATCGGTCTTTTGACGATTTAACCTACCGGGGTATGGAATTGGAGGAGTCTTGGTGGGCTCTTGATTTGGTAAAGAAGCTTTTTCCGGTTGGGGCGCGGGTGGAGTCGTGGTTTGGCTGGACTGGCTTCTTTCATCTGGCGGTAATGGAGCCTCCTCGGGACCCACGGTTCGATTTCTCAATGTGATGAGATGTACTTGTACTTTTGGGTTGGTTTCGGTATTGCTAGGTAACGCGCCTTGTGGTCTCTCGGAGAAATTTTGAGCTACTTGATTTAATTGTTTTTCAATGTTTTGAATGCTAGCTTGTTGATTTCTAAAATTCGATTCCAATTGCTGAAATCGATCCGAGTTTTTCTTTTCGGTGTCGGAGATGAGGCGAGATACAGTATCTTCAAGCATTTCTCGTCCACCTTGCTGTTGAGAAAAGTTTTGCGGTTGTTGAAAGTTAGTTCGTTGGTTTTGTTGGTTACTACTATTGCCGGGATCTCTCCAACCAAGGTTTAGGTGGTTACGCCATCCTTAGTTGTAGGTACCCGTTGGCGGACCCGACGGCCTAGGTCTATTATCAATGTAGTTTACCGTTTCTGTTTGATCATCTACTCCTTTCATACAACTCCAATTTTCATGTGGTCCACCACACCCTTCACAAGCCATAACCGAGGCCGTTTTTGCCATTTCTAATTTTTTTTTTTTTTTGAAGAAAGGGCCTCGATTTGGGCTTGTAAAGAAGTGCTTTCATCGACCTTATGGGCTCCCGGGGCAATAGATTTATTGCCTCGGGGAGTGTGCCACTGAAAATTGGTTTGCGCAATTTCCTCAATTTGATTATATATTTCGTTCGGGCGACGATTACCTAGAAGTCCCCCAGAGCTAGAATCAAGTGTTTGTCTTGTGTGTGGCAACAACCCATTGTAGAAAGTGGATACTTGTTGCCATACCGCAAGACCGTGATGAGGACACTTTCTTAGTAGCTCCTTGAACCTTTCCCAAGTTTCATATAAGGATTCCTCATCCTCTTGTGAATATGTATTAATTTCAGTCATTAATTTAGCGGTTTTAGCAGGGGGGAAATACTTATGTAGAAACTTTTGGGCTAGTTCATCCCAGGTGTTTACCGAGCCAACTGGGAGGGTGCTGAGCTCTGCAGAAACTGAAAAATTAAGAAAAATCCTAAAAAAATGAAAAATAAGAAAAAAAAACGATTAAGCCGCTGATTCCTAACTTTCTTAAAATCCTTGTGTCCCCGGCAGCGGCGCCAAAAACTTGCTGCGTGTGAAGTGTTATATATATTAGGTGTATATTTTAAGCCCTTTAACACTTTTTTTTGCCAAGTTTTAAATTTATAAAACACGATATTTACTAACACTAAACACACATATGGGCAAGTGCACCCATCGTGAGCGTAGTATAGTGTTGGCAAGATACCGAGGTCGTCCAAGGACACAAGAGCTTTTAGTACCGGTTTATCCTCAACGTCTAATCGAAATAAAAGTTTAGAAAAATGTTTTAAACTAGAAAAATAAAAACTAACTAAAATGCTGAAAATAAAAATAAAAGAAAAAACAGATAGACAAGATGAATCACTTGGTTCCGACTCGTGTATAGTGTAACCTTTGATTATTTTCGCACTTTTACACTATTTTAAGAGAATATCTTAGTTATTGTAGTACGCCCCTCTTTTGAAGGTGACGTTACCCTCAACCCAGTAGTTTGAGTCAGCAAGGATACAATCCTAAAGGGTCGGATTATTGAAAGATAATTAATTAAGTTATTAATGCAAATTATGGTAGGCCACTCTTTTGGAGGTGACGTTACCCTCGACTAAGTAGTCTGAGTCAGCAGGGATACAGTCCTAAATAGCCGGGTTATAGTATCAATAGTAGTTAACTTATGAGGGGATCAAGGAGTTTGGACCCCCGCCATCCAATACCGTTAAGTATTGAAGGAGGTCCTACTAAATTTGACCCAGGTCCATTGCAGGACCTCTAAACGCTGAACAATGCCAAGACTCTTACCAAACCGTTCCCTTAACCCCCAACCAGGTAGCCAACATATCTCCATATAGACCGTGGAGATATGAATGGTGAAAATCTTTTATTTTATATAGACAGTAAAATAATGCCAAGACACCACGGACAAACGATAAGGAAGAATCACCTTCAACATAAGAAACTAGTTATTAAAGTCATTAATACAAAACCAAGTAAAAAGTGCGAAAAGATTAAAAATAAAAAGTATTACACTAGACACTTGTCTTCACCAAGTGATGTAAGAAACTTAGGCAAACATGGCCTTGATTGTCAAGAACTCTTACGATCAATCTTGGATCCCGAGACGACTCACACACTCTGTGATGGACAATGGATGATGGTGGTGGATGATGGTGTTATGGTGGTGGTGGGTGGTGGGTGAAGTGTGAGAGAGGTGGTGTGCCAAGGGATGGTTTGAGCTTGAGCCAAGAACTCCTATTTATAGGCTGAACAGAAGCTCGGGCACGGCACCATGTCCAGTGGGCACGGCCCCGTGTCCACATCCTTCTCTTTCTTCATTTATTGCAGTTTGTCTTATTAGTTGACCACGCCCCCGTGTCCGCTGAGCACGACCCCGTGTGCAGAAGAATCTTTGTACTATGAAGATTTTCCTGGATTGTGCGAATCTTATAGCTGGCCACGGCCCCGTGTCCGCTGAGCACGGCCCCGTGGTGGGCAATAGAAGCTTCTACCACTTTGTCTTTTCTGCTGACACTTGGGCACGCCCCCGTGCTGGCTGAGCACGGGTCGGGCATGCCACGTTTGTTCCTTTTCTTGTATTTATGTTAGATTTTGATGTCATTTTGCTTCTTTTGTTAATTTGAGCTAATTTAATCCTGAAAATACAAAAGGAAGACAAAAGCACACTTTTTCCAACATTAGTACTAAAAAAGGGTTAGTTTTATGCCACAATTGATGTAATTTATATGTTGCATTTTGCACACATCAATCCTCAATATATAAAAATGTAAGTCGTCAAGTTTTTTTAGTTGTAGTGAGTAAAATCGTATGATGTGACATGTGTGGTGCTATCCCATATGCCATTAGTAGATGCCATTCCTTTTTAGCAAAACAAGTTTTCTGACATATCATTGCATGGATGTGATTTCAAAGGAAAAGTCTTCGGTTGAAAAGCCCGAGGCGAAAAGTCTTTAAGAGGAAAGGGAGAAGAAATTATATTTATTTCACAAGGTTTGGAACAAACAAATTAAAAAAAAAAGAGGAGCGAAAGTAAGGTACCAAGAAAAGGTATAATATTTTTTTGGTATATTTATTTATGGACAACATCCTGGAGCCGATTTTCTTTCTTCTATTATCAAATAAATGCATATACTTATATTTTGAAAGGAACTCCACTATACGAATCGTCTAGCATTTTTCTTTTTGGTGTTTTACTGTATTTTTCACCTATACCTCTATACGAATCGTCATGCTTTTTTTCTTTTTCTTTAATATCCTCTTATTTTAACTTACAAATTTTAATGCTCCTGTTATGTCCACATTATTATATGGTTCTTGATCAAGAATTGCTTGAGTAAGTGGCTACGTCTTTATCATTTGACACTTCAAACACAATTGAGGTAGAGTTGCCATTATTTCAATTATTGTAGTAGCTACAAATGATTGGATAACTCCTCAAACTAAGTTAATATTTATATTATTGTTTTCACGTTCTCACCCGCCGGATCACGTATTTCACATTTCTAGTTAAAAAACATATCTAATAGAGAAAACTTTAACAAATTGGTATATGTTACTATGATTAAAAAATATTGAAACTTATAGATATCCATAAAAGAAAATTTTATTACCATATGGAGTTGATGAAACATGTTACAAAAATCTATAGAATATAATATAATCCATCATGATATATATCTTTACCATTATAACTCGAAGTGACCTAATAGGTCATAATCGGGGCATCCACACACCATAACATTATTATATGTGCCTCCAAATCGTAGCATTCCTGTGAAATTTTAACAACCACATGTCGGTATGATACCTAAACTAAGCGCAAAAAAAAATTATTAAAATTCATATACAAATTTCTTATTAGATTGAAAAAGTGAGATTTTGAAAAAGAATTACGACTATGTGAGAGTATTAGTATAGTGAAGAAGAAGAAGAAGTTTTCCTTAATATATAAAAATGTAAGTCGTCATATTCTTATAAATGTCGAGTTTTTTTAGTTGTGAGAAAAATCGTTGGATGTGACATGAGTAGTACTATCCCATATGTTGTTACTGGATGCCATTCCTTTTTAGCTAAACATGTTCCTGGACGTATCATTGTATGGACGTGACTTATAAGGAAAAGTCTTTGGTTTAAAAGTCCTAGATGAAAAGTCTTTAGATGGAAAGAGAGAAGAATTTATACTGTATTTCCCAAGGACTAGAACAAATAAATAAATAAAAAGTGGGGTTAAGGAACAAAGAAAATGGATATCTTTGTTGTACTTATTTATTGATATACAATGTCATGGATCCTGTTTTATTTATTTGATTATCAAATAATTAAATATGCTTACATTTTGAAAAAAAGTCGACTATACTAATTCTAATTGTCTAGTTTTGCTTTTTCGTTTTACTGTATTTTTCACTTATTACTCTTTTCGTTGGGCTATTCCATTAACACCCCATCACTTTAGTTAAGTCTTTACATCGAGAATGATAAGCAACGGGCCACAACCTATTGGAATTTTTTGACAAATCACTGAATGTTGTATTAAATATAAAAACATTTTTTATAATGGTTATTTTTTATATTCAATGGTGATAGCCAAGTTTCTTTGTCTTGAAGTGTTCTTTTATTTGGATTTCCTTAATACTACTTTCTAGCACAATAAAAAAATACTCGGTGATTTTATGTGAACTAGTGGTATCAAACCCGCGCGTTGCGCCGGGATTCAACACACTACGTGGCGGGATCAAACGCGGGAAGTCGATCGGTATCGATTCTTTTTGTTATGATACATACACTCGTTATAACAATCGATAGAGGAAAAATGAATAAATAGAATTGTGGCAAACTAACACAAAACAAATTATATTCTCCTGAAACTATAATTAATATTTCAAAATCAACTTATGAGATATAATCCAAAGTTCAAACACAATCACATAACAAAACAAAAGCTGTACCTGTTCCAAATCATCTGTAACCACATTGAATTCAGTTGTAAACAAAGAGAATTTGGTTGGTATTGGTTTGCATCATTAGGATATTAATATGGTACCAGCACCAAGATAGTTATCTCCAACTCATGTTCCTCATTCTCAAGCTGCAATTTTGCCTCAAGATAAACTCCTTCAAATGAATTTGCATTGCTCTTGCCATTTGTCATCACAGAAGCTGCACTTAAACAAAATAACATGACTAAATTAATTGATTAAAAAACCAAGACACCATGCCTAATATGAAATTTAATTGCCTTACTTGAAGCTAATGAAACTGCAATGACCATGTGATGATTATAGGATACGCCAATTATAACCTATAACTATATTCGACCCGCATTTTAGAATAAAAAATGAATTTACTACTTTCACCACCCATAAAAATGGCAAAAAAAATTGAATTAAATATGAGAGTTTTATAGAGATATCTTGATTTGATATATAGTCTAGCAAGCTTCTTAGTCTAGCATATTTTTTTAGAAATTTCATGGACGCTAGCTGTAATTTTTAAGTCAAATTGCTGACTTTTTGCATTCATGTTTTTAGGCCAATCTTGATTCATTGAAGGTATGTACCACAATTATATTTCTCATATATATGCTTTATGTTGTATGTGTAGTTCCATGCTTTCTGAAAGGTTTTAATATTTAACAACCTAAATACCGTAGACGGCCTAAGTTAAAGCCTGGAAACATCTTTAAAGACCCACCTGTACATCTTCAACATCTGCCACATTGAACACCAATTATATATTGTTAACACTGAGAAGAGAGCAAAGAGTCGGTTATGCAAACTCTAGCGGATAAGAAGGGTTCTCGGAGCTTCGCCGGGAACTCTACATGTAACCAAAAGAAAGCACACATCAGAAGGTCGGAACTTACCAACTCCATGAAAATCACAACTGGATCAAGATGCATGCCCCCTTAGCTGAACTGTAATCCCTAGCCGAAACCATAATCGCCTTGCTAAAAGCCAATGACGTCCAACCCTCTAATAAAAGCAATAATCTGTAAAAAAATAACCAATCATAGTTACATAAGTGGTCAAACCTTACTGTCGCGGCGTCGCCACATCCTTTAGAAATCAGAACATAGTCACCTAATTCGTGGTATGTTCCGGTTCGGGTACACGGTTCGGGTTCGCAATTCGCTAGTTGGGACGAATTCGGTTCGGAGGGGGGTAGGTTCATTTCGGTACGATCTCATACGATTCGGTACGGTGTACCATTCCGACCGGTTTGGTAAAAACAAATTAAAACAAAAATTACTAATTTCATCAATCCAAATGATCAAAATCCAATATTCATATTCGCAGATAGAAAAACATAAACATAAAGTTTTAAAATTCTAATCTAGACGTCGAATTCCAAGGGGCGTCGAATTCCCCCCTGTTGATTCCCGCCATATCCTAGCCCGATTCGGTCGATGATTCATTCCAAAAATAACAAAATTTCCTATAATAGTACCCCTTGTCACACCCTGACCACGTACGACAACCAAACGTGGCGGAAACGTCGGGGAGTGTTGTAACAGAATCATTGTTTCATAACACATGGAAATTGAAATATTGTTTTATTGATTAAAAGTGTTACAATGTCTTAACAAACAAAGAAGTACAACATAATTAACTAGTCTTGCATCTTTTAATGTCACTAAAGTCCAAGTCTGTCTATGTGTATCTTGATCACCTTATGCAACAGCTCCTGAAAAACACATGTGAAAATAGGTACGTCAGCATAAAAATGCCTGTGAGATACATAGGTTTTGTGAAAATAGGAATCATGACTTATTGTTAAAGAAAATGTTTAGTCATGAACCTTGTAATTTGCTTTGTCTTGTAAATCATTTGAAAAGTGATAAGTAAACCAAATGATATATATGTATAAAAAAATTGTGCATGGTTAAGTGAATAACCATGTGAAATGAGTTTGTATAAGTTAAGTTCTTTGTAAAACAATGTTTATGTGTAGATGTATTGTAGATGTAATATGTCTAAACTGAAATGGTTTAAATAACACTAAAATATGTAATACCATACAAACACTTATATATAGGAAGTACCAGCGGCGTATCCACCATGCTTGTATCATATTACACATGCCTTGTTACTTAAATCACTTACCCAAACAACCACCAAGATGTAATGTATATGTTTAGTCAATTGTCTATTGTCAAATATAAATCATGTCAATGGATACAAACGGTTCAACAGTTACACACGGTTCACACGGTTCAACGGTTACAAACGGTTCATATAATCAAAGGGTTACGACGGTTCACATGGTTCAACGGTTACAAACGGTAGTATAATGTGTTCATATGCTGGATGAGCATATGCAACAGAAATGCAATGTAAAACAATGTACTAAGTATGCACGTAATAGACATACATAGCATAAGTGTAATGTAAAACAATGTACTAAGTATGCACACAATGGGCGTACATAGCATGAAATGTATTGTAAAGTGATGTACTAAGTATGCACACAATGGGTGTACATAGCATGAAATATAATGTAAAACAATGTACTATAAGTGTACTATTGAACATAGCATGTATATGATGTGAGAACATGGAAAGCATGAAAGTAACAAGTAGGCACATGTGTTTCACCCCAAAACAGTTTGGAAAACAGTAAAAGAGGGGTCTATGTACTCACTTGAGATTGCTCAGAAGTCCTAAGATAACCACCAAGCAATGCTAGAGATCACGGAATCAAACGACACCTAGTATAGGTAACTACGTTAATAAACCGGACCTAAATCGGAGGATCGGATAGAATGAGGGTTCGTAAACCAAACGAGTATAGAGACTCGTGTCATATGGTTTAACAAAGCCTACATACTAAATGAAACCTAACATAACTACTTTCGACCCATTACGACCTGCTTAGGTAGCTTATGCTACTTTAACGCCTCGTTCTCGTAAAACGCGTTCGGACCGCCTAACTAGTCCTATGACAAGTAGAATATGCCTAATCATGTTACATAATCAGTTATGTGACAATGGTTTAGGTTACATATGCTTAATTACCAATTATACATGAAAAGGGTATTCTGGTAATTTACCTAAGGCATATATACTACTTATCATACAACTACTTAAACGAAGCGACCATAAGGTATAACCTCGGAAGGTTATTCCCTATATACTATGGTCACCTAATGTATTTGGTCGGATCTTAATGATCGACCAAACTGGGTCGGGTTCGAAGATATAAGCGATTTATTAGATCGCTTACCCTTACGACCCTAGACAACGTGGTAATTAGTAGGCATAGTCACAAGGGACTATAACCATCGTGATTACAATCACGTTGCGAAGTTCAAACTAACTTCGCATTGACCATAACTGGTCAACGTAGAAAGTCAAACAAAGTTTGACTTTCGGACTCGAAAAGCAGGAAAAGAACGAAGGAATACTTACGAAGGGTCCCCGAATGCTAATCTAGATCAAAATAGCTCAGGTATGAAACAAAGGTTTCAACTTAGAGCACATTAGATCAGATTCTAGTGGGTTTTGAAGTTAAGTGGGTTGGGTATTTATAGTATTTCCCGAACCGTTAAGATCGTTTCTCGAATATCGTGCTTCGATCTATGCCATACACTTGCACACATGGTATTGTAATACCGTGTGCCATCCAAAACCAGCCCATAGTATAGATAAAAACATGTGCACAAAGTGAAACGGACCAGATTCGATGTTTCTGCATGTTTTCTGTCCAGGTTAGTTAGTCGCGTAGCGCTACTGCAAAGGCATTAGGCAGTCGCGCTACGCTAGCATGCACCAGTTTCAGAAATGTTTCAACAGTGGCAGAAATGGTCCCTGCAGCCCGTTTAAGCTATTTTCGATGCGTTTGAACCCCGTTAACCTCATTTCAAGGCTCTAAAATGAAGTTAAAGTATAGGGAACTCAAAACATGCTCAAAAATATCTCGGATGTCGGTTCGTTTGGCCGTACGATCGCGATGTTCGCTTAATTACGACGGAATGTGCATAAGCGCGAAAAACGATCCAAATGACGCAACGAATTGATTTTTGACAAGCCAAACACTAAAATAAAATATTTTAGTGCTTACATAAATTTTTGGATGTCCGGATGTATTCAGAACGTAAGTTATGCGTGAAAATGCAAACTCGTGCACTTTTTGACACTTTTAGTCCCTGAATGACCCTAAAGTTTATTTTAACACACCGAACCCCTTAAAGCATATTTCTAAGCTATATAAAGGATATTTATGGTATGTTTAACTTATGGTCATGTTCCGGAATGTCTGTTCCAGTATGAATCGTCATCGGTGCGCGTATAACCTTCCAGAAAGCGATTTAGAGCTTGAAATCGAACAAGAGTTGATATGTGCAAACGATACACATATTTATACAAGTCCAAAGTATGAAACAAAATATTTCATTGATTTGGTATTTTTTTGCTGGTCGCAGTGACACAGGTATCACAGTCTCCCCTACTTTAGGAAATTTCGTCCCGAAATTAATTCGTAGGAGTCTGTCTGTGACTTTGTGTTAAACGATCATCAGTGAAACGCAAGGCATAATCCTGTCAATTTCCTTAACAGATATTTTCCAGAAGCGAAAATGAACGAACGTAGTCATTTTCCTCAACGGGTTCTTTGGAAATGGAAAATGAAGGATTTAACTAAACGGATATTCATTTCCCTCAACGGATATTCTTCAGAAGCGAAAATGAACAAACGGAATCATTTTCCTCAACGGGTCCTTCGTTAGAAACGGGAATGAAAAAGGGTAATCAAAATGATATTCATTTCCTCAACGGGTATTCTTCAGAAACGAAAATGAACAGACGGAGTCATTTTCAGCGGTTGCTTCCTCAGAAGCGGAAATGAAGGATTTAAACAAACGGATATTCATTTCCCTCAACGGATATTATGCAGAAGTGAAAATGAACAAACGGAATCATTTTCCTCAACGGGTCCTTCGTTAGAAACGGGAATGAAAAAGGGTAATCAAAATGATATTCATTTCCTCAACGGGTATTCTTCATAAACGAAAATGAACAGACGGAGTCATTTTCAGCGGTTGCTTCCTCAGAAGTGGAAATGAAGGATTTAAACAAACGGATATTCATTTCCCTCAACGGATATTCTTCAAAAACGAAAATGAACTAACGGAGTCATTTTCAACGGTTGTTTCCTCAGAAACGGAAATGAAGGATTTAACAACGGATATTCATTTCCCTCAACGGATATTCTTCAGAAACGAAAATGAATGGATAATTCGTTTTCCTCGACGGTTATTCTTCAGAATGGAAATGAAGAGATAAACAACGGATATTCATTTCCCTCAACGGATATTCTCCAGAACGAAAATGAATGGATAATTCATTTTCCTCAACGGTTATTCTTTAGAATGGAAATGAAGAGATAAACAACGGATATTCATTTCCCTCAACGGATATTCTTCAGAACGAAAATGAATGGATAATTCATTTTCCTCAACGGTTATTCTTTAGAATGGAAATGAAGAGATAAACAACGGATGTTCATTTCCTCAACGGATATTCTTCAGAAGTGAAAAATGAATAGCTAGTTCATTTTTCCTCAACGGATGCTTCATCAGAATTGGAAATGAATAGGGTTGACTCTAGATACATGATAGAACTTGCTGTGATTTCTATGCACTAAATTCCATAATTATGTATGCATCCATAATTACGTAGTTCCTTGCACAGTCCGCACAGTTCGTTTTGTAATGTTGTGGGGAAGGATATCAAACTTGTGATGACAGTGACTAGACTACCATATGGTCCTTTCAATTAGATCAACAGAGGATCTTCTTAATTAGGCCACCAAGGAGTCCTTTCAGCTATATCATCACATGATGTTCCTAACCAGATTTTTGGATCAATCTGTTTAACTAGACCACTCAAGGGGTCTAATTATGAAGCAGTACTTTATAATCCAAGGGACTTATCTACAACGTAGAAGTCCATTAAGGATTTTAGATAGTACCTTTGGGTATCCTACTATGAAATCTCTTGTACAAGGATATGTAAGATTCTACGCGGATTTGGATAACATAATTTGGATCACACGACACATAAAAGGAAACACATAAGTACATAACCACATAATTGTTTAATTGTTATTATCTTGTTATTGATTGCTATTAACTTGGCGCCTCGTACTTTGTTTCTCTTGGAAGAAACGGGTACTTAGGATTTTCGTGGAAAACGCAAGAGATCAAACATTCGAAGAAATTTGGGGGTAGTCTGTTCTTCAAGGAATACGGTTCCTTGATTGTTGGTATTGTAGAGGATATGTTTATACATGCAATCACATAAACATATTGAAATGTAAATAAAGATTTATTTATAAACAACAATAACAACAACAGCTGTTTCATAGATTTTGGCAACAAAAGAAAATAATACACAAGGCTTGATTATTTTCTAAACAGCGTTGTCTCATGTCGGTCAGATACTCATCTCTGCGCTGGATTTGTATTAGCAAGCCTTGGGCAACTCCTACGAAAATGGCCCATCTCGCCACAGTTGTAGCAAGACCCTGGTGGAAAACGAGCTTGAGCAGGATTGTTGCCAGCTTGATTTGGTGCAGCTGCGGTTAGGCAAACCCTCGCTGTATGACCTATAAGTCCGCAAACTTGGCATGTGTGGCACTTCACACCAGCATGATGATGTAGGCCACATGGGTTGCACAAGGGTGCAGTTCCGTTGTAGGGTTTCCTGGCAGGGGGTTGAGCTGGTTGGTTGGGGACGGCTTGACCATTGTGAGCGACCACGGCAAAGTTCTGAGAAGCCTTTCGCTTCTTTGACTTTTTAGGGGATCCAGTCTGTTCATCGATGGTCTTTGATTCCTCGATCGGTTTCTTGTCACCTTTTCGGAAAAGTTTTCTTTTCCTGATCTTTGATTCAGTCAAGGTTGCAGATAGCTCAATGGCCTGCCTAACAGTAGTAGGGTTGCTACCAGTCACAATGTCTTGTATTGAGTCAGGGAGGCCATCAATGTATTTTTCGATTGCCTTATCCAAAGGCGTGACCATGTTTGGGCATAACAGACTTAACTCCTCATAACGGTCCGTGTAGGCTCGATGCTCACCGCTATCTTGCTTCAAATCATTAAACTCCCTTTCTAAAGCCCTTAGCTCTTGACGAGGACAGAATTCCCTCATCATAAGAGCCCTAAGTTCGGCCCAAGTCTGTGCTAGAGAAACCTCAGCACCACGGTCTCTCATCACCCCGTTCCACCATGTGAGAGCCCTCTTCTGAAACACACTCGAAGAAAACTCGACCTTGCGATTGTCGGGACACTGCATGTGGCGGAAAGTATTCTCAATGCTCTCGAACCATTGAAGAAGCCCAGTTGCTCCTTCAGAACCACTAAACTTGAGTGGCTTAGCCGAATTGAAACTCTTGAAATTGCATGGAGCATGATTGTTGTTATTGGCTTGGTTCCATTGAGCAAAGAGGTTTGGGAATTGAGCAACCATTTGCTGCGCAATAATTTCTGCCAGTTCGGCAGTCGCTATCTGGTGTTCGCGTCGAGGAGGCATTCTAAAAGAGGAAACATGAAAGGAAACGAATGAGAGAATTAGACAAAAAGAGTGAGATGAAACAAATCTGATGAAAGCAAGGATAGTGGTCATTTGTTTGTTACCACAATGTAAACAAACGACACACAGTGACTAATCAAAGTAAATGGGTTAGAAATAATGTATCGCGAAGACATGCTCGCCTATAAGTGAACACTCATCCCAAGAATTCCCAGGTAAGCACAACTGGTCTCGTGTCTGATGAGATGTATACGAAGTGCTTGCCTAGACAGAAAACCCAGAATACAGGCATTCACCCTTCCAGTTTGCACGTGTTCACATTATTTAAAACCCAAAGCCTTGACGAGATTTTAAAAACTCAAAGGGGTTCAAAACCTTACAAAAGAGGGTTCAAAACCTAGTAATCAATCATCCTAGAACAGATGATTAGTTTTCAAAGCAGATTCGGAAATGATGTTCTCGTTGTGGTAGCTGCCTAAAGATAGGCAACGGTATTGTTTTATGACTAAACGCAAGTAAACTCGCGTTAGGGTCCTAAGAAGGTTATAGACTAGGTCAAAGCATTACTAATAACCTAATTCCCTATAACCATGGGCTCTGATACCAACTTTTCTGTCACACCCCGACCACGTAGGACAACCAAACGTGGCGGAAACGTCGGGGAGTGTTGTAACAGAATCATTGTTTCATAACACATGGAAATTGAAATATTTTTTTATTGATTAAAAGTGTTACAATGTCTTAACAAACAAAGAAGTACAACATAATTAACTAGTCTTGCATCTTTTAATGTCACTAAAGTCCAAGTCTGCCTATGTGTATCTTGATCACCTTATGCAAGAGCTCCTGAAAAACACATGTGAAAATAGGTACGTCAGCATAAAAATGCATGTGAGATACATAGGTTTTGTGAAAATAGGAATCATGACTTATTGTTAAAGAAAATGTTTAGTCATGAACCTTGTAATTTGCTTTGTCTTGTAAATCATTTGAAAAGTGATAAGTAAACCAAATGATATATATGTATAAAAAAATTGTGCATGGTTAAGTGAATAACCATGTGAAATGAGTTTGTATAAGTTAAGTTCTTTGTAAAACAATGTTTATGTGTAGATGTATTGTAGATGTAATATGTCTAAACTGAAATGGTTTAAATAACACTACAATATGTAATACCATACAAACACTTATATATAGGAAGTACCAGCGGCGTATCCACCATGCTTGTATCATATTACACATGCCTTGTTACTTAAATCACTTACCAAAACAACCACCAAGATGTAATGTATATGTTTAGTCAATTGTCTATTGTCAAATATAAATCATGTCAATGGATACAAACGGTTCAACAGTTACAAACGGTTCACACGGTTCAACGGTTACAAACGGTTCATATAATCAAAGGGTTACGACGGTTCTCATGGTTCAACGGTTCTCATGGTTCAACGGTTACAAACGGTAGTATAATGTGTTCATATGCTGGATGAGCATATGCAACAGAAATGCAATGTAAAACAATGTACTAAGTATGCACGTAATAGACATACATAGCATAAGTGTAATGTAAAACAATGTACTAAGTATGCACACAATGGGCGTACATAGCATGAAATGTATTGTAAAGTGATGTACTAAGTATGCACACAATGGACGTGTCACACCCCCAAAATCCACACGCGGAGTACCACCGCTTGGAGGCGTGACATGACCAGGATCAAGCCATCAATCATGTCAAACATAGTAATTAAGTGTAAAAGTAGGAAAATGCAATTCATCTTGACATGACCGATGTTCATAACCAAACGTTGTTTAAGTAGCGGAAGCATAATAATGAAAACCCAAAGTAAGTTATAAGTTCAAATATCGTCTACGATCCGTATCCCACAACGACCTGCTCCTTCCTGTGCAAGCTCCATATGTACCTAAGGTCCTGCAAGGCATGTAACAGAGAGTCAACAACTAGTTGAGCGAGTTCACAGTTGGTTATTTAGTTATCATGTTCATTTCGTAAATCGTATCTTCGATTTGTAATCAGGTATCGTATGTAATAGCATCGCGGCCCTCGAGGCATGTTTGCGAAGTTTAGTGGGAGTTTCCCATGTTTTCTAGACTAGTTATATTTGTATCGCGGCCCTCCAGGCATGTTTGCGAAGATTAAAGTATAGTTCGCGGCCATTCCAGGCATGTTTGCGAAGATCGTTTTAGTATAGTTCGCGGCCATTCCAGGCATGTTTGCGAAGATCGTTCAAGTATAGTTAAGGTTGTTGTCCTACCCAAGGAGGACGAACGTACGTATTCTACCCAAGGAGAATACGCAGGATTAATATTGGCATCCTACCCATGGAGGATGGCGGTACATATCCTACCCAAGAAGGATATGTAGGTTCCTTTTAATTTCTTTAACCCATTCCCAACCACCGGGAATCCCATGCCTTAGAAAGTGTGTGAACTCACCTGAGTTTGCTCGGTATGCTAAGTATGTGCTCAAAGTAAGTCAATCACGTCCTAAAGTATGCACGTATGTGAAATCAGTTTGTGTCCAAGTTATGCACGTATAAACATGTGGCACGTAAACACATTCATATACCAGATGGTCACACTTAACAGCAGTCAAATATTCCAGTTAGCATTTAACAGAATTAACTCAAGTTACTGCACAGATCAGCTATTCGGCGAAACACGCATGTTGGCGAAACACAGATAGTGGCGAAACACATAGTGACGAAACACATATAGTGACGAAACACATTCTGTTTCGTCGAGGTGTCCCCTGGCGAAACAGAACTTCTGATTCGTCGACTACTCTTGGCGAAACACATTCTGTTTCGCCGAGGGTTCTGTTTCGTCGGATGTCAATTTCGCAGACATCAGTAACAGCAGATTCGGATAACACAGAAACCCTAATCGCCGATACAGCAGTATTTACAGAAAACGTTCAATCCTCGCTCAATATAATGAGTCTTATGTTACTAACCATTAATCTAAACATCTCAACCGAAGCATCAATGAAACAGGGATCATATCATCATTCATCATCAATAAAATCATGTAATCATCACAAAACAACACTCATACAATCCATACTCTATGCATACCCGCTAACATGCACAATCATTGAGAGGTTCATGAAACCCTAAGTATTCACCATACACATATACTCCTATAATCCAGAAATCAAGCATATACACAACATGTATAAAGAAAACAAAGAACAAAGAAACCGATTAGACGAGCACGCACTAACCGAGATATCCGGGATGAACAAGGGAGGATTCGAGAGAGAAAGATGATGGTGGGAGATAGTTATCGCCTTTTCAAAGTGGAGAGTTCTAGGGTTTCTATTTTTGTTCAAAGTGTGAAACAGGGAGTCGGTTCACGCTAATATGAACGAATTACCGTTCTGGGCCCTTAATGGGCTTCGCGAATCAGTGGGCCGGCGAAACAAATCAGTTTCGTCGTGAAGTTCTATGGCGAAACACACTGTTTCGTCGAGTTTCTTGATGGCGAAACACATCTGTTTCGTCGGGTCCTTTCGTGTTTTAAACAGTTTAAGTTTTCAACAGGTGTTTCATGTTATGCAACCAAACACAAAATCATACAAACACAATGCGTTTTATTATAATATAACGTGTACAGTTACAAGTTAAACAAGTCAAACAACTACACAGTCAAAGTCAACGTGCACTAAATGCGAAAAAAAAAAGAAAGTCGGAAACTCGAGTTGTCACATTATCCCCAACTTGAAAGAAATTTCGTCCCGAAATTTAGCATGCGGTTACTGAGGAAGCTAGGTGAGTTATCGTTTACTGGTTTTCCTGGGGTGTCACATCATCCCCCCGTTGAGTTGGGATTTCATCCCGAACTTCTGTAGTAGCTTCAGCCTCAGTAGTAGTTGCATTGTTTTCGAACAACTGGGGATATTTGAGTTCCATTTGGTCTTCGCGTTCCCAGGTAAACTCTGGGCCACGACGGGAGTTCCAACGAACTCGAACAAGTGGTATTCTGGTGTTCTTGAGGACCTTAACATCCCGGTCCGTGATTTCAACTGGTTCCTCGACGAAATGCAATTGTTCGTCGATAGTGAGCTCCTTCAGAGGAACTATGTAAGTCTCATCTGACTGAAACTTCTTCAGATTCGACACGTGAAAGACGTTGTGAACTGCACTGAGTTCAGCTGGTAAGTTCAGTCTGTAGGCCACTTTGCCTATTTTCTCAATGACTTCAAATGGTCCAACATATCGTGGATTGAGTTTGCCTCGTTTGCCAAAACGAACAACACCCTTCCAGGGTGAAACTTTGAGTAGTGCTTGATCCCCAACTTGGAATTCGAGTATTTTCCTGTCTTTATCGGCGTATACTTTCTGACGGTCACGTGCTGCCGCCATGCGTTGTCGTATTTGAGAAATCTTTTCAGTAGTATCAACTACCATTTCTGGACCTGTGATCTGACTGTCACCCACCTCTGCCCAACAAAGAGGTGATCGGCATTTACGCCCGTACAATGCCTCAAATGGAGCAGCTTTAATGCTGGTGTGGTAACTGTTGTTGTATGAAAATTCCACAAGTGGCAGATGCTTTTCCCAGCCCTTGCCAAAGTCAATTACGCACGCCCGAAGCATGTCTTCTAGAGTTTGAATAGTGCGCTCAGACTGCCCATCTGTCTGAGGATGATAAGCTGTGCTCATGTCTAATCGAGAGCCGAAAGATTTGTGCATTGCTTGCCACAGTTCTGAAGTAAAACGTGCATCACGATCAGAGATAATAGATGTGGGCACCCCGTGCCTCGAGACAACTTCCTTAAGGTATACGTCTGCTAGAGTGGAGAACTTATCCGTTTCCTTGATAGCCAAGAAGTGAGCAGACTTTGTGAGTCGATCCACGATCACCCAAATAGTATCATTTCCGCGCTGAGATCTAGGTAAGCCGGTAACAAAATCCATGGAAATTTGCTCCCATTTCCATTGTGGTATCTCAGGTTGTTGGAGTGGGCCTGATGGTTTCTGATATTCTGCTTTGACTCTCGCACAAGTCAAACACTTGCTAACGTAAGTTGCTACGTGGGCCTTCATGCTAGGCCACCAATATGTAGTTCTGAGGTCGTGGTACATCTTATCTGAACCAGGATGTACTGAGTAGCGAGACTTATGAGCTTCATCCATTACAAGTTCGCGTAAACTACCATAGAGTGGGACCCATATGCGTCCGGTTACATAATAGGCGCCGTCTGCCCTTTGTTCTAACCGTTGCCTTGAGCCGCGTAGAGCTTCAGCCCTGACGTTTTCTGGTTTCAATGCTTCTACCTGAGCATCTCGTATCTGTGAAGGAAGACTAGACTGAATAGTGAGTTGCAACGCTCGTACACGCCTAGGTATAGTATCCTTTCGACTAAGGGCGTCGGCCACCACATTGGCCTTGCCTGGATGGTACTTTATAGCACATTCGTAATCGTTCAGTAACTCGACCCATCGACGTTGTCGCATGTTCAAATCTTTCTGCTTGAAAATATATTCGAGGCTCCTGTGATCAGTGTAGATGGTGCACTTGGTGCCATACAGGTAATGTCGCCATATCTTGAGCGCAAAAACAACAGCTCCAAGCTCTAAATCGTGCGTAGTGTAATTCCGTTCGTGAATCTTAAGTTGGCACGAAGCATAAGCAATGACTTTATCCCGCTGCATCAACACACATCCAAGACCTTGGATAGATGCATCACAGTAGACTACAAAATCGTCCGTGCCTTCAGGCAATGACAGGATAGGTGCGCTACAAAGTCTATCCTTTAAATGCTGAAACGCTGTATCCTGTGTATCACTCCAACGGTAAGCAATACCTTTCTGTGTCAGTAATGTAAGCGGCTGTGCAATCTTTGAGAAGTCTTTGATGAACCGTCTGTAATAACCCGCCAAACCCAAGAATTGGCGTATTTCGGTTGGTGTGCTCGGTGCAGGCCAGTTCTTGATCGAATCTACCTTGGATGGATCAACATGAATCCCATCCTTGTTTACCACGTGGCCTAGAAAGTGAACTTCACGAAGCCAGAAGTCGCATTTTGAAAACTTAGCGTACAGCTGTTCTGTTCGAAGGAGTTCCAGAATAAGTCGTAAATGCTGTTCGTGTTCCTCCCGATTCTTCGAATAAATTAGGATGTCATCAATAAAAACAATAACAAACTTGTCAAGATAAGGTTTGCACACCCTGTTCATAAGATCCATGAAAACCGCAGGCGCGTTCGTTAGCCCGAATGGCATGACCAAAAACTCGTAATGGCCGTAGCGAGTTCTGAATGCTGTTTTGGAGACGTCCTCATCCCGGACTCTCAGTTGATGGTAACCTGACCTCAGGTCAATCTTTGAGTAATAGCTCGACCCTTGCAACTGGTCGAATAAGTCGTCGATACGTGGAAGTGGATAGCGATTCTTCACGGTCACCTTGTTCAGTTCGCGGTAGTCTATGCACATACGAAAGGTACCGTCTTTCTTCTTTACAAATAATACTGGAGCTCCCCATGGCGAAGAGCTAGGACGTATGAAACCCTTTTCCAACAGTTCTTGCAATTGCTTAGACAGTTCTTCCAGTTCAGTTGGTGCTAAGCGATAAGGTGCTCGAGCTATAGGTGCTGCTCCTGGAGCTAGCTCGATCTGAAATTCGACCTGGCGATGGGGCGGTAGCCCAGGTAACTCTTCAGGAAACACCTGAGGAAAGTCGCGTACTACAGGAATATCCCCAATCTTTTTCTCTGTCGTCGATGTATCAGTAACGAGTGCTAAGATAGCTATGTGGCCCTTTCGCAGACACTTCTGCGCCTTCAAAAAGGAGATGACGCCACTCACGACACCACTCTTGTCGCCTTGGACTTCGAGAGGTTCCTTGCCAGAACGAGGAATACGAATGATCTTCTCCTTGCATAGGATCTCTGCTTGTTGTTGGGATAACCAATCCATACCAATGACAATGTCGAAACTACTCAGAGTTATAGGAATGAGATCGATAGAGAAAGTCTGACCAGCGAGGATAAGATTACAACCCTGAACTATGTGTGTGGCCTCTAGACTTTTACCGTTAGCTAACTCTACGACATGTTTGGTGTTCAAAAGCGTTGGCGCGCGTTTAAGCATTTGACTAACGTTCAGAGACATATAACTGGTATCCGCACCCGAATCAAATAATACGGTAACATAAAAGTCGTCGAGAAGAAACTTACCCATAACCACATTAGGATCGTTCCTTGCGTCACTCTGACCAATCACAAACATACGACCTTTGCACCATTGTTATTGTTGTTTCCCCCATTGTTGTTCCCAGTGCCCTGATTATTGTTGTTGTTGTTCCCATTTCCCTGGTTGTTGTTGTTCTGGTTTCGGTTTAACTGTGGGCAGTGTCTTTTGAAGTGACCTTCAGCACCACAATGAAAACATCCCTTGTTACCCTGTTGTTGGTTCTGTTGCGTTTGCTGCTGCTGTTGATTCTGAGTTACAGGCCGTGGGCTCCTACAGTCCTTGGCCTCATGGCCCATCCTGAGGCACCTCCGACAACGACCCTTGTTGCACTGGCCACTGTGATGCCTATTACAGTTGTTACACTTTGGGAGGTTCCCTTGATACACACCCTGCCTGTGACTGCCCGAGGATTGCTGACTAGGGCTCTGATAGTTGTCAGTCTTTCGCTGCTGAACTTGAGACTGTACTAAAGCTGAACCTTTGCTGGAATCCTCCTCCCATTTTCTCTTGTTAACACTGGGGGTAGCAGGAGTAACTGGAGTGGTAGCGGTAGTAGTAGCGCTGATACGTTTAGGCAGCCTGTTCTGTTCCACTGCCTGATCGGTGAGGCGATGAGCTAGCTTGACGATCTGTTGAATAGTGCCAAGGTTCGCTGAGGTTACGTGACTTTGAATTTCCGGCACCAGACCATTGAGATACAGTTCGATACACTTAATGGGAGGGTCCACCATAGTAGGACACAGAATAGCCAACTCATTCGATCTTCTGGTGTACGCTTCGATTTCTGACCCCGTCATTTTCAAATGGTAAAACTCTACCTCCAGCTTATGAATATCATCACGGCTACAGTATTCCTCTTTAATCAAATCCTTGAAATCATTCCAGGGTGTGGCGTTAGCAACAGCCAACCCTAACATCTGCACTTGCGCATTCCACCAAGTCAGTGCAATGCCTTCTAGAGTACCAGTGGCGTATTTCACCTTACTAGCCTCGGGTCATTCGCATAATCGAAGTCCGATTCGAGTTCCTCGAACTTAACGGAGGAGTCCAACAGCTCCTTCAGTGTCGTTGAAAGTAGTAGGACGACAGTCCATAAAAAGTCGTGTATATGCATACAGGTGGCTGAGCGTGTTGACTTGTCGTGTGCGTAAGAGTAATCAACATTGAGCACAAGTGTTGAGTTACGAGAGTAGGATCTAAAAATCCTAGAGTAAGTGGCGATGGCAGGTTACACCTCCTGCCTGGGCAGCTGCAAGTGCTGCAGTGACTTGTTCAGTGATCGAAGCCGCCAACTGGGCTTGAGTTAGGTTAACGCGTCCACACATGATCTTGACATCAAGGAGAACATGTGGGTGAGAGGTTCGCGAATAGTGCGAAGAGAGTGAGCACACAAGTATTCTCAAGCAACAACATATAGTAGGTTCTGTACTCTAAGCATACCGCGAGCAAAGTTCTATGTAGTTCTAGCATGTAGGTAAAGTAACATGAATAGTAGTACCTATGATGTTGAGCCTTGCACGTGGAGCGAAGCGTCGTTGTGGATCGTTGAGAGCACTGTTCTGGTTATAGTCTGGTTTTAACAAAATCATTTTCCCTTTATTAAAACCGAGTTCTCTATAACCAATGGCTCTGATACCAATCTGTCACACCCCCAAAATCCACACGCGGAGTACCACCGCTTGGAGGCGTGACATGACCAGGATCAAGCCATTAATCATGTCAAACATAGTAATTAAGTGTAAAAGTAGGAAAATGCAATTCATCTTGACATGGCCGATGTTCATAACCAAACGTTGTTTAAGTAGCGGAAGCATAATAATGAAAACCCAAAGTAAGTTATAAGTTCAAATATCGTCTACGATCCGTATCCCACAACGACCTGCTCCTTCCTGTGCAAGCTCCATATGTACCTAAGGTCCTGCAAGGCATGTAACAGAGAGTCAACAACTAGTTGAGCGAGTTCACAGTTGGTTATTTAGTTATCATGTTCATTTCGTAAATCGTATGTTCGATTTGTAATCAGGTATCGTATGTAATAGCATCGCGGCCCTCGAGGCATGTTTGCGAAATTTAGTGGGAGTTTCCCATGTTTTCTAGACTAGTTATATTTGTATCGCGGCCCTCCAGGCATGTTTGCGAAGATTAAAGTATAGTTCGCGGCCATTCCAGGCATGTTTGCGAAGATCGTTTTAGTATAGTTCGCGGCCATTCCAGGCATGTTTGCGAAGATCGTTCAAGTATAGTTAAGGTTGTTGTCCTACCCAAGGAGGACGAACGTACGTATTCTACCCAAGGAGAATACGCAGGATTAATATTGGCATCCTACCCATGGAGGATGGCGGTACATATCCTACCCAAGAAGGATATGTAGGTTCCTTTTAATTTCTTTAACCCATTCCCAACCACCGGGAATCCCATGCCTTAGAAAGTGTGTGAACTCACCTGAGTTTGCTCGGTATGCTAAGTATGTGCTCAAAGTAAGTCAATCACGTCCTAAAGTATGCACGTATGTGAAATCAGTTTGTGTCCAAGTTATGCACGTATAAACATGTGGCACGTAAACACATTCATATACCAGATGGTCACACTTAACAGCAGTCAAATATTCCAGTTAGCATTTAACAGAATTAACTCAAGTTACTGCACAGATCAGCTACTCGGCGAAACACGCATGTTGGCGAAACACAGATAGTGGCGAAACACATAGTGACGAAACACATATAGTGACGAAACACATTCTGTTTCGTCGAGGTGTCCCCTGGCGAAACAGAACTTCTGATTCGTCGACTACTCTTGGCGAAACACATTCTGTTTCGCCGAGGGTTCTGTTTCGTCGGACGTCAATTTCGCAGACATCAGTAACAGCAGATTCGGATAACACAGAAACCCTAATCGCCGATACAGCAGTATTTACAGAAAACGTTCAATCCTCGCTCAATATAATGAGTCTTATGTTACTAACCATTAATCTAAACATCTCAACCGAAGCATCAATGAAACAGGGATCATATCATCATTCATCATCAATAAAATCATGTAATCATCACAAAACAACACTCATACAATCCATACTCTATGCATACCCGCTAACATGCACAATCATTGAGAGGTTCATGAAACCCTAAGTATTCACCATACACATATACTCCTATAATCCAGAAATCAAGCATATACACAACATGTATAAAGAAAACAAAGAACAAAGAAACCGATTAGATGAGCACGCACTAACCGAGATATCCGGGATGAACAAGGGAGGATTCGAGAGAGAAAGATGATGGTGGGAGATAGTTATCGCCTTTTCAAAGTGGAGAGTTCTAGGGTTTCTATTTTTGTTCAAAGTGTGAAACAGGGAGTCGGTTCACGCTAATATGAACGAATTACCGTTCTGGGCCCTTAATGGGCTTCGCGAATCAGTGGGCCAGCGAAACAAATCAGTTTCGTCGTGAAGTTCTATGGCGAAACACACTGTTTCGTCGAGTTGCTTGATGGCGAAACACATCTGTTTCGTCGGGTCCTTTCGTGTTTTAAACAGTTTAAGTTTTCAACAGGTGTTTCATGTTATGCAACCAAACACAAAATCATACAAACACAATGCGTTTTATTATAATATAACGTGTACAGTTACAAGTTAAACAAGTCAAACAACTACACAGTCAAAGTCAACGTGCACTAAATGCGAAAAAAAAAAGAAAGTCGGAAACTCGAGTTGTCACAGGACGTACATAGCATGAAATGTAATGTAAAACAATGTACTATAAGTGTACTATTGAACATAGCATGTATATGATGTGAGAACATGGAAAGCATGAAAGTAACAAGTAGGCACATGTGTTTCACCCCAAAACAGTTTGGAAAACAGTAAAAGAGGGGTCTATGTACTCATTTTAGATTGCTCAGAAGTCCTAAGATAACCACCAAGCAATGCTAGAGATCACGGAATCAAACGGCACCTAGTATAGGTAACTACGTTAATAAACCGGACCTAAATCGGAGGATCGGATAGAATGAGGGTTCGTAAACCAAACGAGTATAGAGACTCGTGTCATATGGTTTAACAAAGCCTACATACTAAATGAAACCTAACATAACTGCTTTCGACCCATTACGACCTGTTTAGGTAGCTTATGCTACTTTAACGCGTCATTCGCGTAAAACGCGTTCGGACCGCCTAACTAGTCCTATGACAAGTAGAATATGCCTAATCATGTTACATAATCAGTTATGTGACAAAGGTTTAGGTTACATATGCTTAATTACCAATTATACATGAAAAGGGTATTCTGGTAATTTACCTAAGGCATATATACTACTTATCATACAACTACTTAAACGAAGCGACCATAAGGTATAACCTCGGAAGGTTATTCCCTATATACTATGGTCACCTAATGTATTTGGTCGGATCTTAATGATCGACCAAACTGGGTCGGGTTCGAAGATATAAGCGATTTATTAGATCGCTTACCCTTACGACCCTAGACAACGTGGTAATCAGTAGGCATAGTCACAAAGGACTATAACCATCGTGATTACAATCACGTTGTGAAGTTCAAACGAACTTCACATTGACCATAACTGGTCAACGCAGAAAGTCAAACAAAGTTTGACTTTCGGACTCGAAAAGCAGGAAAAGAACGAAGGAATACTTACGAAGGGTCCCTGAATGCTAATCTAGATCAAAATAGCTCAGGTATGAAACAAAGGTTTCAACTTAGAGCACATTAGATCAGATTCTAGTGGGTTTTGAAGTTAAGTGGGTTGGGTATTTATAGTATTTCCCGAACCGTTAAGATCTTTTCTCGAATATCGTGCTTCGATCTATGCCATACACTTGCACACATGGTATTGTAATACCATGTGCCATCCAAAACCAGCCCATAGTATTGATAAAAACATGTGCACAAAGTGAAACGGACCAGATTCGATGTTTCTGCATGTTTTCTGTCCAGGTTAGGCAGTCGCGTAGCGCTACTGCAAAGGCATTAGGCAGTCGCGCTACGCTAGCATGCACCAGTTTCAGAAATGTTTCAAAAGTGGCAGAAATGGTCCCTGCAGCCCGTTTAAGCTATTTTCGATGCGTTTGAACCCCGTTAACCTCATTTCAAGGCTCTAAAATGAAGTTAAAGTATAGGGAACTCAAAATATGCTCAAAAATATCTCGGATGTCGGTTCGTTTGGCCGTACGATCGCGATGTTCGCTTAATTACGACGGAATGTGCATAAGCGCGAAAAACGATCCAAATGACACAACGAATGGATTTTTGACAAGCCAAACAGTAAAATAAAATATTTTAGTGCTTACATAAATTTTTGGATGTCCAGATGTATTCAGAACGTAAGTTATGCGCGAAAATGCAAACTCGTGCACTTTTTGACACTTTTAGTCCCTGAATGACCCTAAAGTTTATTTTAGCACACCGAACCCCTCAAAGCCTATTTCTAAGCTATATAAAGGATATTTATGGTATGTTTAACTTATGGTCATGTTCCAGAATGTCTGTTCCAGTATGAATCGTCATACTTTCGCAGTTTGTCAAGTTTAGTCCCTGTAAGCGAATTAACTTGTTTTTGGCATACCAAAGCCTTCAAAACTTATTTCTAATTTATGCAAGGGTTATTTAAGGTATGTTAAGCTTGTGTCACTATTCCAGAGTGTTTGTTGTATTAAACTGGTTATATTTACGCATCGGTGCGCGTATAACCTTCCAGAAAGCGATTTAGAGCTTGAAATCGAACAAGAGTTGATATGTGCAAACGATACACATATTTATACAAGTCCAAAGTATGAAACACAATATTTCATTGATTTGGTATTTGTTTGCTGGTCGCAGTGACACAGGTGTCACACCCCTATCCCTATTTTAGACGTCAATTATGATTTGATCAGAACGTACCAGTCGTGTATTATAGTGTAGCTGATCGCCTTGATGAACGATCTAAATCACAGAACCCACCATCATCGGATCGATTGCAAAATCGAATTGGAACAGCGTACCATTATATTGAAGTCGAGTACCAGCAGCAATTTGGTACACAAAATGAACCAATATGGAATTCGCGGGACTCTGAGCGATTTATGTGACTATGAATCAGAACGTGCAACCACCGACGTGCAGGTTGTAAAACTGACCGAACCATCGTCAACAGCCTCTCTCTCTCTTCAACGCTCTCTCTCTACGCGTCCTTCTGTTGGAACGTTTTTCACCAACGCCAAAAGAAGCCATTTTAGTTCAGCCTGAAGTTCTGCTCAACAGGGTTGCCTCTGATGTTATGAACCTATTACATCAGCCAAACGCGAAGCGACACTAACAAAAAGCAAACATATATCTAATTGACAAAACAAAGCACCGGTCACAGTAGTTAGAGAAGCATCACATACTCGTTAGATGAGTAAATATACTAAACTAATTCACAAATCAAGCACAAATTCTAATACCTAAACGAAAAATTGAACCTTATAAAGAACGTGACTGACGGTTAGCAGAGGCATTTCCGTAATTCCCAATCTCCCGTCGGAATCTCCTCCATCTCTTCCCTCCACGCCTCTGGCTGGCCATATTCCGGGTTTTGAGACTCACACTGGTCTTTTAGGGTTGGTAATCCACTAGAATGTCGAGCGAATCCTAGAAGCCACAGCCGTGATGGTTGCCTTCAACCACCACCATGGGTGGCCGGTCGGAGACGTGGCCGGTTTTTCCATCACTGCCACTCTTCTCTCTGTCCATCGTTGCTCTCTCTCTATCTCTCTCTCTTACTACGAAAGAAAATGGAAAATGGCAAACGGAACCCTTAACCACCACCGTCTTCTACCGTTTGACGCGTGAAACCACCCGACCATCATCACCGCCAAGAGGGTGGCCAGCTGGAGACGACGACTCCATGGGTGGCCGGTCGGAGACGTGGCCAGTTTTTCCATCAAAGCCGCCTCTCTCTCTGTCCATCGCTGCTCTCTCTCTCTTATTCCTCTCTATAAGCCCTAATCTGTGTTCATATAGCCAAAGAAAAGAGGATGGGAAGCGTTGGAGTTTGGTATTAAATCCCTAAATTGCCCTTTGTTACTGTTCAAAGACTTCAATTATTAATATGTGTATAATATAATGATACTTGACAAGATATTCCACTAAAACACATCCTTAATATCTAAAAACATAAATCTCAAAGTTTTTAAGAAAATGCATAAAAGTAATATTCCAATAAATGTCATTACTTTAAAAAAATTAAAAACAGTATTCCGAAAAGTGTCCAATTTTTATTTATTTATTATTTTTTTTTGTAGTGAGTAAAATGGTAGGATGTGACAGGTGTGGTATTATCTTATATGGCCTTACCAGATACCATTCCAATTTAACTTATCAGGTTCTTGGACTTATCACATTGATGTTATTTGTTAGGAAGGTCTTCAATTGAAAAGTCTTTAGAAGGAAAGAGAGAAGAAATTATAGTGTATTTCCCATTCTATTGAAAAGTATTTAGAAATTATAGTGTATTTCTCATGCCTTGGAACAAAAACACACACACAAAAAAGATGTGGATGCAAAGTAAGGTGCAAAGAAAAGGGGTAAGATATCTTAGGTGTATTTATTTTTAATAGACAATATCATGGAGCCTATTTTCTTTAAATGATTATCAAATAATTACACATTCATACACTTTGAAAGGAAGTCAACTATACTAATTCCTTAATTGTTTATTTTTTTTCTTTATCCTGTCTTACTTTATTTTTTACTTATACCTCTATACTTTGGGCTTTTTCATTAACACCCCTACACTTTGGTTAAGTTTTTCTATATTAGTTTTTTTAACTAAGTTACTTTACTAACCCTGCACTTTAATAAAGTTAATATAGTAAAGTTTAAATACGTTGGTCAACATCCAAAAACTTAGGGCAAAAAATTTCCAATTATATATGTATTTATGATAATCATGCCAGGTCAAATTCTCATCAGTATATTACTTCTTTTGTTGCACCTTGTTTTTTTTTATTATGTTAAAGCAAGTATGTTGCAATAGCTCACAAGAAAGTTGGCTTTGCATCCCACCAGCACCCTAAGTACTCGGGTTCGAACTTGTGGTGGGGTTTATTCTACCTTGTATTCTTTTTACTATTACTCGATTTTTATATGTCTTTGTTATTTTTTTATTTACTTTCTTTAATATCCTTTTATTTTAACTTACAAATTATAATACTCTTGTTATGTTAATGTTTTGTGTGCCGTTCTTGATAAACAATTGCTTTAGTAACTGGCTATGGGTTTATCATGACAGCCGGCCAAAGGCCAAGGGCAATAACCATTCGATGCACAAGCCCAGTTGCTACAAGCCCAGCTGTCACACTTCAACCGATAGAGGAAACATCGAAGTGAGACGAAAACGAGATTGCTCGAGACTTCATAACGTGCTAAGGTGGCAATATTTAAATAACACATTTCATTTCATAGTAAAAAAATGACATTGTCTTGAATTGGAAAGTACAACATTTGCAACTTAAACAATTACATTAATAGAATCACAAATAAGAATTTAAGTGTGTTTCTAAATTCATCCTAAATAGATTTCTTTAAGCGTCAACATACGATTCCTGCAACATGTATAAAAATAAAATCAACAAAACTTGACTAGTATACAAGTTTGAATACATAGCATAAGCATAAAAGATTGTCTCAAATCCAACATGGCAATTTATATACTAAGTTGAAGGTAGCATGCATGACTAACATGTTTGGTGGATTGAGTGATTGTGTGTATTAAAATAAAATCAACAAAACTTGACGAGTATACAAGTTTGATAAATTGCCATGTGGATTCGAGACAATGCTTTGATGCTTATGCTATACTATTTCAAACCTTGTGTACTCGCCTTTGTTTTTGCATTAAACTTTATTTTAAACATGTTACAGGTTGAGGATGATGATGCTATGAAACGAAGTAGCGATGATGCCTAGATACACATTTAGACGTCTTAGGTTTAAATTGTTGTATCAAATTTTGTTTCGTTATGTTATGAACATGTTGTTATTTGAATTTCTATGTAATGTTGACAGTTTGAATTATGAAATGAAAATGGTTGATTTAAATATTGTCACGAATAGTGTTATGAAGTCTCTTGTAATCTATTTCGTCTCATCCTGATGATTCCGCCATCGGTTGGCGTATGCCAGATTGGTATCAGAGCCATAACTATAGGGAATTAGGTAGAATTGCCATGTTCGACCTAGTCTATTGTAGGTGTCACACCCCTTTCTAAGGCGGAAGCACGAGGTGTGATCCTGAAAGGCTCTCATTGTATACGAATGGTAAACATACTACATGATCATAAAATAGCTCCAACATGCCATTGTCATTACATATTCAAAACATAAGTTAAGTTTAGAGTTTACATCACAGAATAAAATATTGTCTGAAAAGTTTACAACTTTATTTAAAAGATAGACATCAAGGTTTGGTTCTTATATCACCACACGGGATGGAGTATAATAACCAAATCCCACAAAATAGGCATAGGAGTCTTGACACGACATGACTAAAACATAAGCGACATCTCGGAGCAAGAGTTAGACTGCACGTTCATCCATTTAGTTACCTGAAATACATGTAAGGTTTGGAAAATCATCAACATAATGTTGGTGTGAATTCATGCAGTTGTGTGAAAACATTTAAGCATTCGTTGTAGAAAACATGGTATGTAATAGTACTGAAATAAGTACTTCTGTAAATGTAAGAAAATCGAGATCGCTAATGGTTTGCAAGGCCATTAACATGTGTAACGACATAGGAAGCCTCCAAACCATAGGCATTTTTACTTGTCGATTCATGACTAGAGACACAAAAGCACTTCTTGGTAAAAGTGTGGCCAAGAGTGTAGTTTTCTGAAACCCATTAAATCTAACCTTTTGTTCCGCGGTCTAGGCATGTAATTGATTAATGGTGCTTACGGCACCCTATACGTCACATGATCTATAGTATCATTCCTTAGTTTTTGTATTCAACATACCATAGTACATGTATTTTTCCCAAGTTTATAAAACAAGTAAAAGTTTAAAAGTGGGGACATGAACTCACAAATTTGCGTATCCTGCGTCGTAAACTTCACCGGTTGGTTTTGTAGCGTGGTGACCTATACGTGTTCTATTAATGTTAGTCACTAGACTTGTATCACATAAGTACAAGTCACCATCTTTTACTTATGCATGTTTTTTGTATGTTGATTCTTTATGAGGGTCGTGCCCTTATTTGTCAGGTTGCACTTTAAGTATATATTGTTTATTTGTAAATATATATTTCACTTCTCAAATATATATTCATTTATAAAGTCTTTCTCAAGGTAATAAGTGTTAAAAATAATATATATTTTTAACTTTTCATGTATGTTACTTATATTATTTTCCCAAAAATAAATATAAGTATTTTGTGAAATAATATTTTCAATATTATTTTTGTACAAATATTCTTAGGAAAGTTTACTTGTATTTTATGTAAATACTTGTGTATTTTGTACTTTTCACCAAAAATCAATACTTTGGTTTTTATTACTTTCCGGAATTATATTTCTTAAAAATAATGTATTTTTAAGACTGTATGAAATATATATTTTGTCACACTATAAAATATATATATGGTTATTCTTGTTATCCACCCGATTTTGTATAAATTCCATTACTTGGTAATGGTTATATATTTGTCCAAGAATTTATATTTAAGTCCATAAGTGTCCATAAATTGTCCAAGTTCAATAATATGTTAATGAATATATTTTCATAAATATATTTTCTTGTATTTGTTCATGTACTTCCTTGTGAGGAATTTTTGTATACTTGTATACTTATGTATTCCCATGTATTTGTATGTGTATTTTGATATTTATACTCCATGGGAGTATTTAGTGTAATTTCAAGTCCCTAATACACTACTACATATAATACACAGACTATATACTTAGCACAAAATTTGCTGACCGCTAAATATATATATTTTCCCTAAAAAAATATACATACTTAATATTAATTTTAACTTGAAGAAATCATCATTTCTTGACTTGAAATTTCACACAAGAACTAGGGAAACCTTGGTAAATATTTTTAGGTGAATTTTTAGGGAGTAATTTTTACCACAACTTATATTTTCTAAGTGTCAAAATTTTATAAAAATTTTGACATAGTTTCCCTTAAAAATGGAGGTTTCCTATGTTTTCAAAACATGTGTTTATTTTCTTTTCAACACCAAAAACAATTTTCAACAATAATCACCAACAATAAACACTAATTTCTTCATATGAAACATCATGGTGAACTTGATTCTTGTTAAAAATGTGTAGTCTTTTAGATCTACACTTTACATAAGATGATCTTTCCAAAAATAAGTGTTCTTGAGTATTTTAAATAAACTTTTATGGAACTTTATTTTACTAACCAACTCATACATGAGTTTAATGTTCTTAAAGTTTGTAAATCATGTTCTAAAACCACTTTTATGTTTATTAGAAAGATCATTATTTTTAACATCATGTTTCACCATGGATCTTTCAAGATCCATACTTAATAACTTTAGATCTTTCATAAACAAGCCTTACGTTAAACTTTTAACAAACTTTTTCATGGGTTTTAGTTTTAAAAATAAGTTCTACATACACTTTATTACTTCAAGATTACAAGTTTATGCAAAAAAATTCATTTTTCAAGTTTACATAATGCTTTATATGTTCATCTTCAAGTTTATCCATGGATCCTTCAAGATCCATGCTTAAACTTGTTAGATCTAAGCTTTTAACAAGCTTAACATACTTGATCTAAACATAAACACAAGATATAACATCAACAACTTCATTACATACACCAAAAATTAATATAATCACTTGTTTTCTTCATGAATATGTTAGATCTTCTCATTTTTAACTTTAAAAGTTAAGTTGTTTAGATGGTGAAACTTGTACATAACATAAACATGAACTAATATAGTGATCAAGAGGCTTACTATTAGCTCTAATTGCTAGGTGTCACACCCCGACCACGTAGAACAACGTAACGTGGCGGAAAACGTCGGGGAGTGTTGTAACAGAATCATTGTTTCATAACACATGGAAATTGAAATATTGTTTTATTGATTAAAGTAGTTACAGTGTCTTGACAATCAAAGAAACATAACATAAATAATTAGTCTTGCATCTTTTATTGTCGCTAAGGCCCAAGTCCGCCTAAGTGTATCTTGATAAATCCTATGCATCATATCCTGAAACACATGTGAAAATAGGTACGTCAGCATAAAAATGCCTGTGAGATACATAGGTTTATGAAAATAGGATTCATGACTTATTGTTTAAGAAAATGTTTAGTCATGAACCTTGTAATTTGATTTGTCTTGTAAATCATTTGAAAAGTGAAAAATAAACCAAATGTTATATATGTATAAAAGAATAATACATGGTTAAGTGAATATGTGACAACCCGCACTAAACCAGGTATCCGTACAACTTAATTAATGATTAATTACTGCTTAATTACTGTGCTTGTTGAAACTAGCTGATAAACTGCTACCTGCATACTGATACATGCACTTACTTGCATCATACTTTATTTGCTGTCACTACATTATTTACATACTGGACCCTAGTGACAAACATGATGCACAAGAAGCACAGTAGCACTAAACGGATACACAGTGAACATGCTGATATAACCAGCATCAGGCAAATACTGCCTCTAAGGCCTGTTAAGAGCCTCAAATAATTTGGCTACACTGGTAGTAAGTGTAGGGATATAAGGGTTGTGGTACCGCGTCTCTAGGAATAAGATACACTGATTCGGATGTGCCAAAAACGTACTTTAAGTACCAAACACAGCACTTTAATAATTAATCCAGCTTCTAGCTGACTAGTAAAGTGTCAGAAAAAAAAAATGAGAAAATAACACTAGACACTTTCTAAAGTGTCGGGAAAACAAATTGTGTCACTAAAAATGTTAATAACGACACTTTAAAGCTTTTGTAACACTTTAACGGATTACTATCCAACCGGACACCCGGACTTTACCCGGAACATGAAAATATTAGTATCTCCACTATTTATATTTTTCTGAGCCAGTTAGGGTCTCTGATTACCCTAACACCCGTCATAACACATAACAGACAACTAACGAAGTTAAATACTTAGTTAACCTATTTAACATAACTAACCTCCTAATTACTTGGTTATAATCGAACCAAGACCCCCCACCCCCCATAACCGATTTCGGTTCCTTTGTAACTAGAAGGGAACATGCAAGTACAAGATGGATTATCATAATCTAGGTTTGTTTAATATCATGAAGACATAAAACCCATTGGGTAATAACACTTGATTTAGTTATAAATACTAGAGATTACACACCATAATTTTCACTAAACACCACTCATCAAAACTCTCTCCCTCTTGCCCTCCCACTCTCGGCCGAACCACCCCAGCCCCATACACCCATATTCGACTTCCATCTTCATCATTCCAAGGTGCTACAAGTGTTAGAGGTTGCGTATTAGGAGCTTTGGTGCAAGCGGAACACGAAGGACCTCTACCGTTAGCTTTTATCCACCCACTTTCCGTCAAGAATCTTCCCTAGCCTTGAGCTAGAGGTATAACACTTAAAACTTGTTCTTGAACATATCTAAAGTGGTTAAAAGAGATTTTGTCGGTTAAATATCGTTAACTTATGTTTTGATGCATTAAAGTCTAGTAAAAACTATAAAAGTGGTGGTTAATAGCTTGTAACTTGTGTAAAAGTTGTAGGACTTGAAATATGTGGTTATTGAGACCCGATCTATGATGTGGTAGCTCAGATCACCGTTTAACCCGACTTTGTAAGATCATGGATCTTCACATAAGCTCGTTTTTGTTTAACACGAGGGTTAAAAAGTGAAGCTCTACCACACAAGATACATGAACTTGTGTAGAAATATATTACTTGTGTAAAAGTGATTTAACCGGTACAATGGTGTTTAAAACTAGCGGATCTACGTATCTGCAAGTGGTATTTTTGAAGAACCACACATTAAAGAAACCATGTATTTTAAAGAAAGGATCTTACACTAACAAATGTGATATTTTTATAAACCACAAGTGTGTAAACACTTGTGAAACGAAAAGATCCGACAAATAACTATTTTTGGGAAAAATGACTAGAAGTTGTAAAGACGGATTTCTCTAAACACGAGGTTTTTACGAGGTCAAAGTTACTTTATATAAAGATCTACATATATAAAGGGGACTTACACTATAGATTCGGAAAAACTGCAAGTTCATGCGATTGTGCGATTTACATACTTATCGACTAGTTTGATGTGTCGGAAATTGTTTGTTTGAATAAAGAAGTTGTTGAATTGATTTGTTAAAAGAAAATGATACGCTTGAAAGCGTGGCCACCTCCAGTTACAGAGGAAACTCTGGCGAAATTTTCTAAAAACCTAACACTTAGGCTTATTTACACAACAAGTGTTAGAACTACTTTTGGACATATTTCGAAACATAAATTTCGCCAGCACTATATTTTACTAAATATTCGGAGGTGGGATTTTCACAAAGACTAACGTGATAAATATATTTGTCACAACACTGTTTATGATTATTTTGTGAAAATACATAAATATTATTTTAGAGTAAAAATAATATTTACAAGCGTTAATGATTCCAAAACTTTACGAACGCTTCCACAAACATATAAGTTACACCGGTAATTACATTACCACACGACTAATAAAACGTAACTTACGCACATGTATTGTATCCCCCATCCTTGGGAAGAAGTATAACTACCAAGTGTATACTGAACATAAACACGAAATAGTTGTCTAACTATTTCCCAAAGACTTAAACTATAAAGCTAAAGCACGGCCATCCGTCTAATAGAATTAGCACTTGTAGGTCGTTGCACAGCTTACTGTATTGGAGACACTTGGTAGAGACGCGCATTCACTGTGAGTTCATGTCCCCCTTTTCTCTAACTGTTTTCAGTTTACTTAACTGCGGGGGTGAAATACATGTTACTATGATTTACGAGTACTTTACAACGGTATGGTTAGCGTAAGGAGGTGTTATTTCGATCATGTGAGTGGATAGGAACAACATGGGGCCATTAGTCCTCATGGAGGGACCGAGGGACAGGAGCGGTAGATCTATCTGAGTGTAGCGAGCCCAGCCCCCGGCCAAACTAGAAACGGACCGTGGGGTGACTTTGTCCACATACAAATGCCGTGGCGAAATCTGCTAGGTTTGAGTCTCCCTATTTGCACTTCACATATGTCAGTGTCCTTGCAAACCATTGGTGATCACAAGTCCCCTTACACTGCTACATACCACAACTATTTTTATACTCACAAGTGTTTTACATACTCACTTACACATGAACTCGCTCAACATTATTGTTGATTTTTCAACTCACATGTATTTCAGGAAATTAAACGGATCTGGCACGGTATGGAACGTTTTCCACTGCATATTGTCATGAAGTCATCAGGTTTTAGGGGATGTGTCTCTTACCTGGACAAGACACAGTCCCTAAATCACGTTTATGTTTATGTTTAAAGTTGTAATGTTTGTTGAACAAGATTATGGTCGTTGAAGTATGCCTTCGTTAAACAATGGTACTGTATGTGATTTTAAAACTTAATGGATGACTTGCATGGTTTTTAAATTCATATAGCTTTGTTATGATTAAGCTATGGTATTAAGAAGTCACACCAAAGTTAACCACGCTTCCGCAAAGCCAGGGTGTGACAGCTTGGTATCAGAGCTCTGATCATAGCGAACTAGGATTCTTTCTCGAGTCTAGACTATGATCACTAGGGCTCTCACGAAAACATTTTTCTGCATACCACTTAAGTCCAGATCCACAACTTTTTACAAACAAATGTTGAGCACATTTTATTAATTATAGGCTCAGCTTGGAGGGCTGAGGATCGATCTGGAGGATCGAGGTGGTCAAGGTAGTTAAGCACGTTGGTTTGTTATAGGATCGATCTGGAGGATCGAGGCTCGGTCTAGGTGACCGAGGTAGTGGGCTAGCAAGGCTAGGAAGAAAAGGCTCAGCTTGGAGGGCTGAGGATCGGTCTGGAGGATCGAGGTTTGGTTTAAGAGAAGGATAGAGCAGTCTTGTAGACTGGATGAAATTGGCTAGTAAGACTAGGAGGATTATGTGATGCCTTACTTGATGACTTATGTGATTACTTGATTTATGATTGACTATTTGTGCATGATTGTGTATATGTTACAGACACATGGATTCTGTAGACACTGGTGGTTCAGGCACCACAGGCCCGAGGCCTATCGTTTCAGACGACATTGAGTCATCGGAGCACGAGGTTTACACGTCCGACTTCACTAGCACAGATGAGGACGATTTCCAGCCTTTTGCACTACCTGACGGTGCTGGCGAGCTCGCAGATGGTCCTATCGCAGGGGATCTACCACTCGCATTGATCCCTGCCCCTATACCGCTTGCTGCGTACCCAGCTTACGATTTACCCATCGACGATGAGGAGGATGATATCGATATGTTTGATGAGGAGCCTTTCGAGGAGGATGCTCAGGGCGAGGCCCTTCCTGCTGCCGATCCCTTATTGATCGCAGACGCACCCGTCCCGGAGTCACCTGTTCACTCCCCAGTCGCGGACTCCTTTGAGTCTGTGGCTTCTGTACCCACACATGCTCATAGTGCGCAGCACTTCTCCCATGGGTCCGATTCTGACCAGGCTTTTTCTGTGGCTCCCATACCCGGATTCGCTTTTGACCATGATGATGAGGGGGATTCCGATCCTATGTTTCCCCCAGGATTTGATCCTAACCGTGATTTAGAGTTTGTCCCGATGGACGAGTTGATGGAGGATCCAGCAGATCCTATTGACCCTTTTGATCCGATTGATCCCGATTTTGATTTTGACATGGCGTTTGATGATCTTGAGCCTGCCATTGCACCTGAGCAGGCAGCTGCCCTTGACCCTTTACCAGAGCATGACCCTGTGCATGCTGATGTACCTTTTGAGCCCATTGCTGATGATTACCACATAGATGTTCCTGTTGATCCCATTGGTCCTTTACCCATTGTTGCTGTACCAGTTGACCCCCCTTTCGAGCACTTGGCACCCGTTCACCCTGTTGTTGCTCCCTTATTTGATCCCGTTCCCCTAGAGCCCGGACATGCACTGTTCGCGGCACATATGGATCCACCGGATGAGTCCGCACAGCACAGTTGGATACCGGCTGATGAGGATGTTCCACCTTTTCCTCCACAGATTCCTGTTGCACCACATGTTGACTTTTCATTTCAGGTTCCTATGTTTGTACCTCCAGCAGGGCCTGGAGAGGGTTCTTCAGCTCACCCTGATGGGCATGTACCGATGCCTATCCCTTTTATGCCTCAGACGTCATTTGTTCCACCCGCTGTTGCACCGTTTCATGTGGCACCTTTCGACCCCACTAGCGAGCCATTTCTTTGGGCACCTGGCTCTGGTATGCCACCCACTGACCCCTACCATGCTTTTCACAGGGGACACACTATTGAGGACGTCTTGATGTCCTTTGTCGCACAGCATGAGTCCCACACACAGCGTATCCAGGAGCTCGAGAGAGCTCGGTTGTCACCTTGTCAGTGTCATGGTCAGACACACTCTCCCCTACAGCCGTTTCGACCATTACCTCCAGATATTGCTGCTCGTCTTTTTACACTGGAGCAGCAGGTTGCCTCTATTATTCGTACTCAGCGAGCCCAGGAGGAGGACTGGCTCCAGTTACGCCGGTTGTTTTATACTCACTTTCCCCCTCCACCACCACCATCTGCATAGAGCTCACCAGTTACTGATTAGATAGACGAGGATGAGAAGACGGCGATTGTTGGATTGCACAGCATTTTGGAGACCACTTTATGATTTTGACTTTTGACATGTACTATATGTTGTATTTAACACTGATCTGTTATGATTTTTGGACAGGGGTGATGTAGCCCCTAGTTGATGGATGATTGTATGACACTATGATGTACTGATACACTTACTCTGTGGTCTTGATGTATGGCAATCGCAGTATTCTCATCATATCTGTTTCGCTTGATTACTTATTTGCATTGTTATGGTATGAGATGTGGATGATTGATATATGTGATGTATTGATGACATGAGATATTACGTGCTATTACTATTACTATATACGTACTTTTCGCTATGGCCTGACCAACGTAAACCATCTTTTAGAAAAGGCCGCCAAGACGCGAACCAAACATGCCAACTAATGAGGCAGAACTCCAGCAGATTATTGCTGCTGCCATAGCACAGTACGCAGCATCTCAGCCAGGAGCAAGCGGAAGTGTTAACCAAGGCAATAACAATCCACCTCACGGTAATACCACGCCATTCGAACCTACCATGAACTAGTTGGAGATTTTAGCGGTGATGCTAATGCCAAACACATGTTTTAACATACGTGCAGGATGCACCTACAAGCAGTTCTTAGACTGCAAACCAGTTAACTTCGATGGCACAGGAGGTGCAGTTGCCTTTACCCGCTGGGCTGAGAAAACCGATTCTGTTTTACGCATGAGCAAGTGTGCAGAGGATCAGCAAGTCACATACATTTCGGGGCTGTTTCTAGATGGAGCCCTATCCTGGTGGAACCTACAAGTGCAAACACTAGGCGAAGCTGCCGCCTACGCCCTGACTTGGGCCGAATTGAAAGAACTGATGCGCAAAAAGTACTGTTCACGCGCAGAAATTCAAAGGTTGGAGACTGAATTTTGGCACTTAAAGATGGATGGACCAAAGGTTGCAGAATACGTCCAAAGGTTTCACGACTTATCTCAAGTGGTTCCTTACATGGTTACGCCTGAGTACAAGCGAATCGAGCGCTTCATTTGGGGTTTGGCTCCCCAAATCATAAGTATGGTAACCTCCTCCAAACCAGCGACTATCACTGAAGCCATCGATTTGAGCGTGGCTCTCACCGAGGAGGCGATTCGTCTAAACAGGTTTGGTGATGTTAAGGCGAAGAAGACAGAGACTCACGTCGAGTCATCAGGGGATAACAAACGAAAGTTCTCAAACTTCAAGCAGGGCGCCAGTGTGGCGTTTAAGAAGGGGAAAACAGCTGGCGGAGGAAAGAAAGGAAAAGGATACCAGGGCACCCAGCCCAAGTGTAACAACTGTCAACGCCACCATACTGGCCATTGTAATGTGAAAGTGTGTGAAGCGTGTGGAAGGCCGGGTCACTCGAAAGATGATTGTTGGGCTAGTGCTGGCCGAGGAGGCCAGGGAGGATTCGGGAACAGAAATGATAACCGTGGTGGAAATGGAAACCGCCCACAAGGAAATTTTGGAGGTAACAGAAATCATGGCAACAATGCTAACCAAGTGGGCGCAGTGAATCGTAATCAGGGGAATGATCAAGCTGGTGGTAATGGACAGAGGCTCGGATGTTATAACTGCGGGGAAATCGGGCATTTTAAGAAGAATTGCCCAACACTGAATCAAGCCCGTGGTAGAGTGTTCCAACTCGAAGCTAGGGAAGCACGCCAGGATCCAAATGTTGTTACTGGTACGTTCCCTATCAATCAACGCTATGCATCCGTTTTATTTGATACTGGTGCCGATTATAGCTTCGTATCGCTAGAATTTAAGAATATGCTTGGGTTAGCCGCTAATAAGTTAGACATTCCCTACTCGATCGAATTAGCTAATGGAAAGTTAGTTGAAGCCAACGAAGTAATCAGAGGCTGTGTGATAGAATTGGGAGAACATGAATTTACTTTGGATCTACTACCAGTCCAATTGGGAAGCTTCGACGTGGTGGTAGGAATGGATTGGTTATCCGGAAACAAGGCTGAGATAGTATGTCACGAGAAAGTTGTTCGTATCCCAACTGATGATGGTGAGACAATTGTGGTTCACGGAGAGAAGCGTGACACACCGCTAAGATTTATCAGCTGCTTGAAAGCAAGGAAGTGTTTACAGAAAGGATGTGTTGCTTTTCTGGCACACATCGTGGATAAGAAGGCTGCCGAGCCAAGGATCGAAGACATCCCTGTCGTAAGGGAGTATCCAGAAGTCTTCCCGGAAGACTTACCCGGACTGCCACCTCAGAGGCAAGTGGAGTTTCACATCGACTTAGTTCCAGGCGCAGCGCCTGTGGCTAAGGCACCGTACAGACTTGCTCCGTCTGAGATGCAGGAACTGTCAACACAACTTCAGGAGTTGTTAGACAAGGGTTTTATCCGACCAAGCTTCTCGCCTTGGGGAGCTCCGGTCTTGTTTGTCAAGAAAAAGGTCGGAAGTTTCCGCATGTGTATTGACTACAGAGAATTAAACAAGCTGACGATCAAGAACAGGTATCCTCTGCCAAGAATTGATGATCTGTTCGACCAACTTCAAGGTTCAAGCTTTTACTCTAAGATCGATCTTCGATCTGGATACCATCAATTAAGGATACAGGAGGAAAGTATCCCGAAAACAGCCTTCCGAACTCGTTATGGACACTACGAGTTCCTCGTTATGCCATTTGGTTTGACAAACGCACCTGCGGTATTCATGGATCTAATGAATAGGGTTTGCAAGCCATACTTGGACAAGTTCGTGATTGTATTCATCGACGACATCTTGATTTACTCAAAGACGAAGGCTGAACACGAATAACATCTTAGAGCCATTTTAGAGCTGCTAAAGAAGGAACAGCTGTACGCCAAATTCTCCAAGTGCGAATTTTGGCTACGCGAAGTCCAATTCCTTGGGCACGTGGTAAATGGGGAAGGAATTCATGTTGATCCCACAAAGATCGAGGCGATCAAGGATTGGGAAACGCCAAGGACGCCAACCGAGATTCGACAATTCTTGGGTTTGGCTGGCTACTATCGAAGGTTCATCGAGGATTTCTCGAAAATCGCTCAACCTTTGACGCTCCTCACGCAGAAGGATAAGACGTTTGATTGGGGAATCAAACAGGAGGAAGCATTTCAGGTATTGATGGATAAGCTTTGTAACGCGCCAATCTTAGCTCTACCAGAAGGTACTGATGACTTTGTGGTATACTGCGACGCATCGCGTCAGGGTTTGGGTTGTGTGTTGATGCAACGCCAAAAGGTCATTGCTTACGCATCACGCCAACTGAAAGTGCACGAAAAGAACTATACCACACACGATTTAGAGCTTGGCGCAGTGGTTTTCACTTTAAAGATCTGGAGACACTACCTGTATGGTACGAAGTGTACAATCTTCACAGATCACAAAAGCCTACAGCATATATTCAACCAGAAGGAGTTGAATATGAGGCAAAGACGATGGGTTGAATTGTTGAACGATTACGACTGCGAGATAAAGTATCATCCAGGGAAGGCGAATGTAGTCGCCGATGCCCTAAGTCGTAAAGAAAGAATCAAGCCCATAAGGGTTAGAGCTTTGGAGATGATCATACGAACCGATCTTTCCTCACGCATTCGTGCTGCACAAAAGGAAGCTCTCAAGGAGGGAAACCTTGAGGAAGAATATCTCCGTGGAATGGAGAAGCTTTTGGTACCAAACGAGGAAGGAACGTTATGTTTTGAGAAAAGGATTTGGGTTCCTCTGTTTGGTGGATTAAGGGAGGTTATTTTCGACGAAGCGCACAAGTCACGGTACTCTATCCACCCTGGATCGGATAAGATGTACCAGGATCTCAAGGATTATTATTGGTGGCCTAGGATGAAAGGCGACGTTGCTGTTTACGTGAGCAAATGTTTAACGTGCGCTAAGGTCAAGGCAGAATACCAGAAGCCTTCGGGACTTCTGCAACAACCTGAGATTCCCAAGTGGAAATGGGAACAAATCTCAATGGATTTTGTTACAAAATTACCAAGAACGCCAAGAGGCCACGATATGATTTGGGTGATTGTTGACCGCCTAACAAAATCCGCACACTTTCTGCCAATCAAGGAGAAAGACAGTACTAGTAAACTTGCGGAAATTTACTTGAGAGAGATCGTAGCACGTCATGGAGTACCACTCTCGATCATCTCTGATAGAGACGGAAGGTTTGTGTCAAGAATATGGCAATCTTTCCAAGAATCTTTTGGCTCACAATTGAATCTGAGCACTGCGTTCCATCCGCAAACTGACGGCCAGAGCGAGCGAACGATACAAACTTTGGAAGACATGCTGAGGGCATGTGTTATGGATTTGGGCGGTAGCTGGGATAAACACTTACCTTTGGTCGAATTTTCATACAACAACAGCTACCACACCAGTATTGGTGTCGCGCCATTTGAGGCCCTATACGGACGCAAGTGCCGATCACCACTATGTTGGTCTGACGCAGGTGATAGGCAGCTTGCTGGTCCCGAAATCGTCCAAGAGACGACAGACAAAATTGCGCAAATACTTAAACGCATCGAAGCCGCTCGCCACAGACAAAAGGCCTACGCGGATCCAAACCGGAAGCATGTGGATTTCCAAGTTGGAGAAATGGTGTTATTGAAAGTTTCACCCTGGAAGGGGGTGGCACGCTTTGGAAAGCGTGGGAAGTTAAATCCGCGCTACATTGGTCCTTTCAGAATTCTGGAAAGAATTGGGACAGTAGCATACAAGTTGGACCTACCTGCTGAACTAAATGGTGTTCACGATACATTTCATGTATCCAATCTAAAGAAAAGTCCAACTCAAGTTGACGTTGCCATTCCCACCGACGAGATTCATATTGACGACACGCTCCACTTCGTTGAAGAACCTGTTGAGGTCACGGATTGGAAAGTTAACAAGACCCGCCGGAGCAGTGTCAAACTCGTCAAAGTTCGTTGGAATGCCAGACATGGTCCTGAATCTACCTGGGAACGTGAGGACCGGATGAAAGAGAAATACCCCCACTTATTTCCTAAGAACTCTGCATCTACAAGCAGGACTTAAATTTCGGGACGAAATTTATTTAACGGGGGGAGAATGTGACCAGGTATCCATACAACTTAATTAATGATTAATTACTGCTTAATTACTGTGCTTGTTGAAACTAGCTGATAAACTGCTACCTGCATACTGATACATGCACTTACTTGCATCATACTTTATTTGCTGTCACTACATTATTTACATACTGGACCCTAGTGACAAACATGATGCACAAGAAGCACAGTAGCACTAAACGGATACACAGTGAACATGCTGATATAACCAGCATCAGGCAAATACTGCCTCTAAGGCCTGTTAAGAGCCTCAAATAATTTGGCTACACTGGTAGTAAGTGTAGGGATATAAGGGTTGTGGTACCGCGTCTCTAGGAATAAGATACACTGATTCGGATGTGCCAAAAACGTACTTTAAGTACCAAACACAGCACTTTAATAATTAATCCAGCTTCTAGCTGACTAGTAAAGTGCCAGAAAAAAAAAATGAGAAAATAACACTAGACACTTTCTAAAGTGTCGGGAAAACAAATTGTGTCACTAAAAATGTTAATAACGACACTTTAAAGCTTTTGTAACACTTTAACGGATTACTATCCAACCGGACACCCGGACTTTACCCGGAACATGAAAATATTAGTATCTCCACTATTTATATTTTTCTGAGCCAGTTAGGGTCTCTGATTACCCTAACACCCGTCATAACACATAACAGACAACTAACGAAGTTAAATACTTAGTTAACCTATTTAACATAACTAACCTCCTAATTACTTGGTTATAATCGAACCAAGACCCCCCACCCCCCATAACCGATTTCGGTTCCTTTGTAACTAGAAGGGAACATGCAAGTACAAGATGGATTATCATAATCTAGGTTTGTTTAATATCATGAAGACATAAAACCCATTGGGTAATAACACTTGATTTAGTTATAAATACTAGAGATTACACACCATAATTTTCACTAAACACCACTCATCAAAACTCTCTCCCTCTTGCCCTCCCACTCTCGGCCGAACCACCCCAGCCCCATACACCCATATTCGACTTCCATCTTCATCATTCCAAGGTGCTACAAGTGTTAGAGGTTGCGTATTAGGAGCTTTGGTGCAAGCGGAACACGAAGGACCTCTACCGTTAGCTTTTATCCACCCACTTTCCGTCAAGAATCTTCCCTAGCCTTGAGCTAGAGGTATAACACTTAAAACTTGTTCTTGAACATATCTAAAGTGGTTAAAAGAGATTTTGTCGGTTAAATATCGTTAACTTATGTTTTGATGCATTAAAGTCTAGTAAAAACTATAAAAGTGGTGGTTAATAGCTTGTAACTTGTGTAAAAGTTGTAGGACTTGAAATATGTGGTTATTGAGACCCGATCTATGATGTGGTAGCTCGGATCACCGTTTAACCCGACTTTGTAAGATCATGGATCTTCACATAAGCTCGTTTTTGTTTAACACGAGGGTTAAAAAGTGAAGCTCTACCACACAAGATACATGAACTTGTGTAGAAATATATTACTTGTGTAAAAGTGATTTAACCGGTACAATGGTGTTTAAAACTAGCGGATCTACGTATCTGCAAGTGGTATTTTTGAAGAACCACACATTAAAGAAACCATGTATTTTAAAGAAAGGATCTTACACTAACAAATGTGATATTTTTATAAACCACAAGTGTGTAAACACTTGTGAAACGAAAAGATCCGACAAATAACTATTTTTGGGAAAAATGACTAGAAGTTGTAAAGACGGATTTCTCTAAACACGAGGTTTTTACGAGGTCAAAGTTACTTTATATAAAGATCTACATATATAAAGGGGACTTACACTATAGATTCGGAAAAACTGCAAGTTCATGCGATTGTGCGATTTACATACTTATCGACTAGTTTGATGTGTCGGAAATTGTTTGTTTGAATAAAGAAGTTGTTGAATTGATTTGTTAAAAGAAAATGATACGCTTGAAAGCGTGGCCACCTCCAGTTACAGAGGAAACTCTGGCGAAATTTTCTAAAAACCTAACACTTAGGCTTATTTACACAACAAGTGTTAGAACTACTTTTGGACATATTTCGAAACATAAATTTCGCCAGCACTATATTTTACTAAATATTCGGAGGTGGGATTTTCACAAAGACTAACGTGATAAATATATTTGTCACAACACTGTTTATGATTATTTTGTGAAAATACATAAATATTATTTTAGAGTAAAAATAATATTTACAAGCGTTAATGATTCCAAAACTTTACGAACGCTTCCACAAACATATAAGTTACACCGGTAATTACATTACCACACGACTAATAAAACGTAACTTACGCACATGTATTGTATCCCCCATCCTTGGGAAGAAGTATAACTACCAAGTGTATACTGAACATAAACACGAAATAGTTGTCTAACTATTTCCCAAAGACTTAAACTATAAAGCTAAAGCACGGCCATCCGTCTAATAGAATTAGCACTTGTAGGTCGTTGCACAGCTTACTGTATTGGAGACACTTGGTAGAGACGCGCATTCACTGTGAGTTCATGTCCCCCTTTTCTCTAACTGTTTTCAGTTTACTTAACTGCGGGGGTGAAATACATGTTACTATGATTTACGAGTACTTTACAACGGTATGGTTAGCGTAAGGAGGTGTTATTTCGATCATGTGAGTGGATAGGAACAACATGGGGCCATTAGTCCTCATGGAGGGACCGAGGGACAGGAGCGGTAGATCTATCTGGGTGTAGCGAGCCCAGCCCCCGGCCAAACTAGAAACGGACCGTGGGGTGACTTTGTCCACATACAAATGCCGTGGCGAAATCTGCTAGGTTTGAGTCTCCCTATTTGCACTTCACATATGTCAGTGGCCTTGCAAACCATTGGTGATCACAAGTCCCCTTACACTGCTACATACCACAACTATTTTTATACTCACAAGTGTTTTACATACTCACTTACACATGAACTCGCTCAACATTATTGTTGATTTTTCAACTCACATGTATTTCAGGAAATTAAACGGATCTGGCACGGTATGGAACGTTTTCCGCTGCATATTGTCATGAAGTCATCAGGGTTTAGGGGATGTGTCTCTTACCTGGACAAGACACAGTCCCTAAATCACGTTTATGTTTATGTTTAAAGTTGTAATGTTTGTTGAACAAGATTATGGTCGTTGAAGTATGCCTTCGTTAAACAATGGTACTGTATGTGATTTTAAAACTTAATGGATGACTTGCATGGTTTTTAAATTCATATAGCTTTGTTATGATTAAGCTATGGTATTAAGAAGTCACACCAAAGTTAACCACGCTTCCGCAAAGCCAGGGTGTGACAGAATAACCATGTGAAATGAGTTTGTATAATTTAAGTTGTTTGTAAAACAATGTATTGTGAAAAGTATGTTATTTGTATAAAATGTTATATGTCCAAATTGAAATGATTCAAATAACGCTACGATATGTAATACCATACAATCACTTATATATAGGAAGTACCAGCGGCGTATCCACCATGCTTGAATCATATTACACACGCCTCGTTACTTAAATCACTTACCCAAACAAACCACCAATGTAAGATGTCTATGTTTAAACCAATTGCCAAATGTATTGAATAACGAGTTGACGCAAACCCGCGCGTTGCAGCGGGATGTCGAATATTGGTATCATTAGTATCATTTTATGAGATGCAAATATGGTTAAGTATATGCAATGTAGCTAAGAATCTGGTTATTTATGACGATAGAACCCGTGTGTTATGACAATAAGTTGCTACGTCTCGGTTTTAAACATCGAAACGTAGATTAAAAATCACAAAGGTGGATTAAAAAACATGTGAAAACTACAAAAAAGTTAATTGTAATTGAAAAAAGAAAATCGTAATTTGAAAATATATTACAATTAGTTAAACTCAATTAAGTTCGTTTTTTATTAAATTAAAAAATAAAACAAAAACATTTATCATTATTCATAGAGTTTTATGTTTACTCATGTGATAATTTTTTAAAGTAACAACTATCACTAAACTACAAATGCAGTAAAGGTCGCTCATCAAACAAAATTGGCATGTAAAAGGGTAGTTTGACAATTTCAACCTTTAAATTCAAAAAAATATATATATATATGAAACAATAAAAAACAAAAAAACGTTTATAGGTTTCTTTTTTATATTTAAGGTATTTATTTTTTAAATGATGACTCGTTTTGCCAATCTGGTACCAGTTTTTGAAACGCCACTTTTCATTTTTTTTTTGAAACGGTAAAAATGCTGAACACACGGTTTGGTTATTTAAAAGTTAAAAGTGTCAATTGTTTTTTTGTGACTTTTAAACAAAGAATTGTAAACTAAGCCATATGATGTTTAAACAAAGGGGTTTAACCCGAGATGGTAACCCAACCCATGCATTGTGGCGAGATATCAATTATATATATCTAGTATAACTATATGTGGCGAGATATCAATTATATATCTCTAGTATAACTATATATAATTTTGACACAGCCTTGTAGATTCCAACAAAGAGGGTTTTTGGATAAATATGTAACAAAACTCGATGCAATTAACTAAACAAACTATTGAACATTTAAATCATTCACATGATTACATCGTTGAACAAAAGAACGACATATTAAAACCAACGGTGTAATGAAATTAACAGTAGAAAATTAGGGATGGAATGGTGCCTAGTAAATCAAAACTAATCCATACAAAATTGAACGAAGATGAAGATCAGAATTCAAAATCACTGTTACCAAAACTTCACTGACCCATCCGAAGATCCAACAACAACAAACCTCATATAGATTATATTAGCATGTGGATACAACAATAAAATACAAATTTAGGCATAAAAAACACAGCATGCAAATTACATCTTTTGCATATTTCAACATAATCTCATAACACTAAATCCCCCCAAAGAAATCAACAAAAAAACAAAGACACTGTCTATAATTAAAAAGCGTCTAAAAACATCAATACCCAACTTTTTATACTAACAAATGTAAAAGCAGACCAAAAAAATTAATTATGCAACATAGCAGTGTATGTTTAAACATTCCTGTACGACTGTCTTATTATATATTGCCAGTTCGCAACAAAGAATCATCCACCCCACAACATCACTTTGGGGATTTGGGGTGTTTCAATTCAATAAAGGATTTAATGAATCAATCCCTTCAATATAGTTACTGTAGAAGGAAAAAAAAGATAAACATGAAAGAAGGCTTGAATCGATTGAACGAAATTTACCATTAACGTCGAGGGTGTCTGATAAACGGATTTTGGGGTTGTTGAAGATTTGGTGTTTTTGTTTTGGTTGAAGCGGTTACTGCTTGATAAATGACATGTCAAAGTATGCAATATAATAACATGGTATACTTATATATAATACATAATATAATATAACGTGGGAAGCAAGTTACTATAATTAGAAGCGGTGTAAATTAAAACGGTGTAAGTTGATTTTTTTATTTCTATTGAAACGATGCGATAATATCGAAAGGGTGTCAGTTGGTTTTTGTATTTTTATATAATATGTCAAAATGTTTATGTCAAGATGTAAATCATGCAATGTATAACCAATGTCAAAAATGTTTATGTGTCAAATGTAAATCATGTAATGTATAACCAATGTCGAAAATGTTTATGTGTCAAATGTAAATCATGTAATGTGTAACCAAAATGATATGTATGGCTAGTGAAATGCATCAACTAAACCATAGGTGAAATGCACAAAACAAAGTATTGAAGTAAAACTTGGTTTAAATCAAAGTTATGTTTTGTGGAAATGCATGCTATACTGATACAAATATCTATGCGGTATTGTGAGAATGCATACATCCAAGCCTTGAGACTGTGGCGATAAACCCTTAAACAAATTAAAGGTTTATCTTGTTGTAAATGTATATCGAATTCGGTCATTCCTTTCATCCCCACCTACCCAAGATGTCCAGAACGGGAGTTGTCAATTCCTATGGTACCAGTACTTACTACCGAGCGGCGTAGCTAATGTTAATGAACGTATATAAGTCTCGTTTGTGCAAACCAAATGTTATAGCAATTGTATGCATGTCATATGAAAACAATGTACTAAGTATGCTAAGTTAACATACAAAGCAGAAAAGTCATGTAAATCAATGTGCTAGCATGCTATCAGTCAACATATATAGCAGAAATGTAATGTAAAACAATGTACTAAGTATGCACACAATGGGCATACATAGCATGAAATGTAATGTAAATCATGTACTAATAGTGTACTAATGAGCATAACAAGTATATGATGTGAAAACAGGAAAGCAAGAAAGTAACAAGTAGGCACATGTGTTTCACCCCAAAACAGTTTGGAAAACAGTAAAAGAGGGGTCTATGTACTCACTTGAGATTGCTTAGTAGTCCTTGAGTAACAACCAAACAATGCTAGAGATCGCGGATATCAAACGGCACCTAATATAGGTAACTATGTTAATAAACCGGACCTAGATCGGAGGATCGGATATAATGAGGGTTCGTAAACCAAACGAGTATAGAGACTCGTGTAACATGGTTTAACAAAGCCTACATACTAAATGAAACCTAACCTAAGTGCTTACGACCCATCGCGACCCATTAAGGTAGCTTACGCTACTTTAACGCGTCGTGCGCGCAAAGCGCGTTCGAGACGTCTAACTAGTCCTATGACAAGTGTTATATGCCTATACAAGTCTAATCATGTCGTATAATCAGTTATGTGACAAAAGTTTAGGTTACATATGCTAAATTACCAATTATACATGAAAATGGCATTTTGGTAATTTACCTAAGGCATATAAACTACTTATCATACAATTAACTAAACATCGTGACCATAAGGTCACCTAATGTGTTTGGTCGGATCCTAATGATCGACCAAACGGATCGGGTTCGAAAGTATAAGCGATTGATAGATCGCTTACCTTTACGACCCTATATAAGCACTAAACTAAAAGTGACGAGCTAAGCATGTTAGGATCATGCTTAACTTAAGTTTAGAAAACAGGTTTTGGTATCAAAACAAACGGTTTTGATACCCAAGAGTAGTTTGGTTACAAATTACGCAAGAATACGCATTCTGGCCGAAACTACGACTCGTCACTGAGCCTAGATAACGTGGTAATCAGTAGGTATAGTCATAAGAGACTATAACCATCGTGATTACGCTCACGTTATGAAGTTCAAACGAACTTCGTGTTGACCATAGACTGGTCAACGCAGAAAGTCAAATAAAGTTTGACTTTAACGTTAAAACGAATGAAAGGAACGAAAGAACACTTACAACGGGTCGCCGAAAGCTAATCTCGATCCAAGTAGCTCAGGTATGAAACAATGGTTTCAACTTAGAGCTTCTAAGATCAGATTTGTGGGTTTTGGGGTTGAGATGGGTTGGGTATTTATAGTAAATGGACTACCGTTAGGATAGTTTCTTGAATATCATGCCTTGATCTCACCCGTACACTTGTCGGAAGGTTATGGAACCCAAAATGGCCCCCACCATAAGAGATCAACATGTGGCATTGGGGTAGGGAGTGGTAAACAGCTGTAAACAGCTGTTTAAAACATTGAATCTGGTCTGGGAGCCTGACGCGGCCCACGTCAGGATACACACAAAACTTAGGCGGGCCGCCTGGCCTGTCTGATCAGAAGAAACTTTGCAAAATGACAGTTTTGGTCCCTGTTGGTGTTTAAACTCATTTCCGGCACTTCCAAGGCCCGTCAAGCCAACTTTAAGGCCCTAAAATGATGCCTAAACATTGTGGACATGAAACATGCTCAAAAACATGTCGGATGTTGGTTCATTTGGTCGTACGAACGCGATGTTCGCTTAATTACGACGGAATGCGCATAAGCGCGAAAAACGATCCAAATTGCGCGACGAATGGATTTTTCTCATGCCAAACACTAAAATAAAATATTTTAGTGCTTACCTAAACTTTTGGATGTCCGGATGTATTCCGAACGCAAGATATGCGTGAAAGTGCAAACTTGTGCACTTTTTGACGCTTTTAGTCCCTGAATGACCCAAAAGTTTATCTTGGCGCACCGAACCCCTCAAAGCCTATTTCTAAGCTATGTAAAGGATATTTATGGCATGTTTAACTTATGGTCATGTTCCGGAATGTCTGTTACAGTTCAAATTGGCATACTTTCGCAGTTTGTCAACTTTAGTCCCTGTAAGCTATTTAACTTGATTTTGCCATACCAAAGCCTTCAAAACTTATTTCTAAGTTATGTAAAGGTTATTTAAGGTATGTTAAGCCTATTTCACTATTCTGGAGTGTTCGTTGCATTAAACTGGTTATATTTACGCATCAGTGCGCGTATAACCTTCCAAAAAGCGATTTAAAGCTTGAAATCGAACCAAAATTGATATGTGCAATTGATACATATATTTATACAAGTCCCAAGTATGAAATACAATATTTCATTGGTTTGGTATTTGTTTGATGGTCGCAGTGACCCAGGTGTCACACTAGGGAAGTGGCACAAGAATGAAGAAGATGATTATGGAAGAAATTAAGTGGTTAAAAGCTCCAAAGTGAGGTCCTTCCACTTCTAGCACCTTACACCTTTTTAGATGGCCTCCATACACCTCCTAGTAACCTTGGATTGTGAGGTTGAAGCTTGAAAATGGTGGTGTGTGTGTGGGAGTAGTGAGCCGAGAGTTAGAGGAGAAGAAAGGAAGGAGATGATGAATTTTGTGAAGTATTGGACAATGCTTACTACCTTATGGACTTTATAAAAGAAATCCCAGCATGTTGATCTCCATTAGGATTCTTTGCACAAAAATTAGGGACAAGAGATAATAAAATATTCAAAGCCATGTGGGACCCATTGGGGCAGGCCAAGGGTGAAAGGGGGGGGGGTAAATTGTAATTTTTGGGAAGTTAAGGGTTTAAAGTGCAAACGAGGGGGTCTAAGTTAGTTTAAGTGTGTTTTAGTGTTTTTATGATTTTTAAGGTGTTCTAGCACATATAATAGTTTAATATCATAAAAACATTACTTCTAGTCCAATTTTGATGTCCAGGGGTATTGCCCGGTTATTCGTTTCGTTACGGTTCGTTAAAGTGCTGAATTGCGCAGTTTCACTAAGTATGAAGCCCCTTTCGTGACAGTTTCAATTCCCGACACTTTGTAAGTTATTCTGGCCAATAAAACATAAATTCTGCATGATATTATTGTGTTAAAAAGCTGATTATAGCTGAATTATGGCTGTTTTATGCTGAATTCTGCATTTAAAGTGCGTTTCGGGTGTCTTTTAGTGCATAGTTTAGCTTCCGAAAAGTTTATATGTTAACCCTTGTATCCACACTTGGGTTTTAATGTATTTTAGATGTTCGACCTATTCCTAGTCCCTAATTCTATTGTCTGACTACTTTCTGCAGATTTGCTGACACAGTGTGTCTTACCGGTGAGTTTATTAGTCTTTCTGACGCAACTCTTAAAGTAATGCATAAAGAAATATTTGAAGTATAAAACGTGCATGAATTCATATGTATAGCATGTAATCTGAAAATGTTGACTTTTAAGCACATAATTGCACATAATAAATAATATTAGAATGGTACGGAAATTACCGGTTTTGTGCCAGTTGTCACAGTCTCCCCCCGTTAAAAGAATTTCATCCCGAAATTCAAGCTGTGTTAACTCCCGCAGGAGTTTCCTCGAACAGATGGGGTACTTGGCTTTAAACTTGTCTTCACGTTCCCATGTGTATTCGGGTCCGTGCTTTGATTTCCAACGTACTTTGACAAGTTTAATGCGGCTCCTCCTTGTTTTGTGGATCTTCGAATCCGTTACCTCAATGGGCTGTTCTGTAAATCGGAGCGTGTCATCAATATGTACCTCATCAGCAGGGATGATAACTGTTTCCTGGGTTGGACTCTTTTTATGGTTGGACACATGGAACGTATCAGGTACGCCATTCAGTTCTTTCGGTAACTCCAACTTGTACGCTACGGTACCAATTTTTTTCGAGATTTTGAATGGTCCAATATATCGTGGATTCAGCTTCCCACGTTTTCCGAACCTTGCTACACCTTTCCAAGGTGAGACATTCAATAAAACTTTGTCTCCCACATCGTAATCTAAGGGTTTCCGTCTACGATCGGCGTAGCTCTTTTGTCGATCACGAGCCTCCTTAATGCGCTCTCGGATCTGAATGATCTTATCTGTTGTCTCTTGAACATGTTCAGGACCAATCATGCATTTGTCTCCAGCGTCTGCCCAGCATAACGGCGAGCGACACTTGCGGCCATATAGAGCTTCGAACGGTGCGGCTTTTATGCTTGTATGGTAGCTGTTATTATAGGAAAACTCAACTAATGGTAGATGAGTATCCCAGCTGCCGCCTAGATCCATAACACATGCCCAAAGCATATCTTCCAGTGTCTGTATGGTCCGTTCGCTCTGGCCATCTATTTGTGGATAGAAGGCTGTGCTTAGATCCAGTTGAGATCCAAAGGCCTCCTGGAAGGATTGCCAGATACTTCATACGAAACGCCCGTCTCTGTCTGAAATAATCGAAATAGGCACTCCATGACGTGCCACAATTTCCTTAAGATACAGCTCAGCAAGCTTTCCCATGCTATCCTTCTCTCAGATTGGTAGGAAATGAGCAGACTTCGTTAATCGATCAACTATCACCCATATCATATCACGCCCTCTAGGGGTCTTGGGTAATTTCGTTATAAAATCCATTGAAATTTGCTCCCATTTCCACATGGGTATCTCTGGTTGTTGCAGTAGACCAGACGGTTTCTGATATTCGGCCTTAACCTTAGCACATGTTAGGCACTTTCCAACGTAAACAGCAACGTCGCTTTTAAGCTTTGGCCACCAATAACACTCTTTCAAGTCTTGATACATTTTGTCCGATCCTGGGTGGATCGAGTATCTTGACTTGTGAGCTTTATCGAAGATAACTTCTCGAATACCGCCATAGAGCGGAACCCAAATGCGTCCCATAAAGTATAAGGTTCCCTCTTCGTTTGGCACCAATTTCTTCTCCATACCTCGGAGATACTCTGCTCTAAGATTCTCCCTCTTAAGGGCTTCTTGTTGGGCGTCGTGAATGCGTGCAGTGAGATTCGTCCGAATAGTCATTTCCAATGCTCTAACCCTTAAGGTCTTAACCCTTTCCTTTTGACTTAGAGCGTCTGCTACTACGTTTTCCTTTCCAGGATGGTATTTAATCTCACAGTCATAATCGTTTGGCAACTTAACCCAGCGTCGTTGGCGCATATTTAATTCCTTCTGATCGAATATGTGCTGTAAGCTTTTATAATCGGTGAAGTTAGTGCAGCGAGTACCATATAAATAATGTCGCCAAATCTTCAAGGCGAATACCACCGCGCCTAGCTCTAGGTCATGAGTGGTGTAGTTCTTCTCATGTACTTTCAAATGTCTTGAAGTGTAAGCGATGACCTTTTGGCGTTGCATGAGCACGCAACCCAGTCCTTGACGCGAAGTGTCACAGTATACCATGAAGTCTTCAGTTCCTTCGGGCAGAGATAGTATTGGTGCATTGAATTGCTTGTTTTTGAGAAGTTAGAAGGCTTCTTCCTGCTTATCTCCCCATTCATATTTCTTGTCTTTCTGCGTAAGAGAAGTCAGCGGTTGAGCTATTTTTGGAGAAATTCTCGATAAATCTACGGAAATAGCCCGCTAACCCCAAAAATTGTCGAACTTCAGTCGGTGTTTTGGGAGCTTCCCAATTCTTTATCGCTTCTATTTTTGCTGGGTCTACGTGGATACCATTCTCGTTCACAACATGTCCAAGGAACTGTACTTCGTGAATCTAGAATTCGCATTTTGAAAACTTTGCATAAAGCTTCTCTTTCTTAAGTAGTTCCAAAATGGTCCTGAGGTGTTGCTCATGCTCTTCTTTCGTCCGCGAATAAATCAGAATATCATCGATAAATACAATCACAAATTTATCGAGATATGGTTTGCAAACACGATTCATCAGATCTATAAACACTGCTGGCGCGTTCGTCAATCCAAACTGCATCACAAGGAACTCGTAATGCCCAAAACGTGTCCTGAACGCAATCTTAGGTATACTCTCCTCTTGGATCCTTAACTGATGGTAACTAGACCGAAGGTCTATCTTGGAGTAGTAACTCGATCCTTGTAACTGATCGAATAAGTCGTCAATCATCGGTAGTGGATACCGATTCTTGACAGTGAGCTTATTCAATTCTCTATAATCGATACACATCCGCAGAGTTCCATCCTTCTTCTTTACGAACAAAACTCGGCCTTATGAATCCTTTATCCAACAACTCCTGGAGTTGTGTAGATAATTCTTGCATCTCGGATGACACAAGTCGATAGGGTGCCTTGGCAACAGGAGCGGCGCCTGGAATCAAGTCTATATGGAATTCGACTTGTCTTTCTGGATCCAATCCCCAGATGTAGCGCTCAATGCGCTTAAATTCGGGAGTCACCAGATAGGGGATCACTCTTGACAGATCATGGAACCTTCGAGTATAACCAAAAATGTCCGCACCTTCCATGGACAGGTTCCAAAATTCAGTCGCCAACCTTTGGAGTTCAGCACGAGAGCAATACTTTTTCCTCATTCTTTCCTTCAACTCATCCCAAGTCATACCATACGCAGCATCATCACCCAGAGTCTGGACTTGCAAATTCCACCAAGTCAAAGCCTCATCAACGAACAACCCAGTAACAAAAGTGACTTGCTGGTCCGTAGTACACTTGCTCATGCGGATAGTGGAATCAGTCTTCTCCGTCCAGCGCACAAAAGCCACTGCACCTCCAGTGCCGTCGTAATTCAGTGGCTTGCAGTCGAGAAACTGCTTGAAGGTGCAGCCTGGAATGGATCCAACCAATTCACACGTGAGCAATCAATGAAACAGAGACCGTTCATAAATTTCATCATGTTTTAGCAAATCGGCTTAAGGTTACCTTGAGTTGTGTTTCCTCCAGATGAATCTCCTTGACCATTTCGTCTAGTACCGCCTGATCCTCCGCTGTGCTCAGTACGGTTCGCCTCGTACTGGGCGATAGCTTTGGAAATCCTTTCTTCCAGCAGGGAGTTCAGTTCTTAGCAGTCCTCGGCAGTAGAGGAGGATGAGGTTGATCAGAATCTCGATTGTTCACAGCTTTCCTGGGTGCCATGTTCTGTCAGGACACAACACAACAGGGTTAGACATTTGTTTGATATCATCATACAAGACAGTAGTAGTAAATATATGTATAAACATATACACATAAGCAATATCAAACAATCCGCCAACATATAAATCAATTCATACAGCAGCGAGCATGCATAAACAGATAACTATTGATGTGTCATAAGATATTCACCAAGTCTTTATATATATCAGGACAACTTGTTACATCATTGTTTGTGAAGAAAACAAAATGCATAAGGGTTACATCACCCCATAGTACAAGTTTAATACATATAAAAGACAAAATATCTTTCTTCACATTGGTGGTTCTTGTCTTCAAGTCGTACCCCAAAACATTGCTCCTACAAAGTACCTGCAAAGAAAACCTAATGGGCTGGTGGAGAGGGAGGGGGTGTAGGGAAGAACAATCTATGAAGATGAGTCACTTCATTCTCGAGCTCATGAATCCGACGGATGAGGGAGCTGATCTGAGTAGGAGTGTGGGGAGGTGTAGAGACACGAGTAGGAGTGGATGGCGCAACAGGCATAGTGTTATCATCATTGCTAGTCGGGTAAACTCTCAGGCCAGCAGCAAAAAGGGCCGAAGATATCACTGAATCAACGGAATCAACATCAGACTCAAAGTCAGAGTCGGAAGAGATATCGATAATGAACACAACAGGGGACACCACACTATTATCCAGCTCATCCACGAATGACTAGTCCTCAGCAGGGATGGCGGCAAAAGGAATAGCATGAATGGGAATAGGCTCAACGAGATGCTCGCCATCGGGGTGTCCGATGATAAGCTGGCCATGGTGGGGTAAAGGTAAAGCTAAGACATCGCCGAGATCATCATCGTCAGATGTCATCTCCGGATCGCTCTCGGAATTAGATGTGAACGCCTCCTGTGCTGAAGCAATCTCTTCGTCAGAGACAATCGTCATCGGGTCACGTTCTTCAGATAGGCCGCTGTTTTCAGACGAAGACATGTGTACCTGTAATCTTTTATTCATAGTATATGTGTATATATATATATATTAATTATTATTACTTAATTAATATACAAATAATTATACACATCGTTGCAAGTAATTCTCAGTTAAAGACAAGTGCTACTCCAGTGCACCCTAAGTCTCGTAGTGTCCTTACGTGACTCTTTGAAACAGTTTCAGGTAGTGGATGTCGCGGAAAGTTTTATGCAATGAAAACTTTTGGAAAAATTGATTTCGTGAGAGGATCCTAAAGATTGTAGTCTAGACTCGAGAATGAATCCTAGTTCATTACAATCGCAGCTCTGATACCAATCTGTCACACCCCTTTCTAAGGCGGAAGCACGAGGTGTGATCTGTAACATCCGCCAAAAACGGGTCTTCGAAACTCGACCCGGATCGTAAAACCGAACCTTTTAAAAAATTAAATAATAAGAATTTTTTTATAATTTTATTTTATTATTTTATATTCAAAATTATATCCATCAATTTATCGTCGGATTTAAAACCGAAACAAAAACGGAGGTTTGTAAATAAAACCCAGTTAGATCGCTTAGAAATTATGACGTAAATAATTAACTACGCTAGAGAATGGTAGTTAAAACAAGTTTAAATTTGAAGAGTTATATTGTCAAAACTTCAAAGTTTTAAGTTAAAAGGTTGTTTTGAAATTTATGGGAACTACATATTAAAAACGAGCTAACTAACTTGGTTAGTAAATCTAATTAAGTTAACTAGTTTTGTATAAAATACTAGTTAACTAAGTTAGGTTGGTTGTTAGTTTTATAAATGCAATATGCTAACTAAGTTAGTTATTTAAGTTAGTCCAGTTAGTATCTTATGTAATCTGCAGGGTCTGAAGTTGAATTTACTGGAAACCCACTTAATAAAGAAAGAGTTTGAAACGGATGAGGACGGGAATCGAACCCGGCGACATACGAACAAATAACACACGCGCACAAAACCACTGGACTACTGTCACTTATGTTTCACATTCTTAATTTATATAATCACAACGATTTATATGCGACCTGGACAAACCCGAACGCGTCTTTTTGACTCCTCTCGGTCTGTTTTGATTCGTAGGAGGTGGAGATTTGTATATTGATCATTAAATGATTCTTTATTCCCCTTGATTAACACGAATTTATTTCAATTTAAAGCTTATTAAACACCATTAAAGGCCTATAGAACTCAATTCGTTTCTTTTCAAATTCGTTGATTATGATACACAAAAAATATTCCCATTGATCCTAAAAGCTGTTACACAGCAATACCAACTCTCAAAACCTGCAAATCACCTTTCAACATCGCGAATCTAATCGAGATCGAATGTAGGGCTTGTAACTTGTGCGGACGATAACTCCTTCAATTCTTAACCGTTTCAGGTGATTCCAAAGCCCAACTTGCTTAATTTTTCGTGGTCTACAAAAGCCCTCTATCAATTTCAGTGATAGAAGGCCAATTTATTCAGTTTTAATTTTAGTTGAAATTAGGGTTTTTCATGCAAAGAATTTGAGGCTTTTAGATTTAGACTTGTGTTTTGATGAAATTGAAAGTATACTATTGTTATATATCATACTAGTATATTGTGTGTAAATTTTAGAAATTTTTAGATATCAATTGAAATTTTGATGAGTTATTTATGTTTTAATCACTAGATAAATCAAATAAAAATACAAGTTTATCACAAATAAATTCTATAAATATTTTTACTGATTTTGTTATAGGGTCTATGATTGTTTTCAGACTATTATATAAATTTTCTAACAGTTTAGATCATTATCTTATCAATGGATTTTCTTTAAGTAAATAAAATTTCATTATAAAATTTATTATTTTAAATTAAAAAAATGTAATAACCATGAAATCTAGGATATGATTTTGTTAGATAAATTCTATTAATTAATTGAAATTGGTAGCATTTAACGATTATGATAACATACTAAATTGTTATTACTATATAATTTATCACGACAATTTGTACAAAATATCGATTTGCATAGTATTTTGAAAACTCATATAAGTCCCCAAATAGGAGAACCCAATTTCCTAAAATTTTATATTTTTCGTTTATTTAGGATTTCAGTTATTCATTTTAGGGTGATTATCATTTTAGATATAATCCGGTTCTTATCGTGCGGTGTTTCACAAGACTAAGCAGGAAAGCAACCTGTGAGTAGATTCGACTATTTTTCCCTTTTTTGTCACTTGTTCGTTTTGGGGTGTATCTCGTGCTCGATTTCAAATTTATTATTTAATTTGATAAAATGTTATTCTATGTGTTTCTATGTGTCACTTGTTGCTAATTTCTATTGTTTCTCTATACGTGTATCTATGTGTTACTCCCTTTGTGTCACAGGTTTCGGGTGGATCCACTTGGCTGACCGGTTCCCCACGGCCATGGGTCGAACTCGGTATCGCCATCATTGTTTCGCAGATTTGCCTTTCGGGACTTGGATCTCTATGTGTCTATGGTTACTAATATTGTTATGTTTGTGTTGTTTATGAATTATGTGTTGAATTCTTATTATATTGAAAGACCTAGTTTCACATTTGATAATGCATGCTATAAAAAAAGGTTTTCTAAAATTAATAAAGCAAAAAAGTTTTTAAATAAAAAACCGAATCTATTCACCAATATGTTTGTTGACCCAAAACTCTTGTACGCGTGATACAGGTTCACAAGGGTGGACAGATCTTGAGTTGAAGACATGTAGGATTCCCTTAGTAATAAACGGACTATGATATGTTTCTTTTATTTATTTGACTTTGTAAATTGGCATTTATATTTGAATTCTATGTTATGTGTGACAAATTAAATTTGGTGACTTCAAATATTAAACTTATAATAGTGTCATAAGCTATGGGCAATCAGTCTACCCCGTACCATTCCACTGCGGGTCGGGGTATGACATGATCCTGAAAGGTTCTCATTGCATACGAATGGTAAACATACTACATGATCATAAAATAGCTCCAACATGCCTTTGTCATTACATATTCAAAACATAAGTTAAGTTTAGAGTTTACATCACATAATAAAATATTGTTTGAAAAGTTTACAACTTTATTTAAAAGATAAACATCAAGGTTTGGTTCTTATATCACCACACGGGATGGAATATAATAACCAAATCCCACAAAATAGGCATAGGAGTCTTGACACGACATGACTAAAACATAAGCGACATCCCGGAGCAAGAGTAAGACTGCACATACATCCACTTTAGTTACCTGAAATACATGTAAGGTTTGGAAAATCGTCAACATAATGTTGGTGTGAATTCATGCAGTTGTGTGAAAACATTTAAGCATTCGTTGTAGAAAACATGGTATGTAATAGTACTGAAATAAGTACATCTGTAAATGTAAGGAAAGCGAGATCGCTAATGGTTTGCAAGGCCATTAACATGTGTAACGACATAGGAAGCATCCAAACCATAGACATTTTTACTTGTCGATTCACGACTAGAGACACAAAAGCACTTCTTGGTAAAAGTGTGGCCAAGAGTGTGGTTGCCTGAAACCTATTAGATCTAACCTTTTGTTCCGCGGTCTGGTATGTAATTGATTAATGGTGATTATGGCACCCTATACGTCACATGATCTATAGTATCATTCCTTAGTTTTTGTATTCAACATACCATAGTACATGTATTTTCCCCAAGTTTATAAAACAAGTAAAAGTTTAAAAGTGGGGACATGAACTCACAAATTTGGGTATCCTGCGTCGTAAACTTCACCGGTTGGTTTTGTAGCGTCATGACCTATACGTGTTCTATTAATGTTAGTCACTAGACTAGTATCACACAAGTACAAGTCACCATCTTTTGCTTATGTATATTCTTTGTATGCTCATTCTTTATGAGGGTCGTGCCCTTGTTTGTCGGCTCTTTCCCGTTTGCCATGTTCTTGCACTTTAAGTATATATTGTTTATTTGTAAATATATATTTCACTTCTCAAATATATATTCATTTATAAAGTCTTTCTCAAGGTAATAAGTGTTAAAAATAATATATATTTTTAACTTTTCATATATGTTACTTATATTATTTTCCCAAAAATAAATATAAATATTTTTTGAAATAATATTTTCAATATTATTTTTGTACAAGTATTCTTAGGAAAGTTTACTTGTATTTTATGTAAATACTTGTGTATTTTATACTTTTCACCAAATATCAATACTTTGGTTTTTATTACTTTCCGTAATTATATTTCTTAAAAATAATGTATTTTTAAGACTTGTATGAAATATATATTTTGTCATACTATAAAATATATATATGGTTATTCTTGTTTTCCACCCGATTTTGTATAAATTCCATTACTTGGTAATGGTTATATATTTGTCCAAGAATATATATTTAAGTCCATAAGTGTCCATAAATTGTCCAAGTTCAATAATATGTTATGGAATATATTTTCATAAATATATTTTCTTGTATTTGTCCATGTACTTCCTTGTGAGGAATTTTTGTATAGTTGTATACTTATGTATTCCCATGTATTTGTATGTGTATTTTGATATTTATACTCCATGGGAGTATTTAGTGTATTTTCAAGTCCCTAATACGCTACTACATATAATACACATACTATACACTTAGCACAAAATTTGGTGACCACTAAATATATATATTTTCCCTAAAAAAAATATACATACTTAATATTAATTTTAACTTGAAGAAATCATCATTTCTTGACTTGAAATTTCACACAAGAACTAAGGAAACCTTGGTAAATATTTTTAGGTGAATTTTTGGGGAGTAAGTTTCACCACAACTTATATTTTCTAAGTGTCAAAATTTTATAAAATTTTTGACATAGTTTCCCTTAAAAATGGAAGTTTCCCATGTATTCAAAACATGTGTTTATTTTCTTTTCAACACCAAAAACAATTTTCAACAATAATCACCAACAATATACACTAATTTCTTCATATGAAACATCATGGTGAACTTGATTCTTGTTAAAAATGTGTAGTCTTTTAGATCTACACTTTACATAAGATGATCTTTACAAAAATAAGTGTTCTTGAGTATTTTAAACAAACTTTTATGAAACTTTATTCTACTAACCAACTCATACATGAGTTTAATGGTCTTAAAGTTTGTAAATCATGTTCTAAAACCACTTTTGTGTTTATTAGAAAGATTGTAGGATCGAGTTGTGACCCAAACGAGTCGTTCAGAAGAGATTTTATCAGTTTCAGATGCGGAAAATAAGAAACTGATTACGAAACAGCTTGCTTATCACTTTAAACACTGATTTGATTGATATAATAGCGTTTACAATCAGTCTTCACACCGGCAACACCTCGGTATGGAATCTCTAAAACTGTTGCAAATGAAATGAGAACAATCCTATTTATAGTAGTCATGTTTCGCTTGAATACACACAAGTCAACTCAAGCGAAACTTCCTAAAACTAATTCAAGCGAAACTCACATGCATTGTTTCAAGCGAATCCTAGACTTTTGTCTTCAAGCGTAACCAAACAATCTGATATGTATGAATTGATGACGTCATTGTTGTGATGTCATCCTTGATGTCACACATGTGATGTCATCATTCTTAAAGATGACTTCATGCTCGTTCAGATCTGCAACGCAACCGAGACTCGACATAAGACGAAGACGACAGATGAATGCACTAACAGACTCCCCCTCAGATGTTGACGAGTCTTAAGTGTCGAGTATTCTCAATCTTCAGTCTTTATCAGTCTCTTTTCTTTCTTAGCATATACCAGGATCTTCTCTTTGGCTCTAACCTCGTCAGACTCCCCCTCTCATCATGATGGGATCACCGTCTGGAATTAGCTATCACCTTGAGATCAATCCCTGGCTTTATCTCTGTTTAAGCTCATCACATACACAATTCTCATCAAAACATAAGTTTTTACTTAAATCAATAAGAAAAAATTATTAGAAATAGTTCCATCAACTTCAAATTAATGACCCTGATTAACTAATCTCAACTTTTTTTTCAAATTAAAATTTTTCAATTCAATACACACACTCCCAAACCAGTTCATCATGTTCAGCACTCGGAATTTTGAAAATCAGCTCTCCAACATCAGTTGTCGAAAATCTTTTTTTTGGATTTTTCAAAAATTTATGCTAAAACACACTAAAAATCTTTTTGGAATTTTTTATAAAGAAATGCAGTAAAGAAATATTTACAGACAATATTTTTGTGAGTTTGTGTAAGAGGATCATATCAGTTTTTGAGACAAATCACCAACACCGTTAAGCTTTAAACATTTTCAGCTCTAAACGATTCACGTTGATTGACGATATTGTGGTCCACTTAAACTCAATCTAAAAACTTTCGAAATGCTTACCGATACGTTAAGGTGTATTAATTTGCACTAAATTCAAATGGACCCCACGATCTCAGCATATCCCCTCATCATGCGATACACTATCTCAAGTAATGCCTTTAAACTTTTATCAACTATGAATTGTGCGAAAACAAAGCAGAATGTTTAAACATTAACAATCAGGTCGATACTTCCGTATACGCAGAGAAAGTCCAATGTTTAAACAAAATAAGAAAAATAAAACAAGTTGAAATTGTTTAGGTTTTAATCACCAGATCGATACTCCCGTATACGCAGAGGTGATCCAAAGCTTAAACGAAACACCAAAGAAAATAAAGCAGAACGTTTAGGCAATAACATCCAGGTCGATACTCACGTATACGCAGAGGATGTCCAATGCTTAAACAAAATAAAGAAATAAAACAAGTTTAAATCTTTGCAAAATAAAATGCACAATCACAGCGACTTTTTAGCAAAGTTGTGAAATTTCACAAACTTAACCAGTTTTATGTCTTTCGACAATCAGCGATTACTGAGCAGGCACACAATCAAGAAGGACAAAACTAAGTACTATGCTTTTGACCATGTTTCCCACTAGAACTAGGCTTTTTCATTTTAGGTTTGTATCGTTATCGCAAATCTACTAGTCTAGCTGAGCCTACCATCACATCTTTAGTGAGATCGCTTATCACATTTTGACTTTCCATTTCTTTAGCATGCTGTGACAGTCCACTGATTTTCTATCATTTCCTCTTGTTTCAACAAAAACTCATTTTTGAATTTTTCAATGTTTTTGGGATTTTCAAATTTTCAAATTTTTTTAAAAATTTTTACTCCCCCTAAAATCAAAATATGTCTCAATTTCGATTTTCTGGGAAAATTTGAAAATGAACTGTACAAAGTAAATGACAACATGATGAGAATTACTTCAATTCTCCATTCACTTGGCTTGAACAATCAGAACTCCCCCTGACAACAAAACACTTTCCCATAGTGATTTCAAAACACTTAAGTTTGTTTTAATCAAAATGGTTTTTCCGGAAAATAAGTTTTGTGAGTCATTTCTCAAACATGGGGATCATTCATCACCTTGTTTTCTTTAACCACATGTAAAGATTTAACATTTCCGATTTAAACAGCAAAACCACTTGTAGAAAATCAAGTACAACTTAATGTCCCTGATTTACCACATGTAAGTCGAAATATCACTTTCGTGAATTTCTCAAGAAATGTGCCGATTCATGCTCCACTCTTACCAACCTGGGAGCTCCGGCAAGTCAAGTTTTTCATTTAAACAGATTCACCCAAGCCTGACGGTCCTTGGGTGATTTTGAATTCTTGTTCAACAACGGTGGAAAATTTGCATCATCCATTGTTAGACCAGAATTCTCATTTTTTACCTCAACACATGGCTCTTCTGGCTTTACTACACCAGATTCATCGCCTGATCGTGGCTTGTCTGACTTCGAAGAGTCAGATTCATCGCCAACACGTGGCTCCTTTGTTTCCGAAGAAACAAATTCATCATCATCAACTTTCTTCTTCTTCTTCTTATCCTCTTTTGTCCTCAGATTTGTATCTGATGAATGCGTTTTGCTTGATTTGTTGTTCTTTGGTGAGCAAGACGATTTATCAGAACTTTTATCTGTTTTACCAGTTGTATCCGAGGACAAAATCTTCTCGAGATACTCTCTCGCCTTCCTCAGTCTGTCTTTTTGCCCCTGAGAAAGCTTCACTTTCTTTTCTTGAACTTTAGGTTCTTGAACCTTCTGTTCTTTGGGCTTGACATTGACTGGTTTCTTCACCTGCTTCTGAGATTCAGCCCTCGATCTTCTCATTGATCTCATTGAGCAATCTCTAGCAATATGGCCAATCATGTTGCAGTTAAAGCATCTCCTTGACTCAAATCTCCAACTCTGGCAGTTAACATCAATGTGTCCTTGATAACCGCATCTGTAACACACTCTGTTATTGTACCAACCACCATTTTTAGTCCAAACATTTAGGTCAAAGCACTGTTTGGCTTGGTGATAATCATCTCTCCTCTTGTATGCTGGATTTGTCTTTTAAGCACTGTGGTCCGACCTGCACCACTTATTACCAACAGTTTTTGAGTTTTGATCTTCTAATTTTTGTGATTTTTTATCAAGATTGGATGATTGAACTGATGAGCTTTTATTTTCTTTTTAAACATTTTTCTGTTTTTTATCTTTTTGTTTCTGCTCCACATTCTTCTTTACAGGTTTTTGCGTTGAGCATTCACCTTTTTCAGTAGAATGTAGAACAGTTTCTTTAAACATTTCATTTAATTTCAAAAATATTTTTCTTTTTTCAATTTCATCATCAGTTTTCTCATCACAATCTTCAACTTTGACTTTATCAAAGTTCGTGACATCGTCACTTATTGGAACAGAATTGATCGGTTTTGGACAAGGATAATTCAAAGACTCAGATGAAGTCACAAAACCTTTCAATTTCTTTTCAAGCTCATCAATTTTGTTCCTCGAATTCTTAGCTTCATTTTCAAGCTGAGATATTCTTTCAAGATGAGTCTTGATTGTTTTTTCTTTTTCAATCTCAAAGTTTTCAAGAACAGACTTTTCATTTTCCAAAACTTTTATCTGTTCTTGAAATTTTGTTTCATTTGCTTTCAAATTTTTGTTTTCAAGCTTTATCCATTAATCTTCATTTTCTGAAGATTTCTTTTTGTTTTCAAAATCTTTTTCTTTCTCTTTCAAAACCTTGTTTTCTAATGTCAAACTGTTTAATTCACTTAACAGTTTAACATTTTCAGATTTCAGCTTCTCACAATTTCCCTGCAAAACAAGAATCTGTTTAACATCAGCTTGCTTCTCATCCTTCAACTTTTTGACTTCCAATGTCAAACTTTCCACATCTTTCAAGAGTTTGCCATTGTCAGCTTCATGTTTATCACATTTAGAGCACACTGATGCAGAACTTGAAGATTCATTCTTCACAAATTCTTCATTTTTTGAAACTTCCTTTGTTCTTGTCTTGAATGATCCTGCACAAAAAATTTTAACGAAATCAAGAGGATTCAGATTCTCATCAATATAACAACCCCTTTTCATATCGTATATCAGATTACTTTTTGCAGCAAGACATACATTAACTCTTCTTTTCATTTCAAAAATCACATCCAAATCCATTTTCATCACCATATTTTTGATTTCATTTATCAATTCTTTCTTTTTATTGTTTTTTTCATACTCAAAATCTTTAAGTTTGTTGATGAATCCTTTTAGATACATCTTTGAAAAACTAGAATCTTTCTTTATATTTTTCAAAAATTCATTCCATTCGGTAGGTAATGCATCAGCAAACTTTGATACTTTTTCAGTATCTGACAGTCTTATCTCATGTTCTTTCAAATGTTCAATTAAGACTGTATATCGGTTTGCCAGATCATCCAACTTTTCATTTTTTAAACACACAAAATATTTAAATCTTTTCTCCCATCCAACCTTTTTCACACTTCTATAACTATCATCCAAATACCCCATATACCAATCATTTAACCTTTCAAGATCATGATTTTCCATCTCATCAAACATCATTGCCATTTTTCCATCTCATCAAATACCCCATAATAGAAGTCGGGGAGATGGTGTGGAATGGACCTTTCTAGTGCAAAACATCTCGGATAAGGTTACAAGGAACGTTCTGTGGAGGGCTTTTCAACCATTTGGGTTTGTCTCGGATGTTTATGTGGCTCGGAAAAGGGACTCTAGAGGAAGGTGCTTTGGATTCGTACGATATGTTGGAGTGCTGAATATGAAGGAAACATTGGCGTCTATGAACACAGTGAGAATGTTCGATATGAAGGTTACCGTTTCGGTGGCTAGATATGACAAGGATCACAAAAAGATTGCCTATAGCCCGGAATTGCTGGGCAGGAGTGAATGGAGGCCGAAGGATGGACAACAAGTGAACAACAATGGTAAGGGTGACAATAGGTATGTAGAGCGTCCTCAAATAGTTCATCAATCGTCTGATCAGGGTCCGAAACATACCCCTAGAACACAGGATGGGAGGTCCTTTGCTGATGTGCTTAAAGAGAAGACGGTTGGAAATTATCACGGGGCTAAAATTATTACAGTAGATGGAAAGGGTTCACTTTATCCTCTCCACTGTATTGGGAGGTCAGTTATTGGGTATGCCAAGGAGACTATGTCTTTAAGAAAAATGAGGCAGGCTATCGATGATGAAGGTATGCTGGAAGTAGGGTTATCGTTCATTGGTGGTGTAATGTTTATGTTAACCTTCAGAGATAAGGTAACTGCTAACATGTGCTTGGAGGTAAATGACAAGTTCTTCAAATCGGTGTTCTCAAAATATCACTTATGGCTGGGGGAGGATGTCCCGTTCAGCAGGTTGGTGACCCTAAACATTACTGGCGTACCGTTCATAATTCGGGATAACTCTCTATTCGATAACATCAGGGGCTTGTTCGGGGAAGTAGTTCAAAAATCTGCCTTCTCATGGCAAGAGGAGGACAATTCATTGGCTTCGGTTAAGGTTATAACGTCTCATGTATCCAGGATCGATGAAGCTGTGGTCATTAAGTGGAACAATAGGACCATTGCAATCTGGGTGACGGAGGCTGCTGGACAATGGCTACCGGATAGGGATGAGGTCTCCGTGATGGATTCCCAGGATAATGATTACGATACCAGTTCGGATTCTGATATGGAGTCGGAGAATGTGGAATCGGATGATGTGGAGGATTTAGAGGAGGGTGAGCTAAGGCAGGGTAGGGAATATGATGATCGTTGCCACGATGGTGATATGATGAATGACCGGCCGGCAGGTTTTCCGATGAACGATGATCACACGGCGGGAAACCAGAAGTCGCTGGTAGACCAAGAGTCTTCTGGAGTTAATACAGGTGGGGAGTTCCAAGGTTTGCATGGGGAAGAGTTGGGGGCGGCGCATGTTCAAGATAATGATGAGACAAGGCCACTAAATTTGGAGCATTCAAATGTGCTGGATAGTGGTGGGCCTCGTGTTAGGTTGGATAAACAAACTAATGGGCCTAATGATGCTAGGCAAGAGAATATCTGCTATGGGCCTAATGATGGGTTAAATAAAATGGGTCCAATGTCGACAGCAAATTTGGGAAAAAGAAATAGAGGAGAGAGGAGTCCACCATCTATTGGTTCAACACAGGGACCTCCACAACCTTTATTCAATCAATCGAACATTTATGTCAGTGAACCTTTGGACCTTAATACTCCCATTCGGGAAAAACCCGGTAACAGTGGTGATTCCTCTCCGATTCCTAACGGGGGGGATGGCTCTCCAGTAAATCCAACCGTGAATTCGGTGCCTGTAGATGATAAGTTGGGAGACGGGGAGAATGTGGATCTGGGTATACCTGATCCGAATCAGGCTATCGATGAAGAGGTGGCGGCTACAATTAAGATTGGGGCTTTTATTGGTGTCGATCTGAATAATTTCGTGCCGGGGACAGAGAAGATTGTTGTAGATGAAGGTGTTCAAAATGTGTCCCGATGAATTGTCTTTCTATTAATCTTAGGGGGGTGAGGAACGCTCGGAAATTGGATTGGATTCGGAGTCTCAAAACTAGTCATGGGATACATTTCATTGCTATCCAGGAAACGAAGCTGCAGGATTCTGAGTCATTCATGTTTAATCAATTTTGGGGAAGATCCGAGTATAAACTAGCTGCGGTGAACTCACAAGGTAGATCAGGTGGATTGGCGTGTTTATGGTGCCCATTTATATTCAGGTGCGTTGATATAGTTCGAAATAGATTTTTTATTGTGGTTTCCGGATTTTTGGTGTCTTCGGGTTGTAGAATAAACTACATGAATGTGTACGCTCCTAATGATGCTATAAGTAGGCGGAATGTATGGTTAGACATTCTGGGGGTTAAAAATTCACTACAAGGATTATGGGTATTGATGGGTGACTTTAATGAGGTTCGGGATGCAAGCGAGCGTATGAATTCGGAATTTTCGGAAGCAAATGCCGAAGCTTTTAATCAGTTTATTCTCTTAGCTGGATTGGTAGAGTACAACATGGGTGGAGGCAATTTCACATACATATCAGATAATGGGCAAAAGCTTAGTAAGTTGGATCGATTTCTGGTATGTTTGGGTTTTAGGGAGCAGTGGCCTAATGCAACTGTGCTTGCTTTAGATAGGATTTCGTCTGATCATCGGCCCATCGTCTTGTCTACTGTTGGATCAGATTTCGGTCACAGCCCCTTCAGGTTCTTTAATTCTTGGTTTGAGTATCCTGGTTTTGCTAACTACGTCCAACAGATTTGTAGTGAGTTTTCCTTTTCGGGGCCGGACGACCTTGCCCTTGCAATTAAGTTAAGGTGGTTAAACAATAATATCAAGTCCTGGCTAAAAGAGGAAAAAGAAACTCGGGAGGGCATTTATGGTAGGAAAAAGAGTAGGTTGGTTAGTATTGAAAGTTTGGCGGAACACAGAATGCTTCAGGAAGATGAGTTGGCCGAAAGGGCAGATTGTAAGAACTATGTGGCAGAATTCGACCGATTAAAGCAACTCGACTTAAGGCAAAAATCTAGATCCAAGTGGGCTATAGATGGTGATGAAAATTCCGCTTATTTCTACCACATTGTTAATGCGAATATTTCTACAAATAGATTGAATGGTTTGTTAGTTGATGGGGTTTGGGTCACGAATCCTTTGGCTATTAAGGAGGCGTTGTTCGAGTTTTTCGACCACCAGTTCTTGGAACCAATGCCTGTTAGGCCGGTATTGGTGTGCCCTAATTTGGCAACAATCTCGGATAATGAGGCCGCTATGTTGGAGACTCCATTCTCTGAGGAGGAAATTAAAGCAGCAGTATGGGAGTGTGATGGGGATCGAGCACCAGGGCTGGATGGTTTTAACTTCAAGTTCATTAAAAGGTGTTGGTCGGGGCTTCGAGAGGATTTTGTGAAATTATTCCATAGGTTTTATGTATCAGGTTCACTTAATAAGAGTTGTACCTCATCCTTTATAGCGTTAATTCCAAAAGTCAAAGATCCTTCGGGACCGGCGGACTTCAGGTCTATTAGTCTAATTGGTGTCATCAACAAAGTTATCTCTAAAGTTCTTGTAAATCGTCTAAAAGGGGTAATGGGGAGATTGATTTCGGAACAACAGTCGGCTTTTATATCCGGTAGAAATATTATTGATGGTCCCCTTATTCTCAACGAGGTGCTCAGCTGGTTAAGGAAGTCTAAGCGGAATGGGATGTTTTTCAAAGTAGACATTAATAAGGCGTATGATTCTGTTAACTGGAATTTCCTTAATTCGATTATGTCACAGATGAACTTTCTGGGTAGGTGGCGTGCATGGGTTATGGCTACGTTGTATTCTGCTAGAGCCTCTGTCTTGGTAAATGGGTCTCCAACGAGGGAGTTTGATTGTTCTCGGGGACTCCGACAGGGTGATCCACTTTCACCATTTTTGTTCGTTATTGTTATGGAAGCACTCACTGGGATTATGAAAAAAGCAGTGTCAGTAGGGTTGTTCAATGGGATTAATATCACTTGTGAGGGGCCGGTATTATCTCATTTGATATACGCAGATGATGTGATGTTTGTTGGAGAATGGTCTAGGGCGAATGTTATTAATTTATGGTGGATACTGAGATGCTTCTATCTAGTTTCTAGGTTGAAAGTAAACTTAGCTAAATGTATTATTTTTGGTGTGGGAGTACGTGAGGAGGATGTTCAAGACATGGCACTTCTTCTAAGGTGTAGACAAGGGACGTTCCCATTTAAACACCTTGGTTTATTGGTAGGAGCGAATATGAACCTGGCACGGAATTGGAAATCGGTGATTGAAATATTCAAGAGTAGATTATCAATATGGAAAGCTAAAACGCTTTCTTATGGTGGGAGAATAACACTAATTAAATCGGTGTTAAACTCACTACCGACTTACTATTTCTCACTGTTTAAAGCGCCAATTAAAGTTCTTGATGCGTTAGACAAGATTAGGAGGGTCTTTTTTTGGAGAGGATCGGAAGAAAAGGCGAAAATGAACTGGGTGGCGTGGGACAAGACAATTGCCCCGGTCGAATATGGGGGGTTGGGGTTCAGCTCGCTAAGGGATGCTAACCTAGCCATGTTGGCAAAGTGGTGGTGGCGGTTCAAAATAGAAAAAGAAGGGTTGTGGCGTCGGATTGTTTGGGCAATTCATCACAGGTCGAGGGCATGGAACGACATTCCAGTGAAGATCTCAGTGGCGGGGCCGTGGAAAAGTATCTATAGTGTTCGGCAGTAACTGCTGTATGCTAATGTCGATCTACATCAGGACTTCTCGGCTGAGGTATGTAGTGGTAAGGACGTATTTTTCTGGTGGGACAGCTGGCTAGATCAGATGCCGTTATTTTGTCAAATTCCCAACGCTTTTTAAGGAGGAGATGGTCAAACAATGTTTTGTTGCGGATCGCTGTATTATTGGGAGTTCCGGGCCAATTTTTAGCTGGGCATGGGCCCAACCTGTCCTTGGTTCAGATGCAGCAAATGAATTGCAGTTGCTGCTGTTCATGCTTGAAGATTTCGTTGGATCAGCTGGCAGAGATTTATGGAAGTGGAGGCATGAAATGGATGGTAAGTTCTCTGTCTCGAGCATTAAAAAGTTGCTGAGTGCAGTAAACCGAACCAGCCCTGAGCGGGTCTTTGAATGGAATAACTGGGTCCCGAAAAAGGTCGGAATAGTAGCCTGGAGAGCGGAGATGGAGAGACTGCCGACAAAGTGTGCTTTGGTGAGGCGAAACATTCCGGTTCAGAACCATATGTGCGTATTCTGTGGAGACTATGAAGAGACTTGTGAACATGTTTTTGTCTCTTGTCAATTTGTGCAAACAATATGGCAAAACTTGGCGGATTGGGTAAGGATTCCACCGATCATTGCGTTTGGGATTAATGATATACTTACATTGCATAAGTCAAGCTCGGGTTCAAGGAAGATAAGTAAAGTAATTCATGCTCTTGTTTTGGTGACCTTTTGGAGCATTTGGAAATCTAGAAATGAAGCCGTATTTAGACAAGTTAATCCAAGTACGACGAGGAATCTAGACGAGATCAAATCGTTGGCGTATCTATGGGTTAAAAGTAGATCAAAAGAGGCGACATTAATTTGGGAGGATTGGAGTCGTTTCAATTTAAGCATTTTGAGATAATGTAATTGTATTGTTTTGGTGTCGAATGTTGTATTTTGGTGTGAAACATTGTAGATTTGGTGGGTAGCGTCTTGCTACAATGAATAAAATTCTGTCGGCCGTTCAAAAAAACTATAATTGATCTTGGATCGATTATCTTGACAAATTACTCAAGAGTCTGACAAACGTTGACATATCTAAATCTCGTTGGGCTTCAAATATAGTGGATGAACATGGGCCGAATACTTTTATTGCAATTAACCACATGCACACTTATCAAAAGAAGTCAGAATATGACCGACAACCACTTTTGACATTACATGATGATTGGACCAAACAATTTGTGCACTTGAATGTATCACGTGAACTACTCACTTGTAACAAGGCTCGATTTATTATCTAGTAAATTGGTGCTTTTAATGTCACACAAGGGCCAATGTATTATAATGTCTAACACCCCAATTTACAACTAAAATTCTATTGGGCCTTAAATTTCACTAAGCCGATTAAATTCTGATAAAGGATATTGATTGTTGACAACCCAAAATCACATGCAAACTTTGAATGAAACACTCACATGGCCAACTGACAAACTAAAGCTGTCAACAACACATGCAATTGTAATTATGACCGACAGCTGTTTAAATGTTCAACACAAAACGATGTACACACTCAAGCGAAACAGTGATTCAAGCGGTTGTCATTTTCAAGCGGTCGATGTATACTCAAGCGAATTGTCGGTTTCAAGCGGACTCAACACAATTTTCAAGCGAAAGTCAAGGTGTAAACTCAAGCGAATCACGATGACATCATCAAAAGTCGAACAAATTCAAGCGAAAGTACAATTTTAACCAGTTTTAAGCCGATTTTAAAGCTGAAACTTTCCAAGATTTGTCAATACATGATTGCGCATAATATTTGTGAATTTGAGCCGATTTTAACCGTGAAAAATTTTTAATTTTGTGAAAGAAAGTGTAGAAATCAGAAAAAGTGACGAAAACAGGTTGTTTTTGCGAGATCTCTTCCTCCTGAGCTCTGATACCAATTGTAGGATCGAGTTGTGACCCAAATGAGTCGTTTAGAAGAGATTTTATCAGTTTCAGATGCGGAAAATAAGAAACTGATTGTGAAACAGCTTGCTTATCACTTTAAACACTGATTTGATTGATATAATAGCGTTTACAATCAGTCTTCACACCGGCAACACCTCAGTATGGAATCTCTAAAACTGTTACAAATAAAATGAGAACAATCCTATTTATAGTAGTCATGTTTCGCTTGAATACACACAAGTCAACTCAAGCGAAACTTCCTAAAACTAATTCAAGCGAAACTCACATGCATTGTTTCAAGCGAATCCTAGACTTTTGTCTTCAAGCGTAACCAAACAATCTGATATGTATGAAGTGATGATGTCATTGTTGTGATGTCATCCTTGATGTCACACATGTGATGTCATCATTCTTAAAGATGACTTCATGCTCGTTCAGATCTGCAACGCAACCGAGACTCGACATAAGACGAAGACGACAGATGAATGCACTAACAAAGATTATTATTTTTAACGTCATGTTTCACCATGGATCTTTCAAGATAAATGCTTAATAACTTTAGATCTTTCATAAACAAGCCTTATGTTAAACTTTTAACAAACTTTTCATGGGTTTTAGTTTTAAAAATAAGTTCTACATACACTTTATTACTTCAAGATTACAAATTTATGCATAAAAATTCATTTTTCAAGTTCACATAATGCTTTATATGTTCATTTTCAAGTTTAACCATGCATCCTTCAAGATCCATGCTTAAACTTGTTAGATCTAAGCTTTTAACAAGCTTAACATACTTGATCTAAACATAAACACACGATATAACATCAACAACTTCATTACATACACCAAAAATTAATATAATCACTTTTTTCTTCATGAATATGTTAGATCTTCTCATTTTTAACTTTAAAAGTTAAGTTGTTTAGATGGTGAAACTTGTACATAACATAAACATAAACTAATATAGTGATTAAGAAGCTTACTACTAGCTCTAATGGCTAGGGAAGTGGCACAAGAATGAAGAAGATGATTATGGAAGAAATCAAGTGGTTAAAAGCTCCAAAGTGAGACCCTTCCACTTCTAGCACCTTACACCTTCTTAGATGGCCTCCATACACCTCCTAGTAACCTTGGATTGTGCGGTTGAAGCTTGAAAATGGTGGTGTGTGTGTGGGAGTAGTGAGCCGAGAGTTAGAGGAGAAGAAAGGAAGGAGATGATGAATTTTGTGAAGTATTGGACAATGCTTACTACCTTATGGACTTTATAAAAGAAATCCCAACTTGTTGATCTCCATTAGGATTCTTTGCACAAAAATTAGGGGACAAGAGATAATAAAATATTCCAAGCCGTGTGGGACCCATTGGGGCAGGCCAAGGGTGAAAGGGGGGGGGGGGTAAAGTGTAATTTTTGGGAAGTTAAGGGTTTAAAGTGCAAACGAGGGGGTCTAAGTTAGTTTAAGTGTGTTTTGGTGTTTTTATGATTTTTAAGGTGTTCTAGCACCAATACTAGTTTAATAACATAAAAAAATTACTTCTAGTCAAATTTTTACAGTTCGTTAAAGTGCTGTATTGCGCAGTTTCACTAAGTATGAAACCCCTTTCGTGACAGTTTCAATTCCCTACACTTTGTAAGTTATTATGGACAATAAAACATAAATTATACATGATATTATTGTGTTAAAAAGCTGATTATAGCTGAATTATGGCTGTTTTATGCTGAATTCTGCATTTAAAGTGCGTTTCGGGTGTCTTTTAGTGCATAGTTTAGCTTCCGGAAAGTTTATATGTTAACCCTTGTATCCACACTTGGGTTTTAATGTATTTTAGATGTTGGACCTATTCCTAGGCCCTAATTCTATTGTCTGACTGCTTTCTACAGAATTGCTGATACAGTGTGTCTTACCGGTGAGTTTACTAGTCTTTCTGACGCAACGCTTAAAGTAATGCATAAAGAAATATTTGAAGTATAAAATGTGCATGAATTCACATGTATAGCATGTAATCAGACAATGTTGACTTTTAAGCACAGAATTGCAGATAATAAATAATATTAGAATGGTACGGAAATTACCGGTTTTGTGCCAGTTGTCACAGTAGGAACCATATTTTGACCATTCTTGATTCTTGCTTAAAATGTTATTCTTCCTTCTTTGCTTCCTTTTCTTCTTTTTGGTCTTAATATTTACATAATATATTTCCTAAGTCATTTTACATAATACACTTGATACACTTGAAGACTTGAACACACTCTTTATACAAAAGAGACGAGTTTACCAAAATAGGCGTGAAACCCACAATTTGGTGAACGACTCTCATTCCGCTTATTCTTATTTTGCACGAAATTACGCCATTATGCTAGGAGTGCCAACCACATTAGGGTACGAAATCGTCAAGTTAGGGGTGAAACCCACACCTTGTCGATTAAGTCCCATTCCTCGATTTTCAATCTCGCCAAAGTTTTGATTGTTTCAATCGATTAGAAACGTGTAGTAACTGGAAAGGTAAGATACCGTTAATCGCTTCTCGACGAGAGTATCTTACCTATAGGCCAAAACACGTTTCTCTAATTTGAAAGGACTTTCGATTCACTTCTGAATAGTCGACGTTTCTCTACCCAAAACAATCCTATGTTTTATTAGCCTCTCTTTTATGTGATTCAATTTATATGTGATTTTATACTTGTTACCTCGTTCGTTTCAGAACCGTCACACAATTCGTACTTCTCGCGCAATAAAAAAACAATAATAATTCTCGTGAACAAACTAAATTTAAACTCTTTTACGCATTCATACATGTTTATGCTTTGAAAATGCTTGTTGAACTCATGCTAATTATGTGAACTATACGTGATACATCATGCTTACATGCTTATACATGCAAAACTTATTTTCAATTTATGATCAAGTCTCATCCGTTCTTTCTCTTTCAATTCTTAGATGTCGTCCAATGCCGTGTCGAAGAAATTGACAAAGAAAAGCAAGAAGGAATCGACCTCCGACTCCAAATCAAAGAAAGGGTCGACAGCCACCGCTAACTCCGACACAATGTCAAAAAAGGATTGTATGAAATTCATGGCCAAACAAATGGCTAAGGTCATACCCAACATTGTGAGCAAGCTTCAACCTAACCCCGACTCTCCAAATGGTTCCGTTGATTCGAAAGTGGAAACACCCAAACCGACCTTCCAATTCAAGCAATTTATTGCGTGTAAACCCTTGGAGTTTACTGGCAAAGATGGCGCTACCGCCATGATGAATTGGTTTGACGCGATTGAGCTTACTTTCTTGCAAAGTGGTTGTCCTGATGAGCTACGAACCTTGAATGCGATTGGAGTTTTCCACTTAAGGGCACTCGAATGGTGGACCGCTGAACGCAATAAGAGGGGAAATGATGCTGCACACGCCTTACCTTGGGACGAGCTTAAGCAACGGATGAAGGACCAATTTTGTCCTCCCCACGAGCTCCAAAAGTTGGAGAACGAGTTTTGGAACCTAACACAAAAAGAGAGCGACATCGATGGTCTGATTACCCGTTTTAAGCAACTTAGTGTCCTCTGCCCTGGACAAGTCAACACTGTTCCCAAGTCGGTAGCCAAATTCATCCGTTGTCTTTCACCTTCCTTGATTAACCATGTTGCCTCCGCTTGCCCCAAAACCACTGAAGATGCTTTCCGTATCACTACTGAGCTTAACAACAACTGTGTTCTTCATGGAACCTATGACAAGGTTTCGACGAAGAGTGCGCACCAAGAAACCATCGATACTACCACCATTGTTGAACCTTCACCCTCCCAACCACCCAAAAAGAACAAAGGCAAGAAGCGGAAGGCTTCAAGCCAGAACTGTGCGGTCGTAAATTCGCCAAACCCTAAACCCATCCAATCAGTAGCTGCCGTTGTTCCTACAACCCTAGAACCTCCAAGAAGAAACTACACTGGGACATGGCCCAAGTGTAACCAATGTTCTTACCATCACCCTATTGGCACCCCATGTCGTAAATGCGCAACCTGTCACAGGCTGGGGTATTTCGCCGAGCGCTGTCGCTGCAACCAAAAGCCTGTTCAAGATCAAGCCATCGTTGCAAATCCAGCTCCTAACCAGGTTCAACCCCAGGCTGCTCCTGTACGAGCATGTTTCAAGTGTGGTGATCTTAACCATATAGCAAACGTTTTTCCTCAAAGGAACCAGCTTCAGCAGCAACAACCACAACAGCAACAATAGCAACAGGCTCAACAACCTGCTAGAGGCCGAGCTTTTCTCCTCACTACTGCTTAGGCTCAAAATGCAAATGACGTCATTACTGGTACGTTTCTTGTGAACCATGTTTATGCTTCTTGTCTATTTGATACTGGCGCCGATAAAAGTTTTGTGTCGTAAGAATTCGAACCTTTGCTTAAGTGTAAACACTCTAAGTTGCCAAGATCTCTCGCTGTCGAAGTCGCTGATGGTAAATCCGTCGCTGTCGATTCCGTTCTTTCCAAGTGTTCCTTGATCCTTAACGATCATACATTCTCAATCGATCTCATACCTATGCAAATGGGAAGCTTTGACATCATAGTAGGCATGGACTGGCTTAGGCGAGTTTGTACTGAAGTTGTTTGTTCTGAAAAGTTTATCCGCCTTCCTCTTCCAAACGGTGATTCTCTACACGTGTATTACGAGAAACCTTCTCAGTGTCTCAAGCTTATGTCGTGTATCCAAGCGAACAAGTGTTTACGCAAGGCTACTTTCGCCTTTCTCGCCCACATCGTGGAAAAGAAGAATAAAGGCCCAAGCATAAGCGATGTTCCCGTTGTACGTAATTTTCCCGATGTGTTTCCCGATGATCTTCCTGGTCCACTTCCTGCTCGTTCTGTCGACTTTCGCATCGATTTAGTGTCTGGCGCTACGCCTGTCGCTAAGTCTCCCTACCGTTTAGCACCCTCTGAGATGCAAGAGCTCTCGAGCCAACTTCAAGAGCTTCTTGATAAAGGCTTTATACGCCCTAGTACTTCTCCTTGGGGTGCTCCCATTCTGTTCGTCAAGAAGAAAGATGGGACATTCCGAATGTGTATTGACTATCGTGAGCTCAACAAGCTTACTGTCAAGAACCGATACCCTCTTCCTCGCATTGACTACCTCTTCGACCAATTGCAAGGCGTGACCTGCTTCTCAAAGATCGATCTTTGATCTGGGTATCATCAACTTCGAGTCCTCGAAGAAGATATACCTAAGACCGCCTTTCGTACACGATATGGTCACTACGAGTTCGTGGTCATGCCCTTTGGTTTGACCAACACACCTGTTGTCTTCATGGATTTGATGAACCGCGTGTGTACAGCATACTTGGACCATTTCGTGATCGTATTCATCGGCGGTATTCTTATCAATTCCAAGACACAAGGAGAGCATGAGCGACACTTGTGTCTTATCCTTCAACTTCTTCGTACTTAAAGTCTATACACCAAATTCTCCAAGTGCGAATTTTAGTTAAAAGAGATTCAATTCCTTGGTCATACTGTCAACGAACTTGGTATTCACGTTGACCCCGCTAAAATCGAAGCTGTGAATAATTGGATCGCACCTAAGTCTTCGTAGAAATCATGGATCAAGGAGTCAAGTTATTGAGGCGCAGTAAAATTCCTATCGTCAAGGTTCGATGGGAAGGTAAATGTGGCGCTGAATTCACTTGGGAACTCAAGAGTGACATGAAGACGAAGTATCCACATCTTTTCGTTACTTCTTCCTAAATTTCAGGACGAAACTTCCTAAAGGAGGGGAGACTGTAACGCCCTGCTCTTTTGTACTTTCTATAATTAGAAAGTCTTGTATTTCTATTTTTGGAAGTCTTGTGTTCTTGTAATCGTCCATTCATTGTAATCGTTGTAAAATCCGAGACTTGGATCATAAATAAAACTCATATTTCTTTAATTTCATGTTATACATACTTCATGCATAATCATACGTTTAATGTTGTGAAACAATTGTTACATATACATAATTCTTGGAAACTATGTGCCAAACTTGCAAATATATGAAACATATGCATAATATGTCTTTTGAGCAAATACGATACTTAAATACGACCTTTATACGCTTAATTATACTTGTTTTAAGTTCATGATACATGATTGATCCTTGCAATATGTTCTTATTACATAATAGACCCTTAAAACAAATAAAAACCCTCAATTATAAACTTTAGGGACCAAAAGTGCCAAAAAACAAACTTCATTTTGGAGAATTGTCCCGTCGCGTCGTGCGACGGGGAGGGCCTTACGCTGTCGTCGCTGGCGACGCCCTCAATCCAACAGAATGTTGTTTCCAGCTCGTGGTTTCTAGTTGTGCTTCTTCCATTAATTAGCCAACTAACCTCACCTAAACATCTCCTATAAAACCCTACTCAATTCCTCACTTCTCCCACTTTACAATCCACTCTCTAAACACTCCAAATCTGGTGCAAAAAGAGTAGCAAAAGTCAGAATTGTATCAAGTTGCAAAAGTGAGTTTAACCTCACTTATCTTCCATCTTCTTCATCCTTTCTTGCTTCTTAGCACTTGGAACAACCCTAGGGATGTTTCCATAGGTTTTCCATGGAAAACCAAGGATGGAACATCACCATAAAAGGGTTATAAGTGCAAGAAATTTTCTGTTTTGTACAAGAACTTTGATAAACTTGATTAAACTTGAGGAAACTCATCTCAAACCTATGTCCTTATGCTTATAACCACATCTATGGTTAGTTAGGCTTAAAAATAAGGTTGAGACATGTAAAATCAGAGGTGTAAACCTCACAAACTTTCTGTTTTGTTCAGGGGTTTTAACCCACAAGTGATGTTCAATCTTAAGACTTGATGAAAGTGTGATTTAGGATTAGCTTGGGTTATCCTACTTAAAATCCACACATTGCTTGATGATTTCTCATAGATTGGATGTTCATATTCTATTACACTTGTAAGTTCAAGACCCTCCTTGAATGTTCATAACATCAAGTGTAGTGGTGAACACTTAGAGGTGCCTAAATGGAAGACTTATTCTTCCTACCTCCTACATGAATTCTATGACACTTAAGAGGTTCCTAAATGGAGGATTCCTCCTCCTACCTCATGCTTGACACATATGATATTCTTGCTATTATATTATCTACTATGTAGTATATATTATTTACTAGTAACCAAGCTTTGATGATGACATATTGGTTATTTGTCAAATGCTAAAGTTACATCATCTACAACATTATGTGTTAAAGATGACTACTTTCATATGTGTATATTCTTATGTTTTAAACTCCGAATCATTAATCTACCATTATCCTATATACTCATACGCCTTTGTTTCTTCGTGTAAAAGGACTTGGTGTTCCAACCCCAAATCAACAAACAACTCTCTCGCGGATTTATCAAGTGGAAGCTTGCAAAACCGTAAGTACACTTGACCCATTTGCCTTTAAAACACTTTGGGTTGTAACATGTTATTATACAAACTTCACTTTCACACACTTAAAACATACTTTATGATCTCAATCTGTTATACGTGCTACTTGTTTACTTAGGTTCATGCTATATTATACATGCTTTATGTCATTAACTATGCTAAGCCCTCAACTTAACATATATAGCGCTATAGGAGTAGCACACCACCCGTCGGGGTCTTGTTAAGTCTTTATTCTAAAACGGTCTAGTTACTTTTGTGGCGAGGGATGCTAAATACTAGTGGACACTTGGGTTTGGCGTATTGCTATGCATGCTAGTTCCCTTGTATACAAATTGCCATGTGGATTCGAGACAATGCTTTTATACTTATTCTATACTATTTCAAACCTTGTGTACTCGCCTTTGCTTTTGCATTGAACTTTATTTTAAACATGTTACAGGTTGAGGATGATGATGCTATGAAACGAAGTAGCGATGATGCCTAGATACACATTTAGACGTCTTAGGTTTAAATTGTTGTATCAAATTTTATTTCGTTATGTTATAAACAAGTTGTTATTTGAATTTCTATGTAATGTTGACAATTTGAATTATGAAATGAAAATGGTTGATTTAAATATTGTCAAGAATAGTGTTATGAAGTCTCTTGCAATCTATTTCGTCTCATCCCGATGATTCCGTCATCGGTTGGGGTATGACAGTTGGGGTTTTAAATGAGTTGGTTGGTGACATTAAAGGAGTTGGTTGGGGGTTAGAAGGAGTTGGTTGAGGCATTAAAGGAGTTGGTTGATGCATTAAACGAGTTGGTTGGGGTTTAGAAATAGTTGGTTGTTATTTTGTGCTAAAAACTCATTGTTTTGCATGTTTTAGGTATTTTAAGTGTATGCAAGCATGAATAATAATAAAACATGTATGAATATCATTCCAAGAAAATATAATCTCGATGTATTGGCTCGGTTTTTGTCCAGTCTGTATTTCATGATTGTTTACGTATTATGCGAGTGTGATTAAACAAAAATGATATAAAAAATAGTTTCCATTATGTTCAAATCTTGAATTACAAAGGTTTGTAGATAAGATACGACTTAAAATAAAATGAAAAAGAATGAAAAATACAAAATGCTACAGTCTCCCCTACTTGAGGAAATTTTATCCCGAAATTTTTATAGGAGTTGGCTTCTAGGAAAGAAGTAAAAGATGGTATTCTAGTGGTTAGATACACATGATAACTAGTTAGAGTATTTGTCTAAGACGAGAAATTTTGATATTTAGTGCTTGAAGCAACGTTTATGTATAAGCGTGTTTAAAAAATGTATGGGTCAAAGTTTTGGCAAAATTGGTAGTTTATGGTTGATTGAGCGTACGTAGACAAATTTTAAGGGATAAGAGAAAAGTTTGTAGAATTAACTCGTTTGGCTAATGTGGATTGACACATCAACCGTAAGTAAGTGTAAGAAGATCTAAAATGGGTATGTGTGCATTTAGGCGATGTTAAGTTTGACCGAGTTTGGACGACTCGGTGAAATGAGTGTTTAAGGAAATGCGACTTGAGGAGTGAAAAAGTTTTATGATAAATAAGAATGTAATTTTATGTTAAGCGGTTGCCCGCACCATATCCTATAAAAAGTTTTATCGGTTTTAAAATGTATTAGTAAAATGACGAGTTTTAGGAAAAACATTATCGGAAACAGGAATGAGATGGCAATAATTTATGGTTTTCAAAAAGGTTTTGTTGGGTAAATGGGCCTACTAGTTGGTGTTTAAGTACGATAAAGGACGAGAGAAAATTTCAAAATGTCTTTGGCTGAGTTGAGCTTGTGAGGTTGTTTGCTAAAAGAGTTTAAATGTTTAGGCCGGATTGCATAGATAAGATTTGGATGAAGCGTTTGAGTGAATAGTTGGGAATAATTCTGACATAGAATGAGTGAACGATTTGGCAGCACTATGCGTGGGGTAAAAATAGTAAGGGTACTAAATGGAATGCGAACATAAAGCGTTGAAGGATGTTAGTGACAGTTGTAGCCGCCATGTCTAAAAATTTTGAGTACGGCATTTTGTTATAATCAACCGTTTATTAAGTGTTTCAAGATTTATTTGTCTATAAATATGGAAAAGCTCGTGACGTGCCATAGTTTGCTTGTTAAATGATAGTATTTACTAAGGTCCGAAGAACACCGAATTACACATGACATGTTTTACGAAAGTTTGTTAACATGGTAGGAACACTTATGTATAGGAAGTACCAGCGGCGTATCCACCATGTTCTAATGATGTTCTATCTGTTTCGTTACTCGATGTCATGTAACGTTCCGTCCTAGGACACACAATAGAACCTACTATAGTTTTCATTCGCCTACCAATATACTCTCATGTGCATCCGTGATTATCTTGGTCATTGCATGATTCGCATAGTTTGTACTAGTGGTGTAGGGGTCAAGGGTAAATTGTAGTATTTCAAGTGAGGATACACGTATGATAGCATATGAAGAACTAATCATGTGTATGTGATTGTATTTACTTATGCATGTATCCAACGTACGCAAAACTACTCTTGTTATGCCTATGTATAGATTCAAGTATAACTACCATGTAGTGAGAAATGTATGAATTTATGTATGACTTACGACAACCATGTGTAGGATTAGCACGTAATCTGGAGCAAATAAATCCAAGAATAAATGACGATATTTGTAAGACTTGCATGAAATGTTAATTGCATAAGTTTAAATGTGAATAATGATATGTGTACGACTTGCATGAAATATGGATCGTATAAGTTGAAATGTGAATAATGATATGCACGTGTATGTCTAACACGAAACATAGACTTATAGAAAGTCATGATCACAAGGAGTTTGAAAAGTGTGAGATTAACCCGTGAGTGAAATGGTTGTTTTGTACGAATAATCGAGCTTGACGAACAATAGAAATTGGTTCGTTGGGAATGGTGAATCAAGCTTGTGGATATTGGGAAAATATTGGGAGAAAGTAGCGTTTTATGACAAAAGATGTAGTTCATAAAGGAAATGTCACCTTCTTTAAAAATTTTGGATTCGCATACGTTGTAAGTTGTCCGGTCTTATGAGTTTTTCCTTCCCACGTGTTTAGATTTAGAATTGCGTATTAGCGATTTTGAGAAAAGTTTTAGGCAGTGAGCTTGTTTTATTGAAAGTATTTTACACCAAAATGAGAAATGTCATGCTTGGAAATTTTGTGGTAAACTTGGTTTCGAAGAGAATTTTTAGTAAAAACAGACCTATAGATAGTCAAGCTTCGTTGGTATTGGCGTGTATGTGTAGGGTTACTACGTCTAGAGTATGCATGAGGAGTTAGGTTGATCGGTGCGATGGTTGTGGTAGGTTGGTTGAGTTGTAGTTTGTTGATAGGGTGTCGGGTTCCTACTAAATGTATATACGTGCGACACTTGGTGCACAACGACACAACGTATGAGTGAGGTATCGGTGTTGGGTTTTAGGAGGTTCCCTAGGTATGGTTCTTAGCGGGTTCATTGGTTCATCAGTATAGTCGAGGTTTGTAAGAGGTCTTAGGTGTGTAGAATTACCAGTAGGAGAGCTAGTTCTAAGTTGGGATCTATTGTTATAAATCGAAGCCTCGAGGGTGTGTAGGTTGACTATTTGCGTTCATTGGTTGGGTTGACCATTGACTAATTATGTTTTACCAAGCTAAGTTAACATTGAGACCAAGGGACAACTATAAAAACTATACGCATATGAAAGAAAGATTTTGGGTTCCCATTGGGAACAAAGTATCTTTAGTATAATAGAATAATGTGAGTCTTTATTAGTGATTGGATCAAATATGAAATTCTTGGGCTAGAATTTAGTAGATTGATTAGGTTGATAGGTAAGAAAATATTTAAGGCATGAATGTGATTATCACACATAGTGATTTGCGTAAATAGGTTGTACGGTTAAAATATGTTTGGTAAAATAATGGAATTTAAGATTTATCACACATAGTGAAAAAAAATTTTGTAAGAAGGGGTGGAGCGGACCTAATCATCAAGGTAAAGGAATCACTACTATCTTTATGACGATGCTTTCATTTTGAGAGTATGAGTAGTTTCTTCTTTATGGGTGACGCTTTGAGATTTCACACATAGATTGCGTCACAAAAATAGACAAAAAGATAGATGAAATATGTATATAACCATTGTGAAAATGGTTTGTATTTAAAAAGGAGGAAGGTTGAATCATATTATGCATAAAATTGATGATAGTATAGAAGATGTTTGATTAAAACTTGGATTGTTCCAAAATGGAACTTAGACTAAACCAATGTGACCGAAAGTTCTTGTGAGTTTTGAAAGTATGCTTTGGCCTAGTAGGTAGAATACTCTCGCCAAAATTTCGGTTACTACATGCCCCTAGTCAATCGACAGTTCGAGATTTTGGCGGGTTTAAAAATCGAGGAGTGGGACTAGTTACCAAGATGCAGGTTTCACCCATAGCTTGATAACGCGTTCCTTAAGTGTGGTTGGTGCTTACCAAACGAGATAAGGACTAAATCTGACTCGTTGGTGTAAGTGCACCTTTAATGATACAAGATGGATTCTGCAAATTGAAGATGTTCAGGTCCTTTGTGTAATTGTTCAATAGTTGAATATAGCTTGTCAGAGTTTATTGAGATGTACGAATATGTGATATGTAAAGGAGCCCGAATTTGTTGTAAATTCAGACCTCCTTGTTTTATATTGTCAGAGTTCATTTTGTCAGAGTTTAATGTCCAGGTTCGAATTTGTATGTTTATATTCAAACTTAGTTTTGTCAGGACTTATGGAGTCTGAACTTATCATTGTATTTATACTCAGTGAATTAATGCAATTGTCACACCCCAAAAACGACGCAGCGGAATATAAAACGTAGTGGTGACGGAAGTTGGTGCCCATAAATATCTTGTTGGACGATGCATCGAATTGTTGGACATTTTAACTTAATTAAAACATATATTTTAATACATAAGACTTAAAGTTCATCACAACCACATCATAGTTAAGTTGTCTTGATCCTCACGGATCTTATTACATTTGTCCCAAACAGTTTTAAAAGTTAGTCCAACATATTAAGTGACAAAACATGCATCAACAACCACAAGATACGCCATAATTCCCAAAGCCGAACTCAAGTACCTGAAGAACACGTTAAAATCAAGTGTCAACACAAAGGAATGTGAGTTCACATATTCAAATTTAAACAATTTGATCCCAAGGAAAAAAAGCTTTCTAATTATGTGTTTATTATAAAACATCCATATAATTTACAAAAGTCAATTCATTTCCTTAATAAAATCCATGGGTCAACCGTCGCAGGCATTTCCCCGAAACCTTCGAACAAGGCATCTTCCCAAGTTTACATATTAAATTCATAGCATCAAATGTTCGGACTCGTAAATTAGCTAGAAATTACGAACTATATATTTACAATGTAGGGATAATCAATGCTAGACAATAAAGAGAATATCAATTCATCGTTTGACTTAACACGGTGCGACCGGTCACGATGGGGTTGTCAACCCGATAGATCTACCAACAATTCCTCGCGTGCAATACTTAAATGATTAAACGACATCACTTGCGCATGACCCATATTAAGACCCTCTATGATGTCTTCCTCACGTACAATATATATATCCTACTAATATAACAAATTTAATACAAACAGTTGTACGAATTTACTGAAATCCCTTGGACCAAGAAAACCCGTCCCAACAACATGATCGTTTTCTCTGAAACACTGTACAATCCCAGTTTCTCCCCGAAACATATATTCACCAAAACCGTTTCATCCCGAAACATATAATTTATCGAATCCATATATTTTCAAAGAAAATATATAATTTATATAAAAAAATGTATGTTTTATTCCAAAAACATTATTAAACCCTTTTAGGCATGTTCTTCCCCCAAAACATATACTAAACAGTAAAAAGAGGGGGCTTAGTGACACTCACCTTTGGGTGCGTATTTTTAAATAGCGCAGTCGCACAGATTGATTTCTACACGTCCTATTAAGCGTAGGAATGATTTATAAATCAATATATCACAAAAATCCTAAGTTTCTCCGTTTCTTAGAATTTTCACATAACTTTGTGATTTTCTCGAAAAGTTATCGTTTTTGAGTATGTTGGCACGTTAATATATATATATATATATATATGAGTCCATATATATATATATTTTAAAGATTTTGCGACTTGAACAATTTTATTGGTGACCATTATCATGTAAATCCGTTAACACACCCGTTTATACGTAATATATCTACGATTTGCGCGTCGTAATATATATACATAAACGTACACATAAATCAACATCGTAACACGCGTAATATCGTTAACTTATTTGTTTTGTCATTTTTAAAGCACGCATATATAAAATAACTCACATGTATCAATTTTCATGCTCGACAAATAAGTTACGCATTTAACACGATTATACCGCTTCTACCGTTCTAAACGCACAAATGTGCATGCATAGCCTAAATTTCCCGCTATAATGTCAACACTTAACATATTACCATATTCACATATTTAAATCACATAACACATTTCAACACATAAGGTCACCCAAAAAAAACCCATACTAGTGTTCATTGTAAAACGCGTATTTTAGTGATTCGGTAATGTTTTCGGGCGTCGAAAGTCACGTATTACCAACCAAACACCAAGTAAACTTAAAATTATTTATAATACTTATTTTTAAACTAAAAATATCAGTTTACATACTGATCTAAATCAGTTTCATAAAAATCGTTCGAAAAGCCGATTTTTGACCGTTTTACCGCATAGTTTTGCGTTAAACGTTACTACAACCATCCCAACTCGGAATAACTTGATATTTTAACAAAATACATGTTATTTACTTATTAACATAGTGATTATAATCAGATTAGTACAGTTTTTGTTTAAGTCACATAAATCATGCGATTTCACGTATTTTATAACTTCTAAAGCACCAAGTACAACATGCAAGACTAGTAAACTTTATAACAAAGTTTAATATCATTAAACACTTCAAAATAATCATATTTTAGTGTTTATGTTCTGATCAAAATTAATTTTTATCAAATCATGCTCAAATGATCATTTCATGCTTTCATATCATCATGCATGTTCAGATATGTGCATCTAATGCACTAATACAACATCATCATCATTACTTATGATTTAATCATACCCAAGAAAATATTAACTCCATGTTCTTATTATTCACAACATGTATCATCCATCATCACATAATCATTCACACATAAATGCAAGTATCTTACATTTATAAGTATATGACCAAAAATTACATGCATGCATACACATATACATACATACGACATATACACACACATGAACTTCCCAAAAGTTCACCTTTTAACAAGTCCCTTTCAATTCATGCATGTATTCTATCATTCAAGAATCATGTTTTTCAAGAATCATTCAACCAAAAATCAAAACACAAACTCCTACATGTATATATATACTCACGGCCACACATACTTACATATACACACTCATTTTTATTCTCTTTGAAAACCCATTTATTATTACTTTTAAGTTTGTGAAATATTTTAAGATTCAAGAGAAACCTTCCATAACCATTAACATCACTATGAAGCAACAACAAAATCTAGAGAAATAATTTTATACCTTCAAGGTTCTTAGTGGGTTTTGATAAAGTTTGATGATATGAAGCTTGCACCTACTTGAAGTCACCCTTAAAACTCTCTTGGATCTTCAAACTAACTTGAAATTGGTTTATATGAACATGAACATTCAAGATCTTCAAAATTTGAATTTGGTAGTGTGTGTATGTGTGTGTAATCGGCCAAGAGTAGAGAGAGAGTGAGAGTTGGAGTGTTTGATTGAGTTTCTTAAATAAAGTAAGATATTGGAAGATTTGTAAGGTAATAATCATCACCCACCTCCCCTCACGACCAATGAGTGTGTGAAAGAGGAGAGAGAAAGAATCCTCTAACCAACACTTATCCCAATACACACATATATATTCGTATACATATGCATATATATATATATAATCTTGGTTAAAAACTGGTATTTTACTGGATACCGGGTATTTTATCTTGCGTTTTAATCCCGTTTTAGTGCGTTTTAAATTCTTTTTATCATTCTAGAAAAATAATCTCACTAAAATATTACTAAAATAATTATCAGTTGCCTTGAGTGGCTATGTTAACAGTATTTTGTCAGATATGCGCAGTATCACGCGGTACGCGCTCAAACTCGAAAAATAGAGTTTTTTAGCGTTTTAATTTATTTTTCCTTACGGACATGATTAAAATTACCATTCTAATCATAACAGACTATTTTTAGGATTTTTACACTGATCGGGTGGTCGTCGACGTTCGTTTTGCATTTTAGTTATGCGATAAGTGTTTATTTTATCGTTGCCGACATAATTTACCAATTTTTGGATTCACCAACACATTAAATATCACATATAAATATCATAATCAGTCAAATACAACCTTTTTATTTATTCATGACACGTGTTAGATTTGTACGGTACAACCTAAATAGTCGGGTGTCACAGTCTCGCCCTGTTTAGGAAATTTCGTCCCCAAAATTTTTCTCTACAGGTTTTGTTTTCGCACTTGGTGGAAACAGTAAGAACAGCCTTGCTAAATATGGTCTTGTAGTTTCTGTGAGAAACTTTGATTCTTACGAAGAATCCTCGTAGACCTTTATTATATAATCCTATTTCCTAATTTCTCGTCTCAACGCTCTCTACCTTCTCCAAGGTTCATCGTTTACGAGTACTTAATTAGAAAGGGTAAAGTCAGTGTTCCACCATTTCAGGTTTGACATATGTGTAACCACATATATGTTGTACCATACCTGAGGTAGTCTGAGTCTACATACGATTGATCCAACTCAAGATGGGCACTCGAAAGTATCTAATCCCATGAGCTCGTTTTCTTCCCTTTTTGCATTTATTTCGAATATCTACTCTCCACAAACTGCACAATCAACAGATCGCGTATACCGTTAGGAATCTGTAATCGTCTTTCTTGTTATCAACATAACTCTTCTAACCAAATTTACAACTTCAATAGGTACTTCGATAAACTTCTGTTTATTGCCTAAGTAACCTTCATCAAAGAATGTAGTCAGTGTATCATCTATTATACCCTTGTTCAGGCTGGACATATGAAACACATCATGTATTCCACTCAATCCCTATGGAAGCTTGAGCCTATAAGCGACTGGTCCAACTCAAGATGGGCTCTCGAAAATACCTAATCAATGTGGTTCAGCTTTTCTCTCTCTCTTCTTTCTAAACCTAATAACTCATTTCCAAGGTAACACCTTCAACAAAACACAATCTTCGATTTGAAACTGCAACAGTTTCCTTCGATTGTTCACGTAATCATTCTGTCGATCAATGATGACTTTTAACCTTCCCTTTATCTAGGCAAACCCTATCACTGGTTTCCTGGATAAGCTCGGGTCTGGTTAGTTGCCTTTCGCCAACTTCAGCTAAACAAATTGGTGATCGACTCTTCCTTCCATACAAGACTTCAAACGGAGCGACCTTCATACTACCGTGGTAACTATTGTTGTAAGAAAACTCTGCCAACGGCAAGTGAGTATCCCAAGTTCCACTAAAATCCATCGCACACGCTCTTAACATATCCTCTAATGTTTGAATGGTTCTCTCGTTTAGACCATCCGTTTAAGGATGATGTGCAGTACTCATGTCCAAATGAGAACCCAACGACTCTTGAAGAGATCGCCAAAACCTGGAGTCAAACCGTCCGTCTCTATCCGAGATAATTGACACCGGTACTCCATAACGCGCTACAATATCGTTAAGGTACAACTGCGATATCTTCTCCATGCTGTCTGTTTCCTTAAGCGCCAAGAAATGAGCAGACTTTGTTAATCGATCCACAATTACCCATATCATATTACGTCTACGTGACGTTCGAGGTAACTTGGTGATAAAGTCCATCGTAAGATGTTCCCATTTCCACTTAGGAATCTCTGGTTGCTACAGAAGCCTAGACGGCTTCTAATGTTCAGCCTTAACCTTTGAGCACGTTAGACATTTACCCACATAGACCGCAAAATCTTTCTTCATATTCGGCCACCAGTAACACTCCTTGATATCCTGATACATTTTGGTAGAACCTGGGTGAATGGAATATCTGGATTTATGAGCTTCGTTTATAACCAGTTCACGTAGGTTACCTCTAAGTGGAACCCGAATCCTGTTCATGAAGTACATCACCTCATTCGCTTTTGGTATTCACATTTTAATCCTCTCAAACCTTATCTTCTTAGGTTCTCATCCTTCAAAGCTTCCTGTTACGCATTATGAATTTGATTAGTTAATCTCGTCTGTATGGTCAAGCCCAAAGCACGCACATGTAGGGGCTTCTCCCGCTCTTTCCAGCTGAGTGCATCCGTAACAAAATTTGCTTTACCGGGGTGATAACGAATAACACACTCGTAATCGTTGAGTAACTCTACCCAACGTCGTTGTCGCATGTTGAGCTCCTTCTGATCAAAGATATGCTGGAGGCTCTTATGGTCTGTGTATATTGTACACTTCGTGCCATACAAATACTGTCTCCAGATCTTCAAGGCAAACACAACAACATGAGTCGTGTAGATCTTCTCGTGCACTTTTAGTTGTCTGGATGCATAGGCTATCACTTTGTCCCTCTTCATAAACACGCATCCAAGGTCTAAATGTGACACATCACAATATACAATGAAATCATCACTTCCCTTAGGAAGGGAAAGAATAGGTGCACTACACAACTTATCTTTCAACATCCGAAAAGCTTCCTCCTGCTTTTCCATCCAATCAAACTTCCTTTCCTTCTGGGTCAATAGCGTCAAAGGTTGCGCTAATCTGGAGAAATTCTCAATGAATCTTCGGTAGTACCCAGCAAGTCCTAAGAATTTTCACACCTCCGACGGAGTCTTTGGCGCTTCCCAATTCTTGATCGCCTCAATCTTCGACGGATCCACATGTATACCTTTCTCGTTTTTAACATGTCCGAGAAAACGAACTTCTCGAATCCAGAAATCACATTTAGAGAACTTGGCATACAACTTCTCTTCATTCACCAACTCCAAAATCAACTTCAAATGATACTCATGATTTTCTTTGGTTCGTGATTTGATAAGTATGTCGTCGATGAATACTATCACGAATTTATCTAAATAGGGTTTGCATACCCTTTTCATGAGATCCATGAGCACAGCTGGTGCATTAGTTAAGCCAAAAGGCATGAATAAAAACTCGTAATGGCCATATCGTGTTCGAAAAGCAGTCTTCGGAATATCTTCGTCAGCAACCCTCAGCTGATGATAACCTGAACGCAGGTCAATCTTCGAGTAGTAGCTAGACCCCTGTAGCTGTTCAAACAAATCGTCAATCCTCGGTAAAGGGTACCGATTCTTGATAGTCACCTTGTTCAGCTCTCTGTAATCAATACACATCCTGAAGGATCAATCCTTCTTCTTCATAAACAAAACAGGTGCACCCCAAGGCGAAAAGCTTGGTCGAATGAAACCTTTGTCTAGTAGCACTTGAAGTTGATTCGACAACTCTTTTCATTTCAAACGATGCTAATCTTTAAGGAGATTTTTCAATTGGTGCAGCACCGGGTACCAGATCAATTTGGAATTCGATCTGTCTCGTAGGGGGTAATCCAGGCAAGTCTTCAGGAAAAACTTTTGGATAATCGCGGACAATAGGAATCTCCTCAATCTTCCTACCTTTGGCCTTCGTATCCACCACGTTAACTAAGAATGCAGGATAACCCTTTCGTAGCAACTTGTGCATCTTCATAATACTGACAACACTCGACACTCGACTTGATCGGTCTCCGTGAACAACTATTGCTTCACCTACCATCAGGACGAGGTATCCTCACTTGCTTTTCCGAGCAAATGATCTCAGCTTTATTCTTGGATAGCCAATCCATCCCCACAACTACATCAAAACTCCCCAGCTCCACTGGTAATAAATCGATACTAAAACTATGATCATCTAACTGAATACTACAGCCACGAACGACTTCGCTAGTTCTATCAGTTTACCATTTGCTAGTTCTATCGAGTAATGTTTACTTAGCTTACTGGTTGGAGAACACAGAAATGGTTCCAAGTTTTTCGAAACAAAACTCAAGTCAGCCTTAGTATTAAACCGTACGAACGCAAAATGGTTGATGATTAAGAACGTACCGGTAGCAACTACAGGATCATTACAGGCCTTCCCAGCATTCCTCTCGAAAGCTCTGCACTTGGCATTCTGACCCTTCATTTTCGGATTATCTCTCTTGAACACCACACTCGTAGCATCCCTCGAGTGTATCTCCCTCTGATGTACTCTTAGCATAGCACTCGCAAGTCACATGTCCAGTTCGGCCACATCTGGCGCACTTTCCTTGCTCAACACCGTGAGTCTTCTTTTCAGAACCACTCCTGCCATCCCTGGAATTATCCTTTACTAAACCACTAGAGTTAATCATATACGCTTTCTCCGAATTGCGTTTCTTATTACGCTTCTCATCTGTATCCTTTCTCAAACTCCCAGATTTTCGCTTTCACGAATCCCCAGATCTAGGCTCGGAATGCTGAATAATTTGAATGGTCGACCCGCTGTGACAGCCCGACGTCACGCATACCGTTGTCACGTAATTGCATAGGGCACCAATAAATGATCTTGGGTTACCACCCTGGATTGTTTAATGTGTATATCGATGTACTGTTCACAAAGTTAATGAAAAATCAGGATTACGCTCTGATTATATCATAACACATGAACTACTAAAACTTTCCGATCATTATATTACCTGAAGGGTTTTCAATCTGTGTCCCACCAAGACCATGCCCATGAGCACCACGTCAACGTTCTTGGCCATTATTCTGGTTAGCATCGCGCTGTTCCATGGCAGTATTAACGTGTTGGGCTATGAGTTGTGCCAACTCTTCCGGGGTGGTAGGTAGTCCAGAACCTGTCTCGCTTTTGGCGGCATTTCTTCGTTTCTATTATTACAGCAATACTAATCAACATAAGTCGATATCCAAAAATAATTCAATCATTAAATGCTAGTGGACCAACATTGCACATGTTTAATATCCACATATTAATGAGAATAATTTTTAAACCAAAAGTAATCCAACCGATATTCATCATAGAAATTAATAAACTTGTTTTTAGTACACGGTTAACCACCTTTGGCATGTCTATGTCAACACCCATAACAAGTTCAAACATAATATCTAAAAAATCTTGTGCGCAGGCCATAATCAGAGTGTATCAAAATTGACCGACAAAACGACCAACAACTAACACTTCAAACCTTGGAAGTCCAACATCTTCCTAACAAGTTCTTCAAGCTCAACTATCCTCCCGTGCATCTAATCCTTAGCACTGTCATCCAAGTCCTTAAGCTCATCATACCAGTCCATCTGTCCCTCTAAGTCCTTCATCTTGCCCTTCGTCGTCACCAAGTCTCCGCGTAACGTAGCGAACTGACGATCGCAGTGAGAGCGATTGACCCAAATCCCTTTCTGCTTCTTCAGAGTGGACGCTGTCTCAGCTCTCGATGTCGATGCGATCTCTCCAGTGCGTCGAGTCCACTTCCTACGACGAGTGTAGACTAAAAGAGATGTAGCACCTACTTGAAATCACCCTTAAAACTCTCTTGGATCTTCAAACTAACTTGAAATGGGTTTATATGAACATGAACATTCAAGATCTTCAAAGTTTGAATTTGGTAGTGTGTGTATGTGTGTGTAATCGGCCAAGAGTAGAGAGACAGAGTGAGAGTTGGAGTGTTTGATTGGGTTTCATGAATAAAATAAGATATTGGAAGATTTGTAAGGTAATCATCATCACCCACCTCCCATCATGACCAATGAGTGTGTGAAAGACGAGAGAGAAAGAATCCTCTAACCAACACTTGTCCCTATACACACATATCTATTCGTATACATATGCATATATATATAATCTTGGTTAAAAACTGGTATTTTACTGGATACCGGGTATTTTATCTAGCGTTTTAATCCCGTTTTAGTGCGTTTTAAATTATTTTTATCATTCTAGAAAAATAATCTCACTAAAATATTACTAAAATAATTATCAGTTGCCTTGACTGGCTATGTTGACAGTATTTTGTCAGATACGCGTAGTATCACGCGGTACGCGCTCAAACCCGAAAAATAGAGTTTCTTAGCGTTTTAATTTATTTTTCCATACGGATATGATTAAAATTACCATTCTAATCATAACAGACTATTTTTAGGATTTTTACACTGATCGGGTGGTCACTGACGTACGTTTCGCATTTTAATCGTTACGCGAAAAGCGTTTATTTTATGGTTGCCAACATAATTTTTACCAATGTTTGGATTCACCAACACATTAAATATCACATATAAATATCATAATCAGTCAAATACAGCCTTTTTATTTATTCATGACAAGTGTTACATTTGTACGATACAGCCTAAATAGCCGGCTGTCAAAGTCTCCCCCTATTTAGGAAATTTCGTCCTCGAAATTTTACTCTATAGGTTTTGTTTTCGCACTTGGTGGAAACAGTAAGAACAGTCTTGCTAAATATGGTCTTGTAGTTTCTGCGAGAAACTTTGATTCTTACGAAGAATCCTCGTAGACCTTTATTATATAATCCTATTTCCTAATTTCTCGTCTCAACGCTCTCTACCTTCTCCAAGGTTCATCGTTTACGAGTACTTAATTAGAAAGGGTAAAGTCAGTGTTCCACCATTTCAGGTTTGACATATGTGTAACCACATATATGTTGTCCCATACCTGAGGAAGTCTGAGTCTACATATGATTGATCTAACTCGAGATGGGCTCTCGAAAGTATCTAGCCCCATGAGCTCGTTTTCTTCCCTTTTTGCATTTATTTCGAATATCTACTCTCCACAAACTACACAATCAACAGATCGCATATACCATTAGGAATCTGTAATTGTCTTTCTGCTTATCAACATAACTCTTCTAACCAAATTTACAACTTCAATAGGTACTTCGATAAACTTCTGTTTATTGCCTAAGTAAACTTCATCAAAGAATGTAGTCAGTGTATCATCTATTATACACTTGTTCAGGCTGGACATATGCGACACATCATGTATTCCACTCAATCCCTATTGTAGCTTGAGCCTATAAGCGACTGGTCTAACTCAAGATGGGCTCTCGAAAAGACGTAATAAATGTGGCTCAGCTTTTCTCTTTTTTTTTAAACCTAATAGCACCTTTCCAAGGTAACACCTTCAACATAACACAATGTTCGACTTGAAACTGCACCAGTTTCCTTCGATTGTTCACGTAATCCTTCTGTCGATCGATGATGACTTTTAACCTTCCCTTTATCTAGGTAAACCCTGTCGCTGGTTTCCTGGATAAGCTCGGGTCTGGTTAGTTGCCTTTCGCCAACTTCAACTCAACAAAGTGGTGATCGACACTTCCTTCCAAACAAGGCTTCAGACGGAGTGGCCTTGATAATAGCGTTGTAACTATTGTTGTAAGAAAACTCTGCCAACGGCAAGTGAGTATCCCAACTTCCACCGAAATCCATCGCACATGCTCTTAACATATTCTCTAACGTCTGAATGGTTCTCTCGTTCAGACCATCCGTTTGAGGATGATACGCAGTACTCATGTCCAAACGAGAACCCAACGACTCTTGAAGAGATCGCCAAAACCTGTAGTCAAACCGTTCATATCTTTCCGAGATAATTGACACCGGTACTCCATGACGGGCTACAATCTCGTTAAGGTACAACTGCGATATCTTCTCCGTGCTGTCTGTTTCCTTAAGCGCCAAGAAATGAGCAGACTTTGTTAATCGATCCACAATTACCCATATCATATTATGTCTACGTGACGTACGGGGTAACTTGGTGATAAAGTCCATCGTAAGATGTTCCCATTTCCACTTAGGAAACTCTGGTTGCTGCAGAAGCCCAGACAGCTTCTGATGTTCAGCCTTAACCTTTGAGCACTTCAGACATTTACCCACATAGACCACAATATCTTTCTTCATATTTGGCAACTAGTAACACTCCTTGATATCCTGATACATTTTGGTAGAACCTGGGTGAATGGAATATCTGGATTTATGAGCTTCGTTCATAACCAGTTCACGTAAGTTACCTCTAAGCGGAACCCGAATCCGGTTCATGAAGTACATCAATTCATTTGCTTTTGGTATCAGTTCACATTTTAATCCTCTCAAACCTTCCCTTCTCAGGTTCTCATCCTTAAAAGCTTCCTGTTGCGCATTACGAATTTGATCAGTCAATCTCGTCTGTATGGTCAAGCCCAAAGCACGCACACGTAGAGGCTTCTCCCGCTCTTTCCAGCTGAGCGCATCCGCAACAACATTTGCTTTACCTGGGTGATAACGAATATCACACTCGTAATCGTTGAGTAACTCTACCCAACGTCGTTGTTGTGACACTTCGGGTTTTCCCAAGCCAACTTTCGTCTTTAAATGAATGTATGTGTATATATATATATATAATATTAAATGAGAACTTGTTATTTATTGTTGTGCATTATGTGATCCTTGTGCTAAGTGTGATGAATGTGTATATATTATATATATGTATGTGTGTTATATGAGTGGGCCGAGACCCCAAAGGACCCGACTCGAGACCACCCTCGGTCTCGAGTGAACAGTAAACACTTGGGCTGGTTGGGCCGTAACCTTAGCCCACCCGGAAACCCCTAACCCACTCGATATATATGGCCAACCCTCACAACTTGCACCATTTTTGCAACATCACTCTCACACTCTCTCATCTCACACACTCTCCCTCTCTCTCTCTCTAAAAACCCTAAAACCCTAAGGTTCTAACATCAAACTCACCTCCTCTCCTCTCCCTCTCTCGGATCAAACCGGCAACGACAAAAGGAGCTCTCGGATCATCTCGGACCATCTCGGATTAGCTTGAAGATCATCACTCGGAACTTAGTCCATCAATCCCTCATACCCTTTCATCTAGCCGGTTAGTTCCCTTGTAGTTGTTGGTCGAAATGATGATTTATGAATACACTTGATTGTTGAATATTTGAATGAGTATGTGGCTTATTAGATAATAAGTTTGTTTTGCTTGCTTGATTTATTAAGTGATGAATGAGATGTGAACCATTGCACCTTGAACGATTAATGTTGCTTACCACCATCCGATTCATGATAAACATTATGTTTAATGGTTGTCTCGATATTTAGAAAGTATGTCACATAATTTTTGTTAGCAAATTTGGTGTTTCATGTGTAGAACTAAGGATATATGTGCATGCTTTGAAGATTAGGATGAATGATAAAAACTCTAGTGTTGGAATGCATGAACAAGTGTGAATGTTTGAATGTGATTTGAACATGATGAAAACCCTAATGATGAACTTGTTGAATATGGCATGAATATTTGAAATTGTTGGTGTTTGATCTGAATTGTTTGGAAATTAGACAAAGAAACATGTTATTGCAATATGGTTGGGTAGTACAAAATCTCATGAAAACAGAATTCTATTGGATAGTACGATCGGACAGGTTCTAGAAGGATTCTTGTGCACGTATCCGGGGTTGCGACTCGAAACCCCCGGTTGCGACTCGCAACCAAAACATAACAACTCGAGACTACGACGGTTGCGACTCGAAACCCCCGGTTGCGACTCGTAACCAGATCATGACAACTCGAGACCTCCGGTTGCGACTCGTAACCAAATCATGACAACTCAAAACACCGGTTGCGACTCGCAACTAAAACGTGACAAGCCGCAACCTCCGGTTGCGACTCGCAACTGTGTGTTCTCGAGTCGAGACCACCTGGTCTCGACTGGGCTGTTAGTTATTGGGCCCAAGTGTATTAACTGTACATGCTTGTTACTGTTTAGGTGGGCTACGTGTTAACTGTTAACTGTTGCTGTTAAAGAACTTAGACGGGCCCAATGACTTATTGGATAATTATATGTTGTGCATGCTATGTGTTAGTTATGTGTAGATTATACGTGGTTACTTGTACCCCAACTTGACCCATATTCGGTAACCATGCTAGGACGTGGTGACCAACGTGATAGACCGGGTAATTAATCTACCGAGCAACCCAAGGTGAGTTCACAACCTAAAGCATGTATTCCCGGTGGTTTGGGAAACGGAACTAAAAACAACACTATCCCCTTATGAGGGATACAACCTACTTTTCTTCCCTTTTTATTGGGAACCTTTTAGTTAATTACTGTTTATACGGATTGCAACAAACGGCACTAAACGAAACTCTATCACTTAAAGTCCCTACTACATAATACCGATTAGTCGCCGGGGCCAGACGAACGGGTTATTAGTTGATAGCGCTATTTAGGTCTTACCAACCTCACACCGTGCCAAGGTATGGGATCGGTCGTGAACTAACGTACTCAGGCATCCGTCAATGATGATAGAACATTGACATCGGGGCACTCTGCGGATACGCAACGGTCACCTAGTGTTCGGTATTGGAAAAACAGTTTAGTTGCTAACTTTTGGGGTAGCTCCCCATGGCATGTATAAACGGATAAATTAACTGGTGAAACAAGTTTTTGGTAATTAAAACTGGACAACTAGTGAACTCACTCAGCATTATTGTTGACCCCTTACTGCATGCTTTGCAGGTAACCAGTGACTCAGGAGCTTGCAGCTTGGGAAGTGTAGTGGTCGCCTAAACCCGCATGTTGGGTTCTAATTAAGTTGAACTACGAACTTTGTTTAAACTATTTTATCTATGCTTCCGCTACTTACTTAACTGTTATTTGAACCTAAACATTTGAACTTTAAACTATGGTGTTTACTAACCATTATGGTTGGTAATCATCCTTACTATTATCCAATGCTCAGTATAATTGGTGGCTGGATCCTGGTCGGTCACGCCCTCAAGCGGACGGTACTCCGCAGGTGGAATTTGGGGGTGTGACAGATTGGTATCAGAGCCATTGGTTATAGTGAACTTGGTTTTAAAAAGAAGAGTCTTTTTGAGAAAAACCAGACTATAACCCGTGACTCATGACGACACTACACTCCAAGGGCAAGACTCGGCATATTAGACCTCATAGCTCGGACTTGTGCTCACTTGCTTGTTTATCTTATATTGACTACTCTACTATACATACTAGTGTGCCTGATTAGATAGATACACATTTCTCTTCTCCCCCATTCTCGCTACGTTACAACATTACACTCATACTGTGTTTTCTGGCTATGAAGACAATGAGTGGACGCGGAAGAGGAAGCGTTAACATGACTCAGGCTCAATTCGCTAACTTGCTCAACACGGTGGCTGCAGCTTTCGCAGCTCACCCTGGAGGTCAGCCTGCGCCTGCGCAACCACGTGTTTGTACTTTCAAAACCTTCATGGATGGCAAGCCTCTCCCTTTCAACGGCACTGAGGGTGCCATAGGCCTTCTGCATTGGATTGAAAAGGCCGAAGCTGTCTTTGCCGTCTGCGAGTGTCCCCCTGCTAACTGGGTTAAGTACGCAACTGGTACGCTTGAAGGAAACGCACTTTCATGGTGGAAAGCACAGATTCAGATGCTTGGTCTGGAAACTGCTAATGCTACTGCATGGGAAGACTTCAAGGACATGATCAAAGAAGAATACTGCCACAGGGATGACATCCACAAACTCGAGAACGAGTACTATGCACTCAAGATGGTTGGGTCAGAGATTGAGACCTACACTAAGCAGTCCAACGACTATGCGGCACTTTGCCCAAACATGTCCCAACCTATGTATCGAAGGGTCGAATTGTACATCAAAGGCTTGGTCCCAGAAATCCGGAGCCATGTGACCTCGGCCAACCTCAATACCATACAGCCTGTGGTTCGTCTTGCTCACAAACTCACCAATCAGGCTGTGGAAGAGGGCAAGCTGCCCCAGAGGATCGGTGCCACTGCTGGAACTTCTGGCGATAACAAGCGGAAGTGGGATGGAAGTCAGGGAAAGGATGCTAACCCCACTCAGGCCCCAGTTCAACAAAGGAAGACTGAAAGCAACAAGGGTCCTCAGCAACAGGGTGGCTATCGAGGAAACCACCCTAAGTGTAACAAATGTAACCGACATCACAGTGGGCCATGTGGAAAAGGTCAATGTCAGCGATGCAACAAGATGGGGCATGAAGCCAAAGACTGCCGAAGCCAGTTCCCCGCTAGGCAGAATCAGCAACAACCACAGCAACAGCAGCAACAAGGAAACAACCGTGGATGCTTCAAGTGTGGAGCAATGGGGCACATGCGAAAGGATTGCCCTGAACTGAATCAAAACAACAACAATCAGGGTGCTGGGAACAATAACAACAATGCTGGAAATGGTGCTAGAGGAAAAGCTTTTGTGATTGGAGCCGGAGAAGCAAGGAATGACCCCAACATTGTAGCGGGTAAGTTCCTACTTAATGATCGTTATGTTTCCATGCTATTTGATTCCGGAGCAGATGCTAGTTATGTATCCCTACGTATTAGTAAGAAACTTAAGCTCACTCTTACGCCGCTGAGCTCTAAGCACACCGTTGAAATAGCTAATGGTGGAAACCTCGAGGCCTCACACATAATTCGTAACTGCAAATTAGAGTTGTCTGGTCAGACCTTCTGTATCGATCTTTTCCCCATCATTCTTGGAAGCTTCGACGTCATTATTGGTATGGATTGGTTGTCCAAACATCGAGCTGAAATCCTCTGCCAGGAGAAAGCTATTCGTATTCCCCGTCCCCCTGGCAAACCTCTTATAGTTCAAGGCGACAAGAGCGGAGAAGTCACAGGCATCATTTCATTCTTGAAGGCCCAGAAGTACCTACGAAAGGGGCACACCGCTATCTTAGCACTCATTACCGACACACAGAAAATGGAAAACAGGATTGAAGATTTTCCAGTGGTACGTGACTATCCCGAGGTATTCCCGGAGGAACTACCTGGACTCCCTCCTCACCGTCAGGTCGAATTTCAAATCGAGCTAGCTCCCGGAGCAGCGCCTATAGCTCGTGCACCTTATCTATTAGCCCCCGCGGAGCTCAAGGAGCTTTCTACTCAACTACAAGAACTTTTGGACAAAGGTTTTATCCGTCCTAGTTCATCACCCTGGGGAGCCCCAGTGCTCTTCGTCAAAAAGAAAGACGGCTCATTCCGAATGTGCATTGACTATCGCGAGCTTAATAAGGTTACCATCAAGAATCGTTATCCACTTCCCCGTATCGACGACCTGTTCGACCAGCTGCAAGGGTCGAGCTATTATTCCAAGATCGATCTGCGATTGGGTTATCACCAGCTGAGAGTCCGCGATGAGGACATCTCTAAGACTGCTTTCAGAACCCGCTATGGTCACTACGAATTCCTCGTTATGCCTTTCGGAATGACCAACGCACCTGCAATCTTCATGGATCTCATGAACCGAGTATGCAAACCCTACCTCGATAAGTTCGTAATTGTGTTTATCGACGACATCCTAATCTACTCGAAGAGCCAAGAGGAGCATGAACAACACCTACGTCTTATTCTCGAACTCCTCCGCAATGAGCAACTATACGCCAAATTCTCGAAATGTGATTTCTGGCTTAGAGAAGTCCATTTCCTTGGGCACATCGTCAATCAGGAAGGGATTCATGTCGACCCTGCTAAGGTTGAGTCCATTAAGAATTGGCCTGTGCCTAAGACTCCGACCGAAGTTCGCCAATTCTTGGGATTGGCGGGATACTATCGAAGATTTATCAAGGGATTCTCTAAGATCGCTCAACCACTTACGACACTCACTCAGAAGGGTGTTGCTTACAAATGGAGTAATGCTCAGGAATCTGCCTTCCAGGAACTGAAGAAGAACCTTTGTAGTGCTCCTATTCTCTCTTTACCCGAAGGTACCGACGACTTCGTCGTTTACTGCGACGCTTCTATTCAAGGACTTGGCTGCGTATTGATGCAACGCGAGAAAGTTATCGCTTACGCCTCGCGACAACTCAAGGTCCACGAACGGAACTATACGACGCATGACTTAGAATTTGGAGCTGTGGTCTTCGCGCTCAAGCTTTGGCGACATTACTTGTATGGCACCAAGTGCACGATTTACACTGATCACAAGAGTCTCCAGCACATAATGGGACAAAAGGAGTTGAATATGCGGCAACGCCGATGGGTCGAACTCCTAAATGACTACGAGTGTGCAATCAAATATCACCCAGGCAAGGCTAATGTGGTAGCCGATGCCCTCAGCAGAAAGGAGACCAAACCCAAGCGTGTTCGTGCCTTACAGCTCACTATCCACTCGAACCTCCCTAATCAAATTCGGAATGCTCAGGTTGAAGCATTGAAAGCCGAGAACATCAGGGCTGAGTCCCTACGAGGATCGAGACAACGATTGGAACAAAAAGAAGACGGTGCTTACTACGTAGCCGGACGCATATGGGTTCCGCTTTATGGAAATTTACGTGACCTTGTGATGGATGAAGCTCACAAGTCCCGTTACTCAGTACATCCAGGGTCAGATAAGATGTACCACGACTTGAGGGCTACCTATTGGTGGCCTGGCATGAAAGCCCACATAGCAACCTATGTCAGGAAATGTTTGACTTGTGCAAGGGTCAAGGCTGAGTATCAGAAACCATCAGGCCTACTCCAACAGCCAGAGATTCCGCAATGGAAATGGGAGCAGATTTCCATGGATTTTGTTACTGGCCTGCCTAGGTCTCAGCGCGGAAATGACACCATTTGGGTAATAGTGGATCGCTTAACTAAGTCTGCACACTTCTTGGCCATTAAAGAAACAGACAAGTTCTCTACCCTAGCAGAGGTATACTTAAAAGAAGTGGTCTCGAAGCACGGAGTGCCTACCTCTATTATTTCTGACCGAGACGCGCGTTTTACTTCTGAATTGTGGCAAGCCATGCACAAATCTTTTGGCTCACGTTTAGACATGAGCACCGCTTATCACCCGCAAACAGATGGGCAGTCTGAACGCACCATCCAAACCCTCGAAGACATGCTTAGGGCATGTGTGATCGATTTTGGCAAGAATTGGGAGAAGCACCTACCGTTGGTGGAATTCTCCTACAACAACAGCTACCACACCAGCATTCAGGCAGCACCCTTTGAGGCATTGTACGGCCGTAAATGTCGATCGCCTCTCTGCTGGGCTGAGGTTGGTGACAGCCAGATCACAGGCCCGGAACATGTAGTCGACACCACAGAAAAGATTGCCCAGATTAGGCAACGCATGGCGGCAGCTCGTGACCGTCAAAAGTACTACGCTGACAAAGATAGGAAACCGCAAGAGTTCCAGGTTGGTGAACGGGCTCTACTCAAGGTCTCACCCTGGAAGGGTGTGGTTCGTTTTGGAAAACGGGGCAAGCTTAATCCAAGATATGTCGGACCCTTTGAAGTTATCGAAAAGATCGGCACGGCCGCTTACAGATTGAATCTGCCTGAAGAACTGAGTGCTGTGCACAACGTCTTCCACGTGTCTAATCTGAAGAAGTGCCTGTCAGATGAAACACTCGTCATTCCTTACAAGGAACTTACTATTGACGAACAGCTACACTTTACTGAGGAACCGGTTGAGATCACGGATCGTGAGATCAAAACCCTCAAACGTAGCCAGATACCTCTCGTACGAGTTCGTTGGAACTCACGCCGCGGCCCAGAGTTTACCTGGGAGCGGGAAGACCAGATGAAGCGCAAGTATCCCCAGCTGTTCCCAAATGAAACCCCCAGCACTGAAGCTACAACTGAATTTCGGGACGAAATTCCAAACTAACGGGGGGATGATGTGACACCCCGTTGAAACGCTCTCACTTTTACTAGCTTGTCAGTGGTTGCTTTAACTTTCGGGACGAAAGTTCTTAAAACTTGGGGATAATGTGACACTTCGGGTTTTCCCGAGCCAACTTTCGTCTTTAAATGAATGTATGTGTATATATATATATATAATATTAAATGAGAACTTGTTATTTATTGTTGTGCATTATGTGATCCTTGTGCTAAGTGTGATGAATGTGTATATATTATATATATGTATGTGTGTTATATGAGTGGGCCGAGACCCCAAAGGACCCGACTCGAGACCACCCTCGGTCTCGAGTGAACAGTAAACACTTGGGCTGGTTGGGCCGTAACCTTAGCCCACCCGGAAACCCCTAACCCACTCGATATATATGGCCAACCCTCACAACTTGCACCATTTTTGCAACATCACTCTCACACTCTCTCATCTCACACACTCTCCCTCTCTCTCTCTCTAAAAACCCTAAAACCCTAAGGTTCTAACATCAAACTCACCTCCTCTCCTCTCCCTCTCTCGGATCAAACCGGCAACGACAAAAGGAGCTCTCGGATCATCTCGGACCATCTCGGATTAGCTTGAAGATCATCACTCGGAACTTAGTCCATCAATCCCTCATACCCTTTCATCTAGCCGGTTAGTTCCCTTGTAGTTGTTGGTCGAAATGATGATTTATGAATACACTTGATTGTTGAATATTTGAATGAGTATGTGGCTTATTAGATAATAAGTTTGTTTTGCTTGCTTGATTTATTAAGTGATGAATGAGATGTGAACCATTGCACCTTGAACGATTAATGATGCTTACCACCATCCGATTCATGATAAACATTATGTTTAATGGTTGTCTCGATATTTAGAAAGTATGTCACATAATTTTTGTTAGCAAATTTGGTGTTTCATGTGTAGAACTAAGGATATATGTGCATGCTTTGAAGATTAGGATGAATGATAAAAACTCTAGTGTTGGAATGCATGAACAAGTGTGAATGTTTGAATGTGATTTGAACATGATGAAAACCCTAATGATGAACTTGTTGAATATGGCATGAATATTTGAAATTGTTGGTGTTTGATCTGAATTGTTTGGAAATTAGACAAAGAAACATGTTATTGCAATATGGTTGGGTAGTACAAAATCTCATGAAAACAGAATTCTATTGGATAGTACGATCGGACAGGTTCTAGAAGGATTCTTGTGCACGTATCCGGGGTTGCGACTCGAAACCCCCGGTTGCGACTCGCAACCAAAACATAACAACTCGAGACTACGACGGTTGCGACTCGAAACCCCCGGTTGCGACTCGTAACCAGATCATGACAACTCGAGACCTCCGGTTGCGACTCGTAACCAAATCATGACAACTCAAAACACCGGTTGCGACTCGCAACTAAAACGTGACAAGCCGCAACCTCCGGTTGCGACTCGCAACTGTGTGTTCTCGAGTCGAGACCACCTGGTCTCGACTGGGCTGTTAGTTATTGGGCCCAAGTGTATTAACTGTACATGCTTGTTACTGTTTAGGTGGGCTACGTGTTAACTGTTAACTGTTGCTGTTAAAGAACTTAGACGGGCCCAATGACTTATTGGATAATTATATGTTGTGCATGCTATGTGTTAGTTATGTGTAGATTATACGTGGTTACTTGTACCCCAACTTGACCCATATTCGGTAACCATGCTAGGACGTGGTGACCAACGTGATAGACCGGGTAATTAATCTACCGAGCAACCCAAGGTGAGTTCACAACCTAAAGCATGTATTCCCGGTGGTTTGGGAAACGGAACTAAAAACAACACTATCCCCTTATGAGGGATACAACCTACTTTTCTTCCCTTGTTATTGGGAACCTTTTAGTTAATTACTGTTTATACGGATTGCAACAAACGGCACTAAACGAAACTCTATCACTTAAAGTCCCTACTACATAATACCGATTAGTCGCCGGGGCCAGGCGAACGGGTTATTAGTTGATAGCGCTATTTAGGTCTTACCAACCTCACACCGTGCCAAGGTATGGGATCGGTCGTGAACTAATGTACTCAGGCATCCGTCAATGATGATAGAACATTGACATCGGGGCACTCTGCGGATACGCAACGGTCACCTAGTGTTCGGTATTGGAAAAACAGTTTAGTTGCTAACTTTTGGGGTAGCTCCCCATGGCATGTATAAACGGATAAATTAACTGGTGAAACAAGTTTTTGGTAATTAAAACTGGACAACTAGTGAACTCACTCAGCATTATTGTTGACCCCTTACTGCATGCTTTGCAGGTAACCAGTGACTCAGGAGCTTGCAGCTTGGGAAGTGTAGTGGTCGCCTAAACCCGCATGTTGGGTTCTAATTAAGTTGAACTACGAACTTTGTTTAAACTATTTTATCTATGCTTCCGCTACTTACTTAACTGTTATTTGAACCTAAACATTTGAACTTTAAACTATGGTGTTTACTAACCATTATGGTTGGTAATCATCCTTACTATTATCCAATGCTCAGTATAATTGGTGGCTGGATCCTGGTCGGTCACGCCCTCAAGCGGACGGTACTCCGCAGGTGGAATTTGGGGGTGTGACAGTTGTCACATGTTGAGCTCCTTCTGATCAAAGATATGCTGGAGGCTCTTATGGTCTGTGTATATCATACACTTCGTGCCATAAAAATAGTGTCTCTAGATCTTCAAGGCAACACAACAGCTCCCAACTCCAAATCATGAGTCGTGTAGTTCTTCTCGTGCACTTTTAGTTGTCTGGATGCATAGGCTATCACTTTGTCCCTCTGCATAAGCACGCATCCAAGGCCCAAACGTGACGTATCACAATATACAACGAAATCATCACTTCCCTCAGGAAGGGAAAGAATAGGTGCACAACACAACTTATCTTTCAACATCCGAAAAGCTTCCTCCTGCTTTTCCGTCCAATCAAACTTCCCTTCCTTCTGGGTCAACAGCGTCAAAGGTTGCGCTAATCTGGAGAAGTTCTCAATGAATCTCTGGTAGTACCCAACAAGTCCTAAGAATTGTCGCACCTCCGACGGAGTCTTTGGCGCTTCCCAATTCATGATCGCCTCAATCTTCGACGGATCCATATGTATACCTTTCTCGTTTATAACATGTCCGAAAAACGAACTTCTCGAATCCAGAATTCACATTTAGAGAACTTGGCATACAACTTCTCTTCCTTCAGCAACTCCAAAATCAACTTCAAATGATACTCATGATCTTCTTTGGTTCGCGATTAGATAAGTATGTCGTCGATGAATACTATCACGAATTTATCCAAATAGGGTTTGCATACCCCGTTCATGAGATCCATGAGCACAGCTGGCGCATTAGTTAAGCCAAAAGGCATGACTAAAAACTCGTAATGGCCATATCGTGTTCTAAAACCAGTCCTTGGAATATCTTCGTCAACAACCCTCAGCTGATGATATCCTGAATGCAGGTCAATCTTCTAGTAGTAGCTAGACCCTTGTAGGTGTTCAAACAAATCGTCAATCCTCGGTAAAAGGGTACCGATTCTTGATAGTCAACTTGTTCAGCTCTCTGTAATCCATACACATCCTGAATGATCCATCCTTCTTCTTCACAAACAAAACAGGTGCACCCCAAGGCGAAAACCTTGGTCGAATGAAACCTTTGTCTAGTAGCTCTTGAAGCTGATTCGACAATTCTTTTCATTTCAGACGGTGCTAATCTTTAAGGAGATTTTGCAATTGGTGCAGCACCGGGTACCAGATCAATTCGGAATTCGATCTGCCTCGCAGGGGGTAATCCAGGTAAGTTTTTAGGAAAAACTTTTGGATAATCACGGACAATAGGAATCTCCTCGATCTTCCTACCTTCGGCCTTCGTATCCACCACGTTAACTAAGAACGCAGGATAACCCTTTCGCAACAACATGTGGATCTTCATAATACTGACAACACTCGACACTCGACTTGATCGGTCTCCGTGAACAACTATTGCTTCACCTACCATCAGGACGAGGTATCCTCACTTGCTTTTCCGAGCAAATGATCTCCGCTTTGTTCTTGGATAGCCAATCCATCCCCACAACTACATCAAAAATCCCCAGCTCTACTGGTAATAAATCGATACTAAAACTATGATCATCTAACTGAATACTAGAGCCACGAACGACTTCGCTAGTTCTATTAGTTTACCATTTTCTAGTTCTATCGAGTACTTTTTACTTAGCTTACTTTTTGGAGAACACAAAAATGGTTCAAAGTTTTTCGAAAAAAAACTCAAGTCAGCCTTAGTATTAAACAGTAGGAACGCAAAATGGTTGATGATTAAGAACGTACCGGTAGCAACTGCAGGATCGTTACATGCCTTCCCAGTATTCCTCTCGAAAGCTCTGCCCTTGGAATTCTGACCCTTCATTTTCGGACAATCTCTCTTGAAATGTACTTGCTCACCACACTCGTAGAATCCCTCGAGTGTATCTCCCTCCGATGTACTCTTAGCATAGAACTCGCGAGTCACAAGTCCAGTTCGGCCACATCTGGCGCACTTTCCTTGCTCAACACCGTGAGTCTTCTTTTCAGAACCACTCCTGCCATCCCTGGCATTATCCTTTACTAAACCACTAGAGTTAGTCACATACGCTTTCTCCGAACTGCGTTTCTTATTACGCTTCTCATCGGTATCCTTTCTCAAACTCCCAGATTTTTGCTTTCACGAATCCCCAGATCTAGGCTCGGAATGCTGAATTATTTGAATGGTCGACCCGCTGTGACGGCCTGACATCACGCATACCGTTGCCATGTCATTGCATAGGGCACCAGTAAATGATCTTGGGTTACAACCCTAGATTGTTTTATGTGTACATCTATGTACTGTTCACAAAGTTAATGAAAAATCAGGATTATGCTCCGATTATATCATAACACAGGAACTACTAAAACTTTCCGATCATTATATTACCTGAAGGGTTTCCGATCTATGTCCCACCAAGATCATGCCCATGAGTACCACGTCCACGTTCCTGGCCATTATTTTGGTTAGCATCACACTGTTCCATGGCATAATTAACGTGTTGGACTATGAGTTGTGCCAACTCTTCTGGGGTGGTAGGTAGTCCAGAACCCTGTCTTGCTTTTGGTGACATTTCGTCGTTTATATTATTACAGCAGTAATAATCAACATAAGTCGATATCCAAAATAATTCAATCATTAAATGCTAGTGGACCAACATTGCGCATGTATAATATCCACATATTAAGGAGAATAATTTTTAAACCAAAAGTAATCCAACCGATATTCATCATAGAAATTAATAAACTTGTTTTTAGTACACGATTAACCACCTTTGGCATGTCTACGCCAACACCCATAACAAGCTTAAACAGAATTTCTACATAATATCCAAAAAATCTGGCGCGCAGGCCATAATCAGAGTGTATCAAAAGTAACAGACAAAACAATCAACAACTAACGCTTCAAACCCAGGAAGTCCAACATCTTCCTAACAAGTTCTTCTAGCTCAACTATCCTTCAGTGCATCTAATCCCTAGCACTGTCATCGAAGTCCTTAAGCTCATCATACCAGTCCATCTGTCCCTCTAAGTCCTTCATCTTGCCCTTCGTCGTCTCTAAGTCTCCGCTTAACGTGGCGAACTGACGATCGCAGTGAGAGCGATTGACCCAAATCCCTTTCTGCTTCTTCAGAGTGGACGCTGTCTCAGATCTCGAAGTCGATGTGATCTCTCCAGCAGGTCGAGTCCTCTTCCTACGAAGAGTGTGGACTAAAAGAGATATAGCAAAACACGTGACTCGAATAGCGGAATAGACGATTCTGTAATAACGGGCGAAGGAATCTCAAGTGTTGGCTCGACAGTAGCAGTGAGCAGGACTACTAATGGCTCTATAGGCCGAGACGTGACATAACGTAACCGTACAAAGTAAGTGTGTGTTCGAATGAAAAATAACGCATAAAGCCCAAATAAACAGATAATCACGTACGCACATAAACACGCAATGGTTTTCATACATGATAAAATCTCCATGTTTATTTAAAAATTTTTGGCTTCGTGAATTTTGGACTTAAATCTCAAAATTCTTGTTGAATATCTTGTTGAATGATGGTGACGGAAGTTGGTGCCCATAAATATCATGTTGAACGATGCATCGAATTGTTGGACATTTTAACTTAATTAAAACACAGATTTTAAAACGTAAGTCTTAATGTTCATCACAACCACATCATAGTTAAGGTGTCTTGATCCTCACAGATCTTATTACATTTGTCCCAAACAGTTTTAAAAGTTAGTCCAACATATTAAGTAACAAAACATGCATCAACAACCACAAGATACGCCATAATTCCTGAAGCCGAACTCAAGTACCTGAAGAACACGTTAAAATCAAGTGTCAACACAAAGGAAGGTGAGTTCACATATTCAAATTTAAACAATTTGATCCCAAGGAAAAAAGCTTTCTAATTATGTGTTTATTATAAAACATCCATAGAATTTACGAAAGTTAATTCATTTCCTTAATAAAATCCATGGGTCAACCGTCGTAGGCATTTCCCCGAAACCTCCGAACAAGGCATCTTCCCAAGTTTACATATTAAATTTATAGCATCAAATGTTCAGACTCGTAAGTTTGCTAGACATTACGAACTATATATTTACAATGTAGGGATAATCAAAGCTAGACAATAAATTGAATATCAATTCGTTGTTTGACTTGACACGGAGCGACCGGTCACGACGGGGTGGTCAACCCGATAGATCTACCAACAATTTCTCTCGTGCAGTACTTAAATGATTAAACGACATCACTTGCGCATGGCCCATATTGAGACCCTCTATGATGTCTGCCTCACGTACGATATATATATATCCTACTAATATGACAAATTTAATATAAACAGTTGTACGAATTTACTGAAATCCCTTGGACCAAGCAAACCCGTCCCAACAACATGGTCGTTTTCTCTGAAACACTGTACAATCCCAGTTTCTCCTAGAAACAAATATTCACCAAAACCGTTTCATCCCGAAACATATAATTTATCGAATCCATATATTTACAACGAAAATATATAATTTATATAAAAAAGGTATGTTTTATTCCAAAAACATTATTAAAACCTTTTAGGCGTGTTCTTCCCCCAAAACATATACTAAACAGTAAAAAGAGCAGTGACACTCACCTTTTGGTGCGTATTTTTAAATAGCGCAATCCCACAGATTGATTTCTACACGTCCTATTAACCGTAGGAATGATTTATAAATCAATATATCACAAAAATCCTAAGTTTCTCTGTTTCTTAGAATTTTCACATAACTTTGAGATTTTCTCGAAAAGTTATCGTTTTTATTATGTTGGCACGTTAATATATATATGAGTCCATATATATATATATATATATATATATATAAGATTTTGCGACTTAAACGATTTGATTGGTAACCATTATCATGTAAATCCGTTAACACACCGGTTTATACGTAATATATCTACGATTTGCGCGTCGTAATATATATACATAAACGTACACATAAATCAACATTGTAACACGCGTAATCTCGTTAACTTATTTATTTTGTCATTTTTAAAGCATGCATATATAAAATAACTCACATGTATCAATTTTCATGCTCGACAAATAAGTTACGCATTTAATGCGATTTTACCGCTTCTACCGTTCTAAACGCACAAGTGTACATGCATAGCCTAAATTTCCCGCTATCATGTCAACACTTAACATATTACGATATTCACATATTTAAATCACGTAACACATTTCAACACATTAGGTTCACCAAAAAATAACCCATACTAGTGTTCATTGTAAAATGCGTATTTTAGTGATTCGGTAACGTTTTCGGGCGTCGGAAGTCACGTATGACCAACCAAACACCAAGTAAACTTAAAATTAGTTAAAATACTTATTTTTAAACTAAAAATATCAGTTTACTTACTGATCTAAATCAGTTTCATAAAAATCGTTCGAAAAGCCGATTTTTGACTGTTTTACCGCATAGTTTTGCGTTAAACGTTACTACAACCATCCCAACTCGGAATGACTTGATATTTTAACGAAATACATGTTATTTACTGATTAAAATAGTGATTATAATCAGATTAGTGCAGTTTTTGTGTAAGTCACATAAATCATGCGATTTCACGTATTTTACAACTTCTAAAGCACCAAGTACAAAATGCAAGACTAGTAAATTTATGACAAAGTTTTATATCATTAAACACTTCAAAATAATCATATTTTAGTGTTTATATTCTGATCAAAATTGTTTTTTTTTATCAAATCTTGCTCAAATGATCATTTCATGCTTTCATATCATCATGCATGTTCATATATGTGCATCTAATGCACTCATACAACAACATCAACATTACTTATGATTTAATCATACCCAAGAACATATTAACTCCATGTTCTTATTATTCACAACATGTATCATCCATCATCACATAATCATTCACACATAAATGCAAGTATCTTACATTTATGAGTATATGACCAAAAATTACATGCATACATATACATATACATACATATATACGACATATACACACACATGAACTTCCCAAAAGTTTAGTTTTTAACAAGTCCCTTTCAAATCATGAAACCCTTTTAGAACATTCTTTATGACATCTTTTGATTCATGCATGTATTCTATCATTCAAGAATCATTCAACCAAAAATCAAAGCACAAACTCCTACATGTATATATACACTCACGGTGTCACACCCTGGCTTTGCGGAAGCGTGGTTAATTTTGGTGTGACTTCTTAATACCATAGCTTAATCATAACAAAGCTATATGAATTTAAAAACCATGCAAGTCATCCATTAAGTTTAGAAAACAACATACAATACCATTTTTTGACGAGAACATACTTCAACAACCATAAACTTGTTCAAAAGACATTACACTTATAACAAACATAAACGTGATTTAGGGATTGTGTCTTGTCCAGGTAAGAGACACAACCCTAAACCCTGATGACTTCATGAAAGGTGCAGCGGAAAACGTTCCATACCGTGCCAGATCCGTTTAATTTCCTGAAATACATGTGAGTTGAAAAATCAACAATAATGTTGAGCGAGTTCATGTGCAAGTGAGTAAGTAAAACACTTGTAAGTATAAAAGTTTCCTGGTATGTAGCAGTGTAAGAGGACTTGTGATCACCAATGGTTTGCAAGGCCATTAGCATGTTGTGAAATGCAAGTAGTAAGACATGACCTAGCCGATTTTTGCGTCGGGCACAAAGTCACTCAAGGTCCGTTCTGTTGGTCCTCATAGAGGTCCGTTCTGTTGGGCCTAGAGTTGGGCTCGCTACACCCAGATAGATCTACCGCTACTGTCCCTCGGTCCATCTGCCTACCCATTCACATGATCTAAAACCTCCTTACGTTATTCATACCGTGTATAAAGTACTTGTAAAAAAAGTAACATGTATTTCACCCCCGCAGTTAAGAAAACTGAAAACAGTTAGAGAAAAGGGGGACATGAACTCACAGTGAATGCGCGTCTTTACCAAGTGTCTCCAATACAGTAAGCTGTGCAACGACCTACAAGTGCTAATTCTATTAGACGGACGGCCGTGCTTTAGCTTTATAGTTTAAGTCTTTGGGAAATAGTTAGACAACTATTTCGTGTTTATGTTCAGTATACACTTGGTAGTTAAACTTCTTCCCAAGGATGGGGGATACAATACATGTGCGTAAGTTACGTTTTATCAATCTTGTGGTAATGTAATTACCGGTGTAACTTATATGTTTGTGGAAGCGTTCGTAAAGTTTTGGAATCATTAACGCTTGTAAATATTATTTTCACTCTAAAATAATATTTATGTATTTCACAAAATAATCATAAACAGTGTTGTGACAAATATCTTTATCACGTTAATCTTTGTGAAAACCCCACCTCCGAATGTTTAGTAAAATATAGTGCCGGCGAAATTTATGTTTTGAAAATATGTCCAAAAATAGTTCTAACACTTGTTGTGTAAATAATTCTAAGTGTTAGGTTTTTGGAAAATTTCGCCAGAGTTTCCTCTGTAACTGGAGGTGGCCACGCTTTCAAGCGTATCATTTTATTTTAATAAATCAATTCAACAACTTCTTTATTCAACCAAACAATTTCCGACACATCAAACTAGTCGACAAGTATGTAAATCGCATAATCGCATGAACTTGCAGTTTTTCCGAATCTATGGTGTAAATCCCCTTTATATATGTAGATCTTTATATAAGGTAACTTTGATCTCGTAAAACCTTGTGACTAGAGAAATCCGTCTTTACAACTTCTAGTCATTTTTCCCAAAAATAGTTATTTGTCGGATCTTTTCATTTCACAAGTGTCTACACACTTGTGGTTTATAAAATCATGTTTGTTAGTACAAGATTTATTCTTTAGAAAACACGATTCTTTTAAAGTGTGGTCCTTCAAAGATACCACTTGCAGATACGTAGATCCGCTAGTTTTAAACACCATTGTACTGGTTAAATCACTTTTACACAAGTAAAATATTTTTACACAAGTTCATGTATCTTGTGTGGTAGAGTTTCGCCTTTTAACCCTTGTGGTTACCAAAAACGAGCTTATGTGAAGATCCATGATCTTACAAAGTCGGGTTAAACGGAGATCCGAGCTACCACATCATAGATCGGGTCTAGATAAACACAAATTCCAATTACTACAACTTTTACACAAGTTGTAAGCTATTAACCACCACTTTTATAGTTTTTAGTAGACTTTAACACATCAAAATGTATGTTTACGAGATTTAACCGACAATATTCCTTTTAACCACCTTAGATATGCTTAAATATGAGATTTAAGTGATATACCTCTAGCTCAAGGCTAGGGAAGATCTTTGGCGAAAAAGAGGTGGATAAAAGCTAACGGTAGAGGTCCTTCGTGTTCCGCTTGCTCCGAGGCTCCTAATACGCGATCTTTATCACTTGTATGATGATGGAATGCAAGATCAAGGACCGAAAATATGAGGAGAGTAAGAGGGGTGTTCGGCCGAGAATGAAAGGGAGCAAGAGAGAGTTTTTGGTGAGTGGTGTTTTGGTGATAATGCTCATGTGTTCAAGTGTTATTTTATAGGCAAACTCTAGGTGTTATTATCCCATGGATAATATGTCATTAAGATAACCAACATCCAAGATTAACAAGATCATGCAAGGTACAAGTATGTCCCCCACTAGGGGACGGTTTTAAGGAGGGGTGGGGGGGGGGGGGGGGGGTTGGTTCGATTTTAACTAGTGATTAGGGAATGGTTATGTTAAACCAAGTTAAGTTTAGTAATTAACCCCGTTACTAATATGTTACACGTTATGGCGGGTGTTAGGGTAATCAGGGACCCTAACTGGCTCAGAAAAATATAATTAGTGAAAATACTAATATTTTCATGTTCCGGGTAAAGTCCGGTTGTTCGGTCGGATAGTAATCCGTTAAAGCGTTACAAAAGCTTTAAAGTGTCGTTATTGTTATCTTTAGTGACACGTCTCGTTTTCAACACTCTAAAAAGTGTCTAGTAATATTTTCTCATGTTCTGGCACTTTACTAGTCAGCTAGAAGCTGGTTTGTTTATTAAAGTGCTGTGTTTGGTACTTAAAGTACGTTTTAGGCACATCCGAATCAATGTATCTTATTCCTAGAGACGCGGTACCACAACCCTTATATCCCTACACTCACTACCAGTGTAGCAAAAATATATGAGGCTCTTAACAGGCCTTAGAGGCAGTGTCTGCCTGATGCTGGTTATTTCAGCATGTTCACTGTGTATCCGTTTAGTGCTACTGTGCTTTTTGTGCATCATGTTTGTCACTAAGGTGCCGTATGTAAATAATGTAGTGACAGCATATAAAGTATGATGCAAGTAAGTGCATGTATCAGTATGCAGGTAGCAGTTCATCAGCTAGTTCAATCAAGCACAGTAATTAAGCAGAAATTTATCATTGATTAAGTTGTACGGATACCTGGTTTAGTGCGGGTTGTCACATTCTCCCCCCGTTAAATAAATTTCGTCCCGAAATTTAAGTTCTGCTTGTAGATGCAGGGTTCTTAGGAAATAGGTGGGGGTATTTCTCTTTCATCCGGTCCTCACGTTCCCAGGTGAATTCAGGACCATGTCTGGCATTCCAACGAACCTTGACGAGCTTGACACTGCTCCGGCGGGTCTTGTTAACTTTCCAATCCGTGACCTCAACAGGTTCTTCAACTAAGTGGAGCGTGTCGTCAATATGAATCTCGTCGATAGGAATGGCAACGTCAATTTGAGTTGGACTTTTCTTTAAATTGGATACATGAAATGTATCGTGAACACCATTTAGTTCAGCGGGTAGGTCCAACTTGGGTGCTACCGTCCCAATTCTTTCTAGAATTCTAAAGGGACCAACGTAGCGTGGATTTAACTTTCCACGCTTTCCAAAGCGCGCCACCCCTTTCCAGGGTGATACCTTTAGTAAAACCATTTCTCCAACTTGAAAATCCACATGTTTTCGGTTTGGATCCGCATAGGCCTTTTGTCTGTGGCGAGCTGCTTCGATGCGTTTAAGAATTTGCGCGATCTTGTCTGTCGTCTCTTGGACGATCTCGGGACCAGCAAGCTGCCTATCACCCGCGTCAGACCAACATAGTGGTGATCGGCACTTGCGTCCGTATAGGGCCTCAAATGGCGCGACACCAATACTGGTGTGGTAGCTGTTGTTGTATGAAAATTCGACCAAAGGTAAGTGTTTATCCCAGCTACCGCCTAAATCCATAACACATGCTCTCAGCATGTCTTCCAAAGTCTGTATCGTTCGCTCGCTCTGGCCGTCAGTTTGCGGATGGAACGCTGTGCTCAGATTCAATTGTGAGCCAAAGGCTTCTTGGAAGGATTGCCATATCCTTGACACAAACCTTCCGTCTCTATCAGAGATGATCGAGAGAGGCACTCCGTGACGTGCTATGATCTCTCTCATGTAAATTTCCGCAAGTTTACTAGTACTGTCTTTCTCCTTGATCGGCAGAAAGTGTGCAGATTTTGTTAGGCGGTCAACCATCACCCAAATCATATCGTGGCCTCTTGGCGTTCTTGGAAATTTTGTAACAAAATCCATTGAGATTGTTCCCATTTCCACTTGGGAATCTCAGGTTGTTGCAGAAGCCTCGAAGGCTTCTGGTATTCTGCCTTGACCTTAGCGCACGTTAAACATTTGCTCACGTAAACAGCAACGTCGCCTTTCATCCTAGGCCGCCAATAGTAATCTTTGAGATCCTGGTACATCTTATCCGATCCAGGGTGGATAGAGTACCGTGACTTGTGCGCTTCGTCGAAAATAACTTCCCTTAATCCACCAAACAGAGGAACCCAAATCCTTTTCTCAAAACATAACGTTCCTTCCTCGTTTGGTACCAAAAGCTTCTCCATCCCACGGAGATATTCTTCCTCAAGGTTTCCCTCCTTGAGAGCTTCTTTTTGTGCAGCACGAATGCGCAAGGAAAGATCGGTTCGTATAATCATTTCCAAAGCTCTAACCCTTATGGGCTTGATTCTTTCTTTACGACTTAGGGCATCGGCGACTACATTCGCCTTCCCTGGATGATATTTTATCTCGCAGTCGTAGTCGTTTAGCGATTCAACCCCTCGTCTTTGCCTCATATTCAACTCCTTCTGGTTGAATATATGCTGTAGGCTTTTGTGATCTGTGAAGATTGTGCACTTCGTACCATACAGGTAGTGTCTCCAGATCTTTAAAGCGAAAACCACTGTGCCAAGCTCTAAATCGTGTGTGGTATAGTTCTTTTCGTGCACTTTCAGTTGGCGTGATGCGTAAGTAATGACCTTTTGGCGTTGCATCAACACACAACCCAAACCCTGACGCGATGCGTCGCAGTATACCACAAAGTCATCAGTACCTTCTGGTAGAGCTAAGATTGGCGCGTTACAAAGCTTATCCTTCAATATCTGAAACGCTTCATCCTGTTTGATTCCCCAATCAAACGTCTTGTCCTTCTGTGTGAGGAGCGTCAAAGGTTGAGCGATTTTCGAGAAATCCTCGATGAACCTTCGATAGTAGCCAGCCAAACCCAAGAATTGTCGGATCTCGGTTGGCGTTGTAGGCGTTTCCCAATTCTTGATTGCCTCGATCTTTGTGGGATCAACATGAATTCCATCCCCATTAACCACATGTCCAAGAAACTGGACTTCGCATAGCCAAAACTCGCACTTGGAGAATTTGGCGTACAGCTGTTCCTTCTTTAGCCGCTCCAATATGGTTCTAAGATGCTGCTCGTGTTCAGCCTTCGTCTTTGAGTAAATCAGGATGTCGTCGATGAATACAATCACGAACTTGTCTAAGTATGGCTTGCAAACCCTATTCATTAGATCCATGAATACCGCAGGTGCGTTTGTCAAACCAAATGGCATAACGAGGAACTCGTAGTGTCCATAGCGAGTTCGGAAGGCCGTTTTCGGGATACTTTCCTCCTGTATCCTTAATTGATGGTATCCAGATCGAAGATCGATCTTTGAATAATAGTTCGAGCCTTGCAGTTGATCAAACAGATCATCGATTCTTGGCAGAGGATACCTGTTCTTGATCGTCAGCTTGTTCAATTCTCTGTAGTTGATGTTTATTTGAAAATCATCATCATCCTTTTTGATGGGTAACAATGGGATTACCCCAAAAAGGAATTTTTGGTCTGTTATCTTCCTTCTCCATCCGTTGCCAACACTTCTCTGTCGATCGTTGCACCCCCGAAAATGTAAGTCGCTATGATGCATCGACTACGGGTGCAGTGCCTATAATTGAATCGTCGTGAAACTCTACTTGCCTCTGAGGTGGCAGTCCAGGCAAGTCTTCTGGGAAGTCTTCTGGATACTCCCTTATGACAGGGATGTCTTCGACTCTTGGCTCCGCAGCCTTTTTATCCACGATGTGTGCTAGAAAAGCAACACATCCTTTCTGTAAACACTTCCTTGCCTTCAAGCAGCTGATAAATCTTAGCGGTGTGTCACGCTTCTCTCCGTGAACTACAATTGTCTCACCATCATTGGTTGGGATACGAACAACTTTCTCGTGACATACTATCTCCGCCTTGTTGCCTGATAACCAATCCATTCCTACCACCACGTCGAAGCTTCCCAACTGGACTGGTAGTAGATCTAGAGCGAACTCACGTTCTCCTAATTCGATCACACAGCCTCTGATAACTTCATTGGCGTCTACTAACTTCCCATTAGCTAACTCGATTGAGTAGGGAATATCTAACTTACTAGCGGTCAAACCAAGTATATTCTTAAATTCTAATGACACGAAGCCATAACCGGCACCAGCATCAAACAGAATAGGTGCAAAAGTTTTGGTTGTTAGAGAACGTACCAGAAATCACACCTGGATCCTGGCAGGCCTCACAAGCTCTGATGTTGGATTTTCTCTCACGGTCTTGTTTCATCTTCAGGCATTCCCTCTTAAAATGTCCAACTTCCTTACAATGGTAGCATCCTATCATTCGGCCATTTCCTTTCCCATTTCCACCTAGAGCGTTGTTACTGCTTTCTCCTTGCATGGAACTCTTCATCCCACAACCTTCCTTGTTGTGTCCTTTCCTCCCGTACCAAGGCTTCTGACATCCACCATCCCGGTGACACTTGCACTCAGCACATCTTGGTTTGGTTTCTAAGTAAATCTTATCACTGGCCTGTTTGTTAGGGCAATCTTTCTTGAAATGCCCTTTGTCCCCGCAGTCAAAGCAACCTCGAATAGATCTTTGTTCATCGTTGTTCATTTGGGTATCTTCGGTAAGCTTCCTTTTGTTCTTTCCAGACGACTCTACCTGAGTTTTCTTGTCAGGGTTTGCAAGTTTTTCTAGTCTATTTGCTTCCGTAACGAGTGCCAAACCCATCTTACTTGCAACAATGGTTGTTGGTGGCGTAGATGCTGTCATCAAGCTCAAGACTTGAGGCGCCAGTTCCCAAATGAATTGTTCCAATTTCTTCAGTTCTGGTTTTACCAGGTATGGAACAATTTGTGACAGATCATGGAGTCGTTGCACGTACTCCAACACCTTCGGACCTTCCATCATTAGGCTCCGAAATTCATCTTCCCACTTCTGGGTTTCCGTGTGGGGGCAATACTTCTTATGCATCATTCCTTTCGACTCATCCCAAGTTAACGCGTATGCTGTAGTTAGGCCCATTATTCGAACCTGAAGATTCCACCATAATCGAGCTCCATCTTGAAACAACTCAGAAACGTATGGGACCTGTTGTTCTGGCGTACAGCCACTCATTCGAAAGATGGATTCCATACTTTCAATCCATTTTACAAAAGTTATGGCACCCCCAGTGCCGTCGAACTTCGGAGGCTTGTAGTTGAGGAAGTGCCAGTAGGAACAACCGTTATTTTCTGAGGTACCTTTGATTGGTTCGGAGCGTAGGGCCTCGTGCTGTGCTATAGCTGCAGCAATTATCTCTTTAAGTTCTGCCTCAGAGGTGGGCATGCGCATTTCGCGTCTTGGCGGCATCTTCTAAAAGATGTTTCACATAGGTTAGGTCATAGCAAGTGAAGTGTGCGTATGCATTCAACAATACCAACACATAACATCTCATGTTATCAGCAAGTCGATCACATAACCTCTTATGCTATAGGACATATACAATTGATTGAACATCGCATGTGATGAGAATACTGCGATTGTATTGCCACAATTCGAGATCACAATGTAAAGCTCACAAGTACACCACTATATCATACTACATCAATGACTTAGTAGGGGACGACCCTAGACAAGTCGTGCGATCGCTGGTCATGTTCAGGAGTCTCTGGTTCGTCCTTTCTCAAATTTCAGGACTCCACGTCAAGTTTCTGAATTTCTGTCCTAAAACAACATTTCTTCTCAATCGTTTCCTTGAGCTCGTCCCAGCTCAGTGTATAAGCAGCGTCTGTGCCAAGGGTCTGAACCTGGAGGTTCCATTAAGAGAGTGTGCCATCTAGAAATATCCCTGAGATGTAGGTAACACTCTGTTGGGGCGAACAGTTACTCATTCTTAGAGTGGAGTCGATCTTTTTGGACCAACGAACAAATGCAACGGTGCCTCCGGTTCTGACAAAGTTCAAAGGCTTGCAGTTCAGGAACTGTTTATAGGTGCAGCCAGTTGGAGGGTCATCTCCAGTAATGCCATCGTTGTACTTAGAGTGGAGGGCTTCATGTTGTGCATTTATCTGTGAGATGCGTTCTTGCAGCTCGGCTTCTGTCCTTGGCAATGTACTGGTGTTTGTGTCACGCCTGGGTGACATTCCCTTTTTGTCGAAATAGCGTGAAACGGGTTGGACAATGTTTCAATTGTCTATGGGGTATATATATAGCAACGTAAGCCATCATGTAATCTCCCCATTTCACACGCAAATATACACACTGTATAAGTGGGGAAATAAATTCCTGAGCCTTCACATAGGCTTGTCAATTTGGCTTGTTGCTTGTAATAGAATGAACTCGAGGCTACATCGCCTCGGTCATTTGTGTTTAGGTTATTTCCTGCTGCATCGGTTATCATTAGCTTGGCCTGCAGAGTCCACCAGGATTCCTGTGCACTACAAATCGTTATTACGTGGGCCCCCGTAATAATAAATTGTCTTGCACAGTTACCCCAAATTTTCTCTCATCCAAGCAGATGATCAACCAAGGAGCAACAGCCGGTGCATTGGCATGAACAGGGTCATACTCCAATGCGGGGTCAGGAGCAATGCCTGGCTCAGGGGCCACGGCTAGCTTCGAATCGAAAGCTCCATCTCAAAATCAGCTGGATCAACAAACACAGGGGTCGACATGGCCGCAGGATCCCCCAAGGGCCGGTCTAAGTGCATGAACTCAATGTCATGGTCTGGATCAACACCAGGCGGAAAAACGGAATTGTCCTCATTATCGCGATCAAACTCAAATCTGTGTGCGGGATCCGGTGCAGCTGATGATGCCATATCAGGGTCGGCGTCGTGTAAGTGGTGCTGCGTTCCCTGTATGTGCGAAGATGCGGATGTCAGAGACTCAAATGAGTCTGGGATAGGGGAATGGACATGAGTTTCCCCCTACAGGAGCGTCCGCATGCAGTAATCTAATACCAGCAGCAATAGGGCCTCGCCCTCAAGTGGGTCCTCTTCTTAGTAGTTCGACATCGTCTTCAGAGACAACGTCGGGGGCATATTAACAACGAGATAAGCGGCAGGGGGGGCAAATTCCCAATAAGGTAGCCATTAGTAGGCTCTGCTACGACTTCAGGCAGCGCACAGAGGGCTGAGAGTCGTCGTTGTCTGTGCCGGTAGTATCAGAAATGTACACCTCGTGCTTTGATGATCTATGTCGTCTGATACTATGGTCATGGGATTTGTAGTGTCCGTCTTTCTAGTACTTGATGAAAGCATGACGTTTGTAACACAAACACATATACGTATAATAATTAATCATATAGTTATATAAACATGTAGTCACCACGTAACATTCAAATTATCCTTCTAGTCCCACTAGCCAACACTTCTAGTCCCACTAGCCAACACTTCTAGTCCCACTAGCCAACACTTCTAGTCCCACTAGCCAACCCTTCTAGTCCCACTTCTAGTCCCACTAGCCAACACTTCTAGTCCCACTAGCCAACACTTCTAGTCCCACTAGCCAACACTTCTAGTCCCACTAGCCAACACTTCTAGTCCCACTAGTCAACACTTCTAGTCCCAATAGCCAACACTTCTAGTCCCACTAGCCAACACTTCTAGTCCCACTAGCCTCCTACCTCAGCCTCCCAGACTGAGCCTAGAATAATAAATAAAATGTGCTCAACATTTGTTTGTAAAAAGTTGTGGATCTGGACTTAAGTGGTATGCAGTAAAAATGTTTTCGTGAGAGCCCTAGTGATCATAGTCTAGACTCGAGAGAGAATCCTAGTTCGCTACGATCAGAGCTCTGATACCAAGCTGTTACACCCTGGCTTTGCGGAAGCGTGGTTAATTTTGGTGTGACTTCTTAATACCATAGCTTAATCATAACAAAGCTATATGAATTTAAAAACCATGCAAGTCATCCATTAAGTTTAGAAAACAACATACAATACCATTGTTTGACGAGAACATACTTCAACAACCATAAACTTGTTCAAAAGACATTACACTTATAACAAACATAAACGTGATTTAGGGATTGTGTCTTGTCCAGGTAAGAGACACAACCCTAAACCCTGATGACTTCATGAAAGGTGCAGCGGAAAACGTTCCATACCGTGCCAGATCCGTTTAATTTCCTGAAATACATGTGAGTTGAAAAATCAACAATAATGTTGAGCGAGTTCATGTGCAAGTGAGTAAGTAAAACACTTGTAAGTATAAAAGTTTCCTGGTATGTAGCAGTGTAAGAGGACTTGTGATCACCAATGGTTTGCAAGGCCATTAGCATGTTGTGAAATGCAAGTAGTAAGACATGACCTAGCCGATTTTTGCGTCGGGCACAAAGTCACTCAAGGTCCGTTCTGTTGGTCCTCATAGAGGTCCGTTCTGTTGGGCCTAGAGTTGGGCTCGCTACACCCAGATAGATCTACCGCTACTGTCCCTCGGTCCATCTGCCTACCCATTCACATGATCTAAAACCTCCTTACGTTATTCATACCGTGTATAAAGTACTTGTAAACAAAGTAACATGTATTTCACCCCCGCAGTTAAGAAAACTGAAAACAGTTAGAGAAAAGGGGGACATGAACTCACAGTGAATGCGCGTCTTTACCAAGTGTCTCCAATACAGTAAGCTGTGCAACGACCTACAAGTGCTAATTCTATTAGACGGACGGCCGTGCTTTAGCTTTATAGTTTAAGTCTTTGGGAAATAGTTAGACAACTATTTCGTGTTTATGTTCAGTATACACTTGGTAGTTAAACTTCTTCCCAAGGATGGGGGATACAATACATGTGCGTAAGTTACGTTTTATCAATCTTGTGGTAATGTAATTACCGGTGTAACTTATATGTTTGTGGAAGCGTTCGTAAAGTTTTGGAATCATTAACGCTTGTAAATATTATTTTCACTCTAAAATAATATTTATGTATTTCACAAAATAATCATAAACAGTGTTGTGACAAATATCTTTATCACGTTAATCTTTGTGAAAACCCCACCTCCGAATGTTTAGTAAAATATAGTGCCGGCGAAATTTATGTTTTGAAAATATGTCCAAAAATAGTTCTAACACTTGTTGTGTAAATAATTCTAAGTGTTAGGTTTTTGGAAAATTTCGCCAGAGTTTCCTCTGTAACTGGAGGTGGCCACGCTTTCAAGCGTATCATTTTCTTTTAACAAATCAATTCAACAACTTCTTTATTCAACCAAACAATTTCCGACACATCAAACTAGTCGACAAGTATGTAAATCGCATAATCGCATGAACTTGCAGTTTTTCCGAATCTATGGTGTAAATCCCCTTTATATATGTAGATCTTTATATAAGGTAACTTTGATCTCGTAAAACCTTGTGACTAGAGAAATCCGTCTTTACAACTTCTAGTCATTTTTCCCAAAAATAGTTATTTGTCGGATCTTTTCATTTCACAAGTGTCTACACACTTGTGGTTTATAAAATCATGTTTGTTAGTACAAGATTTATTCTTTAGAAAACACGATTCTTTTAAAGTGTGGTCCTTCAAAGATACCACTTGCAGATACGTAGATCCGCTAGTTTTAAACACCATTGTACTGGTTAAATCACTTTTACACAAGTAAAATATTTTTACACAAGTTCATGTATCTTGTGTGGTAGAGTTTCGCCTTTTAACCCTTGTGGTTACCAAAAACGAGCTTATGTGAAGATCCATGATCTTACAAAGTCGGGTTAAACGGAGATCCGAGCTACCACATCATAGATCGGGTCTAGATAAACACAAATTCCAATTACTACAACTTTTACACAAGTTGTAAGCTATTAACCACCACTTTTATAGTTTTTAGTAGACTTTAACACATCAAAATGTATGTTTACGAGATTTAACCGACAATATTCCTTTTAACCACCTTAGATATGCTTAAATATGAGATTTAAGTGATATACCTCTAGCTCAAGGCTAGGGAAGATCTTTGGCGAAAAAGAGGTGGATAAAAGCTAACGGTAGAGGTCCTTCGTGTTCCGCTTGCTCCGAGGCTCCTAATACGCGATCTTTATCACTTGTATGATGATGGAATGCAAGATCAAGGACCGAAAATATGAGGAGAGTAAGAGGGGTGTTCGGCCGAGAATGAAAGGGAGCAAGAGAGAGTTTTTGGTGAGTGGTGTTTTGGTGATAATGCTCATGTGTTCAAGTGTTATTTTATAGGCAAACTCTAGGTGTTATTATCCCATGGATAATATGTCATTAAGATAACCAACATCCAAGATTAACAAGATCATGCAAGGTACAAGTATGTCCCCCACTAGGGGACGGTTTTAAGGAGGGGTGGGGGGGGGGGGGGGGGGTTGGTTCGATTTTAACTAGTGATTAGGGAATGGTTATGTTAAACCAAGTTAAGTTTAGTAATTAACCCCGTTACTAATATGTTACACGTTATGGCGGGTGTTAGGGTAATCAGGGACCCTAACTGGCTCAGAAAAATATAATTAGTGAAAATACTAATATTTTCATGTTCCGGGTAAAGTCCGGTTGTTCGGTCGGATAGTAATCCGTTAAAGCGTTACAAAAGCTTTAAAGTGTCGTTATTGTTATCTTTAGTGACACGTCTCGTTTTCAACACTCTAAAAAGTGTCTAGTAATATTTTCTCATGTTCTGGCACTTTACTAGTCAGCTAGAAGCTGGTTTGTTTATTAAAGTGCTGTGTTTGGTACTTAAAGTACGTTTTAGGCACATCCGAATCAATGTATCTTATTCCTAGAGACGCGGTACCACAACCCTTATATCCCTACACTCACTACCAGTGTAGCAAAAATATATGAGGCTCTTAACAGGCCTTAGAGGCAGTGTCTGCCTGATGCTGGTTATTTCAGCATGTTCACTGTGTATCCGTTTAGTGCTACTGTGCTTTTTGTGCATCATGTTTGTCACTAAGGTGCCGTATGTAAATAATGTAGTGACAGCATATAAAGTATGATGCAAGTAAGTGCATGTATCAGTATGCAGGTAGCAGTTCATCAGCTAGTTCAATCAAGCACAGTAATTAAGCAGAAATTTATCATTGATTAAGTTGTACGGATACCTGGTTTAGTGCGGGTTGTCACACACGGCCACATATACATACATATACACACTCATTTTTATTCTCTTTGAAAACCCATTTATTATTACTTTCAAGTTTGTGAAATATTTTAAGATTCAAGAGAAACCTTCCATAACCATTAACATCACTATGACCCAAGAACAAAATCTAGAGAAATGATTTTATACCTTCAAGGTTCTTAGTGGGTTTTGATAAAGTTTGATGATATGAAGCTTGCACCTACTTGAAATCACCCTTAAAACTATCTTGGATCTTCAAACTAACTCGAAATGGGTTTATATGAACATGAACATTCAAGATCTTCAAAATTTGAATTTGGTAGTGTGTGTATGTGTGTGTAATCGGCCAAGAGTAGAGATTGAGTGAGAGTTGGAGTGTTTGATTGAGTTTCTTGAATAAAGTGAGATATTGGAAGATTTGTAAGGTAATAATCATCACCCACCTCCCCTCATGACCAATGAGTGTGTGAAAGAGGAGAGAGAGAATTCTCTAACAAACACTTGTCCCTATACACACATATATATTCGTATACATATGCATATATATATATATATATATATATATATATAATCGTGGTTAAAAACTGGTATTTTACTGGATACCGGGTATTTTATCTAGCATTTTAATCCCGTTTTAGTACGTTTTAAATTATTTTTATCATTCTAGAAAAATAAACTCACTAAAATATTACTGAAATAATTATCAGTTGCCTTGACTGGGTATGTTGACAGTATTTTGTGAGATACGCGCAGTATCACGTGGTATGCGCTCAAACTCGAAAAATAGAGTTTCTTAGCGTTTTAAGTTATTTTTCCTTACGGACATGATTAAAATTACCATTCTAATCATAACAGACTATTTTTAGGATTTTCACACTGATTGGGTGGCCACCGACGTTCGTTTCGCATTTTAATCGTTACGCGATAAGCGTTTATTTTATGGTTGCCAACATAATTTTTACCAATGTTTGGATTCACCAACACATTCAATATCACATATAAATATCATAATCAGTGAAATACAACCTTTTTATTTATTCATGACACGTGTTACATTTGTACGGTACAGCCTAAATAGCCGGGTGTTACAGCAATGGATACGACTTTGAGAATTATCTTTCTATGCAAGCTCTTTCTAGTGTGAGAAACAAAACCCTAGCTACTGTGTGTTTACTGTGAGTTGATAATCGTTGAATATTTGGTGGATTCACAGATTGTTACTCATCTCTGTTCTTTTACTCATTTTGTATGAGATCTACGGAGAGGTAAGAGTCACGCGGTGATTTCTGCACATCGCGTGTGTGTCGAGCGGTCCGGCTTCATGTGTTCGAGGTCCATAGGTGGGCTTACAAGTGGTATCAGAGCAGGCTCTGTATAGAGAGTGCTCTTACTGCTGTAGGTTTCGTGTTGGAGGTTAGATTTATTGATCGGTTTTGTTGGTTCTAGAGGGTTTTCTTTTTTCTAGGGTTTTCATCTTTTTCTTTTGATTTTCATGAATTCATCATCTATTTCTTGATTTTTCTTGATGGATGGCGATTAGGTTTTAGTATTGAGTGTTTATCTTTGATTTGATGAATGAGATTGTGTTCAAAGATTGCCAGATCTAAAAGTTTCTGCAAATTCTCCGGGTTTTTGCTGAAAAATTGAAGAAGATTGTCTAGGTAAGCAATTGTTAGATCTATTTTTGGATTTTTACCTAGTCTGATTTTGCACATCTGTCCGTATTTGTTACTTCCGTATTTATTGGTGACCTAGTGTGAAGTCACGCTTAGGAAATAAATTCAGAAGCTGTTTACCAGAATATTAATTCGAATTTTGACACTCAAGAGTTTTAGTCCGAGCTTAAAAGTGTCTGAATTTGGGGACTTATTCTGTCCGAATGGACTTCCTCCGAATTTGTTGAGCATCTTTGATCCGAATTTGTGACATCTTCTCTCCGAATTTGGAGTGTCGGAGTTTATTAAATTTGTCATGTCCGAATTTAAAACTGTCAGGGGTTGTTTAAAAATTTTAAAATCCGAATTTATTAAAAGGTGGTGTCTGTCTGAATTTGTTCATGTTTTAATCCGAATTTGTAGGGTTTAAGCTTGTCCGAATTCGGTCACCAATTTGGAATTCTTAAGGTTTGCGTCTTTTGTGAGCATAGCTCTTCTGACGACTTCTAGCTATCAAAAGGTTATTGCGGATTTTCATGATTTTGTCTGTTGTTTCTTGAATGAGTTCAGGTTCGGTGTTTGAGCTTTACCAACTTCAATCCAACAGATAAGCGAACAACATTTTCGACCATAAAAAGCTTCAAAAGGAGCCATGTTGATGCTGGAGTGATAACTGATTTTGTAGTAGAATTCGATCAAAGGTAGATGCGAATCACTATCGAGCTCACTTATTGGGTGTTACCCTTTGATGTTTAGCCGTCACATCCTGAACAACATTCAACATAGGTACACTCCCTAAAGCACCCGGAGGAAAAGTATTCATGCTAGCTATGACAAACTACTTCTCCAAATGGATAGAAGCTGGAGCTTTTGTTCAAGTCAGAGAAAAGGAAGTTATATCCTTCATTAAACGAAATATTATTACTAGATTTGGAATTCATTCTGAAATTATTTGTGATGTACAAACCAAAAGGACCATCCAAACACTTGAGGATATGCTTAGAGCTTGTGTGATATGCGGTACTTAGTTTCATTTTAGTTCCCATGGATGATTGCATAGTTTTCCAGAAACGAAATGAGAAACGAGCATCACGATCCGATATGATGTTTAAAGGAACACCATGACGAGATACAATCTCATCAATATAGATCTTAGCAAATTTGTGAGCAGAGAAATCCTTGTGAATTGGCAAAATGTGTGCTGACTTAGTTAGATGGTCAATGATTACCAAATGGTATCATGACCTCTAGAGGTGTGTGGTAATTTAGTGATGAGATCGATAGCAATGTTCTCTCACTTCCATACAGGAACTTCTGGTTGTTCAACCAAACCGGAGGGATGTTGATGTTATGCCTTGACTTTAAGGGAAGTAAGACATTTGGATACGTACAAGGCTATGTCCTTCTTCATACCCAGCCACCAATACTAGGTACAAAGATCCATGTACATTTTGTCTGCACCAGGATGAATAGAGTAACGAGACTTATGCGCTTCATTCGTCAATATGGCATGAAGAGTGTCTTGGTTCGGCACCCACAATCGATTTCAGAAATAGAGTAGCACATCATCTTTAGTTTCAAGTTGAAGCTCAAGATTATGTGGCAGTTCAATACACATCATGCCTTGGGTTACACAAGTACGTTGGGCTTGGAAAATACGTGTTTGGATATCAGATTGAACTCGTACATAGTGAAGTTTAACACATTCTTTGTGACTTAGTGCGTCGGCTACGACATTCGCCTTACCAGGATGGTAACGAATTTTGCAGTCATAGTCATTCAGAAGTTCAACCCAACAGTGTTGCCTTATGTTCAATTCTTTTTTATTGAATATATGTTGGAGACTTTTGTGTTTGGTGAAAACCAAAAATTTGCTACCATATACGTCACACCCGCAAAATACCACATGGGAATTCCAACGTGAGGCGTGTGACGTACCAAGATCTAGCCACTAATCATGTCGAACTAACAGTAAATAATATTAACACAACATCATGTCCAACATGAATAGTGCATTTCATAAATAATGTTTCAACAAAGTTTACGTTCAGCAGAAGCAACTGAAATTATTCTAAGAAGTTGAAACCAAATTGTTTTATAAAGGATAGCATAACATTAAACGTTTCAATAAGCAACACGACCCATGACACCTCTAGTTCCTCAGACTGCAAGCTTCAATTCATATATGTATCTAACGACCTGCAAGCATGCAGAAAAAATGTGTCAACATAAAGTTGGCGAGTTCACAGTTTTGTTTAGTGTAAATCATGTAAGTGTTTAGTTTAAAGACATGATACGAATAATAAACTCGGTACCAATTGACTGTTCTGTTTGTTGTGCCCTCATAAATGTCTATCATCATTGATCAAAGTGTTTAAGGTCATTAGTTCACGCCCTGCTCCCAGCACGGTGTGAGGTTTGTCAAGCCTAATAGCGCTATCAACTAATATCCCGTTCCCACCTAGGCAACTAGCTCGGTATGTAAGTAGGGACTTTCGTGATAGAGTTAAGTTAATTAACTAACATCTAAATTAAACCAATACATTTTAAAAGTATTCCTCCCAGGAATATTAGTTTGTTTGTCCCCTCGGGACGCATGCTTGTGAAAGAGCAGTGAACTCACCTTAGTTTGCTCGGTATGTGTTAACTTACTTCTAGCGTTAAATGAGTGTTAGGTCCGTTACACGTAACCTAATGTACAATATCGCATAAGGAAGTATACAAGTAAGGTTTCCAATACCCTAAGTGTCCAAACAACCCAGGGTCTAATGTAATCAAGTTAGCAAGTTAATATACAGTATCATACAACACACAGTGAATTTCTCTTATTTATAATTCGAGATAATAGGCCCACATTCAAACTTCCATTTATATACCCGGCCAGTCTATAAATTATGTCTCCTCACTACAAAACCTAGATATACTAGTATATTTAACTATACCAACTCAACCCACCACAATCCATATTACATACAATATTCAATACTATATATTCATGTATATATATATATATATATGGTTAGGATTTAGAGAGAACGGTGAAAAGTGTGAGAATAGTTAGAACAATTTTGTTGTTGACATGTGGCATTGATGCTAAATTACACTAAGGGGTAATATTGTCAAAAAACCCACATACATGAACTGGGTGTTCAAATAAAACGCCATAAAAACACCAAATTCATAAAAACGCCATGAAAAATACACAGTTAAAACGCCATAAAACACTTAGTTCAGAAAAACACCATGAAAAACTTAGTTTAAAACGCCATAAAACACCCAGTTCTGAAAAACACCATGAAAATACCTAGTTAAAACGCCATAAAAACACATAGTTCAGAAAAACACCATAAAAATACCTAGTCTAAAACGCCATAAAACATCCAGTTCAGAAAAACGCCATAAAACCCATTTCATTTTTTTAAAAGTATATCAATAGTATACTCGTTGGAAAGATAAAAAAACGCTGAGTTTTATGGCGTAATTTTTTTAGAAAAATAATCAATATAAAAAAGTTATTGGCGTTTAAATATGATGGGGGAAAATGGCATGTGATTAGCATGTGCACCCTTGTTTGGATCTTCCAATTTTACCCCTCCTGGTAGTTATAAGGTTCCCATTATTTACAAAATGCCACCGCATCATCTTAGCCACAAATCACAAAGATCCTATGGCTAAAAATCGTTCTCACTGTTCTCACACTTCAAAAAAAAGGAACCGGATAGCTTATAAGAGACATGAATTTAGCCCTACTAGCGAAGTGATGGTGGAGATTCAAAATGGAACCGGATAGCTTATGGGTAAAGGTAATTAATTCTATTCATGCGAGTAAGAGAAAAGTGGAGTCAATACCGTTTAAAAAATCATTGACAGGTGTATGGAAAAATATTGGAGAGATAGCAAAGGATTTTAGAAAAAATAATATCAACATACTCACAAATGTGAGAAGTATAGTGGGTCTGGGTGATAAAACGCTATTTTGGGTAGACACTTGGTTAGGTAATGACACATTGAAAGCGCAATTCCCGAACCTGTACCAGCTATCGACAAAGAAAAAGGCAAAGGTAATAGATTGCTACAGTACACTAAACGGGGGAAGACTTTGGAACTCGTCATGGTCAAGAGCTCCAAATAGTTTGGTCGAAAAACAGGAAATGGACTGCCTTAAGGAGAGTATACAAAATCATTCAGCATCAACAGGTAGCGATGTTTGGGTCTGGAAAAACAGCGACAACCAAGATTTCAGCGTAAAAAGTGTTAAGTTATCATTAGGGCAACGTCTCGATCTTAATTCACCAGCGCATACATTCAGTTGGAACAATTGGGTAACAGGGAAATGTGGGATGTTTGTATGGCGTGCGATTGAGGAGAAGATAGCATCGGCTGTAGCGCTCAGAAGCAAGGGAATAAATCTGCCAGACACAACCTGCAAGACGTGCGGTGCAGACGAGGAAAATGCAGTCCACATACTACTTCAATGTAATTTCGCAAAAAGAATCTGGGAATTGGTCACAAAGTGGTTAAAAATTCCAATGGTGAATACTGAAGGCAGCCTGAAAGAACTTCTGCTGGAACTACACGGCATTCAGAGGAGCAAGGGTGTGAAGAAAGCAATAGAGGCAGTTGTAATCCAGACAATGTGGATTTTGTGGAAGACCAGAAACGAGAGAGTTTTCAAAGGAAGGCAAGGAGTGGTCCAGACAGTATTAGAAGACATAAAGGAGTCATCTTATCTTGGAGTCAAGCTGAGGTCTAAACACGGCTCGATAACAAGACAGGAATGGTGGGATTTCAACGTAATCTTTTAAAAGTTGGGTTGAGTTGTATTTTTCTATTTTCTGTTTTTGTGTATATCCCAGCTTCTGGCTGGGAATTTTCTGTTTTTGTCTTGTTTTTGTGGACTACGTTTTATTTTAATGAAGGTTCCGTTTCCTATTAAAAAAAAAAATCTACCACCCATAGATGTTCATATCATTCAGCCCACATTCAACATATATTACTCACGTGCACATGCATTGATTTCTTTTTTTTTTTTTTTCCAACTACCACGGAACCATTGAGTTTTAACCTTCAGAAGATCCGTACTCCTTTATTCCATTTATTCGGACTTCTATGTCATTTTAAATTGGGACATGATGCATATTATATAATATGTATCTCAATTAACAAATCCTGACCATCATGCTCTTTTATAACATCCTTATCATCATTCAGAGTTTACTTTATGACTACATGAACACATTAAATTCGGATCCTCATATCTCTTCCAATTAATCGGCCCACTTAAGTTATGAGTTCAGGAATTGTTTAAATGTAAACTCTGAACTATGCTATAGTTAAGTTCAGACCCTAATATGCAGCCATATATATTCGGACATAATTAAAAAATAAATCCTGACTCCTAAGTTCAGACCGATGAAGGAGTTAAACCCTGATGCCTTTTTTTTTTTTTTTTTTTTCTATATATGTTCGGCCACTATATTATTTATTGACTCCATGTTTCAAAAATTTTGTAAAATCTGACTCCCTTTTTCTAAATATGTCCGGACTCCTTATTCTATATATGTTCGAACTCCTTCATTATCACATTTAGCGAAGTTTCAGAATTTATAACCCAAGTCCAGACCTCTGACAACCCGCAACTTCAGGATACTACTTTAACCTAACCACAGTTAATTTAATAACACATTTATAGCACTGCATTTAACTAGGGTTAGTTAAACGAGTCTACGTCGGTAATTCGGGGAATTATTAGAACACATACATGTTAACTCTCGAACATTGACAACCATCGTGAATAATACTTGTAAAGGGACGGTTTTATACAAAACTTATGTGTTGCATGACAAATACGTGAATTATATGCTGTCACCCAGACTTTTGCGGAAACGTGATTATGTGTGACTTGCTTAATATCATTGCATTCAACCATAACAAACAACTATATGATAAAACCAAGATGCTCATCCATAATTAAGTTTCAAAATATTACATCCAACGTTGTTTAACAACACACAAAGACTTCAAGTTTAAAGTACATAACAACCAAAGTTTTTAGAGTTAATTGCCAAAATCGTCCCTAAGGTTTGGGCACGTTTGCCATTTTCGTCCAAAATGACACTTTTGTACCAAATTGCCCCCAACGTTTGTAACTTTTTGCCATTTTCATCCAAACCACTAACTTAGTTTATTTTTTCTGTTAAGTTAAGGATATTTGGATGAAACTGACAAATGTAAAACCACAGGGGCGATTTTGGTAATTTACTCAAACCCTTTTTAATTTCTTTTATTTAATTATTTTTGTTACATATATAATAAAAAAGAATATTCATGGAGTTTTTAGAAAAAAAAATAATAGTTTTGTCACATAATTTTTATAAATTTTCATCCAAATCACTAACTCAGTTTATTTTTTTTTGTTAAGACGAAGGATGTTTTAAATTTTATAAATTAAGACAGAAATTAATTTGCAGCTTCTTTATATAAATCAGTTTTATAAAGAGAAAACGTCATTGATGTGCAACACATAACAATCGATTACAACTTTTAGTATTTATCAGTTGTAGATATAGAAAAAAATTGTAAAAGTTACATATTTTTTAAATGTGTTGAGCACCTAGGAAATATGTTGGTAGAAATAAAATATTTATTTAATTAAGATTATAAGGGTAACTAACTAATACTTATTCTGGGTGGCTTGAGTAAAGAAACTTTTGGTTCATATCATTACAATTACAATTTGGTGGGTAATTTTAAGGTTTGGTAACGATACGTTTTTTGATAGGGGGGACTGGCTTATGTTTTTCCTTATGAGCGAATTTAAAAGAGTAGAAGAAGAATTACAAACTTGGTACATAAGATAAGATTTTTTTATTTGACTTTTTTCAATAACGTCACCAACATTTTAGTTTTATAAAATTTAGAGTTTTAAGTAGATTTTATTTTTATAAAACTGATCTATATAAAAAATTAGAAATTAATTTATGTCTTAGTTTATAAACATTCTTTGCCTTAATAGAAAAATTAACTTAGTTAGTGGTTGGATGAAAATTTATAAAAATTATGTGACAAAGCTATTATTTTTTTCATATAAAAATTACATGTATTTTCTTTTTTTTATTATATATGTAACAAAATTAATTAAATAAAAGAAATTTAAAAGAGTTTGAGTAATTGCCAAAATCGTCCCTGTGGTTTTATATTTGTCAATTTCATCCAAATATCCTCAACTTAACAAAAAAATAAACTAAGTTAGTAGTTTGGATGAAAATCGCAAAAAGTTACAAACGTTGGGGGCAATTTGGTACAAAAGTGTCATTTTGGACGAAAATGGCAAACCTGCCCAAACCTCAGGGACGATTTTGGCAATTAACTCAAGTTTTTAAGTTCCATATCGGACTTCACAAAAGACACTAACAAACTAGGCTTCAAACCATGTATCTTATCCAGGATAAAATACACAATCCAAACCCCTTTAACACTAGATGACATCTTTTATTAACGACACGACTTGAAATCTTGAATGCCCGCCTGATCCATATTTAGTTTCCTGAAATACATGTAGTTTGAAAACATCAACAAAAGTTGAGCGAGTTCATGTGTTTTGTATGTGTGCACGAACATCCTTGTAAACATTTGTAAGTAAGTATGTATTTGTAATCCGGTATGAAAGAAACAAGGAAACAGATCAATTAATGGTTTGCAAGGCCATTAATATGTGTGCAACGGTGTAGGAAGGCTCAATCCTTTATGCGTATTTCGTACCGGGCCATCCGGCGGGAACGACATAGTCGACACATGATCCAACCCGCGGGCTCATGGGCAGGGCTCGCAACACCCAATAGATCTATCACTCATGCCCCTCGGTCCTTAAAAAAGGATTAATGGTCTTAAGTTAGTCGCCTACCCATTCACATGATCTAACAGTTCATTCCTTAGCTAACCATACCATTTGTAATCGTAATCATTTGTAACATGTATTTCACCCCCGAATTTATAAAACCGAAAACAGTTAAGAGAAAAGGGGGACATGAACTCATAGTCTTGCGTTCTTCGATCAAATAACTCAAAGCTTTCTTTAGGTCGCACGACTACCTACAAACGTGCTACGGTTTGTTAGACGAATGGGTCGTGCCTTGACTTTTAGTCTTATTTAGTATCTTTGAGTTATATTACTTTGTGTCATAATATTATTCCAAAGTATATAATTATTTGTTAAAATAATAAATATTTTAAATTAAATTATGTTTATTAATTATTGAAATATTTGTTAAAATAATATATTTTAACTTGTTTCATTAGGTATGTATACATGTATATCTTCCCCAAGGATGGGTATACTTACACTTGTATTCTTAGACTTGTGTATTTTGCCAAGTATTGGTGGCGTATTCCGGTGTGTGCTTATACGTACAAGAATACGTATTTTTGTTGTACTTATTAAGTATTCTTATACTTAATTTTGTATTTGTTTTTCCAGAATATTATTTTCAATAAAAAATCACCAATGTATGTACATTCTTAAAATATATAAATATTTTAAGAAAACTTGTATAGAAAATTATTTATATTTCTTCCCTGACAAAAATATTTATATTTTCATATGAATCTCAAAAATAATATATTTTCAAGTTTAACTTAGAAAATATTTATAAATCCATTTTTCAAACAAAAAATTATACTCTAAATTTATTTAAGAAAAAATATATTTCTTCAAAAATAATATATTTTCTAGTAATTCAAGAAAACACATATATTTTGCTTTACCAAAAAATAATATATTTTCTTCTTGTAAAAAATTGTTGTAACAATTATAGAAATCATATTTTCGTTTTCTTGGTTTCCAAAATATACTTATGAATTTAATTTCGGAATATTTTGTGTAAGTTATATTCCTTGTTCGGTTTCTCCAATATTTTGGGTATAAATTATATATTTATTTCTTGAAATTTTGGTAATATTTTGTATTGTAATTCTTGGTATTTGGTGAGTTATATTATTTCAAGTCCTAAAATAATATAAGTAATACATATAATATAAAAGTAATCACACACATGGTGACATCTAAATATATATTCTCCTAAGTACATATTTAGTCACTTTTATTATCAAAAACCAACCTCCAATATTTTGTAATTTTTGTAACAAAATTTATGGCAAACTTTATATGAAAATTCATGATTAAATATACTTGTAAATATTTGTTTAAAAATATTTTTCTAAGTGTTTAATTTCTAGAAAAATTTTACTATAGTTTCCCCTTAAAAATGGAGGTTTCCATGCTTTCAAAGCATATCATTTTCTTTTATAAATCACCACATTCAACAATAAATCAAACAATACTTACCAAGTGCCAAGATCAAGCCATAATCACTACTTCATGAACTTAAAAATTTATAAAAAATTGTAGTAACTTGGTAGTGTGTTTAGTAAGCTTAGTTACCCTTTAAAGTGTTGTTATTTATTTACAAACATCATTCTTGAAGTTTTTAAATCTTTACAACTTGTAAAATGATTTTCAAAAAATATTTCTTCTTGAATTTTTCTTGTTAAATACATGTTTTTAAACTTGATTAACCACTAAAAATGTTGTTAGTTCTTTAAGAACCAAGTTTATGTAAATCTTGTAGTTTTACTTAGTTTCTTGGGAAAGTTATTTTTAAAATCACATATTTACAAGTCTCACATTACACTTTGATCATCATTATTCAAGAAAACATTTAACCTTTCAGGTTCATGTTTCACATAAGGATGATCATCTTGATCTTTCATAAGATCATCCTCTTATCTTGCTAGATTATGTCTTTAATCACCATCTAGCAAGTTCATAAGATGTTTAACATTATTAACACAAACAATCAACAATCAAGAAGCATAATAACACTTAAACAACATAGATCGTCATGATTTTTAGTCTTATGTTATAGATTATGTTCTTGATCTTTAGTGTTATTCATGATTAGTTACTTGTATCATCTTTTAACCAACTAAACAAGATGTAAAATGGGATTAAGATGGTCTTACTACTAGCACAAGGCTAGGGATGAACACAAGATGAAGATGATGATGAATGTGGTGGTTAATAGCACTTAAAAGTGGTCCTTCAATCCCTAAAGGCTCCAAGCTCCTTAAACAAGCTCCTAGCACCTTTGTATAACTAGAGAATGGATAGAACACGCTTGAAAGATGGTGGTGGTGGGTGTGTTGGTTTCGGCCGAGAATGGAGGAAGGAGAGGGAGGAGAGTTCAATTGTGAAGTGTTGTGTGAAATGAGAAATCATGAACTAATGGTTAACTATATAACCTTCCAACAACAAATTATCTAAGGGTTAATGTGTTCTCAAAAGTAATAGACAAGATCAACTAAAATAAGCAAATAAAATCAAGGTGGGGGCTACCTTGTAACCGTGAATATGAGGGGGGGGGGGTCTTGGTTAGGTTGAAATGGTTAGTTAAGTTAACTAGTTAGATTTTAAGTAATTTAGTTAGGTTTTAAGTTGTAACAATGTTATATAGTGTGTTATGATGTTTGGGGACCGTAACTAGCTCGGAAATGATAAAACAATGCTTCTAGTGGAAATTTGGTATTTTGGGTAGTGTCCCGTTGTTCGGTTGGTTACCGGTTCGTTAAGGTGCTAAACTATGCAGTTTAGTGTGCTTTATGTTACCTTTTGTGACAGTTTTGATTCCCGACACTTAGGAAAGCATTCTGGACCATTTAACCATATTTCTGCATGATATTGAGTTGTTTAAATGCTGATTTTTGCTGACTTCTGTAGAATTCTGCAGTTTGTGTGAGTTTTAGGCACTTTCCGGCACTTAAACTATCACTAGGAAGGCAGTTTTATAATCCTTACTTTCCTATACACTATACTAGTGTAAGTCTTGGTTTCTGGCACATTCTGTGTCTCAATACCCTGTCTGTCTTTGTACTGAACTCCGTCAGCATTTTTCTGATTTGTCTGATACTGTGCTAACTTTGTTCCGTGCATCATTTGAATCAATAAGTGTTGCATGCAATAATGATATGACATTATGCAATATGTGATGCACATGTATGCATGATGTCAACAATCAGAAAGCAATTCATGTCATTAATATAGATTAGCACAGTAATTAAGTCATAAATTACTGTTTAATCAATGTACGGATGCATGTAATTTGGACAATTATCACATATGCTTTATTTCTAAAATACAAGATGTTATGTGCTTTGTGAAAGTTAATTAGTTAAGGGTGTTTAGAATTAATATTGAAACTCTAATAAGATACTGGAAACCCTAAACACTGCTCAAAATCCATCTTACAACATTTTCTAATCACCAGTTTCTCTAATCATTTCTACATAAATCTCACACACAATCATTGGCAATTCTAATCCTTCAACCCTTCTAGAACAAACCCTAGAATTAATCTAAGGTAATGTTTATATTACACGTTATTCTTGATTTCATGCAAACCCTAGTTCTCCAAATAATGGTTCTCTGTTTAGTTAGTCTTTCTGATTGTTTGTGCAATGGATGGTGAATGATTGTGTATTGGTTTGCCTGTTATTAGGATGCAATCCGTATGCTAGAATTGTAAAACTGTTGTTTGATTCATGTGTTAGATTAGGGTTTCGATCGTGCTGATTGTAACTCTTGTATTGAAAACTGCATTTTGGTTTTGTTAATTCTGAGCGTTTGTTTGTCCGGAGTTAACAGTTAGACTTTGTGAAGTCACAAAGTCCGAGTTTACTCATGTTAAGACTTATGTACTTATGAGGGTCAGGGTTTTGGAAAGTAAAAAGATCGTAGTTTCTAAAAACCCTTATATACTAGTCAGAGTTTATAAATAATAATGAAGTCAAGGTTTATTTACATTATGTGGTCTGAGATTCTTTATATATAAGAAGATCTGAGTTTAAACAAACACGAATGGTCCGAGTTTAGTCCTGAAACAACATGATCCAAGTTTGGTATCTTGAATTCATGCTAGAACTTATTTATTTATTTATTTCAATTGTCAGAACTTAATAGAGAATAAAAGTGTCAGGATTTAATTTGCACTAGTGTCTAAGTTTGATACCTCCGAGTTAATATGGGATCCGAATTTAAAGAGGTAAAGGGGGGATCCGGGTTTGTACATGGACATTGAGTCCGGGTTTCACAATGGTAATGGAGTCGGGTTTTAGAAGTTGAAGATACATATCTGGAGACGGACCTTCCTCATAAGGGACGGACCGAATCATAACCGGACGTACATTCTGAAGACCTCCATTCCGTAAGCCACCGAGGACGGATCACCAAAACAAGTCCGTCCAGACGGATGACATCATCTCAGTTAACCAGTATAAATACCCCTCCAAAGTACAAGCCAAGTACGATTTCTCTGAACCTTCGTCCTACTTTCTCTGTCTACTTTCTCTCTCTATCAAATACTTATTCTCACGCCGGAGGGTGGTCGCAGAGGGGCCCTCCCATCTCTGTGGCGAGCCTAACGGTTTTCTCTGTTGCAGGATCAGGTCCTCGATTTCTCCCCAAGGTCCTATTTTAAATCATAGGCTCCGGCCTCTGATTTTTGGATCTTCAATTGGCGCCATCCGATTTCACAGCTCACAGTCCTTCAGTTAGTGAATTTCTTGAGCAACGAAACAACTGATCTATGGCGGCCCCAGGTTCATTGAATTTGGGATCTACTACTGCTAGTTCCCAAACTACAGCTCCGACAAGTGTCATTTCCATAGCTTCAGCTCCTTTGAGCTCAGGACCAGGAACGACGTTACCATTCATACTAATGCCAACTTCACAGGCATCGGAATTCGACGCAGAATTCCTCTCCAAGAATGCTAGTCTCTTACAAAGATTGAAAGCTCAGCAGACCAAAGATGAACAGATCCTCGGTTTACGAACCAGGCTTTTTCACAACGAAACACCGGTAAGGACTATGGGTCCTACGGCTTTCGCCGCTCCTACATTCTCCACAACTGTTACTCCAATAGGAGAAACTTATTTCAATTATATGCAGGTTTCTACAGGACCATCTCCAACAGTCATGATACGTACGGATCCTAAAGCGGGAATAGTTAATGACCTAGAACTAACGAAACCATATCATCCGGTATCAATTACAGCGAAGTCGAAATTCAACGCTCGCATCGTCCATGCTAAGCTTTTACCAAAGCTCAAAATGCCAACCACAATAAAGAAATATGATGGTACCACAGATCCGGACGATCACATGTTCGACTTCGATAGAGCCGCACGAGTCAAACAATGGCCGATGCCAGCCTGGTGTTTTATGTTCGCACAAATGCTAACTTGAGCTGCACGAGTGTGGTTCGATGCGTTGAATGAAGGCGAAATCAATGATTTCGAAGAGTTCTAGAGATTATTTCTCCAGAATTTCAGCCAACAAAGGCACTATTCCAAAGAAATCACCGAAGTGCACAACATTTGGAGGAAAGATGGAGAGTCTCTGGATAGTTTCATAGACAGATTCAATCAGGAAAGCATGCAGATCAGCAGGGTGGTTGATCAACTGAGGATCTCCGGCTTCTGTCATGGGGTCCAGAATAATTAGTTGGTTGAAAAGCTACACGAAAATCTCCTGAAAACAATAGAGGTGCTGATGGAACGCGCTTGGGCGTTCGCTCGGGGAAAAAATGCTTGCAGTGCGGCAACCGAGACAGAGCAAAAAATGTCCTCCTGGAAGAAGAATGGAGGATCCGTGTTTGCAAAGCTCCATCCGGAAATAGGGGACGAATGCATCCCTACAGCAGAAACGAACGATCTCAACGAGGAAGAAGTTTTAGCTCGAGGTTCTATAATATGTCGGATCTATCCAAAACCCCTAGTGAAATCCTCAGCTCCGAAGGAACAAGTTTCCCCACACCTCCGAAGCTCCGGAATGCAGGTGATGAGAATTCCAAAAAATACTGCGATTATCACCGCGCATGAGGCCACAACACAGACGACTGCTGGTCTTTAAAGCAGGAGATCGAGAAAGCAGTCCGTTCCGAAAAACTTTCGCACCTAGTAAAAGAAGTGAAAGAAGGCAAGTCCGCTGCTACCCTGATTGATAATCCGAACAATCAGTCAGGTATCTACATGATAAGAAAGATGAATAACCAAGGCATCAAACAGACCAATCATCATTTGGCCGCATGGATGCATCAGCCAATTGACTTCCCACCAATAACTTCGGGAGAAGTGAAGGACGGACCAATCATTGTGTCTGCAATTATCGTAGGACACAAGGTCCGGCGAATTTATGTCGACAGTGGAAGTGCCTCCGAGATCATGTATCAGCAATGTTTTCAGCAGCTAGCTCCACAGACCAAGGCGAGGTTAATTCAACTGTCTATGCCATTGGTGAGTTTCTCCGGAGAAGTGATCCAACCGATTGGGCAGATCACATTACCAACAACGTTGGGTACCGGAAGTCTGGCAAGAACTGTAAATCTTACCTATTTGGTGGTCGGTGCAAGATCCGTGCATGACATCATACTTGGGAGGCTTGGAATGTGTGCTTTCGGTATCATCAGTTCAACCATTCATGGATCATTGAAGTTTCCTACTGAAGCCAGTATCGCAACCTTGCATTCCGAATCAACCATGTGCATCGCCGAGATACGACAGAGTGAGGGAAATAACTTACAACTTCCGGCACTGCTCATGGAGGAATGGGCTATCCATCCAGACTTTCCGGAGCAAAAGATTGTCATCGGCGCACAACTCCCGGAAAGAACTAAAAGGCGATTATGGAAATTGTTGTCCAGCTCCCTAGATGTGTTTGCTTGGCAAACCTTTGACATGGTTGGAGTTCCTCAAGCCTTACCCGAACATAAGTTGAAAGTATCACACGCGGTCAAACTTGCAGCCCAAAGAAAGAGGAATATGGCTCCGGCCCGGCACAGAGCTATCGCCAAAGACGTACGAAAACTGCTAAGCGCCGGAATCATCAGGGAAGTGCGGTATCAAACTTGGGTCTCCAATCCTGTAATGGTCACTAAATAAGACAACATGTAGAGGATGTGCGTCGATTTCTCCGATCTCAACAACGTGTGTCCGAAAGATTGTTATCCCCTTCCAAAAATTGATCTAAAAATTGATTCTCTGGCAAGCTTCCGCCTGAAGTGTTTCTTGGATGCGTATAAGGGATACCACCAGATACGGATGGTCTTGGAGGATGAAGACAAAACAGCATTCATAACAAATGAAGGACTTTTTTGCTACACTAAAATGCCGTTCAGATTGAAAAACACCGGAGCTACATACCAAAGGTTGATGGATAAAGCTTTCAAGGGTCAAATTGGCAAAAACCTAGAAATATACGTGGATGACCTGGTCATCAAGAGTGAAGCCAGAGACAACATGATAGATGACATACTCGAAACTTTCACCAGGCTTCGGAGTATAAATCTCAAACTAAATCCGAAGAAATGCTCATTCGGTCGGGAAGAGGGAAAATTCTTAGGAGTATGGATAACTCAATCCAGAATTCAAGCTCATCCGGATAAAGTCCAAGCTGTGGTTTCCATGCAACCTCCAAAGTCAGTAAAGGAAATTCAATCTCTGAAGGGTAAGCTAGTGGCACTACACTGCTTCATCTCCAAAGCTCCCGATCGCACCATTCCTTTCTTGAACGTCTTAAAAAAGAACATCGGTAATGATCAAATCGAATAGACAGCGAAAGCTGACTCCGCTCTTCAGGAACTGAAAATCTGTTTAGGGTCCCTACCTACCCTGACTGCACCGATAATAGGAGAAACAGTCACCGTATATTTGTCCACCTCCCATTTTGCCATCAGTGCGGTACTCGTGGTACACCGGAATCAAGCTCAAATTCCGGTATATTACATGGGCCGCGTCTTAAAAGATTATGAAACCAGATATCCGATGATCGAGAAACTGGCACTCGCATTAGTGCATGCATCAAGACGTCTCCAAAGGTACATCCAAGCCTTCAATATAGAGGTGCAAACTAATCTCCAAATCCAGCAGATCCTAAGAAAACCCGAGGTCTCAAGACGTCTTACAAAATGGGCTTTAGAACTTAGTGCCTTCGACATCACTTACCGATCAAGAGGTCCGATGCAAGGCCAAGCGGTTGCAGTTTTCCTTACCAAGGTTCCCACCGGAGAAAGCACTTAAGAAAAACCCGTCCTCCTAAAGGTCATGAACTTGTATACGGATGGAGCCTCTAGTAAGGAAGGAGCCAGAGCTGGTCTGATTCTGATAGATCCAGAAGGGATAGAGTACACCTATGCCTTGTGTTTTGAATTCAAAACATGAAACAACGAAGCAGAGTATGAGGCACTACTAGCCGGACTCCAAACGGCCACAAAGGCAGGGGCAAGCTCCGTCCTATCTCATGTTGATTCGTTGCTGGTTGCCAATCAAGTTAACGGAGAATACGAGGCACGAGAAGAAAATATGATCCGATACCTGAATCAGGCAAATAGTCTGGTGGCCACATTTGATTCATGCAAGGTTGTTCACATTCTAAGTAGCAAGAACAAAAAAGCCGATGCTTTAAGCAAGTTGGCTTCAGTCACATTCTGCCAATTGTCCAAAGAAGTTTTAGTTGAAACTCTGCAAGCTCCGGCCATCAGCCAAGGTGAAGCCATAATCTCAATTACCGTGCAAGAAGAGTCGTGGATGACACCAATTTTGGATTATTTGGAAAATGGTAAACTTCTGAAAGATAAAGCTCAGGCACGAAACATGAAGGTCAAAGCACTGCAGTACCAAGTCCAGGATGGAAAGCTTTACCGAAAGACATTCTTGGGTCCGCTCCTGAGATGCCTAACACCGGAAGAAGCCAGCTATGTAATAAGAGAAATTCATTGGGGAATCTGCGGCATCCACTCCGGGCCAAGGATGGTCATTGCCAAGGCCATGAACGCCGGATATTTCTGGCCAGGAATGCATCATAGCGCCGTTAATGAATTACAAGCTTGCGAAGATTGTCAGCGCCATACCCCGGTCAGCCATCGTGCAAAAAACAACCTCGTACCTGTAACGTCGGCCTGGCCTTTCCAAAAGTGGGGAATTGACATTATTGGCCCCTTCCCCGTCTCCACCGGAGGCGTAAGGTTCTTGCTCGTCACGATCGATTACTTTACAAAGTTGATCAAAGCCAAACCCCTCCGAACCATCACCGGCGATCAGATACTTCGGTTCGTCTGAGAAAACATTGTATGCCGGTACGGGATGCCACTTTGCATTGTGAGTGATAATGGAAAATAATTTTCTGAAAAACCATTCAAGACTTGGTGTGAAAAAATGCGTATTGAACAAAGCTTCGCCTCGGTCGCTCATCCCCAAGCCAATGGGCAAGTTGAAAGAGCCAACCGAAGCATCGTAGAACGCATCAAGAAACGGTTAGGCAAGGAAGGGGTCTCCTGGGCGGACGAACTTCCGCACGTCCTCTGGGCACATCGCACAATGCTGAAAACAAGCACAAGGGAAACTCCTTTTATCTTAACATATGGCTCGGAGGCCGTCATTCCCGCCGAAGTAGGCATGCCCATTCACCGGATGATACAAAGCCAAGAAGAAAATGAGCATCAGCTCTGTTTGAACCTTGACCTAGCCGAGGAACGAAGAGAACTCGCGGCTTTCAGAGAGGCCAAATACAAAAAAGAGTTGGAAAAGCACTACAACTCTAAGGTCAAGGAGGTCCAATTTAAAGAAGGGGATTATGTTATGCGGAGGAATGAAGCCAGCTTGACCGAAGGAACACGGAAGATGGCCCCAAAATGGGAAGGACCATACGTGATCAAAACATCCGGAAAGAATGGAGCTTATACGCTCGCCAAAATGGATGGAACTCCCGTCCCTCGTACTTGGAATGGGACGCACCTCAAAAGATGCTTCCTCTGAAATACTCACTTGTTCCTGGAAGAACTTAGAATAAAAGTTTTTTTTTATCGTTTCTAGTGTAATACGGAGGGTAATACCCGCACCTTTTTTTACTTAAGTTTGTAATACCCGGGAGGGATATACCCCGGAATATCTTAATATAAATAGAATGCATGAACTTTCTATTTCATAAAAGCTGCAACATAAATATATATTACAATCGGCCAATTGAGGGATTCAAACCCTAAAAGGTAAGGACGGACTGCCAAATGTCCATCAGTTACTTTCAACAAAAAACTATCCTAAGTATAATAACAAGACGGATTCCGTATACATACACAAACGTTCTAGAAAACTAAAATGCAATTGTAAATAAGGTATGGATGCATGACTTAAACAAATGATTACATCAAAAAAAAAATAAACCGGATTAAAATATCCGGAGGTTACTTAAACCATTCATGAGTTAGGATAATTGACAAACATTTACAAACAGTAAAAACTAAAGTCATTACAAGCATAAACGAAAAAGGTGCATATCCCAAGAAACCGGACATGTCCACCTGAAAACATTCGTCAAATGTGAAAGGTACATACCCCAAAGAGCCGGGTATGTCCACCTCAATCTTCCGCTGCAGATTTCTATTCAAAAAACAAAGCTTCTTGAATCTTCGAAAGAGGCTCATTCTCAAGGGTCGACAAATCATTCATCACCGGAAAGCTGAGGGAATCGAAGCAAGCTATGGCAGTATTCAGCTCGGCCTACGCATTCCAGTTGATCAGAAGAACTTGCCCATACGGAGTCTTCTTTTTCAGTGCATAAAGGTAACACCATGAACCCCAGAGTTGACACCAACAACGCTCATTGCATTATTAATAGCGGCTACGGCTTGTGTCATCTCCGGACCCTTATGGATATGCTTTGTCAAAAGTTGAGCTCCTTCCGTCAATAAACATACTTTAGTTGCATGGAGATCCTCCACCTTCCGAGCCAGGTCTGCACTCTCCAGCTTCAATTCCTCGATTTCGGCCCTACGATGCCCTTTCATTTCTTCCATCCGGGATTTTAACTCAGCTTCACCTGTTTTATGAGCGTCCCGCTCTGATAAACATGTTAGGAAAATATAAAGAAGAAATTCAATGTAAACAAAGAACGAAGCCGAACCTGCGAGCATCCGTTCCTAAGCCGCGCGAGCATTGGTTAATGACTCCTCCACTTTAGCCAGCACGCTCTTATGTTCTTCATCCTTCTCTCTAGAAGATGTCACAAAATTCCCGAGCTCGGCTACTGCCTTATCTCTTTCCTTGGAAGCAGAAGTGGCCGTGGCCTGAGAATATTGAAAGTTGCGCAAGCTTTTTCTCGGCATCCAGAGTACTTTGTATCTTACGTTTTAAGGAAGTAACTTCCTTTTCCAAGTCCTCCTTCACCGATTCTGTTTCCACCCACCTGCGGTACAGCTCAGCTACATAAATGTTCGATTGAGCTTGATTGAGCAGCACCGCAGTTCCCAGGTCCTGGCTTTTCATCCTCAGGCTCCAGAAGTGATCCAGTGGAGTGTTGATATTAAACAAAAACATTCTAGCCATAAGCTCATCCATCACCGAATCTTTATTCCTGATCTCCCAATCAGGCACACACTTTTCCCCAGTTGTGGCTGGGTCAATATCCATCTCATCCGAAAAGGCATCTGCAAATCGAAAGAAGGCCATCACTTCGGGTTCGAACCAAGATGAACGAGGAGAAGACACTTGGTCCTCCTCATCATCAAGGAAACAGTCCGGACCCAAAGAGGAACCCAAAACCGTACCTGAAAAGGTTACCATTTTCACATCACCCTGAGTTTTTCCCTCGTCTTTGCTTGTTACCGCTGGTTCCTCCGTCTCCATCACCTCTGCATTATTCACCGGAAGATAACCACCTGAAAACGTGGCAGAAAGTGTGGATCGAGCCTTGGCTGCCTCTTCTCGGGAGGACTTCCTACCAGATATATGTTCGGTCAGATCAGTCAGCACGTTATCACTAGAGTAAGAGGTAACAAGCAATGGAGGATCAAACTTGAGAGACGTCAGCTTTACGTTTACGAAGAAGGCCCTTCGGTCCGGAGTCTAAAGAAACACCTTTGCCTTTAACAGTTTCACCCGAAGGGTGATACATCAAGGCCTGATCTAATTCCCTGACCTCCGGATCACTGTCAACATCTTCACCCAAGAGCTCTGCCCAGACTCGAGCACCAGATGAGCCAGCAGTCTCCCCTTTAGATCCGGGGCCAACAGAAATAGTCTCAATAAAAGGGACTTCGGAAGGATTAGGCTCGACCGGCAGACAGATCTCTTGGGCCGAAACAGAGACCTGTTTCAAAAAAGGATCCTCGTCTTCGGCCAGCTCATCGAAATTGAAATCCAGAGTGTTGAAGTTCAGAACCTTAAGCACGTCTCGGAGCGACATCTCGTCCCCTGCAGACAAAAGGAAAAAAGAGTTAGAAATATTAAAAGAAAAAGTTGCCGAAGGGAGGAAAAGAGGTCGGGAAACTTACTTTCACCTTTCTTATGGATCACCGGCCAGTCCCTATCCCCTCGGCCCCAAACATAACAAACCCGTCCCAATAAAAGCAAGTGTTCGGGAAGGGGACGGATGGGGGATCGGTTATTAATCAGATCCTGAGCCAACCGTTGGTCAAAAACAAAATCTTCACCAAGCTCAAAGATCATCGACTGATCATTAAACCTCCACATCATCTTGACCGGAAGACAACGATCGTCCAACCAAAAGAAATTGTCCTTCCAATTTTTTAGGCTGGACTTTGCATCCCCGGCCAGGCTAGGGATACCCTTCCAATGGGCGAATGTATACCAATTACCAGCAGTTATAAACTCGTAAAAATATCTGAAAACATTTAAATCAGGCTTCCGGTTCAAGGCTCTGCAGGAAACCTCGAAGTGGTTTACTCGACTTAATCCAAACGGATTCACCTGACAAAGATGAACTCAAAAGAACCGGAGAACCTTGATCAAGAACCTCGAAAAGGGGACCCTATAGTTTGCAAAATTGCCAACACGGGTAATAGAGGAAACTTCCCCGGAAGAAAAGGATATATGGTTTTATCCTTGTCCGGTAAAACCGGATGAAGATCTGTAGGAATTCTATAATCGCGAACAAACTTATCTAACTGAGGTTGAGTCAGAACACTAACGCTCTCAGAAAGATTCTCTTTTCCGGGAGCCATGACCGAACTGAGAAGTAAGAACGCACCTTGAAGAAGAAGAGGAATAGAAGAAAAAGATCTGAAGAGGGTAACACAAGGTGAGAACTTAAGAGAGTAAAAGTAAAAAATGAAACTGGAAAAATGCCTTTTATAGAAGAAGGTTGAGTCGGTTACAGCTGGACCAATCACGTCACCGTCACATCAGGCCATTCACGGTTCCCTAGACGGGAATTGGTATCACCACAAGTCGGTGACTGACGGTCAAAACGCTTGTCTCACTGACGCCGCGTCAGCTCAGCACCCATACCGCCACATCATCTGTCCGGAATAAAGCGCAACATTTTACCAAGTCCGTACCTGGACTTGATAAACTGTGGGACTTGAAGATACATATCCGGAGACGGACCTTCCTCATAAGGTACGGACCGAATCATAACCGGACGAACATTCTGAAGACCTCCGTTTCGTAAGCCACCGAGGACGGATCACCAAAACAAGTGCGTCCAAATGGATGACCTCATCTCAGTTAACCAGTATAAATACCCCTCTAGAGTACAAGCCAAGTACGATTTCTCTGAACCTTTGTCCTACTTTCTCTCTCTACTTTCTCTCTTTATCAAATACTTATCCTCACGTCGGAGGGTGGTCACAGAGGGGCCCTCCCATCTCTGCGGCGAGCCTAACGGTTTTCTCTTTTGTAGGATCATGTCCTCGATTTCTCCCCAAGGTCCTATTTCAAATCACAGGCTCCGGCCTCTGATTTTTGGATCTTCAGAAGTTATAGAAGGGTTTCCAGTTTAGGGTGGGTATCGAATCCGGATTTCTTGAAGTTTTAGGGGTCCGGCTGTGTGGTATTATTATGTAGTCCAAACTTAGCTTTCAAATAAGAGGTCCGAACTCATTAAAACATATATCAGAATTTATATCCCATCAGAACTTAATATATGTTTATATTAATATGTCCGCATTTAGATGATTATTACATATCGAGTATCTGTGATACAGACTTACATACTGTGTGCATGAGAGAATTTAGAATTTGTAAACATGGGATCATGGACATTGGAATGTGCACGTGGGGGGGGGGAGGTGTATCCCAAATTTAGTGATTTATAGTAACATGTAGGCTACACTTAATAAATAAAAGAAAATAATTTGGTATGTAATTTTAAGATCAGAACATGTGAAATTGAAGATTAGGATGTCCGGGTTTATTTAAAATAATAACCCAAAGTTATAATTGAGTATGAAAGTGGTCTGAAGATATATACTTTTGATGTGAGCCAACTTTGTGTTACTGTACGCACTATATGCGAAACTAGTTAACTTGTAAATAATAAACACCTGTTGTTTCGGACATTAGGGTATTGCATGACCCTACATATATATACGTACTTACACTTATCGTATATTAGGTTGCGTGTAAAGAACCTAACATCTATTTAACGCTAGAAGTACGTAAACATAAACCAAACAAACTAAGGTGAGTTCACTACTCTTTCAAAAGCATGCGTCCCGGGGCGGACAAACAAACTATAATTCCGGGGAGAAATACTTTTAATTACTTAGGTTTAATTTCGATGTTAGTTAATAAACTCGAACTCTATCACGAAAGTCCCTACTTACAAATCGAGCTAGTTTTCAGGGAGGTAACGGGGTATTAGTTGATAGCGCTATTAGGCTTGACAAACCTCACACCATACCGGGGAGGACGGGAGTGAACTAATGACCTTAAACACTTTGATTAATGATGATAGACATTGATGAGGGAACCAAAAAAACGAACAGTCAATCGGTACAGAGTTTATTGTTCGTAACATGTTGTTAAACTGAAACATTTAACATGATTTTCGTTAAACAAAACTGTGAACTCGCCAGCTTTATGATGATACACTTTGCTGCATGCTTGCAGGTCATTAGGTGTCTTCATGGAACGGAGCTTTCAATCGGGGGAGCTGAGGATGTCATGGGTAGTACCATTTAAGAATACGTTAATGTTACGCTATGCTTTATGAACAGTTTGATTTCAAATTACTTAGAACAATTTCCAATGCTTCCGCTGAACATATATTGTTTTAAATCAGGTGTTTTGAATTACACTTTTCACGTTGAATGAGGTTTCAAATTTATTATATTACTATTAGTTCAATGTGATTAGTGGCTAGATCCTGGTACGTTACATGCCTCGCGGTGGTTTCCGCATGTGGTATTTTGGGGGTGTGACAGTTTGGTATCAGAACTGGTTATAGTGAACTACGTTTTAAAATGTTTTTATAAAACAATACTATAACCGAATCATTTTCGAAAGTGACCATGACACTCCGCTCTAGATTTCAAGGTTCGTCTTTACTTACTGTATACATTATAATTTAGCATACACGTTGCATTGCCTTGCATATAGCTGCATACACAGTATTGTAGCATCTCAAGAACTTCTTGATTATTGTCGTTTGGACAACACCTTAGCTTTTAACACTTGAATATGAGGATCTTTTGACATAAGTTAAGAGGAACTGAGATGATCATGCAAATCACATTATCATTACAGGTGCACACGTAATAATAATTTGGGGTGCATGTGAGTCCCAGTGAAGCTTAGCAAGTATGAAAGGATTCTGACCCATCATCCGACATAATTGGGGATTCAACAATCTATTGGAGTCACAACGATGATTGACTTCTATTCAATCGTGATCCATACCCTTTCCACTCTTCTTGTGAATACAGAATCATGAGTGGAAGTGGTGGTGGACGCGGCGGTGGACGTGGCAACATCGTCATGACTCAGGCAGATCTTATCAATACGCGTGTGGCTGAGGCTTTAGCAGCTGAGTAAGCTGGTACGACACTTACAACAAGACGATTCTTATTCTTTATTCACATACTCAAACTCTCATTCGTACGTTGTACATTCTTTCACCTCCAGGTCAACACGTGAATCAGAATCAGAACATTCCACCCGTTTGTACTTTCAAGGCGTTCATGGATTGCACAAACATGGTGATTGTTTGATATCATTGAAAGATCCGTTTTCGGGACTTACAAGATCTGATTTTTCTAATAATTCAAAATCTGATTTTTCTAATAATTCAATACATGATCTTAATCCAGACTATCGTTTGATACATGACCTTTTTAGTTTGTTTTTTGGTTCTATGTCGTCTTTTGGGCAAAAGTGTGGATGCTTGTGATGAACATTTAGATATTGTGCGTTATGATGCTTGTTTCTTAGTCGTTAATGATTGTGATGCTTCTAATTTTACAGCTACTAATAGTGTGACAGCAGAGGTCCCTCATGATGCATTCAGTGAGACAACTGAAACTCTTTCTCAAGAAGATAAAAAATGTTCTGATTTTTCTTCTGAATCTGGCTCAGTAGAAGTCCCTAATGTTGAATCTAGTGGGACCACTTTTAAAACAGAAGTTGCATGTGAACCGCTTTTGAACACACATGATTCATGTGTTGATAAAACTTTTACATCTTTTGAAACTAAAACTGAACAAAATTTTGAAAAGGAAGAGGTGGTCACTTTAGATGTTAAATCACAAGAGAATTTTCTTGAAAAAGAGGTCAAAGTTGAATCGTCTTCTGAAAATAAACTTGAAAATGATATAAAAGACGAAAATCATCATCAGTCTAAATCTCATACCTATACTAGTTCTGATCAATAGGTACCTAAGAGGTTACAAAAGCCACACGCAAAACAAGCAAAGAAAAAATAAACAAGTTCATTCTTCTAAACCCAACAGATTAGCTTATAATACTAAGTATCAGAATTTTCATACGTTGAAACGTCAAACATGTTTCAACTGTGGAATCGCTAGACACATTGCTAGAAACTGTGTTCATCTCCCAAATGCGCAGCAAAAGAGCAAATGTGCAAAAAATTAGAAGGTCAAGCAGAACTGATAACGTTGTTCAGAGTCTGTAAAGACTACAAAGTCTGAGACAGTGAAGAATAACTCTCGCAAAGCTAAACCTTCTGATCAAGATTGGAATGCACCTAAACAAAGAAATCAAAATCGACAAAATGGTTTTCAAAGCAATCAAAATAAAGTTTTTGGTAAACATGATTATAAATGGTCTCACAAACATTGGAAACCCAAAGCTAATGCTGCCCAATCTTCTACATCTCAACCGAAATCTGCCAATAACCAATCTTTAAAGTTTTTAAATAAAGACAACTTAGTTTGGAAGAAAGTGACGTATATCGATGCTCAAGGAAAACCCAGGACCATTATGGGCTGGGTTCCCAAATCTAACTCATCCCGCTAATCGTGCAGGAACAGCTGTGGAGGACTATCATGCGACTTTGGTACATGGATAGTGGCTGTTCCAGGCACATGACAGGAGACATATCCCAACTCGTCAACGTAAACAATTTGATGGAGGATATGTCTCATTTGCGGGAGGAGAATCTGGCAGAATCACCTTGAAAGGAACAGTGCAAAACGACGTACTAAGCTTCGAGAATGTGAACTACGTCCCTGAACTGAAACACAATCTGTTGAGCATTTCGCAGATTTGTGATAAAGGAAATTCGGTTCGTTTTACGAAGAAGGGATATTATGTCTTGAAACCAGGGATTGTGATACCTGAAGATTGGTTTTTGATGACTGCTGAGTGAAGAGGAAATGCATATGTCATTGATATGAACAAGAAACCTTGTGAAGAAATCACTTGCCTATTCTAGAAGATTTCAGAACATGACGGTCTTTGGTGGCATCGTCGCTTTGGGCATGTGTACATGAAGAAATTGAATCGACTTGCAAAAGGTCAAATGGCCCGTGATCTACCAATTAAGGATTTCATGTTGTTAGAGAAATGTGTTGCTTGTGTGAAAGGGAAGGCACATCGAAAGCCACATAAACCCAAGTCTACGCCCTCGACCAATGTTGTGCTCGAGTTACTTCACATGGATCTCTTTGGTCCTGTGAAGGTGCTGAGCATTGGCAAAAAGTCATATTGTCTCGTGATAGTTGATGACTATTCACGCTACACCTGGGTATACTTTTTGAGTCACAAGAATGGGACTCCGGGTTTACTCAAACATTTCATCACTCTGGCTTAAAATCAAGCGAGTACAAAAGTTAAGGCTATTCGATCTGACAACGTGACAGAGTTCAAGAATATCACCTTAGATACATTTAATTGGTGGTCCAAAGATTCAAACAGATAGAGGATCTGGACTATGATGAAGTCTATTCTCCGGTTGCCCGACTTGAAGCCATCTAGATCTTCTTAGCTTACGCATCCTACATGGGGTTCACTATTTACCAGATGGACGTCAAGACTACGTTTATATATGGAAATGTAAAGGAAGAAATCTATGTTGAGCAGCCACCGGGTTTTATCCATCCAGATCATCCAGAATATGCCTACAAGCTTGATAAGGCATTGTATAGATTGCACCAAGCACCACGGGCTTGTTATGCTACTCTGACTGAGCATCTTCTGGCTCATGGTTAGACTCGTGGCACAATCGATCCGATAATGTTTATCAAGAGAGTTGGCAAGGATCTAATCTTGGTTCAAATTTATGTTGATGATATTATCTTTGGATCAATGAGCAAGGATCTCTGCAGAGAGTTTGAAGGAGTGATGAAGAAGAAATTTGAGATGAGTGCCCTCGGGGAGATGACTATCTTCTTAGGTATACAAGTTCGACAGGATTCTCGAGGCATTCTTATTCATCAGGGAAAATACGTGGACGACATGCTAGCAAAATTCAAGTTTACTAACACGAAATCGGTCGAAACACCAATGGCAAAAAGTCCTTTGCTGACTGAAGATGCTGATGGATCCCCTGTTGATCAACGCCTTTATCGGTCTATGATCGGATCTCTGATGTATCTGACCGCGAGCCGTCGAAACATCATGTTTGCTGTCTACAATTGTGCGCGATATCAGGTTAATCCTAAACTTTCTCATTTTACTACTGTTAAATGAATTTTTTGATATCTTAAAGGCAGACCTTGATTTAGCTTGTGGTATCCAAGAGATTCATATTTTGACCTATTTGCGTTTTCTGATAGCAATTTTGGAGGTACTGATAGTGATAGGAAATCTACATCAACTGTATGTCAATTTTTGGGTGACAGGCTCATTTCTTGGCAATGCAAGAAACAGCAAACGGTGGCGATCTCCACAGCTAAGGCATAATACGTTGCTGCTTCTGTGTCTTGCTCACAGGTGGTGTGGATGCAACATCAATTGAAGGATTATGGTTTGACTTATCTCAACACTACCATTTACTGTGATAATGATGCTACAATTCAAATTGTCAAAAATCATGTCTTTCACTTCAAAACCAAGCACATTGATATTAAAGTTCATTTTATAAGGGGCTGCTTTGACAGAGGTCTTATTAAACTAGAGCAAATTGACACAGATGCAAATGCTGCCGATTTGTTCACAAAACCTGTCAGCAGCTCAATGTTTCAGGTGCTTCTGAATTTTCTAAAAATGATCTGATATACCGACTAAGCATGTTTTTGTTTTTTGTCGGTAAATTTGTTCATAAAGTTTTCTATTCTTAGGTAGTTTTTATTTATGCACAAATTTAGGGGGAGAAAATTTAAAAAATACAAAAACATTGAAAAATTTAAAAAAATACAAAAAAATTGAAAAATTTGAAAAATACAAAAACATTTAAAACTTTGAAAAATACAAAAAGAGACATTGCGTGACATGGGAAATGAAATGAATTTTCACTTTGTGGTATAGGGCTGACTCATGTAAGACTAGTATTGAAATAGTTTGACTCTAGAATGATATGTTGGTATGGTCTATCCTTAAGGCCGGAAACATTTGCTGTTTCTATACAAAACCTAAAATTAGTCTACGACCTCCGGAAAGAACGTCACTTGGAATTAACTCATTTCTATTTGAATGCTTGTGTGATGTCCCGATATACACAATTTTGGTATAGTTTTGAAATCTTTTCTGACAAAGTCATGTATCTCCTCTGTTTTGCGTGAGCAGAGACCTGGAGGTGTTAGGCAACGTTAGTTTCTGTTTTGCATGAGCAATGACCTAGTTGTACGTCTTTCGCCTTGTAGATCAATTTACACCCAAAAGAGGCCCTCAAGTGCCCAAAAAAAAACCCAAAAACCTATATCAAACTCAGAAAACTCATTTGATCTATACATTATATCAATATCTCTACTTATGATCTATTCTGTTCTTCTCTCAATCTAGTCCCAGTCAAGGTTTCAGAAATTTAGAACAGACTTGTGGAAATATGTTGTAATGAAACTGCTTGCATGATAGAGTGTGCTGATTAAAATTCCAGGATTTGATTAGTATTTGTTTGGGTGTTCATTGTTAGAATATTAAAACATGATAAAATTAGTTACAGGCAGTCACATGGAACATGTCTAGGGAGATGAGTTTAGGTGGACAAATATACTGGCAGTGATTCGAATCACTCAGTAGTAGATCAGTGTTGATAAGTGAAGTCAAGCCCGAAACCTAGTGATTTGTTACCTGAGCAATTACGATATTTCCTTATTTTATTTTTGTAAATAATTGTTAGATATTATTTATTTTTGTTTTGTAGGTTTTAGTCTCGTAAAAAGTGCTCGGGAGGGTAAAGATTATTTAATTATCAAAAAAAATTATGAGAAAACTTTAAAAAGGTTTCGACTCAAAATCATGGTCTCGGCCTAATTGTCTCTGGCCCGGCCCATGAGTTGGTGATTTAAAAGGTAGGTTTCGAGTCGGAACCTCATTCCCACTCGAAATCATCTCACTGTTCCCTGAATTCTCTGTCAATCTCCGACTCGAGAACTCTGATTTCGACTTGATTATCTTCGATTTCGACTGACAAACAGCAGGATAATCAAGGTAATCTCGATTAAACCTTGGGTTTTATTTGAAGATTTGTTTGAAGGTTTGAAGAAGGTTTGAAGAATGTTTGAAGATTTGAAGGATGATTAAGAACTCTAATTTTCTTCATATTCTGGTCTTCAACAAGATTTTTGGGTGTTTATTGTAACACCCCCAAAATACCACCTGCGGAAACTCCGCGAGGCGTGTTACTCATCAGAGTTCGAGCCACCAATCACATTGAACCAATGATAAATACTTAAATAAAACATGTTATGAATTACCAATAGAAAATGTCAAACATAAAGTTACTCCCAAAGAGTTGAGTAGCGGAAGCATATAATAAATTGTTTAACAATTGTTTCATAATAAATGTTCAAAACCAACGTTTCACTTATAAATTAATCCAAGAGCCTCGATCCATGACCACTCCAGCACTCCCAGATAGCAAGTCCACGTCACGAATTCTAATGACCTGCAAGCATGCAGACAAGTGTGTCAGACGACGCTGGTGAGTTCAAGGTTTTGTTAATGTGTGTAGTTACCAGATATCTGTTAAGTCAACTCATCGTTTCGTTTTGAAATTGTTATTAACGTAGGAGAGTCTTATATATTGGAAGTGTGTCCAATATATACCATGGGAGTGTGCCCAATATAACCTGGGAGTGTGCCCAACCCCAATGCCCCTAACCAAGCATTGGTAATGATGTCCAGGTAACTAGATCACGCCCGTCCTTACGGCCCGGTGTGAGGGTGTCAAACCTAATAGCGCTATCAACTAGTTACCCCATTGCCTTACAGACAACACGGTAGATGATCGATTCTGTGTTCAATAACCAATATCCCAAATAACAGTTTACCCATTATTCCCTTTAGAAACGTTTACCAGATGTCCCAAACCACCGGGACGCATGCTTAGAAAAGTGCAGTGAACTCACCTTGGTTTGCTCGGTAAGATTAATTACTTGTTCACACTTAATCAGTCAACCCTAAAGTAGGCACGTGTACCAAAATCAGTTTGCATTCATGAAGTTCACGTATAGATGCAATCAATGATCATCAAGTAGTACATATCACATAATCGACATTGTACAATACATGCATAGCATTTAACAGCAGTTAACTAACTGGGTTAACTCTAACAGAAATCAACTAAGTTACTGTGCAAAGTATTCAAGTCGGCGAAACACAGGTTTGGCGAAACACTTTATTGACGAAACACATTCTGTTTCGTCGTTCCATCCGTTGACGAAACATAGTTCTGTTTCGTCAACTACCCTTGGCGAAACACCCTATCTGTTTCGTCAACAGTTCCGATTCGTAAGCTAGTTTCAGTTACGTCAAGCATCAGTTACGTCAATCATGCCGATCAGTTACAGTATCAACACAGAAACCCTAAGGATCATGAACAGCCATCTTTTTACATGCTATCATCGAACCAAACAATACATATATATATATATATATTATTAATAATCACATGGCTACTGTCATGATCACATGCATTATCATATTTCCTATTACTCTCAATCTAGTTAGGCACCTATGAGACATCACATGTCCCTGACAACCCACATGCAAGAATAAACCTAGCCGATCATATGGTTTTTATGTAATTGGCTGCACATGTATCACATCAGTAAATAAATAATCATCACATACACAAAGCCTTATGCAGCCTTAACCGATTAACATGTGTGCGGCCCAATGGAGACTTATTCTCATCCCTAATCTTATCAGTAGGCATTTGACCAGAATTATTAAATCCTCTTCTCTATTGTCGGCCATTAAATCATATTCTAATAACAAAAGATTGCATCAGGTTATCATGTGACCTATGATAGATCAATATACATTTATTGTTTGCATGAGATTTTTAATCAACCTGAAACAACAGTTGTCGTCATTCAGCCATCATTCAACATCAGCAATCATTATAAAAATATCAAGATTATCAATATTAACATCGAACATGAGCCATATTCATCACACAACCGATCATTCAATCATAACAGTTATCTCATGATATCAATATCATACGATCAGGAACACTTCACACTAACAATTGATTCGTGGTAACAAGTAGATAGTTCATGATGGATTTAATCAAATACTATTAACAATAGATTACTAACCCAAACCGAATGAACAACGGATATGCATGCGACTTCGAGATCTCAAAACTGCCGTCGCGTACAAGAAAGCGAGAAAGAGAGAGAAGGATACGTGATTAGGGTTTAGTAAATTATCGATTCCATTGTGCACACAATAAACAGATTCTATATTCAACCGTTTCTGGGCCGAAGCCCATGAGTTGTTTTTCGGTGGCCTTATGTTGGACGAAATCCAAGGTGTTTTCACCACCAAGGGTGTCTGTTGGTGCACTTATGTCTGTACTTTGTCTGTATTCGGTCACGATGTAAAACGATGTCTTTGTAGTCCTGTAAGTTTGACCAAGTCAACCATCCTCCTGGTTTGACTTGGTCAAACAGTCAACATAATGGTTGTAATATGGCTGGATCGAAGGATGGTCATCGAAGGATCACTTATATCCTTCGATGATGATGAGCTCGAAAGATAGCTTTCGATACATGGACCACGAAAGATCACATCCTTCGAGGTACATGTGGATCATTCGAGCTATTTCTGGTCGATAGATGATCCTTCGATCATACTATCTGATCCTTCGACCAGACCTGCTGTTTTGGGTATAAATACCCGTGTGTTGTGTTCATTTAGAGAGTTAGACATTTCAGACAAAGTGAGAGCATTCTGTTCAGAGAACACACACACACGAAAGATAGAGAGAGTTTATAGAATACATCTGTAAACCTTGTGCTTGTAACCGAACCTTTCATACGTTTAATACAAGTGGTGTTAATCGTTGAATATTGCGTGTTGTGTTTATCATTGTGCTTGTTCTATCCCGGTTTGCATGCTAGCTTGGATTCCGCACTCGCTAGTGTGTTGGACATAACAAGGAATAGGTTAAACCTCAACCTCCGAGGGACCTACAAGTGGTATCAGAGCCGTGGCTCTTTTCCTTGTTAAAAACCGGGTTTTTACAAGTCTTTGGAGTGTTTGGATAAAGCTCACTGTTTTAGCATCCGTTTGTAACTGTTTTTCTCGATTTTCTTGACGTTAAAACGTGTCTAAACTTACCGGGTGTGTTAAAAGACGGTTTGGGTAACTTGAAAACTTGTTTTTAAGTTGTTTGGTATTTTCCGGCCATAATTCCGGCTTCTCCGGTGACTGGCTGTTCTGGATAAGTTAATTATATTTTATGTTTCAAATCATGGTTTTGGCAGAAAGCATGGTCTGACCATATCTTCCGCAGAAAGTTTCTACCAACCCATCACCTTTTTCACCAACCTGTCATCCTTTGTCAACTGTGTCAGACCGTTCGAAAGATATCCTTCGAACTCGAAAGACCATCTTTCGATCAGTGGAGGTTCGATAGATCATCATCCTTCGAACCAAGGAATCATTTCGAAGCATACATCTTTCGGTCTACAGTTCTTTTTCGAAAGACCAGGATCCTTCGATAGGGGAGTCTTTCTAAAACAATTGTTCGAAACTCAACAGTGATCTTTCGAACACTGTTGATCCTTCGAACAAGCTTTGATCTTTCGATCCTTAGTCTGTTTATGTTTAACAGTTTGTGTTTCTTGTCATCCTTCGAACAGATCCTTCGGCTGGTGTAATATTATTTTTCTTGATCAAAAATGAATTCGATGTGGGGTGTTCCGGTAAATGCCGAGATGTATTTTGGTACTCCAGCTCCGGATTCGGGTTCGCAAGCTAATGCTACATCTACCGGTCAATGGGCTTTCGTATCAAATCAAGCTCCGAGTGTTCAAAGTATTTTGCTAAGCGAAAGTGAAACAGGAAGTTTGAATAGACCTCCAAAGTTAATGCATTTAAGTGAATATCCGGGATGGTTTGACAGATTTCATACATATGTCCTTGGTCAAAATACAGAACTGTGGTTGCGCTTCATCACAGATTTTGATCAAACGATAGAGGTTGCCGCTTCATCTGCTGCTACATTTGCTGATCTTACGGAAGATCAGAAGAAGGTTTATGACTTAGAAAAGAAAGCATATGCCATTCTTACTCAGGCGTTAAGCAAAGACATTTATCATCAATTTGTCAGTTTCAAGACAACGAAGCAGTTGTGGGACGCATTGAAGATAAGGGGCATAGGAAATGAAGCAACACGCCAATTAAGAAAAGATCTGCTAAAGAAAGAGTTTGATGGTTTTGTGTGTATGCAGAATGAATCTCTAGGAGATTTGACAAGTCGATTTACTCACTTGCTGACTGAATTGGCAAATACTGGGGTTGTGACAACTTCAGCAGAGATAGTGAAGAAGTTTGCAGACGCACTTCCACCTCAATGGAGTAATTTCTTAGAAATCATGAAGTACAATGGCACTTTGGAGACATCAAGCTTCAGTGATTTTGCTCAACTCCTGGAAAACAAGAATCAGGAAGAAACTCTCAAGGCAAAAAGAGTTGCAGTGCCACAAAATCCTGAAATTTATTATGGAACTTCTAGCACTTCTACAAAGCCTTCTTCACACGCTCCAATTCAAACAGCATTTGTGTCTAGCACGAGCCTGTATGGCACTCCTCCTCCAACAACAGATATGTTTGGAAATCCGCTCAATCCAGCTCCTCAACCAGCACCACAACAGCAACAGCAAATCAGAACAACTGATATGTTCGGGAATCCACTTCCTCCTCAACAGCAAGCGTGTTATGGAAGCACATCATCTGCTGGTCAACAATCAAAGCCAAATACAGTACGGCTGGACACCTCAAGCTTTTCTAAAGTCAGTGTGGAAGTAGCAAAGGAACACATGGAGCTGCTAAACACTGTGGTGAGCGCATACTGTGGATTAGTAGAAGGTCAGATTGGGAACATTAATCTGACACAAGAAGACTATCAGCAGATAGATAAAGAGGAGATGGAGATGATGGATATCAAGTGGGCCTTTGCTAGTGCAGTTAGGCGAGCAAAGGATTTCATGGAAAGAACAGGCCGAACCAGCTTGGAAAGCAAGAAAGACACCAAGTATGGGTTTGATAAGCAAGCTGTTAAATGCTTCAACTGTGGTGAACGGGGTCATTTTAAAAGGGAATGTACAAGGCCAACTCAGCATGGGAACCAGAATCCTTTCCGAGGTCAAGGCAACAGGGCAAATCAGAACCAAGGAAGGAACAACGAGCGAACACTGGTGCCTGTCAACAACCAGAGTCAAGCAGGACCATCTAATGCCAACCAGGCACTTGTGGTTCAGGTAGATGAAGGCTGTGATTGGTCAATCCAGTTGGGAAATGATGCACCTGATGGAACATCTTGTTTTGCTGAAGTGGTTAATGATCTTAAACACGCCAGTGGTGGAGAATCTTCCACCAATGGTGTTGAATCTTCTGAAGATGAAGACAGCTCCGGGTACAGTGAAAGTTCAGATGAAGAGTCCTCTGCTTCAGGCAATGATCAGGAAGATGACACATCAACTGCATCAGTTAATGCAGACATTGATGAACTTTTGGAGGAAGCTGCAGCAGGAATTCAAAGAAGATCTATTTTGGTGGATCAAGCTGCTTATTCTTCGTCTTCTCTCCATTCAGCCTTTATGGCGAATGTCGACAGTTCATCAAGTCAGGTATGTGTCGACGAACCCACTTCTGTTAGCTGTAATAACTGTGATAGTTTGCATGTTAGATGTGCTGAGATGGAAGCAAACATGTCTGAGTTGCAAGGCAAACACGATGCTTTACAAGCTAGTTTGTTTGAATTGCAAGACAAACATGTTTCTGTGAATGATAGGTGGTGTGAATTGCAAAGCAAACACGAGGCTTTGCAAGAGAAATATGACGTGACATTCATTCACAATCAGAAATTAACAGTGGATCTTTCAAAGTGCACTGAAGCCAACATGTTTTATGAAAACCATGAAAAGGAATTTAAAAGGATGATTGAGACATTAAAGAAAGATAAAACAGAACTGACAAAAATGGTTTCCAGAAAACAAACTGACATTAATTTGTATATCACTCGTCTTGAGGTGATGCAAAAAGAAATGGCTTGTGTTAAAACAGAAAGTGAGGCGATCCGACTCAAGTTAGACAGTTATTTGAGTTCTAGCTATGTGTTGGATCACATCATTGATGTTCAGAAAGAGAAAAAGGATGTCACATGCATAGGTTACAAGAAATGTCCACCACCCGTGAGAAACAATTTTGATGCTTTGCCTGATGAGGAGTATAGGACTCACTTTGAGCCATCTGTTCCTTTGGACGTTGAGGAATTTGCAGCAGGTCTCGGATACAAGAAAGAAGTATCGTCAGATTCAGATGTGTCGGCAGATACATTTGTAACTGCTGAACAGAATCAGGATCCTCCAGTGGTGGTTGAGGATGTTGATTCTTCTGATGATGAGTCTGATGATACTGATTCGGAAAAGTCTGATGCAGTAATCAAAGAAGAGGACATACCTCTTGAGAATCATATCCTATGTGATCCTCCCACAAAACCTGCTAAGACTGTTCCAACCGAGTCCACATCTGCAAAAGAGTCGGAGAGTGTGGATTTGCTGTACACTCTTGTTGGTGATAATAAAATCTATTCAGACAAAGATTTTCCTATTAAAAATGTTAATCAATCTTTAATCAGTAAAGTCTTTGAAAATTCTACAAGTAAGTTTTTGGGAAAGTCAGGACCACATGTTACAGTCACACAGTGTCCTCCTATCCCAAAGGCTGAAGTTAGAAAACAATTTGGGAACAAGAAATTACCAACAGTGGAAAAACAGCAAAATCATACCAAACCCAAAGGTAAGGCACCAACTCAAAATCAAAGGAAGCCGAATCAGAAGAAAAAGAAGAATGTGAACTTTGTGAAGTCGAAGGGAACGGACAAAATTGAAAAGTTTGCAAATCAATCTAACCTAGATTTTGTCCAAAAAGCAACTGTGATGAAAAGGAATGAACCAAGTTGCTCAAAACCTAGTACCTCGGGGTCACAAAGTTCATCATCATCGGTAAGACGACCACATGATGCTTCGGGGTTTGTTGAACGAAGATCATGTTTTGAATGTGGAACAATCGGGCATATTGTTCGAAATTGCCCGTATCTTCATAAACAAAAAGGAATAGTTGATGTTCCCCGTGACCACATTGACCGCAAGCGATCTGTTTCATCAAAACAAGATCCTCGCCTTGTAAAAGAAAGGGAAAAGAAACAGAAACGCCAACAGGTCAAGAAAATTGAAAAGGCGATTAAAATTGATGTGGTTCAAAAACAATCTGTTCCAGTTAAACCAGAAAGTTCAAAAACTTCAAACAATCATGAAGTTAAATTTACAAACAATCAAACTGGTAAAACTCAACAGACATGGAAACCTAAATTAACCACAAGTTCAGGAAGATCATCACAATTCTCAAATCATCAAAGAATAGAGGTTATTGTCATTGATGAAAATGGAAGACCCAAGACCACAATGGCTTGGGTCCCCATCTCCAACTAATCGATTGAGTTTATGTGCAGGGTGTTCCAGGAGGAACTATCAGTAGTCATTGGATTGTTGATAGTGGGGCATCCAGGCACATGACAGGCGACATGAAGCTTCTCTACGACGTCAAATCTATTAGAGGAGGTTATGTTGCTTTTGCTGGAGATAAGCGTGGATATATAACGGGTGAAGGAATGATTTCCAACGGGGTTGTTAGCTTTGATAAGATCAACTTTGTGCAACAACTTGATCACAATCTTCTTAGTGTTTCTCAAATTTGTGACAAGCAGTTCTCAGTACACTTTGATGCTAATGGATGTTATGTGCTGAAACCCGGCTTCAAAATTCCAAAAGAATGGATTCTCTTGTCGGCTCCAAGGATAAATGATCTGTATGTCCTTGATATGAGCCAAGCTATCACAACGTCTGCACAAGCAACTTGTTTCGTTTCCAAAGCCACAGAAAAAGACACAATCTCTTGGCACAGACGAATGGGTCACATTCACTTACGCAAAATGAATCATTTGGTATCAAATGAATTGGTGAATGGTGTTCCTCTTAAAAACTTCCATCTTCAAGACGTCTGTGTTTCGTGCCAGAAAGGAAAACAAACGAAGAAGCGACACCCTACAAAGAAAGTCAACACGGTGGCTGTTCCTCTTGAACGTTTGCACATGGATTTGTTCGGTCCTGTCAAGCACAAAAGCATTAGGAATGATCAATATTGCCTCGTGATTACTGATGATTATTCAAGATTTTCTTGGGTGGCGTTCATGGCACATAAGAGCGAAACCTTCGGTATTATCAAAAACTTGATCATTCAGATTGAGAATCTTTATAACTTGAAGGTTAGGCGGATACGCAGCGACAATGGTACTGAATTCAAAAATCATGCCATGGCGGAGTTTTGCACTTCAAAAGGTATTCTTCACGAATTTAGTGCAGCTTATACTCCTCAACAAAATGGCGTCGCTGAACGTAAGAACCGCACATTGATCGAGACTGCTAGGACTATGTTGGTAGAGTCACAGTTGCCGATTCCCTTCTGGACTGAAGCTGTGTCCTCTGCATGTTATACGCTGAACCGAGTCCTTACAGTCAAAAGGCACAACAAGACCTGCTTTGAGCTTATTAACAAACGGAAACCAGATTTGTCATATCTTGAACCGTTTGGAGCTCCTTGCACGATAATCGATCCTAATGGAAAGTTTGGGGCAAGGGCAATTGAGGGATACTTTCTTGGGTATTCCACCCCGAACTTAAGAGTCTGGAATCTAGAGACTAAAAGGGTCGAGGAATGGTCTGAAGTCAGAGTACAAAGGCACACTTTACCAGTCAGAAATCCTGGTCAGCCTTGGATGTTTGAGTACGATGACTTTTTCAATTCGATCAATGTTGAAGCAGTTGAAGAAAGTGCTGCAGCAATGATGTTTTTCGAGAGTGACAATGCTACAGATTCACCGCTGGTTCGTCCCATTATTGTCAATCAAGAACCTTCTTCGGTGAACAATAATGCTCTCGACAATGAGGATTTTCATGATGCTTCCGAATTGAACGAATCTTCAGAGGATGATGAATTTCTAGATGCAGATCAAGAAGCTCCAACAGCAGTTCATGGTATTTCAGAGGGTACTCCTCCAGTGGTTGTCCCTCGAATAGCTGAAACTTCTGCATCATCCTCTTCGTCAATTCCGGGCCTTGAATTGATTGTTGATCTGAATCTCAACAATCTGGGTACAAATATTCCAGTTCAAGATAATCCAGAAACAAGGATTCATAATACCCATCCTCAACAAAACATCATAGGAAATGTACAAAGTGGCGTTCAAACAAGAAACATGTTGCGAAACAACAACAATGCAGGCTTGTATGCAACTATCCGAGAATCTGGTCAACAAAATGATTGGTCTTTCGCGTGTTATGTCTCACAGGAAGAGCCAAGAACTTGGAAAGATGCATTGAAAGATAGCTCATGGGTTGAAGCGATGCAGGAAGAACTGCAGCAATTCCAGAAGCTTGGTGTCTGGAAACTCGTAGAGAAACCTGCTGGATACAAGAAGATTGGTACCCGTTGGGTGTTTAAATGCAAAAAGGATGACCGTGGGATCGTTATCCGGAACAAAGCAAGGCTAGTCGTTCAAGGTTTTCGTCAGATAGAAGGGATCGACTACAACGAAGTATATGCACCTGTTGCACATCTAGAAGCAATTCGGATTTTTCTGGCTTATGCCTCATTCAAAGGTTTCAAGGTATACCAGATGGACGTGAAAAGTGCATTCTTACATGGTGTGGTGGAAGAAGAGGTGTACGTCGAGCAGCCTCCAGGTTTTGAAGATCCTATCCATCCCGATCGGGTTTGGTTGCTCAACAAAGCTCTATATGGTCTACATCAAGCACCGCGAGCTTGGTACGCAACCTTATCTAATTATCTGCTGGAGAACGGTTTTCGCAGAGGTCTTATCGACTGCACTCTTTTCATCAAAGAACAAGATGGAGATCTTCTACTGGTACAGGTATACGTTGATGATATTATTTTTGGTTCTACTAATGATGTTTTGTGTAGGGATTTCGAGCATGTTATGCAGGATAAATTCGAGATGAGTGCTATGGGGGAAATGACCTTCTTTTTGGGCCTACAAGTACAACAAACCGAGTCTGGGATTTTCATCCATCAGACTAAATATGTTGGTGACATCTTGAGCCGGTTCCAGATGTCTGATGCAACGCCCATTGGTACCCCATTACCACACAATCACGGAATTACTCCAGACTTGAAGGGACAAGATACGAGCCCCTCATACTACCGCGCAATGATTGGATCCCTTATGTACCTCACAGCATCAAGACCAGATATAATGTACCCAACGTGCCTACTTGCCAGATATCAAGTCAACCCGAAGGCCTCACATCTTGCAGCTGTAAAAAGGATTTTTCGTTATTTGAAGGGTTACCCTGACACCGGTCTATGGTACCCTAGGGATAATAACTTTGACTTGATCGCATTCAGTGATTCTGATTTTGGCGGATGCAAAATCGACGGCAAATCCACAACGGCTGGATGTCAGTTTTTGGGAAATCGCCTAGTCACATGGCAGTGCAAGAAGCAAACGTGCGTCGCTACATCAACATGCGAAGCTGAATACATTGCTGCCTCAAGTTGTTGCTCCCAAGTCCTATGGATCCAACAACAAATGCGTGATTACGGTTTTGAATTCCTAACTACTCCTATTTACGTTGATAATTCTGCTGCCTTACAGATCACTAAAAATCCTGTGCAGCATTCAAAGACTAAGCACATCGACATTAAGTATCACTTCATACGTGATTGCTTTGAGAAAAGGCTAATCGATGTTGCTTACGTCCACACCGATGACCAACGTGCCGACCTTTTTACCAAAGCATTTGACAAATCAAGATTTGATTATTTATTATTGGTAAACGGCATTAAGGTCAAGCAAGAGTAAAACCAACATCGGAAAATCATTTTTGTAAATACCTTTGTGTTTTAAATTTATCTTAGTTTATTGATTTTAGGGGGAGTAAATCCAATATTTGAAAAATCCAAAAACATTGAAAAATTTCAAAAACACAAAAACAATAGAAAAACAAAAATGAGTTTCCTGGCGAGCAAAAGAGAAAATGATAGTACATCCGTGGTCTGTCCAAACCTTTTTAAACTAAAATGCAAAATGAAAAACGATAAGCAGCTCTATATAAGATGTATCGGTAGGCTCACAATCATTTTAAAGTGTGCATGGTGATATAAACTTAAATCCGACTGAAGACTGGGTGGGAACCATTCATTGGCATATGGTCTTAGTACCGAAATTTCGTTTGAGAGATTGCCGAGGTTCTGAAATATTCGGTCTTTATGCTGCTTATCATCTGGGTATCATGGTTGTATCTTTTACCGAAAAATAATGGGGACGCAAGTCTAGATCTTCCATGATACCATACATACGTGTACATATTGCATACGACCTCAATAAGTGATCAACAATCACATGTCCAAACAAATAAGTGATAAAATATCACAAATTCTTTCCGGGAGTCAAGTTCGCCTCTCTGCTGTACGAAAGTACTGACCTGTTCACGGACTTGCTCCTGTGCCCTCATGCATCGAAAATCAAGTTCCTCATCAATAAGTGATTATATCACATAGGGCTTGTTTTCAATTCAAAATAAGTGAGAATCTCACATCATATACGGTCAAACAGATGATAATCGGTATACTCACCGGTAAGATGAACTCTCGTGCATACCTTGATACGGGAATGTGTCGTGATGTGGATGAACACCGGTCGGTAAGTATAAATCATACCTTAACGTATCCCCGCGCCATGATTACATCTGATAAGTTGAGCTTATGTGGACAACAATACCGATAATCGTTATAGGATGCTTATCTTAATGTTAACTAATTGAACAACAAGAGCGTTTTGACATGACCGTACACTGATATGATTCTCTTACCCTCGAAACTCGCAAAAAGAATGTCTGTAAATATTTATTTAATGCTTTCAGTTTCTGCATATTTGTATATATTTATTTACTGCTTTCAGTCTTTACTTTTGAAAAATTCAAAATACCAAAAAGATTTTATTTCTAATTTATTTTCGATCGTACGATGTTGGAGCTCAAGTCTTCGTTACCTGAAATCTGAACGAAAACCGAAACGACTAAATCTTCATCAACGGTCGAAATTTGCAAGTGATGAAAGTTAAAATTTGAAATTGATAAAATACTTTAAACTTTCAAACTGTCGGACGGTGTTTGTTTGAACAATGGTCACATGTGTGTCGTTTTACTTATGATATTTCCAGGCAGTTGTTCTCATTACGCGTTTAGATTTCTTGCATGTGCAGATTCTAAAGGCAAGGAGAACATTGGTCGATGACTAGCTTCGGAATGAAGACACGACGTGAAGGCACTCAAATGATGAAGATGATCGAGTTGCCGCTGACCATCATCAACACCACAAGGATCTCACTTCATAAAGATCAAGACTTTCACGAGCATAACTCAAGGGGGAGCTTATGTTAAGGGGGAGTTTGTCAACACACTTCCTACCTGAACCAGGGGAGTTTGTTGGTACACTTTCTGCTTTCAAAACGTGAAGACTTTGAAGATCCTCCGACATTGAAGACTTGAATAGAAGTCAAAGACTTGAAGACACGAGAACTTACAAGAATGAAGATCGAGACAAAGCTAAAGCCAGACAAAGCTACAGCCAAGGGGGAGTTTGTTGGTGCACTTATGTCTGTACTTTGTCTGTATTCGGTCACGATGTAAAACGATGTCTTTGTAGTCCTGTAAGTTTGACCAAGTCAACCATCCTCCTGGTTTGACTTGGTCAAACAGTCAACATAATGGTTGTAATATGGCTGGATCGAAGGATGGTCATCGAAGGATCACTTATATCCTTCGATGATGATGAGCTCGAAAGATAGCTTTCGATACATGGACCACGAAAGATCACATCCTTCGAGGTACATGTGGATCATTCGAGCTATTTCTGGTCGATAGATGATCCTTCGATCATACTATCTGATCCTTCGACCAGACCTGCTGTTTTGGGTATAAATACCCGTGTGTTGTGTTCATTTAGAGAGTTAGACATTTCAGACAAAGTGAGAGCATTCTGTTCAGAGAACACACACACACGAAAGATAGAGAGAGTTTATAGAATACATCTGTAAACCTTGTGCTTGTAACCGAACTTTTCATACGTTTAATACAAGTGGTGTTAATCGTTGAATATTGCGTGTTGTGTTTATCATTGTGCTTGTTCTATCCCGGTTTGCATGCTAGCTTGGATTCCGCACTCGCTAGTGTGTTGGACATAACAAGGAATAGGTTAAACCTCAACCTCCGAGGGACCTACAGTGTCTTCAGCTTATGATGATTTCGTAGGCATGTTTTATATTTAATTATAACCTATCAATTAGTACAAGACACCAATTAACTATAACCAATTAGCACCAAGCACTTTATTAACACACTTAATACACACCAATAAAACATATTAGTCGCACTACGATTTAACGTATTACAAGTAACGTGTACAGTTGTGAAACAACAAGTCGTGTCAACAAACAATCTAAACCATTAACGTGCAATTAATGCGAATATGGACTCTCGGAAACTCGAGTTGTCACATTATCCCCAACTTAAAAGAAATTTCGTCCCGAAATTTAGCATGTGGTTACTGAGTAAGCTAGGTAAGCTGTATCGTTTACTGGTTTTCCTGGGGTGTCACATCATTCCCCAGTTGATTTGGAATTTCGCCCCGAAATTCTGTAGTAGCTTCAGCCTCAGTAGTGGTTGCACTGTTTCCGAATAACTGGGGATACTTGAGTTTCATTTGATCTTCGCGTTCCAAGGTGAACTCTGGGCCACGACGGGAGTTCCAACGAACTCGAACAAGAGATATTCTAGTGTTCTTGAGGACCTTAACATCCCGGTCCATGATTTCAACTGGTTCCTCGACGAAATGCAACCGTTCGTCGATAGTGAGCTCCTTCAAAAGAACTATGAGGGTCTCATCTGACAGACACTTCTTCAGATTTGACACGTGAAAGACGTTGTGAACTGCACTGAGTTCAGCTGGTAAATTCAGTCTGTAAGCAACTTTGCCTATTTTCTCAATGATTTCGAAAGGTCTGACATATCACGGATTAAGCTTGCCTCGTTTGCCAAAACGAACCACACCCTTCCAGGGTGAAACTTTGAGTAGCACTCGATCCCCAACCTGGAACTCGAGTGATTTCCTGTCTTTATCAGCGTATGCTTTCTGACGGTCACGCGCTGCCGCCATGCGTTGTCATATCTGAGCGATCTTTTCTGTAGTATCAACTACGAGTCCTGGACCTGTGATTTGACTATCACCCACCTCTGCCCAACAGAGAGGTGACCGGCATTTACGCCCGTACAATGCTTCGAATGGAGTAGCTTTAATGCTGGTGTGGTAGCTATTATTGTACGAAAATTCCGCAAGTGGCAGGTGCTTTTCCCAGTCGTTGCCAAAGTCAATTACACATGCACGAAGCATGTCTTCAAGAGTTTGAATAGTGCGCTCAGATTGCCCATCCGTCTGAGGATGATAAGCTGTGCTCATGTCTAATCGAGAGCCAAAAGATTTGTGCATTGCTCGCAACAGTTCTGAAGTAAAACGTGCGTCACGATCAGAGATAATGGAAGTTGGCACCCCGTGTCTTGAGACAACTTCCTTAAGATATATGTCTGCTAGTGTGGAGAACTTATCCGTTTCCTTGATAGCCAAGAAGTGAGCAGACTTTGTGAGTCGATCCACGATCACCCATATAGTATCGTTACCACGTCGTGATCTAGGCAGGCCAGTAACAAAATCCATGGGAAATTTGTTCCCTTTTCCATTGTGGTATCTCAGGTTGTTGAAGTGGACCTGAAGGTTTCTGATATTTCGCCTTAACTCTCGCACAAGTCAAGCACTTGCTAACGTATGTTGCTATGTGGGCCTTCATGCTAGGCCACCAATATGTAGTTTTGATATCGTGGTACATTTGATCCGAACCAAGATGTACCGAGTAGCGAGACTTATGAGCTTCATCCATTACAAGCTCGCGTAAGTTGCCATAGAGTGGGACCCAAATGCGTCCCGTGACATAGTAAGCACCATCTTCCTTCTGTTCTAAGCATTGCCTCGAGCCGCGCAGAGCTTCAGCCCTGACGTTTTCTGGTTTCAATGCTTCTACCTCAGCATCTCTTATCTGAGAAGGAATATTAGACTGTATAGTGAGTTGTAAAGCTCGCACACGCTTAGGCACGGTGTCCTTTTGACTGAGGGCGTCAGCCACAACATTGGCTTTGCCTGGATGGTATCTGATCGAGCATTCGTAGTCATTCAGCAGTTCGACCCATCGTCGTTGTCGCATATTCAGTTCCTTCTGTTTGAAAATATGCTCGAGGCTTCTGTGATCAGTGTAGATAGCGCACTTGGTTCCGTACAGGTAATGCCGCCATATCTTAAGCGCAAAAACAACAGCTCCCAGCTCTAAATCATGCGTTGTGTAATTCCGTTCGTGAACCTTGAGTTGGCGCGAAGCATAAGCGATAACTTTATCCCGTTGCATCAACACACATCCAAGACCTTGGATTGATGCATCGCAGTAGACTACAAAGTCGTCCGTGCCTTCAGGAAATGAGAGGATAGGTGCGCTACAGAGTCTATCCTTTAAATGCTGAAACGCTGTTTCCTGTGTATTACCCCAACGATAAACAACACCTTTCTGTGTCAGTAACGTAAGTGGCTGTGCGATCTTTGGGAAGTCTTTGATGAATCTTCTATAGTATCTCGCCGAACCCAAGAATTGGCGTATTTCTGTTGGTGTACGAGGCGCAGGCCAGTTATTGATCGAATCTACCTTGGATGGATCAACATGAATCCCATCCTTGTTTACCACGTGGCCTAGAAAGTGGACTTCACGAAGCCAGAAGTCACATTTGGAAAACTTGGCGTATAGCTGTTCCGTTCGAAGAAGTTCCAAAATAAGTCGTAAATGCTGCTCATGTTCCTCCTGACTCTTCGAGTAGATCAGGATATCATCGATGAAAACAATAACAAACTTGTCAAGATAAGGTTTGCACACTCTGTTCATAAGATCCATGAAAACCGCAGGCGCGTTCGTTAGTCCGAATGGCATGACCAGAAACTCGAAATGGCCGTAGCGAGTTCTGAATGCTGTTTTGGAGACGTCCCCATCCCGGACTCTCAGTTGATGGTAGCCTGACCTCAGATCAATCTTCGAGTAATAGCTCGACCCTGGCAACTAGTCGAATAAGTCGTCGATGCGTGGTAGAGGATAGCGATTCCTCACTGTTACCTTGTTCAGTTCTTGATAATCAGTACACATGTCCAACGATACGGATTACCTCCACTGATATCACTGGGTTCCCCAAAGTGAAAAACTAGGTCCGATAAAATTTCTGTCCAACAGTTCCTGGAGTCGATTAGGCAGTTACTGCAACTTTCCTGATGTGAGACAATAAGGAGTACTAGTACTAAGGGCTGCTTCTGACATGATACCAATCTGATATTCCACCTGACAACGTGAGGGTAAACCTGATAGCCCTCCTGGTAGCACATAGGGGAAAAATCACGAACAATTGGTGGATCCTCGATCCTCTTTTACTTAGCCTTATCATCAGTAACGAATGTTAACATAGCGGGGTGATCCCTCCATAGACACTTCTGGACCTTCACGGTTGAGATGGCGCTAACCTTTGCACCACTCTGTTGCTTTAGAAGAAATAACGATTCTTCACACAAAATTTTCTCCTCGCAAGGTATGTCTGCGCGATTTCTGAGTAACCAATCCGCACAAACTACTGCATTGTAACCATCAGGGGTAGTAGAAGGAAGGTCGATGTCGAACACCGGTCCCCCAAGGTCGAGTTTGCATTCCAGCGAACATATAAGGCTTCAATTGGCTTGCAACAGCCGACTTCACAACAGGTTCGGTTTCAAGAAGCACCAGGGTTAAACAGAACAGAGACGAAGCGAATAACTACCCATCCAAGCTATCGTGTTGCTATTACGCCTGGTATAGCCTATGCCAATACTAAATGTCCTTCCATGAGCTTCACTTCCAGTGTTGTTTTCGTCACAAGAATCTCCAGTACTGTCGTCGTTCCCTTGGTTATCGTCACCTTCGTTTCCATACTGTGAGCTACGATCATGAGTACCTTGATGTTGCCGCGACTGTTTCCTCTAATATTGTTGCATGTAACGGTGTCCTGCGTCCTTTAACCAACAAGGTCCAACTTTTACATTCCGTTCCACGTCCTAAGGCACTACTCATGGTGCGGGCGGTTACATAGTCCGCTCTACAGTCAATCGTCATCGATTTTATCCCGATTGGTTCGTAAGAGTCGACTCCCATGAGTCGACGGCTGGGGTTAAGGATTCGATTGGAGTCAAATGGCTGTTGTTCGTTGCCGGTAACTAGGGTCTTTGAAATGCCAAAGTCGGTAAGGTACTATGTTTACCCTCTTGTCCGTCGTTCTTGCAAGTTGACTGAGTAATACACGGTATGTTGCGAGAGCGTTACAGAAATGGTCGTGATTCGAGATTCGAGACGTCAATATGTCAAGTTCCAACAAACGAAGAAAAAAATGGGAAAGATATAGATCGCTCATCGTTGTGCATCACCCCACTCGGGGATGTTCGTATAAGCACCTAGCACTCTACACAATCCACTAGGCGTTCAGTTGGGTGTTCAGGTAATACTCGATAGCATCGGAATTCGAAAGGTTTCAAAGGAAAAAAAAATGGAAAGATCACATTCGTGTAGGAGACAATCTCTACTATTTCCCCTATAGGTTATCAGGTTTCGCATCGATCAAATGATAGTTCAGAATGAGATAAAATCAAGTATCTCCTTAAAGTCTACAACTTTCAAGTTCACATACAGTAGGGGAGATTCCCTCTTGCACTCGTTAAGCCTCATTGGGAATTGCATGCACCACGCATCATTATTATGTGTGCACCCATGATAATAAGGCGATTTGCATGCTCTTCTCGACGCTTCTTAACTTATGTTGGAAGTTTCTCCCACTCCAATCAACACAGGTATGTACTAACAGCAAGACTGGGATTTACAAGATGCAAGTGTTGTGTTATGCTATCGATGTGTCTTGATATCTATCTTGTTGTATCGTGCATGCTATGTATATAGATATGTCTACTAAACATGTGATGTATACTGTAACGAGGAACGAACTTTGCAATCTGAAGCTGAGTGTCATGATCGATTCTTCGAAGGTATTCGGTTATAGTCTGGTTTTATAAAACGTTTTAAAACCTAGTTCGCTATAACCAGTGGCTCTGATACCAACTGTAACACCCCCAAAATACCACCTGCGGAAACTCCGTGAGGCGTGTTACTCATCAGAGTTCGAGCCACCAATCACATTGAACCAATGATAAATACTTAAATAAAACATGTTATGAATTACCAATAGAAAATGTCAAACATAAAGTTACTCCCAAAGAGTTGAGTAGCGGAAGCATATAATAAATTGTTTAACAATTGTTTCATAATAAATGTTCAAAACCAACGTTTCACTTATAAATTAATCCAAGAGCCTCGATCCATGACCACTCCAGCACTCCCAGATAGCAAGTCCACGTCACGAATTCTAATGACCTGCAAGCATGCAGACAAGTGTGTCAGACGACGCTGGTGAGTTCAAGGTTTTGTTAATGTGTGTAGTTACCAGATATCTGTTAAGTCAACTCATCGTTTCATTTTGAAATTGTTATTAACGTAGGAGAGTCTTATATATTGGAAGTGTGTCCAATATATACCATGGGAGTGTACCCAATATAACCTGGGAGTGTGCCCAATATAACCTGGGAGTGTGCCCAACCCCAATGCCCCTAACCAAGCATTGGTAATGATGTCCAGGTAACTAGATCACGCCCGTCCTTACGGCCCGGTGTGAGGGTGTCAAACCTAATAGCGCTATCAACTAGTTACCCCATTGCCTTACAGGCAACACGGTAGATGATCGATTCTGTGTTCAATAACCAATATCCCAAATAACAGTTTACCCATTATTCCCTTTAGAAACGTTTACCAGATGTCCCAAACCACCGGGACGCATGCTTAGAAAAGTGCAGTGAACTCACCTTGGTTTGCTCGGTAAGATTAATTACTTGTTCACACTTAATCAGTCAACCCTAAAGTAGGCACGTGTACCAAAATCAGTTTGCATTCATGAAGTTCACGTATAGATGCAATCAATGATCATCAAGTAGTACATATCACATAATCGACATTGTACAAGACATGCATAGCATTTAACAGCAGTTAACTAACTGGGTTAACTCTAACAGAAATCAACTAAGTTACTGTGCAAAGTATTCAAGTCGGCGAAACACAGGTTTGGCGAAACACTTTATTGACGAAACACATTCTGTTTCGTCGTTCCATCCGTTGACGAAACATAGTTCTGTTTCGTCAACTACCCTTGGCGAAACACCCTATCTGTTTCGTCAACAGTTCCGATTCGTAAGCTAGTTTCAGTTACGTCAAGCATCAGTTACGTCAATCATGCCGATCAGTTATAGTATCAACACAGAAACCCTAAGGATCATGAACAGCCATCTTTTTACATGCTATCATCGAACCAAACAATACATATATATATATATATATATATATATATATTATTAATAATCACATGGCTACTGTCATGATCACATGCATTATCATATTTCCTATTACTCTCAATCTAGTTAGGCACCTATGAGACATCACATGTCCCTGACAACCCACATGCAAGAATAAACCTAGCCGATCATATGGTTTTTATGTAATTGGCTGCACATGTATCACATCAGTAAATAAATAATCATCACATACACAAAGCCTTATGCAGCCTTAACCGATTAACATGTGTGCGGCCCAATGGAGACTTATTCTCATCCCTAATCTTATCAGTAGGCATTTTACCAGAATTATTAAATCCTCTTCTCTATTGTCGGCCATTAAATCATATTCTAATAACAAAAGATTGCATCAGGTTATCATGTGACCTATGATAGATCAATATACATTTATTGTTTGCATGAGATTTTTAATCAACCTGAAACAACAGTTGTCGTCATTCAGCCATCATTCAACATCAGCAATCATTATAAAAATATCAAGATTATCAATATTAACATCGAACATGAGCCATATTCATCACACAACCGATCATTCAATCATAACAGTTATCTCATGATATCAATATCATACGATCAGGAACACTTCACACTAACAATTGATTCGTGGTAACAAGTAGATAGTTCATGATGGATTTAATCAAATACTATTAACAATAGATTACTAACCCAAACCGAATGAACAACGGATATGCATGCGACTTCGAGATCTCAAAACTGCCGTCGCGTACAAGAAAGCGAGAGAGAGAGAAGGATACGTGATTAGGGTTTAGTAAATTATCGATTCCATTGTGCACACAATAAACAGATTCTATATTCAAGCGTTTCTGGGCCGAAGCCCATGAGTTGTTTTTCGGTGGCCTTATGTTGGACGAAATCCAAGGTGTTTTCACCACCAAGGGTGTCTTCAGCTTATGATGATTTCGTAGGCATGTTTTATATTTAATTATAACCTATCAATTAGTACAAGACACCAATTATAACCAATTAGCACCAAGCACTTTATTAACACACTTAATACACACCAATAAAACATATTAGTCGCACTACGATTTAACGTATTACAAGTAACGTGTACAGTTGTGAAACAACAAGTCGTGTCAACAAACAATCTAAACCATTAACGTGCAATTAATGCGAATATGGACTCTCGGAAACTCGAGTTGTCACATTATCCCCAACTTAAAAGAAATTTCGTCCCGAAATTTAGCATGTGGTTACTGAGTAAGCTAGGTAAGCTGTATCGTTTACTGGTTTTCCTGGGGTGTCACATTTATGGATTTTAATCCATAATTATATGATGATGCTGATCAAAGATGTTTGGAAGATTTCTACTGAGGTTGCAATTGAAATCATCAAATGACTCGAGATCTGTCTGTTGCGAGTCGCAATATCTGTTGTTTCGACTCAAAACTTGACTCGAAATCTTGAGGTCTCGACTGATGATTGCAAGTCGAGATCACTTGGTTCTGACTCGAAATCATGTGGTTCCAACTCGAAACCATCTGGTTTCGACTCGAAACTTCTTGGTTCCGACTTGATATCTTGATTATTTCACTTAAAATAATACAATTCATATCCACTCGTAACCTAGTCCGATCATCTGGTCTCGATTTATTTATCTATGTTGACTTTTACTTAGTTGATTTTCAGATTGACTGAGTTAATTAGTTAACTTAATGTTGGTAAACTTTGTACTGAACTTGATATGTTTTTTGTAGGAACATGGATTTAAAAGTAATCTCAGGCGACAATCAAGCGGGTTACTTGTCACCACCACCGGAAAAGTACAAGAAGCTGTACACTTTGCTGATAAAAGGTTTGAACAGCTGCAGAATAGTTCACGCCCTCAGAGAAAACCTCGTTGTCTATGAAGATTTAGTAAAGGAATTCTGGAAAACTACAAGGTTTGATGCACTAGGAGGCGAAGGAAAGGGTTCAATTGAAGTTGTTGTACAGAAGAAGAATGTTACTATGACTGAACAAATCATAATGGAAGTTCTACGATTCGGTGATCAAGAGACAGACCCAATTGATCTTTCGTCAGAAGTTATTGAAGCAATATTACCACGTTTGAGTTACGAAGGAACTTATCCCTCTCCGATGAAGAAGTTTGTTCATTCTAACTGGCGTTTATTGCATATGTTCATCATGTGCATGATAGAGAACAGAGGAGGGACTGATCAGTTGAATATCACCCAATCCACAGCTTTTGTGTGTCTGATTACGAACGAAGCTTATAACTACTCAAAGTATGTGTTTGAAGGAATGAAGAGAAATGTTACTAGGGTGCGAAAATACAAGTTTGTTATGTATCCAAGGTTCTTACAGATGTATCCAATGGGATCAACTTGTTTTGGATCTCTGACTCCAAAGAAGGGTACTGCAAGTAAATTTGAAGGAAAAGTAGCCTTTGAAAACTTTGGCTAGTTTGCTGAGACTAAAGAAGTAGTGGCTGAACCAGAGAATGTACCAGTGAATGCTTCTCTAAATGTTGTAGTTGCTAGAGAGCACAATGTTCAGATAATTGCTGATGAAGAGCCTGAGGCAGAGTTTCCGAATCTTAACTCTAACAATGAAGGCATTGTGATTAGTTATGATGGAGATGATGATGAGCTTCCACCTGAAGCTGAAGTTAGTACTGCTGTGTCAACTGTGTCAACTGTTCAACCAGTGATTAGTGCTGAAAGTTTGGCCTTGCTCTTAAAGCCTATTACCGAAAAGATTGGGAATCATCCTCTTGATCCTTTGATACAAAGTCAGGAACCAGTTAATGAAGACCCACAGGACTCTGATTCTTAGCCATTAAAGCGGAGAAAAAGAGATCCTCGACCTGGAGTGTTTGTGAAACAAGTACAAGATCAACCAGTGATTAATGAAGATGATGATGGTTTGTATGATTTTGATTTTGAGACTGCTAAAGATACAACTGAAACACCATTCGAGTTTGAGATTACCACTACAACCATTGCTACAGAGACAGTTTTTGATTTTGAAACCACAGAAACAAGAATGGATGGGATCCGAATTCTTCTGTAGTGTCAGTTTCTTCAGAGATTCTTGTTACTGTTTTCGCTCCACCTGAAACCCCTGTCACTATATCAACACCCCTAGTGACTGCTGCAAATGGAAGTTTTTCTGTTGCAGTACATGATAAACCATGCAGTTCTAGTGGGAAAATGTGACACTCTAGGTTTTCCGAGCAAGCACCTTGTAATTACGTTGTGCGTATATATATATACTATTAAATGAAAGTTGTGTTTTTCCTCGTGTTCTATGTGATCCTTGCTTTGAGTATGTGTACGTAATATATATATGTGTGTGCATTTGTAGTGGGCCGAGACCACAGACCCGACTCGAGACCACTTGGTCTCGAGTAAACAGTTGGGCCGCTTGGGCCGCACCCATCCCTTAAACCCATCCGGAACCTATTGGGGTGCACCATCTTTTATATCAACCTAATACCCTCACACACTCCCCTTTACACTCTCTCACTTCATCCTCACTCCCTCTCTCTCTAGAAAACCCTCACAAAAATCACATCTTCTCTCTCGGATTCAAACCGGAAGCATCAAGGTATTCGGATCAGCTCGTGATCATCGCATTGGACACTTCTTTCATCATCTCACACACTCACTCACAACCAAAACAAGTTCCGGTTAGTACCATATCTCGGTTAGATGATAGAGCATATTATAGATTAGCAAAGATGTATACTTGTTGGATTGTACACATGTGTTATGAAGATAAATGAGTTAAGATGACTAAGTTGTTGATAGATCTTTGTGCTATAGTGATAATGAGATGATATGCTAGACATGTTCATGCTTTGATAAGAAATTGTTGGTTAACATGCAAGGTTGATAGGGCCATAAGAATGTGTATGTGTATGTTTGTAATCCGAGGAATGTATGTAGATTCAGGAATCGATAATGCTGATTTGAGTATATGCTAGAATAGGATTGTTTGAATAATCATATTGCATAATGATGAAAACCCTAAAATGATGAACTTGTTGAATATGACATGAATGTTCAAAATATTGTGTGTTTGATCCATATTGAAATAGAGTTAGACAATAAAACATGTTGGTGCAAATTAATTGGTTAGTACACATTATCACAAATATGAAATCCTATTGGCTAGTGCTTTGGAACAGGTTCTAGAAGGATTCTTGTGCACGTATCCGAGGTTGCGAGTCGAGACACCGGTTGCGACTCGAGAACAACCCGGGACAACTCGAGACTATAACAATCACGACTCGAAACCATGTCTAAACAACTCAAAACTGACTTCAGGGACTCGAGACCATCGAGGTCTCGACTCGGAGTCTCCTGATTGCGACTCGAGACGGGACTCGAGATCCCTGAGGTTGCGACTCCGACCAGCAACACTCGAGATCATTACGCTACAACCCGAGACCACTTGGTCTCGACTCGAGACTTCCTTGTCTCGAGTGGGCCACTGATCTCCGTTATTGGGCCGAAGTAAATAGGCTGATTATGCATGAATATTGTTTGACTGGACTAATGTGTTAACTGTTACTGTTTAAACGAATAACTATAAGGACAGGCCCAATAACTTAAATAGGTAACTGTATGCATTCGATATGTTAGATACCAGTAGGATATACGTGATTACTTGTACCCCCAAACCTGACCTATACTGGTAACCATGTTAGGACGTGGTGACCAGCAAGCTTGACCAAGTAAGCTAATCTGCCGAGCAACCCAAGGTGAGTTCACACACTAAAAGCATGCGTCCCAGGGAGGGACACGAACAAACTGAATAATGTTTTCAAGCTAATGATTTCCGGGGGAATATACAAACGGTACTCTCGTACTACTACATCCGGGGGAAAATACGTTTGGGTATTATTTATAAATCACAACTAGCAACACTAAACGAATCTCTATCACATCAAGTCCCTGCTTATAGTACCGATTAATCGCCGGGGGCGAACGGGTTATTAGTTGATAGCGCTATTAGGTTTGACAACCTCACACCGTGACCGGGGGAGATCGGGCGTGAACTATAGACCTTGCATCTCGGTCAATGACGATAGACATTGACCTGGGGCACCGAATCTTCTCGTCAACAGTTTCGGTAATTCAAGTTTAGTAGCTTTCATATGGGGTAGCTCCCCATGACGTGATTATAAATGCTTTACCTAAACAACCTACATTTTCTTTTGAAAAGCTAAAACTGGACATTTCGTGAACTCGCCAACATTTCTGTTGACACCCTACTGCATGCTTTGCAGGTAACCAGTGAATCAGGAGCTTGCAGCTTGGGGATATGTAGTGGTCGTCTTAACCCGTTTGTTGGGTTTCAAATAATCTTGAACAATGAACTCTGTTTTGAAACTGTTTGGTTTATGCTTCCGCTGTTTGTTTAAACTACCATTTGAACTTAAACTTTTAGAACTTTGAAAACATGGTGTTTACTAACTACTGTGGTTGGTGAACACTTTTACTATTATTCAATGCTCAGTATAATTGGTGGCTGGATCCTGGTCAGTCGCGCCTCCAAGCGGTAGTACTCCGCATGTGGAAATTGGGGGTGTGACAGATTGGTATCAGAGCCATTGGTTATAGTTAACTTGGTTTTAAAAAGAAGAGTCTTTTTGAGAAAAACCAGACTATAACCCGTGACTCGTGACGACACTACACTCCAAGGGCAAGACTCAACATGTTAGACCTCGTAACTCGGACTTTTGCTTACTTGCTTGTTTATCTTATGATTGACTGCTCTACTATGCATACTAGTGTGCCTAATTAGATAGATACACCTCCCTCTTCTATCTTATTCTCGCTACGTTACGACATCACACTCATACTGTGTTTTCTGGTTATGAAGACAATGAGTGGACGCGGAAGAGGAAGCGTTAACATGACTCAGGCTCAATTCGCTAACTTGCTCAACACGGTGGCTGCAGCTTTCGCAGCTCACCCTGGAGGTAAACTCGTTGCTATACGATGTTTAGATCCTACCCCCACACCGTCTTTTCACCTCTAAACCTATTCGCTCCATTTCTCACAACAGGTCAGCCTGCGCCTGCGCAACCACGTGTTTGTACTTTCAAAACTTTCATGGACGGCAAACCTCTCCCTTTCAACGGCACTGAGGGTGCCATAGGCCTTCTACACTGGATTGAAAAGGCCGAAGCTGTCTTTGCTGTCTGCGAGTGCCCCCCTGCTAACTGGGTCAAGTTCGCGACTGGTACGCTCGAAGGAAACGCGCTTTCATGGTGGAAAGCGCAGATTCAGATGCTTGGTCTGGAAACTGCTAATGCTACCGCATGGGAAGATTTCAAAGACATGATCAAAGAGGAGTACTGTCACAGGGATGACATCCACAAACTCGAGAACGAGTACTATGCGCTCAAGATGGTTGGGTCAGAGATTGAGACCTACACCAAGCAGTCCAATGACTATGCTGCACTTTGCCCAAACATGTCCCAACCTATGTATCGAAGGATCGAATTGTACATCAAAGGTTTGGTCCCAGAAATTCGGAGCCATGTGACCTCAGCCAACCTCAACACCATACAGCCCGTGGTTCGTCTTGCTCACAAACTCACCAATCAGGCTGTGGAAGAAGGCAAGTTGCCCACAGAGAATCAGTGCTACTACTGGAGCTTCTAATGACAACAAACGAAAGTGGGATGGAAACCAGGGTAAGGATGCTAACTCTACTCAGGCCCCGGCTCAGCAAAGGAAAACTGAAAATAACAAGGGCCCTCAGCAGCAGGGTGGCTATCAGGGCCATCTCCCCAAATGTAACAAGTGCAATCGGCATCACAATGGGCCCTGTGCGAAGAACAAGTGCCAGCGGTGCAACAAGATGGGACATGAGGCCAAAGATTGTAGGAGCCCTCATCCCGCAAGGCAAAATCAACCACAGCAGCAGCAACATCATGGGAACATCAAGGGTTGTTTCCAGTGCGGAGCTGAGGGGCACATTAAGAAGAATTGTCCTCAGTTAAACCAGAACAACCCCAATCAGGGTGCGGGAAATAACAACAACAACGCCAACAATGCTGGGGATGGTGCAAGAGGAAGGGCTTTTGTGATTGGAGCCGGAGAAGCAAGGAATGACCCCAACGTTGTAGCGGGTAAGTTCCTCCTTAATGATCGTTATGTTTCCATGCTATTTGATTACGGAGCAGATGCTAGTTATGTATCCCTACGTATTAGTAAGAAACTTAAGCTCACTCTTACGCCGCTAAGCTCTAAGCACACCGTTGAAATAGCTAATGGTAGAAACCTCGAGGCCTCACACATAATTCGTAATTGCAAATTAGAGTTGTCTGGTCAGACCTTCTGTATCGATCTCTTCCCCATCATTCTTGGAAGCTTCAACGTCATCATTGGTATGGATTGGTTATCCAAACACCGAGCTGAAATCCTCTGCCAAGAGAAAGCTATTCGCATTCCCCGTCCCCCTGGCAAACCTCTTATAGTTCAAGGCGACAAGAGCGGAGAAGTCACAGGCATCATTTCATTCTTAAAGGCCCAGAAGTGTCTACGAAAGGGGCACACCGCTATCTTAGCACTTGTTGCCGACACACAGAAAATGGAAAACAGGATTGAAGATTTTCCAGTTGTACGCGACTATCCTGAGGTATTCCCGGAGGAACTACCTGGACTCCCCCCTCACCGTCAGGTCGAATTTCAAATCGAGCTAGCTCCCGGAGCAGCGCCTATAGCTCGTGCACCTTATCGATTAGCCCCCGCGGAGCTCAAGGAGCTTTCTACTCAACTACAGGAACTTTTGGACAAAGGTTTCATCCGTCCTAGTTCATCACCCTGGGGAGCCCCAGTGCTCTTCGTCAAAAAGAAAGATGGCTCATTCCGAATGTGCATTGACTACCGCGAACTTAACAAGGTTACAATCAAGAATCGATATCCACTTCCCCGTATCGACGACCTGTTCGACCAGCTGCAAGGGTCGAGCTATTATTCCAAGATCGATCTGCGATCGGGTTATCACCAGCTGAGAGTCCGCGATGAGGACATCTCTAAGACTGCTTTCAGAATCCGCTATGGTCACTACGAATTCCTTGTTATGCCTTTCGGAATGACCAACGCCCCTGCGATCTTTATGGATCTCATGAACCGAGTATGCAAACCCTACCTCGACAAGTTCGTAATTGTGTTTATTGACGACATCTTAATCTACTCGAAGAGCCAAGAGGAGCATGAACAACACCTGCGTCTCATTCTCGAACTCCTTCGCAATGAGCAACTGTACGCCAAATTCTCGAAATGTGATTTCTGGCTTAGAGAAGTTCATTTCCTTGGGCACATCGTCAATCAGGAAGGGATCCATGTTGACCCTGCTAAGATTGAGTCCATTAAGAATTGGCCTGTACCCAAGACTCCGACCGAAGTTCGCCAATTCTTGGGATTGGCAGGATACTATCGAAGATTCATCAAGGGATTTTCTAAGATCGCTCAACCACTTACGACCCTCACTCAGAAGGGTGTTGCTTACAAATGGAGTAATGCTCAGGAATCTGCCTTCCAGGAACTAAAGAAAAATCTTTGTAGTGCTCCTATCCTTTCCTTACCTGAAGGTACCGACGACTTTGTTGTTTACTGCGATGCTTCTATCCAAGGGCTCGGTTGCGTGTTGATGCAACGCGAGAAGGTTATTGCTTACGCTTCGCGACAACTCAAGATCCACGAACGGAACTACACGACGCATGACTTAGAATTTGGAGCTGTGGTCTTCGCACTCAAGCTTTGGAGACACTACTTGTACGGCACCAAGTGCACGATTTACACTGATCACAAGAGTCTCCAGCACATCATGGAACAAAAGGAGTTGAATATGCGGCAACGCCGATTGGTCGAACTCCTAAATGACTACGAGTGTGCAATTAAATATCACCCAGGAAAGGCTAATGTGGTAGCCGATGCCCTCAGCAGAAAGGAGACCAAACCCAAGCGTGTTCGTGCCTTACAGCTCACTATCCACTCGAACCTCCCTAACCAGATTCGAAACGCTCAGGTTGAAGCATTGAAAGCCGAGAACATCAGGGTTGAGTCCCTACGAGGATCGAGACAACGATTGGAACAAAAAGAAGACGGTGCTTACTACGTAGCCGGACGCATATGGGTTCCGCTTTATGGAAATTTACGTGACCTTGTGATGGATGAAGCCCATAAGTCCCGTTACTCAGTACATCCGGGTTCGGATAAGATGTACCACGACTTGAGGACTACCTATTGGTGGCCTGGTATGAAAGCCCACATAGCAACTTATGTCAGAAAATGTTTAACTTGTGCAAGAGTCAAGGCGGAGTATCAGAAACCATCAGGCCTACTCCAACAACCAGAGATCCCACAGTGGAAATGGGAGCAAATTTCCATGGACTTCGTTACCGGCTTGCCTAGGTCTCAACGTGGAAACGACACCATTTGGGTGATAGTAGATCGATTAACTAAATCTGCCCACTTCTTGGCTATTAAAGAGACGGACAAGTTCTCCACCTTAGCAGAGGTATACTTAAAGGAAGTGGTTTCGAAGCATGGAGTGCCAACCTCTATTATTTCCGATCGAGACGCACGTTTTACTTCTGAGTTATGGCAAGCTATGCACAAATCTTTTGGCTCACGTTTAGACATGAGCACCGCTTATCACCCGCAAACGGATGGGCAATCCGAACGCACCATCCAAACCCTCGAAGACATGCTTAGGGCGTGTGTGATCGATTTTGGCAAAAATTGGGAGAAGCACCTACCGTTAGTGGAATTCTCCTACAACAACAGCTACCACACCAGTATTCAGGCGACACCCTTTGAGGCATTGTACGGTCGTAAATGCCGATCGCCCCTCTGCTGGGCGGAGGTTGGTGACAGCCAGATCACAGGCCCGGAACATGTAGTTGACACCACAGAAAAGATTGCCCAGATTAGGCAACGCATGGCGGCAGCTCGTGACCGTCAGAAGAGATACGCGGATAAGGATAGGAAACCACTAGAGTTCCAGGTTGGTGAACGGGCTCTACTCAAAGTCTCACCCTGGAAGGGTGTAGTTCGTTTTTGAAAACGGGGCAAGCTTAACCCGCGATATGTCGAACCCTTTGAAATTACCGAAAAGATCGGTACGGTCGCTTACAGATTGAATCTGCCTGAAGAACTGAGTGCTGTGCACAACGTCTTCCACGTGTCTAATCTGAAGAAGTGTCTGTCAGATGAAACACTCATCATTCCTTTCAAGGAACTCACTATTGACGAACAGCTACACTTTACTGAGGAACCGGTTGAGATCACGGATCGTGAGATCAAAACCCTCAAACGTAGCCAAATACCTCTCGTGCGAGTTCGTTGGAACTCACGCCGTGGCCCAGAATTTACCTGGGAGCGGGAAGACCAGATGAAGTGCAAGTATCCCCAGTTGTTCCCTAATGAAACTTCCAGCACTGAAGCTACAACCGAATTTCGGGACGAAATTCCAAATTAACGGGGGGATGATGTGACACCCCGTTGAAACGTTCTCATTTACACCAGCATGTCAGTGGCTGCCTTAACTTTCGGGACGAAAGTTCTTAAAACTTGGGGATAATGTGACACTCTAGGTTTTCCGAGCAAGCACCTTGTAATTACGTTGTGCGTATATATATATACTATTAAATGAAAGTTGTGTTTTTCCTCGTGTTCTATGTGATCCTTGCTTTGAGTATGTGTACGTAATATATATATGTGTGTGCATTTGTAGTGGGCCGAGACCACAGACCCGACTCGAGACCACTTGGTCTCGAGTAAACAGTTGGGCCGCTTGGGCCGCACCCATCCCTTAAACCCATCCGGAACCTATTGGGGTGCACCATCTTTTATATCAACCTAATACCCTCACACACTCCCCTTTACACTCTCTCACTTCATCCTCACTCCCTCTCTCTCTAGAAAACCCTCACAAAAATCACCTCTTCTCTCTCGGATTCAAACCGGAAGCATCAAGGTATTCGGATCAGCTCGTGATCATCGCATTGGACACTTCTTTCATCATCTCACACACTCACTCACAACCAAAACAAGTTCCGGTTAGTACCATATCTCGGTTAGATGATAGAGCATATTATAGATTAGCAAAGATGTATACTTGTTGGATTGTACACATGTGTTATGAAGATAAATGAGTTAAGATGACTAAGTTGTTGATAGATCTTTGTGCTATAGTGATAATGAGATGATATGCTAGACATGTTCATGCTTTGATAAGAAATTGTTGGTTAACATGCAAGGTTGATAGGGCCATAAGAATGTGTATGTGTATGTTTGTAATCCGAGGAATGTATGTAGATTCGGGAATCGATAATGCTGATTTGAGTATATGCTAGAATAGGATTGTTTGAATAATCATATTGCATAATGATGAAAACCCTAAAATGATGAACTTGTTGAATATGACATGAATGTTAAAAATATTGTGTGTTTGATCCATATTGAAATAGAGTTAGACAATAAAACATGTTGGTGCAAATTAATTGGTTAGTACACATTATCACAAATATGAAATCCTATTGGCTAGTGCTTTGGAACAGGTTCTAGAAGGATTCTTGTGCACGTATCCGAGGTTGCGAGTCGAGACACCGGTTGCGACTCGAGAACAACCCGGGACAACTCGAGACTATAACAATCACGACTCGAAACCATGTCTAAACAACTCAAAACTGACTTCAGGGACTCGAGACCATCGAGGTCTCGACTCGAAGTCTCCTGATGGCGACTCGAGACGGGACTTGAGATCCCTGAGGTTGCGACTCCGACCAGCACCACTCGAGATCATTACGCTACAACCCGAGACCACTTGGTCTCGACTCGAGACTTCCTTGTCTCGAGTGGGCCGCTGATCTCCGTTATTGGGCCGAAGTAAATAGGCTGATTATGCATGAATATTGTTTGACTGGACTAATGTGTTAACTGTTACTGTTTAAACGAATAACTATAAGGACAGGCCCAATAACTTAAATAGGTAACTGTATGCATTCGATATGTTAGATACCAGTAGGATATACGTGATTACTTGTACCCCCAAACCTGACCTATACTGGTAACCATGTTAGGACGTGGTGACCAGCAAGCTTGACCAAGTAAGCTAATCTGCCGAGCAACCCAAGGTGAGTTCACACACTAAAAGCATGCGTCCCAGGGAGGGACACGAACAAACTGAATAATGTTTTCAAACTAATGATTTCCGGGGGAATATACAAACGGTACTCTCGTACTACTACATCCGGGGGAAAATACGTTTGGGTATTATTTATAAATCACACCTAGCAACACTAAACGAATCTCTATCACATCAAGTCCCTGCTTATAGTACCGATTAATCGCCGGGGGCGAACGGGTTATTAGTTGATAGCGCTATTAGGTTTGACAACCTCACACCGTGACCGGGGGAGATCGGGCGTGAACTATAGACCTTGCATCTCGGTCAATGACGATAGACATTGACCTGGGGCACCAAATCTTCTCGTCAACAGTTTCGGTAATTCAAGTTTAGTAGCTTTCATATGGGGTAGCTCCCCATGACGTGATTATAAATGCTTTACCTAAACAACCTACATTTTCTTTTGAAAAGCTAAAACTGGACATTTCGTGAACTCGCCAACATTTCTGTTGACACCCTACTGCATGCTTTGCAAGTAAACAGTGAATCAGGAGCTTGCAACTTGGGGATATGTAGTGGTCGTCTTAACCCGTTTGTTGGGTTTCAAATAATCTTGAACAATGAACTCTGTTTTGAAACTGTTTGGTTTATGCTTCCGCTGTTTGTTTAAACTACCATTCGAACTTAAACTTTTAGAACTTTGAAAACATGGTGTTTACTAACTACTGTGGTTGGTGAACACTTTTACTATTATTCAATGCTCAGTATAATTGGTGGCTGGATCCTGGTCAGTCGCGCCTCCAAGCGGTAGTACTCCGCATGTGGAAATTGGGGGTGTGACAGAAAAGGCATGCAAAAAGCTTGAAGTTGCCGTTTATTGATGATTCAAGTGATGATGATGAGTTTATCAATGTTAGAGAGTTGAAGAAGAGGATCATGGTTCTTGTAAAAGGTTCGATTCATAAAGATGCAAAGATTATTCAATTAGAAGACATGATCATTCAGAAGAACTAGCAGATTGATCAATTACAAGGGGATGTCGGCCTATTGTTCAACATTGTGTATGATCTTCGTGGTTAATTGGAAAAGAAGTTTGGACAAGAGTTTGCTGATCCAACGGACACGGAGAAACAAAAGAAAGCTGCAGAGGTTCGAGCTAGAGCATTTACTAAGGATGATGCTGAGCGTGCTGCAGCAATGGAACTATACTTCAATAAACTAGTTGATAAAGAAAAAGATAAAGCAAAGGCCAAGTGGTTAAAGCAGAAAAGGGAACTGGTGGTTGTGAAGAATAGAAACCTTAATCCTGCTGATCCTGATGTTCAAGTTACTCATCATTTGATGGATGTTGGTGAGAGTCATTACGACAAGGTAGGAAACAAGTCAGGGGTTGTGAGCTGGGGGTTTGACCATGATCGAAAGATGTGGTGGATTAATAGAAAAATTGGTCTCGTAGAATACTATTCAAGGCCAACTCAGTTTCAGATGATGACGTAGGTGGACTTGACTATGCTTTCGAATGCACCATATGTTGATGACAAGCCTGGTGGTAGAAGATATTTGTTTTTCGAAAGGCTCAAGCGAGAGGTTGCAAGAGGTTTTTCGTCTATGCTTACTATAGAATCCATCTTGACACCTGCTCCAGGAGTACGTGATCCTCGTACCAATAAGCGAATGAAGATTGTCACATGGCCACCAACTGATAAAGTAAAGACAATTCCATTGGTGAAAAAGATTCCAGATGGTATTTTGAAGACTGTGCATGTCTGGGCATATGATGAGAAGTTGGGTCAAGCTTTGATTGTGTGTGATGATGACGTTTTGTTCAGATTAACTGATCAAGTGGATCTACTGAATTTGAGGCTGGAAAATCTAGAGGTTCTAGCGCAGAATTAGATTAGATCGACTGAGAAGTATGAAACAATTGCTAAAGGATGGACTTCAGCAGTTGCGGGTGTGTTGCATATCGGGAAGCATGGATATACTGGTACGAGAAATACGACTGGGAGTAGCGGAGGCAGTTGAAGATTGAAGAACCCCTATGCTATAAACCTAGGGGGAGATTGTTGGAACCTAAAGGTTTATGCATAGAGGGTCATAGTTAAAGGGTTGATTTTGTAATTATGTATGTTTACATTTTGGGTCGAAAACATGTTTTGGGTCATGTATGGTTTCGGCTGGGCTAGTTAAGGGCTTTAGGCCTAAGTGTCTAGTATATATTCAATCCTCATATGTTGTTTTCATGTTGATCAGTTTGTGAGTTTCCTAAAGCCAGCTGAAACTCTGTTAGAGTCTTGTATCAGTCATTTTTCAACGGTTAAAGCAAGATAAGCTTTGGTTGTTTATTGTTTTGGTTATTATTTCTTTAATCATCTTGTGTTAGGATTCCGCACTAACATAAGATTATTGTTTGATATCATTGAAAGATCCTTTATGGGACTTACAAGTACATTGGCCACGGGCCGTGCCGTTGCCACACGGGGACGTGTTAGTACATGACCTGACACTGCTTAACCAACAAAAACAAGATCTTAAGTTGTTAGAATCATTTGGGTCGCCGTGTACAGTAATCGACCCGGACGCCAAATTTGGGGCTAAATCTTTAGAAGAGTTCTTTGTGGGGTATGCTAGTCTGCCTAGAAGAGTTTATCTTCCTAGCATCAACTTTGTTATTTAGGCTCAACATGTAGATTATCAAAGATACATATCTCTGACATAGAAATCGGGAGGTCCTTGGTTGTTCGATTATGAAGATCTTTGGAATTCTTTCAATCTGCCAGCTGAACCAACAGAGGAGGAACTTACCTGCATCAACAATCTTTTTCACAAAATCAAGTTCCAAGACCAATCGTTGTGACACAGACACATGTTGGCACATATGATGCTGAAGCAGGTCTAAGTTCTCAACATCCTGAATCAGACTGCTGGAACAAATGAACCCGAAGTCGAACCAGAGGTGTACGAAACAGCCCCTACATTTGATCAATCTGACGACCTTGAATCTGAGGCTGAACCGACATATGACGAAGATGGACCTACTTCTGATGATGGTGAAATTCAGTTTGATAGGCTTCTCAATCAAACTGAAGGAACAATTGCTTTGAATGAAACTTTTGTTGTCAACCAAGACGTAGAACATAATATTACAAACCTAAAACAAGAAGTGAGCGTTTCCAATGAAGTTATGCCTAGAACTCTATCATACCATCCACCAGAGTTTATTATCGGAGAGTTACAGAGTGGTATTTAAACCCGATATCAAATCAATCATGGTTTAAGTTCTTTTTATTCGAATGTGGCACATTTGCAAAATAAGTTCTCTTACAAATGTTTTATTTCGCAGGTAGAACCGAAAATATATATGGAAGCGCTGACGGAAGAAAGCTTGATCAATGCCATGCTGGAAGAACTCTATCAATTTGAAAAACTAGGTGTCTGGAATCTCTTCGACCTGCCAGAAGACCATAAGAAGATAAGCATAAAATGGGTCTTCAAATGCAAAAAGGACGACAGAGGTGTAATTGTGCACAATAAAGCTCGACTTGTTGTTCAGGGTTTTTGTCAACAATAGGGAATAGACTTCACTGAAGTTTATGCTCTCGTCACCAGATTAGAAGCGATAAGAATCTTCCTTGCATTCGCATCTTGGAAAGGATTCAAAGTGTACCAGTTAGATGTCATGTCCACGTTCCTGTACAGTAAGGTGAGAGAGGAGGTGTACGTCGGCCAAACACTGAGGTTCGTCGATTCTATACACAAAGACAAGGTATACCTACTAGATAAGGCATTGTACGATTTACATTAGGCACCGATAGCCTGGTATGAGATACTTTCTTAGCATCTCCTGGACAATGGCTTCATTAGAGGAACAGTAGACAGCACCCTCTTCACACAGGAAGTGGATGGACACATCTTAACTGTATAAATCTACGTGGATGATATCATATTTGGCTCGACAAACGATGTGTTGTGCAAACATTTTAAAAGATTCATGAAGAAAAAGTTTGAAATGAGTCCTATGGGGGGGGGGGGAGATGAAGTTCTCTTTGGGACTTAAGTCGACCAATTACCTGATGGAATCTTCATTCACCAGACAAAGTATGTGAACGATGTTTTGGAGAAATTAAAGATGTCTGACACATCTCCAATGTCTTACCCATTGGCTTAGAATCATGGCATCGCACCTGATTCAACAGGAGAGAAGATTGAAGAAACTCTCTACTATTTAATGATTGGCTCTTTGATGTATCTGACAGCATAACGACTGGATATCATGTATCTAACATTCTTCTACGCACGCTACAAATCAAGTCCCAGAGTGTCTCACTTAATGATCGTCAAGAGGATCCTTCGATACCTTAAGGGTTGTCTAAGAATCGGTTTGTGGTACCCTCGCACTGATGACTTCAACCTTGTAGGCTACTCAGACTCTGACTATGGGTGTTGCAAAATTATGCTAAATCTACAACTACTGGCTGCCAGTTCTTTGGCGCACGTGGTAGTGTAAGAAGCAAACCACAGTCGCTCTCTCTACTTGTGAAGCAAAATACGTTTCAGCTTCTGGTTGTTGTTCGCAAAACTTGTGGACACAACAGAAGAGAGACTATGGATTGAAGTTTCTTAACACGCCAATATATGTAGATAATGAGGCTGCCATTAACATAACTAAAAATCCAGTTCAACACTCTAAAACAAAGCATATAGAGATACGACATCACTTTATCCGTGATTGCTGCCAGAAAAAGTTGATTCGTATTGAAAAACATCCACAGTGATGAACAAAAGGCTGATTTTTATACAAAACCATTTGATCGAACAAAGTTTCAATATCTTTTGAAATTATATGGGATGAAAGATCTTTCATCAGGGGGAGCAAAGAGTGTGAAGCCGAGATGGATGACGATTTGAAGTAGACCTCATCGATTTGTCAATTTTTTTTTCAAGTTCTTTCTTTAAAACCCATAAATCCAAAAATATGTTTTTGATTTTAGGGAGAGAAATATGTTGGTGCACTTGTGTCTGTACTTTGTCTGTATTTTGTCTGTATACGAAACGATGTCTTGTTAGTCTTGTAAGTTTGACCAAGTCAACTATCCTCCTAGTTTGACTTGGACAAACAGTCAACATTATGTTTGTTAGTTGCTGGGTCGAAGGATGGTCATCGAAGGATCACTTATATCCTTCGATGATGATGAGCTCGATAGATGGACCTTCGATGGATGGACCACGAAAGATCACATCTTTCGTGGTGCATCTGGATCGTTCGAGCTAATTCTGGTCGATAGATGATCCTTCGATCATCCTATCTGATCCTTCGAACGGACCAGCTGTGTTGGGTATAAATACCCGTGTGTTGTGTTCATTTCATAGTTAGACACTCAGACAGATAAGGAACACACACACACACTAGAGAGAGTTTGCAAGACTGATTTGTAAACATTGAGCTGTAACTGGACCTTTCATACGTTTAATACAAGTGGTGTTAATCGTTGAACTTTGCGTGTCGTGTTATTGCGTGTTCTATCTCGGTTTGCTATTTCGGTTGGATTCCGCACAACCGGAGTGGTTCGTATACAAGGATTAGGCGACTAGATCCTCCCCTAGCCGGACCTACAAGTGGTATCAGAGCCTTGGCTCTTCTCCTTGTTAAAACCGAGTGTTTTCGGGTGTTTTCCGGGTGTTTGAAGTTTATATTTTCTGGAAAACCGGGCTGTTTTTGCTTGGTGTTTTGTTGAAAACCTTGTTGTTCATCATGTTCTCATGTTAGTTTTCGGTTTTCATTAAACATTTTAGCAAAATCTTGTGTTTGGAAGTTTAAATTTCATCGAAAATTTATAAGTGTTCTTAAAGTTTTCATAGTGTTCTTCATAATATTACACTCTTTGATCTTAAAAAATTTGAATATTGAAAGTGTTTGTGTGTTGGGAAGAGTATTTTGATTAAAATATTGGACATCATTGCTTGTTTGGTGAAAAACCTGCATGTTCAGACCTGAAAGATATGGTCTGAACATACTTTCTACCGAAAGTTCTCACCAACCCGTCAACTTTTTCACCAACTTGTCACCGTTTGTCAACTGTGTCAGAACCGTTCGATAGATATCCTTCGAACTCGAAAGACCATCTTTCGATCAGTGGAGGTTCGATAGATCATCATCCTTCGAACCAAGGAATCATTTCGAAACATTCATCTTTCGGTCTACTGTTCATTTTCGAAAGACAAGGATCCTTCGATTGGGGAGTCTTTCGAAGTCATCTTTCGAAATCATCTTTCGGTGTACAGTACTTTTTCGAAAGATAAGGATCCTTCGGTTGGAGAATCTTTCGAAAAACATTGTTCGAAATTCAACAGAGATCCTTCGAACCCTGTTGATCCTTCGAACAGGTGTTGATCTTTCGATAATTAGTCTGTTTGTGTTTAACAGTTTGTGTTTTTCAATTCTTTCGACAGGTATCCTTCGGCTGATTAAAGATGAATCCAAGGTGGAATACTTTGGTAAATACAGATATGTATTTTGGTACTCCGTCATCTTCCGCACCGGTATCTTCACAAGCTAATGCAATTTCTACCGGTCAATGGGCATTTGTATCAAATCAAGTTCCAAGTGTTCAAAGCATTCTTTTAAGCGAAAGCGAAACTGGAAGTTTGAATAGACCTCCAAAGTTGATGCATTTATATGAATATCCAGGATGGATTGATAGATTTCATACATACGTTCTTGGTCAAAATACAGAATTGTGGTTGCGGTTCATCACAGATTTCGATCAAACAATAGAGGTTGCCGCATCATCTGCTGCTACGTTTGCAGATCTCACGGAAGATCAGAAGAAAGTCTATGATCTAGAAAAGAAGGCATACGCCATTCTCACTCAGGCCTTAAGTAAAGATATCTATCATCAGTTCGTCAGTTATAAGACTACAAAAAGGTTGTGGGACGCGTTGAAAACAAGGGGCGTGGGAAATGAAGCGACACGTCAACTGAGAAAAGAACTGCTAAAGAAAGAGTTTGATGGCTTTACTTGTATGGAGAATGAGTCGTTGGGTGATTTGACAAGTCGATTTAATCACTTGTTGACTGAATTGACAAATTTCGGGGTTGCTACAACTCCTGTAGAGATTGTGAAAAGGTTTGCAGATGCATTGCCACCTCAGTGGAATACATTCTTGGAAATCATGAAGTACAATGGTACTTTAGCTACAACGAGCTTCAACGACTTTGTTCAAATTCTAGAAAACAAGAATCAGGAAGAAACTCTGAAGGCAAAAAGAATTCCCGTGCCTCAAAATCCTGAAATGTATTTTGGAACCTCTAGCACCTCTACAAAACCCTCTTCGCATGCTCCAATTCAGACAGCATTTGTGACTAGCACTGACATGTATGGCAATACTATCCAAGTGCCGGTTCCTCCAAAGACAGACATGTATGGAAATCTGCTGGAACCAGTCCCTCAATCAGCACCACAACAGCAACGACCTCTCAGACCAACTGATATGTTCGGAAATCCTTTACCAACAACAGACATGTATGGGAATCCGCTTCCTCCTCAACAGCAAGCTTGTTATGGAAGCACATCATCTGCTGGTCAGCAATCAAAGCCAGATACAGTACGGCTCGACACCTAAAGTCAGTGTGGAAGTAGCAAAGGAACACATGGAGCTGCTAAACACTGTGGTGAGCGCATACTGTGGATTGGTGGAAGGTCAGATTGGTAATATTAATCTGACACAAGAAGACTATCAGCAGATTGATAAAGAGGAGATGGAGATGATGGACATTAAGTGGGCCTTTGCCAGTGCTGTTAGGCGAGCAAAGGATTTCATGGAAAGAACAGGCCGAACCAGCTTGGAAAGCAAGAAAGACACCAAGTATGGGTTTGATAAACAGGCTGTTAAATGCTTCAACTGTGGTGAACGTGGTCATTTCAAGCGTGAATGTACAAGGCCATCTCAGCATGGGAACCAGAATCCTTTCCGAGGTCAAGGCAACAGGGCAAATCAGAACCAAGGAAGGAACAATGAACGAACACTGGTGCCTGTCAATAACCAGAGTCAAGCAGGACCATCTAATGCCAACCAGGCACTTGTGGTTCAGGTAGATGAAGGTTGTGATTGGTCAATCCAGTTGGGAAATGATGCACCTGATGGAACAGCTTGTTTTGCTGAAGTGGTTAATGATCTTAAACACGCCAGTGGTGGAGAATCTTCCACCAATGGTGTTGAATCTTCTGAAGATGAAGACAGCTCCGGGTACAGTGGAAGTTCAGATGAAGAGTCCTCTGCTTCAGGCAATGATCAGGAAGATGACACATCAACTGCATCAGTTAATGCAGACATTGATGAACTTTTGGAGGAAGCTGCAGCAGGAATTCAAAGAAGATCTATTTTGGTGGATCAAGCTGCTTATTCTTCGTCTTCTCTCCATTCAGCCTTTATGGCGAATGTCGACAGTTCATCAAGTCAGGTATGTGTCGACGAACCCACTTCTGTTAGCTGTAATAACTGTGATAGATTGCATGTTAGATGTGCTGATTTGGAAGCAAACATGTCTGAGTTGCAAGGCAAACACGATGCTTTACAAGCTAGTTTGTTTGAATTGCAAGACAAACATGTTTCTGTGAATGATAGGTGGTGTGAATTGCAAAGCAATCACAAGGCTTTGCAGGAGAAATATGATGTGACATTCATTCATAATTAGAAATTAACAGTGGATCTTTCAAAGTGCACTGAAGCCAACATGTTTTATGAAAACCATGAAAAGGAATTTAAAAGGATGATTGAAACATTAAAGAAAGATAAAACAGAACTGACAAAAATGGTTTCCAGAAAACAAACTGACATTAATTTGTATATCACTCGTCTTGAGGTGATGCAAAAAGAAATGGCTTGTGTTAAAACAGAAAGTGAGGCGATCCGACTCAAGTTAGATAGTTATTTAAGTTCTAGCTATGTGTTGGATCACATCATTGATGTTCAGAAAGAGAAAAAGGATGTCACATGCATAGGTTACAAGAAATGTCCACCACCCGTGAGAAACAATTTTGATGCTTTGCCTGATGAGGAGTATAGGACTCACTTTGAGCCATCTGTTCCTTTGGACGTTGAGGAATTTGCAGCAGGGCTCGGATACAAGAAAGAAGTATCGTCAGATTCAGATGTGTCAGCAGATACATTTGTAACTGCTGAACAGAATCAGGATCCTCCGGTGGTGGTTGAGGATGTTGATTCCTCTGATGATGAGTCTGATGATACTGATTCGGAAAAGTCTGATGCAGTAATCAAAGAAGAGGACATACCTCTTGAGAATCATATCCTATGTGATCCTCCCACAAAACCTGCTAAGACTGTTCCAACCGAGTCCACATCTGCAAAAGAGTCGGAGAGTGTGGATTTGCTGTACACTCTTGTTGGTGATGATAAAATCTATTCAGACAAAGATTTTCCTATTAAAAATGTTAATCAATCTTTAATCAGTAAAGTCTTTGAAAATTCTACAAGTAAGTTTTTGGGAAAGACAGGACCACATGTTACAGTCACACAGTGTCCTCCTATCCCAAAGGCTGAAGTTAGAAAACAATTTGGGAATAAGAAATTACCAACAGTGGAAAAACAGCAAAATCATACCAAACCCAAAGGTAAGACACCGGCTCAAGATCAAAAGAAGCCGAATCAGAAGAAGAAGAAGAATGTGAACTTTGTGAAATCTAAGGGTACGGACAAAATTGCAAAGTTTGAAAATCAATCTAATTTAGATTTTGTCCAAAAAGCAACTGTGATGAAAAGGAATGAACCAAGTTGTTCAAAACCTAGTGCCTCGGGATCACAAAGTTCATCATCGGCAAGACGACCACATGATACTTCGGGGTTTGTTGAACGAAGATCATGTTTTGAATGTGGAACAATCGGGCATATTGTTCGAAATTGCCCGTATCTTCATAAACAAAAAGGCATAGTTGATGATCCCCGTGGCCCAACTGACCGCAAGCGATCTGTTTCTGTAAAACAAGATCCTCGACTCATAAGAGAAAGGGAAAAGAAACAGAAACGTCAACAGGTCAAGAAAATTGAAAAAGCAATTAAAACCGATGTGGCTCAAAAACAATCTGTTTCTGTCAAACCAAACAATTTAAAAACTTCAGACAATCATGAAGTTAAGTTTTTAAAGAATAACACTGGTATAACAAAACAGACTTGGAAACCAAAAACGGTTACTGAATCAGGGGGACCATCACAATTTCCGAATCATCAAAAGGTGGAAGTTATTGTTGTTGATAAAAATGGAAGACCCAAGACCACAATGGCTTGGGTCCCCATCTCCAACTAATCGATTGAGTTTATGTGCAGGGTGTTCCAGGAGGAACTATCAGTAGTCATTGGATTGTTGATAGTGGGGCATCCAGGCACATGACAGGCGACATGAAGCTTCTCTACGACGTCAAATCTATTAGAGGAGGTTATGTTGCTTTTGCTGGAGATAAGGGCGGATATATAACGGGTGAAGGAATGATTTCCAACAGGGTTGTTAGCTTTGACAAGATCAACTTTGTGCAACAACTTGATCACAATCTTCTTAGTGTTTCTCAAATTTGTGACAAGCAGTTCTCAGTACACTTTGATGCTAATGGATGTTATGTGCTGAAACCCGGCTTCAAAATTCCAAAAGAATGGATTCTCTTGTCGGCTCCAAGGATAAATGATCTGTATGTCCTTGATATGAGCCAAGCTATCACAACGTCTGCACAAGCAACTTGTTTCGTTTCCAAAGCCACAGAAAAAGACACAATCTCCTGGCACAGACGAATGGGTCACATTCACTTACGCAAAATGAATCATTTGGTATCAAATGAATTGGTGAATGGTGTTCCTCTTAAAAACCTCCATCTTCAAGACGTCTGTGTCTCGTGCCAGAAAGGAAAACAAACGAAGAAGCGACACCCTACAATGAAAGTCAACACGGTGGCTGTTCCTCTTGAACGATTGCACATGGATTTGTTTGGTCCTGTCAAGCACAAAAGTATTAGGAATGATCAATATTGCCTCGTGATAACTGATGATTATTCAAGATTTTCTTGGGTGGCGTTCATGGCACATAAGAGCGAAACCTTCGGTGTTATCAAAAACTTGATCATTCAGATTGAGAATCTTTACAACTTGAAGGTTAGACGGATACGTAGCGACAATGGTACTGAATTCAAAAATCATGCCATGGCGGAGTTTTGCACTTCAAAAGGTATTCTTCACGAATTTAGTGCAGCTTATACTCCTCAACAGAATGGCGTCGCTGAACGTAAGAACCGCACATTGATCGAGACTGCTAGGACTATGTTGGTAGAGTCGCAGCTACCCATTCCATTCTGGACTGAAGCTGTGTCCTCTGCATGCTATACGTTGAACCGAGTCCTTACAGTCAAAAGGCACAACAAGACCTGCTTTGAGCTTATCAACAAACGGAAACCAGACTTGTCTTATCTTGAACCGTTTGGAGCTCCATGCACAATAATCGATCCTAATGGAAAGTTTGGGGCAAGAGCAATTGAGGGATACTTTCTTGGGTATTCCACCCCTAACTTAAGAGTCTGGAATCTAGAGACTAAAAGGGTCGAGGAATGGTCTGAAGTCAGAGTACAAAGGCACACTTTACCAGTCAGAAATCCTGGTCAGCCTTGGATGTTTGAGTACGATGACTTTTTCAATTCGATCAATGTTGAAGCAGTTGAAGAAAATGCTGCAGCAAGGATGTTTTTCGAGAGTGACATTGCAACAGATTCACCGTTGGTTCGTCCAATTCTTGTCAATCAAGAACCATCTTCGGTGAACAATAATGCTCTCGACAATGAGGATTTTCACGATGCTTCCGAATTGAACGAATCTTCAGAGGATGATGAATTTCTAGATGCAGATCAAGAAGCTCCAGCAACAGCAGTACATGGTACTTCAGAGGGTACACCTCCAGTGGATGTCCCTAGAACAGCTGAAACTTCTGCATCATCCTCTTCGTCAATTCCGGGCCTTGAATTGATTGTTGATCTGAATCTCAACAATCTGGGTACAAATATTCCAGTTCAAGATAATCCAGAAACAAGGATTCATAATACCCATCCTCAACAAAACATCATAGGAAATGTACAAAGTGGCGTTCAAACAAGAAACATGTTGCGAAACAACAACAATGCAGGCTTGTATGCAACTATCCGAGAATCTGGTCAACAAAATGATTGGTCTTTCGCGTGTTATGTCTCACAGGAAGAGCCAAGAACTTGGAAAGATGCTTTGAAAGATAGCTCATGGGTTGAAGCGATGCAGGAAGAACTGCAACAATTCCAGAAGCTTGGTGTCTGGAAACTCGTAGAGAAACCTGCTGGTTACAAGAAGATTGGTACCCGTTGGGTGTTTAAATGCAAAAAGGACGACCGTGGGATTGTTATCCGGAACAAAGCACGATTAGTCGTTCAAGGTTTTCGTCAGATTGAAGGGATCGACTACAACGAAGTGTATGCACCTGTTGCACGTCTAGAAGCCATTCGGATTTTTCTGGCTTATGCTTCATTCAAAGGTTTCAAGGTATACCAGATGGACGTGAAAAGTGCATTCTTACATGGTGTGGTAGAAGAAGAGGTGTACGTCGAACAGCCTCCAGGTTTTGAAGATCCTATCCATCCCGATCGGGTTTGGTTGCTCAACAAAGCTCTCTATGGTCTTCATCAAGCACCGCGAGCTTGGTACGCAACCTTATCTAATTATCTGCTGGAGAATGGGTTTCGCAGAGGTCTTATCGACTGTACTCTTTTCATCAAAGAACAAGATGGAGATCTTCTACTGGTTCAGGTATACGTTGATGATATTATATTTGGGTCTACTAATGATGTTTTGTGTAGGGATTTCGAGCGTGTAATGCAGGATAAATTCGAGATGAGTGCTATGGGGGAAATGACTTTCTTTTTGGGCCTACAAGTACAACAAACCGAGTCTGGGATATTCATCCATCAGACTAAATATGTTGGTGACATCTTGAGCCGGTTCCAGATGTCTGATGCAACGCCCATTGGTACCCCATTACCACAAAATCACGGAATTACTCAAGACTTGAAGGGACAAGATACTAGCCCCTCATACTACCGCGCGATGATTGGATCCCTTATGTACCTCACAGCATCAAGACCAGATATAATGTACCCAACGTGCCTGCTTGCCAGATATCAAGTCAACCCGAAGGCCTCACATCTTGCAGCTGTAAAAAGGATTTTTCGTTATTTGAAGGGTTACCCTGACACCGGTCTGTGGTACCCTAGGGATAATAACTTTGACTTGATCGCATTCAGTGATTCTGATTTTGGCGGATGCAAAATCGACGGCAAATCCACAACGGCTGGATGTCAGTTTTTGGGAAATCGCCTAGTCACATGGCAGTGCAAGAAGCAAACGTGCGTCGCTACATCAACATGCGAAGCTGAATACATTGCTGCCTCAAGTTGTTGCTCCCAAGTCCTATGGATCCAACAACAAATGCGTGATTACGGTTTTGAATTCCTAACTACTCCTATTTACGTTGATAATTCTGCTGCCTTACAGATCACTAAAAATCCTGTGCAGCATTCAAAGACTAAGCACATCGACATTAAGTATCACTTCATACGTGATTGCTTTGAGAAAAGGCTAATCGATGTTGCTTACGTCCACACCGATGACCAACGTGCCGACCTTTTTACCAAAGCTTTTGACAAATCAAGATTTGACTATTTATTACTGGTAAACGGCGTTAAGGTCAAGCAAGAGTAAAACCAACATCGGAAAATCATTTTTGTAAATATCTTTGTGTTTTAAATTTATCTTAGTTTGTTGATTTTAGGGGGAGTAAATCAAAAAAAAATTGAAAAATCCAAAAACATTGAAAAATTTCAAAAACACAAAGACAATAGAAAAACAAAAATGAGTTTCCTGGCGAGCAAAAGAGAAAATGATAGTACATCAGTGGTCTGTCTAAACCTCTTTATACCTTAAATGAAAAACGATAAGCAGCTCTATATAAGATGTATCGGTAGGCTCACAATCATTTTAAAGTGTGCAGGGTGATATAAACCTTAAATCGACTGAAGACTGGGTGGGAACCATTCATTGGCATATGGTCTTAGTACCGAAATTTCGTTTGAGAGATTGCCGAGGTTCTGAAATATTCGGTCTTTATGCTGCTTATCATCTGGGTATCATGGTTGTATCTTTTACCGAAAAATAACGGGGACGCAAGTCTAGATCTTCCATGATACTATACATACGTGTACATACTGCATACGACCTCAATAAGTGATAAACAATCACATGTCCCCAAATAAGTGATAATATATCACAAATTCTTTCCGGGAGTCAAGTTCGTCTCTCTGCTGTACGAAAGTACTGACCTGTTCACGGACTTGCTCCTGTGCCCTCATGCATCGAAAATCAAGTTCCTCATCAATAAGTGATTCTATCACATAGGGCTTGTTTTCATATCAAATAAGTGAGAATCTCACATCATATACGGTCAAACAGATGATAATCGGTATACTCACCGGTAAGATGAACCCTCGTGCATACCTTGATACGGGAATGTGTCGTGATGTGGATGAACACCGGTCGGTAAGTATAAATTATACCTTAACGTATCCCCTCGCCATGATTACATCTGATAAGTTGAGCTTAAGTGGACAACAATACCGATAATTGTTATAGGATGCTTATCTTAATGTTAACTAATTGAACAACAAGAGCGTTTTGGCATGACCGTACACTGATATGATTCTCTTACCCTCGAAACTCGCAAAAAGAATGCCTGTAAATATTTATTTAATGCTTTCAGTTTTCGCATCTTTGTATATATTTATTTACTGCTTTCTGTCCTTACATTTGAAATATTCAAAAATGCCAAAAAGATTTTATTTCTATCTTAATTTCGATCGTACGATGTTGGAGCTCGAGTCTTCGTTACCTGAAACCTGAACGAAAACCGAAAATGGCTAAATCTTCATAAACGGTCGAAATTTGCAAGTTTTTGAAAGTTAAAATTGAAATTGATAAACTTTGTTAAACTTTCAAACTGTCGGATGGTGTTTGCTTAAACAATGGTCACATGTGTGTTGTTTGTTTATGATATTCCAAGCGGTTGTTCTCATTACGCGTTTAGATTTCTTGCATGTGCAGATTCTAAAGGCTAGGAGAACATGGTCGATGACAAGCTTCGGAATGAAGACACGACGTGAAGGCACTCAAATGATGAAGATGATCGAGTTGCCGCTGACCACCATCATCAACACCACAAGGATCTCACTTCATAAAGATCAAGTCATTCACGAGCATAACTCAAGGGGGAGCTTATGTTAAGGGGGAGTTTGTCAACACACTTCCTACATGAAACGGGGAGTTTGTTGGTACACTTTCTGCTTTCAAGACGTGAAGACTTTGAAGATCCTCCGACATTGAAGACGTGAAGAGACGTCAAAGACTTGAAGACACGAAGAACCTACAAGGTTTAAGAACGAGATCGAGACAAAGCTACAGCGACAAAGCTACAGCCAAGGGGGAGTTTGTTGGTGCACTTGTGTCTGTACTTTGTCTGTATTTTGTCTGTATACGAAACGATGTCTTGTTAGTCTTGTAAGTTTGACCAAGTCAACTATCCTCCTAGTTTGACTTGGACAAACAGTCAACATTATGTTTGTTAGTTGCTGGGTCGAAGGATGGTCATCGAAGGATCACTTATATCCTTCGATGATGATGAGCTCGATAGATGGACCTTCGATGGATGGACCACGAAAGATCACATCTTTCGTGGTGCATCTGGATCGTTCGAGCTAATTCTGGTCGATAGATGATCCTTCGATCATCCTATCTGATCCTTCGAACGGACCAGCTGTGTTGGGTATAAATACCCGTGTGTTGTGTTCATTTCATAGTTAGACACTCAGACAGATAAGGAACACACACACACACTAGAGAGAGTTTGCAAGACTGATTTGTAAACATTGAGCTGTAACTGGACCTTTCATACGTTTAATACAAGTGGTGTTAATCGTTGAACTTTGCGTGTCGTGTTATTGCGTGTTCTATCTCGGTTTGCTATTTCGGTTGGATTCCGCACAACCGGAGTGGTTCGTATACAAGGATTAGGCGACTAGATCCTCCCCTAGCCGGACCTACAAAATATGTTGTGAAAAATACAAAAACATATAAAATTTGAAAAGTACGAAAACATAGAAAAAGACAAAAAATCGAGTTTTCAAAAGAGGAAATGATAGTACATCAGTGGACTATCACGACATGCAAAAGAAATGTATTATCAAAAAGTGTTTAAACAGTGTCTCAGTGATGTTGTGCAAGTAGACTTCGCACATTTAGTAAATTGTTTTCGAGATATAAATATAATGAAACTTCTTAACTAGTGGTTTAACATCTCTCGGATTTATGGTCTTAGTACACCGAAATTTCGTTTGAGAGATTGCCAGATTCTGAGATACTAGGTCTTTATAACTAGTTGATATCTGGGGGTATTTTTCCAAGTTTTTATGATTTTGTGTCGGCAATGGACTAGAACTTGTAGAATACTTTTGCTTTAAACCCTAAACTGTATCAAAATTGAAAGTATCCAAAGATCTGACAATTGCAGTCAAAAGATTCCAAAATATGGAACACCACTTTTAAGTCGAGCCTTCATCTCTTTGTCTGTACGGTGGTACTAACCTGATCTCTCAAGGACTCACATAACCTAGACACAAATATCAATTAGGTATATTCACCTGTAAGATAAAATCTAGGGAATCTTGATAAGGGAGTATATTCTGAGGTGGGTAACACTATTAAGTCAACTTCTAAGACATCTAATTATAGTATCTTGAAACAATTGAACTTTGTGTAGAGGTTTAAGAGGACAAATATAGTAACAATCTAAGTGAACTTGTTTAAAACTTAAAGTTTAATCAGATCAACGGTGTGGATGATAAGTCTCAAAAACTGATATGATTCTCTTACACAAACTCACAAAAATGTCTGTAAATAAGTTTGTACATAGCTATTTCATTTCAGAAACCAAAAGATTTTCAATATGTTTTAGCATAAACTTTGGTAAAATACAAAAAGATTTTATTTCATCTTATTTTTTACTACCATGATGGAATGCTGATAATCAAAGTCTGAAGTTGCTGAACAAAAACTGAGAAACAACGGGTTGGGAGTTTATCTGAAATGAGAAAATGTTTTGAAGTGATTACAAGTTCATTAATTTGAAACTTAAAATTAATAGAAAACATCAGTTTATTCATAAAGTGTTCAACCAAGGTCATTAACTTAGACATGGTAGACAAATCAGGTAACCACGGTCATTAACTTAGACTAGGTTAACTTAGTGGGTTGCTAAATTAGTAAAATGTTTGAAAAATTTAAAATTTGAAAAACAAAACTGGTTACCTCCGCATGAAGGCACACCTTCGCATGGAAGTAATCATCTTCACACCAAGGGAGTTACACTCGCACGAAAGAGAAACTGAGAGCCTATAAAAGCTCCTTTGTACCAAGATAACTTCATTCGCACAAAAACTTCCTTTGCACCAGTTTAACTTTTTAAGAGAATTTGATTTCTATGTAACGAAGTGTTGTCCAAATTGACCTATGGGTGTTGATTAGCGCAACACTTACTATAGGGAAGGTATAAAATACAATAATTGAACCTAACATTGAACGAATCAGACCTTTAAGAAAAAAAAACTCAGATCTGTGCAATTTGAACGGTCAAATGTAAAAATTGAACTCATAATCATGTAAATCGGCGTTGTTAGGATCTAATAACATCATCAATTTGAACAAAACATGTAAAAATCAAGGATTTGAAAAATGATGTTTCATACGGATGTAACTACCTTCGTACGAAGGTATCATATTTCCACGAATGTATTTACCTCCAAACAGATATAAAGGTGTGTTGTAATATTGATCACCTTCGCACTAAGGTAAATGTTGTTAGGTAAATTCTTTTATACCTTCGTACGAAGATAGACACATCCGTACCAAAAGTTTATACATCCGTACAAGACACCTTCGCACCAAATTTTTAGCAATTTTAAAAAAATTTCTTAATGTAGATTGTGTTGTGTTTGTGCAGGAGAAAGTATTGAATTTTGATCCGAAGTACAATATGTGTTGTGTGCTCGATAAGAAACTATCAAAGATGAAACCGTTTGAACCTATCTTGGAATTTATGGAACGTATTCAAATAAAGAAGGCACTAACGGATCAACACAAAGCTTATTGATCACATATTGAGCTGTTTTGGGATAATGCAAAATTCATTGCAGAGCCTTTAGCTGTTCATTCAATCGCAAAAGTCAGAAATGAGGATAAGGAGGTTATTATCACTAAAGATCTTATAAGGAGAGTTTTAGATTTTAAAGATAATTCAAATGATCCAATGGATTATCCGGAGCGTATGGTTAAAGGATGTTTATACCGGATGGGTTATGTTGGATATGTCAATGATACAAATTTTTCGAAAGCAAACATCTCTAGGCCATATATGTTTTTTATACACTCGGTGATTCACGCCATGGGGCACAAGAAGGGTGGATTTGATTTGTTGGTTAATTATCAGATGTGCATGATTGTTGCTTTAACTTTGAATCTTTCGTACAACTTCACTAGATTGATTTTCGAACAAATGAAAGCACACATTATTAAAGAAATATTTCTTCAGTATCCGAGGGTTGTTCAGGTGATGTTGGATGATTTTATACCTAATCTTGAAAAGTAGAGTCCGATGAGCTGCCTTTAGAACATATGACAAATTTGTCATTGGACCGAATACAGCAGTATGTGTCAAAAACTATTCCTCCTTTCAAGAAATTCTTTGGATGCATAAAAGATAAAGATTATGTTATTCCGCCGGAGGGTAAGTGGAGGAAAGATGAAAGAAATTCTGATAACGAAGAGAGAAAATTGGAAGGGTTTGTTGCTAAATGGAGTAGGTGGTTTATAAAAGACGATCCATAGAAAAGAAAACGAAAGGAAGCAAGAAAGAAAGTTCAACAAAGAAAAGCTGCACGTACTTTGCTTTGTGATGAAAGAAGTGCTGAAGAGGAGGAGAATGTGAACATAAATGCCAAGGATGAAGTAGTTTCTACTACTTCAGATAGAGAATGGACTGAAAAGAGTACTGCAGACACAACTGAGATTGCAGGAAATATAGAAAAGGAAGCTTTCGGAGATGCTTTAGGAAGTCATGCTGATTCTGAAGAAACAGAAAGTGATGAGGATATTCCGGTTACTAAAAGATCTTTACATGATCCTAGAGAGATGGTTGAACAAAAAGCTGCTAAAAGGAAGAAGCGTTTTGCTAAAAGTGATGATGATCTTTATGTTCCTTCAGACCCAGAAACTTCAAAGAAGGTGACAAAAAGAGTTAAGAGTAAAATTGTTGATCTTAGCAAGAAAAAGACTAGATCTCCATTGGCAAAAAGAGTTCATAAAAGAATTCAAAAATCATCAAAGAAAACAACTACTGGAGCTGAACCAGTGCTGAGAAAGTTATGCCATCTGTGGAAGAAAAAGTTGAAGTAGAGAATGTAATTCCAATTCAAACTCCCACAATATCACAACAACATCCAACAATACCTGTTCCACCAATTCCACCACAATAACAACCACCACCACAACCATCACCTCATTCACAATCACGATCTTCAACAAAACAACGATCTCATCTGACACGTCCTTCGTTCAAAGACACTGGTCATATATTTTATGATGAGTTTATAGATTCGATGGGTACGATGAATTTAGATTTTCTTGATGATGCAAATGATAAGAAAATAAAGGAATAGGAAATCAGGATCAAGTTTCTCGAAAATGATCGTGAAAAGATGGAAGCTGTGATTGCAAGTCTTGTTTGTGAGAATGATCGTTTGAGAAAACTTACAAGTGATCTAGAAGCAGATAAGAAGGTTAAAGATCAAAAGTTGAAAATTATGTACAAATTATTAGAGAAGAAAATGGAAATAGACTTTGAAGCTGAATTTAATCAGATAGATATTGATGAAGCTAAGGCTAAAGTTGATGAAAAAGCACGAAAAGCTGCTGCTGAGGCAGAAATGGCAAGTAAAGACAAAGGCATTGGAAAGATTGATGCTATGCCAGAGATTATATCTGAGCCTGAGAAAGAGATAGAACCTGATATGGATATCTCAAAATTCATTCTTATCGATGGACTTAAAGATGTTCCGTATGAACAAGAGAAAGAGAAAGAGGATGAAGAGAAAGAAGATGACGAGCACTTAGATATTGAAGCTGAAGGTCCTGATCATGATGATGATAAGGGTGATGATGATGAAAACAATCAAGGTGGTACTGGAATGGTTGTATATCAAGCTAAATATTCTGGAATTGGTGATTATTATGATTATATGAATGATAGTGCAAATCAAGAAGATGATGCAGACATAGAGGGGGAGCAAATGATGATTCTGTACACGATGCAAAGAATTCAGGAATCTTCACATACGTTACTCCTCTAACAGTTGTTCCTGCAATTCAACATAGAACGATATATCTTGAACATGATGTAAAGGAATGGGAATTTATACATAATTATACTAAGGAGGAGATTGTGAAGATGATGGGTGTTGATGAAAATTAATTTATTTTTTTATTTTGATGAAGAGCTCAACAATATCAACAACACACTACCTGATGATTATGTTTTCAAATATATTCTGGAGGCTATTGAATATAACAATGTTGTCATGGAAGATGATTCAAATGATGAACGGGTTAAGTATTCGGGAGAAGGGACTGATGATTTCCCAACATTCCAAGAAGTGTTTGATGAAGAAACAAACAATTTATTGAAAAGAAAAATAGAAGAAGTAACCAAGAATGGTGAGATTCCGAGAATGAGCAAAGAAGAAATCAGAGAAGCTCGGAAGACCTGGTTTAAAGATATGCCTAGAGAAAGGAACTTCAAAAGATCACTGGCGTTCTTCACGAGAAATCCAGACGTATCATTGGGAGATATTCTTATTTGGGGCTGGATTCGAGAGTTAAACGTATTTGCAATTAAAAGAGAATTTGGAGTTCAATACTTCCGATATTTATCTGATATCAAAACTCTATCGTGGTGGGACGCACAGGAATCGTGTCAAACCAAATGCAACTTCCAGGCGAAACCGGGTGATCAGAAATTGTGGAAGCTTATCATATATGAAGCCAGGAATGGTTTTAACAATTGGAATTCACATTATCAGAAGAAGATTACAAAGATCGATCCAGTTACACAAATGCCAGATATTACTTTGATGGTCAAACATCCACGAGCAATACTCGAACGAGATTTTCATTCAGATTTTAAATGGTGGCAGTATGATGAAATGACAAGCGGTAATTGTATTAAATTCTGATGGTGTTTGGAGAGCTATAAGGATTTTAGATCCTATGTGGATGGTGAACTTATCGAAGAAATATATTGAATATTTATACTACAAGAAGATATGTTATAAAGCTCAAGACAAAATACAGGCTATGTAGCTTTAGAATGTTATCAAAATCTGCTACGCCTATGACATCAATTCAGGAAAGATGTGGGAACACAAAATGGAGGGATTTGGAAAGAAAGGAGTTTCTGAAAGACATAAAGAAAGAAGAAAGGATTGAGGCAATCATGAAGAAAGCGTCGATCAGAAGATTTCAATTCATTAACAAGCCAACTCCTACAGATCAAGCTCCAATGTCTTATGAAGTGCTGAAACGTCAACGACCGATGAAGTATTTCTTTGGGCGTTAGAAGATTTTAAAGTCACCAAGAATTTTGAAGACCGATCGAGACTGCGACAACATCCAAGGGGGAGTTTGTTGATGCACTATGTCTGCTGCCTACGTCATCGAGTCGTGTCTATAATAGGTTTGAATGTTAGACTATTTGATTGTGAATTGTATTGTTACCTCCGTACGAATGTATTAGTCTGTGTGGAGGAAGTTAGTCTGCACGGAGGTAGTTAGTCCGTACCGAGGTATCACTAGTTCGCACGAAGGTAAGACGTTTTAGTATAAATAGACGTGTGGACTCAGTGTTAGAGAGTAGGTGTTTTTGCGGATTAGACGGCGAAGCTCTGTCCGTGTGTTTTCAGGATCTTGTAAACATTTCAACAATTAATGAAAACATAAAATTAAGTAGTCTTGTATTTGTCACCTAACTAAAATTGGATTCCGCACAATTTGGACTAGGTTAACAGATATTACATCAGAAGGATAAACAGTCCTCACAGATTTTGGGTGGTGACAGGATGGAGGTTGAGGCATTCAGCGGTGGAGGATTGTGGTGGACGACAGATAAGGGATTGTGACGGTGATGTAACGGTCGTCGTTGGATGTTGATGTGGTGAAGCAGTGGTGGTGATATGGATGGGGTATTTTAATATATTGTTTATATATTGTTTTTAATTGAAGGGTATTTTAGTTATTTCATCAAAACTTAACGGTTATATGGATGGGGTTAAAGGAAGTGGATTGTAGTTGTTACAAAAGTTAAAGTACAGGGACTGTTTTGACAATTTTTTAACTAATTGATTGTAATGGTTATTTTTAACAAAACATATGGACGAAAAATGTAATTAACTCAATAATTTAAGTCTTCAATTTAGTAGGAATAGATAACTGAGCTTCAAAATCATACACATTTATTTTTCTTTTGTAGAGCGTTTCAAACATCTTAGACATAAAAGCAAAACATATATTAGAACTTGGACTTCAAAAGAAATAATACATACATCTTAAAAAAAGAAACATTAATTAATGATGCTGTCGTTTGAACTTCATATGGTGAGAATACCTTTTACAGCTCGACCATTCTCAGCATCTTCTCGATCTCATCATTTGACAGATTTCCACTATTTGCAACCACAATACTTTTCTTATTACCCGTGGATATTAACTCCGCAAGGACATGAAGGATGCCATTGGCATCTATGCTAAAGCAAATCTTCACTCTCTCTTTACCTGCACGGGCTTTTGGAACACCATATATAACGAAATCATCAAGAAAGATGTTGTCTTTAGTTTTGCTGCATTCACCCTGATACACACTCACTCCGATAGATTCTTGTTTATCTATTGATGTTACGTAAATCTTCTCTCTAGTTGTGGGTATAGGTGTGTTCCTTGGAATTATGAAATCCATTTCATCTTTCCGGACATGTATACCTATGCCTAGGGACAAAGGGGTTACATCTAAAAGAACCATATCCCTCACAATTTTATTGCCTTTACCACTTAACTGTGCAGCCAACACTGCTGCGCCATGAGCAACTGCTTCATCAGCATTAACACAGTTGCAAAGTTGTTTCCAATCAAACAATTCCCTCAACATTTCTTGAACCTTGGGAATGCGGGTCGACCCACCAACAAGGACGATATCATCGATATTATTTTTGTGTATCTTCCCATCACTTAAACAGTTTTTCACATGCTCCATGCACTTCTTAAAGAAACTGGCATTTAGCTCCTCAAACTTTGCTCTTGTGAATTTCATGGAAAAATCAATGCCTTCATATAGGCAATCAAGTTCAATTGAAGTTAGAGTTGTTGAAGATAGATCTCTCTTTGCTTTCTCACATGCAACTTTCAGTCTTCCCATGGCCTTTGCGTTTCCCCTAATATCTTTCTTTTCTCTTCTCTTGAATTCTAGTACACAGTGGTTAACCATCGCCATGTCAAAATCCTCTCCACCCAAATGAGTGTCACCCCCCACCGCTTTAACCTCAATGGCACCCTCCTTGCTGATAGTGAGAAGAGACACATCGAACGTCCCCCCACCCAAATCAAATATGAACACATTTTTATGTTGCTCGTGGTTTTTATCTACAAGCTTGTCCAGACCATAGGCTAATGCGGCCGCTGTGGGCTCATTAATCAAGCGCAATACTTTGAGGCCAGCCAGTGTACCAGCATCCTTTGTTGCCTTACGTTGCATGTCACTGAAATATGCAGGTACTGTAATGACTGCGTCTGTGACTGTTGTTTCTAGGACTGCTTCAGCAGCCACTTTCAAATTCTTCAGAATCATGGAAGATATTACTTCAGGCGAAAATTGCTTTTCTGCACCTTTATGTTCAAGTACAATGATTGGCTTATCTGAATCCCCCTCTATTACCTTAAAAGGCCATGACTCTTTGTCCTTCTGCAATCTGCTATCACTGAATCTGCTTCCCATCAAACGCTTTACATCTGAACATTAAATAAAAGGTTGGGTAAGTGAATGGTAAACCTAGGTTTTTACTGTGTGTTAAACATGCAAGTTGTTTATTAACTAGTGGATGCCCCGCTCGCGTTGCGGGGCGATGGCCGAATAATGAGCGAGTGTTAGGCATCTTATTGACACGAAAAACAATTAAATCGAGTCAACCAATTAAAACAAAACACTTTTATAGTTTTGATAAAAAAACTAAAACAATGGCAATATTGTAATTTTTAACTGAGGGAAAGTTGTATTTTTTGACTGGATTAAAATCGTAATTTGCCAAAAGCTAAAGTGATAGCAGTACTGTAAATTTGAATCAGGGGCAAAATTGTAAATTTTCACAGGGGCAAATTCGTAATTTTGAACTTGGCTTAACAACGTAACATAAATTTGAACTAAGGGCACAATTGTAATTTTAAGCTGGAGGCAAAACCACAATTTTATTTTCTACCGATGGCAAAATCGTAATTTTGAGTTGGGGGCAAAAGAATAATTTTATTTTGAACTTGGGAAAAAACGTAATTCTGAACTGAGGGCGAAATCATAATTTTTTAAACGGGGAAAATCACTTTTTTGATCTGAGGGCAAAATCGTATATTTTAGCTGGTGGCAAAAACAGAAGTTTATTTTGAACTGGGGGGCGAAAAGGTAATTCTGAGCTGAGGGTAAAACCACAGTTTTATTTTGAATCGAGAGAAAATTCGTAATTTTGAGCTTGAGACAAAAGCGTAATTTTATTTTGAGCTAGGGGCAAAAACCTAATTTTAAAATGTATATTAAATAATAAACTGGTTGGTCCCATGGGGGAGTGCCAGGCAAAATCGTAATTATTAATTGAGGGTAAAATCGTAATTTTGAGATGGGGACAAAAGCGTAATTTTATTTTGAGCTGGCGGCAAAACGGTAATTTTAAATAGTAGAAAAAACGTAATTTTAAAATAAATATAAAATAATAAATTGGTTGATTCAATAAGCTGGCTGACACTATTCCTCCGTTGGTAAATGCATGTATAGTAAATAAATAAATGAACATACCAAAAACAGTGTTGGTAGGATTCTTGGTGATTTGACTTTTAGCACCCTCACCTACTAAAAGCTCCACTTCGTTACCAGCAACACATGATGGGGTAACGTTGTTACCCTGTTCATTAGGAAAGATTTTGACACGGTTGTGCTGATCAGACCATGCAGCAACACAGGAGTATGTTGTTCCAAGATCAATGCCAATTGCAGTTGCTCCAACTTTTCTCGACATGATCAAAATATTTTGCTCTCTAAACAAAGAACGTGGAATTTATGCAGTACAGATTTTGGATCTGGAATAACGGAATATATAGCAGAAACTAAACTTCCAACTGGCCAAGTTGCATTGTTATTGGAAAAAGGGTAGAAAACCGACAATGACATTTTGTATTTGTGTCTGCATAAATGAAGATTCTATGACTTGGTTAACTCAGATAAATACAAATACGAATTAGATTAAAACTTATGGTTTTCAAAGTGGAATACCAAAGTAATTCAATATGTAATTCTTTAGTACATAAAGAGGAGTTTGAAATTTAAACTGGATCAAGATAATTCAAATTGGTGGAAATAAAGATGGCTAATTTATATAATTATGTTTATGGAGTTTTATTTGATACTTGATAGGTCAACTTAATTTGTTTTAATTAGTTATTTAATTGATGATTGAGTTATTTTTTTATGAATAGATTGTTATAGTTACCGTAATTACTAATTTTAATGTCATTTTATTAATTTCGTGAAATGACGTTAAAAGCGGGGGACGGTTAACCATGAATCATATGGTGGCGTTGATAACCGAAAGATGAGGTTGTACATGCACTAATCGGCCTAGTGCTGAGTGGGTTACGTGCCTTATGTCCAAGGCTTGATACAAAACTACTATGGAGCCGGAGGTCGCACCGGAAGCAGACTCTCTATTCCTACGGGGTAGAGGTAAAGTTCTCTATATCTTACCCTACTCAGACCCTACCTTAGTTTTGCTATTGATCGGATTTACTGAGCATGATGATGATGAGTTATCGTAATTATTGTATTTTCATAGATAAACATTTAAAGAGTGGTACAACGGTTTTTCTACAAAACCTATTGTTTGTGTGTGTGTGTTTGAGGCCAAGGGGTAAACCGAGAAGGTCGAAGATGGCTGGGAAAAAGAAGAGAAAAGAAAAAAGGAAAAAACATTTATTGATTTGTAGCAATGTTTGGAGGTTTGGCTATCAGTAACAGGAAGAAGGAGAGAGAGAGAGAGAGACTGGCAAAGTAATTAAGAGAGAGATCAAGGGTAGAAGCGATGAATATGTCTGGTATAACATTCAAATTAAAAGGAGATAAATGCAAATAAAAGGGGGTTTTTCCCTCCTAGATAAATTGGCAACGTGGATATGTGGTCTCTCATAAACCGGAAATGGTATGTCGTGTTTCAAATTAAACCCAAGAGTCGAGTTCCAATCTCATAATTATAAAATAAGAGTTTTTTTCCAAACTAGTGTTCTTGGAGAAAATATTTACCATTTTGATGTTCCTTTAAAAATATATACCATTTTGGTGTTCTCTAATTATTATTTTATTTTTAAATTAAAGAAGAATGGCTTTTATATGTTACCCCAACCTTTCAGTTAACTACGATGCATGCCAACGCTAAACACATCCCAAATCAGAATCCAATCTGGCGAAACAGAATTGGGTTTTAGAAGACAACTGAATGCCAGGAGTGAATAGATCAGTTGATACAATTTTAGAGGAAATCATCTCAACCTTATTTTCATGGTCACCATCAGGTCTAAGCACAAGGATTGCAATTGGGATAAGTGGATTTTGAATCCACTGTCATGTTTGTGATTCGATATTGTCTTCGGTTTTTTCGTTCTTGTTTCTGTGTTTTGTATTGTTCTCCAGCTCTTCGCTGGAGGCTTTTGTCTCTTTAATACATCTATTCTCGTCGTGCTGTTCGAGAAAAGAATTTAACGCCAATCGATTGTATCAGAATCTGAGCATTAGAATCATAATCACTTGAACAAGAATCAGAAGCAAACAGGAGCGGTTCAATCTCCGAATCAGGAGCTAACGTCATCTACGTTTTAAGGAAAGCTAATTTTAGTCTTTGCCAAACTGAACTTTTATTTGTGATTTCATATAATTTTACAGAAGTCTTTGAGTGGAATTTTTGGAAATTGTCTTCGATGACTCATAGCATATTATGAAATTCACAAAGTGTTCAAACAACAGGTTTCATAGAAATTTATAAATTTAATAAAAACAATTGTAGAGAATGAACTGTATAGAATTTATAAATTTATTCAAGACAATTCTTTTAGTTCATGTTAGAGATGCGTTGATTGGGAAAAAAACAAAAGAAAATAATTATAGCGAATTAATAAAAAACTAAAATGGGTTGATCAAAGAAAAAATAAATAAATATCGGATTGGTTGGATAAAACTGAAAAAAGTATAAAATAGTTAAAAAAAAAGAAAATGAATTGATTGAATATAAAATAGAATAGAAATAGAAAACAAATAATAAATGAAAAACACCATTTTAGTAAATAGTTTTCAAGGAAAACCAAAGTGGTAAATACTTTTTCCACCAAAACTACTTTGGAAAAAAACTCTAGAAAATAAACGATACTCAGAAGGGAGGGACATGGGGATTGGGGAGTGGCCGAACTCTATGAAAACCTTCAATCAAACTCCAGTTACGCTCCAATCAACCAGCTGTAGATTGGCTGGAGGGAGTGATGTTACACCCCGAGCAAGGTGGTTGGACGTATGACCGATTGATACAAAATATTACTTTAAGTATACACAGTGGAAGTAACAAAAATAATACAAGGCTCACATTATTTGCACACCTTGGTTGGCTTTCTACACACTTAGGTTTTACCTACGCTGCGTATAGACCTATACGCAGCGTGTATGGTTACCCTTCTACGCAGCGTATAGGTCTATACGCAGCGTAGGTAAGGGCAGTGACGGATCCAGTATTTTTTTCCAGTGGGTTCATTGTTTTTAAATGCTCCAATTTTATAACACCAGACCTAAAAATCTTGAATCGGTTCGATGGTTCGGGTCAGGTAAAGTTCATAACATAATAAAAATATCACATAATAAAAATAAGATACAATAATAAAAAAAACACGTTCATTAGAAATTAAAAATAGACACTTAACAGGGATAATGGTGTAGGTCCCGATATGGATCGTCGGACAACTACGAGATCTTGTTTCGGATGCCGAAACAGGTGCGGAATCCCTGTTACGACACAAACCGAGCGAGAGATAAAAACATGACACAAAGATTCAGCGTTTAACGGTTGTATATTAATACCGACAGAGTTTAGTTACAGAATGATACAATACGAAATACAACTAAACTCTCTGATGTGCTCTCACAGTTCTCTCTCTGTCTTTCTGTGAAACACTTCTGTTTATATAGCCATTGCAGTCCCACGAAAAACTCAAGTCCCACGAAAGACTCATAGTGACGAAGAACCTTTGGTTCTTTGTATAGCAGGTTCTTCGTCATATGCATGGTGACCTAGTTCTTCGTAGTAACAGTATCAGAAATTAACATGGTTCTTCGTGAATGATCTGCACTCAGCAGACTTTGCAGTCTTAAAAAAACAGCAGCTCGGGTCAATGTAGGAGGATATATTGACCATGATCTTCACATCGTAACGTCGTTGAACCCTGGGGCGCACGACGGAGGAATGTCATGACGTCGGTCTTGAGCCGAATCTAAACGAATCGAACCGAACCGAGCCGCGTCCACATAAAGTGTATCAACAAACTCCCCCTTGGACGCTGCTCGTGATAGTTCATTCTTCACACTGCCGGATCTTAAACGGTCTTCACGTTTTTCAAACAGTGAGTGTATTAACAAAATCCCCCTTGAATGATGCTCGCGAATCTTTTTATGTCAAATACTTTTGATCCTTTTGGGGTTGAAGAGTGGTCAGCTGTAACTCGATCATCTTGATCTTCTGATTGCATCAATGACGTGTCTTCACTTTACGGCTTGTCATCTAACATGTTCTCTTTGTTTTTAGTTGTTTCGAATGCACCATCTGCACATGCAACAGAGCTAAACACGTAATGAGAACGACCGCTTGGAATATAGACAAATTAAACAAACGACACATATAAGACCAACTCTCAATCAAACACCGACCCACAATAGTTTGAAAGTTTTTTAAAAAAATGTTCAGATTTAATCCTTTAACTTTCAAATTTTGTTAACTTCGACCGTTTATGAAGGTGTAATTGTTTTCCGGCTTACAATCAAGAATTTGGGGTAGGATAGACTCGAGTTCCAACATCAGTCAATCAAAAATAAACTAGAAGCAAAATATTTTTTGCTTTTATAAAATTTATATTAAAACACACCTAAAATCTTTTGTAATATTTTTTTTAAACGTTTAACGACGAAAAGCAATAAATAAAAATATACAGTGATGCAGAAACGGAGAAACGTAAATAAAAATTTACAGACAATCTTTTTGCGATTTTCGAGGGTAAGAGAATCATATCAGTGTACGGTCACGCCAAAACGCTTTTGTTGTTCAATTAATTTACATTTGGATAAACATCCTATAACGATTATCGGTATTGTTGTCCTCATAAGCTCAACTTATCAGATGTAATCATGGTTAGGGGATACGTTAAGGTATGAATTATACTTACCGACCGGTGTTCATCTACACACGACACATTCCCGTATCAAGGTATGCACGAGAGTTCATCTTACTGGTGAGTATACCGCTTATCATCTGTTTGACCGTATAAAATGATGTGAGATACTCACTTATTTTTTATTGAAAACAAGCCCTATGTGATAAAATCACTTATTGATGAGGAACTTGATTTTCATATGCATGAGGGCACAGGAGCAAGTCCGTGAACAGGTTAGTACCAACGTACAGACAAAGAGACGAACTTGATTCCCGCAAGAAAGCTGTGATATATTATCACTTATTTTGTTTGGACATGTGATTGTTGATTACTTATTGAGGTCGTATGCAATATGTACACATATGTATAGTATCATGGAAGATCTAGACTTCGTCTCCGTTGTTTTTCGGTAAAAGAAACAACCATGATACCCAGATGATAAACAGCATAAAGACCGCATATCTCAGAACCTCGGCAATCTATCAAACGAAATTTCGGTACCAAGACTATGTGCCAATGAGTGGTTCCCACACAGTCTTCTGTCGATTTAGGTTTATATCGCCCTGCACACTTTAAAATGATTGTGAGCCTACCGATACATCGAATATAGAGCTGCTTATCGATTTTTATTTTAAGTTTAAAGAGGTTTAGACAGACCACTGATGTACTATCATTTTCTCTTTTTGTCGCCAGGAAACTCATTTTTGTTTTTCCATTTTTTTGTCCTTTTTGGCCATTTTGCAACATTTTGAATTTTTCGGATTTGGATTTACTCCCCCTAAAATTCAAAAAGTAAATTCAAACATTGAAAGATTTCTTTTTGGATTTTCTTAAGAAAAATATTCACAAAAATAAATGATTTCCCAATGTCGGTTAACTCATGTTTTACCTCAATGTCGTTTACCAAAATTAATTTTAATCAGAAATGATTTTATCGAATTTTGAAAAAATGAGTTGGCATGTTGGTACTCGGTGCGGACCATGACAACATTGATGAGTTTCATATTGAAACAATCACGTGTGAGGTGATATTTGAGATCAACGTGTCTGGTCAAAGAGTGTTGTACGAGATGATAATAATTCATAAAGCAGCTTAAATATCGACAAGTATAGGAGAGATTAGAAATTCAAAACCATATCCTGCAACTGCTTCGTGCATTACCAGGAATCTGAGTGCTCTCCTAAATTGTATATCCACCCGGTGTGGATTTCAATGACGATTATGCAGCTACTTCAATAAACCGAGAAATCTCTTCACAGCAACAAGATCAGAAACATCCAGGTCCGGCTGATCTTCCACATTGCACCAGCGAAGGTCTTTGACTTTCTATCCACGCCAAGGCATCCGCACACTCGGTTGGTTTGTTCAACAAACACATTTTCTTCAATTACACCATGGAGAAATGTACACTGCACGTTCATCTTGTTGATTTTGAACTTCAGACGTGCTGCAGGTGCGTACATTTTGATTGAATCTATCCTGGGGACCCGATCAAAGCCTTTAACAATCAAACTTTGGAATGATTTTCATTTTGTCGAAGCTTTTAATTTCTTTCATCAGACATTCTTTCACCATCATATTCTCCTTTTTCTTCTTCTCTCTCCATCAAAGGAAACAACTCCTAGATGTAACAATGTGTCGGAGCCTTAAGTCGCCTATCTTGTGCATGGACGCTCCACTATCAACAATCCAAATACTATCAATAGTTCCTCATGGAACATCCTGCACACTCATCAGTGATTAGTTAGAGAGGGGAACCCAAGCCTTCATTGACTTGGGTCATCCGGCATCATCGAGAATTGTGACTTCGATTTCCTGATGATTCGGGATTGATGAAGCTCCCCCTAAAGCAATTACCGGTTTTGGTTTCCAATTTTTTTTTCATGTTTAACATCCGATTTAACAGATTTTGTTTGGACAACCTCCGATTTTAACGCCTTTTCAACTTCTTTTCGTTGTTTCTTTTTCTATTTCACTTCTCATTGTTTAACAAGACGAGGGTCATATTTTGGTGAAACAGATTTTGTATGGTAACTGTTACCACGGGGGGCATCAACTTTTGCCTTTCCTTTGGTGAGATATGGACAGTTCTTGACAATGTGTCCATACTCACAACATTCAAAGCATGATCTCCGCTCAACAAACCTCGGAGTATCATAACTGTAAGAGCTTGATGATGAACTTTGTGATCTTGAGGTACTTGGTGCTACATCACAACCGTTTGTGTAATTGTTTTGACTGTTTCTTTTCAAAATTTTGCTTTCTTTTAACAAAATCCGTGGTTGGATTTGTTTTCAAAAATTTCAATTTTATTAGTCCCTCGGGATTTTACGAAGTTCACCGTCTGAACCTTCTCCTTGTTTTGGCTTTGTTTGCCTTTTCCTTTTCCTTAAGTAGCGTGATTTTGCTTTCGTTGATTGTGTTGTGGTTGCAATTTTTGATTCTCGTATTTCTTTCTAACTTCAGATTTTGGGAAAGGAGTACACTGAGTTATTACAACTCTTGGGCTCGACTTTCCCAAAAACTTACTAGTAGAATCCTCGAAAACTTTATCAATCAAGGATTGATTGACATTTTTGATTGGGAAATCTTTATCTGAATAAATTTTATCAGATCCAATCAACGTGTAAAGCAAGATTACGCTTTCACAACTCGCAGATGAAGATTCGACAGACTTGACTGTAGCAGTCACAAACGGTTTTGTAGAAGGATCACAAAGAATGTGATTTTCGAGAGGTATATTCTTCTCTTTTGTAACCGTCTCTGACTGCTTAGGTTTGTCCTCATCCGACTTGTCATCCGAACTATCACAATCCTCAACAATGGGAGGACTCTGATTAATTTCGGATTAAAATCAGTTTTGTAAGATAAACTTTAGCATTTTAAATGGGAGTTTGCATTAATTAACTATGTTCAATTCAACTTTATTTGACCAAATTATATAATTAATTTTATATTAGAGTTCAAAATATTAAAATAAAGTTTTGTATTGAGTCTATGTGGGCTCAAAATATTAAAATAGATAAATTTAAAATGTTAAATGAGCGTTTGTATTGACCAACTATACTCGATTCGACTTTATTTGACTAAACGTGTTTAAATAAGTTTTATACGACAAACTTTTACATATTAAATGAGAGTTTACATTAATCGTCTAGGTTCAATTCAACTTTATTCTAGCAAACTATATATTGAATTTCTGATTAGAGTTCAAAATATTTAGAGTAAAGTTTTGTGTAGAGTTTATGCGGGCTCAAAATATTAAAATAAATAAACTTAACATATTAAATGAGAGTTTTTATTGATCAACTAAATTCGATTCAACTCAGAGTTTGTATTGATCAACTAAATTCGATTCGACTCTATTTGACCAAACATGTTACAATAAGTTTGTATAAAAAAATTTAACATTTTAAATGGGAGTTTGCATTGATCAACTAGGTTCAATTCAACTTTATTTGACCAAATTGTATAATTAGTTTCGTACTAGAGTTCAAAATATTAGAATAAAGTTTTGTGTTGGGTCTATGCAGGCTCAAAATATTAAAATAAATAAATTAACATGTTAAATGAGCGTTTGCATTGATTAACTAAACTTGATTTGACTTTATTTTTCCAATCGTGTAATAAAGTGAAATTTAAAAGGGTGTACCTATTGGCACACCCGTTTGCCTATCTACACACCTTAAAAGATGTTTTTTGTCATTATATGCACACCCTGCAGTGTCGAACTGTGGCCAAAACACGGCGTTTTGGTCCGGTTAACCTAACAAAGACTGACGGGTTTCTGACGGGTCTGTTGACCGGACTAAAACCCCGAGCTTTGGCCGCGTTTTGGTCCTGTCAACCAGACAAAAGACTGACACCCGGTCTGGTTGACAGGACCAAAACGCGGCCAAAGCTCGGCGTTTTGGTCCGGTCAACAGACCCGGCAGACACCCGTCAGTCTTTGTCTGGTTAACCGGATCAAAACGCCGCGTTTTGACCACAGTTTGACACTGCAGGGTGTGCACATAAGGACAAAAAACACTTTTTTGGGCGACTATCTACACACCAAGTGTGTAGATAGTTTGGGCCAAAATAATAAGTCAAACAGTCTCGATTACTCACTTGACCACTTCTTAGACCGTGGGGTATGGTGGGGCGAGGGTTTGGGGCATGGGTTGACACGTGGCTTGGGGGGGCTTCGCTGGGCTGACCCACATTGAAGATGGTATGGTGGGACGGGGGTTTGGGGCGTGGCCAGCCCAAACGGGTGTTTTATATTTTTTAAAACAAAAAATTTAAATTTTTTAATGTTTTTTAAATAAAGAAAATTACATAAAAAAATTCCTAACGCTTATATTTTTTCTTTATCTCTTCTCTCGTCTCCAACATTAGTTCCAACTTTTCACCCTCTAGGTGATCAATGGGCTGGGCTAGAAATTTCATATCATCTCGTCTTTGTTTGAAGGCATCCCTAGCTTCTTTGCTCTTCCGAATTTCGGCCCTTTGTTGTTGGAATACGTTGAATGTATCTAACTTGCATGCAATGTCATCCAACTGATCGTTGTATACTCCCCTACGCGAGCCCGAACTCCCAACTGAAGGCGATGCCGTACCCGATCTTGATTTTTGAGCGCGCCTTTTTGCGGCATCTCTTCCGTATTCAGGCCGGTTTGGCGAATCATCCAACAAGTCCTCCAACTCTTGATCTCGTGCATCTGATTGGGCTTGGGACGAGGGTGTCCTTGACCTTTTGGAAGACGTGTTAGCTTTGCTACCACTTGGGATATTCGCCCACTTTGGATGGAACTTACAAATCTCCCAACAATGGATGGAACTTACAAATCTCCCAACAATGCATGAAACGGAAGTCGCTCCCCACATTTGTTTTGAATGTAACCAATGCATTTGTCACAAAGTCGGCTTCGGTTTCACCACTTTTTGGGTTTTGCTTTGCTTTATTTAAAAAAGCACTAAATTTGGTAAGTTGACCGCTTATCTCCGTCCACTTCGAGGATAAGCTATCGTTTTCACGATAAACCTCCCTTTCCATTTCCTCATGGAATGCTTTACTAATCGCTTCCCACAAATGGCTTCTATGTTTTGAATTTTCTATTTTAATCAAAACAAAATTTAATATATTAGAAAGTTATATAAAAAAAACCATAAATATTAATGGCTACAAAATATTTAAAAAGACCTAAAGTTGGATGTAGAGATTGTTGAAGCCAAGCCCTCGCCAATGCAAGTTCTTCATTAACGACCCATCTTTGTTGTTTTCGTTTGACGGTTTCAAGTGCTTTCTCCGCCTCGGTTTTTTTCTTGTGACTTCTCTTTTTGATGGGTTTGGATGCGGAAGGACGATCGTTGGGTGGTTGAGTTTCGGGGACGGTTTCGGTTTCGGTTTGGGAAAGGTTGATAGAGGTTGGTGAAAGGTTGATGGGCGTTTGTGGAATCGGGCTAGGAATGGAATCGTCGGTGTGTGGGAAGTTAGTAAACAAACGATTCCCGATATACGATGCATAACTCGCCATATCGGGCATAGAGGAGTGTATTAAAAATGGACGAGGCATTGGACGATTGGGTGGTGGGCTAGGATTTTCTTGGAATGCCCATGGGTTGTTCGGGTCATAACCACGATTATGAGGATGCATTTTTCGTTTTGTAGAATGAGAATAGAGATGATTATAGAAGATGTGGAGTGTATTGTGGTTGAATGTGGTAAAAAAAGGAATAGAATTGTGAGTTTTATAGTGAAAAAATAATTTTTTTTAACATAGCCGTTGGCCAACGGCTAGCCCAACGGCTATTTGGTTTGGCCAACGAGAACCCGCCATGTCATACTGATAGACCCGCCCCACGCCCGGCTTTAAATTCCCGTCCCTTGGGCCACGCCGAAACCCAAGCCCACCCGGGGTGGTGGCTTGGGCGTTTTCAGCCCACCCTCGCCCCAACCCCCGCCCCATACCCCGCAGTCTTAGCTTCACTTCCACTGCTCAGTCGTTTTCGACGACAATATTTTCAACATGACTTTTTAAATAAATTTGTGCAAATGATTTTAAAAGTGAGAGCGCGTATCTAGCATCAGCAGTTAAAAGAACACCTAAGTCACCCCTTATAGATAGGCCCTAACTATCTGCACACCCAGTTTGCCTATCTGCACACTTAGGGTTTACCTACGCAGTGTATTGACCTATACTCAGCATATATAAACCATGGATCTCAGTGCCTAATAACCAATCATTTCACAGAAAACAAGGTTTATATACGCTGCGTATAGCTCTCTACGCAGCGTATATAAACCATTAGACTTTTTTGGGTCATTTTGGTAGGTTTGAGGGATCATTTTTTCACAAAGTTTATATACGCTGCGTATTGACCAATACTCAGCGTATATAAAGGTCTGAAAATGTCATTTATACCCTTGTATTGAGGCTATACGAAGCCAAATACAAGGGTAGTTGTGTCATTTTTGTCTTATACGCTGCGTAGTGACCTCTAAGGAGCGTATATAAAGCTCCATTTTTGTATTTTTTTTTGTGTATTCCTTTGTTTATTTATAAAAAAAAAGTAAATTAATTGTGTGTATTTTGGAGTATTTCCATGTTTATTTATAAAAAAACAATATTATTAAAAATAATACAAATATTATGAATTATAAGAATTAAAAATAATACAAATATTAGGTCCCGTATTGACCTCATATAAGCCTATAAGTGTGATATCGTGTCGTATAGCGTCGTATAGGTCATGTATTGACCTCGTATAAGCCTATAAGTGTGACACCGAATCATATAGCGTCGTATAGGTCATGTATTGAACTCGTATAAGCCTATAAGTGTGATATCGTATCGTATAACGTAGTATAGGTCACGTATTGACCTCGTATAAGCCTATAAGTGTGATATTGTATCGTATAGCGTCGTAAAGGTCACGTATTGACCTCGTATAAGCCTATAAGTGTGATATCTTATCGTATAGCGTCGTATAGGTCACGTATTGACCTCGTATAAACCTATAAGTGTGATATCGTGTCGTATAGCGTCGTATAGGTCATGTATTGACCTCGTATAAGCCTATAAGTGTGATATCGTATCGTATAGGTGTGGTTTAGATCCCGTCTAATCCTATATGCATATACAAGACCTATAGGAAACCTATACGAGACTTATACTACACTATACGATACGATACGATACGATACCATACTATACAATAACACCCGTATAGGCCTCTATACGAGACTTATATACTATACACTATACGATACGATATGATGTAATACGATACGATACGATGCAATACGATAAGATAATTTAATTTAAACGATAACAATATAATATATTTGTATTATTTACGAATAATATTGTTTTTTTATAAATAATTTTCTTTTTTTTTATGAATAAACAATGGAATACGATAATTTAATTTAAACGATAACAAAACAATATATTTGTATTATTTACCAATAATATTGTTTTTTTATAAATAATTTTCTTTTTTAATTTTTATAATTCATAATATTTATATAATTTTTTATTTTTATAATTTATATTTGTATTATTTACCAATAATATTGTTTTTTTATAAATAATTTTTTTTTATAAATAAGCAATGGAATACACAATAAAAAAATACAAAAATGGAGCTTTATATACGCTCCTTAGAGGTCCCTACGCAGCGTATGAGACAAAAATGACACAACTACCCTTGTATTTGGCTTCGTATAGCCTCAACACAAGGGTATAAAAGACATTTTCAGACCTTTATATACGCTGCTTAGAGGTCAATACGCAGCGTATATAAAGGGTAGTTTTTATTTTTAACCCCAAACATGTGGTTAAATTATCTTTTTAACCCTTATTGTATATATACGCTGCGTATAGACCTCTAAGGAGCGTATATAAAGGTCTGAAAATGTCATTTATACCCTTGTATTGAGGCTATACGAAGCCAAATACAAGCGTAGTTGTGTCATTTTTGTCTTATACGCTGCGTAAGACAATTTTATTGAATCATATGACGAGTTTTATGTTGTGTTGTATCTCGTTCATGTATGTGGAAATTCGCAACGCTTTTATCTACTTTAATGTTGTATTAAACATGTATACTCGCCAATACATTTAGAAACCCACCTAAAAATCTAAGTTGTCGGATTGGTTTTGTTTGAGAGACTTGAAATCTGTATGACTTTTATGAAATATTTGTTTGATAGTATGGGATATTGAACTTGTTAAATATTGTCACTAAATTAGTCATTGTGGATTCTCTTGAGCAATCTGATTCGCTTAGTGCCACATCCCGATGATTCCGCCATTGGTTGGGGTGTGATAGATTGGTATTAGAGCCAAAACTATAGGGAATTAGGTAAAATTGAATGATTTGACCTAGTCTATAGTCTAAGTACCAAACAGACCATTTTGTACGAACCCATAAGCTATCGCTTCGTACGAACACATGCTGTAGCTTCGTATGAACCCCCATGATGTGGCTTCGTACGAATGAACCATTTTTATGAATCTTGAAATGTTAAATATATGTTGCACCTTCGTACGAAGGCAGCTTGGTACGAAGGGAGCCTTTCCTAAGGTTAAACACTTACTTGCCTTTCCTAAGGTTGACACAATATACACGTTTGAATACACTCGTATAATACCAACGAGTGATTGTGTCGAGATTAGGTGTGAAAATCAAGAACTCTCAATAAGGTCACTCACTCCGCGCATTACTCTTAGCACGAGAACCTTTCGTTGAGTTAGGATTGATATCCATATCTCAACGTAAATCTCCATCTCTATCTAGTGGAACTCCCGAATTTATTCGGTGAGAACAACCACAGTTAGGAGCGAAGTTGTTAAGTTAGGGGTGAAACACACATCTTAATAACTCGTTCCACTCCCTAAACTAATTTTAAAAGATCTCACCAAATTCTCGATTGTTCCAATGACTCGGAGCACGTAATAACTAGAAGGATGAATGCCGATAACCGTATTACGGTAAGAGCATAGTCTATTAGGCCCAAGCGTATACCCAAACTTGTTGGGGATAGTTGAATCACTTTAGGTAGTCGCTGTCTCAAAACCCAGGGAACTCTATTAATTTTAAGCCTCCAATCACTGATTTTACGCGTCATCAAGTTTATTTTGTGCTTATGTGTTTTAAATCACCAAATAGAGATTTTACGCTTTATCGATTTCTCGTTTTATCGCTTTTTCACTCTACCAAATCTATGCACAACTCGCACAACCATCGCAATCAAAGACAAAAGCTAAATTTTCACACCCCCAAAAATACCCCAAGCGGAAACCCCCGCGAGGCGTGTGACGTACCAGGATCTAGCCACCAATCACATTGAACACATACAAGATTTTGAGTAAAAACATTTCATTCATTAAAATAAAGTATTACATTACATAAGGTATAACTCAACGTTTTCAGCGGAAGCATAAATCATTAGCTATGTATTTCATAAACCAAGTGTATGAAAGTTATTAGACTCGTCTCGGGTTTCCATGTATCTCGACCCATGACCACTCCAGCTTCCTAGACAGCAAGTTCCATGTTCTCACACATCTATAACCTGCGAGCAAGCAAACAAGTGTATCAGACAACGCTGGTGAGTTCACAGTTTTACGAAAACGTTTGGTTACCAATTGTTTAATCCAGTTTAATAACAATTCCGAAAGCAATGTTGATAATAACTTGAGTACCATACAAGATGGCTCCAGTTCATTGCTCGCCCCAATGCCCCCTATCTAAGCATTGGTCATGATTAAGGTCATTAGTTCACACTCGTCCTCTCAGGTATGGTGTGAGGTTGCCAAGCCTAATATCGCTATCAACTAATACCCCGTTACCTCTCAGGTAACTCTTCGGTAGAAGATGGGACTTAAGGTGATAGGAAATGAGTGTATTATCCAACATCCCAGTTTTTACACAAAAGACTTATTCCTCTCAGGAATACCCATTGATTGTCCCACCCACCAGGACGCATGCTCAAGAGAAGTGAACTCACCTTATATTGCTCGGTATGTTAAGTCACATTATGTCACACCCCTTTCTACGGCGGAAGCACGAGGTGTGATCATGAAAGGTTCTCATTGCATACGAAGAGTAAACATGCTATATGCTCGTAAAATAACATCAAATACCATGATTTGAAAACATAAGTTTAGCGTTTACATCGCTAGACAGCTTAAAACATTGTCTTAAAAGTTTACAACTTTATTTAAAGTTAAACACAAGCGACATCCACGAGCATAAGCAAGACCGCACGCACATCCATCCTAGTTACCTGAAATACATGTGAGTTTTTGGAAAAACGTCAACATAAAGTTGGTGTGAATTCATGCAGTTTTGTATTTCATGTTTGTATACTTTGTATGAAAACATAGTTTGTGAGTAAATCAAGTTTTCATATATAAATCCAGTTTCATGTGTACACCACGTACCCATTTATAATTCAATCTTTTCTTGAGTACCCCACGTACTTCAAGTTATATATCAATCTTCTTGAGTACCCCACGTACTCCAAGTTATATATCAATTTTATATGGTATGAATTTTATGTACATACAGTATTTCTGTAATTATCAGATTGTTAATGGGTTGCAAAGCCATTAACCTGTGGCACGTCATAGGAAGTCACCAAACCTAAGGCATTTAATTGGTATATTCTGAGACACAAAAGCACTTCCTCGGTTCTCGCCCCGACCGGGAGTGTGGCTGCCAGGCACCCGTTAGATCTAACCTTTTGTTCTGCGGTCTGAATGTATACGTTGATTAATGGTGCTTCTGTACCCTATTCGTGACACTATTTCTCATAACGCATCCTACTTGGTTCTCGTTCTCACCAAGCGCGTTTCTTGTTATCATTTCTCATAGCGCCTCATACTTGGTTCTCGTTCTCACCAAGTGCGCTTTTCATATTCTTATATTTCATCACACTTGGTTCTCGTTCTCACCAAGTGTACTTCTTGTATTCTTATATTTCGTCACACTTGGTTCTCGTTCTCACCAAGTGTACTTCTTGTATTTATATCATACCAATTATAAATTTTGTACATTTGTACATGTATTTCACCCCCGAAGTTATAAAAACTGAAAACAGTTAAAGAGAAAAGGGGGAGCATGAACTCACAACTTTGCGTTCCTAGCGTCGTAAACTCCACCGGATTTGCTTAATTAACGTCGTAACCTATACGCGTTTTCTTAACGTTAGTCACTAGACTTGCGTCGCACAAGTACAGTCACTCTCTTTTGTGTATATTCTTGTGTTAAAAATATTCTATATTTTTAACTACGTATCTTACTTATATTATTTTCTCCAAAAATAAATATAAGTCTTTTGTGTTTTGCACTTTGCACCCGAATTATGTATCTTGTATGTTGTATGTGTATTTTTATATTTCTACTCCTCAAGAGTAATTAGTGTATTTTTTTTTTGTCTTAATACACTAGCACATATAACACATACTATATACACTTAGCACAAAAGTTGGTGATCAAATAATATATATTTTCCTTTAAAAAATATATACTTAATATCCATTTTATTCTTGAAGAAATCCTCATTTCTTATCACCAAAAATTAGGGAAATCTTAGTAATACTTCTAAACACATTTTTAGGGAATAAGTTTCTCAAAAACTTATATTTTTCTAAGTGTCAAAATTTATAAAAATTTTGACAGAGTTTCCCCTAAAAATGGAGGTTTCCCACGTTTTCAAAACGTGTGTTTATTTTCTTTTAAATCATTATCAATCATCAACAACAATTATCAACAATAATCGTCAACAATAATCACTAATTTCATGAACTTGAATATTTACAAAAATGTGTAGTAACTTACTAGCACATTTAGTGAGTCTTGTTATCTTTAAAAATAAGTTTAATTTCTTAAAAACTTTATTTTTAAAGAATATGAAGTTTTACAACTTCTAGTCAGTTTTTACGAAAATTATTTCTTTGTTAAAGCTTTTGTTACACAAGTATCCATACACTTGTTTGTTCACAAAAACCACTTTTGTTTGTGTAAGATCCGGTTTAGAACATGTGATTTCTTGGACACTTGGTCCTTTGAAAATACCGCTTGTAGATACGTAGATCTACTAGTTTTAAACATTATTGTACAAGTTAAAATATGTTTACACAAGTTCATGGCTTATGTGTGGTAGGGTTTCACCTTTTAACCCTTGTTACTTCTAAAATAGCTTTATGTTAAGATCCATGATCTTACCAAACCGGGTTAAACGATGATCCGAGCTACCACATCATAGATCGGGTCTAGATAACCATATATTTCAAATACTACAACTTTTACACAACTTAAATGCTATTAACCACCATTTTTCATGTTTTTAGTAGACTTTTGTGCATCATTTTGCATTTTAACGAGATTTAACCGATAAAACTTCTTTTACCCACTTTAGATAAGTTCAAAAACGAGTTTTAAGTGTTATACCTCTAGCTCAAGGCTAGGGAAGATTCTTGATGAAAAACGCGTGGATAAAAGCTAAAGAATGAGGTCCTTCGTGTTCCGCTTGCTCCAAGACTCCTCGTATGTGACCCGTAACACTTGAATGTGCTTGAAACTTGAAGATCAAAAACCGAAAATGGTTGCTTGTGTGGATGTGGGTTCGGCCGAACAAGGGAGGAGAGAAAGAGAAAGGGTTGTGTTGGTGGTGTGTTCTGAAAATGAAGATTCAAGACCCTTGGTGTTCTTTTATAATCCAAATTCCATGTTTAACCAATGGGTCTAATGTTTCTTTAACCAACAACAAGGGAATAAAATAATCAAAAGAAATCAAGGAGTGGGATTTATGTCCCCTAACCGGCCACCAATGGGGGGGGGGGGGGGTAAAGTGTAACTTGTAATGATTAGTTACTTGGTTTAGTTAGGACTCAAAGGTGTTAGTTAGGATACTAGTGTGTATTATTTAATGTATAGTGTGTTAGGGTGTTCGGGGACCCTAACCAGCTTAGAAAAATAAAAATAATGCTTCTAGCATTATTTTGGTGTTCCGGGTAATGTCCGGTTGTTCGGTTGCATACCGATTCGTTAAAGTGCTAAATTGCACCTTTTAGTGTCGTTTAAGTACCTTTCTTGTACTCTTTCAATTCCCAACACTTAGGGAAATATTCTGGATAATAAAACGACATTTCTGCATAATATTTATATGTCTAAATGCTGAATTATTGCTGATTTGTATAAATTCTGCACTTAAAGTGCGTTTCGGGTGCTTTTTAGTGCTTATTTTTGCTTTCGCATTGCATATATATTAAACCCTTGTATGTACTCTTGGGTTTTAATGCATTCTCGTTGTCGGACCTACACCTAGGCTCCAATTTTATTGTCTGACTGCTTTCTGCAGTTTCGTTGACACATTGTGTCTTACCGGTGAGTTTACTATTATTTTTGACGCAACGCTCTCGTTTATGCTTAAAGCAATATTTTGTAGTATACAACATGCATGAATTCACTTGTTTATTATGTGTTCAGCCATTGCTGACAATTAACGACATAATTGCAGTCATTAAGCACTAATTAAAGTGTACGGAAATTACCGGTTTGTGCCAGTTGTCACAGTCTCCCCCCGTTAAAAGAATTTTGTCCCGAAATTCAGACTGAACTCCCTCTCGCTGGAGTCTTCTTGAATAGGTGGGGATACTTTTTCTTGAACTGGTCTTCACGTTCCCATGTGTACTCGGGTCCGTGCTTAGAGCTCCAACGTACTTTGACAAGCTTCACACTGCTCCTCCTGGTCTTGTTGACTTTCCAGTCAGTAACCTCAACGGGTTGCTCTGTAAATCGGAGGGCTTCATCAATATGTATTTCATCCATCGGGATGATCACGTTTTCTTGCGTTGGACTCTTCTTCAGGTTGGATACATGAAACGTATCATGTACTCCATTAAGTTCTTCCGGTAACTCCAACTTGTATGCCACGGTACCAATTCTCTTCAAAATTCTGAATGGTCCGCTGTATCGTGGATTCAGCTTTCCACGCTTTCCAAATCTGACTACGCCCTTCCATGGTGAGACTTTTAACAACACTTTGTCTCCCACCTTGAAATCTACCGATTTTCTATTTGGATCCGCGTAGCTCTTTTGTCGCTCTCGAGCCGCCCTAATGCGCTCTCGGATCTGCGCAATCTTGTCGGTTGTCTCTTGTACAAGTTCAGGACCAACCATACGTTTATCTCCGGCATCTGCCCAACATAAGGGCGATCGGCATTTGCGGCCATACAGAGCTTCGAACGGCGCGGCTTTTATGCTTGTATGATAGCTGTTATTGTAGGAAAACTCAACTAAAGGTAGATGAGTATCCCAGCTGCCGCCTAGGTCCATGACACATGCGCGAAGCATATCTTCTAACGTTTGTATTGTCCGTTCGCTCTGGCCATCTGTTTGCGGATGGAATGCCGTGCTCAGATCTAACTGAGATCCAAAGGCTTCCTGAAATGATTGCCAGATTCTTGAGACAAAGCGTCCATCTCTGTCTGAAATGATTGAGATTGGCACTCCATGACGTGCCACAATTTCTCTTAAGTATATCTCTGCAAGCTTTCCAGTGCTATCCTTCTCTCGGATTGGTAGGAAATGCGCAGACTTCGTCAATCAATCAACTATTACCCATATCATATCGTGCCCTCTCGGGGTCCTGGGTAATTTCGTTATGAAGTCCATCGAGATTTGTTCCCACTTCCACACGGGAATCTCTGGTTGTTGTAGTAGGCCGGACGGTTTCTGATATTCTGCCTTAACCTTGGCACAGGTTAGGCATTTTCCAACATACACAGCAACGTCGCTTTTGAGTCTCGGCCACCAATAGTACTCCTTCAAGTCTTGATACGTTTTGTCCGATCCTGGGTGGATCGAATATCTCGATTTGTGGGCTTCATTAAAGATGACTTCTCGTATGCCACCATAGAGTGGAACCCAAATACGCTTCTTAAAGTACAAGGCTCCCTCTTCGTTTGGCACCATGTATTTTAGCATACCCCGTAGGTATTCAGCCTTACGATTCTCTTCTTTAAGAGCTTCTTGTTGTGCATCTCGAATGCGTGCAGTGAGGTTCGTTCGAATCGTCATTTCCAATGCTCGAACTTTTAGGGTCTTAACCCTTTCTTTTCGGCTCAACGCGTCTGCTACAACGTTTGCCTTTCCAGGATGGTACTTAATCTCACAGTCATAATCATTCAGCAGCTCGACCCAACGTCGCTGGCGCATATTCAATTCCTTCTGATCAAATATGTGTTGCAAGCTTTTGTGATCTGTGAAGATTGTACATCGAGTACCATATAAATAATGTCGCAAAATCTTCAAGGAGAATACCACTGCACCCAGCTCCAGGTCGTGAGTGGTATAATTTCTCTCATGAACCTTCAGTTGTCTTGAAGCATAAGCGATGACTTTTTGGCGTTGCATGAGCACGCAACCCAAGCCTTGCCGTGAGGCGTCACAGTATACCACGAAGTCTTCAGTGCCTTCGGGTAACGACAGTATCGGTGCATCGCAGAGCTTGTTCTTAAGTAGCTGAAAGGCTTCTTCTTGTTTGTGACCCCAGTCGTACTTCTTGTCTTTCTGAGTAAGGGTCGTTAGCGGTTGAGCTATCTTCGAGAAATTCTCAATGAATCGCCGATAGTAGCCCGCTAAGCCCAAAAATTGACGGACTTCGGTCGGGGTCTTGGGAGCTTCCCAATTCTTTATTGCTTCTATCTTGGACGGGTCTACATGAATGCCCTTCTCATTCACAACGTGACCAAGAAATTGTACTTCGCGAATCCAGAATTCGCATTTCGAGAACTTTGCATAAAGTTTCTCTTTCTTCAGTAGCTCCAAGATGGTTCTGAGATGTTGCTCATGTTCTTCTTTCGTTCGCGAGTAAATCAGGATATCATCGATAAATACAATCACGAATTTATCAAGATATGGTTTGCATACGCGGTTCATTAGGTCCATAAAGACCGCTAGCGCGTTCGTTAATCCAAACGGCATCACAAGAAATTCGTAGTGCCCATAGCGTGTTCTGAATGCAGTCTTTGGCACGCTTTCATCTTGGATTCTCAGCTGATGGTATCCAGATCGAAGGTCGATCTTGGAATAGTAGCTTGATCCTTGCAGCTGATCAAATAAGTCATCAATCCTCGGTAGCGGATACCGATTCTTGATTGTGAGCTTGTTCAGTTCCCTGTAATCGATACACATCCGCAGTGATCCATCCTTCTTCTTCACAAACAATACTGGAGCTCCCCAGGGTGAGAAGCTTGGCCTTATGAATCCTTTATCCAACAACTCCTGGAGCTGTGTAGATAATTCTTGCATTTCGGATGGTGCAAGTCGATAGGGTGCCATGGCTACAGGAGCAGCTCCTGGAACCAAGTCTATACAGAATTCGACTTGTCGTTGCGGAGGTAGTCCTGGCAGATCTTCAGGGAACACATCAGGAAATTCCTTCACCACAGGAATGTCTTCGAGTTTCGGCTCCTCAGCCTTCTTGTCTATAACGTGTGCTAGGAAAGCAACACATCCTTTCCTTAAGCACTTCTGTGCCTTCATACAACTGATGATTCGAAGAGGCGCGTCTCGTTTTTCTCCATGCACGATAAGAGTTTCACCATTCGCTAAAGGGATGCGAATGATTTTCTCATGACAAATAACTTCAGCTTTGTTCTTGGACAACCAGTCCATTCCGACTACTACATCGAAGCTACCCAATTGAATAGGTAAGAGGTCGATGCTAAAATTTCGTTCGCCAAGTTCTAGTGTGCAGCCTCTAACAACTTCGCCCGTTTCAACAAGTTTACCATTGGCTAGTTCTATGGAATAAGGAATTTCTAATCTACTAGATTCTATTCCGAGTATGCGTTTAAATTCCATATACATGAAGCTATAATCGGCGCCAGTGTCGAATAATATGGATGCAAAGTGATTGTTAATGAGAAACGTACCGGTGACCACGTTAGGGTCCTCGCGTTCGTCTCTTGCTCCAATCACAAATGCTCGAGCCGGAGCGTTGTTTCTCTCTGGGCAGTTCTTCATGAAATGATCATTGCTTCCACACTTGAAGCATCCTTGCCCTTTCCCGTTGCCATTCTTGTTACCAGCACCGTTCCCATTTCGGTTCTTTCCTTTTCCCCAACAGTCTTCTGTTTGATGACCCAATTTACCACATTTGTCGCACCTTGGAATGCGACAAGCTCCATCATGATGATACTTACATTTTTGGCATCTAGGCATGGAGCCTTGGTACGCTTTGGTTGCATGGGTTTTCGTCTCCTGAGGCGGATTAGTGTCGCGCTTCTTGTTGAAACCCTTGTTGTTGCGAGTAGTTTGGTTCAAACTTGTATGCTTCCTCTTTTTGTCACCGGACGACTCAGCATGCGTCTCGGCATTTTCTGTTGGGTTCAGTGATATCTTCTTCATTCGAACACAATCTTCAGTAAGGCTGACAGCCAGAGTTACAGCCTCGGTGATTGTTTGTGGTTTGGCCGACGTCACCATGCCACGAAATTCTGAGGCCAGTCCCCAAATGTAGCGTTCCACACGCTTAAATTCAGGAGTTACCATGTAGGGAAGCACTCTAGACAGATCGTGGAACCTTCGAGTGTAACCATTGATGTCAGCACCTTCCATAGTCAAGTGCCAGAACTCTGTTTCCAGCCTTTGGAGTTCCGCACGAGAGCAGTACTTCTCTCTCATCCTTTCCTTCAGTTCCTCCCAAGTGAGGCCATAAGCGGCGTCATCACCCAAAGTTTGGGCTTGCAGGTTCCACCAAGTCAGAGCTTCATCGACGAATAACCCAGTAGCAAAAGTGACTTGTTGATCCGCGGTACACTTGCTCATGCGGAAAGTAGCTTCAGTCTTCTCCGTCCAGCGCACAAATGCTACTGCACCTCCTGTGCCATCATAGTTCATCGGCTTGCAGTCGAGGAACTGCTTGAAAGTGCAGCCTGGAATTGATTCAACCAATTCACATGTGAGCAATCGAAGAAATAATGAAACATAGACCGTTCATAAATTTCCTCATGCTTAGTACAGTGTCTCAAGGTTACCTTGAGCTGCATTGCCTCCAGACGAATCTCCATCCCCATTACGCCTAGCGTTGCTTGGTCCTCCACTGTCTTGGGTTCGGTTCGCCTCGTACTGGGCGATAGCAGCGGAGATCCTTTCCTCTAGCAAAGCGTTCAGCTCTTCAGCAGTTCTTGGCAGTGGGGGAGGTGGAGGTTGATCATCATTGCGAGCATTCACAGCTTTCCTGGGTGCCATGTTCTGACAGAACATAACACAACAGGTTTAATCATTTGTTTGATATCGTCACACTAGACAGTAGTATCATATATATTCACAGGTATATATACCACATAAGTGACATCAAACAATTATTACTCTAGCAGAGTACTTGGTAGGCTTGCACTGAGGGAATCTATACGTGACAAGACTTGCTGTGGTTTCTGTGCACTGAATTTCATAATTATGTATGCATCCATAATTACGTAACTCCTTGCACAGTCCGCACAGTTCGTTTCATCCTCGTATCTCTTCTTTCAGATAGGCCATCGCTTTCAGGTAAAGTCACATATACTTGTGACATTCTACTTCTAGTACATGCTAATTATCACACATAATTGCAAGTAGTTTCTAGTCAAGGACAAGTGCTACTCAAGTGCACTCTAAGTCTCGTAGTGTCTCTTCTAGACTCATGTAAACAGTTTCAGGCCGTGGATGTCGCGGGATGTTTTATGCAATGAAAACTCTTTGAAAATTGTTTTCGTGAATGGATCCTAGAGATTGTAGACTAGACTCGAGAAGGAATCCTGGTTCACTACAATCGCAGCTCTGATACCAATCTGTCACACCCCTTTCTACGGCGGAAGCACGAGGTGTGATCATGAAAGGTTCTCATTGCATACGAAGAGTAAACATGCTATATGCTCGTAAAATAACATCAAATACCATGATTTGAAAACATAAGTTTAGCGTTTACATCGCTAGACAGCTTAAAACATTGTCTTAAAAGTTTACAACTTTATTTAAAGTTAAACACAAGCGACATCCACGAGCATAAGCAAGACCGCGCGCACATCCATCCTAGTTACCTGAAATACATGTGAGTTTTTGGAAAAACGTCAACATAAAGTTGGTGTGAATTCATGCAGTTTTGTATTTCATGTTTGTATACTTTGTATGAAAACATAGTTTGTGAGTAAATCAAGTTTTCATATATAAATCCAGTTTCATGTGTACACCACGTACCCATTTATAATTCAATCTTTTCTTGAGTACCCCACGTACTTCAAGTTATATATCAATCTTCTTGAGTACCCCACGTACTCCAAGTTATATATCAATTTTATATGGTATGAATTTTATGTACATACAGTATTTCTGTAATTATCAGATTGTTAATGGGTTGCAAAGCCATTAACCTGTGGCACGTCATAGGAAGTCACCAAACCTAAGGCATTTAATTGGTATATTCTGAGACACAAAAGCACTTCCTCGGTTCTCGCCCCGACCGGGAGTGTGGCTGCCAGGCACCCGTTAGATCTAACCTTTTGTTCTGCGGTCTGAATGTATACGTTGATTAATGGTGCTTCTGTACCCTATTCGTGACACTATTTCTCATAACGCATCCTACTTGGTTCTCGTTCTCACCAAGCGCGTTTCTTGTTATCATTTCTCATAGCGCCTCATACTTGGTTCTCGTTCTCACCAAGTGCGCTTTTCATATTCTTATATTTCATCACACTTGGTTCTCGTTCTCACCAAGTGTACTTCTTGTATTCTTATATTTCGTCACACTTGGTTCTCGTTCTCACCAAGTGTACTTCTTGTATTTATATCATACCAATTATAAATTTTGTACATTTGTACATGTATTTCACCCCCGAAGTTATAAAAACTGAAAACAGTTAAAGAGAAAAGGGGGAGCATGAACTCACAACTTTGCGTTCCTAGCGTCGTAAACTCCACCGGATTTGCTTAATTAACGTCGTAACCTATACGCGTTTTCTTAACGTTAGTCACTAGACTTGCGTCGCACAAGTACAGTCACTCTCTTTTGTGTATATTCTTGTGTTAAAAATATTCTATATTTTTAACTACGTATCTTACTTATATTATTTTCTCCAAAAATAAATATAAGTCTTTTGTGTTTTGCACTTTGCACCCGAATTATGTATCTTGTATATTGTATGTGTATTTTTATATTTCTACTCCTCAAGAGTAATTAGTGTATTTTTTTTTGTCTTAATACACTAGCACATATAACACATACTATATACACTTAGCACAAAAGTTGGTGATCAAATAATATATATTTTCCTTTAAAAAATATATACTTAATATCCATTTTATTCTTGAAGAAATCCTCATTTCTTATCACCAAAAATTAGGGAAATCTTAGTAATACTTCTAAACACATTTTTAGGGAATAAGTTTCTCAAAAACTTATATTTTTCTAAGTGTCAAAATTTATAAAAATTTTGACAGAGTTTCCCCTAAAAATGGAGGTTTCCCACGTTTTCAAAACGTGTGTTTATTTTCTTTTAAATCATTATCAATCATCAACAACAATTATCAACAATAATCGTCAACAATAATCACTAATTTCATGAACTTGAATATTTACAAAAATGTGTAGTAACTTACTAGCACATTTAGTGAGTCTTGTTATCTTTAAAAATAAGTTTAATTTCTTAAAAACTTTATTTTTAAAGAATATGAAGTTTTACAACTTCTAGTCAGTTTTTACGAAAATTATTTCTTTGTTAAAGCTTTTGTTACACAAGTATCCACACACTTGTTTGTTCACAAAAACCACTTTTGTTTGTGTAAGATCCGGTTTAGAACATGTGATTTCTTGGACACTTGGTCCTTTGAAAATACCGCTTGTAGATACGTAGATCTACTAGTTTTAAACACTATTGTACAAGTTAAAATATGTTTACACAAGTTCATGGCTTATGTGTGGTAGGGTTTCACCTTTTAACCCTTGTTACTTCTAAAATAGCTTTATGTTAAGATCCATGATCTTACCAAACCGGGTTAAACGATGATCCGAGCTACCACATCATAGATCGGGTCTAGATAACCATATATTTCAAATACTACAACTTTTACACAACTTAAATGCTATTAACCACCATTTTTCATGTTTTTAGTAGACTTTTGTGCATCATTTTGCATTTTAACGAGATTTAACCGATAAAACTTCTTTTACCCACTTTAGATAAGTTCAAAAACGAGTTTTAAGTGTTATACCTCTAGCTCAAGGCTAGGGAAGATTCTTGATGAAAAACGCGTGGATAAAAGCTAAAGAATGAGGTCCTTCGTGTTCCGCTTGCTCCAAGACTCCTCGTATGTGACGCGTAACACTTGAATGTGCTTGAAACTTGAAGATCAAAAACCGAAAATGGTTGCTTGTGTGGATGTGGGTTCGGCCGAACAAGGGAGGAGAGAAAGAGAAAGGGTTGTGTTGGTGGTGTGTTATGCAAATGAAGATTCAAGACCCTTGGTGTTCTTTTATAATCCAAATTCCATGTTTAACCAATGGGTCTAATGTTTCTTTAACCAACAACAAGGGAATAAAATAATCAAAAGAAATCAAGGAGTGGGATTTATGTCCCCTAACCGGCCACCAATGGGGGGGGGGGTAAAGTGTAACTTGTAATGATTAGTTACTTGGTTTAGTTAGGACTCAAAGGTGTTAGTTAGGATACTAGTGTATATTATTTAATGTATAGTGTGTTAGGGTGTTCGGGGACTTTATCCAGCTTAGAAAAATAAAAACAATGCTTCTAGCATTATTTTGGTGTTCCGGGTAATGTCCGATTGTTCGGTTGCATACCGATTCTTTAAAGTGCTAAATTGCACCTTTTAGTGTCGTTTAAGTACCTTTCTTGTACTCTTTCAATTCCCAACACTTAGGGAAATATTCTGGATAATAAAACGACATTTCTGCATAATATTTATATGTCTAAATGCTGAATTATTGCTGATTTGTATAAATTCTGCACTTAAAGTGTGTTTCGGGTGCTTTTTAGTGCTTATTTTTGCTTTCGCATTGCATATATATTAAACCCTTGTATGTACTCTTGGGTTTTAATGCATTCTCGTTGTCGGACCTACACCTAGGCTCCAATTTTATTGTCTGACTGCTTTCTGCAGTTTCGTTGACACATTGTGTCTTACCGGTGAGTTTACTATTATTTTTGACGCAACGCTCTCGTTTATGCTTAAAGCAATATTTTGTAGTATACAACATGCATGAATTCACTTGTTTATTATGTGTTCAGCCATTGCTGACAATTAACGACATAATTGCAGTCATTAAGCACTAATTAAAGTGTACGGAAATTACCGGTTTGTGCCAGCTGTCACACATTACCCGTTCCAAGTTGGTCAACCAAACCCTACCGTGGTTACCAAAGACAATCAGTTTCATGAACGCATAAATCACATACTCTACACATGCTACACCAGCAGCGCACAAGGGTTACACATATCATCACACAAGTTATTCATGCAACTCATCATTACCTCGTCATCATATACACACAACAGTCATTCGTGCCTCATAAAGCTTACATTGCAAGTTCATGACTTATAAACAAATAACAGTCCATAACACCCAGTAACTCGCACGCAATGGAAATAATCATCACATAGCATATTGTCGAAAATCATGTCACATGCACAACCCTAACACAAGCTTATAGTTCAAGTAACATTTACACAGCCTATCTCGTTGCCCGATTCCGTGTGCGACCCAATTAGTGTAAAGGCCCAATACACAAGTGTGCGACTCAAGTTGTGTGTGCGACTCCTATCGTATTGTGCGATTTCATAACTGATCACCTAACTGTTCAGCCGAATTATAAACCATGTACATATGTGTGTGGCCCAGTTGTGCCAGCCCAAAAGAGGTTGTGCGAGTGAAGTTTATTTGTGCGATTGGGCCTCCAATGTGCGATTCTATCAATAGTTCGACCCAAAAGTCTATTTGTGCGATCCAACCCAAACACCCGGACCACTTATTTACTAGTTCAAAGACTTGTGCGATTGGGCTTCATGTTGTGCGAGCCACAACAACTTATGCGGCCCGTGATCTTGTGCGACCCAAGTTACTTTGTGCGATTGACTTAATTATTTGGTCAATACGTAACCGCAACCACTTCCCATATTTTTAGCTAATTATCTATGGCAATTATTATGTTTGTCACCATTCAATCCATAACAATTAACATAATCATTCCATTATGCAAATCGAATTATCAATAGAACATCCAGGCTGATTCTAATTCATACTCACACACAATCCTTTTAGTGGATACCTAACATGAATTCATATTTGCAACCCCTTACCCTGTGCGATTTCATCAGGCACTAATATCATACCAATACTAGTTCATTGATAATGAGATCATACCCCCAAACCCGACCCCCCAACTTTGACAATTTAGAGAATTCATCAAACATCATCATGCACATGACTCCCAAATCATAAATCAACGTTGCACATAATCATAAGCATCAATAATAATTCACATAATCAAACATTACAAACAAGACATTCTCCATATGAATCATGACCCAAGACAATCAGTAAGCATGGATTATAATAAGGATGAGCTGTACCAGTTAAATAAGTGTAACGTATTTGCTCGAAAGAGATGTATGATGTTTTCGAGAATGGGGCTTCAAGGTGAAGAACTGCCGTCGAACCAAGAGGGGAAATGATATAGTGTTAGGGTTTAACATGCTGTGTGCTTTGTAGAACAATGGAAACCGTATACAGGGGGGTGAGTATATGCATCTCGGTTGGGCCTGATTTGGGCTACAAGAGTTTGGGCCGCCAATAGTCAAAAAAGAAAGAGGAGTGTGCGGTGTGCGGTTAAGTTTAGGTAATCGTTTGTTTAAACAAATCAATGTTCATAACTATTCACTTATGAATCATAGAATTCAACCAGGTTTATCGATTTAACGTACATACCCATATAACTACCATACAAAACGGATCGTATTAGAAGCTGACTCGAGACTAAAAGCACCTTAAAACTTTGGGTTGTCACATCATCCCCAACTTGAAAGAAATTTCCTCCTGAAATTTGATTAGCAGTCACAGAGGAGTGAAGTGATAGATCAGGATGACTGTGGATTTTCCTCGGGTGCCACATCATCCCCAACTTGAAAGGAAATTTCATCCCGAAATTCACCAGTTGCAGTAGGATTGTTTCGGCAGTTTAGCACAATTGAGGATACTCAGTCTTAAGTTCCAATGAACTCTCATAGTTGGACTTCGGTTGTGTTTATGAATCTTGACTTCTTGTCTAAAGTTTCGATAGGTTCCTTTACAAACCACAACTTATCGTTAATCTAAGGCTCTAGCAAGGGTATCACAAGTGCTTCATTGGCCAACACTTTTCTAGATTCGAGACATAAGTGACATCGCGGACGTTACCCGATTCGTCAGGTGACTGGAGTCTGTAGACCACAATACTGATCCCTCCTAGAATCTTGAATGGCCCAACGTAACATGAATTAACCTTGCCATGCTTGCCAAAGCGTACCTCACCCTTCCAGGGTGAAACTTTCAACATAACACGATTTCCTTCAGCGAGTGCTAAGGGTTTCCTACGCTTAGCAGCTTTTCTGATGGTCACGCACTACTGCCATACGATTTCCAATCTAAGCAATCAGCTCAGGGGTTTCGAGTACAAATCCTGGACCTGTGATTAGGCTGTCACCCACCCCAGCCCATCAACAGATCGGCATTATCGTCTATACGATGCCTCGAATGAAGCTGCCAGAATACTAGAAGGGTAACTGTTGTTGTACAAATCCTATCAAAGGTAAATATATTTCCAACTTTTACCAGGGTTAATCACACATGCTCGCAGCATGTCTTCGAGTAGCTAGATGGTTCGTTCACTCCGACCATCTGTCCGAGGGTGGTAAGCAATGCTCATGTCTAGGCGTGAGCCAAGGGTTTTGTGTATTGTCTGCCACAAATCAGGTATAGATCAAAATCAGAGGTAACAGGAGTTGGCACCCCGTGCCTAGGAACCTCCTTTCACAGGTAATTATTCACAGGATACGAAGGCTTGTCACTTTTCCTTGATTGCAAGAAAGTGTGCTGGTTACAAGAGACGATCAACGATCACCCATGTGATATTGTTTCCGTTTTGAATTTTAGGTAGACCAGTGGAAAAATCCATGGCTGTCTGTTTCCCTCATTTCCATATGGGTGTTTCTGATTGCTGAGACGAACCCGATGGTTTCTAATATCCCACCTTAATTTTCTCTTAAGTCAAACATCGTTCACGTACATCACTATGTGGGCCTTCATGCCTGGTCACCAGTACCAGACTTTTGGATCCTAATACATTCTACCCAAACTCAGACGAATAGGAGGTCGAGACTTGTGTGCTTCGTCTAATTCAAGTTTCCCTACGGTTGCCGCATGGTGGGACCCGTATTCGTTCCATGAGATAGCAATTACTGTCCGATCTTTGCTAAAAGTTGCTTCCCCATGCCCCGCATGGATTTAACTTGAGGGTTCTCTTCTTCCAATGCTTGGGTTTTGGTAGCACGAATCTGATCAGGTAGGTTAGAGTTGACAGTGAGCTGCAAAGCTTGTGCACATTTAGGTTTCACAGTCGTAATCATTCAAAAGTTCCATCCAGCGACGTCGTCATGTTTAGCTCTTTCCAATCAAAGGTACATGGGAGGCCCTTGTGATCGGTCTAATCATTTTATTTGGTACCATCCAAGTATTGCCTCCAGTTTATATCCAAAGGCCATGGCTTCCACCCAAGGTTGTGAGTCGTGCAATTCTTCTTGTAAATCCACTACGTAAGACGTCACTTCCTCGCGTTGCATCGGCGCGTAACTGAGATTCTGATTTGGACCGTCATGGCACACCACTAGATCACCCGTACCCTCGGGTAAAGACAACACTCAGTGCATTGTGGTGTTGGGTTTTGTCTTGACCCCCACGAATACACATCACCCTGCTGTGTTAGAGAGATTAAAGCTACGCGATCTTCGAAAATCCCTTGATGAATCTGCGATGGTATCTAGCGAGACCAAGAAATTGCCGCACCTCCGAAGGATTCTTCGGTGCCGATCAATTTCTAATAAAATGGATCTTAGCGAGATCCACGTGCATTCCCAATTCGTCGACTATGTGACCAAGAAAGTGTACTTCTTAAATCCTGATGACACACTTAGAAAGACTTCGTGTGGAGTGGCTCCTCCCCTAGGAGCTCTAAGATGAGATGCGAGTGTCGTTCATGGTGTTCCTTTCTCCTGGAAGTGATTCAAAGCGTCATCAATAAACACGGTTGGCGAATTTGGCGGGATAAGGTTTACACATACCACTCGTGTGATCCCTAAGGCTGTTGGTGTGTTGGGTAATTTGAATAACATGAACAGAAAGTCGTAGTGGCTGTACTGTGTCTGTAACGCCATGTTGGGAGCATCCTCCCCCTGGTCCTCCATCAGGTGACAGTCCGATCTTAAGTCGGTTTCCGAATAGAAGTTTGATCCTTGCAGCTGGTCGAGCAGGTCATCAATGCGAGATAGAGGGTGACGGTCTATGATTGCCACCTTGTGGTAGTCTGTACACGTACGAGAGGACTCGTCCTTCATTTCCACAAGTAGAGCTCGGGCTCCCCAAGACGAGGAACTAGATCGATAAAACTCCCATCCAGTAATTCCTGAAGTTGATTGGACAGTTCTTGCAACCCTCCAGATGCAAGACGATAAGAGGTGCTAGAAATCAGGACTGCTTCTGGCGTGATACCAAATCTGATATTCCTCCTGACAATGTGGAGAAAACCTGGAAGTTCTTCGGGTTGTGCACCGGTAACCAATGGTAGAGTAGCAGGGTAGTTGAAACACTTCTGGGCTCCCACCGCCGAAGTGATACTGACAGTCAGCGAATCTCCACCAGGGAGAGATATACACATGATTTCCTTCCTACAGAAGGTTTCTGCTTGAGACTTGGACATCTGGTCCATACTATCGACTACACCAAATCTTCTAAAGGTAACAGGGAGAAGGTCAACATCGAACACACGACCTACAAGATTGGGTTTGCACTCCAAGTGAACGTGTGAGACGTCAATTGGCTTGCCATCAGCCACTTCTACAACGTGTCTGACTTCAAGAGGCGTCAGGGTTAAACAGAACAGAGACGAAGCGATTAGTTACCAAAAACATATAAGCTATCATGTTGCTATCATACCTGGTGTCGCCCACGCCAATCCTAAATGCTCTTCCATGAGCACCACTTCCAGTGTTGTTGTTACTGCTATAAGGATTCCCATTATTGTCAATGTTCCCTGGGGTTTTGATGTCTTGACTTAACAACGGCCAATCCTTGTCAATGTCACCTTCAGTTCTATATTGAAAGTTATGATTTGAGAGTACCTTGTTATCGCCGTGGCCACTGACCCTAATGTTGTTACTTTGCAAACAGATCTCTGCGATCTTTCAAAAGAATCCACCTTTCTGCATTTCTTGACATGTCCTAGAGTACTACCCAAGCGCCAGAATTTACACATCCCATACTCCGGTCGATTTTCAGTGGTTATGCCATGTTTGATTTATATGGGTTGGCTCCCAAAGGTTGCTGACTAGGGTTAGGGACTTAATTGAAGTCAGTCTACGGGTGCTCATTATCTGCAAGCAGGGTCGTCCTGATACGAGGGTTGGTTATGTATCATGTTCATCTTCTTATCCATCGACCTTGCGAGTCGATTGAACAATGTGCGGTAAGTTTCTAGAGAGTACAAAGGTGATCATGCTTCGGGATCTAAGGCGTCAATTCGTGGGATTCAAGTAGACGAAGAAAGTGAGGAAGGAATAAACCAAGATTCAATGGTTTGATAACTAACTCAAAGATGTTCACATAACACCTAACGTTCTTAGAAGGTTCGCTAGATGTTCAAATGAGTGTTCAGGTAATGCTCGTTAGCTTCAAGATTCGCAAGGATTCAGAGGGAAGTGAAAAGATCACACTCGAATAGAAGGAAATCATCGCTATGACTACTGGAGATTTGTTATGTTTCTCATGTGATTGAATAATGGAACAGAACCCCTTTTACACTTGTTAAGCCTCACTGGGACTCACATACACCCCACATTATTATTATGTGTTCACCCACAATTATATTGTGATTTGCATGCTCATCTCATTTCCTCCTAACTCATGTCAAATGGTTCCTCAAACTCAAATGTCAAACAAAATGACAAGATCACTGAATTCTAAGGACTACGACATACAGACAGTGCATCATAACGTAAACAAGCAATTCGTGTGATTATGCTATAGTGACGAGTGTGTGTCCGTAGGCTACATCATAAGCAAGTGTGTACTAGTCATGTAATGTATGCAGCAGGTGAAAGACGAACCTTGCAATCTGGAGCTGAGTGTCATGGTCGCATTATTCAGAACTGTTCGGTTATAGTCTAGTATTATAAAAATGATTTAAAACCAAGTTCACTATAACCAGTGGCTCTGATACCAATCTATCACACCCCCAAAAATACCCCAAGCGGAAACCCCCGCGAGGCGTGTGACGTACCAGGACCTAGCCACCAATCACATTGAACTTATACAAGATTTTGAGTAAAAACATTTCATTCATTAAAATAAAGTATTACATTACATAAGGTATAACTCACCGTTTTCAGCGGAAACATAAATCATTAGCTATGTATTTCGTAAACCAAGTGTATGAAAGTTATTAGACTCGTCTCGGGTTTCCATGTATCTCGACCCATGATCACTCCAGCTTCCCAGACAGCAAGTTCCACGTTCTCACATATCTATAGCCTGCGAGCATGCAAACAAGTGTATCAGACAACGCTGGTGAGTTCACAGTTTTATGAAAACGTTTGGTTACCCAGTGTTTAATCCAGTTTAATAACAATTCCAAAAGCAATGTTGATAATAACTTGAGTACCGTACAAGATGGCTCCAGATTTTTTTGTCCGTCCCCAATGCCCCCTATCTAAGTATTGGTCATGATTAAGGTCATTAGTTCACACCCGTCCTCTCAGGTATGGTGTGAGGTTGCCAAGCCTAATAGCGCTATCAACTAATACCCCGTTACCTCTCAGGTAACTATTCGGTAGAAGATGGGACTTAAGGTGATAGGAAATGTGTGTATTATCCAACATCCCAGTTTTTACCCAAAAGACTTATTCCTCTCAGGAATACCCATTGATTGTCCCACCCACCGGGACGCATGCTCAAGAGAAGTGAACTCACCTTAGACTGCTCGGTATGTTAAGTCACATTACCCGTTCCAAGTTGGTCAACCAAACCCTACCGTGGTTACCAAAGACAATCAGTTTCATGAACACATAAATCACATACTCTACACATGCTACACCAATAGCGTACAAGGGTTACACATATCATCACACAAGTTATTCATGCAGCTCATTAATTGTTGGTGCATATTCGGTGACAACAGCTTAATAGTTTGATTATTTAGCCTTTGGATATTTTTTATTGGGCTTGGCTTATTGGTTAGTGAGTTATTTGTTGTAATGGGCTTGGAAAATGGCCTAGTCCATGTAGGAAGCCCAGTTCACAAACATGTGGTATATAAACATGTTTTGTGATTAGGGTTTTAGTGGTAAGAGAATTCTAGAGAGAGAAAGTCTAGAGAAAAAGAGTAATTTCGAAAGTTGTGAGAGGCAAGATCACAGAGATAGGCTGTGAGGTTGTGAGGTCCTGAATTGATTGTAAACTGCAAGTTGGATAATCAATAGAAGACCCGTTTGATTGTGAATTTATGTTTCTACTCGTTTCTGTAACAAATCTGATCTAGAGGATTCCGCACTCTAGGTTAGATAGACAATTCTGTGAAGATCCATACATCAAGGGGACCTACAATTGGTATCAGAGCTTTAGGCTCTTGAAGAAGCTCGGTTCAGAATTGCAGACTGCAGATTCGGGTGGAAGTTGAAGAATTTTCGAAATTTTGAAACCTGAAAACTAGGGTTTCGAAAAATTTTCTTGGGTTTGATATAATGTTTGAAAATTTTTGAAGTTGTTTGATCTGTTTGCGTATTTAATTTGCTGCTTAAGTGTTTTTGGTTGCAGGTTTGGTTGATTTTTTAAGGATTTTAGGTAGAAAGTCTTGAAGATTCGAAGATTGTTCTTCGTGTTCTTCGTATTTTCTTCAAAAAATTTTGCTGATTTGGTTGTTCAATTTTGCAGGAAACTGTTAGAAGGATCTGGAAAATCTTCAGAAAATTCGAACTTATTGAGTTTCCATAATTTCTTAGAATAATTAACAATTCCGCTGACAAATCAGAGGAATTATCTGATCCAGCAAATTTAACCTCGGTGACCGGTGAAATTAAATTTCCCAATTATCTGATCCAGTGAATTTAACCTCGGTGACCGGTGAAATTAATTCCAAAGGAGACTTTTGTAGTCGTATAATTGTCCTCAGTGACATTATTACGGTGATCGGCGAAATTAAAGTCGTCATAATAGCGACCTGATTAGCCAGCGAAATTAACTGACCGGCGACCAGTGAAATTGATCAGCTAGCATAATTAACCAGCGAATTTGATCAGCTAGCATAATTAACTCAGCGAATTTAAAAAGTCAGCATAATTATATCTAATCTACCAGCATAATTATAATTACTCTATCAGCATAATTAACTTGGTTTGCCAGCATAATTAGCGTCACCCAGCATAATTAACTTGGTTTGCCAGCAAAATTATCTAGAGGAATTAAAAGGTGGAGTATTTATTTTTGTGGAGTAATTAGTTGCGTATAGAGGAATTAACGTTTTCGTGAATAGAATTTGATCCGTAGCTCATCTGCCGAAACCGTTTGCACCGTTGGACTCAGTTGATTTTTAGGAAAAAAAAACTCTGGAAATTCCTGAATTTGGTTTTTGACATTATATATCATTGGATTCGTTTTTTCGAGACGATTCTAACCGTATAATTTGGTAAAAACAGTTTTCGGAAACATTTTGTACGGTTTTATCAGTACGGTTGCGGTAAAACGTGTTTAAAGATGGTTAAAGTGGACAATGTTGGTGAGAAAGTTAAGAATTGGCCAAAGCTGAAAAACGTCAAAGAATATACTATCTGGAAAGAGGAGTTTGAGGCATTTGTGAAAAGTGAAGATACGAGAATGTGGAATTGTTTGATCGATGGGTACATTGCTGCCACACGACGAGTTGACGGAAGAGTTAAAGTGATTTCTTATGAGATGATGGATGAATTTGAGAAACTCATGGTAAATGCTGAGAAGAAAGCTTTAGTAGTGATCAAGATGTCCTTGCCCGAGGGAATTAAACATACCATCCAGCATTACGGGACTTCTTATGAGCTGTGGGAAGCTTTAGAAAAAACGTTATCAGAGTTCATCTAGACAAAGTGTAGAAGGGAAAAAGAAAGCAGATGAGAAGAGTGTTGAGAAGAAGGAGACAGAAGTTTCAAATTGCATGAATGGTATGAATGGACTTATAGCAGAGGTGAAGGTATCATCAGAATCTGTAAGTCATACATGTCATAATTGCACTGAACTACAGGGTGAAGTTGACAGATTATCGGAGCAAAACAAAAGTGTGTTAGCTGAATTGGAAAAACTAAAAGAGTCAAATGTTCTTTTGATTAAAAGTGAGTCAAATTGTTTAAACAAACTCGAGTCAAATGAACAGGAAATTAGCAGTTTAACAAGCAAAGTCAATGAACTGTTACAGGTCATTGATTTGGCTCGTGAAACTTTGAAAGATAAAACTAATGAATTTTCTAATAAGTGCAGGGAATTGGCCATTGCACAAGACCAAATTGTTGAACTTAAAGAAAAATTAGACAAATTCTCAAAATCTTCATTAGTTAGGACTCACATTCCAAAAGGGTTGAAAATGAGTAATGATAGAACGGGAGTGGGGTTTAGTAAAGCTTCATCTTCTAAGGATCAAGATTACTTTTTTCTGCCTGATGAGAATGAGTTAACTGATTTTGTGCCTACTACACCAGATGTAGTGGATCCGATAGCTGTGGACTTGCCAAGTAGTCCAGAAACTTTGAAAGAATCTGTTGAGTCTAACAGTACACCTCATAAATCGGATGAGGATACTGACGACGAAAAGAAGAAAACATTTAAAAAGAGATTTAAGAAAAAAGAGAATTTATAAGACAAAATCTTGTTTTAAATGTCACACTAAAGGACATGTGGCAAGTTGTTGTCCTTTGAAGAAAAAAAAGGAAAAGTTGATGAGGTTAAGGATGGGAACAGGGTTGGTTTGCATAATAATATTCAACAACATTGTCAACGTAATCAACCAAGATTTCAATCTAAGACTTCAACAGCAAGACGATTTGATAGACCAAGAAGTTTTTCTACACAATTTTGTCATTATAATGGTAAATCAAATCAGTTTCAAAGTCAAAATAGAAATTTTGGAAATCAAAATCGATACCAGACTTTTGGTAATCGAAATTTTCAAAGAAGAAACGAACATAGGGGTTTTAGTAACTCAAATGTTCAACAACATCCAAATTTTTTTCAAAATTCATGGTTTGATAATGGGAGAAGAAGGTATCAAGATAATAATTTTCAAAGGTCGGAAAATTCGAGAGTTTATTGGAACTCTTATGATCAAAGACCTAGTGGAAGTTATAAATCTTGTTTAACAACAGGAAAAACATCCAAGACACCAGAAAGGTGTGATGGGTATTGGTTAGAAGCATCATATATGGATTTACATGGTCAACCCAAAACCGGTCAGGTTTAGGTTGTTAAGTCTAACTAAGTTGTTGAGTGTGTGCAGGATGACCAAGAAGGACTGTTGATGTGTTCGACAATGGTTATTCCTGTAAAGTGTCTGAGTTGAATAGTAGGTTAAAGTTGGTAACTAACTATTTACTTTAGTGATTATTATGATTATTCTAATACTTTAACATTGAAAAACTAATTGTCAGGTTGAAGTGAGAGTCTGTTTGTGTTTAAATTTCTGTTTTTGAAACTTGCTCCATAAAAACAAAAATTTAGGGGGAGAAATCACCCTAAGCCAAAAAGAGTTTAGATAGTGCGTGAGTTTAGGGGGAGTAAGTTAGTAAGTTAAAAAAAAATTTAATCAAAAACGCAAAAACATTGAAAAATCAAAAACATAAAAAAATGAAAAATTGAAAAAGAGATTTCATTGTGTGAAAGAGAAGAAATGATAGTACATCAGCAAGTTAGACTGTCACACTGAAACTGAAATTAAATTGCTTATGTGTGATAGCGGCATCATCATATGATGTATCAGTAGGCAAAAAGCATGAAATAGTCAACTTACCAATATGATATAAAACTAAATGAACTGTGTATGAGTGGGGAACACATCAGTGGTGTATGGTTTAATGACCTTAAATCTTGCGTTGATAGATTGCCAAAATCTGAAGTTTTGGGTCTTTATACTGTTATTTCATCTAGGGATATCCGGGTTGTCCTTCTGCTGCATCCAGATACATGCTGACCTAGACACACCCAGGATATCTTAAAAGAGCTAAAAATGCCAAACCCCATAAATGAAGAAGCTCTCATAGAGAGTCATTCAAATGTGCAAAAAGCATAAATCGTACCAAAAAATGGTATTTGTCATAGCCCTTGTTAGATATTTTGGTCTCTTTGCTGTACGGAAGTACTGACCTGTTCACCAATTATCTAAACGTTGAAAAATAAAACGGATGAATTCAGTATACTCACCTACTACGATGAATCCTTGTGCATACCTTGATCGCTGGGGTATATCCTGAAGTGGGACACACTAGTATATCAGAAATAATATTACCTTAACATATCATATGGTAACGGTACTTGAAATGTTCATGCATTTTGTTTAAGTGGACAAACATACTGGTAATCGTCTTGGACTGCTTTTCATGAGAAATTAAATAAAGAATTAACTACAAGTGTGAAACAGTTTGATTTTGTTGATATGATCTTCTTACACATGATTCTCACTAAAATATGAAATTGTAAATATTTTTAATTTTAGTTAGTTTGTTTTGTTTTGAAAAAAAAATTAAAAATATCAAAAAGATTTCTTTTTAAAAGACTTCCATTTTAAATTGACAAGTTGTTGTTTTTGCATGATAAGATAAAATATTGGTTTATCTTTAAATGTGAAAAAGACAAATGGTTTTTTGAGATACTTGCTTGTGTTGCTAAACAGATTGATGCAGTTATCAAAATGAAGTGCAAAATACAAGTAAAGTGCAGATTGAGAGTGAAGTAAAGAACGTGTGAAGATGCATGGTAGGATCCTTCTACTACATTGCAGAAAGAGAGAGATTTGAAAGAGTTGGAAATTACTTGCTTAACCAAAGATTGCTAGCAAACTGATCTACAATGAATGAAAGTTTTGGAGATTGGAAGCATCAGCTAAGGGGGAGTCTGTTGATGTCAGAAACTGTGTAGCTGACGCTATCCAAAGACCAAAAGAACACAAGATGTTTGAAGACAAAGTTACACTATAAAGCTATTGTCAAGGGGGAGTCTCTTGGTGCATATTCGGTGACAACAGCTTAATAGTTTGATTATTTAGTCTTTGGATATTTTGTATTGGGCTTGGCTTATTGGTTAGTGAGTTATTTGTTGTAATGGGCTTGGAAAATGGCCTAGTCCATGTAGGAAGCCCAGTTTACAAACATGTGGTATATAAACATGTTTTGTGATTAGGGTTTTAGTGGTAAGAGAATTCTAGAGAGAGAGAGAGAGTAATTTCGAAAGTTGTGAGAGGCAAGATCACAGAGATAGGCTGTGAGGTTGTGAGGTTTTGAATTGATTGTAAACTGCAAGTTGGATAATCAATAGAAGACCCGTTTGATTGTGAATTTATGTTTCTACTCGTTTCTCTAACAAATCTGATCTAGAGGATTCCGCACTCTAGGTTAGATATAAAATTCTGTGAAGATCCATACATCAAGGGGACCTAGATTAATACCTCGTCATCGTATACACACAACAGTCATTCGTGCCTCATAAAGCTTACATTGCAAGTTCATGACTTATAAACACATAACAGTCCATAACACCCAGTAACTCGCACGCAATGGAAATAATCATCACATAGCATATTGTCGAAAATCATGTCACATGCACAACCCTAACACAAGCTTATAGTTCAAGTAACAGTTACACAGCCTATCACGTTGCCCGATGCTGTGTGCGGCCCAATTAGTGTAAAGGCCCAATATACAAGTGTGCGACTCAAGTTGTGTGTGCGACTCTAATTGTATTGTGCGATTTCATAACTGATCACCTAACTCTTCGGCCCAATTATAAACCATGTACATGTGTGTGTGGCCCAGTTGTGCCAGCCCAAAGGAGGTTGTGCGAGTGAAGTTTATTTGTGCGATTGGGCCTCCAATGTGCGATTCTATCAATAGTTCGGCCCAAAAGTCTATTTGTGTGATCCAACCCAAACACCTGGCCCACTTATTTACCAGTTCAAAGACTTGTGCGATTGGGCTTCATGTTGTGCGAGCCATAACAACTTGTGCGGCCCGTGATCTTGTGCGACCCAAGTTACTTTGTGCGATTGACTTAATTATTTGGTCAATACGTAACTGCAACCACTTCCCATATTTTTAGCTAATTATCTATGGCAATTATTATTTTTGTCACCATTCAATCCAAAACAATTAACATAATCATTCCATTATGCAAATCGAATTATCAATAGAACATCAAAGCTGATTCTAATTCTTACTCACACACAATCCTTTTAGTGGATACCTAACATGAATTCATATTTGCAACCCCTTACCCTGTTCGATTTCATCAGGCACTAATATCATACCAATACTAGTTCATTGATAATGAGATCATACCCCCAAACCCGACCCCCATCTTTGTCAATTTAGAGAATTCATCAAACATCATCATGCACATGACTCCCAAATCGTAAATCAACGTTGCACATAATCATAGGCATCAATAATAATTCTCATAATCACACATTGCAAACAAGACATTCTCCATATGGATCATGACCCAAGACAATCAGTAAGCATGGATTATAATAAGGATGAGCCGTACCAGTTAAATGAGAGTAACGTATTTGTTCGAAAGAGATGTGTGATGTTTTCGAGAATGGGGCTTCAAGGTGAAGAACTGCCGTTGAACCAAGAGGGGAAAGGATATAGTGTTAGGTTTTAACATCTTGTGTGCTTTGAAGAATAATAGAAACCGTATGCAGGGGGCGAGTATATGCATCTCGGTTGGGCCTGATTTGGTCTACAAGAGTTTGGGCCGCCAATAGTCAAAATAGAAAAAGGAGTGTGCGGTGTGCGGTTAAGTTTAGGCAATCGTTTGTTTAAACAAATCAATGTTCATAACTATTAACTTATGAATCATAGAATTCAACCAGGTTTATCGAGTTAACGTACATACCCACGTAACTACCATACAAAACGGATCGTATTAGAAGCTGACTCGAGACTAAAGGCACCTTAAAACTTTGGGTTGTCACATAAATACCCGCAACAAAACTAAATCCTAACGACTCTCTCTCTTAAACGCGTCCTCGCGCTATTTATACAAGTGTATATGTGTGTGTATATATATATATAGTATATGATTACATGTGCTTATGTGAATACGTGAGAACCTAGGAATTTCGTGCCTCTTATGTGAATGCATATTACTTTATCAACTATCACAAGTTTTAATGCACTAAATTGCAACACAATTTCAAAATCATTATGATCAAATCTCATTCCAATCTCTTTGTCTAGATGTCTTTAAAGGCTTCTAACTCACGACGTCAAGCCAGAAGAAACGCCAATAAGAGGATCGCCACGCTCAAAGCGAAGGAAATGGCTAGGGTTATTCCTCAAATCATCGTGCAAGTCCAATGTCTCAGCAATTCTCAGACACTAGAAGACCCTATGACCATCGCGCCAAAGTCTACTTTCTCCAACAAACAGTTCAAAGCTTGTGACTAGATGGTTTTCACAGGCGACGAAGGAGTATCTCAATTGCTTCAGTGGTTCGACGCTATCAAGGTTACCCTCCATCAGAGTGGGTGCCCCGAGCATTTTCGTACTACTTGCGCTACATGAGTGTTTCAATAAAGAGCCCTCGACTGGTGGACAGCCGAGCGTAATAGACGTGAGAACGATGCAGCCTACGCGCTCTCCTGGGATGAGCTGAAGGAGCTCATGAAGGAAGAGTACTGCCCTCCCCCCGAGGTCTAGAAACTAGAAAACGAATTTTGGGATATCAAGCAAGTCGAAGGCGACAACGCTGGCCTCACAGCAAGGTTCATACAGCTTAGCATCATTTGCCCAAGCCAAGTTAACACTCCTGAAAAGGCCATCAAGAAGTACCTACGTGCTTTGCCGGAGTGTGTGGGTGATTTTGTTGAAGCTGCAAGACTGGCTACCATCGGAGAAGCTTATCAATTAGATGTAGCTGCAGTCTTCCTTCCGGTACAGTCTTCATCGCGCCTTCCTGTTGCGTCTATTCTCTCTTGCCTTCTGCCTTCTCTTTTCCTTTCTTTCTTCTAACATCTTCCTCCTTAAAGGTCTTCCAGTTTCATTCCACCACTTACGATATTCTGGATCACCATCTCTTGATTGGGACCACCTAGGAATCTTATTTTCTTGAGATTCGATAGGCGTCTAATTTGTTTCCAGCGGCCTTGCAAACTTCCTTCTACCTACTTGAGCATCTCTCTCTGCAATCTTCTTAAAGCTTTCACTTCTTTTCTCTGCTCTCAGGAATTCCTCCAACTCTAGATCCCTAAACTTTGATTCCCAATATCTCCCAGAGTTGATATCCTTGGTGAAGCACACATTCACAATCTTCTGATATTGCTGAGCTTGTACTTTATCCGGTTCATTGTAGACAATCTTGTTGAAGAACAAGCAGTCAATGTCTTTCTTTGAGCAGTTAACTAACCACATCGGTATAAGTACGTGAATGCATCTACAGTCTCCCGTCTTCGCATCGAACAAAGTGATTATCGCTTCAGCTGTGCTTTGATTATAGAGCCATCCTTTGAAATCTTCATGAAAGTCTTGCTCCATTTCTCTAAGCGGCATGTTCTTTAAGCATCTTGGCGGTTTGATCTTCAAAGTAATATCTTTCTCACCCGTTATAGGATCAATTTTCACAATTTGTTTCGACTTGTGTAGCTTCCAATCTGGAAAGTTATCTTTTGCTTGCAACTTGATGTAATTCCACAACCTTTGATCATGAATTTTAACCTCTAGACCATAATATTATTTCTTTATATTCTTGGTCTGCACAAGCTTCTCTATATCCCACCACGGTAACGTCTTTATATCAGATAGAAATTCGAAGTATTGAACTCCGAATTCTCTTCTTATAGCATAAACCTTCAGATCTTCCAAGTAGCCACATGAGAGAATATCACCCAGAGATTTATCTGGATGATCAGTGAAGTATTGTAGCGGCCTTTTGAACTTTCTTTCCTTTGGCATAACCTTGAACCATCGCTTTCGTTCCTTAAGAAAATCTTCGTGTGGTACAGTCTCAGGAACCCCTTCTGTAGTGATCCTCTTTACTACTTTCCTTTTCACTTCATCTTCATTGTAAGAGTGAAATAGTTCAGTCAAGGTAGGAAAGTCGTCATCTATTCCAGAATAGTGGAACGGTGTATCTTCTTCAGAAATATCTGAACCCTCTTCTAGGATCACATCTTTGAAGTTATCTGCTTCATTCACGAACTTGAAAGCGTATTCTTTGTTAGGTTTTGGAGGAACTTCTTCTTCAATATCGAACTTCAACTTACCCTCATCCATACCTAACTCGTCTAACATGGACTTTCTGGTCCTGTTCTCTTCCAACTCCCCCTCAACCTCTGCATGTAAGTAAATGACTTTGGGAAGTGTAAGAAATACCTTATCATCAGCATGCTGTGTTCCAGAAGATGAAGTTTCGTGATGTTGAACTTTTTGTTGCTCAGTTCATCATTTAAGAAGTCTTCAAGAGTATTTGGACCAGAACGCTTTACAATCATCAATCCTGTAGCCCCCTGATCATCATCTTCATTATCATCATCATCATCACCATCATAATCATCTATCGCTTTAAACAAATCTTTCAACTCTTCATCCTCTTCATCATCATCCTTTTCTTTATCATCCTTCGACTCAGAATGACGCTTCTCAATGATCTTTCTCCTATTAAGCCTTATCTCTTTGAGGAGTAACATCTTTCAGCTCACCAACCGGAATAATAGCAAGTGTATTATCCACATCAACTTCAGCTTCTTTCATTTCAACTTTATTCACATTAGAAGCTTCAACATTCGAAATATTTACCTTATCTGCTTGACTTGGATCAGGTTGGCTTGAAGACCCAAGAATCTCCTCTGTGTCGATCACCAACCCTTTTCTTTTATCTCTGGCTTCTTCAGCTAGCTTCTTCTCTTTTTCAACCCTCCTAGCTTCAACCCTTTGAATCTCTATTTCATCAAACACAGCTTGAACATTGATTCCAAGCTTATGTTCAACTACAGTGTAAAGCATATTCAGCTGTTCATCTTTTATCACTTTGTCTCCTCTCAACCCTTCTACTTATTTCCTCAGAATCTCATTCTCTTTTGAAGTAGATACATGCAAATCACCCAGCATTTCATGCAACATTATGTTGGCATTATTAATAGTCTTATACTAAAGATTTACCTCCTCGATCTCGTCTGTCAGCTGATCAATCACTTCAGCATGATCTTCAATCTCTTTTCTTAGAGCAACATTCTCTGCTTCAACAGCTTCAAGCTTTTCTTTCGCAGCTTCTAACTCTACTTCAGCTTTAGCTTTCTCCAATATACTTACTTTCCTTTCCAAAGAATTAATTCTTCCTTCATTGAATAGATCACCAACATCTTCTAACCCAATTGGCCCTGTTCCCAAATTATGTGGAACTTTTGGAAATCCATGACTTGAGCTTTGTAACGTTGTAGCTTTCTTTGATGCAGATGCAGGCTCTTCCACAGTTTTAGGTTGTTGCTCAGGAGTCTTCACGATCATCAGGGATATGAATAGTTGGATTGATAGGTGTCGGTGGACGTGTAGATTGTCTAACCCCAATAAATTCCACTTCAACATCTTCAGCCCTTTCTTCAGTTCTTTCAACCCTTTCATACTCAGGAACTTCAACACTTTTAACTTCAGGAATTGTTGTAGCTTGCTGAGGAATAGACGTTGTGTCTTTCCTAGCACTAACCTTTCTCGGAACAACTCAAGTTGGATGTGCTTTTCACTTCTTGATACCTTTCTTCTTAATCTTTTCTTTTTCAGTTGGAATTGGCTCATAAGTAGCATCTTATTCTAAAGGAATTGACTTTACAAGAGCTTTGAAATCAATTGTTTTCGGATCAATGCAGATATTTCCTTTTGGATCCAAGTAGCATTCTCTGTCTGGATCCCACCTTTTCGCTTTCCTGGCTTCTTTGAAGGGCTCATACATTCTTTGATATTTTCTCCGTGCCAGACTCCTTTGTCTGATGTATGTTGATTTTGTTTCAACTTCTTCCATGAACGTGTAACCAACAACATCCTCCTCTGGAAGAAAATCACTCCAGTTGAACCCTTCATCTTCTTGAATCACCGCAAGAGCCTTCAATATTTCTTTCGGAGTGTCTTTGATTTGTTTCATTTTTGGTGGCTCTTCACGATTCCTATGATAAACTGCTTTTCTGTAGTAGTCATCATGAAAAGGATTCGCAGTTTCATCAGCTGCTGAATTTTGGCAATCCCTTTTGAAGTGACCCTTTTGTTTGCATTTAAAACAAGTTACCTTCGACTTGTCAAATCCCAACTTTGTTGAAGGTCCTCCAATCAACTATCGTCCTGTAATCTCCATGAAATGCTATGCCCTTCGAATAATGCTAGCCATATACCAACGGATATCTATGAGCTCCATCTCGTCCGGGTCGATTTGATTGTAATCTTAGTTTGTGAGATTCGTGTTACTAATCTTCCCCGCTACGAGGCTCTCATAAGATTCCAATACTGATGCAAGAAACACCATTTGTTGTTTAGCAGTTTCTTCATTGATGTTCTGGGCGTTGTTGAGGTTAACAACAATGTTGCATTAAAAGACGTTAGCGTTTGGAGCATTTTGTGGTTGCTGTGTGTTTGATGCAGACGATCCTGGTGAACTTGAACCAGTACCATGATACACGTAACCACTCGATGAAGACCCACTGCTTGAATTCTCTTTTGCAACAGTGTTAACACTTTCGACACTGAAAGTAGTCTTTGGTGACGAAGCTTTTGGAATCATGCTACCTCTGTAGTACAAATCTACATTCTGTAAATACTGTGTATTGTTCACTTTGTTCAACTTCTTGATTTCCAAGTCGTGCCCTTTTAGTTTTTCAATCAACCAGTCCAGTGTAATATCTTCCATCTTCTTTGTGTTCTTTAGCACCAAACCAAAATATTGCCAATCTTGTTCATTCAGTAAAGCTTCAAATGGCTTATCAACTAACTCTTCATTATCCTTCTTAATGCCGAATCGTTCTAGCTCTGCTTTCAAATGACAAAACCTTTCTATCATTTGACGGACATTTTCATTTTTCATGCAGGCAAACAAATCAAACTCTTTTTCAATAGTGACTTCTTGTTTTTAACAATCTCCTCTCCACCCGTGCACTTCTTCTCTAATTTACTCCACAAATCTTTTGAATTCTGATAATCGATCAAAGAGATAATATCGTTTCGTACAGATTGGTGCAAGAGAGCAATACATTTTTGTCCAGCAATAAATTCATCCTGCTCAACATCTCGTAGGTTCTCATAATCACTTCTTGTATTATTGTATCCATTTTTCATACACTTCCAGCTGTCATAACCAAATGCTCTCAACCAATCATCAAATCGCTTTGCCCATCGATTGTAATCATCGATCGCCATAAGTTTCCGTGGTTTGTTATACATGCCATAGGCGTTATCAACACTCACTGAATCTGATATTGCTTTTGTAGAAGTTTTAGGATTTGCGTCTGATGATGTAGCTCCCATGCTATTGTAGGCGAAAAAGTCACCGAATGGGTTTAGAAACTCGTCACCCATGATTGTCGTACTTGAAAAAGTCAAACTTGGTCAAACTTGATTAACAAAAACAACAATTGATCGAATAGTCAGTCGTCCGGATGACTATCCGGATGAAATGACCAAATGTACAAGTCTCAAAAGTGCCAAGTGTCGGATGACTATCCTGTCGGATGGTCAGTCGATCTAAGAACTTGAACTTTCAAACAACAAAAACTCTATCTGGTCAGATGACTTTTTGATCGGATGAGTGATGACATCAGCAAGTAAGCTTGAAACAGTAAAAATGCAATCTGGTCGGATGAGTATCCGATCAGATGAGAGACGTCAGCACAGTTCATCTCCAAGTTCATGGTTTTTGATCGATTTTGATGTGTATTTGTTCGAATTTTTCCGTGAAAATTTGTAGGATTGTTATATAACAGATTGCGCACACAATATGTGAATCTTAGCCCATTTTAACCATAAAATCTGAGTCAGTTTTAGATTTTTTGCTGTTTGAGATGAGAAAAGGTAGAACAAAGATAAAAACAGAGAAGTAGATGAAGAATCAGATGAAATCTCTGGTGAAATCGGCTGAAATCGGTCAAATCTCTTTGAAATCGTTGTAGATCCTCTCCAAATCTGACCTCCAAGCTTTGATACCACTTGTGAGGACCGGTAGTTCGGTTCTAGATTGAACAACTTAGGTTGGATCTGTGATCACTGTAGTAGTGCGGAATCCACATATAGTGTAGAAAAAAGATCAACAACGAATTCAATGTTTAAAGCTTCCATTCTCATTAAAGATGTGCAAATGTATAAAGATCTAGTAATAATTGATAAGAGCTCCGCCTCAGAGACAACCAAAAAATTATTTACACATGAGACCCAAGTCTCCTATTTATAGGCGGGCTGAATCAGGGAGAATCATCCGGATGGCCATCCGATCGGATGGCCTATACAAAATGTGTTATTTTTCGTTTCGGCCCTGATTCGATAATATAAACAAAAACTATACAATAACGACAACTAGGACAAACTATAGACTAAGTACAGACGGAAGCTACAGACATAGTGCATCTACAGAGATCAACGATAAGTGAATCTTGGCTAGATTCTTCTACAAGGATTCCACCAAGAAGGTTAACTCAGCTACTGCCGAATCATTCGACGAAGACGCCCTGCCACAAGACACCGCTCAGCCTAGCCTAGCCACAAGAGGAAGAGCTCGAGCCTAAATTGTTCAGCAACTGCACTGCCTAAGGCCGAACCTCTCCAAGCAGTTGCACTTTGCCCAAGGTGAGCCTACACTAGAACTCTCCCCCTGTGTAACAAATGTACTTATCACCACCAAGCTGGAGCCAACTGCCGCTATTGTACAAATTGCAACTGTTTCGGTCACTTCACCAGCCACTACCGCACAGGGTCGTGACATCAAGGCACACTAGCACTTCTAGCACCGCCGATGCAACCTGTAGCCCCAGTGACTGCAGCACCAACAGCTGCAGCACCAACAGGAGAAGCTCCATCAACAACCACAGCTCCATCAAGAATCTTCAACATCAACACCAACCGGGCACAGAACGATGCTGTTAATGGTACGACTCTCGACGTTAGTACTTATACCTAATAATTGTTCTATTATTCGATGTTGCCTCAACGTACGACGACATCTCTTTTTCTCCCTCTCTATCCCTCGCTCTCTCTCTCTCTCTTCCGCCCTCTTTCTCGACTCCTCACACCTATACTAGGTTCACACACGGATTCTATTACTAGCACTATATAGTATATCACGATATAATATATTTTACCCTGACTATGCATCTTTGGAATAAGTTACGATAAACATGCAAAGACCAAATTAATCACGGGTGCACACGGGATTATTTTGGTAAGTGCATGGAGATCGTAGCAAGTTCTAATGAGGCCATAACATTAAAAATGTGGTTAAGAGTGGTGGATATGCCGCTGGTACTTCCTATATATAAGCGTCTTAACCATGTCGACAAAGTGTGACATCTATTCACGGGACGGAGACGGTGTGGTCAAAGCATGGTGGATATGCCACTGGTACTTCCTATATTTAAGTGCTTTACCATACTAACAAAGTCCCGTGAAGAAAATGCCATGTGGAGTTGAACGTTATTAGATCTTGTATATTATTGAGACTATTTTCAACATGCTAAACTCCTTCGCAAGGTGTAACATCCCATTACTTCTCGATCGCACCATCACTAGACTTTTAGTAAGTCTACAGCAACGCAATCCCACCTTCGCTGAAATCTATCTCGCTTCACCATCGCTTTTCCCTCTCGATACTTTAACGCTCATCACATCTATCAATCTTTCCACTTCGATATTCCCAACGCTTTTCCCTCTCGACGCTTTAATGCTTATTGTCACAACCCCCGATCCCTGATCCCCGGGAACGGGCGGACGTGAACTCAGAGTGTGGTGGCATCAGTTTTATTTAATCTCGCAGCGGAATTTACATCAGGACCGTAGTTAGGAAATGATTATCAGAGTAAAACCACCATGCTTGATATTAATAAATACATGGGCAAAACCCAAGTTTCTTATTACAATACATTTATAGGGACAAACCCTATTTTATTTAATTTAAAACATTGTTTCTTAGATAACTTTTATAGCCACTTATTTTCCAAGCCTTCAGTGCTCTCGAGCTGGCTTTATCCCAGTTGGCTTTCACATTGTGTTACCTTGAAACATGTTTTAAAAATATTTTGTCAGCGGGAAATACTGGTGAGTGAATCCCAGTTTAATCAAGAAACATTTTATCAATTAACACAGTATTGAGGGCGATCACATTGTTTATTTCTACCCAATTACTCAATCAGTACTGTCAATCCTTGACTTGTGGGTCATATTACGCATTGGCTAACTCGTTGTCCAATGATAACGTACTGTCGTCCCGACTTATTACTCGCAAGTAATAATTTTGTATACAAAACCCCAAATACCGGCAGTAATGGAAGAATTACAAAGACTCACATACTGCTTAATCACATTGTAAAACATTTAAGGTTTTGTAAAAACTGTTAACAAAAAGGAGATTACTCACTTTGCTGTCTTAGGTTTTTCGTAAGGGTTTCCTGGGTATAATCTATAATTTATACAAATGTACATTGGTTAGTACCATAACCCTTTGAAATTTTTAATAATACCCTCCCCGAGACGGCATTCCAACAACTACGTCGGGCAGAACCACGACAGTTGTTACGGAACCCTAAATCAATCGGGCAGCGTAATTATTATAAAACCGGGGTTATAATACTTACAATGGAGCAGGACCTCGCTAATTAGAGGTATAATACCCAAAATATTATGCTTATAACTTCAGAATTCGAGATTGAGAATGAAATGTGAGCGACGGAAATCGAAAACTGATGTCTGCTATTTATAGTTGTGTAATCTGATCCTCACGCGGCCCGTGTCAAAGACAGGGAACAGTGAGGCGGCCCGCGTCAACATAAGTCAACGCAATAGCTTAGCTGAGTCGTTGAGTAGGTTTGACACGATTGCGACACGTGTCAGCACCGGATGCATCCGCGTATCACGAGTCCGCGCGGCCCGCGTTAACATAAGCATAAGTTCAAGCGGCCCGCATTAACTAAAGAAGTCAGCGGAGTCAAACTCTGGTCCTAATTCGGCCCGCTTGATATGTTGGGGTGGTTCTAGGCGGCCCGCCTCAACTTATATTTCACATTTTTTATTTTATTTTTATAAATTATAACATAATTTGGGCTCGGTTTTCGCGTACGGGGTATAATATAAAACATATTGAGACATTTTATAGTATATTTAGAGAGTCGGAATATTATGAGGGTTTTGGTTTTACCGAGGGTTGTTACATTCTCCCCACCTTGTTTAGAGCTCGTCCTCGAGATCTACTGAAATAAATGCGGATATTTCCTTTTCATTTCTGACTCGAGCTCCCAAGTGTATTCAGGTCCTCTTTTGGAATCCCACTTTACTTTGACTAGAACTAGTCTTTTGTGTTTGAGATTCTTAACTTTCCTGTCTTCAATTTGTAGAGGTCTTTCTACAAACTTGAGTTGTTCATTTACCTTTATGTCCTTAAGAGGCACTATTAGTGATTCATCAGCTAAACACTTTTTAAGATTAGATACATGAAACACATCATGTATTCCTGCCATTTCCTCTGGCAGTTGTAGCTGATAGGCTACAGGTCCTATTCTTCTAATAATCTTAAAAGGTCCAACATACCTGGGATTTAGCTTTCCCCGTTTGATGAATCTTACCACTCCTTTCCAAGGAGAGACTTTCAACAATACTCTATCTCCTTCTTGAAATTCCAATGGCTTGCATCGGTTATCAGCATAACTCTTTTGTCGATCACGTGCAGCTTTCAGTCGTTCCTTGACTTGAATAATCTTGTCAGTTGTTTCTTGCACTATCTCAGGTCCAGATAATTGTTGTTCCCCAATTTCTGCCCAACAGACTGGGGTTCGACACTTTCTTCCATAAAGTGCTTCAAATGATGCAGCATTGATACTTGTGTGATAACTATTATTATAAGAAAATTCTATTAAAGGTAAGTGTTCATCCCAATTACCTCCAAAATCAATTACACAAGCTCTAAGCATATCTTCCATTGTCTGGATTGTTCTTTCACTTTGTCCATCTGTTTGTGGATGGTAAGCTGTACTCAACTTTAACTTGGTTCCCATTGCCTTTTGGAAACTTGACCAAAAACGAGAGGTAAATCTACTATCTCTATCAGAAACAATTGATAAAGGAATGCCATGTAAAGAAACAATTTCATTTACATACAATCTAGCTAATTGTTCCATGCTAATTGTTTCCTTCATTGGTAGAAAATGAGCTGACTTAGTTAGTCTATCTACAATCACCCAGATTGTATCATTTCCTTTCCTAGTTTTGGGTAATTTAGTAACAAAATCCATTGTTATTAATTCCCATTTCCAAACTGGCATTTCTAATTGCTGTAACAAACCTGAGGGTTTCTGATGTTCAGCTTTAACTTATGAGCAAGTTAAACATTTAGAAACATAGGTTGCTATGTCCTTTTTCATTCCTATCCACCATAAATTTTTCCTTAAATCCTGGTACATTTTATCACTTCCTGGATGCATCGTATACTTAGATTTATGGGCTTCTTCTAATATACGATTACGTAGATTTCCTAATTTAGGTATCCACATTCTCTTTTCATGGAATCTCCAAATTCCATCTGTTCCTTGTTTTAATTCTTTTAACATACCTTTTAATTTTTCAGAATCATCCTTGATTACTGATTCTTGTGCTTCTCTTATTTGATCATTTAAATCTACTTGCAGATTTAATTTAAGAGAACGTACCCTTTTTGGCTTTTCATGATACTTTCGGCTTAAAGCATCTGCTACTACATTTGCTTTTCCTTCATGATACTGGATATCACAATCATAGTCACTAAGAAATTCCATCCAGCGTCTTTGTCTCATATTCAACTCTTTCTGGCCGAAAACATACCTTAAACTTTTATGATCAGTGAATATGGTAAACTTACTACCATAAAGATAATGTCTCCAAATCTTAAGAGCAAAAATTATAGCTCCTAATTCTAAATCATGGGTTGAATAATTCTCTTCATGATTCTTAAGTTGTCTAGATGCATAAGCTATAACCTTCTGTCGTTGCATTAACACACATCCATAACCTAATTTAGAAGCATCGCAATATACTATAAAGTCTTCAGTTCCTTCTGGTAATGCTAATATAGGTGTATGGGTCAATCTTTGCTTAAGAATTCTAAAGGCTTCTTCTTGTTTTAATCCTCATTCAAACTTAACAGATTTACAAGTTAACTTAGTTAAGGGAATGGCTATTCTAGAGAAATCTTTAATAAATCTTCTATAATAACCGGCCAATCCTAAGAAACTTCTAACCTCAGTTGGTGATTCAGGGGTTTTCCATTTAGTAATTGCCTCAATCTTTGTTGGATCTACATGAATTCCTTCATGATTGACTAGGTGTCCAAGGAATTGTACCTGTTCTAACCAAAATTCAAACTTAGAAAACTTAGCATAAAGCTTTTCTTTTCTTAACAAACTTAAAAGTATGTGCAAATGTTTTGCATGATCCTCTTTATTCTTAGAGTAAATTAGAATATCATCTATGAATACAATTATGAATTTATCCAAATATGGCTTACATATTCGGTTCATCATGTCCATAAATGCAGCTGGGGCATTGGTTAAACCAAATGGCATGACAGTAAATTCATAATGACCATACCTCGTTCTGAATGCGGTTTTAGGAATGTCCTCTTCCTGTACCTTTAATTGATGATATCCTGACCTTAAATCGATCTTAGAGAAAAATCGAGCTCCTTGTAGTTGATCAAACAAATCATCGATTCTCTGTAATGGGTACCGATTCTTAATCGTGACTTTGTTTAATTCACGGTAATCAATTCACATACGCATTGATCCGTCCTTCTTTTTAACAAACAATATTGGCGCTCCCCATGGCGATGAACTTGGCTGTATAAATCCCTTTTCTAACAATTCATCTAATTGTTTCTTTAATTCTTGCATTTCTGCAGGTGCCAAACGGTTAGGTGATTTGGCAATTGGTGATGTTCCTGGTAATAGGTGAATTCTGAATTCAACTTCTCTGTCTGGAGGTAGTCCTGGCAATTCTTCTGGAAAAACATCTGAAAACTGAGATACTACTGAAATATCTTTTAGTTCTTTTCCTTTAGTGTTAGTGATTATAGAAATCAAATACACTATAGAACCTTTTCTAATACAACTTGCAGTTTTCATTACAGATATGAATTCTGTGGATCTAAAGGGCTTATCTCCTTTAATTGTGATCATTTTACCTTTTGGTGAATTTACTTGGATTAACTTTTGATCACATAAAATACTAGCTTTATTGGCTATTAACCAATCCATTCCTAGAACAACATCAAATCCTACCAGATTCATAGGATACAGGTTTGCTATAAATTTATGATTTAAAATTTCTATGCTTGCTCCCTGCAAGATTTCAGAAATTCTAACAGTTTCTCCGTTAGCTGTCTCTACTACACATTCTTGTGGTAGTTTAGCTAATGACTGATTTAGAAATTTGCAAAACAATGTATTAATAAAACTTTGGTTTGCACCAGAGTCAAATAATACTTTAGCAAAAACATCATTAACTAAATACGTACCAGCTATGACATCTGGAATCATTCTGGCTTCATCTGCAGTAAGAACAAATGCTCTAGCATTTTTGGTATTCTTGTTGTCTGTGGCTGGAGCTAATTTTGGGCAGTTTGGCTTGATGTGACCTTGTTCTCCACAATTGTAGCATATCCTGTTGTTTTTCTTCCTGCAATCTTCTTCCTTGTGTCCAGATACTTTGCAAAAGTTACAGTACCCAGAGCATCTTCCTGAATGCTTTCTTTTACAATACCTACAATAGGGTGCAGAGGTAGATCCTATATTTCTCCCACGGTTAGAATTTCCAGAACGAAATTCTTGAGTCAATTTCTGGGTTAGGTTCCTCCTTTGATCCTCTTCTCTGGTACGGACTAATTCATCAGTCAAGGTATTGGCTAATTCTACAGTTTCTTCTATAGTTTGAGGTCTAGCTGCCTTGACTACATGTCTAATTTCTCCAATTAATCCCCAAATATAACGGGAAATTAACACTGGTTCTGGTGAAGCAAGAGTTGGCACTATTCTAGCATATTTAAGGAATATCTTAGTGTATCCCTTACTATCTACACCAGTCATCCTAAGATTTAGGAATTTCTTTGCTATCTGTTCTTTTTCATTGGGTGGACAAAATTTCCTTTCTACCTTGTTTTTTAAATTCTTCCCATTCCATATTATAGGTTTGATCACTTCCTCTTGTCTGGAGGATAGTGTTCCACCATTCTAATGCTGCATTCTTAAACAGATTAGAAGCAAACAATATCTTATCTTCTTCAGCACACTTACTTATCCTTAAGACTGCCTCAGTCTTTTCTATCCAGCGTAAGGTTGCAATGGCCCCTTCGTTGCCTGAGAATTCCATTGGTTTACAAGACCAGAATTCTTCATAAGAACAACCGTTAGGCACGGTTCTTCTTCTTTTGGGAATAGGCATTTGAAGTACAGGTCCATTGTTCACGCTGTTTTTTGGTTCAAGTGGTCGCTTACTGCTATGTCTACTTTTATTGTCAGCATCCTTAACAGTTTGAAGTATAAATGGCATTGCATCTATAATTCCTTGTGCTACTATGTGTTGGATAGCACTATTGTCCACTTGATTTCCATTGTTATTGTTGTTCGGATTATCATTAACCACGTTAATGTTACTCTGGTTATCGTTATTCAGATTTTCTTGATTTCCTTCGTCGGCCATCTGAATTTTAAACATTTATCCATATTAATATCACCAGATAATAAGTAATATAATTGATCACATGACACGCAATTTAACCAAAAGCGTCGATCATTGCGACTATACTCTTTTTCATATACTATGCGTCTATTACACACTAGTACAGAAATAAAATTACAATACCAACAGAAATAAAATAGTAATATGCATCCGTACACACATATTTTTATTTTATTTTTATTTTATTATTATTATTATTACCACTTCCTCCATTCTAACATTCAAGGATATGGATTTATCCAAAAATCCATATTGCGCTCATCGTATTTCCATACGAGACGCTCTCCCACCTGACGCATCCTTTCACTGCTTTCTAAAATTTCCTCCCCGAAAGTCCTAAGTTCTTGAACGTTTTCTGCACTCATTGGGGGTGCAGGTTCTCGGACTGGGTTTGGAATCTGGGGTGCATTTTCCTGAAATTGGTAAGGATCCTCTAATATCTCCCTAATATAATCATCTTGATAATAGGGATCTAAAGGGTCCATACCTGGGTAAGCTTCTATGTTCTGTATGGGTGGATAATCCTGGATAGGGTAACGTTGCACAAAGTCTCTATTGTCATCCCACCAGGGGTCATAATTCGGGTCTAGGGGGTTTGGTGCAGGCACTCTAGGGATTTCTTATGGGTTAAAGTTGTACATCTCTTCTTGGTTTTCCTGATTTTCTATTTCCATGGGCTGTTCTGGGTTTTGCGGTTGTGGGGCTACTAATTGTTCCAGACTTGGGTCAGCAGCAGTCGTAGCTAAGATATGGAAATTAGCTAGGCTTCTATTTAACATATCTTGAGTATGGGCATCTGTCTCTCGCTTAATAGCTGCTAAAGCCCTTTGCTGTTGTAATTTCCTCATTCTTTTTCTACGAGCAAAAGCTTCTTTACTGAACCATCCTCGTTTCTTAGTAGGAAATGGTTCTTCAGATTTAGCTCTAAAAGCAAATATCCCGTCTTCCTGATCAGCAACATACCCCGAGAGGGCAGGCTGTGATGATGTACCTTCATTCTTAGGTGAATCAGCTAACTGACGATTCACGTCTGATGGCCCTTGATCACTCATACTGAAAACTAACAGATAGTCAAATAACACATAACACATAATTACAGTTATGCATGTATTTCCTAACATTAATTCAAAATTTAAGTGTCAGCAGAACACTTCTTTGGCTCAGACCAGTGGCTAGGCTCTGATACCACCTTCTGTCACAACCCCCGATCCCTAATCCCCGGGAACGGGCGGACGTGAACTCAGAGTGTGGTGGTATCAGTTTTATTTAATCTCGCAGCGGAATTTACATCAGGACCGTAGTTAGGAAATGATTATCAGAGTAAAACCACCATGCTTGATATTAATAAATACATGGGCAAAACCCAAGTTTCTTATTACAATACATTTATAGGGACAAACCCTATTTTATTTAATTTAAAACATTGTTTCTTAGATAACTTTTATAGCCACTTATTTTCCAAGCCTTCAGTGCTCTCGAGCTGGCTTTATCCCAGTTGGCTTTCACATTGTGTTACCTTGAAACATGTTTTAAAAATATTTTGTCAGCGGGAAATACTGGTGAGTGAATCCCAGTTTAATCAAGAAACATTTTATCAATTAACACAGTATTGAGGGCGATCACATTGTTTATTTCTACCCAATTACTCAATCAGTACTGTCAATCCTTGACTTGTGGGTCATATTACGCATTGGCTAACTCGTTGTCCAATGATAACGTACTGTCGTCCCGACTTATTACTCGCAAGTAATAATTTTGTATACAAAACCCCAAATACCGGCAGTAATGGAAGAATTACAAAGACTCACATACTGCTTAATCACATTGTAAAACATTTAAGGTTTTGTAAAAACTGTTAACAAAAAGGAGATTACTCACTTTGCTGTCTTAGGCTTTTCGTAAGGGTTTCCTGGGTATAATCTATAATTTATACAAATGTACATTGGTTAGTACCATAACCCTTTGAAATTATTAATAATACCCTCCCCGAGACGGAATTCCAACAACTACGTCGGGCAGAACCACGACAGTTGTTACGGAACCCTAAATCAATCGGGCAGCGTAACTATTATAAAACCGGGGTTATAATACTTACAATGGAGCAGAACCTCGCTAATTAGGGGTATAATACCCAAAATATTATGCTAATAACTTCAGAATTCGAGATTGAGAATGAAATGTGAGCGACGGAAATCGAAAACTGATGTCTGCTATTTATAGTTGTGTAATCTGATCCTCACGCGGCCCGCGTCAAAGACAGGGAACAGTGAAGCGGCCCGCGTCAACATAAGTCAACGCAATAGCTTAGCTGAGTCGTTGAGTAGGTTTGACACGATTGTGACACGTGTCAGCACCGGATGCATCCGCATATCACGAGTCCGCGCGGCCCGCGTTAACATAAGCTTAAGTTCAAGCGGCCCGCATTAACTAAAGAAGTCAACGGAGTCAAACTCTGGTCCTAATTCGGCTCGCTTGATATGTTGGGGTGGTTCTAGGCGGCCCGCCTCAACTTATATTTCACATTTTTTATTTTATTTATATAAATTATAACATAATTTGGGCTCGGTTTTCGCGTACGGGGTATAATATAAAACATATTGAGACATTTTATAGTATATTTAGAGAGTCGGAATATTATGAGGGTTTTGGTTTTACCGAGGGTTGTTACACTTATCACACCTAGCATTTACGTCGCTTCGATATTTCAAATCGCTGAACCATTCGCGCACGCTCTTATCGCTAACTAAGTTTGCAATCAACTTCACCGCTCAGTCTACCCGATCTTTCTTTCGAACTTTGCCCAACTATTTACCGTTTGGACTGAGGATACTAAAACCTACCATATCATGTAGACACACATGACATCACTCCACGGGTTGGAGGAAATATGGCTAAAACATGATGGATACGTCACTGGTACTTCCTATATTTAAGTGTTTTAGCCATATTAACAAACTTTCGTTGAAAGATGCCATGTGGGGTTCGACTCTAATTGAACTTTTGATACTGTTAAAACCTATTTGTTACCGCATGTTTTGAAAATAAATGAAACTTATTTGTTTTGGAAATAAATGGAAAATTTTCTGAAATATTTTTTAATTCAATTTAAATTAAAATCTTTGGACAAACAAAACTTTTCTTACAACGCTGGTTTAAACATCGACTCGGTTTAACACCACGTCATAAGAACATTTTCATAAATCAGGTTTTTCCTTAAAAATCTTTTTGTAATGACTCGACAAAACTTTTTGAAAACCTAAAACATTTTGGATCGTCAATTCGTGAGTTACTATTCCTTAGCCACTGAGACGCTCTCACTCATCAATCCTCGATCGATCGTTCGTTCATCCTCAGCTTACCCTAACGCTTTTATCGCTACCGATTCATGTCAATTCTCACAGTCTTGGTTTCGAATAAATTTCGGGAATAAATTTCCTAAAGCATGGGACACTGTAACAACACGCACTTTCGCGCTCCTTACTCTCGCTACGCCTAGCACCGAGATTCAGATCATAAAGCAAACTATATCGCTTACTACGCTACATCGCATATTTTCGCATTACATCGCTTATTTTAGCACGCTATATCGCACTTCACAATGCTTACGCTTATAATGCTTAGGCTTACACTACTACATCATGTGCGTATCTTAACTACTTGCTCGCTCTCCCGACTCAACGCAAACTCAAAACGCGGTTAGAGATATATATATATATATAGTGGAGGGTTCAAATTAGAAGAATTATTTTAAGAAGAAAAAAGAAGAAGTTTTAACCAATAAAAATGCTTCATTTTACTTCATTTAATATTTGCATTTAATTTTAATATAAGGGTATATTGGTAAACTTACATAGATCATTAATTTGTATTCTTCCCCTTTAATGACTAACTAAATTAAATTTGTAACTCCTTTTCAAAATATATACCTTTTCCAAATTAAAAAAACAAATTAATTTAAAGTGTAGAATAAATTACTAGTTGTGTATAATAAATTACGAGTTGTGTAGGATATATTTCGAGGTATGTAAGATAAATTTCGACAGTGTAGGATAAAATTCTACAATGTGTAGGGTATATGTAGGAAAATTTTGATATGTGTAGGTTTTGAAGATTATATGTAGGATAATTAATGATTAGTTGACTAATTAATTAAAGAGAGAAAAATTAATGATATGAGTTATAAATGAAATAGTATTTTACTAATATGCCCTTTCTTCTTTTTCTTCTCACATTAATTTTTTTCTCAAATGAACCTTCCCCTATATATATATATATATATATATATATATATATATATGAGTTATAAATGAAATAGTATTTTACTAATAGGGGAAGGTTCAAATGAAAACCACTAGTTATTGTGAAAACTCGAAAACTAATTAAAAAAGCCAAAAAAACATACAAATATATATATATATATATATATATATATATATATTTTGCATAATAATTTTCGCAGGTTTTTTTATATAAAAAAATTTCAAAATTTTTTTTTTTTTGTGTAGTGCACATGTGTAATACTACACATGTATATGTGTACTACAATTTTTTTTTTATGAAAAAAAGTTTTTTTTCATATATTAAAACCAGTAATTTTTATAAAAAAATTGAAAAAAAAATTTTTGGTGTTTTTTAGGCATTTTTTAGTTAGTTTTCGAGTTTTCACAATAAAAGTGGTTTTCAATTGAACCATCCCCTATATATATATATATATAGTGTAAGTTTCATTGAGAAACACTAAAAAAGTGGGGAACCGGGGAACACTCTTAAAAATTTAACTTAACATGTTAAAAATTAATTTTTTAAACATCTTTTTCGGCGCTTCTCCTTATATATACTTGTAGAAGCATTTTTAATAAAAAAAATCAAAAACTAAAAATATTAAAAAAAAATTAAAAAAGGCTAAAAAATTTTGTTTAGAAAAAATATTTTTTATTCGACTAGTTTCTCCTCCGTTTTATAAAGAAAAGCGCTGAAATTTAAAAAAAAAATTGATTTTTAACATGTTAAGTTAATTCTATAAGATATAACTGTTTTTTAAACATTTTTTATATTTTTAGTTTTTGATTTTTTATTAAAAATGTTTCTACTTGTATTTATAAGAAAAAGCGCCCAAAAAAATTTAGAAAAAACCTTTTTTTAACATGTTAAGTATAATTTTTAAGAGTGTTCCCTTGTTCCCCACTTTTTTAGTGTTTCACAATGAAACCTCCCCTATATATATATATATATATATATATATATATATATATATATAGGGGATAGATCATGAGAAAACTAAAAAACTAACTAAAAAAGCCTAAAAAAACATACCAAATTTTTTTTTTAATTTTTATAAAAAAATCACAGGTTTTTATGCATGGAATATATATATATATATATATATATATATATATATATATATATATATATATATATATAGGGGATAGATCATGAGAAAACTAAAAAACTAACTAAAAAAGCCTAAAAAAACATACCAAATTTTTTTTTTAATTTTTATAAAAAAATCGCAGGTTTTTATGCATGGAAAAAATTTTCAAAAAAAAAAAAAATTTTTTTGTTGTATTCCATATGTGCACTATTACGGATATAGTGCACATGTGTAGTACACATATAATGCACATGTGCAGTACAACAAATTTTTATTTTTTTTTGAATTTTTTTATATATAAAAACTAGCAATTTTTTTTATGTTTTTTTAGCTTTTTTTAAGGTTTTTTAGTTAGTTTTCTAGTTTTCTCATTTATATGTAGTTTTCTCATAATCCTCTCCCTATATATATATAGGGGATGGATCATGAGAAAACTAGTTTAAATGAGAAAACCAAAAAACTAACTAAAAAGCATACCAAATTTTTTTTTTTTGCAAATTTTTATAAAAAATCGATAGTTTTTATGCATGGAAAAAAATTTTCAAAAAAAAAAATTAAAATCTTTGTTTTTTTGTTGTATTACACATGTGAACTATTACGGATATAGTGCACATGTGTAGTACACATATAACGCAGTGCACATGTGCAGTACAACAAAAAACTTTTGTTGTTTTTTATTTTTGAAAATTTTTTTCCATACATAAAAACTAGCGATTTTTTTATAAAAAATTGTAAAAAAAAAATTTGGTATGCTTTTTAGCTTTTTTTACGCTTTTTAGTTAGTTTTCTAGTTTTCTCATTTAGATGTAGTTTTCTCATGATCCTCTCCCTATATATATATATATTCTTAGTTATATATCATTATCTATGTGGTGGTACTCATTTAAAGCTCTCAAACGCTCACTCGCACAACTCGATTTATCACTCTAGTACGCAACTTAACGCGACACTTAATACCATGCTAAAATACTTAAAGTATTCGACATAATTAACGCAACAAAACGCACCGAACGAACATCCGACACTCGAAACGAGGATTTCTCACACAAAACTGGTCCCTTCTTACGAAGCCAGCTTCTTACGAAGCAGCAGCTTCTTACGAAAATTTATATGTTGCATTTGCACACATCATCATCAGCACACATCATTTGCATGTAGTTTAACACCGAAAATTTGGGGAAAATCTAGGGTACTTGAACTTGAACCGAACCAAACCTCAAATTTTTGTTTAGATCTAGTAGTATTTGTTTAGATGAATGTTATAGGAAGTATATCAACCATTATTGTTCATAGATTTGTCCGATGTCAAGCATAAACTATAAACCCTTGTTTTTGAACCGAAAAAGTTAAAGTTGATGGGGGTAAACGGTTTGTTTTTGGAAAAACGACACTTTGGGTTTCATTTTCACGGAAAACCGCCCCTACTCAACCAAAAATTTTCAAGTTTTCGTAATTGGACGAAAAATGAAAATTTGAAGTAACAGAAGCCTGACCACGGGGCGTGGTCAGCAAGCATGGGGGCGTGGCCAGGGGAACTTGCTGAACACGGTGTGTGGCTAGTGGCCACGGGGCTGTGTCCAGCTCCCTGTTTTCTGTTTTTTCCAAAATTTTATTGTAACATTTTTTTTTGTTTTGTGGTTCTCTTTCGCAGAAATGACCAGCAAGTTTTTAAAGTTCAAACAATCAGAATGGGAGTAACAAGCTCGCTATGACATACTCCAAACTAGGCCAGAAGAAGCACCGAAACAAGCATGTCATGAAACTCAAGAAGCCGTGGGGCAACAGGACTGGTACAACACGCTAGTCACGAAACCACTCCGGGTGGCTCTTGGCACAAAACTCCATTCAGATTATGAATATAACATGGAGTTTTACAGTTCTTTCAAGTTCAAATCTAAAGCCGAGCCGTTTGACGAAGAAGGAGTTCAGTTCCGATGTGCTGGGGAGTTACTTTCTATCTCCATAGCCTAATTTGGGGTGAATGTGGGTTTGTTCACCGAGGATGAATCAGTTGAAGAGGAGTACACGGGTGGTCTCCGTGAACTCCCAAACGACATGCCAAACGGCATGGGCTCAAATTGGAGAAGGGTCGTATGATCCAAGCGTCGCAAAGAGCTCTCAGTTGCGGGACCACCTCTACCGCTACATCCACCGGGTCCTTAGCAACTCCCTATGTCAAAGGTGTGATAGCTCGGGAGTGGTGAACTCCGTGATCTTACTTTCCTTTATTGCATCCACAACCGCGTGCCCCTGGATGTCACCCACCTACTACTCTGAAACATGCATCTAAACCAGTTGGCCTCCTCCCCGACACCAATATTTTTCGGGGGATGGATCTACCGCATCTTCAAGACCTATGTCCAAAGCATACCAAAATCATTCCATAGGGGTCCAAGGTTCGGGAAGGTAGATATAGCCCAATGCCGCTCAATGGGGATCATCCAAGAAATGGGTGACGGGTCGGTCAACTTCCAAAACTCCCAAGGAAACGTGTGGAACTCGAAAGAAGCCATAGTCCTACATGCCGACCCAACCCGTCCTCCTACTCAACATCAAGGCTACCATACGGGTTCCTCCTCTCAAGGAGGATGTTTCCTAATTTTCAAAGTTTAAATGATCTTTTGTAGGTAAACCTACTATGTACCCGAAACACATACAACATGGCTAGCAACGCCTTTACCCGGATCGGAGCAGTGGAGTGAACCGTCTCCGCTATGCAAGATGGTATCACGTACATCCGGAATCATATGGTGTATGGTGATGAGGAAGGCGATAATGATGAGGATATGGACTGAGCGGAGGCGACGGAGGTTGTATGGTGTGGTGACAGATACGGTTTTTCAGGTTAACCCTTTCCACTCTATGAACAATTTCTGGCATGCGTGCCATGGTTAAACAATTTACTTTCCTAGACAATTTTTATTTTCTGCATTTTCTTTTTTTTATGTTTGTGGTGATGGATGTTAAACTTTGGTAAACTAGGATGTTGGTATTATGTTATGTTTGGTGTAGTGTTTAGCAAAACAGGTACACAGGAGACTTGAGTGCACTAAGCATTGGTGCTACATAAGCCTGGAAACCCGAATCATAAGCTAAAAACCTGTGAATCATAAATTGCAGACTGCTACCACGGGGCCGTGGTCAGTGACCACGCCCTCGTGCCCACCCCCTGACCTGCTGTGCTTTCTGAAACCAACCCACCACGGGTCATGGCCACCAGGCATGCCCCGTGGCCAACTTTCTGTATGTTTTGTTACTCTCACTCTGACCACGGGGCCGTGCCCAGCCAGCATGTGCCCGTGGCCAAGTGCCCAGTAACACAAAAACCTTGTTTTTCAACACCTTTTACACATTCGAATCAACCTAAAAACTTATTTTTAGGACACATTGAGGACAATGTGTAATTTAAGTGTGGGGGATGCTAAAACTTTGAATCTTGTAAGTCCTAATAACAATCCTTACACAAAACTCTATTGGAACCACTAATCACCCCGAATTTTTTTCAAAAAATTTTTCATTTTTTCTTTACTTATCTTGGTTTAATTCGGGAATAACAAGTTCTAAAAAGTTATATTTTTATAAATTTACAACAGATAGCGTCGTGATAAAAAGAACCAGGCATGACAAATCTATTTAAACTATGATTATATATACTTGATCACATTATAAACCCATTCCCACAATAAGTAAGTTTTGAGCCTTTATTGAGCATACTTGCATACATCTTTAAACTAAATGCTCATTTTCGTTTCTTGTGTGAATAGCCGCTTGGTTCTTACGACTCTAGAACTTGCCAGGACGATACATTCCCGGTCCTTACCAACTTAAACCCAAGTAAGTAAATGATGGAGGCATTAGGACTAACTCATTTTTCTTTGAAAACCATTATTTTTCTCTTTTTTACACCACTACCCAAAATCCCCCTAATTAACCCCTTTGAGCCTAAACCTTTTCGTTTCAAAACCCAAAAAACATACACCCATCACCCACGAAAACCTTTTTTTTCAAACCCCTTTGTTTTAGTAAAAAGCTCGGTTATCTTGTGACATGAAAAAAAAAGGTCTTGCAATAAACAAACAAGTTCCTCAAAGAAATCTTGTTTGAATATGTTTAGTTTGAATAAATGTCACAAAAACAAAAAGTTTTACGACAACCGACACCTTTTACGCTTTTCGCCATTTTTACTAACCACTAACCAAAACCCACCTATCCTTAGCCCAAGCCTAACCCTTCCCTAAGTCCTCTTGATATTTACAAAGGTTTATAGCTAAAAAGGAGGAGGTTTGATCGCTTGGCAAGCATATGGTAGAAGTAAGTTTCATGACGGTATCGAGTGCTTCACAAAAATACACCTTTTCGGCCGAGTGTTGAGTGCCCAAATAAATATTTTTTTCTTATAAGTTGTTCTAAATAAATCATGACGAATAGCATTGTAAATAAAATAAAAATAAAACTTAATAAAGATCTTGGATTCCCAACACTCAAGATAAGCCCCAAAACTTCTTCTCTACCTCTTCCATTTGGGTGTGTAAGCCACATATTAAAGAGTTTTGCTTGAGGACAAGCAAAGATTCATGTGTGGGGGTATTTGATGTGTGCAAAATGCAACATATAAATTACATCAAATGAGGCATAAAACTAACCCTTTTTTAGTACTACTGTTGGAAAAAACATGTTTCTTTCATCCTTTTGAATTTACAGGACTAAACGAGCTTAAAAGAACAAAAGGAGCAAATAAGCAGCCAAAAGCATGATAAATATGAAAAGAAGGAACAAACATGACATGCCCAACCCCTCGGCAGCATCCCCAAAGCAAAAACAAGGAAATAGATCCTGACCACGGGGCCGTACCCAGCTGGGCATGGGGCGTGGTCAGGAGCTTGCACAACAAGACAAACCTGCAGAAGCTTCTACGCCCACCACAAGGCCGTGCCCAGTTCTACATGGGGCGTGGTCAACGCTAAGATACGTAGAATCTTGATAGTAAAGCAAAGAGTTGATCACGGGGCCGTGCCCAGGAGACATGGGGTCGTGTGGGGCCCTCTCCTGACAATTGTAATTAATGAAGGAAGAGAAGATGATGGCTACGGGCCGTGTTGGCTGGACACGGGGCCGTGACTAGGGCTTTGTTCTAGCTATAAAAGGGGGTGCATGGTTCACTTGAAAGGCATCCCTTGGCAAACCACTACTCTCCCACTTTGCCACCACTCCACCCCCACTACAAGACCAACACCCACCACCATCATCCATCATCCATCTTTAGAGTGTGTAGTAGTTTGGGGATCCAAGATTGATCGTAAGAGTTCTTGTCAATCAAAGGCCATGTTTGGCTAAGCCTCTTACTTCATTTGGTGAAGACAAGTTTTTAATGTATTACTTTTGATTTTAATCTTTCGGCAATTTTTAATTGGGTTTGTATTAACGAGTTTAATAATTAGTTTCTTATGTTGAAAGTTAATTTTATTTACCATTTCCTCATGATGTCTTGAGATTACTTTACTGTCTATATAAAGTAAATGATGTCATCATTCGTGTCTTTATGGTCTATATAAAGTGCGTTAACTACCTGGAAGGGGGTTAGGAGGATGGTTTGGTAAAGTTCTTGTCTCGTTCAGTGTATAGATCCTGCGAGGACTTGGTTCAAGCTTACTAGGACCTCCTTCAATGCCCAACGGTATTGGATGGCGGGGGTGCGAATAGCTTGAACCCCTCATATGTAAACTACTATTAATATTTGAAATCGGCTTCTTGGGATTGTATCCTTGCTGACTTAAACCACTTAGCTGAGGGTAACGTCACCTTCAAAATAGGGGCCTACCACTTTTCGCATTACTAACTTACTTAATTGTCTTTCAATATTCCGACCCTTTGGGATTGTATCCCTGCTGACTCAAACCACTGGGTTGAGGGCAACGTCACCTTCAAAAGAGAGGCCTACTACTATAACTAAGAGAATCTCTTAAAAAGTCCGAAAGTGCTAAAATCATCAAATGATACATTAAAGATGAGTTGGATCCAACTGATTCTATCTTGTCTATTTGTTTTTCATTTTTATTTATCTTTTCATTTTTTTGTTTTATTTTTATGTTTCAAAACTTTTCTAAAAAATTTAGATCGATTAGATGTTGATGATAAACCGGTACTAAAAGCTCTTGTGTCCTTGAACGACCTCGGTATCTTATCAACACTATACTACGCTCACCATGGGTGCATTTGCCCAAGTGTGTGTTTAGTGTTAGTACAATATCTTGTTTTATAAATACAAAACTTGACTAATGCGTAAAATGGTCTTAAAATATCAGTAAAATATATTGCGCTACGCACACACCACTGACAAGAAAGTTAGCTTTGGCTTACTAGCAGATACGCCCCACCAAAATCCTAACTACTCGAGTTAGAACTTCTGGTGGTGGTTTATTATGCCTTCTATTCTTTTTACTATTACTTGTTTTTTATATGTTTTTTTAAGTTTCTTTAATATCCTCTTGATCAAGAATGTCTTGACTAACTGGCTACATCTTTATCACTTGACAATTCAAACACAATTGAGGTAGAGCTACGATTATTTCAATTATTGTAAGAGCTACAAAGGATGGGATAACTCCTCAAACTAAGTTAATGTAAATATTATTGTTTTCAGGTTCTCACCCGCCGGATCACGCATGTCACATTTCTAGTTAAAAAAAAATATCTGACAGAGAAAACCTTAACAAATTGGTATATGTTACTATGATTGAAAATGATTGAAACTTATAGATATCCATAAAAGAAAATTTTATTACCATATGGAGTTGATGAAAATGTTACAAAAATCTTTAGAATATAATATAATCCGACATGATATGTATTTTTACCATTATAACTCGAAGTGACCAAATAGGTCATAACCGAGGCATCCACACACCATAACATTATTATATGTGCGTCCAAATCGTAGCGTTCCCGTGAAATTTTGACATCAACCACATGTCGGTATGATATCTAAACTAAGAGCAAAAAAATGATTAAAATATTTCTTATTAGAGTGAAGAGTGAGATTTTGAAAAAGAATTTCGACTATGTGAGACTATTGTTAGAATAGTGAAGAAGAAGAAGAAGTTTTCGTTAATATATAAAAATGTAGGTCGTCATATTATGAAAAATGTCGGGTTTTTTTAGTTGTAGTGAGTAAAATTGTAGGATGTAACTTGTGTATTGCTATCCCGTATGCCGTTACCAGATGCCATTCGTTTTTAGCTAGACATGTTCCTGGATGTATCATTGAATGGACGTGACTTATAAGGAAAAATCTTTGGTTTAAAAGTCCGTGATGAAAAGTCTTTAGATGGAAAAAGAGAAGAATTTATACCGTATTTCCAAGGGACTAAAATTAACAAAAAGTGGAGTTAAGGTACAAAGAAAATGGAAAAGCTATCTTTGTTGTAATTATTTATTGATAGACAAAGTCATGGATCCTGTTTTATTTATTTGATTATCAAATAATTACATATGCTTACATTTTGAAAGGAAGCCCACTATACTAATTCTAATTGTCTAGTTTTGCCTTTTGGTTTTATTGTATTTTTCACTTATAACTCTTTATGTTGGGCTATTCCATTAACACCCCATCACATAAGTTAAGTCTTTACATCGAGAATGATAAAAGAGTGCATACGCTAATGAATGACAAATAAGCAACAAGGCACAACCTATTGGAATTTCTTGACAAATCACTGAATGTTGTGTCAAATATAAAAACATTTTTATAAAAAGGTTATTTTTTATATTCGTAGATGAAAGAAAATACTAGGTGATTTTATGTGAATGACACTTGACAAGATATTCCACTAAAATACATCCTTAATATCTAAAAACATAAGTCTCACAGTTTTTAAGAAAATGCATAAAAGTTATATTCCAAAAAAGGTCATTACTTTAAAAAAATTAAAAACAGTATTATGAAAAATGTCCAATTATTTTTTTGTAGTGAGTAAAATGGTAGGATGTGACATGTGTGGTATGTATCCCATATGGTGTTACCAAATACCATTCCAATTTAGCTAATCAGGTTCTTGGACTTATCAATGCATCCATGTGATTTGTCAGCAAGGTCTTCTATTGAAAAATCTTTAGTAGGAAAGAGAGAAGAAACTATAGTGAATTTCCCATTCTATTGAATAGTCTTTAGAAAGAAAGAGAGAAGAAATTATAGTATATTTCTCATGCCCTGTGACAAAAACTCACACACAAAAAAGATGTGGAGGCAAAGTAAGGTGCGAAAAAAAGGGATATGATATTTTAGGTGTACATATTTTTAATGGACAATATCATGGAGCCTATTTTATTTCTTTGATTATCAAATAATTACACATTCTTAAACTTTAAAAGGAAGTAGACTATACTAATTCCCAAAATTGTTTAGTTTTTTTCATTATCTTGTCTTACTTTATTTTATACTTATACCTCTATCCGTTGAAAGGAAGTAGACTATACACTTAGATTTTTAGCTGTTTGAGATGAGAAAAGGTGAACAAAGATAAAAACAGAGAAGTAGATGAAGAATCAGATGAAATCTCCAGTGAAATCGGCTGAAATCAGTCAAATCTCTATGAAATCGCTGTAGATCCTCTCCGAGTCCGACCTCCAAGCTCTAATACCACTTGTGAGGACCGGTAGTTCGATTTTAGATTGAACAACTTAGGTCGGATCAGTGATTACTGTAGTAGTGTGGAATCCATATACAGTGTAGAAGTAAGACCAACAACGAATTCAACGTTTAAAGCTTCCATTCTCATTAAAGATGTGCAAATATACAAAGATCAGGTGAGAATTGACAAGAGCTCCACCTCAGAGACAACCAAAAAATTATTTACAAATGTGACCCAAGTCTCCTATTTATAGGCAGGCTAAATAAGGGAGAACCATCCGGATGCCATCCGATCGGATGGCCTATACAAAACTTGTTATTTTTCGTTTCGGCCCTGATTCGATAATATAGCAAAAAAACTATACCATAACGACAACTATGACAAACTATAATCTAAGTACAGACGGAAGCTACAGACATAGTGCATCTACAGAGATCAACGGCAAATGAATCTTGGCTAGATTCTTCTCCAAGGATTACACCAAGAAGTTAACTAAGCTACCGCCGAATCATCCGACGACGACGCCCTGCCACAAGACACCGCCCAGCCTAGCCGCAAGAGGAAAAGCTCGAGCCTAAATTGTTCAGTAACTGCACTGCCTAAGCCCGAACCTCTCCAAGCAGTTGCACTTTACCCAAGGCGAGCCTAAACTGGAACTCCCCCCCTATGTAACAAATGTACTTATCACCACCAAGTTGGAGCCGACTGCCGCTATTGCACAAATTGCAACTGTTTCGATCACTTCACCAGCCACTACCTCATAGGGCCATGACATCATGGCATACTAGCACTTCTAGCACCGTCGACGCTACCTGCAGCCCCAGCGACCGCTGCACCTGCAGCCCCAGCGACCAACACCAGAAGCTCCAACAACGCTCCAACAAGAGTCTTCAATATCAACACCAACCGGGCACAGAACGACGTTGTATTTATTTATAGATAGACAAAGTCATGGATCCTGTTTTATTTATTTGATTATCAAATAATTACATATGCTTACATTTTGAATGGAAGTCCACTATACTAATTCTAATTGTCTAGTTTTGCCTTTTGGTTTTATTGTATTTTTCACTTATAACTCTTTATGTTGGGCTATTCCATTAACACCCCATCACTTAAGTTAAGTCTTTACATCGAGAATGATAAAAGAGTGCATACGCAAATGAATGACAAATAAGCAACTAGGCACAACCTATCGGAATTTCTTGACAAATCACTGAATGTTGTGTTAAATATAAAAACATTTTTATAAAAAGGTTATTTTTTATATTCATAGATGAAAGAAAATACTAGGTGATTTTATGTGAATGACACTTGACAAGATCTTCCACTAAAATACATCCTTAATATCTAAAAACATAAGTCTCACAGTTTTTAAGAAAATGCATAAAAGTTATATTCCGAAAAAGGTCATTACTTTAAAAAAATTAAAAACAGTATTATGAAAAATGTCCAATTTTTTTTTGTAGTGTGTAAAATGGTAGGATGTGACATGTGTGGTATGTATCCCATATGGCGTTACCAGATACCATTCCAATTTAGCAAATCAGTTTCTTGGACTTATCAATGCATCCATGTGATTTGTAAGGCAGGTCTTCTATTGAAAAGTCTTTAGTAGGAAAGAGAGAAAAACTATAGTGTATTTCCCATTCTATTGAATAGTCTTTAGAAAGAAAGAGAGAAGAAACTATAGTATATTTCTCATGCCCTGTGACAAAAACACACACACAAAAAAGATGTGGAGGCAAAGTAAGGTGCGAAAAAAAGGGATATGATATTTTAGGTGTATATATTTTTAATGGACAATATGATGGAGCCTATTTTCTTTCTTTGATTATCAAATAATTACACATTCTTACACTTTGAAAGGAAGTAGACTATAATAATTCCCAAAATTGTTTAGTTTTTTTCTTTATCTTGTCTTACTTTATTTTATACTTATACCTCTATCCTTTGAAAGGAAGTAGACTATACACTTAGATTTTTAGCTGTTTTAGATGAGAAAATGTGAACAAAGATAAAAACAGAGAAGTAGATGAAGAATCAGATGAAATCTCCAGTGAAATCGGCTGAAATCAGTCAAATCTCTATGAAATCGCTGTAGATCCTCTCCGGATCCGACCTCCAAGCTCTAATACCACTTGTGAGGACCGGTAGTTCGGTTTTAGATTGAACAACTTAGGTCGGATCAGTGATTACTGTAGTAGTGTGGAATCCATATACAGTGTAGAAGTAAGATCAACAATGAATTCAACGTTTTAAGCTTCCATTCTCATTAAAGATGTGCAAATGTACAAAGATCCGGTGAGAATTGACAAGAGCTCCGCCCCAGAGACAACCAAAAAATTATTTACAAATGTGACCCAAGTCTCCTATTTATAGGCGGGTTAAATCAGGGAGAACCATCCGGATGGCCAGCCTATCGGATGGCCTATACAAAACTTGTTATTTTTCGTTTCGGCCCAGATTCGATAATATAGCAAAAAAACTATTCCATAACGACAACTATGACAAACTATATACTAAGTACAGAAGAAAGCTACAGACATAGTGCATCTACAGAGATCAACGGCAAGTGAATCTTGGCTAGATTCTTCTCGAAGGATTCCACCAAGAAGGTTAACTCGGCTACCGCCGAATCATCCGACGACGACACCCTGCCACAAGACACCGCCCAGCCTAGCCGCAAGAGGAAAAGCTCGAGCTTAAATTGTTCAGCAACTGCACTGCCTAAGCCCGAACCTCTCCAAGCAGTTGCACTTTACCCAAGGCGAGCCTAAACAGGAAATCTCCCCCTATGTAACAAATGTACTTATCACCACCAAGTTGGAGCCAACTGCCGCTATTGCACAAATTGCAACTGTTTCGGTCACCTCACCAGCCACTACCTCACAGGGACGTGACATCAAGGCATACTAGCACTTCTAGCACCGTCGAGGCTACCTGCAGCCACAGCGACCGCTGCACCAGCAGCTGCAGCACCAACAGCAGAAGCTCCAACAACAACAACAACCACAGCTCCAACAAGAGTATTCAATATCAACACCAACCGGGCACAGAATGACATTGTATTTATTTATTGATAGACAAAGTCAAGGATACTGTTTTATTTCTTTGATTATCAAATAATTACATATGCTTACATTTTGAAAGGAAGTCCACTATACTAATTCTAATTGTCTAGTTTTGCCTTTTGGTTTTATTGTATTTTTCACTTATAACTCTTTATGTTGGGCTATTCCGATAACACCCCATCACTTAAGTTAAGTCTTTACATCGAGAATGATAAAAAAGTGCATACGCTAATGAATGACAAATAAGCAACTAGGCACAACCTATTGGAATTTCTTGACAAATCACTGAATGTTGTGTTAAATATAAAAACATTTTTATAAAAAGGTTATTTTTTATATTCGAAGATGAAAGAAAATACTAGGTGATTTTATGTGAATGACACTTGACAAGATCTTCCACTAAAATACATCCTTAATATCTAAAAACATAAGTCTCACAGTTTTTAAGAAAATGCATAAAAGTTATATTCCAAAAAAGGTCATTACTTTAAAAAAATTAAAAACAGTAATATGAAAAATGTCCATTTTTTTTTGTAGTGTGTAAAATGGTAGGATGTGACATGTGTGGTATGTATCCCATATGACGTTACCAAATACCATTCCAATTTAGCTAATCAGTTTCTTGGACTTATCAAGGCATCCATGTGATTTGTCAGGCAGGTCTTCTATTGAAAAGTCTTTAGTAGGAAAGAGAGAAAAACTATAGTGTATTTCCCATTCTATTGAATAGTCTTTAGAAAGAAAGAGAGAAGAAATTATAGTATATTTCTCATGCCCTGTGACAAAAACACACACAAAAAAAAGATGTGGAGGCAAAGTAAGGTGCGAAAAAAAGGGATGATATTTTAGGTGTACATATTTTTAATGGACAATATGATGGAGCCTATTTTCTTTCTTTGATTATCAAATAATTACACATTCTTACACTTTGAAAGGAAGTAGACTATACTAATTCCCATAAATGTTTAGTTTTTTTCTTTATCTTGTCTTACTTTATTTTATACTTATACCTCTATCCTTTGAAAGGAAGTAGACTATACACTTAGATTTTTAGCTGTTTGAGATGAGAAAAGGTGAACAAAGATAAAAACAGAGAAGTAGATGAAGAATCAGATGAAATCTCCAGTGAAATCGGCTGAAATCAGTCAAATCTCTATGAAATCGCTGTAGATCCTCTCCGGATCCGACCTCCAAGCTCTAATACCACTTGTGAGGACCGGTAGTTCGGTTTTAGATTGAACAACTTAGGTCGGATCAGTGATTACTGTTGTAGTGTGGAATCCATATACAATGTAGAAGTAAGATCAACAATGAATTCAACGTTTAAAGCTTCGATTTTCATTAAAGATGTGCAAATGTACAAAGATCCGGTGAGAATTGACAAGAGCTCCGCCTCAGAGACAACCAAAAAATTGTTTACAAATGTGACCCAAGCCTCCTATTTATAGGCGGGCTAAATCAGGGAGAACCATCCGGATGGCCATCCGATCGGATGGCCTATTCAAAACTTATTATTTTTCGTTTCGGCCCTGATTCGATAATATAGCGAAAAAACTATACCATAACGACAACTATGACAAACTATATACTAAGTACAGACGAAAGCTACAGACATAGTGCATCTACAGAGATCAACGGCAAGTGAATCTTGGCTAGATTCTTCTCGAAGGATTCCACCAAGAAGGTTAACTCGGCTACCGCCGAATCATCCGACGACGACACCCAGCCACAAGACACCGCCCAGCCTAGCCGCAAGAGGAAAAGCTCGAGCTTAAATTGTTCAGCAACTGCACTGCCTAAGCCCGAACCTCTCCAAGCAGTTGCACTTTACCCAAGGCGAGCCTAAACAGGAACTCTCCCCCTATGTAACAAATGTACTTATCACCACCAAGTTGGAGCCAACTGCCGCTATTGCACAAATTGCAACTGTTTCGGTCACTTCACCAGCCACTACCTCATAGGGACGTGACATCAAGGCATACTAGCAATTCTAGCACCGTCGACGCTACCTGCAGCCCCAGCGACCGCTGCACCAGCAGCTGCAGCACCAACAGCAGAAGCTCCAACAACAACCACAGCTCCAACAAGAGTCTTCAATATTAACACCAACCGGGCACAGAACGACGTTGTATTTATTTATTGATAGACAAAGTCAAGGATCCTGTTTTATTTCTTTGATTATCAAATAATTACATATGCTTACATTTTGAAAGGAAGTCCACTGTACTAATTATAATTGTCTAGTTTTGCCTTTTGGTTTTATTGTATTTTTCACTTATAACTCTTTATGTTGGGCTATTCCATTAACACCCCATCACTTAAGTTAAGTCTTTACATCGAGAATGATAAAAGAGTGCATACGCTAATGAATGACAAATAAGCAACTAGGCACAACCTATTGGAATTTCTTGACAAATCACTGAATGTTGTGTTAAATATAAAAAGATTTTTATAAAAAGGTTATTTTTTTATATTCGTAGATGAAAGAAAATACTAGGTGATTTTATGTGAATGACACTTGACAAGATCTTCCAGTAAAATACATCCTTAATATCTAAAAACATAAGTCTCACAGTTTTTAAGAAAATGCATAAAAGTTATATTCCGAAAAAGGTCATTACTTTAAAAAAATTAAAAACAATATTATGAAAAATGTCCAATTTTTTTTGTAGTGTGTAAAATGGTAGGATGTGACATGTGTGGTATGTATCCCATATGGCGTTACCAGATACCATTCCAATTTAGCTAATCAGTTTCTTGGACTTATCAATGCATCCATGTGATTTGTCAGGCAGGTCTTCTATTGAAAAGTCTTTAGTAGGAAAGAGAGAAAAACTATAGTGTATTTCCCATTCTATTGAATAGTCTTTAGAAAGAAAGAGAGAAGAAATTATAGTATATTTCTCATGCCCTGTGACAAAAACACACACACAAAAAAGATGTGGAGGCAAAGTATGGTGCGAAAAAAAGGGATATGATATTTTAGGTGTACATATTTTTAATGGACAATATGATGGAGCCTATTTTCTTTCTTTGATTATCAAATAATTACACATTCTTACACTTTGAAAGGAAGTAGACTATACTAATTCCCATAATTGTTTAGTTTTTTTTCTTTATCTTGTCTTACTTTATTTTATACTTATACTTCTATCCTTTGAAAGGAAGTAGACTATACACTTTGATTTTTAGCTGTTTGAGATGAGAAAAGGTGAACAAAGATAAAAACAGGGAAGTAGATGAAGAATCAGATTAAATCTCCAGTGAAATCGGCTGAAATCAGTCAAATCTCTATGAAATCGCTGTAGATCCTCTCCGGATCCGACCTCCAAGCTCTAATACCACTTGTGAGGACCGGTAGTTTGGTTTTAGATTGAACAACTCAGGTCGGATCAGTGATTACTGTAGTAGTGTGGAATCCATATACAGTTTAGAAGTAAGATCAACAACGAATTCAACGTTTAAAGCTTTCATTCTCATTAAAGATGTGCAAATGTACAAAGATCCGGTGAGAATTGACAAGAGCTCCGCCTCAGAGACAACCAAAAAATTATTTACAAATGTGACCCAAGTCTCCTATTTATAGGCGGGCTAAATCAGGGAGAACCATCCGGATGGCCATCCGATCGGATGGCCTATACAAAACTTGTTATTTTTCGTTTCGGCCCTGATTCGATAATATAGCAAAAAAACTATACCATAACGACAACTATGACAAACTATAGACTAAGTACAGATGGAAGCTACAGACATAGTGCAACTACAGAGATCAACGGCAAGTGAATCTTGGCTAGATTCTTCTCCAAGGATTCCACCAAGAAGGTTAACTCAGCTACCGCCGAATCATACGATGACGACGCCCTGCCATAAGACACCGCCCAGCCTAGCTGCAAGAGGAAAAGCTCGAGCCTAAATTGTTCAGTAACTGCACTGCCTAAGCCCGAACCTCTCCAAGTTGTTGCACTTTACCCAAGGCGAGCATAACTGGAACTCTCCCCCTATGTAACAAATGTACTTATCTCCACCAAGTTGGAGCCAACTGCCGCAATTGCACAAATTGCAACTGTTTCGGTCACTTCACCAGCCACTACCTCATAGGGCCGTGACATCAAGGCATACTAGCACTTCTAGCACCGTCGACGCTACCTGCAGCCCCAGCGACCGCTGCACCAGCAGCTGCAGCACCAACAACAGAAGCTCCAACAACAACCACAGCTCCAACAAGAGTCTTCAATATCAACACCAACCAGGCACAGAACGACTTTGTATTTATTTATTGATAGACAAAGTCATGGATCCTGTTTTATTTATTTGATTATCAAATAATTACATATGCTTACATTTTGAAAGGAAGTCCACTATACTAATTCTAATTGTCTAGTTTTGCCTTTTGGTTTTATTGTATTTTTCACTTATAACTCTTTATGTTGGGCTATTCCATTAACACCCAATCACTTGAGTTAAGTCTTTACATCGAGAATGATAAAAGAGTGCATACGCGAATGAATGACAAATAAGCAACTAGGCACAACCTATTGGAATTTCTTGACAAATCACTAAATGTTGTGTTAAATATAAAAACATTTTTATAAAAAGGTTATTTTTTATATTCGTAGATGAAAGAAAATACTAAGTGATTTTATGTGAATGACACTTGACAAGATATTCTACTAAAATACATCCTTAATATCTAAAAACATAAGTCTCACAGTTTTTAAGAAAATGCATAAAAGTTATATTCCAAAAAAGGTCATTACTTTAAAAAAAATTAAAAACAGTATTATGAAAAATGTCCAATTTTTTTTTTTTGTAGTGAGTAAAATGGTAGGATGTGACATGTGTGGTATGTATCCCATATGGCGTTACCAGATACCATTCCAATTTAGCTAATCAGGTTCTTGGACTTATCATGGCATCCATGTGATTTGGAGGCAGGTCTTCGATCGAAAAGTCTTTAGTAGGAAAGAGAGAAGAAACTATAGTGTATTTCCCATTCTATTGAATAGTCTTTAGAAAGAAAGAGAGAAGAAATTATAGTATATTTCTCATGCCCTGTGACAAAAACAAACACACAAAAAAGATGTGGAGGCAAAGTAAGGTGCGAAAAAAGGGATATGATATTTTAGGTGTACATATTTTTAATGGACAATATGATGCAGCCTATTTTCTTTCTTTGATTATCAAATAATTACACATTCTTACACTTTGAAAGGAAGTAGACTATACTAATTCCCATAATTGTTTAGTTTTTTTCTTTATCTTGTCTTACTTTATTTTATACTTATACCTCAATTCTTTTAAAGGAAGTAGACTATACACTTAGATTTTTAGCTATTTGAGATGGGAAAAGGTGAACAAAGATAAAAACAGAGAAGTAGATGAAGAATCAGATGAAATCTCCAGTGAAATCGGCTTAAATCAGTCAAATCTCTATGAAATCGCTGTAGATCCTCTCCGAATCCGACCTCCAAGCTCTAATACCACTTGTGAGGACCGGTAGTTCGGTTTTAGATTGAACAACTTATGTCGGATCAGTGATTACTGTAGTAGTGTGGAATCCATATACAGTGTAGAAGTAAGATCAACAATGAATTCAACGTTTAAGGCTTCCATTCTCATTAAAGATGTGCAAATGTACAAAGATCCGGTGAGAATTGACAAGAGCTCCGCCTCAGAGACAACCAAAAAATTATTTACAAATGTGACCCAAGTCTCCTATTTATAGGCGGGCTAAATCAGGGAGAACCATCCGGATGGCCATCCGATCGGATGGCCTATACAAAACTTGTTATTTTTTGTTTCGGCCCTGCCACAAGACACCGCCCAGCCTAGCCGCAAGAGGAAAAGCTCGAGCCTAAATTGTTCAGCAACTGCACTACCTAAGCCCGAACCTCTCCAAGCAGTTGCACTTTACCCGAGGCGAGCCTAAACTAGAACTCTCCCCCTATGTAACAAATGTACTTATCACCACCAAGTTGGAGCCAACTGCCGCTATTGCACAAATTGCAACTGTTTCGGTCACTTCACCAGCCACTACCTCATAGGGACGTGACATCAAGGCATACTAGCACTTCTAGCACCGTCGACGCTACCTGCAGCCTCAGCGACCGCTGCACCAGCAGCTGCAGCACCAACAGCAGAAGCTCCAACAACAACCACAGCTCCAACAAGAGTCTTCAATATCAACACCAACCGGGCACAGAACGACGTTGTATTTATTTATTGATAGACAAAGTCATGGATCCGGTTTTATTTCTTTGATTATCAAATTATTACATATGCTTACATTTTGAAAGGATGTCCACTATACTAATTCTAATTGTCTAGTTTTGCCTTTTGGTTTTATTGTATTTTTCACTTATAACTCTTTATGTTGGGCTATTCCATTAACACCCCACCACTTAAGTTAAGTCTTTACATCCAGAATGATAAAAGAGTGCATACGCTAATGAATGACAAATAAGCAACTAGGCACAACCTATTGGAATTTCTTGACAAATCACTGAATGTTGTGTTAAATATAAAAACATTTTTATAAAAAGGTTATTTTTTATATTCGTAGATGAAAGAAAATACTTGGTGATTTTATGTGAATGACACTTGACAAGATCTTCCACTAAAATACATCCTTAATATCTAAAAACATAAGTCTCACAGTTTTTAAGAAAATGCATAAAAGTTATATTCCAAAAAAGGTCATTACTTTAAAAAAATTAAAAACAGTATTATGAAAAATGTCCATTTTTTTTTTGTAGTGTGTAAAATGGTAGGATGTGACATGTGTGATATGTATCCCATATGGCGTTACCAGATACCATTCCAATTTAGCTAATCAGGTTCTTGGACTTATCAAGGCATCCATGTGATTTGTCAGGAAGGTCTTCTATTGAAAAGTCTTTAGTAGGAAAGAGAGAAGAAACTATAGTGTATTTCCCATTCTATTGAATAGTCTTTAGAAAGAAAGAGAGAAGAAATTATAGTATATTTCTCATGCCCTGTGACAAAAACACACACACACAAAAGATGTGGAGGCAAAGTAAGGTGCGAAAAATAGGGATATGATATTTTAGGTGTACATATTTTTAATGGACAATATCATGGAGCCTATTTTCTTTCTTTGATTATCAAATAATTACACATTCTTACACTTTGAAAGGAAGTAGACTATACTAATTCCAATAATTGTTTAGTTTTTTTCTTCATCTTGTCTTACTTTATTTTATACTTATACCTCTATCCTTTGAAAGTATGTAGACTATACACTTAGATTTTTAGCTGTTTGAGATGAGAAAAGGTGAACAAAGATAAAAACAGAGAGGTAGATGAAGAATCAGATTAAATCTCCAGTGAAATCGGAATCGGCTGAAATCAGTCAACTCTCTATGAAATCGCTGTAGATCCTCTCCGAATCCGACCTCCAAGCTCTAATACCACTTCTGAGGACCGGTAGTTTGGTTTTAGATTGAACAACTCAGGTCAGATCAGTGATTACTGTAGTAGTGTGGAATCCATAGACAGTGTAGAAGTAAGATCAACAACGAATTCAACGTCTAAAGCTTCCATTCTCATTAAAGATGTGCAAATGTACAAAGATCCGGTGAGAATTGACAAGAGCACCACCTCAGAGACAATCAAAAAATTATTTACAAATGTGACCCAAGTCTCCTATTTATAGGCAGACTAAACCAGGGAGAACCATCCGGATGGCCATCCGATCGGATGGCCTATACAAAACTTGTTATTTTTCGTTTCGGCTCTGATTCGATAATATAGCAAAAAAACTATACCATAACGACAACTATGACAAACTATAGACTAAGTATAGACGGAAGCTACAGACATAGTGAAACTACAGAGATCAACGGCAAGTGAATCTTGGTTAGATTCTTCTATAAGGATTCCACCAAGAAGGTTAACTCAGCTACCGCCGAATCATCCGACGATGACGCCCTGCCACAAGACACCGCCCAGCCTAGCTGCAAGAGGAAAAGCTCGAGCCTAAATTGTTCAGCAACTGCACTGCCTAAGCCCGAACCTCTCCAATCAGTTGCACTTTACCCAAGGCGAACCTAAATTGGAACTCTCCCCCTATGTAACAAATGTACTTATCACCACCAAGTTGGAGCCAACTGCCGCTATTGCACAAATTGCAATTGTTTTGGTCACTTCACCAGCCACTACCTCATAGGGCCGTGATATCAAGACATACTAGCACTTCTAGCACCGTCGACGCTACCTGCAGCCCCAGCGACCACTGCACCAGCAGCTGCAGAACCAACAGCAGAAGCTCCAACAACAACCACAGCTCCAACAAGTGTCTTCATTATCAACACCAACCGGGCACAGAACGACGTTGTATTTATTTATTGATAGACAAAGTCATGGATCCTGTTTTATTTATTTGATTATCAAATAATTACATATGCTTACATTTTGAAAGGAAGTCCACTATACTAATTCTAATTGTCTAGTTTTGCCTTTTGGTTTTATTGTATTTTTCACTTATAACTCTTTATGTTGGGCTATTCCATTAACACCCCATCACTTAAGTTAAGTCTTTACATCGAGAATGATAAAAGAGTGCATACGCAAATGAATGACAAATAAGCAATTAGGCACAACCTATTGGAATTTCTTGACAAATCACTGAATGTTGTGTTAAATATAAAAACATTTTTATAAAAAGGTTATTTTTTATATTCATAGATGAAAGAAAATAATAGGTGATTTTATGTGAATGACACTTGACAAGATATTCCACTAAAATACATCGTTAATATCTAAAAACATAAGTCTCCCAGTTTTTAAGAAAATGCATAAAAGTTATATTCCAAAAAAGGTCATTACTTTAAAAAAATTAAAAACAGTATTATGAAAAATGTCCAATTTTTTATTTTTTTATTATTTTTTTTTTTTGTAGTGAGTAAAATGGTAGGATGTGACATGTGTGGTATGTATCCCATATGGCGTTACCAGATACCATTCAAATTTAGCTAATCAGGTTCTTGGACTTATCAATGCATCCATGTGATTTGTCAGCAATGTCTTCTATTGAAAAATCTTTAGCAGGAAAGAGAGAAGAAACTATAGTGAATTTCCCATTCTATTGAATAGTCTTTAGAAAGAAAGAGAGAAGAAATTATAGTATATTTCTCATGCCCTGTGACTAAAACACACACACAAAAAAGATGTGGAGGCAAAGTAAGGTGCGAAAAAAGGGATATGATATTTTAGGTGTACATATTTTTAATGGACAATATCATGGGGCCTATTTTCTTTCTTTGATTATCAAATAATTACACATTCTTACACTTTGAAAGGAAGTAGACTATACTAATTCCCATAATTGTTTAGTTTTTTTCTTTATCTTGTCTTACTTTATTTTATACTTATACCTCTATCCTTTGAAAGGAAGTAGACTATACACTTAGATTTTTAGCTGTTTGAGATGAGAAAAGGTGAACAAAGATAAAAACAGAGAAGTAGATGAAGAATCAGATTAAATCTCCAGTGAAATCGGCTGAAATCAGTCAAATCTCTATGAAATCGCTGTAGATCCTCTCCGAATCCGACCTCCATGCTCTATACCACTTGTGAGGACCAGTAGTTCGGTTTTAGATTGAACAAATCAGGTCAGATCAGTGATTACTGTAGTAGTGTGGAATCCATATACAGTGTAGAAGTAAGATCAACAACGAATTCAACGTTTAAAGCTTCCATTCTCATTAAAGATGTGCAAATCTACAAAGATCCAGTGAGAATTGACAAGGGCTCCGCCTCAGAGACAACCAAAAAATTATTTACAAATGTGTCCCAAGTCTCCTATTTATAGGCCGGCTAAATCAGTGAGAACCATCTGGATGGCCATCCGATCGGATGGCCTATACAAAACTTGTTATTTTTCGTTTCGGCCCTGATTCGATAATATAGCAAAAAAACTATACCATAACGACAACTATGACAAACTATAGACTAAGTACAGACGGAAGCTACAGACATAGTGCATCTACAGAGATCAACAGTAAGTGAATCTTCGCTAGATTCTTCTCCAAGGATTCCACCAAGAAGGTTAACTCAGCTACCGCCGAATCATCCGACGACGACGCCCTGCCACAAGACACCGCCCAGCCTAGCCGCAAGAGGAAAAGCTCGAGCCTAAATTGTTCAGCAACTGCACTGCCTAAACTGGAACTCTCCCCCTATGTAACAAATGTACTTATCACCACCAAGTTGGAGGCAACTGCCGCTTTTGTACAAATTGCAACTTTTTCTGTCACTTCACCCGCCACTACCTCATAGGGCCGTGACATCAAGGCATACTAGCACTTCTAGCACCGTCGACGCTACCTGCAGCCCCAGTGACCGCTGCACCAGCAGCTACAGCACCAACAGCAGAAGCTCCAACAACAACCATAGCTCCAACAAGAGTCTTCAATATCAACACCAACCGGGCACAGAACGACGTTGTTAATGGTATGAATCTTGACAATAGTACTTATACCTTATAATTGTTCTATTGTGTCACACCCTGTGTTTTGCGGAAGCGTATGATGTGTGACTGGTTTAATATCATTGCATTCAATCGTAATAAACAACTACATGATCAAAACGATGTTCATCCATTCCTGAAAATTTGAGTATTACAAATACTTGTTTTTTAAGTTTTAAAACACAACCTTCGTCTAGGTTACGATTCAACAAAAGTGGATGACATCTAAACTTGAAGTCTACTTCTAGTTACGACACCCGCGCCCAAGATCCATCCTGTCACCTGAAATACATGTAATTTTGGAAAAACATCAACAAAAGTTGAGCGAGTTCATGCGTTTTGCATACCTTGTATGAAACATGGTATGCATGTTGTGTAAATAAAGTATTCTTGTGAAATAACGTATTCTTGTAAAATAAAGTATTCTTGTGTTACAATTCTTGTACCAATAACGTATTCTTTTGGTACAAATCTTGTACCAATAAATTGTTCTTGTCAATCTTTGAGAGACATTAAGGCATATGAGGACATGGGGAGTACTTGTTATGACTCCTAGGGAGCATTCATAATGGCTCATAGGGAGCACTCGTAATGACTCCTACCTTTGTCGATTTTCCTCGACTGTGTTGATTAACCTCGACTATGTCAATTTCCCTTGACTGTGTCGATTACCCTCGACTATGTTGATTTCCCTCGACTGCGTTGATTAACCTCGACTGGGACTCCGAAGCACTACTAGGTACTAGTTGTGACCTTGAGTGGGGTTCGGCCATACCCGTTAGATCTAACCCTCGTCCCTAATTAGTGAATGTTTTTAATGGCTTGGAACTAGTTTTCACCAACACTTTATGGCATTTTTAGTATTATGTCTGTGCTCACATGATCTAGTATTTCCTAGGCATCTCTTAAAACGCATCATACTTGGTACTCGTTCTCACCAAGAGTGCATCTTGTATTTTGTATTCTCAAATCGCATCATACTTGGTACTCGTTCTCACCAAGAGTGCTTCTTGTTATCATACCATTTATAAACATTGTATTATTTGTAACATGTATTTCACCCCCGAGAGTTATAAAACCAAAGACAGTTAAAGAAATGGGGGAGCATGAACTCACAACTTTGCGTTCCTGCGTCGTAAACTTCACCGGATCTGCTTATCTAGCGTCGTGACCTAAATGTGTTTATTAACGTTAGTCACTAGACTTGTTTCGCACAAGTACAAGTCACTATCTTTTGTGTATGTGTTCTTGTGTTTAAAATAATTTATATTTTTAACTATGTGTCTTACTTATATTATTTCTCAAAAATAAATATAAGTATCTTGTATTTGTCTAAGTACGCTGTATGAGTATTTTTTTTTTTGTATCTTCACTCCTTAGGAGTATTTAGTGTATTTTCAAGTCCTAATACACTATCAAGTATAATACATACTACATACACTTAGCACAAAATTTGGTGATCAATAAATATATATATTTTTCTCAAAAATATACATACTTAGTATCAATTTTATTCTTGAAGAAATCATCATTTCTTAATACAAAAATTAGGGAAACCAAGGTAAATGTTTTTAGACACATTTTTAGGGAATACGTTTCTCAAAACTTATATTTTTCTAAGTGTCAAAATTTATAAAAATGTTGGCAGAGTTTCCCCTAAAAATTGAGGTTTCCCATGTTTTTAAAACATATGTTTATTTTCTTTTAAAATATCATCAACAATCAACAACATACCATCTTTATTTACCAAACTAGTCAAAATCAAGCATAAACTACAAACTTATGAGCTTGAAAGTTTATAAAAGTATGTAGTAACTTACTAGCATACTTTGTAAGTCTTGTTACCTTTAAAAATATGATTAGTTCCTTAAAGACTTCATTTTTAACGAGTTTGAATATTCACAACTTCTAGTCATATTTTCTAAAAATATTCCTTTGTGAAATTTTCTTATTACACAAGTGTTCATACCCTTGTTTATCCACTAAAAATGTGTTAAGTTTATGTAAGATCCAAGTTTGACAAAACTCATACTTTTCACTTGGTTCTTTCGAAAAACCACTAATGGATCTTTAGATCTACAATATTAGAACTTACTTTGATCTTTATTTTTCAAGAAAACACCTATTTATTCAAGTTCATAGTTTATGTGTGGATGATTCCATCATCCTCAACATTCTTGCTTTCTCATCTTGCTAGTTCATGTTTTTAAACATGATCTAGCAAGACCATGTGATGAACCATAACATTTCTACTAGCAAACAACATTCAACAAGCATCATAACACAAGAATATCATGGTTTCTTCATCAATTTAACCATTCTTCATCACTTTGTTAGTTTATGTTTCAAGACTTTGTTTATGTTCTTAGTGTTTCTTAAGATTTCACCATTCTTTTAACTATTAACCATCAACAACATGAAGAGAATGAAGATCTAAGACACTTACCACCAGCACAAGGCTAGGGGAGTTCAAAAGTATAAAAGTGATGGATAAAAGAAGATGAAAGAGGTCCTTGAGCTTCCGAACACACCAAGCTTGCTTGTATGATCTCTAGCACCTTTGGATGTAGATGGATTGTATGAAAGAGACTTGAAGGTGGTGATGGTGGGTGTGGTGGTCTTCGGCCGAGAGCAAGGGCAAGGGGAAGGGGTGAGTGGTGTATGTAAGGTGGGTGATTAAGTGAGCCTCATCATTTCTTATAACCAACTAGTTTCATTGTCCATTAGGTCTTGTGTATCCTCAAGTACTAGACCATATCTTACTTTAAATCTTCCAAGATTCACCAATATCTAACAACATCCGATGAGATCCACCAATTAGGCCACATGGCCGATTATGGCATGAGGGGGGGAGGGGTCTAATTGTAACTTTTAACCCCTTTATAGTACTATGCAAGATCTAAATTAAATTTGCCAAATCTAAGTGTATCAATATGAATCCAAGATAGATTATGTAGGATTTGATAAGATTTAGGCAAATATTTGGTGGGGCCACACTTATGTTGACCGTCCACCATGTAAAAAGGGGTGGGGGTAATGTGTAACTTCCAATCTCTAGTAGGCTTTCAAGTATAGAGTTTAGGGAATAAATATGTTATTATGTTTTAAGGGTGTTATGGTGTCCTGGAACCATAACTAGCTCAGAACCATTAAGACAATGCTTCTAGCAAAATTTTGGTGTTCCGGGTAATGTCCGGTTGTTCGGTTAGATACCGTTCCGTTAAAGTGCTAAATTGCACCGTTTAGTGTCTTTTAAGTATTCTTTTGTGACACTCTCAATTCCCAGTACTCAGGGAAGTATTCTGGATCAATTTGTCATATTTTTGCATGCTACAATCTTGTCATATTGCTGAATTTTGCTGAATTATATAAAATTCAGCACTTAAAGTGCGTTTCGGGTGCTTTTTAGTGCGTATTTTAGCTTACGGAAAATATTCATATAAACCCTTGTATGTACTCTTTGGTTTTAATGTACTCTTGTCATTGGACCTACACCTAGGCTCCAATTCTATTGTTTAACCGCTTTCTGAGGAAATGTTGACACAATGTGTCTTACCTGTGAGTTTACTAATATTTTTGACGCAACGCTATCATAAAGTAATTCTTGTATTATAAAACGTGCATGAATTCACTTTCATGGAATTCAGAAATTTATTTGTCTGGTAACGGTGCGAATTCTGTTCTGTGTATCATTAGAACTATCTCGTGTTGCATGTAGCAACGAATAAAGTCTTGTATCATGAAATGCCATTGTATGTATATAACAGTAATCAATAATTCATTTGTCTTGTAAACTAGATCATGCACAATTATTTATGCACAGATTACTGTTCAATTAGTGTACGGAATGTACGGAAAAGTGACGGTTGTCACAGTCTCCCCCCGTTTAAAGAATTTCGTCCCGAAATTGCAGCAATGCCATCGGTCGCAGGGGAGTTGTAAATCAAATATGGTCACTTAGATTCATGATTTGTCTTCAAGTTCCCATGTAATTCTGGGACATGTTATGAATTCTATTGTACTCAAGTAAATCAATCATGTCTTTTCTGTATCTTATGGACTCTTTGGTCCGTAACCTTAACAGGTTTCTATAGTATTGTGGACTCTTAGACCAAAACCTTAACAGGTTTCTATAGTATTTCTTGTCGTTTGTCATTGACATGAATCTTATTTGTGGGAACATTGACTGTTCCTTGAGTCAGACTCCTCTAGACACATGGAATGTGTCGCGATCACTACTGATCTCTTTTCTGGAAGTTTCGTCTTATGCGCAATAGTTCTGATCCCTACACCGGGGATTCACCCTTTTTGTTTTCCAAATCACACTATGCCTTCTCTAGGCGAGGCTCTCATTCTAGTCATACTTCTTGTCTTAAATCCTTACGATTTCCGCCGCTCATCGGCGCAATCTTTCTGTATTTGATATGATTACATATCTGTATGTTCCCACCTCAGATTTTTCCTGACCAACTCAGGCCAGTAGATTGTTTATCTCCGGTCTCCGGGGATTGACTTGTTATGTTTTAAAGCTTCACACGAAGCGATTTGGACGGCGGTGTGATAAATACTGTTGTAGGAAGACTCCACTAAGGGCAAGTGAGTGTTTCAACTATTCATCAAGGTTTATCACACAAGCGCGTATTGTTTTCATACAGTCTGCATCGTTCAGTAGCTTAGTCCATCTACGTTAATATTCAAGTTTTTATGATCAATGGCGTGCTGCAACCCTTGTGATCAGTAAAGATCGTGCAGCGTTTTCTTTCAGGTAGTGACGTCAAGTTTTGCGGCGCACAATTACTGTATCTAGCTCAAGGTTTCTTCTTATGATTCCTTAATCAATGTGCCGCGTATGCAATGTTGTGGTCTCATTGCATCGACGTACAATCGAGACTTTGTCGAGAAGCGTCATATAATTGCCACTATAGCTCCTTAGATCTTGGTTTCAAGGTTGGCATGAATCTCATTTTTATCCACTATATATCTTAAAGTTCTCGCTTTGCGAATTCGAAATCCGTTTTTCTTCATCATAGCACATAATTGTTCTTTCTCTAAAAGTTGCAAGGTAATTTGCAGCTGTTACCCACGACCTTCCTTGGTTGTTGGCCATATAAGAATGTAGTCAATAAGTATATTCATGATTTATCCAGGTATGGCTTACACGTTCGATTCATGAGGTCCATGAATATTGTCGATGCATGTGTTAAGCCAAATGGTACGACAAGGAACTCGTAATGTTCGAAGCGAGTCCTAAAGGTCGTTTTAGGGCTATTTCCTCCTTGTATTCACAGTGGAGGACATCTTGCCCTCAAGTTGGTCTTTGAGTGGCAACTATAACCTGACGATTTGTCTGTTCATGTTATCAGTCCTTGGCAAAGGATTCTGATTCTCAATTCTTTGGAATTTATGCAAAACGGAAACTGTCAATTTCCTTCTCATGTCCTTAACTAAGGATGTCACGTCTTTGATTCCTTCTGTCTGGCAGCTCTTGCAGTTATATCAGAAGCTCATGCTTCGCGGACGAAGCTAGCCGTTAAGGTATCATTCGGCACTGGTGCCGCTCCCGGCACGAGATTTACCCTAAGCTCCTCTTGGCGCTGTGGAGGGGCGTTCATGGCAAGTCTTTAGAAAAGGCTTCTGGAATTTCTTGCATACGGGGATGTTTTCAGGCTTTATGCTTGGATTTCCAATCCATGCTGACTATCATATTATGACTTCTCAAGTTAATGGTAACAGAGGGTTTCGGCCTTCTGAATTCTTAAATACAATCCTTATTTGCTTCGTCTGCTTAAATTATCCTTCTATATGCCCATTTCTAAAGAATACGGGACGTCTATTTTACTCGAAACTAGGCCAAGCAGTTTCTTAAGTTCTAAGTATGCAAGGTTAAAGTTGATGCCAGTATTAATAAAAAATGGATGCATAAGGTTGGTTAATAGGGAACGTACCCGTAACCGCATCTGGATCATGGCGTGCTTCACGAGTTTCGATCGTGAAAACCCTTCCTTGCTTGCTTCTTCCCAGGGCAATCTTTCCTAAAGTGCCCTGCTTCACCACATCTGTAGCAACCTGGTATTCTCTTATTTCTTCCATCTGGGTCCTTCGCCCAACAGGCGTCCTTGCTGTGCCCTTCTTTTCCACACTTCCCGCACTTAGGCCTCAGACATCGACCTTCATGGTGAAAAGTGCATTCCTCGCGCCTCGGCTTAGTCCCCGAGTAAATCTTACCACCGGCCTTATTAGTGACTCCATCAGTTTTCATGCCATGCGGCGGTTTCACTTTCTTTCTTTTGTTTGCTTTAGAGCTTCCATAGCCGACTTGTGTGCCCACCTTTAGGTTCGAAGGCTTCCTTTTCTAATTTCCTGATGACTCCACATGAGTCTCTTTCTTGTTATCCTCAGATTTTGAAAATTTTCCCGCACGTAAAGCTTCTTCAGTAAGCATAACGCTTAAATCGATAGCCTCTGCGATAGTTGGAGGCCTTGAGGTACTAACCAAGCTCCTGATCTGAGGTGCAAGTCCCCAAATGAATCGTTCAATTCTCTTGAATTCTGGCTTGACTAAGTAGGGGACGACCCTAGACAAGTCGTGAAATCGTTGGACGTATTCAGGAATCTTCGGTCTGTCCATTTTCAAGTTCTAGATCTCCACCTCGAGCTTCTGGATTTCAGCTCTAGAACAGTATCTCTTTTCCATCATTTCCTTGAGCTCGTCCTAGCTCAGTGCATACACAGCACCTATACCGAAGGTCTGAACCTGAATGTTCCACCAGGAGAGTGCGCCATCTAAGAATAACCCTGAGATAAAAGTAACTTGCTGTTGGGGCGAACAGTCACTCATTCTTAGGACGAAGTCAGTCTTTTCTGTCAAACGAACAAACGCAACGGCACCTCCTGTGCCATCAAAAATCAATGGCTTACAGTCCAGGAACTGTTTATAGGTGCATCCAGTTGGAGGGTTATTTTCGGTAGTGCCACCGCTGTGTTGAGAGCGGAGGGCTTCATGTCGTGCAATTGCCTGTACGATATGTTCTTGAAGCTTAGCTTCTGTTCTTGGTAATGTACTGGTGTTTGTGTCACGTCTGGGTGGCATTCCTTTTCTGTTAAGAGTATGGGATGGGTTAGACTACATTCCATAATTGTCTATGAGGTACATGGCACCATAAAACCGTCATGTAATCACCCAATTTCACATGTATCTAAAATCAATGTATGAGCGAGGAAACAATTACTGAGCCTTCACATAGGCTTGCCAACTTGGCTTATTGTTTGTAATAAAATGAACTCGAGGCTACATTGCCTTGGTCATTCATGTTTTAGTTATTTCCTGCTACATTGGTTTTCTTAGGTCTTTAGCTTTACTGAGGTGTACATTTTCCCAGAGGTGGGGTTGTTCGTGTAGAGGTGATAGAGAGTGTAACGTCGCTGAATCTTTTTGAATGTCACCCATCTTCACTTGCTTAAATGTTGTTTTCTCAAACGTCTCGTATACAGGTAGAAGTGTCTGTCACGAAGTAGGCTAAGACAGGCTTCCTACTTTATAACGTGCTAAAGCACTGATCTATGTATTGTTCTACCAGATGAAGGTGTGAACACCTATAGATTATTTTTGTGTGGTTTTCATTAGCTCAACCCGCAGAGTCCACCAGGATTTCTGTGCACTACAAGTCGTTATTACGTGGGCCCCCGTAATAATAAATTGACTTGCACAGTTACCCCAATTTTCTCTCGTCCAAGCAGATGATCGATCTAGGAGGGGACACTCTGTCCTTATACCCCTATCATGGAAAGGACCAATGCAGTGGTCCACGCGCTAACACTCGTTATCGTTACGCGCACATAGGCACGATGATTAAATGAGGTAGGAATAAAGAGAATTCCCAGTGGTTGGAGGGGCACCTTTAAGATGGATACTTCATCTTCCTTTTTGTCGTCAATCTTGCTTCACATAAGCCGCAGGGATCTCATCCCAGTGATTAAGAATTCATTCAAGGTTGCCGCCTCTGCCTCGTCATCATCACCGTAGTCAGGCACCTTCACGATCGAGAGGGAAGAGCAGCCATTTCCTACGGAAGCAAGCTCAGAATCTTGTTTGGTAATCACTCTAGCTATGAGCTTTGCAATGAATGCGAGGTTGATAGCTTCATCGTGCGAGTTACGTACAATAATAGGAGTCGGAGTCGAAAGTATCTTATTCACGTCAATATTCATTCCGTACACTTATTTGTATGTATTCACGTCAATATTTTTTTCCGTACACTTATTCGTATATATGTATATCAATAACAAATATGCTACTTAGCATAAATAGGCATCTTTATGCATCATGTTTCTTATAACTCTCGTTTTTGGGGGGTTATTTTTCTAGTTGTCGATTTACGACAAAAACACTAGTTGGTACTAGTGGTCACCAAGAGTGTATTTTATCTGTGGCAAGTCTAACTTGTGTAGACTATGCCTTAATTGGCACCTTATCTTGAGGGTATTCCCTACTAATGTCCTTGCCTTGTCTCTTTTTGAAAAGTGTTTGACTCGTGGATCTTGGCGCTTACGTGAATGCAATGAAAACCTTTTTGTAAAAATGTTTTCGTGAGAGAACTCTAGTGATTGTAGTCTTGACTGGAGAAGGAATCCTAGTTCACTACAATCGAAGCTCTGATACCAAACTGTCACACCCTCTCTTTTGCGGAAGCGTATGATGTGTAACTGGTTTAATATCATTGCATTCAATCGTAATAAACAACTACATGATCAAAACGATGTTCATTCATTCATGAAAATTTTAGTATTACAAATACTTTGTAGGACCGTATTTGACAGTCGAGTGAGTCAATCTGAGCTAGAATATACTGATTATGCAGCGGAAATACACAATCAGCAAGAATCAAAGTAAAAACGTAGTACAAATGAGTAGAAACAGATGCGTATCAGTTAAATACAGTTTTCTCATTAAACTTTCTGAAAATAGTCGAGCAGCAGTTCGGCTACACAGGACATGAACGCATACCAAATGAGAAAACACAACTACTATATATAGGGGAGGTGATTCCACTTATATGAACATGTTCATATAAGTGAAATCAGTTAGAAGTGATTTCGCTTATATGACACATGTCCATATAAACGAAATCAGAACATTACAACCACACTTTTACATATTCAACCCCTATACTTTGCATAATTAACACATCTAGACCCTATCTATGAACAACTAAGACTAAGACGTAGGCTTTAGACATTCGTGTATCAACAAACTCCCCCTTGGATACAGCCGGAGTCTTAAGTCTTATCTTTGGGTCTTCAGAATGACTTGAACTTTCTTTCTCTAGACTTAGGCTTCTTCAGCAATTTCCTAAGACTCTTTCGCAAGCTCCCCCTTTCATCAATCTTCTGTGCTGTTGGATTCGACATCTGGATTTCCAGCAACAAGCTTCCTTTTGCATCAAACTCGACTTCAGACTCCCCCTAAGACTCTGCTATCGGGATCTTAATCTGAAACTTTCACCTGCAAATCTCACACATTTATAAGAATAGACATTTTAAATGACCAGAATTGATGATCTGGTTCTTTCACAATTCTATAAAGATTTGACTATATAAAGAATCCAAACAACTAAACTTCACATTTTAAAAAAAATTGATTTTTTATCACTTTCTGATTAAACACCATCACACCCAGTCAACCAAGTCCAAGTCAATGACCTTGGTCAACTGCTTGACCTACCAAAACCAAGTTAATGACCTTGGTTGATCGAATTATGAAGTACGCAGTTATTCCATTCTGAAAATAGTTCAAACAAATGAACTTTTGAACATTTTGAACTTCCAAACATTTTTCAATTTTCAAACAATGTGCCAATCACTGTTTAGCAATCTCCAGCTTACCCAACCCTCATCAAAAACAGACATGATCTGCACAAGGATTTGATCTTCCGATTCCCAATGTCAGTTGTCGAAAATAAAAAATGATAAACTAAAATCTTTTTGGATTTTTAACTGAATAAACTGAAAACTATACACACAATCTTTTTGTGAGCGTGTTAAGGGATCATATCAGCTTCCGACAAGATACAAGTACCGTTAAGCTTAGGTGACATATTAAGAACTAAACAGTTTGCAATGATTGTCGATATACTGATCCACTTTAAATTTTCACACAAAGTTCAACCTGTTCAGGATACAGATTTAGTATTTTAGAGACTTAAACTTATACGTATGTCCCACCTCTTGAATATACTCCCGTATCCAGATCCCAATATTCAGTCTTACAGGTGAATATACCACAGATGATATCTGTAAGGGGTTAATTGCGAGGGCCGTGAGAGCTCAGGTCGATCTTTCGATACGCAGAGAGATGACGGCTTCGACTTTTGTTGGGTCCCCTTTGGGGATCTTCTTTTCAACAGCACATGATTAACCATTTTGCAATGTGTTATCATTTTTTATGCTGAGGGGAGGCTTATATTTCAAAGCAGCGTAAAGTATTCTCCGGGGACTAGGTCTGAAATTTCTTTCAGCAGAAGTCCCGGGATAATACCCCAGATATCACTGAGCATAAAGACCTAGTATCTCAGAAAGAGGGACATTTCAAACGAGATTTCAGGGGTTACCTATATATCCAAGTAGTGTTCCCCACGAAATAAGCAAGTAATATTTATGTTTATATCCCGAACATATCTACTAAATGTGTAAAAACCTATCGGCATATCATTTACAAGACTGCTTAACACATTTATACTATACAATTCTTTAGCGTACTGCACCTGTCTAGCTGATGTACTATCATTTCCCTTTTATACACAAACTCATTTTTACTTTTTCAAATGTTTTTGGTTTTTGAGATTTTATCATGTTTTTGTATTTTTCTGCAAACTTTCTCCCCCTAAAAAGAAAAACATATTTTTGTGTTTTTGTTTTTAACGAAAAGCAGAAAATAAACTGTACAAACAAAATTGACAACACGACAAAGGTTCACGTCAGATCGCCGCCCAACTCGGCTTCACATTCAATAACCCTCCCAGATTGCAGATTTTTCATCCCGTTCAATTTTAAAAGATAATAAAATCTCTTTTTGTCAAATGGTTTAGTATAGAAATCCGCTTTCTGATCATCGGTGTGCAAGTATTCAATCCGAATTAACTTTTTCTCGTGACAATCACGGATAATGTGGTGACGGATTTCAATGTGTTTTGTTTTTGAATGGTGAACCGGATTTTTAGTAATATTAATAGCTGCTTCATTGTCCACATAGATCGGAGTATCTAAGAACTGCAAACCGAAGTCTTGCATCTGCTGTTGGATCCAAAGGATCTGCGAGCAACAGCTGGAGGCTGAAACGTATTCAGCCTCGCATGTAGAGAGCGCTACTGCGGTTTGTTTCTTACACTGCTAGGTAACGAGTCGAGTTCCGAAGAACTGACACCCAGCAGTGGTGGACTTTGCGTTTTGCTTGCAGCTTCCAAAGTCAGAATCAGCGAAACCAGATAGAGTAAATTCACCCGATCGAGGATACCACAAGCCGATGCCTGGGCAACCTTTCAAATACCGTAAAATACGTTTCACTATGGTCAGGTGTGACTGCTTTGGATTTGACTGATATCTGGCGCAGAGACACGTCGGGTACATGATGTCTGGATGGGAAGCCGTGAGATACATTAGAGAGCCAATGATAAATCGGTACAATGTCTCGTCCATCTTCACACCATTCTCGTCTGGACAAATTCCATGATTCTGCGCGAGGGGGGTGGATGCAGGACTGCAATCTGTCATGTAAAACTTGTCGAGCACATCCTTCACATACTTCGATTGGTGAATGAAGATTCCATCGGGCATTTGTTCCACCTGCAGACCGAGGAAGAACTTCATCTCTCCCATTGACGTCATCTTGAACTTTTTCTTCATTACCTTTTCAAATTCTTTGCACATGTCGTCGTTGGTGGATCCAAAAATGATATCGTCAACATATATCTGCACAATCAACAAGTGGCCTGCCTCTTCCTTGGTGAACAAAGTGCTGTCTACTGTCCCTCTTGTGAACCCGTTGTCCAGCAAGTATGTCGAAAGCGTCTCATACCAGGCTCTCGGGGCCTGGTGAAGTCCGTACAATGCTTTGTCCAGTAGAAACACCTTGTTTTTATGCAGTGGGTCTGTGAACCCCGGTGGTTGCCCCACATACACTTCTTCTCTGATAGTTCCGTAAAGAAAAGCAGATTTGACGTCAAGTTGATATACTTTAAAATTTTTCCACGACGCAAAGGCTAGAAAAATCCGAATTGCCTCAAGTCTTGCAACCGGCGTGTAAACTTCATCATAATCTATTCCTTCCTGTTGACTGAAGCCTTGAACCACAAGTCGCCCTTTGTTTCTCACCACGACACCTCTGTCATCACGCTTACATTTAAAAACCCATTTCGTCTTGATTAGCTTTTGATTCTTAGGCAGATCAACAAGTCTCCAGACTCCCAACTTTTCGAACTGTTGCAGCTCCTCCTGCATTGCATTCACCCAGCTATCCTCGGTCAATGCCTCTTTGTAGGTTCTGGGCTCTATCTGCGAAATAAAACATTTTAATGAGACTTCTTTCTGCATATCAGCAATAGATGAATAGAAACATGTAAGAGCTCGGTCTATTTGATGTCGGGTTTTGACACCACTTTGTAGGTCGCCAATAATCTGTTCTGAGGGATGATAAGACAACGTCCGTCGCATAGCATTGTCAGGCACATTCACTTCCGATTCCAAGCTCGATATGTCAAGATCAACGGTTTGATCCTCAGCTTCCGTTGGATCCTCGTCAAAAGTCGGAGCGGGTTCCGCTTCTGAGTCGTCAGATTCATCAAACGATGGAGCTGGTTCCTCTGGTGGTTCGTGAGCTATTCCACTCGGTCCTGCTTCATCATCGTGAGTACCCACGGTGGGTTGAGAAACTTCTAGCAGTCTAGTCATTTGCTCCTCTGACATAGTTTGCTGATATAGGTACATAAGAGCTAGTTCCTCATCACTCGGCTCGACCGGCAGATGAAACGATTCCCAGAGCTTATCATAGTCGAACAGGAAACTTTGTCCGGGAAGTTGTGATGATGGAGTATGCTTCTGACAATCCACGTGCTGAACTTGAATCACCTTACTCAGGCATGGTACGAACACCCTCTTGAGTGGGCTAGCGTAACCTACAAAGAAACCCTCATTAGCTTTAGCGCTAAATTTACCGTTTTCATCAATAAAAGTGCAAGGAGACCCAAATGGCTCCAAAAACTCAAGATTCGGCTTATAACGGTGCAACAGCTCAAAGCAAGTCTTTTTATACTTCTTGACAGTGAGAACTCTATTCAATGTGTAACAAGCTGCTGATACTGCTTCACTCCAGAAAAAGATTGGTAACTTGGAATCGGCTAACATTGTACGTGCTGTCTCAATCAGGGTCCGATTCTTTCGTTCAGCTACGCCATTCTGCTGTGGTGTGTACGGCGCACTGAATTCATGAAGAATTCCCTTCTCGTTGCAGAACTCGTACATCTTGTTGTTTTTGAATTCCGTTCCGTTGTCGCTACGAATCCTTCGGATTGGCAGTTTATACACCGTTTCCATTTTCTTGAAAAGTACCATCAAAGACTCAAAAGTTTGATCTTTTCGTTCCAAGCACACTACCCACGAAAATCTCGTAAAGTCATCAGTCACCACCAAGCAATATAAGTCTCCGCTGATGCTCTTTACGTTGACAGGCCCGAAGAGATCCATGTGCAATCTCTCAAGAGGTAACCTGATTGTATTCATCATCTTCAATGGGTGTGACTTCCGAGTCTGCTTTCCTTTCTTACACGCTACACAATCATCATTTAATTGAAAATTCTTCAAATTTACACCATCAACTAAATCATTATGTACCAAAAAGTTCATTTTGCGAACATGAATGTGGCCCATCTTACGATGCCACATTATTGAATCTTTTTCTGTCGCTTTAGTCTTTGACACAAAACACTGTTTCTGATGAGTTGTTGGTGTTGCGATGTTCATATCAAGATAATAAAGATCATACTCCCGCGGAGCACGCAACAGCACCATCTCATCAGGGATTTTAAACCCTGGTTTCAAAACCACACATTCAGTTTTTGTAAAATGTACACTAAACTCTTTATCACAGATTTGTGAAATACTGAGTAAATTGTTTGTTAACTCTATTATGTAGTTCACTTTGTCGAATGAAATCACGCCATTTAACAGCGTTCCTTGACCAACGATTCTTCCACCTTGATTCCCGGCAAATCCAACATAGCTTCCATTTACAGATTTTGACATCGTAGAGAAGTGCAAGCGTCCCAGTCATATGCCTTGAAGCGCCACTATCCATAATCCACTTTGATAGTATCGACTTGGGCAGCCCCTGCAAATATCATATCAAATTCATTCAAACAATGAAACCCATGGCTTTTTAACTGTTGAGACACTTCCAAACTCTACATCACATTTCTCATCAATCTTTGGAAAATTAAACATGACATTTGGAACATCATTTTTAGCTTTTGGTTTTACTTCATTTTTTATCGGGGGAAACTCTGCAAGAAATCTATCAAGTTCAAATTCAAATTCTTGTTTATCATTAGCACCCACTTTTGATGCATAAAATTCCTTTGCTCCTTTGACTTTTCTGTCAACCATTTTTCCAAAAATATTTAAAACATTTGGATTAAAGACTTTTGAATCAAACTTTAACTCATTCTCCATTTTCTCCACCTCAACTGATTGTTTTGGTTTAACCACCCATGATTGAGTTTCAAAAACCTTTGTTTCATTCTTCAAAATGTTTTCCATCCTTTTCTCCTCGACCGATGGTTTCGACTTTGCAACCCATGATTGATTTTCAAAAATTTTTGTTTTTGTATAAATCTTTGAAGTCTTTTGAGACTTTGAAGATTCGCCAATCTCGAATGTCGATTTCAGCTTATCTTCTGACTTCAACGATTCACCCCTCTTCAAGATGCGGATTGGTGAAACCATTGGTTTTTTACCCTTTTTGTCATCTAGTGACTTAGGTCGAGGTTTTTGAACAACAGGTTTAATGACAGGTTTTTCAAAAACTTTCTTGCATTGTTTTGCCATGTGCCCGATTTCATTGCAGCGATAACAAACTCTTTTGTCATACTCGACAAAAGTTGACTTTAATGATTCTACTTTCAGTTTCTTAGCCGCATTGAAATCGTCAACTGCTTTTTGACTAAAAATGTATTCCTTCTCATCATCCACACTTGGTCCAACAACAAAAACATCATTCATTTTATCTTTTGGCTTGACAACCTTCTTAGCCATCTTTTTCTCAAAACCAATTCCTTTGTTTTTAAAGTTGTTACCATTTTTCTTGTTACCATTACCTTCCCATTCCTTTTTCCCCGAGTTGTTGACACGTGTTGTAACAAATGAATTTTTAGTTTTTGAAAAGAATTCTTTGTTGTTTACCACATTAATGTCCATTTCAACCAATTTGAAAACTTTCTCGACATTTTCAATCTTAACATTCTGAAGAGGATACTCAAAATCAGAATAAAGCTTGTCAGTTCCAATCATAGTGTAAACCACCATAATCGGATCATCATTCGTACTCTTGTCTGATTTCGGTATGAAACATTCTAAAAAATTACCCTCATCTCCAGAATCAGTAACAGACTTCTCAGAATGAGATTTCATAACTTCAACATCAGAGTTATCACTCTCTTCATCTAACACCTGATCGACAACAGTCTTGATGACCTGTGACTCGCTTTCGGTATCAGACGCAGAAAATGTAACATCTATGCTCTCTGGCAACTCATCCTCAATTGTCCTCAGTTTGAGATTCAATGCAGCTTCTACCCCATCTGGATACTTTTGAGTATAATGATTCCACATTGGGGGTGGAATGCTTTTAAAAACTGGTGTTGCATTGATCTGCTGTGGAATAATCTGTTCAAGGACATAGGACGATGCAACATAGCTCATCAATTTATTATCGATTCGTTCATTTTCAATATTAGTCAATTCCAATTCTTTCTTTAATGATGCGATTGTGTCAAGATGAAAATTAACTTCCACTTGTTTATCAAAAAGTGTTGCTTTTGCTAGTTTTGTGGCTTTATCATTTTCGACACTTTCTTCTTTAATCATTTTAACTGATCTGGCTAGTGTATCATATGCTTCTTTGACTGGTCCTAGATCAAATTTTAACATGTCAGCATGTTCTTTCAATTCCTGAAACTTAGTGTCTTTTTCAAGACACTCCATGCACGGTTGTAAACACTTTTGGCATGGTGTTTCAGAGATTGAATCCAATTTCTCAACAACCTCTGCTTCATGAGCAGTTTTCACTTCCTGTTTACCGACATCTTTCGACTCTGACTCAGACAGTTTGACTGATTCGTTTTCCTGAACTCCAGATTCCTCTCGTTTGACAGACTCACTACTGACAGACTTAGACTCCTCGGATTCTGAGTCTACCTCTATCAGTTTCGCCATGAGAGCCTTGTCAGCAATTTCTTTCAAAGTGTCTTCGGTCATTTCCTTTGTCACATCAATCATTTCTTCAACAGATTCTTTCTTCTCTTCAAACCTTGGGCATGATCCGGTCCTTGGTTCTTCAAAATAACCTGCAAAAGATTCAGAAATGTTAGGAGGCAATACAGATTTCATCAAACTTCCCAAAACCTCCTGCTCAGACTGATAATAATACACTTCAGCAGCTATTTCTTCAAAATTGTCCGCCTTTTCAGCTGAAACCTCTTCAACAACTACAGAAACATCTTCAGTAACTGTTTCCGGTTCAGACACCATCTCAGAAATTTCAACAACTTCAGCCATCATTGCCTGTCCATCGCTACCAGGGATATATTTATCCCAACTAAAACCTATAGCTACCTTCTCATCGTCTTGATTCACGATCATCTCTTTTTCCGGTTTATTCTCAATTTGTGGCCTTTGAACAGTTGACTGTTGATTTGGTCGGTGATAAATCGCTTGCCTGTAGTAGTCCTTGGTGAACGGGTTTTGATGATTGTTTACTTCACGGTTGGGATATTCTCGTTTGAAGTGACCACGTTCTTTACATTTAAAACAAGTAACTTTTGACTTATCGAACCCTAACTTCTGATCGGGTTCCAGAAAGGCTGTTTCTACCAGTGATTTCCATGAAACGATGTGCTCTCCTCACCAAACTAGCCATTCCCCATTTGATGTCAATCAGTTCAAGTTCTTCGGGATCGATTTGGTTGTAATCCTCCTTCGTCATGTCAGGATTACCGATTTTCCCTGCTACTAAGCCCTCATAAGCCTCAAGAACGGAAGCAAGCATTGCTATGTGTTGTTTTGCAGCTTTTTCTGTGATCTCGTTTCCATTCTTTATATTCACCGCGATGTTGCAATGCACCCCAGAAACATAAGCCTGATATTTGAACTTGTAGAGCTTTGTGGTGAAGACTGCTCTTGAACTTTGAAGTTTGGATCATAATTCGCGAATGGTGAAAAATTGCCGGATTGAGGAGTGTTTGAAGAAACACTTGAAGTGTTATCAGCAATGAACCCTGTCTGTATTTTTGGGCTTTGATTGGTTGAAACTGAAGGGTTGCCTTTGTAATACAGAGACACATCTTGCTGCACACTTGTTAAGTTCATTTTCTTGATCTTTAACAACTCTAATCATAAGCTTCAATTTTTTCTATGAAAGCACTAAGATTCAAATTTTCAAAGCCTGCACTGTTTTTCAACATCATTAAATAAGTACCCCACTCATCATATGGCAATGCATCTGCCAATTTGTCGATTAATTCTTCATTTGTCTTGGTAATTTCCAATCTCTTCAACTCCAATACTAAATGACAATATCTATCAATCAAACTTTTTGTGGTTTCACCTTTCATGTAAGTGAAAATGTCGAATTCTTTCTTTAATAACGCCTTTTTGATCTTGAGCATGGATTCGCTCCCTTTAAATTTTGCTTTCAATGCCTTCCAAATAGAATAAGCATTATTCTCGTGTTGTAATAACACCAAAATATCCTCCTTGATTGCTTGTTCAAGAATGCTAATCATCTTTTTCTCTGCTTTGAAATCATTCTGCTCTGTTTGCGTCAAACTTCCAATTCCTTTTGGTTGATTCCGAACATCTAGAGGTGGAGCATATGGTGCCTCAACCTTCAACCAACTTTCAAAGTGATTAGCCTGAACCCAGTTCTGAAATCTCCCAGACCATCCCGAAAATTCATCTAAACTCACCAGCTTGGGTGGTTTTTGCATTGTTCCGAATTCATTTTCCATATTAACATTCTGAATAATACTTGCTGAACTCTGTCCTGCTGTCATACCACTGCCCGCAAACATGTTATAAAAATCTTGATGTTCCATTTTAGTGACGAATTTCCAAAAATGTTTAACCTTTTGATTAACAGATTGAATTTATCGAAAAACTTTTAACACAGACTAAGTTTCCAGCACTCGATCACGTACGAAATGGACTAAACACTCAAACCAAGATTGTAACACAAATACAGGTCAAATAAGCGAAATCAGATACTATGAGTATGTATGAGCGATATCAGGTAATGATCTTATAAACGAAATCAAGTTATGACTGTATGAGTGAAATCAGGTGACCTTATAAGCGAAATCAAGTCATGACCGTATGAGTGAAATCAGGTGACCTTATAAGCGAAATCAAGTTATGACAAAACACTTGATTTCACTTGTCCGTAAGAACGAAATCACTCATGTACAGAAAAGCGGAATCACTTCACGAACCATTTTAGGTCATTTTTAGGCCGATTTTAGTTCTGAAAATCTCAAGGGTTTGTTATTAGTCAATATTACACAATATACTCAAATCTCAGTCCATTTTGTCCGTCGGAAAGTCTAGAAACTCAAAATGTGCTTGAAAACGGCTTTGATTCGGGTCAACTAGCTCACAACTGGCTTTGATACAAATTGTAGGACCGTATTTGACAGTCGAGTGAGTCAATCTGAGCTAGAACCTACTGATTATGCAGCGGAAATACACAATCAGCATGAATCAAAGTAAAAACGTAGTAGAAATGAGTAGAAACAGATGCGTATCACTTTAATATAGTTTTCTCATTAAACTTTCTGAAAATAGTCGAGCAGCAGTTCGGCTACACTGGACATGAACGCATACCAAATGAGAAAACACAACTACTATATATAGGGGAGGTGATTTATATGAACACTTTCATATAAGCGAAATCAGTTAGAAGTGATTTCGCTTATATGACACATGTCCATATAAACGAAATCAGAACATTACAACCACACTTTTACATATTCAACCCCTATACTTTGCATAATTAACACATCTAGACCCTATCTATGAACAACTAAGACTAAGACGTAGGCTTTAGACATTCGTGTATCAACATACTTGTTATTTAAGTTTTAAAACACAACCTTCGTCTAGGTTACGATTCAACAAAAGTGGATGACATCTAAACTTGAAGTCTACTTCTAGTTACGACACCCGCGCCCAAGATTCATCCTGTCACCTGAAATACATGTAATTTTGGAAAAACATCAACAAAAGTTAAGCGGGTTCATGCGTTTTGCATACCTTGTATGAAACATGGTATGCATCTTGTGTAAATAAAGTATTCTTGTGAAATAACGTATTCTTGTAAAATAAAGTATTCTTCTGATACAATTCTTGTACCAATAACGTATTCTTGTGGTACAAATCTTGTACCAATAAAGTGTTCTTGTCAATCTTTGAGAGACATTAAGGCATATGAGGACATGGGGAGTACTTGTTATGACTCCTAGGGAGCATTCATAATGGCTCATAGGGAGCACTCGTAATGACTCCTACCTTTGTCGATTTTCCTCGACTGTGTTGATTAACCTCGACTGTGTCAATTTCCCTTGACTGTGTCGATTACCCTCGACTGTGTTGATTTCCCTCGACCGCGTTGATTAACCTCGACTGGGACTCCGAAGCACTACTAGGTACTAGTTGTGACCTTGAGTGGGGTTCGGCCATACCCGTTAGATCTAACCCTCGTCCCTAATTAGTGAATGTTTTTAATTGCTTGGAACTAGTTTTCACCAACACTTTATGGCATTTTTAGTATTATGTCTGTGCTCACATGATCTAGTATTTCCTAGGCATCTCTTAAAACGCGTCATACTTGGTACTCGTTCTCACCAAGAGTGCATCTTGTATTTTGTATTCTCAAATCGCATCATACTTGGTACTCGTTCTCACCAAGAGTGCTTCTTGTTAACATACCTTTTATAAACATTGTATTATTTGTAACATGTATTTCACCCCCGAGAGTTATAAAACCAAAGACAGTTAAAGAAATGTTGGGATTGAACCCTACCAGAGGAACAGATAATTAAAGCCAAAACTGGATCAGAGCAGTGGATCCAGAATAAGCAGATGTTACATACAAGTCTCTTCCCTTGAAAGTGATTTCAACATCTGCTGACCTCCTATCTACTGATCGTGCAAACTGCTAACCCACAACTGCTGTTCAAGTAAAGACCTAATGAAAGACTAAAACCCTGCTGCTCAATCTACTGCCTTGGTTCAAGCACTGCTGATCCGGACATGTACTGCTGGGTTCACAACAGTGGAGGGATGCAGCAGTTGTTTATTCTGTCTTTATGTAATGTAATGTATTAAGCAGTAGTTAGTATAGTAGTGTTTGTATAGATCAGGGGTTAGAGTTTGTTAGGAGGTTAGATGTCACTTTCATGGTGACGTCAGCTTAGATGCTCAGTGGTTTGCTAGTGCCTATAAATAGAACAGTGCTTTGTACTGTTCTATTAGCTCTTTGCAACAATCGTCTTCTCTGCACGAACAAACACTGAGCTCTGGCTGAGGGGGAGTTTGTATTCAATCATTGCAATTGTAATCGTAATTGATTGTATGCAAAGTTTGTTTCCCTCTTAATTCCGCTGCACAACTCATTCATTTCCATCTTAATTTCAGACGAAAAATACAATCAAAACCAAACTCAGATCCATCAATTGGTATCAGAGCTTGGACAGTCAAATTTGATTTAACAATCATTTTGACATAAATAGTTCAGCTCAAAATCGTTGATATCGATAGTTTGTTCGTTTGTGTTGAAAAACAGAGCAAGGTTTAATCACCATTAAAGTTGATTAATCAATGTCTGTAAAACAACCAGGATGACGTCACAATCTCAAGATGATAAGAATAACATTGGCTCACTTTTTAAACCACCTATGCTTAAAAGAAATGAATACAACATCTAGGAGCGAGGGATGGGTCACATCCTTGCTCAACAGAACACTGGATGCTGGAGGTCTGTTGTTTTTGGTCCCCATGTTCCTATGGTGCCAAGTGCTGAGGATCCAAAGAAGTTTGTACCAAAACCTTATGAAAACTATACTGAAACTGATTTTCAAAAGTTCGAACTCGATGCCAAAGCATTTAGCATCATAGCATCCGCATTACCAAATGAGATCTATGCTGGACTGTTACATTGTAACAGTGCCAAAGAGCTATGGGATGCATTGAAGGAACAGTTTGGGGGAACCGAAGAAGTTATTGAAAACAATAGGGAAATTCTGAATCAGCAGTATGAAACCTTCTGTCACATTAAGGGTGAATCATTGACCCAACAATTTGAATGTTTCAGTTGTCTCATCAGTGAGCTAAGGCTTGTTAAGGTTGAATTTCTAAAATCAACACAAAATAGCAGGTTTCTTAGATCGCTACCTGATAAATGGGACACAGTTGCATTTGTGACTAGAAACTCTGTTGAGTTCAAAGATCTGACCCTGACCCAACTTCATGGTAGACTCCTGACTTATGAAAGGGAGTTGAACCAGAAAAAGAAGTTGCAAGAGTCTGGAAAAGCTACTGATGATTACTCATTTGGTAGCACAGCTCTTCTTGGTCAGGAAGAATCTGGTAGCAGTTGTTGTAACATCTGTGATTGTAATCATTGTGAACAGTTCTATTATCAATAAAACAATGTTATTTGATCCCAATGTTTGTTTGGTTGTGTTTTACATTTTTCGTGTTTTGACTTTTGTCCAATTTCAATCTCTACATCGCTTTCTGGAGAGTTATACGCAAACCGGTGCGTAAACGTAACCAGTTTAATGCAAAAAAATACTCCGGAACTTCAACATATACTTAACATACCTTAAGTAACCTTTACATAACTTAGAAATAAGTTTTAAAGGCTTTGGTATGGAAAAAACAAGTTAATTCGCTTACAGGGACTAAACTTGACAAACCCGAAGCTTTGTAACGGTTAATTATGCTCACTAGAATGCACAATATAAATTTCATAAAGTTTCGTTATCGTACGAGAAAGTTATGATCAAATCCGTGTACAAGGGGTTAACGCGTCAACGTTGAAGTTTAGGACCTTTCGGGTAACAATAAAGTTAACCGAGGACTTAACAAAATGGGTAAATATCTTGAAGCCCTTATATGTCAATTTAGAGGGCTCATAGTGCAAAAAAAGACGCGAAAGCGACCTTTAGAAGGACCAGGGACCAAAACTGCAATAAATGAAAAATTGGTTTAGCTGGATCACACACGCTCGCGTAGCGTGAGCACTAACCACATATGCAGTCGCGCTACGCGACTGCCTTATCTGGACAGAATGTTGATTTTGTTGGATCTTGTCTGCCATAGCACTTGTAACAGCCATTAAATCGATTTTTCACATCTTGCTTGGCCCCTAAACAACCCCTAAACACTTAGGGACACTTGTTAGTAAGTTGTGGTCACTTGTAGACTTGTGTGTCAACAATTTGGGGTGATTTAAACACTATAAAAGGGCACTAAGTTGCAACAAGTTCTTCACACCTCATTCCTGCACTTTGGAGCACTTCTGGAGCTCAAGTCTTCTCTCAAAGTGATCACTAATCAAGCTTAGGACTTCAGTAAGTTTGCTAATCCTTTCTTAGTTAAGTTTTGCTTAGTTATAGCTTAAAAGTCAAACCGTCGTAATTAACGGTTGACTTTAAGATTAATCACTAATGGTCCAGTGATTAGTCGAATCAAAAGTAGTTATAAGTTGGTAATTATGTGGGTAATAAATCCTTAAAAGGGTTCCCCCTGATTCCCACTCTAACTAGGTCAAAAGTCGGGTCAAACATGCTAATAAAAAGTCAACAGGAGACTTAAATTCTAATTTACGCATAATTATCAATGTAGAACATATACAACCTGTTTGATCATCATTATAACTTGGTAATTAGTGTAAGAACATGTCTAAACATGTTCAACCCGACAATTTCCTGTTTAGACCCAGTTCGGAACCGAAAGTCGCATAGTTTGACTTTTGCTTTGACTTTCAGTTCTTACCCGTTTAGGCTTGTTTTAGAAATGCCTCAGAGCTTTAATTGGACTAGATTACATACTAGCATAACCCTCTGTGATTATACACCTTGGTTCATTAGTTATCCAATTAATATGCATGTTTCCGTTAATTGCTCATATGTTGACCATTATGCCCTTTTCACATTAAAACGTGATTTGTGAAAATGTAAAAGTGTAGAAACCTTAGTTACTGATATATAAACTTGTATGCAAAGTTTGACATCAGTTTGAGGTGTAGATTGAGAGTTATGCTCATTAGCGTAAAATGAAAGCTTCATGTTAATTAAATGGCGTAATTAGTGTATAGCCTAGTTAAGCCTACTTTTTGATATCAAACTTATTACCCACTGATGTAATATATTATTTTGGGATTTTTGAAGATTTTTAATTAATTTTAGGCTGAGCATAACTTATAGTCGTAGGCTTAATCCGGTAATTGTCGGTTTTGCCCTTACGGGCTATAAAATGAGTTTTACATACCCAAACGACTCCAAACCTTTTTCTACTGATCTTAAATGATAAATAAATTATTTTAAGCCTTCTGGAATAATAAAAATATCAGCTTTATGTATACAACCCGGAAGCGGCTCCTAATCGCCTTTCTAAGCGTTTTTAACGCATAGTATGTACTAGAACTATTCTAGACACACAAGGGTTGATACCTACTGATATTTTAGGTAAATTATAATGTTTTAACTGTAAGCAAAAGTTGTTTAACTCAGACTTCAGTTTTGAGCTTCACCGCTTATGTGAAATTACCAAAATGCCCTTACGGGGCATAGTTTGTGTTTAAATTCGTTTCGGGCATAATAAAAGACATCTTGCTGATGTCACAACATATTTGAAGCATATTAACTTAGGAAACCTGTATATGGCTCTTACGGATACCTGTTACGCTTATTACGCGTTCGGTTCAGTTTATGTAACCAGTTTATATAAATTAGCCGAAGCGGGTCAAACCTTGTCGGTTTTATCTAGAATTCCAGAATGTGTATGAAATACCCATATTAAACAAGTCTTCAAACTTGTTGGGTCTAAATCACATTCTATCCGATCTTCCGATTTAGGTCCGGTTTATTAATGTAGTTACCTATATTAGGTGCCGTTTTATATCCGTGATCTCTAGCATTGCTTGGTGGTTATCTTAGGACTTCTAAGCAATCTCAAGTGAGTACATAGACCCCTCTTTTACTATTTTCCAAACTGTTTTGGGGTGAAACACATGTGCCTACTTGTTACTTTCATGCTTTCCTGTTTTCACATCCTATACTTGTTATGTTCGTTAGTACATTATAGTACATGACTTCATTACATTTCATGCTATGTATGCCCATCGTGTGCATATTTAGTACATTGTTTTACATTACATTTCTGCTATGTATTTTAACTGATAGCATGCTAGTACATTGATTTACATGACTTTTCTGCTTTGTATGTTAACTTAGCATACTTAGTACATTGTTTTCATATGACTTGTATACAATTGCTATAACATTTGGTTTGCACAAACGAGACTATTATACGTTCATAAACATTAGCTACGCCGCTCGGTAGTAAGTACTGGTACCATAGGACTTGACAAATCCCATTCCTGACATCTCGGGTTTGTTTGGATGTAAGGAATGACTGAATCCGAAAACATTTCTTTTGATAACCTTGACTGAAAGGGTTATCCGACTGTCTCAAGGCTTGAATGTATGCGTTAACTTACCACATAAATGTTTGTATCAATGTAACATGCATCACTTTGCAAAACATAACTTTTTGATATATTCAAAATACTTTGTTTTGTACATTTCTACATTTGGATTATGGGACGATACTTTACTTACAATCCATAACATTTGTTACACATTACTTGACTACTTTTGGACTATAAACATTGGACATGGTTTATACAAGGACTTTTGACAATTGGTGTAAACATAGACATTATACATTGTGGTTGGTTTAAGTGACTTAAGTAACGAGATGTGAGTAATATGATGCAAGCATGGTGGATACGCCGCTGGTACTTCCTATATATAAGTGTTTGTATTATATTACATATCATAGCGTTATTTAAATCATTCGTTTTGGACTTATACATTTTACACAAGTAACATGTTTTCACAAGACTTTGGTTTACAATACAGTTTATTTTATACAACTCATTTTACATGGTTATTCATTTAACCATACATTATTCTCTTATTTATACATATCATCTGAACTTATTGTTTTTCAAGCGATTTACAAAACAAATCAAATTACAAGGTTCATGACTGACTTTTACTAAACAACTTTTTCTTAAACTTAAGTCATGAATCCTATTTTCACAAAACCTATGTATCTCACAGGCATTTTTATGCTGACGTACCTATTTTCACATGTGTTTTCAGGAGCTGCCGATTAGGATGATGATCGTGACACTAGGGCGGACTTGTGCCTTAGAGACTTAAAATAAAGATAGAACTAGTTTAATTATGTTCTGAACTCTTTATTTCCTGTTTAAGACAATGTAACTCTTATGTTGATAAATAAAGTACAACTTTGAATGCCATGGTTATGAAACAATTAATTCTGTTACAACACTCCCCGACGTTTTCCGCCACATTTTGTATGTTATATGTGGTCGGGGTGTGACAGAAGAGTTGGTATCAGAGCCAATGGTTATAGGGAATTAGGATATTAGTAATTCTTTGACCTAGACTATAACCTTTCTAGGACCCCAACATAAGTTGTCTTGTGTTTAGATTTTAATACATGAACTTCACCTATCCTTAGGTGATAACCACGACGAGAACATCGATTCAGAATCCGCTTTGAAAATTAATCATCTGTTCTAGGATGATTGATTACTAGGTTTTGAACCCTCTATTGTAAGGTTTTGAACCCTCCGTTATATGGTTTTGAACCCCTTTGAGTTTTCAAAATCTCGTCAAAGTTTTGGGTTTTAAATAGTGTGAACACGTGCAAACTGGAAGAGTGAATGCCTGTACCCTGGGTTTTCTGTCTAAGGCTAGAGTGTTCGTACAAATCCACATAATCGGACCAGTCACTTTTACCTGGGAACTCTTGGGGTGAGTGTTCACTTATAGGCGAGCATGTCTTCGTGATACACTATTTTTCACCCATTTACTTTGAGTAGCCACTATGTGTCGTTTGTTTGCTTTGTGATACGGACAAATGACCACCATCTTTGCTTTTGATTTTGTTTCATCTCATTCTCTTCATCCAATCATCTCACTCGTTTCCTTTCATGTTTCCTCTTTTAGAATGCCTCCTCGACGCGAAAGCCAGATAGCGACTGCCGAACTGGCAGAAATCATTGCACAGCAGATGGCTGCTCAATTCCCAAACCTCTTTGCTAAATGGAACCAAGCCAACAACAACAACAATGCTCCATGCAAATACAAGGATTTTAACTCGGCTAAACCACTCAAGTTTAGTGGTTCTGAAGGAGCGACTGGGCTTCTTCAATGGTTCGAGAGCATTGAGAATACTTTTCGCCACGTGCAGTGTCCTGACAATCGTAAGGTCGAGTTTTCTTCGAGTGTGTTTCAGAAGAGGGCTCTCACATGGTGGAACGGGGTTATGAGAGACCGTGGTGCAGAAGTTGCTCTAGCATAGACATGGGGTGAACTTAGGGCCCTTATGATGAGGGAGTCCTGTCCTCGTCATGAACAGCGAGCTTTGGAGAAAGAGTTTGATAACTTGAAATAAGACAGTGGCGAGCACAGGGCGTATACTGATAGGTTTGAGGAGTTGAGTCTGCTTTGCCCAACAATGGTTACCCCACTCGACAAGGCTATCGAAAGGTACATCGATGGTCTACCTGACTCAGTACAAGACATCATTACTAGTAGTAACCCTACCACACTCCGTCAGGCGATCGAGTTAGCAGCGACATTGACTGAGTCGCAGGTTCGAAAGGAAAAGCTGCATAAAAAGGGTGACAAGGGCAAGAAGCAGGCGTCTGACAAGGGGGATGGTAAGAAAGGTGAAAACAAGAAGGGAAAGAATTCTGGTTCCGCAAGAGGGTCTAGGAAGCGAAAGGCTTCCCAAAACTATGCCGTTACTGCACAGGCTCAAGCTGCACCAAATCAGCCTGCACAACCACTAGCCAAGAAGCCATATCTTGGCACTGCACCTTTGTGCAACAGGTTTAACGGCCATCACCTACCACATCTCCAATGTCGTCATTGCACCAACTGTGGAAGAATTGGTCATCTTGCTGCCACCTGCCGCATTCCTGCTAACCAGAATCAGGCAGTTCAGAACCAAGCCCAACAAGTTGCTCAGCCTCTTGCTTAGCAACAAGGTCAAGCTGCACGGCCTCATTTTCCTCCTGGTTCGTGCTACAATTGTGGGGATCTGACCCACTACAGAAACCGGTGCCCAAGGCTAGCCAACCAAAATCAGAATCCAAATCAGAATCAGGCTCAGGCTCAAGGTCGAGTCTTCAACATGAATGCTCAAGAGGCACAAGCAGACAATGAAGTGGTGAACGGTACGTTCTTTATTAATAATCAGCCTGCATCTGTTCTTTTTGATTCGGGTGCCGACAAGAGTTTTGTGTCATTGTCTTTTGAGCCAATGCTTCGCGTGTCTAGAACGAAACTAGGTAAACCTTTGACAGTAGAAGTTGCTAGTGGTGAACCCATTGTTCTTGATTCTGTTCTTCGCAACTGCCAATTGAACCTTAACGACCATCTTTTTCCTATCGACCTCACGCCTATGCAACTTGGAAGCTTCGACGTTATTGTGGGTATGGATTGGTTAGCCAAGCATCACGCAGAGGTAGTTTGTTTTGAGAAGATTGTTCGTGTGCCGCTTTCGACAGGTGAGATCCTACAGGTTCAAGGTGGGAAACCTGCCGGTGGTCTCAAACTCATGTCTTGTTTTAAAGCTCGGAAGTACCTGCGAAAGAATTATGTGGCCTTCTTGGCACATGTCACAGCAGATAAAGGAAAAGGTAAATCTATTCAAGATATTCCTGTTGTTCGGGATTATTCTGAAGTATTCCCTGAAGAGTTACCTGGTCTACCCCCAGCACGCCAATTCGAGTTTCGTATTGATCTCGTACCTGGTGCAAATCCCATTGCCAGATCTCCATATCGTCTTGCACCGTCTAAGATGCAAGAGTTGGCTAAGCAGCTTCAGGAGCTCTCTGACAAAGGTTTTATCCGTCCTAGCTTTTCACCTTGGGGTGCTCCCGTTCTTTTTGTTAAGAAGAAGGATGGATCTTTTAGGATGTGTATCGATTATCGTGAGCTTAACAAGCTTACCATCAAGAATCGATATCCCCTACCTCGCATCGATGATCTCTTTGATCAGCTACAGGGTGCTTCTTATTTCTCGAAGATTGATCTGCGTTCTGGGTATCATCAACTTCGTGTGCATGAAGAAGATATTCCCAAGACAGCTTTCCGCACTCGTTATGGGCATTATGAATTCACAGTCATGCCATTCGGTTTGACTAATGCTCCTGCTGTTTTCATGGACTTAATGAATAGGGTCTGCAAACCTTATTTGGATCAGTTCGTCATTGTTTTTATTGCCGACATCTTGATTTATTCTAAGACGCGAGCTGATCACGAGCAACATCTTCGTCTTACTTTGGAACTCCTAAAGAAAGAGCAACTTTTCTCCAAATTCTCCAAGTGCGAATTTTGGCTTAAAGAAGTTCAATTTTTAGGGCATATTGTCAACAAACAAGGTATTCATGTAGATCCCTCCAAGATCAGTGCGATTAAGGATTGGGATACGCCTACTACTCCTACCGAAGTTCGTTCTTTTCTTGGTCTAGCGGGTTATTACCGCCGCTTCATTGAGAACTACTCAAAGATTGCAGTTCCTCTAACTGCTCTAACTCAGAAGAACAAACCCTTTGATTGGGGATTTAAGCAAGAGGAAGCTTTTCAACACTTGAAGCAAAAACTTTGTAACGCGCCTGTTCTGACCTTGCCTGAGGGCAATGATGATTTCGTCGTTTATTGCGATGCATCTAAATTGGGTCTTGGCTGTGTTCTGATGCAAAGGAACAAAGTCATAGCATACTCATCAAGACAGTTGAAGATACATGAGAAAAACTACACCACTCATGATCTTGAGTTGGGTGCAGTTGTCTTCGCTCTTAAGATCTGGAGACACTATTTGTACGGTACAAAATGTGTGGTTTTCACGGACCACAATAGTCTTCAGCATATCTTCAATCAGAAAGAACTCAACATGAGGCAACGGCGTTGGGTTGAGCTCCTAAACGACTATGACTGCGAAATTCGCTACCATCCTGGTAAGGCGAATGTCGTAGCCGATGCTTTGAGTCGAAAGGAACGTACTAAGCTTCATTGTGTTCGTGTTTAATCTGTTATTCAAGCACGATCCGATATCCAAGCCCGCATTTCTCAGGCTCAACAATCTTGTGTTTCACAAGGTTTGATGGATAAGGAATTTCCCTATCACATAACACCTGATCTAGAACTGAAGGACAATGGATCGTATTACTTCATGGACCGTTTGTGGGTCCCAAGCCAGGATGATCTTCATACCTTGCTTATGGATGAAGCCGATAAGTCTCGTTATTCTATTCATCCGGGCTCAGATAAAATGTATAAGGATCTTCGTATTCAGTATTGGTGGCCTGGCATGAAGAAAGACATTACCTTATATGTATCAAAATGCCTTACTTGTCTTAAGGTTAAGGCTGAACATCAGCGTCCTTCTGGTTTATTGGTGCCACCAAAGATCCCAGTTTGGAAATGGGAAAACATTACTATGGATCTTGTTACCAAACTTCCGCGCACAAAGAAAGGTCATGATGCCATCTGGGTAGTTGTTGATCGTCTTACTAAGTCAGCACATTTCTTGCCAATCCGTGAGGATTTTCCTGCTGACAGACTATCAAAAATCTATGTGGATGAAATTGTAGCTCGACACGGTGTTCCTTTGAACATCATTTCTGACAGAGACGCTCGCTTCACTTCTCATTTTTGGAGAACCATGCAATCTGCTATGGGGACCCAACTTAACCTGAGCACAGCTTATCATCCGCAAACGGATGGTCAATCTGAAAGAACAATCCAGACTCTGGAGGATATGCTTAGAGCTTGTGTGATCGACTTTGGTGGTAGTTGGGATTCGCATCTTCCGTTAATTGAATTCTCCTACAACAACAGTTATCACACCAGCATCAAAATGGCTCCTTTCGAGGCTCTCGAGGCTCTCGATGGTCGAAAATGTCGTTCACCAGTCTGCTGGAATGAGATCGGCGAAGCTCAGCTTACTGGACCTGCCCTCATTTTAGAGACAACTGACAAGATTAAGAAAGTTCGTGATAACCTTCAGACAGCTAGAAGCCGTCAAAAGAGTTACGCGGACCCAAAACGCAAGCCCTTGGAATTTCAAGTCGGTGATCGAGTATTACTTAAGGTCTCACCTTGGAAAGGTGTGATCAGATTTGGAAAGAAAGGAAAACTTGCACCTAGATACGTTGGACCATTCAAGATCGTCGAAAGAATCGGTAAGGTAGCCTACAGACTTGAGTTACCTCCTGAACTTGGAAATGTTCATCCAACCTTTCACGTGTCCAATCTCAAGAGGTGTTTAGCTGATGAGAACCTCCACATACCACTTGACGAAATTCGTGTTGATAAAACACTGAAATTTGTTGAGAAGCCTGTGGAAATCATGGAACGTGAAGTCAAGTGGCTCAAACGCAAGCGCAATCCTTTGGTCAAAGTTCGCTGGGAAGCTAAACGTGGACCCGAGTTTACTTGGGAATGCGAAGATCAAATGAAGGCGAAATATCCGCATCTTTTCCCACGAGTTTCCTCTAAATAAATTTTGGGACGAAATTTCCACAAGTAGGGGAGACTGTAACATCTGTGCTTGTAATCATTGTGAACAGTTCTATTATCAATAAAACAATGTTATTTGATCCCAATGTTTGTTTGGTTGTGTTTTACATTTTTCGTGTTTTGACTTTTGTCCAATTTCAAACTCTACATCGCTTTCTGGAGAGTTATACGCAATCCGGTGCGTAAACGTAACCAGTTTAATGCGACAAATATTCTGGAACTTCAACATATACTTAACATACCTTAAATAACCTTTACATAACTTAGAAATAAGTTTTAAAGGCTTTGGTATGGCAAAAACAAGTTAATTCGCTTACAGGGACTAAACTTGACAAACCCAAAGCTTTGTAACGGTTAATTATGCTCACTAGAATGCACGATATAAATTTCATAAAGTTTCGTTATCGTACGAGAAAGTTATGATCAAATCCGTGTACAAGGGGTTAACGCGTCAACGTTGAAGTTTAGGACCTTTCGGGTAACAATAAAGTTAACCGAGGACTTAACAAAATGGTAAATATCTTGAAGCCCTTATATGTCAATTTAGAGGGCTTATAGTGCAAAAAAAGACGCCAAAGCGACCTTTAGAAGGACCAGGGACCAAAACTGCAATAAATGAAAAATTGGTTTGGCTGGATCACACATGCTCGCGTAGCGTGAGCACTAACCACATATGCAGTCGCGCTACGCGACTGCCTTATCTGGACAGAATGTTGATTTTGTTGGATCTTGTCTGCCATAGCACTTGTAACAACCATTAAATCGATTTTTCACATCTTGCTTGGCCCCTAAACAACCCCTAAACACTTAGGGACACTTGTTAGTAAGTTGTGGTCACTTGTAGACTTGTGTGTCAACAATTTGTGGTGATTTAAACACTATAAAAGGGCACTAAGTTGCAACAAGTTCTTCACACCTCATTCCTGCACTTTGGAGCACTTCTAGAGCTCAAGTTGTAACACCTGTGCCTCCACGGCCATCAAACAAATACCAAACCAATGAAATATTGTATTTCATACTTGGAATTTGTAAAAATATGTGTATCATTTACACATATCAATTCTTGTTCGATTTCAAGCTCTAAATCGCTTTCTGGAAGGTTATACGCGCACTGATGCGTAAATATAACCAGTTTAATGCAACGAACACTCTGGAATAGTGAAATAGGCTTAACATACCTTAAATAACCTTTACGTAACTTAGAAATAAGTTTTGGAAGGTTTGGTATGCCGAAATCAAGTTAATTCGCTTACAGGGACTAAAGTTGACAAACTGCGAAAGTATGCCAATTTGAACTGTAACAGACCTTCCGGAACATGACCATAAGTTAAACATACCATAAATATCCTTTACATAGCTTAGAAATAGGCTTTGAGGGGTTCGGTGTGCTAAAATAAACTTTTGTGTCATTCAGGGACTAAAAGTGTCAAAAAGTGCACAAGTTTGCATTTTCGCGCATAACTTACGTTCTGAATACATCTGGACATCCAAAAATTTATGTAAGCATGACTACATTATATTTTAGTGTTCGCCTTAAGAAAAATCCATTCGTCGCGTCATTTGGATCGTTTTTCGCGCTTGTGCGCATTCCGTCGTAATTAAGCGAACATCGTGTTCGTACGACCAAACGAACCATCATCCGGCATATTTTTGAGTATGTTTTGAGTTCCCTATACTTTAACTTCATTTTAGAGCCTTGAAATGAGGTTAACGGGGTTCAAACGCATCGAAAATCGCTTAAACGGGCTGCAGGGACCATTTCTGCCAATTTTGAAAGTTTGCTGAAACAAGGGGGCAGTGGCGTAGCGCCACTGCATGTGGCCTTACCAGTCACGCTACGCGACTGCCTATTGTGGACAGAAACATGCAGAAACTCAGTTTTTCGCATTCGGGACCAGATTCGACGTATTAACAGCTGTTAACAGCTGTTCTCCACTCCTTAATCCCTTGCCACATGTTGATACCCTATGGTGAGTGGCCAATTTAGTCACGATGAGTTTCCGACAAGTGTACGGGTTGGATCATGGCACGATATTCGACAAGCGATCTTAACGGTTCGGGTATTCCTATAAATACCCAACCACCCCCATTGCTAAAAATCACTAGAAACTTGATTTGAGAAACTCTAAGTTGAAACATTTGTTTCATACCTGAGATTTTTGAATCGAGTTTAGCATTCGGGGACCCTTCGTAAGTATTCTTTCGTTCTTTTCCTTATTTTATTGCTTTTCGAGTCAGAAAGTCAAACTTTGTTTGACTTTCAGCGTTGACCAGTAATGGTCAATGCGAAGTTCGTTTGAACTTCGCAACGTGAGTGTAATCACGTTGGTTATAGTCCCTTGGGACTATGCCCACTGATTACCACGTTGTCTAGGGTCGTAGGGTAGGCGATCTAATAAATCGCCTATACCTTCGAACCCGACCCAGTTTGGTCGATCATTAGGATCCGACCAAATACATTAGGTGACCATAGTAGGTAGGGAATAACCTTCCGAGGTTATACCCTATGGTCACATCGTTTAAGTAGTTGTATGATAGGTAGTTTATATGCCTTAGGTAAATTACCATAATACCCTTTTCATGTATAATTGGTGATTAAGCATATGTAACCTAAACTTTTGTCACATAACTGATTATGTAACATGTTTAGGCATATAAAACTTGTCATAGGACTAGTTAGACGGTCCGAACGCGTTTCACGCGCACGACACGTTAAAGTAGCATATGTTACCTTAATGGGTCGCGATGGGTCGAAAGCACTTAGGTTAGGTTTCATGTAGTATGTAGGCCTTGTTAAACCATATCATATGAGTTCCAACACTCATTTGGTTTACCAAGCCTCATCCTATCCGATCTCCCGATTTAAGTCCGGTTTATTTATATAGTTTAGATTTGCCGACTGATTCCGTGCTCTCTCTAGCTTTGTTTGGTTGTTGTTCAAGACCTCCAAGCATTCTCAGGCGAGTACATTTTCCCCTATTTTACTGTTTTCAATTGTTTTGGGGTGACTCATATGTGCTAAATGTTTTCGATGTTATAACGATGGTTTCAAAAACAATTAAAGCGATTTATACAAAACTAATAACGATTTCATAAAGTGAACAAACTTGTTGGTTGTAGTTACATAACAAATGACATTCATTAGCAATGATCAAGCCGACCAATATTAGGTTATGGTACCATAGGATCTGACAAATCTCGTTATTTACTACACCCGTGGTTATGTGTGGGTATGGTAGGTAGCGACTGAATCTGTAATTATTAATTTACCCTATGGAGGTTTGTTAATACGAAAACGAGAAGCGACGAAAACGAGAAGCGATGAAAGTCACGAAGGTTTGAATGTTATTAGCGAGACGACCTTATAAGTAGTTTCACGACCTAAAACGAATTAAACGATTTACGATTGGTTTTCACACGATGTTTTAACGATTGGGTAACGATTGGGTTTCACACGATGTTTTAACGATTGGGTAAACGATTGGCTTCAAAGCGATATACGATATTATTTTGGTTATACATATTACATGATTTACATTTGGGCATGAACATTTCTTTGGTGGTTTGGTTGGATTAAGTGATTAAGTAACAATGCGTGTGGAATATGATACAAGCATGGTGGATACGCCGCTGGTACTTCCTATATATAAGTGTTTGTATGGTATTACATATTGTAGCGTTATTTGAATTGAATCATTTCAGTTTGAGACATAGAACATTTTATACAAGTAACATACTTTTCACAAGACATTTATTTACAAACAACTTATCTTATACAAACTCATTTTTTTACATGGTTATTCATTTAATCATGCATTATTCTCCTATTTATACATATCACCTGAACTTATCATTGTTTTTCAAATAATTTACTAAAACAAATGTTTTTGGGTTAAGAGTCATGGCTACGAGGTTTTACAAATTATAACCCGCTTGATTTGAGTTGGTTAATTAAGTTGCAATATTATACTCTTTTCAAAACAAGGTTTTTAAATAAAGTATTGCAACGTCTAAACTAGCCATGATTTCGACACTCCTACAAAACCTATGTACTCGCCAGCATTTCTTTGCTGACCTCGTTTTCACATATGTTTCAGGTATTGTTGAATGATATCGATTGATAAGATGCATGCTCACATAGGACTGGACAAGGCCTTAGTGACTCAATAACAATGATAGACTATGTTTAAATAGTGTATTTAGATTTCAAGACGATGTAATTATTCAATGTTTAATAAAACGAAACACTTTTTGGTATCCATGGTTATGAAACATTAATTCTGTGGCAACACGCCCCGATGTTTCCGCCGCGCTTTGTTGTTTTACGCGGTCGGGGTGTGACAGAAAAGATGGTATCAGAGCCAATGGTTATAGGGAATTAGGTTATTAGTAATGCTTTGACCTAGTCTATAACCTTCTTAGGACCCTAACGCGAGTTTACTTGCGTTTAGTCATAAAACAATACCGTCACCTATCCTTAGGTGACCACCACAACAAGAACATAAATTTCAAAACCGCTTTGAAAACTAATCATCTGTTCTAGGATGATTGATTACTAGGTTTTGAACCCTCTATTGTAAGGTTTTGAACTCTCTATTATATGGTTTTGAACCTCTTTGAGTTTTCAAAATTTCGTCAAGGTTTTGGGTTTTAAATAATGTGAACACGTGCAAACTGGAAGGGTGAATGCCTGTATTCTGGGTTTTCTGACTAGGCAAGCACTTCGTATACATCTCATCAGACGCGAGACCAGTTGTGCTTACCTGGGAATTCTTGGGATGAGTGTTCACTTATAGGCGAGCATGTCTTCGCGATACATTATTTTTGACCCATTTACTTTGATCAGTCACCGTCTCATTTGTTTGCCTTAGGTAACAAACAAATGATCGCAATCTTCATGCGTTATCATTCTGTTTTGATTGTCCAATAATCTTTCACCTGTTTCACCCTATGCCTTTCTTTTTCTTCAAGAATGTCTCTTCATCACGATGACGCCCAGATATCTGAGCAAGCAGCCAAAATTCGCTCAGCGAATAGGCGAAGTAGTCCTGAAGACTGTTGAATTAGCTACTGCCATGTATCATCTCCAGGATGAAGCCACTCAAGAGTCACCAAGACAGGCAGGACCTAGTCAGGCGACAACACCATCAGCCAATAAACCAATCGAGGAATCAAAGACCATGGATGAACGATCCCCTAAGAAGTCAAAGAAGCGAAAGGCTTCTCAGAACTTCGCCATGGTCGCTCACAATGGTAAAGCAGTCCCCAACCAACCAGCTCAACCCCTTGCTAGGTGTGTATGGCTTTTCCTATGATACCTACATCAAGGAACTATGTACCTTACAAACTACTCTTGTGATTTCTCTCTTTCAAATGATTGCTCATGATTCCCTCAAAAATTTTAAGTACTCGTTTCACTCTAAGAAACAAAGTACAGAAAATTAAGTGACATTATGAGTAATCGTGCTTTTCGCACATCTGTGCCTTTAAATCCTTGGTTAGATAAGTAAGGGTATTTTCAAATCTCATACCCATTACGTTTTGATTTTTCAACATACACAGTACCAGTATTTCAAAACAATCTTCATGATCTCAAAACATTTCATATAGTTTGAAAACAATTTTTTTTTTCTAGATGCATTGTCTATGTTATTTCAAAAACATTGGCCATGTTATCAAAACCAACCTTTCTAATTTCAAAATATTTCATATAGTCTGAAGACAATATTAACACAATACATTTTCTGATCAAGTGCATGATTTCGAAAAGCATCATTCATGTCTTTCAAAAACCTTATACATAATTTCAAAAATTCATCTCGCATGATTTTAAAACATTTTTGTAAATATATCTACCTAATACACCTACTTTATGATTTCAAAAAGTATTATATATAAGGCTTCAAAAACGTTAAACACATTTTTCTTAAAAGAACCCCATGCATAGTTTTCAAAAATATTTTCCTCATACATTGACTTAACCTTCAAAATTCTGCTTCATATGTCGCCTTGACATATCAAGCATCTCAACTTCATAAGCATTTTACATCATGTTTTGACCTAAGCACATCCAGTGCAAGGTTTCAAAACATCTTCAACTTCTAAAATTCATATGGGATCTTTTTATCTTTACAATTAGATCCTTGTGGATGATTATCATTCAAATCAGAGTCCTTAATTGGATTCCTTATGTACCTTAATTCGAACACTTCGGTACCTAATAATCGAAATCGAATTTTCTTTTTGAATCTTTCTATCTTTATAGTTGGATTCTTGGTAACGTTTAAAGTACCAAATGAAATCCACGGAATGGATTCCTAGTGTGCTTTAAATGCATGTACGCAATTTACAAGACAAATTAACGAACAATTTTGTGGTTATATGATATGTGTTTATGTGTTCTCCTCTATGTTTTTGTGTGATCCGATTTTCAAATCCTCATAGAATCTTTTATATCTTCATATGAGGGATTCGTAGTAGGATATTCAAAAGGTACTACCTTAAATCCTTATGGGCTTCTATGTAATAGTTAAGACCCTTGGATTATATAGTACCACTCCATGATTCTTAAGAAACCTTAAGTGGTCTAGTCAAAAAGATTGATTCACAATCTGGTTAAAGAATGACATCTAGTGATGTAGCTGGACAGACTCCTTGATAGTCTATTTAGATCATTTATTGTTTTAGTCAAAAGGACTCTATGGCGGTCTAGTCACACTCATCACAGGATTGTTCATTTGGTTTTACCCTACACATTATAAAATAGACTGTGTGAACTGAGCAAGGAATTGTCTAATTATGGACGCGTACATAATTATGAAATTTAGTGCATAGAAACCCAGTAAGATTTATTATGTGTAAGAATCGATAGTGACAACAATAACGAAATGGGAACGATGTAATGGAGGTACGGTGGACGCACCAATGACGCTTCATATACTTGTATATAAGTGTCCCTCTTACATTGCAAACATAATGTTATTAAGGTTACTAGAAGTTCAAGAACCCTAACCAATGTTGTTCGATCTTTTCAACTTCATATTTCCAAGCTCTCACAAGTTTCCTCTAAATAAATTTCGGGACGAAATTTCCTAAAGTAGGGGAGACTGTAACACCTGTGCCTCCACGGCCATCAAACAAATACCAAACCAATGAAATATTGTATTTCATACTTGGAATTTGTAAAAATATGTGTATCATTTACACATATCAATTCTTGTTCGATTTCAAGCTCTAAATCGCTTTCTGGAAGGTTATACGCGCACTGATGCGTAAATATAACCAGTTTAATGCAACGAACACTCTGGAATAGTGAAATAGGCTTAACATACCTTAAATAACCTTTACGTAACTTAGAAATAAGTTTTGGAAGGTTTGGTATGCCGAAATCAAGTTAATTCGCTTACAGGGACTAAAGTTGACAAACTGCGAAAGTATGCCAATTTGAACTGTAACAGACCTTCCGGAACATGACCATAAGTTAAACATACCATAAATATCCTTTACATAGCTTAGAAATAGGCTTTGAGGGGTTCGGTGTGCTAAAATAAACTTTTGTGTCATTCAGGGACTAAAAGTGTCAAAAAGTGCACAAGTTTGCATTTTCGCGCATAACTTACGTTCTGAATACATCTGGACATCCAAAAATTTATGTAAGCATGACTACATTATATTTTAGTGTTCGCCTTAAGAAAAATCCATTCGTCGCGTCATTTGGATCGTTTTTCGCGCTTGTGCGCATTCCGTCGTAATTAAGCGAACATCGTGTTTGTACGACCAAACGAACCATCATCCGGCATATTTTTGAGTATGTTTTGAGTTCCCTATACTTTAACTTCATTTTAGAGCCTTGAAATGAGGTTAACGGGGTTCAAACGCATCGAAAATCGCTTAAACGGGCTGCAGGGACCATTTCTGCCAATTTTGAAAGTTTGCTGAAACAAGGGGGCAGTGGCGTAGCGCCACTGCATGTGGCCTTACCAGTCGCGCTACGCGACTGCCTATTGTGGACAGAAACATGCAGAAACTCAGTTTTTCGCATTCGGGACCAGATTCGACGTATTAACAGCTGTTAACAGCTGTTCTCCACTCCTTAATCCCTTGCCACATGTTGATACCCTATGGTGAGTGGCCAATTTAGTCACCATGAGTTTCCGACAAGTGTACGGGTTGGATCATGGCACGATATTCGACAAGCGATCTTAACGGTTCGGGTATTCCTATAAATACCCAACCACCCCCATTGCTAAAAATCACTAGAAACTTGATTTGAGAAACTCTAAGTTGAAACATTTGTTTCATACCTGAGATTTTTGAATCGAGTTTAGCATTCGGGGACCCTTCGTAAGTATTCTTTCGTTCTTTTCCTTATTTTATTGCTTTTCGAGTCAGAAAGTCAAACTTTGTTTGACTTTCAGCGTTGACCAGTAATGGTCAATGCGAAGTTCGTTTGAACTTCGCAACGTGAGTGTAATCACGTTGGTTATAGTCCCTTGGGACTATGCCCACTGATTACCACGTTGTCTAGGGTCGTAGGGTAGGCGATCTAATAAATCGCCTATACCTTCGAACCCGACCCAGTTTGGTCGATCATTAGGATCCGACCAAATACATTAGGTGACCATAGTAGGTAGGGAATAACCTTCCGAGGTTATACCCTATGGTCACATCGTTTAAGTAGTTGTATGATAGGTAGTTTATATGCCTTAGGTAAATTACCATAATACCCTTTTCATGTATAATTGGTGATTAAGCATATGTAACCTAAACTTTTGTCACATAACTGATTATGTAACATGTTTAGGCATATAACACTTGTCATAGGACTAGTTAGACGGTCCGAACGCGTTTCACGCGCACGACACGTTAAAGTAGCATATGTTACCTTAATGGGTCGCGATGGGTCGAAAGCACTTAGGTTAGGTTTCATGTAGTATGTAGGCCTTGTTAAACCATATCATATGAGTTCCAACACTCATTTGGTTTACCAAGCCTCATCCTATCCGATCTCCCGATTTAAGTCCGGTTTATTTATATAGTTTAGATTTGCCGACTGATTCCGTGCTCTCTCTAGCTTTGTTTGGTTGTTGTTCAAGACCTCCAAGCATTCTCAGGCGAGTACATTTTCCCCTATTTTACTGTTTTCAATTGTTTTGGGGTGACTCATATGTGCTAAATGTTTTCGATGTTATAACGATGGTTTCAAAAACAATTAAAGCGATTTATACAAAACTAATAACGATTTCATAAAGTGAACAAACTTGTTGGTTGTAGTTACATAACAAATGACATTCATTAGCAATGATCAAGCCGACCAGTATTAGGTTATGGTACCATAGGATCTGACAAATCCCGTTATTTACTACCCCCGTGGTTATGTGTGGGTATGGTAGGTAGCGACTGAATCTGTAATTATTAATTTACCCTATGGAGGTTTGTTAATACGAAAACGAGAAGCGACGAAAACGAGAAGCGATGAAAGTCACGAAGGTTTGAATGTTATTAGCGAGACGACCTTATAAGTAGTTTCACGACCTAAAACGAATTAAACGATTTACGATTGGTTTTCACACGATGTTTTAATGATTGGGTAACGATTGGGTTTCACACGATGTTTTAACGATTGGGTAAACGATTGGCTTCAAAGCGATATACGATATTATTTTGGTTATACATATTACATGATTTACATTTGGGCATGAACATTTCTTTGGTGGTTTGGTTTGGATTAAGTGATTAAGTAACAATGCGTGTGGAATATGATACAAGCATGGTGGATACGCCGCTGGTACTTCCTATATATAAGTGTTTGTATGGTATTACATATTGTAGCGTTATTTGAATTGAATCATTTCAGTTTGAGACATAGAACATTTTATACAAGTAACATACTTTTCTCAAGACATTTATTTACAAACAACTTATCTTATACAAACTCATTTTTTTACATGGTTATTCATTTAATCATGCATTATTCTCCTATTTATACATATCACCTGAACTTATCATTGTTTTTCAAATAATTTACTAAAGCAAATGTTTTTGGGTTAAGAGTCATGGCTACGAGGTTTTACAAATTATAACCCGCTTGATTTGAGTTGGTTAATTAAGTTGCAATGTTATACTCTTTTCAAAACAAGGTTTTTAAATAAAGTATTGCAACGTCTAAACTAGCCATGATTTCGACACTCCTACAAAACCTATGTACTCGCCAGCATTTCTTTGCTGACCTCGTTTTCACATATGTTTCAGGTATTGTTGAATGATATCGATTGATAAGATGCATGCTCACATAGGACTGGACAAGGCCTTAGTGACTCAATAACAATGATAGACTATGTTTAAATAGTGTATTTAGATTTCAAGACGATGTAATTATTCAATGTTTAATAAAACGAAACACTTTTTGGTATCCATGGTTATGAAACATTAATTCTGTTGCAACACGCCCCGATGTTTCCGCCGCGCTTTGTTGTTTTACGCGGTCGGGGTGTGACACAAGTCTTCTCTCAAAGTGATCACTAATCAAGCTTAGGACTTCAGTAAGTTTGCTAATCCTTTCTTAGTTAAGTTTTGCTTAGTTATAGCTTAAAAGTCAAACCGTCGTAATTAACGGTTGACTTTAAGATTAATCACTAATGGTCCAGTGATTAGTCGAATCAAAAGTAGTTATAAGTTGGTAATTATGTGGGTAATAAATCCTTAAAAGGGTTCCCCCTGATTCCCACTCTAACTAGGTCAAAAGTCGGGTCAAACTTGCTAATAAAAAGTCAACAGGAGACTTAAATTCTAATTTATGCATAATTAGCAATGTAGAACATATACAACCTGTTTGATCATCATTATAACTTGGTAATTAGTGTAAGAACATGTCTAAACATGTTCAACCCGACAATTTCCTGTTTAGACCCGGTTCGGAACCGAAAGTCGCATAGTTTGACTTTTGCTTTGACTTTCAGTTCTGACCCGTTTAGGCTTGTTTTAGAAATGCCTCAGAGCATTAATTGGACTAGGTTACATACTAGTATAACCCTCTGTGATTATACACCTTGGTTCATTAGTTATCCAATTAATATGCATGTTTCCGTTAATTGCTCATATGTTGACCATTATGCCCTTTTCACCTTAAAACGTGATTTATGAAAATGTAAAAGTGTAGAAACCTTAGTTACTGATATATAAACTTGTATGCAAAGTTTGACATCAGTTTGAGGTGTAGATTGAGAGTTATGCTCATTAGCGTAAAATGAAAGCTTTATGTTAATTAAATGGCGTAATTAGCGTATAGCCTAGTTAAGCCTACTTTTTGATATCAAAATTATTACCCACTAATGTAATATATTATTTTGGGGTTTTTGAAGATTTTTAATTAATTTTAGGCTGAGCATAACTTATAGTCGTAGGCTTAATCCGGTAATTGTCGGTTTTGCCCTTTTTCTACTGATCTTAAATGATAAATAAATTATTTTAAACCCTCTGGAATAATAAAAATATCAGCTTTATGTATACAACCCGGAAGTGGCTCCTAATCGCATATCTAAGCGTTTTTAACGCATAGTATGTACTAGAACTATTTTAGACACACAAGGGTTGATACCTACTGATATTTTAGGTAAATTATAATGTTTTAACTGTAAGCAAAGGTTGTTTAACTCAGACTTCAGTTTTGAGCTTCACGGCTTATGTGAAATTACCAAAATGCCCTTACGGGGCATAGTTTGTGTTTAAATTCGTTTTGGGCATAATAAAAGACATCTTACTGATGTCACAACATATTTGAAGCATATTAACTTAGGAAACCTGTATATGGCTCTTACGGATACCCATTACGCTTATTACCCGTTTAGTTCGGTTTATGTAACTAGTTTACATAAATTAGCCGAAGCGGGTCAAACCTTATCGGTTTTATCTAGAATTCCAGAATGTGTATGAAATACCCATATTAAACAAGTCTTCAAACTTGTCGGGTCTAAATCACATTCTATCCGATCTTCCGATTTAGGTCCGGTTTATTAATGTAGTTACCTATATTAGGTGCCGTTTTATATCCGTGATCTCTAGCATTGCTTGGTGGTTATCTTAGGACTTCTGAGCAATCTCAAGTGAGTACATAGACCCCTCTTTTACTGTTTTCCAAACTGTTTTGGGGTGAAACACATGTGCCTACTTGTTACTTTCATGATTTCCTGTTTTCACATCCTATACTTGTTATGTTCGTTAGTACATTATAGTACATGACTTCATTACATTTCATGCTATGTATGCCCATTGTGTGCATATTTAGTACATTGTTTTACATTACATTTCTGCTATGTATGTTAACTGATAGCATGCTAGCACATTGATTTACATGACGTTTCTGCTTTGTATGTTAACTTAGCATACTTAGTACATTGTTTTCATATGACTTGTATACAATTGCTATAACATTTGGTTTGCACAAACGAGACTATTATACGTTCATTAACATTAGCTACGCCGCTCGGTAGTAAGTACTGGTACCATAGGACTTGACAAATCCCATTCCTGACATCTCGGGTTTGTTTGGATGTAAGGAATGACTGAATCCGAAAACATTTCTTTTGATAACCTTGACTGAAAGGGTTATCCGACTGTCTCAAGGCTTGAATGTATGCGTTAACTTACCACATAAATGTTTGTATCAATGTAACATGCATCACTTTGCAAAACATAACTTTTTGATATATTCAAAATACTTTGTTTTGTACATTTCTACATTTGGATTATGGGACGATACTTTACTTACAATCCATAACATTTGTTACACATTACTTGACTACTTTTGGACTATAAACATTGGACATGGTTTATACAAGGACTTTTGACAATTGGTGTAAACATAGACATTATACATTGTGGTTGGTTTAAGTGACTTAAGTAACGAGATGTGAGTAATATGATACAAGCATGGTGGATACGCCGCTGGTACTTCCTATATATAAGTGTTTGTATTATATTACATATCATAGCGTTATTTAAATCATTCATTTTGGACTTATACATTTTACACAAGTAACATGTTTTCACAAGACTTTGGTTTACAATACAGTTTATTTTATACAACTCATTTTACATGGTTATTCATTTAACCATACATTATTCTCTTATTTATACATATCATCTCAACTTATTGTTTTTCAAGCGATTTACAAAACAAATCAAATTACAAGGTTCATGACTGACTTTTACTAAACAACTTTTTCTTAAACTTAAGTCATGAATCCTATTTTCACAAAACCTATGTATCTCACAGGCATTTTTATGCTGACGTACCTATTTTCACATGTGTTTTCAGGAGCTGCCGATTAGGATGATGATCGTGACACTAGGGCGGACCTGTGCCTTAGAGACTTAAAATAAAGATAGAACTAGTTTAATTATGTTCTAAACTCTTTATTTCCTGTTTAAGACAATGTAACTCTTATGTTGATAAATAAAGTACAACTTTGAATGCCATGGTTATGAAACAATTAATTCTGTTACAACACTCCCCGACGTTTTCCGCCACGTTTTGTATGTTATACGTGGTCGGGGTGTGACAGTTGTAAGGAACAGGGTTATGATCATTTCATTGATATAACAGCTGGTGGAAACTTTACCAACCCTGATCCTCACTCTGTAAACTATGAATTTACAGCTAATGAAAACCAGATGTCAGATAATTTGGGTTTTGAACTCAATGATTTACAACAATTTGATCCCACTGACTTAGAAGAGATGGACATCCTGCACCAATTGGCTTTGCTCAGTGTTAGAACTAGCAAATTCTACAAAAGAACAGGGCGAAAATTCCCAGGTTTACATGGGAATCTAAGGGTTGGGTTGGATAAGTCGAAAATCAAGTGTTACAAGTGCAATAGGCTAGGTCATTTCGCTAGGGAATGCAGGAGTTAAACTATTGGTCCTATAATCACTCATCCTAGCTTAAACCCTAGACCTCAAAATCAAAGCACTGTGCACTATACCCAATATACCCCTGCAGCTCATGTTAACACTGCTCATTATGCTGCTGCCCATGTGCCTGTGCATTATGTCCAAACCACTGTTCCACAAATTCAGTATGTGCAAACCCCTGTCCCCCAGGCACAAGTGCAACCTGCTGCACCTCAAACAGCTGCTCCAGCAGTAGTACAACCAGATCAGCAAAGCTCTTTCACTCAAGGCTTTGTTGATTGGAGCAGCATGCCTGATGAGCTTGGTGATGAAAATTTTGCACTCTATGCTTTTGATGAACCTTCTAATGATGAATTTTGTTTGATGGCATTAGAGTCAATACCAGAGGGGATTGAAACTGAAGGTGAACAGCTAAGTGATGAAACAGTGGATGAGGTGACTGAAGCCGTTGTTAATGCAGTTGCTAGTGAATTGCTGCTGGGAGAAAGTTCAGGAACCCTGATTGAACCAATGACAGACCCATGGTCCGAAGAGGACAAAGAAGAAGAGAACAATGAGAAAGCAGGTGAGAAAGAAGAAAGAGCTGATGATGAAGAAAATCATCAATGTGATTGTGCAATGATGGCTGCTGCCAAGGTATCTCCTCAAGTTCTTGAAAAACTGTGTTCTGATAATTGCATTATTGCTTTTGCTAACATCAAAGAGGTAAATGAAAACCTTCGGGATAAAATCTTAACTGATGAAGTCAAATTTGAAAGGTTTTTAAAAGAACTTAAAAACAAATTGACTGAAAAGGAAAAAGAGATCAGCAGTCTGAAAGAAGAATAGAGCATAACCAAAAGCCAACTCCAAACTATGGTAGAAAAATACCAAGTTTGCAAAAAGGAGTTGGAGTCCACCCAGATCACCTGTGAAAGATGGGTGGAATCATGCAAAGGGTATGAGGTTATGCTTGAAAAATAGATAAAAAGCAATGTGAAATTTGGTGTTGGTTATAGAAAACATGATGATGAAAACACTACTTTTGAAAAATCTGTTCAAACCACTGCTGTAACCACTGAGTTCATCCCCACAAACAAGAATGGCCAAGAAGTGAAAATCACTGATAAACTTGGTAACAAAATCACACTTGACAAACCAATGGGATCCTCTACTTTTGAGGAGCTTGAAAATTATCAGTTTAAACCAAAATGGTCTGATGAGTGTGATATTCTTGAAAATTTCAAGCCCGTGGACTTTACATCAACTGATGGTGTTAAAGCTCCAAAAGCTAAAGTCATTCCTCTTAAGGACATCCCAACAGAGGTTAAAACCTCTGCTGTAAAGGAGTCCGAAAAGAGAAAGAAGAAAGAAAAGATCAATAACCTGTTTTGTGAATTCTGTGAGAAAAGGAATCATCTAACAAAAGATTGTTTGCATTTAAAAGCTTATGATTTGAACAAAACAAGTGTCATTGTTCCAGCTGAAAGCTGCATTGTTTGTGGTAAAACAAACCACAAAACTCAAGCATGTGTGTATCTCAAAAACTTTGATGTGAAAAAGAATGAGTACATTGCTAAAACATCCTTGATTCCATAAACATCATCTGTCAAATTCACCAAGAACCAACCACTGTTTGTGCCAGTTCAAACAGCTGTCACAAAACATCTAAACCAAACATCTGTCAAAAGAGATGTTCAGGTTACTGATGCACCCCCTGCCAAGCAGTTCAGAAAAGGCAAGGAAAAACAGTCTTACCAAAGGATTCCACACGTTTATGAGGCCTATAAAAGGCCCTCTAAACCTAAAGTGAACAGGCATCCTTTTGGGTACCAACAGGTGATTGGTCAAGACCCCCAACAGTGGTTAGCAAGAAACAGTACTAAAACTGTCCAAACCCCTGACTTAACCACTGTCCATCAATGTGCATCCATCCCAGACACTGTTGAGACCCCATCCAAAGCCTTATTGGCTTTGGAAACCCTAATGAACTAATCCTTTTACTTCATGTGGAGGGAGCTTCTGCCTGTTTAGATAGCCTTTGGTATGTTGATAGTGGAGGCTCCAGGCACATGACTGGATGTAAAGCCCTACTCAAAGATGTCAAAATTCATGGAGGGGGTGATATATCCTTTGGGAATAACAGTAAAGGGAAAGTTCTGGGGTCTGGTACAGTACAGTCTGGAAATGTAAAATTTGAAAATGTCAATCTGATAGACAGTCTGAAATTCAACCTCCTGAGTGTTTCACAAATGAGTGACAAGGGTTATGGGTCATTCTTTACAAAGGAGTGTTGTAGGATTGTTGGACCAGAAATGGTCAAAAAGATTGAAGCAATAATAAAAACTGGTCAAACAAAACTTGTTGCTCAAAGAAGTGGCAATGTTTATGTTGTTGATATGTCTAAAGAGTGTCCCAGAGCTGATGCCTGTCTGTTCTCAGCTGCCTCTAACAAAGAGACATAACTTTGGCACAGAAGGCTGGGGCACACAAATCTTACGACAATCATTGAAATTTCAAAAAATGGTTTGGTAAGAGGCCTACCACAAAAATTGTTTTCATGTCCTGAACATTGCATTTCCCGTTTAAAAGGAAAACAACATAAAAGTTCTTATAAGTCCATTGAAGAGTCCAGAACAACCTAGTGCTTACAAATGCTACACGTGGATTTGTTTGGCCCAGTTCAAGTCATGAGTCTCAAAAAGAAGAGATATTGTCTGGTTATTATTGATGACTTTTCTAGGTTTACATGGACTTTCTTTTTACACTCAAAAGATGAGTCTGCAGGCATTTTGCAAGACTTTGTGACACAGGTTGAAAAGCAATTTGACCTTCCAGTGAAAAGCTTCATGAGTGACAATGGCATAGAATTTAAAAATAAGGAGTTGGATGCCTTCTGTGTGAAGAAAGGGATAGTAAGGCAGTACAGCATCCCTAGGAGACCAGAGCAAAATGGGGTAGTTGAAAGAAAGAACAGAACTTTGATTGAGGCTGCCAGAACCATGCTTGTTGATTCAGGTTTGCCATTAACTTTCTGGGCAGAGGCAGTAAATACTGCTTGCTATGTCCAGAACATAGTTTTAATAAACCCCAGGCACAAAAAGACTGCTTATGAAATTTTGTATAAAATCAAACCACTGATCTCATACTTCAAGGTGTTTGGCTGCCCATGCTTTATTTGGAACTTAAAAGATTCCATTTCAAAATTTGCGGCCAAAATTGATTGTGGTTATCATCTAGGGTACTCAACCACTGCCAAGGCTTACAAAGTGTTTAACACACGGACCAAGGCAGTGGAGGAGACTTTGAATGTAAAGTTCAATGAACTTTCATCAATGAAAATTCCAGCAAATCCTGCAGATCTGTTTGATCTTGATAAATTCACTTTTGAAAATACTGCTGTCAAGACTAACAGTGCAGGTCCATCAGAGGATTCAACACCAGACTATGGGTATGAAATCATCATCCCTCAAAAGTCTGCCACAATAGGAAAAACATCAGTTGTTCAAAAAAGCTGTCAAAGCTCAACCACTGCTACCTCAACAGTTGTTGACCAAAGTAGCCCATCAACCACTGCTTCCACATCCTCAAACACTGCTGACAAAAGTCCCCAAAAATGGATAAAAGTCAGTTTGTGTCCACTTCATTACCTCCCATTCCACCACCTTTTGAAGTCACTGCTGGATCATCAAAGTCCCCAGCAATGGTTAGCTCAGATGATACACATTTACAGCCTTCACCAACAAATGCCATCATTCCATACCAAGGAGATTTAATCTACTTGAGATCTCATCCACCTGATCAAATTATTGGCAACATCAATGAAGGGGTGCTCACAAGAAGCCAAACCCAAAACATTTGTCTTTTTGCTGGTTTTCTATCACTCCATCAGCCAGTCAAGTACCAAGAGGCACTGAAAGACAACAGCTGGGTAGAAGCCATGCAAGAGGAGCTCCAACAGTTTAAAAGACAACAAGTATGGGAGCTTGTACCACTGCCAGAAGAGGTTAGTCCCATTGGTACAAAGTGGGTCTTCAAGAACAAAACTGATGAAAGGGGTATTGTTGTCAAGAATAAAGCCAGGCTTGTGGTTCAAGGTTACAGACAGGAAGAGGGGATTGATTATGATGAAACATTCACCCCTGTTGCAAGATTGGAAGCCATTAGACCCTTCCTGGCCTTTGCTGTCAACCACAACATGAAGGTGTTTCAAATGGATATCAAAAGTGCTTTCCTCTATGGTACAATTCAAGAAGAGGTGCATGTCTGTCAACCTCCAGGTTTTGAGGATCCATTTTATCCAGATCATGTCTACAGGCTGAACAAAGCCCTGTATGGCCTGAAACAAGCACCAAGGGCCTGGTATGAAACTCTTTCCACCTTTCTACTCTCAAATGGTTTCAAAAGAGGTACCATTGATAAAACACTGTTTCTAAAATGGAGAGGAAAGGATTTAATGATTGTCCAAATTTATGTGGATGACATTATTTTTGGAAGCACATGCAACAAAATGTGTGAAGAGTTTAGGGAACTCATGACAGCTGAGTTTGAAATGAGTGCAATGGGTGAGCTGCAATGCTTTCTTGGTCTCCAAGTTCAGCAAATGCAAAATGGTACTTTCATTCATCAAAGCAAATATGCAAAAGAACTTTTAAACAAATTTGATATGAATGATTGTAAACCATGCAGCACACCCATGGCAACAAATAAGCTTGTCATGTCTGATGAAAAGGATGAGCTGATTGACCAAACTCTATATTGAAGCATGATTGGGTCTTTGTTGTACCTAACTGCATCTAGGCCAGACATCATGTTTGCAATATGTGTTTGTGCAAGAAGTCAATCAGCCCCTAGAAAATCCAACCTTATTGCTGTAAAAAGGATATTCAGATACATAAAAAGTGCTCCCACACTTGGTATCTGGTATCCAGCTAATGGGAATATCAAGCTTTCAGGATTTTCAGACAGTGACTTTGCTGGATGTAACACCACAAGGAAGTCCACATCATGAGGGTGCCAGTTTCTAGGTGATTGCTTAGTTTCATGGCAAAGCAAAAAGCAAGCAGCTGTTTCAACATCCACTGCTGAAGCTGAATACATTGCTGCTGCAAGCTGTACAGCCCAACTCCTGTGGCTTCAAAATCAGTTGCTGGATTTTGGTATCACTGCCTTAAAGACACCACTCATGTTGGATAGCCAGGCAGCAGAAAATATCATCAGAAATCCAGCTTCCCATTCAACCACCAAACACATCGACATCAGACATCACTTTGTGAGGGATTGCTATGAAAAAGGTTTGATTTCTCTGCATCATGTTCCAACTAAAGACCAGCTGGCAGATGTGCTCACAAAAGCACTAGATACAGCTACTTTTGAAAGCTTGGTCTCTAGGATTGGCATGCTGAACATGGAATAACAAGCAAAATCTTGTTTTTCTATGAATAAATGCATTAAAATGTTTTCAGAAAATCAAAAATCCATCCTTAAAAATAGCTAAAAATGAAGTTTTCATTAAAATCCTTAAAAGTCTGCCATAACCACTGTTTGTTCAAAAGTCTGCTCTACTTCAAAATCTGTCCACTGCTGAAAGCAATCCTCTGTTCTCTCATTTCCTTGATAAACTCTGTTGTTCAAAAGCAGTGTCTTATCCCCTGATATGCAATCCACTGATAGTGAAAATCATCCACTGCTTTCATTATACCGTTGTAACCACTGCCTTCATCAGTAACTTTCATAAAAGTACTGTCCTTCATTTCTTCAGAGTTTGGCATGTGGGCAGTACATAGTGGTCAGACCTTTTGTAACCGCTGCCACGTCAGCCTTCACTTTTTCCTCTATAAAACCCCTCTTCACACCAAAAACAGGGTTTTACTGTCGAATTGAATTCTCAAAAATTCTCTTCTCAAAACAGTTTTTCTTCAAAATTTCTTCATAAATTTCTTCGATCATCATCTCCAAAATGACAAAATCGAAGTCATCTGCAAAACCCACTTCCAAATCAACGTCTAAACAAGCCTCTCAAAAGGCAACACCCACCGAAATTCCACACAAACCATCTCACAATCTTCTGGGTTTACTCACAAAACTTGGCACCACAGGTATTTTCGATTCCATCCTTGCTACCATCTCCGCATCAAAGTACAAAACTTTGTTAACAGCGGATGCACCAATTTACTTGACAACCCAAAGAGAGTTTTGGAAGAATGCAAACCTTGAAAAACAAGGAGACACTGTAATAGCCATCAACTTTTCTCTAAAGGGAAAAGCTATCAAGATTACAACACCATCAATTTCAGAGGTCTTTCAACTCGAAGATCAGGAAGGTACAATATCTTTCCCCAAAAACGAGTTAAAAAATGATTTTCTGGAAAGAGGGTATAATGCAGAAGTCAAAAAGGATACCTTACAAAAAGGTTACTTCCCTTCTGCAACAAGGTTTTTATTTCATACCCTTCTCATGTGTGTTTCAAACAAAACCACTGCTTTTAACGAAATACCATTAAAAATTCAAAATCCGGGATATGCTATTCTTCAAGGAGAAAATTTTAATTATTCTCAGGAAATTTTTAATGATCTTGTTAAAAATGTTGAAACAAAGGCATTCTTACTATTTCCAAGATTTTTGAGTTATTATTTTGAAAAGAAACTTGGTAAGAGTGATCCTTCTGCAATAAAGCATGGTGCATCTATTCAAATAAACTCTTTAACTGCTGAAACTTTTACAAGGATGTCCACACCTTGCAAAACACAAGCAGAGGTGCCTGAGCAGATTTTAGCAGCTACCACTGCTCCTCAGGTATCTGCTGCTGAGCCCACTGCTCAAGGTGATCAAAGTAGCAGCACAACTACTTTGAAACCCACACCTAAAATCACCAAAAAGCCACAGAAAAAGAAAACTCAAACCCCCCCCCCCCCAAACCCATCAAAAAGGCAATTATGGAGGATGAGATACCAGAGCAACTGCCTGTGACAAAACAAAAGTCACAAGAAACCACTGCTGCTTCTTCCTCACAGCAGTTGGTACAAATATCTCAACCCATAACCGAAACTCCTCCTTCTTCTTCTCAAAAAGAACAGGTTGTACACATAGGGACTCCACATCATGATGCTCTGGAAACACTCGTTTCCATCAACCACAGCCCATTGCCCGGGGCAAATTCTCTTTATACACCAAACATCACATCCACAATTCCTCCACCAACTAAACTTCCGTTGGATGCAATCGATTTGAACCAGGCACTAACCAGTCCTTCTCAATTACCTATTAATGAGAATATACCTCAACAAATGACTGGGTCTGATGTATCAATCCTTGCTAACCCACCAACACAACCTGAGGAGGTTACACCCCTTAAGTTACACGTAACTCTCGGTGGTATTCCAAGTGAAGCAGCCACTACAAATGTTGAACCCACTGGGTTACATTTGGACAGTGGTTACGTCAATAAGACTTCCTTGGAGGCAATTCCTTACATAGCACCTCTGCCAACCACCAGTGGATTTATTTTTCCCACTGGCAACATCAAAAGGTTGTCAAGTGTTGAAGGAGGAAGACCCCAGTACCCAGAAAAAGGGGCATCAGTGGTTAGTGTTTGGAGTACACTCCCTACCTCAACCACTGATAAAACCACTGTTAGTGGGAAATCAGATGATCCCATAAAATTGGGCGATGATTTAAAATATAAGGATTTGACGGAACGATTTGAAAAATTGGATACATCTGTTGCAGATATTAAAAACATGCTACAACAGGTGTTGAAAATACAAAAGATGCAATCCACTGTTGTTCCACCTCAAGCACCTGCTCCACCACAAGCATCTGCTACAAATGAGCTATGGAACCTTTTCCAACCTTTTCTCCAACAACAAAAAGAAATGGCTGATCAGCAACATGAACTACATGTCAAAAAGCTGAGAAACAGAATGGAGTCTAGGTACAAGAACACTCAAGCAGATATTAAGGCAATCAAGGCCCATTTACTGGAAACCACTGGCACTGCTCGTCCAACAGTACTTTTCATTGATCAACTTCCAGAAGATAATGCCAAAAACGGGGAGAAAATTCAGGAGTGGAAGAAGAAGGGAATAGATGATGGTCTTTACATTGAACCAGAAAGGGATGCTATAACCAGAAAGATTCCTGTGCCAGATGGTAGTAAAAAGGTTGATGCAACCCAAGAAGCACTTGATGAAGGAGTAGCAAGTGTAAAGAGGGATAGAGTGGCAAAGGATATTTCAAGGTGGAATGAGGAGAAAAGAGCTTTCATGGAGCTGTATGCGCAGGGTTGTTCTAGGTCAAAGGATACTAAAAATCCTAAGACAAAAAGGAAACCTAAGTCCATCCCATCCAGAATTCCAAAGCATATTCCAAAACCACAATCCAAAAGCCATCAGCATCAAACCTCCACCCAAACAGCTGTTGTAACTCCTGCTGTATCAACTACTGCTGGTACTTCAGAGGTTTCAACATCTGTTATCACTTCAACACACACCACTTCAATACACACCACAACCACTGCTTTACCACCACCACCATCACCACCACTTTCTCCTGCCAAAAAGCAGAAGACAACAGATGTTACAACATCTGCTGTAATGACAACAGTGGTTGAAACACCAGTTGTTTTAACAGCTGTTAGTCAATCACAAACCACTGCCACTCAATCTATCATCACTGTTCCACCCAAAACATCATCAGCCCCTCCTCAAACAAAAAGGAGAAGGCTAATTCTAAAAGATGATGACACATCTCCACCACCTACATCTTCAAAATCTCTGTCACTTGTCACAATTCCAAAACCCATGCCTCTCTCTTCAGCTCAAATTCTAAAGCCATTACCTCCTGCTGGTGTCTCATTTCCTCTGGAACTCATTGCAGTTAGGGAAGAAATCAAATCCTTTTACTATGAGGATGACCCAGCTAAAAGGAGTTTGCCATCAGTTGAAGGATATCCCAGGCCTAACAATATTGAAGAATATTTGAAACTCAAGGCCAAGCAAGCAGAGGATATCACAATCAAAAATAAACAAGGGAAATGTGATAGGGAATTTCAGCAAAACTATCAGTTTCTACTCACTCAGGTCAGAGCTATGGAGCAATTTGCCAAAAATGTATGTCAGCAAATCTCAAAAAGGGCAGATGAGTCCTTGAGAAAAGACTACATTGAGAACATCATGACCCACAAGAAATACAAGGGGGAGAAACACATGTACAAAAACTGGACAATTCCTGAGCTTGAAAAAGAGGCAGCCAGGATTCAAGAAATGATCAAAAATAAGGTCAAGCAGACTCCTCCTGAAAAATTCAAATAATTTGAAGCTGAAAAGATCTTAGAGTTGAAGAGAATGAAAGAGGAGCTGATAGCAGCTGATTATGGGTCAAAGAATTATGTGACAAAGTGGGGAGAAGATAGGGTCAGGGCAACCTACAAAAGGTTAGAGGAACTTAGAAAGAAAGATCCAACAGTTCCACAAAAGCCTGACTACTCCAAAGCAGAGGTCTCAAAAAGACCACCAAAGCTGCAAGTCAAAAGAACCACTGCTCCAGCTGGTGCTGCCATCTACAAAAGAAGGAGTCAAAACCAGTCAGGTGCTAAAACAATTCAAGATCTAAAAGCTGGAAATGCTGTTGTAAAAGAGGGCATTAAATTAATGATTAAAGAAGATCTTGAATTGGAACAATCTGCAAGTACTGCTCAGCCAGTCATGAATAGGCCAGCATCTCCAAACTCCTCATCAAATAAAAATCTCCCAAGAAACCCACCAGGCTCAAAAATACAAAAGTGGGAAACTGACAAACAGGCCTACATATTGACTTTGCTCAGGTCTGGTGGAGAAGTGAAGAAAATATCAAGGGAACAAGCTCTTGGCCCGAGTCTTGAAGATTTGCAGGATCTCCTTGATCTTCCACTTAGCAGGGATGATGATGACACAGATGCCCTAGACTTTGAACTACAATTTAAAGGTCAAATAAGGGAACTACTGATGAGGCAATAAAAATTCCACAATAATGAAGAGTTTTGGCATTATCTGTTCCAGGGGGAGATTGTTGGGATTGAACCCTACCAGAGGAACAGATAATTAAAGCCAATACTGGATCAGAGCAGTGGATCCAGAATAAGCAGATGTTACATACAAGTCTCTTCAATTGAAAGTGATTTCAACATCTGCTGACCTCCTATCTACTGATCGTGCAAACTGCTGACCTACAACTGTTGTTCAAGTAAAGACCTAATGAAAGACTAAAGCCCTGCTGCTCAATCTACTGCCTTGGTTCAAGCACTACTGATCCGGACAAGTACTGCTGGGTTCACAGCAGTGGAGGGATGCAGCAGTTGTTTATTCTGTCTTTATGTAATGTAATGTATTAAGCAGTAGTTAGTATAGTAGTGTTTGTATAGATCAAGGGTTAGAGTTTTTTAGGAGGTTAGATGTCACTTTCATGGTGACGTCAGCTTAGATGCTCAGTGGTTAGCTAGTGCCTATAAATAGAACAGTGCTCTGTACTATTCTATTAGCTCTTTGCAACAATCGTCTTCTCTGCATGAACAAACACTGAGCTCTGGCTGAGGGGGAGTTTGTATTCAATCATTGCAATTGTAATCGTAATTGAAATAAATTCAATCTTTCGGTTCATTTTGAAAAATGTTTGATCAAAGCAATACTCTCGTTTGATTGTTTGCAAAGTTTGTTTCCCTCTTAATTCCGCTGCACAACTCATTCATTTCCATCTTAATTTCAGACGTAAAATACAATCAAAACCAAACTCAGATCCATCAAGAAAAGGGGGAGCATGAACTCACAACTTTGCGTTCCTGCGTCGTAAACTTCACCGGATTTGCTTATCTAGCGTCGTGACCTAAACGTGTTTATTAACGTTAGTCACTAGACTTGTTTCGCACAGGTACAAGTCACTATCTTTTGTGTATGTGTTCTTGTGTTAAAAATAATTTATATTTTTAACTATGTGTCTTACTTATATTATTTCTCAAAAATAAATATAAGTATCTTGTATTTGTATAAGTACGTTGTATGTGTATTTTTTTTTGTATCTTCACTCCTTATGAGTATTTAGTGTATTTTCAAGTCCTAATACACTATCAAGAATAATACATACTACATACACTTAGCACAAAATTTGGTGATCAATAAATATATATATATTTTTCTCAAAAATATACGTACTTAGTATCAATTTTATTCTTGAAGAAATCATCATTTCTTAATACAAAAATTAGGGAAACCTTGGTAAATGTTTTTAGACACATTTTTAGGGAATAAGTTTCTCAAAACTTATATTTTTCTAAGTGTCAAAATTTATAAAAATTTTGGCAGATTTTCCCCTAAAAATGGAGGTTTCCCATGTTTTCAAAACATGTGTTTATTTTCTTTTAAAACATCATCAACAATCAACAACATACCATCTTTATTTACCAAACTAGTCAAAAACAAGCATAAACTATAAGCTTATGAGCTTGAAAGTTTATAAAAGTATGTAGTAACTTACTAGCATACTTTGTAAGTCTTGTTACCTTTAAAAATATGATTAGTTCCTTGAAGACTTCATTTTTAACGAGTTTGAATATTCACAACTTCTAGTCATATTTTCTAAAAATATTCCTTTGTGAAATTTTCTTATTACACAAGTGTTCCTACCCTTGTTTATCCACTAAAAATGTGTTAAGTTTATGTTGGATCCATGTTTGACAAACTCATACATTTCACTTGGTTCTTTCGAAAAACCACTCATGGATCTTTAGATCTACAATATTAGAACTTACTTTGATCTTTATTTTTCAAGAAAACACCTATTTATTCAAGTTCATAGTTTATGTGTGGATGATTCCATCATCCTCGACATTCTTGCTTTCTTATCTTGCTAGTTCATGTTTTTAAACATGATCTAGCAAGACCATGTGATAACCCATAACATTTCTACTAGCAAACAACATTCAACAAGCATCATAACACAAGAATATCATGGTTTCTTCATCATTTTAACCATTCTTCATCACTTTGTTAGTTTATGTTTCAAGACTTTGTTTATGTTCTTAGTATTTCTTAAGATTTCACCATTCTTTTAACTATTAACCATCAACAACATGAAGAGAATGAAGATCTAAGACACTTACCACTAGCACAAGGCTAGGGGAGTTCAAGAGTATAAAAGTGATGGATAAAAGAAGATGAAAGAGGTCCTTGAGCTTCCGAACACACCAAGCTTGCTTGTATGATCTCTAGCACCTTTGGATGTAGATGGATTGTATGAAAGAGACTTGAAGGTGGTGATAGTGGGTGTGGTGGTCTTCGGCCGAGAGCAAGGGCAAGGGGAAGGGGTGAGTGGTGTATCAATATGAATCCAAGATAGATTATGTAGGATTTGATAAGATTTAGGCAAATATTTGGTGGGGCCACACTTATGGTGACCGTCCACCATGTAAAAAGGGGTGGGGGTAATGTGTAACTTCCAATCTCTAGTAGGCTTTCAAGTATAGAGTTTAGGGATTTAATATGTTATTATGTTTTAAGGGTGTTACGGTGTTCTGGAACCATAACTAGCTCAGAAACATTAAGACAATGCTTCTAGCAAAATTTTGGTGTTCCGGGTAATGTCCGGTTGTTCGGTTAGATACCGTTCCGTTAAAGTGCTAAATTGCACCATTTAGTGTCTTTTAAGTATTCTTTTGTGACACTCTCAATTCCCAGTACTCAGGGAAGTATTCTGGATCAATTTGTCATATTTTTGCATGCTACAATCTTGTCATATTGCTGAATTTTGCTGAATTATATAAACTTCAGCACTTAAAGTGCGTTTCGGGTGCTTTTTAGTGCGTATTTTAGCTTTCGGAAAATATTCATATAAACCCTTGTATGTACTCTTGGGTTTTAATGTATTCTTGTCATTGGACCTACACCTAGGCTCCAATTCTATTGTCTAACTGCTTTCTGCAGAAATGTTGACACAATGTGTCTTACCGGTGAGTTTACTAATATTTTTTATGCAACGCTATCATAAAGTAATTCTTGTATTATAAAACGTGCATGAATTCACTTGCATGGAATTCAGAAATTTATTTGTCTGGTAACGGTGCCAATTCTGTTCTGTGTATCATTAGAACTATCTCGTGTTGCATGTAGCAACGAATAAAGTCTTGTATCATGAAATGCCATTGTATGTATATAACAGTAATCAATAATTCATTTGTCTTGTAAACTAGATCATGCACAATTATTTAAGCACAGATTACTGTTCAATTAATGTACAGAATGTATGGAAAAGTGACGGTTGTCACATATTGTTCGATGTCGCCTCAACGTATGACGACATCTCTCTTTCTCTCTCTCTCTCGCTCGCTCTCTCTCTCTCTTCCGCCCTCTCTCTCGAGTCCTCACACCTAGACTAGGTTCACACACAGATTCTATTACTAGCACTATATAGTATATCACGATATAATATGTTTTACCCTGACTATGCATCTTTGGAATAAGTTACGATAAACATGCAAGGACCAAACTAATCACGGGTGCACACAGGATTATTTTGGTAAGTGCATGGGGATCATAGTAAGTTCTAATGATGCCATAACGTTAAAAATGTGGTTAAGCATGGTACATATGCCGCTGGTACTTCCTATATATAAGCGTCTTAACCATGTTGACAAAGTGTGACATCTATTCACGGGACGGAGATGGTGTGGTCAAAGCATGGTGGATACGCCACTGGTACTTCCTATATATAAGTGCTTGACCATACTAACAAACTCTCGTGAAGAAAATTCCATGTGGACTTGAACGTTATTTGACCTTGTATATTATTGAGACTATCTTCAACATATCGCTTACGCCTAGCACCGAGATTCGGATCATAATTTAAACTATATCGTTTACTACGCTACATCGCATATTTTCGCACTACATCGCTTATTTTAGCACGCTATATCGCACTTCACAACGCTTACGCTTATAACGCTTAGGCTTACACTACTACATCACGTGCGTATCTTAATTACTCGCTCGCTCTCGCTCTCGCGCCAACTCAACGCAAACTCAAAAAGCGGTTACTTATATATATATATGTGTGTGTATATATATATATACATATATATATATATATATATGTATATATATATATATATATATATATATATATATAGGGAGGGGCTCATGCGAGAACTCCATTTATTGCGAGAACCGCGAGAACCAATGTGAACGGATGGCAATTTTATAAATAATAAAAAAATTATAAAAACTTCGCTCCCCTGCTCAAACGATACGGATGTCAACATTGAAATTATCTATGCTCTATAATACAATTTCACGTCCGATAACTATCGTATCCAAACACAACTCTCACAATCAATCAATTCTCCCAAAAAATCTCACAAAATCAAGTCCAATGCTCACCGCTGCTCAAAATTTCAGCCGTTCGTCATCAATATTCGTCACACGATCACCATCGATAGTACAATCGTCGGCCGCACATTAGCCATCGGCTTGAAATTAGGGCAAAATGGCCATAACAAATCGATTTTAGGGCAAAAAACGGGCATAATCGGCAAGGTTTATTGCATGAAGAGGGATATTACGAAGAACATAAGTTGTTGCATCGATTTACAAATTTGTAAGTTCATACGATGTAAGTTCATACAAGGTTCTTATGTGTTTGTTCATGTAGATTTTGTTAGCATAATATGATTTTGGTTCATATTTATGTTTGATTTGGTATGCACATGTGCATAACGTGACAAATTATGTTTTTAATTTTCAGCCGACTATATTTTCTTGGGTCATTTATAGGTATGCACATGTGCAATAATATGATTTTGGTTCATATTTATGTTTGATTTGGTATGCACATGTGCATAATGTGACAAATTATGTTTTTAATTTCCAGCCGACTATATTTTCTTGGGTCATTTATAGGTGTGCACATGTGCATGAGGTGATAACTTATGTGATAACTTATGGTTTTGGTTCATATTTGTGTTTGATTTGGTATGCACATGTGCATAATGTGATAACTTATGGTTTTGGTTCAAATTTATGTTTGATTTGGTATGCACATGTGCGTAACGCGATAAATTATGTATAATTTGCAGCCGACTATATTTTTTTGGGTCATTTATAGGTATGTACATGTGCATAACGTGATAACTTATGTTTATAATTCATAGCCGACCATAGTTTTGGTTCATATATATTGTTGATAAGTTATTTCATAGTTGTATGTATGCACATGTGCGTAGTTGTAGTTGCATAGTTATAGTTATGCGCATGTTTTGGTTCATATGTATTGTTGATAAGTTATGTCATAGTTGTATGTATGCACATGTGCATAGTTGTAGTTGCATAGTTATAGTTAGGCGCATTTGCATAATGTGATAAATTGTGTTTAACATATGCATAATGTGTTAAATTGTGTTTACACCAAACCTGATAAATGCGTTGCATAGTTATATTTATGCGCAATTGCACAATTGCTAGCTGATGCAAAACGACTGCACAATTGCTAGTTGATACAAAACAACTGTGCACCAGCTTATGAAAACAGGCTCATATGTAAACACCTATAAGCATGAGACAGTATAGATGCATATGCCCGATGTATAGCGGATTTTGGGAATGTATAACAGATTTTGGGTGGTCTGTTCAGTAAAAAAAAAAGAGACACACAATGTATGACTATCTATCGCCAGATATAGTTGAAAATAAAGCTCATGATTACGCAGTTGATAATTGGATTTTAGGTGTTTTGTGTTATGAGTTTATTTATTAATAAGGTGTAATTGTGTGGCCTGTATGTATGCACATACGCATATTTTGACATAATATGATTACACAATATGTTAATAACATAAATTTATGATATGTATAGTTATGCACATGTGCATATTTTGACAGAATATGCTTACACATAACATTTTGATTAGGTATAATTGTGTGATACATAGTTATGCACATGTGCATAGCTTGACAGAATATGATTACACATAACAGGATAATAAACTAAATTTGTGATCTATATAATTATGCATATGTGCATAAATTGTTATAATAGGTTAATATGCACGTGTGCATAGTTTGCAATAATAGTTTAACAAGGTAGACAATGTTGATGCATATGACTTTGAATAAGAGTCTCACTTATGCATCAATGATCTGTAATCGGTATTTAGTTTTATTTAGATGTTTTTTGGTGTGATATACAGTTATGAGAACATGTATTTCATCTTGGAATATGTTAATAATGTATAATTGTATGATATATAGTTATGCACATGTGCATAGATTGACATAATATGTTAATATGCACATGTGCATAGTTTGTCAACATAGGTTATTAGGGTATTTAATGTTTATGCACATGTATATAATGATGCATGTGTGTATATCTTATATGTTGATCATAAATTAATGTTGATACACATGCTCATTGTAGATCATCGATGGAAAAAAAGATACATGTATTAACAGATGAAAGAGTTAAGCAGATGTTATACGAAGAGGCGTTGAAGCAATAGGAATGCTGGGGTCTGCTCAACAACTGGAAAGAGAAACAGACAATATGATGTTATGGATGTTATATGTGGGTGATTCAAGGACATGAAACACGTAGTGTATTTTTTTGTTTTGGCAGTAGTAAGTGGCTAACTGATGTGGTGTGGGTATATTTGGTTGACAGTAGTTGTATATGATAAATTATGTATGGATGCACATGTGCATTATTCAAAATTGGTAATCATATGTCGATGTATTATGTATATCAAAGGATGTATTATGTATATTAAAGTGATGTATATACGTATCAAAGAGTGCAGGTATGTTGTTAAAAATATGTATGGGTGCACATGAGCATTATTAGAACACGTATATTGCGATTGTGCATCTTTTTTTCCGTATCAAATAACCATGTTAAGTAAAACAGAAAAACATGTATGCACATGTGCATCTTTCTGTCAATACATTAACTTTGGTAATGCACATGAAAACAACTAAAAACATAATCAAAATGTAAATTTGATAATCCACATCATGACAACTAAAAAAAACAGAATCAAAGTGAATACTGATTGGAATTTGTTTATCGTCATAAATAGTTAATTCAAGAATCATAAATTTGGGTTTGGTCAATTTACGACGTCTGGTTGAACATCTAAGAACAATTGTAGCTCGTTATCAGCTATAACATAATCAAAATAAAAGTCTTTGAGGTTGGCAAATTGGGCTTCATTGTATGTAGTATAATGTATGAATCACGTTAACCGATAAATAGATGTACGTCTCTCGTATGTCTCTGGAACAGTTTTTTGAAATCTTCTCTCGTTTGCATCACCCTTATCATCCTATATTTTTCAAATGTACACATAATGTAATTGTCAATATAATGCACGTGTGCATAATGTAATTAGCAACATAATGCAAACGAGCATTATCAATTTATATATAACGACATTTTTTTGAACATAACAAGATGCCATATATTCAAACCATAACTTTAGACATGAACTAGAGAAGTACACTTACATTAAACATATAAACTCCTATTTTTCTATTACATTTACACCACTAGTGTACCACTATTCAATCACTAAATTTTCCATTTTGGCTATGACTTTCATCCACAACAGAGTACACTCATTAACTTATTGCAGTCTTCTAGCATTTGAACACTGCACGGTTTTGAATACCTTCTCATTTCTGCTCGACCATATGATCCATAATGTAACCATCACTGTGCAGTTGACTGCCTTTTTCTTCTTCTTAGAAATATCCAACTTCCAGGAAAAAAGAGTGAATATATGCCAATTGTTCAGTAAGAATTTAAATATTTTGATCCTAGCCATTCTCTGACTATCCACCATAGCGTTTTCGACATCAAACACGGAATGATGATGTGTTCAACAATTTCTTGCTCGTATCCGCAAACCGAGCACAATGTGTTGCTGATATGAATTCCCCTTTTTACAGCTATGTCTTTGTCAGTAACCTGTCTTCGACACCTTTCCATGCTAACATATTGGCTTTAGGTGTAGCCCAACCGTTCCAGGTCATTACAAAAGCCACTCGACGGGTCCCCGCTTGTGACACACAAATCCTATCTAACGGGTTTAACATTGAAAGTCGACTTATTTTTCCGAGTGCCAACCCAACCCATATTGACCCGTCTTCATTCGGGTGTCTTTCAGCAGCGCCAAAAGCTGCATATAATCCACCCATGCCTCCCCGGTTGTCGGCTTATTATTCCATTGCCAATCTCACACAGTGACCTCCCCTATTTTTTTGTAGTTGTCCGCCACCCAAGACCCTTTGTTTGCTGCCATTCTGTACATAATTGGATAGTTATCTATAAGGCACTTGTTTAGAATACATACATCAATGATATATTCTAATTTTCAACATAATGCACATGTGCATATAATTTAATACAATATCATTTACAATCAATATAATGCACATGTGCATATAATTTAATACAAGATCATTTACAGTAAATATAATGCATATGTGCATATCATTTAATATAATATTTACAGAGTATCTACAACATGCAAATTAAAAAGATATATCGACAAAGATCTTAACCAGTACATGATCTCATCTTCTACGCCAGAATACCACAAAATTAATTGCAGATGAAGAACAAAAAGATTATAGAATAGTCTTCTCAATAGCTATTTTTTAGTAGATTCTTAAAAGTTTAAAACCTTGGTAAACACAAATCCAGGAAGATCACCATATGCAATTAGCTAAAAACTGCAAAACGAAAAAATATATCGACAACGATCTTATTAAGTCCATGAACTCATCGTCTCTGCCAGAATACCACAAGACTACTTGCAGATGAAGAACTAAAAGATTATATAACAGTCTTCTCCATACCTAACTATCAGTACGGTCTTAAAAACCTCGGTTAACACAAATACTGGCAGATCACCATACGAAATCGGCTACCTAAGCAAGCTTCAACTGGCTCCTCTTTCATTCTACTTTACTTTTACCTACCTTACACTCATGGAAACTCATAAGAACAACTTAGATCATGACCAATTCATAGCTTGTTCCTAACGCATACACACGAAAAGTAGAACTCAAAATTAACCCATAGGACACAAACCAGATCACAATTTAGAACAACATCAGATGTATATGAGGAGGATTACCAGAGAATGTATGAGGAGGAACATCATATGTGTGAGAATCGACACATGATGAATTAGAGGATGCCATGTAGATATGAGGAGGATTATCATAAAATGTATGAGGAGGAACATCAGATGTGTGATAATTGACACTTGATGAATTAGAGGATGCCATGTAGAGGGTGTAAATGGTGGGTTGTCGTTGTGAATGCCGCTGGAAACACCATGACCGGATGCCACCGTCGTGAACACCGATGAGTTATGTGAACGTCATCGGCCACCGTCGTCGATGTATACAAAGTTCTGATCTGATGAATGAAACCCTAACTATTGATCGTGAACAGAGTTATGAAACAGAGGGGTGCGTGTTTTATAATAAGTACCACATAATTACAATTTTTCCAAGTGTTCACATTGGTTCTCGCGGTTCTCGCAATAAAGGGTGGTTCTCGCATGATCTTCTCCCTATATATATATATAGGGAAAGGTTCAAATGAAAACCACTAGTTATTGTGAAAACTCGAAAACTAATTAAAAAAGTCAAAAAAACATACCAAAAATTTTATTTATTTATTTATTTATTTTTGCATAATAATTTTCGCAGGTTTTTTTATATAAAAAAAATTTCAAAAAAAATAAAAAAAAATTTGTGTATTGCACATGTGTAATACTACACATGTGTATTATTACACATGTGTACTACAAAACTTTTTTTTTTTTATTTTTTTTTTCATATATAAAAACCACCGATTTTTATAAAAAAATGAAAAAAAAAATTGTGTGTTTTTTAGGCTTTTTTTAGTTAGTTTTCGAGTTTTCACAATAAAAGTGGTTTTCATTTGAACCATCCCCTATATATATATATATATATATTCATAGTTATATATCATTATCTATGTGGTGATACTCACTTAAAGCGCTTAAACGCTCACTCGCACAACTCGATTTATCGCTCTAATACGCAACTTAACGCGACACTTAATACCTTGCTAAAATACTTAAAGTACTCGACATAATTAACGCAACAAAACGCACCTAACGAACATCCGACACACGAAACAAGGATTTCTCACACAAAACTGGTCCCTTCTTACGAAGCCAGCTTCTTATGAAGCTGCAGCTTCTCACGAAAATTTATATGTTGCATTTTGCACACATCATCATCAACACACATCATTTGCATGTAGTTTAATACCGAAAATTTGGGGAAAAATCTAGGGTTCTTGAACTTGAACCGAACAAAACCTCAAATTTTTGTTTAGATCTAGTAGTATTAGTTTAGATGCATGTTATAGAAAGTAAATCAACCATTATTGTTCATAGATTTACCTAATTTCAAGCATAAACTATAAACCCTTGTTTTTGAACCGAAAAAGTTAAAATTGATGGGGGTATACGGTTTGGTTTAGGGAAAACGGCATTTGGGGTTTCATTTTCTCGGAAAACGACCCCTACTCAACCAAAAATTTTCAAGTTTTCGAAATTGGGACGAAAAATGAAAATTTGAAGTAATAGAAGCCTGACAACTGGGCGTGGTCAGCAAGCACGGGGGCGTGGCCAGGGGAACTTGCTGAACACGGTGTGTGGCTAGTGGCCATGGGGCCGTGTCCAGCTCCCTGTTTTCAGTTTTTTTCCGAAATTTTATATTTTATCGTAACATGCTATTTGTTTTGTGGTTCTCATTTGTAGAAATGGCCAACAAGTTTTTAAAGTTCAAACAATCAGAATGGGAGTACCAAGCTCGCTATGACATACTCCAAACTAGGCCAGAAGAAGCACCGAAACAAGCATGTCATGAAACTCAAGAAGCCGTGGGGCAACAGGACCGGTACAACATGCTAGTCACGGGACCACTCCGGGTGGCTCTTGGCACAAAACTCCATTCATTTTATGAATATAACATGGAGTTTTACAGTTCTTTGAAGTTTAAATCTAAAGCTGAGCCGTTTGACGAACAAGGATGTTGGTATTATGTTATGTTTGGTGTAGTGTTTAGCAAAACAGGTACACAGGAGACTTGAGTGCACTAAGCATTAGTGCTACATAAGCTCGGAAACCCGAATCAAAAGCTAAAAACCTGTGAACCATCAATTGCAGACTGCCACCACGGGGCCGTGGTCAGTGACCACGCCCCCGTGTCCACCCCCTGACCTGCTGTGCTTTCTGAAACCAACCCACCATGGGTCATGGCCACCAGGCATGCCCCGTGGCCAGCTTTCTGTAAGCTTTGTTTCTGGCACTCTGACCACGAGGCCGTGCCCAGCCATCATGCGCCCGTGGCCAGGTGCCTAGTAACACAAAAACCTTGTTTTTCAACACCTTTTACACATTCGAATCAACCTAAAAACTTATTTTTGGGACACATTGAGGACAATGTGTAATTTAAGTGTGGGGTATGCTAAAACCTTGAATCTTGTATGTCTTAATAACAAACCTTACACAAAACTCTATTGGAACCGCTAATCACCCGAATTTTTTTTTTAAAAAATCATTTTTTCTTTACTTGTCTTCGTTTAATTCGAGAGTAACAAGTTCTAAAAAGTTATATTTTTACAAATTTACAACCGATAGCGTCGTGATAAAAGATCCAAAAAAAAAAAATTATGAGAAGGCATGACAAATCTATTTAAACTTTGATTAAATATACTTGATCACATTATAAACCCATTCCCACAATAAGTGAGTTTTGAGCCTTTATTGAGCATACTTGCATACATATTTAAACTAAATGCTAATTTTCGTTTCTTGTGTGAATTGCCGCTTGGTTCTTACAACTCTACAACTTGCCAAGACGATACATTCCCGGTCCTTACCAACTTAAACCTAAGTAAGTAAATCATGGAGGCATCAGGACTAACCCATTTTTCTTTCAAAACCATTATTTTTCTCTCTTTTACACCACTACCCAAAATCCCCCTAGTTAACCCCTTTGAGCCTAAAGCTTTTCGTTTCAAAACCCAAAAAACAAACACCCATCACCCACCAAAACTTTTTTTTCTTTTCAAACCCCTTTGTTTTAGTAAAAAACTCGGTTATCTTATGACATGAAAAAAAATGTCTTGCAATAAACAAAAAAGTTCCTCAAAGAAATCTTGTTTGAATATGTTTAGTTTGAATAAATGTCACAAAAACAAAAAAAATTACGACAACCGAAGCTTTTCACGCTTTTCGCCATTTTTACTAACCACTAACCAAAAACCACCTACCCTTAGCCCAAGCATAACCCTTCCCCATGTCCTCTTGATATTTACAAAGGTTTATAGTTAAAAAGGAGGAGCTTTGATCGCTTGGTAAGCATATGGTAGAAGTAAGTTTCATGATGGTATCGAGTGTTTCACAAAAATACACCTTCGGTCGAGTGTTGAGTGCCCAAATAAATAATTTTTCTTATAAGTTGTTCTAAATAAATCATGAAGAATTGCATTGTAAATAAAATAAAAATAAAACTTAATAAAGATCTTGGATTCCCAACACTCAAGATAAGCCCCAAAACTTCTTCACTACCTCTTCCGTTTGGGTGTGTAAGCCACATATTAAAGAGTTTTGCTTGAGGACAAGCAAAGATTCATGTGTGGGGGTATTTGATGTGTGTAAAATGCAACATATAAATTACATCAAATGAGGCATAAAACTAACCCTTTTTTAGTACTAATGTTGGAAAATGCACGTTTCTTTCTTCCTTTTGAATTTACAGGACTAAACGAGCTTAAAAGAACAGAAGGAGCAAATAAGCAGCCAAAACCAAGATAAATACGTAAAGAATGAACAAATGTGACATGCCCGACCCCTCGGCAACATCCCCAAAGCAAAAACAAGGAAACAGATTCTGACCACGGGGCCGTGCCCAGCTGGGCATGGGGTGTGGTCAGGAGCTTGCACAACAAAACAAACCTGCAGAAGCTTCTACGCCCACCTCGGCTGCATCCCCAAAGGATTTATGGTCAGGCCTTCTTCACCAAACACCTCCCAAAATAAAACTCTCCCAAGAAACCCACCAGACTCAAAAATACTAAAGTGGAAGTCTGATCAACAGACCCACATAATGACATTGCTCAAGTCTAGTGGTGAAGTTAAGCATATAACAAGGAAAGATGCACTTGGTCTGGGTGTAGATGACCTTTAAGACTTGTTAGAGCTTCAACTGTGCAGGGATGAGGATGACGAAGTCTCTATGAACTTTGAATTACAATTTAAAAGGCAAATCAGGGAAAAACTGACGAGGAAATAAAGATCATGAATAATGAAGTGTTTTGGCATCATCTGTTCTAGGGGAGATTGTTGGGATTGAACCCTACAAAGGAACAGATGATATAAAGCCAAAACTGGTTCAAAGCAGTAGATCATCATAAGCGGTGTTTTGTACAAGTCTTTCCGCTTGACAGTGGCCCTAACAACTGATAGACTACAAGCTCTGCTGCCCATTACATCTGCTGACAAGCCAAGCACTGATAAAGAATAAAGACTGAAGCTCAATCTACTGATGTGTCCTAAGTACTGTTGAAGACCAAAGCTCTGCTCATTCAAAGGACTGGTCATCTATTGAAGAAAGCACTGATGCTCAACATCAGTGCTTAGCCTACAACATTGGAATGAAGAATTAGTGGTTTATTTACTTAGTGTCTTTGTAATCAGTAGTTTAGTAATCAGTGGTTGTATAGATCAGTGTTTGTAGTTTGTTAGGAAGTTAGATGTCACTTTCATGGTGACATCAGCCGAAGATGCTCAATGGTTGTGTTAGGAAGTTAGATGTCACTTTCTGTTAGCTCTTTTCTTCTAAGTCATTCTGTACGAACAATTCTGAGCTCAGGCTGAGGGGGAGATCTGTGCATGCATGCAATTGTAATTGATTATTGTAATAAATACAATCATTCGATTCGATGTTAAACATGTTTGCTTAAACTTTTCTTCCATTGATTGTGTGTTCAAAGTGTATTTCATAATTCTGCTGCAACTCATATCTTTGTTTCACCTTCATTTAAATTAAACAAACACAATCTAAGAAACTCAGATCCTAACAATTGGTATCAGAGCTTGGACCGTAAAATTTGATCTAACAATCATTTTGACGTAAAAGTTCAGCTCAATTTCGTTGATACTTTCAATTGTTTATTTTTAGTTGAAAAACAGAGAAAGGGATAATCATGTACAAAATTTGATTATTCAGTAACTGTAAAACAACCAGAATGGCGTCACAATCAAAGGACACTAAAAACACTGGCACACTCTTTAAACCACCTATGTTGATCAGATCTGAATACAACATCTGACAGCGTAGGATGGGTCACATCTTAGCTCAACAAAATACAGTGGGTTGGAAGTCGGTTGCCTTTGGACCACATGTTCCAATGGTGCCGAGTGCTGAGGATCTAAAAGTTTTTGAACCTAAGAAAATTGAAAATTATTCTGACCAGGATTTTCAAAAAATTGAACTGGATACCAAAGCTATTAACAAAGTTGCATCAGCACTCCCAAATGAAATTTATGCTGGACTGTTACACTGTAACAGTGCCAAGGAATTGTGGGATGCACTTAAGGAATAGTTTGGTGGTACTGAAGAAGTAATTGAAAATAAAAAGGAGGTTTTGAATCAACAGTATGAAACCTTTTGTCACACTAAGGGTGAATCATTAACACAACAGTTTGAACGTTTTAGCTGTCTCATAAGTGAACTGAAACTTGTTAATGTCGAATTTACTAAATCAACTCTAAATAGTAGGTTTCTAACGTCACTTCCTGAAAAATGGGACACAATTGCTTTTGTAACCAGAAATTCAGTTGGGTTCAAAGAAGTTACCCTGACCCAGCTTCATGGTAGACTTCTTACCTATGAAAGGGAGTTGAACCAGAAAAAGAAGTTACAAGAGACTGGGAAGGTTGCAGATGATTATACATTTGGCAACACAGCTCTTTTGGGTCAGGAAGAATCTGGTGGTAGTAAGGATCAGGGTTATGATCATTACATTGACATAACAACTGGTGGAGCTTTTAACAACTCTGATTCTTACTCATCCAATTATGCTTTTACAGCAAATGGAGAAAACCAGAATTCTGATAATATGTCCTTTGAACTCAATGATCTCTAGCATTTTGATCCAACTGATCTGGAGGAGATGGATATTTTGCACCAACTTGCATTGCTGAGTGTTAGAACCAGCAAGTTTTATAAGAGAACAGGGAGAAAATTTCCAGGGTTGCATGGAAACTTGAAAGTAGGGTTGGATAAATCAAAGATCAAATGCTATAAGAGTAATAGGGTAGGTCATTTTGCTAGAGAGTGTAGGATTTAAACAAATGGACCAATCATCACACACCCTAGCTCTAGACCACAAAATAACCAAATCACTGTGCATTATTCCCAATATGCCCCTGCTGCTCATGTAAACAATGCTCACTATGCACACCCTGCAACCCTTGTTCCAGTGCACTATGTCCAAACCACTGTTCCTCAGATACAATATGTCCAGGCCCCGGCTCCTCAGGTTCTGGTGCAATAAGTTGCACCTCAACAAGCTACACAAACTGCTGTCCAAACAGATCGTCAAAGCTTTTTCACCCAAGGCTTTGTTGATTGGAGTAGCTTGCCTGAGGATCTAGGTGATGAAAACTTTGCTCTATATGCTGAGAATGTTGTTTCTAGTGATGAATTCTGTTTTGCAGCATTAGAGTCCATTCCAGAAGGGCTGGAAACTGAAGAAGGAACATCCAGTGCAGAAATAGTGGATACAATTGCTGAAGCAGTGGTTACTGCTGTTGTGAATGAACAACTATTTGGAGAAAATTCAGAACCACTGGTGGAACCACTGTCTGACCCCTGGTCTGTTGAAGAAGAAGAGAAGAAGCAAGAAGAAAGTGAAGAGAAAAAGCCAGAAGAAAGTGAACATGTCTGTGATTGTGCCATGATGGCTGCAACTAAGGGAGCTTCTGCATGTTTAGATCGTCTTTGGTATGTAGATAGTGGAGGCTCCAGGCACATGACTGGATGTAGAACCCTACTCAAAGAATTCAAAACTCATGGAGGGGGTGATATATCTTTTGGTAATAATAGTAAAGGGAAGGTGATGGGTTCTGGTACAGTACAGTCTGCAAAAGTAAAGTTTGAAAATGTTAATCTGATTGACAATCTAAAATTCAACCTCCTTAGTGTCTCACAAATGAGTGACAAAGGTTATGGATCATTCTTTACTAAGGAGTGTTGTAGGATTGTTGTAGGATTGTTGGACCAGAAATGGTTAAAAAGAATGAAGAAATAATAAAAAGTGGAAAAACCCAACTTGTTGCTCAAAGGAGTGGCAATGTTTATGTAGTTGATTTGTCAAAAGAGAGCCCCATGACTGATGCCTGTCTGTTCTCAACTGCCTCTAACAAAGTGACAGAACTATGGCACAGAAGATTAGGGCACACAAATCTCAAGACAATCACTGCTTTGTCAAAACAGGGCCTTGTAAGAGGTCTTCCACAAAAATTGTTCACCTGTCCTGAGCATTGTGTAATTTCCTGTTTAAAAAGAAAACAACATAAAAGCTCATTTAAGTCCATTGAAGAGTCCAAGTGCTTGCAAATGCTGCACATGGATCTGTTTGGCCCAGTAAAAGTCATGAGTCTTAAAAATAAAAGATATTGTTTGGTAATTGTAGATGACTTTTCTAGGTTTACATGGACTTATTTCTTACATTCTAAAGATGAGACTGCAGGTATTCTACAAGACTTTGTCAAATAGGTTGAAAAGCAGTTTGACTTGCCAGTAAAAGTATTTAGGAGTGACAATGGCACATAATTCAGAAATAGGGAGTTGGATGAGTTTTGTGTGTCAAATAGAATTGTAAGGCAGTACAGCATTCCAAGGACACCAGAACAAAATGGGGTTGTTGAAAGAAAGAACAGAACACTGATTGAGGTTGCCAGAACCATGCTTGCTGATTCAGGTTTGCCATTAACTTTCTGGGCAGAGGCTGTAAACACTGCCTGCTATGTCCAGAACAGAGTTTTGATCAACCCCAGGCATCAAAAGACTGCCTATGAAATTCTGTATAAAATCAAACCACTGATCTCATACTTTAAAGTATTTGGTTGCCCATGTTTCATTTTAAACTTAAAAGACTCAATTTCAAAATTTGCAGCCAAAGTAGACAGTGGATATCATTTGGGATACTCAACCACTGCTAAGGCCCACAAAGTGTGTAACACTAGGACTAAGTGTGTGGAAGAGACTTTGAATGTAAAGTTCAATGAAAATCCCTGCAAATCCTGCTGAGTTATTTGATCTTGATAAATTCACCTTTGAAAATGTTTTTGTCAAGACTAACAGTGCAGGTCCATCTCAACCTCCTCCATCAGAAAATGGATATGAAGTTATCATTCCACAACAAAAATTCACATCCATTGCCAGAGCAGCAGATGTTTAAAACAGTTGTCAGAGCTCATCCACTGCTACATCAACAATTGTTGACCAAAGTAGTCCTCAAACCCCTGCTTCCACATCCTCAAACATTGTTGATAAAAATCTTCAAACAGTGGATAAAAGTCAACATGTTTCCACATCAATTCCACCTATCCCTCGACCAAGACACTGTTGGATCATCAAAGTCACCAACAGTTGTTAGCTCAGATGATTCACATCTACAGCCCTCACCCTTAAATGCCATTGTTCCATACAAAGGAGATTTAATCTTCTTGAAGTCTCATCCACCTGACCAAATCATTGGCAACATCAGGGAATGGGTTCTCACCAGAAGTCAATCCCAAAACATCCATCTTTTTGCTGGTTTCTATCACTTCATCAACCTATCAAGTACCAAGAGGCACTTAAAGAAAACAATTGGGTGGAAGCCATGCAAGAAGAGCTCTAACAGTTAAAAAGACAACAAGTATGGGAGCTTGTACCACTGCTAGAGGGTGTGAGTCTTATTGGTACAAATTGGGTCTTCAAAAATAAAACTGATGAAAGGGGCATTGTTGTCAAGAATAAAGCAAGGCTTGTGGTTCAAGGTTTCAGACAGGAAGAGGGAATTGACTATGATGAAACTTTTGCCCCTGTAGCAAGATTGGAAGCTATCAGACTGTTCCTGGCCTTTGTTGTCAACCACAACATAAAGGTGTTTCAAATGGATATCAAATGTGCATTCCTCTATGGTAAGATTCAAGAAGAGGTATATGTTTGTCAACCTCCTGGTTTTAAGGATCCATTTAATCCAGATCATGTCTACAAGCTAAATAAAGCATTGGGTGGCTTGAAACAAGCACCTAGAGCCTGGTATGAAACTCTTTCCACCTTTCTTCTCTCTATTGGCTTCACAAGAGGCAAAACTGACAAAACACTGTTTTTAAAATGGAGAGGGAAAGATCTGATGATTGTCCAGATTTATGTGGATGACATCATTTTTTGAAGCACATGTTCAAAAATGTGTGAAAAGTTCAGAAAACTCATGACAGCTGAGTTTGAGATGAGTGCAATGGGTGAACTACAATGCTTTTTTGGTCTCCAAGTAAAGCAACTACAAAATGGTACTTTCATTCATCAAAGTAAATATGCTAAAGAACTTTTAAACAAATTTGAGATGAATGACTATAAACCATGTAGTACACCCATGGCAACCACCAAGCTTGTCATGACTGATGAAAAGGATGATTTGGTTGATCAAACCTTATATAGAAGCGTGATTGGGTCTTTATTGTACCTAACTGCATCTAGGCCAGACATCATGTTTGCAACATGTGTTTGTGCAAGATCCCAATCAGCCCCTAGAAAGTCTAAGCTAATTGCTGTGAAAAGGATACTCAGATACATAAAAAGTGCTCCCACACTTGGTATCTGGTACCCTGCTAATGGGGATATTAAGCTTCCAGGTTTCACAGACAGTAACTTTGCTAGATGTAATGAAACAAGGAAGTCCACATCAGGAGGGTGCCAATTTCTAGGTGAATGCTTAGTATCTTGGCAAAGCAAAAAGCAAGCAGCTGTTTCAACATCCACTGCTGAGGCAGAGTATATTGCTATTGCAAGCTGCACAGCCCAACTGTTATGGCTTCAAAATCAACTGCTGGATTTTGGTATCACTGCCTTAAAGACTCCTCTCATGTTGGACAGTCAGGCAGAAGAAAATATCATCAAAAATCCAGTTTCACATTCAACCACCAAACACATTGACATCAGACATCACTTTGTGAAGGATTTCTATGAAAAAGGTTTGATTTCTCTGCATCATGTTCATAGTAAGGATCAGTTGGAAGATGTGCTAACAAAGGCTTTAGACACATCCACCTTTGGAATGTTGATCTCTAGGATTGGCATGCTTAACATGGAATAACAGGCAAAATCCTATTTTTCTATGAAAAAAGCATTAAAATGTTTTCAGAAAATCAAAAATCCATCCTTAAAAATAGTTAAAAATGAAATTTTTCATTGATCCTTAAAAGTCTGTCATAACCACTGATTGTTTCAAACATCTGATTGTTAAATACTATCCACTGCTGAAAGATAACCTCTGTTTCCCCATTTTCCTTGTTAATCATTGTTGATCAAACATAAGTGTTTTAAATCACTGATGGCTATCCACTAATAGTTAAAAGTCAGCCACTATTTTCATTTTCACCACTGTAAACCACTGATATTGATCATCAGCGGTTTCCCAAACAACTGCCATCCATTATTCATCAGAGGTTGTCATGTGGACAGTTATTAGCCGTCAGATCTTTGTAACTGCTGCCACGTCAGCATTCACTTTTTCACCTTTATAAAACCCTGATTAAAACCCCAATCAGAGGTTTCACTGCCGAATCGAATTCAAAATTCCTTTTAAAAGCGTTTTCCATCTCTTTCATTCATCTTCTTCTCCAACTCGCAAATCATCATGGCTCTGGTTCTCAAAAATCCTCATAACTATCTGTGTACCTTTGAGAAAACAAAGAAAAACTCAGATTTCCACACCATCATAGATGCTCTTTCTTCTTCAAAGTACAAAACTTTGTTGATTAATTACAATGGACCTATCTATCAAGAAGCCATACGTGAGTTCTGAAAAAATGCCAAAATTGAAGTTCAGGACAAATAGCCTTGGGCTATCACATATGAAGTAGGAAAAATTCTTGTTTCCATCACACCACAGACAATTTCAGAGGTTTTTGAGATGAATGATGACACAGGTAAAAATTATTTCCCTAAAACTGAGTACCAGACAGATTTGGCTGAAAGGGGGTATGAGGGACAAATGAATAAAGCAACTTTGCAAAAAGGGATTTCCCACCTCCCATGAAATTTTTATTTCATACCCTACTCATGTGTGTTTCAAATAAAACTATAGCTTTTAATGAAATACCACTGAAAATCCAATACTTAGGCTATGCTATCATGGCAGAAGTTGACTTCAATTACTCCCAAGAGATTTTCAATGATATGGTTAAAAATATTAATAATATAAAAGAAAAGAAGAAACCATTTTTGCTGTTTCCTAGATTTTTGAGCTATTATCTACAAAAGAAAATCCCAAAGGATAGTGCACAAGTACTTATCCAGGGTGCTCCTTGTCAAATAAACAGTCTTTCTTCTGAAACTTTTACAAGAATGTCAGAGTCAAAAGATTTGAAAACACAAACAGAGGAACCTGAGTAAACTTTGGATGAGTCCACATCTGCACCTCAGGTTTCTACTGTTGAGCCCACTGCTCAGGGTGACCACAGCAGCACAACTACTGCTGTGCAACCCCCCCCCCCACCTAAATCCACCAAAAAGCCAAAAAGAAAATCCAAAAAGCCCACCAACCTATCCAAAACGGATCTTCTAGAAGATGAGATCCCAGAAGTAACTCATGTGACAACACAAAAGTCTCCAATAACCACTGCTGCTACTTTCTCATCGCAGATGGTAGAAAGATCTCAACCTGAGCTTGAAACTCCTCCTCAATCCTCAAAAAAGGATCAGGTTGTATACACAAGCACACCAAATTATGAAGCTCTGGATCCACTTGAATCCATCTTCCACAACCTTGCTCCTGTGGCAAATTCTCTTTCAACACCTATCCTCACTTCACAAATCCCACCATCCATTATACCCCTGTTGAATGCATTGGATATGGATCAGAAACTAAACAGTTCTTCTTAACCACCCATCACTGAGAATATACTCCAACAAGTGACTGAGTCTGATTCCTCTATCCTTGCTAACCCATCAACAGTTGAGGAGGTTACACCCCTAGAGTTACAAGTAACTCTTGGTGGTAGTTCAAGTGGAGCAACTACTATAGTTGTTGAATCCACTGATTTACACCTGGACAGTAGTTTCATCAGTAAGTCTCCCTTGAAGGCAACCATTACTGATGCTGTCAAATTATCCCTGGTGTGTTTCATTTACCCACTGGTGTGTTAAATAAGATGGCTATGTAGAGGGAAGTCCCCAGTACCAAGAAAAAGGGGGATCAGTGAATGAACCAGTGGAAACTTCTCCTAGTCTAACTGCTGATATAATCACTTCTAATAGGAAATCAGATGATCCTATTCACTTGGGTGATGGTTTAAAATACAGAGAATTGACGAAGAAAGTTGACAAAATTGAAACTTCTGTGGCAGATATCAAAAATATGCTGCAACAATTGTTACAATCTTCAAAGGCTCCATCCACTGCTTCATCATCTCCTCCAACCACCAATGAGCTATGGTAACTTTTCCAACCTATGCTTCATCAACAAAGGAAATGCTGATCAACAGCATGAAATTCAGCTACAAATGATCAGAAATATGATGGAAGCAAGGTATAAGGACATCAAGCTGACATAAAGGCCATTAAAGCTCACTTACTTCAAACCACTGGTACTTCTCCTCCTACAATTGTCTATGTAGAAAAACCCTGATGATGCCAAAAAGGGGGAGAAAGGAAAGAAAGGAAAGGAAGGTCTGTATCTACCACCAGATCCAAAGGCTAAACCTGTTGTAGAAATTCCAAGGCCAGATGGTACAAAGAAGGTTGATGTGACTCTCAATGCCTTTGCTGGACAAAAAGCAGATAGAAAAGAGAGAATGGAACAAAAGGGTGCCAAAAGATTTGAAAAAGAGATGAAAGTTTTGATGACTAAGGAAGATCAGGGTACTTCAAATAGAAGAACGACTACCAGAAAGGTCAGCCAACCCGAAACCACACCTTCCATAACCACTAAACATACTCCTGAAATCCCCAAAAGTTCCTCACCTCAAACCACAAAACCAACAGATTTTGAGACACCTGTTATATCAACAGATGTTGATACTTCAGTGGTTTCAACAAATGTTGTTTCAACAACTGCCCTTATCACCTTACCAATCACCACTCAACCTACAAATACACCTTCAAATTCAACACCTCCAACCACTCCAAAAATCAAATAAGAAGGATAACAAATGTCATACTTGAAGATGACACTGTACCTTCCCCACTTCCAATTTCTTCACAACCTCTGATCCTTACCACTATGCAAAAACCTACTACATCTGCTTCAATTTCAACCCCTGGCCCAACTACTGCCTTTGTTCCCTTAGGAGAAAATTTTCCTTTAGATCTTCCAGTAGTTAGAGAGTAGATCAAATACTTTTATTCTGAAGATGATCCTGAAAAGAGGAACCTCTCATCTCTCCAAGGTTATCCTTTGCCAAGAAACATAGAAGAGTATCTTCAATTGAAGGACAAACAAGCAGAGGATATATCAAGAAGAGATACAAAGGGAAAGTCTGACAAAGAAATTCAAAGGAATCTGCAATATCTACTCACCCAAGTCAGAACATTAGAGAAGTTTTCAAAAGACCTTTGTCAGAAGTTATCAGAAAAGGATGATGAAAGCTTGAAACAAGATTACATTGAGCACATCATGCTGCATAATAAATACAAGGCAGAAAGTTATCAATTCAAGGAATGGACCATAACTGAGCTTAAGCAAGAAATTGCAAGAATACAAAAGATTCTTGATGACAAAACAAAACAAACCCCACGAGTGTGCTCACAGTATAAAAAGAATGTACCTGAAAGGGCCTTGAAGTTGATAAGGATGAAGGAAGAGCTTATAACTGCAAATTATGGCTCAAGGAATCAAGTCACTAGGTGGATAGAGGTGAAAGTGTTAGAAACCTACAAATGGTTGGAAGAAAGAAGAAAGAAAGATCCCACTGCTCCTAAAAAGCCAGATTATCCAGCAGCAGTGGTTCCAGCCAAACAGACCCTACCAGCTAAAAGAATTGCTCAACCCACTGCTCCATCTGCTGTTGCTGTCTATCAAAAAAAAGGAAAAAACAGATGAGTAAAGAAGAAGAGGCCCAAGAAGAATCAGAAATATTTAAATGGGTCATCAAGCAGATGTTGGTAGAAAATCCTGATTCAACAAAGCTACAAGAAATAGCCAAAGGATTTATGATCAGGCCTTCATCACCAAACACCTCACAAAATAAAACTCTCCCAAGAAACCCACCAGACTCAAAAATACTAAATTGGAAGTCTGATCAAAAGACCCACATATTGACATTGCTCAAGTCTAGTGGTGAAGTTAAGCATATAATAAGGGAAGATGCACTTGGTCTCGGTGTAGCTGACCTTCAAGACTTGTTAGAGCTTCAACTGTGCAGGGATGAGGATGATGAAGACTCTATGAACTTTGAATTACAATTCAAAGGGCAAATCAGGGAAAAACTGATGTGGAAATAAAGATCTTGAATAATGAAGTGCTTTGGCATCATCTGTTCTAGGGGAGATTGTTCAAAGTAGTAGATCATCATAAGCAGTGTTTTGTACAAGTCTTTCCCCTTGACAGTGGCCCTAACAACTGATAGACTACAACATCTGCTGCCCATTACATCTGCTGACAAGCCAAGCACTGATAAAGAATAAAGACTGAAGCTCAATCTACTGATGTGTCCTAAGTACTGTTGAAGACCAAAGCTCTGCTCATTTAAAGGACTGATCATCTATTAAAGAAAGCACTGATGCTAAACATCAGTGCTTAGCCTACAACAGTGGAATGAAGAATCAGTGGTTTATTTACTTAGTGTCTTTGTAATCAGTAGTTTAGTAATCAGTGGTTGTATAGATAAGTGTTTGTAGTTTGTTAGGAAGTTAGATGTCACTTTCATGGTGACGTCAGCCGAAGATGCTCAGTGGTTGTGTTGTACTATAAATAGAACAGTACCATGTACTGTTCTGTTAGCTCTTTTCTTCTAAGTCATTCTGTACGAACAATTCTGAGCTCAGGCTGAGGGGGAGATCTATGCATGCATGCAATTGTAATTGATTATTGTAATAAATACAATCATTCGATTCGATGTTAAACATGTTTGCTTAAACTTTTCTTCCATAGATTGTGTGTTCAAAGTTTATTTCATAATTCCGCCGCAACTCATATCTTTGTTTCACCTTCATTTTAATTAAACAAACACAATCTAAGAAACTCAGATCCTAACATGAAGTTACTTTACTGTCTATATAAAGTAAATGATGTCATCATTCGTGTCTTTACGTTCTATATAAAGTGAGTTAACTACCTGGAAGGGAGTTAGGAGGATGGTTTGGTAAAGTTCTTGTCTCGTTCAGTGTATAGATCCTGCGAGGACTTGGTTCAAACTTACTAGGACCTCCTTCAATGCCCAACGGTATCGGATGGTGGGGGTGCGAATAGCTTGAACCCCTCATATGTAAACTACTATTAATACTTGAAACCGGCTTCTTGGGATTGTATCCTTGCTGACTCAAACCACTTAGACGAGGGTAACGTCACCTTCAAAAGAGGGGCCTACCACTTTTTACATTAATAACTTACTTAATTGTCTTTCAATATTCCGACCCTTTGGGATTGTATCCCTGCTGACTCAAACCACTGGGTTGAGGATAACGTCACCTTCAAAAGAGGGGCCTACTACTATAACTAAGAGAATCTCTTAAAAAGTCCGAAAGTACGAAAATCATCAAAGGATACATTAAGGATGAGTTGGATCCAAGTGATTCTATCTTGTCTATTTGTTTTTCATTTTTATTTGTCTTTTCATTTTTTTGTTTCAAAACTTTTCTAAAAAATTTAGATCGATTAGATGTTGAGGATAAACCGGTACTAAAAGCTCTTGTGTCCTTAGACGACCTCGGTATCTTATCAACACTATACTACGCTCACCATGGGTGCATTTGCCCAAGTGTGTGTTTAGTGTTAGTACAATATCATGTTTTATAAATTTAAAACTTGACTAATGCGTAAAATGGGCTTAAAATATCAATAAAACACACACCACTGACAAGAAAGTTAGCTTTGGCTTACTAGCAGATACGCCCCACCAAAATCCTAATTACTTGAGTTAGAACTTCTGGTGGTGGTTTATTATGCCTTCTATTCTTTTTACTATTACTTTTTTTTTATATGTTTTTTTAAGTTTCTTTAATATCCTCTTATTTTAACTTTCAAATTTTAAATCTCCTGTTATGTCCATGTTAGTGTATGGTTCTTGATCAAGAATTGCTTGACTAATGATGGGATAACTCCTCAAACTAAGTTAATGTAAATATTATTGGGAGAACTTCTGGGATTTTCTTGTCAAGTGTATGGTCACTTGACAATTCAAACACAATTGAGGTAGAGCTACGATTATTTCAATTATTGTAGGAGCTGCAAATGATGGGATAACTCCTCAAACTAAGTTAATGTAAATATTATTGTTTTCACGTTCTCACCCGCCGGATCACGCATGTCACATTTCTAGTTAAAAAACATATCTGACAGAGAAAACCTTAACAAAATTTGTATATGTTACTATGATTAAAAATGATTGAAACTTACAGATATCCATAAAAGAAAATTTTATTACCATATGGAGTTGATGAAACATGTTACAAAAATCTTTAGAATATAATATAATCTGGCATGATATATATCTTTACCATTATAACTCGAAGTGACCTAATAGGTCATAACCGAGACATCCACACACCATAACATTATTATATGTGCGTCCAAATCGTAGTGTTCCCGTGAAATTTTGACATCAACCACATGTCGGTATAATATCTAAACTAAGAGCAAAAAAAATGATTTAAATATTTCTTATTAGAGTGAAAAGTGAGATTTTGAAAAAGAATTTCGACTATGTGAGAGTATTGTTAGTATAGTGAAGAAGAAGAAGAAGAAGTTTTTCTTAGTAGATAAAAATGTAAGTCGTCATATTATGATAAATGTCGGGTTTTTTTAGTTGTAGTGAGTAAAATTGTAGGATGTAACTTGTGTATTGCTATCCCATATGCCATTACCAGATGCCATTTGTTTTTAGCTAAACATGTTCCTGGCTGTATCATTGAATGGACGTGACTTATAAGGAAAAGTCTTTGGTTTAAAAGTCCGAGATGAAAAGTCTTTAGATGGAAAAAGAGAAGAATTTATACTGTTTTTCCAAGGGACTAAAAAAAAAAAAAAAAAAAAAGTGGAGTTAAGGTATAAAGAAAATGGACAAGCTATCTTTGTTGTATTTATTTATTGATAGACAATGTCATGGATCCTATTTTATTTATTTGATTATCATATAATTACATATGCTTACATTTTGAAAGGAAGTCCACTATACTAATTCTATTGTCTAGTTTTGCCTTTTGGTTTTACGGTATTTTTCACTTATAACTCTTTATGTTGGGCTGTTCCATTAACACCCCATCACTTTAGTTAAGTCTTTACATGGAGAATGATAAAAGAGTGCATAAGCTAATGAATGACAAATAAGCGACCAGGCACAATCTATTGGAATTTTTTGACAAATCACTGAATGTTGTATTAAATATAAATTTTTTTTTATAAAAAGGTTATTTTTTATATTCGTAGGTGAAAGAAAATACTAGGTGATTTTATGTGAATGACACTTGACAAGATATTCTACTAAAATACATCCTTAATATCTAAAAACATAAGTCTCACAGTTTTTAAGAAAATGCATAAAAGTTATATTCCAAAAAAGGTCATTACTGTAAAAAAAATTAAAAACAGTATTATGAAAAATGTCCAATTTTTTTTTTTTTTTTTGTAGTGAGTAAAATGGTAGGATGTGACATGTGTGGTATGTATCCCATATGGCGTTACCAGATACCATTCCAATTTAGCTAATCAGGTTCTTGGACTTATCAATGCATCCATGTGATTTGTCAGGAAGGTCTTCTATTGAAAAGTCTTTAGTAGAAAATAGAGAAGAAACTATAGTGTATTTCCCATTCTATTGAATAGTCTTTAGAAAGAAAGAGAGAAGAAATTATAGTATATTTCTCATGCCCTGTGACAAAAACACACACAAAAAAAGAAAGATGTGGAGGCAAAGTAAGGTGCGAAAAAAAGGGATAAGATATTTTAGGTGTACATATTTTTAATGGACAATATCATGGAGCCTATTTTCTTTCTTTGATTATCAAATAATTACACATTCTTACACTTTGAAAGGAAGTAGACTATACTAATTCCCATAATTGTTTAGTTTTTTCTTTATCTTGTCTTACTTTATTTTATACTTATACCTCTATCCTTTCAAAGGAAGTAGACTATACACTTAGATTTTTAGCTGTTTGAGATGAGAAAAGGTGAACAAAGATAAAAACAGAGAAGTAGATGAAGAATCAGATGAAATCTACAGTGAAATCGGCTGAAATCAGTCAAATCTCTATGAAATCGCTGTAGATCCTTGACGGGTGGTCTATAGGACAACCCTTAACTGAGCTAAATATGTGCACATCTCATGCTTTATTCGGTTAATTGTGGGAATTTGGTAACTACGGTGCGTTTGTATTTCCAGGTGTTAAAGCGCTTAAAGGATGGACATTATGATGCTTGGATGAAAGCTTGATGTGGGTGGAAGCAAGATTGGAAGATTTACCTTGCAAGTAAGGAAGCCGTAGGTTACGGCTCCCCATATGTTGCCAAATACACCGCCGTACAACAGAAGAAAGGGACCGTAAGTAAGTAGTGCTCGCCATAAGCTACGGTGAGCGCCGTAGCTTACGGCGCTATATATGACTTTCGTTGACTGCTGGGTGCCGTAAACTACGGCAGGTGGCGTAGCTTACAGCGCCGATTGGGTTGAACTTGTAACTTATGGCATTTATTGCCTTTTGATGATGTTTTATGGTCCTATGATGGGCAATTCGGTTACAGTTGGCTTGTGAACGAATTTGGGAGCATTCTAGAGACTACTTGGAGTTGGAAACAATCTTGGATCATTAGTCTTTGATGTTAGAATTGTTTTTGAAGATTAAAACTTGTTTGACAGTGTTTGTTCAAGCCATGAGTGGCTAAGTACTTTGTGACTATCTTTGGTGGAAGGTTTGCAAGACACTTATGTTATTTCCTTATTTCTAGAATAACAATCTTATCTTTATTGAATTGTTTGTTATGGTGTGTGATTGATTGTTAGTAAATTGTTGATTCTTATGTTAAACTAATTAGAAACCATACGTTCTTGGTGCCGTTGGCAATAGAGATATCATGGGTATAGTTAGGCTTGGGTAAGGGTTGATTGATCATCGGGTAACAACCTCACGTTCTAGGAATCTGAGTACTTAGTTCCCTTTCATCACTATAATTTATCACACATGAACTATCTCTATGTAGTTCTTTCTAGTGGAATGTTAGCATAAGTGTCAAAGCAAACCGGAAACTAAAGATGGTTACTTGTCTCTAAATCGTTTACAACCAACACTTTCATTTTGCAATCATAATAGTAATTTTAGTTTTAAAACCAATTCAATCAAATCAACTCTTTGAATTTACTTATTTGCATTTAGTTTAATTTTAGTCAAGTTAGATAATCTTCTAAATAACACATATTCCACAAACTCCCTGTGTTCGATACCCACTTACTGCTAGCTATTAGTAGTAATTGGATTAAATTTGATTGTGACCACGACATCACATCAAATTTTGGCGACGTTGCCGAGGAGTAGTGCGCAACGTGTGTTATTTTTTATCCTTCTAAATTTGTTATTTTTCTGGTTTACGCTGGGTGTGTTAGTGTGCAGATATTTACAGGTGCATGCGTACTAGAAGCTCTCACAAGCTATCACCATTGGCATTAAATCCAGAGATTGAACGAACTTTGAGGGGAAACAGAATTTTGCTAAGAGAAAACAGAATCAACGGATCACCAACAACACCGACTACCCCAATTACACCACTTAGATACATGGATCCACCATCACCACCACCCACTATGGGTGAACTTGTACCACCTTTCATACCATCATCAACTCAACCTTCACCAAACACCACCATGCCTAACACCACTACCGACCCTATTCCACCTCATGATGTTACACCAACCAACACCACACAACCCATTACCAGTCAAGAAGAACCTACACTCACTTTTAATCCTTCTACTACAATTCCACCATTTTCCCATTTCTTCCCAGGTGCGGGTCAATCATCTTCAACCTACTCAATAGCACCAAATGTGACAACCCTCACCAAACCAGGTATCCGTACAACTTAATTAATAATTAATTACTGCTTAATTACTGTGCTTGCTTGAACTTGTGAATAAACTGCTACTTGAATACTAATACATGTACTTACTTGCATCGTACTTTACTTGCTGTCACTACATTATTTACATGACTGAACCTTAGTGACAAACATGATGCACAAAAAGCACAGTAGCACTATAGCGGATAACCTATTGAACATGCTGATAAAGCCAGCATCAGGCAGACACTGCCTCTAAGGCCTGTATGGGCCAGAAATATTTTGCTACACTAGTGGTGAGTGTAGGGATATAAGGGTTGTAGAACTGCGTCTCTAGGGATAAGTTACAATGACTGGATGTGCCTAAAACGTACTCTAAGTACAAAATTCAGCACTTTACATAATAATTCAGCTTTTAGCTACCTAATAAAGTGCCAAAACATGAGAAAAATATTACTAGACACTTTCCAAAGTGTCAGAAATGAGTTGTGTCACTAAAAATGGTATTAACGACACTTTAAGCTTTGTTAAGCACTTTAACGGATTACTATCCAACCGAACTACCGGACTATACCCGGAACCTAAAAATAATGTCATTTTCATTATTTACCTTTTTCTGAGCCAGTTAGGGTCCCTGAATACCCTAACACCCATTGTAACGCGTGACACACAACTAACCGGGTTAAGCACTTAACTAACTTACTTAACCTAACTATTATCCTAACTAACTAGTTGGAATCGGACCAAGACCCCCCCCAACCGAATCGGTCACCAAGTGACCCCACTCAAAACTCTCTCTCTCTCTCTCTAAAGAAGCTACGGCCGAACACCCCCTTGTGCATACATCCGATTTCGAGTTTAGTTCAAGTCATTCCAATCATCTACAAGTGTTAAGGGTCGCATATAAGGAGTCTTGGTGCAAACGGAAGGCGAAGGACCTCATTCTCTTGCTTTTATCCACCCTATTTGCGCTTAGATTCTTCCCTAGCCTCGAGCTAGTGGTATGTTACTTAAATCACCTACTCGAACTATTTTGAAGTGGTTAATCCGATGTGTAACGGTTAAAACTCGAAATCTTACAAGATAATGCTTTAAAGTCTACTAAAAGCACTTAAAAAGATGGTTAAAAGCTTATAAGTTGTGTAAATGTTGTAGTATTTGATTTGTGTGATTATTTGGACCCGATCTATGTTGTGGTAGCTCGGATCATCATTTAACCCGATTTAGTCATGATCTTGGATTATGACATAAAGCTTGTTTAAGTGTAACAAGGGTTAGAAGGTGAAACTCTACCACACACGAATCATGAACTTGTGTAAAAGTGTTTTAGTTTGTACAATAGTGTTTAAAACTAGTAGATCTACGTATCTACAAGCGGTATTTTCAAAGGACCACGTGTCAAGAGAAAACATATTTTTAAAGACGGATCTTACACTAACAAGAATGGTTTTTAGAACACACAAGTGTGTAAACACTTGTGTAACACAAAGTTTCGACAAAATAACTATTTTTGAAAAAGATGACGAGAAGTTGTAAAGATGGAACTTCCCTAAAAACGAGGTTTTTACAAAATCGGATAGTTTTATGTAAAGATCCACTAAAAGTAATGGGATTTACTTCATAGTTTGAATAAATCACAAGTTCATGAAGTTTATGCGATTTATATATATATATATTGACTAGTTTGTGGTTTGAACATTGTTTTGATTGAATGAAAAAATGGTTGGTTTGATTTACAAAGAAGATGATACGCTTGAAAGCGTGGCCACCTCCAGTTACAGAGGAAACTCTGGCGAAATTTTTCTAAAAACCTAACACTTAGAATTATTTTCACTATAAGTGTTAGAGATACTTGTCAACTTGTTTTCAAACTATGAATTTCGCCACGACTTTATTTACAAAATATCGGAGGTGGGATTTCACAAAATAAAACGTGATACATATATATATTTAGTATATATTTTTCACAACATCACTTGTATAAGTGTTTATGATTATTTTGTGAACTACGTAAATATTATTTTTAGAGTAAAGATAATATTACTAAGTATTATTTTGGGAAAATCACATGTATTAAAATATAATATTTTTGAGAAGAATGTTTATATTTTGGGAGTTAGAAATAAAACATATTAAGTGAGACTTAATAGTGTAATCCAGTATACGAACACACATGTATTAAATCCCCCATCCTTGGGAAGGAGAATGACTACCAAGTATATACAGAAAATAAACACGAAATAGTTTCCTAACTATTTCCCAAAAACTTAAACCATAAAGCTAAGACACGGCCATCCGTCTAATAGAGTTAGTACGTGTAGGTCGTCATACAGCTGATCGATTTGGAGGCATATTTGGTAGAGATGCACCACTGTGAGTTCATGTCCCCCCTTTCTCTTAACTGTTTTCAGTTTTCTAAACTACGGGGGTGAAATACATGTTACTTTGATTACAAGTACTTTATACATGGTATGGTTAGCGTAAGGAGGTTTACTACTTAGATCATGTGAGTGGGTAGGCATGAACTGGAGGCCATTAATCCTCATTATAGGACCGAGGGACGTAAGCGGTAGATCTATATGGGTGTAGCGAGCCCAACCCAGGTCCAATAGTACGGGCCTCGGGGTGACTTTGTGCCCCGACGCAAAATCGCAAGGTTTGAGTCTTCCTACTTGCACTTCACACATATCAATGGCCTTGCAAACCGTTGGTGATTTCTTTTTCCTTATTTGCTACATACCAGGATTTTTATACATACAAGGTTTATTTACTCACTTACACATGAACTCGCTCAACATTATTGTTGATTTTTCAACTTACATGTATTTCAGGAAATTAAAGATCTGGCGCGGTATGTTATGTTTTCCCGCTGCATAAGGGTTCCAAGGTCATCCCAGTTTAGGAAATGTGACTCTTTCCTGGACAAGTCACAAATCTTAAACTGCATTTTTTCATGTTGATGTTTATGTTCTTCAAGACAATGTTTTATGTTATGAGGTTGTAAGTCCCTAAGACAACGTTATGTTACTTCAGCTTTTAAAACTTAAATCTATGGATGATCTTGCATGGTTTTATTTCATATAGCTTTGTTATGGTTAAGCTATGGTATTAAGAAGTCACACCAAAATAACAACGCTTCCGCAAAGCCAGGGTGTGACAGCTTGGTATCAGAGCTCTGATCATAGCGAACTAGGATTCTTTCTCGAGTCTAGACTATGATCACTAGGGCTCTCACGAAAACATTTTTACTGCATACCACTTAAGTCCAGATCCAAAACGTTTTTACAAACAAATGTTGAGCACATTTTATTTATAGGCTCAGTCTTGGAGGCTGAGGCTCGGTCTTAGAGGCCGAGGCTCGGTCTGGGAGATCGAGGTAGATGGCTAGTGGGACTAGGAGAACTGGCTAGTGGGACTAGGAGAATTGGCTAGTGGGACTAGGAGAATTGGCTAGTGGGACTAGGAAGAGCAGTCTGAGAGGCTGGGAGGCTAGTGGGACTAGGAGAACTATTTGAATGCTTACTTGGTGACTTATGTGATTATCTGATTGTATGATTGACTGTTTGTGCATGTGTGTGTTTATGTTACAGACACCATGGACACCTCTGGCACTGGTGACTCAGACACCACAGGACCTAGACCTATAGTATCGGGCGACCTAGAGTCTTCTGAGCGCGAGGTTCACACATCCGACGTTACAAGCACGGACGAGGATGATTTCCAGCCCTTCGCTTTACCTGATGGTGCTGATGAGCTCGCTGATGGCCCTTTGGCCGGGGACCTACCGTTAGTTGAGATCCCTGCTCCCATACCGCTTGCTTCATATCCTGCTTACGATTTGCTTCTCGACGCCGACGCTGACGACGACGTCGATCTTTTTGATGACGAGCCCGTGGAGGACGAGGTTCAGGGCGAGGCCCTTCTTGCTGCTGGTGATCTTTTGATGATCGCAGATGCTCCCGCTGAGGAGTCACCTGCTCACTCTCCGGTCCCAGGCTCTTTCGAGTCTGTGGCCTCCGCACCTTCACACACTCAGAGTGCGCAGCACTTTTCTCATGGATCAGATCCCGACCAGGCATCCTCTGTTGCCCCTATTCCTAGCTTTGCTTTCGACCATGATGATGTGGAGGATTACGATCCTGACTTTCCCCCAGGATTCGACCCGGATGAGGATATAGAGTTTATACCCATGGATCAGCCTATGGAGGATCCAGTCGACCCAGTTGACCCCATCGATCCCGAGTTTGATTTTGAGATGGCCTTTGATGAGCCCGAGCAGCCACTAGACCCTGCTCCTGACCCAGTACTTGAGCATGACCTAGTTCATGCTGACGCACCTATTATTGAGCCTGTCTTTGCTGACCCACCTATTGATGATCATCCTATAGATGCTCCGTTGTTAGAGGGCGATCATGTTATTGTTGCTGATCATGTTGATCCCCCACTTTTTGCTGATGCACCAGTTGACCCCCTTGTTGCACCTCACCATGATCCTATGCCAGCCCAGTTTGATCGTGCGCTTTTTGAGGCACGGATCGACCCCCGAGACGAGCACGCCCAGTGTGGGTGGATTCCTGCTGATGATGAGGTCCCACCTTTTCCCCCTCAGATCCCTGATACCCGCCACATTGATACTTCCTTTTCATTTCCTCGGTTTACACTTCCAGCACGAGCTGGAGAGGGCTCTTCGGCTCACCCTTTTGGACACATACCGGTATCTATCCCTACTATACCACCGTCTGCTACTTTTCCCCCTGTTTCTCCATTTCATGTGGCACCTTTTGATCCCACCAGCGAGCCGTTCCTTTGGACATCATCTTCTGCTATGCCACCGACTGACCCCTACCATTCTTTCCATATGGGGTATACTATTGAGGACGTTTTGATGTCTTTTGTCGCCCAGCACGAGGCACACACGCAGCGCATACAGGAGCTTGAGAGAGCCCAGCCGCCGCCGTGTCAGTGCCAGGGTCAGACCCACTCTCCTTTGCAGCCCTCTTGACCTGTGCAACCAGACTATGCTGCACGCCTTTTTGCCCTGGAGCAGCAGGTTGCTTCATTCTTGCGTACCCAGAGAGCCATGGAGGAGGACTGGCTCCACATACGCCGCTTGTTTTACACTCACTTTCCCCCTCCTCCACCGCCATCCGTGTAGAGCTCTTCAGTACCGTATAGGTAGACATTGGTGAGAAGACGGCGAATGCTTTTGACTGCACAGCATTTTTGGAGACTACATTATGATTCTGACTTTTGTTGACATGTATTTGAAATATATTCACACTGATTTGATATAGTTTTTGGACTAGGGTGATGTAGCCCTTAGTCGACTGATGTTGTATGACACTATGATGTACTTGTACGCTTACTATGTGGTCTCAATATATGGCAATCGCCGTATTCTCATCATACTTGATGCTTGATTTGGTTATTTATATTTGTGACAAGGGATGTTGTGTGTTTAATATGATGATAACATGAGATGTTATGTACTATTACTATCCTAAAGCGTATGTATTATAACTATGGCCTGACCGACGTAAACCATCTTTTAGAAGATGCCGCCGAAACGTCCAATGCCGATGCCTACCAATGAGGCAGAACTCCAGCAAGTCATCGCTGCTGCCATCGCACAATACGCCGCTTCGCAAGGAGGACCCAGCGGAAGCAGCTTGAACAACAATGGCAACAATAATCCACCTCATGGTAATACTAAGACATTTAGACATACCATGACCTAATTGGATATCTTTAGCAATGATGCTAATGCCGATCGTATGTTATAATGTATGTGCAGGATGCACCTACAAGCAGTTTCTAGACTGCAAACCGGTCAACTTTGATGGCACAGGAGGTGCTGTCGCCTTTGTTCGTTGGGCCGAGAAAACCGAATCTGTTCTTCGCATGAGCAAATGCGCACCAGACCAGCAAGTCACCTATATCTCAGGGCTATTCTTGGATGGAGCCCTCTCTTGGTTGAATCTACAAGTACAGACACTTGGTGAAGCTGCTGCCTACGCGCTAACCTGGACCGAACTGAAGGAACTTATGCACAGGAAGTACTGCTCTCGCGCGGAAATCCAAAGATTGGAAACTAAGTTCTGGCACTTGAAAATGGACGGTCCAAAGATCGCAGAATACGTTCAAAGGTTCCATGACTTATCGCATGTGGTACCCTACATGGTCACTCCGGAGTTCAAGAGGATTGAACGTTTCATTTGGGGATTAGCTCCTCAAATCATAAGCATGGTGACCTCATCCAAGCCTGCGACCATTACTGAGGCGATTGATTTGAGCGTAGCTCTCACTGAGGAGGCGATCCGCCTAAACAAGTTTGGTGATGTTGAGCAAAAGAAGAAAGAGACTCACGTCGATTCATCAGGAGGTGACAAATGGAAGTTCTCGAACTTCAAGCAAGGCGCCAGTGTGGTTGTTAAGAAAGGAGAGCCAAGCACGCCAGCTCAGGATACAGCTGGTGGTAGGAGGAAAGGTAAGGGATATATGGGTGCACATCCCAAGTGCAACTCTTGCCAACGCCACCATTCTGGCTGATGCGGGCCAAAAGTATGTGAAGCATGTGGAAAGACTGGTCACATGAAGGATTCTTGTTGGGCTAGTGGTGCCCGGGGAGGCCAAGGAGGATTTGGGAATAGGAATAATAATCGTGGTGGTATTGGGAATCGCCCACAAGGAAACAATGGAGGTAATGGAAATCGAGGCAACATTGTGAATCAGGCTGGTAATGCGAACCAAAACAAGAACCAAGCTGGAAATGGAGGTGGAAACGGGCAAAGACTTGGATGCTTTAATTGTGGTGATATTGGGCATTTTAAGAGGAACTGCCCAGAGTTGAACCAAGCCCGTGGAAGAGTGTTCCAAATCGAAGCGAGGGAAGCGCGCCAGGACCCCAATGTCGTTACTGGTACGTTCCCTATAAACCAACGCTATGCATCCGTTTTATTTGATACTGGTGCCGATTATAGCTTCGTGTCGTTAGAATTTAAGAATATGCTTGGTTTAGCGGCTAATAAGTTAGATATTCCGTAATCAATCGAATTGGCCAATGGGAAGTTAGTAGAAGCCAACAAAGTTATCAGAGGCTGTGTGATCGAATTAGGAGAGCGTGAGTTTGCTTTGGATCTACTACCAGTCCAGTTGGGAAGCTTCGACGTGGTGGTAGGAATGGATTGGTTATCAGGCAACAAGGCTGAGATAGTTTGTCACGAAAAGGTTGTTCGTATCCCAACCGAAGATAGCGAAACAATTGTGGTTCACGGAGAGAAGCGTGATACGCCGTTAAGAATTATCAGCTGCCTGAAAGCGCGAAAGTGTTTGCAAAAGGGATGTGTTGCCTTCCTGGCACACATTGTGGATAAGAAGGCTGCTGAGCCGAGAATAGAAGACATCCCTGTCGTGAGGGAGTATCCGGAAGTCTTCCCAGAGGACTTACCTGGACTGCCACCTCAGAGACAAGTAGCGTTCCGCATTGACTTAGTTCCAGGCGCCGCGCCTGTGGCTAAGGCACCTTACAGACTTGCTCCGTCTGAGATGCAGGAACTGTCGACACAACTTCAAGAGTTGTTAGACAAGGGATTTATCCGACCAAGCTTCTCGCCTTGGGGAGCTCCGGTCCTGTTTGTCAAGAAGAAGGACGGTAGTTTTCGTATGTGCATCAACTACCGGGAACTGAACAAGCTGACGATCAAGAATAGATATCCTCTGCCAAGAATCGATGATCTATTCGATCAACTGCAAGGCTCATGCTATTATTCAAAGATCGATCTTCGATCTGGATACCATCAGTTAAGGATACAAGAGGAGAGTATCCCAAAGACAGCCTTCAGAACTCGTTATGGACACTACGAGTTCCTTGTTATGCCGTTTGGTTTGACAAACTCACCTGCAGTCTTTATGGACTTGATGAATAGAGTTTGCAAGCCGTACTTGGACAAGTTCGTGACCGTGTTTATCGACGACATCTTGATTTATTCAAGAACAAAGGCCGAGCACGAACAACATCTAAGAGCTATTTTGGAGTTGCTGAAGAAGGAACAGTTGTATGCCAAGTTCTCTAAGTGCGAATTTTGGTTACGTGGAGTCCAATTCCTTGGGCACGTGGTAAATGGAGATGGAATCCACGTGGATCCCACCAAGATCGAAGCGATTAAGAATTGGGAAACGCCAAAGACGCCAACCGAGATTCGACAATTCTTGGGTTTGGCTGGCTACTATCGAAGGTTCATTGAGGATTTTTCAAAAATCGCTCAACCATTGACACTCCTCATGCAGAAAGATAAGAAGTTTGATTGGGAAATCAAACAGGAAGAAGCGTTCCAGATATTGAAGGATAAGCTCTGCAATGCGCCAATCTTAGCACTACCGGAAGGTACAGATGATTTCGTGGTATACTGTGACGCCTCACGTCAAGGATTGGGTTGCGTGTTGATGCAACGGCAGAAGGTTATTGCTTACGCATCGCGTCAATTGAAAGTGCACGAAAAGAACTATACCACACATGATTTGGAACTTGGTGCAGTGGTATTTGCATTAAAGATCTGTAGACACTACCTTTATGGTACAAAGTGTACAATCTTTACAGATCACCAGAGCCTACAGCACATATTCAATCAGAAGGAGCTGAATATGAGGCAAAGACGATGGGTTGAGTTGCTGAACGATTACGACTGCGAGATAAAGTATCATCCAGGGAAGGCGAATGTGGTCGTCGATGCCCTAAGTCGAAAGGAGAGGATCAAGCCCATAAGGGTTAGAGCTTTAGAAATGATTATCTGAACCGACCTTTCCTTGCGCATTCGTGCCGCGCAGAAAGAAGCTCTCAAGGAAGGAAACCTTGAAGAAGAATATCTCCGTGGGATGGAGAAGCTACTGGTGCCAAACGAGGAAGGAACGTTATGTTTTGAGAAGAGGATTTGGGTTCCTTTGTTTGGAGGTTTAAGGAAGGTTATTTTCGATGAAGCTCACAAGTCACGGTACTCTATCCACCCTGGAGCGGATAAGATGTACCAAGATCTCAAAGATTACTATTGGTGGCCTAGGATGAAAGGCGATGTTGCTGTTTATGTGAGCAAATGTTTAACATGCGCTAAGGTTAAAGTCGAATACCAGAAGCCTTCAGGACTTCTGCAACAACCCGAGATTCCCAAGTGGAAATGGGAACAAATCTCAATGGATTTTATTACAAAGTTGCCAAGAACGCCAAGAGGCCATGACACTATTTGGGTAATAGTGGACCGATTAACGAAGTCAGCACACTTCTTACCTATCAGAGAGAAGGATAATACGAGCAAGTTGGCTGAAATTTACATGCGGGAGATCGTTGCACGTCATGGAGTGCCTCTCTCGATCATCTCTGATAGAGACGGAAGGTTTGTGTCAAGGATATGGCAATCCTTCCAAGAAGCTTTTGGCTCACAATTAAATCTGAGCACTGCGTTTCATCCGCAAACTGACGGTCAAAGCGAGCGAACGATACAGACTTTGGAAGACATGCTGAGAGCGTGTGTTATGGATTTGGGCGGTAGCTGGGATAAGCATTTGCCTTTGGTCGAATTTTCATACAACAACAGCTACCACACCAGTATTGGTGTCGCGCCATTCGAAGCCCTTTACGGACGCAAGTGCCGATCACCCCTATGCTAGGCTGACGCAGGTGATAGGCAACTTGCTGGTCCCGAAATCGTCCAAGAGACGACAGACAAGATTGCGCAGATTCTTAAACGCATCGAAGCAGCTCGCCACAAACAGAAGGCCTATGCGGATCCAAACCGGAAACACGTGGAATTTCAAGTGGGAGAAATGGTTTTATTGAAGGTTTCACCTTGGAAGGGTGTGGCACGCTTCGGAAAGCGTGGGAAGTTAAATCCGCCCTACATTGGTCCTTTCAGAATTTTGAAAAGAATAGGACTAGTAGCATACAAGCTGGACTTACCTGTTGAACTGAATGGTGTTCACGATACATTTCATGTATCCAACCTGAAGAAAAGTCCAACTCAAGATGACATTGCCATTCCCATCGACGAGATTCATGTTGACGACACGCTCCATTTCGTTGAAGAACCGGTTGAGGTTACGGATTGGAAAGTAAACAAGACCCGCCGGAGCAGTGTCAAGCTCGTCAAAGTTCATTGGAATGCCAGACACGGTCCTGAGAACACCTGGGAGCGTGAGGACCGGATGAAAGAGAAATACCCCCACCTATTTCCTAAGAACCCTGCATCTACAAGCAGAACTTAAAATTTCGGGACGAAATTTTTCTAACGGGGGGAGAATGTGACAACCCTCACCAAACCAGGTATCCGTACAACTTAATTAATAATTAATTACTGCTTAATTACTGTGCTTGCTTGAACTTGTGAATAAACTGCTACTTGAATACTGATACATGTACTTACTTGCATCGTACTTTACTTGCTGTCACTACATTATTTACATGACTGAACCTTAGTGACAAACATGATGCACAAAAAGCACAGTAGCACTATAGCGGATAACCTATTGAACATGCTGATAAAGCCAGCATCAGGCAGACACTGCCTCTAAGGCCTGTATGGGCCAGAAATATTTTGCTACACTAGTGGTGAGTGTAGGGATATAAGGGTTGTAGAACTGTGTCTCTAGGGATAAGTTACAATGACTGGATGTGCCTAAAACGTACTCTAAGTACAAAATTCAGCACTTTACATAATAATTCAGCTTTTAGCTACCTAATAAAGTGCCAAAACATGAGAAAAATATTACTAGACAGTTTCCAAAGTGTCAGAAATGAGTTGTGTCACTAAAAATGGTATTAACGACACTTTAAGCTTTGTTAAGCACTTTAACGGATTACTATCCAACCGAACTACCGGACTATACCCGGAACCTAAAAATAATGTCATTTTCATTATTTACCTTTTTCTGAGCCAGTTAGGGTCCCTGAATACCCTAACACCCATTGTAACGCGTGACACACAACGAACCGGGTTAAGCACTTAACTAACTTACTTAACCTAACTATTATCCTAACTAACTAGTTGGAATCGGACCAAGACCCCCCCCCCAACCTAATCGGTCACCAAGTGACCCCACTCTTGTCCTAGTTTTGATTATAATATTCATTAGTGCTTAATATCTAGCAAGCATAGTGACCAATGGTTAATACACCTACTAATTGTCTATAAGTATGAGCTTATACACACATGATCATTTCCATCACACAACACAACTCAAAACTCTCTCCCTCTCTCTAAAGAAGCTACGGCCGAACACCACCTTGTGCATACATCTGATTTCGAGTTTAGTTCAAGTCATTCCAATCATCTACAAGTGTTAAGGGTCGCATATAAGGAGTCTTGGTGCAAACGGAAGGCGAAGGACCTCATTCTCTTGCTTTTATCCACCCTATTTGCGCTTAGATTCTTCCCTAGCCTCGAGCTAGTGGTATGTTACTTAAATCACCTACTCGAACTATTTTGAAGTGGTTAATACGATGTGTAACGGTTAAAACTCAAAATCTTACAAGATAATGCTTTAAAGTCTACTAAAAGCACTTAAAAAGATGGTTAAAAGCTTGTAAGTTGTGTAAATGTTGTAGTATTTGATTTGTGTGATTATTTGGACCCGATCTATGTTGTGGTAGCTCGGATCATCATTTAACCCGATTTAGTCATGATCTTGGATTATGACATAAAGCTTGTTTAAGTGTAACAAGGGTTAGAAGGTGAAACTCTACCACACACGAATCATGAACTTGTGTAAAAGTGTTTTAGTTTGTACAATAGTGTTTAAAACTAGTAGATCTACGTATCGACAAGTGGTATTTTCAAAGTACCACGTGTCAAGAGAAAACATATTTTTAAAGACGGATCTTACACTAACAAGAATGGTTTTTAGAACACACAAGTGTGTAAACACTTGTGTAACACAAAGTTTCGACAAAATAACTATTTTTGAAAAAGATGACGAGAAGTTGTAAAGATGGAACTTCCCTAAAAACAAGGTTTTTACAAAATCGGATAGTTTTATGTAAAGATCCACTAAAAGTAATGGGATTTACTTCATAGTTTGAATAAATCACAAGTTCATGAAGTTTATGCGATTTATATATATATATTGACTAGTTTGTGGTTTGAACATTGTTTTGATTGAATGAAAAAATGGTTGGTTTGATTTATAAAAGAAGATGATACGCTTGAAAGCGTGGCCACCTCCAGTTACAGAGGAAACTCTGGCGAAATTTTTCTAAAAACCTAACACTTAGAATTATTTTCACTATAAGTGTTAGAGATACTTGTCGACTTGTTTTCAAACTATGAATTTCGCCACGACTTTATTTACAAAATATCGGAGGTGGGATTTCACAAAATAAAACGTGATACATATATATATTTAGTATATATTTTTCACAACATCACTTGTATAAGTGTTTATTATTATTTTGTGAACTACGTAAATATTATTTTTAGAGTAAAGATAATATTACTAAGTATTATTTTGGGAAAATCACATGTATTAAAATATAATATTTTTGAGGAGAATGTTTATATTTTGGGAGTTAGAAATAAAACATATTAAGTGAGACTTAATAGTGTAATCCGGTATACGAACACACATGTATTAAATCCCCCATCCTTGGGAAGGAGAATGACTACCAAGTATATACAGAAAATAAACACGAAATAGTTTCCTAACTATTTCCCAAAAACTTAAACCATAAAGCTAAGACACGACCATCCGTCTAATAGAGTTAGTACATGTAGGTCGTCATACAGCTGATCGATTTGGAGGCATACTTGGTAGAGACGCACCACTGTGAGTTCATGTCCCCCCTTTCTCTTAACTGTTTTCAGTTTTCTAAACTACGTGGGTGAAATACATGTTACTTTGATTACAAGTACTTTATACATGGTATGGTTAGCGTAAGGAGGTTTACTACTTAGATCATGTGAGTGGGTAGGCGTGAACTGGAGGCCATTAATCCTCATTATAGGACCGAGGGACGTAAGCGGTAGATCTATCTGGGTGTAGCGAGCCCAACCCCAGGTCCAACAGTACGGGCCTCGGGGTGACTTTGTGCCCCGACGCAAAATCGCAAGGTTTGAGTCTTCCTACTTGCACTTCACACATATGAATGGCCTTGCAAACCGTTGGTGATCTCTTTTTCCTTATTTGCTACATACCAGGATTTTTATACATACAAGGTTTATTTACTCACTTACACATGAACTCGCTCAACATTATTGTTGATTTTTCAACTTACATGTATTTCAGGAAATTAAAGATCTGGCGCGGTATGTTATGTTTTCCCGTTGCATAAGGGTTCCAAGGTCATCCCAGTTTAGGAAATGTGACTCTTTCCTGGACAAGTCACAAATCTTAAACTGCGTTTATTTCATGTTGATGTTTATGTTCTTCAAGACAATGTTTTATGTTATGAGGTTGTAAGTCCCTAAGATAATGTTATGTTACTTCAGCTTTTAAAACTTAAATCTATGGATGATCTTGCATGGTTTTATTTCATATAGCTTTGTTATGGTTAAGCTATGGTATTAAGAAGTCACACCAAAATAACCACGCTTCCGCAAAGCCAGGGTGTGACAGCAAACTCAACCATTGTCCATGCTACTTCTACATTTAGACCATCGAACCAGTCGGGTTTTCAATATTCGTCTCTTCCATTTGGACAATCTTCGGGTATAGGGGGAGATGGATATGTAGAAGGATATGAAGATTTTGAGGGTTATGAGGAAGAAGGATATGTATATGGGGGTGATGAAGAACAAGGAGAACTTACTTATGTGCAAGGGCAAACATAAAGAATGCCAAGTGTTGGTGGGATTCCACAACAACAAATTATACCCCAACATATTCGGCCAAGGCCACAAGGGCCACAATTGCAACGTCCTATACCGTTGCAATAAGTTCGTCCGCAAAACGTACAACATCAATTCCAAAGGCCGATTCAACACCCACCGATGCCACAACAACAATTTCAACCACATGTACCACAAGGGCCTATGCAAAGGCCAATGGGTCCTATTCGACCAAGGGTTCAGTTGGGTGTACCAAGAAGACATCTTAGAGAACATGCGAGGGGCATTGAAGCGCATTTTAAGCCGGTAATTACTCACAATCCTTCACCGGTGGTTATTCCTCATAATAATCAAGGGAGGACGTTCGAAGTGAGAACCAACTCATTGCAAAGTTTGCCGAAGTATAAGGGTCTAGCAACGGAGGAGCCTTATTTTCACCTGGAAGCTTATGACTTGATTTGCAACACTCTTGGGAGTCAAGGATTTTCGACCGACGATGTCAAATTGGTATTATTCCAATTTTCTCTAGAAGACAAGGCAAAGAAGTGGTTTTACACTCTACCTTCGGCATCTATCTATACATGGGCAAAGTTGCAACAAATATTTTTAGATGAATTTTACACCGCTCAGAAGACCAATGATGCAAGGAAGGTGTTGAGGAGTTTTCAACAACAACAAGGTGAATTATTTCATGAGGCCTTTGAGCATTTCAACATGATGATCAAGAATTGCCCTCACCATGGGATTGAACTTTGGGAATTGATGAACGCTTTCCATGAGGGGTTGAGTGCCGAAGATGCTCGCGATTTAATGTCTATTACCAGTGGTTCTTTTGGTACAAACTACGACCATGACGATTGGGAGTTTTTGGAGCAAATGGCAATTACATCAAAAAGAAAAGCTCAAGCATCAAGGAGAGCACGACTGACCATTACCCGGACCAAAGTGCATGTGGTAGACGATGGTAATATTCAAACCTCTAACCAAATTTATGATGTTTGTGCTATTTGCAATGAGATAGGACATGCGGCTGAAAATTGCCAAGGAGGTGAAGGGCAATATGAAGAGGTTCATGCGGTGCAAGGGCAAGGAGGGGGTGGTAGAAACTTCAATATGAATTCTAACACTTACCACCCCGGGTTGAGAAATCACCCAAATTTTCGGTACGGGAATCCCTCAAATCAAGCAAACCTGAATTTTCAAGGAAGTCAAGGTAACTTTGGTTCGCGCCAACCTTACAATAATCAAAGTGGATATCGAGGTGGGAATAATCAAGGGTACCAAAGACAATATCAAACGGGTCAAGAACAAGGGGGGTCTTCGGGTGGAAATGAGATGATGGAAATGTTAAAGAGCATGCAAGCGGAGATGCAAAAGAGAAATCAAATGGATGATGCACGCATACAAAAGGATGAAGCCCGTGATAAAGCAATTCAAACCTTGACCACCCAAATGGGTCAACTCGCAACCGAAGTGGCGGACTTGAAAAAAAATAAAGGTCAATTACCAAGCGACACTAAGGTAAACCCGTCTCATAATACTTCTAGAGGTAACAATGTTAATATTCATCATGTAAGTGTTTTGAGAAGTGGGAAAGAGTACAGAACCAATCCTTCACCGGATTTGGTTGATGGGGTGGTTGAAGACATAACGGGTCAAGAAAGTGAGGAAGAAAATGAAACAGCTAAAAATTCTCCTAAAAAACCCAATTTTGAAAAACCCGAAATTAATATAGAAAAAGAAAATAAAAATGAGGATGGGGGATCTAGTCAAGTACCATTTCCCTCGGCTTTATTAGATCCGGGTAAGAAAAAATTTATTTCAAAACGGGGTCCTCAAAAGGAAGAAATGTGGGAGGTGTTTAAACAAGTTAAAATCAATCTTCTTCTACTTGAAGCAATAAAACAGGTACCCGGTTACGCCAAGTTTTTGAAAGAATTGTCTACTCAAAAGAGGCAACAAAAAGTGCCTAAATTGCTTGACTTGACGGAGCAGGTAAGCGCGGTTTTGAAAGGAGATCTTCCTCCTAAGCTACAAGATCCGGAAACGCCTCTTATTAATATTCAAGTGGGAAATTTTCAAACTTCGAGGGCGTTACTAGATCTTGGAGCCGGAGTAAGTATCTTACCAGGGGGGTTATATGACCAATACGACTTTGGTCCATTGAAACGGGTCGAGACAACGGTGGTATTAGCCGATTTGTCTCATAAACTTCCTCGGGGAATTGTACGGGATGTGATAGTTAAAGTTAATGAATTTTATTATCCCGTGGATTTTCTTGTGTTAGACTACTCATCAGCGGACCCAATTCAACAACAAAATGTTATCTTGGGTCGGCCGTTTTTGAACACCGCACATGCCGTTATTAACTGTCGATATGGTACGGTCGACATGACATTCGGTAATAGAAAAATGAGATTAAATGTTTTTACTAACGGTGCTAATGTTTAAAACTAAACACAAGAAACTTGTGTTAGGTTCCTAGGAAGGTTATAGTCTAGGTCAAAGCATTACTAATAACCTAATTCCCTATAACCATTGGCTCTGATACCAACTTTTCTGTCACACCCCGACCACGTAAAGAAACTAGACGTGGCGGAAACGTCGGGGAGTGTTGTAACAGAATTATTGTTTCATAACCATGGCATAAATAATTTCGTTTTATTGAATAAATTAACTCATTGTTTTAATACAATCAAATAAGTACAACTATGATCTTCCAAGTTTTAAAGTCGCTAAGGCACGAGTCCATCCTAACTGTAGCGTGTATCAACAATCATCATAAGACGGCACCTGAAACATATGTAAAAATAGGTACGTCAACATAAAAATGCCTGTGAGATACATAGGTTTTGTGAATATAGGATTCATGACTTATAAGTTTAGAAAATGTTGTTTAACAAAAGTCAGTCATGATCCTTGTAGATTGATTTGTTTTGTAAATCGCTTGAAAAACAATAAGTTCAGATGATATGTATAAATAAGAGAATAATGTATGGTTAAATGTATAACCAAGTAAAATGAGTTGTATAAAGTAAATTGTTTGTAAACCAAAGTCTTCTAAGAGAATCGTATTACTTGTGTAAAATAAATAGGTCCAAATTGAATGATTCAAATAACGCTACGATATGTAATACCATACAAACACTTATATATAGGAAGTACCAGCGGCGTATCCACCATGCTTGTATCATATTACATACGCCTCGTTACTCAAGTCACTTACTCAAACCAAACCGCCAATATAGAATGTTCATGTTTAAACCAATAGTCCAATATTATTTTATAACCCAAGCTAAATGTAAACCATGTAATGTGTAAACAAAAGTTATGTTCTGTAATATAATGTAAGGTTAAACGAATAACCTTATACTAGCATATCAAAAGTATACTTTGGATTTGTAAGTAACATATTAAACTATGTTTTGGTTTTGTAAATAACATATCAAAATATGCTTTGGATGATTAACAAAATATATGTTGGTTTTGTACAATACCACACATGAGAGTATATCAAACTATACTTTAAAAGTGTGATTTAAGAATTCATTCAGACCTAGTGCATCAAAATACACCTTTGAGACTATAAGGATACCACAAAGGCAATCCCTATTTGGATGGAGAAACAAATTGGTTTCAGACATTCCATGACAACAGGAATGAGGTGTCTAGTCCTATAGCGCTATATCATACTAACAACCGGTCTGGTGAACATAAAATAAGTACAATTCAACAATTTATTTTATGTTCTTTGAGAAATCAATGTTTAAACCATAGATAGTCATTTAGTTTGTCAAATGATAAGTATTAACATGTATATTCAATTATACTTTGAAATCATGAAAATAACAGATAGGTACAAATGCTTCACCCCAAAACAGTTTGGAAAACAGTAAAATATGGGAACTATGTACTCACTTGAGATTGCTCAGAAGTCCTAAGATAACCACCAAGCAATGCTAGAGATCACGAAATCAAACGGCACCTAATATAGGTAACTATGTTAATAACCCGGACCTAAATCGGAGGATCGGATAGAATGAGGGTTCGTAAACCAAACGAGTATGGAGACTCATGTAATATGGTTTAACAAAGCCTACATACTAAATGAAACCTAACATAAGTGCTTTTGACCCATCGCGACCCATTAAGGTAGCTTATGCTGCTTTAACGCGTCGTGCGCGCAAAAACGCACTTGAGTCGTCTAACTAGCCCTTTGACAAGTGTTATATGCCTAAACATGTTACATAATCAGTTATGTGACAAAATTTTAGGTTACGTATGCTTAATTACCAATTATACATGAAAAGGGTATTCTGGTAATTTACCTAAGGCATATAAACTACCTAGCATACCACTACTCAAACGATGTGACCATAGGGTATAACCTCGGAAGGCTATTCCCTATATACAATGGTCACCTAAGGTATTTGGTCGGATCCTAATGATCGACCAACTGGGTCGGGTTCGAAGGTATAAGCGATTTATTAGATCGCTTACCCTTACGACCCTAGACAAGGTGGTAATCAGTAGGCTTAGTCACAAGGGACTATAACCATCGTGATTACAATCAGGTTGCGAAGTTCAAACGAACTTCGCATTGACCATAAACTGGTCAACACAGAAAGTCAAACAAAGTTTGACTTTCAGACTCGAAAAGCAATAAAAGAACGAAGTAATACTTACGAAGGGTCCCCGAATGCTAATCGTGATCCAAGTAGCTCAGGTATGAAACAATGGTTTCAACTTAGAGCTTCTAAGATCAGATTCTTGTGGGTTTAGAAGTGAAGTGGGTTGGGTATTTATAGGATTTTCCGAATCGTTAGGATCGTTTCTTGGAAAATGTGATCGAATCTTGTGCGTACACTTGTTGGAATGTTATGGTGACTAAAAATGGCCCCTAATGAGCTGAAGGGACAACTGTGAGTGTGTGGTTGTGAGTTAAACAGCTGGAATCTGCTGAGTATTTGATCTGATCTGATCTGGGACACTGACGCGGGCCGCGTAAGGATACACACATATCTTACGGGGGCCGCCTGGCCATGTCTGATCAGAACCAAGTTTCAGAAATGACAGTTTTGGTCCCTGTTGGTGTTAAAGGCTATTTCCGACATGTTTAAGGCCCGTTAAGCCAACGTTAAGGCCTTAAAATGATGCCTAAACATTGTGGACATGAAACATGCTCAAAAATATGTCGGATGTCAGTTCGTTTGGTCGTACGAACCCGATGTTCGCTTAATTACGACGGAATGCGCATAAGCGCGAAAAACGATCCAAATGACGCGACGAATGGATTTTTCTTATGCCAAACACTAAAATAAAATATTTTAGTTCTTACATAAATTTTTGGATGTCCGGATGTATTCAGAACGTAAGTTATGCGCGAAAATGCAAACTTGTGCACTCTTTGACGCTTTTAGTCCCTGAATGACCCAAAAGTTTATTTTAGCACACCGTACCCCTCCAAGCCTATTTCTAAGCTATGTAAAGGATATTTATGGTATGTTTAACTTATGGTCATGTTCCAGAATGTTCGTTACAGTTCAAATTGGCATATTTTCGCAGTTTGTCAAGTTTAGTCCCTGTAAACGAATTAACTTGTGTTTGCCATACCAAAGCCTTCAAAACTTATTTATAAGTTATTTAAAGGTTATTTAAGGTATGTTAAGCCTATTTCACTATTCCGGAGTGTTCATTGGATTAAACTGGTTATATTTACGCATCAGGGCGCGTATAACCCTCCAGAAAGCGATTTAAAGCTTAAATTCAAACAAGAGTTGATATGTGCAAACGATACACATATTTTTACAAATCACAAGTATGAAATACAATATTTCATTGGTTTGGCAGTTGTTTGATGGTTGAAGTGACACAGGTGTCACAGTCTCCCCTACTTTAGGGAATTTCATCCCGAAATTTAATTCTAGAGGAAACTTGTGAAGACAGCTGTGACGGTTTCGCCTTCTAATAGATCCATTGAACCCTTAAGTAAAACTCTGGGCCATGTTAGGACTCTTAGCGAATTTGTTAACCCTCAAAGTGAATTCCTTGTGGTAGTAAAACATGGAATTTTTGAACTGCGGACAGAAGAACGTTTCTTATGAAGACTTATCATAGGAAACTTGTATGTGCTAGAAATCAGAATTCGGGAGTGTAAGATAAAATGACATCGGTTAAGGTCCAAGACTTCTCCCGTATCATTATTCTCGTCACTATAGGTCTTAACACATGACAAAACTTCTTGTGGTTTCTGTGCACTGAATTTCCATAATTATGTAGGCCTCCATAATTACGTAATTCCTTGCACAGTCCGCACAGTTCATTTCATAATGCGTAGAGGAAAAATCAATTGAATAAACATGAAGCTACTCGACTAGACCACCAAAGGATCCTTTCAATTAGATCAACGAACGATCTTTTTAACTATATCAACACATGATCTTCTTAACTAGACCGTCGTACGATCTCCTTAAATAGATCACTTAAGGGATCTTTTTAATTATATCATCACATGATATTTCTAATCAGATTTTCAAATTAATCTGTTTAACTAGACCACCCAAGGGGTCCAATTATAGAATAGTACTTTAAAACCCAAGGGACTTGACCACAACGTAGAAGTCCATTAAGGATTTAAGATAGTAACTTTTGGATATCCTACTATGAATCTCTCGTATGAAATATGAAAGATTCTATGAGGATTTGGATAGATCACAAAACATACATGAAAACATATAAGCACATAAACACATAATTAGTTAGCTTGATTCTTTAATTTGTTGTCTTTGAGCATGGATAACTAAAGCACATCAGGAATCCAATCCATGGATTTCATTTGGCACTTTAAGCATTTTCAAGGATCCATCTATAAAGATAGAAGGATTTTCAATAAGATTTTGGCTTTGTTTCTTAAAAGAAACGAGTGTTAAAGGTTCTTAGGGAGATCACTTGTGATCATAAAATGACAGAACCATACGAGTAGTTTGTCTTTGGGTTGACATCATAAGGTTGCATCAAGCATTCACACAAACGCATAAATTTTTATAGAAATAAAAACAATAAATCTTTATTTATGTAACAACCGAATTGTCTTGAAGTGTCAAAAGATAACAACCAAGGAAATACAAAACACTAATTGTTCACTGCTGCATCATTGTTTCCGTTTGCCTCATTGATGTTGAACACTCGTCCACGCGCTGGAGGTGCGTTAACAAGTCTTGGGCAATTGTTCCTGTAGTGAGTAAGGTCACCACAGTTATAACATGACCCCGGAGGGAACCGTGCTTGAACAGCAGCAGAGTTTGCAGTAGCTTGATTTGCATAACGACAAACATTGATCAAATGTCCCAACCGCCCACAGTGGGTACATTTGTGACACTGCTCTTGCTCCAAATGATGACGGTTGCACTTGTTGCACAAAGGTGTGGTACCAACATAGTTTTGTCTTTTACGAGGTTGTGGTGGCTGGTTTGGTGCAACCTGTTTGTCTTGAGCAGTTACAGTGTAGTTTTGAGAGGCTTTGCGCTTCTTATTCTTGGACACCTCAGCATTTTCTTCCTTTGGTTCCACTTGAGCAGTCTTGTTAGATGGTCTTGAGTTGCCCTTCCGAAACAGCTTGCGCTTCCTGATATGGGATTCAGTCAGAGTGGCAGACAATTCAATGGCTTGTCTGACAGTAGTAGGGTTGCTGCCAGTAACAATATCCTGAACTACGTTAGGAAGACCATCAATGTATTTCTCAATCGCCTTATCTAGAGGCGTAACCATAGTAGGGCATAACAAGCTCAATTCTTCATAGCGGTCAATATAAGCTCGATGTTCCCCACTGTCTTGATTCAAATCATCAAATTCCCTTTCTAGAGCCCTTAGCTCATGACGAGGATAGAATTCCTTCATCATAAGAGCCCTAAGCTCAGCCCAAGTCTGTGCTAATGTAACCTCAGCACCGCGGTCTCTCATAACCCCGTTCCACCATGTAAGAGCCCTCTTCTGAAACACACTTGAAGAAAACTCGACCTTTCGATTTTCAGGACACTGAACGTGACGGAAAGTATTCTCAATGCTCTCGAACCATTGAAGAAGCCCAGTTGCTCCCACAGAACCACTAAAATTAAGCGGTTTAGCCGAGTTAAAATTCTTGAAATTGCATGGAGCATTGTTGTTGTTGATGGCTTGCATCATTTGAGCATAAAGATTTGGGAAGGCAACAGCCATTTGCTGCGCGATGATTTCCGCCAGTTCGGCATTCACCATCTGATTGTCGCGTCGAGGAGGCATTCTAAAAGAGGAAACATGAAAGGAAACGAGTGAGAGAATTAGACGAAAAGAATAAGATGAAACAAATCTGATGAAAGCAAGGATAGTGGTCATTTGTTTGTTACTACAAAGCAACAAACGACCCCGGTGATTAATCAAAGTTAAATAGGTCAAATATAATGTATCGCGAAGACATGCTCGCCTATAAGTGGACACTCACCCCAAGAGCTCCCAGGTAAGAGTGACTGGTCCGATTATGTGGATTTGTACGAACACTCTAGCCTTAGACAGAAAACTCAGGGTACAGGCACCCACCCTTCCAATTTGCACGTGTTCACATTATTTAGACCAACTTTGACGGGATTTTGAAAACTTAGAGGGTTCAAAACCATATAATAAATCATCCTAGAACAGATGATTAGTTTTCAAAGCGGGATAGAAATTTATGTTCTTATTGTGGTTGTCACTTAAGAATAAGTGACGGTATTGTTTTAAAACTAAACACAAGAAACTTGTGTTAGGTTCCTAGGAAGGTTATAATCTAGGTCAAAGCATTACTAATAACCTAATTCCCTATAACCATTGGCTCTGATACCAACTTTTCTGTCACACCCCGACCACGTAAAGCAACTAGACGTGGCGGAAACGTCGGGGAGTGTTGTAACAGAATTATTGTTTCATAACCATGGCATAAATAATTTTGTTTTATTGAATAAATGAAGTCATTGTTTTAATACAATCAAATAAGTACAACTATGATCTTCCAAGTTTTAAAGTCGCTAAGGCACGAGTCCATCCTAACTGTAGCGTGTATCAACAATCATTATAAGACGGCACCTGAAACATATGTAAAAATAGGTACGTCAACATAAAAATGCCTGTGAGATACATAGGTTTTGTGAATATAGGATTCATGACTTATAAGTTTAGAAAATGTTGTTTAACAAAAGTCAGTCATGATCCTTGTAGATTGATTTGTTTTGTAAATCGCTTGAAAAACAATAAATTCAGATGATATGTATAAATAAGAGAATAATGTATGGTTAAATGTATAACCAAGTAAAATGTGTTGTATAAAGTAAATTGTTTGTAAACCAAAGTCTTGTAAGAGAATCGTATTACTTGTGTAAAATAAATAAGTCCAAATTGAATGATTCAAATAACGCTACGATATGTAATACCATACAAACACTTATATATACGAAGTACCAGCAGCGTATCCACCATGCTTGTATCATATTACATACGCCTCGTTACTCAAGTCACTTACTCAAACCAAACCACCAATATAGAATGTTCATGTTTAAACCAATAGTCCAATATTATTGTATAACCCAAGCTAAATGTAAACCATGTAATGTGTAAACAAAAGTTATGTTCTGTAAAATAATGTAAGGTTAAACGAATAACCTTATAGTAGCATATCAAAAGTATACTTTGGATTTGTAAGTAACATATTAAACTATGTTTTGGTTTTGTAAATAACATATCAAAATATGCTTTGGATGATTAACAAAATATATGTTGGTTTTGTACAATACCACACATGAGAGTATATCACACTATACTTTAAAAGTGTGATTTAAGAATTCATTCAGACCTAGTGCATCAAAATACACCTTTGAGACTATAAGGATACCACAAAGGCAATCCCTATTTGGATGGAGAAACAAATTGGTTTCAGACATTCCATGACAACAGGAATGGGGTGTCTAGTCCTATAGCGCTATCTCATACTAACAACCGGTCTGGTGAACATAAAATAAGTACAATTCAACAATTTATTTTATGTTCTTTGAGAAATCAATGTTTAAACCATAGATAGTCATTTAGTTTGTCAAATGATAAGTATTAACATGTATAATCAATTATACTTTGAAATCATGAAAATAACAGATAGGTACAAATGCTTCACCCCAAAACATTTTGGAAAACAGTAAAATAGGGGAACTATGTACTCACTTGAGATTGCTCAGAAGTCTTAAGATAACCACCAAGCAATGCTAGAGATCACGGAATCAAACAACACCTAATATAGGTAACTATGTTAATAACCCTGACCTAAATCGGAGGATCGGATAGAATGAGGGTTCGTAAACCAAACGAGTATGGAGACTCGTGTAATATGGTTTAACAAAGCCTACATACTAAATGAAACCTAACATAAGTGCTTTTGACCCATCGCGACCCATTAAGGTAGCTTATGCTGCTTTAACGCGTCGTGCGCGCAAAAACGCACTCGAGTCGTCTAACTAGCCATATGACAAGTGTTATATGCCTAAACATGTTACATAATCAGTTATGTGACAAAAGTTTAGGTTACATATGCTTAATTACCAATTATACATGAAAAGGGTATTCTGGTAATTTACCTAAGGCATAAAAACTACCTAGCATACCACTACTCAAACGATGTGACCATAGGGTATAACCTCGGAAGGCTATTCCCTATATACAATGGTCACCTAAGGTATTTGGTCGGATCCTAATGATCGACCAACTGGGTCGGGTTCGAAGGTATAAGCGATTTATTAGATCGCTTACCCTTACGACCCTAGACAAGGTGGTAATCAGTAGGCTTAGTCACAAGGGACTATAACCATCGTGATTACAATCAGGTTGCGAAGTTCAAACGAACTTCGCATTGACCATAAACTGGTCAACGCAGAAAGTCAAACAAAGTTTGACTTACGGACTCGAAAATCAATAAAAGAACAAATGAATACTTACGAAGGGTCCCCGAATGCTAATCGTGATCCAAGTAGCTCATGTATGAAACAATGGTTTCAACTTAGAGCTTCTAAGATCAGATTCTTGTGGGTTTAGAAGTGAAGTGGGTTGGGTATTTATAGGATTTCCCAAACCGTTAGGATCGTTTCTTGGAAAATGTGATCGAATCTTGTGCGTACACTTGTTGGAATGTTATGGTGACTAAAAATGGCCCCTAATGAGCTGAAGGGACAAGTGTGAGTGTGTGGTTGTGAGTTAAACAGCTGGAATCTGCTGAGTATTTGATCTGATCTGATCTGCTCAGGGACACTGATGCGGGCCGCGTAAGGATACACACATATCTTAGGCGGGCCGCCTGGCCATGTCTGATCAGAACCAAGTTTCAGAAATGACAGTTTTGGTCCCTGTTGGTGTTAAAGGCAATTTCCGACATGTTTTAGGCCCGTTAAGCCAACGTTAAGGCCCTAAAATGATGCCTAAACATTTTGGACATGAAACATGCTCAAAAGTATGTCGGATGTCAGTTCGTTTGGTCGTACGAACGCGATGTTCGCTTAATTACGACGGAATGCGCATAAGCGCGAAAAACGATCCAAATGACGCGACGAATGGATTTTTCTTATGCCAAACACTAAAATAAAATAATTTAGTGCTTACATAAATTTTTGGATGTCCGGATGTATTCAGAACGTAAGTTATGCGCGAAAATGCAAACTTGTGCACTTTTTGACGCTTTTAGTCCCTGAATGACCCAAAAGTTTATTTTAGCACACCGTACCCCTCCAAGCCTATTTCTAAGCTATGTAAAGGATATTTATGGTATGTTTAACTTATGGTCATGTTCTGGAATGTTCGTTATAGTTCAAATTGGCATATTTTCGCAGTTTGTCAAGTTTAGTCCCTGTAAACGAATTAACTTGTGTTTGCCATACCAAAGCCTTCAAAACTTATTTCTAAGTTATGTAAAGGTTATTTAAGGTATGTTAAGCCTATTTCACTATTCCGGAGTGTTCATTGGATTAAACTGGTTATTTTTACGCATCAGAGCGCGTATAACCCTCCAGAAAGCGATTTAAAGCTTAAATTCAAACAAGAGTTGATATGTGCAAACGATACACATATTTTTACAAATCCCAAGTATGAAATACAATATTTCATTGGTTTGGCAGTTGTTTGATGGTTGAAGTGACACAGGTGTCACAATAGCCGACTTGAAAGATATTAGTCCATCCATTGTAATGCATAAAATCATTACAAGTGAAGATGCGAAGCCAACCCGTGAAACACAAAGAAGGTTGAACCCGAACTTGAGAGAAGTGGTCAAGAAAGAAGTGATCAAATGGTTGGATGCGGGAATCTTTTATCCCATTTCAGACAGTGCGTGGGTAAGTCCGACTCAGGTAGTGCCTAAAAAGGCCGGTATTTAGGTAATTAAGGATGAACAAGGCGAGAAAATTGCCACCCGACCGGTCACCAGCCGTTTGAGATTATGTGTGATGCTAGCGACAGGACCATTGGAGCGGTTTTGGGTCAAAGAGTTGATAAGATGCCGGTGGTGATTTATTATGCAAGTAAAACTTTGTCCGAGGCGCAACTGAATTACACCACAACCGAGAAAGAATTATTAGCGGTGGTGTATGCCTTGGACAAGTTTAGATCATACATTTGGGGGAGCAAGGTGATCGTGTATTCGGATCATAGCGCGGTCTGATATTTAATGGAAAAGAAAGATGCAAAGTCTCGGTTGATTCGTTGGGTGCTTTTGTAGCAAGAGTTCGATCTAGAGATTCGGGACAAAAGGGGTGTGAAAATGTTGTTGCGGATCATTTGTCCCGGATCCCATTGGAGGGTGCTGATGACCAGAGTGAAATTAATGAACGGTTTCCCGATGAGCAATTGTTAGCCGTTTCTACTTTCGTTGCACCTTGGTATGCCCACTACGTGAATTATTTGGCCAAGGGGGCAATTCCGAATCATTGGACGAAAAAGAGACGACAACAATTTTTAAGTCAAGTGAAACAATATATTTGGGATGAACCGGATTTGTTCAAAATTGGACCCGATCAAGTGATAAGAAGGTGTGTTCCCGAAACTGAAGTACTAGAGATTTTGACCCATGCACATTCGTTGGCATGTGGAGGGCACTTTAGTGGGAACAAGACGGGTTACCGGGTGTTATGATGTGGGTTTTATTGGCTTACAATTTTCAAAGATTCTTGCAAGTTTGCCCGGAATTGCATCAATTGTCAAAAAGTTGGAAGCATATCAAAGCCGGACGAAATGCCTTTACAACCAATTTTGGTGGTTGAGGTGTTTGATGTTTCGGGAATAGATTTCATGGGTCCGTTTCCTAACTCGAATGGGTTCTTGTACATATTGATTGCAGTAGATTATGTGACAAAGTGGATAGAAGCTATCGCTACAAGGACCAACGATCATTCCGTTGTATGTAAGTTTGTGCAATCCAACATCTTCGCTCGATTCGGTGTGACAAGGGTAATAATAAGTGAAGGCGGTTCACATTTTAAGAATTTTAATTTTGGGAAATTGCTAAAAAGATATAATGTGAATCACCGCGTGGCTACACCGTACCATCCGCAAACAAGTGGACAAGTTAAAGTGTCCAACCGTCAAATTAAAGAGATTCTCATGAAGACGGTACAAACGGATAGAAAAGATTGGTCAAGTAAACTTGACGATGCATTGTGGGCATATCGGATGGCCTACAAAACTCCAATTGGTACCACCCCTTATCGGATGGTGTATGGGAATGGGTGCCATCTACCAATGGAGTTAGCACATCGAGCGCATTGGGCTATAAAAACTGTTAATGCGGATTATGATGAAGCGGGTCGAGTAAGGAAGTTGCAGTTGAATGACATTGAGGAGATTAGATGAAGCCTATGAATGTGTATCCACATACAAAGACAAACTGAAGAAAGTTCATGATGCGAAGCTAAAGAAGAAGAACTTCGAAGTGGGTCAAAAGGTGTGGTTGTATAATTTGAGGTTGAAAATGTTCGCTGGTGAATTCAAAAGCAAATGGATGGGTCCTTACGTCATCCGAAGAGTGGGAAGATTTGGTGATGTCGATATACAATACGAACAAACCAATAAGCAACAAACGGTGAACGGGCATCAGCTCAAACGGTATTTGGAAGGCAACGACATCAACAATCTTGAGCTTAACAAAGTGGGTTACATCTTACGCCCATTGGATGATGTCACACCCCGACCACGTAGAACCTACAAAACGTGGCGGAAACATCGGGGAGTGTTGTAACAGAATCATTGTTTCATAACACATGGAACTTGAAATATTGTTTTATTGATTAAAAGAGTTACAATGTCTTGACAATCAAAGAAACATAACAAAATAACTAGTCTTGCATCTTTTATTGTCACTAAGGCCCATGTCCGCCTAAGTGTATCTTGATCAATCCTATGCTTCATTTCCTTAAACACATGTGAAAATAGGTACGTCAGCATAAAAATGCCGGCGAGTACATAGGTTTTGTGAAAATTAGATTCATGACATCTATTTAAGAAAATGTTTAGTCATGAACCTTGTAATTTGCTTTGTCTTTGTAAATCATTTGAAAAACAATAAGTTCAGATGATACGTATAAATAAGAGAATAATGCATGGTTAAATGAATAACCATGTAAAAATGAGTTTGTATAAGTTAAGTTGTTTGTAAAACAATGTATTGTGAAAAGTATGTTATTTGTATAAAATGTTATATGTCTAAATTGAAATGATTTCAAATAACGCAACGATATGTAATACCATACAATCACTTATATATAGGAAGTACCAGCGGCGTATCCACCATGCTTGTATCATATTACACACGCCTCGTTACTTAAATCACTTACTCAAACCAAACCACCAATATAAGATGTCTATGTTTAAACCAATTGTCAAAAGTCCTTGTATAAACCATGTCAAATGTTGATAGTCCAAAAGTAGTCAAGTAATGTGTAACAAATGTTTATGCATGGCTAGTGAAATGCATCAACTAAACCATAGCTGAAATGCACAAAACAAAGTATTGAAGTAAAACTTGGTTTAAATCAAAGTTATGTTTTGTAAAATATATGCATGCTATACTGAATATGAACATTTATGCGGTATTGTAAAAATTCATACATCCAAGCCTTGCGACAGTCGGATAACTATGTAAAAATGAGTTATCAAAAGAATATGTATTCGGATTCGGTCATTCCTTACGTCCAAACAAACCCGAGATTTCAGGAATGGGATTTGTCAAGTCCTATGGTACCACTACCTACTACCGAGCGGCGTGATCGGTGTTAATGAATGTATAGTATAGTTTAAACAAACCAAATGTCATACCAAAATGTAAGCATGTTTTATGAAGATAATGTACCTAGTATGCTAGAGTAAACATACAAGGTAGAGCTGTAAAAAAATGTGTCCATATGTTACTGGAACATATGCAACAGAGATGCAATGTAAAATAATGTACTAAGCATGTACTAAATGGACATACATAGCATGTGATGTGATGTGATGTAAAACAATGTACTAAGTATGCACACAATGGACATGCATAGCATAAAATGTAATGAAATCATGTACTAATAGTGTACTAATGAACATAGCATGTATATAATGTGAAAACATGAAAAGCATGAAAGTAACAAGTAGGCACATGTGTTCCACCCCAAAATGTTCGGAAAACAGTAAAAGAGGGGTCTATGTACTCACTTGAGATTGCTCAGAAGTCCTAAGATAACCACCAAGCAATGCTAGAGATCTCGGAATATCAAACGACACCTAATATAGGTAACTACATTAATAAACCGGACCTAAATCGGAAGATCGGATAGAATGAGGGCTTGTAAACCAAATGAGTATGGGAACTCATGTAGTATGGTTTAACAAAGCCTACATACTAAATGAAACCTAACCTAAGTGCTTACGACCCATTACGACCCGTTTAGGTAGCTTATGCTACTTTAACGCGTCGTTCGCGTAAAACGCGTTCGGACCGCCTAACTAGTCCTATGACAAGTAACATATGCCTTAACATGTCTAATATTGTTGTCAAATCAGTTTAGATGTCAAAAGTTATGTTACATATGCTTAAAATGAATTTTGGCGTCAAAAGGGCATTTTGGTAATTTACCTAAGGCATATAAGCTACCTATCATACAACTACTTAAACGAAGCGACCATAAGGTATAACCTCGGAAGGTTATTCCCTATATACTATGGTCACCTAATGTGCTTGGTCGGATCCTAATGATCGACCAAACGGGTCGGGTTCGAAAGTATAAGCGATTGTTTAAATCGCTTACCTTACGACCCTATATAAGCACTAAACTAAAAGTGACGAGCTAAGCATGTTAAAACATGCTTAACTAAGTTTAGAAAACAGGTTTAGTATCAAAACAAACGGTTTTGATACCCATAAGTAGTTTGGTTACAAAATACGCAAGAATACGTATCCTGACCGAAACTACGGCTCGTCACTGAGCCTAGATAACGTGGTAATCAGTAGGTATAGTCACAAAGGACTATAACCATCGTGATTACAATCACGTTGCGAAGTTCAAACGAACTTCGCATTGACCATAAGCTGGTCAATGCAGAAAGTCAAACAAAGTTTGACTTTCAGACTCGAAAAGCAATAAAAGAACGAAAGAATACTCACGTAGGGTCCCCGAATGCTAATCTAGATCAAAATAGCTCAGGTATGAAACAAAGGTTTCAACTTAGAGCATTTGAGATCAGATTCTAGTGAGTTTAGAGGTTGGATGGCAAGGGGTATTTATAGTGAATGGTCCACCATTAGGATCGTTTGTCGAAATACGTGCCTTAATCTCATCCGTACATGTGTCGGAACCTTATGGTACCCAAAAAGGCCACTCACCATAAGAGTTTGACACTTGGCACTTGACCTTTGGAGAGTGTTAAGGGCTGTTAAAAGATGAAAAAAAACGTTTTGCTGCATCTGGCCCCTGTTTACGGACCTAGTTTGGCAGATTTACAGTTTCAGTCCCTGCAACCTCAAAACTTGGTTTTCGATGCGTTTTTTTTGACACGTTTAAGCCCTGTTAACCCCATTTCAAAGCTCTAAAATGAAGTTAAAGTATAGGGAACTTAAAATGTGTTCAAAAATATCTCGGGTGTCGGTTCGTTTAGCCGTACGGTTACGTTGTTCGGTTAATTACGACGGAATGCGCATAAGCGCGAAAAATGATCCAAATGGCGTGACGAATGGATTTTTCTTATGCCAAACACTAACATAAAATATTTTAGTGCTTAAATAAATTTTTGGATGTCCGGATGTATTCAGAACGTAAGTTATGCACGAAAATGCAAACTTGTGCACTTTTTGACGCTTTTAGTACCTGAATGAGCCAAAAGTTTATTTTAGCACACCGAACCCCTCAAAGCCTATTTCTAAGCTATATAAAGGATATTTAAGGTGTGTTTAACTTATGGTCATGTTCTGGAATGTCTGTTACAGTTCGAATTGGCATACTTTCGCAGTTTGTCAAGTTTAGTCCCTGTAAGCGAATTAACTTGTTTTTGCCATACCAAAGCCTTCAAAACTTATTTCTAAGTTATGTTGTAACACCCCAAAAATGGGTTTGGTAATTTAAACCCGGTTAATATAAAGGAACGGGTAAAAAATACCGTTAGGGGTAAAAGTGAACCCGTAAATAAATATCAACTAGGAAATTATGTTAAGACATTAAAGTATGCAAATGGATACTTAACCATATATATTTAAGACTTAATACTTGAGGGACCAAATGTGCATAAGTTGAAAGTGGAATAATGAAAGTTAAAATATCTAAACACAACACATACATCAGACGTATGTGTGTGTGTTCGACATAGGTGAAGCAAGAAGAACAAAACCCTAATTACTACTAATCCATCAAATTAGAAGAGAAATTGAAGTGTAAATCGATGCATGTATCCAGATTTATGATCCTCTAAGTGTGCTCAACATCAAGTAAGTTGAATTTTATGCTTTAGTGATGTTTAATGATATGGGTTATGTGTAATCCATGGATGTATTGCGAAATTAAGCATGAATGTTAGTTAATTTCAACATAAGGAAGTCGTAATGTGCTTGATTTTGACTATATTGATGGTTTGATAAGAAACCCATTTGAAATTGTGAGGATATGATTAGTGATGATGATGTATGTGTTAATTCTTGATATAGTTTGATGAGTAAGGTTAATATATGCATAATGATGTCATAATAATCTGAATATTTGAAGAATTCATGTGTTGGTGATGTTTTGCCATGACTTTAGAAAAGATTTTGTAGAGATGTGCTTAATAGGCTTGTACATTTCGCTAGATAAGTAGTATGCACATAAGGTGTTCGATGAAATGCTTGAGCTGAATTGATTATGTATGAATATGAAGAACTTTAGATTTAAAAGATCTAATAATGGCGTGGAATATGGATATGAGTAATGAGCGTTAGAGTGAATGATGTGAATGCGTGTAAATGATGTATAATGTAAAAACTAAATGCAAATGTGATACACCCTTTAGGGTCGAAGAAAGGAGGAGAATCAAGTCAAGCGAAAGCATTAGGAGCGCACGACTCCGGTAAGTTCTTATGAACTTCGTTTAATCTACCAGTAAGTTTATGAATGATATTAATGATATTATGAATTCCTAAAATTTTCCGTTGTAGATTAAAATTGATTAGATGCAAGAAATTATACTTGAAAAAGGTTTTAAAAATTGATGTTGTAGCGAATATGAACCAACCCGTATAAATGGGTTGAAATGATTAGTGGAATGATTCTCATAATGTTTATATATTGACTTGTTCATAACGGGTCAAATAATGTAAGCGAACTTCGAACTTACCCTTTTGTTTGTTAATGTATTTATGATATATGGTAACTATTGAAGGTAACGTAAGAAGATATGAATCGTTGTTATTACTAAGTTAAGTTTTAGTGGAAATGGGTCGGAAGTGGTTAATAAAGAGAATTGATTAAGTTTGGGTAATAAAGGGAATGTACATAATGGATTATGCATAAAGATGAGTTATGTGTGTTCGAGGTCATGTTCATATGAAAAGCCGCTAATGATACTAATCGTTTTCTATTGAGAATTAACGTGAAGCATAGGCAGGCTAACAATGGAAGTAAAGGTTGACTCTGCAATTCGATGCGAGTGGTCGAACGGATGGATGAAGGAGCTAATATAAGAGAAAGCATGATATGTGGACGCTTTATTATGCATGTGTTAATGTTTTTTTTTTGTATTATGTTACCGGTTACTAATGTTGAGGTTGAATGTGATGACTACAGGTTGTAAAGGGTTATGGAGGTTTCATCAAGAATTGCACGCGGTTGAAGATCGAGTCAAGATATGGATTGTACGTGGGTGTGTATGTGGTCACTTAATTGGATATATGTGTGTTAGTACTTAATCAAATTTTAGAATGGGATTAATGTATTTAATTTAAGAAAGAATATCATTAAAGAAAATTTAATTATGTGTTTTCCGCTGCAAATTTTGGGTTTAAACATTTAGGGCGTTACATATGTAAAGGTTATTTAAGGTATGTTAAGCCTATGTCACTATTCCGGAGTGTTTGTTGCATTAAACTGGTTATATTTACGCATCGGTGCGCGTATAACCTTCCAGAAAGCGATTTAGAGTTTGGAATTGAACAAAAATTGATATGTGCAAATGATACACATATTTTTACAAATCCCAAGTATGAAATATAATATTTCATTTGTTCGGTATTTGTTTGATGGCCGTGGAGGCACAGGTGTTACAGTCTCCCCTACTTTAGGAAATTTCGTCCCGAAATTTATTTAGAGGAAACTTGTGAGAGTTTAAAACATGAAGTTGAAAAGATCGAACAATATTGGTTAGGGTTCTGAACTTCTAGTAACCTTAATAACATTATGCTTGCAATGTAAGAGGGACACTTATATACAAGTATATGAAGCGTCATTGGTGCGTCCACCGTACCTCCATTACATCGTTCTCATTTCGTTATTGTTGTCACTATCGGTTCTTACACATAATAAATCTTACTGTGGTTACCGTGCACTGAATCTCATAATTATGTACGCGTCCATAATTAGACAATTCCTTGCACAGTTCACACAGTCTATTTTATAATATGTAGGGTAAAACCAAATGAACAATCCTGTGATGAGTGTGACTAGACCGCCATAGATTCCTTTTAATTAAATCAATAAATGATCTAAATAGACTATCAAGGAGTCTGTTCAGCTATATCACTAGATGTCATTCTTTAACCAAATCGTGAATCAATCTTTTTGACTAGACCACTTAAGGGTCTCTTATGAATCATGGAATAGTACTATATAATCCAAGGGTCTTAACTATTACATAGAAGGCCATTCAGGATTTAAGGTAGTACCTTTTTGAATAACCTACTACGAATCCCTCATATAAAGATATGAAAGATTCTACGAGGATTTGGATAACTAATTCCCAGAGTATAAAAACACAAAATGCATAAAAGAAAACATAAGATGAATAAACACATAGTCACATAACCACAAAATTGTTTGTTAATTCGTCTTGTTAATTGCGTACATGCATTTAAAGCACACTAGGAATCCATTCCGTGGATTTCATTTGGTACTTTAAACGTTATCAAGAATCTAACTATAAAGATAGAAAGATTTTTAAAAGAAAAATTCAATTTCGATTATAAGGAACCGAAATGTTCGAATTTAGGTACATAAGGAATCCAATTAAGGACTCTGATTTGAATGATAATTATCCACAAGGGTCTAAATGTGAAGACAAAAAGACCCCTTATGGATTTTAGAAGTTGAAGATGTTTTGAAACCTTGCACTTGATGTGCTTAGGTCAAAATATGAAGTAAAATGCTTATGAAGTTGAGATTCCAGATATGCCAAGGCGACATATGAAGCGAATTTTGAAAGTTAAGTCAATGTATGAAGAAAATATTTTTGAAAACTATGCATGGGGTTCTTTTAAAAAGAAATGTGTTCAATGTTTTTGAGACCTTATATATATAATACCTTTGAAATCATAAACTAGGTGTATTAGGTAGGTATATTCCTAAAAATGTTTTAAAATTATGCGAGATAAATTTTGAAATTATGTATAAGGTTTTTGAAAAAACATGAATGATGCTTTTCGAAATCATGCACTTGATAAGAAATGTACTGTGTTAATATTGCCTTCAGACTATTTGAAATATTTTGAAATTAGGAAGATTGGTTTTGAAAACATGGCCAATGTTTTTGAAATAACATAGACAATGCATTTAGAAAAATTGTTTTCAAACTATATGAAATGTTTTGAGATCATGAAGATTGTTTTTTTTGAAATACTTGTACTGTATATGTTGAAAAATCAAAAAGTAATGGGTATGAGATTTGGAAATACCCTTAGTTATTTAACCAAGGATTTAAAGGCATAGATGTGCAGAAGCATGATTTCTCATAATGTCACTTTACTTTCTGTACTTTGTTTCTTAGAGTGAAACGAGTACTTAAAATTTTCGAGGGAATCATGAGCAATCATTTGAAAGAGAGAAATCACAAGAGTAGTTTGTAGGGTACATAGTATTACTAATAACCTAATTCCCTATAACCATGGGCTCTGATACCAACTTTTCTGTCACACCCCGACCACGTAGAACCTACAAAACGTGACGGAAACATCGGGGAGTGTTGTAACAGAATCATTGTTTCATAACACATGGAACTTGAAATATTGTTTTATTGATTAAAAGAGTTACAATGTCTTGACAATCAAAGAAACATAACAAAATAACTAGTCTTGCATCTTTTATTGTCACTAAGGCCCATGTCCGCCTAAGTGTATCTTGATCAATCCTATGCTTCATTTCCTGAAACACATGTGAAAATAGGTACGTCAGCATAAAAATGCCGGCGAGTACATAGGTTTTGTGAAAATTAGATTCATGACATCCGTTTAAGAAAATGTTTAGTCATGAACCTTGTAATTTGCTTTGTCTTTGTAAATCATTTGAAAAAAAATAAGTTCAGATGATACGTATAAATAAGAGAATAATGCATGGTTAAATGAATAACCATGTAAAAATGAGTTTGTATAAGTTAAGTTGTTTGTAAAACAATATATTGTGAAAAGTATGTTATTTGTATAAAATGTTATATGTCTAAATTGAAATGATTTCAAATAACGCAACGATATGTAATACCATACAATCACTTATATATAGGAAGTACCAGCGGCGTATCCACCATGCTTGTATCATATTACACACGCCTCGTTACTTAAATCACTTACTCAAACCAAACCACCAATATAAGATGTCTATGTTTAAACCAATTGTCAAAAGTCCTTGTATAAACCATGTCAAATGTTGATAGTCCAAAAGTAGTCAAGTAATGTGTAACAAATGTTTATGTATGGCTAGTTAAATGCATCAACTAAACCATAGATGAAATGCACAAAACAAAGTATTGAAGTAAAACTTGGTTTAAATCAAAGTTATGTTTTGTAAAATATATGCATGCTATACTGAATATGAAAATTTATGCGGTATTGTAAAAATTCATACATCCAAGCCTTGAGACAGACGGATAACTATGTAAAAATGAGTTATCAAAAGAATATGTATTCGGATTCGGTCATTCCTTACGTCCAAACAAACCCGAGATTTCAGGAATGGGATTTGTCAAGTCCTATGGTACCACTACCTACTACCGAGCGGCGTGATCGGTGTTAATGAATGTAAAGTATAGTTTAAAAAAACCAAATGTCATACCAAAATGTAAGCATGTTTTATGAAGATAATGTACCTAGTATGTTAGAGTAAACATACAAGGTAGAGCGGTAAAACAATGTGTCCATATGTTACTGGAACATATGCAACAGAGATGCAATGTAAAATAATGTACTAAGCATGTACTAAATGGACATACATAGCATGTGATGTGATGTGATGTAAAACAATGTACTAAGTATGCAGACAATGGACATACATAGCATAAAATGTAATGAAATCATGTACTAATAGTGTACTAATGAACATAGCATGTATATAATGTGAAAACATGGAAAGCATGAAAGTAACAAGTAGGCACATGTGTTCCACCCCAAAACGTTTGGAAAACAGTAAAAGAGGGGTCTATGTACTCACTTGAGATTGCTCAGAAGTCCTAAGATAACCACCAAGCAATGCTAGAGATCTCGGAATATCAAACGACACCTAATATAGGTAACTACATTAATAAACCGGACCTAAATCGGAAGATCGGATAGAATGAGGGCTCGTAAACCAAATGACTATGGGAACTCATGTAGTATGGTTTAACAAAGCCTACATAATAAATGAAACCTAACCTAAGTGCTTACGACCCATTACGACCCGTTTAGGTAGCTTATGCTACTTTAACACATCGTTCGCGTAAAACGCGTTCGGACCGCCTAACTAGTCCTATGACAAGTAACATATGCCTTAACATGTCTAATATTGTTGTCAAATCAGTTTAGATGTCAAAAGTTATGTTACATATGCTTAAAATGAATTTTGGCGTCAAAAGGGCATTTTGGTAATTTACCTAAGGCATATAAGCTACCTATCATACAACTACTTAAACGAAGCGACCATAAAGTATAACATCGGAAGGTTATTCCCTATATACTATGGTCACCTAATGTGCTTGGTCGGATCCTAATGATCGACCAAACGGGTCAGGTTCGAAAGTATAAGCGATTGTTTAAATCGCTTACCTTACGACCCTATATAAGCACTAAAGTAAAAGCGACGAGCTAAGCATGTTAAAACATGCTTAACTAAGTTTAGAAAACAGGTTTGGTATAAAAACAAACGGTTTTGATACCCATAAGTAGTTTGGTTACAAAATACGCAAGAATACGTATCCTGACCGAAACTACGGCTCGTCACTGAGCCTAGATAACGTGGTAATCAGTAGGTATAGTCACAAAGGACTATAACCATCGTGATTACAATCACGTTGCGAAGTTCAAATGAACTTCGCATTGACCATAAGCTGGTCAATGCAGAAAGTCAAACAAAGTTTGACTTTCAGACTCCAAAAGCAATAAAAGAACGAAAGAATACTCACGTAGGGTCCCCGAATGCTAATCTAGATCAAAATAGCTCAGGTATGAAACAAAGGTTTCAACTTAGAGCATTTGAGATCAGATGCTAGTGAGTTTAGAGGTTGGATGGCAAGGGGTATTTATAGTGAATGGTCCACCATTAGGATCGTTTGTCGAAATACGTGCCTTAATCTCATCCGTACATGTGTCGGAACCTTATGGTACCCAAAAAGGCCACTCACCATAAGAGTTTGACACTTGGCACTTGACCTTTGGAGAGTGTTAAGGGCTGTTAAAAGATGAAAAAAAACGTTTTGCTGCATCTGGCCCCTGTTTACGGACCTAGTTTGGCAGATTTACAGTTTCAGTCCCTGCAACCTCAAAACTTGGTTTTCGATGCGTTTTTTTTTGACACGTTTAAGCCCTGTTAACCCCATTTCAAAGCTCTAAAATGAAGTTAAAGTACAAGGAACTTAAAATGTGTTCAAAAATATCTCGGGTGTCGGTTCGTTTAGCCGTACGGTTACGTTGTTCGGTTAATTACGACGGAATGCGCATAAGCGCGAAAAATGATCCAAATGGCGTGACGAATGGATTTTTCTTATACCAAACACTAAAATAAAATATTTTAGTGCTTAAATAAATTTTTGGATGTCCGGATGTATTCAGAACGTAAGTTATGCACGAAAATGCAAACTTGTGCACTTTTTGACGCTTTTAGTACCTGAATGAGCCAAAAGTTTATTTTAGCACACCAAACCCCTCAAACCCTATTTCTAAGCTATATAAAGGATATTTAAGGTGTGTTTAACTTATGGTCATGTTCCGGAATGTCTGTTACAGTTCAAATTGGCATACTTTCGCAGTTTGTCAAGTTTAGTCCCTGTAAGCGAATTAACTTGTTTTTGCCATACCAAAGCCTTCAAAACTTATTTCTAAGTTATGTAAAGGTTATTTAAGGTATGTTAAGCCTATGTCACTATTACGGAGTGTTTGTTGCATTAAACTGGTTATATTTACGCATCGGTGCACGTATAACCTTCCAGAAAGCGATTTAGAGTTTGGAATTGAACAAAAATTGATATGTGCAAATGATACACATATTTTTACAAATCCCAAGTATGAAATATAATATTTCATTGGTTCGGTATTTGTTTGATGGCCATGGAGGCACAGGTGTTACAGATGATGAGGAAACATGAGAGACCCAGGTTTGGTGTTTGTACATATTTAGTTTAGTTGTTTTGTTTTGAATAAAATCCATTCCGTTTTAAACTTGTGTTTGAAACAAGTGTGGGAAATTTGTATGAATTTCCCGAACATAGTGTTGAGGACAACACGGGTTCTTAACGAGGGGGTAGGGATATAAATTTTCATGTTTTCAAAAATTTATAAACTCATAAAAATTATAAAGTTTAAAAAAAACAAAGACAAAACAAATTTTGCAAAATAAAGACCTTTGCCCGAGCCCCAATGCCCAGACGCCGTCGTAAGCTACGGCCCATGGCGTAGCTTACGGTGGCCATTCATTAAAAAGAACCTTACGGCATTTGGCTACTGTCTTACGGCAATGTTTTTAGTCCAGATATCGCCGTAACCTACGGCGGGTGCCGTAGGCTACGACACCGAGCAGAACAAGGGGGTGGCCTTTGGGGTTCTTGTCGACGGTTATAAAAAAAACCAAAAAACATAATAATAATAATAATAATAATAATAATAATAATAATAAAACAATTAACAATAATCTCTAACATATCCCCATCCACTCAATCATTCAATCAACCCCAACCACAACCTTTCTTCTTCTCCATCTTTCTTCTTCTAAGAACCTTAGTTTCCATTACCTTCAAAACTCCATAGCTTCCTCAGAACCTGTCCGATTTTAGTGATTCTTGAGCCTATTTTGGGTGAAATTTCACAAGGAATCTAGATTTATACTTATATTTCGAAGATTCCTTTGTTTTGGGGTCGGATTTGAGCATAGGGGAGCTGAAATTTTGGTGGTTTTTGTGGGTTTTTGTGTGAACTTGAAGAGTTTGTTATTCTCATCTTCTACAACACCAAGGTATGCAATTTCACATTATTTGTTTATGTACATTGAGGTTTGTAAGTTTTCATTATTGTTTTTGCTTACACACTTGCTTGTATATGATAGATGATAGGATTTTGTGAACCATTGAGTGTTATAGTTATAAATCTATTTGATGTTTGGCGAAAATTTTTGGAAAATTTCTGAATTGTAGGGACATCATGCCGAATTTTTGTTTGAAAAGATGAATCTTTGGTTTTTGTACTTTTATACCCATAACATAAAGCAAGTGTGGGGAAGTTTGTGGAGTTGAACTAACTTGAATTGTTGTGTGTGGTTTATGAATGTGTGTAGATATGGTGCGAACAAAGGATAAAGCGGGTGTAAGTTGGTCTAAACAACCTCAAGGGGAAGAAGAACAACCAAAGAGGAGAAGGTTGACACGGGTTGGTGACCCGGATTTAGAGGAGGATGCGCCTCGAAGGGGTCCAAAACCCGATTGGACATCCGGTTCACTACTAGACCAACCCGCGGAATGGAGAGAGGACTTGTTTCATGAGCAAATGAACAAGTTGAAGCAAAGGAGTGAGGCGTTTATTTGTGAAAAGGAGATCCGGGAAGTTGATTTTGGGCCGTTCGGGATAACGGCAAAGTTTAAAGCGTTGGGTTGGGGGGCAACTTTGAAGTGTTACGATAATGAAGTAAAGAAGATGTATGATGCTCAGATTCAAGAGTGGATGTCCACACTTGAATGTCCCCCGTTTAAGGCCCCAAACAAGATGAAACTAGTTAGAACATGTAATGGGGTAAAGGTCGAGATGTCTTATGATTCATTGCGCCGAATAGCGAAGTTTGACGACCAACCATCCAATCAATATATCTACCCAAGCCTTAAAGATCTCTACTTCGAGCCCGACAAACATCCTCAATGGCAACAAATGTTGGATTACCTTTTCCTTCTGGGTACTACACATGGAAAATTGTTTAGACGAAACTTGAGAATGGAGGCGAAGTTGTTGTTGGTTTTGTGTACACACAATGTCATTTCGCGGAGGGGTGATAAGATGGAGGTTAGGTTTCAAGAGGTGCCGATCTTGTACATGTTGATGAATGGTTCTCCCAAGGTTCCCTTCCGATTTCTAGTGTTGAACAACTTTTGGTTGAGCCGAAATAGCGAAGAAAGAAAAATTATACCCCATTGCCGATTTATCACAGCATTGTTAAAGAAATATGGGGCGATTTAAGGAAATGAAAAAGGCTCTTATAAGAGGTTTAAGCCGTTCAACATCAAGAACTTGGGACCAGGTTAGGAGTATAAGGAAACAGAAAGGTATCATAAGTTGAAGACGGATGGATGAAGGTGGAGAGTTATCAAAGCGGATGCGAGGCCACTACGACCGGGCGAGGCTGATGAGCCCGAAACGACTGATGAAGAAGTTAGTGGTGACGATGACTACCGTGAAGACACATTCATGGTTGATGCTCAAATGGGGGGTGTTGGTCCAAGTGGAGTTCAGGGAGCAGGAGTATAGTCAGGTTATGTGGGGAGTGCATTCGATTATGTACAACGGCTATATGATCCCTATTGGGCTCATTCGGGTAATATGGGCCAGATTATTGAATAAAGGCGACCCCCCACTTTTGGCAAATGGGCAGAACTGAATCAAATGCTCTTCGATCAACAAACATATATGGGGGCTGTAACACCTGTGCCTCCACGGCCATCAAACAAATACCGAACCAATGAAATATTATATTTCATACTTGGGATTTGTAAAAATATGTGTATCATTTGCACATATCAATTTTTGTTCAATTCCAAACTCTAAATCGCTTTCTGGAAGGTTATACGCGCACCGATGCGTAAATATAACCAGTTTAATGCAACAAACACTCCGGAATAGTTAAATAGGCTTAACATACCTTAAATAACCTTTACATAACTTAGAAATAAGTTTTGAAGGCTTTGGTATGGCAAAAACAAGCTAATTCGCTTACAGGGACTAAACTTGACAAACTGCGAAAGTATGTCAATTTGAACTGTAACGAACATTCCGGAACATGACCATAAGTTAAACACACCTTAAATATCCTTTATATATCTTAGAAATAGGCTTTGAGGGGTTCGGTGTGCTAAAATAACTTTTGGGTCATTCAGGGACTAAAAGTGGCAAAAAGTGCACAAGTTTGCACTTTCGTGCATAACTTACGTTCTGAATACATCCGGACATCCAAACATTTATGTAATCATGAATATATTATGCTTTAGTGTTTGGCTTGCCAAAAATCCATTCGTTGCGTCGTTTGGATCGTTTTTCGCGCTTATGCGCATTCCGTCGTAATTAAGCGAACATCGCGTTCGTACGACCAAACGAACCAACACCCGGCATATTTTTGAGCATGTTTCATGTCCACAATGTTTAGGCAACATTTTAGGGCCTTAAAGTTGGCTTTACGGGCCTTAGAAGTGTCGGAAATGGCCTTAAACACGTGCAGGGACTGAAACTGTCATTTTTCAAACATGTTTGCTGATCAGAAGGGCCAGGCGGCCCGCATTGTGTTTGTCTGATCCTGAAGCGGGCCGCGTCCGCATATCAGACCAGATTCAATGTTGTTTTCAGCAAGTTGCAGCTGGTTGATCCACCACCACACATTCTCATATGCTTAGTCAGATGATAAGGATGATATTTAGCCACCACAACTTTACGACAAATGTACGGACAAGATCATGGCACGTTTTCCATGAAACGATCTTAACGGTGGACCTTTTACTATAAATACCCCACCCCCCATGCTTCATAATCACTAGAATTTTGATCTTAGAAACTCTAAGTTGAAACCATTGTTTCATACCTGAGATTCTCGGATCGAAATTAGCATTCGGGGACCCTTCGTAAGTATTCTTTCGTTCTTTTCCTTATTTTATTGTTTTTCGAGTCCGAAAGTCAAACTTTGTTTGACTTTCAGCGTTGACCAGTAATGGTCAATGCGAAGTTCGTTTGAACTTCGCAACGTGATTGTAATCACGATGGTTATAGTCCCTTGGGACTATGCCTACTGATTACCACGTTGTCTAGGGTCGTAGGGTAAGCGATCTGATAAATCGCTTATACCTCGAACCCGACCCATTTGGTCGATCATTAGGATCCGACCAAACACATTAGGGGACCATAGTAGGTAGGGAATAACCTTCCGAGGTTATACCCTATGGTCACATCGTTTGAGTAGTTGTATGATAGGTAGTTTATATGCCTTAGGTAAATTACCAGAATACCCTTTTCATGTATAATTGGTAATTAAACATATGTAACCTAATCTTTTGTCACATAACTGATTAAATAACATGTTTAGGCATATAACACTTGTCATAGGACTAGTTAGGCGGTCCGAACGCGTTTCACGCGCACGACGCGTTAAAGTAGCATAAGCTTCCTAAACGGGTCGTAATGGGTCGTATACAATTATGTTAGGTTTCAATTAGTATGTAGGCTTTGTTAAACCAAATGACACAAGTCTCTACACTCGTTTGGTTTACGAACCCTCATGCTACCCAATCTTCCGATATAGGTCCGGTTTATTAACTTAGTTACCTATATTAGGTGCCGTTTGATTCCGCGATCTCTAGCATTGTTTGGTTGTTACTCAAGGACTACTGAGCAATCTCAAGTGAGTACATAGACCCCTCTTTTACTGTTTTTCCAAACTGTTTTGGGGTGGAACACATGTGCCTACTTGTTACTTTCATGCTTTCCTGTTTTCACATCATATACATGCTATGTTCGTTAGTACATTATAGTACATGATTTCATTACATCTTATGCTAGGTGTGCCCATTGTGTGCATTACTTAGTACATTGTTTTACATTACATTTCATGCTAGGTGTGCCCATTGTGTGCATTACTTAGTACATCGTTTTACATCACATCACATCACATGCTACGTATGTCTATTGTTGCATACTTAGTACAGGTCACATGCTACGTATGTCTATTGTTGCATACTTAGTACAGGTCACATGCTACGTATGTCTATTGTTGCATACTTAGTACAGGTCACATGCTACATATGTCTATTGTTGCATACTTAGTACATTTTCATTTCTTCACATGCTTACATTTTGGTATGACATTTGGTTTGTTTACAATGGAACAATACATTCATTAACATTAGCTACGCCGTTCGTTAGTAGGTAGTGGTACCATAGGAATTGACAACTCCCGTTCCTGAAATCCCAGGGAAAGGGGATTGGAAGGAATGACCGAATTCGATATACATGAAGCACAGATAATCCTTTAAGTCGTTTAAGGGTTTATCGCCACAGTCTCAAGGCTTGGATGTATGCATTATAACGACACCGCATAAATGTTCATATTCAGTATAGCATGCATATCCACAATACATAACATTTTAGCATGATTTACATTGATCATGCATTTCCACAGAACATAACTTTGATTTAAACCAAGTTTTACTTCAATACTATGTTCTTGTGCATATGGTTTAGTTGATACATTTCACTAGCCATACATATCATTTAGGTTACATATTACATGATTTACATTGATCATGCATTTCCACAGAACATAACTTTGATTTAAACCAAGTTTTACTTCAATACTATGTTCTTGTGCATATGGTTTAGTTGATACATTTCACTAGCCATACATATCATTTTGGTTACATATTACATGGTTTACATTTGACACATAAACACTTTTGACATTGGTTATACATTACATGATTTACATTAGACATGAACATTTTACATTGTTGGTTTGGTTTGAGTAAGTGATTAAGTAACGATGCGTGTGTAATATGATACAAGCATGGTGGATACGCCGCTGGTACTTACTATATATAAGTGTTTGTATGGTATTACATATCGTGGCATTGTTTGAATCATTTCAGTTTTTGACATATAACATTTTATACAAATAACATACTTTTCACAATACATTGTTTTACAAACAACTTAACTTCTACAAACTCATTTTACATGGTTATTCATTTAACCATGCATTATTCTCTTACTTATACATATCATCTGAACTTATTGATTTTCAAATGATTTACAAAGACAAATCAAATTACAGGGTTCATGACTAAACATTTTCTTAAACAGAAGTCATGAATCTTATTTTCACAAAACCTATGTACTCGCCGGCATTTTTATGCTGACGTACCTATTTTCACATGTGTTTCAGGAAATGAAGCATAGGATTGATCAAGACACACTTAGGCGAACATGGGCCTTAGTGACAATAAAAGATGCAGACTAGTTAAATTTTGTTATATACTCTTTACTTCTTGTTTAAAGACAATGTAACTCGCTTGATTGATGAATAAAACGAAACTTTAATATCCATGGTTGTGAAACATTAATTCTGTTACAACACTCCCCGATGTTTCCGCCATGTTTTGTATGTTCTACGTGGTCGGGGTGTGACAGAAAAGTTGGTATCAGAGCTCATGGTTATAGGGAATTAGGTTATTAGTAATACTTTGACCTAGTCTATAACCTTCTTAGGACCCTAACACGAGTTTACTTGCGTTTAGTCATAAAACAATACCGTCACCTATCCTTAGGCGACGACCACAACAAGAACATAAATTGCAAAACCTCTTTGAAAACTAATCATCTGTTCTAGGATGATTGATTACTAGGTTTTGAACCCTCTATTGTAAGGTTTTGAACTCTCTATTATATGGTTTTGAACCCCTTTGAGTTTTCAAAATCTCGTCAAGGTTTTGGGTTTTAAATAATGTGAACACGTGCAAACTGGAATGGTGAATGCCTGTATTCTGGGTTTTCTGTCTAGGCAAGCACTTCGTATACATCTCATCAGACGCGAGACCAGTTGTGCTTACCTGGGAATTCTTGGGATGAGTGTTCACTTATAGGCGAGCATGTCTTCGCGATACATTATTTTTGACCCATCTACTTTGATTAGTCACCGTCTCATTTGTTTGCCTTAGGTAACAAACAAATGGTCACAATTTTCATTCGTTACCATTCGGTATTGATTATCCAATAACCTTTCACTCGTTTCTTCCTATGTCTTTCACTTTCTTCTAGAATGTCTCTTCATCACGATGACGCCCAGATATCCAAGCAGACTGCCAAATTCGCTCAGCGAATAGGCGAAGTAGTCCTGAAGACTGTTGAATTAGCTACTGCCATGTATCGTCTCCAGGATGAAGCCACTCAAGAGTCACCAAGACAGGCAGGACCTAGTCAGGTGACAACACCATCAGCCAAGAAACCAATCGAGGAATCAAAGACCATGGATGAACGATCCCCTAAGAAGTCAAAGAAGCGAAAGGCTTCTCAGAACTTCGCCATGGTCGCTCACAATGGTAAAACCGTCCCCAACCAACCAGCTCAACCCCCTGCTAGGAAGCCATACAACGGAACTGAACCCTTGTGCAACCAATGTAGCCTCCATCATCACCCTAGTGTGAGGTGCCGCAAATGCCATATTTGTGGACTTATAGGTCATACGGCAAGGGTTTGCCCAACTGCAGTTGTACCAAATCAAGCTGGCGACAATACTGCTCAAGCTCGTTTCTCACGAGGGTCTTGCTACAATTGTGGCGAGATGGGCCATTTCCAAAGGGATTGCCCAAAGCTTGCTAATGCAAATCTGACCCACGGATGAGCAGTTGGCTGAGTATAAGATGTTGCTGTCTTATGCTTTTGTTTCTTTTGTTTTCTTGTAATGTGAAACAATCTGTTGTGTTCATAAATAAATTTTTGTTCACAGATTCTGATGTACAATTGTAGTTACATATGTGTAGGATTTTTCCTATGATACCTACATCAAGGAACTATATTCCTTACAAACTACTCTTGTGATTTCTCTCTTTCAAAATGATCGCTCATGATTCCCTCAAAAATTTTAAGTACTCATTTCATTCTAAGAAACAAAGTACAGAAAATAAAGTGACATTATGAGTGATCATGCTTCTGCACATCTGTGCCTTTGAATCCTTGGTTAGATAACTAAGGATATTTTCAAATCTCATACCCATTACGTTTTGATTTTTCAACATACACAGTACCAGTATTTCAACACAATCTTCATGATCTCAAAACATTTCATATAGTTTGAAAACAATTTTTCTAGATACATTGTCTTTGTTATTTCAAAAACATTGGCCATGTTATCAAAACCAACCTTTCTAATTTCAAAATATTTCATATAGTCTGAAGACAATATTAACACAATACATTTTCTTATCAAGTGCATGATTTCGAAAAGCATCATCCATGTCTTTCAAAAACCTTATACATAATTTCAAAATTCATCTCGCATGATTTTAAAACATTTTTAAATATATCTATCTAATACACCTACTTTATGATTTCAAAAGTATTATATATAAGGTTTCAAAAACGTTAAACACATTTTTCTTAAAGGAACCCCATGCATAGTTTTCAAAAATATTTTTCTTCATACATTGACTTAACTTTCAAATTTCGCTTCATATGTCGCCTTGGCATATCAGGCATCTCAACTTTATAAGCATTTTACATCATGTTTTGACCTAAGCACATCCAGTGCAAGGTTTCAAAACATCTTCAACTTCTAAAATCCATATGGGATCTTTTTATCTACACATTTAGATCCTTGTGGATGATTAACATTCAAATCAGAGTCCTTAATTGGATTCCTTATGTACCTAAATTCGAACATTTCGGTTCCTTATAATCGAAAACGAATTTTTCTTTTAAAAATCTTTCTATCTTTATAGTTAGATTCTTAATAACGTTTAAAGTACCAAATGAAATCCACGGAATGGATTCCTAGTGTGCTTTAAATGCATATACGCCATTAACAAGACAAATTAACAAACAATTTTGTGGTTATGTGACTATGTGTTTATTCATCTTATGTTTTCTTTTATGCATTTTTGTGTTTTTAATACTCTGGATATTCATTATCCAAATCCTCGTAGAATCTTTCATATCTTCATATGATGGATTCGTAACAGGATATTCAAAAGGCGCTACCTTAAATCCTTATTGGGCTTCTATGTAATAGTTAAGACCCTTGGATTATATAGTACCACTCCATGATTCTTAAGAGACCTTAAGTGTTCTAGTCAAAAAGATTGATTCACAATCTGGTTAAAGAATGACATCTAGTGATGTAGCTGAACAGACTCCTTGATAGTCTCTTTAGATCATTTATTGATTTAATTAAAAGGACTCTATGGCGGTCTAGTCACACTCATCACAGGATTGTTCATTTGGTTTTCCCTTACACATTATAAAATCGACTGAGTGAACTATGCAAGGAATTGTCTAATTATGGACGCGTACATAATTATGAAATTGAGTGCACAGAAACCCAGTAAGATTTATTATGTGTAAGAACCGATAGTGACAACAATAACGAAATGAGAACGATGTAATGGAGGTACGGTGGACGCACCAATGACGCTTCATATACTTGTATATAAGTATCCCTCTTACATTGCAAGCATAACGTTATTAAGGTTACTAGAAGTTCAGAACCCTAACCAATGTTGTTTGATTTTTTTCAACTTCATGTTTTAAACTCTCACAAGTTTCATCTAAATAAATTTCGGGACGAAATTTCCTAAAGTAGCGGAGACTGCAACACCTGTGCCTCCACGACCATCAAAAAAATACCGAACCAATGAAATATTATATTTCATACTTGGGATTTGTAAAAATATGTGTATCATTTGCACATATCAATTTGTGTTCAATTCCAAACTCTAAATCGCTTTCTGGAAGGTTATACGCGCACCGATGCGTAAATATAACCAGTTTAATGCAACAAACACTCCGGAATAGTTAAATAGGCTTAACATACCTTAAATAACCTTTACATAACTTAGAAATAAGTTTTGAAGGCTTTGGTATGGCAAAAACAAGCTAATTCGCTTACAGGGACTAAACTTGACAAACTGCGAAAGTATGTCAATTTGAACTGTAACGAACATTCCGGAACATGACCATAAGTTAAACACACCTTAAATATCCTTTATATAGCTTAGAAATAGGTTTTGCGGGGTTCGGTGTGCTAAAATAAACTTTTGGGTCATTCAGGGACTAAAAGTGGCAAAAAGTGCACAAGTTTGCACTTTCGTGCATAACTTACGTTCTGAATACATCCGGACATCCAAAAATTTATGTAAGCATGACTATATTATGCTTTAGTGTTTGGCTTGCCAAAAATCCATTCGTTGCATCATTTGGATCGTTTTTCGCGCTTATGCGCATTCCGTCGTAATTAAGCGAACATCGCGTTCGTACGACCAAACGAACCAACACCCGGCATATTTTTGAGCATGTTTCATGTCCACAATGTTTAGGCAACATTTTAGGGCCTTAAAGTTGGCTTTAAGGGCCTTAGAAGTGTCGGAAATGGCCTTAAACACGTGCAGGGACTGAAACTGTCATTTTTCAAACATGTTTGCTGATCAGAAGGGCCAGGCGGCCCGCATTGTGTTTGTCTGATCCTGAAGCGGGCCGCGTCAGCATATCAGACCAGATTCAATGTTGTTTTCAGCAAGTTGCAGCTGGTTGATCCACCACCACACATTCTCATATGCTTAGTCAGATGATAAGGATGATATTTAGCCACCACAACTTTACGACAAATGTACGGACAAGATCATGGCACGTTTTCCATGAAACGATCTTAACGGTGGACCTTTTACTATAAATACCCCACCCCCCATGCTTCATAATCACTAGAATTTTGATCTTAGAAACTCTAAGTTGAAACCATTGTTTCATACCTGAGATTCTCGGATCGAAATTAGCATTCGGGGACCCTTCGTAAGTATTCTTTCGTTCTTTTCCTTATTTTATTGTTTTTCGAGTCCGAAAGTCAAACTTTGTTTGACTTTCAGCGTTGACCAGTAATGGTCAATGCGAAGTTCGTTTGAACTTCGCAACGTGATTGTAATCACGATGGTTATAGTCCCTTGGGACTATGCCTACTGATTACCACGTTGTCTAGGGTCGTAGGGTAAGCGATCTGATAAATCGCTTATACCTCGAACCCGACCCATTTGGTCGATCATTAGGATCCGACCAAACACATTAGGGGACCATAGTAGGTAGGGAATAACCTTCCGAGGTTATACCCTATGGTCACATCGTTTGAGTAGTTGTATGATAGGTAGTTTATATGCCTTAGGTAAATTACCAGAATACCCTTTTCATGTATAATTGGTAATTAAACATATGTAACCTAATCTTTTGTCACATAACTGATTAAATAACATGTTTAGGCATATAACACTTGTCATAGGACTAGTTAGGCGGTCCGAACGCGTTTCACGCGCACGACGCGTTAAAGTAGCATAAGCTTCCTAAACGGGTCGTAATGGGTCGTATACAATTATGTTAGGTTTCAATTAGTATGTAGGCTTTGTTAAACCAAATGACACAAGTCTCTACACTCGTTTGGTTTACGAACCCTCATGCTACCCAATCTTCCGATATAGGTCCGGTTTATTAACTTAGTTACCTATATTAGGTGCCGTTTGATTCCGCGATCTCTAGCATTGTTTGGTTGTTACTCAAGGACTACTGAGCAATCTCAAGTGAGTACATAGACCCCTCTTTTACTGTTTTTCCAAACTGTTTTGGGGTGGAACACATGTGCCTACTTGTTACTTTCATGCTTTCCTGTTTTCACATCATATACATGCTATGTTCGTTAGTACATTATAGTACATGATTTCATTACATCTTATGCTAGGTGTGCCCATTGTGTGCATTACTTAGTACATTGTTTTACATTACATTTCATGCTAGGTGTGCCCATTGTGTGCATTACTTAGTACATCGTTTTACATCACATCACATCACATGCTACGTATGTCTATTGTTGCATACTTAGTACAGGTCACATGCTACGTATGTCTATTGTTGCATACTTAGTACAGGTCACATGCTACGTATGTCTATTGTTGCATACTTAGTACAGGTCACATGCTACATATGTCTATTGTTGCATACTTAGTACATTTTCATTTCTTCACATGCTTACATTTTGGTATGACATTTGGTTTGTTTACAATGGAACAATACATTCATTAACATTAGCTACGCCGTTCGTTAGTAGGTAGTGGTACCATAGGAATTGACAACTCCCGTTCCTGAAATCCCAGGGAAAGGGGATTGGAAGGAATGACCGAATTCGATATACATGAAGCACAGATAATCCTTTAAGTCGTTTAAGGGTTTATCGCCACAGTCTCAAGGCTTGGATGTATGCATTATAACGACACCGCATAAATGTTCATATTCAGTATAGCATGCATATCCACAATACATAACATTTTAGCATGATTTACATTGATCATGCATTTCCACAGAACATAACTTTGATTTAAACCAAGTTTTACTTCAATACTATGTTCTTGTGCATATGGTTTAGTTGATACATTTCACTAGCCATACATATCATTTAGGTTACATATTACATGATTTACATTGATCATGCATTTCCACAGAACATAACTTTGATTTAAACCAAGTTTTACTTCAATACTATGTTCTTGTGCATATGGTTTAGTTGATACATTTCACTAGCCATACATATCATTTTGGTTACATATTACATGGTTTACATTTGACACATAAACACTTTTGACATTGGTTATACATTACATGATTTACATTAGACATGAACATTTTACATTGTTGGTTTGGTTTGAGTAAGTGATTAAGTAACGATGCGTGTGTAATATGATACAAGCATGGTGGATACGCCGCTGGTACTTACTATATATAAGTGTTTGTATGGTATTACATATCGTGGCGTTGTTTGAATCATTTCAGTTTTTGACATATAACATTTTATACAAATAACATACTTTTCACAATACATTGTTTTACAAACAACTTAACTTCTACAAACTCATTTTACATGGTTATTCATTTAACCATGCATTATTCTCTTACTTATACATATCATCTGAACTTATTGATTTTCAAATGATTTACAAAGACAAATCAAATTACAGGGTTCATGACTAAACATTTTCTTAAACAAAAGTCATGAATCTTATTTTCACAAAACCTATGTACTCGCCGGCATTTTTATGCTGACGTACCTATTTTCACATGTGTTTCAGGAAATGAAGCATAGGATTGATCAAGACACACTTAGGCGAACATGGGCCTTAGTGACAATAAAAGATGCAGACTAGTTAAATTTTGTTATGTACTCTTTACTTCTTGTTTAAAGACAATGTAACTCGCTTGATTGATGAATAAAACGAAACTTTAATATCCATGGTTGTGAAACATTAATTCTGTTACAACACTCCCCGATGTTTCCGCCACGTTTTGTATGTTCTACGTGGTCGGGGTGTGACAGGGGCTAGTATGGAGAGAGCCCTTAAACAGAGCTATGACAGAAATGAACAATGGAATCGAGCTCATATGTATTCCCATCAAGAAGAAGTGAATAATCGCTACCTATGTCATACCCCTTTCTGCGGCGGAAGCACGAGGTGTGATCATGAAAGGTTCTCATTGCATACGAAAGGTAAACATACTACATGCTCGTAAAAATATCTTCAAATACCAAACATTTCATAATTTAAAAACATAAGTTAGCGTTTACATCACGAGGTAGCATAAAACATTGTCTTAAAAAGTTTACAACTTTATTTAAAGATAAACATAAGCGACATCCACAAGCATGGGTAAGGCCGCGCACACATCCACTTCTAGTTACCTGAAATACATGTGAGTTTTGGAAAAACGTCAACATAATGTTGGTGTGAATTCATGCAATGATTGTTTTGAATGTTTAAATACTTTAATGGAAACATAGTATGTAACTTGTAGGATGTATGAATGTTTGAATGTAACTTGTATAACATATCTGTAACTGTACTATGAATGTTTGAATATATTTGTAACACATATATGTAACTCTGTACTATGAATGTTTGAATGTGTGAGATCGCTAGTGGTTTGCAAGGCCACTAACATGTGTCACGACATAGGAAGCCACCAAACCTAGGCATTTTTGTCGACTTTGACTGAGACAAAGAAGCACTCATTGGTAGAAGTAGGCCAAGAGTGGGGTTGCCTGAAACCCATTAGATATAATCTTTTGTTCCGCGGTCTGAATGTATACGTTGATTAATGATGCTTATGGTACCCTATTCGAGACATGATCTAGAATGTTTCACTTGAATGTTTTTGTACCCATCATACTATTTGTAAACTTTATAACATGTATTTCACCCCCGAAATTATAAAACCAAAAACAGTTAAAGAAAAGGGGGAGCATGAACTCACAACTTTGCGTTCCTTGCGTCGTAAACTTCACCGGGTTTGCTTTATCTAGCGTCGTGACCTAAACGTGTTTTATTAACGTTAGTCACTAGACTTGTATTGCACAAGTACAGTCACTGTCTTTTGTATATGTTTTCTTGTGTTAAAAATAATTTATATTTTTAACTATGTGTCTTACTTATATTATTTTCTCAAAAATAAATATAAGTTTCTTGTATTTTGCACCCGAATTATGTATCTTGTGTGTTGTATGTGTATTTTTGTTACAAAAATTATGGCGAGATTTATAATCGAAAAGCATAGTTTAGAACACACTAGCAAACATTTGTCTAGAAAATATTCACTAAGTGTTAGGATTTTCAGAAAATTTCGCCATAGTCTCCTTTGTAAATGGAGGTGTCCATTCTAAGTAGCATATCATTTTCTTTAACACGTTAGGTCATTCTCAAATAACCTACCCGACATTTAGACACGCAAATTACTACTTATGTTGTTTCAGCTTTATTCTTCAAAACTTGGCTGTTTTCGGGTATTTTAATAAAATAGTTAACTTATTCCAAAAATTCCCAAACTTTTATAGAATGTCTTAAATGATACAAATATTATTGTATAAAAATCTCGAAATCCAATTCATTACCAATATTTTACAAAAATTCATTTTCCGGACTGCAATCAGATTCATCTTTTTCTGACTGCAGCCCAGTGGGAGAATTACAAATTCATCAGTGGTCATCTGCAGTACAAATTTCATGAGCTAATTCTACACAGAACTCAAGTTATGACTAAATCCAATTCGCCCATTTACTGCACTAAAAACTCAGCTTTAGCTGCTGTTACAAAAAGAGTCTTTAAAAATAGTAAACGAAGTCGAAAAATTATGATTCCAGTGCCATTAGAACCATATTTCATAATAACACGTGATAGACTCAAGAAAATCAAGTTTTTGTCAAGTTACGATCTGGTTACAGTCAACTGAAGTTGGCTGTAATATTTGGACATAAACTGTTTTCAGCTTATTGTGTTCTAACGCAAGTTCTATTTTTTCCGTTAACATGTCTAGTGATCAACAACGACCTTTAACATCCATATTAACAAGTAAATCATCAAGTAATCAGCAACATGTTCCCTACAACATCCTACTACAACATTTCATCATGTAAATCTTCATGTAAAGCTTTATGTTTGAATCTTTTATGTTCAAGTTTCTTGTTCTTTAGTATTCTTCAAAATTTTCAACATAACAAGTCTTTTAACCACTCAAAATAGAAGTAAATAAAAGTGTTGAAGGTGCTTACTACTAGCTTAAAGCTAGGGGAAGAACAAGGATGAAGATTGAGTGGTTAATAGCAAACGAATGAGGTCCTTGATGATCCGCAAACACCAAGCTTCCTATAACGCCTCCTTACACCTTTGTGAACCTTGGATTGGATGAATGAAGATCAAAATATGGTGATGGTGGTGGTGTTTGGTTCAGCCGATTGCAAGAAGAAGGAGGAGAGAAGAAAGTGTGTTGAGTTGTGGATGGATAATGAGAATGAAGAACTAATGGACTTTATAAACAACTTTCCAACATGAAATTACACATGGGTTAATATGTTTCAAGAGTACTAGACATGATCTAATAAACAATTTTATAAAATCATGGGTTTCCCAATGTCTCCATAACCGGTTGGGGGGGGGGGGGGCATCTAGTTGGATCTTGATTCTTGGTTCCTAGTTCTAGTTACATATTAAATTATATGTTTAGGGATTTTAGGTGTTAAGTGTTTTTATGATGTAATATGGTGTTTTGGGACCATAACTAGCTTGGTAATGTTAAAACAATGCTTCTAATAATATTTTGACGTTCCGGGTAATGTCCGGTTGTTCGGTTAAATACCGGCTCGTTAAAGTGCTAAATTGCACCGTTTAGTGTCCTTTAAGTATTCTTTTGTAACTCTTTTAATTCCCGACAGTTAGGGAAGTATTCTGAATAATAAAACATCAATTCTGCATGATATTTAAGTGTCAGAGACCTAATTATAGCTGAATTTGGTGAAATTCTGCTCTTAAAGTGCGTTTCGGGTGCTTTTTAGTGCTTATTTTGGCTTCCGGAATGTCTCTATGTTAACCCTTGTATGTACTCTTCGGTTTTAATGTATTCTTGTCGTTGGACCTACACCTAGGCCTCAATTCTAATGTCTGACTGCTTTCTACAGTTCTGTTGACACATTTTGTCTTACCGGTGAGTTTACTAGTATTTCTAACGCAATGCTCTTGTTTATGCATAAAGCAATATTTTTTAGTATAAAACGTGCATGAATTCACTTGTTTAGCATGTAATCAGTCAATGTTGACATTTAAGCACATAATTGCAGTCATCAACTAATAATTAAAGTGTACGGAAATTATTGGTTTGGTGCCAGTTGTCACAGTCTCCCCCCGTTAAAAGAATTTCGTCCCGAAATTCAGGCTGAACTAACTCTCACAGGAGTCTTCTTGAATAGGTAGGGATACTTTTCTTTGAACTGGTCTTCACGTTCCCATGTGTACTCGGGTCCGTGCTTAGAGTTCCAACGTACTTTGATAAGTTTAACAGTGCTCCTCCTGGTCTTGTTGACTTTCCAGTCTGCAACCTCAACGGGTTGTTCTGTAAATCGGAGGGCGTCATCAATATGTACTTCATCCGCAGGGATGATCACGTCTTCTTGTGTTGGACTCTTCTTGAGGTTGGAAACATGGAACGTATCATGTACTCCATTAAGTTCTTCCGGTAATTCCAACTTGTATGCCACGGTACCAATTCTTTCCAATATTCTGAATGGTCCGATGTACCGTGGATTCAGCTTTCCATGTTTTCCGAATCTTACTACGCCCTTCCAAGGTGAGACCTTCAACAAAACTTTGTCTCCCACCTCGAATTCTAATGGTTTTCTTCTTTGATCAGCGTAGCTCTTTTGTCGATCTCGAGCCGCCTCAATGCGCTCTCGGATCTGCATAATCCTGTCGGTTGTCTCTTGTACAAGTTCAGGACCAACCATACGTTTATCTCCAGCGTCTGCCCAACACAAGGGCGATCGGCACTTGCGGCCATACAGAGCTTCGAACGGTGCGGCTTTTATGCTCGTATGATAACTGTTATTGTAGGAAAACTCAACTAAAGGTAGATGAGTATCCCAGCTGCCGCCTAGATCCATGACACATGCGCGAAGCATATCTTCTAACGTTTGTATAGTCCGTTCGCTCTGGCCGTCTGTTTGTGGATGGAAGGCCGTGCTTAGATCTAATTGAGATCCAAAGGCTTCCTGAAATGATTGCCAGATTCTTGAGACAAAGCGTCCATCTCTGTCTGAAATGATTGAGATAGGCACTCCATGACGTGTCACAATTTCCCTTAAGTATATCTCAGCAAGCTTTCCAGTGCTGTCTTTTTCTCGGATCTGTAGGAAGTGCGCAAACTTCGTTAACTGATCGACTATCACCCATATCATATCGTGCCCTCTCGGGGTCCTGGGTAATTTCGTTATGAATTCCATCGAGATTTGCTCCCACTTCCACATGGGTATCTCTGGTTGTTGTAGTAGGCCGGACGGTTTCTGATATTCAGCTTTAACCTTAGCACAGGTTAGGCATTTTCCAACATAGACAGCAACGTCGCTCTTGAGTCTCGGCCACCAATAATATTCTTTTAAGTCTTGATACATTTTGTCCGATCCTGGATGGATAGAGTATTTCGACTTGTGCGCTTCATCAAGGATGACTTCTCGTATGCCACCATAGAGCGGAACCTAAATACGCTTCTTAAAGTATAAGGCTCCCTCTTCATTTGGCACCATGTATTTCAGCATACCCTAGAGGTATTCAGCTTTACGGTTTTCCATCTTAAGGGCTTCTTGTTGTGCATCACGAATGCGTGTAGTGAGGTTCGTTCGTATGGTCATTTCCAATGCTCGAACCCTTAGGGTCTTAACCCTTTCTTTTTGGCTTAATGCGTCTTCTACAACATTTGCCTTTCCAGGATGGTACTTGATCTCATAGTCAAAATCGTTTAGCAGCTCGACCCATCGTCGCTGACACATGTTTAGTTCTTTCTGATCAAATATGTGCTGTAGGCTTTTGTGATCTGTGAAGATTGTACATCGAGTACCGTATAGATACTGTCGCCAGATCTTCAAGCCGAATACCACTGCGCCTAGCTCCAGGTCGTGAGTGGTATAGTTTCTTTCATGCACCTTTAATTGTCTTGAAGCATAAGCGATGACTTTCTGGCGTTGCATGAGCACGCAACCCAAACCTTGTCATGAGGTGTCGCAGTATACTACGAAGTCTTCAGTGCCTTCGGGTAAAGATAGTATAGGTGCATCGCATAGCTTATTCTTGAGTAGTTGGAAGGCTTCTTCCTGCTTGTCACCCCAGTCGTATTTCTTGTCTTTCTGTGTAAGGGTCGTCAATGGTTGAGCTATCTTTGAGAAGTTATCGATGAAACGTCGGTAATAGCCTGCTAAGCCCAAGAATTGTCGAACTTCAGTTGGGGTTTTGGGGGCTTCCCAATTCCTTATTGCTTCGACCTTGGATAGGTCCACATGAATGCCCTTTTCGTTTACAACGTGACCAAGAAATTGTACTTCACGAATCCAAAATTCGCATTTCGAGAACTTTGCATAAAGCTTCTCTTTCTTTAGTAGTTCCAGAATAGTTCTGAGATGTTGCTCATGTTCTTCTTTCGTTCGCGAGTAAATCAGGATATCATCAATAAATACAATCATGAATTTATCGTGGTATGGCTTGCATACGCGGTTCATTAGATCCATAAAGACTGCTGGTGCATTCGTCAGCCCAAATGGCATCACAAGAAACTCGTAGTGCCCATAACGTGTTCTGAATGCAGTCTTTGGTACGCTTTCCTTTGGATTCTTAACTGGTGGTATCCAGATCGAAGGTCGGTCTTGGAATAGTAGCTTGATCCTTGCAACTGATCAAATAAGTCGTAGTGGATACCGATTCTTGATAGTGAGCTTGTTCAGTTCTCTGTAGTCGATACACATCCGCAGTGTTCCATCCTTCTTTTTCATGAATAATACTGGAGCTCCCCAAGGCGAGAAGCTTGGCCTTTTGAATCCTTTATCCAACAACTCCTGGAGTTGTGTAGATAATTCTTGCATTTCGGATGGTGCAAGTCGATAGGGAGCCTTGGCTACAGGAGCGGCTCCTGGAACCAAGTCTATACGAAATTCCACTTGTCGTTGCGGAGGTAGTCCTGGCAGATCTTCAGGAAAAACATCAGGGAATTCTTTCACCACAGGAATGTCTTCGAGTTTTGGCTCCACAGCTTTCTTGTCTATAACGTGTGCTAGGAAAGCGACGCATCCTTTCCTTAAGCACTTCTGTGCCTTCATACAACTGATGATTCGTAGGGGCGCGTTTTGTCTTTCTTCATGTACGATGAGAGTTTCATCATTCGCCAAAGGGATGCGAATGATTTTCTCGTGACAAATAACTTCAGCTTTGTTCTTGGACAACCAATCCATTCCGACCACTACATCGAAGCTACCCAATTGAATAGGTAAGAGATCGATGTTAAATCTTCGTTCACCAAGTTCTAGTGTGCAACCTCTAACAACTTCGCCCGATTCGACAAGTTTACCATTGGCTAGCTCTATAGAATAAGGAATATCTAATCTACTAGATTCTATTCCAAGCATGCGTTTAAATTCCACAGACATGAAGCTACAGTCGGCACCAATGTCAAATAGTATGGATGCAAAGTGATTGTTAATGAGGAACGTACCGTTGACCACATTAGGGTCCTCGCGTGTGTCCCTTGCTCCAATTACAAATGCTCGAGCCTGAGCATTGTTTCCTATTGGGCAGTCTTTCATGAAATGATCATTGCTTCCACAAGTGAAGCATCCTTGGTTACGCCTAGCTCTATTACCATTCCGGTTACCGTTGCCGTTCCCACCATTGTTTCCATTACCATTACCATTGCGGCCTACAATACCTTTTCCCCAACAATCCTCGATACGGTGGCCAGGCTTCCCGCAGTTCTCGCATTTCCCAACGCGACAATTTCCCATGTGGTGAAAGTCATAGCAGTTGCATTTGGGCAGAGTGCCCTGATACTTCTTAGTTCCTGTATTGCTTGCAACCGCGAAGGTTTTTGCCTCCATAGGTGGGTTAGTGTCACGCTTCTTGTTGTTCGAACCCTTGTTGTTGCTGCAGGTTGCTTGGTTCAGATTTGAATGCTTTCTCTTCTTGTCACCAGACGACTCAGCATGCGTCTCAGTCTTCTCGGTTGGGTTCAGTGATAGCTTCTTCATACGAACACAATCTTCAGTAAGGCTGACAGCCAGAGTTACAGCGTCGGTGATTGTTTGAGGTTTGACCGAAGTTACCATGCCACGGAATTCTGAGGCCAATCCCCAAATGTAGCGTTCAACGCGCTTAAATTCGGGAGTCACCATGTAGGGAAGCACTCTAGACAGATCGTTGAACCTTCGAGTATAACCATTAATGTCAGCACCCTCCATGGTCAAGTGCCAGAACTCCGTTTCCAGTCTTTGGAGTTCCGCATGAGAGCAGTACTTCTCTCTCATAAGCGGCATCATCGCCCAAAGTTTGGACTTGCAAGTTCCACCAAGTCAGAGCTTCATCGACAAACAACCCAGTAGCAAAAGTGACTTGCTGATCCGCAGTACACTTGCTCATACGGATAGTGGCCTCTGTCTTCTCCGTCCAGCGCACAAACGCTACTGCACCACCTGTACCGTCGTAGTTCATTGGTTTGCAGTCAAGGAACTGCTTGAAGGTGCAGCCTGTAATCGATTCAACCAATTCACACGTGAGCAATCGAAGAAATAATGAAACAAGGACCGTTCATAAATTTCTCCATGCTTAGCAAATCGTCTTAAGGTTACCTGGAGCTACATTGCCTCCAGACGAATCTCCATTCCCATTACGCCTAGCGTTGCTTGGTCCGCCACTGTATTGAGTTCGGTTTGCCTCGTATTGGGCGATAGCAGCGGAGATCCTTTCTTCCAGTAGAGCGTTTAACTCTTCAGCAGTTCCTGGCAATGGGGGAGGAGGAGGTTGATCACGAGCGTTCACAGCTTTCCTGGGTGACATGTTCTGACAGAACAAAACACAACAGGGTTAGACATTTGTTTGATATCGTCGTACTAGATAGTAGTAGTATATATATTCACAGGTATATACCACATAAGTGACATCAAACAATTATTACTCTAGCAGAGTACTTAGTAGCCTTGTACTGATGGAATCCATACGTGACAATACTTACTGTGATTTCTGTGCACTGAATTCCATAATTATGTATGCATCCATAATTACGTGACTCCTTGCACAGTCCACACAGTTCGTTTCATCCTCGTATCTCTTCCTTCAGATGGGCCATCGCTTTCAGGTAAAGTCACGTATACTTGTGACATTCCACTTCTAGCATGTGTAAATATCAATTATCACACATAATTGCAAGTAATTCTTAATCATAGACAAGTGCTACCCCAGTGCACCCTAAGTCTCGTAGTGTCTTTTCTAGACTCTTGTAAACAGTTTCAGGTGGTGGATGTCGCGGGACGTTTTATGCAATGAAAACTCTTTGAAAAAATTGTTTTCGTGAAAGGATCCTAGAGATTGTAGACTAGGCTCGAGAAGGAATCCTGGTTCACTACAATCGCAGCCCTGATACCAATCTGTCATAGCCCTTTCTGCTCGTAAAAATATCATCAAATACCAAACATTTCATAATTTGAAAACATAAGTTAGCGTTTACATAGCGAGGTAGCATAAAAAATTGTCTTAAAAAGTTTACAACTTTATTTAAAGATAAACATAAGCGACATCCACAAGCATGGGTAAGGCCGCGCGCACATCCACTTCTAGTTACCTGAAATACATGTGAGTTTTGGAAAAACGTCAACATAATGTTGGTGTGAATTCATGCAATGATTGTTTTGAATGTTTAAATACTTGAATGGAAACATAGTATGTAACTTGTAGGTTGTATGAATGTTTGAATGTAACTTGTATAACGTATCTGTAACTGTACTATGAATGTTTGAATGTATTTGTAACACATATATGTAACTCCGTACTATGAATGTTTGAATGTGTGAGATTGCTAGTTGTTTGCAAGGCTACTAACATGTGTCACAACATAGGAAGCCACCAAACCTAGGCATTTTTGTCGACTTTGACTGAGACACAGAAGCACTCATTGGTAGAAGTAGGCCAAGAGTGGGGTTGCCTGAAACCCATTAGATCTAATCTTTTGTTCCGCGGTCTGAATGTATACGTTGATTAATGGTGCTTATGGTACCCTATTCGAGACATGATCTAGAATGTTTCACTTGAATGTTTTTGTACCCATCATACTATTTGTAAACTTTATAACATGTATTTCACCCCAGAAATTATAAACTTCACCGGGTTTGCTTTATCTAGCGTCGTGACCTAAACGTGTTTTATTAACGTTAGTCACTAGACTTGTATTGCACAAGTACAGTCATTGTCTTTTGTATATGTTTTCTTGTGTTAAAAATAATTTATATTTTTAACTATGTGTCTTACTTATATTATTTTCTCAAAAATAAATATAAGTTTCTTGTATTTTGCACCCGAATTATGTATCTTGTATGTTGTATGTGTATTTTTGTTACAAAAGTTATGGCGAGATTTATATTCGAAAAACATAGTTTAGAACACACTAGCAAACATTTGTCTAGAAAATATTCACTAAGTGTTAGGATTTTCAGGAAATTTCGCCATAGTCTCCTTTGTAAATGGAGGTGTCCATGCTAAGTAGCATATCATTTTCTTTATCACGTTAGGTCGTTCTCAAATAACCTACCCGACATTTAGACACGCAAATTACTACTTATGTTGTTTCAGCTTTATTCTTCAAAACTGGGCTGTTTTCGGGGATTTTAATAAAATAGTAAACTTATTCCAAAAATTCCCAAACTTTTATAGAATGTCTTAAACGATACAAATATTATTGTGAAAAAAATCTCGGGATCCAATTCATTACCAATATTTTACAAAAATTCATTTTCCGGACTGCAATCAGATTCATCTTTTTCTGACTGCAGCCCACGGAATAATTTATTTAAAATTCATCGTAAGTCCGATTTACGAAATTCCATTGGGAGAATTACAAATACATCAATGGTCATCTACAGTAAAAATTTCATGAGCTAATTCTACACAGAACTCAAGTTATGACTAAAAACATTTCGCCCATTTACTGCAGTAAAAACTCAGCTTTAGCTGCTGTTACAAAAAAAGTCTTTAAAAATAGTAAACGAAGTCCAAAAATTATGATTCCAGTGCCATTAGAACCGTATTTCATAATAACACGTGAGAGACTCAAGAAAACAAGTTTTTGTCAAGTTACGATCTGGTTACAGTCAGCTGAAGTTGGCTGTAATATTTGGACAGAAACTGTTTTCAGCTTATTGTGTTCTAACGCACGTTCTATTTGTTCCGTTAACATGTCTAGTGATCAACAACGACCTTTAACATCCATATTAACGAGTAAATCATCAAGTAATCAGCAACATGTTCCCTACAACATCCTACTACAACATTTCATCATGTAAATCTTCATGTAAAGCTTTATGTTTGAATCTTTTATGTTCAAGTTTCTTGTTCTTTAGTATTCTTCAAAATTTTCAACATAACAAGTCTTTTAACAACTCAAAATAGAAGTAAATAAGAGTGTTGATGGTGCTTACTACTATCTTAAAGCTAGGGGAAGAACAAGGATGAAGATTGACTGGTTAATAGCAAACGAATGAGGTCCTTGATGATCCGCAAACACCAAGCTTCCTATAACGCCTCCTTACACCTTGAGTGAACCTTGGATTGGATGAATGAAGATCAAAATATGGTGATGGTGGTGGTGTTTGGTTCAGCCGATTGCAAGAAGAAGGAGGAGAGAAGAAAGTGTGTTGAGTTGTGGATGGATAATGAGAATGAAGAACTAATAGACTTTATAAACAACTTTCCAATATGAAATTACACATGGTTAATATGTTTCAAGAGTACTAGACATGATCTAATAAACAATTTTATAAAATCATGGGGTTCCCAATGTCTCCATAACCGGTTAGAGGGGGGCATCTAGTTGGATCTTGATTCTTGGTTACTAGTTCTAGTTACATATTAAATGATATGTTTAGGGATTTTAGGTGTTAAGTGTTTTTATGATGTAATATGGTGTTTAGGGACCATAACTAGCTTGGTAATGTTAAAACAATGCTTCTAATAATATTTTGAAGTTCCGGGTAATGTCCGGTTGTTCGGTTAAATACCGGCTCGTTAAAGTGCTAAATTGCACCGTTTAGTGTCCTTTAAGTATTCTTTTGTTACTCTTTTAATTCCCGACACTTAGGGAAGTATTCTGAATAATAAAATGTCAATTCTGCATGATATTTAAGTGTCAGAGAGCTGATTATAGCTGAATTTGGTGAAATTCTGCACTTAAAGTGCATTTCGGGTGCTTTTTAGTGCTTATTTTGGCTTCCGGAATGTCTATATGTTAACCCTTGTATGTACTCTTGGGTTTTAATGTATTCTTGTCGTTGGACCTACACCTAGGCCTCAATTCTAATGTCTGACTGCTATCTGTAGTTCTGTTGACACATTTTGTCTTACCGGTGAGTTTACTAGTATTTCTGACGCAATGCTCTTGTTTATGCATAAAGCAATATTTTGTAGTATAAAACGTGCATGAATTCACTTGTTTAGCCTGTAATCAGTCAATGTTGACATTTAAGCACATAATTGCAGTTATCAACTAATAATTAAAGTGTACGGAAACTACCGGTTTGGTGCCAGTTGTCACAACCTAGACGACCGCCAGAGACGCTTGCATGATCAGTGGCATGCGGGACAACCACTCGAAGCGGACCCACCAGTTGTGGACTATGCCACATTGCCGCTATATGATGGTAGTGTGTCGTATCCTACCCCACCATTGCATCATTCTCAATGGGTGGATCCACACGCTATGAGTTATCAACAGGCGGGTCATGGTGGTGATCAAGGAAGTAGTAGCAGTAGAGGAGCATTTGGGTTTGGAGAGTGGAATGACATGATGACATCCATTTTCGGGCCTCCACAGCCAAAGTACTACTAGCCAGGTCATGTCTTGGTCCTTTGTATATTTGTGTATATTTTCATTTCGTATGTTCATGTTTATGGTTGGGAGGTCGGGTGGTGTTTAGATGTTGATGTGTTTTTTTTTTTGGGATGTGTTAATGGAGGTGTGTTTGAATTTTCATAAAAAAAGAGAAATATGAGAAAAATACAAAAAGAGGAATTGAGTTGTGATAGTAGTTGAGAAGTTGTGTATATAGATGATGTTTGCGTTGTTTAGTAGTAGAAATAAAAACCGGGTCAAATCAATTAGCTCTTTCATATGTATCCCACCATTTTCTTACCTTTGCACCTAGCCCTGTTACAACCCGTAAGTTCCTTTGATTCATAAGCATGCTAGATATTTAATAGGAGGAGACTTGATTCTTATAAAAGCTTATTGTCGTACAAACACACACACGCATTGAGTGGTTTAGCATTATGTGCTAATATTTCTTGTCACCGAGAGTTTTTGTGAGGGGTGTGCCTTGTGGTATGGTTGAAGGTTAGTAGAAGGACGACATATTTTAGCTTGGTTTGAATGATTATCGCTTGTGATTATTAATAGTTTTTGAATGGGTTGCTTGGGACAACCAACGGGTAAGTGTGGGGATGTGACGGGTGGTCCGTAGGACAACCCTTAAATGAGCTAAATATGTGCACATCTCATGCTTTATTCGGTTAATTGTGGGAATTTGGTAACTACGGTGCGTTTGTATTTTGAGGTGTTAAAGCGCTTAAAGGATGGACATTATGATGCTTGGATAAAGCTTGATGTAGGTGGAAGCAAGATTGGAAGATTTACCTTACAAGTAAGGAAACTTGGAGATACATTACACACAACGCCGTAACCTACGGCTTCTGCCGTAGGTTACGGCTCCCCATATGTTGCCAAATACACTGCCATACAACAGAAGAAAGGGACCGTAAGGAAGTAGTACTCGCCGTAAGCTACGGTGAGCGACGTAGCTTACTGTGACACCCCAGGAAAACCAGGAAACCAACGCAACATAACTAGCTTCCTCAGTAGCCACGAGCTAAATTTCGGGACGAAATTTTCTTAACGGGGGGAGAATGTGACAACCCGCATAATTTCATGTATCCGTACAATTTATTAATGATAATTAAAGTGCTTGATGACTGTGTGGAATTACCTAACTGCTCTCTGATTACTGTGTTATACTTACATGTGCTTGTTAACATACTAGTAGTGTACAGAAAAGTTACTAGATAGTCCGTTATGCTTTCCTGAGTGTTGAAAATTAAAAATGTTACAAAAAAATATATATAGGACACGTTACGGATTAATTAAGCACTTTAATGGAACAACACCGAACCGAACAACCAGACTTTACCCGGAACACAAAAATGTTGTCAAACACATTGTTTTTATTTTTCTAAGCTAGTTAGGGTCCACGAACACCCTAACACCCTATATATTTTATAACACACCTTAATACACTAACTAAATATTTGAAATCTAACTAAACTAGTAACCACCCCAAACACCCTAACACCCTATACCCCCCCCCCCCCCCCCTTGGGACGGTTACCATGGGTATCCCCACCCATGGATTTCCTTCAATATTTTAGTTGATTATGTTAGTTAATTAGAAACATATTACACAAAGGTTAAAGAGGTGAAGATGGTTTATAAGAAGGCACATGAGGTCTAAGCATTTTATCACAACACACTTTCAACTCACTCTCACTCCCTCTTTTCCTTGTGTGTTCGGCCGAGAGCCACCACAACCACCCTCACCACCATCAAGTTTCACTCATGCAATCTACATACTTCCAAGGGTGCTAGAGATCATACAAGCAAGCTTGGTGTGTTCGGAAGCTCAAGGACCTCTCTCATCTTCTTTTATCCACCACTTTTCTACACTTGAACTTCCCTAGCCTTGAGCTAGTGGTAATAACTTAGATCCTTGCTTTCTCCATCTTGTTTAAGTGGTTAATAGTGTTTAAAGATCAAAATGATAAGAACTCTAAAGAGCCATGAACAAAGTCTTGAACATAAACTATCCTTGTGATGAAGAAGTGTTAAAAAGGTTAAGAAATCATGATATTCTTGTGTTGTAATGCTTGTTGATTATTGTTTACTAGTAGAAGTGGTATGGATCATCATATAGACTTACTAGATCATGATTAAAAACATGAACTAGCAAGATGAGAAAGTAAGAATGATGTGGATGATGGAATCATCCACACATAAACTATGAACTTGAATAAATAAATGTCTTCTTGAAAAATAAAGATCAAAGTAGGTTATAATCTTGTAGATCTAAAGATCCATGAGTGGTTTTTCGAAAGAACCAAGTGAAAAGTATGAGTTTTGTTAAAACTTGGCTCTTACATAAACTTAACACATTTTTAGTGGATAAACAAGTGTAGGAACACTTGTGTAAAAAGAAAACTTTACGAAGAAATATTTTTAGAAAATATGTTTAGAAGATGTGAATATTCAAACTCTTTAAAAATAAAATTTTTAAAGAACAAATCGCATTTTGGAAGATAACAAGACTTACTAAGTGTGCTAGTAAGTTACTACACATTCTTATAAATTTTCAAGTTCATAAGTTTATAGTTTATGCTTGTTTTTGACAAGTTTGGTAAATAGAGATTGTATGTTAATGATTGAGAATTGTTTGAGTGAATTTTTGAAAAGAAAATAATATGCTAGTAAGCATGGACACCTCCATTTATAAAGGAAACTCTGGCGAAATTTTCTAAAATCCCAACACTTAGAAAATATTTTTTCTAAAACAAACGTTACGAGTGTATTTTATAACTTGCATTTCGAATATAAACTTCGCCATATTTTTTGTAACAAAACACCAAGTATCGGGGTTGACTTTCGTAAACAAAATTTGATAAATATATATTTGAAATATATATTGTATACTAAAACTCTTGTGTGAATATTTGTTTATTTTACTGTTATATTATTTTAGGGTAAAATAATATATAACGTAACAAAGTGCGTTGACGTTTAAATTGTGTGATATATGATAAAAGTAATGTTTAGATAAGCCATACGTGTTGTGCATGAGAAATTGATTGTTATCTGTACCTTATTAGGACGTGCTTGATTTCCTGATTATTGGAGTAACTATTCTAACCGAGCAAACCGAGGTGAGTTCACACTTTTCTACAAAGCAGGGAAATTCCCGGTGGGAATGGGAATGGGTTCAGGAATAGGGATTCCTCGTCCTTGGGACGTGTTCAGGAATGATAATTCCTCGTCCTATTGGGACAGAATTAGACTTACTGGACTAAAACTCTATCAGCGAAGTCCCTCCCTTTATATCGACTTAATCGCCGAGGCTATGGCGAGCGGGTCATTAGTTAATAGCGCTATTAGGTTTAACAAACCTCACACCGTGGCAGTCGGACGGGTGTGTACTAATGGACTATGGCACGTCGGTGATGATATACACCAACGCTAGGGCACAAGTAATTTTCGTTAGTAGTCGATATGATAAACGATTCTGGTAGTTTAAATAATGGGATAGCCCCCACGGCCGTAGTGCCAGGCTGGATAGCCAGGGAAGGTGGACATGGGATGGTTAACTAATAAACGTTTTCGAACTATGGGGTAACCCCCCCCCCCCCACGGTTGGATAGCTGATTAAGATTAAACTACATTTTTGGAAACAACTCTAAAATGGACAACCAACCATGAACTCACTCAACTTTGTTGTTGACTCGTTATTACATGCTTTGTGTGACAACTCGAAATTTAGAACCTTTCGTTGTATCTTGGTGTAACTTGCTTGAACGTTATGTGATTAGTTAACTTATTGGTTCAATGAATGACCTAAGTGAAATTATGTGATTATGTGTTATGTTTATATGTATGCTTGAATGTATGCGACTCGAGACACAAGAACCCGACTCGAGACCATGCAGTCTCGAGTGAATAGTGTAATAGTTGGGCCGGTTGGGCCGCACCTCATCTAATCCACCCGAGACCCACTAGGGTGCACCAACTCGGTCTGGGTATAAAACCCACAAGAGTAACCAACCTTGCCTCTTTGCATCATTTGCAACATTCCCACACACACTCTCCTTTCATCACTAAAACCCTAGAAATACAAACCCTCTTCCCTCATTCTCGGATCAAACCGGTGACCACAAGGAGCTCTCGGATCGGCTCACACACCCACATTTGGAAGCTTCATCCATTACTACTTCACACCTTTGAACCCACACTTGAACCGGTTAGTGATCTCTTTGCAAATACTTGTTTATACATGATTAAAGATGTTGATGTGTAATGATATAGATTAGTGATGCATGCTAGGTGCTTATTTCGTATGATGATGTTATACATGATGATGATATTCGGCTAACATGTTTGATTTCGGATATGTTGCATAATGAGCTCATGATATCTTGTGTCTAAATATGATTCAAACCATTAAATGTGGATGTTCATGAAACCGGCTTGCATATGTGTATTAGGTAGTATCATGTTAATCGGATTAGTGTAGAGTCAAGTTTGAGGTGTTATGTGATGATTTGAAACCATTAGAAGAATATGTTCAAGTGTTTTGATGGTTGTTCATGTTATGATTATGATTAATGCTAAAAACCCTAAAATATGATGAACAAGTTTGAATGATCAACATGAACATGACTTGAATATTTGAAGAACATGATGAATATGATATGAATGTGTTATGAATATTGGAAATCTGATTGTTTGATCCATTTTGGTTAGTAATTAGACAAGAAAACATGTTTAGTGGATAGTACACAATTGTTGCATGAAATCAAAACCTCATTGGCTAAGTACAATGACGGGAATCAGCAAATGTTACAGCCGAGACCTTCAGTCTCGACTCGAGACCACCACATGACAACTCGAGATCCCCGGTTGCGACACAGGTTACGAGTCGAGAACCTATAGTCTCGACTCGAGACCACGCATTTTCAGCACACAAAACATCATGACTCGAGAACATGGTTGCGGGTCCAGTTGCGACTCGAGACCAATACATGCATGACCCGAGACCTCCACGTTTGCGACTCGAGAACTCATAGGTACAACTCGAGACCTCCACAGTCTCGACTCGAGATCTCTAGTCTCGACTCGAGACCACGTACACATACTCGCTGAATTGAACGTGCATTATTGCGGGCTTAGTTGATTGGGCCGGACTTGGGGCCTTGTTTATGTACATGCATGCTACTGTTATGGGCCTGAGTAGTTGGGCCGCACACTTAGACTCTGGTTGTTACATGAATGTTACTGTGGAACTTGTTACGAACTGTTGATGAACTGCCATGCTAGACCTGTATGCCATGATCGTTACTTGTGTACAATACGTGTAGAACATACGTGCACTACTTGATTTCGAACCTGACTTGAATGGTATCTATGTTAGGACGTAGTTGACCACTTATAACTTGATTGACCTTTCTGTGTATCTGCCGAGCAAACCAAGGTGAGTTCACACCCTCTACAAAGCATGGGATTCCCTGGGTTGGGAATGGGGTTAAGGAACGTGGATTCCTCATCCTCCTTGGGTAGGACAGTATTGGTTCAGGAATGAAATTCCTCGTCCTCACGGACAGATAACTCGTACTAGACCAAAACTCTATCACGAAGTCCCTCCTTTTTATATCAACTTAATCGCCGGGCCAAAGGCGAGCGGGTCATTAGTTAGATAGCACTCTTTAGATCTGACAAACCTCACACCGTGCCGCAGAGGACGGGCGTGAACTAATGGATCTGGGGCACGTCAATGATGATAGACATTGACAGTTTCAGGGCACATAAACATGACTACAGTCAGCAGTCGATGTGCTAACGAGTCTAGTGTATACATGGGGTAGCCCCCACGGCCGAAAAGCCAGATAACTAAACACGGGGTAGCCCCCACGGATGGATTGCCAGAGTAATTGGGTTAAACAGTCATGTTTTTCAACTATGGGGTAACCCCCACGGCAGGATGCCAGATAAAGGAAACTGTTTTCGAAACAACTTAAAACGAACACCCAACCGTGAACTCACTCAACTTGTTGTTGACTCATTACTACATGCTTTGCAGGACAATAGGTACTTAGCAGGAGCTTGCATGGAAGAGCGTCGTTGTGGGACATGGACAGCTGTGTGCCATGTTAAACTTTGAAACTATTAAACTTATGTTATGATTTTAAACGTTATGCTTCCGCTTGCAACTTAACTAAGTTTTGTTTGGACACCAATTGTATTGGTTGAACTTTTATAATTATTAACTTGCGTGTTCAATATGATTGGTGGCTGGATCCTGGTCAGTCACGCCTCTAAGCGGTGGTATTCCGCAGGTGGATTTTGGGGGTGTGACAGATTGGTATAAGAGCCATTGGTTATAGTGAACTCGGTTTTAATAAGGGGAAAAATGTTTATTAAAATCAGACTATAACCTGTACAGTGCTCTACGATCCACAACGACGCTTCACTCCACATGCAAGACTCAACATTTTAGGTGATATGATCTGTGTATATATTGCCTACTTGTTAGTTACATAGTACATTGCTCATGGTATGCTTGGTTAGTATAACTACTGATTGCTTGAAAACGTGTGTGCTTACTCACTTCTGTCATCGCATTTTCACGAACCCCTCTCACTCACGTTCCTCTTGATGTGAAGATCATGTCTGGACGCGTAAACATGACACAAGCCCAGTTGACGGCTCTGATTAACGAACGAGTTGCTGCGGCACTGGCAGCTGCACACGCAGGAGGTATATCCTGCAGTCCAAACCCATTCTAGGATCTTTAGATCCTACTCTCGTGAACCAACCTTTGTGTTAAACTCTGTCTTTTCTTTCACCCTCGATAGGTCAACATGTTCAGCCACCTGTGTGCACTTTTAAAACTTTCATGGACTGCCGACCAACTACTTTTAGCGGCACTGAAGGAGCAGTAGGTCTCCTCCACTGGTTTGAGAAACTGGAATCTGTGTTCGAAATGTGCGAGTGCCCTGAGGCGAGCAGGGTGAAGTATGCTACCGGTACTCTCGAGGGTTTAGCTCTCACATGGTGGAATGCTCAGGTTCAAATGTTGGGGTTGGTTGCTGCCAACGCCACCCCATGGGAAAACTTTAAAGAGATGATCAAGGAAGAATACTGCAGTCGGGATGAGATTCACAAACTGGGGGTAGAATTCTTCAACCTCAAGATGACGGGGTCGGAAATTGAAGCTTATGTGAAAAGGTCGAACGAACTGGCAATTCTGTGTCCTACTATGGTGGATCCTCCCATCAAACGCATCGAACTATTTCTTCAGGGCTTAGTGCCAGAAATCCAAAGTCATGTGACTTCAGCAAACCTCACCACCATCCAGCAAGTTGTGCAATTGGCTCACCGTCTCACGGATCAGGCGGTGGAGCAGAACAAGTTGCCAAAGCGCATAGGTGCGGCAACTACTCCAGGTGCTCTTAGTGACAACAAACGGAAATGGGATGGAGCTTCAAGTAAGGGCTCTGCTTCTGTCCAGTCTCAGTCTCAGCAAAGAAAGACTGATGACTACAAGAGCCCTAGTCAGCAATCATCTGGTGGTCAAAGCCATGGGGGGTACAAAGGGAATCACCCCAAATGCAATCGCTGCAGCCTGCACCACAGCGGGCCATGCACCAGGGGTAACTGTCATCGGTGCAACAAGCCAGGTCAGGCTGCAAAGGATTGCAGGAGCTTGTATCCCGCCAACCAGAATCGTCAGCAAGCCCAACAGAACCAACGCCAGCAGCAGCAGCAAGGTGATAACAAAGGGTGCTTTCAGTGCGGAGCTGAAGGCCACTTCAAGAGAGATTGTCCCCAACTGAACAGGAACCAGAACAACAACAACAACAACAATAACAACAATCTAGGGAATGGTAACAATGGGAACAACAACAACAACAATGGCGCCAGGGGGCGGGCGTTCGTGATCGGCCAAGGTGAAGCAAGGAATGACCCCAATGTTGTCGCGGGTAAGTTCCTCCTCGACGACTTTTACGTTACAGTTTTATTTGATTCGGGTGCCGATACTAGCTACATGTCGTTAGAAGTTAGTCGAATGCTTAAGCGTATTCCAACACCCTTGAACAACAAGCACACTGTAGAGCTAGCAAACGGTAAGAGTTTAGAGGCCACACACGTAGTCAAGGGTTGTAAACTTGTTCTTGCTAACCAGACCTTCTCTATCAACCTTATTCCTATCGTCTTGGGTAGTTTCGACGTTGTCATTGGGATGGATTGGTTATCCCAACACTGAGCAGAGATCCTTTGCAACGAGAAGATCGTTCGTATTCCTAGTTCCAGTAATGAACCTCTCATGATTCGTGGCGACAAGAGGGGTGCTGTTGAGAACATCATCTCTCTCCTTAAGGCCCAGAAGTGCTTACGAAAGGGCCACACTGCCATTTTGGCTCTCGTTACTGACACCTCGGAGAAAGAGAAGAAGATAGAAGATTTTCCTGTTGTACGCGACTATCCTGAGGTATTTCCTGAGGAATTACCTAGCCTTCTGCCTCATCGCCAAGTCGAGTTTCAGATTGAACTAGCTCCTGGAGCTGCGCCAATAGCTCGTGCACCTTATCGTTTAGCCCCATCAGAGTTGGAAGAACTCTCTACGCACTGCAGGAACTCTTGGATAAGGGTTTTATTCGTCCTAGCTCATCGCCCTGGGGAGCTCCAGTGCTATTTGTGAAGAAGAAAGACGGTACCTTCAGAATGTGCATCGACTACCGGGAACTCAACAAGGTGACGGTGAAGAATCGTTATCCTCTTCCCCGTATTGACGACTTGTTCGACCAGCTGCAAGGGTCGAGCTACTATTCAAAGATTGATTTGAGATTAGGATATCACCAGCTGAGAGTCCGGGAAGGGGACGTCTCCAAAAAAGCCTTTAGAACTAGATATGGCCACTATGAGTTTTTGGTCATGCCTTTTGGGCTGACAAACGCACCTGCGATTTTCATGGACTTGATGAATCGAGTGTGCAAGCCGTACCTAGACAAGTTCGTTATTTTGGAACTCCTTCGAACAGAACAGCTCTATGCAAAGTTCTCAAAATGCGACTTCTGGCTTCGTGAAGTCCATTTCCTAGGCCACGTGGTGAACAAGGATGGGATTCACGTTGATCCATCCAAGGTGGATTCGATTAAGAACTGGCCTGCACCTCGTACACCAAAGGAGATTCGCCAATTCTTAGGTTTGGCAGGTTACTACAGGAGGTTCATTAAGGATTTTTCTAAGATCGCATAGCCTCTCACCTCACTAATGCAGAAAGGCGTAGTTTATCGATGGGGAAATGCGCAGGAATTAGCATTTCAGCATTTAAAGGATAGACTTTGCAGTGCACCTATCCTTTCATTGCCGGAGGGCGCAGACGATTTTGTGGTTTACTGTGACGCATCGATTCAAGGTCTAGGTTGTGTATTGATGCAACGAGATAAAGTTATAGCCTACGCCTCACGCCAGCTGAAAGTTCATGAGAAGAACTACACTACACACGATTTAGAGCTAGGAGCTATTGTTTTTGCACTTAAGATATGGCGACATTACCTGTACGGTACAAAGTGTACCATTTACACCGATCACAGGAGTCTTGAGCACATCTTCAAACAGAAGGAACCGAATATGCGACAACGACGATGGGTCGAGCTACTGAATGATTACGAATGTGCGATCAAGTACCATCCTGGCAAAGCCAATGTTGTGGCTGATGTCCTTAGCCGAAAGGACACTACACCTAAGCGCGTAAGAGCCTTACAGCTCACTATACATTCTAGCCTTCCTTCCCAAATACGAGACGCTCAGGTAGAAGCATTGAAACCAGAAAACGTCAGGGCTGAAGCCCTACGCGGATCAAGGCAACACTTAGAACAGAAGGAAGACGGTGCTTACTACGTAACGGGACGCATTTGGGTCCCACTCTATGGCAACCTACGAGAGCTTGTGATGGATGAAGCGCACAAATCTCGCTACTCGGTACACCCTGGTTCGGATAAGATGTATCACGATATCAGAACTACGTATTGGTGGCCTAGCATGAAGGCCCACATAGCAACTTACGTCAGCAAGTGTTTGACTTGTGCGAGAGTCAAGACTGAATACCAGAAACCCTCAGGCCTACTCCAGCAACCAGAGATACCACAATGGAAGTGGGAACAGATTTCCATGGATTTCGTTACTGGCCTGCCTAGATCTCAGCGCGGAAATGATACTATTTGGGTGATCGTGGATCGACTCACAAAGTCTGCTCACTTCTTGGCTATCAAGGAAACGGATAAGTTCTCCACTCTAGCAGACGTATATCTCAAGGAAGTTGTCTCGGGGCACGGGGTGCCCACCTCTATTATCTCGGATCGAGATGCGCGTTTTACTTCAGAACTGTGGCAAGCAATGCATAAATCCTTTGGCTCACGTTTAGACATGAGCACGGCGTATCACCCTCAGACGGATGGGCAGTCGGAACGCACTATTCAAACCTTAGAAGACATGCTTCATGCATGTGTAATCGACTTTGGCAACCGCTGGGAAAAACATCCGCCACTGGTGGAATTCTCGTACAATAACAGCTACCACACCAGCATTAAAGCTGCTCCGTTTGAGGCATTGTACGGGCGTAAATGCCGGTCACCTCTTTGTTGGGCAGAGGTGGGAGATAGTCAGATCACTGGTCCAGAACTTGTGGTAGACACAACCGAGCGAATTGCTCAAATACGACAACGCATGGCGGCAGCTCGTGACCGTCAGAAAGTCTACACCGATAAGGGCAGGAAACCACTAGAGCTCCAGGTTGGGGAGCGGGTACTACTCAAAGTTTCACCCTAGAAGGGTGTGGTTCGTTTTGGTAAACGAGGCAAACTTAACCCACGATACGTCGGACCTTTTGAAATCATCGAGAAAATAGGTAGGGTGGCCTACAGACTGAACTTACCAGCAGAACTCAGCGCAGTTCACAACGTTTTCCACGTGTCGAATCTGAAGAAGTGTCTATCAGATGAGACCCACATAGTTCCTCTGAAGGAACTCACTATCGACGAGCAGTTACGATTCGTCGAGGAACCAGTTGAAATCACGGACCGGGATGTTAAGGTCCTCAAGAGCACTAGAATACCTCTCGTTCGAGTTCGTTGGAACTCACGTCGCGGCCCAGAGTTCACCTGGGAACGCGAAGATCGGATGAAACAAAAGTATCCCCAACTGTTCGCAAACAGTACAACCACTACTGAGGCTGAAGCTACGGAATTTCGGGACGAAATTCTAGATCAACGGGGGGTGGATGTGACACCCTAGGAAAACCAGGAAAACCATACAACTTAACTAGCTTCCTCAGTGAGTGCTTACCAAATTTCGGAACGAAATTTCTTTCAACTTGGGGATGATGTGACAACTCGAAATTTAGAACCTTTCGTTGTATCTTGGTGTAACTTGCTTGAACGTTATGTGATTAGTTAACTTATTGGTTCAATGAATGACCTAAGTGAAATTATGTGATTATGTGTTATGTTTATATGTATGCTTGAATGTATGCGACCCGAGACACAAGAACCCGACTCGAGACCATGCAGTCTCGAGTGAATAGTGTAATAGTTGGGCCGGTTGGGCCGCACCTCATCTAATCCACCCGAGACCCACTAGGGTGCACCAACTCAGTCCGGGTATAAAACCCACAAGAGTAACCAACCTTGCCTCTTTGCATCATTTGCAACATTCCCACACACACTCTCCTTTCATCACTAAAACCCTAGAAACACAAACCCTCTTCCCTCATTCTCGGATCAAACCGGTGACCACAAGGAGCTCTCGGATCGGCTCACACACCCACATTTGGAAGCTTCATCCATTACTACTTCACACCTTTGAACCCACACTTGAACCGGTTAGTGATCTCTTTGCAAATACATGTTTATACATGATTAAAGGTGTTGATGTGTAATGATATAGATTAGTGATTCATGCTAGGTGCTTATTTCGTATGATGATGTTATACATGATGATGTTATTCGGCTAACATGTTTGATTTCGGATATGTTGCATAATGAGCTCATGATATCTTGTGTCTAAATATGATTCAAACCATTAAATGTGGATGTTCATGAAACCGGCTTGCATATGTGTATTAGATAGTATCATGTTAATCGGATTAGTGTAGAGTCAAGTTTGAGGTGTTATGTGATGATTTGAAACCATTAGAAAAATATGTTCAAGTGTTTTGATGGTTGTTCATGTTATGATTATGATTAATGCTAAAAACCCTAAAATATGATGAACAAGTTTGAATGATCAACATGAACATGACTTGAATATTTGAAGAACATGATGAATATGATATGAATGTGTTATGAATATTGGAAATCTGATTGTTTGATCCATTTTGGTTAGTAATTAGACAAGAAAACATGTTTAGTGGATAGTACACAATTGTTGCATGAAATCAAAACCTCATTGGCTAAGTACAATGACGGAAATCAGCAAATGTTCCAGCCGAGACCTTCGGTCTCGACTCGAGACCACCACATGACAACTCGAGATCCCCGGTTGCGACACAGGTTGCGAGTCGAGAACCTATAGTCTCGACTCAAGACCACGCATTTTCAGCACACAAAACATCATGACTCGAGAACATGGTTGCGGGTCCAGTTGCGACTCGAGACCAATACATGCATGACCCGAGACCTCCACGTTTGCGACTCGAGAACTCATAGGTACAACTCGAGACCTCCACAGTCTCGACTCGAGATCTCTAGTCTCGACTCGAGAACACGTACACATACTCGCTGAATTGAACGTGCATAATTGCGGGCTTAGTTGATTGGGCCGGACTTGGGGCCTTGTTTATGTACATGCATGCTACTGTTATGGGCCTGAGTAGTTGGGCCGCACACTTAGACTCTAGTTGTTACATGAATGTTACTGTGGAACTTGTTACGAACTGTTGATGAACTGCCATGCTAGACCTGTATGCCATGATCGTTACTTGTGTACAATACGTGTAGAACATACGTGCACTACTTGATTTCGAACCTGACTTGAATGGTATCTATGTTAGGACGTAGTTGACCACTTATAACTTGATTGACCTTTCTGTGTATCTGCCGAGCAAACCAAGGTGAGTTCACACCCTCTACAAAGCATGGGATTCCCTGGGTTGGGAATGGGGTTAAGGAACGTGGATTCCTCGTCCTCCTTGGGTAGGACAGTATTGGTTCAGGAATGAAATTCCTCGTCCTCACGGACAGATAACTCGTACTAGACCAAAACTCTATCATGAAGTCCCTCCTTTTTATATCGACTTAATCGCCGGGCCAAAGGCGAGCGGGTCATTAGTTAGATAGCGCTATTTAGGTCTGACAAACCTCACACCGTGCCGCAGAGGACGGGCATGAACTAATGGATCTGGGGCACGTCAATGATGATAGACATTGACAATTTCAGGGCACATAAACATGACTACAGTCAGCAGTCGATGTGGTAACGAGTCTAGTGTATACATGGGGTAGCCCCCACGGCCGAAAAGCCAGATAACTAAACACGGGGTAGCCCCCACGGCTAGATTGCCAGAGTAATTGGGTTAAACAGTCACGTTTTTCAACTATGGGGTAACCCCCACGGCAGGATGCCAGATAAAGGAAACTGTTTTCGAAACAAATTAAAACGAACACCCAACCGTGAACTCACTCAACTTGTTGTTGACTCGTTACTACATGCTTTGCAGGACAATAGGTACTTAGCTGGAGCTTGCATAGAAGAGAGTCGTTGTGGGACATGGACAGCTGTGTGCCATGTTAAACTTTGAAACTATTAAACTTATGTTATGATTTTAAACGTTATGCTTCCGCTTGCAACTTAACTAAGTTTTGTTTGGACACCAATTGTATTGGTTGAACTTTTATAATTATTAACTTGCGTGTTCAATATGATTGGTGGCTGGATCCTGGTCAGTCACGCCTCCAAGCGGTGGTATTCCGCAGGTGGATTTTGGGGGTGTGACACTTTGCAGGTCGTTAGATGCTATGGAGCTTGCACAAGGAGGTGGTCGTTGTGGGATGTGAACTGTTATGTCCCGTACTCAATAAATAAACTTTATGAACTTATGAAACTTATGTTTTGGGTCTTTAAACTTATGAACTATGAACTTATGTTTTGGATTAACGTCTTATGCTTCCGCTGTTTAAATTGAACTTGGTTAACTTCATTTTGGTCACCAATTGTATTGTGGTTAGTTTTATTTACTTAAATACATTGTTCAATATGATTGGTGGCTCGATCCTGGTCACGTCACGCCTCCAAGCGGTGGTACTCCGCATGGTGGATTTTGGGGGTGTGACAGATTGGTATCAGAACCATTGGTTATAGCGAACTTGGTTTTAAAAAGGGAAAAACTTTTTGACAAAACAAGACTATAACCAGTACAGTGCTCAACGATCCACAACGACGCTTCGCTCCACGTGCAAGACTCAACATCCTAGGTGATACGGTTTATGTTTATATTACCTACTTGTTAAGTTACATGGTACATTGTTCATGGTATGCATTAGTTAATGTGATAAATGCTATTTGAACCTTGTGTGCTTACTCTCTTCTGTCACTCCACACTTACACACTTTCGCGACACCACTTCTTACTTGTGTTTCCTTCGATGTGAAGATCATGAGTGGATGCCTGAACTTGACTCAAGCCCAGCTGACGGATTTGATTAACGAGCAGATTGCTGAAGCCTTAGCAACCCAAACAGGGAGTCAACCCATGCACCCTCAAACACGCATGGGCACCTTCAAGGCGTTCCTAGAATGCAAACCTCCCACTTTCAACGGCACTGAAGGGGCAATCGACCTTCTACACTGGATCCAAAGAATCGAACATCCATTCGAAGAAAGTGAAAGCCCTGCCAGCAAACGAGTAGAATACGCTACTGGCATGTTGCAAGGGAAAGCGTATTCTTGGTGGAACGCACAAGTTCAGATGCTCGGGTTGGCAGACGTGAATGCCACCCTCTGGAGCGACTTCAAGGATTCGATTAAGGAAGAATTCTGCCACCTGGACGACATTCTGGAACTTGAAATAGAGTATTATGGGTTAAAGATGGAAGGATCAGAGATTGAGGCATACACAAAGAGGTCCAACGACTTGGCTGCCTTATATCCTAACATGTCGCAACCCATATCTAGGCGAATCAAGCTATACCTCAGAGGCTTAGTCCCGGAAATCCAAGCGTCTGTAACTGCGGCCAACCTTCCCACAATCCAGCAAGTCGTTCGTTTGGTACACCCGGTCACCGATCAGGCGGTGGAAGAGGGCAAGCTACCCAAGCGTATTAACGCTACTACTACTGATGCTCCCAGTGATAACAAGCGCAAGTGGGATGGAAATTTGGGCAAGGGTTCTACTCTAGTTTAGTCTCAGTCCCAGCAGCGAAAGACAGATGAACACAGGAACCCCAGTCAGCAGCCTTCTGGAAAGCAAGGTCAGGGTAGATACAGGGGAAATCACCCTAAGTGCAATCGATGTAGTTTGCACCACAGCAGGCCGTGCAACAAGGGTCGTTGTCAGAGATGTAACAAGTTTGGACATGAAGCCAAAGATTGCCGGAGCTCATGTCCTGCGAATCAGAATCGACAACAGAAGACCAACAGCAACACCAGCAGGGTAATAAGGGATGCTTCCAGTGTGGTGCTGAGGTTCACTTCAAGAGGCACTGTCCACAGCTGAATCGAAATCAAAATCAGAACAACAACCAAGGAAATGAGAACAACAATGGAGGCAACAATGGAGACAAAAACGGGAGTAACAATAATGGCAATGGCGCCCGAGGTCGTACCTTCGTGATTGGTTAGGCTGATGCAAGGAACAATCCCAACGTGGTAATGGGTAAGTTTCTACTGGATGACTTTTATGTTACTGTTTATTCAATTTGGGTGCCGATACTAGTTATGTGTCCTTAAAAGTTAGTCAAATGCTTCAGCGCACCCCAACACTTTCGACCACCAAACACATGGTAGAGCTAGCAAACGGTAAAAGTTTAGAGGCCACACACATAGTTAAGGGTTGTAATCTTGTTCTTGCTAAACAGACCTTTTCTATCTTCCTCAGTCCTATCGTTCTGGTTAGTTTTGACGTTGTTATTGGAATGGATTGGTTATCTCACCGGCAAGCGGAAATTCTTTGCAACGAAAAGATTGTCCGCATCCCTCGTTTAGGTGAGGAACCCCTCGTGATTCGTGGCGACAAGAGTGGTGCTGTTGTAGGCATCATCTATTTCCTTAAGGCCCAGAAGTGTTTGCGAAAGGGCCACACCGCTATTCTAGCCTTCGTTTCTGATACATCCTCGGAGGATAAGAAGATAGAAGACATTCCTATTATGCGCGATTTTCCTGAGGTGTTTCCTGAGGAATTGCCTGGTCTTCCGCCTCATCGACAAGTCAAGTTTCAATTCGAGCTAGCTCCTGGAGCAGCACCAGTAACTCGAGCACCATATTGTCTAGCTCCATCAGAACTCGAAGAGCTGTCTACGCAACTACAAGAACTCCTGGAAAAGGGTTTCATACGTCCTAGCTCTTCACCTTGGGAAGCTCCAGTGTTATTCGTAAAGAAGAAAGACGGTACCTTCAGAATGTGTATTGACTACCGCGAACTCAACAAGGTGACTGTGAAGAATCGTTATCCTATTCCACGCATCGATGACTTGTTCGACCAGTTGCAAGGGACGAGTTATTACTCTAAGATTGATTTGAGATCGGGATACCATCAGCTGAGAGTCCGAGAGGAGGACGTCTCCAAAACAGCATTCAGAACTCGTTACGGCCATTAGGAGTTTCTAGTTATGCCTTTCGGATTAACAAATGCACCTGCGGTCTTCATGGATCTCATGAACCGAGTGTGCAAACCTTACCTGGATAAATTTGTCATAATGTTCATTGACGACATCCTGATATATTCTAAGAGTCAGGAGGAACACGAGCAACACCTGAGGTTTATTCTGGAACTTCTTCAAAAAGAGCAGTTGTATGCCAAATTTTCGAAATGTGACTTCTGGCTTCGCGAAGTCCACTTTCTAGGCCACGTAGTAAACAAGGATGGGATTCATGTTGATCCAACCAAGGTTGATTCGATCAAGAACTGGCCTGCACCCCATACACCAACAGAAATCCGCCAATTCTTGGGTTTGGCAGGATATTACAGAAGGTTTATCAAGGATTTCTCCAAGATTGCGCAACCTCTCACTTCACTAACTCAGAAGGGTATCACCTATCATTGGGGTGATGCAGAGGAGTCCGCATTTCAATACTTAAAGGATAGACTTTTTAGCGCGCCTATCCTCTCATTGCCTGAGGGCACATATGACTTTATGGTTTATTGCGACGCCTCCATCCAAGGACTTGGTTGCGTGTTGATGCAACATGACAAGGTCATTGCCTACGCATCACGCCAGCTTAAAGTTCACGAAAGGAACTACACTATGCATGATTTGGAATTGGGAGCAGTTGTTTTCACGCTTAAGATATGGAGACATTACCTGTACGGTACCAAGTGCACCATTTACACCGATCACAGGAGTCTCGAGCATATCTTCAAGCAAAAGGAGTTAAACATGCGACAACGCCGATGGGTCGAACTCTTTAATGATTACGAATGCGCGATCAAGTATCATCCAGGCTAGGCCAATGTTGTAGTCGACGCTCTCAGTTGAAAGGATACCATACCTAAGCGTGTACGCGCGTTACAGCTTACCATCCAATCTAACCTTCCTGCTCAGATTCGCGATGCTCAGGTTGAAGTATTGAAAGCAGAGAACATCAGGGCTGAGTCCTTACGAGGATAAAGGCAACGGCTAGAATGAAAGGAAAACGACGCCTACTATGTAAACAGACGCATCTGGGTTCCACTGTATGGAGACCTACGCGAGCTTGTGATGAATGAAGCACATAAGTCTCGCTATTCAGTACATCCTGGTTCGGATAAGATGTACCACGACCTAAAGACTACGTACTGGTGGCCTGGTATGAAAGCCAGCATAGCAACCTACGTTAGCAAGTGTTTAACTTGTGCGAGAGTCAAGATAGAATATCAGAAACCATCAGGCCTACTACAAAAACCAGAGATCCTGAAATGGAAATGGGAGCAAATTTCCATGGATTTCATTACGGGCCTGCCCAGATCTCAACGCGGAAATGATACCATTTGGGTGATTGTGGATCGACTGACCAAGTTTGCACATTTTCTGGCTATCAAGGAAACGGATAAGTTTTCTACTCTAGCAGACGTCTACCTATAGGAAGTAGTATCGAGGCACGGAGTGCCAACCTCCATTATTTCTGATCGTGACTCATGTTTTACTTCTGAACTATGGCAAGCTATGCACAAGTCTTTTAGCTCACGTTTAAATATGAGCACCGCTTATCACCTACAAACGGATGGGCAATCTGAACGCACCATCCAAACCCTTGAAGACATGCTTAGGGCATTTGTAATCAATTTTGGTAATGGCTGGGAAAAGCACCTTCCGCTAGTGGAGTTTTCGTATAACAACCGCTACCACACCAGCATCCAGGCCGCTCCGTTCGAGGCGTTGTACGGACGGAAATTCCGATCACCTCTTGGTTGGGCAGAGGTTGGCGACAGTCAAATCACTGGACCAGAACTTGTAGTAGATACAACCGAGAAGATTGCTCAGATACGACAATGAATGGCGGCAGCTCGTGACCATCAGAAAAGCTATGCTGATAAGCGAAGAAAGCCACTCGAGTTTCAGGTTGGGGATCGAGTGCTACTCAAAGTCTCACCTTGGAAAGGTGTAGTTCGTTTTGGCAAACTTAACCCGCGATACGTTGGACCCTGTGAAATCATTGAGAAGATTGGCAAGGTGGCATACAGGTTGAATCTACCAGAAGAACTCAGCGGAGTTCACAATGTTTTCCATGTGTCGAATCTGAAGAAATGTCTCTCAGATGAGACCCTCATAGTTCCTCTCAAGGAGCTCACTATCGACGACCAGCTGCGATTCGTCGAAGAACCAGTAGAGATTACAGATCGAGATGTTAAAATTCTCAAGCGTACCAGGATACCTCTAGTCCGAGTTCGTTGGGATTCCCGTCGTGGCCCAGAGTATACCTAGGAACGAGAAGACCAAATGAAACTCAAGTATCCCCAGCTGTTTAAGAAAAGTGCAACCACTACTGAGATTGAAGCTACTGTAGAATTTCGGGACGAAATTCCAAACCAACGTGGGGATGATGTGACACCCCAGGAAAACCAGGAAACCAACGCAACATAACTAGCTTCCTCAGTAGCCACGAGCTAAATTTCGGGATGAAATTTTCTTAACAGGGGGAGAATGTGACAACCCGCATAATTCCATGTATCCGTACAATTTATTAATGATAATTAAAGTGCTTGATGACTGTGTGGAATTACCTAACTGCTCTCTGATTACTGTGTTATACTTACATGTGCTTGTTAACATACTAGTAGTGTATAGAAAAGTTACTAAATAGTCCGTTATGCTTTCCTGAGTGTTGAAAATAAAAAATGTTACAAAAATATATATATAGGACACGTTACGGATTAATTAAGCACTTTAACGGAGCAACACCGAACCGAACAACAGGACTTTACCTGGAACAAAAAAATATTTTCACACCCCCAAAATCCACACGCGGAGTATCATCGCTTGGAGGCGTGACATGACCAGGATCAAGCCACCAATCATATTGAACATAACAAGTAATAAGTAAAAAAACCCACACACAATATGAAAGGTGTTTCAAATCAGAAGCGTAGTTAAGTGTTTAGCGGAAGCATAATTGTAAAACCCAAAGTAAGTATTAAGTATGAAATAAAGTAATGTTATTAGCATGGCACACACTGCCATGTCCCACAACGACCGCGCCTCCCTGTGCAAGCTCCATGAGTACCTAACGACCTGCAAGGCATGTAGCAACGAATCAACAACAAAGTTGAGCGAGTTCACAGTTGGTTGTTTAGTTATAGAATTCGTTTCATAAATCATATGTTCGTTTGTAACCCATGTATCGTATTAATTCGTATCGCGGTCTCCCAGACATGTTTGCGAAGATTGGTGGGGGCTTCCCATGTGTTATTAGACCACGCGTATCGACTGCTACGAAAATGTAAGAGGTGCCCTAAGTCAATGTCTATCGGCATTGACCCTTTGCCCATAGTCCATTAGTACACGCCCGTCCGACTGGCACGGTGTGAGGTTTGTTAAACCTAATAGCGCTATTAACTAATGACCCGCTCGCCATAGTCCTCGGCGATTAAGTCGATAAATGAGGGACTTCAAATGATAGAGTTGATGGTCTTATGGTAGTACGTATCCTGTTGTATGGGGAATACGCAAGTTTGTAGTTATCGTTTAGTTCTTTAACCCATTCCCAACCCTTGGGAATCCCATGCCTTGGCTAGAGTGTGAACTCACCTTGGTTTGCTCGGTAGGTTACGTTACTTGTTTTACAGTCGATTTACAATTAATCAATACGTCCTATCATGGTTTACCAGTAACAATTAGTTTCACAATCACGTAACTTACAATCTTATGCACACGTAATACAAGTCATAACCAATATAGTTCATATTATCACACAAGCCATAGCAAATATTCATACCGACACGCATTCGCATTACAAGTTAGGGCCGTACACGAAATGTTTCACCTTATCATTAATTTGTCAAATGTAAGAAAATATAGCTCAAACCGTTTATAGTTGACCCATTAACAGTTTAGTCGTCACAACGCATCGAAGGAATCCTATCGCATAGGTATTCTATCTAACCAATTTTTATAATCATGAACATAACAATCTATCGTTTCAAGAATCCATAATTTATCAAAGCCTTATCATCATGCACGCACGCCCAAGTTCCAAACGATTATGTATATAAAACAGGATTTCTAAATAAAATCCTAGATTAATTACCAAACAAGCAAAACACTTCACACATGGCCGAGAATGACCGGATCATGATTCGCAATTTATTAATTCATATAATACTTGGAACTATCACATGACCACCATTGTCTTATTCATAGCTATCAACTCTTATCAAAACATATTCACATCAGACAAACCATCATCATTATATTGAGCCCCCATATTCCATTCATGCATGCCAACAGTTTCCTATTATCTAATTATCACACAGCATATGATCTTGCAATTATCATTTATATAAACAACACCCCCCATTAACATGTCATTCAACCCTAGACCAATGATTTATATTGCACTACATATAATCACAAACATAAGTAACCCTACTAGTCATCAGCATGCCAATCGATTATTAACATATTCAACAAATAATGGACTTTTAACATTACATAAGATTCCCATGCAATATACACACACTGGCAGACAATTCTGCGGTGATCCTTACCACTTGGTTGCTTTATCAAGACTTCACATGCAAATAATAAACAATACTCCTTGGCCTTTACGCAAATAACAAGCAGATTACTAGCACGAATTTTCATACCAACCGAATTCACATATTACCACTAAATAATAATCATTAATCTCTTTTAACAACACCTATAACAATATCCTGTGGTCACGAATACCAATAGATAAAGGCCACTAACCAGAGATGTGACCGAATGAGATGCTACTCAAGAAGGGGGGGTCTGGTCTTCGCCGTCGCACAACATGAAGGGAGTAGGGTTTGTTGATCGATCCGTTATTTCACGGTTGCACAGTTTGCATAGCATATAAACTCTTAAGTGGATTGGGCCCTAACTGGGCTTTGGCGAAATCAATGGCCGACGAAATCAAATGATTTCGTCTAGAGGGTGGTGGCGAAAACCCCTGGTTTTCATGGGGAGAGGGTTTTCGGCTAGGAGGTGTTTTCGTAAAGAGTGGTGTGTTCGACCAAGGTTACATATTAAATTATAACACACAAACTAACACAAGGCAATTTATTACTATACACTTATATATAATACACACCAAATATATCATATTAATCACAATACGATTTAACATATTACAAACATGTACAGTTGTGAAACAAACAAGTCGTGTAAACAAACACTTAAACAATTAACGTGCAATTAATGCGAAGATGGAATCTTGGAAACTCGAGTTGTCACAAATATTGTCAAACACATTGTTTTTATTTTTCTGAGCTAGTTAGGGTACCCGAACACCCTATATATTCTATAACACACCTTAATACACTAACTAAACATTTGAAATCTAACTAAACTAGTAACCACCCTTTGAAAGCCAACTCTATACCCGCCCCTTGGGACGGTTACCATGGGTGTCCCCACCCATGGATTTCCTTCAATATTTTAGTTGATTATGTTGGTTAATTAGAAACATATTACACAAAGGTTAAAGAGGTGAAGATGGTATATAAGAAGGCACATGAGGTCTAAGCATTTTATCACAACACACTTTCAACTCACTCTCACTCCCGCCTCTCCTTGTGTGTTCGGCCGAGAGCCACCACAACCACCCTCACCACCATCAAGTTTCACTCATGCAATCTACATACTTCCAAGGGTGCTAGAGATCATACAAGCAAGCATGGTGTGTTCGGAAGCTCAAGGACCTCTCTCATCTTCTTTTATCCACCACTTTTCTAAACACTTGAACTTCCCTAGCCTTTAGCTAGTGGTAAGAACTTAGATCCTTGCTTTCTCCATCTTCTTTAAGTGGTTAATAGTGTTTAAAGGTCAAAATGATAAGAACTCTAAAGAACCATGAACAAAGTCTTGAACATAAACTAACCTTGTGATGAAGAAGTGTTAAAAAGGTTAAGAAATGTTGATATTTTTGTGTTGTAATGCTTGTTGATTATTGTTTACTAGTAGAAGTGGTATGGATCATGTCACACCCCCAAAATCCACATGCGGAGTATCACCGCCTGGAGGCGTGACTGACCAGGATCAAACCACTAATCATATTGAACCAGTAAATAATTAAATGTAAAAGTCCAACCAACACGATTAGTGTCCAAAACAAACATAGTTAAGTTATGAGCGGAAGCATAATGTTTTAAAACCAAATCATAGGTTTAGATATTCAAAGGTTTAACATGGCACACAGCTGTCCATGTCCCACAACGACTCTTCCTTGTGCAAGCTCCAGCTAAGTACCTATAGACCTGCAAAGCATGTAGTAACGAGTCAACAACAAGTTGAGTGAGTTCACGGTTGGGTGTTCGTTTGAAGTTGTTCTAAAAACAGTTTCCTTTAACTGGCATCCTGCCGTGGGGGTTACCCCATAGTTGAAAACGTGATTTGTTTAACCCTTTGTTTAACCCATTTACTCTGGCAATCCCGCCGTGGGGGCTACCCCATGATAGTTATCTGGCATTTCGGCCGTGGGGGCTACCCCATGTATCCACTAGACTCGTTACCATATCGACTACTGACTGAAGTCATGTTTATGTGCCCTGAAACTGTCAATGTCTATCAGCATTGACGTGCCCCAGATCCATTAGTTCATGCCCGTCCTCTGCGGCACGGTGTGAGGCTTGTCAGACCTAAATAGCGCTATCTAACTAATGACCCGCTCGCCATTGGCCCGGCGATTAAGTCGATATAAAAAGGAGGGACTTCGTGATAGAGTTTTGGTCTAGTAAAAGTTAACTGTCCCTGAGGACGAGGAATTATATTCCTGAACCAGTACTGTCCTACCCAAGAAAGGACGAGGAATCCATGTTCCTTAACCCCATTCCCAACCCCTGGGAATCCCATGCTTTGTAGAAAGTGTGAACTCACCTTGGTTTGCTCGGCAGATTACACAGAAAGTCAAACCTAGCAGCTAGTGGTCAACCACGTCCTAACAGGGTTATCATACAAGTCAGGTTTTGGTTTCACAGAGTGCACACAAGTATCACGTAAGATAGCATGTAAGAACACACACATGGATCATGGCAACATAGATCGTTACGTTCAACATAATCAAGGTTGGGCTCGCACAAGCTTAGTGGCCTTGTGCGAGTCGTCCATTAGAGCCCAATAAAACCCAACCCAACACATATAACATACGGCCCAAAATAACAATTAAACAACTCATTTGTGCGACTGATCATGCTTTGTGCGATCAGGTCCATTACTCAACCCAAGCCCAAGTCTACGGCCCAACATTTAATCAAACAAAACCACTTGTGCGATCCAATAAGGTTTGTGCGACTGAAGACATCTTGTGCGACCAAGATGTCTTGTGCGGTCTGTCTTCTGCGCCTGGCACTTGTGTGATCGGATCAGGTCTTGTACAACCTGATCTTGTGCGACAAGGCTGCATGTGCGAATGGATTTAAATATCCGAATATCTTGTCAATCGGTTACAATCATTTATCCATTTCCAAAATTACAATTAATCAATTAACAGTTTCTAATCATTCTAAGCCTCCTAAAACCGATCAAACTAGCAATTTAACAATTAAATCGTATGAACCCTAAATAACATCAGAACATAAACAATGATCACAACACCAATTATATTAACATGTTTCATAATCTCGATCACTAGCAACCATCCTACCTTAAACACATCACAGCCGATTTCATACTTTCCATGATGACATGCTAGCCGATTAACAAACAATCAAATTCTTAGAACAATAATATGCAATCCGATTCATATGGACAATATCTAACACACATATGTAAGTCGATTCCATGAACACCATAATCAACCCTTCGGATTCAAATCAAACACATATATAACCGATTACATTCATCCATGCTTAATCACATATTATTCAAAACAATCATAACAATACATCATCAATCATATCGAGCATATGTAACACACATCATAAAACCATCAAACAATAGTTATCATACTAACCGAATAAGATGGGAACAAGAATTGATCCGAACGAGAGAGTGATCCGAACACTATGAACTTCGATGATGAGGGAATGTGTGTAGCTGCCTTCAAGTTCGTGAGAGGGAGAGAAAGAGAACTAGGGTTTGCAAGTTTATTTGCTTTGGTAAAGTGTGAGATGGGTACTAGCGCCCCATGTGTTATTCGACTAAGGGGGATGGGCCGAACCCACACTTGGGCTGCCCTAAGAGTCCGAGTACAAGTTGTGTAGCCCGAATGGCTTGTGCGGTCGAGTGTGTGTTGAGCGCTTATAACATACATACATTACACAAGCACGTAGTAACATTGCATTCACATAAACATTCACTTTCATAAAAGTCACATATCGTACACATACGTTACATCAAAGTACAAAGATCGGTTTGGAAATACGAGTTGTCACAAATCATCATATGGACTTGCTAGATCATGATTAAAAACATGAACTAGCAAGATGAGAAAGTAAGAATGATGTGGATGATGGACTCATCCACACATAAACTATGAACTTGAATAAATAAATGTCTTCTTGAAAAATAAAGATCAAAGTAGGTTATAATCTTGTAGATCTAAAGATCCATGAGTGGTTTTTCGAAAGAACCAAGTGAAAAGTATGAGTTTTGTTAAAACTTGGATCTTACATAAACTTAACACATTTTTAGTGGATAAACAAGTGTAGGAACACTTGTGTAAAAAGAAAATTTTACAAAGAAATATTTTTAGAAAATATGTTTAGAAGATGTGAATATTCAAACTCTTTAAAAATAAAGTTTTTAAAGAACAAATCGCATTTTGGAAGATAACAAGACTTACTAAGTGTGCTAGTAAGTTACTACACATTCTTATAAATTTTCAAGTTCATAAGTTTATAGTTTATGCTTGTTTTTGACAAGTTTGGTAAATAGAGATTGTATGATAATGATTGAGAATTCTTTGAGTGAATTTTTGAAAAGAAAATGATATGATAGTAAGCCTGGACACCTCCATTTACAAAGGAAACTCTGGCGAATTTTTCTAAAATCCCAACACTTAGAAAATATTTTTCTAAAACAAACGTTACGAGTGTATTTTATAACTTGCATTTCGAATATAAACTTCACCATAATTTTTGTAACAAAACACCAAGTATCGGGGGTTGACTTTCGTAAACAAAATTTGATAAATATATATTTGAAATATATATTGTATACTAAAACTCTTGTGTGAATATTTGTTTATTTTACCGTTATATTATTTTAGGGTAAAATAATATATAATGTAACAAAGTGCGTTGACGTTTAAATTGTGTGATATGTGATAAAAGTAATGGGTAGACAAACCATACATGTTGTGCATGAGAAATTGATTGTTATCTGTACCTTATTAGGACGTGCTTGATTTCCTGATTATTAGAGTAACTAATCTAACCGAGCAAACCGAGGTGAGTTCACACTTTTCTACAAAGCATGGAAATTCCCAGTGGGAATGGGAATGGGTTCAGGAATAGGGATTCCTCGTCCTGTTGGGACAGAATTAGACTTACTGGACTAGAACTCTATCAGCGAAGTCCCTCCCTTTATATCGACTTAATCGCCAAGGCTATGGCGAGCGGGTCATTAGTTAATAGCGCTATTAGGTTTAACAAACCTCACACCATGCCAGTCGGACGGGTGTGTACTAATGGACTATGGCACGTCGGTGATGATAGACACCGACGCTAGGGCACAAGTAATTTTCGTTAGTAGTCGATATGATAAACGAGTCTAGTAGTTTAAATAATGGGATAGCCCCCACGGCCGGAGTGTCGGGCTGGATAGCCAGGGAAGGTGGACATGGGATGGTTAACTAATAAACGTTTTCGAACTATGGGGTAATCCCCCCCCCCCTCACGGCTGGATAGTTGATTAAGATTAAACTACGTTTTTGGAAACAACTCTAAAATGGACAACCAACCGTGAACTCACTCAACTTTGTTGTTGACTCGTTATTACATGCTTTGCAGGTCGTTAGATGCTATGGAGCTTGCCCAAGGAGGTGGTCGTTGTGGGATATAAACTGTTATGTCACGTACTTAGTAAATAAACTTTATGAACTTATGAAACTTATGTTTTGGGTCTTTAAACTTATGAACTACGAACTTATGTTTTTGATTAACGTCTTATTCTTCCGCTGTTTAAATTGAACTTGGTTAACTTCCTTTTGGTCACCAATTGTATTGTGGTTAGTTTTATTTACTTAAATACGTTGTTCAATATGATTGGTGGCTCGATCCTGGTCAGGTCACGCCTCCAAGCGGTGGTACTCCACATGGTGGATTTTGGGGGTGTGACACTTACGACGCTATATATGACTTTCGTTGACTGCTGGGTGCCGTAAGCTACGGCAGGTGGCGTAGCTTACGGCGCCGCCTGGTTTGAAGTTGTAACTTATGGCATTTATTGCCTTTTTGATGATGTTTTATGGTCCTACGATGGGCAATTCGGTTACACTTGGCTTGTGAACGAATTTGGGAGCATTCTAGAGACTACTTGGAGTTGGAAACAATCTTGGATCATTAGTCTTTGATGTTAGAATTGTTTTTGAAGATTAAAACTTGTTTGACAATGTTTGTTCAAGCTATGAGTGGCTAAGTACTTTGTGACTATCTTTGGTGGAAGGTTTATGTTATTTCCTTATTTCTAGAATAACAATCTTTTCTTTATTGAATTGTTTATTATGGTGTGTAATTGATTGTTAGTAAATTGTTGATTCTTATGTTAAACTAATTAGAAACCATATGTTCTTGGTGTCGTTGGCAATCGAGATATCATGGGTATAGTTAGGCTTGGATAAGGGTTGATTGATCATCGGGTAACAACCTCACGTTCTAGGAATCTGAGTACTTAGTTCCCTTTCATCACTGTAATTGATCACACATGAACTATGTCTATGTAGTTCTTTCTAGTGGAATGTTAGCATAAGTGTCAAAGCAAACCGGAAACTAAAGATGGTTACTTGTCTCTAAATCGTTTACAACCAACACTTTCATTTTGCAATCATAATAGTAATTTTAGTTTTAAAACCAATTCAATCAAATCAACTCTTGGAATTTACTTATTTGCATTTAGTTTAATTTTAGTCAAGTTAGATAATCTTCTAAATAACACATATTCAACAAACTCCCTGTGTTCGATACCCACTTACCGCTAGCTATTAGTAGTAATTTGATTAAATTTGATTGTGACCACGACATCACGTCAATCCTCTCCGAATCCGACCTCCAAGTTCTGATACCACTTGTGAGGACCGGTAGTTCGGTTCTAGATTGAACAAATTAGGTCGGATCTGTGATCACTGTAGTAGTGCGGAATCCATATACAGTGTAGAACTAAGATCAACAACGAATTCAACGTTTAAAGCTTCAATTCTCATTAAAGATGTGCAAATGTACAAAGATCCGGTGAGAATTGACAAGAGCTCCGCCTCAGAGACAACCAAAAAATTATTAACAAATGAGACCCAAGTCTCCTATTTATAGGCGGGCTGAATCAGTGAGAACCATCCGGATGGCCATCCGATCGGATGACCTATACAAAACGTTTTATTTTTCGTTTCGGCCTTGATTCGATAATATAAACAAAAACTATACAATAACGACAACCAGGACAAACTATAGACTAAGTACAGACGGAAGCTACAGACATAGTGCATCTACAGAGATCAACGACAAGCGAATATTGGCTAGATTCTTCTCCAAGGATTCCACCAAGAAGGTTAACTCAGCTACCGCCGAATCATCCGACGACGACGCCCTGCCACAAGACACCGCCCAGCCTAGCCGCAAGAGGAAGAGCTCGAGCCTAAATTGTTCAGCAACTGCACTGCCTAAGCCCGAATCTCTCCAAGCAGTTGCACTTTACCTAAGGCAAGCCTACACTGGAACTCTCCCCCTGTGTAACAAATGTACTTATCACCCCCAAGCTGGAGCCAACTGCCGCTATTGCACAAATTGCAACTGTTTCGGTCACTTCACCAGCCACTACTGCATAGGGCCGTGACATCAAGGCACACTAGCACTTCTAGCACCGCCGACGCAACCTGCAGCCCCAGAGACCGCAACACCAGCAGCTGCAGCACCAACAGCAGAAGCTCCAACAACACCAACCGGGCACAGAACGACGCTGTTAATGGTACGACTCTCGACGATAGTACTTATACCTTATAATTGTTCTATTATTTGATGTCTCCTCAACGTACGACGACATCTCTCTTTCTCTCTCTCTCTCTCCCTCGCTCTCTCTCTCTTCCGCCCTCTCTCTCGAGTCCTCACACCTAGACCAGGTTCACACACAGATTCTATTACTAGCACCATATAGTATATCATGATATAATATGTTTTACCCTGACTATGCATCTTTGGAATAAGTTACGATAAACATGCAAGGACCAAATTAATCACAGGTGCACACGAGATTATTTTGGTAAGTGCATGGAGATTGTAGTTAGTTATAATGATGCCATAACATTAAAAATGTGGTTAAGCATGGTGGATATGTCGTTGATACTTCCTATATATAAGTGTCTTAACCATGTCGACAAAGTGTGACGTCTATTCACGGCACGGAGAAGGTGTGGTCAAAGCATGGTGGATACGCCACTAGTACTTCCTATATATAAGTGCTTTACCATACTAACAAACTCTCGTGAAGAAAATGCCATGTGGAGTTGAACTTTATTAGACCTTGTATATTATTGAGACTATTTTCAACATGCTAAACTCCTTTGCAAGGCGTAACATCCCATTACTTCTCGATCGCACCATCGCTAGACTTTTCGTAAGTCTACAGCAATGCAATCCCACCTTTGCTGAAATCTATCTCGCTTCAACATCGCTTTTCCCTCTCGACGCTTTAACGCTCATCAAATCTATCAATCTTACCACTTCGATTTTCCCATTGCTTTTCCCTCTAGATGCTTTAACGCATATCACACCTAGCATTTACGTCACTTCGATATTTCAAATCGCTGAACCATTCGCGCACGCTCTTATCGCAAACTAAGTTTGCAATCAACTTCACCGCTTATTCTACCCGATCTTTCTTTCGAACTTCGTCCAACTATTTACCGTTTGGACCGAGGATACTAAAACCCACCATATCATGTCGACACACATGACATCGCTCCACGGGTCGGAGGCAATATGGCTAAAACATGATGGATACGTCGCTGGTACTTCCTATATATAAGTGTTTTAGCCATATTAACAAACTTTCGTTGAAAGATGCTATGTGGGATTCGACTGTAATTGATTTTTTGATACTGTTAAAACCTATTCGTTACCGTATGTTTTGAAAATAAGTGAAACTTATTTAAATGGAAAATTTTCTGAAATATTTTTTAATTTAATTTAAATTAAAATTTTTGGACAAACAAAACTTTTCTTACAACGCAGGTTTAAACATCGACTCAGTTTAACACCACGTCATAAGAACATTTTCATAAATCAGATTTTTCCTTAAAAATATTTTGTAATGACTCGACAAAACTTTTCGAAAACCTAAAACATTTTGGATCGTCAACTTGTGAGTTACTATTCCTTAGCCACTGAGACGCTCTCACTCGTCAATAATCGATCTATCGATCGTTCGTTCATCTTCAGCTTACCCTAACGCTTTTATCTCTACCGATTCATGTCATTTCTCACAGTCTTCCTTTCGAATAAATTTCGGGACGAAATTTCCTAAAGCAGGGGAGACTGTAACAACACGCACTTTCACGCTCCTTACTCTCGTTACACCTAGCACCGAGATTCGGATCATAATGTAAACTATATCGCTTACTACGCTACATCGCATACTTTCGCACTACATCGCTTATTTTAGCTCGCTCGCTCTCGCGCCAACTCAACGCAAACTTAAAACGCGGTTACTTATATATACATACATATATATATATATATATATATATATATATATATATATATATATATTCTTAGTTATATATCATTATCTATGTGGTGATACTCACTTAAAGCGCTCAAAAGCTCACTCACACAACTCGATTTATCACTCTAATACGCAACTTAACGTGACACTTAATACCTTGCTAAAATACTTAAAGTACTCGCCATAATTAATGCAACAAAACACACCTAACGAACATCCGACACGCGAAACGAGGATTTCTCACACAAAATTGGTCCCTTCTTACGAAGCCAGCTTCTTACGAAGCAGCAGCTTCTTACAAAAATTTATATGTTGCATTGTGCACACATCATCATCAGCACAGATCATTTGCATGTAGTTTAACACCAAAAATTTGGGGAAAAATCTAGGGTTCTTGAACTTAAACCGAACCAAACCTCAAATTTTTGTTTAGATCTAGTAGTATTAGTTTAGATGCATGTTATAGGAAGTAAATTGTGACATCTGTGCTTATGTAATCATTCTACAGACTTTGAACAATACAATATTAATAAAACATTGTGTTTTGATCCCAATGTTCGTTATTTAAGTTTGACATTATGCACGTTTTGGTTTTTGATCGATTTTGAACTCTATATCGCTTTCTTGGAAGTTATACGCAAACTGGTACATAAATGTAATCAGTTTAACGCGAAAAACACTCTGGAACAGCAACATAAACTTAACATACCTTAAAAAACCTTTACATAACTTAGAAATAAGTTTTAGAAGGTTTGGTAAGGCAAAAACAAGTTTATTCGCTCAGAGGGACTATTTGCGTCAACTTGCAAAAGTCTGTCGTTTCCTAAGACAACGTACAGTCCAGAACTTGATCATAAGTTAAACATACCATATATAACCTAAACATGGCTTAGAAATAAGCTTTGATAGGTTCGGTGTGCGAAAACATGCTTATATGATCTTACAGGGACTAAAAGTGTCAAAAACGACGTAAGTTTGCATTTTTGCGCATATCTTACGTTCTGGCCACATCTGGACATCCAAAATTTTTGTACACACTAAAATATTTTTATTTTAGTGATCGGCATGCAAAAATACCGTTCGTCGCTTAATTTGGTTCGTTTTCGCGACCCTTTGAGTTTCGTCGTAATTTAACGAACAACGCGACCGTACGACCAAACAAGCCGACATCCGAGAGTGTTCCAAGCATATTTTGAGTCCTATACACTTTATTGACCTTGTAGAGCCTTGAAAATGGCTTAACGGGGGTCAAAAGGGGCTGAAATGGACTTGAATGTATGCAGGGACCAAAACTGTAAATTATCAAACTTTGCTGATCTGGGGAACCCAGGCGGGACGCGTAAGCCCACCCCCATCTCTTACGCGGGGCGCCTGAACATCCCAGCAACCAGAAATTTATTTTTAGCAATCTATTGCTAATTCAGGGGCTGTTTATGCAAAATTCTTGTGTGTTGGGCAAGTTTGTGTGATCACCAAGGTTCCCAATCAGTCTTTAACACATGTAGGGCCTGGATTTCATGCTTGTTGGCCACACAAAACTTGGCATGATCTTGTAGCTTTGCTACAACTATAAATAGCCACACCAATTCAACTCAATCGTTGCTCATTCCCTCATTTCTCCTCTCTTATCTGCTTTGGAACTCTCTCAAGCTGATATGGGACTTGTCTTCCTTGTAGAAAAGATAGCAAGGACTATTGTGAGCACTCTTTCATTCTTTTTATTGCTTTCTAGTTTAAAAATCAGTTTGACCACTCAATTGGCCAAGTCAAAGTTCAATTGAACTTTGAATGTGATTGTAATCACAATGGTTATAATCCTTAGTGATTATACCTACTGATTACCACATTAACTAGGCATAGTGACGAGTCAAAGTTTCGGTCAAAATGCGTTTTAGCACGCATTTTGCAACGGAACTATTTTTGGGTATCAAAACCCATTGTTTTGATACCAAATCAGTAGGTTAAACATGTTTTCACATGTTTAACTCGTCACTATTAGTTTAGTGCTTGTTTAGGGTCGCAAGATAAGCGGTCTAGACAACCGCTTAGACTTTCGAACCCGACCCGATTGGTCAATCATTAGGATCCGACCAAGCTTGATTTGTGATCATAATTGCATAGGGAATAACCACTGAGGTTATACCTTATGATCACCTAGGATTTGTTAGTCATTTGCTAGTTAGCTTGTATGCCCATAGGAAATGACCAAAATGCCCTTTTGAAGCATAAATCCGTATTTTGACTATGTGAACATATTTTTTGACATGTAAACTGAATTAGTAACATGTTTAGGGATAATTAGGCATGTACGACTTGACATAGCACATAGTTAACCATCCGAACATAGTTTTACGCAAACGACGCATACTAGTAGCTTATGTTACCATAATGGGTCGAAACGGGTCAAAAGCACTTAGGTAGACTTCCAAATCAGAATGTAAGGTCTATTAAATCATACCATATGAGTTTAAATGCTCATCTGATTTATAGAACCTCATTCTATCCTATCTCCCGATTTAGGAGCGGATTATTAACATAGTTACCTATACTAGGTGCCGGTTAATTCCGTGATACTTGGAGCTTAAATTGGTCTTATTCTCAAGACTAATTAGCAATCCTAAGTGAGTACATAGTGTAGGTCCACCCAGAGGATCGAGTAACCTCTATTCCCTGTTTTCTGACAAACCCGAAAGTGCGGAATCCAAACGGGTAAGTTAAACCAAGTTACGAACACACAAGACACAAGATTCAACGATTAACACTCAATGTATTAATGCTAGAAAACGGTTACAATACGGTGTTTACAAATGATCTCTGTAAACTCTCAATGTGTGTGTTACAATGTGTTCGCTCGTAAATCTATTCAGACTTGTCTAACTATGTTCTGTCTGATGTCTGTGTATTTATACAAGATGACTGACGAAATCAAGTTCCAATGAAATCTGATTGACGAAATCAGACATCACGAAGAAATCAAAAGGACTTCGACGAAATCACATGTGATTTCATCACACATGTGATTTCGCCATAAAGGGATTTCGCCCATGTGTGTTTTCGTCGGAAGCCCAAATGAAGTTAAAGTCCACTTCAAGTTACTTGATCAAAAGACAAGTCAAACGCCCAATACAAAGTTTACGGCCCAGATGTTGTTCCTGTTGTAATCTTTCATTTAGTTTCAACACAGGACAAAACTTTCATTTAGTCAAAGGTTTGTGACATCACAATGATGATGTCATGGTGATGTGTAAACGGGAATGGGTTTGCGGCGCTCCGTGCTTCGCGTGTCGAACTCTGGGGCACACGACGGAGGAATGTCGTGGCGTCGGACATGAGCCGGATCTAACTGAGTTGAACCGAGTCGAGTCGCGTCCACATAAAGTGTACCAACAAACTCCCCCTTGGACGCTACTCGTGATGGTTCGTCTTCCATGTCTTTCATGTCGGAGGATCTTCAAAGTCTTCACGTGACACAATCAGGGAGTGTATCAACAAACTCCCCCTTGAATGTTGCTCGTGAATCTTTTGAACTTCAAAACTTTAGATCCTTGTGGTGTTGATGAGTGATCAACTGCAACCCGATCATCTTGATCTTCTGATTGCATCAACGTCGTGTCTTTACTTTACGGCTTGTCATCTGACACGTTCTCTTTGTCTTTAGCTAATTCTGATGTCGCATCTGCACATACAAGAAAGCTAAACACGTAATGAGAACAAGCGCTTGGAATATAGACAAATTAAACAAACGACACATATGAGATCAAATCTCAATCAAACACCGACCAACAACAGTTTGAAAGTCTAGAAAATGATCAATTTTAATCTTTTAACTTTCAAAACATGTTAACTTCGACAATTTATGAAGATGCAATTGTTTTCCGGCTTACAATCAGGATTTTGGGTAGGATAGACTAGAGTTCCAACATCGGTCAATCAAAAATAAATTAGAAATAAAATCTTTTTGAGTTTTATAAAGTTTATATTAAAACACACCTAAAATCTTTTTGGAATTTTTCATTTTTCAATTGTAAAGACGGAAAGCAATAAATAAATATATACAGAGATGCAGAAACGAAATACAGTAAAAAAAATATTTACAGACATTCTTTTTGCGAGTTTCGAGGGTAAGAGAATCATATCAGTGCACGGTCACGCCAAAACGCTCTTTTTGTTCAATTAGTTAACATTTAGATAAGCATCCTATAACAATTATCGGTATTGTTGTCCACATAAGCTCAACTTATCAGATGTAATCATGGCGAGGGGATACGTTAAGGTATGATTTATACTTACCGACCGGTGTTCATCCACACACGACACATTCCCGTATCAAGGTATGCACGAGAGTTCATCTTACCAGTGAGTATACCGTTTATCATCCGTTTAACCGTATAAAAGTTGTGAGAAACTCACTTATTTTGATTTGAAAACAAGCCCTATGTGATAGAATCACTTATTGACGAGGAACTTGATTTTCAGATGCATGAGGGCACAGGAGCAAGTCCGTGAACAGGTCAGTACTTTCGTACAGCAGAGAGACGAACTTGACTCCCGGATAAATGTGATATATTATCAGCTGTTTTGTTTGGACATGTGATTGTTGATCACTTATTGAGGTCGAATGCAATATGTACACGTATGTATAGTATCATGGAAGATCTAGACTTCGTCTCCGTTATTTCGGTAAAAGAAATAACCATGATACCCAGATGATAAGCAGTATAAAGACCGAATATCTTAGAACCTCGGCAATCTCTCAAACAAAATTTCGGTACTAAGACCATATGCCAATGTGCGGTTCCCGCCTGGTCTTCAGTCGATTTAAGATTTATATCACCCTGGACACTTTAAAATGATTGTGAGCCTACCGATACATCTTATATAGAGTTGCTTAACATATTTTTCATTTTCAAGTTCAATTCGAAGAGGTTTCGACAGACGACTGATTTACTATCATTTTCTCTTTTTCTTGCCAGGAAACTCATTTTTGTTTTTCTATGTTTTTGCGTTTTGAAATTTTTTGATGTTTTTGAATTTTTCAAATTTGGATTTACTCCCCCTAAAATCAACAAACTATGATAAATTTAAAAGACACAAAGATATTTACAAAAACGATTTCCGATGTTGGTTAACTCATGTTTTACCTTAATGTCGTTTACCAAAATTAATTTTAATCAGAATTGATTTATCGAATTTTGGAAAAATCAGTTGGCACGTCGGTAATCGGTGCGGACCATGACAACATTGGCGAGTTTCATAGTGAAACAATCACGTGTGAGGTGATATTTGCAATCAACGTGTCTGGTCAAAGAATGTTGTACGAGATGATAATAATTCATAAAGCAGCTTAAATATCGACAAGTATAGGAGAGATTAGAAATTCAAAACCGTATCCTGCAACTGCTTCGTGCATTGCACGGAATCTGAGCGCTCTCCCAAACTGGATATCCACCCGGTATGGACTTCAAAGTCGATTTTGTAGCTACTGAGAAATCTCTTCACAGCAACAAGATCATAGACCTTTTGGGTCCGGCTGGTCTTCCACATTGCACCAGCGAAGGTCTTTGTCTTTCTCTTGAGAAGTAGTGTGCGGTTGTTCAATCTATGCCAAGGCATCCGCACACCCGGTTGGTTTGTTCAACAAACACATTTTCTTCAATCACACCACGAAGAAATGTACACTGCACGTTCATCTTGTTGATTTTGAACATCAGACGTGCGGCAGGTGCGTACATCTTGATTGAATCTATCCCAGGGACCTGATTAAAGCCTTTAACAATCAAACTTTGGTATGATTTTCAATTTGTCGAAGCTTTCAGTTTCTTTTCGACAGACAATTCTGTCATCTTTTCTTTTTCTCTCCATCAAAGGCAACAATTTCTTTGTCGCCGATCTTGTGCATGGACACTCCACTATCAACAATCCAATGACTATCGATAGTTCCTCCTGGAACATCCTGCACACTCACTCAGAGATTAGTTGGAGAGGGGGACCCAAGCCTTAACAGACTTGGGTCGTCCTTCATCATCGAGGATTATGACTTCGATTTCCTGATGATTCGGAATGGATTGAGCTTCCCCTGAAACAGTTACCGATTTTGGTTTCCAAATCTGTTTTTGTTTTTCATTTTTAATCTCTAACTTAACAGACTTTGTTTGGACAACCTCCGGTTTTAACGCCTTTTCAACTTCTTTGACGTTTTGACGTCGTTGTTTTGTTTCTTGCTCTTTAACAGTTCTTTTATCATGTTTTGGTGAAACAGGACGGCGTTGTGAGTGACCTTGTTCAGAGGGGGCTCTTTCAACAAAATTTGGTTTGGGCGAGTTTGTGTAGTCTTTAATGATGTACCCAACCTTCCCATATTTGAAACAAGTTCTCCTTTCAACAAACTTAGGAGAACCAGTTCGACTTTCACGTGTTGAACCTGTAGACCCAGAGGTACTAGTTCCTTTATCACACCCGTTTGTGTGTTGGGTGTAATTGTTTTGAGCGTTACGTTTTAAAATCTTGACTTGTTGGACAAAATCGGTGTTGGATTTGTTTTCAAAAGTCTCAATTTTATCAGTACCTTTTGATGCTACAAATTTAACATCATTGCTTTTCTTCTGATAACTAGCTCTTTTTGTTTCATATTTTGATTTAGAAACGTTAGGCCTTTGAGCTCGTTGAACGGGTTGTTTGCCCTTAGAAGCAATAGGTTGTTGCTTTGTTGGTGATTTTTGATTTCCAAATTGTTTCCTGATTTCAGCTTTTGGAATTGGGTCACATTGAGTTACTGAAACTCTCGGGATCCCCTTTTCCAAAAACTTACTGGTAGTATCTTCAAACACTTTATCAATCAAAGATTGATTGACATTTTTAATTGGAAAAGTTGTGTTTGAATAAATTTTATCAGCACCAACTAAAGTGTACAACACGTTATTACTCTTAACGGTAGACACAGATTTCTTGTCATTCTTGGCAGGATCTATCACTTGTTTGACAACTGGTTGAACAGCAGGAGTAGGAGGATCACATAGAATATGATTCTCAATTAGAACTTCTACTCCTTTCATCTTGTCAAGTGATTCATCCTGATCACGCATATCTGATTCTGGTTCATCATCAGACGACTCATAGTCCTCAATGATTGGAGGACTTTGTTTCGTAGATGTTGTAGTTTCTGTTTGCTCAGATGATGTACTTGAAGAACTGTCCGATTTGAACCCTAGGCCAGTAGTAACTTCCTCATAATCAATAGGCACACTGGGTTCAAAACGAGGCATATCTTCTTCATCGGGCGACTTGGTATAGTCATGTCTCAAAGGGGGTGGACACGCCTTATACCCAACGCCTTTCACGTTCCCTTTCAGCTTTTGAACGTCTATGATGTGATCAAGCACATATCGGGAGTTAGAATAACTATCCAATTTGAGCTTGATCGCATCATGCTCGCATTTGGGAACGGCTAGCTCCTTTTTGGTTTCCTCAATGATATTAATGTAGTTATTAATACCAATTTGTTTGTTGAAAACAGTTTTTGTTAATTCGGAAACACTTTTCTTTTGGGTTTCAATAACTGTTTTAAACTCCTTTTCATTGCGAGCTAAGGCAATGTTTGCCTCTTTGCACTTTGACAGTTCAATAACCAAACTCTTATTGTGACTATGAACCGTTTCTGATTCAAGCTTCAATTCAGCACAAGAATTACAAACACTAGGAGTAGGAGGATCAGAATTTACCTGACTTGTCGAGGTGGAGACATTTGCCATAAAGGCAGTCTGATAAGAAAAAGATCCATCTTCAGAATGATAATCTCCCGCATTCGAGCTTTCTTCATCTGAACTCCCTCTATAACCCGAGCTGCCGTCACTTTCAGAAAATTCTTCCTTGTGAACGTGCTTGATGTGATTGATGATCTTCGCATAACATGCACTTCCTCCTCCTAACTGTATGGACCAATCACATCCTTCATCGGCTTGAACTATCAATGCCCGGTTGGGGTTTGAAGGCCCTGACTGGTTGGTTTGGTTGTTAGCAGCTACTATCCCTCTTTCGTTGTTAGCTTGATTTGAAGTACTTGTTTGATTTTGGAAGGGATTTTGGTTGCCTTGTTGGTTGCCTTGTTTGCTCGGTCACGTGCATTCTCGTTTGAAGTGACCCTTTTCACCGCAATTAAAGCATGTGACAGCACCCTTGTCAAACCCGTACTTGGTATCCCTTTTGCTTTCCAAGCTGGTTCTCCCCGTTCTGCTCATATAATCCTTTGCCCTTCTCACAGCGCTAGCAAACGCCCACTTGATATCCATTAACTCCATTTCGTCCCTGTCTATCTGCTGATAGTCTTCGTTTGTCAAATTAATGTTGCCAATTTGACTTGCGACTAATCCGCTGTAGGCATTAACCATAGTGGTAAGAATTTCAATGTGATCCCGTGCAGCTTCTACACTCACTTTGGAAAGATTTGAAGTATCAGGTTTGTTACCATAGAAGGCTTGTTGTGATTGGGCTTGTGGTGGGGGTTTAGAAAAATAGGCAGTTGGATCAAATTGGGGTTGAGGTGTGTCAATTTGAGGTTTCGGAAGATAGGCATTTATATCAAATTGGGGTTGAGGTGTGGCAACTTGAGGTTTAGAAAAATAGGCAGCTGGATCAAATTGGGGTTGGGGTGGTGCAACTTCAGGTTTCGGAAGATAGGCATTTATGTCAAATTGGGGTTGAGGTGTGGCTACTCCTCCAAAATAGGATCTTGGGTCGAAAGCATTTGAACATAAGCTGTTTGTATCTTTGGTTGCTGGCTTGTACTACCAGCAGGAGCAATCCCTCCAATGTACATCTCTGGATTTTGAGGGACAGGAATTAGTTTAGCTTTTCTGATTTCTTCTGCATCCTTGTTCTCCAACTTTTGAACAAACTCATAGATACTGACAGTATCCAATACACCTGTATGCTTTAACAACTCAATGAATGGGCTCCACTTTGGTGGTAGAGCATCAGCAAACCGTGCGACTATTTCCTGTGAAGATACAACAACCTTGTAAGAAATCAGTTCACTAATTAAATGATAAAAACGAGTTGTCATCTCATTCAATGTTTCAGTCTGCAAAAACATAAACCCTTCAAACTCCTTCTTTAGTAAATCCTGACGCGTCTTCCGTGTGGCCGCATTTCCTTCTCCTCTCGCTACCAATGCATCCCATAAACCTTTCGTGTTCTTACAATAAGAGAATTGATGAAAGATGTCTCTGTGAAGTGCTTGAGTGAGAATAGCATACGCCTTCTTCTCCAGATCATATGCCTTTTTGTCGGCTTCTTGCATATTATTGAAAGTTGTCACATTTGATCCTGCTTCTTCAAGAGCTTCACTAAATGCAGAGGTGAAGCACGTCCATAATTCTGTGTTTTGCCCTTGAACGTAATTATGGAAACGACCCTTCCATGATGGATAGTCGTTCATGTGATTCAGCTTTGGCGGGCGATTGTTGCTACCCGTCTCATTCTCACTAAGCAAAATATTTTGAATGCTCTGATTTTGATTCGACACCAATGCCCATTGACTTGAACTTATTGACTGTTGTTGTTTAGGTATGGTACTCGTCATATATTCGGCCAACGACATCTGTTTTTGAGATGGTTGTGGATTCGTACTCCAATCCCAAGGACTTGTACAACTCATAGTTGATATTAGAACGATAACACCTGCTTAAAAACTTGAAAACACAAAGTTAGATGCCTTTTGCAAGTCCTCTGTTTAAAAATAACAGAAGTATGTGACGAAAATAGTGTGTTTTCGTTGCTGTGTTGTTTGTTGATTTACAAACTGGATTTCGTCCAGATATTCAAGGGATTTCGTCCAGAACTGAAGAGATTTCGGCCCAGAAGTTGAAGTGTTTTCGGCCCAGAAGTTGAATTAGACCCAGATGTGATTTCGGCTGGAATAGGAGGGACTTGAAGTGATTACGTTGAGGATGAGGGTGGGTTTTCGTCCAGGGGTTGGGTTTTCGGCTTAGAGTGAAACTGATAAGGGATTTTGGCAACAAGTGGAGTGATTTCGGCTGTATGATATAGTTGACTGATGTTGATTTCGTTGACTGGAACTATAAGGTGATTTCGCTGATGAAGGAAGTGATTTCGGCCGAAGACAAAAGCACAAGGTGTTTTCGACAAGAAACTGATTTCGGCAAAGTGATTTCAGCAAGGGTGTTTTCGGTGAGCTTGATATATTTGACTGAGTGATTTCGTTGACAATTTAGACTATGGTGATTTCGGCCAGATAGCAAGTGATTTCGGCAACAAGTCTTGATGTGATTTCGTTGACAAAAGGTAACCAGACAAACTAGATATTATCAAAACCAACTCTTCTGACACAAAGCCACAAATTTCAAACTTTACCTTTTTACCTTACCAAGACACTCATCACCTTACTGAAACAGATTTCGAAGCATGTTAATTTCAACCTTTCATCATTGATACTTGTACACATTTGTCAAACAACTATTTTATAATCACAAACACTTCACCAATTTATCAAATAAGGATCAATCAGAGATATTATCAAGAACAAACACAAGAACAACTTGAATATATGATGAACTTGATGAACACTTTGAATATTCCGGTGACCGATAAATTTTCCGAACAACGATTTTGCACAATGTTTCAATAACAACCTTATCCTAACATGTATAACAAAGATTTAACAAGGTTTTTAGCAAAACAAACAGCAAAATAACAAGGTTTTTCGAGAATTTTAAAGTGATTTTCCAGAAAATGTATGATCTTTAAGTTCAAAAATCAAGAAAAACACCTATAAAACTTGGAAAAACACAAGAAAAACAACTTGGTTTAAACAAGGAATCGAGCCAATGCTCTGATACCAATTGTAGGTCCACCCGGAGGATCGAGTAACCTCTATTCCCTGTTTTCCGACAAACCCGAAAGTGCGGAATCCAAACGGGTAAGTTAAACCAAGTTACGAACACACAAGACACAAGATTCAACGATTAACACCCAATGTATTAATGCTAGAAAACGGTTACAATACGGTGTTTACAAATGATCTCTGTAAACTCTCAGTGTGTGTGTTACAATGTGTTCGCTCGCAAATCCATTCAGACTTGTCTAACTATGTTCTGTCTGATGTCTGTGTATTTATACTAGATGACTGACGAAATCAAGTTCCAACGAAATCTGATTGACGAAATCAGACATCACGACGAAATCAAAAGGACTTCGACGAAATCACATGTGATTTCATCACACATGTGATTTCGCCATAAAGGGATTTCGCCTATGTGTGTTTTCGTTGAAAGCCCAAATGAAGTCAAAGTCCACTTCAAGTTACTTGATCTAAAGACAAGTCAAAAGCCCAATACAAAGTTTACGGCCCAGATGTTGTTCCTGTTGTAATCTTTCATTTAGTTTCAACACAGGACAAAACTTTCATTTAGTCAAAGGTTTGTGACATCACCATGACATCAAAATGATGATGTCATGGTGATGTGTAAACGGGAATGGGTTTGCGGCGTTCCGTGCTTTGCGTGTCGAACTCTGGGGCGCACGACGGAGGAATGTCGTGACGTCGGACATGAGCCGGATATAACTGAGTTGAACCGAGTCGAGTCACGTCCACATAAAGTGTACCAACACATAGTTCCCCCCTTTTACCGCTTTCAAATATTTTGGGGTGATACACATGTACATACATGTTACTTTCGTGCTTTACATGCTTTTATGACATAAACATGCTAGTTTCACCTAGTACATATCTAGTACATGCTTTCACTATGTTTTGCTAAGTATGTTAAGCATGCTAGCACATTGATTTATTACACATTTGTTACATATGTTTACTTAGCATATGTGCACATTATTTTACATGACATTTCTGCTATGTATGTTTACTGAGCATGCTAGCACAATTGTTTTACATGACATTTTCTACTAAGTATGTTTACTTAGCATACCTAGTACATGGATTTCATAGCATGCTTACATTGGTTATGACATTTGGTGTGTTCAATCGGGACAATAATACATTCATTAACATTGATCACGCCGCTCGGACTTATGTAATGGTACCATAGGAATTGACAACTCCCGTTTCTGACTTCCTAGGTTTGTTTGGAAGTTGGGAATGACAGAATCCGACTACATAACTTAGATGAACCTTTAATTTGTTTAAGGGTTTGTCGCCACAGTCGCAAGGCTTGAATGTATGCGATTAACATTACTGCATAAATGTTTGTAATCATAAAGCATTGTTTTCTGCAAAACATAACATTTGATTTAAACTTAGGTTTATTCAAACACTTTGTTTTGTACATTTTTACTATGGGGTTGAGTAACTTCTAGTTATTCACCATACATGACATTTGTTTTCACATTAATATCATTACATAGTTTAAGTAGATGATTTCCTACTTGCTATGCATTTCATTAATTTTACATGATACATGTTACACATGACATTAAACATGGTTTATACATAAACATTTTGACATTGATCAAGACATTTTGGTTGATTATTGATAAGTGATTTATGTAACGGGACTATGTGTTATATGGTAAAAGCATGGCGGATACGCCGCTGGTACTTCCTATATATAAGTGCTTTTATTGTATTTCACATTGTTGCGTTATGTAAACCACTTGGGCAAGACATGAAACATTTTATACAAGAACATGACATTGTTTTACAAAGTACACATTTTTATACAAAATCACTTTTACTTGGTTATTCATTTAACCATGCATTATCCTTTCATCATTATTTGATTTTCATATCGATTTTCAAATGATTTTACAAAGGAAAATATTTTACAAGGTTCATGACTACATTTTCATTAAACACTTCTTTCAACTACAAGTCATGAACCTGCACAAACAAAACCTATGTATCTCACAGGCATTTTTATGCTGACGTACCTATTTTTACATGTGTATCAGATGCTAATGCATGAAGATGGTTGTGCTACACTTAGGCGGGCACGGGCTGAAGGGGTATGGTCCCAAATATCGCGTCAGCACGACCGCGAATGACCATTACCCTCATCAAAAACCTCCAACAGCAATAAACTCTCCAAGTGTCAGCGTGGGCACACGCGAACACTGCGGTCCAATCTGTCCATTGATGAGAAGACTTACCTTAAGGACGGAAACTAATGTTACGCATAGCGATGCAGCCTCGCACCGCATCCTATGAACATTTTCGTCACGACAAGGGATCTGGACAACAGTAACAGTCACTAAGCAGCGATGCGGCCTGGCACCGCATCCTGCGTAAATCATGGATGGAACAACCAATGCGGGAACAACATCAAATGACCGCAAGCAGCGATGCGGCCCGGCACCGCAAATTGCCTTCAAAGCAAGTAGGCCTGACACCATAGTGCAAGTGGCACTAGGAACAGTCGCCTACTGGCCCACGTATGTACAACAGTCTGACACCACAGCAGGACGTGGCATCACCACAATATCCGACAGGTCTGACACACCTGCAAATAGCTGTGCGATGTCAGGCTAGCTACTCAACTACCCTCCTTCACTCCTCGGCTATAAATACTCACCCCTAACCAGGTTTGAGGTATCACTTCTCAACTCTCTCAATACTACTACTATCATATTTTGCTTCCCAAGCAAATTACTGATTCTCACGCCGGAGAGTGGTAACATGGAGCACCCCCCACCCCATCCTCCTTGTTACGAGTCACGGTTTGTTTCCTTGTGCAGGAAACCCACCACCAGACGATCCAGCCAGCCATCCTCGGAAGAAGGGATTAACCCTCTTGACGAGACTAGTGAGTTAACCCTACCCGGTTAACCATTGTTTCATCATTGGCGCCCACCGCTACTCTTAGCACTTTTTTCCAATCATCCTTTTCTTTCCAAAGATGTCTGATCGTCAAAACAACACTACCGGGGATAACCTAAACCCCGTAAACCAAGGGCCTGCGGGAACCATTCCCCTAGCCCCAAATGCCCAACACATTGGCACATCAACGCAAGGGGGCGCATCCCTTACGTTTGGACACGATCTGTCACAATACGCTGCTATCATATGTCACACCACCAAAATCCACCTGCGAAGTATCACCGCTTGGAGGCGTGACTGACCAGGATCAAGCCACCAATCATATTGAACATCGTATGAAAATAAAAACAAAACCCAACACAATATAATTGGTGTCCAAACAAAACGTAATTTAAGTTGTAAGCGGAAGCAAAATGTTTAAAACAAAGTGTAAGTTCAAATATATCAACTGTTTAACATGGCATAAGACTATCCATGTCCCACAACGTCCACGCCTCCTCGTGCAAGCTCCAAAAGTATCTAACGACCTGCAAGGCATGTAACAACAAATCAACAACAAAGTTGAGCGAGTTCACGGTTGGGTGTTCGTTTTAAGTTGTTTCAAAAACATAGTTTTTCTTTAGCTGGCTTACTTGCCGTGGGGTTTACCCCATAGTTGAAAATATGATTAACCAGTTTACCCTGTTTCCCAAACATATCCATAGTTGGTGGGGGCTTCCCCATGTGAACCACTAGACTTGTTTACCATATCGACCACTGACTAAAGTAAGTTGGTGCCCTAGCGTCATTGTCTATCATCATTGATGTGCCCAGATCCATTAGTTCACGCCCGTCCTCTGCGGCACGGTGTGAGGCTTGTCAAACCTAAATAGCGCTATCTAACTAATGACCCGCTCGCCATTGGCCCGGCGATTAAGTCGATATAAAAGGAGGGACTTCATGATAGAAAGTTTTGGTCTAGTATCTGTGTTGTCACCCTTCAGTAAAGAGGGTGTGTACGTAATCCCCAAACCAGGAGATTACGCAGGTTCCAGTTATATCCTTATCACGTGTTGTCACCCTTCAATAAAGAGGGTGTGTACGTGTTCCAAACCAGGGAATCACGCAGTTTCAGTTTCAATCCTTTACCCATTCCCAACCCCTGGGAATCCCATGCCTTGTGGAAAGTGTGAACTCACCTTGGTTTGCTCGGTAAGATTAAGTATCTTGTTTAGCAGTTGAACAAACACTCCCTAAAAGGGTTACCGATAACAGTCAGTTCTATGTGCACATGAACCACATGTTACACGTACGATTAATTCACGTATTCATTGTTCACATAAAACACATTGATTGAACAGGTAACGCACACATATAGTTTGAGTCGTGACCGTTAATCCATTCACCTAGTGCCTTCGGATCATTGCTTAACATATAATAGTTCAAACTTACATCACACATACATGCATAGTCTTATTCACAATTACTGCCAGTCCAACCATTAAACATGTTCGGCCCATACTTAATCAGATCCGTTACCCTTGTGGTGCGGCCCGCTATCATGCCAGCCCAAATATTAAGTGGTTTCCCACACCACTCGGCCCATTCCTACAATTAATCTATCAAGTGTTTATGTTAACATCAGATGCTTTTCCTCATTTTTTCAACTATCACATATTATCAAATCAATATTCAGTAAGAATCAATTAACATGCCACCCCTAAGATCAATTTATAGTTCATACATGCACCCTTTTTAACCGAATCAGACCCTAAAGTGTGCAAGGACCCTAGCCCATAAATCCACTCTATTCTTTATTAACAAATCAGCACCCTAAACATCATAAATGATTTATTACGTATCATCCGAGTCTCATAGACTTTACCCATCTATCATCATACCGAGATCATACAATAATAACAAACATCAATAAACTCTAATATTTGCAATCAATATTCAATTGGCTCACACATCATACTCATTCATACTTCACGCTATGGCTAGGTCAATTCACAACATCAACTAACTATTATGGCAGATTTATTAATGGTCTAAGAGATGTTCATCAAAGTTTCTAATATACGTGGCCCTAATATTAACCAAGTTCGCATCCGCACATGATTAATAACATATATAAACATACCAATACTTTATTAAATCAAGCACATACAAAACACAATGATCAATTAATAATTAGCTTGGATATGAGTTTACTAACCACTAGCCTTGATCGAACAAGAGAATGTATCGAGAGGGGGGTTCTCCTGCTGTACGTAAAGTATGGAACCAGTAGGGTTTTGTTTTGAAGTTTTAGATAACACATAATACATATTCTACCTACATATACATGCGACATGGGCTTGGGCCGAATTGACCTTTTCAAACAATCAATTAAATGATAAACTTTCTATTATACCAATTCACACAAACACATGGACCACGTGATTACATCTGACACTCTTGGGCCAAGATATTCACATGACAAAACAAACAATTTAAAACACACTGTTGCACTCGATACTTTGTAACAAAATATTCACATGCAACCATATTGAGTGGATCTGACAACACACATACTTTCAACAAGTCCCAACATATTCATATTCTCATAACTATGATGGGTTATTATACTAATAACACCTTGATCCACAAACATGTTCGCAACCAATTATATCACGTAATTAATCTATTGACCCACAACTAATATTAATGAATAATAAAATATGCACTAACCTGTTTATGAGGTACAAGAGATGTTGGAGTCGGGGGGGGGGGGGGGGGGCTACCGTCAATGATGGAAAAGTGATACAAAAGAATGGGGTTTGTTATCCCTTTATGATTGGGAGAGACACTTGAAGTTTACGTATAATTTAAACAAGTGGACCAATAATCTAAACAAGTGGGCCGATCCCACTTTTGATTTTATTACTGATTTCGACTTCACAGAAGTTGGGCCGAAGAGAGTCAAACAACACAAGTGGGCCGATGTGGATTTGTGAAAGATAATGTGAAGGTTTGAAGGGTGTGTGTGTGGCCCAATACGCATCGTGAAGCTCGCGGCCCAAATAGGTTAGTCCCCTAAATTAACTAAATGACACCGAGAAACGTTTAACGATTCCTTGCAGTTAATCAGTCAAACACACGTACAAATATTCAAACACGTTATACATGTAACAATTACATTACAGTCACAAGTTTTTATCAATTTACATCATCGCAAGGGACCTGAAAGAGGAATAATAAGAAAACAGGATCACGTGTCTAAGAGACACTGACCCTGGAAATTCGGGTTGTCACATCATACCTCCAGGCATGAACCCTCGTACCTGGTATGACCAACAAGCGGCCCTTCTGGCCGCAACGTACAACAGAGCTTGCGCAGACGAACAAGGAGGTATCGGACCTACCCCGATACCGCGTACACCTGCCGGTCGTATTTTACGATACGACGACAGGGCCCCCACACATCCAGCCTCCAGAAGCAGGCAAGAGGACCGCGGCTCCTCTTATTGTGATGTCCACACACTCAATGAGGACGATTCCTCATACGGGTCCCGCCGCAGGGACTCCGTACATAGCCGTTAAGGCCCCCACGAAGAAAGAAGGCGGCAATCTACAACTCGCCGCGACACAAACATTCACAGTCGTTTGGGACCATAGTCTCACCGTGAAGGGTATGGCCATACCGATCCAGACGACAGTACATACCGCGGGGAGTCCCATTCCACTAACAGCAGACCGGGAGGACGCAACTATGTTCCTCCCACTCAACCCCGCAACACGTACCTCCGCGCTGCAAAGCACCACCAGGGCAAACCTTATAGGCCGAAATCTGCGGCCGAAAACTCTAAGTTTGTCCCACAGATCGCCAACGCCGATGTCACCACCACAAAATTCCCATTGAACATTGGGAAATACAACGGCGCGACCGACCCAGATGATCACAACAACATCTTCGTCGGCGCTGGGTGCAACGGTAAATGGGACGAACCTACCTGGTGCCATTTTTTCCCACAGACCCTAACAGGTCTGGCCAGGGCATGGTTCGATTCTCTGCCACCAGGGTCACTGACCTCATTCGAAGACTTACAAGAAAAGTTCCTCGCGCACTTTAGCCAGCAACGACGCCATGAACGTGATTCAATGGACGTCATGAACATCTGGCGTAGAGACAACGAATCGCTTGACGCATTCGTTGTCCGTTACAATAAAGAGATCCTAGAGATAGGCGACGTTGCCGACCAGATGGCACGTAACCATTTCATTGTTGCAGTCAAAGAAGAACAAATGGTTATGAATATTTCCGGCGGTACCGGCTTGCCTAAGAAGTGGGAAGATGTCATGGCTGCGGTTAAAACATATGCCCAAACTCAGCGGTCTCTCAGACCGCACATGTCAAAGGCACAACCCCTAGCGGAAGGCAAGTCTTCCCGCCAAGAGCCCAAGCGCAGCAATAAGCGCAACAGGGACACATGGAATCGCGGCAGCGATCCCAGGCCATATGTCCCCCGGAACAACCAGCCCGACGCAAGGGCTACAATCAATGTCCAACGAGAAAACCGGGCGTCAAAGAAAGAGTCTCGGGACCGCAGCTGGACCCAGATCAACCAGTCGCCAAGCGACGTTCTCCTCACGGACGCGCAATTCCTGAGACCGGCCCAACCAATGAAGTCCAAGAAGAATCAAGATCCCGCACTCTACTGCGAGTATCACAAGGACTCGGGCCACACCACGAACAACTGCATCAGTCTCCGACTGGAGATTGAGCGAGCCCTAAAAGAGGGGAAACTGCAACACCTGTTGACAGGCGCACAAAAAGCTACCAAGCGCATCACTCCCCACAACGAGGGCACCTCCACGGGTAAGAGGGCCATGTACGTGGCCTCTACCCACATGATCAATGGAGGAAAAGGAAGACCGCGTAAGGCGGCGAGAAGACCGGACAATGACTGGAAGGACGAGCAAGTCGTCGTTCCAAAAGTCTGAGGCGGACCGCGCGATAGGCGCGCCGTGGTTATCACAGGGCACCTAGCTCACTACTGCACCGAGCGATTGTTCATCGACCCGGGCAGTACATCCGATATTATATACGAGCAATGCTTCAACCAGTTCGATCAAGAAGACAAAGATCGACTGCAGCCAGCGGACTACCCGTTGGCCGGGTTTTCAGGAGAAACCGTATTCCCCCTGGGACAAATTACCTTCCCTGTGCGCCTCACCAACGGAAGGCACACAAGGACGGAGGAGGTAAACTTCATGGTTTTACCTCACACCACAAAGTATGACGTAATTCTCGGGAGGGAGTCCCAAGGCGACTTCAACATGATAACATCCGTCCCCCACTCTGCCATCGGTTTTCCAACCGAAATGGGGATCGCGATAATATACGCCCAAAGAGAAGTCATGTCTACGGATGAACCGCGTCCGACGAAGGTAGCAAGGCCCACCCCTAAAACGCAACCAGAAAAATGGGTGCTTAATGCAAGGCACCCAGAACAAACGGTTACGTTAGGCCATGCCTTAACACCTACCATCAGAGCGCGCCTGAAGCAACTACTCTTCAGGAACCAAGATATTTTCGCGTGGACACCCGCAGATATGACAGGGGTACCACGCGAAATTGCGCAACACTTCTTGAATACCATGCCGGGTATCAAGCCCGTGATCCAAGGCCAACGCCACCTTGGATCGGCAAAAAACGCGGCGATGGAAGAGCAGGTACAGGAACTGCTCTCCGCAGGCATCCTGCGGGAAGTGAAATACCAGACTTGGTTGTCCAACCCAGTCATGGTAGAAAAACCAAGGGGGGGCTGGCGCATGTGTGTCGATTACAAAGACCTTAATAAGGCCTGCCCCAAGGATTGTTACGCACTTCCAGAGATCGACGAAAAGGTCGATAACCTCACACCATTTCGATGGAAGTGCTTCCTCGATTGTTACAAAGGCTATCACCAAGTGCAAATGGCAATCGACGATGAAGATAAAACGGCATTCCGCACTCCTACCGGGAATTACTGCTACACCAAAATGCCGTTCGGGCTGCGCAACGAGGGCGCAACCTATCAAAAGTTGATGAACGACACCTTTCGCGGTCAAATCAGCAAAAGTGTCGAAATCTATATGGACGACCTGGTCGTCATGAGCATGGAGGAAAGCACCATGCTCGACGATATCGAAAGAACATTCCAAACTCTGCGAAGCGTCAACATGAAGCTCAACCCAGGGAAATGCTCGTTTGGAATGGAAGAAGGCAAATTCCTCGGATTCATTGTAACCAAAGATGGATTCAAGGTGAACCCGGAGAAAGTTCAGGCGATCGAGCGCATGCCATCGCCTTCTACGATGAAGGAAATGCAACGACTAGCCGGCAGGCTAGCTGCATTGAATAGATTCTTAGCCAACCATGCAGCTAAGTCTTACCCTTTCATCAAGACCCTGTGGAGCTGTCTAAAAAAGGAACAATTCCAATGGACCGCAGAGGCCGAAAAAGCTTTTCGGGAAATGAAAGAGTGTTTGATCCAACTCCCAACTTTAACCGCACCACGAAAAGATGAGCCACTTATCTTATACCTGTCTGCCACAGACAACGCGGTAGGCGCGGTACTTATAGTGGAGCGGGAAGGAGTCCAAACACCCATCTACTACATCAGCAAAATGCTCAACGACCCAGAGACAAGGTACTCCATCATGGAGAAATTGGTACTGGCACTAGTGCACGCATCGAGACGTTTACGACGTTACTTTGCAAACCACGTCATCACAGTGTTAACCAACTATAGGATCGGCCCGATCCTATCCAAACCCGACATCTCTGGGAGGTTAGCAAAATGGGCAATCGAACTAGGCGCGCTTTCACTGAACTATAAGCCGCGCCCCGCAATCAAAGGCCAGGTCTTGGCTGACTTCGTTGCTGAAGTACCAGCAAACCGCATTCAAGAATGCGAAGAAGAACAAAACCCTGTATCACAACCATCCTCCACAGAAACCTGGGCACTATTTACAGATGGTGCATCCAACGAAGATGGCTCTGGCGCAGGTTTGCGACTTGTTAGCCCCGATGGCCAAGAGCTAACCTACGCAATACGCCTTGATTTCAAAAGCACGAATAACGAAGCGGAGTATGAGGCTCTACTGGCAGGGTTGCGTTTAGCAATTAAACTCGACGTCAAACATTTGGAAGCACACGTCGATTCACTACTAGTTGCAGGGCAGATACGCGGTGACTATGCCGCAAAAGGGGATATCATGATCGTCTACCTCGAACAAGCCTTGCAACTAAAGTCAAAGTTTACCTCCTTCAATATTCGCCACATCAACAGGAGTGATAATAAACCTACGGATGCACTATCAAAACTCGCATCCACCAGCTTCCAACACAGGGCAAAAGAGGTATGCATCGAAATTCTGCAAAATCCCTTGGTACCCCTGCGCCAAGTCAATGTCATCCAGTACGGTACAACATCCTGGATGACACCGCTCATTGCATACTTACAATCAGGTGTTACTCCCGAAAACAAAGCAGAGGCACGCAAATTGCAATACAAAGCGTGTCATTACCAAATGGGAGACGGTATCTTATACCGTAAATCATACCTGGGACCACTCCTACGATGCGTCAACCCCCAAGATGCCACATACCTTATCAAAGAAATTCACGAAGGGATATGTGGCATACACGCAGGACCACGCATGGTGGTGGCCAAAATCATGAACGCCGGATATTATTGGCCGGGCATGCATCTGGACGCAGTCAAAGTCTTGCGCAAGTGTTTCAATTGTCAGCGACATGCTCCCAAGACCTTGCATCCCAAGAACAACCTGATCCCCGTCACCACCGCATGGCCATTCCAGAAATGGGCAATTGATGTGGTGGGACCATTTCCAGACGCACCAGGAGCAGTGAAATTTATCATAGTAGCTGTTGATTACTTTACAAAATGGGTAGAGGCAAAGCCACTTGCATCAACCACCGCTATGATAACAAGGAAATTCGTGTGGGAACATATCATCTGCCGTTTCGGTCTACCAATGTGCATCGTCACCGATAACGGTACCAACTTCGCTGCCGATGACTTTCAAAAATGGCTAAAAGAGCTAAACATTGAACACATATTCTCCTCAGTGGCGCATCCGCAAGGGAATGGCCAAGTCGAGAGTATCAATAAAAGCTTAGTCGAAGGCATCAAAGCACGGTTGGGAACAGCCAGACGTGGCTGGGTTGATGAACTCCCAAGTATTTTATGGGCTCACAGGACAAGCCCAAAAACAAGCAACGGCGAGACCCCCTTCAGCCTGGTCTATGGCACTGAAGCGGTGATCCCCGCGGAAGTAGGCCTCCCCTCACCTAGAATGTTGGCCATCAACAAGATAGACAATAATGAGGAACGCAGGGTTGACTTGGACCTCTTGGAAGAAAGGCGCGAAAACGCTGCCATCAACGAGGCCAAGTACAAAACCAAACTGGAAAAGTACTACAATGCACGCGTTCGCATTTGTACTTTCAACCCGGGAGACTACGTCCTTCGTGACAACGAAGCTTCCAACGCGGAACGCCCAGGGAAACTTGCCCCCAAGTGGGAAGGACCATACCTCATCCAAGAGGTCCTGGGCAAAGGTGCGTATAAACTACAAACATTAGAAGGCGAAACTATCGCACGCACATGGAACGCACAGCAACTTCAACGCTGTTATATGTAAGCCATGTTTTCTGCATGTAATCTGTTGGGCCGCAGGCCATTTGCAAATAAATAAATAGACGATTCAATGCAATATTGTTTATTTATTTCTATTATAAATGCGTGCTCCACTCTGAGGTATACACAAAAACAGATTAGCAAAATCTTCATTCGTGATACCCACACAGAGTGGTAACCACACGCAATTATTATAATAGGCCAGCAATGGCAATACTGTTTGTCTAACCAGAGACAAATCTTCATACTTGCATATCACCTAGATATGCAAAAGGCAATTACAGATTTAGTATTACTCACAGTAACACTAAACGCGTACAAATTCAAACATGCAAGTAGTAAAAACACTTGTAAAAATTGAACAACAATTCTTTATATTCAAAAAATTTCCTACACCTACGCGGTGCACAAGGAATTTACATAAAATTTTGTAACAGTTGCATAAGAAAACAAAAAAGGCACGCAGGCCAATCTAATCTTCCTTTGTGCCACTGGGGCCCGCACCATCCTTGCCCTCAACAAATGGTTTTTCCTCATCTTCGTCATCACCGTATAACACTCGCAAGCGGTCCACATAGTCCTCCGCTTCTAAACACTTTTCAAGCTCCTCGAGATCAGAAATGGTTGCTTCATTATACATCTCAACCGCAGCATCAAGAAGCGCTTCAGTATCCACACCGTGAAACCCGGATCGCTCATCAGTATGTCCGCCATGAGCCGCAACATTCAAATGACTGATACAGCGGTTATAGCCAGCTTTAAAACCAGCATCCCGGGCACGCTCCTTGATCTCGTTAACACCTAATACAGTCTCAGGTGCATCAAGGATGGATGCAACAATCTGCGATACAAAAAAAAAAAACACAGGTTATCAAAGGCAAACCTATAAAAAAAAAAAAAGGCGACGGATACTTACATGCCCGATCCCGTGCATACGTATCCATTCATGATCAGCCTTGAGCAACTCAAGTGAAGAAGCGTGGCTGTCTCTAGCCTCTTCAGCCTCTCTTGCCCGCACTTCAGCTTCAGCAGCACGGGCAGAGATTTCCTCAATAGCGACCCCTCGGGTCCGCACTTCAGCCTTTTAACAAGAAATCAAAAGTATACAAGAATAATCAACAAACTTGTGAGACGCAATTTCAAAGTTAGGAAAAACTTATACCTGAAGGTCCAAGATAGTTTTGCTTAACTTGGTGCGGTCAACATTTGCCCCTTCAAGAGCTTTTGCAGCACGAGCCTCCGCCTCCTTGGCCTCTTCCAGAGCCTTGGCAAGACGAACCTCTGCTTCCTTGGCCTCTTGGGCAGCCGCAACGGCCTCAGCTTTCTCTTTAGCCAACGCAGAAATTGCTGCCTTGGCATTTATAAGCTCCTGACGAACATGAAAGAGAGTTTCATTCTGTTTACCCCAAGATTCTTTCCAAGTTTTGCGCTCATTAGATAGCGTCTTGCGTTCATCAGAAAGGGTTTCTTTCCAACGCTTACGCTCATCAGACAACAGTTTTGCAAGGGTACGAACCTGTTTAAGCTCAGCAGTTGCAGCCCACTCTTCCGTCTGCTTATGCTTCTCAAACGCAGCTCTATCCCTCTCAAGCTGCTCTGCACCCTCATGTGCAGCCTTCACCAACTCCTCATCCTCGGCCCGCAAACGCGCATTCTCCTCCTCCTTGCGCCCCAGCACCTTGTACTTTTCCATAATGGCATTTGCCATTATGGAACCCCCCACAAGCATGGAAGAGAGTTGGTTCATCTGGACCTCAGTCGGTAAAGAACGGGCCCGGTTGACTTCAAAAGGAGTGCCCAAACCACTCTAAACCTCCCTACAAGCGGAGGGGTCAACGGTAACATCATCCCCTTGCAATACAGTCCACGGGGGCCGGTGATAAGCCGTAGCCCGATCTTCAGTATAGGTGCGGTAATAATACTCCAATTCAGACTCTTCAGGCTGAATGGGAGTCTCTACAAAACCCGCACCACCAGAAACGGAACCGGAAGCCTTCTCCGCAGCAGGAGACTTTGACTTTCCAGTGTAACCAAACTTCAAGTCAAGATCACCAGTATCCTCTGGGGTGATAACATTATCACCCGAATCAACCGTGTCGTAGATTCGATCCGCGGGACCCTTTCCAGTGTCCACCTCCCGCATAGAGGCTTCAGGAGTAACAACCATATGAACCCTCACACCCGCAGCAGTGTCATGCGGAGGAGGGGGAGGAGGAGCATCAAAGATGGAGAACCCTTCATCTTGCGGTTCTGAAATCAAAACAAAAATACTTTAAAAATACAAGTATAAGCACAAAATACTTGTTAAAGTAATGCATCACATACCAGAAACAACCGCAGGCTTTCATGGTCCAACAAAAGCCCTGCGCCTGGTCTGAATCTTCGGTTTCTTTCCCTCACCAGCATCAACAGCTTTCGCAGCTTTCCTCTTCTTCTCATCAGCAGGCTTGGAACCCGCAGAGGTACCACCTACAGCCGCACCAGCACCTGGAACACCCAAACCCTCTAGGGTGTCAGATACTACCACGTAATCGGTATATCTGCTGAAACGAGAACGAGAGATACCTGCTGCTTGCTTCACCAACGGCGGAACAACAGAAACCCCAGGTTTCTTCACACCGCGACCCCGCCCAGGTTTATCCACATGCTTCTTCTCCGCATGTCTTTTGGGGGCACCCTTTGACTCAAATTTGCCAAGATTCCCAAGAGTACCTGCACATAGAGAATCAGCAAAGAACCTTATAGAGAAATAGCGAAGGTTATGAATCATACCTTTACCCTGCGGCAGGGGTGCGGTCATTACCTCGCGTGAAGCAACGCGGAAGTAAGAGACAATCGTCAAGTTAAAACCTTTACCTTCCGCAGTCTTAACAATATCAACCTTACCAGTAAAGGTTGGATCAAATATCTTCCACACTTCCACAATTTCTGATAATACATATACAAATTAATGACGAACACGGGAATAAAGCAACTGCATAAGAGTGGTAACACTTACCACCAGTTTTCTCCCGCACAATAGGCATGAAATTCCTGTTAGGCCGGGTCAGCATCATCCGCAACACCCACAACTCATCATTGGTCAGCTGCCTATGCTCAATGGCCCACAGCCTTGGGAACCACTCCGCAGTCTCCGCGGTTGGTATAGCAATATCCTCCGCAGGGATAGGCTCATTGACATTCCGCATAGTCATGTTCACAACAACTGCGGCAGCTTTAACGTAGAAAAACTTACACTTCCACTTTGTAATACCCTTCAGAGGGGTCATCAACTTCATGCTTCCATACCGTTCTCTAAAAGAAAAGAAACCGGTGTTCACTGTCAACTGGTAAAACCCCCGGAAATTTTCAACGGTAACCGGCAGACCAAGAGCACGAAAAGTTGATTCAAAATGTCTAATACGGATCATCCCAAAGGGACTCATCTGGGAGATATGAACTCTGTAATATTCCAAGACCTGAGCAACAAAAACCGTTAATGGTAAACGAAGGTTACCATCTGTAAAAGAGTCGGCCCACATGGTGATGTGACCGGCCGGAGCACAGGCACCAGTGTTACCAGTTTGGGGATAAACAGCCCCATACTCGTGGGGCATCTGGATATTGGCCATCAGTTGGTCGAATGACGTTCTCGACCACTTCAATGGTGGTAAGCCACCACCGGGGGCACTACCACCGTCATCTTCTTCTTCACCGCCCACCGGCGAAGAATGAGCAGGGTTTTCACCCTCCACGTTATGTGGACTAGATGGTTCAGCCATCAAGAAATAAGAAAAGAAGTATCGAGTTAAACAACAACTCAGAAAAACTCAGAAGATCACCGGAATAAAAGACAGATTGATCGGAGAAGATGAAGGGAATGCTCTCTCTCTCACCAGAAATTTTTCGAAGAATCTGAACAGTAGGGAAAACCACAAAAACGGTTGCCCTTTATATACTCATCGCAATAAATGCGATACAGTAAACCGCCTCAACACGTTTAAAATAGGCGAATTACAAGGCGACACGTGTTCAGCGACCTTTCCGCTGACGGTTATCACGCGCGCGTGGCCGCCCACGCGCCTGACAGGGAAGACCTTTTCACTCCCTGCTACAGTGCAGTTATGGCCTCGGTCAGTGCAAACGTCTTTTCAAGTCAGCACATGTCAGAGTCCTACCAACTTCAACAACCAACACGTGCAATCGTGACGTAGGCAACAGAAAGCGACAACCTTATCCAAACACAAGCGGCATGCGGTTTCTCTGGTTTACCGCACCATAACCCATACCGCATGTCGTTTTTTACATACCCCTCAAAAAAGGCAAAAATATATATCTTTAAATTATATAAAGGGGTGTAAGTCATAACCGCACATATCCACGAGCACACGCGGAATATGCGGAGATGACGCACACCAACCCGCACAGGTGTGTCAGATACTCAGAACCAGCACGGTTCTTTGGACTGCGAAAACCGCTTCTCAGGATGCGGTAAACCGCACTCCGTGAAAGCTTCTTCAAGCTTCAAAACCCTCATTTCCGGTTCACAACCGCAGAGGGAACGCAAACAGCTTCTCCTTAAGGAAAAGGACAAGTATGCTGAGCGACCGCACATCAGCAACCCTGTTCCCTGAACCTTCAAGAGCTACATCTAGGCTACAAGGCTTCTAGAAGCGAGTTCTTTGCTGCAAACCGCAACCTTTCGTGCGTAGTTACTGCAAACCGCAACTATGCGAACGGTAGCTACGGAAGAGCCACAACTAAGCCACCACGCGGAGGAGCAAAGCTACTTTAAGGAAAACTGCTTTCCAACTAAGCGTAAAGGAAAGTGGCTACAAAACGAATGCGGAAGGGTTTCAACCAACTTCCCAAGTATCTAAGGAGATCTCTTCCGGCAACGCTACTTACAGGAAAACTACTTTCCAACAAAGCGTGAAGGAAAGTAGCTCCAGAACAGCGGTAACAAGTCTGCCTATGACTAGTTACCCACCTATGGACCGCATAGAATAAACAATGGTGGGCACAACCCTGCCTATGACCATGTTTATCTGCCCATAGTCCAGATTCACATTGTTCGACCAAACACGGCCAACAATAACGCAACTACCCCACGATCCTCAAAGAAACAGGGCAAACAAGGTTCGGCAACGAGGTAACCGCAAAGAACGCGCGGTTACTAGAGAGCTAAACCTCTGAGGACGTGCGGTTACTTGAGAGATAAACCGCAGAGGACGTGCGGTTACTAGGAAGCTAACTGGAGAACATGAACACCCCACAAAACAGGGATCATCATTACATGTCCAGTTGCTGAACATAGAGCTTGAGCAAGGTACTTATAACTTTGCACTAGCTGACGCAGAAGTTCCAACTAGACTGAAGAAATCTTCAGTCACGTTCTCAAAGGTTGGTTCGAACCCTGCTAACACCTTCAGTCATCGTCTCAAAGGTTGGTTCGAAACACCAACAGGTGGCTGATGACATCAACAAAAGGTAGACTAAGAGTCAAGTCCTCGACTGAGAATTCCGCATCAGACGGAACTTACTCAACATGCACCCTTCTCAAAGGAAGAAACAATCCACTAGAAAGGACTAAGGTGCCATCTGCATGGCCCATACTTAACCTTTTAGACAACATAGTCTAGTATCCCTCCCACATGCAACTCGCATACGGAAGGAACACTAGACTGGGGGGACTTGAAGGGGTATGGTCCCAAATATCGCGTCAGCACGACCGCGAATGACCATTACCCTCATCAAAAACCTCCAACAGCAATAAACTCTCCAAGTGTCCGCGTGGGCACACGCGAACACTGCGGTCCAATCTGTCCATTGATGAGAAGACTTACCTTAAGGACGGAAACTAATGTTACGCATAGCGATGCGGCCTCACACCGCATCCTATGAACATTTTCGTCACGACAAGGGATCTGGACAACAGTAACAGTCACTAAGCAGCGATGCGGCCTGGCACCGCATCCTGCGTAAATCATGGATGGAACAACCAATGCGGGAACAACATCAAATGACCGCAAGCAGCGATGCGGCCCGGCACCGCATCCTGCCTTCAAAGCAAGTAGGCCTGACACCACAGTGCAAGTGGCACTAGGAACAGTCGCCTACTGGCCCACGTATGTACAACAGTCTGACACCACAGCAGGACGTGGCATCACCACAATATCCGACAGGTCTGACACACCTGCAAATAGCTGTGCGATGTCAGGCTAGCTACTCAACTACCCTCCTTCACTCCTCGGCTATAAATACTCACCCCAAACCAGGTTTGAGGTATCACTTCTCAACTCTCTCAATACTACTACTATCATATTTTGCTTCCCAAGCAAATTACTGATTCTCACGCCGGAGAGTGGTAACAAGGAGCACCCCCCACCCCATCCTCCTTGTTACGAGTCACGGTTTGTTTCCTTGTGCAGGAAACCCACCACCAGACGATCCAGCCAGCGATCCTCGGAAAGAAGGGATTAACCCCCTTGACGAGACCAGTGAGTTAACCCTACCCGGTTAACCATTGTTTCATCACGGGCCTTAGTGACTTAAAAGACAGTTATTTATGTTATATTTAGTTTGAACTCAAAGACAATGTAAACATTATATTTAATAATACATAACTTTATTTGCCATGGTTGTTGAAACAATAATTCTGTCACCTCACTCCCCGACGTTTCCGCCGCGGATTTGTTGTTTTAACGCGGTCGAGGTGTGACAGAACAGTTGGTATCAGAGCCAATGGTTATAGGGAATTAGGTTATTAATAATGCTTTGACCTAGACTATAACTTTCTAGGAACCTAACACAAGTTCTCTTGTGTTTGGATCTTAAAACAATACCCGTCACCTACCCTTAGGTGATTACCAAAACATGAACACAACTTTCCAAAATGATTTTGAAAACAATCGTCTATCCTTAGATGATTTCTTTTGGCTTTGTGCCTTTTGAATTTTCAAAATCTCGTCAAATTTTTGGTCTAAATAATGTGAACACGTGCAAACTGGAAGAGTGAATGCCTGTACCCTGAGTTTTCTGTCTAAGGCTAGAGTGTTCTTACAAATCCGCAGTATCGGACCAGTCACTCTTACCTGGGAACTCTTGGGGTGAGTGTTCACTTATAGGAGAGCATGTCTTCGGCGATACATTATTATGACCCATTTACTTTGATTTGTCACTGTGTGTCATTTGTTTGCTTTGTGGTAACAAACAAATGACCCCATCCTTACATTTGTCGATATTTATGACATCTCATTTTCATCACATCATCTCACTCGTTTTCTCTCATGTTTCCTCTTTTAGAATGCCTCCTCGATGAGCAAATCCATTACCAAATGCTGAAATGGCAGAAATCATCGCGCAGCAAATGGCTGCTGCGTTCCCCAATCTCATTGCTCAATGGAACCAAGCCAACAATAACAATAATGCTCCGTTCAATTTCAAAAGTTTTAACTCGGCTAAACCGCTCAAGTTTAGTGGTTCTGAAGGGGCAACTGGGCTCCTACAGTGGTTTGAGAGTCTTGAGAGCACATTTCGCCATGTTCAGTGTCCGAACAATCATAAGGTCGAGTTTGCTTCAAGTGTGTTCCAAAAGAGGGCTCTTACCTGGTGGAATGGGGTAATGAGAGATAGAGGTGCTGATGTTGCTTTGGGTCAGGCATGGGAGGAACTTAAAGCTCTCATGATGTGAGAATTTTGTCCTCGTCACGAGCAGAGGGCACATGTAAATGAGTTCCATGACTTGAAGCAAGACAGTGGTGAACACCGGGCATATACTAATAGATACGAGGAGTTAAGCTTGCTCTGTCCTACTATGGTCACGCCTTTGGATAAGGCTATTGAGAAATTCATAAACGGTTTGCTAGATCCTGTTAAGGATATTGTCCCTGGCAGCAACCCTACTACCGTCCGACAGGCCATTGAGCTAGCTGCAACCCTTACTGAATCGCAAGTCAAAAAAGGGAAACTCCACAGAAAAGGTGACAAGAAGCAGAAACAGTCTGATAGCGCCACTGAGAATAAGGGCAAGAAGGCTGCTGAGTCTTCAAAGAAATCAAGGAAGCGTATGGCTTCCAAGAATTTCGCTGTCACTGCTCAGACTAATCAGGCTGCTCCTAATCAGGCAGCACAGAATCAGGCTACACAACCTGCTGCCAAGAAGCAGTATGAAGGAAATGCACCTCTGTGCAACAGATGTAACAGCCACCACCAGCCACAGTTGCAATGCCGCATTTGCACGAATTGTGGCAAATCTGGTCATCTTGCAAATACCTGCCGTTTTGCTCCTAACCAAAATCAGGCAGCTCAAAACCAAGTTGTGCAAAACCCTGCCCTGAATCCTGCCCGACCTCGCTTTCCGCCTGGCTCGTGTTACAATGTAGGGATCTGACCCACTAAAGAAACAACTGCCCGAGGTTGGCAAACGCAAATCAGGCACCGGCTCGTGGTAGAGCTTTTAATTTGAATGCAAACGAGGCACGTGCAGATAACGAAGTGGTGAACGGTACGTTCCTTGTTAACAACCATCCTGCTTCTGTTCTATTTGATTCGGGTGCCGATAAGAGTTTTGTGTCCTTGGCTTTTAAGTCTTTGCTTGCGATGACTAGAACAAAACTAGGAAAGCCCTTGACAGTAGAGGTAGCTAGTGGTGAACCCGTTGTACTCGATTCCATTCTTCGAGATTGCCAGTTAAACCTTAATAATCATCTATTTCCTATTGACCTCACACCGATGCAACTCGGGAGCTTTGATGTTATAGTAGGAATGGATTGGTTATCGAAGTACCATGCTGAGGTGGTTTGCTTTGAGACGATCGTCCGTATTCCGATTTCGACTGGTGAGATCTTAGATGTTCGTGGGTAGAAACCCGTTAAACTCATGTCTTATACCCAAGCCCAAAAATACCTACGAAAGAAATATGTCGCTTTCTTGGCACATGTTGTAGAGGATAAAGGCAAGGGTAAGACTACCCAAGACATATCTGGATTAGCCCCTATGCACCAAGTTGAGTTTCGAATTGATCTTATACCTGGTGCAAATCCCATTGCTAAGTCACCTTACCGTCTTGCACCGTCTGAGATGCAAGAGTTATCTAAGCAGCTTCAGGAGCTTTCTGATAAAGGATTCATCCGTCCAAGCTTTTCCCCTTGGGGTGCTCCTGTCCTATTTGTGAAAAAGAAAGATGGATCTTTCAGGAGGTGTATCGATTACCGTGAGCTTAATAAGCTTACCATCAAGAATCGATATCCTCTACCTCGCATTGACGATCTCTTTTATCAGCTACAGGGAGCTACTTTCTTTTCAAAGATTGATCTACGCTCTGGGTATCATCAACTTCGAGTTCTTGAGGAAGATATTCCCAAGACAGCTTTTCGTACGAGATATGGTCATTATGAGTTCACTGTTATGCCCTTCGGTTTAACAAATGCTCCTGCTGTTTTCATGGACTTGATGAATAGGGTTTGTAAGCCTTATTTGGACAAGTTCATCATCGTTTTCATTGATGACATTTTGATCTATTCTAAGACTCGAGCTGATCATGAACAGCATCTCCGTCTTACAACGGAACTCCTAAAGAAAGAGCAACTTTTCGCCAAATTCTCCAAGTGCGAATTTTGGCTTAAGGAAGTTCAATTTTTGGGGCACATAGTTAACGAACAAGGTATTCATGTAGATCCCGCCAAAATCAGTGTGATTAAGGATTGGGATACACCTACTACTCCTACCGAAGTTCGTTCATTTCTTGGTCTAGTGGGTTATTACCGCCGTTTCATTGAAAACTTCTCCAAGATTGCGGTTCCACTCACTGCTTTAACTCAAAAGAAGAAACCTTTTGAGTGGGGATTCAAACAGGAAGAAGCTTTCCAGACCTTGAAACAGAAACTCTGTGATGCACCTATTCTAACTTTGCCCAAGGGTAATGATGATTTTGTTGTGTACTGTGATGCATCCAACTTAGGTCTTGGCTGCGTTCTTATGCAAAGAAACAAAGTTATAGCCTATGCATCAAGACAGCTGAAAGTACATGAGAAGAACTACACCACTCATGATCTTGAGTTAGGTGCAGTAGTTTTTGCCCTCAAAATTTGGAGACACTACCTTTATGGTACCAAGTGCGTAGTGTTTACTGACCATAAGAGTCTCCCGCACATCTTCAATCAGAAAGAACTAAACATGAGGTAACGACGTTGGATTGAACTCCTAAACGACTACGATTGCGAAATTCGCTACCATCCTGGAAAGGCGAATGTCGTGGCTGACGCATTAAGTCGTAAGGAACGTGTCAAGCTTCATTGTGTTCAGGTTAGATCTGATATTCAAACCCGCATTTCTCAGGCTCAACATACTTGTGTTACATAAGACTTGATGGGTAAAGAATTACCGTGTCATACAAATCCTGAGCTTGAACTGAGAGACTTTGGAATATTCTATTTCATGGGCCGTTTATGGGTCCCAAGTATAGACAATCTTCGCACCTTGCTTATGGATGAAGCTCATAAGTCGCGTTATTCTATTCATCCTGGTGCAGACAAAATGTATAAGGATCTTCGAACCCAGTATTGGTGGCCGGGTATGAAGAAAGACATTGCCTTATATGTTTCAAAATGCCTTACTTGTCTTAAGGTTAAGGCAGAACATCAACATCCCTCTGGATTACTGGAGCAACCAGAGATTCCGGTTTGAAAATGGGAAAACATTTCTATGGATCTCATTACCAAGTTACCACGCACTAAAAGAGGTCATGATGCCATTTGGGTTGTTGTTGATCGTCTTACAAAATCAGCACATTTCTTACCAATCCGTGAGAATCATTCTTCTGACGAGCATGCCAAGATATATGTTGATGAGATTGTATCTCGACATGGTGTTCCTTTGAACATTATATCTGACAGAGATGCTCGATTCTCGTCTCGCTTTTGGAGAACCATGCAATCTGCCATGGGTACTTAACTTCACTTAAGCACAGCGTACCATCCGCAGACAGATGGTCAATCTGAGAGAACAATCCAAACAATGGAGGATATGCTTAGAGCATGTGTGATCGATTTTGGTGGTAGTTGGGATTCGCATCTACCATTGATCTAATTCTCCTACAACAATAGTTATCACACGAGCATCAAAATGGCTCATTTCGAAGCTTTATACGGTCGAAAATGTCGTTCACCGGTCTGCTGGAATGAGATAGGTGAAGCTCAGCTTAGTGGACCTGAACTCATTCTAGAGACTACAGATAAAGTCAAGAAGGTTCGCGATAATCTTGTGACAGCTAGATGCCGTCAAAAGAGTTATGCGGATTCAGGACGCAAGCCTTTAGAATTTCAAGTCGGAGACCACGTCCTACTCAAGGTGTCGCCTTGGAAAGGAGTGGTGAGATTTGGAAAGAAAGGAAAACTTGCACCACGTTATGTTGGACCATTCAAGATCGTTGAAAGAATCGGAAAAGTAGCCTACAGACTTTAGCTACCTCCTGAACTTGGAAATATTCATCCGACTTTTCGCATGTCCAATTTGAGAAAGTGTTTAGCTGACAGTGATCTTCAAATTCCTCTCGACGAAATCCAGAACTTGGAAATAAGTTTTAGAAGATTTGGTATGGCAAAAACAAGTTTATTCGCTCACAGGGACTATTTGCGTCAACTTGCAAAAGTCTGCCGTTTCGTAAGACAACGTATAGTCCAGAACTTGATCATAAGTTAAACATACCATATATAACCTAAACATGGCTTAGAAATAAGCTTTGATAGGTTCGGTGTGCGAAAACATGCTTATATGATCTTACAGGGACTAAAAGTGTCAAAAACGACGTAAGTTTGCATTTTCGCGCATATCTTACGTTCTGGCCACATCTGGACATCCAAAATTTTTGTACACACTTAAATATTTTTATTTTAGTGATCGGCATGCAAAAATACCGTTCGTCGCTTAATTTGGTTCGTTTTCGTGACCGTTTGAGTTTCGTCGTATTTTAACGAACAACGCGACCGTACGACCAAACGAGCCGACATCCGAGAGTGTTCCAAGAATATTTTGAGTCCTCTAAACTTTATTGACCTTGTAGAGCCTTGAAAATGGCTTAACGGGGGTCAAAAGGGGCTGAAATGGACTCGAATGCATGCAGGGACCAAAACTGTAAATTATCAAACTTTGCTGATCTGGGGAACCCAGGCGGGGCGCGTAAGCCCACCCCCATCTCTTACGCAGGGCGCCTGAATAGCCCAGCAACCAGAAATTCATTTTTAGCAATCTTTTGCTAATTCAGGGGCTGTTTATGCAAAATTCTTGTGTGTTGGGCAAGTTTGTGTGATCACCAAGGTTCCCAATCAGTCTTTAACATATGTAGGGCCTGGATTTCATGCTTGTTGGCCACACAAAACTTGGCATGATCTTGTAGCTTTGCTACAACTATAAATAGCCACACCAATTTAACTCAATCCTTGCTCATTCCCTCTTTTCTCCTCTCTTATCTGCTTTGGAACTCTCTCAAGCTGATTTGGGACTTGTCTTCTTTGTAGAAAAGATAACAAGGACTATTGTGAGCACTCTTTCATTCTTTTTATTGCTTTCTAGTTTAAAAATCAGTTTGACCAGTCAATTGGTCAAGTCAAAGTTCAATTGAACTTTGAATGTGATTGTAATCACAATGGTTATAATCCTTAGTGATTATACCTACTGATTACCACATTAACTAGGCATAGTGACGAGTCAAAGTTTCGGTCAAAATGCGTTTTAGCACGCATTTTGCAACGGAACTATTTTCGGGTATCAAAACCCATTTTTTTTATACCAAATCAGTAGGTTAAACATGTTTTGACATGTTTAACTCGTCACTATTAGTTTAGTGCTTGTTTAGGGTCGCAAGATAAGCGGTCTAGACAACCGCTTAGACTTTCGAACCAGACCCGATTGGTCAATCATTAGGATCCAACCAAGCTTGATTTGTGATCACAATTGCATAGGGAATAACCACTGAGGTTATACCTTATGATCACCTAGGATTGGTTAGTCATTTGCTAGTTAGCTTGTATGCCCATAGGAAATGACCAAAATGCCTTTTTGAAGCATAAATCCATATTTTGACTATGTGAACATATTTTTTGACATGTAAACTGAATTAGTAACATGTTTAGGGAAAATTTGGCATGTAAGACTTGACATAGCACATAGTTAACCATCCGAACATAGTTTTACGCAAACGACGCATTCTAGTAGTTTATGCTACCATAATGGGTCGAAACGGGTCAAAAGCACTTAGGTAGACTTCCAAATCAGAATGTAAGGTCTATTAAATCATACCATATGAGTTTAAATACTCATCTGATTTATAGAACCTCATTCTATCCTATCTCCCGATTTAGGAGCCGATTATTAACATAGTTACCTATACTAGGTGCCGGTTGATTCCGTGATACTTGGAGCTTAAATTGGTCTTATTCTCAAGACTAATTAGCAATCCCAAGTGAGTACATAGTTCCCCTCTTTTACCACTTTCAAATATTTTGGGGTGATACACATGTACATACATGTTACTTTCGTGCTTTACATGCTTTTATGACATAAACATGCTAGTTTCACCTAGTACATATCTAGTACATGCTTTCACTATGTTTTGCTTAGTATGTTAAGCATGCTAGCACATTGATTTATTACACATTTGTTACATATGTTTACTTAGCATATGTGCACATTGTTTTACATGACATTTCTGCTATGTATGTTTACTGAGCATGCTAGCACAATTGTTTTACATGACATTTTCATAACTTAGTATGTTTACTTAGCATACCTAGTACATGGTTTTCATAGCATGCTTACATTGGTTATGACATTTGGTGTGTTCAATCGGGACAATAATACATTCATTAACATTAATCACGCCGCTCGGACTTATGTAATGGTACCATAGGAATTGACAACTCCCGTTTCCGACTTCCTAGGTTTGTTTGGAAGTTGGGAATGACAAAATCCGACTACATAACTTAGATGAACCTTTAATTTGTTTAAAGGTTTGTCGCCACAGTCGCAAGGCTTGAATGTATGTGATTAACATTACTGCATAAATGTTTGTAATCATAAAGCATTGTTTTCTGCAAAACATAACATTTGATTTAAACTTAGGTTTATTCAAACACTTTGTTTTGTACATTTTTACTATGGGGTTGAGTAACTTCTAGTTATTCACCATACATGACATTTGTTTTCACATTAATATCATTACATAGTTTAAGTAGATGATTTCCTACTTGCTATGCATTTCATTAATTTTACATGATACATGTTACACATGACATTAAACATGGTTTATACATAAACATTTTGGCATTGATCAAGACATTTTGGTTGATTATTGATAAGTGATTTATGTAACGGGACTATGTGTCATATGGTAAAAGCATGGTGGATACGCCGCTGGTACTTCCTATATATAAGTGCTTTTGTTGTATTTCACATTGTTGCGTTATGTAAACCACTTGGGCAAGACATGAAACATTTTATACAAGAACATGACATTGTTTTACAAAGTACACATTTTTATACAAAATCACTTTTACTTGGTTAATCATTTAACCATGCATTATCCTTTCATCATTATTTGATTTTCATATCGATTTTCAAATGATTTTACAAAGGAAAATATTTTACAAGGTTCATGACTACATTTTCGTTAAACACTTCTTTCAACTACAAGTCATGAACCTGCACAAACAAAACCTATGTATCTCAGAGGCATTTTTATGCTGATGTACCTATTTTTACATGTGTATCAGGTGCTAATGCATGAAGATGGTTGTGCTACACTTAGGCGGACACGGGCCTTAGTGACTTAAAAGACAGTTATTTATGTTATATTTAGTTTGAACTCAAAGACAATGTAAACATTATAATTAATAATACATAACTTTATTTGCCATGGTTGTTGAAACAATAATTCTGTCACCTCACTCCCTGACGTTTCCGCCGCGGTTTTGTTGTTTTAACGTAGTCGGGGTGTGACAGAAGAGTTGGTATCAGAGCCAATGGTTATAGGGAATTAGGTTATTAGTAAAGCTTTGACCTAGACTATAACTTTCTAGGACCCTAACACAAGTTCTCTTGTGTTTAGATCTTAAAACAATACCCATCACCTATCCTTAGGTGATTACCAAAACATGAACACAACTTTCCAAAATGATTTTGAAAACAATCGTCTATCCTTAGATGATTTCTTTTGGCTTTGTGCCTTTTGAATTTTCAAAATCTCGTCAAAGTTTTGGTCTAAATAATGTGAACACGTGCAAACTGGAAGAGTAAATGCCTGTACCCTGAGTTTTCTGTCTAACACTAGAGTGTTCGTACAAATCCGCAGTATCGGACCAGTCACTCTTACCTGGGAACTCTTGGGGTGAGTGTTCACTTATAGGAGAGCATGTCTTCGGCGATACATTATTATGACCCATTTACTTTGATTTGTCACTGTGTCGTTTGTTTGCTTTGTGGTAACAAACAAATGACCGCCATCCTTACATTTGTCGATATTTATGACATCTCATTTTCATCACATCATCTCACTCGTTTTCTCTCATGTTTCCTCTTTTAGAATGCCTCCTCGATGCGCAAATCCATTACCAAATGCTGAACTGGCAGAAATCATCGCGCAGCAAATGGCTGCTGCGTTCCCCAATCTCATTGCTCAATGGAACCAAGCCAACAATAACAATAATGCTCCGTGCAATTTCAAAAGTTTTAACTCGGCTAAACCGCTCAAGTTTAGTGGTTCTGAAGGGGCAACTGGGCTCCTACAGTGGTTTAAGAGTCTTGAGAGCACATTTCGCCATGTTCAGTGTCCGAACAATCGTAAGGTCGAGTTTGCTTCAAGGTTTCAAAAGAGGGCTCTTACCTGGTGGAATGGGGTAATGAGAGATAGAGGTGCTGATGTTGCTCTGGGTCAGACATGGGAGGAACTTAGAGCTCTCATGATGTGAGAATTTTGTCCTCGTCACGAGCAGAGGGCACTTGAAAATGAGTTCCATGACTTGAAGCAAGACAGTGGTGAACACCGGGCATATACTGATAGATACGAGGAGTTAAGCTTGCTCTGTCCTACTATGGTCACGCCTTTGGGTAAGGCTATTGAGAAATACATAGACGGTTTTCAAGATCCTGTTCAGGATATTGTCACTGGCAGCAACCCTACTACCGTCTCACAGGCCATTGAGCTAGCTGCAACCCTTACTGAATCGCAAGTCAAAAAAGGGAAACTCCACAGAAAAGGTGACAAGAAGCAGAAACAGTCTGATAGCGCCACTGAGAATAAGGGCAAGAAGGCTGCTGAGTCTTCAAAGAAATCAAGGAAGCGTAAGGCTTCCAAGAATTTCGTTGTCACTGATCAGACTAATCAGGCTGCTCCTAATCAGGCAGCACAGAATCAGGCTGCACAACCTGCTGCCAAGAAGCAGTATGCAGGAAATGCACCTCTGTGCAACAGATGTAACAGCCACCACCAGCCACAGTTGCAATGCCGCATTTCACGAATTGTGGCAAATCTGGTCATCTTGCATATACCTGCCGTTTTGCTCCTAACCAAAATCAGGCAGCTCAAAACCAAGCTGTGCAAAACCCTGCCCTGAATCCTGCATGACCTCACTTTCCGCCTAGTTCGTGTTACAATTGTGGGGATCTGACCCACTACAGAAACAACTGCCCGAGGTTAGCAAATGTAAATCAGGCACCGGCTCGTGGTAGAGCTTTTAATTTGAATGCAAATGAGGCACGTGCAGATAACAAAGTGGTGAATGGTACGTTCCTTGTTAACAACCATCCTGCTTCTGTTCTATTTGATTCGGGTGCCGATAAGAGTTTTGTGTCCTTGGCTTTTGAGCCTTTGCTTGCGATGACTAGAACAAAACTAGGAAAGCCCTTGACAGTAGAGGTAGATAGTGGTGAACCCGTTGTACTCGATTCCGTTCTTCGAGATTGCCAGTTAAACCTTAATAATCATCTTTTTCCTATTGACCTCACACTGATGCAACTCGGGAGCTTTGATGTTATAGTAGGAATGGATTGGTTATCGAAGTACCATGCTGAGGTGGTTTGCTTTGAGAAGATTGTCCGTATTCCGATTTCGACTGGTGAGATCTTAGAAGTTCGTGGGGAGAAACCCGTTAAACTCATGTCTTATACCCAAGCCCAAAAATACCTACGAAAGAAATATGTCGCTTTCTTGGCACATGTTGTAGAGGATAAAGGCAAGGGTAAGACTACCCAAGACATCCCTGTTGTTCGGGATTATCCTGAGGTATTTCCTGAAGACTTATCTGGATTACCCCCTATGCGCCAAGTTGAGTTTCGAATTGATCTTATACCTGGTGCAAATCCCATTGCTAAGTCACCTTACAGTCTTACACCGTCTGAGATGCAAGAGTTATCTAAGCAGCTTCAGGAGCTTTCTGATAAAGGATTCATCCGTCCAAGCTTTTCCCCTTGGGGCGCTCCTGTCCTATTTGTGAAAAAGAAAGATGGATCTTTCAGGATGTGTATCGATTACCGTGAGCTTAATAAGCTTACCATCAAGAATCGATATCCCCTACCTCGCATTGACGATCTCTTTGATCAGCTACAGGGAGCTACTTGCTTTTCAAAGATTGATCTACGTTCTGGGTATCATCAACTTCGAGTTCTTGAGGAAGATATTCCCAAGACAACTTTTCGTACGAGATGTGGTCATTATGAGTTCACTGTTATGCCTTCGGTTTAACAAATGCTCCTGCTGTTTTCTTGGACTTGATGAATAGGGTTTGTAAGCCTTATTTGGACAAGTTCATCATCGTTTTCATTGATGACATTTTTGTTAGTTCAATACGTCTATTGACTTTGTCTTGTATCATGTAATAGAATAGGATAGGATTATCGGTGTCCGAGGTGCAAGAAACAAAGTTTAGTGGGTTTACATGAGGTTCCCTTTGAAAGTGACATGTGACATGTTCAAGGGAAACCAGATCAGACAGGTTTCGTTTGAACTTGTCATGGTCAGCTTCAAGAGAAACCTCCACCACTATATATAGGGCACTTGTCATTTCATTTGGTAAGACTTCAGGATTTGTAACGAAGTGCTGCCGAAATCTGTTCAGGTTATAATTAGTGTTATAATCAATCAAAGTGACAGATTTAAGAGTATCAAGCTGTTTTCACGTCCGTTTCACTGATTCCGCCTTTGAATCAGATTTAAAGCTCTTCTGATTGACTCGTTTGGGTCCAACAACGATCCTACAATTTTGATCTATTCTAAGACTTGAGCTGATCATGAACAGCATCTCCGTCTTACAATGGAACTCCTAAAGAAAGAGCAACTTTTCTCCAAATTCTCCAAGTGCGAATTTTGGCTTAAGGAAGTTCAATTTTTGGGGCACATAGTTAACGAACAAGGTATTCATGTAGATCCCGCCAAAACCAGTGCGATTAAGGATTGGGATACACCTACTACTCCTACCGAAGTTTGTTCATTTCTTGGTCTAGCGGGTTATTACCGCCGTTTCATTGAAAACTTCTCCAAGATTGCGGTTCCTCTCACTGCTTTAACTCAAAAGAAGAAACCTTTTGAGTGGGGATTCAAACAGGAAGAAGCTTTCCAGACCTTGAAACAGAAACTCTGTGATGCACCTATTCTAACTTTGCCCGAGGGTAATGATGATTTTGTTGTGTACTGTGATGCAACCAACTTAGGTCTTGGCTGCGTTCTTATGCAAAGAAACAAAGTTATAGCCTATGCATCAAGACAGCTGAAAGTACATGAGAAGAACTACACCACTCATGATCTTGAGTTAGGTGCAGTAGTTATTGCCCTCAAAATTTGGAGACACTACCTTTACGGTACCAAGTGCATAGTGTTTACTGACCACAAGAGTCTCCAGCACATCTTCAATCAGAAAGAACTAAACATGAGGCAACGACGTTGGATTGAACTCCTAAACGACTACGATTGCGAAATTCGCTACCATCCTGGAAAGGCGAATGTGGTGGCTGACGCATTAAGTCGTAAGGAACGTGTCAAGCTTCATTGTGTTCAGGTTCGATCTGATATTCAAACCCACATTTCTCAGGCTCAACATACTTGTGTTACACAAGAATTGATGGGTAAAGAATTACCGTGTCATACAAATCCTGAGCTTGAACTGAGAGACTTTGGAATATTCTATTTCATGGGCCGTTTATGGGTCCCAAGTATAGACAATCTTCGCACCTTGCTTATGGATGAAGCTCATAAGTCGCGTTATTCTATTCATCCTGGTGCAGACAAAATGTATAAGGATCTTCGAACCCAGTATTGGTGGCCGGGTATGAAGAAAGACATTGCCTTATATGTTTCAAAATGCCTTACTTGTCTTAAGTTTAAGGCAGAACATCAACATCCCTCTGGATTACTGGAGCAACCAGAGATTCCAGTTTGGAAATGGGAAAACATTTCAATGGATCTCATTACCAAGTTACCGCGCACTAAAAGTGGTCATGACGCCATTTGGGTTGTTGTTGATCGTCTTACAAAATCAGCACATTTCTTACCAATCCGTGAGAATCTATCTGCTGACGAGCTTGCCAAGATATATTTTGATGAGATTGTATCTCGACATGGTGTTCCTTTGAACATTATATCTGACAGAGATGCTTGATTCTCGTCTCGCTTTTGGAGAACCATGCAATCTGCCATGGGTACTCAACTTCACTTGAGCACAACGTACCATCCGCAAACAGATGGTCAATCTGAGAGAACAATCCAAACACTGGAGGATATGCTTAGAGCATGTGTGATTGATTTTGGTGGTAGTTGGGATTCGCATCTACAATTGATCGAATTCTCCTACAACAATAGTTATCACACGAGCATCAAAATGGCTCCTTTCGAAACTTTATACGGTCGAAAATGTCATTCACCGGTCTGCTGGAATGAGATAGGTGAAGCTCAGCTTACTGGACCTGAACTCATTCTAGAGACTACAGATAAAGTCAAGAAGGTTCGCGATAATCTTGTGACAGCTAGATGCCGTCAAAAGAGTTATGCGGATTTAGGACGCAAGCCTTTAGATTTTCAAGTCAGAGACCATGTCCTACTCAAGGTGTCGCCTTGGAAAGGAGTGGTGAGATTTGGAAAGAAAGGAAAACTTGCACCACGTTATGTTGGACCATTCAAGATCGTTGAAAGAATCGGAAAGGTAGCCTACAGACTTGAGCTACCTCCTGAACTTGGAAATATTCATCCGACTTTTCGCATGTCCAATTTGCGAAAGTGTTTAGCTGAAACTGATCTTCATATTCCTCTCGACAAAATCCAAATCGATGAAACGATGCACTTCGTTGAGAAACCTGTGGAGATAGTGGACCGTACATTCAAACAGTTGAAGAACAAACGTATTCGTTTAGTCAAAGTTCACTGGGAATCCAAACGTGGCCCAGAGTTTACTTGGGAACGTGAGGACCAGATGAAGACGAAATATCCGCAATTGTTTTCATAAGTTTCCTCTAAATAAATTTCGGGACGAAATTTCCTGAAGTAGGGGAGATTGTGACATCTGTGCTTATGTAATCATTCTACAAACTTTGAACAATACAATATTAATAAAACAGTGTGTTTTGATCCCAATGTTCGTTATTTATGTTTGACATTATGCACGATTTGGTTTTTGATCGATTTTGAACTCTATATCGCTTTCTGGAAGTTATACGCAAACTGATACGTAAATGTAATCAGTTTAACGCGACAAACACTCCAGAACAGCAACATAAACTTAAGATACCTTAAATAACCTTTACATAACTTAGAAATAAGTTTTAGAAGTTTGGTATGGCAAAAACAAGTTTATTCGCTCACAGGGACTATTTGCGTCAACTTGCAAAAGTCTGCCGTTTCGTAAGACAACGTACAGTCCAGAACTTGATCATAAGTTAAACATACCATATATAACCTAAACATGGCTTAGAAATAAGCTTTGATAGGTTCGGTGTGCGAAAACATGCTTATATGATCTTAAAGGGACTAAAAGTGTCAAAAACGACGTAAGTTTGCATTTTCGCGCATATCTTACGTTCTGGCCACATCTGGACATCCAAAATTTTTGTACACACTAAAATATTTTTATTTTAGTGATCGTCATGCAAAAATACCGTTCGTCGCTTAATTTGGTTCGTTTTCGTGACCGTTTGAGTTTCGTCGTAATTTAACAAACAACGCGACCGTACGACCAAACGAGCCGACATCCGAGAGTGTTCCAAGCATATTTTGAGACCTCTAAACTTTATTGACCTTGTAGAGCCTTGAAAATGGCTTAACGGGGGTCAAAAGGGGCTGAAATGGACTCGAATGCATGTAGGGACCAAAACTGTAAATTATCAAACTTTGCTGATCTGGGGAACCCAGGCAGGACGCGTAAGCCCACCCCCATCCCTTACGCGGGGCACCTGAACAGCCCAGCGACCAGAAATTCATTTTTAGCAATCTGTTGCTAATTCAGGGGCTGTTTATGCAAAATTCTTGTGTGTTGGGCAAGTTTGTGTGATCACCAAGGTTCCCAATCAGTCTTTAACACATGTAGGGCCTGGATTTCATGCTTGTTGGCCACACAAAACCTGGCATGATCTTGTAGCTTTGCTACAACTATAAATAGCCACACCAATTCAACTCAATCCTTGCTCATTCCCTCATTTCTCCTCTCTTATCTGCTTTGGAACTCTCTCAAGCTGATTTGGGACTTGTCCTCTTTGTAGAAAAGATAGCAAGGACTATTGTGAGCACTCTTTCATTCTTTTTATTGCTTTCTAGTTTAAAAAGTCAAACAGTGTTTGACTTTCAGTTTGACCAGTCAATTGGTCAAGTCAAAGTTCAATTGAACTTTGAATGTGATTGTAATCACAATGGTTATAATCCTTAGTGATTATACTTTCTGATTACCACATTAACTAGGCATAGTGACGAGTCAAAGTTTCGGTCAAAATGCGTTTTAGCTCGCATTTTGCACCGGAACTATTTTCGGGTATCAAAACCCATTGTTTTGATACCAAATCAGTAGGTTAAACATGTTTTGACATGTTTAACTCGTCACTATTAGTTTAGTGCTTGTTTAGGGTCGCAAGATAAGCGGTCTAGACAACCGCTTAGACTTTCGAACCTGACCCGATTGGTCAATCATTAGGATCTGACCAAGCTTGATTTATGATCATAATTGCATAGGGAATAACCACTGAGGTTATACCTTATGATCACCTAGGATGGGTTAGTCATTTGCTAGTTAGCTTGTATGCCCATAGGAAATGACCAAAATGCCCTTTTGAAGCATAAATCCGTATTTTGACTATGTGAACATATTTTTTGACATATAAACTGAATTAGTAACATGTTTAGGGATAATTGGGCATGTAAGACTTGACATAGCACATAGATAACCATCCGAACATAGTTTTACGCAAACGACGCATTCTAGTAGCTTATGCTACCATAATGGGTCGAAACGGGTCAAAAGCACTTAGGTAGACTTCCAAATTAGAACGTAAGGTCTATTAAATCATACCATATGAGTTTAAATACTCATCTGATTTATAGAACCTCATTCTATCCTATCTCCCGATTTAGGAGCCGATTATTAACATAGTTACCTATACTAGGTGCCGGTTGATTCCGTGATACTTGGAGCTTAAATTGGTCTTATTCTCAAGACTAATTAGCAATCCCAAGTGAGTACATAGTTCCCCTCTTTTACCTCTTTCAAATATTTTGGGGTGATACACATGTACATACATGTTACTTTCGTGCTTTATATGCTTTTATGACATAAACTTGCTAGTTTCACCTAGTACATATCTAGTACATGCTTTCACTATGTTTTGCTAAGTATGTTAAGCATGCTAGCACATTGATTTATTACACATCTGTTACATATGTTTACTTAGCATATGTGCACATTGTTTTACATGACATTTCTGCTATGTATGTTTATTGAGCATGCTAGCACAATTGTTTTACATGACATTTTCTACTAAGTATGTTTACTTAGCATACCTAGTACATGGTTTTCATAGCATGCTTACATTGGTTATGACATTTGGTGTGTTCAATCAGGACAATAATACATTCATTAACATTGATCACGCCGCTCGGACTTATGTAATGGTACTATAGCAATTGACAACTCCCGTTTCCGACTTCCAAGGTTTGTTTGGAAGTTGGGAATGACAGAATCCGACTACATAACTTAGATGAACCTTTAATTTTTTTAAGGGTTTGTCGCCACAGTCGCAAGGCTTGAATGTATGCGATTAACATTACTGCATAAATGTTTGTAATCATAAAGCATTGTTTTCTGCAAAACATAACATTTGATTTAAACTTAGGTTTATTCAAACACTTTGTTTTGTACATTTTTACTATGGGGTTGAGTAACTTCTAGTTATTCACCATACATGACATTTGTTTTCACATTAATATCATTACATAGTTTAAGTAGATGATTTCCTACTTGCTATGCATTTCATTAATTTTACATGATACATGTTACACATGACATTAAACATGGTTTATACATAAAAATTTTGACATTGATCAAGACATTTTGGTTGATTATTGATAAGTGATTTATGTAACGGGACTATGTGTTATATGGTAAAAGCATGGTGGATACGCCGCTGGTACTTCCTATATATAAGTGCTTTTATTGTATTTCACATTGTTGCGTTATGTAAACCACTTGGGCAAGACATGAAACATTTTATACAAGAACATGACATTGTTTTACAAAGTACACATTTTTATACAAAATCACTTTTACTTGGTTATTCATTTAACCATGCATTACCCTTTCATCATTATTTGATTTTCATATCGATTTTCAAATGATTTTACAAAGGAAAATATTTTACAAGGTTCATGACTACATTTTCGTTAAACACTTCTTTCAACTACAAGTCATGAACCTGCACAAACAAAACCTATGTATCTCACAGGCATTTTTATGTTGACGTACCTATTTTTACATGTGTATCAGGTGCTAATGCATGAAGATGGTTGTGCTACACTTAGGCAGACACGGGCCTTAGTGACTTAAAAGACAGTTATTTATGTTGTATTTAGTTTGAACTCAAAGACAATGTAAACATTATAATTAATAATACATAACTTTATTTGCCATGGTTGTTGAAACAATAATTCTGTCACCTCACTCCCCGACGTTTCCGCCGCGGTATTATTGTTTTAACGCAGTCGGGGTGTGACATAAATCAACCATTATTGTTCATAGATTTGCCTAATTTGAAGCATAAACTATAAACCTTTGTTTTTTGAACCAAAAAAGTTAAAATTGATGGGCGTAAACGGTTTGCTTTTTGGAAAAACGGCACTTCTGGTTTCATTTTCAGGGAAACCGCCCCTACTCAACCAAAAATTTTCAAGTTTTCGAAATTGGGACGAAAAATGAAAATTTGAAGTAACACAAGCCTGACCACGGGGCGTGGGCAGCAAGCACGGGGGCATGGCCAGTGGAACTTGCTGAAAACGGTGTGTGACCAGTGGCCACGGGGCCGTGTCCAGCTCCTTGTTTTCAGTTTTTTCCGAAATTTTATCGTAACATGCTATTTGTTTTGTGGTTCTCTTTTGCAGAAATGGCCAGCAAGTTTTTAAAGTTCAAACAATCAGAATGGGAGTACCGAGCTCGCTATGACATACTCCAAACTAGGCCAGAAGAAGCACTGAAAAAAGCATGTCATAAAACTCAAGAAGCCGTTGGGCAACAGCACTGGTACAACATGCTAGTCACGGGACCACTCCGGGTGGCTCTTGGCACAAAACTCCATTCAGTTTATGAATATAACATGGAGTTTTATAGTTCTTTCAAGTTTAAATCTAAATTCAAGTCGTTTGACGAAAAAGGAGTTCAGTTTCGATGTGCTGGGGAGTGACTTTCTATCTCCATAGCCTAATTTGGGGTGAATGTGGGTTTATTCACCGAGGATGAATCAGTTAAAGAGGAGTACACGGGTGGTCTCTGTGAACTCCCAAACAACATGCCAAACGGCGTGGGCTCAAATTGGAGAAGGGCCATATGATCCAAGCATCAAAAAGAGCTCTCAATTGCGGGACCACCTCTACCGCTACATCCACCGGGTCCTTTGCAACTCCCTATGTCAAAGGCGTGATAGCTCGGGAGTGGTGAACCTCCGTGGTCTTACTGTCCTTTATTGCATCCACAACCGTGTGCCTCTCGATGTCGCCCACCTACTACTCCGAAACATGCACCTAAACCAGTTGCCCTCCTCCCTGACACCAATCTTTTTCGGGGGATGGATCTACCGCCTCTTCAAGACCTATGTCCAAAGCATGCCAAAATCATTCCATAGGGGTCCAAGGTTCGGGAAGGTAGATTTAGCCAAATGCCTCTCAATGGGGATCATCCAAGAAATGGGTGACGGGTCGGCCCGCTTCCAAAACTCCCGAGGAAACGTGTGGAACTCGGAAGAAGCCCTAGTCCTACATGCCGACCCAACCCGTCCTCCTCCTCAACATCAAGTCTACCATACGGGTTCCTCCTCTCAAGGAGGAGGGATTCCTAATTTTCAAAGTTTAAATGATCTTTTGCAGGAAAACCTACTATGTACCCAAAACACGTACAACATGGCTAGCAACGCCTTTACCCGGTTCGTAGCAATGGAGCTAACCGTCTCCGCTATGCAGGATGATATCACATACATCCGAAATCATATGGTGTATCGTGATGAGGAGGGCGATGATGATGAGGATATGGACTGAGCGGAGGCGACGGAGGCAGGATGGTGTGGTGACAGATGCGGTTTTTCAGGTTAACCCTTTCCACTCTATGAACAATTTCTGGCCTGCGTGCCATGGTTAAACAATTTACTTTCCTAGACAATTTTTATTTTCTGCATTTTCTTTTTTTTATGTTTGTGGTGATGGATGTTAAACTTTGGTAAACTAGGATGTTGGTATTATGTTATGTTTGGTGTAGTGTTTAGCAAAACAGGTACACAGTAGACTTGAGTGCACTAAGCATTAGTGCTACATAAGCCCGAAAACCCAAATCAAAAGCTAAAAACCTGTGAATCCTCAATTGCAGACTGCCACCACGGAGCCGTGGTCAATGACCACGACCCCGTGTCCTCCCCCCTAACCTGCTGTGCTTTCTGAAACCAACCCACCATGGGTCATGGCCACCAAGCATGCCCCGTGGCCAGCTTTCTATAAGTTTTGTTACTGGAACTCTGACCACGGGGCCGTGCCCAGCTAGCATGTGCCCGTGGCGAGGGGCCCAGTAACACAAAAACCTTGTTTTTCAACACCTTTTACACATTCAAATCAACCTAAAAACTTATTTTTGGAACATATTAAGGACAATGTGTAATTTAAGTGTAGGGGATGCTAAAACCTTGAATCTTGTAAGTCCTAATAACAAGCCTTACACAAAACTCTATTGGAACCGCTAATCACCCCAAATTTTTTTCAAAAAAAATTTCATTTTTTCTTTACTTGTCTTGGTTTAATTCGGGAATAACAAGTTCTAAAAAGTTCTATTCTTACAAATTTACAACCAATAGCGTCGTGATAAAAAGAACCAAATAAAAAAATTATGAGAAGGCATGACAAATCTATTTAAAATTTGATTATATATACTTGATCACATTATAAACCCATTCCCACAATAAGTGAGTTTTGAGCCTTTATTGAGCATACTTGCATACCTCTTTAAACTAAATGCTCATTTTCATTTCTTATGTGAATAGCCGCTTGGTTCTTACGACTCTAGAACTTGCCAAGACGATACATTCCCATTTTTTCATTGAAAACCATTATTTTTCTCTTTTTTACACCACTACCCAAAATCCCCCTAGTTAACCCCTTTGAGCCTAAACCTTTTCGTTTCAAAACCCAAAAAACAAACACCCATCACCCACCAAAACCTTTTTTCTTTTCAAACCCCTTTGTTTTAGTAAAAAGCTCGGTTATCTTGTGACTTGAAAAAACAGTCTTGCAATAAACAAACAAGTTCCTCAAAGAAATCTTTTTTGAATATGTTTAGTTTGAATAAATGTCATAAAAACAAAAAGTTTTACGATAACCAACTCTTTTTACGCTTTTCGCCATTTTTACTAATCACTAACCATAAATCACCTACCCTTAGCCCAAGCCCAACCCTTCCTGTCGCAACCCCCGATCCCTAATCCCTGGGAACGGGCGGCCGCGAGCCAGTTTTGGTGGTATCGCGTGTTTGTCTAATTTGGCAGCGGAATTTTTCATCAGAACCGTAGTTAGGAAATATTTGATCAGAGTAAAATACCACAATTTCATAATATTAAACATAAGGGATAAAACCCAAGTTTGCAATACACACATTTTCATAGGAATAAATCCAATTTTATTTAATAAAGACATCTATTTTATTTTAGGTAACTTTATTGCCACTTTTCCAAGCCTTCAGTGCTGTCCATCTGGCTTCTATTTGGCTTTCACAGTTTCTTACCTGAAACGCGTTTTAAAAACATTTATCAGTGGGAAATACTGGTGAGTGAATCCCAGTTTAATCAAGTTTAAATAAAAACCATTGTACAGTATTGAGGGCGGTCTCGCAATTCCATTTGTTTCCAAGTTATATCAATTAACATCCATGGTACTGTCAAACCCGACTTGTGGAAATGTTACTCCTTGACCAGGTGGTAACAAATTTTGTATACAAAACCCCAACATATTCATGATAATTGTATTCTTACAAATACTCAATAACTGCTTAATATATAATTAATTGTATGAGGTTTTGTAAAAACAGTTAACAAAAAGTTTACAAAAAGCGGATCAACTCACATTGCTGTCTTAGATTTTCTGTAAGGGTTTCCTAAGAATTATCTATAATTTGCATAAAAGCACACGTGTTAGTATAATAACCCATTTTAACATTAGTAATACCCTCCCCGAGACGACATTCCAACGACTACGTCGGGCAGAACCACGACAGCCGTTACGGAACCCTAGATCAATCGGGCAGCGTATCTAATACGTATCCAGGGGTTATGATACTTACAACGGGGTAGAACTTCGCTATTTAGGGGGGTATTAGACCCGAGTATAATGCCTACTATCAGATTTTCAAGATATAGAAAAGAAAGTGAGCGAGTTCGACTAAAGAACCGAGGCCATCTACTTATAGGGCCTGACTTTCACTTTTACACGGCCCGAGTAAGGGTAGGTAAGGGCCTACGCGGCCCGCGTCAACTCTGCTTAAAGGGGTAGCTTGTCCGGATCAGCTTATAGGTTTGCCGGCTGTTGGGCCAGGTGGCGGCCCATGGTCGTTCCAGATTTCACCATGTCGCGGCCCGCGTAAGGGTTGGGGTAGGGCTTACGCGGCTGGCCTCAACCCAAAAATTATATTTTTAATTAAATTTAATAATATTTATGGTATTCGGGGCCCGTTTTCACGTATGGGGTGTAATTTTGGACATATTGGAATATTTTAAAATATATTAGGGTGTCGGAAAATTTATGAGGGTGTCGATTTAATTGAGAGTTGTTATATCCTCCCCACCTTGTTTTAGAGCTCGTCCTTGAGATCTACTGGAACAAGTGTGGATATTTCTGTTGCCTTTCTGATTCCAGCTCCCATATGTACTCGGGTCCTCTTTTGGAGTCCCACTTTACTTTGACCAGAACTAATCTCTTATGCTTAAGGTTTTTGACATTCCTGTCTTCAATCTGTAGAGGCCTTTCTATAAACTTGAATTGTTAATTTACCTCTATATGCTTAAGAGGTACCATTAGCGATTCATCGGCTAAGCATTTCTTGAGATTTGATACAAGAAATACATCATGTATTCCTGCCATTTCTTCTGGCAGTTGTAGCTGATAGGCTACAGGTCCTATTCTTCTAATACTCTCAAAAGGTCCAACATACCTGGGACTTAGCTTTCCCCGTTTGATGAATCTTACTATTCCTTTCCAAGGAGAGACTTTCAACAATACTTTATCTCCTGCTTGAAATTCCAATGGTTTGCGTCGGTTATCGGCATAGCTCTTTTGTCGATCACGTGCTGCTTTCAGTCGTTCCTTGACTTGAATGATCTTGTCAGTTGTCTCTTGCACTATCTCAGGTCCAGATAGTTGCTTTTCCCTAATTTCTGCCCAACAGACTGGGGTTCGGCACTTTCGTCCATAAAGTGCTTCGAATGGTGCAGCATTGATACTTGTGTGATAACTATTATTATTAGAAAATTCTATTAAAGGTAAGTGATCATCCCAATTACCTCCGAAATCAATTACACAAGCTCTAAGCATGTCTTCCATTGTCTGAATCGTCCTTTCGCTTTGTCCGTCTGTTTGAGGATGATAAGCTGTGCTTAGATTTAACTTGGTTCCCATTGCTTTTTGGAAACTTGACAAAAAATGAGAGGTAAAATGGCTATCTCTATCAGAAACAATTGATAAAGGTATTCCATGTAATGAAACTATTTCATTTACATATAATTTAGCTAACTGTTCCATACTGAAAGTTTCTTTCATTGGTAGGAAATGAGCTGACTTGGTTAGCCTATCTACAATCACCCAGATTGTATCATTACCTTTACTTGTTTTAGGTAATTTGGTATCAAAATCCATTGTTATTAATTCCCATTTCCATACTGGCATTTCTAACTGTTGCAACAGACCTGAGGGTTTTTGGTGTTCAGCTTTAACTTGTAAACAAGTTAAACATTTAGAAACATAGGTTGCTATATCCTTTTTCATTCCTATCCACCAGAAATTCTTTCTTAAATCCTGGTACATTTTATCATTTCCTGGGTGTATCGTATACTTAGACTTATGGGCTTCTTCTAATATATGATGACGCAGGTTTCCTAATTTACGTATCCATATTCTCTTTTCATGGAATTTCCAAATTCCATATATTCCTTGTTCTAATTCCTTAATCATTCCTTTTAATTTTTCAGTATCATCCTTGATTACTGATTCTTGTGCTTTTCTAATTTGATCATTTAAATCTACTTGTAGATTTAATTTAAGAGAACATACCCTTTTTGGCTTTTCGTGATACTTTCGGCTTAAAGCATCTGCCACTACATTTGCTTTTCCTTCATGATACTGGATATCACAATCATAATCACTAAGCATCTCCATCCAGCGTCTTTGTCTCATATTCAATTCCTTTTGCCCAAAAACATATCTTAAACTCTTATGATCAGTGAATATGGTAAACTTACTACCATAAAGGTAATGTCTCCAAATTTTAAGGGCAAAAATTATAGCTCCTAACTCTAGATCAGGGGTTGAATAATTCTCTTCATGATTCTTAAGTTGTCTAGACGCATAGGCTATAACCTTTTGGCGTTGCAACAACACACATCCATAACCTAACTTAGAAGCGTCACAATAGACTACAGAGTCTTCAGTTCCTTATGGTAACGCTAGTATGGGTGCATGGGTTAATCTATGCTTAAGAATTCTAAAAGCTTCTTCCTGTTTTGGTCCCCATTCAAACTTAATGGATTTACAGGTTAACTTAGTTAAAGGAATGGCTATTCTAGAAAAATCTCGAATAAATCTTCTATAATAACCGGCCAATCCTAAGAAACTTCTAACCTCGGTTGGTCACTCAGGTGTTTTCCATTTAGTAATCGCTTCGATCTTAGTTGGATCTACATGAATTCCTTCATGGTTAACTAAGTGTCCAAGAAACTGTACCTGCTCTAACCAAAACTCGCACTTTGAAAATTTAGCATAAAGCTTTTCCTTTCTTAATAGACTTAAAAGTGCGTGCAAATGCTTTGAATGTTCCTCTTCCTGTACCTTTAATTGATGATATCCTGATATTAAATCGATTTTGGAGAAAAATCGAGCTCCTTGCAATTGATCGAACAGATCATCGATTCTCGGTAATGGATACCGATTCTTAATCGTGACCTTGTTTAATTCACGGGAGTCAATGCACGTACGCATTGATCCGTCCTTCTTTTTAACAAATAAAATCGGTGCTCCACACGACGATGAGCTTGGCTGTATAAATCCTTTCTCCAACAATTCGTCTAATTGTTTCTTCAGTTCCTGCATCTCTACCGGTGCCAAACGGTAGGGTGCTTGGGCAATCGGTGATGTTCCTGGCAATAGATGAATTCGGAATTTAACTTCTCTGTCTGGTGGTAGTCCTGGTAATTCTTCCGGAAATACATCTGAAAACTGAGACACTACTGGAATGTCTTTTAGTTCTTTTCCTTTAGTGTTAGTGATTATAGAAATCAAATACACTATAGATCCTTTTCTTATATAACTTGCAGTTTTCATTACAGAGATGAATTTTGTGGGTCTAGATGGTTTATCTCCTTTAATTGTGATCTTTTCACCCTTTGGTGAATTTACTTGAATTGACTTTTGATCACATAAAATACTGGTTTTATTGGCTATTAACCAATCCATTCCTAAAACAACATCAAATCCTACAAGATTCATGGGATACGGGTTTGCCATAAACTTTTGATTTAAAAATTCTATTCTTGCTCCCGGCAAGATTTCAGAAATCCTAACCGTTTCTCCATTTGATGTCTCAACTAGACATTCTTGTGGTAGTTTAGTTAATGATTGATTAAGAAGTTTGCAAAACGAAGTATTAATAAAAATTTGGTTTGCACCAGAGTCAAATAATACTTTAGCGAAAACATCATTAACTAAAAACGTACCGGCTATAACGTCCGGAATTATCTTGGCTTCATCTGCAGTTAGAACGAATGCTCTAGCATTTTTAGTGTTCTTGTTGTTCGCAGCTGGAGCTAGTTTCGGACAATTCGGCTTGATGTGACCTTTTTCTCCACAGTTGAAGCATAGTCCATTACTGGATTTTCTCCTGCAATCTTCTTCCTTGTGTCCTGGCATCTTGCAGAAATTGCAGGGAGTGGAGCATTTTCTCGAATGCTTTTTCTTGCAGATCCTGCAGAATGGTGCAGAGGTAGAACCCATATTCCTACGGTTGTAATTCCCAGAACGGAATTCTTGGGTAAGCCTTTAGGTTAGGTTTCTCCTCTGCTCTTCTTCTCTAGTACGGATTAACTCATATGTAAAGGTGTTTTCTAGTTCTACAGCTTCTTCTATAGTTTGAGGTCTAGCTGCCTTGACTACATGTCGAATCTCTCCAATTAATCCCTAGATGTAACGGGAGATTAATACCGGTTCAGGTGATGCAAGGGTTGGTACTATTCTAGCATATTCAAAGAATGTGGTAGTATAACCCTTACTATCTACCTCGGTCATTCTTAAGTTCAGAAACTTATTTGATATATGTTCCTTTTCATTGGGAGGGCAGAATTTCCTTTCTACCATATTTTTAAATTCCTCCCATTCCATGTTGTATATCCTATCACTTCCTTTTGATTGGAGGATAGTGTTCCACCATTCTAAGGCTGAGTTCTTAAACAAATTAGAGGCAAACATTATCTTGTCTTCTTCAGCACTCTTGCTTATTTTTAAAACAGCCTCAGTCTTTTCTATCCAGCGTAGAGCTGCAATGGGTCCTTCATTACCCGAGAATTCTATTGGTTTGCAGGACCAGAATTCTTTGTAAGAACAACCATAAGGCATGGTTCCTCTTCTTTTGGGAATGGGCACTTGAAGTAGGAGTCCGTTGTTTATGCTGTTTTCTGGTTTAGTTGGTCGTTTACTACTATGTTTACTTTTATTATTCGCTTCTTGAACCGTTTGAATAATAAATGGCATTGCATCTATGATTCCTTGTGCCACTATGTGTTGGATAGCACTATTATCCACTTGGTTTCCATTGTTATTGATGCTTGGATTCTCATTAACCAAGTTAATGTTACTCTGGTTATCGTTATTCAGATTTTCTTGATTTCCTTCGTCGGCCATCTGAATTTTAAACATTTACCACATATTAATATCACAAAATAATATTTAATATAGTCAATCACATGACACGCATTTTGGGAAAAGCGTCGATCATTGTGACTTTACTCTATTCATATATTATGCATCTATTACACACCAGTACTGAAATTAAAATTACAATACCAACTGAAATAAAATTACACTAATAGTAGTAGGCATCCGTACACACATATCTTATTTTATTATATTATTATTATTACTACTACTACCGTTTTCACCATCACATCTACGGATATGGATTCATCCAGAAATCTATATTGCGCTCGTCGTACTTCCAGACAAGTCTCTCTACCACATGTCGCATTCTTTCACTACTCTCTAGAATTTCCTCACCAAATGTCCTAAGTTCTTATACGTTTTCTGCACTCATTGGGGGTGCAGGTTCTAGGACTGGGTTCGGAATCTGGGGTGCGGGTTCCTGGTACGGAAGTGTAGGGGCCTGGAATCGGTAAGGATCTTCTAAAATCTCCCTAATGTATTCATCGTGGTAATAGGGATCTAAAGGATCCAAACCTGGGTAGGCTCCTATGTTTGGCATGGGCATGTTTTCGTGTATCGGGTAGTGTTGCACATAGTCCCTATTGTCATCCCACCAGGGGTCGTAATTTGGGTCAAGGGGGTTTGGTGCTGGTACCCTAGGTATTTCCTCCGGATTGAAGTAATGCATTTCTATTTGATTTTCAGGGTCAGCTGCAGTGGTTACTAGGATGTGGATGTTGGCTATACCCCTATTGATCATGTCCTGGGCATAGGCATCTGTCTCTCTCTTGGCTGCTGCTAGTGCTCTCAGGTCTTGTAACATTTTCATACGTTTTCTACGCTCGTGTGCCCCTCTACTGAAACATCCCCTCTTTTGACTCTTCTGACTGAGCCTTAAACACAAAGATTCCTTCTTCCGTATCAGCAGAGTACCCTGAGAGGGCAGGCTGAGAAGAGGAGGTGCCTTCGCTTCTAGGCGAACCAGACAATTGACGATACGCGTCAGATGGTCCTTGGTCGCTCATACTGTAAACTAACAAATAGTTAAATAACACATAACAATAAAATACAATTATGCACGTATTTCCATAATTTATTTCCTAACAGATTGAATTTTGATGTCAGCAGAACACTTCTGTGGCTGAATCAGTGGCTTAGCTCTGATACCACCTTCTGTCGCAACCCCCGATCCCTAATCCCTGGGAACGGGCGGCCGCGAGCCAGTTTTGGTAGTATCGCGTGTTTGTCTAATTTGGCAGCGGAATTTTTCATCAGGACCGTAGTTAGGAAATATTTGATTAGAGTAAAATACAACAATTTCATAATATTAAACATAAGGGATAAAACCCAAGTTTGCAATACACACATTTTCATAGGAATAAATCCTATTTTATTTAATAAAAACATCTATTTTATTTTAGGTAACTTTATTGCCACTTTTCCAAGCCTTAAGTGCTGTCCAGCTGCCTTCTATTTGGCTTTCACAGTTTGTTACCTGAAACGCGTTTTAAAAACATTTGTCAGTGGGAAATACTGGTGAGTTGTTGGACCGTGTGCGTGACCCTAAATAGTCAGTAAAGGCAGTTCATCATCGTTTACAGAGGCGGAATCAAAGAAAACAATATCAAACAGCTTGTGTCCTCTTAATCTCTTCTCTATTACTGAAATCAAAGCTTTTTACAATGTTTTCTGACAGAATTTTGACAGCACCTCGGCTCTTATTTCGCTCTGATAGTTACAAATGGCAACAGCCATTACCTATTTATAATGCTCCTGATTCCACTCGAAACCACTCAAGCGGAACCCCTATGTTCACTTTCGAGAGGAATCACCTAGATACATTTTGGAGCGGAATCACAAACTTAGTCATTTGGAGCGGAATCACTAAGTTAAGCCACTATTTCAATTTCAAACTCCAATCTAACCTATCTTGACCTAAGACTCAATTAAGACGTAGTCAGCAGACATTCAGTGCACCAACATGAGTGAATCCCAGTTTAATCAAGTTTAAATAAAAACCATTGTACAGTATTGAGGGCGGTCTCGCAATTCCATTTGTTTCCAAGTTATATCAATTAACATCCATGGTACTGTCAAACCCGACTTGTGGAAATGTTACTCCTTGACCAGGTGGTAACAAATTTTGTATACAAAACCCCAACATACTCATGATAATTGTATTTTACAAATACTCAACAACTGCTTAATATATAATTAATCGTATGTGGTTTTGTAAAAACAGTTAACAAAAAGTTTACAAAAAGCGGAACAACTCACATTGCTGTCTTAGATTTTCTGTAAGGGTTTCCTGAGAATTATCTATAATTTACACAAAAGCACACGTGTTAGTATAATAGCCCATTTTAACATTAGTAATACCCTCCCCGAGACGGCATTCCAACGACTACATCGGGGAGAACCACGACAGCCGTTACGGAACCCTAGATCAGTCGGGCAGCGTATCTAATACGTATCCAGGGGATATGATACATACAACGGAGCAAAACTTCGCTATTTGGGGGGTATTAGACCCGAGTATAATGCCTACTATCAGATTTTCAAGATATAGAAAAGAAAGTGAGCGAGTTCGACTGAAGAACCGAGGCCATCTACTTATAGGGCCTGACTTTCACTTTTACGCGGCCCGCGTAAGGGTAGGCAAGGGCCTACGCGGCCCGCGTCAACTCTGGTCAAAGGGGTAGCATGTCCGGATCAGCTTATAGGTCTGCCGGCTGTTGGGCCAGGCGGCGGCCCATGGTCGTGCCATATTTCACCATGTCGCGGCCCGCGTAAGGGTTGGTGTGGGGCTTACGCGGCCCGCCTCAACCCAAAAATCATATTTTTAATTAAATTTGTTAATATTTAAGGTATTCAGGGCCCGTTTTCACGTATGGGAGTATTTTTGGACATATTGGAATATTTTAAAATATATTAGGGTGTCGGAAAATTTATGAGGGTGTCGGTTTAATTGAGGGTTGTTATACTTCCCCAAGTCTTCTTGATATTTACAAAGGTTTAGAGTTAAAAAGGAGGAGGTTTGATCGCTTGGCAAGCATATGGTAGAAGTATGTTCCATGACGGTATCGAGTGTTTCACAAAAATACACCTTCGGCCGAGTGTTGAGTGCCCAAATAAATAATTTTTCTTATAAGTTGTTCTAAATAAATCATGACGAATAGCATTGTAAATAAAATAAAAATAAAACTTAATAAAGATCTTCTATTCCCAATACTCAAGATAAGCCCCAAAACTGTAACACCTGTGCCTCCACGGCCATCAAACAAATACCAAACCAATGAAATATTGTATTTCATACTTGGGACTTGTTAAAAATATGTGTATCATTTGCACATATCAAATCTTGTTCTATTTCAAGCTCTAAATCACTTTCTGGAAGGTTATACACGCTCTGATGTATGAATATAACCAGTTTAACGCAACGAACACTCCGGAATAGTTAAATAGGCTTAACATACCTTAAATAACCTGTACATAACTTAGAAATAAGTTTCGAAGGCTTTGGTATGGCAAAATCGAGTTAATTCGCTTACAGGGACTAAATATGACAAACTGCGAAAGTATGTCAATTTGAACTGTAACGAACATTCCGGAACATGACCATAAGTTAAACACACCTTAAATATCCTTTAGAAAGCTTAGAAATAGGCTTTGAGGGGTTCGGTGTGCTAAAATAAACTTTTGGGTCATTCAGGGACTAAAAGTGGCAAAAAGTGCACAAGTTTGCACTTTCGTGCATAACTTACGTTCTGAATACGTCCGGACATCCAAAAATTTATGTAAGCATGACTATATTATGCTTTAGTGTTTGGCTTGCCAAAAATCCATTCGTTGCGTCATTTGGATCGTTTTTCGCGCTTATGCGCATTCCGTCGTAATTAAGCGAACATCGCGTTCGTACGACCAAACGAACCAACACCCGGCATATTTTTGAGCATGTTTCATGTCCACAATGTTTAGGCAACATTTTAGGGCCTTAAAGTTGGCTTTACGGGCCTTAGAAGTGTCGGAAATGGCCTTAAACACGTGCAGGGACTGAAACTGTCATTTTTCAAACATGTTTGCTGATCAGAAGGGCCAGGCGGCCCGCATTGTGTTTGTCTGATCCTGAAGCGGGCCGCGTCCGCATATCAGACCAGATTCAATGTTGTTTTCAGCAAGTTGCAGCTGGTTGATCCACCACCACACATTCTCATATGCTTAGTCAGATGATAAGGATGATATTTAGCCACCACAACTTTACGACAAATGTACGGACAAGATCATGGCACGTTTTCCATGAAACGATCTTAACGGTGGACCTTTTACTATAAATACCCCACCCCCCATGCTTCATAATCACTAGAATTTTGATCTTAGAAACTCTAAGTTGAAACCATTGTTTCATACCTGAGATTCTCGGATCGAAATTAGCATTCGGGGACCCTTCGTAAGTATTCTTTCGTTCTTTTCCTTATTTTATTGTTTTTCGAGTCCGAAAGTCAAACTTTGTTTGACTTTCAGCGTTGACCAGTAATGGTCAATGCGAAGTTCGTTTGAACTTCGCAACGTGATTGTAATCACGATGGTTATAGTCCCTTGGGACTATGCCTACTGATTACCACGCTGTCTAGGGTCGTAGGGTAAGCGATCTGATAAATCGCTTATACCTCGAACCCGACCCATTTGGTCGATCATTAGGATCCGACCAAACACATTAGGGGACCATAGTAGGTAGGGAATAACCTTCCGAGGTTATACCCTATGGTCACATCGTTTGAGTAGTTGTATGATAGGTAGTTTATATGCCTTAGGTAAATTACCAGAATACCCTTTTCATGTATAATTGGTAATTAAGCATATGTAACCTAATCTTTTGTCACATAACTGATTAAATAACATGTTTAGGCATATAACACTAGTCATAGGACTAGTTAGGCGGTCCGAACGCGTTTCACGCGCACGACGCGTTAAAGTAGCATAAGCTTCCTAAACGGGTCGTAATGGGTCGTATACAATTATGTTAAGTTTCAATTAGTATGTAGGCTTTGTTAAACCAAATGACACGAGTCTCTACACTCGTTTGGTTTACGAACCCTCATGCTACCCAATCTTCCGATATAGGTCCGGTTTATTAACTTAGTTACCTATATTAGGTGCCGTTTGATTCCGCGATCTCTAGCATTGTTTGGTTGTTACTCAAGGACTACTGAGTAATCTCAAGTGAGTACATAGACCCCTCTTTTACTGTTTTCCAAACTGTTTTGGGGTGGAACACATGTGCCTACTTGTTACTTTCCTGCTTTCCTGTTTTCACATCATATACCTGCTATGTTCGTTATTACATTATAGTACAGGATTTCATTACATTTTATGCTATGTATGTCCATTGCGTGCATACTTAGTACATCGTTTTACATTGACATTTTATGCTATGTATGTCCATTGCGTGCATACTTAGTACATCGTTTTCATCACATGCTTACATTTTGTTATGACATTTGGGTTGTTTACAATGGAACAATACATTCATTAACATTAGCTACGCCGTTCGTTAGTAGGTAGTGGTACCATAGGAATTGACAACTCCCGTTCCAGACATCCCAGGGAAAGGGGATGAAAGGAATGACCGAATTCGATATACATGAAGCACAAATAATCCTTTAAGTCGTTTAAGGGTTTATCGCCACAGTCTCAAGGCTTGGATGTATGCATTATAACGATACCGCATAAATGTTCATATTCAGTATAGCATGCATATCCAAAATACATAACATTTTAACATGATTTACATTGATCATGCATTTCCACAGAACATAACTTTGATTTAAACCAAGTTTTACTTCAATACTATGTTCTTGTGCATATGGTTTAGTTGATACATTTCACTAGCCATACATATCATTTAGGTTACATATTACATGATTTACATTGATCATGCATTCCCACAGAACATAACTTTGATTTAAACCAAGTTTTACTTCAATACTATGTTCTTGTGCATATGGTTTAGTTGATACATTTCACTAGCCATACATATCATTTAGGTTACATATTACATGATTTACATTGATCATGCATTTCCACAGAACATAACTTTGATTTAAACCAAGTTTTACTTCAATATTATGTTCTTGTGCATATGGTTTAGTTGATGCATTTCACTAGCCATACATATCATTTTGGTTACATATTACATGGTTTACATTTGACACATAAACACTTTTGACATTGGTTATACATTACATGATTTACATTAGACATGAACATTTTACATTGTTGGTTTGGTTTGAGTAAGTGATTAAGTAACGATGCGTGTGTAATATGATACAAGCATGGTGGATACGCCGCTGGTACTTCCAATATATAAGTGTTTGTATGGTATTACATATCGTAGCGTTATTTGAATCATTTCAGTTTTTGACATATAACATTTTATACAAATAACATACTTTTCACAATACATTGTTTTACAAACAACTTAACTTCTACAAACTCATTTTACATGGTTATTCATTTAACCACGCATTATTCTCTTACTTATACATATCATCTGAACTTATTGATTTTCAAATGATTTACAAAGACAAATCAAATTACAAGGTTCATGACTAAACATTTTCTTAAACAGAAGTCATGAATCTTATTTCCACAAAACCTATGTACTCGCCGGCATTTTTATGCTGACATACCTATTTTCACATGTGTTTCAGGAAATGAAGCATAGGATTGATCAAGATACACTTAGGCGGACATGGGCCTTAGTGACAATAAAAGATGCAGACTAGTTAATTTATGTTGTGTACTCTTTACTTCTTGTTTAAAGACAATGTAACTCGCTTGATTGATGAATAAAACGAAACTTTAATATCCATGGTTGTGAAACATTAATTCTGTTACAACACTCCCCGATGTTTCCGCCACGTTTTGTATGTTCTACGTGGTCGGGGTGTGACAGAAAAGATGGTATCAGAGCTCATGGTTATAGGGAATTAGGTTATTAGTATGCTTTGACCTAGTCTATAACCTTCTTAGGACCCTAACGCGAGTTTACTTGCGTTTAGTCATAAAACAATACTGTCGCCTATCCTTAGGCGACAACCACAACAAGAACATGAAATTCAAAACCGCTTTGAAAACTAATCATCTGTTCTAGGATGATTGATTACTAGGTTTTGAACCCCCTATTGTAAGGTTTTGAACTCTCTATTATATGGTTTTGAACCCCTTTGAGTTTTCAAAATCTCGTCAAGGTTTGGGTTTTAAATAATGTGAACACGTGCAAACTGGAAGGGTGAATGCCTGTATTCTGGGTTTTCTGTCTAGGCAAGCACTTCGTATACATCTCATCAGACGCGAGACCAGTTGTGCTTACCTGGGAATTCTTGGGATGAGTGTTCACTTATAGGCGAGCATGTCTTCGCGATACATTATTTTTGACCCATTTACTTTGATTTGTCACCATCTCATTTGTTTGCCTTAGGTAACAAACAAATGATCAAAATTTCCATTTGTTACCATTCTGTATTGATTGTCCAATAAACTTTTCACTCGTTTCTTCCTATGTCTTTCATTTTCTTCTAAAATGTCTATTCCTCTCATCACTAGTCAAATGTCCGAACGAACAGCCAAATTTGTCCAGCAAATAGGCGAAGTGATACAGAAGACTGTGGATTTAGGCATTGCCATGGCTCGTCTCAACAATGAAGCCTCTCGTCTCGACAATGAAGCCACTCAAGAGCCACTGAAGGAAGCAGAAGTCACGCCTGCACCAAGATCAAGGAAGCGTAAGGCTTCAAAGAAACCCGCAGCGGTTATACCAAATCAAGCAGGGCCTAGCCAGAAGGCAACACCACCTGCTAAGAAGCAATACAAGGGAACGGCACCATTATGCAACAAATGTAAGGGGCATCACCAAGCTCACTTACAGTGTCATCGGTGTGTATCATGTGGAAGAGTTGGTCACCTGGCAAGTGTTTGTCGATGTAACCCGAACCAAGGTGGTCTAACTCAACCCCAAGTCAACCTAACTCAAGCTCGTTTTCCGCGTGGTACTTGCTACAACTGTGGCGATAAGAGCCATTTCAGGAACAACTGCCCGAAAATAGTCAGTGCAAATCCAACCCTTGGATGAGCATTCGGCTGAACAAAGGATGTTGCTGTCTTATGCCTTTGTTTCTTTTGTTTTCGTGTATTGTGAAACAATATGTCTTGTTCATAAATAAAAGTTGTTGATCACAATTCTGATATACAAGTATAATAACAAGTGTTTATGGCATTTCCCTATAATACCTGCATTAAGGAACTATGTTCCTTACAAACTACTCTTGTGATTCTCTCTTTCAAATGATCGCTCATGAGTCCCTCGAAAATTTTAAGTACTCGTTTCATTCTAAGAAACAAAGTACAGAAAATAAAGTGAAATTATGAGTAATCGTGCTTCAGCACATCTTTACCTTTAAATCCTTGGTTAGATAACTAAGGGTATTTTCAAATCTCATACCCATTACGTTTTGATTTTTCAACATACACAGTACAAGTATTTCAAAACAATCTTCATGATCTCAAAACATTTTATATAGTTTGAAAACAATTTTTCTAGATGCATTGTCTATGTTATTTCAAAAACATTGGCCATGTTATCAAAACCATCCTTCCTAATTTCAAAATATTTCATATAGTCTGAAGACAATATTAACACAATACATTTTCTTATCAAGTGCATGATTTCTAAAAGCATCATTCATGTCTTTCAAAAACCTTATACATATTTTCAAAATTCATCTCGCATGATTTTAAAACATTTTTTTTTGTAAATATATCTATCTAATACACCTACTTTATGATTTCAAAAGTATTATATATAAGGTTTCAAAAACATTAAACACATTTTTCTTAAAAGAACCCCATGCACAGTTTTCAAAAATATTTTCCTCGTACATTGACTTAACTTTCAAATTTCGCTTCATATGTCGCCTTGGCATATCTGGCATCGCAACTTCGTAAAGCATTTCAACTTCATGTTTTGACATAAGCACATCCAGTGCAAGGTTTCAAAACATCTTCAACTTCTAAAATCCATATGGGATCTTTTTATCCTCACAATTAGATCCTTGTGGATGATTATCATTCAAATCAGAGTCCTTAATTGGATTCCTTATGTACCTTAATTCGAACACTTCGGTTCCTAATAATCGAAATCGAATTTTCTTTTTGAATCTTTCTATGTTTATAGTTGGATTCTTGATAACGTTTAAAGTACCAAATGAAATCCACGGAATGGATTCCTAGTGTGCTTTAAATGCATGTACGCAATTAACAAGACAAGTTAACAAACAATTTTGTGGTTATGTGATTATGTGTTTACATATTTGGTGTTTTCATTTATGCATTTTTGTGTTTTTGGTATACTCTGGGTATTCATTATCCAAATCCTCGTAGAATCTTTCATATCTTCATATGAGGGATTCGTAGTAGGATATTCAAAAAGGTGCTACCTTAAATCCTTAATGGGCTTCTATGTAATAGTTAAGACCCTTGGATTATATAGTACCACTCCATGATTCATAAGAGACCCTTTAGTGGTCTAGTCAAAAAGATTGATTTACAATTTGGTTAAAGAACGACATCTAGTGATGTAGCTGAACAGACTCCTTGATAGTCTATTTAGATCATTTATTGATTTAATTAAAAGGATTCTATGGCGGTCTAGTCACACTCATCACAGGATTGTTCATTTGGTTTTCCCCTACACATTATAAAATAGTCTGTGTGAACTGTGCAAGGAATTGTCTGATTATGGACGCGTACATAATTAGGAAATTTAGTGCACAGAAACCCAGTAAGGTTTATTATGTGTAAGAACCGATAGTGACAACAATAACAAAATGAGAACGATGTAATGGAGGTACGGTGGACGCACCAATGACGCTTCATATACTTGTATATAAGTATCCCTCTTACATTGCAAACATGATGTTATTAACGTTACTAGAAGTTCAGAACCCTAACCAATGTTGTCCGATCTTTTCAATTTCATGTTTTAAACTCTTACAAGTTGCCTCTAAATAAATTTCGGGACGAAATTTCCTAAAGTAGGGGAGACTGTAACACCTGTGCCTCCATGGCCATCAAACAAATACCAAACCAATGAAATATTGTATTTCATACTTGGGACTTGTTAAAAATATGTGTATCATTTGCACATATCAACTCTTGTTCTATTTCAAGCTCTAAATCACTTTCTGGAAGGTTATACACGCTCTGATGCGTGAATATAACCAGTTTAACGCAACGAACACTCCGGAATAGTTAAATAGGCTTAACATACCTTAAATAACCTGTACATAACTTAGAAATAAGTTTTGAAGGCTTTGGTATGGCAAAATCGAGTTAATTCGCTTACAGGGACTAAATATGACAAACTGCGAAAGTATGTCAATTTGAACTGTAACGAACATTCCGGAACATGACCATAAGTTAAACACACCTTAAATATCCTTTAGAAAGCTTAGAAATAGGCTTTGAGGGGTTCGGTGTGCTAAAATAAACTTTTGGGTCATTCAGGGACTAAAAGTGGCAAAAAGTGCACAAGTTTGCACTTTCGTGCATAACTTACGTTCTGAATACGTCCGGACATCCAAAAATTTATGTAAGCATGACTATATTATGCTTTAGTATTTGGCTTGCCAAAAATCCATTCGTTGCGTCATTTGGATCGTTTTTCGCGCTTATGCGCATTCCGTCGTAATTAAGCGAACATCGCGTTCGTACGACCAAACGAACCAACACCCGGCATATTTTTGAGCATGTTTCATGTCCACAATGTTTAGGCAACATTTTAGGGCCTTAAAGTTGGCTTTACGGGCCTTAGAAGTGTCGGAAATGGCCTTAAACACGTGCAGGGACTGAAACAGTCATTTTTCAAAGATGTTTGCTGATCAGAAGGGCCAGGCGGCCCGCATTGTGTTTGTCTGATCCTGAAGCGGGCCGCGTCCGCATATCAGGCCAGATTCAATGTTGTTTTCAGCAAGTTGCAGCTGGTTGATCCACCACCACACATTCTCATATGCTTAGTCAGATGATAAGGATGATATTTAGCCACCACAACTTTACGACAAATGTACGGACAAGATCATGGCACGTTTTCCATGAAACGATCTTAACGGTGGACCTTTTACTATAAATACCCCACCCCCCATGCTTCATAATCACTAGAATTTTGATCTTAGAAACTCTAAGTTGAAACCATTGTTTCATACCTGAGATTCTCGGATCGAAATTAGCATTCGGGGACCCTTCGTAAGTATTCTTTCGTTCTTTTCCTTATTTTATTGTTTTTCGAGTCCGAAAGTCAAACTTTGTTTGACTTTCAGCGTTGACCAGTAATGGTCAATGCGAAGTTCGTTTGAACTTCGCAACGTGATTGTAATCACGATGGTTATAGTCCCTTGGGACTATGCCTACTGATTACCACGCTGTCTAGGGTCGTAGGGTAAGCGATCTGATAAATCGCTTATACCTCGAACCCGACCCATTTGGTCGATCATTAGGATCCGACCAAACACATTAGGGGACCATAGTAGGTAGGGAATAACCTTCCGAGGTTATACCCTATGGTCACATCGTTTGAGTAGTTGTATGATAGGTAGTTTATATGCCTTAGGTAAATTACCAGAATACCCTTTTCATGTATAATTGGTAATTAAGCATATGTAACCTAATCTTTTGTCACATAACTGATTAAATAACATGTTTAGGCATATAACACTAGTCATAGGACTAGTTAGGCGGTCCGAACGCGTTTCACGCGCACGACGCGTTAAAGTAGCATAAGCTTCCTAAACGGGTCGTAATGGGTCGTATACAATTATGTTAAGTTTCAATTAGTATGTAGGCTTTGTTAAACCAAATGACACGAGTCTCTACACTCGTTTGGTTTACGAACCCTCATGCTACCCAATCTTCCGATATAGGTCCGGTTTATTAACTTAGTTACCTATATTAGGTGCCGTTTGATTCCGCGATCTCTAGCATTGTTTGGTTGTTACTCAAGGACTACTGAGCAATCTCAAGTGAGTATATAGACCCCTCTTTTACTGTTTTCCAAACTGTTTTGGGGTGGAACACATGTGCCTACTTGTTACTTTCCTGCTTTCCTGTTTTCACATCATATACCTGCTATGTTCGTTATTACATTATAGTACATGATTTCATTACATTTTATGCTATGTATGTCCATTGCGTGCATACTTAGTACATCGTTTTACATTGACATTTTATGCTATGTATGTCCATTGCGTGCATACTTAGTACATCGTTTTCATCACATGCTTACATTTTGTTATGACATTTGGGTTGTTTACAATGGAACAATACATTCATTAACATTAGCTACGCCGTTCGTTAGTAGGTAGTGGTACCATAGGAATTGACAACTCCCGTTCCAGACATCCCAGGGAAAGGGGATGAAAGGAATGACCGAATTCGATATACATGAAGCACAGATAATCCTTTAAGTCGTTTAAGGGTTTATCGCCACAGTCTCAAGGCTTGGATGTATGCATTATAACGATACCGCATAAATGTTCATATTCAGTATAGCATGCATATCCAAAATACATAACATTTTAACATGATTTACATTGATCATGCATTTCCACAGAACATAACTTTGATTTAAACCAAGTTTTACTTCAATACTATGTTCTTGTGCATATGGTTTAGTTGATACATTTCACTAGCCATACATATCATTTAGGTTACATATTACATGATTTACATTGATCATGCATTCCCACAGAACATAACTTTGATTTAAACCAAGTTTTACTTCAATACTATGTTCTTGTGCATATGGTTTAGTTGATACATTTCACTAGCCATACATATCATTTAGGTTACATATTACATGATTTACATTGATCATGCATTTCCACAGAACATAACTTTGATTTAAACCAAGTTTTACTTCAATATTATGTTCTTGTGCATATGGTTTAGTTGATGCATTTCACTAGCCATACATATCATTTTGGTTACATATTACATGGTTTACATTTGACACATAAACACTTTTGACATTGGTTATACATTACATGATTTACATTAGACATGAACATTTTACATTGTTGGTTTGGTTTGAGTAAGTGATTAAGTAACGATGCGTGTGTAATATGATACAAGCATGGTGGATACGCCGCTGGTACTTCCAATATATAAGTGTTTGTATGGTATTACATATCGTAGCGTTATTTGAATCATTTCAGTTTTTGACATATAACATTTTATACAAATAACATACTTTTCACAATACATTGTTTTACAAACAACTTAACTTCTACAAACTCATTTTACATGGTTATTCATTTAACCACGCATTATTCTCTTACTTCTACATATCATCTGAACTTATTGATTTTCAAATGATTTACAAAGACAAATCAAATTACAAGGTTCATGACTAAACATTTTCTTAAACGGATGTCATGAATCTAATTTCCACAAAACCTATGTACTCGCCGGCATTTTTATGCTGACGTACCTATTTTCACATGTGTTTCAGGAAATGAAGCATAGGATTGATCAAGATACACTTAGGCGGACATGGGCCTTAGTGACAATAAAAGATGCAGACTAGTTAATTTATGTTGTGTACTCTTTACTTCTTGTTTAAAGACAATGTAACTCGCTTGATTGATGAATAAAACGAAACTTTAATATCCATGGTTGTGAAACATTAATTCTATTACAACACTCCCCGATGTTTCCGCCACGTTTTGTATGTTCTACGTGGTCGGGGTGTGACAAAAACCTCTTCACTACCTCGTCCATTTGGGTGTGTAAGCCACATATTAAAGAGTTTTGCTTGAGGACAAGCAAAGATTCAAGTGTGGGGGTATTTGATGTGTGCAAAATGTAACATATAAATTACATTAAATGAGTCATAAAATATGTCACACCCCAACCGATAGCGGAAACATCGGGGTGTGAGCACTAAGCGTTCAGATTGCTCATGAGATTCCATAACACTAAAAGTTTGGATAGTTATTAATCAAGATTTCATAATAATTTGTCTAAGAGTATCAAACACCCAAAATATCAAATACAATCATCCAAAATAGTTTCAAAGTTTCTAAATTTAGCTATGATGTGTTTCTAAGCAGCATCCTAGCAAGTTCTTGATACACAACATCCTATCAGCCTGCAACATGTATTAAAATAGAGTCAGTACAAAACGTACTTGTGAGTATACAAGTTTAACATTTGTTGGTGCATAAATGTCTGTTAACTTCGTCTTCTATCGTGTCGTGTCGTGTGTCTAGATAGGATAGACCAGTGCTCAGCAGGATCAAAATTAGGGTTTGTGTGTGATTGTGTGATTTCTCACGAAATAACACTAAGCTATTTCGTACGAAATAGATCATTGCTATTTCACACGAAATAGATCATTGCTATTTCGCACGAAATAGCCAGTGCCTATTTCGTACGAAATTACAACACCTATAAATAGCTGAGTGGTTGATTCATTTGTAACGTTCGAGATTTCAGAGCCGAGGTGCTGCCAGTTTGTCAAACGATCAGGATTGTTTTGAAATCAATAATAAAAGGATAATTAAGAGGAATCAAGTTGTTTCACGTCTATATCACTGATTCCGCCTTTGATATGGATCATAAACTCTTCTGATTGACTTGTTCGGGTCACATGACGATCCAACAAGTGGTTTCAGAGCACAGGAAGAAGAGTTTATACTAATTCAGCTTGTTTTCATCACTCCTACTCATTCTTTTCAAAATTAAATGAGATTTAATGGACAAAATGGATTGAATTTTACATATATCACGTAAAACACCATTTTAATGAATCCTTGAAAGAATTGGACCAAAATTCAAACAAAATCTGGATAAATTTGACAAATTGGTGGCCGAAATGATGATGTCATCATTATTTCACATGAAATAGTCAGCTGGTATTTCGCACGAAATTAACTTTGAGTGTCTTATTTCGTACGAAATCAGAGTATTTCGCACGAAATTAGCATACAGTTCCTTATTTCGTACGAAATCAAGTTTGTGAACCTAATTTCGCACGAAATCAGACCTTATTTCACACGAAATCAACTTAGAACCTCTATTTCGCACCAAACTTACTATTTCGTGTGAAGGGTATTTCGTGTGAAGAGTATTTCGTTTGAAAGCTTATTTCGCTTGAAATATGTTTTCGTTTGAAGGATGTTCATTTCGTTTGAGTTCTAATTTCGTTTGAACTGATTTCGTTTGAAACTGTTTTTTGTTAAAATCAAATTTTTTTCTAAGTGTTTGTTGATTGTTTCAGATACGTGAAGATGGATGAGTTTACGAATCTGTTCAGTGACATTTTTGCTTTCACGGGAAACACTGGAGATGATACATCAAATAACACCAATGAAAATGCTCCGAGTGCGAAGAAAACTCTTTCTGATGCTTTGAGTGTGGAGAGTGCATATGGCACATACAACAAACCTCCCAAACTGATGGTGATTAAAGAATACAATAGATGGGCTAAAAGGTTTGAAGAGTGGCTAAAAGCATTTGCGTATCAAAGTTGGAAAAGCATGAAGAATTGTTTCAATATGGTAAGATCGGATTATGAAAATATAGCAGATACTGATGTAGAAAGTTTTGTTGCTGAAAAAAAGTGCATTGCATTGCTTCATCAGTCTGTGAGAGATGACATAATATCGTTGATTGAGTATACAAATTCGAAAGATCTATGGGAGAAACTGAGAGTGAAATGTGTGGGTAGTACTGAGATAGTTAAAAACAAAAAAAAATTAAGGAAAGAATTTGATTTGTTTGGATGTTTGAAAAATGAATCTGTGTCAAAGATGATCGAAAGATTCGGGCATTTGAAGATGGAGCTGGCAAGACATGGAATCATATATACTCAAGAAGAATTGGTTGACAAACTGTTTGACTCGCTGCCGGATGAGAAAGACTGGCAATACTTTGCTTTGATGCTGAAGAACACAATAAAATCAGAGGATCTGACGGTTGATCTGTTGATCGAAAGATTGGAGAGTCATGAACTGGAGATCAAGAAATCAAACAAAGTCAATCGTTCCTCATATCAGCAGAATGTTGAGTTTTATTACCGAGGAAGTATGATCCTGGAGAATGTGTCCCCTAAAACAGCTTTCTCAGCTGAAAGTTCTAACACGTCAAATCAAGAAAGTTCAAGCAGTGGTTTTCATGGTGGTTCATCGTCAACTACTTCAAGTCAATCAGTACCAAAGAATCTGTTTCAATGTAACATTGCTGTGGATCTAAAAAATGCTCAAAATTTCAGTGAAGAATCCGTAAAGCAACAAATGGTGTTTTTAGCATCTGTCCTAGAATCATACGAGAGCCTTGTGGCAGGCAAGATTGGAAACACTAACCTCACCAAGGAGGACTATGATCAGATCGACCCAGAAAAGATGGAGTTGATCGATATTATGTGGTGTATGGCTAGTGCGGTCAGACAAGCACAAAGGTTCATGGAGATTACAGGCAGACATTCTATCGGCGGACCTTCCACAAAACTTGGTTTTGATAAATCAAAGGTCACGTGCTTTAGATGTAAACAAAAGGGACATTTTAAACGTGAATGTCGAAACGCACCTGCTGATGATACTGCAAATCCATTCCTTGAAGATTACTACAAAAGAGCAATTTATCATCAGAACAAATCTGAACCTACCAGAATGAAGCAGCTAGAAGATACCCCCAAAGAAAAATCAAGAGCTCTTGCTGTTATTCATGATAACGAAGGTCTTGATTGGAGTGAACTGCTACCAGAAGAGGATGCAGTGGGCTATGCATTTATGACAAAGATTGTTCCTTTCAAAGACAACAGAACAGAAGAAGTAAAATTCATCAACAGAAGGATGCAAGCCCAATTCAGGATAAGTAGAATTTATCATACATACAATAAGAATCTAAAAAGGCGAATAAATTGGATGCTGATAGAGAATGTTACCTTGATCCCAAAGGAAACATTGCTGTTGATCCAGATTCTGTTAGTGTTGAAACTCTCACTGAGCAAATTGCAGCAGAAGAAGAAGCAAATCAGAGAATGTGGTGGGGAGGAGGAGAAGCTGAAGAAAAAGAAAAAGAAAAAGAGAAGGAGCTGCAGCCAAAGAAAAATGATGACGGGATTATTGACACGTCACAAGAATTCACAGCTGAAAATTTGAAGAAGATGGCTGACAAAGTGCTTGTTGCGAAAGAGCTAGAGGTAGTTTCTGGTTCTGGATCTGAGTCTAAAAGCAAGGTCAGTCAGAATGATGCAATCAATGAGTCAGGTAAGAAAATTAAAACTGAGAGCGACTGCAAAAATTGTATGAAAGACTGCAAGGTTTGTAGTACACTTGCTTACCTCAGCAGTAAAAAGACCGAAGAACTGATAGGAAGGGTCAGAGATGTTGAAGATCAGATCTTAAACCGTGATAAAATGTTAAAAGCTTCAAACGATCGATTAAAAGAATTGACTGAGAAAATTGAAAACGATAAAATTGACGTAGAAAGAATTAAGAAAGAAAATGAAAAATTAATTCTTGAAAACCGACAACTCTCAGAAAATTTTGAGAAGCTAAAACGAACGGTAAAAGATTCTGATGAAAGAAATGGTAAGACAAACAAAGAAAATGTTCAATTGTCAGAGGTTCTTAGGGTAAAAGAAGAACAAATCAACCAACAACTGGATGAGATTGCTATGTTGAAGCTTCAGTTTCAAGAAGCTAAAATTGAAAACGAATGCATCCAGTTGAAACTGAACAGTTACAACTCCGCAAGTTTTGTTCTTCAACATATTGTTCCTAAACCAATCGGGAAGAACAAAGCCGGTGAAGACATTTATTCGGACGGAACTGGGGTTGGGTATCATCAGGTTCCACCGCCAGTTTTAAACAATTTTTCAAAGAAAAAAATCCGGGTTGGTTAATGATGAAGAAGAAAATGAAGTTAAGCTTCCAGAATCAATTGATGTCACATTCACTTCATCTTCCGATGAAGATAGTGTCCAATCTGAAGTTGTGAAAAGCATGGTTGAAAATGTTTTAAAGTCTGAAAGTAACACTACTGAGGATGATGAATGCTGTTTGGACAAATATATTCCGAAATCAACATCCAAAAACAACTTAAGTGAAGAACCTAATCTTGTGATATACAAGATGGCGGGATCTGATAAGTTGTATTCGGATCGTGATTTTCCTTTGGAAAATGTGAATGTGAACAAATTGAAAAATGTGTTTAAACTTGTTGAAATTGATGTGTCTGAGATCGAAGGTTTGAAACGTTTTAAAAGGCAATTAAATTTTAAAAAAGATAAAGCTTACTATAAAAAACCTGTTGTACCGCCACGTTTTTCTAACAACAATCAAAACAATTGGTCGGGTGGTTATAAGGGTGGTAAGAATTATCAAAGAAGGAACTTTCAAAACAAGAAGTATGTTGAGAAAAAGGTGTTTGTAAAAAGCTCGAGTTCTCATTCCGAGCAAGAATCTGAGATTTTTTCAAAAACAAATGAAGAGTTTTTTGAAGAAAAGGCCTCACAGCTTCAGACTGAAGGCACAAGTCAGGTAGTTGATACTCGTACATGCTTTAAGTGTAACAAAGTTCGACACATTGCACGAAAGTGCACCAACTTAAAGCCTAAGTGTGAAGTTGTTGAGAATCAGAAAAAGATAGTTGATGCAAAAGGCAAAGCTCCAATAGTTGTTGAAAAGAAAGTTTTGAAAAATGATAACATCAAAATCAAAACTGTATCTGTAAAAAATGTGGTAACTAAAATTGACAAATTTTACAAACGGGTTGCTTCGCCTCAACAAGCATGGAAACCAAAATCAGTTGAAAAGAAATCAAGTTCTCCAAAACCAAAGGTTTCTGAGACGGAAAAACAATCATTCTCTACCATTTCGGTAAAGATGAATGTTCCTTTGGATTACTATGAGAAACTTGAGAAGAAGGATGTTCAAAAGAAAGACCAATCGTCTAGTCAACCTCCTAAAAATGATTTCTTTTTGTACAAAGAGGTTGAGATTGGATCTGAGGAGAGCTTAAAGATGAATGACAAGAATTTTCCGCCACTATACACTACAAAAACTCACCTCAAAGTCAAGCTACCTGAGTCAAAAGAGGCTTGGGTGGCATCAAAATCTAACTAAGTGTTTGTGATATGTGCAGGAGCTTCCAAGATCCGTTTCACGTTGGATTATGGATAGTGGAGCTTCTCGGCATATAACGGGGAAGAAAACCCTACTGTATGATGTTCAAGGGTTTAATGGAGGTTATGTGGGTTTTGCAGGTAATCAAGGTGGTCGAATAGTTGGTGAAGGAACTTTATCGAATGGTATCGTCACGTTTGAAAGAGTAAACTACATCGCCGAGCTTGAAAACAATCTTCTGAGTATTTCTCAGATATGTGATCGTATATATACAACGCACTTTACAGATAAGGAATGTTTGATTTTGAAACCAGGATTTGTTGTTCCCGAAGAGTGGGTTATCATGAGAGCACCTAGAGTCAATGATCTGTACGTGTTGGACATGAGTGTAGCAACTACTACCACGGGTCAGGCTCACTTTTTTATGTCAAGAGCAACGGAAAAAGAATCACATTTATGGCATCGAAAGATGGGCCATATTCACCTGCGAAAAATGAATCACCTAGTGCATAACGATTTAGTTATTGGTGTTCATGTGAAAGGTTTTCATCTTGAGGGGGAGTGCATTAGCTGTATCAAAGGCAAGCAAAAGAAGAAATCTCACCTTGGAAAGAAGGTTAACTCAGTCTCGAGACCGTTAGAGAGACTTCATATGGATCTTTTTGGTCCAGTAAACATCAAAAGCATAACTGGAGATCTCTAATGTCTAGTAGTAACAGATGATTACTCGAGATTTTCGTGGGTATCATTTCTGAAGTCAAAGGATGAGACATTTGAAAGATTGATGACGTTGTTCAGAAAAATTGAAAACTTGTACCAAACTCGAATCAGAAGAATCAGGAGTGACAACGGTACTGAGTTTAAGAACAACAAGATGGAAGAGTATTGTGATGAGAGAGGTATACTGCAAGAATTTAGTGCTCCTTACACTCCACAACAAAATGGAGTAGCTGAAAGAAAGAACAGGACGCTAAATGAAGCGGCTAGGACGATGCTTGCTGATTCGAAATTACCAATCAACTTTTGGGCAGAAGCAGTATCAGCCGCTTGCTATACACTCAACCAGGTTCTTACAGTGAAGAAATTCAACAAGACATGTTTCGAGCTGATCAACAACCGCAAACCTAACCTGAAGTATCTGGAACCGTTTGGGTCTCCCTGTACCGTTCTAGAACCTTATGGTAAATTTGGTGCAAAGAGCATTGAGGGAATTTTCGTGGGTTATGCAAGTCCATTAAAACGCGTCTTTGTTCCAAGTTTGAAGCGAATCATCGAAGCACATAATGTTGAGGGTAAAAGTTATACCATGCCACCTCAGAATCCCGGCGACTCATGGCGTTTCAATTATGATACTTTGTGGGATTCATTTGACATAGAAGAACCAGATTTCTTTGACGAGTTGGATATTCTGAGAGAATATGAAGAATCACAAGAAAGTTTCCCAGCTGAACCTTCTAGACAACAATATCGAGCTTCCAATGACGATGAAGCCGGTCCTAGTAAAGCTGGAGAACATGATGATATTCAGCAATCTCTTGACAATCAGACGGCAGTCAACGATAATCAAGAATCTGATGATAGACCTATATTTGATCATGGTGATTCAGATTCTGAGGGAGAGCAGATCCAGATATCAAGTCAAATAATTCCAGTCAGTGAACAAGGTGCAAATCAGAATGTCACAAATTTGGAAGGCGAGGTAGATGTTCCAGGCGAGGTGATGCCGAGAACTCTTTCGTACCATCCAGAAGAGCTGATTATTGGAGAATTACAATCAGGCGTTCGCACAAGACGTAAAATTGATCAAGGCCTTACTTGTTTTTATTCTATAGTTGCTCCGTTACAAACTGAGTTTTCACTTAGTTGTTTTATTTCGCAGATTGAGCCGCGAACATATAAGGAAGCACTAACTGAAGATTCTTGGGTCAACGCGATGCAAGAGGAGCTGAGTCAGTTTGAGAAGTTGGGTGTGTGGAAATTGGTAGACTTGCCTGATGGTCACAGGAAGATAAACACCAAGTGGGTGTTCAAGTGTAAGAGAGACGATCGAGGGGTTATTATTCATAACAAAGCTCGACTCGTCGTCCAGGGCTTTAGTCAGCAGAAGGGTATAGATTTCACTGAAGTGTATGCTTCGGTTGCTAGACTTGAAACGATCAGAATCTTCCTAGCATTTACATCTTAGAAAGGTTTTAAAGTTTTTCAGTTAGATGTGAAATCGGCGTTTCTCTATGGGAAGGTAAAAGATGAGGTATATGTCGGACAGCCACCGGGCTTCACCGACCCAATCCACAAGGACAAGGTCTATTTACTGGATAAAGCGTTGTATGGTTTACACCAGGCCCCGAGAGCCTGGTACGAGACATTGTCTCAACATTTACTTGCCAACAGCTTCATCCGTGGAAATGTGGATGCCACTCTCTTCACCAAAGAGGTCGACGGACATCTTCTGATAGTTCAAATATACGTGGACGACATCATATTTAGGTCAACAAATGAAAATTTATGCAAAAATTTCAAAAGAGTTATGAAGCAAAAAATTTGAAATGTCATCGATGGGTGAGATGAAATTCTTCTTGGGACTTCAGGTTGATCAACTGCCTAAGGGAATTTTCATACATCAGATGAAGTATGTTCATGATATCTTAGAGAAATTTGGGATGTCCGGGACTACTCCAGCTTCCACCCCTTTAGCAACGAATCATGGGATAAACCCTGATCTCACCGGAGAGAAGGTAGATGAAACGTTATATCGTTCCATGATCGGATCGCTGATGTACTTGACAGCTTCAAGACCCGATATTATGTATCCAACCTGCCTCGCAGCGCGGTTCAGTCAAGCCCCAGAGCTTCGCATATTACGCTACCTGAAAGGAACTACATCACTGGGGTTGTGGTATCCAAGAGAAGGCGAATTCACGCTCGAAGGGTATTCTGATTCTGATTTCGATTGCTGCAAAGTTAACGCTAAATCAACAACAGCAGGGTGGCAGTTTTTCGGACCACGATTGGTCACCTGGCAATGCAAGAAGCAGACCTCTGTAGCTTTATCCACATGTGAAGCCGAGTATGTATCTGCTAGCAGTTGCTACTATCAGATCTTGTAGATCCAGCAACAGATGCGAGACTACGGTTTGCAATTTCTTAACACCCCTATCTTTGTTGATAATGAGGCAGCTATAAACATCACTAAAAATCATGTTCATCACGCTAAAACAAAACACATTGAAATTCGTCATCATTTCATCCGAGATTGTTTCGAGAAGAAGTTGATACGAATTGAGAAAATCCACACTGATGAACAAAAAGCTGATTTACATACCAAAGCGTTTGATAAAATTCGTTTTCAATATTTGTTAAAATTGAATGGTATGAAGCTTTTATCGGTGTTGGAGGAGATTCTTAGCGTAGATGAAGGTACCACTGTACATGATGTTGAGAAGCAATCTGCAATGGTTTGTCGATTTTTAACTTGTTTTGGTATTTAGGGGGGGTAGGTTATTATATTTTCTGAAAATACAAAAACAGTAAAAAATTTCAAAAATCCAAAAACATGAGGTATTTTCAAAATACAAAAACAACAGAAAACCGGAAAAGAGCTTGTGTAAAAAGGGAAAATGATAGTACATTAGCTTAACAGTTACGGTATGCTAAAGAAATGTAAAGTTTAAAAGGGTTAAACCGTCTCGCTGATGATATGCCGATAGGTTTTTACACATTTAGTAAGTTTGTTCGGGATATAAACCTAAATCATTACTTGCTTATTTCGTGGGAAACACTACTTGGATATATAGGTAACCCCTGAAATCTTGTTTGAAGGACCCCTCTTTCTGAAATACTAGGTCTTTATACTCAGTGATATCTGGGGTATTATCCCGGGACTTCTGATATTGCGGAAGCAATGGCCTAGTCCCCGTATAATACTTTACTGTTGCTTGAAATAACAGCCTACCCTCAGCATAAAAATGATGAAACATTGAAAAATGCTAATCATGTGCTGTTGTAAAAAAGATCCTCTAAAGGGGACCCACTTAAAGTCGAAGCCGTCATCTCTCTGATTTTGCGGAAGCAATAGCCTGAGCTCTCATGGCCCTCGCATTTAACCCCTTACAGATATCATCTGTGGTATACTCACCTGTAAGACTGAATATTGGGATCTGGACACGGGAGTATATTCAAGAGGTGGGACATATGAATGAGTTTAAGTTTTTAATTCACCTAATTCGTATCCTAAACAGATTGAAATTTGTGTGAGAATTTAAGTGGATCAGTATATCGACAATCTAAGCGAATTGTTTAATTCTGAGTATGAAATCTAAGCTTAACGGTACTTGTGACTTGTCGACAGCTGATATGATTCCCTAACACGCTCACCAAAAATATGTTTGTAAATAGTTTACATTTACTGCATTTCATTTATGTTTAGCATTCTAGTATAGAAACTTTATTTAAAATTCAAAAAGATTTTTCATTTCTGCTTTATTTTTCCGACAAACCAAAGTGGAAAGCTGATCTTCAGATTCGCAATTTGAAGAAGATGCAGGAAGTTTCTGAGCTGGGCAGAAGAGTTGGTAGCTTATCATGTTAAACCGGTTAATAAAAAGTCAAAACAAGTTCATTAAGTTGAACTTGGTAGATAAATTGAGTACTCAGGGTCATTAACTTAGACCTGAATACTTAAGTGGATTACTAAAACTGATAAAAACAAGAAAAGATGTTAAAAGTCAATAGATTGTAATGTCAAATTCTTGAGAAGCAGGTAACAAGATCCCCATGGCAAAGAATGTATAAAGATTGAACCAGAATTCAAGCTCCAGCTTATTGAAAGGGGGAGTCTAACAGTTTCTGGATCAACATTCAAGGGGGAGTTTGAAGATTGTCAAAGTAAAGTTCAAGTGCTAGCTGCTGATGCTGTTAAAGTCAAAAGATTCAAGAGATCTGATCAAGAGGATTAGAAGTTAAAGAGATTGAAGGATGTTTTCAATGTCAAATTATTTGGAAAAAGAGACTAGACTGATCAAGAATGAAGACTCGATCCCAAAGACTTCGTCAACATCCAAGGGGGAGTCTGTTGGTGCACAAATGTCTGTTAACTTCGTCTTGTATCGTGTCGTGTGTCTAGATAGGATAGACCAGTGCTCAGCAGGATCAAAATTAGGGTTTGTGTGTGATTGTGTGATTTCACACGAAATAGAACTAAGCTATTTCGTACGAAATAGATCATTGCTATTTCGCACGAAATAGCAAGTGCCTATTTCATACGAAATTACAACACCTATAAATAGCTGAGTGGTTGATTCATTTGTAACGTTCGAGAATTCAGAGCCGAGGTGCTGCCAGTTTGTCAAACGATCAGGATTGCTTTGAAATCAATAATAAAGGATAATTAAGAGGAATCAAGCTGTTTCACGTCTATATCACTGATTCCGCCTTTGATATGGATCTTAAACTCTTCTGATTGACTCGTTGGGGTCACATGATGATCCAACAACATTGTTAACCGTTTTTACTGATTGAGTATATCAGTTTGGATAATTTACACTAAACGGAGTATATAGAATAATAGATTAAAACAACTCATATCCATAATGTAAGTAATAAAAAAATAGTTTCAGCCATGCTAGTGTCGCAGTCCAACCAGTGATAGCCCAAGTATCCCGATGCTTTAGTGTTTACCCAAGACTCAAGGTTTACTATAATCCTCCTAACAATACCCCCGAGAATAATGGGGAGGTGCATCTCCTATAGCGCTACTATTGTTAAGGCGGAACTACACACTCTGGATTAAACGTCACATAGCACAAAGAATCAAGAATCAAGAATCACAAGTTTCACGTACACATAGGATAGAGTTTAGATTCAAAAATATCAAGTTTCTTAGTTTATAGAATACATGTTACATCCCAAAGTTTAGAACAAAAAAGGGATCGAGTATACTCACGGTGATTGCTTAACAGTTAAGACCGTTATTTGATCAAAGGGAGCTCTTTTAGTATTAGCCTGATTAGTTTACAATTGGTAAGAATTTGGCAGAATAACGAGATTCAAGCCAAGTGTCGGATCAGTCATCTTGATCGGATGGTTGTCCGATCAGATGGGCATCCGATCGGATTGCCATTCGATTGAGATGGCATGGGTGTGAGTGGGACGGATGACTATCCGATCGGATGGCTATCCGATAGGATTGCACTCGATTCAAGAGTCAAGTTTCAAATTGCTGTTAAGTGTTTTGGTCACTTTGATCGGATGGCTATCTGATCGGATGGCTATCCGATCAGATTGCCATTCGATCAAGGACCCCATTGTTTCAAGTTTCTGCAAAAGTTTACAAGTGTTGAAAGATTGTGAGACAAGTGTCACCTGATCGAGTGGCTGTTCGATCGGATGGCTATCCGATCAGATTGCCAGTCAATCGAGTAGTCCTCGTCTTGTTTATAATTTTGTAAAGTTTCTAAGTTTCTGGTTTAACGATGACGGCACGGTACGTATTGAGACAACGGTAAAGTCATCAACCTACGACCGTTCTGATCGGATGGGAATTATCCCTGTCCGATCAGTCGTCTGTTCACAATGAGTTTATGTCGGAATCCGTATTCCAACCGTCTTTTCCAGCAACAACCCGTTTCCAAGCCGACTCCATACCAATAATCAAGTCTACAGTCCGTTTAGGTTCGGATCTCACCGTTTTATGTAAAAGTTCAAGAAAAGATGAAGATAAACATAGGTTTTAGTTTGAAAAAGTTTAGATCTAGCATAGGTTTAGTGTAAAACGTATGAAATTCCTTAGATCTGAGCTAAATCTTGACTAGAATGACATCATACAACAGTTTGGTACAACCACCATGATGATATCACCTTCAAGAGCTCAAATCTTAGAGATTTCACGATGAAAATTGAGATTTCAAAGGAGAATCTCGTAGAGAATGAAGTGTAGATCAAGAATGTACAAGAATCTAGTGTAAAACATACCGAAACCGCCGAGAAAATGAAGAAAAGTGCGGAAAAGAGGGAGAGCGTGCGTCTGGGTCGAGTGAGGCTGTCACATCAGTGAAGGACTAATATGACAGGCCTATTTATAGTGTGTGAGGGAAACTAAGGCGGAGTGCACAGATAGGATGGCGAGTCGATCGAGTGGCCATCCGATCGGTTGGTCATCCGATCGGATTGCTATCCGATCGGATGGTCATCCGATCGGATTGCCACTTGGTCAATCCTACCCTTTCCGTGTTCCCGTCTTTGCTTCAATTTGCGAGTTAGATTAAGCGTTGCGTATTATTTGGTAAAAGTATCACATAACTAGATTACATCTTAAACACCAAAAGTTTCCAAGTTCAATAGATTCCGCCGGTGACAAGACACCAGTCTCTCGTTCAACCAGGAATCAAGTTTTATGAGTGTCAAGAGTCAAGCACCAATTAAGTATCAAGAATCAAGAGTTAGTATTAAGAATCATAGAATCAAGTCTCATAGAATCATAGTTTCCAAGTATCAAGTGTCAAGAATCTAGAGTTAAGCATCAAGAATCATAGTTTAAGTATCAAGGATCAAGATTCTAGCATCATATTATGACAAACGTAAAAAATTCAGGTATCCGTATAATTAATTAACCATGATTAGTGCTTAATGACTGTGCTGAATTGCAATTAACTGCTTTCTGATTACTACTGTATACATACATGTGCATCATACATTGTTTAATGTCATGCCATTATTGCATGAAAGCTTTATTGCCTCAAATGATGCATTAAGTACAGTTAGCACAGTTGTCTGATAAATCAGGAAAATGCTGACAGAACTCAGCACATAGACAGACAGTACATTGCACTAGTATAGTGTCTAAGAAAGTAAGGATCACAAAACTGCCTTTCTAGTAATAGTTTAAGTGCCGGAAAGTGCCTAAAACTCACCCAAAGTGCTGAATTCAGCAAAATTCAGCAAAAATCAGCATTTTAACAATCTAATTTTATGCAGAAATATGGTTAAATGGTCCTGAATGCTTTCCTAAGTGTTGGGAATCAAAAGTGTCACAAAAAGTTACATAAAGCACACTAAACTGCAATGTTTAGCACTTTAACAAACCGGTAACCAACCGAACAACCAGACACAACCCGAAACATCAAATTTACCCTAGAAGCACTTTTTTAACATTACCAAGCTAGTTATGCTCCCCGAACATCATAACATATAATAAATATCTAGTAACTAGAATAACTAACTAGATACTTGGTTTTTAACCTTAAACTAACAAATATAGTTTCACAATCGCGGCGGAATCGTCGGGGAGTGTTGTAACAGAATCATTGTTTCAAAACACACGGAAATTTGAAGTTTCGTTTTATTAAACATTAAATATTTACATCGTCTGGAAATCTAAATAAACAAGTTTAACATAGTCTATCATTGTTATTAAGTCACTAAGGCCTCGTCCAGTCCTATGTGAGCATGCATCCTAGCAATCAACATCATTCAACAACTGCTGAAACTGTTGATGCATGAAATGTCTGTTGACTGCGTCTACAAAAAGTCTGAAGTCAAGATTAGTCAACAGGGGGTCAAAATGTAAATATTATGAAATATAGAAGTAGGTTCGCTTTTATGTCATTGTATAGTGTGGTCCGCTCATTGGTACTTAGTGTGGTCCGCTTATAGTGCATTGATGTAGGTCCGCTCATATGGCATGTCATATGAGCGAACCCACATGTCTATATATAGGGGAGTCATCTGAGCGGTCCAGGTAGATGTATGTGTGTGCTTGAGAGCCGAAACTCTGTCAAAATTTCATCAGAAAGCAATAAAAAGATAGGAATTGAAAGGATATGCTGTTGTAACTTCATATATGTTGATTTCGCTTTCATACAAGAAGATGAGCTACTCTGACTGACTTTTCGGGTCAAAGAACGGTCCAACAAGTGGTATCAGAGCTTCAGGACGAGGAGTTCATACTACATCAGCTGATTCGACACTATTATCTCATTTCTACACTATTTCTCTTTTATTTTTTTCGGATTATACAAGTTCCTACGGACAGAATGATCTGAAGTTCAAGCATATTGAGCGAAATTATCTGTTAATCAATCCGTAATAATATCAGACCTTAAAACAAAGTAAAAATCAATCAATTTTATCAAAAACGCGATCGGTTCACGAACAGAATTTTCAAACTCAGATCTGGAACGAATTTGTGGTCAAAATTGATCATATTACATAGCATTGTGATCGGAATTAAGAGTAGATCATTCCTTGAAAGTATCAGATTGTAATTCGAACTAAAAATGGTCAAAATCGGTTAAAAACTGTGGTCCGCTTTTTCGGTCATCGCGAGTTTTGGTTCGCTCTTTCAGACAATCTTACTGTCAGGTTCGCTTGAACGGACACAGTTGGTTCGCTTATCTGACATTTGACTGGTCCGCTCAAACGGACACTATCTGGTCCGCTCGAACGATCATTACTTGGTTCGCTCGAACGAACAAGTCTGGTCCGCTCGAACAGACATTGTCTGGTTCACTTTTAATACATTTTCTGGTTCGCTTATATGAACCTGTTTGGTCCGCTTATCTATCACGTGCACAGATTGATTCGCTTTTGTGGTTCTGTTTTTCAAAAATCTCGAAAATTTTTCTAAGTGTTGATTGATTTTGCAGGAACGATCAAAATGGATGATATTTTCATGAATCCCTTCAGCGATATGTATGCTTTCACGGGTAGTTCAGGAAACAATGATACTTCTTCAAGCAATGCAAACAAAAGTCCACCGAAAGAAAGAAAGAAGGAAGCTTGGGAGTCCGAAAGTGCATTTGGAACATTTAACAAACCTCCTAAGCTGATGCCTATAGAAGATTACAGCAGGTGGGCAACAAAGTTCGAAGATTGGTTGATGGCATTTGCTTTTCCTAGCTGGAAGAGTATGAAGAATGGTTATGCCGAAGGAAAGAAGAATGGTGAAGCATTAAGATCAGCTGAAGAGATTGAGAGTTTTGTGGCCGAGCAAAAATATGTGGCATTATTGTTTCAATCGGTGCGTGAAGACATCATTTCGCTGATAGATTACTCCAATTCTAAAGACTTATGGGAAAAACTCGAAAAGAAGTGTCTTGGAAGCAAAGAGATTGTAAAAAATAAAAATAAACTTCTTAGGAAAGAGTTTGATATGTTTGGTTGTCTTAAAAATGAATCGGTGTGTAAAATGATTGAAAGGTTCGGTCATCTGAAACTGGAGCTTGCTCGACACAAGATCACGTATACTGATGAAGAACTTGTTGATAAACTGTTTGATTCATTACCAGACGAAGTAGATTGGAGATATTACGCGCTGATGTTGAAAAACACTATTGCTCCAGAAGATTTGACTCCAGATGTGTTGATTGAAAGACTGGAAAGTCATGAGCTAGAGCTGAAGAAAACATTTAAAGTTAATAATTCATCTTATCAGCAAAATCTGGATCTGTACTATCCAAAAAGTTTGATCCCGAAAGCTACTTCTCCAAAAACTGCATTTTCTGCTGAGAATGTTTCTCTAGCAAGCAAAGAAAGTCAAAGCAATTCAAGCAGCGGAAGCCATAGTGGTTATCACAGTGGATCTACGTCTTCTACAAATCGTTCTGATGCGAAGTTTTCTTGCAATATCACGATAGATCTGAAGAACGCACAGAATTTTGATGAGGAGTCGGCCAAGCAACAAATGGTCTTTCTGGCGTCTGTTTTGGAATCCTACGAAGGGTTGGTGGCTGGAAAAATCGGGAATACAAATATGACGAAAGAAGACTACGATCAGATAGACCCTGAAGAAATGGAGCTGATCGACATTCGTTGGGCAATGGCAAGTGCAGTTCGACGTGCACAACGCTTCATGGAGATTACAGGGAGAAAAACGATCGGTGGTCCATCTACAAAACTGGGGTTCGACAAATCAAAAGTGACATGTTTTAAATGTAAGCAGAAGGGTCATTTCAAACGGGAATGCAGGAATGCGTATGCTGATGAGTCAGAGAATCCGTTTCGAGATGATTATTACAAAAAGGCAATCTACCATCAGAATAAATCCGAGCCGCCTAGATTGAAGCAGTCTGAAGATAACAGAGACAAATCAAGGGCTCTTGCTGTGATTTATGATGATGAGGGGTATGATTGGAGTAAGGAAGTTCTACCGGAAGAAGATGCGGTGGGTTACGCATTCATGGCAAGCAATGATGAACCCATTAAGTGGAAAGATGATCGTACTGAGGAACAGAAGTATAAATACCGGAAGATGATTGCTGAAAACAAGATTATCAGACTTTCTGGTATCTTTCTGGAAGCTAGAAGAGCAAACAGATGGGATCCAGATAGAGAGTGCTATCTTGATAGGTATGGCAACATTGCGATTGATGACAAAACGCTAGATATCGAAGCCATCATCAAGGAGTACAAAGAAGAAGATGAATACTCGCAGCACAAGTGGTGGGGAACACCAACTGAGAAGATGATTGAAGAAGCGAAAGAGAAAGAGAGAAAGGAGAAAGAGGAGAAAGAGAAGAAAGAAGAGCAGGTTGATACAGGCTTAATTGATACTACGCAAGAGTTGACAGCTGAGAACCTGGGAAAGATGGCTGACAAAGTGCTAGCTGCAAGAGCACTTGAGGTAGATCCTAATTCTGTTACTGAGTCAAAGGGGTCGGTCAGTCAAAGTGTGTCAACAAATGCGTCAGGTAACAAGATTGATGGGAATGCTGACTGCAAAAATTGCACCAAACAATGCAATTTTTGTAGCACTGTCACGTATCTTAACAATGAGAAAATTCAGAATCTGACAACAAAGGTTAGAAATGTTGAAGATCAGATTCTCGATCGTGACAAAACTGTAAAAGCTTCAACTGAACGGATCAAAGAATTAACGGCTCAAATTGAAAATGATAAAACTGAACGTGAGAAAATAAAATCTGAAAATGAAAAGTTAATTCTTGAAAACCGTCAGATTTCTGAAAAGTTTGAGAAATTGAAAAACATTGTCAAAGATAGTGATGATCTTAATGGCAAAACATTTAAAGAAAATGAACATCTAAGAGCTGTTTTGAGATTAAAAGAAGAATCGATTAATGAACAACTGGATCAAATTGCTAAACTGAAACTTAAAGTTCAAGAAGCTGAAATTGAGAATGAACGAATCCAGTTGAAGCTTAACAGCTATAAATCAGCAAGCTTTGTTTTGCAGCATATTGTTCCTAAACCTATAGGGAAAAACAAAGATGGCGAGGATGTGTTTTCTGATGGAACGGGTGTAGGTTTTCACAAAGTTCCACCGCCAATTTTAGACAACTACACGAAAAAGCAGTCTAGTTTGGTGGAAATTGAGGAAGAAAGTGGAGTTAAACTTCCAGAGAACATTGATGTCATGTTTACGTCTTCCAATGACGATAGTGTCCAAAATGATATTGTAAAAGGTGTTGTTGAAAATGTACTAAAAATGGATAGTGACACTACTGAGGAAGATGGGTGTTTCTTGGACAAGTACATTCAGAAATCAAAATCCAAAAACAACTTACGTGAGGAACCGGGTCTTGTGATGTACAAGATGGCTGGATCTGATAAGTTGTATTCGGATTCTGAGTTTCCGATTGAGAATGTTAATGTGAACAAATTGACAAATGTTTTCAAGTTGGTTGAAGTTGAGTTGTCAGAAGTGAACAAGTTCAGTCAAACAAAGAGAAAAATGAGTTTTGAGAAAGATAAATCATACTACAAGAAATCTATTAATTCACCATGTTTTTATAATAACAATCGAAACAATTGGTCGGGTGGTTATCAGGGTGGTAGGAGTTATCAGAAAAAGAGTTTTCAAAACAAGAGGTTTGCTGAAAAGAAGGTGTTTGTGAACAGCTCAAGTTCACTTGCTGATGAAGAAAATGAGATTTTTTCAAAATCGAATGAAGAGTTCTTTGAGAAAAAGCTTCACAGTATCAGTCTGAAGGCACAAGTCGAGTTATTGATACTCGAACATGTTTCAGATGTAACCAAGTTGGTCACATTGCACGAAAGTGTATCAATGTGAAGCCTAAGACTGAAACTGTGAAGATTCAACAGAAGAAAGTTGATATGAAGGGTAAAGCACCATTCATTGTTGAGAAAAAGCATATGAAAAATGACAACATCAAAGTGAAAAATGAACCTGTAAAGAAAGTGGTAACTAAAAATGACAAGTTTTACAAGAGGGTTGCATTATCTCAACAAGTTTGGAAACCAAAAACTGAAATGAAAATTTCAACTTCTGAAGTGAAAAAGGCTGAAGAATCAATTTCGGTTGATTATGATGCAAATTTTCCACCTTTGAAGGCTGAAAATTTCAAAATTCAAATTGCGAGAGTCAAGGTTACACCTAAGGCTGATGAGGCCTGGGTGGACACCATGTTCGAATAAGCAGTTTGAATGGCCGGAGCTTCCTGGATCGCGAAGCATGAATCGACATCTTTATTGAAATGTTTTAAAATCAACTTGTGGTATGTGCAGGATCTTCCAAGAGCCATTTCAAGATGGATCATGGATAGTGGCGCATCTCGACATATGACAGGAAAAACTGCATTACTGTATGATGTGAAGAATATCAATGGTGGTTATGTGGGATTTGCAGGTCATGAAGGTGGTAGAATTGTTGGTGAAGGAACGTTATCCAATGGGAATGTAACGTTTGAGAGAGTTAACTACATCACTGAGCTGGAGAACAATCTGCTTAGTATCTCGCAGATTTGTGACAATCAGTATACTACTCACTTCACTGATAAAGAATGTTTGATTTTGAAACCTGGTTTTGTTATTCCTGAAGAATGGATTATTATGAGGGCACCTAGAGTGAATGATTTATATGTGTTAGATATGTCTGTAGCAACTACAACTACTGGTCAAGCACATTGTTTCGTGTCTAGAGCAACTGAGAAAGAATCAAGATTGTGGCACCGAAAGATGGGGCATATACATCTTAGGAAGATGAATCACTTGGTGCACAATGATTTGGTATTGGGAGTTAATATCAAAGGTTTTCATCTGGAAGGGGAGTGCATTAGCTGCATCAAAGGCAAGCAGAAGAAAAAGTCACACCCTACAAAGCAAGTCAATTCAGTTTCGAGACCTCTGGAAAGACTTCACATGGATTTGTTTGGTCCGGTGAATGTCAAAAGTATTACAGGAGATTACTATTGTTTGGTCGTTACTGATGATTATTCCAGATTTTCGTGGGTTTCTTTCTTGAAGACGAAAGATGAAACATTTGACAGTTTGATGGGGCTGTTCAGAAAGATTGAGAATTTGTACCAAAGGCGTATCAAGTGAATTCGAAGTGACAATGGTACTGAATTCAAGAACAGTAAGATGGAAGAATTTTGTGATGAAAGAGGTATTTTGCATGAGTTTAGTGCTCCGTACACTCCGCAGCAGAATGGAGTCGCAGAACGCAAAAACCGGACACTAATCGAGACGGCTAGAACTATGCTCGCAGATTCAAAGTTACCGATAAATTTTTGGGCTGAAGCTGTTTCCGCCGCATGCTATACGCTCAACAGGGTTCTTACTGTCAAGAAGTTCAACAAAACATGCTTTGAGCTAATCAATAATCGCAAACCGAATTTGAAGTATCTAGAACCGTTCGGGTCACCTTGTACGGTTATAGAGCCTTTTGGGAAGTTTGGTCCGAAGTGCATTGAGGGAATATTTGTTGGTTATGCAAATCCGTTGCGACGTGTCTTCGTTCCAAGTGAAAAGCGGATTATTGAAGCTGCAAATGTTGAATGTCAAGGTTATACTATGCCGCCGCAGAATCCTGGTGATTCATGGCGTTATCATTATGACAAACTTTGGGATTCGTTTGACATGAGAGAAGAATCAGAGGATGATGAAGATTTCTTTGATGAGTTGGATATTTTGCGTGAATATGAGTCGCAGTTAAGGTTCCCAGCTGAGTATTCAAGAAGACCACGGGAAACTTCAAATGACGATGAAGCAGGTCCAAGTAATGCTGGTGAACATGATGATGTCCAACAGAATGAAGTTGCTCAGGATAATCAGTCGGCTCAGAATGATAATCTAGAAGCTGAAAACATGCCAGTCTTTGATCATGGTGATTCAGATTCTGAGGGGGAGCAAATTCAGATTTCAAGTCAAACAAACCAAGTTGGTGAACAAGATGCAGAGCAGAATGTTACTAATCTGGAGGGAAATGTAGATGTTCCAAGCGAAGTGATGCCGCGAACTTTTTCATATCATCCAGAGGAGTTGATCATAGGAGAATTGTAGACAGGCGTTCGCACTCGAAATCAGATTGATAAAGGGCTTACATGTTTTTATACAAAAGTTGCTTCTTTGCAAACTGAATTCTCATTAAGTTGTTTTATCTCACAGGTTGCGCCAAGAACTTACAAAGAGGCGCTTACTGAAGACTCTTGGGTCAATGCAATGCAGGAGGAACTTAGTCAATTCAAGAAATTGGGAGTGTGGAAGTTAGTTGATTTGCCAGATGGTCAGAGAAAGATTAACACTAAGTGGGTGTTTAAGTGTAAGAGGGACGATAGAGGAGTTGTCGTAAGGAACAAAGCTCGACTCGTTGTTCAGGGATTTAGTCAACAGGAGGGAATTGATTTTACCGAAGTCTATGCTCCTGTAGCAAGACTAGAGGCAATCAGAATTTTCCTAGCATTTGCGTCTTGGAAGAACTTCAAAGTTTATCAGTTGGATGTTAAATCGGCGTTTCTTTACGGGAAGGTTAAAGAGGAGGTTTATGTTGGTCAGCCGCCGGGCTTTACCGATCCAATCCACAAAAACAAGGTCTACTTATTGGACAAAGCGCTGTATGGTTTACACCAGGCTCCGAGAGCTTGGTACGAGACTTTGTCTCAACACCTACTAGCCAACAAGTTCATTCGTGGAAAAGTGGATGCCACTCTCTTCACTAAAGAGGTCGATGGTCATCTTCTGATAGTTCAGATTTATGTGGACGATATAATCTTTGGGTCGACAAATGAAAATCTATGCAAAGATTTTGAATTAGTGATGAAGCAGAAATTTGAAATGTCATCAATGGGGGAGATGAAATTCTTTCTGGGTTTACAAGTTGAACAACTTCCTGAGGGAATTTTCATTCATCAGTCAAAGTATGTTCATGATATTCTAGAGAAATTTGGGATGTCAAGTTCTACTCCAGCTGCTACCCCACTTGCAACAAATCATGGGATTCACCCAGATCTCACCGGAGACAGGGCTGATGAAACTTTTTATCGATCCATGATAGGTTCTTTAATGTACCTAACTGCTTCACGTCCTGATATAATGTACCCAACGTGCCTCGCAGCAAGATTTCAGTCTAACCCGAGAGCATCGCATATGATCATTGTGAAGAGGATATTGCGCTACCTAAAAGGAACTCCTTCATTGGGGTTGTGGTATCCTAGGAAAGGTGATTTTACGCTCGAAGGGTATTCCGACAACAGATGCGCGACTACGGTTTGCAGTTTCTTAACACACCTTTTTTTGTTGATAATGAGGCCGCTATAAATATAACAAAGAATCCAGTACATCACGCTAAAACTAAACACATAGAAATTCGTCATCACTTTATTCGTGATTGCTTTGAGAAAAAGTTGATACGAATTGAGAAAATCCACACTGACGAACAGAAAGCTGATTTACATACCAAAGTTTTTGATAAAAATCGGTTTCAATATTTGTTAAAACTGAATGGTATGAAGCTTCTGTCGGTGTCGGATGGCATAATTGGCGTTGATGAGAGTACTGTTGCGGATGAAGACGAGAAACAATCTGCAATGGTTTGTCGAATTTTTACTTGTTTTGGTATTTAGGGGGAGTAGATGTTTGTACATAGTTATTTTCAGAAAATACAAAAACAATAAAAAATGCAAAAATACAAAAACATGATAAAATCTGAAAAAGAGCTTGTGTATATAGGGAAAATGATAGTACATCAGCTAGACGATTACAGTATGCTAAAGATTTGAAAAGTATAAAAAGAGTTAAACAATCTTACTGATGATGTGTCGATAGGTTTTCGCACATTTAGTAGATTTATTCGGGATATAAACCTAAAATTCAAACTTGTGAATTCGTGGGGAACACTACTTGGATATATAGGTAACCCCTGAAATCTCGTTTGAAAGGTCTCTTAATTTGATATACTAGGTCTTTATACTCAATGATGTCTGGGGTATTATTCCGGGACTTCTGCTGAACGATGGTTCTGACCTAGTCCTTGGCTAATACTTGCTGCAATGCTTGAAACACAGCACTAAACCCTCAGCATGCTGAAACAATAAAATTGATATATGCTGCTGTTGTAAGCAAAATGATCCTCTAAAGGGGACACACCGAAAAGTCGAAGCTGATATCTCTCTGCGTATACGGAAGTATCGACCTGAGATCCCTCGGCCCTCGCATACCTAAATTATATACAGATATCATTGTAGTATACTCACCTGTAAGACTGATTATTGGGATTCTGGATACGGGAGTATATTCAAGAGGTGGGACACATGAATGATCTAAGTTCTTAATTTATCTAAATCGTATCCTGAGTAAATTGAAATTTGTGTGAGAATTTAAGATGGATCAGTATATCGACAATCGAGGTGAATTTTTTAAATCTAAGTATGTAATGTAGCTTAACGGTACTTGTAATTTGTCTGAAAAGCTGATATGATTCCCTGACACGCTCACCAAAAATATGTTTGTAAATAGTTTACTTTGTATAATTTTTGCAATTTAAGTTTTCTGTATTTCATTTCTTAGTTTAGATCACTATATAAAATCCAAAAAGATTTTACATTTCTACTTTATTTTCCGACAAACCAAAGTGGAGAGTTGATTGTTGGATTCTTAGATGTTTGAAGCAGATGCAGGAGATTCTGGACTGAAGAATGAGGAGAGCTTATCTTGATAGAGTTTGATTTATTGAATAGTCAAAAACAAGTTCATTAACTTGATACTTGTTATTTTCAGAAATTGTTTGAAATTGTTGTTTTAAATCAGTTTGTTTCGTCAAATGATCAACCAAGGTCATCAAAATTGGACTTGGTAGATTAATTGAGTAATTAGGGTCATTAACTTGGACCTGAATACTTGAGTGGATTGCTATAACTGATTGATTTTGTGATTTAATGTTGAAAAGATAGATTGTAATGTTTGTTGGTTGAGTAACAGGTTTAAACTTCATTATTCCCAAAGGAAGTTATTTGTCAAAGCTTGAACCAGATACCTTAGATTCTAGCATATCGAGAGGGGGAGTCTGTGAAAGGGGGAGTCTGGATCAATAGTCAAAGGGGAGTTTGAAGATGAAGCAAGATTGTGAACTTGTGAAAAATGCTTATGTGGAATAGACAGAGTTAAGAAAAAGACTAAGACTGAAGACTACGGATCTGAAGATACGTAAAGACTACGTCAACATTCAAGGGGGAGTCTGTTGATGCATGAAATGTCTGTTGACTGCGTCTACAAAAAGTCTGAAGTCAAGATTAGTCAACAGGGGGTCAAAATGTAAATATTATGAAATATAGAAGTAGGTTCGCTTTTATGTCATTGTATAGTGTGGTCCGCTCATAGGTACTTAGTGTGGTCCGCTTATAGTGCATTGATGTAGGTCCGCTCATATGGCATGTCATATGAGCGAACCCACATGTCTATATATAGGGGAGTCATCTGAGCGGTCCAGGTAGATGTATGTGTGTGCTTGAGAGCCGAAACTCTGTCAAAATTTCATCAGAAAGCAATAAAAAGATAGGAATTGAAAGGATATCCTGTTGTAACTTCATATATGTTGATTCCGCCTTCATACATGAAGATGAGCTACTCTGACTGACTTTTCGGGTCAAAGAACGGTCCAACAGAAACATATGTGAAAACAAAGTCAGCAAATAAACGTTGGCGAGTACATAGGTTTTTGAGAGTGTCGGATTCATAGCTAGTTTACATGTTGCAATACTTAATTAAAAACCTTGTTTTGAAAAGTATAGTATTGCGACATAATTAACCAACTTAAATCAAGTTGGTTATAATTGTAAAATCTCGTAGCCATGATTCTTAACCTAAAACATTTATTTAATTAAATCAAATTGTAAAACATCTCGTAAAAACTTGTTAATAAATCTCGTTAATAAAATTCTTATGGTTTATATCATTTCGAAAACCTCGTTTGTGTGACATTGTTTCAAAATCGTTTACCCAAGTGAACTAAATAACGCCACGGTATGTAATATGATGAAAACACTTATATATAGGAAGTACCAGCGGCGTATCCACCATGCTTTCATCACATTACACCCGTCCCGTTATCTAAACACTATCCAAAAACCAATCGTTTACCCAAATCGTTTAATTCGTTAAATATCGCTTTAGTCGTTTTAATCATCTCGTTTTAAATTGTGAAAATTACTTTTGATCGTCTCGCTAATAACATCCAAACCTTCGCAACTCGCCTATCGCTTCTCGCATTAATAAACCACCAAAGGGTAAATTAACAATCACAGATTCAGTCGTTACCCACCTAACCCACACATAACCATGGGTGCAGTCTGATAACGGGATTTGTAAGATCCTATGGTACCATACCCTAATACTGGCCGGTTCGGCCAAACTAATGAATGTTATTCGTTATGTAAATACAACCAACAAGTTTGTTTACTTTATCAAAATCGTTATTAATTTTGTATAAACCATATCATTTAATTTTGAAACCATCGTTAAAACCTCAAAAACATTTAGCACATATGAATCACCCCAAAACAATTGAAAACAGTAAAATAGGGGAACTATATACTCACCTGAGAATGCATATAAGTCTTGAAGAACAACCAAGCAAAGCTAGAGGGAGCACGGAATCAATCGGCAACCTAATAACTATATAAATAAACCGGACCTAAGTCGGAAGATCGGATAGGATGAGGTTTTGTAAACCAAATGAGTATTGGAACTCATATGACATGGTTTAACAAAGTCTACATTCTAAATTGAAACCTAACCTAACCTAAGTGCTTTCGACCCATTGCGACCCATTAAGGTAGCTTACGCTACTTTAACGCGTCGTTCACGCAAAGCGCGTTCGAGACGTCTAAATAGTCCTATGACAAGTATTATATGCCTAAACATGTTGCATAATCAATTAAGTGACAAAAGTTTGTGTTACATATGCTTAATTACCAATTATGCATGAAAAGGTCATTTTGGTCATTTACCTAAGGCATATAAACTACCCATCATACAACTAATTAAACCTAAGTGACCATAAGGTATAACCTCAGAAGGCTATTCCCTATACAACTATGGTCACTAAACATGCTTGTTCGGATCCTAATGATCGACCAAACGGGTCGAGTTCGAAAGTCTAAGCGGTTGTTTAGTCCGCTTGACCTACGACAATACACAAGCACTAAACTAAAAAGTGACGAGCTAAACATGCTAAAACATGTTTAGTTAAGTTAGAAAACAGGTTTTGGTATCAAAACAAACGGTTTTGATACCCAAGAGTAGTTTGGTTACAAAATACACGAGAATACGCATTTTGGCCGAAACTACGACTCGTCACTAAGCCTAGATAACGTGGTAATCAATAGGTATAGTCACTAGGGACAATAACCATCGTGATTACGCTCACGTTATGAAGTTCAAACGAACTTCGCATTGACCATAAATTGGTCAGTGCAGAAAGTCAAACGTAATTTGACTTTTAAGCTAAAAACGCATAAAAAGAACGAAGGAATACTTACAACGGGTCCAAGCAAGATTGATTTTCCAAGTATTCTCAGGTATGAAGTGGTTAGCACTTCAACTTAGAGAAATCTCAAAAAAATCAAGTAGGTTTTGAGAATGAATGGTGGGGGTATTTATAGATCTGGCACAACCGTTAGGATCATTTATTGGGAAATGAACTTTGATCTGGACCGTACACCTCATGTGCATAGATTTGCAATACTAGGGGTGCCCCAAAACAAGCCAACGGTATTGAAAATGTTACAAAATAGACTACCAAGTTCAACCCCATTGCGGAAAAATGCAGAAAATCAAATTTCTGTCCAGATTAGTCACTCGCGCCGCACCACGGGATAGGCAGCAGGTGGTGGCGCAACGCCAGCATGTGCCCAGGTCCAAACTTTTTGCCAAAATGCCAGAAATGGTCCCTGCACATGTTTAAGGCCTTTTTCGATGTGTTTAAGCCCCGTTAACCCCATTTCAAGGCTCTAAAATGAAGTTAAAGTATAGGGAACTCAAAAAATGCTCAAAAACATCTTGGTTGTCTGTTCGTTTGGTCGTACGGTTGCGTTGTTCGGTTAATTACGACGGAAATCATAACGAACGCAAAAACGATCCAAATTACGTGATGAATGGAATTTTATCAAGCCAATCACTAAAATAAAATATTTTAATGATAACATAAATTTTTGGATATCCGGTTATATTCAGAACGTAAGATATGTGCGAAAATGCAAACTTGTGCACTTTTTGACGCTTTTAGTCCCTATTGATCAATAAAGTTTATTTTAGCATACCGAACCCCTCAAAGCCTATTTCTAAGATATGTAAAGGATATTTAGGGTATTTTTAACTTATGATCAAGTTCCGTAATGTTCGTTACTATACAAATCGGTATAGTTTCACAGTTTGACACAACTAGTCCCTGCGATCGAACAAACTTGATTTCGACACACCAAACCATCCAAAACTTATTTCTAAGTTATGTAAAGGTTATTTAAGGTATGTTGAGCCTATGTCACTATCCCGGAGTGTTTTTCGCACTAAACTAATTACGTTTACACATCAGTTTGCGTATAACTTTCCAGAAAGCGATTTAGAGCTCGAAATCGAACAAGAATTGATATGTGCAAATGATACACATATTTAAACAAATCCTAAGTATGAAACACAATATTTCATTGGTTAGGCATTTGTTTGATTGCCGTGGAAGCACAAATGTCACAGCCTCCCCTACTTCAGGAAATTTCGTCCCGAAATTTATTTAGAGGAAACGTGTGAGAGCTTGAAACATGAAGTCGAAAAGATAAAACAACACTGGTTAGAGTTCTGAACTTCTAGTAACTTTAAATAACATCATGCTTGCAATGTAAGTGGGACACTTATATACAAGTATATGAAGCGCCATTGGTGCGTCCACCGTACCTCCATTACATTGTTCACGTTTCGTTATTGTTGTCACTATCGGTTCTTACACATGATAAATCTTACTGGGTTTCCTATGCACTGAATTTCATAATTATGTACGCGTCCATAATTACGTAATTCCTTGCATAGTCCACACAGTGCATTTGATAATGTGTAGGGGAAAACCAAATGAACAAACCTGTGATGAGTGTGACTAGACCATCCTAGGGTCCCTTTAATTAAATCAATAAATGATTTCTTAAATAGACCACCAAGGAGTCTTTTCATTTATATCATCACATGCCATTCTTGACCAGATTCTGATTCAATCTTTTAATTAGACCACTCAAGGGGTCTCCTTCGAATCATGGAATGGTACTATATAACCCAAGGGTCTTAACTACCACGTAGAAGCCCATTAAGGATTTAAGGTAGTACCTTTTGAATATCCTACTATGAATCCCTCATATGAAGATATGGAAGATTCTACGAGGATTTGGATAACGAAAATCGGATCACACAAAAACATAAAAGAGAACACATAAACACATAATCGCATAATCGTTTAACTTGACCTTTAATTTGTTATCGTTAGACACGGGTATTTAAAGCATACCAGGAATCCAATCCGTGGATTTCATTTGGCATTTTAAATATTTTCAAGAACCTAACTATGAAGATAGGAAGATCTTAATAGGAATTCGGTTTGTCCTAATTGAATTGTAATGTACGTATTAAGGTGTACAAGGAATCCAATCAGGGTTCCCATTTGGGCGATAATCATCCTCAAGGATCTAATTGTGAAAATAAGAAGATCCTATAGGGATTTTGGAATTCGAAGAGCGGGAGACGCTTCGAAACCTTGCACTAGACGTGCTTAAGTCGATACACGAGGTAGAATGCTCATGAAGTTGAGGTGCTAGATATGCCAAGGCGACATATGAAGCAGAATTTGAAGGTTGGGTAATATGAGCAGAATGCTTTTCGAAAATTATGCATGGGGTTCTTTTCAAAAATATGTTTAATGTTGTGGAAATCTTACATAATACTTTTGAAATCATAAAGTAGGCGTATTAGCTAAAAATGTTTTAAAATCATGCGAGGTAAATTTTTGAAATTATGCATAAGGATTTTAAAAATATGGATAAAGCCTTTGAAATTATGCATTTGTTACATTAAGTAAATATACTGTGTTAAAAATCGTTTTCAAACTATATGAAATATTTTGAAATTATGAGGGTCGTTTTGAAAACCTATACTATGTATGTTGTTAAAAAAAATGAAATGATATGAGATTGAAGAAAGGTATCCTTAGTTATCTAACCAAGGAATTAAAGTGATTACTCAAATTGTCACTTCGTTTCTTAGAATGAAATGAGCACTTAGAATTTTCGAGGAAATCATGAGCGATCATATGAACAAGAGAACTACAAATATGGTTCTTTGGTGTAGGTATTGTAGGGGTATGCCACACACACATGCAACTATATTTGTACATCAGAATTGCAAATAAAGATTTATTTATAAACAAAATCGATTGTTTCCGAGTTCAAAGGAAAACACTAGAAACATAAACATAAGATTCGGATTATTCAAAGCAGCAGCTTCTTCTAATCGGCCAAATGCTCATCCGTGGGTCAGATTTGCATTAGCAAGCCTTGGGCATTTATTCACGAAATGACCCATCTCGCCACTGTTGTAGCACGATCCAGGTGGAAAGCGAGCTTGAGCAGGATTGTTGATAGCTTGATTTGGTGCAGCTGCAGCTGGGCAAACTCTTGCGGTATGACCTATAAGTCCACAAATTTGGCATCTGCGGCACTTCACACTAGCATGATGATGAAGGCTACATTGGTTGCACAAGGGTGCAGTTCCGTTGTATGGCTTCTTAGCTAGTGGTGTTGCCACTTGGCTAGGTCCCGTTTGTTTTGGTGCAACAGCTGCGGGATCCTTTGAAGCTTTACGCTTCTGTGACTTTTTCGAAGGCTCGGCTTCTGCTTCTTTCGATGCTTCTTGGGTGGCTTCATTATTGAGACGAGACATGGCGACACCTAAATCCACAGTCTTCAGGATTACTTCGCCTATTCGCTGGGCAAATTTGGCAGTTTGCTCGGACATTTGAGTGTCATTGCGATGAAGAGACATTCTAGAGGAAATGATAGACATAGGAAAAAACAAGTGAAATGTTATCAGATAATTAAAATAGAACGATAACGCATAGAAATTGCGATCATTTGTTTGTTACCTAAGGCAAACAAATGAGACGGTGATTAAACAAAGTAAACGGGTCATATTAATGTATCACTGAAGACATGCTCGCCTATAAGTGAACACTCACCCCAAGAGTTCCCAGGTAAGAGTGACTGGTCCGATACTGCGGATTTGTACGAACACTCTAGCCTTAGACAGAAAACTCAGGGTACAGGCATACACCCTTCCAGTTTGCACGTGTTCACATTATAGGACCCAAACTTTGACGAGATTTTGAAAACTTAAAGGGTTCAAAACCTTACAATAAATCATCCTAGAACAGATGATTGGTTTTCAAAGCGGATTTGAAATTTATGTTCAGGTAGTGGTTGTCACTTAAGGATAAGTGACGGTATTGTTTTAAGATCCAAACACAAGGATCTTGTGTTAGGGTCCTAGGAAGGTTATAGACTAGGTCAAAGCATTACTAATAACCTAATTCCCTATAACCATGAGCTCTGATACCAACTTCTCTGTCACACCCCGACCGCGTAAAACAATAAATCGCGGCGGAATCGTCGAGGAGTGTTGTAATAGAATCATTGTTTCAAAACACACGGAAATTTGAAGTTTCGTTTTATTAAACATTAAATATTTACATCGTCTGGAAATCTAAATAAACAAGTTAAACATAGTCTATCATTGTTATTAAGTCACTAAGGCCTCGTCCAGTCCTATGTGAGCATGCATCCTAGCAATCAACATCATTCAACAACACCTGAAACATATGTGAAAACAAAGTCAGCAAAGAAATGCTGGCGAGTACATAGGTGTTTGAGAGTGTCGGATTCATGGCTAGTTTACATGTTGCAATACTTAATTAAAAACCTTGTTTAGAAAAGTATAGTATTGCAACATATTAACCAACTCAAATCAAGTTGGTTATAATTTGTAAAATCTCGTAGCCATGATTCTTAACCTAAAACATTTATTTATTTAAATCAAATTGTAAAACATCTCGTAAAAACTTGTTAATAAATCATGTGAATAAAATTCGTTAATAAAACTCGTATGGTTTATATCATTTCGAAAACCTCGTTTGTGTGACATCGTTTCAAAATCTTTTACCCAAGTGAACTAAATAACGCCACGGTATGTGATATGATGAAAACACTTAGATATAGGAAGTACCAGCGGCGTATCCACCATGCTTTCATCACATTACACCCGTCCCGTTATCTAAACACTAACCAAAAACCAATCGTTTTCCCAAATAGTTTAATTCGTTAAATATCGCTTTAGTCGTTTAAATCATTCTCGTTTTAAATTCTGAAAACTACTTTTGATCGTCTCGCTAATAACATCCAAACCTTCGTAACTCGCCTATCGCTTCTCGCATTAATAAACCACTAACAATCACAGATTCAGTCGTTACCCACCTAACCCACACATAACCATGGGTGCAGTCTGATAACGGGATTTGTCAGATCCTATGGTACCAGAACCTAATACTGGTCAGTTCGGCCAAAACTAATGAATGTTATTCGTTATGTAAATACAACCAACAAGTTTGTTTAATTTATCAAAATCGTTATTAATTTTGTATAAACCATATCATTTATTTTTTAAACCATCGTTAAAACCTCGAAAACATTTAGCACAAATGAATCACCCCAAAACAATTGAAAACAGTAAAATAGGGGAACTATGTACTCACCTGAGAATGCTTAGAAGTCTTGAACAACAACCAAGCAAAGCTAGAGGGAGCACAGAATCAATCGGCAACCTAATAACTATATAAATAAACCGGACCTAAGTCGGAAGATCGGATAGGATGAGGTTTTGTAAACCAAATGAGTATTGGAACTCATATGACATGGTTTAACAAAGTCTACATTCTAAATCGAAACCTAACCTAACCTAAGTGCTTTCGACCCATTGTGACCCATTAAGGTAGCTTACGCTACTTTAACGTGTCGTTCGCGCAAAGCGAGTTCGAGACGTCTAACTAGTCATATGACAAGTATTATATGCCTAAACATGTTGCATAATCAATTAAGTGACAAAAGTTTGTGTTACATATGCTTAATTACCAATTATGCATGAAAAGGGCATTTTGGTCCTTTACCTAAGGCATATAAACTACCTATCATACAACTAACTAAACCTAAGTGACCATAAGGTATAACCTCGGAAGGTTATTCCCTATACAACTAATGTTACTAAACATCCTTGGTCGGATCCTAATGATCGACCAAACGGGTCGAGTTCAAAAGTCTAAGCGGTTGTTTAGACCGCTTGACCTACGACTCTACACAAGCACTAAACTAAAAAGTGACGAGCTAAACATGCTAAAACATGTTTAGTCAAGTTAGAAAACAAACGGTTTTGGTATCAAAACAAACAGTTTTGATACCCAAGAGTAGTTTGGTTACAAAATACGCGAGAATACGCTTTTTGGCCGAAACTACGACTCGTCACAAAGCCTAGATAACGTGGTAATCAGTGGGTATAGTCGCTAGGGACTATAACCATCGTGATTACGCTCACGTTATGAAGTTCAAACGAACTTCGCATTGACCATAAATTGGTCAATGCAGAAAGTCAAACGCAGTTTGACTTTTAAGCTAAAAACGCATAAAAAGAACGAAGGAATACTTACAACGGGTCCAAGAAAGTTTGATTTTCCAAGTATTCTCAGGTATGAAGTGGTTAGCACTTCAACTTAGAGAAATCTCAAAAAAATCAAGTGGGTTTTGAGAATGAATGGTGGGGGTATTTATAGATTTGGCACAACCGTTAGGATCATTTATTGGGAAATGAGCTTTGATCTGGACCGTACACCTCATGCCCATAGATTTGCAATACTAGGGGTGTCCCAAAACAAACCAATGGTATTGAAAATGTTACAAAATAGACCCCCAAGTTCAACCCCATTGCTGAAAAATGCAGAAAATCAACTTTCTGTCCAGATTAGTCACTCGCGCCGCGCCACGGGATAGGAAGCAGGTGGTGGCGCAGCGCCAGCATGTGCCCAGGTCCAAACTTTTTGCCAAAATGGCAGAAATGGTCCCTGCACATGTTTAAGGCCTTTTTCGATGTGTTTAAGCCCCGTTAACCCCATATCAAGGCTCAAAAATGAAGTTAAAGTATAGGGAACTCAAAACATGCTCAAAAAATCTCGGATGTTGGTTCGTTTGGTCGTACGGTTGCGTTGTTCGGTTAATTACGACGGAAATCATAACGAACGCAAAAACGATCCAAATTACGCGACGAATGGAATTTTATCAAGCCAATCACTAAAATAAAATATTTTAATGATTACATAAATTTTTGGATATCCGTTTATATTCAGAACGTAAGATATGCCCGAAAATGTAAACTTGTGCACTTTTTGACGCTTTTAGTCCCTATTGATCAATAAAGTTTATTTTAGCATACCGAACCCCTCAAAGCCTATTTCTAAGCTATGTAAAGGATATTTAGGGTATGTTTAACTTATGATCAAGTTTCATAATGTTCGTTTCTATACAAATCAGTATAGTTTCATAGTTTGACACAATTAGTCCCTGCGATCGAACAAACTTGATTTCGACACACCAAACCATCCAAAACTTATTTCTAAGTTATGTAAAGGGTATTTAAGGTATGTTGAGCGTATGTCACTATCCCGGAGTGTTTGTCGCATTAAACTGATTACGTTTACGCATCAGTTTGCGTATAACTTTCCAGAAAGCGATTTAGAGCTCGAAATCGAACAAGAATGGATATGTGCAAATGATACACATATTTAAACAAATCCTAAGTATGAAACACAATATTTCATTGGTTAGGCATTTGTTTGATGGCCGTGGAGGCACATATGTCACATGTCTACGGCCCAACAAGGGAGCCACTTGGTGGATTTGTTTCAATTTAATATTGGATATGGTTCCCCCTTTAATGACACATTATACAAGAGTTAGAATGTTGGAATGGTTATAAGAAGACACCTTAGGATCATAACTCATTCTTACACACACTTGAAACACACACAAGCTCATCTCCTTCCCCCTTGGAGTTCTCGGCCGAAGACACCACCCCACACAACCATCATCATCTTTCATTCTTCATACATTCTACATATATACAAAGGTGTTAGAGATCATACAAAGAATCTAGGAGCTTTCGGAAGATCAAAGACCTTTCTCATTTGCTTTTATCCATCTCATAACTTCTCTTGACCATCCCTAGCCTTGTGCTAGTGGTAAGAATCTTGATCTTGCTAGATAACTTCTATTTTAATGGATAAAAGAAGAATCATACTCATAACTTTGAAGAACACTAAGAATCATAATATGTAAACTTGAACATAAGCATGTTTAATGAAGAAACTAAGTTGTTTATGTGTTGATTTACTTGATGATTGTTGTTTGTTCATGTATATGATGTAGATCATCATATGATCTTGCTAGATCATGATTAAAAACATAATCTAGCAAGATGAGAAAGTAGAAATATTGTAGGATGATAGATCATCCACATAAAGATCATGAACTTGAAAGAACATAATGTTTTCTTGAAAAATAATGATCAAAGTGAGTAGTAACACTTGTAGATCTAAAGATTTATGGATGATTTCTAAAGAGACCAAGTTAAAAATATAAGTTTTATTAAATCTTGGTTCTTACATAAACAAACCTTATTTTTGGTGGTTAAACAAGTGTAGAAACACTTGTGAAACAAGAAGAATTCATAAAGAAACATTTTTAGAAATGATGATCACAAGTTGTAAAGATCCATATTCTTTAAAAATGAAGTTCTTAAAGAACTAATCACACTTTAAAGGATAACAAGGCTTACTAATGACACTAGTAAGTTACTACAAGTTTTTATGAAATTTCAAGTTCATGAAGTAGTAGATTATGCTTGTTTGGGAAAATTGGTAAGTAAAGGTTGTTTATTATTGTTTATGAATTGATTGTGATGATTTTGACAAAAGAAAATGATATGCTTGAAAGCATGGAAACCTCCATTTTTAGGGGAAACTATGGCAAAATTTTCTAAAAATCTAAACACTTAGAAAAATATTTATTAACATACACTTACAAGTGTATTTTAAACCATAAATTGTTACAAAAACTTTGCCATAAATTTTGTTACAAAAAATATACTTATTGGAGGTTGGTTTTTATAAATAAAAGTGACTAAATATGTATTCACCCGATCGGATTGCCACCTGATCTGGTTGCCAAACTATCCAAAACAACACTTTGATAGTTTAAGGCACAAAATTTCAAGATAACAACAATCAGTTTACCAGCTTAAGTACAGGTATCAAGGTACAAACACTTAGAAAATATTCAACAAATAGCATGCATTGGATCGGGTGGTGACCCGATCGGATTGCCACCCGATCGAGTCACCACTTGTTCCAAAGACAATGAAGAACCGTTGAACATAATATGAACATCAAAGAATTTTCTAAGTTAAACATCAAATTGAACATAGATCTACATAGAGAATTCAAACGCGATTAAAACCCTGTGTTCATCATGTTCTAACTCGGCCTAAATCTTGTTTAATTTGACATAAACCCTACCGACTGCCATGTTTAAGCACAAATTGAGACGGTAAACTTGTAGATCTAAGGCCTGTGAACAAAACCCTATGCTTAGATTTTATCAAAACATCCTAACAAAGCCTAGATCTAAGATCAAAGCTCCGAACAGTCTCAGTTATCAAGAACAGTTAACAAAACATCAAATTTAACAGTTTTGATCATGAAAACTTACCTTTCCCATTGAGAAGGTTGAGTATGCCAACAATCCAATGACTTGTGGAAGGAAAAAGTATGAAAATCAAGATCAGAAAGTGAGAGTGTGTGAGAGAATAGGATGGTCGCCCGATCGAGTAAAAGTTTAACTGAATTCATTGACCTCATATTTATAGTGTGACCATGTATCGGATGGTCGTCCGATCGGATTGCCACCCGATCCGATTGCCGCCCGATCCAAACACAACTCTTTAACTTTTATGTGTTTTGACCTTTGACTTTTTGCCGTTTTTTTATCATTTTAATCAATTTTTAGAAATCCACTTAAGTATCTAGGACCAAGTTAATGACCCTAGGCACTTAATTTGCCTACCAAGTCCAAGTTAATGACCTTCGTGGCCCGAAACAAAACAAACTGACATCTTGTTTTCATTTTTCAAACACTTTTTCATGAAAATTTACAAGTTTCAACTTAATGATCTTGCATTGACTTTGAAGTTTACCAAGTTTCTCATGATTAGCTCCCAACCCATCTGTCCAGCTTCAAAACTTCCTGCATCTGCTTCATGACTGCGAGTCTGAAGATCAGCATTCTACCTTGGTTTGTCGACGAAACTAAAGCAGAAAATGTAAAATATTTTTGGGATTTTAAGAAAGTTTTAGACTAGAATGCTATGAATTTTTTTTTTTTTTTTGGGTTTAAAGGCTAAATTGAACTGAAATGAAATGCAGTAAATGTAAGCTATTTACAAACATATTTTTTGTGAGCGTGTTAGGGGATCATATCAGCTACCGACAAGCTACTAGTACCGTTAAGCTTGATTGCATACTAAGTATTAAACAGTTCATAGTGATTGCCGATATACTGATCCAATTTAAATTTTCACACAAATTTCAATCTGTTCAGGATACGAATTAGTATTTTAATAGCTTAACTTATACTCGTGTCCCACCTCAGAATATACTCCCATATCTAGACTTTCTATATTCAGTCTTACAGGTGAACATACAATAATGATATCTATAAACGGGTAATACGAGGCCATGAGAGCTCAGGTTAGAACTTTCGTTCAGTCAGAGAGATGATGGCTCGACTTTCGGTGTGTCCCGTTTGGGGATCTTTTCTTCAACAGCACATGATTAGCATTTTTCAATGTTTCATCATTTTTTATGCTGAGGGTAGGCTTTATGAATAAAGCAGTGCAGAGTATTATACAAGGACTAGGCTACTGCTTCCACAAAATCAGAAGTCCTGGTATAATACCCCAGATATCGTTACGCACATAGACCTAGTATGTCAGAAATAGAGAATCTTTCAAACAAGATTTCAGCGGTTACCTATATATCCGAAAAATGTTCCCCACGTAATAAGCAAGAAATGATTTAGGTTTATATCCCAAACACATCTACTAAATGTATAAAAACCTACCGACATATCATCAGCGAGACTGCTTAACACCTTTTTAATCATTACATATCTTTAGCGTACTGCAACTGTCTAGCTGATGTACTATCATTTCCCCTTTTTACACAAACTCTGTTTGGGTTTTCTATGGTTTTTGGATTTTGAAATATCTCATGTTTTTGTATTTTTGCATTTTTATTGTTTTTTTTATTTTTTGAAAATATTATCTATCTCCCCCTAAATACCAAAACAACTAAAAATACGACAAACCAGTGCAGTCTGCTTTTCAACATCATATAAAGTGGTACCTTCATCAACGCCAAGAATCCCCTCCGCAACCGAAAACAACTTCATACCGTTTAGATTTAAAAGATATTGAAAATGTGTTATATCAAAAGCTTTGGTATGTAAGTCAGCTTTTTGTTCGTCGGTGTGGATTTTCTCAATTCGTATCAACTTCTTCTCGAAGCAATCTTGGATGAAGTGATGATGAATTTCAATATGTTTGGTTTTAGCGTGATGAACAGGATTTTTTGTTATGTTAATGGCTGCCTCATTATCAACAAAAATAGGTGAAGTAAGAAATTGCAAACCGTAGTCACGCATCTGTTGCTGAATCCACAGGATCTGAGAGCAGCAACTGCTAGCAGATATATACTCCGCTTCACATGTTGATAAAGCAACAGAGGTTTGCTTCTTACATTGCCACGTAACCAGTCGAGGTCCGAAAAATTGGCAACCTGTAGTTGTTGATTTAGCATTAACTTTGCAGCAACCGAAGTCAGAATCAGAGTACCCTTCAAGCGTAAAGTCACCATCCTTTGGATACCACAACCCCAGTGTTGGAGTTCCTTTCAGGTAGCGTAATATCCTCTTGACGATTGACATATGCGAAGATCTGGGACTTGATTAAAATCGGGCCGCGAGGCAGGTTGGATACATAATATCAGGCCTTGATGCCGTCAAATACATCAGCGATCCGATCATGGAGCGATATAACATTTCATCGACCTTCTCTCCGGTGAGATCAGGGTTTATCCCATGATTCGTTGCTAACGGGGTGGATATTAGAGCTGTTCCAGACATCCCGAATTTCTCCAGAACATCATGAACATATTTTGTCTGATGTATGAATGTTCCCTCGGGCAATTGATCGACCTGGAGCCCTAAGAAGAACTTTATCTCACCCATTGAAGACATTTCGAACTTCTGCTTCATTACTTTCTCAAAATCTTTGTAGAGTTCTTCATTTGTCGACCCGAAAATAATGTCATCCACATAAATCTGGATATCAGAAGATGGTCGTCGACTTCTTTTGTGAAAAGAGTGGCGTCTACCTTGCCTCGGATGAAGTTGTTGGCTAGCAGATGTTGAGAGAGCGTCTCGTACCAGGCTCTCGGGGCCTGATGCAAGCCGTACAATGCCTTGTCCAAGAGGTAAACCTTATCTTTATGGATTGGGTAGGTGAAGCCCGGTGGCTGTCCGACATATACCTCCTCTTTCACGTTGCCATAGAGAAATGCCGACTTAACATCTAGCTAATATACTTTGAAACATTTCCATGAAGCAAACGCTAGGAAGATTCTGATAGCTTCAAGACGAGCAACAGGAGCATGCACTTCAGTGAAATCTATCCCCCCCTGCTGATTGAAACCCTGGACCACGAGTCGAGCTTTGTTGCGAAAAATAACCCCTCGGTCGTCTCGTTTACACTTAAACACCCACTTCGTGTTTATCTTCCTAAGACCATTAAGAAAGTCCACCAGTTTCCATACACCAAGCTTTTCAAACTGACTCAGCTCCTCCTGCATTGCGTTGGCCCATGAATCTTTAGTTAGTGCTTCCTTGAAGGATCGCGGCTCAATCTGCGAAATGAAACAACTAAGTGAAAACTCTGTTTGTAAAGGAGAAACTTTAGAGTAAAAGCAAGTAAGGCCATGGTCAATCTGTCGTCTGGTGCGAACGCCTAACTGCAGCTCTCCTATTATCAATTCTTCTGGATGGTATGAAAGAGTTCTCGGCATCACCTCGCCAGGAACATCCACCTCGCCTTCCAAATTCGTAACGTTCTGATCTGCAACTTGTTCATTGACAGGAATTGTCTGATCTGAAGATTGGATTTGCTCTCCCTCAGACTCTGAATCACCATGGTCAAAAGTAGGAATATCATCAGATTCTGATTCATCATTGACCACCGTCTGATTTTCAGGAGCAGGTTCACGTTCTGAAGAAGTCGGAGTTTGCTGAACTTCGTCATTCTCTACAGCGTTACTTGGACCAGCTTCATCATCATTGGAAGTTTGTCGTTGACATCTAGAAGACCCAGCTGGAAATCTTTCCTGTGCTGCTTCATATTCTCTTAAAATATCTAAATCATCAAAGAACTCCGGCTCTTCTTCTAATTTGAATGAATCCCATAGAGTATCGTAGTTGAATCGCCATGAGTCTGCGGACTTTTGTGGTGGCATTGTGTAGCCTTGGCATTCAACATGTTGTGCTTTGATGATCCGCTTCATACTTGGAACAAATACTCTTCTTAGTGGACTAGCATACCCCACGAAGATACCCTCAATGCTCTTTGAACCAAATTTGCCATCGGGATCCAGAACTGTGCAGGGAGACCCGAACGGTTCCAAATACTCAAGATAAGGCTTGCGGTTGTTGATCAACTCGAAATATGTTTTGTTGTGCTTCTTCATAGTAAGTACCCTGTGGAGAGTATAGCAAGCGGCTGAAACTGCTTCTGCCCAGAAATTGATCGGTAACTTGGAATCAGCAAGCATCATCCTGGCCGTTTCAATCAGCGTTCTGTTCTTTCTCTCTGCGACTCCATTTTGTTGCGGAGTATAAGGTGTGCTGAATTCTTGCAGTATACCTCATCTATCACAAAATTCTTCCATTTTGTTATTCTTAAATTCCGTACCATTGTCACTTCTTAATCTTCTGATGCGGGTTCGGTACAAATTCTCAATCTTTCTAAATAGCCTCAGCAAACTCTCAAATGTCTCGTCTTTTGTTTTCAGGAACGACACCCACAAGAATCTAGAATAGTCGTCAGTGAATACGAGGCAACAGAGATCACCCGTAATACTTTTAACATTCACAGTACCGAAGAGATCCATGTGAAGTCTCTCCAGCGGCTTCGAGACTGAGTTCATCTTTTTCCCAGGGTGAGATTTCTTTCGCTATTTACCTTTGACACAACTAATGCACTCCTCCTCAAGATGGAAACTCTTTAAATGAACACCTTTTACCAAATCGTTATGCACCAAGTAGTTCATCTTGCCTAGGTGGGTATGGCCCATCTTCCTGTGCCACAATTGCGACTCCTTTTCTGTGGCTCTTGACATGAAGCAGTGACTTTGATCTGGGGTAGTCGTGGCTACGCTCATATCCAACACGTACAGATCATTAACTCGTGGCGCTCTCATGATGATCCACTCCTCGGGGATGACAAACCCCGGCTTCAAGATCATACATTCTTTATCAGTGAAATGTGTCGAATACATTCTATCACAAATTTGAGATATGCTTAGAAGATTGTTCTCTAGCTCGGCGATGTAATTGACTCTTTCAAACATGATTACACCATTCACCAATGATACGACCTCCCTGATTACCGGCAAAACCAACATAACCTCCGTTAAACCCTCTAACATCGTAAAGTAGGGTCTTTCTCCCCGTCATGTGCCTCGAAGCTCCACTATCCATAATCCAACGTGAGATAGATCTCGGGAGCCCCTGCACATTTCAAAATTTTTAGTTAGATTTTGAAGCAACCCAAGCCTCTTTCGAATCATGTAGCTTGACATTAATGCGTGTGGTTTTGGTGTACAATGGTGGGAAATTCTTGTCATTCATCTTGAGACTTTCTTTAGACCCAATCTCAACCACTTTATACAAAAAGAAATCATTTTTAGGAGGTTGACCAGATGATTGGTCTTTCTTTGCAACATACTTCTTCCCTGAAGAGGTAGAAGTTTGTTTCTCAAGTTTCTCATAGTAATCCAAAGGAACATTCATCTTCAACGGTGTGGTTGAAGATGATTGTTTTGCAGGCTTAGAGACCTTTGGTTTTGGAGAACTTGCTTTCTTATCATCAGATTTTGGCTTCCATGTTTGTTGAGACGAAGCGACCCGTTTGTAAAATTTATCAGTTTTAGTTACCGACTTCTTTACAGCTTCAGTTTTGACTTTGGTGTTTTCATTTTTCGAAATTTTCTTCTCAACAATCATTGGAGCTATACCTTTGACATCGTCTTTCTTTTTTGGATTCTCGACAAACACAGACTTATGCTTCAAGTTGTTGCACTTTCGTGCAATGTGTCCAACTTCATTGCATTTAAAGCATGTTCAGGTATCAACCTCCCGACTCTTGCCTTCGGTCTGAGGCTGTGAGGCCTTTTTCTCAAAGAATTCTTCATTTGATTTTGCAAAAAAATCAGATTCTTGCTCGGATTGTGAACTCAAGCTTTTCACAAACTCTTTCTTTTCGAGAAACCTTTTGTTTTGAAAGTTCCTTCTTTGATTGTTCTTACCACCCTGATAACCACCCGACCATCTGTTTTGGTTCTTGTTATTAAAACACGGCGGTAAAGCAGGTTTTTTGTAGTAAGATTTATCTTTCTCAAAGTTCAATTGCCTTTTGGAACGTTTCAAACCCTCAATCTCAGAAACATCAATTTCAACCAATTTAAACACATTCTTCAACTTGTCAACATTCACATTCTCAAGTGGAAATTCAAGATCCGAATACAACTTGTTTGAACCAGACATCTTGTACATCACAAGAGTAGGTTCTTCACTTAAGTTGTTTTTGGATTTTGATTTCGGAATGTAATTATTCAAAAAGCACTCTTCGTCCTCAGTCGAATCACTATCAGATTTTAAAACATTTTCAACAACATTTTTAACGACTTCAGATTGAACACTGTCTTCATCAGATGATGAAGTGAATGTGACATCGATTGTTTCTGGAAGTTTTACATCATTTGTTTCATCATCATTATCCAACACGGGCGGTGGAACTTCATGATACCCTACCCCAGTTCCATCTGAGTATATGTCTTCACCAGCTTTGTTCTTCCTAATGGGTTTGGGAACTATGTGTTGAAGAACAAAGCTCGCGGAACTGTAACTGTTCAGCTTCAGATTGATTCGTTCGTTCTCAATCTTAGCTTCCTGAAACTAAAGTTTAAGATTTGCAATCTCATCCAACTACTGGTTGATTTGCTTTTCTTTTGACTGAAGGACTCCAGACAGTTGAAGATTTTCTTTCAATGTTTTACCATTTCTCTCATCAGAATCTTTTATCGTTCTTTTCAGCTTCTCATGATTTTCAGAAAATTATCGGTTTTCATGAATTAACTTCTCATTTTCTTTCATAAATCGTTCTACATCAATTTTATCTTTTTCAATTTTTTAGTTAACTCTTTTATTCTCTCATTTGAAGCTCTCACCAGTTTATCACGACTTAAGATTTGATCTTTAACTGTTTTGACATTCATAACCAGTTCTTCAGTCTTTTTAACACTGATATATGCATTTGTACTGCAAACTTTGCAATCTTTCATGCAATTTTTGCAATCACTTTCAATTTTAGCCTTATCAGTCTTACCTGATTCATTTGTTGAACCACTAGAACTGACCTTGCTCTTGACTCAGATGCAGACTTAGAATTTACCTCTAATTCCTTTACCATGAGCACTTTATCTGCCATCTTTTTCAGGTTCTCTGTGGTCATTTCTTTTGTTGTATCAATTATCCCATCATTGACTTTTCTTGACTTTAACTCTTCCTCTTTAGCTTTCCTTGCCCATTCTCTCTGTCTTTCTTCTTCCTGTTGTTTTATTTGTTCAATGAGAGTTTCAACAATGAGTGTTAATGGTTCAGCAATTATGTTGCCTTTTGGTTCCAAATAGCATTCACGATCAGCATCCCATATGTTTGCCTTTTTTGGCCTCTTTCCAGGCTCGATAGTTTCTATCCTTCATGGTTTGAGCTAACATCTTTCTATTAACGTATTTTTCCTCTTCAGTTCGTGTGTCTTTGTATGGCTCTACTTTTTCCATTAATGCAAAACCTACAATATCATCTTCTGGTAAAAACTCACTTCAGTCGAAGCCCTCATCATCATGAATTACAGCTAAGGCTCTAGACTTCTCCTTAGGAGTTTCTTCAATTTGCTTCATTCGGGGCAGCTCTTCCCGATTGCGATGATAAATGGCCTTTTTGTAATAGTCATCATGGAACGGATTTGATGTTTCATCTGAAGCTGCATTCCTACATTCCCTCTTGAAGTGCCCCTTCTGCTTTCACTTAAAACACGTTACTTTCGACTTATCGAACCCTAATTTTGTAGAAGGTCCACCAATTGAGTGTCTTCCAGTTATCTCCATAAACCTCTGAGCTCTTTGAACTACGCTTGCTATGCACCAGTGTATGTCGATCAACTCCATTTCTTCGGGATCGATTTGATCATAATCTTCTTTGGTCAGATTCGTGTTCCCGATTTTCCCAGCTACCAAGCTTTCATAAGATTCCAGGATTGAAGCAAGGAATACCATTTGTTGTTTTGCAGTTTTTTCATTGAAATTCTGGGCATTGTTCAGATTTACTGCAATGTTACACTGAAACATGTTTTTAGGAACACTTTGTTGTTGCTGGCTTGGAGCGGATGAAGAAGTACCCCCGTGATAACCACTACTGGGTGCTGAACTGCTATTTTGTCTTTCTTCAGTAACTGTATTCGAGCTCTCAGCTGAAAAAGCTGTTTTTGGTAAAACGGTCTTAGGTATCATGCTTCCCCGATAGTAAAGATCGACGTTTTGTTGGTACGGTGTGTTGTTGACTTTATGCGTCTTCTTGATTTCAAGTTCATGACTTTCAAACCTTTCTATCAGCCAATCAACAGTCATGTCAGACATTTTCATGTTGTTTCTCAAAACCAGTGCATAATACTTCCAATCTTTTTCATCTGGCAACGATTCCAACAACTTTTCGACCAATTCTTCGTCGGTGAAAGTTATCCCATATCTCACAAGTTCTATCTTCAGGTGACAGAAACGCTCAGACATCTTCAAGACCGACTCATTCTTCATGCATCCAAACAAATCAAACTCTTTCTTCAGTAGACGTTTCTTATTTTTTACTATCTCTGCTCCACCTACACACTTCTTTTCTAACTTGCCCCATAAATCTTTTTCATTTTCGTAACTGATCAAAGAAATGATATCATCCCTAACAGATTGATGTAATAATGCTATACATTTCTGTTTAGAAATAAATGCTTCTTGTTCAGTATCGATCAGATTTTCATAATCATTCCTTCCAATATTGATACCGTTTTTCAAACACTTCCTGCTTTGATAAGCAAACGCTTTCAACCAATCCTCGAATCTGCTTGCCCATCTGTTATAATCTTCAATCGCTATGAGCTTAGGCGACTTGTTATATGTACCATATGCGTTATCCACACTAAGTGAATCAGCAATCGCCTTCTTTGGATTTGGAGCTGTGTTGGTACTGGTCGTTGTGTTTGTTGAAGCATCTCCTTTATTGTAAGCAAAAACATCGCTGAATGGATTTAGGAAATCATCTCCCATTCTTGTGTACCTGAAAAAGTTTCAAACACTTAGACAAATTTTCACACTTGTCAAGAATTTCAAACTGATGCACTTGGATCGGATGGTGATCTGATCGAGTGGTGATCCGAACGGATTACCTAACCAAGTGATAATGTCCAAGTATCGGATGGCGACTCGATCGGGTGGTGATCCGATCGGGTGGTCGTCCGATCGAGTGACACAAGATAATGAAACTTTGACTTTCAACCTTTCACCGATCAGGTGGTGATCCGATCGGGTGACATGATGATGTCAGCTAATGAGAATAAAAAATATCAATGCCAATCCGATTGGTTGGGATGATGACGTCAGCAATAAATAGAACAGTCTATGCCAATCCGTTCGGACAACTGTCCGATCGGGTGGATGACATCAGCAAGCACGAAACATTCAACATGGTTTTTGATAGATTTGAATTAGTTTTAGTTGGAATTTTTCTATGAAAGTTTGAAGGATTGATCTTTGTTTGATTGTGAATCTGCTGGTATCAAATTTGTCAAATTTTGTCCGTGAATTCCCGTTCAATTTTAAGTTTTTCTCATTTTAAGGTGTAAAAGTGTAAACCACAGCAAGAAATGAGTAGAAGATGAGAAAATTCGTCAAATTTCCGGTGAAATTCGACTGAAATCGGCAAAGAATCGCTGAAATTCCGGTGAATTTGTTATTGTAGTCCTCGATTCAACCTCCTGTGGCTCTGATACCACTTGTTAGGCCTTTGGATCAGGATCTGTTCGTGTAGAACGTGGATGAATCGACCAGAATCAATGCGCGGAATCCATTAATTATGTCACATAATCACAACAACGCATTCAACGTTTAAATCCGTCTGATCTTCTATTAAACTGATGGTGAAAGTACAAAAGCACCGGTAGAATCTCAGACTGACAGAGGTTCCTTACAAGTTGAGCAAAAGTTCTAAATGACAAGTCCTAGCTTGCTATTTATAGACAAACTCAGGGAGGTTTAAGTGTTGTCCGATCGGGTGGAGATCCGATCGGGTGGTCATCCGATCGGATGACATTAGTCAACCGACGGACTTCACTTTTACAATTCAACACCATTCCCTGAGTTGTCGTTATACACACATACATACAATTACATGCATATACACAAAAGACATACAAAGTACAAAATAAGACTCAATGCTGACAGAAACTACAGACATATGAACTAACAAGATTTCACGGTGAAAAGTGAGATTTCAAAGGAGAATCTCGTAGAGAATGAAGTGTAGATCAAGAATGTACAAGAATCTAGTGTAAAACGTACCGAAATCACCGACAAAATGAAGAAAAGTGCAGAAAAGAGGGAGAGCGTGCGTCTGGGTCGAGTGAGGCTGTCACATCAGTGAAGGACTGATGTGACAAGCCTATTTATAGTGTGTGAGGGAAACTAAGGCGGAGTGCATGGATCGGATGGCGAGTCGATCGAGTGGCCATCCGATCGGTTGGTCATCCGATCGGATGGTCATCCGATCGGATTGCCACTTGGTCAGTCCTACCCTTTCCGTATTCCCGTCTTTGCTTCGATTTGTGAGTTAGATTAAGCGTTGCGTATTATTTGGTAAAAGTATCACTTAACTAGATTACATCTTAAACACCAAAAGTTTCCAGGTTCAATAGATTCCACCAGTGACAAGGCTCCAGTCTCTCGTTCAACCAGGAATCAAGATTTACAAGTCTCAAGAGTCAAGCACCAATTAAATATCAAGAATCAAGAGTAAGTATTAAGAATCATAGAATAAAGTATCATAGAATCAAGTCTTATAGATTCATAGTTTCCAAGTATCAAGTGTCAAGAATCTAGAGTTAAGCATCAAGAATCATAGTTTAAGTATCAAGGATCAAGATTCTAGCATCATATAGACTCGCAAAGTTTCACAAGTATCAAAAGTATCAATATTACATAAATTAAGGACCAAAACTGACATTAGGCAAAGTTCAGGGACTAAACTTGCCAGAAGCCTAAAGTTTAGGGACCAGGGCGTTACAAAATAACCCTTTTTTTAGTACTAATGTTGGAAAAAACACGTTTCTTTCTTCCTTTTGAATTTACAGGACTAAACTAGCTTAAAAGAACAAAAGGAGCCAATAAGCAGCCAAAACCAACATAAATACGAAAAGAAGGAACAAACGTGACATGCCCGACCCCTCGGCAGCATCCCCAAAGCAAAAACAAGGAAACAGATTCTGACCACGGGGTCGTGCCCAGCTGGGCATGGGGCTTAGTTATGAGCTTGCACAACAAAGCTTCTACGCCCACCACGGGGCCGTGCCCAGTTCTACATGGGGCGTGGTCAACGCTAAGATACGTAGAATCTTGATAGTATAATAAAGAGTTGACCACGGGGCCGTGCCCAGGAGACACGGGGTCGTGTGGGGCCCTCTTCTGACAATTGCAATTAATGAAGGAAGAGAAGATGATGGCCACGGGCCGTGTTGGCTGGACACGGGGCCGTGGCCAGGGCTCTGTTCTGGCTATAAAAGGGGGTGCTTAGTTCACTTGAAAGGCATCCCTTGGCAAACCACTACTCTCTCACTTTGCCACCACTCCACCACCACTACAACACCAACACCCACCACCATCATCCATCAACCATCTTTAGAGTATGTAGTAGTTTCGGGATCCAAGATTGATCGTAAGAGTTCTTGTCAATCAAAGGTCATGTTTAGCTAAGCCTCTTACTTCACTTGGTGAAGATAAGTTTTTAATGTATTACTTTTGATTTTTAATCTTTCGGCACTTTTTAATTGGGTTTATATTAATGACTTTAATAATTAGTTTCTTATGTTGAAAGTTAATTTTCTTTACCATTTCTTCATGATGTCTTGAGGTTACTTTACTGTCTATATAAAGTAAATGATGTCATCATTCGTGTCTTTACGGTCTATATAAAGTGCGTAAACTACCTGGAAGGGGGTTAGGAGGATGGTTTGGTAAAGTTCTTGTCTGGTTCAGTGTATAGATCCTGCGAGGACTTGGTTCAAGCTTACTAGGACCTCCTTCAATGCCCAACGGTATTGGATGGCGGGGGTGCGAATAGCTTGAAACCCTCATATGTAAACTACTATTAATACTTGAAACCGGCTTCTTGGGATTGTATCCTTGTTGACTCAAACCACTTAGCCGAGAGTAACGTCACCTTCAAAAGAGGGGCCTACCACTTTTCGCATTAATAACTTACTTGTCTTTCAATATTCCGACCCTTTGGGATTGTATCCCTGCTGACTCAAACCACTGGGATGAGGGTAACGCCACCTTCAAAAGAGGGGCCTACTACTATAACTAAGAGAATCTCTTAAAAAGTCCGAAAGTGCGAAAATCAACAAAGGATACATTAAAGATGAGTTGGATCCAAGTGATTCTATCTTGTCTATTTGTTTTTTATTTTTATTTATGTTTTCATTTTTTTTGTTTTATTTTTATGTTTCAAAACTTTTCTAAAAAATTAAGACCGATTAGATGTTGAGAATAAACCGGTACTAAAAGCTCTTGTGTCCTTGAACGACCTCGGTATCTTATCAACACTATACTACGCTCACCATGGGTGCATTTGCCCAAGTGTGTGTTTAGTGTTAGTACAATATCGTGTTTTATAAATTTAAAATTTGACTAATGCGTAAAATGAGCTTAAAATATCAATAAAATATATTGCGCTACGCACACACCACTGACAAGAAAGTTAGCCATGGTTACTAGCAGATACGCCCCACCAAAATCCTAACTACTCGAGTTAGAACTTCTGGTGGTGGTTTATTATGCCTTGTATTCTTTTTACTGTTACTTGTTTTTTATATATTTTTTTAAGTTTCTTTAATATCCTCTTATTCTTGATCAAGAATTGCTTGACTAACTGGCTACATCTTTATCACTTGACAATTCAAACACAATTGAGGTAGAGCTACGATTATTTCAATTATTGTAGGAGCTACAAATGATGGGATAACTCCTCAAACTAAGCTAATGTAAATGTAAATATTATTGTTTTCACGTTCTCACCCTCCGAATCACGCATGCCACATTTCTAGTTAAAAAAACATATTTGACAGAGAAAACCTTAACAAATTGGTATATGTTACTATGATTAAAAATTATTGAAACTTATAGATATCCAAAAAAGAAAATTTTATTACTATATGGAGTTGATGAAACATGATACAAAAATCTTTAGAATATAATATAATCCGGTATGATATATATCTTTACCATTATAACTCGAAGTGACCTAATAGGTCATAACCGAGGTATCCACACACCATAACATTATTATATGTGCGTCCAAATCGTAGTGTTCCCGTGAAATTTTGACATCAACCACATGTCGGTATGATCTCTAAACTAAGAGCAAAAAAATGATTAAAATATTTCTTATTAGAGTGAAAAAGTGAGATTTTGAAAAAGAATTTCGACTACGTGAGACTATTGTTATTATAGTGAAGAAGAAGAAGTTTTCCTTAATATATAAAGGTGTAAGTCGTCATATTATGATAAATGTCGGGTTTTTTTAGTTGTAGTGAGTAAAATTGTAGGATGTAACTTGTGTATTGCTATCCCATATCCGTTACCAGATGCCATTCGTTTTTAGCTAAACATGTTCGTGGATGTATCATTGAATGGACATGACTTATAAGGAAAAATCTTTGGTTTAAAAGTCCGAGATGAAAAGTCTTTAGATGGAAAAAGAGAAGAATTTATACTGTATTTCCAAGGGAATAAAACAAACAAAAAAAAAGTGGAGTTAAGGTACAAAGAAAATGGAAAAGCTATCTTTGTTGTATTTGTTTATTGATAGACAATGTCATGGATCCTGTTTTATTTATTTGATTATCAAATAATTACATATGCTTACATTTTGAAAGAAAGTCGACTATACTAATTCTAATTGTCTAGCTTTGCCTTTTGGTTTTACTGTGTTTTTCACTTATAACCCTTTATGTTGGGCTATTCCATTAACACCCCATCAGTTAAGTCTTTACATCGAGAATGATAAAAGAGTGCATACGCTAATGAATGACAAATAAGCGACCGGGCACAACCTATTGGAATTTTTTGACAAATCACTGAATGTTGTATTAAATATAAAAACATTTTTATAAAAAGGTTATTATTTATATTCGTAGGTAAAAGAAAATACTAGGTGATTTTATGTGAATGACACTTGACAAGATATTCCACTAAAATACATCCTCAATATCTAAAAACATAAGTCTCACAGTTTTTAAGAAAATGCATAAAAGTTATATTCCAAAAAAAGGTCATTACTTTAAAAAAATTAAAAACGGTATTATAAAAAATGTCCGATTTTTTTTCTTTTTGTAGTGAGTAAAATGGTAGGATGTGACATGTGTGGTATGTATCCCATATGGCGTTACCAGATACCATTCCAATTTAGCTAATCAGGTTCTTGAACTTATCAATGCATCCATGTGATTTGTAAGGAAGGTCTTCTATTGAAAAGTCTTTAGTAGGAAAGAGAGAAGAAACTATAGTGTATTTCCCATTCTATTGAATAGTCTTTAGAAAGAAGGAGAGATGAAATTATAGTATATTTCTCAAAAAACACACACACACAAAAAAGATGTGGAGGCAAAGTAAGGTGCGAAAAAAAGGGATAAGATATTTTAGGTGTACATTTTTTTAATGGACAATATCATGAAGCCTATTTTCTTTCTTTGATTATCAAATAATTACACATACTAATTCCCGTAATTGTTCATTTTTTTTCTCTATCATGTCTTACTTTTTTTTTTACTTGTACCTCTATCCTTTGGGCTTTTCCATTAACACCCTTACACTTTGATTAATTTTTTTCTATATTAATTTTTTAACCAAGTTACCTTACTAACCCTACACCTTGGGTTCGAACTTGTGGTGGGGTTTATTCTGCCTTGTATTCTTTTACTATTACTCAATTTTCTATATGTCTTTGTTATTTTTTTTATTTACTTTCTTTAATATCCTCTTATTTTAACTTACAAATTATAATACTCCTGTAATGTAAATGTTTGTGTGCCGTTCTTAATGAACAATTGCTTTAGTAACTGGCTGAACTAGAGTTGAACTAGAGTTATGATTATTACAATTATTGTACTGGCTGCAGATGATTCGGATATGTCCTCAAACTAAGTTAATGTTTACAAGTCTGACTCGTCGCGTCACGTGAGTCACATTTCTAGTTACAAAACATATCTGATAGAGAAAACCCTCAGCAATTGGTATATGTTACTAATAAATCATAAAGATTGAAACCTATAGATATCCCTTGTCTATAACACAATATCAAAGCAATTAACAACTTTATTTCAATCTAGTTGGCACAGATTACCAACAAAGTACAAGATGAGTCGGCATAGATTACCAGCTAAACACAAGATCAACAAAGAGAAATACTCAACCTATGAAGATCATCATCACTCGAACTCACAAGAACAAGAAACCCTAGAATGTGTAATAATCATATACAGATGACACATGACACAAATGACCATTACAACATAGAAAACATGTATATATTTAAGGATTAAATATGTATACATATACACATGACAAAAAATGACCATTACATATAACAAGAATATATTTAGTGAGAAAATATATTATCGCCATAAACAAACAATTATGCGAGACAAGAACACACCGAGGGCTAGGCCCGGACAATACACGAACAAGTACCAATGCTCATGCAAGGCACAAAGACACACGAGGGCTAGGCCCATTCAAATCTAACGAGATGCATTCAAATATATATATATATATATATATATATATATATATATATATATAAACAACTTAAGACATAATCAATCTACAGATGTGAACAAATAAACAAAGGTTCCAAACAAACAAACAAATACAAGTCCCAACACACATTCAATATGAGAGACTTGTACATGGTTAAACATAGGACTAAGTGTCTAACGATTTAGGGCACCTACAGGTTGTGATACAAAACAAGGAACCGCACGGGATTTCTAGCACGCACATATGGATAGCAAGTTGTGAGTTAATGTCCCCTCTTTTAAATGCTTTTTAGTTTTTAAACTATCAGGGGAGATACATTTAGAAGTAGTATTATAAGCTAGGGAATGAAACAACATAGATGATGTGCAAATAGGGTAGATGTATAAGTAGCCATTAATCACACATACAGACTGAGGAACGAAAGGGGTAGACCAATTGGGTTTTGATGAGCTCCGCTCTTGGTCCATGAGACCGTTGGAGTGCTTTTGTGTAAAATCATCAAGGATTGATTACTTCCTATGTCCGCACACATATTAACATTCTTGGAAAACATTAATGATCAACAATTTCATAGACGCTTTACATACGGAGTTTCATACAAATACATTCCAAATGTTTTAAAGATTCATTTGATACAAATAAAACACATGAATTAACCAACTTTATGTGACTTTTCAACTTACATGTATTTGAGGAAATTAGTGAGATTTTCCGTGGAAAAGAAAGTGGATACAAGAACCGGGGAAACTAAGAAAGATGCCAACCTTTGGTGGCTTTGCCCGCTATATACCGCCTCTTTGCGGACATACAGTGCCTAAACTTTGATCTTTAAAACTATATTTTATTGATAAATACTTTTCCTGAATTATTACATTTGGAAGAGTGTAAACAATATACTAAATTTTTGGTGATTTGACATTGAATCTATTCATGACAATGGCATGCTTTGTTTGTTTTATTCATATTTTATGTTTACTTATATCGTATGCAATGATTACTCAACAAGTTCACACCTCGCGCTGCAACCTATGAGCGGGTGTGACAGATTGGTATCAGAGCTTTGATTGTAATGAACCAGGATCCCTTCTTAAGTCTAGTCTACAATCACTAGGATCTTCTCATGAAAACAATTTTTACAAGAACAAAAAGTTATCATTGCATAAACATTTCGCAAAGTTCACTACACGAGTTCATTTCATAAAAACAGGAAAGGACCATACATGACCTAGTCTATAAGAAATATACATGATGCCTTAAGTTAATCTGCACAAAACGAGTAGGATAACTTATAATGAACTTATTTGATTTTTAATTTTATATATATAATAAGTAAGATTATTTATTAATATGCATATGTTTTAAGGAATATTTTGCCTTAGTTGACTCTAGTAGCGTCCATCAACCAGGATTTTGACCCCATGATGATTGTATCCGATGACGAGCCTATAGCAGAGATTATATATTCCAGCGATTTAAGTGATAACTCTGACCCGAAGGAGGACCCGGATTATGTATCGGACGACATGGCACATGACATGAGCGACGACGAGGCTCATGTGGACGACGTAGTGATGGATGACGTTCTTGCTTTGGGTAAGTGTCACACCCCGAATTTCCATGTATTACCGGTGGGCCCGGTGGGGAGTATCGTGACGTAGTTGATATCATCATAGTCAAACAACACAATTTAAATGCACAGCGGAAACAAAAGATGAATCACATTACAAACCGAATAAAAAGTAATATCAAAGTATTAAAAACAGACTGTAAAGGATCCACAAGCGGATCAAAAGATTAAAGATAACGTGTTCAACAGATTCTAAGTGACCAAGCTTGCAAGACTTTTATTTATTCACTCTGGAGTAACCAGCCTATTCCGTTTAGTACCAGCACTTTAACCTTTTGGAAAATACGTCAGTTTACACTGGTAAATACAATTACCCGACTCATTTTGAAAATGCTTAAGAAAATTAATTTGAATGCACAAGGCAGAAAATATCTTTTATAACTTGGGACAATTATTTAAAAATGATCTTGTATACAGTTTTACTTATTTGTCGTCCGTTAGGGCTGGTTAGAAGAGCCGGACAAGATTAACTGACACGCCACAGGTATAATGCCCATAAGGTTAATTCCTTAAAGTGGGTTACCAGTTTTTACATATGCAACTGTCAGGTGTATGCCTACACCCAGTGCTTAGGTCGTAGCCATTTCAATGAATGATGCCAAGGATATCCGGGACATGGTCATTAACCCCCCAAAGGCCATACACCAAATAAAACAGATTAAAACGGGTTATGTAAATATATTAATCACAATCCGATTTAAACAACTACATACCCTACCAAGCAGTATTATTATAATACCGTATCCCAAGCTCGTATAAGGGAAAATAAGTTAAAAATATTTACCTGAGCAAATATTCAAATTTATCTCAACCGTATTCAATCAGCAAGTGCAGATAGCTTTTACTGGTCTCCTAATCTGGAACGAAGGTTTTTAATAACCTATTAGATACCTAACGGGTCTTTAATTAAGCCTAGACTTAGACCGGTTAGTTTTAAAAGAAGGTACGGTTCAAACGCACGATTAAGCGAAGACCGGAATAGAATGCGATTTAGACCCGACAACTTTGAAGACTTGTATAATATGGGTAAACTAAACACATTCTGGATTTTGAGACAAAAATGATAAGGTTTGACCCGTTTCGGCTAATTTATGCAAACTAGTTACATAAACCGCACCGAACGCGAATAATGCGTAACGGGTAACCAATTGATTCATGAACCGGTTTCCTATGTTAATATGCCTTAAATATGTTGTGATATCAGTGAGATACCTTCCATTATGCCCAAAACGAATTTAAACTCAAATTATGCCCCGTAGGGGTATTTTGGTCATTTTAAAGGTTATAAAAGAGTTTAAATATAATTCTGAGTTTCAAGACTGATATATTCAGTAAAAGTACTTATTTTTATAAGTCACAACAGTAGGGTATGACATATATGTGAAATTTACCTTTTATAACCAAACTATGCACCGTAAGGGCATTTTGGTAATTTCACATAAGCTTAAAGGTCAAAATTTGAATTCTGAGTTCAAAACTTTTGCTTACTGTTTAATTATAAAAATTTACTTAAAACATCAGTAGGTAACAAGTTTCATATGCCAAAAATAGTTTTAACTCATACTATGCGCTTAAAACGTGTAAAAAGACGGTTTTAAGCGATTTCCGGGTTTTTAAAGAAAAGCTGATATTTTATCATTCTAGAAGACTCAAAATATTTTGTTTATTATATAAAATCAGTAGCAAAAGGTTTGGTATCAAAATATTATGTAAAACTCATTTTACAAGCCAAAAGGGAAAAACCGACAATTACCGAATCAAAGCTATAACCCTATGTTATGCTCAGCCTAAAAATAAATAAAGATCTTCAAAAATCCCAAAATATTATTTTACATCAGTAGGTAAAAATTTTGGTATAAAAATTGGGTTTAGATGGGCTCTATGCTAATTACGCCGTTTAATTAATAAAAAGTTTTCTAATTACGCTATTGAGCATAACTCTTAATCTAGACCTCCAACTGATGTGAAAATTTAGGGACATGTTTATAAATCAATAATAAAGATTATTGTCCTCTCACATTTTCAAAAATCTCGTTTTAAGGTCAAAAGGGCATTATGGTCAATATTTAGGCATATAACGGAAACATGTATATGAATCGAATAACTAATGAACCAAGTTGTATAACCTCAGAGGGTTACACTAATCTATAACCTGGTCCTAATAGAGCTCTAACACATTTCTAAAATATGCTACATTGGGTCAGAACTGAAAGTCAAAGCAAAAGTCTACTTTTGCGACTTTCGGTTCCGAACCGAGCTCAAACTAAAAATTGTCTGGTTGAACATGTTTAGACATGTTCTTACATTAATTACCAAGTTATACGAGTGATAAAACAGGTTCCATAGCTTCTACATTGTTAATTATGTGTTTATTTGAAAATTTGCTTTCTGTTGACTTTTTATGATCAAGTTTGACCCGACAATTGACCTAGTTAGAGTGGGAATCAGAGTTTAAGGGTTTATTACCCACAAAATTACCAACTCAAAGCTACTCTTAATTCGAGAATTTACTGGACCATTAGTGACTAATCACTAAGTCAAACCTTAATTACGACAGGTTTGACTTTTGGTCATAAACTAACTAAAACTAAATTAAGAGGGGTTAAGGACACTTACAAGGGTCCTAATTACGAATTAGAAGTTGGTGGAAGTCTGCTTGAAGTCCCAGGAGTTCCAGAGAAATGCTAGAATTAGTTTTGAAATGAAGCAAGAAGTGTTGGAACTTCAAGTTCTATATATACTCCACTTAAACTCAAAAGATCTCTCCATAATAGTCTAGGATTGATCCCAGATGCATCCATGTGTCCCTATACTGCCAAAAACCAGTTGCAAAGCCCCTGAATTCGAAAACCACCTTTCTATGGCGGTGTAACTTGTTACAACAGGCAACTGTCCAAAAATTTGCCCAGTTACAAGTCTTATGGACCGTAAGCCTTTGGCTTTGCGGTCCGTATCCGCTCTTCAGAATTCATCGCCCAGCTCTGCCACCTTACGGACCATAAGGTGGCTCCTTTGCGGTCCGTAAGCCTTCATCAGAAGACAAAATCTTTATAATTTCTTAGGCCTTGACCATGCAACTTTGCTAATCTCGAATCTTATGTCTTCTCTTCAGTAGAGGGACCATATAGACAGGCCTTGCATGTCCTTGCATGTGTTGCTATGCACATGAGGTTTCTTGGACCTATCTAAGAAGGCTTTTAAAATGAATTTTGTCGTAAATGCACCTAGAATCCCATCTTTTACAAAAATTTGAATTATACATTATCAGGGATAACCGGATTTTAGGGTGTTGGGATTCATAACTAGGTCACTCAAAGGTATTAATTAACATGTCGACACTTTTAAATCCTACCATACATCTTTAACTTGATCAGGGTTTATAACACGTTTGCCTTACATAACACGTGTCTTTATTTTATTGGGTATGATTTTACGAGGTGTTACATCCTCACCCCCTTAAAAGAAATCTCGACCTCGAGACTTACTGAAATAAATGAGGGTACTTTTCTTTCATTGTGGACTCTACCTCCCACGTATACTCAGGACCTCTACGGGCATCCCATTTAACCTTTACAATCGGTACATGCTTCTTTCGAAGCTTCTTAACCTGTCGATCCTCGATCGACAAAGGTTTTTCAACAAATTTCAAGCTCTCATCTATGTGCACATCCGTATGTGGTATGACTAGTGATTCATCAGCTAGACATTTCTTCAGATTGAAGATGTGGAATACATTATGAATACCACTGAGTTCTTCAGGCAGGTTTAACTTATAAGCCATTGTTCCGACACATTCGATGATCTCGAATGGTTCTATGTATCGTGGGCTTAACTTGCCATTCTTGCCAAAATGCATCACCCCCTTCCAGGGTGATACCTTAAGTAGTACCTTGTCACCCACCTTGAATTTTAGAGGTTTACGCCTTTTATCCGCGTAGCTTTTCTGCCTATCCCTGGCAGCTTTGACACGATCACGTATCTGTACAATCTTATCTGTCGTCTCCAGGACTATATCAGGTCCTGTTACTTGGACATCTCCAACTTTTGCCCAACAAACGGGCGTTCTGCACTTTCTTCCATATAAAGCTTCAAAAGGTGCAGCTTGTATACTGGAATGATAGCTATTATTATACAAAAATTCTATCAATGAAAGATGATCGTCCCAACTTCCTCCTAAGTCAATAACACAAGCTCGTAGCATATCCTCGAGTGTCTGTATAGTACGCTCAGTTTGACCATCCGTCTGAGGATGATATGCTGTGCTGAAGTTTAATCTAGTGCCTAGGGATTGCTGGAAGCTTTTCCAAAAATGAGATCTATACCTCGTATCCCTATCAGAGATGATAGACACTGGCACTCCGTGGAGAGATACAATCTCATCCACGTATAGCTGAGCTAACTTATCTGAGCTGTGTGTTTCCTTAATAGGTAAGAAGTGGGCTGACTTAGTCAGTCTATCCACTATAACCCAAATAGTATCATTTCCTCTCTTCGTCTTTGGCAACTTGGTGATAAAATCCATAGTCACCATTTCCCACTTCCAGGTGGGAAGTTCAGGCTGTCGTAGCAAACCTGACGGCTTTTGGTGCTCAGCTTTAACTTGTGTGCATGTTAAACATTTGGCTACATAGGTAGCTATAGACTTCTTCAAGCCTATCCACCAATAATTTGCCTTCAAATCTTTGTACATCTTGTCACTTCCAGGATGAACGGAATACTTAGAACTGTGGGCTTCTTGGAGGATAACATCCCGTAGTCCTCCATAGATTGGAACCTATATTCGTCCATTTAATCTTAGGATTCTATCCTTGCCATAAGATAGCTGCTCGGCAGTTACTCCCAACTTTTCATTAGGATAGTTAGCTTCTAATACGGCTTCCTTCTGAGCGGCTAACAATCTTTCATTTAAACTGTTCTTTAATTCAATGCTCTTGGCATTGATTCTTATGGGCTTAACTCTTTCCTTCCTACTTAAGGCATCGGCGACCACATTCGCCTTACCTGGATTATATCTGATTTCACAATCATAATCATTCAGTGTCTCCATCCATCGTCGTTGCCTCATGTTCAGATCCTTCTGATTAAATAGATGTTGAAGGCTCTTGTGATCAGAATAGATCACACACTTGGTACCATACAAATAATGCCTCCAAAGCTTTAGTGCAAATACAACGACACCCAAATCCAAGTCGTGGGTGGTGTAATTCTTCTCGTGCACCTTTAATTGTCGAGAAGCATAGGCAATGACATTGCCTTTCTGCATGAGCACGCACCCCATACCAGTGTGTAATGCGTCGCAGTATACTACAAATTCTTCGATTCCATCAGGCAATGTCAATACAGGTGCATTGCTTAACTTCTGCTTAAGAATGTCGAAGGATTCTTATTGCTTAGGACCCCAATCAAACTTAGTATTCTTTCTAGTCAACGAAGTTAGGGGTGCTGCAATCCTTGAGAAGTTCTCAATAAAACGCCTGTAGTATCCTGCCAGATCTAGGAAGCTGCAAATCTCTGTTGGCGTCTTTGGCTCTTGCCAATTCATGATAGCTTCAATCTTAGCGGGATCCACCTGGATACCACACTCACTAACCATATGTCCAAGGAATTGGACTTCACGAAGCCAAAACTCGCATTTAGAGAACTTAGCATAAAGCTTCTCTTGCTGAGGTGTTACAGTAAGCCCCTATTTCCTAGAGTGGTAGTGATTGGTCTTCTGGATGGAGAGCTTATGTTGGAAGTACCACCACTCGCGATTCTACCACCTTTGATTGAGATTTCTGATGACGAGGACGAGATCCCGGTCTTTCACGTAGACCATCTTGACGATGTTCTAGGTGACGGTGAGGTACTCGGCGTTGCATGCCTGACATTACCCATGTTTTAAAAACAACTGAAGATCAAGCTGAAAGCTCTTAGACAATTTCCTTGGAAGATTCTCCAAAATTAGATCCACATGATTTACCGCATCAATCAATGGCACATCAATGGGTAACAGTGCTTTCAAGGATAGATTCACCTCCACTTACTGAAGTCCTTGACTTGCCTTAAATCCTCCCTAACTTAAGGATTGTGAGATGGGAAGCAATGAATGACTCAAATGATGTGGAAATGTTTAGTGAAGATTGCTTTAGAATCCAGTTGGATGGGTATGGTGTCCAAAGCCTAACTCTAGATGACATTAAAGTCATTGTTGATATGGAACTTTAAAAAGATGAAGATGATGTTCAAGCTTTAAATCTGGAACTTGGCATCAAAGGAATGATCAGAAAAAGGCTTTCGAGTGTCACATCCCAACTAGCAACGGAAACAAAAGGGATGTAACAGACACCTTTGTTACAGGAACATTGTTTATAAAATATTGTATTAACCATTAAACTTTACATCATGTTACATTGTTGTTTACCTACTACGAGTATGTTACAATGGCATGTTCCCACGAATAGCTTTATTCTTATCGCAGGTATACTTCTATGTGCGTAACTATCCGTAAAGCAAACTTGGAATAGAAAACACATGAATCACTCAAGTTCCTATTTTCCTGAAAAGTATTATTTGAAAACGGTCAACTAAAAGTAGTAGGTGAGTTTCGCAGGTTTTATTTGTCTCTATGAGCAAGTACACAAGTAAGGTTTTGCGAATACAATGTAATTTTAATAAGTCTTTAAGTGAAGTCCCGACGTGTCTCCAAATTACCGTGGCCAACACCAACCACAACAAATACACAACATCATAATAGTATCCCGGTAGCTATGCCTAACACAACTTAGCCTATCTGAGTGTATGAATATGTGCAACCGCGTTGACTCAAGTGGCATCCTGCCGTGCGGTTTTTGGCTTATCGGGCCAAATAGTACTATCCACAATATTCAACGCCCAAATTGTTAATCACTTGTGCTAGTGGAGATTTTCCTGTGTTACAGGTTTGACTCAGATAATTCACATAAAAAATGTGTTCATGTGCGTATGTGTACAAAAAAAAATATTTTTTCTCCAAAGCATTTATTAAAACATGTATAAAAGAGGGCCCATGAAACTCACATGATAAGGTATGTGTGACAACCCTCATAATTGCATGTATCCGTACGATTTATTAATGATAATTAAAGTGCTTGATGACTGTACTGAATTACTTAACTGCTTTCTAATTTTCTGCGTCATACTTACACGTGCTTTTTTAACATACTAGTATTGTGCAGAAAAATTAACTAAATGGTCCTGTATGCTTTCCTAAGTGCCAGGAATTAATTGTGTTACAAAAATATATTTAAAAGACACTTTACGGAATAATTAAACACTTTAACGGAACGGTATCCAACCGAACAACCGGACATTACCCGGGACACTAAAATTTTGCCAAACACATTGTTTAGTTATTTCTTGGCTAGTCATGATCCCCGAACATCCTAACACTTACTAAATATCAAGTAAGTAACTAACATATATAAGTATACACATGGATTCTAACTTATGATTACCAACTACTTACAAAATTTACATCCAACCCCCCCCATACCCGAATTCAGTCCCAAAGGACCCACAAAATCACCAACAAAATATCCTCACCATACTCTCTAGATTTATTCCATTATTTTAATAGATTGTTACAAAATGATGTTTAGAAACATGATTTAACAAGACTAGGAAGGTGATTATGTGATACATGAAATAATCACTTTCTAGTTAAACATGAACTTGAAAGAAATAGATTTCTTGAAAAATAAGTGAACAAAATAAGTTGATGATCATGTAGATCCAAGTTTTATAAAGGATTTTTGTAAATAAACCAAGTTAGAGAATTGATTTTTGGAAAAACCATGACTTTACATACACTGGCACCATTTTTGGGAATGAAATAAGTGTAGAAACCTTTTATTTACAAGAAGAGTTCAAAAGAATAATTTTTGTAAATTATGTTTACAAGTTGTAAACACCAAACCTTGGCAAGAATGAGATTTTAAAAGAAGTAATCACACTTTGGAGGGTAACTAAACCCACTAAACACTTTACCAAGTTACTACGCGTTTTTATGAAAAACCAAGTTCATGTTGTTATGTAAAAGTGCATTGTTTTTGCACTTGACTAGTGTAATGTTGTTTGGTAACTTGTTGTTGATTCATTGAATGATTTCCGAAAAGAAAATGATATGCTAATAAGCATGGATACCTCCATTTACAAAGGAAACTCTGGCGAAATTTTCAAAAATTCCAACACTTAGAAAATATTTTCTAAAACAAGTGTTACAAGTATATTTTAGCTTTGTTTTCAAAATAAACTTCGCCAAAGGTTTTGTTACAAAATACAAAGTATCGGAGGTTGACTTTTACAAGTAAAATGGATAAATATATATATTTAGAATATATATTTTATATTAGAACACTTGTGTGGATACTTGTTTATTTTGTGAGATAGTTATATTATGTTAGGGTAAAATAATATAACTTAACAAAGTACCTTGACGTTGGAAATGTGTGATATGTGTGGTATGTGATAGAAGTAATGAGTAGATAAACCGTACGTAGGATACGTGTTATGCATGCACAAGAAATTGATTGTTATCTGTACTTTATTAGGACGTGCTTGATTTCTGATTATTAGAGTAACTAATCTAACCGAGCAAACCAAGGTGAGTTCACACTTTGTACAAGGCATGGGATTCCCGGTGGTTTGGGAATGGGTTAAAGAATTAAAACGGAACCTACATATCCTCCTTGGGTAGGATATGTACCACCATCCTCCTTGGGTAGGATTCCAATATTAATCATGTGTATTCTCCTTGGGTAGAATACGTACGTACGTTCGTCCTCCTTGGGTAGGACAACAACCTTAAAACTTACTAGACAAAACTCTATCATTAAGTCCCTCATCTTATATCAACTTAATCGCCGAGGCCAATGGCGAGCGGGTCATTAGTTAATAGCGCTATTAGGTTTAACAAACCTCACATCGTGCCAGTCAGACGGGCGTGTACTAATGGACTATGGCAAACTGTTAATGATGATAGACATTGACATAGGGCACAACTATTGTTCGACAGTTGTCGATATGGTATGGTCTAGTGGTTTACATGGGGAAGCCCCCACTAATTATGGATATGGTTCGGGTAATAAAGAAGGAACTGGTCAATCATACTTTCAACTTTGGGGTAACCCCCACGGCAAGTAAGCCAACGAAAGATAAACCATGTTTTCGGAAACAACTTAAAAACTAAACAACCAACCGTGAACTCACTCAACTTTGTTGTTGACTCCTTATTACGTGCCTTGCAGGTCGTTAGGTATCTATGGAGCTTGCACAGGCAGGCGTGGTCGTTGTGGGACGTGGACTGTCAAGTCCCATGTTAAACATTTAAACTTATGAACTTATTAAACTTATGTTTTGGTTTCACGTCTTATGCTTCCGCTGTTTAATTTGAACTTGGTTAACTAGTTTTGAAACACCAATTATATTGCGTGGTTGGATTTTATCTATTTTAAATACAATGTTCAATATGATTGGTGGTTGGATCCTGGTCATGTCACGCCTCCAAGCGGTGATATTCCGCGTGTGGATTTTGGGGGTGTGACAGATTGGTATCAGAGCCATTGGTTATAGTGAACTTGGTTTTAAAAAGGGAAAAACTTTTTGGCAAAACCAGACTATAACCTGTAAAGTGCTCAACGATCCACAACGACGCATCGCTCCACGTGCAAGGCCCAACACACTAGGAGGTATGATTTAAGTTTATATTTCTTACTTACTAGATTACTTTTGTCTGGTGTGGTGTTTATTGTGTGTTTATTTAGGGTAGTAGCATGTTGTCTATTAGCCCTACTGCGTTCTTTATGACACGCAATTGTTTACTTGAAATTTGACAAGTGGTGGTCAAATTCTTTTCTGATTTCTCGTCACCCCGCTACGAAAACTGTTTATGCATTCTATCTATTTACACGCTTATTTCGACATGACGTCGCCATTTGACCCTCCGTACATTCAGTTTGTACGTCAACATTCACGAAGACCAGACCTGGCACAAACGAACTCGGGGTTAGGAGAACTATACCCACACATCCCTATTGAGGAACCTCGCCATCTCCACCGGTCGTCGTTACCAGAAACGAAGCAGCCACAGTTACACGCGTTTGTCGTTTTGCAACTCGCAACCCTACCAACCAAATTATGTTTTGAACAAGTGATGTACTTCCGTGACCGTGATGCAACGAACTTCCCTATTTGTGTCGTGCCGCCACACCTCACTACTAGAATTGCTTCTAAGCAACAGATTACTTGGTTGAATTCTTCTATTATTGGTGGACCCCTGTTTTCGCTCAATTCTTCGCATGAACCTCATTAATTCCCTATTTCTTCGATTGGCAACTGATTTAACAAAACGCCAACAACCGTACCACGATTTTCACCGATCACAAGACTACCTTATCACCCTGTTGGATGGTTTATTAGGTCTCTCGTATACCCAACTCAGCGAATGAATACCATTACTGGTGAAATAGTCTTCACGGCATTTGGGGACGGAGATATGGATCACTCAACCCACCGGGGAACACGAGAATTTATACGTTACCTGACCCACCTTACACTACAAGAGACGTACTATAATTTCATGATACTTTTTCTTAAATATGCGAGATCTTTGCACTAGCTCTTGCACCGACACATGATTATTGATTAATGATACGTCCAATTTCTACCATTGGCTTAGATCCAACCATCACTCCCTTACCACAGTGACATTACGTTCTCGCTACTCCATGTTGAGATACTGAAACGAACACGCACTTGCTTAGAGAATTTGGAAGGCTCGACCTTCGATCATTAGTGATCGCTCCTTGAAACCTTGAGGGTGGTGATGTATTGTTGATACGATCATACTCTCTTAAACACGTTTTTGCATCTTTCCTTTGGAACCTCACGACTACACAGATGTATTTTGGATTCATTCGCACAACCCAAGGAACTCCTCCTAACTTGGTTCCTTACTTGATGAATCACAAACTCACCTAAGTTCATGGATTTAGGTGAATTGTTCCTCCTTCGCATATGGGCGAGTCCGACGACTTTTGATGGAAGTCGCAGTGAATCTTAACACTACACACTTGTACGATAATCATGCCACTACGTTGAATTCTTGTTCTGATTGATTTAACCCCGTGACAACTATATTCGATCAACGGCATACTTTATCCTAACTATACCCAACTTGCGTACAACCAGCTGTACCTTCGACATCAGGTAAACCCCTGCTAGGGATTATTAAACGCTTATTCATCGATTGCGGCTACCCTTTCTCATGTTTCCCCACCCATACACGTTATAATTTTGAACTACGATCTTAAAAGTGTTCCCCGCGGACACTCGCTTGGACAAGTTACGCTCTATGAACGTTACTCCGTGAGCATTGGGCCATGAACATGTTAATACCCCAGGTACTTTTCCTTGATCTTGATACGGCCGATATGGATCTTCAGACACGATAGATATGTCCCTTGTTTTCTTTAACGACATCCGAACCCACATAAAGAACTGTCCCCGCAACTACAAGAGCTCTTGGATAAGGGTTTTATTCGCCCTAGCTCTTCTCCTTGGGGAGCTCCAGTGTTACTTGTGAAGAAGAAAGACGGTACCTTCAGAATGTGTATTGACTATCGCGAACTCAACAAGGTGACCGTGAAGAATCGTTATCCCTTCCCACGTATTGATGGCCTATTCGACCAGCTGCATGGGTCGAGTTTCTACTCTAAGATGGACTTAAGATCAGGCGATCATCAGCTGAGAGTCCAAGATGAGGACATCTCCAAGACAGCATTCAGAACTCGCTACGGGCACTATGGGTTTCTTGTCATGCCTTTTGAATTAACGAATGCAACTGCGGTTTTCATGGATCTCATGAACAGAGTATGCAAACCTTACCTGGATAAATTTGTCATAGTTTTCATCGACGATATTCTGATCTATTCAAAGAGTCAGGAAGAACACGAGCAACACTTGAGGCTTATTTTGGAACTTCTTCGAACAGAGCAGTTGTATGCCAAATTTTCGAAATCTGACTTCTGGCTTCGCGAAGTCCATTTTGTAGGCCACGTGGTAAACAAGGATGGGATTCATGTTGATCCATCCAAGGTAGACTCGATCAAGAACTGGCCTACACCCCGTACACCAACAGAATTCCACCAATTCTTGGGTTTGGCAGGATATTACAGACGGTTTATCAAGGATTTCTCAAAGATTGCGCAACCTCTCACTTCACTAACTCAGAAGGGTGTCACCTACCGTTGGGGTGATGCACAGGAATCTGCCTTTCAGCACTTAAAAGATAGACTTTGTAGCACTCCTATCCTCTCATTGCCGGAGGGCACAAATGATTTTGTGGTTTATTGCGACGCTTCCATCCAAGGACTTGGTTGCGTGTTGATGCAACGTGACAACGTCATCGCCTACGTATCGTGCCAACTTAAAGTTCATGAAAGGAACAACACTACGCACGACCTGGAATTGGGAGCAGTTGTTTTCGCACTTAAGATATGGAGACATTACCTGTACGGTACCAAGTGCACCATTTACACCGATCACAGGAGTCTCGAGCATATATTCAAGCAAAAGGAGTTAAACATGCGACAACGTCCATGGGTCGAGCTCTTGAATGATTACGAATGTGCGATCAAGTACCATCCAGGCAAAGCCAATGTTGTGGCCGACGCCCTCAGTCGAAAGGATACAATACCTAGACGTGTGCGAGCGTTACAACTTACCATCCAATCTAGTCTTCCTACTTAGATACGAGATGCTCAGGTCGAAGCATTGAAAGCAGAAAACATCAGGGCTGAGTCCTTATGAGGATCGAGGAAGCGGTTAGAACAAAAGGAAGACGGCGCTTACTACGTAACAGGGCGCATCTGGGTTCCCCTTTATGGAAACTTACGCGAGCTTGTGATGGATGAAACACACAAGTCTCGTTACTCAGTACATCCTGGTTCGGATAAGATGTACCATGATCTCAAGACTACGTATTGGTGGCCTGGTATGAAAGCCAACATAGCAACCTACGTTAGTAAATGTTTGACTTGTGCGAGAGTCAAGATCGAATATCAGAAACCATCAGGCCTACTCCGAAAACCAAAGATCCCGACATGGAAATGGGAGCAAATTTCCATGGATTTCGTTACTGGCCTGCCTAGATCTCAACGCGGAAGTGACACTATTTGGGTGATAGTGGATCGATTGACTAAGTCTGCACACTTCTTGGCTATCAAGGAAACCGATAATTTTTCTACTCTAGCAGACATCTACCTAAAGGAAGTAGTATCGAGGCACGGAGTGCCAACCTCCATCATTTCTGATCGTGACTCACGTTTTACATCTGAATTGTGGCAAGCTATGCACAAGTCCTTTGGTTCTCGATTAGACATGAGCACGACATATCTTCCACAGACGGATGGGCAATCTGAACGCACCATCCAAACCCTCGAAGACATGCTTAGGGCATGCGTAATCGACTTTGGTACTGGCTGGGAAAAACACCTCCCGTTAGTGGAGTTATCATATAACAACAGTTACCACACCAGTATCCAGGCCGCTCCGTTCGAGGCATTGTACGGACGGAAGTGTCGATCACCTCTTTGTTCGGCAGAGGTTGGTGACAGCCAAATCACTGGCCCAGAACTTGTAGTAGATACAACCGAGAGAATTGCTCAGATACGACAATGAATGGCGGCAGCTCTTGACCGTCAGAAAAGCTATGCTGATAAGCGAAGGAAACCACTCGAGTTCTAGGTTGCGGACCGAGTGCTACTTAAAGTCTCACCTTGGAAAGGTGTAGTTTGTTTTGGCAAACGAGGTAAACTCAATCCGCGCTATGTCGGACCGTTCGAAATCATTGAGAAAATTGGCAAAGTCACTTACAAGCTGAATCTACCGGTCGAGCTCAGCGGTGTTGGACCGTTCTACGACCTTAAACCTTCAGTTAAGGCAGTTCATCTTTGCATACGAAGGCGGAATCAACATAAACAAAGTCATAACAGCTCTAATCCTTTTAATCTTTCTTTTCTGATTAATTTGAGTGCTTGTACAACGTTTTCTGATACAAATCCGGTAGCACTTCGTGTTTCACACAATGACCTCTCTCTCAAATCTATCTACCAAATGAACACACAACCTATATATAGGCTGAAGATTTCGCTTGAGCATGCTTGAAGCGAAATCATCATGTGTTGATTTCGCTTGAAGATGTTTCAAGCGAAATCTTCAAGTTTAACATAAACAAACCCTAATTAAACCCTAATGTGTGATCATTCTAACAAACTAGACATAAGACTTAATGTAGACGAAGTCAACAGACATTCCATGCACTAACAGACTCCCCCTTGGATTTTGACGAAGTCTTCAGCTCCTGAGTCTTCAGTCTTAGTCTTTTCTCCAACTCTCTGTCTTCACATCATAAACATTCTTCACAGGTTTAGAATCACAACCTGAATCTAACTTTCATCTTCCCTTTGACTGTTGATCCAGACTCCCCCTTTCACATACTCCCCCTCTCAATATACTAGAATTTGAGATGTCTGGTTCAAGCTTTATCATTTAGCTTCCGTGAGAATTCCTAAAACCTGCATATCCTCTACCACAACATAAGTTTCACAAATTTATTACACTTAAATTTAAAAACTTACTGGTAGACAACATTCAAACAACAAACATACTAGTTACATCAAGTTCAAACAAATGACCTTGATTAACTAACCACTCAATCTTTCAAAACATTTGTATATAACATTCAAAGTTTTCAACAAACTCTCCCAACCCTGTTCATCAAGTTTAGCACTTGGAATTTTGAAAATCAGCTCTTCAACATCAGTTGTCGAAAATCTTTTTGTATTTTCAAAATTTTATACTAAAACAATCCGAAAATCTTTTTGAATTTTCGAGTTTAAAGAAATGCAGTAAAGAAATATATACAAACAACATTTTTGTGAGTTTATGTAAGAGGATCATATCAGATTATGAGACAAATCACAAGCACCGTTAAGCTTTAATCATTTTAAGTTCTAAACGATTCACTTAGATTGTCAGTATACTGGTCCACTTAAATTTTCACACAAAGTTCAACTGCTTCGAGATATGAATTTAATGTCTTAGATACTTAAACTTAATCGCGTGTCCCACCTCAGAATATACTCCCGTATCCAGATCCCAATATTCAGTCTTACAGGTAAGTATAACAACAATGATATCTGTAAAGGGTTAATAATTTATGAAGAATCATGAGAGCTCAGGTCAGAACTACCGTTCAGCAGAGAGATCATGATTCAACTTTTGGGTGTGTCCCCTTTAGAGGATCTTTTTTTACAACAGCATTTCTAAGCAATTTTATTGTCTTATCATTTATGCTGAGGGTGATGCTATGTTTCAAGCATTTGCAGAAAGTATTATTCGAGGACTAGGTCAGAACTACCGTTCAGCAGAAGTCCCGGAATAATACCCCAGACATCATTGAGAATAAAAACCTAGTATTTCAGAATACGAGACCTTTCAAACAAGATTTCGGGGGTTACCCATATATCCGAGAGATGTTACCCACGATATAAGCAAGTTTGAAATTTAGGTTTATATCTCGTCACAATTTACTAAATGTGCAAAAACCTACTGACACATCATTAGTGAGACCGTTTATCACATTTGACATTTCATATCCTTAGCATGCTGTGATAGTTCACTGATTTACTATCATTTCCTCTTTTCTCAACAAAACTCAGTTTTGCTTTTTCAATGTTTTTGAAATTTTCAAATTTTCTAATTTTTTTTAAAATTAAAAATTTATCTCCCCCTAAAATCAAAATATGTTTCAATTTTGATTTTCAAGGAAAATTTGAAAACAAACTATACAAGAAACGTGACAAACTGATATCAAATCGCTTCAATTCGCCATTCACTCGGCTTAACAATCAGAACTCCCCCTGACAACAAACTATTTTCCCATCATGATTTCAAAACACTTAAGTTTGTTTTAATCAAATGGTTTTTCCGGAAAAATTAGTTTTGTTTGTCTTTTTACAAACTCGGGGTTTCATCACATTGTTCGTTTTCAACCATTTTAAAGAATTAACAATTATGACCCTTGTCAACAACAAACACTTAGTAGAAAATCAAGTACAACTTAATGTCCCTGATTTACCACTTGTAAATCGAAATATCACAGTTACTATCCTGTGAATTTCTCAAGAATGATGCCGATACCTGCTTCACGCTTACCAATCTGGAAGCTCCGGCAAGTCAGGTTTTTCTATTTAAAAAGATTCACCCAAGCCTGACCAGCCTTGGGTTTGACAGTTTTTACCTCAACAGATGGCTCTTCTGGTTTTGACGAACCAGAATCATTGCCTGATTGTGGCTTGTCTGACTTTGAGACGTCAGATTCATCGCCAACACATGGCTCCTTTGTTTTTGAAGAAACAAATTCATCGCCAACAACTTCCTTTTTCTTCTCTTTTGTCCTCAGATTTACATCTGATGAATTCGTTTTGCTTGCCTTTTCAGTTGACGAAAGCAATTCATCAGAACTTTTTCTCGGATTACCAGTTGTATCCGAGGACAAAATTTTCTCCAAGTATTCTCTTGCTTTCTTTCTCTTCTTCCTCAATTTGTCCTTCTGCCCTTGTGAAAGCTTCACTTTCTTTTCTTGAACTTTCTGTTCTTGAACTTTTGGTTCTTGAACTTTCTGTTCTTTAGGCTTGACACTGACTGATTTCTTTCCCATTTTCTGAGATTCATCCCTCGATCTTCCTTTTGATCTCATTGGGCAATCTCTAGCAATGTGTCCTCTGATGTGGCATTCATAGCATCTTCTTGTTTCGATTCTCTGAATTTGGCAGTTAACAGCAATGTGTCCTTGATAGCCACAAGTGTAACACACTCTGTTATCATACCTCTCACTACTTTCATAGCACACACCGTCTTCATACCACACACTTAGATCAAAGCATTGATTTGCCTTGTGGTAATCACCATTTCTTTGTTTTCTATCATTGTAATGATTTGTCTTTGAATAATCTTCATCCCATATTCTCTTGTAAACTGAATTTGGCTTTTGAGAACTATGGTCAAACCTGCACCACAAATTACCAACTATTTTTTAGTTTACATTTTTAGATTTTTGTGATTTTTCAAAACGATTGGATGACTTATCTGATGAACTTTTATTTTCACTTTTAGGATTTTTCAAATTTTTATCTTTTTGTTTCTGTTCTGCATTCTTCTTAACAGGTTTTTGTTTAGAACATTCACCTGTTTCAGTAGTTTGCAAAACAGTGTTTTTAAATTTTTCTTGTAAATCTAAAAATATTTTTCTTTTCTTTTCTTTTTCATCATCAGATACTTCATCACAATCTTCAATTTTGACTTTGTCAAAATTTGTGACATTGTCACTTATTGGAACAGAATTGATCGGTTTTGGACACTCATATGGTGCCGAAGTCACAAAACCTTTCAATTTCTCTTCAAGCTCTTTGATTTTCATCCGAGCTTTTTCAGCTTCTTTTTCAAGCTGAATGATTTTAGCAAGATGAGAATTGATTTCAATTTGTTTTTCAAGATTATCTTTACCAAAAATATCTCTCTCATCTTCTAAAATATTGATTTGATTTTGAAAATCTTTTTCTTTTTCTTTCAAATTGTTAATTTCCAATGTCAAACTGTCCAAACTACTCAACAGTTTGTCATTTTCAGACGTCAATTTCTCACAGTTTTCTCTCATTTCAAGAATCTGTTTATTATCAGATTCTTTCTCATCCTTCAAACTTTTGATTTCCACTGTCAAATTCTCCACATCTTTCAAGAGATTGAACTTTTCTGCTTCGGATTTTTCGCATTTTGAGCACACAACTTCACCTTTTGAAGTTTCATCCTTCTTTGATTCTTCATTCTTTGTCATTCCTTCTTTAATCTTTTTGATTAATTCAAGAAATTCATCCAAACTCATATTTTCTGAATTTCTTTCAATTTCATCTAGTAACTCTTTCTTTTTCTTTTTCTCTTCTTCATCTCCCCACCATTTCTTTTGCCAATAATCATCCTCTTCTTTGTACTCCTTGATGATGGCTTCAATATCTAGCGTTTTGTCATCAATCGCAATGTTTCCATACCTATCAAGATAGCACTCTCTATCTGGATCCCATCTGTTTGCTCTTCTAGCTTCCAGAAAGATACCAGAAAGTCTGATAATCTTGTTTTCAGCAATCATCTTCCGATATTGATACTTCTGTTCCTCAGTACGATCATCTTTCCACTTAATGGGTTCGTCGTTTTTCACCATGATTTTATATCCTTGAATTACCTCGAAATCACCTGTAAACAAACAAATAAGCAAACACTTAGTAAAATTTTAAGTTTTGAACACTCAGCAAATTCAAGCGAAATACTTGAAATATAATCAGCTTCAAGCGAAATCAGCTTAATAAAACTGTTCAAGCGAAATCTGATATGAACTATTTCGCTTCAACTTCAAGCGAAATCCTGTTACAAAGTGTTTCAAGCGAAATCAAATACAAATTCTGATTCAAGCGAAATCCACTATTTCGCTTCAACTGATACTCAAACTTCAAGCGAAAACCAAGATCACAACACTATTTCGCTTCAGAGATTCAAGCGAAATAGTCCAAACAGTCTGATTTGAAGCGAAATCAACTATAACCTACGAACAATTTCAAGCGAAATCCAGTTTTAGGTCAATTTTAACATGTTTTAAACTGAATTTTAGGCTGAATCTTTGTAGGCTTTGTTAAAACTATGTTTTACACGATATACTTGAAAATCAGACTATTTCGACCGTTGGAACTAGTTCAGATCAGAAAAGTAAGAAAAGAAGTGAGTAGAGATAAGAAAATCCGGTAGAATCAAGCTGCTATGGTATGAACTCCTCGTCCTGAGCTCTGATACCACTTGTTGGACCGTTCTACGACCTTAAACCTTCAGTTAAGGCAGTTCATCTTTGCATACGAAGGCGGAATCAACGTAAACAAAGTCATAACAGCTCTAATCCTTTTAATCTTTCTTTTCTGATTAATTTGAGTGCTTGTACAACGTTTTCTTATACAAATCCGGCAGCACTTCGTGTTTCACACAATGACCTCTCTCTCAAATCTATCTACCAAATGAACACACAACCTATATATAGGCTGAAGATTTCGCTTGAGCATGCTTGAAGCGAAATCATCATGTGTTGATTTCGCTTGAAGATGTTTCAAGCGAAATCTTCAAGTTTAACATAAACAAACCCTAATTAAACCCTAATGTGTGATCATTCTAACAAACTAGACATAAGACTTAATGCAGACGAAGTCAACAGACATTCCATGCACTAACAAGCGGAGTTCACAACGTATTCCATGTGTCGAATCTGAAGAAGTGCCTGTCCGATGAGACCCTTATAGTTCCTCTCATGGAGCTCACTATCGACGATCAGCTGTGATTCGTCGAGGAACCAGTAGAGATTACTGATCGAGATGTTAAAATTCTCAAGTGTACCAGAATACCTCTCGTCCGAGTTCGTTGGAATTCCCGTCGTGGCCCAGAGTATACCTGGGAACAAGAAGACCAAATGAAACTCAAGTATCCCCAGTTGTTTAAGAAAAGTGCAACCACTACTGAGGATGAAGCTACTGCAGAATTTCGGGACAAAATTCCAAACCAACGGGGGGATGATGTGACACCCCAGGAAAACCAGGAAACCACGCAACTTAACTAGCTTCCTCAGTAACCACGTGCTAAATTTCGGGACAAAATTTTCTAAACAGGGAGAGAATGTGACAACCCTCATAATTGCATGTATCCGTACGATTTATTAATGATAATTAATGTGCTTGATGACTGTGCTGAATTACTTAACTGCTTTCTAATTTACTGCGTCATACTTACACGTGCTTTTTTAACATACTATTATTGTGCAGAAAAATTGACTAAATGGTCCTGTATACTTTCCTAAGTGCCGGGAATTAATTGTGTTACAAAAATATATATAAAAGACACTTTACGGAATAATTAAACACTTTAACGGAACGGTATCCAACCGAACAACCGGACATTACCCGGGACACTAAAATTTTGCCAAACACATTGTTTAATTATTTCTAGGCTAGTCATGATCCCCGAACACCCTAACACTTACTAAATATCTAGTAACTAACATATATAAGTATACACTTGGATTCTAACTTATGATTACCAACTAGTTACAAAATTTACATCCAACCCCCCCCCCCCCCCCAAACCCGAATTCGGTCCCAAAGGACCCACAAAATCACCAACAAAATATCCTCACCATACTCTCTAGATTTATTCCATTATTTTAATAGATTGTTGCTTGTTATGGTTGCTAAAATGTTGAAGAACATCTTATAAGTATGGCACACAAGATTATCATCATCACTTCCAATCTTCACACCACACCCTCACATCTCACTCTCTCCCTCTCGGCCACATACAACCGCCACCACCTCCACCATATCACCACCACAATCTTCCATTTTCAAGCTTCATTCAAGGTTAGAAGGTGATTCAAGGAAGCTTGCAACTTGTGGAATTTCAAGGAGCTTTATTTCTTGCTTTTCACCATCATTTTCTCCACCATTTTCACTAGAGATCTTCCCTAGCTATAAGCTAGTAGTAAGTCTTGATTTACTCTTGTTTACTTCCATTTTGAGTAGTTAAAAGTTGAAGTATGATGAATATCAAGAACACCAAGAACATGAACTAAAAGATCTAAACATAAACCTTTACATAAAGTTTACATGAGAATGAAATGATGTTAGAATGATATTGTTATGAATATGTTGTTGATTGCATGATGATTCTTGGGTGTGTGATGCTAATCACCATATGGAGCTTGTTAAATGATGTTTAGAAACATGATTTAACAAGACTAGGAAGGTGATTATGTGATACATGAAATAATCACTTTCTAGTTAAACATGAACTTGAAAGAAATAGATTTCTTGAAAAATAAGTGAACAAAATAAGTTGATGATCATGTAGATCCAAGTTTTATAAAGGATTTTTGTAAATAAACCAAGTTAGAGAATTGATTTTTGGAAAAGAAAATGATATGCTAATAAGCATGGATACCTCCATTTACAAAGGAAACTCTGGCGAAATTTTCAAAAATTCCAACACTTAGAAAATATTTTCTAAAACAAGTGTTACAAGTATATTTTAGCTTTGTTTTCAAAATAAACTTCGCCAAAGGTTTTGTTACAAAATACAAAGTATCGGAGGTTGACTTTTACAAGTAAAATGGATAAACATATATATTTAGATTATATATTTTATATTAGAACACTTGTGTGGATACTTGTTTATTTTGTGAGATAGTTATATTATGTTAGGGTAAAATAATATAACTTAACAAAGTACCTTGAAGTTGGAAATGTGTGATATGTGTGGTATGTGATAGAAGTAATGAGTAGATAAACCGTACGTAGGATACGTGTTATGCATGCACAAGAAATTGATTGTTATCTGTACTTTATTAGGACGTGCTTGATTTCTGATTATTAGAGTAACTAATCTAACCGAACAAACCAAGGTGAGTTCACACTTTCTACAAGGCATGGGATTCCCGGTGGTTTGGGAATGGGTTAAAGAATTAAAACGGAACCTACTTATCCTCCTTGGGTAGGATATGTACCGCCATCCTCCTTGGGTACGATGCCAATATTAATCCTGTGTATTCTCCTTGGGTAGAATACGTACGTTCATCCTCCTTGGGTAGGACAACAACCTTAAAACTTACTAGACAAAACTCTATCATTAAGTCCCTCATTTTATATCGACTTAATCGCCGAGGTCAATGGCGAGCGGGACATTAGTTAATAGCGCTATTAGGTTTAACAAACCTCACACCGTGCCAGTCGGGCGGGCGTGTACTAATGGACTATGGCAAACTGTCAATGATGATAGACGTTGACGTAAGGCACAACTATTGTTCTCCAGTTGTCGATATGGTATGGTCTAGTGGTTCACATGGGGAAGCCCCCACTAATTATGGATATGGTTCGGGTAATAAAGAAGGAACTGGTCAATCATACTTTCAACTTTGGGGTAACCCCCACGGCAAGTAAGCCAACGAAAGACAAACCATGTTTTCGGAAACAACTTAAAAACTAAACAACCAACCGTGAACTCACTCAACTTTGTTGTTGACTCCTTATTACATGCCTTGCAGGTCGTTAGGTATCTATGGGGCTTGCACAGGGAGGCGTGGTCGTTGTGGGACATGGACTGTCGAGTCCCATGTTAAACATTTAAACTTATTAAACTTATGTTTTGGTTTCACATCTTATGCTTCCGCTGTTTAATTTGAACTTGGTTAACTAGTTTTGAAACACCAATTATATTGCGTGGTTGGATTTTATCTATTTTAAATACAACGTTCAATATGATTGGTGGTTGGATCTTGGTCATGTCACGCCTCCAAGCGGTGATACTCCGCGTGTGGATTTTGGGGGTGTGACAATATGTTCACAGTATGCAATAGCAGTAGAGTAGTGTAATGGAAGTGCTAGTCTAGTCCTAATATTAGTACTTTAGGGTTAATCACCAAAAGTTGCTTGATATTTGCTATGCATTGAGTTTGATGCGGCTATACATCTAGAAATGGGTAAATAGCCTCAAAGTATAACGTTCAGGGGCGGTTCTTAGAAGGGCTGTGGCAGGGGCACGGCCCAGGCAAGTTTTTCGGCCGTAGTGCTAATTTTTCGCATTCGATCAAAATTTTTTATATATACTATGTTTGGCCCGGGCTTGCCCGGGTTTTTTTAGTTCCCGTGTCTTTCGGCCCTGGCACGTTCAACGGGCAAGTTCCGCCACTGATAGCGTTAGGTAATGTTTGGTTTAAAAATCAGGTTTTGCTTATGTTCACCGTTTTTCGTGCTGGTCACGGTTGATCGTGTTGATGCAGTTTTGTGTGGATGTGACTCGGTTCGGTTCGGTTCAAGTTTGACGTCGCGACGTTTCTCCGTCAGTTCGGCTCGGCATACGAAATGGAAGTGACAACGAATGATGTGTGCGAGAATGACATCATCATCATGATGTCATGATGACATCATTATCATCTCTATACAAGACATGAATGTTGAAACAGAATGTTATGCAATTCATTTACACAAAACTCATGCATGTCCACGAAGAATGAGACTCTTTAATGAAAGTCCATGCATATCACGAAAGACCATGTATTCTTGGTGACTTTAATTGTTCGCTGATAATGTCCACGAAGGACCTCAATGTTTGGTGATCCTTGCTGTGAATTGTACATCTCCACGAAGAACCATATGTTTGGTGATGTTGCTGGTCTTAGTATATATATAAACAGTTGCAGATCAAAGAACAGAGGGAACACACCCTAGAGCCGGAAGAAGCTTAGAGAGAGAGAGTTGTCGGAGTGCTTGTTTTGTATAGATCTTGTACTGAAACTCTGTCGATTTGAATACACAACTCGTTAAAAAGATGCATTGGGTTGCTTTAGGGTGGATCCGGGGAAGAAAAAAAGATGCATTGGGTTGCTTGGGAGAAGGTAGCTCGTCATAAAAAAAAACGGAGGTTTGGGTTTAAGTAAGTTAGACGTGGTCAACAAGTCTTTACTATCTAAATGGGGTTTGAGGTTCAAGACGAAGAGAACAATCTTTGGAAAAAAGTGATCGTTGCTCTTCATTCTAGTAGATCGGGCTGGGATTGTATTCCTTTCAAAAAAAGTCTTTCCGGTGTGTGGAACAACATAGCTAAGCATTTCCTTAAAACAAAGGTGGATGGTCGACCGCTTGGGCATTTCATGAGAGGTTCGATCGGCAATGGAGAGGATGTGGCATTTTGGCATGACGTATGGCTATTGGATGAACCTCTTAAGTTGGTTTTTCTAGATCAGTATAGTAAAGAAGCTGATAAACGAACTTCGGTTGCCAACAGGATTAATATGAACAGTAACGGGGACCGATTTTCATGGAGCTGGGTCTGTGATATTTCGGATCCAGCCTTAGTTGCAAGTCTCGAGCAGTTAACAGGTTATCTTGACAGCGTTCAGATTTCTTCTGGGAAGGATCGGTGGAAGTGGACCTCGGTTGCGGATGGGTTATTCTCGGTCAAAGCGGTTAAGCTCCTTCTGAACGGTAATCAAATGTAGGATGATTGTTTTGTTTTGGATTGGTGTCGGTGGGTTCCTGCCAAAGTAAATATTCATTCATGGAGAGTAGAGTTGGATAGAGTGGCAACCGCAGCAGCTTTGGGTAGAAGAAATGTGGGGATAGGCGATTTGGTCTGCCCTTTCTGTCACTCTGAAGACGAAATGGTCGACCATCTTTTCATAGCTTGTTTCATCGCTTCAAATGTTTGGAACGGAGTGAGTACCTGGTTCAATATCTCTAATTTATTCGCCTTTTCGATCCGAGACTTGTTTACGTATCACAATGACTGCGGATTGTCGGAAAAGAAAAAGGAGGCGGTTCAAGGCATTATCATGATTACATGTTGGATTATATGGCGGACTAGGAATAAAGTCAAATTCTCTAATGGAACGGTCAACATCAATAGCATAGTTAGCGAAGTTAAGGCTTTACGTTTTTTTTGGTTTTCAAATAGATCAAGGTATAAAGGTTTAGAGTGGAGGGATTGGATGCCTTTTGTAAATATGTAAGTTTTTGTGTTGGCGGCCCGGTTTGGGTCGTCGTTTTTCTGTGAATGAAGTTTACCTTTAAAAAAAAAAAGCCAAACGAGCTTGTAATTTATCCACATTTCCCGGGTTACCCAAGAAAAGACTGGGTTCACTCCAAACATTGCGACTATCAACAAGTAGTCATTAAAACGCTTAAAAGTCCTAGCAGGTTCATTAAATGATCGTTTTGTCGGTTTATGTTAACAATAATGTTTTTAACCCATAATCATGGTAGCTACACGTCTCAATTTTATTAAATTATATATATATATATATATATATATATATATATATATATATATATATATATATATATATATGGGGGATCGCTAAAATGAGAACCACATCCAGTTATGAGAACAATGAGAACCACTTTCTAGCCCTTTGATCAACTTGATGAATGGATGAGATTAAAAGTTACAAAAAATAATATTAAAAGTTTTTTGTCTTATTATGTCTTTTATATTTTAATCAAAAAGGGTAGTTTAGTAAAATAACATTTTTTTGTCTTTTTCTCTTTATTAATTTTTAATTACTTTTTTGATTTATAATATTACTTTTTATTTTTATTATATTACTTTTTATTTTCTAAAAAGATATTTTTATTAAAAACGTTTTTAAATTCAGATTTTTTTAACAAAAGACAATTTTTTTTTTGCGCGCCGGTTTTAACGCGCCGCGTCCCGTTTTTAAGGCCCGTTTTTACGCGCCGTTTATACGGCCCGTTTTTACGCGTCGCGCCCCATTTTTTACGTCCCGTTTTTACGAGCCGTTTATACGGCCCGTTTTACGCGCCGTTTATACGGCCCGCTCCGTTTATACGGCCCGCTCCGTTTATACGGCCCGCTCCGTTTATACGGCCCGTTTTTACGCGCCGCGTCCCATTTTTTACGTCCCGTTTTTTGCGCCCCAGTTTTTTACGTCCCGTTTTAACGCGCCGCGTCCCGTTTTTATGTCCCGTTTTTACGCGCCGTTTATACGGCCCGTTTTACGCGCCGTTTATACGGCCCGTTTTTACGGGCCGTTTATACGGCCCGTTTTAACGCGCCGCGTCCCATTTTTTACGTCCCGTTTTTGCGCCCCAGTTTTTACGTCCCGTTTTAACGCGCCGCGTCCCGTTTTAACGCGTCGCGTCCCGTTTTTTACGCGCCGTTTATACGGCCCGTTTTACGCGCCGTTTATATGTCCCGTTTTAACGCGCCGCGTCCCGTTTTTATGTCCCATTTTTTTTAACGCCGTTTTTTACGTCCCGTTTTAACGCGGCGTTTTTTACGTCCCGTTTTTTTTCGCGGCGTTTTTTAAGTCTCGTTTTATTTACGTTTTACGAAAAAAAATTTACGTTTTATGTTTTACGTAAAACTTTTTACGTTTTACGTTTTTTCGAAAAACTTTTTACCTTTTACGTTTTTACGCATCGCTTTTTAACGCGTCGTTTTACGTTAAAAAAGTTTACGTTTTACGTTAAAAAGTTTACGTTTTACGTTAAAAAGTTTACGTTTCATGTTTTTACGTTTTACGTTAAAATATTTACGTTTTACTTTAAAAACTTTACATTTTTACATTAAAAAGTTTACGTTTTACGTTAAAAGTTTACGTTTGACGTTAAAAAAATTATGTTTTACGTATTACGTTAATTTTTTTAATCTTTTTACGTTTTACGTTAAACTTTATTACGTTTTACGTTAAAAAGGTTTACGTTTTACGTTAAAAAAGGTTTACGTTTTACGTTAAAAAATTTACGTTTTACGTTAAAAAGTTTACGTTTTATGTTTTTACGTTTTACGTTAAAATATTTACGTTTTACTTTAAAAACTTTACAGTTTTACATTAAAAAGTTTACGTTTTACATTAAAAGTTTACGTTTGACGTTAAAAAATGTATGTTTTACGTATTGCGTTAATTTTTTTATTCTTTTTACGTTTTACATTAAACTTTATTACGTTTTACGTTATAAACTTTTTACGTAAAACTGTTTTAAGCGTTGTTTTTTACGTTTTACAACTTACGCACCGTTTTTTTAAGCGTTTTACGTAAAACTTTTTAAACTTTTTACGTTTTACGTTAAACTTTTTAAGTTTTACGTTTCACGTAAAACTCTTTACGTTTTACGTTTCACGTAAAACTCTTTACACCCGGGTTTAAACTTTTTTTACGCCCCGGGTTAAAAAAAAATTACGCCACGGGTTTAAATTTTTACGCCACGGTTTTGAACTTTTTTACGCCCCGTGCTTAAACTATTTTTACACCCGGGTTTAAACTTTTTTTACGCCCCGGGTTAAAAAAAAAATTTGATGCCTCGGTTTTAAATTTTTACGCCGCGGTTTTGAATTTTTTTTTTACGCCCCGTATTTAAACTATTTTTACACCCGGGTTTAAACTTTTTTTACGCCCCGGGTTAAAAAAAAATTACGCCACGGGTTTAATTTTTTACGCCGCGGTTTTGAACTTTTTTACGCCCCGTGTTTAAACTATTTTTACACCCGAGTTTAAACTTTTTTTACGCCACGGGTTTAAATTTTTACGCCGCGGTTTTGAACTTTTTTACGCCCCGTGTTTAAACTATTTTTACACCCGGGTTTAAACTTTCTTTACGCCCCGGTTTAAACTGTTTTTACGCCCCGATTTAAAAACATTTTTTCTCGGTCCGGGTTTTTAGGCCCCGTTTAATCTGTTTTTACGCCCCGGGTTTTTAGGCCCCTTTTTTTACGTCGACTTAAATCACGACTCGCCCGGTTTTTTTAACAAAGCGAACAAACCCAAAAATCACGACTCACCGGTTTTTTAACAAAACGAACTCGCCCCCAAAATCGAGACTCAAAACACTTGAAAAAAACGGAGTTTGGCTCAGATTTTCCAACGAAAAAAATGGCTGCAAAAGTGGGGTTGCAAGTTCGAAAACCTACCCTCCGCCATCCTCGCCGCGCCATCGTCATCAATGGTCGGTAAATTGTTTCGAATCATCACAGCCAACTCGACCCCCCATATCAAAAACACAAATCAAATTACCGGAGATTCCCCAAAACAGAATCATTTTTACACCCCCCCGGAATCACATTTGCAAAACTAGAAAAAAATCAAGATCAGCAAGCACACATCAATTTCAACCCCCCCCCCCCGATCAATAACAAATTCACCCCCACATCAATAACACAAAACAAAGCCCCCACATCAATAAACAAATCAAGATCACTGGATAAAATCCCCCAAACATCAAGAACAGCCTTCACCCCCACAAAATCAAAGAAACATAATCTAGCAATCTGCCCCACACCACCACCACCCGACCACTCTCCACCCTCACCCACCTCTGCCCCACACCACCAAAAAAACCCCCACCGCCATCAACCCCCACGCCACCACCACCAGCAGATTCTTAACCACCAAAATAACATCACCACCACAACATCCTTCAAACCTTCCACACCCCACACCACAACCCCCAGTCAAAAACCCACCACCACAGAACACCCCCGTCAAAAACCCACCACCACAACCCCCTTCAACCAACCCGCCGCCCCCACCCACAAACAACAACCGCCGCACCCCCCCCCCCACACACACACAAAAAGCCCTTCACCCCCACCGTTCACCCCCACACCGGCCGCAAAATCAAAGACCAAAATTGATCTGATGAGAAGATGATAGAGAAAGAGAGAGAGAGCATATCTGATGACAGATGAGAGAGAGAGAACATCACCTTCGCATCATCGGGAAAACGACCGGAGAAAGAACATCAACGGAACCGCCGGCGGCGGCGACGTCTTTCTCTTTCAGAAACTTTCTCTCTCCTCTATCTCTCTGTCTCGGAGCATCTGGAACCGGTGTGGGGGGTTGTCGGAGTCGTTGCTGGCTCCGCCGGTCATGTCGCCGGAGAAGGAGGGTGTACAGGGGGGATCAGAAGAGATGAAGATGGTGGTCGTTTTTTTTTTTGAAGACCTCTGGTTATGAATAGAGGAGGAGAGAGATGAGATATCAGAGATGAAGATGAAGAGAGTATGAGAGAAGAGAGAGGTCTGACATAAATAATGAGGAGAGAGATGGAAGGATATGACATTTAGAGTAAATGACCAATATACCCCTTTTGTTGGCTGAATGTTATTGGTTGAGAGTGGTTCTCATGGTTCTCATAACTGGAGTTGGTTCTCATTCTAGCGGCTCCCTATATATATGTAACTGATGATATATAAATTTTAGGAAAATTATATTAAATTATAAATATATATATATGTGTGTATATATAGATAGAATCACGCTAAAATGAGAACCACCTCGAGTTGTAAGAACCGTAAGAACTACACCGTACGGGGCGAGGTGGACCAAAATTTTTTTCACAAACGTAGATGCGTGTATTATAAACACATTTGTAAAAAAAAAATTCAAAAAAAAGAAGTTTTTGAGCACCACAAGTGTGTGTTTACGGGTACCGTAAATTTTCCGGTAGGATTTACGGTACCCGTAAACACAAACTTGTGGTGGTCAAAACTACACACACGACATTTTTTTAATTTTTTTTACAAATGTGTTTATAATACACGCATCTACGTTTATGAAAAAAAAATTTGGTCCACCTCGCCCCGTACGGTGTAGTTCTTACGGTTCTTACAACTCGAGTTGGTTCTCATTTTAGCGGTCCTCTATATTGATATATATATATATATATATATATATATATATATATATATATATATATATATATATATATATGTAACTGATGATATATAAATTTTAGGAAAATTATATTTAGTAAATATTAAATTTATTTGTTAAGCTAGATAATTTAGTTTTAAAAATCCCATTAACGATTAATTTGGCAATTTATACCATCCGACATCAGTTAATTCTAAAAATTTTAATTGAAAAACTAAAACTAGTCCTAATAACTCCTTTAAAATTGTCAAAGTCATCCGAGATTTCAAAAAAGATTTTCAGTTGTCGATATTTCGATAAAACGCGATTTTTAAAACCATATCTAGGTTATCCAATGAACCCCGAATTTAGTGTGTAACATTCTCATGTCAAATAAGACTGCGTGCAAAATTTGGGGATTTATTGAATCCGTTTGCTTTTTTCCCGAATTAATGCTATTAAATGCCAATAAGCTCACCATTCCGATTATCCAAAACTCCTTAAATTTTGTAGAGAACCTTAATTTACTATATGTGATTACCTTGTAAATGATCACAAGCTAAAATTACCCACGCCATAGTTTATGTTCAAACGAAGTCTAGTGCACTTATTTTCAGTGTTCGAGTGTTACACCTTTCGTTTCTCATGAGTTGGAGCAACTTCTATACTTCTAGAGCTCGTGTAAAGCTAGGTAGCACACCTACAGACCATATTCAACACAAACATGTATATAACATTATGTTTCAAGCTTTGGAAACCAACTTTTTAGGTTAGGGTTTTAAATCCGTTTTTCTTGTCGAATGTTTGTATTTTTATCAATAACTTGAAGGTTTCTCCATCGTACATCATGAACCATCTTATTACATAAATTAGAAGCTTAAACAGCCTTTGTAGCCAAAGTATTATGTTTCATGGATAAAAACTCTTTTCTTTTTGTTCAAAGACCTTTTAACACAAAACGCATAATAATTTTAATCAAGGAGGGAATTGATACCATGGTTCTACTTGAAAAGGGGCTGGAACAAGTATCTAAGAAGTGAAATGAGTTTGGGGTATGAATTGTGGCATAAAAAGTAAACAAAAAGTGATGTGTGGGGGTGTGGGTTCTGATCACACAAGAGGTTGGACAAATGTCCACTTTGACTTCAAACTTGCACCAATTTCCACGCATTAAGATAGAATTTAGGAGATATTTGATACTATGGATAAAAACAATTTAAACGCTTCCCCAGTTCGGTAATCAACGCAAAACGAGCGGTTTTTGTATAGTTTTTGTGTTTAAAAAAAGTCGATCATACTTTAACTTTAACAAAAACACGAATACTTTCACATTTTTGCATAAAACGTTTTAAATAAATGTTTTATAAGTCTTTTTAGGCTTGACAGATGATGCAATACATGTTTGGTTGATACAGTGCATGTTTAAAATATAGGTGTTCCATTAACCGCAAACTACTTTGTGGAACATGTTCACTACGTGTTAAGGCCTCAATGCTCTCATGTTACTTACTAATGATCATGTTCAAACTAAATTATGCCCCCTGAATTGTTCACGGCACCACCGGCTTTGTTTTGTTGGTCGTGTAACGTTTACGTTTTGATATTCGAAAAACAAATCGCCTAAAATGTTTTTCAAGTGTCACAAGCATTTTAACTCTATGTTACCGTTAATGCATCAATTTAACTAATCCACGCCCTCGTAATTATATAAGCCATGTTTGATTACGTATCATGCCTCAGCAATGCTTATCGATAACAATTCTCACTTATGGATACTCGTTTTTGTTTACCAGGATTTTAACAAATGTCACATTGGGCATCAACAAATAAAAGAATAAATTCTAGAGGGCAGATTGTTGGGTTTTATAAGATCTACTGATAAAATGAGAGCCAAAACCTAAGTGAACCATCTTCCCTGCCTGAGTGATGGAATAAGGTTAACGAATGATCAAATGTATCATGTTGTGTTTGAATGGTAACAATTTTTTTAATTTTTTTTTATTTTGTTAAATAAGTTAGCGATGAAATGAGTATTGCCTTGTTACTATTGATGGTACATTTGGATTCATCTTCTTCTAAGTAAAAATATTTCATAGCTTATGATTCAAATTCTGATTTATAAACCCCATAAAAATTGCGATGCATAATTGTATACGTTTACCATACAAATTTCTTGCTTAAAGAAAAGCTGGACAACTAAACAAAATCAGCATATGAACTACCGAAAAATGACTGAGCAGCACCAACAAGACCAAAGGGATTCCCGGTTATGACACTAAATAAGACACTAAGAACGGCTTTTGCCTTCTTCTTTTCACGTATCTCCTTTTTTCGCACCACATGTAGCTGGTTCTGGTTCATCCGATCATTATCTTCTGGAAATTGCTGTTTAATAGTCAGAAAGGGATCCATTTTGCCAGTGAAAAACCCATACCTCCAGTTCATGTTAATGATTTCCTTCACACATGAAACATGATAAGAATAACTCCCACATGAAGACACATAAGCCCAACCGCGAACCTTAGACAAAAGATCTTTAGTTCCACAGTGCAAACAGTTTGATGTAGCCGCCTTGTTGAGGTGCAACGTAAGACCATGCGCAGCATCTAAAGTCTTTTCCTCAGCAAGACAAGACGGGTGCAAATGACGTTTCCGAAATGTACATGTGCATCTGTAGTGAAACCCTTTGATTTTCTTGCCACATGCATCACAAAGGGAACCGTCCCCAACTCCGCCATCACAAAATTTAAGAACACATGAATCGGAGAATGGGTACTCGATTAGAGCTTGTGGTTTTCCACATTGTTTGTGCAGAAAGAAGTTGCAGCCCTGGCTGCACACGTAAGTCAAGCCGAAACCTATTTGGTCACAACCCAAACAGTAATAAGGCCACGGAGCATATTTTAGGACAACTTTGTGGGGATGGCTAGCAATAGATATCTCCATACTCTTATGCTGTTTCATGATACAATATCACAAGTAAGTACAAGATAAATGACAAGAATAAATAGTTAAGAAAATCAAAAGGAGAATACCTTGAAAAGTGTTTCACTTGATCAGATTAAGAGATGCCTGCATCTTTAGTGCAATGGTTATTAAAGAGATGGAGTTTTATAGAGGTATTGATGGCATCCCTTGTATATTTTTGTTATGAGATGATCGATAAAGCCAAAAGTGGTCCATTGGCTTATTGGAACGTGACTTTTGTAAGTCTTCTTTTAGTTTGTAAAATATTTGGCGTATATCCCACAGACAGTTATCCGAGATTTTATTTTTTTTTTATTTTTATTATTTTGTGATTCTATTAAAGATAGGAAACATGCACTTAATTAATGAATGGGTGCAAAATGACACCCACTATCTTAATTATTTTTTGGGTTTTTCTTTTCAATTTTATTATATATGTACATGTAAGAGTTATTTCGGAAACTCACTTTCGTTGAGAAAACCATGGAAACCTTGTGTTACACATCTAAAACAACGGAATTTTATAAAAAATTTATGAAATTTAATATACACCTTTCTAAGCGTTTTAGCCAAAAAAACAAAATCGTTGAACGGATTTAAAAAAAGGAATATTAAAATTCCTATGTAATTGGTGTGTAACATCATTTTTGATGTCTAAAACACTAAAAAATATGCATATTACATGCCCTATTTTATATAAAAAAATAGGTTGTTTTGGATAGTGTAACACAAGTGTTTAATGAGAGATTCCAAAGTTTCCTCAACTTAAGCAATACATATGAATGTTTTAAAACAAATGAAATATAATATTCTAGCCTTGAAATCTAAAACACCATGCGATGATGTGTTTTAGTTTTAATGCATATAATACATATTGTTGATTTTAGTTTTTCTGTATTATACAATCCCAATATAATCTAAAAAACACTATGCCTAAAATTTAAATTCAATGCCTACATTGACTTATCACACTTTACCAGAAAAATGTGTTGGATTAATCGGTTCGTTTACGGGTCACGGGTTGCCACGTTATCGGGTCAAGGTTAAAATGGTTAATTGTTTACCGGTGACGCGAGTCGCACTTCACATGTTGCAACTCGGGTAAGCTGGTTGTGGATCAGTAGAGCAAATGAATAAGGGTTAAAAGAGTCAATTAGCACGTGTTGGTTGGTGTACGTGAGTTGATGAAGAATTGGTCCAAGTTTAACAAACTTCATGAAAGTGCACGTGGGATGTGGAAGACTTGGCCATTGCTTATTATTAGTAATTTTAATTTGTTAGTTTGTTAATGCACGTTTGTATTTGTTGATGCAGTTTTGTGTGGATGTGGCTCGGTTCGGTTCCATTCAAGACCGAAGTCAATGACATTCCTCCGTCAGTTCGACTCGGCCTAGAAGATGGAAGTGACGAAGATACGATACGAGAATGATATCATCATCATGACATCATGATGATGATATCATGTCTATTAAACACATGCAAGTTGTCTTATTTTGATCACATCCACGAAGAACCCATCATGGAAGTGACGAAGAACTTTGCATGTGAGTATGGTTATTTGTTGGATCATGTTCACGAAGAACCTTCTTCGTTGCATAAGTATTTCACGAAGATCCTTGATTGGTTTATACCAGTTCTTCGTTGATAATGCCCACGAAAGTCCAAATGGTTAGTGGGCCTAGCATTTTTCGTGGGCCAGTCTATCTTTCGCGAGGTTGCAGATTATTTTCCTATATATTCAGACTTGCAGAACACAGACTTGCAGAACACAGAAATGCAACAGAGCACACCCAGTAAAGTTGAGAGTTTTTCTTGTATTATCTTTGTAACAAAACTCTACTGGTTGAATACACTTGAGCTTTAATCTTTGAATCTTTCTTGTATTTGTGTGTTCTTAGCTTGATTTGGTTTGCATACACACTTGCATTCCGCACTCGTGTGTGTGTTACACAACAAGGGTGTAGGTTTATCTTGATCCTCCGAGTGGACCTACAAGTGGTATCAGAGCTTTGACTCTCCTCCTTGTTGAAAACCAACCTTTTGGTGTGTTTTTTAGCATAGTTTGGTTGTTTTCTTGAACTTGAACAAGAAACTCAAGTTTTTACAAGAAAAATGGATTAAAACTTAGGAAAATCTTGTTGTTTGCGGAAAATTTTTACAAAAACCTTGTTAAAACACATGGAGACATGTTAAAATACGGTTTTCTTGAAATTTCTTGCAAAAATTTTAGTTTGACATCTTTTCCAGTGAAGTGTTTTGGCCGGAAAAGTCATCGAAATATTCTTTGAGTTGAAAGATAACCTTAAAGCTTTGACTGAAAAGTGTTTTTGAATGTTTGTTGTTTACCCAAATCTGGATAAACCCCTACCAACTTTCCATACTCAGAAATCAGATTCTTTTATAAAAGGAAACTTTCCACCAACCTTTTCACGAAAAACCTTTTTTCACAAAGTTCATTCATGAAAACCATTGTTCTTCGTGGACCCGAGGTGTTTCATGGACCGTCATTCTTGACAACCATTTCATGAAACATCCAACTCACGAAACACCATACTTCGTAGACAATCATTCTTCGTGGACACAAGATTTTCGTGGACTTCATCTTTCGTGGACTACTTGTCAGGCCCATTAAACGTGCGTGGGTTTTGACACTCACTAGTAATTCTTCGTGGACTTTGACACTAGTTGTTCTTCGTGGGCTTTGACACTCACTAATTTTTCGTGGGTTTTGAAACTTGTTTGTTTTTCAATTATTTGCGACACTTGTCTAGTATTTCGTGCTCATGAACGTTTGTTTCTTTTTCACAAAAAGATCTTAATTCATTGATAATCTGTTTAAATTGTGTTTTAAGCAAACATTCATTATTCAAACAGCAAAAATGGGTACAAATCCCTGGGATTGGGGTAGTAGCTCAAGTACAAGCCATGATCCATCACAAACTAGCTCCGCAACCTCATGGGTACGATCTTGAATACCTCAACAAACGATTACCGCTAATCAATGGGCGTGTGTTTCGAATCAAAATCAAAGCATTCAAACTCTTCTCATTAGCGAGAGTGAAACCGGAAGTAACAACCGTCCACCAAAGTTGAATCACATGAACGATTATCTATCATGGAAAAGTCGTTTTCATACGTATGTTCTTGGTCAGTATACCAATTTGTGGACGTGTTTTACTACTCCGTTCAAAGAATCTCTCGAAGAAATAGTATTAAATTCAACCTCTTTAGCATGATTGGACGAGAATGATAAGAAGGATAATGATCTAGAGAAGAAGGCTTTTGCTATTCTTACATAAGCACTCCACAAGGATATTTATCATCAATTTATGTATTTTACCACTACGAAGGCTTTATGGGACACTTTGGTATCAAGAAGGGAATGAAATGCAGCAACGAGAAAGATTCGACATGATCTTTTAAAGAAAGAGTTTGAAGGGTTTTTGTTCATGGAGAATGAAACCCTAAGCGACATGACTACTCGGTTCTATCATTTGCTTAGTGAGATGTACTCATACAAGGTTAACGCATCACAATAGGAGATTATCATGCGTTTTGCTGATGCTTTACCACCTAAGATGAGTCAATTCATTGAATTGCTGAAGCATACTGGTGTTTTGGATGTAGCTAGCTTTTAGGAATTTGTTCAGAAACTTGAGAACAAAAATGAAGAAGAAATCCATAAAGCAAAAGGAATTCCATTTCCACAAAACCCAGAGATGTATTTTGGAGGTATTCACACAGGTGTAAGTACAAATTAACAACCGAAGCTTCAAACAACATTTGTGTCAAATGCAAACCCTTTTCTACCACCAGCTAAACCAGATCAATATGTTGGTTCAAGTGCTCAGACCTATGGCCAAGCATTTGATCCAAAAGCCTTTCTTCCTCAACCACGAGATCTTACACCACAAGTTCCACAACAAGCTTTCTATGGTAACAACTTTTAACCCTCAAACCCTAACACCGCCAGACTCGATACATCAACTCTATCTAAGGTAAGTGTGGAAGTTGCCAAAGAACACATGGAGCTTCCAAACACTTTAGTGAGTTCTTACTATGGATTGGTAGCTAGACAAATTGGAAACATCAATATAACCAGTGAAGACTACACACAAATTGATAAGGGGGAAATAGAGTTGATTGATATCAAATGGGCGTTTGCAAGTGTAGTGAGAAGAGCAAAAGATTTTATGGAGAAAACGGGAAGAACTAATTTGGAGAGCAACACGGATACTCCATATGGTTTTGACAATAGGAAGGTTACTTGTTTCAACTATAGAGAAAATGGGCATTTTAAAAGAGAACACACCAAGCCTCCACATCAAGGGAATCAATATCCTTTCAACAGAAACAAGTTGCTAACAACGAAAGAGCAATTGTTCCCACAAACAATTCCAACCAAGCTTTGATTGTTCAGACAAATGAAGGTTGTGGTTGGTCTGTTTAATTGGGAAACAGTGGTGGAGGAGGCACTGCATACTATGCCGAAATTGCAAGGAATGATAATAGTGATGGAGAATCTTCCAGAAATGATGACAGTTCATGGGATAATAGCAGTTCAGATGAAGCAGGTTCGACTTCAAGTGAAGATCGATTTGAAGATTTTGGTTCTGAGGTAGATGATGTGATTCCTAAAACTGAATCGATGGATAGTGACGAAGTAGCTTTGGAGCATGAATCTGAAAGGTCATCTGATGAGTTTTCCAAGCATCTCTCATCAATCGGATCTTGCACTCTTCGTGCATCATTCATGGCTCGTTTAGATTGCCAATCCAGTCAGGTAAGTTTTGATAAACCTATCTTTCCTAAGTGTGTTGAATGCATGGTTTTAAAAGGTAAATACTTAGTGCTAGAAGGTAAACTTGATCATACCAAGAAACATCATCAGAGTATGATTGTAGAATTGAAAAAGTGTACTGAGGCAAACACAGCTCTTAAGAAAAACAAAAAGGAATTTAAAACGAAAGTGAAACCTTAAGGAAAGTTGTTTCTGAATTAACAAGGAATGTTTTGAGAAAACAGACTGCCATTAATAATTACATTAACGTGCTTGAAGAAACGAAAAAAGGAGTTGGCCTGTTCAAAGTGTGAACATGATGCGAAAATTCAAGTTGGACAGTTACTCCAACTCGAGATATGTTTTGGATAATATCATCAATGTTCAAAAGAAGAATGGTGTCACACCCCAACCACGTATAATATACAAGACGTGGCGGAAAACGTCGGGGAGTGTTGTAACAGAATTAATTGTTTCATAACCATGGCATACAAAGTTGTATTTTATTTATCAACATAAGAGTTACATTGTCTTAAACAGGAAATACAGAGTTTATAACATAATTAAACAAAGTCTATCGTCATTTTATGTTTCTAAGGCACAGGTCCGCCCTAGTGTCATGATCGTCATCCTATGGAAAAGCTCCTGAAAACACATGTGAAAATAGGTACGTCAGCATAAAAATGCCTGTGAGATACATAGGTTTTGTGAAAATAGGATTCATGACTTATATTTGAGAAAAATGTTTAGTCATGAACCTTCTAATTTACTTTGTCTTGTAAATCATTTGAAAAACAATAAGATCAGATGATATGTATAAATAATAGAATAATGTATGGTTTAAATGTATAACCAAGTAAAATGAGTTGTATAAAGTAAATTGTTTGAAAACCAAAGTCTTGTGAAAATTGTGTTACTTGTGTAAAATGTATAAGTCCAAATTGAATGATTTAAATAACGCTATGATATGTAATATAATACAAACACTTATATATAGGAAGTATCAGCGACGTGTCTACCATGCTTGTATCATATTACTCACATCTCGTTACTTAAGTCACTTAAACAAACCACCATTGTATAAAGTCTATGTTTAAACCAATAGTCAAAAGTCCTTGTATAAACCATGTCAAATGTTTATAAGTCCAAAAGTAGTCAAATAATGTGTATCAAATGTTATGTATTGTAAGTAAAGTATTGTCACATAGTCCAAATGTAGAAATGTACAAAACAAAGTATTTTGAATATATCAAAAAGTTATGTTTTGCATAGTAATGCATGTTACATTGATACAAACATTTATGTGGTAAGTTAACGCATACATTCAAGCCTTGAGACAGTCGGATAACCCTTTCATTCAAGGTTATCAAAAGAAATGTTTTCGGATTCAGTCATTCCTTACATCCAAACAAACCCGGGATGTTAGGAATGGGATTTGTCAAGTCCTATGGTACCAGTACTTACTACCGAGCGGCGTAGCTAATATTAATGAACGTATAATAGTCTCGTTTGTGCAAACCAAATGTCATAGCAAAAGTGAACATGTTATATGAAAACGATGTACTAAGTATGCTAAGTTAACATACAAAGTAGAAAGTCATGTAAATCAATGTGCTAGCATGCTATCAGTCAACATACTTAGCAGAAATGTAATGTAAAATGATGTACCATGTATGCTGACAATGGACATACATAGCATGAAATGTATTGAAATCATGTACTATAATGTACTAACAAGCATAGCCGGTATATAATGTGAAAACAGGAAAGCATGAAAGTAACAAGTAGGCACATGTGTTTCACCCTAAAACAGTTTGGAAAAACAGTAAAAGAGGGGTCTATGTACTCACTTGAGATTGCTCAGAAGTCCTAAGATAACCACCAAGCAATGCTAGAGATCTCGGAATCAAACGGCACCTAATATAGGTAACTATGTTAATAGACCGGACCTAAATCGGAGGATTTAGATAGAATGACGGTTCGTAAACCAAACGAGTATAGAGACTCGTGTCATATGGTTTAACAAAGCCTACATACTAAATGAAACCTAACATAAATGCTTTCGACCCATCGCGACCCATTAAGGTAGCTTATTCTACTTTAACACGTCGTGCGCGTGAAACGCGTTCGGAACGTCTAACTAGTCCTATGACAAGTGTTATATGCCTAAACATGTTACATAATCAGTTATGTGACAAAAGTTTAGGTTACATATGCTTAATTACCAATTATACATGAAAAGGGTATTCGGGTAATTTACCTAAGGCAACTACCTATCATACAACTACTTAACGAAGCGACCATAAGGTATAACCTCGGAAGGTTATTCCCTATATACTATGGTCACCTAATGTGTTTGGTCGGATCCTAATGATCGACCAAATGGGTCGGGTTCGAAGGTATAAGCGATTTATTAGATCGCTTACCCTACGACCCTAGACAACGTGGTAATCAGTAGGCATAGTCCCAAGGGACTATAACCATCGTGATTACAATCACGTTGCGAAGTTCAAATGAACTTCGCATTGACCATAAACTGGTCAACGCAGAAAGTCAAACAAAGTTTGACTTTCAGACTCGAAAAGACTCGAAAAACAATAAAAGAACGAAAGAATACTTACGAAGGGTCCCCGAATGCTAATCTCGATCCAAGAATCTCAGGTATGAAACAATGGTTTCAACTTAGAGTTTCTCAAATCAAAATTCTAGTGGGTTTAGCAATGGATGGCATGGGGTATTTATAGTGTTTGGTTAGCCGTTAAGATCGTTTCTAGGAAACCGTGATTTGATCTTGGCCATACACATCAAGATAGTGGTTTTTGAAAACCATTAGAGCCCATAGTATTGAGAAATACCATGTGCATAAGTGAAATGGACCAGATTCAAAGTTTCTGCATGTTTTCTGCTGTCTGGGGGCTGACGCAGCCCGCTTCAGGATCAGACAAAACACAGGCGGGCCGCTTGGCCTTGTCTGATCAGCAACATGTTTCAGAAATTACAGTTTTGGTCCCTGCACGTGTTTAAGGCCATTTCCGACACTTCTAAGGCCCGTAAAGCCAAATTTAAGGCTCTAAAATGATGCCTAAACATTGTGTACATGAAACATGCTCAAAAATATGCCGGATGTCGGTTCGTTTGGTCGTACGATCGCGATGTTCACTTAATTTCGACGGAATGCGCATAAGCGCGAAAAACGATCCAAATTGCGCGACGAATGGATTTTTCTAATGCCAAACACTAAAATAAAATATTTTAGTGCTTACATAAATTTTTGGATGTCCGGATGTATTCAGAACGTAAGTTATGCGTAAAAATGCAAACTTATGCACTTTTTGACACTTTTAGTCCCTGAATGACCCAAAAGTTTATTTTAGCCCACCGAACCCCTCAAAGCCTATTTCTAAGCTATTTAAAGGATATTTAAGGTGTGTTTAACTTATGGTCATGTTCTGGAATGTTCGTTATAGTTCAAATTGGCATACTTTCACAGTTTGTCAAGTTTAGTCCCTGTAAGCGAATTAACTTGTTTTTTGCCATACCAAAGCCTTCAAAACTTATTTCTAAGTTATGTAAAGGTTATTTAAGGTATGTTAAGTATATGTTGATGTTCTGGAGTATTTTTCACATTAAATTGATTACGTTTACGCATCAGTTTGCGTATAACTCTCCAGAAAGTGATATAGAGTTTGAAATTGAATAAAAGTCAAAACATGAAAAATGTAAAACACAACCAAACAAACATTGGGATCAAATGACATTGTTTTATTGATAACAGAACTGTTCACAATGATTACAAGCATAGATGTTACAGTCTCCCTTACTTGTGGAAATTTCGCCCCGAAATTTATTTAGAGGAAACTCGTGGGAAAAGATGTGGATATTTCTCCTTTATTTGATCTTCGCGTTCCCAAGTAAACTCGGGTCCACGTTTAGCTTCCCAGCGAAATTTGACCAAAGGAATGCGCTTGCGTTTAAGCCACTTGACTTCACGTTACATGATTTCCACTGGCTTCTCAACAAATTTCAGTGTTTTGCCAACACGAATTTCGTCAGGCGGTATGTGGAGGTTCTCATCAGCTAAACACCTCTTGAGATTGGACACGTGAAAAGTTGGATGAACATTTCCAAGTTCAGGAGGTAACTCAAGTCTGTAGGCTACCTTTCCGATTCTTTCGACGATCTTGAATGGTCCAACGTATCTAGGTGCAAGTTTTCCTTTCTTTCCAAATCTGATCACACCTTTCCAAGGTGAGACCTTAAGTAATACTCGATCACTGACTTGAAATTCCAAGGGTTTGCGTTTTGGATCCGCGTAACTCTTCTGACGGCTTCTAGCTATCTGAAGGTTATCACGAACTTTCTTGACCTTATCAGTTGTCTCTAAAATGAGGGCAGGTCCAGTAAGCTGAGCCTCGCCAATCTCATTCCAGCAGACTGGTGAACGACATTTTCGACCATAGAGAGCCTCGAAAGGAGCCATTTTGATGCTGGTGTGATAACTGTTGTTGTAGGAGAATTCAATTAACTGAAGATGTGAATCCCAACTACCACAAAAGTCGATCACACAAGCTCTAAGCATATCCTCCAGAGTCTGGATTGTTCTTTCAGATTGACCATCCGTTTGCGGATGATAAGCTGTGCTCAGATTAAGTTGGGTCCCCATAGCAGATTGCATGGTTCTCTAAAAATGAGAAGTGAAACGAGCATCTCTGTATGAAATAATGTTCAAAGGAACACCATGTCGAGCTACAATTTCATCCACATAGATTTTAGCAAGTCTGTCAGCAGGAAAGTCCTCACGGATTGGCAAGAAATGTGCTGACTTAGTAAGACGATCAACGACTACCCAGATGGCATCATGACCTTTCTTTGTGCGTGGAAGTTTGGTAACAAGATCCATAGTAATGTTTTCCCATTTCCAAACTGGGATCTCTGGTTGCACCAATAAACCAGAAAGACGTTGATGTTCAGCCTTAACCTTAAGACAAGTAAGGCATTTTGATACGTATAAGGCAATGTCTTTCTTCATACCAGGCCACCAAAACTGAATACGAAGATCCTTATACATCTTATCTGAGCCCGGATGAATAGAATAACGAGACTTATGGGCTTCATCCATAAGCAAGGTGCGAAGGTTATCTAGGCTTGGGACTCACAAACGGTCCATGAAGTAATATGATCCATTGTCCTTCAGTTCCAAGCCAGGTGTTATGTGATAAGGAAATTCCTTATCCATCAAACCTTGTGAAACACAAGATTGTTGAGCCTGAGAAATGCGTGCTTGGATATCAGATTGAGCTTGAATAACAGATTGAACACGAACACAATGAAGCTTAGTACGTTCCTTACGACTCAATGCATCGGCTACGACATTCGCCTTACCAGGATGGTAGCGAATTTCACAGTCATAGTCGTTTAGTAGCTCAACCCAACGTCATTGCCTCATGTTGAGTTCTTTCTGGTTGAAGATATGCTGAAGACTTCTGTGGTCAGTGAAAACCACACATTTTGTACCATACAAATAGTGTCTCCAGATCTTAAGAGCGAAGACAACTGCACCCAACTCAAGATCATGAGTGGTGTAGTTCTTCTCATGTATCTTCAACTGCCTCGATGCATATGCTATGACTTTGTTCCTTTGCATCAGAACACATCCAAGACCCAGTTTAGATGCATCGCAATAAATGACGAAATCATCATTGCCCTCAGGGAAAGTCAGAACAGGTGCGTTGCAAAGCTTCTGCTTCAAGTTTTGAAAAGCTTCCTCTTGTTTAGATCCCCAGTCAAAGGGTTTGTTCTTCTGAGTTAGAGCAGTTAGAGGAACTGCAATCTTTGAGAAGTTTTCAATGAAGCGGCGGTAATAACCCGCTAGACCAAGAAAAGAACTAACTTCAGTAGGAGTAGTAGGTGTATCCCAATCCTTAATCGCACTGATCTTGGAGGGATCTACATGAATACCTCGTTCGTTGATAATATGTCCTAAAAATTGAACTTCTTTAAGCCAAAATTCACACTTGGAGAATTTGGCGAAAAGTTGCTCTTTCTTTAGGAGTTCCAAAGTAAGACGAAGATGTTGCTCGTGATCAGCTCGCGTCTTAGAGTATATCAAGATGTCGTCAATAAAAACAATGACGAACTGATCCAAATAAGGTTTGCAGACCCTATTCATTAAGTCCATGAAAACAGCAGGAGCATTAGTCACACCGAATGGCATGACTGTGAACTCATAATGCCCATAACGAGTACGGAACGCTGTCTTGGGAATATCTTCTTCATGCACCCGAAGTTGATGATACCCAGAACGTAGATCAATCTTCGAAAAATAAGAAGCGCCCTGTAGCTTATCAAAGAGATCATCGATGCGAGGTAGGGGATATCGATTCTTGATGGTAAGCTTGTTAAGCTCACGATAATCGATGCACATCCTAAAAGATCCATCCTTCTTCTTGACAAAAAGAATGGGAGCACCCCAAGGTGAAAAGCTAGGATGGATAAAACCTTTGTCAGAGAGTTCCTGAAGCTGCTTAGACAACTCTTGCATCTCAGACGGTGCAAGACGATATGGAGCTCTGGCAACGGGATTTGCACCAGGTACGAGATCAATGCGAAACTCGACTTGGCGTGCTGGAGGTAGACCAGGTAAATCTTCAGGGAATACTTCAGAATAATCCCGAACGACAGGAATATCTGAAATAGACTTACCCTTGCCTTTATCTGCTGTAACATGTGCTAAGAAAGCCACATAGTTCTTCCTTAGATATTTCCGAGCTTTAAAACAAGACATGAGCTTGAGACCACCAGACGGTTTCTCACCTTGAACCTGTAGGATCTCGCCTGTCGAAAGTGGCACACGAACAATCTTCTCGAAACAAACCACCTCTGCATGATGCTTGGATAACCAATCCATACCCACAATGACGTCGAAGCTTCCAAGTTGCATAGGCGTGAGGTTGATAGGAAAAAGATGGTCGTTAAGATTCAACTGGCAGTTGCGTAGAACAGAATCAAGAACAATGGGTTCACCACTAGCAACTTCTACTGTCAAGGATTTTCCTAGTTTCGTTCTAGACACGCGAAGCATTGGCTCAAAAGACAATGACACAAAACTCTTATCGGCACCCGAATTAAAGAGAACAGATGCAGGCTGATTATTAATAAAGAACGTACCGTTCACCACATTATCATCTGCTTGTGCCTCTTGAGCATTCATGTTGAAGACTCGCCCTCGAGCCTGAACCTGATTCTGATTCTTGTTCTGATTCTGGTTGACTAGCCTTGGGCACCGATTCCTGTAGTGGGTCAGATCCCCACAATTGTAGCACGAACCAGGAGGAAAATGAGGTCGTGCAGCTTGACCTTGTTGCTGAGCAAGAGGCTGAGCAACTTGTTGAGCTTGGTTCTGAACTGCCTAGTTCTGGTTAACAGGAATGCGGCAGGTGGCAGCAAGATGACCAGGTCTACCGCAGTTGGTGCACTGACGACACTGGAGGTGTGGTTGATGATGGCCGTTACACCTGTTGCACAAAGGTGCATTGCCAAAATAAGGCTTCTTGGCGGGTAGTTGCGCAGGCTGATTTGGTGCAGCTTGAGCCTGTGCAGTAACGTCATAGTTTTGGGAAGCCTTCCGCTTCCTAGACCCTCCAGAATTCTTTCCCTTCTTGTTTTGACCTTTCTTGCTATCCTCCTTGTCAGAAGCCTGCTTCTTACCCTTGTCACCCTTTTTATGCAGCTTTCCCTTTCGAATCTGTAACACCTGTGCCTCAACGGCCATCAAACAAATACCAAACCAATGAAATATTATATTTCATACTTGGGATTTGTAAAAATATGTGTATCATTTGCACATATCAATTCTCGTTCAATTTCAAGCTTTAAATCGCTTTCTGGAGGGTTATACGCGCTCTGATGAGTAGATATAACCAGTTTAATCCAACGAACGCTCCGGAATAGTGAAATAGGCTTAACATACCTTAAATAACCTTTACATAACTTAGATATAAGTTTTGGAAGGTTTGGTGTGGTGAAATCAAAGTTTAATCGCTTACAGGGACTAAAGTTGACAAACTGCGAAAGTATGCCAATTTGAACTGTAACAGACATTCCGGAACATGACCATAAGTTAAACATACCATAAATATCCTTTACATAGCTTAGAAATAGGCTTTGAGGTGTTCGGTATGCTAAAATAAACTTTTGTGTCATTCAGGGACTAAAAGCGTCAAAAAGTGCACAAGTTTGCATTTTTACGCATAACTTACGTTCTGAATACATCCGGACATCCAAAAATTTATGTAAGCATGACTATATTATGCTTTAGTGTTTGGCTTGCCAAAAATCCATTCGTCGCGTCATTTGGATCGTTTTTCGCGCTTGTGCGCATTCCGTCGTAATTAAGCGAACATCGCGTTCGTACGGCTAAACGAACCGACATCCGAGATATTCTTGAGCACAATTTAAGTTCCCTATACTTTAACTTCATTTTAGAGCTTTGAAATGGGGTTAACGGGGCTTAAACGTGTCAAAAATGCATCGAAAACCAAGTTTAGGGGCTGCAGGGACCAAAACTGTAAATCTGCCAAAGTTGTTACCTTACGGACCTCAACATTGGCAGCTTTGAGGTCCGTAAAGCAGTCTGCAGACCAGATTCAATGTTTTAACAGCCTGTTTTCAGCAGATTTAACCACAACCACATGTTCTCAATTGCTTAGTCACTAAGATAAGGAGCATATGTAGCCACCATAAGGTTCCGACAAGTGTACGGGTTGGATTCATGGCACGTTTTCCATGGAACGATCCTAACGGTTCGGGTATTCCTATAAATACCCAACCCACACAACCTCATTTTGCACTAGAATTCTGATTTGAGAGCTCTAAGTTGAAACCATTGTTTCATACCTGAGTTCTTGGATCGGGATTAGCATTCGGGGACCCTTCGTAAGTATTCTTTCGTTCTTTTCTTTATTTTATTGCTTTTAGAGTCAGAAAGTCAAACTTTGTTTGACTTTCAGTGTTGACCAGTAATGGTCAATGCGAAGTTCGTAGGAACTTCGCAACGTGATTGTAATCACGTTGGTCATAGTCCCTTGGGACTATGCCCACTGATTACCACGTTGTCTAGGGTCGTAGGGTAGGCGATCTAATAAATCGCCTATACCTCGAACCCGACCCATTTGGTCGATCATTAGGATCCGACCAATTACATTAGGTGACCATAGTAGGTAGGGAATAACCTTCCGAGGTTATACCCTATGGTCACATCGTTTAAGTAGTTGTATGATAGGTAGTTTATATGCCTTAGGTAAATTACCAGAATACCCTTTTCATGTATAATTGGTAATTAAGCATATGTAACCTAAACTTTTGTCACATAACTGATTTTGTAACATGTTTAGGCATATAACACTTATCATAGGACTAGTTAGGCGGTCTGAACGCGTTTCACGCGCACGACGCGTTAAAGTAGCATATGTTACCTTAATGGGTCGCGATGGGTCGAAAGCAATTAGGTTAGGTTTCATTGTAGTATGTAGGCCTTGTTAAACCATATCATATGAGTTCCAATACTCATTTGGTTTACCAAGCCTCATTCTATCCGATCTCTCGATTTTAGTCCGGTTTATTTATAGTTTTAGATTGCCGACTGATTCCGTGCTCCCTCTAGCTTTGTTTGGTTGTTGTTCAAGACCTCCAAGCATTATCAGGCGAGTACATTCTTCCCCTATTTTACTGTTTTCAACTGTTTTGGGGTGACTCATATGTGCTAAATGTTTTCGATGTTATAACGATGGTTTCAAAAACAATTAAGACGATTTATACAAAACTAATAACGATTTCATAAAGTGAACAAACTTGTTGGTTGTAGTTACATAACAAATGACATTCATTAGCAATGATCAAGCCGACCAGTATTAGGTTATGGTACCATAGGATCTGACAAATCCCGTTATTTACTACACCCGTGGTTATGTGTGGGTATGGTAGGTAGCGACTGAATCTGTAATTATTAATTTACCCTATGGAGGTTTGTTAATACGAAAACGAGAAGCGACGAAAACGAGAAGCGACGAAAACGAGAAGCGATGAAAGTCACGAAGGTTTGAATGTTATTAGCGAGACGACCATATAAGTAGTTTCACGACCTAAAACGAATTAAACGATTAACGATTGGGTTTCACACGATGTTTTAACGATTGGGTAACGATTGGGTTTCACACGATGTTTTAACGATTGGGTAACGATTGGGTTTCACACGATGTTTTAACGATTGGGTAACGATTGGGTTTCACACGATGTTTTAACGATTGGGTAAACATTTGTACATGATTTACATTGGGCATGAACATTACTTGGGTGGTTTGGTTTGGATTAAGTGATTAAGTAACAATGCGTGTGGAATATGATACAAGCATGGTGGATACGCCGCTGGTACTTCCTATATATAAGTGTTTGTATGGTATTACATATTGTAGCGTTATTTGAATCATTTCAGCTCGAGACATAGAACATTTTATACAAGTAACATACTTTTCACAAGACATTTATTTACAAACAACTTATCTTATACAAACTCATTTTTCATGATTATTCATTTAATCATGCATTATTCATTTAATCATGCATTATTCTCTTATTATACATATCACCTGAACTTATTATTTTTCAAATGATTTATAAAGGTAAAGCAAATTACAAGGTTCATGACTAAACATTTTCTTAAACAGAAGTCATGAATCTTATTTTCACAAAACCTATGTACTCGCCAGCATTTCTTTGCTGACCTCGTTTTCACATATGTTTCAGGTATTGTTGAATGATATCGATTTATAAGATGCATGCTCACATAGGATTGGACAAGGCCTTAGTGACTAAATAACAATGATAGATTACGTTTAAATTGTGTATTTAGATTTCCAAACGATGTAATTATTCAATGATTAATAAAACGAAACACTTTTGATATCCATGGTTATGAAACATTAATTCTGTTGCAACACGCCCCGATGTTTCCGCCACGTTTTGTATGTTCTACGTGGTCGGGGTGTGACAGAAAAGATGGTATCAGAGCCAATGGTTATAGGGAATTAGGTTATTAGTAATTAGTAATGCTTTGACCTAGTCTATAACCTTCTTAGGACCCTAACGCGAGTTTACTTGCGTTTAGTCATAAAACAATACTGTCGCCTATCCTTAGGCGACGACCACAACAAGAACATAAATTTCAAAACCGCTTTGAAACTAATCATCTGTTCTAGGATGATTGATTACTAGGTTTTGAACCCTCTATTGTAAGGTTTTGAACTCTCTATTATATGGTTTTGAACCTCTTTGAGTTTTCAAAACTTCGTCAAGGTTTTGGGTTTTAAATAATGTGAACACGTGCAAACTGGAAGGGTGAATGCCTGTATTCTGGGTTTTCTGTCTAGGCAAGCACTTCGTATACATCTCATCAGACGCGAGACCAGTTGTGCATACCTGGGAATTCTTGGGATGAGTGTTCACTTATAGGCGAGCATGTCTTCGCGATACATTATTTTTGACCCATTTACTTTGATCAGTCACCGTCTCATTTGTTTGCCTTAGGTAACAAACAAATGATCGCAATCTTCATGCGTTATCATTCTGTTTTGATTGTCCAATAATCTTTCACCTGTTTCTCCCTATGCCTTTCTTTTTCTTCAAAGAATGTCTCTTCATCACGATGACGCCCAGATATCTGAGCAAGCAGCCAAATTAGCTCAGCGAATAGGCGAAGTGGTCCTGAAGACTGTTGAATTAGCTACTGCCATGTATCATCTCCAGGATGAAGCCACTCAAGAGTCACCAAGACAGGCATGACCTAGTCAGGCGACAACACCATCAGCCAATAAACCAATCAAGGAATCAAAGACCATGGATGAACGATCCCCTAAGAAGTCAAAGAAGCGAAAGGCTTCTCAGAACTTCGCCATGGTCGCTCACAATGGTAAAGCAGTCCCCAACCAACCAGCTCAACCCCCTGCTAGGTGTATATGGCTTTTCCTATGATACCTACATCAAGGAACTATGTACCTTACAAACTACTCTTGTGATTTCTCTCTTTCAAATGATTGCTCATGATTCCCTCGAAAATTTTAAGTACTCGTTTCACTCTAAGAAACAAAGTACAGAAAATTAAGTGACATTATGAGTAATCGTGCTCTTCGCACATCTGTGCCTTTGAATCCTTGGTTAGATAACTAAGGATATTTTCAAATCTCATACCCATTACGTTTTGATTTTTTCAACATACACAGTACCAGTATTTCAAAACAATCTTCATGATCTCAAAACATTTCATATAGTTTGAAAACAATTTTTCTAGATGCATTGTCTATGTTATTTCAAAAACATTGGCCATGTTATCAAAACCAACCTTTCTAATTTCAAAATATTTCATATAGTCTGAAGACAATATTAACACAATACATTTTCTGATCAAGTGCATGATTTCGAAAAGCATCATTCATATCTTTCAAAAACCTTATACATAATTTCAAAATTCATCTCGCATGATTTTAAAAACATTTTTGTAAATATATCTACCTAATACACCTACTTTATGATTTCAAAAAGTATTATATATAAGGTTTCAAAAACGTTAAACACATTTTTCTAAAAAGAACCCCATGCATAGTTTTCAAAAATATTTTCCTCATACATTGACTTAACCTTCAAAATTCTGCTTCATATGTCGCCTTGACATATCAAGCATCTCAACTTCATAAACATTTTACATCATGTTTTGACCTAAGCACATCCAGTGCAGGGTTTCAAAACATCTTCAACTTCTAAAATTCATATGGGATCTTTTTATCTTTACAATTACATCCTTGTGGATGATTATCGTTCAAATCAGAGTCCTTAATTGGATTCCTTATGTACCTGAATTCGAACATTTCGGTTCCTTATAATCGAAATCGAATTTTTCTTTTAAAGATCTTTCTATCTTTATAGTTAAATTCTTGATAATGTTTAAAGTACCAAATGAAATCCACGAGATGGATTCCTAGTGTGCTTTAAATACATGTACTCTGTTAGCAGAACAAACTTCTAGTTAAACAATTTTGTGGTTATGTGACTATGTGTTAATTCATCTTATGTTTTCTTTTATGCATTTTTGTGTTTTTAATACTCTGGATATTCGTTATCCAAATCCTCGCAGAATCTTTCATATCTTCATATGAGGGATTCGTAACAGGATATTCAAAAGGTACTACCTTCAATCCTCAATGGGCTTCTATGTAATAGTTAAGACCCTTGGATTATATAGTACCACTCCATGTTTTATTAGAGACCCTTTAGAGGTCTAATCAAAAAGATTGATTCACAATTTGGTTAAAGAACGACATCTAGTGATGTAGCTGGACAGACTCCTTGATAGTCTATTTAAATCATTTATTGATTTAGTCTAAAGGACTCTATGGCGGTCTAGTCACACTCATCACAGGATTGTTCATTCGGTTTCACACTACACATTATAAAATAGACTGTGTGAACTGGGCAAGGAATTGTCTAATTATGGACGCGTACATAATTATGAAATTTAGTGCACAGAAACCCAGTAAGATTTATTATGTGTAAGAACCGATAGTGACAACAATAACGAAATGAGAACGATGTAATGGAGGTACGGTGGACGCACCAATGACGCTTTATATACTTGTATATAAGTATCCCTCTTACATTGCAATCATGATGTTATTAAAGTTACTAGAATTTCGGAACCCTAACCAATGTTGTTCGATCTTTTCAACTTCATGCTTTCAAGCTCTCACAAGTTTCCTCTAAATAAATTTCGGGACGAAATTTCCTAAAGTAGGGGAGACTGTAACACCTGTGCCTCAACGGCCATCAAACAAATACCAAACCAATGAAATATTATATTTCATACTTGGGATTTGTAAAAATATGTGTATCATTTGCACATATCAATTCTCGTTCAATTTCAAGCTTTAAATCGCTTTCTGGAGGGTTATACGCGCTCTGATGAGTAGATATAACCAGTTTAATCCAACGAACGCTCCGGAATAGTGAAATAGGCTTAACATACCTTAAATAACCTTTACATAACTTAGATATAAGTTTTGGAAGGTTTGGTGTGGTGAAATCAAAGTTTAATCGCTTACAGGGACTAAAGTTGACAAACTGCGAAAGTATGCCAATTTGAACTGTAACAGACATTCCGGAACATGACCATAAGTTAAAGATACCATAAATATCCTTTACATAGCTTAGAAATAGGCTTTGAGGTGTTCGGTATGCTAAAATAAACTTTTGTGTCATTCAGGGACTAAAAGCGTCAAAAAGTGCACAAGTTTGCATTTTTACGCATAACTTACGTTCTGAATACATCTGGACATCCAAAAATTTATGTAAGCATGACTATATTATGCTTTAGTGTTTGGCTTGCCAAAAATCCATTCGTCGCGTCATTTGGATCGTTTTTCGCGCTTGTGCGCATTCCGTCGTAATTAAGCGAACATCGCGTTCGTACGGCTAAACGAACCGACATCCGAGATATTCTTGAGCACAATTTAAGTTCCCTATACTTTAACTTCATTTTAGAGCTTTGAAATGGGGTTAACGGGGCTTAAACGTGTCAAAAATGCATCGAAAACCAAGTTTAGGGGCTGCAGGGACCAAAACTGTAAATCTGCCAAAGTTGTTACCTTACGGACCTCAACATTGGCAGCTTTGAGGTCCGTAAAGCAGTCTGCAGACCAGATTCAATGTTTTAACAGCCTGTTTTCAGCAGATTTAACCACAACCACATGTTCTCAATTGCTTAGTCACTAAGATAAGGAGCATATGTAGCCACCATAAGGTTCCGACAAGTGTACGGGTTGGATTCATGGCACGTTTTCCATGGAACGATCCTAACGGTTCGGGTATTCCTATAAATACCCAACCCACACAACCTCATTTTGCACTAGAATTCTGATTTGAGAGCTCTAAGTTGAAACCATTGTTTCATACCTGAGTTCTTGGATCGGGATTAGCATTCGGGGACCCTTCGTAAGTATTCTTTCGTTCTTTTCTTTATTTTATTGCTTTTAGAGTCAGAAAGTCAAACTTTGTTTGACTTTCAGCGTTGACCAGTAATGGTCAATGCGAAGTTCGTAGGAACTTCGCAACGTGATTGTAATCACGTTGGTCATAGTCCCTTGGGACTATGCCCACTGATTACCACGTTGTCTAGGGTCGTAGGGTAGGCGATCTAATAAATCGCCTATACCTCGAACCCGACCCATTTGGTCGATCATTAGGATCCGACCAATTACATTAGGTGACCATAGTAGGTAGGGAATAACCTTCCGAGGTTATACCCTATGGTCACATCGTTTAAGTAGTTGTATGATAGGTAGTTTATATGCCTTAGGTAAATTACCAGAATACCCTTTTCATGTATAATTGGTAATTAAGCATATGTAACCTAAACTTTTGTCACATAACTGATTTTGTAACATGTTTAGGCATATAACACTTATCATAGGACTAGTTAGGCGGTCTGAACGCGTTTCACGCGCACGACGCGTTAAAGTAGCATATGTTACCTTAATGGGTCGCGATGGGTCGAAAGCAATTAGGTTAGGTTTCATTGTAGTATGTAGGCCTTGTTAAACCATATCATATGAGTTCCAATACTCATTTGGTTTACCAAGCCTCATTCTATCCGATCTCTCGATTTTAGTCCGGTTTATTTATAGTTTTAGATTGCCGACTGATTCCGTGCTCCCTCTAGCTTTGTTTGGTTGTTGTTCAAGACCTCCAAGCATTATCAGGCGAGTACATTCTTCCCCTATTTTACTGTTTTCAACTGTTTTGGGGTGACTCATATGTGCTAAATGTTTTCGATGTTATAACGATGGTTTCAAAAACAATTAAGACGATTTATACAAAACTAATAACGATTTCATAAAGTGAACAAACTTGTTGGTTGTAGTTACATAACAAATGACATTCATTAGCAATGATCAAGCCGACCAGTATTAGGTTATGGTACCATAGGATCTGACAAATCCCGTTATTTACTACACCCGTGGTTATGTGTGGGTATGGTAGGTAGCGACTGAATCTGTAATTATTAATTTACCCTATGGAGGTTTGTTAATACGAAAACGAGAAGCGACGAAAACGAGAAGCGACGAAAACGAGAAGCGATGAAAGTCACGAAGGTTTGAATGTTATTAGCGAGACGACCATATAAGTAGTTTCACGACCTAAAACGAATTAAACGATTAACGATTGGGTTTCACACGATGTTTTAACGATTGGGTAACGATTGGGTTTCACACGATGTTTTAACGATTGGGTAACGATTGGGTTTCACACGATGTTTTAACGATTGGGTAAACATTTGTACATGATTTACATTGGGCATGAACATTACTTGGGTGGTTTGGTTTGGATTAAGTGATTAAGTAACAATGCGTGTGGAATATGATACAAGCATGGTGGATACGCCGCTGGTACTTCCTATATATAAGTGTTTGTATGGTATTACATATTGTAGCGTTATTTGAATCATTTCAGCTCGAGACATAGAACATTTTATACAAGTAACATACTTTTCACAAGACATTTATTTACAAACAACTTATCTTATACAAACTCATTTTTCATGATTATTCATTTAATCATGCATTATTCATTTAATCATGCATTATTCTCTTATTATACATATCACCTGAACTTATTATTTTTCAAATGATTTATAAAGGTAAAGCAAATTACAAGGTTCATGACTAAACATTTTCTTAAACAGAAGTCATGAATCTTATTTTCACAAAACCTATGTACTCGCCAGCATTTCTTTGCTGACCTCGTTTTCACATATGTTTCAGGTATTGTTGAATGATATCGATTTATAAGATGCATGCTCACATAGGATTGGACAAGGCCTTAGTGACTAAATAACAATGATAGATTACGTTTAAATTGTGTATTTAGATTTCCAAACGATGTAATTATTCAATGATTAATAAAACGAAACACTTTTGATATCCATGGTTATGAAACATTAATTCTGTTGCAACACGCCCCGATGTTTCCGCCACGTTTTGTATGTTCTACGTGGTCGGGGTGTGACAGAATCTGCGACTCAGTCAATGTCGCTGATAACTCGATCGCCTGATGGAGTGTGGCAGGGTTACTACCAGTAATGATGTCTTGTACTGAGTCAGGTAGGCCGTCGATGTACCTTTCGATAGCCTTGTCGAGTGGGGTAACCATAGTCGGGCAAAGCAGACTCAACTCTTCAAACCTATCAGTATATGCCCTGTGCTCGCCACTGTCTTGTTTCAAGTTATCAAACTCTTTCTCCAATGCTCGCTGTTCATGACGAGGACAGAACTCCCTCATCATAAGAGCCCTAAGTTCAGCCCAAGTTTGTGCTAGAGCAACTTCTGCACCTCTGTCTCTCATAACCCCATTCCACCATGTGAAAGCCCTCTTCTGAAACACACTCGAAGAAAACTCGACCTTGCGATTGTCAGGACACTGCACGTGGCGGAAAGTATTCTCAATGTTCTCGAACCATTGAAGAAGCCCAGTCGCTCCTTCAGAACCACTAAACTTGAGTGGTTTAGCCGAGTTAAAAGTCTTGAAATTGCATGGACCATTGTTGTTGTTGTTGGCTTGGTTCCATTGAGCAAAGAGATTTGGAAATTGAGCAGCCATCTGTTGCGCAATTATTTCTGCCAGTTCGGCAGTCGCTATCTGGTTTTCACGTCGAGGAGGCATTCTAAAAGAGGAAAACATGAAAGGAAACGAGTGAGATGATTGGATGAAGAGAATGAGATGAAACAAAATTAACAAAAGCAAAGATGGTGGTCATTCGTCCGCATTACCAAGCAAACAAACGACACACAGTGACTAATCAAAGTAAATGGATCAAAAATAATGTATCACGAAGACATGCTCGCCTATAAGTGAACACTCATCCCAAGAATTCCCAGGTAAGCACAACTGGTCTCGCGTCTGATGAGATATATACGAAGTGCTTGCCTAGACAGAAAACCCAGAATACAGGCATTCACCCTTCCAGTTTGCACGTGTTCCATTATTTAAAACCCAAAACTTTGACGAGATTTTGAAAACTCAAAGGGTTCAAAACCATATAACAGAGGGTTCAAAACCTTACAATAGAGGGTTCAAAACTTTGTAATAAATCATTCAAAAACAGATGATTGTTTTTCAAAAATCGTTTCGGAAAATTTTGGTTTTTGTTTTGATAATCACCTAAGGATAGGTGATGTGCGTGTTTTAAGATCTAAACACAAGGTAACTTGTGTTAGGGTCCTAGAAAAGTTATAGTCTAGGTCAAAGCATTGCTAATAACCTAATTCCCTATAACCATTGGCTCTGATACCAACTCTTCTGTCACACCCCGACCACGTATAATATACAAGACGTGGCGGAAAACGTCGGAGAGTGTTGTAACAGAATTAATTGTTTCATAACCATGGCATAAAAAGTTGTATTTTATTTATCAACATAAGAGTTACATTGTCTTAAACAGGAAATACAGAGTTTATAACATAATTAAACAAAGTCTATCGTCGTTTTATGTTTCTAAGGCACAGGTCCGCCCTAGTGTCATGATCGTCATCCTATGGAAAAGCTCCTGAAAACACATGTGAAAATAGGTACGTCAGCATAAAAATGCCTGTGAGATACATAGGTTTCGTGAAAATAGGATTCATGACTTATATTTGAGAAAAATGTTTAGTCATGAACCTTGTAATTTACTTTGTCTTGTAAATCATTTGAAAAACAATAAGATCAGATGATATGTATAAATAATAGAATAATGTATGGTTTAAATGTATAACCAAGTAAAATGAGTTGTATAAAGTAAATTGTTTGAAAACCAAAGTCTTGTGAAAATTGTGTTACTTGTGTAAAATGTATAAGTCCAAATTGAATGATTTAAATAACGCTATGATATGTAATATAATACAAACACTTATATATAGGAAGTATCAGCGACGTGTCCACCATGCTTGTATCATATTACTCACATCTCGTTACTTAAGTCACTTAAACAAACCACCATTGTATAAAGTCTATGTTTAAACCAATAGTCAAAAGTCCATGTATAAACCATGTCAAATGTTTATAAGTCCAAAAGTAGTCAAATAATGTGTATCAAATATTATGTATTGTAAGTAAAGTATTGTCACATAGTCCAAATGTAGAAATGTACAAAACAATGTATTTTGAATATATCAAAAAGTTATGTTTTGCATAGTAATGCATGTTACATTGATACAAACATTTATGTGGTAAGTTAACGCATACATTCAAGCCTTGAGACAGTCGGATAACCCTTTCAGTCAAGGTTATCAAAAGAAATGTTTTCGGATTCAGTCATTCCTTACATCCAAACAAACCCGGGATGTTAGGAATGGGATTTGTCAAGTCCTATGGTATCAGTACTTACTACCGAGCGGCGTAGCTAATGTTAATGAACGTATAATAGTCTCGTTTGTGCAAACCAAATGTCATAGCAAAAGTGAACATGTTATATGAAAACGATGTACTAAGTATGCTAAGTTAACATACAAAGTAGAAAGTCATGTAAATCAATTTGCTAGCATGCTATCAGTCAACATACTTAGCAGAAATGTAATGTAAAACGATGTACCATGTATGCACACAATGGACATACATAGCATGAAATGTATTGAAATCATGTACTATAATGTACTAACAAGCATAGCCGGTATATAATGTGAAAACAGGAAAGCATGAAAGTAACAAGTACGCACATGTGTTTCACCCCAAAACAGTTTGGAAAAATAGTAAAAGAGGGGTCTATGTACTCACTTGAGATTGCTCAGAAGTCATAAGATAACCACCAAGCAATGCTAGAGATCTCGGAATCAAACGGCACCTAATATAGGTAACCATGTTAATAGACCGGACCTAAATCGGAGGATTTAGATAGAATGAGGGTTCGTAAACCAAACGAGTATAGAGACTCGTGTCATATGGTTTAACAAAGCCTACATACTAAATGAAACCTAACATAAATGCTTTCGACCCATCGCGACCCATTAAGGTAGCTTATGCTACTTTAACGCGTCGTGCGCGTGAAACGCGTTCGGAACGTCTAACTAGTCCTATGACAAGTGTTATATGCCTAAACATGTTACATAATCAGTTATGTGACAAATGTTCAGGTTACATATGCTTAATTACCAATTATACATGAAAAGGGTATTCGGGTAATTTACCTAAGGCATATAAACTACCTATCATACAACTACTTAACGAAGCGACCATAAGGTATAACCTCGGAAGGTTATTCCCTATATACTATGGTCACCTAATGTGTTTGGTCGGATCCTAATGATCGACCAAATGGGTCGGGTTCGAAGGTATAAGCGATTTATTAGATCGCTTACCCTACGACCCTAGACAACGTGGTAATCAGTAGGCATAGTCCCAAGGGACTATAACCATCATGATTACAATCACGTTGCGAAGTTCAAATGAACTTCGCATTGACCATAAACTGGTCAACGCAGAAAGTCAAACAAAGTTTGACTTTCAGACTCGAAAAGACTCGAAAAGCAATAAAAGAACGAAAGAATACATACGAAGGGTCCCCGAATGCTAATCTCGATCCAAGAATCTCAGGAATGAAACAATGGTTTCAACTTAGAGTTTCTCAAATCAAAATTCTAGTGGGTTTAACAATGGATGGCATGGGGTATTTATAGTGTTCGGTTAGCCGTTAAGATCGTTTCTAGGAAACCGTGATTTGATCTTGGCCATACACATCAAGATAGTGGTTTTTGAAAACCATTGGAGCCCATAGTATTGAGAAATACCATGTGCATAAGTGAAATGGACCAGATTCAAAGTTTCTGCATGTTTTCTGCTGTCTGGGGGCTGACGCGGCCCGCTTCAGGATTAGACAAAACTCAGGCGGGCCGCCTGGCCTTGTCTGATCAGCAACATGTTTCAGAAATTACAGTTTTGGTCCCTGCACGTGTTTAAGGCCATTTCCGACACTTCTAATGCCCGTAAAGCCAACTTTAAGGCTCTAAAATGATACCTAAACATTGTGCACATGAAACATGCTCAAAAATATGCCGGATGTCGGTTCCTTTGGTCGTACGATCGCGATGTTCGGAATGCGCATAAGCGCGAAAAACGATCTAAATTGCGCGACGAATGGATTTTTCTCATGCCAAACACGAAAATAAAATATTTTAGTGCTTACATAAATTTTTGGATGTCCGGATGTATTCAGAACGTAAGTTATGCGTAAAAATGCAAACTTATGCACTTTTTGACACTTTTAGTCCCTGAATGACCTAAAAGTTTATTTTAGCACACCGAACCCCTCAAAGCCTATTTCTAAGCTATTTAAAGGACATGTAAGGTCTGTTTAACTTATGGTCATGTTCCGGAATGTTCGTTATAGTTCAAATTGGCATACTTTCGCAGTTTGTCAAGTTTAGTCCCTGTAAGCGAATTAACTTGTTTTTGCCATACCAAAGCCTTCAAAACTTATTTCTAAGTTATGTAAAGGTTATTTAAGGTATGTTAAGTATATGTTGATGTTCTGGAGTATTTGTCGCATTAAACTGATTATGTTTACGCATCAGTTTGCGTATAACTCTCCAGAAAGTGATATAGAGTTTGAAATTGAATAAAAGTCAAAACATGAAAAATGTAAAACACAACCAAACAAACATTGGGATCAAATGACATTGTTTTATTGATAACAGAACTGTTCACAATGATTACAAGCACAGATGTTACAAATGGTGATGTAAAGTGCATTACTTATAAGGCTTGTCCTCCCCCAGGTTAGACACAACTACACCAAAATGCCTGATGACGAGGATGTGCCCCATTTTGAACCCACCGTTCCTTTAGATTTTGATGAATTTACAGCTGGTTTGGGGTTCATTAAAGGGGCATCCTTAAGTCAAAGTCAGTCGGATGACATCAATGACCCAAAGTCTGTGAATGATCAAAGTCCTCACATTGTTGAGGATTATGAGATGACGAGTCAGATGAGAACAAACCTGAACAGTCAGAAACGGTAACAAAAGAGGAAAACATACCTCTCGAAAATCACATTCTTTGTGATCCACCTGCAAAACTGTTTGTGACTGCTATAACCAAACCAATTGAATCTTCTGCTAAGAGTTGTGAAAGTGTGAACTTGCTCTACACGTTGATTGGATCTGATAAAATATATCTAGACAAGGATTTCCCAATCAAAAATGTTAATCAATCTTTGATTGATAAAGTTATCAAAGATTCTACTAGTAAGTTTTTGGGAAAGTCGAGTCCAGGAGTTGTAGTAATTCAGTGTCATCCTATCCCAAAATCCAAAGTTAGAAAGAAGTACGGGAATAAAATATTGCAACCACAAAACAATCAACAAAGCCAAAACAAGAAGATGGTTCAGAAGATGAACTTCATGAAATCCCGAGGGACTGATAAAATTGAATCTTTTGAAAACAAATCCAACACGGATTTTGTTATACAAATGAAATTTTGAAAAGAAACAGTTAAAACAACTACACACAACACACAAACTATTGTGATATAGGACCAAGTACCTCAAGATCACAAAGTTCATCATCAAGCTCCTACAGTTATGATACTCCGAGGTTTGTTGAGCGGAGATCATGCTTTGAATGCGGTGAGTATGGGCACATTGTTAGAAACTGTCCATATCTCACAAAAGGAAAGGCAAAGGTTGATGCCCCTGATGTGCGTGCGGTGTAATATATTTTTATGTATATTTTTAGCCCTTTTTACACTTTAGTCAAGTTTTAAATTTATAAAACATGATATTTTACTAACACCAAACACATATATGGGCAAGTGCACCCATCGTGAGCGTAGTATAGTGTTGGTAAGATACCGAGGTCGTCCAAGGACACAAGAGCTTTTAGTACCGGTTTATCCTCAACGTCTAATAAAATCAAAAGTTTAGAAAAATGTTTTAAACTAGAAAATAAAAACTAAAAATGCTGAAAATAAAAATAAATAAAATAAAAACAGATAAACAAGATGAATCACTTGGACCCGACTCGCCTTTAGTGTAACCTTTGATTATTTCTGCACTTTTGCACTTTTTAAGAGATTATCTTAGTTATAGTAGTAGGGCCCTCTTTTGAAGGTGACGTTACCCTCAACCCAGTAGTTTGAGTCAGCAAGGATACAATCCTAAAGAGTTGGATTATTGAAAGATAATAATTAAGTTAATAATGTGTAATGTGGTAGGCCCCTCTTTTGAAGGTGACGTTACCCTCGGCTAAGTAGTTTGAGTTAGCAGGGATACAATTCTAAGTAGCCGGGTTAATGTTTTAATAGTAGTTTACTGATGTGTGCAAAATGCAACATATAAATTACATCAAATGTGGCATAAAACTAACCCTTTTTTAGTACTAATGTTGGAAAAAGTGTGTTTTTGTCTTCCTTTTGTATTTTCAGGGTTAAAAGAGCTTAAATGAACAAAAGAAGCCAAAATGCAGCCAAATCTAACAATAATACAAGAAAAGGAATAAACGTGGCATGTCCAGGCTTCTGTGCAGGCTATAAATAGGGGTGCTTGGCTCACTTGCAAATCATCCCTTGACAAACCACCTCTCTCACACTTCACCCACCCACCACCACCATCACAACCCACATCCACCACCATCATCCATCATCCATCATAGAGTGTGTGTAGTCGTCTCGGGATGCAAGATTGATAGAAAGAGTTCTTGACAATCAAAGGCCATGTTTGCCTAAGTCTCTTACATCACTTGGTGAAGACAAGCATTTAGTGTAATACTTTTTATTTTTAATCTTTTCGCACTTTTTATTTGGTTATGTATTAATGACTTTAATAACTAGTTTCTTATGTTGAAGGTGAATCTTCCTTATCATTTGTCCGTGGTGTCTTGGCATTATTTTATTGTCTATATAAAATAAAAGATTTACACCATTCATATCTCCACGGTCTATATGGAGATATGTTGGCTACCTGGTCGGGGGTTAAGGGAATGGTTTGGTAAGAGTCTTACCTTGTTCAGTGTATAGATCCTGCCAGGACCTGGGTCAAGCTTAGTAGGACCTCCTTCAATACACACTGGTATTGGATGGCGGGGGTCCGAATTTCTTGATCCCCTCATATGTAAGCTACTATTAAAACATTAACCCGGCTACTTAGGATTGTATCCCTGCTGACTCAAACTACTTAGCCGAGGGTAACGTCACCTTCAATAGAGGGGCCTACCACATTTCGCATTAATAAATTAATTAATTATCTTTCAACAATCCAACCCTTTAGGATTGTATCCTTGCTGACTCAAACTACTAGGTTGAGGGTAACGTCACCTTCAAAAGAGAGGCCTACTACTATAACTAAGATAATCTTTTAAAAAGTGCAAAAGTGCGGAAATAATCAAAGGTTACACTAAAGGCAAGTCGGATCCAAGTGATTCATCTTGTCTCTCTGTTTTTTCTTTTATTTCTATTTTCAGCATTTTTAGTTTTTATTTTCTAGTTTAAAACATTTTTCTAAACTTTTGATTTGATTAGACATTGAGGATAAACCAGAACTAAAAGCTCTTGTGTCCTTGGATGACCTCGGTATCATACCAATGCTATACTACGCTCACGATGGGTGCACTTGCCCATATTTGTGTTTAGTGTTAGTAAAATATCGTGTTTTATAAATTTAAAACTTGACTAACGTGTTAAAAAGGGCGAAAAATATACATAAAAATATATAACACTACACACGCATCAAGTTTTTGGCGCCGTTTCCGGGGACACAAGGATTTAAGAAAGTTAGGAATCAACGGCCTAATCGTTTTTTCTTATTTTTCTGTTTTTTTTAGGATTTTTCGTAGATTTTCAGCTTCTGCAGAACTCAGCATGGGCTGTGCCCGCTGAACACGCCCTGTGCCCAATCTTTGGTACTGGCAATCCTGTTTTAAGTCAGACAGTAGCTGAACACGGGGCCGTGCCCACTCAACACGCCCCGTGCCCAAGTATCAGTTACTGAAAACAGAACCGTAAGATCCCGACGGTTGGTAATTTATGACACAAACATGAGTGATACTGATTTTTTTTTACTCTCGGCCCTCTTATGGTACGTGGTGTCAAATATGTGGTGGCCCTCATAAAGATTTAGAATGTTATTTTCTAAATTACAAGCCCTCGAATACTCTCAATCAAACCTTCTAGGAGAAATGCTTCTTGATGAACTATTTCAAATGGAAGATCTAATTCTTAATTGGGTAAAAGAACTTGAGATGGATATCATTAATTCATCTCAAGACAGAAATTTGGTGGGATCTTCGCACATACCATCCTAAGTATTTTCTAAAAGAAGGTTCTCAACAACCATCTTGTCCTTTCCTCTTTTTTACATTTCCTTCTTCTTCAATTTTTACCTCAACACCTCCATTAGAGCTTGAGATCATCATGGTTCCAAGCTTTATTGTGATGTTTGTTAGGTTTTTATTCAAGGAATCTTGTTAAAAATAAGTTTACAACATTGTTTTAAGTTATTTATGCTAAAAAATGCTTCAAAAGTTAGAAAAAATAATTTGAAACTCCAAGAATCATTGTTCCAAAAATCTGTAGAAAGGTGAACATGGGGCCGTGCTCATTGAGCACCGGGCCATGTCCGAGGTTACTGTTTATTTAAAATAAACTCTCTTCAGTTTATTTTCGTAGAATGTCGAGCCAAAAAAGTGGAACTTCGTCAGCACATTCCAGAAACAGTAGAAGAGAACGGAGGCCCTCAATCGAAGCAACTCTCATACGCTACGTGATGGCATTACGTGAAGCTCTCGATGAGATGACATCAGTAGAGGAGGTCCTCATTGACCGTATAAACTATCTTACGGTGGGGTTGGAAAACAGTTTTCAAGAAATCAACCTCTTGCACCAGAGGTTGAACATTCTTGTGACACCTCCCATGGAACCAATCCTCCCTCAAGAGGATTGGAACTTGGAGTCAATAATCCCACCGGGTGGGGTGACATCCCCCGGAACCTCCTCTTGAAAGCTTGCAAGAAGTCCCGGTGGAAGTTACACCCCCTCAAAATGATGATGCCAATGAGCCCGCTTTTCTTCTCCCTAGGGAGATAGAAGAGTGGCTCGTCGACGTATGAGGGACCCATTTCCGGAAAAAGAAGTTATTCGAGCCACATCCAACCGAGAGAATTATGTTTTCAGAAATTTTGCTAATAGAATAAACTTTAGGCTAGAAATTATTGGTTTAGACTTCTTGTGTTTTCTGACCTACTTATCTAAAATTTTAGTTTATTAGGAATATTATGTAATTCTCTCTATTTAATGAATGATGGTTTAATTGGTGTTTGGATGATGTTGTAATGGATAAAATTCACTCAGGATGGTGAAGGATACCAAGGGAAGCTTGAACCAACACCCCATGCACAAAAACAGAGCCTCCTGACAATTTTTCTTCGTTACAGCAAGTTTAGCACGGGGGCGTGCTCAGCCAACACGCCCCGTGCTGAAAGATCTGCAGAAAAATGCCCAGTTCAGGTATCTGGACACGGGGCGTGTTCGCTGAACACGCCCCCGTGCCCAGGCTTCTGTTACTTTTTGTTACTGGCAACCTGAACATGGGGCTGTGCCCGGACACCACGAGCCCGTGTCCAGATGCCCAATAACATAAAAATTTGTTTTTAAACACACTTTTACACATTCAATCAACCTAAAAACTTATTTTTGAGACACATTTAGGACACTGTGTAATTTAAGTGTGGGGGGGGGGATGCTAAAACCTTAAATTTTGCAAGTCCTAATTACAAGCCTTACACAAAACTCTATTGGAACCGCTAAACACCCCAAATTTTTTTCAAAAACTTTTTATTTTTTTACTTGTCTTGGTTTAATTTGGGAATAACAACTTCTAAAAAGGTGATATTTTTATAAATTTACAACCGATAGCGTCGTAATAAAAAGAACCAACATGAGGAAATTATGAAACGGTATGACAAATCTAGTTAAAATTTGATTATATATACATGATCACATAAAAACCCATTCCCACAAAAAAGTGAGTTTTGAGCCTTTATTGAGCATACAAATACACATCTTTAAACTAAATGCTCATTTTTCGTTTCTTGTGTGAATAGGCGCTTGGTTTCTTACGACTCTAGAACTTGCCATGACGATACATTCCCGGTCCTTACCAACTTAAACCCAAGTAAGTAAATGATGGAGGCATTAGGACTAACCCGTTTTATTTCAACACCATTATTTTTTTTACCACCTACCCAAAATCCCCCTAGTTAACCCCTTTGAGCCTAAACATTTTCATTTCTTAACCCATCAAACAAACACCCTTTTACCCACCAAACCCTTTTTTTTATTTTTAACCCTTTATTTTAGTAAATAGCTCGGTTTTTCTTGTGACTTCCATATCAAAATAATAATAATAATAATAATAATAATAATAATAATAATAATAATAATAATAATTTAGAAAAGAAAAATGAAGTTAGCAATAAACAAACAAAGCTCATCAAAAGAAGGCTTGTTTGAATAATGCTTCATTAGAATAAAAAGTCACAAAAACAAAATGTTTTACGAAAACCGACGCTTTTTACGTCTTTCGCCTTTTTCTACTAACCACTAACCCAACCACCCACCTTTAGCCCAAGCCTAACCCTTCCCCAAAGTCCTCTTGATATTTACAAATGTTTTTAGTTAAAAAGGAGGAGGATTGATTGCTTGGCAAACTTATGGTAGAAGTAAGTTCCATGCCGCTCTCGAGTGTTTCACAAAAATACATCTTCGGCCGAGTGTTGAGTGATCTCCCGTGAGGTATGTGAACTTGTATATAAATGGAATTTTAAAGAGGCATGTTATGCCCAAATAAGTAATTTCTCTTATGTAATGTTCTAAATAAATGAGGACGAATAGGATTGTAAATAACATAAAAATAAAACCTAATAAAGAATCTTGAAATCCCGACACTCTATGACAAGCCCAAAACCTTCTCTTCTACCCATTCCATTTGGTTGTGTAAGCCACATTATAAAGAATTTTGCTTGAGGACAAGCAAAGATTAAAGTGTGGGGGTATTTGATGTGTGCAAAATGCAACATATAAATTACATCAAATGTGGCATAAAACTAACCCTTTTTTAGTTCTAATGTTGGAAAAAGTGTGTTTTTGTCTTCCTTTTGTATTTTCAGGGTTAAAAGAGCTTAAATGAACAAAAGAAGCAAAAATGCAGCCAAATCTAACAATAATACCAGAAAAGGAATAAACGTGGCATGCCCGACCCCTCGACAGCAACTCCCCAAGCAAAGACAAGAGAACAGAAGGCTGAACACGCCCCGTGCTCACTGAGCACGGGGGCGTGCCCAAGTGTCTACAGAAAAGACAAAGTTGTAGAAGCTTTTATCACCCACCACGGGGGCGTGCCAGCGGACACGGGGTCGTGGTCAATGCAAAGATTCGCAGAATCTGAGCAAATCTTGATAGTACAGATACGCTTCTGCACATGGGGTCATGCCCAGCAGAAATGGGGGCGTGGTCAATTAATGCAGAAAAACTGCAATTAATAAAGAAAGACACGGGGCCGTATACGGGCTTCTGTGCAGGCTATAAATAGGGGTGCTTTGCTCACTTGCAAATCATCCCTTGACAAACCACCTCTCTCACACTTCACCCACCCACTACCACCATCACAACCCACATCCACCACCATCATCCATCATCTATCATAGAGTGTGTGTAGTAGTCTCGGGATCCAAGATTGATAGTAAGAGTTCTTGACAATCAAAGGCCATGTTTGCCTAAGTCTCTTACATCACTTGGTGAAGACACGCATTTAGTGTAATACTTTTTATTTTTAATCTTTTCGCACTTTTTATTTGGTTATGTATTAATGACTTTAATAACTAGTTTCTTATGTTGAAGGTGAATCTTCCTTATCATTTGTCCGTCGTGTCTTGTCATTATTTTACTGTCTATATAAAATAAAAGATTTACACCATTCATATCTCCACGGTCTATATGGAGATATGTTGGCTACCTGGTCGGAGGTTAAGGGAATGGTTTGGTAAGAGTCTTGCCTTGTTCAGTGTATAGATCCTGGAAGGACCTGGGTCAAGCTTAGTAGGACCTCCTTCAATACCCACTGGTATTTGATGGTGGGGCTTAAGGGAATGGTTTGGTAACGAAAAATGAGCATTTAGTTTAAAGATGTGTATTTGTATGCTCAATAAAGGCTCAAAACTCACTTTTTGTGGGAATGGTTTTTTATGTGATCAAGTATATATAATCAAATTTTAACTAGATTTGTCATGTCGTTTCATAATTTTCTTATGTTGGTTCTTTTTATCACGACGCTATCGGTTGTAAAATTGTAAAAATATAACCTTTTTAGAACTTGTAATTCACAAATTAAACCAAGACAAGTAAAAAAATGAAAAGATTTTGAAAAAATTTGGGGTGTTTAGCGTTTCCAATAGAGTTTTGTGTAAGGCTTGTAATTAGGACTTGCAAAATTCAAGGTTTTAGCATCCCCTCCACACTTAAATTACACATTGTCCTCAATGTGTCCCAAAAATAAGATTTTAGGTTGATTGAATGTGTAAAAGGTGTGTTAAAAACAAATTTTAATGTTACTGGGCGTCTAGACACGACCCCGTGGGGTCCGGGCACGGCCCCGTGTTCAGGTTGCCAGTAACAGAAATTATTAAAAGGTCACAGAAGGTTGGACACGGGGGCGTGTTCAGCGAAGACGCCCCGTTTCCAAATACCTGAACTGGGCATTTTTCCAGCAGATCATGAGCACGGGGCGTGTTGGCTGGGCACGCCCCCGTGCTGAACTTGCTGTAATGAAGAAAATTTTGCGGGAGGCTCTGTTTTAGTGCATGGGGTGTTGGTTCAATCTTCCCTTAGTATCCTTCACCATCCCGAGTGTGTTTTATCCATTACAACATCATCCAAACACCAATTTAATTAAAAACATCATTCCTTTAAAGATAACACATTACATAGGCTCCTAAAAAATTAAAAACAAAGCAAAAAAAAAGAACTAAAAAGTCCTAAAATAGGTCAAGTGATACTTAAAATCATCATAAGGAGTTCTACTCTTACAATAAGAATCAAAATTCCGGAAATAGTTTTTCCGGTATTTAAATGCTTCGTAGAACTCCGAACCGAGGGGTGTCCCCTAGACGTTGCTAAAGCCATTCTTCTATCTCTCTTGGGAGGAAGAAGGCGGGCTCATTTTCCTCAACATCTAGTGGAGGGGGAGTGACACCAACCGGAACCCCTTGTATTATGTCTCGAGGGGGCTCCGGGTGTATGGTGTACCACTTGGCCGGTATGATGACTTCCGGTACCACATTCTATGCCCTTTGGGTAATGATTGGTACCAAAGGAGGAGAAGCGAGAATGTTCAACCTTTAGTGCAAAAGGTTGACTTCCCGAAGACATCCTTCTAGTCCCACTGTTAAGTGATTGATACGGTCGACCAATGCTTCTTCTACTCCCGTCATCTCATCAATGGCCTCTCTTAAAGCGTAAACGTAGTTTACAAGAGAGTCTTCTACCGTAGATGACCTTCTCCCTTGTCGGTTGTTCCTGGAGTGCGATGAAGACGTTCTGCTAGTTCTGCTCGCCATTCTGAGGAAACAGACCGAGAAGAGTTCAATTTTATTGGATCAGTACCTCGAACACGGCCCCGTGCTCAATGAGCACGGCCCCGTGTTCACCTGTCTGCAGATTTTTGGAACAAGGAATCTTGGAGTTTCAAATCATTTTTCTGTCTTTTAAAGCATTTTTAAGCAGAAATAACTTAAACAATGTTGTAGAACTTATTTTTAACAAGATTCCTTAAATAAAAACCTAACAAACATCACAATAAAGCTTGGAACCATGGTGATTTCAAGCTCTAATGTAGGTGTTGAGGAAAAATTTAAGAATAAGGCAATGGATAAAAGTAGAAAAGACAAGATGGTTGTTGAGAACCATCTTTAGAATATACCTAGGATGGTATGTGTGAAGATCTCACCAGATCTTTGTCTTTGGAGTGGTCCAAATGTGCATGAATCTTGCTGCCTTTATAGAAAACGACAGCACGCTGCACACGGCCCCGTGTCGGTGGACACGACCCCGTGTGCAGACAGGATCCTGACACATTTTGTCCGTATTCGGACAAAAAGTCAGACGAGAATCTTTTGGTGGACACGGGGACGTGCTGACCTGGACACGGCCCCGTGTCTAGAGGTTGTTTATGAAGTTTCATCTATTTCTAAGGAATTTATGCAGATCGGGCGGTTCCTTACTGGACAGAACAACACCGAAGTGCCTGAGATACCTTAATTGCTCTAGATTTAGACGTGAACGCAAGAGGTTATAGGTAAGGGTGATTCCTATGCTAAATGTAGGTGGACAAGTCCAACCCTTTCCCAGGCTCTCGTTAAAGAAGGTGTATGTCGAATCGCTCAGGTCTATGTATGCATCGAAAGAAGTCGATGGGGAGTCCTTCATGGCATAATCGACACATGGACGACTATCGCTCAAGTCTTCGCAAGAGTTGGAGGTGATTTCGGGAACAACGAAGTTGTTTTTATCCGAATGCGATCTCAATAATTCTTCTTGGGTATCGTCTGGAGGTGAATTAATGATATCCATCTCAAGTTCTTTTACCCAATTAAGAATTAGATCTTCCATTTGAAATAATTCATCAAGAAGCATTTCTCCTAGAAGGGTCGATTGAGAGCATTCGAGGGAGAGATATGGATTATTTTTACTTTCGCCCCTCTTAAGGCTACAGGAAAACAATAGGTCTATATAGTGGGGCTTGTAATTTAAAAAATAACATTCTAAATCTTTATGATTGCCACCACATATTTGACACCACGTACCATAAGAGGGCCGATAGTAAAAAAAATCAGTATCGCTCATGCTTGTGTCAGAAATTACCAACCGTCGGGGCATGTTGAGTGGGCACGGCCCCGTGTTCAGCTACTGTCTGACTTAAAACAGGATTGCTAGTACCAAAGATTGGGCATGGGGCGTGTTCAGCGGGCACGGCCCGTGCTGAGCTTCTGCAGAAAGTGAAAATCTAAGAAAAGTTCTAAAAAAACAGAAAAATAAGAAAAACGATTAGGCCGTTGATTCCTAACTTTCTTAAAATCCTTGTGTCCCCGGCAACGGCGGCAAAAAAACTTGATGTGCGTACGGTGTAATATATTTTTATGCATATTTTTAGCCCTTTTTACACTTTAGTCAAGTTTTAAATTTATAAAACACGATATTTTACTAACACCAAACACACATATGGGCAAGTGCACCCATCGTGAGCGTAGTATAGTGTTGGTAAGATACCGAGGTCGTCCAAGGACACAAGAGCTTTTAGTACCAGTTTATCCTCAACGTCTAATCAAATCAAAAGTTTAGAAAAATGTTTTAAACTAGAAAATAAAAACTAAAAATGCTGAAAATAAAAATAAAAATAAAAACAGATAGACAAGATGAATCACTTGGATCCGACTCGCCTTTAGTGTAACCTTTGATTATTTCCGCACTTTTGCACTGTGACAACTGCTAAATGTGCATGCATCCGTACAATTAATTAATCTTAATTAGTGCTTAATGACTGTACAGAATTACAATTAATTACTTGAACTGCTTTCTGATTATTATAATATACATACATGTGCATTACATACTGCAAATGACATATCTTTGACTGCATGCAAACACATTGACATAAATAATGCTCAAAGCACAGTTAGCACAGTTAACTAATAAAACAGGAATATGCTGACGGGGTTTAGTACATAGACAGACAGTGTTTTGAGACCCAGTATGAGCCAAAAACCAAGTACTACACTAGTATAGTGTGTAGGGAAGTAAGGACCACAAAACTGCTTTTCTAGGTGATAGTTATAATGCCAGAAAGTGCCTAAAACTCACCCAAAGTGCAGAATTCTACATAAATCAGCAAAAATCAGCTTTTTAACAAGCTAGTATCATGCAAAAATATGACTAAATGGTCCTGAATGCTTTCCTAAGTGTCGGGAATTAAAAGTGTCACAAAAGGGTACATAATGAACACTAAACGGTATAGTTTGACACTTTAACGAACCGGTATCTAACCGAACAACCGGACACTACCCGAAACACCAAAATTATACTAGAAGCATTGTTTTATTATTTCTGAGCTAGTTATGGTTCCCGAACACCCTAACACACTATATAACACATGATATGCATAAACACTAACTCTTACACTTAAAGATCTAACTAATTAACCTAACTTATCACCACCACCCAACCTATACCCCCCCCCATGGTGGACGGTCACCTTAGTGGCCCCACCATTGATCTTGTATGATCTTATTAAATCTCCTAAGATTTGTGAAGATATGTTTTGAAATATGCATTGGACTTAAGAAACACATAATCCTTTGGGTAAAAACTTAAGATGGTTATATGTAGGACTAAAGCACATTACATCTTTCACACAACAACACACCATCTTTCTCCTCTCCTCCCTTTCCTCTTGCAGCCAAGAACAAGCAACCACAACACCACCATCATCATCTCACTTCTATCCAATCCATATACTCACTAAGGTGTAAGGAGGTCTACAAGCAAGCTTGGTGGTCTTGGATCTTGAAGGACCACTCCCATTTGCTATGATCCTCCACATTTGTAATCTTCAACCTCTTGTGTTCTTCCCTAGCCTTGTGCTAGTGGTAAGGCCCTCATAACCCTTTGTTACTTCACATTTTGATGAATAAAAGATGATATACATTGTTAATCTTGATGAACATTAAAGAACATATTCATGAATCTCTAACATAAGCTTATAAACATATGAATACTTGTTGATTAGTTATGATTCGCTTCTTGATAATTGATGATTTGTGCTAGTGATGTTAGGCATCATAAGAAACCTACTAGATTGTGATTAAACACATGATCTAGTAAGTTAAGGTGGTGATCTTGTGAAAAACCAAGATCAACATGCTTTATGTTTACATGAACTTGAATAATAAAAGTTGTTTTCATATGATGATGATTTAAACAAAATACAAGTCTTGTGAGTGGATGATTTCAAAAATAGTTTTTCCAAAGAAACCAAGTTAAATCACAAGATTTATATAAACATAGTTTTTAAAGAAACTAACCATGTTTCTAGGGGTGAAACAAGCATAAGAACACATTGTTTACAAGAAAAATTCAAAAGAATGATTTTTGGAAAAATCATCTAGTAAGTTGTAAACGCCTAAATCCTTTAAGAATGAGATTTTTAAAGAAATAAACCCACTTTAAAGGGGTAACTAAACCTACTAAACACACTACCAAGTTACTACAAGTTTTTATGAAAGTTCAAGTTCATGATTATTATGTAAATAGCTTTGTTTTAGCACTTGGTAAGAATAAGTTGTTTAAGATTGATTGTTGATTATTTGTGATGATTTTGAAAAGAAAATGATATGCTTTGATAGCATGGACACTTCCATTTTTAGGGGAAACTATGGCAAAATTTTCTAAAAATATAAACACTTAGAAAAATATTTTCAAACTAATATTTACAAAGTGTATTTTGATCATGAGATTTCAATATAAACTTTGCCATAATTTTTGTAACAAAAATACAAGTATTGGAGGTTGGTTTTTATAAATAAAAATGGATAAATATGTATTTAGAAATATATATTAAAGACATGATGTGTGTGAATATTTGTATGCTTTGTGTAGTAATATTATTTTAGGGTTAAAATAATATAACTTGACAAAATACCGAGAAATTACAATCCAGAATATTACCAAAAATCACAAGGAATAATTACACAAGTTACACACACAATATTGTGAAACCGAACAAGAATGTAACTTACAAAATATTCCGGAAAATACATTTATGAGCATATTTTTGGTAAATACTACTTTGGATACAAAAGAAATGAAAATATGATTTTCACAAATATTAACAAGTTATATCACATTTTTGACAAGGTGAAAATATATTATTTTGGAACTACAATTATTTTTGCCAAAAGAAAAATTAAGGATAATTTTTCTAAGAAATACTTCTTGAAATATATATTTTAGAAATATATATTGGATGCTTATTAAAGACAATACACGCCGGAATACGGCGCCAATACATGGCAAGTTATGCGAATTCAAGAATACAGATATACATGTATGAGATACCACCATCCTTGGGAAGGAAATACAAGTATAAATACTTGAGAAGTATTATTACAAATTATTTTTTAACAATTATTCCAAAACTATATAAACATAATTTAAGTTAAAATAATTATTATTTTAACAAAGTAATTACAACTTGGGATAATATGGAAGACATAAAAGAAACGTGACTCGAAAGCATTAATACTAAAGACAAGGCACGACCAGCTCGTCTAATGGACCGTAGTGCGCATGTAGGTAGTCGTGCGTTCTAGAGGAAGCTTTGTGTTACAGCGGATACAAGGAACGCAAAACTGTGAGTTCATGCCCCCTTTTCTCTTACTGTTTTCAGTTTTATAACTTCGGGGGTGAAATACATGTTACAATCTACTTAAAAACAAATACAATGGTATGATTAGCTAAGGAAAGGTACTGCTAGATCACGTGAATGGGTAGGCGATTAACTTAAGATCATTAATCCTTGTATAAGGAGTGAGGGGCATGAGTGATGGATCTATTGGGTGTTGCGAGCCTCACCCATGGGCCTGCTAGTTGGCCGCATGTGGTGACTATGTCGTTCCGCCGGAGGGGCCGGTACGAAATACGCATACAGGATTGAGTGCTTCCTATGCCATGTCACTTTTTAATGTATTAGCTACACATTAATTGATCTGTTTTTCCTTGTTGCTACATACTAGTTTACACATACATACATACTTACAAATGATTTCAAGGATGATTCGTGCACACATACTAAACACATGAACTCGCTCAACTTTTGTTGATGTTTTCAAACTACATGTATTTCAGGGAATTAGTAAGTGAATCTGGCGGGCGTTGGAAGTTTTATGCTGCGATAGGAATAAAGATGTCATCCATGGTCTTTGGGTTTGGTCAGTGTGTCTTATTTCTGGACGAGACACGTCTTCCAAACCCTAGTTACATCTAATATCTTTTGACGAGTCCTTAGTGAACTCATAAACAATTTGTATGATTTGTAAAACTTGAGTTTGAAGTCTACGTTTTAAACATTGTTGATATGTTTTAAACTCATTTAATGGATGACAAGTCCGTGGTTTTATCATATAGTTGTTGTTATGATTGAATGCAATGGTATTAAGAAAGTCACACCATAATCACGCTTCTGCAAAAGTCAGGGTGTGACAGCTTTGTATCAGAGCTTCGATTGTAGCGAACTAGGATTCCTTCTCGAGTCTAGACTACAATCATTAGGGCTCTCACAAAAACGTTTTTACAAACATGTTTTCATTGCATACACGAAACGCCCAGATCCAGGAAACAAACACTTTTACAAACAAAAGACACGAAACACATTTCAAAGTTTATGCTTATGATTCAGTCTGAGAGACTGGGAAGTCTAGTCTGAGAGACTAGGGAGTTCAGTCTGAGAGACTGGGAAGGGTAGTCTGAGAGACTAGGGAGTTCAGTCTGAGAGACTGGGAAGTCTAGTCTGAGAGACTAGGGAGTTCAGTCTGAGAGACTTGGAAGGGTAGTCTGAGAGACTAGGGAGTTCAGTCTGAGAGACTGGGAAGTTTAGTCTGAGAGACTAGGAAGGATAGAAAGTTTCATGAAGAATAACGTGAATACATGATTACATGATGAATTATCCTTGTTTGCAATATACTAACTGTTAGTGATTGCTATGAATATACATGCTACGATTATTATGTACCGGCACACATGTCACCTTCTTCCGAGAGTGAGGAATCAGACATTGACAACCCTACGGCCACCGCCACAGATAACGAGATTGCACCTGCGCCGGAGATGGTTACGTCAGACACTGAGAGTGACCCTAACATGCTGACCAAGGACAGGGACGACTTCCAACCGTTCGCGCTACCAGACTTTGGTGATGATTTACTCTCGCTGATGGCTTCCCTGACAAGGATCTTTTTGTCATCCTTGTTTCAGTCCATGACCACTTCACCGCTGGTCATCCCGATGGCGTGCACATCATGGCTCCGATCCTCGACGCCGTACCTCTCGTGGTCATTCCTCCCGAGGATATGCCTTTTGACGATTTGTTTAATGATGACGTGATTTGTTTATTGATGACCCTCCTGTTGACGCCCAGGGTGATGGAAAGATAGCTGATGCTATGCTACCTCCTAAGATTCCCGCCATTGAAGTATCCTCTGCCTCCATTTTGCACTCGATTTCAGACTCCTTTGAGTCTGTGACATCTGGAGCCTTACAAACGTCCGGATTGCAACTTTCTACTACTGACTCAGACGACGACACCGCTATGTTACTGCACTATCACCTGCTCGAGATCCCACACCTTCACACGACCCAGAGCCTGCTCCTGAGCCAGCTCATGTTCCTCTCGGGTCAGCTTGATGTTGCACCTGCTGATCCTAAGCCCTTGCTTAATCATGACCCTATTTCTTTCGGTTTACCAGATGTTGCAACCCTTATATCTGACACAGTACCTGCATCTGATGGTCTTCCCTTTTGCTGAGACAATTGTTCCTGCACCTGCACCCGCTGATGTTGCTCCTTTTCTCCTATGGAGACTGACATCTATTACACCGACATATCTATCGCTTTCTTTCCAGACATACCCGCACCCTATCCAGGGGAAGGTCCTTTTGGCCAACACCTGCGTAACGGTCTTTTTCTATCAGCAGCTTTTTCACAGATCCTTCAGGCTGTACTGTTCATTTCTTCACCGCTGGATGAGCCATTCCGATGGTTCCTATCATGCCCTATGCTGATTTCGGACCCCTACCATCTCTCAAATTATAGAAGCTACACACGGGATGAGTTGCTCCTGTTACCTCAGCTACAGTTTGAGGATTTGAGTCGCAGAGTTATGGAGCTTGATCTGACACCACGTCTTCCACCCTGTCTACGCCAGTATACTTTGATCCCCCACATTCATCACTGTCTCCTTTTGCACTCTCACCTGCTGCTATTACACCTTCTTAGGTTTCGATGCTCGTTTCTTTACTATCAAGCGGCAGATCAGATACTTACTTCGCCGTATATTCAAGCTCGAGGAGAAAGTCGCACATGTTGGCAGTTTGCTTTTCTTCACTCCTCCACCTCGGACACCAGTATAGTTGGCTTTTGGTTTTATGCGAATTGCACTACTTTTGGGAAAAACACTACTAATAAGCCGAGATTGTAGAGACTTTTAAAGACCACTTTTGACCCTGCGATTTTGGGTACACTGATAGACTTATTGGATGAGGGTAGGGTGACCCTGTGTCCCTTTTGATGTAATGCACTTTGTAAACAATATGATTATGGTCGGTAAACAATGAAAGCTCAGTCGCCATGTCCTTACTAAGCACGTTGTCGATTTGCATGATTGCACTATAATTGTAATGCTACGTGCTTGCTTGTTATGTTCTCATTAAATATGTTCCTATCTACAAGTTTGTGCCATAATTGTGATGTTATATGATTGCTTGTTATAACGATTGCTTATATATGTATATATACACACCTCCTAGGCCTCATTCATTAAGTAAATGCTTATGTGCTTGTGACTTTAATGAGACCTGACCTATCCGATCTTCCTCTTAGAAGATGTCGATTCAAGGGAACACCGATACCAACAACCCTCTGCTAATGACAGAGGCAGAATTACAAGAGCGTATCTCACAGGCCATCGCATAGTACGCGGCCCTTCGCTCCGAACACAGCAGAGGTACCATAGGAAATAACCCACCCAACGGTAATGTTTAGTCACTTAAGACACAATACAAAAATTTTTGGACATTTCCAAGTGTGCTTTGCTAATGCCTCTCGTGAATGATGTTGCTTATATCGCAGGCTGCACCTACAAGCAGTTCTTGGGCTGCAAGCCCTTGGACTTCGACGGCACTGGGGGTGCCTTAGCCTTCGTGCGCTAGGTTGAGAAGACGGATTCTGTTTTGCGGTTCAGCAAATGTGCCCCAGAGCATCAGGTCGCGTACATTTCCGGACTGCTTCAAGATGGGGCTCTGTCATGGTGGAACCTTCAGGTTCAGATGTTGGGTGAGGCTGCTGCGTATGCTTTGACATGGGATCAACCGAAAGAACTAATGCATAAGAAGTACTGCTCGAGAGCAGAAATCCAGAAGTTGGAAACTGAGTTCTAGAACTTGAAGATGGAAGGTCCAAAGTTAACTGAGTACGTGCAGAAATTCCATGATCTGTCTCGTGTTGTCCCCTACATGGTAGAACCAGAGTTTAAGAAGATCGAACATTTCATCGTGGGATTGGTACCTCAGATTTTAAGCCTGGTGACCACATCTAAACCTCCAACAATCACCGAGGCTATCGAGCTAAGTGTGACGCTCACTTGAGAAGCAGTTAGAATAGGAAAATTTTCAATCTCTGAGGAGAAAAAGGAGACTCATGTGGAGTCATCTGGAGATAACAAGAGAAAGTTCGGAAACTTCAAGCAGGGTACTCAGACGAATAACAATAACAAGGCCAAAAAGGGAAAAGAGTACATGGGTAAACTACCTAAATGCGACAAGTGTCGACGCCATCATACCGGGCGATGTAAAAATGGAAAGTGTGACAACTGTGGCAAAGTGGGGGACTGCAAAGAGACGTGTTGGCATGAGACAAGACGTGGAAAGATAGGTCAAGGGTGTTATAACTGCTGTGACATGGGGCACTTTAGGAAAGATTGCCCAAGGGAGATTAAACAAGATCGTGGGAAAAATGTCTAACACCGGAGCTAGGGAAGCACGCCAGTATCCAAACATGGCCATCGGTACGTCTCATAGTAGTCAATGTTAAGTGTCTGTGCTATTTGACATTGTTGTCAAATTTTAGCTTCAGAATATACTTGTTTTAGTAGTAAGTAAGATAGATATCCAGTACTCGATAGAACTAGCTTAAGGGAAGCTTCGATGTGGTAATTGGGATGGATTGGTTGTCGAGCAATCGAGCAGAGATTATTACCCGCACCCTGATGGCAAATGAAGAAACAATCATGATTCATGGAGGTAAGCAGACTATGCCCCTACAGCTTCCAAATTGCTTGAAGGCACGAAAGTTGTTACGTAATGGATATGTTGTTTTCTGGGCTAATATCGTGGACAAGGGAACCGAAGAACCAAAACTCGAAGATATCCCTGTGATAAGGGAATATCATGAAGTCTTCCCCGAAGACCTGCCAGAATTATCTCCTCAACGACAAGTCGAACTTCGCATCGATTTGGTTCCAGGCGCCGCGCCTGCAGTCCATGCACCTTAGCGACTTACACATTCGGAGATACAAGGATTGTCAGTGTAACTTCAGTAGTTGATAGAGAAGGAAGATAACAGACCAAGTTTGCCGTTTTGGGTAACCCCGGTTCTGCTCGTCAAGAAGAAGGACGATAGCTTTCGTACGAACATCAAATTACCAGGAGCCGAACGAGCTAACCAACAAGAGTCGGTGACTCTTGCTAAGGATTAACGAATTACTTATTTAACTAACTGTGAGGATCCAACTACTATTACACGGCTGATCGATGATCGAGTGTCATTAGCTGTGAATTCAGGAAGAAAGTATACCGGGGAAATTGTGGGATAATAGCTTGTTTTAAACGTACACAAATGGTGTTTCCTACACCATACACAAAACAGTTTTACACAGAATACGAAACTTTGAGAATCTAGAAAACATGTACTTAGGACCTTTGGGAACCCAGGTCCAAACTCGTAAAGGTTGCTTAGGAACCACACCTGTTAACTCAAGCAAACCCCATTATCCTGACATATATGCTATTTAAGTTAACCAAACAGAAAGTACTCAAATTTCTTTTGTTAAAATCTCCACTTTTGCTTCTAACGAGTAGATGATTGCATCTCTACTTCCCTTAATGGTAGTTGCATCGCGTTAATTTTCTTCGCTGGGAGCGAACACACATTTGCTTCGATACTTGGTCATTTCTTCATACTCATGGTTTCGGTACTCGAAAACTTATATGTCACACATGCACCAATTGCTACGCATGTGGTTTCGTTTCGAATAAACGCTTCATTAAAGTTCAAATGTTATTTTACTTAAGCTAACTATTGGTTAATGATTCGAATAACCTACGTTCTTGTAATTGTTGGCTCCTTTGTTATCAAGTCAACACACTTTCTTGAAACTTCTTTTCTTTCAAGTTACATTCATGATTTATCTTCATAACCATGCTGAGATTCCCTTGTTGATACATACGTTTATTGTAAGATTGCGCTGAAACCAAGTTCAATTGCCTGAACTTGTCCATTTCGCATATTCAATTTAAGACGCCGTATGATGTATTAAGAGCATCATATTCAAACATTTTTGCAAAGATTTTTTTGTTTCGAGTCGTAGTAGACATGATTGGTCTACGAATCCACTAAATCGTTTGTTGGTTTCGACACCTTGCGGTGATACTTTCACAAAATTGAAGCTTGCGCTAATTTGGTTACGCACCTCATACACGGATTTAATTGTTTACTTATTGACTTGCTCTAAATCCGTATTGTTTATCACAATTAAAGCAGTCTCAACACAGTTGTGTGTTAAGGCAATGGTACACCGATTCATTTCATATCACAGTGTACCTCCTAACGATTCTTTCATTGTTGGTCGAATGTCCTGCAGTAATTATTGCTTTTTCATCGGAAACAGTGGTTCTTTGATGTTCCGTATTCAGTTGAAAACGCTATGACATTGTGTAAATCAAATCTTTAGATTGTTTCAGTACACTTTCTTTTGATTTCAAACACGGTGAGCTTGTTCGGTCACCGCTATTATTGAGATATGTCAATAACGACACCTTGTGGTGCTATTACAAATTTGTAGCTTGTGCTAATCACGGTCAACCGTCTCACACGAAACTACACATACTTTTGTTTGACTTGTCATTTAAACATTTCTGATGCAAATACGAATTAAGACAATGATACACCAGATTCGCTTGTATTTCATTCGGTGTATTTTCGCAATTCAAGAATGTCAACACACTAATCCTTACCATTTATTTATTCGAAAGTTGACAGATCATGTTCATATTTAAGTTGTTTATTTTGAGTTCATAAAACAGATGCTATGGTTTGTGAAAACTCGTTTGCGTCATGTGACCGATTGTTTTGGAAATCCATTGGTCGAAACTCCTCTGTTGCACCCCTATTAACTAAGTTACACTAGACTATACTTCTATACAAGACATCAAATTCTGGAACACATACCTTTTAACCATTGGGCTCTTATTGTTGTAATACGTTCCTGAACTCACTTGATTCGATTAAGTCTTGATTCGGTTTTGTGGCTATTTACCTCAGTATTATTACCCGCATAATGTAACTCTAAGGAGTTAAGGTAGTACAAATTTTGAGGACGAAATTTTCTTAACAGGGGGAGAATGTGACAACTGCTAAATTTGCATGCATCCGTTCAATTAATTAATCTTGATTAGTGCTTAATGACTGTGCTGAATTACAATTAATTACTTGAACTACTTTCTGATTATTATCATATACATACATGTGCATTACATACTGCAAATGACATATCTTTGACTGCATGCAAACATATTGACATAAATAATGCACAAAGAAAAGTTAGCACAGTTAACGGATAAAACAGGAATATGCTGACGGGGTTTAGTACATAGACAGAAAGTGTTTTCATACCCAGTATGAGCCAGAAACTAAGTACTACACTAGTATAGTGTGTAGGGAAGTAAGGACCACAAAACTGCTTTTCTAGGTGATAGTTATAGTGCCAGAAAGTGCCTAAAACTCACCCAAAGTGCAGAATTCTGCATAAATCAGCAAAAATCAGTTTTTTAACAAGCTAGTATCATGCAAAAATATGACTAAATGGTCCTGAATGCTTTCCTAAGTGTCGGGAATTAAAAGTGTCACAAAAGGGTACATAATGAACACTAAACGGTATAGTTTGACACTTTAACGAACCGGTATCTAACTGAACAACCGGACACTACCCGAAACACCAAAATTATACTAGAAGCATTGTTTTATTATTTCTGAGCTAGTTATGGTTCCCGAACACTCTAACACACTATATAACACATGATATGCATAAACACTAACTATTACACTTAAAGATCTAACTAATTAACCTAACTTATCACCACCACCCAACCTATACCCCCCCCATGGTGGACGGTCACCTTAGTGGCCCCACCTTTGATCTTGTATGATCTTATTAAATCTCCTCAGATTTGTGAAGATATGTTTAGAGATATGCATTGTACTTAAGAAACACATAATCCTTTGGGTAAAAGCTTAAGATGGTTATATGTAGGACTAAAGCACATTACATCTTTCACACAACAACACACCATCTTTCTCCTCTCCCCCCTTTCCTCTTACGGCCGAGAACAAGCAACCACAACACCACCATCATCATCTCACTTCTATCCAATCCATATACTCACTAAGGTGTAAGGAGGTCTACAAGCAAGTTTGGTGGTCTTGGATCTTGAAGGACCACTCCCATTTGCTATTATCCTCCTCATTTGTTATCTTCAACCTCTTGTGTTCTTCCCTAGCCTTGTGCTAGTGGTAAGGCCCTCATAACCCTTTGTTACTTCACATTTTGATGAATAAAAGATGATATACATTGTTAATCTTGATGAACATTAAAGAACATATTCATGAATCTCTAACATAAGCTTATAAACATATGAATACTTGTTGATTAGTGATGATTTGCTTCTTGATGATTGATGATTTGTGCTAGTGATGTTAGGCATCATAAGAAACCTACTAGATTGTGATTAAACACATGATCTAGTAAGTTAAGGTGGTGATCTTGTGAAAAATAAAGATTATCATGCTTTATGTTTACATGAACTTGAATAATAAAACTTGTTTTCATATGATGATGATTTAAACAAAATACAAGTCTTGTGAGTGGATGATTTCTAAAACAGTTTTTCCAAAGAAACCAAGTTAAATCACAAGATTTATATAAACATAGATTTTAAAGAAACTAACCATGTTTCTAGTGGTGAAAGAAGCATAAGAACACATTGTTTACAAGAAAAATTCAAAAGAATGATTTTTGGAAAAATCATCTAGTACGTTGTAAACGCCTAAATCCTTTAAGAATGAGACTTTTAAAGAAATAAACCCACTTTAAAGGGGTAACTAAACCTACTAAACACACTACCAAGTTACTACAAGTTTTTATGAAAGTTCAAGTTCATGATTATTATGTAGATAGCTTTGTTTTAGCACTTGGTAAGAATAAGTTGTTTAAGATTGATTGTTGATTATTTGTGCTGATTTTGAAAAGAAAATGATATGCTTTGATAGCATGGACACCTCCATTTTTAGGGGAAACTATGGCAAAATTTTCTAAAAATATAAAGACATGATGTGTGTGAATATTTGTATGCTTTGTGTAGTAATATTATTTTAGGGTTAAAATAATATAACTTGACAAAATACCGAGAAATTATGTTGGTGCACTACATCTGTCGACTTCGTCTTGTATCGAGTCTTATACTAGTTAGAATAGATCAGGGCATGTAGAATGAGAAAATGTGAGAGAGTTAGTAGATTTCGCTTGAAGGAATGTTTTGTAGGGAATTTCGCTTGAAGCAGCTCAAGCGAAATCAACATGTTCAGATTTCGCTTCAGACATGCTGTTGTTCATCCCAAGCGAAATCTCCAAGTCTATATATAGGGGTTCAAGTTCAAGCGAAATAAGGGGTTAAAAAAATTGTGATTTCCATACCGAGGTGTTGCCGGTTTGAGAACTGATTGTAATTACATTCATATCAATACAAATCAGTGTTAAAGTGAAGATTCAGCTGTTTACACGTCAAATACTTGTTTTCCGCACCTGTATTTGATTGAACTCCTCTGAACCGACTCGTTTAGGTCACGAACCCGATCCTACAATTGGTATCAGAGTGCAGGAGGAGGAGTTCTGCAAAATTCAGCCGAAATTGACCAAAATCTCTTATTTCTACACCTTCTTGTAACAGTTCAGAAACTTTTCACGGTCAAAATCGATTCAATTTCTCACCGATTGTGTAAAAGTGCATACTAATCAACCCTTGAAAGTTTCATAGCAAAATTCGACCTAAAAGTGATCAAAATCGACCTTCGAATGGATTTCGCTTGAAGAACAAAGCTTCATTGGACGATTTCGCTTGAAATTTCAAGCGACACTTAACATTTCGCTTCAAACAGGTTTCGTTTTCGCTTGAAGGATTTCGCTTCAGGATTTCGCTTCAGAAAGTGTTTACTTGAAAGTTTCGCTTGAATCATTTCGCTTCAAGAATTTTGCTTAAAGCATTTCGCTTCAAGGATTTCGCTTCAACCAGTTTGACCAGTTCGCTTGAAAGACACAAAGTGACCAGTTCGCTTGAAAGAATCTGTTATTGAGTAACGTGCTATTGAAACATGGATTCCGAGTTCTACAACGCATTTGCCTCATCGACTTCTCCAGCCGCAATTGCTCAAGCAATGAATTTAGAAAACGAGACTGGAACGACTCAAAAGCCCCCTAAATTGATGAACATTGAGGAATACTACGGGTGGAAAGATCGCTTTGAAAACTGGGTTCAGGCAAATCATCTCAGATCGTGGGAATGCATATTGAAGAAGTACACATTGCCTCGAACAGATTTGCAAGTCATCAAAGAAATATCCGAGTTCACTGATCAAGAACGAGCAATGTATAGAGCTGAGAAAATGATGATTAGTTTGTTGCAGCAGGCGATAAAAGAAGATATATTCATCCTGTTACAGCACGATAAAACTGCTAAGTCAATTTGGGATGCACTAAAGGTCAAGTTCGAGGGAAGCGAAAACATGATCAAAAGCAAGAAAGCATTACTAAAGAAAGAATTTGATTTGTTTAGTAGTTTGCCGGGAGAGGATACTAAAAAGCTAATCGAGAGATACTGTCATTTGGTGCGATCTTTATCTATGTTGGGTGTTGAAAAAGGTCGTGAGGAGTGGGTGGATAAATTAGCGGACGCGTTACCTCAAAAGGAGTGGGGAACGTATTTGATGATCTTGAAGAATACTGGTGTGTATGATAGGTTGACAATCTCACAGTTTATAGAGAAAATAGAGAGTCAGGATCTTGAACAGCAGAAGATTGCGAGGATGAATAGTCCAAGTGGTCAACAGGATGTGAAGATGTACTACAGGGGTATTATTCCAGCCACTGAGTCTGAAAGAAGTCCGAAGATTCAAACTGCTTTCAGTGCTGGTGATTCATCTGAGAAAACTGATCAGGGTTCGAACAAGAATAGCAGCGGGTTTTCATCATTTCCGAGTGTAAATCCGAAAGAGACTACCACGAGTTTTCAGTCTCAGAGTACAAAAACAGGAAATGGATACGTGATTCAATGCAACATAGCTCTCAATCTTCCAGAAGGTCAAAGTTTCTCTGAAGACACTGCTAAAGACCATATGGCACTTCTGGGTTCAGTTCTGTTATCCTATGAAGGTCTTGTTGCTGGTCGGATCGGCAATCCTATGCTTACCAAAGAGGATTACGATCAGATAGACGCCGAAGAGATGGAACTTATGGATATAAAATGGTGTCTCGCAAGTGTTCTTCGACGAGCTGAGAAATTCAAAACAATTACCGGGAGAAATGACTTTCTTGATGCTTGTGTATCTACTTTAGGTTTTGATAAATCTAAAGTTACTTGTTTCAGATGCAGGGAAAAAGGCCATTTCAAACGGGAGTGCAAAGGAAGAGAAGCTAGCGGAGCACAGAATCCATTCGGGAAAGATGATTACTACCGCAAAGCTATCTATCAACAAGTCGGTCAATTCCAAGATTCACAGACAGCTCACGGGAGAGAGATTAAAGATCCCAAAAGAGCATGTTTGGTAGATTTCAGCTGGAGTGATTACATATTATCTGAAGGCAAAGCAGCACGCATTATCGATCAAGATGATGAGAAACTACCAGAAGGTTTCAGTTGGGATATGTTTGTGGATGAAAAAGGAGAGTTCAAAGCGTTCATTGCCAAGATCATCCGAGAGCCAGATTTGTTTGCTACTTGGATGAGATCTATCGGGGAGAATGTGAAAAGTGAAGATAAAAAGTCTGTGTCAACCGATGAAGGGTCAGATAGTACTGATAAATTTTCAGAGATTTCTGGAGAAATTTCAGAAGATTTAGATGAAAGTTTACAAAGTTCAGATGAGAGTGTTCAAAATGTTGTTACTTCAGAAAAGGAAGTGGTTTTTGATCAAACACCAGTTGATTCTGGTTTATCAGATGCTGGTTCTGAAAAAAATCTGTAGAGTTTGATCAAACACCAGTTGATAGCAGCAGTGATGATGAGGAGGAAAAATATGTTAATGTTGCCAAATCTCATCTTTCTCCTGAAAGTTTTCATTTCTATTTTGCAGATCAAGTAGAGAAACTAAAGGAGAAAAGAGCTGCTAAAGAACAACAAACTGAATCTGATGGTGATGTTCAGAATGTTGAAAGTGTTGTTAAGAAGATTACCGAGGTTGAAAAAGAAGAAGAAAAGGTGATTGAAGTAGAAAAAGTGATTGAGGTTGTTAAAACAATCGAAGTTGAGAAGATTGTTGAAGTCGTCAAGCCTTGCGAGAAGTGTTTAGAAGCATGCAAGGAATGTGTTGCGAAAGATGACATTATAGCTGAGTATGAGAAGAAGAAGGAGCAGTTATTGTTCAATCTCAATTATGTGAAAGAATCATACGATGTCTTGAACAAAACAGTAACTGGTCTCCAAAAGACAAACTCAGAACGAGAACAAGCACTAACGATGATGAATGCTGTGATGATGACAAAGCAAAAAGCTATCAACTTTTACATCGAAGAGAGTGCTAAATGGAAGCAAGAGTTGGAAACAGAGAAGATTGAAAATGAGAGAATTAGACGTTTGTTACAAAGCTATTCTAGTTCTGATTATCTCATTGACCGTATTTACCCAACTGTTGCAGGTATGGAAGCTTTTCAAGGTGAGAAGCCGAAGGAAAAGAAAGATTGTGGTAAGAAACCAACTGTTAGATATAACAAGTGTCCGCCTCCAATTTGGGAAGGGTACTCTCCTAGAAAACCAAATGAGGAGCAACTTGAAAAAGCAGTCAATATAAAGCTAAAAACCGACACAACTGACGTTTTACCAGATAACATTGATGTCACGTTTACTTCGTCCGATACTGATCATGAGTCTGAGTTAATCAAAAAGGTGGTCGATCAGGTGTTGGATACTGAGGAGGAGTCTGAGTCAAAGTCTGAGTCTGAGTCTGGAGGGTCAAATTCGTCGGTCAACAGTCAAAAGTCGTCGGTTAAACGGTCTTATAGTAAAGAATTTTTGTTATCGAAAGCAAATTTGGATGATGAAACATTTGAAGTTGCATACACTTTAAATGATTCGGACAAATTATACTCTGACAAAGAGTTTCCAATAAGAAGTGTTCGTTTTGACATGATCAAAAAGGTTTTCAAAATGACAGAAATTAATATTTCTGAAATAAAAGACTTAAATGTTACTGAAAAACCTAAAAAGTACACTTCAAGAGTTCAACAACGTCTAAACAAGAAAAAGGGTTACAATTCTGGTTCTGGTTTTCAAAAGAAACAAAACCAAAATCGTAGCTACAAAAAGAAAGGTCTTGGATTTATTCCACCAGAAAATTCTAAAAATTTGAAAAATTCTAAAACAAAAACAGAATTTGTGTCAGGTGGAAGTGCAGAAGAGGAACAAAAGAAACCATTCTGGAGACAGTCTAATCAGGAGTTTCTTGCTGAAAGAAAGAAGAATGGAGCTGATATATGTTACCAAAGAGAGACTCGAACCTGTTATAGATGCAATGAATTCGGTCACATTGCATGGAATTGTCCGAAAAATGCCAAGTCAAAACAGGGAGTTTCTGAGAAATTGAAAGAAAAAGTTGTTGTTATTGAACCACCAACCGAAAAATTTAAAATTTTTGAAAACTCAACCTATGAGGTTGGTGAGTGTTCCAAAAAGAATTTTTATAAAAAGAAAGAGAATGACAATCAAGTGTGGGTTGTTAAGAAAGTTGATGAGAACGTCGGCGATGAATCTGGTTCCACAAAGCCAGAAGAGCCACAGGTTGAGGTGAAAATTTCAGTGAATGATGATGAGTTTCCATCACTGAAATTTGAAGAAGTTAAACAGAAAATTGGTAAGGTTGATATCTCGAATCAGTTTTATAAAGAGAATAATAAGTTTGATGTCGAGAAAACATTTAATGGAAGTGTAAAGAAAATTTTTGGGAAAATGTTGAATGGGAAAGCTAAGGGGGTTAAAGATTTTTATGCCACGAAAAAGGCAACATACAACCCTACTGCTCAAGAATTGAAAGCCATCAAGTCTGAAAAGACTTGGATGGAAGTTTGTTTCCCATGATAGTCTAAGGACTATGCCGGAGATCCCAAGTTTATATCGTGGATCAGGAATCGGCATCTTTATAATGTTTGAAGATTTTAGTTGAAAGATTTTGATAGTGTTTGAATGTTTACAGGTTGAAGGACTACGCCGGAGCTTCTAGGTTGGTAAGTGTGAAGCAGGAATCGGCATCCTGATTGGTAAAATGGTGATGTAGACGTAACATTCCTACAGTTGGGATAGATTTATACTTACAAGTGATATTGTTTGTGATTCTATAAGTGGTAAAATCAAGGACATTAAGTTGTACTTGCATTTTCCTACAAGTGGTTGACGACAAAATGATGAACCATACCCCGAACCTACAAATGGTTTTAAATCAACAAAACTCATTTTCCGGAAAAATCATTTTGATTAAAATAAACTTAAATGTTTTGAAATCTAAATGAGAAAATGGTTTGTGATAGGGGGAGTTCTGATTGTTTATGCCGAGTGAATGGCGATTTGATGTGATTCAGTGTCAGTTGTCAAGTTTTTGTACAGTTTGTATGTTTCAATTGTGTCAAGAGTCTTAGTTTTTAAATTTCCTAAAATGTGTTTGCATTTTAGGGGGAGTAGAATTTTTTTCAGAAAATCCAAAAACATTTGAAAATTTGAAAAAGCCAAAAACATGATAAAATTCAAAATGAATTGTGTTGCGAATAAGAGGAAATGATAGTACATCAGTGGACTATCACGGCACGCTAAAGAATTGGAAAGTAAAAATGTGATAAATGGTCTCACTGATGATGTGCCAGTAGATTTTTGCACATTTAGTAAATTGTGACGAGATATAAACATAAATTTCAAACTTGCTTGTTCTGTGGGTTAACACAAACTTGGATATATAGGTAACCCCTGAAATCTTGTTTGAAAGGTCCCTTATTCTGAGATACTAGGTCTTTATGCTCAGTGATATCTGGGGTATTATCCCGGGACTTCTGCTGAAAGAAATTTCTGACCTAGTCCCCGGATAATGCTTTCTGCAAATGCTTGAAACATAGCATCGCCCTCAGCAAGCTGATGAAACAATAAAATTGATAGTCGCTGCTGTTGTAATGCAAAAGATCCTCTAAAGGGGACACACCAAAAGTCGAAGCCGTCATCTCTCTGCGTATCGAAAGATCGACCTGAGCTCTCACGGCCCTCGTACTATAATTTATTCCCCTGACAGATATCATCTGTGGTATACTCACCTGTAAGACTGAATATTGGGATCTGGATACGGGAGTATATTCAAGTAGTGGGACACACGGATAAGTTCAAGTGCTTAAAACATTAATATCGTATCTCGGATCAGTTGAACTTTGTGTGAAAATTTAAGTGGACAAGTATACTGACAATCTAAGTGAATCGTTTAGAACTTAAAATGAAATGAAGCTTAACGGTGTTGGTGATTTGTCTCAGAAACTGATATGATCCTCTTGCACAAACTCACAAAAATATTGTCTGTAAATATTTTATTTCTGCATTTTAGTCTCTCAGAAAATCCAAAAAGATTTTGTGTGTGTTTTAGCATAATTTTTGAAAAAGTTAAAAAGATTTTCGACAACTGATGTTGGAAAGCTGATTTTCAAAATTCCAAGTGCTAAACATGATGAGCAGCATTTGAGGGGGAGTGTTTGTGTAAATCTAATTGTTTTCGTTAAATCTAACCTTCTTCAAGTGGTTCATCATAGATATTTGAGAGAGAGCCTGAGATGTTGCAATTATATGTTTGTTTTAATGATTATAAGAGTCATGTGTTGGTACTCAGGTATTTGATATGTGATAAAATTAGAAAATTTATGTCTGGGTTAAGATTGTGCAGGTAGCCAGGTTTCGATATTCTGAAAATCTCTGTTGGAAGAGAGCCAAGTTTCGATCCTGGAAATTAATTCTGAAAGCCTGTGTAGATCAGACAACGATCCTAAAAGCAGATGTTGCTGAAGAACAAATGAATGCCAGCAAATCGTGAGGGGGAGTCTGATAGAGCCTGTGATTCTGGAGAAGAAGATAGAGAGAGAAAAGCCCAGAGACTGATCAAGACTGAAGATGTGAAGACACAAAATTGTTGTGACTCGATAGTCGACTCGTCAACATCTGAGGGGGAGTCTGTTGGTGCACTACATCTGTCGACTTCGTCTTGTATCGAGTCTTATACTAGTTAGAATAGATCAGGGCATGTAGAATGAGAAAATGTGAGAGAGTTAGTAGATTTCGCTTGAAGGAATGTTTTGTAGGGAATTTCGCTTGAAGCAGCTCAAGCGAAATCAACATGTTCAGATTTCGCTTCAGACATGCTGTTGTTCATCCCAAGCGAAATCTCCAAGTCTATATATAGGGGTTCAAGTTCAAGCGAAATAAGGGGTTAAAAAAGTTGTGATTTCCATACCGAGGTGTTGCCGGTTTGAGAACTGATTGTAATTGCATTCATATCAATACAAATCAGTGTTAAAGTGAAGATTCAGCTGTTTACACGTCAAATACTTGTTTTCCGCACCTGTATTTGATTGAACTCCTCTGAACCGACTCGTTTAGGTCACGAACCCGATCCTACAAATTACAATCCAGAATATTACCAAAAATCACAAGGAATAATTAGACAAGTTACACACACAATATTGTGAAACCGAACAAGAATGTAACTTACAAAATATTCCGGAAAATACATTTATGAGCATATTTTTGGTAAATACTACTTTGGATACAAAAGAAATGAAAAATATGATTTTCACAAATATTAACAAGTTATATCACATTTTTGACAAGGTGAAAATATATTATTTTGGAACTACAATTATTTTTGCCAAAAGAAAATTTAAGGATAATTTTCTAAGAAATACTTCTTGAAATATATATTTTAGAAATATATATTGGATGCTTATTAAAGACAATACACGCCGGAATACGGCGCCAATACATGGCAAGTTATGCGAATTCAAGAATACAGATATACATGTATGAGATACCCCCATCCTTGGGAAGGAAATACAAGTATAAATACTTGAGAAGTATTATTACAAATTATTGTTTAACAATTATTCCAAAACTAAATAAACATAATTTAAGTTAAAATAATTATTATTTTAACAAAGTAATTACAACTTGGAATAATATGGAAGACATAAAAGAAATGTGACTCGAAAGCATTAATACTAAAGACAAGGCACGACCAGCTCGTCTAATGAACCGTAGTGCGCATGTAGGTAGTCGTGCGTTCTAGAGGAAGCTTTGTGTTACAGCGGATACAAGGAATGCAAAACTGTGAGTTCATGCGCCCTTTTCTCTTACTGTTTTCAGTTTTATAACTTCGGGGGTGAAATACATGTTACAATCTACTTAAAAACAAATACAATGGTATGATTAGCTAAGGAAAGGTACTGCTAGATCACGTGAATGGGTAGGCGATTAACTTAAGATCATTAATCCTTGTATAAGGACCGAGGGGCATGAGTGATGGATCTATTGGGTGTTGCGAGCCTCACCCATGGGCCTGCGAGTTGGCCGCATGTGGTGACTATGTCGTTCCGCCGGAGGGGCCGGTACGAAATACGCATACAGGATTGAGTGCTTCCTATGCCATGTCACTTTTTAATGTATTAGCTACACATTAATTGATATGTTTTTCCTTGTTGTTTCATACCAGTTTACACATACATACATACTTACAAACGATTTCAAGGATGATTCATGCATACATACTAAACACTTGAACTCGCTCAACTTTTGTTGATGTTTTCAAACTACATGCATTTCAGGGAATTAGTAAGTGGATCTGGCAGGCGTTGGAAGTTTTATGCTGCGATAGGAATAAAGATGTCATCCATTGTCTTTGGGTTTGGTCAGTGTGTGTTATTCCTGGACGAGACACGTCTTCCGAACCTTAGTTACATCTAATATCTTTTGACGAGTCCTTAGTGAACTCATAAACAATTTGTATGATTTGTAAAACTTGAGTTTGAAGTCTACGTTTTAAACATTGTTGATATGTTTTAAACTCATTTAATGGATGACAAATCCGTGGTTTTATCATATAGTTGTTGTTATGATTGAATGCAATGGTATTAAGAAAGTCACACCATAATCACGCCTCCACAAAAGTCAGGGTGTGACATGCCGTTTTTTAGAGATTATCTTAGTTATAGTAGTAGGCCCCTCTTTTGTAGGTGACGTTACCCTCAACCCAGTAGTTTGAGTCAGCAAGGATACAATCCTAAAGGGTTGGATTTTTGAAAGATAATTAATTAAGTTATTAATGCGTAATGTGGTAGGCCCCTCTTTTGAAGGTGATGTTACCCTATGCTAAGTAGTTTGTGTCAGCAGGGATACAATCCTAATTAGCCGGGTTAATGTTTTAATAGTAGTTTACATATGAGGGGATCAAGAAATTCGAACCCCCACCATCCAATACCAGTGGGTATTGAAGGAGGTCCTACTAAGCTTGACCCAGGTCCTTGCAGGATCTATACACTGAACAAGGCAAGACTCTTACCAAACCATTCCCTTAACCCCCGACCAGGTAGCCAACATATCTCCATATAGACCGTGGATATATGAATGGTGTAAATCTTTTATTTTATATAGACAGTAAAATAACGCCAAGACACCACAGACAAATGATAAGGAAGACTCACCTTCAACATAAGAAACTAGTTATTAAAATCAATAATACATAACCAAATAAAAAGTGCGAAAAGATTAAAAATAAAAAGTATTACACTAAATTCTTGTCTTCACCAAGTGATGTAAGAGACTTAGGCAAACATGACCTTTGATTGTCAAGAACTCTTACGATCAATCTTGGATCCCGAGACTACTACACACACTCTATGATGGAAGATGGTGGTGGATGTGGGTTGTGATGGTGGTGGCGGGTGGGTGAAGTGTGAGAGAGGTGGTTTGCCAAGGGATGATTTGCAAGTGAGCCAAGCACCCCTATTTATAGCCTGCACAGAAGCCCAGAGACGGCCCCGTGTCCATTGGGCACGGCCCCGTGTCCACCCATCTTCTCTTTCTTCATTAATTGCAGTTTGTCTGCATTAGCTGACCACGCCCCCGTGTCCGCTGGGCACGACCCCGTGTGCAGAAGCGTATCTGTAGTATCAAGATTTGCCTAGATTCTACGAATCTTAGCGTTGACCACGGCCCCGTGTTGGGTGATAGAAGCTTCTACAACTTTGTCTTTTCTGCAGACACTTCGGCACGCCCCCGTGCTGAGTGAGCACGGGGCGTGTTCAGCCTTCTGTTCTCTTATTCTTGCTTGGGGAGATGCTGTCAAGGGGTCGGGCATGCCACGTTTATTCCTTTTCTTGTATCATTGTTAGATTTAGCTGCATTTTTGCTTCTTTTGTCCATTTAAGCTCTTTTAACCCTGAAAATACAAAAGGAAGACAAAAACACACTTTTTCCAACATTAGTACTAAAAAGGGTTAGTTTTATGCCTCATTTGATGTAATTTATATGTTGCATTTTGCACACATCACCCCCTATGGTAATAGTTACCATACAAGATCTGTTTCACCAAAACAGGACCCTCGTCTTGTTAAACAACGAGAAATGAAACAGAAAAAGAAACAAAGAAAAGAAGTTGAAAAGGATTTGAAACCATAGGTTATCCAAACACAGTCTGTTAAATCAGATGTTAAAAATGAAAAACAGAAATAGATTTGGAAACCAAAATCGGTAACTATTTCAGGGGGAGCTCCATCAATTCCGAATCATCGGGAAATGGAATTCACAAACCTCAATGATGTCGGATGACCCAAGTCTATGAAGGCTTGGGTCCCCCTCTCCAACTATTCTCTGAATTAGTGTGCAGGATGTTCTAGGAGGAACTATTGGTAGTCTTAGGATTGTTGATGGTGGATCGTCCATGCACAAGATCGGCTACATAAGGCTCTGATGCATTATTACATCTAGGAGAATGATGTTGCCTTTGATGAAGAGAGAAAAAGAAAAGACGAAAAAAATGTCCGATGAAAGAATGATGATGAAAGAATTTGAAAAATTTCGACAAAATGAAAAACATACCAAAGTTTGATTGTTGAAGGCTTGGATCGGGTCAACAGGATAGATTCAAATGAAGTGTACTGATGTGCGTTAGGTATGATATATTTTTGTCTATATTTTAAGCCCTTTTTAACAATTTAGTCAAGTTTTAAATTTATAAAACACGATATTCTACTAACACTAAACACACATATGGGCAAGTGCACCCATCGTGAGCGTAGTATAGCGTTGGTAAGATACCGAGGTCGTCCAAGGATACAAGAGCTTTTAATACCGGTTTATCCTCAACGTCTAATCAAATAAAAAGTTTTAGAAAAGATTTTAAACATGAAAATAAAAACTAAAAATGCAGAAAAATAAAATAAAATAAAAACAGATAAACAAGATGAATCACTTGGATCCGACTCGCCTTTAATGTAACCTTTGATGATTTCCACACTTTTGCACTTTTTAAGAGATTATCTTAGTTATAGTAGTAGGCGCCCTTATGAAGGTGACGTTACCCTCAACCCAGTAGTTTGAGTCAGCAAGGATACAATCCTAAAGGGTTGGAATATTGAAAGATAATTAATTAAGTTATTAATGCGTATTGTGGTAGGCCCCTCTTTTGAAGGTGACGTTACCCTCGGCTAAGTGGTTTGAGCCAGCAAGGATACAATCCTAAGTAGCCGGGTTAATGTATTAATAGTAGTTTACATATGAGGGGATCAAGCCATTCGCACCCCCGCCATCCAATACCAGTGGGTATTGAAGGAGGTCCTAATAAGCTTGACCCAGGTCCTTGCAGGATCTATACACTGAACAAGGCTAGAACCTTACCAAACCATTCCCTTAACCCTCGACCTGGTAGCCAACATATCTCTATATAGACCGTAGAGATATAAACGGTGTAAATATTTTATTTTATATAGACAGTAAAATAACGCCAAGACACCACAGACAAATGATAAGGAAGTTTCACGTTCAACATAAGAAACTAGTTATTAAAGTCATTAATACAAAACCAAATAAAAAGTGCGAAAAGATTAAAAATCAAAAGTATTACATTAAATGATTGTCTTCACCAAGTGATGTAAGAGACTTAGGCAAACATGGCCTTTGATTGTCAAGAACTCTTATTATCAATCTTGGATCCCGAGACTACTACACACACTCTAAGGTGGATGATGGATGATGGTGGTGGATGGGGGTGTTCTAGTGGTGGTGGAGTGTGGGTGAAGTGGGAGAGAGGTGGTTTGCCAAGGGATGCATTTGAAGTGAACCAAGCACCCCTATTTATTGCCTGCACAGAAGCCCGGACACGACCCCGTGTCCATTGGGCACAGCCCCGTGTCCATCCCTTTTCTCTTTATTCATTAATTGCAATTGTCTGCATTAGCTCCACACGCCCCCGTGTTCGCTGGGCACGGCCCCGTGTGCAGAAGCGTATCTGTACTATCAAGATTTGCTTGGATTCTGTGAATCTTAGCGTTGACCACGGCCCGTGTTGAGCAGGGCACGCCCCCGTGCTGGGAAAAGAAGCTTCTATAGCTTTATCTTTTCTGCAGGTGCCTGGCCACGCCCCCGTGTCCACTGGGCACGGGGCCGTGGTCAGCCTTCTGTTTCTTTGTTTTTGCTTGGGAAGATGCTGTCGAGGGGTCGAGCATGTTACGTTTATTCCTTTTCTTTGTATTTATGTTAGATTTGGCTGCATATTTGTTCCTTTTGTTCAATTAAGCTCATTTGGTCCTGAAAATACAAAAGGAAGACAAAAGCACACTTTTTTCCAACATTAGTACTAAAAAATGGTTAGTTTTATGCCTCATTTGATGTAATTTATATGTTGCATTTTACACACATCAAATACCCCCACATTTGAATCTTTGCTTGTCCTCAAGCAAAACTCTTTAGTTTTTTAGGCTTACACACCCAAATGGAATGGGTAGAAGAGAAGTTTTGGGCTTGTCTTAAGTGTCGGGAGTCCAAGATCTTTATTGGGTTTTATTTTTATGCTATTTACAATCCTATTCGTTATGATTTATTTATAACATTTCATAAGAGAAATTACTTATTTGGGCATAACATGCCTCTTTAAAATTTCATTTATATACAAGTTCACATACCTCATGGGAGATCACTCAACACTCGGCCAAAGATGTATTTTTGTGAAACACTCGAGAGCGGCATGGAACTTATTTCTACCATAAGCTTGCCAAGCAATCAATGCTCCTCCGTTTTAACTATAAACCTTTGTAAATATCAAGAGGACTTTGGGGAAGGGTTAGGCTTGGGTTTAAGGTAGGTGGTTTTGGGTTAGTGGTTAGTAAAAAGGGTTAAAAGCGTAAAAAGCGTCGGTTGTCGTAAAACTTTTTGTTTTTGTGACTTTTATTCAAACTAAACACTTTCAAACAAAGTTTCTTTGAGGAACTTGTTTGTTTATTGCTAGACTTCATCATTTCATCAAAATTATTATTATTATTATTTTAAATAAGGAATCGTCATAAGAAAACCAAGCTTTTTACTAAAATAAAGGGTTTAAAACAAAAAAAGGGTTTCGTGGGTAAAGGGTGTTTGTTTTGTGGGTTTAGAAACGAAAAGCTTTAGGCTCAAAGGGGTTAACTAGGGGGATTTTGGGTAGGTTAAAAGAAAAAGAAAAGTAATGGTATTGAAAAGAAAATGGGCTAATCCTAATGCCTCCATTATTTACTTACTTGGGTTTAAGTTGGTAAGGACCGGAAATGTATCGTCATGGCAAGTTTTAGAGTCATAAGAAACCAAGCGGCTATTCACACAAGAAACGAAAAATAAGCATTTAGTTTAAAGATGTATGCTTGTATGCTCAATAAAGGCTCAAAACTCACTTTTTGTAGGAATGGGTTTATAATGTGATCAAGTATATATAAACAAATTTTAACTAGATTTGTCCTGCCGTTTCATTATTTTCTTATGTTGGTTCTTTTTATCACGATGCTATTGGTTGTAAATTTGTAAAAATATAACCTTTTTAGAACCTGTTATTCCCAAATTAAACCAAGACAAGTAAAAAAACGAAAAGTTTTTGAAAAAAATTGGGGTGATTAGCGGTTCCAATAGAGTTTTGTGTAAGGCTTATTATTAGGACTTGCAAAATTCAAGGTTTAGCATCCCCCCACACTTAAACTACACATTGTCCTCAATGTGTCCCAAAAATAAGTTTTTAGGTTGATTGAATGTGTAAAAAGGTGTTTAAAGTAAGGTTTTGGTGTTACTGGGCATCTGGGCACGGCCCCGTGCTGGCTGAGCACGACCCCGTGTTCAGACTGCCAGTAACGAAAACTTACAGAAGGTGAACACGGGGGGCGTGTCTGGTGGACACGACCCCGTGTTGGGCAAATTTTAAACAAACAGCAGGTTCTGGGTGATGGATACGGGGGAGTGCTGGCTGGGCACGGCCCCGTGTTGACAATCTGCAATATTTGAAAATAGGTTTTGGCTTTCGGTTCTAGTTTCCAGGCTTATGTAGCACTAATACTTGTTAGGCCTTTGGATCAGGATCTGTTCGTCACGAACGTGGATGAATCGACCTCGATCAATGTGCGGAATCCATAGATCAAGTTACAGAATCACGACAAAGTATTCAACGTTTAACACCGTCTGATCTTTCTATTAAGATGATATGAAAGTACACAAGTGCCAGTAGAGAGTCAGACCGGACAGAGTTTCCCCAACAGAATGAGCAAAAGTCTTAAATGGCATACCCAAGCTGGGTATATATAGGCTAACTCAAGGATGAGATAGATGTTGTCCGGCCGAGTGGCAGTCCGCATGGATGGCTATCCGGTCGTATGGCCATCCGATCGGGTGACGCATGCCCTTCCTCGGACATCACCTTTACAGTTCAATGCCATTCCCTGAGCTGTCATTCTACACGCATACATACATAAGCATACAAATACACAACATACATATACAGTACAAAATAAGACTCAATGCTGACGGAAGCTAAATACGCATGAACTAACAGACTCCCCCTCGGATGTAGCTGTAGTTCCTTCCAGCATAGTCTACATTCCTTTCTCTTTCATCTTCGTTCTTTGGCTCTCTGTCTTCTCTTTTCAATTTTTTCTTCTAACATTCTTTGCCTTATAAATCTTCTTTCCTCAATCCACCATCTGTATACCGGATCACCATCACGCTTTCTATCCCACTTGGGAATCTTATTCTCTTCTTTCTCGATCGGCGTTTGATCCGTTGGTGGCGGTTTCATAAACTTTCGCTTGCCAAGTTTAGCTGCTCTATCAGCAATCTCTTTAAACTTCTGGTTGCGCTTGTACCTTTTTAGGAATTCATCAATCTCAAGATATCTCCAGTTTGTCTTCCAATACCTTCCTGAGTTGATGTCTTGAGCAAAACACACATCCACGATCTTTTGGTATTGGATTGCTTGTTCTTTATCAGCCTTTTCGTATATAATCTTGTTGTAGAACAAGCAATCAATGTCTTTCTTTGAATAATTTACTAGCCACATCGGGTCTAGTATGCAGATTCTCCTTGATTCCCCCTTTGACTTATCAAACAAAGAAATTACCGCTTCCGCTGTGCTAGGATTGTATAACCAACCTTGAAACTCTTCATGGAAATCTTGTTCCATAGCATGAAGTGGCATGTTCTTTAAACACCGTGGAGGCTTGATATCCAAAGTTATATATTTCTCTCCGTTTTCCAGTATAGTCACAATCTGCTTTGGTCTATGCGGCTTCCAATCAGGATATCCAGCTTTAGCTTGCAGCTTCACATAATCTCATAGATGTTGATCATGTTGTTTCACATCCAAACCATGATAAAGTTCTTTAATATTCTTTATCTGGACAAGCTCGTCAATATCCCACCACGGGAGGGTCTTTATGTCAGATAGAAACTCAAAATATTATACCCCCTGCTCCCGTAGAATGGTGTACAACTGCAGATCCTCTAGATAACCCCAGGATAAGATATCACCCCATGAAATATCTTTATTATGAGTGAAATACTGAAGAGCCCTAAGAGACTTCCTCTCCTTCGGCATCACTTTGAACCACTTCATCCTCTCCTCAGCCAGATTTTCTCTTGGGATGGTTTTTAGAACACCTTCAGTGGTTATCTTTTCAACTATCTTTCTCCTGACTTCATCTTCGTTCTGATCTTTGAACATTTCAGCAAATGATGGAAACGTTTCATCAACACCTGAGTAGTGAAAATCTGTTTCCTCATCAGATGAGTCTGAAGCTTCTTCAACAATCACATCGTTGTAATTATCAGCTTCCTGAGCATACCTAAACTCAAACTCTCTTTCAGGTGACGGCGGTATCTCATCTTTAATGTCAAATTTAAATTTACCTTCTTCTAAACCCAACTCCTCCAACATTTTTGCCCTTGACCTCGGAACCTCAAGCTCCCCCATATGTTGAGCATGTAAGTAAATGACAGTTGGATTTGAGAGGAATACGTGGTCAACTTGCTGTTTCCCAGATGTAGAAGCTTCTTGATGTAGATCATCCTCCTGCTCGTTTATCTCATCATTTAGAAACTCTTCAATTCTTTGTTGAACATTTGGATTCTCAATCAATAAACCAGACGCACCCTGATCATCATCATCGTCCTTATCATCTTTATCATCTTTCTTATCAGACTTATCATTTTCATCTTCATCTTCATCACCTAAGATCTCCATATCAGAATCACTTTCAACAATCTCTCCTCAAGCCTTCCTAGCCTCTCTTCGTCTTTCATCAATTTTAACTCTGCGAACGATCTCTTTAATGCTATAAGGTACTGAGGATGGTTTACCAATAAGAATAAACTTCTGTGTCTCTTCCTCTTCTTCTTCCTCATCTTTCCATTTCAACATCAACATTTCTTTCGCCTTCTTTTTCTTTTAAATAACATGCACTCAGCGAAGAATTTCATTAAGATCAAAAGATTCAGAAGACTTACCAACTAACATGAATCCCTGACCTTGATCAGTCTCTGCATCAACCATTTCCACATCGACTTGGCTTGAAGAACCACCTGCTGCAGTTTGGCTTGAAGACCCAAGAATTTCTTCTGTATCAACTACCAAACCTTTCTTCTTTTGAGTTGCTTCTTGTGCCAACTCTCTTTCTCTCTCAATTTTGCGTTCTTCAGCTCTTTTGACTTCAATATTGTTAAATGCAGCATGAACATCAATGTTTAGATGACTTTCTATAACAGAGTATAGCATGTGTAGCTGTTCATCCTTCACCACTTTGTCAGCTTTCATTGCTCCCATCTCCAACTTCATCGCTTTCATTTCATTTGACGAAGCTTCATTGATTTCGCTTAACAACTGATTTAGTGTTTGATTCACATCCTCCAGATTCTTCATCTTCTGACGCATCTCAACATTTTCTGCCGAAAGAATCTCAAACAGTTGTGAGTTGTCATGATTGCCATCATTCACTTTCTTTAGCTTTTCTTGTTGCTTTATCATGACAGCTTTGATTTCTTCGTTAACTTTCATTAACTCCTCAACCTGCTTCTTCAGTACATCTCTTTCTACTTCAGCTTTGACTTTTTCTTTTTCAAGTTAAGCAACTTTCTTTGACAATTCTTTCACAGCTTCATTGTTGAACATATCATAATCTTCATCTGGAATATCTTCTCTATAAACCCCTGTTGCATGAGGAAGCTCTCCAAATATGTCATCAAAAGATGTATCCTTTGGTTGTGAGGATTCAGGAGCTTCATGAATAGGTTGATCTTGTGGTGGAGGTGGTGGTGGAGGTGTGGCTTCTCTAAACCCCGTGATTTCAACATAATCATCACTACCACCTGTTTTCTTTTGTGCTTCAACTTCGGGAACATTTTGTGATTGAGCCTCTGTATCTTTTGGAGCTTCAACACTTTGAGCCTTTTCAGCTTCTTGATCCTTCGAAGTAGCAACATGTTTCTCGCTCTTTCCTCCTATATCTTAGGCAATGTAGCACCACCTTTCTTTGCACGTACATTCCTAGGAATCACACCTATTTGAATTGCCTTTCGCTTGACTTTCAGCTTCTTTGGTTTTTATGGTGGCACATAGGTGGAATCTTCTTCATCAGATCCCTTTTGCTTCTTTGTTGGTTTCTTTTTCAACTGAGCTTTACCACGACCAAGTGTAGTCAGATCAAGTTCTGTATCTGTTTCTGTTGACTCATCATCAGCGTCTTCGCTTGAATCATCATGTGCTATACCTTCAGGCTCTTTGTCTTTGACACTTTCACCTTGAGCACTTGAACTTTGATCTTTTTGAGCAGCAATCTCTTCATTCCTTTTGAGAAAGCTTTCAAGCGAATGTTTCAATAGACCAGCTCCTTGTTGAATAACTTCCGATGGATCCAACACTATTTCATCAACTAACCTTTGCTGTGGTTCTGTAGATGGCCCTGCAAAACAGACATTGAAGTAATCATTAGAATAATATAACAGTTCAAATTTCTAGCTTCTCTTATGACTCCCCCTCTCACTATACCCTTGATCACAATCTTAGGAGTCGGCTCCTTTGGAATAGTTACTGCAGGGGATGTCTTGGGAGTTCTCTTTCTCTTCTAATCTCTTACAAACCACCATCGGGTTTTATTCTCAACTATCTCACTCATCTTCTCATTCTCATTATCAGAACTATTATCTTCATGTCTCCATGCATCGTTTTCTGGAGCAACATATGCTGGATTGTTAATCCTGCATATCATCCTTTTCACTCTTGGCTCAGGACCCTTGGTAAGTCTGCTTATTGTTTCTGCTGTCATGTGCCTCAGACCTAGAACATCATCATCATTCTTCTCAAGGTCCTTAAACTGATCATCAATCATCATCTATATGAAACGTGGATACATGATGTACTTTTTGATTCCAGCTTTCACATTCTCAACCATATAGTCAAAAATCACTTGTGAAACATTATACAGCCTATTCAAAACAAGGCAAGTAATAATGTTCATGATGTAGTCAGATGTTTCATCATACGAACCCTTCCTGTGAGACAGAGTATGTACTACACAGTGTATAAAAAATCTGTAAGAGTGACAGAACATAGTCTTTCCCATTTTTCCATTTACGTGACCTGTGAATCCCATCCTGCACCATAATCCTTTGCAAAGACGTTCTGAAACAATGGTGGGATCATCATCAGAATCTCCTAAATCTAACACACGTCTCACATCACCAACGTTGATCTTAATCTCCAAATCAACATTCTGTCCATTCTCATCTCTCTTTCTCACTGCGGAATAGATCGTCTTATCCTTCTCTTCATATCTCGCAGAGTTCCAAAAACGTCTAACATGCAATTCGTAAACTATAGTTTTGTCAGTTAGGGCCTTAGCAATCCTGCTCTCCCTAAAAAAATTTGCTATATCTTCAACTACAGTGTTATCTGTATACTGTGTTTCTAACAGACAGTAGATGTTATGCGATTTCTCCCAGTCCTGGAAAAAAATATTGACAAAATTATAAACATTTTGAAATTTCTTAAAAATTTTCTAATTCTGGAATACTCACTATACATAGTACAGCGGATCGGATGGTTGTCCGATCGGATTGCCATCAGACCGGTTTGCCATTTTGAGAAATGATAAGTCAACTCAAGTCAGCAAGTATGTGAAACGGATGACCACTCGGTCAGATTGCCATTCGAACGGGTTGCCACTCGAGTCATGTGACAAGAAAGGACACCTATGACTTAGTCATCATTGAGAATGAATGCCTTGGGACTCATGACCACCTGATCGAGTTCCCACTCGACCGAGTTGCCACTCGAGTCAATGACATGAGAGCACAATTTTCAAGATATAGAAGTGAAAATGAAATGGCTGTCCCGTTGAATTGCCACCCGACCGGATCACCCCTCAAGTCATGACAAGTGATGAACAGTTGAATGAGAGCATTAGGAACAAATTGCCACTCGGTCGGATTGCCACTCGACCGGGTTGCCAACATTCCAAGTGACTTTGTGAGAGCACTAAAACCTAGGCATGCATGATAATGTGCCATGAATCGGATTGCCGCCCGGTCGGATTGCCACTCGACCGGGTTGCTAAACATTTCAAAACACTGTTTAACATATGAAGGCACAAATTTCAAAGCAACTAATAATATAACAGTTAAGGCACAAATTTCTAGGCATTTAATACTTAGAAAATTTATTAAGTAATCATGCAATGGGTCGGGTGGTCACCCGGTCGGATTGCCATCCGACCGAGTTTCCACTTGATTCAAGAACACGTGAAGAACAACATGAACACAATATGAACATCAAAATTTCGTAAGTCTAATCATCAAATTGAACATAGATCTATGTAGAGAATCTAAGCGTGATCACAACCCTATGTTCATCATGTTCTAACTCGTCCTAACCCGGGTTTAATTTGACAAAAACATCACCGATAGCCGATCCGTTCGAAACCTCAATTCACCTAGATCTAGCAAGTTATGGCACAAATTGAAACAGTAGACTTGTAGATCTAATCATTGTGAACAAAACCCTATGCTCAGTTTTCATCAAAACAACCTAAATCTTCTTAAATCTAACAATACAAGTCCGAACAGTGACGTCATCATGAACCAATCATCAAAAACATCAAATCTAACAGTTTAGATCATGAAAACAACTTACCTTTTCTATTGATAAGGTTGTGCAAACCAACAGTCCAATGATTTGTGTAAAGAAAGATGAAGAAACCAAGATCAGAAGTCAAAAGTGTGAGAGAGTAGGGTGGTGGTTTGAGCGAGTGAAAGTCTTGACTGAAACTTTGACCTACTATATATAGTGAGATCTGAGTAGGATGGTTGTCCGACCGGATTGCCACCCGGTCGGATTGCCGCTCGAGCGAAGCACACCTTTTGACTTTTAACTTTGACCTTTTGTCCTTTTGACATTTTTCTCAGGTTTTATCAGTATTAGAAATCCACTTAAGTATCTAGGTCCAAGTTAATGACCCTAGGCACTTAATTTGCCGACCAAGTCCTATTTAATGACCTTGGTTGACCCGTAACAGAACAAACTGACATTTTGTTAAAAAAAATTTCAAACATTTTTTCTGAAAATTACAAGTTTCAACTCAATGAACTTGCATTGACTCTCCATTTTGTCAGGTTTTTTATGATAAGCTCCCAACCCATCTGTCCAGCTCAGAAACTTCCTGCATCTGCTTCAAAACTACGAGTCTGAAGATCAGCTTTCCACTTTGGTTTGTCGATAAAAAAAAGCAGAAATGTAAAATCTTTTTGAAATTTTATGAAGGTTTCTAGACTAGAAAGCTATAAAATATTTTTGGGTTTTGAGTGCTAAAATGAAATGAAAATGCAGTAAATGTAAAGTAGTAAATGAAACTATTTACAAACATATTTTTGGTGAGCGTGTTAGGAGATCATATCAGCTGTCGATAAGCTACTAGCACCATTAAGCTTGATAACATACCCAGTATTAAACAATTCACAGTGATTGCCGAAATACTGATCCAATTTAAATTTTCACACAAATGTCAATCTGTTTAGGATACGAATTAGTGTTTTAATGGCTTAACTTACACGTGTGTCCCACCTCAGAATATACTCCTGTATCCACACTCCTATATTCAGTCTTACAGGTGAATGTGCACTAATGATATCTGTAAACGGGTAATGCGATGCCATGAGAGCTCAGGTTAGAACTTTCGTTCAGACAGAGAGATGATGGCTCGACTTTCGGTGTGTCCCGTTTGAGGATCTTTTCTTCAACATCACATGATTAGCATTTTTCAATGTTTCATCATTTTTTATGCTGAGGGTAGGCTTTATGAATAAAGGAGTGCAGAGTATTATACAAGGACTAGGCTATTGCTTCCGCAAAATCAGAAGTCCTGATATAATACCCCAGATATCATCATGCACAAAGACCTAGTATGTCAGAAATAGAAAGCCCTTCAAACAAGATTTCAGGGGTTACCTATATATCCGAGAGATGTTCCCCACGTAATAAGCAAGAAATGATTTAGGTTTATATGCCGAACAAACCTACTAAATGTATAAAAACCTATCGGCATATCATCAGCGGGACTGCTTAACACTTATTTTCTCATTACATTTCTTTAGCGTACTGCAACTGTGTAGCCGATGTACTATCATTTCTCCTTTTTACACAAACTCTTTTTCTGTTTTCTATTGTTTTTGGATTTTGAAATATCTCATGTTTTTTGGTTTTTGCATTTTTTATTGTTTTTGTATTTACAGAAAATGTTATCTATCTCCCACTAAATACCAAAACAACTAAAAAATTGACAAACCATTGCAGATTGCTTTTCAACATCATCTACAGTGGTACCTTCATCTACGCCAAGAATCCCTTCCGCAACCGACAATAACTTCATACCATTTAGTTTCAAAAGATATTGAAAACGTGTTCTGTCAAAAGCTTTGGTATGTAAGTCAGATTTTTGTTCATCGGTGTGGATTTTCTCAATTCGTATCAACTTCTTTACATTACAGTCGCGTATGAAGTGATGACGAATTTCAATGTGTTTGGTTTTAGCGTGATGAACATGATTTTTTGTTATGTTAATGGCTGCCTCATTATCAACAAATATTGGGGAGTTAAGAAATTGCAAACCGTAGTCATGAATCTGTTGTTGGATCCACAAGATCTAGGAGCAGCAGCTGCTAGCAGATACATACTCGGCTTTACATGTCGACAAAGCAACAAATGTTTGCTTCTTACATTGCCAGGTGACCAATCGGGGTCCGAAAAACTGGCATCCCGCAGTTGTTGACTTAGCATTGACTTTGCAGCATCCAAAGTCAGAATCAGAGTACCCTTCAAGCGTGAAATCGCCATCTCTTGGATACCACAACCCCAAGCTTGGAGTTCCTTTCAGGTAGCGTAATATCCTCTTGACGATTATCATATGGATACAAAATATCAGGTCTCGATGCCGTCAAATACATCAGTGTTCCGATCATGGAGTGGTACAACGTTTCATCCACCTTCTCTCCGGTGAGATCAGGGTTTATTCCATGGTTCGTCGCTAACGGGGTGGACATTGGAGCTGTTTCCGACATTCCGAATTTCTCCAGTACATCGTAAACATACTTTGTCTGATGTATGAACGTTCCCTCAGGCAGTTGATCGACCTGGAGCCCTAAGAAGAACTTCATGTCATCCATTGAAGACATTTCAAACTTCTGCTTCATAACCTTTTCAAAATCTTTGCAGAGCTCTTCATTTGTTGACCCGAAAATTATGTCATCCACGTAAATCTGGACTATCAAAAGATGACCGTCGACTTCTTTTGTGAAGAGGGTGGCGTCTACCTTTCCTCGGATGAAGTTGTTGGCTAGAAAATGTTGCGAGAGTGTCTCGTACCAGGCTCTCGGGGCCTCATGCAAGCCGTATAATGCCTTATCCAAGATATAAACTTTATCCTTATGGATTGGGTTGGTGAAGCCCGGTGGCTGTCCGACATATACCTCCTCCTTCACCTTGCCATAGAGAAATGCCGACTTCACATCTAGCTGATATACATTAAATCCTTTCCAAGATGCAAATGCTAGGAAGATTCTGATTGCTTCAAGTCGAGCAACAGGAGCATATACTTCAGTGAAATCTATCCCCTCCTGCTGACTGAAACCCTGAACAACGAGTCGAGCTTTGTTGCGAACAATAACCCCTCGATCATCCCTTTTGCACTTAAACACCCACTTCGTGTTTGTCTTCCCATGTCCATCAGGAAAGTCCACAAGTTTCCATACGGCTAACTTCTCAAACTGACTCAGCTCCTCCTGCATTGCGTTGACCCAGGAATCTTCAGTTAGTGCTTCCTTGTAGGTTCGCGGCTCAATCTGCGAAATGAAACAACTAAGTGAAAACTCTGTTTCCAAAGGAGCAACTTTTGAATAAAAACAAGTAAGGCCATGGTCAATTTGTCGTCTGGTGCGGACTCCTGATTGTAGCTCTCCTATTATCAATTCTTCTGGATGATATGAAAGAGTCCTTGGCATCACTTCGCCTGGAACATCCACATTGCCTTCCAAATTCGTAACGTTCTGATTAGCAACATCTTCATTGATCCGAATTGTTTGATTTGAGTTCTGGATTTGCTCCCCCTCAGACTCTGAATCACCACGATCGAATATTGGCCTATCATCAGATTCTAGATTATCATTGACCGTCGTCTGATTATCAGGAGCTTGTTCACGTTCTGAAGATGTCTGAGTTTGCTGAACTTCATCATTCTCTCCAACATTACTTGGATCAGCTTCATCATCATTGGAAGCTTGATATTGACGTCTAGAAGGTTCTGCTGGGAATCTTTCCTGTGCTGCTTCATATTCTCTCAGAATATCTAAATCATCAAAGAACTCTGGCTCTTCTTCTAACTCTAATGAATTCCATAGAGTATTGTAGTCGAATCGCCATGAATCTGTGGGATTCTATGGTGGCATTGTGTATCCCTAGCACTCAACATGTTGTGGTTCGATGATTCGTTTGAAACTTGGAACAAAGCTCTCATTAGTGGACTAGTATATCCCACGAAGATTCCTTCAATGCACTTTGAACCAAATTTGCCATCGGGATCCAGAACGGTGCAGGGAGACCCGAACGGTTCCAAATACTCGAGATTAGGCTTTCTATTGTTGATCAACTCGAAACATGTCTTGTTGTGCTTTTTCAACGTAAGAACCCTATTGAGAGTGTAGCAAGCGGCTGAAACAGCTTCTGCCCAGAAATTGATCAGTAACTTGGAATCAGCAAGCATCGTCCTGGCAGTTTCAATCAGCGTCCTATTCTTTCTTTCTGCTACTCCATTTTGTTGTGGAGTATAAGGTGCGTTGAATTCTTGCAGAATACCTCTTTCATCACAATATTCTTCCATTCTGTTATTCTTAAACTCTGTACCGTTGTCACTTCTTAATCTTCTGATTCGGGTTCGGTACAAATTCTCAATCTTTCTGAAAAGTCTCAGCAAACTCTCGAATGTTTCATCCTTTGTTTTCAAGAATGACACCCACAAGAATCTCGAATAGTCGTCTGTGACCACTAAGCAGTAGAGATCACCAATTACACTCTTGACATTCATAGGACCAAAGAGATCCATGTGAAGTCTCTCCAACGGTCTCGAGATAGAGTTCATCTTCTTGCATTGGTGGGATTTCTTTCGCTGTTTACCTTTGACACAACTAATGCACTCTCCCTCAAGATGAAAACTCTTCAAATGAACACCTTTTACCAAGTCGTTATGCACTAGATAGTTCATTTTCCGTAGGTGAATATGGCCCATTTTTCGATGCCACAATTGTGACTCCTTTTCAGTGGCTTTACACATGAAGCAGTGAGTCTGACCCGTGGTAGTAGTGGCTACACTCATGTCCAACACGTACAGATCGTTGACTCTTAGTGCTCTCATTATGACCCACTCTTCGGGGATGACAAACCCCGGCTTCAAAATTAAATATTCCTTATCCGTGAAGTGTGTTGAGTACATACAATCACAAATTTGAGATATGCTCAGAAGATTGTTTTCCAGCTCGGTGATGTAGTTGACTCTTTCAAATGTGACAATACCGTTCGATAATGTTCCCTCACCAGCTATACGACCTCCCTGATTTCCTGCAAATCCCACATATCCTCCATTAAACCCTCGAACATCATACAATAGGGTTTTCTTCCCCGTCATGTGCCGAGAAGCTCCGCTATCAATAATCCAACGTGAGATAGATCTCGAAAGCTCCTGCACATATCACAAACATTTTAGTGAGATTTTGAAGCAACCCAAGCCTCTTTCGACTCAGGTAGCTTGCCGTTAAGGTGAATTGGTGTGGTATGCAATGGTGGAAAATCTTATCATTCATTTTTAAACTTTCTTCAGACCCAATCTCAACCTCTTTGTATAAGAAAAATTCATCTTTTTGAGGTTGACTAGATGGTTGGTTTTTCTTCGGAACATACTTCTTCCCTGGTGGGTTTGAAGTTTGCTTCTTTTTATCAAATTTCTCATAGAAATCCAAAGGTACATTCATCTTCATCGGTGTGGTGGAAGATGATTGTTTTTCAAGCTCAGAAACCTTTGGTTTTTGAACATTTGATGTCTTAACTGCAGATTTTGGCTTCCGTGTTTGTTGAGATGAAGCGACCCGTTTGTAAAATTTATCAGTTTTCACTACCGATTCTTTTACAGATTCAGTTTTAACTTTGATGTTTTCTTTCTTCAAAATCTTTTTCTCAATAAACATTGGAGCTTTTCCTTTGACATCGTCTTTTCTCTTCGGATTCTCGACTACTGTAGACTTAGGCTTTGAGTTGGTGCACTTTCGTGCAATGTGTCCAACCTTTTTGCATTTAAAGCATGTGCGGGTGTCAATTTCCCGACTTGTGCCCTCAGTTTGAAGCTGTGATGCCTTTTTCTCAAAGAATTCCTCATTTGATGGTGAAAAAATCTCAGATTCTTGCTCGGAATGTGAACTCGAGCTTTTCACAAACACCTTTTTCTCAACAAACTTTTTGTTTTGAAAGTTCCTTCTTTGATTATTCTTACCACCCTGATAACCACCCGACCATTTGTTTTGATTGTTATTGTTGCTAAATCGTGGCGATACAACAGGTTTTTTGTAATAAGATTTATCTTTTTCAAAGTTCAATTGCCTTTTGGAACGTTTCAATCCTTCAATTTCAGAAATATCAATCTCAACCAGTTTAAACACATTTTTCAATTTGTCAACATTCACATTTTCAAGTGGAAATTCAAGATCCGAATACAGCTTATCTGAACCAGACATCTTGTACATCACAAGAGTAGGTTCTTCACTTAAGTTGTTTTTGGATTTTGATTTCGGAATGTACTTATCCAAAAAGCACTCTTCATCCTCAGTTGAATCACTGTTAGGTTTTAAAACATTTTCAACCACATTTTTAACAACTTCGGACTGAACACTGTCTTCATCGGATGATGACGTGAATGTGACATCAATTGTTTCTGGAAGTTTTACCTCATTTGTTTCATTATCGTTAACCAACCCAGACTTTTTCTTTGAAAAATTATTCAACACTGGCGGTGGAACTTGATGAAACCCTACCCCAGTTCCGTCCGAATATACATCTTCACCAGCTTTGTTCTTCCTAATGGGTTGGGAACTATGTGTTGAAGAACAAAGCTTGCGGAGTTGTAACTGTTGAGTTTCAGATTGATTCGTTCGTTTTCAATCTTAACTTCCTAAAACTGAAGCTTCAGATTAGCAATCTCATCCAACTGTTGGTTAATTTGCTTCTCTTTTGACTGAAGTACTCCTGGCAGTTGAAGGTTTTCTTTGGTTGTTTTACTGTTTCTCTCATCAGAGTCCTTTATCGTTCTTTTTAGCTTCTCATGATTTTCAGAAAGTTGTCGGTTTTCATGAATTAACTTTTCATTTTCTTTCCTAACCTTTTCTACATCAATTTTATCTTTTTCAATCCTCTCAGTTAATTCTTTTATTCGATCATTTGAAGCTTTTACCAGTTTATCACGACTTAAGATTTGATTTTCAACTTCTATGACTCTTTCAGTCAGTTCTTCAGTCTTTTTAGCACTGAGATATGCATGTGTACTACAAACCTTGCAGTCTTTCATGCAATTTTTGCAGTCACTCTCAATTTTGGCTTTATCAGTCTTACCTGACCCATTTGTTGAATCATTAGAACTGACCTTGCTCTTTGACTCAGATCCGGACTTGGAATCTACCTCTAATTCCTTTGTTGCGAGCACTTTATCTGCCATTTTCTTTAGGTTTTCTGCAGTCATCTCTTTCGTCGTGTCGATTATCCCATCATCGACCTTTTTCGACTTTAACTTTTCCTCTTCTTCTTGCCTTGCCCATTCTCTCTGTCTTTCTTCTTCTTGTTGTGCTATTTGTTCGATGAGAGTCTCAACAAGAAGTGTTGAAGGTTCAACAAGTATATTTCCTTTAGGATCCAAATAGCACTCTCTGTCAGCATCCCATCTGTTTGCACTTTTTGTCTCTTTCCAGGCACGATAAATGTTAGTGCATTTATGTCTATAGCCTTCGTCAATCCGAGCCGTAGCGAGAAACAGAAGAAAACAAGTTGTTATGATGTAATAGCTAGTCAAAAAGGCAAGGTGGCATAATTGTAATTAATGAGAAATCTCATTAATAGTCAAGGCCTATAAATAGGGTGATTATGTTTAGTTTAGGGACTTTTGCCATTTTAGAGATTTGAAGAGCTCTAGTTCTAGAGAGAGAAACTAGAGAGAGAAAGTCTCTAAGTGATTCAAGTGATTGTACGATTTCAGATTTCTAATAGAATCACGTTTATATTACGTCACGTGTGTTTAGGTCGCGTTCGTGTACGGATTCCGCACGTTTCACGTTCGTTTCGCAATCGTTTCGGAGTCAAAACCGGTCCAACAAGTGGTATCAGAGCAGGAGCTCGATTGCACTGATCCAACACACATTTTCGATCGTGATTTCATCAGATTCAGATCCGAATTTCATCTACTTCTTCATATTTTTTCATATTTTCACGTTTTTAACTGTTTTTAGTCAAATTGAACGGGATTTTACGGTCTGAATTGGCTGATTTTTTTATATGTTGTGTGTAAACACTTGATTTACAACCCTACCAAGTTTCAGATCCAAATTCCTAGCCGTTTAGGAGTAATCGAAGATTTTCAGTTCGTTTTTGCTGTCAAAATTCTGGTCCGCTCATCTGGTTCGCTCATCTGGTCCGTTTATTTGAACATTTGTTGAGGTCCGGTCATAGGATAGCAGGAGGTCCGCTTATTGTGACATGTATGGTCCGCTTATTGTGACATGTCTGGTCCGCTTTTGTGAACAACAATAGGTTCGCTTTTCAGGTCCGCTTTTAGTGACAAAATAGTTGAGGTCCGCTCATTTGTCACATTAACAGTAGGTTCGCTCTTGAGATTCGCTTGTGTGGTTCGCTTTTGTGACATCATATCGAGGGATATTGCTGTTGTGTGATGAAATAGTTATCAGTCATTGAACTGTGTAATCACGTGATCTGGTGCACCGTTTCATTCATGTTATCAGAAAGTGTTGTTGGTTATTGAAAGTTGTCAGCAAAATTAAAAGCAATCGGTGTACAAGTGACTTGAAGTTGTCGAAAATTTGGATAAGTCTGATAGCCCTTGTGTTAAATAAAGTGCGGCCCAATCAAAGTTGTGTATAGCATTGTTATTGCCGGCCACTTTAAAATTAAATCTTATCATAATTGCCAGGCCACTTTGTTAAGCATCACGTGATATATCAGTCCAAGAAATGAACCGGTCCAATCAAGTTTAAATTGTTATTGAGCTTGTCGGTGTGCTATTATTGTGGTCAGCCCCACCAATTGAAAGGCTCATTTGTGATTGGATTATATAGAGGTGCAATAAGATTGAAGTTGATATATTGTTTGATCAGTTTGTTTGAAGGTTTGAACAAACAGTTCGCACAAGGTGTTTGAACAGATTGTGTTTGAAAGATGGCAATGGTCTTTGATGAGAAGGAAAATGAGTATCTTGAAAGTTTAAATAGTTGGTATATGAGAACTGTGGATAGTAGTTACAGAAATGTAGATGTGGATGTTTGGATAAGAAGTTATGAACATTTCATGTGTCAAAAGGATGAAACGTTGGATGAGTTGGAAATACGGTTTAAAATTTTAATGGACAATTTGAGAAACAAGAATATTAGAATATCAAATGATGAACAGATATCGAAATTGGCAAATGCATTACCTGCTAAATGGGATGAATTCTTGGTTGAGCTAAAAAGGGAGGATTTTTTTCAAGAACTTTATCCAAAACAGTTCTTTAATGAGGTTAATGCAGAGTTTCGTAAGGAATATAAGAAAAAGAAGGAATTTTTGACCGAAATAGAAAAGAATTTACAAAAATTGGAATTGGATGTAATTACTGAAATTGATAATAGAATTCGTGTGTGTCTTGCAACAAAGAGTATTCTGAAATATGATATTAAAAGGAAATGTTATATTGATGAAAGTATGAATCCTTTTGATTTCGTTAAACTCTTTTGTGCAGGAACATATAAGATGGAAACAAAGGATATTTCAAAGAACGAAGAATCTTTGAAGCTTGGATCTTCAAGTTCAGAATCAGTGTGCTCTAAATGTGACAACTTTAAGGCTGAAAATGACAAACTTTTGGAGGATGCGGAAAGTTTGAAATCGGAAGTCAAAAAGCTGAATGATAAGAAGCAAGCTGATGATAAGCAGATTCTTGTTATTCAGGAAAATTTTGAGAAGTTGAAAACTGAAAATGTCAAACTGTTGAGTGATGTGGACAGTTTGACATTGGAAAACAAAGTTTTGAAAGAAAAAGAAAAAGAATTTAAAAATGAAAAATTAAAAATTAAAAATTGAAAAAGATTTTCAAAGTCAAATGAAGGTTTTAGAAGATGAAAAATCTGTTATTTTTAAAAATAATCTTGAAAAACAGATTGAGATAAATTCTCATCTTGATAAAATCATTCGACTTGAGCATGAAGCCGAAGATAATAGAAAGAAAATTGCTGAGTTAGAGAATAAGTTGAAAAGTTTTGTGACTTCTGCATCATACGTTTGTCCAAAACCGATCAATGGTGTTCCAATAAGTGACAATGTCACAAATTTTGACAAAGTCAAAATTGAAAATTGTGATGAAATATCTGATGATGAAAAAGAAAAGAAAAGAAAAATATTTTTAGATTTACAAGAAAATTTTCAAAATACTGTTTTTCAATCTACTGAAACAGGTGAATGTTCTAAACAAAAACCTGTTAAGAAGAGTGTAGAACAGAAACAAAAAGTTAAAAATTTGAAAAATTTTAAAAATGAAAATAAAAGCTCATCAGATAAATCATCCAATTATTATAAAAAATCACAAAAATTTGTAAATGAAAACTCACAAAATGTTGGTAATAAGTGGTGCAGGTTTGACCACAGTGCTCAAAAGACAAATCCAGCATTGAAGAGGAGAAATGATTATTACCAAGCCAAACAATGTTATGATTTGAAGGTTTGGACTGACAGAAGTGGATGGTATGATAACAGAGTGTGCTATACCTGTGGTATTAGAGGACACATTGTTGTTAACTGCCAGAATTGGAATTATGAAACAAGAAGATGCTATAACTGCCAGATCAAAGGTCACATTGCTAGAGATTGCCCAAAGAGATCGATGGGGAGATCGAGGGTTGAATCTCATAGAACGATAAAGAAACCAGTCAGTGTCAAGCCCAAAGAACAGAAAGTGGAAGATAAGAAAGTAAAGCTTTCACAGGGGCAGAGAGACAGACTGAGGAAGAAGAGAAAGAAGGCGAGAGAATATTTGGAGAAGATTTTGTCTTCAGGTTCACCGGTTGGTTCGAATAAAAGTTCTGATGAATCGATTCACTCGACTGCAAAGCCAAGCAAATCGAATTCTTCAGATGCAAATCTGAGGACAAACAAGAAGAAAAAGAAGAAAGTTATTGGCGATGAATCTGGCTCATCCAAGTCAGACAAGCCAAGATCGGGCAATGAATCTGATTCCACAAAATCAGAGGAGCTACAAGTTGAGGTAAAAAGGGAAGAGACAGTTCTATTAATAAATGATGAGAACTTTCCACCATTACAAGCCACAAACATAAAATCAAAAGGTGTTGATGCTGGAAAAATGTTTAATAGCAATGTTAAACATATTTTTAGTAAGATGGCTGATGGAAAGGTAAAAGGGGCAAAAGAATTTTATGAAGAAAAGAGAAATGTTCAAAACACACCTAAGGCTGGTCAGGCTTGGGTGTCAAAATCTGTTGGTTGAATTCCTGACTTGCCGGAGCTTCCAGGTTGGTAAGTGTGAAGCAGGTATCGGCATCATTCTTGAGAAATTCACAGGATGGTAACTGTGATATTTCGTCTTACAAGTGGTTAATCAAGGACATTAAGTTGTACTTGATTTTCTACAAGTGATTGTGGTGTTTGATCTTATATTGTTAAAATCTGTACAAAAAGGTTAAAAGAGAACAAGGTGATGTGATAACCCCGAATCCACAAGTGATGGGTAAACAAACTAATTTTTCCGGAAAAACCATTCTGATTAAAACAAACTTAAGTGTTTTGAAATCATTATGGGAAAATAGTTTGTTGTAAGGGGGAGTTGTTGATTGAATACGCCGAAACCCTCACGGCTGAACAAACATGATTACTTTCATCAGATTGAAAAACGGTTTTCAAACTGTTAAGATCAATGTGTTGTAAATCATGGGGGTATGTTAGATTTTCTGCAAATCAGTACGCTTTTAGCAGAAAATGGATGGCGAGACAAAGCTATCAGTATTGGTTGTCAAATTTTCTTTATATGATTTTGCATTTTAGGGGGAGTATTTTTGTTAGAAAATACAAAAACATTTGAAAATTTTGAAAAAGTCAAAAACATGATAAAATTCAAAAAAAATTGAGTTTTTGCGTAAAAAGAGGAAATGATAGTACATCAGTAGACGGTTACAGTACGCTAAAGAATTGGAAAGTTTAAATGTGTTAAATGATCTCACCGTGGATGTGTCGATAGATTTTTATACACTTTGTAAACTTTTTCGGGATATAAACCTAAATTCAAACTTGCTTATTTCGTGGGGAACACTACTTGGATATATAGGTAACCCCTGAAATCTCGTTTGAAAGGTCTCATAATCTGATATACTAGGTCTTTATACTCAATGATGTCTGGGGTATTATTCCGGGACTTCTGCTGAACGGTAGTTCTGACCTAGTCCTTGAATAATACTTTCTGCAATGCTTGAAACATAGCATTAAACCCTCAGCATGCCGATGAAACAATAAAATTGATAGTCGCTGCTGTTGTAAGCAAAAAGATCCTCTAAAGGGGACATACCGTAAAGTCGAAGCTGATATCTCTCTGCGTATACGGAAGTATCGACCTGAGATCCCTCGGCCCTCGCATACCTAATTTATATACAGATATCATTGTAGTATACTCACCTGTAAGACTGATTATTGGGATTCTGGATACGGGAGTATATTCAAGAGGTGGGACACATGAATAGGTTTAAGTTCTTAATACACCTAATTCGTATCCTAAATCAGTTGAAATTTGTGTGAAAATTTAAGTGGATCAGTATATCGACAATCTAAGTGAATTGTTTAATGCATAATGTGATTTTAAGCTCAACGGTACTTGTGACTTGTCGGAAACTGATATGATCTTCTGACGCATACTTAAAAAAAATAATAATAATAATTGTCTGTAAATATGTTTGTACATATTTCTTTACTGCTTTATATTTTCAGAAAATACAAAAAGATTTTGATTTCTGCTTTATTTTCGACAACCGATGTCTGAGTGCTGAGTTTCAAAATCTAAGTAAGCTGATTGTGTTTCTGAAAATAAAACAAGTTCATTAAATTGAAACTTGAATTAAAATCAAAAATCAAAAACAGTTTGTGATATCTCCAAGGTCATTAGTTTGGACTTGGATGATTAACTGTGGGGGATTTGGATGCTTATACTGTTATAGAGCTAGTTTCCGATTCGATTCGATGAAACTGCCAAATTCATGAAAATTGTTTGTTTAGAATGTTTTAGTGAGCCAGGTTACAATTCTTGAATAGCTGAATTTTGAAATGTTATTACTTATAAATGTTTGAGAGATTGCAGATGAGATTCCAGACTACGATCCCGGAAGCTGAGTCTAAGGGGGAGTCTGAAGACGAGCTCAAAGCAAGGGGGAGCTTGTATACGGAAAGCAAGGTGTCGATCCCAAAGCACGGAAGCTTGACGAAAGGGGGAGCCTAATAAAGAAAAGAGTTTACAAAAAGGAGAAGCTGAAGCTGAAGACAGATCCACCGGGATTCTGTTCAAGAAGTCTAAAAGAGAAAAAGAAGACGCTACGAGTTTGATTCAATGATCGAGATTGACTGCGGCAATATCCAAGGGGGAGTCTGTTAGTGCATTTATGTCTATAGCGTTCGTCAATCCGAGTCGTAGCGAGAAACAGAAGAAAACAAGTTGTTATGATGTAATAGCTAGTCAAAAAGGCAAGGTGGCATAATTGTAATTAATGAGAAATCTCATTAATAGTCAAGGCCTATAAATAGGGTGATTATGTTTAGTTTAGGGACTTTTGCCATTTTAGAGATTTGAAGAGCTCTAGTTCTAGAGAGAGAAACTATAGAGAGAAAGTCTCTAAGTGATTCAAGTGATTGTACGATTTCAGATTTCTAATAGAATCACGTTTATATTACGTCATGTGTGTTTAGGTCGCGTTCGTGTACGGATTCCGCACGTTTCACGTTCGTTTCGCAATCGTTTCCGAGTCAAAACCGGTCCAACAATAATGTCTATCTTTCATTGTTTGTGCTAACACCTTTCTGTTGACATATTTTTGTTCTTCAGTCCGGGTGTCTTTGAATGGCACAATCTTTGCCATGAGGGCATATCATCATCATGGATAACTGCTAAGGCCCTTGACTTTTCTTTAGGATTTGCTTCAATTTCCTTCATTCGGGGCCGTTCTTCTTTGTTTCGATGATAAATGGCCCTTTTATAATAGTCATCATGAAATTGATTGGCCGTTTCATCTGCTGCTGCATTCCTATATTCCCTTTTAAAATGCCCCTTCTGCTTACATTTAAAACATGTAACTTTCGATTTATCATACCCTAATTTCGTTGAAGGTCCACCAATGGTGTGTCTTCCAGTTATCTCCATGAACCTCTGTGCCCTTCGAACAACGCTCGCCATGCACCATCTAATGTTAATCAATTCCATTTCTTCAGGATCGATTTGATCATAGTCTTCTTTGGTAAGGTTCGTGTTTCCAATCTTCCCAGCGACTAGGCTTTCATAGGATTCCAAGATGGAAGCCAGAAACACCATCTGCTGCTTAGCAGCTTCTTCGCTAAAGTTTTGTGCGTTGTTGAGATTTACAGCAATATTGTACTGGAAGATGTTCTTCGGAATAGATTGTTGCTGTTGGCTTGGAGCAGATGAAGACGATCCTCCATGATATCCACTGCTTGGACCAGAACTGCCGTTTTGATTTTCTTGATTCGGCTTGCTTGAGTTTTCTGCTGAGAACGCAGTCTTTGGTGACACAGTCTTTGGAATCAACAAATTCGTAACGTTCTAATTAGCAACATCTTCATTGATCCGAATTGTTTGATTTGAGTTCTGGATTTGCTCCCACTCAGACTCTGAATCACCACGATCGAATATTGTCCTATCATCAGATTCTAGATTATCATTGACCGTCGTCTGATTATCAGGAGCTTGTTCACGTTCTGAAGATGTCTGGGTTTGCTGAACTTCATCATTCTCTCCAGCATTACTTGGACCAGCTTCATCATCATTGGAAGCTTGACATTGACGTCTAGAAGGTTCTGCTGGGAATCTTTCCTGTGCTGCTTCATATTCTCTCAGAATATCTAAATCATCAACGAACTCTGGCTCTTCTTCTAACTCGAATGAATTCCATAGAGTATTGTAGTCGAATCGCCATGAATCTGTGGGATTCTATGGTGGCATTGTGTATCCCTAGCACTCAACATGTTGTGCTTCGATGATTCGTTTGAAACTTGGAACAAAGCTCTCATTAGTGGACTAGCATATCCCACGAAGATTCCTTCAATGCACTTTGAACCAAATTTGCCATCGGGATCCAGAACGGTGCAGGGAGACCCGAACGGTTCCAAATACTCGAGATTAGGCTTTCTATTGTTGATCAACTCGAAACATGTCTTGTTGTGCTTTTTCACCGTAAGAACCCTATTGAGATGTAGCAAGCGGCTGAAACAGCTTCTGCCCAGAAATTGATCAGTAACTTGGAATCAGCAAGCATCGTCCTGGCAGTTTCAATCAGCGTCCTATTCTTTCTTTCTGCTACTCCATTTTGTTGTGGAGTATAAGGTGCGTTTAATTCTTGCAGAATACCTCTTTCATCACAATATTCTTCCATTCTGTTATTCTTAAACTCTGTACCGTTGTCACTTCTTAATCTTCTAATTCGGGTTCAGTACAAATTCTCAATCTTTCTGAAAAGTCTCAGCAAACTCTCGAATGTTTCATCCTTTGTTTTCAAGAACGACACCCACGAGAATCTCGAACAGTCGTCTGTGACCACTAAGCAGTAGAGATCACCAATTACACTCTTGACATTCATAGGACCAAAGAGATCCATGTGAAGTCTCTCCAATGGTCTTGAGATAGAGTTCATCTTCTTGCATTGGTGGGATTTCTTTCGCTGTTTACCTTTGACACAACTAATGCACTCTCCCTCAAGATGAAAACTCTTCAAATGAACACCTTTTACCAAGTCTTTATGCACCAGATAGTTCATTTTCCGTAGGTGAATATGGCCCATTTTTCGATGCCACAATTGCGACTCCTTTTCAGTGGCTTTAGACATGAAGCAGTGAGTCTGACCCGTGGTAGTAGTGGCTACACTCATGTCCAACACGTACAGATCGTTGACTCTTAGTGCTCTCATTATGACCCACTCTTCGGGGATGACAAACCCCGGCTTCAAAATTAAATATTCCTTATCCGTGAAGTGTGTTGAGTACATACGATCACAAATTTGAAATATGCTCAGAAGATTGTTTTCCAGCTCGGTGATGTAGTTGACTCTTTCAAATGTGACAATACCGTTCGATAATGTTCCCTCACCAGCTATACGACCTCCCTGATTTCCTGCAAATCCCACATATCCTCCATTAAACCCTCGAACATCATACAATAGGGTTTTCTTCCTCGTCATGTGCCGAGAAGCTCCGCTATCCATAATCCAACGTGAGATAGATCTCGGAAGCTCCTGCACATATCACAAACATTTTAGTGAGATTTTGAAGCAACCCAAGCCTCTTTCGACTCAGGTTGCTTGATGTTAAGGTGAATTGGTGTGGTATGCAATGGTGGAAAATTCTTATCATTCATTTTCAAACTTTCTTCAGACCCAATCTCAACCTCTTTGTATAAGAAAAATTCATCTTTTTGAGGTTGACTAGATGGTTGGTCTTTCTTCGGAACATACTTCTTCCCTGGTGGGGTTGAAGTTTGTTTCTGTTTCTCAAGTTTCTCATAGAAATCCAAAGGTACATTCATCTTCATCGGTGTGGTGGAAGATGATTGTTTTTCAGGCTCAGAAACCTTTGGTTTTTAAACATTTGATGTCTTAACTGCAGATTTTGGCTTCCATATTTGTTGAGATGAAGCGACCCGTTTGTAAAATTTATCAGTTTTCTTTACCGATTCTTTTACAGATTCAGTTTTAACTTTGATGTTTTCTTTCTTCAAAATCTTTTTCTCAACAAACATTGGAGCTTTTCCTTTGACATCGTCTTTTCTCTTCGGATTCTCGACAACTGCAGACTTAGGCTTTGAGTTGGTGCACTTTCGTTCAATGTGTCCAACCTTTTTGCATTTAAAGCATGTGCGGGTGTCAATTTCCCGACTTGTGCCCTCAGTCTGAAGCTGTGATGCCTTTTTCTCAAAGAATTCCTCATTTGATTGTGAAAAAATCTCAGATTCTTGCTCGGAATGTGAACTCGAGCTTTTCACAAACACCTTTTTCTCAACAAACTTTTTGTTTTGAAAGTTCCTTCTTTGATTATTCTTACCACCCTGATAACCACCCGACCATTTGTTTTGATTGTTATTGTTGCTAAATCATGGCGATACAACAGGTTTTTTGTAATAAGATTTATCTTTTTCAAAGTTCAATTGCCTTTTGGAACGTTTCAATCCTTCAATTTCAGAAATATCAATCTCATCCAGTTTAAACACATTTTTCAATTTGTCAACATTCACATTTTCAAGTGGAAATTCAAGATCCGAATACAGCTTATCTGAACCAGACATCTTGAACATCACAAGAGTAGGTTCTTCACTTAAGTTGTTTTTGGATTTTGATTTCGGAATGTACTTATCCAAAAAGCACTCTTCATCCCCAGTTGAATCACTGTCAGGTTTTAAAACATTTTCAACCACATTTTTAGCAACTTCGGACTGAACACTGTCTTCATCGGATGATGACGTGAATGTGACATCAATTGTTTCTGGAAGTTTTACCTCATTTGTTTCATTATCGTTAACCAACCCAGACTTTTTCTTTGAAAAATTATTCAACACTGGCGGTGGAACTTGATGAAACCCTACCCCAGTTCTGTCTGAATATACATCTTCACCAGCTTTGTTCTTCCCATTGGGTTGGGAACTATGTGTTGAAGAACAAAGCTTGCGGAGTTGTAACTGTTGAGTTTCAGATTGATTTGTTCGTTTTCAATCTTAGCTTCCTGAAACTGAAGCTTCAGATTAGCAATCTCATCCAACTGTTGGTTAATTTGCTTCTCTTTTGACTGAAGTACTCCTGACAGTTGAAGGTTTTCTTTGGTTGTTTTACTGTTTCTCTCATCAGAATCCTTTATCGTTCTTTTTAGCTTCTCATGATTTTCAGAAAGTTGTCGGTTTTCATGAATTAATTTTTCATTTTCTTTCCTAACCTTTTCTACATCAATTTTATCTTTTTCAATCCTCTCAGTTGATTCTTTTATTCGATTATTTGAAGCTTTTACCAGTTTATCACGACTTAAGATTTGATTTTCAACTTCTTTGACTCTTTCAGTCAGTTCTTCAGTCTTTTTAGCACTAAGATATGCATGTGTACTACAAACCTTGCAGTCTTTCATGCAATTTTTGCAGTCACTCTCAATTTTGGCTTTATCAGTCTTACCTGACCCATTTGTTGAATCATTAGAACTGACCTTGCTCTTTGACTCAGATCCGGACTTGGAATCTGCCTCTAATTCCTTTGTTGCGAGCACTTTATCTGCCATTTTCTTTAGGTTTTATGCAGTCATCTCTTTCGTCGTGTCGATTATCCCATCATCGACCTTTTTCGACTTTAACTTTTCCTCTTCTTCTTGCCTTGCCCATTCTCTCTGTCTTTCTTCTTCTTGTTGTGCTATTTGTTCGATGAGAGTCTCAACAAGAAGTGTTGAAGGTTCAACAAGTATATTTCCTTTAGGATCCAAATAGCACTCTATGTCAGCATCCCATTTGTTTGCACTTTTTGTCTCTTTCCAGGCACGATAATGTCTATCTTTCATTGTTTGTGCCAACACCTTTCTGTTGACATATTTTTGTTCTTTAGTCCGGGTGTCTTTGAATGGCACAATCTTTGCCATGAGGGCATATCCTACAGCATCTTCTTCCAGTAACAAATCACTCCAGTCAAAACCTTCATCATCATGGATAACTGCTAAGGCCCTTGACTTTTCTTTAGGATTTGCTTCAATTTCCTTCATTGGGGCCGTTCTTCTTTGTTTCGATGATAAATGGCCCTTTTATAATAGTCATCATGAAATTGATTGGTCGTTTCATCTGCAGCTGCATTCCTACATTCCCTTTTAAAATGCCCCTTCTGCTTACATTTAAAACATGTAACTTTCGATTTATCATACCCTAATTTCGTTGAAGGTCCACCAATGGTGTGTCTTCCAGTTATCTCCATGAACCTCTGTGCCCTTCGAACAACGCTCGCCATGCACCATCTAATGTTAATCAATTCCATTTCTTCAGGATCGATTTGATCATAGTCTTCTTTGGTAAGGTTCGTGTTTCCAATCTTCCCAGCGACTAGGCTTTCATAGGATTCCAAGATGGAAGCCAGAAACACCATCTGCTGCTTAGCTGCTTCTTCGCTAAAGTTTTGTGCGTTGTTGAGATTTACAGCAATATTGTACTGGAAGATGTTCTTCGGAACAGATTGTTGTTGTTGGCTTGGAGCAGATGAAGACGATCCTCCATGATATCCACTGCTTGGACCAAAACTGCTGTTTTGATTTTCTTGATTCGGCTTGCTTGAGTTTTCTGCTGAGAACGCAGTCTTTGGTGACACAGTCTTTGGAATCATGCTTCCTCAATAGTACAGAACGTTTTGTTGATACGGGGTGCTGTTGACTTTGTTTGTCTTTCTAATCTCAAGCTCGTGGCTTTCAAACCTCTCAATCAGCAAATCGACTATCAAATCTTCCTTCTTCACTGTGTTCCTCAACAGCAGAGCAAAATACAGCCAATCTTTTGTGAATCCAACAACTTATCAACCAATTCTTCCTCAGTTAAAGTAATCCTATGTCTAGAGAGCTCGATCTTTAAGTGACAAAACCGCGCTATCATCTTCGAAATTGATTCATTCTTCATACAACCGAACAAATCAAATTCTTTCTTCAACAATTTTTTCTTGTTCTTAACAATTTCTGCTCCTCCTACACATTTCTTCAAATCTCTGGAATCTTTGTAATCAATTAAAGATATGATATCATCCCTCACTGATTGATGTAACAATGCGATACATTTCTTTTCAGCAATAAAACTTTCTTGTTCAGTATCGGTTAAGTTTTCATAGTCACTTCTTCTAATGTCAAAATCGTTCCTCAAACACTTCCAACTTTGGTAGGCGAATGCCTTCAACCAATCCTCGAGTCTAGTCGCCCATCTATTATAATCTTCGATTGCCATGAGCTTAGGTGGTTTGTTGTAGGTGCCATAAGCATTGTCAACGCTTAGTGAGTCAGCAATCGCTTTCTTAGGATTAGGGTTTGGAGCTATATTGTTCGTGTTACTTGTTGAGGTTTCTCCCGTGTTGCTGGTATAAGCAAATACGTCGCTAAATGGATTTAGAAAATCGTCTCCCATTTTAGAGTACCTGACACAGTTTTCAAACACTTAGCCACTTTTTTGTGATTTTCAAAAGTTTCACACTGGTGCACTTGAATCGGATGGTGATCCGTTCAAGTGGCATACTAAGGTCACAAGAGATGTACACGAGTCGGATGACAACTCGCTCGGATGGTGATCCGGTCGAGTGGTTGTCCGACCGAATGACACAAAGTCTTTTGAAAACTTTGACCTTTCAACCTTTCACCGCTCGGATGGTAATCCGACCGAGTGACAGGATGACTTAAGCAAATGAAAACAAGAACTACCAATTCTAATCCGATCGGATTGCTATCCGACCGGGTGGGAAGATGACGTAAGCTAATAAAACTTGAACAATCAAAATCACACCACTCGGATGGTAATCCGAGCGAGTAACACTAATGACGTCAGCAAATAGTAAGTATGATGCAGTCTAAGCCAATCCGTTCGGAGAGCTGTCCGAGCGGGTGGATGACATCAGCAAACAAGAACAGTTCAGCATGGTTTTTGATGATTTTGATTCAGTTTTTGAAGGAATTTTCTTATGAAATTTTGTAGGATTGTTCTTTGATTGATTGCGAATCGAATGATATCAAATTTGTCAAATGTTAACCGTAGATTCCCATTCAATTTTACGTTTTTCTCATTTTTAAGATGTAAAAGTATGAAACACAGCAAGAAATGAGTAGAAAGTGAGAGAATTTGTCAAATTTCTGGTGAAATTTGACTGTAATCGGCAAGAATAGCTGTAATTCCGGTCAATTCGCTATCGTAATCCTCGATTCAACCTCCTGTGGCTCTGATACCACTTGTTAGGCCTTTGGATCAGGATCTGTTCGTCATGAACGTGGATGAATCGACCTCGATCAATGTGTGGAATCCATAGATCAAGTTACATAATCACGACAAAGTAGTCAACGTTTAACACCGTCTGATCTTTCTATTAAGATGATATGAAAGTACACAAGTGCCAGTAGAGAGTCAGACCTGACAGAGTTTCCCCAACGGAATTAGCAAAAGTCTTAAATGACATACCTAGGCTGGGTATATATAGGCAAACTCAGGGATGAGATAGGTGTTGTCCGGCCGAGTGGCAGTCCGCTTGGATAGCTATCCGGTCGGATGGCCATCCGATCGGGTGACACATGCCCTTCGTCGGCCATCACCTTTACAGTTCAATGCCATTCTCTGAGCTGTCGTTCTACACGCATATATACATAAACATACAAATACACAAAAGACATATACAATATAAAATAAGACTCAATGCTGACGGAAGCTACAGACGCATGAACTAACAATACTTAGTGCTTCCAAGCCTCGTAGGTACCTGTTTTACTTAAAAATACCACACCAAACAAAACAACCACATCCTACCTTACCATAAGTTCAACATCCACAACATAAACTAAAAAAAAAAAAAGAAAAATGCAGGAAATTAAAAGTGTTAACGGAAAAGTAAATTGTTCAACAATGGCACGCAGGCCATGAAATGGTTTTTAAGAGAAAGGGTTTAACCTGTTAGGATCTTCAACCATGTTACATCACCTCCCACCGCCTCCAGCTCAATCCATATCGTCGTCCTCGTCATCTCCTCCTTGGCCCGCCATGTACTCCCGGATGTTGCTGATGTTATCCTGCATTTCAGAGATGTTCCTCTCTATAACTCAGACTCGGGTGTACGTGTTGCGTGCCATATTATAGGTGTTTTGGGTGCAAATGAGGTTTTCCTGCAAGAGATCATGTAAACTTTGGAAATTAGGAAACCACCTCCCTGAGAGGAGGATTGGCCCGGATCACCATGATCTTGATACTTGAACTGGGGAGGAGGACGGATCTGTAGGGCGTGAAGGACGAGAGATTCTTATGGGTTCCACACATGTCCCTGAACTGTTTGAAATCTGATTGTCCCATCGGCCGCTTCATTGATAATCCCCATTGAGCGGCATATGACGAGGTCCACTTTACCCGACCATGGGCCCCTATGGAAGGACCTCGGCATTCCTTGCATGAAATGCTTAAAGAGGCGGTAGATCCACCCTCCATAGAAGATCGAGGTCATGGGATTGGCTAGTTGGTTCAGGTGCATGTTGCGAAGGAGCAGGTGTGGAACATCGAGGTGTACACGGTTGTGAATACAGTAGAGGATAGTGAGATCACGCAAGCCTACAACACCAGTATTGTCGTGCCTTTGGCAGAGGGAGTTGCTGAGGACCCTATGAATGTAGCGGTATAGAGGGTCCCCGAAACTGTGTGCTCTTGGTCTGGATCGGGTTATAGTGTCCTTCCCCAATTTGAGCCCATGTTGCTTGACGTTATTCTTGTGGGAGTTCATGGAAACCACCCGTGTTCTCCTCATCTCCAGCATCCTCTTCAGTATATAACCCAATGATTGCCCCAAATTGTGCAATCGATATTGAGAGCATATTCCCAGCACATCGAAATTCCACCCCCTCATTATCAAATGGCTCCGCTTTTCCCTTGAAGGCAAGCGTGCTATAGAACTCCATATTGTATTCATGAACTGAGTGGAGCCTAGTGCAAAGAGCTGCCCTCAGGGTAACAGTGACTAGATTGTTGAGGCAGTCAAGCTGTCCTACTGCTTCTAAGGTTTCTAGGCATACTTCTCGTGGGTTTTCTTCGGGCCTTGTCTTAAGGATTTCAAACCGAGCTTGAGCAGCCCACTCATTCTGGTTGAATCTTGTGAACTTCCTGGCCATCGGAAAGAAAACTCAAAACAATTAGCACGAAACAGTAAATTTTCGAAGAAAACTGAAAACAGCCAGCTGAACACTGTCACACCCTGGCTTTGCGGAAGCGTGGGTTTATTTGGTGTGACTTCTTAATACCATAGCTTAATCACAACAAAGCTATATGAAAATAAAACCATGCAGATCATCCATTGATTTAAGTTTGAAAAATAAAATACCACAACATTGTCTTAATGCGTTGACACATACAACGGAAATTACAACCTAATAACATGAAAACATTGTTTGAAATTCACAACCACAAACTTAAAATAGACGTAGTTTAAGAACTGTGACTCGTCCAGGTAAAAGCCATAACCCCTAAACTCGGATGATCCCATAACTCTACGCAGCGTGAAAACATAGCATATCGTGCCAGATCCTTAGTTCCCTGAAATACATGTAAGTTGAAAAATCAACATAAAGTTGAGCGAGTTCATGTGAAAGTGAGTATGTAAAACCTTTAAAGTACGTCCCAATGTAAAAAGGTTTAAGTACGTCCCGAAGTAAAAATGTCCCTGGTATGTAGCAATAAGGAAAAAGAGATCACCATTGGGTTGCAAAGCCAATGATATGTGTGAAGTGATGCAGGAAGACTCAACCCTAGCGGATTTGTGCGTCGGGTACTTAGTCACCACCTGGTCCATCAAGCGGGCTCAGGAGTGGGGCTCGCTACACCCAAATAGATCTATCACTAATGTCCCTCGGTCCTACACGAGGATTAATGGCCTCAAGTTGCGCCTACTCACTCACATGATCTGTACGTCCTAACCCTCCTTAAGCTAACCATACCATGTAAAAAAAAGTATTCATAATCATAGTAACCTGTATTTCACCCCCGCAGTTTAGAAAACTGAAAACATTTAAGAGAAAAGGGGGACATGAACTCACCGAAGTGCGTCTCTAACAAGAAATCTCCCGGTCAACCTGCTGTGCGACGACCTACACGTACTAACTTCTATTAGACGGACGGCCATGCCTTAGCTTAAGGTTTAATGTCTTTGGGAAATAGTTAGGCAACTATTTCGTAATTACACTTCGTAATTATTTGGTAAATATATTCCATCCCAAGGATGAGGGTTTTAATACATGTGCTTTCGTATAACTTTGAAATATATATTAAGTCTCACTTAATGTAATATATTTTATTTCATTTGTCCAAAATACTTTACTCCCAAAATATAAATATTTTTCCCAAAAATATTATATTTTATTCCATATAATTTTCCAAAATAATACTTTTGTCAAAAATACGCGTTTAAGAGTATTTTCTGAAAATACGTAAGTTACGTTGTAAGGTTCGGATGGTAATAAATAATACCGGCGTAACTTAACTATTTATTGTGAAGGCATTCGTTATTATTTTTGAGCCGTTAATATTTAGTAATATTATTTTTACCCTAAAAATAATATTTACATAGTTCACAAAATAATCATAAAAATTTACACAAGTGTTGTTAAGAAAATATATATTCTAAATATATATTTTAGCAAGTTTTATTTGTGAAAATCCCACTTCCGACACTTAGAAGTTTTGAAATAAAATCATGGCGAAATTTACACTTTGAAAGTAAGTTGAAAATATGTTCATAACACTTGTTGTAAAAATATTTCCATGTGTTAGATTTTTGGAAAAATTTCGCCAGAGTTTCCCCTGTAACTGGAGGTGGCCACGCTTTCAAGCGTATCATTTTCTTTTATAAATTCAACCAACAATGTTCCCAACATCGACAATCACTATTTCAACACTAAACTAGTAAAAAATATATGTAAGTCGCAAACACATGAACTTGTGGGTTATGTAAAAGTGTGTAGTAACCTTCCGGTGTTTTTAGTAGTTCTTTCTATTTTTATAAATGAAATCGGTTTCTTAAAAATCTTATTTTTAAAGAAAGTGTAAGTTTACAACTTCTTGTCAAAAAACTCAAAAATAATTCTCTGTTAAAACCTTTCGTTACACAAGTGTCTACACACTTGTTTGTTCACAAAAACACCTTTAGTTTCAGGAAAGATCCGGTTTTAAAACATGGTTTCGTCTTACACTTGGTTCTTCGAAAATACCACTTGTAGATCTTTAGATCTACTAGTTTAGAACTCCATTTTACAAGAAAAATTTCTTTTACACAAGTTCATGTTCATATGTAGTAGTGTTCATCATCTAACCACTTTCATACTTTAACATACACTAGTTCATGCTTCTTGAACATGACTTTGCCGGGTTAGATGACGATCCGAACTACTACTAGCAATCAACAACAATAAATAATCATAACAAAACTAGTTTCAAAAGTTTTACACTAACATTCATTCATTAACCACCATGTTTATCCTTTTTACTAGACTTTAAGTTTCGATTTCTAGTGTTTATGATTTTCTTCCGACAAAATTCTTATTAACCACTTTAGAATAGATCAAGAAGGCGTTTAGAGTCACTTACTACTAGCTCGAGGCTAGGGAAGAAACTAGACGAAAAATAGGTGGTTAATAGCGTTGTGGTGAGGTCCTTGCGATTCCGTAAGCGCCGGGTCTCCTCGTATGAGCTCTAACTCACTTATATGTTGGTAAAATAGCAAGATCAAAAATTGAAAGTGATGTGGGTATGTGTGTGCTCTCGGCCGATCTTCAAAGAGGGAAAAAGGAATGCAAATTTTGAGTGGTGATTTGATGAAAGAGATAAGTTAACCCAAGGTCTCATTTATAATCCAATCTCACTTATGTCCAAAGTGTAATATGTCTAATAGATACTAAACATGTAGGATTATTATAATCAATGTAGGACAAGTGGTGGGTCACACATGGTGAAACCGATCGTTTGGGGGGGGGGGGGTTATAAAGTTGGATTTCAAAAGTAGTTAAGTGCTAGTTATTTATTTAGAGATTATGATTAGTTATTAGTGGGTAGTAAATTATAACGGGTGTTAGGGTATTCGGGGACCCTAACTGGCTCAGAAAAAGAAAAATAGTGTCATTGTCAATATTTTTATGTCCCGAGTTAAGTCCGGTTGTTCGGTTGGATACCAGTCCGTTAAAGTGCTAAATAATTATTTAAAGTGTCGTTAATATTATTTTTAGTGACACAATTTATTCCCGACACTTTGGAAAGTGTCTAGTAATATTTTTCCATGTTTTTGCACTTTACTAGTTAGCTTAAAAGCTGAATTTTTGTTTAAAGTGCAGAATTTTGTGTTTAAAACATATTTTTGGCACATCCGGTCACTATAACTATCACCTAGTGACGCAGTTTTACATTCCTCACCTCCCTACACTCCCTACTAGTGTAGTAATCTATTCCCGGCTCATACTGGCCTCAAAGACAGTAACTGTCTGATGCTGGCTATGTCAGCATGTTTACTGGGTATCCCGTATAATGTGCTCACTGTGCTTTTGTGCATCAAGGTTGTCACTGATGTTTGTGTGTAAATAATAGAGTGACAGTAATAAAGTATGATGCATGAACATGTATGTATCAGGAATCAGTAAGCAGTTTAATCACAGTTGTAAGCAAGCACAGTAATTAAGCAGTAATAAAAATATTAATTAATTCGTACGGATACCTGGTTTGGTGAGGGTTGTCACATTCTCCCCCCGTTAAATAAATTTCGTCCCGAAATTTAAGCTCTGCTTCTAGATGCAGGGTTCTTAGGAAATAAATGGGGGTATTTCTCTTTCATTCGGCCCTCACGCTCCCACGTGAATTCCGGCCCATGTCTTGCATTCCAACGAACTTTGACGAGTTTGACACTGCTCCTGCGAGTTTTGTTAACTTTCCAATCCGTGACCTCAACAGGTTCTTCAGTGAAGTGGAGCGTGTTGTCGATATGAACTTCGTCAGCAGGAATGATCACTGTATCTTGTGTTGGAATTTTTCTCAAATTGGATACATGAAATGTATCGTGAACACCATTGAGTTCAGCAGGTAGGTCCAACTTGTAGGCTACAAGCCCAATCCTTTGCAGGATTCTGAAAGGGCCAATGTAACGCGGATTCAACTTTCCACGCTTCCCGAAGCGTGCCACACCCTTCCAGGGTGATACTTTCAATAAAACCATATCTCCAACTTGAAATTCCAAATGTTTCCGGTTTGGATCTGCATAGGCTTTCTGTCTGTCGCGAACCGCTTCGATGCGTTTTCGAATCTGCGCAATCTTGTCTGTCGTCTCTTGGACGATTTCGGGACCAACAAGCTGCCTATCACCTGCGTCAGCCCAGCATAGGGGTGATCGACACTTGCGTCCGTAAAGAGCTTCAAATGGCGCGGCTCCAATACTGGTGTGGTAGCTGTTGTTGTATGAGAATTCGGCCAATGGTAAATGCTTATCCCAGCTACCACCAAGATCCATTACACATGCACTCAGCATATCCTCCAATGTCTGAATAGTTCTTTCACTTTGGCCATCAGTTTGCGGATGAAATGCAGTACTTAGGTTCAATTGCGAGCCAAAAGCTTCTTGGAAGGATTGCCAAATCCTTGATACAAATCTCCCATCCCTATCAGAGATGATCGAGAGAGGCACTCCATGACGTGCAACGATTTCTCGCATGTATATTTCCGCAAGTTTACTCGTATTGTCCTTCTCTTTGATTGGCAAGAAGTGCGCGGACTTTGTTAGGCGGTCAACTATCACCCAAATAGTATCATGACCCCTGGGCGTCCTTGGCAACTTCGTTATAAAATCCATTGAAATCTGTTCCTATTTCCACTTGGGAATTTCAGGTTGTTGCAGAAGTCCTGAAGGCTTCTAGTATTCAGCTTTCACCTTGGCGCACGTTAAACACTTGCTAACATAAACAGCAACGTCGCCTTTCATCCTAGGCCACCAATAATAATCCTTAAGATCCTGGTATATCTTATCCGCTCCTGGATGGATAGAGTACCGTTATTTGTGTGCTTCATCAAAAATAACTTTTCTCAAACCACCGAACAGAGGGACCCAAATTCTTTTCATAAAACATAACGTTCCTTCCTCGTTTGGCACTAATTGCTTCTCCATCCCACGGAGATATTCTTCTTCAAGGTTTCTTTCCTTAAGAGCTTCTTTCTGCGCGGCACGAATGCGCAGGGAAAGATCTGTTTGTATAATCATCTCCAAAGCCCTAACCCTTATGGCCTTGATCCTTTCTTTACGACTTAGGGCATCGGCGACCACATTCGCCATCCCTGGATGATACTTGATCTCGCAATCGTAATCGTTCAACAATTCGACCCAATGTCTTTGTCTCATGTTCAGCTCTTTTTGGTCGAATATGTGTTGCAGACTCTTATGATCCGTAAAGATTGTACACTTTGTGCCATACAAATAATGTCTCCAGATTTTTAGCGCAAATACCACTACGCCTAGCTCCAAATCATGCGTGGTATAGTTCTTTTCATGTACCTTCAGCGGGCGCGATGCGTAAGCTATAACTTTCTGGTGTTGCATCAACACGTAACCCAAGCCTTGACGCGAAGCGTCGCAATATACCATGAAATCATCTGTTCCCTCTGGTATTGCTAAGATTGGTGCATTGCAGAGCTTGTCTTTCAGTAACTGGAATGCTTCTTCTTGTTTGATTCCCCAATCAAACTCCTTATCTTTCTGTGTGAGCGCGGTAAGAGGTTGAGCGATTTTTGAAAAATCCTCAATGAATCTTCGATAATAGCCAGCCAAACCTAAGAACTGGCGAATCTCGGTCGGCGTCTTTGGAGTCTCCCAGCTCTTTATCGCCTCGATCTTTGTGGGATCAACATGGATTCCATTTCCATTAACCACGTGTCCAAGGAATTGGACTTCACGTAGCTAAAACTCGCACTTAGAGAATTTGGCATACAACTGTTCCTTTTTCAGCAACTCCAAAATAGCTCTTAGGTGCTGTTCGTGTTCAGCCTTTCTCTTTGAATAAATCAAAATATCGTCGATGAATATAATCACAAACTTATCGAGATACGGCTTGCAAACTCTGTTCATTAGGTCCATGAAAACAGCAGGCGCGTTTGTCAACCCAAACGGCATAACTTGGAACTCGTAGTGTCCATAACGAGTTCTGAAGGCTGTCTTCAGGATGCTCTCCTCTTGTATCCTTAGCTGATGGTATCCAGATCGAAGATCGATCTTAGAGTAAAAGCTTGAACCTTGGAGCTGATCGAATAAGTCATCGATCCTTGGCAGGGGATACCTATTCTTGATAGTCAACTTGTTCAACTCCCGGTAGTCAATGCACATACGAAAACTACCGTCTTTCTTCTTAACAAATAGGACCGGAGCTCCCCAAGGTGAGAAGCTTGGTCTGATGAATCCTTTGTCTAGCAACTCTTGGAGTTGTGTCGACAATTCCTGCATCTCTGACGGTGCAAGTCTATAAGGTGCCCTAGCTACAGGCGCGGCGCCTGGAACTAAGTCTATACGGAACTCCACTTGCCTCTGGGGTGGCAATCCTGGCAAGTCCTCAGGGAAGACTTCAGGATACTCCCTTACGACAGGGATGTTTTCGATTTTCGGCTCAGCAGCTTTCTTACCCACGATGTGTGCCAGGAAGGCCGCACATCCCTTCTGTAAACACTTTCGCACTTTCAGGCAGCTGATGATTCTTAAAGGCGTATCACTCTTTTCACCATGAACCACAACCGTTTCACCATCTTCGGTTGGGATGCGAATGATCTTCTCGTGGCAGACAATTTCTGCCTTGTTACTTGATAACCAATCCATTCCTGCTACCACGTCGAAGCTTCCCAACTTGACTGGTAGTAGATCCAAAGCAAACTCACGCTCTCCCAATTCGATTACACAACCTCTGACCACTTCATTAGCTTCTACTAACTTTCCATTCGCCAATTCGATTGAGTACGGGATATCTAGTTTACTAGCGGCTAAACCAAGCATATTCTTAAACTCTAACGATACGAAGCTATAATCGGCACCAGTATCAAATAAAACGGATGCAAAGCGTTGGTTTATAGGGAACATACCAGTAACAACATTGGGATCCTGGCGCGCTTCCCTCGCTCCGATATTGAAAACCCTTCCCCGTGCTTGGTTCAATTCTGGGCAGTTCCTCTTATAGTGCCCAATGTCACCACATTTAAAACAACCCGGTCTCTGCCCGTTTCCACCTCCATTCCTAGCTTGATTGTAGTTTTGGTTACGATTCACATCACCAGCTTGATTCGCGTTGTTGCCTCGATTCCCATTTCCTCCATTATTTCCTTGAGCATGATTTCCATTACCACCACGATTATTGTTTCTATTTCCAAAACCTCCTTGGCCTCCCCGGCCAGCGTTAGCCCAACAGCTATCCTTCAAATGTCCGGTTTTTCCACAAGCTTCGCATACCCTAGGACCACACCGGCCTGAATAGTGATGCTGGCAGGTATTACACTTGCGGTGTGTACCCATATACCCTTTTCCCTTCTTTCCACCACCGGTTGTAGCTTAAACCGGTGCACTTGGTTCTCCTTTCTTGCCATCACTACTTGTGCCTTGTTTGAAGTTCGAGAATTTTCTTTTATTACCCCCGGACGACTCTACGTGAGTCTCCTTCTTCTTTTGCTCAACATCAGAAAACTTGTTTAGGCGGATAGCCTCCTCAGTAAGAGGCACGCTCAGATCAATTGCCTCAGTGATTGTTGCCGGCTTTGAAGAGGTCACCATACTTATGATTTGAGGACCTAAACCCCAAATGAAGCGCTCAATTCGCTTGAATTCTGTTGTAACCCTATAAGGAACCACGTGAGACAAGTCGTGGAATCTCTGAACATATTCCGCAATTTTCGGACCTTCCATCCTCAAATGCTAAAACTCAGTCTCCAACCTTTGAATTTCAGCGCGTGAACAATACTTTCTTCGCATGAGCTCTTTCAGCTCGTTCCATGTCATTGCGTAAGCAGCGGCTTCACCAAGAGTCTGAACTTGTAAGTTCCACCAGGACAGGGCTCCGTCCAAGAATAGCCCAGAAATGTAAGTCACTTGTTGGTCTGGAGCACACTTGCTCATTCGAAGAACAGAGTCTGTTTTCTCGACCCATCTTACAAAAGCAACAGCACCTACAGTGCCGTCGAAGTTTACGGGCTTGCAGTCTAGGAACTGCTTTTAAGTGCACCCATGTGGTGGATTGTTATTGCCGTTATTGTTAGAATTACTTCCACTAGTTCCTCCTTGTGAGGCTGTGTACTGTGCAATGGCGGCAGCTATGATTTGTTGGAGTCCTGCCTCATTGGCAGGCATGCGCGGATCGCGTTTTGGTGGCATCTTCTAAAAGATGGTTCACGTTGGTCAGGTGATAGTAAGTAAAGTGTACGTATGTAATATCAACACATAACATCTCATGTTATAAATAAATCACCCATATCGATAGCCTCTGTAATGGTTGAGGGCTTCGAGGTAGTAACCATGCCCTTGATCTGGGGTGCAAGTCCCCAAATGAATCGTTCAATCGTTTTGAACTCCGGTTTGACTAAGTAGGGGACGACCCTAGAAAAGTCATGAGATTGCTGGACGTATTCAGGAATCTCTGGTCCGTCCATTTTCAATTCCAGAACTCCACCTCAAGCTTCTGGATTCCAGCCCTAGAATTGTATTTCTTCTCCATCATTCCTTTGAGCTCGTCCCAGCTCAGTGCATAAGCAGCATCTGTGCCAAGGGTCTGAACCTGAAGGTTCCATCATGAGAGTGTGTCATCTAGAAATAACCCCGAGGTATAGGTAACACTCTGTTGGGGCGAACCGTTACTCATTCTTAGAATGGAGTCAATCTTTTCGGACCAACGAACAAATGCAACGGCGCCTCCTGTTCCATCAAAGTTCAAAGGCTTGGAGTTCAGGAACTGCTTATAGGTGCAGCCAGTTGGAGGGTAATTTCCAGTAATGCCATCGCTGTGCTTAGAGCGGAGGGCTTCATGTCGTGCATTTGCTTGTGAGATGCGTTCTTGCAGCTCGGGTTCTGTCCTTGGCAGTGTACTGGTGTCTGTGACACGTCTGGGTGGCATTCTCTTCTGTCGAAGTGGTATGAAGCGGGCTAGACAACATTTCAATTGTCTATGAGATACATAGCACCATAAGCCATCATGTAATCACCCAATTTTACACGTAAATATACTCAATGTATGAGTGGGGAAATAAATTTCTGAGCCTTCACATAGGCTTGCCAATTTGGCTTGTTGCTTGTAATAGAATGAACTCGAGGCTACATCGCCTCGCCTTGGTCATTCGTGTTTTAGTTATTTCCTGCTACATTGGTTTTCTTAGGTCTTTAGCTTTACTGGTGCGTATATTTTCCTTTAGATGGGGTTGTTCGTGTAGGGGTGTTAGAGAGTGTATTATCTCCAATTCTTTCTGAATGATACTCCTCTTCACTTGCTTAAATGTCATTTCCTCAAACGCCTCGTATGCAGGTAGGAGTGTTAGTCACGAAGTAGGCTAAGACAGGCTTCCTACTTTCTAACGTGCTAAAGCACTGATCTATGGATTGTTCTACCAGATGAAGGTGAGGACACCTATAGATTAATTTTTTGTGGTTTTCATTAGCTTGACACGCAGAGTCCACCAGGATTTCTGTGCACTACAAGTCGTTATTACGTGGGCACCCGTAATAATAAATTGTCTTGCACAGTTACCGCAATTTTCTCTCGTCCAAGCAGATGATCAATCAAGAAGCAACAGCAGGTGCATCGGCATGAACAAGTTCATGCTCCAATGCGGGGTCAGGAGCAACGCCTGGCTCAGGGGCCACAGTCGGCTCCGGATCAACAAACTCCATCTCGAAATCAGCTGGATCAACAAACATAGGGTCGACAGGGGCTACAGGATCCTCCAAGGGCTGGTCTAAGTGTATGAACTCAATGTCATGGTCTGGATCAAAACCAGGTGGAAAACAGAATCGTCCTCAATATCGCGATCAAACTCAAAGCTGTGTGCGGGAACTGGTGCAGCTGATGACGCCATATCAGGGTCGGCGTCGTGTGAGTGGTGCTGCACTCCCTGTATATGCAAAGATGCGGACGCCACAGGCTCAAATGAGTCTGGAACAGGTGACTGGGCATGAGCCTCCTCTGCAGGAGCGTCAGCAAGCAGTAGGCTATCATCAGCAACAATAGGGCCTCGCCCTCAAGTGGGTCCTCCTCTAATAGATCGACATCGTCGTCAGAGACAACGTCGGGGGGCATATCAACAACGGGATAAGCGGCAAGGGGCACAGGAGCAGGGATCACCGCGAGTGGCAAATCCCCAACAAGATGGCCATCAGCAGGCTCTGCTACGACATCAGGCAGTGCAAAGTGCTGAAAGTCGTCCTCATCTGTGCTGGTCGTATCGGAAGTGTACACCTCGTGCTCCGATGAAACTATGTCGCCTGATACTATGGTCGTGGGATCTGTAGTGTCTGACTCTCCAGTATCTGATGAAGGCATGACTTTTTGTAACACAAACACACATACGTACAACAATCAATCATATAGTCAGATAAACATATTAGTCACCAATAAGCAATCAAATAGTTCTCCTAGTCCCACTAGCCTCCCAGCCTCTCGGACTGACTCCCTAGTCCCACTAGACAATTCTCTCAGCCTCCTAGACTGACTCCCTAGTCCCACTAGATAATTCTCTCAGCCTCCCAGACTGACTCCCTAGTCCCACTAGATAATTCTCTCAGCCTCCCAGACTGACTCCCTAGTCCTACTAGATAATTCTCTCAGCCTCCCAGACTGACTCCCTAGTCCCACTAGATAATTCTCTCTGCCTCCCAGACTGAGCCATAACTAACAAATAAAATGTGCTCAACTTTTGTTTGTAAAATCGTTTTGTGACCTGGATCTGGACTTAAGTCGTATGCAATGTAAAAATGTTTTCGTGAGAGCCCTAGTGATCATAGTCTAGACTCGAGAAGGAATCCTAGTTCGATATGATCAGAGCTCTGATACCAAGCTGTCACACCCTGGCTTTGCGGAAGCGTGGGTTTATTTGGTGTGACTTCTTAATACCATAGCTTAATCACAACAAAGCTATATGAAAATAAAACCATGCAGATCATCCATTGATTTAAGTTTGAAAAATAAAATACCACAACATTGTCTTAATGCGTTGACACATACAACGGAAATTACAACCTAATAACATGAAAACATTGTTTGAAATTCACAACCACAAACTTAAAATAGACGTAGTTTAAGAACTGTGACTCGTCCAGGTAAAAGCCACAACCCCTAAACTCGGATGATCCCATAACTCTACGCAGCGTGAAAACATAGCATACCGTGCCAGATCCTTAGTTCCCTGAAATACATGTAAGTTGAAAAATCAACATAAAGTTGAGCGAGTTCATGTGAAAGTGAGTATGTAAAACCTTTAAAGTACGTCCCAATGTAAAAAGGTTTAAGTACGTCCCGAAGTAAAAATGTCCCTGGTATGTAGCAATAAGGAAAAAGAGATCACCATTGGGTTGCAAAGCCAATGATATGTGTGAAGTGATGCAGGAAGACTCAACCCTGGCGGATTTGTGCGTCGGGTACTTAGTCACCACCTGGTCCATCAAGCGGGCTCAGGAGTGGGGCTCGCTACACCCAAATAGATCTATCACTAATGTCCCTCGGTCCTACACTAAACTAGTAAAAAATATATGTAAGTCGCAAACACATGAACTTGTGGGTTATGTAAAAGTGTGTAGTAACCTTCCGGTGTTTTTAGTAGTTCTTTCTATTTTTATAAATGAAATCGGTTTCTTAAAAATCTTATTTTTAAAGAAAGTGTAAGTTTACAACTTCTTGTCAAAAATCTCAAAAATAATTCTCTGTTAAAACCTTTCGTTACACAAGTGTCTACACACTTGTTTGTTCACAAAAACACCTTTAGTTTCAGGAAAGATCCGGTTTTAAAACATGGTTTCGTCTTACACTTGGTTCTTCGAAAATACCACTTGTAGATCTTTAGATCTACTAGTTTAGAACTCCATTTTACAAGAAAAATTTCTTTTACACAAGTTCATGTTCATATGTAGTAGTGTTCATCATCTAACCACTTTCATACTTTAACATACACTAGTTCATGCTTCTTGAACATGACTTAGCCGGGTTAGATGACGATCCGAACTACTACTAGCAATCAACAATAATAAATAATCATAACAAAACTAGTTTCAAAAGTTTTACACTAACATTCATTCATTAACCACCATGTTTATCCTTTTTACTAGACTTTAAGTTTCGATTTCTAGTGTTTATGATTTTCATCCGACAAAATTCTTATTAACCACTTTAGAATAGATCAAGAAGGCGTTTAGAGTCACTTACTACTAGCTCGAGGCTAGGGAAGAAACTAGACGAAAAATAGGTGGTTAATAGCGTTGTGGTGAGGTCCTTGCGATTCCGTAAGCGCCGGGTCTCCTCGTATGAGCTCTAACTCACTTATATGTTGGTAAAATAGCAAGATCAAAAATTGAAAGTGATGTGGGTATGTGTGTGCTCTCGGCCGATCTTCAAAGAGGGAAAAAGGAATGCAAATTTTGAGTGGTGATTTGATGAAAGAGATAAGTTAACCCAAGGTCTCATTTATAATCCAATCTCACTTATCTCCAAAGTGTAATATGTCTAATAGATACTAAACTTGTAGGATTATTATAATCAACGTAGGACAAGTGGTGGGTCACACATGGTGAAACCGATCGTTTGGGGGGGGGGGGTTATAAAGTTGGATTTCAAAAGTAGTTAAGTGCTAGTTATTTATTTAGAGATTATGATTAGTTATTAGTGGGTAGTAAATTATAACGGGTGTTAGGGTATTCGGGGACCCTAACTGGCTCAGAAAAAGAAAAATAGTGTCATTGTCAATATTTTTATGTCCCGGGTTAAGTCCGGTTGTTCGGTTGGATACCAGTCCGTTAAAGTGCTAAATAATTATTTAAAGTGTCGTTAATATTATTTTTAGTGACACAATTTATTCCCAACACTTTGGAAAGTGTCTAGTAATATTTTTCCATGTTTGTGCACTTTACTAGTTAGCTTAAAAGCTGAATTTTTGTTTAAAGTGCAGAATTTTGTGTTTAAAACATATTTTTGGCACATCCGGTCACTATAACTATCACCTAGTGACGCAGTTTCACATTCCTCACCTCCCTACACTCCCTACTAGTGTAGTAATCTATTCCCGGCTCATACTGACCTCAGAGACAGTAACTGTCTGATGCTGGCTATGTCAGCATGTTTACTGGGTATCCCGTATAATGTGCTCACTGTGCTTTTGTGCATCAAGGTTGTCACTGATGTTTGTGTGTAAATAATAGAGTGACAGTAATAAAGTATGATGCATGAACATGTATGTATCAGGAATCAGTAAGCAGTTTAATCACAGTTGTAAGCAAGCACAGTAATTAAGCAGTAATAAAATATTAATTAATTCGTACGGATACCTGGTTTGGTGAGGGTTGTCACAAACACGACCCCCTGTTCACTGGACATGCCCCATGTTCGCCGGAAGATAGCTGGACATGCCCCCGTGCTTGCTGAGCACGACCCGTGCTCGCTGAGCACGACCCGTGCTTAGGCGTCTGTTTCCCAAAAACCCAATTTTTCGACCCGATTCTGAAAACTTGAAAATTTTTGGTTGAGTAGGGGCGGTTTTCTTCGAAAATGAAACCCCAAGTGCCGTTTTTCCTAAAACAAACAGTTTACCCCTTCAATTTTATCTTTTTCGGTTCAAAAACAAGGGTTTGAGGTTTTTGGTTGAAATCAGGCAAATCTACAAACAATTCAAGTTGATTTACTTCCTATAACATGCATCTATACTACTACTAACAGATCTAAGCAAAAATTTGAGGTTTGATTCGGTTCAAGTTGAAGAACCCAAGATTTTTCCCCAAATTTTTGATGTTAAACTACATGCAAGTGATTAAACTAACTAACTATGATGATACCTTGACGTTGTTGGAAGTCGGAGGAACGTGAAAATCTGGTGGAACAAGAGAGTTCTTGGGGAAACGGGGCGTGTTGAAATGAAGAAATGAAGGAAAAAGGGGTTTTACCCTCGTCAGTTGCGTGAACACGGCCCCGTGGGCGGGCAAATTTTGAAATTTTTTTTATAGTGCACGTGTGAGTGCCCTGTTTCCCGAAACTTGGCTTTAGAAATCTTACCGATTTAGAAGCTTTTCCGACGTTCGCTACTTACAAGATATGATCTTGATGCTCAAACCTTCGTTTATTCTTCGGCCGCATGTAGTGAGATTTCCTCCTCTTCATCCTCAATAAATCCTTGATAAAGCTTTAGCCGTTGGCCATTGACTTTGAATGGGATTCCATTCCGAGATTTAATCTCAATTGCATGGTGTGGAAAAATGTGGGTGATAGAAAAAGGTCCCATCCACCTAGACTTTAACTTTCCAAGAAATGATTGAAGTCGTGAATTAAACAATAGAACTTGATCTCCTACCCAAAATTCATTAGGTTTAATGTGTTTATCATGCAAATTTTTCATTCTTTCCTTATAAATTTCAGAGTTAGAGTATGCGTGATTCCTTAATTCGTCTAATTCATTTAATTGACAAAATCAATTTTTACCGGCAATTTCTATGTCTAAGTTTACGTTTTTAATTGCCAGTAGGCTTTGTGTGCTATTTCTATCGGCAAATTACAACTTTTTCCATAGACCAGCTTATATGGGGTGGTACCTATTGTTGTTTTATACGCAGTTCGAAACGCCCCTAAAGCATCGTCTAATTTATCGGCCCATTCCTTTTTATTTAACCCTACGGTTTTTTCAGTATTCTTTTTAAACCTCGATTAGTCACTTCGGCTTGTCTATTTGTTTGAGGGTGGTATGCTGTTGAGATCCGGTGATAGACCCCATATCTTGTTAAAAAAATTTCAAGTTGATGGTTACAAAAATGGGTACCTCTATCACTTATTAATGCTTTTGGAGTTTCAAAACGAGAGAATATTCATTTCAGGAAGGGCTTCGGCTTCGGCCCATTTAGACACGTAATCCACTGCCACAAGTATATATTTGTTTTCTTTTTATGGTGGGAAAGGTCCCGTAAAGTCGAGTCCCCACACATCAAAAATTTAACAAACAAGAATGCCATTTTGTGGCATTTCGTTTTTGGAAGAAATATTACCTGATCGTTGGCATGCATCACATATTTTGATAAGACTTTGGGCGTCTTTGTAAATGGTTGGCCAATAAAATCCTGAATCAAATACCTTTCGTGAGGTACTAGCGGCACCATGATGTCCTCCGTATGGACCTTCATGACAATGGCGGAGAATTCTTCTTGCTTCACTACCATGTACGCATCGACGAATAAGTTGGTCGGCACACATTTTGAAAAGATAAGGATCTTCCCAAAAATAATGCTTTACATCGGCAAATAATTTTTTTCTTTGGTGAGGTGGCCATCCTTTCGCGACTATTCCGCTAGCTAAGTAGTTAGCATAGTCGGCGTACCATGGCTCTTCTCGGTATTCCACCATTTCTAGGGACTCCGTTGGGAATTTTTCATTGATTAGCTCATCCCTAGTTGCCTCCAAAGCTGGATCTTCCAAACGGGAAAGATGATCTGCAGCGGTGTTTTCTGCTCCTCTTCTGTCTTTTAGTTCAATGTCAAATTCTTGGAGGAGTAGAATCCATCTGATTAAACGTGGTTTACCATCCTGTTTCTTAAAGAGATATCGAATGGCTGCATGATCTGTATAAACTATTGTTTTAGAAAGAACAAGATAAGAACGAAATTTATCAAAAGCAAATACTACAACTAGTAATTCTTTTTCAGTTGTTGTGTAATTTTCTGGTGCATCGTTAAGTGTTTTACTAGCGTAATATATTGGGTGAAAATGCTTATCTTTTCTTTGTCCTAAGACGGCTCCAACTACAAAGTCACTTGCATCACACATGATTTCGAATGGTAATTTCCAATCAGACTATAACAACCCTCCAAAATTATTTTTGACACCCTTAATATATTTAGAATGTCCCATACGTCTTAAAATACACCCTGTACATGAAAAATAACCTTAATAACCTCTATATAATTAAAAATAAAATAAAAACAAGATTTTAGTGTCGCTCGCGGGCCGCGAAGACTCTCTCTTCGGCTTACGCGAGGCGCGACAAGTAGGCTACGCAGCCTCACCCGGAGCTGCCACGTGGCAATATCGTGGCAAACCTACACTTGTGAGTCGATAAAGCTAGGCCCTACTACCCCTACGTCGTGGGCCGCGAAGGCTAAGCCTTCGGCTTATGCGGGGCGCGAGAAAGTGGTCGAACAGACCTATAAATAAGGGCCTTCAGTGTTCAGTTGTCGTCGCTCATTTCCCACGAATTCTCTCTCAATTCTGAATAGTATACACTATACCTGGGCATTATACCCCCCTAATTAACGAAGTTTTGCCTCGTTGTAAGTATTTTAACCCCCGGTTACGTATTAGATACGCTGCCCGATTGATCTAGTGCTTCGTAACGGCTCTCGAGGTTCTGCCAGACGTAGTCGTTGCATTTCTGTCTCGGAGAGGGTATAACTAATGTAAATATTGGGTTATTATACTAACACGTGTGCATTGTGTAATTAATAGATAATCACCAGGAAATCACAAAGGAAAACCCTAAGATAGTAATGTGAGTAATCCTCCTTTTGGTAAACTGTTTTTACAAAACATCAAATGTTTTACATTATATTTAACAGTGATTGAGTATTTGTATTCTACAATTATCGTTGGTATGTTGGGGTTTTGTATACAAAATTTGTTACTACACTGTGAGTAGTAACATGACCACAAGTCGGGTTGACAGTACCTTGGGTGGTAATTAAAGTAGATGGAAACAAATGTAATTGCAAGATCACCCTCAATACTATAAAACGGTTTTACCTGTCTTGATTAAACTGGGATTCACTCACCAGTATTTCCCACTGAAAAAATGTTTTTTAACGTGTTTCAGGTAACAAAATATGAAAGCCAAATAGAAGCCAGCTGGACAGCACTGAAGGCTTGGAAAAGTGCCTATAAAGTTACCTAAAATAAAGAGAATGTTTTATTTAAATAAAATAGGGTTTATCCCTATAAAAATGTGTGTACTGGAAACTTGGGAATTACCCATGTGTTTAATATTATAAAAGTGTGGTATTTTACTCTGATAAAATATTTCCTAACTACGGTCCTGATGTAATTTCTGCTGCCAAACTGATAAACACCGATACCACTAATGCTGGCCGTGGCCGCCCGTTCCCGGGGTATTAAGGGGATGGCGGTTGCGACAGAAGGTGGTATCAGAGCTACAGCCACTGATTCAGCCACAGAATTGTTCTGCTGACACCAAAATATTATTCAATATGTTAGGAAATAATCTACGGGATTACGTGCATATCTGTATATTATTGTTTTGTGTTATTTGACAATTTGTTAGTTTACAGTATGAGCGACCAAGGATCTTCAGACGCTTACCATCAGTTGTCCAGCTCACCTAAGGACGAAGGCACCTCTTCACAGCCTACCCCCTCGGGGTATTCGACTGATACCGAAGACGGGATATTCGTGTTTAAGGCTCAATCTGAAGAGCCATTCCCTCCCAAGAAGAGAGGATGGTTCAGCAGAGGAGCTCACGAACGTAGAAAGAGGATGAAAAAGTTACAACAACAATGAGCTTTAGCAACCGCTAATAGAGAAATGAACTCTCAGGATATGATCAATAGGAGACTAGCAAACTTCCACATCCTAGCAACCACAGCCGCTGATCCAAATCTAGAACAACTAATAGCACCCCAGCCGTTACCACTATTTCCCACACAACCAATGGAAATTGAAGCCAACCCAGAAAACCAAATCCCGGCACCTGCCTTTGACCCAGCTGAGATCCCTAGAATACCAGCACCCCATCCCTCAGACCCAGACTATGACCCATGGTTTCACGACCATGGGGATTATGAACAATACTACCCGATACTAGACGAACCCATGCCAAACCTAGCAGCCTAACCAAACCTGGATCCCCTGGACCCATATTATGATAATGATCAATTCATCAGGGAGATCCTAGAGAACCGTTACCCTTACGAAGAACGCATGCCCCAGTTCCCAGACCCAATACCAGCCCCTGCACCACCCATGAGCACTGAGAATGTGCAAGAACTCCGAACCTTTGGTGAGGAGATTTTAGAAGGAAGTGAGAGAATGAGGCAGATAGGAGACCGACACGTCTGGAAATATGACGAGCGTAATATGGACTTTTGGATGAACCCCTATCAGTAGTAGTAATAATATATATATATATATATATATATATATATATATATATATATATAGAATGAGGATCATTACAGAACACTAATTATTGCGAGAACAAAAAGAACAACACTAAATCACTAGATTTTATGATTTAAAGTTCATATTTTTTAAATTTTATATTTCCTACATTCGTATGTATATTATATATGCATGGAAAACCTTATATTTTTACCTATACTTAGCCTACATACATGTAGGTAATTTAACCTACACAGAATGCACATATGTGTAGGTTATATAAAAAAATGAAAATTTTTCATATTTTGTTTTAAATTCTTGTGTGAGAAACAATAAATCTTCCATTTGTAACATTTCCCTTTACTTTTTAGGTTTTTAGGATTGAAAAAATGGGTGATTTATTTTGTTCTGCGTGTTCTCGCAATAATTAGTGTTCTGCATAGAATATATATATATATATATATATATATATATATATATGTGTGTGTGTGTGTGTGTGTTTGAAAAAAAATATCTAGACAACAGCTACAGATGCATAATAGTATTGTAATTTTAGATTTCAGTTCCAGTTTGTACTAGACGCATAATATATAAAATAGAGTAAAAGGTCGCAATGTTCGACGATTTTGACCAATATGCGTGTTTTGTGATTGTTTGCATTAAATATTATTTTGTAATATTAATATGTGGCAAATGTTTAAAACTCAGATGGACAACGAAGTGAACCAGAAAAACCAGAATAATGATAACCTGAATAACAATAATAATGGAAACCAAGTGGATAACAGTGTCGTCCAACACATAGTGGCACAAGGGATTATAGATGCAATGCCATATATTATCAAAACAGTTAAGGAAGCGGATAATAAAAGTAATAATGGCAGTAAACGACCTACTGAACCAGAACAAAGCGTAAACAATGGACCCATACTTCAAGTGACCATTCCCAAAAGAAGAAGAACCATGTCTTATGGTTTTTCTTATAAAGAATTCTGGTCTTGTAAACCAATAGAATTCTCGGGCAATGAAGAACCCATTGCAGGTCTACGCTGGATAGAAAAGACTGAGGCAGTCTTGAAAATAAGCAAGTGCGCAGAAGAGGATAAGATAATGTTTGCCTCCAATCTGTTTAAGAACTCAGCCTTAGAATGGTGGAACACTGTCCTCCAGTCTAGGGGAAGTGATAGAGTTTACAATATCGAATGGGAGGAATTTAAGAATATGGTGGAAAAGAAATTATGTCCCCCTAATGAAAAGGAACAGATAGCAAATAAGTTCTTAAACCTTAGAATGACTGGAGTGGATAGTAAGGGTTACACTACTACTTTCTTTAAATATGCTAGAATAGTGCCAACCGTTGCATCACCAGAACCAGTATTAATCTCCCGTTACATATGGGGATTAATTAGTGAGATTAGGCATGTAGTCAAGGCAGCTAGACCCGAAACTATAGAAGAAGCTGTAGAACTAGCAAACACCTTGACTGATGAATTAGTGCGTACACGAGAAGAGGACCAGAGGAAGAACCTAGCTCAAAGGCTTACCCAGGAATTTCGCTACGGTAATTCCAACCGTTGGAAAAATGTAGGTTCTACCTCTGCACCTTACTGTAAGGCCTGCAAGAAGAAGCTTTCGGGAAGATGCTCCACTTACTGCAATTTCTGCAAGATACCAGGACACAAGGAAGAAGATTGTAGGAAGAAACCTAGTAATGGAGTGTGCTTCAACTGTGGAGAAAAAGGTCACATCAAGCCACACTGTCCGAAACTACCTCCAACCATGAACAACAAGAATACTAAAAATGCTAGAGCATTTGTTCTGACTGTAGAAGAAGCCAAAATGATTCCAGACGTGATTACCAGTACATTTTTAGTTAATGATGTTTTTGCTAAAGTATTATTTGACTCTGGTGCGAACCAAAGTTTTATTAATACTTCATTTTGCAAACTTCTCAATCAACCATTAACTAAACTCCCATAAGAATGTGTAGTAGAGACAGCAAATGGGGAAACCATTAAGATTACCGAAATCTTGCAGGGAGCAAGAATAGACTTTTTAAATAAAAAGTTTATTGCAAACCTTTATCCAATGAAACTTGCAGGATTTGATGTTGTATTAGGAATGGATTGGTTAATAGCCAATAAAGCCAGTATTTTATGTGATCAAAAGTCAATCCAATTAAATTCACCAAAAGGTGAGAAGATCACAATTAAAGGAGATAAGCCATCTAGATCTACGAAATTTATCTATGTAATGAAAACAACCAGTTGTGTAAGAAAAAGGATCCCTATTGTATTTGATTTCCACAATCATTAACACTAAAGGAAAGGAATTGAAAGATATTCCTGTAGCATCTCAATTTTCAGATGTGTTTCCCAAAGAGCTACCAGGACTACCGCCAGACAGGGAAGTTGAATTTAGAACCCATCTGTTACCAGGGACAACACCAATTTCCAAAGCACCCTACCGCTTGGCACCAGCAGAAATGCAAGAGTTAAAGAAACAGTTAGATGAACTATTGGAGAAAGGATTCATACAGCCAAGTTCATCGCCATGGGGAGCGCCCATCTTATTCGTTAAAAAGAAAGACGGGTTAATGCGAATGTGCATTGATTACCGTGAATTGAATAAAGTCACGATTAAAAATCGGTACCCATTACCGAGAATCGATGATCTGTTCGATCAACTGCAAGGAGCACGATTTTTCTCTAAGATCGATTTACGCTAAGGATATCATCAATTAAAGGTACAGGAAGAGGACATTCCTTAGACCATTTTCAGAGTAAGGTACGACCATTACCAATTTACTGTTATGCCATTTGGTTTAACCAATGCTCCAGCCGCATTTATGGACATGATAAACCGAATATGTAAGCCATATTTGGATAAATTCATAATTGTTTTTATAGATGATATTCTTATTTATTCTAAGAGTAAAGAGGAACATGCAGCGCATCTACATGCACTCCTAAATTTGCTGAGAAAAGAAAATCTTTATGCCAAGTTTTCAAAATGCGAATTTTGGTTAGAACAGGTACAGTTTCTTAGACATTTAGTTAACCATGAAGGAATTCATGTGGATCCTGCAAAGATTGAGGCGATTACTAAATGGAAAACCCCTGAGTCACCAACCGAGGTTAGAAGTTTTCTAGGATTGGCCGGTTATTATAGAAGATTTATTCGAGATTTTTCTTGAATAGCCATTCCCTTAACTAAGCTAACCTGTAAATCTGTTAAGTTTGAATGGGGACCAAAACAAGAAGAAGCCTTTAGAATTCTTAAGCAGAGATTAACCAACGCACCCATACTAGCGTTACTAGAAGGAACAGAAGATTTTGTAGTCTATTGTGACCCTTCTAAGTTAGGTTATGGATGTGTGTTAATGCAACGTCAAAAGGTTATAGCCTACGCATCTAGACAACTTAAGAATCATGAAGAGAATTATTCAACCCATGATTTGGAATTAGGAGCTATAATTTTTGCCCTAAAAATTTGGAGACATTACCTTTATGGTAGTAACTTTTCCATTTTTACTGATCATAAGAGTTTAAGGTATATTTTGTCACACCCTGACTTTTGCGGAAGCGTGATTATGTGTGACTTGCTTAATATCATTGCATTCAACCATAACAAACAACTATATGATAAAACTAAAGATGATCATCCATTTCATAAGTTCAAATAAACTCAGGCTTTGAAAGATGTGTCTTATCTAAGATAAGACACACTATCCAAACCCTTAAACTTCGTGTTGGATCGTTGTTTGACCCGACTGAGTCGTTCAGAAGAGTTTTACATCCAGTTTAAAGGCGGAATCAGTAAACCGGATACGAAAACAGCTTGTAATCTTTAATCTGTTGCTTGTATTGATAATAACAATGTTTACAACCTGAACAGAAATTGGCAGCACTTCGATACAGTTCTGAAAGTCGCGTACCAAGTGAAATGACAACAACCCTATATATAGGCATGTAGATTTCGCTTGAACTGGCCTGAAGCAAAATCTCCTGAAGCGAAATCAAGTCATGTTGATTTCGCTTGAACTGATTTCAAGCAAAATCTTCATGTTAAACATATCTAAATCCTAATTAAAACCCTGTTGTGTGTACATTCAACCTATCTAGACACAAGACTTGATTATGACGTAATCAACAGACATATAGTGCACCAACAGACTCCCCCTTGGATGTTGATGAAGTCTTTGGCTTCAAGTCTTTGTCTTCATCATTCTTCACACCTTGTAAACACTTTCCTCTATGTTTATCTTCAACTCAGACTCCCCCTTTCACAGACTCCCCCTCTCGATATGCTAGAATCTGAGATATCTGATTCAAGCTTTATCATTTAGCTTCCGTGGGAATTCCTAAAACCTGCAATCACTCATCCAACTATAAGTAATAACATTTTCATGATATCAATCAATCTTCTTTAGTCTACTCCCCCTATCAACATACTTTACTGATATGGCAGTGTTAAAGAATCCAACTCCCTCACAATTAATCATCCAAGTCCAAATTAATGACCTTGGAGATATCACAAACTATTTTTGAAATTTTTTAATTTAAATCAAGTTTCAAATTAATGAACTTGTTTTATTTTCAGAAACACAATCAGCATACTTAGATTTTGAAACTCAACACTCAGACATCAGTTGTCAAAAATAAAGCAGAATCAAAATCTTTTTGTATTTTCTGAAAACATAAAGCTGTAAAGAAATATGTACAAACATATTTACAGATAATATTTTTGTTTTGAGTATGCGTCAGAGGATCATATCAGTTTATGACAAGTCACAAATACCGTTGAGCTTAATTTCACACTCAGACTTAAACAATTCACCTTGATTGTCGATATACTGATCCATCTTAAATTCTCACACAAATTTCAATTTACTCAGGATACGATTTAGATGAATTAAGAACTTAGATCATTCATGTGTCCCACCTCTTGAATATACTCCCGTATCCAGAATCTCAATAATCAGTCTTACAGGTGAGAATACTACAATGATATCTGTATATAATTTAGGTATGCGAGGGCTGAGGGATCTCAGATCGATACTTCCGTATACGCAGAGAGATATCAGCTTCGACTTTTCGGTGTGTCCCCTTTAGAGGATCTTTTTGCTTACAACAGCAGCATATATCAATTTAATTGTTTCAGCATGCTGAGGGTTTAATGCTGTGTTTCAAGCATTCCAGCAAGTATTAGCCAGGGACTAGGTCAGAACTACCGTTCAGCAGAAGTCCCGGAATAATACCCCAGATATCATAGAGTATAAAGACCTAGTATATCAGATTAAGAAACCTTTCAAACGAGATTTCAGGGGTTACCTATATATCCAAGTAGTGTTCCCCACGAATTCACAAGTTTGAATTTAGGTTTATATCCCGAATAAATCTACTAAATGTGCGAAAACCTATCGACACATCATCAGTAAGATTGTTTAACTCTTTTATACTTTCCATTTCTTTAGCGTACTGTAACTGTCTACTGATGTACTATCATTTCCTCTTTTTACGCAAAAACTCAATTTTTGAATTTTATCATTTTTTTTACTTTTTCAAATTTTCAAATGTTTTTGTATTTTCTAACAATATTACTCCCCCTAAAATGCAAAATCATATAAAGAAAATTTGACAACCAACACTGATAGCTTTGTCTCGCCATCCATTTTCTGCATCTCATGCTCTGTTTTGCAGAAAATATAACATACCCCCATGATTTACAACACATTGATCTTAACAGTTTGAAAACCGTTTTTCAATCTGATGAAAGTAATCATGTGTGTTCAGCCGTGAGGGTTTCGGCATACTCAATCAACATACATTCAAACAAAATTAAAAACAACATATTTTTGGTTTTTCAAATTTTAACAAACTAAAAACATATTTTTGATTTTTAATTTTTCAATTTTTTAGGATTTTGAAAATATTGTTTATTTATATAAAAAAAAATCAAACTAAACTCCCTGTTCAACCAAACCAGGGTCCTGCAACCTCTTCCTGTGCCAGGTTGCTCCAACTACCATTCTCATAGTCTTCAGCTCCGTTGAGCACCTGCACATTCAAACTTTATCAATCATTTGAACAACTTAGCCCAGGTCTGTTGGACCTTAGGTATTTCAATACAATAATGTTCATTCAATTTCGGAAACTCTTTGTCATTTAAAACTTGTTCAACTTTGACTTCAATTTTCTCATCTTTTTCCAACGTCACTTGTTTCTTAACACTCCACATTTGACCTTCCGGAGTACCTCTTTTGTAAAAATTTGTCTCTTTTTGAACCTTTTGATTTTGAACAACATTTTTAGGTTTCCAAAACTCTTGAGGTTTTGTCATATCAACAGATTTTCTCCAACTCTGTGTTGTTCTCAATCTGGGTGTGTGAGAATTCCAGGTCTGTCTTGAATCGGACCTGTTCAGGTTTGAGTTCCAATTTTGATTTGAAGCAAACTTGTTTGTATTGTACCTCCAAGTTTGTTTCGAATCAAATCTGGTTGACCTTGATTTCACATCCTCAGATTTCTGTTTTTCAACATCAACAGGCTTTGGATTTGGACACTTTCGTGAAACATGTCCAATTTGATCACATTTAAAACACACTTTCTTTGAAACATCCTTGGCCTGTTGTTGTTTCTTTTTCATAACATCAAACTCCTCATTAGACTGTTGTCCAATTTTGAGTTTTTCCTCTTCTTTCAAGCTTTTCCCTTGAACAAAATTCATCTTTTGTTGCAAATCCTGTTTTTCACTTTGATTCCAATTCCGTTTCTTTTTATAACCCAAACCAGCCTTCATGTTTTTCTTCTTAAAACCAGGTTTGTTATAAAAAGATTTATGATCTTTACCAGCAAACTTTGGAATCTCAGACTTCTCAATCTCAACCATTTTGAAAACTTGATTGACCTTTTCTGAAATCACATTCTGAATCGGGAAAACAACATCTAAAAATAGTTTGTCCGATCCAATCATGGTATAAACCAATCCTTTTGAATCATCATTCAAATTTTTTTCAGATTTTGTGTTTTTCGAATAACCATCATAAAAATTTCCTTCATCTTCATCCTGTGATTCAGACTTACCTTTTGTAGACTCATCTTTCAAAACACTTTCAACAACCTTACTTACCACCTCTGAATCATTAGCGTCATCAGATTTGGAGTAAGTCACATCGATACTTTCAGGTAACTGGTCAGCTATGTTCAAACCCTTTGCCACCTTTTCCTCATCATAAAAAGTATAATTGTTTCTCAATGGTGGTGGTACCTGATGAAATTCTGAACCAATACCCTTTTTGCAATTTTCAGTATCTTTGTCATCTGGTGTGATGTTGAAAATGCGTTCGAGAATGTACGAAGAGTTATGATAACTTTGAAGTTTTGTAACAACCTTTTCTTTTTCAGCCAAGACTTGTTTAAGATTTGCAATTTCATCAACACATTTGTTTAATTCAATTTGTTTTCCTTTAAACTGTCTTTCATACATTTCTTTAGTTATTAAAGTTTCAGACAGTCTTTGATCAAAACTTTTGACTTGGCTCTTCAAAGTATCATAAGCTTCTTGTACTCTCTGACTCGACCACTTTAAAGAATCATACTGTTTTTGTAAATCTTGAAATTTAGATTCTTTTTCAACACAATCGACACATTTTGTAGAACACATTTGTCTATAAACATCATTATCCTTTTCAAGACCTTGACATTTCTGTGTCAATTTTTCAACTTTTAGTTTCAAAATTTCTTCTTTTTCAATCATTTCTTTACATTTCATTTTGAAAACATTTTCAAGTTTGCTTGTTTCAATATCTTTTGTTTTTATGATGCCATCTTTTTCAGTACAGGCTTTGCACATTTCTATGCAATTCCTGCACTTGTTTTCTTTTTCATCAACCATTTCAACATTAGATAAATCAGAAGATTTTCTAACCTCAGTCTCATTCAGCACCGGTTCTTCTGATTCAGTTTTCTTATCTTCCTCCTTTTCTTCTTTCTGAGCTTCTTCATTCTTCTGTTCTTCTCCAGCTCTCTGTTCCTCTCCAGTAAGCTTTGCAACAGTCTTCACTTCTTCAATCATCTTCTTCAGTTCTTCTTCTTTTCTCTTCTTCATCTCTACCACCTTCGGAAGACTTGCTTCAAAAACTTCTCTTAACTTGATCATCAAATTTGGCAAATAGCTTTTATCAGAAAGCCTTCTTGTGTTGAAAGTGCCCTCACTTGGAAACACATTAGTTACAGCATCAAAATCCACTTTTGATGGATCAACTACTGGATTACCCTGTGGATCCATGTAACACTCTAACTCTTCATTCCATCTTTTAGCTCTCTGGGCTTCTTTGAATGGTTCATTCAATTTGCCAATCTCCCATCTTGCACTGTCTCTTCTCCACCATCTATCATGATCATCATTTGCAACAAATGCATAACCAACTGCATCTTCTTCAGTTAGAACCTCTTGACTCCAGTCATACCCTTCATCATCATATATAACTGCAAGAGCCCTTGATTTTTCTTCTGGTTGCTTTAATCTTCGTGGCTCAGACTTGTTCTGATGATAAATCGCCTTCCTGTAGTAATCTTCATTGAATGGATTTTCAGAATCATCAGCAGCATACGCATTTCTACACTCGCGCTTAAAGTGACCTCTTTGTTTGCATTTGAAGCATGTCACCTTGGATTTATCAAATCCCAATTTGGTAGATGGTCCACCAATTGACTTTCTCCCCGTGATCTCCATGAACCGCTGTGCTCGACGAACCGCACTGGCCATGCACCATCTGATATCCATTAGTTCCATCTCTTCGGGGTCTAATTGATCATAATCTTCTTTCGTCAAATTGGTATTGCCAATCTTCCCTGCAACGAGGCTTTCATACGATTCAAGTACAGATGCCAAGAAAACCATCTGTTGTTTTGCCGACTCTTCGCTGAAATTCTGCCCATTCTTCAGATCCACTGCGATGTTACACTGAAACAAATTCTTTGAAGCAGATTGGTTTGAAGTGTTTGAAGAAGATCCACTGTGAAAACCACTGTGAAAACTTTCATTGTTCACTGAACTTGAACTTTCTGCAGAAAATGCTGTTCTTGGTGACCCAGCCTGCGGTACTCTGTAGTAAAGCTCTACATTCTGCTGATAAGCTGGATTGTTGACTTTAGATCTCTTTATCTCCAGCTCATGACTTTCAAGTTTTTCAATCAGCATATCCAATTTCAAATCTTCAGGCTTGATTGTATTTTTCACCATTAGAGCGAAGTATTGCCACTCTTGATCATTTGGCAATGAATCAAACAGTTTATCCACCAGCTCCTCTTCAGAAGGTAAGATTTGATGTCTGATCAGCTCCACTTTCAGATGTCCGAATCTCTCAATCATTTTACAAACAGATTCATTTTTCATACAATTGAATAAATCAAACTCTTTACGCAACAATTTCTTTTTGTTTTTAACAATTTCATTACTTCCTACACATTTTCTTTCTAACACTTCCCACAAATTCTTTGAAGTCTTTTCTTGTTCGAGCAATGAAATAATATCCTCTCTTACTGACTGTTTGATCAATGTTATCATTCTATGTTCAGCCACAACATTTTTTATATCTTTTTCTGAAAAATCTTTTGCATCTATTAACTCTCCTCCTTCTTTTACTGGTGCAACATATTCATCTGTCAATTTTAGCCAGCTTTCAGTAGCAAAAGCTTTTACCCAACCCTCAAATCTATTTTTCCACCAGTGATAATCTTCCACTTTCATTAGCTTTGGTGGCTTTTGTTGACTTCCGTACATGTTTTCAAACTTCAAATTCTCCGAAATCTCTTTTGAATATTCTTTCATCTCAGATCTTCTATCTGACGATTCGGAAGTGAACGCGTACATATCACTAAACGGGTTTATGAAATTATCATCCATCGTGAGCGTACCTGAACAGAAAAATCAGTCAAACACTTAGAAATTTTCAAAATTTTGAAACTTCAGCAACTTCAAACGAAACAGCTCAATAAACCACTATTCAAGCGAAATCTGATATTAAGTGTTTTCAAGCGAAAACAACTATTTCGCTTCAGCTGATTGTAACCTTCAAGCGAAATTTCAAATGATCTATTTCGCTTCAACTAATCAAACCTTCAACGAAATCTGATATAACAGTTTCGCTTCAACTGTTCAAGCGAAAACCACTATTTCGCTTCAGGAAGTCTGTTTCGCTTCAGAGTTTCAAGCGAAATCGTCCAAACAGTCTGATTTGAAGGGAAATCAACCTGTAACCTTCGAATATTTTCAAGCGAAATCTTGTTTTAGGTCAATTTTAACATGTTTTAGTCTGAATTTAAGTCCGAAACTTTGTAGGCTTTGATAAAACTCAGTTTTACACGTAATACTCGAAAATTAGACCATTTCGACCGTTGGAACTTTTTCAGAACTGAAAAACTTAAAAAGAAATGAGTAGAAAGAAGATAATCCGGTAGAATCAAGCTGTAGTAATGTGAACTCCTCGTCCTGAGCTCTGATACCACTTGTTGGATCGTTGTTTGACCCGACTGAGTCGTTCAGAAGAGTTTTACATCCAGTTTAAAGGCGGAATCAGTAAACCGGATACGAAAACAGCTTGTAATCTTTAATCTGTTGCTTGTATTGATAATAACAATGTTTACAACCTGAACAGAAATTGGCAGCACTTCGATACAGTTCTGAAAGTCGCGTACCAAGTGAAATGACAACAACCCTATATATAGGCATGTAGATTTCGCTTGAACTGGCCTGAAGCGAAATCTCCTGAAGCGAAATCAAGTCATGTTGATTTCGCTTGAACTGATTTCAAGCGAAATCTTCATGTTAAACATATCTAAATCCTAATTAAAACCCTGTTGTGTGTACATTCAACCTATCTAGACACAAGACTTGATTATGACGTAATCAACAGACATATAGTGCACCAACACTTCGGATGACATCTTTTATTCCCAACCTTTCTTGAAACATCCAAACGCCCGCCAGATCCTCACTTAATTCCCTGAAATACATGTAGTTTGAAAACATCAACAAAAGTTGAGCGAGTTCATGTGTTTGTATATGTGCACGAATAAACCTTTGAAATCTTTGTTAGTATATATGTTTGTAAACCCTGGTATGAACGCAAAAAAGTAAAACAAAGAACAAATCGATTAATGGTTTGCAAGGCCATTAATATGTGTGCCGTGATGCAGGAAGGCTCAAACTTAGCAGATTTGCACCGGGCTTTCGGCTGTAAGACATAGTCACCTCATGGGCCAAACCCTGGTCCACATGGGCGGGGCTCGCTACACCTAAATAGATCTATCACTCATGTCCCTCGGTCCTACAGCGAGGATTAATGGTCTTAAGCGTTATACCCACCACTCACATGATCTAGCAGTACCTTTCCTTAGCTAACCATACCACATATAATCGTTTGTAAACAGTTTGTAACATGTACTTCACCCCCGAAGTTATAAAACAAAAACATTTAAAGAAAAGGGGGACATGAACTCACAGTCTTGCGTTCTTCGTAATCAACTGTAACTCAAAGCTCCTTCTGATGTACACGACTACCTATAACGTACTATGATCTATTAGACGAGTGGGTCATGCCTTGACTTAGTATTAATTAGTGTCTTTGAGTTACGTTTTATTTATGTCTTTAATATTATTCCAAGTTATATAATTATTTGTTAAAATAATAAATATCTTAACTTATGTTATATTTATTTCATTTTGGAATAATTGTTAAAATAATATATTTTAACTTGTCACCTTTCTGTATTTGTAGGATCGGGATTCGATCAAACGAGTCGTTCAGAAGAGTTCTCGATCAATACAAAAGGCGGAATCAGACGTATTGATGTTATAGCAGCTAGATTTGCACGTAGAATCACTTTAAATGTCGATTGTATTGATTTGACAAAGTTACACGAGCTGGCGACACTTCGGCAGAGCTTCGCTACCGGAATCCAAAAGTTCTAAATGAAGACCCAAGACCACATATATAGGAGATGCCAGACCCCACGAACTGGCCAGACCCCACGAACTTGACAGAAAGCATAAACTTGCCAGAAAGGATGAACTTGCCATAAAGCATGAACTTGGTCACCTCGTGCGAGGTGGCCTAGCCACGTCGTGAGGGGTGGTTGATTCAGGTCTGTTTCCCATTTCTCTCGTACAACGTGTCCTGGTCTATCTATTCTAGTTACATGACTCGATACAAGACGAAGTCAACAGACATATGCACTAACAAACTCCCCCTTGGATGATGACGAGTCTTCAGTGTGTCGAGTCTTCCGTCTTGATCAGTCTTCTCGCTCTCTCCAAAGTATTCTTCATTGTACGCATCTTTATCAAACTCTCTCTTACTCTTCCAGAATCTCTGTAGGACCGATTTGACCGATCAAATGAGTCAATTTGAGCTAATATACACTATTTAAGTGGCGGAAACACTTAAACAGATTAGAATCAAAGAGAATGGAGTAGAAAATAGAAGAATATCACTTTAAACACTGTTTCTCATTAATAATTCTTAGAAAAAAAACCGGCAGCGTAACAGTTACAACTTGAAGGATCAGTACCAAATGAGAAACAAACAACACCTATATATAGGCTGTCTTGTTCGCTTGAAAATGTCATGTCCATTTCAAGCGAACATGCAACTTGCTAGTTCGCTTGAAATGACAACATATCATTTCAAGCGACCAGACATGTAAAACTTCATAAAATTACAATCTAACCCCTGTTCTATACATAACTTGACATATTAGACCCCTAGACTTAAGACGTAGGCTTTAGACATCATGTACTAACAAACTCCCCCTTGGATACAGCCGGAGTCTTCAGTCTTGGTCTTCACAGGGACTTGAATGTTTCTTCACGAGGCTTAGGCTTCTTCAGTAACATTTTTCTAAGCTTCTCATTCTCTTTCGCAATTTTCAATCTTTCTGCTTCCTACTCTCTCATATACTTGCCTCGCAACATACGATCTCGTTCTTCACGTTCTTTCTTTTCCTTTGCAGCTTTCAACTTTACTTTTTCTTCAAGCTTCCACCACTTTGAGTTCCATTTGTTATCAGCATTAATGCCCTTTTGAAAACAAATAGAAACTACTTTCTGAAATTGCATTGCCTGCTCTCTGTCTTCAGCTTGAAAATGTATCTTGTTGATGAATAAACATTCAATATCCTTAGCTGGACAGTTCACCAGCCACATAGGATCATAGACAAATATATTTCTGATTTCATTCCCTGCTCGGTAAGTAATCACTGCTTCAGTTGATATGCAGCTATACACCCAATCCAGAAAACCTTTATAAAAATCTTGCTCCATCTTTGGTACTGGTATGATCTTCATGGTTCGTGGCTTCTTTATATTCAAGATTGTTTCTTCGTTACCAGTTTCAGGATTGATTCTTCTCTCCTTCTTTGGATAATGCGGTTGCCAATGCCTGAACTCTCTCAAAGCCTCAAACTTTATCATTCCCCATACTGCCAAATCATTTTTTTCTAACAGGATACCCCAAAGTTCGTCCTTGAGATAATTCGTCCACATCCCACCATGGAAGTGACATAACATCATATAACTTTTCAAAGTACTGAACACCACATTCTCTCCTGATTGCATATGCATTAACTTGAGGTAGAAAACCCCAACTAATGATATCACCCATCGAAATACTTTTATCTCTTTGATAAAACTTCAAGGGATGTTTAAACTTCCTTTCATGAGACTGTCTGAACCACTTTTTGCGTTCTTCTTTCAAAGGATCTTTTGTGGTTCCATCGAAGTTCTTATCTTTCAGAATTTCTTCAACTTTCCTCATCAGTTCATCTCTATTTTCTTGAGTGAAGAATTCCATCAACGTTGGAAATTCAGAAGTATCAACATTTTCAGTTTCTTCATCAGTACAATCTTCTACTTCAACACGATCATAGAGATCTGCATCTTCCACATACTTATACTGATATTCAACTTTTTGATTCACATCAAACGCATTTAACTCTTCTACAAAATCATACTGAACTTCATTTTCTTTCACATTGAACATCTTTAAAACTTCATCTAACGTGTAAGTACGTATGATCTCCCCTTCTTCAACTTCAGGTTCGATGCGCAAGATCAGCTTTTCAACAGCTTCAACATTTTGATCACCATCAGACTCCCCCTTTCCAGTTACATCCTCTGTTTCTTCATTCACTGCATCATTCATTAGATCATCCACAGTTTGTTCTTTAGACGTTTCAGTAACCGGAATCCCTGTTGCACCTTGATCATCATCATTGTCATCTTTGTTAGAACTACTTGCAGAATACACTTTCTCATCATCGTCATCATCATGATCATCTTCATCCTCTTCATCATCACTTTCTTTCTCACAAATAGCAGGAATCAAAGAAATTGGTTGAGGATCTTCAACAGGAACTACTGCTAACACTATAGCTCTTTCCTCTGATGTACCTTCAGGTTCCTTTCCTTTCTTTTGCATATCAGCATCTAAAGAAGCTTGCTTCTGAGCTCTAACTTCTTCAATATCAATTTCATCAAACTGCTGCTCAACAGTCTTACCAAGTATCTTTTCTAGCACTCTATTTAACATATAATTTTCATGTTCACTTCGTGCCTTGAATGCTTCTAATTCTTTGTTCTTGAGCTCAAAGTACTTGTTCTGCTCATCTTTACGCTTCTTTTCTTCCATAAGCTCTGCTATTTGAACTTTTATAATATCAATCTCCGCTTCATCAGCTTCGATCTTTTCAATAGAGCTGCATTTTGAGCTTCAACTGTCTTCACATGTTTAACCAGCTTCTTGTTCTCAGCTATCACTGCTTCCACATTTTTCAACTGAACATTGCTCACAAAATATAAGTCTCCAATATCATCAAGCCCAATATTCATGTTCGGAGGAATAGATGGAAAACTTTTGGACCCCGAAGAACCAGGTGTTGGTTGGATGATAGGTTGTGAGGGTGGTGGTGTTTGAAATATTCGTTGTGAAGAAGTTATTGGTTGTTCTTGATGTGGTGGTGATAAATGTAATGATGAAAGATGGATTGGTGGTGTGGGTTGTTTTGGTGGTGTTTGATGAGATGGTGATTGAATAGGTGATTGATGTGGTATAGGTTCAGGTGGTGGTGATGGTGGTTTACTGACTTCTTGAATAGGTTTCTGGCCCATTAAGATCTTAACCCTCTTTGGTTTCTTCGGAGTTTGCACAAGCTTTCTCACAACTCCTTTCTTTTTACCTTTTGAGCTAATTTGAGATGCAACTTCTTCTTGTGAAGGTACGTACGGCTCATCATCATCTTTTCTACTTCTCTTCTCTTTTTGCTTTGCCTCAGATACTACAATCTTGTAGCGTTCAGTTTCATCAATATCATCATCAGAAGAAGTAGTATCTTTGTCAACGTCATCACTTTGAGCACCTTCAGCAACTTGTTCTTTCTCCTGCGCATTGAAAATTTTCAAATCTTTCAACAATTTTTGAGAATTAGGAGATAGACCAACATCAACTCCAATATTGGCTTCAGCTATAGTCTCAGCTTCAGCTTCTTTCTCAACCTCGGCTTCTTCATCAGATTCATCAATCAACAATGTTTTAGGAGTTTTCTTTTGCTTTTTCTTCGGTTGTGAAGACGAACCCTCGCCAAGTTGCACTTTTGGAGTCACTTTTCTGCTTCTCTTTTTTTGTTCCTTCACAAACCATTCATTACGAATAGACTTGAATTCTTGAAGAACTTCTAACTCATTAGCATAACTAGCTTCCTTCATTTCTTCTTCATTTCTCCAGTTCTGGTGTTCAACTGGATCTGGATCCTGATAATTTTTATCTTTGATAGCACCAAAGAATTCAACTTGACCTTTCGGCTCAGGAAGATTTGAATGATATCGTATTAATGCCTTCACTGAATCATTATCCATGTGGGAGAGAACCAACAAATCTTTGTCTACATATCGAACAATTTCTGGATAAACGTGATCGATCATCATCTGAATGAACCTTGGATATAACCAAGTCTTTCTCTTCAACGTCACTTCATCAACTAAATAATGAAATACAACACGTGAAAAATTGTATTTTTGTTCAGTACTAGAGCAATAACCATATTCATGTGATAGTCACGCATTGCATCATAACTTCCTTTCTGATGACTTAAAGCTTGTAATACACAATGAATTAGAAACTTGAAAGGCTTTGTAAACTTCGACTTTAGATAATTTCCAGTGTTCAAAGCTCCTGTGTATCCCATTCTCAACAAACAACCTTTCACCATTCTTTCCGGGAATTTTGTTGGAGAGTTCTCATCATCCGGAAAATTCAATATTTCACGCACATAAGCTTCTGAGATAAGAATTGTTTTGTTATCATCATTAACTTTGACCAATGAACTGATTACTTTTCCAGCTTCATCATAAGTTGCATGTTTCCAGAAACGCATAATGTGAGATTCAAAAACCAAACGTTTGTCTGTCAAGGCTTTCTGTATAGGCACTCTTTTCATAAACTCCAGTATGCTTCTAAATTCTGACAACTTCGGAGCCATTGCTTCATCAAGTTCACAACAAACATTGTGTTGTGCATTGAACTTCAATTTTGATGGCTGAAACATAACAACAAACAAGCATATCAATTACTTTGAAAGGTTTCATTAAAAAAATATCATTCAAGCAGTCACACAAACAATTCTGTTCAAGCGATATGCCTTTCAATCAAACACAGACAGATAGTGCAATTCAAGCGGTCATACAAGAAGTAGTTCATTTCAAGCGGTCAAAGACCTAGACTGTTCGCTTGAAACTGTCAAAATTCTCCAAAAATTTCTCAGTCCAAATGTTTAAAAAAAAATTTTACATGGATAAGTTCTATGTATGATTCTGATTCCAATGATACCATTTTCATCAAATTTGACCCATTCAACAACCCTAGATCTGGGTTTAAAAAACTGTTCATCGGACAAATGTATACAAACACTTAGATCTGTTTCAATCAAACATCAAACATCAAACAACAATCTACACTTAATTCCGACCATAACCATGTGTTTTAATCTAATTCTAGATCAAGATTTAACCCTAAATCTATGAATACATAAACAGGTTATCACCGACACTTCAAAAACATAAAATTTGGTCTAAATCAGTGCAATTACTTACATTCACCATGTTTGTAGTTGAGTAATCCAACTAAAAACACAAGATTTAGGTGAATTTGGGGAGAGTAACGACACAAAATCGATGATTTTGATTGATCGCTTGAAATCGCCTCAGAGAACTTTGAAGCGGACAGACACACATTAGCATCTCAAGCGAACAACCTATCCTATTTATAGATAAAGTCTACTCGCTTGAAAATGCACATGTGATTTCAAGCGGTCAAACACTCAAGCGAACAGAACCTTTTGAAGCGGACAGAGTGATTTCAAGCGTACAAGCACTTTAAAAATTTTAATTTTTTGATTTTTCTGAATTTTACCGACACACTCAGTCAACCAAGTCCAAGTTAATGACCTTGGTCAACTATTTAGTCTGCCAAGTCCAAATTAATGACCCTGGCTGACCAAATTATGAAGAATGCTGTCTTTTGAAACTGAACTTAAGTTCAAGTTAATGAACTTTTGTACATTAAATCAATTACCGATCATTTTCACAATCAACTGCTTTCCCAACCCTCAAGATCCGACATTTTTAACACATAAGACTTTGATCATCCAATCCCCAACATCCGTTGTCTAAAATAAGATGGAAAAATAAAATCTTTTTGGATTTTGAATATGAGAAGCCATAAACTGTACACACAATCTTTTTGCGAGCGTGTTAAGGGATCATATCAGCTGCCGACGAGATACAAGTACCGTTAAGCTTTAATATCATTATAAGCATTAAACAATTTGCAATGATTGTCGATATACTGGTCCACTTTAAATTTTCACACAAAGTTCAATCTGTTCAGGATACGGATTTAATGTTTTAAGGCTTAACTTTCATATGTGTCCCACCTCAGAATATACTCCCGTATCCAGATCCCAATATTCAGTCTTACAGGTGAGTATACCTAGATGATATCTGTAGGGGGTCAGATACGAAGGTCATGGGAGCTCAGGTCAGAACTTCGGTTCAGCAGAGAGATGACGACTTCTTCGACTTTGGTGGGTCCCCTTTAGAGGATCTTTTTTACAACAGCATTGATTTAGCAATTTTATTGCCTATTTCTGCTGAGGGCGGCGCTATATTTCAAGCATGCAGTAAAGTATTCTCTGGGGACTAGGCCATTGCTTCCGCATTATCAGAAGTCCCGGGATAATACCCCAGATATCACTAAGCATAAAGACCTAGTATCTCAGAAAGAGGGACCTTTCAAACAAGATTTCGGGGGTTACCCATATATCCGAGGGATGTTCCCCACATAAAAGCAAGTGAAATTTATGTTTATATCCCGAACAAATCTACTAAATGTGTAAAAACCTGTCGGTATATCATCTACAAGACTGCTTAACACGTTTATACTTTACAATTCTTTAGTGTACTGCACTGTCTAGCTGATGTACTATCATTTCCCTTTTTTACACAAACTCATTTTTACTTTTTCAAATGTTTTTGGTTTTTGAAGTTTTTATCATGTTTTTGTATTTTTCTGCAAACTTTCTCCCCCTAAAAAGAAAAACATATTTTTGTGTTTTTGTTTTTATCGAAAAGCAGAAAACAAACTGTACAAACAAAGTTGACAACATGATGTGGTTCACTTTTGATCGCCGTCCTCTGCGGCTTCACACTCAGTTACCCTCCCAGAAAGCAAATTTTTCAACCCATTCAATTTTAAAAGATAATTAAATCTTTTTCGATCAAAAGGTTTAGTATAAAAATCAGCCTTCTGTTCATCGGTGTGCACATATTCAATTCTGATTAACTTCTTTTCATAGCAATCACGTATGAAGTGATGCCGAATCTCAATGTGTTTAGTTTTCGAGTGATGAACCGGGTTTTTAGTAATATTTATGGCCGCTTCATTGTCCACAAATATAGGTGTATCCAAGAATTGCAAACCGTAATCCCTCATCTACTGTTGGATCCAAAGGATCTGTGAGCAACAGCTGGAGGGCAAAACGTATTCAGCCTCACATGTAGAGAGAGCGACCGCGGTTTGTTTCTTGCACTGCCAGGTAACAAGTCTAGTTCCGAAGAACTGACACCCAGCAGTGGTGGACTTAGCATTCTGCTTGCAACTACCAAAGTCCGAATCAGCAAAACCTGTGAGAGAGAAATCGCCAGATCTAGGATATGTTGGTGCATATTTGTGACAACAGCTTAGATTTGGTCTTTGGATATCTTGTAATTAGTAATACGATAAACAGTTAGCGGGTTTAGCTTTGTAATATTTAATTAAGAGTGATTGGGCCAAACTAAACCCACATATGGGGGATGGTTTGCGAAATGGGCCTAGCCCATGTGCAAAGCTTTGCCCTATATAAACAAAGCTTAGCATTAGGGTTTAGGTTAATCTTCTAATCACTCTTGGAGAGAATTCGTGAAAGACAAAGGCTTGGACGAATTAGGATCTTGATTGATTGTAATCGTTAGAAGATAATCAATAAAGATCGGGTTTAAAGTGATTTCGGTTTTCTACACATTTTCTGTGAAAATCTGATCTAGGGGATTCCGCACTCTAGGTTTGATAGACGATTCTGTTACGATCTATACGGCTTACGGGACCTACAATTGGTATTAGAGCGTTACACTCTCGATTGGCTTGGTTCAGAATCGTTTCTACAGAAAATCTTATTTTTGGACGTGTGTGACGGCTGTTTTAGGGTTGCTGCTGCTGTTTTCGAACAAACTGCAAGGATTTCGGACCAGAAACAAGCATTTCGGATCTTCTGCTTGCATTTCAGATCATCTGGACTGCATTTCGAATCATCAAAATTGCATTTCGGACCAAAATCAAGCATTTCAGATTGATAACTTGGATTTCGGATCAAGAAACAAGCTTTTCGGATCAATTTCGGATAAGCATACTACATTTCGGATCATTTCGGATTCACAGGCTTGCATTTCGGATCAAATACCTGCATTTCGGACCAGATTGACTTGCATTTCGAATCCACTGGCTAGCATTACGGATCAGACTATTCCATTACGGATCAGAAGGTGTTGATTTCGGATTATAGTGAAGGATTTCAGACTAAAAGGGTTCATTTCGGATCATAAGTGGTCATTTCGAAGCAGAGTAGTTCATTTCGAACAATTTCTGCCATTCCGGATAACCATTTCGAACTTAGAACCATTTCGAACCAGGGGTGGAATTTTTATTGGCTGACGTAGGAAAAATTTAATTGTTTCGCGTTTAGGAAATCATCCGTAACTCATCTTAGTAAACCGTTTGCACCATTGGACTCCATTGACTCTGGAAAATCTTAGGAAAGTTAAATGTTACATTCGGAACATCAGTTTTAGCTTTTGGTTTTACTTCATTTTTTATCGGGGGAAACTCTGCAAGAAACTTATCAAGTTCAAACTCAAACTTTGTAACCTCATCTTTAAAAACCTTTGTTTCATTTTTCAAAATGTTTTCCATCTTTTTCTCCTCGACTGATGGTTTCGATATTGCAACCCATGATTGATTTTCAAAAATTTTTATTTTCGGATAAATCTTTGAAGGCTTTTGAGACTTTGAAGATTCACCAATCTCGAATGTCGATTTCGGCTTATCTTTCATCTTCAAAGATTCACCCCTCTTCAAGATGCGGATTGGTGAAACCATTGATTTTTTACCCTTTTTATCAAATGGTGACTTAGGTCGAAGTTTTTGAACAACAGGTTTTACGACAGGTTTTTCAAAAATTTTCTTGCATTGTTTTGCCATATGTCCAATCTCATTGCAGCGATAACAAACTCTTTTGTCATACTCTACAAAAGTTGACTTGAACGATTCTTCTTTCAGTTTCTTCGCCGCATTGAAATCGTCAATGGCTTTTTGACTAAAAATGTACTCTTTCTCATCATCCACACTTGGTCCAACAACAAAGATATCATTCATTTTATCCTTTGGCTTGACAACCTTCTTAGCCATCTTTTTCTCAAAACCAATTCCTTTGTTTTTAAAGTTGTTACCATTTTTCTTGTTACCATTTCCTTTCCACTCCTTTTTGCCCGAGTTGTTTGAACGTGTTGTAACAAATGACTTTTTAGGTTTCGAAAAGAATTCTTTGTTGTTTACCTCATCAATGTCAATTTCAACCAATTTGAAAACCTTTTCAACATTTTCAATCTTAACGTTCTGAAGCGGATACTCAAAATCAGAGTAAAGCTTGTCAGTTCCAATCATAGTGTAAACCACCATAATCAGATCATCATTCGTACTCTTGTCTGATTTTGGTATGAAACGATCTAAAAATTTACCCTCATCTTCAGAATCAGTAACGGATTTCTCAGAATGAGACTTCACAACATCAGTCTCAGAGTTATCACTCTCCTCATCTAACACTTTGTCAACAACAGTCTTAATGACCTGAGACTCGTTGTCTGTGTCGGATGCAGAGAATGTAACACCAATGCTTTCTGGCAATTCTTCCTCAATTGTTTTCAATTTGAGATTCAATGCAGCTTCCACCCCCATCTGGATACTTTTGAGTATAATGATTCCACATTGGGGGTGGAACATTGTTAAAGACCGGTGCAACATTGGGCTGTTGTGGAACAATTTGTTCAAGAACATAGGACGATGCCACATAGCTCATTAATTTTTTATCGATTCGCTCATTTTCAATTTTAGTCAATTCCAATTCTTTCTTTAATGATGCGATTGTGTCAATATGAAAATTAACTTCCACTTGTTTATCAAAAAGTGTTGCTTTTGCTAGTTTTGTGGCTTTATCATTTTCGACACTTTCTTTTTTAATCATTTTAACTGATCTGGCTAGTGTATCATATGCCTCTTTGACTTGTTCTAGATCAAATTTTAACATGTCAGTATGTTGTCTCAATTCCTGAAACTTAGTATCTTTTTCAAGACACTCCATGCAAGGTTCTAAACACTTTTGGCATGGGGTTTCAGACTTTGAATTCTCTTTCTCAATAACTTCTACTTCATGAGCAGTTTTTACATCCTGTTTACCGACATCTTTCGACTCTGACTCAGACACTTTCTCAGATTTGACCTCCTCAATTCCTGACTCCTAGTCCGATTCCTTTTGAACTGACTCGGTACCGACAGACTCGGGTTTCACAAGTTCTGTATCTACCTCTTTCAGTTTTGCCATGAGAGCCTTGTCAGCAATTTCTTTCAAAGTGTCTTCGGTCATTTCTTTTGTGACATCTATCATCTCCTCGACATACTCTTTCATCTCCTCATATCATGGACACAATCCAGTATTCGGTTCTTCAAAGAATACTGCAAAAGATTCAAAAATTTTAGGAGGCATGATAGATCTCAAAGAACTGGCTAATACCTCCTGCTCAGATTCATAATAATGAACTTCTGCATCTAAATCCTCAATATCAGTCACACTATCCACAGAAACATCTTCAACAACCACATCAGATTCAACAACACTTTCATTAACTTCAACTATCTCAGCCATCATAGCCTGTCCATCACTTCCAGGGATGTATTTATCCCAGCTGAATCCCTCAGCAACTTTCTCGTCATCCTGGTTCACAGTGGTATGTGAAGACGATGAAGGCGAATTCATGCCTAGATCGAATGTTGATATGTCAGATGCTCCGGAGACTTCCCAAGGCGCTGCTGATCTTGATTCAAGCGATAGTGAACCTGAACCTATTCAGGGGGAGGAGTTTATTAATCCGTTTGCGAATCAAAATATTCAGGGGGAGGTCAGATCAAACTTGGGTGATAATCTTGAAGTGGAGGCACTTGCTACTACACGAGCAAATAGAGATCATCCAGTTGACATGATACTTGGAGATCCTACTGCAGGTGTTCAGACGAGAAGGAGCATAGCTGCTAATTCGGGTTTATTTGTTTCGATTGAGAAGATTGGGATTGTGAATGAGTGCTTGTATAGTTGCTTCATTTCCCAAGAGGAGCCGAAGAACATTCATATGGCTCTTAAAGACAATTCATGGGTTGAAGCAATGCAAGAAGAATTGGCCCAGTTTGCGAAGTTGAAGGTATGGGAGTTAGTGGACCTTCCTAAAGGTGAAAGAGAGATTGGCACTAAATGGGTATTTAAGTGCAAGAAGGATGATAGAGGAATTTTCACGCGCAACAAGGCTCGGTTGGTTGTCAAAGGTTTCAATCAGCAAGAAGGGATAGATTACAATGAAGTGTTTGCACCAGTGGCAAGGTTAGAGGCAATTCGTTTGTTTCTGGCTTTTGCTTCTTTCAAGGGCTTTAAAGTTTTTCAACTAGACGTGAAGAGTGCATTTTTTTACGGAAAAGTCCACGAAGTGGTGTATGTCTCACAACCAGATGGGTTCGTTGATCCAGACTATCCAGATCGAGTTTACAAACTTGATAAGGCTTTGTATGGGTTACATCAAGCTCCCAGGGCGTGGTACGAGACACTGTCTACACATCTGATCGAGAATGGTTTTGAAAGAGGTCGGATTGACTGTACACTGTTCATAAAGAGAAAGAAGGAATATTTTCTGCTGGTACAGGTGTACGTGGATAACATCATCTTTGGGTCATCAGATGAGAACATGTGTAAGGAGTTTGAACAGGTGATGAAGAGTAAGTTTGAAATGAGCGCTATGGGTGAGCTGTCTTACTTTCTTGGATTACAAGTTGAACAGAAGGAGGATGGGATGTTTATTCATCAAACGAAGTATGTGTATGACATTTTGGATCGGTTCAAAATGAATGATTGCTCTACTTTCAACACACCCATTTGCGAAAATCACAATCTTGGCCCAGATCATGAAAGCACTGAAGACGTTGATCCTACTCAATACAGGGCGATGATTGGTTCTCTAATGTACTTGACTGCTTCAAGACCTGACATCATGTTTGCCGTATGCTTGTGTGCTAGATATCAGGCGAATCCGAAAGAGTCACACATGAAAGCAGTGAAGCGTATTCTTCGTTACTTGAAGGGGAAACCTAAACTTGGGTTGTGGTATCCAGCTGATAGTGATTTGAGGTTCGTTTCTTACACTGATTCAGACTTTGGAGGATGCAAATGAAACAGAAAGTCTACACCAGGTGGTTGCCAGTTCTTAGGAGGCAGGATCGTGTCTTGGCAATGCAAGAAGCAATCCTGTGTGTCTACATCTACGTGTGAAGCTGAATATATGGCTGCGGGTAGCTGTTGCTTTCAGGTTCTCTGGATTCAACAGCAGATGCACGATTACGGTTTGGATTTCACTCGTACTCCTATTATGATAGATAATAATGCCACTATATCAATCACAAACAATCCCGTAAAGCACAGTAGAACTAAACATATTGACATACGTCATCACTTTATACGGGATTGTGCTGAAAAGAGACTCACTGAATTACATCGAGTCGACACACTAGATAACATTGCTGATCTTTACACTAAAGCTTTTGATCGAGCTCGTTTTGAACACTTAGTCGAACTCAACGGGATGAGGAATCCTGAATAACTGGTTTTTCATAAGAATTTTGTAAATAGTTTACTGTTTTCTTAAAAAATCAAAAATACAAAAACATTGCAAAATCAAAAACATAAAAAATAGAAAATCAAAAATGAGTTATCTCTGTGTGAAAAAGAAAAAATGATAGTACATCAGCAAGTTAGACTGTCACACTCAAACTGAATTAAAATGCTTAAGTGTGATAGCAGCTTCATCATATGATGTACCAGTAGGTAAAAGCATGAAATAATCAACTTACCAATGTGATATAAACATAAATGCACTGAGTATGAGTGGGGAACACATCAGTGGTGTATGGTTTAATGACCTTAAATCTTGCGTTGATAGATTGCCAAAATCTGAAGTTTTGGGTCTTTATATTGTTTATTTCATCTGGGGATATCAGGGGTGTCCTTCTGCTGCATCCAGATACATGCTGACCTAGGCACACCCAGGATATCTTAAAAGAGCTAAAAATGCCAAAACCCTGAAAATGAAGAAGCTCTCATAGAGAGTCATTCATAAAGTGCAAAAAGCATAATTCGTACCAAAAATGGTATTTGTCTTAGCCCTCGTTAGATATTTTGGTCTCTTTGCTGTACGGAAGTACTGACCTGTTCACCAATTATCTAAACGTTGAAAAACAAAACGGATGAATTCAGTATACTCACTTACTACGATGAATCTTTGTGCATACCTTGATCGCGGGGGTATATCCTGAAGTGGGACACACTAGTATTTCAGAATTAATATTATCTTAACGTATCATACGGTAATGGTACTTGAAATGTTCATGCATTTGTTTAAGTGGACAAACATACTGGTAATCGTCTTGAACTGGTTTTCACGAAAAATTAAATAAAGAATTATCTAATGGTGTGAAACAGTTTGATTGGGTTGATATGATCTTCTTACCGGTGATTCTCACAAAAATAGAGTGTTTATTGCTTTTCGTATTTATTTGCTTTCAGAAAATACAAAAATACAAAAATAGTGTCTTTTTCTGTTAAAATTCTTAATGTACGGAAAACTGTTATTCCTGGAGGACTTGTTACCGATAGGGGGAGAGAGTGTTAGTAAGTGGGTTCAAAATTTTGAAATGATGCAGGTTATGGGGTGTTTGTTTAAAAAAAAAATTGTGCGTGTTGGTGTTGAATTGGAAAGTGCTTAATCTGTTATACAGTTTAACTAATCTCTTGAATAATAATAATTTGTTTAACTTTTGTTGAAAAATTCTTATGGTTTCTCGAGATGTTTGTTTTATAGTATACAGATTGAAGCAGTTTGTTGCTGAGAAGTTGCTGTGAAGATGAGAGTTTGATTGGATGCATGGTAGACCCTCCTTTCTACATTGCAGACAAAGTTGAAGAGTTGAAGAGTGCTATACAAATGCTGAACTGGAGTTTACTCAAGCGCTAAAGTTTTGAAGATTTGGTGATTGGATCCATCAGCTTAGGGGGAGTCTGTTGTTGACAGAAGCTGTTAAAGCTGAAGCTATCCAAAGACCAAAAGACTGTGAGATTCTGAAGACTGAAGTTACCTTTGCGAGCTATTGTCAAGGGGGAGTTTGTTGGTGCATATTTGTGACAACAGCTTAGATTTGGTCTTTGGATATCTTGTAATTAGTAATACGATAAACAGTTAGCGGGTTTAGCTTTGTAATAGTTAATTAAGAGTGATTGGGCCAAACCAAACCCGCATATGGGGGATGGTTTGCGAAATGGGCCTAGCCCATGACCTAGCCCATGTGCAAAGCTTTGCCCTATATAAACAAAGCTTAGCATTAGGGTTTAGGTTAATCTTCTAATCACTCTTGGAGAGAATTCGTGAAAGACAAAGGCTTGGACGAATTAGGATCTTGATTGATTGTAATCGTTAGAAGATAATCAATAAAGATCGGGTTTAAAGTGATTTCGGTTTTCTACACATTTTCTGTGAAAATCTGATCTAGGGGATTCCGCACTCTAGGTTAGATAGATGATTCTGTTACGATCTATACGGCTTACGGGACCTACAGGATACCACAAGCCGGTGCTTGGGCAGCCTTTCAAATACCGTAATATGCGTTTCACGATTGTCAAATGCGACTGGCGGGGGTTAGACTAATATCAGGCGCACAAACACGTCGGATACATGATGTCGGGCCGGGAGGCAGTTAGATACATCAAAGATCCAATCATACACCGATACAGCGTCTCTTCAACTTTCTCTCCATTCTCATCTGGGCAAATCCCATGATTCTGCGCTAAAGGGGTCGATGCTGGACTACATTGAACCATATCAAACTTTTCAAGCACGTCCTTTACATACTTTGTTTGGTGAATGAAGATTCCATCGGGCATCTGTTCCACCTGCAGCCCGAGGAAGAACTTCATCTCCCCCATAGAACTCATCTCGAACTTCTTTTTCATCACCAACTCAAATTCTTTACACAAGTCGTCATTTGTCAAACCAAAAATAATATCGTCTACGTAGATCTGCACGATTAAGAGGTGACCTGCAACTTCCTTTGTAAACAGAGTGCTATCAACTGTCCCTCTGATGAACCCGTTGTTCAACAAATATTGAGAAAGTGTCTCATACCATGCTCTCGGGGCCTGGTGCAATATGTTGAGAGCTTTATCCAGAAGATACACTTTGTTCTTGTGATGTGGATCAGTGAAACCCGGAGGTTGTCCCACATACACTTCTTCCTTTATCTTTCCATACAGAAATGCAGACTTCACGTCAAGCTGGTATACTTTGAATCCTTTCCACGACGCGAACGCCAGGAAGATCCTTATAGCCTCAAGTCTAGCAACAGGCGCGTAAACCTCCTCATAATCAATTCCTTCTTGCTGACTGAATCCCTGTACAACCAGTCGTGCTTTGTTTCGAACAACGACACCTCGATCATCTCTTTTACATTTGAAAACCCACTTTGTCTTGATCAACTTTTGGTTTTCGGGTAGATCGACCAATCTCCAAACACCCAACTTTTCAAACTGCTGCAGTTCCTCTTGCATTGCAATCACCCAGCTGTCTTCTGTCAACGCTTCTTTATACGTTCTGGGCTCGATCTGCGAAATAAAACATTTCAGTGAGAATTCCTCTTGTAAAGGTGCAACAGATGAATAAAAACATGTAAGTGCTCGGTTGATTTGAACTCTCGTTTTGACACCACTTTGAAGATCTCCTATAATCTGATCTGAAGGATGGTAAGATAATGTTCGTGGCATGATGATGTCAGGCACAACAACTTCCGATTGCTGAATCGAGATATCTAGATCACCGGTGTGATCCTCAGCTTCAGTTGATGCAATATTTGGATCCTCATCAAATATCGGAGCGTTCTCCGAATCTGAGTCATCGGACTGATCAAATGATGGAGCTGGTTCTACTGGGTCGTCATGAGCTGTTCCACTCGGATCGGCCTCGTGATCGTTTGTACCAGTTGTAGGAACATTTGTTTCCACACTGGTTGAGAAACGACCAACGGTCTAGGCACCTGGTCTTGAAGAGATGATTGTTGTTGTTGGTACAAGTAAACAAGTTCCTCTTCACTCGGCTCCGTAGGTAGTTGGAACGACTCCCAGAGTTTATCGTAATCGAACAACAATCTGTTTCCGGGAAGTTGAGGTGACACCGTGTGTTTCTGACAATCCACATGTTGAACTTCAATTACCTTCTTCAAGCATGGAACGAACACTCTTTTTAAGGGACTCGCGTATCCAACAAAGAAACCTTCATTACTCTTCGCGCCAAATTTTCCATCTTGATCTATGAAGGTACACGGTGATCCGAACGGCTCTAGAAACTTTAGATTAGGCTTATATCTGTGAAGAAGTTCAAAGCACGTCTTTTTGTATTTCTTCACAGTAAGCACTCGATTCAAGGTATAACATGCCGCTGCTACAGCTTCACTCCAGAAATAGATTGGTAGTTTTGAATCGGCCAACATGGTTCGAGCAGTTTCAATTAGGGTCCGGTTCTTTCTTTCAGCTACACCATTCTGCTGTGGAGTGTATGGTGCACTGAATTCATGAAGAATTCCCTTCTCATTACAAAACTCGAGCATGCGGTTATTCTTGAACTCCGTCCCATTATCACTTCGGATTCTTCAGATCGGTACCTTGTACAATGTTTCCATCTTCTTGAATAGGATCATTAATGACTCAAAAGTTTGATCCTTTCTTTCCAAGCACACCACCCAGGAGAATCTAGTGAAATCATCAGCTACCACCAGGCAATATAAATCTCCACTGATACTCTGCACATTCACTGGCCCAAAGAGATCCATGTGGAGTCTCTCAAGCGGTACTCTGATTGAATTCAGCAACTTTTGTGGATGAGATTTCCTGGTCTGCTTTCCTTTCTTGCAAGCTACACAGTCATCATTCAAGTGAAAATTTCTCAAATTTACACCTTCAACTAAATCATTTGATACAAGAAAATTCATTTTTCTAATATGAATGTGGCCCATCTTTCGATGCCACATTATCGAATCCTTTTCAGTAGCTTTCGTTTTTGACACAAAACAGTGTTTTTGACACAAAACAGTGTTTTTGACAATCTATTGTTGTTGCGACACTCATATCAAGAATGTATAGATCATTTACTCGTGGAGCTCGCAACAACACCATTTCTTCCGGAATTTTGAAACCAGGTTTTAAGACAAGACATTCATTTTTAGTGAAATGTACGGTAAAAGAATTATCACAAATTTGTGAAATACTGAGTAAATTATTTTCCAATTCAATTATGTAGTTAACTTTCTCGAATGAAATTACTCCATTTGTTAATGTTCCTTGACCGACAATCCTTCCTCCTTGGTTTCCTACAAAACCCACGTAACCTCCGTTGATTGATTTAACGTCGTAAAGCAGTGCCAACATCCCCGTCATGTGTCTTGATGCCCCGCTGTCCATGATCCATTTAGAAATGATTGACTTGGGCAGCCCCTGCAAACATTATAGCACATTTATTCAAACAATGAACTCCGTGACTTCTTAACTGCTGAAACACTCCCAAACACTACATCACACTTCTCATCAATCTTAGGAAAGTTAAATGTTACATTCGGAACATCAGTTTTAGCTTTTGGTTTTACTTCATTTTTGATCGGGGGAAACTCTGCAAGAAACTTATCAAGTTCAAACTCAAACTTTGTAACCTCATCTTTCAAAACTTTTGTTTCATTTTTCAAAATGTTTTCCATCTTTTTCTCCTCGACTGATGGTTTCGATATTGCAACCCATGATTGATTTTCAAAAAATTTTGTTTTCGGATAAATCTTTGAAGGCTTTTGAGACTTTGAAGATTCACCAATCTCGAATGTCGATTTCGGCTTATCTTTCACCTTCAAAGATTCACCCCTCTTCAAGATGCGGATTGGTGAAACCATTGATTTTTTACCCTTTTTATCAACTGGTGACTTAGGTCGAAGTTTTTGAACAACAGGTTTTACGACAGGTTTTTCAAAAATTTTCTTGCATTGTTTTGCCATATGTCCAATCTCATTGCAGCGATAACAAACTCTTTTGTCATACTCGACAAAAGTTGACTTGAACGACTCTTCTTTCAGTTTCTTCGCCGCATTGAAATCGTCAATGGCTTTTTGACTAAAAATGTACTCTTTCTCATCATCCACACTTGGTCCAACAACAAAGATATCATTCATTTTATCCTTTGGCTTGACAACCTTCTTAGCCATCTTTTTCTCAAAACCAATTCCTTTGTTTTTAAAGTTGTTACCATTTTTCTTGTTACCATTTCCTTTTTACTCCTTTTTGCCCGAGTTGTTTGAACGTGTTGTAACAAATGACTTTTTAGGTTTCGAAAAGAATTCTTTGTTGTTTACCTCATCAATGTCAATTTCAACCAATTTGAAAACCTTTTCAACATTTTCAATCTTAACATTCTGAAGCGGATACTTAAAATCAGAGTAAAGCTTGTCAGTTCCAATCATAGTGTAAACCACCATAATCGGATCATCATTCGTACTCTTGTCTGATTTTGGTATGAAACGATCTAAAAATTTACCCTCATCTTCAGAATCAGTAACGGATTTCTCAGAATCAGACTTCACAACATCAGTCTCAGAGTTATCACTCTCCGCATCTAACACTTTGTCAACAACAGTCTTAATGACCTGAGACTCGTTGTCTGTGTCGGATGCAGAGAATGTAACATCAATGCTCTCTGGCAATTCTTCCTCAATTGTTTTCAATTTGAGATTCAATGCAGCTTCCACCCCATCTGGATACTTTTGAGTATAATGATTCCACATTGGGGGTGGAACATTGTTAAAGACCGGTGCAACATTGGGCTGTTGTGGAACAATTTGTTCAAGAACATAGGACAATGCCACATAGCTCATTAATTTTTTATCGATTCGCTCATTTTCAATTTTAGTCAATTCCAATTCTTTCTTTAATGATGCGATTGTGTCAATATGAAAATTAACTTCCACTTGTTTATCAAAAAGTGTTGCTTTTGCTAGTTTTGTGGCTTTATCATTTTCGACACTTTCTTTTTTAATCATTTTAACTGATCTGGCTAGTGTATCATATGCCTCTTTGACTTGTTCTAGATCAAATTTTAACATGTCAGTATGTTGTTTCAATTCCTGAAACTTAGTATCTTTTTCAAGACACTCCATGCAAGGTTCTAAACACTTTTGGCATGGGGTTTCAGACTTTGAATTCTCTTTCTCAATAACTTCTGCTTCATGAGCAGTTTTTACTTCCTGTTTACCGACATCTTTCGACTCTGACTCAGACACTTTCTCAGATTTGACCTCCTCAATTCCTGACTCCTGATCCGATTCCTTTTGAACTGACTCGGTACCGACAGACTCGGGTTTCACAAGTTCTGTATCTACCTCTTTCAGTTTTGCCATGAGAGCCTTATCAGCAATTTCTTTCAAAGTGTCTTCGGTCATTTCTTTTGTGACATCTATCATCTCCTCGACATACTCTTTCATCTCCTCATATCGTGGACACAATCCAGTCTTCGGTTCTTCAAAGAATACTGCAAAAGATTCAAAAATTTTAGGAGGCATGATAGATCTCAAAGAACTGGCTAATACCTCCTGCTCAGATTGATAATAATGAACTTCTGCATCTAAATCCTCAATATCAGTCACACTATCCACAGAAACATCTTCAACAACCACATCAGATTCAACAACACTTTCATTAACTTCAACTATCTCAGCCATCATAGCCTGTCCATCACTTCCAGGGATGTATTTATCCCAGCTGAATCCCTCAGCAACTTTCTCGTCATCCTGGTTCACAATGAGAGCTTTCTCTGGTTTGTTCTCGATTTGTGGTCTTTGAGCTACAGGTTGCTGATTTGGTCGGTGATAAATTGTCTGTTTATAATAATCATTCGTAAACGGATTCTGATGATTTTTCATTCTCTATTTGGGCATTCCCTTTTGAAGTGGCCTCTCTCTCTCTTTACACTTGAAGCATGTTACTTTGGACCTGTCGAAGCCTAGCTTCTGATCAGGTCCAGAAAGGTTGTTTCTGCCAGTGATTTCCATAAAGCGCCGTGCTCTCCTCACAAGACTAGCCATGCCCCATTTAATATCTATTATCTCAAGCTCTTCCGGGTCAATCTGATCGTAATCTTCTTTGGTCATGTCCGGATTCCCGATCTTACCCGCTACCAGAGACTCATATGACTCTAACACAGAAGCCAACAATGCAATATGCTGTTTTGCAGCTGATTCAGTGAATTCATTCCCATTCTTAATATTGACTGCGATGTTGCATTGGATCCCAGAAACATACGCCTGATTATTTTAGCTGGTCGAGATTTGAGGTGATGTCTGCACAGGAGCTTTGAAGTTTGGCTCGTAGCTGACAAAAGGTGAAGACTTGTTTGTTTGTGAAGTATTTGATGAAGAACTTGATGTTGTATCAGCAATAAAACCAGTTTGTATTTTCGGACTCAGATTTGTAGTTGCTGGTGTGCTGCCTTTGTAATAAAGAGATACATCCTGTTGAACATTCGCTGAGTTCATCTTTTTGATCTTCAACAATTCTAACTCATGAGCTTCAATCTTTTCTATGAACAAACTAAGATTGTAATTGGCAAAATCTAAATTGTTTTTCAACATCATCAGGTATGTACCCCACTCGTCATAAGGTAACGCATCAGATAACTTGTCAATCCATTCTTCATCGGTCTTTTCAATATCTAATCTCTTCATCTCAAGTACCAAATGGCAATATCTTTCGATTAGTTTCCTTGTAGTTTCACCCTTCATGCCGGTAAAAATATCAAACTCCTTCTTGAGCAAAGCCTTCTTGTTCTTGATCATGGACTCACTACCTTTAAACTTCACTTTCAATGCATTCCATATAGACTGAGCATTATCCTCATGTTGCAATTATACTAAAATATCTTCTTTGATAGCCTGATGGAGAATACTAATCATCTTTTTCTCGGCTTTGAACTCAACTTGTTCTGTTTCTGTCAGGCTTACAATATTCTTCTTATTATTTAAACCATCAACTGGTGGAACGTACTTTCTCTCTATCTTCATCCAGCATTCAAAATGGTTAGCCTGAACCCAGTTCTTAAATCTGCTTGACCATCCCGCATATTCATCTATGTTCATCAACTTGGGAGGCTTTTGCATTGTTCCCAATTCGTTCTCCATGTTGGCGTTTTGTATAAGACTACCCGAGGTTTGTCCTGCTACCATATCACTGCCGACGAAGAAGTTGTAAAAATTTTGGTTTTCCATTTTTAGAAATTTGATTACTGAAAACTGTTTAACTTTTGAAAACAGATGACTTTACTGAAAACACGTTCTACACAAACTGAACTTCGGACTAAAAATCACGAACGAAATGGACTTTCACAAAAACAGATTTTCAAGCGACCACACTTTCAAGCGAGAGCACTTTCAAGCTAACAACCCTTTCAAGCGACCACACTTTCAAGCGAGAGCACTTTCAAGCTAACAACCCTTTCAAGCGAGCTAACTAGTTAGCTTGAAACTGCTTTCAACTTTTCAAGCGACCAAAGAATTTTTCAAGCGACCAACAAAATTTCAAGCGATCAATGAACTTTTCAAGCGATTTCAAGCGAACAAGACAAATTCGTTCAAGCGATCAGAGGTTTTCACGTCATTTTTATCTGTTTTACTTTGAATTTTAAGCTGATACTTTCAAGGGTTTGTTAAAACTCACTTTTACACACAATATTCAAAACTCAGTCCATTTTGTCCGTGGCAATGTCCAGAAATTCAAAAAATGTAGTAAAAAGCTTTGATTCAGGTATTTTAGCTCATAACTGGCTCTGATACCAATTGTAGGACCGATTTGACCGATCAAATGAGTCAATTTGAGCTAATATACACTATTTAAGTGGCGGAAACACTTAAACAGATTAGAATCAAAGAGAATGGAGTAGAAAATAGAAGAATATCACTTTAAACAATGTTTCTCATTAATACTTCTCAGAAAAAAAAAAACCGGCAGCGTAACAGTTACAACTTGAAGGATCAGTACCAAATGAGAAACAAACAACACCTATATATAGGCTGTCTTGTTCGCTTGAAAATGTCTTGTCCATTTCAAGCGAACATGCAACTTGCTAGTTCGCTTGAAATGACAACATATCATTTCAAGCGACCAGACATGTAAAACTTCATAAAATTACAATCTAACCCCTGTTCTATACATAACTTGACATATTAGACCCCTAGACTTAAGACGTAGGCTTTAGACATCATGTACTAACAATCTCAACCTTACTCTTCAAACTTTCTAATTCTCTTGATCAGATCTCTTGATTCATTAAGCTCTTCAGCATTAGCAGCTTCTATCTCGAACGCTATTCCAAGATTTGAATCTGGCTCTTATATCTTCAGATTCCCCCTTTCAATAAGTTGGGATCGCAATCTGGAATTCACTATCTGCAAGCTTTGAATCGGAAACCTGGCTCTAATCTGCATAAACTATGCGGAAAATCCTCAGGAGTCGAAACCTAGATCTTTCAAAGCTTTTTACCTCCACATACTCTACCCAAAACATAAGGTTTTTTATTTATAACAATTTTAGAAACTACTTGAAACATTCTCAGATCTACATGATCTCTCATTTATGATCTCTGCTTAACCACTTGTATTCGTAACACTCAAATTTTGATTTCAAATTAATGAACCATTTAATCATTTCAAACAAAGTCTCCCAACCCTGTTGTCGTTCATCATGTTTAGGCACTTGGAATTTTGGAAATCAGCTTTCCAAACATCAGTTGCCGAAAATAATATGAAAAAAAATCTTTTTGAATTTTCAAAAATTTATGCTAAAACATACTGAGAATCTTTTTGGATTTTGGGAAATAAACTATATACAGACATCTTTTTGTGAGTTTGTGTAAGAGGATCATATCAGTTTTTGAGACTTATTACTAACAACGTTGATATTTATTTAACTTGAAGTCTTAAACAAATTCACTTCTGATTGTCAGTATACTGATCCACTTAAATTTTCAAACAAATTTCAATCGATTCGAGATACGGATTAGTGTTTTAAAGACTTAAACTTATTCGCGTGTCCCACCTCAGAATATACTCCCGTATCCAGACTCCTATATTCAGTCTTACAGGTGAATGTACACTAATGATATCTGTAAATGGGTAATGCGAGGCCATGAGAGCTCAGGTTAGAACTTCCGTTCAGGCAAAGAGATGATGGCTCGACTTTAGGTGTGTCCCGTTTGGGGATTTTTTCTTCAACAGCACATGACTAGCATTTTTCAATGTTTCATCATTTTTTATGCTGAGGGTGGGCTTTATGATTAAAGCAGTGCAGAGTATTATACGAGGACTAGGCTATTGCTCTCGCAAAATCAGAAGTCCCGGTATAATACCCCAGATATCATCACGTACAAAGACCTAGTATGTCAGAAATAGAAAGCCCTTCAAACAAGATTTCAGGGGTTACCTATATATCCGAGAGATGTTCCCCACGAGATAAGTAAGTATTTGATATTTAGGTTTATATCTCGAAAACAATTTACTAAGCGTGTAAAAACCTACTGGCACATCATCAGTGAGACTCGTTAAAAAACAGTTTGACTTTCCATTTCTTTAGCATGTTGTGATAGTCCACTGATGTACTATCATTTCCTCTTTTTCACAACAAAACTCATTTTTGATTTTTCAATGTTTTTGACTTTTTCAAATTTTATCATGTCTTTGGATTTTTCAAATTTTCAAAATTTCTAAATTTTTTACCCCCCCCTAAAATCAAAAATATGTTTTAGTTTTTGATTTTTAAGGAAAATTTGAAAATGTAAACAATCAACTATACAAAGTAAAATGACAAACTGATGTGAATTGCTTCAATTCTCCATTCTCTTGGCTTAAACAATCAGAACCCCCCTGACAACAAACTATTTTCCCATTATGATTTCAAAACACTTAAGTTTGTTTTAATCAAATGGTTTTTCCGAAAAATTAGTTTTGTTGATTTCACACATCGTGGAGATTCATTCATCACTTTGTTCTTTCAACCACTTGTAAAAATTATTACTTGTAGATTTTTAACAGAAACATTCTTTATTTCTAAGAAAGATGCCGATTCCTACTCCCCAATTACCAACCTAGGAGTTCCGGCAAGTCAGGATTTCAAACAAAGAATGCTGACACCCAAGCCTGACCAGCCTTGGGTGCATCCGAGTTATTTTCACTCGGTGTGTAAGTTCTCCTCTTTGATTCATAAAATTCTTTTACCCCTTTGGCCCTACCATCGACCATTTTTCCAAAAATATGTTTTACTTTCCCATTGAAAGCCTTTTCGACATGGAATTCTTTCTTTTCAGAATAGAATTGATTCGAAATTTCCACTTTTCCAAATTTTGATTTTAAATTTGCAGCCCGCAATGGTGGAAAGTTGACACCATCCATTGGAGGTACTGACTTTTCTCTTTTTAGCTCAACTTGTGGCTCCACTGACTTTGACGAGTCAGATTCATCGCCAGAAAGTGGCTCCTTTGCTTCCGAAGAAACAAATTCATCGCCAGATTTAACATCTGATTTCTTAATAGCCCACGTTTGATTGTTAAGATTCACATTTCTTTTGTAAAACCTTTTAGAACACTCACCAACTTCATGTGTTGAATTTTTAAACATTTTAAATTTTTAAGTTGGTGGTTCAGTTTTATCAACAACTTTTTCTTTGAGTTTAGAAGACACTCCCTGTTGTGTGTTGGTTCCCTTTGGATAGTTCCAGGCGATATGACCAACTTTTTCACATCGGTAACAGGTTCTTGTCTCCTTTTTCTGATTAGCTTCATTCTTCTCATGTTTCTGTTTTTCTGCAAGAAACACTTTGTTCGATTGCTTCCAGAATGATCTCTTTTTCTCTTCTTCAGAACTTGCCGCCCCTGAAACAAATATTGTTTTTGATTTAAAATCTTTAATATTTTGATTATTTTTAACATCAAAACCCAACCCCTTCTTTTTGAAATTACTTTTATAATTCGGTTTCTTTTGATGATCTGGACCGAAACCTTTCTTCTTGTTTAAACGTTGTTGAACTCTAGAAGTATATTTAGGTTTTGAAAATCCCATTTTATCTTTTATTTCTGAAAACTTTATTTTGATCAATTTAAAAACTGTTTTAATATTTTCAATTTTCACATTTTTAATTGGAAATTCCTCATCAGAATATAATTTGTCAGAATCATTCAAAGTATATGCCACTTTGATTGGTTCATTATTCAAACTATTTTCTGTTTTCGGAATCTCTTTATTATGACTACTCTTGACTGATGAACTCGAACTGTTGACTGATGAACTTGAACTCTCAGATTCAGACTTTGACTCTGACTCCTCATCCTTATCCAACACCTGATCAACCACTTTCTTTATTAACTCAGACTCATGATCAGTGTCAGACGATGTGAATGTGACGTCAATCTTGTCTGGTAACTCATCAGTTGTTTCAGACTTTAACTTTATATTGAATGCCTTTTTGACTTGTTCCGAATTTGGTTTTCTGGGAGAATAACCTTCCCAGATCGGAGGCGGACACTTGTTATAATTTGCACTTTGTTTCTTACCAGTATCCTTATCTTCTGACTTCTTATCTTGAAAAGCTTCAAAACCTGCTGTCACACCCTCAAAATCCACACGCGGAGTACTACCGCGATGCGTGTGACTGACCAGGATCTTAACCATTAATCATGTTGAACCGTTTACTTAGATTATAATTTTTTTTCCAAATAAAGCGATTGGTCTACATATTTAAACGTTCGAAAACACAGTTCATTTTAGCAGCGGAAGTATAAAGAAGACTCATTATTAATTTAAAACCACAAGTTCATTAATTATACGTAAATCAAGTAACTTACAAACCACGCACTCCAGCCGATTGCAATGTCCGTCCAAAGCTAAAACGAGCAACCTGCCAAGCATGCAGTAGGGTGTCAACATAAAGCTGGCGAGTTCACGAGTTCACAGTTTATTCAGTTTTATTTCCAAAAAAAAAACTTTTGTTGTTAAATTACTCATTTATATCATGCCATGGGGAGCTACCCCATATGTAAGCTACTAAACTCCATGATCATACCGAAACGATCGCACTTAAGTTGTTGTTGCCCCGTTTGTCAATGTTTATCATCATCGACGGTTGCCAAGGACCTATTAGTTCACGCCCGTCCACTCAAGGCACGGTGTGAGGTTAGTGAGACCTAAATAGCGCTATTTAACTAATATATCGTTCGCCAGGCCAGGCGACTAATCGGTATAGTAAAGTAGGGACTTGTGATAGAATTCTGTTTAGTAGGCTAGCTCATGAAATATAAATAGTATTTAACTGAGCATCCCACACAAGGGGAGAAAAGTTACCCGTATCCCACACAAGGAGATACTATTACCCGTATCCCACACAAGGAGATAACGTTACCCGTATCCCACACAAGGAGATAATATTGCCAGTATTCCACGCAAGGACATAATGTTGTTAATTCCGTTCCCAACCACCGGGAATGCATGCTTTTAGTAAAAGTTGTGAACTCACCTCGGTTTGCTCGGCATGTAATTTACTTGTCAAACTGTTAGGTCAATCACGCCCAATTATTAATACCACGTCTAATCAGATTCGTATACAAATATTCACGTATTCATGTACGTATTTCTAGCAAGAAACAAATAGCATTATGGCATACGTATAACAGCTTCATCAAATGGATCAGTCATATAATCAGTCCATAGTGTGCAACCCAATCATTCAGTGGCCCAATATCAGTGTGCGATCCACCTTTGCCCACATAGAGTGTGTGGTCCACACTCTAGTGTGCGACTTACCAAAGGTGTGCGGTCATGCAATAATATGTTGTACGATGAGCTTAGTATGTTTGTACCGTAGTGTGTAGTTTATTTAGTGTACGGGTGTAGGCCTAAGTCAGCTTATAGTCCAGTTAACCTAGTGTGCGACCCACTATGGAATGGCCCACATAGAGTGTGTGACCCACACTCTAGTGTGCGGCATTCAGAGTGTGCAGTCATGCAGGAGCTTAGCTGTACCAGGTGCACCAGAAGTTGTATTCCAATAGTGTGTTGCCTTTGGATTGTGCGACCCAGCTCACTGGGTTGTACGCAATGCACCTTAGGTTGTATGTTTGTTTGTTGTACGGTACACCTGGCACACCTAGTGTGCGGTGTGTTGTGTTGGGTTATACCCAATGCAGTTCATGTTGTACATTTCATTTAAACAGAATCTATTCATGTATAGCGGATCAAAGTGTACAGATTTTAACAAAAATCATATTAAAATCAATCATTCAATCACTGATTCGACGATACTTAAAACATCCTTTCTGTCCTTTTAACATGGATCCTACAAGTGCATAAATCCATTTTATTATTACCTTACAATATCATATCTAACCTTGTTCAGCAAAATAAAATTATTCATTGTAATATTTAATCACATTCATTCATCAAGATGCGAGATTTCTCATTTAATTTGTTGGATCCTCACATTCATAGCAATCGTTTAAACATGAACATCCAAATACTCATCCATTTGTTTATGAACTCTAGATTCTCATTTCATCATGCATTACAGCCACAAGATCAGATTGGTGTCTATTATCCAATATTTACACTAAAATCCTATAATTTGATACATGTCCCCAGGTTTGTTCAGCTATAAAAATTTGTCACATGAACACCACTAAAAACCCTCATTATCATTCACAGTGTCAACAACCTAGCATCATATGTATACTTTCTTTTCAAAATCAGAATTCTCAAAGGATTTAATACACATTCTCAGCACATAATATCTTGCATTATTATAAACATACTTTCATCTAGAAATCATGAAGAGTTCAAGATCAACACAAAAGGTTATAGACTGGCCAAGAAACTAAACGGTGATGGGGTATCCGTTGGCACTGTTTCAGCCTGTTTCGATGCTCCGCCTGAAGCTCGTTGTACAAGCCGGACCCGAATCACAACAGCTGGCCCGAAACAAGTTCAATCTGGTCCGCATACGAATCAAGCAAGAAACCAAACTGATACTGAATCACCCCTATCATCGTCGCCGTCGTCGGCGCCGGTTCATCTTCAACCGTCATCTTTGTCGTCGCCGGCCGGCCTTGAGCCGCCAGCTACGACTGTTGCTGTAGGCTACCACCACTCGAACCCGAACCACATGCCACCGCCGCCGACGGTGGCGCTGCTGCTGCTCCTCTCCAATACTGAATCTCTCTCTCTCTCTCTCATCTTCATCCTCTATTCAATTCCTCTCTATCTCTCCTCTGAATCACGATTGTAGGAGGAAGGAGGGTGTGAGTGTGGTTGTTTGCAATGAACAGGGGATTGAAGTTAAGTGTGCAAAAGAAGGAGCTCTAGGGGGTGTTTGTTGGAGAATAGCCAGCCGCCGGCAGCCGGTAATTCGGTCGGCACCGGCCGGCATATTGCCGGAGGTTTATCAGTGAGAGAGAGCAGAGATGGGGGTGTGTGTGTCGGCTGAAAGATAGTTAATGGGATTTAGGGTTTTCATTAATAGGATGAGATAGGGTTTTAGGATGAATATATAGTGTAGGTTTTTGGTTTAGGTAATTGGGTTGGGCTTGGGACCCGTGCGTATGGGTCCGTAAAATATCGGGTGTCTCGCTTAACTGATCGGCCCGCTTATCTCAACACTTCAAATTATATCGGTAAATAAATTAATAAACAAATGGATAAATATGTCGTCGCGTGTTATCGTTATTTAATAAACAAATAAGAGTGAATACGAGCATTAATAAAATTCTCGCCTCTCGACGATCTGGATCAAGGGTTCGAGTTGTCACATTTTCCCTATGTCACATGAATTTCGTCCTCGAAATTTAAGCTAAGACATACGATTCGCACTATGTATCTATATATGTATATATAGATCCCGTTACTATACGTAAATACACGTAGTTCCACGAAATTTCTCAAAACGAATCATGTTAATCACATAGCACATAAAGTCATGTAGCACGTAAACTCACGTAGTTCACCAAAGCTAAGGATCAACATATTAATTACATAACATCCATAATTCGAAAATTCCCGATTAAATCTCGTTTATTAATTTCACATAGTCATAACGTACACCGAAACCGTGCAGGAATACCCGAAGTGTCACATTATCCCCAAGTTCAAAGAAATTTCACCCCAAAATTTAACGCGCAGCCACTGACAAGCTAGTGTGTTTAAATGTTTTCGTGGGGCGTCACTGCATCCCCCTGCTTGTTTGAAATTTCTTTCTGAAATTCAGTTGTAGCCTCAGTGGTGGAAGTATTTTTTGTAAACAACTAGGGATACCTGCGCAACATCTGGTCTTCCCGTTCTTAGGTAAACTCTGGGCCACGGCACGAGTTACGACGAACTCGGACTATTGGTATCTTGCAACGCTTGAGGGTTTGATTTCTTGATCCATGATCTCAATCGGTTCCTCAACAAAGCTTAGTTGACCGTTGATCGTGGGTTCCTTAAAAGGAACGATGAGTGTTTCATCTGACAAACACTTCTTTACGTAATTTTCCAAAGGTCCGACGTATTAAGCATTAAGCTTGCCCCTTTTGTCAAAGCGTGCTACACCTTTCCAAGGTGAGACTTTTAGTAGAACCCGGTCCCCGATATGGAGTTTTAAAAGTTGTCCTACGCCTATCAGCGTAGCTTTTCTGACGGTCTCAAGCCTCCGCCATGCGTTGTTTGATCTGGGCAATCCTATCCGTAGCCTCAAGTACAAGGTTTGGGTCGATGACTTAGCTTTCGTCAACTACAGCCCAACACAAAGGTGACCGGCATTTACACCCGTACAATGCCTCAAGAAGCGCTGCCTGAATACTAGCCGTGGTTATAAGAAAACTTCCACCCAAGGTGAGTGTTGTTCTTAGCCGGGGTCAAAGTCGGTAACATATGCTCGCATCATGTATTCTAGAGTTTGGACGGTACGATTAGTTTGACCACTAGTTTGCACCGGGGGGGGGGGGGTAAGTGATGCTCGTGAGCCGTAGGATTTGTGTTTGCCTTGCCACAACTCGTGTGCGAAACGTAAGTCACAATCAGAGGCAATGGGAATCGGCGCCCCATGCCTAGTAACTACTTCTTTCAGGTAGATGTTTGTAGGATTTGAAATCTTGTCGGTTTCTTTGACCGCGTACCGTTGCGAGCAAATATTTCACCAATGCCTCGGACATGATAAGGTAGTGTAGGAGCACCTCATAACTTATCTTTCGATTTGCTAGAATTGCGTATTCCTGAGCATCCTTCAAGTTATAGTAGTGAGGTGTTGTGTATGCGATCGAAAAAAGCGAAGTTCGCAACGTCAAAAGTCGCATGTCAAGAACTCAGAGTAAGGAGGTTTGTGTCGTAGAAGTTCTAGGGTAAGGTAAGGCGTAGGATTCATTCGGATTCCAACTGGTTCTCGGAGTGGGTTCAGATATCGTCAACGGGAGACAAGCGTCGAATTTTGACAGGGTAGGATAAATTCGAATGTCGTGGCTAGGTATTGTCGTATCGTGTTCGAAAGACAGTGCTTGCGATACCTTTACTTCTGGGGTATCCTTGGCTCGTTTCTCCATCGAGTAACATTCATAGAGAGTAATTCGTCCAAACAGAGATTTGCGCAGAATAAGGTGTGATAAGAATCATAGGATTTGTGAAGCATAACACGAGTAGTGAAAATATGCAAGAAGGGAAGTCTAAATCGATGCGTTCATCTTGAGGCAAAACATAAAAGCCTTGGGGATCGGCAGTAAGGGTTTATCTGCTATCGATGATATAGTTGGTCGTACATAAGTTGTATGAGGCTAGAATGAAGGACGTCGTTTGCCAATAAGAAGTGTTACGTCAATATGAGTGGCATAACCAAAAACTAAGGGAAGGATGGTTGTCGTACGGGTCTGTAGGGTTAAGGTTTACTGAAACGTCTAACAAGATGTTCTGAGCTGAGCCGTGTGCGAAAGCGAGTTTTTGATTTCCCCAAACCAGTAAGTAACCAAATTCGAATGGGTTGTCCAAATCATGCGGATGAGTTCGAGGTAGCGCTTGCGTTGTCGAAGGGTTTCGATGTGAAAGTACGAAAACAAGTTTTCGGGAAGTACAATTGAAGCAACACTTTGCTAAATTTCAGGGGTTTAAGAAGTTTATCTACTAAAAGTCAAGCTTGCCAAATTAGTTAGATTAGAAAGGAAATCTGGTTGAAGTTTCCATACGCAGAAACGAGGATGCCGTGATATCGCGATAAAGGAATGGTAGTCGTGCCCAAGCTGGAGATAAAGCATCGCCTTAAATAATAAATGTGGTCGATACGATACGAAAGCTAACGAAAAGATTTACAAAATCAGAAAAGTCGCCAGAAAATAATGGCTTTTACAAATAAGGATAAGACAAACGTCTAGATTATCGCGCTCGCCGGTGGGTCGACTGGTTCGTGTCTTTGTCCTCCTATGTCTCCAAATTCATCGGTTTATAAGAAAGATATCTTTTTGCTGAGTCGGAGTATGCAAAAGTATGAGGATAAGCTTGCATAAGAATTTACTGTGTAGTAAGGGATTAAAAGAAATGAGGTTGTGATCGACAGGAATGTGATGTGGTTGTTAGCACTGCCATGAGAAGTATACACTGCGTACGCTTCTCGTATTCAAGGCATGCAAACATGGAATAGGGTAGTGCAGATCTACTAGAATGCTTCAAGAATCCAGGTATTCAGTCGGATGAGAGAACAAGTCTCATCGCTCAAGTTGAGAAAAGAAATGTGTGAGCCAAAAAGGATGTGAATGATGTCGTCGATTTTACTGATTTTGGCTAGCTGTTCCACACATGTATCCAAATCATTGTGTCGTCGTGCCATAGCAGCCCGTTCCTCCAATGGCCCATGGTTTAGAATTGGCACTCCTTCGTTGTTTTAACCTCGTGACTCCTAAACGTCCATCGCGTCAGTTTGTTCTAGTCCAGATATGAAATCGGGAAATGTGTGGATGAGGGTTAGGAATAACTGGTTCCTTGCCCTTTGCGTGTCATGGTTTCGAATCAAGGTGAGGAGAATCCACTCCTGCTCGATGCATACCATATTTGCACAGTTTTTGGTTCACGTAAGAATCACAATGTTGGTTATTAACTATACACATACGTATCTACACATATATGCTATATATATACCCATACACATACAAGTAAATGCCGATAATTACGATTACCATGTGAGTACCTGAATCTGACGAACCTTGCAATCCGGAGTGTGGTGTCGTTGTGGTTTTTCATTAAATAGCGGTTATAGTATGGTTTTCCATATAAAAACATTTTACGTCTTAAAATATTTTAAATCCTAAACCTAGTTCACTATAACCAATGGCTCTAATACCAATTTCTCACACCCTCAAAATCCACACGCGGAGTACTACCGCGAGGCGTGTGACTGACCAGGATCTTAACCATTAATCATGTTGAACCGTTTACTTAGGTTATAATTTTTTTTCCAAATAAAGCGACTGGTCTACATATTTAAACGTTCGAAAACACAGTTCATTTTAGCAGTGAAAGTATAAAGAAGACTCATTATTAATTTAAAACCACAAGTTCGTTAATTATACGTAAATCAAGTAACTTACAAACCACGCACTCCAGCCGAATGCAATGTCCGTCCAAAGCTAAAACGAGCAACCTGCCAAGCATGCAGTAGGGTGTCAACATAAAGCTGGCGAGTTCACGAGTTCACAGTTTATCCAGTTTTATTTCCAAAAAAAAAACTTTTGTTGTTAAATTACTCATTTATATCATGCCATGGGGAGCTACTCCATATGTAAGCTACTAAACTCCATGATCATACCGAAACTATCGCACTTAAGTTGTTGTTGCCCCGTTTGTCAATTTTTATCCTCATCGACGGTTGCCAAGGACCTATTAGTTCACGCCCGTCCACTCAAGGCACGGTGTGAAGTTAGTGAGACCTAAATAGCGCTATTTAACTAATACCCAGTTCGCTACGCCAGGGGAGAAAAGTAGGGGCTTGTGATAGAATTCCGTTTAGTAGGCTAGCTCATGAAATCTAAATAGTATTTAACTGAGCGTCCCACACAAGGGGAGAAAAGTTACCCGTATCCCACACAAGGAGATACTATTACCTGTATCCCACACAAGGAGATAACGTTACCCGTATCCCACACAAGGAGATAATATTACCCGTATTCCACGCAAGGAGATAATGTTGTTTATTCCGTTCCCAACCACCGGGAACGCATGCTTTTAGTAAAAGTTGTGAACTCACCTCGGTTTTCTCGGCATGTAATTTACTTGTCAAACTGTTAGGTCAATCTGACTCGTCAATAAAATTCGCAACTACCCTTGTATTTGGCTTCGTATAGCGTATAAGAGTGCATAAGTATGGTACTCAAGTGTAATTTATCAACATTGCTTTCGGAATTGTTATTAAACTGGATTAAACACTTGGTAACCAAACGTTTTCGTAAAACTGTGAACTCACCAGCGTTGTCTGATACACTTGTTTGCTTGCTCGCAGGTTATAGATATGTGAGAACATGGAACTTGCTGTCTAGGAAGCTGGAGTGGTCATGGGTTGAGATACATGGAAACCCGAGACGAGTTTAATAACTTTCATACACTTGGTTTATGAAATACATAGCTAATGATTTATGCTTCCGCTGAAAACGTTGAGTTATACCTTATGTAATGTAATACTTTATTTTAATGAATGAAATGTTTTTACTCAAAATCTTGTATGTGTTCAATGTGATTGGTGGCTAGATCCTGGTACGTCACACGCCTCGCGGGGGTTTCTGCTTGGGGTATTTTTGGGGGTGTGAAAATTTAGCTCTTGTCTTAGATTGCGATGGTTGTGCGAGTTGTGCATAGATTTGGTAGAGTGAAAAAGCGATAAAACGAGAAATCGATAAAGCGTAAAATCTCTATTTGGTGATTTAAAACACATAAGCACAAAATAAACTTGATGACGCGTAAAATCAGTGATTGGAGGCTTAAAATTAATAGAGTGCCCTGGGTTTTGAGACAGCGACTACCTAAAGTGATTCAACTATCCCCAACAAGTTTGGGTATACGCTTGGGCCTAATAGACTATGCTCTCACCGTAATACGGTTATCGGCATTCATCCTTCTAGTTATTACGTGCTCCGAGTCATTGGAACAATAGAGAATTTGGTGAGATCTTTTAAAATTAGTTTAGGGAGTGGAACGAGTTATTAAGATGTGGGTTTCACCCCTAACTTAACAACTTCGCTCCTAACTGTGGTTGTTCTCACCGAATAAATTCGGGAGTTCCACTAGATAGAGATGGAGATTTACGTTGAGATATGGATATCACTCCTAACTCAACGAAAGGTTCTCGTGCTAAGAGTAATGCGCGGAGTGAGTGACCTTATTGAGAGTTCTTGATTTTCACACCTAATCTCGACACAATCACTCGTTGGTATTATACGAGTGTCTTCAAACGTGTATATTGTGTCAACCTTAGGAAAGGCAAGTAAGTGTTTAACCTTAAGAAAGGCTCCCTTCGTACCAAGCTGCCTTCGTACGAAGGTGCAACATATATTTAACATTTCAAGATTCATAAAAATGGTTCATTCGTACGAAGCCACAACATGGGGGTTCATACGAAGCAACATCATGTGTTCGTACGAAGCGATAGCTTATGGGTTCGTACAAAATGGTCTGTTTGGTACTTAGACTATAGACTAGGTCAAATCATTCAATTTTACCTAATTCCCTATAGTTTTGGCTCTAATACCAATCTATCACACCCCAACCAATGGCGGAATCATCGGGATGTGGCACTAAGCGAATCAGATTGCTCAAGAGAATCCACAACGACTAATTTAGTGACAATATTTAACAAGTTCAATATCCCATACTATCAAACAAATATTTCATAAAAGTCATACAGATTTCAAGTCTCTCAAACAAAACCAATCCGACAACTTAGATTTTTAGGTGGGTTTCTAAATGTATTGGCGAGTATACATGTTTAATACAGCATTAAAGTAGATAAAAGTGTTGCGAATTTCCACATACATGAACGAGATACAACACAACATAAATACATGCCGAGACAAAAACTGCGAAATTTGAACTATAACGAACATTCCGGAACATGACCATAAGTTAAACACACCTTAAATATCCTTTAAATAGTTTAGAAATAGGCTTTGAGGGGTTCGGTGTGCTAAAATAAACTTTTGGGTCATTCAGGGACTAAAACTGTCAAAAAGGGCATAAGTTTGCATTTTTACGCATAACTTACGTTAAGAATACATCCGGACATCCAAAAATTTATGTAAGCACTAAAATATTTTATTTTAGTGTTTGGCATGAGAAAAATCCATTCGTCGCGCAATTTGGATCGTTTTTCGCGCTTATGCGCATTCCGTCGTAATTAAGCGAACATCGCGATCGTACGACCAAACGAACCGACATCCGGCATATTTTTGAGCATGTTTCATGTCCACAATGTTTAGGCATCATTTTAGAGCCTTAAAGTTGGCTTTATGGGCCTTAGAAGTGTCGGAAATGGCCTTAAACACGTGCAGGGACCAAAACTGTAATTTCTGAAACATGTTGCTGATCAGACAAGGCCAGGCGGCCCGCCTGAGTTTTGTCTGATCCTGAAGCGGGCCGCGTCAGCCCCCAGACAGCAGAAAACATGCAGAAACTTTGAATCTGGTCCATTTCACTTATGCACATGGTATTTCTCAATACTATGGGCTCCAATGGTTTTCAAAAACCACTATCTTGATGTGTATGGCCAAGATCAAATCACGGTTTCCTAGAAACGATCTTAACGGCTAACCGAACACTATAAATACCCCATGCCATCCATTGCTAAACCCACTAGAATTTTGATTTGAGAAACTCTAAGTTGAAACCATTGTTTCATACCTGAGATTCTTGGATCGAGATTAGCATTCGGGGACCCTTCGTAAGTATTCTTTCGTTCTTTTATTGCTTTTCGAGTCTTTTCGAGTCTGAAAGTCAAACTTTGTTTGACTTTCTGCGTTGACCAGTTTATGGTCAATGCGAAGTTCATTTGAACTTCGCAACGTGATTGTAATCACGATGGTTATAGTCCCTTGGGACTATGCCTACTGATTACCACGTTGTCTAGGGTCGTAGGGTAAGCGATCTAATAAATCGCTTATACCTTCGAACCCGACCCATTTGGTCGATCATTAGGATCCGACCAAACACATTAGGTGACCATAGTATATAGGGAATAACCTTCCGAGGTTATACCTTATGGTCGCTTCGTTAAGTAGTTGTATGATAGGTAGTTTATATGCCTTAGGTAAATTACCCGAATACCCTTTTCATGTATAATTGGTAATTAAGCATATGTAACCTAAACTTTTGTCACATAACTGATTATGTAACATGTTTAGGCATATAACACTTGTCATAGGACTAGTTAGACGTTCCGAACGCGTTTCACGCGCACGACGCGTTAAAGTAGCATAAGCTACCTTAATGGGTCGCGATGGGTCGAAAGCATTTATGTTAGGTTTCATTTAGTATGTAGACTTTGTTAAACCATATGACACGAGTCTCTATACTCGTTTGGTTTACGAACCCTCATTCTATCTAAATCCTCCGATTTAGGTCCGGTCTATTAACATAGTTACCTATATTAGGTGCCGTTTGATTCCGAGATCTCTAGCATTGCTTGGTGGTTATCTTAGGACTTCTGAGCAATCTCAAGTGAGTACATAGACCCCTCTTTTACTGTTTTTCCAAACTGATTTGGGGTGAAACACATGTGCCTACTTGTTACTTTCATGCTTTCCTGTTTTCACATTATATACCGGCTATGCTTGTTAGTACATTATAGTACATGATTTCAATACATTTCATGCTATGTATGTCCATTGTGTGCATACATGGTACATCATTTTACATTACATTTCTGCTAAGTATGTTGACTGATAGCATGCTAGCACATTGATTTACATGACTTTCTACTTTGTATGTTAACTTAGCATACTTAGTACATCGTTTTCATATAACATGTTCACTTTTGCTATGAAATTTGGTTTGCACAAACGAGACTATTATACGTTCATTAATATTAGCTACGCCGCTCGGTAGTAAGTACTGGTACCATAGGACTTGACAAATCCCATTCCTAACATCCCGGGTTTGTTTGGATGTAAGGAATGACTGAATCCGAAAACATTTCTTTTGATAACCTTGACTGAAAGGGTTATCCGACTGTCTCAAGGCTTGAATGTATGCGTTAACTTACCACATAAATGTTTGTATCAATGTAACATGCATTACTATGCAAAACATAACTTTTTGATATATTCAAAATACTTTGTTTTGTACATTTCTACATTTGGACTATGTGACAATACTTTACTTACAATACATAACATTTGATACACATTATTTGACTACTTTTGGACTTATAAACATTTGGCATGGTTTATACAAGGACTTTTGACTATTAGTTTAAACATAGACTTTATACAATGGTGGTTTGTTTAAGTGACTTAAGTAACGAGATGTGAGTAATATGATACAAGCATGGTGGACACGTCGCTGATACTTCCTATATATAAGTGTTTGTATTATATTACATATCATAGCGTTATTTAAATCATTCAATTTGGACTTATACATTTTACACAAGTAACACAATTTTCACAAGACTTTGGTTTTCAAACAATTTACATTATACAACTCATTTTACTTGGTTATACATTTAAACCATACATTATTCTATTATTTATACATATCATCTGATCTTATTGTTTTTCAAATGATTTACAAGACAAAGTAAATTAGAAGGTTCATGACTAAACATTTTTCTCAAATATAAGTCATGAATCCTATTTTCACAAAACCTATGTATCTCACAGGCATTTTTATGCTGACGTACCTATTTTCACATGTGTTTTCAGGAGCTTTTCCATAGGATGACGATCATGACACTAGGGCGGATCTGTGCCTTAGAAACATAAAACGACGATAGACTTTGTTTAATTATGTTATGAACTCTGTATTTCCTGTTTAAGACAATGTAACTCTTATGTTGATAAATAAAATACAACTTTGTATGCCATGGTTATGAAACAATTAATTCTGTTACAACACTCCCCGACGTTTTCCGCCACGTCTTGTATATTATACGTGGTCGGGGTGTGACACCATTCTTCTTTTGAACATTGATGATATGATCCAAAACATATCTCGAGTTGGAGTAACTGTCCAACTTGAATTTTCGCATCATGTTCACACTTTGAACAGGCCAACTCCTTTTTTCGTTTCTTCAAGCACGTTAATGTAATTATTAATGGCAGTCTGTTTTCTCAAAACATTCCTTGTTAATTCAGAAACAACTTTCCTTAAGGTTTCACTTTCGTTTTAAATTCCTTTTTGTTTTTCTTAAGAGCTGTGTTTGCCTCAGTACACTTTTTCAATTCTACAATCATACTCTGATGATGTTTCTTGGTATGATCAAGTTTACCTTCTAGCACTAAGTATTTACCTTTTAAAACCATGCATTCAACACACTTAGGAAAGATAGGTTTATCAAAACTTACCTGACTGGATTGGCAATCTAAACGAGCCATGAATGATGCACGAAGAGTGCAAGATCCGATTGATGAGAGATGCTTGGAAAACTCATCAGATGACCTTTCAGATTCATGCTCCAAAGCTACTTCGTCACTATCCATCGATTCAGTTTTAGGAATCACATCATCTACCTCAGAACCAAAATCTTCAAATCGATCTTCACTTGAAGTCGAACCTGCTTCATCTGAACTGCTATTATCCCATGAACTGTCATCATTTCTGGAAGATTCTCCATCACTATTATCATTCCTTGCAATTTCGGCATAGTATGCAGTGCCTCCTCCACCACTGTTTCCCAATTAAACAGACTAACCACAACCTTCATTTGTCTGAACAATCAAAGCTTGGTTGGAATTGTTTGTGGGAACAATTGCTCTTTCGTTGTTAGCAACTTGTTTCTGTTGAAAGGATATTGATTCCCTTGATGTGGAGGCTTGGTGTGTTCTCTTTTAAAATGCCCATTTTCTCTATAGTTGAAACAAGTAACCTTCCTATTGTCAAAACCATATGGAGTATCCTTGTTGCTCTCCAAATTAGTTCTTCCCGTTTTCTCCATAAAATCTTTTGCTCTTCTCACTACACTTGCAAACGCCCATTTGATATCAATCAACTCTATTTCCCCCTTATCAATTTGTGTGTAGTCTTCACTGGTTAGATTGATGTTTCCAATTTGTCTAGCTACCAATCCATAGTAAGAACTCACTAAAGTGTTTGGAAGCTCCATGTGTTCTTTGGCAACTTCCACACTTACCTTAGATAGAGTTGATGTATCGAGTCTGGCGGTGTTAGGGTTTGAGGGTTAAAAGTTGTTACCATAGAAAGCTTGTTGTGGAACTTGTGGTGTAAGATCTCGTGGTTGAGGAAGAAAGGCTTTTGGATCAAATGCTTGGCCATAGGTCTGAGCACTTGAACCAACATATTGATCTGGTTTAGCTGGTGGTAGAAAAGGGTTTGCATTTGACACAAAAGTTGTTTGAAGCTTCGGTTGTTAATTTGTACTTACACCTGTGTGAATACCTCCAAAATACATCTCTGGGTTTTGTGGAAATGGAATTCCTTTTGCTTTATGGATTTCTTCTTCATTTTTGTTCTCAAGTTTCTGAACAAATTCCTAAATGCTAGCTACATCCAAAACACCAGTATGCTTCAGCAATTCAATGAATTGACTCATCTTAGGTGGTAAAGCATCAGCAAAACGCATGATAATCTCCTGTTGTGATGCGTTAACCTTGTATGATTACATCTCACTAAGCAAATGATAGAACCGAGTAGTCATGTCGCTTAGCGTTTCATTCTCCATGAACAAAAACCCTTCAAACTCTTTCTTTAAAAGATCACGTCGGATCTTTCTCGTTGCTGCATTTCATTCCCTTCTTGATACCAAAGTGTCCCATAAAGCCTTCGTAGTGGTAAAATACATAAATTGATGATAAATATCCTTGTGGAGTGCTTATGTAAGAATAGCAAAAGCCTTCTTCTCTAGATCATTATCCTTCTTATCATTCTCGTCCAATCATGCTAAAGAGGTTGGATTTAATACTATTTCTTCGAGAGATTCTTTGAACGGAGTAGTAAAACACGTCCACAAATTGGTATACTGACCAAGAACATACGTATGAAAACGACTTTTCCATGATAGATAATCGTTCATGTGATTCAACTTTGGTGGACGGTTGTTACTTCCGGTTTCACTCTCGCTAATGAGAAGAGTTTGAATGCTTTGATTTTGATTCGAAACACACGCCCATTGATTAGCGGTAATCGTTTGTTGAGGTATTCAATATCGTACCCATGAGGTTGCGGAGCTAGTTTGTGATGGATCATGGCTTGTACTTGAGCTACTACCCCAATCCCAGGGATTTGTACCCATTTTTGCTGTTTGAATAATGAATGTTTACTTAAAACACAATTTAAACAGATTATCAATGAATTAAGATCTTTTTGTGAAAAAGAAACAAACGTTCATGAGCACGAAATACTAGACAAGTGTCGCAAATAATTGAAAAACAAACAAGTTTCAAAACCCACGAAAAATTAGTGAGTGTCAAAGCCCACGAAGAACTACTAGTGTCAAAGTCCACGAAGAATTACTAGTGAGTGTCAAAACCCACGCACGTTTAATGGGCCTGACAAGTAGTCCACGAAAGATGAAGTCCACGAAAATCTTGTGTCCACGAAGAATGATTGTCTACGAAGTATGGTGTTTCGTGAGTTGGATGTTTCATGAAATGGTTGTCAAGAATGACGGTCCATGAAACACCTCGGGTCCACGAAGAACAATGGTTTTCATGAATGAACTTTGTGAAAAAAGGTTTTTCGTGAAAAGGTTGGTGGAAAGTTTCCTTTTATAAAAGAATCTGATTTCTGAGTATGGAAAGTTGGTAGGGGTTTATCCAGATTTGGGTAAACAACAAACATTCAAAAACACTTTTCAGTCAAAGCTTTAAGGTTATCTTTCAACTCAAAGAATATTTCGATGACTTTTCCGGCCAAAACACTTCACTGGAAAAGATGTCAAACTAAATTTTTTGCAAGAAATTTCAAGAAAACCGTATTTTAACATGTCTCCATGTGTTTTAACAAGGTTTTTGTAAAAATTTTCCGCAAACAACAAGATTTTCCTAAATTTTAAACCATTTTTCTTGTAAAAACTTGAGTTTCTTGTTCAAGTTCAAGAAAACAACCAAACTATGCTAAAAAACACACCAAAAGGTTGGTTTTCAACAAGGAGGAGAGTCAAAGCTCTGATACCACTTGTAGGTCCACTCGGAGGATCAAGAAACCTACACCCTTGTTGTGTAACACACACACGAGTGCGGAATGCAAGTGTGTATGCAAACCAAATCAAGCTAAGAATACACAAATACAAGAAAGATTCAAAGATTAAAGCTCAAGTGTATTCAACCAGTAGAGTTTTGTTACAAAGATAATACAAGAAAAACTCTCAACTTTACTGGGCGTGCTCTGTTGCATTTCTGTGTTCTGCAAGTCTGTGTTCTGCAAGTCTGAATATATAGGAAAATAATCTGCAACCTCGCGAAAGATAGACTGGCCCACGAAAAATGCTAGGCCCACTAACCATTTGGACTTTCGTGGGCATTATCAACGAAGAACTGGAATAAACCAATCAAGGATCTTCGTGAAATACTTATGCAACGAAGAAGGTTCTTCGTGAACATGATCCAACGAATAACCATACTCACATGCAAAGTTCTTCGTCACTTCCATGATGGGTTCTTCGTGGATGTGATCAAAATAAGACAACTTGCATGTGTTTAATAGACATGATATCATCATCATGATGTCATGATGGTGATATCATTCTCGTATCGTATCTTCGTCACTTCCATCTTCTAGGCCGAGTCGAACTAACGGAGGAATGTCATTGACTTCGATCTTGAATGGAACCGAACCGAGCCACATCCACACAAAACTGCATCAACAAATACAAACGTGCATTAACAAACTAACAAATTAAAATTCCTAATAATAAGCAATGGCCAAGTCTTCCACATCCCACGTGCACTTTCATGAAGTTTGTTAAACTTGGACCAATTCTTCATCAACTCACGTACACCAACCAACACGTGCTAATTGACTCTTTTAACCCTTATTCATTTGCTCTACTGATCCACAACCAGCTTACCCGAGTTGCAACATGTGAAGTGCGACTCGCGTCACCGGTAAACAATTAACCATTTTAACCTTGACCCGATAACGTGGCAACCCGTGACCCGTAAACGAACCGATTAATCCAACACATTTTTCTGGTAAAGTGTGATAAATCAATGTAGGCATTGAATTTAAATTTTAGGCATAGTGTTTTTTAGATTATATTGGGATTGTATAATACAGAAAAACTAAAATCAACAATATGTATTATATGCATTAAAACTAAAACACATCATCGCATGGTGTTTTAGATTTCAAGGCTAGAATATTATATTTCATTTGTTTTAAAACATTCATATGTATTGCTTAAGTTGAGGAAACTTTGGAATCTCTCATTAAACACTTGTGTTACACTATCCAAAACAACCTATTTTTATATATAAAATAGGGCATGTAATATGCATATTTTTTAGTGTTTTAGACATCAAAAATGATGTTACACACCAATTACATAGGAATTTTAATATTCCTTTTTTAAATCCGTTCAACGATTTTGTTTTTTGGCTAAAACGCTTAGAAAGGTGTATATTAAATTTCATAAAATTTTTATAAAATTCCGTTGTTTTAGATGTGTAACACAAGGTTTCCATGGTTTTCTCAACGAAAGTGAGTTTCCGAAATAACTCTTACATGTACATATATAATAAAATTGAAAAGAAAAACCCAAAAAATAATTAAGATAGTGGGTGTCATTTTGCACCCATTCATTAATTAAGTGCATGTTTCCTATCTTTAATAGAATCACAAAATAATAAAAATAAAAAAAAATAAAATCTCGGATAACTGTCTGTGGGATATACGCCAAATATTTTACAAACTAAAAGAAGACTTACAAAAGTCACGTTCCAATAAGCCAATGGACCACTTTTGGCTTTATCGATCATCTCATAACAAAAATATACAAGGGATGCCATCAATACCTCTATAAAACTCCATCTCTTTAATAACCATTGCACTAAAGATGCAGGCATCTCTTAATCTGATCAAGTGAAACACTTTTCAAGGTATTCTCCTTTTGATTTTCTTAACTATTTATTCTTGTCATTTATCTTGTACTTACTTGTGATATTGTATCATGAAACAGCATAAGAGTATGGAGATATCTATTGCTAGCCATCCCCACAAAGTTGTCCTAAAATATGCTCCGTGGCCTTATTACTGTTTGGGTTGTGACCAAATAGGTTTCGGCTTGACTTACGTGTGCAGCCAGGGCTGCAACTTCTTTCTGCACAAACAATGTGGAAAACCACAAGCTCTAATCGAGTACCCATTCTCCGATTCATGTGTTCTTAAATTTTGTGATGGCGGAGTTGGGGACGGTTCCCTTTGTGATGCATGTGGCAAGAAAATCAAAGGGTTTCACTACAGATGCACATGTACATTTCGGAAACGTCATTTGCACCCGTCTTGTCTTGCTGAGGAAAAGACTTTAGATGCTGCGCATGGTCTTACGTTGCACCTCAACAAGGCGGCTACATCAAACTGTTTGCACTGTGGAACTAAAGATCTTTTGTCTAAGGTTCGCGGTTGGGCTTATGTGTCTTCATGTGGGAGTTATTCTTATCATGTTTCATGTGTGAAGGAAATCATTAACATGAACTGGAGGTATGGGTTTTTCACTGGCAAAATGGATCCCTTTCTGACTATTAAACAGCAATTTCCAGAAGATAATGATCGGATGAACCAGAACCAGCTACATGTGGTGCGAAAAAAGGAGATACGTGAAAAGAAGAAGGCAAAAGCCGTTCTTAGTGTCTTATTTAGTGTCATAACCGGGAATCCCTTTGGTCTTGTTGGTGCTGCTCAGTCATTTTTCGGTAGTTCGTATGCTGATTTTGTTTAGTTGTCCAGCTTTTCTTTAAGCAAGAAATTTGTATGGTAAACGTATACAATTATGCATCGCAATTTTTATGGGGTTTATAAATCAGAATTTGAATCATAAGCTATGAAATATTTTTACTTAGAAGAAGATGAATCCAAATGTACCATCAATAGTAACAAGGCAATACTCATTTCATCGCTAACTTATTTAACAAAATAAAAAAAAATTAAAAAAATTGTTACCATTCAAACACAACATGATACATTTGATCATTCTTTAACCTTATTCCATCACTCAGGCAGGGAAGATGGTTCACTTAGGTTTTGGCTCTCATTTTATCAGTAGATCTTATAAAACCCAACAATCTGCCCTCTAGAATTTATTCTTTTATTTGTTGATGCCCAATGTGACATTTGTGAAAATCCTGGTAAACAAAAACGAGTATCCATAAGTGAGAATTGTTATCGATAAGCATTGCTGAGGCATGATACGTAATCAAACATGGCTTATATAATTACGAGGGCGTGGATTAGTTAAATTGATGCATTAACGGTAACATAGAGTTAAAATGCTTGTGACACTTGAAAAACATTTTAGGCGATTTGTTTTTCGAATATCAAAACGTAAACGTTACACGACCAACAAAACAAAGCCGGTGGTGCCGTGAACAATTCAGGGGGCATAATTTAGTTTGAACATGATCATTAGTAAGTAACATGAGAGCATTGAGGCCTTAACACGTAGTGAACATGTTCCACGAAGTAGTTTGCGGTTAATGGAACACCTATATTTTAAACATGCACTGTATCAACCAAACATGTATTGCATCATCTGTCAAGCCTAAAAAGACTTATAAAACATTTATTTAAAACGTTTTATGCAAAAATGTGAAAGTATTCGTGTTTTTGTTAAAGTTAAAGTATGATCGACTTTTTTTAAACACAAAAACTATACAAAAACCGCTCGTTTTGCGTTGATTACCGAACTGGGGAAGCGTTTAAATTGTTTTTATCCATAGTATCAAATATCTCCTAAATTCTATCTTAATGCGTGGAAATTGGTGCAAGTTTGAAGTCAAAGTGGACATTTGTCCAACCTCTTGTGTGATCAGAACCCAAACTCATTTCACTTCTTAGATACTTGTTCCAGCCCCTTTTCAAGTAGAACCATGGTATCTGTAACACCCCGTCCCGGAATGGGCCGGCGTGTCACAATAACAGTAGTCAGATCAAAAACATAATTCCATTTATACTTAAATGTATTACAAGGCTTTACAGCTTAATGAAGGATATCTAATCCATTACAATTATTTCTACCGTCTTTTCCAAACACTCGAGCACTCTTCCATATTCCGTCCCAGCTTGTCTTGATAACCTGACGTAAAGAAGAAAACCACAACAACAAAAACGTACGTCTGAGCAAAATTTTTGAAAGTTTTGCCCAGTGTGCGGATAGAGGAAAACAAAAGCTTATTTTATTTTGATAACCGGATGAAACTTGACGATGCAAATAACTTAATTTCATAATCATATCTTACGGATGTACCCATGAGCAAACTGAAAACGTGACAATACACAGGTAGCTACTCCTGCATACTTATCACACGAAATGGCAAGTTGGCATACCCGTTATCCATTTCCTTATAACTTAAATCCTAGGATCGATCCATACGCCTCCTAATAGCTTTGTACCACACTTGTACTTAAGAGACGCCGTGAACTAATCTCTCCGTCACGGGTGGAGCACATGATGTCGATGCCACAACAACATGCTCGTGGGACACTCCACGAGAAGCGATACTCAGGGTATCAGAGTACAAATGGTCTTATCAACATAACTTATAAAACTTATGTTCAGAACAGAACGGAACATATATTGGAACATGCGATAATGAGTACAACTTAACAGAAAAACTATCGCATGACATGAAAACTAAATCAAATGATTAGAATAGGAATCGAACGGACTGTCAAATGAATCGATAATCAAAGACGTGAGGAGTTTTAAAAACAAGACATAGTAATTTAAAACAATTTGACTTGAGTAACATAATACTTATATATCATATTAAACTTGTAACTTATTTACTTATAACTTATAAGTCTTAAGATATTTAACTTGTAACTTGAAAAAAATATACGAATCTTTGGCGAGATTGAAAATATAAGAGTGGAACCAGTCATCAAGGTATGGTTATCAATCCTATCTTGACAATTTCGTCCCCAAAATGTGGTTTATTAAACGAAACAAGATAAAACCTTGACTCGTTAATAAGGAGCCACTAGAGTAGGAAATGAAACTTGTATAAAATAAACCATTTTCTAAATAACTGATGTAAAACAAAACCTTTTCAAAACGTTTGTAACTTTCAACACATGTTTCATAACTTAATCTTAATACGGAATCTATAACTTATTTCATAACTTAGTCTTAATACGGAATCTATAACTTATTTCATAACTTAATCTTAATACGGAATCTATAACTTATTTCATAACTTAATCTTAATACGGAATCTATAACTTATAACTTAATCTTAATACTGAATTTAAACTCAAGAATGATATACTTATATCAAAACGACGTAAATCGAAAGAAAGGATCTTTTATAAAAACGACATGAAAGGAAGGAACCTATCCGTACTGAACTTATAACTTATACCTTAAATCTTAATACGGAATTTGAAATCAGGATTGACAAAAATCGAAAGGAAGGAACCTATCCGTACCTTAAAATTTTCCAAATGATGCTACCTTGTTTCCAATTGTAGATTCATACGGACAGAGTTTAGTTTACTGATTGTTCTCTTAACCTAATTTGCACACAAACTAGGTAATTAACTAATACAGCTTTTACGATAACTCACGAGATTAAACCTTCACAACAAATGACAAAGTGCGATACTTCATCCATCGAATTAACGATGATTCATCGAATTAACGACGAACGACAAAGTACGATACTTAAACATCCAGCGGATTCACAACTAAGGACGGAGTATAGTCCGTTTTCGGACAGCACTCAAACATCCCGTCGAAATCACGACGAATGACAAAGTATAAGCCCAATTTGAGCAGCACTTAAACATCTATCGGATAGTTCAAATCGATCGGACAATGAATCGTAGCAGCGATTGAGTTAATACCCTGATTGCGGCAGCACCCCGCTATACTAATTAGTGTTTCGTGTGTGTTAATTGAGAGTATTTGGACGATATCTCCGCGTCTGAGTTGAATTTTATCGTCGTTTGAACACCCAGAATCGAATGCCAATGTCTTCTATTTATAGCCAAAATTTGAGAAGCCCTGCGCATCGTAGGCCTTCAATACCATACGCATCGTATGGTCTTTTAACCTGGCTGCGCATCGTAGGCTATAACAGCCTGCGCATCGTATGGGTTAAAAAATAGGCTTATAGACTAGCCACGTTTGGGACTAGCTATGCTGAGTCAGTACTTTCGAATTTTCTGAATTTTACAACGAAACTTTAAGATAATTATCAACTAGGTTTTACCCCCTTTGAGTTTTAGGGGCCCTAATCCTGATTCTGAAAATTCTGAAAATCTTAGGGTTTGTATAGAATTACTTGGGTGTCTTAATTAGGGTTTCCTATTGGACTATAAATCATAAGGGTTGTTTACATTTTTGTTTTAAAATTTTCGGGTGTTACAAATATACCCCTCTAAAAAAAATTTCGTCCTCGAAATTATGACATACATATATATATATTAATAATCACACTTAAACGCGACCCACTATGATCAATAGTCATACTTGAAATAAAGCTAGAGTAAAAAAAATGAAGATGACGAAATACTTATGTTCGAGACTATCATGAAGTGAAAAGAAAAAGTTACTAAACGATGTATCGACTGATTGGACATCGAAATCCTAACCCAATGTCTACCCATTACCTCACAGGTCTTAACTTATGTTTAAGTTTTCTACAGGAAAGAGCCTTTGCTCTGATACCATAGCTGTAACACCCCGTCCCGGAATGGGCCGGCGTGTCACAATAACAGTAGTCAGATCAAAAACATAATTCCATTTATACTTAAATGTATTACAAGGCTTTACAGCTTAATGAAGGATATCTAATCCATTACAATTATTTCTACCGTCTTTTCCAAACACTCGAGCACTCTTCCATATTCCGTCCCAGCTTGTCTTGATAACCTGACGTAAAGAAGAAAACCACAACAACAAAAACGTACGTCTGAGCAAAATTTTTGAAAGTTTTGCCCAGTGTGCGGATAGAGGAAAACAAAAGCTTATTTTATTTTGATAACCGGATGAAACTTGACGATGCAAATAACTTAATTTCATAATCATATCTTACGGATGTACCCATGAGCAAACTGAAAACGTGACAATACACAGGTAGCTACTCCTGCATACTTATCACACGAAATGGCAAGTTGGCATACCCGTTATCCATTTCCTTATAACTTAAATCCTAGGATCGATCCATACGCCTCCTAATAGCTTTGTACCACACTTGTACTTAAGAGACGCCGTGAACTAATCTCTCCGTCACGGGTGGAGCACATGATGTCGATGCCACAACAACATGCTCGTGGGACACTCCACGAGAAGCGATACTCAGGGTATCAGAGTACAAATGGTCTTATCAACATAACTTATAAAACTTATGTTCAGAACAGAACGGAACATATATTGGAACATGCGATAATGAGTACAACTTAACAGAAAAACTATCGCATGACATGAAAACTAAATCAAATGATTAGAATAGGAATCGAACGGACTGTCAAATGAATCGATAATCAAAGACGTGAGGAGTTTTAAAAACAAGACATAGTAATTTAAAACAATTTGACTTGAGTAACATAATACTTATATATCATATTAAACTTGTAACTTATTTACTTATAACTTATAAGTCTTAAGATATTTAACTTGTAACTTGAAAAAAAAATACGAATCTTTGGCGAGATTGAAAATATAAGAGTGGAACCAGTCATCAAGGTATGGTTATCAATCCTATCTTGACAATTTCGTCCCCAAAATGTGGTTTATTAAACGAAACAAGATAAAACCTTGACTCGTTAATAAGGAGCCACTAGAGTAGGAAATGAAACTTGTATAAAATAAACCATTTTCTAAATAACTGATGTAAAACAAAACCTTTTCAAAACGTTTGTAACTTTCAACACATGTTTCATAACTTAATCTTAATACGGAATCTATAACTTATTTCATAACTTAGTCTTAATACGGAATCTATAACTTATTTCAAAACTTAATCTTAATACGGAATCTATAACTTATTTCATAACTTAATCTTAATACGGAATCTATAACTTATAACTTAATCTTAATACTGAATTTAAACTCAAGAATGATATACTTATATCAAAACGACGTAAATCGAAAGAAAGGATCTTTTATAAAAACGACATGAAAGGAAGGAACCTATCCGTACTGAACTTATAACTTATACCTTAAATCTTAATACGGAATTTGAAATCAGGATTGACAAAAATCGAAAGGAAGGAACCTATCCGTACCTTAAAATTTTCCAAATAATGCTACCTTGTTTCCAATTGTAGATTCATACGGACAGAGTTTAGTTTACTGATTGTTCTCTTACCCTAATTTGCACACAAACTAGGTAATTAACTAATACAGCTTTTACGATAACTCACGAGATTAAACCTTCACAACAAATGACAAAGTGCGATACTTCATCCATCGAATTAACGATGATTCATCGAATTAACGACGAACGACAAAGTACGATACTTAAACATCCAGCGGATTCACAACTAAGGACGGAGTATAGTCCGTTTTCGGACAGCACTCAAACATCCCGTCGAAATCACGACGAATGACAAAGTATAAGCCCAATTTGAGCAGCACTTAAACATCTATCGGATAGTTCAAATCGATCGGACAATGAATCGTAGCAGCGATTGAGTTAATACCCTGATTGCGGCAGCACCCCGCTATACTAATTAGTGTTTCGTGTGTGTTAATTGAGAGTATTTGGACGATATCTCCGCGTCTGAGTTGAATTTTATCGTCGTTTGAACACCCAGAATCGAATGCCAATGTCTTCTATTTATAGCCAAAATTTGAGAAGCCCTGCGCATCGTAGGCCTTCAATACCATACGCATCGTATGGTCTTTTAACCTGGCTGCGCATCGTAGGCTATAACAGCCTGCGCATCGTATGGGTTAAAAAATAGGCTTATAGACTAGCCACGTTTGGGACTAGCTATGCTGAGTCAGTACTTTCGAATTTTCTGAATTTTACAACGAAACTTTAAGATAATTATCAACTAGGTTTTACCCCCTTTGAGTTTTAGGGGCCCTAATCCTGATTCTGAAAATTCTGAAAATCTTAGGGTTTGTATAGAATTACTTGGGTGTCTTAATTAGGGTTTCCTATTGGACTATAAATCATAAGGGTTGTTTACATTTTTGTTTTAAAATTTTCGGGTGTTACAAATCTACCCCTCTAAAAAAAATTTCGTCCTCGAAATTATGACATACATATATATATATATTAATAATCACACTTAAACGCGACCCACTATGATCAATAGTCATACTTGAAATAAAGCTAGAGTAAAAAAAATGTAGATGACGAAATACTTATGTTCGAGACTATCATGAAGTGAAAAGAAAAAGTTACTAAACGATGTATCGACTGATTGGACATCGAAATCCTAACCCAATGTCTACCCATTACCTCACAGGTCTTAACTTATGTTTAAGTTTTCTACAGGAAAGAGCCTTTGCTCTGATACCATAGCTGTAACACCCCGTCCCGGAATGGGCCGGCGTGTCACAATAACAGTAGTCAGATCAAAAACATAATTCCATTTATACTTAAATGTATTACAAGGCTTTACAGCTTAATGAAGGATATCTAATCCATTACAATTATTTCTACCGTCTTTTCCAAACACTCGAGCACTCTTCCATATTCCGTCCCAGCTTGTCTTGATAACCTGACGTAAAGAAGAAAACCACAACAACAAAAACGTACGTCTGAGCAAAATTTTTGAAAGTTTTACCCAGTGTGCGGATAGAGGAAAACAAAAGCTTATTTTATTTTGATAACCGGATGAAACTTGACGATGCAAATAACTTAATTTCATAATCATATCTTACGGATGTACCCATGAGCAAACTGAAAACGTGACAATACACAGGTAGCTACTCCTGCATACTTATCACACGAAATGGCAAGTTGGCATACCCGTTATCCATTTCCTTATAACTTAAATCCTAGGATCGATCCATACGCCTCCTAATAGCTTTGTACCACACTTGTACTTAAGAGACGCCGTGAACTAATCTCTCCGTCACGGGTGGAGCACATGATGTCGATGCCACAACAACATGCTCGTGGGACACTCCACGAGAAGCGATACTCAGGGTATCAGAGTACAAATGGTCTTATCAACATAACTTATAAAACTTATGTTCAGAACAGAACGGAACATATATTGGAACATGCGATAATGAGTACAACTTAACAGAAAAACTATCGCATGACATGAAAACTAAATCAAATGATTAGAATAGGAATCGAACGGACTGTCAAATGAATCGATAATCAAAGACGTGAGGAGTTTTAAAAACAAGACATAGTAATTTAAAACAATTTGACTTGAGTAACATAATACTTATATATCATATTAAACTTGTAACTTATTTACTTATAACTTATAAGTCTTAAGATATTTAACTTGTAACTTGAAAAAAAAATACGAATCTTTGGCGAGATTGAAAATATAAGAGTGGAACCAGTCATCAAGGTATGGTTATCAATCCTATCTTGACAATTTCGTCCCCAAAATGTGGTTTATTAAACGAAACAAGATAAAACCTTGACTCGTTAATAAGGAGCCACTAGAGTAGGAAATGAAACTTGTATAAAATAAACCATTTTCTAAATAACTGATGTAAAACAAAACATTTTCAAAACGTTTGTAACTTTCAACACATGTTTCATAACTTAATCTTAATACGGAATCTATAACTTATTTCATAACTTAGTCTTAATACGGAATCTATAACTTATTTCATAACTTAATCTTAATACGGAATCTATAACTTATTTCATAACTTAATCTTAATACGGAATCTATAACTTATAACTTAATCTTAATACTGAATTTAAACTCAAGAATGATATACTTATATCAAAACGACGTAAATCGAAAGAAAGGATCTTTTATAAAAACGACATGAAAGGAAGGAACCTATCCGTACTGAACTTATAACTTATACCTTAAATCTTAATACGGAATTTGAAATCAGGATTGACAAAAATCGAAAGGAAGGAACCTATCCGTACCTTAAAATTTTCCAAATGATGCTACCTTGTTTCCAATTGTAGATTCATACGGACAGAGTTTAGTTTACTGATTGTTCTCTTAACCTAATTTGCACACAAACTAGGTAATTAACTAATACAGCTTTTACGATAACTCACGAGATTAAAACTTCACAACAAATGACAAAGTGCGATACTTCATCCATCGAATTAACGATGATTCATCGAATTAACGACGAACGACAAAGTACGATACTTAAACATCCAGCGGATTCACAACTAAGGACGGAGTATAGTCCGTTTTCGGACAGCACTCAAACATCCCGTCGAAATCACGACGAATGACAAAGTATAAGCCCAATTTGAGCAGCACTTAAACATCTATCGGATAGTTCAAATCGATCGGACAATGAATCGTAGCAGCGATTGAGTTAATACCCTGATTGCGGCAGCACCCCGCTATACTAATTAGTGTTTCGTGTGTGTTAATTGAGAGTATTTGGACGATATCTCCGTGTCTGAGTTGAATTTTATCGTCGTTTGAACACCCAGAATCGAATGCCAATGTCTTCTATTTATAGCCAAAATTTGAGAAGCCCTGCGCATCGTAGGCCTTCAATACCATACGCATCGTATGGTCTTTTAACCTGGCTGCGCATCGTAGGCTATAACAGCCTGCGCATCGTATGGGTTAAAAAATAGGCTTATAGACTAGCCACGTTTGGGACTAGCTATGCTGAGTCAGTACTTTCGAATTTTCTGAATTTTACAACGAAACTTTAAGATAATTATCAACTAGGTTTTACCCCCTTTGAGTTTTAGGGGCCCTAATCCTGATTCTGAAAATTCTGAAAATCTTAGGGTTTGTACAGAATTACTTGGGTGTCTTAATTAGGGTTTCCTATTGGACTATAAATCATAAGGGTTGTTTACATTTTTGTTTTAAAATTTTCTGGTGTTACAGTATCAATTCCCTCCTTGATTAAAATTATTATGCGTTTTGTGTTAAAAGGTCTTTGAACAAAAAGAAAAGAGTTTTTATCCATGAAACATAATACTTTGGCTACAAAGGCTGTTTAAGCTTCTAATTTATGTAATAAGATGGTTCATGATGTACGATGGAGAAACCTTCAAGTTATTGATAAAAATACAAACATTCGACAAGAAAAACGGATTTAAAACCCTAACCTAAAAAGTTGGTTTCCAAAGCTTGAAACATAATGTTATATACATGTTTGTGTTGAATATGGTCTGTAGGTGTGCTACCTAGCTTTACACGAGCTCTAGAAGTATAGAAGTTGCTCCAACTCATGAGAAACGAAAGGTGTAACACTCGAACACTGAAAATAAGTGCACTAGACTTCGTTTGAACATAAACTATGGCGTGGGTAATTTTAGCTTGTGATCATTTACAAGGTAATCACATATAGTAAATTAAGGTTCTCTACAAAATTTAAGGAGTTTTGGATAATCGGAATGGTGAGCTTATTGGCATTTAATAGCATTAATTCGGGAAAAAAGCAAACGGATTAAATAAATCCCCAAATTTTGCACGCAGTCTTATTTGACATGAGAATGTTACACACTAAATTCGGGGTTCATTGGATAACCTAGATATGGTTTTAAAAATCGCGTTTTATCGAAATATCGACAACTGAAAATCTTTTTTGAAATCTCGGATGACTTTGACAATTTTAAAGGAGTTATTAGGACTAGTTTTAGTTTTTCAATTAAAATTTTTAGAATTAACTGATGTCGGATGGTATAAATTGCCAAATTAATCGTTAATGGGATTTTTAAAACTAAATTATCTAGCTTAACAAATAAATTTAATATTTACTAAATATAATTTTCCTAAAATTTATATATCATCAGTTACACATATATATATATATATATATATATATATATATATATATATATATATATATATATAGGGGATCGCTAAAATGAGAACCACCACGAGTTATGAGAACCACGAGAACCGCGCCCCGCGGGTGGCCGTCGGCGACGAAATTTTTTTTACACCTAGATCCGTATATTTTAGGGGGGGGTGTAAATTTCCGGTTCAAACGGCGCGCCCGAGGGGGTAGTTTTTTACGCCCAAAGTTTGGGTTTTTTTAATTTTTCTTTTTTTTTTACCAAACTTTGGGCGTAAAAAACTACCCCCTCGGGCGCGCCGTTTGAACCGAAAATTTACACCCCCCTAAAATATACGGATCTAGGTGTAAAAAAAATTTCGTCGCCGTCGGCCACCCGCGGGGCGCGGTTCTCGTGGTTCTCATAACTCGTGGTGGTTCTCATTCTAGCGGCTCCCTATATATATATCAATATAGGGGACCGCTAAAATGAGAACCAACTCGAGTTGTAAGAACCGTAAGAACTACATCGTACGGGGCGAGGTGGACCAATTTTTTTTTCATAAACGTAGATGCGTGTATTATAAACACATTTGTAAAAAAAATTAAAAAAAAATGTCGTGTGTGTAGTTTTACCACCACAAGTTTGTGTTTACGGGTACCGTAAATCCTACCGGAAAATTTACGGTACCCGTAAACACACACTTGTGGTGCTCAAAAACTTCTTTTTTTTTGAATTTTTTTTTACAAATGTGTTTATAATACACGCATCTACGTTTGTGAAAAAAATTTTGGTCCACCTCGCCCCATACGGTGTAGTTCTCACGGTTCTTACAACTCGAGATGGTTCTCATTTTAGCGTGATTCTATCTATATATACACACATATATATATATATTTATAATTTAATATAATTTTCCTAAAATTTATATATCATCAGTTATATATATATATTTATAATTTAATAAAATTGAGACGTGTAGCTACCATGATTATGGGTTAAAAACATTATTGTTAACATAAACCGACAAAACGATCATTTAACGAACCTGCTAGGACTTTTAAGCGTTTTAATGACTACTTGTTGATAGTCGCAATGTTTGGAGTGAACCCAGTCTTTTCTTGGGTAACCCGGGAAATGTGGATAAATTACAAGCTCGTTTGGCTTTTTTTTTTTTTTGAAAGGTAAACTTCATTCACAGAAAAACGACGACCCAAACCGGGCCGCCAACACAAAAACTTACATATTTACAAAAGACATCCAATCCCTCCACTCTAAACCTTTATACCTTGATCTATTTGAAAACCAAAAAAAACGTAAAGCCTTAACTTCGCTAACTATGCTATTGATGTTGACCGTTCCATTAGAGAATTTGACTTTATTCCTAGTCCGCCATATAATCCAACATGTAATCATGATAATGCCTTGAACCGCCTCCTTTTTCTTTTCCGACAATCCGCAGTCATTGTGATACGTAAACAAGTCTCGGATCGAAAAGGCGAATAAATTAGAGATATTGAACCAGGTACTCACTCCGTTCCAAACATTTGAAGCGATGAAACAAGCTATGAAAAGATGGTCGACCATTTCGTCTTCAGAGTGACAGAAAGGGCAGACCAAATCGCCTATCCCCACATTTCTTCTACTCAAAGCTGCTGCGGTTGCCACTCTATCCAACTCTACTCTCCATGAATGAATATTTACTTTGGCAGGAACCCACCGACACCAATCCAAAACAAAACAATCATCCTACATTTGATTACCGTTCAGAAGGAGCTTAACCGCTTTGACCGAGAATAACCCATCAGCAACCGAGGTCCACTTCCACCGATCCTTCCCAGAAGAAATCTGAACGCTGTCAAGATAACCTGTTAACTGCTCGAGACTTGCAACTAAGGCTGGATCCGAAATATCACAGACCCAGCTCCATGAAAATCGGTCCCCGTTACTGTTCATATTAATCCTGTTGGCAACCGAAGTTCGTTTATCAGCTTCTTTACTGTACTGATCTAGAAAAACCAACTTAAGAGGTTCATCCAATAGCCATACGTCATGCCAAAATGCCACATCCTCTCCATTGCCGATCGAACCTCTCATGAAATGCCCAAGCGGTCGACCATCCACCTTTGTTTTAAGGAAATGCTTAGCTATGTTGTTCCACACACCGGAAAGACTTTTTTTGAAAGGAATACAATCCCAGCCCGATCTACTAGAATGAATAGCAACGATCACTTTTTTCCAAAGATTGTTCTCTTCGTCTTGAACCTCAAACCCCATTTAGATAGTAAAGACTTGTTGACCACGTCTAACTTACTTAAACCCAAACCTCCGTTTTTTTTATGACGAGCTACCTTCTCCCAAGCAACCCAATGCATCTTTTTTTCTTCCCCGGATCCACCCTAAAGAAACTTCCTTATCATGGCTTCTAAATCCGATAAGACTTTCTTAGGCGCCATATAAAGAGAAAAGTAATAAGAAGGGAGACTTTCCATCACCGATTTGATTAACACTACTCTTCCACCAATCGAAAGAAGATTAGACTTCGTTTGGCTTGAAGACCTAAAACTGTCGTTTGGGTAAATTTGTATGTTTTAACGCCCAAAGTTTCTTTGTAAAACAAATCATTTCAAACTATCCAACGAGTTTTTACATTGTTTGTGAACATGCCATTATCCTAAACCATAAAACGATCTGTAGGTCCTGATACGGATTGTCGGACTACGATGATTTCTTGTTTCGGAAGCCGTAACGAGTGCGGAATCCCCGTTACGAGACAAACCGAGCGAGAGAGTAAACACAAAACAAAGATTCCACATTTAACGAGTTGTGTATTCAAATCGAGAGAGTTTCAGTACAAGATCTATACAAAACAAGCACTCCGACAACTCTCTCTCTCTAAGCTTCTTCCGGCTCTAGGGTGTGTTCCCTCTGTTCTGTGATCTGCAACTATTTATATATATACTAAGACCAGCAACATCACCAAACATATGGTTCTTCGTGGAGATGTACAATTCACAGCAAGGATCACCAAACATTGAGGTCCTTCGTGGACATTATCAGCGAACAATTAAAGTCACCAAGAATACATGGTCTTTCGTGATATGCATGGACTTTCATTAAAGAGTCTCATTCTTCGTGGACATGCATGAGTTTTGTGAAAATGAATTGCATAACATTCTGTTTCAACATTCATGTCTTGTATAGAGATGATAATGATGTCATCATGACATCATGATGATGATGTCATTCTCGCACACATCATTCGTTGTGACTTCCATTTCGTATGCCAAGCCGAACTGACGGAGAAACGTCGCGACGTCAGACTTGAACCGAACCGAACCGAGTCACATCCACACAAAACTGCATCAACACGATCAACCGTGACCAGCACGAAAAACGGTGAACATAAGCAAAACCTGATTTTTAAACCAAACATTACCTAACGCTATCAGTGGCGGAACTTACCCGTTGAACGTGCCAGGGCCGAAAGACACGGGAACTAAAAAAACCCGGGCAAGCCCGGGCCAAACATAGTATATATAAAAAATTTCGATCGAATGCGAAAAATTAGCACTACGGCCGAAAAACTTGCCTGGGCCGTGCCCCTGCCACAGCCCTTCTAAGAACCGCCCCTGAACGCTATACTTTGAGGCTATTTACCCATTTCTAGATGTATAGCCGCATCAAACTCAATGCATAGCAAATATCAAGCAACTTTTGGTGATTAACCCTAAAGTACTAATTAATATTAGGACTAGACTAGCACTTCCATTACACTACAATACTGCTATTGCATACTGTGAACATATTGTCACACCCCCAAAATCCACACGCGGAGTATCACCGCTTGGAGGCGTGACATGACCAAGATCCAACCACCAATCATATTGAACATTGTATTTAAAATAGATAAAATCCAACCACGCAATATAATTGGTGTTTCAAAACTAGTTAACCAAGTTCAAATTAAACAGCGGAAGCATAAGATGTGAAACCAAAACATAAGTTTAATAAGTTTAAATGTTTAACATGGGACTCGACAGTCCATGTCCCACAACGACCACGCCTCCCTGTGCAAGCCCCATAGATACCTAACGACCTGCAAGGCATGTAATAAGGAGTCAACAACAAAGTTGAGTGAGTTCACGGTTGGTTGTTTAGTTTTTAAGTTGTTTCCGAAAACATGGTTTGTCTTTCGTTGGCTTACTTGCCGTGGGGGTTACCCCAATGTTGAAAGTATGATTGACCAGTTCCTTCTTTATTACCCGAACCATATCCATAATTAGTGGGGGCTTCCCCATGTGAACCACTAGACCATACCATATCGACAACTGGAGAACAATAGTTGTGCCTTACGTCAATGTCTATCATCATTGACAGTTTGCCATAGTCCATTAGTACACGCCCGCCCGACTGGCACGGTGTGAGGTTTGTTAAACCTAATAGCGCTATTAACTAATGTCCCGCTCGCCATTGGCCTCGGCGATTAAGTCGATATAAAATGAGGGACTTAAAGATAGAGTTTTGTCTAGTAAGTTTTAAGGTTGTTGTCCTACCCAAGGAGGATGAACGTACGTATTCTACCCAAGGAGAATACACAGGATTAATATTGGCATCGTACCCAAGGAGGATGGCGGTACATATCCTACCCAAGGAGGATAAGTAGGTTCCGTTTTAATTCTTTAACCCATTCCCAAACCACCGGGAATACCATGCCTTGTAGAAAGTGTGAACTCACCTTGGTTTGTTCGGTTAGATTAGTTAATCTAATAATCAGAAATCAAGCACGTCCTAATAAAGTACAGATAACAATCAATTTCTTGTGCATGCATAACACGTATCCTACGTACGGTTTATCTACTCATTACTTCTATCACATACCACACATATCACACATTTCCAACGTCAAGGTACTTTGTTAAGTTATATTATTTTACCCTAACATAATATAACTATCTCACAAAATAAACAAGTATCCACACAAGTGTTCTAATATAAAATATATAATCTAAATATATATGTTTATCCATTTTACTTGTAAAAGTCAACCTCCGATACTTTGTATTTTGTAACAAAACCTTTGGCGAAGTTTATTTTGAAAACAAAGCTAAAATATACTTGTAACACTTGTTTTAGAAAATATTTTCTAAGTGTTGGAATTTTTGAAAATTTCGCCAGAGTTTCCTTTGTAAATGGAGGTATCCATGCTTATTAGCATATCATTTTCTTTTCCAAAAATCAATTCTCTAACTTGGTTTATTTACAAAAATCCTTTATAAAACTTGGATCTACATGATCATCAACTTATTTTGTTCACTTATTTTTCAAGAAATCTATTTCTTTCAAGTTCATGTTTAACTAGAAAGTGATTATTTCATGTATCACATAATCACCTTCCTAGTCTTGTTAAATCATGTTTCTAAACATCATTTAACAAGCTCCATATGGTGATTAGCATCACACACCCAAGAATCATCATGCAATCAACAACATATTCATAACAATATCATTCTAACATCATTTCATTCTCATGTAAACTTTATGTAAAGGTTTATGTTTAGATCTTTTAGTTCATGTTCTTGGTGTTCTTGATATTCATCATACTTCAACTTTTAACTACTCAAAATGGAAGTAAACAAGAGTAAATCAAGACTTACTACTAGCTTATAGCTAGGGAAGATCTCTAGTGAAAATGGTGGAGAAAATGATGGTGAAAAGCAAGAAATAAAGCTCCTTGAAATTCCACAAGTTGCAAGCTTCCTTGAATCACCTTCTAACCTTGAATGAAGCTTGAAAATGGAAGATTGTGGTGGTGATATGGTGGAGGTGGTGGCGGTTGTATGTGGCCGAGAGGGAGAGAGTGAGATGTGAGGGTGTGGTGTGAAGATTGGAAGTGATGATGATAATCTTGTGTGCCATACTTATAAGATGTTCTTCAACATTTTAGCAACCATAACAAGCAACAATCTATTAAAATAATGGAATAAATCTAGAGAGTATGGTGAGGATATTTTGTTGATGATTTTGTGGGTCCTTTGGGACCGAATTCGGGTTTGGGGGGGGGGGTTGGATGTAAATTTTGTAACTAGTTGGTAATCATAAGTTAGAATCCAAGTGTATACTTATATATGTTAGTTACTTGATATTTAGTAAGTGTTAGGGTGTTCGGGGATCATGACTAGCCAAGAAATAATTAAACAATGTGTTTGGCCAAATTTTAGTGTCCCGGGTAATGTCCGGTTGTTCGGTTGGATACCGTTCCGTTAAAGTGTTTAATTATTCCGTAAAGTGTCTTTTATATATATTTTTGTAACACAATTAATTTCCGGCACTTAGGAAAGTATACAGGACCATTTAGTCAATTTTTCTGCACAATACTAGTATGTTAAAAAAGCACGTGTAAGTATGACGCAGTAAATTAGAAAGCAGTTAAGTAATTCAGCACAGTCATCAAGCACATTAATTATCATTAATAAATCGTACGGATACATGCAATTATGAGGGTTGTCACATTCTCTCCCTGTTTAGAAAATTTCGTCCCGAAATTTAGCACGTGGTTACTGAGGAAGCTAGTTAAGTTGCGTGGTTTCCTGGTTTTCCTGGGGTGTCACATCATCCCCCCGTTGGTTTGGAATTTTGTCCCGAAATTCTGCAGTAGCTTCATCCTCAGTAGTGGTTGCACTTTTCTTAAACAACTGGGGATACTTGAGTTTCATTTGGTCTTCTTGTTCCCAGGTATACTCTGGGCCACGACGGGAATTCCAACGAACTCGAACGAGAGGTATTCTGGTACGCTTGAGAATTTTAACATCTCGATCAGTAATCTCTACTGGTTCCTCGACGAATCACCGCTGATCGTCGATAGTGAGCTCCTTGAGAGGAACTATAAGGGTCTCATCGGACAGGCACTTCTTCAGATTCGACACATGGAATACGTTGTGAACTCCGCTGAGCTCGACCGTTAGATTCAGCTTGTAAGTGACTTTGCCAATTTTCTCAATGATTTCGAACGGTCCGACATAGCGCGGATTGAGTTTACCTCGTTTGCCAAAACAAACTACACCTTTCCAAGGTGAGACTTTAAGTAGCACTCGGTCCGCAACCTAGAACTCGAGTGGTTTCCTTCGCTTATCAGCATAGCTTTTCTGACGGTCAAGAGCTGCCGCCATTCATTGTCGTATCTGAGCAATTCTCTCGGTTGTATCTACTACAAGTTCTGGGCCAGTGATTTGGCTGTCACCAACCTCTGCCGAACAAAGAGGTGATCGACACTTCCGTCCGTACAATGCCTCGAACGGAGCGGCCTGGATACTGGTGTGGTAACTGTTGTTATACGATAACTCCACTAACGGGAGGTGTTTTTCCCAGCCAGTACCAAAGTCGATTACGCATGCCCTAAGCATGTCTTCGAGGGTTTGGATGGTGCGTTCAGATTGCCCATCCGTCTGTGGAAGATATGCCGTGCTCAAGTCTAATCGAGAACCAAAGGACTTGTGCATAGCTTGCCACAATTCAGATGTAAAACGTGAGTCACGATCAGAAATGATGGAGGTTGGCACTCCGTGCCTCGATACTACTTCCTTTAGGTACATGTCTGCTAGAGTAGAAAAATTGTCGGTTTCCTTGATAGCCAAGAAGTGTGCAGACTTAGTCAATCGATCCACTATCACCCAAATAGTGTGACTTCCGCGTTGAGATCTAGGCAGGCCAGTAACGAAATCCATGGAAATTTGCTCCCATTTCCATGTTGGGATCTTTGGTTTTTGGAGTAGGCCTGATGGTTTCTGATATTCGATCTTGACTCTCGCACAAGTCAAACATTTACTAACGTAGGTTGCTATGTTGGCTTTCATACCAGGCCACCAATACGTAGTCTTGAGATCATGGTACATCTTATCCGAACCAGGATGTACCGAGTAACGAGACTTGTGTGTTTCATCCATCACAAGCTCGCGTAAGTTTCCATAAAGGGGAACCCAGATGCGCCCTGTTACGTAGTAAGCGCTGTCTTCCTTTTGTTCTAACCGCTTCCTCGATCCTCGTAAGGACTCAGCCCTGATGTTTTCTGCTTTCAATGCTTCGACCTGAGCATCTCGTATCTAAGTAGGAAGACTAGATTGGATGGTAAGTTGTAACGCTCGCACACGTCTAGGTATTGTATCCTTTCGACTGAGGGCGTCGGCCACAACATTGGCTTTGCCTGGATGGTACTTGATCGCACATTCGTAATCATTCAAGAGCTCGACCCATGGACGTTGTCGCATGTTTAACTCCTTTTGCTTGAATATATGCTCGAGACTCCTGTGATCGGTGTAAATGGTGCACTTGGTACCGTACAGGTAATGTCTCCATATCTTAAGTGCGAAAACAACTGCTCCCAATTCCAGGTCGTGCGTAGTGTTGTTCCTTTCATGAACTTTAAGTTGGCACGATACGTAGGCAATGACCTTGTCACGTTGCATCAACACGCAACCAAGTCCTTGGATGGAAGCGTCGCAATAAACCACAAAATCATTTGTGCCCTCCGGCAATGAGAGGATAGGCGTGCTACAAAGTCTATCTTTTAAGTGCTGAAAGGCAGATTCCTGTGCATCACCCCAACAGTAGGTGACACCCTTCTGAGTTAGTGAAGTGAGAGGTTGCTCAATCTTTGAGAAATCCTTGATAAACCGTCGGTAATATCCTGCCAAACCCAAGAATTGGTGGAATTCTGTTGGTGTACGGGGTGTAGGCCAGTTCTTGATCGAGTCTACCTTGGATGGATCAACATGAATCCCATCCTTGTTTACCACGTGGCCTGCAAAATGGACTTCGCGAAGCCAGAAGTCAGATTTCGAAAATTTGGCATACAACTGCTCTGTTCGAAGAAGTTCCAAAATAAGCCTCAAGTGTTGCTCGTGTTCTTCCTGACTCTTTGAATAGATCAGAATATCGTCGATGAAAACTATGACAAATTTATCCAGGTAAGGTTTGCACACTCGGTTCATGAGATCCATGAAAACCGCAGTTGCATTCGTTAATTCAAAAGGCATAACCAGAAACCCATAGTGCCCGTAGCGAGTTCTGAATGCTGTCTTGGAGATGTCCTCATCTTGGACTCTCAGCTGATGATAGCCTGATCTTAAGTCCATCTTAGAGTAGAAACTCGACCCTTGCAGCTGGTCGAATAGGCCATCAATACGTGGGAAGGGATAACGATTCTTCACGGTCACCTTGTTGAGTTCGCGATAGTCAATACACATTCTGAAGGTACCGTCTTTCTTCTTCACAAGTAACACTGGAGCTCCCCAAGGCGAAGAGCTAGGGCAAATAAAACCCTTATCCAAGAGCTCTTGTAGTTGCGGGGACAGTTCTTTATGTGGATTCGGATGTCGTTAAAGAAAACAAGGGACATATCTATCGTGTCTGAAGATCCATATCGGCCGTATCAAGATCAAGGAAAAGTACCTGGGGTATTAACATGTTCATGGCCCAATGCTCACTGAGTAACGTTCATAGAGCGTAACTTGTCCAAGCGAGTGTCCGCGGGGAACACTTTTAAGATCGTAGGGTTCAAAAGTATAACGTGTATGGGTGGGGAAACATGAGAAAGGGTAGCCGCAATCGATGAATAAGCGTTTAATAATCCCTAGCAGGGGTTTACCTGATGTCGAAGGTACAGCTGGTTGTATGCAAGTTGGGTATAGTTAGGATAAAGTATGCCGTTGATCGAATATAGTTGTCACGGGGTTAAATCAATCAGAACAAGAATTCAACATAGTGGCATGATTGTCGTACAAGTGTGTAGTGTTAAGATTCACTGCGACTTCCATCAAAAGTCGTCAGACTCGCCCATATGCGAAGGAGGAACAATTCACCTGAATCCATGAACTTAGGTGAGTTTGTGATTCATCAAGTAAGGAACCAAGTTAGGAGGAGTTCCTTGGGTTGTGCGAATGAATCCAAAATACATCTGCGTAGTCGTGAGGTTCCAAAGGAAAGATGCGAAAACGTGTTTAAGAGAGTATGATCGTATCAACAATACATCACCACCCTCAAGGTTTCAAGGAGTGATCACTAATGATCAAAGGTCGAGCCTTCCAAATTCTCTAAGCAAGTGCGTGTTCATTTCAGTATCTCAACATGGAGTAGCGAGAACGTAATGTCACTGTGGTAAGGGAGTGATGGTTTGATCTAAGCCAATGGTAGAAATTGGACGTATCATTAATCAATAATCATGTGTCGGTGCAAGAGCTAGTGCAAAGATCTCGCATATTTAAGAAAAAGTATCATGAAATTATAGTACGTGTCTTGTAGTGTAAGGTGGGTCAGGTAACGTATAAATTCTCGTGTTCCCCGGTGGGTTGAGTGATCCATATCTCCGTCCCCAAATGTCCTGAAGACTATTTCACCAGTAATGGTATTCATTCGCTGAGTTGGGTATACGAGAGACCTAATAAACCATCCAACAGGGTGATAAGGTAGTCTTGTGATCGGTGAAAATCGTGGTACGGTTGTTGGCGTTTTGTTAAATCAGTTGCCAATCGAAGAAACAGGGAATTAATGAGGTTCATGCGAAGAATTGAGCGAAAACAGGGGTCCACCAATAATAGAAGAATTCAACCAAGTAATCTGTTGCTTAGAAGCAATTCTAGTAGTGAGGTGTGGCGGCACGACATAAATAGGGAAGTTCGTTGCATCACGGTCACGGAAGTACATCACTTGTTCAAAACATAATTTGGTTGGTAGGGTTGCGAGTTGCAAAACGAAAAACGCGTGTAACTGTGGCTGCTTCGTTTCTAGTAACGACGACCGGTGGAGATGACGAGGTTCGTCAATAGGGATGTGTGGGTATAGTTCTCCTAACCCCGAGTTCGTTTGTGCCTGGTCTGGTCTTCGTGAATGTTGCCGTACAAACTGAATGTACGGAGGGTCAAATGGCGACGTCATGTCGAAATAAGCGTGTAAATAGATAGAATGCATAAACAGTTGTCATAGCGGGGTGACGAGAAATCAGAAAAGAATTTGACCACCACTTGTCAAATTTCAAGTAAACAATTGCGTGTCATAAAGAACGCAGTAGGGCTAATAGACAGCATGCTACTACCCTAAATAAACACACAATAAACACCACACCAGACAAAAGTAATCTAGTAAGTAAGAAATATAAACTTAAATCATACCTCCTAGTGTGTTGGGCCTTGCACGTGGAGCGATGCGTCGTTGTGGATCGTTGAGCACTGTACAGGTTATAGTCTGGTTTTGCCAAAAAGCTTTTCCCTTTTTAAAACCAAGTTCACTATAACCAATGGCTCTGATACCAATCTGTCACACCCCCAAAATCCACACGCGGAATATCACCGCTTGGAGGCGTGACATGACCAGGATCCAACCACCAATCATATTGAACATTGTATTTAAAATAGATAAAATCCAACCACGCAATATAATTGGTGTTTCAAAACTAGTTAACCAAGTTCAAATTAAACAGCGGAAGCATAAGACGTGAAACCAAAACATAAGTTTAATAAGTTCATAAGTTTAAATGTTTAACATGGGACTCGACAGTCCACGTACCACAACGACCACGCCTGCCTGTGCAAGCTCCATAGATACCTAACGACCTGCAAGGCATGTAATAAGGAGTCAACAACAAAGTTGAGTGAGTTCACGGTTGGTTGTTTAGTTTTTAAGTTGTTTCCGAAAACATGGTTTGTCTTTCGTTGGCTTACTTGCCGTGGGGGTTACCCCAAAGTTGAAAGTATGATTGACCAGTTCCTTCTTTATTACACGAACCATATCCATAATTAGTGGGGGCTTCCCCATGTGAACCACTAGACCATACCATATCGACAACTGTCGAACAATAGTTGTGCCCTATGTCAATGTCTATCATCATTAACAGTTTGCCATAGTCCATTAGTACACGCCCTTCTGACTGGCACGATGTGAGGTTTGTTAAACCTAATAGCGCTATTAACTAATGACCCGCTCGCCATTGGCCTCAGCGATTAAGTCGATATAAGATGAGGGACTTAATGATATAGTTTTGTCTAGTAAGTTTTAAGGTTGTTGTCCTACCCAAGGAGGACGAACATACGTACGTATTCTACCCAAGGAGAATACACAGGATTAATATTGGAATCCTACCCAAGGAGGATGGTGGTACATATCCTACCCAAGGAGGATATGTAGGTTCCGTTTTAATTCTTTAACCCATTCCCAAACCACCGGGAATCCCATGCCTTGTACAAAGTGTGAACTCACATTGGTTTGCTCGGTTAGATTAGTTACTCTAATAATTAGAAATCTAGCACGTCCTAATAAAGTACAGATAACAATCAATTTCTTGTGCATGCATAACACGTATCCTACGTACGGTTTATCTACTCATTACTTCTATCACATACCACACATATCACACATTTCCAACGTCAAGGTACTTTGTTAAGTTATATTATTTTACTCTAACATAATATAACTATCTCACAAAATAAACAAGTATCCACATAAGGGTTCTAATATAAAATATATATTCTAAATATATATATTTATCCATTTTACTTGTAAAATTCAACCTCTGATACTTTGTATTTTGTAACAAAACCTTTGGCGAAGTTTATTTTGAAAACAAAGCTAAAATATACTTGTAACACTTGCTTTAGAAAATATTTTCTAAGTGTTGGAATTTTTGAAAATTTCGCCAGAGTTTCCTTTGTAAATGGAGGTATCCATGCTTATTAGCATATCATTTTCTTTTCGGAAATCATTCAATCAATCAACAACAAGTTACCAAACAACATTACACTAGTCAAGTGCAAAAACAATGCACTTTTACATAACAACATGAACTTGGTTTTCCATAAAAACGCGTAGTAACTTGGTAAAGTGTTTAGTGGGTTTAGTTACCCTCCAAAGTGTGATTACTTCTTTTAAAATCTCATTCTTGCCAAGGTTTGGTGCTTACAACTTGTAAACATAATTTACAAAAATTATTCTTTTGAACTCTTCTTGTAAATAAAAGGTTTCTACACTTATTTCATTCCCAAAAATGGTGCCAGTGTATGTAAAGTCATGGTTTTTCCAAAAATCAATTCTCTAACTTGGTTTATTTATAAAAATCCTTTATAAAACTTGGATCTACATGATCATCAACTTATTTTGTTCACTTATTTTTCAAGAAATCTATTTCTTTCAAGTTCATGTTTAACTAGAAAGTGATTATTTCATGTATCACATAATCACCTTCCTAGTCTTGTTAAATCATGTTTCTAAACATCATTTAATAAGCTCCATATGGTGATTAGCATCACACACCCAAGAATCATCATGCAATCAACAACATATTCATAACAATATCCTTCTAACAACATTTCATTCTCATGTAAACTTTATGTAAAGGTTTATGTTTAGATCTTTTAGTTCATGTTCTTGGTGTTCTTGATATTCATCATACTTCAACTTTTAACTACTCAAAATGGAAGTAAACAAGAGTAAATCAAGACTTACTACTAGCTTATAGCTAGGGAAGATCTCTAGTGAAAAATGGTGGAGAAAATGATGGTGAAAAGCAAGAAATAAAGCTCCTTGAAGTTCCACAAGTTGCAAGCTTCCTTGATTCACCTTCTAACCTTGAATGAAGCTTGAAAATGGAAGATTATGGTGGTGATATGGTGGAGGTGGTGGCGGTTGTATGTGGCCGAGAGGGAGAGAGTGAGATGTGAGGGTGTGGTGTGAAGATTGGAAGTGATGATGATAATCTTGTGTGCCATACTTATAAGATGTTCTTCAATATTTTAGCAACCATAACAAGCAACAATCTATTAAAATAATGGAATAAATCTAGAGAGTATGGTGAGGATATTTTGTTGGTGATTTTGTGGGTCCTTTGGGACTGAATTCGGGTATCGGGGGGTTGGATGTAAATTTTGTAAGTAGTTGGTAATCATAAGTTAGAATCCATGTGTATACTTATATATGTTAGTTACTTACTTGATATTTAGTAAGTGTTAGGATGTTCGGGGATCATGACTAGCCAAGAAATAATTAAACAATGTGTTTGGCAAAATTTTAGTGTCCCGGGTAATGTCCGGTTGTTCGGTTGGATACCGTTCCGTTAAAGTGTTTAATTATTCCGTAAAGTGTCTTTTATATATATTTTTGTAACACAATTAATTCCTGGCACTTAGGAAAGCATACAGGACCATTTAGTTAATTTTTCTGCACAATACTAGTATGTTAAAAAAGCACGTGTAAGTATGACGTAGTAAATTAGAAATCAGTTAAGTAATTCAGCACAGTCATCAAGCACTTTAATTATCATTAATAAATCGTACGGATACATGCAATTATGAGGGTTGTCACACATACCTTATCATGTGAGTTTCATGGGCCCTCTTTTATACATGTTTTAATAAACGCTTTGGAGAAAAAAATATTTTTTTTGTACACATGAACACATTTTTTATGTGAATTATCTGAGTCAAACCTCTAACACAGGAAAATCTCCACTAGCACAAGTGATTAACAATTTGGGCGTTGAATATTGTGGATAGTACTATTTGGCCCGATGAGCCAAAAACCGCACGGCAGGATGCCACTTGAGTCAACGCGGTTGCACATATTCATACACTCAGATAGGCTAAGTTGTGTTAGGCATAGCTACCGGGATACTGTTATGATGTTGTGTATTTGTTGTGGTTGGTGTTGGCCACGGTAATTTGGAGACACGTCGGGACTTCACTTAAAGACTTATTAAAATTACATTGTATTCGCAAAACCTTACTTGTGTACTTGCTCATAGAGAAAAATAAAACCTGCGAAACTCACCTACTACTTTTAGTTGACCGTTTTCAAATAATACTTTTCAGGAAAATAGGAACTTGAGTGATTCATGTGTTTTCTATTCCAAGTTTGCTTTACGGATAGTTACGCACATAGAAGTATACCTGCGATAAGAATAAAGCTATTCGTGGGAACATGACATTGTAACATACTCGTAGTAGGTAAACAACAATGTAACATGATGTAAAGTTTAATGGTTAATACAATATTTTATAAACAATGTTCCTGTAACAAAGGTGTCTGTTACATCCCTTTTGTTTCCGTTGCTAGTTGGGATGTGACACTCGAAAGCCTTTTTCTGATCATTCCTTTGATGCCAAGTTCCAGATTTAAAGCTTGAACATCATCTTCATCTTTTTAAAGTTCCATATCAACAATGACTTTAATGTCATCTAGAGTTAGGCTTTGGACACCATACCCATCCAACTGGATTCTAAAGCAATCTTCACTAAACATTTCCACATCATTTGAGTCATTCATTGCTTCCCATCTCACAATCCTTAAGTTAGGGAGGATTTAAGGCAAGTCAAGGACTTCAGTAAGTGGAGGTGAATCTATCCTTGAAAGCACTGTTACCCATTGATGTGCCATTGATTGATGCGGTAAATCGTGTGGATCTAATTTTGGAGAATCTTCCAAGGCAATTGTCTAAGAGCTTTCAGCTTGATCTTCAGTTGTTTTTAAAACATGGGTAATGTCAGGCATGCAACGCCGAGTACCTCACCGTCACCTAGAACATCGTCAAGATGGTCTACGTGAAAGACCGGGATCTCGTCCTCGTCATCAGAAATCTCAATCAAAGGTGGTAGAATCGCGAGTGGTGGTACTTCCAACATAAGCTCTCCATCCGGAAGACCAATCACTACCACTATAGGAAATAGGGGCTTACTGTAACACCTCAGCAAGAGAAGCTTTATGCTAAGTTCTCTAAATGCGAGTTTTGGCTTCGTGAAGTCCAATTCCTTGGACATATGGTTAGTGAGTGTGGTATCCAGGTGGATCCCGCTAAGATTGAAGCTATCATGAATTGGCAAGAGCCAAAGACGCCAACAGAGATTTGCAGCTTCCTAGATCTGGCAGGATACTACAGGCGTTTTATTGAGAACTTCTCAAGGATTGCAGCACCCCTAACTTCGTTGACTAGAAAGAATATTAAGTTTGATTGGGGTCCTAAGCAATAAGAATCCTTCGACATTCTTAAGCAGAAGTTAAGCAATGCACCTGTATTGACATTGCCTGATGGAATCGAAGAATTTGTAGTATACTGCGACGCATTACACACTGGTATGGGGTGCGTGGTCATGCAGAAAGGCAATGTCATTGCCTATGCTTCTCGACAATTAAAGGTGCACGAGAAGAATTACACCACCCACGACTTGGATTTGGGTGCCGTTGTATTTGCACTAAAGCTTTGGAGGCATTATTTGTATGGTACCAAGTGTGTGATCTATTCTGATCACAAGAGCCTTCAACATCTATTTAATCAGAAGGATCTGAACATGAGGCAACGACGATGGATGGAGACACTAAATGATTATGATTGTGAAATCAGATACAATCCAGGTAAGGCGAATGTGGTCGCCGATGCCTTAAGTAGGAAGGAAAGAGTTAAGCCCATAAGAATCAATGCCAAGAGCATTGAATTAAAGAACAGTTTAAATGAAAGATTGTTAGCAGCTCAGAAGGAAGCCGTATTAGAAGCTAACTATCCTAATGAAAAGTTGGGAGTAACTGCCGAGCAGCTATCTTATGGTAAGGATAGAATCCTAAGATTAAATGGACGAATATAGGTTCCAATCTATGGAGGACTACGGGATGTTATCCTCCAAGAAGCCCACAGTTCTAAATATTCCGTTCATCCTGGAAGTGACAAGATGTACAAAGATTTGAAGGAAAATTATTGGTGGATAGGCTTGAAGAAGTCTATAGCTACCTATGTAGCCAAATGTTTGACATGCACACAAGTTAAAGCTGAGCACCAAAAGCCGTCAGGTTTGCTACGACAGCCTGAACTTCCCACCTGGAAGTGGGAAATGGTGACTATGGATTTTATCACCAAGTTGCCAAAGACGAAGAGAGGAAATGATACTATTTGGGTTATAGTGGATAGACTGACTAAGTCCGCCCACTTCTTACCTATTAAGGAAACACACAGCTCAGATAAGTTAGCTCAGCTATACGTGGATGAGATTGTATCTCTCCACGGAGTGCCAGTGTCTATCATCTCTGATAGGGATACGAGGTATAGATCGCATTTTTGGAAAAGCTTCCAGCAATCCCTAGGCACTAGATTAAACTTCAGCACAGCATATCATCCTCAGACGGATGGTCAAACTGAGCGTACTATACAGACACTCGAGGATATGCTACAAGCTTGTGTTATTGACTTAGGAGGAAGTTGGGACGATCATCTTTCATTGATAGAATTTTTGTATAATAATAGCTATCATTCCAGTATACAAGCTGCACCTTTTGAAGCTTTATATGGAAGAAAGTGCAGAACGCCCGTTTGTTGGGCAAAAGTTGGAGATGTCCAAGTAACAGGACCTGATATAGTCCTGGAGATGACAGATAAGATTGTACAGATACGTGATCGTCTCAAAGCTGCCAGGGATAGGCAGAAAAGCTACGCGGATAAAAGGCGTAAACCTCTAAAATTCGAGGTGGGTGATAAGGTACTACTTAAGGTATCACCCTGGAAGGGGGTGATGCATTTTGGCAAGAATGGAAAGTTAAGCCCACGATACATAGAACCATTCGAGATCATCGAATGTGTCGGAACAGTGGCTTATAAGTTAAACTTGCCTGAAGAACTCAGTGGTATTCATAATGTATTCCACATCTTAAATCTGAAGAAATGTCTAGCTGATGAATCACTAGTCATACCACATACGGATGTGCACATAGATGAGAGCTTGAAATTTGTTGAAAAACCTTTGTCGATCGAGGATCGACAGGTTAAGAAGCTTCGAAAGAAGCATGTACCGAATGTAAAGGTTAAATGGGATGCCCGTAGAGGTCCTGAGTATACGTGGGAGGTAGAGTCCACAACGAAAGAAAAGTACCCTCATTTATTTCAGTAAATCTCGAGGTCGAGATTTATTTTAAGGGGGTGAGGATGTAACACCTCGTAAAATCATACCCAATAAAATAAAGACACGTGTTATGTAAGGCAAACGTGTTATAAACCCGGATCAAGTTAAAGATGTATGGTAGGATTTAAAAGTGTCGACATGTTAATTATTACCTCTGAGTGACCTAGTTATGAATCCCAACACCCTAATCTATTTTATAAACATCTGATATGCTAAAATCCGGTTATCCCTGATAATGTATAATTCAAATTTTTGTAAAAGATGGGATTCTAGGTGCATTTACGACAAAATTCATTTTAAAAGCCTTCTTAGATAGGTCCAAGAAACCTCATGTGCATAGCAACACATGCAAGGACATGCAAGGCCTGTCTATATGGTCCCTCTACTGAAGAGAAGACATAAGATTCGAGATTAGCAAAGTTGCATGGTCAAGGCCTAAGAAATTATAAAGATTTTGTCTTCTGATGAAGGCTTACGGACCGCAAAGGAGCCACCTTACGGTCCGTAAGGTGGCAGAGCTGGACGATGAATTCTGAAGAGCGGATACGGACCGCAAAGCCAAAGGCTTACGGTCCGTAAGACCTGTAACTGGGCAAATTTTTGGACAGTTGCCTGTTGTAACAAGTTACACCGCCATAGAAAGGTGGTTTTCGAATTCAGGGGCTTTGCAACTGGTTTTTGGCAGTATAGGGACACATGGATGCATCTGGGATCAATCCTAGACTATTATGGAGAGATCTTTTGAGTTCAAGTGGGGTATATATAGAACTTGAAGTTCCAACACTTCTTGCTTCATTTCAAAACTAATTCTAGCATTTCTCTGGAACTCCTGGGACTTCAAGCAGACTTCCACCAACTTCTAATTCGTAATTAGGACCCTTGTAAGTGTCCTTAACCCCTCTTAATTTAGTTTTAGTTAGTTTATGACCAAAAGTCAAACCTGTCGTAATTAAGGTTTGACTTAGTGATTAGTCACTAATGGTCCAGTAAATTCTCGAATAAAGAGTAGCTTTGAGTTGGTAATTTTGTGGGTAATAAACCCTTAAACTCTGATTCCCACTCTAACTAGGTCAATTGTCGGGTCAAACTTGATCATAAAAAGTCAACAGAAAGCAAATTTTCAAATAAACACATAATTAACAATGTAGAAGCTATGGAACCTTTTTTATCACTCATATAACTTGGTAATTAATGTAAGAACATGTCTAAACATGTTTAACCAGACAATTTTTAGTTTGAGCTCGGTTCGGAACCGAAAGTCACAAAAGTAGACTTTTGCTTTGACTTTCAGTTCTGACCCAATGTAGCATATTTTAGAAATGTGTTAGAGCTCTATTAGGACCAGGTTATAGATTAGTGTAACCCTCTGAGGTTATACAACTTGGTTCATTAGTTATTCGATTCATATACATGTTTCCGTTATATGCCTAAATATTGACCATAATGCCCTTTTGACCTTAAAACGAGATTTTTGAAAATGTGAGAGGACAATAATCTTTATTATTGATTTATAAACATGTCCCTAAATTTTCACATCAGTTGGAGGTCTAGATTAAGAGTTATGCTCAATAGCGTAATTAGAAAACTTTTTATTAATTAAACGGCGTAATTAGCATAGAGCCCATCTAAACCCAATTTTTATACCAAACTTTTTACCTACTGATGTAAAATAATATTTTGGGATTTTTGAAGATCTTTATTTATTTTTAGGCTGAGCATAACATAGGGTTATAGCTTTGATTCGGTAATTGTCGGTTTTGCCCTTTTGGCTTGTAAAATGAGTTTTACATAATATTTTGATACCAAACCTTTTGCTACTGATTTTATATAATAAAAAAAATATTTTGAGTCTTCTAGAATGATAAAATATTAGCTTTTCTTTAAAAACCCGGAAATCGCTTAAAACCGTCTTTTTACACGTTTTAAGCGCATAGTATGAGTTAAAACTATTTTTGGCATATGAAACTTGTTACCTACTGATGTTTTAAGTAAATTTTTATAATTAAACAGTAAGCAAAAGTTTTGAACTCAGAATTCAAATTTTGACCTTTAAGCTTATGTGAAATTACCAAAATGCCCTTACGGTGCATAGTTTGGTTATAAAAGGTAAATTTCACATATATGTCATACCCTACTGTTGTGACTTATAAAAATAAGTATTTTTACTGAATATATTAGTCTTGAAACTCAGAATTATATTTAAACTCTTTTATAACCTTTAAAATGACCAAAATACCCCTACGGGGCATAATTTGAGTTTAAATTCGTTTTGGGCATAATGGAAGGTATCTCACTGATATCACAACATATTTAAGGCATATTAACTTAGGAAACCGGTTCATGAATCAATTGGTTACCCGTTACGCATTATTCGCGTTCGGTGCGGTTTATGTAACTAGTTTGCAAAAATTAGCCGAAACGGGTCAAACCTTATCATTTTTGTCTCAAAATCCAGAATGTGTTTAGTTTACCCATATTATACAAGTCTTCAAACTTGTCGGGTCTAAATCGCATTCTATTCCGGTCTTCGCTTAATCGTGCGTTTGAACCGTACCTTCTTTTAAAACTAACCGGTCTAAGTCTAGGCTTAATTAAAGACCCGTTAGGTATCTAATAGGTTATTAAAAACCTTCGTTCCAGATTAGGAGACCAGTAAAAGCTATCTGCACTTGCTGATTGAATACGGTTGAGATAAATTTGAATATTTGCTCAGGTAAATATTTTTAACTTATTTTCCCTTATACGGGCTTGGGATACGGTATTATAATAATACCGCTTGGTAGGGTATGTAGTTGTTTAAATCGGATTGTGATTAATATATTTACATAACCCGTTTTAATCTGTTTTATTTGGTGTATGGCCCTTGGGGGGTTAATGACCATGTCCCGGATATCCTTGGCATCATTCATTGAAATGGCTACGACCTAAGCACTGGGTGTAGGCATACACCTGACAGTTGCATATGTAAAAACTGGTAACCCACTTTAAGGAATTAACCTTGTGGGCATTATACCTGTGGCGTGTCAGTTAATCTTGTCCGGCTCTTCTAACCAGCCCTAACGGACGACAAATAAGTAAAACTGTATACAAGATTATTTTTAAATAATTGTCCCAAGTTATAAAAGATATTTTGTGCCTTGTGCATTCAAATTAATTTTCTTAAGCATTTTCAAAATGAGTCGGGTAATTGTATTTACCAGTGTAAACTGGCGTATTTTCCAAAAGGTTAAAGTGCTGGTACTAAACGGAATAGGCTGGTTACTCCAGAGTGAATAAATAAAAGTCTTGCAAGCTTGGTCACTTAGAATCTGTTGAACACGTTATCTTTTATCTTTTGATCCGCTTGTGGATCCTTTACAGTCCGTTTGTAATACTTTGATATTACTTTTTATTCGGTTTGTAATGTGATTCATCTTTTGTTTCCGCTGTGCATTTAAATTGTGTTGTTTGACTATGATGATATCAACTACGTCACGATACTCCCCACCGGGCCCACCGGTAATACATGGAAATTCGGGGTGTGACACTTACCCAAAGCAAGAACGCCATCCATCACTACGTCGTCCACATGAGCCTCGTCGTCGCTCATGTCGTGTGCCATGTCGTCCGATACATAATCCGGGTCCTCCTTCGGGTCAGAGTTATCACTTAAATCGCTGGAATATATAATCTCTACTATAGGCTCGTCATCGGATACAATCATCATGGGGTCAAAATCCTGGTTGATGGACGCTACTAGAGTCAACTAAGGCAAAATATTCCTTAAAACATATGCATATTAATAAATAATCTTACTTATTATATATATAAAATTAAAAATCAAATAAGTTCATTATAAGTTATCCTACTCGTTTTGTGCAGATTAACTTAAGGCATCATGTATATTTCTTATAGACTAGGTCATGTATGGTCCTTTCCTGTTTTTATGAAATGAACTCGTGTAGTGAACTTTGCGAAATGTTTATGCAATGATAACTTTTTGTTCTTGTAAAAATTGTTTTCATGAGAAGATCCTAGTGATTGTAGACTAGACTTAAGAAGGGATCCTGGTTCATTACAATCAAAGCTCTGATACCAATCTGTCACACCCGCTCATAGGTTGCAGCGCGAGGTGTGAACTTGTTCAGTAATCATTGCATACGATATAAGTAAACATAAAATATGAATAAAACAAACAAAGCATGCCATTGTCATGAATAGATTCAATGTCAAATCACCAAAAATTTAGTATATTGTTTACACTCTTCCAAATGTAATAATTCAGGAAAAGTATTTATCAATAAAATATAGTTTTAAAGATCAAAGTTTAGGCACTGTATGTCCGCAAAGAGGCGGTATATAGCGGGCAAAGCCACCAAAGGTTGGCATCTTTCTTAGTTTCCCCGGTTCTTGTATCCACTTTCTTTTCCACGGAAAATATCACTAATTTCCTCAAATACATGTAAGTTGAAAAGTCACATAAAGTTGGTTAATTCATGTGTTTTATTTGTATCAAATGAATCTTTAAAACATTTGGAATGTATTTGTATGAAACTCGGTATGTAAAGCGTCTATGAAATTGTTGATCATTAATGTTTTCCAAGAACGTTAATATGTGTGCGGACATAGGAAGTAATCAATCCTTGATGATTTTACACAAAAGCACTCCAACGGTCTCATGGACCAAGAGCGGAGCTCATCAAAACCCAATTGGTCTACCCCTTTCGTTCCTCAGTCTGTATGTGTGATTAATGGCTACTTATACATCTACCCTATTTGCACATCATCTATGTTGTTTCATTCCCTAGCTTATAATACTACTTCTAAATGTATCTCCCCTGATAGTTTAAAAACTAAAAAGCATTTAAAAGAGGGGACATTAACTCACAACTTGCTATCCATATGTGCGTGCTAGAAATCACGTGCGGTTCCTTGTTTTGTATCACAACCTATAGGTGCCCTAAATCGTTAGACACTTAGTCCTATGTTTAACCATGTACAAGTCTCTCATCTTGAATGTGTGTTGGGACTTGTATTTGTTTGTTTGTTTGGAACCTTTGTTTATTTGTTCACATCTGTAGATTGATTATGTCTTAAGTGTTGGTCCCGTTGTTACAGGATCTGATCTTAGGAACAAGATGAATCGATTTCGTCTTAGTGTGCGGAATCCATTAAGACAAATCACAGATTTATGCAACAGAGAATTCAACGTTTAACTTCTTGTCGGTTCGTTCTATTAATCGTTCTGAAAGTCACAAAGTTCCGGTGAACGTACAGACTACCCGTGCGTGTGTCAAAAGTTCTTACAAAGTTGCACCGGACCTACTATTTATAGACAGACTCAGGATACTAATAAGTGTTGTCCGTGCGGGTGGGCTACCCGTACGTATGACTCACCCATACGTGTGATCATCCGCGCGTATGACTTATCCGTGCGGATAAGTCATCCGTGCGTATGGCCATACGTGCGTATTGCCATCCGTACGAGTTCAACTTGTCCCATACAGACCCTATTCCTGAGTTGTCCTGCTAACTACATACATACATTCAGACAATAAACATAAACACAGAACAAAATATGACTACATGCTGACGGAAGCTACAGACGTAATGTACTAACAGACTCCCCCTCGAATGTAGCTGTAGTACCTTCCAGCATAGTCTTTTAATTCCTTCTGTTGCGTCTTCGCTCACGCGCTTTCTCTCTTCTTTTCTGAGCCTGTTCTTCCAACATTCTTTTTCTCTTTTGTCTTCCCTCAGTCAACCACCAATGTCTGTAGACAGGATCTCCATCACGTTTTCGTTCCCATTTTGGAATTTTGTTTTCTTCGGAATCTATTGGTGTCTGATCTGTTGGAGGAACAATTCCCAAATTACGTCTTCCTCGTATAGCAGCTCTTTCAGCAATCTTCTTAAAATGTTGTTCACGCTTGTATACTTTCAAAAACTCATCAATCTCTAGATCTCTCCATTTAGTCTTCCAGTATCTTCCAGAGTTGATGTCTTTCGCGTAACAAACATCCACAACCTTTTGATATTGCAAAGCTTGTTCTCGATCAGGTCTCTCGTATACTATCTTGTTGTAAAACAAACAATCAATATCCTTCTTTGAGCAGTTAACAAGCCACATAGGATCTAACACACATATCCTTCTAGCTTCTCCTGTGGACTTGTTGTTTAACGAGATTATTGCTTCAGCTGTAGTTTGATTATACAACCACCCTTCAAACTCATCGTGGAAATCTTGCTCCATTGCCCTTAACGGCATATTCTTCAAACAACTTGGAGGTTTGATATCCAGAGTGATATCCTTCTCACCACTTTCTAGAATTCTGACAATCCGTTGAGGAAAGTGTGGTTTCCAATCAGGATATCTTTTCTCAGCTTGCAGCTTTACATAATTCCATAATCTCTGATCGTGCTGCTTCACATCTAACCCATGATAGAATTCTTTGATATTCTTTGTTTTTACCAATTCATCTATATCCCACCAAGGTAGAGTTTTGATATCAGACAAGAACTCAAAATACTGTACTCCCTGTTCTCTTCTGATTGCATAAACTTTCAAGTCTTCCAAATATCTCCATGAGAGAATGTCACCCCAAGAGAGTTCTTTGTCATGTGTAAAGAATTGTAGAGCCCGAAGTGTCTTTCTCTCTTTTGGCATAACTTTGAACCATTTCTTTCTTTCTTCTGCCAAATTTTCTCTTGGTATAGTATCTGGAATACCTTCTGCTGACACTTTCTCCACTATCTTCCTTCTGATTTCATCAACATTTCGGTCTTTAAACATTTCCGTCAACGAAGGAAATGTTGCATCGATCCCAGAGTAATGAAACTGAACTTCATCATCAGATGAATCTGAAGCATCTTCAATTATTACATCGTTGTAATTATCAGCTTCAAATGCATATCTGGTCTCTAAAACGTCTTCAGAAGTTTCAGGAATTTCGTCTTCAATATCGAACTTAATTTTACCTTCTTGTAAACCCAATTCTTCTAACATTTCTTCCCTTGTTCTACTAACTTCAATCACCTCTTGACTTTTATCTTGTAAGAAAATGACAGTGGGATTTGTAAGGAATACCTGATCTGTTTGTTGATTTCCAGAAGAAGAAGTTTCTTGATGATCATCATCTTCTTGCTCGTTAATCTGATCATTTAGAAACTCTTCTATCCTTTGTTCATCAATAGAATTCTTCACAATCAATCCTGACGAACCTTGATCATCGTCATCATTCTTCTTATCATCATCATCTTTCTTGTTATCATCGTCTTTCTCATCTTCATCATTTATCTCATCATCTTCATCTTCTTCATCAATTCCAAGAAGTTCTTCATCAGAATCACTAACTTCTTCACCCCGAGCCTTCTTCGCTTCTTTTCTCCTTTTCATAACTTTTATTCTGTAAAGACCATCTTTTGTGTTGAGTGGCACAGTCTCAGCTTTACCAATAAGAACAAACTGCTTTGTCTTCCATTCAAGTAACATCACTTCTTTGGACTTTTTCTTCTTTTGTACAGCAGTAACTCTACGAATGATTTCTTCAGAATCAATGACTTGAGAAGGCCCTCCAACCAACTTGAAATCTTGATCTTGTACAACTTGTTCTTGAGTATGTTGAGCATCAATCATTTCAGCATCATCTTGAAGAGAGGAACCACCAGCTTCTTGAACATCTTCAACTATACTTTTGTTCTTTTGAACAGCATCCTCAGCCAGTCTTCGTTCTCTTTCAAGTCTTCTCTCTTCAACTTTCTTTACTTCAATTTCATTGTAAGCAGCATGAACATCCTTCTTCAAAAGATTTTCTACAACAGAATACAACATCTTGAGTTGTTCATCTTTCATCACTTTGTCAGCTTTCATGGCTTCCATTTCCAACTTCATTATTTTCATTTCGTTTGAAGTAGATTCACTCATTTCACTGACAAGTTGATTTAGTGTTTGATTTACATCTTGGAGATTCTTTGACTTCTCATTCAATGAAGAGATTTCTGCCAGAAGAGCTTCAATCACTTTAGTGTTACTTTCACCATCTTCCTTTATCTTCTTCATGGTGCGTTCATCTTGGATCATCACTGTTCTAAGTTGATCATGAGCTTTCATTATCTTTTTCACTTGCTCTTTTAACAGATCACGTTCATTTTCAGCTTTTTCTTTTTCTTTCTCAAGATCTTTGACTTTCTTTGAAAGAATTCTCACTGCATCATTGTTGAACAAGTCACCATCAAAATTCAGATCTTCTAATGGATCACCTGAAGCATGTGGCAAATAGCTAAAGAAATCATCTGAGTCTTTTGGTTGTGAGGACGATTTTGGAATCTCTATGTTTTCTGGTACTTTTGGAAACTTTGAATAAAATTCTCCAGCATCAGTAACTTCAATGTAGTCATCGTGACTCGTCTGTTTTTCTGCTTCTATTTCTTTTGGTTGAGAAGATTTAACATGTTGAGGATCTTTGCCATCATGTTCTTTTTGAACTTGACTTTCTCCTTTTCTTGCTCGAACACTTCTTGGAATGAGACCTGCTACAACAGCTTTTCTTTTCTTGATTTGTTTATTTGGATTCTCAGGATCATAAGTTGTATCTTCTTCATCTGATCCCTTCCTTTTCTTTGGTAACCTTTTCTTTAACTGAACTTTTCCTTTTCCAAGAGTAAGAGGATCAAGTTCAGATTCTGATATTGTGGTTTCAGAATCATCATCAGTTGAAAGATCTTGAACGACTCCTTCTTGATCTTTAACACCTTGAGCAGCGTCCTCATTTTTCTTTAAGAAATTTTCAAGAGATTGTGATAACAGCTCAGTTCCCTCTTGAATAACAGCTGACGGCTCCAGAACTTGTTCATCTATCAGCTTGTGCTGCTGTTTTCTAGAAGACCCTGCATAACAGATGTTTCACAAAATCATTAGAAATTTTCACAGTATAAAAATTCTAATTTCCTTGAGACTCCCCCTTTCACAATACCCTTTTTCACATTCTTTGGAATAGAAACTGCAGGGGACGTCTTTGGAGTTCTCTTCCTTTTTCCATCTTTGACACACCACCATCTTGTATCCTTCTTATAGAACAAACTCATCTTGTCATCTTCATTGTCAGAATTGCTGTCTTCATGTCTCCATGCATCATTCTCTGGAGCTACATAGTTAGGATTTGAAATTTTGCAGATCATTCTCTTTGCTCCAGGATCTGGACCTTTGATCAATCTGCTGATTGTATCTGGTGTCATGTGCCTTAGACCCAAAATGTCACTGCTCTTCTTTTCTAAACCTTGAAACTGATCATCTATCAGCATCTGGATAAATCTAGGATACATGAGAAACCTCTTGCTTCCATCCTTTACATTCTCAGTCATATGATCAAAAATTACTTGAGAAATATTGTATGGTCTGTTTAGAACAAGACAAGCAATGATATTCATGATGTAATCTTGAGTTTCATCATATCCACCTTTTCTGTGTGACAAAGCATGAAGCACACAATGAATCATGAACTTATAAGCATGGCTAAAGCTTGTCTTCTGCATTCTTCCATTCACACTCCCAGCAAAACCCATCCTACACCACAATCCTTTTACTAAACGTTCAGAAACTATGGTTGGATCACTATCATTGTCTCCTAAATTCAACACTCTCCTTATGATACCAACAGTCACTTTCATTTCTAAATCTACATCTTTTCCACTCTCGTCTTTCTTTGATACAGCTGAATAAATGGTCTTATCACTTTCTTCGTATCTTGCAGCAGTCCAAAAACGTTTCACATGCGATTCATATACTACTGTTTTATCAGTTAAGGCCTTAGAAACTCTACTTTCCCTCAAAAACTTTGCAACATCTTGAACTACTGTGTTTTCGGTATACACATTATCCAAAAGACAATATATATTATGAGCTTTATCCCAATCCTGCAAAAATTTTATTCATTTTAATTTTTGGGATCTCAAAATATTTTGTCAAGAAAGAAAAAAAAAAAAAAAACTTGTTGCAAGATATGACACTTGAAGAGTTATCCGTACGCATGACTTGTTTGTGCGGATAAGTTGTCCGAGCGGACAACTTGTCTACATCGCGTATAGCCACCCGTGCGTACAGCAACCCATAGTCCCAGATTGCCATCCGTGCGAACAGCATAGCATTGCCACGGATTGTCATCCGTGCGTACAACATAGAATTGCTCCGGATAACCATCCGTGCGTACAACATAGCATAGCTCCAGATTACCATCCGTGCGTACAGCCTGTCCTTGACACGGATTGTCATACGTGCGTACAGCTTTACTTGTCAAGTATTACTATGCACGCGTACAACATGCCATTGCTACGGATTACCATACGTTCGTACAGCTTTACTTGTCAAGTATTACTATGCACGCGTACAACATGCCATTGCTACGGATTACCATACGCACGTACAAGTTGTACGTGCAGATACAAGTCACAGATGAAGAACATTTTATGAACATCAAAAATTTCTATGTCAAAACCTAAAATTGAACATAGATCTACACAGAGAATGTTTAAACGATCAAAACCCTATGTTCAATGATGTCTAAAACGTCCTATACACAGATCAATTTAACAAAAACCTACCCGACACTACGTACCGTTCAAACATCAGATCTATCAGATTTTAGCATGTTATAACACAAATTAATCCGGTAAAATCCTAGATCTAAGCATTCTAAACAAGAACCTATGATTTATTCATGACAAAACGAACTAACACAGGCTAGATCTGAGATTTAAAGCTTTGTAAGAACAAATACGTGATGAACATCGATGAACAGACATTAAACAAAGGAATATTGCAGATTTGAGTTAGAAAAACATACCTTTGCCATTGCTAATGTTGTACAAACCAACGAGAACAACGATCCGTGCAAAGAATTCCAAAATCAGAAAGTCAAAGTGTGAGAGAGAAAGAGTGTTGTGCGTGCGTATAGCTTTGACTGACTCTTTGACTCACAATTTATACAATCTTCAGACGCGTATGGTCACCCGAGCGCATTGCCATCCGTGCGTATGGCTACCCGTCCGGATGAACATCCGAATGAGGCACACTTTACTTTTTCAATAAAAACTTTGATTTTTCTCAACTTCTGTCAGATTTTGGAAATCCACTTAAGTTTCTTGATTCAATTTAATGACCCAAGAAACTTAATTTGTCGACCAAGTCCAACTTAATGACCTTGGTTGACCTGAAGCAAAAAAATACTGAATTTTGAAAATTTTGTTCAATCATTTTTCTGAAAAATTACAAGTATCAACTTAATGAACTTGTGTTTCACACTATCAATTACAAATTAGTCATGATTAGCTCCAAACTCATCTTCCAATCCAGAAACTTCCTGCATCTTCTATCACTTTCGAATCAGAAGATCAACTCTCCACTTTGGTTTGTCGTAAAATAAAGCAGAAAAATAAAATCTTTTTGGAATTATAATGAAGCAAAATAGACTAAAACAGAAATATAAAAGCAGTAAATGTAAACTATTTACAAACATATTTTTGGTGAGCGTGTTAGGGAATCATATCAGCTTCCGACAAGTTACAAGTACCATTAAGCTTAATTTCATGCCAAACATTAAACAATTCACCTCGATTGTCGATATACTGATCCATCTTAAATTTTTACACACATTTCAATCTGTTCAGGATACGGTTTAAGTGTTTTAGAGACTTAAACTTATACGTGTGTCCCACCTCTTGAATATACTCCCGTATCCAGAATCTCAATAATCAGTCTTACAGGTGAGTATACATCAATGATATCTGTACATAATTTAGGTATGCGAGGGCCGAGGGATCTCAGGTCGATACTTCCGTATACGCAGAGAGATATCGGCTTCGACTTTTAAGGGTATGTCCCCTTTAGAGGATCTTTTTGCTACAACAGCAGCGTTTATCAATTTTATTGTTTCAGCATGCTGAGGGTTTTAATGCTATATTTCAAGCATTTGCAGAAAGTATTATCCAGGGACTAGGTCAGAACTACCGTTCAGCAGAAGTCCCGGAATAATACCCCAGACATCATTGAGAATAAAGACCTAGTATATCAGATTATGAAACCTTTCAAACGAGATTTCAGGGGTTACCTATATATCCAAGTGGTGTTCCCCACGAAATAAGCAAGTAAGATTTTAGGTTTATATCCCGAACAAATCTACTAAATGTGAAAAAAACCTATCGACACATCATTAGTGAGACTGTTTAACGTATTTGAACTTTCCATTTCTTTAGCGTACAGTAACTGACTAGCTGATGTACTATCATTTTCCCTTTTTACACAAACTCTTTTTGAAATTTTATCATGTTTTTGGGTTTTTGAAATTTTCTAATGTTTTTGGCTTTTTCAAATTTTTGGCTTTTTCAAATTTTTATTGTTTTTGTATTTTCTGAAAATAATATCTCCCCCTAAAAACCAAAACAAGTAAAAATTCGACAAACCATTGCAGATTGTTTCTCAACATCATCTACAGTGGCACCTTCATCAACGCCAACAATTTCCTCCGCATCCGATAATAACTTCATACCATTAAGTTTCAAAAGATATTTAAAGCGAGTTTTGTCAAAAGCTTTGGTATGTAAGTCAGCTTTTTGTTCATCGGTGTGGATTTTCTCTATTCGTATCAACTTCTTCTCGAAACAGTCTCGGATGAAGTGATGACGAATTTCAATATGTTTTGTTTTAGCGTGATGAACAGGATTTTTTGTTATGTTAATTGCTGCCTCATTATCAACAAAAATAGGGGTGTTAAGAAATTGCAAACCGTAGTCTCGTATCTGTTGCTGGATCCACAGGATCTGAGAGCAGCAGCTGCTAGCAGATACATATTCGGCTTCACAAGTGGATAAAGCGACAGAGGTCTGCTTCTTGCATTGCCAGGTGACCAATCGTGGTCCGAAAAACTGGCGCCCTGCTGTTGTTGATTTAGCATTCACTTTGCAGGATCCGAAATCAGAATCAGAATATCCTTCGAGCATGAAGTCGCCATCTTTTGGATACCACAACCCCAGAGATGGAGTTCCTTTCAGGTAGCGTAGAATCCTTTTCACAATTACCATGTGCGAAGCTCTAGGATTTGACTGAAATCGCGCCGCGAGGCAGGTTGGATACATAATATCCGGTCTTGATGCCGTCAAGTACATTAACGAGCCGATCATGGAACGATATAATGTTTCGTCTACCTTCTCTCCGTTGAGATCAGGATGTATCCCATGATTTGTCGCTAATGGGGTGGAAATTGGTGACATTCCTGACATCCCGAATTTCTCCAGAACATCATGAACATATTTTGTTTGATGTATGAAAGTTCCTTCGGGAAGTTGATCAACTTAAAGTCCCAAGAAGAACTTCATCTCACCCATTGAAGACATCTCAAACTTCTGCTTCATAACATGTTCAAAATCTTTGCAGAGTTGCTCATTTTTTGACCCGTAAATTATGTCGTCCACATAAATTTGGACAATCAGAAGATGCCCGTCGACTTCTTTTGTGAAAAGAGTGGCGTCTATCTTTCCTCGAGTGAAGTGGTTGGCTAAAAGATGTTGAGACAAGGTCTCATACCAGGCTCTCGGGGCCTGATGTAAGCCGTACAATGCTTTGTCAAGGAGATAAACTTTATCTTTGTGAATTGGGTCGGTGAAGCCCGGTGGCTGTCCGACATAAACCTCCTCTTTCACTTTGCCATAGAGAAATGCCGACTTCACATCTAACTGAAAAACTTTAAATCCTTTCCATGATGCGAATGCAAGGAAGATTCTGATGGCTTCAAGTCTTGCGACAGGGGCATATACTTCTGTGAAATCTATTCCCTCCTGCTGACTGAAACCTTGGACAACGAGTCGAGCTTTGTTTCGAATGATAACTCCTCGATCATCCCTCTTGCATTTAAACACCCATTTCGTATTAATCTTTCGATGACCATCGGGCAAATCTACTAGCTTCCATACGCCAAGCTTCTCGAATTGGTTTAACTCCTCCTGCATTGCATTTACCCACGAATCTTCAGTAAGCGCCTCTTTGTACGTCCTTGGTTCTATCTGCGAGATAAAACAACTTAATGAGAATTCAGTTTGTAAAGGAGCAACTTTAGTGTAAAAACATGTAAGCCCTTGATCAAGTTGTCTTCGAGTGCGGACGCCTGATTGCAGTTCTCCGATTATCAGTTCCTCAGGATGATAAGAAAGCGTTCTTGGCATCACTTCGCCTGAAACATCTACTTCACTCTCCAAATTTGTAACGTTTTGATCAGCAACTTGTTCACTAACTGGAATAGTTTGATATGAAAACTGGATTAGCTCCCCCTCAGATTCTGAATCATCATGATCGAATATTGGTCTGTTTTCAGATTCTTGATTGATATTCTCTACTGTCTGATTTTCTTGAGCAACATCATTTTCAACATCGTCATGTTCTCCAGCATTGCTTGGACCCGCCTCATCATCATTTGAAGCTTGTCTTTTACGATACGATTCTGCTGGAAACCTTTCATCTTCATATTCTCTAAGAATATCCAACTCATCAAAGAACTCTGGCTCTTCTTCCATGTTGAAAGACTCCCACAAAACATCATAATTGAAACGCCATGAGTCGCCCGGATTTTGTGGAGGCATTGTGTGACCTTGGCATTCAACATTTTGAGCTTCAATAATTCGCTTTAGACTTGGAACGAAGACTCGTCGTAAAGGACTTGCATATCCCACAAATATTCCTTCAAAACTCTTTGGACCCATCTTTCCAAAAGGTTCTAGAACTGTACAGGGTGACCCGAACGGTTCAAGATACTTCAAATTCGGTTTTCGATTATTAATCAACTCAAAGCATGTTTTGTTGAATTTCTTGACAGTTAGAACTCTGTTGAGCGTGTAGCATGCGGCAGAAACAGCTTCTGCCCAGAAATTTATTGGTAACTTTGAATCAGCAAGCATTGTTCTAGCCGTTTCAATCAGTGTTCTGTTTTTACGTTCTGCAACTCCATTCTGTTGTGGAGTGTACGGAGCACTGAACTCATGCAAGATACCCCTTTCATCACAATATTCTTCCATATTGTTGTTTTTGAACTCAGTACCATTATCACTTCTAATTCTTCTGATACGCCTTTGGTACAAATTTTCAATCTTTTTGAATAGCCCCCTCAATCTGTCAAAGGTTTCCTCTTTTGACTTCAAGAATAACACCCATGAGAATCTGGAATAATCATCAGTAACCACAAGACAATAAAGTTCTCCAGTAATACTCTTGACATTCACAGGACCAAATAGGTCCATATGAAGTCTCTCCAACGGTCTTGAGACTGAATTGACTTGCTTGTTGGGATGTGACTTTTTCTTTTGTTTGCCTTTCATGCAACTAATGCATTCTTGTTCCAGATGAAAACCTTTAATGTGAACTCCCAGAACCAAATCATTGTGCACAAGATGATTCATTTTACGAAGATGAATGTGCCCCATCTTACGATGCCACAACTTTGATTCTTTCTCTGTTGCTCTTGAAACAAAACAGTGTGCTTGACCCGTTGTTGTTGTTGCTACAGTCATGTCTAAAACATACAGATCATTCACTCTAGGAGCTCTCATGATGATCCATTCTTCAGGAATAACAAACCCTGGTTTCAAAATCAAACACTCTTTGTCTGTGAAGTGTGTAGTATACATCCGATCACATATCTGTGAGATACTTAGCAGATTATTTTCCAGCTCAGCAATGTAGTTAACTCTCTCAAACGTGACGATCCCATTGGATAACGTTCCTTCACCAACAATTCTACCACCTTGGTTACCTGCGAACCCCACATAACCTCCATTAAAATTTCTGACATCATACAGCAGCGCTGTCTTTCCAGTCATGTTCCGAGAAGCTCCACTATCCATAATCCAACGTGAGACGGATCTCGGAAGCTCCTGCACAAAAAAAAAATTTAATGAGATTTTGATGCTACCCAAGCCTCTTTTGACTCAGGTAACTTGAAATTAAGGTGAGTTGTTTTAGTGTAAAGTGGCGGAAAGTTTTTATCATTCATTTTAAGGCTTTCAGCAGTTCCAACTTCAACCTCTTTGAATAAGAAAAATTCGTCTTTTTGAGGTTGATTAGCTGGTTGATTTTTCTTCACCACATACTTCTTTTCAGAAGTCGATTTCTGTTTCTCATGGAACTCCAAAGGTACATACTTCTTCTTGGTAGAAGATGATGATTTTTCAGTTTCAGACACCTTTGATGAATCAACTTTCTTTTCGACAATTTTTGGCTTCCATGTTTGTTGAGGTGAGGCAACCCGTTGGTAAAATTTATCATTTTTAGTTACCGAAATCTTAACAGGCTCAGTTTTGATCTTGGTGTTATCATTTCTCAAAACATTTTTCTCAACAATCAATGGAGCCTTTCTTTTCACAACATCTTTCTTGATAGAATTCTTCACAGTTTCAGTCTTAGGCTTCAAGTTGGTACACTTTCGTGCAATATGTCCAACTTGATTACATTTGAAACATGTTCGGGTGTCGATTACTCGACTTGAACCTTCAGACTGAGGCTGTGAGGCCTTCTTTTCAAAGAACTCTTCGTTTGATTTTAAAAAGATTTCAGACTCCTCTTCTGAAAGTGAACTTGAACTGTTCACAAACACCTTTTTCACAGCAAACTTCTTGTTCTGAACATTCCTTTTCTGATAATTCTTACCACCCTGATATCCTCTCGACCATTGATTTTGATTGTTGTTAGGACGACGTGGTGGAATAACAGGTTTCTTATAGTAAGCCTTATCTTTCTCAAAATTCATATGTCTCTTTGTTTGTTTCAAATTGTCCACTTCAGACAAATCAATTTCAACCAGTTTGAAAACATTTTTCAATTTCTTCACATTAACATTCTCCAGAGGAAACTCAAAGTCTGAATACAACTTATCAGAACCAGACATCTTGTACATCACAAGACCCGGTTCATCATTTGAGTTGTTTTTAGATTTTGGTTTCGGAATGTAGTTGTTTAGAAAACATTCTTCATCTTCAGTCGAATCACTATCCAAGACACTTTCAGCCATGCCTTTTATGATCTCAGTTTGAACACTGTCATCGGATGATGAAGATGAAGAAAATGTTACATCTATTGATTCTGGCAATTTTATCTCATTTGTTTCAATATCATCATTAACCAACCCAGATTGCTTCTTTGAGAAATTGTTTAGAACCGGTGGTGGAACTTGATGAAACCCCACCCCAGTTCCATCACAGTATACATCTTCGCCAGCTTTGGTTTTACCAATGGGTTTTGGAACAATGTGTTGCAAAACAAAGCTTGCAGAGTTGTAACTGCTCAGTTTTAGATTAATTCGTTCATTCTCAATTTTAGCTTCTTCAAACTGAATCTTCAATTTTGCAATTTCATCAAGTTGTTGGTTAATTAACTCCTCTTTTACTCGAAGAACTCCTGATAGTTGAAGATTTTCTTTTGTTGTTTTACTGTTTCTCTCATCAGAATCTTTAACCGTTCGCTTCAGCTTCTCAAAATTTTCAAAAATTTTACGACTTTCAATAATCAATTTTTCATTTTCTTTTCTTATTCTTTCAATGTCATTTTTATCATTTTCAATTTTATCAGCTAATTCTTTTGATCTATCATTCGAAGCTTTCAGCATTTTGTCACGGTTTAAGATTTGATCTTCAACCCTTTTGACTTTACTAGTCAACTCTTCAATCTTCTTACCATTGAAGTAAGTGATTGTACTACAAACTTTGCACTCTTTCATGCAATTTTTGCAGTCATTTTCCGATTTACCAATCTTACCTGACTCAAGTGTACCATTTGAACTGACCTTGTTTGTTGACTCAGTTCCAGAACTAGAAACTACCTCAAGTTCTTTTGCAGCAAGAACTTTATCTGCCATCTTCCTCAAGTTTTCAGCCGTTAGCTCTTGTGATGTATCAATGATTCCATCATCAGCATTCTTTGTCTTTGGTTTCTGTTCTGCTTCTTTGACTTTTTCTTCTTTCTCAACTTGTTTCTCATCACCACCTCCCCACCATTCTCTTTGTCTCGCTTCTTCTTCCTCGGCAAATTGTTGGGTAAGAGCATCAATATTGAGGGAATCTGGGTTAACTGCAATGTTTCCTTGAGGATCAAGGTAACACTCTCTGTCGGCATCCCACCTTTTTGCTCTTTTTGCTTCTTTGTAAGTGTTATAAACTCTGCTCATTCTGGTTTGAGCTTTCATTCTTCGATTGATGAATTTTTCTTCTTCAGTTCTCATGTCTTTATAAGGAATAATTTTCGTCACGAATGCATAACCCACAGCATCTTCTTCAGGCAATAGCTCGCTCCAATCATAACCTTCGTCATCATGGATTACGGCAAGAGCTCTAGACTTCTCTTTGTTGTCTTCAACTTGCTTCAATCTGGGTGGCTCAGATTTATTCTGGTGATAGATTGCTCTCTTGTAATAATCATCTCTGAAAGGGTTTTCTGACTCATCGGCATATGCATTTCTGCATTCTCGTTTGAAGTGACCCTTCTGCTTACATTTGAAGCATGTCACTTTCGATTTATCAAATCCCAGCTTAGTAGATGCACCACCAATTGTCTTTCTGCCGGTAATTTCCATGAATCGTTGTGCTCTACGAACAGCACTGGCCATAGCCCAACGAATATCGATCAGCTCCATCTCCTCGGGATCAATCTGATCATAATCTTCTTTCGTCAGATTGGTATTACCTATCTTCCCGGCTACTAACCCTTCGTATGACTCCAGAACAGATGCTAGAAAGATCATCTGCTGTTTGGCCGATTCTTCATCAAAATTTTGAGCATTCTTCAAATCGATCGCAATGTTGCAAGAAAATGCGTTCTTAGGAACAGATTGTTGTTGACTTGAAGAACTTGAAGAGGATCCCTGACTTGGAATATTGGAAGAAAAACCTCCATGAAAACCACTGTTTGAGCTTTGATTTTCTTTACTTGAAGTATTTGTGTTTTCAGCGGAGAAAGCAGTTCTTGGAGAAACATTCTTCGGAATCATACTCTTTGGATAGTACAACTCCATGTTTTGTTGATATGATGGATGATTAACTTTGTTTTTCTTTATCTCCAATTCATGACTTTCTAGTCTTTCAATCAGCAAGTCGACAGTCAAACTTTCAGGTTTAATTGTGTTCTTTAACATCATTGCGTAGTACTGCCAATCCATCTCCTCTGGTAGTGAATCGAACAATTTGTCAATAAGATCCTCTGGAGGATAGTTTATTCCGTGCCTTGCCAATTCCAACTTTAAGTGTCCAAATCTTTCAATCATTTTACAAACAGATTCACCTTTTAAACATCCGAACAAATCAAACTCCTTTCTCAACAATTTCTTTTTGTTTTTGATTATTTCTTCACTTCCTACACATTTTTTATTTAACTTTGCCCATAGATCTTTTGCGTTTGTGTATTCAATGAGTGAAATAATGTCGTCTCTTACGGATTGATGAATCAAAGCAATGCATTTTTGTTCAGCTATATAGTTATCTATTTCATCTCCTTCTGACATATTCTCAAAATCTCGTCTTTCTGAAGCAAAACCATTTTTTAAGTTCTTCCAGCTCGGATATGCAAAGGCTTTCAACCATTCTTCGAATCTTTTTGCCCACCGATTATATTCTTCTATTGCCATTAGCTTTGGTGGTTTGTTGTAGGTACCATATACGCTTTCAACACTTAGTGCATCGGATAACGTTTTCTTTGGATTCGGATTGGGATTTTCATTTGAACGATTTGAAGTATCGTCTCCAGAATTACCCGCGAAGGCATACATCTCACTGAAGGGATTCATGAATTCTTCCATTTCAAGTACCTGAAACAATTTTCAAACACTTAGAAAATTTTTACAAATTTTAAAAACTTCAAACACTTGAACAGGATAGTTATCCGTTCGAACAGGAAACAAAGTCTATCCGCACGGACGGTAATCCGCTCAGATGGTTGTGCGCACGGTTAGCTTTGACTTTTTGACTATTCTGGTTATCCGCACGGATTGTAAACCGTGCGTGTAACAATGATGATGTCAGCAAACAACTTTGCAGTAACGAACTAATCCAAATCGTTCAGACAGCTGTCCGCACGGGTGAATGACGTCATCAAATACGAACAACTAAACATGATTTTTGATGAATTTGATCTAGTTTTAGATTGATTCTGATTATGAAACTAAGTAGGATTATATTTTGAATGATTGCGAGTTGATTGATATCGATTTTAACAAATTTTAACCGTAGATTCTTGCTCAATTTTAGGTTTTTCTGATTTTATGGTGACAAATGAAGAACAATTGAAAGATCTAAGTAGATATAGAAGAAATCCGTCAAATTTCTGGTGAAATTTGAGTCAAATCGGTAACAGAGGTCAAATCTCCGGTGAAATTTGACTTTGATCGGCAAATGAAACTTGAATTCCGGTGAATTCAGTGTTGTTGATCTCGATTCAGCTCCCTGGACGCTCTGATACCACTTGTTGGTCCCGTTGTTACAGGATCTGATCTTAGGAACAAGATGAATCGATTTCGTCTTAGTGTGCGGAATCCATTAAGACAAATCACAGATTTATGCAACAGAGAATTCAACGTTTAACTTCTTGTCTGTTCGTTCTATTAATCGTTCTGAAAGTCACAAAGTTCCGGTGAACGTACAGACTACCCGTGCGTGTGTCAAAAGTTCTTACAAAGTTGCACCGGACCTACTATTTATAGACAGACTCAGGATACTAATAAGTGTTGTCCGTGCGGGTGGGCTACCCGTACGTATGACTCACCCGTACGTGTGATCATCCGCGCGTATGACTTATCCGTGCGGATAAGTCATCCGTGCGTATGGCCATACGTGCGTATTGCCATCCGTACGAGTTCAACTTGTCCCAAACAACACTTTTACATACAGACCCTATTCCTGAGTTGTCCTGCTAACTACATACATACATTCAGACAATAAACATAAACACAGAACAAAATATGACTACATGCTGACGGAAGCTACAGACGTAATGTACTAACATTAAGTTGTTTATATATATATATATATATATATTTGAATGCATCTCGTTAGATTTGAATGGGCCTAGCCCTCGTGTGTCTTTGTGCCTTGCATGAGCATTGGTACTTGTTCATGTATTGTCCGGGCCTAGCCCTCGGTGTGTTCTTGTCTCGCATAATTGTTTGTTTATGGCGATAATATATTTTCTCACTAAATATATTCTTGTTATATGTAATGGTCATTTTTTGTCATGTGTATATGTATACATATTTAATCCTTAAATATATACATGTTTTCTATGTTGTAATGGTCATTTGTGTCATGTGTCATGTGTATATGATTATTACACATTCTAGGGTTTCTTGTTCTTGTGAGTTCGAGTGATGATGATCTTCATAGGTTGAGTATTTCTCTTTGTTGATCTTGTGTTTAGCTGGTAATCTATGCCGACTCATCTTGTACTTTGTTGGTAATCTGTGCCAACTAGATTGAAATAAAGTTGTTAATTGCTTTGATATTGTGTTATAGACAAGGGATATCTATAGGTTTCAATCTTTATGATTTATTAGTAACATATACCAATTGCTGAGGGTTTTCTCTATCAGATATGTTTTGTAACTAGAAATGTGACTCACGTGACGCGACGAGTCAGACTTGTAAACATTAACTTAGTTTGAGGACATATCCGAATCATCTGCAGCCAGTACAATAATTGTAATAATCATAACTCTAGTTCAACTCTAGTTCAGCCGGTTACTAAAGCAATTGTTCATTAAGAACGGCACACAAACATTTACATTACAGGAGTATTATAATTTGTAAGTTAAAATAAGAGGATATTAAAGAAAGTAAATAAAAAAATAACAAAGACATATAAAAAATTGAGTAATAGTAAAAGAATACAAGGCAGAATAAACCCCACCACAAGTTCGAACCCAAGGTGTAGGGTTAGTAAGGTAACTTGGTTAAAAAATTAATATAGAAAAAATTTAATCAAAGTGTAAGGGTGTTAATGGAAAAGCCCAAAGGATAGAGGTATAAGTAAAAAAAAAGTAAGACATGATAAAGAAAAAAAATGAACAATTACGGGAATTAGTATGTGTAATTATTTGATAATCAAAGAAAGAAAATAGGCTTCATGATATTGTCCATTAAAAAAATGTACACCTAAAATATCTTATCCCTTTTTTTCGCACCTTACTTTGCCTCCACATCTTTTGTGTGTGTGTGTGTGTTTTTTGAGAAATATACTATAATTTCATCTCTCCTTCTTTCTAAAGACTATTCAATAGAATGGGAAATACACTATAGTTTCTTCTCTCTTTCCTACTAAAGACTTTTCAATAGAAGACCTTCCTTACAAATCACATGGATGCATTGATAAGTTCAAGAACCTGATTAGCTAAATTGGATGGTATCTGGTAACGCCATATGGGATACATACCACACATGTCACATCCTACCATTTTACTCACTACAAAAAGAAAAAAAATCGGACATTTTTTATAATACCGTTTTTAATTTTTTTAAAGTAATGACCTTTTTTTGGAATATATGCATTTTCTTAAAAACTGTGAGACTTATGTTTTTAGATATTGAGGATGTATTTTAGTGGAATATCTTGTCAAGTGTCATTCACATAAAATCACCTAGTATTTTCTTTTACCTACGAATATAAATAATAACCTTTTTATAAAAATGTTTTTATATTTAATACAACATTCAGTGATTTGTCAAAAAATTCCAATAGGTTGTGCCCGGTCGCTTATTTGTCATTCATTAGCGTATGCACCCTTTTATCATTCTCGATGTAAAGACTTAACTGGTGGGGTGTTAATGGAATAGCCCAACATAAAGGGTTATAAGTGAAAAATACAGTAAAACCAAAAGGCAAAGCTAGACAATTAGAATTAGTATAGTCGACTTCCTTTCAAAATGTAAGCATATGTAATTATTTGATAATCAAATAAATAAAACAGGATCCATGACATTGTCTATCAATAAACAAATACAACAAAGATAGCTTTTCCATTTTCTTTGTACCTTAACTCCACTTTTTTTTGTTTGTTTTAGTCCCTTGGAAATACAGTATAAATTCTTCTCTTTTTCCATCTAAAGACTTTTCATCTCGGACTTTTAAACCAAAGATTTTTCCTTATAAGTCATGTCCATTCAATGATACATCCACGAACATGTTTAGCTAAAAACGAATGGCATCTGGTAACGGATATGGGATAGCAATACACAAGTTACATCCTACAATTTTACTCACTACAACTAAAAAAACCCGACATTTATCATAATATGACGACTTACACCTTTATATATTAAGGAAAACTTCTTCTTCTTCACTATAATAACAATAGTCTCACGTAGTCGAAATTCTTTTTCAAAATCTCACTTTTTCACTCTAATAAGAAATATTTTAATCATTTTTTTGCTCTTAGTTTAGATATCATACCGACATGTGGTTGATGTCAAAATTTCACGTGAACACTACGATTTGGACGCACATATAATAATGTTATGGTGTGTGGATACCTCGGTTATGACCTATTAGGTCACTTCGAGTTATAATGGTAAAGATATATATCATGCCGGATTATATTATATTCTAAAGATTTTTGTATCATGTTTCATCAACTCCATATAGTAATAAAATTTTCTTTTTTGGATATCTATAAGTTTCAATAATTTTTAATCATAGTAACATATACCAATTTGTTAAGGTTTTCTCTGTCAAATATGTTTTTTAACTAGAAATGTGGCATGCGTGATTCGGAGGGTGAGAACGTGAAAACAATAATATTTACATTTACATTAGCTTAGTTTGAGGAGTTATCCCATCATTTGTAGCTCCTACAATAATTGAAATAAGCGTAGCTCTACCTCAATTGTGTTTGAATTGTCAAGTGATAAAGATGTAGCTAGTTAGTCAAGCAATTCTTGATCAAGAATAAGAGGATATTAAAGAAACTTAAAAAAATATATAAAAAACAAGTAACAGTAAAAAGAATACAAGGCATAATAAACCACCACCAGAAGTTCTAACTCGAGTAGTTAGGATTTTGGCGGGGCGTATCTGCTAGTAACCAAAGCTAACTTTCTTGTCAGTGGTGTGTGCGTAGCGCAATATATTTTATTGATATTTTAAGCTCATTTTACGCATTAGTCAAATTTTAAATTTATAAAACACGATATTGTACTAACACTAAACACACACTTGGGCAAATGCACCCATGGTGAGCGTAGTATAGTGTTGATAAGATACCGAGGTCGTTCAAGGACACAAGAGCTTTTAGTACCGGTTTATTCTCAACATCTAATCGGTTTAAATTTTTTAGAAAAGTTTTGAAACATAAAAATAAAACAAAAAAAATGAAAACATAAATAAAAATAAAAAACAAATAGACAAGATAGAATCACTTGGATCCAACTCATCTTTAATGTATCCTTTGTTGATTTTCGCACTTTTGGACTTTTTAAGAGATTCTCTTAGTTATAGTAGTAGGCCCCTCTTTTGAAGGTGGCGTTACCCTCATCCCAGTGGTTTGAGTCAGCAGGGATACAATCCCAAAGGGTCGGAATATTGAAAGACAATTAAGTAAGTTATTAATGCGAAAAGTGGTAGGCCCCTCTTTTGAAGGTGACGTTACTCTCGGCTAAGTGGTTTGAGTCAACAAGGATACAATCCCAAGAAGCCGGTTTCAAGTATTAATAGTAGTTTACATATGAGGGTTTCAAGCTATTCGCACCCCCGCCATCCAATACTGTTGGGCATTGAAGGAGGTCCTAGTAAGCTTGAACCAAGTCCTCGCAGGATCTATACACTGAACGAGACAAGAACTTTACCAAACCATCCTCCTAACCCCCTTCCAGGTAGTTTACGCACTTTATATAGACCGTAAAGACACGAATGATGACATCATTTACTTTATATAGATAGTAAAGTAACCTCAAGACATCATGAAGAAATGGTAAAGAAAATTAACTTTCAACATAAGAAACTAATTATTAAAGTCATTAATATAAACCCAATTAAAAAGTGCCGAAAGATTAAAAATCAAAAGTAATACATTAAAAACTTATCTTCACCAAGTGAAGTAAGAGGCTTAGCTAAACATGACCTTTGATTGACAGGAACTCTTACGATCAATCTTGGATCCCGAAACTACTACATACTCTAAAGATGGTTGATGGATGATGGTGGTGGGTGTTGGTGTTGTAGTGGTGGTGGAGTGGTGGCAAAGTGAGAGAGTAGTGGTTTGCCAAGGGATGCCTTTCAAGTGAACTAAGCACCCCCTTTTATAGCCAGAACAGAGCCCGGGCCACGGCCCCGTGTCCAGCCAACACGGCCCGTGGCCATCATCTTCTCTTCCTTCATTAATTGCAATTGTCAGAAGAGGGCCCCACACGACCCCGTGTCTCCTGGTCACGGCCCCGTGGTCAACTCTTTATTATACTATCAAGATTCTACGTATCTTAGCGTTGACCACGCCTCATGTAGAACTGGGCACGGCCCCGTGGTGGGCGTAGAAGCTTTGTTGTGCAAGCTCATAACTAAGCCCCATGCCCAGCTGGGCACGGCCCCGTGGTCAGAATCTGTTTCCTTGTTTTTGCTTTGGGGATGCTGCCGAGGGGTCGGGCATGTCACGTTTGTTCCTTGTTTTCGTATTTATGTTGGTTTTGGCTGCTTATTGGCTCCTTTTTTTCTTTTAAGCTAGTTTAGTCCTGTAAATTCAAAAGGAAGAAAGAAACGTGTTTTTTCCAACATTAGTACTAAAAAAAGGGTTATTTTGTAACGCCCTGGTCCCTAAACTTTAGGCTTCTGGCAAGTTTAGTCCCTGAACTTTGCCTAATGTCAGTTTTGGTCCTTAATTTATGTAATATTGATACTTTTGATACTTGTGAAACTTTGCGAGTCTATATGATGCTAGAATCTTGATCCTTGATACTTAAACTATGATTCTTGATGCTTAACTCTAGATTCTTGACACTTGATACTTGGAAACTATGATTCTATAAGACTTGATTCTATGATACTTTATTCTATGATTCTTAATACTTACTCTTGATTCTTGATATTTAATTGGTGCTTGACTCTTGAGACTCGTAAATCTTGATTCCTGGTTGAACGAGAGACTGGAGCCTTGTCACTGGTGGAATCTATTGAACCTGGAAACTTTTGGTGTTTAAGATGTAATCTAGTTAAGTGATACTTTTACCAAATAATACGCAACGCTTAATCTAACTCACAAATCGAAGCAAAGACGGGAATACGGAAAGGGTAGGACTGACCAATTGGCAATCCGATCGGATGACCATCCGATCGGATGACCAACCGATCGGATGGCCACTCGATCGACTCGCCATCCGATCCATGCACTCCGCCTTAGTTTCCCTCACACACTATAAATAGGCTTGTCACATCAGTCCTTCACTGATGTGACAGCCTCACTCGACCCAGACGCACGCTCTCCCTCTTTTCTGCACTTTTCTTCATTTTCTCGGTGATTTCGGTACGTTTTACACTAGATTCTTGTACATTCTTGATCTACACTTCATTCTCTACGAGATTCTCCTTTGAAATCTCACTTTTCATCGTGAAATCTTGTTAGTTCATATGTCTGTAGTTTCTGTCAGCATTGAGTCTTATTTTGTACTTTGTATGTCTTTTGTGTATATGCATGTAATTGTATGTATGTGTGTATAACGACAACTCAGGGAACGGTGTTGAATTGTAAAAGTGAAGTCCGTCGGTTGACTAATGTCATCCGATCGGATGACCACCCGATCGGATCTCCACCCGATCGGACAACACTTAAACCTCCCTGAGTTTGTCTATAAATAGCAAGCTAGGACTTGTCATTTAGAACTTTTGCTCAACTTGTAAGGAACCTCTGTCAGTCTGAGATTCTACCGGTGCTTTTGTACTTTCACCATCAGTTTAATGGAAGATCAGACGGATTTAAACGTTGAATGCATTGTTGTGATTCTGTGACATAATTAATGGATTCCGCACATTGATTCTAGTCGATTCATCCACGTTCCACACGAACAGATCCTGATCGAAAGGCCTAACAAGTGGTATCAGAGCCACAGGAGGTTGAATCGAGGACTACAACAGCAAATTCACCGGAATTTCAGCGATTCTTTGCCGATTTCAGTCGAATTTCACCGGAAATTTGACGAATTTTCTCATCTTCTACTCATTTCTTGCTGTGGTTTACACTTTTACACCTTAAAACGAGAAAAACTTAAAATTGAACGGGAATTCACGGACAAAATTTGACAAATTTGATACCAGCAGATTCACAATCAAACAAAGATCAATCCTTCAAACTTTCATAGAAAAATTCCAACTAAAACTAATTCAAATCTATCAAAAACCATGTTGAATGTTTCGTGCTTGCTGATGTCATCCACCCGATCGGACAGTTGTCTGAACGGATTGGCATAGACTGTTCTATTTATTACTGACGTCATCATCCCAACCGATCGGATCACCATCCAATCGGATTGGCATTGATATTTTTTATTCTCATTAGCTGACATCATCATGTCACCCGATCGGATCACCACCTGATCGGTGAAAGGTTGAAAGTCAAAGTTTCATTATCTTGTGTCACTCGATCGGACGACCACCCGATCGGATCACCACCCGATCGAGTCGCCATCCGATACTTGGACATTATCACTTGGTTAGGTAATCCGTTCGGATCACCACTCGATCAGATCACCATCCGATCTAAGTGCATCAGTTTGAAATTCTTGACAAGTGTGAAAATTTGTCTAAGTGTTTGAAACTTTTTCAGGTACACAACAATTGGAGATGATTTCCTAAATCCATTCAGCGATGTTTTTGCTTACAATAAAGGAGATGCTTCAACAAACACAACGACCAGTACCAACACAGCTCCAAATCCAAAGAAGGCGATTGCTTATTCACTTAGTGTGGATAACGCATATGGTACATATAACAAGTCGCCTAAGCTCATAGCGATTGAAGTTTATAACAGATGGGCAAGCAGATTCGATGATTGGTTGAAAGCGTTTGCTTATCAAAACTGGAAGTGTTTGAAAAACGGTATCAATATTGGAAGGAATGATTATGAAAATCTGATCGATACTGAACAAGAAGCATTTATTGCTTAACAGAAATGTATAGCATTATTACATCAATCTGTTAGGGATGATATCATTTCTTTGATCAGTTACGAAAATGCAAAAGATTTATGGGGCAAGTTAGAAAAGAAGTGTGTAGGTGGAGCAGAGATAGTAAAAAATAAGAAACGTCTACTGAAGAAAGAGTTTGATTTGTTTGGATGCATGAAGAATGAGTCGGTCTTGAAGATGTCTGAGCGTTTCTGTCACCTGAAGATAGAACTTGTGAGATATGGGATAACTTTCACCGAAGAAGAATTGGTCGAAATGTTGTTGGAATCGTTGCCAGACGAAAAAGATTGGAAGTATTATGCACTGGTTTTGAGAAACAACATGAAAATGTCTGACAGGACTGTTGATTGGCTGATAGAAAGGTTTGAAAGTCATGAACTTGAAATCAAGAAGACGAATAAAGTCAACAACACACCGTACCAACAAAACGTCGATCTTTACTATCGGGGAAGCATGATACCTAAGACCGTTTTACCAAAAACTGCTTTTTCAGCTGAGAGCTCGAATACAGTTACTGAAGAAAGACAAAATAGCAGTTCAGCACCCAGTAGTGGTTATCACGGGGGTACTTCTTCATCCGCTCCAAGCCAGCAACAACAAAGTGTTCCTAAAAACATGTTTCAGTGTAACATTGCAGTAAATCTGAACAATGCCCAGAATTTCAATGAAAAAACTACAAAACAACAAATGGTATTCCTTGCTTCAATCCTGGAATCTTATGAAAGCTTGGTAGCTGGGAAAATCGGGAACACGAATCTGACCAAAGAAGATTATGATCAAATCGATCCCGAAGAAATGGAGTTGATCGACATACACTGGTGCATGGCAAGCGTAGTTCAAAGAGCTCAGAGGTTTATGGAGATAACTGGAAGACACTCCATCGGTGGACCTTCTACAAAATTAGGGTTCGATAAGTCGAAAGTAACGTGTTTTAAGTGCAAGCAGAAGGGGCACTTCAAGAGGGAATGTAGGAATGCAGCTTCAGATGAAACAGCAAATCCATTCCATGATGACTATTACAAAAAGGCCATTTATCATCGCCATCGGGAAGAGCCGCCCCGAATGAAGCAAATTGAAGAAACTCCTAAGGAGAAGTCTAGAGCCTTAGCTGTAATTCATGATGATGAGGGCTTCGACTGAAGTGAGTTTTTACCAGAAGATGATATTGTAGGTTTTGCATTAATGGAAAAAGTAGAGCCATACAAAGACACACGAACTGAAGAGGAGAAATACGTTAATAGAAAGATGTTAGCTCAAACCATGAAGGATAGAAACTATCGAGCCTGGAAAGAGGCCAAAAGGGCAAACATATGGGATGCTGATCGTGAATGCTATTTGGAACCAAAAGGTAACATAATTGCTGAACCATTAACACTCATTGTTGAAACTCTCATTGAACAAATAAAACAACAGGAAGAAGAAAGACAGAGAGAATGGGCAAGGAAAGCTAAAGAGGAAGAGTTAAAGTCAAGAAAAGTCAATGATGGGATAATCGATACAACAAAAGAAATGACCACAGAGAACCTGAAAAAGATGGCAGATAAAGTGCTCATGGTAAAAGAATTAGAGGTAGATTCTAAGTCTGCATCTGAGTCAAGAGCAAGGTCAGTTCTAGTGGTTCAACAAATGAATCAGGTAAGACTGATAAGGCTAAAATTGAAAGTGATTGCAAAAATTGCATGAAAGATTGCAAAGTTTGCAGTACAAATGCATATATCAGTGTTAAAAAGACAGAAGAACTGGTTATGAATGTCAAAAAAGTTGAAGATCAAATCTTAAGTCGTGATAAACTGGTGAGAGCTTCAAATGAGAGAATAAAAGAGTTAACTGAAAAATTGAAAAAGATAAAATTGATGTAGAACGATTTATGAAAGAAAATGAGAAGTTAATTCATGAAAACCGATAATTTTCTGAAAATCATGAGAAGCTGAAAAGAACGATAAAAGATTCTGATGAGAGAAATGGTAAAACATTGAAAGAAAATCTTCAACTGTCTGGAGTCCTTCAGTCAAAAGAAAAGCAAATCAACCAGTAGTTGGATGAGATTGCAAATCTTAAACTTTAGTTTCAGGAAGCTAAGATTGAGAACGAACGAATCAATCTGAAGCTGAACAGTTACAGCTTCGCGAGCTTTGTTCTTCAACACATAGTTCCCAAACCCATTAGGAAGAACAAAGCTGGTGAAGACATATACTCAGATGGAACTGGGGTAGGGTATCATGAAGTTCCACCGCCCGTGTTAAACAATTTTTTGAAGAAAAAATATGGGTTGGATAATGATGATGAAACAAATGATGTAAAACTTCCAGAAACAATCGATGTCACATTCACTTCATCATCTGATGAAGACAGTGTTCAATCTGAAGTCGTTAAAAATGTTGTTGAAAATGTTTTAAAATCTGATAGTGATTCGACTGAGGACGAAGAGTGCTTTTTGAATAATTACATTCCGAAATCAAAATCCAAAAACAACTTAAGTGAAGAACCTACTCTTGTGATGTACAAGATGTCTGGTTCAAATAAGTTGTATTCGGATCTTGAATTTCCACTTGAGAATGTGAATGTTGACAAGTTGAAGAATGTGTTTAAATTGGTTGAAATTGATGTTTCTGGGATTGAGGGTTTGAAACGTTCCAAAAGGCAATTGAACTTTGAGAAAGATAAATCTTACTACAAAAAACCTGCTTTACCGCCGTGTTTTATTAACAAGAACCAAAACAGATGGTCGGGTGGTTATCAGGGTGGTAAGAACAATCAAAGAAGGAACTTTCAAAACAAAAGGTTTGTCGAAAAGAAAGAGTTTGTGAAAAGCTTGAGTTCACAATCCGAGCAAGAATCTGATTTTTTTGCAAAATCAAATGAAGAATTCTTTGAGAAAAAGGCCTCACAGCCTCAGACCGAAGGCAAGAGTCGGGAGGTTGATACCTGAACATGCTTTAAATGCAATGAAGTTGGACACATTGCACGAAAGTGCAACAACTTGAAGCCTAAGTCTGTGTTTGTCGAGAATCCAAAAAAGAAAGACGATGTCAAAGGTATAGCTCCAATGATTGTTGAGAAGAAAATTTCGAAAAATGAAAACACCAAAGTCAAAACTGAAGCTGTAAAGAAGTCGGTAACTAAAACTGATAAATTTTACAAACGGGTCGCTTCGTCTCAACAAACATGGAAGCCAAAATCTGATGATAAGAAAGCAAGTTCTCCAAAACCAAAGGTCTCTGAGCCTGCAAAACAATCATCTTCAACCACACCGTTGAAGATGAATGTTCCTTTGGATTACTATGAGAAACTTGAGAAACAAACTTCTACCTCTTCAGGGAAGAAGTATGTTGCAAAGAAAGACCAATCATCTGGTCAACCTCCTAAAAATGATTTCTTTTTGTATAAAGTGGTTGAGATTGGGTCTAAAGAAAGTCTCAAGATGAATGACAAGAATTTCCCACCATTGTACACCAAAACCACTCGCATTAATGTCAAGCTACCTGATTCGAAAGAGGCTTGGGTTGCTTCAAAATCTAACTAAAAATTTTGAAATGTGCAGGGGCTCCCGAGATCTATCTCACGTTGGATTATGGATAGTGGAGCTTCGAGGCACATGACGGGGAGAAAGACCCTGCTTTACGATGTTAGAGGGTTTAACGGAGGTTATGTTGGTTTGGCCGGTAATCAGGGAGGTCGTATCATTGGTGAGGGAACATTATCGAATGGTGTAATCATGTTTGAAAGAGTCAATTACATCGCCGAGCTAGAGAACAATCTTCTAAGCATATCTCAAATTTGTGATAGAATGTATTCGACACATTTCACTGATAAAGAATGTATGATCTTGAAGCCGGGGTTTGTCATCCCCGAGGAGTGGATCATCATGAGAGCACCACGAGTTAATGATCTGTACGTGTTGGATATGAGCGTAGCCACGACTACCCCAGATCAAACTCACTGCTTCATGTCAAGAGCCACAAAAAAGGTGTCGCAATTGTGGCACAGGAAGATGGGCCATATCCACCTAGGCAAGATGAACTACTTGGTGCATAACGATTTGGTAAAAGGTGTTCATTTAAACAGTTTCCATCTTGAGGAGGAGTGCATTAGTTGTGTCAAAGGTAAATAGCGAAAGAAATCTCACCCTGGGAAAAAGATGAACTCAGTCTCGAAGCCGCTGGAGAGACTTCACATGGATCTCTTTGGTACTGTGAATGTTAAAAGTATTACGGGTGATCTCTATTGCCTCGTATTCACTGACGACTATTCTAGATTCTTGTGGGTGTCGTTCCTGAAAACAAAAGACGAGACATTTGAGAGATTGCTGAGGCTATTTAGAAAGATTGAGAATTTGTACCGAACCCGCATCAGAAGATTAAGAAGTGACAATGGTACGGAATTTAAGAATAACAAAATGGAAGAATTTTGTGATAGATGAGGTATACTGCAAGAATTCAGCACACCTTATACTCCGCAACAAAATGGAGTCGCAGAGAGAAAGAACAGAACGCTGATTGAAACGGCCAGGATGATGCTTGCTGATTCCAAGTTACCGATCAATTTCTGGGCAGAAGCAGTTTCAGCCGCTTGCTATACTCTCCACAGGGTACTTACTATGAAGAAGCACAACAAAACATATTTCGAGTTGATCAACAACCGCAAGCCTTATCTTGAGTATTTGGAACCGTTCGGGTCTCCCTGCACAGTTCTGGATCCCGATGGCAAATTTGGTTCAAAGAGCATTGAGGGTATCTTCGTGGGGTATGCTAGTCCACTAAGAAGAGTATTTGTTCCAAGTATGAAGCGGATCATCAAAGCACAACATGTTGAATGCCAAGGCTACACAATGCCACCACAAAAGTCCGCAGACTCATGGCGATTCAACTACGATACTCTATGGGATTCATTCAAATTAGAAGAAGAGCCAGAGTTCTTTGATGATTTAGATATTTTAAGAGAATATGAAGCAGCACAGGAAAGATTTCCAGCAGGGTCTTCTAGATGTCAACGACAAACTTCCAATGATGATGAAGCTGGTCCAAGTAACGCTGTAGAGAATGACGAAGTTCAGCAAACTCCGACTTCTTCAGAACGTGAACCTGCTCCTGAAAATCAGACGGTGGTCAATGATGAATCAGAATCTGATGATATTCCTACTTTTGACCATGGTGATTCAGAGTCTGAGGGAGAGCAAATCCAATCTTCAGATCAGACAATTCCTGTCAATGAACAAGTTGCAGATCAGAACGTTACGAATTTGGAAGGCGAGGTGGATGTTACTGGCGAGGTGATGCCGAGAACTCTTTCATACCATCCAGAAGAATTGATAATAGGAGAGCTGCAGTTAGGCGTTCGCACCAGACGACAGATTGACCATGGCCTTACTTGCTTTTACTCTAAAGTTTCTCCTTTACAAACAGAGTTTTCACTTAGTTGTTTCATTTCGCAGATTGAGCCGCGATCCTACAAGGAAGCACTAACTAAAGATTCATGGGTCAACGCAATGCAGGAGGAGCTGAGTCAGTTTGAAAAGCTTGGTGTATGGAAACTGGTGGACTTTCTTAATGGTCATAGGAAGATAAACACGAAGTGGGTGTTTAAGTGTAAACGAGACGACCGAGGGGTTATTTTTCGCAACAAAGCTCGACTCGTGGTCCAGGGTTTCAATCAGCAGGGGGGATAGATTTCACTGAAGTGCATGCTCCTGTTGCTCGTCTTGAAGCTATCAGAATCTTCCTAGCGTTTGCTTCATGGAAATGTTTCAAAGTATATTAGGTAGATGTTAAGTCGGCATTTCTCTATGGCAACGTGAAAGAGGAGGTATATGTCGGACAGCCACCGGGCTTCACCTACCCAATCCACAAAGATAAGGTTTACCTCTTGGACAAGGCATTGTACGGCTTGCATCAGGCCCCGAGATCCTGGTACGAGACGCTCTCTCAACATCTGCTAGCCAACAACTTCATCCGAGGCAAGGTAGACGCCACTCTTTTCACAAAAGAAGTCGACGACCATCTTCTGATATCCAGATTTATGTGGATGACATTATTTTCGGGTCGACAAATGAAGAAATCTACAAAGATTTTGAGAAAGTAATGAAGCAGAAGTTCGAAATGTCTTCAATGGGTGAGATAAAGTTCTTCTTAGGGCTCCAGGTCGATCAATTGCCCGAGGGAACGTTCATACATCAGACAAAATATGTTCATGATGTTCTGGAGAAATTCGGGATGTCTGGAACAGCTCCAATGTCCACCCCGTTAGCAACGAATCATGGGATAAACCCTGATCTCACCGGAGAGAAGGTCGATGAAATGTTATATCGCTCCATGATCGGATCGCTGATGTATTTGACGGCATCAAGGCCTGATATTATGTATCCAACCTGCCTCGCGGCCCGATTTTAATCAAGTCCCAGATCTTCACATATGTCAATCGTCAAGAGGATATTACGCTACCTGAAAGGAACTCCAACACTGGGGTTGTGGTATCCAAAGGATGGTGACTTTACGCTTGAAGGGTACTCTGATTCTGACTTCGGTTGCTGCAAAGTTAATGCTAAATCAACAACTGCAGGTTGCCAATTTTTCGAACCTCGACTGGTTACGTGGCAATGTAAGAAGCAAACCTCTGTTGCTTTATCAGCATGTGAAGCGGAGTATGTATCTGCTAGCAGTTGCTGCTCTCAGATCCTGTGGATTCAGCAACAGATGCATGACTACGGTTTGCAATTTCTTACTTCACATATTTTTGTTGATAATGAGGTAGCCATTAACATAACAAAAAATCCTGTTCATCACGCTAAAACCAAACATATTGAAATTCATCATCACTTCATCCAAGATTGCTTCGAGAAGAAGTTGATACGAATTGAGAAAATCCACACCGACGAACAAAAAGCTGACTTACATACCAAAGCTTTTGATATAACACATTTTCAATATCTTTTAAATCTAAACGGTATGAAGTTGTTGTCGGTTGCGGAGGGGATTCTTGGCGTTGATGAAGGTACCACTGCAGATGATGTTGAAAAGCAGACTGCACTGGTTTGTCGTATTTTTAGTTGTTTTGGTATTTAGGGGGAGATAGATAATATTTTCAAAAAATAAAAAAACAATAAAAATGCAAAAATACATAAACATGAGATATTTCAAAATCCAAAAACCATAGAAAACCCAAACAGAGTTTGTGTAAAAAGGGGAAATGATAGTACATCAGCTAGACAGTTGCAGTACGCTAAAGATATGTAATGATTAAAAAGGTGTTAAGCAGTCTCGCTGATGATATGTCGGTAGGTTTTTATACATTTAGTAGATGTGTTTGGGATATAAACCTAAATCATTTCTTGCTTATTACGTGGGGAACATTTCTCGGATATATAGGTAACCGCTGAAATCTTGTTTGAAAGATTCTCTATTTCTGACATACTAGGTCTATGTGCGTAACGATATCTGGGGTATTATACCAGGACTTCTGATTTTGTGGAAGCAGTAGCCTAGTTCTTGTATAATACTCTGCACTGCTTTATTCATAAAGCCTACCCTCAGCATAAAAAATGATGAAGCATTGAAAAATGCTAATCATGTGCTGTTGAAGAAAAGATCCCCAAACGGGACACACCGAAAGTCGAGCCATCATCTCTCTGACTGAACGGAAGTTCTAACCTGAGCTCTCATGGCCTCGTATTACCCGTTTATAGATATCATTATTGTATGTTCACCTGTAAGACTGAATATAGAAAGTCTGGATATGGGAGTATATTCTGAGGTGGGACACGAGTATAAGTTAAGCTATTAAAATACTAATTCGTATCCTGAACAGATTGAAATTTGTGTGAAAATTTAAATTGGATCAGTATATCGGCAATCACTATGAACTGTTTAATACTTAGTATGCAATCAAGCTTAACGGTACTAGTAGCTTGTCGGTAGCTGATATGATCCCCTAACACGCTCACAAAAAATATGTTTGTAAATAGCTTACATTTACTGCATTTCATTTCAGTTCAATTTAGCCTTTAAACCCAAAAAAAAAATAAAATTCATAGCATTCTAGTCTAAAACTTTCTTAAAATCCCAAAAAGATTTTACATTTTCTGCTTTAGTTTCGTCGACAAACCAAGGTAGAATGCTGATCTTCAGACTCGCAGTCATGAAGCAGATGCAGGAAGTTTTGAAGCTGGACAGATGGGTTGGGAGCTAATCATGAGAAACTTGGTAAACTTCAAAGTCAATGCAAGATCAATAAGTTGAAACTTGTAAATTTTCATGAAAAAGTGTTTGAAAAATGAAAACAAGATGTCAGTTTGTTTTGTTTCGGGCCACGAAGGTCATTAACTTGGACTTGGTAGGCAAATTAAGTGCCTAGGGTCATTAACTTGGTCCTAGATACTTAAGTGGATTTCTAAAAATTGATAAAAATGATAAAAAAAAACGGCAAAAAGTCAAAGGTCAAAACACATAAAAGTTAAAGAGTTGTGTTTGGATCGGGCGGCAATCGGATCGGGTGGCAATCCGATCGGACGACCATCCGATACATGGTCACACTATAAATAGGAGGTCAATGCATTCAGTTAAACTTTTACTCGATCGGGCGACCATCCTATTCTCTCACACACTCTCACTTTCTGATCTTGATTTTCATACTTTTTCCTTCCACAAGTCATTGGATTGTTGGCATACTCAACCTTCTCAATGGGAAAGGTAAGTTTTCATGATCAAAACTGTTAAATTTGATGTTTTGTTAACTGTTCTTGATAACTGAGACTGTTCGGAGCTTTGATCTTAGATCTAGGCTTTGTTAGGATGTTTTGATAAAATCTAAGCATAGGGTTTTGTTCACAGGCCTTAGATCTACAAGTTTACCGTCTCAATTTGTGCTTAAACATGGCAGTCGGTAGGGTTTATGTCAAATTAAACAAGATTTAGGCCGAGTTAGAACATGATGAACACAGGGTTTTAATCGCGTTTGAATTCTCTATGTAGATCTATGTTCAATTTGATGTTTAACTTAGAAAATTCTTTGATGTTCATATTATGTTCAACGGTTCTTCATTGTCTTTGGAACAAGTGGTGACTCGATCGGGTGGCAATCCGATCGGGTGACCACCCGATCCAATGCATGCTATTTGTTGAATATTTTCTAAGTGTTTGTACCTTGATACCTGTACTTAAGCTGGTAAACTGATTGTTGTTATCTTGAAATTTTGTGCCTTAAACTATCAAAGTGTTGTTTTGGATAGTTTGGCAACCAGATCAGGTGGCAATCCGATCGGGTGAATACATATTTAGTCACTTTTATTTATAAAAACCAACCTCCAATAAGTATAATTTTTGTAACAAAATTTATGGCAAAGTTTTTGTAACAATTTATGGTTTAAAATACACTTGTAAGTGTATGTTAATAAATATTTTTCTAAGTGTTTAGATTTTTAGAAAATTTTGCCATAGTTTCCCCTAAAAATGGAGGCTTCCATGCTTTCAAGCATATCATTTTCTTTTGTCAAAATCATCACAATCAATTCATAAACAATAATAAACAACCTTTACTTACCAATTTTCCAAAACAAGCATAATCTACTACTTCATGAACTTGAAATTTCATAAAAACTTGTAGTAACTTACTAGTGTCATTAGTAAGCCTTGTTATCCTTTAAAGTGTGATTAGTTCTTTAAGAACTTCATTTTTAAAGAATATGGATCTTTACAACTTGTGATCATCATTTCTAAAAATGTTTCTTTATGAATTCTTCTTGTTTCACAAGTGTTTCTACACTTGTTTAACCACCAAAAATAAGGTTTGTTTATGTAAGAACCAAGATTTAATAAAACTTATTTTTTTAACTTGGTCTCTTTAGAAATCATCCATAAATCTTTAGATCTACAAGTGTTACTACTCACTTTGATCATTATTTTTCAAGAAAACATTATGTTCTTTCAAGTTCATGATCTTTATGTGGATGATCTATCATCCTACAATATTTCTACTTTCTCATCTTGCTAGATTATGTTTTTAATCATGATCTAGCAAGATCATATGATGATCTACATCATATACATGAACAAACAACAATCATCAAGTAAATCAACACATAAACAACTTAGTTTCTTCATTAAACATGCCTATGTTCAAGTTTACATATTATGATTCTTAGTGTTCTTCAAAGTTATGAGTATGATTCTTCTTTTATCCATTAAAATAGAAGTTATCTAGCAAGATCAAGATTCTTACCACTAGCACAAGGCTAGGGATGGTCAAGAGAAGTTATGAGATGGATAAAAGCAAATGAGAAAGGTCTTTGATCTTCCGAAAGCTCCTAGATTCTTTGTATGATCTCTAACACCTTTGTATATATGTAGAATGTATGAAGAATGAAAGATGATGATGGTTGTGTGGTGTGGTGTCTTCGGCCGAGAGCTCTAAGGGGGAAGGAGATGAGCTTGTGTGTGTTTCAAGTGTGTGTAAGAATGAGTTATGATCCTAAGGTGTCTTCTTATAACCATTCCAACATTCTAACTCTTGTATAATGTGTCATTAAAGGGGGAACCATATCCAATATTAAATTGAAACAAATCCACCAAGTGGCTCCCTTGTTGGGCCGTAGACATGTGACATCTGTGCCTCCACGGCCATCAAACAAATGCCTAACCAATGAAATATTGTGTTTCATACTTAGGATTTGTTTAAATATGTGTATCATTTGCACATATCAATTCTTGTTCGATTTCGAGCTCTAAATCGCGTTCTGGAAAGTTATACGCAAACTGATGCGTAAACGTAATCAGTTTAATGCGACAAACACTCCGGGATAGTGACATACGCTCAACATACCTTAAATAACCTTTACATAACTTAGAAATAAGTTTTGGATGGTTTGGTGTGTCGAAATCAAGTTTGTTCGATCGCAGGGACTAATTGTGTCAAACTATGAAACTATACCGATTTGTATAGTAACGAACATTCCGAAACTTGATCATAAGTTAAACATACCCTAAATATCTTTTACATAGCTTAGAAATAGGCTTTGAGGGGTTCGGTATGCTAAAATAAACTTTATTGATCAATAGGGACTAAAAGCGTCAAAAAGTGCACAAGTTTACATTTTCGGGCATATCTTACGTTCTGAATATAACCGGATATCCAAAAATTTATGTAATCATTAAAATATTTTATTTTAGTGATTGGCTTGATAAAATTCCATTCGTCGCGTAATTTGGATCGTTTTTGCGTTAGTTATGATTTCCGTCGTAATTAACCGAACAACGCAACCGTACGACCAAAGGAACCAACATCCGAGATTTTTTGAGCATGTTTTGAGTTCCCTATACTTTAACTTCATTTTTGAGCCTTGATATGGAGTTAACGGGGCTTAAACACATCGAAAAAGGCCTTAAACATGTGCAGGGACCATTTCTGCCATTTTGGCAAAAAGTTTGGACCTGGGCACATGCTGGCGCTGCGCCACCACCTGCTGCCTATCCCGTGGCGCGGCGCGAGTGACTAATCTGGACAGAAAGTTGATTTTCTGCATTTTTCAGCAATGGGGTTGAACTTGGGGGTCTATTTTGTAACATTTTCAATACCATTGGTTTGTTTTGGGACACCCCTAGTATTGCAAATCTATGGGCATGAGGTGTACGGTCCAGATCAAAGCTCATTTCCCAATAAATGATCCTAACGGTTGTGCCAAATCTATAAATACCCCCACCATTCATTCTCAAAACCCACTTGATTTTTCTGAGATTTCTCTAAGTTGAAGTGCTAACCACTTCATACCTGAGAATACTTGGAAAATCAAACTTGCTTGGACCCGTTGTAAGTATTCCTTCGTTCTTTTTATGCGTTTTTAGCTTAAAAGTCAAACTGCGTTTGACTTTCTGCATTGACCAATTTATGGTCAATGCGAAGTTCGTTTGAACTTCATAACGTGAGCGTAATCACGATGGTTATAGTCCCTAGCGACTATACCCACTGATTACCACGTTATCTAGGCTTTGTGACGAGTCGTAGTTTCGGCCAAAATGCGTATTCTCGCGTTTTTTGTAACCAAACTACTCTTTGGTATCAAAACCGTTTGTTTTGATACCAAAACCGTTTGTTTTCTAACTTGACTAAACATGTTTTAGCATGTTTAGCTCATCACTTTTTAGTTTAGTGCTTGTGTAGAGTCGTAGGTCAAGCGGTCTAAACAACCGCTTAGACTTTTGAACTCGACCCGTTTGGTCGATCATTAGGATCCGACCAAGGATGTTTAGTAACATTAGTTGTATAGGGAATAACCTTCCGAGGTTATACCTTATGGTCACTTAGGTTTAATTAGTTGTATGATAGGTAGTTTATATGCCTTAGGTAAAGGACCAAAATGCCCTTTTCATGCATAATTGGTAACTAAGCATATGTAACACAAACTTTTGTCACTTAATTGATTATGCAACATATTTAGGCATATAATACTTGTCATATGACTAGTTAGACGTCTCGAACTCGCTTTGCGCGAACGACACGTTAAAGTAGCCTAAGCTACCTTAATGGGTCGCAATGGGTCGAAAGCACTTATGTTAGGTTAGGTTTCGATTTAGAATGTAGACTTTGTTAAACCATGTCATATGAGTTCCAATACTCATTTGGTTTACAAAACCTCATCCTATCCGATCTTCCGACTTAGGTCCGGTTTATTTATATAGTTATTAGGTTGCCGATTGATTCTGTGCTCCCTCTAGCTTTGCTTGGTTGTTGTTCAAGACTTCTAAGCATTCTCAGGTGAGTACATAGTTCCCCTATTTTACTGTTTTCAATTGTTTTGGGGTGATTCATTTGTGCTAAATGTTTTCGAGGTTTTAACGATGGTTTAAAAAATAAATGATATGGTTTATACAAAATTAATAACGATTTTGATAAATTAAACAAACTTGTTGGTTGTATTTACATAACGAATAACATTCATCAGTTTTGGCCGAACTGACCAGTATTAGGTTCTGGTACCATAGGATCTGACAAATCCCGTTATCAGACTGCACCCATGGTTATGTGTGGGTTAGGTGGGTAACGACTGAATCTGTGATTGTTAATTTACCCTTTGGTGGTTTATTAATGCGAGAAGCGATAGGCGAGTTACGAAGGTTTGGATGTTATTAGCGAGACGATCAAAAGTAGTTTTCAGAATTTAAAACGAGAATGATTTAAACGACTAAAGCGATATTTAACGAATTAAACTATTTGGGTAAACGATTGGTTTTTGGTTAGTGTTTAGATAACGGGACGGGTGTAATGTGATGAAAGCATGGTGGATACGCCGCTGGTACTTCCTATATCTAAGTGTTTTCATCATATCACATACCGTGGCGTTATTTAGTTCACTTGGGTAAAAGATTTTGAAACGATGTCACACAAACGAGGTTTTCGAAATGATATAAACCATACGAGTTTTATTAACGAATTTTATTAACGTGATTTATTAACAAGTTTTTACGAGATGTTTTACAATTTGATTTAATTAAATAAATGTTTTAGGTTAAGAATCATGGCTACGAGATTTTACAAATTATAACCAACTTGATTTGAGTTGGTTAATTATGTCGCAATACTATACTTTTCAAAACAAGGTTTTTAATTAAGTATTGCAACATGTAAACTAGCCATGAATCCGACACTCTCAAACACCTATGTACTCGCCAGCATTTCTTTGCTGACTTTGTTTTCACATATGTTTCAGGTGTTGTTGAAAGATGTTGATTGCTAGGATGCATGCTCACATAGGACTGGACGAGGCCTTAGTGACTTAATAACAATGATAGACTATGTTTAACTTGTTTATTTAGATTTCCAGACGATGTAAATATTTAATGTTTAATAAAACGAAACTTCAAATTTCCGTGTGTTTTGAAACAATGATTCTATTACAACACTCCCCGACGATTCCGCCGCGATTTATTGTTTTACGCGGTCGGGGTGTGACAGAAAAGTTGGTATCAGAGCTCATGGTTATAGGGAATTAGGTTATTAGTAATGCTTTGACCTAGTCTATAACCTTCCTAGGACCCTAACACAAGATCCTTGTGTTTGGATCTTAAAACAATACCGTCACTTATCCTTAAGTGACAACCACAACCTGAACATAAATTTCAAATCCGCTTTGAAAACCAATCATCTGTTCTAGGATGATTTATTGTAAGGTTTTGAACCCTTTAAGTTTTCAAAATCTCGTCAAAGTTTGGGTCTTATAATGTGAACACGTGTAAACTGGAAGGGTGAATGCCTGTACCCTGAGTTTTCTGTCTAAGGCTAGAGTGTTCGTACAAATCCGCAGTATCGGACCAGTCACTCTTACCTGGGAACTCTTGGGGTGAGTGTTCACTTATAGGCGAGCATGTCTTCAGTGATACATTAATATGACCCGTTTACTTTGTTTAATCACCGTCTCATTTGTTTGCCTTAGGTAACAAACAAATGATCGCAATTTCTATGCGTTATCGTTCTGTTTTAATTATCCGATAACATTTCACTTGTTTTCTCCTATGTCTATCATTTCCTCTAGAATGTCTCTTCATCGCAATGACACTCAAATGTCCGAGCAAACTGCCAAATTTGCCCAGCGAATAGGCGAAGTAATCCTGAAGACTGTGGATTTAGGTGTCGCCATGTCTCGTCTCAATAATGAAGCCACCCAAGAAGCATCGAAAGAAGCAGAAGCCGAGCCTTCGAAAACGTCAAAGAAGCGTAAAGCTTCAAAGGATCCCGCAGCTGTTGCACCAAAACAAACGGGACCTAGCCAAGTGGCAACACCAATAGCTAAGAAGCCATACAACGGAACTGCACCCTTGTGCAACCAATGTAGCCTTCATCATCATGCTAGTGTGAAGTGCCGCAGATGCCAAATTTGTGGACTTAAAGGTCATACCGCAAGAGTTTTCCCAGCTGCAGCTGCACCAAATCAAGCTATCAACAATCCTGCTCAAGCTCGCTTTCCACCTGGATCGTGCTACAACAGTGGCGAGATGGGTCATTTCGTGAATAAATGCCCAAGGCTTGCTAATGCAAATCTGACCCACGGATGAGCATTTGGCCGATTAGAAGAAGCTGCTGCTTTGAATAATCCGAATCTTATGTTTATGTTTCTAGTGTTTTCCTTTGAACTCGGAAACAATCGATTTTGTTTATAAATAAATCTTTATTTGCAATTCTGATGTACAAATATAGTTGCATGTGTGTGTGGCATACCCCTACAATACCTACACCAAAGAACCATATTTGTAGTTCTCTTGTTCATATGATCGCTCATGATTTCCTCGAAAATTCTAAGTGCTCATTTCATTCTAAGAAACGAAGTGACAATTTGAGTAATCACTTTAATTCCTTGGTTAGATAACTAAGGATACCTTTCTTCAATCTCATATCATTTCATTTTTTTTAACAACATACATAGTATAGGTTTTCAAAACGACCCTCATAATTTCAAAATATTTCATATAGTTTGAAAACGATTTTTAACACAGTATATTTACTTAATGTAACAAATGAATAATTTCAAAGGCTTTATCAATATTTTTAAAATCCTAATGCATAATTTCAAAAATTTACCTCGCATGATTTTAAAACATTTTTAGCTAATACGCCTACTTTATGATTTCAAAAGTATTATGTAAGATTTCAACAACATTAAACATATTTTTGAAAAGAACCCCATGCATAATTTTCGAAAAGCATTCTGCTCATATTACCCAACCTTCAAATTCTGCTTCATATGTCGCCTTGGCATATCTAGCACCTCAACTTCATGAGCATTCTACCTCGTGTATCGACTTAAGCACGTCTAGTGCAAGGTTTCGAAGCGTCTCCCGCTCTTCGAATTCCAAAATCCCTATAGGATCTTCATATTTTCACAATTAGATCCTTGAGGATGATTATCGCCCAAATCGAACCCTGATTGGATTCCTTGTACACCTTAATACGTACATTACAATTCAATTAGGACAAACCGAATTCCTATTAAGATCTTCCTATCTTCATAGTTAGGTTCTTGAAAATATTTAAATTGCCAAATGAAATCAACGGATTTGATTCCTGGTATGCTTTAAATACCCGTGTCTAACGATAACAAATTAAAGGTCAAGTTAAACGATTATGCGATTATGTGTTTATGTGTTCTCTTTTATGTTTTTGTGTGATCCGATTTTCGTTATCCAAATCCTCGTAGAATCTTCCATATCTTCATATGAGGGATTCATAGTAGGATATTCAAAAGGTACTACCTTAAATCCTTAATGGGCTTCTACGTGGTAGTTAAGACCCTTGGGTTATATAGTACCATTCCATGATTCGAAGGAGACCCCTTGAGTGGTCTAATTAAAAGATTGAATCAGAATCTGGTTAAGAATGGCATGTGATGATATAAATGAAAAGACTCCTTGGGGGTCTATTTAAGAAATCATTTATTGATTTAATTAAAGGGACCCTAGGATGGTCTAGTCACACTCATCACAGGTTTGTTCATTTGGTTTTCCCCTACACATTATCAAATGCACTGTGTGGACTATGCAAGGAATTACGTAATTATGGACGCGTACATAATTATGAAATTCAGTGCATAGGAAACCCAGTAAGATTTATCACGTGTAAGAACCGATAGTGACAACAATAACGAAACGTGAACAATGTAATGGAGGTACGGTGGACGCACCAATGGCGCTTCATATACTTGTATATAAGTGTCCCACTTACATTGCAAGCATGATGTTATTTAAAGTTACTAGAAGTTCAGAACTCTAACCAGTGTTGTTTTATCTTTTCGACTTCATGTTTCAAGCTCTCACAAGTTTCCTCTAAATAAATTTCGGGACGAAATTTCCTGAAGTAGGGGAGGCTGTGACATTTGTGCTTCCACGGAAATCAAACAAATGCCTAACCAATGAAATATTGTGTTTCATACTTAGGATTTGTTTAAATATGTGTATCATTTGCATATATCAATTCTTGTTCGATTTTGAGCTCTAAATCGCTTTCTGGAAAGTTATACGCAAACTGATGCGTAAACGTAATTAGTTTAATGCGAAAAACACTCCGGGATAGTGACATAGGCTCAACATACCTTAAATAACCTTTACATAACTTAGAAATAAGTTTTGGATGGTTTGGTGTGTCGAAATCAAGTTTGTTCGATCGTAGGGACTAATTGCGTCAAATTGTGAAACTATACCGATTTGTATAGTAACGAACATTACGGAACTTGATCATAAGTTAGATGTGACACCCCGTTGAAACGCTCTCACTTTTTACTAGCTTGTCAGTGGCTGCTTTAACTTTCGGGACGAAAGTTCTTAAAACTTGGGGATAATGTGACACTCTAGGTTTTCCCGAGCAAATACCTTGTATTAACATTATGTGTATATACGTTATTAAATGTTAGTGCGTGTTATCTCGATGATTTTATGTGATCCTTATGCTAAGTGTGATGAATGTGTGTATATTATATGTATGTGTGTTATATGAGTGGGCCGAGACCCCAAAGGACCCGACTCGAGACCACCCTCGGTCTCGAGTGAACCGTAAACACTTGGGCTGGTTGGGCCGTAACCTAGAAGCCCACCCGGAAACCCCTAACCCACTCGATATATATGACCAACCCTCACAACTTTCACCATTTTTGCAACATCACTCTCACACTCTCTCATCTCACACACTCTCCCTCTCTCTCTCTAAAAACCCTAAAAAAACCCTAAGGTTCTAACATCAAACTCACCTCCTCTCCTCTCCCTCTCTCGGATCAAACCGGCAACAACAAAAGGAGCTCTCGGATCATCTTGGATCATCTCGGTTCAAGCTCATTGTCATCACTCGGAAGCTTCCTTCACAAATCCTCCATACCCTCACACTTTTGACTACTAACCGGTTAGTTGTTTCCTTGCAAATAGATGAAAACATAGGACAAAGGTGCTTGATTAATTGAAATGTGCATTTTGTATAATGATTACATTGTGTGCTTAAGAATATAGATGTGGCTATTTTTATGATGATTGCAAATGAAAGAATAATATGAAAACACGAATCTATTTTTGCATGATAGAAATAAAGAGGTGATGATGATGAACTTGTTAACAAACTAGGGTATTATTTGATATTGAAACCATGATTAAGCTGTGCATTAGAATGATTTTTGTGATAAATGATTTTATGTGTCCATGAGGGATTTAGTAATGAAGTTGGGATGAATTGGTTTTAAATTAGGAATATGATGAACTGTTTGAAGATGGAATGAATATTTGAAAAACCTACTGTTTGATCCATTTTCATTTGATATTAGACAAAGAAACATGTTTTAAGCATTCTGGTTGGTTAGTACAAAATCTCATGAAATTGAAATCTCATTGGTTAGTACATCAGAGGTTCTAGAAGGATTCTTGTGCACGTATCCGAGGTTGCGACTCGAAACCCCCGGTTGCGACTCGCAACCAAAACATGACAACTCGAGACTACGGCGGTTGCGACTCGTAACCAGATCATGACAACTCGAAACCTCCGGTTGCGACTCGTAACCAGATCATGACAACTCGAGACCTCCGGTTGCGACTCGTAACCAAATCATGACAACTCGAAACACCGGTTGCGACTCGCAACTAAAACGTGACAAGCCGCAACCTCCGGTTGCGACTCGCAACTGTGTGTTCTCGAGTCGAGACCACCTGGTCTCGACTGGGCTGTTAGTTATTGGGCCCAAGTGTATTAACTGTACATGCTTGTTACTGATTAGGTGGGCTACGTGTTAACTGTTAACTGTTGCTGTTAAAGAACTTAGACGGGCCCAATGACTTATTGGATAATTATATGTTGTGCATGCTATGTGTTAGTTATGTGTAGATTATACGTGTTTACTTGTACCCCAACTTGACCCATATTCGGTAACCATGCTAGGACGTGGTGACCAACGTGATAGACCGGGTAATTAATCTACCGAGCAACCCAAGGTGAGTTCACAACCTAAAGCATGTATTCCCGGTGGTTTGGGAAACGGAACTAAAAACAACACTATCCCCTTATGAGGGATACAACTTACTTTTCTTCCCTTGATATTGGGAACCTTTTAGTTAATTACTGTTTATACGGATTGCAACAAACGGCACTAAACGAAACTCTATCACTTAAAGTCCCTACTACTTAATACCGATTAGTCGCCGGGGCCAGGCGAACGGGTTATTAGTTGATAGCGCTATTTAGGTCTTACCAACCTCACACCGTGCCAAGGTATGGGATCGGTCGTGAACTAATGTACTCAGGCATCCGTCAATGATGATAGAACATTGACATCGGGGCACTCTGCGGATACGCAACGGTCACCTAGTGTTCGGTATTGGAAAAACAGTTTAGTTGCTAACTTTTGGGGTAGCTCCCCATGGCATGTATAAACGGATAAATTAACTGGTGAAACAAGTTTTTGGTAATTAAAACTGGACAACTAGTGAACTCACTCAGCATTATTGTTGACCCCTTACTGCATGCTTTGCAGGTACCCAGTGACTCAGGAGCTTGCAACTTGGGAAGTGTAATGGTCGCCTAAACCCGCATGTTGGGTTCTAATTAAATTGAACTATGAACTTTGTTTAAACTATTTTATCTATGCTTCCGCTACTCACTTAACTGTTATTTGAACCTAAACACTTGAACTTTAAACTATGGTGTTTACTAACCATTATGGTTGGTGATCATCCTTACTATTATCCAATGCTCAGTATAATTGGTGGCTGGATCCTGGTCGGTCACGCCCTCAAGCGGACGGTACTCCGCAGGTGGAATTTGGGGGTGTGACAGATTGGTATCAGAGCCATTGGTTATAGTGAACTTGGTTTTAAAAAGAAGAGTCTTTTTGAGAAAAACCAGACTATAACCCGTGACTCGTGACGACACTACACTCCAAGGGCAAGACTCGACATACTAGACCTTATAGCTCGGACTTGTGCTTACATGCTTATTTATCCTATGTTAACTGCTCTACTATACATACTAGTGTGCCTGATTAGATAGATACACCTCCCTCTTCTATCTTATTCTCGCTACGTTACGACATCACACTCATACTGTGTTTTCTGGTTATGAAGACAATGAGTGGACGCGGAAGAGGAAGCGTTAACATGACTCAGGCTCAATTCGCCAACTTGCTCAACACGGTGGCTGCAGCTTTCGCAGCTCACCCTGGAGGTAAACTCGTTGCTATAGGATGTTTAGATCCTACCCCCACATCGTCTTTTCGCCTCTAAACCTATTCGCTCCATTTCTCACAACAGGTCAGCCTGCGCCTGCGCAACCACGTGTTTGTACTTTCAAAACCTTCATGGATGGCAAGCCTCTCCCTTTCAACGGCACTGAGGGTGCCATAGGCCTTCTGCATTGGATTGAAAAGGCCGAAGCTGTCTTTGCAGTCTGCGAGTGTCCCCCAGCTAACTGGGTTAAGTACGCAACTGGTACGCTTGAAGGAAACGCGCTTTCATGGTGGAAAGCACAGATTCAGATGCTTGGTCTGGAAACTGCTAATGCTACTGCATGGGAAGATTTCAAGGACATGATCAAAGAGGAGTACTGCCACAGGGATGACATCCACAAACTCGAGAACGAGTACTATGCACTCAAGATGGTTGGGTCAGAGATTGAGACCTACACCAAGCAGTCCAATGACTATGCTGCACTTTGCCCAAACATGTCCCAACCTATGTATCGAAGGGTCGAATTGTACATCAAAGGCTTGGTCCTAGAAATCCGGAGCCATGTGACCTCAGCCAACCTCAACACCATACAGCCCATGGTTCGTCTTGCTCACAAACTCACCAATCAGGCTGTGGAAGAGGGCAAGCTGCCCCAGAGGATCGGTGCTACTACTGGAACTTCTGGCGATAACAAGCGAAAGTGGGATGGAAGTCAGGGAAAGGATGCTAACCCCACTCAGGCCCCAGTTCAACAAAGGAAGACTGAAAGCAACAAGGGCCCTCAGCAACAGGGTGGCTATCGAGGAAACCACCCTAAGTGTAACAAATGTAACCGACATCACAGTGGGCCATGTGGGAAGGGTCAATGTCAGCGATGCAACAAGATGGGGCATGAAGCCAAAGACTGCCGAAGCCAGTTCCCAGCTAGGCAGAATCAGCAACAACCACAACAACAGCAGCAACAAGGAAACAACCGTGGATGCTTCAAGTGTGGAGCAATGGGGCACATGCGAAAGGATTGCCCTGAACTGAATCAAAACAACAACAATCAGGGTGCTGGGAACAATAACAACAATGCTGGAAATGGTGCTAGAGGAAAAGCTTTTGTGATTGGAGCTGGGGAAGCAAGGAATGACCCCAACGTTGTAGCGGGTAAGTTCCTACTTAATGATCGTTATGTTTCCATGCTATTTGATTCCGGAGCAGATGCTAGTTATGTATCCCTACGTATTAGTAAGAAACTTAAGCTCACTCTTACGCCGCTGAGCTCTAAGCACACCGTTGAAATAGCTAATGGTAAAAACCTCGAGGCCTCACACATAATTCGTAACTGCAATTTAGAGTTGTCTGGTCAGACCTTCCGTATTGATCTTTTCCCCATCATTCTTGGAAGCTTCGACGTCATCATTGGTATGGATTGGTTATCCAAACATCGAGCTGAAATCCTCTGCCAAGAGAAAGCTATTCGTATTCCCCGTCCCCCTGGCAAACCTCTTATAGTTCAAGGCGACAAGAGCGGAGAAGTCACAGGCATCATTTCATTCTTAAAGGCCCAGAAGTATCTACGAAAAGGGCACACCGCTATCTTAGCACTCATTACCGACACACAGAAAAGGGAAAACAGGATTGAAGATTTTCCAGTTGTACGTGACTATCCCGAGGTATTCCCGGAGGAACTACCTGGACTCCCTCCTCACCGTCAGGTCGAATTTCAAATCGAGCTAGCTCCCGGAGCAGCGCCTATAGCTCGTGCACCTTATCGATTAGCCCCCGCGGAGCTCAAGGAGCTTTCTACTCAACTACAAGAACTTTTGGACAAAGGTTTTATCCGTCCTAGTTCATCACCCTGGGGAGCCCCAGTGCTCTTCGTTAAAAAGAAAGATGGCTCCTTCCGAATGTGCATTGACTACCGCGAGCTTAACAAGGTTACCATCAAGAATCGTTATCCACTTCCCCGTATCGACGACCTGTTCGACCAGCTGCAAGGGTCGAGCTATTATTCCAAGATTGATCTGCGATCGGGTTATCACCAGCTGAGAGTTCGCGATGAGGACATCTCTAAGACTGCTTTCAGAACCCGCTATGGTCACTACGAATTCCTTGTTATGCCTTTCGGAATGACCAACGCACCTGCAATCTTCATGGATCTCATGAACCGAGTATGCAAACCCTACCTCGATAAATTCGTAATCGTATTCATTGACGACATCCTAATCTACTCGAAGAGCCGAGAGGAGCATGAACAACACCTACGTCTTATTCTCGAACTCCTTCGCAATGAGCAACTGTACGCCAAATTCTCGAAATGTGATTTCTGGCTTAGAGAAGTTCATTTCCTTGGGCACATCGTCAATCAGGAAGGGATTCATGTTGACCCCGCTAAGATTGAGTCCATTAAGAATTGGCCCGTACCTAAGACTCCGACCGAAGTTCGCCAATTCTTGGGATTGGCGGGATACTATCGAAGATTTATCAAGGGATTCTCTAAGATCGCTCAACCGCTTACGACACTCACTCAGAAGGGTGTTTCTTACAAATGGAGTAATGCTCAGGAATCTGCCTTCCAGGAACTGAAGAAAAACCTTTGTAGTGCTCCTATCCTCTCCTTACCCGAAGGTACCGATGACTTCGTCGTATACTGCGACGCTTCTATTCAAGGACTTGGCTGCGTGTTGATGCAACGCGAGAAAGTTATTGCTTACGCCTCGCGACAACTCAAGGTCCACGAACGGAACTATACGACGCATGACTTAGAATTTGGAGCTGTGGTCTTCGCGCTCAAGCTTTGGAGACACTACTTGTACGGAACCAAGTGCACGATTTACACTGATCACAAGAGTCTCCAGCACATAATGGGACAAAAGGAGTTGAATATGCGGCAACGCCGATGGGTCGAACTCCTAAATGACTACGAGTGTGCAATCAAATATCACCCAGGCAAGGCTAATGTGGTAGCCGATGCCCTCAGCAGAAAGGAGACCAAACCCAAGCGTGTTCGTGCTTTACAGCTCACCATCCACTCGAACCTCCCTAATCAGATTCGGAATGCTCAGGTTGAAGCATTGAAAGCCGAGAACATCAGGGCTGAATCCCTGCGAGGATCGAGACAACGATTGGAACAAAAAGAAGACGGTGCTTACTACGTAGCCGGACGCATATGGGTTCCGCTTTATGGAAATTTACGTGACCTTGTGATGGATGAAGCTCACAAGTCCCGTTACTCAGTACATCCAGGGTCAGATAAGATGTACCACGACTTGAGGGCTACCTATTGGTGGCCTGGCAAGAAAGCCCACATAGCAACGTATGTCAGAAAATGTTTAACCTGCGCAAGAGTCAAGGCGGAGTATCAGAAACCATCAGGCCTACTCCAACAGCCAGAGATTCCGCAATGGAAATGGGAGCAGATTTCCATGGATTTTGTTACTAGCCTGCCTAGGTCTCAGCGAGGAAATGACACCATTTGGGTAATAGTGGATCGCTTAACTAAGTCTGCACACTTCCTGGCTATTAAAGAAACAGACAAATTCTCTACCCTAGCAGAGGTATACTTAAAGGAAGTGGTCTCGAAGCACGGAGTGCCTACCTCTATTATTTCTGATCGAGATGCGCGTTTTACTTCTGAGTTGTGGCAAGCCATGCACAAATCTTTTGGCTCACGTTTAGACATGAGCACCGCTTATCACCCGCAAACGGATGGGCAGTCTGAACGCACCATCCAAACCCTCGAAGACATGCTCAGGGCATGTGTGATCGATTTTGGCAAGAATTGGGAGAAGCACCTACCGTTGGTGGAATTCTCCTACAACAACAGCTACCACACCAGCATTCAGGCAGCACCCTTTGAGGCATTGTACGGCCGTAAATGTCGATCGCCTCTCTGCTGGGCTGAGGTTGGTGACAGCCAGATCACAGGCCCGGAACATGTAGTCGACACCACAGAAAAGATTGCCCAGATTAGGCAACGCATGGCGGCAGCTCGTGACCGTCAAAAGTACTACGCTGATAAAGATAGGAAACCGCAAGAGTTCCAGGTTGGTGAACGAGCTCTACTTAAGGTCTCACCCTGGAAGGGTGTGGTTCGTTTTGGAAAACAGGGCAAGCTTAATCCAAGATATGTCGGACCCTTTGAAGTTACCGAAAAGATCGGCACGGCCGCTTACAGATTGAATCTGCCTGAAGAACTGAGTGCTGTGCACAACGTCTTCCATGTGTCTAATCTGAAGAAGTGCCTGTCAGATGAAACACTCGTCATTCCTTACAAGGAACTTACTATTGACGAACAGCTACACTTTATTGAGGAACCGGTTGAGATCACGGATCGTGAGATCAAAACCCTCAAACGTAGCCAGATACCCCTCGTACGAGTTCGTTGGAACTCACGCCGTGGCCCAGAGTTTACCTTGGAGCGGGAAGACCAGATGAAGCGTAAGTATCCCCAGCTGTTCCCAAATGAAACCCCCAGCACTGAAGCTACAACTGAATTTCGGGACGAAATTCCAAACTAACGGGGGGATGATGTGACACCCCGTTGAAACGCTCTCACTTTTTACTAGCTTGTCAGTGGCTGCTTTAACTTTCGGGACGAAAGTTCTTAAAACTTGGGGATAATGTGACACTCTAGGTTTTCCCGAGCAAATACCTTGTATTAACATTATGTGTATATACGTTATTAAATGTTAGTGCGTGTTATCTCGATGATTTTATGTGATCCTTATGCTAAGTGTGATGAATGTGTGTATATTATATGTATGTGTGTTATATGAGTGGGCCGAGACCCCAAAGGACCCGACTCGAGACCACCCTCGGTCTCGAGTGAACCGTAAACACTTGGGCTGGTTGGGCCGTAACCTAGAAGCCCACCCGGAAACCCCTAACCCACTCGATATATATGACCAACCCTCACAACTTTCACCATTTTTGCAACATCACTCTCACACTCTCTCATCTCACACACTCTCCCTCTCTCTCTCTAAAAACCCTAAAAAAACCCTAAGGTTCTAACATCAAACTCACCTCCTCTCCTCTCCCTCTCTCGGATCAAACCGGCAACAACAAAAGGAGCTCTCGGATCATCTCGGATCATCTCGGTTCAAGCTCATTGTCATCACTCGGAAGCTTCCTTCACAAATCCTCCATACCCTCACACTTTTGACTACTAACCGGTTAGTTGTTTCCTTGCAAGTAGATGAAAACATAGGACAAAGGTGCTTGATTAATTGAAATGTGCATTTTGTATAATGATTACATTGTGTGCTTAAGAATATAGATGTGGCTATTTTTATGATGATTGCAAATGAAAGAATAATATGAAAACACGAATCTGTTTTTGCATGATAGAAATAAAGAGGTGATGATGATGAACTTGTTAACAAACTAGGGTATTATTTGATATTGAAACCATGATTAAGCTGTGCATTAGAATGATTTTTGTGATAAATGATTTTATGTGTCCATGAGGGATTTAGTAATGAAGTTGGGATGAATTGGTTTTAAATTAGGAACATGATGAACTGTTTGAAGATGGAATGAATATTTGAAAAACCTACTGTTTGATCCATTTTCATTTGATATTAGACAAAGAAACATGTTTTAAGCATTCTGGTTGGTTAGTACAAAATCTCATGAAATTGAAATCTCATTGGTTAGTACATCAGAGGTTCTAGAAGGATTCTTGTGCACGTATCCGAGGTTGCGACTCGAAACCCCCGGTTGCGACTCGCAACCAAAACATGACAACTCGAGACTACGGCGGTTGCGACTCGTAACCAGATCATGACAACTCGAAACCTCCGGTTGCGACTCGTAACCAGATCATGACAACTCGAGACCTCCGGTTGCGACTCGTAACCAAATCATGACAACTCGAAACACCGGTTGCGACTCGCAACTAAAACGTGACAAGCCGCAACCTCCGGTTGCGACTCGCAACTGTGTGTTCTCGAGTCGAGACCACCTGGTCTCGACTGGGCTGTTAGTTATTGGGCCCAAGTGTATTAACTGTACATGCTTGTTACTGATTAGGTGGGCTACGTGTTAACTGTTAACTGTTGCTGTTAAAGAACTTAGACGGGCCCAATGACTTATTGGATAATTATATGTTGTGCATGCTATGTGTTAGTTATGTGTAGATTATACGTGTTTACTTGTACCCCAACTTGACCCATATTCGGTAACCATGCTAGGACGTGGTGACCAACGTGATAGACCGGGTAATTAATCTACCGAGCAACCCAAGGTGAGTTCACAACCTAAAGCATGTATTCCCGGTGGTTTGGGAAACGGAACTAAAAACAACACTATCCCCTTATGAGGGATACAACTTACTTTTCTTCCCTTGATATTGGGAACCTTTTAGTTAATTACTGTTTATACGGATTGCAACAAACGGCACTAAACGAAACTCTATCACTTAAAGTCCCTACTACTTAATACCGATTAGTCGCCGGGGCCAGGCGAACGGGTTATTAGTTGATAGCGCTATTTAGGTCTTACCAACCTCACACCGTGCCAAGGTATGGGATCGGTCGTGAACTAATGTACTCAGGCATCCGTCAATGATGATAGAACATTGACATCGGGGCACTCTGCGGATACGCAACGGTCACCTAGTGTTCGGTATTGGAAAAACAGTTTAGTTGCTAACTTTTGGGGTAGCTCCCCATGGCATGTATAAACGGATAAATTAACTGGTGAAACAAGTTTTTGGTAATTAAAACTGGACAACTAGTGAACTCACTCAGCATTATTGTTGACCCCTTACTGCATGCTTTGCAGGTACCCAGTGACTCAGGAGCTTGCAACTTGGGAAGTGTAGTGGTCGCCTAAACCCGCATGTTGGGTTCTAATTAAATTGAACTATGAACTTTGTTTAAACTATTTTATCTATGCTTCCGCTACTCACTTAACTGTTATTTGAACCTAAACACTTGAACTTTAAACTATGGTGTTTACTAACCATTATGGTTGGTGATCATCCTTACTATTATCCAATGCTCAGTATAATTGGTGGCTGGATCCTGGTCGGTCACGCCCTCAAGCGGACGGTACTCCGCAGGTGGAATTTGGGGGTGTGACATTAAAAATACCCTAAATATCCTTTACATAGCTTAGAAATAGGCTTTGAGGGGTTCGGTATGCTAAAATAAACTTTATTGATCAATAGGGACTAAAAGCGTCAAAAAGTGCACAAGTTTGCATTTTCGCGCATATCTTACGTTCTGAATATAACCGGATATCCAAAAATTTATGTTATCATTAAAATATTTTATTTTAGTGATCGGCTTGATAAAATTCCATTCGTCACGTAATTTGGATCGTTTTTGCGTTCGTTACGATTTCCGTCGTAATTAACCGAACAACGCAACCGTACGACCAAACGAACGGACAACCAAGATGTTTTTGAGCATGTTTTGAGTTCCCTATACTTTAACTTCATTTTAGAGCCTTGAAATGGGGTTAACAGGGCTTAAACACATCGAAAAAGGCCTTAAACATGTGCAGGGACCATTTCTGGCATTTTGGCAAAAAGTTTGGACCTGGGCACATGCTGGCGTTGCGCCACCACCTGCTGCCTATCCCGTGGCGCTGCGCGAGTGACTAATATGGACAGAAAGTTGATTTTCTGCATTTTTCCGCAATGGGGTTGAACTTGGTGGTCTATTTTGTAACATTTTCAATACCGTTGGCTTGTTTTGGGGCACCCCTAGTATTGCAAATCTATGGGCATGAGGTGTACGGTCCAGATCAAAGTTCATTTCCCAATAAACGATCCTAACGGTTGTGCCAGATCTATAAATACCCCCACCATTCATTCTCAAAACCCACTTGATTTTTCTGAGATTTCTCTAAGTTGAAGTGCTAACCACTTCATACCTGAGAATACTTGGAAAATCAATCTTGCTTGGACCCGTTGTAAGTATTCCTTCGTTCTTTTTATGCGTTTTTAGCTTAAAAGTCAAATTACGTTTGACTTTCTGCACTGACCAATTTATGGTCAATGCGAAGTTCGTTTGAACTTCATAACGTGAGCGTAATCACGATGGTTATTGTCCCTAGTGACTATACCTATTGATTACCACGTTATCTAGGCTTAGTGACGAGTCGTAGTTTCGGCCAAAATGCGTATTCTCGTGTATTTTATAACCAAACTACTCTTGGGTATCAAAACCGTTTGTTTTGCTACCAAAACCTGTTTTCTAACTTAACTAAACATGTTTTAGCCTGTTTAGCTAGTCACTTTTTAGTTTAGTGCTTGTGTGTTGTCGTAGGTCAAGCGGACTAAACAACCGCTTAGACTTTCGAACTCGACCCGTTTGGTCGATCATTAGGATCCGAACAAGCATGTTTAGTGACCATAGTTGTATAGGGAATAGCGTTCTGAGGTTATACCTTATGGTCACTTAGGTTTAATTAGTTGTATGATAGGTAGTTTATATGCCTTAGGTAAATGACCAAAATGCCCTTTTCATGCATAATTGGTAATTAAGCATATGTAACACAAACTTTTGTCACTTAATTGATTATGCAACATGTTTAGGCATATAATACTTGTCATAGGACTATTTAGACGTCTCGAACGCGCTTTGCGCGAACGACACGTTAAAGTAGCGTAAGCTACCTTAATGGGTCGCAATGGGTCGAAAGCACTTAGGTTAGGTTAGGTTTCGATTTAGAATGTAGACTTTGTTAAACCATGTCATATGAGTTCCAATACTCATTTGGTTTACAAAACCTCATCCTATCCGATCTTCCGACTTAGGTCCGGTTTATTTATATAGTTATTAGGTTGCCGATTGATTCCTTGCTCCCTCTAGCTTTGCTTGGTTGTTGTTCAAGACTTATATGCATTCTCAGGTGAGTATATAGTTCCCCTATTTTACTGTTTTCAATTGTTTTGGGGTGATTCATATGTGCTAAATGTTTTTGAGGTTTTAACGATGGTTTCAAAAATAAATGATATGGTTTATACAAAATTAATAACGATTTTGATAAAGTAAACAAACTTGTTGGTTGTATTTACATAACGAATAACATTCATTAGTTTTGGCCGAACTGGCCAGTATTAGGTTATGGTACCATAGGATCTGACAAATCCCGTTATCAGACTGCACCCATGGTTATGTGTGGGTTAGGTGGGTAACGACTGAATCTGTGATTGTTAATTTACCCTTTGGTGGTTTATTAATGCGAGAAGCGATAGGCGAGTTGCGAAGGTTTGGATGTTATTAGCGAGACGATCAAAAGTAATTTTCACAATTTAAAACGAGATGATTAAAACGACTAAAGCGATATTTAACGAATTAAAGGATTTGGGTAAACGATTGGTTTTTGGATAGTGTTTAGATAACGGGACGGGTGTAATGTGATGAAAGCATGGTGGATACGCCGCTGGTACTTCCTATATATAAGTGTTTTCATCATATTACATACCGTGGCGTTATTTAGTTCACATGGGTAAACGATTTTGAAAGAATGTCACACAAACGAGGTTTTCGAAATGATATAAACCATAAGAGTTTTATTAACGAGATTTATTAACAAGTTTTTACGAGATGTTTTACAATTTGATTTAATTAAATAAATGTTTTAGGTTAAGAATCATGGCTACGAGATTTTACAATTATAACCAACTTGATTTAAGTTGGTTAAATATGTCGCAAACTATACTTTTCAAAACAAGGTTTTTAATTAAGTATTGCAACATGTAAACTAGCTATGAATCCGACACTCTCAAAAACCTATGTACTCGCCAACATTTATTTGCTGACTTTGTTTTCACATATGTTTCAGCAGTTGTTGTTGGTGCACTGAATGTCTGATGACTACATCTTAATTAAGTCTTAGGTCTAGATGGTTAGAATTAGGGTTTTCATGTAAAAGTGCTTGTTAGCTTGAAAGTGCTTGTTAGCTTGAAAGTGCTTGTTAGCTTGAAAGTGCTTGTTAGCTTGAAACTGATATGTCATTTCAAGCTACCAGGCTACAACTATAAATAGGGATTGAGTGTGTCATTTGAAGTGAACAAAGGTCATAGTATGAGAGACAAGGTGCTGCCAAAATTTCATTAGAACTCATTGTAAAGTCTCAGAAAAGTGTGAATAGAGAAGAAATTGAAAGGAATAAGCTGTTGTGACTTGGTTTACTTTGATTCTGCCTCTGTAAACTAAGATGAACTACTTTTACTGACGTTTAGGGTCACGCAAACGGTCCAACAAGTGGTATCAGAGCTCAGGACGAGGAGTTCATACCATAGCAGCTTGATTTTACCGGATTTTCTCATTTCTACTTACTTCTTCTCATTCTTTTTCTGATTCGGACATAACTCACGGATGAAATGGCCTGAAATTAACACATATCAAGCGAAATACATAGTTAACTAATCCTTGAAAGTTTCGGACTAAAACACGGCTTAAAACTGATCAAATTCGTCTGATAGCTTGAAAATTTTCGTGAAATGATGACATCATAGCCTGATAGCTTAAGCCTGATAGCTTGAAATAGCCTGATAGCTTGAGCCTGATAGCTTGAAATAGCCTGATAGCTTGAACGAGCCTGATAGCTTGAACGAGCCTGATAGCTTGAACGAGCCTGATAGCTTGAACGAGCCTGATAGCTTGAACTTGTTATTTTTCAAAACTTTGAAAAACTTTTCTAAGTGTTGTCTGATTTTACAGGTACATTTACGATGGATGATATTTTCTTAAACCCGTTTAGCGACATGTACGCGTTCGCTGGAGATTCCGGAAACAATGATACTTCATCAAGCAATGTGAATGAGAATCCACCAAAAGAGAAGAAAAAGGAAGCTTGGGAATCGGAAAGTGCATTCGGAACGTTCAATAAACCTCCAAAGCTAATGGCTATTGAAGAGTACAGTCGTTGGTCCAGAAAGTTTGAAGATTGGATGATGGCATTCGCATTTCCAAGTTGGAAAATTCTGAAGAACGGTTATGATCAAGGAAACAAGAATGGTGAAGTCTTAACAGCATCTGATGAGATTGAATCATTTGTAGCCGAACAAAAGTGTGTGGCATTGTTATTTCAGTCTGTTCGGGAGGATATCATCTCATTGATAGACTATACAAATGCTAAAGACCTTTGGGCAAAGTTAAAACAGAAATGTTTAGGAAGTACAGAGATAGTGAAAAACAAAAAGAAACTTCTTAGGAAAGAGTTTGATATGTTTGGTTGTCTTAAGAATGAGTCAGTGTGTAAAATGATAGAGAGGTTCGGTCATCTGCAGCTAGAATTAGCACGACATGATATCAAGTATCCTGATGATGAGCAAGTAGACAAGTTGTTCGATTCATTGCCAGACGAGATGGAGTGGAGATATTATGCTCTCATGCTTAAGAACACTATTCCTCCTGAAATGTTGAAACCAGATTTGGTGATTGAGAGACTTGAAAGTCATGAGCTGGAGTTGAAGAAGACGTACAAAGTTAATCACTCATCTTACCAGCAGAATTTGGATTTGTACTATCCAAAAAGCATGACGCCGAAAGCTACTTCTCCAAAGACTGCATTTTCTGCTGAAAATGTGTCTACAGCTGGCAAAGAAAGTCAAAGTGGTCAAAGCAGTGGAAGTCATAGTGGTTATCACAGTGGATCTTCATCATCTGCAAGTCATTCTGATGCAAAGAATCGTTTTCAATGCAACATCGCGATAGATTTGAAGAATGTTCATAACTTTGATGAAGAATCGGCCAAGCAGCAGATGATTTTCCTAGCATCGGTGTTGGAATCGTATGAAGGATTGGTAGCTGGGAAGATTGGCAATACAAATCTGACAAAAGAAGATTACGATCAGATTGATCCAGAGGAAATGGAACTGATTGATATTCGTTGGGCTATGGCAAGTGCTGTTCGTCGTGCACAAAGATTCATGGAAATTACTAGAAGAAAAACAATTGGTGGTGCTTCTACCAAGCTGGGGTTTGATAAATCGAAGGTGACTTGCTTCAAGTGTAAGCAGAAGGGTCATTTCAAACGAGAATGCCGAAATGCTTATGCTAATGAGTCGGAGAATCCTTTCAGAGATGATTACTACAAGAAGGCGATTTATCACCAGAATAAATCTGAGCCGCCTAGATTGAAGCAAGTTGAAGACAACAGAGAGAAATCTAGAGCTCTTGCAGTAATTTACGATGATGAGGGGTATGATTGGAGTCAAGAGGTTCTACCAGAAGAAGATGCGGTTGGTTACGCATTCATGGCGAAAAATGAACCTATTCCATGGAAAGATGAGAGAACTGAAGAGCAAAAGTATAGATACAGAAAAATGATTTCGGAAAACAAAATTACTAGACTTTCTAGTATCTTTTTGGAAGCAAAGAGAGCCAACAGATGGGATCCAGATAGGGAGTGTTATCTTGATGAGTATGGAAATATTGCAATTGATCACAAAACTCTTGATCTGGAAGTTTTAATCAAGGAAATGAAAGAAAATGGTGAGTATTGGCAACACAAATGGTGGGGAACTCCAACTTCGAAAATGATTGAAGAGGAGAAAGAGAGAAAAGAGATAGAAGGAAAAGAATCCAAGAAGATTGATACTGGAGTTATCGATACTACGCAGGAGTTGACTGCAGAGAACCTGGGAAAAATGGCTGACAAAGTGCTGGCTGCTAAGGCACTTGAGGTAGACTCTAACTCCGTGTCTGAGTCAAAAAGCCAGGTCAGTTCAGATGTGTCAACAAATGCGTCAGGTAAAAAGATCGAAGGAAATGCTGATTGCAAAAATTGCAACAAAGAGTGCAAATTTTGTAATACGGTCACGTATCTCAACGGTGAGAAAATTAAAGATCTGACAGCAAAGGTCAGAAACGTTGAGAATCAGATTCTTGGTCGTGACAAAACAGTTAAAGCTTCAACTGAACGGATAAGAGAATTAACTGCTCAAATTGAAACTAATAAAATTGATCATGACAAAATTAAACAAGAAAATGAAAAGTTGATTCTTGAAAACCGTCAGATTTCTGAAAAATATGAAAAACTCAAAAGCACAATGAAAGATTGTGATGATCGAAATGGTAAAACTTTTAAAGAAAATGAACATTTAAAAGCAGTGCTTAGAGTTAAAGAAGAATCAATCAATAAACAACTGGATGAAATCGCTAAATTGAAACTTAAAGTTCAAGAGGCTGTAATCGAAAACGAGCGAATCCAGTTGAAGCTTAACAGTTACAGCTCCGCAAGCTTTGTTTTGCAACATATCATTCCCAAACCCATCGGGAAAGACAAAGCGGGCGAAGATGTGTATTCTGATGGAACTGGGGTGGGTTTTCATCAAGTACCACCACCTGTTCTTCATAATTACACTAAAAAGCAGTCTGGGTTGGTTGAAATTGAAGAAGAAAGTGAAGTTAAACTTCCAGAGAACATTGATGTCACGTTCACAACTTCCAATGATGATAATGTTCAGACAGAGATTGTTAAAAGTACAGCTGAAAGTGTTTTGAATAGTGATTCAGCTGAAGATGATGGATGTTTCTTGGACAAATATATTCAGAAATCAAAATCCAAAAACAACTTAAGTGATGAACGGGGTCTTGTGATGTACAAGATGGCTGGATCTGATAAGTTGTATTCAGATTCTGAGTTTCCCATTGAGAATGTTAATGTGAAAAAGTTGACAAATGTTTTCATATTGGTTGAAGTTGAGTTGTCAGAAGTGAACAGTTTGTGTCAAACAAAAAGGCAAATGAATTTTGAGAAAGATAAAGCTTATTACAAAAAGCCTGTTGTTCCACCACGTTTTTATAATAAAAATCGAAACAGTTGGTCGGGTGGTTATCGAGGTGGTAATAGTTATCAGAAGAAGAGTTTTCAAAACAAAAGGATTGCTGAAAAGAAGGTGTTTGTGAACAGTTCAAGTTCACTTTCTGATGAGGAAAATGAATTTTTTTCAAAATCAAATAAAGAATTCTTTGAGAAAAGAGCTTCACATTATCAGTCTGAAGGCACAAGTCGAGTTGTTGATACTCGAACGTGTTTTAGATGTAATCAAGTGGGTCACATTGCACGAAAGTGTACTAATGTGAAGCCTAAGACTGAAAATGTAAAGATTCAACAGAAGAAAGTTGATGTGAAGGGTAAAGCACCAATCATTGTTGAGAAAAAGAATGTGAAAAATGACAACATTAAATTGAAAAATGAACCCGTAAAGAAAGTTGTAACTAAAAATGACAAATTTTACAAGAGGGTTGGATTATCTCAACAAGTTTGGAAACCAAAAAAAGAAATGAAAATTTCAACTTCTGAAGTGAAAAAGGCTGAAGAATCAATTTCGGTTGATTATGATGCAAATTTTCCACCTTTGAAGGCTGAAAATTTCAAAATTCAAATTGCGAGAGTCAAGGTTACACCTAAGGCTGATGAGGCCTGGGTGGACACCATGTTCGAATAAGCAGTTTGAATTGCCGGAGCTTCCTGGTTTGCGAAGCATGAATCGGCATCTATATTGAAATGTTTTGAAATCAACTTGTGGTATGTGCAGGATCTTCCAAGAGCCATTTCAAGATGGATCATGGATAGTGGCGCATCTCGACATATGACAGGAAAAACTGCATTGCTATATGATGTGAAAAATATCAATGGTGGTTATGTGGGATTTACAGGTCATGAAGGTGGTAGAATTGTTGATGAAGGAACGTTATCCAATGGGATTGTGACGTTTGAAAGAGTTAACTACATCACAGAGCTGGAGAATAATCTGCTTAGTATCTCGCAGATTTGTGACAATCAGTATACTACTCACTTCACTGATAAAGAATGTTTGATTTTGAAACCTGGTTTTGTTATCCCTGAAGAATGGATTATCATGAGGGCACCTAGAGTAAATGATTTATATGTGTTAGATATGTCTATAGCAAATACAACTACTGGTCAAGCACATTGTTTCGTGTCTAGAGCAACTGAGAAAGAATCAAGATTGTGGCATCGCAAGATGGGGCATATTCACCTAAGGAAGATGAATCACTTGGTGCACAATGATTTGGTATTGGGAGTTAATATCAAAGGTTTTCATCTGGAAGGGGAGTGCATTAGCTGTATCAAAGGCAAGCAGAAGAAAAAGTCACACCCTACAAAGCAAGTCAATTCAGTTTCAAGACCACTGGAAAGACTTCACATGGATTTGTTTGGTCCTGTGAATGTCAAAAGTATTACAGGAGATTACTATTGTTTGGTCGTTACTGATGATTATTCCAGATTTTCGTGGGTTTCTTTCTTGAAGACGAAAGATGAAACATTTGACAGTTTGATGGGGCTGTTCAGGAAGATTGAGAATTTGTACCAAAGGCGTATCAAGAGAATTCGAAGTGACAATGGTACTGAATTCAAGAACAGCAAGATGGAAAAATTTTGTGATGAAAGAGGTATTTTGCATGAGTTTAGTGCTCCGTACACTCCGCAGCAGAATGGCGTCGCAGAACGCAAAAACCGGACACTAATCGAGACGGCTAGAACTATGCTCACAGATTCAAAGTTACCGATTAATTTTTGGGCTGAAGCTGTTTCCGCCGCATGCTATACGCTCAACAGGGTTCTCACTGTCAAGAAGTTCAACAAAACATGCTTTGAGCTAATCAATAATCGCAAACCGAATTTTGTAACACCTGTGTCACTTCAACCGTCAAACAAATGCCAAACCAATGAAATATTGTATTTCATATTTGGGATTTGTAAAATTATGTGTATCTTTTACACATAACAACTCTTGTTCAATTTTAAGCTTTAAATCGTTTTCTGGAGGGTTATACGCGCTCAGATGCGTAAATATAACCAGTTTAATCCAACGAACACTCCGGAATAGTGAAGTAGGCTTAACATACCTTAAATAACCTTTACATAACTTAGAAATAAGTTTTAAAGGCTTTGGTATGGCAAAAACAAGTTAATTCGCTTACAGGGACTAAACTTGACAAACTGTGAAAGTATGCCAATTTGAACTGTAACAGACATTCCGGAGCATGAGCATAAGTTAAACATACCATAAATACCCTTCACATAGCTTATAAATAGGCTTTGAGGTGTTCGGTATGCTAAAATAAACTTTTGTGTCATTCAGGGACTAAAAGCGTCAAAAAGTGCACAATTTTGCATTTTCGCGCATAACTTACGTTCTGAATACATCCGGACATCCAAAAATTTATGTAAGCATGACTATATTATGCTTTAGTGTTTGGATTACCAAAAATCCATTCGTTGCATCATTTGGATCGTTTTTCGCGCTTATGCGCATTCCGTCGTAATTAAGCGAACATCGCGTTCGTACGACCAAACGAACCAACACCCGGCATATTTTTGAGTATGTTTCATGTCCACAATGTTTAGACATCATTTTAGGGCCTTAAAGTTGGCTTTACGGGCCTTAGAAGTGTCGGAAATGGCATAAACACATAACAGGGACCAAAACTGTCATTTCTGAAAGATGTTTGCTTATACATCGAATCTAGTCCTTCCCACTTGTTGCACATGGTTTTGGGAATCTATGGGCTGGTATTTTGGGCACATGGTATTACAATACCATGGGTGCTAGTGTATGGCCAAGATTGAAGCACTTTTTCCAAGAAACGATCCTAACGGTTCGGGAAATCCTATAAATACCCCACCCCCCATGCTTCAAAATTACAAGAACTTTGATTTGAGAAACTCTAAGTTGAAACTATTGTTTCATACCTGAGATTTTTGAATCGAAGTTAGCATTCGGGGACCCTTCGTAAGTATTCTTTCGTTCTTTTCCTTATTTTATTGCTTTTCGAGTCCGAAAGTCAAACTTAGTTTGACTTTCAGCGTTGACCAGTAATGGTCAATGCGAAGTTCGTTTGAACTTCGCAACGTGAGTGTAATCCCGTTGGTTATAGTCCCTTGGGGCTATGCCTACTGATTACCACGTTGTCTAGGGTCGTAGGGTAAGCGATCTGATAAATCGCTTATACCTCGGACCCGACCCATTTGGTCGATCATTAGGATCCGACCAAACACATTAGGTGACCATAGTAGGTAGGGAATAACCTTCCGAGGTTATACCCTATGGTCACATCGTTTAAGTAGTTGTATGATAGGTAGTTTATATGCCTTAGGTAAATTACCAAAATACCCCTTTGATGCCAAAATTCGTTTTAATCATATGTAACATAACTTTTGACATCTAAACCGATTTGACAACCATATTAGACATGTTAAGGCATATATTACTTGTCATAGGACTAGTTAGGCGGTCCGAACGCGTTTCACGCGAACGACGCGTTAAAGTAGCATAAGCTACCTAAACGGGTCGTAATGGGTCGTAAGCGCTTAGACTAGGTTTCATTTAGTATGTAGGCTTTTGTAAACCATACTACATGAGTTCCAATACTCATCTGGTTTACGAGCCCTCATTCTATCCGATCCTCCGATTTAGGTCCGGGTTATTTATGTAGTTACCTATATTAGGTACCGTTTAATTTCCGGGACTCCTCTAGCTTGCTTGGTAGTTGTGCAAGACTCCTAAGCACTCTCAGGTGAGTACATAGTTCCCCTATTTTACTGTTTTCCAAACTGTTTTGGGGTGAAGCATGTGTACCTATCTGTTACTTTCATGTTTTCCAAAAGTATAATTGATTATACATGTTATTACTTATCATTTGACAAACTGAATGACTATCTATGGATTAAACACTGATTTCTCAAAGAACATAAAATAAAATGTTGAATTGTACTTATTTTATGTTCACCAGACCGATTGTTAGTATGATATAGCGCTATAGGATTTGACACCCCATTCCTGTTGTCATGGAATGTCTAAAACCAATTTGTTGCCCCATCCAAATAGGGATTGCCTTTGTGGTATTTCTATAGTCTCAAAGGTGTATTTTGATGCACCAGGTCTGAATGAATTCTCAAATCACACTATTAAAGTATAGTTTGATATACTCTCATGTGTGGTATTGTACAAAACCAACATATTTTTACAAAACCAAAAACATAGTTTAATATGTTATTTATCACATCTAAAGCATATTTTGATATGTTATTTATGAAACCAAAACATAGTTTAATATGTTACTTACAAATCCAAAGTATACTTTTAATATGCTAATATAGGGTTATTCGTTTAACCTTACTTTTATTTATATATATCACATTGGTTACACATTACATGATTTACATTGGACACATAAACATTTTGACACATTATTCAATACGTTTGGCAATTTGTTTAAACATATACATCTTACATTGTTGGTTTGGTTTGAGTAAGTGATTAAGTAACGAGGCGTGTGTAATATGATACAAGCATGGTGGATACGCCGCTGGTACTTCCTATATATAAGTGTTTGTATGGTATTACATATTGTATCGTTATCTGAATCATTTCAATTTGAGACATATAACATTTTATACAAATAACATACTTTTCACAAGACATTTATTTACAAACAACTTATCTTTTACAAACTCATTTTTATATGGTTATTTATTTAACCATACATTATTCTCTTATTTATACATATCATTTGAACTTATTGTTTCTTTTTTTCAAACGATTTGCAAGACAAAGCAAAGTACGGGGTTCATGACTAAACATTTTCTTAAACATAAGTCATGAATCCTATATTCACAAAAACGTATGTATCTCACAGGCATTTTTATGCTGACGTACCTATTTTTACACATGTTTCAGGTACTGCTTTGAAATGATTGTTGATACATGCTACATTTAGGATGGACTCGTGCCTTAGCGACTTTAAAACTTGGAAGATCATAATTGTATTTATTTGATTGTATTAAAACAATGAGTTCATTTATTCAATAAAACAGAATTTATTTATGCCATGGTTATGAAACAATAATTCTGTTACAACACTCCCCGACGTTTCCGCCACGTTTGGTTGTTCCACGTGGTCGGGGTGTGACAAATTTGAAGTATCTAGAACCGTTCGGGTCACCCTGTACAGTTATAGAGCCTTTTGGAAAGTTTGGTCCGAAGTGCATTGAGGGAATATTTGTTGGTTATGCAAATCCATTGCGACGTGTCTTCGTTCCAAGTGAGAAGCGGATTATTGAAGCTGCAAATGTTGAATGTCAAGGTTATACTATGCCGCCGCCGCAGAATCCTGGTGATTCATGGCGTTATCATTATGACAAACTTTGGGATTCGTTTGACATGAGAGAAGAATCAGAGGATGATGAGGATTTCTTTGATGAGTTGGATATTTTGCGTGAATATGAGTCGCAGCTAAGGTTCCCAGCTGAGTATTCGAGAAGACCACGGGAAACTTCAAATGACGATGAAGCAGGTCCAAGTAATGCTGGTGAACATGATGATGTCCAACAGAATGAAGTTGCTCAAGAGAATCATTCGGCTCAGAATGATAATCTAGAAGCTGAAAACATGCCAGTATTTGATCATGGTGATTCAGATTCAGATTCTGAGGGGGAGCAAATTCAGATTTCAAGTCAAACAAACCAAATTGGTGAACAAGATGCAGAGCAAAATGTTACTAATCTGGAGGGAAATGTAGATGTTCCGAGTGAAGTGATGCCGCGAACTTTTTCATATCATCCAGAGGAGTTGATTATAGGAGAATTGCAGACAAGCGTTCGCACTCGAAATCAGATTGATAAAGGGCTTACATGTTTTTATACAAAAGTTGCTCCTTTGCAAACTGAATTCTCATTAAGTTGTTTTATCTCGCAGGTTGAACCAAGAACTTACAAAGAGGCGCTTACTGAAGAATCTTGGGTCAATGCAATGCAGGAGGAACTTAGTCAATTCGAGAAATTGGGAGTGTGGAAGTTAGTTGATTTGCCGGATGGTCATAGGAAAATTAACACTAAGTGGGTGTTTAAGTGCAAGAGGGACGATAGAGGAATTGTTGTAAGGAACAAAGCTCGCCTCGTTGTTCAGGGATTTAGTCAACAGGAGGGGATTGATTTTACCGAAGTCTATGCTCCTGTAGCACGACTAGAGGCAATCAGAATTTTCCTAGCATTTGCGTCTTGGAAGAACTTCAAAGTTTATCAGTTAGATGTTAAATCGGCTTTTCTCTACGGGAAGGTTAAAGAGGAGGTTTATGTCGGTCAGCCACCGGGCTTCACCGATCCAATCCACAAAAACAAGGTCTACTTATTGGACAAAGCGCTGTATGGTTTACACCAGGCCCCGAGAGCCTGGTACGAGACTTTGTCTCAACACCTACTAGCCAACAAGTTCATTCGTGGAAAAGTGGATGCCACTCTCTTCACTAAAGCGGTTGATGGTCATCTTCTGATAGTTCAGATTTATGTGGACGATATAATATTTGGGTCGACAAATGAAAATCTATGCAAAGATTTTGAATCAGTGATGAAGCAAAAGTTTGAAATGTCATCAATGGGGGAGATGAAATTCTTTCTGGGATTACAAGTTGAACAACTTCCTGAGGGAATTTTCATTCATCAATCGAAGTACGTTCATGATATCTTGGAGAAATTCGGGATGTCAGGTTCTACTCCAGCTGCTACCCCACTTGCAACAAATCATGGGATTCACCCAGATCTCACCGGAGACAGGGCTGATGAAACTTTTTATCGATCCATGATAGGTTCTTTAATGTATCTAACTGCTTCACGTCCTGATATTATGTACCCAACGTGCCTCGCAGCAAGATTTCAGTCTAACCCGAGAGCTTCGCATATGATCATTGTGAAGAGGATATTGCGCTACCTGAAAGGAACTCCTTCATTGGGGTTGTGGTATCCTAGGAAATGCGACTTTACGCTCGAAGGGTATTCCGATTCGGATTTCGGATGCTACAAAGTCAATTCAAAATCAACAACTGCAGGATGCCAGTTCTTTGGTCCTAGATTGGTTACCTGGCAGTGTAAGAAACAAACGTCTGTGGCGTTATCTACTTGTGAAGCGGAGTATGTTTCTGCTAGCAGTTGCTGCTCTCAGATCTTGTGGATACAGCAACAGATGCGCGACTACGGTTTGCAGTTTCTTAACACACCTCTTTTTGTTGATAATGAGGCCGCAATAAATATAACTAAAAATCCAGTACATCATGCTAAAACTAAACACATAGAAATTAGTCATCACTTTATTCGTGATTGTTTTGAGAAAAAGTTGATACGAATTGAGAAAATCCACACTGACGAACAGAAAGCTGATTTACATACCAAAGCCTTTGATAAAAATCGGTTTAAATATTTGTTCAAACTGAATGGTATGAAGCTTCTGTCGGTGTCGGATGGCATAATTGGCGTTGATGAGAGTACTGTTGCGGATGAAGACGAGAAACAATCTGCAATGGTTTGTCGAATTTTTACTTGTTTTGGTATTTAGGGGGAGTAGATGTTTGTACATAGTTATGTTTTCAGAAAATACAAAAACAGTAAAAAATGCAAAAATACAAAAACATGATAAAATCTGAAAAAGAGCTTGTGTATATAGGGAAAATGATAGTACATCAGCTAGATGATTACAGTATGCTAAAGATTTGTAAAGTTTAAAAGAGTTAAACAATCTTACTGATGATGTGTCGATAGGTTTTCGCACATTTAGTAGATTTTTTCGGGATATAAACCTAAAATTCAAACTTGTGAATTCGTGGGGAACACTACTTGAATACATAGGTAACCCCTGAAATCTCGTTTGAAAGGTCTCTTAATCTGATATACTAGGTCTTTATACTCAATGATGTCTGGGGTATTATTCCGGGACTTCTGCTGAACGGTGGTTCTGACCTAGTCCCTGGCTAATACTTGCTGCAATGCTTGAAACACAGCATTAAACCCTCAGCATGCTGAAACAATAAAATTGATAAATGCTGCTGTTGTAAGCAAAAAGATCCTCTAAAGGGGACACACCGAAAAGTCGAAGCTGATATCTCTTTGCGTATACGGAAGTATCGACCTGAGATCCCTCGGCCCTCGCATACCTAATTTATATACAGATATCATTGTAGTATTCTCACCTGTAAGACTGATTTGTGTGGGAATTTAAGATGGATCAGTATATCGACAATCGAGGTGAATTGTTTAAATCTGAGTATGTAATGTAGCTTAACGGTACTTGTGATTTGTCTGAAAAGCTGATATGATTCCCTGACACGCTCACCAAAAATATGTTTGTAAATAGTTTACTTTGTTTACTTTCTGAAATTTAAGTTTTTTGTATTTCATTTCTTAGTTTAGAACACTTTGATAAAATCCAAAAAGATTTTATGCCTGCTTTATTTTCCGACAAACCAAAGTGGAGAGTTGATTGTTGGATTCACAGATGTTTGAAGCAGATGCAGGAGATTCTGGACTGAAGAATGAGGAGAGCTTACTTTGAAGAAGTTTGAATTGTTTGAAAAATAAAAAACAAGTTTATTAACTTGATACTTGTTATTTTCAGAAAATGTTTGAAATTGTTGTTTTAAAATCAGTATTGTTTCGTCAAAAGATCAACCAAGGTCATTAATTTGGACTTGGTAGATTAATCAAGTAATCAGGGTCATTAACTTGGACCTGAATACTTGAGTGGATTTCTAAAACTGATTAATTTTGTGTTTTTGTGGTTGAAAAGATAGAATTGTAATGTTTGTTGGTTGAGTAACAGATTTGGACTTCATTATTCCCAACGGGAGCAAATTGTTAAAGCTTGAACCAGATAAAGACCTCAGATTCTAGCATATTGAGAGGGGGAGTCTGTGAAAGGGGGAGTCTGGATCAGCAGTCAAAGGGAAGTCTGAAGATGGAGATAGGACAAGATCCTGATCCTGTGTGAAGAAGGAGCTTTACAATGACAAGCATTTGGAGAGAGACAAAGACTAAAGACTTGACGCCGAAGACTTCGTCAACATCCAAGGGGGAGTCTGTTGGTGCACTGAATGTCTGATGACTACATCTTAATTAAGTCTTAGGTCTAGATGGTTAGAATTAGGGTTTTCATGTAAAAGTGCTTGTTAGCTTGAAAGTGCTTGTTAGCTTGAAAGTGCTTGTTAGCTTGAAACTGATATGTCATTTCAAGCTACCAGGCTACAACTATAAATAGGGGTTGAGTGTGTCATTTGAAGCGAACAAAGGTCATAGTGTGAGAGACAAGGTGCTGCCAAAATTTCATCAGAACTCATTGTAAAGTCTCAGAAAAGTGTGAATATAGAAGAAATTGAAAGGAATAAGCTGTTGTGACTTGGTTTACTTTGATTCCGCCTCTGTAAACTAAGATGAACTACTTTTACTGACGTTTAGGGTCACGCAAACGGTCCAACAGTTGTTGAATGATGTTGATTGCTAGGATGCATGCTCACATAGGACTGGACGAGGCCTTAGTGACTTAATAACAATGATAGACTATGTTAAACTTGTTTATTTAGATTTACAGACGATGTAAATATTTAATGTTTAATAAAACGAAACATCAAATTTCTGTGTGTTTTGAAACAATGATTCTGTTACAACACTCCCCGACGATTCCGCCGCGATTGTGAAACTATATTTGTTAGTTTAAGGTTAAAAACCAAGTATCTAGTTAGTTATTCTAGTTACTAGATATTTATTATACGTTATGATGTTCGGGGAGCATAACTAGCTTGGTAATGTTAAAAAAGTGCTTCTAGGGTAAATTTGATGTTTCGGGTTGTGTCCGGTTGTTCGGTTGGTTACCGGTTTGTTAAAGTGCTAAACGTTGCAGTTTAGTGTGCTTTATGTACCTTTTTGTGACACTTTTGATTCCCAACACTTAGGAAAGCATTCAGGACCATTTAACCATATTTCTGCATAAAATTAGATTGTTAAAATGCTGATTTTTGCTGAATTTTGCTGAATTCAGCACTTTGGGTGAGTTTTAGGCACTTTCCGGCACTTAAACTATTACTAGAAAGGCAGTTTTGTGATCCTTACTTTCCTACACACTATACTAGTGCAATGTACTGTCTGTCTATGTGCTGAGTTCTGTCAGCATTTTCCTGATTTATCAGACAACTGTGCTAACTGTACTTAATGCATCATTTGAGGCAATAAAGCTTTCATGCAATAATGGCATGACATTAAACAATGTATGATGCACATGTATGTATACAGTAGTAATCAGAAAGCAGTTAATTGCAATTCAGCACAGTCATTAAGCACTAATCATGGTTAATTAATTATACGGATACCTGAATTTTTTACGTTTGTCATAATATGATGCTAGAATCATGATCCTTGATACTTAAACTATGATTCTTGATGCTTAACTCTAGATTCTTGACACTTGATACTTGGAAACTATGATTCTATGAGACTTGATTCTATGATTCTTAATACTTACTCTTGATTCTTGATACTTAATTGGTGCTTGACTCTTGACACTCATAAAACTTGATTCCTGGTTGAACGAGAGACTGGTGTCTTGTCACCGGCGGAATCTATTGAACTTGGAAACTTTTGGTGTTTAAGATGTAATCTAGTTATGTGATACTTTTACCAAATAATACGCAACGCTTAATCTAACTCGCAAATTGAAGCAAAGACGGGAACACGGAAAGGGTAGGATTGACCAAGTGGCAATCCGATCGGATGACCATCCGATCGGATAGCAATCCGATCGGATAACCAACCGATCGGATGGCCACTCGATCGACTCGCCATCCTATCCATGCACTCCGCCTTAGTTTCCCTCACACACTATAAATAGGCCTGTCATATCAGTCCTTCACTGATGTGACAGCCTCACTCGACCCAGACGCACGCTCTCCCTCTTTTCCGCACTTTTCTTCATTTTCTCGGCGGTTTCGGTATGTTTTACACTTGATTCTTGTACATTCTTGATCTACACATCATTCTCTACGAGATTCTCCTTTGAAATCTCAATTTTCATCGTGAAATCTCTAAGATTTGAGCTCTTGAAGGTGATATCATCATGGTGGTTGTACCAAACTGTTGTATGATGTCATTCTAGTCAAGATTTAGCTCAGATCTAAGGAATTTCATACGTTTTACACTAAACCTATGCTAGATCTAAACTTTTCAAACTAAAACCTATGTTTATCTTCATCTTTTCTTGAACTTTTACATAAAACGGTGAGATCCGAACCTAAACGGACTGTAGACTTGATTATTGGTATGGAGTCGGCTTGGAAACGGGTTGTTGCTGGAAAAGACGGTCGGAATACGGATTCCGACAAAAACTCATTGTGAATAGGCGACTGATCGGACAGGGATAATTCCCATCCGATCAGAACGGTCGTAGGTTGATGAGTTTACCGTTGTCTCAATACGTACCGTGCCGTCATCGTTAAACCAGAAACTTAGAAACTTTACAAAATTATAAACAAGACGAGGACCACTCGATTGACTGGCAATCTGATCGGATAGCCATCCGATCGAACAGCCACTCGATCAGGTGACACTTGTCTCACACTCTTTCAACACTTGTAAACTTTTGCAGAAACTTGAAACAATGGGGTCCTTGATCGAATGGCAATCTGATCGGATAGCCATCCGATCAGATAGCCATCCGATCAAAGTGACCAAAACACTTAACAGCAATTTGAAACTTGACTCTTGAATCGAGTGCAATCCTATCGGATAGCCATCCGATCGGATAGTCATCCGTCCCACTCACACCCATGCCATCTCAATCGAATGGCAATCCGATAGGATGCCCATCTGATCGGACAACCATCCGATCAAGATGACTGATCCAACACTTGGCTTGAATCTCGTTATTCTGCCAAATTCTTACCAATTGTAAACTAATCAGGCTAATACTAAAAGAGCTCCCTTTGATCAAATAACGGTCTTAACTGTTAAGCAATCACCATGAGTATACTCGATCCCCTTTTTGTTCTAAACTTTGGGATGTAACATGTATTCTATAAACTAAGAAACTTGATATTTTTGAATCTAAACTCTATCCTATGTGTACGTGAAACTTGTGATTCTTGATTCTTGATTCTTTGTGCTATCTGACGTTTAATCCAGAGTGTGTAGTTCCGCCTTAACAATAGTAGCGCTATAGGAGATGCACCTCCCCATTATTCTCAGGGGTATTGTTAGGAGGTTATAGTAAACCTTGAGTCTTGGGTAAACACTAAAGCATCGGGATACTTGGGCTATCACTGGTTGGACTGCGACACTAGCATGGCTGAAACTATTTTTTTATTACTTACATTATGGATATGAGTTGTTTTAATCTATTATTCTATATACTCCGTTTAGTGTAAATTATCCAAACTGATATACTCAATCAGTAAAAACGGTTAACAATGTTGTTGGATCTTCATGTGACCCGAACGAGTCAATCAGAAGAGTTTATGATCCATATCAAAGGCGGAATCAGTGATATAGACGTGAAACAGCTTGATTCCTCTTAATTATCCTTTTATTATTGACTTCAAAGCAATCCTGATCGTTTGACAAACTGGCAGCACCTCGGCTCTGAATTCTCGAACGTTACAAATGAATCAACCACTTAGCTATTTATAGGTGTTGTAATTTCGTATGAAATAGGCACTTGCTATTTCGTGCGAAATAGCAATGATCTATTTCGTACGAAATAGCTTAGTTCTATTTCGTGTGAAATCACACAATCACACACAAACCCTAATTTTGATCCTGCTGAGCACTGGTCTATCCTATCTAGACACACGACACGATACAAGACGAAGTTAACAGACATTTATGCACCAACAGACTCCCCCCTTGGATGTTGACGAAGTCTTTGGGATCGAGTCTTCATTCTTGATCAGTCTAGTCTCTTTTTCCAAATAATTTGACATTGAAAACATCCTTCAATCTCTTTAACTTCTAATCCTCTTGATCAGATCTCTTGAATCTTTTGACTTTAACAGCATCAGCAGCTAGCACTTGAACTTTACTTTGACAATCTTCAAACTCCCCCTTGAATGTTGATCCAGAAACTGTTAGACTCCCCCTTTCAATAAGCTGGAGCTTGAATTCTGGTTCAATCTTTATACATTCTTTGCCATGCGGATCTTGTTACCTGCTTCTCAAGAATTTAACATTACAATCTATTGACTTTTAACATCTTTTCTTGTTTTTATCATTTTTAGTAATCCACTTAAGTATTCAGGTCTAAGTTAATGACCCTGAGTACTCAATTTATCTACCAAGTCCAACTTAATGACCTTGGTTGACTCGAGATAAAACAAAACTGACTTTTGGTCAACATAGTTCAAAACATTTTTCTGAAAATAACAAGTTTCAACTTAATGAACTTGTTTTGACTTTTTATTAACCGGTTTAACATGATAAGCTACCAACTCTTCTGCCCAGCTCAGAAACTTCCTGCATCTTCTTCAAATTGCGAATCTGAAGATCAGCTTTCCACTTTGGTTTGTCGGAAAAATAAAGCAGAAATGAAAAATCTTTTTGAATTTTGAATAAAGTTTCTATAATAGAATGCTAAACATAAATGAAATGCAGTAAATGTAAACTATTTACAAACATATTTTTGGTGAGCGTGTTAGGGAATCATATCAGCTGTCGACAAGTCACAAGTACCGTTAAGCTTAGATTTCATACTCAGAATTAAACAATTCGCTTAGATTATCGATATACTGATCCACTTAAATTCTCACACAAATTTCAATCTGTTTAGGATACGAATTAGGTGAATTAAAAACTTAAACTCATTCATGTGTCCCACCTCTTGAATATACTCCCGTATCCAGATCCCAATATTCAGTCTTACAGGTGAGTATACCACAGATGATATCTGTAAGGGGTTAAATGCGAGGGCCATGAGAGCTCAGGCTATTGCTTCCGCAAAATCAGAGAGATGACGACTTCGACTTTAAGTGGGTCCCCTTTAGAGGATCTTTTTTACAACAGCACATGATTAGCATTTTTCAATGTTTCATCATTTTTATGCTGAGGGTAGGCTTTTATTTCAAGCAACAGTAAAGTATTATACGGGGACTACGCCATTGCTTCCGCAATATCAGAAGTCCCGGGATAATACCCCAGATATCACTGAGAATAAAGACCTAGTATTTCAGAAAGAGGGGTCCTTCAAACAAGATTTCAGGGGTTACCTATATATCCAAGTAGTGTTTCCCACGAAATAAGCAAGTAATGATTTAGGTTTATATCCCGAACAAACTTACTAAATGTGTAAAAACCTATCGGCATATCATCAGCGAGACTGTTTAACCCTTTTAAACTTTACATTTCTTTAGCATACCGTAACTGTCAAGCTAATGTACTATCATTTTCCCTTTTTACACAAGCTCTTTTCCGGTTTTCTGTTGTTTTTGTATTTTGAAAATACCTCATGTTTTTGGATTTTTGAAATTTTTTACTGTTTTTGTATTTTCAGAAAATATAATAACCTACCCCCCCCCCTAAATACCAAAACAAGTTAAAAATCGACAAACCATTGCAGATTGCTTCTCAACATCATGTACAGTGGTACCTTCATCTACGCCAAGAATCTCCTCCAACACCGATAAAAGCTTCATACCATTCAATTTTAACAAATATTGAAAACGAATTTTATCAAACGCTTTGGTATGTAAATCAGCTTTTTGTTCATTAGTGTGGATTTTCTCAATTCGTATCAACTTCTTCTCGAAACAATCTCGGATGAAATGATGACGAATTTCAATGTGTTTTGTTTTAGCGTGATGAACATGATTTTTAGTGATGTTTATAGCTGCCTCATTATCAACAAAGATAGGGGTCTTAAGAAATTGCAAACCGTAGTCTCGCATCTGTTGCTGGATCTATAAGATCTGATAGTAGCAACTGCTAGCAGATACATACTCGGCTTCACATGTGGATAAAGCTACAGAGGTCTGCTTCTTGCATTGCCAGGTGACCAATCATGGTCCGAAAAACTGCCACCCTGCTGTTGTTGATTTAGCGTTAACTTTGCAGCATCCGAAATCAGAATCAGAATACCCTTCGAGCGTGAATTCGCCTTCTCTTGGATACCACAACCCCAGTGATGGAGTTCCTTTCAGGTAGCGTAATATGCGAAGCTCTAGGGCTTGACTGAACCGCGCTGCGAGGCAGGTTGGATACATAATATCGGGTCTTGAAGCTGTCAAGTACATCAGCGATCCGATCATGGAACGATATAACGTTTCATCTACCTTCTCTCCGGTGAGATCAGGGTTTATCCCATGATTCGTTGCTAAAGGGGTGGAAGCTGGAGTAGTCCCGGACATCCCAAATTTCTCTAAGATATCATGAACATACTGCATCTGATGTATGAAAATTCCCTTAGGCAGTTGATCAACCTGAAGTCCCAAGAAGAATTTCATCTCACCCATCGATGACATTTCAAATTTTTGCTTCATAACTCTTTCGAAATTTTTGCAAAAATTTTCATTTGTTGACCTAAATATGATGTCGTCCACGTATATTTGAACTATCAGAAGATGTCCGTCGACCTCTTTGGTGAAGAGAGTGGCATCCACATTTCCACGGATGAAGTTGTTGGCAAGTAAATGTTGAGACAATGTCTCGTACCAGGCTCTCGGGGCCTGGTGTAAACCACACAACGCTTTATCTAGTAAATAGACCTTGTCCTTGTGGATTGGGTCGGTGAAGCCCGGTGGCTGTCCGACATATACCTCCTCTTTTACCTTCCCATAGAGAAACGCCAATTTCACATCTAACTGAAAAACTTTAAAACCTTTCCAAGATGTAAATGCTAGAAAGATTCTGATCGCTTCAAGTCTAGCAACCGAAGCATACACTTCAGTGAAATCTATACCCTTCTACTGACTAAAGCCCTGGACGACGAGTCGAGCTTTGTTATGAATAATAACCCCTCGATCGTCTCTCTTACACTTAAACACCCACTTGGTGTTTATCTTCCTGTGACCATCAGGCAAGTCTACCAATTTACACACACCCAACTTCTCAAACTGACTCAGCTCCTCTTGCATCGCGTTGACCCAAGAATCTTCAGTTAGTGCTTCCTTATATGTTCGCGGCTCAATCTGCGAAATAAAACAACTAAGTGAAAACTCAGTTTGTAACGGAGCAACTATAGAATAAAAACAAGTAAGGCCTTGATCAATTTTACGTCTTGTGCGAACGCCTGATTGTAATTCTCCAATAATCAGCTCTTCTGGATGGTACGAAAGAGTTCTCGGCATCACCTCGCCTGGAACATCTACCTCGCCTTCCAAATTTGTGACATTCTGATTTGCACCTTGTTCACTGATTGGAATTGTTTGACTTGATATCTGGATCTGCTCTCCCTCAGAATCTGAATCACCACGATCAAATATAGGTCTATCATCAGATTCTTGATTATCATTGACTGCCGTCTGATTGTCAAGAGATTGCTGAATATCATCATGTTCTCCAGCTTTACTAGGACCGGCTTCATCGTCATTGGAAGCTCGATATTGTCGTCTAGAAGGTTCAGCTGGGAAACTTTCTTGTGATTCTTCATATTCTCTCAGAATATCCAACTCGTCAAAGAAATCTGGTTCTTCTATGTCAAACGAATCCCACAAAGTATCATAATTGAAACGCCATGAGTCGTCGGGATTCTGAGGTGGCATGGTATAACTTTGACCCTCAACATTATGTGCTTCGATGATTCGCTTCAAACTTGGAACAAAGACGCGTTTTAATGGACTTGCATAACCCACGAAAATTCCCTCAATGCTCTTTGCACCAAATTTACCATAAGGTTCTAGAACGGTACAGGGAGACCCAAACGGTTCTAGATACTTCAGGTTAGGCTTGCGGTTGTTGATCAGCTCGAAACATGTCTTGTTGAATTTCTTCACTGTAAGAACCTGGTTGAGTGTATAGCAAGCGGCTGATACTGCTTCTGCCCAAAAGTTGATTGGTAATTTCGAATCAGCAAGCATCGTCCTAGCCGTTTCAATTAGCATCCTGTTCTTTCTTTCAGCTACTCCATTTTGTTGTGGAGTGCAAGGAGCACTAAATTCTTGCAGTATACCTCTCTCATCACAATACTATTCCATCTTGTTGTTCTTAAACTCAGTACCGTTGTCACTCCTGATTCTTCTGATTCGAGTTTGGTACAAGTTTTCAATTTTTCTGAACAACGTCATCAATCTTTCAAATGTCTCATCCTTTGACTTCAGAAATGATACCCACGAAAATCTCGAGTAATCATCTGTTACTACTAGACATTAGAGATCTCCAGTTATGCTTTTGATGTTTACTAGACCAAAAAGATCCATATGAAGTCTCTCTAACGGTCTCGAGACTGAGTTAACCTTCTTTCCAAGGTGAGATTTCTTCTTTTGCTTGCCTTTGATACAGCTAATGCACTCCCCCTCAAGATGAAAACCTTTCACATGAACACCAATAACTAAATCGTTATGCACTAGGTGATTCATTTTTCGCAGGTGAATATGGCCCATCTTTCGATGCCACAAATGTGATTCTTTTTCCGTTGCTCTTGACATAAAATAGTGAGCCTGACCCGTCGTAGTAGTTGCTACACTCATGTCCAACACGTACAGATCATTGACTCTAGGTGCTCTCATGATAACCCACTCTTCGGGAACAACAAATCCTGGTTTCAAAATCAAACATTCCTTATCTGTAAAGTGCGTTGTATACATACGATCACATATTTGAGAAATACTCAGAAGATTGTTTTCAAGCTCGGCGATGTAGTTTACTCTTTCAAACGTGACGATACCATTCGATAAAGTTCCTTCACCAACTATTCGACCACCTTGATTACCTGCAAAACCCACATAACCTCCATTAAACCCTTGAACATCGTACAGTAGGGTTTTCTTCCCCGTTATATGCCGAGAAGCTCCACTATCCATAATCCAACGTGAAACGGATCTTGGAAGCTCCTGCACATATCACAAACACTTAGTTAGATTTTGATGCCACCCAAGCCTCTTTTGACTCAGGTAGCTTGACTTTGAGGTGAGTTTTTGTAGTGTATAGTGGCGGAAAATTCTTGTCATTCATCTTTAAGCTCTCCTCAGATCCAATCTCAACCTCTTTGTACAAAAAGAAATCATTTTTAGGAGGTTGACTAGACGATTGGTCTTTCTTTTGAACATCCTTCTTCTCAAGTTTCTCATAGTAATCCAAAGGAACATTCATCTTTACCGAAATGGTAGAGAATGATTGTTTTTCCGTCTCAGAAACCTTTGGTTTTGGAGAACTTGATTTCTTTTCAACTGATTTTGGTTTCCATGCTTGTTGAGGCGAAGCAACCCGTTTGTAAAATTTGTCAATTTTAGTTACCACATTTTTTACAGATACAGTTTTGATTTTGATGTTATCATTTTTCAAAACTTTCTTTTCAACAACCATTGGAGCTTTGCCTTTTGCATCAACTATCTTTTTCTGATTCTCAACAACTTCACACTTAGGCTTTAAGTTGGTGCACTTTCGTGCAATGTGTCGAACTTTGTTACACTTAAAGCATGTACAAGCATCAACTACCTGACTTGTGCCTTCAGTCTGAAGCTGTGAGGCCTTTTCTTCAAAAAACTCTTCATTTGTTTTTGAAAAAATCTCAAATTCTTGCTCGGAATGAGAACTCGAGCTTTTTACAAACACCTTTTTCTCAACATACTTCTTGTTTTGAAAGTTCCTTCTTTGATAATTCTTACCACCCTTATAACCACCCGACCAATTGTTTTGATTGTTGTTAGAAAAACGCGGCGGTACAACAGGTTTTTTATAGTAAGCTTTATCTTTTTCAAAATTTAATTGCCTTTTAAAACGTTTCAAACCTTCGATCTCAGACACATCAATTTCAACAAGTTTAAACACATTTTTCAATTTGTTCACATTCACATTTTCCAAAGGAAAATCACGATCCGAATACAACTTATCAGATCCCGCCATCTTGTACATCACAAGATTAGGTTCTTCACTTAAGTTGTTTTTGGATGTTGATTTCGGAATATATTTGTCCAAACAGCATTCATCATCCTCAGTAGTGTTACTTTCAGACTTTAAAACATTTTCAACCATGCTTTTCACAACTTCAGATTGGACACTATCTTCATCGGAAGATGAAGTGAATGTGACATCAATTGATTCTGGAAGCTTAACTTCATTTTCTTCTTCATCATTAACCAACCCGGATTTTATTCTTTGAAAAATTGTTTAAAACTGGCGGTGGAACCTGATGATACCCAACCCCAGTTCCGTCCGAATAAATGTCTTCGCCGGCTTTGTTCTTCCCGATTGGTTTAGGAACAGTATGTTGAAGAACAAAACTTGCGGAGTTGTAACTGTTCAGTTTCAACTGGATGCATTCGTTTTCAATTTTAGCTTCTTGAAACTGAAGCTTCAACTTAGCAATCTCATCCAGTTGTTGGTTGATTTGTTCTTCTTTTACCCTAAGAACCTCTGACAATTGAACATTTTCTTTGTTTGTCTTACCATTTCTTTCATCAGAATCTTTTACCGTTCGTTTTAGCTTCTCAAAATTTTCTGAGAGTTGTCGGTTTTCAAGAATTAATTTTTCATTTTCTTTCCTAATTATTTCTACGTCAATTTTATCGTTTTCAATTTTCTCAGTCAATTCTTTTAATCGATCGTTTGAAGCTTTTAACATTTTATCACGGTTTAAGATCTGATCTTCAACATCTCTGACCCTTCCTGTCAGTTCTTCGGTCTTTTTAGTTCTGAGGTAAGCAAGTGTACTACAAACCTTGCAGTCTTTCATACAATTTTTGCAGTCGCTCTCAGTTTTAATTTTCTTACCTGACTCATTGATTGCATCATTCTGACTGACCTTGCTTTTAGACTCAGATCCAGAACCAGAAACTACCTCTAGCTCTTTCGCAACAAGCACTTTGTCAGCCATCTTCTTCAAATTTTCAGCTGTGAATTCTTGTGACGTGTCAATAATCCCGTCATCATTTTTCTTTGGCTGCAGCTCCTTCTCTTTTTCTTTTTCTTTTTCTTCAGCTTCTCCTCCTCCCCACCACATTCTCTGATTTGCTTCTTCTTCTGCTGCAATTTGCTCAGTGAGAGTTTCAACACTAACAGAATCTGGATCAACAGCAATGTTTCCTTTGGGATCAAGGTAACATTCTCTATCAGCATCCAATTTATTCGCCTTTTTAGATTCTTTGTATGTATGATAAATTCTACTTATCCTGAATTGGGCTTGCATCCTTCTGTTGATGAATTTTACTTCTTCCGTTCTGTTGTCTTTGAAAGGAACAATCTTTGTCATAAATGCATAGCCCACTGCATCCTCTTCTGGTAGCAGTTCACTCCAATCAAGACCTTCGTTATCATGAATAACAGCAGGAGCTCTTGATTTTTCTTTGGGGGTATCTTCTAGCTGCTTCATTCTGGTAGGTTCAGATTTGTTCTGATGGTAAATTCCTCTTTTGTAGTAATCTTCACGGAATGGATTTGCAGTATCATCAGCAGGTGCGTTTCGACATTCACGTTTAAAATGTCCCTTTTGTTTACATCTGAAGCACGTGACCTTTGATTTATCAAAACCAAGTTTTGTGGAAGGTCCGCCGATAGAATGTCTGCCTGTAATCTCCATGAACCTTTGTGCTTGTCTGACCGCACTAGCCATACACCACATAATATAGATCAACTCCATCTTTTCTGGGTCGATCTGATCATAGTCCTCCTTGGTGAGGTTAGTGTTTCCAATCTTGCCTGCCACAAGGCTCTCGTATGATTCTAGGACAGATGCTAAAAACACCATTTGTTGCTTTGCGGATTCTTCACTGAAATTTTGAGCATTTTTTAGATCCACAGCAATGTTACATTGAAACAGATTCTTTGGTACTGATTGACTTGAAGTAGTTGACGATGAACCACCATGAAAACCACTGCTTGAACTGTCTTGATTTGACGTGTTAGAACATTCAGCTGAGAAAGCTGTTTTAGGGGACACATTCTCCAGGATCATACTTCCTCGGTAATAAAACTCAACATTCTGCTGATATGAGGAACGATTGACTTTGTTTGATTTCTTGATCTCCAGTTCATGACTCTCCAATCTTTCGATCAACAGATCAACCGTCAGATCCTCCGATTTTATTGTGTTCTTCAGCATCAAAGCAAAGTATTGCCAGTCTTTCTCATCCGGCAGCGAGTCAAATAGTTTGTCAACCAATTCTTCTTCAGTATATATGATTCCATGTCTTGCCAACTCCATCTTCAAATGCCCGAATCTTTCGATCATCTTTGACACAGATTCATTTTTCAAACATCCAAACAAATCAAATTCTTTCCTTAATTTTTTTTTGTTTTTAACTATCTCAGCACTACCCACACATTTCACTCTCAGTTTCTCCCATAGATCTTTCGAATTTGTATACTCAATCAACGATATTATGTCGTCTCTCACAGACTGATGAAGCAATGCAATGCACTTTTTTTCAGCAACAAAACTTTCTACATCAGTGTCTGCTATATTTTCATAATCCGATCTTCCCATATTGAAACAATTCTTCATGCTTTTCCAACTTTGATACGCAAATGCTTTTAGCCACTCTTCAAACCTTTTAGCCCATCTATTGTATTCTTTAATCACCATCAGTTTGGGAGGTTTGTTGTATGTGCCATATGCACTCTCCACACTCAAAGCATCAGAAAGAGTTTTCTTCGCACTCGGAGCATTTTCATTTGTGTTGTTTGATGTATCATCTCCAGTGTTTCCCGTGAAAGCAAAAATGTCACTGAATAGATTCATAAACTCATCTATCTTCACGTATCTGAAACAATCAACAAACACTTAGAAATTTTTTTTTATTTTAACAAAAAACAGTTTCAAACGAAATCAGTTCAAACGAAATTAGAACTCAAACGAAATGAACATCCTTCAAATGAAAACATATTTCAAGCGAAATAAGCTTTCAAACGAAATACTCTTCACACGAAATACCCTTCACACGAAATAGTAAGTTTGGTGCGAAATAGAGGTTCTAAGTTGATTTCGTGTGAAATAAGGTCTGATTTCGTGCGAAATTAGGTTCACAAACTTGATTTCGTACGGAATAAGACACTCAAAGTTAATTTCGTGCGAAATACCAGCTGACTATTTCATGTGAAATAATGATGACATCATCATTTTGGCCACCAATTTGTCAAATTTATCCAGATTTTGTTTGAATTTTGGTCCAATTCTTTCAAGGATTCATTAAAATGGTGTTTTACGTGATATATGTAAAATTCAATCCATTTTGTCCATTAAATCTCGTTTAATTTCGAAAAGAATGAGTAGGAGTGATGAAAACAAGCTGAATTAGTATAAACTCTTCTTCCTGTGCTCTGAAACCACTTGTTGGATCGTCATGTGACCCGAACGAGTCAATCAGAAGAGTTTATGATCCATATCAAAGGCGGAATCAGTGATATAGACGTGAAACAGCTTGATTCCTCTTAATTATCCTTTTATTATTGATTTCAAAGCAATCCTGATCGTTTGACAAACTGGCAGCACCTCGGCTCTGAAATCTCGAACGTTACAAATGAATCAACCACTCAGCTATTTATAGGTGTTGTAATTTCGTACGAAATAGGCACTGGCTATTTCGTGCGAAATAGCAATGATCTATTTCGTATGAAATAGCTTAGTGTTATTTCGTGAGAAATCACACAATCACACACAAACCCTAATTTTGATCCTGCTGAGCACTGGTCTATCCTATCTAGACACACGACACGATACAAGACGAAGTTAACAGACATTTATACACGATACAAGACGAAGTTAACAGACATTTATGCACCAACAAATGTTAAACATGTATACTCACAGGTACGTTTTGTACTAACTCTATTTTTATACATGTTGCAGGCTGATAGGATGTTGTGTATCAAGAACTTGCTAGGATGCTGCTTTGAAACACATCATAGCTAAATTTAGAAACTTTGAAACTATTTTGGATGATTGTATTTGATATTTTGGGTGTTTGATACTCTTAGACAAATTATTATGAAATCTTGATTAATAACTATCGAAACTTTTAGTGTTATGGAATCTCATGAGCAATCTGAACGCTTAGTGCTCACACCCCAATGTTTCCGCTATCGGTTGGGGTGTGACATATTTTATGCCTCATTTAATGTAATTTATATGTTACATTTTGCACACATCAAATACCCCCACACTTGAATCTTTGCTTGTCCTCAAACAAAACTCTTTAATATGTGGCTTACACACCCAAATGGACGAGGTAGTGAAGAGGTTTTGGGGCTTATCTTGAGTATTGGGAATAGAAGATCTTTATTAAGTTTTATTTTTATTTTATTTACAATGCTATTCGTCATGATTTATTTAGAACAACTTATAAGAAAAATTATTTATTTGGGCACTCAACACTCGGCCGAAGGTGTATTTTTGTGAAACACTCGATACCGTCATGGAACATACTTCTACCATATGCTTGCCAAGCGATCAAACCTCCTCCTTTTTAACTCTAAACCTTTGTAAATATCAAGAAGACTTGGGGAAGTATAACAACCCTCAATTAAACCGACACCCTCATAAATTTTCCGACACCCTAATATATTTTAAAATATTCCAATATCTCCAAAAATACTCCCATACGTGAAAACGGGCCCTGAATACCTTAAATATTAACAAATTTAATTAAAAATCTGATTTTTGGGTTGAGGCGGGCCGCGTAAGCCCCACCCGAACCCTTACGCGGGCCGCGACATGGTGAAATATGGCACGACCATGGGCCGCCGCCTGGCCCAACAGCCGGCAGACCTATAAGCTGATCCGAACAAGCTACCCCTTTGACCAGAGTTGACGCGGGCCGCGTAGGCCCTTGCCTACCCTTACGCGGGCCGCGTAAAAGTTAAAGTCAGGCCCTATAAGTAGATGGCCTCGGTTCTTCAGTCGAACTCGCTCACTTTCTTTTCTATATCTTGAAAATCTAATAGTAGGCATTATACTCGGGTCTAATACCCCCCAAATAGCGAAGTTTTGCTCCGTTGTAAGTATCATAACCCCTGGATACGTATTAGATACGCTGCCCGACTGATCTAGGGTTCCGTAACGGCTGTCGTGGTTCTGCCCGACGTAGTCGTTGGAATGTCGTCTCGGGGAGGGTATTACTAATGTTAAAATGGGTTATTATACTAACACGTGTGCTTTTGTGCAAATTATAGATAATTCTCAGGAAACCCTTATAGAAAATCTAAGACAGCAATGTGAGTTGATCCGCTTTTTGTAAACTTTTTGTTAACTGTTTTTACAAAACCTCATACGATTAATTATATATTAAGCAGTTATTGAGTATTTGTAAGAATTCAATTATCATGAGTATGTTGGGGTTTTGTATACAAAATTTGTTACCACCTGGTCAAGGAGTAACATTTCCACAAGTCGGGTTTGACAGTACCATGGATGTTAATTGATATAACTTGGAAACAAATGGAATTGCGAGACCGCCCTCAATACTGTACAATGGTTTTTATTTAAACTTGATTAAACTGGGATTCACTCACTAGTATTTCCCACTGATAAATGTTTTTAAAACGCGTTTCAGGTAAGAAACTGTGAAAGCCAAATAGAAGCCAGATGGACAGCACTGAAGGCTTGGAGAGTGGCAATAAAGTTACCTAAAATAAAATAGATGTCTTTATTAAATAAAATAGGATTTATTCCTATGAAAATGTGTGTATTGTAAACTTGGGTTTTATCCCTTATGTTTAATATTATGAAATTGTGGTATTTTACTCTGATCAAATATTTCCTAACTACGGTTCTGATGAAAAATTCCGCTGCCAAATTAGACAAACACGCGATACCACCAAAACTTGCTCGCGGCCGCCCGTTCCCAGGGATTAGGGATCGGGGGTTGCGACAGGAAGGGTTGGGCTTGGGCTAAGGGTAGGTTGTTTATGGTTAGTGATTAGTAAAAATGGCGAAAAGCGTAAAAAGAGTTGGTTGTCGTAAAACTTTTTGTTTTTATGACATTTATTCAAACTAAACATATTCAAAAAAGATTTCTTTGAGGAACTTGTTTGTTTATTGCAAGACTGTTTTTTCAAGTCACAAGATAACCGAGCTTTTTACTAAAACAAAGGGGTTTGAAAAGAAAAAAGGTTTTGGTGGGTGATGGGTGTTTGTTTTTTGGGTTTTGAAACGAAAAGGTTTAGGCTCAAAGGGGTTAACTAGGGGGATTTTGGGTAGTGGTGTAAAAAAGAGAAAAATAATGGGTTTCAAAGAAAAAATGGGAATGTATCGTCTTGGCAAGTTCTAGAGTCATAAGAACCAAGCGGCTATTCACATAAGAAATGAAAATGTGCATTTAGTTTAAAGAGGTATGCAAGTATGCTCAATAAAGGCTCAAAACTCACTTATTGTGGGAATGGGTTTATAATGTGATCAAGTATATATAATCAAATTTTAAATAGATTTGTCATGCCTTCTCATAATTTTTTTATTTGGTTCTTTTTATCACGACGCTATTGGTTGTAAATTTGTAAGAATAGAACTTTTTAGAACTTGTTATTCACGAATTAAACCAAGACAAGTAAAGAAAAAATGAAATTTTTTTTGAAAAAAATTTGGGGTGATTAGCGGTTCCAATAGAGTTTTGTGTAAGGCTTGTTATTAGGACTTACAAGATTCAAGGTTTTAGCATCCCCTACACTTAAATTACACATTGTCCTTAATATGTTCCAAAAATAAGTTTTTAGGTTGATTTGAATATGTAAAAGGTGTTGAAAAACAAGGTTTTTGTGTTATTGGGCACCTGGCCACGGGCACATGCTAGCTGGGCACGGCCCCGTGGTCAGAGTGCCAGTAACAAAACTTATAGAAAGCTGGCCACGGGGCATGCCTGGTGGCCATGACCCATGGTGGGTTGGTTTCAGAAAGCACAGCAGGTTAGGGGGGAGGACACGGGGTCGTGGTCATTGACCACGGCTCCGTGGTGGCAATCTGCAATTGAGGATTCACAGGTTTTTAGCTTTTGATTTGGGTTTTCGGGCTTATGTAGCACTAATGCTTAGTGCACTCAAGTCTACCGTGTACCTGTTTTGCTAAACACTACACCAAACATAACATAATACCAACATCCTAGTTTACCAAAGTTTAACATCCATCACCACAAACATAAAAAAAAGAAAATGCAGAAAATAAAAATTGTCTAGGAAAGTAAATTGTTTAACCATGGCACGCAGGCCAGAAATTGTTCATAGAGTGGAAAGGGTTAACCTGAAAAACCGCATCTGTCACCACACCATCCTGCCTCCGTCGCCTCAGCTCAATCCATATCCTCATCATCATCGCCCTCCTCATCACGATACACCATATGATTTTGGATGTATGTGATATCATCCTGCATAGCGGAGACGGTTAGCTCCATTGCTACGATCCGGGTAAAGGCGTTGCTAGCCATGTTGTACGTGTTTTGGGTACATAGTAGGTTTTCCTGCAAAAGATCATTTAAACTTTGAAAATTAGGAAACCCTCCTCCTTGAGAGGAGGAACCCGTATGGTAGACTTGATGTTGAGGAGGAGGACGGGTTGGGTCGGCATGTAGGACTAGGGCTTCTTCCGAGTTCCACACGTTTCCTCGGGAGATTTGGAAGCGGGCCGACCCGTCACCCATTTCTTGGATGATCCCCATTGAGCGGCATTGGGCTAAATCTACCTTCCCGAACCTTGGACCCCTATGGAATGATTTTGGCATGCTTTGGACATAAGTCTTGAAGAGGCGGTAGATCCATCCCCCGAAAAAGATTGGTGTCAGGGAGGAGGGCAACTGGTTTAGGTGCATGTTTCGGAGTAGTAGGTGGGCGACATCGAGAGGCACACGGTTGTGGATGCAATAAAGGACAGTAAGACCACGGAGGTTCACCACTCCCGAGCTATCACGCCTTTGACATAGGGAGTTGCTAAGGACCCGGTGGATGTAGCGGTAGAGGTGGTCCCGCAACTGAGAGCTCTTTTTGATGCTTGGATCATATGGCCCTTCTCCAATTTGAGCCCACGCCGTTTGGCATGTTGTTTGGGAGTTCACAGAGACCACCCGTGTACTCCTCATTAACTGATTCATCCTCGGTGAATAAACCCACATTCACCCCAAATTAGGCTATGGAGATAGAAAGTAACTTCCCAGCACATCGGAACTGAACTCCTTTTTCGTCAAACGACTTGAAGTTAGATTTAAACTTGAAAGAACTATAAAACTCCATGTTATATTCATAAACTGAATGGATTTTTGTGCCAAGAGCCACCCGGAGTGGTCCCGTGACTAGCATGTTGTACCAGTGCTGTTGCCCAACGGCTTCTTGAGTTTCATGACATGCTTTTTTCAGTGCTTCTTCTGGCCTAGTTTGGAGTATGTCATAGCGAGCTCGGTACTCCCATTCTGATTGTTTGAACTTTAAAAACTTGCTGGCCATTTCTGCAAAAGAGAACCACAAAACAAATAGCATGTTACGATAAAATTTCGGAAAAAAATGAAAACAAGGAGCTGGACACGGCCCCGTGGCCACTGGTCACACACCGTTTTCAGTAAGTTCCACAGGCCACGCCCCCGTGCTTGCTGCCCACGCCCCGTGGTCAGGCTTGTGTTACTTCAAATTTTCATTTTTCGTCCCAATTTTGAAAACTTGAAAATTTTTGGTTGAGTAGGGGCGGTTTCCCTGAAAATGAAACCCGAAGTGCCGTTTTTCCAAAAAGCAAACCATTTATGCCTATCAATTTTAACTTTTTCGGTTGAAAAAACAAAGGTTTATAGTTTATGCTTGAAATTAGGCAAATCTATGAACAATAATGGTTGATATATGTCACACCCCGACCGCGTTAAAACAATAATACTGCGGCTGAAACGTCGGGGAGTGAGGTGACAGAATTATTGTTTCAACAACCATGGCAAATAAAGTTATGTATTATTAATTATAATGTTTACATTGTCTTTGAGTTCAAACTAAATACAACATAAATAACTGTCTTTTAAGTCACTAAGGCCCGTGTCCGCCTAAGTGTAGCACAACCATCTTCATGCATTAGCACCTGATACACATGTAAAAATAGGTACGTCAACATAAAAATGCCTGTGAGATACATAGGTTTTGTTTGTGCAGGTTCATGACTTGTAGTTGAAAGAAGTGTTTAACGAAAATGTAGTCATGAACCTTGTAAAATATTTTCCTTTGTAAAATCATTTGAAAATCGATATGAAAATCAAATAATGATGAAAGGGTAATGCATGGTTAAATGAATAACCAAGTAAAAGTGATTTTGTATAAAAATGTGTACTTTGTAAAACATTGTCATGTTCTTGTATAAAATGTTTCATGTCTTGCCCAAGTGGTTTACATAACGCAACAATGTGAAATACAATAAAAGCACTTATATATAGGAAGTACCAGCGGCGTATCCACCATGCTTTTACCATATAACACATAGTCCCGTTACATAAATCACTTATCAATAATCAACCAAAATGTCTTGATCAATGTCAAAATGTTTATGTATAAACCATGTTTAATGTCATGTGTAACATGTATCATGTAAAATTAATGAAATGCATAGCAAGTAGGAAATCATCTACTTAAACTATGTAATGATATTAATGTGAAAACAAATGTCATGTATGGTGAATAACTAGAAGTTACTCAATCCCATAGTAAAAATGTACAAAACAAAGTGTTTGAATAAACCTAAGTTTAAATCAAATGTTATGTTTTGCAGAAAACAATGCTTTATGATTACAAACATTTATGCAGTAATGTTAATCGCATACATTCAAGCCTTGCGACTGTGGCGACAAACCCTTAAACAAATTAAAGGTTCATCTAAGTTATGTAGTCGGATTCTGTCATTCCCAACTTCCAAACAAACCTTGGAAGTCGGAAACGGGAGTTGTCAATTGCTATGGTACCATTACATAAGTCCGAGCGGCGTGATCAATGTTAATGAATGTATTATTGTCCCGATTGAACACACCAAATGTCATAACCAATGTAAGCATGCTATGAAAACCATGTACTAGGTATGCTAAGTAAACATACTTAGTAGAAAATGTCATGTAAAACAATTGTGCTAGCATGCTCAGTAAACATACATAGCAGAAATGTCATGTAAAACAATGTGCACATATGCTAAGTAAACATATGTAACAGATGTGTAATAAATCAATGTGCTAGCATGCTTAACATACTTAGCAAAACATAGTGAAAGCATGTACTAGATATGTACTAGGTGAAACTAGCATGTTTATGTCATAAAAGCATGTAAAGCACGAAAGTAACATGTATGTACATGTGTATCACCCCAAAATATTTGAAAGAGGTAAAAGAGGGGAACTATGTACTCACTTGGGATTGCTAATTAGTCTTGAGAATAAGACCAATTTAAGCTCCAAGTATCACGGAATCAACCGGCACCTAGTATAGGTAACTATGTTAATAATCGGCTCCTAAATCGGGAGATAGGATAGAATGAGGTTCTATAAATCAGATGAGTATTTAAACTCATATGGTATGATTTAATAGACCTTACGTTCTGATTTGGAAGTCTACCTAAGTGCTTTTGACCCGTTTCGACCCATTATGGTAGCATAAGCTACGAGAATGCGTCGTTTGCGTAAAACTATGTTCGGATGGTTAACTATGTGCTATGTCAAGTCTTACATGCCCAATTATCCCTAAACATGTTACTAATTCAGTTTACATGTCAAAAAATATGTTCACATAGTCAAAATACGGATTTATGTTTCAAAAGGGCATTTTGGTCATTTCCTATGGGCATACAAGCTAACTAGCAAATGACTAACCAATCCTAGGTGATCATAAGGTATAACCTCAGTGGTTATTCCCTATGCAATTATGATCATAAATCAAGCTTGGTCGGATCCTAATGATTGACCAATCGGGTCAGGTTCGAAAGTCTAAGCGGTTGTCTAGACCGCTTATCTTGCGACCCTAAACAAGCACTAAACTAATAGTGACGAGTTAAACATGTCAAAACATGTTTAACCTACTGATTTGGTATCAAAACAATGGGTTTTGATACCCGAAAATAGTTCCGTTGCAAAATGCGAGCTAAAACGCATTTTGACTGAAACTTTGACTCGTCACTATGCCTAGTTAATGTGGTAATCAGAAAGTATAATCACTAAGGATTATAACCATTGTGATTACAATCACATTCAAAGTTCAATTGAACTTTGACTTGACCAATTGACTGGTCAAACTGAAAGTCAAACACTGTTTGACTTTTTAAACTAGAAAGCAATAAAAAGAATGAAAGAGTGCTCACAATAGTCCTTGCTATCTTTTCTACAAAGAGGACAAGTCCCAAATCAGCTTGAGAGAGTTCCAAAGCAGATAAGAGAGGAGAAATGAGGGAATGAGCAAGGATTGAGTTGAATTGGTGTGGCTATTTATAGTTGTAGCAAAGCTACAAGATCATGCCAAGTTTTGTGTGGCCAACAAGCATGAAATCCAGGCCCTACATGTGTTAAAGACTGATTGGGAACCTTGGTGATCACACAAACTTGCCCAACACACAAGAATTTTGCATAAACAGCCCCTGAATTAGCAACAGATTGCTAAAAATGAATTTCTGGTCGCTGGGCTGTTCAGGTGCCCCGCGTAAGAGATGGGGGTGGGCTTACGCGCCCTGCCTGGGTTCCCCAGATCAGCAAAGTTTGATAATTTACAGTTTTGGTCCCTACATGCATTCGAGTCCATTTCAGCCCCTTTTGACCCCCGTTAAGCCATTTTCAAGGCTCTACAAGGTCAATAAAGTTTAGAGGTCTCAAAATATGCTTGGAACACTCTCGGATGTCGGCTCGTTTGGTCGTACGGTCGCGTTGTTTGTTAAATTACGACGAAACTCAAACGGTCGCGAAAACGAACCAAATTAAGCGACGAACGGTATATTTGCATGACGATCACTAAAATAAAAATATTTTAGTGTGTACAAAAATTTTGGATGTCCAGATGTGGCCAGAACGTAAGATATGCACGAAAATGCAAACTTACGTCGTTTTTTACACTTTTAGTCCCTGTAAGATCATATAAGCATGTTTTCGCACACCGAACCTATCAAAGCTTATTTCTAAGCCATGTTTAGGTTATATATGGTATGTTTAACTTATGATCAAGTTCTGGACTGTACGTTGTCTTACGAAACGGCAGACTTTTGCAAGTTGACGCAAATAGTCCCTGTGAGCGAATAAACTTGTTTTTGCCATACCAAACTTCTAAAACTTATTTCTAAGTTATGTAAAGGTTATTTAAGGTATGTTAAGTTTATGTTGCTGTTCTGGAGTGTTTGTCGCGTTAAACTGATTACATTTACGTATCAGTTTGCGTATAACTTCCCAGAAAGCGATATAGAGTTCAAAATCGATCAAAAACCAAATCGTGCATAATGTCAAACATAAATAACGAACATTGGGATCAAAACACACTGTTTTATTAATATTGTATTGTTCAAAGTCTGTAGAATGATTACATAAGCACAGATGTCACAATCTCCCCTACTTTAGGAAATTTCGTCCCGAAATTTATTTAGAGGAAACTTATGAAAACAATTGCGGATATTTCGTCTTCATCTGGTCCTCACGTTCCCAAGTAAACTCTGGGCCACGTTTGGATTCCCAGTGAACTTTGACTAAACGAATCCGTTTGTTCTTCAACTGTTTGAATGTACGGTCCACTATCTCCACAGGTTTCTCAACGAAGTGCATCGTTTCATCGATTTGGATTTCGTCGAGAGGAATATGAAGATCAGTGTCAGCTAAAAACTTTCACAAATTGGACATGCGAACAGTCGGATGAATATTTCCAAGTTCAGGAGGTAGCTCAAGTCTGTAGGCTACTTTTCCGATTCTTTCAACGATCTTGAATGGTCCAACATAACGTGGTGCAAGTTTTCCTTTCTTTCCAAATCTCACCACTCCTTTCCAAGGCGACACCTTGAGTAGGACATGGTCTCTGACTTGAAATTCTAAAGGCTTGCGTCCTAAATCTGCATAACTCTTTTGACGGCATCTAGCTGTCACAAGATTATCGCGAACCTTCTTGACTTTATCTGTAGTCTCTAGAATGAGTTCAGGTCCAGTAAGCTGAGCTTCACCTATCTCATTCCAGCAGACCGGTGAATGACATTTTCGACCGTATAAAGTTTCGAAAGGAGCCATTTTGATGCTCGTGTGATAACTATTGTTGTAGGAGAATTCGATCAATTGTAGATGCGAATCCCAACTACCACCAAAATCGATCACACATGCTCTAAGCATATCCTCTAGTGTTTGGATTGTTTTCTCAGATTGACCATCTGTTTGCGGATGGTACGCTGTGCTCAAGTGAAGTTGAGTACCCATGGCAGATTGCATGGTTCTCCAAAAGCGAGACGAGAATCAAGCATCTCTGTCAGATATAATGTTCAAAGGAACACCATGTCGAGATACAATCTCATCAACATATATCTTGGCAAGCTCGTCAGCAGATAGATTCTCACGGATTGGTAAGAAATGTGGTGATTTTGTAAGACGATCAACAAACCCAAATGGCGTCATGACCACTTTTAGTGCGCGGTAACTTGGTAATGAGATCCATTGAAATGTTTTCCCATTTCCAAACTGGAATCTCTGGTTGCTCCAGTAATCCAGAGGGATGTTGATGTTCTGCCTTAACCTTAAGACAAGTAAGGCATTTTGAAACATATAAGGCAATGTCTTTCTTCATACCCGGCCACCAATACTAGGTTCGAAGATCCTTATACATTTTGTCTGCACCAGGATGAATAGAATAACGCGACTTATGAGCTTCATCCATAAGCAAGGTGGGAAGATTGTCTATACTTGGGACCCATAAATGGCCCATGAAATAGAATATTCCAAAGTCTCTCAGTTCAAGCTCAGGATTTGTATGATACGGTAATTCTTTACCCATCAAGTCTTGTGTAACACAAGTATGTTGAGCCTGAGAAATGTGGGTTTGAATATCAGATCGAACCTGAACACAATGAAGCTTGACACGTTCCTTACGACTTAATGCGTCAGCCACGACATTCGCCTCTCCAGGATGGTAGCGAATTTCGTAATCGTAGTCGTTTAGGAGTTCAATCCAACGTCGTTGCCTCATGTTTAGTTCTTTCTGATTGAAGATGTGCTGGAGACTCTTGTGGTCAGTAAACACTACGCAATTGGTACCGTAAAGGTAGTGTCTCCAGATTTTGAGGGCAAAAACTACTGCACCTAACTCAAGATCATGAGTGGTGTAGTTCTTCTCATACTTTTAGCTGTCTTGATGCATAGGCTATAACTTTGTTTCTTTGCATAAGAACGCAGCCAAGACCTAAGTTGGTTGCATCACAGTACACAACAAAATCATCATTACCCTCGGGCAAAGTTAGAATAGGTGCATCACAGAGTTTCTATTTCAAGGTCTGGAAAGCTTCTTCCTGTTTGAATCCCCATTCAAAAGGTTTCTTCTTTTGAGTTAAAGCAGTGAGAGGAACCGCAATCTTGGAGAAGTTTTCAATGAAACGGCGGTAATAACCCGCTAGACCAAGAAATGAACAAACTTCGGTAGGAGTAGTAGGTGTTTCCCAATCCTTAATCACACTGATTTTGGCGGGATCTACATGAATACCTTGTTCGTTAACTATGTGCCCCAAAAATTGAACTTCCTTAAGCCAAAATTCGCACTTGGAGAATTTGGCGAAAAGTTGCTCTTTCTTTAGGAGTTCCATTGTAAGACGGAGATGCTGTTCATGATCAGCTCAAGTCTTAGAATAGATCAAAATTGTAGGATCGTTGTTGGACCCAAACGAGTCAATCAGAAGAGCTTTAAATCTGATTCAAAGGCGGAATCAGTGAAACGGACGTGAAAACAGCTTGATACTCTTAAATCTGTCACTTTGATTGATTATAACACTAATTACAACCTGAACAGATTTCGGCAGCACTTCGTTACAAATCCTGAAGTCTTACCAAATGAAATGACAAGTGCCCTATATATAGTGGTGGAGGTTTCTCTTGAAGCGGACCATGACAAGTTCAAATGAAACCTGTTTGATCTGGTTTCCCTTGAACATGTCACATGTCACTTTCAAAGGGAACCTCATGTAAACCCACTAAACTTTGTTTCTTGCACCTCGGACACCGATAATCCTATCCTATTCTATTACATGATACAAGACAAAGTCAATAGACGTATTGAACTAACAAAAAATGTCATCAATGAAAACGATGATGAACTTGTCCAAATAAGGCTTACAAACCCTATTCATCAAGTCCAAGAAAACAGCAGGAGCATTTGTTAAACCGAAGGGCATAACAGTGAACTCATAATGACCATATCTCGTACGAAAAGTTGTCTTGGGAATATCTTCCTCAAGAACTCGAAGTTGATGATACCCAGAACGTAGATCAATCTTTGAAAAGCAAGTAGCTCCCTGTAGCTGATCAAAGAGATCGTCAATGCGAGGTAGGGGATATCGATTCTTGAGGGTAAGCTTATTAAGCTCACGGTAATCGATACACATCCTGAAAGATCCATCTTTCTTTTTCACAAATAGGACAGGAGCGCCCCAAGGGGAAAAGCTTGGACGGATGAATCCTTTATCAGAAAGCTCCTGAAGCTGCTTAGATAACTCTTGCATCTCAGACGGTGTAAGACGGTAAGGTGACTTAGCAATGGGATTTGCACCAGGTATAAGATCAATTCGAAACTCAACTTGGCGCTTAGGGGGTAATCCAGATAAGTCTTCAGGAAATACCTCAGGATAATCCCGAACAACAGGGATGTCTTGGGTAGTCTTACCCTTGCCTTTATCCTCTACAACATGTGCCAAGAAAGCGACATATTTCTTTCGTAGGTATTTTTGGGCTTGGGTATAAGACATGAGTTTAACGGGTTTCTCCCCACGAACTTCTAAGATCTCACCAGTCGAAATCGGAATACGGACAATCTTCTCAAAGCAAACCACCTCAGCATGGTACTTCGATAACCAATCCATTCCTACTATAACATCAAAGCTCCCGAGTTGCATCGGTGTGAGGTCAATAGGAAAAAGATGATTATTAAGGTTTAACTGGCAATCTCGAAGAACGGAATCGAGTACAACGGGTTCACCACTAGCTACCTCTACTGTCAAGGGCTTTCCTAGTTTTGTTCTAGTCATCGCAAGCAAAGGCTCAAAAGCCAAGGACACAAAACTCTTATCGGCACCCGAATCAAATAGAACAGAAGCAGGATGGTTGTTAACAAGGAACGTACCATTCACCACTTTGTTATCTGCACGTGCCTCATTTGAATTCAAATTAAAAGCTCTACCACGAGCCGGTGCCTGATTTACATTTGCCAACCTCGGGCAGTTGTTTCTGTAGTGGGTCAGATCCCCACAATTGTAACACGAACTAGGCGGAAAGTGAGGTCATGCAGGATTCAGGCCAGGGTTTTGCACAGCTTGGTTTTGAGCTGCCTGATTTTGGTTAGGAGCAAAACAGCAGGTATATGCAAGATGACCAGATTTGCCACAATTCGTGAAATGCGGCATTGCAACTGTGGCTGGTGGTGGCTGTTACATCTGTTGCACAGAGGTGCATTTCCTGCATACTGCTTCTTGGCAGCAGGTTGTGCAGCCTGATTCTGTGCTGCCTGATTAGGAGCAGCCTGATTAGTCTGATCAGTGATAGCGAAATTCTTGGAAGCCTTACGCTTCCTTGATTTCTTTGAAGACTCAGCAGCCTTCTTGCCCTTATTCTCAGTGGCGCTATCAGACTGTTTCTGCTTCTTGTCACCTTTTCTGTGGAGTTTCCCTTTTTTGACTTGCGATTCAGTTAGGGTTGCAGCTAGCTCAATGGCCTGTGGGACGGTAGTAGGGTTGCTGCCAGTGACAATATCCTGAACAGGATCTGGCAAACCGTCTATGTATTTCTCAATAGCCTTATCCAAAGGCGTGACCATAGTAGGACAGAGCAAGCTTAACTCCTCGTATCTATCAGTATATGCCCGGTGTTCACCACTGTCTTGCTTCAAGTCATGGATCTCATTTTCAAGTGCCCTCTGCTCGTGACGAGGACAAAATTCTCACATCATGAGAGCTCTAAGTTCCTCCCATGTCTGACCCAAAGCAACATCAGCACCTCTATCTCTCATTACCCCATTCCACCAGGTAAGAGCCCTCTTTTGGAACACACTTGAAGCAAACTCGACCTTACAATTGTTCGGACACTGAACATGGCGAAATGTGCTCTCAAGACTCTTAAACCACTGTAGGAGCCCAGTTGCCCCTTCAGATGTGACAACTGGCCCAAACCGGTAATTTCCGTACACATTAATTATTATTTAATGACTGCAATTATGTGCTTAATTGTCAGCCATGTCTGATTTCCTACTAAACAAGTGAATTCATGCACGTTGTATACTACAAAATATTGCTTTATGCATAAACGAGAGCGTTGCGTCAAAAATACTAGTAAACTCACCGGTAAGGCACACTGTGTCAACAGAACTGCAGAAAGCAGTCAGACAATAAAAATTGGAGCCTAGGTGTAGGTCCGACAACAAGAATGCATTAAAACCCAAGAGTACATACAAGGGTTTAATATATATGCAATGCGAAAGCAAAATTAAGCACTAAAAAGCACCCGAAACGCACTTTAAGTGCAGAATTTATATAATTCAGCAATAATTCAGCATTTAGACATATGAATATTTTGCAGAAATGTCGTTTTATTATCCAGAATATTTCCCTAAGTGTTGGGAATCGATAGTGTTACAAAAAGATACTTATTAAGCACTAAAAGGTGCAATTTAGCACTTTAACGAATCGGTATGCAACCGAACAACCGGACTATACCCAGAACATGAAAATATTGCCATTAACATTATTTCCCTTTTTCTGAGCCAGTTAGGGTCCCTAAATACCCTAACACCCGTCATAACACACTATGCACTACTAACCAGGTTAAGCACTTAACTAACTTACTTAACCTAACTAAATGACCTAACTAATGGTTGGGATCGGACTAAGACCCCCCCCCCCTTCACTAACCGTCCCCAACTAGAGGGGGGACATACCTTGTCCTCTAAATTATTATTATAATCCTCTTGTTTAATATCTAGGTGGCATAAGAACCCTTGGATAATGACCATTTTATTTGTCTATAAGTTCTAACCATAACACATTATCACTTTCATCACAAACTCAACAACACCCACACTCTCTCTCCCTCTCTACTACTCACGGCCGAACTCCCCTATCCATCCATCAATTTTTCGAGTTTTGATCTTGCCATTCCAAGCTTAAACAAGTGTTAAGGATCACCTACAAGGAAGCTTGGTGCAATCGGAAGGCGAAGGACCTCACTCTATTGCTTTTATCCACTCATTTTGTGTCTAGATTCTTCCCTAGCCTCGAGCTAGTAGTAAGTTGCTTGAATCACCTACTCGAACTATATTGAAGTGGTTAAAATTTTATGTAACGGCTAAAACTCGTAAACATACAAGTTGATACATAAAAGTCTACTAAAAATGCTAGTAATGGTGGTTAAAAGCTTGAATGTTGTGTAAGTCTTGTAGTATTTGATTTGTGTGGTTATTTAGGCCCGATCTATGTTGTGGTAGCTCGGATCGTCATTTAACCCGGGTGGTCATGATCATGGATCATGACATAAGGTTGTTTTGGAAGTAACAAGGGTTAAATGATGAAACTCTACCACACACATATCATGAACTTGTGTAAAAGCGATTTTGTTTGTGAAATAGGGTTTAAAACTAGTAGATCTACGTATCTACAAGCGGTACTTTCAAAGGACCAAGTGTCTAAGAAATCATATTTTCTAAAGCCGGATCTCACATGAAAAAGAATGATTTTAGCAAACACACGAGTGTGTAAACACTTGTGTAACACAAAGTTTCGACAAAATAACTATTTTTGTAAATGTTGACCGGAAGTTGTAAAGATGTAACTTCTTTAAAAACGAGACTTTCAAGAAACGAATTTGATCTATACAAAGATCCACTAAAAATAATGGAAAGATACTACCTATTTTGGAAAAACCACAAGTTCATGTATATCTGCGATTATATCTATTTTAACTAGTTGCATATTGTTTATTGTTGAATGAGGAAATTGTTGACGATTTAAAAGAAAATAAACACATGTTTTGAAAACATGGGAAACCTCCATTTTTAGGGGAAACTCTGTCAAAATTTTTATAAATTTTGACACTTAGAAAAATATAAGTTTTTGAGAAACTTATTCCCTAAAAATGTGTTTAAAAGTAGTACCAAGGTTTCCCTAATTTTTGGTGATAAGAAATGAGGATTTCTTCAAGAATAAAAATGGATATAAGTATGTATATTTTTGAGAGAAAAATATATATTATTTTATCACCAACTTTTGTGCTAAGTGTGTATAGTATGTGTTATACGTGCTAGAGTATTAAGACATAAAAATACACTAAATACTCATGAGGAGTATAAACATAAAAATACACATACAAAATACAAGATACATAATTCAGGTGCGAAGTGCAAAACACAAAAGACTTATATTTATTTTAGAGGAAATAATATAAGTAAGATACGTAGTTAAAAATATGAAATATTTTTAACACAACAATACAAATACAAAAGAGAGTGACTGTACTTGTGCGACGCAAGTCTAGTGACTAACGTTAAGAAAACGCGTATAGGTTACGACGTTAATTAAGCAAATCCGGTGAAGTTTACGACGCACAGGAACACAAAGTTGTGAGTTCATGCTCCCCCTTTTCTCTTAACTGTTTTCAGTTTTATAACTTCGGGGGTGAAATACATGTTACAAATATTACAATGTTTACAAATGGTATGATGGATACAAGAATGATACGAGAAATCGTGTCACAAATAGGGTACCATAAGCACCATTAATCGTCTACATACTTAGACCGCAGAACAAAAGGTTAGATCTAATGGGTTCCGGGCAGCCCCACTCTTGGCCACTCTTTTACCAAGCAGTGTTTTTGTGTCTCAGTCGTAAATCGACTACAGAAAAATGCCTATGGTTTGGTGACTTCCTATGTCGTGTCACATGTTAATGGCTTTGCAACCCATTAACACTTGATACATACAGAAATATTTGATTTATACATGAGTACGTGGTGTACACAAAAGACTTGATTTATACAAAATACAAATTATGTTTTCATACAAAGTATACAAACGTGAACTACAAAAATTGCATGAATTCACACCAACTTTATGTTGACGTTTTTCCAAAACTCACATGTATTTCAGGTAACTAGGATGGATGTGCGCGTGGTCTTACTCATGCTCGTGGATGACGCTTTGTCTATCTTTAAATAAAGTTGTGACTTTTAAGACAATAAGTTATCTCGTGTTGTAAACACTTGACATATGTTTTCAGTAATGTAATATTTGAAGATATTTTTGAGCATGTAGTATGTTTACTCTTTGTATGCAATGAGAACCTTTCATGATCACACCTCGTGCTTCCGCCGCAGAAAGGGGTGTGACAGATTGGTATCAGAGCTGCGATTGTAGTGAACCAGGATTCCTTCTCGAGTCTAGTCTACAATCTCTAGGATCCTTTCACGAAAACAATTTTCAAAGAGTTTTCATTGCATAAAACGTCCCGCGACATCCACTACCTGAAACTGTCTACATGAGTCTAGAAAAGACACTACGAGACTTAGAGTGCACTTGAGTAGCACTTGTCGTTGACTAGAAATTACTTGCAATTATGTGTGATAATTAGCATGTACTAGAAGTAGAATGTCACAAGTATACGTGATTTTATCTAAAAGCGATGGCCCATCTGAAGGAAGAAATACGAGGACGAAACGAACTGTGCGGACTGTGCAAGGAGTTACGTAATTATGGATGCATACATAATTATGGAATTCAGTGCACAAAAATCACAGCAAGTCTTGTCACATAAAGATTCCCTCAGTGCAAGCCTACTAAGTACTCTGCTAGAGTAATAATTGTTTGACGTCACTTATGTGGTATATGCCTGTGTATATATTTACTACAACTGTCTAGTATGACGATATCAAACAAATGCCTAAACCTATTGGGTTGTGCTCGTCAGAACATGGCACCCAGAAGAGCTGTGAACGCTCGTGACCAACCTCCTCCTCCCCCACTGCCAAAAACTGCTGAAGAGCTGAACGCTCTACTGGAAGAAAGGATCTCCGCTGCTATCGCCCAGTACGAGGCGAACCGTACTCAAGACAGTGGAGGACCAAGCAACGCTAGGCGTAATGGGAATGGAGATTCGTCTAGAGGAAACGCAGCTCAAGGCTGCACTTTCAAGCAGTTCCTCGACTGCAAGCCGATGAACTATGATGGCACAGGAGGTGCAGTAGCATTTGTGCGCTGGACGGAGAAGACTGAAGCTACCTTCCGCATGAGCAAGTGTACCGCGGATCAACAAGTCACCTTTGCTACTGGGTTATTTGTCGATGAAGCTCTGACTTGGTGGAACCTGCAAGTCCAAACCTTGGGCGATGATGCCGCATATGACCTAACTTGGGATGAACTGAAGGAAAGAATGAGAGAGAAGTACTGCTCTCGTGCTGAACTCCAAAGGCTGGAGACGGAGTTCTGGCACTTGACCATGGAGGGTGCTGACATTAATGGTTATACTCGAAGGTTCCACGATCTGTCCAGAGTGCTTCCCTACATGGTGACTCCCGAATTCAAGCATGTTGAACGTTACATTTGGGGACTGGCCTCAGAGTTTCGGGGCATGGTGACGTCGGCCAAACCACAAACAATCACCGAGGCTGTAACTTTGGCTGTCAGCCTTACTGAAAATTGTGTTCGAATGAAGACGCTATCACTGAACCCAACAGAAAATGCCGAGACGCATGCTGAGTCGTCTGGCGACAAGAAAAGGAAATATGAAAACTTGAATCAAGCAACTCGTAACAACAAAGGTTCCAACAAGAAGCGTGACCCTAACCCGCCTCAAGGGGCGAAATCTCTTGCAGCTATGAACGACGCACCAGCAAGGGGATACCGGGGCACCTTGCCCAAATGCCATCGGTGTAAACACCATCACGAGGGAGCTTGTCGCATCTCAAAGTGTGACAAGTGTGGAAAGTTGGGTCACCGCACTGAAGACTGCTGGAGTAAGAGGAACGGGAATGGAAATCGTAATGGGGCTGATGATAGGAACAATGGTGGAAATGGAAACGGTGCTGGTAACGGGAATGGGCGAAACCAAGGATGCTTCAGATGTGGAAGCAAAGATCATTTCATGAAGGATTGCCCAGAAGGAAACAATGCTCAGGCCCGAGCATTTGTGATTGGAGCAAGGGACGCACGCGAGGACCCTAATGTGGTCAACGGTACGTTCCTCATTAACAATCACTTTGCATCCATATTATTCGACACTGGCGCCGATTATAGCTTCATGTCTGTGGAATTTAAACGCATACTTGGAATAGAATCTAGTAGATTAGAAATTCCTTATTCCATAGAACTAGCCAATGGTAAACTTGTTGAATCGAGCGAAGTTGTCAGAGGCTGCACACTAGAACTTGGCGATCGAAATTTTAGCATCGACCTCTTACCTATTCAATTGGGTAGCTTCGATGTAGTAGTCGGAATGGACTGGTTGTCCAAGAACAAAGCTGAAGTTATTTGTCATGAGAAAATCATTCGCATCCCTTTAGCGAATGGTGAAACTCTCATCGTGCATGGAGAAAGACGAAACACGCCTCTACGAATCATCAGTTGTATGAAGGCACAGAAGTGCTTGAGGAAAGGATGTCTCGCTTTCCTAGCACACGTTGTAGATAAGAAGGCTGTGGAGCCAAAACTCGAAGACATTCCTGTGGTGAAGGAATTTCCTGATGTGTTCCCTGAAGATCTGCCAGGACTACCTCCGCAACGACAAGTCAAATTCCACATAGACTTGGTTCCAGGAGCCGCTCCTGTAGCCAAGGCACCCTATCGACTTGCGCCATCCGAAATGCAAGAATTATCTACACAACTTCAGGAGTTGTTGGATAAAGGATTCATAAGGCCAAGCTTCTCACCCTGGGGAGCTCCAGTATTATTCGTGAAGAAGAAGGATGGATCACTGCGGATGTGTATCGATTACGGGGAACTGAACAAGCTCACAATCAAGATTCGGTATCCGCTACCGAGGATTGATGACTTGTTTGATTAACTGCAAGGATCAAGCTACTATTCCAAGATCGACCTTCGATCTGGATACCATCAGCTGCGAATCCAAGATGAAAGCGTGCCAAAGACTGCATTCAGAACACGCTATGGGCACTACGAATTTCTTGTGATGCCATTTGGATTGACGAACGCGCCAGCGGTCTTTATGGATCTGATGAACCGCGTATGTAAACCATATCTCGATAAATTCGTGATTGTGTTTATCGATGATATCCTGATTTACTCGCGAACGAAAGAAGAACATGAGCAACATCTCAGAACCATCTTGGAACTACTGAAGAAAGAGAAACTTTATGCAAAGTTCTCGAAATGCGAATTCTGGATTCGCGAAGTACAATTTCTGGGTCACGTGGTGAATGAGAAGGGCATTCATGTAGACCCGTCCAAGATAGAAGCGATAAAGAATTGGGAAACTCCCAAGACCCCAACTGAAGTTCGCCAATTTTTGGGCTTAGCGGGCTATTACCAACGATTCATCGAGAATTTCTCAAAAATAGCTCAACCGCTAACGACCCTTACGCAGAAGGACAGGAAATACGACTGGGGTCACAAACAAGAAGAAGCCTTTCAGCTACTTAAGAACAAGCTCTGCGATGCACCGATACTATCGTTACCCGAAGGCACTGAAGACTTCGTGGTATACTGCGACGCCTCACGACAAGGCTTGGGTTGCGTGCTCATGCAACGCCAAAAAGTCATCGCTTATGCTTCAAGACAACTGAAGGTTCACGAGAGAAATTATACCACTCACGACCTAGAGCTGGGTGCAGTGGTATTCGCCTTGAAGATTTGGCGACATTACTTATATGGTACTCGATGTACAATCTTCACAGATCACAAAAGCTTACAACACATATTTGATCAGAAGGAATTGAATATGCGCCAGCGACGTTGGGTTGAGCTGCTAAATGATTATGACTGTGAGATTAAGTACCATCCTGGAAAGGCGAACGTTGTAGCGGACGCGTTGAGCCGAAAAGAAAGGGTTAAGACCCTAAGGGTTCGAGCATTGGAAATGACGATTCGAACGAACCTCACTGCACGCATTCGAGATGCACAACAAGAAGCTCTTAAAGGAGAGAACTGTAAAGCTGAATACCTACGGGGTATGCTTAAATACATGGCGCCAAATGAAGAGGGAGCCTTATACTTTAAAAAGCGCATTTGGGTTCCGCTCTATGGTGGCCTACGAGAAGTCATCCTTGATGAAGCGCACAAGTCAAGATACTCAAACCACCCAGGGTCGGACAAGATGTATCAAGACTTGAAGGAATATTATTGGTGGCCGAGACTCAAAAGCGACGTTGCTGTCTATGTTGGAAAATGCCTAACCTGTGCTAAGGTTAAGGCAGTATATCAGAAACCATCCGGCCTACTACAACAACCAGAGATTCCCGTGTGGAAGTGGGAACAAATCTCGATGGACTTCATAACGAAATTACCCAGGACCCCGAGAGGGCACGATATGATATGGGTAATAGTTGATCGATTGACGAAGTCTGCGCATTTCCTACCAATCCGAGAGAAGGATAGCACTGGAATGCTTGTAGAGATATACTTAAGAGAAATTGTGGCACGTCATGGAGTGCCAATCTCAATCATTTCAGACAGAGATGGACGCTTTGTCTCAAGAATATGGCAATCATTTCAGGAAGCCTTCGTATCTCAGTTAGATCTGAGCACGGCATTCCATCCGCAAACAGACGGCCAGAGCGAACGGACTATACAAACGTTAGAAGATATGCTTCGTGCATGTGTCATGGATCTAGGCGGCAGCTGGGATACTCATTTACCTTTAGTTGATTTTTCCTACAATAACAGTTATCATACGAGCATTAAAGCCGCGCCGTTCGAAGCTCTGTATGGCCGCAAATGCCGATCACCCTTATGTTGGGCAGATGCCGGAGATAAACATATGGTTGGTCCTGAACTTGTACAAGAGACAACCGACAAGATTGCGCAGATCCGAGAGCGCATTAAGGCGGCTCGAGAGCGACAAAAGAGCTACGCTGATCCGAATAGAAAATCGGTAGAATTCAAGGTGGGAGACAAAGTGTTGTTAAAAGTCTCACCATGGAAGGGCGTAGTCAGATTTGGAAAGCGTGGAAAGCTGAATCCACGATATATCGGACCATTCAGAATACTGAAGAGAATTGGTACCGTGGCATACAAGTTGGAGTTACCGGAAGAACTTAACGGAGTACATGATACGTTTCATGTATCCAACCTGAAGAAGAGTCCAACACAAGAAAACGTGATCATCCCGATGGATGAAGTGAATATTGATGAAGCCCTCCGATTTACAGAGCAACCCGTTGAGGTTACCGACTGGAAAGTCAACAAGACCAGGAGGAGCAGCGTGAAACTTGTCAAAGTACGTTGGAGCTCTAAGCACGGACCCGAGTACACATGGGAACGTGAAGACCAGTTCAAAAAAAAGTATCCCCACCTATTCAAGAAGACTCAGCGAGAGTTAGTTCAGCCTGAATTTCGGGACGAAATTCTTTTAACGGGGGGAGACTGTGACAACTGGCCCAAACCGGTAATTTCCGTACACATTAATTATTATTTAATGACTGCAATTATGTGCTTAATTGTCAGCCATGTCTGATTTCCTACTAAACAAGTGAATTCATGCACGTTGTATACTACAAAATATTGCTTTATGCATAAACGAGAGCGTTGCGTCAAAAATACTAGTAAACTCACCGGTAAGGCACACTGTGTCAACAGAACTGCAGAAAGCAGTCAGACAATAAAAATTGGAGCCTAGGTGTAGGTCCGACAACAAGAATGCATTAAAACCCAAGAGTACATACAAGGGTTTAATATATATGCAATGCGAAAGCAAAATTAAGCACTAAAAAGCACCCGAAACGCACTTTAAGTGCAGAATTTATATAATTCAGCAATAATTCAGCATTTAGACATATGAATATTTTGCAGAAATGTCGTTTTATTATCCAGAATATTTCCCTAAGTGTTGGGAATCGATAGTGTTACAAAAAGATACTTATTAAGCACTAAAAGGTGCAATTTAGCACTTTAACGAATCGGTATGCAACCGAACAACCGGACTATACCCGGAACATGAAAATATTGCCATTAACATTATTTCCCTTTTTCTGAGCCAGTTAGGGTCCCTGAATACCCTAACACCCGTCATAACACACTATGCACTACTAACCAGGTTAAGCACTTAACTAACTTACTTAACCTAACTAAATGACCTAACTAATGGTTGGGATCGGACTAGGACCCCCCCCCCCTTCACTAACCGTCCCCAACTAGAGGGGGGACATACCTTGTCCTCTAAATTATTATTATAATCCTCTTGTTTAATATCTAGGTGGCATAAGAACCCTTGGATAATGACCATTTTATTTGTCTATAAGTTCTAACCATAACACATTATCACTTTCATCACAAACTCAACAACACCCACACTCTCTCTCCCTCTCTACTACTCACGGCCGAACTCCCCTATCCATCCATCAATTTTTCGAGTTTTGATCTTGCCATTCCAAGCTTACACAAGTGTTAAGGATCACCTACAAGGAAGCTTGGTGCAATCGGAAGGCGAAGGACCTCACTCTATTGCTTTTATCCACTCATTTTGTGTCTAGATTCTTCCCTAGCCTCGAGCTAGTAGTAAGTTGCTTGAATCACCTACTCGAACTATATTGAAGTGGTTAAAATGTTATGTAATGGCTAAAACTCGTAAACATACAAGTTGATACATAAAAGTCTACTAAAAATGCTAGTAATGGTGGTTAAAAGCTTGAATGTTGTGTAAATCTTGGAGTATTTGATTTGTGTGGTTATTTAGGCCCGATCTATGTTGTGGTAGCTCGGATCGTCATTTAACCCAGGTGGTCATGATCATGGATCATGACATAAGGTTGTTTTGGAAGTAACAAGGGTTAAATGATGAAACTCTACCACACACATATCATGAACTTGTGTAAAAGCGATTTTGTTTGTGAAATAGGGTTTAAAACTAGTAGATCTACGTATCTACAAGCGGTACTTTCAAAGGACCAAGTGTCTAAGAAATCATATTTTCTAAAGCCGGATCTCACATGAAAAAGAATGATTTTAGCAAACACACGAGTGTGTAAACACTTGTGTAACACAAAGTTTCGACAAAATAACTATTTTTGTAAATGTTGACCGGAAGTTGTAAAGATGTAACTTCTTTAAAAACGAGACTTTCAAGAAACGAATTTGATCTATACAAAGATCCACTAAAAATAATGGAAAGATACTACCTGTTTTGGAAAAACCACAAGTTCATGTATATCTGCGATTATATCTATTTTAACTAGTTGCATATTGTTTATTGTTGATGATTTAAAAGAAAATAAACACATGTTTTGAAAACATGGGAAACCTCCATTTTTAGGGGAAACTCTGTCAAAATTTTTATAAATTTTGACACTTAGAAAAATATAAGTTTTTGAGAAACTTATTCCCTAAAAATGTGTTTAAAAGTAGTACCAAGGTTTCCCTAATTTTTGGTGATAAGAAATGAGGATTTCTTCAAGAATAAAAATGGATATAAGTATGTATATTTTTGAGAGAAAAATATATATTATTTTATCACCAACTTTTGTGCTAAGTGTGTATAGTATGTGTTATACGTGCTAGAGTATTAAGACATAAAAATACACTAAATACTCATGAGGAGTATAAACATAAAAATACACATACAAAATACAAGATACATAATTCAGGTGCGAAGTGCAAAACACAAAAGACTTATATTTATTTTAGAGGAAATAATATAAGTAAGATACGTAGTTAAAAATATGAAATATTTTTAACACAACAATACAAATACAAAAGAGAGTGACTGTACTTGTGCGACGCAAGTCTAGTGACTAACGTTAAGAAAACGCGTATAGGTTACGACGTTAATTAAGCAAATCCGGTGAAGTTTACGACGCACAGGAACACAAAGTTGTGAGTTCATGCTCCCCCTTTTCTCTTAACTGTTTTCAGTTTTATAACTTCGGGGGTGAAATACATGTTACAAATATTACAATGTTTACAAATGGTATGATGGATACAAGAATGATACGAGAAATCGTGTCACGAATAGGGTACCATAAGCACCATTAATCGTGTACATACTTAGACCGCAGAACAAAAGGTTAGATCTAATGGGTTCCGGGCAGCCCCACTCTTGGCCACTCTTTTACCAAGCAGTGTTTTTGTGTCTCAGTTGTAAATCGACTACAGAAAAATGCCTATGGTTTGGTGACTTCCTATGTCGTGTCACATGTTAATGGCTTTGCAACCCATTAACACTTGATACATACAGAAATATTTGATTTATACATGAGTACGTGGTGTACACAAAAGACTTGATTTATACAAAATACAAATTATGTTTTCATACAAAGTATACAAACGTGAACTACAAAAATTGCATGAATTCACACCAACTTTATGTTGACGTTTTTCCAAAACTCACATGTATTTCAGGTAACTAGGATGGATGTGCGCGTGGTCTTACTCATGCTCATGGATGACGCTTTGTCTATCTTTAAATAAAGTTGTGACTTTTAAGACAATATGTTATCTCGTGTTGTAAACACTTGACATATGTTTTCAGTAATGTAATATTTGAAGATATTTTTGAGCATGTAGTATGTTTACTCTTCGTATGCAATGAGAACCTTTCATGATCACACCTCGTGCTTCCGCCGCAGAAAGGGGTGTGACATCAGAACCACTAAACTTGAGCGGTTTAGCCGAGTTAAAACTTTTGAAATTGCACGGAGCATTATTGTTATTGTTGGCTTGGTTCCATTGAGCAATGAGATTGGGGAACGCAGCAGCCATTTGCTGCGCGATGATTTCTGCCAGTTCAACATTTGGTAATGGATTTGCGCGTCGAGGAGGCATTCTAAAAGAGGAAACATGAGAGAAAACGAGTGAGATGATGTGATGAAAATGAGATGTCATAAATATCGACAAATGTAAGGATGGTGGTCATTTGTTTGTTACCACAAAGCAAACAAACGACACAGTGACAAATCAAAGTAAATGGGTCATAATAATGTATCGCCGAAGACATGCTCTCCTATAAGTGAACACTCACCCCAAGAGTTCCCAGGTAACAGTGACTGGTCCGATACTGCGGATTTGTACGAACACTCTAGCGTTAGACAGAAAACTCAGGGTACAGGCATTCACTCTTCCAGTTTGCACGTGTTCACATTATTTAGACCAAAACTTTGACGAGATTTTGAAAATTCAAAAGGCACAAAGCCAAAAGAAATAATCTAAGGATAGACGATTGTTTTCAAAATCATTTTGGAAAGTTGTGTTCATGTTTTGGTAATCACCTAAGGATAGGTGACGGGTATTGTTTTAAGATCCAAACACAAGAGAACTTGTGTTAGGTTCCTAGAAAGTTATAGTCTAGGTCAAAGCATTATTAATAACCTAATTCCCTATAACCATTGGCTCTGATACCAACTCTTCTGTCACACCTCGACCGCGTTAAAACAACAAAACCGCGGCGGAAACGTCGGGGAGTGAGGTGACAGAATTATTGTTTCAACAACCATGGCAAATAAAGTTATGTATTATTAATTATAATGTTTACATTGTCTTTGAGTTCAAACTAAATATAACATAAATAACTGTCTTTTAAGTCACTAAGGCCCGTGTCCGCCTAAGTGTAGCACAACCATCTTCATGCATTAGCACATGATACACATGTAAAAATAGGTACGTCAGCATAAAAATGCCTGTGAGATACATAGGTTTTGTTTTTGCAGGTTCATGACTTGTAGTTGAAAGAAGTGTTTAACGAAAATGTAGTCATGAACCTTGTAAAATATTTTCCTTTGTAAAATCATTTGAAAATCGATATGAAAATCAAATAATGATGAAAGGATAATGCATGGTTAAATGAATAACCAAGTAAAAGTGATTTTGTATAAAAATGTGTACTTTGTAAAACAATGTCATGTTCTTGTATAAAATGTTTCATGTCTTGCCCAAGTGGTTTACATAACGCAACAATGTGAAATACAATAAAAGCACTTATATATAGGAAGTACCAGCGGCGTATCCACCATGCTTTTACCATATAACACATAGTCCCGTTACATAAATCACTTATCAATAATCAACCAAAATGTCTTGATCAATGTCAAAATGTTTATGTATAAACCATGTTTAATGTCATGTGTAACATGTATCATGTAAAATTAATGAAATGCATAGCAAGTAGGAAATCATCTACTTAAACTATGTAATGATATTAATGTGAAAACAAATGTCATGTATGGTGAATAACTAGAAGTTACTCAACCCCATAGTAAAAATGTACAAAACAAAGTGTTTGAATAAACCTAAGTTTAAATCAAATGTTATGTTTTGCAGAAAACAATGCTTTATGATTACAAACATTTATGCAGTAATGTTAATCGCATACATTCAAGCCTTGCGACTGTGGCGACAAACCCTTAAACAAATTAAAGGTTCATCTAAGTTATGTAGTCGGATTCTGTCATTCCCAACTTCCAAACAAACCTAGGAAGTCGGAAACGGGAGTTGTCAATTACTATGGTACCATTACATAAGTCCGAGCGGCGTGATCAATGTTAATGAATGTATTATTGTCCCGATTGAACACACCAAATGTCATAACCAATGTAAGAATGCTATGAAAACCATGTACTAGGTATGCTAAGTAAACATATGTCACACCCCGACCACGTATAACATACAAGACGTGGCGGAAAACGTCGGGGAGTGTTGTAACAGAATTAATTGTTTCAAATCCATGGCAAACAAAGTTGTATTTTATTTATTAAACAAGAGTTACATTGTCTTAACACAGGAAATACAGAGTTTATAACATAATTAAACAAAGTCTATCATCGTTTTTAGTCTCTAAGGCACAGGTCCGCCCTAGTGTCATGATCGTCATCCTATGGAAAAGCTCCTGAAAACACATGTGAAAATAGGTACGTCAGCATAAAAATGCCTGTGAGATACATAGGTTTGTGAAAATAAGATTCATGACTTATGTTTGAGAAAATGTTTAGTCATGAACCTTGTAATTTGATTTGTTTTGTAAATCGCTTGAAAAACAATAAGTTCAGTTGATGTGTATAAATAAGAGAATAATGTATGGTTAAATGAATAACCATGTAAAATAAGTTGTATAAAATAAACTGTATTGTAAACCAAAGTCTTGTGAAAACATGTTACTTGTATAAAATGTATAAGCCCAACATGAATGATTTAAATAACGATATGATATGTAATATAATACAAACATTTATATATAGGAAGTACCAGCGGCGTATCCACCATGGTTGTATCATATTACTCACATATCGTCATTTAAGTCACTTAAACAAACCACCAATTTATAAAGTCTATGTTTAAACCAATAGTCAAAAGTCCTTGTATAAACCATATCAAATGTTTATAAGTCCAAAAGTAGTCAAGTAATGTGTAACAAATGTTATGTATTGTAAGTAAAGTATTGTCACATAGTCTAAAATGTATAAATGTACAAAACAAAGTATTTTGAATATATCAAAAAGTTATGTTTTGCAAAGTAATGCATGTTACATTGATACAAACATTTATGTGGTAAGTTAACACATACATTCAAGCCTTGAGACAGTCGGATAACCCTTTCAGTCAAGGTTATCAAAAGAATTGTATTCGGATTCAGTCATTCCTTACATCCAAACAAACCCGGGATGTCAGGAATGGGATTTGTCAAGTCCTATGGTACCACTACTTACTACCGAGCGGCGTAGCAAATGTTAATGAACGTAATAAAGACCCGTTTGTGCAAACCAAATGTCATAGCAGTTGTATACATGTCATGTGAAAACAATGTACTAAGTATGCTAAGTTAACATACAAAGCAGAAAAGTCTTGTAAATCAATGTGCTAGCATGCTATCAGTCAACATACATAGCAGAAATGTAATGTAAAACAATGTACTAAGTATGCACACAATGGACATACATAGCATGAAATGTAATGAAATCATGTACTAAAATGTACTAACAAACATAGTCGGTATATGATGTGAAAACAGGAAAGCATGAAAGTAACAAGTAGGCATATGTGTTTCACCCCAAAACAGTTTGGAAAACAGTAAAAGAGGGGTTCTATGTACTCACTTGTGATTACTCAGTAGTCCTGGAGTGATAATCAAACAATGATAGTGATCACGGAATCAAACGGCACCTAATATAGGTAACTATGTTAATAAACCGGACCTAAATCGGAAGATCGGATAGAATGAGGGTTCGTAAACCAAACGAGAATGGAAACTCGTGTAATATGGTTTAACAAAGCCTACATACTAATTGAAACCTATCATAAGTGCTTCCGACCCATTACGACCCGTTTAGGTAGCTTATGCTACTTTAACGCGTCGTTCGCGTGAAACGTGTTCGGACCGCCTAACTAGCCCTATGACAAGTGTTATATGCCTAAACATGTTACATAATCAGTTATATGACAAAAGTTTAGGTTACATATGTTTAATTACCAATTATACATGAAAAGGGTATTCTGGTAATTTACCTAAGGCATATAAACTACCTATCATACAACTACTTAAACGTCGTGACCATAAGGTATAACCTCGGAAGGTTATTCCCTACCTACTATGGTCACCTAATGTATTTGGTCGGATCCTAATGATCGACCAAAAAGGGTCAGGTTCGAAAGTATAGGCGATTTATCAGATCGCCTACCCTACGACCCTAGACAACGTGGTAATCAGTGGGCATAGTCCCAAGGGACTATAACCAACGTGATTACACTCACGTTGCGAAGTTCAAACGAACTTCGCATTGACCATAAACTGGTCAATGCAGAAAGTCAAACAAAGTTTGACTTTCAGACTCTAAAAGACTCGAAAAGAAATAAAAGAACGAAAGAATACTTACGAAGGGTCCCCGAATGCTAATTTCGATTAAAAAATCTCAGGTATGAAACAATTGTTTCAACTTAGAGTTTCTCAAATAAAAATTCTTGTAAGTTTTGCAATGGCGTGATGGGGTATTTATAGTTTTCGGGTAACCGTGAGGATCGTTTGTCGAATATCGTGCCTTAATCGCATCCGTACAAGTGTTGGAAAGTTGTGGTGACTAAAATTTGGTTCTTATCAGCTGACTAGACAAGTGTGAGTGTGTGGTGGAGGATTAAACAGCTGCAATCTGCTGTTTGATTCATTTAATCTGGTCAGAAGGGGCCACGCGGCCCGCTTCAGGATGCCCATAATCTAATGCGGGCCGCCTGGACATGTCAGATCAGAAACATGTTTGAAAAATGACAGTTTCAATCCCTGCACGTGTTTAAGGCTATTTCCGACACTTCTAAGGCTCGTAAAGCCAACTTTAAGGCCCTAAAATGATGCCTAAACATTGTGGACATGAAACATGTTCAAAAATATGCCGGATGATGGTTCATTTGGTCGTACGAACGCGATGTTCGCTTAATTACGACGGAATGCGCACAAGCGCGAAAAACGATCCAAATGACGCGACGAATGAATTTTTGGCAAGCCAAACACTAAAGCATAATATAGTCATGCTTACATAAATTTTTGGATGTCCGGATGTATTCAGAACGTAAGTTATGCGCGAAAGTGCAAACTTGTGCACTTTTTGACACTTTTAGTCCCAGAATGACCCAAAAGTTTATTTTAGCATACCGAACCCCTCAAAGCCTATTTCTAAGCTATGTAAAGGATATTTATGGTATGTTTAACTTATGGTCATGTTCCGGAATGTTCGTTACAGTTCAAATTGGCATACTTTCGTAGTTTGTCAAGTTTAGTCCCTGTAAACGAATTAACTTGTTTTTGCCATACCAAAGCCTTTAAAACTTATTTCTAAGTTATGTAAAGGTTATTTAAGCTATGTTGAGTATATGTTGATGTTCCGGAGTATTTGTCGCATTAAACTGAGTACGTTTACGCATCAGTTTGCGTATAACTCTCCAGAAAGCGATGTAGAGTTTGAAATTACATAAAAGTCAAAACATGAAAAATGTAAAACACAACTAAACAAACATTGGGATCAAATAACATTTTTTTATTGATAATAGAACTGTTCACAATGATTACAAGCACAGATGTTACAGTCTCCCTTACTTGTGGAAATTTCGTCCCGAAATTTATTTAGAGGAAACTCGTGGGAAAAGATGTGGATATTTTGCCTTCATTTGATCTTCGCATTCCCAAGTAAACTCAGGTCCACGTTTAGCTTCCCAGCGAATTTTGACCAAAGGAATGCGCTTGCGTTTAAGCAACTTGACTTCACGTTCCATGATTTCCACAGGTTTCTCAACAAATTTCAGTGTTTTACCAACACGAATTTCGTCAAGTGGTATGTGGAGGTTCTCATCAGCTAAACACCTCTTGAGATTGGATACGTGAAAAGTTGGATGAACATTTCCAAGTTCAGGAGGTAACTCAAGTCTGTAGGCTACCTTACCGATTCTTTCGACGATCTTGAATGGTCCAACATATCTAGGTGCAAGTTTTCCTTTCTTTCCAAATCTGATCACACCTTTCCAAGGTGAGACCTTAAGTAATACTCGATCACCGACTTGAAATTCCAAGGGTTTGCATTTTGGATCCGCGTAACTCTTCTGACGGCTCATAGCTGTATGAAGGTTATCGCAAACTTTCTTGACCTTGTCAGTTATCTCTAAAATGAGGGCAGGTCCAGTAAGTTGAGCCTCGCCGATCTCATTCCAGCAGACTGGTGAATGACATTTTCGACCATAGAGAGCCTCGAAAGGAGCCATTTTGATGCTGGTGTGATAACTGTTGTTGTAGGAGAATTCAATCAACTTAAGATGTGAATCCCAACTACCACCAAAATCGATCACACAAGCTCTAAGCATATCCTCCAGAGTCTGGATTGATCTCTCAGATTGACCATCCGTTTGCGGATGATAAGCTGTGCTCAGATTAAGTTGGGTCCCCATAGCAGATTGCATGGTTCTCCAAAAATGAGAAGTGAAACGAGCATCTCTGTTAGAAATGATGTTCAAAGGAACACCATGCCGAGCTACAATTTCATCCACATAGATTTTAGCAAGTCTGTCAGCAGGAAAATCCTCACGGATTGGCAAGAAATGTGCTGACTTAGTAAGACAATCAACGACTACCCAGATGGCATTATGACCTTTCTTTGTGCGTGGAAGTTTGGTAACAAGATCCATAGTAATGTTTTCCCATTTCCAAACTGGGATCTCTGGTTGCACCAATAAACCAGAAGGACGCTGATGTTCAGCCTTAACCTTAAGACAAGTAAGGCATTTTGATACGTATAAGGCAATGTCTTTCTTCATACCAGGCCACCAATACTGAATACGAAGATCCTTATACATTTTATCTGAGCCCGGATGAATAGAATAACGAGACTTATGGGCTTCATCCATAAGCAATGTACGAAGATCATCCTGGTTTGGGACCCACAAACGGTCCATGAAGTAATACGATCCATTGTCCTTCAGTTCCAGATCAGGTGTTATGTGATAGGGAAATTCCTTATCCATCAAACCCTGTGAAACACAAGATTGTTGAGCCTGAGAAATGCGGGCTTGAATATCAGATCGAGCTTGAATAACAGATTGAACACGTACACAATGAAGCTTGGTACGTTCCTTACGACTCAATGCATCGGCTACGACATTCGCCTTACCAGGATGGTAGCGAATTTCGCAGTCATAGTCGTTTAGAAGCTCCACCCAACGTCGTTGCCTCATGTTGAATTCTTTCTGGTTGAAGATATGCTGAAGACTTCTGTGGTCAGTGAAAACCACACATTTTGTACCGTACAAGTAGTGTCTCCAGATCTTTAGAGCGAAAACAACTGCACCCAACTCAAGATCATGAGTGGTGTAGTTCTTCTCATGTATCTTCAACTGCCTCGATGCATAAGCTATGACTTTGTTCCTTTGCATCAGAACACAACCAAGACCCAATTTAGATGCATCGCAATAAACGACGAAATCATCATTGCCCTCAGGCAAAGTCAGAACAGGCGCGTCGCAAAGTTTCTGTTTCAAGTGTTGAAAAGCTTCCTCTTGTTTGAATCCCCAATCAAAGGGTTTGTTCTTCTGAGTTAAAGCAGTTAGAGGAACTGCAATCTTCGAGAAGTTTTCTATGAAGCGGCGGTAATAACCCGCTAGACCAAGAAAAGAACGAACCTCAGTAGGAGTAGTAGGCGTATCCCAATCCTTAATCGCACTAATCTTGGAGGGATCTACATGAATACCTCGTTCGTTGATAATATGCCCCAAAAATTGAACTTCTTTAAGCCAAAATTCGCACTTGGAGAATTTGGCGAAAAGTTGCTCTTTCTTTAGGAGTTCCAGAGTAAGACGAAGATGCTGCTCGTGATCAGCTCGCGTCTTAGAGTAAATCAAAATGTTATCTATAAAAACAATGACGAATTGATCCAAATAAGGCTTGCAGACCCTATTCATTAAGTCCATGAAAACAGCAGGAGCATTAGTCAAACCGAATGGCATGACTGTGAATTCGTAATGCCCATACCGAGTACGGAACGCTATCTTGGGAATATCTTCTTCATGCACCCGAAGTTGATGATACCCAGAACGTAGATCAATCTTTGAAAAATAAGAAGCGCCTTGTAACTGATCAAAGAGATCGTCTATGCGCGGTAGGGGATATCGATTTTTTATGGTAAGCTTGTTAAGCTCACGATAATTGATACACATCCTAAAAGATCCATCCTTCTTCTTGACAAAAAGAATGGGAGCACCCCAGGGTGAAACGCTAGGACGGATAAAACCTTTGTCAGAGAGCTCCTGAAGCTGCTTAGACAACTCTTGCATCTCAGATGGTGCAAGACGATATGGAGCTCTGGCAATGGGATTTGCACCAGGTACGAGATCGATGCGGAACTCTACTTTGCGTGCTGGGGGTAGACCAGGTAAATCTTCAGGGAAAACTTCAGAATAATCCCGAACGACAGGAATATCTGAAATAGACTTACCCTTGCCTTTATCTTCTGTAACATGTGCTAAGAAAGCCACATAGTTCTTCCGCAGATATTTCCGAGCTTTAAAACAAGACATAAGCTTGAGACCACCAGACGGTTTTTCACCTTGAACCTGTAGGATCTCGCCTGTCGAAAGCGGCACACGAACGATCTTCTCGAAACAAACTACCTCTGCATGATACTTGGATAACCAATCCATACCCACAATAACATCGAAGCTTCCAAGTTGCATAGGCGTGAGGTCAATAGGAAAAAGATGGTCGTTAAGGTTCAACTGGCAGTTGCGAAGAACAGAATCAAGAATAATGGGTTCACCACTAGCAACCTCTACTGTCAAAGATTTACTTAGTTTCGTTCTAGACACGCAAAGCATTGGCTCAAAAGACAATGACACAAAACTCTTGTCGGCACCAGAATCGAAAAGAACAGATGCAAGCTGATTATTAATAAAGAACGTACCGTTCACCACATTATCGTCTGCCTGTGCCTCTTGGGCATTCATGTTAAAGGCTCGGCCTCAAGCCGGAGCCTGATTCTGATTTGGGTTCTGGTTCTGGTTGGCTAGCCTTGGGCACCGGTTCCTGTAGTGGGTCAGATCCCCACAATTGTAGCACGAACCAGGAGGAAAATGAGGTCGTCCAGCTTGACCTTGTTGCTGAGCAAGAGGCTGAGCAACTTGTTGAGCTTGGTTCTGAACTGTCTGGTTCTGGTTAACAGGAATGCGGCAGTTGACAGCAAGATGACCAGATCTTCCGCAGTTGGTGCACTGACGACACTGGAGATGTGGTAGATGATGGCCGTTACACCTGTTGCACAAAGGTGCATTGCCAAAATAAGGCTTCTTGGCAGGTGGTTGCGCATGCTGATTTGGTGCAGCTTGAGCCTGTGCAGTAACAACATAGTTTTGGGAAGCCTTTCGCTTCCTAGACCCTCTTGCGGAACCCGAATTCTTTCCCTTCTTGTTTTCACCTTTCTTACCATCCTCCTTGTCAGATGCCTGCTTCTTACCCTTGTCACCCTTCTTATGCAGCTTTCCCTTACGAACCTGCGACTCAGTCAATGTCGCTGATAACTCGATCGCTTGACGGAGTGTGGCAGGGTCACTACCAGTAAGGATGTCTTGTACTGAGTCAGGTAGGCCGTCGATGTACCTTTCGATAGCCTTGTCGAGTGGGGTAACCATAGTCGGGCAAAGCAGACTCAACTCCTCAAACCTATCAGTATACGCCCGATGCTCACCACTGTCTTGTTTCAAATTATCAAATTCCTTCTCCAAAGCTCGCTGCTCATGACCAGGACAGAATTCCCTCATCATAAGGGCTCTAAGTTCAGCCCATGTCTGTGCGAGAGCAACTTCTGCACCTTGGTCCCTCATAACCCCGTTCCACCATGTCAAAGCCCTCTTCTGAAATACGCTCGAAGCAAACTTGACTTTGCGATTGTCAAGACACTGCACGTGGCGGAAAGTATTCTCAATGCTCTCAAACCACTGAAGAAGCCCAGTCGCTCGCTCAGAACCACTAAACTTGAGTGGTTTAGCCGAGTTAAAATCCTTGTATTTGCATGGAGCATTGTTGTTGTTGTTGGCTTGTTGCCATTGAGCAAAGAGATTTGGGAATTGGGCAGCCATCTGCTGCGCAATTATTTCTGCCAGTTCGGCAGTCGCTATCTGATTCTCGCGTCGAGGATGCATTCTAAAAGAGAAAACATGAAAAGAAACGAGTGAGATGATTGGATGAAGAGAATGAGATGAAACAAAATTAACAAACGCAAAGATGGTGGTCATTCGTCCGCATTACCAAGCAAACAAACGACACACAGTGACTAATCAAAGTAAATGGATAAAAAATAATGTATTACAAAGACATGCTCGCCTATAAGTGAACACTCATCCCAAGAATTCCCAGGTAAGCACAACTGGTCTCGCGTCTGATGAGATATATACAAAGTGCTTGCCTAGACAGAAAACCCAGAATACAGGCATTCACTCTTCCAGTTTGCACGTGTTCACATTATTTAAAACCCAACACGTTGACGAGATTTTGAAAATTTGAAGGCACAAGGCCAAAAATTTTAGTTAAACTGGAAGGGTTCAAAACCTTGTAATAAATTATTCAAAAACAGAAGATTGTTTTTCGAAAATCGTTCCGGAAAATTTTGATTCCTTGTTTTGATAATCACCTAAGGATAGGTGATGTACATGTTTTAAGATCTAAACACAAGATAGCTTGTGTTAGGGTCCTAGAAAAGTTATAGTCTAGGTCAAAGCATTACTAATAACCTAATTCCCTATAACCATTGGCTCTGATACCAACTCCTCTGTCACACCCCGACCACGTATAACATACAAGACGTGGCGGAAAACGTCGGGGAGTGTTGTAACAGAATTAATTGTTTCAAATCCATGGCAAACAAAGTTGTATTTTATTTATTAAACAAGAGTTACATTGTCTTAACACAAGAAATACATAGTTTATAACATAATTAAACAAAGTCTATCATCGTTTTTAGTCTCTAAGGCACAGGTCCGCCCTAGTGTCATGATCGTCATCCTATGGAAAAGCTCCTAAAAACACATGTGAAAATAGGTACGTCAGCATAAAAATGCCTGTGAGATACATAGGTTTGTGAAAATAAGATTCATGACTTATGTTTGAGAAAATGTTTAGTCATGAACCTTGTAATTTGATTTGTTTTGTAAATCGCTTGAAAAACAATAAGTTCAGTTGATGTGTATAAATAAGAGAATAATGTATGGTTAAATGAATAACCATGTAAAATAAGTTGTATAAAATAAACTGTATTGTAAACCAAAGTCTTGTGAAAACATGTTACTTGTATAAAATGTATAAGCCCAACATGAATGATTTAAATAATGATATGATATGTAATATAATACAAACATTTATATATAAGAAGTACCAGCGGCGTATCCACCATGCTTGTATCATATTACTCACATATCGTCATTTAAGTCACTTAAACAAACCACCAATGTATAAAGTCTATGTTTAAACCAATAGTCAAAAGTCCTTGTATAAACCATATCAAATGTTTATAAGTCCAAAAGTAGTCAAGTAATGTGTAACAAATGTTATGTATTGTAAGTAAAGTATTGTCACATAGTCTAAAATGTATAAATGTATAAATGTACAAAACAAAGTATTTTGAATATATCAAAAAGTTATGTTTTGCAAAGTAATGCATGTTACATTGATACAAACATTTATGTGGTAAGTTAACGCATACATTCAAGCCTTGAGACAGTCGGATAACCCTTTCAGTCAAGGTTATCAAAAGAATTGTATTCGGATTCAGTCATTCCTTACATCCAAACAAACCCGGGATGTCAGGAATGGGATTTGTCAAGTCCTATGGTACCACTACTTACTACCGAGCGGCGTAGCAAATGTTAATGAACGTAATAAAGACCCGTTTGTGCAAACCAAATGTCATAGCAGTTGTATACATGTCATGTGAAAACAATGTACTAAGTATGCTAAGTTAACATACAAAGCAGAAAAGTATTGTAAATCAATGTGCTAGCATGCTATCAGTCAACATACATAGCAGAAATGTAATGTAAAACAATGTACTAAGTATGCACACAATGGACATACATAGCATGAAATGTAATGAAATCATGTACTATAATGTACTAACAAACATAGTCGGTATATGATGTGAAAACAGGAAAGCATGAAAGTAACAAGTAGGCACATGTGTTTCACCCCAAAACAGTTTGGAAAACAGTAAAAGAGGGGTTCTATGTACTCACTTGTGATTACTCAGTAGTCCTGGAGTGATAATCAAACAATGATAGTGATCACGGAATCAAACGGCACCTAATATAGGTAACTATGTTAATAAACCGGACCTAAATCGGAAGATCGGATAGAATGAGGGTTCGTAAACCAAACGAGTATGGAAACTCGTGTAATATGGTTTAACAAAGCCTACATACTAATTGAATCCTATCATAAGTGCTTCCGACCCATTACGACCCGTTTAGGTAGCTTATGCTACTTTAACGCGTCGTTCGCGTGAACCGCGTTCGGACCGCCTAACTAGCCCTATGACAAGTGTTATATGCCTAAACATGTTACATAATCAGTTATGTGACAAAAGTTTAGGTTACATATGCTTAATTACCAATTATACATGAAAAGGGTATTCTGGTAATTTACCTAAGGCATGTAAACTACCTATCATACAACTACTTAAACGTCGTGACCATAAGGTATAACCTCGGAAGGTTATTCCCTACCTACTATGGTCACCTAATGTATTTGGTCGGATCCTAATGATCGACCAAAAAGGGTCGGGTTCGAAAGTATAGGCGATTTATCAGATCGCCTACCCTACGACCCTAGACAACGTGGTAATCAGTGGGCATAGTCCCAAGGGACTATAACCAACGTGATTACACTCACGTTGCGAAGTTCAAACGAACTTCGCATTGACCATAAACTTGTCAATGCAGAAAGTCAAACAAAGTTTGACTTTCAGACTCTAAAAGACTCGAAAAGCAATAAAAGAACGAAACAATACTTACGAAGGGTCCCCGAATGCTAATTTCGATTCAAAAATCTCAGGTATGAAACAATTGTTTCAACTTAGAGTTTCTCAAATCAAAATTCTTGTAAGTTTTGCAATGGGGTGATGGGGTATTTATAGTTTTCGGGTAACCGTTAGGATCGTTTGTCGAATATCGTGCCTTAATCGCATCCGTACAAGTGTTGGAAAGTTGTGGTGACTAAAATTTGGTTCTTATCAGCTGACTAGACAAGTGTGAGTGTGTGGTGGAGGATTAAACAGCTGCAATCTGCTATTTGATTCATTTAATCTGGTCAGAAGGGGCCACGCGGCCCGCTTCAGGATGCCCATAATCTAATGCGGGCCGCCTGGACATGTCAGATCAGAAACATGTTTGAAAAATGACAGTTTCAGTCCCTGCACGTGTTTAAGGCTATTTCCGACACTCCTAAGGCCCGTAAAGCCAACTTTAAGGCCCTAAAATGATGCCTAAACATTGTGGACATGAAACATGTTCAAAAATATGCCGGATGATGGTTCATTTGGTCGTACGAACGCGATGTTCGCTTAATTGCGACGGAATGCGCACAAGCGCGAAAAACGATCCAAATGACGCGACGAATGAATTTTTGGCAAGCCAAACACTAAAGCATAATATAGTCATGCTTACATAAATTTTTGGATGTCCGGATGTATTCAGAACGTAAGTTATGCGCGAAAGTGCAAACTTGTGCACTTTTTGACACTTTTAGTCCCTGAATGACCCAAAAGTTTATTTTAGCATACCGAACCCCTCAAAGCCTATTTCTAAGCTATGTAAAGGATATTTATGGTATGTTTAACTTATGGTCATGTTCCGGAATGTTCGTTACAGTTCAAATTGGCATACTTTCGCAGTTTGTCAAGTTTAGTCCCTGTAAACGAATTAACTTGTTTTTGCCATACCAAAGCCTTTAAAACTTATTTCTAAGTTATGTAAAGGTTATTTAAGGTATGTTGAGTATATGTTGATGTTCCAGAGTATTTGTCGCATTAAACTGAGTACGTTTACGCATCAGTTTGTGTATAACTCTCCAGAAAGCGATGTAGAGTTTGAAATTATATAAAAGTCAAAACATGAAAAATGTAAAACACAACTAAACAAACATTGGGATCAAATAACATTGTTTTATTGATAATAGAACTATTCACAATGATTACAAGCACAGATGTTACAACATACTTAGTAGAAAATGTCATGTAAAACAATTGTGCTAGCATGCTCAGTAAACATACATAGCAGAAATGTCATGTAAAATAATGTGCACATATGCTAAGTAAACATATGTAACAAATGTGTAATAAATCAATGTGCTAGCATGCTTAACATACTTAGCAAAACATAGTGAAAGCATGTACTAGATATGTACTAGGTGAAACTAGCATGTTTATGTCATAAAAGCATGTAAAGCACGAAAGTAATATCTATGTACATGTGTATCACCCCAAAATATTTGAAAGCGGTAAAAGAGGGGAACTATGTGTTGGTACACTTTATGTGGACGCGACTCGACTCGGTTCAACTCAGTTAGATCCGGCTCATGTCCGACGTCACGACATTCCTCCGTCGTGCGCCCCAGAGTTCGACACGCAAAGCACGGAGCGCCGCAAACCCATTCCCGTTTACACATCACCATGACATCATCATTGTGATGTCATGGTGATGTCACAAACCTTTGACTAAATGAAAGTTTTGTCCTGTGTTGAAACTAAATGAAAGATTACAACAGGAACAACATCTGGGCCGTAAACTTTGTATTGGGCCTTTGACTTGTCTTTAGATCAAGTAAGTTGAAGTGGACTTTGACTTCATTTGGGCTTCCAACGAAAACACACATAGGCGAAATCCCTTTATGGCGAAATCACATGTGATTTCGTCGAAGTCCTTTTGATTTCGTCGTGATGTCTGATTTCGTCAATCAGATTTCGTTGGAACATGATTTCGTCAGTCATCTAGTATAAATACACAGACATCAGACAGAACATAGTTAGACAAGTCTGAATGGATTTGCGAGCGAACACATTGTAACACACACACTGAGAGTTTATAGAGATCATTTGTAAACACCGTATTGTAACCGTTTTCTAGCATTAATACATTGGGTGTTAATCATTGAATCTTGTGTCTTGTGTGTTCGTAACTTGGTTTAACTTACCCGTTTGGATTCCGCACTTTCGGGTTTGTCGGAAAACAGGGAATAGAGGTTACTCGATCCTCCGGGTGGACCTACAATTGGTATCAGAGCACTGGCTCGATTCCTTGTTTAAACCAAGTTGTTTTTCTTGTGTTTTTCCAAGTTTTATAGGTGTTTTTCTTGATTTTTGAACTTAAAGATCATACATTTTCTGGAAAATCACTTTAAAATTCTCGAAAAACCTTGTTATTTTGCTGTTTGTTTTGCTAAAAACCTTGTTAAATCTTTGTTATACATGTTAGGATAAGGTTGTTATTGAAACATTGTGCAAAATCGTTGTTCGGAAAATTTATCGGTCACCGGAATATTCAAAGTGTTCATCAAGTTCATCATATATTCAAGTTGTTCTTGTGTTTGTTCTTAATAATATCTCTGATTGATCCTTATTTGATAAATTGGTGAAGTGTTTGTGATTATAAAATAGTTGTTTGACAAATGTGTACAAGTATCAATGATGAAAGGTTGAAATTAACATGCTTCGAAATCTGTTTCAGTAAGGTGGTGAGTGTCTTGGTAAGGTAAAAAGGTAAAGTTTGAAATTTGTGGCTTTGTGTCAGAAGAGTTGGTTTTGATAATATCTAGTTTGTCTGGTTACCTTTTGTCAACGAAATCACTATCAACAACATCCAGTCAACAACGAAATCACATCAAGACTTGTTGCCGAAATCACTTGCTATCTGGCCGAAATCACCATACTCTAAATTGTCAACGAAATCACTCAGTCAAATATATCAAGCTCACCGAAAACACCCTTGCTGAAATCACTTTGCCGAAATCAGTTTCTTGTCGAAAACACCTTGTGCTTTTGTCTTCGGCCGAAATCACTTCCTTCATCAGCGAAATCACCTTATAGTTCCAGTCAATGAAATCAACATCAGTCAACTATATCATACAGCCGAAATCACTCCACTTGTTGCCGAAATCCCTTATCAGTTTCACTCTAATCCGAAAACCCAACCCCTGGACGAAAACCCACCCTCATCCTCAACGTAATCACTTCAAGTCCCTCCTATTCCAGCCGAAATCACATCTGGGCCTAATTCAACTTCTGGGCCGAAAACACTTCAACTTCTGGGCCGAAATCTCTTCAGTTCTGGACGAAATCCCTTGAATATCTGGACGAAATCCAGTTTGTAAATCAACAAACAACACAACAACGAAAACACACTATTTTCGTCACATACTTCTGTTATTTTTAAACAGAGGACTTGCAAAAGGCATCTAACATTGTGTTTTCAAGTTTTTAAGCAGGTGTTATCGTTCTAATATCAACTATGAGTTGTACAAGTCCTTGGGATTGGAGTACGAATCCACAACCATCTCAAAAACAGATGTCGTTGGCCGAATATATGACGAGTACCATACCTAAACAACAACAGTCAATAAGTTCAAGTCAATGGGCAATGGTGTCGAATCAAAATCAGAGCATTCAAAATATTTTGCTTAGTGAGAATGAGACGGGTAGCAACAATCGCCCGCCAAAGCTGAATGACATGAACGACTATCCATCATGGAAGGGTCGTTTCCATAATTACGTTCAAGGGCAAAACACAGAATTATGGACGTGCTTCACCTCTGCATTTAGTGAAGCTCTTGAAGAAGCAGGATCAAATGTGACAACTTTCAATAATATGCAAGAAGCCGACAAAAAGGCATATGATCTGGAGAAGAAGGCGTATGCTATTCTCACTCAAGCACTTCACAGAGACATCTTTCATCAATTCTCTTATTGTAAGAACACGAAAGGTTTATGGGATGCATTGGTTGCGAGAGGAGAAGGAAATGCGGCCACACGGAAGACGCGTCAGGATTTACTAAAGAAGGAGTTTGAAGGGTTTATGTTTTTGCAGACTGAAACATTGAATGAGATGACAACTCGTTTTTATCATTTAATTAGTGAACTGATTTCTTACAAGGTTGTTGTATCTTCACAGGAAATAGTCGCACGGTTTGCTGATGCTCTACCACCAAAGTGGAGCCCATTCATTGAGTTGTTAAAGCATACAGGTGTATTGGATACTGTCAGTATCTATGAGTTTGTTCAAAAGTTGGAGAACAAGGATGCAGAAGAAATCAGAAAAGCTAAACTAATTCCTGTCCCTCAAAATCCAGAGATGTACATTGGAGGGACCCAAGATCCTATTTTGGAGGAGTAGCCAAAGTTGTATTTTGGAAAACCAAAGATACAAACAGCTTATGTTCATATGCTTTCGACCCAAGATCCTATTTTGGAGGAGTAGCCACACCTCAACCCCAATTTGACATAAATGCCTATCTTCCGAAACCTCAAGTTGCACCACCCCAACCCCAATTTGATCCAGCTGCCTATTTTTCTAAACCTCAAGTTGCCACACCTCAACCCCAATTTGATATAAATGCCTATCTTCCGAAACCTCAAATTGACACACCTCAACCCCAATTTGATCCAACTGCCTATTTTTCTAAACCCCCACCATAAGCCCAATAACAACAAGCCTTCTATGGTAACAAACCTGATACTTCAAATCTTTCCAAAGTGAGTGTAGAAGCTGCACGGGATCACATTGAAATTCTTACCACTATGGTTAATGCCTACAGCGGATTAGTCACAAGTCAAATTGGCAACATTAATTTGACAAACGAAGACTATCAGCAGATAGACAGGGACGGAATGGAGTTAATGGATATCAAGTGGGCGTTTGCTAGCGCTGTGAGAAGGGCAAAGGATTATATGAGCAGAACGGGGAGAACCAGCTTAGAAAGCAAAAGGGATACCAAGTACGGGTTTGACAAGGGTGCTGTCACATGCTTTAATTGCGGTGAAAAGGGTCACTTCAAACGAGAATGCACGTGACCGAGCAAACAAGGCAACCAAAATCCCTTCCAAAATCAAACAAGTACTTCAAATCAAGCTAACAACGAAAGAGGGATAGTAGCTGCTAACAACCAAACCAACCAGTCAGGGCCTTCAAACCCCAACCGGGCATTGATAGTTCAAGCCGATGAAGGATGTGATTGGTCCATACAGTTAGGAGGATGAAGTGCATGTTATGCGAAGATCATCAATCACATCAAGCACGTTCACAAGGAAGAATTTTCTGAAAGTGACGACAGCTCGGGTTATAGCGGGAGTTCAGATGAAGAAAGCTCGAATGCGGGAGATTATCATTCTGAAGATGGATCTTTTTCTTATCAGACTGCCTTTATGGCAAATGTCTCCACCTCGACAAGTCAGGTAAATTCTGATCCTCCTACTCCTAGTGTTTGTAATTCTTGTGCTGAATTGAAGCTTGAATGAGAAACGGTTCATAGTCACAATCAGAGTTTGGTTATTGAACTGTCAAAGTGCAAAGAGGCAAACATGGCCTTAGCTCGCAATGAAAAGGAGTTTAAAACAGTTATTGAAACCCGAAAGAAAAGTGTTTCCGAATTAACAAAAACTGTTTTCAACAAACAAATTGGTATTAATAACTACATTAATATCATTGAGGAAACCAAAAAGGAGCTAGCCGTTCCCAAATGCGAGCATGATGCGATCAAGCTCAAATTGGATAGTTATTCTAACTCCCGATATGTGCTTGATCACATCATAGACGTTCAAAAGCTGAAAGGGAACGTGAAAGGCGTTGGGTATAAGGCGTGTCCACCCCCTTTGAGACATGACTATACCAAGTCGCCCGATGAAGAAGATATGCCTCGTTTTGAACCTAGTGTGCCTCTTGATTATGAGGAAGTTACTACTGGCCTAGGGTTTAAATCGGACAGTTCTTCAAGTACATCATCTGAGCAAACAGAAACTACAACATCTACGAAACAAAGTCCTCCAATCATTGAGGACTATGAGTCGTCTGATGATGAACCAGAATCAGATATGCGTGATCAGGATGAATCACTTGACAAGATGAAAGGAGTAGAAGTTCCAATTGAGAATCATATTCTATGTGATCCTCCTACTCCTGCTGTTCAACCAGTTGTCAAACAAGTGATAGATCCTGCCAAGAATGACAAGAAATCTGTGTCTACCGTTAAGAGTAATAACGTGTTGTACACTTTAGTTGGTGATGATAAAATTTATACAAACACAACTTTTCCAATTAAAAATGTCAATCAATCTTTGATTGATAAAGTGTTTGAAGATACTACCAGTAAGTTTTTGGAAAAGGGGATCCCGAGAGTTTCAGTAACTCAATGTGACCCAATTCCAAAAGCTGAAATCAGGAAACAATTTGGAAATAAAAAATCACCAACAAAGCAACAACCTATTGCTTCTAAGGGCAAACAACCAGTTCAACGAGCTCAAAGGCCTAACGTTTCTAAATCAAAATATGAAACAAAAAGAGCTCGTTATCAGAAGAAAAGCATTGATGTTAAATTTGTAGCATCAAAAGGTACTGATAAAATTGAGACTTTTGAAAACAAATCCAACAACGATTTTGTCCAACAAGTCAAGATTTTAAACGTAACGCTCAAAACAATTACACCCAACACACAAACTGGTGTGATAAAGGAACTAGTACCTCTGGGTCTACAGGTTCAACACGTGAAAGTCGAACTGGTTCTCCTAAGTTTGTTGAAAGGAGAACTTGTTTCAAATATGGGAAGGTTGGGCACATCATTAAAGACTGCACAAACTCGCCCAAACCAAATTTTGTTGAAAGAGCCCCCTCTGAACAAGGTCACTCACAACGTCGTCCTGTTTCACCAAAACATGATAAAAGAACTGTTAAAGAGCAAGAAACAAAACAACGACGTCAAAACGTCAAAGAAGTTGAAAAGGCGTTAAAACCGGAGGTTGTCCAAACAAAGTCTGTTAAGTTAGAGATTAAAAATGAAAAACAAAAACAGATTTGGAAACCAAAATCGGTAACTGTTTCAGGGGAAGCTCAATCCATTCCGAATCATCAGGAAATCGAAGTCATAATCCTCGATGATGAAGGACGACCCAAGTCTGTTAAGGCTTGGGTCCCCCTCTCCAACTAATCTCCGAGTGAGTGTGCAGGATGTTCCAGGAGGAACTATCGATAGTCATTGGATTGTTGACAGTGGAGTGTCCATGCACAAGATCGGCGACAAAGAAATTGTTGCCTTTGATGGAGAGAAAAAGAAAAGATGACAGAATTGTCTGTCGAAAAGAAACTGAAAGCTTCGATAAATTGAAAATCATACCAAAGTTTGATTGTTAAAGGCTTTAATCAGGTCCCTGGGATAGATTCAATCAAGATGTACGCACCTGCAGCACGTCTGATGTTCAAAATCAACAAGATGAACGTGCAGTGTACATTTCTTCGTGGTGTGATTGAAGAAAATGTGTTTGTTGAACAAACCAACCGGGTGTGCGGATGCCTTGGCATGGATTGAACAACCGCACACTACTTCTCAAGAGAAAGACAAAGACCTTCGCTGGTGCAATGTGGAAGACCAGCCTGACCCAAAAGGTCTATAATCTTGTTGCTGTGAAGAGATTTCTCAGTAGCTACAAAATCGACTTTGAAGTCCATACCGGGTGGATATCCAGTTTGGGAGAGCGCTCAGATTCCTTGCAATGCACGAAGCAGTTGCAGGATACGGTTTTGAATTTCTAATCTCTCCTATACTTGTCGATATTTAAGCTGCTTTATGAATTATTATCATCTCGTACAACACTCTTTGACCAGACACGTTGATTGCAAATATCACCTCACACGTGATTGTTTCACTATGAAACTCGCCAATGTTGTCATGGTCTGCACCGATTACCGACGTGCCAACTGATTTTTCCAAAATTCGATAAATCAATTCTGATTAAAATTACTTTTGGTAAACGACATTAAGGTAAAACATGAGTTAACCAACATCGGAAATCGTTTTTGTAAATATCTTTGTGTCTTTTAAATTTATCATAGTTTGTTGATTTTAGGGGGAGTAAATCCAAATTTGAAAAATTCAAAAACATCGAAAAATTTCAAAACGCAAAAACATAGAAAAACAAAAATGAGTTTCCTGGCAAGAAAAAGAGAAAATGATAGTAAATCAGTGGTCTGTCGAAACCTCTTCGAATTGAACTTGAAATGAAAAATATGTTAAGCAACTCTATATAAGATGTATCGGTAGGCTCACAATCATTTTAAAGTGTGCAGGGTGATATAAATCTTAAATCGACTGAAGACCAGGTGGGAACCGCACATTGGCATATGGTCTTAGTACCGAAATTTCGTTTGAGAGATTGCCGAGGTTCTAAGTGTAACATCTGTGCTTGTAATCATTATGAACAGTTCTATTATCAATAAAACAATGTTATTTGATCCCAATGATTGTTTGGTTGTGTTTTACATTTTTCATGTTTTGACTTTTATGTAATTTCAAACTCTATAGCGCTTTTTGGAGATTTATACGCAAACTGGTGCGTAAACGTAATCAGTTTGATGCGAAAAATACTCCAGAACATCAACATATACTTAACATACCTTAAATAACCTTTACATAACTTAGAAATAAGTTTTGAAGGCTTTGGTATGGCAAAAACAAGATTTATTCGTCTACAGGGACTAAACTTGACAAACTACGAAAGTATGCCAATTTGAACTGTAACAGACATTCCAGAACATGACCATAAGTTAAAAACACCTTAAATATCCTTTACATAGCTTAGAAATAGGCATTGAGGTGTTCGGTGTGCTAAAATAAACTTTTGGGTCATTCAGGGACTAAAAGTGTCAAAAAAAAAATGCACAAGTTTGCATTTTCGCGCATAACTTACGGTCTGAATACATCCGGACATCCAAAAATTTATGTAAACACTAAAATATTTTAGTTTAGTGTTTGGCATGAGAAAAATCCATTCGTCACGCAATTTGGATCGTTTTTCACGCTTATGCGCATTCCATCGTAATTAACCGAACAACGCGATTGTACGGCTAAACGAACCGACATCCGGCATATTTTTGAGCATGTTTCATGTTCCCTATACTTTAACATCCTTGTGAAGCTTAAAAATGGGCTTGACGGGTGTTAGAAGTGCCAAAACACGACGATACGCGCTCAGGAACCAAAACTGCAAAAAAAAATATATAAAAAAAAATAAATAAATAAAAAAAATGCAGCAAAAAGCCATTTTAAACATAAGTTAGCAGCCCCTAACACTTCCCAAAGGTCAAGTGCCACATGTTAATCTCCTATGGTGGCCAAAATTAGTTACCACAACATTTTGATAAGTGTACGGCCTAGATCGTGCCCCCTTTTCCAAGAAACGATCATAACGGTTGTGGGTTTACTATAAATACCCAACCCATTTTCACTCATTCCTCACTAGAATCTGATCTAAAAGACTCTAAGTTGAAACCATTGTTTCATACCTGAGTTATTTGGATCTAGATTAGCATTCGGGGACCTTTCGTAAGTATTCTTTCGTTCTTTTATTGCTTTTCGAGTCTTTTCGAGTCTGAAAGTCAAACTTTGTTTGACTTTCTGCATTGACCAGTTTATGGTCAATGCGAAGTTCGTTTGAACTTCGCAACGTGATTGTAATCACGATGGTTATAGTCCCTTGTGACTATGCCTACTGATTACCACGTTGTAGGGTCGAAAGGATAAGCGATCTAATAAATCGCTTATACCTTCGAACCCGACCCATTTGGTCGATCATTAGGATCCGACCAAGCACATTAGGTGACCATAGTATATAGGGAATAACCTTCCAAGGTTATACCTTATGGTCGCTTCGTTTAAGTAGTTGTATGATAGATAGTTTATATGCCTTAGGTAAATTACCAAAATACCCCTATGATGCCAAAATTCGTTTTAAGCATATGTAACATAACTTTTGGTATCTAAACTGATTTGGCAACAATATTAGACATGTTAAGGCATATTTTACTTATCATAGGGCTAGTTAGGCGTTCCGAACGTGTTTCACGCGAACGACGCGTTAAAGTAGCATAAGCTACCTAAACGGGTCGTAATGGGTCACAAACGCTTAGGTTAAGTTTCGTTTTAGTATGTGGGCTTTGTTAAACCATATTACACGAGTTCCCATACTCGTTTGGTTTACGAACCCTCATTCTATCCGATCTTCCGATTTAGGTCCGGTTTATTAACATAGTTACCTATATTAGGTGCCGTTTGATTCCGTGATCTCTAGCATTGCTTGGTGGTTATCTTAGGACATCTGAGCAATCTCAAGTGAGTACATAGACCCCTCTTTTACTGTTTTCCAAACTGTTTTGGGGTGAAACACATGTGCCTACTTGTTACTTTCGTGCTTTCCTGTTTTCACATCATATACCTGCTATGTTTGTTAGTACATTATAGTACATGATTTCATTACGTTTCATGCTATGTATGTCCATTGTGTGCATATTTAGTACATTGTTTTACATTACATTTCTGCTATGTATGTTAACTGATAGCATGCTAGCACATTGATTTACATGACTTTTCTACTTTGTATGTTAACTTAGCATACTTAGTACATTGTTTTTATATAACATGTTCACTTTTGCTATGACATTTGGTTTGCACAAACGAGACTATTATACGTTCATTAACATTAGCTACGCCGCTCGGTAGTAAGTACTGGTACCATAGGACTTGACAAATCCCATTCCTGACATCCCGGGTTTCTTTGGATGTAAGGAATGACTGAATCCGAATACAATTCTTTTGATAACCTTGACTGAAAGGGTTATCCGACTGTCTCAAGGCTTGAATGTATGCGTTAACTTACCACATAAATGTTTGTATCAATGTAACATGTATTACTTTGCGAAACATAACTTTTTGATACATTCAAAATACTTTGTTTTGTACATTTCTACATTTGGACAATTTGACAATACTTTACTTACAAGACATAACATTTGTTACACATTACTTGACTACTTTTGGACTATCAACATTTGACATGGTTTATACAAGGACTTTTGACAATTGGTTTAAACATAGACATTATACATTGTTGGTAGGTTAAGTGACTTAAGTAACGAAATGTGAGTAATATGATACAAGCATGGTGGATACGCCGCTGGTACTTCCTATATATAAGTGTTTGTATTATATTACATATCATAGCGTTATTTAAATCATTGATTTTGGACTTATACATTTTATACAAGTAACATGTTTTCACAAGACTTTGTTTTACAATACGGTTTATTTTATACAACTCATTTTACATGGTTATTCATTTAACCATACCTTATTCTTTTACTTATACATATCATCTAAACTTATTGTTTTTCAAGCGATTTACAAAACAAAATCAAATTACAAGGTCATGACTAAACATTTCTTAAACTTAAGTCATGAATCCTATTTTCACAAAACCTATGTATCTCACAGGCATTTTTATGCTGACGTACCTATTTTCAAATGTGTTTTCAGGAGCTTTTCCGTAGGATGACGATCATGACACTAGGGCAGACCTGTGCCTTAGAGATTTAAAACGAAGATAGACTATGTTTAATTATGTTAAAAACTCTTTGATTCCTGTTTAAAACAATGAAACTCTTGTGTTTATAAATAAAATACAACTTTGAATGCCATGGTTATGAAACAATTAATTCTGTTACAACACTCCCCGACGTTTTTCGCCACGTCTTGTATGTTATACGTGGTCGGGGTGTGACACTAAGATATTCGGTCTTTATACTGCTTATCATCTGGGTATCATGGTTATTTCTTTTACCGAAATAACGGAGACGAAGTCTAGATCTTCCATGATACTATACACACGTGTACATATTGCATTCGACCTCAATAAGTTATCAACAATCACATGTCCAAACAAAACAAGTGATAATATATCACATTTATCCGGGAGTCAAGTTCGTCTCTCTACTGTATGAAAGTACTGACCTGTTCACGGACTTGCTCCTGTGCCCTCATGCATCTGAAAATCAAGTTCCTCGTCAATAAGTGATTCTATCACATAGGGCTTGTTTTCAAATCAAAATAAGTGAGTTTCTCACATCTTTTATACGGTTAAACGGATGATAAACGGTATACTCACCGGTAAGATGAACTCTCGTGCATACCTTGATACGGGAATGTGTCGTGTGTGGATGAACACCGGTCGGTAAGTATAAATCATACCTTAACGTATCCCCTCGCCATGATTACATCTGATAAGTTGAGCTTATGTGGACAACAATACCGATAATTGTTATAGGATGCTTATCTAAATGTTAACTAATTGAACAAAAAGAGCGTTTTGGCGTGACCGTACACTGATATGATTCTCTTACCCTCGAAACTCGCAAAAAGAATGTCTGTAAATATTTTTTTTATTGTATTTTGTTTCTGCATCTCTGTATATATTTATTTATTGCTTTCCGTCTTTACAATTGAAAAATGAAAAATTCCAAAAAGATTTTAGGTGTGTTTTAATATAAACTTTATAAAAGCCAAAAAGATTTTATTTCTAATTTATTTTTGATTGACCGATGTTGGAACTTGAGTCTATCCTACCCAAAATCCTGATTGTAAGCCGGAAAACAATTGCATCTTCATAAACTGTCGAAGTTAACATGTTTTGAAAGTTAAAAGATTAAAATTGATCATTTTCTAGACTTTCAAACTGTTGTTGGTCGGTGTTTGATTGAGATTTGATCTCATATGTGTCGTTTGTTTAATTTGTCTATATTCCAAGTGGTTGTTCTCATTACGTGTTTAGCTTTCTTGTATGTGCAGATGTGACATCAGAATTAGCTAAAGACAAAGAGAACGTGTCAGATGACAAGCCGTAAAGTAAAGACACGACGTTGATGCAATCAGAAGATCAAGATGATCGGGTTGCAGTTGATCACTCATCAACACCACAAGGATCTAAAGTTTTGAAGTTCAAAAGATTCACGAGCAACATTCAAGGGGGAGTTTGTTGATACACTCCCTGATTGTGTCACGTGAAGACTTTGAAGATCCTCCGACATGAAAGACATGGAAGACGAACCATCACGAGTAGCGTCCAAGGGGGAGTTTGTTGGTACACTTTATGTGGACGCGACTCGACTCGGTTCAACTCAGTTAGATCCGGCTCATGTCCGACGCCACGACATTCCTCCGTCGTGTGCCCCAGAGTTCGACACGCGAAGCACGGAGCGCCGCAAACCCATTCCCGTTTACACATCACCATGACATCATCATTGTGATGTCACAAACCTTTGACTAAATGAAAGTTTTGTCCTGTGTTGAAACTAAATGAAAGATTACAACAGGAACAACATCTGGGCCGTAAACTTTGTATTGGGCCTTTGACTTGTCTTTGGATCAAGTAACTTGAAGTGGACTTTGACTTCATTTGGGCTTCCGACGAAAACACACATGGGCGAAATCCCTTTATGGCGAAATCACATGTGTGATGAAATCACATGTGATTTCGTCGAAGTCCTTTTGATTTCGTCGTGATGTCTGATTTCGTCAATCAGATTTCATTGGAACTTGATTTCGTCAGTCATCTAGTATAAATACACAGACATCAGACAGAACATAGTTAGACAAGTCTGAATAGATTTACGAGCGAACACATTGTAACACACACACTGAGAGTTTACAGAGATCATTTGTAAACACCGTATTGTAACCGTTTTCTAGCATTAATACATTGAGTGTTAATCATTGAATCTTGTGTCTTGTGTGTTCGTAACTTGGTTTAACTTACCCGTTTGGATTCCGCACTTTCGGGTTTGTCGGAAAACAGGGAATAGAGGTTACTCGATCCTCCGGGTGGACCTACACTATGTACTCACTTGGGATTGCTAATTAGTCTTGAGAATAAGACCAATTTAAGTTCCAAGTATCACGGAATTAACCGGCACCTAGTATAGGTAACTATGTTAATAATCCGCTCCTAAATCGGGAGATAGGATAGAATGAGGTTCTATAAATCAGATGAGCATTTAAACTCATATGGTATGATTTAATAGACCTTACATTCTGATTTGGAAGTCTACCTAAGTGCTTTTGACCCGTTTCGACCCATTATGGTAACATAAGCTACTAGTATGCGTCGTTTGCGTAAAACTATGTTCGGATGGTTAACTATGTGCTATGTCAAGTCTTACATGCCTAATTATCCCTAAACATGTTACTAATTCAGTTTACATGTCAAAAAATATGTTCACATAGTCAAAATACGGATTTAAGCTTCAAAAGGGCATTTTGGTCATTTCCTATGGGCATACAAGCTAACTAGCAAATGACTAACCAATCCTAGGTGATCATAAGGTATAACCTCAGTGGTTATTCCCTATGCAATTATGATCACAAATCAAGCTTGGTCGGATCCTAATGATTGACCAATCGGGTCGGGTTCGAAAGTCTAAGCGGTTGTCTAGACCGCTTATCTTGTGACCCTAAACAAGCACTAAACTAATAATGACAAGTTAAACATGTCAAAACATGTTTAACCTACTGATTTGGTATCAAAACAATGGGTTTTGATACCCGAAAATAGTTCCGTTGCAAAATGCGTGCTAAAACGCATTTTGACCGAAACTTTGACTCGTCACTATGCCTAGTTAATGTGGTAATCAGTAGGTATAATCTCTAAGGATTATAACCATTGTGATTACAATCACATTCAAAGTTCAATTGAACTTTGACTTGACCAATTGAGTGGTCAAACTGATTTTTAAACTATAAAGCAATAAAAAGAATGAAAGAGTGCTCACAATAGTCCTTGCTATCTTTTCTACAAGGAAGACAAGTCCCATATCAGCTTGAGAGAGTTCCAAAGCAGATAAGAGAGGAGAAATGAGGGAATCAGCAAAGATTGAGTTGAATTGGTGTGGCTATTTATAGTTGTAGCAAAGCTACAAGATCATGCCAAGTTTTGTGTGGCCAACAAGCATGAAATCCAGGCCCTACATGTGTTAAAGACTGATTGGGAACCTTGGTGATCGCACAAACTTGCCCAACACACAAGAATTTTGCATAAACATCCCCTGAATTAGCAACAGATTGCTAAAAATAAATTTCTGGTCACTGGGCTGTTCAGGCGCCCCGCGTAAGAGATGGGGGTGGGCTTACGCGCCCCGCCTGGGTTCCCCAGATCAGCAAAGTTTGATAATTTACAGTTTTGGTCCCTGCATACATTCAAGTCAATTTCAGCCCCTTTTGACCCCCGTTAAGCCATTTTCAAGGCTCTACAAGGTCAATAAAGTGTATAGGACTCAAAATATGCTTGGAACACTCTCGTATGTCGGCTCATTTGGTCGTACGGTCGCGTTGTTCGTTAAATTACGACGAAACTCAAACGGTCGCGAAAATGAACCAAATTAAGCGACGAACGGTATTTTTGCATGCCGATCACTAAAATAAAAATATTTTAGTGTGTACAAAAATTTTGGATGTCCAGATGTGGCCAGAACGTAAGATATGCGCAAAAATGCAAACTTACGTCGTTTTTGACACTTTTAGTCCCTGTAAGATCATATAAGCATGTTTTCGCACACCGAACCTATCAAAGCTTATTTCTAAGCCATGTTTAGGTTATATATGGTATGTTTAACTTATGATCAAGTTCTGGACTGTACGTTGTCTTACGAAACGACAGACTTTTGCAAGTTGACGCAAATAGTCCCTCTGAGCGAATAAACTTGTTTTTGCCATACCAAACCTTCTAAAACTTATTTCTAAGTTATGTAAAGGTTTTTTAAGGTATGTTAAGTTTATGTTGCTGTTCCGGAGTGTTTTTCGCGTTAAACTGATTACATTTACGTACCAGTTTGCGTATAACTTCCCAGAAAGCGATATAGAGTTCAAAATCGATCAAAAACCAAAACGTGCATAATGTCAAACTTAAATAACGAACATTGGGATCAAAACACAATGTTTTATTAATATTATATTGTTCAAAGTCTGTAGAATGATTACATAAGCACAGATGTCACAATTTACTTCCTATAACATGCATCTAAACTAATACTACTAGATCTAAACAAAAATTTGAGGTTTGGTTCGGTTTAAGTTCAAGAACCCTAGATTTTTCCCCAAATTTTTGGTGTTAAACTACATGCAAATGAGCTGTGCTGATGATGATGTGTGCAAAATGCAACATATAAATTTTTGTAAGAAGCTGCTGCTTCGTAAGAAGCTGGCTTCGTAAGAAGGGACCAATTTTGTGTGAGAAATCCTCGTTTCGCGTGTCGGATGTTCGTTAGGTGTGTTTTGTTGCATTAATTATGGCGAGTACTTTAAGTATTTTAGCAAGGTATTAAGTGTCACGTTAAGTTGCGTATTAGAGTGATAAATCGAGTTGTGTGAGTGAGCTTTTGAGCGCTTTAAGTGAGTCTCACCACATAGATAATGAAATATAACTAAGAATATATACATATATATATATATATATATATATGTATATATAAGTAACCGCGTTTTAAGTTTGCGTTGAGTTGGCGCGAGAGCGAGCGAGTAGTTAAGATAGTTAAGATATGCACGTGATGTAGTAGTGGAAGCCTAAGCTTTATATGCGTAAGCATTGTGAAGTGTGATATAGCGTGCTAAAATAAGCGATGTAGTGCGAAAGTATGCGATGTAGCGTAGTAAGCGATATAGTTTACATTATGATCCGAATCTCGGTGCTAGGTGTAACGAGAGTAAGGAGCGTGAAAGTGCGTGTTGTTACAGTCTCCCCTGCTTTAGGAAATTTCGTCCCGAAATTTATTAGAAAGGAAGACTGTGAGAAATGACATGAATCGGTAGAGATAAAAGCGTTAGGGTAAGCTGAGGATGAACGAACGATCGATCGATTATTGACGAGTGAGAGCGTCTCAGTGGCTAAGGAATAGTAACTCACGAGTTGACGATCCAAAATGTTTTAGGTTTTCGAAAAGTTTTGTCGAGTCATTACAAAAATATTTTTAAGGAAAAATCTGATTTATGAAAATGTTCTTATGACGTGGTGTTAAACTGAGTCGATGTTTAAACCTGCGTTGTAAGAAAAGTTTTGTTTGTCCAAAAATTTTAATTTAAATTAAATTAAAAAATATTTCAGAAAATTTTCCATTTAAATAAGTTTCACTTATTTTCAAAACATACGGTAACGAATAGGTTTTAACAGTATCAAAAGATCAATTACAGTCGAATCCCACATAGCATCTTTCAACGAAAGTTTGTTAATATGGCTAAAACACTTATATATAGGAAGTACCAGCGACGTATCCATCATGTTTTAGCCATATTGCCTCCGACCGTGGAGCGATGTCATGTGTGTCGACATGATATGGTGGGTTTTAGTATCCTCGGTCCAAACGGTAAATAGTTGAACGAAGTTCGAAAGAAAGATCGGGTAGAATAAGCGGTGAAGTTGATTGCAAACTTAGTTAGCGATAAGAGCGTGCGCGAATGGTTCAGCGATTTGAAATATCGAAGTGACGTAAATGCTAGGTGTGATATGCGTTAAAGCATCGAGAGGGAAAAGCAATGGGAAAATCGAAGTGGTAAGATTGATAGATGTGATGTGTCACACCCCCAAAATCCACATGCGGAGTATCACCGCTTGGAGGCGTGACTGACCAGGATCAAACCACTAATCATATTGAACAAGTAAGTAATTAAATGTAAAAGCCCAACCAACACGATTAGTGTCCAAAACAACCATAGTTAAGTTATGAGCGGAAGCATAATGTTCAAAACCAAATCAAAAGTTTAATTATCCAAATGTTTAACATGGCACACAGCTGTCCATGTCCCACAACGACTCTTCCTTGTGCAAGCTCCAGCTAAGTACCTATAGACCTGCAAAGCATGTAGTAACGAGTCAACAACAATGTCGAGTGAGTTCACGTTTGGTTGTCCAGTTTATAGTTGTTCCGAAAACACAGTTTGCTCTTTACCAGCTATCCAGCCGTGGGGGTTACCCCATAGTTTGAAAAACGTTTATTAGTTACCCGTTCTTACGTTGGCTATTCCAGCCCGGCTCTATGGCCGTGGGGGCTACCCCATGTTTATTTCACCAGACTCGTTACCATATCGACTACTAACGTTCGTCATGTTTAAGTGCCCTAACGTCTGTGTCTATCATCACTGACGTGCCATAGTCTATTAGTCCACGTCCGTCCTCTGCGGCACGGTGTGAGGTTTGTTAAACCTAATAGCGCTATTTAACTAATGACCCGTTCGCCATTGGCCTCGGCAATTAAGTCGATATAAAAGGAGGGACTTCGTTGATAGAGTTCTAGTCTAGTATAGTTAAATCCGTCTCAACAGGACGAGGAATCTATGTTCCTGATTACGTCTCAACAGGACGAGGAATCTGTGTTCCTGATTACGTCTCAACAGGACGAGGAATTTATGTTCCTGATTACGTCTCAACAGGACGAGGAATCCCTATTCCTTAACCCATTCCCAACCCCTGGGAATCCCATGCTTTGTAACGATGTGTGAACTCACCTTGGTTTGCTCGGTAGATTACACAGAAAGGTCAGGTCTAGCAGCTAGTGGTCAACCACGTCCTAACATGGTTATCAATGCAAGTCAGTTCTGGTTTCACAGAGTGCACACAAGTATCACATAAGACAGCATGTAAGAACACACACACGGATCATGGCAACACATATCATTACGTTCAACATAATCAAGATTGGGCTCGCACAAGCTTAATGGCCTTGTGCGAGTCGTCCATTAGAGCCCAATAAAACCCAGCCCGTAACTAAGAAAGCCCAACACGTATACCCGGCCCAACCAGTTTACTAAACATACAGCTTGTGCGACTATAGCAGCCTTGTGCGACTATAATAGCCTTGTGCGACTATAACAGCCTTGTGCGAAGGGACTCTTTGTGCGACCAGAAGGTCTTGTGCGACTGAAGTCTCTTGTACGATCAAGAGACTTGTGTGATCAACAACTTTTCCTACTTTCATGCAATACTTTACCAATCCTAATTAAATTCGTTTGACCCAAATAACAGTTTCCTTATTTGCATAATTTCAATCAACAGAATTAACAATTCTACTCAAACCCTATATCGATCAAACAAGGCTTTTATCTCAAAAATTCTTATGAACTCTAATATAATTAGACATGAACAATCATCATCATACTTAACCATATCCATCTATGGATTTCCAATCATCACATAACACTCATTATCGACCCTTTAACAAATCTGATATCATCATACATGTAGTCGATTAACAACATTTAAATTCTTAAAACAAGAACATTAAATCCGATTAACATGAATATTATCTCATACGCATATGCAAACCGATTACATGTACATCGACAATCAATAATTTAAATCACAATCAATCACAAGATATCCTTAACTCTTCATGCAATCAATCTGAAAACAATACATGATATCCGATTTATCATACATATCCGATTAACAAGAATATTATCATTCATACATGATATATCATTTATCAACAACATCATACAACACATCATAGAACACTAACCGATTGAGATGAATGAGGCTGGTCCGAACAAGGAAGAATCTTCGATGGAGAGAGTGTTTGGCAGCCTTCGGTTTCGTGAGGGAGAGAGAGAGAGAGGAGCTAGGGTTTGTGTGTTATGAAAGTTGCAATGTATGAGGAGTATACCCTCCTCTCCTAAGTTATGCGACACAAGGGGAGTGGGCCTAACCCTCTTTAACGGGCTGCCCATTCGATTCACTAACAAGAAGGGGTGTGGGCCGAGAGTACTAAAGCCCAAAGGCTTGTGCGTTCGGATGTCTATTGTGCGATCGATTTCTATCGTGTGGTAATACATACATATAAACAAGCACAACAATTCACATTTAACATCACATTCAATGTCATAGCATTCCATTTAATCATTCAATTCACAAAATCACAAAACGTTTACGTTACATCCAGGTACAAAGATAGGTTCGAAATACGAGTTGTCACATTATCCCCAAGTTGAAAGAAATTTCGTCCCGAAATTTAGCACGTACTCACTGAGGAAGCTAGTTAAGTTGCATGGTTTTCCTGGTTTTCCTGGGGTGTCACATCCTCCCCCCGTTGATCTGGAATTTCGTCCCGAAATTCCGTAGCTTCAGCCTCAGTAGTAGTTGTACCGGTTGCGAACAGTTGGGGATACTTTTGTTTCATCTGATCTTCGCGTTCCCAGGTGAACTCTGGGCCGCGACGTGAGTTCCAACGAACTCGAACGAGAGGTATCCTAGTACGCTTGAGGACCTTAACATCCCGGTCCGTGATTTCAACAGGTTCCTCGACAAATCGTAACTGCTCGTCGATCGTGAGCTCCTTTAAAGGAACTACGTGGGTCTCATCTGACAGACATTTCTTTAGATTCGACACGTGGAAAACATCGTGAACTGCACTGAGTTCCACTGGTAAGTTCAATCTGTAGGACACCTTGCCTATCTTCTCAATGACTTCGAAGGGTCCAATGTATCGTGGGTTAAGTTTGCCCCGTTTACCAAAACGAACCACACCCTTCCAGGGTGAAACTTTGAGTAGTACCCGCTCCCCAACCTGGAGCTCTAATGGTTTTCTGCCCTTATCGGCGTAGACTTTTTGACGGTCACGAGCTGCCGCCATTCGTTGTCGTATCTGAGCAATTTTCTCTGTTGTGTCAACCACATGTTCTGGTCCAGTAATCTGACTATCCCCCACCTCTGCCCAACAAAGAGGTGACCGGCATTTACGCCCGTACAATGCCTCAAACGGAGCAGCTTTAATGCTGGTGTGGTAGCTGTTGTTGTACGAAAATTCCACAAGTGGCAGATGCTTTTCCCAGCCGTTGCCAAAGTCAATCACACATGCCCTAAGCATGTCTTCGAGGGTCTGGATGGTACGTTCCGACTGCCCATCCGTTTGTGGGTGATAAGCTGTGCTCATATCTAGCCTTGAGCCAAAGGACTTGTGCATTACTTGCCACAGTTCTGATGTAAAACGCGCATCTCGATCCGAGATGATAGAGATGGGCACCCCGTGCCTCGAGACAACTTCCTTGAGGTATACTTCTGCTAGTGTGGAGAACTTATCCGTTTCTTTGATAGCCAGGAAATGAGCAGACTTTGTGAGTCGATCCACGATCACCCAAATAGTATCATTACCACGTTGAGATCTAGGCAGGCCAGTAACAAAATCCATGGAAATTTGCTCCCATTTCCATTATGGTATCTCTGGTTGTTGAAGTGGGCCTGAAGGTTTCTGGTATTCCGCCTTGACTCTCACACAAGTCAAGCACTTGCTAACGTAAGTTGCTATGTGGGCCTTCATGCTAGGCCACCAATATGTGGTTTTGATGTCGTGGTACATTTTGTCCGAACCAGGGTGCACTGAGTAGCGAGACTTGTGTGCCTCATCCATCACAAGCTCTCGTAGGTTGCCATAAAGTGGGACCCAAATGCGTCCTGTTACGTAGTAAGCACCGTCTTCCTTTTGTTCTAAACGTTGCCTTGAACAGCGTAGGGCTTCAGCCCTGACGTTTTCTGGTTTCAATGCTTCTACCTGAGCATGTTGTATTTGAGAAGGAAGACTAGACTGTATAGTAAGTTGTAACGCTCGTACGCGCTTGGGCGCAGTGTCCTTTCGACTGAGGGCGTCGGCCACAACATTGGCTTTGCCCGGGTGATATCTGATCGAGCATTCGTAGTCGTTCAGTAGCTCGACCCATCGTCGCTGTCGCATATTGAGTTCCTTCTGTTTGAAGATGTGCTCGAGGCTTCTGTGATCAGTGTAGATAGCACACTTGGTGCCATACAAGTAGTGTCGCCATATCTTAAGTGCAAAAATAACCGCTCCCAGCTCTGGATCGTGTGTAGTGTAGTTCTTTTCATGAACTTTGAGTTGACATGAGGCGTAGGCTATAACCTTATCCCGCTGCATCAATACACAACCAAGACCCTGAATGGATGCGTCGCAGTAAACCACGAAGTCGTCTGTACCCTCTGGCAATGAAAGGATAGGGGCACTGCAAAGTCTATCCTTTAAGTGTTGAAACGCTAATTCCTGTGCGTTTCCCCAACGATAAACAACGCCCTTCTGCGTTAGTGAAGTAAGAGGTTGTGCAATCTTGGAAAAAACCTTGATAAACCTCCTGTAGTAACCTGCCAATCCCAAGAATTGGCGAATTTCCGTTGGTGTGCGAGGTGCAGGCCAGCTCTTGATCGAATCCACCTTGGATGGATCTACGTGAATCCCATCCTTATTCACCACATGGCCTAAGAAATGGACTTCACGAAGCCAGAAGTCGCATTTGGAAAACTTGGCATATAGTTGTTCTGCTTGTAGGAGTTCCAAGATGAGTCGTAAATGTTGTTCGTGTTCCTCCTGACTCTTGGAATAGATCAGGATGTCGTCTATGAATACAATAACGAATTTGTCTAGGTACGGCTTGCACACTCGATTCATCAAATCCATGAAGACCGCAGGTGCGTTCGTTAGCCCAAAAGGCATAACCAAAAACTCATAGTGTCCATAACGGGTTCTAAGGGCTGTTTTGGAGACGTCCTCTTCTCGGACTCTCAGCTGGTGATACCCCGATCTCAAATCGATATTTGAATAGTAGCTCGACCCTTGCAGCTGGTTGAATAAATCGTCAATGCGTGGAAGAGGATAGCGATTCTTCACAGTCACCTTGTTCAGTTCACGGTAGTCGATGCACATTCTGAACGTACCGTCTTTCTTCCTCACAAATAGCACTGGAGCTCCCCAGGGCGAAGAGCTAGGACGAATAAAACCCTTATCTAGGAGTTCTTGTAGTTGCGTAGATAGCTCTTTCAACTCTGATGGAGGTAAACGATACGGTGCACGAGCTATGGGTGCCGCTCCAGGGGCTAACTCGATTTGAAACTCGACCTGACGATGAGGCGGGAGGCCAGGTAGTTCCTCAGGAAATACCTCAGGATAGTCGCGTACAATCGGAAAATCTTCTATCTTCCTTTCTTTCTTCGAGGTGTCAGTAACGAGAGCCAGAAAGGCAGTGTGGCCCTTGCGCAAACACTTTTGGGCCTTAAGGGAAGAAATGATGCTCACAACAGCACCACTCTTGTCGCCACGAATCATGAGAGGTTCATCGCCTGGGCGAGGAATACGAACGATCTTTTCGTTGCAAAGAATCTCTGCTTGGTGTTGGGATAACCAGTCCATCCCAATGACAACGTCGAAACTACCCAGAGTGATAGGAAGAAGGTCGATCGAGAAAGTGTGATCAGCAAGTACTAAGTTACAACCCTTGACTACGTGTGTGACCTCTATACTTTTACCATTAGCTAACTCTACAGCGTGTTTGGGATTCAAAGGTGTTGGGGTACGCTTAAGCAGTTGACTAACTTTTTGGGACACATAACTAGTATCAGCACCCGAATCAAATAAGACAGTAACGTAAAAGTCGTCGAGAAGGAACTTACCCGTCACAACATTGGGATCGTTCCTAGCTTCTCCATTGCCAATAACGAACGCACGGCCCCTTGCACCATTGCCGTTGTTACCCCCGTTGTTTCCATTCCCCTGATTGTTGTTGTTATTGTTGTTGTTCTGGTTCAGCTGGGGACAGTCTTTCTTGAAGTGGCCTTCAGCTCCACACTGAAAGCACCCTCTGTTGTTACCCTGTTGTTGCTGCTGCTGACGTTGATTTGGGGGGACTCGCTGTTGTTGCCGATTTTGGTTCGCGGGAAACTGACTCCTACATTCTCTTGCAATATGACCAGGCTTGTTGCACCGATGACAATTATTTCTGGTGCATGGCCCACTGTGATGTAAGTTACAACGATTACATTTGGGGTGATTTCCTTTGTATCCACCCTGACTTTGGCTACCTGACGATTGCTGACTAGGACTCTTATACTCTTCAGTTCTTCTCTGCTGCGACTGGGATTGAACAGAAGTCGAACCTCTGCTTGAAGCTCCATCCCATTTATGTTTGTTATCACTGGGAGGTTCAGAGGTAGCTGTAGCACTAATACGTTTTGGTAACTTGTTTTGCTCCACCGCCTGATCAGTGAGACGGTGAGCCAATTGAACAACCTGCTGGTAGGTGGCGAGGTTTGCTGATGTCACATGACTTTGGATTGCTGGCACTAGGCCCTTAAGATAAAGTTCGATACGCTTAATTGGAGGGTCCACCATAGTAGGACACAGTAGTGCAAGCTCATTCGATCTCTTAGTATACGCCTCAATTTCTGACCCCGTCATCTTGAGGTTGAAAAATTCGACTTCCAGCTTATGAATGTCGTCACGACTGCAGTATTCCTCCTTGATCATCTCTTTAAAATTGTTCAATGGGGTGGCATTAGCAGCAACCAACCCCAGCATTTGGACCTGAGCGTTCCACCATGTGAGGGCTAAACCCTCGAGAGTGCCGGTAGCATATTTCACCCTGCGTGCCTCAGGGCATTCACACATTTTGAACACAGACTCTAGTTTCTCAAACCAGTGGAGGAGACCTACTGCTCCTTCAGTGCCACTAAAAGTAGTGGGTCGGCAGTCCATAAAAGTTTTGAAGGTGCAAACAGGTGGCTGAGCATGTTGACCTGTTGTGGGTATAAGAAAGGACAAGGTTTAACACAAGGATAGATTCATGAGAGTAGGATCTAAAGATCCTAGAATGAGTCTTAAACAGCAGGGTATACCTCCTGCTTGTGCGGCTGCAAGTGCCGCAGCAACCTGTTCGTTAATCAGAGCCGTCAACTGGGCTTGTGTCATGTTAATGCGTCCAGACACGATCTTCATATCAAAAGAAGCATGTGTGAGAGGGGTTCGCGAAAGTGCGATGACAGAGGAGAGTAAGCACACTCGTGTTCAAGCAACAGTAACTATACTAACTGAGCATATCATGAGCAAAGTTCTACGTAATCTAGCAAGTAGGTAATGTAAGCATAGATTATATCACCTAGAATGTCGAGCCTTGCACGTGGAGTGAAGCGTCGTTGTGGATCGTAGAGCACTGTACAGGTTATAGTCTGGTTTTAACAAAAACGTTTTCCTTTATTAAAACCAAGTTCTCTATAACCAATGGCTCTGATACCAATCTGTCACACCACCAAAATCCACATGCGGAGTATCACCGCTTGGAGGCGTGACTAACCAGGATCAAACCACTAATCATATTGAACAAGTAAGTAATTAAATGTAAAAGCCCAACCAACACGATTAGTGTCCAAAACAACCATAGTTAAGTTATGAGCGGAAGCATAATGTTCAAAACCAAATCAAAAGTTTAATTATCCAAATGTTTAACATGGCACACAACTGTCCATGTCCCACAACGACTCTTCCTTGTGCAAGCTCCAGCTAAGTACCTATAGACCTGCAAAGCATGTAGTAACGAGTCAACAACAATGTCGAGTAAGTTCACGTTTGGTTGTCCAGTTTATAGTTGTTCCGAAAACACAGTTTGCTCTTTACCAGCTATCCAGCCGTGGGGGTTACCCCATAGTTCGAAAAACGTTTATTAGTTACCTGTTCTTACGTTGGCTATTCCAGCCCGGCTCTATGGCCGTGGGGGCTACCCCATGTTTAATTCACCAGACTCGTTACCATATCGACTACTAACATTCGTCATGTTTAGGTGCCCTAACGTCTGTGTCTATCATCACTGACGTGCCATAGTCCATTAGTCCACGCCCGTCCTCTGCGGCATGGTGTGAGGTTTGTTAAACCTAATAGCGCTATTTAACTAATGACCCGTTCGCCATTGGCCTTGGCGATTAAGTCGATATAAAAGGAGGGACTTCGTTGATAAAGTTCTAGTCTAGTATAGTTAAATCCGTCTCAACAGGACGAGGAATCTATGTTCCTGATTACGTCTCAACAGGACGAGGAATCTATGTTCCTGATTACGTCTCAACAGGACGAGGAATTTATGTTCCTGATTACGTCTCAACAGGACGAGGAATCCCTATTCCTTAACCCATTCCCAACCCCTGGGAATCCCATGCTTTGTAACGATGTGTGAACTCACCATGGTTTGCTCGGCAGATTACATAGAAAGGTCAGGTCTAGCAGCTAGTGGTCAACCACGTCCTAACATGGTTATCAATGCAAGTCAGTTATGGTTTCACAGAGTGCACACAAGTATCACATAAGATAGCATGTAAGAACACACACACGGATCATGGCAACACATATCATTACGTTCAACATAATCAAGATTGGGCTCGCACAAGCTTAATGGCCTTGTGCGAGTCGTCCATTAGAGCCCAATAAAACCCAGCCCGTAACTAAGAAAGCCCAACATGTATACCCGGCCCAACCAGTTTACTAAACATACAGCTTGTGCGACTATAGCAGCCTTGTGCGACTATAATAGCCTTGTGCGACTATAACAGCCTTGTGCGAATGGACTCTTTGTGCGACCAGAAGGTCTTGTGCGACTGAAGTCTCTTGTACGACCAAGAGACTTGTGTGATCAACAACTTTTCCTACTTTCATGCAATACTTTACCAATCCTAATTAAATTCGTTTGACCCAAATAACAGTTTCCTTATTTGCATAATTTCAATCAACAGAATTAACAATTCTACTCAAACCCTATATCGATCAAACAAGGCTTTTATCTCAAAAATTCTTATGAAATCTAATATAATTAGACATGAACAATCATCATCATACTTAACCATATCCATCTATGGATTTCCAATCATCACATAACACTCATTATCGACCCTTTAACAAATCTGATATCATCATACATGTAGTCGATTAACAACATTTAAATTCTTAAAACAAGAACATGAAATCCGATTAACATGAATATTATCTCATACGTATATGCAAACCGATTACATGTACATCGACAATCAATAATTTAAATCACAATCAATCACAAGATATCCTTAACTCTTCATGCAATTAATCTGAAAACAATACATGATATCCGATTTATCATACATATCCGATTAACAAGAATATTATCATTCATACATGATATATCATTTATCAACAACATCATACAAGACATCATAGAACACTAACCGATTGAGATGAATGAGGGTGGTCTGAACAAGGAAGAATCTTCGATGGAGAGAGTGTTTGGCAGCCTTCGGTTTCGTGAGGGAGAGAGAGAGAGGAGCTAGGGTTTGTGTGTTATGAAAGTTGCAACGTATGAGGAGTATACCCTCCTCTCCTAAGTTATGCGACACAAGGGGAGTGGGCCTAACCCTCTTTAACGGGCTGCCCATTCGATTCACTAACAAGAAGGGGTGTGGGTCGAGAGTACTAAAGCCCAAAGGCTTGTGCGTTCGGATGTCTATTGTGCGATCGATTTCTATCGTGTGGTAATACATACATATAAACAAGCACAACAATTCACATTTAACATCACATTCAATGTCATAGCATTCCATTTAATCATTCAACTCACAAAATCACAAAACGTTTACGTTACATCCAGGTACAAAGATATGTTCGAAATACGAGTTGTCACATGATGAGCGTTAAAGCGTCGAGAGGGAAAAGCGATGTTGAAGCGAGATAGATTTCAGCAAAGGTGGGATTGCATTGCTGTAGACTTACGAAAAGTCTAGCGATGGTGCGATCGAGAAGTAATGGGATGTTACGCCTTGCGAAGGAGTTTAGCATGTTGAAAATAGTCTCAATAATATACAAGGTCTAATAACGTTCAACTCCACATGGCATTTTCTTCACGAGAGTTTGTTAGTATGGTAAAGCACTTATATATATGAAGTACTAGTGGCGTATCCACCATGCTTTGACCACACCGTCTCCGTCCCGTGAATAGACGTCACACTTTGTCGACATGGTTAAGACACTTATATATAGGAAGTATCAAAGGCATATCCACCATGCTTAACCACATTTTTAATGTTATGGCATCATTATAACTAACTACGATCTCCATGCACTTACCAAAATAATCTCGTGTGCACCTGTGATTAATTTGGTCCTTGCATGTTTATCGTAACTTATTCCAAAGATGCATAGTCAGGGTAAAACATATTATATCGTGATATACTATATGGTGCTAGTAATAGAATCTGTGTGTGAACCTGGTCTAGGTGTGAGGACTCGAGAGAGAGGGCGGAAGAGAGAGAGAGCGAGGGAGAGAGAGAGAGAGAGAGAAAGAGAGATGTCGTCGTACGTTGAGGAGACATCAAATAATAGAACAATTATAAGGTATAAGTACTATCGTCGAGAGTCGTACCATTAACAGCGTCGTTCTGTGCCCGGTTGGTGTTGTTGGAGCTTCTGCTATTGGTGCTGCAGCTGCTGGTGCTGCGGTCTCTGGGGCTGCAGGTTGCGTCGGCGGTGCTAGAAGTGCTAGTGTGCCTTGATGTCACAGCCCTATGCGGTAGTGGCTGGTGAAGTGACCGAAACAGTTGCAATTTGTGCAATAGCGGCAGTTGGCTCCAGCTTGGGGGTGATAAGTACATTTGTTACACAGGGGGAGAGTTCCAGTGTAGGCTTGCCTTAGGTAAAGTGCAACTGCTTGGAGAGATTCGGGCTTAGGCAGTGCAGTTGCTGAACAATTTAGGCTCGAGCTCTTCCTCTTGTGGCTAGGCTGGGCGGTGTCTTGTGGCAGGGCGTCGTCGTCGGATGATTCGGCGGTAGCTGAGTTAACCTTCTTGGTGGAATCCTTGGAGAAGAATCTAGCCAATATTCGCTTGTCGTTGATCTCTGTAGATGCACTATGTCTGTAGCTTCCGTCTGTACTTAGTCTATAGTTTGTCCTGGTTGTCGTTATTGTATAGTTTTTGTTTATATTATCGAATCAAGGCCGAAACGAAAAATAAAACGTTTTGTATAGGTCATCCGATCGGATGGCCATCCGGATGGTTCTCACTGATTCAGCCCGCCTATAAATAGGAGACTTGGGTCTCATTTGTTAATAATTTTTTGGTTGTCTCTGAGGCGGAGCTCTTGTCAATTCTCACCGGATCTTTGTACATTTGCACATCTTTAATGAGAATTGAAGCTTTAAACGTTGAATTCGTTGTTGATCTTAGTTCTACACTGTATATGGATTCCGCACTACTACAGTGATCACAGATCCGACCTAAGTTGTTCAATCTAGAACCGAACTACCGGTCCTCACAAGTGGTATCAGAACTAGGAGGTCGGATTCGGAGAGGATTGACGTGATGTCGTGGTCACAATCAAATTTAATCAAATTACTACTAATAGCTAGCGGTAAGTGGGTATCGAACACAGGGAGTTTGTTGAATATGTGTTATTTAGAAGATTATCTGTAAAACCCCAACCCGGAAGGGCTGACGTGTCACAATAACAGTGATATCATAAAAAAAAAGTCATAATTCCATTTATTTATTTGACAAGGATACAACCATATAACAACGAAACTTAAAGGTAATATACAAGCGGAAACATTCGACTTCATTAACTAATATCTTCATATTTATTCCTAGGCTTTATTCTTCTCTCTTTTCCCTTCCCAAAGTAACATGCAGACCTGTATATACAAAAATTTACGGAATGAGCCGAATGCTCAGTACGGAATATTAGGCTCAAATAACAATTAACGCTGAAAATGATACGATGCAAGAACATAATTTCATAATCATATTTTACAGATGTACCCATGAGCAAACTTAAAACGTGACAATACACAGGTAGCTACTCCTGCATAATTATCACATGAGATGGCGAATTGGCATACCCGTTATCCACCTCCTTATACTTAAATCCTAGGATCGATCCATACGCCTCCTAATAGCTTATATGTACCACACTTGTACTTAAGAGACGCCGTGAACTGATCTCTCCGTCACGGATAGAGCACATGATGTCGATGCCGCAACAACATGCTCGTGGGACACTCCACGAGAAGCGATACTCAGGGTAACAGAGTACAAATAGTCTTATTTACATAACTTATAAAACTTATTTTCATAAAACGGAACATATATTGGAATATGCGATAATGAGTATAACTAATAGAATACTATCGCATGACATGAAAGCTTAATTCAAATGATTAGAAAAGAATTTCGAACGGACTGTCAAATGAATCGATAATCAAAGACGTGAGGAGTGTTTAAAAGATATATGAATTTAATGGGTTTATAACAATTGAATATCAAACAACAAGGAGTGGGGTAAGGATCCGTACCTTAATAATTCCAAATTGATGCTATCTTGTGATAATATTTCAGATTTATACGGACAGAGTTTAGACTACTGATTAGTCTTTTAACCTAATTTAAATAACATGCACACAAACTAGGTTAGTAACTTAATACAGCCTTTACGATAACTCACGAGATCAAATTCTCACAACGAACGACAAAGTGCGATACTTCACCCATCGAATTAACGATGATCCGTCAAATTAATGACGAACGACAAAGTACAATACTTTATCCATCGAATTAACGATGATCCGTCAAATTAATGACGAACGACAAAGTATAACCCTAAATGTGGGCAGCACTTAAACATCCATTGGATATATTGATCGATCGGACAATGAATCGTAATAGCGATCGAGTTATTACCCTGTTCTGCAGCACCCCGCTATACTTAATTAGTGTTTCGTGTGTGTTAATTGAGTAATTGGACGATATCTCAGCGCGTATTTGGAGTTTCTTCGTCGTTTTTGTGCCCAGAATCAAGTCCCATAGCCAACTATTTATAGCTGAAAAATGGTCCCTGTCGCGTGGCGCGACAGGTTTTCTTGTACCTTTCGCGTGGCGCGAGGGGTAACATTTTAGGGTAGGGTAGGTACGTGTCCAGGTAGCTTAGCTGAGTTGGTCTCGTGTTAAAATTCACAATACACTTAAAACTGTTAAGATAATACCAACTAGGGTTTACCCCCCCTGAGTTTTAGGGGCCCTGATCCTGATTCCGATTGTTCTGAAAATTTTAGGGATTGTGCAGGACTACTTGGGTGTCTCAATTAGGGTTTCCTAGTGGGTAATTTATAAATACTAATAATAGTTTTGGTTAATATACAGAAGGATGAATCATAAGATAAATGTTTAGTTTATTCTAAATTATTATTACTCTTTTATTTCTAGAATAATGATTTTAAATTTATGGTTATTACAACTATTACCCCCTTAAAAGAAATTTCGTCCTCGAAATTTTTCAAATAAGAATATAACATATCGCATAAGTAACGGAACTTTTCATAGCAAAGTTACTAACTTATATAACAAGAATCTCCTAAACATATATGCGTATCTGAAATTTATAATTACGTTTATGACCATATTTGTCAATTACCTTACTACCATGTCCTAATGGTTCTTCCACTACGTATCTTAATAAATTATCTTACCGTACGAAAAGTCAATGGAGACTTACAGATAATAAAAGTGACTATTGGTACAAATATCTCCTACATAAACCTGCTTAATTATAACTAAGATATATTCACATAAGGTAAAGCATGAATGACCGTAAACAGAAACAAATAAACATATATCAAAGAGCAAGATTTACCGTTACTCGACTAAAATTCTATTACGAGAATAGATTAGGGTATAGAGAGCGAATTGATTCTTCAGATTCCCATGTTGCTTCGTGTTCAGAGTGATTTTTCCAGAGGACTTTAACAAACGGAATTACTTTCCTACGCAAAACCTTTTCTTGTCGATCTAAGATGGCTTCTGGTTCCTCTTCGTAGGACAAATCCTCGTGAATTGTAAGTAACGGATAACTAATGACATGGAGTGGATGATAATTATATCCTCTTAACGAGGAGACATGAAAAACGTTATGAACGTGAGAGAGTTGAGGCGGTAAAGCCAATCGATATGACACTTCTCCAATTCTTTCAAGGATTTCAAACGGACCGATGAAACGGGGACTAAGCTTCCCTTTAATTCCAAATCTACGAACGCCACGCCAAGGTGATACCTTTAAGAATACGTGGTCGCCAATTTTAAATTCGAGTGGTCGTCTATCTTGATCTGCATAGCTCTTTTGTCTGCTCTGAGCTTCTTTCAGTTTTTCTCGAGCCATAGTGACTTTTTCATTTGTAATCTGAACTAATTCTGGCCCTTCAATAATCTTTTCTCCAACTTCATTCCAGCAGATCGGTGCGCGACATTTTCGACCGTACAAAAGCTCAAAAGGTGCCATGCCAATACTCGCTTGCCAACTATTGTTGTAAGCGAACTCAACAAGGCATTGATATTCATCCCAGTTTCCAGACCATTCAAGTGCACATGCTCGGAGCATGTCTTCTAAGGTCTGAATCGTGCGTTCCGACTGCCCATCTGTTTGTGGATGGAAAGCCGTACTAAACTTCAGTCGTGTACCCCAAGCTGTCTGAAAACCTTTCCAAAATCGTGAGGTGAAACGTGGGTCTCTATCGGAAACAATGGAAGATGGTGTGCCATGGAGTCGAATAATTTCTTGAAGAAATATTTCGGATAACTTATTAACCGAAAATCCTTGCTGAATTGGTAGAAAATGTGCTGACTTCGACAATCTATCGACAACAACCCATACAACATCATTCTTCTTGAATGTCTTAGGCAAACCAGTAACAAAATCCATTGTGATCTCATCCCACTTCCATATGGGAATATCCAATGGCTGCAACAGACCGCTTGCTCGTTTGTGTTCAATTTTCACTTGTTGGCAAGTGAGGCATTTACTTACGTATCGAGCAACGTCTTCCTTCATGCCATTCCACCAAAAGTTCTGTCTTAAATCTCTATACATCTTGGTAGATCCTGGGTGAATTGAAAATGGTGAGCTGTGAGCTTCGGCTAACAATGACTCACGAAGGCTGGAGTCATCGGGTACACAAAGTCTCTTACCGCACCAAATCACCCCATGATGGTCTATACGAAATTCAGATTGCTTACCCACCTCAATATTTTGCACAATTGCCCAAAGTTCTCCATCTTGCTTTTGTGCCTCTTTGATTCGTGATATGAGGTTGGGTTCAATCTGCATTCTAGCTAGATATCCCTTAGATTTACTAACCTGAAGCCAAATGTTCATTCTTTCGAAATCCCTCCTAATATGAGGCTGAATTTGTAAGCAAGATATAGTCCCGGAATTCTTTCGGCTCAACGCGTCAGCTACAACATTGGCTTTGCCTGGATGGTATTGAATATTTACGTCGTAATCTTTTAAAAGTTCTAACCACCTTCTTTGCCTCATATTTAGCTCCTTCTGCGTAAATATGTATTTGAGGCTCTTGTGGTCGGTAAAGATGTCACAACTCTCACCATACAGATAGTGTCGCCAAATTTTAAGTGCAAAGATGACTGCGGCTAGTTCTAAATCATGTGTAGGGTAGTTAACTTCATAAGGCTTTAACTGACGGGAAGCATAAGCGATGACCTTCCCATGTTGCATTAGCACACAACCTAATCCTTTCTTTAAGGCATCACTATAGACTTGGTAACCTCCTGATCCAGAAGGGAGAGCGAGTATCGGAGAGGATACGAGTCGTTTCTTCAATTCTTCAAAGCTTTTCTCTTGTTCCTCATTCCATGAGTACTTCACCCTTTTCCTTAGGAGTTTTGTGAGTGGTAAAGCAATTACCGAGAATCTTTCAACAAATCTTCGGTAATAGCCAGCAAGACCCAAGAAACTTCGTATTTCGGTAACAGAAGTAGGTCTTGGCCATTTTGTAATAGCTTCAACCTTTGTTGGGTCTACCATAATTCCCTCTGCTGATATGACATGTCCTAGAAATGCTACTTGGCTAAGCCAAAAGTCACATTTGGAAAACTTTGCGTACAACTTCTCATGCCGCAAGGTTCCAAGTACTGTATGTAGATGTGCTTCATGCTCTTCACGACTCTTGGAATATACCAGAATGTCATCGATAAAAACAATTATGAATTTGTCTAGGAATTTGTGAAATATGCGATTCATCAAATCCATGAAGACTGCGGGTGCATTAGTTAGCCCAAAGGGCATAACCAAAAATTCGTAATGACCATATCGAGTACGAAAGACAGTTTTGGGAACATCATCATTCTTGATCTTTAGCTGATGATACCCGGACCTCAGGTCAATTTTTGAAAAGAACTGAGCCCCCTGAAGTTGATCAAAGAGATCATCAATGCGAGGCAGAGGATATTGATTACGAATAGTAATCTTGTTCAGCTCTCGGTAGTCAATACATAAACGCATACTACCGTCTTTCTTCTTCACAAATAAGACCGGAGCACCCCAAGGTGAAACACTGGGTCTTATGAATCCTAGATCTAACAATTCTTGCAATTGTTCCTTCAACTCCTTCAGTTCCATTGGAGCCATACGGTATGGAGCTTTAGAAATAGGTTCGGCACCAGGGATCAAGTCGATGGTGAATTCTACCTGACGGTCGGGTGGTAATCCTGGTAGTTCATCCGGAAATACATCAGGATATTCACGAACAACGGAGTGGCTATCGATACTCTTAACACTAGCAGAAGTATCCCTAATCGATGCTAGGAATCCAGCACAACCGTTTGATATGAATTTTCGGGCCTTGAGCGCAGAGATAATCTTAAAAGATTTATGAGCTTGAGTTCCCTGATATATAATATCAGGATGATGAAAATCACCGAAAATAACACGGCGAGAATGACAATCTATAGTTACGCGATGTCGAGACAACCAATCTATTCCTAGAATAATATCAAAGTCACACATATGTATTGGAAATAGATCGGCCTTACACACAATAGATTCAATACGGATCGGACAATCTTTATATACGGAAGTGATTACGGATGAATTTTCCATGGGAGTGGAAATGGTTAAAGTATGATTTAAGAGAGTTGGTCTTATCGGAAGGTACTTAGTAAACGAATGGGATACTAAAGAATGAGTCGCTCCTGTATCGAATAACACATAGATACTATGTTTACCGAGCTGAAGGGTTCCCGACACAGTACCTGGGACATTAGCAGCATCAGTAGCAGAAAGTGTGAAAGCTCTTCCTCCAACATTGGGTGGTGCAACGTTTGGTCGGTTATTCTTCCGAGTGTCTTTCTTGGTACACTCCTTGATCATGTGTCCAGTTTGGCCACATCTAAAGCATGCTCCTGTACTTCGGTGACATACGCCATGATGTCTCTTACCACAAGTATTACAGAGAGGATATGTAATCTGATTCGGGTTTATATGCTGATTCAGTGGTTGAGCTCTAATAGGTTCTGCATTCAACTGAATCTGGTTTTGAGCAGGCCTCAGGTTTTGCAGTCTAGGTTGCCATGGACGTGCCTGATTTCCAGAGTTTTGATTTCCTTGCACTTTGCGATCTTGATGCTGGGGCGTAGTGGATGATTGGCCGTTTTCCTGCTTAAATTGTCCTTCCCTATTTCTCTTCTTATTATCCCCAGTTCGAGATAAGAATTCTTTCCTTTCGAATTCAAAAGTTTTGATTGCATCAGCAACTTCGGTGATATCCTTAAATTTCATATACATGATCGACTTCCGAATTCGATCATTGACTGCCCATTTGCATTTTTCTGCCTGGACTTCTGCTGATCCTGCAACATCTCCTACAATACTAGCCAACCTTGAAAATCGAGTAATGAACTCAGAGGCTGGTTCATCACTCCCCTGTCGAATCACTGCGTACTCCCTGATATAAGCTTCTTTATCAGCGGTAGAAAAATACTTGTCGTAAAAGATATTACGAAAGTCGACCCATGAAAGATTAGCGTCAAAATCATCCCCTCCTTTGACTTGCTTATATCCTTCCCACCAAATTTGTGCGTCATCTTCGAGTTTGTAGGTAGCCAATCTAACTTTGTATTGCTCCGGAACTCCAAGAACTCCGAAGATCTTTTCAACATGAGCTATCCAGTTCCTTGCTTCGACTGGATTATTAGCATGACTAAAGGATTTCGGCTTTTGTTTTTGGAATTTACTAATCCATATGTCTATACTATAATTAGTATTGTTCATGGTATTCTCACGAGTTTCTCCACCAGAGGTTGGATTAGTGTTAGTGCCTTCTGGATGACGAGTTTGTTGAATAACGGCCTCAGCGGTTTGAGCAACAAGGTTTGGAAGCAACCCGGTAACAGCCTGGTTGATAGCATTAATTACGCTTGGATCAACTGGAGTCTCATTTGAAGAGGTGTTGTTACGTACAGGGTTAGTACGAGTATTCCTACGTAGCGGACGACGAGGAGGCATCTATACGAATAGACATAGGAGTTAAACCAAATAAGAGATCAAGTTGAATCCTATCATAGATATCTACCCATTCCTCACAGGTTTTAATTACTATCTTCAAGTTTTCTACAGGAAAGAGCCTTTGCTCTGATACCATAGCTGTAACACCCCAACCCGGAAGGGCTGACGTGTCACAATAACAGTGATATCATAAAAAAAAGTCATAATTCCATTTATTTATTTGACAAGGATACAACCATATAACAACGAAACTTAAAGGTAATATACAAGCGGAAACATTCGACTTCATTAACTAATATCTTCATATTTATTCCTAGGCTTTATTCTTCTCTCTTTTCCCTTCCCAAAGTAACATGCAGACCTGTATATACAAAAATTTACGGAATGAGCCGAATGCTCAGTACGGAATATTAGGCTCAAATAACAATTAACGCTGAAAATGATACGATGCAAGAACATAATTTCATAATCATATTTTACAGATGTACCCATGAGCAAACTTAAAACGTGACAATACACAGGTAGCTACTCCTACATAATTATCACATGAGATGGCGAATTGGCATACCCGTTATCCACCTCCTTATACTTAAATCCTAGGATCGATCCATACGCCTCCTAATAGCTTATATGTACCACACTTGTACTTAAGAGACGCCGTGAACTGATCTCTCCGTCACGGATAGAGCACATGATGTCGATGCCGCAACAACATGCTCGTGGGACACTCCACGAGAAGCGATACTCAGGGTAACAGAGTACAAATAGTCTTATTTACATAACTTATAAAACTTATTTTCATAAAACGGAACATATATTGGAATATGCGATAATGAGTATAACTAATAGAATACTATCGCATGACATGAAAGCTTAATTCAAATGATTAGAAAAGAATTTCGAACGGACTGTCAAATGAATTGATAATCAAAGACATGAGGAGTGTTTAAAAGATATATGAATTTAATGGGTTTATAACAATTGAATATCAAACAACAAGGAGTGGGGTAAGGATCCGTACCTTAATAATTCCAAATTGATGCTATCTTGTGATAATATTTCAGATTTATACGGACAGAGTTTAGACTACTGATTAGTCTTTTAACCTAATTTAAATAACATGCACACAAACTAGGTTAGTAACTTAATACAGCCTTTACGATAACTCACGAGATCAAATTCTCACAACGAACGACAAAGTGCGATACTTCACCCATCGAATTAACGATGATCCGTCAAATTAATGACGAACGACAAAGTACAATACTTTATCCATCGAATTAACGATGATCCGTCAAATTAATGACGAACGACAAAGTATAACTCTAAATGTGGGCAGCACTTAAACATCCATTGGATATATTGATCGATCGGACAATGAATCGTAATAGCGATCGAGTTATTACCCTGTTCTGCAGCACCCCGCTATACTTAATTAGTGTTTCGTGTGTGTTAATTGAGTAATTGGACGATATCTCAGCGCGTATTTGGAGTTTCTTCGTCGTTTTTGTGCCCAGAATCAAGTCCCACAGCCAACTATTTATAGCTGAAAAATGGTCCCTGTCGCGTGGCGCGACAGGTTTTCTTGTACCTTTCGCGTGGCGCGAGGGGTAACATTTTAGGGTAGGGTAGGTACGTGTCCAGGTAGCTTAGCTGAGTTGGTCTCGTGTTAAAATTCACAATACACTTAAAACTTTTAAGATAATACCAACTAGGGTTTACCCCCCCTGAGTTTTAGGGGCCCTGATCCTGATTCCGATTGTTCTGAAAATTTTAGGGATTGTGCAGGACTACTTGGGTGTCTCAATTAGGGTTTCCTAGTGGGTAATTTATAAATACTAATAATAGTTTTGGTTAATATATAGAAGGATGAATCATAAGATAAATGTTTAGTTTATTCTAAATTATTATTACTCTTTTATTTCTAGAATAATGATTTTAAATTTATGGTTATTACATTATCTAACTTGACTAAAATTAAACTAAATGCAAATAAGTAAATTCCAAGAGTTGATTTGATTGAATTGGTTTTAAAACTAAAATTACTATTATGATTGCAAAATGAAAGTGTTGGTTGTAAACGATTTAGAGACAAGTAACCATCTTTAGTTTCCGGTTTGCTTTGACACTTATGCTAACATTCCACTAGAAAGAACTACATAGACATAGTTCATGTGTGATCAATTACAGTGAGGAAAGGGAACTAAGTACTCAGATTCCTAGAACGTGAGGTTGTTACCCGATGATCAATCAACCCTTATCCAAGCCTAACTATACCCATGATATCTCGATTGCCAACAACACCAAGAACATATGGTTTCTAATTAGTTTAACATAAGAATCAACAATTTACTAACAATCAATTACACACCATAATAAACAATTCAATAAAGAAAAGATTGTTTTTCTAGAAATAAGGAAATAACATAAACCTTCCACCAAAGATAGTCACAAAGTACTTAGCCACTCATGGCTTGAACAAACATTGTCAAACAAGTTTTAATCTTCAAAAACAATTCTAACATCAAAGACTAATGATCCAAGATTGTTTCCAACTCCAAGTAGTCTCTAGAATGCTCCCAATTTCGTTCACAAGCCAAGTGTAACCGAATTGCCCATCATAGGACCATAAAACATCATCAAAAAGGCAATAAATGCCATAAGTTACAACTTCAAACCAGGCGGCGCCGTAAGCTACGCCACCTGCCGTAGCTTACGGCACCCTAGCAGTCAACGAAAGTCATATATAGCGTCGTAAGTGTCACACCCCCAAAATCCACCATGTGGAGTACCACCGCTTGGAGGCGTGACGTGACCAGGATCGAGCCACCAATCATATTGAACAACGTATTTAAGTAAATAAAACTAACCACAATACAATTGGTGACCAAAAGGAAGTTAACCAAGTTCAATTTAAACAGCGGAAGCATAAGACGTTAATCAAAAACATAAGTTCGTAGTTCATAAGTTTAAAGACCCAAAACATAAGTTTCATAAGTTCATAAAGTTTATTTATTAAGTACGGGACATAACAGTTTATATCCCACAACGACCACCTCCTTGTGCAAGCTCCATAGAATCTAACGACCTGCAAAGCATGTAATAATGAGTCAACAACAAAGTTGAGTGAGTTCACGGTTGGTTGTCCATTTTAGAGTTGTTTCCAAAAACGTAGTTTAATCTTAATCAGCTATCCAGCCGTGAGGGGGGGGGGGATTACCCCATAGTTCGAAAACGTTTATTAGTTAACCATCCCATGTCCACCTTCCCTGGCTATCCATCCCGACACTCCGGCCCTGGGGGCTATCCCATTATTTAAACTACTAGACTCGTTTATCATATCGACTACTAACGAAAATTACTTGTACCCTAGCGTCGGTGTCTATCATCACCGACGTGCCATAGTCCATTAGTACACACCCGTCCGACTGGCATGGTGTGAGGTTTGTTAAACCTAATAGTGCTATTAACTAATGACCCGCTCGCCATAGCCTTGGCGATTAAGTCGATATAAAGGGAGGGACTTCGCTGATAGAGTTCTAGTCCAGTAAGTCTAATTCTGTCCCAACAGGACGAGGAATTCTCATTCCTGAACACGTCCCAAGGACGAGGAATCCCTATTCCTGAACCCATTCCCATTCCCACTGGGAATTTCCATGCTTTGTAGAAAAGTGTGAACTCACCTCGGTTTGCTCGGTTAGATTAGTTACTCTAATAATCAGGAAATCAAGCACGTCCTAATAAGGTACAGATAACAATCAATTTCTCATGCACAACATGTATGGTTTGTCTACCCATTACTTTTATCACATATCACACAATTTAAACGTCAACGCACTTTGTTACATTATATATTATTTTACCCTAAAATAATATAACGGTAAAATAAACAAATATTCACACAAGAGTTTTAGTATACAATATATATTTCAAATATATATTTATCAAATTTTGTTTACGAAAGTCAACCCCCGATACTTGGTGTTTTGTTACAAAAATTATGGTGAAGTTTATATTCGAAATGCAAGTTATAAAATACACTCGTAACGTTTGTTTTAGAAAAATATTTTCTAAGTGTTGGGATTTTAGAAAAATTCGCCAGAGTTTCCTTTGTAAATGGAGGTGTCCAGGCTTACTATCATATCATTTTCTTTTCAAAAATTCACTCAAACAATTCTCAATCATTAACATACAATCTCTATTTACCAAACTTGTCAAAAACAAGCATAAACTATAAACTTATGAACTTGAAAATTTATAAGAATGTGTAGTAACTTACTAGCACACTTAGTAAGTCTTGTTATCTTCCAAAATGCGATTTGTTCTTTAAAAACTTTATTTTTAAAGAGTTTGAATATTCACATCTTCAAAACATATTTTCTAAAAATATTTCTTTGTAAAATTTTCTTTTTACACAAGTGTTCCTACACTTGTTTATCCACTAAAAATGTGGTAAGTTTATGTAAGATCCAAGTTTTAACAAAACTCATACTTTTCACTTGGTTCTTTCGAAAAACCACTCATGGATCTTTAGATCTACAAGATTATAACCTACTTTGATCTTTATTTTTCAAGAAGACATTTATTTATTCAAGTTCATAGTTTATGTGTGGATGATTCCATCATCCACATCATTCTTACTTTCTCATCTTGCTAGTTCATGTTTTTAATCATGATCTAGCAAGTCCATATGATGATCCATACCACTTCTACTAGTAAACAATAATCAACAAGCATTACAACACAAGAATATCAAGATTTCTTAACCTTTTTAACACTTCTTCATCACAAGGTTAGTTTATGTTCAAGACTTTGTTCATGGTTCTTTAGAGTTCTTATCATTTTGACCTTTAAACACTATTAACCACTTAAAAAAGATGGAGAAAGCAAGGATCTAAGTTCTTACCACTAGCTAAAGGCTAGGGAAGTTCAAATGTTTAGAAAAGTGGTGGATAAAAGAAGATGAGAGAGGTCCTTGAGCTTCCGAACACACCATGCTTGCTTGTATGATCTCTAGCACCCTTGGAAGTATGTAGATTGCATGAGTGAAACTTGATGGTGGTGAGGGTGGTTGTGGTGGCTCTCGGCCGAACACACAAGGAGAGGCGGGAGTGAGAGTGAGTTGAAAGTGTGTTGTGATAAAATGCTTAGACCTCATGTGCCTTCTTATATACCATCTTCACCTCTTTAACCTTTGTGTAATATGTTTCTAATTAACCAACATAATCAACTAAAATATTGAAGGAAATCCATGGGTGGGGACACCCATGGTAACCGTCCCAAGGGGGGGGTATAGAGTTGGCTTTCAATGGGTGGTTACTAGTTTAGTTAGATTTCAAATGTTTAGTTAGTGTATTAAGGTGTGTTATAAAATATATAGGGTGTTCGGGTACCCTAACTAGCTCAGAAAAATAAAAACAACGTGTTTGACAATATTTGTGACAACTCGAGTTTCCAAGATTCCATCTTCGCATTAATTGCACGTTAATTGTTTAAGTGTTTGTTTACACGACTTGTTTGTTTCACAACTGTACATGTTTGTAATATGTTAAATCGTATTGTGATTAATATGATATATTTGGTGTGTATTATATATAAGTGTATAGTAATAAATTGCCTTGTGTTTGTTTGTGTGTTATAATTTAATATGTAACCTTGGCCGAACACACCACTCTTTACGAAAACACCTCCTAGCCGAAAACCCTCTCCCCATGAAAACCAGGGGTTTTCGCCACCACCCTCTAGACGAAATCATTTGATTTCGTCGGCCATTGATTTCGCTAAAGCCCAGTTAGGGCCCAATCCACTTAAGAGTTTATATGCTATGCAAACTGTGCAACCGTGAAATAACGGATCGATCAACAAACCCTACTCCCTTCCTGTTGTGCGACGGCGAAGACCAAACCCCCCCTTCTTGAGTAGCATCTCATTCGGTCACATCTCTGGTTATTGGCCTTTATCTATTGGTATTCGTGACCACAGGATATTGTTATAGGTGTTGTTAAAAGAGATTAATGATTATTATTTAGTGGTAATATGTGAATTCGGTTGGTATGAAAATTCGTGCTAGTAATCTGCTTGTTGTTTGCGTAAAGGCCAAGGAGTATTGTTTATTATTTGCATGTGAAGTCTTGATAAAGCAACCAAGTGGTAAGGATCACCGCAGAATTGTCGGCCAGTGTGTGTATATTGCATGGGAATCTTATGTAATGTTAAAAGTCCATTATTTGTTGAATATGTTAATAATCGATTGGCATGCTGATGACTAGTAGGGTTACTTATGTTTGTGATTATATGTAGTGCAATATAAATCATTGGTCTAGGGTTGAATGACATGTTAATGGGGGGTGTTGTTTATATAAATGATAATTGCAAGATCATATGCTGTGTGATAATTAGATAATAGGAAACTGTTGGCATGCATGAATGGAATATGGGGGCTCAATATAATGATGATGGTATGTCTGATGTGAATATGTTTTGATAAGAGTTGATAGCTATGAATAAGACAATGGTGGTCATGTGATAGTTCCAAGTATTATATGAATTAATAAATTGCGAATCATGATCCGGTCATTCTCGGCCATGTGTGAAGTGTTTTGCTTGTTTGGTAATTAATCTAGGATTTTATTTAGAAATCCTGTTTTATATACATAATCGTTTGGAACTTGGACGTGCGTGCATGATGATAAGGCTTTGATAAATTATGGATTCTTGAAACGATAGATTGTTATGTTCATGATTATAAAAATTGGTTTGATAGAATACGTATGCGATAGGATTCCTTCTATGCGTTGTGACGACTAAACTGTTAATGGGTCAACTATAAACGGTTTGAGCTATATTTTCTTGCATTTGACAAATTAATGATAAGGTGAAACATTTCGTGTACGGCCCTAACTTGTAATGCGAATGCGTGTCGGTATGAATATTTGCTATGGCTTGTGTGATAATATGAACAATATTGGTTATGACTTGTATTACGTGTACATAAGATTGTAAGTTACGTGATTGTTAAACTAATTGTTACTGGTAAACCATGATAGGACGTATTGATCAATTGTAAATCGACTGTAAAACAAGTAACGTAACCTACCGAGCAAACCATGGTGAGTTCACACTCTAGCCAAGGCATGGGATTCTCAAGGGTTGGGAATGGGTTAAAGAACTGAACGATAACTACAAACTTGCGTATTCCCCATACAACAGGATACGTACTACCATAAGACCATCAACTCTATCATTTGAAGTCCCTCATTTATCGACTTAATCGCCGAGGACTATGGCGAGCGGGTCATTAGTTAATAGCGCTATTAGGTTTAACAAACCTCACACCGTGCCAGTCGGACGGGCGTGTACTAATGGACTATGGGCAAAGGGTCAATGCTGATAGACATTGACTTAGGGCACCTCTTACATTTTCGTAGCAGTCGATACGCGTGGTCTAATAACACATGGGAAGCCCCCACCAATCTTCGCAAACATGTCTGGGAGACCGCGATATGAATTAATACGATACATGGGTTACAAACGAACATATGATTTTTGAAACGAATGCTATAACTAAACAACCAACTGTGAACTCGCTCAACTTTGATGTTGATTCGTTGCTACATGCCTTGCAGGTCGTTAGGTACTCATGGAGCTTGCACAGGGAGGCGCGGTCGTTGTGGGACATGGCAGTGTGTGCCATGCTAATAACATTACTTTATTTCATACTTAATACTTACTTTGGGTTTTACAATTATGCTTCCGCTAAACACTTAACTACGCTTCTGATTTGAAACACCTTTTATATTGTGTGTGGATTTTTTTTACTTATTACTTGTTATGTTCAATATGATTGGTGGCTTGATCCTGGTCATGTCACGCCTCCAAGCGGTGATACTCCGCGTGTGGATTTTGGGGGTGTGAAAATATTTTTTTGTTCCAGGTAAAGTCCTGTTGTTTGGTTCGGTGTTGTTCCGTTAAAGTGCTTAATTAATCCGTAACGTGTCCTATATATATATTTTTGTAACATTTTTAATTTTCAACACTCAGGAAAGCATAACGGACTATTTAGTAACTTTTCTATACACTACTAGTATGTTAACAAGCACATCTAAGTATAACATAGTAATCAGAGAGCTGTTAGGTAATTCCACACAGTCATCAAGCACTTTAATTATCATTAATAAATTGTACGGATACATGGAATTATGCGGGTTGTCACATTCTCCCCCTGTTAAGAAAATTTCATCCCGAAATTTAGCTCGTGGCTACTGAGGAAGCTAGTTATGTTGTGTTGGTTTCCTGGTTTTCCTGGGGTGTCACATCATCCCCACGTTGGTTTGGAATTTCGTCCCGAAATTCTACAGTAGCTTCAATCTCAGTAGTGGTTGCACTTTTCTTAAACAGTTGGGGATACTTGAGTTTCATTTGGTCTTCTCGTTCCCAGGTATACTCTGGGCCACGATGGGAATCCCAACGAACTCGGACTAGAGGTATCCTGGTACGCTTGAGAATTTTAATATCTCGATCCGTAATCTCTACTGGTTCTTCGACGAATCGCAGCTGGTCGTCGATAGTGAGCTCCTTGAGAGGAACTATGAGGGTCTCATCTGAGAGACATTTCTTCAGATTCGACACATGGAAAACATTGTGAACTCCGCTGAGTTCTTCTGGTAGATTCAACCTGTAGGCCACCTTGCCAATCTTCTCAATGATTTCAAAGGGTCCAACGTATCACGGGTTAAGTTTGCCAAAACGAACTGCATCTTTCAAAGGTGAGACTTTGAGTAGCACTCGATCCCCAACCTGAAACTCGAGTGGCTTTCTTCGCTTATCAGCATAGCTTTTCTGATGGTCACGAGCTGCCGCCATTCATTGTCGTATCTGAGCAATCTTCTCGGTTGTATCTACTACAAGTTCTGGTCCAGTGATTTGACTGTCACCAACCTCTGCCCAACCAAGAGGTGATCGGCATTTCCGTCCGTACAACGCCTCGAACGGAGGGGCCTGGATGCTGGTGTGGTAGCTGTTGTTATACGAAAACTCCACTAGCGGAAGGTGCTTTTCCCAGCCATTACCAAAATCGATTACAAATGCCCTAAGCATGTCTTCAAGGGTTTTGATGGTGCGTTCAGATTGCCCATCCGTTTGTAGGTGATAAGCGGTGCTCATATTTAAACGTGAGCTAAAAGACTTGTGCATAGCTTGCCACAGTTCAGAAGTAAAACGTGAGTCACGATCAGAAATAATGGAGGTTGGCACTCCGTGCCTCGATACTACTTCCTTTAGGTAGACATCTGCTAGAGTAGAAAACTTATCCGTTTCCTTGATAGCCAGAAAATGTGCAAACTTGGTCAGTCGATCCACAATCACCCAAATGGTATCATTTCCGCGTTGAGATCTGGGCAGGCCAGTAACGAAATCCATGGAAATTTGCTCCCATTTCCATTTCGGGATCTCTGGTTGTTGTAGTAGGCCTGATGGTTTCTGATATTCTGTCTTGACTCTCGCACAAGTTAAACACTTGCTAACATAGGTTGCTATGCTGGCTTTCATACCAGGCCACCAGTACGTAGTCTTTAGGTCGCGGTACATCTTATCCGAACCAGGATGTACTGAATAGCGAGACTTATGTGCTGCATTCATCACAAGCTCGCGTAGGTCTCCATACAGTGGAACCCAGATGCATCTGTTTACATAGTAGGCGTCGTTTTCCTTTCATTCTAGCCGCTGCCTTGATCCTCGTAAGGACTCAGCCCTGATGTTCTCTGCTTTCAATACTTCAACCTGAGCATCGCGAATCTGAGCAGGAAGGTTAGATTGGATGGTAAGATGTAACGCGCGTACACGGTTAGGTATGGTATCCTTTCAACTGAGAGCGTCGACCACAACATTGGCCTAGCCTGGATGATACTTGATCGCGCATTCGTAATCATTCAAGAGTTCGACCCATCGGTGTTGTCGCATGTTTAACTCCTTTTGCTTGAAGATATGCTCGAGACTCCTGTGATCGGTGTAAATGGTGCACTTGGTACCGTACAGGTAATGTCTCCATATCTTAAGCGTGAAAACAACTGCTCCCAATTCCAAATCATGCGTAGTGTAGTTCCTTTCGTGAACTTTAAGCTGGCGTGATGCGTAGGCAATGACCTTGTCATGTTGCATCAACACGCAACCAAGTCCTTGGATGGAGGCGTCGCAATAAACCATAAAGTCATATGTGCCCTCAGGCAATGAGAGGATAGGCGCGCTAAAAAGTCTATCCTTTAAGTATTGAAATGCGGACTCCTGTGCATCACCCCAATGATAGGTGACACCCTTCTGAGTTAGTGAAGTGAGAGGTTGCGCAATCTTGGAGAAATCCTTGATAAACCTTCTGTAATATCCTGCCAAACCCAAGAATTGGCGGATTTCTGTTGGTGTACGGGGTGCAGGCCAGTTCTTGATCGAATCAACCTTGGATGGATCAACATGAATCCCATCCTTGTTTACTACGTGGCCTAGAAAGTGGACTTCGCGAAGCCAGAAGTCACATTTCGAAAATTTGGCATACAACTGCTCTTTTCGAAGAAGTTCCAGAATAAACCTCAGGTGTTGCTTGTGTTCCTCCTGACTCTTAGAATAGATCAGGATGTCGTCGATGAACACTATGACAAATTTATCCAGGTAAGGTTTGCACACTCGGTTCATGAGATCCATGAAGACCGCAGGTGCATTTGTTAATCCGAAAGGCATAACTAGAAACTCCTAATGGCCGTAACGAGTTCTGAATGCTGTTTTGGAGACGTCCTCCTCTCGGACTCTCAGCTGATGGTATCCCAATCTCAAATCAATCTTAGAGTAATAACTCGTCCCTTGCAACTGGTCGAACAAGTCATCGATGCGTGGAATAGGATAACGATTCTTCACGGTCACCTTGTTGAGTTCGCGGTAGTTAATACACATTCTGAAGGTACCGTCTTTCTTCTTTACGAATAACACTGGAGCTTCCCAAGGTGAAGAGCTAGGACGTATGAAACCCTTTTCCAGGAGTTCTTGTAGTTGCGTAGACAGCTCTTCGAGTTCTGATGGAGCTAGACAATATGGTGCTCGAGTTACTGGTGCTGCTCCAGGAGCTAGCACGAATTGAAACTCGACTTGTCGATGAGGCGGAAGACCAGGTAATTCCTCAGGAAACACCTCAGGAAAATCGCGCATAATAGGAATGTCTTCTATCTTCTTATCCTCCGAGGATGTATCAGAAACGAGGGCTAGAATAGCGGTGTGGCCCTTTCGCAAACACTTCTGGGCCTTAAGGAAATAGATGATGCCTACAACAGCACCACTCTTGTCGCCACGAATCACGAGGGGTTCCTCACCTAAACGAGGGATACGGACAATCTTTTCGTTGCAAAGAATTTCCGCTTGCCGGTGAGATAACCAATCCATTCCAATAACAACGTCCAAACTACCCAGAACGATAGGACTGAGGAAGATAGAAAAGGTCTGTTTAGCAAGAACAAGATTACAACCCTTAACTATGTGTGTGGCCTCTAAACTTTTACCGTTTGCTAGCTCTACCATGTGTTTGGTGGTCGAAAGTGTTGGGGGTGCGCTGAAGCATTTGACTAACTTTTAAGGACACATAACTAGTATCGGCACCCAAATTGAATAAACAGTAACATAAAAGTCATCCAGTAGAAACTTACCCATTACCACGTTGGGATTGTTCCTTGCATCAGCCTAACCAATCACGAAGGTACGACCTCGGGCGCCATTGCCATTATTGTTACTCCCGTTTTTGTCTCCATTGTTGCCTCCATTGTTGTTCTCATTTCCTTGGTTGTTGTTCTGATTTTGATTTCGATTCAGCTGTGGACAGTGCCTCTTGAAGTGACCCTCAGCACCACACTGGAAGCATCCCTTATTACCCTGCTGGTGTTGCTGTTGGTCTTCTGTTGTCGATTCTGATTCACAGGACATGAGCTCCGGCAATCTTTGGCTTCATGTCCAAACTTGTTACATCTCTGACAACGACCCTTGTTGCACGGCCTGCTGTGGTGCAAACTACATCGATTGCACTTAGGGTGATTTCCCCTGTATCTACCCTGACCTTGCTTTCCAGAAGGCTGCTGACTGGGGTTCCTGTGTTCATCTGTCTTTCGCTGCTGGGACTGAGACTAAACTAGAGTAGAACCCTTGCCCAAATTTCCATCCCACTTGCGCTTGTTATCACTGGGAGCATCAGTAGTAGTAGCGTTAATACGCTTGGGCAGCTTGCCCTCTTCCACCGCCTGATCGGTGACCGGGTGTACCAAACGAACGACTTGCTGGATTGTGGGAAGGTTGGCCGCACTTACAGACGCTTGGATTTCCGGGACTAAGCCTCTGAGGTATAGCTTGATTCGCCTAGATATGGGTTGTGACATGTTAGGACATAAGGCAGCCAAGTCGTTGGACCTCTTTGTGTATGCCTCAATCTCTGATCCTTCCATCTTTAACCCATAATACTCTATTTCAAGTTCCAGAATGTCGTCCAGGTGGCAGAATTCTTCCTTAATCGAATCCTTGAAGTCGCTCCAGAGGGTGGCATTCACGTCTGCCAACTCAAGCATCTGAACTTGTGCGTTCCACCAAGAATACGCTTTCCCTTGCAACATGCCAGTAGCGTATTCTACTCGTTTGCTGGCAGGGCTTTCACTTTCTTCGAATGGATGTTCGATTCTTTGGATCCAGTGTAGAAGGTCGATTGCCCCTTCAGTGCCGTCGAAAGTGGGAGGTTTGCATTCTAGGAACGCCTTGAAGGTGCCCATGCGTGTTTGAGGGTGCATGGGTTGACTCCCTGTTTGGGTTGCTAAGGCTTCAGCAATCTGCTCGTTAATCAAACCCGTCAGCTGGGCTTGAGTCAAGTTCAGGCGTCCACTCATGATCTTCACATCGAAGGAAACACAAGTAAGAAGTGGTGTCGCGAAAGTGTGTAAGTGTGGAGTGACAGAAGAGAGTAAGCACACAAGGTTCAAATAGCAGTTATCACATTAACTAACGCATACCATGAACAATGTACCATGTAACTTAACAAGTAGGTAATATAAACATAAACCGTATCACCTAGGATGTTGAGTCTTGCACGTGGAGCGAAGCGTCGTTGTGGATCGTTGAGCACTGTGCTGGTTATAGTCTGGTTTTGTCAAAAAGTTTTTCCCTTTTTAAAACCAAGTTCGCTATAACCAATGGTTCTGATACCAATCTGTCACACCCCCAAAATCCACCATGCGGAGTACCACCGCTTGGAGGCGTGACGTGACCAGGATCGAGCCACCAATCATATTGAACAACGTATTTAAGTAAATAAAACTAACCACAATACAATTGGTGACCAAAATCAAGTTAACCAAGTTCAATTTAAACAGCGGAAGCATAAGACGTTAATCCAAAACATAAGTTCATAGTTCATAAGTTTAAAGACCCAAAACATAAGTTTCATAAGTTCATAAAGTTTATTTATTGAGTACGGGACATAACAGTTCACATCCCACAACGACCACCTCCTTGTGCAAGCTCCATAGCATCTAACGACCTGCAAAGTGTCACACCCCCAAAATCCACCTGCGGAATACCACCGCTTGGAGGCGTGACTGACCAGGATCCAGCCACCAATCATATTGAACGCGCAAGTTAATAATTATAAAAGTTCAACCAATACAATTGGTGTCCAAACAAAACTTAGTTAAGTTGCAAGAGGAAGCATAACGTTTAAAATCATAACATAAGTTTAATAGTTTCAAAGTTTAACATGGCACACAGCTGTCCATGTCCCACAACGACTCTCTTCTATGCAAGCTCCAGCTAAGTACCTATTGTCCTGCAAAGTATGTAGTAAGGAGTCAACAACAAGTTGAGTGAGTTCACGGTTGGGTGTTCGTTTTAAGTTGTTTCGAAAACAGTTTCCTTTATCTGGCATCCTGCCGTGGGGGTTATCCCATAGTTGAAAAACGTGACTGTTTAACCCAATTACTCTGGCAATCCAGCCGTGGGGGCTACCCCGTGTTTAGTTATCTGGCTTTTCGGCCGTGGGGGCTACCCCATGTATACACTAGACTCGTTACCACATCGACTGCTGACTGTAGTCATGTTTATGTGCCCTGAAACTGTCAATGTCTATCATCATTGACGTGCCCCAGATCCATTAGTTCACGCCCGTCCTCTGCGGCACGGTGTGAGGTTTGTCAGACCTAAATAGCGCTATCTAACTAATGACCCGCTCGCCTTTGGCCCGGCGATTAAGTCGATATAAAAAGGAGGGACTTCGTGATAGAGTTTTGGTCTAGTACGAGTTATCTGTCCGTGAGGACGAGGAATTTCATTCCTGAACCAATACTGTCCTACCCAAGGAGGACGAGGAATCCACGTTCCTTAACCCCATTCCCAACCCAGGGAATCCCATGCTTTGTAGAGGGTGTGAACTCACCTTGGTTTGCTCGGCAGATACACAGAAAGGTCAATCAAGTTATAAGTGGTCAACTACGTCCTAACATAGATACCATTCAAGTCAGGTTCGAAATCAAGTAGTGCACGTATGTTCTACACGTATTGTACACAAGTAACGATCATGGCATACAGGTCTAGCATGGCAGTTCATCAACAGTTCGTAACAAGTTCCACAGTAACATTCATGTAACAACCAGAGTCTAAGTGTGCGGCCCAACTACTCAGGCCCATAGCAGTAGCATGCATGTACATAAACAAGGCCCCAAGTCCGGCCCAATCAACTGAGCCCGCAATAATGCACGTTCAATTCAGCGAGTATGTGTACGTGGTCTCGAGTCGAGACTAGAGATCTCGAGTCGAGACTTTGGAGGTCTCGAGTTGTACCTATGAGTTCTTGAGTCGCAAACGTGGAGGTCTCGGGTCATGCATGTATTGGTCTCGAGTCGCAACTGGACCCGCAACCATGTTCTCGAGTCATGATGTTTTGTGTGCTGAAAATGTGTGGTCTCGAGTCGAGACTATAGGTTCTCGACTCGCAACCTGTGTCGCAACCGGGGATCTCGAGTTGTCATGTGGTGGTCTCGAGTCGAGACTGAAGGTCTCGGCTGGAACATTTGCTGATTTCCGTCATTGTACTTAGCCAATGAGGTTTTGATTTCATGCAACAATTGTGTACTATCCACTAAACATGTTTTCTTGTCTAATTACTAATATCATATTCATCATGTTCTTCAAATATTCAAGTCATGTTCATGTTGATCATTCAAACTTGTTCATCATATTTTAGGGTTTTTAGCATTAATCATAATCATAACATGAACAACCATCAAAACACTTGAACATATTCTTCTAATGGTTTCAAATCATCACATAACACCTCAAACTTGACTCTACACTAATCCGATTAACATGATACTATCTAATACACATATGCAAGCCGGTTTCATGAACATCCACATTTAATGGTTTGAATCATATTTAGACACAAGATATCATGAGCTCATTATGCAACATATCCGAAATCAAACATGTTAGCCGAATAACATCATCATACGAAATAAGCACCTAGCATGCATCACTAATCTATATCATTACACATCAACACCTTTAATCATGTATAAACACGTATTTGCAAAGAGATCACTAACCGGTTCAAGTGTGGGTTCAAAGGTGTGAAGTAGTAATGGATGAAGCTTCCAAATGTGGGTGTGTGAGCCGATCCGAGAGCTCCTTGTGGTCACCGGTTTGATCCGAGAATGAGGGAAGAGGGTTTGTGTTTCTAGGGTTTTAGTGATGAAAGGAGAGTGTGTGTGGGAATGTTGCAAATGATGCAAAGTGGCAAGGTTGGTTACTCTTGTGGGTTTTATACCCGGACCGAGTTGGTGCACCCTAGTGGGTCTCGGGTGGATTAGATGAGGTGCGGCCCAACCGGCCCAACTATTACACTATTCACTCGAGACTGCATGGTCTCGAGTCGGGTTCTTGTGTCTCGGGTCGCATACATTCAAGCATACATATAAACATAACACATAATCACATAATTTCACTTAGGTCATTCATTGAACCAATAAGTTAACTAATCACATAACGTTCAAGCAAGTTACATCAAGATACAACGAAAGGTTCTAAATTTCGAGTTGTCACACAAAGCACGTAATAACGAGTCAACAACAAAGTTGAGTGAGTTCATGGTTGGTTGTCCATTTTAGAGTTGTTTCCAAAAATGTAGTTTAATCTTAATCAGCTATCCAGCCGTGGGGGGGGTTACCCCATAGTTCGAAAACGTTTATTAGTTAACCATCCCATGTCCACCTTCCCTGGCTATCCAGCCTGGCACTACGGCCGTGGGGGCTATCCCATTATTTAAACTACCAGAATCGTTTATCATATCGACTACTAACGAAAGTTACTTGTGCCCTAGCGTTGGTGTCTATCATCACCGACGTGCCATAGTCCATTAGTACACACCCGTCCAACTGCCACGGTGTGAGGTTTGTTAAACCTAATAGCGCTATTAACTAATAACCCGCTCGCCATAGCCTCGGCGATTAAGTCGATATAAAGGGAGGGACTTCGCTGATAGAGTTTTAGTCCAGTAAGTCTAATTCTGTCCCAATAGGACGAGGAATTCTCATTCCTGAACACGTCCCAAGGACGAGGAATCCCTATTCCTGAACCCATTCCCATTCCCACCGGGAATTTCCATGCTTTGTAGAAAAGTGTGAACTCACCTCGGTTTGCTCGGTTAGATTAGTTACTCCAATAATCAGGAAATCAAGCACGTCCTAATAAGGTACAGATAACAATCAATTTCTCATGCACAACACGTATGGTTTATCTAACCATTACTTTTATCATATATCACACAATTTAAACGTCAACGCACTTTGTTACGTTATATATTATTTTACCCTAAAATATTATAACAGTAAAATAAACAAATATTCACACAAGAGTTTTAGTATACAATATATATTTCAAATATATATTTATCAAATTTTGTTTACGAAAGTCAACCCCGATACTTGGTGTTTTGTTACAAAAAATATGGCGAAGTTTATATTCGAAATGCAAGTTATAAAATACACTCGTAACGTTTGTTTTAGAAAAAATATTTTCTAAGTCTTGGGATTTTAGAAAATTTCGCCAAAGTTTCCTTTATAAATGGAGGTGTCCATGCTTACTAGCATATTATTTTCTTTTCAAAAATTCACTCAAACAATTCTCAATCATTAACATACAATCTCTATTTACCAAACTTGTCAAAAACAAGCATAAACTATAAACTTATGAACTTGAAAATTTATAAGAATGTGTAGTAACTTACTAGCACACTTAGTAAGTCTTGTTATCTTCCAAAATGAGATTTGTTGTTTAAAAATTTTATTTTTAAAGAGTTTGAATATTCACATCTTCTAAACATATTTTCTAAAAATATTTCTTTGTGAAATTTTCTTTTTACACAAGTGTTCCTACACTTGTTTATCCACTAAAAATGTGTTAAGTTTATGTAAGAGCCAAGTTTTAACAAAACTCATACTTTTCACTTGGTTCTTTCGAAAAACCACTCATGGATCTTTAGATCTACAAGATTATAACCTACTTTGATCTTTATTTTTCAAGAAGACAATTATTTATTCAAGTTCATAGTTTATGTGTGGATGATTCCATCATCCACATCATTCTTACTTTCTCATCTTGCTAGTTCATGTTTTTAATCATGATCTAGCAAGTCTATATGATGATCCATACCACTTCTACTAGTAAACAATAATCAACAAGCATTACAACACAAGAATATCATGATTTCTTAACGTTTTTAACACTTCTTCATCACAAGGATAGTTTATGTTCAAGACTTTGTTCATGGCTCTTTAGAGTTCTTATCATTTTGATCTTTAAACACTATTAACCACTTAAACAAGATGGAGAAAGCAAGGATCTAAGTTTTTTACCACTAGCTCAAGGCTAGGGAAGTTCAAGTGTAGAAAAGTGGTGGATAAAAGAAGATGAGAGAGATCCTTGAGCTTCCGAACACACCAAGCTTGCTTGTATGATCTCTAGCACCCTTGGAAGTATGTAGATTGCATGAGTGAAACTTGATGGTGATGAGGGTGGTTGTGGTGGCTCTCGGCCGAACACACAAGGAAAGGAGGGAGTGAGAGTGAGTTGAAAGTGTGTTGTGATAAAATGCTTAGACCTCATGTGCCTTCTTATAAACCATCTTCACCTCTTTAACCTTTGTGTAATATGTTTCTAATTAACCAACATAATCAACTAAAATATTGAAGGAAATCCATGGGTGGGGATACCCATGGTAACCGTCCCAAGGGGGGGTATAGGGTGTTAGGGTGTTCGGGGTGGTTACTAGTTTAGTTAGATTTCAAATGTTTAGTTAGTGTATTAAGGTGTGTTATAAAATATATAGGGTGTTAGGGTGTTCGGGGACCCTAACTAGCTTAGAAAAATAAAAACAATGTGTTTGACAGCATTTTTGTGTTCCGGGTAAAGTCTGGTTGTTCGGTTCGGTGTTGTTCCGTTAAAGTGCTTAATTAATCCGTAACGTGTCCTATATATATTTTTTTGTAACATTTTTAATTTTCAACACTCAGGAAAGCATAACGGACTATCTAGTAACTTTTATGTACACTACTAGTATGTTAACAAGCACATGTAAGTATAACACAGTAATCAGAGAGCAGTTAGGTAATTCCACACAGTCATCAAGCACTTTAATTATCATTAATAAATTGTACGGATACATGAAATTATGCGGGTTGTCACATTCTCCCCCTGTTAAGAAAATTTCGTCCCGAAATTTAGCTCGTGGCTACTGAGGAAGCTAGTTATGTTGCGTTGGTTTCCTGGTTTTCCTGGGGTGTCACAGTAAGCTACGTCGCTCACCGTAGCTTACGGCGAGTACTACTTCCTTACGGTCCCTTTCTTCTGTTGTATGGAAGTGTATTTGGCAACATATGGGGAGCCGTAACCTACGGCAGAAGCCGTAGGTTACGGCGTTGTGTGTAATGTATCTCCAAGTTTCCTTACTTGTAAGGTAAATCTTCCAATCTTGCTTCCACCTACATCAAGCTTTATCCAAGCATCATAATGTCCATCCTTTAAGCGCTTTAACACCTCAAAATACAAACGCACCGTAGTTACCAAATTCCCACAATTAACCGAATAAAGCATGAGATGTGCACATATTTAGCTCATTTAAGGGTTGTCCTACGGATCACCCGTCACATCCCCACACTTACCCGTTGGTTGTCCCAAGCAACCCATTCAAAAACTATTAATAATCACAAGCGATAATCATTCAAACCAAGCTAAAATATGTCGTCCTTCTACTAACCTTCAACCATACACAAGGCACACCCCTCACAAAAACTCTCGGTGACAAGAAATATTAGCACATAATGCTAAGCCACTCAATGCGTGTGTGTGTTTGTACGACAATAAGCTTTTATAAGAATCAAGTCTCCTCCTATTAAATATCTAGCATGCTTATGAATCAAAGGAACTTACGGGTTGTAACAGGGCTAGGTGCAAAGGTAAGAAAATGGTGGGATACATATGAAAGAGCTAATTGAATTGACCCGGTTTTTATTTCTACTACTAAACAACGCAAACATCATCTATATACACAACTTCTCAACTACTATCACAACTCAATTCCTCTTTTTGTATTTTTCTCATATTTCTCTTTTTTTTTATGAAAATTCAAACACACCTCCATTAACACATCCCAAAAAAAAATCACATCAACATCTAAACACCACCCGACCTCCCAACCATAAACATGAACATACGAAATGAAAATATACACAAATATACAAAGGACCAAGATACGACCTGGCTAGTAGTACTTTGGCTGTGGAGGCCCGAAAATGGATGTCATCATGTCATTCCACTCTCCAAACCCAAATGCTCCTCTACTGCTACTACTTCCTTGATCACCACCATGACCCGCCTGTTGATAACTCATAGCGTGTGGATCCACCCATTGAGAATGATGCAATGGTGGGGTAGGATACGACACACTACCATCATATAGCGGCAATGTGGCATAGTCCACAACTGGTGGGTCCGCTTCGAGTGGTTGTCCCGCATGCCAGTGATCATGCAAGCGTCTCTGGCGGTCGTCTAGGTTGTGACAACTGGCACCAAACCGGTAGTTTCCGTACACTTTAATTATTAGTTGATGACTGCAATTATGTGCTTAAATGTCAACATTGACTGATTACATGCTAAACAAGTGAATTCATGCATGTTTTATACTACAAAATATTGCTTTATGCATAAACAAGAGCATTGCGTCAGAAATACTAGTAAACTCACCGGTAAGACAAAATGTGTCAACAGAACTGCAGATAGCAGTCAGACATTAGAATTGAGGCCTAGGTGTAGGTCCAACGACAAGAATACATTAAAACCCAAGAGTACATACAAGGGTTAACATATAGACATTCCGGAAGCCAAAATAAGCACTAAAAAGCACCCGAAATGCACTTTAATTGCAGAATTTCACCAAATTCAGCTATAATCAGCTCTCTGACACTTAAATATCATGCAGAATTGACATTTTATTATTCAGAATACTTCCCTAAGTGTCGGGAATTAAAAGAGTAACAAAAGAATACTTAAAGGACACTAAACTGTGCAATTTAGCACTTTAACGAGCCGGTATTTAACCGAACAACCGGACATTACCCGGAACTTCAAAATATTATTAGAAGCATTGTTTTAACATTACCAAGCTAGTTATGGTCCCTAAACACCATATTACATCATAAAAACACTTAACACCTAAAATCCCTAAACATATCATTTAATATGTAACTAGAACTAGTAACCAAGAATCAAGATCCAACTAGATGCCCCCCCCCCCCCTAACCGGTTATGGAGACATTGGGAACCCCATGATTTTATAAAATTGTTTATTAGATCATGTCTAGTACTCTTGAAACATATTAACCATGTGTAATTTCATGTTGGAAAGTTGTTTATAAAGTCTATTAGTTCTTCATTCTCATTATCCATCCACAACTCAACACACTTTCTTCTCTCCTCCTTCTTCTTGCAATCGGCTGAACCAAACACCACCACCATCACCATATTTTGATCTTCATTCATCCAATCCAAGGTTCACTCAAGGTGTAAGGAGGCGTTATAGGAAGCTTGGTGTTTGCGGATCATCAAGGACCTCATTCGTTTGCTATTAACCAGTCAATCTTCATCCTTGTTCTTCCCCTAGCTTTAAGATAGTAGTAAGCACCATCAACACTCTTATTTACTTCTATTTTGAGTTGCTAAGAGACTTGTTATGTTGAAAATTTTGAAGAATACTAAAGAACAAGAAACTTGAACATAAAAGATTCAAACATAAAGCTTTACATGAAGATTTACATGATGAAATGTTGTAGTAGGATGTTGTAGTGAACAAGTTGCTGATTACTTGATGATTTACTCGTTAATATGGATGTTAAAGGTCGTTGTTGATCACTAGACATGTTAACGGAACAAATAGAACGTGCGTTAGAACACAATAAGCTGAAAACAGTTTCTGTCCAAATATTACAGCCAACTTCAGCTGACTGTAACCAGATCGTAACTTGACAAAAACTTGTTTTCTTGAGTCTATCACGTGTTATTATGAAATACGGTTCTAATGGCACTGGAATCATAATTTGTGGACTTCGTTTACTATTTTTAAAGACTCTTTTTGTAACAGCAGCTAAAGCTGAGTTTTTACTGCAGTAAATGGGCGAAATGTTTTTAGTCATAACTTGAGTTCTATGTAGAATTAGCTCACGAAATTTGTACTGTAGATGACCATTGATGTATTTGTAATTCTCCCACTAGAATTTCTTAAATCGGACTTACGATGAATTTTAAATAAATTATTCCGTGGGCTGCAGTCAGAAAAAGATGAATCTGACTGCAGTCCGGAAAATGAATTTTTGTAAAATATTGGTAATGAATTGGATCCCGAGATTTTTTTCACAATAATATTTGTATCGTTTAAGACATTCTATAAAAGTTTGGGAATTTTTGGAATAAGTTTACTATTTTATTAAAATCCCCGAAAACAGCCCAGTTTTGAAGAATAAAGCTGAAACAACATTAGTAGTAATTTGCGTGTCTAAATGTCGGGTAGGTTATTTGAGAACGACCTAACGTGATAAAGAAAATGATATGCTACTTAGCATGGACACCTCCATTTACAAAGGAGACTATGGCGAAATTTTCTGAAAATCCTAAAACTTAGTGAATATTTTCTAGACAAATGTTTGCTAGTGTGTTCGAAACTATGCTTTTCGAATATAAATCTCGCCATAACTTTTGTAACAAAAATACACATACAACATACAAGATACATAATTCGGGTGCAAAATACAAGAAACTTATATTTATTTTTGAGAAAATAATATAAGTAAGACACATAGTTAAAAATATAAATTATTTTTAACACAAGAAAACATATACAAAAGACAATGACTGTACTTGTGCAATACAAGTCTAGTGACTAACGTTAATAAAACACATTTAGGTCACGACGCTAGATAAAGCAAACCCGGTGAAGTTTATAATTTCGGGGGTGAAATACATGTTATAAAGTTTACAAATAGTATGATGGGTACAAAAACATTCAAGTGAAACATTCTAGATCATGTCTCGAATAGGGTACCATAAGCACCATTAATCAACGTATACATTTAGACCGCGGAACGAAAGATTAGATCTAATGGGTTTCAGGCAACCCCACTCTTGGCCTACTTCTACCAATGAGTGCTTCTGTGTCTCAGTCAAAGTCGACAAAAATGCCTAGGTTTGGTGGCTTCCTATGTTGTGACACATGTTAGTAGCCTTGCAAACAACTAGCAATCTCACACATTCAAACATTCATAGTACGGAGTTACATATATGTGTTACAAATACATTCAAACATTCATAGTACAGTTACAGATACGTTATACAAGTTACATTCAAACATTCATACATCCTACAAGTTACATACTATGTTTCCATCCAAGTATTTAAACATTCAAAACAATCATTGCATGAATTCACACCAACATTATGTTGACGTTTTTCCAAAACTCACATGTATTTCAGGTAACTAGAAGTGGATGTGCGTGCGGCCTTACCCATGCTTGTGGATGTCGCTTATGTTTATCTTTAAATAAAGTTGTAAACTTTTTAAGACAATGTTTTATACTACCTCGCGATGTAAACGCTAACTTATGTTTTCAAATTATGAAATGTTTGGTATTTGAAGATATTTTTACGAGCAGAAAGGGCTATGACAGATTGGTATCAGAGCTGCGATTGTAGTGAACCAGGATTCCTTCTCGAGTCTAGTCTACAATCTCTAGGATCCTTTCACGAAAACAATTTTTCAAAGAGTTTTCATTGCATAAAACGTCCCGCGACATCCACCACCTGAAACTGTTTACAAGAGTCTAGAAAAGACACTACGAGACTTAGGGTGCACTGGGGTAGCACTTGTCTATGATTAAGAATTACTTGCAATTATGTGTGATAATTGATATTTACACATGCTAGAAGTGGAATGTCACAAGTATACGTGACTTTACCTGAAAGCGATGGCCCATCTGAAGGAAGAGATACGAGGATGAAACGAACTGTGTGGACTGTGCAAGGAGTCACGTAATTATGGATGCATACATAATTATGGAATTCAGTGCACAGAAATCACAGCAAGTATTGTCACGTATGGATTCCATCAGTACAAGGCTACTAAGTACTCTGCTAGAGTAATAATTGTTTGATGTCACTTATGTGGTATATACCTATGAATATATATATACTACTACTATCTAGTACGACGATATCAAACAAATGTCTAACCCTGTTGTGTTTTGTTCTGTCAGAACATGGCACCCAGGAAAGCTGTGAACGCTCGTGATCAACCTCCTCCTCCCCCATTGCCAGGAACTGCTGAAGAGTTAAACGCTCTACTGGAAGAAAGGATCTCCGCTGCTATCGCCCAATACGAGGCAAACCGAACTCAAGACAGTGGCGGACCAAGCAACGCTAGGCGTAATGGGAATGGAGATTCGTCTGGAGGCAATGTAGCTCCAGGTAACCTTAAGACGATTTGCTAAGCATGGAGAAATTTATGAACGGTCCTTGTTTCATTATTTCTTCGATTGCTCACGTGTGAATTGGTTGAATCGATTACAGGCTGCACCTTCAAGCAGTTCCTTGACTGCAAACCAATGAACTACGACGGTACAGGTGGTGCAGTAGCGTTTGTGCGCCGGACGGAGAAGACAGAGGCCACTATCCGTATGAGCAAGTGTACTGCGGATCAGCAAGTTACTTTTGCTACTGGGTTGTTTGTCGATGAAGCTCTGACTTGGTGGAACTTGCAAGTCCAAACTTTGGGCGATGATGCCGCTTATGGCCTAACTTGGGAGGAACTGAAGGAAAGAATGAGAGAGAAGTACTTCTCTCATGCGGAACTCCAAAGACTGGAAACGGAGTTCTGGCACCTGACCATGGAGGGTGCTGACATTAATGGTTATACTCGAAGGTTCAACGATCTGTCTAGAGTGCTTCCCTACATGGTGACTCCCGAATTTAAGCGCGTTGAACGCTACATTTGGGGATTGGCCTCAGAATTCCGTGGCATGGTAACTTCGGTCAAACCTCAAACAATCACCGACGCTGTAACTCTGGCTGTCAGCCTTACTGAAGATTGTGTTCGTATGAAGAAGCTATCACTGAACCCAACCGAGAAGACCGAGACGCATGCTGAGTCGTCTGGTGACAAGAAGAGAAAGCATTCAAATCTGAACCAAGCAACCTGCAGCAACAACAAGGGTTCGAACAACAAGAAGCGTGACACTAACCCACCTATGGAGGCAAAAACCTTCGCGGTTGCAAGCAATACAGGAACTAAGAAGTATCAGGGCACTCTGCCCAAATGCAACTGCTATGACTTTCACCACATGGGAAATTGTCGCGTTGGGAAATGCGAGAACTGCGGGAAGCCTGGCCACCGTATCGAGGATTGTTGGGGAAAAGGTATTGTAGGCCGCAATGGTAATGGTAATGGAAACAATGGTGGGAACGGCAACGGTAACCGGAATGGTAATAGAGCTAGGCGTAACCAAGGATGCTTCACTTGTGGAAGCAATGATCATTTCATGAAAGACTGCCCAAAAGGAAACCATGCTCAGGCTCGAGCATTTGTAATTGGAGCAAGGGACACACGCGAGGACCCTAATGTGGTCAACGGTACATTCCTCATTAACAATCACTTTGCATCCATACTATTTGACATTGGTGCCGACTGTAGCTTCATGTCTGTGGAATTTAAACGCATGCTTGGAATAGAATCTAGTAGATTAGATATTCCTTATTCTATAGAGCTAGCCAATGGTAAACTTGTCGAATCGGGCGAAGTTGTTAGAGGTTGCACACTAGAACTTGGTGAACGAAGATTTAACATCGATCTCTTACCTATTCAATTGGGTAGCTTCGATGTAGTGGTCGGAATGGATTGGTTGTCCAAGAACAAAGCTGAAGTTATTTGTCACGAGAAAATCATTCGCATCCCTTTGGCGAATGATGAAACTCTCATCGTACATGAAGAAAGACAAAACGCGCCCCTATGAATCATCAGTTGTATGAAGGCACAGAAGTGCTTAAGGAAAGGATGCGTCGCTTTCCTAGCACACGTTATAGACAAGAAGGCTGTGGAGCCATAACTCGAAGACATTCCTGTGGTGAAAGAATTCCCTGATGTTTTTCCTGAAGATCTGCCAGGACTACCTCCGCAACGACAAGTGGAATTTCGTATAGACTTGGTTCCAGGAGCCGCTCCTGTAGCCAAGGCTCCCTATCGACTTGCACCATCCGAAATGCAAAAATTATCTACACAACTCCAGGAGTTGTTGGATAAAGGATTCATAAGGCCAAGCTTCTCGCCTTGGGGAGCTCCAGTATTATTCGTGAAAAAGAAGGATGGAACACTGCGGATGTGTATCGACTACAGAGAACTGAACAAGCTCACTATCAAGAATCGGTATCCACTACGACTTATTTGATCAGTTGCAAGGATCAAGCTACTATTCCAAGATCGACCTTCGATCTGGATACCACCAGTTAAGAATCCAAGAGGAAAGCGTACCAAAGACTGCATTCAGAACACGTTATGGGCACTACGAGTTTCTTGTGATGCCATTTGGGCTGACGAATGCACCAGCAGTCTTTATGGATCTAATGAACCGCGTATGCAAGCCATACCTCGATAAATTCATGATTGTATTTATTGATGATATCCTGATTTACTCGCGAACGAAAGAAGAACATGAGCAACATCTCAGAACTATTCTGGAACTACTAAAGAAAGAGAAGCTTTATGCAAAGTTCTCGAAATGCGAATTTTGGATTCGTGAAGTACAATTTCTTGGTCACGTTGTAAACGAAAAGGGCATTCATGTGGACCTATCCAAGGTCGAAGCAATAAGGAATTGGGAAGCCCCCAAAACCCCAACTGAAGTTCGACAATTCTTGGGCTTAGCAGGCTATTACCGACGTTTCATCGAGAACTTCTCAAAGATAGCTCAACCATTGACGACCCTTACACAGAAAGACAAGAAATACGACTGGGGTGACAAGCAGGAAGAAGCCTTCCAACTACTCAAGAATAAGCTATGCGATGCACCTATACTATCTTTACCCGAAGGCACTAAAGACTTCGTAGTATACTGCGACGCCTCATGACAAGGTTTGGGTTGCGTGCTCATGCAACGCCAGAAAGTCATCGCTTATGTTTCAACACAATTAAAGGTGCATGAAAGAAACTATACCACTCACGACCTGGAGCTAGGCGCAGTGGTATTCGGCTTGAAGATCTGGCGACACTATCTATACGGTACTCGATGTACAATCTTCACAGATCACAAAAGCCTACAGCACATATTTGATCAGAAAGAACTAAACATGCGTCAGCGACGATGGGTCGAGCTGCTAAACGATTTTGACTATGAGATCAAGTACCATCCTGGAAAGGCAAATGTTGTAGAAGACGCATTAAGCCAAAAAGAAAGGGTTAAGACCCTAAGGGTTCGAGCATTGGAAATGACCATACGAACGAACCTCACTACACGCATTCGTGATGCACAACAAGAAGCCCTTAAGATGGAAAACCGTAAAGCTGAATACCTCTAGGGTATGCTGAAATACATGGTGCCAAATGAAGAGGGAGCCTTATACTTTAAGAAGCGTATTTGGGTTCTGCTCTATGGTGGCATACGAGAAGTCATCCTTGATGAAGCGCACAAGTCGAAATACTTTATCCATCCAGGATTGGACAAAATGTATCAAGACTTAAAAGAATATTATTGGTGGCCGAGACTCAAGAGCGACGTTGCTGTCTATGTTGGAAAATGCCTAACATGTGCTACGGTTAAAGCTGAATATCAGAAACCGTCCGGCCTACTACAACAACCAGAGATACCCATGTGGAAGTGGGAGCAAATCTCGATGGATTTCATAACGAAATTACCCAGGACCCCGAGAGGGCACGATATGATATGGGTGATAGTCGATCAGTTAACGAAGTTTGCGCACTTCCTACAGATCCGAGAAAAAGACAGCACTGGAAAGCATGCTGAGATATACTTAAGGGAAATTGTGGCACGTCATGGAGTGCCTATCTCAATCATTTCAGACAGAGATGGACGCTTTGTCTCAAGAATCTGGCAATCATTTCAGGAAGCCTTTGGATCTCAATTAGATCTAAGCACGGCCTTCCATCCACAAACAGACGGCCAGAGCGAACGGACTATACAAACGTTAGAAGATATGCTTCGCGCATGTGTCATGGATCTAGGCGGCAGCTGGGATACTCATCTACCTTTAGTTGAGTTTTCCTACAATAACAGTTATCATACGAGCATAAAAGCCGCACCGTTCGAAGCTCTGTATGGCCGCAAGTGCCGATCGCCCTTGTGTTGGGCAGACGCTGGAGATAAACGTATAGTTGGTCCTGAACTTGTACAAGAGACAACCGACAGGATTATGCAGATCCGAGAGCGCATTGAGGCGGCTCGAGATCGACAAAAGAGCTATGCTGATCAAAGAAGAAAACCATTAGAATTCGAGGTGGGAGACAAAGTTTTGTTGAAGGTCTCACCTTGGAAGGGCGTAGTAAGATTCAGAAAACGTGGAAAGCTGAATCCACGGTACATCGGACCATTCAGAATATTGGAAAGAATTGGTACCGTGGCATACAAGTTGGAATTACCGGAAGAACTTAATGGAGTACATGATACGTTCCATGTATCCAACCTTAAGAAGAGTCCAACACAAGAAGACGTGATCATCCCTGCGGATGAAGTACATATTGATGACGCCCTCCGATTTACAGAACAACCCGTTGAGGTTGCAGACTAGAAAGTCAACAAGACCAGGAGGAGCACTGTTAAACTTATCAAAGTACGTTGGAACTCTAAGCACGGACCCGAGTACACATGGGAACGTGAAGACCAGTTCAATGAAAAGTACCCCTACCTATTCAAGAAGACTCCTGTGAGAGTTAGTTCAGCCTGAATTTCGGGACGAAATTCTTTTAACGGGGGGAGACTGTGACAACTGGCACCAAACCGATAATTTCCGTACACTTTAATTATTAGTTGATGACTGCAATTATGTGCTTAAATGTCAACATTGACTGATTACATGCTAAACAAGTGAATTCATGCACGTTTTATACTACAAAATATTGCTTTATGCATAAACAAGAGCATTGCGTCAGAAATACTAGTAAACTCACCGGTAAGACAAAATGTGTCAACAGAACTGTAGAAAGCAGTCAGACATTAGAATTGAGGCCTAGGTGTAGGTCCAACGACAAGAATACATTAAAACCCAAGAGTACATACAAGGGTTAACATATAGACATTCCGGAAGCCAAAATAAGCACTAAAAAGCACCCGAAACGCACTTTAAGTGCAGAATTTCACCAAATTCAGCTATAATCAGGTCTCTGATACTTAAATATCATGCAGAATTGACGTTTTATTATTCAGAATACTTCCCTAACTGTCGGGAATTAAAAGAGTTACAAAAGAATACTTAAAGGACACTAAACGGTGCAATTTAGCACTTTAACGAGCCGGTGTTTAACCGAACAACCGGACATTACCCGGAACGTCAAAATATTATTAGAAGCATTGTTTTAACATTACCAAGCTAGTTATGGTCCCAAAACACCATATTACATCATAAAAACACTTAACACCTAAAATCCCTAAACATATCATTTAATATGTAACTAGAACTAGTAACCAAGAATCAAGATCCAACTAGATGCCCCCCCCCCCCAACCAGTTATGGAGACATTGGGAAACCCATGATTTTCTAAAATTGTTTATTAGATCATGTCTAGTACTCTTGAAACATATTAACCCATGTGTAATTTCATGTTGGAAAGTTGTTTATAAAGTCCATTAGTTCTTCATTCTCATTATCCATCCACAACTCAACACACTTTCTTCTCTCCTCCTTCTTCTTGCAATCGGCTGAACCAAACACCACCACCATCACCATATTTTGATCTTCATTCATCCAATCCAAGGTTCACAAAGGTGTAAGGAGGCGTTATAGGAAGCTTGGTGTTTGCGGATCGTCAAGGACCTCATTCGTTTGCTATTAACCACTCAATCTTCATCCTTGTTCTTCCCCTAGCTTTAAGCTAGTAGTAAGCACCTTCAACACTTTTATTTACTTCTATTTTCAGTGGTTAAAAGACTTGTTATGTTGAAAATTTTGAAGAATACTAAAGAACAAGAAACTTGAACATAAAAGATTCAAACATAAAGCTTTACATGGAGATTTACATGATGAAATGTTGTAGTAGGATGTTGTAGGGAACATGTTGCTGATTACTTGATGATTTACTTGTTAATATGGATGTTAAAGGTCGTTGTTGATCACTAGACATGTTAACGGAAAAAATAGAACGTGCGTTAGAACACAATAAGCTGAAAACAGTTTATGTCCAAATATTACAGCCAACTTCAGTTGACTGTAACCAGATCGTAACTTGACAAAAACTTGATTTTCTTGAGTCTATCACGTGTTATTATGAAATATGGTTCTAATGGCACTGGAATCATAATTTTTGGACTTCGTTTACTATTTTTAAAGACTCTTTTTGTAACAGCAGCTAAAGCTGAGTTTTTACTGCAGTTAATGGGCGAAATGGTTTTAGTCATAACTTGAGTTCTGTGTAGAATTAGCTCATGAAATTTGTACTGTAGATGACCACTGATGAATTTGTAATTCTCCCACTGGGCTGCAGTCAGAAAAAGATGGATCTGATTGCAGTCCGGAAAATGAATTTTTGTAAAATATTGGTAATGAATTGGATTTCGAGATTTTTATACAATAATATTTGTATCATTTAAGACATTCTATAAAAGTTTGGGAATTTTTGGAATAAGTTAACTATTTTATTAAAATACCCAAAAACAGCCAAGTTTTGAAGAATAAAGCTGAAACAACATAAGTAGTAATTTGCGTGTCTAAATGTCGGGTAGGTTATTTGAGAATGACCTAACGTGTTAAAGAAAATGATATGCTACTTAGAATGGACACCTCCATTTACAAAGGAGACTATGGCGAAATTTTCTGAAAATCCTAACACTTAGTGAATATTTTCTAGACAAATGTTTGCTAATGTGTTCTAAACTATGCTTTTCGAATATAAATCTCGCCATAATTTTTGTAACAAAAATACACATACAACACACAAGATACATAATTCGGGTGCAAAATACAAGAAACTTATATTTATTTTTGAGAAAATAATATAAGTAAGACACATAGTTAAAAATATAAATTATTTTTAACACAAGAAAACATATACAAAAGACAGTGACTGTACTTGTGCAATACAAGTCTAGTGACTAACGTTAATAAAACACGTTTAGGTCACGACGCTAGATAAAGCAAACCCGGTGAAGTTTACGATGCAAGGAACGCAAAGTTGTGAGTTCATGCTCCCCCTTTTCTTTAACTGTTTTTTGTTTTATAATTTCGGGGGTGAAATACATGTTATAAAGTTTACAAATAGTATGATGGGTACAAAAACATTCAAGTGAAACATTCTAGATCATGTCTCGAATAGGGTACCATAAGCATCATTAATCAACGTATACATTCAGACCGCGGAACAAAAGATTATATCTAATGGGTTTCAGGCAACCCCACTCTTGGCCTACTTCTACCAATGAGTGCTTCTGTGTCTCAGTCAAAGTCGATAAAAATGCCTAGGTTTGGTGGCTTCCTATGTCGTGACACATGTTAGTGGCCTTGCAAACCACTAGCGATCTCACACATTCAAACATTCATAGTACGGAGTTACATATATGTGTTACAAATACATTCAAACATTCATAGTACAGTTACAGATACGTTATACAAGTTACATTCAAACATTCATACATCCTACAAGTTACATACTATGTTTCCATTCAAGTATTTAAACATTCAACACAATCATTGCATGAATTCACACCAACATTATGTTGACGTTTTTCCAAAACTCACATGTATTTCAGGTAACTAGAAGTGGATGTGCGCGCGGTCTTACCCATGCTTGTGGATGTCGCTTATGTTTATCTTTAAATAAAGTTGTAAACTATTTAAGACAATGTTTTATGCTACCTCGCGATGTAAACGCTAACTTATGTTTTTAAATTATGAAATGTTTGGTATTTGAAGATATTTTTACGAGCATGTAGTATGTTTACCTTTCGTATGCAATGAGAACCTTTCATGATCACACCTCGTGCTTCCGCCGCAGAAAGGGGTATGACATAGGTAGCGATTATTCACTTCTTCTTGATGGGCATACATATGAGCTCGATTCCATTGTTCATTTCTGTCATAGCTCTGTTTAAGGGCTCTCTCCATACTAGCCCCCATATATGTCTGTTGATCGAAGAGCATTTGATTCAGTTCTGCCCATTTGCCAAAAGTGGGGGGTCGCCTTTATTCAATAATATGGCCCATATTCCCCGAATGAGCCCAATAGGGATCATATAGCGGTTGTGCATAATCGAATGCACTCCCTACATAACCTGACTATACTCCTGCTCCCTGAACTCCACTTGGACCAACACCCCCCATTTGAGCATCAACCATGAATGTGTCTTCACGGTAGTCATCGTCACCACTAACTTCTTCATCAGTCGTTTCGGGCTCATCAGCCTCGCCCGGTCGTAGTGGCCTCGCATCCGCTTTGATAACTCTCCACCTTCATCCATCCGTCTTCAACTTATGATACCTTTCTGTTTCCTTATACTCCTAACCTGGTCCCAAGTTCTTGATGTTGAACGGCTTAAACCTCTTATAAGAGCCTTTTTCATTGCCTTAAATCGCCCCATATTTCTTTAACAATGCTGTGATCAATCGGCAATGGGGTATAATTTTTCTTTCTCCGCTATTTCGGCTCAACCAAAAGTTGTTCAACACTAGAAATCGGAAGGGAACCTTGGGAGAACCATTCATCAACATGTACAAGATCGGCACCTCTTGAAACCTAACCTCCATCTTATCACCCCTCCGCGAAATGACATTGTGTGTACACAAAACCAACAACAACTTCGCCTCCATTCTCAAGTTTCGTCTAAACAATTTTCCATGTGTAGTACCCAGAAGGAAAAGGTAATCCAACATTTGTTGCCATTGAGGATGTTTGTCGGGCTCGAAGTAGAGATCTTTAAGGCTTGGGTAGATATATTGATTGGATGGTTGGTCGTCAAACTTCGCTATTCGGCTCAATGAATCATAAGACATCTCGACCTTTACCCCATTACATGTTCTAACTAGTTTCATGTTGTTTGGGGCCTTAAACGGGGGACATTCAAGTGTGGACATCCACTCTTGAATCTGAGCATCATACATCTTCTTTACTTCATTATCGTAACACTTCAAAGCTGCCCCCCAACCCAATGCTTTAAACTTTGCCGTTATCCCGAACGGCCCAAAATAAACTTCCCGGATCTCCTTTTCACAAATAAACGCCTCACTCCTTTGCTTCAACTTGTTCATTTGCTCGTGAAACAAGTCCTCTCACCATTCCGCGGGTTGGTCTAGTAGTGAACCGGATGTCCAATCGGGTTTTGGACCCCTTCGAGGCGCATCCTCCTCTAAATCCGGGTCACCAACCCGTGTCAACCTTCTCCTCTTTGGTTGTTCTTCTTCCCCTTGAGGTTGTTTAGACCAACTTACACCCGCTTTATCCTTTGTTCGCACCATATCTACACACATTCATAAACCACACACAACAATTCAAGTTAGTTCAACTCCACAAACTTCCCCACACTTGCTTTATGTTATGGGTATAAAAGTACAAAAACCAAAGATTCATCTTTTCAAACAAAAATTCGGCATGATGTCCCTACAATTCAGAAATTTTCCAAAAATTTTCGCCAAACATCAAATAGATTTATACCCATAACACTCAATGGTTCACAAAATCCTATCATCTATCATATACAAGCAAGTGTGTAAGCAAAAACAATAATGAAAACTTACAAACCTCAATGTACATAAACAAATAATGTGAAATTGCATACCTTGGTGTTGTAGAAGATGAGAATAACAAACTCTTCAAGTTCACACAAAAACCAACAAAAACCACCAAAATTCCGGCTCCCCTTTGCTCAAATCCGACCCCAAAACAAAGGAATCTTCGAAATATAAGTATAAATCTAGATTCCTTGTGAAATTTCACCCAAAATAGGCTCAAGAATTACTAAAATCGGACAGGTTCTGAGGAAGCTATGGAGTTTTGAAGGTAATGGAAACTAAGGTTCTTAGAAGAAGAAAGATGGAGAAGAAGAAAGGTTGTGGTTGGGGTTGATTGAGTGGATGGGGATATGTTAGAGATTATTGTTAATTGTTTTATTATTATTATTATTATTATTATTATTATTATTATGTTTTTCGGTTTTTTTTATAACCGTCGACAAGAACCCCAAAGGCCACCCCCTTGTTCTGCTCGGTGTCGTAGCCTACGGCACCCGCCGTAGGTTACGGCGATATCTGGACTAAAAACATCACCGTAAGACAGTAGCCAAATGCCGTAAGGTTCTTTTTAATGAATGGCCACCGTAAGCTACGCCATGGGCCGTAGCTTACGGCGGCGTCTGGGCATTGGGGCTCGGGCAAAGGTCTTTATTTTGCAAAATTTGTTATGTCTTTGTTTTTTTTTAAACTTTATAATTTTTATGAGTTTATAAATTTTTGAAAACCTGAAAATTTATATCCCTACCCCCTCGTTAAGAACCCGTGTTGTCCTCAACACTAAGTTCGGGAAATTCATACAAATTTCCCCACACTTGTTTCAAACACAAGTTTAAAACGGAATGGATTTTATTCAAAACAAAACAACTAAACTAAATATGTACAAACACCAATCCTGGGTCTCTCATACTTCCTCATCATCCAATGGGCGTAAGATGTAACCCACTTTGTTAAGCTCAAGATTGTTGATGTCGTTGCCTTCCAAATACCGTTTCAGCCGATGCCCGTTCACCGTTTGTTGCTTATTGGTTTGTTCGTCTTGTATATCGACATCACCAAATCTTCCCACTCTTCGGATGACGTAAGGACCCATCCATTTGCTTTTGAGTTCACCAGCGAACATTTTCAACCTCAAATTATACAACCACACCTTTTGACCCACTTCGAAGTTCTTCTTCCTTAGCTTCGCATCATGAACTTTCTTCAGTTTGTCTTTGTATGTGGATACACATTCATAGGCTTCATCTAATCTCCTCAATGTCATTCAACTGCAACTTCCTTACTCGACCGGCTTCATCATAATCCGCATTAACAGTTTTTATAGCCCAATGCGCTCGATGTGCTAACTCCATTGGTAGATGGCACCCATTCCCATACAGCATCCGATAAGGGGTGGTACCAATTGGAGTTTTGTAGGCCATCCGATATGCCCACAATGCATCGTCAAGTTTACTTGACCAATCTTTTCTATCCGTTCGTACCGTCTTCATGAGAATCTCTTTAATTTGACGGTTGGACACTTTAACTTGTCCACTTGTTTGCAGATGGTACGGTGTAGCCACGCGGTGATTCACATTATATCTTTTTAGCAATTTCCCAAAATTAAAATTCTTAAAATGTGAACCGCCATCACTTATTATTACCCTTGTCACACCGAATCGAGCGAAGATGTTGGATTGCACAAACTTACATACAACGGAATGATCGTTGGTCCTTGTAGCGATAGCTTGTATCCACTTTGTCACATAATCTACTGCAACCAATATGTACAAGAACCCATTCGAGTTAGGAAACGGACCCATGAAATCTATTCCCCAAACATCAAACACCTCAACCACCAAAATTGGTTGTAAAGGCATTTCGTTCGGCTTTGATATGCTTCCAACTTTTTGACAATTGATGCAATTCCGGGCAAACTTGCAAGAATATTTGAAAATTGTAAGCCAATAAAACCCACATCATAACACCCGGTAACCCGTCTTGTTCCCACTAAAGTGCCCTCCACATGCCAACGAATGTGCATGGGTCAAAATCTCTAGTACTTCAGTTTCGGGAACACACCTTCTTATCACTTGATCGGGTCCAATTTTGAACAAATCCGGTTCATCCCAAATATATTGTTTCACTTGACTTAAAAATTGTTGTCGTCTCTTTTTCGTCCAATGATTCGGAATTGCACCCTTGGCCAAATAATTCACGTAGTGGGCATACCAAGGTGCAACGAAAGTAGAAACGGCTAACAATTACTCATCGGGAAACCGTTCATTAATTTCACTCTGGTCATCAGCACCCTCCAATGGGATCCGGGACAAATGATCCGCAACAACATTTTCACACCCCTTTTGTCCCGAATCTCTAGATCGAACTCTTGCAACAAAAGCACCCAACGAATCAACCGAGACTTTGCATCTTTCTTTTCCATTAAATATCAGACCGCGCTATGATCCGAATACACGATCACCTTGCTCCCCCAAATGTATGATCTAAACTTGTCCAAGGCATACACCACCGCTAATAATTCTTTCTCGGTTGTGGTGTAATTCAGTTGCGCCTCGGACAAAGTTTTACTTGCATAATAAATTACCACCGGCATCTTATCAACTCTTTGACCCAAAACCGCTCCAATGGTCCTGTCGCTAGCATCACACATAATCTCAAACGGCTGGTGACCGGTCGGGTGGCAATTTTCTCGCCTTGTTCATCCTTAATTACCTAAATACCGGCCTTTTTAGGCACTACCTGAGTCGGACTTACCCACGCACTGTCTGAAATGGGATAAATGATTCCCGCATCCAACCATTTGATCACTTCTTTCTTGACCACTTCTCTCAAGTTCGGGTTCAACCTTCTTTGTGTTTCACGGGTTGGCTTCGCATCTTCACTTGTAATGATTTTATGCATTACAATGGATGGACTAATACCTTTCAAGTCGGCTATTGTGACACCTGTGTCACTTCAACCATCAAACAACTGCCAAACCAATGAAATATTGTATTTCATACTTGGGATTTGTAAAAATATGTGTATCGTTTGCACATATCAACTCTTGTTTGAATTTAAGCTTTAAATCGCTTTCTGGAGGGTTATACGCGCTCTGATGCGTAAATATAACCAGTTTAATCCAATGAACACTCTGGAATAGTGAAATAGTCTTAACATACCTTAAATAACCTTTAAATAACTTAGAAATAAGTTTTGAAGGCTTTGGTATGGCAAACACAAGTTAATTCGTTTACAGGGACTAAACTTGATAAACTGCGAAAATATGCCAATTTGAACTGTAACGAACATTCCGGAACATGACCATAAGTTAAACATACCATAAATATCCTTTACATAGCTTAGAAATAGGCTTGGAGGGGTACGGTGTGCTAAAATAAACTTTTGGGTCATTCAGGGACTAAAAGAGTCAAAGAGTGCACAAGTTTGCATTTTCGGGCATAACTTATGTTCTGAATACATCCGGACATCCAAAAATTTATGTAAGCACTAAAATATTTTATTTTAGTGTTTGGCATAAGAAAAATTCATTCGTCGCGTCATTTGGATCGTTTTTCGCGCTTATGCGCATTCCGTCAAAATTAAGCGAACATCGCGTTCGTACGACCAAACGAACTGACATCCGACATATTTTTGAGCATGTTTCATGTCCAAAATGTTTAGGCATCATTTTAGGGCCTTAACGTTGGCTTAACGGGCCTTAAACATGTCGGAAATAGCCTTTAACACCAACAGGGACCAAAACTGTCATTTCTGAAACTTGGTTCTGATCAGACATGGCCAGGCGGCCCGCGTAAGATTTGTGTGTATCCTTACGCGGCCCGCATCAGTGTCCCAGATCAGATTAGATCAGATCAAATACTCAGCAGATTCCAGCTGTTTAACTCACAACCACACACTCACAGTTGTCCCTTCAGCTCATTAGGGGCCATTTTTAGTCACCATAACATTCCAACAAGTGTACGCACAAGATTCGATCACATTTTCCAAGAAAAGATCCTAACGGTTTGGGAAATCCTATAAATACCCAACCCACTTCACTTCTAAACCCACAAGAATCTGATCTTAGAAGCTCTAAGTTGAAACCATTGTTTCATACCTGAGCTACTTGGATCACGATTAGCATTCGGGGACCCTTCGTAAGTATTCCTTCGTTCTTTTATTGCTTTTCGAGTCCGAAAGTCAAACTTTGTTTGACTTTCTGCGTTGACCAGTTTATGGTCAATGCGAAGTTCGTTTGAACTTCGCAACGTGATTGTAATCACGATGGTTATAGTCCCTTGTGACTAAGCCTACTGATTACCAAGTTGTCTAGGGTCGTAAGGGTAAGCGATCTAATAAATCGCTTATACCTTCGAACCCGACCCAGTTGGTCGATCATTAGGATCCGACCAAATACCTTAGGTGACCATAGTATATAGGGAATAGCCTTCCGAGGTTATACCCTATGGTCATATCGTTTGAGTAGTTGTATGATAGGTAGTTTATATGCCTTAGGTAAATTACCAGAATACCCTTTTCATGTATAATTGGTAATTAAGCATATGTAACCTAAACTTTTGTAACATAACTGATTATGTAACATGTTTAGGCATATAACACTTGTCATAGGGCTAGTTAGACGACTCGAGTGCGTTTTTGCGCGCACGACGCGTTAAAGCAGCATAAGCTACCTTAATGGGTCGCGATGGGTCAAAAGCACTTATGTTAGGTTTCATTTAGTATGTAGGCTTTGTTAAACCATATTACACGAGTATCCATACTCGTTTGGTTTACGAACCCTCATTCTATCCGATCCTCCGATTTAGGTCCGGGTTATTAACTTAGTTACCTATATTAGGTGTTGTTTGATTCCGTGATCTCTAGCATTGCTTGGTGGTTATCTTAGGACTTCTGAGCAATCTCAAGTGAGTACATAGTTCCCCTATTTTACTGTTTTCTAAAATGTTTTGGGGTGAAGCATTTGTACCTATCTGTTATTTTCATGATTTCAAAGTATAATTGATTATACATGTTAATACTTATCATTTGACTAACTAAATGACTATCTATGGTTTAAACATTGAATTCTCAAAGAACATAAAATAAATTGTTGAATTGTACTTATTTTATGTTCACCAAACCGGTTGTTAGTATGATATAGCGCTATAGGACTAGACACCCCATTCCTGTTGTCATGGAATGTCTGAAACCAATTTGTTTCTCCATCCAAATAGGGATTGCCTTTGTGGTATCCTTATAGTCTCAAAGGTGTATTTTGATGCACTAGGTCTGAATGAATTCTTAAATCACACTTTTAAAGTATAGTGTGATATACTCTCATGTGTGGTATTGTACAAAACCAACATATATTTTGTTAATCATCCAAAGCATATTTTGATATGTTATTTACAAAACCAAAACATAGTTTAATATGTTACTTACAAATCCAAAGTATACTTTTGATATGCTACTATAAGGTTATTCGTTTAACCTTACATTATTTTACAGAACATAACTTTTGTTTACACATTACATGGTTTACTTTTAGCTTGGGTTATACAATAATATTGGACTATTGGTTTAAACATGAACATTCTATATTGGTGGTTTGGTTTGAGTAAGTGACTTGAGTAACGAGGCGTATGTAATATGATACAAGCATGGTGGATACGCCGCTGGTACTTCGTATATATAAGTGTTTGTATGGTATTACATATCGTAGCGTTATTTGAATCATTCAATTTGGACTTATTTATTTTACACAAGTAATACGATTCTCTTACAAGACTTTGGTTTACAAACAATTTACTTTATACAACTCATTTTACTTGGTTATACATTTAACCATACATTATTCTCTTATTTATACATATCATCTGAACTTATTGTTTTTCAAGCGATTTACAAAACAAATCAATCTACAAGGATCATGACTGACTTTTGTTAAACAACATTTTCTAAACTTATAAGTCATGAATCCTATATTCACAAAACCTATGTATCTCACAGGCATTTTTATGTTGACGTACCTATTTTTACATATGTTTCAGGTGCCGTCTTATGATGATTGTTGATACACGCTACAGTTAGGATGGACTCGTGCCTTAGCGACTTTAAAACTTGGAAGATCATAGTTGTACTTATTTGATTGTATTAAAACAATGAGTTCATTTATTCAATAAAACAAAATTATTTATGCCATGGTTATGAAACAATAATTCTGTTACAACACTCCCCAACGTTTCCGCCACGTATAGTTGCTTTACGTGGTCGGGGTGTGACAGAAAAGTTGGTATCAGAGCCAATGGTTATAGGGAATTAGGTTATTAGTAATGCTTTGACCTAGATTATAACCTTCCTAGGAACCTAACACAAGTTTCTTGTGTTTAGTTTTAAAACAATACCGTCACTTATTCTTAAGTGACAACCACAATAAGAACATAAATTTCTATCCCGCTTTGAAAACTAATCATCTGTTCTAGGATGATTTATTATATGGTTTTGAACCCTCTAAGTTTTCAAAATCCCGTCAAAGTTGGTCTAAATAATGTGAACAAGTGCAAATTGGAAGGGTGGGTGCCTGTACCCTGAGTTTTCTGTCTAAGGCTAGAGTGTTCGTACAAATCCACATAATCGGACCAGTCACTCTTACCTGGGAACTCTTGGGGTGAGTGTCCACTTATAGGCGAGCATGTCTTCGCGATACATTATATTTGACCTATTTAACTTTGATTAATCACCGGGGTCGTTTGTTGCTTTGTAGTAACAAACAAATGACCACTATCCTTGCTTTCATCAGATTTATTTCATCTCATTCTTTTCGTCTAATTCTCTCACTCGTTTCCTTTCATGTTTCCTCTTTTAGAATGCCTCCACGACGCGACAATCAGATGGCGAATGCCGAACTGGCGGAAATCATCGCGCAGCAAATGGCTGTTGCCTTCCCATATCTTTATGCTCAAATGATGCAAGCTATCAACAACAACAATGCTCCATGCAATTTCAAGAATTTTAACTCGGCTAAACCGCTTAGTTTTAGTGGTTCTGAGGGAGCAACTGGGCTTCTTCAATGGTTCGAGAGCATTGAGAATACTTTCCGTCACGTTCAGTGTCCTGAAAATCGAAAGGTCGAGTTTTCTTCAAGTGTGTTTCAGAAGAGGGCTCTCACATGGTGGAACGGGGTTATGAGAGACCGCGGTGCTGAGGTTACATTAGCACAGACTTGGGCTGAGCTTAGGGCTCTTATGATGAAGGAATTCTGTCCTCGTCATGAGCTAAGGGCTCTAGAAAGGGAATTTGATGATTTGAAGCAGGACAGTGGGGAACATCGAGCTTATACTGACCGGTGTGAAGAATTGAGCTTGTTATGCCCTACTATGGTTACGCCTCTAGATAAGGCGATTGAGAAATACATTGATGGTCTTCCTGACGTAGTTCAGGATATTGTTACTGGCAGCAACCCTACTACTGTCAGACAAGCCATTGAATTGTCTGCCACTCTGACTGAATCCCATATCAGGAAGCGCAAGCTGTTTCGGAAGGGCGACTCAAGACCACCTGACAAGACTGCTCAAGTGGAACCAAAGGAAGAAAATGCTGAGGTGTCCAAGAATAAGAAGCACAAAGCCTCTCAAAACTACACTGTAACTGCTCAAGACAAACAGGTTGCACCAAACCAGCCAGCACAACCTCGTAAAAGACAAAACTATGTTGGTACCGCACCTTTGTGCAACAAGTGCAACCGTCATCATTTGGAGCAAGAGTAGTGTCACAAATGTACCCACTGTGGGCGGTTGGGACATTTGATCAATGTTTGTCGTTATGCAAATCAAGCTGCTGCAAACTCTGCTGCTGTTCAAGCACGGTTCCCTCCGGGGTCATGTTATAACTGTGGTGACCTTACTCACTACAGGAACAATTGCCCAAGACTTGTTAACGCACCTCCAGCGCGTGGACAAGTGTTCAACATCAATGAGGCAAACGGAAACAATGATGCAGCAGTGAACAATTAGTGTTTTGTATTTCCTTGGTTGTTATCTTTTGACACTTCAAGACAATTCGGTTGTTACATAAATAAAGATTTATTGTTTTTATTTCTATAAAAATTTATGCGTTTGTGTGAATGCTTGATGCAACCTTATGATGTCAACCCAAAGACAAACTACTCGTATGGTTCTGTCATTTTATGATCACTTGTGATCTCCCTAAGAACCTTTAACACTCGTTTCTTTTAAGAAACAAAGCCAAAATCTTATTGAAAATCCTTCTATCTTTATAGATGGATCCTTGAAAATGCTTAAAGTGCCAAATGAAATCCATGGATTGGATTCCTGATGTGCTTTAGTTATCCATGCTCAAAGACAACATATTAAAGAATCAAGCTAACTAATTATGTGTTTATGTGCTTATATGTTTTCATGTATGTTTTGTGATCTATCCAAATCCTCATAGAATCTTTCATATTTCATACGAGAGATTCATAGTAGGATATCCAAAAGTTACTATCTTAAATCCTTAATGGACTTCTACGTTGTGGTCAAGTCCCTTGGGTTTTAAAGTACTATTCTATAATTGGACCCCTTGGGTGGTCTAGTTAAACAGATTAATTTGAAAATCTGATTAGAAATATCATGTGATGATATAATTAAAAAGATCCCTTAAGTGATCTATTTAAGGAGATCGTACGACGGTCTAGTTAAGAAGATCATGTGTTGATCTAGTTAAAAAGATCGTTCGTTGATCTAATTGAAAGGATCCTTTGGTGGTCTAGTCGAGTAGCTTCATGTTTATTCAATTGATTTTTCCTCTACGCGTTATGAAATGAACTGTGCGGACTGTGCAAGGAATTACGTAATTATGGAGGCCTACATAATTATGGAAATTCAGTGCACAAAAACCACAAGAAGTTTTGTCAAGTGTTAAGACCTATAGTGACGAGAATAATGATACGGGAGAAGTCTTGGACCTTAACCGATGTCATTTTATCTTACACTCCCGAATTCTGATTTCTAGCACATACAAGTTTCCTATGATAAGTCTTCATAAGAAACGTTCTTCTGTCCGTAGTTCAAAAATTCCATGTTTTACTACCACAAGGAATTCACTTTGAGGGTTAACAAATTCGCTAAGAGTCCTAACATGGCCCAGAGTTTTACTTAAGGGTTCAATGGATCTATTAGAAGGCGAAACCGTCACAGCTGTCTTCACAAGTTTCCTCTAGAATTAAATTTCGGGACGAAATTTCCTAAAGTAGGGGAGACCGTGACACCTGTGTCACTTCAACCATCAAACAACTGCCAAACCAATGAAATATTGTATTTCATACTTGGGATTTGTAAAAATATGTGTATCGTTTGCACATATCAACTCTTGTTTGAATTTAAGCTTTAAATCGCTTTCTGGAGGGTTATACGCGCTCTGATGCGTAAATATAACCAGTTTAATCCAATGAACACTCTGGAATAGTGAAATAGGCTTAACATACCTTAAATAACCTTTAAATAACTTAGAAATAAGTTTTGAAGGCTTTGGTATGGCAAACACAAGTTAATTCGTTTACAGGGACTAAACTTGATAAACTGCGAAAATATGCCAATTTGAACTGTAACGAACATTCCGGAACATGACCATAAGTTAAACATACCATAAATATCCTTTACATAGCTTAGAAATAGGCTTGGAGGGGTACGGTGTGCTAAAATAAACTTTTGGGTCATTCAGGGACTAAAAGAGTCAAAGAGTGCACAAGTTTGCATTTTCGGGCATAACTTATGTTCTGAATACATCCGGACATCCAAAAATTTATGTAAGCACTAAAATATTTTATTTTAGTGTTTGGCCAGGCGGCCAGCGTAAGATATGTGTGTATCCTTACGCGGCCCGCGTCAGTGTCCCAGATCAGATCAGATCAAATACTCAGCAGATTCCACCTGTTTAACTCACAACCACACACTCACAGTTGTCCCTTCAGCTCATTAGGGGCCATTTTTAGTCACCATAACATTCCAACAAGTGTACGCACAAGATTCGATCACATTTTCCAAGAAACGATCCTAACGATTCGGGAAATCCTATAAATACCCAACCCACTTCACTTCTAAACCCATAAGAATCTGATCTTAGAAGCTCTAAGTTGAAACCATTGTTTCATACCTAAGCTACTTGGATCACGATTAGCATTCGGGGACCCTTCGTAAGTATTCCTTCGTTCTTTTATTGCTTTTCGAGTCCGAAAGTCAAACTTTGTTTGACTTTCTGCGTTGACCAGTTTATGGTCAATGCGAAGTTCGTTTGAAATTCGCAACGTGATTGTAATCACCATGGTTATAGTCCCTTGTGACTAAGCCTACTGATTACCACGTTGTCTAGGGTCGTAAGGGTAAGCGATCTAATAAATCGCTTATACCTTCGAACCCGACCCAGTTGGTCGATCATTAGGATCCGACCAAATACCTTAGGTGACCATAGTATATAGGGAATAACCTTTCGAGGTTATACCCTATGGTCACATTGTTTGAGTAGTTGTATGATAGGTAGTTTATATGCCTTAGGTAAATTACCAGAATACCCTTTTCATGTATAATTGGTAATTAAGCATACGTAACCTAAACTTTTGTCACATAACTGATTATGTAACATGTTTAGGCATATAACACTTGTCATAGGGCTAGTTAGACGACTCGAGTGCGTTTTTGCGCGCACGACGCGTTAAAGCAGCATAAGCTACCTTAATGGGTCGCGATGGGTCAAAAGCACTTATGTTAGGTTTCATTTAGTATGTAGGCTTTGTTAAACCATATTACACGAGTCTCCATACTCGTTTGGTTTACGAACCCTCATTCTATCCGATCCTCCGATTTAGGTCCGGGTTATTAACATAGTTACCTATATTAGGTGCCGTTTGATTCCGTGATCTCTAGCATTGCTTGGTGGTTATCTTAGGACTTCTGAGCAATCTCAAGTGAGTACATAGTTCCCCTATTTTACTGTTTTCCAAACTGTTTTGGGGTGAAGCATTTGTACCTATCTGTTATTTTCATGATTTCAAAGTATAATTGATTATACATGTTAATACTTATCATTTGACAAACTAAATGACTATCTATGGTTTAAACATTGATTTCTCAAAGAACATAAAATAAATTGTTGAATTGTACTTATTTTATGTTCACCAGACCGGTTGTTAGTATGATATAGCGCTATAGGACTAGACACCCCATTCCTGTTGTCATGGAATGTCTGAAACCAATTTGTTTCTCCATCCAAATAGGGATTGCCTTTGTGGTATCCTTATAGTCTCAAAGGTGTATTTTGATGCACTAGGTCTGAATGAATTCTTAAATCACACTTTTAAAGTATAGTTTGATATACTCTCATGTGTGGTATTGTACAAAACCAACATATATTTTGTTAATCATCCAAAGCATATTTTGATATGTTATTTACAAAACCAAAACATAGTTTAATATGTTACTTACAAATCCAAAGTATACTTTTGATATGCTACTATAAGGTTATTCGTTTAACCTTACATTATATTACAGAACATAACTTTTGTTTACACATTACATGGTTTACATTTAGCTTGGGTTATACAATAATATTGGACTATTGGTTTAAACATGAACATTCTATATTGGTGGTTTGGTTTGAGTAAGTGACTTGAGTAACGAGGCGTATGTAATATGATACAAGCATGGTGGATACGCCACTGGTACTTCCTATATATAAGTGTTTGTATGGTATTACATATCGTAGCGTTATTTGAATCATTCAATTTGGACTTATTTATTTTACACAAGTAATATGATTCTCTTACAAGACTTTGGTTTACAAATAATTTACTTTATACAACTCATTTTACTTGGTTATACATTTAACCATACATTATTCTCTTATTTATACATATCATCTGAACTTATTGTTTTTCAAGCGATTTACAAAACAAATCAATCTACAAGGATCATGACTGACTTTTGTTAAACAACATTTTCTAAACTTATAAGTCATGAATCCTATATTCACAAACCCTATGTATCTCACAGGCATTTTTATGCTGACGTACCTATTTTTACATATGTTTCAGGTGCCGTCTTATGATGATTGTTGATACACGCTACAGTTAGGATGGACTCGTGCCTTAGCGACTTTAAAACTTGGAAGATCATAGTTGTACTTATTTGATTGTATTAAAACAATGAGTTCATTTATTCAATAAAATGAAATTATTTATGCCATGGTTATGAAACAATAATTCTGTTACAACACTCCCCGACGTTTCCGCCACGTCTAGTTTCTTTACGTGGTCGGGGTGTGACAGAAAAGTTGGTATCAGAGCCAATGGTTATAGGGAATTAGGTTATTAGTAATGCTTTGACCTAGACTATAACCTTCCTAGGAACCTAACACAAGTTTCTTGTGTTTAGTTTTAAACATTAGCACCATTAGTAAAAACATTTAATCTCATTTTTCTATTACCGAATGTCATGTCGACCGTACCATATCGACAGTTAATAACGGCATGTGCGGTGTTCAAAAACGGCCGACCCAAGATAACATTTTGTTGTTGAATTGGGTCCGCTGATGAGTAGTCTAACACAAGAAAATCCACGGGATAATAAAATTCATTAACTTTAACTATCACATCCCGTACAATACCCCGAGGAAGTTTATGAGACAAATCGGCTAATACCACCGTTGTCTCGACCCGTTTCAATGGACCAAAGTCGTATTGGTCATATAACCCCCCCGGTAAGATACTTACTCCGGCTCCAAGATCTAGTAACGCCCTCGAAGTTTGAAAATTTCCCACTTGAATATTAATAAGAGGCGTTTCCGGATCTTGTAGCTTAGGAGGAAGATCTCCTTTCAAAACCGCGCTTACCTGCTCCGTCAAGTCAAGCAACTTAGGCACTTTTTGTTGCCTCTTTTGAGTAGACAATTCTTTCAAGTCCGCCACGTCGGTTGCGAGATGAATATTAACATTGTTACCTCTAGAAGTATTATGAGACGGGTTTACCTTAGTGTCGCTTGGTAATTGACCTTTATTTTTTTCAAGTCCGCCACTTCGGTTGCGAGTTGACCCATTTGGGTGGTCAAGGTTTGAATTGCTTTATCACGGGCTTCATCCTTTTGTATGCGTGCATCATCCATTTGATTTCTCTTTTGCATCTCCGCTTGCATGCTCTTTAACATTTCCATCATCTCATTTCCACCCGAAGACCCCCTTGTTCTTGACCCGTTTGATATTGTCTTTGGTACCCTTGATTATTCCCACCTCGATATCCACTTTGATTATTGTAAGGTTGGCGCGAACCAAAGTTACCTTGACTTCCTTGAAAATTCAGGTTTGCTTGATTTGAGGGATTCCGGTACTGAAAATTTGGGTGATTTCTCAACCCGGGGTGGTAAGTGTTAGAATTCATATTGAAGTTTCTACCACCCCCTCCTTGCCCTTGCACCGCATGAACCTCTTCATATTGCCCTTCACCTTCTTGGCAATTTTCAGCCGCATGTCCTATCTCATTGCAAATAGCACAAACATCATAAATTTGGTTAGAGGCTTGAATATTACCACCGTCTACCGCATGCACTTTGGTCCGGGTAATGGTCAGTCGTGCTCTCCTTGATGCTTGAGCTTTTCTTTTTGATGTAATTGCCATTTGCTCCAAAAACTCCCAATCGTCATGCTCGTAGTTTGTACCAAAAGAACCACTGGTAATAGACATTAAATCGCGAGCATCTTCGGCACTCAACCCCTCATGGAAAGCGTTCATCAATTCCCAAAGTTCAATCCCATGGTGAGGGAAATTCTTGATCATCATGTTGAAATGCTCAAAGGCCTCATGAAATAATTCACCTTGTTGTTGTTGAAAACTCCTCAACACCTTCCTTGCATCATTGGTCTTCTGAGCGGTGTAAAATTCATCTAAAAATATTTGTTGCATCTCTGCCCATGTATAGATAGATGCCGAAGGTAGAGTGTAAAACCACTTCTTTGCCTTGTCTTCTAGAGAAAATTGCAATAATACCAATTTGACATCGTCGGTCGAAAATCCTTGACTCCCAAGAGTGTTGCAAATCAAGTCATAAGCTTCCAGGTGAAAATAAGGCTCCTCCGTTGCTAGACCCTTATACTTCGGCAAACTTTGCAATGAATTGGTTCTCACTTCGAACGTCCTCCCTTGATTATTATGAGGAATAACCACCGGTGAAGGACTGTGAGTAATTACCGGCCTAAAATGCGCTTCAATGCCCCTCGCATGTTCTCTAAGATGTATTCTTGGTACACCCAACTGAACCCTTGGTCGAATAGGACCCATTGGCCTTTGCATAGGCCCTTGTGGTACATGTGGTTGAAATTGTTGTTGTGGCATCGGTGGGTGTTGAATCGGCCTTTGGAATTGATGTTGTACGTTTTGCGGACGAACTTATTGCAACGGTATAGGATGTTGCAATTGTGGCCCTTGTGGCCTTGGCCGAATATGTTGGGGTATAGTTTGTTGTTGTGGAATCCCACCAACACTTGGCACTCTTTATGTTTGCCCTTGCACATAAGTAAGTTCTCCTTATTCTTCATCACCCCCATATACATATCCTTCTTCCTCATAACCCTCAAAATCTTCATATCCTTCTACATATCCATCTCCCCCTATACCCGAAGATTGTCCAAATGGAAGAGAAGAATATTGAAAACCCGACTGGTTCGATGGTCTAAATGTAGAAGTAGCATGGACAATGGTTGAGTTTGGTGCTATTGAGTAGGTTGAAGATGATTGACCCGCACCTGGGAAGAAATGGGAAAATGGTGGAATTGTAGTAGAAGGATTAAAAGTGAGTGTAGGTTCTTCTTGACTGGTAATGGGTTGTGTGGTGTTGGTTGGTGTAACATCATGAGGTGGAATAGGGTCGGTAGTGGTGTTAGGCATGGTGGTGTTTGGTGAAGGTTGAGTTGATGATGGTATGAAAGGTGGTACAAGTTCACCCATAGTGGGTGGTGGTGATGGTGGATCCATGTATCTAAGTGGTGTAATTGGGGTAGTCGGTGTTGTTGGTGATCCGTTGATTCTGTTTTCTCTTAGCAAAATTCTGTTTCCCCTCAAAGTTCGTTCAATCTCTGGATTAAATGCCAATGGTGATAGCTTGTGAGAGCTTCTAGTACGCATGCACCTGTAAATATCTGCACACTAACACACCCAGCGTAAACCAGAAAAATAACAAATTTAGAAGGATCAAAAATAACACACGTTGCGCACTACTCCTCGGCAACGTCGCCAAAATTTGATGTGATGTCGTGGTCACAATCAAATTTAATCCAATTACTACTAATAGCTAGCAGTAAGTGGGTATCGAACACAGGGAGTTTGTGGAATATGTGTTATTTAGAAGATTATCTAACTTGACTAAAATTAAACTAAATGCAAATAAGTAAATTCAAAGAGTTGATTTGATTGAATTGGTTTTAAAACTAAAATTACTATTATGATTGCAAAATGAAAGTGTTGGTTGTAAACGATTTAGAGACAAGTAACCATCTTTAGTTTCCGGTTTGCTTTGACACTTATGCTAACATTCCACTAGAAAGAACTACATAGACATAGTTCATGTGTGATCAATTGTATTGATGAAAGGGAACTAAGTACTCAGATTCCTAGAACGTGAGGTTGTTACCCGATGATCAATCAACCCTTACCCAAGCCTAACTATACCCATGATATCTCGATTGCCAACAGCACCAAGAACGTATGGTTTCTAATTAGTTTAACATAAGAATCAACAATTTACTAACAATCAATCATACACCATAACAAACAATTCAATAAAGATAAGATTGTTATTCTAGAAATAAGGAAATAACATAAGTGTCTTGAAAACCTTCCACCAAAGATAGTCACAAAGTACTTAGCCACTCATGGCTTGAACAAACACTATCAAACAAGTTTTAATCTTCAAAAACAATTCTAACATCAAAGACTAATGATCAAAGATTGTTTCCAACTCTAAGTAGTCTCTAGAATGCTCCCAAATTCGTTCACAAGCCAACTGTAACCGAATTGCCCATCATAGGACCATAAAACATCATCAAAAGGCAATAAATGCCATAAGTTACAAGTTCAACCCAATCGGCGCCGTAAGCTACGCCACCTGCCGTAGCTTACGGCACCCAGCAGTCAACGAAAGTCATATATAGCGCCGTAAGCTACGGCGCTCACCGTAGCTTATGGCGAGCACTACTTACTTACGGTCCCTTTCTTCTGTTGTACGGCGGTGTATTTGGAAACATATGGGGAGCCGTAACCTACGGCAGAAGCCGTAGGTTACGGCGCTGTGTGTAATGTATCTCCAAGTTTCCTTACTTGCAAGGTAAATCTTCCAATCTTGCTTCCACCCACATCAAGCTTTCATCCAAGCATCATAATGTCCATCCTTTAAGCGCTTTAACACCTGAAAATACAAACGCACCGTAGTTACCAAATTCCCACAATTAACCGAATAAAGCATGAGATGTGCACATATTTAGCTCAGTTAAGGGTTGTCCTATGGACCACCCGTCAAGGATCTACAGCGATTTCATAGAGATTTGACTGATTTCAGCCGATTTCACTGGAGATTTCATCTGATTCTTCATCTACTTCTCTGTTTTTATCTTTGTTCACCTTTTCTCATCTCAAACAGCTAAAAATCTAAGTGTATAGTCTACTTCCTTTCAAAGGATAGAGGTATAAGTATAAAATAAAGTAAGACAAGATAAAGAAAAAACTAAACAATTATGGGAATTAGTATAGTCTACTTCCTTTCAAAGTGTAAGAATGTGTAATTATTTGATAATCAAAGAAAGAAAATAGGCGCCATGATATTGTCCATTAAAAATATGTACACCTAAAATATCTTATCCCTTTTTTTCGCACCTTACTTTGCCTCCACATCTTTTTTTTTTGTGTGTTTTTGTCACAGGGCATGAGAAATATACTATAATTTCTTCTCTCTTTCTTTCTAAAGACTATTCAATAGAATGGGAAATACACTATAGTTTCTTCTCTCTTTTCTACTAAAGACTTTTCAATAGAAGACCTTCCTGACAAATCACATGGATGCATTGATAAGTCCAAGAACCTGATTAGCTAAATTGGAATGGTATCTGGTAACGCCATATGGGATACATACCACACATGTCACATCCTACCATTTTACTCACTACAAAAAAAAAAAAAAAAAAATTGGACATTTTTCATAATACTGTTTTTAATTTTTTTTACAGTAATGACCTTTTTTGGAATATAACTTTTATGCATTTTCTTAAAAACTGTGAGACTTATGTTTTTAGATATTAAGGATGTATTTTAGTAGAATATCTTGTCAAGTGTCATTCACATAAAATCACCTAGTATTTTCTTTCACCTACGAATATAAAAAATAACCTTTTTATAAAAAAAAAATTATATTTAATACAACATTCAGTGATTTGTCAAAAAATTCCAATAGATTGTGCCTGGTCGCTTATTTGTCATTCATTAGCTTATGCACTCTTTTATCATTCTCCATGTAAAGACTTAACTAAAGTCATGGGGTGTTAATGGAACAGCCCAACATAAAGAGTTATAAGTGAAAAATACCGTAAAACCAAAAGGCAAAACTAGACAATAGAATTAGTATAGTGGACTTCCTTTCAAAATGTAAGCATATGTAATTATATGATAATCAAATAAATAAAATAGGATCCATGACATTGTCTATCAATAAATAAATACAACAAAGATAGCTTGTCCATTTTCTTTATACCTTAACTCCACTTTTTTTTTTTTTTTTTTTTATTTTTTTTTTTTTAGTCCCTTGGAAAAACAGTATAAATTCTTCTCTTTTTCCATCTAAAGACTTTTCATCTCGGACTTTTAAACCAAAGACTTTTCCTTATAAGTCACGTCCATTCAATGATACATCCAGGAACATGTTTAGCTAAAAACAAATGGCATCTGGTAACGGCATATGGGATAGCAATACACAAGTTACATCCTACAATTTTACTCACTACAACTAAAAAAACCCGACATTTATCATAATATGACGACTTACATTTTTATCTATTAAGAAAAACTTCTTCTTCTTCTTCTTCACTATACTAACAATAGTCTCACATAGTCGAAATTCTTTTTCAAAATCTCACTTTTCACTCTAATAAGAAATATTTAAATCATTTTTTTTGCTCTTAGTTTAGAAATTATACCTGTTAGGGGTCATTTTCTTAACATACGTATCCTGATCAATATCCTGCCTTTGTTTGTTTATCTGTGACCAGGATGCTGGAAGAGGATATTGCTAATATCTTGGGCGATATCCTGAGGCTTATTGAATTAACCACGTGCAGGTTAAGGGCTGAGACTTGCTAACGGTCAAGAGGACTTCTTCTCCTCAAGACTCGGACGAATTTGTTGAGGAAGAGACGTTGAGCCCGAAAGACCAGGTCTACAACGTTCGAAGAAGGAATATTCGGTGGATCCCGCAAGTTTAGGGTAGTTTGTTATTTTATCTTTACTATAAATAGATGGGGGCGGATCAGCTTAGAACACACAATTTTTCACTAACACTCTCGTACACTTTCACTCTCTAGCTCATCGCAAACACAACACTTGTATTCAAGTTTCATTGTAACACTTAGTCGATCCGTACCACATCCTGCACTGTATCCTGATTTTTGAAGCAATAGAAGAACTAGGCAGCTGCGATTGTCAGCTCCCGAGGTTTTATGCCGGCGATCTAGATTGATCAATGGCTTTCCTCGTACATCCCGTGTCGTTTACTTTACTTTTGCTCATTGTTTGATCGTAGATACAGCTCTATATCCTGAGCCGTATCCTGAAACTGTTTTTACAATTAGCTTGACTAACATATTTTTGACACTCATTTCTAGCACACTACCTCACTTAACTAATTTGATCACTTAATTACTTCGGTAATTTTTGACCAAAACAATTTGGCGCCCACCGTGGGGCAAGTGGTGCTCTCTCTACTAAATTTTTTTGTCAAATCGCTAATCGGTTTTCTATTTTCAAAACTTTTTGCCACATTGTCCATAATGGCCTCGAGATCAAACATGAGTTCCTCTACTGTGTCTGCTATGACTTCTGCTACTACCGGTTCGGTGCTTCCACCACCTCCTCCAAGGATGCCAGCCTCTACACAATCTCGAGATGTTATCCCTACTCGGAGTGTCCAGGGATCTGCTCCCGTTTTAGCTTCTAATGATGAAATTTTAACCTTATTTGGAAGTGTGGAGGAACAAATGAGGCAGCAACAGGAAACAAACCAAATGCTTTTAAGGGAGATACAACTCCTGAAGTCTGGCTCGAGCAGATCTGCTGAGGACAATGTCACTCCATTACACCCCAGAGCGTTGAACTTTAGTTCAGCTGTGTATACCGAGGATAACAGGGGGAATATCGTGCCCAGTCTTCCTCAGAATCATACTCCTGAAATACCCTCCTCAGTCAGGATGTCAACCATGAGGAGCTCAGGATATGCTTCAGGATATGGGCAAAATCCTCCAATGGGTAACGTGTCGAATAATAATAATACTCATGCTACTAACAGTGGTGGATCTTTGCAGGATACAGGTGTAACATCAGCACTTACCAGGGAACTTCAGAAGTTGAAGGACATGATATCTAGTGTACCTGAGGTGGTCCAGCCGATCCCGGAAGTGTCTCAAGATAGCCACAAGATATCTCGTTTTGCATATCCTATCTGTGATGCTGAGATCCCAAAGAGATTCCAAACTCCCAACATGAAGCTTTATGATGGGAGTACGGATCCTGAGGAGCATATTGCTCAATATAGGGAAAGAATGGAGATTAACCCTATCCCTCCGGAGCTCAAGGAAGCGTGCTTATGCAAGGGATTTGGTTCTACTCTAACAGGATCAGCCTTAAAATGGCTGTTAAACGTTCCTCCTCACTCAATTACTTCATTTGCTCGTTTGGTTAATTTATTTAACAGTCAATTTTCTTGCAGTCGGAGTTTTGAGAAACTAACCAGTGATCTTTACAGGATAACTCAAGGGCCTCAAGAATCCTTGAGGGATTATGTGAACAAATTCAGTCGAGAATCCTTGGATATCCCACATCTTGATGTTGCAACGGCTGTGCAAGCTTTTAAGATGGGATTACAAAAGGATTCTCAGTTTTATCAGGATCTTGTAATGAATCCCTGCAGGAATCTCGACGAAGCTCGTAACAGGGCATTGAGATATATCCGTCTGGAAGATGACAGGAAGATGCAAGAAAGGATGAACTCATCCAACACTTATGAGTCAACTAATAGGAAGTCAGAATCCTCGTTCAAGTCATATCGGCCTAAGCCGTATAGTAGAAATGAAAACAAAAGAGTGAATGCTGTCAAGGATGAGGATCCTGAAGAGTATCCTGAGTTGTCCGAATATTGCTTTTCTGTTAATATTCCTGAATTGATGTATGCTATGCAGGGTCTAGGAGACAAGGCTAGGTGGCCTCGAAAGAATCAACAAAAGGCTGACTGGAAAGATAAGTCAAAATGGTGTGCCAACCACGAAGATTTCGGACATGTGACTGAGGATTGCATTGCTCTAAGGAAAGAAATAAGCTATCTTCTAAGCAAGGGATATCTGAAAGATCTCTTAGGAAGAAAGAAGAATAAGGGTCAGGATACTGAGAAGGATCCTGAGCGAGCAGCATCACCTCCCGCGGATGCCAAAATAATCAACTTCATTTCGGGAGGATCCGACATTTGTGGAACTTCGTATTCGGCCGCAAAGAGACATGCAAAGGAAGCCAAGGCCGAAAGGGGAGACAAACCTGTCAGGATGACTACCCTCACAACTGACAAAGTGATCACTTTTGATGCTGACGACAGGGATACTGTCCAAGATCCACACCATGATGCTCTGGTAATAACGTTATATGTGGCTAACCATTTTGTACGCAGGATACTGGTTGATAATGGCAGCTCCGTCAACATAATCCAACTAGAAACTCTGAAGAGAATGAATGTATCTCCAATGGATATCACTTCAAAGTCTACCGTGCTTGTTGGATTCAGTGGAGAGGCTAGAAACACAGTGGGAGAGATAAAGTTGCCAGTATACGTTGAAGGAGTCAACTCGATACAACGTTTCTGTGTGATGGATTCTCTATCCTGCTATAACATCATACTGGGAAGACCGTGGATTCACGATATGAAGGCCATGCCATCAACATATCACCAATGCATCAAGATACCTACCCCTTGGGGAGTGGTCAAAGTTGATAGTGATCAGCAGGAGGCGAAAGAATGCTACTCATCCTCAATGAAATCCTCAACCAAACCTAGTGCAGCATAGCAATTAAAGACGCGGGCCCAGGATATCGTGGAGGATCCGGAGCAGGATGTGAAGAAAATTATCCTAGACCAGGATAATCCTGATATTTCGGTGCTCGTGGGAACCAATATCCCTCAGGATATTGAAGAGCAATTAATTAACTTTTTAAAATGCAGGATGTCAACGTTTGCATGGAAGCATGAGGATATGACAGGCATATCCAAAGATATTATCACTCACAAGCTTGGAATTGATAAATCATTCAAGCCTGTGCAACAAAAAAGAAGGAAGTTTGCTCCTGAGCAGAACACGATTATCCAGGAGGAAGTTGAAAGATTATTAAAGTCCAGAATGATCAGAGAGGTTAAGTTCCCAAGGTGGCTAGCAAACGTGGTTGTAGTACAGAAGAAGAATGGGAAATGGAGAGTTTGTGTAGACTACACAGACTTGAACAAAGCTTGTCCTAAAGACCCATTTCCTCTTCCCCACATTGATGCAATGGTAGATGCCACTGCCGGGCATGAAATGCTGACCTTCATGGACGCATCCTCAGGATTTCAACAGATCCAAATGGAGCCTTCTGACCAGGAGGATACCGCCTTCATGACACCAACAGGTATTTATTGTTAAACAGCTATGCCTTTTGGTTTGAAAAATGCAGGTGCGACATACCAAAGATTGGTAAACATGATGTTCAAAGACAAACTGGGGGACACCATGGAGGTATATATTGATGATATGGTGGTGAAATCTAAAAAGTATGAGGATCACCTCCGGGATATCAAGGGAGCATTTGATAACCTGGATCAATACAACATGAAGCTGAATCCTGCTAAATGCCATTTCGGAGTGGGGGCAGGAAAGTTTCTTGGATATATGGTGACAAAGAGGGGGATAGAAGCAAGCCCAGAGCAGATCAAAGCTATCCTGGATATAAAATCACCCTCAAACATCAAGGTCGTACAAAGATTAACAGGCTGAGTAGCAGCTCTAAACAGGTTTATCTCACGATCCTCAGAGAAATGCAAAGACTTCTATGATATCCTGAAGAAGAACAAAAGATTCGAATGGGGAGAAAAGCATGAAGCGGCCCTGCATGATTTGAAGCGATATCTCTCAACCGCACCTCTATTAATGAAGCCTGAAAATGGTGAACCATTATCCCTGTACCTTGCTGTATCAGGGAATGCTGTAAGTGTCGTTCTTATAAAGGACCATGAAGGTCAGCAGTATCCTGTTTATTATGTTAGTAAAAGTTTGCTAGATGCTGAAACTTGGTATTCTCATTTAGAAAAATTGATACTAGCATTAGTCATGGCATCAACGAAACTTAGGCATTATTTCGAGACACATAAGATACATGTTAAAACGAATTATCCTGTCAAAAATGTGCTTAGGAAACCAGAGATGTCAGGCAGAATGGCCAAGTGGTCAGTAAAGTTGAGTAATTATGACTTAGTATATGAACCTAGAAATGCCATAAAATCTCAGGCTTTAGCTGACTTTGTGGCTGACTTTAGTAGTGACATTCAGGACGAGGTAGACTTAGAAGTTCAACAGTTAGGAGAATCCTCAGGATCCTGGACATTATATACTGATGGTGCATCTAATGTAAGAGGAGTAGGATTAGGAATACTACTAAAATCGCCACAGGGGGACATATTACCCCAGGCTATTAGGTGTGAATTTCCTGCTACTAATAATGAAGCAGAGTATGAGGCTTTAATTGCAGGATTAGAGTTGGCTAAGAGCATGAGTATCAAAAATTTGCAAATATATTGTTAGGGGTCATTTTCTTAACATATGTATCCTGACCAATATCCTGCCTTTGTTTGTTTATTTGTAATCAGGATGCTGGAAGAGGATATTGCTGACATCTTGGGCGATATCCTGAAGCTTATTGAATTAACCACGTGCAGGTTAAGGGCAGAGGCTTGCTAACGGTCACAAGGACTTCTTCTCCTCAAGACTCGGACGAATTTGTTGAGAAAGAGACGTTGAGCCCGAAAGACCAGGTCTGCAACGTTCCAAGAGGGAATATTCGGTGAATCCCGCGAGTTTAGGGTAGTTAGTTATTTTATCTTTACTATAAATAGATGAGGTCGGATCAACTTAGAACACATCATTTCGCACTTACACTCTCGAACACAATCACATTCTAGCTAGTTGCAAACACCACACTTGTATTTCATTTTCGTTGTAACACTTAGTCGATCCGTACCACATCCTGCACTGTATCCTGATTTTTGAAGCAATTGAAGAACAAGGCAGCTGCGATTGTCAGCTCCCGAGGTTTTATGCCGGCGATCTAGATTGATCAAGGGCTTTCCTCGTACATCTCGTGTCACTTCCTTTACTTTTTGCTCATTAACTGCTCATTGTTTGATCGTCGATACAGCTCAATATCCCGAGCCGTATCCTTAAACTGTTTTTGCAAGTAATTTAATTAACACATTTTTGACATTTACTTCTAGCACACTACCTCACTTAACTAATTTGATCACTTAATTACTTCGGTAATTTTTGACCAAAACAATTTGGCGCCCACCGTGGGGCAAGTGGTGCTCTTTTTACTAAAACTTTTTGTCAAATCGCTAATCGGTTTTCTATTTTCAAAACTTTTTGCCACATTATCTATAATGGCCTCAAGATCAAACATGAGTTCCTCTACTGTGTCTGCTATGACTTCTGCCACTACCGGTTCGGTGCTTCCACCACCTCCTCCAAGGATGCCAGCCTCTACACAATCTCAAGATGTTATCCCAACTCGGAGTGTCCAGGGATCTGCTCCCGTTTTAGCTTCTAATGATGAAATTTTAACCTTATTTGGAAGTGTGCAGGAACAAATGAGGCAGCAACAGGAAACAAACCAAATGCTTTTGAGGGAGATACAACTCCTGAAGGCTGGCTCGAGCAGATCTGCGGAGGACAATGTCACCCCGTTACACCCCAGAGCGTTGAACTTTAGCTCAGCTGTGTACACCGAGGATAATAGGGGGAGTATCGTACCCAGTCTTCCTCAGAATCATACTCCTGAAATACCCTCCTTGGCCCGGATGTCAACCATAAGGAGCTCAGGATATGCTTCAGGATATGGGCAGAATCCTCCAACTGGTAACGTGTCTAATAATAATAATACTCATGCTATTAACAGTGGTGGATCCTTGCAGGATACAGGTGTAACATCATCACTTACCAGGGAACTTCAGAAGTTGAAAGACATGATATCTAGTGTACCTGGGGTGGTCCAGCCGATCCCGGAAGTATCTCAAGATAGCCACAAGATATCTCGTTTTGCATACCCTATATGTGATGCTGAGATCCCAAAGAGATTCCAAACTCCCAACATGAAGCTTTATGACGGGACTACGGATCCTGAGGAGCATATTGCCCAGTATAGGGAAAGAATGGAGATTAACCCTATCCCTCCGGAGCTCAAGGAAGCGTGCTTGTGCAAGGGATTTGGTTCTACTCTAACAGGATCAGCCTTGAAATGGCTGTTGAACGTTCCTCCTCACTCAATTACTTCATTTGCTCATTTGGTTAATTTATTTAACAGTCAATTTTCTTGTAGTCGGAGTTTTGAGAAACTAACCAGTGATCTTTACAGGATAACTCAAGGGCCTCAAGAATCCTTGAGGGATTATGTGACCAAATTTAGTCGAGAATCCTTGGATATCCCACATCTTGATGTTGCAACAGCTGTGCAAGCTTTTAAGATGGGATTACAAAAGGATTCTCAGTTTTATCAGGATCTTGTAATGAATCCCTGCAGGAATCTCGATGAAGCTCGTAACAGGGCCTTGAGATATATCCGTCTGGAAGATGACAAGAAGATGCAAGAAAGGATGAACTCATCCAACACTTATGAATCGACTAACAGGAAGTCAGAATCCTCATTTAAGTCATATCGGCCTAAGCCATATGGTAGAAATGAAAACAAGAGAGTGAATGCTGTCGAAGATGAGGATCCTGAAGAGTATCCTGAGTTGTCTGAATATTGCTTTTCTGTTAATATTCCTGAATTGATGTATGCTATGCAGGGTCTAGGAGACAAGGCTAGATGGCCTCGAAAGAATCAACAAAAGGCTGACTGGAAAGATAAGTCGAAATGGTGTGCTTTCCGCGAAGATTTCGGACATATGACTGAGGATTGCATTGCTTTAAGGAAAGAAATAAGCTATCTTCTAAGCAAGGGATATCTGAAAGATCTCTTAGGAAAGAAGAAGAATAAGGGTTAGGATACTGAGAAGGATCCTGAGCGAGCTGCATCACCTCCCGCGGATGCCAAGATAATCAACTTCATTTCGGGGGGATCCGACATTTGTGGAACTTCGTATTCGGCAGCAAAGAGACACGCAAAGGAAGCCAAAGCCGAAAGGGGAGACAAACCTGTCAGGATGGCTACACTCACAACTGACAAAGTGATCACATTTGATGCTGATGACAGGGATACTGTCCAGGATCCTCACCATGATGCTCTGGTAATAACGTTATATGTGGCTAACCATTTTGTACGCAGGATATTGGTTGATAATGGCAGCTCCGTCAACATAATCCAGCTAGAGACACTTAAAAGAATGAATGTGTCTCCAATGGATATAACTTCGAAGTCCACCATGCTTGTCGGATTCAGCGGAGAAGCCAGAAACACAGTGGGAGAGATAAAGTTGCCGGTGTACGTTGAAGGAGTCAACTCGATACAACGTTTCTGTGTGATGGACTCTCTATCCTACTATAACATCATACTAGGAAGACCATGGATTCACGATATGAAGGCCGTGCCATCAACATATCACCAATGCATCAAGATACCTACCCCTTGGGGAGTTGTTAAAGTTGATAGCGATCAGCAGGAGGTGAAAGAATGCTACTCCTCCTCGATGAAATCCTCAGCCAGAACTAGTGCAGCATAGCAATTAAAGACGCGGGCCCATGATATCGTGGGGGATCCGGAGCAGGATGTGAAGAAAGTTATCCTGGACCAGGATAACCCCGATATTTCGGTGCTCGTAGGGGCCAATATCCCTCAGGATATTGAGGAACAATTAATTAACTTTTTGAAATGCAGGATGTCTACGTTTGCATGGAAACATGAGGATATGACTGGCATATCCAAAGATATCATCACTCACAAGCTTGGAATTGATAAGTCGTTCAAGCCTGTGCAACAAAAAAGAAGGAAGTTTGCTCCTGAGTGGAACACGATTATCCAAGAGGAAGTTGAGAGATTATTAAAGTCAAGAATGATCAGAGAGGTTAAGTTCCCAAGGTGGCTAGCAAACGTGGTTGTAGTACAGAAAAAGAATGGGAAATGGAGAGTTTGTGTAGACTACACAGACTTGAACAAAGCTTGTCCTAAAGACCCATTTCCTCTCCCCCATATTGATGCAATGGTAGATGCCACTGCTGGGCATGAAATGCTGACTTTCATGGACGCATCCTCAGGATTTCAACAGATACAAATGGAGCCTTCTGACCAGGAGGATACCGCCTTCATGACGCCAACAGGTATTTATTGTTATACAGCTATGCCTTTTGGTTTGAAAAATGCAGGTGCAACATACCAAAGATTGGTAAACATGATGTTCAAAGACAAACTGGGGGACACCATGGAAGTATACATTGACGATATGGTAGTAAAGTCAAAGAAAGCTCAGGATCACCTCCAGGATATTAAAGGAGCATTTGATATCCTGGATCAGTATAATATGAAGCTGAATCCTGCTAAGTGCCATTTCGGAGTGGGGGCAGGAAAGTTTCTTGGGTATATGGTGACGAAAAGGGGGATAGAGGCAAGCCCGGAGCAGATTAAAGCTATCCTGGATATAAAATCACCCTCGAATATGAAGGATGTACAAAGATTAACAGGCCGAGTAGCACCTCTAAACAGATTTATCTCAAGATCCTCGGAGAAATGGAAAGACTTCTATGATATCCTAAAGAAGAACAAAAGATTCGAATGGGGGGAAAAGCATGAAGCAGCCCTACAGGATTTGAAACGGTATCTCTCAACCGCACCTCTATTGATGAAGCCGGAAAATGGTGAACCACTATCCCTGTACCTTGCTGTATCAGGGAATGCTGTAAGTGCCGTTCTTATAAAAGACCATGAAGGTCAGCAGTACCCTGTTTATTATGTTAGTAAAAGTTTGTTAGATGCTGAAACTAGGTATTCTCATTTAGAAAAATTGATACTAGCATTAATTATGGCATCAACGAAACTTAGGCATTATTTCGAGACACATAGGATTCATGTTAAAACAAACTATCCTATTAAAAATGTGCTTAGGAAACAAGAGATGTCAGGCAAGATGGCCAAGTGGTCAGTAAAGTTGAGTGCTTATGATTTAGTATATGAACCTAGGAATGCCATAAAGTCTCAGGCTTTAGCTGACTTTGTGGCTGACTTTAGTAGTGACATTCAGGATGAGGTAGATCTAGAAGTTCAACAACTAGGAGAATCCTCAGGATCCTGGACATTATATACTGATGGTGCATCTAATGTAAGAGGAGTAGGATTAGGAATACTACTAAAATCGCCACAGGGGGACATATTACCCCAGGCTATTAGGTGTGAATTTCCTGCTACTAATAATGAAGCAGAGTATGAGGCTTTAATTGCAGGATTAGAGTTGGCTAAGAGCATGAGTATCAAAAATTTGCAAGTATATGTTGACTCTCTGTTAATTATTAACCATTTTAATGGATCATATGCAGTTAAGGGAGAGAAATTAATCGAATATCTCGATATTCTCAAAAAATTAGCAGGATATTTCGATGTTTTTATACTTGAACAGGTACCAAGGGAAGATAATGCTGAAGCAGACGCCTTAGCAAATCTGGGATCGTCGGTCAGGATACCTGAAGGGACACAAATACCAATAGTACATGTCTTATATCCTGCAACGAATCCTCGGGATAAAGAAGTAGCTGGTATTCAGGATCCTGGGGCGGAATATCCTGAAGAGGATCCTAGAACTTGGACGGCTCCAATCATGAAATATCTCAAAGAAGGACACATTCCTGGAGATGAAAATCCTAAGGCATTTAGGATGAAGGTATCACGATTCACTATTATAAATAATATTTTATACAAGAAATCTCTTGCAGGACCGTATTTGAGATGCTTGGAGGATATTGAAGCCAAAGAAGTCCTTCAGGATATACATGAAGGGGATTGTGGTAACCATGCTGGGGGCAGATCGTTATTCTCAAAAATATTAAGAACAGGATATTATCGGCCAACAATGAGAAAAGATGCCGCAGAATATGCTCGAAGATGTGACTCGTGTCAAAGACATAGTAACATACTGCATCAACCGGCTGAACCATTATATCCTATTGTTTCCCCTTGGCCATTTATGAAGTGGGGTATGGATATAGTGGGAAAGTTACCGAAAGCTCCGGGAGGAAAAGTCTTTATGCTAGCAATGACGGATTACTTCTCTAAGTGGGTTGAAGCTGAAGCATTTGTTCAAGTAAGAGACCAAGAAGTAGTATCCTTCATCAAGAGGAATATCCTGACCAGATTCGGAGTACCATCTGAGATAATCTGTGACAATGGCTCTCAGTTCATAAGTAAGAGGACTACTGACTTTTGCAAGAGTTGGGGAATCAAAATGATCACATCAACTCCTTTACATCCTCAAGCAAATGGACAAGCAGAATCCTCTAACAAGATAATTGTCAACAACTTAAAGAAAAGGCTTGGAGCCAAAAAAGGAAGATGGGCAGAAGAATTACCCTTTGTTTTATGGGCTGACAGGACAACGATAAAGAATGCAACAGGTCAAACCCCATTTTCGTTGGTGTTTGGAGCAGAAGCAGTGATTCCAACGGAGATGACAATACCTACTGCAAGATCTATCTTAAGTGATCCTGAGAAGAATCCTGAAGCCTTGAGTCAGGATTTAGACACTATAGATGAAAAGAGAGATGCGGCAAGGCTAAGGATGGCAGCATATCAACAGAGAATATCCAGGGCATATAACAAGAATATTAGAACCAGAAGATTTAAGGTTGGAGATTGGGTATTAAGAAAGGCCTTCCAAAATACTACTAATCCTGCCGATGGCAAGTTAGCTCCAAAATGGGAAGGACCATATGAAGTTGAATCAGAAGCAGGGAAAGGAGCGTATAGACTCAAGAATATGGAGGGAGATATGCTACCGAGATCTTGGAATGCTATACACCTTAACCTCTATTTCAAGTGAGTCTAGAATTTAATTTCTAACTCGAGATGGTATGAATTCTTACTTCTTTTAAATGTGTTTGGTGTAATTTGTTCTTTATAACTTGATACTGACTTAAGCATCGGAGGGGTGTTAGCCAAGCTAACACCCACCTTAGTTTACAATTGTTTTGCAAGATATGTTTCAGGATATAGCTCCAGAATATGCACTCGGGATAACTCAGAAGATTAGAGGATTGGCCCCCTCTCTCACGTTTAAGGGATACTGATCCCTTCACAGGTTTAAAGGTATTCACCTTTCTTCCGAATTGGGTTTAAACACCCCGCCTGGAGCGCAAGTTATTCAGGGATAGTTCAAGGTGGCGGGACCAGTCCATGTAAAAGTGGCTGACAATTTCGTTACCATTGGCTATATCCTGAATCCTAACGGTATATGAGGATTGATCACCCTCTCTCACGAAAGGGTATTTTCATACTCTCTAAGGTTTAAAGGTTTTCACCTTTCTAAGTCTTGGAGTTTATACACTCCCGCCTGTAGCGCATGAAAAATTGGGATTTTCCCCAGGATACAAAGGATTTATCTCCAGTACATCCTTGGGTTATACCCTCGGAACGAGAAAAAATGCTTATGCCATGGAAACTGACATTAAATAGATTTCTAAGACACTTGAAGACATTGTACGCAGGGGACATCCCTGCCAAGATGGTGGTGTAAAGTTAAAAGAATGAAGTTTGCGACTAATGCATTAAGTACCTTGCACTGGGGACATCTTCATTGGAAGAGTTGCAAAGGGATTGAAGTTTGGTAATAGGTTTATATCCTATGTCTGGTATGATCTTTCCTTTGCAAACCTCATTTGAATTTTTAATTACATCATGTTAAGTATCTTGACACATATCCTCAAAGTCCTTTTAAGGATATTTGACTGGGATGTTTGAAACTAGCATTGGCTTGAAACTCTGATCATCATCAAAACTTGGTCTTAAAAAAAAAATAAATAAATAAATAAACTATTTTTTACTTTCTAAAGAAATTTTTACAAAATTAAAAGAACGTATGGAAGATCCATTTAAAAGACTTCTGCAGTATGTTTCTAAGCATACTGGTCAAGATATTTTGTAAAATAACAGTATGAAATTTTTACAAAGCTAAAACTTACACTAAACAATGCAAAGTAACAAAAAATAAGTCAAAAGATAGTTATATTATTAACAAGTCAAAAGTTGTGCTTTTGGTAAGGCCCACCCGCCAAAAGCACAATTAGTTGTTACCATAATTTTGTAACGGTTGCAGGATTTGTCTCAAAACAGGACCCGTTTACCTACAACCGTTACTATATTCAAAACAAGTTATACTAACTAATGACCAAGGGCTTCGTCCTAAAACCTAGGACCCATCCACCTTTGGTCATCACATTGTTCTAGTGCAGGAAAAGTAAATTGTTCAAGGACAGGAAAAGTAAATTGTTTATGCAACCACAACCATGAAATTAAAAAGTGGGCTCCGGCCTTGGCACGTATATCCATCATCGCCCACTCTGCTGCCTAAGGGGCAGCACCTTCTTGAACAGCAACCTCCTTGCCAGCATTCGCCCCAGCATCACCCTCAGGATTCTTTTCAGCACCATCATCAGCATTGGCCACCTCCTTTGCTGCCTTAGAAGGCTCTTCATCAGTGTGTTTTGCAGGATGAGCAACGGGATGACCTCCGAGGCCCTGTAGTTTCTCCTCCCAAGCCTTTACATTCCAGGAAGGGCATTCAAAACCCAGATCCATGGCTTCATAAGCCATCCTTATCCTGGCTTGGAGAAGAGAGACGACCACCGAAGTTTTTAGGCTATCCCGGTATGAGCTCATATTCTGCTGATATTGGAGAAGGGCGGCATCCAGCTTGGCTTGAGCATCCTCATTAGCTTTGTGAAGAGCGGCTTGATGTTCCTGAGTCATTGCCTTGTATTTGTCCTCATAATGCTGGGATTTGGCAGCTGCAATGGTTCCTTGATCAGCTATGGTGGCTTGAGCTTTCTCCAGCTGAATCTGCAACATCTTGTTAAGACCGCTAGCATCTTCGTATAAATGCATGAGGCGATCCAGACCCTATAGATAAAAATACAGGTATTAATGTGAATAATAAGCAGGATAAAGACTAGCATACTTGTACAGGATATCGGAAAGAAAATTCTACCTGTTTGAGAAATGAGATGGCGTCATTGAACCCATGATTCTCAAGAGAGAATGTTTCAGAAACAGCTGGGGAGTCAGTCTCCTTTCTCTTCCGAGAACTGGATGCCCTGGTCCTGGATGCCGGAGGGCCTTTGGGAGCAGAAACAGCTTTCGAGGAGGAAGGCTTTGGTGTAGCAGACGACTTTGGCTTGGATTCTTGTTTGGCGGGTTCAAGGCTGGAATAGCAATCCAGTTCATCGAGTTCGAAAGCATCAAGGTTGACGACTGGTGCTACAAAAGGGGAGATACTCTCAAAACTCATCATATTTTTGAAAATAATTAACATATGAAAATGTGCTTACCAGACATTTCTGAGTTTGATTTTTGATGAGGATCTGTGAGAGACAGGGAAAAACTTCTTTCGCTGGCAGGAAGACGGTAGATTTCCTTGATCTTGGATTCGGATTCCGCGCTAGGAGGCACTAAATCTCTGAAATTCGCTGCATAAAAACATCAGAATATAAGTCCGGGATACAGTTTGAAAATATGATTGGGGATATTCCTAAAACCCTAAATCCTACCCTTGGTTAACCATTTAACCGGTAGATCGAAACCCTTATCAATGGAGTCTCTTTTGACGAAAAAGAATTTTCGTCGCCATCGATCCTCGTTCTTGGTGGCCTTAAGGACCAAAGGACTCTTGATGGAGAATAGAAGATAACGATGGTTGCCGTGGGATCTTAATCGGTATGCTACGGGAAGGTCCTCAACAAGAAGGTTGGGGTAATGACGAGATTTGATTTGATCCAACACTATCAAGATTCGCCAGACCATTGGCATAACTTGGGCATAACTAAGGCCGGTGAGGTCGAAAAAACTGGAGATAAAGGGTGAAAATGGATACCGGAGTCCAAGGGAGAAAGGATAAGCGAAAAAACAAACCCACTCGTCGGATGATGCATCCGATCGGGCTTCCTTGTCAAACGGGCGAAAGACCGTTCCGGTGGGAAAGGCACCGGAGTCTTTGAGAGCAGCAATATCAGCATTATTGAAACAGCAAATCTCCTTTGCTGGATCAGTGATAAGGTTTTGACTTATCAGGGTTGAGGCGGACCGGACTGAGCGAGATTTCGTTCGTGGTGCCATTGAGTAAATTATGAAAAATTAAAGAGAGGAAATTAGAAGAGAAGTTACCTGATGCTTGCTTGAAGATAAGGATGACCGAGACAAGGAGTCCCTTGGTTAATATTGGATGAATATAAGGGGGTAAAAAGTAAATAATGTCTTGGAAATAGCACTGCTGTCATTTCAAGAGTCTACTCATATTAATTGCCTTAAATTGTGAAGTAAAGTTTTGAAATATATCCGTTGGATTGGTATCCCAACTGATATATTTGGGGACAATTGTTAGGGGTCATTTTCTTAACATATGTATCCTGACCAATATCCTGCCTTTGTTTGTTTATTTGTAATCAGGATGCTGGAAGAGGATATTGCTGACATCTTGGGCGATATCCTGAAGCTTATTGAATTAACCACGTGTAGGTTAAGGGCAGAGGCTTGCTAACGGTCACAAGGACTTCTTCTCCTCAAGACTCGGACGAATTTGTTGAGAAAGAGACGTTGAGCCCGAAAGACCAGGTCTGCAACGTTCCAAGAGGGAATATTCGGTGAATCCCGCGAGTTTAGGGTAGTTAGTTATTTTATCTTTACTATAAATAGATGAGGTCGGATCAACTTAGAACACATCATTTCGCACTTACACTCTCGAACACAATCACATTCTAGCTAGTTGCAAACACCACACTTGTATTTCATTTTCGTTGTAACACTTAGTCGATCCGTACCACATCCTGCACTGTATCCTGATTTTTGAAGCAATTGAAGAACAAGGCAGCTGCGATTGTCAGCTCCCGAGGTTTTATGCCGGCGATCTAGATTGATCAAGGGCTTTCCTCGTACATCTCGTGTCACTTCCTTTACTTTTTGCTCATTAACTGCTCATTGTTTGATCGTCGATACAGCTCAATATCCCGAGCCGTATCCTTAAACTGTTTTTGCAAGTAATTTAATTAACACATTTTTGACATTTACTTCTAGCACACTACCTCACTTAACTAATTTGATCACTTAATTACTTCGGTAATTTTTGACCAAAACATATATGTTGACTCTTTGTTAATTACTAACCATTTTAATGGATCCTATGCAGTTAAGGGTGAGAAACTAATCAAATATCTCGATATTCTCAAAAAATTAGCAGGATATTTCGATGTTTTTATACTTGAACAGGTACCAAGAGAGGATAATGCTGAAGCAGATGCCTTAGCAAATTTGGGATCATCAATCAAGATACCTGAAGGGACGCAAATACCAATATTACATGTCCTATATCCTGCAACGAATCCTCAGGATAAAGAAGTAGCTGGTATTCAGGATCCTAGAGTAGAACATCCTGAAAAGGATCCTAAATCCTGGACGGCTCCAATCATGAGATATCTCAAAGAAGGACACATCCCTGGAAACGAAAATCCTAAGGCATTTAGGATGAAGGTATCACGATTCACTATTGTAAATAATATTTTATACAAGAAATCCCTTGCAGGACCGTATCTGAGGTGCTTGGAGGATCCTGAAGCCAAGGAAGTACTTCAGGATATTCATGAAGGGGATTGTGGTAACCATGCTGGGGGTAGGTCGTTATTCTCAAAAGTATTAAGGACAGGATATTATTGGCCAACGATGAGAAAAGATGCCGCAGAATATGTTCGAAGATGTGACGCATGTCAAAGACATAGTAATATACTGCATCAGCCAGCTGAACCATTATATCCTATTGTTTCCCCTTGGCCATTTATGAAGTGGGGTATGGACATAGTGGGAAAGCTACCAAAAGCTCCGGGAGGAAAAGTCTTTATGCTAACAATGACGGATTATTTCTCTAAGTGGGTTGAAGCAGAAGCATTTGTTCAAGTTAGAGATCAAGAAGTAGTATCCTTCATCAAGAGGAATATCCTGACCAGATTCGGAGTACCAGCTGAGATAATCTGTGACAATGGTTCTCAGTTCATAAGTAAGAGGACTACTGACTTTTGCAAGAGTTGGGGAATCAAAATAATCACATCTACTCCGGTACATCCTCAAGCAAATGGACAAGCAGAATCCTCAAACAAGATAATTGTCAATAACTTAAAGAAAAGGCTTGGAGCTAAAAAAGGAAGATGGGCAGAAGAATTACCCTTTGTTTTATGGGCTGATAGGACAACGGTAAAGAATGCAACAGGCCAAACCCCATTTTCCTTGGTGTTTGGAGCAGAAGCAATGATTCCAACGGAAATGACAATACCTACTGCAAGATCTGTCTTAAGTGATCCTGAGAAGAATCCTGAAGCCTTGAGTCAGGATTTAGACATTATAGATGAAAAGAGAGTTGCGGCAAGGCTAAGGATGGCAGCATATCAACAGAGAATATCCAGGGCATATAACAAGAATATTAGAACCAGAAGATTTAAGGTTGGAGATTGGGTGTTAAGAAAGGCTTTTCAAAATACTACCAATCCTGCCGATGGTAAGTTAGCTCCAAAATGGGAAGGACCATATGAAGTTGAATCAGAAGCAGGGAAAGGAGCATATAGACTCAAGAATATGGAGGGGGATATGCTACCGAGATCTTGGAATGCTATACACCTTAAGCTCTATTTCAAGTGAGTTTAGAATTCAATTTCTAACTCAGAATGGTATGAATTCTATCTTTTTTAAATACGTTTTGGTTTAATTTATTCTTTGAAACTCAATACTGACTTAAGCATCGGAGGGGTGTTAGCCAAGCTAACACCCACCTTAGTTTACAATTGTTTTGCAAGATATGTTTCAGGATATAGCTCCAGGATAACTCAGAAGATTAGAGGATTGGCCCCCTCTCTCACGTTTAAGGGATACTGATCCCTTCACCGGTTTAAAGGTATTCACCTTTCTTCCGAATTGGGTTTAAACACCCCGCCTGGAGCGCAAGTTATTCAGGGATAGTTCAAGGTGGTGGGACCAGTCCATGTAAACATGGCTGACAATTTCGTTACTGTTGGCTATATCCTGAATCCTAAAGGTATATGAGGATTGATCACCCTCTCTCACGAAAGGGTATTTTCATACTCTCTAAGGTTAAAAGGTTTTCACCTTTCTAAGTCTTGGAGTTTATACACTCCCGCCTGTAGCGCATGAAAAGTTGGGATTTTCCCCAGGATACAAGGGATTTATCTCCAGTACATCCTTGGGTTTTACCCTTGGGACGTAAAAAAAATTTTCTTATGCAATGGAAACTGACATTAAGTAGATTTCTAAGATACTTGAAGACATTGTATACAGGGGACATTCCCACCAAGGTGGTGTAGAGCTAAAAGGATGAAGTTTGCAACTAATGCACTAAGTACCTTGCACAGGGGACATCTTCATTGGAAGAGTTGCAAAGGGATTGAAGTTTGGTAATAGGTTTATACCCTATTTCTGGTATGATCTTTCCTTTGTAAACATCATTTAAGTTTTTAAATGACATTATGATAAGTATCCTGATATATATCCTCAAAGTCCTTTTAAGGATATTTGATTAGGGTGGTCGAAACTAGTATTGGTTTGGAACTTTGATCGTTTATCAAAACTTGGTTTTGAAAAGATGGACTGTTTTTCACACTCTAAAGAAATTTTTACAAAGATGAAGGAACGTTTGGAAGTTCTATCTAATAAAAGACTTTTGCAGTATGTTGCTAAGCATACTGATCAGGATATTTTATAAGATAACGATACAGATTTTTTGCAAAGGTAAGACTCACACTAAGTGATGACAGAAAATAAGTCAAAAGATAGTTATATTATTAACAAGTCAAAAGTTGTGCTTTTGGTTTCACCTTAAACTAAGGCCCATCCGCCAAAAGCACAATTAGGTTTTACCATACTTGTGTAACGGTTGCAGGATCTATCTCAAAACAGGACCCGTCAACCTACAACCGTCACTACGTTCAAAACAAGTTATACTAATCGATGACCAAGGGCTTCATCCTAAAACCTAGGACCCATCCACCTTTGGTCATCGTATTGTTCTAATGCAGGAAATATAAAATTGTTCGAAGACAGGAAAAGTGAATTGTTTGAACAACCACAACCACGAAATTTAAAAATGGGCTCCAGCCTTGGCACGTATATCCATCATCGCCCATTTCGCCGCCTAAGACGCGGCACCTCCTTGTCAGCATTCGCCCCAGCATCGGCCTCAGGATTCTTCTCGGTATCATCATCAGCATTGGCCACCTCCTCTGCCGCCTTCGAAGGCTCTTCACCAGCATGTTTTGCAGAATGAGCAACGGGATGACCTCCAAGATCCTTTAGTTTCGCCTCCCAAGTCTTTACGTTCCAGGAGGGGCATTCAAAACCCAAATCCATGGCCTCATAAGCCATCTTTATCCTGGCTTGGAGAAGGGAGACGACCACGGATGCTTTGAGGCTATCCCGGTATGAGCTCATATTTTGCTGATATTGAAGAAGGGCGGCATCTAGCTTGGCTTGAGCGTCCTCATTAGCTTTGTGGAGGGCAGCTTGATGTTACTGGGTCATTGCCTTGTATTTGTCTTCATAGTGCTGGGATTTGGTAGCCGCAATGGTTCCTTGGTCAGCTATGGTGGCTTGGGCTTTCTCCAGCTGAATCTGCAACATCTTGTTAAGCCCGCAAGCGTCTTCGTATAAGTTCATAAGACGATCCAGACCCTATCGATAAAGACACAGGTATTAATGTGAAAAATAAGCAGGATAAAGACTAACATACTTGTACAGGATATCAAAAAGAAAATTCTACCTGTTTGAGGAATGAGGTGGCTTCATTGAACCCATGATTCTCAAGAGAGAATGTTTCAGAAACAGCTAGGGAGTCAGTCTCCTTTCTCTTCCGAGAGCTGGATGCCCGGGTCTTGGATGCCGGAGGGCCTTTGGGAGCAGAAACAGTTTTCGAGGAGGTGGGCTTTGGTGTAGCAGACGACTTTGGCTTGGATTCTTGTTTGGTGGGTTCAAGGCTGGAATAGCAATCCAATTCGTCGAGTTCGAAACCTTCAAGGTTGACGACTGGTACTACATAAGGGAAGATATTCTTAAACTCATCATATTTTTGAAAAATAATTAATATATGAGAATGTGCTTACCAGACATTTCTGAGCTTGATTTTTTATGAGAATCTGTAAGAGACAGGGAAAAAGTTCTTTCACTGGCAGGAAGACGGTAGATTTCCTTGATCTTGGATTCGGATTCTGCACTGGGAGGCACTAAGTCTCTGAAATTCGCTGCATAAAAACATCAGAATATAAGTCCGGGATACAGTTTGAAGATATAATTGGGGATATTCCTAAAACCCTAAATCCTACCCTTGGTTAACCATTTAACCGGTAGATCAAAACCCTTATCAATAGAGTCTCTTTTTACGGAAAAGAATTTTCGTCGCCATCGATCCTCGTTCTTGGTGGCTTTGAGGACCAAAGGGTTCTTGATGGAAAACAGAAGAAAATGGTGATTGCCATGGGATCTCAACCGGTATGCTACAGGAAGGTCCTCAACAAGTAGGTTAGGAAAATGACAAGATTTGATTTGATCCAATACTATCAAGACTCGCCAGACCATGGGCATAACTTGGGCATAGCTAAGGCCGGTGAGGTCGAAAAAGCTAGAAATAAAGGGTGGAAATGGGTACCGGAGTCCAAGAGAGAAAGGATAAGCGAAAAAACAAACCCACTCGTCAGATGACGCGTCCGATCGGGCTTCCTGGTCGAAGGGGCGAAAGACCATTCCGGTGGGAAAGGCGCCGGAATCTTTAAGAGCAGCGATGTCAGCATTGTTGAAGCAGCAAATCTCCTTTGCTGGATCGGTGATGAAGTTTTGACTTATGAGGGTGGAGGCTGGTCGGTCTGATCGGGATTTCGTTCGTGGTGCCATGGAGAGTATTAAGCAAATTAAGAGAAATTCAAGAAAGGAGAATAGAAAAGAAGATACCTGATGTTCTCTTGCAGATAAGGATAACCGTGATAAGGAGCCCCTCGGTTAATATAGGATGAATATAGGGGGTAAAGAGTAAATAATGCCTTGGAAGTTGCACCGCTATCATTTCAAGGGTCTAGTCGTATTAATTAGCTTAAGTCATGAGGTGAAGCTTTTGAAATATATCCGTTGGATTGGTATCCCAACCGATATATTTGGGGACAATTGTTAGGGGTCATTTTCTTAACATATGTATCCTGATCAATATCCTGCCTTTGTTTGTTTATCTGTGACCAGGATGCTGGAAGAGGATATTGCTAATATCTTGGGCGATATCCTGAGGCTTATTGAATTAACCACGTGCAGGTTAAGGGCTGAGACTTGCTAACGGTCAAGAGGACTTCTTCTCCTCAAGACTCGGACGAATTTGTTGAGGAAGAGACGTTGAGCCCGAAAGACCAGGTCTACAACGTTCGAAGAAGGAATATTCGGTGGATCCCGCAAGTTTAGGGTAGTTTGTTATTTTATCTTTACTATAAATAGATGGGGGCGGATCAGCTTAGAACACACAATTTTTCACTAACACTCTCATACACTTTCACTCTCTAGCTCATCGCAAACACAACACTTGTATTCAAGTTTCATTGTAACACTTAGTCGATCCGTACCACATCCTGCACTGTATCCTGATTTTTGAAGCAATAGAAGAACTAGGCTGCTGCGATTGTCAGCTCCCGAGGTTTTATGCCGGCGATCTAGATTGATCAAGGGCTTTCCTCGTACATCCCGTGTCGTTTACTTTACTTTTGCTCATTGTTTGATCGTAGATACAACTCTATATCCTGAGCCGTATCCTGAAACTGTTTTTACAATTAACTTGACTAACATATTTTTGACACTCATTTCTAGCACACTACCTCACTTAACTAATTTGATCACTTAATTACTTCGGTAATTTTTGACCAAAACAATACCGACATGTGGTTGATGTCAAAATTTCACGGGAACACTACGATTTGGACGCACATATAATAATGTTATGGTGTGTGGATGTCTCGGTTATGACCTATTAGGTCACTTCAAGTTATAATGGTAAAGATATATATCATGCCAGATTATATTATATTCTAAAGATTTTTGTAACATGTTTCATCAACTCCATATGGTAATACAATTTTCTTTTATGGATATCTGTAAGTTTCAATCATTTTTAATCATAGTAACATATACAAATTTTGTTAAGGTTTTCTCTGTCAGATATGTTTTTTAACTAGAAATGTGACATGCGTGATCCGGCGGGTGAGAACGTGAAAACAATAATATTTACATTAACTTAGTTTGAGGAGTTATCCCATCATTTGCAGCTCCTACAATAATTGAAATAATCGTAGCTCTACCTCAATTGTGTTTGAATTGTCAAGTGACCATACACTTGACAAGAAAATCCCAGAAGTTCTCCCAATAATATTTACATTAACTTAGTTTGAGGAGTTATCCCATCAATAGTCAAGAAATTCTTGATCAAGAACCATACACTAACATGGACATAACAGGAGATTTAAAATTTGAAAGTTAAAATAAGAGGATATTAAAGAAACTTAAAAAAACATATAAAAAAAAGTAATAGTAAAAAGAATAGAAGGCATAATAAACCACCACCAGAAGTTCTAACTCGAGTAATTAGGATTTTGGTGGGGCGTATCTGCTAGTAAGCCAAAGCTAACTTTCTTTTCAGTGGTGTGTGCGTAGTGCAATATATTTTATTGATATTTTAAGCCCATTTTACGCATTAGTCAAGTTTTAAATTTATAAAACATGATATTGTACTAACACTAAACACACACTTGGGCAAATGCACCCATGGTGAGCGTAGTATAGTGTTGATAAGATACCGAGGTCGTCTAAGGACACAAGAGCTTTTAGTACCGGTTTATCCTCAACATCTAATCGATCTAAATTTTTTAGAAAAGTTTTGAAACAAAAAAATGAAAAGACAAATAAAAATGAAAAACAAATAGACAAGATAGAATCACTTGGATCCAACTCATCCTTAATGTATCCTTTGATGATTTTCGTACTTCCGGACTTTTTAAGAGATTCTCTTAGTTATAGTAGTAGGCCCCTCTTTTGAAGGTGACGTTACCCTCAACCCAGTGGTTTGAGTCAGCAGGGATACAATCCCAAAGGGTCGGAATATTGAAAGACAATTAAGTAAGTTATTAATGTAAAAAGTGGTAGGCCCCTCTTTTGAAGGTGACGTTACCCTCGTCTAAGTGGTTTGAGTCAGCAATGATACAATCCCAAGAAGCCGGTTTCAAGTATTAATAGTAGTTTACATATGAGGGGTTCAAGCTATTCGCACCCCCACCATCCGATACCGTTGGGCATTGAAGGAGGTCCTAGTAAGTTTGAACCAAGTCCTCGCAAGATCTATACACTGAACGAGACAAGAACTTTACCAAACCATCCTCCTAACTCCCTTCCAGGTAGTTAACTCACTTTATATAGATCGTAAAGACACGAATGATGACATCATTTACTTTATATAGACAGTAAAGTAACCTCATGTTAGGATCTGAGTTTCTTAGATTGTGTTTGTTTAATTAAAATGAAGGTGAAACAAAGATATGAGTTGCGGCGGAATTATGAAATAAACTTTGAACACACAATCTATGGAAGAAAAGTTTAAGCAAACATGTTTAACATCGAATCGAATGATTGTATTTATTACAATAATCAATTACAATTGCATGCATGCACAGATCTCCCCCTCAGCCTGAGCTCAGAATTGTTCGTACAGAATGACTTAGAAGAAAAGAGCTAACAGAACAGTACATGGTACTGTTCTATTTATAGTACAACACAACCACTGAGCATCTTCGGCTGACGTCACCATGAAAGTGACATCTAACTTCCTAACAAACTACAAACACTTATCTATACAACCACTGATTACTAAACTACTGATTACAAAGACACTAAGTAAATAAACCACTGATTCTTCATTCCACTGTTGTAGGCTAAGCACTGATGTTGAGCATCAGTGCTTTCTTCAATAGATGATCAGTCCTTTAAATGAGCAGAGCTTTGGTCTTCAACATTACTTAGGACACATCAGTAGATTGAGCTTCAGTCTTTAGTCTTTATCAGTGCTTGGCTTGTCAGCATATGTAATGGGCAGCAGATGTTGTAGTCTATCAGTTGTTAGGGCCACTGTCAAGGGGAAAGACTTGTACAAAACACTGCTTATGATGATCTACTGCTTTGAACAATCTCCCCTAGAACAGATGATGCCAAAACACTTCATTATTCAAGATCTTTATTTCCACATCAGTTTTTCCCTGATTTGCCCTTTGAATTGTAATTCAAAGTTCATAGAGTCTTCATCATCCTCATCCCTGCACAGTTGAAGCTCTAACAAGTCTTGAAGGTCAGCTACACCCAGACCAAGTGCATCTTCCCTTATTATCTGCTTAACTTCACCACTAGACTTGAGCAATGTCAATACGTGGGTCTTTTGATCAGACTTCCAATTTAGTATTTTTGAGTCTGGTGGGTTTCTTGGGAGAGTTTTATTTTGTGAGGTGTTTGGTGATGAAGGCCTGATCATAAATCATTTGGCTATTTCTTGTAGCTTTGTTGAATCAGGATTTTCTTCCAACATCTGCTTGATGACCCATTTAAATATTTCCGATTCTTTTTGGGCCTCTTCTTCTTTGCTCATCTGTTTTTTCCTTTTTCTTTGATAGACAGCAACAGCAGATGGAGCAGTGGGTTGAGCAGTTCTTTTAGCTGGTAGGGTCTGTTTGGCTGGAACCACTGCTGCTGGATAATCTGGCTTTTTAGGAGCAGTGGGATCTTTCTTTCTTCTTTCTTCCAACCTTTTGTAGGTTTCTAACACTTTCACCTCTATCCACCTAGTGACTTGATTCCTTGAGCCATAATTTGCAGTTATAAGCTCTTCCTTCATCCTTATCAACTTCAAGGCCCTTTCAGGTACATTCTTTTTATATTGTGAGCACACTGGTGGGGTTTGTTTTGTTTTGTTTTGTCATCAAGAATCTTTTGTATTCTTGCAATTTCTTGCTTAAGCTCAGTTATGGTCCATTCCTTGAATTGATAACTTTCTGCCTTGTATTTATTATGCAGCATGATGTGCTCAATGTAATCTTGTTTCAAGCTTTCATCATCCTTTTCTGATAACTTCTGACAAAGGTCTTTTGAAAACTTCTCTAATGTTCTGACTTGGGTGAGTAGATATTGTAGATTCCTTTGAATTTCTTTGTCAGACTTTCCCTTTGTGTCTCTTCTTGATATATCCTCTGCTTGTTTGGCCTTCAATTGAAGATACTCTTCTATGTTTCTTGGCAAAGGATAACCTTGGAGAGATGAGAGGTTCCTCTTTTCAGGATCATCTTCAGAATAAAAGTATTTGATCTACTCTCTAACTACTGGAAGATCTAAAGGAAAATTTTCTCCTAAGGGAACAAAGGCAGTAGTTGGGTCAGGGGTTGAAATTGAAGCAGATGTAGTAGGTTTTTGCATAGTGGTAAGGATAAGAGGTTATGAAGAAATTGGAAGTGGGGAAGGTACAGTGTCATCTTCAAGTATGACATTTGTTATCCTTCTTATTTGATTTTTGGAGTGGTTGGAGGTGTTGAATTTGAAGGTGTATTTGTAGGTTGAGTGGTGATTGGTAAGGTGATAAGGGTAGTTGTTGAAACAACATTTGTTGAAACCACTGAAGTATCAACATCTGTTGATATAACAGGTGTCTCAAAATCTGTTGGTTTTGTGGTTTGAGGTGAGGAACTTTTGGGGATTTCAGTAGTATGTTTAGTGGTTATGGAAGGTGTGGTTTTGGGTTGGCTGACCTTTCTGGTAGTCGTTCTTCTATTTGAAGTACCCTTATCTTCCTTAGTCATCAAAACTTTCATCGCTTTTTCAAACCTTTTGGCACCCTTTTGTTCCATTCTCTCTTTTCTATCTGCTTTTTGTCCAGCAAAGGCATTGAGAGTCACATCAACCTTCTTTGTACCATCTGGCCTTGGAATTTCTACAATAGGTTTAGCCTTTGGCATCATCAGGGTTTTTCTACATAGACAATTGTAGGAGGAGAAGTACCAGTGGTTTGAAGTAAGTGAGCTTTAATGGCCTTTATGTCAGCTTGATGTCCATATACCTTGCTTCCATCATATTTCTGGTCATTTGTAGCTGAATTTCATGCTGTTGATCAGCATTTCCTTTGTTGATGAAGCATAGGTTGGAAAAGTTACCATAGCTCATTGGTGGTTGGAGGAGATGATGAAGCAGTGGATGGAGCCTTTGAAGATTGTAACAATTGTTACAACATATTTTTGATATCTGCCACAGAAGTTTCAATTTTGTCAACTCTCTTCGTCAATTCTCTGTATTTTAAACCATCACCCAAGTGAATAGGATCATCTGATTTCCTATTAGAAGTGATTATATAAGCAGTTAGACTAGGAGAAATTTCCACTGGTTCATTCACTGATCCCCCTTTTTCTTGGTACTGGGGACTTCCCTCTACATAGCCATCTTATTTAACACACCAGTGGGTAAATGAAACACACCAGGGATAATTTGACAGCATCAGTAATGGTTGCCTTCAAGGGAGACTTACTGATGAAACTACTGTCCAGGTGTAAATCAGTGGATTCAACAACTATAGTAGTTGCTCCACTTGAACTACCACCAAGAGTTACTTGTAACTCTAGGGGTGTAACCTCCTCAACTGTTGATGGGTTAGCAAGGATAGAGGAATCAGACTCAGTCACTTGTTGGAGTATATTCTCAGTGATGGGTGGTTAAGAAGAACTGTTTAGTTTCTGATCCATATCCAATGCATTCAACAGGGGTATAATGGATGGTGGGATTTGTGAAGTGAGGATAGGTGTTGAAAGAGAATTTGCCACAGGAGCAAGGTTGTGGAAGATGGATTCAAGTGGATCCAGAGCTTCATAAGTTGGTGTCCTTGTGTATACAACCTGATCCTTTTTTGAGGATTGAGGAGGAGTTTCAAGCTCAGGTTGAGATCTTTCTACCATCTGCGATGAGAAAGTAGCAGCAGTGGTTATTGGAGACTTTTGTGTTGTCACATGAGTTACTTCTGGGATCTCATCTTCTAGAAGATCCGTTTTGGATAGGTTGGTGGGCTTTTTGGATTTTCTTTTTGGCTTTTTGGTGGATTTAGGTGGGGGGGGGGTTGCACAGCAGTAGTTGTGCTGTTGTGGTCACCCTGAGCAGTGGGCTCAACAGTAGAAACCTGAGGTGCAGATGTGGACTCATCCAAAGTTTACTCAGGTTCCTCTGTTTGTGTCTTCAAATCTTTTGACTCTGACATTCTTGTAAAAGTTTCAGAAGAAAGACTGTTTATTTGACAAGGAGCACCCTGGATAAGTACTTGTGCACTATCCTTTGGGATTTTCTTTTGCAGATAATAGCTCAAAAATCTAGGAAACAGCAAAAATGGTTTCTTCTTTTCTTTTATATTATTAATATTTTTAACCATATCATTGAAAATCTCTTGGGAGTAATTGAAGTCAACTTCTGCCATGATAGCATAGCCTAAGTATTGGATTTTCAGTGGTATTTCATTAAAAGCTATAGTTTTATTTGAAACACACATGAGCAGGGTATGAAATAAAAATTTCATGGGAGGTGGGAAATCCCTTTTTGCAAAGTTTCTTTATTCATTTGTCCCTCATACCCCCCTTTCAGCCAAATCTGTCTGGTACTCAGTTTTAGGGAAATAATTTTTACCTGTGTCATCATTCATCTCAAAAACCTCTGAAATTGTCTGTGGTGTGATGGAAACAAGAATTTTTCCTACTTCATATGTGATAGCCCAAGGCTATTTGTCCTGAACTTCAATTTTGGCATTTTTCCAGAACTCACGTATGGCTTCTTGATAGATAGGTCCATTGTAATTAATCAACAAAGTTTTGTACTTTGAAGAAGAAAGAGCATCTATGATGGTGTGGAAATCTGAGTTTTTCTTTGTTTTCTCAAAGGTACACAGATAGTTATGAGGATTTTTGAGAACCAGAGCCATGATGATTTGCGAGTTGGAGAAGAAGATGAATGAAAGAGATGGAAAACGCTTTTGAAAGGAATTTTGAATTCGATTCGGCAGTGAAACCTCTGATTGGGGTTTTAATCAGGGTTTTATAAAGGTGAAAAAGTGAATGCTGACGTGGCAGCAGTTACAAAGATCTGACGGCTAATAACTATCCACATGACAACCTCTGATGAATAATGGATGGCAGTTGTTTGGGAAACCGCTGATGATCAATATCAGTGGTTTATAGTGGTGAAAATGAAAATAGTGGCTGACTTTTAACTATTAGTGGATAGCCATCAGTGATTTAAAACACTTATGTTTGATCAACAATGATTAACAAGGAAAATGGGGAAACAGAGGTTATCTTTCAGCAGTGGATAGTATTTAACAATCAGATGTTTGAAACAATCAGTGGTTATGATAGACTTTTAAGGATGGATTTTTGATTTTCTGAAAACATTTTAATGCTTTTTTCATAGAAAAATAGGATTTTTCCTGTTATTCCATGTTAAGCATGCCAATCCTAGAGATCAACATTCCAAAGGTGGATGTGTCTAAAGCCTTTGTTAGCACATCTTCCAACTGATCCTTAGTATGAACATGATGTAGAGAAATCAAACCTTTTTCATAGCAATCCTTCACAAAGTGATGTCTGATGTCAATGTGTTTGGTGGTTGAATGTGAAACTGGATTTTTGATGATATTTTCTTCTGCCTGACTGTCCAACATGAGAGGAGTCTTTAAGGCAGTGATACCAAAATCCAGCAGTTGATTTTGAAGCCATAACAGTTGGGCTGTGCAGCTTGCAATAGCAATATACTCTGCCTCAGCAGTGGATGTTGAAACAGCTGCTTGCTTTTTGCTTTGCCAAGATACTAAGCATTCACCTAGAAATTGGCACCCTCCTGATGTGGACTTCCTTGTTGCATTACATCTAGCAAAGTTACTGTCTGTGAAACCTGGAAGCTTAATATCCCCATTAGCAGGGTACCAGATACCAAGTGTGGGAGCACTTTTTATGTATCTGAGTATCCTTTTCACAGCAATTAGCTTAGACTTTCTAGGGGCTGATTGGGATCTTGCACAAACACATGTTGCAAACATGATGTCTGGCCTAGATGCAGTTAGGTACAATAAAGACCCAATCACGCTTCTATATAAGGTTTGATCAACCAAATAATCCTTTTCATCAGTCATGACAAGCTTGGTGGTTGCCATGGGTGTACTACATGGTTTATAGTCATTCATCTCAAAATTGTTTAAAAGTTCTTTAGCATATTTACTTTGATGAATGAAAGTACCATTTTGTAGTTGCTTTACTTGGAGACCAAAAAAGCATTGTAGTTCACCCATTACACTCATCTCAAACTCAGCTGTCATGAGTTTTCTGAACTTTTCACACATTTTTTAACATGTGCTTCAAAAAATGATGTCATCCACATAAATCTGGACAATCATCAGATCTTTCCCTCTCCATTTTAAAAACAATGTTTTGTCAGTTTTGCCTCTTGTGAAGCCAATAGAGAGAAGAAAGGTGGAAAGAGTTTCATACCAGGCTCTAGGTGCTTGTTTCAAGCCATCCAATGCTTTATTTAGCTTGTAGACATGATCTGGATTAAATGGATCCTTAAAACCAGGAGGTTGACAAACATATACCTCTTCTTGAATCTTACCATAGAGGAATGCACATTTGATATCCATTTGAAACACCTTTATGTTGTGGTTGACAACAAAGGCCAGGAACAGTCTGATAGCCTCCAATCTTGCTACAGGGGCAAAAGTTTCATCATAGTCAATTCCCTCTTCCTGTCTGAAACCTTGAACCACAAGCCTTGCTTTATTCTTGACAATAATGCCCCTTTCATCAGTTTTATTTTTGAAGACCCAATTTGTACCAATAAGACTCACACCCTCTGGCAGTGGTACAAGCTCCCATACTTGTTGTCTTTTTAACTGTTAGAGCTCTTCTTGCATGGCTTCCACCCAATTGTTTTCTTTAAGTGCCTCTTGGTACTTGATAGGTTGATGAAGTGATAGAAACCAGCAAAAAGACATATGTTTTGGGATTGACTTCTGGTGAGAACCCATTCCCTGATGTTGCCAATGATTTGGTCAGGTGGATGAGACTTCAAGAAGATTAAATCTCCTTTGTATGGAACAATGGCATTTAAGGGTGAGGGCTGTAGATGTGAATCACCTGAGCTAACAACTGTTGGTGACTTTGATGATCCAACAGTGTCTTGAAATGGAGGTGGAGGGATAGGAGGAATTGATGTGGAAACATGTTGACTTTTATCCACTGTTTGAAGATTTTTATCAACAGTGTTTGAGGATGTGGAAGCAGGGGTTTGAGGACTACTTTGGTCAACAATTGTTGATGTAGCAGTGGATGAGCTCTGACAACTGTTTTGAACATCTGCTGCTCTGGCAATGGATGTGAATTTTTGTTGTGGAATGATCACTTCATATCCATTGTCTGATGGTGGAGGTTGAGATGGACCTGCACTGTTAGTCTTGACAAAAACATTTTCAAAGGTGAATTTATCAAGATCAAATAACTCAGCAGGATTTGCAGGGATTTTCATTGAACTTTACATTCAAAGTCTCTTCCACACACTTAGTCCTAGTGTTACACACTTTGTGGGCCTTAGCAGTGGTTGAGTATCCCAAATGATATCCACTGTCTACTTTGGCTGCAAATTTTGAAATTGAGTCTTTTAAGTTTAAAATGAAACATGGGCAACCAAATACTTTAAAGTATGAGATCAGTGGTTTGATTTTATACAGAATTTCATAGGCAGTCTTTTGATGCCTGGGGTTGATCAAAACTCTGTTCTGGACATAGCAGGCAGTGTTTACAGCCTCTGCCCAGAAAGTTAATGGCAAACCTGAATCAGCAAGCATGGTTCTGGCAACCTCAATCAGTGTTCTGTTCTTTCTTTCAACAACCCCATTTTGTTCTGGTGTCCTTGGAATGCTGTACTGCCTTACAATTCTATTTGACACACAAAACTCATCCAACTCCCTATTTCTGAATTATGTGCCATTGTCACTCCTAAATACTTTTACTGGCAAGTCAAACTGCTTTTCAACCTATTTGACAAAGTCTTGCAGAATACCTGCAGTCTCATCTTTAGAATGTAAGAAATAAGTCCATGTAAACCTAGAAAAGTCATCTACAATTACCAAACAATATCTTTTATTTTTAAGACTCATGACTTTTACTGGGCCAAACAGATCCATGTGCAGCATTTGCAAGCACTTGGACTCTTCAATAGACTTAAATGAGCTTTTATGTTGTTTTCCTTTTAAACAGGAAATTACACAATGCTTAGGACAGGTGAACAATTTTTGTGGAAGACCTCTTACAAGGCCCTGTTTTGACAAAGCAGTGATTGTCTTGAGATTTGTGTGCCCTAATCTTCTGTGCCATAGTTCTGTCACTTTGTTTGAGGCAGTTGAGAACAGACAGGCATCAGTCATGGGGCTCTCTTTTGACAAATCAACTACATAAACATTGCCACTCCTTTGAGCAACAAGTTGGGTTTTTCCATTTTTTATTATTTCTTCATTCTTTTTAACCATTTCTGGTCCAACAATCCTACAACAATCCTACAACACTCCTTAGTAAAGACTGATCCATAACCTTTGTCACTCATTTGTGAGACACTAAGGAGGTTGAATTTTAGATTGTCAATCAGATTAACATTTTCAAACTTTACTTTTGCAGACTGTACTGTACCAGAACCCATCACCTTCCCTTTACTATTATTACCAAAAGATATATCACCCCCTCCATGAGTTTTGAATTCTTTGAGTAGGGTTCTACATCCAGTCATGTGCCTGGAGCCTCTACTATCTACATACCAAAGACTATCTAAACATGCAGAAGCTCCCTTAGTTGCAGCCATCATGGCACAATCACAGACATGTTCACTTTCTTCTGGCTTTTTCTCTTCACTTTCTTCTTGCTTCTTCTCTTCTTCTCTTCTTCTTCAACAGACCAGGGGTCAGACAGTGGTTCCACCAGTGGTTCTGAATTTTCTCCAAATAGTTGTTCATTCACAACAGCAGTAACCACTACTTCAGCAATTGTATCCACTGTTTCTGCACTGGATGTTCCTTCTTCAGTTTCCAGCCCTTCTGGAATGGACTCTAATGCTGCAAAACAGAATTCATCACTAGAAACAACATTCTCAGCATATAGAGCAAAGTTTTCATCACCTAGATCCTCAGGCAAGCTACTCCAATCAACAAAGTCTTGGGTGAAAAAGCTTTGACGATCTGTTTGGACAGTAGTTTGTGTAGCTTGTTGAGGTGCAACTTATTGCACCAGAACCTGAGGAGCCAGGGCCTGGACATATTGTATCTGAGGAACAGTGGTTTGGACATAGTGCACTGGAACAAGGGTTGCAGGGTGTGCATAGTGAGCAGTGTTTACATGAGCAGCAGGGGCATATTGGGAATAATGCACAGTGATTTGGTTATTTTGTGGTCTAGAGCTAGGGTGTGTGATGATTGGTCCATTTGTTTAAATCCTACACTCTCTAGCAAAATGACCTACCCCATTACTCTTATAGCATTTGATCTTTGATTTATCCAACCCTACTTTCAAGTTTCCATGCAACCCTGGAAATTTTCTCCCTGTTCTCTTATAAAACTTGCTGGTTCTAACACTCAACAGTGCAAGTTGGTGCAAAAGATCCATCTCCTCCAGATCAGTTGGATCAAAATGCTGGAGATCATTGAGTTCAAAGGACATATTATCAGAATTCTGGTTTTCTCCATTTGCTGTAAAAGCATAATTGGATGAGTAAGAATCAGAGTTGTTAAAAGCTCCACCAGTTGTTATGTCAATGTAATGATCATAACCCTGATCCTTACTACCACCAGATTCTTCCTAACCCAAAAGAGCTGTGTTGCCAAATGTATAATCATCTGCAACCTTCCCAGTCTCTTGTAACTTCTTTTTCTGGTTCAACTCCCTTTCATAGGTAAGAAGTCTACCATGAAGCTGGGTCAGGGTAAGTTCTTTGAACCCAACTGAATTTCTGGTTACAAAAGCAATTGTGTCCCATTTTTCAGGAAGTGACGTTAGAAACCTACTATTTAGAGTTGATTTAGTAAATTCAACATTAACAAGTTTCAGTTCACTTATGAGACAGCTAAAACGTTCAAACTGTTGTGTTAATGATTCACCCTTAGTGTGACAAAAGGTTTCATACTGTTGATTCAAAACCTCCTTTTTATTTTCAGTTACTTCTTCAGTACCACCAAACTATTCCTTAAGTGCATCCCACAATTCCTTGGCACTGTTACAGTGTAACAGTCCAGCGTAAATTTCATTTGGGAGTGCTGATGCAACTTTGTTAAAAGCTTTGGTATCCAGTTCAATTTTTTGAAAATCCTGGTCAGAATAATTTTCAATTTTCTTAGGTTCAAAAACTTTTAAATCCTCAGCACTCGGCACCATTGGAACATGTGGTCCAAAGGCAACCGACTTCCAACCCACTGTATTTTGTTGAGCTAAGAAGTGACCCATCCTATGCTGTCAGATGTTGTATTCATATCTGATCAACATAGGTGGTTTAAAGAGTGTGCCAGTGTTTTTAGTGTCCTTTGATTGTGACGCCATTCTGGTTGTTTTACAGTTACTGAATAATCAAATTTTGTACATGATTATCCCTTTCTCTGTTTTTCAACTGAAAACAAACAATTGAAAGTATCAACGAAATTGAGCTAAACTTTTACGTCAAAATGATTGTTAGATCAAATTTTACGGTCCAAGCTCTGATACCAATTGTTAGGATCTGAGTTTCTTAGATTGTGTTTGTTTAATTAAAATGAAGGTGAAACAAAGATATGAGTTGCAGCAGAATTATGAAATACACTTTGAACACACAATCAATGGAAGAAAAGTTTAAGCAAACATGTTTAACATCGAATCGAATGATTGTATTTATTACAATAATCAATTACAATTGCATGCATGCACAGATCTCCCCCTCAGCCTAAGCTCAGAAATGTTCGTACAGAATGACTTAGAAGAAAAGAGCTAACAGAAAGTGACATCTAACTTCCTAACACAACCATTGAGCATCTTCGGCTGATGTCACCATGAAAGTGACATCTAACTTCCTAACAAACTACAAACACTGATCTATACAACCACTGATTACTAAACTACTGATTACAAAGACACTAAGTAAATAAACCACTAATTCTTCATTCCAATGTTGTAGGCTAAGCACTGATGTTGAGCATCAGTGCTTTCTTCAATAGATGACCAGTCCTTTGAATGAGCAGAGCTTTGGTCTTCAACAGTACTTAGGACACATCAGTAGATTGAGCTTTAGTCTTTATTCTTTATCAGTGCTTGGCTTGTCAGCAGATGTAATGGGCAGCAGAGCTTGTAGTCTATCAGTTGTTAGGGCCACTGTCAAGCGGAAAGACTTGTACAAAACACCGCTTATGATGATCTACTGCTTTGAACCAGTTTTGGCTTTATATCATCTGTTCCTTTGTAGGGTTCCATCCCAACAATCTCCCCTAGAACAGATGATGCCAAAACACTTCATTATTCATGATCTTTATTTCCTCGTCAATTTTTCCCTGATTTGCCTTTTAAATTGTAATTCAAAGTTCATAAAGACTTCGTCATCCTCATCCCTGTTGTCACACCCTGGCTTTGCGGAAGCGTGGTTAACTTTGGTGTGACTTCTTAATACCATAGCTTAATCATAACAAGCTATATGAATTTAAAAACCATGCAAGTCATCCATTAAGTTTGAAAATAACATACAATACCATTGTTTGACGAGAACATACTCCAACAACAATAACCTTGTTCAAAAGACATAACAACTTATAACATAAACATAAACGTGATTTAGGGACTGTGTCTTGTCCAGGTAAGAGACACATCCCCTAAACCCTGATGACTTCATGACAATATGCAGCGGAAAACGTTCCATACCGTGCCAGATCTCGTTAATTTCCTGAAATACATGTGAGTTGAAAAATCAACAATAATGTTGAGCGAGTTCATGTGTAAGTGAGTATGTAAAACACTTGTGAGTATAAAAATAGTTGTGGTATGTAGCAGTGTAAGAGGACTTGTGATCACCAATGGTTTGCAAGGCCACTGACATATGTGAAGTGCAAATAGGGAGACTCAAACCTAGCAGATTTCGCCACGGCAAAGTATGTGGACAAAGTCACCCCACGGTCCGTTTCTAGTTTGGCCGGGGGCTGGGCTCGCTACACCCAGATAGATCTACCGCTCCTGTCCCTCGGTCCCTCCATGAGGACTAATGGCCCCATGTTGTTCCTATCCACTCACATGATCGTATAACACCTCCTTACGTTAAACATACCGTTGTAAAGTACTCGTAAATCATAGTAACATGTATTTCACCCCCGCAGTTAAGTAAACTGAAAACAGTTAGAGAAAAGGGGGACATGAACTCACAGTGAATGCGCGTCTTTACCAAGTGTCTCCAATACAGTAAGCTGTGCAACGACCTACAAGTGCTAATTCTATTAGACGGACGGCCATGCTTTAGCTTTACAGTTTATGTCTTTGGGAAATAGTTAGACAACTATTTCGTGTTTATGTTCCGTATACACTTGGTAGTTATTCTTCTTCCCAAGGATGGGGGATACAATACATGTGCGTAAGTTACGTTTTTATCAAACTTGTGGTAATGTAATTACCGGTGTAACTTATATGTTTGTGGAAGCGTTCGTAAAGTTTTGGAATCATTAACGCTTGTAAATATTATTTTCACTCTAAAATAATATTTATGTATTTCACAAAATAATCATAAACAGTGTTGTGACAGATATATTTATCACGTTAATCTTTGTGAAAATCCCACCTCCGGATATGTAGTAAAATATAGTGCTGGCGAAATTTATGTTTCGAAAATATGTCCAAAAATAGTTCTAACACTTGTTGTGTAAAATTCTAAGTGTTAGGTTTTTAGAAAATTTCGCCAGAGTTTCCTCTGTAACTGGAGGTGGCCACGCTTTCAAGCGTATCATTTTCTTTTAACAAATCAATTCAACAACTTCTTTATTCAACCAAACAATTTCCGACACATCAAACTAGTCGACAAGTATGTAAATTTGCATAATCGCATGAACTTGTAGTTTTTCCCGCATCTATAGTGTAAATCCCCTTTATATATGTAGATTTTTATATAAAGTAACTTTAATCTTGTAAAAACCTTGTGACTAGCGAAATCCGTCTTTACAACTTCTAGTAACAAGTGACAAATTTACTTCTTTGTCGGATCTCTTTGTTTCACAAGTGTTTACACACTTGTGGTTTATAAAACCATATTTATTAGTGTAAGATCCTTTCTTTAAAATACATGGTTTCTTAAATGTGTGGTTCTTTGAAGATACCACTTGCGGATGCGTAGATCCGCTAGTTTTAAACACCATTTTACCGGTTAAATCACTTTTACCCAAATAAAATATTTTCACACAAGTTCATGTATCTTGTGTGGTAGAGTTTCGCCTTTAACCCTTGTATTTAGTCAAAAACGAGCTTATGTGAAGATACTTGATCTTACAAAGTCGGGTTAAACGGAGATCCGAGCTACCACATCATAGATCGGGTCTAGATAAACACATATTTCAAGTCCTACGACTTTTACACAAGTTATATGCTATTAACCACCACTTTTGTGATTTTACTAGACTTTAATGCATCAAAATGTATGTTTTCGATATTTAACCGACAAACTTCCTTTTAACCACTTTAGATATGCTTAAATATGAGTTTTAAACAATATACCTCTAGCTCAAGGCTAGGGAAGATTCTTGATGAAAAACGCGTGGATAAAAGCTAACGGGAGAGGTCCTTCGTGTTCCGCTTGCTCCAAGGCTCCTTATACGCGACCTCTAACACTTGTATGATGATGGAAATGCAAGATCAAAAACCGAAAGTAGGATGGTGGTGAGGGTGGTGTTCGGCCGAGAGGTAGAGAAGAGAAGAGAGTGTGAGTGAGTTGGTGATGTTAAGTGGTAATTATCTCTAGTGTTAGTGTGCTATTTATAGGCAACTCTAAGGTGTATTGTCCAAAGGATATTGTGTCCTAATGATATTAGGCAAAACAAGATTTAACAAGATCTTAAGTACAAGGGGTGCCCCCTAGGTAACCGGTTCGGTTTGGGGGGGGGGTCCTTGGTCCGATTTTAAGTAGGTTAGTTAGGTGATGGTTATGTTAAATAGGTTAAGTTAAGTGTCTAACCTTGTTAGTTGTATGTTACATGTTATGGCGGGTGTTAGGGTAATCAGGGACCCTAACTGGCTCAGAAAAACAAAAATAGTGAAAATATTAATATTTTCATGTTCCGGGTAAAGTCCGGGTGTTCGGTTGGATAGAAATCCGTTAAAGTGTTACAAAAGCTTTAAAGTGTCGTTATTAACATTTTTAGTGACACAATTTGTTTTCCCGACACTTTAGAAAGTGTCTAGTAATATTTTCTCATGTTCTGGCACTTTATTAGTCAGCTAGAAGCTGGTTTATTTATTAAAGTGCGGTGTTTGGTACTTAAAGTACGTTTTTGGCACATCCGAATCAGTGTATCTTATCCCTAGAGACGCGGTACCATAACCCTTATATTCCTACACTCACTACCAGTGTAGCCAAAATATTTGAGGCTCTTAACAGGCCTTAGAGGCAGTGTCTGCCTGATGCTGGTCATATCAGCATGTTTGCCGTGTATTCGTTTAGTGCTACTGTGCTTTTTGTGCATCATGTTTGTCACTAGGGTTCAGTATGTAATTAATGTAGTGACAGCAAATAAAGTATGATGCAAGTAAGTGCATGTATCAGTATGCAGGTAGCAGTTTATCAGCTAGTTCAAACAAGCACAGTAATCAAATAGTAATTAATCATTAATTAAGTTGTACGGATACCTGGTTTAGTGCGGGTTGTCACATTCTCCCCCCGTTAAATAAATTTCGTCCCGAAATTTAAGTTCTGCTTGTAGAAGAAGGGTTCTTAGGAAATAAGTGGGGGTATTTCTCTTTCATCCGGTCCTCACGTTTCCCAGGTAAATTCAGGACCATGTCTGGCATTCCAACGTACTTTGACGAGTTTGACACTGCTCCGGCGGGTCTTGTTAACTTTCCAATCCGTGACCTCAACAGGTTCTTCCACGAAGTGGAGCGTGTCGTCAATATGAATCTCGTCGATAGGAATGGCAACGTCAACTTGAGTTGGACTTTTCTTTAAATTGGATACATGAAATGTATCGTGAACACCATTCAGTTCAGCAGGTAGGTCCAACTTGTATGCTACTGTCCCAATTCTTTCCAGAATTCTGAAGGGACCAATGTAGCGCGGATTTAACTTTCCACGCTTTCCAAAGCGTGCTACCCCTTTCCAGGGTGAAACCTTTAACAACACCATTTCTCCGACTTGGAAGTCCACATGATTCCGGTTTGGATCCGCGTAGGCCTTTTGTCTGTGGCGAGCGGCTTCGATGCGTTTAAGAATTTGCGCGACCTTGTCCGTCGTCTCTTGGACGATTTCGGGACCAGCAAGCTGCCTATCACCTGCGTCAGCCCAACATAGTGGTGATCGGCACTTGCGTCCGTATAGGGCCTCAAATGGCGCGACACCAATACTGGTGTGGTAGCTGTTGTTGTATGAAAATTCGACCAAAGGTAAGTGTTTATCCCAGCTACCGCCTAAATCCATAACACATGCTCTCAGCATGTCTTCCAAAGTCTGTATCGTTCGCTCGCTCTGGCCGTCAGTTTGCGGATGGAACGCAGTGCTCAGATTCAATTGTGAGCCAAAAGATTCTTGGAAGGATTGCCATATTCTTGACACAAACCTTCCGTCTCTATCAGAGATGATCGAGAGAGGTACTCCATGACGTGCGACGATCTCTCTCATGTAAATTTCCGCAAGTTTGCTCGTGCTATCTTTCTCTTTGATTGGCAGAAAGTGTGCGGATTTTGTTAGGCGGTCAACAATCACCCAAATCATATCATGGCCTCTTGGCGTTCTTGGCAGTTTTGTAACAAAATCCATTGAGATTTGTTCCCACTTCCACTTGGGAATCTCAGGTTGTTGCAGAAGTCCCGAAGGCTTCTGGTATTCCGCCTTGACCTTAGCGCACGTTAAACATTTGCTCACGTAAACAGCAACGTCGCCTTTAATCCTAGGCCACCAATAGTAATCCTTGAGATCTTGATACATCTTATCCGATCCAGGGTGGATAGAGTACCGTGACTTGTGCGCTTCGTCGAAAATAACTTCCCTTAATCCACCAAACAGAGGAACCCAAATCCTTTTCTCAAAACATAATGTTGGTACACTTTATGTGGACGCGACTCGGCTCGGTTCGACTCGGCTCGGTTCGATTCGGTTCGGGTCGACTCGGTTAGGTCCGGCTCAAGCCCGACGTCACGACATTTCTCCGTCGTGCGCCCCAGAGTTCGACACGCGAGGCATGGAGCGCCGCGGACCATTCCCGCAAACACATCACCATGACATCACCTTAGTGATGTCATGATGATGTAACAAGCATTTGTCTCATGTGAAAATGAATGAATTAATTCAGAAACGTGATCTGGGCCAATCCTTCACATCTTTGGGCCGTAAACTTATATTGGGCTTTTCACTTGGATTGGGCTTCAACTTCAATCGACGAAATAGAATTGGTTTAATATGTTTGTTGACGAAACAGATTATGTTTCGTCGACTTTTGTGTTTCGTCATGGCATATTGGTGTTTCGTCATGTTATGTGTCTGTCTAGTATAAATACCATCATTTGCTTCTGTGTGAAATAGATGAGTGTGAGAGAAACAGAGAGACTTAGTGAAACTCTGTAAAAACATTGTTTGTATATGTTTCTGGGTGTACTCATCCTAATCAATAGATATTGAATCTTTGGTTACCTGTGTTCTTTATTACACTTTGTTTGGTTTGCACCGTCACGGGGATTCCGCACCCGTTACCGTGTTCGTGATAAACAAGGATAGGTTTTCGTTATCGATCCTTCACCGGAAAAACGGGACCTACAATTGGTATCAGAGCGTTTGGCTCTAATCCTTGTTTAAAATCAAACATTGTTCGGTTTTTATCAAGTTTTTGTGTGTGTTTTTCTGAAAATTTATTCTTGAAAAATCATTTTTCTGAAAAATATTCATAAAATCTGTTTGTTTGTTGTTATTTGCTAAGAGTTTTATCAAAAACCTTGTTAGATTTATTGCTTATACTTTGGACCGGGTTTTTAGTGAAAGTCTTGTGCATTATCGTGTTTTCGGAAATTTGTCCGGTCACCGGAAAACTCATAAGTTTACCGGGAAACTCTTTGTTCTTGTGTGTGTTCTTCATATCTTCATAGAGTTCTTTATAAAATTGTTCATTTGATCTTGTTGTGTTTAAATCAAAGTGTTACTCATTAAAATACATTAAGTGGACTTTTGTGTTTGTAACATTGGAACTCTAACTGAGAAAAAGCATACCTTGTGTCAGTTTAGATATTTTAAATATCTTAAACAGCTGTAAAAAACAGCTGTCTGAGACTCAGTTTTGACGAAACAATCAGCCGACGAATCACATCTGTTTCGTCGCAACAACCTTGACGAATCAAACGTCTGTTTCGCCACAACATCTTTGACGAAACAAATTCTGTTTCGCCACAAATCACAATTATCACAAGTCTGTTTCGTCGTCATTCATTCAGACGAAACAAACCTGTTTCGTGAACTCTGTTTCGTCGAAAACAGATCTGTTTTAAACAGAGGACTTATATCAGCTTGCTTACTGTTTGTTTTCAAGAAATTTGTGCAGGTACTATCATACATACACAAATCATGGGTAGCAAAGGTCTGTGGGATTGGAGTTCGGAAGCAAGACCAAGTGAAAATCAGCCTTCACTTGCCGATTTGATGAACCAATTGCCTCAAAAACAACAAGCAGCAAATGCAAGTCAGTGGGCAATGGTCTCTAATCAAAATCAAAACATACAGAATCTATTGCTCAGTGAAAGTGAGACGGGAAGCAACAATCGTCCGCCAAAGCTAAATCACATGAACGACTATCCATCTTGGAAGGGTCGTTTTCACACATACATTCAAGGACAAAACGTTGAACTTTGGACGTGTTTCACTACTTTATGCAGCCCGGAACTTGAAGAAGCAGCATCAACTGCCGCTGGTATTTCTAATATGCTTGAACAAGACAAGAAAGCCTATGAATTAGAGAAGAAGGCATTTGCTTATCTAACACAAGCTCTTCATAAAGACATCTATCATCAATTTTCTTATAGTAAGAGCACAAAAGCCTTATGGGATGCATTGGAAACAAGAGGAGAAGGAAATGAAGCTTCTAGAAAAATTCGCCATGATCTTTTAAAGAAAGAATTTGAGTCATTTCAATCTTTGGAAAATGAAAATCTAAATGATTTGACTTCTCGTTTCTATCATTTGATAAGTGAAATGAGTTCTTATAAGGTTGTTGTAAGTCATGTGGAAATGATTGCACGTTTAGCTGATGCTCTACCTCCAATATGGAGTCCATTCATTGAACTTCTAAAGCATACTGGTGCTCTGGATGGGGAAACTGTCACTATCTATGGATTTGTTCAGAAGTTGGAGCACAAGTACGAAGAAGAAAATCGGAAAGCTAAACGGATTGGAGCTCCTCAAAACACAGAAATTTATTTGCCTGGTTTTGCTCCTTCTGCCAGTTCTAGTTCTGTTCAGCAGCCTAAGCTTCAAACGGCGTTTGTTTCCAACACAAACTCATCTCCGTTTCCATTCAAACCACCACCACAACCAGAGTTTGATTTAGGCGCTTATCTTTCGAAATCCTTATCAAAAGCACAACCACCACCACAACAAGTAAATTATACCAGCAATCCTCCATCCCAAGACACGAATACTATCAAAGTTGATACTTCGAACCTATCAAAAGTTAGCATTGAGGTTGCAAAGGAGCATTCGGAACTCATTAACACGATGGTCAGTGCTTACTGCGGTTTGGTTGCAGGTCAAATTGGGAACATCAGTATGACCAACGAAGATTATCAACAAATCGACCGTGATGAAATGGAGTTGATGGATATAAAGTGGGCGTTTGCGAGTGCAGTTAGAAGGGCAAAGGACTTCATGGCTCGAACGGGAAGAAGTTCCTTGGAAAGTAAGCAGGATACGAAGTACGGGTTTGATAAAGAAACCGTTACATGCTTCAATTGTGGCGAGAAGGGTCACTTTAAACGTGAATGCACTCGGCCACCAAAGCAAGGCAATCAGAACCCTTTCAGAAATCAGACAGGTTCTTCAAATGCCAATCAAGGCAATCAAGACAATCGTGGAAGAGGGATAGTAGCTGTGAACAACACCACCAACCAGAACCAGTCTGGGCCATCAAATAACACTCGTGCCTTGGTTGTTCAAACAGATGAAGGGTGTAATTGGTCTTTACAATTGGGAGAAGGTGATAATGATCAAGGAGGAACCGCATGCTACGCAAAGATCATCAATCACATCAAGCACGTTCGTAGGGAAGAATTTTCTGAAAGTGACGACAGTTCGGGTTATACCGGGAGTTCTGATGAAGAAAGTTCTATTTCGGGTGATGTGAAAGAAGAAGCGAGTTCTATTGATGATTTGTTGAGTGAAGCAGAGGAGTTGAAGTCTCAGAAATCTGTTCTTATCAAGAAGGCTGGGATAGCATCTAAAGAAATGGAGAAGTTCTTCTCTGAAGACGGATCTTTTTCTTTTCAAACTGCCTTCATGGCAAATGTTTCAGCCTCTTCGAGTCAGGTAACATCTGAAACTCCTAGAATTTGTAATGACTGTGCTTATTTGAAACAGGAATTTGATAGAGTGAAACATGAATGTGACACAATTCATAGTCACAATCAACATTTGGTTGTTGATATGTCAAAGTGCAAAGAAGCAAATATGGCTTTAACAAGAAATGAAAAGGACTTTAAATCTTTAATTGAAAATTTAAAGAAAAGTGTTTCCGAAACTACTAAAGTTGTTTATCACAAACAAGTTAGTATTAACAAGTACATAAATCTCGTTGAGGAAACCAGAACGGAATTAGCCATTGCAAAATTGGCGCACGATGCGATCAAGCAAAAATTGGAGAGTTATTCTAACTCCCGATTTGTGCTCGATCACATAATTGACGTTCAACAACTGAAGAAAAACAAGAGTGGTGTTGGGTATAAGAAATGTCCGCCCCCTTTGAGACACAATTATGCAGCACCACCTGATGAAGAGGATATGCCTCGTTTTGAACCCAGTGTGCCTCTCAATTATGAGGAATTTACTACTGGATTAGGGTTCAAACCAGACAGCTCCTCGGGAACTTTATCTGATGAAACAGGAACTTCAACATCAGTGAGTCAAAGTCCTCCAATTGTTGAGGATTATGATTCATCTGATGATGAAACAGATGCAAATGACCAGGATGAATCACGTGATAAGAAAAAGGGAATAGAAATTCCAATTGAGAATCATATTCTTTGTGATCCTCCTATTCCTTTAGTGCAACAAGTTGCCAAAAATGTGATTAATCCTGTCATAAATGACAAGAAACCTGTGTCTACCGTTAAGAGTAACAATGTGTTGTATACTTTGGTTGGTGATTCTAAAATCTATTCAGATAATGATTTCCCAATTAAAAATGTCAATCCATCATCGATTGATAATGTTTTTGAAAATAACACAAGTAAGTTTTTGGGAAGGTCGATTCCGGGAGTTACTGTAACTCAATGTGATCAAATCCCTAAAGCTGAAATCAGAAAGAAATTTGGAAATCAAAACTTCCCAACAAAGCAACAACCGATTGCTCCTAAGGGTAAACAACCATATCAACGAGCTCAAAGGCCAGATGTTTCTAAATCAAAATCTGAAACAAATGGAGCTCGTTATCAAAAGAAAAACAATGATGTCAGATTTGTGGCATCTGAGGGTACTGATAAAATTGAGATTTTTGCTAACAAATCAAACACTGATTTTGTACAAAAAGTCAAGATTTTAAAGCGTAACAATCAGAATAATTACACTCAACATTCAAACGGGTGTAATGAAAAGGCTAGTACCTCAGGTTCCATAGGTTTGACATATGTGCCTCGATCCAGTTCTCCTAAGTTTGTTGAAAGGAGAACGTGTTTTAAATGTGGAGAGTTTGGGCACATAATCAAAGATTGTGCTAACACTCCGAAAGCGAAATTTGTTGAAAGAGCATCACCTGAATCGATTCACCCTAAATGTCGTCCTGTTTCACCTAAACATGATAAAAGAACTATTAGAGAACAGGAATCGAAACAACGACATCAAAATGTGAAGAAAATAGAAAAGGCTTTAAAACCTAAGGTCAATTCTGTTCCAAGGGAACCAAGTTCACCTGTAAAACCAGAAATTTCAAAATTTGTTTACAAAACTCAATCTGGTAAACAAAAACAAACTTGGAAACCTAGGAAGAGTGAAGGTTCAGGGGGAGCTGTTTGTTTGGAAAACCATCAACAAATTGAGATCACTATTTGTGATGCTCAGGGACGACCCAAGACCACTGTGGCTTGGGTCCCCAACCTTAACTAATCATTGGATGATTCGTGCAGGATGTTCCAGGAGGAACTATTAATAGTCATTGGATTGTTGATAGTGGGGCATCTAGGCACATGACGGGCGACTTACGGCTTCTATACGATGTGAGAAATATTAGAGGAGGCTATGTCGCGTTCGCAGGAGACAAAGGCGGTTATATCACCGGAGAAGGAATGATCTCCAATGGAGTGGTATGCTTCGAAAAGATTAATTATGTTCGTCAACTTGATCATAATCTTCTCAGTGTGTCGCAAATCTGCGATAAAAAGTTCACCGTGCATTTTGATGATGCCGGTTGTTATGTGCTTAAACCTGGATTCAAGATTCCTGATGAATGGATTCTCTTATCGGCTCCAAGAATTAATGATCTTTATATTCTTGACATGAGCCAAGCCATTACGACATCTGCGCAAGTACAATGTTTTGTCTCAAAAGCCACAGAGAAGGAGTCTATTTCTTGGCACAGAAGAATGGGGCACATTCACTTGAAGAAAATGAACCATTTGGTGAAAAACAATCTTGTGAATGGTGTGTCTGTGAGAAGTTTTCATCTACAAGATATCTGTGTTTCGTGCCAGAAAGGGAAACAAACAAAGAAATCTCACCCTCTGAAGAAAATCAATTCTGTTAGCATACCTCTCGAACGTCTTCATATGGACCTCTTTGGACCAATGAAGCACAAGACAACATTCGGAGATGCTTACTGTCTGGTTGTTACTGATGATTATTCTAGATTTTCTTGGGTAGCTTTCATGGCACACAAGAGTGATACTCCTGGAATTCTCAAGGATCTTCTCACAATGTTGGAAAATTTATACACTTTGAAAGTGAAGAGGATCCGAAGCGACAATGGAACTGAATTCAAGAACCGTGTGATGGATGAGTTCTGTACTTCTAAAGGCATTCTTCATGAATACAGTTCTCGCTATACTCCACAACAAAACGGTGTCGCTGAGAGGAAGAATCGTACGATTATTGAGACTGCAAGAACTATGTTAGTAGAGTCGGAGCTTCCTGTTCAATTCTGGGCAGAAGCTGTGTCGACTGCATGCTACACTTTGAACAGAGTTCTTACAGTTAAAAGGCATGGCAAAACTTGTTTCGAACTTCTACAGAAAAGGAAACCGGATCTTTCTTTCCTTGAACCCTTTGGTGGTCCATGTACCATGATTGACCCAGATGGTAAGTTTGGCGCAAAAGCTATCGAAGGTTTCTTCCTTGGATATGCAACTCCAAATTGTCGTGTATGGAATCTGACCACCAAAAAGATTGAGCTTTGGAATGAAGTAAGGGTTCAAAGGTATACAAGTCCTGTTAGAGCTCCGGGTGATCCTTGGATGTTCGATTACGATGGGATATTCGACTCCTTTAATCTGCCTACCTTTGATGAAGAATCTGCAGCTGTTCAAATGTTATTTGATAGTGACAACGCTGCTGGCTCGCCATTGGTAAGACCTGTTATTGTTAGCCCTGAAGGTTCTAATTCAGTTAACAATACAGTTCAAAATGAGGTATTTGAAGATGCTTCTGAGTCATCGGAAGATGATGAACATCTAGATGCGACTGAAGGCACTTCTGCCCCGGTTGCTCCTGTTCAAGGTTCTTCTTTAGAAACTCCTCAAGTGCAGAATGATGATACTGCTGAAGGGAATGACTCCACCTCCACGCATATACCCGGTGCGGAGTTGGTTGCTGATCTTAATCTTAACAATTTGGGTATTGATACAAGTGTTCCTGAACATCCTGAATTGAGGATTCACAATACCCATCCACAGCAGAACATTATAGGAGATGTCCAAAGCGGTGTGCAGACACGTAATCAGCTTAGAAATAACCCAAATGCTGGTTTATATTCAGCCATTAGAGAATCTGGTCTTCAAAACGATTGGTCCTTTGCTTGTTACGTTTCACAAGAAGAACCAAAGTCTTGGAAGGATGCTTTAAAAGATAATTCTTGGGTTGAAGCCATGCAGGACGAACTGCAACAATTTCAAAAGCTTGGTGTTTGGAAGCTTGTTGAAAAGCCGGATAATTACAAGAAAATTGGCACACGATGGGTTTACAAATGCAAGAAGGACGACCGTGGGATTGTTATTCGCAACAAGGCGAGACTGGTTGTTCAGGGTTTTCGCCAGATAGAAGGCATTGACTACAATGAAGTTTATGCACCTGTTGCACGTCTGGAAGCTATTCGAATCTTCTTAGCTTATGCTTCTTTCAAAGGATTCAAAGTTTACCAGATGGACGTTAAAAGTGCGTTTCTTCATGGTATTGTTCAAGAAGAAGTGCATGTCGAACAACCTCCAGGTTTTGAAGATCCTATTCACCCCGATCGGGTTTGGTTGCTCAACAAAGCTCTTTATGGTCTACATCAAGCACCTAGGGCTTGGTACGCAACCTTATCAAACTATCTTCTGGAGAATGGATTTCGACGAGGTCTTATTGATTGCACACTCTTTATCAAGGAACAAAATGGAGATCTTCTGCTGGTGCAGGTATATGTTGATGATATAATATTTGGTTCTACTAATGATTCTTTGTGCAGGCAATTCGAACGAGTTATGCAAGAAAAATTCGAAATGAGCGCAATGGGGGAGATGACTTTCTTCTTGGGCCTACAAGTTCAACAAACAGAGTCTGGGATATTCATCCATCAGACTAAATATGTTGGTGACATTTTGAACCGATTCCAAATGTCAGATGCGACGCCCATTGGTACCCCTCTTCCGCAGAATCACGGGATTACTCCGGATTTGAAGGGTGAAAGCATCAACTCCTCATACTATCGTGCCATGATCGGATCTCTCATGTATCTCACCGCTTCAAGACCTGACATAATGTATCCAACATGCCTGCTTGCAAGATATCAAGCAAACCCGAAGGCCTCTCATCAGTCAGCTATCAAAAGGATTTTTCGCTATTTGAAGGGATGCCCGGACCTTGGTCTTTGGTACCCTAGGGATGATAGCTTTGAATTAATTGCATACAGTGATTCTGATTTTGGTGGATGCAAAATCGATGGCAAATCGACAACAGCAGGATGTCAGTTCTTAGGAAATCGCCTGGTCACGTGGCAGTGCAAGAAGCAAACGTGTGTTGCTACATCAACATGTGAAGCAGAATATATTGCTGCCTCGAGTTGTTGCTCCCAAGTTCTTTGGATACAACAACAAATGCGCGACTACGGTTTAGAATTCCTATCTACCCATATTTTTGTTGATAATAATGCTGCCTTGCAAATCACTAGAAATCCTGTGCAACATTCTAAGACTAAACACATCGACATTAAATATCACTTTATCCGTGATTGTTTTGACAAGAAATTAATCGATGTCGTTCATGTCCCCACTGATCACCAACGTGCCGACCTGTTTACAAAAGCTTTTGATAAATCACGGTTTGATTATCTACTTTTGGTCAATGGCATTAAGGTGATACCTGAGTAAACTTCTTTGGCTGATCGTTTTTGTAAATATTTTCTTTATAGTCTTTGAAAATTCAAAAAGATTTTAGTTTTCGTAAACTTTGCGAATTTTAGGGGGAGATATTTCAAGAAAATACAAAAACATTGCAAAAGTTCAAAATCCAAAAAGATGTCTTTACTTTCTGTCTTTTCGTTTGAAAAATTCAAAAACAATAGAAAAACCAAAAATGAGTTTCTTGGATAAAGGAAAATGATGAAATTCACTGGTGTGGTCGGTCAATGTGCTCAAAATGCAAAATATAAAAAAAAATGATGATAAGTATCTCTACTAACGATGTATCGGTAGGCTCACAATCAGACTAAAATGTGCAGGATGATACAAACCTAACAGACTTCAAGTCAGGTGGGAACCGCTCATTGGCATATGGTCTTAGTACCGAAATCTCGTTTGATAGATTGCCGAGATCTGAGATATTCAGTCTTTATGCTGCTTATCATCTAGGTATCATGGTTGTATCCCAAACAGTAAAAATAACGGAGACGAAGTCTAAGATCTTCCATGATACTATACATACGTGTACATACTGCATTCGACCTCAATAAGTGATCAACAATCACATGTCCAAACAAAATAAGTGATAAATTATCACAGATTCTTTGCGGGAGTCAAGTTCGTCTCTCTGCTGTACGGAAGTACTGACCTGTTCACGGACTTGCTCCTGTGCCCTCATGCATCTGAAAATCAAGTTCCTCATCAATAAGTGATTCTATCACATAGGGCTTGTTTTCAAATCAAATAAGTGAGTTTCTCACATCTTTTATACGGTCAAACGGATGATAAACAGTATACTCACCGGTAAGATGAACTCTCACGCATACCTTGATACGGGAATGTGTCGTGTGTGGATGAACACCGGTCGGTAAGTATAAATCATACCTTAACGTATCCCCTCGCCATGATTACATCTGATAAGTTGAGCTTAAGTGGACAACAATACCGATAATTGTTATAGGATGCTTATCTTAATGTGAACTAATTGAACAAAAAGAGCGTTTTGGCGTGACCGTACACTGATATGATTCTCTTACCTTCGAAACTCGCAAAAAGAATGTCTGTAAATATTTGTTTACTGCTTTCAGTTTCTGCATCTTTGTATATATTTATTTATTGCTTTCCGTCTTTACATTTGAAAAATGAAAAATTCCAAAAAGATTTTAGGTGTGTTTTAATATATACTTTATAAAATAAATAAAAAAAAAGGATTTTGCTTCTAGTTTATTTTTGATTGACTGATGTTGGAACTCGAGTCTATCCTACCCAAAATCCTGATCGTAAGCTGGAAAACAATTGCATCTTCATAATCTGTCGAAGTTAACGAGTTTTGAAAGTTAAAGGACTAAAATTGATTAATTTGTTAAACTTTCAAACTGTTGTCGGTCGGTGTTTGATTGAGATTTGATCTCATTTGTGTCATTTGTTTAAATGTTAACTATATTCCAAGCGGTTGTTCTCATTATGCGTTTAGCTTTCTTGCCTGTGCAGATGCTAAAGGCGAGGAGAACATGCTCGATGACAAGCTTTGGAATGAAGACACGAAGTGGAGGCACTCAAAAGATAAAAATGATCGAGTTGCCGCTAACCCTTCATCAACACCACAAGGATCTGAAGAATTGACAAGTCAAAAGATTCACGTGCATAACTCAATGGAGAGTTCATTTTAAGGGGGAGTTTGTTAACACACTACCTAAATGAAAAGGGAGTTTGTTGATACACTTTCCACTTACGAAGCGTGAAGACTTTGAAGATCCTCCGACATCAAAGACACAGAAGACGAACCATCACAGAAGACGAACCTTACGAGTAGCGTCCAAGGGGGAGATTGTTGGTACACTTTATGTGGACGCGACTCGGCTCGGTTCGACTCGGCTCGGTTCGATTCGGTTCGGGTCGACTCGGTTAGGTCCGGCTCAAGCCCGACGTCACGACATTTCTCCGTCGTGCGCCCCAGAGTTCGACACGCGAGGCATGGAGCGCCGCGGACCATTCCCGCAAACACATCACCATGACATCACCTTAGTGATGTCATGATGATGTAACAAGCATTTGTCTCATGTGAAAATGAATGAATTAATTCAGAAACGTGATCTGGGCCAATCCTTCACATCTTTGGGCCGTAAACTTATATTGGGCTTTTCACTTGGATTGGGCTTCAACTTCAATCGACGAAATAGAATTGGTTTAATATGTTTGTTGACGAAACAGATTATGTTTCGTCGACTTTTGTGTTTCGTCATGGCATATTGGTGTTTCGTCATGTTATGTGTCTGTCTAGTATAAATACCATCATTTGCTTCTGTGTGAAATAGATGAGTGTGAGAGAAACAGAGAGACTTAGTGAAACTCTGTAAAAACATTGTTTGTATATGTTTCTGGGTGTACTCATCCTAATCAATAGATATTGAATCTTTGGTTACCCGTGTTCTTTATTACACTTTGTTTGGTTTGCACCGTCACGGGGATTCCGCACCCGTTACCGTGTTCGTGATAAACAAGGATAGGTTTTCGTTATCGATCCTTCACCGGAAAAACGGGACCTACACATAACGTCCCTTCCTCGTTTGGTACCAAAAGCTTCTCCATCCCACGGAGATATTCTTCCTCAAGATTTCCCTCCTTGAGAGCTTCCTTTTGTGCAGCACGAATGCGCAAAGAAAGGTCGGTTCGTATAATCATTTCCAAAGCTCTAACCCTTATGGGCTTGATTCTTTCTTTACGACTTAGGGCATCGGCAACTACATTCGCCTTCCCTGGGTGATATTTTATCTCGCAGTCGTAATCGTTCAATAATTCAACCCATCGTCTTTGCCTCATATTCAACTCCTTCTGGTTGAATATGTGCTATAGGCTTTTGTGATCCGTGAAGATTGTGCACTTCGTACCATACAGGTAGTGTCTCCAGATCTTTAAAGCAAAAACCACTGCACCAAGCTCTAAATCGTGTGTGGTATAATTCTTTTCGTGCACTTTCAGTTGGCGTGATGCGTAAGCAATGACCTTTTGGCGTTGCATCAACACACAACCCAATCCCTGACGCGATGCGTCGCAGTATACCACAAAGTCATCAGTACCTTCTGGTAGAGCTAAGATTGGCGCGTTACAAAGCTTACCCTTTAATATCTGAAACGCTTCATCCTGTTTGATTCCCCAATCAAACGTCTTGTCCTTCTGCGTGAGGAGCGTCAAAGGTTGAGCGATTTTCGAGAAATCCTCGATGAACCTTCGATAGTAGCCAGCCAAACCCAAGAATTGTCGAATCTCGGTTGGCGTTGTAGGCGTTTCCCAATTCTTGGTTGCCTCGATCTTTGTGGGATCAACATGAATTCCATCCCCATTAACCACATGTCCAAGAAACTGGACTTCGCGTAGCCAAAACTCGCACTTGGAGAATTTGGCGTACAGCTGTTCCTTCTTTAGTAGCCCCAATATGGTTCTAAGATGTTGTTCGTGTTCAGCCTTCGTCTTTGAGTAAATCAAGATGTCGTCGATGAATACAATCACGAACTTGTCCAAGTATGGCTTGCAAACCCTATTCATTAGATCCATGAATACCGCAGGCGCGTTTGTCAAACCAAATGGCATAACGAGGAACTCGTAGTGTCCATAGCGAGTTCGGAAAGCTGTTTTCGGGATACTTTCCTCCTGTATCCTTAGTTGATGGTATCCAGATCGAAGATCGATCTTAGAGTAACAGCTTGAACCTTGAAGTTGATCGAACAGATCGTCGATTCTAGGCAGAGGATACCTATTCTTGATCGTCAGCTTGTTCAATTCTCTGTAGTCAATACACATGCGGAAACTTCCGTCCTTCTTCTTGACAAACAAGACCGGAGCTCCCCAAGGCGAGAAGCTTGGTCGGATAAAACCCTTGTCTAACAACTCTTGAAGTTGTGTCGACAATTCCTGCATCTCAGACGGAGCAAGTCTGTATGGTGCCTTAGCCACAGGCGCTGCGCCTGGAACTAAGTCAATGTGAAACTCCACTTGCCTCTGAGGTGGCAGTCCGGGTAAGTCTTCTGGGAAGACTTCGGGATACTCCCTTACGACAGGGATGTCTTCGATCCTTGGCTCGGCAACCTTCTTGTCCACGATGTGCGCCAGAAAAGCAACGCATCCCTTCTGCAAACACTTCCTTGCTTTCAAACAGCTGATAATCCGCAACGGCGTCTCACGCTTCTCTCCATGAACAACAATGGTCTCACCATCCTCGGTTGGAATACGAACAACCTTTTCGTGGCAAACTATCTCAGCTTTATTGCCCGATAACCAATCCATTCCTACTACCACGTCGAAACTTCCCAATTGGACTGGTAGTAGATCCAAAGCAAACTCGCGTTCTCCTAATTCAATCACACAGCCTCTGATAACATCATTGGCTTCTACCAACATTCCATTAGCCAATTCGATTGCGTAGGGGATATCTAACTTATTAGCGGCTAGCCCAAGTATATTCTTAAATTCTAGTGATACGAAGCTATAGTCGGCACCAGTATCAAACAGAACAGATGCATAGCGTTGATTGATAGGGAACGTACCCGTAACAACGTTGGGATCCTGGCGTGCTTCTCGTGCACCGATCTGGAACACCCTTCCACGGGCTTGGTTCAATCCTGGGCAATCCTTCTTGAAGTGCCCAACGTCACCGCAATTAAAACATCCTAATCTTTTTCCACTTCCCGCACCATCCCCAACTGGCGGGTTGTTTTGATTGGCAGTTCCGGCTTGATTTGCATTGTAGCCTCGATTATTCCCTTGTGGGCGATTTCCCAAACCACCACGATTTTCGTTTCTATTCATATATCCTCCCTGGCCTCCCCGGCCTGCACTAGCCCAACATGATTCCTTTGAGTGGCCTGGTTTTCCACAAGATTCACAAACTCTCACGTTACAATGGCCAGTATGGTGGCGTTGGCAGTTGTTGCATTTGGGCTGGGTGCCCTGGTACCCTTTTCCTCTCTTGGTACTGCCAGCTGATTTTCCTTTCTTTACTGCCATACTGACACCTTGTTTGAAGTTTGAAAACTTCCTTTTGTTGTCTCCTGAGGACTCAACGTGAGTCTCTGTCTTCTTTGCCTTGACTTCATCAAACTTGTTTAAACGAATCCCCTCCTCGGTGAGAGCCACGCTCAAATCGATGGCTTCAGTGATAGTTGCTGGTTTGGAGGAGGTTACCATGCTTATTATTTGGTGAGCCAAACCCCAAATGAAGCGCTCGATTCGCTTGTATTCTGGCGTGACCATATAAGGAACCACTTGAGATAGGTCATGAAACCTCTGAACGTACTCTGCTACCTTCGGACCGTCCATCTTTAGGTGCCAAAATTCAGTCTCCAACCTTTGAATTTCTGCGCGTGAACAGTACTTTTTGCGCATTAGTTCTTTCAATTCGGCCCAAGTCATGGCGTAGGCGGCAGCTTCGCCTAAGGTCTGGACTTGTAAGTTCCACCAAGATAGGGCTCCGTCGAGAAACAGCCCTGAAATGTATGTGACTTGTTGATCCTCTGCACACTTGCTCATGCGTATAACAGAATCGGTTTTCTCAGCCCAGCGGGTAAAGGCAACTGCACCTCCTGTGCCATCGAAGTTAACTGGTTTGCAGTCTAAGAACTGCTTGTAGGTGCATCCTGCACGTATGTTAAAACATGTGTTTGGCATTAGCATCACCGCTAAAATCTCCAACTAGTTCATGGTAGGTTCGAATGGCGTGGTATTACCGTGAGGTGGATTGTTATTGCCTTGGTTAACACTTCCGCTTGCTCCAGGCTGAGATGCTGCGTACTGTGCTATGGCAGCGGCAATAATCTGTTGTAGTTCTGCCTCGTTAGTGGGCATGTTTGGTTCGCGTCTTGGCGGCATCTTCTAAAAGATGGTTTAAGTTGGTTAGGCCATAGTAAGGCTCCGTTGTTATAATACGTAAATCAGTTCGTAATATAGCGTACGTATATAACGGTAGTAATAGTATAATCACATAACACCTCATGTTATCACACATCACAAATATTAATCACACAACATCCCATGTCACAAAATATAAACAAGTAATCAAGCGAATCCAAATATGGTGAGAAAACTGCGATTGCCATATAAATGAGACCACATCGTAAGTGTATACATACAATCATCAATCACTAGGGGCTACATCACCCCTGTCAAAAGCTACATCAGTATCAATACAACATCAAGTACAAAAGTCAAGTTATAACGTAGTCTCCCCAAAAAGCTGTGCAGTCAAAAAGCAATCGCCGCCTTATCACCTCGCCTACCTAAGTGGCACCGATGAGCTCTAAGCAGATGGTGGTGGAGGAGGAAAATGGGTATAAAACAAACGGCGCAACTGTAACCAGTCCGCCTCCATCGCCTGCTGTGTGCGAATAATGGAAGCAATCTGCTGCTCCAAAGTAGTAAGACGAGCAGCATAGTCAGGGGGTAATGGTCGAAACGGCTGTAACGGAGAGGGTACCCGGCCATGGCACTGACATGGCTGCAGATGGGCTCTCTCCAACTCCTGTAGTCACTGCTCATGCGACTCATGCTGGTATACAAACGACGTCAATACATCCTCAATGGTATGTCCCACGTGGAACCTGTGGTATGGATCAGTGGGTGGCATGGGGGAAAATGGTGACCACAGCAGTGGCTCACGTGTGGGGTCAAAGGGTGCCACACGAAAAGGAGCTGTAGTGGGTGGAACAAAAGGAATCTGAGGCGTGAAAGGCATGGGCATCGATACATGCCCTGATGGGTGGGCTGAAGAGCCCTCTCCAGGCCCCGCTGGAGGTATAAACATAGGAACCTGAAACGAAAAGTCAGTATGTGGTGCAACATGAATCTGTGGAGGGAATGGGGGAACGTCCTCGTCTGCCGGTATCCAGCCATGCTGTGCAGACTCATCCGGTGGATCCATATGTGCCGCGAACAGTGCATGTCCGGGCTCTAGGGGAACGGGATCAAATAAGGGAGCAACAACAGGGTGAACGGGTGCCAAGTGCTCTATAGGGTGGTCAGCAGGTACAGCATCAATGGGTAAAGGACCAATGGGATCAGCAGGAACATCTATGTGGTGATCATCAGCAATGGGCTCGAAAGGTACATCAGCATGCACAGGGTCATGCTCTGGTAAAGGGTCAAGGGCAGCTGCCTGCTCAGGAGCAATGGTAGGCTCCAAGTCATCAAATGCCATGTCAAAATCAAAATCGGGATCAATCGGATCAAAAGGGTCAATAGGATCTGCTGGATCCTCCATCAACTCGTCCATCGGGACAAACTCTAAATCACGGTCAGGATCAAATCCTGGTGGAAACATAGGATCTGAATCCCCCTCGTCGTCATGGTTAAAAATAAGCCCAGGTATGGAAGCAACAGAAAAAGCCTGGTCAGAATCGAACTCATGGGAGAAGTGCTGCGCACTATGAGCATGTGTGGGTACAGAAGCCACAGACTCAAAGGAGTCCGCGACTGGGGAAAGTGCAGGTGACTCCGCAGCCGGAGCGTCTGCGATCAGTAAGGGAGCAACAGCAGGTAGGGCCTCGCCCTGAGCATCCTCCAAAGGCTCCTCCTCAAACATATCAACGTCGTCCTCCTCGTCGTCGATGGGTAAAACAGGGTATGAAGCAAGGGGTACTGGAGCAGGGATCACAACGAGTGGTAGATCCCCGGCTGGAAGATCAACTGGGAGCTCATCAACGCCGTCGGGTAAGGCGAATGGCTGAAAGTCATCATCATCCGTGCTGGTGAAGTCTGACGTATAAACCTCGTGCTCCGATGACTCAATGTCGTCTGAAACGATAGGCCTAGGGCCTGTGGTGCCTGAACCACCAGTGCCTGTAGAATCCATGTGTCTGTAACAAACATGTACAAATTGTCAATCATATAATCAAATAGTCACATAAGTCATCAAGCAAGCATTCAAACCAACACTTCTAGTCCCACTAGCCAACACTCCTAGTCCCACTAGCCAACACTCCTAGTCCCACTAGCCAACACTCCTAGTCCCACTAGCCAACACTCCTAGTCCCACTAGTCAATACTCCTAGTCCCACTAGTCAACACTCCTAGTCCCACTAGTCAACACTCCTAGTCCCACTAGTCAACACTCCTAGTCCCACTAGTCAATACTCCTAGTCCCACTAGTCAACACTCCTAGTCCCACTAGACCGAACCTCAGCCTCCCAGACTGAGCCTAGAATAATGAATAAAATGTGCTCAACATTTGTTTGTAAAAAGTTGTGGATCTGGACTTAAGTGGTATGCAATAAAATGTTTTCGTGAGAGCCCTAGTGATCATAGTCTAGACTCAAGAAAGAATCCTAGTTCGCTATGATCAGAGCTCTGATACCAAGCTGTCACACCCTGGCTTTGCGGAAGCGTGGTTAACTTTGGTGTGACTTCTTAATACCATAGCTTAATCATAACAAGCTATATGAATTTAAAAACCATGCAAGTCATCCATTAAGTTTGAAAATAACATACAATACCATTGTTTGACGAGAACATACTCCAACAACAATAACCTTGTTCAAAAGACATAACAACTTATAACATAAACATAAACGTGATTTAGGGACTGTGTCTTGTCCAGGTAAGAGACACATCCCCTAAACCCTGATGACTTCATGACAATATGCAGCGGAAAACGTTCCATACCGTGCCAGATCTCGTTAATTTCCTGAAATACATGTGAGTTGAAAAATCAACAATAATGTTGAGCGAGTTCATGTGTAAGTGAGTATGTAAAACACTTGTGAGTATAAAAATAGTTGTGGTATGTAGCAGTGTAAGAGGACTTGTGATCACCAATGGTTTGCAAGGCCACTGACATATGTGAAGTGCAAATAGGGAGACTCAAACCTAGCAGATTTCGCCACGGCAAAGTATGTGGACAAAGTCACCCCACGGTCCGTTTCTAGTTTGGCCGGGGGCTGGGCTCGCTACACCCAGATAGATCTACCGCTCCTGTCCCTCGGTCCCTCCATGAGGACTAATGGCCCCATGTTGTTCCTATCCACTCACATGATCGTATAACACCTCCTTACGTTAAACATACCGTTGTAAAGTACTCGTAAATCATAGTAACATGTATTTCACCCCCGCAGTTAAGTAAACTGAAAACAGTTAGAGAAAAGGGGGACATGAACTCACAGTGAATGCGCGTCTTTACCAAGTGTCTCCAATACAGTAAGCTGTGCAACGACCTACAAGTGCTAATTCTATTAGACGGACGGCCGTGCTTTAGCTTTACAGTTTATGTCTTTGGGAAATAGTTAGACAACTATTTCGTGTTTATGTTCCGTATACACTTGGTAGTTATTCTTCTTCCCAAGGATGGGGGATACAATACATGTGCGTAAGTTACGTTTTTTTCAAACTTGTGGTAATGTAATTACCGGTGTAACTTATATGTTTGTGGAAGCGTTCGTAAAGTTTTGGAATCATTAACGCTTGTAAATATTATTTTCACTCTAAAATAATATTTATGTATTTCACAAAATAATCATAAACAGTGTTGTGACAGATATATTTATCACGTTAATCTTTGTGAAAATCCCACCTCCGGATATGTAGTAAAATATAGTGCTGGCGAAATTTATGTTTCGAAAATATGTCCAAAAATAGTTCTAACACTTGTTGTGTAAAATTCTAAGTGTTAGGTTTTTAGAAAATTTCGCCAGAGTTTCCTCTGTAACTGGAGGTGGCCACGCTTTCAAGCGTATCATTTTCTTTTAACAAATCAATTCAACAACTTCTTTATTCAACCAAACAATTTCCGACACATCAAACTAGTCGACAAGTATGTAAATTTGCATAATCGCATGAACTTGTAGTTTTTCCCGCATCTATAGTGTAAATCCCCTTTATATATGTAGATTTTTATATAAAGTAACTTTAATCTTGTAAAAACCTTGTGACTAGCGAAATCCGTCTTTACAACTTCTAGTAACAAGTGACAAATTTACTTCTTTGTCGGATCTCTTTGTTTCACAAGTGTTTACACACTTGTGGTTTATAAAACCATATTTATTAGTGTAAGATCCTTTCTTTAAAATACATGGTTTCTTAAATGTGTGGTTCTTTGAAGATACCACTTGCGGATGCGTAGATCCGCTAGTTTTAAACACCATTTTACCGGTTAAATCACTTTTACCCAAATAAAATATTTTCACACAAGTTCATGTATCTTGTGTGGTAGAGTTTCGCCTTTAACCCTTGTATTTAGTCAAAAACGAGCTTATGTGAAGATACTTGATCTTACAAAGTCGGGTTAAACGGAGATCCGAGCTACCACATCATAGATCGGGTCTAGATAAACACATATTTCAAGTCCTACGACTTTTACACAAGTTATATGCTATTAACCACCACTTTTGTGATTTTACTAGACTTTAATGCATCAAAATGTATGTTTTCGATATTTAACCAACAAACTTCCTTTTAACCACTTTAGATATGCTTAAATATGAGTTTTAAACAATATACCTCTAGCTCAAGGCTAGGGAAGATTCTTGATGAAAAACGCGTGGATAAAAGCTAACGGGAGAGGTCCTTCGTGTTCCGCTTGCTCCAAGGCTCCTTATACGTGACCTCTAACACTTGTATGATGATGGAAATGCAAGATCAAAAACCGAAAGTAGGATGGTGGTGAAGGTGGTGTTCGGCCGAGAGGTAGAGAAGAGAAGAGAGTGTGAGTGAGTTGGTGATGTTAAGTGGTAATTATCTCTAGTGTTAGTGTGCTATTTATAGGCAACTCTAAGGTGTATTGTCCAAAGGATATTGTGTCCTAATGATATTAGGCAAAACAAGATTTAACAAGATCTTAAGTACAAGGGGTGCCCCCTAGGTAACCGGTTCGGTTTGGGGGGGGGGGGTCCTTGGTCCGATTTTAAGTAGGTTAGTTAGGTGATGGTTATGTTAAATAGGTTAAGTTAAGTGTCTAACCTTGTTAGTTGTATGTTACATGTTATGGCGGGTGTTAGGGTAATCAGGGACCCTAACTGGCTCAGAAAAATAAAAATAGTGAAAATATTAATATTTTCATGTTCCGGGTAAAGTCCGGGTGTTCGGTTGGATAGAAATCCGTTAAAGTGTTACAAAAGCTTTAAAGTGTCGTTATTAACATTTTTAGTGACACAATTTGTTTTCCCGACACTTTAGAAAGTGTCTAGTAATATTTTCTCATGTTCTGGCACTTTATTAGTCAGCTAGAAGCTGGTTTATTTATTAAAGTGCAGTGTTTGGTACTTAAAGTACGTTTTTGGCACATCCGAATCAGTGTATCTTATCCCTAGAGACGCGGTACCATAACCCTTATATTCCTACACTCACTACCAGTGTAGCCAAAATATTTGAGGCTCTTAACAGGCCTTAGAGGCAGTGTCTGCCTGATGCTGGTCATATCAGCATGTTTGCCGTGTATCCGTTTAGTGCTACTGTGCTTTTTGTGCATCATGTTTGTCACTAGGGTTCAGTATGTAATTAATGTAGTGACAGCAAATAAAGTATGATGCAAGTAAGTGCATGTATCAGTATGCAGGTAGCAGTTTATCAGCTAGTTCAAACAAGCACAGTAATCAAATAGTAGTTAATCATTAATTAAGTTGTACGGATACCTGGTTTAGTGCGGGTTGTCACACCTGTACAGTTGAAGCTCTAACAAGTCTTAAAGGTCATCTACACCCAGACCAAGTGCATCTTTCCTTGTTATATGCTTAACTTCACCACTAGACTTGAGCAATGTCAATATGTGGGTCTGTTGATCAGACTTCCACTTTAGTATTTTTGAGTCTGGTGGGTTTCTTGGGAGAGTTTTATTTTGGGAGGTGTTTGGTGAAGAAGGCCTGATCATACATCCTTTGGGGATGCAGCCGAGGTGGGCGTAGAACCTTCTGCAGGTTTGTTTTGTTGTGCAAGCTCCTGACCACACCCCATGCCCAGCTGGGCACGGCCCCGTGGTCAGAATCTGTTTCCTTGTTTTTGCTTTGGGGATGTTGCCGAGGGGTCGGGCATGTCACATTTGTTCATTCTTTACGTATTTATCTTGGTTTTGGCTGCTTATTTGCTCCTTCTGTTCTTTTAAGCTCGTTTAGTCCTGTAAATTCAAAAGGAAGAAAGAAACGTGCATTTTCCAACATTAGTACTAAAAAAGGGTTAGTTTTATGCCTCATTTGATGTAATTTATATGTTGCATTTTACACACATCAAATACCCCCACACATGAATCTTTGCTTGTCCTCAAGCAAAACTCTTTAATATGTGGCTTACACACCCAAATGGAAGAAGTAGTGAAGAAGTTTTGGGGCTTATCTTGAGTGTTGGGAATCCAAGATCTTTATTAAGTTTTATTTTTATTTTATTTACAATGCTATTCTTCATGATTTATTTAGAACAACTTATAAGAAAAATTATTTATTTGGGCACTCAACACTCGGCCGAAGGTGTATTTTTGTGAAACACTCGATACCATCATGAAACTTACTTCTACCATATGCTTGCCAAGCGATCAAACCTCCTCCTTTTTAACTATAAACCTTTGTAAATATCAAGAGGACATGGGGAAGGGTTAGGCTTGGGCTAAGGGTAGGTGGTTTTTGGTTAGTGGTTAGTGGTTAGTAAAAATGGCGAAAAGCGTAAAAAGCTTCGGTTGTCGTAATTTTTTTTGTTTTTGTGACATTTATTCAAACTAAACATATTCAAACAACATTTCTTTGAGGAACTTTTTTGTTTATCGCAAGACATTTTTTTTCATGTCATAAGATAACCGAGCTTTTTACTAAAACAAAGGGGTTTGAAAAGAAAAAAAGTTTTGGTGGGTGATGGGTGTTTGTTTTTTGGGTTTTGAAACGAAAAGCTTTAGGCTCAAAGGGGTTAACTAGGGGGATTTTGGGTAGTGGTGTAAAAAAGAGAAAAACAATGGTTTTGAAAGAAAAATGGGTTAGTCCTGATGCCTCCATGATTTACTTACTTAGGTTTAAGTTGGTAATGACCGGGAATGTATCGTCTTGGCAAGTTGTAGAGTTGTAAAAACCAAGCGGCAATTCACACAAGAAACGAAAATTAGCATTTAGTTTAAATATGTATGCAAGTATGCTCAATAAAGGCTCAAAACTCACTTATTGTGGGAATGGGTTTATAATGTGATCAAGTATATTTAATCAAAGTTTAAATAGATTTGTCATGCCTTCTCATAATTTTTTTATTTGGTTCTTTTATCACGACGCTATCGGTTGTAAATTTGTAAAAATATAACTTTTTAGAACTTGTTACTCTCGAATTAAACGAAGACAAGTAAAGAAAAAATGATTTTTTAAAAAAAAATTCGGGTGATTAGCGGTTCCAATAGAGTTTTGTGTAAGGTTTGTTATTAGGACATACAAGATTCAAGGTTTTAGCATCCCCCACACTTAAATTACACATTGTCCTCAATGTGTCCCAAAAATAAGTTTTTAGGTTGATTCGAATGTGTAAAAGGTGTTGAAAAACAAGGTTTTTGTGTTACTAGGCACCTGGCCACGGGCGCATGATGGCTGGGCACGGCCTCGTGGTCAGAGTGCCAGAAACAAAGCTTACAGAAAGCTGGCCACGGGGCATGCCCGGTGGCCATGACCCATGGTGGGTTGGTTTCAGAAAGCACAGCAGGTCAGGGGGTGGACACGGGGGCGTGGTCACTGACCACGGCCCCGTGGTGGTAGTCTGCAATTGATGATTCATAGGTTTTTAGCTTTTGATTCGGGTTTCCGAGCTTATGTAGCACTAATGCTTAGTGCACTCAAGTCTCCTGTGTACCTGTTTTGCTAAACACTACACCAAATATAACATAATTCCAACATCCTTGTTCGTCAAACGGCTCGGCTTTAGATTTAAACTTCAAAGAACTGTAAAACTCCATGTTATATTCATAAAATGAATGGAGTTTTGTGCCAAGAGCCACCCGGAGTGGTCCCGTGACTAGCATGTTGTACCCGTCATGTTGCCCCACGGCTTCTTGAGTTTCATGACATGCTTGTTTCGGTGCTTCTTCTGGCCTAGTTTGGACTATGTCATAGCGAGCTTGGTACTTCCATTCTGATTGTTTGAACTTTAAAAACTTGTTGGCCATTTCTACAAATGAGAAACACAAAACAAATAGCATGTTACGATAAAATATAAAATTTCGAAAAAAAACTGAAAACAGGGAGCTGGACACGGCCCCATGGCCACTAGCCACACACCGTGTTCAACAAGTTCCCCTGGCCACGCCCCCGTGCTTGCTGACCACGCCCAGTGGTCAGGCTTCTATTACTTCAAATTTTCATTTTTCGTCCCAATTTCGAAAACTTGAAAATTTTTGGTTGAGTAGGGGTGGTTTTCCCAGAAAATGAAACCCCAAATGCCGTTTTCCCTAAAACAAACCGTTTACCCCCATCAATTTTAACTTTTTCGGTTCAAAAACAAGGGTTTATAGTTTATGCTTGAAATTAGATAAATCTATGAACAATAATGGTTGATTTACTTTCTATAACATGCATCTAAACTAATACTACTAGATCTAAACAAAAATTTGAGGTTTGGTTCGGTTCAAGTTCAAGAACCCTAGATTTTTCCTCAAATTTTTGGTATTAAACTACATGCAAATGATGTGTGTTGATGATGATGTGTGCAAAATGCAACATATAAATTTTCGTGAGAAGTTGCTGCTTCATAAGAAGCTGGCTTCGTAAGAAGGGACCAGTTTTGTGTGAGAAATCCTTGTTTCGCGTGTCGGATGTTCGTTAGGTGCGTTTTGTTGCGTTAATTATGTCGAGTACTTTAAGTATTTTAGCAAGGTATTAAGTGTCGCGTTAAGTTGCGTATTAGAGCGATAAATCGAGTTGTGCGAGTGAGCGTTTAAGCGCTTTAAGTGAGTATCACCACATAGATAATGATATATAACTAAGAATATATATATATATATAGGGGATGGTTCAAATGAAAACCACTTTTATTGTGAAAACTCGAAAACTAACTAAAAAATGCCTAAAAAACACACAAATTTTTTTTTTCATTTTTTTTTTATAAAAATCGCTGGTTTTTATATATGAAAAAAAAATTCAAAAAAAAAAAGTTTTGTAGTACACATGTGTAATAATACACATGTGTAGTATTACACATATGCAATACACAATTTTTTTTTATTTTTTTTTGAAAAAAAATTTTTATATAAAAAAACCTGCGAAAATTATTATGCAAAAAAAATAAATAAATAAATAAATAAATAAATTTTTTGGTATGTTTTTTTTGGCTTTTTTAATTAGTTTTCGAGTTTTCACAATAACTAGTGGTTTTCATTTGAACCTTTCCCTATATATATATATAGGGAGAAGATCATGCGAGAACCACCCTTTATTGCGAGAACCGCGAGAACCAATGTGAACACTTGGCAAAATTGTAATTATGTGGTACTTATTATAAAACACGCACCCCTCTGTTTCATAACTCTGTTCACGATCAATAGTTAGGGTTTCATTCATCAGATCAGAACTTTGTATACATCGACGACGGTGGCCGATGACGTTCACATAACTCATCGGAGTTCACGACGGTGGCATCCGGTCACGGTGTTTCCAACGGCATTCACAACGACAACCCACCATTTACACCCTCAACATGGCATCCTCTGATTCATCAAGTGTCAATTATCACACATCTGATGTTCCTCCTCATACATTTTATGATAATCCTCCTCATATCTTCATGGCATCCTCTGATTCATCAAGTGTCGATTCTCACACATATGATGTTCCTCCTCATACATTCTCTGGTAATCCTCCTCATATACATCTGATGTTGTTCTAAATTGTGATCTGGTTTGTGTCCTATGGGTTAATTTTGAGTTCTACTTTTCGTGTGTATGCGTTAGGAACAAGCTATGAATTGGTCATGATCTAAGTTGTTCTTATGAGTTTCCATGAGTGTAAGGTAGGTAAAAGTAAAGTAGAATGAAAGAGGAGCCAGTTGAAGCTTGCTTAGGTAGCCGATTCGTATGGTGATCCGCCAGTATTTGTGTTAACCGAGGTTTTTAAGACCGTACTGATAGTTAGGTATGGAGAAGACTGTTATATAATCTTTTAGTTCTTCATCTGCAAGTAGTCTTGTGGTATTCTGGCAGAGACGATGAGTTCATGGACTTAATAAGATCGTTGTCGATATATTTTTTCGTTTTGCAGTTTTTAGCTAATTGCATATGGTGATCCTCCTGGATTTGTGTTTACCAAGGTTTTAAACTTTTAAGAATCTACTGAAAAATAGCTATTGAGAAGACTATTCTATAATCTTTTTGTTCTTCATCTGCAATTAATTTTGTGGTATACTGGCGTAGAAGATGAGATCATGTACTGGTTAAGATCTTTGTCGATATATCTTTTTAATTTGCATGTTGTAGATACTCTGTAATATTATATTAAATGATATGCACATATGCATTATATTTACTTTAAATGAGCTTGTATTAAATTATATGCACATGTGCATTATATTGATTGTAAATGATATTGTATTAAATTATATGCACATGTGCATTATGTTGAAAATTAGAATATATCATTGATGTATGTATTCTAAACAAGTGCCTTATAGATAACTATCCAATTATGTACAGAATGGCAGCAAACAAAGGGTCTTGGGTGGCGGACAACTACAAAAAAAATAGGGGAGGTCACTGTGTGAGATTGGCAATGGAATAATAAGCCGACAACTGGGGAGGCATGGGTGGATTATATGCAGCTTTTGGCGCTGCTGAAAGACACCCGAATGAAGACGGGTCAATATGGGTTGGGTTGACACTCGGAAAAATAAGTCGACTTTCAATGTTAAACCCGTTAGATAGGATTTGTGTGTCACAAGCGGGGTGTAACGCCCCGTATTTCTGAATTTCCATGTTTCTAGAGATTACGTGTCCGTCTCTCTATTTTTGGGAATCATAGTTGATGTCGGACCGAAAAACGAGTTAAAAACGACAATCGAGTCAATTTACGCGCTGTTTACACAATCAACGAACGAACGTGTCCAACACTGAGAACCGACACTATTTTACGCCTTTTTATTTTAAAACACTAATTTACGACACTTTATGGAGTTTGGGTTTTGAGAACGAGTTCGTAAAAGCTTTCGAGCCGCTTAACACACGAGATGGGCTTGTGGGCCTCGGACCCAAGCCCAAAGCTCACTTAACCAACACTAAACCTAATTATATAAAGAAAACTAACCCTAATCTTATTTCATTCACCAGCCGCTTAACACCTTTTTCCTCTCAATTTGTCTGTACCTTATCCACTACAAACCCACACTAAATCATCTCCTCCTTCTCGATTTGTTCTTGCAGACACAAGGAAACCCTTGTCTTTTCTTTCCTCTCATCTCACAAATACACATAGAAACCCTTATCTTCATATGCACACCCACCTATGAACAAGCACAGAGTCCATCTCCTCTAATATCCACCCATAAATAGCCTTTTTCCCTCTCTATTCTACTGCAAACATCAACCCAGCTGCACTACATGCCTCCTCTCCCTCTCTATGAAGGCCGACCGACCACCACAGGTGGTGGCGGCGTCAGGCGACTACAGCAGCGACGGGAGACACCGCAGGCGGCGGTGGTTCCTCCCGATGCCGGCTCTCTGACCAGACACATACCCTCCTCCCTCTCGTTCTCTAACCGGAAACCGGGGTGAATCCCGGTGAGTCACACACCCAACTACCCACTCGGTTCTCTCTCTCCCTCGAGCTCTTGTCTCCGGCGACTGGTGACGACGGCACCGCCGTGTGAGGAGCCGACGACGGTGGTGACAGATTCGTGTTGGGGTTTTAGCGTGGCAGAGGAGTTTGGTTAGTTCAAACTCAGGTTCGGGCGTTCAAGATCCAGTTTGGTTCGATTTAGTCTCGGCTCTCCGCTTATTCACGGTCAGAATGTTCGGGTCAGCTTCGGGTGTCTCAGTTCAGTTTAAGCACGGATCGGTTCAAATGGTCGGTTCGGGTCAGCTGGTTCGGGTCTCGGTTCAGCTTTGGGTCTCGACTCGGTTCAGTTTTGGGACTCGACTCGGTTCAGTTTTGGGACTCGACTCAGTTCAGTGTTTTAGTTCAGGTTTAGCTCGGGTCAATGGTCAGAACTGGTCAAACGGCTCGGGTTAACGTCATACTTGTTCGGGTCATATTCAGTTCAATCGATTCGGGTTCAAGCCCGGTCCGTTTTGGAGTCGGTCAACCTTGGTCAAGGAAGTCAAACAGTCAAACCTTCGGTCAAACCAGTCAACTGGTCAACACGGGTTGCTCGCGAGACTTGGTATAACATTTACGACACAATTATTCTTTTTAGTATTTTGATTATAAATATTTATACTAAACAAGCTCAAACCCTTACACATGACGTTTAAATCTATTTTAGCATTTGATGTGAATTTTATATATATTGTTGTTTACTTGTTGAGCTTTGACAAATATATCGACAACTTGTTTTGTCGGAATCGTCCAAAAATAGAGGAAACTCTGCCCGTTTTTCGTAAAAACCCGTGAAACGATAACGCGTTTAATTATAAAACGAAGTGTATCGGATTCAAATAACTTTTATAACAATAATTATAAATGTATATTTATTTTTGACAATACTTCTATAATATTTTATACATATATATTTATATCAACTGGTTATACTTTATATTCCACTTCAAATCCTCCGTCATAATTCCGTTTACTCATGTGCCATCGTCCGCCCATATAGGGTGACCTCGGTGCTCCATCCTCCCAAACTCGCACACTCGTCAACACTTGGATAATCGGAAGACTTGGCAATTATGTGAGTATACTCGTATTTTCCCCTCTTTACTTTTACCACTTTTGGGGTGTAACATGTTTATCTATCAACAACTTACACATGAACTTTTGCTTAAACACATGAACATTCTTATTAACATGCTTGTATACGTGATGGCTTGATACTTTAAACTTGGATTAATCTTATGTGTTGAACTTATCATTAACTTGTACGAGCCAAACCGTGACATTTTAGCGCTATAGGATTAACGACCCGCCGCCCGTAACTTGTGGTTATGTCATGAGCATATTGCGTTTTCTTGGTTTGATATGTTAGACACATACCATGTTTTTATGTTTATCTTGAATCACATGCATGCTATAAGGAATTGTTCAAAACTTATCATTTGTTATGTACGTACCAAACTTGTATACTCGCCTTTGCTTTTGCATTGAACTTTATTTTAAACATGTTACAGGTTGAGGATGATGATGCTATGAAATGAAGTAGCGTTGATACCTAGATACACATATAGACGTTTAGATTAAACACGTTGTATAAATGTCATATTTGTTGACGTATTGTTCCTTTTGTATTTAACATGTTGTATTTCAAATTTCATGTATTGTAATATTTATTTATGAAAGAAATCAATTTATCTTTAATTCTATTGTCACAATTTAGCGTTATGTGTGATGAGCAATCTTTCTTCGTCTCACTCCGATGTTTCCGCCATCGGTTGGGGTGTGACACGGGGACCCGTCGAGTGGCTTTTGTAATGACCTGGAACGGTTGGGCTACACCTAAAGCCAATATGTTAGCATGGAAAGGTGTCGAAGACAGGTTACTGACAAAGACATAGCTGTAAAAAGGGGAATTCATATCAGCAACACATTGTGCTCGGTTTGCGGATACGAGCAAAAAATTGTTGAACACATCATCATTCCGTGTTTGATGTCGAAAACGCTATGGTGGATAGTCAGAGAATGGCTAGGATCAAAATATTTAAATTCTTACTGCACAATTGGCATATATTCACTCTTTTTTCCTGGAAGTTGGATATTTCTAAGAAGAAGAAAAAGGCAGTCAACTGCACAGTGATGGTTACATTATGGATCATATGGTCGAGCAGAAATGAGAAGGTATTCAAAACCGTGCAGTGTTCAAATGCTAGAAGACTGGAATAAGTTAATGAGTGTACTATGTTGTGGATGAAAGTCATAGCCAAAATGGAAAATTTAGTGATTGAATAGTGGTACACTAGTGGTGTGAATGTAATAGAAAAATAGGAGTTTATATGTTTAATGTAAGTGTACTTCTCTAGTTCATGTCTAAAGTTATGGTTTGAATATATGGCATCTTGTTATGTTCAAAAAAATGTCGTTATATATAAATTGATAATGCTCGTTTGCATTATGTTGCTAATTACATTATGCACACGTGCATTATATTGACAATTACATTATGTGTACATTTGAAAAATATAGGATGATAAGGGTGATGCAAACGAGAGAAGATTTCAAAAAACTGTTCCAGAGACATACGAGAGACGTACATCTATTTATCGGTTAACGTGATTCATACATTATACTACATACAATGAAGCCCAATTTGCCAACCTCAAAGACTTTTATTTTGATTATGTTATAGCTGATAACGAGCTACAATTGTTCTTAGATGTTCAACCAGACGTCGTAAATTGACCAAACCCAAATTTATGATTCTTGAATTAACTATTTATGACGATAAACAAATTCCAATCAGTATTCACTTTGATTCTGTTTTTTTAGTTGTCATGATGTGGATTATCAAATTTACATTTTGATTATGTTTTTAGTTGTTTTCATGTGCATTACCAAAGTTAATGTATTGACAGAAAGATGCACATGTGCATACATGTTTTTCTGTTTAACTTAACATGGTTATTTGATATGGAAAAAAAGATGCACAATCGCAATATACGTGTTCTAATAATGCTCATGTGCACCCATACATATTTTTAACAACATACCTGCACTCTTTGATACGTATATACATCACTTTAATATACATAATACATCCTTTGATATACATAATACATCGACATATGATTACCAATTTTGAATAATGCACATGTGCATCCATATATAATTTATCATATACAACTACTGTCAACCAAATATACCCACACCACATCAGTTAGCCACTTACTACTGCCCAAAAAAAAAAAAATACACTACGTGTTTCATGTCCTTGAATCACCCACATATAACATCCATAACATCATATTGTCTGTTTCTCTTTCCAGTTGTTGAGCAGACCCCAGCATTCCTATTGCTTCAACGCCTCTTCGTATAACATCTGCTTAATTCTTTCATCTGTTAATACATGTATCTTTTTTTTCCATCGATGATCTACAATGAGCATGTGTATCAACATTAATTTATGATCAACATATAAGATATACACACATGCATCATTATATACATGTGCATAAACATTAAATACCCTAATAACCTATGTTGACAAACTATGCACAAGTGCATATTAACATATTATGTCAATCTATGCACATGTGCATAACTATATATCATACAATTATACATTATTAACATATTCCAAGATGAAATACATGTTCTCATAACTGTATATCACACCAAAAAACATCTAAATAAAACTAAATACCGATTACAGATCATTGATGCATAAGTGAGACTCTTATTCAAAGTCATATGCATCAACATTGTCTACCTTGTTAAGGTATTATTGCAAACTATGCACACGTGCATATTAACCTATTATAACAATTTATGCACATATGCATAATTATATAGATCAGAAATTTAGTTTATTAACCTGTTATGTGTAATCATATTCTGTCAAGCTATGCACATGTGCATAACTATGTATCACACAATTATACCTAATCAACATGTTATGTGTAAGCATATTCTGTCAAAATATGCACATGTGCATAACTATACATATCATAAATTTATGTTATTAACATATTGTGTAATCATATTATGTCAAAATATGCGTATGTGCATACATACAGGCCACACAATTACACCTTATTAATAAATAAACTCATAACACAAAACACCTAAAATCCAATTATCAACTGCGTAATCATGAGCTTTATTTTCAACTATATCTGGCGATAGATAGTCATACATTGTGTCTCTTTTTTTTTTTTTTTTTTGACTGAACAGACCACCCAAAATCTGTTATACATTCCCAAAATCCGCTATACATCGGGCATATGCATCTATACTGTCTCATGCTTATAGGTGTTTACATATGAGCCTGTTTTCATAAGCTGGTGCACAGTTGTTTTGTATCAACTAGCAATTGTGCAGTCGTTTTGCATCAGCTAGCAATTGTGCAATTGCGCATAAATATAACTATGCAACGCATTTATCAGGTTTGGTGTAAACACAATTTAACACATTATGCATATGTTAAACACAATTTATCACATTATGCAAATGCGCCTAACTATAACTATGCAACTACAACTATGCACATATGCATACATACAACTATGACATAACTTATCAACAATACATATGAACCAAAACATGCGCATAACTATAACTATGCAACTACAACTACGCACATGTGCATACATACAACTATGAAATAACTTATCAACAATATATATGAACCAAAACTATGGTCGGCTATGAATTATAAACATAAGTTATCACGTTATGCACATGTACATACCTATAAATGACCCAAAAAAATATAGTCGGCTGCAAATTATACATCATTTATTGCGTTACGCACATGTGCATACCAAATCAAACATAAATTTGAACCAAAACCATAAGTTATCACATTATGCACATGTGCATACCAAATCAAACACAAATATGAACCAAAACCATAAGTTATCACATAAGTTATCACCTCATGCACATGTGCACACCTATAAATGACCCAAGAAAATATAGTCGGCTGGAAATTAAAAACATAATTTGTCACGTTATGCACATGTGCATACCAAATCAAACATAAATATGAACCAAAATCATATTATTGCACATGTGCATACCTATAAATGACCCAAGAAAATATAGTCGGCTGAAAATTAAAAACATAATTTGTCACGTTATGCACATGTGCATACCAAATGAAACATAAATATGAACCAAAATCATATTATGCTAACAAAATCTACATGAACAAACACATAAGAACCTTGTATGAACTTACATCGTATGAACTTACATCGGCTGTATGAACTTACAAATTCGTAAATCGATGCAACAACTTATGTTCTTCGTAATATCCCTCTTCATGCAATAAACCTTGCCGATTATGCCCGTTTTTTGCCCTAAAATCGATTTGTTATGGCCGTTTTGCCCTAATTTCGAGCCGATGGCTAATGTGCGGCCGAAGATTGTACTATCGATGGTGATCGTGTGACGAATATTGATGACGAACGGCTGAAATTTTGAGCAGCGGCGAGCATTGGACTTGATTTTGTGAGATTTTTTGGGAGAATTGATTGATTGTAAGAGTTGTGTTTGGATGCGATAGTTATCGGACGCGAAATTGTATTATAGAGCATAGATAATTTCAATGTTGACATCCGTATCGTTTGAGCAGGGGAGCGAGGTTTTTATAATTTTTTTATTATTTATAAAATTGCCATCCGTTCACATTGGTTCTCGCAGTTCTCGCAATAAATGGAGTTCTCGCATGAGCCCCTCCCTATATATATATATATATGTATATATATATATATGTATATATATATATATGTATATATATATATATGTATATATATATATATACACACATATATATATATATAAGTAACCGCTTTTTGAGCTTGCGTTGAGTTGGCGCGAGAGCGAGAGCGAGCGAGTAATTAAGATACGCACGTGATGTAGTAGTGTAAGCCTAAGCGTTATAAGCGTAAGCGTTGTGAAGTGCGATATAGCGTGCTAAAATAAGCGATGTAGTGCGAAAATATGCGATGTAGCGTAGTAAACGATATAGTTTACATTATGATCCGAATCTCGGTGCTAGGCGTAAGCGATATGTTGAAGATAGTCTCAATAATATACAAGGTCAAATAACGTTCAACTCCACATGGAATTTTCTTCACGAGAGTTTGTTAGTATGGTCAAGCACTTATATATAGGAAGTACCAGTGGCGTATCCACCATGCTTTGACCACACCATCTCCGTCCCGTGAATAGATGTCACACTTTGTCAACATGGTTAAGACGCTTATATATAGGAAGTACCAGCGGCATATCTACCATGCTTAACCACATTTTTAACGTTATGGCATCATTAGAACTTACTATGATCCCCATGCACTTACCAAAATAATCCTGTGTGCACCCGTGATTAGTTTGGTCCTTGCATGTTTATCGTAACTTATTCCAAAGATGCATAGTCAGGGTAAAACATATTATATCGTGATATACTATATAGTGCTAGTAATAGAATCTGTGTGTGAACCTAGTCTAGGTGTGAGGACTCGAGAGAGAGGGTGGAAGAGAGAGAGAGAGTGAGGGAGAGAGAGAGAGAAAGAGAGAAAGAGAGATGTCGTCATACGTTGAGGCGACATCGAACAATATGTGACAACCGTCACTTTTCCATTCATTCCGTACATTAATTGAACAGTAATCTGTGCTTAAATAATTGTGCATGATCTAGTTTACAAGACAAATGAATTATTGATTACTGTTATATACATACAATGCATTTCATGATACAAGACTTTATTCGTTGCTACATGCAACACGAGATAGTTCTAATGATACACAGAACAGAATTGGCACCGTTACCAGACAAATAAATTTCTGAATTCCATGCAAGTGAATTCATGCACGTTTTATAATACAAGAATTACTTTATGATAGTGTTGCATAAAAAATATTAGTAAACTCACCGGTAAGACACATTGTGTCAACATTTCTGCAGAAAGCAGTTAGACAATAGAATTGGAGCCTAGGTGTAGGTCCAATGACAAGAATACATTAAAACCCAAGAGTACATACAAGGGTTTATATGAATATTTTCCGGAAGCTAAAATACGCACTAAAAAGCACCCGAAACGCACTTTAAGTGCTGAAGTTTATATAATTCAGCAAAATTCAGCAATATGACAAGATTGTAGCATGCAAAAATATGACAAATTGATCCAGAATACTTCCCTGAGTACTGGGAATTGAGAGTGTCACAAAAGAATACTTAAAAGACACTAAATGGTGCAATTTAGCACATTAACGGAACGGTATCTAACCGAACAACCGGACATTACCCGGAACACCAAAATTTTGCTAGAAGCATTGTCTTAATGTTTCTGAGCTAGTTATGGTTCCAGAACACCGTAACACCCTTAAAACATAATAACATATTAAATCCCTAAACTCTATACTTGAAAGCCTACTAGAGATTGGAAGTTACACATTACCCCCACCCCTTTTTACATGGTGGACGGTCACCATAAGTGTGGCCCCACCAAATATTTGCCTAAATCTTATCAAATCCTACATAATCTATCTTGGATTCATATTGATACACCACTCACCCCTTCCCCTTGCCCTTGCTCTCGGCCGAAGACCACCACACCCACCATCACCACCTTCAAGTCTCTTTCATACAATCCATCTACATCCAAAGGTGCTAGAGATCATACAAGCAAGCTTGGTGTGTTCGGAAGCTCAAGGACCTCTTTCATCTTCTTTTATCCATCACTTTTATACAAGTCTCCCCTAGCCTTGTGCTAGTGGTAAGTGTCTTAGATCTTCATTCTCTTCATGTTGTTGATGGTTAATAGTTAAAAGAATGGTGAAATCTTAAGAAATACTAAGAACATAAACAAAGTCTTGAAACATAAACTAACAAAGTGATGAAGAATGGTTAAAATGATGAAGAAACCATGATATTCTTGTGTTATGATGCTTGTTGAATGTTGTTTGCTAGTAGAAATGTTATGGGTTATCACATGGTCTTGCTAGATCATGTTTAAAAACATGAACTAGCAAGATAAGAAAGCAAGAATGTCGAGGATGATGGAATCATCCACACATAAACTATGAACTTGAATAAATAGGTGTTTTCTTGAAAAATAAAGATCAAAGTAAGTTCTAATATTGTAGATCTAAAGATCCATGAGTGGTTTTTCAAAAGAACCAAGTGAAATGTATGAGTTTGTCAAACTTGGATCCAACACAAACTTAACACATTTTTAGTGGATAAACAAGGGTAGGAACACTTGTGTAATAAGAAAATTTCACAAAGGAATATTTTTAGAAAATATGACTAGAAGTTGTGAATATTCAAACTCGTTAAAAATGAAGACTTTAAGGAACTAATCATATTTTTAAAGGTAACAAGACTTACAAAGTATGCTAGTAAGTTACTACATACTTTTATAAACTTTCAAGCTCATAAGTTTATAGTTTATGCTTGTTTTTGACTAGTTTGGTAAATAAAGATGGTATGTTGTTGATTGTTGATGATGTTTTAAAAGAAAATAAACACATGTTTTGAAAACATGGGAAACCTCCATTTTTAGGTGAAAATCTGCCAAAATTTTTATAAATTTTGACACTTAGAAAAATATAAGTTTTGAGAAACTTATTCCCTAAAAATGTGTCTAAAAACATTTACCAAGGTTTCCCTAATTTTTGTATTAAGAAATGATGATTTCTTCAAGAATAAAATTGATACTAAGTATGTATATTTTTGAGAAAAATATATATATATTTATTGATCACCAAATTTTGTGCTAAGTGTATGTAGTATGTATTATACTTGATAGTGTATTAGGACTTGAAAATACACTAAATACTCATAAGGAGTAAAGATACAAAAAAAAAAAAATACACATACAACGTACTTATACAAATACAAGATACTTATATTTATTTTTGAGAAATAATATAAGTAAGACACATAGTTAAAAATATAAATTATTTTTAACACAAGAACACATACACAAAAGATAGTGACTTGTACCTGTGCGAAACAAGTCTAGTGACTAACGTTAATAAACACGTTTAGGTCACGACGCTAGATAAGCTAATCCGGTGAAGTTTACGACGCAGGAACGCAAAGTTGTGAGTTCATGCTCCCCCTTTTCTTGATGGATCTGAGTTTGGTTTTGATTGTATTTTACATCTGAAATTAAGATGGAAATGAATGAGTTGTGCAGCGGAATTAAGAGGGAAACAAACTTTGCAAACAATCAAACGAGAGTATTGCTTTGATCAAACATTTTTCAAAATGAACCGAAAGATTGAATTTATTTCAATTACGATTACAATTGCAATGATTGAATACAAACTCCCCCTCAGCCAGAGCTCAGTGTTTGTTCGTGCAGAGAAGACGATTGTTGCAAAGAGCTAATAGAACAGTACAGAGCACTGTTCTATTTATAGGCACTAGCTAACCACTGAGCATCTAAGCTGACGTCACCATGAAAGTGACATCTAACCTCCTAACAAACTCTAACCCCTGATCTATACAAACACTACTATACTAACTACTGCTTAATACATTACATTACATAAAGACAGAATAAACAACTGCTGCATCCCTCCACTGCTGTGAACCCAGCAGTACTTGTCCGGATCAGCAGTGCTTGAACCAAGGCAGTAGATTGAGCAGCAGGGCTTTAGTCTTTCATTAGGTCTTTACTTGAACAACAGTTGTAGGTCAGCAGTTTGCACGATCAGTAGATAGGAGGTCAGCAGATGTTGAAATCACTTTCAATTGAAGAGACTTGTATGTAACATCTGCATATTCTGGATCCACTGCTCTGATCCAGTTTTGGCTTTAATTATCTGTTCCTCTGGTAGGGTTCAATCCCAATAATCTCCCCCTGGAACAGATAATGCCAAAACTCTTCATTATTGTGGAATTTTTATTGCCTCATCAGTAGTTCCCTTATTTGACCTTTAAATTGTAGTTCAAAGTCTAGGGAATCTGTGTCATCATCATCCCTGCTAAGTGGAAGATCAAGGAGATCCTGCAAATCTTCAAGACTCAGGCCAAGAGCTTGTTCCCTTGATATTTTCTTCACTTCTCCACCAGACCTGAGCAAAGTCAATACATAGGCCTGTTTGTCAGTTTCCCACTTTTGTATTTTTGAGCCTGGTGGGGTTCTTAGGAGATTTTTATTTGATGAGGAGTTTGGAGATGCTGGCCTATTCATGACTGGCTGAGCAGTACTTGCAGATTGTTCCAATTCAAGATCTTCTTTTATCATTAATTTAATGCCCTCTTTTACAACAGCATTTCCAGCTTTTAGATCTTGAATTGTTTCAGCACCTGACTGGTTTTGACTCCTTCTTTTGTAGATGGCAGCACCAGCTGGAGCAGTGGTTCTTTTGACTTGCAGCTTTGGTGGTCTTTTTGAGACCTCTGCTTTGGAGTAGTCAGGCTTTTGTGGAACTGTTGGATCTTTCTTTCTAAGTTCCTCTAACCTTTTGTAGGTAGCCCTGACCCTATCTTCTCCCCACTTTGTCACAGAATTCTTTGACCCATAATCAGCTGCTATCAGCTCCTCTTTCATTCTCTTCAACTCTAAGATCTTTTCAGCTTCAAAATGTTTGAATTTTTCAGGAGGAGTCTGCTTGACCTTATTTTTGATCATTTCTTGAATCCTGGCTGCCTCTTTTTCAAGCTCAGGAATTGTCCAGTTTTTGTACATGTGTTTCTCCCCCTTTTATTTCTTGTAGGTCATGATGTTCTCAATGTAGTCTTTTCTCAAGGACTCATCTGCCCTTTTTGAGATTTGCTGACATACATTTTTGGCAAATTGCTCCATAGCTCTGACCTGAGTGAGTAGAAACTGATAGTTTTGCTGAAATTCCCTATCACATTTCCCTTGTTTATTTTTTATTGTGATATCCTCTGCTTGCTTGGCCTTGAGTTTCAAATATTCTTCAATATTGTTAGGCCTGGGATATCCTTCAACTGATGGCAAACTCCTTTTAGCTGGGTCATCCTCATAGTAAAAGGATTTGATTTCTTCCCTAACTGCAATGAGTTCCAGAGGAAATGAGACACCAGCAGGAGGTAATGGCTTTAGAATTTGAGCTGAAGAGAGAGGCATGGGTTTTGGAATTGTGACAAGTGACAGAGATTTTGAAGATGTAGGTGGTGGAGATGTGTCATCATCTTTTAGAATTAGCCTTCTCCTTTTTGTTTGAGGAGGGGCTGATGATGTTTTGGGTGGAACAGTGATGATAGATTGAGTGGCAGTGGTTTGTGATTGACTAACAACTTTTAAAACAACTGGTGTTTCAACCACTGTTGTCATTACAGCAGATGTTGTAACATCTGTTGTCTTCTGCTTTTTGGCAGGAGAAAGTGGTGGTGATGGTGGTGGTGGTAAAGCAGTGGTTGTGGTGTGTGTTGAAGTGGTGTGTGTTGAAGTGATAACAGATGTTGAAACCTCTAAAGTACCACCAGTAGTTGATACAGCAGGAGTTACAACAGCTGTTTAGGTGGAGGTTTGATGCTGATGGCTTTTGGATTGTGGTTTTGGAATATGCTTTGGAATTCTGGATGGGATGGACTTAGGTTTCCTTTTTGTCTTAGGATTTTTAGTATCCTTTGACCTAGAACAACCCTGCGCATACAGCTCCATGAAAGCTCTTTTCTCCTCATTCCACCTTGAAATATCCTTTGCCACTCTATCCCTCTTTACACTTGCTACTCCTTCATCAAGTGCTTCTTGGGTTGCATCAACCTTTTTACTACCATCTGGCACAGGAATCTTTCTGGTTATAGCATCCCTTTCTGGTTCAATGTAAAGACCATCATCTATTCCCTTCTTCTTCCACTCCTGAATTTTCTCCCCGTTTTTGGCATTATCTTCTGGAAGTTGATCAATGAAAAGTACTGTTGGACGAGCAGTGCCAGTGGTTTCCAGTAAATGGGCCTTGATTGCCTTAATATCTGCTTGAGTGTTCTTGTACCTAGACTCCATTCTGTTTCTCAGCTTTTTGACATGTAGTTCATGTTGCTGATCAGCCATTTCTTTTTGTTGTTGGAGAAAAGGTTGGAAAAGGTTCCATAGCTCATTTGTAGCAGATGCTTGTGGTGGAGCAGGTGCTTGAGGTGGAACAACAGTGGATTGCATCTTTTGTATTTTCAACACCTGTTGTAGCATGTTTTTAATATCTGTAACAGATGTATCCAATTTTTCAAATCGTTCCGTCAAATCCTGATATTTTAAATCATCGCCCAATTTTATGGGATCATCTGATTTCCCACTAACAGTGGTTTTATCAGTGGTTGAGGTAGGGAGTGTACTCCAAACACTAACCACTGATGACCCTTTTTCTGGGTACTGGGGTCTTCTTCCTTCAACACTTGACAACCTTTTGATGTTGCCAGTGGGAAAAATAAATCCACTTGTGGTTGGCAGAGGTGCTATGTAAGGAATTGCCTCCAAGGAAGTCTTATTGACGTAACCACTGTCCAAATGTAACCCAGTGGGTTCAACATTTGTAGTGGCTGCGTCACTTGGAATACCACCGAGAGTTACGTGTAACTTAAGGGGTGTAACCTCCTCAGGTTGTGTTGGTGGGTTAGCAAGGATTGATACATCAGACCCAGTCATTTGTTGAGGTATATTCTCATTAATAGGTGATTGAGAAGGACTGGTTAGTGCCTGGTTCAAATCGATTGCATCCAACAGAAGTTTAGTTGGTGGAGGAATTGTGGATGTGATGTTTGGTGTATAAAGAGAATTTGCCCCGTGCAATGGGCTGTGGATGATGGAAACGAGTGTTTCCAGAGCATCATGATGTGGAGTCCCTATGTGTACAACCTGTTCTTTTTGAGAAGAAGAAGGAGGAGTTTCGGTTATGGGTTGAGATATTTGTACCAACTGATGTGAGGAAGAAGCAGCAGTGGTGTCTTGTGACTTTTGTTTTATCACAGGCAGTTGCTCTGGTATCTCATCCTCCAGAATTTCCTTTTTGATGAGTTTGGGGGGTTTTTGAGTTTTCCTTTTCTGTGGCTTTTTGGTGATTTTAGGTGTGGGTTTCAAAGCAGTTGTGCTGCTACTTTGATCACCTTGAGCAGTGGGCTCAGCAGCAGATACCTGAGGAGCAGTGGTAGCTGCTAAAATCTTCTCAGGCACCTCTGCTTGTGTTTTGCAAGGTGTGGACATCCTTGTAAAAGTTTCAGCAGTTAAACAGTTTATTTGAATAGATGCACCATGCTTTATTGCAGCAGGATCACTCTTACCAAGTTTCTTTTCAAAATAATAACTCAAAAATCTTGGAAATAGTAAGAATGCCTTTGTTTCAACATTTTTAACAAGATCATTAAAAATTTCCTGAGAATAATTAAAATTTTCTCCTTGAAGAATAGCATATCCCGGATTTTGAATTTTTAATGGTATTTCGTTAAAAGCAGTGGTTTTGTTTGAAACACACATGAGAAGGGTATGAAATAAAAACCTTGTTGCAGAAGGGAAGTAACCTTTTTGTAAGGTATCCTTTTTGACTTCTGCATTATACCCTCTTTCCAGAAAATCATTTTTTAACTCGTTTTTGGGGAAAGATATTGTACCTTCCTGATCATCGAGTTGAAAGACCTCTGAAATTGATGGTGTTGTAATCTTGACAGCTTTTCCCTTTAGAGAAGAGTTGATGGCTATTACAGTGTCTCCTTGTTTTTCAAGGTTTGCATTCTTCTAAAACTCTCTTTGGGTTGTCAAGTAAATTGGTGCATCCGCTGTTAACAAAGTTTTGTACTTTGATGCGGAGATGGTAGCAAGGATGGAATCGAAAATACCTGTGGTGCCAAGTTTTGTGAGTAAACCCAGAAGATTGTGAGATGGTTTGTGTGGAATTTCGGTGGGTGTTGCCTTTTGAGAGGCTTGTTTAGACGTTGATTTGGAAGTGGGTTTTGCAGATGACTTCGATTTTGTCATTTTGGAGATGATGATCGAATAAATTTATGAAGAAATTTTGAAGAAAAACTGTTTTGAGAAGAGAATTTTTGAGAATTCAATTCGACAGTAAAACCCTGTTTTTGGTGTGAAGAGGGGTTTTATAGAGGAAAAAGTGAAGGCTGAAGTGGCAGCGGTTACAAAAGGTCTGACCACTATGTACTGCCCACATGCCAAACTCTGAAGAAATGAAGGACAGTACTTTTATGAAAGTTACTGATGAAGGCAGTGGTTACAACGGTATAATGAAAGCAGTGGATGATTTTCACTATCAGTGGATTGCATATCAGTGGATAAGACACTGCTTTTGAACAACAGAGTTTATCAAGGAAATGAGAGAACAGAGGATGGCTTTCAGCAGTGGACAGATTTTGAAGTAGAGCAGACTTTTGAACAAACAGTGGTTATGGCAGACTTTTAAGGATTTTAATGAAAACTTCATTTTTAGCTATTTTTAAGGATGGATTTTTGATTTTCTGAAAACATTTTAATGCATTTATTCATAGAAAAACAAGATTTTGCTTGTTATTCCATGTTCAGCATGCCAATCCTAGAGACCAAGCTTTCAAAAGTAGCTGTATCTAGTGCTTTTGTGAGCACATCTGCCAGCTGGTCTTTAGTTGGAACATGATGTAGAGAAATCAAACCTTTTTCATAGAAATCCCTCACAAAGTGATGTCTGATGTCGATGTGTTTGGTGGTTGAATGGGAAACTGGATTTTTGATGATATTTTCTGCTGCCTGGCTATCCAACATGAGTGGTGTCTTTAAGGCAGCGATACCAAAAATCCAGCAACTGATTTTGAAGCCACAGGAGTTGGGCTGTACAGCATGCAGCAGCAATGTATTCAGCTTCAACAGTGGATGTTGAAACAGCTGCTTGCTTTTTGCTTAGCCATGAAACTAAGCAATCACCTAGAAACTGGCACCCTCATGATGTGGACTTCCTTGTGGTGTTACATCCAGCAAAGTCACTGTCTGAAAATCCTGAAAGCTTGATATTCCCATTAGCTGGATACTAGATACCAAGTGTGGGAGCACTTTTTATGTATCTGAATATCCTTTTTACAGCAATAAGGTTGGATTTTCTAGGGGCTGATTGACTTCTTGCACAAACACATATTGCAAACATGATGTCTGGCCTAGATGCAGTTAGGTACAACAAAGACCCAATCATGCTTCTATATAGAGTTTGGTCAATCAGCTCATCCTTTTCATTAGACATGACAAGCTTATTTGTTGCCATGGGTGTGCTGCATGGTTTACAATCATTCATATCAAATTTGTTTAAAAGTTCTTTTGCATATTTGCTTTGATGAATGAAAGTACCATTTTGCATTTGCTGAACTCATTTCAAACTCAGCTGTCATGAGTTCCCTAAACTCTTCACACATTTTGTTGCATGTACTTCCAAAAATAATGTCATCCACATAAATTTGGACAATCATTAAATCCTTTCCTCTCCATTTTAGAAACAGTGTTTTATCAATGGTACCTCTTTTGAAACCATTTGAGAGTAGAAAGGCGGAAAGAGTTTCATACCAGGCCCTTGGTGCTTGTTTCAGGCCATACAGGGCTTTGTTCAGCCTGTAGACTTGATCTGGATAAAATGGATCCTCAAAACCTGGAGGTTGACAGACATGCACCTCTTCTTGAATTGTACCATAGAGGAAAGCACTTTTGATATCCATTTGAAACACCTTCATGTTGTGGTTGACAGCAAAGGCCAGGAAGGGTCTAATGGCTTCCAATCTTGCAACAGGGGCGAATGTTTCATCATAATCAATCCCCTCTTCCTGTCTGTAACCTTGAACCACAAGCCTGGCTTTATTCTTGACAACAATACCCCTTTCATCAGTTTTGTTCTTGAAGACCCACTTTGTACCAATGGGACTAACCTCTTCTGGCAGTGGTACAAGCTCCCATACTTGTTGTCTTTTAAACTGTTGGAGCTCCTCTTGCATGGCTTCTACCCAGCTGTTGTCTTTCAGTGCCTCTTGGTACTTGACTGGCTGATGGAGTGATAGAAAACCAGCAAAAAGACAAATGTTTTGGGTTTGGCTTCTTGTGAGCACCCCTTCATTGATGTTGCCAATAATTTGATCAGGTGGATGAGATCTCAAGTAGATTAAATCTCCTTGGTATGGAATGATGGCATTTGTTGGTGAAGGCTGCAAATGTGTATCATCTGAGCTAACCATTGCTGGGGACTTTGATGATCCAGCTGTGGCTTCAAAAGGTGGTGGAATGGGAGGTAATGAAGTGGACACATACTGACTTTTATCCATTTTTTGGGGACTTTTGTCAGCAGTGTTTGAGGATGTGGAAGCAGTGGTTGATGGGCTACTTTGGTCAACAACTGTTGAGGTAGCAGTGGTTGAGCTTTGACAGCTTTTTTGAACAACTGATGTTTTTCCCATTGTGGCAAACTTTTGAGGGATGATGATTTCATACCCATAGTCTGGTGTTGAATCCTCTGATGGACCTGCACTGTTAGTCTTGACAGCAGTATTTTTAAAAGTGAATTTATCAAGATCAAACAGATCTGCAGGATTTGCTGGAATTTTCATTGATGAAAGTTCATTGAACTTTACATTCAAAGTCTCCTCCACTGCCTTGGTCCGTGTGTTAAACACTTTGTAAGCCTTGGCAGTGGTTGAGTACCCCAGATGATAACCACAATCAATTTTGGCCGCAAATTTTGAAATGGAATCTTTTAAGTTCCAAATAAAGCATGGGCAGCCAAACACCTTGAAGTATGAGATCAGTGGTTTGATTTTATACAAAATTTCATAAGCAGTCTTTTTGTGCCTGGGGTTTATTAAAACTCTGTTCTGGACATAGCAAGCAGTATTTACTGCCTCTGCCCAGAAAGTTAATGGCAAACCTGAATCAGCAAGCATGGTTCTGGCAGCCTCAATCAAAGTTCTGTTCTTTCTTTCAACTACCCCATTTTGCTCTGGTGTCCTAGGGATGCTGTACTGCCTTACTATCCCTTTCTTCACACAGAAGGCATCCAACTCCTTATTTTTAAATTCTGTGCCATTGTCACTCATGAAGCTTTTCACTGGAAGGTCAAATTGCTTTTCAACCTGTGTCACAAAGTCTTGCAAAATGCCTGCAGTCTCATCTTTTGAGTGTAAAAAGAAAGTCCATGTAAACCTAGAAAAGTCATCAACAATAACCAGACAATATCTCTTCTTTTTGAGACTCATGACTTGAACTGGGCCAAACAAATCCACGTGTAGCATTTGTAAACACTAGGTTGTTTTGGACTCTTCAATGGACTTATAAGAACTTTTATGTTGTTTTCCTTTTAAACGGGAAATGCAATGTTCAGGACATGAAAACAATTTTTGTGGTAGGCCTCTTACCAAACCATTTTTTTGAAATTTCAGTGATTGTCGTAAGATTTGTGTGCCCCAGCCTTCTGTGCCAAAGTTCTGTCTCTTTGTTAGAGGCAGCTGAGAACAGACAGGCATCAGCTCTGGGACACTCTTTAGACATATCAACAACATAAACATTGCCACTTCTTTGAGCAACAAGTTTTGTTTGACCAGTTTTTATTATTGCTTCAATCTTTTTGACCATTTATGGTCCAACAATCCTACAACACTCCTTTGTAAAGAATGACCCATAACCCTTGTCACTCATTTGTGAAACACTCAGGAGGTTGAATTTCAGACTGTCTATCAGATTGACATTTTCAAATTTTACATTTCCAGACTGTACTGTACCAGACCCCAGAACTTTCCCTTTACTGTTATTCCCAAAGGATATATCACCCCCTCCATGAATTTTGAAATCTTTGAGTAGGGCTTTACATCCAGTCATGTGCCTGGAGCCTCCACTATCAACATACCAAAGGCTATCTAAACAGGCAGAAGCTCCATGCACATGAAGTAAAAGGATTAGTTCATTAGGGTTTCCAAAGCCAATAAGGCTTTGGATGGGGTCTCAACAGTGTCTGGGATGGATGCACATTGATGGACAGTGGTTAAGTCAGGGGTTTGGACAGTTTTAGTACTGTTTCTTGCTAACCATTGTTGGGGGTCTTGACCAATCACCTGTTGGTACCCAAAAGGATGCCTGTACACTTTAGGTTTAGAGGGCCTTTTATAGGCCTCATAAACGTGTGGAATCCTTTGGTAAGACTGTTTTTCCTTGCCTTTTCTGAACTGCTTGGCAGGGGGTGCATCAGTAACCTGAACATCTCTTTTGACAGATGTTTGGTTCAGATGTTTTGTGACAGCTGTTTGAACTGGCACAAACAGTGGTTGGTTCTTGGTGAATTTGACAGATGATGTTTATGGAATCAAGGATGTTTTAGCAATGTACTCATTCTTTTTCACATTAAAGTTTTTGAGATACACACATGCTTGAGTTGTGTGGTTTGTTTTACCACAAACAATGCAGCTTTCAGCTGGAACAATGACACTTGTTTTGTTCAAATCATAAGCTTTTAAATGGAAACAATCTTTTGTTAGATGATTCCTTTTCTCACAGAATTCACAAAACAGGTTATTGATCTTTTCTTTCTTCTTTCTCTTTTCGGACTCCTTTGCAGCACAGGTTTTAACCTCTGTTGGGATGTCCTTAAGAGGAATGACTTTAGCTTTTGGAGCTTTAACACCATCAGTTGATGTAAAGTCCACGGGCTTGAAATTTTCAAGAATATCACACTCATCAGACCATTTTGGTTTAAACTGATAATTTTCAAGCTCCTCAAAAGTAGAGGATCCCATTGGTTTGTCAAGTGTGATTTTGTTACCAAGTTTATCAGTGATTTTCACTTCTTGGCCATTCTTGTTTGTGGGGATGAACTCAGTGGTTACAGCAGTGGTTTGAACAGATTTTTCAAAAGTAGTGTTTTCATCATCATGTTTTCTATAACCAACACCAAATTTCACATTGCTTTTTATCTATTTTTCAAGCATAACCTCATACCCTTTGCATGATTCCACCCATCTTTCACAGGTGATCTGGGTGGACTCCAACTCCTTTTTGCAAACTTGGTATTTTTCTACCATAGTTTGGAGTTGGGTTTTGGTTATGCTTTGTTCTTCTTTCAGACTGCTTATCTCTTTTTCCTTTTCAGTCAATTTGTTTTTAAGTTCTTTTAAAAACCTTTCAAATTTGACTTCATCAGTTAAGATTTTATCCCGAAGGTTTTCATTTACCTCTTTGATGTTAGAAAAAGCAATAATGCAATTGTCAGAACACAGTTTTTCAAGAACTTGAGGAGATACCTTGGCAGCAGCCATCATTGCACAATCACATTGATGATTTTCTTCATCATCAGCTCTTTCTTCTTTCTCACCTGCTTTCTCATTGTTCTCTTCTTCTTTGTCCTCTTCGGACCATGGGTCTGTCATTGGTTCAATCAGGGTTCCTGAACTTTCTCCCAGCAGCAATTCACTAGCAACTGCATTAACAACTGCTTCAGTCACCTCATCCACTGTTTCATCACTTAGCTGTTCACCTTCAGTTTCAATCCCCTCTGGTATTGACTCTAATGCCATCAAACAAAATTCATCATTAGAAGGTTCATCAAAAGCATAGAGTGCAAAATTTTCATCACCAAGCTCATCAGGCATGCTGCTCCAATCAATAAAGCCTTGAGTGAAAGAGCTTTGCTGATCTGGTTGTACCACTGCTGGAGCAGCTGTTTGAGGTGCAGCAGGTTGCACTTGTGCCTGGGGGGACAGGGGTTTGCACGTACTGAATTTGTGGAACAGTGGTTTGGACATAATGCACAGGCACATGGGCAGCAGCATAATGAGTAGTGTTAACATGAGCTACAGGGGTATATTGGGTATAGTGCACAGTGCTTTGATTTTGAGGTCTAGGGTTTAAGCTAGGATGAGTGATTATAGGACCAATAGTTTAACTCCTGCATTCCCTAGCGAAATGACCTAGCCTATTGCACTTGTAACACTTGATTTTCGACTTATCCAACCCAACCCTTAGATTCCCATGTAAACCTGGGAATTTTCGCCCTGTTCTTTTGTAGAATTTGCTAGTTCTAACATTGAGCAAAGCCAATTGGTGCAGGATGTCCATCTCTTCTAAGTCAGTGGGATCAAATTGTTGTAAAACATTGAGTTCAAAACCCAAATTATCTGACATCTGGTTTTCATTAGCTGTAAATTCATAGTTTACAGAGTGAGGATCAGGGTTGGTAAAGTTTCCACCAGCTGTTATATCAATGAAATGATCATAACCCTGTTCCTTACAATTGTCACACCCCGACCACGTATAACATACAAAACGTGGCGGAAAACGTCGGGGAGTGTTGTAACAGAATTAATTGTTTCATAACCATGGCATTCAAAGTTGTACTTTATTTATCAACATAAGAGTTACATTGTCTTAAACAGGAAATAAAGAGTTTAGAACATAATTAAACTAGTTCTATCTTTATTTTAAGTCTCTAAGGCACAGGTCCGCCCTAGTGTCACGATCATCATCCTAATCGGCAGCTCCTGAAAACACATGTGAAAATAGGTACGTCAGTATAAAAATGCCTGTGAGATACATAGGTTTTGTGAAAATAGGATTCATGACTTAAGTTTAAGAAAAAGTTGTTTAGTAAAAGTCAGTCATGAACCTTGTAATTTGATTTGTTTTGTAAATCGCTTGAAAAACAATAAGTTGAGATGATATGTATAAATAAGAGAATAATGTATGGTTAAATGAATAACCATGTAAAATGAGTTGTATAAAATAAACTGTATTGTAAACCAAAGTCTTGTGAAAACATGTTACTTGTGTAAAATGTATAAGTCCAAAATGAATGATTTAAATAACGCTATGATATGTAATATAATACAAACACTTATATATAGGAAGTACCAGCGGCGTATCCACCATGCTTGTAACATATTACTCACATCTCGTTACTTAAGTCACTTAAACCAACCACAATGTATAATGTCTATGTTTACACCAATTGTCAAAAGTGCTTGTATAAACCATGTCCAATGTTTATAGTCCAAAAGTAGTCAAGTAATGTGTAACAAATGTTATGGATTGTAAGTAAAGTATCGTCCCATAATCCAAATGTAGAAATGTACAAAACAAAGTATTTTGAATATATCAAAAAGTTATGTTTTGCAAAGTGATGCATGTTACATTGATACAAACATTTATGTGGTAAGTTAACGCATACATTCAAGCCTTGAGACAGTCGGATAAACCTTTCATTCAAGGTTATCAAAAGAAATGTTTTCGGATTCAGTCATTCCTTACATCCAAACAAACCCGAGATGTCAGGAATGGAATTTGTCAAGTCCTATGGTACCAGTACTTACTACCGAGCGGCGTAGCTAATGTTAATGAACGTATAATAGTCTCTTTTGTGCAAACCAAATGTTATATCAATTGTATACAAGTCATATGAAAACAATGTACTAAGTATGCTAAGTTAACATACAAAGCAGAAACGTCATGTAAATCAATGTGCTAGCATGCTATCAGTTAACATACATAGCAGAAATGTAATGTAAAACAATGTACTAAATATGCACACAATGGGCATACATAGCATGAAATGTAATGAAGTCATGTACTATAATGTACTAACGAACATAACAAGTATAGGATGTGAAAACAGGAAAGCATGAAAGTAACAAGTAGGCACATGTGTTTCACCCCAAAACAGTTTGGAAAACAGTAAAAGAGGGGTCTATGTACTCACTTGAGATTGCTCAGAAGTCCTAAGATAACCACCAAGCAATGCTAGAGATCACGGATATAAAACGGCACCTAATATAGGTAACTACATTAATAAACCGGACCTAAATCGGAAGATCGGATAGAATGTGATTTAGACCCGACAAGTTTGAAGACTTGTTTAATATGGGTATTTCATACACATTCTGGAATTCTAGATAAAACCGATAAGGTTTGACCCGCTTCGGCTAATTTATGTAAACTAGTTACATAAACCGAACCGAACGCGTAATAAGCGTAACGGGTATCCGTAAGAGCCATATACAGGTTTCCTAAGTTAATATGCTTCAAATATGTTGTGACATCAGTAAGATGTCTTTTATTATGCCCGAAACGAATTTAAACACAAACTATGCCCCGTAAGGGCATTTTGGTAATTTCACATAAGCCGTGAAGCTCAAAACGGAAGTCTGAGTTAAAAAACTTTTGCTTACAGTTAAAACATTATAATTTACCTAAAATATCAGTAGGTATCAACCCTTGTGTGCCTAGAATAGTTCTAGTACATACTATGCGTTAAAAACGCTTAGAAAGGCGATTAGGAGCCGCTTCCGGGTTGTATACATAAAGCTGATATTTTTATTATTCCAGAAGGTTTAAAATAATTTATTTATCATTTAAGATCAGTAGAAAAAGGTTTGGAGTCATTTGGGTATGTAAAACTCATTTTATAGCCCGTAAGGGCAAAACCGACAATTACCGGATTAAGCCTACGACTATAAGTTATGCTCAGCCTAAAATTAATTAAAAATCTTCAAAAATCCCAAAATAATATATTACATCAGTGGGTAATAAGTTTGATATCAAAAAGTAGGCTTAACTAGGCTATACGCTAATTACGCCATTTAATTAACATGAAGCTTTCATTTTACGCTAATGAGCATAACTCTCAATCTACACCTCAAACTGATGTCAAACTTTGCATACAAGTTTATATATCAGTAACTAAGGTTTCTACACTTTTACATTTTCACAAATCATCTTTTATGGTGAAAAGGGCATAATGGTCAACATATGAGAAATTAACGGAAACATGCATATTAATTGGATAACTAATGAACCAAGGTGTATAATCACAGAGGGTTATACTAGTATGTAATCTAGTCCAATTAAAGCTCTGAGGCATTTCTAAAACAAGCCTAAACGGGTCAGAACTGAAAGTCAAACTATGCGACTTTCGGTTCCGAACCGGGTCTAAACAGGAAATTGTCGGGTTGAACATGTTTAGACATGTTCTTACACTAATTACCAAGTTATAATGATGATCAAACAGGTTGTATATGTTCTACATTGCAAATTATGCACAAATTATAATTTAAGTCTCCTGTTGACTTTTTATTAGCATGTTTGACCCGACTTTTGACCTAGTTAGAGTGGGAATCAGGGGGAACCCTTTTAAGGATTTATTACCCACATAATTACCAACTTATAACTACTTTTGATTCGACTAATCACTGGACCATTAGTGATTAATCTTAAAGTCAACCGTTAATTACGACGGTTTGACTTTTAAGCTATAACTAAGCAAAACTTAACTAAGAAAGGATTAGCAAACTTACTGAAGTCCTAAGCTTGATTAGTGATCACTTTTTGAGAAGACTTGAGCTCCAGAAGTGCTCCAAAGTGCAGGAATGAGGTGTGAAGAACTTGTTGCAACTTAGTGCCCTTTTATAGTGTTTAAATCACCACAAATTGTTGACACACAAGTCTACAAGTGACCACAACTTACTAACAAGTGTCCCTAAGTGTTTAGGGGTTGTTTAGGGGCCAAGCAAGATGTGAAAAATCGATTTAATGGCTGTTACAAGTGCTATGGCAGACAAGATCCAACAAAATGAACATTCTGTCCAGATAAGGTAGTCGCGTAGCGCGACTGCATATGTGGTTAGTGCTCGCGCTACGCGAGCGTGTGTGATCCAGCCAAACCAATTTTTCATTTATTGCAGTTTTGGTCCCTGGTCCTTCTAAAGGTCGCTTTCGCGTCTTTTTTTGCACTATGAGCCCTCTAAAATGACATATAAGGGCTTCAAGATATTTACCCATTTGGTTAAGTCCTCGGTTAACTTTATTGTTACCCGAAAGGTCCTAAACTTCAACGTTGACGCGTTAACCTCTTGTACACGGATTTGATCATAACTTTCTCGTACGATAACGAAACTTTATGAAATTTATATTGTGCATTCTAGTGAGCATAATTAACCGTTACAAAGCTTCGGGTTTGTCAAGTTTAGTCCCTGTAAGCGAATTAACTTGTTTTTGCCATACCAAAGCCTTTAAAACTTATTTCTAAGTTATGTAAAGGTTATTTAAGGTATGTTAAGTATATGTTGAAGTTCCGGAGTATTTGTCGCATTAAACTGGTTACGTTTACGCACCGGTTGCGTATAACTCTCTAGAAAGCGATGTAGAGTTTGAAATTGGACAAAAGTCAAAACACGAAAAATGTAAAACACAACCAAACAAACATTGGGATCAAATAACATTGTTTTATTGATAATAGAACTGTTCACAATGATTACAAGCACAGATGTTACAACAACTGCTACCAGATTCTTCCTGACCAAGAAGAGCTGTGCTACCAAATGAGTAATCATCAGTAGCTTTTCCAGACTCTTGCAACTTCTTTTTCTGGTTCAACTCCCTTTCATAAGTCAGGAGTCTACCATGAAGTTGGGTCAGGGTCAGATCTTTGAACTCAACAGAGTTTCTAGTCACAAATGCAATTGTGTCCCATTTATCAGGTAGCGATCTAAGAAACCTGCTATTTTGTGTTGATTTTGGAAATTCAACCTTAACAAGCCTTAGCTCACTGATGAGACAACTGAAACGTTCAAATTGTTGGGTCAATGATTCACCCTTAATGTGACAGAAGGTTTCATACTGCTGATTCAGAATTTCCCTATTGTTTTCAATAACTTCTTCGGTTCCCCCAAACTGTTCCATCAATGCATCCCATAGCTCTTTGGCACTGTTACAATGTAACAGTCCAGCATAGATCTCATTTGGTAATGCGGATGCTATGATGCTAAATGCTTTGGCATTGAGTTCGAACTTTTGAAAATCAGTTTCAGTATAGTTTTCATAAGGTTTTGGTACGAACTTCTTTGGATCCTCAGCACTTGGCACCATAGGAACATGGGGACCAAAAACAACAGACCTCCAGCATCCAGTGTTCTGTTGAGCAAGGATGTGACCCATCCTTCGCTCCTAGATGTTGTATTCATTTCTTTTAATCATAGGTGGTTTAAAAAGTGAGCCAATGTTATTCTTATCATCTTGAGATTGTGACGTCATCCTGGTTGTTTTACAGACATTAATTAATCAACTTTAATGGTGATTAAACCTTGCTCTGTTTTTCAACACAAACGAACAAACTATCGATATCAACGATTTTGAGCTGAACTATTTATGTCAAAATGATTGTTAAATCAAATTTGACTGTCCAAGCTCTGATACCAATTGATGGATCTGAGTTTGGTTTTGATTGTATTTTTCGTCTGAAATTAAGATGGAAATGAATGAGTTGTGCAGCGGAATTAAGAGGGAAACAAATTTTGCATACAATCAAACGAGAGTATTGATTTGATCAAACATTTTTCACAATGAACCGAAAGATTGAATTTATTTCAATTACGATTACAATTGCAATGATTGAATACAAACTCCCCCTCAGCCAGAGCTCAGTGTTTGTTCGTGCAGAGAAGACGATTGTTGCAAAGAGCTAATAGAACAGTACAAAGCACTGTTCTATTTATAGGCACTAGCAAACCACTGAGCATCTAAGCTGACGTCACCATGAAAGTGACATCTAACCTCCTAACTAACTCTAACCCCTGATCTATACAAACACTACTATACTAACTACTGCTTAATACATTACATTACATAAAGACAGAATAAACAACTGCTGCATCCCTCCACTGCTGTGAACCCAGCAGTACTTGTCCGGATCAGCAGTGCTTGAACCAAGGCAGTAGATTGAGCAGCAGGGTTTTAGTCTTTCATTAGGTCTTTACTTGAACAGCAGTTGTGGGTCAGCAGTTTGCACGATCAGTAGATAGGAGGTCAGCAGATGTTGAAATCACTTTCAAGGGAAGAGACTTGTATGTAACATCTGCTTTTTATGGATCCACCGCTCTGATCCAGTTTTGGCTTTAATTATATGTTCCTCTGGTAGGGTTCAATCCCAACATTTCTTTAACTATCTTTGGTTTTATAACTCTCGGGGGTGAAATACATGTTACAAATAATACAATGTTTATAAAAGGTATGATAACAAGAAGCACTCTTGGTGAGAACTAGTACCAAGTATGATGCGATTTGAGAATACAAAATACAAGATGCACTCTTGGTGAGAACGAGTACCAAGTATGACGCGTTTTAAGAGATGCCTAGGAAATACTAGATCATGTGAGCACAGACATAATACTAAAAATGCCATAAAGTGTTGGTGAAAACTAGTTCCAAGCCATTAAAAACATTCACTAATTAGGGACGAGGGTTAGATCTAACGGGTATGGCCGAACCCCACTCAAGGTCACAACTAGTACCTAGTAGTGCTTCGGAGTCCCAGTCGAGGTTAATCAACGCAGTCGAGGGAAGTCAACACAGTCGAGGGTAATCGACACAGTGAAGGGAAATTGACACAGTCGAGGTTAATCAACACAGTCGAGGAAAATCGACAAAGGTAGGAGTCATTACGAGTGCTCCCTATGAGCCATTATGAATGCTCCCTAGGAGTCATAACAAGTACTCCCCATGTCCTCATATGCCTTAATGTCTCTCAAAGATTGACAAGAACACTTTATTGGTACAAGATTTGTACCACAAGAATACGTTATTGGTACAAGAATTGTATCAGAAGAATACTTTATTTTACAAGAATACGTTATTTCACAAGAATACTTTATTTACACAAGATGCATACCATGTTTCATACAAGGTATGCAAAACGCATGAACCCGCTTAACTTTTGTTGATGTTTTTCCAAAATTACATGTATTTCAGGTGACAGGATGGATCTTGGGCGCGGGTGTCGTAACTAGAAGTAGACTTCAAGTTTAGATGTCATCCACTTTTGTTGAATCGTAACCTAGACGAAGGTTGTGTTTTAAAACTTAAATAACAAGTATGTTGATACACGAATGTCTAAAGCCTACGTCTTAGTCTTAGTTGTTCATAGATAGGGTCTAGATGTGTTAATTATGCAAAGTATAGGGGTTGAATATGTAAAAGTGTGGTTGTAATGTTCTGATTTCGTTTATATGGACATGTGTCATATAAGCGAAATCACTTCTAACTGATTTCGCTTATATGAACATGTTCATATAAGTGGAATCACCTCCCCTATATATAGTAGTTGTGTTTTCTCATTTGGTATGCGTTCATGTCCAGTGTAGCCGAACTGCTGCTCGACTATTTTCAGAAAGTTTAATGAGAAAACTGTATTAAAGTGATACGCATCTGTTTCTACTCATTTCTACTACGTTTTTACTTTGATTCATGCTGATTGTGTATTTCCGCTGCATAATCAGTAGGTTCTAGCTCAGATTGACTCACTCGACTGTCAAATACGGTCCTACAATTGGTATCAAAGCCAGTTGTGAGCTAGTTGACCCGAATCAAAGCCGTTTTCAAGCACATTTTGAGTTTCTAGACTTTCCGATGGACAAAATGGACTGAGATTTGAGTATATTGTGTAATATTGACTAATAACAAACCCTTGAGATTTTCAGAACTAAAATCGGCCTAAAAATTACCTAAAATGGTTCGTGAAGTGATTCCGCTTTTCTGTACATGAGTGATTTCGTTCTTACGGACAAGTGAAATCAAGTGTTTTGTCATAACTTGATTTCGCTTATAAGGTCACCTGATTTCACTCATACGGTCATGACTTGATTTCGCTTATAAGGTCACCTGATTTCACTCATACAGTCATAACTTGATTTCGTTTATAAGATCATTACCTGATATCGCTCATACATACTCATAGTATCTGATTTCGCTTATTTGACCTGTATTTGTGTTACAATCTTGGTTTGAGTGTTTAGTCCATTTCGTACGTGATCAAGTGCTGGAAACTCAGTCTGTGTTAAAAGTTTTTCGATAAATTCAATCTGTTAATCAAAAGGTTAAACATTTTTGGAAATTCGTCACTAAAATGGAACATCAAGATTTTTATAACATGTTTGCGGGCAGTGGTATGACAGCAGGACAAAGTTCAGCAAGTATTATTCAGAATGTTAATATGGAAAATGAATTGGGAACAATGCAAAAACCACCCAAGCTGATGAGTTTAGATGAATTTTCGGGATGGTCTGGGAGATTTCAGAACTGGGTTCAGGCTAATCACTTTGAAAGTTGGTTGAAGGTTGAGGCACCATATGCTCCACCTCTAGATGTTCGGAATCAACCAAAAGGAATTGGAAGTTTGACGCAAACAGAGCAGAATGATTTCAAAGCATAGAAAAAGATGATTAGCATTCTTGAACAAGCAATCAAGGAGGATATTTTGGTGTTATTACAACACGAGAATAATGCTTATTCTATTTGGAAGGCATTGAAAGCAAAATTTAAAGGGAGCAAATCCATGCTCAAGATCAAAAAGGCGTTATTAAAGAAAGAATTCGACATTTTCACTTACATGAAAGGTGAAACCACAAAAAGTTTGATTGATAGATATTGTCATTTAGTATTGGAGTTGAAGAGATTGGAAATTACCAAGACAAATGAAGAATTAATCGACAAATTGGCAGATGCATTGCCATATGATGAGTGGGGTACTTATTTGATGATGTTGAAAAACAGTGCAGGCTTTGAAAATTTGAATCTTAGTGCTTTCATAGAAAAAATTGAAGCTCATGAGTTAGAGTTGTTAAAGATCAAGAAAATGAACTTAACGAGTGTGCAGCAAGATGTGTCTCTGTATTACAAAGGCAACCCTTCAGTTTCAACCAATCAAAGCCCAAAAATACAGACAGGGTTCATTGCTGATAACACTTCAAGTGTTTCTTCAAACACTCCTCAATCCGGCAATTTTTCACCATTCGCGAATTATTATCCAAACTTCAAAGTTCAAGAGCAGTCTTCACCACAAAGCTCTACAAGTTCAAATAATTAGGCTTATGTTTCTGGGGTGCATTGCAACATCGTGGTGAATATAAAGAATGGAAACGAGATCACAGAAAAAGCTGCAAAACAACACATAGCAATGCTTGCTTCCGTTCTTGAGGCTTATGAGGGCTTAGTAGCAGGGAAAATCGGTAATCCTGACATGACGAAGGAGGATTACGACCAAATCGATCCCGAAGAACTTGAACTGATTGACATCAAATGGGGAATGGCTAGTTTGGTGAGGAGAGCACATCGTTTCATGGAAATCACTGGTAGAAACAGCCTTTCTGGACCCGATCAGAAGTTAGGGTTCGATAAGTCGAAAGTTACTTGTTTTAAATGTAAAGAACGTGGTCACTTCAAACGAGAATGTCCCAACCGTGAAGTAAACAATCATCAAAACCCTTCACCAACGACTACTACAGGCAAGCGATTTATCACCGACCAAATCAACAGTCAACTGTTCAAAGGCCACAAATTGAGAATACACCGGAAAAAGAGATGATCGTGAATTAAGACGATGAGAAGGTAGCTGTAGGTTTTAGTTGGGATAAATATATCCCTGGTAGCGATGGACAGGCAATGATGGCTGAAGTTGTTGAAATTTCTGAGATGGTGTCTGAACCGGAAACAGTTACTAAAGATGTTTCTGTAGTTGTTGAAGAGGTTTCAGCTGAAAAGGGGGACAATTTTGAAGAAATAGCTGCGGAAGTGTATTATTATCAGTCTGAGCAGGAGGTTTTAGGAAGTTTGATGAAATCTGTATTGCCTCCTAACATTTCTGAATCTTTTGCAGGTTATTTTGAAGAACCAAGGACCGGATCATGCCCAAGGTTTGAAGAGAAGAAAGAATCTGTTGAAGAAATGATTGATGTGACAAAGGAAATGACCGAAGACACTTTGAAAGAAATTGCTGACAAGGCTCTCATGGCGAAACTGAGAGAGGTAGACTCAGAATCTGAGGAGTCTAAGTCTGTCAGAAGTGAGTCTGTCAAACGAGAGGAATCTGGAGTTCAGGAAAACGAATCAGTCAAACTGTCTGAGTCAGAGTCGAAAGATGTCGGTAAACAGGAAGTGAAAACTGCTCATGAAGCAGAGGTTGTTGAGAAATTGGATTCAATCTCTGAATCACCATGCCAAAAGTGTTTACAACCGTGCATGGAGTGTCTTGAAAAAGACACTAAGTTTCAGGAATTGAAAGAACATGCTGACATGTTAAAATTTGATCTAGGACAAGTCAAAGAAGCATATGATACAGTAGCCAGATCAGTTAAAATGATTAAAGAAGAAAGTGTTGAAAATGATAAAGCCACAAAACTAGCAAAAGCAACACTTTTTGATAAACAAGTGGAAGTTAATTTTCATCTTGACACAATCGCATCATTAAAGAAAGAATTGGAATTGACTAAAATTGAAAATGAACGAATCGATAATAAATTGATAAGCTATGTTGCATCGTCCTATGTCCTTGAACAGATTATTCCACAGCAGATCAATGCAACACCAGTTTTTAAAAGCATTCCACCCCCAATGTGGAATCATTATACTCAAAAGTATCCAGATGGGGTGGAAGCTGCATTGAATCTCAAACTGAGGACAATTGAGGATGAGTTGCCAGAGAGCATAGATGGTACATTTTCTGCGTCTGATACCGACAGCGAGTCACAGGTCATCAAGACTGTTGTCGATCAGGTGTTAGATGAAGAGAGTGATAACTCTGATGTTGAAGTTATGAAATCTCATTCTGAGAAGTCTGTTACTGATTCTGGAGATGAGGGTAATTTTTAGAATGTTTCATACCGAAATCAGACAAGAGTACGAATGATGATCCGATTATGGTGGTTTACACTATGATTGGAACTGACAAGCTTTATTCTGATTTTAAGTATCCTCTTCAGAATGTTAAGATTGAAAATGTCGAGAAAGTTTTCAAATTGGTTGAAATGGACATTAATGTGGTAAACAACAAAGAATTCTTTTCAAAAGCTAAAAAGTCATTTGTTACAACACGTGTCAACAACTCGGGGAAAAAGGAATGGGAAGGTAATGGTAACAAGAAAAATGGTAACAACTTTAAAAACAAAGGAATTGGTTTTGAGAAAAAGATGGCTAAGAAGGTTGTCAAGCCAAAAGATAAAATGAATGATGTTTTTGTTGTTGGACCAAGTGTGGATGATGAGAAGGAATACATTTTTAGTCAAAAAGCAGTTGACGATTTCAATGCGGCTAAGAAACTGAAAGTAGAATCATTTAAGTCAACTTTTGTCGAGTATGACAAAAGAGTTTGTTATCGATGCAATGAAATCGGGCATATGGCAAAACAATGCAAGAAAGTTTTTGAAAAACCTGTCATTAAACCTGTTGTTCAAAAACCTCGACCTAAGTCACTAGATGACAAAAAGGGTAAAAAACCAATGGTTTCACCAATCCGCATCTTGAAGAGGGGTGAATCGTTGAAGTCAGAAGATAAGCCGAAATCGACATTCGAGATTGGCGAATCTTCAAAGTCTCAAAAGACTTCAAAGACTTATACAAAAACAAAAATTTTTGAAAATCAATCATGGGTTGCAAAGTCGAAACCATCGGTCGAGGAGAAACGGATGGAAAACATTTTGAAGAATGAAACAAAGGTTTTTGAAACTCAATCATGGGTGGTTAAACCAAAACAACCAGTTGAGGTGGAGAAAATGGAGAATGAGTTAAAGTTTGATTCAAAAGTCTTTAATCCAAATGTTTTAAATATTTTTGGAAAAATGGTTGACAGAAAAGTCAAAGGAGAAAAGGAATTTTATGAATCAAAAGTGGGTGCTAATGATAAACAAGAATTTGAATTTGAACTTGATAGATTTCTTGCAGAGTTTCCCCCGATAAAAAATGAAGTAAAACCAAAAGCTAAAAATGATGTTCCAAATGTCACGTTTAATTTTCCAAAGATTGATGAGAAATGTGATGTAGAGTTTGGAAGTGTCTCAACAGTTAAAAAGCCATGGGTTTCATTGTTTGAATGAATTTGATATGATATTTGCAGGGGCTGCCCAAGTCGATACTATCAAAGTGGATTATGGATAGTGGCGCTTCAAGGCATATGACTGGGACGCTTGCACTTCTCTACGATGTCAAATCTGTAAATGGAAGCTATGTTGGATTTGCCGGGAATCAAGGTGGAAGAATCGTTGGTCAAGGAACGCTGTCAAATGGCGAGATTTCATTCGACAAAGTGAACTACATAATAGAGTTAACAAACAATTTACTCAGTATTTCACAAATCTGTGATAAAGAGTTTAGTGTACATTTTACAAAAACTGAATGTGTGGTTTTGAAACCAGGGTTTAAAATCCCTGATGAGATGGTGTTGTTGCGTGCTCCGCGGGAGTATGATCTTTATTATCTTGATATGAACATCGCAACACCAACAACTCATCAGAAACAGTGTTTTGTGTCAAAGACTAAAGCGACAGAAAAAGATTCAATAATGTGGCATCGTATGATGGGCCACATTCATGTTCGCAAAATGAACTTTTTGGTACATAATGATTTAGTTGATGGTGTAAATTTGAAGAATTTTCACTTAAATGATGATTGTGTAGCGTGTAAGAAAGGAAAGCAGACTCGGAAGTCACACCCATTGAAGATGATGAATACAATCAGGTTACCTCTTGAGAGATTGCACATGGATCTCTTCGGGCCTGTCAACGTAAAGAGCATCAGCGGAGACTTATATTGCTTGGTGGTGACTGATGACTTTACGAGATTTTCGTGGGTAGTGTGCTTGGAACGAAAAGATCAAACTTTTGAGTCTTTGATGGTACTTTTCAAGAAAATGGATACGGTGTATAAACTGCCAATCCGAAGGATTCGTAGCGACAACGGAACGGAATTCAAAAACAACAAGATGTACGAGTTCTGCAACGAGAAGGGAATTCTTCATGAATTCAATGCGCCGTACACACCACAGCAGAATGGCGTAGCTGAACGAAAGAATCGGACCCTGATTGAGACAGCACGTACAATGTTAGCCGATTCCAAGTTACCAATCTTTTTCTGGAGTGAAGCAGTATCAGCAGCTTGTTACACATTGAATAGAGTTCTCACTGTCAAGAAGTATAAAAAGACTTGCTTTGAGCTGTTGCACCGTTATAAGCCGAATCTTGAGTTTTTGGAGCCATTTGGGTCTCCTTGCACTTTTATTGATGAAAACGGTAAATTTAGCGCTAAAGCTAATGAGGGTTTCTTTGTAGGTTACGCTAGCCCACTCAAGAGGGTGTTCGTACCATGCTTGAGTAAGGTGATTCAAGTTCAACATGTGGATTGTCAGAAGCATACTCCATCATCACAACTTCCCGGACAAAGTTTCCTGTTCGACTATGATAAGCTCTGGGAATCGTTTCATCTGCCGGTCGAGCCGAGTGATGAGGAACTAGCTCTTATGTACCTATATCAGCAAACTATGTCAGAGGAGCAAATGACTAGACTGCTTGAAGTTTCTCAACCCACCGTGGGTACTCACGATGATGAAGTAGGACCGAGTGGAATAGCTCACGAACCACCAGAGGAACCAGCTCCATCGTTTGATGAATCTGACGACTCAGAAGCGGAACCCGCTCCGACTTTTGACGAGGATCCAACGGAAGCTGAGGATCAAACCGTTGATCTTGACATATCGAGCTTGGAATCGGAAGTGAATGTGCCTGACAATGCTATGCCACGAACGTTGTTTTATCATCCCTCGGAACAGATTATTGGCGACCTACAAAGTGGTGTCAAAACCCGACATCAAATAGACCGAGCTCTTACATGTTTCTATTCATCTATTGCTGATATGCAGAAAGAAGTCTCATTAAAATGTTTTATTTCGCAGATAGAGCCCAGAACCTACAAAGAGGCATTGACCGAGGATAGCTGGGTGAATGCAATGCAGGAGGAGCTGCAACAGTTCGAAAAGTTGGGAGTCTGGAGACTTGTTGATCTGCCTAAGAATCAAAAGCTAATCAAGACGAAATGGGTTTTTAAATGTAAGCGTGATGACAGAGGTGTCGTGGTGAGAAACAAAGCGCGACTTGTGGTTCAAGGCTTCAGTCCACAGGAAGGAATAGATTATGATGAAGTTTACACGCCGGTTGCAAGACTTGAGGCAATTCGGATTTTTCTAGCCTTTGCGTCGTGGAAAAATTTTAAAGTATATCAACTTGACGTCAAATCTGCCTTTCTTTACGGAACTATCAGAGAAAAAGTGTATGTGGGGCAACCACCGGGGTTCACAGACCCACTGCACAAAAACAAGGTGTTTCTACTGGACAAAGCGTTGTACGGACTTCACCAGGCCCCGAGAGCCTGGTATGAGACGCTTTCGACATACTTGCTGGACAACGGGTTCACAAGAGGGACAGTAGACAGCACTTTGTTCACCAAGGAAGAGGCAGGCCACTTGTTGATTGTGCAGATATATGTTGACGATATCATTTTTGGATCCACCAACGACGACATGTGCAAAGAATTTGAAAATGTAATGAAGAAAAAGTTCGAGATGAGCTCAATGGGAGAGATGAAGTTCTTCCTCGGGCTGCAGGTGGAACAAATGCCCGATGGAATCTTCATTCACCAATCGAAGTATGTGAAGGATGTGCTCGACAAGTTTGACATGACAGATTGCAGTCCTGCATCCACCCCCCTCGCGCAGAATCATGGAATTTGTCCAGACGAGAATGGTGCGAAGATGGACGAGACATTGTACCGATCTATCATTGGCTCTGTAATGTATCTCACGGCTTCCCGTCCAGACATCATGTACCCGACGTGTCTCTGAGCCAGATATCAATCAAATCCAAAGCAGTCACACCTGACCATAGTGAAACGTATTTTACGGTATTTGAAAGGCTGCCCAAGCATCGGCTTGTGGTATCCTCGATCGGGTGACTTTACTCTATCTAGTTTCGCTGATTCTGACTTTGGAAGCTGCAAGCAAAACGCAAAGTCCACCACTGCTGGGTGTCAGTTCTTCGGAACTCGACTCGTTACCTGGCAGTGTAAGAAACAAACCGCAGTAGCGCTCTCTACATGCGAGGCTGAATACGTTTCAGCCTCCAGCTGTTGCTCGTATATCCTTTGGATCCAACAGCAGATGCGAGACTTCGGTTTGCAGTTCTTAGATACTCCGATCTATGTGGACAATGAAGCAGCTATTAATATTACTAAAAATCCGGTTCACCATTCAAAAACAAAACACATTGAAATCCGTCACCACATTATCCGTGATTGTCACGAGAAAAAGTTAATTCGGATTGAATACTTGCACATCGATGATCAGAAAGTGGATTTCTATACTAAACCATTTGACAAAAAGAGATTTTATTATCTTTTAAAATTGAACGGGATGAAAAATCTGCAATCTGGGAGGGTTATTGAATGTGAAGCCGAGTTGGGCGGCGATCTGACGTGAACCTTTGTCGTGTTGTCAATTTTGTTTGTACAGTTTATTTTCTGCTTTTCGTTAAAAACAAAAACACAAAAATATGTTTTTCTTTTTGGGGGGAGTAATTCGCAGAAAAATACAAAAACATGATAAAATCTCAAAAACCAAAAACATTTGAAAAAGTAAAAATGAGTTTGTGTATAAAAGGGAAATGATAGTACATCAGCTAGACAGGTGCAGTACGCTAAAGAATTGTATAGTATAAATGTGTTAAGCAGTCTTGTAAATGATATGCCGATAGGTTTTTACACATTTAGTAGATATGTTCGGGATATAAACATAAATATTACTTGCTTATTTCGTGGGGAACACTACTTGGATATATAGGTAACCCCTGAAATCTCGTTTGAAAGGTCCCTCTTTCTGAGATACTAGGTCTTTATGCTCAGTGATATCTGGGGTATTATCCCGGGACTTCTGCTGAAAGAAATTTCTGACCTAGTCCCCGGAGAATACTTTACGCTGCTTTGAAATATAAGCCTCCCCTCAGCATAAAAAATGATAACACATTGCAAAATGGTTAATCATGTGCTGTTGAAAAGAAGATCCCCAAAGGGGACCCACCAAAAGTCGAAGCCGTCATCTCTCTGCGTATCGAAAGATCGACCTGAGCTCTCACGGCCCTCGCAATTAACCCCTTACAGATATCATCTGTGGTATATTCACCTGTAAGACTGAATATTGGGATCTGGATACGGGAGTATATTCAAGAGGTGGGACACACGTATAAGTTTAAGTCTCTAAAATACTAAATCTGTATCCTGAACAGGTTGAACTTTGTGTGAAAATTTAAAGTGGATCAGTATATCGACAATCATTGCAAACTGTTTAGTGCTTAATATGTCACCTAAGCTTAACGGTACTTGTATCTTGTCGGAAGCTGATATGATCCCTTAACACGCTCACAAAAAGATTGTGTGTATAGTTTTCAGTTTATTCAGTTAAAAATCCAAAAAGATTTTAGTTTATCATTTTTTATTTTCGACAACTGACATTGGGAATCGGAAGATCAAAGCCTTGTGCAGATCATGTCTGTTTTTGATGAGGGTTGGGTAAGCTGGAGATTGCTAAACAGTGATTGGCACATTGTTTGAAAATTGAAAAATGTTTGGAAGTTCAAAATGTTCAAAAGTTCATTTGTTTGAACTATTTTCAGAATGGAATAACTGCGTACTTCATAATTCGATCAACCAAGGTCATTAACTTGGTTTTGGTAGGTCAAGCAGTTGACCAAGGTCATTGACTTGGACTTGGTTGACTGGGTGTGATGGTGTTTAATCAGAGAGTGATAAAAAATCAATTTTTTTTAAATGTGAAGTTTAGTTGTTTGGATTCTTTATATAGTCAAATCTTTATAGAATTGTGAAAGAACCAGATCATCAATTCTGGTCATTTAAAATGTCTATTCTTATAAATGTGTGAGATTTGCAGGTGAAAGTTTCAGATTAAGATCCCGATAGCAGAGTCTTAGGGGGAGTCTGAAGTCGAGTTTGATGCAAAAGGAAGCTTGTTGCTGGAAATCCAGATGTTGAATCCAACAGCACAGAAGATTGATGAAAGGGGGAGCTTGCGAAAGAGAAAGAGAAACTTAGGAAATTGCTGAAGAAGCCTAAGTCTAGAGAAAGAAAGTTCAAGTCATTCTGAAGACCCAAAGATAAGACTTAAGACTCCGGCTGTATCCAAGGGGGAGTTTGTTGATACACGAATGTCTAAAGCCTACGTCTTAGTCTTAGTTGTTCATAGATAGGGTCTAGATGTGTTAATTATGCAAAGTATAGGGGTTGAATATGTAAAAGTGTGGTTGTAATGTTCTGATTTCGTTTATATGGACATGTGTCATATAAGCGAAATCACTTCTAACTGATTTCACTTATATGAACATGTTCATATAAGTGGAATCACCTCCCCTATATATAGTAGTTGTGTTTTCTCATTTGGTATGCGTTCATGTCCTGTGTAGCCGAACTGCTGCTCGACTATTTTCAGAAAGTTTAATGAGAAAACTGTATTTAACTGATACGCATCTGTTTCTACTCATTTCTACTACGTTTTTACTTTGATTCATGCTGATTGTGTATTTCCGCTGCATAATCAGTATGTTCTAGCTCAGATTGACTCACTCGACTGTCAAATACGGTCCTACAAAGTATTTGTAATACTCAAATTTTCATGAATGGATGAACATCGTTTTGATCATGTAGTTGTTTATTACGATTGAATGCAATGATATTAAACCAGTTACACATCATACGCTTCCGCAAAAGAGAGGGTGTGACAGTTTGGTATCAGAGCTTCGATTGTAGTGAACTAGGATTCCTTCTCGAGTCAAGACTACAATCACTAGAGTTCTCTCACGAAAACATTTTTACAAAAAGGTTTTCATTGCATTCACGTAAGCGCCAAGATCCACGAGTCAAACACTTTTCAAAAAGAGACAAGGCAAGGACATTAGTAGGGAATACCCTCAAGATAAGGTGCCAATTAAGGCATAGTCTACACAAGTTAGACTTGCCACAGATAAAATACACTCTTGGTGACCACTAGTACCAACTAGTGTTTTTGTCGTAAATCGACAACTAGAAAAATAACCCCCCAAAAACGAGAGTTATAAGAAACATGATGCATAAAGATGCCTATTTATGCTAAGTAGCATATTTGTTATTGATATACATATATACGAATAAGTGTACGGAAAAAAATATTGACGTGAATACATACAAATAAGTGTACGGAATGAATATTGACGTGAATAAGATACTTTCGACTCCGACTCCTATTATTGTACGTAACTCGCACGATGAAGCTATCAACCTCGCGTTCATTGCAAAGCTCATAGCTAGAGTGATTACCAAACAAGATTCTGAGCTTGCTTCCGTAGGAAATGGCTGCTCTTTCCTCTCGATCGTGAAGGTGCCTGACTACGGTGATGATGACGAGGCAGAGGAGGCAACCTTTGTTGGATCTGAGTTTCTTTTTGATTGTATTTTCGTTTGAAATTAAGATGAGAATGAAAGAGTTGTGCAGCGGAATTAAGATGAAAACAAACTTTGTATACAATCAAACGAGAGTAATACTTTAATCAAACATCTTTACACAATGAATCGAAAGATTGAATTTGTTTCAACAACGATTACAATGATTGATGAATGAATGTAAACTCCCCCTCAGCCAGAGCTCAGTAGTTTGTTCGTGCAAAGAAGACGATATGGTGAAAGAGCTAATAGAACAGTACAAAGTACTGAACTATTTATATGCACTTGCAAACCACTGAGCATCTTAACTGACGTCACCATGAAAGTGACATCTAACCTCCTAACAAACTCTAACCTCTGATCTATACAAACTCTGATATACTAACTACTGCTATTACATTTCTTTACATAAAAGAAACTTAAACAGTTGCTGCATCCTTCCACTGCTGTGAACCCAGCAGTGCCTGTCCGGATCAGCAGTACTTGACTCAAGGCAGTAGATTGAGTCAGCGGAGCTTTGGTCTTCCATCAGTCTTTGACATTGGTCAGTAGATGCAAAGCAGCAGTTGTAGGTCAGCACTTAGTAAGATCAGCAGATAGGAGGTCAGCAGATATAAGACCACTTTCAAGGGGAGAGATTTGCATGAACTAACTGTAATCGTCTGCTTATTCTGGATGCACTGCTCTGATCCAGTTTTGGCTTTAATTATTTGTTCCTCTGATAGGGTTCAATCCCAACAACCTTGAACGAATTCTTAATCACTGGGATGAGATCCCTGCGGCTTATGTGAAGCAAGATTGACGACAAAAAGGAAGATGAAGTATCCATCTTAAAGGTGCCCCTCCAACCACTGGGAATTCTCTTTATTCCTACCTCATTTAATCATCGTGCCTATGTGCGCGTAACGATAACGAGTGTTAGCGCGTGGACTAACTGTAATCGTCTGCTTATTCTGGATCCACTGCTCTGATCCAGTTTTGGCTTTAATTATCTGTTCCTCTGATAGGGTTCAATCCCAACAATCTCCCCCTGGAACAGATAATGCCAAAACTCTTCATTATTTGTGGAATTCTTTAATGCCTCATCAACAGCTCCCTTTTCTGACCTTTAAATTGTAATTCAAAGTCTAGGGCATCTGTATCTTCATCATCCCTGCTAAGTGGAAGATCAAGGAGATCCTGCAAATCTTCAAGACTCAGGCCAAGAGCTTGTTCCCTTGATATTTTCTCCACTTCTCCACCAGACCTGAGCAAAGTCAATACGCAGGTCTGTTTGTCAGTTTCCCACTTTTGTATTTTTGAGCCTGGTGGGTTTCTTGGGAGATGTTTATTTGCAGAAGTATTTGGAGAGGCTGGCCTATTCATGACTGGTTGAGCAGTACTTGCAGTTTGATCCAAACCAAGAGTTTCCATGATCATTTTCTTTATACCCTCTTTTCCAAGGTCTTCACCTTCCATTAACTCTTTGATGGTTTCAGCAATCAGCTGTTTCTGTGGCCTTCTTTTGTAGATGGCAGCACCAACTGGAGCTGTGGATCTCCTGATTTGCAGCTTTGATGGTCTTTTTGAAACCGCTGCTTCAGGATAGTCAGGCTTTTGAGGAACTGTGGGATCTTTCTTTCTTAATTGTTCCAACTTTTTGTAAGTAACCCTGACCACATCTTCTTTCCATCTAGCAACTTGTCTTTTGTTTCCATAATCAGCTGCTACCAGTTCCTCTTTCATTCTCCTCAGCTCTTCCTGTTTGTCAGGTACATTCTTTCTAAACTTTGCCCAGTTAGGAGAAGTGTGAGTGACTTTCCTTTTTATCATGTCTTGAATTCTTGCTGCTTCATTTTCAAGTTCAGGAACAGTCCACTCTTTATACATGTATCTCTCTCCTTTGTACTTCTTGTGAGCCATAATGCTTTCAATGTAGTCTTTCTTCAGAGTTTCAGCAGCTCTTTCAGAAATTTGTTGACTAACATTTTTTGCAAATTGCTGTAGGGATCTGACTTGTGTGAGCAAATATTGACTTCTCTGTGCAATTTCTTTATCAGATTTCCCTTGTGTGTTTTTCTTTGAGATATCCTCTGCTTGCTTGGCCTTGATTTCCAAATATTCATCAACATTTTTAGGCCAGGGATATCCTTTTATTGATGGCAAACTCCTTTTGGCAGGGTCATCCTCAAAGTAAAAAGATTTTATTTCTTCTCTAACAGCTGCTAATTCAAGAGGAAATTGAACACCTGCAGGAGGTAAGGGCTTGTACATTTTAACTGAAGAGAGAGGAACAGGTTTTGGAATTGTGACAAGTGCTAAAGATTTTGAAGATGTTTGTGGTGGTGAATTGTCATCATCTTTGAGAATTAGTCTTCTCCTTTTTGTAGGAGGGACTGATGATGTTTTGGATGGAACAGTGGTGGTAGATGTAGTGGCAGTGGATTGTGATTGACTAACAGCTGTTGAAACAACTGGTGTTTCAACCACTGTTGTCATTACAACAGATGTTATAACAGCTGTTGTCTTCTGTTGTATATCAGTAGGTGTTGTTTTTGGTGGTGATGATGGTAAAGCAGTGGATGTTGTGTGTGTTGAAGTGGTGTGTCTTGATGGAACAACTGTTTGGCAAGCAGTAGTTTTTGTAACTCCTGTTGCATCAGCTGTTTTGTAAGGTGGTTTTTTAGCAGACTTTGAATGTCTGGTTGGAATGGATTTGGGTTGCCTTACTTTTCTAGTAGGCTTCTTCTTTTCCTCAACAGGATTTTCATGATCCTTTGACCCAGAAGTACCCTGATCTGGATGATCCATTATGTCCACCCTGGCTTTCCTTTTGGCCTCTCTATCCCTTTTTACACTTGCAACTGCTTCTGCTAGTGCATTTGTTGTCACATCAATTTTCTTGCTGCCATCTGGCAAAGGGATCTTTTTGGTCATGTTTGAATTTTCTGGTTCAAGATAGAGACCATCCTCTATACCCTTCTTTTTCCACTCCTTAATTTTCTCCCCCTTTTTGGCATTATCTTCTGGGAGTTGATAAATGTAGCGTACGTTTGGAGGAGCAGTGCCAGTGGTGTGCAAGATCTGAGTTTTGAGAGCCTTTAAATCAGCCTGAGTGTTCTTGAACCTTGACTCCATTGCATTTCTCAGCTGTTGTACATGTTTTGTATGTTGCTGATCTGCTAATTGTGCTTGTTGTTGGAGAAAAGATTGAAATAGATTCCAGAGCTCATTTGTAGCAGGTGCCCTTTGTGGAGCAGGTGCTTAAGGTGGAATAGCAGTTGATTGTACCTTTTGTACTTGTAACACCTGTTGTAGCATATCTTTGAGTTCTGCAACAGAGTTATCAAGTTTTTCAATGCGAGCCGTCAATTTCTGATACTTTAAATCATCACCCAAATTAATGGGATCATCTGATTTCCCACTAGCAGTGGTTTTATCAGTAGTTGATGTAGGAAGTATACTCCAAACATTAACCACTGATGCCCCTTTGTCTTGGTACTGGGGTCTTCTTCCTTCAACACTTGACAACCTTTTGATGTTGCCAGTAGGATAAATAAATCCACTGGTGGTTGACAGAGGTGCTATTAAAGGAATTGCCTCCAAGGAAGTCTTATTAATGTAACCACTGTCCAAATGTAACCCAGTGGGTGTAACAATTGTAGTGGCTGCTTCACTTGGATTACCACCAAGAGTTACTTGTAACTCAAGGGGTCTAACCTCCTCAGGTTGTGTTGGTGGGTTAGCAAAGATTGATACAGCAAACCCAGTCAGTGGTTGAGGCATATTCTCATTGATAGGTGATTGAGAAGGACTGGTTAATGCCTGGTTCAAATCAATTGCATCCAACAGTAGTTTAGTTGGTGGGGGAATTGTGGATGTGAAGGGTGGTGTAGAAAGTGGAGTTGCCCCGGGTATTGAGCTGTGGATGATAGAAACGAGTGTTTCCAGAGCATCATGATGTGGAGACCCTATTTGTACAACCTGTTCTTTTTGTGAAGAAGTAGGAGGAGTTGTGGTTATGGGTTGAGATATTTGTACCAACTGCTGTGAGGAAGTAGCAGCAGTGGTTTCTTGTGACATTTGTGTTATCACAGGCAGGAGCTCTGGTATCTCATCCTCCAGAGTTGCCTTTTTGATGGGTTTTGTGCGTTTTTGAGTTTTTCTTTTTGGCTTTTTGGAGATAGTGGGTGTGGGTTTCAAAAGCAGTTGTGCTGCTGCTTTGATCACCTTGAGCAGTGGGCGCAGCAGCAGATACCTGAGGAGCAGTTGTAACTGCTAAAATCTGCTCAGGCACCTCTGCTTGTGTTTTGCAAGGTGCTAACATTCTTGAAAAAGTTTCAGTTGTTAAACTGTTTATTTGAATAGAATCACCTTGGTTTATTACAGCTAAATCATCCTTACTGAATTTCTTTGAAAAATAGTAACTTAAAAACCTTGGAAACTGTAAGAATGATTTTGTTTCAACATTATTAACCAAATCTTTAAAAATTTCCCGAGAATAGTTAAAATTTTCTCCTTGGAGAATTGCATATCCCAGATTTTGAATCTTTAAAGGGATTTCATTGAAAGAAGTGGTTTTGTTTGAAACACATAGTAGGAGGGTATGAAATAAAAATCTGGTTGCAGACGGAAAATAACCTTTTTCTAAGGTAATTTTCTTCATCATTGTGGCTTCATACCCTCTCTCAATGAAGTCAGTTTGTAACTCGTTTTTAGTGAAAGAAATTTTACCTTCCTGATCACCGAGTTGAAAGACCTCTGAAATGGATTGTGGCGTGATTTGGACAACTTTACCCTTAATCGAAGAGTTTATGGTGGTTGCAGTGTCTCCTTGTTTTTCAAGGGTTGCATTTTTCCAGAACTCCCTTTGGGTCGCCAAATAGATTGGTGCATCGGCAGTGAACAAAGTTTTGTACTTTGATTTTGCCATGAGATCAATGATGGAATCAAAAACTTTGGTGGTTCCTGGTTTTATGAGAAGACCTAGGAGATTGTGAGATGGTTTATGTGGAATTTCAGTGGAGATTGCCTTTTGAGAGGCTGTTTTCGATGATGATTTGGATGAGGGTTTTGAGGATGACTTCGATTTTGTCATTTTGAAGATGAATGATCGAAGAAAGTTGGGAAAGATGAGAAGAAAAACTGCTTTGAGAAGAGAATTTTTAAGAATTCAATTCGACAGTAAAACCCTGTTTTGGTGGTGAGTGGGGGATTTTATAGGGAAGAAAGTGAATGCTGAGGTGGCAGCCGTTACAAAAGGTCTGACCAATATGTACTGCCCACGTGACAACCCCTGTTGAAAGTGAAGGACAGTACTTGTGTGATAGGGACAGATGAAGGCAGTGGGATGAAAGCAGTGGATGATTTTCACTATCAGTGGATAGCATATCAGTGGATAAGACACTGCTTTTGAACAACAGAGTTTATCAAAGTAATGAGAGAGCAGGGGTTGACTTTCAACAGTGGACAGACTTTTGAAGGAAGCAGACTTTATGAACAATCAGTGGTTAATGGCAGACTTTTAAGGATTTTAATGAAAAATATCATTTTTAGCTATTTTTAAGGATGGAGTTTTGATTTTCTGAAAACATTTTGTTGCTTTTATTCATAGAAAAACAGGATGTTGCCTGTTATTCCATGTTCAGCATCCCAATTCTAGAGACCAAGCTTTCAAAAGTGGCTGTATCAAGTGCTTTTGTGAGCACATCAGCCAGCTAGTCTTTAGTTGGGACATGATGCAGAGAAATCAAACCTTTTTCATAGCAATCCCTCACAAAGTGATGTCTGATGTCGATGTGTTTGGTTGTTGAATGGGAAACTGGATTTTTGATGATATTTTCTGCTGGCTGACTGTCCAACATGAGTGGTGTCTTCAAGGCAGTGATACCAAAATCCAGTAACTGATTTTGAAGCCATAGGAGTTGGGCTGTACAGCTTGCAGCAGCAATGTATTCAGCTTCAGCAGTGGATGTTGAAACAGCTGCTTGCTTTTTGCTTTGCCATGAGACTAAGCAATCACCTAGAAACTGGCACCCTCCTGATGTGGACTTCCTTGTGGTGTGACATCCAGCAAAGTCACTGTCTGAAAAACCTGAAAGCTTGATGTTCCCATTAGCTGGATACCAGATACCAAGTGTGGGAGCACCTTTTATGTATCTGAAGATCCTTTTTACAGCAATGAGATTTGATTTTCTGGGAGCTGATTGACTTCTTGCACAGACACATGTTGCAAACATGATGTCTGGTCTAGATGCAGTTAGGTACAATAAAGACCCAATCATGCTTCTATAAAGTGTTTGGTCAATCAGCTCATCCTTTTCATCAGACATGACCAGCTTATTTATTGCCATGGGTGTGCTGCATGGTTTACAATCATTCATATCAAATTTGGTTAAAAGTTCTTTAGCATATTTGCTTTGATGAATGAAAGTTCCATTTTTGCAATTGTTGTACTTGGAGACCAAGAAAGCATTGCAGCTCACCCATAGCACTCATTTCAAACTCAGCTGTCATGAGTTCTCTAAACTCTTCACACATTGAGTTACATGTGCTTCCAAAAATAATGTCATCCACATAAATCTGGACAATCATTAAATCCTTCCCTCTCCATTTTAAAAACAGTGTTTTATCAATGGTACCACTTTTGAAACCATTTGAGAGTAGGAAGTTGGAAAGAGTTTCATACCAGGCCCTTAGTGCTTGTTTCAAGCCATACAAGGCTTTGTTTAGCCTGCAGACATGATCTGGATAAAATGGATCCACAAAACCTAGAGGTTGACAAACATATACCTCTTCTTGAATTGTACCATAGAGGAAAGCACTTTTGATATCCATTTGAAACACCTTCATATTGTGGTTGACAGCAAAGGCCAGGAACAGTCTAATGGCTTCCAATCTTGCAACAGGGGCAAATGTTTCATCATAATCAATCCCCTCTTCCTGTCTGTAACCTTGAACCACAAGCCTGGCTTTATTCTTGACAACAATACCCCTTTCATAAGTTTTGTTCTTGAAGACCCACTTTGTGCCAATGGGACTAACCTCTTCTGGTAGTGGTACAAGCTCCCATACTTGTTGTCTTTTAAACTGTTGGAGCTCTTCTTGCATGGCTTCTACCCAGCTGTTGTCTTTCAGTGCCTCTTGGTACTTGACTGGCTGATGGAGTGATAGAAAACCAGCAAAAAGACAAATGTTTTGGGTTTGGCTTCTTGTGAGCACCCCTTCATTTATGTTGCCAATGATTTGATCAGGTGGATGAGATCTCAAGAAGATTAAATCTCCTTGATATGGTATGATGGCATTTGTTGGTGAAGGCTGCAAATGTGTATCATCTGAGCTAACCACTGCTGGGGACTTTGATGATCCAGTAGTGGCTTCAAAAGGTGGTGGTATAGGAGGTAATGAAGTGGACAACTGCTGACTTTTATCCACTGTTTGAGGACTTTTGTCAGCAGTGTTTGAGGATGTGGAAGCAGTGGTTGATGGGCTACTTTTGTCAACAACTATTGAGGTAGCAGTGGTTGAGCTTTGACAACTGTTTTGAACAGCTGGTGCTTTTCCCTTTGTGGCAGACCTTTGAGGGATGATGATTTCATACACATAGTCTGGTGTTGTATCCTCTGATGGACCTACACTGTTAGTCTTGACAGCAGTATTTTCAAAAGTGAATTTTTCAAGATCAAACAGATCTGCAGGGTTTGCTGGGATTTTCATTGATGAGAGTTCATTGAACTTAACATTCAAAGTCTCCTCCACTGCCTTGGTCCGTGTATTGAACACTTTGTAGGCCTTGGCAGTGGTTGAGTATCCCAGATGATAACCACAATAAATTTTGGCTGCAAATTTTGAAATGGAATCTTTTAAGTTCAAAATAAAGCATGGGCAGCCAAACACTTTGAAATATGAGATCAGTGGTTTAATTTTATACAGAATTTCATAGGCAGTCTTTTTGTGCCTGGGGTTTATTAAAACTCTGTTCTGAACATAGCAAGCAGTGTTTACTGCCTCTGCCCAGAAAGTTAATGGCAAACCTGAATCTGCAAGCATGATTCTGGCAGCCTCAATCAGAGTTCTGTTCTTCCTTTCCACTACCCCATTCTGCTCTAGTGTTCTAGGGATGCTGTACTGCCTTACAATCCCTTTCTTCACACAGAAGGCATCCAACTCCCTATTTTTGAATTCTGTGCCATTGTCACTCCTAAAGCTTTTCACTGGAAGGTCAAATTGCTTTTCAACCTGTATTACAAAGTCTTACAAAATGCCTGCAGTTTCATCTTTTGAGTGAAAAAAGAAAGTCCATGTGAACCTAGAAAAGTCATCAACAATAACCAAACAATATCTTTTCTTTTTGAGGCTCATGACTTGAACTGGGCCAAACAAATCCATGTGTAGCATTTGCAAACACTGGGTTGTTTTGGACTCTTCAATGGACTTGTAAGAACTTTTATGTTGTTTTCCTTTTAAACAGGAAATGCAATGTTCAGAACATGAAAACATTTTTTGTGGTAGGCCTCTCACCAAACCATTTTTTGAAATTTCTGTGATTGTCTTAAGATTTATGTGCCCCAGCCTTCTGTGCCAAAGTTTTGTCTCTTTGTTAGAGGCAGCTGAGAACAGACAGGCATCAGCTCTGGGACACTCTTTTGACATGTCAACAACATAAACATTGCCACTTCTTTGAGCAACAAGTTTGGTTTGACCAGTTTTGATTATTGCTTCAATCTTTTTGACCATTTCTGGTCCAACAATCCTACAACAATCTTTTGTGAAGAATGACCCAAATCCCTTGTCACTCATTTGGGACACACTCAGAAGGTTGAATTTTAGATTGTCTATTAGATTGACATTTTCAAATTTTACTTTTCCAGACTGCACTGTACCAGACCCCAGAACTTTCCCTTTACTATTATTCCCAAAGGATATATCACCCCCACCATGGATTTTAAAGTCTTTGAGGAGGGCTTTACATCCTGTCATACGCCTGGAGCCTCCACTATCTACATACCAAAGACTGTCAAAGCATGAAGAAGCTCCCTGCACATGAAGTAAAAAGATTATTTCATTAGGGTCTCCAAAGCCAGCAGGGCTTTGGATGGGGTCTCAACAGTGTCTGGGATGGATGCAGAATGATGGACAGTGGTTAGGTCAGAAGTTTGAACTGTTTTAGGACAGTGTTTCTCTAACCACTGTTGTGGGTCCTGACCAATCATCTGCTGATAACCAAAAGGATGCTTGTTCACTTTGGGTTTAGAGGGCCTTTTGTAGGTCTCATAAACGTGAGGAATCCTTTGGTAAGACTGTTTTTCTCTGCCTTTTCTGAACTGATTGGCAGGGGGTGCATCAGTAACCTGAACATCTCTTTTGACAGATGTTTGGTTCAGCTGTTTTGTAACAGCTGTTTGAACTGGCACAAACAGTGGTTGTTTCTTGGTGAATTTGACAGATGTTGATGATGATGATGGACTCAAGGATGTTTTAGCAATGTACTCATTCTTTTTCACATCAAAGTTTTTGAGATACACACATGCTTGAGTTTTGTGGTTTGTTTTACCACAGACAATGCAACCTTCAGCTGAAACAATGATACTTGTTCTGTTTAAATCATAAGCTTTTAAGTGGAAACAATCTTTTGTTAGATGATTCCTTTTCTCGCAGAATTCACAAAACAAGTTATCAATTTTTTCTTTCTTCTTTCTCTTTTCAGACTCCTTTGCAGCAGAGGTTTTAACCACTGCTGGGATGTACTTGAGAGGTATGACTTTAGCTTTTGGAGCCTTGACACCATCAGTTGATGTAAAGTCCATTGGCTTGAAATTTTCAAGAATGTCACACTCATCAGACCATTTTAGTTTAAACTGGTATTCTTCAAGCTCCTCAAAAGTAGAGGATTCCATTGGTCTGTCAAGTGTGATTTTGTTACCAAGTTTGTCAGTGATTTTCACTTCTTGGCCATTCTTGTTTGTGGGGATGAACTCAGTGGTTACATCAGTGGTTTGAACAGATTTTTCAAAAGCAGTGTTTTCATCATCATGTTTTCTATAGCCAACCCCAAATTTCACATTGCTTTTTCTCTGTTTTTCAAGCATAACCTCATATCCTTTGCAGGATTCCACCCATCTTTCACAAGTAATCTGGGCGGACTCCAACTCCTTTTTGCAAACTTGGTATTTTTCTACCATAGTTTGAAGTTGGGTTTTGGTTATACTTTGCTCTTCTTTTAGACAGTTGTTCTCTTTTTCTTTTTCAGTCAATTTGTTTTTAAGTTCTTTTAAAGACCTTTCAAAATTGACCTCATCAGAAAAGATTTTATCCCGAAGGTTTTCATTCACCTCTTTAATGTTAGCAAAAGCAATTATGCAATTGTCAGAACACAGTTTTTCAAGAACTTGAGGAGATACCTTGGCAGCTGCCATCATTGCACAATCACATTGATGATCTTCCTCATCTTCAGCTTTCACCTTCTTTTCACCAGCCTTTTCTTCCTTCTCTTCTTCTTTGTCCTCTTCGGACCATGGATCTGTCATTGGTTTAATCAGGGAACCTGAACTTTCTCCCAACAGTAGTTCACCAGCCACAGCAGTAACCACTGCTTCAGTCACCTCTTCCACTGTTTCAAAGCTCTGCTATTCCTCCTCAGTTTCAACCCCCTCCAGTATTGACTCTAATGCCATCAAACAAAACTCATCATGAGAAGAATCATTAGAAGCATAGAGTGCAAAATTTTCATCATTAAGGTCTTCAGGCATACTGCTCCAGTCAACAAACCCTTGAGTGAAAAAACTTTGTTGATCTGGTTGTGTTGCTGCTGGAGTAGTGGTTTGAGGTGCAACAGGTTGCACTTGTACTTGTGGAGCAGGGGTTTGAACATATTGGATTTGGGGAACAGTAGTTTGGACATAATGTACTGGCACAGGGGTAGCAGCATAGTGAGCAGTGTTCACTTGAGCTGCTGGGGCATATTGGGCATAGTGCACAGTGTTTTGGTTTTGAGGTCTAGGATTTGAGCTAGGATGAGTAATAATGGGACCAGTAGTTTGACTCCTACATTCCCTAGCGAAATGTCCCAACCTATTACACTTGTAGCACTTGATTTTCGATTTATCCAACCCAACCCTTAGATTCCCATGCAAACCTGGGAATTTTCTCCCTGTTCTTTTGTAGAACTTGCTAGTTCTAACACTTAGCAAAGCCAGTTGGTGCAGGATGTCCATTTCCTCTAAATCAGTGGGATCAAAATGTTGCAAATCATTTAGTTCAAAACTTAAATTGTCTGACATCTGGTTTTCATTTGCAGTGAATGCATAACTAGCAGAGTGAGGATCAGGGTTGTTAAAATTTGTACCTGCAGTTATGTCAATGAAGTGATCATAACCCTGATCCTTACCACTGCTACCAGATTCTTCTTGACCCAGAAGAGCAGTATTACCGAAAGTGTAATCATTGGTAACTTTTCCTGACTCTTGTAACCTCTTTTTCTGGTTCAACTCCCTTTCGTAGGTCAGGAGTCGACCGTGGAGTTGGGTCAAGGTCAGATCCTTGAATTCAGGTGAGTTTCGGGTGACAAAAGCTATGGTGTCCCATTTTTCTGGCAGTGACCTGAGGAACCTGCTATTTTGAGTTGAGTTTGTAAAAGTGGTGTTAACAAGCCTCAGTTCACTGATGAGACAACTGAAACGCTCAAATTGTTGCGTTAGTGATTCGCCTTTAACATAGCAAAATGTTTCATACTGTTGGTTCAGGATTTCCCTATTGTTTTCTATGACTTCTTCAGTTCCCCCAAACTGTTCCTTAAGTGCGTCCCATAACTCTTTGGCACTGTTACAGTGTAACAGTCCAGCATATATCTCATTGGGCAGCGCTGATGCTACGATGCTAAACGCTTTAGCATCTAGTTCGATCTTTTGAAAGTCGGTTTCGGTATAATTTTCAACTGGTTTTGGAACGAACTTTTTAGCATCTTCAGCACTTGGCACTGAAGGAACATGGGGACCATAAATGACAGACTTCCAACAACCTGTGCTTTGTTGAGCGAGGATGTGACCCATCCTCCTCTGCCAGATGTTGTACTCATTTCTTTTTAGCATAGGTGGTTTAAAAAGTGAGCCGATGTTGTTTTTATCATCCTGAGATTGTGACGTCATTCTTGTTGTTTTACAGACACTGAGAAATCAACTTTAATGGTGATTAATCCTTGCTCTGTTTTTCAACGGACGAACAAACGATCAGTATCAACTGTTATGAGCTGAACTATTTACGTCAAAATGATTGTTAAATCAAATTTGACTGTCCAAGCTCTGATACCAATTGTTGGATCTGAGTTTCTTTTTTATTGTATTTTCGTTTGAAATTAAGATGAGAATGAAAGCATTGTGCAACGGAATTAAGATGAAAACAAACTTTGCATACAATCAAACGAGAGTAATACTATAATCAAACATCTTTACACAATGAATCGAAAGATTGAATTTGTTTCAACAACGATTACAATGATTGATGAATGAATGCAAACTCCCCCTCAGCCAGAGCTTAGTAGTTTGTTCGTGCAAAGAAGACGATGTGGTGAAAGAGCTAATAGAACAGTACAAAGTACTGAACTATTTATAGGCACTTGCAAACCACTGAGCATCTTAGCTGACGTCACCATGAAAGTGACATCTAACCTCCTAACAAACTCTAACCTCTGATCTATACAAACTCTGATATACTAACTACTGCTATTACATTTCTTTACATAAAAGACACTTAAACAGCTGCTGTATCCTTCCACTGCTGTGAACCCAGCAGTGCCTGTCCGGGTCAGCAGTACTTGACTCAAGGCAGTAGATTGAGTCAGCAGAGCTTTGGTCTTCCATCAGTCTTTGACATTGGTCAGTAGATGCAAAGCAGCAGTTGTAGGTCAGCACTTAGTAAGATCAGCAGATAGGAGGTCAGCAGATATAAGACCACTTTCAAGGGGAGAGATTTGCATGAACTAACTGTAATCGTCTGCTTATTCTGGATCCACTGCTCTGATCCAGTTTTGGCTTTAATTATCTGTTCCTCTGATAGGGTTCAATCCCAATAACCTTGAACGAATTCTTAATCACTGGGATGAGATCCCTACGGCTTTTGTGAAGCAAGATTGACGACAAAAAGGAAGATGAAGTATCCATCTTAAAGGTGCCCCTCCAACCACTGGGAATTCTCTTTATTCCTACCTCATTTAATCGTCGTGCCTATGTGCGCGTAACGATAATGAGTGTTAGCACATGGACCACTGCATTGGTCCTTTCCATGATAGGGGTATATGGACAGAGTGTCCCCTCCTAGATCGATCATCTGCTTGGACGAGAGAAAATTGGGGTAACTGTGCAAGTCAATTTATTATTACGGGGGCCCACGTAATAACGACTTGTAGTGCACAGAAATCCTGGTGGACTCTGCGGGTCGAGCTAATGAAAACCACACAAAAATAATCTATAGGTGTTCACACCTTCATCTGGTAGAACAATACATAGATCAGTTGTAACACCCCGAAAACGGATTTGGTAATCAAACCACGTTAATAGTAAAGACGGGTAAAATACCGTTAGTGGTAAAATTTACCCGGTAAATATTAGGATTTAAATAATTAATCCTAATAATAAATAAAAAGTGAATAAAAGCTTTTAAGAAATAGAAGCTTAGAAGGCCCGAGTTAACGGGACCTAAAATAAACTTAGTCATAAATATTCCTGAACCCGCTAAGTTAACTAGGAATATTAAACCTAGTTAATAAGTGGGAATATTATTGAAAATAATCAGGTTGTGATCTAATTAACAACTAACCAAACACGAGGGACCAAAGCCGGGTAACTTGAAATGTGAATTATAAACTTAAAAATAAAACACAAAAACACACACACAAGAGTGTGTGCGTGCGTGAGAATGGCCAGGAGAAGCTCTTAGAGAGCTCAAACCCTAATCAACACAATTTCATCAAATTGAAGGGGTAAATCAAGTCCAAATCAAAATCCGAGTATGAATTAGTGATCTCCATTGAAAAAGGAGTCACGAGGTATGTAAATTTCTTGGAAAATCTCTAGTTGAAATTCTGAGCAAACCTAGAGAATTCGAATCTAAGCTTGCATGTATGTTGTTTGGATGAAATTAGGGATGAAACTATGTCTAGTAGTAAACCCTAGCCATGTAATTGTTGAATTGATGTTCATTGTTGTGAATTCATAATCATACACTCATGTGTCAAGTGGGTTTTGATTATGTAGAAAAGATGATAATATAGTTGTGTTAGAAATCATCATAAGTGATAGTAGATGCAAGATACTTGAACAAATTGCAAGTTTGAGTATTTGATCATACATGATAATGGTTGAATCTTGATGTTAATCTTGGTAAAAATGACTAATTATGAACTAGTTAGCAAATGTGTAGAATCATGCCCATTAGGTGTTTGTTACAATGCCTAAATGAGAACTAAGTGTTGATAATGTGCCTAATTGAGTCTTGTGAACTTGATAGTGCAATCATATGTGTTAATTGGTGATTTGACTTTTAAATAGTCAAACCGACCATTAATAAGATCGAATGTTAATTGTGATAGAAAATATGTAAGATGGAATAGTCATAATTAATGATGACTAATATAACCGTCTTACGAATTATGATGATAGTTTGACGCTTGACAAGCTAGGTGGAGGCTTGGAAAGGAAGCGGGTCAAACGAAGCAAGAATGGCGGAAAAGCATAATTCGGATGCAAAGTAAGTATAGCTTACACTAGTCTTAAATTGTGGAATGTTTTCTTGTCAAATAAATTATGAATGAGATATCTAAACAATTGAATTATGATGTTCCGTCGTGTAGTCGAACGGAACAAGAAAATCAAAGATGATAGAAACCATAATAATGGTTAAAAAAAAAGAAGTAAATCGATAAATTGGTCATATTATGTCGAAAGAAATACACGGTTTATATTTAAAATTTCCGTACGGTGTTAAACGGGAAGAGTCATGTAGAGGAGATGATAATAAATATCATTTCGCAAAGTTAAATGGTCATTTCGGCCAAACGGGTCAAAAGGTGTAGACAACACCTTTTGACTATATAGACTAATGATTCTTTTGTCGAGTCATATGCTTACAGGAATAGATATCCAATGGATATTCGCATCGTTCTTAATTAGCGAATATAAAGCAAGGTATTAAAATCGGGTCTATTTGTTGATCCGAGCCAGGTACGCTTATTTATGATGTATGTAAAAGTGCTAATTTGGTCGAATAATTGGTGATAGCCCTTCATTGTAAAAGAAGGACCAAAATCGACCAAAACGCCCTTGTAGGCTAAATTGAACAAACAACTCTTAGAGGTTGTTTGGAAAGGAGTCTTATGATTAAACAAAAGTTTAGAACGAGTACGGGTAGTGAAAGATGTAATTCTTGGGCCAAAAGACTCCATATGAGTCTTTGCCGTAAAATGATAGTTCAAGAAGTATAAATTCGGAACACATAGATATCTACTTTAAATCCAACACACATTTAGGTTGTGATGGAAGAGTACTAGATAAGAGATATAGGTTACAACGCTAGATTAGAATGAAAGCGAAATTGAGCTTAAAAGTGCTTAAAATATCCTTAACGGGTCAAAATAAGTATACTAGTGAAAACGGGTTTAATTTGTGTAATAAACCTATGATTAGAACCTAATATGGTATATCACAATTATTTGATGAAGTGTATGAAATATAGGAATCAAATAAATACGTTTGTTTGATAAAATGCATAACCGGGTCAAAGTTTGGTATAAAGGGTAATAAGCCGAAGACTTAGAAGTCTTGAATTTTATCAAGCCGGATGTCGGATTTTAACTCCATATGATGGAGAATCAAATTACAAACATGTAGGAAGAAACGGTAGGTCAAACGGATAAGCGGTTTGAAAGATACGAAAGATTTCGTGTCAAATTACGGCAAAATGGAAAGGTGGGATGTAGGTGCCACCGTAAATTACGGTGCCACCGTAATTTACGGTGGACCTGAAATGGTTTACGGTGAAACACTCCTGATTTACGATGGAAACAAATCAAAACAAGGACTACCGTAAATTACGGTGTCCACCGTAATTTACGGTGGACCCTGTACAAAAATGTATTTTTGATCAGTTTTGTTTTCCGGACCCGTTTAGATGCGTTTTTAAATACCGTATGACTAAAGCATTTCATGTTTATGAAATGTAGGTACTTTCTGGGATGCCGGAAGACGATCAAGCTCAGCGAAGAACCGAACACGATAAAGATACACGCTTCCGCACATTGCAACGTTGTAGATTTTAATCAACGAATTCGATCACGTTTTGTAGAATAACCTATGATTTGTAAAAGTTTTAATAAACCCGTATTTTTATAGCATGTGTAGTCTTAACTACACATCTAATTGTTGGTATTTACATATAAAATAACTAGGGTGTTACATCAGTGCTTTAGCACGTTATAAAGTAGGAAGCCTGTCTTAGCCTACTTCGTGACAAACACTTCTACCTGTATACGAGACGTTTGAGAAAACAACATTTAAGCAAGTGAAGATGGGTGACATTCAAAAAGAATCAGCGACGTTACACTCTCTATCACCTCTACACGAACAACCCCACCTCTGGGAAAATGTACACCTCAGTAAAGCTAAAGACCTAAGAAAACCAATGTAGCAGGAAATAACTAAAACATGAATGACCAAGGTAATGTAGCCTCGAGTTCATTTTATTACAAACAATAAGCCAAGTTGGCAAGCCTATGTGAAGGCTCAGTAATTGTTTCCTCGCTCATACGTTGATTTTAGATACATGTGAAATTGGGTGATTACATGACGGTTTATGGTGCCATGTACCTCATAGACAATTATGGAATATAGTCTAACCCATCCCATACTCTTAAAAGAAAAGGAATGCCACCCAGACGTGACACAAACACCAGTACATTACCAAGAACAGAAGCTAAGCTTCAAGAACGTATCGTACAGGCAATTGCACGACATGAAGCCCTCCGCTCTCAACACAGCGGTGGCACTACCGAAAATAACCCTCCAACTGGCTGCACCTATAAACAGTTCCTGGACTGCAAGCCATTGATTTTTGATGGCACAGGAGGTGCCGTTGCGTTTGTTCGTTTGACAGAAAAGACTGACTTCGTCCTAAGAATGAGTGACTGTTCGCCCCAACAGCAAGTTACTTTTATCTCAGGGTTATTCTTAGATGGCGCACTCTCCTGGTGGAACATTCATGTTCAGACCCTCGGTACAGGTGCTGTGTATGCACTGAGCTAGGACGAGCTCAAGGAAATGATGGAAAATAGATACTGTTCTAGAGCTGAAATCCAGAAGCTCGAGGTGGAGTTCTAGAACTTGAAAATGGACGGACCAAAGATTCCTGAATACGTCCAACGATTTCACGACTTGTCTAGGGTCGTCCTGTACTTAGTCAAGCCAGAATTCAAGAGAATTGAACGATTCATTTGGGGACTTGCACCTCAGATCAGGAGCTTGGTTAGTACCTCAAGGCCTCCAACTATCACAGAGGCTATCGATTTAAGCGTTACGCTTAGTGAAGAAGCTTTACGTGCGGGAAAATTTTCAAAATCTGAGGATAACAAGAAAGAGACTCATGTGGAGTCATCGGGAAATTAGAAAAGGAAGCCTTCGAACCTAAAGGTGGGCACACAAGTCGGCTATGGAAGCTCTAAAGCAAACAAAAGAAAGAAAGTGAAACCGCCGCATGGCAGGAAAACTGATGGAGTCACTAATAAGGCCGGTGGTAAGATTTACTCGGGGACTAAGCCGAGGCGCGGGGAATGCACTTTTCACCATGAAGGTCGATGTCTGAGGCCTAAGTGCGGGAAGTGTGGAAAAGAAGGGCACAGCAAGGACGCCTGTTGGGCGAAGGACCCAGATGGAAGAAATAAGAGAATACCATGTTGCTACAGATGTGGTGAAGCAGGGCACTTTAGGAAAGATTGCCCTGGGAAGAAGCAAGCAAGGAAGGGTTTTCACGATCGAAACTCGTGAAGCACGCCATGATCCAGATGCGGTTACGGGTACGTTCCCTATTAACCAACCTTATGCATCCATTTTTTATTAATACTGGCATCAACTTTAACCTTGCATACTTAGAACTTAAGAATCTGCTTGGCCTAGTTTCGAGTAAAATAGACGTCCCGTATTCTTTAGAAATGGGCATATAGAAGGATAATTTAAGCAGACGAAGCGAATAAGGATTGTATTTAAGAATTCAGAAGGCCGAAACCCTCTGTTACCATTAACTTGAGAAGTCATAATATGATAGTCAGCATGGATTGGAAATCCAAGCATAAAGCCTGAAAACATCCCCGTATGCAAGAAATTCCAGAAGCCTTTTCTAAAGACTTGCCATGAACGCCCCTCCACAGCGCCAAGAGGAGCTTAGGGTAAATCTCGTGCCGGGAGCGGCACCAGTGCCGAATGACACCTTAACGGCTAGCTTCGTCCGCGAATCATGAGCTTCTGATATAACTGCAAGAGCTGCCAGACAGAAGGAATCAAAGACGTGACATCCTTAGTTAAGGACATGAGAAGGAAATTGACAGTTTCCGTTTTGCATAAATTCCAAAGAATTGAGAATCAGAATCCTTTGCCAAGGACTGATAACATGAACAGACAAATCGTCAGGTTATAGTTGCCACTCAAAGACCAACTTGAGGGCAAGATGTCCTCCACTGTGAATACAAGGAGGAAATAGCCCTAAAACGACCTTTAGGACTCGCTTCGAACATTACGAGTTCCTTGTCGTACCATTTGGCTTAACACATGCATCGACAATATTCATGGACCTCATGAATCGAACGTGTAAGCCATACCTGGATAAATCATGAATATACTTATTGACTACATTCTTATATGGCCAACAACCAAGGAAGGTCGTGGGCAACAGCTGCAAATTACCTTGCAACTTTTAGAGAAAGAACAATTATGTGCTATGATGAAGAAAAACGGATTTCGATTCGCAAAGCGAGAACTTTAAGATATATAGTGGATAAAAACGAGATTCATGCCAACCTTGCAACCAAGATCTAAGGAGCTAGAGTGGCAATTATATGACGCTTCTCGACAAAGTCTCGATTGTACGTCGATGCAATGAGACCACAACATTGCATACGCGGCACATTGATTAAGGAATCATAAGAAGAAACCTTGAGCTAGATACAGTAATTGTGCGCCGCAAAACTTGACGTCACTACCTGAAAGAAAACGCTGCACGATCTTTACTGATCACAAGGGTTGCAGCACGTCGTTGATCATAAAAACTTGAATATTAACGTAGATGGACTAAGCTACTGAACGATGCAGACTGTATGAAAACAATACGCGCTTGTGTGATAAACCTTGATGAATAGTTGGAACACTCACTTGCCCTTAGTGGAGTCTTCCTACAACAGTATTTATCACACCGCCGTCCAAATCGCTTCGTGTGAAGCTTTAAAACATAACAAGTCGATCCCCGGAGACCGGAGATAAACAATCTACTGGCCTGAGTTGGTCAGGAAAAATCTGAGGTGGGAACATACAGATATGTAATCATATCAAATACAGAAAGATTGCGCCGATGAGCGGCGAAAATCATAAGGATTTAAGACAAGAAGTATGACTAGAATGAGACCCTCGCCTAGAGAAGGCATAGTGTGATTTGGAAAACAAAAAGGGTGAATCCCCGGTGTAGGGATCAGAACTATTGCGCATAAGACGAAACTTCCAGAAAAGAGATCAGTAGTGATCGCGACACATTCCATGTGTCTAGAGGAGTCTGACTCAAGGAACAGTCATTGTTCCCACAAATAAGATTCATGTCAATGACAAACGACAAGAAATACTATAGAAACCTGTTAAGGTTTTGGACCAAGAGTCCACAATACTATAGAAACCTGTTAAGGTTACGGACCAAAGAGTCCATAAGATACATAAAAGACATGATTGATTTACTTGAGTACAATAGAATTCATAACATGACCCAGAATTACATGGGAACTTGAAGACAAATCATGAATCTAAGTGACCATATTTGATTTACAACTCCCCTGCGACCGATGGCATTGCTGCAATTTCGGGACGAAATTCTTTAAACGGGGGGAGACTGTGACAACCGTCACTTTTCCGTACATTCCGTACACTAATTGAACAGTAATCTGTGCATAAATAATTGTGCATGATCTAGTTTACAAGACAAATGAATTATTGATTACTGTTATATACATACAATGGCATTTCATGATACAAGACTTTATTCGTTGCTACATGCAACACGAGATAGTTCTAATGATACACAGAACAGAATTCGCACCGTTACCAGACAAATAAATTTCTGAATTCCATGCAAGTGAATTCATGCGCGTTTTATAATACAAGAATTACTTTATGATAGCGTTGCGTCAAAAATATTAGTAAACTCACACGTAAGACACATTGTGTCAACATTTCTGCAGAAAGCAGTTAGACAATAGAATTGGAGCCTAGGTGTAGGTCCAATGACAAGAGTACATTAAAACCCAAGAGTACATACAAGGGTTTATATGAATATTTTCCGGAAGCTAAAATACGCACTAAAAAGCACCCGAAACGCACTTTAAGTGCTGAATTTTATATAATTCAGCAAAATTCAGCAATATGACAAGATTGTAGCATGCAAAAATATGACAAATTGATCCAGAATACTTCCCTGAGTACTGGGAATTGAGAGTGTCACAAAATAATACTTAAAAGACACTAAACGGTGCAATTTAGCACTTTAACGGAACGGTATCTAACCGAACAACCGGACATTACCCGGAACACCAAAATTTTGCTAGAAGCATTGTCTTAATGGTTCTGAGCTAGTTATGGTTCCAGAACACCATAACACCCTTAAAACATAATAACATATTTAATCCCTAAACTCTATACTTGAAAGCCTACTAGAGATTGGAAGTTACACATTACCCCCACCCCTTTTTACATGGTGGACGGTCACCATAAGTGTGGCCCCACCAAATATTTGCCTAAATCTTATCAAATCCTACATAATCTATCTTGGATTCATATTGATACACTTAGATTTGGCAAATTTAATTTAGATCTTGCATAGTACTAATTGGTGGATCTTATGGGATGTTGTTAGATATTGGTGAAACTTGGAAGATTTAAAGTAAGATATGGTCTAGTACTTGAGGATACACAAGACCTAATGGACAATGAAACTAGTTGGTTATAAGAAATGATGAAGCTCACTTAATCACCCACCTTACATACACCACTCACCCCTTCCCCTTGCCCTTGCTATCGGCCGAAGACCACCACACCCACCATCACCACCTTCAAGTCTCTTTCATACAATCCATCTACATCCAAAGGTGCTAGAGATCATACAAGCAAGTTTGGTGTGTTCGGAAGCTCAAGGACCTCTTTCATCTTCTTTTATCCATCACTTTTATACTCTTGAACTCCCCTAGCCTTGTGCTGGTGGTAAGTGTCTTAGATCTTCATTCTCTTCATGTTGTTGATGGTTAATAGTTAAAAGAATGGTGAAATCTTAAGAAACACTAAGAACATAAACAAAGTCTTGAAACATAAACTAACAAAGTGATGAAGAATGGTTAAATTGATGAAGAAACCATGATATTCTTGTGTTATGATACTTGTTGAATGTTGTTTGCTAGTAGAAATGTTATGGTTCATCACATGGTCTTGCTAGATCATGTTTAAAAACATGAACTAGCAAGATGAGAAAGCAAGAATGTTGAGGATGATGGAATCATCCACACATAAACTATGAACTTGATTAAATAGGTGTTTTCTTGAAAAATAAAGATCAAAGTAAGTTCTAATATTGTAGATCTAAAGATCCATTAGTGGTTTTTCGAAAGAACCAAGTGAAAAGTATGAGTTTTGTCAAACTTGGATCTTACATAAACTTAACACATTTTTAGTGGATAAACAAGGGTATGAACACTTGTGTAATAAGAAAATTTCACAAAGGAATATTTTTAGAAAATATGACTAGAAGTTGTGAATATTCAAACTCGTTAAAAATGAAGTCTTTAAGGAACTAATCATATTTTTAAAGGTAACAAGACTTACAAAGTATGCTAGTAAGTTACTACATACTTTTATAAACTTTCAAGCTCATAAGTTTATAGTTTATGCTTGTTTTTTACTAGTTTGGTAAATAAAGATGGTATGTTGTTGATTGTTGATGATATTTTAAAAGAAAATAAACATATGTTTTGAAAACATGGGAAACCTCAATTTTTAGGGGAAACTCTGCCAACATTTTTATAAATTTTGACATTTAGAAAAATATAAGTTTTGAGAAACTTATTCCCTAAAAATGTGTCTAAAAACATTTACCAAGGTTTCCCTAATTTTTGTATTAAGAAATGATGATTTCTTCAAGAATAAAATTGATACTAAGTATGTATATTTTTGAGAAAAATATATATATTTATTGATCACCAAATTTTGTGCTAAGTGTATGTAGTATGTATTATACTTGATAGTGTATTAGGACTTGAAAATACACTAAATACTCCTAAGGAGTGAAGACAAATACAAGATACTTATATTTATTTTTGAGAAATAATATAAGTAAGACACATAGTTAAAAATATAAATTATTTTAAACACAAGAACACATACACAAAAGATAGTGACTTGTACTTGTGCGAAACAAGTCTAGTGACTAACGTTAATAAACACGTTTAGGTCACGACTCTAGATAAGCAGATCCGGTGAAGTTTACGACGCAGGAACGCAAAGTTGTGAGTTCATGCTCCCCCATTTCTTTAACTGTCTTTGGTTTTATAACTCTCGGGGGTGAAATACATGTTACAAATAATACAATGTTTATAAATGGTATGATAACAAGAAGCACTCTTGGTGAGAACGAGTACCAAGTATGATGCGATTTGAGAATACAAAATACAAGATGCACTCTTGGTGAGAACGAGTACCAAGTATGATGCGTTTTAAGAGATGCCTAGGAAATACTAGATCATGTGAGCACAGACATAATACTAAAAATGCCATAAAGTGTTGGTGAAAGTTAGTTCCAAGCCATTAAAAACATTCACTAATTAGGGACGAGGGTTAGATCTAACGGGTATGGCCGAACCCCACTCAAGGTCACAACTAGTACCTAGTAGTGCTTCGGAGTCCCAGTCGAGGTTAATCAACGCAGTCGAGGGAAATCAACACAGTCGAGGGTAATCGACACAGTCAAGGGAAATTGACACAGTCGAGGTTAATCAACACAGTCGAGGAAAATCGACAAAGGTAGGAGTCATTACGAGTGCTCCCTATGAGCCATTATGAATGCTCCCTAGGAGTCATAACAAGTACTCCCCATGTCCTCATATGCCTTAATGTCTCTCAAAGATTGACAAGAACAATTTATTGGTACAAGATTTGTACCAAAAGAATACGTTATTGGTACAAGAATTGTATCACAAGAATACTTTATTTTACAAGAATACGTTATTTCACAAGAATACTTTATTTACACAAGATGCATACCATGTTTCATACAAGGTATGCAAAACGCATGAACTCGCTCAACTTTTGTTGATGTTTTTCCAAAATTACATGTATTTCAGGTGACAGGATGGATCTTGGGCGCGGGTGTCGTAACTAGAAGTAGACTTCAAGTTTAGATGTCATCCACTTTTGTTGAATCGTAACCTAGACGAAGGTTGTGTTTTAAAACTTAAATAACAAGTATTTGTAATACTCAAATTTTCAGGAATGGATGAACATCGTTTTGATCATGTAGTTGTTTATTACGATTGAATGCAATGATATTAAACCAGTCACACATCATACGCTTCCGCAAAACACAGGGTGTGACACAATAGAACAATTATAAGGTATAAGTACTATTGTCAAGATTCATACCATTAACAACGTCGTTCTGTGCCCGGTTGGTGTTGATATTGAAGACTCTTGTTGGAGTTGTGGTTGTTGTTGGAGCTTCTGCTGTTGGTGCTGTAGCTGCTGGTGCAGCGGTCACTGGGGCTGCAGGTAGCGTCGACGGTGCTAGAAGTGCTAGTATGCCTTGATGTCACGGCCCTATGAGGTAGTGGCGGGTGAAGTGACAGAAACAGTTGCAATTTGTACAAAAGCGGCAGTTGGCTCCAACTTGGTGGTGATAAGTACATTTGTTACATAGGGGGAGAGTTCCAGTTTAGGCTCGCCTTGGGTAAAGTGCAACTGCTTGGAGAGGTTCGGGCTTAGGCAGTGCAGTTGCTGAACAATTTAGGCTCGAGCTTTTCCTCTTGCGGCTAGGCTGGGCGGTGTCTTGTGGCAGGGCGTCGTCGTCGGATGATTCGGCGGTAGCTGAGTTAACCATCTTGGTGGAATCCTTGGAGAAGAATCTAGCGAAGATTCACTTACTGTTGATCTCTGTAGATGCACTATGTCTGTAGCTTCCGTCTGTACTTAGTCTATAGTTTGTCATAGTTGTCGTTATGGTATAGTTTTTTTGCTATATTATCGAATCAGGGCCGAAACGAAAAATAACAAGTTTTGTATAGGCCATCCGATCGGATGGCCATCCGGATGGTTCTCCCTGGTTTAGTCCGCCTATAAATAGGAGACTTGGGTCACATTTGTAAATAATTTTTTGATTGTCTCTGAGGCGGAGCTCTTGTCAATTCTCACCGGATCTTTGTACATTTGCACATCTTTAATGAGAATGGAAGCTTTAGACGTTGAATTCGTTGTTGATCTTACTTCTACATTGTATATGGATTCCACACTACTACAGTAATCACTGATCCGACCTGAGTTGTTCAATCTAAAACCAAACTACCGGTCCTCACAAGTGGTATTAGAGCTTGGAGGTCGGATTCGGAGAGGATCTACAGCGATTTCATAGAGAGTTGACTGATTTCAGCCGATTTCACCGGAGATTTAATCTGATTCTTCATCTACCTCTCTGTTTTTATCTTTGTTCACCTTTTCTCATCTCAAACAGCTAAAAATCTAAGTGTATAGTCTACATACTTTCAAAGGATAGAGGTATAAGTATAAAATAAAGTAAGACAAGATGAAGAAAAAAACTAAACAATTATGGGAATTAGTATAGTCTACTTCCATTCAAAGTGTAAGAATGTGTAATTATTTGATAATCAAAGAAAGAAAATAGGCTCCATGATATTGTCCATTAAAAATATGTACACCTAAAATATCATATCCCTATTTTTCCCACCTTACTTTGCCTCCACATCTTTTGTGTGTGTGTGTTTTTGTCACAGGGCATGAGAAATATACTATAATTTCTTCTCTCTTTCTTTCTAAAGACTATTCAATAGAATGAGAAATACACTATAGTTTCTTCTCTCTTTCCAACTAAAGACTTTTCAATAGAAGACCTTCCTGACAAATCACATGGATGCATTGATAAGTCCAAGAACCTGATTAGCTAAATTGGAATGGTATCTGGTAACGCCATATGGGATACATACCACACATGTCACATCCTACCATTTTACTCACTACAAAAAAAAAAAAAAAAAAAAAAATTGGACATTTTTCATAATACTGTTTTTTAATTTTTTTAAAGTAATGACCTTTTTTGGAATATAACTTTTATGCATTTTCTTAAAAACTGGGAGACTTATGTTTTTAGATATTAAGGATGTATTTTAGTGGAATATCTTGTCAAGTGTCATTCACATAAAATCACCTAGTATTTTCTTTCATCTATGAATATAAAAAATAACCTTTTTATAAAAATGTTTTTATATTTAACACAACATTCAGTGATTTGTCAAGAAATTCCAATAGGTTGTGCCTAGTTGCTTAGTTGTCATTCATTTGCGTATGCACTCTTTTATCATTCTCGATGTAAAGACTTAACTTAAGTGATGGGGTGTTAATGGAATAGCCCAACATAAAGAGTTATAAGTGAAAAATACAATAAAACCAAAAGGCAAAACTAGACAATTAGAATTAGTATAGTGGACTTCCTTTCAAAATGTAAGCATATGTAATTATTTGATAATCAAATAAATAAAACAGGATCCATGACTTTGTCTGTCAATAAATAAATACAACGTCGTTCTGTGCCCGGTTGGTGTTGATAATGAAGACTCTTGTTGGAGCTGTGGTTGTTGTTGGAGCTTCTGCTGTTGGTTCTGCAGCTGCTGGTGCAGTGGTCGCTGGGGCTGCAGGTAGCGTCGACGGTGCTAGAAGTGCTAGTATGTCTTGATATCACGGCCCTATGAGGTAGGGGCTGGTGAAGTGACCAAAACAATTGCAATTTGTGCAATAGCGGCAGTTGGCTCCAACTTGGTGGTGATAAGTACATTTGTTACATAGGGGGAGAGTTCCAATTTAGGTTCGCCTTGGGTAAAGTGCAAATGATTGGAGAGGTTCGGGCTTAGGCAGTGCAGTTGCTGAACAATTTAGGCTCGAGCTTTTCCTCTTGCAGCTAGGCTGGGCGGTGTCTTGTAGCAGGGCGTCGTCGTCGGATGATTCGGCGGTAGCTGAGCTAACCTTCTTGGTGGAATCCTTATAGAAGAATCTAACCAAGATTCACTTGCCGTTGATCTCTGTAGTTGCACTATGTCTGTAGCTTCCGTCTGTACTTAGTCTATAGTTTGTCATAGTTGTCGTTATGGTATAGTTTTTTTGCTATATTATCAAATCAGAGCCGAAACGAAAAATAACAAGTTTTGTATAGGCCATCCGATCGGATGGCCATCCGGATGGTTCTCCCTGGTTTAGTCCGCCTATAAATAGGAGACTTGGGTCACATTTGTAAATAATTTTTTGATTGTCTCTGAGGCGGAGCTCTTGTCAATTCTCACCGGATCTTTGTACATTTGCACATCTTTAATGAGAATGGAAGCTTTAGACGTTGAATTCGTTGTTGATCTTACTTCTACATTGTATATGGATTCCACACTACTACAGTAATCACTGATCTGACCTGAGTTGTTCAATCTAAAACCAAACTACCGGTCCTCACAAGTGGTATTAGAGCTTGGAGGTCGGATTCGGAGAGGATCTACAGCGATTTCATAGAGAGTTGACTGATTTCAGCCGATTTCACTGGAGATTTAATCTGATTCTTCATCTAGTTTTTATCTTTGTTCACCTTTTCTCATCTCAAACATCTAAAAATCTAAGTGTAGAGTCTACATACTTTCAAAGGATAGAGGTATAAGTATAAAATAAAGTAAGACAAGATGAGGAAAAAAACTAAACAATTATGGGAATTAGTATAGTCTACTTCCTTTCAAAGTGTAAGAATGTGTAATTATTTGATAATCAAAGAAAGAAAATAGGCTCCATGATATTGTCCATTAAAAATATGTACACCTAAAATATCATATCCCTATTTTTCGCACCTTACTTTGCCTCCACATCTTTTGTGTGTGTGTGTTTTTGTCACAGGGCATGAGAAATATACTATAATTTCTTCTCTCTTTCTTTCTAAAGACTATTCAATAGAATGGGAAATACACTATAGTTTCTTCTCTCTTTCCAACTAAAGACTTTTCAATAGAAGACCTTCCTGACAAATCACATGGATGCATTGATAAGTCCAAGAACCTGATTAGCTAAATTGGAATGGTATCCGGTAACGCCATATGGGATACATATCACACATGTCACATCCTACCATTTTACACACTACAAAAAAAATTGGACATTTTTCATAATACTGTTTTTAATTTTTTTAAAGTAATGACCTTTTTTGGAATATAACTTTTATGCATTTTCTTAAAAACTGGGAGACTTATGTTTTTAGATATTAAGGATGTATTTTAGTGGAAGATCTTGTCAAGTTTCATTCACATAAAATCACCAAGTATTTTCTTTCATCTACGAATATAAAAAATAACCTTTTTATAAAAATGTTTTTATATTTAACACAACATTCAGTGATTTGTCAAGAAATTCCAATAGGTTGTGCCTAGTTGCTTATTTGTCATTCATTAGCGTATGCACTCTTTTATCATTCTGGATGTAAAGACTTAACTTAAGTGGTGGGGTGTTAATGGAATAGCCCAACATAAAGAGTTATAAGTGAAAAATACAATAAAACCAAAAGGCAAATCTAGACAATTAGAATTAGTATAGTGGACTTCCTTTCAAAATGTAAGCATATGTAATTATTTGATAATCAAAGAAATAAAACCGGATCCATGACTTTGTCTATCAATAAATAAATACAACGTCGTTCTGTGCCCGGTTGGTGTTGATATTGAAGACTCTTGTTGGAGCTGTGGTTGTTGTTGGAGCTTCTGTTGTTGGTGCTGCAGCTGCTGGTGCAGCGGTCGCTGAGGCTGCAGGTAGCGTCGATGGTGCTAGAAGTGCTAGTATGCCTTGATGTCACATCCCTATGAGGTAGTGGCTGGTGAAGAGACCGAAACAGTTGCAATTTGTGCAATAGCGGCAGTTGGCTCCAACTTGGTGGTGATAAGTACATTTGTTACATAGGGGGAGAGTTCCAGTTTAGGCTCGCCTTGGGTAAAGTGCAACTGCTTGGAGAGGTTCGGGCTTAGGTAGTGCAGTTGCTGAACAATTTAGGCTCGAGCTTTTCCTCTTGCGGCTAGGCTGGGCGGTGTCTTGTGGCAGGGCGTCGTCGTCGGATGATTCGGCGGTAGCCGAGTTAACCTTCTTGGTGGAATCCTTGGAGAAGAATCTAGCCAAGATTCACTTGCCGTTGATCTCTGTATATGCACTTTGTCTGTAGCTTTCGTCTGTACTTAGTCTATAGTTTGTCATAGTTGTCGTTATGGTATAGTTTTTTTGCTATATTATCGAATCAGGGCCGAAACGAAAAATAACAAGTTTTGTATAGGCCATCCGATCGGATGGCCATCCGGATCGTTCTCCCTGATTTAGCCCGCCTATAAATAGGAGACTTGGGTCACATTTGTAAATAATTTTTTGGTTGTCTCTGAGGCGGAGCTCTTGTCAATTCTCACCGGATCTTTGTACATTTGCACATCTTTAATGAGAATGGAAGCTTTAAACGTTGAATTCGTTGTTGATCTTACTTCTAAACTGTATATGGATTCCACACTACTACAGTAATCACTGATCCGACCTGAGTTGTTCAATCTAAAACCAAACTACCGGTCCTCACAAGTGGTATTAGAGCTTGGAGGTCGGATCCGGAGAGGATCTACAGCGATTTCATAGAGATTTGACTGATTTCAGCCGATTTCACTGGAGATTTCATCTGATTCTTCATCTACTTCTCTGTTTTTATCTTTATTCACCTTTTCTCATCTCAAACAGCTAAAAATCTAAGTGTATAATCTACTTCCTTTCAAAGGATAGAAGTATAAGTATAAAATAAAGTAAGACAAGATAAAGAAAAAAACTAAACAATTATGGGAATTAGTATAGTCTACTTCCTTTCAAAGTGTAAGAATGTGTAATTATTTGATAATCAAAGAAAGAAAATAGGCTCCATCATATTGTCCATTAAAAATATGTACACCTAAAATATCATATCCCTTTTTTTCGCACCTTACTTTGCCTCCACATCTTTTTTGTGTGTGTGTTTTTGTCACAGGGCATGAGAAATATACTATAATTTCTTCTCTCTTTCTTTCTAAAGACTATTCAATAAAATGGGAAATACACTATAGTTTTTCTCTCTTTCCTACTAAAGACTTTTCAATAGAAGACCTGCCTGACAAATCACATGGATGCATTGATAAGTCCAAGAAACTGATTAGCTAAATTGGAATGGTATCTGGTAACGCCATATGGGATACATACCACACATGTCACATCCTACCATTTTACACACTACAAAAAAAAATTGGACATTTTTCATAATACTGTTTTTAATTTTTTTAAAGTAATGACCTTTTTTGGAATATAACTTTTATGCATTTTCCTAAAAACTGTGAGACTTATGTTTTTAGATATTAAGGATGTATTTTACCGGAAGATCTTGTCAAGTGTCATTCACATAAAATCACCTAGTATTTTCTTTCATCTACGAATATAAAAAATAACCTTTTTATAAAAATGTTTTTATATTTAACACAACATTCAGTGATTTGTCAAGAAATTCCAATAGGTTGTGCCTTGTTGCTTATTTGTCATTCATTTGTGTATGCACTCTTTTATCATTCTCGATGTAAAGACTTAACTTAAGTGATGGGGTGTTAATGGAATAGCCCAACATAAAGAGTTATAAGTGAAAAATACAATAAAACCAAAAGGCAAAACTAGACAATTAGAATTAGTATAGTGGACTTCCTTTCAAAATGTAAGCATATGTAATTATTTGATAATCAAATAAATAAAACAGGATCCATGACTTTGTCTATCAATAAATAATTACAACAAAGATAGCTTTTCCATTTTCTTTGTACCTTAACTCCACTTTTTGTTAATTTTAGTCCCTTGGAAATACGGTATAAATTCTTCTCTTTTTCCATCTAAAGACTTTTCATCTCGGACTTTTAAACCAAAGATTTTTCCTTATAAGTCACGTCCATTCAATGATACATCCAGGAACATGTCTAGCTAAAAACGAATGGCATCTGGTAACGGCATATGGGATAGCAATACACAAGTTACATCCTACAATTTTACTCACTACAACTAAAAAAACCCGACATTTTTCATAATATGACGACTTACATTTTTATATATTAACGAAAACTTCTTCTTCTTCTTCACTATTCTAACAATAGTCTCACATAGTCGAAATTCTTTTTCAAAATCTCACTCTTCACTCTAATAAGAAATATTTTAATCATTTTTTTGCTCTTAGTTTAGATATCATACCGACATGTGGTTGATGTCAAAATTTCACGGGAACGCTACGATTTGGACGCACATATAATAATGTTATGATGTGTGGATGCCTCGGTTATGACCTATTTGGTCACTTCGAGTTATAATGGTAAAAATACATATCATGTCGGATTATATTATATTCTAAAGATTTTTGTAACATTTTCATCAACTCCATATGGTAATAAAATTTTCTTTTATGGATATCTATAAGTTTCAATCATTTTCAATCATAGTAACATATACCAATTTGTTAAGGTTTTCTCTGTCAGATATTTTTTTTAACTAGAAATGTGACATGCGTGATCCGGCGGGTGAGAACCTGAAAACAATAATATTTACATTAACTTAGTTTGAGGAGTTATCCCATCCTTTGTAGCTCTTACAATAATTGAAATAATCGTAGCTCTACCTCAATTGTGTTTGAATTGTCAAGTGATAAAGATGTAGCTAGTTAGTCAAGACATTCTTGATCAAGAGGATATTAAAGAAACTTAAAAAAACATATAAAAAACAAGTAATAGTAAAAAGAATAGAAGGCATAATAAACCACCACCAGAAGTTCTAACTCGAGTAGTTAGGATTTTGGTGGGGCGTATCTGCTAGTAAGCCAAAGCTAACTTTCTTGTCAGTGGTGTGTGCGTAGCACAATATATTTTACTGATATTTTAAGACCATTTTACGCATTAGTCAAGTTTTGTATTTATAAAACAAGATATTGTACTAACACTAAACACACACTTGGGCAAATGCACCCATGGTGAGCGTAGTATAGTGTTGATAAGATACCGAGGTCGTTCAAGGACACAAGAGCTTTTAGTACCGGTTTATCATCAACATCTAATTGATCTAAATTTTTGAGAAAAGTTTTGAAACATAAAAATAAAACAAAAAAATGAAAAGATAAATAAAAATGAAAAACAAATAGACAAGATAGAATCAGTTGGATCCAACTCATCTTTAATGTATCCTTTGATGATTTTAGCACTTTCGGACTTTTTAAGAGATTCTCTTAGTTATAGTAGTAGGCCTCTCTTTTGAAGGTGACGTTACCCTCAACCCAGTGGTTTGAGTCAGCAGGGATACAATCCTAAAGGGTCGGAATATTGAAAGACAATTAAGTAAGTTAGTAATGCGAAAAGTGGTAGGCCCCTCTTTTGAAGGTGACGTTACCCTCAGCTAAGTGGTTTAAGTCAGCAAGGATACAATCCCAAGAAGCCGGTTTCAAATATTAATAGTAGTTTACATATGAGGGGTTCAAGCTATTCGCACCCCCGCCATCCAATACCGTTGGGCATTGAAGGAGGTCCTAGTAAGCTTGAACCAAGTCCTCGCAGGATCTATACACTGAACGAGACAAGAACTTTACCAAACCATCCTCCTAACCCCCTTCCAGGTAGTTAACGCACTTTATATAGACCATAAAGACACGAATGATGACATCATTTACTTTATATAGACAGTAAAGTAATCTCAAGACATCATGAGGAAATGGTAAATAAAATTAACTTTCAACATAAGAAACTAATTATTAAAGTTGTTAATACAAACCCAATTAAAAATTGCCGAAAGATTAAAATCAAAAGTAATACATTAAAAACTTGTCTTCACCAAATGAAGTAAGAGGCTTAGCCAAACATGGCCTTTGATTGACAAGAACTCTTACGATCAATCTTGGATCCCGAAACTACTACACACTCTAAAGATGGATGATGGATGATGGTGGTGGGTGTTGGTCTTGTAGTGGGGGTGGAGTGGTGGTAAAGTGGGAGAGTAGTGGTTTGCCAAGGGATGCCTTTCAAGTTAACCATGCACCCCCTTTTATAGCCAGAACAAAGCCCTAGTCACGGCCCCGTGTCCAGCCAACACGGCCCGTAGCCATCATCTTCTCTTCCTTCATTAATTACAATTGTCAGCAGAGGGCCCCACACGACCCCATGTCTCCTGGGCACGGCCCCGTGATCAACTCTTTGCTTTACTATCAAGATTCTACGTATCTTAGCGTTGACCACGCCCCATGTAGAACTGGGCACGGCCTTGTGGTGGGCGTAGAAGCTTCTGCAGATTTGTCTTGTTGTGCAAGCTCCTGACCACGCCCCATGCCCAGCTGGGTACGGCCCCGTGGTCAGGATCTATTTCCTTGTTTTTGCTTTGGGGATGCTGCCGAGGGGTTGGGCATGTCATGTTTGTTCCTTCTTTTCATATTTATGTTGCTTTTGGCTGCTTATTTTCTCCTTTTGTTCTTTTAAGCTCGTTTAGTCCTGTAAATTCAAAAGGATGAAAGAAACGTGCTTTTTCCAACAGTAGTACTAAAAAGGGTTAGTTTTATGCCTCATTTGATGTAATTTATATGTTGCATTTTGCACACATCAAATACCCCCACACATGAATCTTTACTTGTCCTCAAGCAAAACTCTTTAATATGTGGCTTACACACCCAAATGGAAGAGGTAGAGAAGAAGTTTTGGGGCTTATCTTGAGTGTTGGGAATCCAAGATCTTTATTAAGTTTTATTTTTATTTTATTTACAATGCTATTCGTCATGATTTATTTAGAACAACTTATAAGAAAAAATATTTATTTGGGCACTCAACACTCGGGCGAAAAGGTGTATTTTTGTGAAGCACTCGATACCGTCATGAAATTTACTTCTACCATATGCTTGCCAAGCGATCAAACCTCCTCCTTTTTAACTATAAACCTTTGTAAATATCAAGAGGACTTAGGGAAGGGTTAGGCTTGGGCTAAGGATAGGTGGGTTTTGGTTAGTGGTTAGTAAAAATGGCGAAAAGCGTAAAAGGCGTCGGTTGTCGTAAAACTTTTTGTTTTTGTGACATTTATTCAAACTAAACATATTCAAACAAGATTTCTTTGAGGAACTTGTTTGTTTATTGAAAGACCTTTTTTTTTCATGTCACAAGATAACCGAGCTTTGTACTAAAACAAAGGGGTTTGAAAAAAAAGATTTTCGTGGGTGATGGGTGTTTGTTTTTTGGGTATTGAAACGAAAAGGTTTAGGCTCAAAGGGGTTAATTAGGGGGATTTTGGGTAGTGGTGTAAAAAAGAGAAAAATAATGGTTTTCAAAGAAAAATGGGTTAGTCCTAATGCCTCCATCATTTACTTACTTGGGTTTAAGTTGGTAAGGACCGGGAATGTATCGTCCTGGCAAGTTCTAGAGTCGTAAGAACCAAGCGGCTATTCACACAAGAAACGAAAATGAGCATTTAGTTTAAAGATGTATGCAAGTATGCTCAATAAAGGCTCAAAACATACTTATTGTGGGAATGGGTTTATAATGTGATCAAGTATATATAATCATAGTTTAAATAGATTTGTCATGCCTGGTTCTTTTTATCACAACGCTATCTGTTGTAAATTTATAAAAATATAACTTTTTAGAACTTGTTATTCCCGAATTAAACCAAGATAAGTAAAGAAAAAATGAAAAAAATTTTGAAAAAAATTCGGTGTGATTAGTGGTTCCAATAGAGTTTTGTGTAAGGATTGTTATTAGGACTTACAAGATTCAAAGTTTTAGCATCCCCCACACTTAAATTACACATTGTCCTCAATGTGTCCTAAAAATAAGTTTTTAGGTTGATTCGAATGTGTAAAAGGTGTTGAAAAACAAGGTTTTTGTGTTACTGGGCACCTGGCCACGGGCACATGCTGGCTGGGCACGGCCCCGTGGTCAGAGTGAGAGTAACAAAACATACAGAAACTGGCCACGGGGCATGCCTGGTGGCCATGACCCGTGGTGGGTTGGTTTCAGAAAGCACAGCAGGTCAGGGGGTGGACACGAGGGCGTGGTCACTGACCACGGCCCCGTGGTAGCAGTCTGCAATTTATGATTCACAGGTTTTTAGCTTATGATTCGGGTTTCCAGGCATATGTAGCACCAATGCTTAGTGCACTCAAGTCTCCTGTGTACCTGTTTTGCTAAACACTACACCAAACATAACATAATACCAACATCCTAGTTTACCAAAGTTTAACATCCATCACCACAAACATAAAAAAAAGAAAATGCAGAAAATAAAAATTGTCTAGGAAAGTAAATTGTTTAACCATGGCACGCATGCCAGAAATTGTTCATAGAGTGGAAAGGGTTAACCTGAAAAACCGTATCTATCACCACACCATACAACCTCCGTCGCCTCCGCTCAGTCCATATCCTCATCATTATCGCCTTCCTCATCACCATACACCATATGATTCCGGATGTACGTGATACCATCTTGCATAGCGGAGACGGTTCACTCCACTGCTCCGATCCGGGTAAAGGCGTTGCTAGCCATGTTGTATGTATTTCGGGTACATAGTAGGTTTACCTACAAAAGATCATTTAAACTTTGAAAATTAGGAAACATCCTCCTTGAGAGGAGGAACCCGTATGGTAGCCTTGATGTTGAGTAGGAGGACGGGTTGGGTCAGCATGTAGGACTATGGCTTCTTTCGAGTTCCACACGTTTCCTTGGGAGTTTTGGAAGTTGACCGACCCGTCACCCATTTCTTGGATGATCCCCATTGAGCGGCATTGGGCTATATCTACCTTCCCGAACCTTGGACCCCTATGGAATGATTTTGGTATGCTTTGGACATAGGTCTTGAAGATGCGGTAGATCCATCCCCCGAAAAATATTGGTGTCGAGGAGGAGGCCAACTGGTTTAGATGCATGTTTCAGAGTAGTAGGTGGGTGACATCCAGAGGCACGCGGTTGTGGATGCAATAAAGGAAAGTAAGACCACGGAGGTTCACCACTCCAGAGCTATCACACCTTTGACATAGGGAGTTGCTAAGGACCCGGTGGATGTAGCGGTAGAGGTGGTCCCGCAACTGAGAGCTCTTTGCGACGCTTGGATCATACGACCCTTCTCCAATTTGAGCCCATGCCGTTTGGCATGTCGTTTGGGAGTTCACGGAGACCACCCGTGTACTCCTCTTCAACTGATTCATCCTCGGTGAATAAACCCACATTCACCCCAAATTAGGCTATGGAGATAGAAAGTAACTCCCCAGCACATCGGAACTGAACTCCTTCTTCGTCAAACGGCTCGGCTTTAGATTTGAACTTGAAAGAACTGTAAAACTCCATGTTATATTCATAATCTGAATGGAGTTTTGTGCCAAGAGCCACCCGGAGTGGTTTCGTGACTAGCGTGTTGTACCAGTCCTGTTGCCCCACGGCTTCTTGAGTTTCATGACATGCTTGTTTCGGTGCTTCTTCTGGCCTAGTTTGGAGTATGTCATAGCGAGCTTGTTACTCCCATTCTGATTGTTTGAACTTTAAAAACTTGCTGGTCATTTCTGCAAAAGAGAACCACAAAACAAAAAAAAATGTTACAATAAAATTTTGGAAAAAACAGAAAACAGGGAGCTGGACACAGCCCCGTGGCCACTAGCCACACACCGTGTTCAGCAAGTTCCCCTGGCCACGCCCCCATGCTTGCTGACCACGCCCCGTGGTCAGGCTTCTGTTACTTCAAATTTTCATTTTTCGTCCAATTTCGAAAACTTGAAAATTTTTGGTTGAGTAGGGGCGGTTTTCCGTGAAAATGAAACCCCAAGTGTCGTTTTTCCAAAAACAAACCGTTTACCCCCATCAACTTTAACTTTTTCGGTTCAAAAACAATGGTTTATAGTTTTTGCTTGACATCGGACAAATCTATGAACAATAATGGTTGATATACTTCCTATAACATTCATCTAAACAAATACTACTAGATCTAAACAAAAATTTGAGGTTTGGTTCGGTTCAAGTTCAAGTACCCTAGATTTTCCCCAAATTTTCGGTGTTAAACTACATGCAAATGATGTGTGCTGATGATGATGTGTGCAAATGCAACATATAAATTTTTGTAAGAAGCTGCTGCTTCGTAAGAAGCTGCTGCTTCGTAAGAAGCTGCTGCTTCGTAAGAAGCTGCTGCTTCGTAAGAAGCTGGCTTCGTAAGAAGGGACCAGTTTTGTGTGAGAAATCCTCGTTTCGCGTGTCGGATATTCGTTCGGTGCGTTTTGTTGCGTTAATTATGTCGAATACTTTAAGTATTTTAGCATGGTATTAAGTGTCGCGTTAAGTTGGGTACTAGAGTGATAAATCGAGTTGTGCGAGTGAGCGTTTGAGAGCTTTAAATGAGTATCACCACATAGATAATGATATATAACTAAGAATATATATATATATATATAGGGAGAGGATCATGAGAAAACTACATCTAAATGAGAAAACTAGAAAACTAACTAAAAAGCGTAAAAAAAGCTAAAAAGCATACCAAATTTTTTTTTACAATTTTTTATAAAAAAATCGCTAGTTTTTATGCCTGGAAAAAAATTTTCAAAAATAAAAAACAACAAAAGTTTTTTGTTGTACTGCACATGTGCAATATATGTGCATTATATGTGTACTACACATGTGCACTATATCCGTAATAGTTCACATGTGTAATACAACAAAAAAAATGATTTTTATTTTTTTTTTTGAAATTTTTTTTCCATGCATAAAAACTATCGATTTTTTATAAAAATAAAAAAATTTGGTATGTTTTTTGGTTTTCTCATTTAAACTAGTTTTCTCATGATCCATCCCCTATATATATAGGGAGAGGATTATGAGAAAACTACATATAAATGAGAAAACTAGAAAACTAACTAAAAAAACCTTAAAAAAAGCTAAAAAAACATAAAAAAAATTGCTAGTTTTTATATATAAAAAAATTCAAAAAAAAATAAAAATTTGTTGTACTGCACATGTGCATTATATGTGTACTACACATGTGCACTATATCCGTAATAGTGCACATACGGAATACAACAAAAAATTTTTTTTTTTTTTTTGAAAATTTTTTTCCATGCATAAAAACCATCGATTTTTTTATAATAATTTAAAAAAAAAATTCGGTATGTTTTTTTAGGCTTTTTTAGTTAGTTTTTTAGTTTTCTCATTTAAACTAGTTTTCTCATGATCTATCCCCTATATATATATATATATATATATATATAGGGGAGGTTTCATTGTGAAACACTAAAAAAGTGGGGAACAAGGGAACACTCTTAAAAATTATACTTAACATGTTAAAAAAAGGTTTTTTCTAAATTTTTTTTGGCGCTTTTTCTTATAAATACAAGTAGAAACATTTCTAATAAAAAATCAAAAACTAAAAATATAAAAAATGTTTAAAAAACAGTTATATCTTATAGAATTAACTTAACATGTTAAAAATCGATTTTTTTTTAAATTTCAGCGCTTTTCTTTATAAAAAGGAGGAGAAACTAGTCGAATAAAAAAATAATTTTTCTAAACAAAAATTTTTAGCCTTTTTTAATTTTTTTTTAATATTTTTAGTTTTTGATTTTTTTTTATTAAAAATGATTCTAAAAGTATATATAAGGAGAAGCGCCGAAAAAGATGTTTAAAAAATTAATTTTTAACATGTTAAGTTAAATTTTTAAAAGTGTTCCCCGGTTCCCCACTTTTTTAGTGTTTCTCAATGAAACTTACACTATATATATATATATATATATATATATAGGGGATGGTTCAATTGAAAACCACTTTTATTGTGAAAACTCGAAAACTAACTAAAAAAAGCCTAAAAAACACCCAAAATTTTTTTTCAATTTTTTTATAAAAATCACTGGTTTTAATATATGAAAAAAAACTTTTTTTCATAAAAAAAAATTTGTAGTACACATATACATGTGTAGTATTACACATGCGCACTACAAAAAAAAAAATTTTTGAAATTTTTTTTATATAAAAAAAAAACCTGCGAAAATTATTATGCAAAAAAAATATATATATATATATTTTTGTATGTTTTTTTGGCTTTTTTAATTAGTTTTCGAGTTTTCACAATAACTAGTGGTTTTCATTTGAACATTCCCCTATTAGTAAAATACTATTTCATTTATAACTCATATATATATATATATATAGGGGAAGGTTCATTTGAGAAAAAATTTAATGTGAGAAGAAAAAGAAGAAAGGGCATATTAGTAAAATACTATTTCATTTATAACTCATATCATTAATTTTTCTCTCTTTAATTAATTAGTCAACTAATCATTAATTATCCTACATATAATCTTCAAAACCTACACATATCAAAATTTTCCTACATATACCCTACACATTGTAGAATTTTATCCTACACTGTCGAAATTTATCTTACATACCTCGAAATATATCCTACACAACTCGTAATTTATTATACACAACTAGTAATTTATTCTACACTTTAAATTAATTTGTTTTTTTAATTTGGAAAAGGTATATATTTTGAAAAGGAGTTACAAATTTAATTTAGTTAATCATTAAAGGGGAAGAATACAAATTAATGATCTATGTAAGTTTACCAATATACCCTTATATTAAAATTAAATGCAAATATTAAATGAAGTAAAATGAAGCATTTTTATTGGTTAAAACTTCTTCTTTTTTCTTCTTAAAAAAATTCTTCCCATTTGAACCCTCCACTACATATATATATATATATATATATATATATATATATATATATATATATATATATATATATATATATATATATAGGGGATGGATCATGAGAAAACTAGTTTAAATGAGAAAACCAAAAAAGCCTAAAAAAAACCTAAAAACATACCAAATTTTTTTATTTTTTTTTACAAGTTTTTTTAAAAAATCGCTACTTTTTATCTATGAAAACAAAATTCAAAAAAAACATGTGCACTAATACATAAAGCTTAACCCACCCCCCACCGACACCCCCCAAAAACCTAAACCCCCCCCCCCACCCCCACCCCCCAAAAACCTAAATTCACCCTCCCACCAAAAGCCTAACCACCCCCACCCCCCAAAAACCTAAACCCCCCACCCCCCACCCTCCCGAAAACCTAAAACTAAACCCTAAACATAAACCCGAAAAAACCCTAAACCCCCCCACCCCCCAAAAACCTAAACCCCCCTCCCCCCCCCCCCCACACCCAAAAACCTAATCCTAATCCTAAACCTCCAAAAAAACTAACCCTAAAAGCTAAACTAGACTCAAAAAGCTAATTTTAAGCATGTAATGCAATAAAAAAACCTAAACCCCCCACCCCCACCCCCACCCCCCAAAAACCTAAACCCCCCTCCCCCCCACACCCAAAAACCTAATCCTAATCCTAAACCTCCAAAAAAACTAACCCTAAAAGCTAAACTAGACTCAAAAAGCTAATTTTAAGCATGTAATGCAATTGTAGTACATGTTATATTGCACATGTGCACTACTATAATAATAGTATTGAAAACAAGACGACACCATAAATCTTTTTTTATGTCATAAAAATATGCTCGAATATACTTGAATGAAAGATACAAAAATTTGTGATCTTATGGTGCCATTTTTGTTTTAAAATGATAACGTATGGAGAAATGGGAAATGTTTGAAAAGTTATATATTTTTTTTCCAATTTTACCCCTCCTTCATTAAAAGTCCCCCCCCCCCCTTCATTAAAAGTCTCCCCCCTCCTTTTTAGTGCTTTTTTGGTTTTCTCATTTATATCTAGTTTTCTCATGATCCTCTCCCTATATATATATATATATATATGTAACCGCGTTTTGAGTTTGCGTTGAGTCGCGAGAGCGAGCAAGTAGTTAAGATACGCACGTGATGTAGTAGTGTAAGCCTAAGCATTATAAGCGTAAGCATTGTGAAGTGCGATATAGCGTGCTAAAATAAGCGATGTAATGCGAAAATATGCGATGTAGCGTAGTAAGCGATATAGTTTGCTTTATGATCTGAATCTCGGTGCTAGGCGTAGCGAGAGTAAGGAGCGCGAAAGTGCGTGTTGTTACAGTGTCCCATGCTTTAGGAAATTTATTCCCAAAATTTATTCGAAACCAAGACTGTGAGAATTGACATGAATCGGTAGCGATAAAAGCGTTAGGGTAAGCTGAGGATGAACGAACGATCGATCGAGGATTGATGAGTGAGAGCGTCTCAGTGGCTAAGGAATAGTAACTCACGAATTGACGATCCAAAATGTTTTAGGTTTTCAAAAAGTTTTTTCGAGTCATTACAAAAAGATTTTTAAGGAAAAACCTGATTTATGAAAATGTTCTTATGACGTGGTGTTAAACCGAGTCGATGTTTAAACCAGCATTGTAAGAAAAGTTTTGTTTGTCCAAAGATTTTAATTTAAATTGAATTAAAAAATATTTCAGAAAATTTTCCATTTATTTCCAAAACAAATAAGTTTCATTTATTTTCAAAACATGCGGTAACAAATAGGTTTTAACAGTATCAAAAGTTCAATTAGAGTCGAACCCCACATGGCATCTTTCAACGAAAGTTTGTTAATATGGCTAAAACACTTAAATATAGGAAGTACCAGTGACGTATCCATCATGTTTTAGCCATATTTCCTCCAACCCGTGGAGTGATGTCATGTGTGTCTACATGATATGGTAGGTTTTAGTATCCTCAGTCCAAACGGTAAATAGTTGGGCAAAGTTCGAAAGAAAGATCGGGTAGACTGAGCGGTGAAGTTGATTGCAAACTTAGTTAGCGGTAAGAGCATGCGCGAATGGTTCAGCGATTTGAAATATCGAAGCGACGTAAATGCTAGGTGTGATAAGTGTAACAACCCTCGGTAAAACCAAAACCCTCATAATATTCCGACTCTCTAAATATACTATAAAATGTCTCAATATGTTTTATATTATACCCCGTACGCGAAAACCGAGCCCAAATTATGTTATAATTTATAAAAATAAAATAAAAAATGTGAAATATAAGTTGAGGCGGGCCGCCTAGAACCACCCCAACATATCAAGCGGGCCGAATTAGGACCAGAGTTTGACTCCGCTGACTTCTTTAGTTAATGCGGGCCGCTTGAACTTAAGCTTATGTTAACGCGGGCCGCGCGGACTCGTGATACGCGGATGCATCCGGTGCTGACACGTGTCGCAATCGTGTCAAACCTACTCAACGACTCAGCTAACCTATTGCGTTGACTTATGTTGACGCGGGCCGCTTCACTGTTCCCTGTCTTTGACGCGGGCCGCGTGAGGATCAGATTACACAACTATAAATAGCAGACATCAGTTTTCGATTTCCGTCGCTCACATTTCATTCTCAATCTCGAATTCTGAAGTTATAAGCATAATATTTTGGGTATTATACCCCTAATTAGCGAGGTTCTGCTCCATTGTAAGTATTATAACCCCGGTTTTATAATAGTTACGCTGCCCGATTGATTTAGGGTTCCGTAACAACTGTCGTGGTTCTGCCCGACGTAGTTGTTGGAATGCCGTCTCGGGGAGGGTATTATTAATAATTTCAAAGGGTTATGGTACTAACCAATGTACATTTGTATAAATTATAGATTATACCCAGGAAACCCTTACGAAAAGCCTAAGACAGCAAAGTGAGCAATCTCCTTTTTGTTAACAGTTTTTACAAAACCTTAAATGTTTTACAATGTGATTAAGCAGTATGTGAGTCTTTGTAATTCTTCCATTACTGCCGGTATTTGGGGTTTTGTATACAAAATTATTACTTGCGAGTAATAAGTCGGGACGACAGTACGTTATCATTGGACAACGAGTTAGCCAATGCGTAATATGACCCACAAGTCAAGGATTGACAGTACTGATTGAGTAATTGGGTAGAAATAAACAATGTGATCACCCTCAATACTGTGTTAATTGATAAAATGTTTCTTGATTAAACTGAGATTCACTCACCAGTATTTCCTGCTGACAAAATATTTTTAAAACATGTTTCAAGGTAACACAATGTGAAAGCCAACTGGGATAAAGCCAGCTCGAGAGCACTGAAGGCTTGGAAAATAAGTGGCTATAAAAGTTATCTAAGAAACAATGTTTTAAATTAAATAAAATAGGGTTTGTCCCTATAAATGTATTGTAATAAGAAACTTGGGTTTTGCCCATGTATTTATTAATATCAAGCATGGTGGTTTTACTCTGATAATCATTTCCTAACTACGGTCCTGATGTAAATTCCGCTGCGAGTTTAAATAAAACTGATACCACCACACTCTGAGTTCACGTCCGCCCGTTCCCGGGGATCAGGGATCGGGGGTTGTGACAAAAGGTGGTATCAGAGCCTAGCTGATGCGTGCGAAGTGTTACTTATTTTAGGTGTATATTTTAAGCCCTTTTTAACACTTATTTTAGCCAAGTTTTAAATTTATAAAACAGGATATTTCACTAACACTAAACACACATATGGGCAAGTGCACCCATCGTTGAGTGTAGTATAGCGTTGGTAAGATACCGAGGTCGTCCAAGGACACAAGAGCTTTTAGTACCGGTTTATCCTCAACGTCTAACCAAAATAAAAGTTTAGAAAAATGTTTTAAACTAAGGAAAATTAAAAACTAACTAAAATGCTGAAAATAAAAATAAAAGAAAAACAGATAGACAAGATGAATCACTTGGTTCCGACTCGTATCTAGTATAACCTTTGATTATTTCCGCACCTTTGCACATAATTAAGAGATTATCTTAGTTATTGTAGTAGGCCCCTCTTTTGAAGGTGACGTTACCCTCACCCCAGTAGTTTGAGTCAGCAGGGATACAATCCTAAAAGGGTGGATTATTGGAAGATAATGAATTAAGTTATTAATGCAGTATTGTGGTAGGCCCCGCTTTTGGCGGTGACGTTACCCTCGGCTAAGTAGTCTGAGTCAGCAGGGATACAGTCCTAAATAGCCGGGTTATAGTATTAATAGTAGTTAACTTATGAGGGGATCAAAGAGTTTGGGCCCCCGCCATCCAATACCGTGAAGTATTGAAGGAGGTCCTACTAAATTTGACCCAGGTCCATTGCAGGACCTCTAAACGCTGAACAATGGCAAGACCTTTACCAAACCGTTCCCTTAACCCCCGACCAGGTAGCCAACATATCTCCATATAGACCGTGGAGATATGAATGGTGAAAATCCTTTATTTTATATAGACAGTAAAATAATGCCAAGACACCACGGACAAACGATAAGGAAAGATCACCTTCAACATAAGTAACTAGTTATTAAAGTCATTAATACAAAACCAAATAAAAAGTGCAAAAGATTAGAAATAAAAAGTATTATACTAGACACTTTGTCTTCACCAAGTGATGTAAGAGACTTAGGCAAACATGGCCTTGATTGTCAAGAACTCTTACGATCAATCTTGGATCCCGAGACGACTCACACACTCTACGATGGACAATGGATGATGGTGGTGGATGATGGTGTTGTGATGGTGGTGGGTGGTGGATGAAGTGTGAGAGAGGTGGTGTGCCAAGGGATGAGATGAAATGAATCCAAGCACTCCTATTTATAGGCTGAACAGAGAGCTGGGCACGGCCCCGTGTCCGCTGGGCACGGCCCCGTGTCCGTCTGACTATCTCTCTCCTCATTAATTGTAATTCGCAATTACAATAAATGCGCCTGCTGTACTTTCGACACGCCCCCGTGTCCGCTGAGCACGGCCCGTGGTGGGCAATAGAAGCTTCTATAGGTTTGTCTTTTCTGCTGCTTCTTGGGCACGGCCCCGTGCTGGCTGAGCACGGGGCGTGTTCAGTCTTCTGATTTCTCTACTTTGCTTTGGAAGGTGCCGTTGAGGGGTCGGGCGGTCCACTAATATTCCTTTTCTTGTATTTATGTTGGATTTAGCTGTCTTTTTGCTTCTTTTGCGTTTTTGAGCTCATTTAATCCTGAAGATACAAAAGGAAGACAAAAACACTCTTTTTCCAATATTAGTACTTAAAAAGGGTTAGTTTTATGCCTCATTTGATGTAATTTATATGTTGCATTTTACATACATCAAATACCCCACACTTGAACTTTTGCTTGTCCTCAAGCAAAACTCTTTAATATGTGCCTTGCACTCCCAAATGGAATAGGTAGAAGAGAAGGTTTTGGGCTTGTCGTAGAGTGTCGGGATTTCCAAGATCTTTTTGGGTTTTATTTTTATTTATTTACACTCCTTTTCGTAATGATTTATTTAGAACTTTTCATAAAAGAAATTACTTATTTGGGCATAACATGCCTTTTTAAAATTCTATTTATATACAAGTTCACATACCTCACGGGGAAATCACTCATACTCGGCCGAAGGTGTATTTTTAGTGAATCACTCGAGAGCGGCATGGAACTTATTCCTACCATAGGCTTGCCAAGAAATCAATCCTCCTCCTTTTTAACTTTTATACCTTTGTAGATATCAAAAGGACTTTGTGGGTTAAGGGTTAGGCTAGGGTTAAAGGTAGGTGGTTGGGTTAGTGGTTAGTGGAAAAAGGGCTAAAAGCGTAACAAGTGTCGGTTTTCGTATTTTTGCAACTTTTTATTTTGATGAAGCTTTTATTCAAACTAAGTTATTTTTTATTAACTTGTTTGTTTATTTTCTTTTTGCTTCATCATTATCACACATTTTTTTTTTTACGAAGAACCGAACTTGTTACTAAAATAAAGGGTTAAAAATGAAAAAGGTTTTGGTGGGTAAAAGGGTTTTTTGTTTGGGTGATGAAACGAAAAGGTTTAGGCTCAAAGGGGCTAACTAGGGGGGTTTTTGGGTAGGTGGTAAAAGAAAAAGAAAAATAATGGTGTAGAAATAAAAAGGGTTAGTCCTAATGCCTCCATCATTTACTTACTCGGGTTTAAGTTGATAAGGACCGGGAATGTATTGTCATGGCAAGTTCTAGAGTCGTAAGAACCAAGCGGCTATTCACACAAGAAACGAAAAATGAGCATTTAGTCAAATGATATGCAATTGTGTGCTCAATAAAGGCTCAAAACTCACTTTTGTGGGAATGGGTTTTTATGTGATCAAGTATATATAATCAAATTTTAAATAAGTTTGCTATGCCTTTTCATAATTTTCTTATGTTGGTTCTTTTTATCACTACGCTATCGGTTGTAAATTTGTAAAAATATAACCTTTTTGAGAACTTGAATTTTCCGAGTTAAACCTAGACAAGTAAAAAAATGAAATTTTTGAAAAAAATTTGGGGTGATTAACGGTTCCAATAGAGTTTTGTGTAAGGCTTGTATTTAGGACTTGCAAAATTCAAGGTTTTAGCATCCCCCCCACACTTAAATTACACATTGTCCTCAATGTGTCCCAAAAATAAATTTTTAGGTTGATTAGATGTGTAAAATAGTGTTTAAAAAGCAAAAATTTGTGTTACTGGGCACTGAACACGGCCCTGTGTTGTCCGGGCACGGCCTCGTGTTCAAGTGCCAGTAACAGAATTAAAACAAGAGAAACAGAAGCCTGGACACGGGGGCGTGTTGGGTGAACACGGCCCGTGTCCAGTTACCTGAACTGGGCGTTTTCTGCAGGGTGCTCAGCACGGGGCCGTGTTGGTTGGGCACGGCCCGTGTTGAACCATCTGAAATGGTGAGAATTGTCGGGTTGCCTTGTTCTTGTGCATGGGTTCATTTTTCTCATTCCCCTTTTCATCCTTTACTATCATGAGTGTATTTTATTCATTACAAACCATCCAAACCTTAAAACCATCATTTCATTTCATCATAGAGAGAACTTACATAGTCCTAAATTAAGATAAAATTAAAACTTAACTAAATAGGTCAGCAGGTGCACGAGGTTATCATAAGAAGTTCTACTTATTTTAAGAAAATTTCGAGAATAGTTTCCCGATATAGTAGGACTTTTAGCCGAATGATTTCTTCCCTAAATGTTATTTAAAGCCATTCTTCGATTTCCCTAGGAAGGAAGAATGCGGCTTCATTTTCCTCCGCAGCTGGTGGTTGAGGGGGAACATTCACCGGGAATCCTTGCACCACTCTTCGCTGAGGTTCTTGGTGCATGGAGTACCATTCGGCTGGAATGACAACTTCGGGTACCATGTTCCACGCCCTTTGGGTTATTATAGGTACCAAAGGCGGGGAGGCGAGAAGGTTCAACCTCTGGTGCAAGAGGTTTACTTCATGGAGACAGCCCTCCAGCCCCACTGTAAGATGGTTGATACGGTCGACCAATGCTTCCTCCACTCCCGTCATTTCGTCAATAGCCTCTCTTAGAGCGTAAACATAGTTTACAAGAGAGTCTTCCGCTGTTGAAGATCTCATCCCTTGTCGGTTACTTCTTGAAGATGATCCGCTTGTTCTGCTTGCCATTTTCTGCGAAGGGAACCGAAGAAAGCTAAATTTTTACAAAACAGATCCTCGGACACGGCCCCGTGCTCACTGAGCACGGCCTCGTGTTCATTTGTCTGCAGGATTTTATGCTAGGGAGTCTTGGAGTTTTAAATTATTCTCATGATTTTTTAGCTAGTTTTTAGGCTTAGATAATTTAAAATAAAGTTATAAAACTAACTTTAAACAAGAATCCTTAGCAAATAATCTTACAAACTTCACATAGAGGGTTGGAATCAAGAGATTTCCAAGCTTCCATGGAGGAAATTTTGAAAAATTTTAAAGAGGAGGAAATGAGTAAAAGTGGAAGGGACAAGAGGGTCTTTGGGAACCTTCTTTTAGCACTTACCTACGATGGTATGAGTGAAAATCCCAGGAATCTCTGTCTTTTGAAGTGGTAAAAATGAGCAGGATTCAGGCTGCATTTAAAGAAAACGACAGTGCACTGGACACGGCCCCGTGTTGACTGGACACGGCCCCGTGTGCAGAGGAATTCCTGACACATTTTTTCCGTATTCTGACCAAATCAGCAGAGAATCTCTTTGATGAGCACGGGGGCGTGTTGACCTGGACACGGCCCCGTGTCTGGAGGCTGTTTTATGGAGTTTTGCTTCTTCTAAGGATTTCGTCGAAATCGGGTGGTTCCTTACTGGTTGGAACAACCCCAAAGTGCCTAAGATACCTTAATTGTCCTAGACTAAGGCGAGAACGCAAGAGGTTGTCGGTGAGGGTAATTCCTATTTTCATTCTAGGTGGACAAGTCCAACCCTTTCCCGGGCTCTTGTTAAAGAAGGTGTATGCCGAATCGCTCAGGTCCATGTATGCACCGAACGAAGTCTTTGCTAGGTACGAAGGTATTTTCGGGAGCAACGAGGTTGTCGGAATGCGGTTCCAACATTTCTTTATGGGTATCGTCTTGGGGTGGATCAATAAAATCCTTCCCAAGCTCTTCTAACCATTTCAGAATTAGCTCTTCTAGTTGAAATAACTCGTCAAGGAGCATTTCCCCTAGAATATCTGGCTGGGCGCATTCGAGGGAGAAATAGTGCCCCTCTTAAGGTTGTGAGAAGTTGGTGGGTCCATGTAGTGGGGCCTATAATTTAGGAAGTAGCATTTTACTTCTTCATGTTCGCCACCACATAATTGACACCACGTACCATAAGAGTGCCGAAAGTAAAAATAATTACTATCACTCATGTTTATGTCAGAAATTACCAACCGCCGGGATCTAACGGTTCTGTTTTCAGTAACTGAAACTTGGGCACGGGGGCGTGTTGAGTGGGCACGGCCCCGTGTTCAGCTTACTGTCTGATGTAAAACAGGATTGCCAGTTCCAATGATTGAGCACGGGGGCGTGTTCAGCGGGCACGGCCCGTGCTGAGCTCTGCAGAAGCTGAAAAACTAAAAAAAAACTAAAAAATAAAAAAATGATTAGGCCGTTGATTTTAAGCTTTCCTAAAATCCTTGTGTCCCCGGCAACGGCGCCAAAAACTTGATGCGTGCGAAGTGTTACTTATTTTAGGTGTATATTTTAAGCCCTTTTTAACACTTATTTTAGCCAAGTTTTAAATTTATAAAACACGATATTTCACTAACACTAAACACACATATGGGCAAGTGCACCCATCGTTGAGTGTAGTATAGCGTTGGTAAGATACCGAGGTCGTCCAAGGACACAAGAGCTTTTAGTACCGGTTTATCCTCAACGTCTAACCAAAATAAAAGTTTAGAAAAATGTTTTAAACTAAGGAAAATTATAAACTAACTAAAATGCTGAAAATAAAAATAAAAGAAAAACAGATAGACAAGATGAATCACTTGGTTCCGACTCGTATCTAGTATAACCTTTGATTATTTCCGCACCTTTGCACATAATTAAGAGATTATCTTAGTTATTGTAGTAGGCCCCTCTTTTGAAGGTGACGTTACCCTCACCCCAGTAGTTTGAGTCAGCAGGGATACAATCCTAAAAGGGTGGATTATTGGAAGATAATGAATTAAGTTATTAATGCAGTATTGTGGTAGGCCCCGCTTTTGGCGGTGACGTTACCCTCGGCTAAGTAGTCTGAGTCAGCAGGGATACAGTCCTAAATAGCCGGGTTATAGTATTAATAGTAGTTAACTTATGAGGGGATCAAAGAGTTTGGGCCCCCGCCATCCAATACCGTGAAGTATTGAAGGAGGTCCTACTAAATTTGACCCAGGTCCATTGCAGGACCTCTAAACGCTGAACAATGGCAAGACCTTTACCAAACCGTTCCCTTAACCCCCGACCAGGTAGCCAACATATCTCCATATAGACCGTGGAGATATGAATGGTGAAAATCCTTTATTTTATATAGACAGTAAAATAATGCCAAGACACCACGGACAAACGATAAGGAAAGATCACCTTCAACATAAGTAACTAGTTATTAAAGTCATTAATACAAAACCAAATAAAAAGTGCAAAAGATTAGAAATAAAAAGTATTATACTAGACACTTTGTCTACACCAAGTGATGTAAGAGACTTAGGCAAACATGGCCTTGATTGTCAAGAACTCTTACGATCAATCTTGGATCCCGAGATGACTCACACACTCTACGATGGACAATGGATGATGGTGGTGGATGATGGTGTTGTGATGGTGGTGGGTGGTGGATGAAGTGTGAGAGAGGTGGTGTGCCAAGGGATGAGATGAAATGAATCCAAGCACTCCTATTTATAGGCTGAACAGAGAGTTGGGCACGGCCCCGTGTCCGCTGGGCACGGCCCCGTGTCCGTCTGACAATCTCTCTCCTCATTAATTGTAATTCGCAATTACAATAAATGCGCCTGCTGTACTTTCGACACGCCCCCGTGTCCGCTGAGCACGGCCCGTGGTGGGCAATAGAAGCTTCTATAGGTTTGTCTTTTCTGCTGCTTCTTGGGCACGGCCCCGTGCTGGCTGAGCACGGGGCGTGTTCAGTCTTCTGATTTCTCTACTTTGCTTTGGAAGGTGCCGTTGAGGGGTCGGGCAGTCCACTAATATTCATTTTCTTGTATTTATGTTGGATTTAGCTGTCTTTTTGCTTCTTTTGCGTTTTTGAGCTCATTTAATCCTGAAAATACAAAAGGAAGACAAAAACACTCTTTTTCCAATATTAGTACTTAAAAAGGGTTAGTTTTATGCCTCATTTGATGTAATATAAATGTTGCATTTTACATACATCACTAGCCACTGGTCTGAGCCAAAGAAGTGTTCTGCTGACACTTAAATTTTGAATTAATGTTAGGAAATATATGCATAACTGTAATTATGTGTTATGTGTTATTTGACTATCTGTTAGTTTTCAGTATGAGTGATCAAGGGCCATCAGACGTGAATCGTCAGTTAGCTGATTCACCTAAGAATGAAGGTACATCATCACAGCCTGCCCTCTCGGGGTATGTTGCTGATCAGGAAGACGGGATATTTGCTTTTAGAGCTAAATCTGAAGAACCATTTCCTACTAAGAAACGAGGATGGTTCAGTAAAGAAGCTTTTGCTCGTAGAAAAAGAATGAGGAAATTGCAACAGCAAAGGGCTTTAGCAGCTATTAAGCGAGAGACAGATGCCTATACTCAAGATATGTTAAATAGAAGCCTAGCTAATTTCCATATCTTAGCTACGACTGCTGCTGACCCAAGTCTGGAACAATTAGTAGCCCCACAACCGCAAAACCCAGAACAGCCCATGGAAATAGAAAACCAGGAAAACCAAGAAGAGATGTACAACTTTAACCCAGAAGAAATCCCTAGAGTGCCTGCACCAAACCCCCTAGACCCGAATTACGACCCCTGGTGGGATGACAATAGAGACTTTGTGCAACGTTACCCTATCCAGGATTATCCACCCATACAGAACATAGAAGCTTACCCAGGTATGGACCCTTTAGATCCCTATTATCAAGATTATTATATTAGGGAGATATTAGAGGATCCTTACCAATTTCAGGAAAATGCACCCCAGATTCCAAACCCAGTCCGAGAACCTGCACCCCCAATTAGTGCAGAAAACGTTCAAGAACTTAGGACTTTCGGGGAGGAAATTTTAGAAAGCAGTGAAAGGATGCGTCAGGTGGGAGAGCGTCTCGTATGGAAATACGATGAGCGCAATATGGATTTTTGGATAAATCCATATCCTTGAATGTTAGAATGGAGGAAGTGGTAATAATAATAATAATAAAATAAAAATAAAATAAAAATATGTGTGTACGGATGCATATTACTATTTTATTTCTGTTGGTATTGTAATTTTATTTCTGTACTAGTGTGTAATAGACGCATAGTATATGAAAAAGAGTATAGTCGCAATGATCGACGCTTTTGGTTAAATTGCGTGTCATGTGATCAATTATATTACTTATTATCTTGTGATATTAATATGGATAAATGTTTAAAATTCAGATGGCCGACGAAGGAAATCAAGAAAATCTGAATAACGATAACCAGAGTAACATTAACGTGGTTAATGATAATCCGAACAACAATAACAATGGAAATCAAGTGGACAATAGTGCTATCCAACACATAGTAGCACAAGGAATTATAGATGCAATGCCATTTATACTTCAAACTGTTAAGGATGCTGACAATAAAAGTAGACATAGCAGTAAGCGACCACTTGAACCAGAAAACAGCGTGAACAATGGACCTGTACTTCAAATGCCTATTCCCAAAAGAAGAAGAACCGTGCCTAACGGTTGTTCTTATAAAGAATTCTGGTCTTGTAAACCAATGGAATTCTCAGGCAACGAAGGGGCCATTGCAACCTTACGCTGGATAGAAAAGACTGAGGCAGTCTTAAGGATAAGTAAGTGTGCTGAAGAAGATAAGATATTGTTTGCTTCTAATCTGTTTAAGAATGCAGCATTAGAATGGTGGAACACTATCCTCCAGACAAGAGGAAGTGATCAAACCTATAATATGGAATGGGAAGAATTTAAAAACAAGGTAGAAAGGAAATTTTGTCCACCCAATGAAAAAGAACAGATAGCAAACAAATTCCTAAATCTTAGGATGACTGGTGTAGATAGCAAGGGATACACTAAGATATTCTTTGAATATGCTAGAATAGTGCCAACTCTTGCTTCACCAGAACCAGTGTTAATTTCCCGTTATATTTGGGGATTAATTGGAGAAATTAGACATGTAGTCAAGGCAGCTAGACCTCAAACTATAGAAGAAACTGTAGAATTAGCCAATACCTTCACTGATGAATTAGTCCGTACCAGAGAAGAGGATCAAAGGAGGAACCTAACCCAGAAATTGACTCAAGAATTTCGTTCTGGAAATTCTAACCATGGGAGAAATATAGGATCTACCTCTGCACCCTATTGTAGGTATTGTAAAAGAAAGCATTCAGGAAGATGCTCTGGGTACTGTAACTTTTGCAAAGTATCTGGACACAAGGAAGAAGATTGCAGGAAGAAAAACAACAGGATATGCTACAATTGTGGAGAACAAGGTCACATCAAGCCAAACTGCCCAAAATTAGCTCCAGCCACAGACAACAAGAATACCAAAAATGCTAGAGCATTTGTTCTTACTGCAGATGAAGCCAGAATGATTCCAGATGTCATAGCTGGTACGTATTTAGTTAATGATGTTTTTGCTAAAGTATTATTTGACTCTGGTGCAAACCAAAGTTTTATTAATACATTGTTTTGCAAATTTCTAAATCAGTCATTAACTAAACTACCACAAGAATGTGTAGTAGAGACAGCTAACGGAGAAACTGTTAGAATTTCTGAAATCTTGCAGGGAGCAAGCATAGAAATTTTAAATCAGAAATTTATAGCAAACCTGTATCCCATGAATCTGGTAGGATTTGATTTTGTTCTAGGAATGGATTGGTTAATAACCAATAAAGCTAGTATTTTATGTGATCAAAAGTTAATCCAAGTAAATTCACCAAAAGGTAAAATGATCACAATTAAAGGAGATAAGCCCTTTAGATCCACATAATTCATATCTGTAATGAAAACTGCAAATTGTATTAGAAAAGGTTCTATAGTGTATTTGATTTCTATAATCACTAACACTAAAGGAAAAGAACTAAAAGATATTTCAGTAGTATCTCAGTTTTCAGATGTTTTTCCAGAAGAATTACCAGGACTACCTCCAGACAGAGAAGTTGAATTCAGAATTCACCTATTACCAGGAACATCACCAATTGCCAAATCACCTTACCGTTTGGCACCTGCAGAAATGCAAGAATTAAAGAAACAATTAGATGAATTGTTAGAAAAGGGATTTATACAGCCAAGTTCATCGCCATGGGGAGCGCCAATATTGTTTGTTAAAAAGAAGGACGGATCAATGCGTATGTGCATTGATTACCGTGAATTAAACAAAGTCACGATTAAGAATCGGTACCCATTACCGAGAATCGATGATTTGTTTGATCAACTACAAGGAGCTCGATTTTTCTCTAAGATCGATTTAAGGTCAGGATATCATCAATTAAAGGTACAGGAAGAGGACATTCCTAAAACCGCATTCAGAACGAGGTATGGTCATTATGAATTTACTGTCATGCCATTTGGTTTAACCAATGCCTCAGCTGCATTTATGGACATGATGAACCGAATATGTAAGCCATATTTGGATAAATTCATAATTGTATTCATAGATGATATTCTAATTTACTCTAAGAATAAAGAGGATCATGCAAAACATTTGCACATACTTTTAAGTTTGTTAAGAAAAGAAAAGTTTTATGCTAAGTTTTCTAAGTGTGAATTTTGGTTAGAACAGGTACAATTCCTTGGACACCTAGTCAATCATGAAGGAATTCATGTAGATCCAACAAAGATTGAGGCAATTACTAAATGGAAAACCCCTGAATCACCAACTGAGGTTAGAAGTTTCTTAGGATTGGCCGGTTATTATAGAAGATTTATTAAAGATTTCTCTAGAATAGCCATTCCCTTAACTAAGTTAACTTGTAAATCTGTTAAGTTTGAATGGGGATTAAAACAAGAAGAAGCCTTTAGAATTCTTAAGCAAAGATTGACCCATACACCTATATTAGCATTACCAGAAGGAAGTGAAGACTTTATAGTATATTGCGATGCTTCTAAATTAGGTTATGGATGTGTGTTAATGCAACGACAGAAGGTTATAGCTTATGCATCTAGACAACTTAAGAATCATGAAGAGAATTATTCAACCCATGATTTAGAATTAGGAGCTATAATTTTTGCTCTTAAGATTTGGAGACATTATCTTTATGGTAGTAAGTTTACCATATTCACTGATCATAAAAGTTTAAGGTATGTTTTCGGGCAGAAAGAGTTGAATATGAGACAAAGACGCTGGATGGAATTTCTTAGTGACTATGATTGTGATATCCAGTATCATGAAGGAAAAGCAAATGTAGTAGCAGATGCTTTAAGCCGAAAGTATCATGAAAAGCTAAAAAGGGTACGTTCTCTTAAATTAAATCTGCAAGTAGATTTAAATGATCAAATAAGAGAAGCACAAGAATCAGTAATCAAGGATGATTCTGAAAAATTAAAAGGTATGTTAAAAGAATTAAAACAAGGAATAGATGGAATTTGGAGATTCCATGAAAAGAGAATGTGGATACCTAAATTAGGAAATCTACGTAATCGTATATTAGAAGAAGCCCATAAATCTAAGTATACGATGCATCCAGGAAGTGATAAAATGTACCAGGATTTAAGGAAAAATTTCTGGTGGATAGGAATGAAAAAGGACATAGCAACCTATGTTTCTAAATGTTTAACTTGCTTACAAGTTAAAGCTGAACATCAGAAACCCTCAGGTTTGTTACAGCAATTAGAAATGCCAGTTTGGAAATGGGAATTAATAACAATGGATTTTGTTACTAAATTACCCAAAACTAGGAAAGGAAATGATACAATCTGGGTAATTGTAGATAGACTAACTAAGTCAGCTCATTTTCTACCAATGAAGGAAACAATTAGCATGGAACAATTAGCTAGATTGTATGTAAATGAAATTGTTTCTTTACATGGCATTCCTTTATCAATTGTTTCTGATAGAGATAGTAGATTTACCTCTCGTTTTTGGTCAAGTTTCCAAAAGGCAATGGGAACCAAGTTAAAGTTGAGTACATCTTACCATCCACAAACAGATGGACAAAGTGAAAGAACAATCCAGACAATGGAAGATATGCTTAGAGCTTGTGTAATTGATTTTGGAGGTAATTGGGATGAACACTTACCTTTAATAGAATTTTCTTATAATAATAGTTATCACACAAGTATCAATGCTGCACCATTTGAAGCACTTTATGGAAGAAAGTGTCGAACCCCAGTCTGTTGGGTAGAAATTGGGGAACAACAATTATCTGGACCTGAGATAGTGCAAGAAACAACTGACAAGATTATTCAAGTCAAGGAACGACTGAAAGCTGCACGTGATCGACAAAAGAGTTATGCTGATAACCGATGCAAGCCATTGGAATTTCAAGAAGGAGATAGAGTATTGTTGAAAGTCTCTCCTTGGAAATGAGTGGTAAGATTCATCAAACGGGGAAAGCTAAATCCCAGGTATGTTGGACCTTTTAAGATTATTAGAAGAATAGGACCTGTAGCCTATCAGCTACAACTGCCAGAGGAAATGGCAGGAATACATGATGTGTTTCATGTATCTAATCTTAAAAAGTGTTTAGCTGATGAATCACTAATAGTGCCTCTTAAGGACATAAAGGTAAATGAACAACTCAAGTTTGTAGAAAGACCTCTACAAATTGAAGACATGAAAGTTAAGAATCTCAAACACAAAAGACTAGTTCTAGTCAAAGTAAAGTGGGATTCCAAAAGAGGACCTGAATACACTTGGGAGCTCGAGTCAGAAATGAAAAGGAAATATCCGCATTTATTTCAGTAGATCTCGAGGACGAGCTCTAAACAAGGTGGGGAGAATGTAACAACCCTCGGTAAAACCAAAACCCTCATAATATTCCGACTCTCTAAATATACTATAAAATGTCTCAATATGTTTTATATTATACCTCGTACGCGAAAACCGAGCCCAAATTATGTTATAATTTATAAAAATAAAATAAAAATGTGAAATATAAGTTGAGGCGGGCCGCCTAGAACCACCCCAACATATCAAGCGGGCCGAATTAGGACCAGAGTTTGACTCCGCTGACTTCTTTAGTTAATACGGGCCGCTTAAACTTAAGCTTATGTTAACGCGGGCCGCGCGGACTCGTGATACGCGGATGCATCCGGTGCTGACACGTGTCGCAATCGTGTCAAACCTACTCAACGACTCAGCTAAGCTATTGCGTTGACTTATGTTGACGCGGGCTGCTTCACTGTTCCCTGTCTTTGACGCGGGCCGCGTGAGGATCAGATTACACAACTATAAATAGCAGACATCAGTTTTCGATTTCCGTCGCTCACATTTCATTCTCAATCTCGAATTCTGAAGTTATAAGCATAATATTTTGGGTATTATACCCCTAATTAGCGAGGTTCTGCTCCATTGTAAGTATTATAACCCCGGTTTTATAATAATTACGCTGCCCGATTGATTTAGGGTTCCGTAACAACTGTCGTGGTTCTGCCCGACGTAGTTGTTGGAATGCCGTCTCGGGGAGGGTATTATTAAAAATTTCAATGGGTTATGGTACTAACCAATGTACATTTGTATAAATTATAGATTATACCCAGGAAACCCTTACGAAAAGCCTAAGACAGCAAAGTGAGTAATCTCCTTTTTGTTAACAGTTTTTACAAAACCTTAAATGTTTTACAATATGATTAAGCAGTATGTGAGTCTTTGTAATTCTTCCATTACTGCCGGTATTTGGGGTTTTGTATACAAAATTATTACTTGCGAGTAATAAGTCGGGACGACAGTACGTTATCATTGGACAACGAGTTAGCCAATGCGTAATATGACCCACAAGTCAAGGATTGACAGTACTGATTGAGTAATTGGGCAGAAATAAACAATGTGATCGCCCTCAATACTGTGTTAATTGATAAAATGTTTCTTGATTAAACTGGGATTCACTCACCAGTATTTCCCGCTGATAAAATATTTTTAAAAGATGTTTCAAGGTAACACAATGTGAAAGCCAACTGGGATAAAGCCAGCTCGAGAGCACTGAAGGCTTGGAAAATAAGTGGCTATAAAAGTTATCAAAGAAACAATGTTTTAAGTTAAATAAAATAGGGTTTGTCCCTATAAATGTATTGTAATAAGAAACTTGGGTTTTGCCCATGTATTTATTAATATCAAGCATGGTGGTTTTACTCTGATAATCATTTCCTAACTACGGTTCTGAAGTAAATTCCGCTGCGAGATTAAATAAAACTGATACCACCACACTCTGAGTTCACGTCCGCCCGTTCCCGGGGATCAGGGATTGGGGGTTGTGACAATAAGCGTTAAAGCGTCGAGAGGGAAAAGCGTTGGGAATATCGAAGTGGTAAGATTGATAGATGTGATGAGCGTTAAAGTATCGAGAGGGAAAAGCGATGGTGAAGCGAGATAGATTTCAGCGAAGGTGGGATTGCGTTGCTGTAGACTTACTAAAAGTCTAGTGATGGTGCGATCGAGAAGTAATGGGATGTTACACCTTGCGAAGGAGTTTAGCATGTTGAAAATAGTCTCAATAATATACAAGATCTAATAACGTTCAACTCCACATGGCATTTTCTTCATGGGACTTTGTTAGTATGGTAAAGCACTTAAATATAGGAAGTACCAGTGGCATATCCACCATGCTTTGACCACACCGTCTCCGTCCCGTGAATAGATGTCACACTTTGTCGACATGGTTAAGACGCTTATATATAGGAAGTACCAGCGGCATATCCACCACTCTTAACCACATTTTTAATGTTATGGCCTCATTAGAACTTGCTACGATCTCCATGCACTTACCAAAATAATCCCGTGTGCACCCGTGATTAATTTGGTCTTTGCATGTTTATCGTAACTTATTCCAAAGATGCATAGTCAGGGTAAAATATATTATATCGTGATATACTATATAGTGCTAGTAATAGAATCCGTGTGTGAACCTAGTATAAGTGTGAGGAGTCGAGAAAGAGGGCGGAAGAGAGAGAGAGAGAGCGAGGGATAGAGAGTGAGAAAGAGAGATGTCGTCGTACGTTGAGGCAACATCGAACAATAGAACAATTATTAGGTATAAGTACTAACGTCGAGAGTCGTACCATTAACAGCATCGTTCTGTGCCCGGTTGGTGTTGATGTTGAAGATTCTTGATGGAGCTGTGGTTGTTGATGGAGCTTCTCCTGTTGGTGCTGCAGTCACTGGGGCTACAGGTTGCATCGGCGGTGCTAGAAGTGCTAGTGTGCCTTGATGTCACGACCCTGTGCGGTAGTGGCTGGTGAAGTGACCGAAACAGTTGCAATTTGTACAATAGCGGCAGTTGGCTCCAGCTTGGTGGTGATAAGTACATTTGTTACACAGGGGGAGAGTTCCAGTGTAGGCTCACCTTGGGCAAAGTGCAACTGCTTGGAGAGGTTCGGCCTTAGGCAGTGCGGTTGCTGAACAATTTAGGCTCGAGCTCTTCCTCTTGTGGCTAGGCTAGGCTGAGCGGTGTCTTGTGGCAGGGCGTCGTCGTCGAATGATTAGGCGGTAGCTGAGTTAACCTTCTTGGTGGAATCCTTGTAGAAGAATCTAGCCAAGATTCACTTGTCGTTGATCTCTGTAGATGCACTATGTCTGTAGCTTCCGTCTGTACTTAGTCTATAGTTTGTCCTAGTTGTCGTTATTGTATAGTTTTTGTTTATATTATCGAATCAGGGTCGAAACGAAAAATAACACATTTTGTATAGGCCATCCGATCGGATGGCCATCCGGATGATTCTCCCTGATTCAGCCCGCCTATAAATAGGAGACTTGGGTCTCATGTGTAAATAATTTTTTGGTTGTCTCTAAGGCGGAGCTCTTATCAATTATTACTAGATCTTTATACATTTGCACATCTTTAATGAGAATGGAAGCTTTAAACATTGAATTCGTTGTTGATCTTTTTTCTACACTATATATGGATTCCGCACTACTACAGTGATCACAGATCCAATCTAAGTTATTCAATCTAGAACCGAACTACCGGTCCTCACAAGTGGTATCAAAGCTTGGAGGTCAGATTCAGAGAGGATCTACAACGATTTCAAAGAGATTTGACCGATTTCAGCCAATTTCACCTGAGATTTCATCTGATTCTTCATCTACTTCTCTGTTTTTATCTTTGTTCTACCTTTTCTCATCTCAAACAGCAAAAAATCTAAAATTGACTAAGATTTTACGGTTAAAATGGGCTAAGATTCACATATTGTGTGCGCAATCTGTTATATAACAATCCTACAAATTTTCACGGAAAAATTCGAACAAATACACATCAAAATCGATCAAAAACCATGAACTTGGAGATGAACTGTGCTGACGTCTCTCATCTTATCGGATAGTCATCCGACCAGATTGCATTTTTACTGTTTCAAGCTAACTTGCTGATGTCATCACTCATCCGATCGAAAAGTCATCTGACCAGATAGAGTTTTTGTTGTTTGAAAGTTCAAGTTCTTAGATCGACTGACCATCCGACAGGATAGTCATCCGACACTTGGCACTTTTGAGACTTGTACATTTGGTCATTTCATCCGGATAGTCATCCGGACGACTGACTATTAGATCAATTGTTGTTTTTGTTAATCAAGTTTGACCAAGTTTGACTTTTTCAGGTACGACAATCATGGGTGACGAGTTTCTAAACCCATTCAGTGACTTTTTCGCCTACAATAGCATGGGAGCTACATCATCAGACGCAAATCCTAAAACTTCTACTAAAACGATATCAGATTCAGTGAGTGTTGATAACGCCTATGGCATGTATAACAAACCACGGAAACTTATGGCGATCGATGATTACAATCGATGGGCAAAGCGATTTGATGATTGGTTGAGAGCATTTGGTTATGACAGCTGGAAGTGTATGAAAAATGGATACAATAATACAAGAAGTGATTATGAGAACCTACGAGATGTTGAGCAGGAGGAATTTATTGCTGGACAAAAATGTATTGCTCTCTTGCACCAATCTGTACGAAACGATATTATCTCTTTGATCGATTATCAGAATTCAAAAGATTTGTGGAGTAAATTAGAGAAGAAGTGCACGGGTGGAGAGGAGATTGTTAAAAACAAGAAGTCACTATTGAAAAAGAGTTTGATTTGTTTGCCTGCATGAAAAATGAAAATGTCCGTCAAATGATAGAAAGGTTTTGTCATTTGAAAGCAGAGCTAGAACGATTCGGCATTAAGAAGGATAATGAAGAGTTAGTTGATAAGCTATTTGAAGCTTTACTGAATGAACAAGATTGGCAATATTTTGGTTTGGTGCTAAAGAACACAAAGAAGATGGAAGATATTACACTGGACTGGTTGATTGAAAAACTAAAAGGGCACGAGTTGGAAATCAAGAAGTTGAACAAAGTGAACAATACACAGTATTTACAGAATGTAGATTTGTACTACAGAGGTAGCATGATTCCAAAAGCTTCGTCACCAAAGACTACTTTCAGTGTCGAAAGTGTTAACACTGTTGCAAAAGAGAATTCAAGTAGTGGGTCTTCATCGATTGGTTACGTGTATCATGGTACTGGTTCAAGTTCACCAGGATCGTCTGCATCAAACACACAACAACCACAAAATGCTCCAAACGCTAACGTCTTTTAATGCAACATTGCTGTTAACCTCAACAACGCCCAGAACATCAATGAAGAAACTGCTAAACAACAAATGGTGTTTCTTGCATCAGTATTGGAATCTTATGAGAGCCTCGTAGCGGGGAAGATTAGTAACACGAATCTCACAAACTAAGATTACAATCAAATCGACCCGGAGGAAATGGAGCTCATAGATATCCGTTGGTATATGGCTAGCGTTATTCGAAGGGCATAGCGTTTCATGGAGATTACAGGACGATAGTTGATTGGAGGACCTTCAACAAAGTTGGGATTTGACAAGTCGAAGGTAACTTATTTTAAATGCAAACAAAAGGGTCACTTCAAAAGGGATTGCCAAAATTCAGCAGCTGATGAAACTGCGAATCCTTTTCATGATGACTACTACAGAAAAGCAGTTTATCATAGGAATTGTGAAGAGCCACCAAAAATGAAACAAATCAAAGACACTCCGAAAGAAAAATTGAAGGCTCTTGCGGTGATTCAAGAAGATGAAGGGTTCAACTGGAGTGATTTTCTTCCAGAGGAGGATGTTGTTGGTTACACGTTCATGGAAGAAGTTGAAACAAAATCAACATACATCAGACAAAGGAGTCTGGCACGGAGAAAATATCAAAGAATGTATGAACCCTTCAAAGAAGCCAGGAAAGCGAAAAGGTGGGATCCAGATAGAGAATGCTACTTGGATCCAAAAGGAAATATCTGCATTGATCCGAAAACAATTTATTTCAAAGCTCTTGTAAAGTCAATTCCTTTAGAATAAGATGCTACTTATGAGCCAATTCCAACTGAAAAAGAAAAGATTAAGAAGAAAGGTATCAAGAAGTGAAAAGCACATCCAACTTGAGTTGTTCCGAGAAAGGTTAGTGCTAGGAAAGACACAACGTCTATTCCTCAGCAAGCTACAACAATTCCTGAAGTTAAAAGTGTTGAAGTTCTTGAGTATGAAAGGGTTGAAAGAACTGAAGAAAGGGCTGAAGATGTTGAAGTGGAATTTATTGGGGTTAGACAATCTACACGTCCACCGACACCTATTAATCCAACTATTCATATCCCTGATGATCGTGAAGACTCCTGAGCAACAACCTAAAACTGTGGAAGAGCCTGCATCTGCATCAAAGAAAGCTACAACGTTACAAAGCTCAAGTCATGGATTTCCAAAAGTTCCACATGATCTGGGAACAGGGCCAATTGGGTTAGAAGATGTTGGTGATCTATTCAATGAAGGAAGAATTAATTCTTTGGAAAGGAAAGTAAGTATATTGGAGAAAGCTAAAGCTGAAGCAGAGTTAGAAGCTGCGAAAGAAAAGCTTGAAGCTGTTGAAGCAGAGAATGTTGCTCTAAGAAAAGAGATTGAAGATCATGCTGAAGTGATTGATCAGCTGACATACGAGATCGAGGAGGTAAATCTTTAGTATAAGACTATTAATAATGCCAACATAATGTTGCATGAAATGCTGGGTGATTTGCATGTATCTACTTCAAAAGAGAATGAGATTCTGAGGAAATAAGTAGAAGGGTTGAGAGGAGACAAAGTGATAAAAGATGAACAGCTGAATATGCTTTACACTGTAGTTGAACATAAGCTTGGAATCAATGTTCAAGCTATGTTTGATGAAATAGAGATTCAAAGGGTTGAAGCTAGGAGGGTTGAAAAGAGAAGAAGCTAGCTGAAGAAGCCAGAGATAAAAGAAAAGGGTTGGTGATCGACACAGAGGAGATTCTTGGGTCTTCAAGCCAACCTGATCCAAGTCAAGCAGATAAGGTAAATATTTCGAATGTTGAAGCTTCTAATGTGAATAAAGTTGAAATGAAAGAAGCTGAAGTTGATGTGGATAGTACACTTGCTATTATTCCGGTTGGTGAGCTGAAAGATGTTACTCCTCAAAGAGATAAGGCTTAATAGGAGAAAGATCATTGAGAAGCGTCATTCTGAGTCGAAGGATGATAAAGAAAAGGATGATGATGAAGAGGATGAAGAGTTGAAAGATTTGTTTAAAGCGATAGATGATTATGATGGTGATGATGATGATGATAATGAAGATGATGATCAGGGGGCTACAGGATTGATGATTGTAAAGCGTTCTGGTCCAAATACTCTTGAAGACTTCTTAAATGATGAACTGAGCAACAAAAAGTTCAACATCACGAAACTTCATCTTCTGGAACACATCATGCTGATGATAAGGTATTTCTTACACTTCCCAAACTCATTTACTTACATGCAGAGGTTGAGGGGGAGTTGGAAGAGAAGAGGACCAGAAAGTCCATGTTAGAGGAGTTAGGTATGGATGATGGTAAGTTGAAGTTCGATATTTGTAAGGATCGTGTTCGCGACCTAAACGAGTCGGTTCAGAGGAATTCCATCAAATACAGGTGCGGAAAACAAGTATTTGATTTGTAAACAGCTGAATCTTCACTTTAACACTGATTTGTATTGATATGAACACAAATATAATCAGTTCTCACACCGGCAGCACCTCGGTATGGAATTACACAAATGATACTTCTTTCAACTACTGATTTCGCTTGACCTTGACCTTCTATATATAGACATCAGGATTTCGCTTCAGCATGACTCAAGCGAAATCTTATCATGTTGATTTCGCTTGAGCTGCTTCAAGCGAAACCTTCAACTTAAACTATGTTCAAGCGAAATCTTCTAATTCTTTCATATTTTCTCGTTCTACGAGCCCTGATCTAATCTATCTAGTCTAAGACTCGATACAAGACGAAGTCGACAGATGTAGTGCACCAACAGACTCCCCCTCAGATGTTGACGAGTCGACTATCGAGTTACACCAATGCTGTGTCTTCACATCTTCATTCTTGATCAGTCTCTGGGCTTTTCCCTGATCTAATCTATCTAGCCAAGCCCATTCTTGTTTTCACGAGTGGGGTGTTTTCGTGTGGGAGGGTAGGGTGTTTGTCATATATCACATTGTTAATACAATATACATACACAGTTATAAGGCACACGAATTATAACATATCATATCATAATAAAGCTTAACGTATTATAAACATTTCCAGTCGTAAAACAAACAAGTCGCGAAAACAAACAATCTAAATTATTAACGCGCAATAAATGCAAGGATGGAAGTCTTGAAAACTCGAGTTGTCACATTATCCCCAACTTGAAAGAAATTTCGTCCCGAAATTTAGCATGCGGTTACTGAGAAAGCTAGGTAAGTTGTATCGTTTACTGGTTTTCCTGGGGTGTCACATCATCCCCCCGTTGATTTGGAATTTCGTCCCGAAATTCTGTAGTAGCTTCAGCCTCAGTAGTCGTTGCACTGTTTCCGAATAACTGGGGATACTTGAGTTTCATTTGATCTTCTCGCTCCCAGGTGAACTCTGGGCCACGACGGGAGTTCCAACGAACTCGAACAAGAGGTATCCTGGTGTTCTTGAGGACCTTAACATCCCGGTCCGTGATTTCAACTGGTTCCTCGACGAATCGCAACTGATCGTCGATAGTGAGCTCCTTCAGAGGAACTATGAGACTCTCATCTGACAGACACTTCTTCAGATTTGACACGTGAAAAACGTTGTGAACTGCACTGAGTTCTGCGGGTAGGTTTAGTTTGTAGGCCACCCTGCCTATTTTCTCAATAATTTCGAATGGTCCAACGTATCGTGAATTGAGTTTGCCGCGTTTGCCAAAACGAACCACACCCTTCCAGGGTGAAACTTTGAGTAGCGCTCGATCCCCAACCTGGAATTCGAGTAGTTTTCTATCTTTATCAGCGTATGCTTTCTGACGGTCACGAGCTGCCGCCATGCGTTGTCGTATTTGAGCAATCTTTTCAGTAGTATCAACTACCATTTCTGGACCTGTGATTTGACTATCTCCCACCTCTGCCCAACAGAGAGGTGACCGGCATTTACGCCCGTACAATGCCTCGAATGGTGCAGCTTTAATGCTTGTGTGGTAGCTGTTGTTATACGAAAATTCCACAAGTGGCAGATGTTTTTCCCAACCATTGCCAAAGTCGATTACGCATGCCCGAAGCATGTCTTCTAGAGTTTGAATGGTGCGCTCAGACTGCCCATCCGTCTGAGGGTGATAAGCTGTGCTCATGTCTAAACGAGAGCCAAAAGATTTGTGCATTGCTTGCCATAGTTCTGAAGTAAAACGTGCGTCCCGATCAGAGATAATGGAGGTTGGCACCCCGTGCCTTGAAACCACTTCTTTTAAGTAGATGTCTGCTAGTGTAGAGAACTTGTCTGTTTCTTTGATAGCCAAGAAGTGAGCAGACTTTGTGAGTCGATCCATGATCACTCAAATAGTGTCATTTCCGCGCTGAGATCTAGGTAAGCCAGTAACAAAATCCATGGAAATTTGTTCCCATTTCCAGAAGTGTTTTCATCGACTTAAGATCGACGACATTCTGATCAACTCCAAGAGTCAGGGTTTGCTCGACCAGCTTCAAGGATCAAACTTCTATTCGGAAACCGACTTAAGATCAGACTGTCACCTGATGGAGGACCAGGGGGAGGATGCTCCCAACACGGCGTTACAGACACAGTACAGCCACTACGACTTTCTGTTCATGTTATTCAAATTACCCAACACACCAACAGCCTTAGGGATCACACGAGTGGTATGTGTAAACCTTATCCCGCCAAATTCGCCAACCGTGTTTATTGATGACGCTTTGAATCACTTCCAGGAGAAAGGAACACCATGAACGACACTCGCATCTCATCTTAGAGCTCCTAGGGGAGGAGCCACTCCACACGAAGTCTTTCTAAGTGTGTCCTCAGGATTTAAGAAGTACACTTTCTTGGTCACATAGTCGACGAATTGGGAATGCACGTGGATCTCGCTAAGATCCATTTTATTAGAAATTGATCGGCACCGAAGAATCCTTCGGAGGTGCGGCAATTTCTTGGTCTCGCTAGATACCATCGCAGATTCATCAAGGGATTTTCGAAGATCGCGTAGCTTTAATCTCTCTAACACAACAGGGTGATGTGTATTCGTGGGGGTCAAGACAAAACCCAACACCACAATGCACTGAGTGTTGTCTTTACCCGAGGGTACGGGTGATCTAGTGGTGTGCCATGATGGTCCAAATCAGAATCTCAGTTACGGGCCGATGCAACGCGAGGAAGTGACGGCTTACGTAGTGGATTTACAAGAAGAATTGCACGACTCACAACCTTGGGTGGAAGCCATGGCCTTTGGATATAAACTGGAGGCAATACTTGGATGGTACCAAATGCAATGATTAGACCGATCACAAGGGCCTCCCATGTACCTTTGATTGGAAAGAGCTAAACATGACGACGTCGCTGGATGGAACTTTTGAATGATTACGACTGTGAAACCTAAATGTGTACAAGCTTTGCAGCTCACCGTCAACTCTAACCTACCTGATCAGATTCGTGCTACCAAAACCAAAGCATTGGAAGAAGATAACCCTCAAGTTAAATCCATGCGGGGCATGGGGAAGCAACTTTTATCAAAGATCGGACAGTAATTGCTATCTCATGGAACGAATATAGGTCCCACCATGCGGCAACCGTAGGGAAACTTGAATTGGGCGAAGCATACAAGTCTCGACCTCCTATTCGTCTGAGTTTGGGTAGAATGTATTAGGATCCAAAAGTCTGGTACTGGTGACCAGGCATGAAGGCCCACATAGTGATGTACGTGAACGATGTTTGACTTAAGCGAAAATTAAGGTGGGATATTAGAAACCATCGGGTTCGTCTTAGCAATCAGAAACACCTATATGGAAATGAGGGAAACAGACAGCCATGGATTTTTCCACTGGTCTACCTAAAACTCAAAACGGAAACAATATCACCTGGGTGATCGTTGATCGTCTCTTGTAACCAGCACACTTTCTTGCAATCAAGGAAAAGTGACAAGCCTTCGTATCCTGTGAATAATTACCTGTGAAAGGCGGTTCCTAGGCACGGGGTGCCAACTCCTGTTACCTCTGATTTTGATCTATACCTGATTTGTGGCAGACAATACACAAAACCCTTGGCTCACGCCTAGACATGAGCACTGCTTACCACCCTCGGACAGATGGTCGGAGTGAACGAACCATCTAGCTACTCGAAGACATGCTGCGAGCATGTGTGATTAACCCTGGTAAAAGTTGGAAAGATATTTACCTTTGATAGGATTTGTACAACAACAGTTACCCTTCTAGTATTCTGGCAGCTTCATTCGAGGCATCGTATAGACGATAATGCCGATCTTTTGATGGGCTGAGGTGGGTGACAGCCTAATCACAGGTCCAGGATTTGTACTCGGAACCCCTGAGCTGATTGCTTAGATTGGAAATCGTATGGCAGTAGTGCGTGACCATCAGAAAAGCTGCTAAGCGTAGGAAACCCTTAGCACTCGCTGAAGGAAATCATGTTATGTTGAAAGTTTCACCCTGGAAGGGTGAGGTACGCTTTGGCAAGCATGGCAAGGTTAATTCACGTTACGTTAGGCCATTCAAGATTCTAGGAGGGATCAGTATTGTGGTCTACAGACTCCAGTCACCTGACGAATCGGGTAACGTCCGCGATGTCACTTATGTCTCGAATCTAGAAAAGTGTTGGCCAATGAAGCACTTGTGATACCCTTGCTAGAGCCTTAGATTAACGATAAGTTGTGGTTTGTAAAGGAACCTATCGAAACTTTAGACAAGAAGTCAAGATTCATAAACACAGCCGAAGTCCAACTATGAGAGTTCATTGGAACTTAAGACTAAGTATCCTCAATTGTGCTAAACTGCCGAAACAATCCTACTGCAACTGGTGAATTTCGGGATGAAATTTCCTTTCAAGTTGGGGATGATGTGGCACCCGAGGAAAATCCACAGTCATCCTGATCTAGCACTTCACTCCTCTGTGACTGCTAATCAAATTTCAGGACGAAATTTCTTTCAAGTTGGGGATGATGTGACAACCCAAAGTTTTAAGGTGCTTTTAGTCTCGAGTCAGCTTCTAATACGATCCGTTTTGTATGGTAGTTATATGGGTATGTACGTTAAATCGATAAACCTGGTTGAATTCTATGATTCATAAGTGAATAGTTATGAACATTGATTTGTTTAAACAAACGATTGCCTAAACTTAACCGCACACCGCACACTCCTCTTTCTATTTTGACTATTGGCGGCCCAAACTCTTGTAGCCCAAATCAGGCCCAACCGAGATGCATATACTCACCCCCCTGCATACGGTTTCTATTGTTCTACAAAGCACACAACATGTTAAACCCTAACACTATATCCTTTCCCCTCTTGGTTCGACGGCAGTTCTTCACCTTGAAGCCCCATTCTCGAAAACATCATACATCTCTTTCGAGCAAATACGTTACACTTATTTAAGTGGTACAGCTCATCCTTATTATAATCCATGCTTACTGATTGTCTTGGGTCATGATTCATATGGAGAATGTCTTGTTTGTAATGTTTGATTATGTGAATTATTATTGATGCTTATGATTATGTGCAACGTTGATTTATGATTTGGGAGTCATGTGCATGATGATGTTTGATGAATTCTCTAAATTGACAAAGTTGGGGGTCGGGTTTGGGGGTATGATCTCATTATCAATGAACTAGTATTGGTATGATATTAGTGCCTGATGAAATCGCACAGGGTAAGGGGTTGCAAATATGAATTCATGTTAGGTATCCACTAAAAGGATTGTGTGTGAGTATGAATTAGAATCAGCCTGGATGTTCTATTGATAATTCGATTTGCATAATGGAATGATTATGTTAATTGTTATGGATTGAATGGTGACAAACATAATAATTGCCATAGATATTTAGCTAAAATTATGGGAAGTGGTTGCGGTTACGTATTGACCAAATAATTAAGTCAATCGCACAAAGTAACTTGGGTCGCACAAGATCACGGGCAGCATAAGTTGTTGTGGCTCGCACAACATGAAGCCCAATCGCACAAGTCTTTGAACTAGTAAATAAGTGGGCCGGGTGTTTGGGTTGGATCGCACAAATAGACTTTTGGGCCGAACTATTGATAGAATCGCACATTGGAGGCCCAATCGCACAAATAAACTTCACTCGCACAACCTCTTTTGGGCTAGCACAACTGGGCCACACACATATGTACATGGTTTATAATTCGGCCGAACAGTTAGGTGATCAGTTATGAAATCGCACAATACGATAGGAGTCGCACACACAACTTGAGTCGCACACTTGTGTATTGGGCCTTTACACTAATTGGGTCACACACGGAATCGGGCAACGAGATAGGCTGTGTAAATGTTACTTGAACTATAAGCTTGTGTTAGGGTTGTGCATGTGACATGATTTTCGACAATATGCTATGTGATGATTATTTCCATTGCGTGCGAGTTACTGGGTGTTATGGACTGTTATTTGTTTATAAGTCATGAACTTGCAATGTAAGCTTTATGAGGCACGAATGACTGTTGTGTGTATACGATGACGAGGTAATGATGAGTTGCATGAATAACTTGTGTGATGATATGTGTAACCCTTGTGCGCTGCTGGTGTAGCATGTGTAGAGTATGTGATTTATGCGTTCATGAAACTGATTGTCTTTGGTAACCACGGTAGGGTTTGGTTGACCAACTTGGAACGGGTAATGTGACTTAACATACCGAGCAATATAAGGTGAGTTCACTTCTCTTGAGCATGCTTCCTGGTGGGTGGGACAATCAATGGGTATTCCTGAGAGGAATAAGTCTTTTGTGTAAAAACTGGGATGTTGGATAATACACTCATTTCCTATCACCTTAAGTCCCATTTTCTACCGAATAGTTACCTGAGAGGTAACGGGGTATTAGTTGATAGCGATATTAGGCTTGGCAACCTCACACCATACCTGAGAGGACGGGTGTGAACTATTGACCTTAATCATGACCAATGCTTAGATAGGGGGCATTGGGGACGGGCAATGAACTGGAGCCATCTTGTATGGTACTCAAGTTATTATCAACATTGCTTTCGGAATTGTTATTAAACTGGATTAAACACTTGGTAACCAAACGTTTTCGTAAAACTGTGAACTCACCAGCGTTGTCTGATACACTTGTTTGCTTGCTCGCAGGTTATAGATATGTGAGAACATGGAACTTGCTGTCTAGGAAGCTGGAGTGGTCATGGGTCGAGATACATGGAAACCCGAGACGAGTCTAATAACTTTCATACACTTGGTTTATGAAATACATAGCTAATGATTTATGCTTCCGCTGAAAACGTTGAGTTATACCTTATGTAATGTAATACTTTATTTTAATGAATGAAATGTTTTTACTCAAAATCTTGTATGTGTTCAATGTGATTGGAGGCTAGATCCTGGTACGTCACACGCCTCGCGGGGGTTTCTGCTTGGGGTATTTTTGGGGGTGTGAAAATTTAGCTCTTGTCTTAGATTGCGATGGTTGTGCGAGTTGTGCATAGATTTGGTAGAGTGAAAAAGCGATAAAACGAGAAATCGATAAAGCGTAAAATCTCTATTTGGTGATTTAAAACACATAAGCACAAAATAAACTTGATGACGCGTAAAATCAGTGATTGGAGGCTTAAAATTAATAGAGTGCCCTGGGTTTTGAGACAGCGACTACCTAAAGTGATTCAACTATCCCCAACAAGTTTGGGTATACGCTTGGGCCTAATAGACTATGCTCTCACCGTAATACGGTTATCGGCATTCATCCTTCTAGTTATTACGTGCTCCGAGTCATTGGAACAATCGAGAAGTTGGTGAGATCTTTTAAAATTAGTTTAGGGAGTGGAACGAGTTATTAAGATGTGGGTTTCACCCCTAACTTAACAACTTCGCTCCTAACTGTGGTTGTTCTCATGATGTAATCAGATGCTTCGTCGTAAGCTCCTTTCCTATGAGATAGAGCATGTATCACGCAGTGAATCATGAACCTATAAGCACTAGAGAACATCGTTTTAACCATCTTTCCATTGATATGTCTCGTGAATCCCATTCTGCACCATAAACCTTTTACTAGACGTTCAGGAATGATGGTCGGATCATTGTCACTATCACCTAAGTCTAAAACTCGTCGAAGATCTTCAACATTAAACTTCATATCCACATCCACATCATTTCTATTCTCATCCTTCTTTCGTACAGCAGAATAAATTGACTTATCAGATTCTTCGTACCTTGATGAGTTCCTGAAAGTTCTTACATGGGATTCATACACGACGGTTTTATCAGTTAATGCTTTCCCAATCCTGCTCTCTCTTAAAAACTTAGCTATCTCCTCTACCACAGTATTCTTTGTGTTTGTTGTATCTAACAAACAATAGACATTATGACCTTTATCCCAGTCCTTTGCTTTTCCATGCCAAAATATTCATTTTAAATCATTATGCACAAGGTTCGGGATCATTATGTACAAGGTTCGGGACATATAGAGAGATGATGAAAATTTTTGAAAAATTCAAAAATTTTTCTAACACATGGGATACTCTCAATGTGATAGTACTGATGGATCAGATGGCTGTCCGATTGGATTGCTTTCCGATCGGATTGCCATCTTGTGCAAAGAGGAGGTCAACATAGTCAACTGGTTTTGAATAGAATGTCCACTCGGTCGAAGTACTGTCCGATCGATTTGTCTCTTGAAATATCTTGGTGATAAGAGGCTGTCCGATCGGATTGTCACATGACATGTTTGAAAAGATTTATCATATAGTGACTGTCCAATCGGATGGCAAATGTTGTCCGAACGAATTGCCTCTTCGCATGAAAGCACAATATTCAAGATAGAGATGTGAATAGAATGGTTGTTCGATCGGATTACAAATGATGTCCGATCGGATTGCCACTTCGCATGAGATGTGATGAACAGTGACAAAGTGTTTTGAAACAAACAGTTGCCCGATCGGATTGCTGTCCGATTGGGTTTCCACTTCTTGTTATGGCACATAAACCAAGGCAATGACAGAACATAATGTGGAACATAATGGCTGTCCGATCGGTTAGCAAATGCTATTCAATCGGATTCCCATTTTACAAAACACTTGTTTATTAAATGAAGGCACAGATTTCAAAGTATCAAATAATGTAACAGATAATGCATAGATTCCTTGGCAAGAACACTTGAAAAATGTTATCATGAATCTTGTGTTTGAGACAGATGGCTGTCCGATCGGACTGCTGTCCGATCGGTCAGCACCTCGTTCAAAGAACAATGAAGAACAAACATGATCATGAAAATTTTCTTAGACAAAACATCAAATTGATCAAAGATCTATGTAGAGAATCTAATCGCGATCAAAACCCTATATTCAATATGTTCTATCTTGGCCTATACAGAGACTAATTTGACATTTAAAGTACCGACTGCCGACATGTTCTAATCAATAGATCTACACATTTAAACATGTTATTTCACAAATTAAACCGGTAAATCTGTAGATCTAACCCTTGTGATCAAAACCACATGCTTGAATCTTATCAAAAATGTCTAAATCTCCCTAGATCTAATGATAAGTGACTGACAGATGATGTCATCGAACAAGAACATCCAATAAACAACATATTTTAACAGATTTGAGCTTGATGTCACACCCCGACCGCGTAGGACAACAAAGCGCGGCGGAAAACGTCGGGGCACGTTGTAATAGAATTAATTGTTTCATAACCATGGCATTCAAAGTTGTATTTTATTTATCAACATAAGAGTTACATTGTCTTAAACAGGAAACAAAGAGTACATAACATAATTAAACTAAGTGTATCTTCATTTTTAAGTCTCTAAGGCACAGGTCTGCCCTAGTGTCACGATCATCATCCTATGCAAAAGCTCCTGAAAACACATGTGAAAATAGGTACGTCAGCATAAAAATGCCTGTGAGATACATAGGTTTTGTGAAAATAGGATTCATGACTTAAGTTTAAGAGAATGTTTAATAAAATTTAGTCATGAACCTTGTAAGTTGTTTTGTTTTGTAAATCATTTGAAAAACAATAAGTTCAGATGATATGTATAAATAAGAGAATAATGTATGGTTAAATGAATAACCATGATGAGTTTGTATAAGATAAGTTGTTTGTAAACCAAAGTCTTGTGATAATCGTGTTACTTGTGTAAAATGTATAAGTCCAAATTGAATGATTTAGATAACGCTATGATATGTAATATAATACAAACACTTATATATAGGAAGTACCATCGGCGTATCCACCATGCTTGTATCATATTACTCACATCTCGTTACTTAAGTCACTTACTCAAACCAAACCACCAATGTATAAAGTCTATTTTTAAACCAATTGTCAAAAAGTCCTTGTATAAACCATGTCAAATGTTAAGAAGTCCAAAAGTAGTCAAGTAAGGTGTAACAAATATTATGTATTGTAAGTAAAGTATTGTCACATAGTCCATATGTAGAAATGTACAAAACAAAGTATTTTGAATATATCAAAAAGTTATGTTTTGCAAAGTGAATGCATGTTACATTGATACAAACATTTATGTGGTAAGTTAACACATACATTCAAGCCTTGAGACAGTCGGATAACCCTTTCAGTGAAGGTTATCAAAAAAATGTTTTCGGATTCAGTCATTCCTTACATCCAAACAAACCCGGGATGTCAGGAATGGGATTTGTCAAGTCCTATGGTACGACTACTTACTACCGAGCGGCGTAGCTAATGTTAATGAACGTATATAAGTCTCGTTTGTGCAAACCAAATTTTATAGCAATTATATATATGTCATATGAAAACAATGTACTAAGTATGCTAAGTTAACATAAAAAGCAGAAAAGTCATGTAAATCAATGTGCTAGCATGCTATCAGTCAACATACATAGCAGAAATGTAATGTAAAACAATGTACTAAGTATGCACACAATGGACATACATAGCATAAAAGGTAATGTAAAACGATGTACTAAGTACGCACACAATGGGCATACATAGCATGAAATGTAATGTAAATCGATGTACTAAGTACGCACACAATGGGCATACATAGCATGAAATGAAATGTAAATCATGTACTAATAGTGTACTAATGAGCATAACAAATATATGATGTGAAAACAGAAAAGCACGAAAGTAACAAATAGGCACATGTGTTTCACCCCAAAACAGTTTGGAAAACAGTAAAAGAGGGGGTTCTATATACTCACTTGAGATTGCTTAGTAGTCCTTGAGTAACAACCAAACAATGATAGAGATCACGGATATCAAATGGCACCTAATATAGGTAACTACATTAATAAACCGGACCTAAATCGGAAGATCTGATGGAATGAGGGCTCGTAAACCGAATGAGTATGTGAACTCATGTAATATGGTTTAACAAAGCCTACATACTAAAATGAAACCTAACCTAAGTGCTTTCGACCCATCGCGACCCATTAAGGTAGCTTACGCTACTTTAACGCGTCGTGCGCGTGAAACGCGTTCGGAACGCCTAACTAGCCCTATGATAAGTAAAATATGCCTTAACATGTCTAATTTTGTTACCAAATCAGTTTAGATACCAAAAGTTATGTTACAATTGCTTAAAATGAATTTTGGCGTTAAAAGGGCATTTTGGTAATTTACCTAAGGCATATATACTACCTATCATACAACTACTCAAACGATGTGACCATAAGGTCACTTAATGTGTTTGGTCGGATCTTAATGATCGACCAAACGGGTCGGGTTCGAAAGTATAAGCGATTGTTTAGATCGCTTACCTTTACGACCCTATATAAGCACTAAACTAAAAGTGACGAGCTAAGCATGTTAGAACATGCTTAACTAAGTTAGAAAACAAGTTTGGTATCAAAACAAACGGTTCTGATACCTAAGAGTAGTTTGGTTACAAAATACGCAAGAATGCGCATTTTGGCCGAAACTACGACTCGTCACTGAGCCTAGATAACGTGGTAATCAGTAGGTATAGTCACTAGGGACTATAACCATCGTGATTACGCTCACGTTATGAAGTTCAAACGAACTTCGCGTTGACCATAAACTGGTCAACGCCGAAAGTCAAACATAGTTTGACTTTCGGACTCGAAAAGCAATAAAAGAACGAAGGGACACTTACCCAGGGTCCCCGCAAGCTAATCTTGATCCAAGTAGCTCAGGTATGAAACAATGGTTTCAACTTAGAGCTTCTCAAATCAGATTTTGTGGGTTTTGCAAGAAAGGGGGGTTGGGTATTTATAGTGTTCGGAGAGCCGTTAAGATCGTTTCTTAGAAACCGTGCTTTGATCTTGGCCATACACCTCAAGAACATGGTTTTACAAAACCATTTGAGCCCCAAGTATTTAGAAATACCATGTGCAAGGGGATTATGAGTGCTTAACAGCTGTTAACAGCTGTTTAATCTGGTTTTTCTGTTCAGATGAGGCGCTCACATAGCACGACGGTGAAGGCATAAGGTGCTCGCGCTACGCCACCATGTACCAAAAATGGCAGAAATGGTCCCTGCAGCCCGTTTAAGCTATTTTCGATGCGTTTGAACCCCGTTAACCTCATTTCAAGGCTCTAAAATGAAGTTAAAGTATAGGGAACTCAAAACATGCTCAAAAATATCTAGGATGTCGGTTCGTTTGGTCGTACGTTTGCGTTGTTCGCTTAATTACGACGGAATGCGCACAAGCGCGAAAAACGATCCAAATTGCGTGACGAATGGATTTTTCTTGTGCCAAACACTAAAATAAAATATTTTAGTGCTTACATAAATTTTGGATGTCCGGAGGTATTCAGAACGTAAGTTATGCGCGAAAATGCAAACTTGTGCACTTTTTGACGCTTTTAGTCCCTGAATGACCCAAAAGTTTATTTTAGCACACCGAACCCGTCAAAGCCTATTTCTAAGCTATATAAAGGATATTTAAGGTGTGTTTAACTTATGGTCATGTTCCGGAATGTTCGTTACAGTTCAAATTGGCATACTTTCGCAGTTTGTCAAGTTTAGTCCCTGTAAGCGAATTAACTTGTTTTTGTCATACCAAAGCCTTCAAAACTTATTTCTAAGTTATGTAAAGGTTATTTAAGGTATGTTAAGTATATGTTGATGTTCCGGAGTAGTTTTCGCATTAAACTGATTACATTTACGCACCAGTTTGCGTATAACTCCCCAGAAAGTGATGTAGAGTTTAAAATTGAATAAAAGTCAAAACATGAAAAATATAAAACACAACAAAATAAACATTGGGATCAAATAACATTGTTTTATTGATAACTGAATTGTTCACAATGATTTCAGACACAGATGTTACAGTCTCCCCTACTTGTGGAAATTTCGTCCCGAAATTTATTTAGAGGAAACTCGTGGGAAAAGATGCGGATATTTCGCCTTCATTTGATCTTCGCGTTCCCAAGTAAACTCGGGTCCACGTTTAGATTCCCAGCGAACCTTGACCAAAGGAATGCGCTTACGTTTGAGCCACTTGACTTCACGTTCCATGATTTCCACTGGCTTCTCAACAAATTTCAGTGTTTTATCAACACGAATTTCGTCAAGCGGTATGTGGAGGTTCTCATCAGCTAAACACCTCTTGAGATTGGACACGTGAAAGGTTGGATGAACATTTCCAAGTTCAGGAGGTAACTCAAGTCTGTAGGCTACCTTACCGATTCTTTCGACGATCTTGAATGGTCCAACGTATCTAGGTGCAAGTTTTCCTTTCTTTCCAAATCTGATCACACCTTTCCAAGGTGAGATCTTAAGTAATACTCGATCACCGACTTGAAATTCCAAGGGCTTGCGACGGCTTCTAGCTGTTTGAAGGTTATCACGAACTTTCTTATTCTTGTCAGTTGTCTCTAAAATGAGGGTAGGTCCAGTAAGCTGAGCCTCACCGATCTCATTCCAGCAGACTGGTGAACGACATTTTTGACCATAGAGAGCCTCGAAAGGAGCCATGTTGATGATGGAGTGATAACTGTTTTTGTAGGAGAATTCAATCAACGGAAGATGTGAATCCCAACTACCACCAAAATCGATCACACAAGCTCTAAGCATATCCTCCAGAGTCTGGATTGCTCTTTCAGATTGACCATCCGTTTGCGGATGACAAGCTGTGCTCAGATTAAGTTGGGTCCCCATAGCAGATTGCATGGTTCTCCAAAAATGAGAAGTGAAACGAGCATCTCTGTCAGAAATGATGTTCAAAGGAACACCATGTCGAGCTACAATTTCATCCACATAAATTTTAGCAAGTTTGTCGGCAGAAAAATCCTCACGGATTGGCAAGAAATGCGCTGACTTAGTAAGACGATCAACAACTACCCATATGGCATCATGACCTTTTTTTGTGCGCGGAAGTTTAGTAATGAGATCCATAGTAATGTTTTCCCATTTCCAAACTGGGATCTCTGGTTGCACCAATAAACCCGAAGGACGTTGATGTTCAGCCTTAACCTTAAGACAAGTAAGGCATTTTGATACATATAAGGCAATGTCTTTCTTCATACCAGGCCACCAATACTGAATATGAAGATCCTTATACATCTTATCTGAACCAGGATGGACAGAATAACGAGACTTATGGGCTTCATCCATAAGCAAAGTACGAAGATCATCTTGGCTTGGGACCCACAAACGGTCCATGAAGTAATACGATCCATTGTCCTTCAGTTCAAGAGCAGGTGTTATGTGATAAGGAAATTCCTTATCCATCAAACCTTGTGAAACACAAGATTGTTGAGCCTGAGAAATGCGGGCTTGGATATCGGATCGAGCTTGAATATCAGAATGAACACGGACACAGTGAAGTTTAGTACGTTCCTTATGACTCAATGCATCGGCTACGACATTCGTCTTACCAGGATGGTAGCGAATTTCGCAGTCATAGTGGTTTAGAAGCTCAACCCAACGTCGTTGCCTCATGTTGAGTTCTTTCTGATTGAAGATATGCTGAAGACTTTTGTGGTCCGTGAAAACCACACATTTTGTACCGTACAAATAGTGTCTCCAGATCTTAAGAGCGAAGACAACTGCACCTAACTCAAGATCATGGGTGGTGTAGTTTTTCTCATGTATCTTCAACTGCCTCGATGCATATGCTATGACTTTGTTCCTTTTCATCAGAACACAGCCAAGACCCAATTTAGATGCATCACAATAAACGACGAAATCATCATTGCCCTCAGGCAAAGTCAGAACAGGCGCGTCGCAAAGTTTTTGTTTCAAAGTCAGAAATGCTTCCTCTTATTTGAATCCCTAATCAAAGGGTTTGTTCTTCTGAGTTAGAGCAGTTAGAGGAACTGCAATCTTCGAGAAGTTCTCAATGAAGCGGCGATAATAACCCGCTAGACCAAGAAAAGAACGAACTTCAGTAGGAGTAGTAGGTGTATCCCAATCCTTAATCGAACTGATCTTGGAGGGATCTACATGAATACCTTGTTCGTTGACAATATGTCCTAAAAATTGAACTTCTTTAAGCCAAAATTCGCACTTGGAGAATTTGGCGAAAAGTTGCTCTTTCTTTAGGAGTTCCAAAGTAAGACGAAGATGTTGCTCGTGATCAGCTCGCGTCTTAGAATAAATCAAGATGTCGTCAATAAAAACAATGACGAACTGATCCAAATAAGGTTTGCAGACCCTATTCATTAAGTCCATGAAAACAGCAGGAGCATTAGTCAAACCGAATGGCATGACTGTGAACTCGTAATGCCCATAACGAGTGCGGAATGCTGTCTTGGGAATATCTTCTTCATGCACACGAAGTTAATGATATCCCGATCGCAGATCAATCTTTGAAAAATAAGAAGCGCCCTGTAACTGATCAAAGAGATCATCGATGCGAGGTAGGGGATATTGATTCTTGATGGTAAGCTTGTTAAGCTCACGATAATCGATACACATCCTAAAAGATCCATCCTTCTTCTTGACAAAAAAGAACGGGAGCACCCCAAGGTGAAAAGCTAGGACGGATAAAACCTTTGTCAGAGAGCTCCTGAAGCTGCTTAGACAACTCTTGCATCTCAGACGGTGCAAGAAGATATGGAGATCTGGCAATGGGATTTGCACCAGGTACGAGATCAATACGGAACTCGACTTGGCATGCTGGGGGTAGACCAGGTAAATCTTCAGGGAATACTTCGGGATAATTCCGAATAACAGGAATATCTTGAATAGATTTACCTTTGCCCTTATCTGCTACAACGTGTGCCAAAAAGGCCACATAGTTCTTTCGCAGATACTTCCGAGCTTTAAAACAAGACATGAGTTTGAGCCCACCAGCAGGTTTCTCACCACGAACCTGTAGGATCTCGCCTGTCGAAAGCGGCACATGAACAATCTTCTCAAAACAAACTACCTCTGCGCGATGCTTGGCTAACCAATCCATACCCACAATAACGTCGAAGCTTCCAAGTTGCATCGGCGTGAGGTCGATAGGAAAAAGTTGGTCGTTAAGGTTCAACTGGCAGTTGTGAAGAACAGAATCAAGAATAATGGGTTCACCATTAGCAACTTCTACTGTCAAAGGTTTACCTAGTTTCGTTCTAGACACGCGAAGCAATGGCTCAAAAGACAATGACACAAAACTCTTGTCGGCACCCGAATAAAAAAGAACAGATGCAGGCTGATTATTAATAAAGAACGTACCGTTCACCACTTAATTGTCTGCCTGTGCCTCTTGTGCATTCATGTTGAAGACTCAACCTCGAGCCTGAGCTTGATTCTGATTCTGATTCTGGTTGGCTAGCCTTGGGCACCGGTTTCTGTAGTGGGTCAGATCCCCACAATTGTAGCACGAACCAGGAGGAAAATGAGGTCGTGCAGCTTGACCTTGTTGCTGAGCAAGAGGCTGAGCAACTTGTTGGGCTTGGTTATGAATGGCCTGATTCTGGTTAGCAGGAATGCGACAGGTAGCGGCAAGATGACCAATTCTCCCACAGTTTGTGCAATGAAGACATTGGAGATGTGGTAGGTGATGGCCGTTACACGTGTTGCACATAGGTGCATTGCCAAGATAAGGCTTCTTGGCTAGTGGTTGCGCAGGCTGATTTGGTGCAGCTTGAGCCTGTGCAGTAACGACATAGTTTTGGGAAGCCTTTCGCTTCCTAGAACCCTTTGAGGAACCAGAATTCTTTCCATTCTTGTTTTGACCTTTCTTGCTATCCTCCTTGTCTGATGCCTGCTTCTTACCCTTGTCACCCTTTTTATGCAGCTTTCCCTTTCAAACCTGCGACTCAGTCAATGTCGCTGCTAACTCGATCGCCTGACGGAGTGTGGCAGGGTTACTACCAGTAATGATGTCTTGTACCGAGTCAGGTAGACCATCGATGTACCTTTCGATGGCCTTGTCGAGCGGGGTAACCATTGTTGGGCAAAGCAGACTCAACTCCTCAAACCTATCAGTATACGCCCGATGCTCACCACTATCTTGTTTCAAACCATCAAACTCTCTTTCCAATGCTCGCAGTTCATGACGAGGACAAAACTCCCTCATCATAAGGGCCCTAAGTTCGGCCCAAGTTTGTGCTAGAGCAACTTCTGCACCACGGTCTCTCATAACCCCGTTCCACCATGTGAGAGCCCTCTTCTGAAACACACTCGAAGAAAACTCGACCTTGCGATTGTCAGGACACTGCACGTGGCGAAAAGTATTCTCAATGCTCTCGAACCATTGAAGAAGCCCAGTCGCTCCCTCAGAACCACTAAACTTGAGTGGTTTAGCCGAGTTAAAATCCTTGAATTTGCATGGAGCATTGTTGTTGTTGTTGGCTTGGTTCCATTGAGCAAAGAGGTTTGGGAATTGAGCAGCCATCTGCTGCGCAATGATTTCTGCCAGTTCGGCAGTCGCTATCTGGTTTTCGCGTCGAGGAGGCATTCTAAAAGAGGAAACATGAAAGGAAACGAGTGAGATGATTGGATGAAAAGAATGAGATGAAACAAAATTAACAAAAGCAAAGATGGTGGTCATTCAACCGCATCACCAAGCAAACAAACGACACACAGTGGCTAGTCAAAGTAAATGGGTGAAAAATAATGTATCGCGAAGACATGCTCGCCTATAAGTGAACACTCACCCCAAGAGTTCCCAGGTAAGAGTGACTGGTCCGATTATGTGGATTTGTACGAACACTCTAGCCTTAGACAGAAAACCCAGGGTACAGGCATTCACTCTTCCAGTTTGCACGTGTTCACACTTACTCAAAACCCAAAACTTTTACGAGATTTTGAAAATTTCAAAGGGGTTCAAAACCATATAACAGAGGGTTCAAAACCTTACAATAGAGGGTTCAAAACCAAGTAATCCATCATCCAAAAACAGATGATTACTTTTCAAAGCGGATTCGAACTTGATGTTCTCGTTGTGGTTGTCACCTAAGGATAGGTGAAGTGCATGTTTTAAAATCTAAACACAAGACAACTTGTGTTGGGGTCCTAGAAAGGTTATAGTCTAGATCAAAGAATTGCTAATAACCTAATTCCCTATAACCATTGGCTCTGATACCAACTCTTCTGTCACACCCCGACCGCGTAGGACAACAAAGCGCGGCGGAAAACGTCGGGGCGCGTTGTAACAGAATTAATTGTTTCATAACCATGGCATTCAAAGTTGTATTTTATTTATCAACATGAGAGTTACATTGTCTTAAACAGGAAACAAAGAGTACATAACATAATTAAACTAAGTCTATCTTCATTTTTAAGTCTCTAAGGCACAGGTCCGCCCTAGTGTCACGATCATCATCCTATGCAAAAGCTCCTGAAAACACATGTGAAAATAGGTACGTCAGCATAAAAATGCATGTGAGATACATAGGTTTTGTGAAAATAGGATTCATGACTTAAGTTTAAGAGAATGTTTAATAAAATTTAGTCATGAACCTTGTAAGTTGTTTTGTTTTGTAAATCATTTGAAAAACAATAAGTTCAGATGATATGTATAAATAAGAGAATAATGTATGGTTAAATGAATAACCATGATGAGTTTGTATAAGATAAGCTGTTTGTAAACCAAAGTCTTGTGATAATCGTGTTACTTGTGTAAAATGTATAAGTCCAAGTTGAATGATTTAGATAACGCTATGATATGTAATATAATACAAACACTTATATATAGGAAGTACCATCGGCGTATCCACCATGCTTCTATCATATTACTCACATCTCGTTACGTAAGTCACTTACTCAAACCAAACCACCAATGTATAAAGTCTATGTTTAAACCAATTGTCAAAAAGTCCTTGTATAAACCATGTCAAATGTTAAGAAGTCCAAAAGTAGTCAAGTAAGGTGTAACAAATATTATGTATTGTAAGTAAAGTATTGTCACATAGTCCAAATGTAGAAATGTACAAAACAAAGTATTTTGAATATATCAAAAAGTTATGTTTTGCAAAGTGAATGCATGTTACATTGATACAAACATTTATGTGGTAAGTTAACGCATACATTCAAGCCTTGAGATAGTCGGATAACCCTTTCAGTCAAGGTTATCAAAAGAAATGTTTTCGGATTCAGTCATTCCTTACATCCAAACAAACCCGGGATGTCAAGAATGGGATTTGTCAAGTCCTATGGTACCACTACTTACTACCGAGCGGCGTAGCTAATGTTAATGAACGTATATAAGTCTCGTTTGTGCAAACCAAATGTTATAGCAATTGTATATATGTCATATGAAAACAATGTACTAAGTATGCTAAGTTAACATATAAAGCAGAAAAGTCATGTAAATCAATGTGCTAGCATGCTATCATTCAACATACATAGCAGAAATGTAATGTAAAACAATGTACTAAGTATGCACACAATGGACATAGATAGCATAAAAGGTAATGTAAAACGATGTACTAAGTACGCACACAATGGGCATACATAGCATGAAATGTAATGTAAATCGATGTACTAAGTACGCACACAATGGGCATACATAGCATGAAATGTAATGTAAATCATGTACTAATAGTGTACTAATGAGCATAACAAGTATATGATGTGAAAACAGAAAAGCACGAAAGTAACAAGTAGGCACATGTGTTTCACCCCAAAACAATTTGGAAAACAGTAAAAGAGGGGGTTCTATGTACTCACTTGAGATTGCTTAGTAGTCCTTGAGTAACAACCAAACAATGATAGAGATCACGGATATCAAACGGCACCTAATATAGGTAACTACATTAATAAACCGGACCTAAATCGGAAGATCTGATGGAATGAGGGCTCGTAAACCGAATGAGTATGAGAACTCATGTAATATGGTTTAACAAAGCCTACATACTAAAATGAAACCTAACCTAAGTGCTTTCGACCCATCGCGACCCATTAAGGTAGCTTACGCTACTTTAACGCATCGTGTGCGTGAAACGCGTTCGGAACGCCTAACTAGCCCTATGATAAGTAAAATATGCCTTAACATGTCTAATTTTGTTACCAAATCAGTTTAGATACCAAAAGTTATGTTACAATTGCTTAAAATGAATTTTGGCGTTAAAAGGGCATTTTGGTAATTTACCTAAGGCATATATACTACCTATCATACAACTACTCAAACGATATGACCATAAGGTCACTTAATGTGTTTGGTCGGATCTTAATGATCGACCAAACGGGTCGGGTTCGAAAGTATAAGCGATTGTTTAGATCGCTTACCTTTACGACCCTATATAAGCACTAAACTAAAAGTGACGAGCTAAGCATGTTAGAACATGCTTAACTAAGTTAGAAAACAAGTTTGGTATAAAAAAAAACGGTTCTGATACCTAAGAGTAGTTTGGTTACAAAAGACGCAAGAATGCGCGTTTTGGCCGAAACTACGACTCGTCACTGAGCCTAGATAACGTGGTAATCAGTAGGTATAGTCACTATGGACTATAACCATCGTGATTACGTTCACGTTATGAAGTTCAAATGAACTTCACGTTGAACATAAACTGGTCAACGCCGAAAGTCAAACATAGTTTGACTTTCGGACTCGAAAAGCAATAAAAGAACGAAGGAACACTTACCCAGGGTCCCCGCAAGCTAATCTTGATCCAAGTAGCTCAGGTATAAACAATGGTTTCAACTTAGAGCTTCTAAAATTAAGTTAAAGTATAGGGAACTCAAAACATGCTCAAAAATATCTAGGATGTCGGTTCGTTTGGTCGTACGTTTGCGTTGTTCGCTTAATTACGACGGAATGCGCACAAGCGCGAAAAACGATCCAAATTGCGTGACGAATGAATTTTTCTTATGCCAAAAACTAAAATAAATATTTTAGTGCTTACATAAATTTTTGGATGTCCAGAGGTATTCAGAACGTAAGTTATGCGTGAAAATGCAAACTTGTGCACTTTTTAACGCTTTTAGTCCCTGAATGACCCAAAAGTTTATTTTAGCACACCGAACCCCTCAAAGCCTATTTCTAAGCTATATAAAGGATATTTAAGGTGTGTTTAACTTATGGTCATGTTCCGGAATGTTCGTTACAGTTCAAATTGGCATACTTTCGCAGTTTGTCAAGTTTAGTCCCTGTAAGCGAATTAACTTGTTTTTGTCATACCAAAGCCTTCAAAACTTATTTCTAAGTTATGTAAAGGTTATTTAAGGTATGTTAAGTATATGTTGATGTTCCGGAGTAGTTTTCGCATTAAGCTGATTACATTTACGCACCAGTTTGCGTATAACTCCCCAGAAAGTGATGTAGAGTTTAAAATTGAATAAAAGTCAAAACATGAAAAATGTAAAACACAACCAAACAAACATTGGGATCAAATAAAATTGTTTTATTGATAACTGAATTGTTCTCAATGATTTCAGACACAGATGTTACACATGATAAAACATACCTTTGCCATTATGAACGATGAGCAAACCAACGATCTAATGTGCTTGTGCAAAGAGAATCAAGTGAATCAAAGATCAGATGAAAGAATTTGGGAGAGAGAGTATAGAACAGTCGATCGAACGAATAAAGGTTTTGACTGAAATGTTGACTCTCTATTTATAGTTGTAATTGAATCAGATTGTTGTCCGATCGAACAGCTGTTCGTACGGATTGCCACCCGAGTCAAGTACACTTTGATTCTAAAAACTTGACATTTTGACCTATTGACTTTCTGACTTCTTTTGTCGTTTTTTTATCAGTGTTTTAATAATCCACTTAAGTATCCAGGTCCAAGTTAATGACCCTGGGTACTTAAATTGCCTACCAAGTCCAACTTAATGACCTTGGTTGACCCGAAGCAATGCACACTGACGTTTTGTTCAAACTTTTTCAAACATTTTTCTGAAAATTACAAGTTTCAACTCAATGAACTTGCTTTGACTTTTCAGGTTTAACATGATAAGCTCCCAACTCATCTGTCCATCTCAGAAACTTCCTGCATCTGCCTCAAACTACGAGTCTGAAGATCAGCTTTCCGCTTTGGATTGTCGATAAAACAAAACAGAAACGTAAAATCTTTTTGGATTTAAGAAAATTTCTGGACAAGAAAGCTATGAAATCTTTTTGGGTTTTGAATGTTAAACAGAAATGAAATGCAGTAAATGAAAACTATTTACAAACATATTTTTGGTGAGCGTGTTAGGGAATCATATCAGCTGCCGATAAGCTACAAGTACCGTTAAGCTTCGATTTCATACTAAGAATTAAACAATTCCCTTAGATTGCCGATATACTGATGCTCTTAAGCTTTAACACAAATTTCAATCCGTTCAGGATACGAATTTAGTGTTTTTAGAGACTTAACTTATACGCGTGTACCACCTCAGAATATACTCCCGTATCCTGACTACTATATTCAGTCTTACAGGTGAGTGCACACTAATGATATCGGTAAGGGGTAAATGCGAGACCATGAGAGCTCAGGCTATTGCTTCCGCAAAATCAGAGAGATGACGGTTCATCTTTAGGTGGGCCCCCCTTGGGGATCTTCTTTACAACAGCACATGATTAGCATTTTTCAATGTTTCATCATTTTTTATGCTGACGGTGAGCTTTATGAATAAAGCAGTGCAGAGTATTATACGAGGACTAGGCTATTGCTCCCGCAAAATCATAAGTCCTGGTATAATACCCCAGATATCATCACGTACAAAGACCTAGTATGTCAGAAATAGAGCCTTTCAAACAGGATTTCAGGGGTTACCTATATATCCGAGAGATGTTCCCCAATTAATTAGTAAGAAATGATTTAGGTTTATATCCCGAACAAACTTACTAAGTGTGTAAAAACCTATCGGCATATCATCAGCGAGACTGCTTAACACTTTTAAACTTTACATATCTTTAGCATACTGCAACTGTCTAGCTGATGTACTATCATTTTCCCTTTTTTTTACACAAGCTCTTTTTCGGTTTTCTGTTGTTTTTGGATTTTGAAATATCTCATGTTTTTGGGTTTTTGAAAATTTTTATTGTTTTTGTATTTTCTGAAAATATAACCTATCTCCCCCTAAATACCAAAACATCTAAAAATTAGACAAACCGTTGCAGATTGCTTTTCAACATCATCTACAGTGGTACCTTCATCTACTCCAATAATCCCCTCCGCAACCGATAGTAACCTCATACCATTAAGTTTCAAATGATATTGAAAACGATTTTTATCAAATGCTTTGGTATGTAAGTCAGCTTTTTGTTCATCGGTGTGGATTTTTTCTATTCGTATCAACTTCTTCTCGAAACAGTCTCGGATGAAGTGATGACGAATTTCAATGTGTTTAGTTTTAGCGTGATGAACAGGATTTTTTGTTATGTTAATGGCTGCCTCATTGTCAACAAAGATAGGGGAGTTAAGAAATTGCAAACCATAGTCGCGCATCTGTTGCTGGATCCACAAGATCTGGGAGCAGCAGCTGCTAGCAGATACATATTCGGCTTCACATGTAGACAAAGCAACAGAGGTCTACTTCTTGCATTGCTAGGTGACCAATCGGGGTCCGAAAAACTGGCATCCCGCAGTTGTTGAGTTAGCGTTCACTTTGCAGTATCCAAAATCGGAATCAGAATATCCCTCAAGTGTGAAATCGCCTTCTTTTGGGTACCACAACCCCAGTGATGGAGTTCCTTTCAGGTAGCATAGTATCCTTTTCACAATTTTCATATGCGAGGCTCTGGGGCTTGACTGAAACCGTTCTGCAAGGCAGGTTGGATACATAATATCCGGTTTTGATGCCGTCAAATACATCAGCGATCCGATCATGGAACGGTACAACGTTTCATCCACCTTCTCTCCGGTGAGATCAGGATTTATCCCATGGTTCGTCGCTAACGGGGTGGACATTGGAGACATTCCTGACATCCCAAATTTCTCCAGAACATCATGAACATACTTCGTCTGATGTATGAACGTTCCCTCGGGCAGTTGATCAACCTGAAGCCCTAAGAAGAACTTCATCTCACCCATTGATGACATTTCGAACTTCTGTTTCATAACGTTTTCAAAATCTTTGCAAAGTTGTTCATTTGTTGACCCAAAAATTATGTCATCCACATAAATTTGGACTATCAAAAGATGGCCGTCTACTTCTTTTGTAAACAGAGTGGCGTCTACCTTTCCTCGGATGAAGTTGTTGGCTAACAGATGTTGAGACAGGGTCTCGTACCAGGCTCTCGGGGCCTGATGTAAGCCATATAACGCCTTATCCAAGAGATAAACTTTATCTTTGTGGATTGGGTCGGTGAAGCCCGGTGGCTGTCCGACATATACCTCCTCTTTTACCTTGCCATAGAGAAATGCCGACTTCACATCTAGCTGAAAAACTTTAAATCCTTTCCAAGATGCAAATGCTAAGAAGATTCTAATCGCTTCAAGTCGAGCAACCGGAGCATATACTTCAGTGAAATCTATACCCTCCTGCTGACGGAAACCCTGGACCACGAGTCGCGCTTTGTTGCGAATAATAACTCCTCGATCATCCCTCTTACACTTAAACACCCACTTGGTGTTAATCTTCCTATGACCATCAGGCAGGTCCACTAATTTCCATACACCCAACTTCTCAAACTGACTTAGCTCCTCTTGCATAGCGTTAACCCAGGAATCTTCAGTTAGTGCTTCCTTGTAGGTACGCGGCTCAATCTACGAAATGAAACAACTAAGTGAAAACTCAGTTTGTAAAGGAGCAACTGTAGAATAAAAAAAAGTAAGGCCTTGATCAATTTGTCATCTGGTGCGGACGCCTGATTGCAACTCTCCAATGATTAACTCTTCTGGAGGGTATGACAGAGTTCTTGGCATCACCTCGCCTGTAACATCTACTTCACTTTCCAAAAATGTTCTGGTCTGCGCCTTGTTCACTGACAGGAATTGTCTGATTTGAAAGCTGGATTTGCTCCCCCTCAGACTCTGAATCACCACGATCAAATGTTGGCCTTTAATCAGATTTCGAATTATCATTGATTCCCGTCTGATTGATAGGAGCTTGTTCACTTTCTGGATATGTCGGAGTTTGCATAACATCATCATTCTCTCCAGCATTGCTTGGTCCTGCTTCATCATCGTTCGATGCTTGTCGTTGACGATTATAAGGTTCTGCTGGGAATCTTTCTTGTGATGCTTCATATTCTCTTAGAATATCCAACTCGTCATAGAACTCTGGTTCTTCATCTATGTCGAATGAATCCCACAGAGTGTCGTAATTGAAGCGCCATGAGTCAGCGGGTTTCTGAGGTGGCATCGTATAACCTTGACACTCAACATTATGTGCTTCAATGATCCGCTTCAAGCTTGGAAGAAAGATTCTTTTCAATGGGCTTGCATATCCCACAAATATACCTTCAATGCACTTTAGACCAAATTTACCAAAAGGTTCTAGAACTGTGCAGGGAGACCCGAACGGTTCCAAATACTTCAGGTTAGGTTTGCGGAGGTTAATGAGCTCAAAACACTTCTTGTTGAATTTCATCACCGTAAGAACCCGGTTGAGCGTATAGCAAGCGGCTGACACTGCTTCTGCCCAGAAATTTACAGGTAGTTTAGAATCAGCAAGCATCGTCCTGGCCGTTTCAATCAGCGTCCTATTCTTTCTTTCTGCTACTCCATTTTGTTGCGGAGTGTATGGCACGCTGAATTCTTGCAGTATACCTCTTTCATCACAATATACTTCCATTTTGTTAGTCTTAAACTCTGGACCGTTGTCACTTCTTATTCTTCTAATACGTGTTTGGTACAAGTTTTCAATCTTTCTGAACATTGTTATCAAACTCCCAAATGTTTCATCTTTTGAATTCAGAAACGTTACCCACGAAAATCTCGAATAGTCGCCTGTGACAACTAAGAAGTAGAGATCACCAGTTATGCTTTTAACATTCACTGGACCAAAGAGATCCATGTGAAGTCTCCCTAACGGCCTCGAGACTAAATTCATCTTCTTTCCAGGGTGAGATTTCTTTCGTTGTTTACCTTTGATACAACTAATACACTCCCCCTCAAGATGAAATCCTTTCAGATGAACTCCATTTACTAAGTCCTTGTGTACTAGGTAGTTCATTTTTCGTATATGAATGTGCCCCATCTTTCGATGCCATAATTGTGACTCCTTCTCAGTAGATCTTGACATGAAGCAGTGAGCCTGAACCGTGGTAGTAGTTGCTATACTCATGTCCAACACGTACAGATCGTCGACTCTTGGAGCTCTCATAATGACCCACTCTTCGGGGACAACAAACCCCGACTTCAATATCAAACATTCTTTATCTGTGAAGTGCGTCGAGTACATTCGATCACAGATTTGAGATATGCTCAGCAGATTGTTCTCTAGCTCAGCGATGTAGTTAACTCTTTCAAACGTGATTATCCCATTCGATAAAGTTCCCTCACCAACTATACGACCACCTTGATTTCCTGCAAATCCCACATATCCTCCATTCAACCCTCGAACATCATACAGTAGGGTTTTCTTCCCCGTAATGTGCCGAGAAGCTCCACTATCCATAATCCAACATGAGATGGATCTCGGAAGCTCCTACACATATTACAAACATTTAGTGAGATTTTGAAGCGACCCAAGCCTCCTTTGACTCGGGTAGCTTAACATCAATGCGAGTTGTTGTGGTGTACAATGGTGGGAAATTTTCATCATTTATTTTCAAGCTCTCATCAGACCCAATCTCAACCTCTTTGTATAAGAAAAATTTGTCATTTTGAGGTTGACCAGATGATTGGTCTTTCTTCGGAACATACTTCATCCCTTGAGGGGTTGAAGCTTGCTTTTCCAACTTCTGGTAGTAGTCTAAAGGAACATTCATCTTTACCGGTGTGGTAGAAGATGATTGTTTTGTTGGCTCGGAAACCTTTGGTTTTGGAGAACTTGCTTTCTTATCATCAGATTTAGGCTTCCATGTTTGTTGAGATGAAGCGACCCGTTTGTAAAATTTTCAGTTTTAGTTACCGGCTTCTTTTCAGGTTCAGTTTTGATTTTAAATTCTTCCTTTTTCAAAATCTTTTTCTCAATAATCATTGGTGCCTTACCTTTGATATCGTTCTTCCTTTTCGGACTCTCAACAACCACAGACTTAGGCTTTGAGTTGGTGCACTTTCGTGCAATGTGACCAACTTGATTGCACTTGAACCATGTGCGGGTGTCAATTTCCCAACTTGTGCCTTCAGTCGGGGGCTGTGATGCCTTTTTCTCAAAGAATTTTTCATTTGATTGTGAAAAAATTTCAGATTCTTGCTCGGAATGTGAACTCGAGCTTTTCACAAACACCTTTTTCTCAACAAATTTCTTATTTTGAAAGTTCCTTCTTTGATTATTCTTACCACCCTGATAACCACCCGACCATTTGTTTTGGTTGTTGTTAGAAAAACGTGGCGGTACTACAGGTGTTTTGTAGTAAGACTTATCTTTTTCAAAGTTCAATTGCCTTTCAGAACGTTTCAAACCTTCGATTTCACAAACCTCAATCTCAACCAGTTTAAAAACATTTTTCAATTTGTCGACATTCACATTCTCTAATGGAAATTCAAGATCCGAATACAACTTATCCGAACCCGACATCTTGTACATCACAAGAGTAGGTTTTTCACTTAAGTTGCTTTTGGATTTTGATTTCGGAATGTATTTATCAAAAAAGCAATCTTCGTCCTCAGTTGAATCACTGTCAGATTTCAAAACATTTTCAACCACATTTTTAACAACTTCGGACTGAACACTGTCTTCATCAGATGATGAAGTGAACGTGATGTCAATTGTTTCTGGAAGTTTATTTTCATTTGTTTTATCATCGTTAACCAACCATGATTTTTTCTTTGAAAAATTATTCAGCACAGGCGGTGGAACTTAATGATACCCCACCCCAGTTCCATCAGCATATACATCTTCGCCAGCTTTGTTCTTCCCAATGGGTCTGGGAACTATGTGTTGAAGAACAAAACTTGCAGAGTTGTAACTATTGAGTTTCAGATTGATGCGTTCATTTTCAATCTTAGCTTCCTGAAACTGAAGCTTCAGATTAGCAATCTCATCCAACTGTTGGTTGATTTGCTTTTCTTTTGACTGAAGGACTCCTGACAATTGAAAATTGTCTTTGCTTGTTTTACTGTTTCTCTCATCAGAATCTTTAATCGTTCTTTTTAGCTTCTCGTGATTTTCAAAAAGTTGTCGATTTTCATGAATTAATTTTTCATTTTCTTTTCTTACTCGGTCTACTTCAATTTTATTTTTTTCAAGTTTCTCAGTTAATTCCTTAATTCGATCATTTGAAACTTTTACCAATTTGTCACGACTTAAGATTTGATTTTCAACTTCTCTGACTCTATCTGTCAGCTCTTCAGTCCTTTTAGTACTGAGATATGCATGTGTACTACAAATCTTGCAGTCTTTCATGCAATTTTTGCAGTCACTATCAATCTTGGCTTTATCAGTCTTACCTGGCCCATTTGTTGAATCATTAGAACTGACCTTGCTCTTTGACTCAGTTCCAGACTTAGAATCTACCTCTAATTCTTTTGCTGCGAGCACTTTATCTGCCATTTTCATTAGGTTCTCTGCAGTCATCTCTTTGGTCGTATCGATTATCCCATCATCGACCTTTTTTGACTGTAGCTCCTTTTCTTCAGCTTCTTTTGCCCACATTCTCTGTCTTTCCTCTTCTTCTTCTTCTTCTTCTTCTTCTGCTATTTGTTCTATGAGGGTTTCAACACTGATTGATGACGGTTCAACAACTATGTTCGCTTTAGGATCCAAATAGCATTCCCGAGTAGCATCCCATCTTTTTGCACTCTTTGCCTCTTTCCATGTTCGATAAATTTTATCTTTCATGTTTTGGGCTAACATCTTCCTAGAACGATATTTCTCTTCTTCAGTTCGGTTATCTTTGAAAGGAACAATTTTTTCCATGAAGGCAAAACCCACAGCATCTTTTTCTGGTAGCACATCACTCCAGTCATAGCCCTCATCATCATGGATAACGGGTAATGCTCTCGACTTTTCTTTGGGAGCATCTTCTAACTGCTTCATTCTGGGAGATTCTGCTTTGTTTTGATGATAGATGGCCCTTTTATAATAGTCCTCACGAAATGGATTGGTCGTTTCATCAGCAGCTGCATTTCGATATTCTCGTTTAAAGTGCCCCTTTTGTTTGCACTTAAAACATGTAACCTTCGATTTATCAAATCCTAATTTCGTTGAAGGTCCACCAATGGAGTGTTTGCCTGTTATCTCCATGAATCTCTGAGCCATTCTAACCGCACACGCCATACACCATCTAATGTCAATCAACTCCATTTCTTCGGGGTCAATTTGATCATAGTCTTCCTTGGTGAGGTTAGTGTTTCTGATTTTTCCTGCTACGAGACTTTCGTAAGACTCTAAGATGGAGGCCAGAAATACCATCTGCTGCTTGGCTGCTTCTTCGCTAAAGTTTTGTGCGTTGTTGAGATTTACAGCAATGTTGCATTGGAAAATGTTTTTCGGAACAGATTGTTGTTGCTGTTGACTTGGAGTTGATGAAGATGATCCTCCATGATATCCGCTGCTTGGAGCAGGACTGCTGTTTTGATTCTCTTGATTTGGCACACTTGAGTTTTCTACTGAGAACGCAGTCTTTGGTGATACCGTTTTTGGAATCATGCTTCCTTGATTTGGAATCATTTTTCATACATCCAAATAAATCAAATTCCTTTTTCAACATTTTTTTCTTGTTTCTAACAATTTCTTCTCCACCCACACACTTTTTCTCTAATTTTGCCCATAAATCTTTGGAATTTTTGAAATCGATTAGAGATATGATATCATCCCTTACTGATTGATGTAGCAATGTGATACATTTTTGCTCAGCGATGAAATTTTCTTGTTCATTTTCGATTAAGTTCTCATAGTCACTTCTTCTAATGTCAAACCCGTTCTTCAAGAATTTCCAACTCTGGTAGGCGAATGCCTTTAGCCAGTCCTCGAACCTAGTTGCCCACCTACTGTATTCCTCGATAGCCATTAGCTTGGGCGGTTTGTTGTATGTGCCATACGCGTTATCCATGCTCAATGAGTCAGCAATGGCTTTCTTTGGGTTCGGGTTAGGAGCAGTGTTGTTTGTGTTGCTTGAAGTGGCATCTCCTTTGTTGCTGGTGTAAGCAAATATGTCACTGAAGGGATTGAGAAAATCGTCCCCCATTTTAGTGTACCTGAAACAGCTTACAAACACTTAGACAAATTTTTGTGATTTTCAAAAATTTTACACTGGTGCACTTGAATCGGATGGCTGTCCGATCGAGTGTCACAATCAGGTATCAAGTGATGTACACAAATCAGAATGCAGCTCGAACGAATGGTTGTCCGAACGAGTGGTTGTCCGAACGAGTAGTTGTTCGAACGAGTGGCAGGATGACGTAATCACTAAGTATAACAACAATGTTGTCCGATCGAGCTGCTGTTCGATCGGATAACACTGATGATGTCAGCAACAATCTAAGAACAATCTAATCTAATTCGTTCGTACGGATGTTCGCACGAATGAATGTCGTTAGCACATAATATCTAAGAATAGCTAAGCCAAATCGTCCGTACAGCTGTTCGAGCGGATAGATGACATCAGCATGCAAGAAGAGTTCAACATGGTTTTTGATGATTTTGATTCAGTTTTTGATGAAATTTTCTTATGAAATTTTAAAGGATTGTACTATTAATGATTGCGAATCAATTGATATCAGTTTTATCAAATTTTAACCGTAGATTCACGTTCAATTTTATGTTTTTCTGAGTTTTATGGTGACAAAGTGAAAAACAATGTAAAAAAATGAGTAGAAAGTGAAAGAAATCATCAAATTTCCGGTGAAATTTGACTCTGATCGGCAAGAATAGCTCGAATTCCGGTGAATTCGCTGTCGTAGATCTCGATTCAGCTCCCTGGATGCTCTGATACCACTTATTGGTCCCTCGTACAGGATATGTTCGTCAGGAACTTAGATGAATCGACTTTGATTAATTGTGCGGAATCCAATTGATTAAATCATAGATTTACGACAAAGTATTCAACACTTAAACACCGTCTGATCTTTCTATTCAACTTTTATGAAAGTACAAAAGCGCCTGTAGAAGTCAGACTTGACATAGTTATCTCTAGAGTCAAAAGTTCTAAATGACATACCCTGATGGGGTATTTTATAGGCAACACAGGAGCATGGATAGTGCTGACTGAATGGACGAAACTGCTGTCCGATCGGATGAGTGTTGTCCGATCAGATGGCCCATCCGATCGGCTGACACAGGTCAAACGGTCAGTCAACACTTTACAATCCAGTCCCGTATCCTGAGTTGTCATGCTATAGATTTACGACAAAGTATTCAACACTTAAACACCGTCTGATCTTTCTATTCAACTGTTATGAAAGTACAAAAGCGCCTGTAGAAGTCAGACTTGACATAGTTATCTCTAGAGTCAAAAGTTCTAAATGACATACCCTGATGGGGTATTTTATAGGCAACACAGGAGCATGGATAGTGCTGACTGAACGGACGAAACTGCTGTCCGATCGGATGAGTGCTGTCCAATCAGATGGCCCGTCCGATCGGGTGACACAGGTCAAACGGTCAGTCAACACTTTACAATCCAGTCCCGTATCCTGAGTTGTCATGCTATCTAACATACATACATGACATAATTGTTCACAAAACATACAAAATATGACTAAATGCTGACGGAAGCTACAGACGTATGAACTAACAAGGTTTGATATTGTACTTCGCACAGAATCCCAACTTGAAGTAATACGGCTACTTGTTCATTCATTGTGCGAGCCTTTTTTGTACTAAGACTATGCTTCCCTTGTGTGACTGGTTCTGCAGAAGGTCGGACATTTAAGCAATGCTCTGTTATCTTTCTTGGTACGCCGGTCATGTCCACTGGGGACCATGCGAAGATATCCATATTCTCAGATAAGAGCTCTTTCAGTTTTGCGCGGATTACTGGTGAGATGGCGTGCCCTAAGAGAATGGTTTGCTCAGGGTATTCCTTATTGAGGAACCACTTTTCTGGTTCGTTTGATGGTGATGGCTTCGTGACCTTTACTGGTGGCTCGTCGTCTACATACATCACCTCTTTGCTGGAATATAAGATTGCTACTTCGGTTTCTGTTGGAAAACCACAAGCAGCGTGTTGCGCGTTGTATGGAGGTAATCATCCTAAACTCCTTCTGTAAACGTCTTCCCAGTAGTACATCATGGCGTGATGTAGCTGACATAACCATGAAATTGACTGTGACAGTGCGCGAGTGCTCTCCATCTGAGAGTGTTACAGGAAAGGCGATTTGACCCAGCGGGAAGACGGCTTCATTGCAGAAACCAGTTAGAGGAAAATCGACTGGTTTCAAGCGCGCCTTGTCCTCTGGGTCTAGTTGTTTAAAGCATTGTTCGTAAATTATATCCATGGAACTACCTTGATCAATAAACATGTAATCAGTACGATAATGACCGAAGATACCAGTTATGATGACCGGACGCTCTTCTTGAGGACCTCCTGGGAAGACGGGGAAGACTACTTGTTGTTCTCGCCTGTGCTGACTGTGGTTCCGTTTGTGTGGCTTGCGCGAGGGTCCCGCTTGCACCATGTATGTTTGTTCCGTACTAGTTTTTGGGTTGTTAGCTTCCATATTTTGTTTCATATCGGAATGTTTCCAGATATCCTTCGTTACTGGGTTGAATGTCCCACTAATAAACTCACTTGAAAATCCCTCATAAAACCATAGACGTTGATAAGTGGCTCCCGCGTTGCAGAGGCCGAAAGGCATTTTTGTATAACAAAATATACCTTTGTCTGTGCGGAAAGCTGTCTTGTCTTTGTCCTCTATCTTCATTTGTACTTGCTGATATCCTTTATAAGAATCTTAGAAACATTTCCAGCGGAAGGATGCTAAGGAATCCCCCTTCTTGTCTATCTCTGGAAGGGCGTACCAGTCTTTTGGGCAGGCTTTGTTAAGATCCTTGAAATCAACGCACATGCGCCACCCCCCATTGTGCTTCTGCACCATTACTGGGTTAGCTAACCATGTTTAATATTGTACTTCACACAGAATCCCAGCTTGAAGTAATTCGGCTTCTTATTCATTCATTGCGTGAGGCTTTTCTGTACTAAGACTACGCTTCCCTTGTGCGACTGGTTTTGTGGAAGGTCAGACATCTAAGCAATGCTCTGTTATCTCTCTTGGTACGCCGGTCATGTCCACTGGGGACCATGCGAAGATATCCATATTCTCAGATTAGAGCTCTTTCAGTTTTGCGCAGATTGCTGGTGACATGGCGTGCCCTAAGAGAATGGTTTGCTCAGGGTATTCCTTATTGAGGACACACTTTTCTTGTTCATTTGATGGTGATTGCTTTGCGACCTTTACTGGTGGCTCGTCGTCTACATACATCACCTCTTTGCTGGAATATAAGATTGCTACTCTGGTTTTTGTTGGAAAACCACAAGCATCGTGTGGTATGGAGGTAATCATGCTAAACTCCCTCTGTGAACGTCTTCCCAGTAGTACATCATGGCGTGATGTAGCTGGCATAACCATGAAATTGACTGTGACAGTGCACGAGTGCTCTCCGTCTTAGAGTGTTACAGGAAAGGCTATTTGACCCAGTGGGAAGACGGCTTCATTATAGAAACCAGTTAGAGGAAAATCGACTGGTTTCAAGCGCGCCTTGTCCTGTGGGTCTAGTTGTTTAAAGCGTTGCTCGTAAATTATATCCATGGAACTACCGTGATCAATAAACATGTAATCAGTACGATAATGACCGAAGATACCAGTTATGATGACCGGACGCTCTTCTTGAGGACCTCCTGGGAAGACGGGGAAGACTACTTGTTGTTCTCGCCTGTGCTGACTGTGGTTCCATTTGGGTGGCTTGCGCGAGGGTCCCGCTTGCACCATGTATGTTTGTTCCGTACTGGTTTTTGGGTTGTTGGCTTCCATATTTTGTTTCATATCGGAATGTTTCTAGATATCCTTCGTTACTAGGTTGAATGTCCCACTAATAAACTCACTTGAAAATCCCTCATAAAACCACAGACGTTGATAAGCGGCTCCCGCGTTGCAGAGGCCGAAAGGCATTTTTGTATAACAAAATATACCTTTGTCTGTGCGGAAAGCTGTCTTGTCTTCGTCCTCTTCCTTCATGTGTACTTGCTGATATCCTTTATAACAATCTAAGAAACATTTCCAGCGGAAGGATGCTAAGGAATCCCCCTTCTTGTCTATCCATGGAAGGGCGTAACAGTCTTTTGGGCAGGCTTTGTTAAGATCCTTGAAATCAATGCACATGCGCCACCCCCCGTTGTGCTTCTGCACCATTACTGGGTTAGCTAACCATGTTTGATATTGTCCTTCACACAAAATACCAGCTTGAAGTAATTCGGCTACTTGTTCTTTCATTGCGTGAGCCTTTTCTGTACTAAGACTACGCTTCCCTTGTGCGACTGGTTTTGTGGAAGGTCGGACATCTAAGCAATGCTCTGTTATCTCTCTTGGTACGCTAGTCATGTCTATTGGGGACCATGCGAAGATATCCATATTCTCAGATTAGAGCTCTTTCAGTTTTGCGCAGATTGCTAGTGACATGGCGTGCCCTAAGAGAAAGGTTTGCTCAGGGTATTCCTTATTGAGGACCCACTTTTCTGGTTCATTTGATGGTGATGGCTTTGCGACCTTTACTGGTGGCTCGTCGTCTACATACATCACCTCTTTGCTGGAATATAAGATTGCTACTCTGGTTTTTGTTGGAAAACCACAAGCATCGTGTGGTATGGAGGTAATCATGCTAAACTCCCTCCGTGAACGTCTTCCCAGCAGTACATCATGGCGTGATGTAGCTGTCATAACCATGAAATTGACTGTGACAGTGCACGAGTGCTCTCCGTCTTAGAGTGTTACAGGAAAGGCTATTTGACCCAGTGGGAAGATGGCTTCATTGTAGAAACCAGTTAGAGGAAAATCGACTGGTTTCAAGCGCGCCTTGTCCTCTGGGTCTAGTTGTTTAAAGCATTGCTCGTAAATTATATCCATGGAACTACCTTGATCAATAAACATGTAATCAGTACGATAATGACCGAAGATACCAGTTATGATGACCGAACGCTCTTCTTGAGGACCTCCTGGGAAGACAGGGAAGACTACTTGTTGTTCTCGCCTGTGCTGACTGTGGTTCCGTTTGTGTGGCTTGCGCGAGGGTCCCGCTTGCACCATGTATGTTTGTTCCGTACTGGTTTTTGGGTTGTTGGCTTCCATATTTTGTTTCATATCGGAATGTTTCCAGATATCCTTCGTTACTGGGTTGAATGTCCCACTAATAAACTCACTTGAAAATCCCTCATAAAACCACAGACGTTGATAAGTGGCTCCCACGTTGCAGAGGCCGAAAGGCATTTTTGTATAACAAAATTTACCTTTCCTTCGTTACTGGGTTGAATGTCCCATTAATAAACTCACTTGAAAATCCCTCATAAAACCACAGACGTTGATAAGTGGCTCCCCTGTTGCAGAGGCCGAAAGGCATTTTTGTATAACAAAATATACCTTTGTCTGTGCGGAAAGCTGTCTTGTCTTCGTCCTCTTCCTTCATTTGTACTTGCTGATATCCTTTATAACAATCTAAGAAACATTTCCAGCGGAAGGATGCTAAGGAATCGCCCTTCTTGTCTATCTCTGGAAGGGCGTAACAGTCTTTTGGGCAGGCTTTGTTAAGATCCTTGAAATCAACGCACATGCGCCACCCCCCGTTGTGCTTCTGCACCATTACTGGGTTACCTAACTGATACACTCTAATTTACACATATTTTAGTCCCCCGTTTTACCCCTATTTTATGCGTTTTTGGCCGTAAAACCGTCGTTCGGATACTTATTTATCTACATTTGTGTTTACAGGCCTAAAACTGCATTTCAAACAAGATGATAGCAAAAACGAGGACTTTCCGGACAAAACGACAAATCTGCGGACTTTCTGTTTGTCACACCCCCAAAATCCACACGCGGAGTATCACCGCTTGGAGGCGTGACTGACCAGGATCAAGCCACCAATCATATTGAACGTATAAGTAAATACCAAAAATCATTCATCAATACGAAAGGTGTTTTCAAAACCAAACATCAACAAGTGTGTAGCGGAAGCATAAGTATGTAAACCCAATGTAAATAGTAAATTCAAATATTTAGATAGATAACATGGCATCATCGATCCATGTCCCACAACGACCTGCTCCTCCCTGTGCAAGCTCCATATGTACCTAAGGTCCTGCAAGGCATGCAAGAGAGAGTCAACAACTAGTTGAGCGAGTTCACAGTTAATAGTTCAGTAATAGTATAGCGTGAGTAGTAGTATGTTCGTTCGTTACAATGTATCTTATTAATTCCCATCGCGGCCTTCCAGGCAGGTGTGCGAAGATATTGGGGAATGTTTTTCCCAAGCATTCTAGACTAGGTTTATTTGTATCGCGGCCTCTCCAGGCAGGTGTGCGAAGATTTGTAAATTTAGTTCGCGGCCATTCTATGGCAGGTGTGCGAAGACAGTCATAATATCGCGGCCAATCCTTGGCAGGTGTGCGAAGATCAGTTCAAGAAGTGTTACTAGTCTAGTTGTATCTGATCGTTAGGTTCTACTTTATGAGTATACACAATAATTCATCAAATCCCATTCCCACCCGGGAACCCCATGCCTTGGCTGTGTGAACTCACCTTGGTTTGCTCGGTATGCTAATAATTATACGCTCACAATTTATCCGTTACGGCCTATAATACACACGTATATAAAAAAAATCAATTTACGTTCGCAAAAACTCGCATGAAATCTAATGTCACATATTGCTTGGCAGTTATCATCGTATAACACGTAACAGTTAATCAAATCAACACAATTCATGCTTCACATAAAGGCCTTCTCAGTCCATTCTGACAAGGTTATCCACTAACAGACTCAATAGAAGTAATAGACTTAACAGAGTTAATATACTAACTGAGTTTACTGAAGACAATTATTAAACATAATCATGAGATCATCGATTTTTGTGAGTAATAAACTGGTTACCTTTGATTTTAATTATACATGCATGACACATATGGAACATCACATGCTACTGACAAACCCACAAGTAAATATGAGAGCAATAGCCGACATCACTACTGTTTTAATTCCTTTGATTGGACCGAGTGTGATACCATAATTCACATGACATGGATAAGACAACTGTGTACTAAATCACATCATATATCATGCAAATCAGTATCGATTCATACTAATCCATATATCACTATTCCATGCAAAGAAATATCATATTATTCTTTTAAAATGGCCGACAACTAAACTCCTGGTCCTAAATCTATTGGACCGAAACCATTAATGAATTCACATGTATTTTGGATAGTTGAAATATCATCACTGTACTTGTTCATCGATTAGAACAATTCTATGAAACCAATACATAAAACTCATCACTATATAATCTAATTATTTAATAGTGAACCATCATGCAATCATAATAGTTAACAGCACATGTCAAGTTGTCGGATTATCATCATCATCCTAGACAAGAATCAAAGTTGAAAACAATTATACAATCACATCATCGAACCCTATCAAGATGCTAACTTGCATTCAGAACCAGATCATATTAACAACGTCCAGAACCGAGTATTCGATCGTATTAAGTTTCGCATAGAATTGTATGTATGTATATATATCCGACAACATCATGCATATCGAAATCTATATTATCATCATATTCTTATAATCACGGCAGTAACACGCATCAATCATATACACAAACATATAACGAATAAACAGAACATCTATGAGACCGAGTTAACGAATACGCACTCACCGAGATGAACGGAATAATAACTAGATCGATTACGGGGAGATTCGAGTACACGTATTTGCCGTCACGGAGAGAAGGGAGCTCTAGGGTTTTCGGTTGTGATGATAAGTTTCACGAATGATACAGTTTTGTGATATAAAACTCACGTAACAAGGTTGGGCCCATAACTGGGCTTCGGCGTATTACTGGGCCGGCGAAACAGTTTGTTTCGTCGAGATTGTGCTTGGCGAAACACACTTGTGTTTCGTCGGGTTCTACAATTCTTAAACAGCTTATGTTTCTCGACAAGTTCCATGTTATACAATCAAACACATAATCATGCAACACAATAGTTTAATATGACACAAGCATACAGTCACAAGTCAGACGAGTCAAACAACTAAACAGTCAAAGTCAACGTGCAATAAATGAGAATAAAGAATGTCGGAAATTCGAGTTGTCACATTATCCCCAACTTGAAAGAAATTTCGTCCCGAAATTTAGCATGCGGTTACTGAGGAAGCTAGTGGTGTGACGTTGTTTACCTGTATTGTATCGCGGCTCCCCGAGCAGGTTTGCGAAGATTACTGGTTTTCCTGGGGTGTCACATTATCCCCCCGTTGATTTGGAATTTCGTCCCGAAATTCTGTATTGGTAGCTTCAGCCTCAGTAGTAGTTGCATTGGTTCCGAATAACTGGGAATATTCGAGTTCCATTTGATCTTCACGCTCCCAGGTGAACTCTGGGCCGCGGCGGGAGTTCCAACGAACTCGTACAAGAGGGATTCTCGTGTTCTTGAGGACCTTAACATCCCGGTCCGTGATTTCAACAGGTTCCTCGACGAAGTGCAACCGCTCGTTGATAGTGAGTTCCTTCAAGGGAACTATGTGGGTCTCATCTGACGTACACTTCTTCAGATTCGACACGTGAAAGACGTTGTGAACTGCACTGAGTTCAGCTGGTAAGTTCAATCTGTAGGCTACCCTGCCTATCTTCTCAATAACTTCGAAAGGTCCGACGTATCGTGGATTAAGTTTGCCGCGTTTGCCAAAACGAACCACACCCTTCCAGGGTGAAACTTTGAGTAGCGCTCGATCCCCAACCTGGAATTCGAGTAGTTTTCTATCTTTATCGGCGTATGCTTTCTGACGGTCACGAGCTGCCGCCATGCGTTGTCGTATTTGAGCAATCTTTTCGGTAGTGTCAACTACCATTTCTGGACCTGTGATCTGACTGTCTCCCACCTCTGCCCAACAGAGAGGTGACCGGCATTTACGCCCGTACAATGCCTCGAATGGTGCAGCTTTAATGCTGGTGTGGTAGCTGTTGTTATACGAAAATTCCACAAGTGGCAGATGTTTTTCCCAACCATTGCCAAAGTCTATTACGCACGCCCGAAGCATGTCTTCTAGAGTTTGAATAGTGCGCTCAGACTGCCCATCGGTCTGAGGATGATACGCCGTGCTCATGTCTAAACGAGAGCCAAAAGATTTATGCATTGCTTGCCACAGTTCTGAAGTAAAACGTGCGTCACGATCAGAGATGATGGAGGTGGGCACCCCGTGCCTTGAGACCACTTCTTTTAAGTAGATGTCTGCTAAGGTAGAGAAGTTGTCTGTTTCTTTGATGGCCAAAAAGTGAGCAGATTTTGTGAGTCGATCCACGATCACCCAAATAGTATCATTTCCGCGCTGAGATCTAGGTAAGCCCGTAACAAAATCCATGGAAATTTGCTCCCATTTCCATTGTGGTATCTCAGGTTGTTGGAGTGGTCCTGACGGTTTCTGATATTCTGCCTTGACTCTCGCACAAGTCAAGCATTTGCTAACGTATGTGGCTATGTGGGCCTTCATGCTAGGCCACCAGTATGTAGTTTTGATATCGTGGTACATTTTATCCGCACCAGGATGTACCGAGTAGCGAGACTTATGAGCTTCATCCATCACTAGCTCACGTAAGTTGCCATAAAGTGGAACCCAAATGCGTCATGTGACGTAATAAGCACCATCTTCCTTCTGTTCTAAACGTTGTCTTGAGCCACGTAGGGCTTCAGCCCTGACATTTTCTGGTTTCAATGCTTCTACCTGAGCATCTCGTAACTGGGAAGGGAGACTAGACTGTATAGTGAGTTGTAAAGCTCGCACGCGCTTAGGCGCGGTGTCCTTTCGACTGAGGGCGTCAGCCACAACATTGGCTTTGCCTGGATGGTACCTGATTGAGCAATCGTAGTCGTTTAGCAGTTCGACCCATCGTCGTTGTCGCATATTCAGTTCCTTCTGTTTGAAGATATGTTCAAGGCTTCTGTGGTCAGTGTAGATAGCACATTTGGTACCATACAAATAGTGTCGCCATATCTTAAGTGCAAAAACAACCGCTCCCAGCTCTAGGTCGTGTGTCGTGTAATTCCGTTCGTGAATCTTAAGTTGGCGCGAAGCATAAGCAATAACTTTATCCCTTTGCATCAATACACATCCAAGACCTTGGATAGATGCGTCGCAGTAGACTACAAAATCGTCCGTGCCTTCAGGCAGTGAGAAGATAGGTGCGCTACAAAGTCTATCCTTTAAGTGCTGAAACGCTGTTTCCTGTGCATTACCCCAACGATAAACAACACCCTTCTGCGTCAGTAGTGTAAGTGGCTGAGCAATTTTTGAGAAGTCTTTGATGAACCTTCTGTAGTAACCCGCCAAACCCAAGAATTGGCGTATTTCAGTTGGTGTACGAGGCGCAGGCCAATTCTTGATCGAATCTACCTTGGATGGATCGACATGGATCCCATCCTCGTTTACCACGTGGCCTAAGAAGTGGACTTCACGAAGCCAGAAGTCGCATTTTGAAAACTTAGCGTATAGCTGTTCCGTTCGAAGAAGTTCCAAAATAAGTCGTAAGTGCTGCTCGTGTTCCTCCCGACTCTTCGAATAGATCAGTATGTCGTCGATGAAAACAATGACGAACTTGTCAAGATAAAGTTTGCACACCCTGTTCATAAGGTCCATGAAAACCGCAGGCGCGTTCGTCAACCCGAAAGGCATGACCAGAAACTCGTAGTGGCCGTAGCGCGTTCTGAACGCTGTTTTGGAGACGTCCTCATCCCGGACTCTCAGTTGATGATATCCTGACCTTAAGTCTATCTTGGAGTAGTAGCTCGACCCTTGCAGCTGGTCGAATAAATCATCTATGCGCGGAAGAGGGTAACGATTCTTGATCGTCACCTTGTTGAGTTCACGGTAGTCTATACACATCCTGAACGTACCGTCTTTCTTCTTTACGAATAACACTGGAGCTCCCCAAGGCGAAGAGCTAGGACGTATAAAACCCTTTTCCAAGAGTTCTTGTAGCTGCTTTGACAGTTCTTCCAATTCAGTTGGAGCTAAACGATAAGGTGCTCGAGCTATGGGTGCTGCTCCTGGAGCGAGCTCGATCTGAAATTCGACCTGACGGTGAGGCGGTAACCCAGGTAACTCTTCAGGAAACACTTGAGGAAAGTCGTGTACTACTGGAATATCCTCAATCTTTTTCTCTTTCTTTGCTGTATCGGTAACGAGTGCTAAAACAGCTGTGTGGCCCTTTCGTAAACACTTCTGAGCCTTCAAGAAGGATATGATGCCACTCACGACACCACTCTTGTCGCCTTGAACTTCGAGAGGTTCTTTACCAGAACGGGGAATACGAATGATCTTCTCCTTGCATAGGATCTCTGCTTGTTGTCTTCCCTAGTTCCCATTTCCTTGGTTGTGGTTCTGATTCTGGTTCTGGTTCAACCGTGGGCAGTGTCTCTTGAAGTGACCTTCAGCACTACACTGATAACATCCCTTGTTACCCTGCTGTTGCTGCTGATTCTATAGATCTTGTGTCTGTTGTTGTTGGTTCTGGCTTGCAGGACGTGAGTTTCTACCATCTTTGGCTCCATGACCAAGCTTGTCGCATCAATGACCATGATTTCAGTTGCACGGCCCGCTGTGGTGCAAGTTACATCGTTTGCACTTAGGGTGGTTTCCCCTGTATCCACCCTGCCCTTGACTACTAAAAAGATTGCTGACCTGGACCTTGGTTGTCATTGATCTTTCGCTGTTGTGCCTGGGACGGAATCGTAGTCGAACCCTTGCTAGAGGTTCCATCCCACTTTCATTTGTTGTCACTGGGGATAGCAGAAGTAGTAGTAGTAGTACCAATACGTTTAGGCAGCTTGTTCTGTTCCACTGCCTGGTCTGTGAGACGATGAGCAAGATGAGTAACATCTTGAATAGTAGCAAGATTAGCAGTCATCACATGTCTTTGAATTTCTGGTACTAAGCCCTTGAGGTACAGCTCAATGCTCTTTATGGGAGAATCCACCATAGTTGGACACAAAATTGCCAGTTTGTTGGATCGTTTCGTGTACTCTTCTATCTCTGACCCCGTCATCTTCATGTTAAAGGACTCCACTTCCAGCTTGTGGATGGCATCATAACTACTGTATTCACGTTTGATCAGTTCCTTAGAATCATTCCATGGGGTGGCATTAGCAGCCGCCAGCCCCAGCATCTGAACTTGCGCGTTCCACCAAGTTTGCGCAGTGCCTTCGAGAATATCAGTGGCATATTTCACCTTACGAGCCTCAGGTCATTCGCACATTCGAAGACCGATTCGAGTTCCTCGAACTAATGGAGGAGTCCAACAGCTCCTTCAGTGTCGCTGAAAGTAGTAGGACGACAGTCCATAAAAGTCTTGTATGTGCATACAGGTGGCTGAGCGTGTTGACTTGTCGTGTGCGTAAGAGTAATCAAAATTAAGCACAAGTGTTGAGTTACGAAAGTAGGATCTAAAGATCCTACAGTAAGTGGTGATGGCAGGTTATACCTCCTGCCTGGGCAGCTGCGAGTGCTGCAGTAACTTGTTCAGTGATCAAAGCCGCCAACTGGGCTTGAGTTAGGTTAACGCGTCCACTCAGGATCTTGACATCAAGAAGAACATGTGGGTGAGAGGTTCGCGAATAGTGCGAAGAGAGTGAGCACACAAGTATTCTCGAGCAATAACATATAGTAGGTTCAGTAATCTGAGCATACCACGAGCAAAGTTCTATGTAATTCTAGCAAGTAGGTAAAGTAACATGAATAGTAGTACCTATGATGTTGAGCCTTGCACGTGGAGCGAAGCGTCGTTGTGGATCGTGAGCACTGTTCTGGTTATAGTCTGGTTTTAACAAAAATCGTTTTCCCCTTATTAAAACCGAGTTCTCTATAACCAATGGCTCTGATACCAATCTGTCACACCCCCAAAATCCACACGCGGAGTATCACCGCTTGGAGGCGTGACTGACCAGGATCAAGCCACCAATCATATTGAACATATAAGTAAATACCAAAAATCATTAATCAATACGAAAGGTGTTTTCAAAACCAAACATCAACAAGTGTGTAGCGGAAGCATAAGTATGTAAACCCAATGTAAATAGTAAATTCAAATATTTAGATAGATAACATGGCATCATCGATCCATGTCTCACAACGACCTGCTCCTCCCTGTGCAAGCTCCATATGTACCTAAGGTCCTGCAAGGCATGCAAGAGAGAGTCAACAACTAGTTGAGCGAGTTCACAGTTAATAGTTCAGTAATAGTATAGCGTGAGTAGTAGTATGTTCGTTCGTTACAATGTATCTTATTAATTCCCATCGCGGCCTTCCAGGCAGGTGTGCGAAGATATTGGGGAATGTTTTTCCCAAGTATTCTAGACTAGGTTTATTTGTATCGCGGCCTCTCCAGGCAGGTGTGCGAAGATTTGTAAATTTAGTTCGCGGCCATTCTATGGCAGGTGTGCGAAGACAGTCATAATATCGCGGCCAATCCTTGGCAGGTGTGCGAAGATCAGTTCAAGAAGTGTTACTAGTCTAGTTGTATCTGATCGTTAGGTTCTACTTTATGAGTATACACAATAATTCATCAAATCCCATTCCCACCCGGGAACCCCATGCCTTGGCTGTGTGAACTCACCTTGGTTTGCTCGGTATGCTAATAATTATACGCTCACAATTTATCCGTTACGGCCTATAATACACACGTATATAAAAAAAATCAATTTACGTTCGCAAAGACTCGCATGAAATCTAATGTCACATATTGCTTGGCAGTTATCATCGTATAACACGTAACAGTTAATCAAATCAACACAATTCATGCTTCACATAAAGGCCTTCTCAGTCCATTCTGACAAGGTTATCCACTAACAGACTCAATAGAAGTAATAGACTTAACAGAGTTAATATACTAACTGAGTTTACTGAAGACAATTATTAAACATAATCATGAGATCATCGATTTTTGTGAGTAATAAACTGATTACCTTTGATTTTAATTATACATGCATGACACATATGGAACATCACATGCTACTGACAAACCCACAAGTAAATATGAGAGCAATAGCCGACATCACTACTGTTTTAATTCCTTTAATTGGACCGAGTGTGATACCATAATTCACATGACATGGATAAGACAACTGTGTACTAAATCACATCATATATCATGCAAATCAGTATCGATTCATACTAATCCATATATCACTATTCCATGCAAAGAAATATCATATTATTCTTTTAAAATGGCCGACAACTAAACTCCTGGTCCTAATTCTATTGGACCGAAACCATTAATGAATTCACATGTATTTTGGATAGTTGAAATATCATCACTGTACTTGTTCATCGATTAGAACAATTCTATGAAACCAATACATAAAACTCATCACTATATAATCTAATTATTTAATAGTGAACCATCATGCAATCATAATAGTTAACAGCACATGTCAAGTTGTCGGATTATCATCATCATCCTAGACAAGAATCAAAGTTGAAAACAATTATACAATCACATCATCGAACCCTATCAAGATGCTAACTTGCATTCAGAACCAGATCATATTAACAACGTCCAGAACCGAGTATTCGATCGTATTAAGTTTCGCATAGAATTGTATGTATGTATATATATCCGACAACATCATGCATATCGAAATCTATATTATCATCATATTCTTATAATCACGGCAGTAACACGCATCAATCATATACACAAACATATAACGAATAAACAGAACATCTATGAGACCGAGTTAACGAATACGCACTCACCGAGATGAACGGAATAATAACTAGATCGATTACGGGGAGATTCGAGTACACGTATTTGCCGTCACGGAGAGAAGGGAGCTCTAGGGTTTTCGGTTGTGATGATAAGTTTCACGAATGATACAGTTTTGTGATATAAAACTCACGTAACAAGGTTGGGCCCATAACTGGGCTTCGGCGTATTACTGGGCCGGCGAAACAGTTTGTTTCGTCGAGATTGTGCTTGGCGAAACACACTTGTGTTTCGTCGGGTTCTACAATTCTTAAACAGCTTATGTTTCTCGACAAGTTCCATGTTATACAATCAAACACATAATCATGCAACACAATAGTTTAATATGACACAAGCATACAGTCACAAGTCAGACGAGTCAAACAACTAAACAGTCAAAGTCAACGTGCAATAAATGAGAATAAAGAATGTCGGAAATTCGAGTTGTCACACTGTTAAGGATTCTGATCTGGGCCTGTGGAACGGTCGTTCCACCTGATGCACGACCGTGCATCTCCGACATCGAAGATCATCTCGGAACTGAACGGTCGGTGCGACCTGACGTGCAACATGTAGCTCGGAACTGAACGGTCGTTCCGTCCCGAAGAACGACCGTGCAACTTCAGATCTGGTCAACGATCCGATGACGTATGCAGTATGGCGACCCATCATCAATAATTCAATAAAGTGAACGGTCGTTCCATATGGGGAACGACCGTGCAACAGCAAAAAAGTATAAAAACTCAGCAGAAACTTTCTGCTCGACATTCTGGATTTTTGGAGAGCTCTCAGGCGATTTTCAGGCTCCGGAGGCATTAGCTTTCACCCGGATTCAAGCCACATTATCCCGATTAGCTCGATTACTACCCGGATCCTTAGTCTAGTACTTGTTTATGGTTTGATTTTCTAATTTTTCCAAGTTTTTGTTAATCTTTCAAGTACTTAGATTATGATTTATGTATTATTGTAGCCTTTGGGCAAAAACACAACAATCCCTTGCTAGATTATAGCCATTAGTATGTTAAACTTTGTTTGTAATGACATTTGAAGTATTTTCTATGATTATCTTTGATGATTAGTTTGCAACCTTGTTATTGATATTGAATTCTTGATTATAAGTAATTATATTGGATGATTGGTGCTTGGTTAGTTAAGATAGTTGAAAAATGAAGCTTAATTAATCTTGTATTAGTAAACTTTGAATTTTGTTAACTAGTTTAACTTGGTTTAAATGTATGCATCATGATACTAGAAATGGTTAGTGATTTAATAAAATGTAATTATTGTTAATCAAGAGAGCTTGCCGTCACGTAAGGACCTAAACGGGTTAGATGGTGTCGTTATGAATTCTTGCCATGATTTGTTAGCCTAGTTAGTAGTTTAGGCCAAAATTGCTATCTTAGTGAATTATTGTGCAAGATTTGTAAAATGAACTCGGTTGTGATTTAATCTAGTTTATGCTTATCTCGGTGGTTGCATTGTGTTTATCGGTGTCGCTTTCCTTGTTTAAGTGAGGTTAGAACAATCCTAACGGCTGACTAACTTATTTTTAAGAGATTTTCATAGACATTTATCAATTGCACGTTAAAGAACAATTTTAGGTGGTTAAAGTGTGTTTATCGTTTTAACTTTCCGAATGATTGTCATGTTAGGATTCCCGAAAGGGATACTAATTGTCTTAAATTGGAAAATTGACCGAATGCTTCTAGTTCCAAAACTGACTTAGTTGACATGCTGTGGTTGTGTATTTAGCAAGGCTTTTTATCTACTATCTAGTATGTTTTTATTATGTATTTGGTTATGTTACTTTAGTTTAGTTTAAATCAACAAAACCTATGTTTTTACCGGTAGTTTAGTGACAAAGGTCTAGTACTAATTCTCCGCCCATTTCCTTGGATCGATACTTGGTTCTTACCGATACTTTATTACATATATGACGGGGTACACTTGCCTCTTTCGTGTGTGTTTTGATGTAAAAGTAATAATCACTTTTATAAATTTAAAACCCAATCGTGTGTAATTCATTGCAAAAATTATGTATATATACGCACACGTCAAGTTTTTGGCGCCGTTGCCGGGGAATTGGCAAGTTTTAGGAACGACCCGAGTCATTTGGTTATCGGTGTATATACTTGTTAATATTTGTGTATAATTTCTTGATTATTTATTTGTTTATTTATTTGTTAATATTTCTTGTTTCATTCGATTTATTCATTTTTGCGTTATTTTTGTTTCATTTGTTTATTTGATCCGGGTTCATTTATTCGCTTATTCTTTGGGTTTTCGGCACCCTAAAGCCATTTTTGTATTAGTCGATTCATTTATTTATTTTGTTGAATTTTTATAAAATTTCGGGCTATTTTTCGGATTTTTATAAATTTTTCAGCCCAATCATAATAATTTTCTGCTTCTATTCAGCTGAAAAAAAAAAAAAAAAAAAAAAAAAAAAAAAAAGCAGAATTATTATATAGTAATAAAATATTCATTGTGTGAAATTTTCGTCTGCAGGTTAATGTCCTCAACTCCCGCGCCTAATATTACTGAGCCGGTTGACGAACCAGCGCATAATCTTAGGAGAAGTAGGAGGCTTCGAGAACGGGCACGTGTCATTGCACAACGGATTGCAAACGCGATTGACGACCCGGTGATACTTTCGGAAAGCGAAAACTCGGGGGACGAAATCATGGCAGACGATAATCAACCTTTGAATGAGACTAATCAGCCCGGACGAGAAGGCTTGGAGCCCAGTATTATTAGACCCACTATTGATGCACCTTCATTTGAAATTAAAACTAGTATTATTAACATGGTGCAGAATTCAGTGCAGTTCGACGGGCGAGAGCACGAGGATCCCGGAAGACACATTGCGGCTTTTCTACATGTTTGCTCCACATTCAAGATTAGGGATGTTTCGGAGGATGCGATTCGGTTAAGGTTGTTTCCGTTTTCATTACGTGATAAAGCCAGAGCTTGGCTTATGTCACTTCCTGCCGGGTCCATCAGGACCTGGAATCAGTTGGCAGAGCAGTTTATGCATAAATACTTTCCACCTGAGAAAACGAACAAGCTACGAAACCGGATTACTTCATTTCGCCAGGACGAGGGCGAATCGTTGCATGCAGCTTGGGAGAGATTCAAGGATTTATTGATTGATGTGCCACATCACGGCTATTCCAAGAGACAGCTGGTTTTGATTTTCTATCAGGGGCTCAGCTACAACACGCAGGAGCGATTAGATGTTAACGCAGGAGGCGATCTGGTAACGAAGACGCCGGCGGAAGCATATGATATTATTGAGAAAGCTGCGTTGAAATCCAGCTCGCGCCGGGAAGGCGATAAAGGTCGGGCTACATCATCATCATCTCGAGCAGGAGCTCACGCTGTGGACGATTACACAGCCATTACTGCGCAAATCTCGGCTCTGGCGACGAAATTCGATAAATCCCAATCAGCCGCGCAAGTTGGCCCTGGATGTGACCAGTGTGGAGTGTCACATGTGCCAGGTACGTGTGAGCAGGGTGTTATGTTTACCGGTCACGAAGAGGTGAACTACATGGGCAATCAAAACAGGCCCCAACATAACCCCTACAGCAACACGTACAATCCAGGGTGGAGGAATCACCCAAACTTTGGGTGGAAATCTGGTTCTGGGAACCAGAACGCGCCCGGTTTTGCTCAACATGCTCCCGCGCCACAACATTCTCATGGTCAATCCTTTCAGCCTCAATATCATAATCAAGGCTCAGGAAGCAGTTCACAGCCGCACACCTCTCAAAGCAATGTAAAGTTAGAGGAAATGATGGCACAACTGCTGAACAACTCCAATAGTGCTAATCAAATGGCTGAAAAGCGATATCAGCAGCATGAGGAGCGGTTCTTGGTCAATGAAGGAGAAATGCGGAGTCAAAAGGCTTCCATTCAGAATGTCGAGAATCAAGTGGGCCAGTTGGCAAAAATGTTGTCGGAGAGACCCCCGAGTGGTCTTCCGGGCAACACGGAGCAAAATCCGAAGGGGCGTGGTAATGGCCCGCACACGTAAAGTGTGGGGACATGAGTCTTGCTATCGACTCGCCGACAAAAATTTAGCATGAGTCTTGCTATCGACTCGCCGACAAAAATTTAGCATGAGTCTTGCTATCGACTCGCCGACAAAAATTTAGCATGAGTCTACGCTGCTGACTCGCCGACAAAAATGCAGCCGAAGCGTCTTTGGCGCTATAAGGGCAAAACTGTCCTTTTATTTGTTTTTGTAGTTTTAGCGTAATTTAGATTAGTTAGGTAGTTTTCGTTTGTTTGTTTAGTTTCTGTACGTGCCGGGCGAAGGTTCTGTATTGTAATATTGTTAGAACAATTGGTGTGTCGAAAAAAACGGCAAAATACGGCCGAAACGGGTGCTGGAAATAGCTTCTGCAGAAAATCTGCATCTGCACCTGATGCACGACCGTTCCACCTATGGAACGACCGTGCAATGCCGAGCAAGCCGGAACGGCAGATCGCACCTACCGTGCATCTCCGAGAACACGCTGCTGGGTTTGAACGACCTCGGTGACGCACGACCGTTCCACCTGGAGAACGACCGTGCGACAACCTGAGGGCAGTTTGGTCATTTTGCACACTATATATACCATTTTCTGCTGCAAAACCCACCATTCGCGAACCCTAGCAGCTGCAGACCGTTCCTGGGCGATTTTTCACCGTTTCCCACGATTTTTCGCACGATCAAACACCCAACTTCGCACGGTATGTCTCTAGTGTTAGATTTCTTGTTTTCCTTCTTTCTAGTGTAGTTTTCTTCCGATTTTTCAAGGAATTTTTTAGGGTTCTCTTCATAAACAAATCGAAACCCTAACCCTTGTTAAATCGAAGTATCGTGAACACCCGGTTGATTTGCAGACCCCTGTTGACCCAATACTTGTTGAAATTTTGAAAAATCTGATTGTTCTAAGATCAGGGGTCGAAGTCTGCAGACTCGGAAGTGCACGGTCGTTCCACCTGGGGAACGACCGTGCGTCGCCGGCTATTCTCGATATCGCTGGGCTTGGCCTGTTAGTTCTCGGTGACGCACGACCGTGCGTCCCGGAGAACGACCGTGCCATATTGCCAGTACAGTTTGGACAGTAGCTTCATAATTGGCTGCTCGCTTGTTTTCAACTCATTTTTCTCCTGTTTCTGTCTTCCTAACAACATTCCCCATTGCAGATGGATCACCCTTTCCTACAATTTAACCCCAACATCGAGAAGGAAGCGTTATGTATACCAAAGCGCAATGAATTATGGGCGAGGCGAGATCAGTTTGGGGAGCCCCGTTGGTTAGATTGGGAGGTCATGAGGGATTTAAACCAGTATGATCGCCTAGATGAAATGATGACTCCCGCGCTAGCAAACCTGGTCGGTTGCAACCGACCCGTGTACCGGGAATTGACTATTGAATTCTTCGCCTCGTATAAGTATGAAAAGCCGGTTTTACATACAGAACCTGATTTCCGCTACAGGAATCGGGTCACCTTCAGGTTGTGTGGGCGATGGCACACATGGTCGGTGGGTCGTTTAGGACGGAGGCTTGGAATTTATACGCGGGAGGACATGGATGATCCCGACATCTTCAATGATCGGTACAATTTCCCCAATGATGCAGAGCGAGAGGCATTCTGGGCACGTAACGCTGTTGGGGGACCATACAACCCACGGATGTCAAAGGCTTCGCGCCTTCGAGACCCTCTGGAAAATTGGAAAATTGACCGAATGCTTCTAGTTCCAAAACTGACTTAGTTGACATGCTGTGGTTGTGTATTTAGCAAGGCTTTTTATCTACTATCTAGTATGTTTTTATTATGTATTTGGTTATGTTACTTTAGTTTAGTTTAAATCAACAAAACCTATGTTTTTACCGGTAGTTTAGTGACAAAGGTCTAGTACTAATTCTCCCCCATTTCCTTGGATCGATACTTGGTTCTTACCGATACTTTATTACATATATGACGGGGTACACTTGCCTCTTTCGTGTGTGTTTTGATGTAAAAGTAATAATCACTTTTATAAATTTAAAACCCAATCGTGTGTAATTCATTGCAAAAATTATGTATATTTACGCACACGTCACTAACCATGTTTGATATTGTACTTCACGCAGAATCCCAGCTTGATGTAATTCGGCTACTTGTTCATTCATTGCGTGAGCCTTTTCTGTACTAAGACTACGCTTCCCTTGTGCGACTGGTTTTGTGGGAGGTCGGACATCTAAGCAATGCTCTGTTATCTCTCTTGGTACGCCGGTCATGTCCACTGGGGACCATGCGAAGATATCCATATTCTCAGATTAGAGCTCTTTCAGTTTTGCGCAGATTGCTGGTGACATGGCGTGCCCTAAGAGAATGGTTTGATCAGGGTATTCCTTATTGAGGACCCACTTTTCTGGTTCATTTGATGGTGATGGCTTTGCAACCTTTACTAGTGGCTCGTCGTCTACATACATCACCTCTTTGCTGGAATATAAGATTGCTACTCTGGTTTTTGTTGGAAAACCACAAGCATCGTGTGGTATGGCGGTAATCATGCTAAACTCCCTCTGTGAACGTCTTCCCAGTAGTATATCATGGCGTGATGTAGCTGGCATAACCATGAAATTGACTGTGACAGGGAACGAGTGCTCTCCGTCTTAGAGTGTTATAGGAAAGGCTATTTGACCCAGTGGGAAGACGGCTTCATTGTAGAAACTAGTTAGAGGAAAATCGACTGGTTTCAAGCGCGCCTTGTCCTCTGGGTCTAGTTGTTTAAAGCATTGCTCGTAAATTATATCCATGGAACTACCTGGATCAATAAACATGTAATCGGTATGATAATGACCAAAGATGCAGTTATGATGACCGGACGCTCTTCTTGAGGACCTCCTGGGACAACGGGGAAGATTACTTGTTGTTCTCGCCAGTGCTGACTGTGCCTCCGTTTGTGTGGCTTATGCGGGCGTCCCGCTTGCACCATGTATGTTTGTTCCGTACTGGTTTTTTGGTTGTTGGCTTCCATATTTTGTTTCATATATCGGAATGTTTCTAGATATCCTTCGTTACTGGGTTGGATATCCCACTGATAAACTCACTTGAAAATCCCTCATAAAACCACAGACATTGATAAGTGGCCCCCGCATTGCGGAGGCCGAAAGGCATTTTTGTATAACAAAATATACCTTTATCTGTGTGGAAAGTTGTATTGTCTTCGTCCTCTTCCTTCATTTGTACTTGCTGGTATCCTTTATAACAATCTAAGAAACATTTCCAGCGGAAGGATGCTAACGAATCCACCTTCTTGTATGTTGGACCCAGTATGGCCTGAACAACTTCTTTTCACGTAATATGGCAAGTGATTTTAGTAGATGTGAAAAAGATGTGCGAAAATGGAAATCAGACTTTCAAGAAACAAGACCTACAGAATTATCAAGTTTATATCACTTTGAAACAAAATGGTTTACAAGGTGATTGTAAGGTTGTTATCTAATACAAACGAATCTTGAATTCTGTGGGTGAGAGGGCAATGGAGTTTTGTAGTATGTGTGAATGCTAAGCTTCAAACTCAATTGACTTCTGCTGGTTGAGCCTTCTATTTATAGAAGGCTGGATGCATGAATAAACAATAGTTTATTCATGCAATAAGTCCTGCAAAAAGTAGCCATTTGACACATTCATTGAATCCATCGTTCAAGTTGTCTTTTTCATCATGATATCCAATAATGTCAACTTGCTTCGGTAAGTGTGGCAGGATAGAGCTGATTTCAGACAAGTGGGGGTTTTCATCAGAATTTCTGTAAACCCTAAACCCTAAACCACTTCATCAGAAATTCTGGTGAACAAATCATCAGAAAATTCTGATGATAAGAATTGTCAGAAACTGATGATATTTCATCAGAAATATCATCAGATCCATCAGAAATGACCTTCTCTGATAATCCAATTCAGCTCTTGATCAACTTGTGATTCTTTGAAGTAGATGCTGTGCATTTCAGTTGTCTTATCTGATCTTCTTTTCCTTGTTGTGATCTTCAGGACTGTTATCTCTTCATAGATCCAGTTGATTGTGATTTTCTTCAATACTTACAAATAAAGTTTCCTAAGATTGTATATCTCTGGAAGGGCATAACAGTCTTTTGGGCAGGCTTTGTTAAGATCCTTGAAATCAACGCACATGCGCCACCCACCATTGTGCTTCTGCACCATTACTTGGTTAGCTACCCAGATTTGATATTGTACTTCGCGCAGAATCCCAGCTTGAAGTAATTCGGCTACTTGTTCATTCATTGCGGGAGCCTTTTTGTACTAAGACTACGCTTCCCTTGTGCGACTGGTTCTGCGGAAGGTTGGACATTTAAGCAATGCTCTGTTATCTCTCTTGGTAAGCCGGTCATGTCCACTAGGGACCATGCGAAGATATCCATATTCTCAGATAAGAGCTCTTTCAGTTTTGCGCGGATTGCTGGTGAGATGGCGGGCCCTAAGAGAATGGTTTGCTCAGGGTATTCCTTATTGAGGACCCACTTTTCTGGTTCATTTAATGTTGATGGCTTCGCGACCTTTACTGGTGGCTCGTCGTCTACATATATCACCTCTTTGCTGGAATATAAGATTGCTACTCCGATTTCTGTTGGAAAACCATAAGCAGCGTGTGGTATGGAGGTAATCATGCTAAACTCCCTCGGTGAACGTCTTCCCAGTAGTACATCATGGCGTGATGTAGCTGGCATAACCATGAAATTGACTGTGACAGTGCACGAATTCTCTCCGTCTGAGAGTGTTACAGGAAAGTCTATTTGACCCAGCGGGAAGACGACTTCATTGTAGAAACCAGTTAGAGGAAAATCGACTGGTTTCAAGCACGCCTTGTCCTCTGGGTCTAGTTGTTTAAAGCATTGCTCGTAAATTATATCCATGGAACTACCTGGATCAATAAACATGTAATTGGTACGATAATGACCAAAGATGCCAGTTATGATGACCGGACGCTCTTCTTGAGGACCTCCTGGGACGACGGGGAAGACTACTTATTTTTCTCGCCAGTGCTGACTGTGGCTCCATTTGTGTTGCTTACGCGAGGGTCCCGCTTGCACCATGTATGTTTGTTCCGTACTGGTTTTTTGGTTGTTGGCTTCCATATTTTGTTTCATATATCGGAATGTTTCCAGATATCCTTCGTTACTGGGTTGGATGTCCCACTGATAAACTCACTTGAAAATCCCTCATAAAACCACAGACGTTCACTTCATCAGAATTTCTGATAAACCACTTCATCAGAAATTCTGGTGAACAAATCATCAGAAAATTCTGATGATCAGAATTGTCAGAAACTGATGATATTTCATCAGAAATATCATCAGATCTATCAGAAATGATCTTCTCTGATAATCCAATTCAGCTCTTAATCAACTTGTGATTCTTTGAAGTAGATGCTGTGCATTTCAGTTGTCCTATCTGATCTTCTTTTCCTTGTTGTGATCTTCAGGACTGTTATCTCTTCATAAATCCAGTTGATTGTGATTTTCTTCAATACTTACAAACAAAGTTTCCTAACAGTTTCCCCCTAAGTATTGTAAGAAAATGAACTATCTCATGAACATAAAGTTTCCAAACAGTTGGAAACACAACTTTTGAAAAATTTAAACCAGTTACTAATGTTTTGAAAAACAAATTACATGAAAGATGAAAATTCAAATAAATAAGTTCTTCAAGTCAACTTCAATTTCTTGTGCACATCTCCTTTCTTTAACTGCATCTTGTAGGAGATGTATTTGTTGCAGATATCATACATATCTTTATACCATGTTCTTGCTTGGATCCATTCTTCAATCATTTGCTCTATTTCTTTTCTGTGATCTTCCAGGTTCTTTCCTATCTTCTGAAGATGTTCTTGTCTTTTATTCATACCTTTCAAGATGTACTTCAGAGTCTGATTTGAGTACTTGCAGATATCAACACTTCTGAACAGAGCTTTGTTATTATCAATATCTCTGAAGATGACACCATAGTTGTGGTTGTCAGTCTTACTTGTTAATTCAATGATGTCTCTAGATCTTGCATATTCCAATATCTCTGTGGGAACTTGTCTTTGGTGAACTGACATATTCCTTTTTGTTGTGCACATGTTCATAGTTGATGCACAAATCAAAGTCTGAAAAAAGCCATTCTTTCAAACAGCTGTATTCCAGCCTTTGATATGCTCTTTAATTACCTTCTGACCTCTTGGGTGTTTTTCTTTTCCTTTTCATATGATCCTTCATAAACAGAATGTCTACAGGATGCAGCTTGTCAGCAATTTCTTCGTCAGTCACTTTTTCTTCTTCCCCATTTTCTCTGAGAAGTGTGTATCTGCTTTGCACATAGGTTCCTCCAACATCATCAGTTCCAGCTTTCACTTCATCTACTTTTAAGATTCTTTTTACAGGATTCTCATTCTTATGGTGAATGCTGTTTGGACCTCTTTTTATCCTCTCTTTCCCTTTAAAATTAGTCTGATAGGAGTCGGTGGTCTTGGTGGTTCATCTTCTTTTGTCAAATAATATTTCACCAGATTGTATTCAGGGAACATCATTACATCCCTGTCAATCTCTCTTACCAAGATAGATTGAGTTTCAGATATTTTTCTTTTAACAATCTTTGGTTTTCTTGAAACACCTTCTTGTTCCCACTCATTCATTGATTGCAGATTCATAAATTTACTTATTGCAGAGTCATCAGACAACGTTGGCTTTGGGACAGTAGTTAAAAGTTTCAAATTTGTAATAACTTGAGGTTTTGAAATTGCTAACCTTTTCACCATTTCATTTCTTGGAACATTTGGAGGTGGACCCATCAGTATGGTTCCAGCTTTAGTGATTGGTGTAGCTGATGAATGTTGTTGGGTTGATTTTGGAGCTTCTTAGTGTGATCTTTCAGCAGGAATTTCTTTCATGAGTTCTTTGGGATCCACTTTGGCCAATCTTGCAATGTTGAATTGCATCTTCTCCACCAGTTGTTGCACCTCTCTTACCTGATTTGAGTTGCTGGCTATGCTTTTCTGAACTTTGATAAATTCAGTTTGAGCTTTCATCTGTATTGCAGCCCATTCTTTTGATAGCTTCTCAAGGGCATCTGTGATACTGTTGTTGCGTGCCCTTAGGATGGTGACTTCTTCTAAAACTCTGTTTGAACTGCTTGATTGTCTTGATTCCACAGATCTTGCAATTTCTATCTTGATCTTTTCTATTTCTATGAGAATCATCTGGACTTCTGATGCAGAGATGTTGGATTCTGGTGCCTTTTCTTTCATCTTTTGAAGAGACTTTAGACCTTCAGTGTTTCTTTCAGTTTGTGTCTTTATCACCTCCACTGATTCTGACAAAGTCTTTATATCAGCCTTTTGACCTTGTATTTCTGACAGCAACATATCAAGTTTTTCTTCTACTAGATTTCTTTTGCAGGCTTTGTAGACATTTTCCAGCACAGTTTCCAAGTTTTCTTGGTTCATGGATGTTCTTGGGATATTTGGAACAACATATGTTCCTTCTAACACACCAGCTGCAAACACATTTGCTGCTGTTTTGGAAATGATAGGGTCACTTTTGGCTTTACCATATTTTGGTGCAACCTTAAGTGTACCAGAATTATCTCCACCAGGGGTGAGAAACACATTCTCATCCTGGATTTCTTTATGTCCTTGAATCATATCAACATAAGTGTAACAACTGTGCTTGTAATCGCTATGAACAGTTCTATTATCAATAAAACAATGTTATTTGATCCCAATGTCTGTTTTGTTATGTTATACATTTTTCATGTTTTGACTTTTAAGTAATTTCAAACTCTATATCGCTTTCTGGAGAGTTATACGCGAACTAGTGCGTAAACGTACTCAGTTTACTGCGAGAAATACTCCGGAACATCAACATATACTCAACATACCTTAAATAACCTTTACATAACTTAGAAATAAGTTTTGAAGGCTTTGGTATGGCAAAAACAAGTTAATTCGACTACAGGGACTAAATATGACAAACTGCGAAAGTATGTCAATTTGAACTGTAACGAACATTCCGGAACATGACCATAAGTTAAACACACCTTACATATCCTTTACATAGCTTAGAAATAGGCTTTGAGGGGTTTGGTGTGCTAAAATAAACTTTTGGGACATTCAGGGACTAAAAGTGTCAAAAAGTGCACAAGTTTGCATTTTCGCGCATAACTTACGTTCTGAATACATCTGGACATCCAAAAATTTATGTAAGCATGACTACATTATATTTTAGTGTTCGCCTTAAGAAAAATCAATTCGTCGCGTCATTTGGATCGTTTTTCGCGCTTATGCGCATTCCGTCGTAATTAAGCGAACATCGCGTTCGTACAACCAAACGAACCATCATCCGGCATATTTTTGAGTATGTTTTGAGTTCCCTATACTTTAACTTCATTTTAGAGCCTTGAAATGAGGTTAACGGGGTTCAAACGCATCGAAAAAGGCCTTAAACACGTGCAGGGACCATTGCTGCCAATTTTCAAACTTTCTGATTCAGGGGAGGTGCTCGCGTAGCGCGACGCCTATGGGGCTACCTGTCGCGCTACGCGACTGACTATCTGGGCAGATTCAATGTTTCTAAACACAAGTTGCAACCAATTGATCCTTAACCACATGTTTTAAGTTGCTTAATCACTAAGATAAGGAGCATATGTGGCTCCATAACCTTTCAACAAGTATACGGATGTGATCGAATCACGGTTTCCATGAAACGATCTCAACGGTTCACCGAAAACTATATATACCCCATGCCTTTCATTGTTTTAAGGCACTAGAATCTTATTAGTTGTGTTCTAAGTTGAAACCTTGTTTCATACCTGAACTATACTGATCTAGATTAGCATTCGGGGACCCTTCGTAAGTATTCTTTCGTTCTTTTCCTTATTTTTACTGCTTTTCGAGTCAGAAAGTCAAACTTTGTTTGACTTTCAGTGTTGACCAGTAATGGTCAATGCGAAGTTCGTTAGAACTTCGCAACGTGATTGTAATCACGATGGTCATAGTCCCTTGGGACTATGCCTACTGATTACCACGTTGTCTAGGGTCGTAGGGTAAGCGATCTAATAAATCGCTTATACCTCGAACCCGACCCAGTTTGGTCGATCATTAGGATCCGACCAAATACATTAGGTGACCATAGTAGGTAGGGAATAACCTTCCGAGGTTATACCCTATGGTCACATCGTTTAAGTAGTTGTATGATAGGTAGTTTATATGCCGTAGGTAAATTACCAGAAAACCCTTTTCATACATAATTGGTAATTTAGCATATGTAACCTAAACTTTTGTCACGTAACTGATTATGTAACATGTTTAGGCATATAATACTTGTCATAGGACTAGTTAGGCGGTCCGAACGCGTTTCACGCGCACGATGCGTTAAAGTAGCATAAGCTACCTAAACGGATCATAATGGGTCAATAAGACTAAGGTTAAGTTTCATTTAGTATGTAGGCTTTGTTAAACCATATCACGTGAGTTCCTACACTCATTTGGTTTACAAACCCTAATGCTACCCAGTCTTCCGATTTAGGTCCGGTTTATTAACATAGTTACCTATATTAGGTGCCGTTTGATTCCGAGATTTCTAGCGTTACTTGGTGGTTATCTTTTGACAACTGAGCAATCTCAAGTGAGTACATAGACCCCTCTTTTACTGTTTTCCAAACTATTTTGGGGTGGAACACATGTGCCTACTTGTTACTTTCATGCTTTCCTGTTTTAACATCATATACATGCTATGTTCGTTAGTACATTATAGTACATGATTTCATTACATCTTATGCTAGGTGTGCCCATTGTGTGCATTACTTGGTACATTGTTTTACATGACATTTCATGCTAGGTGTGCCCATTGTGTGCATTACTTGGTACATTGTTTTACATGACATTTCCTGCTAGGTGTGCCCATTGTGTGCATTACTTAGTACATCGTTTTACATGACATTTCACGCTATGTATGTTCATTTGATTACATACTTAGTGCATTGTTTTCACATGTTTACATTTTGGTATGACATTTGGTTTGTTTACATGGGACAATACATTCATTAACATTAGCTACGCCGTTCGTTAGTAGGTAGTGGTACCATAGGAATTGACAACTCCCGTTCCGGACATCCCAGGGAAAGGGGACAGAAAGGAATGACCGAATTCGATGATATAAGACAGATAGACCTTTAATTTGTTTAAAGGGTTTATCACCACAGTCGCAAGGCTTGGATGTATGCATTTTCACAATACCGCATAGATGTTCATATTAAATAGTTGCATGCATTTTTCCACAAAGACATAAGATTGATTTAAACCATGTTTTACTTCAACATTTTGTTCTTGTGCATATGGTTTAGTTGAGACATTTCACTTGCCATACATGACATTTTGACATAGACATTTGACATGGATATTTGACATAGACATCTGACATGGATATTTGACATAGACATTTGACATGGATATTGTACATAAACATTTTTGACATTTATATACACATTTGGTGGTTTACATTGGACATAGACATTTTGATATGGTTTACACAATAACACTTGACAATTGGTTTGTACATGAACATCTTACATTGGTTGGTTTGGTTTGATTAAGTGATTAAGTAACGATGCGTGTGTAATATAATACAAGCATGGTGGATACGCCGCTGGTACTTCCTATATATAAGTGTTTGTATGGTATTACATGGCGTAACGTTATTTGAATCATTTCAGTTTGAGACATAGAACATTTTATACAAATAACATACTTTTCACAAGACATTGATTTACAAACAACTTATCTTATGCAAACACATTTTTACATGGTTATTTATTTAACCTGACATTTACTTATACATATCATCTGATCTTATTGTTTTCAAATGATTTACATGACAAAGCAAATTACTAGGTTCATGACTAAACATTTTTCTTAAACATAAGTCATGAAATCCTATTTTCGCAAAACCTATGTATCTCACAGGCATTTTTATGCTGACGTACCTATTTTCACATGTGTTTTCAGGTGCTTTTCCATAGGATGTTGATCATGATACTAGGGCGGACCTGTGCCTTAGAGACTTTAAAAGAATATAGACTATGTTTAATTATGTTCTGAACTCTTAATTTACTGTTTCGAGACAATGTAACACCCTTGTTTATTAAATAAAATACACTTTATGTGCCATGGTTATGAAACAATTAATTCTGTCGCAACACGCCCCGATGTTTCCGCCGCGATTTGTTGTTTTACGCGGTCGGGGTGTGACAGAAGAGTTGGTATCAGAGCCAATGGTTATAGGGAATTAGGTTATTAGTAATGCTTTGACCTAGACTATAACTTTTCTAGGACCCTAACACAAGTTATCTTGTGTTTAGATCTTAAAACATGTACATCACCTATCCTTAGGTGATTAACAAAACAAGGAACCAAAATTTTTCCGAAATGATTTTTGAAAAACAATCATCTGTTTTTGAATAAATTTTTACAAGGTTTTGAACCCTCTGTTATATGGTTTTGAACCCTTTTCAGTTTGATTTTTGGCCTTGTGCCTTCAAATTTTCAAAATCCCGTCAAACGTTTTGGGTTTTAAATAATGTGAACATGTGCAAACTGGAAGGGTGAGTGCCTGTATTCTGGGTTTTCTGGCTAGGCAAGCACTTCGTATATATCTCATCAGACGCGAGACCAGTTGTGCTTACCTGGGAATTCTTGGGATGAGTGTTCACTTATAGGCGAGCATGTCTTCATTATACATTATTTTTGACCCATTTACTTTGATTAGTCACTGTGTGTTGTTTGTTTGCTCTGTGATACGGACGAATGACCACCATCTTTGCTTTTGTTGATTTTGTTTCATCTCATTCTCTTCATCCAATCATCTCACTCGTTTCCTTTCATGTTTTCCTCTTTTAGAATGCCTCCTCGACGCGACAATCTGATTGCGACTGCCGAACTGGCAGAAATTATTGCGGAGCAAATGGCTGCTCAATTTCCAAATCTCTTTGCTCAATGGAACCAAGCCAACAATAACAACAATGTTCCATGCAAATACAAGGATTTTAACCAGGCTAAACCACTCAAGTTTAGTGGTTCTGAGGGAGCGACTGGGCTTCTTCAGTGGTTCGAGAGCATAGAGAATACTTTTCGCCATGTGCAGTGTCCGGATAATCGCAAGGTCGAGTTCTCCTCGAGCGTATTTCAGAAGAGGGCTTTGACATGGTGGAACGGGGTTATGAGAGACCGGGGTGCAGAAGTTGCTCTCGCACAGACATGGGCTGAACTTAGAGCCCTTATGATGAGGGAATTCTGTCCTCGCCATGAACAGCGAGCGTTGGAGAAAGAGTTTGATGTTTTGAAGCAAGATAGTGGTGAGCACAGGGCTTATACTGATCGGTTTGAAGAATTGAGTCTGCTTTGCCCGACAATGGTCACCCCACTCGACAAGGCTATCGAGAGATACATTGACGGCCTACCTGACTCGGTACAAGACATTCTTACTGGTAGTAACCCTGCCACACTTCGTCAGGCGATTGAGTTATCTGCGACATTGACTGAGTCGCAGATAAGAAAGGGAAAGTTACACAGGAAGGGTGACAAGGGCAAGAAGCAGTCGGCTGACAAGGAAGATAGCAAGAAAGGTCAAAACTTGAATGGAAAGAACTCTGGTTCTTCTAAGAGGTCAAGGAAGCGTAAGGCTTCCCAAAATTTTGCTATCACTGCCCAAGCTAATCTGGCAGCTCCCAACCAACCTGCACAGCCTCCAGCGAAGAAACCCTATTCAGGGATTGCACCTTTGTGCAATAGATGCAACAGTCACCACCAGCCGCAACTTCCATGCCGTTTCTGTACTAACTGTGGGAAATCAGGCCATCTTGCCAATGTTTGTCGATCTGCTCAGAATCTCGCGGTTCAGAACCCGGCTCAACAAGTTGCTCAGCCTCCTGCTCCGCAATAGGGTCAAGCTGCAAGACCACAATACCCACCTGGTGCTTGTTACAATTGTGGGGATCTGACCCACTATAGAAATCGGTGCCCAAGACTGGCGAACCAGAACCAGAACCAGAATCAGGCTCCGGCTCGAGGCCGAGTTTTTAACATGAATGCCCAAGAGGCACAGGCTGACGATAATGTGGTGAACGGTACGTTCTTTATTAATAATCAGCCTGCATCTGTTCTTTTCGATTCTGGTGCCGATAAGAGTTTCGTTTCTTTGTCTTTTGAACCAATGCTTCGAGTTTCTAGAACGAAACTAGGCAAATCTTTGACAGTAGAGGTTGCTAGTGGTGAACCCATTATTCTTGATTCTGTTCTACGCAACTGCCAGTTGAATCTTAACGACCATCTTTTTCCTATTGATCTCGCGCCTATGCAACTTGGAAGCTTCGACGTTATTGTGGGAATGGATTGGTTATCCAAGCATCACGCAGAGATAGTTTGTTCTAAGAAGATTGTTCGTGTGCCACTTTCGACAGGCGAGATCCTGCAGGTTCAAGGTGAGAAGCCTACCGGTGGTCTCAAACTCATGTCTTGTTTTAAAGCTCGGAAGTATCTGCAGAAGAACTATGTGGCTTTCTTAGCACATGTTACAGAAGATAAAGGCAGGGGTAATTCTATTTCAGATATTCCTGTCGTTCGGGATTATTCTGAAGTATTCCCTGAAGATTTACCTGGTCTACCTCCAGCACGCCAAGTCGAGTTCCGCATTGATCTCGTACCTGGAGCAAATCCCATAGCCAGAGCTCCATATCGTCTTGCACCGTCTGAGATGCAAGAGTTGTCTAAACAGCTTCAGGAGCTCTCTGACAAAGGTTTTATCCGTCCTAGCTTTTCACCTTGGGGTGCTCCCGTTCTTTTTGTCAAGAAGAAGGATGGATCCTTTAGGATGTGTATCGATTATCGTGAGCTTAACAAACTTACCATCAAGAATCGATATCCCCTACCTCGCATCGATGATCTCTTTGATCAGCTACAGGGCGCTTCTTATTTTTCGAAGATTGATCTGCGATCTGGATATCATCAGCTTCGGGTGCATGAAGAAGACATTCCGAAGACAGCGTTCCGTACTCGGTATGGGCATTATGAGTTCACAGTCATGCCATTCGGTGTGACTAATGCTCCTGCTGTTTTCATGGACTTAATGAATAGGGTCTGCAAACCCTATTTGGATCAGTTCGTCATTGTTTTTATTGACGACATCTTGATTTACTCTAAGACGCGAGCTGACCACGAGCAACATCTTCGTCTTACTCTGGAACTCCTAAAGAAAGAGCAACTTTTTGCCAAATTCTCCAAGTGCGAATTTTGGCTTAAAGAAGTTCAATTTTTGGGGCATATTATCAACGAACGAGGTATTTATGTAGATCCCTCAAAGATCAGCGCGATTAAGGATTGGGATACACCTTCTACTCCTACTGAAGTTCGTTCTTTTCTTGGTCTAGCGGGTTATTATCGCCGCTTCATAGAAAACTTCTCGAAGATTGCAGTTCCTCTAACTGCTCTAACTCAGAAGAAAATGCCCTTTTATTGGGGAATCAAACAAGAGGAAGCTTTTCAACACTTGAAGCAGAAGCTTTGCGATGCGCCTGTTCTATCATTGCCTGAGGGTGATGATGATTTTGTTGTGTATTGTGATGCATCGAAATTGGGTCTTGGCTGTGTTCTGATGCAAAGGAACAAAGTCATATCCTATGCATCGAGGCAGTTAAAGATTCATGAGAAGAACTACACCACTCATGATCTTGAGTTGGGTGCAGTTGTCTTTGCTCTCAAGATCTGGAGACACTATTTGTACGGTACAAAATGTGTGGTTTTCACAGACCACAAAAGTCTTCAGCATATCTTCAACCAGAAAGAACTCAACATGAGATAGCGACGTTGGGTTGAGCTTTTAAACGACTATGATTGCGAAATTCGCTACCATCCTGGTAAGGCGAATGTCGTAGCTGATGCATTGAGTCGCAAGGAACGTACTAAGCTTCATTGTGTACGTGTTCAATCTGTTATTCAAGCTCGATCCGATATCCAAGCACGCATTTCTCAAGCTCAGCAATCTTGTGTTTCACAAGGTTTGATGGATAAGGAATTTCCCTATCACATAACACCTGCTCTTGAACTGAAGGACAATGGGTCATATTACTTCATGGACCGTTTGTGGGTCCCAAGCCAGGATGATCTTCGTACCTTGCTTATGGATGAAGCCCATAAGTCTCGCTATGCTATTCATCCGGGCTCAGATAAAATGTATAAGGATCTTCGTATTCACTATTGGTGGCCTGGTATGAAGAAAGACATTGCCTTATACGTATCCAAATGCCTTACTTGTCTAAAGGTCAAGGCTGAACATCAGCGTCCTTCTGGTTTATTGGAGCAACCAGAGATCCCAGTTTGGAAATGGGAAAACATTACTATGGATCTCATTACTAAACTTCCACGCACCAAGAAAGGTCATGATGCCATCTGGGTAGTCGTTGATCGTCTTACAAAGTCAGCACATTTCTTGCCAATCCGCGAGGATTTTCCTACTGACAGACTTGCTCAAATCTATGTAGATGAAATTGTGGCTCGACTTGGTGTTCCTTTGAACATCATTTCTGACAGAGATGCTCGTTTCACTTCTCATTTTTGGAGAACCATGCAATCTGCCATGGGGACCCAACTTAATCTGAGCACAGCTTATCATCCGCAAACGGATGGTCAATCTGAGAGAACAATCCAGACTCTGGAGGATATGCTAAGAGCTTGTGTGATCGATTTTGGTGGTAGCTGGGATTCACATCTTAAATTGATTGAATTCTCCTACAACAACAGTTATCACACTAGCATCAAAATGGCTCCTTTCGAGGCTCTCTATGGTCGAAAATGTCGTTCACCAGTCTGCTGGAATGAGATTGGCGAGGCTCAACTTACTGGACCTGCCCTCATTTTAGAGACAACTGACAATGTCAAGAAAGTTCGTGATAACCTTCAGGCAGCTAGAAGCCGTCAGAAGATTTACGCGGACCCAAAACGCAAAGCCTTGGAATTTCAAGTCGGTGATCGAGTATTACTTAAGGTCTCACCTTGGAAAGGTGTGATCAGATTTGGAAAGAAAGGAAAACTTGCACCTAGATACGTTGGACCATTCAAGATCGTCGAAAGAATCGGAAAGGTAGCCTACAGACTCGAGTTACCTCCTGAACTGGGAAATGTTCATCCAACTTTTCACGTGTCCAATCTCAAGAAGTGTACAGCTGATGAGAACTTCTCCATACCGCTTGACGAAATTCGTGTTGGCAAAACACTGAAATTTGTTGAGAAACCAGTGGAAATCATGGAACGTGAAGTCAAGTGGCTTAAACGCAAGCGCATTCCTTTGGTCAAAGTTCGCTGGGAAGCTAAACGTGGACCTGAGTTTACTTGGGAACGCGAAGATCAAATGAAGGCGAAATATCCACATCTTTTTCCACGAGTTTCCTCTAAATAAATTTCGGGACGAAATTTCCACAAGTAGGGGAGACTGTAACAACTGTGCTTGTAATCGCTATGAACAGTTCTATTATCAATAAAACAATGTTATTTGATCCCAATGTCTGTTTTGTTATGTTATACATTTTTCATGTTTTGACTTTTAAGTAATTTCAAACTCTATATCGCTTTCTGGAGAGTTATACGCGAACTAGTGCGTAAACGTACTCAGTTTACTGCGAGAAATACTCCGGAACATCAACATATACTCAACATACCTTAAATAACCTTTACATAACTTAGAAATAAGTTTTGAAGGCTTTGGTATGGCAAAAACAAGTTAATTCGACTACAGGGACTAAATATGACAAACTGCGAAAGTATGTCAATTTGAACTGTAACGAACATTCCGGAACATGACCATAAGTTAAACACACCTTACATATCCTTTACATAGCTTAGAAATAGGCTTTGAGGGGTTTGGTGTGCTAAAATAAACTTTTGGGACATTCAGGGACTAAAAGTGTCAAAAAGTGCACAAGTTTGCATTTTCGCGCATAACTTACGTTCTGAATACATCTGGACATCCAAAAATTTATGTAAGCATGACTACATTATATTTTAGTGTTCGCCTTAAGAAAAATCAATTCGTCGCGTCATTTGGATCGTTTTTCGCGCTTATGCGCATTCCGTCGTAATTAAGCGAACATCGCGTTCGTACAACCAAACGAACCATCATCCGGCATATTTTTGAGTATGTTTTGAGTTCCCTATACTTTAACTTCATTTTAGAGCCTTGAAATGAGGTTAACGGGGTTCAAACGCATCGAAAAAGGCCTTAAACACGTGCAGGGACCATTGCTGCCAATTTTCAAACTTTCTGATTCAGGGGAGGTGCTCGCGTAGCGCGACGCCTATGGGGCTACCTGTCGCGCTACGCGACTGACTATCTGGGCAGATTCAATGTTTCTAAACACAAGTTGCAACCAATTGATCCTTAACCACATGTTTTAAGTTGCTTAATCACTAAGATAAGGAGCATATGTGGCTCCATAACCTTTCAACAAGTATACGGATGTGATCGAATCACGGTTTCCATGAAACGATCTCAACGGTTCACCGAAAACTATATATACCCCATGCCTTTCATTGTTTTAAGGCACTAGAATCTTATTAGTTGTGTTCTAAGTTGAAACCTTGTTTCATACCTGAACTATACTGATCTAGATTAGCATTCGGGGACCCTTCGTAAGTATTCTTTCGTTCTTTTCCTTATTTTTACTGCTTTTCGAGTCAGAAAGTCAAACTTTGTTTGACTTTCAGCGTTGACCAGTAATGGTCAATGCGAAGTTCGTTAGAATTTCGCAACGTGATTGTAATCACGATGGTCATAGTCCCTTGGGACTATGCCTACTGATTACCACGTTGTCTAGGGTCGTAGGGTAAGCGATCTAATAAATCACTTATACCTCGAACCCGACCCAGTTTGGTCGATCATTAGGATCCGACCAAATACATTAGGTGACCATAATAGGTAGGGAATAACCTTCCGAGGTTATACCCTATGGTCACATCGTTTAAGTAGTTGTATGATAGGTAGTTTATATGCCGTAGGTAAATTACCAGAAAACCCTTTTCATACATAATTGGTAATTTAGCATATGTAACCTAAACTTTTGTCACGTAACTGATTATGTAACATGTTTAGGCATATAATACTTGTCATAGGACTAGTTAGGCGGTCCGAACGCGTTTCACGCGCACGATGCGTTAAAGTAGCATAAGCTACCTAAACGGATCATAATGGGTCAATAAGACTAAGGTTAAGTTTCATTTAGTATGTAGGCTTTGTTAAACCATATCACGTGAGTTCCTACACTCATTTGGTTTACAAACCCTAATGCTACCCAGTCTTCCGATTTAGGTCCGGTTTATTAACATAGTTACCTATATTAGGTGCCGTTTGATTCCGAGATTTCTAGCGTTACTTGGTGGTTATCTTTTGACAACTGAGCAATCTCAAGTGAGTACATAGACCCCTCTTTTACTGTTTTCCAAACTGTTTTGGGGTGGAACACATGTGCCTACTTGTTACTTTCATGCTTTCATGTTTTAACATCATATACATGCTATGTTCGTTAGTACATTATAGTACATGATTTCATTACATCTTATGCTAGGTGTGCCCATTGTGTGCATTACTTGGTACATTGTTTTACATGACATTTCATGCTAGGTGTGCCCATTGTGTGCATTACTTGGTACATTGTTTTACATGACATTTCCTGCTAGGTGTGCCCATTGTGTGCATTACTTAGTACATCATTTTACATGACATTTCACGCTATGTATGTTCATTTGATTACATACTTAGTGCATTGTTTTCACATGTTTACATTTTGGTATGACATTTGGTTTGTTTACATGGGACAATACATTCATTAACATTAGCTACGCCGTTCGTTAGTAGGTAGTGGTACCATAGGAATTGACAACTCCCGTTCCGGACATCCCAGGGAAAGGGGACAGAAAGGAATGACCGAATTCGATGATATAAGACAGATAGACCTTTAATTTGTTTAAAGGGTTTATCACCACAGTCGCAAGGCTTGGATGTATGCATTTTCACAATACCGCATAGATGTTCATATTAAATAGTTGCATGCATTTTTCCACAAAGACATAAGATTGATTTAAACCATGTTTTACTTCAACATTTTGTTCTTGTGCATATGGTTTAGTTGAGACATTTCACTTGCCATACATGACATTTTGACATAGACATTTGACATGGATATTTGACATAGACATCTGACATGGATATTTGACATAGACATTTGACATGGATATTGTACATAAACATTTTTGACATTTATATACACATTTGGTGGTTTACATTGGACATAGACATTTTGATATGGTTTACACAATAACACTTGACAATTGGTTTGTACATGAACATCTTACATTGGTTGGTTTGGTTTGATTAAGTGATTAAGTAACGATGCGTGTGTAATATGATACAAGCATGGTGGATACGCCGCTGGTACTTCCTATATATAAGTGTTTGTATGGTATTACATGGCGTAACGTTATTTGAATCATTTCAGTTTGAGACATAGAACATTTTATACAAATAACATACTTTTCACAAGACATTGATTTACAAACAACTTATCTTATGCAAACACATTTTTACATGGTTATTTATTTAACCTGACATTTACTTATACATATCATCTGATCTTATTGTTTTCAAATGATTTACATGACAAAGCAAATTACTAGGTTCATGACTAAACATTTTTCTTAAACATAAGTCATGAAATCCTATTTTCGCAAAACCTATGTATCTCACAGGCATTTTTATGCTGACGTACCTATTTTCACATGTGTTTTTAGGTGCTTTTCCATAGGATGTTGATCATGATACTAGGGCGGACCTGTGCCTTAGAGACTTTAAAAGAATATAGACTATGTTTAATTATGTTCTGAACTCTTAATTTACTGTTTCGAGACAATGTAACACCCTTGTTTATTAAATAAAATACACTTTGTGTGCCATGGTTATGAAACAATTAATTTTGTCGCAACACGCCCCGATGTTTCCGCCGCGATTTGTTGTTTTACGCGGTCGGGGTGTGACAATAAGATTCTCCATAAGTTTTTGAGGTAAACAGATTACCTTTTACCAGATTTCCTTGATCAGTTCCCTGATCTCTATCTGTTGGGATCTCATCTTCTTCCTCACTATCTGATTCAGATTTGAGATTTATGGAACTAGTAACCTCTTCATCAACACCAGTTGTTCTATATTCTATCTTGTAAGAAACATTAATTGAACTCTCTGATTTTGTTTGAGTAGCAATTGAAACAGTGTGTAAAAGAGATGTACCAGCAACCCGAGATTCATCATGATGTATAACTTTGGTGGCTTTATTTGCAGTATCATCAGAGTTAGTTTCTTCATCATGTTGTTCTTCAGTATCTTCATGAGTTCCTCTAGCAATATGTGATTCTGCATAGTGTTCATGTTCTTTCTCTTGATGAATATCAAATTCATGATGAATTCCTTCTTTATGAATATGTTGACTTTCAGCATGATCTGTCTTGTTTTCTGGTGAATCATCAAGTATTGCCAGAACTTCTCCTCCTGCAGCCTTTGTTTCTGATGACCAGGACTTCTCAACTTTTTCTGATGATGAAGAACAGTTCACTACTTCTTTGTTGGAATCTTCTGTTGGAGAATCTGATTTAGTCAGAAGTTTCTCATGTTGTATTCTATACTGTGAGTCTGGTGCAATGAGGCATAGCATGCTTTCTGGCAACACATGGATATCTTTGTCTGATTCCCATCCATGATTGGAGCTCCAGGCCTTCATGGTTTTTGAACTCCAGATATCTTCCAAGATTGGAATATCCATGTTCCTTTCAACAAATGTTTCAGAAATAAAAATTGAGATTAACCTTGGATATGGCAGAGGAGAGGTTATTCTTCCATTTCTGGTGAGGATTGATCTTTTGAGAAGGTTAAAAATTTCTAACCCATAATCAATTTTGAACCCAGTTATGAGTCCATACATGATTGTTAGAATAGCTTGACTGACTTGATCAGTTCCTCCAATCTTTGATGTGAGACACTTGTTTAGTACTTCCATCAATACTTGCCAGATGGCTGGCATTTCATTTCTTCTAATTGCTCCAATCTTGTTGATATCCTTTTTCTTGTAACCAAGCTCAATGATTAAGCTTATTAATTCTTCTCAGCTTGGTGCTTCAATGTAACTATCAAGAATTGGTAGTTCAAGCCATTCTCTTACCCTTGCAGGTGTCAATGTTACAAAAACATTTCCCCATACATGAGCAGAGACCTGATTTTCTTCAACTTCATCAAAAGTGTGAACAAATTGCTGTAGTAGCTTTTCTGGTACTTTTCCTCCTTTTGTTAGAGCTCCTGATATTGGACATTTCACAAGATATTCTACCAGAAGTTGACATCTTACATCATATTCTGAATGCTCTGTATTCATCAGCAGATTGTTTTCTTTTATAGGTAGAAATTATGTGTCTTCAACAAAAGGTACTTCATGTTGAACAATTGGAATGTTGAGATTTACTTCAACCATTGTTGATCTTTGTGAATTAGGTTTTGAAATTTGGGGATTTTTGGGTTTTGAGAGAGGAACAAGGGATTTTCAGAGTTGAAGTTTTTGTGAGGAAGGTGAGTGATTTTTGAATTTCTGCTAGGTGTGTGTTATATAGGAAGGTTTAAGCAGAGGATTTATGGATTTATGGAGTTGAGGGGATATAGAACGTGGCATGTTATGGCGGTTAAGAGATCATTAAATGTCTTTATTACCGTTAGATCGTGTGATGTGAATTTTTGGTTTAGAATGTAACCGTTGGATCGTGGGTATCAAGACATTAATGATGATTTATCATGTAATCGTGATTATGCCCTTTCAACTTGTCCATTCAATTTGTAGTTTCTTCAATCATTCCTTTACGAAAGTGTTACACTGATTTTTGATTGGAGAAATCTATCGGTTATATGACACCTTTTCATCTTTGTAGACCCCATTTGATAAGAGGTCCAATCATCTTCCTTCATCTGCATCCTCTCTTTCTTGTAAGTCAAACTCCCATTCTGATGATGTCATCAGAAAGTCAACATAGATTCTGTTGAAAATATGTATTGCCTTTTGTTCTGTTTTCTGTTGACCTTTTAGATGTGGTCAACAGAAGTCAACAATTTTCAACAGAATTTCTTGATTGTGTTTTCCCCCTAAACTTGTGATCCTATTCAATAGATTTTGAAGTTTTCACTTTGACTGATGTTAGAGGTGTACTGTTACCTTTTTTTTTAAGATGAGAGGGAATGATATAAGATCAGAAGACTCACATTTGTTTTTCCGGTGGCATCCAGGTCTCTTGGCTTTTTTTTTATATTTTCTAAAACATTTTATTATTGAAGTTTTACCAGAAAAAAAAAATTTAGATCCATTTTAAGTTTAAATTACCAGATTTTGTCTTTTGTCATCAGAAACTTAGAGTTTTGTGTCAAATTTTGATTTCTGATGATCGTTTTTCTCATTTTCTTTACCAATTTCCCAGACCATAAGCTAGTTAACTAAGCAATATAAGAGGCACACAATATAAACATATAAATATGTAAAATATAAACATGATTCAAACAAAGAAAAAAAACCTAATCAATATCTATGCCTTCTTCGTGTTCCATCTCAAGGAGCAACAACAGGTCAGTTATCATCCCAGAGTTCTGGTTGGTGGGTACAAGAATGCTAAGACTCATGTTTTCTTGAAGTCTCATGTCTGCTCTAGGATAACTTGCAGGAATACCTGCAAAGCCTAGCTGGTTCATGATTATCTTCGTCAGAAAACGAGGATAAACCAAGAACGGCTTGTCAACCCACATGTTACTTACAAAATCTCTCATTAAATAATGAGAGAAGTTGTAAGGTTCTTTAAGTACAAGTGCTCGTATAGGCTCCATCAATTTAAGAGATACTTCGTGATGATTGATGACCTTCTTTGAAAAACATGCACCCATCTGTGTAACTAGATATTGCCATGGTTTGATAAAGCCATGTTTGTTGATTGCTCATTGTGGGATATCCGTATGGTAACCCATTTGCATCAAGACTTCATCCTTTTGAGCCCTTGAGAACATTAGGACATTATTATCATCATTAAGTTGAAGAGCCGTCCTGATGGTGGCTTCATTTAACAGAATTTTTTGATTTAGTACCATACTCTCGATGGCCATCTGTTCATTCTCAGAAAATGTTGCATTTTTCCAGAAGATTTGAAGAATCTCTAGATGAACAATTATATGAGCAGTGAGAGCATAGTTCAAGTTATTCCCCATGATCATTTTAAGCATAACTTGACATCCTTCCCATTGAGGACCTTCCAGATTGGTCCTCAATCTGAGATTATGATATGGATGAAGAGTAAGTGGGAAGCATTCTTCTTTTATGGTAGACATCGTGAGTGAGAAAGTATAAGGTGAAGACGAAGATGAAGCTTTTAATTTTAGAGTTTTGTGTGAAGATGACAGTTTCAACTCAAAGTAGTGATAATTTATAGTAAACTTAATATTTGCCATAAATGGTATCTATCTACTAATAGATTTTATTCACCGCAATCTCTGTTATTAAATTGATTATCAGAGGACAGAAAGTATAACAGAGATAAGTTTCTTCTCCACTTCACTTGCGTTAAATGGTTTACGCGGCCATTTTCTAGTGATGTATCATGATTGCCTACCAATATGTCACTTCAATCTCCTTAATACTTGATGGGGTGTAATTAATGAAGGAGAGAGAAAGTTTCATATTAACGAGTTCCCAGAAATTTTCTGTTAAATGACGTTATCAGTACAAAGAAGAAGAGAAAAAAAAAATTTAATACTATTTATGAATATGTTGTCAAGAGATATGAATAAGGATGATGACATGCAGGAATTTGTTTTAATGATCTATGATAATTTTTGAATATCCAACATATTTTTCTGATGATTTACCAGAATTTCTGATGATTTATCAGGTGTTCTGATGTTATATCAGATTTTCTGATGATTACATCAGAATTTCTGATAACTTATCAGATTTTCTGGTGATTTATCAGATATATGATTTTTTTTTATTATCACTAAAACAATTTATCAAGCATTTTTCTGATGATAACGTTACCTAAGAGATTTTTATCATAGAACTGACCATAACTTAGCAGATTATACGTTAAGCCTTCAACATAGGCTACTTTCTCTATGGTCAAGCATCCATACTTAATACATCCATATCCCATGATCCTCCCTTTTACTCCATTTCCAAAGTTTACCATTCTACCCAGCTTTGGAACAAAGTTGCTGAGTAAGCTCTTGTCCCCAGTCATGTGCTTAGAGCTTCCTGAATCGCAGTACCAGATCTGCTGCACATGATGGTCCTGAAATGGAAAAATTAGAGGGTTTTTGGTGCCCAGGCATGCTTGGGTACTTTTTCTGATTGGAATCTAAATTTATTTTTTCTTGATGGCCTTTCATCAGAATATCTGTAATATGCTGAGCCATAAACAGATTTTACATTTTTCTTTTGGAGATGGTGTTGAACAAGCTTCAGTATGTCAACACACATACAAGATTTATCAGATTTTTCTGATATATTTTCTTGTGATGGAATGAGTGGATCATTTTGAAAAGATGAGTGAACTACTTCTAGAGTGTTTAAAGATTTTTGTTTGCATTCACTTCCTTCTGTTTTGAAGTTGGGTTTTTCAAAAGAGTATTCAGAACATTTTGACTTGCATGATTCAGAATCAGATTCTGATGAAAATTTATCAGAAATCTGATGGGTTCCTTTTACAAAGATAGTGGGTTTACTTTCTCTTGATTTTACATATCCTAAACCCTCTCCTTTGTTCTTAGGTGTGGACTCAATGAAGTTTATAAATTCCTTTGCTTGTTGAAAACCTCTTACATTAATTTCTTTATCATTGATTTTCTTGTAAAGATCTTTTCTTTCATTTTCATAGAACTCAATTTTAGCTCTGTGATCTAAACTTTCTTCTATGAGTAATTGGTTTTCAATTATGATTTTATTCATGGTCCTTTGCAACTCATTAGATTTTTTAATATATGATTGATGTTTTTCTTGCAGATTTAGAAAATCTGACATGAGCTTGTTTAGCTTGTGTTCAAGATCAAGATTATCTAAATTTACCTGTTGTTCTGAAGTTTCTAGTATGTCATCAGAAATTGCCATTAGACAGAAATTAGCCATTTCTTCTTCTTCTTCATCAGAAGAATCATCAGATAGCCATGTATCTGTCCCAGCTATCAAGCTGACTTGTTGCTGCTTCTTTGCTTCTTTGGGCTTTTTCTCGTAATAAGCAACATCCTTGAGCTTTTTGGTCTTGCATTCTGATGCATAGTGACCTCTTTGCTTGCATTTGTAACACACAACTTCAGCTTTCCCTTTATCCTTAGATCTTCCTTCTTCTTTAGATCTAACATCCATCCTCCCTCTGTCACTTCTCTGGTATCTCTGGCTTCCTCCCCTTAACCTCTGCTCAAATGTTTTGGTGAGCAGTGCTATTGCTTCAGCAAAAGCTGAAAAATCTGATGATGTATCAGAAATTTCATGATTTTGGCTGTTTGATGGTTGTGGATCATTGGTAGGTGTTGTTCTTTGTGAGTTTGAGATAAGAGCTAAAGATCCCCCTCTTTGATTGGTTTCTTCAAATATTTCTTCCTCTCTGGGGATCAAGATGCTGTATAAGTCATGAAGACTCATATTTCCTAGTTCTAAGGTTGAGGACAAAGTCATTGTTAGACTTCTCCATTCTCTAGGTAAAGCATCAAGAAATTTTATGTTTCTTTCGTCATTTGATTTGGTTATACCAAATTTCTTTAGCTCGTTTAAAAGTTTTGAAAATGTTTTATAAGTATCATTTAACCTTTCATTTGGTAAACTTTTAAACCTCTCATATGAGGAAACATTGTTTGTTCTCTTGTTTCTCTTCATCCTTTCTCCTCCTTCACAAAGATTTTCCAACTGATCCCATATTTCCTTAGCTGATGCACATGCATCAACTTGTGAAAATATGTCATTGGGGATTGCCATTATTAAAAGTGACTTTGCCCTTTCATCCCCAGCCACCTTTTCCTTGTCTTCCTCACTCCAAAGTGTTTCACTTTTGGGAGCTCGGGAGGCAGGGATAGAAGGTGATTGGTCAGTTGCTGGAATAGCTGGTATTTCACTCATTGGTATATGTGGACCCCTTTCAATGGATTGAAACAGAGCTCGGTCATGACCATTAAGGAAATTGACCATCCTGATTTTCCATTGGGAGTATTCCTCTCTGACCAGAGTCGGAGGTTTGGACATAGAACCAATGTTAAAAGCATTATTCCAAGATTGAAAGTTGGCCATATTTAGAGAAAAGAAGATGAGCGATTGATCGTTTGAAAATAGTTTATTCAATCTGCTCTGATACCAATTGTTGGACCCAGTATGGCATGAACAACTTCTTTTCACGTAATATGGTAAGTGATTTCAGTAGATGTGAAAAAGATGTGCGGAAATGGAAATCAGACTTTCAAGAAATAAGACCTACAGAATTATCAAGTTTATATCACTTTGAAACAAAATGGTTTACAAGGTGATTGTAAGGTTATTATCTAATACAAACGAATCTTGAATTCTATGGGTGAGAGGGCAATGGAGTTTTGTAGTATGTGTGAATGCTAAGCTTCAAACTCAATTGAATTCTGCTGGTTGAGCCTTCTATTTATAGAAGGCTGGGTGCATGAATAAACAATAGTTTATTCATTCAATAAGTCCTGCAAAAAGTAGCCATTTGACACATTCATTGAATCCATCGTTCAAGTTGTCTTTTTCATCATGATATCCAATAATGTCAACTTGCTTCGGTAAGTGTGGCAGGATAGAGCTGATTTCAGACAAGTGGGGATTTTCATCAGAATTTTTGATAAACCACTTCATTAGAAATTCTGGTGAACAAATCATCAGAAAATTCTGATGATCAGAATTGTCAGAAACTGATGATATTTCATCAGAAATATCATCAGATCCATCAGAAATGACCTTCTCTGATAATCCAATTCAGCTCTTGATCAACTTGTGATTCTTTGAAGTAGATGCTGTGCATTTCAGTTGTCTTATCTGATCTTCTTTTCCTTATTGTGATCTTCAGGACTGTTATCTCTTCATAGATCCAGTTGATTGTGATTTTCTTCAATACTTACAAATAAAGTTTCCTAACATTGTATATCTCTGGAAGAGTGTAACAGTCTTTTGGGCAGGCTTTGTTAAGATCCTTGAAATCAACGCACATGCGCCACCCACCGTTGTGCTTCTACACCATTACTTGGTTATCTACCCAGATTTGATATTGTACTTCGCGCAGAATCCCAGCTTGAAGTAATTCAGCTACTTGTTCATTCATTGCGCGAGCCTTTTTGTACTAAGACTACGCTTCCCTTGTGCGACTGGTTCTGCGGAAGGTCGGACATTTAAGTAATGCTCTGTTATCTCTCTTGGTAAGCCGGTCATGTCCACTAGGGACCATGCGAAGATATCTATATTCTCAGATAAGAGCTCTTTCAGTTTTGCGTGGAATGCTGGTGAGATGGCGTGCCCTAAGAGAATGGTTTGCTCAGGGTATTCCTTATTGAGGACCCACTTTTCTGGTTCATTTAACGGTGATGGCTTCGCGACCTTTACTGGTGGCTCGTCGTCTACATACATCACCTCTTTGCTGGAATATAAGATTGCTACTCCGATTTCTGTTGGAAAACCATAAGCATCGTGTGGTATGGAGGTAATCATGCTAAACTCCCTCTGTGAACGTCTTCCCAGTAGTACATCATGGCGTGATGTAGCTGGCATAACCATGAAATTGACTGTGACAGTGCACGAGTGCTCTCCGTTTGAGAGTGTTACAGGAAAAGCTATTTGACCCAGCGGGAAGACGGCTTCATTATTGAAACCAGTTACAGGAAAATCGACTGGTTTCAAGCACGTCTTGTCCTCTGGGTCTAGTTGTTTAAAGCATTGCTCGTAAATTATATCCATGGAACTACCTGGATCAATAAACATGTAATTGGTACGATAATGACCAAAGATGCCAGTTATGATGACCGGACGCTCTTCTTGAGGACCTCCTGGGATGACGGGGAAGACTACTTATTGTTCTCGCCAGTGCTGAATATGGCTCCGTTTGTGTGGCTTACGCGAGGGTCTCGCTTGCACCATGTATGTTTGTTCCGTACTGGTTTTTGGGTTGTTGGCTTCCATATTTTGTTTCATATATCGGAATGTTTCCAGATATCCTTCGTTACTGGGTTGGATATCCCACTGATAAACTCACTTGAAAATCCCTCAAAAAACCACAGACGTTGATAAGTGGCTCCCCCGTTGTAGAGGCCGAAATACATTTTTGTATAACAAAATGTACCTTTGTCTGTGCAGAAAGCTGTCTTGTCTTCATCCTCTTCCTTCATTTGTACTTGTTGTTATCCTTTATAACAATCTAAGAAACATTTATAGCGGAAGGATGCTAAGGAATCCACCTTCTTGTCTATCTCTGGAAGGGCGTAACAGTCTTTTGGGCAGGCTTTGTTAAGATCCTTGAAATCAACGCACATGCGCCACCCCCCGTTGTGCTTCTGCACCATTACTAGGTTAGCTAACCATGTTTGATATTGTACTTCGCGCAGAATCCCAGCTTGAAGTAATTCGGCTACTTGTTCATTCATTGCGCGAGCCTTTTCTGTACTAAGACTACGCTTCCCTTGTGTGACTGGTTCTGTGGAAGGTCGGACATCTAAGCAATGCTATGTTATCTCTCTTGGTACGCCGGTCATGTCCACTGGGGACCATGCGAAGATATCCATATTCTCAGATAAGAGCTCTTTCAGTTTTGCGCGGATTGCTGGTGACATAGCGTGCCCTAAGAGAATGGTTTGCTCAGGGTATTCCTTATTGAGGACCCACTTTTCTGGTTCATTTGATGGTGATGGCTTTGCGACTTTTACTGGTGGCTCGTCGTCTACATACATCACCTCTTTGCTGGAATATAAGATTGCTACTCTGGTTTTTGTTGGAAAACCACAAGAAACGTGTGGTATGGAGGTAATCATGCTAAACTCCCTCTATGAACATCTTCCCAGTAGTACATCATGGCGTGATGTAGCTGGCATAACCATGAAATTGACTGTGACAATGCACGAGTGCTCTCCGTCTGAGAGTGTTACAGGAAAGGCTATTTGACCCAGCGGGAAAATGGCTTCATTGTCGAAACCAGTTAGAGGAAAATCGACTGGTTTCAAGTGTGCCTTGTCCTCTGGGTCTAGTTGTTTAAAGCATTGCTTGTGAATTATATCCATGGAACTACCTGGATCAATAAACATGTAATCGGTACGATAATGACCAAAGATGCCAGTTATGATGACCGGACGCTCTTCTTGAGGACCTCCTGGGACGACGGGGAAGACTACTTGTTGTTCTCGCTAGTGCTGACTGTGGCTCTGTTTGTGTGGCTTACGCGAGGGTCCTGCTTGCACCATGTATGTTTGTTCCGTACTGGTTTTTTGGTTGTTGTCTTCCATATTTTGTTTCATATATCGGAATATTTCCAGATATCCTTCGTTACTGGGTTGGATGTCCCACTGATAAACTCACTTGAAAATCCCTCCTAAAACCACAGACATTGATAAGTGGCCCTCGCGTTGCAGAGGCCGAAAGGCATTTTTGTATAACAAAATATACCTTTGACTGTGCGGAAAGCTGTCTTGTCTTTGTCCTCTTCCTTCATTTGTACTTGCTGATATCCTTTATAACAATCTAAGAAACATTTCCAGTGGAAGGATGCTAACGAATCCACCTTCTTGTATATCTCTGGAAGGGCGTAACAGTCTTTTGGGCAGGCTTTGTTAAGATCCTTGAAATCAACGCACATGCGCCACCCACCGTTGTGCTTCTGCACCATTACTTGGTTAGCTACCCAGATTTGATATTGTACTTCGCGTAGAATCGCAGCTTGAAGTAATTCGGCTACTTGTTCATTCATTGCGCGAGCCTTTTTTGTACTAAGACTACGCTTCCCTTGTGCGACTGGTTTTGCGGAAGGTCGGACATTTAAGCAATGCTCTGTTATCTCTCTTGGTAAGTCGGTCATGTCTACTAGGGACCATGCGAAGATATCCATTTTCTCAGATAAGAGCTATTTCAGTTTTGCGCGGATTGCTGGTGAGATGGCGTGCCCTAAGAGAATGGTTTGCTCAGGATATTCCTTATTGAGGACCCACTTTTCTGGTTCAATTAATGGTGATGGCTTCGCGACCTTTACTGGTGGCTCGTCGTCTACATACATCACCTCTTTGCTGGAATATAAGATTGCTACTCCGGTTTCTGTTAGAAAACCACAAGCAGCGTGTGGTATGGAGGTAATCATGCTAAACTCCCTCTGTGAACGTCTTGCCGGTAGTACATCATTGCGTGGTGTAGCTGGCATAACCATGAAATTGACTGTGACAGTGCGCGAGTGCTCTCCGTCTGAGAGTGTTACAGGAAAGGCGATTTAACCCAGCGGGAAGACGGCTTCATTACAGAAACCAGTTAGAGGAAAATCGTGTAAGATCTATGCTTGTAATCATTATGAACAGTTCAATTATCAATAAAACAATGTTATTTGATCCCAATGTTTGTTTAATTGTGTTTTACATTTTTTATGTTTTGACTTTTATTCAATTTCAAACTCTATATCGCTTTCTGGAGAGTTATACGCAAACTTGTGCGTAAACGTTATCAGTTTAATGCGACAAATACTCCGGAAAATCAACATATACTTAACATACCTTAAATAACCTTTACATAACTTAGAAATAAGTTTTGAAGGCTTTGGTATGGCAAAATTAAGTCTATTCGCTTACAGGGACTAAAATTGACAAACTTTGAAAGTATGCCAATTTGAACTGTAACAGACATTCCGGAACATGACCATAAGTTAAACATACCTTAAATATCCTTTATATAGCTTAGAAATAGGCTTTGAGGGGTTCGGTGTGCTAAAATAAACTTTTTGGTCATTCAGGGACTAAAAGCGTCAAAAAGTGCACAAGTTTGCATTTTCGCGCATAACTCACGTTCTGAATACATCCGGACATCCAAAAATTTATGTAAGCACTAAAATATTTTATTTTAGTGTTTGGTATGAGAAAAATCCATTCGTCGCGTCATTTGGATCGTTTTTCGCGCTTATGCGCATTCAGTCGTAATTAGGCGAACATCGCGATCGTACGACCAAACGAACCAACATCTGGCATATTTTTGAGCATGTTTCAAGTCCACAATGTTTAGGCATCATTTTAGGGCCTTAACGTTGGCTTAACGGGCCTTAGAAGTGTCGGAAATGAGTTTAAACACTAACTGGGACCAAAATTGTCATTTTTCAAAGTTTGCTGCTGATCAGACAGGCCAGGCGGCCCGCCTACATTCCTGGTAATTCTTACGCGGGCCGCCTCAGCCTCCCAGTTCTGCAAAATTGTTGCAAATAGCTGTTTACAGCTGTTATGCACTCCTAAACCACCTGCAACTGGTTTTTAACAATCCTAGGGGCTCCCATGGGTTTGCAATTCAGTGGGTATGTGTTGTACGGCTGAGATTAAACGCTTGGGGAATAAGAAACGATCTTAATGGTTCTACATTTCCTATAAATACCCCCCCCATGTCTTGCTCATTTCCCTCACATTTGAATCTCATTCAAAGCTCTCTAAGTGGAAGTTTATACACTTCCTACCTGAGAGTGAATCGGGTCAAATACTTGCGGGGACCCTTTGTAAGTGTTCCTTCGTTCTTTTCTTTCGTTTTAGCGTTAAAGTCAAACTGTGTTTGACTTTCTACATTGACCAGTTTATGGTCAACGCGAAGTTCGTTCGAACTTCATAACGTGAGCGTAATCACGATGGTTTTAGTCCCTAGTGACTAAACCTACTGATTACCACGTTATCTAGGCTCAGTGACGAGTCGTAGTTTCGGCCAAAATGCGTGTTCTCGCGTATTTTGTAACCAAACTACTCTAGGGTATCAAAACCGTTTGTTTTGATACCGAACCTGTTTTCTAACTTAACTAAACATGTTCTAGCATGTTTAGCTCGTCACTTTTAGATTTGTGCTTGTCTAGGGTCGTAAAGGTAAGCGATCTAATCAATCGCTTATACTTTCGAACCCGACCCATTTGGTCGATCATTAGGATCCGACCAAATACACTAGGTAACCATAGTTGTAAAGGAAATAACCTTCCGAGGTTATACCTTATGGTCACGTCGTTTAAGTAGTTGTATGATAAGTAGTTCTCATTTTAAGCATATGAAACATAAATTTTTACATATAAACTGATTTAACAACAATATTAAACATGTTAAAGCATATCTTACTTGTCGTAGGACTAGTTAGGCGGTCTGAACGCGTTTTACGCGAACGACGCGTTAAAGTAGCATAAGCTACCTAAAAGGGTCGTAACGGGTCAAAAGCACTTAGGATAAGTTTCATTTTAGTATGTAGGCTTTGTTAAACCATATTACATGACTTCCTACACTCATATGGTTTACAAACCCTCATACTACCCGATCCTCCGATCTAGGTCCGTTTATTAATGTGGTTACCTATATTAGGTGCCGTTTAAATCCGTGATCTTCTAGCTTTGCTTGGTGGATATCTAAAGTCTATTGAGCAATCTCAAGTGAGTACATAGACCCCTCTTTTACTGTTTTCAAACTGTTTTGGGGTGAAACACATGTGCCTACTTGTTACTTTCATGCTTTCCATGTTTTTACATCATATTCTTGCTATGTTCATTAGTACATTATTAGTACATGATTTCATTACGTTTTGCTATGTATGTTAACTTAGCATGCTAGCACATTGATTTACGTTACATTATTTTGCTATGTATGTTTACTTGGCATATTAGCACATTGTTTTACATGACTTTTCTGCTTTGTATGTTAACTTAGCATACTTAGTGCATTGTTTTCATATAACATGTTTACATTTGGTATAACATTTGGTTTGTACAAACGGGACTCATATACATTTATTAACATTAGCTACGCCGCTCAGTAGTAAGTAATGGTACCATAGGACTTGACAAATCCCGTTCCTGACATCCTAGGTTTGTTTGGGTGTAAGGAATGACTGAATCCGAAAACATTTCTTTTGATAACCTTAACTTAGGGTTATCCGTCTGTCTCAAGGCTTGGATGTATGCGTTTAACTTACCGCATAAGTGTTTGTATCAGTAAAACATGCATTTATTTTACAAAACATAACTTTTGATTTATTCAAAATACTTTGTTTTGTACATTTTTACTTATGGTTTGAGTAGTCTCATTTTACTTACCATACATAACTTTTGTTTAATCATTACATGATTCATACTTAACTTGGATTATACTATGATATTTGACTATTGAATTTAAACATAGACATTTTACATTGTTGATTGGTTCGAGTGACTTAAATAACGAGGCGTGTGTAATATGATACAAGCATGGTGGATACGCCGCTGGTACTTCCTATATATAAGTGCTTGTATGATATTACATATCGTAGCATTATTTAAGCCATTTCAGTTTAGACATGCTACATTTACAACGCATTTTCACTTAAACGGTGTTTTACAAATAACTTGGTTTACACAAACCCTTTTTATTTGGTTATTCTTTTGACCACACACTACTCTTTTATATATATACATATCATCTGATTTTGCTAAAATGCTTTTCCAATGATTTATAAAACATAACAATTAACGAGATTCATGACTAGATTTTATTAAACATTTTCTCAAACATAAGTCATGAATCCTATTTTCACAAACCCTATGTATCTCACAGGCATTTTTATGCTGACGTACCTATTTTCACATGTGTTTCAGGAAATGGTGCATAGGTTTGAGCAGGACATACTAGGGCGGACCTGTGCCTTAGAGACTTAAAAATGGAGATAGAACTAGTTTAATTAATGTTGTGTACTCTTTGTTCAGTTGTTTTAAGACAATGTACTCCTTTTGTTTATGAATAAAACATAACTTTAAATTGCCATGGTTGTGAAACAATTAATTCTGTTACAACACTCCCCGACGTTTCCGCCGCGGTTGCATGTGATACGCGGTCGGGGTGTGACAAATCGACTGGTTTCAAACGCGGCTTGTCCTCTGGGTCTAGTTGTTTAAAGCATTGCTCGTAAATTATATCCATGGAACTACCTAGATCAATAAACATGTAATTAGTATGATAATGACCGAAGATACCAGTTATGATGACCAGACGCTCTTCTTGAGGACCTCCTGGGATGTCGGGGAAGACTACTTGTTGTTCTCGCCAGTGCTGACTGTGGCTCCGTTTGTGTGGCTTACGTGAGGGTCTCGCTTGCACCATGTATGTTTGTTTCGTACTGGTTTTTTGGTTGTTGACTTCCATATTTTGTTTCATATATCGGAATGTTTCCAGATATCCTTCGTTACTGGGTTGGATGTCCCACTGATGTGGTGATCGTGGGTCCAACACTGTATTATTGGATTTCTTCTGAAGCGTGTACTCTGCCTGAGACTCCGGATAACCAGATCTGATACGGAGAAATTCAGATCCGGTTCTTGTCTGAGGGTATACCTCTGTTACTTTAGTCGGTAGGTTTGAGGAGTCATCATGAGATCCTCTGGATGTGTTTACCATTTGCACCGGAGTGGCAGATTTTTGTGTAAAAATTTCATTTATGGTATTTTGGAATTTAGTGAACCAATGAAATGGAGTTCCTTCCGAAAGTAGATCTGGATTAATCTGAGTTCTAGATTCCACTTCTGAGGCAACAGGGTTGTGTACCTCATGATAAATTTCGTTGCTAATAAATGTTTTTCCCATGATTCTGTCGATCTGAGCAACCCGAGTTGAATCACCCCTGTTTTCAGATCGAGGACCTGATAGACGATTCGACGGGATTTCTGTCATGGAAAACATAAAATTTAAAAGAAATGAATCAAAACAAGAAGATGAGAATGAAAATTGAAGAATCGATGGGCGCCAATGAAGAAACAGTGGTTCGAATGACAGGAATCAATCGAACCAGGGGTTTATTTCTGCATAAAAAGGGTTAGTCCTCTCGCTTAATTCGGGGTGTAACTGAGCTTCTTCTCCGGTGATCTCTGCAAAACAAAAGGCCATTAAACTCGCCACAGGGAGAATGGTGGTTCTCTCCGTGACCACCCTCCGGCGTGAGAATAAGTACAGATCTCAATGAAGAAGAAGAAGAAGAAGAAGAAGTAATGAAAGTGAAGTGAATGTACTTGTTAGATCATACCTGACCTGACTTATTTATAGCTGGATTTGGGCGGGAAAATCTGTTAACGGAGATAGTAACAGAAAGCATTTTCCGTAAGCGGTTATGCCCTTTTCCGTTGATCACTAACGTCACATCCATGCTCACGGTCATCGAAGATTGTTTTCTTCTATATCTTTGTTTAGAACCATTGCGCAGCCGCGCAAGGTCTCTAATATGACCATGGTATGATCTTGCGCGGGGTTTCCTGGATCATATCCTTTTATCTTTGGACTGTTTTTTCCCAAATCCTGTTTAGGACCGCTTGCACAGCCGCGCAGGGTCTTTATTCAAGATGTTTTGGGATAGGGTTGTGGTATGGTCCAATGCGCATGCGCAAGGTTTTTGGGACCATACCCCTTCAAGTCCCCCCAGTCCAGTGTTGTTTCTATGCAAGTAGGTGGAGCACTGGACTATATAGAATGAAGTGTGTGCTTTTTTGCTTTCAGAAGTACAAGCTTGCCTGGCGCAACATGTGGAAAACATATACTGGGTTGCTGACAAGGGTGTAGCATTGTGTCTGCCTCCGTTGTGGTAGATCTTTAGTGTATGATCTGTATGGTTTATATAGTCGTAGTGATCTTTTAACGGCGTATGCTGATTTGACTGTTAATGTTGCCGAGGGTGACGTGGACTCGTTGTGCTATATGTTAGAAGACGAATAGGTGTTTGCTCATCCCTAGTGTGTAGTGTGAGGTTCAATAAGGAACCACAAAAAAGTTAAAAACTGGAAACCATGCAAAAAAAAAAAAAAAAACCATAAAATGCACAAAAAAGAGTTGAAAACTGGGAAACCATGAAAAAACCCATAAAATGGATCTTGAATTGGATTTTCTTGACCCGTTTACCTTTTTCCGGATCCAATATAATCCTACCATTTCTCTTATAAACCCTACTCATTTCTTTAATATGCCTCCATTTTTCTCTCTACAAACCCTAATCCATTATTTCCCTCTAAACTCTCCTCACCTCACAATGATTGTATCCCCTCGGAAAGGTTTAACGAACCAAACATGTGAGGATATTTTATTTTCATATTACCATTTTATTTTTGTGTTCCTTATTTTGCTTGCTATAGCGTTTGTTGGTACTTTCACGAGCCAAACTTTTATTCGCTTCTTCTAACACTAGTTATTCACATGCAGGTCATGGCTGCAGGATCATAACGTTCATGTGGACTCATTCTCCTGAAGACTCGCTCTAATCAGTTGAAAAATGGACGTTGAACCCGGAAGAAGAGGTCTCTAACGTTCAAAAGGGAATATTCCAGAGTATCCCTAGTTTATAGGAGAGTTAGTTCAATATTTGTAACTATAAATAGAAGGGCAGATCGTAGGAATACACACTTCACACTCTCTGCTCTCGAACTCACACTTATTTTCTTGTAATCACGCACTAACACTCAACACTTACAATCATTGTACCACTTTAGCATTGATTTGAGCCTTATCCTGCACTGTATCCTGAACATTCAAGTAATAATAAGAACAAGGCAGCCGACGATTGTCAGCTCCCGAGGTTTTATGCCGGAGATCTAGATTGATTAAGGGCTTTCCTCGTATATCCTGTGTCCATTTTTACTTTTCAGCTCATTGTTTGTTTATTTATATAGTTTCATATCCTGAGACTATATCCTGAAACTGTTTTTACAAACGAACAAACCAACATATTTTTCACAAGCATTGCTAGCACACTACCTCACAAACTAATTTGATCACTTAATTGCTTCGGTAATTTTTGACCAAAACAGTCTTGCAAATTTGCCACCCTTGCAGAATTGTACGGGTATCCTATTAGTGTGTAGTAGAGATGAGCTCGGTATCAACTGGTAACGGTACGAAAATCCTCATAAATGGCTACCGGTACCGAAATACCCGGTACGATATGTGACAATTGTCAAAATTTGCATGTATCCGTACAATGATCAAAAAGTAATTAGTGCCTTAACGACTGTGCTGATTTAAATTAAATACATGAATACTTTCTGATTACTGTTATCATACATACATGTGCATCACATATTGCATAATGTCATATCATTATTGCATTCAATACCTTATTGATTCAAATAATGCACGAAACAAAGTTAGCACAATTATCAGACAAATCAGAAAAATGCTGACGGAGTTCAATACTTAGACAGATATGGTATTGAGACACAGAATGAGCCAGAAACCAAGAGTTACACTAGTATAGTGTGTAGGAAAATAAGGATCATAAAACTGCCTTGCTAGTGATAGTTTAAGTGCCGGAAAGTGCCTAAAACTCACACAAAACTGCAGAATTATGCAGAATTCAGCAATAATCAGCTTTTAGACAACTTAATATTTTGCAGAATTGTGGTTAAATGGTCCAGAATGCTTTCCTAAGTGTCGGGAATCAAAACTGTCACAAAAGGTAACATAAAGCACACTAAACTGCATAGTTTAGCACCTTAACGAACCGGTAACCAAACGAACAACCGGACACTACCCGAAACACCAAATTTTAACTAGAAGCATTGTTTTATCATTTCCAAGCTAGTTACGGTCCCCGAATATCATAACACACTATGTAGCATCATAACAACTTACAACCTAACTAAACCCCTTAGATTTCAACTAACTAAGTTAACTAATCTTTACAAACTAACTACACCCCCCCCCATCCTCACGGTTACAAGGTGGGCCACCCCACCTTGATTTTTCTTATTTGTTTAATAGATATGTTCCATACTTTACTAAACATATTATCCATTAGTTTAAATGTAGTTGGAAGTTTATTTAAAGAAACCAAAAGACATAAACATTCTTATTTCTTTAACACACCAACACATCAACTCTCTCCTCTCCTCCTTCTACCTTCGTCCGAAACCAACACCCACACCACACCATCTTTCAAGTTCAATCCGTCCATTCTCTAGTGATATTAAGGTGTAAGAAGCTTGTTTAAGGAGCTAGGAGCCATTGGAAAGTGAAGGACCTCTTTCAAGTGCTATTAACCACCAAATTCATCATCATATTCATCTTGTGTTCATCCCTAGCCTTGTGCTAGTAGTAAGACCTTCTTAATATCATTTTACATCTTGTTAAGTTGGTTAAAAGCATATATAAGTAACTAATCATGAAGAACACTAATGATCAAGAACATAATCTTTAACATAAGACTAAAAATCATGATAATCTATGTTGTTTAAGTGTTTATATGCTTCTTGTTTGTTGATTGATTGTGTTTATGATGTTAAACATCATATGAACCTTGCTAGATTGTGATTAAAGACATGATCTAGCAAGATGAGAGGATGATTATGTTATAAATCAAGATCATCATCCTTATGTGAAACATGAACTTGAAAGGTTAAATATTTTTCTTGAATAATGATGATGATCAAAATGTAATGTAAGTCTTGTAAATATGTGATTTCAAAAATAATTTTTCTTAAGAAACCAAGTTAAAATACAAGATTTACATAAACTTGGTTCTTAAAGAAACTAATCACATTTTAGTGGTTAATCAAGTGTAGAAACATATTACTAACAAGAAAAATTCAAGAAGAAACATTTTTAGAAAATCATTTTACAAGTTGTAAACATCTAAAATCTTCAAGAATGATGCTTTTAAACAAATAACCACACTTTAAAGGGTAACTAAGCTTACTAAACACACTAACAAGTTACTACAAATTTTTATAAATTTTCAAGTTCATGAAGTAGTGTAAAATGCTTGATTTTGGCACTTGGTAAGTATTGTTTGATTTGTTCTTGATTGTGATGATTTATAAAAGAAAATGATATGCTTTGAAAGCATGGAAACCTCCATTTTTAAGGGGAAACTATGGCAAAATTTTTCTAGAAATTAAACACTTGGAAAAATACTTTTTAAACAAGTGTTAACAAGTATATTTTAACCATAATTTATTCGTATAAAAATTGCCATAATTTTTGTTACAAAAATTATAAATATTGGAGGTTGCTTTTGATAAATAAAAATGACTAAATATGTATTTAGGAAAATATATATTTAGATATCACAATGTGTGTGATTACTTGTATATTATGTGTATTAGTTATATTAATTTAGGACTTGAAATAATATAACTCACCAAAATACCAAAAAAAAAATTACAATACAAAATATTACCAAAATTCCAAGAAATAAATATATAATTTATACCCAAAAATTTGAGAAACCGAACAAGGAATATAACTTACATAAATATTCCAGAATTAAATTCATAAGTATATTTTGGTAAATGGTATTTTGGACACCAAGAGAACAAAAATATGATTTTTACAATTATTACAAAAATATATCATATTTTTTACAAGAAGAAAATATATTATATATGTTTTCTTGAATCACTAGAAAATATATTATTTTTGGAGAAAATATATATTTTCTTAAATAAACTTAGAATATATTATTTTGGGTGAAAAATGGATTTATAAATATTTTCTAAGATAATCTTGAAAATATATTATTTTTGAGGTTTATATGAAAATATAAATATTTTTGCCAAGAAAGAAGTATAGATAAAGTTCTATAAATGATTTCTTAACAATATATACTTTAAGAATATGTATTGGTGAATTTCTATTGAAAATAATATTCCGGAAAAATAAATACGAAAATTTAGTATAAGAATATTTAATAAACACAATAAGAATACGTATTCTCGTACGTATAAATACACCGGAATACGCCACCGATACTTGGCAAAAATATACAATCTTAAGAATACGAGAATGAATACACCCATTGTGACAACCCGAGATTTCAAGGTCTTTTCATTTACCTATCATTGATCTCGCAATCCTGTTTCATAATTTGATTCATGTAGTGTCAAGTGTAGTTTTGTGAATGACCAACATTTATGTGTAATGTGTTAACAGTTGTGTGTTATGTGTTAGTTTTGTTATATTTTATGTGTAATGTGTTAACACTTGTCATCCCTGGTCCCAACGAAACCCCAGACTTTCGCCACCCATGCTCTCGACGAAACTTGGGAGATTCGTCGAGCATGCCTTTTCGTCATTAAGGGACTTCGGCCCAAGTTGTTTCGGCCCAACTTCTTTTATGTTATAAAATCCTGTGATCAGTTATGTAAGAACACTTAGAACCCTAGAGCATCTCTTTCCCTGTGACGGCAACCTTGATTCCCTGTGGAACTCTCCGGCATTCGAGCATCTCTCTTTCCGATCCTTAAGATCCCTCGTGTTATCTCGCGTATAGGTTAGTGTCTAACCTTATGTTAGATGAAGGTCTGTGGATTGTGATTTCATGTGAGTTAGGGTTTGTTGTATGTATATTGTTGTGACTGTAGCACACATACAATTAGGATAATCATGTTAATAAGAATCAAATAGACAGGATGTATATGTGATAGGGATTCTAGTTATGATCGAAACTGTTGGTGATGAATATGGTGATGATCTGATATGTTAACTTTCCATGGATTATGACCTGCGAATGTTGTGTTCGATGAAACTGTCATATGTGAAACAAATTTGGATTATCAATAATTACTTGAAACTAGGATAATTGCTAGTACAATGATCGTCGTAGTTGAAACTATTGGATTGTTAACTGTTGATAGGGATCTAGGAAATGAACTGTTTCATCAACAGAAGAGGGGTGACGAAACTTGCTAAGTTTCGCCACTCTACATCTCGATGAAACTTGCTGAGTTTCGCCACTATACATATCGACGAAACTTGTTAAGTTTCGCCAGACTGTTCACGATGAATCATAGGGGTTTCGTCGGATGGTCTTTCGCCACATGGGACTTTCGTCATGCACTAGAACTGTTACAGTAACATATTGAAATATGTGTGGTTGGTGTATACTTATGCTCGTGGAATACTGATGTTATATGATGATCACACTAACTAAGGACGGACTTAGATTTGTGTAAACTAAACACTCTCTTATTATTATTATGTTGCTAACAAGCACATGAGATGTGGACTTGCTTGATAAACGAATACATGCTACATGTTAACAATGATCATTGTGTGAATAACAAACCTGTCTGTTGTGAATTTTACGCGATTTGTTTGACCATGTAACTGATAACATTTGGTAACCACGATAAGGATTGGGGTTGACCAATTGGACGGGTAATTAAAAACATACCGAGCAAACCAAGGTGAGTTCATTTCTCTTGAGCATGTGTCCCGGTGGTTGGGACAGTCTTTGGGTATCCCTGAGAGGGATTGGTTTTGGGTAAATCATGGGTATTCCTGCGAGGAATATGTCTTTTGGATAAATCTGGAATGTTGGATAATATACTCATCCTATCACCATTAAAGTCCCTCCGTGTTGTTTGGTTACCTGAGAGGTAACAAGGTATTAGTTGGTAGCGCTACTTAGGTTTGGCACCCCCACCCCGTACCTAAGAGGACGGGTGTGAACTAATGACCTGGTCATGACCAATGCTTTGATAGGAGCATTGGAGAAAGGGCAATGTAAATCAGGAGCCGTCTTGTATTCGGGATATTATCAACATTAAATTCAATGGATTAAACTAAACACTTGGTAACCAACGTTTTCGTAAAACTATGAACTCACCAGCGTTGTCTAATACACTTGTTGCATGCTCGTAGGTCGTTAGGTACTTTGGATGGGAACTTGCTATCTGGATGGCTGGAGTGGTCATGGGTCGCAGTGCTTGGCTACGCGTGTCTTGTTTACTGAATTCATATATATTGGGTTTTGAAACATTTAAACAATGAATTGTTATTTGCTTCCGCTGTCACTATTTAACTTGGATTATATTCTATGAACGTTTTATTTAATAAATGGAATTTTGATAAAAATATTATGGTTAGTTCAATGTGATTGGTGGCTAGATCCTGGTACGTCACACACCTAGCGGGGGTTGCCGCATGTGGTATTTTGGGGGTGTGACAGTTTGGTATCAGAGCCACTGGTTATAGTGAACTAGGTTTTAAAACGTTTTTAATAAAACCAGACTATAACCGAACAACTTCGAAAATCGACCATGACACTCAGCTCCAGATTGCAAGGTTCGTCTTCTGTTTACTTTATACATTATGTTTTTTAGTAGTCACACACTTACAACTTGCATGAAACGATATACTAGATACTATGGTGACTTGATGGTGTGATCATACTCTTCGACTTTTGCGATTCGTAATCCTGTAATATCTCTCGTTGTGCTATTTGAATGTGGGGGAAACTTTCAGCGCAAGTTAAGAGGCACTGAGATAAGCATGCAAATTGCCTTGTTATTATGGGTGCACACATAATAATAACATGAGGTGAATGTAAGTCCTAGTGACGCTTAACGAGCTTGAAAAGGGTTCTTCTGTATTGATTGGTGTAAACTTGGTAGTTTGTAGATGTCAACGTGAGACTTGACTCTTACCTTATCTCGACTCCTAAATTTGTTCCCTCTCCTTATATAGAATCATGAGTGGACGAGGTCATGGATGTGGTCACATCGCGATGACCCAGGCTGAGCTGACAAACTTAATCAACACACGAGTGGCTGAGGCTTTGGCAGCCTACCAAGCTGGTAAGATATATGCCGAATTTTCTTTATTCTTGTGTCGCGTACAAAAATCTTACCCTTGTGTTGTATTTCCTTTCGTCCATTAGGTCAGCCAGCGAATCAGAATCAAAACAATCCGCATGCTTGCACGTTTAAGACATTTATGGATTGTAAGCCACAGACCTTCAGTGGGACTGAAGGGGCTGTGGGGCTACTTCAATGGTTCGAGAAAGCTGAGTCAGTGTTCGCTATATGCAATTTTCCCATGGGGGACCGTGTGAAGTATGCTACAGGCACTTTGGAGGATGGTGCCTTAACATGGTGGAATGCCCAGGTGTAGATGTTGGGCATCGAGACGGCTAATGCAACGACTTGGGATGATTTTAAGGAGTTGATGCAGGAAGAGTACTGTCCTCGTGACGAGATTCAGAAGCTCGAGAACGAGTTTTATGATTTGAAGATGGAAGGATCCGAGATCGAGGCTTACACGAAACGATCTCATGAATTAGCAATTTTGTGCCCTAACCTTTCTCGACCTCCACATCGACGAATTGAGTTGTATCTCAAGGGCCTAGCACCAGTTGTAAAGGGGTATGTCACTGCTGTAACCCATAACAATCTGCCCCAGATCATCCGTTTGGCACATACGATTACTGATCAAGAGGTCGAGCGTGGCTCATTGCCGCCTCGTAAATCTGCTACTACCACTACTGCTACCGCTACCACACCTACTAGTGGTAACAAGCACAAATGGAATGATGCTGACAAAGCAACCAGTGCCAGCCAACCTCAGAAAAGGCCTGACAACAGTATCAACCGCAGTTTTAGCCAGTCGTCTTCTGTGAATCAGAATCAAAGCAACAATTCAAATCAGGGTTCCTATGCGGGAAAGCTACAAAAGTGTAATAAGTGTATGTTTCACCATCGCGGACCGTGCACCCGGGTATGTCACAGGTGCAACAAAGTGGGTCATATGGCCAAAGATTGTAGGGTCTGACTTCCAAAACAGCCGCAGCACTCGCAGCAACAGGAGAGGCAGCAGCCTCAACAGAATCAGGGAAATCGTATGGGCTGTTTTCAGTGTGATGATGAGGCTCATTTTAAGCGAGATTGCCCTCAGCTTAATCAGAATGCTGGCAACAACAACAATACTTGTAATAACAACAATGGGAACAATGGTGGGAACGGAGCATGTGGAAGAGTTTTCACTATTGGAGCTAGGGAAGCTCGTAATGATGGCAACGTTGTGACCGGTACATTTTCTGTGAACGATCTTTTTGCTTCTGTTTTATTCGACTCTGGTGCCAATTGGAGTTATGTGTCTTTGGGATTCAGTCGTCAGTTAGGGTTGACTCCCACACCTCTTGTAAATAAGCATGTAGTAGAATTAGCTGATGGTAAGTCGATTGAAGCTCCTCATGTTCTTTTTGGTTGTAAACTTGATCTCATGGGTCAAATGTTCGACATTGATTTACTTCCTGTCACTCTTGGGAGTTTTGATGTGGTCGTTGGTATGGATTGGTTGTCTAAGCATCAAGCGTAAATTCTCTGTAAAGAGAAAATCATGCATATCCCTCTTCCCAGTGGGGAATCATTGTCGGTTCAGGGTCATCGTAGTGGTGCCATGGTTGGCATCATCTCAGCTCTGAAAGCCCAGAAGTGTCTACGAAAGGGCTACCCTGCTATTCTAGCTCTTGTTACCGATTCGCAACCTGAAGAAAGGAAGATCGAGGACCTTCCAGTTGTTCGTGAGTTTTCTGACGTGTTTCCTGAAGAATTACCTGGTTTACCTCCGCATCGTCAGGTGGAATTTCAGATTGACCTTATGCCAGGAGCAGCTCCGATTGCTCATGCTCCTTACTGTCTTGCACCAGGAGAGTTGCAAGAGCTGTCAAACCAACTTCAAGAACTGTTGGATAGAGGTTTTATCCGACCCAGCTCATCGCCTTGGGGAGCCCCAGTTTTGTTCATGAAGAAGAAAGGCGGGACTTTTCGTATGTGTATAGATTATAGAGAACTCAACAAGGTAACTGTCAAGAATCGCTACCCTTTGCCACGCATCGACGACTTGTTTGACCAGTTGCAGGGGTCAAGTTTTTATTCGAAGATCGACTTAATATCGGGCTACCATCAGATGAGAGTCCGAGAGGAGGATGTTCCTAAAACGGCTTTCCGAACGTGGTATGGGCACTATGAGTTCTTAGTTATGCCGTTTGGATTGACGAACGCGCCAGTTGTCTTCATGGACCTCATGAACCGTGTGTGCAAGCCGTATCTTGACGACTTCATTATTGTATTCATTGATGACATCTTGATCTACTCAAAGAGCAAGGAGGATCATGAGCGGCACTTACGTCTTATTTTGGAGCTCCTGAGGAAGGAGCAACTCTACGCGAAGTTTTCCAAGTGTGACTTTTGGATTCGAAAGGTACACTTCCTTGGTCATATTGTTAATGAATCGGGGATTCACGTGGATCCCGCTAAGATTGATGCTATTAGGAATTGGACGGCACCAAAGAATCCTTCAGAGGTGCGACAATTCCTTGGTCTCACTGGGTATTATCGAAGATTTATCAAGGATTTCTCGAAGATCGCTCAACCTCTTACCTCGTTAACACAGAAAGGCGTGGTTTATTCTTGGGGGACAAAGCAGGAGGATGCTTTCCAACTTTTGAAACAGAAACTCTGCAGTGCACCGATCTTGTCTCTACCTGAAGGTACCGAGGATTTTGTGGTATATTGTGATGCTTCCATTCAGGGTCTCGGTTGCGTGTTGATGCAACGCGAGAAGGTGATAGCTTATACTTCTCGACAATTGAAGGTTCATGAAAGGAATTACACGACTCACGACTTGACATTGGGGGCCGTGGTTTTCGCGTTGAAGATCTGGAGGCACTATCTGTACGGTACCAGGTGCACCATCTACATCGACCACAGAAGCCTTCAGCATATCTTCGAGTAGAAGGAATTAAATATGCGACAGCGTCGCTGGGTAGAACTATTGAACGATTATGATTGTGCCATCAAGTAACACCTAGGTAAAGCTAACGTTGTAGCTGATGCCCTTAGCCGAAAGGAGACGAAACCTAAGCATGTGCGAGCCTTGCAGCTCACTGTTCACTCAAATCTTCCTGATCAGATCCGTTCGGCTCAGACAGAAGCATTGAAGGAAGAAAACTATGAAGCTGAATACTTGCGGGACATGGAAAAACGACTTATAAAGAGATCTGATGGTATTCTCTACTGCATGGAACGGATATGGATTCCGTTGTTTGGTAACCTTAGAGGTCTTGTGATGGACGAAGCGCACAAGTCTCGATACTCTTTTCATCCAGGTTCAGATAAGATGTATCAGGACCTCTAAGTTTTGTATTGGTGGCCGAAGATGAAAGCTGACATCGCGACGTACTTGAGTAAATGTTTGACTTGTGCGAAAGTCAAGGTGGAGTATCAGAAACCCTCGGGTCTGCTTCAACAACCAGAGATACCCATGTGGAAATGGGAACAGATTGCCATGGATTTCATCACTGGATTGCCGAGAACTCAAAACGGAAACGATACCATCTGGGTGATCGTTGACCGCCTCACGAAATCTGCACACTTCCTTGCGATCAAGGAAACGGATAAGTTTTCTCAACTTGCTGCTGTTTATCTGAAGGAGGTGGTTTCTAGGCACGGGGTGCCAACCTCTATCATCTCTGACCGTGACCCGCATTTCATCTCTGATTTGTGGCAATCTATGCATAAATCGTTCGGCTCATGTCTCGACATGAGCACTGCTTATCACCCACAGACGGATGGTCAAAGCGAACGAACTATCCAAACGCTTGAAGACATGCTGAGAGCATGTGTCATCGATTTTGGTAAAGGTTGGGAGAAACATTTGCCATTGATCGAGTTCTCCTACAACAATAGCTACCATACCAGTATCCAGGCAGCTCCCTTCGAGGCATTGTACGGACGATAGTGTCGTTCACCCCTCTGTTGGGCTGAGGTGGGTGACAGCCAGGTCACAGGTCCTGAACTTGTGTTGGAAACTTCAGAAAAGATTGTCCAGGTCAGGAACCGTATGGCAGCAGTGCGCGACCGTCAGAAAAGCTACACTGACAAGCGTAGGAAACCTTTGGAATTTGCAGTTGGTGACCGTGTTATGTTGAAGGTCTCACCCTGGAAGGGTGTGGTGCGTTTTGGAAAACGCGGCAATCTTAATCCACACTATGTTCGGCCATTCAAAGTTTTAGAGCGTATTGGTAAAGTGGCGTACAAACTTGAGTTACCTGCTGAGTTGGGTAACGTGCATGATGTGTTCCATGTTTCACAACTGAAGAAGTGTTTGTCAGATGAAACACTTGTAGTACTGTTTCAAGAGCTGAAAATCGACGTCAAGTTGCAGTTTGTCGAAGAACCAATAGAAATTATGGACCGGGAGGTCAAGGTCCATAAGCATAGCCGAATTCCGATCGTGAGGGTTCGTTGGAACTCAAGACGCGGATCGGAGTTCACATGGGAGCGCGAGGATCAGATGAAGCTCAAGTACCCACACTTATTCCCAGTTGACAAGTCCAAGTCTGGAAAATCTAAGTCTGGCACAACTAGTGAATTTCGGGATGAAATTCCCATTCAAGTTGGGGATGATGTGGCACCCGTGGAAAACCCACAGTCATGCTGAGTTAACACTTTTCCGGTTTGGAGTACTTGTCAAATTTCGGGACGAAATTTCTTTCAAGTTGGGGATGATGTGATAACCGGAGATTTCAAGGTCTTTCCATTTACCTATCATTGATCTCACAATCCTGTTTCACAATTTGATTCATGTAGTGTCAAGTGTAGTTTTGTGAATGACCAACAGTTATGTGTTATGTGTTAACAGTTGTGTGTTATGTGTTATATTTGATGATTGTATATATGATTGAATGATGTATGATTAAAGCTTAAATGTAAAGTTCCTTGTCATCCCTGGTCCCAACGAAACCCCAGACTTTCGCCACCCATGCTCTCGACGAAACTTGGGGGATTCGTCGACCATGCATTTTCGTCATTATGGGGCTTCGGCCCAAGTTGTTTCGGCCCAACTTCTTTTATGTTATAAAATCCTGTGATCAGTTACGTAAGAACACTTGGAACCCTAGAGCATCTCTTTCCATGTGACGGCAACCTTGATTCCCTGTGGAACTCTCCGGCATTCGAGCATCTCTCTTTCCGATCCTTAAGATCCCTCGTGTTATCTCGCATATCGGTTAGTGTCTAACCTTATGTTAGATGAAGTTCTGTGGATTGTGATTTCATGTGAGTTAGGGTTAGTTATATGAATATTGTTGTGACTGTAGCAAACATACAATTAGGATAATCATGTTAATAAGAATCAAATAGACAGGATGTATATGTGATAGGGATTCTAGTTATGATCGAAACTGTTGGTGATGAATATGATGATGATCTGATATGTTAACTTTCCAAGGATTATTACATGCGAATGTTGTGTTCGATGAAACTGTCATATGTGAAACAAATTTGGATGATCAATGATTACTTGAAACTAGGATAATTGCTAGTACAATGATCATTATAGTTGAAACTGTTGGATTGTTAACTATTGATAGGGATCTAGGAAATGAACTGTTTCATCAACAGAAGAGGGGTGACAAAACTTGCTAAGTTTCGCCATTCTACATCTCGACGAAACTTGCTGAGTTTCGCCACTGTACATATCGACGAAACTTGCTAAGTTTCGCCAGACTGTTCACGACGAATCATAGGGGTTTCATCGGATGGTATTTCGCCACATGGGACTTCGTCATGCACTAGAACTGTTACAGTAACATATTGAAATATGTGTGGTTGGTGTATACTTATGCTCGTGGAATACTGATGTTATATGATGATCACACTAACTGAGGATGGACTTAGATTTGTGTAAACTAAACACTCTCTTATTATTAATATGTTGGTAACAAGCACATGAGATGTGGACTTGCTTGATAAACGAATACATGCTACATGTTAACAATGATCATTGTGTGAATAACAAACCTGTCTGTTGTAAATTTTACGCGATCTGTTTGACTATGTAACTGATAACATTTGGTAACCACGATAGGGTTTGGGGTTGACCAATTGGACGAGTAATTAAAAACATACCGAGCAAACCAAGGTGAGTTCATTTCTCTTGAGCATGCGTCCCGGTGGTTGGGACAGTCTTTGGGTATCCTTGAGAGGGATTGGTTTTGGGTAAATCATGGGTATTCCTGTGAGGAATATGTCTTTTGGATAAATCTGGAATGTTGGATAATATACTCATCCTGTCACCATTAAAGTCCCTCCGTGTTGTTTGGTTACCTGAGAGGTAACAAGGTATTAGTTGGTAGCGCTACTTAGGTTTGGCACCCTCACCCCGTACCTGAGAGGACGGGTGTGAACTAATGACCTGGTCATGACCAATGCTTTGATAAGAGCATTGGAGAAAGGGCAATGTAAATCAGGAGCCGTCTTGTATTCGGGATATTATCAACATTAAATTCAATGGATTAAACTAAAAACTTGATAACCAACGTTTTCGTAAAACTATGAACTCACCAGCGTTGTCTGATACACTTGTTACATGCTCGCAGGTCGTTAGGTACTTTGGATGGGAACTTGCTATCTGGTTGGCTGGAGTGGTCATGGGTCGCAGTGCTTGGCTACGCGTGTCTTGTTTACTGAATTCATATATATTGGGTTTTGAAACATTTAAACAATGAATTGTTTTTTGCTTCCCTTGTCACTATTTAACTTGGATTATATTCTATGACCATTTTATTTAATAAATGGAATTTTGTTCAACATATTATGGTTAGTTCAATGTGAATGGTGGCTAGATCTTGGTACGTCACACACCTAGCGGGGGTTACCGCATGTGGTATTTTGGGGGTGTGACACCCATCCTTTGGGAAAATATACATGCATAATTACATAATGTGTCAAGTTAAAATAGATTATTTTAACTAATATTCCAAGATTTAATGTAGGATCGTGAAACGACCTAACGAGTCGATCAGAAGAGTGCTCAGACAGAATCAGAGGCGGAATTCATTGATTCGGTCTTCGTTTAGCTTGTATTCACTAATAAATGTCTTGTTTATTGATCTTGAACAATTTACAGTACAGAGACACCTCGACAGCACCTCGGCGTCGGAAATCAGAAAGTTACAAATGAGACAGTTTGAAGCCTATTTATAGGGAGAGACCCCTGACCGTTTGAAGGTGGCATGTCACCCTTCAAACGGTCATGACATTTTCAAACTATCACCTCTCAAACGGTCATGCTCACTCAAACGGTTACAAGATATTCAAACGGTCAACTATTCTTCAAACGTTCAACCATCTAATTCTTGTTTTGTCTTCATGTGATGATTCAATGATGATGTCACATATATGATGTCATCATCATATATGATGACATCACTCTTTTTCAGCAGTGCAACGAACCCGAGACTCGACATAAGACGAAGACGAAAGATGAATGCACCAACAGACTCCCTCTCAGATGTTGACGAGTCTTAAGTGTCGATTCTTCGTATCTTCAGTCTTTATCAGTCTCTTTTCTTTCTTAGCATATACCAGGATCTTCTCTTTGGCTCTAACCTCGTCAGACTCCCCCTCTCATCATGATGGGATCGCTGTCTGGAATTAGCTATCACCTTGAGATCAATCCCTGGCTATATCTCTGATCAGCTCATTTCCTGCACACATTTTCTCATCACAACATAAGTTTTTACTTAAATCAATAAGAAAAACTTACTAGTAATAGTTACATCATGTTCAAATTAATGACCTTGATTAACTAATCTAACATTCTTTCTCAAAAATCAGTTTCTCAATTCAGCACACACACTCCCAAACCAGTTCATCATGTTCAGCACTCGGAATTTTGAAAATCAGCTCTTCAACATCAGTTGTCGAAAATCTTTTTGTATTTTTCAAAATTTATGCTAAAACACTCCGAAATTTTTTTTTAATGTATGAAATGCAATAAAGAAATATATTTACAGACAATATTTTTGCGAGTTTGTGTAAGAGGATCATATCAGTTTATGTGACCAAACACTAGCACCGTTAAGCTTTAAACATTTTCAGTTCTAAACGATTCACGTTGATTGACGATATTGTTGTCCACTTAAACTCAATCTAAAAACTTTCGAAATGCTTACCGATACGTTAAGGTATATTAATATAGCACTAAAATTCTTATGGACCCCACAATCTCAGCATATCCCCTCATCATGCAATACACTGACTCAAGTAATGCCTTTAAACTTTTATCAACTGTGATTTGTGCGAAAACAAAGCAGAATGTTTAAACATTAACAATCAGGTCGATACTTCCGTATACGCAGAGAAAGTCCAATGTTTAAACAAAATAAGAAAAATAAAACAAGTTGAAGTTGTTTAGGCTTTAACCACCAGGTCGATACTTCCGTATACGCAGAGGAGGTCCAAAGCTTAAACGAAACACCAAAGAAAATAAAGCAGAACGTTTAGGCAACAACATCCAGGTCGATACTCATGTATATGCAGAGGATGTCCGATGCTTAAACAAAATAAAGAAATAAAACAAGTTTAAGTCTTTGCAAAATAAAATGCACAATCACAGCGACTTTTTAGCAAAGTTGTGAAAGTTCACAAACTTAACCAGTTTTATGTCTTTCGACAATCAGCGATTACCGAGTAGGCACACAGTCAAGAAGGACAAAACTAAGTACTATGCTTTCAACCATGTTTTCCACTAGAACTAGGCTTTTTCATTTAAGTTTGTATCGTTATCGCATATCTACTTGTCTAGCTGAGCTTACCGTCACATCTTTAGTGAGATCGTTTATCACATTATATCTTTTCATTTCTTTAGCATGCTGTGATAGTCCAACTGATCTACTATCATTTCCTCTTTTTTCACAACAAAACTCATTTTTGCATTTTTTCAATGTTTTTGACATTTTCAAATTTTCTAATTTTTTTTTTATTTTTACTCCCCCTAAAATCAAAATATGTCTCAATTTTGATTTTCTGGGAAAATTTGAAAACAAACTGTACAAGATAAACTGACAACATGATGAGAATCACTTCAATTCTCCATCACTTGGCTTGAACAATCAGAACTCCCCCTGACGACAAAACATTTTCCCATAGTGATTTCAAAACACTTAAGTTTATTTTAATCAAAATGGTTTTTCCGGAAAATAAGTTTTGTGAGTCATTTCTCAAACATGGGGATCTTTCATCACCTTGTTTTCTTTAACCACTTATACGAAAGTTAAATCAAGTGCAACTTAATGTCCTTGATTAAACATTTCTCAAGAAAGATGCCGATTCCTGCTCCACTCTTACCAACCTGGGAGCTCCGGCAAGTCAGGTTTTTCATTTAAACAGATTCACCCAAGCCTGACGGTCCTTGGGTGATTTTGAATTCTTGTTCAACAATGGTGGAAAATTAGCATCATCCATTGTTAGACCAGAATTCTCAACTTTTACCTCAACAAATGGCTCCTCTGGTTTTAACGAACCAGAATCATTGCCTGAATATGGCTTGTCTGACTTTGATGAGCCAGATTCATCGCCAACAACTGGCTCCTTTGTTTCCGGAGAAACAAATTCATCACCAGGAAGTGAATTCTCCACTTTCTTTTTCTTCTTTCCCTCTTTCGTCCTCAGATTTGTATCTGATGAATTCGTTTTGCTTGATTTGTCATTCTTTGGCGAGCAAGACGATTTATCAGAACTTTTATCTGTTTTACCAGGTGTATCCGAGGACAATATCTTCTCCAGATACTCTCTCGCCTTCTTCCTCTTTTTCCTCAGTCTGTCTTTCTGCCCCTGTGAAAGCTTTACTTTCGGTTCTTGAACTTTCTGTTCTTGAACTTTACGTTCTTGAACTTTACGTTCTTGAACTTTCTGTTCTTTGGGCTTGACAGAGACTGGTATCTTTACCTGCTTCTGAGATTCAACCCTCGATCTTCTCATTGATCTCATTGAGCAATCTCTAGCAATATGGCCAATGATGTTGCAGTTAAAGCATCTCCTTGATTCAAACCTCCAACTCTGGCAGTTAACAGCAATGTGTCCTTGATAACCGCACCTGTAACACACTCTGTTATCATACCAATCACCATTCTTAGTCCAAACATTCAGATCATAGCACTGTTTGGCTTGGTGATATCCATCTCTCCTCTTGTAAGCTGGATTTGGCTTTGAAGCACTGTGGTCCGACCTGCACCACTTATTACCAACAATTTTAGAGTTTTCATTTTTCAATTTTTGTAATTTTTCATTGCGATTGGATGATCGATCTGATGAGCTTTTATTATCTTTTTGAACATTTTTCAAAATTTTCTCTTTTTGTTTTTGTTCCACTTTCTTCTTCAAAGGTTTTTGCTTAGAGCATTCTCCCTTTTCAGTTGATTGTGGAACAGTTTTTTTAAACTTTTCTTTTAACTTCAAAAATAAATTCTTTTTCTTCATTTTTTCATTTTCATCATTAGATTTCTCATCACAATCTTCAACTTTGACTTTGTCAAAGTTTGTGACATTGTCACTTATTGGAACTGAATTTAAAGGTTTTGGGCAGGGAATAGCTGAAGTATTCACAAAAACCTTCAACTTTCCTTCCCATTCTTTGATTTTCTTTTGAGCACATTCTGCCTCTTTTTCAAGTCGAATAATCTTTTCAAGATGAGAATTGATTTCAATTTGTTTTTCAAGATTGTTTTTACCAAACATATCTCTCTCATCTTCTAAAATTTTTATTTGACTTTGAAAATCTTTCTCAATTTTTAATTTTTCATTTTCAAGATCTTTTTCTTTTTCTTTCAAATTTTTGTTTTCTAATGTCAAACTGTCCAAACCACTCAACAGTTTGTCATTTTCAGATTTCAACTTCTCAAAATTTTCCTGCAAAACAAGAATCTGTTTATCATCAAATTGCTTCTCATCTTTCAACTTCTTGATTTCCAATGTCAAACTTTCCGCATCCTTCAATAGTTTGCCATTGTCAGCCTCAAGTTTATCACATTTCGAGCAACCTGAGTCAGAACTTGAGGATTCAAACTTCACAGATTCTTCATTCTTTTGAACTTGCTCTGTCTCCATTTTGTATGTTCCTGCACAAAAGATTTTAATGAAGTCAAGAGGATTCATATTCTCATTAATATAATAACCCATCTTCATATCGTATTTCATAACATCTTTTGCACTAAGACACACACAGACTCTTTTGTTCAGTTCTACAACCACATCCAAACTTAATTTTTTCAAATTATTTTCTATCCTATTCAACAACTCTTTCTTTTTCTCTTCATTATCATATCTATGTGTTGTAAGTTTACCGATGAATTTACTTAAAGATAATTTTGAAAAACTAGAATTCTTTCTTAGATTTTCCAAAAAATCATTCCATTCAGCTGGTAATCCATTAGCAAACTTTGATACTATTTCAGCTTCTGATATCACTATATTGTTTTCTTTCAAATGATCAATCAAACAATCAAATCTCTTCTCCAAATCATATAATTTCTCATCTTTCTTACACAGAAAACATTTAAACCGGTTAGCCCAAACATTCTTGGACAAACCTTGATAATGATTACTGAAATATCCTCGATACCAATCATTTATCCTTACAAGATCATAATTTTACTACTCATCAAAGACCATTGCCATCTTTCAAACACAACCTGTTTCACTGATTTGGTCAATGATAATGAAACTTGGGCCTTTGATCGATGAAAATAACAAGTCGACAACAAATAGTATCGAGATAATATGATTGGGCCGACAATAATCTTGAACAAGGATATTAATCACATGGGCCAAACACTTTCATCAATGATGTTAGATGAATAATGGCTGACACAAATCCACTTAGCCGATTAAAATCTGATAAAGTATTCTGATTGTTGACAATCCAAAATCACATGCAAACTTTTTATTAAAACCAAGACACTTTATCAAATCTAGTGCACCAATATCACATGCAAACCTTTACCGATAACACCTTGAATGAAATATATGAAGTCAGAAAATCACACGGGCCGATGAATTTAATATGCCGTCAAACTTAAATGAATCACATGACCTGTTCACATGATTTATTTTCCCAAGTTCCAATAATGTCTTCACACAACACAATGCAATTTCAATCGGTACACACTAATCAAAGTACAAACACATAAAGACTAAAACACTTTCAAACTGGAACCATGTTTCAAACTGTCATGTCATGTTTCAAATGGTCATGCCCAATTTTCAAACGGTCATGGCAGTTTCAAACGGTCAGGTGCAGTTTCAAACGGTCACGATGTATTTTCAAACGGTCATGTGTATTTTCAAACTGTAAGGTGCATTTTCAAACGGTCAGATGCATTTTTCAAACTGTCACGTCCAGTTTCAAACAGGAAGGTCAGGTTACGTTCAAACGGTCACCAATTTTTATGCCATTTTTACCAGTTTTACTTCGAATTTAGAGCTGAAACTTTCAAGGGTTTGTTAAAATGCACTTTTACACGTTCTGTGAAAGTTATAGCCGATTTTAACCGTGAAAAGTATCAATTTTGTGAAAGAAGGTGTAGAAAATCAGAATTTGCTAGCGAAAACGAGCTAAACGGTAAGAACTCTTCCTCCTGAGCTCTGATACCACATGTAGGATCGTGAAACGACCTAACGAGTCGATCAGAAGAGTGCTCAGACAGAATCAGAGGCGGAATTCATTGATTTGGTCTTCGTTTAGCTTGTATTCACTAATAAATGTCTTGTTTATTGATCTTGAACAATTTACAATACAGAGACACCTCGACAGCACCTCGGCGTCGGAAATCATAAAGTTACAAATGAGACAGTTTGAAGCCTATTTATAGGGAGAGACCCCTGACCGTTTGAAGGTGGCATGTCACCCTTCAAACGGTCATGACATTTTCAAACTATCACCTCTCAAACGGTCATGCTCACTCAAACGGTTACAAGATATTCAAACGGTCAACTATTCTTCAAACGTTCAACCATCTAATTCTTGTTTTGTCTTCATGTGATGATTCAATGATGATGTCACATATATGATGTCATCATCATATATGATGACATCACTCTTGTTCAGCAGTGCAACGAACCCGAGACTCGACATAAGACGAAGACGACAGATGAATGCACCAACATTTAATAAATATAATTTAAGTTAAAATATTTATTATTTTAACAAATAATTATATATTTTGGAAAAATATTAAGACACAAGGAAACGTAACTCAAAGATACTAATTAATACTAAAGTCAAGGCACGACCCATCCGTCTAATACACCTTAGCGCGTTTATAGGTAGTCGTGTGAACAAGTAGCAGCTTTGAGTTACATCGGATTCGAGACGCAAGACTGTGAGTTCATGTCCATCTTTTCTTTTAACTGTTTTCAGTTTTTTAACCTCGGGGGTGAAATACATGTTACAAATGATTACGATTACAAATGGTATGGTTAGCTAAGGAATGAACTGTTAGATCATGTAAATGGGTAGGCGATTAACTTAAGACCATTAATCCTTGTTTAAGGACCGAGGGTCATGAGTGATAGATCTATTGGGTGTTGCGAGCCCCTCACATGAGCCCGTGGGTTGGACCATGAGGCGACTATGCCGTTCCCGCCGGATTGCCCGGTACGAAATACGCATAAAAGGATTGAGCCATTCCTACACCGTTGCACACATACTAATGGCCTTGCAAACCATTAATTGATCTGTTTCCTTGTTGCTTTCATACCGGTTTACAAATACATACATACAGAAGTTTTACAAGGTTATTCGTGCTCACATACAAAACACATGAACTCGCTCAACTTTTGTTGATGTTTTCAAACTACATGTATTTCAGGAAACTAATTATGGATCTGGCAGGCGTTGAAGGTTATCAAGTTGTGTCTTCGAATAAAAGATGTCATCCAATGTCGAAGGGTTTGGATTGTGTATTTTATCCTGGATAAGATACATAGTTCAAAGCCTAGCTTTTAGTAGTGTCTTTTGTTAAGACCAGTATAGAACTTAAAACTCTGTTGTGTTGTATTTTAAACCTGAAGTCTTGGTTTGTGGTTAAACAACGATGGTTTTTGAAACTTAATTGTGGATGAACATCATGATTTTGTCATATAGTTGTTTGTTATGGTTGAATGCAATGATATTAAGCAAGTCAAACATAATCACGCTTCTGCAAAAGTCAGAGTGTGACACGATATGGTTCGGCACCGGTATGGTATTGACTGTAAAAGCAGGTAAATATCGGTACGGTATGTGATAGTGGTTAATATATGTGCACATGTTATGGTTGTTATCTTACAGGCATACATGTCATCATCAGAGAGTGGGTTGTCTGATACCCATGACCCGATGGTTGTTGTTTCAGACGACGAGGTTATACCCGAGCCAGAGATATTTACGTCAGACACTGAGAGTGATCCTGATATGCTATCCGAGGACGACTTCCAGCCGTTCGTGCTACCGGACTTTGGTGGTGATTTACCTATTGCTGATGGTTTCCCTGACGAGGATCCTTTTGACATCCCTGCTCCAGTCCATGATCACCTCATCATTGGTCACCCTGATGGTGAGCACATCGTGGCTCCGATCCTCGATCTCGTTCCTCTTGTGGTCATTCGTCCCGAGGATTGGCCCTTCGAAGACTTGTTCAATGACGACGTCGATTTGTTTGTAGACGGTCCCCCAGCTGACGCCCAGGGTGATGGGGAGATAGATGAGGATGTTGTAGTTATCCCACCTCCTGCTGTTCCTGTCATTGAGATATCGTCTGACACCAGTCTGCACTCGGTTTCAGACTCATTTGAGTCTGTGACTTCTTCAGCTTTGCGGGCGGCTGGATTGCAGCTTTTTGCTACTGACTCCAACGATGACACTGCTATGTCTGCTGCACCATCTCCTGCTCGTGACCCTACACCTCCACACGACCTTGAGCCTGGTCCTGAGCCAGCTCCTGTTCATTTGGGTCAACCAGATGTTGCACCTATTGATCCTGAGCCGATTCTTGATCCTGACCATGTTCTGTTTGGATTACCAGATATTGCACCTCTTATTCCAGACCCAGTACCCGCACCTATTGATCTTCCTCTTGCTGAGCCATTTATTCCTCCACCCGTACCCGCTGATGTTGCTCCTCCCCCTCCTGTAGAGTCTGATGTCCACCGCACTGATTTGCCGATCGTTTTCTTACAGGACATCCCTGCACCCCGTCTAGGGGAAGGTACTTCGGGCCAGCACCCAAGTTACGATCCTTTTGCTTTGGCAGCTTTTCCTCAGATTCCTCAGACTGCACCATTCTTTCCCTTCACTTCTACACCACTTGACGAGCCATTCCACTGGTTCCCACCGTACTCTATGCCGATCTCAGACCCCTATCATCCCTCCCATTTTATCGGCTACACACGGGATGAGTTGCTTTTGTCTTTGCAGTTATAGTTTGAGGTATTGAGCCGCAGAGTTTTGGAGCTCGAGCTGACTCCACGCCCTCCACCTTCTCCCTGCCAGTCTACTTTTGTTCCTCCACATTCATCACCGTCTCCTTTTGCACATCCACCTGCTGCTCTTACTCCTTTTCCAGGTTTTAATACTCGTTTCCTTATTGTCAAGCAACAGATCAGTTATTTGCTTTTTCATGTATACGAGCTCGAGGAGGAGCTCGCACATGTTCGCAGTTTGCTTTTCTTCCCTCCTCCTCCTCCGCTATCAGTACAGTAGGTTTTTGGTATTATGCAGATGCATTACTTTTGGTGAGAGCACTATTATTGAGCCGAGATTGTGAATACTTTTGAAGACCACTTATGACCATGTGATTTTTGGTATATTGACAGACATATTGGACAAGGGTAGTGTGACCCTATGTTCCTTTTGATGTGATACACTTTGTAAACAATGTAATTGTGGTCGGTAATTAATGAAAGCTCAATCGTCATGTTCTTAGTAAACACTTTGTTGATTTACATGTTGTGCTATGATTATGTTGTTGCTTGAATGATTACTATGATGATTACTTATATGTATATGTACATACGACCTTTAGACAACTATTTACTTGACGAATAAGACCTGACCCATCCGATCTTCTTCTTAGAAGAAAGATGCCGCCTTGAAGGAACACCGATACCAACAACCCTCTGCCGACGACAGAGGCGGAATTACAAGAGCGCATCTCACAGGCCATCGCACAGCACGAGGTCCTTCGTTCCGAACACAGCGGAGGTACCTCAGGAAATAACCCACCCAACGGTAATGTCAAGTCACCTAAGACACATTACACTACGTTTGGACATTTCCAAGTGCGCTCTGCTAATGCTTTCTCTGAATGATGTTACTTATGTCACAGGCTGCACCTACAAGCAGTTCTTGGACTGCAAGCCCCTGAATTTCGACGGCACTAGGGGTGCCGTAGCCTTTGTGCGCTGGGTCGAGAAGACAGGTTCTGTTTTGCGAATAAGTAAATGTACTCCGGAGCAACAAGTCCCGTACATTTCTAGATTGTTTCTAGATGAAGCATTGTCGTGGTGGAATCTTCAGGTCCAGACGTTGGGTGAGGCTGCTGCGTATGCCTTGACGTGGAATGAGTTGAAAGAATTGATGCGTAAGAAGTATTGTTCGAGGGCAGAAATCCAGAAGTTGGAAACTGAATTCTGGAACTTGAAAATGGAAGGTCCAAAGATAGCTGAGTATGTGCAGAGGTTTCATGATTTGTCTGGGGTGGTTCCTTATTTGGTGGAGCCAGAGTTTAAGAGGATCGAACGCTTCATCTGGAGATTGGCACCTCAGATTCTAAGCATGGTGACAACATCTAAGCCTCCAACGCTTACCGAGGCTATTGACTTGAGTGTGGCGCTTACTGAAGAAGCAATCAGGTTGGGCAAGTTCACGATTTCTGAAAACGAAGAAGAAAGAGACTCACGTGGAGTTGTCTGGGGAAATCAATAGAAAGTTTACAAATTTCAAGAAGGGTACTCGGGCGAATAACAACAACAATGCTAAAAAGGGAAAAGGGTACATGGGTAACCTACCTAAGTGCGACAATTGCCGACGTCATCATACCGGGTGATGTAGGTACGTAAAATGTGATAACTGTGGCAAAGTGGGGCATGCCAAGGAGACGTGTTGGCATGGTACTGGATGTGGAAATGGAGGTCAAGATGGTAGCGGAAATCGCGGTGGAAACAAAAATAACGACTATCAGGGCGGAAATGGTAATGATCAAGGACGTGGTCAAGGGTGTTTTAACTGCGGTGATATGGGGCATTTCAGGAAGTATTGCCCTAAAAACAATCAGGCACGTGGAGGAGTGTTCAACACCGGAGCTAGGGAAGCATGCCAGGATCCAAACGTGGTTATCGGTACGTTCCCTATTAATCAACGTTATGCACCTGTGCTGTTTGATACTGGTGCCGATTTTAGCTTCGTATCTCTAGACTTTAAGAACATGCTTGGTTTAGTTGCTAGTATGTGAGATATCCAGTATTCGATAGAATTGACTACCGAGAAGTTAGTAGAGGAGAATGAAGTGATTAGAGGTTGTGTTATAGATCTTGGAGATATCCCAGTGGTAAGGGAATATCCTGAGGTCTTCCCCGAAGACTTGTCAGGATTACCTCCTCAACGACAAGTCGAATTCCACATTGACTTGGTTTGTCACACCCTGACTTTTGCGGAAGCGTATGATGTGTGACTTGCTCAATGTCATTGCATTCAATTATAATAAACAACTATAAGATTAAAACAAGATGTTCATCCATTCATAAGATTGAAATGTTATTAACACAAGTCATTTAAGTTTCGACCAAACCCTCAAGTTATGATATAAAACAAAAGTGGATGACATCTAATCTTGAAATTTACGTCTTGAAAACAAATCCAGCGCCCAAGATCCAACTTGTTTCCTGAAATTCATTTGAGTTTTGGAAAATCGTCAACATAATGTTGGTGTGAATTCTTGCAGATTTGTATAAACATTTAAGCATTCGTTGTAGAAAACATGGTATGTAATTGTACTGAAATATGTACTTCTGTAAATGTAAGGAAATCAAGATCGCTAATGGTTTGCAAGGCCATTAACATGTGACACGACATAGGAAGCATCCAAACCATAGGCATTTTTTTTACTTGTCGATTCACGACTGTCGATTCACGACTAGAGACACAAAAGCACTGCTTGGTAAAAGAGTGGCCAAGAGTGTGGTTGCCTGAAACCCATTAGATCTAACCTTTTGTTCCGCGGTCTTGGTATGTAATTGATTAATGGTGCTTATGGCACCCTATTCGTGACATGATCTAAAGTATCATTCCTTAGTTTTTGTATTCAACATACCATAACACATGTATTTTCCCCAAGTTTAGAAAACAAGTAAAAGTTTAAAAGTGGGGACATGAACTCACAACTTTGTGTATCCTGCGCCGTAAACTTCACCGGGTTTGCTTAGAGCGTCGTGACCTATACGTGTTCTATTAATGTTAGTCACTAGACTTGTATCACACAAGTACAAGTCACCATCTTTTGTTTATGTATATATTCTTTGTACGTTCATTCTTTATGAGGGTCGTGCCCATGTTTGTCGGGTCTTGCCCGTTGAGTATACGATGTTTATTACAACTATATATTTCACTTCACAAATATATATTCATTTTCGTAGACTTTTCAAGGTAATAAGTTGTTAAAAATAATTTATATTTTTAACTTTTCATGTATGTTACTTATATTATTTTCCCAAAAATAAATATAAGTATTTTGTGTAATAACATTCTCCATATTATTTTTGTACAAGTATTCTTAGGAAAGTATACTTGTATTTTATGTAAATACTTGTGTATTTTGTATTTTTCACCAAAAATCAATACTTTGATTTTTATTACTTTCCGGAAATATATCTCTTAAAAATAATGTATTCTTAAGACTTGTAGGAAATATATATTTTGTCATGCTATAAAATATATATATGGTTATTCTTGTTATACACCTGATTTTCGTATAAATTCCAATACTTGGTATAGGTTATATATTTTTGTCCAAAAATACATATTTAAGTTCATAGTGTCCAAATTTAATAATTCGTTAAGAAATATATTTTCATCAATATATTTTCTTGTATTTGTCCACGTGCTTCTTTGTGAGGTATTTTGTATACTTGTATACTCATGTATTCTTATGTATTTGTATGTGTATTTTTTTTGTATTCATACTCCATGGGAGTGTTTAGTGTATTTTCAAGTCCCTAATACACTATTACATATAATACACATAATATACACTTAGCACACAAGTTAGTGATCACTAAATATATATATTTTTCCTAATATATGTATATATATATATATATATATATTTATATACTTAACATAATTTTTACTTGAAGAAATCATCATTTCTTAACTTGTAATTTCTTACAAAAATTAGGGAAACCTTGGTAAATATTTTTAGGTGAATTTTTAGGGAATAAGTTTTACCAAAACTTATATTTTTTTTTCTAAGTGTCAAAATTTTATAAAAATTTTGACATAGTTTCCCTTAAAAATGGAGGTTTCCCATGTTTTCAAAACATGTGTTTATTTTCTTTTCAATCACCAAAACAATTTTCAACAATAATCATCAACAACATACAATAATATCCTCATATGAAACATCATGGTGAACTTGATTTTGGTTAAAGATGTGTAGTCTTTTAGATCTACACTTAACATATTATGATCTTTCCAAAAATAAGTGTTCTTGAGTATTTTAACAAACTTTTATAGGACTTTATTTTACTAATCAACTCATCCATGATTTTAATGGTTTCAAAGTTTGTAAATCATGTTTCTAAAACCACTTTTATGTTTATTAGAAAGATCATTATTTTTAACATCATGTGTCACCATGGAACTTTCAAGATCCATGCTTAATAACTTTAGATCTTTCAAAAATAAGCTTTATGTTAAGTTTTTAACAAACTTTCCATGAGTTTTAGTTTCAAAAATTAGTTCTACTCACACTTTATTACTTCAAGATTACAAGATTATGCATCATGTTGGATCTGAGTTTCTTTTTGATTGTATTTTACGTTTGTAATTAAGATGGAAATGAAAGAGTTGTGCAGCGGAAATAAGATGAAAGCAAACTTTGCATACAATCAAACGAGAGTAATACTTTTATCAAACATCTTTTCACAAAGAACCGAATGATTGAATTTGTTTCAACAACGATTACAATGATTGATGTAAGAATGCAAACTCCCCCTCAGCCAGAGCTCAGTAGTTTGTTCGTGCAAAGAAGACGATTGATCAAAAGAGCTGATAGAACAGTACAAAGTACTGAACTATTTATAGGCACTTGCAAACCACTGAGCATCTTAGCTGACGTCACCATGAAAGTGACATCTAACCTCCTAACAAACACTAACTACTGATCTATAAACACTGATGTACCAAACTACTGTTATTACATTACATTACATAAAAGACACTTAAACTGCTGCTGCATCCTTCCACTGCTGTGAATCCAGCAGTGCTTGTCCGGATCAGCAGTACTTGACCCAAGGCAGTAGATAGAGTCAACAGAGCTTTGGTCTTCCATCAGTCTTTGACTTCGGTCAGTAGATATAAAGCAGCAGTTGTAGGTCAGCACTTAGTATGATCAGCAGATAGGAGGTCAGCAGATATGAAACCACTTTCAAGGGGAGAGATTTGCATGAACCAACTATAAACGTCTGCTTATTCTGGATCCACTGCTTTGATCCAGTTTTGGCTTTACATTATCTGTTCCTCTGATAGGGTTCAATTCCAACAATCTCCCCCTGGAACAGATAATGCCAAAACTCTTCATTAATTGTGGAAACATTTATTGCCTCATCAACAGCTCCCTTATCTGACCTTTGAATTGTAATTCGAAGTCTAGGGCATCTGTATCTTCATCATCCCTGCTGAGTGGAAGATCAAGGAGATCCTGCAAATCTTCAAGACTCAGGCCAAGAGCTTGTTCCCTTGATATTTTCTCCACTCCTCCACCAGACCTGAGCAAAGTCAATACGCAGGTCTGTTTGTCAGTTTCCCACTTTTGTATTTTTGAGCCTGGTGGGTTTCTTGGGAGATGTTTATTTGCAGAAGTATTTGGAGAGGCTGGCCTATTCATGACTGGCTGAGCAGTACTTGCAGTTTGATCCAAACCAAGAGTTTCCATAATCATTTTCTTTATACCCTCTTTTCCAAGGTCTTCACCTTCCATTAACTCTTTGATGGTTTCAGCAATCAGTTGTTTGTGTGGCCTTCTTTTGTAGATGGTAGCACCAACTGGAGCTGTGGATCTCCTGATTTGCAGCTTTGAAGGTCTTTTTGAAACCGCTGCTTCAGGATAGTCAGGCTTTTGAGGAACTGTGGGATCTTTCTTTCTTAATTGTTCCAACTTTTTGTAAGTAGCCCTGACCATATCTTCTTTCCATCTAGCAACTTGTCTTTTGTTACCATAATCAGCTGCTACCAATTCCTCTTTCATCCTCTTCAGCTCTTCCTGTTTGTCAGGTACATTCTTTCTAAATTTTGCCCAGTTAGGAGGAGTGTGAGTGACCTTCCTTTTTATCATGTCTTGAATTCTTGCAGCTTCATCTTCAAGCTCAGGAACAGTCCACTCTTTGTACATATATCTCTCTCCTTTGTACCTTTTGTGAGCCATGATGCTTTCAATGTAGTCTTTCTTCAGAGATTCAGCTGCTCTTTCAGAAATTTGTTGACTAACATTTTTTGCAAATTGCTCTAGGGATCTGACTTGTGTGAGCAAATATTGATAATTTCTTGAAATTTCTTTGTCAGACTTCCCTTGTGTGTTTCTTTTTGAAATATCCTCTGCTTGCTTGGCTTTGATTTCCAAGTATTCATCAACATTTTTAGGCCAAGGATATCCTTTTATTGATGGCAACCTCCTTTTGGCAGGGTCATCCTCAAAGTAGAAGGATTTTATTTCATCTCTAACAGCTGCTAGTTCAAGAGGGAATTGAACACCTGCAGGAGGTAAGGGCTTGTACATTGGAACTGAAGAGAGAGGAACAGGTTTTGGTATTGTGACAAGAGCTAAAGATTTTGAAGATGTTGGTGATGGAGGTGTGTCATCATCTTTTAAAATTAGCCTTCTCCTTTTTGGTTTAGGAGAGACTGATGATGTTTTGAATGGAACAGTGGTTGTAGATGTAGTGGCAGTGGATTGTGAATGACTAACAGTTGTTGAAACAACTGGTGTTTCAACCACTGCTGTCATAACAACAGATGTTATAACATCTGCTGTCTTCTGCTGTGTGTCAGCAGGTGTTGTTTTTGGTGGTGGTGATGGTAGAGCAGTAGATGTTGTGTGTGTTGAAGTGGTGTGTGTTGATGGAACAACTGTTTGGCAAGCAGTGGTTTTTGTAACTCCTGCTGCATCAGCTGTTTTGTACGGTGGTTTTTTAGCAGACTTTGAACGTCTGGTTGGAATGGATTTGGGTTGCCTTACTTTTCTAGTAGGCCTCTTCTTTTCCTCAACAGGATTTTCATGATCCCTTGACCCAGAAGTACCCTGATCTGGATGATCCATTCTGTCCACCCTGGCTTTCCTTTTGGCCTCTCTATCTTTCTTTACACTTGCAATTGCTTCTGCTAGTGCATTTGTTGTCACATCAATCTTCTTGCTACCATCTGGCAAAGGGATCTTTTTGGTCATGTTTGAATTCTCTGGTTCAAGATAAAGACCATCTTCTATACCCTTCCTTTTCCACTCCTTAATTTTCTCCCCCTTTTTGGCATTATCTTCTGGGAGATCATAAATGAAACGTATGTGTGGAGGAGCAGTGCCAGTGGTGTGCAAGATCTGAGTTTTGAGAGCCTTTAAGTCAGCCTGAGTGTTCTTGAATCTTGACTCCATTACATTTCTCAGCTGTTGTACATGTTTTTCATGTTGCTGATCTGCTAGTTGTGCTTGGTGTTGGAGAAAAGATTGAAATAGATTCCAGAGCTCATTTGTAGCAGGTGTCCTTTGTGGGGCAGGTGCTTGAGGTGGAACAGCAGTTGTTTGTACCTTCTGAACTTGTAACACCTGTTGTAGCATATCTTTGAGTTCTGCAACAGAGTTATCAAGCTTTGCAATACGATCCGTCAATTTTTGGTACTTTAAACCATCACCCAAGTTAATGGGATCATCTGATTTCCCACTAGCAGTGGTTTTATCAGTGGTAGATGTAGGGAATATACTCCAAACATTAACCACTGATGCCCCTTTTTCTTGGTACTGGGGTCTTCTTCCTTCAACACTTGACAACCTTTTGATGTTGCCAGTAGGATAAATAAATCCACTGGTGGTTGACAGAGGTGCTATAAAAGGAATTGCCTCCAAGGAAGTCTTATGAATGTAACCACTGTCCAAATGTAACCCAGTGGGTGTAACAGTTGTAGTGGCTGCTTCACTTGGATTACCACCAAGAGTTACTTGTAACTCAAGGGGTGTAACCTCCTCAGGTTGTGTTGGTGGGTTAGCAAAGATTGATACATCAGACCCAGTCAGTTGTTGAGGTATATTCTCATTAATAGGTGATTGAGAAGGACTGGATAATGCCTGGTTCAAATCAATTGCATCCAACAGTGGTTTTATTGGTGAGGGAAATGTGGATGTGATGGTTGGTGTAGAAGTAGGATGTGTCCTGGGCATTGGACTGTGGATGATAGAAACGAGTGTTTCCAGAGCATCATGATGTGGAGACCCTATTTGTACAACCTGTTCTTTTTGTGAAGAAACAAGAGGAGTTTTGGTTATGGGTGGAGATATTTGTACCAACTGCTGTGAGGAAGAAGCAGCAGTGGTTTCTTGTGACTTTTGTGTTGTCACTGGCAGAAGCTCTGGTATCTCATCCTCCAGAGATGCCTTTTTGAGGGTTTTGGGGGGTTTTTGTGTTTTTCTTTTTGTTGGCTTTTTGGTGATTGTAGGTGTGGGTTTCAAAGCAGTTGTGCTGCTGCTCTGATCACCTTGAGCAGTGGGCTCAGCAGCAGATACCTGAGGAGCAGTTGTAACTACTAAAATCTGCTCAGGCACCTCTGCTTGTGTTTTGCAGGGTGCTAACATCCTTGAAAAAGTTTCAGTAGTTAAACTGTTTATTTGAGTAGGAGCACCCTGATTTATTATAGTTAAATCATCCTTACTGAATTTCTTTGAAAAATAGTAACTTAAAAACCTTGGAAACAGTAAGAATGATTTTGTTTCAACATTATTAACCAAATCTTTAAAAATTTCCCGAGAATAGTTAAAATTTTCTCCTTGAAGAATAGCATATCCCAGATTTTGAATCTTTAAAGGGATTTCATTAAAAGAAGTGGTTTTATTTGAAACACAGAGTAGGAGGGTATGAAATAAAAATCTGGTTGTAGAAGGAAAATAACCCTTTTCTAAGGTTATTTTCTTCATCACTGTTGCTTCATACCCTCGCTCAATGAAGTCAATTTTTAACTCGTTTTTAGTGAAAGAAATTTTACCTTCCTGATCACCGAGTTGAAAGACCTCTGAAATGGATTGTGGTGTGATTTGGACAGCTTTACCCTTTATAAAAGAGTTTATGGTGGTCGCAGTGTCGCCTTGTTTTTCAAGGGTTGCATTTTTCCAGAACTCCCTTTGGGTCGCCAAATAGATTGGTGCATCGGCAGTGATCAAGGTTTTGTACTTTGATTTTGCCATGAGATCAATGATGGAATCGAAATCTTTTGTGGTTCCTGGTTTTGTGAGAATACCCAGGAGATTGTGAGATGGTTTGTGTGGAATTTCAGTGGAGATTGCCTTTTGAGAGGCTGTTTGCGATGAAGATTTGGATGAGGGTTTTGAAGATTTCTTTGATTTTGTCATTTTGAGGATGATTGATCGAAGAAATTGGTGAAGAAATGTGAAGAAAAACTGCTTTGAGAAGAGAATTTTAAGGATTCAATTCGACAGTAAAACCCTGTTTTGGTGGTGAGTGGGGGATTTTATAGGGAAGAAAGTGAATGCTGAGGTGGCAGCCGTTACAAAAGGTCTGACCAATATGTACTGTCCACGTGACAACCCCTGTTGAAAGTGAAGGACAGTACTTTTGTTGAAAGTGACTGATGAAGGCAGTGGTATGAAAGCAGTGGATGATTTTTACTATCAGTGGATAGCATATCAGTGGATAAGACACTGCTTTTGAACAACAGAGTTTATCAAAATAATGAGAGAGCAGGGGTTGACTTTCAGCAGTGGACAGACTTTTGGAGTATAGCAGACTTTTGAACAATCAGTGGTTAGTGGCAGACTTTTAAGGACTTAATGAAAAAATTTCATTTTTAACTATTTTTAAGGATGGAGTTTTGATTTTCTGAAAACACTTTGTTGCTTTTATTCATAGAAAAACAAGATGTTGCTTGTTATTCCATGTTCAGCATCCCAATCCTAGAGACCAGACTTTCAAAAGTGGCTGTATCAAGTGCTTTTGTGAGCACATCAGCCAGCTGGTCTTTAGTTGGGACATGATGCAGAGAAATCAAACCTTTTTCATAGCAGTCCCTCACAAAGTGATGTCTGATGTCGATATGTTTGGTGGTTGAGTGGGAAACTGGATTTTTGATGATATTTTCTGCTGCCTGACTGTCCAACATGAGTGGTGTCTTTAAGGCAGTGATACCAAAATCCAGTAACTGATTTTGAAGCCACAGGAGTTGGGCTGTACAGCTTGCAGCAGCAATGTATTCAGCTTCAGCAGTGGATGTCGAAACAGCTGCTTGCTTTTTGCTTTGCCAAGAAACTAAGCAATCACCTAGAAACTGGCACCCTCCTGATATGGACTTCCTTGTGGTGTGACATCCAGCAGAGTCACTGTCTGAGAAACCTGAAAGCTTGATGTTCCCATTAGCTGGATACCAGATACCAAGTGTGGGAGCACCTTTTATGTATCTGAAGATCCTTTTTACAGCAATGAGATTTGATTTTCTGGGAGCTGATTGACTTCTTGCACAGACACATGTTGCAAACATGATGTCTGGTCTAGATGTAGTTAGGTACAATAAAGACCCAATCATGCTTCTATAAAGTGTTTGGTCAATCAGCTCATCTTTTTCATCAGACATGACCAGCTTATTTGTTGCCATGGGTGTGCTGCATGGTTTACAATCATTCATATCGAATTTGGTTAAAAGTTCTTTAGCATATTTGCTTTGATGAATGAAAGTTCCATTTTGCAATTGCTGTACTTGGAGACCAAGAAAGCATTGTAGCTCACCCATTGCACTCATTTCAAACTCAGCTGTCATGAGTTCTCTAAACTCTTCACACATTGAGTTACATGTGCTTCCAAAAATAATGTCATCCACATAAATCTGGACAATCATTAAATCCTTCCCTCTCCATTTTAAAAACAGTGTTTTATCAATGGTACTTCTTTTAAAACCATTTGAGAGTAGGAAGTTGGAAAGAGTTTCATACCAGGATCTTGGTGCTTGTTTCAAGCCATACAAGGCTTTGTTTAGCCTGTAGACATGATCTGGATAAAATGGATCCTCAAAACCTGGAGGTTGACAAACATACACCTCTTCTTGAATTGTACCATAGAGGAAAGCACTTTTGATATCCATTTGAAACACCTTCATATTGTGGTTGACAGCAAAGGCCAGGAACAGTCTAATTGCTTCTAATCTTGCAACAGGGGCAAATGTTTCATCATAATCAATCCCCTCTTCCTGTCTGTAACCTTGAACCACAAGCCTGGCTTTATTCTTGACAACAATACCCCTTTCATCAGTTTTGTTCTTGAAGACCCACTTTGTGCCAATGGGACTAACCTCTTCTGGCAGTGGTACAAGCTCCCATACTTGTTGTCTTTTAAACTGTTGGAGCTCCTCTTGCATAGCTTCTACCCAGCTGTTGTCTTTCAGTGCCTCTTGGTACTTGACTGGCTGATGGAGTGATAGAAAACCAGCAAAAAGACAAATGTTTTGGGTTTGGCTTCTTGTGAGCACCCCTTCATTTATGTTGCCAATGATTTGATCAGGTGGATGAGATCTCAAGAAGATTAAATCTCCTTGGTATGGTATGATGGCATTGGTTGGTGAAGGCTGCAAATGTGTATCATCTGAGCTAACCACTGCTGGGGACTTTGATGATCCAGCAGTGGTTTCAAAAGGTGGTGGAATAGGAGGTAATGAGGTGGACAACTGCTGGCTTTTATCCACTGTTTGAGGACTTTTGTCAGCAGTGTTTGAGGATGTGGAAGCAGTGGTTGATGGGCTACTTTGGTCAACAATTGTTGAGGTAGCAGTGGTAGAGCTTTGACAACTGTTTTGAACAGCTGATGCTTTTCCCTTTGTGGCAGACCTTTGAGGGATGATGATTTCATACCCATAGTCTGGTGTTGTATCCTCTGATGGACCTGCACTGTTAGTCTTGACAGCAGTATTTTCAAAAGTGAATTTTTCAAGATCAAACAAATCTGCAGGATTTGCTGGGATTTTCATTGATGAAAGTTCATTGAACTTAACATTCAAAGTCTCCTCCACTGCCTTGGTTCGTGTATTAAACACTTTGTAGGCCTTGGCAGTGGTTGAGTATCCCAGATGTTAACCACAATCAATTTTGGCTGCAAATTTTGAAATGGAATCTTTTAAATTCAAAATAAAGCATGGGCAGCCAAACACTTTGAAATATGAGATCAGTGGTTTAATTTTATACAGAATTTCATAGGCAGTCTTTTTGTGCCTGGGGTTTATTAAAACTCTGTTCTGAACATAGCAAGCAGTGTTTACTGCCTCTGCCCAGAAAGTTAAAGGCAAACCTGAATCTGCAAGCATGGTTCTGGCAGCCTCAATCAGAGTTCTGTTCTTCCTTTCTACTACCCCATTCTGCTCTGGTGTTCTTGGGATGCTGTACTGCCTTACAATCCCTTTCTTCACACAGAAGGCATCCAACTCCCTATTTTTGAATTCTGTGCCATTGTCACTCCTGAAGCTTTTTACTGGAAGGTCAAATTGCTTTTCAACCTGTATTACAAAGTCATGCAAAATGCCTGCAGTTTCATCTTTTGAGTGCAAGAAGAAAGTCCATGTGAACCTAGAAAAGTCATCAACAATAACCAAACAATATCTTTTCTTTTTAAGGCTCATGACTTGAACTGGGCCAAACAAATCCATGTGTAGCATTTGCAGACACTGGGTTGTTTTGGACTCTTCAATGGACTTATAAGAACTTTTATGCTGTTTTCCTTTTAAACAGGAAATGCAATGTTCAGGACATGAAAACAATTTTTGTGGTAGGCCTCTCACCAAACCATTTTTTGAAATTTCTGTGATTGTCTTAAGATTTGTGTGTCCCAGCCTTCTGTGCCAAAGTTCTGTCTCTTTGTTAGAGGCAGCTGAGAACAGACAGGCATCAGCTCTGGGACACTCTTTTGACATGTCAACAACATAAACATTGCCACTTCTTTGAGCAACAAGTTTAGTATGACCAGATTTAATTATTGCTTCAATCTTTTTGACCATTTCTGGTCCAACAATCCTACAACAGTCTTTTGTGAAGAATGACCCAAATCCCTTGTCACTCATTTGGGACACACTCAGAAGGTTGAATTTTAGATTGTCTATTAGATTGACATTTTCAAACTTTACATTTCCAGATTGCACTGTACCAGACCCCAGAACCTTCCCTTTACTATTATTCCCAAAGGATATATCACCCCCACCATGGATTTTAAAGTCTTTGAGGAGGGCTTTACATCCTGTCATGTGCCTGGAGCCTCCACTATCTACATACCAAAGACTATCAAAGCATGCAGAAGCTCCCTGCACATGAAGTAAAAGGATTAGTTCATTAAGGTCTCCAAAGCCAACAAGGCTTTGGATGGGGTCTCAACAGTGTCTGGAATGGATGCAAGATGATGGACAGTGGTTAGGTCAGGGGTTTGAACTGTTTTAGGACAGTGTTTCTCTAACCACTGTTGTGGGTCCTGACCTATCATCTGCTGGTAACCAAAAGGATGCCTGTTCACTTTGGGTTTAGAGGGCCTTTTGTAGGCCTCATAAACGTGTGGAATCCTTTGGTAAGACTGTTTTTCTCTGCCCTTTTTGAACTGATTGGCAGGGGGTGCATCAGTAACCTGAACATCTCTTTTGACAGATGTTTGGTTCAGCTGTTTTGTGACAGCTGTTTGTACTGGCACAAACAGTGGTTGTTTCTTGGTGAATTTGACAGATGATGAGGATGATGGTGGACTCAAGGATGTTTTAGCCATGTACTCATTCTTTTTCACATCAAAGTTTTTGAGGTACACACATGCTTGAGTTTTGTGGTTTGTTTTCCCACAAACAATGCAGCTTTCTGCTGAAACAATGACACTTGTTTTGTTTAGATCATAAGCTTTTAAGTGGAAACAGACTTTTGTTAGATGATTCCTTTTCTCACAGAATTCACAAAACAGGTTATCAATTTTTTCTTTCTTCTTTCTCTTTTCAGATTCCTTTGCAGCAGAGGTTTTAACCACTGCTGGGATATCTTTGAGAGGTATGACTTTAGCTTTTGGAGCTTTAGCACCATCAATTGATGTAAAGTCCATTGGCTTGAAATTTTCAAGAATATCACACTCATCAGACCATTTTGGTTTAAACTGATGATCTTCAAGCTCCTTGAAAGTGGAGGAGCCCATTGGTCTGTTAAGTGTGATTTTGTTGCCAAGTTTGTCAGTGATTTTCACTTCTTGGCCATTCTTGTTTGTGGGGATAAGCACAGTAGCTTCATCAGTGGTTTGAACAGAGTTTTCAAAAGCAGTGTTTTCATCATCATATTTTCTATACCCAACCCCAAACTTCACATTGCTTTTTCTCTGTTTTTCAAGCATAACCTCATATCCTTTGCAGGATTCCACCCATCTTTCACAAGTAATCTGGGCAGACTCCAACTCCTTTTTGCAAACTTGGTATTTTTCTACCATAGTTTGAAGTTGGGTTTTGGTTATACTTTGCTCTTCTTTTAAACAGCTGATTTCTTTTTCTTTTTCAGTCAATTTGTTTTTAAGTTCTTTTAAAGAGCTTTCAAATTTGACCTCATCAGTTAAGATTTTATCCCGAAGGTTTTCATTCACCTCTTTGATGTTAGCAAAAGCAATTATGCAATTGTCTGAACACAGTTTTTCAAGAACTTGAGGAGATACCTTGGCAGCTGCCATCATTGCACAATCACATTGATGATCTTTATCATCATCAGCTCTTACCTTCTTTTCACCAGCCTTTTCTTCTTTCTCTTCTTCTTTGTCCTCTATGGACCATGGATCTATCATTGGTTCAATCAGAGTACCTGAACTTTCTTCCAACAGTACTTCATCAGCCACAGCAGTAATCACTGCTTCAATCACCTCTTCCACTGTTTCAGAGTACTGCTGTTCCTCCTCAGCTTCAACCCCCTCCTGTATTGACTCTAGTGCCATCAAACAAAACTCATCATGTGAAGAATCATTAGAAGCATAGAGTGCAAAATTTTCATCACAAAGATCATCAGGCATACTGCTCCAGTCAACAAACCCTTGAGTGAAAAAGCTTTGTTGATCTGGTTGTGTTGCTGCTGGAGCAGTGGTTTGAGGTGCAACAGGTTGCACTTGTACCTGTGGAACAGGGGTTTGAACATATTGGATTTGTGGAACAGTAGTTTGGACATAATGTACTGGCACAGGGGCAGCAGCATAGTGAGCAGTGTTCACTTGTGCTGCTGGGGCATATTGGGCATAATGCACAGTGTTTTGGTTTTGAGGTCTAGGATTTGAGCTAGGATGAGTAATTATGGGACCAGTATTTTGACTCCTACATTCCCTAGCAAAATGTCCCAACCTATTACACTTGTAGCATTTGATTTTCGATTTATCCAACCCAACCCTTAGATTCCCATGCAAACCTGGGAATTTTCTCCCTGTTCTTTTGTAGAACTTGCTAGTTCTAACACTTAGCAAAGCCAGTTGGTGCAGGATGTCCATTTCCTCTAAATCAGTGGGATCAAAATGTTGCAAATCATTTAGTTCAAAGCTTAAATTATCTGACATCTGATTTTCGTTTGCAGTGAATGCATAACTTGCAGAGTGAGGATCAGGGTTGTTAAAGTTAGCTCCAGCAGTTATGTCAATGAAATGGTCATAACCCTGGTCCTTACCACTGCTCCCAGATTCTTCTTGACCCAAAAGAGCAGTGTTACCGAATGTATAATCATCAACGGCTTTTCCTGACTCTTGTAACTTCCTTTTCTGGTTCAACTCCCTTTCGTAGGTCAGGAGTCGACCATGGAGTTGGGTCAAGGTCAGATCCTTGAACTCAGGTGAATTTCTGGTGACAAAGGCTATAGTGTCCCATTTTTCGGGCAGTGACCTGAGGAATCTGCTGTTTTGAGTTGAGTTTGTAAAAGTGGTATTAACAAGCCTCAGTTCACTGATGAGACAACTAAACCGCTCAAATTGTTGAGTCAGTGATTCACCTCTAACATGACAAAACGTTTCGTACTGTTGGTTCAGGATTTCCCTATTGTTTTCTATGACTTCTTCAGTACCTCCAAACTGTTCCTTAAGTGCGTCCCACAATTCTTTGGCACTGTTACAGTGTAACAGTCCAGCATATATTTCATTGGGCAGCGCTGATGCTATGATGCTAAACGCTTTAGCATCTAGTTCGATCTTTTGAAAATCAGTTTCGGTGTAATTTTCAACTGGTTTTGGAACGAACTTTTTAGCATCTTCAGCGCTTGGCACTGAAGGAACATGAGGACCAAAGGTGACAGACCTCCAACAACCTGTGCTTTGTTGAGCGAGGATGTGACCCATCCTCCTCTGCCAGATGTTGTACTCATTTCTTTTTAGCATAGGTGGTTTAAAAAGTGAGCCGATGTTGTTTTTATCATCCTGAGATTGTGACGTCATTCTTGTTGTTTTACAGACACTGAGAAATCAACTTTAATGGTGATTTATCCTTGCTCTGTTTTTCAACGGACGAGCAAACGATCAGTATCAACTATTATGAGCTGAACTATTTACGTCAAAATGATTGTTAAATCAAATTTGACTGTCCAAGCTCTGATACCAATTGTTGGATCTGAGTTTCTTTTTGATTGTATTTTACGTTTGTAATTAAGATGGAAATGAAAGAGTTGTGCAGCGGAAATAAGATGAAAGCAAACTTTGCATACAATCAAACGAGAGTAATACTTTTATCAAACATCTTTTCACAAAGAACCGAATGATTGAATTTGTTTCAACAACGATTACAATGATTGATGTAAGAATGCAAACTCCCCCTCAGCCAGAGCTCAGTAGTTTGTTCGTGCAAAGAAGACGATTGATCAAAAGAGCTGATAGAACAGTACAAAGTACTGAACTATTTATAGGCACTTGCAAACCACTGAGCATCTTAGCTGACGTCACCATGAAAGTGACATCTAACCTCCTAACAAACACTAACTACTAATCTATAAACACTGATGTACCAAACTACTGTTATTACATTACATTACATAAAAGACACTTAAACTGCTGCTGCATCCTTCCACTGCTGTGAATCCAGCAGTGCTTGTCCGGATCAGCAGTACTTGACCCAAGGCAGTAGATAGAGTCAACAGAGCTTTGGTCTTCCATCAGTCTTTGACTTCGGTCAGTAGATATAAAGCAGCAGTTGTAGGTCAGCACTTAGTATGATCAGCAGATAGGAGGTCAGCAGATATGAAACCACTTTCAAGGGGAGAGATTTGCATGAACCAACTGTAAACGTCTGCTTATTCTGGATCCACTGCTTTGATCCAGTTTTGGCTTTACATTATCTGTTCCTCTGATAGGGTTCAATTCCAACACATCAAAATTCATTTTTCATGTTCGCATAATGCTTCATATGTTCATCTTCAAGTTTAACCATGGATCCTTTAAGATCCATGCTTAAACTTGTTATATCTAAGCTTTAACATACTTGATCTAAACATAAACACAAGATATATGATCAACAACTTCATTACATACACTAAAAATTCATGTAATCACTTATTTTCTTGATGAATATGTTAGATCTTCTCATTTTTAACATTAGAAGTTAAGTTGTTTAGATGGTGAAACTTGTACATAACATAAACATGACTTATTTTAGTGATCAAGGAGCTTACTACTAGCTCATGGCTAGGGAAGTGGCACAAAAATGAAGATGATGATCAGGGAAGAAAATGAGAGATTAAAAGCTCCAAAGTGAGGTCCTTCCACTTCTAGCACTTCAAGCCTTCTTAGATGATCTCCATACACCTTCTAGTGACCTTGGATGATGAGTTTAAAGCTTGAAAATGGTGGTGTTATGGTGGGAGTAGTGATCCGAGACCAAGAGAGCAATGGGGGAAGAAGATGAAGTGAATGAATGGATGATGGACAATGTGTAGCTACTTAAGGTTATTTATAAAAAAAATCCAACATAACAATCTCCTTTAGGATTCTATGCACACAAGTTAGCGGACCAATTTAATTAAAATAATAAAATTCATGTGGGGCCCTTTAGGGTCGGCCATGGGTGAAAAGGGGGGGTAAAGTGTAAAATTTGGGAAGTTAGGGGTTTAAAGTGCAAACGAGGGGGTTTAAGTTAGTTTAAGTGTGTTTAGGTGTTTTTATGATTTTTAAGGTGTTCTAGAACCAATACTAGTTTAATATCATAAAAACATTACTTCTAGTCAAATTTTGATGTCTCGGTTATTTTCCGGTTGTTCGGTTCGTTACGGTTCGTTAAAGTGCTGAATTGCGTAGTTTCACTAGGTATGAATAGGGCTGTAAACGAACCGAACGTTCAGCGAACAGTTCGTGAACCGTTCGGCGGGAAGTTCGTTTATGTTCGTTCGTTTAATAAATGAACGAACATGAACAAGAAATTCCGTTCAATTAGTTAAATGAATGAACATGAACAAAGGTCTCGTTCGTTCAACTATGTTCGTGAACGTTCGGTAAGGTGTTCGTGAACATTCGTTCATTTGTGTTCGTTTATGTTCGTATGTTCATGTATTAATTAAAGATTTTTATACTTTCAAATATTTTATCTATACTTTTTATACTGTTAAACTTTTATTTATATCATTACCCTAACAATTAAACTAGGAAACCCTCTTTCACCTTGTTTATGCACCATTTCCCTTTCTTTTCTCATTATTTACATCGAGGAATATGATATACCTCCGTTCCACAATAAGGGATTCAAGTTCTAGAGCTACTCTCTGGGCCATCCACCTTTATCCTTCATCGCATTCGTCAAATTTATTTGTGTTCGCTTGTGTTCGTGAACCGTTCGTGAACACGCTCATTTCCTTAATGAACGAACACGAACATAAAATCTCGTTCGGTAAGTGTTCATGAACCGTTCGTGAACACATTTATTTCCTTAACGAACGAACACGAACAAGGCCTCGTTCGTGTTCGTTCGGTTCGTTTACAGCCCTAGGTATGAAGCACCTTTTGTGGCAGTTTCAATTCCCGACACTTTGTAAGTTATACTAGACAATAAAACATAAATTTTGCATGATATTTTAATGTTTAAAAGCTGATTATAGCTGAATTATTGTTGTTTTATGCTAAATTCTGCATTTAGAGTGCGTTTCGAGTGCTTTTTAGTGCATAGTTTAGCTTCCGGAAAGTTTATATGTTAACCCTTGTATCCTCACTTGGGTTTTAATATATTTTAGATGTTGGACCTATTCCTAGGCCCTAATTCTATTGTCTGACTGCTTTCTGCATAAATGCTGACACAATGTGTCTTACCGGTGAGTTTACTAGTCTTTCTGACGCAACGCTTAAAGTAATGCATAGAGCAATATTTGAAGTATAAAACGTGCATGGATTCATATATATAGCATGTAATCAGACAATGTTGAGGCTTAAGCACATAATTGCATATATTAAATAATAATTAAAACTGTACGGAAATTACCGGTTTTGTGCCAGTTGTCACAGTCTCCCCCCGTTAAAAGAATTTCGTCTCGAAATTCAGGCTGAGTTATCTCCCGCATGAGCTTTCTCGAACAGATGGGGGTACTTGGCTTTGAACCGTATCTTCACGTTCCCACGTGTACTCGGGTCCGTGCTTAGAGTTCCAACGTACTTTGACAAGCTTAATGCGACTCCTCCTTGTTTTATGGATCTTCCAATCCGTTACCTCAACAGGTTGTTCTGTAAATCGGAGTGTGTCATCGATATGCTCCTCATCCGCAGGGATGATCACTGTTTCTTGTGTTGGACTCTTTTTGAGGTTGGACACATGGAACGTATCATGTACTCCGTTAAGTTCTTCCGGTAACTCCAACTTATACGCCACGGTACCAATTCTTTCTAAGATCTTGAATGGTCCGATGTATCGTGGATTCAGCTTTCCACGCTTTCCGAACCTTGCTACACCCTTCCAAGGTGAGACTTTCAACAGAACTTTGTCTTCCACCTCGAATTCTAAAGGTTTTAGTCTTCGATCAGCGTAGCTCTTTTGTCGATCACGAGCCACCTTAATGCGCTCTCAGGTCTGCACGATCTTATCGGTTGTCTCTTGAACAAGTTCAGGGCCAATCAACTGCTTGTCTCCAGCGTCTGCCCAACACAACGGCGAGCGGCACTTGCGGCCATATAGAGCTTCGAACGGTGTGGCTTTTATGCGTGTATGGTAGCTGTTATTATAGGAAAACTCAATTAAAGGTAGATGAGTATCCCAGCTGCCGCCCAGATCCATAACACATGCGCGAAGCATATCTTCTAGTGTTTGTATGGTCCATTCACTGTGGCCATCTATTTGCGGGTGGAAGGTCGTGCTTAGATCTAGCTGAGATTCAAAGGCCTCCTGGAAGGATTGCCAGATCCTGGAGACAAAACGTCCATCTCTGTCTGAAATAATCGAAATAGGCACTCCATGACGTGCCAATATTTCTTTAAGATACAGCTCAGCAAGCTTTCCAGTGCTATCCTTCTCTTGGATCGGTAGGAAATGCCCAGATTTCGTCAATCAATCAACTATCACCCATATCATATCATGCCCTCTAGGGGTCCTGGGTAATTTTGTTATAAAATCCATCGATATTTGCTCCCACTTCCACATGGGTATCTCTGGTTGTTGCAGTAGGCCAGAAGGTTTCTGATATTCGGCCTTGACCTTAGCACAGGTTAGGCACTTCCCAACATAAATAGTAACATCGCTTTTAAGCTTCGGCCACCAGTAGTATTCTTTCAAGTCTTGATACATCTTATCCGATCCTGGGTGGATCGAGTATCTCGACTTGTGAGCTTCATCAAAGATGACTTCTCGAATACCGCCATAGAGCGGAACCCATATGCGTCCCATAAAGTATAAGGTTCCCTCTTCATTTGGCACCAATTTCTTCTCCATACCTCGGAGATATTCAGCTCTAAGATTCTCCCTCTTAAAGGCTTCTTGTTGGGCGTCATGAATGCGTGCAGTCAGATTCGTTCGAATAGTCATTTCCAATGCTCGAACTCTTAGTGTCTTAACCCTTTCCTTTCTGCTTAATGCGTCTGCTACCACATTGGCTTTTCCAGGATGGTACTTAATCTCACAATCATAATCGTTTAGCAACTCAACCCATCGTCGTTGACGCATGTTTAATTCCTTCTGATCAAATATGTGCTGTAGGCTTTTATGATATGTGAAGATTGTACATCGAGTCCATATAAGTAATGCCGCCAGATCTTCAAGGAGAATACCACCGCGCCTAGCTCCAGGTTGTGTGTGGTGTAATTCTTCTCATGAACTTTCAACTGTCTAGAAGCGTAAGCGATGACCTTTTGGCGTTGCATGAGCACGCAACCCAAACCTTGGCGCGAAGCGTCGTAGTATACCATGAAGTCTTTAGTGCCTTCGGGTAGAGATAGTATTGGTGCATCGCATAGCTTGTTTTTGAGAAGTTGGAAGGCTTCTTCTTGCTTATCACCCCAGTCGTACTTCTTATCCTTCTGCGTAAGGGAAGTCAACGGTTGGGCTATCTTGGAGAAGTTCTCGATAAATCTGCGGTAGTAGCCCGCTAATCCTAAAAATTGTCGAACCTCAGTTGGAGTTTTGGGGGCATCCCAATTCTTTATCGCTTCAATCTTTGCTGGGTCTACATGAATACCCTTCTCGTTTACAACATGACCAAGGAACTGTACTTCGCGAATCAAGAATTCTCACTTTGAAAACTTTGCATAAAGTTTCTCTCTCTTTAATAGTTCCAGAATGGTCCTGAGGTGTTGTCCGTGCTCTTCTTTCGTTCGCGAATAAATCAGAATAACATCGATAAATACAATCACGAATTTATCGAGATATGGCTTGCAAACACGATTCATCAGATCCATAAATACTGTTGGCGCGTTCGTCAATCCAAATGGCATCATAAGGAACTCGTAGTGCCCATAACGAGTCCTGAATGCAGTCTTCGGTATGCTCTCTTCTTGGATCCTTAACTGATGATATCTAGACCGAAGGTCGATCTTTGAGTAATAGCTCGATCCTTGTAACTAATCGAATAAGTCGTCAATCCTCGGTAGTGGATACCGATCCTTGATAGTGAGCTTATTCAATTCTCTATAATCGATACACATCCGCAGTGTTCCATCCTTCTTCTTCACGAACAAGACTGGAGCTCCCCAAGGCGAGAAGCTTGGCCTTATGAATCCGTTATCCAACAACTCCTGGAGTTGTGTAGATAATTCTTACATCTCGGATGGCGCAAGTCGATAGGGTGCCTTGGCCACAGGAGCGGCTCCTGGAACCAAGTCAATATGGAATTCGACTTGTCTTTGCGGAGGTAGTCCTGGCAGATCTTCGGGAAAAACATTAGGAAATTCCTTCACCACAGGAACGTCTTGGAGTTTCGGCTCCTCAGCCTTCTTGTCCACTACGTGCGCCAGGAATGTCACGCATCCTTTTCGCAAGCACTTATGTGCCTTCATACAGTTGATGATTCACGAGGGCGTGTCTCGTTTCTCTCCGTGTACGATGAGATTTTAATCATTCGCGAGAGGGATGCGAATATTTTTCTCGTGGCAAACAACTTCAGCCTTATTCTTGGATATCCAATCTGTGACGACTACCACATCAAAACTACCTAAACCAACTGGTAGAAGGTTGATAGAGAATTTTCGTTTCCTAAGTCCAGATATACAACCCTTAATAACTTTATCCATTTCGACTGATTTCCCATTTGCCAACTCTATAGCATGTGGGGAATCTAGCTTACTTGTTCCTAAGCTAAGTATATCCTTAAGTTCCATAGACTTAATACCAAAGTCGGCCCAGGTATCAAATAGAACTGATGCAATGTGTCTGTTTATAAGGAACGTACTCGTAACTATGTTCGGGTCCTAGCGTGCCTTGCGTGTTCCCTTCATGAAAATGATCCCAAGAGCTTGAACTTTTCTTCGAGCAGTCCTTCCGATAGTGTCCTTTGTCGCCACATCCATAACAACTCTTGGCCTTTGCCATTGCTATTACTTTCCTAAATTCCATTCACATGTCTCATACCAGACCAGCATGCCTCCTTGCTATGCCCGGTCTTGCCCCAATTTCAAACCTACGAGTGTTTCGCTGCGGCTGTACGACATGAGTTTCAGTATCCCGTCAACCCCCGCTGAAGCACTGGCATTTTTCTTCCTAAATTCACCTTTTAAAAATGTTTTTCGGCAGTTTATTGAGGCAGTTTATTGAGGCAGTTTATTGAGGCAGTTAATTGAGACAAGAGATCAAAGACTTGAAATAGCAAAGAAAGTGACTTCGGACACTCAATAGATGTATCTGGTTGGATACGGTACATTACAATAAATTCAGCAAGAAGCTTTCGGGTTGGAAAGGTGCCCGCCCTATTAGGTCAAGCTGGTAAGGCCTTGTTTTTAATGAAAACCACCCTTCAAAGCTTGCCATAGGATTGACTGAAGTTTCTGGCCGGGTAACTTTTCATTCCGAAACCCAGAACTGCTTGCTGGCTGGGAGCTGTATGAGCGGTAACGTCCATGTTCATCTGCATGGAGAGGAGTCTAAACTGTCACACCCTGACTTTTGCGGAAGCGTGATTATGGTGTGACTTACTTAATACCATTGCATTCAATCATAACAACTATTATATGATAAAACCATCGATTTGTCATACATTAACTAAGTTTAAAACATAACAGCATTGTTTTAAAACGTAGACTTCAAATTCAAGTTTTACAAACCATACAAATTGTTTATGAGCTCACTAAGGACTCATCAAAAGATATTAAATAAAACCGACATTTGGAAGATGTGTCTCGTCCAGGAATAAGACACACTAACCAAACCCAAAGACCATGGATGACATCTTTATTCCTAACGCATCGTAAAACTTCCAACGCCCGCCAGATCCACTTACTAATTCCCTGAAATACATGTAGTTTGAAAACATCAACAAAAGTTGAGCGAGTTCATGTGTTTAGTATGTGTGCTTGAATCATCCGTGAAAACATTTGTAAGTATGTACGTATGTATCTGTAAACTGGTATAAAGCAACAAGGAAAACAGATTAATTAATGTGTAGCTAATACATTAATATATGTGACATGGCATAGGAAGCACTCAACCCTGTAAGCGTATTTCGTACCGGCCCCTCCGGCGGAACGACATAGTCACCACATGCGGCCAACTCGCAGGCCCATGGGTGGGGCTCGCAACACCCAATAGATCTATCACTCATGCCCCTCGGTCCTTATACAAGGATTAATGGTCTTAAGTTAATCGCCTACCCATTCACAGGTTCTAGCAGTTCATTCCTTAGCTAACCATACCATTTGTAAATGTTTGTAAACAATTGTAACATGTATTTCACCCCCGAAGTTATAAAACTGAAAACAGTTAAAAGAAAAGGGGGAACATGAACTCACTGTTTTGCGTTCCCTGTATCCGATGTAACTCAAAGCCCTTCAGCAAACACGACTACCTACAATGTACTAATGTCTATTAGACGGACGGGTCGTGCCTTGTCTTTAGTATTAATGCTTTCGACTAACGTTTCTTTTATGTCTTCCATATTATTCCAAGTTATAATTACTTGTTAAAATAATAATTATTTTAACTTTAAATTATATTTAATTTTAGAATGATCGTTAAAACAATATTTTTGTAATAATGCTTTTCAAGTATTTATACTCGTATTTCCTTCCCAAGGATGGGGGTATCTCATACACGTATATCCGTATTCTTGTATTTGTGTATCTTGCCATGTATTGGTGCCGTATCCCGGTGTGGATTTATACGTTCGAGAATACGTATTTTCTGGTTAAGTATTCTTATACTTAATTTTTTGTTAAACTTTCCGGAATATTATCTCTAATAAAAGTCCGCTAATATATGTATTTCCCAAAAATCATATATCTTCTAAAAATTTCAAGGAAAACATATACATTTTTAATCGCCAAAAATTATATATTTACTTTTTGTCAAAATATGATATAACTTTGTGATAATCATAAAAATCATATTTTCTTTTCTTGTGTCCAAAATATCATTTACCAAAAATATATTTATAAATGTATTTTCCGGAGTATTTGGTAAGTTACATTTCTAGTTCGGTTTCACAATATTATGTGTGTAACTTGTATATTTATTCCATGAAATTTTTGGTAATAATTTGGATTGTAATTTCTTGGTATTTTGTTAAGTTATATTATTTTAACCCTAAAATAATATAACTAATACACAAAGTATACAGTTATTCACACACATGTGTCTCCTAAATATATATCTTTCGAATGCATATTTAGTCATTTTTATTTACAAAAAAAACCAACCTCCAATATTTGTATTTTTGTAACAAAAATTATGGCAAACTTTATATGGAAAACTCATGGTTAAAATACACTTGTAAATACTTGTTTGAAAATATTTTTCTAAGTGTTTATATTTTTAGAAAATTTTTCCATAGTTTCCCCTAAAAATGGAGGTGTCCATGCTTTCAAAGCATATCATTTTCTTTTAAAAACCATCACAAACAATCAACCATTCAATCAACACTTACCAAGTTCCAAAATCATGCAATTTATACAACAACATGAACTTGAACTTTTATAAAAACTTGAAGTAACTTACTATGTTGTTAAGTAAGTCTTGTTACCCTTAAAGATATGGTTATTTGTTTGTAAATCCAATTCTTGTAAAATTTAGTCTTTTACAACTTGTATGTTGATTTTTCAAAAATCAATCTTCTTGTATTTTTCTTGTTAACAATGTACTTCTATACTTGATTCGCCACTAAAAACATGGTTAGTTTCTTTAAAATCCATGATTATGTAAATCTTGCAAATGAACTTGGTTACTTGAGAAAATTATTCTTGGAGTCATCCATTTACAACACTTATGTTGTGTTTAAATCATCATCACATATGAAAACAATTTTATTATTCAAGTTCATGTATACATAAAGTATGATCATCTTGGTCTTTCACAAGATCATCACTTTAACTTACTAGATCATGTGTTTAATCACAATCTAGTAGGTTTCATATGTATTCTTATGTTATTAATCAACCATCAAGAAGCAAAACAACACTTATCATTATGTATTCTTATGTTATTAAGCTTTATGTGAAGGTTCATCTTTTTGTTCATTAGTGTTCTTCATGATTTGCAACATATATCATCTTTTAATCAACTAAATAAGAAGTAACAAGGGGTTATAAGAGCCTTACTACTAGCACAAGGCTAGGGATGAACTCAAGAAGATGAAGGTGATGAATGTGGTGGATAAAAGCAAATGAAAGAGGTCCTTCATTCTCCAAGACCACCAAGCTTCCTAACTTAGCTTCTAGCACCTTGTGTACACCTTGGAATTGTATGAAGAAAGCTTGACAATGGTGGTGGTGTGGTGGTGATTCTCGGCCGAGAATGGGAGAGGAGAGGGAGGAGAGTAAGTGTGTGTTTGAGTGGGTGAAAGATAATGAAAGTTAATCTCCCATGTCTTCCTTATATCCAAGTTTAGATGTTTAACCATTGTATAATATGTTTCCTAAGTACAAATCAAAATCTATGTAAAGATTTAATCAAATCTTCTTGGTGGGGCCATGCTTGGCCGATTACATAGATGGGGGGTATTAGCTTAGGTGGTGATGGTAGGTTAGAGAACTTGGTTGAAATCCACTGTTTAGTTAATGCTTTATTTGTGTTATATGTTTATAGGGTATGTTATGATGTTCGGGGATCATAACTAGCTCAGAAATGTTAAAACAATGCTTCTAGTGTAATTTTGATGTTTCGGGTAGTGTCCGGTTGTTCGGTTAGATACCGGTTCGTTAAAATGCTAAACTATACCGTTTAGTGTTCTTTATGTACCTTTTTGTGACACTTTTAATCCTGACACTTAGAAAAGCATTCAAGACCATTTAGTCATATTTTTGCATGTCACTAGCTTGTTAAAATGCTGATTTTTGCTGAATTATGCTTAATTCAGCACTTTGGGTGAGTTTTAGGCACTTTCCGGCACTTAAAACTATCACCTAAGGATGCAGTTTTGTGATCCTTACTTCCTTACACTTTAAACTAGTGTAGTATTTAGTTTCTGGCTCATACTATGTCTCAAACAACGTCTGTCTATGTTCTGAACTCCATCAGAATCTTCCCGGTTTGTCTGTTAACTGTGCTAACTGTGCTTTGTGCATCATTTATGCCTATATGTTTGCATGCAGTCAATGATATGTCATATGCAATATGTGATGCACATGTGTGTGTAAAGCAATAATCAGAAAGCAGTTCAAGTCATTAATTGTAATTCAGCACAGTCATTAAACGTTAATCAAGATTAATTAATTATACGGATGCATGCAAAATTGGCAGTTGTCACATTCTCCCCCTGTTAAGATAATTTCGTCCTCGAAATTTATACTACCTTAACTCATTAGGGTTACGTTATGTGTGTATGTATATTGTGACACCTGTGTCACTTCAACCATAAAACAAATACCAAACCAATGAAATATTGTATTTCATACTTGGTATTTGTATAAATATGTGTATCGCTTGCACATATCAATTCTTGTTCGATTTCAAGCTTTAAATCGCTTTCTTGAAGGTTATACGCGCACTGATGCGTAGATATAACCATTTAATGCAAAAAACACTCCGGGATAGTGAAATAGGCTTAACATACCTTAAATAACCTTCACATAACTTAGAAATAAATTTTGGATGGTTTGGTGTGTTGAAATCAAGTTTGTTCGATCGCAAGGACTATTTGTGTCAAACTGCGAAACTATACCGATTCGTATAGTAACGAACACTCTGGAACTTGATCATAAGTTAAATATGCCCTAAATATACTTTATATAGCTTAGAAATAGGCTTTGAGGTGTTTGGTGCGCAAAAATAAACTTTCTTGATCAATCGAGACTAAAAGCGTCAAAAGTGCATAAGTTTGCATTTTCGCGCATATCTTACGTCCTGAATATATCCGGACATCCAAAAATTTATGTAATCATTAAAATATTTTATTTTAGTGATTGGCGTGATAAAATTTCATTCGTCGCGTAATTTGGATCGTTTTTGCGTTCATTACGATTTCCGTCGTAATTAACCGAACAACGCAACCGTACGACCAAACGAACCGACATCCGAGATGTTTTTGAGCATATTTTAAGTTCCCTATACTTTAACTTTATTTTAGAGCCTTGAAATGGGGTTAACGGGGCTTAAAAGTGCCAAAAAAATCAAGTTCTACAAGAGCAGGGACCATTTTTGAAATTTCTGACCAGATTCAATGAACCTAGTCCAATTTTGAAGTTTTGATGGTTTTAGCCCATGGTTTTGCAAACTATGGGCTGTTATTTAATGGTATTTTTGATACCATGGGCATAAACTAGGGGTGCCCATGGTTTTTCAAAACAAGGGGCCCATGTGTACGGCCTAGATCGAAGCACGTTTCTCGACGAACGATCTTAACGGTTGTGCCATATCTATAAATACCCCATCCCATTTCACTTCAAAACCCACATTTGAATCTAATTTTGGCTCTCTAAGTTGAATTTTATGCTTCATACCTGAGAGTAAATCGGATCAAATCTTGCGGGGACCCTTTGTTATTCTTTCGTTCTTTTATCGCTTTTCGAGTCTGAAAGTCAAACTGCGTTTGACTTTCTGCATTGACCAGTTTATGGTCAATGCGAAGTTCGTTTTAACTTCATAACGTGAGCGTAATCACGATGGTTATAGTCCCTAGTGACTATACCTACTGATTACCACGTTATCTAGGTTTAGTGACGAGTCGTAGTTTCGGCCAAAATGCGTATTCTCGCGTATTTTGTAACCAAACTACTTTTAGGTATCAAAACCGTTTGTTTTGATACCAAACCTGTTTTCTAACTTAACTAAACATGTTTTAGCATGTTTAGCTCGTCACTTTAGGTTTAGTGCTTATGTAGAGTCGTAAGTCAAGCGGTCTAAACAACCGCTTAGACTTTCGAACTAGACCCGTTTGGTCGATCATTAGGATCCGACCAAACATGTTTAGTGACCATAGTTGTATCGGGAATAACCTTCCGAGGTTATACCTTATGGTCACGTCGTTTAGCTAGTTATATGATAGGTAGTTTATATGCCTTAGGAAAATTACCAAAATACCCTTTTTATGCATAATGGATATTTTAGCATATGTAACCCAAAATTTTGTCACTTAACTGATTATGCAACATAATTAAACATGTTTAGGCATATAATACTTGTCATAGGAATAGTTAGGCGGTCCGAACGCGTTTTGCGCGAACGACGCGTTAAAGTAGCATAAGCTACCTAAACGGGTCGTAATGGGTCGTAAGCACTTAGGTTAGGTTTCCTTTTAGTATGTAGGCCTTGTTAAACCATATCATATGAGTTCCCACACTCATTTGGTTTACGAGACCTCATCCTATCCGATCTCCCGATTTAGGTCCGGTTTATTTATGTAGTTACCTATATTAGGTGCCGTTTGATTCCGTGCTCCCTATAGCTTGCTTGGTAGTTGTTCAAGACTTCTAAGCACTCTCAAGTGAGTACATAGTCCCCTCTTTTACTGTTTTCAAATGTTTTGGGGTGAAGCATGTGTACCTATTTGTTATGTTCTTGTTTTCAAAAGTATAATTGATTATACATATTAGTACTTATCTTTTTACAAACTAAATGATTATTTATGGTTTAAACTCTAATTTTTCCAAAGATTTTAAAATTAAATTGTTCACCAGACCGGTTGGTAGTATGATATAGCGCTATAGGATTTGACACCCCATTCCTGTTGTCATGGAATGTCTGAAACCAATTTATTTTTCTCCATCCAAATAGGGATTGCCTTTGTGGTATTTCTATAGTCTCAAAGGTGTATTTTAATGCACTATGTCTGAATGAATTCTTAAATCACCTTATTTTTGTATATTTAGTTATACTCCCAAAAGTATAATTTGTTATGCTCTCATATGTGATAATGTACAAAATCAACATATATTTTGTTAATCATTAAAACATAGTTTAATATGTTATTTATAAATCCAAAGTATACTTTTAATATACTACTGAAAATTATTATTTTAACAACTAAAGTATATTTAATATACTATTTATTTTACAATTGGGTTTTGGGTTAGTGTTTAGATAACGGGACGGGTGTAATATGATGAAAACATGGTAGATACGCCGCTGGTACTTCTTATATATAAGTGTTTTCATCACATTACATACTGTGGCGTTATTTAGTACACTTGGGTTAACGATATTGGAACTAAAATATATTTTAATATATTACTTATTCGACTTTCTTAAAACCAAAGTATATTTTTATATATGCTATAAACCTTTTTATCAAAATATTGTTTTTCAAACAATATATTTTATACAAACTCATTTTACTTAATTATTTAATTTCCTATGTATTATTATTTTATATCATCCGATTTCTTATAAATTTTAGTATGATTTATAAAAGAAAACCTTTTACAAGGATCATGACTACTTTTGTTAAACAACTTTTTTTCTAAACTTATAAGTCATGAATCCTAATTACAATAAAACCCATGTATCTCACAGGCATTTTTATGCTGACGTACCTATTTTTACACATGTTTCAGGTGCTGCTATTATGTGATGATTGATGGTGCATGCTATACATAGGATGGACTCGTGCCTTAGCGACTTTAAAATTTGAAAGATAATAGTTGTATTTATCTGATTTGTAATAAAACAATGAGTTCATTAATTCAATAAAACGAAATTATTTATTCCATGGTTGTGAAACAATGATTCTGTTACAACACTCCCCGACGTTTCCGCCACGTTTTGTTGTTTTACGTGGTCGGGGTGTGACAGAAAAGTTGGTATCAGAGCCAATGGTTATAGGGAATTAGGTTATTAGTAATGCTTTGACCTAGTCTATAACCTTCCTAGGACCCTAACACAAGTTATCTTGTGTTTAGTTTTAAAACAATACCGTCACTTATCCTTAGGTGACAACCTCAATAAGAACACAAATTTCAATCCCGCTTTGAAAACTAATCATCTGTTCTAGGATGATTGATTATAAGGTTTTGAACCCTCTAAGTTTTCAAAATCTCGTCAAAATTGGGTCTAAATAATGTGACACGTGCAAACTGGAAGGGTGGGTGCCTGTACCCTGGGTCTTCTGTCTAAGGCTAGAGTGTTCGTACAAATCCGCAGTATCGGACCAGTCACTCTTACCTGGGAACTCTTGGGGTGAGTGTCCACTTATAGGCGAGCATGTCTTCGCGATACATTATATTGACCCATTTACTTTGATTAGTCACCATCTCATTTGTTTGCCTTTGGTAAAAAAAAAAAGTCACAATCTTCATGCGTTGTCATTCTCTTTTGACTATCTTTCGCTTGCTTCCTCCTATGCCTTCCATTATCTTCAAGATGCCTCTTCATCGCAACAACACTCAAAAGTCCGAACCAGGTGCTGCAATTTCCCAACAATTAGACGTCGTACTCCAGAGGACCGTTGATTTAGCTATCACCATGCCTCGTCTCAGGGATAAAGCCATACAAGGGAATCGCTCCTTGGAGCAATCAATGCAACCGTCATCATCCAAATCAAATACCCTATTTCAAATGTACCCATCGTGGACGATGGGGACATTTGGTTAACATGTGCCGCTTTGCAATCCAAAGCAAAGATGTTACAAATCCTGCTGCTGCTTAACCTCTTGCAAGGAAGCCTAATGTCGGTACTATGCTTATGTGCAACAAATGTAATGCACCTCACCAAGCTTAGCTGCAGTGTCGTCTGTGTACATCACATGGACGACTCGGTCACCTGACAAATGCTTGTCAATTCAACCTAAACCAAGGTGGTCTAAACCAACCCCAAGTCAACCCTGCTCGTATGATCGACTTGACATACGTAGTACCCAACCTTCAAACTATGCTTCATATGTCGCTTTGGCATATCTAGTACATCAACCTCATGAACTTTCTACCTTGTGTATCGACTTAAGCACGTTTAGTGCAAGGTTTCGAAACACCTTTCGTTACACAAATTCCAAAATCCAAAATAGGATCTTTCTATCCTCATAATTAGATCCTTATGGATAATTATCGTTCAAATCGGAGCCCTTAATTGAATTATTCATATGCCTTAGTACGTACATTACGATTCAATAAGGACAAAGCCGAATTCTTATTAAGATCTTTCTATCTCCATAGATAGATTCTTGAAAATGATTAAAGTGCCAAATGAAATCCACGGATTGGATTCCTGGTGTGCTTTAAATATCCGTGCCCAAAGATAACAAATTAAAGATCAAGTTGATTAATTATGTGATTATATGTGCTTATGTGATTCCTCTTATGTTTTGTGTTTTTGTGTAATCTGAATTTTCATTATCCAAATCCTCATAGAATCTTCCATATCTCATATGGGGGATTCATAGTGGGGTATCTAAAGGTACTATCTTAAATCCTTAATGGACTTCTACGTTGTAGTTAAGTCCCTTGGATTATAAAGTACTATTCTATAATTGGACCCCTTGAGTGGTCTAGTTAAACAGATTGATTTAAAAATCTGGTTAGGAATATCATGTGATGATATAATTGAAAAGATCACTTTAAGTGGTCTATTTAAAAAGATTATACAACGGTCTAATTAAGAAGATCATGTGTTGATCTAGTTAAAAAGATCGTTCGTTGATATAGTTAAAAAGATCCTTTGGTGGTCTAGTCAAGTCATTGTTTATTCAATTGATTTTTACTCTACGCATTATGAAATAAACTATGCGGACTATGCAAGGAATTACGTAATTATGGATGCATATATAATTATGGAATTCAGTGCACAGAAACCACAGCAAGTTTTGTCATGTGTTAAGACCTATAGTGACAAAAATAATGATACGGGAGAAGTCCTGGACCTTGACCGATATCATTTTATCTTACACTCCCCAATTCTGAATTTGAGCACACACAAGTTTCCTATGATAAGTCTTCATGAGAAACGTTCTCCTGTCCATAGTCCGAAACTCCATGTTTTGCTACTACAAGGACTTCACTTTGAGGGTTGACAATTTCGCTAAAAAAATCCAAACATGGCCCAAAGTTTTACTTAGCGTTCAATGGATATATTTGAAAGCGAAACCGTCACAGCTGTCTTCACAAGTTTCCTATAAAATTAAATTTCGGGACGAAATTTCCTAAAGTAGGGGAGACTGTGACACCTGTGTCACTTCAACCATCAAACAAATACCAAACCAATGAAATATTGTATTTCATACTTTGGATTTGTATAAATATGTGTATCGCCTGCACATATCAATTCTTGTTCGATTTCAAGCTTTAAATCGCTTTCTGGAAGGTTATACGCGCACTGATGCGTAGATATAACCAGTTTAATGCAACAAACACTCCGGAATAGTGAAATAGGCTTAACATACCTTAAATAACCTTCACATAACTTAGAAATAAGTTTTGGATGGTTTGGTGTGTTGAAATCAAGTTTGTTCGATTGCAGGGACTATTTGTGTCAAACTGCGAAACTATACCGATTCGTATAGTAACGAACACTCTGGAACTTGATCATAAGTTAAATATTCCCTAAATATCCTTTATATAGCTTAGAAATAGGCTTTGAGGTGTTTGGTGCGCAAAAATAAACTTTCTTGATCAATCGAGAGTAAAAGCGTCAAAAGTGCATAAGTTTGCATTTTCGCGCATATCTTACGTCCTGAATATATCCGGACATCCAAAAATTTATGTAATCATTAAAATATTTTATTTTAGTGATTGGCGTGATAAAATTCCATTCGTCGCGTAATTTGGATCGTTTTTGCGTTCATTACGATTTCCGTCGTAATTAACCGAACAACGCAACCGTATGACCAAACGAACCGACATCCGAGATGTTTTTGAGCATATTTTAAGTTCCCTATACTTTAACTTTATTTTAGAGCCTTGAAATGGGGTTAACGGGGCTTAAAAGTGCCAAAAAATCAAGTTCTACAAGAGCAGGGACCATTTTTGAAATTTCTGACCAGAGTCAATGAACCTAGTCCAATTTTGAAGTTTTGATGGTTTTAGCCCATGGTTTTGCAAACTATGGGCTGTTATTTAATGGTATTTTTGATACCATGGGCATAAACTAGGGGTGCCCATGGTTTTTCAAAACAAGGGGCCCATGTGTACGGCCTAGATCGAAGCACGTTTCTCGACGAACGATCTTAACGGTTGTGCCATATCTATAAATACCCCATCCCATTTCACTTCAAAACCCACATTTGAATCTGATTTTGGCTCTCTGAGTTGAATTTTATGCTTCATACCTGAGAGTAAATCGGATCTTATCTTGCGGGGACCCTTTGTTATTCTTTCGTTCTTTTATCGCTTTTCGAGTCTGAAAGTCAAACTGCGTTTGACTTTCTGCATTGACCAGTTTATGGTCAATGCGAAGTTCGTTTTAACTTCATAACGTGAGCGTAATCACGATGGTTATATTCCCTAGTGACTATACCTACTGATTACCACGTTATCTAGGTTTAGTGACGATTCGTAGTTTCGGCCAAAATGCGTATTCTCGCGTATTTTGTAACCAAACTACTTTTAGGTATCAAAACTGTTTGTTTTGATACCAAACCTGTTTTCTAACTTAACTAAACATGTTTTAGCATGTTTAGCTCGTCACTTTAGGTTTAGTGCTTATGTAGAGTCGTAAGTCAAGCGGTCTAAACAACCGCTTAGACTTTCGAACTAGACCCGTTTGGTCGATCATTAGGATCCGACCAAACATGTTTAGTGACCATAGTTGTATAGGGAATAACCTTCCGAGGTTATACCTTATGGTCACGTCGTTTAGCTAGTTATATGATAGGTAGTTTATATGCCTTAGGAAAATTACCAAAATACCCTTTTTATGCATAATTGATATTTAAGCATATGTAACCCAAACTTTTGCCACTTAACTGATTATGCAACATAATTAAACATTTTTAGGCATATAATACTTGTCATAGGACTAGTTAGGCGGTCTGAACGCGTTTTGCGCGAACGACGCGTTAAAGTAGCATAAGCTACCTAAACTGGTCGTAATGGGTCGTAAGCACTTAGGTTAGGTTTCCTTTTAGTATGTAGGCCTTGTTAAACCATATCATATGAGTTCCCACACTCATTTGGTTTATGAGACCTCATCCTATCCGATCTCCCGATTTAGGTCCGGTTTATTTATGTAGTTACCTATATTAGGTGCCGTTTGATTCCGTGCACCCTATAGCTTGCTTGGTAGTTGTTCAAGACTTCTAAGCACTCTCAAGTGAGTACATAGTCCCCTCTTTTACTGTTTTCAAATGTTTTGGGGTGAAGCATGTGTACCTATTTGTTATGTTCTTGTTTTCAAAAGTACAATTGATTATACATATTAGTACTTATCTTTTTACAAACTAAATGATTATTTATGGTTTAAACTCTAATTTTTCCAAAGATTTTAAAATTAAATTGTTGGATAGTACCTATTTTATGTTCACCAGACCGGTTGGTAGTATGATATAGCGCAATAGGATTTGACACCCCATTCCTGTTGTCATGGAATGTCTGAAACCAATTTATTTTTCTCCATCCAAATAGGGATTGCCTTTGTGGTATTTGTATAGTCTCAAAGGTGTATTTTAATGCACTATATCTGAATGAATTCTTAAATCACCTTATTTTTGTATATTTAGTTATACTCCCAAAAGTATAATTTGTTATGCTCTCATATGTGATAATGTACAAAATCAACATATATTTTGTTAATCATTAAAACATAGTTTAATATGTTATTTATAAATCCAAAGTATACTTTTAATATACTACTGAAAATTATTATTTTAACAACTAAAGTATATTTAATATACTATTTGTTTTACAATTGGGTTTTGGGTTAGTGTTTAGATAACGAGACAGGTGTAATATGATGAAAACATGGTAGATACGCCGCTGGTACTTCTTATATATAAGTGTTTTCATCACATTACATACCGTGGCGTTATTTAGTACACTTAGGTTAATGATATTGGATCTGAAATATATTTTAATATATTACTTATTCGACTTTCTTAAAACCAAAGTATATTTTTATATATGCTATAAACCTTTTTATCAAAATATTGTTTTTCAAACAATATATTTTATACAAACTCATTTTACTTAATTATTTAATTTCCTATGTATTATTATTTTATATCATCCGATTTCTTATAAATTTTAGTATGATTTATAAAAGAAAACCTTTTACAAGGATCATGACTACTTTTGTTAAACAACTTTTTTTCTAAACTTATAAGTCATGAATCCTAATTACAATAAAACCCATGTATCTCACAGGCATTTTTATGCTGACGTACCTATTTTTACACATGTTTCAGGTGCTATTATGTGATGATTGATGGTGCATGCTATACATAGGATGGACTCGTGCTTTAGCGACTTTAAAATTTGAAAGATAATAGTTGTATTTATCTGATTTGTAATAAAACAATGAGTTCATTAATTCAATAAAACGAAATTATTTATTCCATGGTTGTGATACAATGATTCTGTTACAACACTCCCCGACGTTTCTGCCACGTTTTGTTGTTTTACGTGGTCGGGGTGTGACATATATGAATAATACTGAGGTAGATAACCACAAAACCGAATCAAATCTTATTCATATCAGGTGAGTCCAGGGATATATTTCAACAAGAACCCCGTGGTTAAAAGGTATGTGTTCTAGTATTTGATGTCAAAAGACACGAGATGTATAGATGTATAATTTAGCGTAACTTAGTTAACCGGGGTGCAACAAAGGAGTTTTGACCAATAGATTCTCAAACAATCGGTGACAATATGCAAACGAGTTTTTACAAACCATAGTATCCGCTATATGAACTCAAAATCAACAACTTGGATATGAAAATGATCTGTCAACTCTCGAATAAGTAAACGGTAAGGTTTAGTGTGTTAACATTCTTGAATTGCGAAAATACACCGAATGAAATACAAGCGAATCTGGTGTATCATTGTCTTAATTCGTAGTTGCATTAGGAATGTTTAAATGACAAGTCAAACAAAAGTATGTGTAGTTTTGTGTGAAACGGTTGACCATGATTAGCACAAGCTACAATTTTGCAATGACACCACAAGGTGTCGTAATGACATAATTCAACTATAGTGGTGAGTGAACAAGTTCACCGTGTTTGAAATCAAATGAAAGTTTACTGAAACAATCTGGAGATTTGATTTACACAATGTCATCGAGTTTTCAGTTGCATGCGGAACATCAAAGAGCCACTGTTTTCGATCGAAGATGAAGAAGTATTAAGTACCGCAAGGCATTCGATCGACAATGAAAGAATCGTTAGGAGGTACACCGTGTTATGAAATGAATCTATGTACCATTGCCTTAACACACAATTGTGTTAAGACCGCTTTAATCATGATAAACAAGACGGATTTAGAGCAAGTTAATAAATAAGCAATTAGATCCGTGTATGAGGTGCGTGACCAAATGAGCGCAAGCTTCAATTTTTGTGAAAGTATCACCGCAAGGTGTCGAAACCAACAAACGATTTAGTGGAGTCGTAGACCAATCAAGTCTACTACGACTCGAAACAAAAGAACCTTTGTAAAAATATTTGAATATGATGCTCTCAATACATCATATGGCGTCTTAAATTGAATATGCGAAACGGACAAGTTCAAGCAATCGATCTTGGTTTCAGCGCAGTCTGACAATAAACGTATATATCGATAAGGGAATCTCGGCATGGTTACAAAGATAACCCGTGAATGTAACTTGAAATAAGAGAAGTTTCAAGAAAGTGTGTTGACTTGATACAAGGGAGCCAACAATTATAATAATGTAGGTCATTCGAATCACATTTCAATAATTAGATTTAGCAAAATAATGTTTGAACTTTGACGAAACGCTTATCCGAAACGAAACCACATGCGTAACAAAGGGTGCATGCGTAATGTATGAATTTCCAAGAAGTGATACAATGAGTATTTGCTAACATGAAGAAATGATCAAGTACCGAAGAAAATGTGTGTTCGCTCCCAGTGAAGAAAATTAACGCGATGCAACTACCATTAAGGGGAGTAGAGATGCAAACATCTACTCGCTAGAAGAAAAAGTGGAGGTTTCGACGAAAGAAATTTGAGTACTTTCTGTTTGGTTAACTGAAATAGTGTATATGTCAGGATAATGGGGTTTGCTTGAGTTAGCAGGTGTGGTTCCTAAGTGACAATCTTCACGAGTTTTGACCTGGGTTCCCAAAGGCCCTAAGTACTTGTTTTCTAGATTCTCAAAGTTTCGTATTCTGTGTAAAACTGTTTTGTGCATTGTGTAGGTAACACAATTTTTGTGTATGTTTAAAATAGGTTATTGCCCCACAATTCCCCGGTATACTTTCTTCCTGAATTCACCGCTAATGACACTCGATCATCGATTAGTCTTCAAATAGTAGTTGGATCCTCACAGTTAGTTAAATAAATATTTTGTTAATCCTTAGCAAGAGTTACCGACTCTTGTTGGTTAGCTCGTTCGGCTCCTGGTAGTTGATGCTCGTACGGAAGCTATCGTCCTTTCTCTTGATGAACAGAACTGGGGTTACCCAAAACGGAAAACTAGGTCTGTTATCTTCCTTCTCTATCCACTACTGAAACTACACTGACAATCCTTACATCTCCGAAGGTGTAAGTCGCTAAGGTGCATTGACTGCAGCCGCGGCGCCTGAAACCAAGTCGATGTGGAATTTGACTTGTCGCTGAGGGAATAATCCTGGCAAGTCTTCGGGGAAGACTTCAAGATGTTCCTTTCCACAGGGATCCCTTCGAACTTCAGTGCTTCGGCTTCTTGGCCCACGTCATGAGCCACGGAAACAACGCATCCTTTACGCAACAACTTTCGTGCCTTCAAGAAATTTGGAAGCTGTAGGGGCGTATTCTGCTTACCTTCACGAATCATGACTGTTTCTTCATTTGCCATCGGGGTACGGATAAAAATCTCCGCTTGATTGCTCGACAACCAATCCATCCCAATTACCACGTCGAAGCTTCCATTAAGCTAGTTCTATCGAGTACTGGATATCTATCTTACTTACTACTAAATCAAGTATATTCTGAAGCTAAAATTTTACAATAATGTCAAATAGCACAGGCGCAACATTGACTACTATGAGATGTACCGATGGCCATATTTGGATCCTGGCGTGCTTCCCTAGCTCCGGTGTTAGACATTTTTCCCACGATCTTGTTTAATCTCCCTTGGGCAATCTTTCCTAAAGGGCCCCATGTCACCGCAGTTATAACACCCTTGACCACTCTTTCCACATCCCGTCTTGTGCCAACATGTTTCCCTGCAGTGCCCCACCTTGCCACAGTTGTCACACTTTCCATCTTTACATCGCCCGGTATGATGACGTCGACACTTGTCGCATTTAGGTAGTTTACCCATGTACTCTTTTCCCTTTTTGGCCTTGTTGTTGTTATTCACCTGAGTACCCTGTTTGAAGTTTGAGATCTTTCTCTTGTTATCTCCAGATGGCTCCACAGGAGTCTCCTTTTTCTCTTCAGAGATTGAAAATTTTCCTAGTCTAACCGCTTCTTCAGTGAGCGTCACACTTAAGTCGATAGCCTCGGTGATTGTTGGAGGTTTAGATGTTGTCACCAGGCTTAGAATCTGAGGTGCCAATCATCCGATGAAACGTTCGATCCTCTTAAACTCTGGTTCTACCATGTAGGGGACAACATGAGATAGATCATGGAATCTCTGCACGTACTCAGCTATCTTTGGACCTTCCATCTTCAAGTTCCAGAAATTAGTTTCCAACTTCTGGATTTCTGCTCTCGAGCAGTACTTCTTATGCATTAGTTCTTTCAGTTGATCCCATGTCAAAGCATACGCAGCAGCCTCACCCAACGTCAGAACCTGAAGGTTCCACCATGACAGAGCCCCATCTAGAAACAGTCCAGAAATGTACATGACCTGATGCTCTGGTGCACATTGGCTCAAACGCAAAACAGAATCCGTCTTCTCAACCCAGGGTACGAAGGCCACGGCACCCCCAGTGCCGTCGAAGTCCCGAGGCTTGCAGCTCAAGAATTGCTTGTAGGTGCAGCCTGCGACATAAGCAACATCATTCACATAAGGCATTAGCAAAGCGCACTTGGAAATGTCCAAACGTTTTATAATGTGTCTTAAGTGACTAAGCATTACCGTCGGGTGGGTTATTTCCTGAGGTACCTCCGCTGTGTTCGGAGCGAAGTGCCTCGTGCTGTGCGATGGCCTGTGAGATGCACTCTTGTAATTCTGCCTCTGTCTTTGGTAGAGGGTTGTTGGCATCGGTGTTCCTTTGGAGCGACATCTTCTATGAGAAGATTGTTTTGGTCAGGTCATAATAAGTATAGTAAGTACGTGACATGTATACGTAATAGCATCCATTAAGCAGGTAAGCACATAACATCTCAATCGTAACATAAACAAGTAATTCAACAATGTATATAATGAGAATATTGCGATTGATCTTTCATATTTCATCGACCACAACTACAGTTACATGTTCTACAAATGTATCATATCACATCAAAAAGGGACTTCAGGGTTATACCACCCTTGTCCAAAACGTCTATCAGTCTACAACAGTCATATACACAAAAAGTGGTCTTTAAAAGTCTTCTCAAGCTGGGCTTAGTAGCGATACTTTCATCAAAAGAAAGCTATATGCATAAAACCAAAAACCGGCTATTCTGATGGTGGAGGAGGGGGAGGTGGAGGAACGAAAAGCAAACTGCGCACATGCGCTAGCTCCTTCTCAAGATCATAAACGTGCCGCAACAGATAACTGATCTGCTGCTCCATGGTAAGAAATCGAACATCAAAATCTGGATAAGGCAAAAGAGGAGCAGGTGGAGTCGCAAAAGGTGACCGACATGAACAAGGGGGAGGACGCGGAATCGCCTCTAGCTCCATGACTCTACGACGCAAAATCTCCTGCTGAAGCTGTAATGACAGGAGTAAATCATCCCTCGTGTAACCAATGTAATGTGATGGATGGTAGGGATCAGAAACTGGCATAGTGTTGGGCGGAAACCATATGAGTGGCTCGCCTGATGGTGCAGAAGTATAATGGGTAGCAGGTGTAAACTGTGGCATGAAGGGAAGAGCTGCTGACACGGGTGGAATATGACTAGGCTGTTGGCTAGAGGGACCTTCCCCTAGACGGGGTGGAGGGATATCCTGCAGGAATGTGATCGGCAGGTCAGTGCGGTGTACATCAGACACAAGCGGGTGAAACGGGGCAACATCAACAAGTGCATGTGTTTGAGGGGGAGTAACAGGCTCAACAAAAGGGGGCATATCATCATCATCCTCTATCCACCCATTGCTGGTGAACGCGTAACGAGGGTCTATCTGATCAGCAAAAGCAGCAGGGTCTGCGGGTGCAGGGATCGGGTCTGGTATAATTGGTGCATCAACAGGTATGCCAACAGGTACAGGGTCATGGTCAGGCAGAGGATCAGGAGCAGGTAAAGGCTCGGGTGCTGGTATCGGCTCAGGAGCAAGTGCCTGCTCAAGATCAGCAGGTATCGGCTCGAGATCAGCGGGTGCATCAAAAGGCTGATCATCGGGAACAAAGTCAATCTCATGTCCAGGCTCAACGTCATGATCAAATTCGTGTGGAATAACAGGTGCAACAGACAGGGCCGTGTCAGAATCAGAATCAGTGGGGTAACGCTGCAATCCCAATGCATGCAAAGTGGTAGATGACACAGACTCGAAAGAATCTGGAGCAGAATGATCAGATGAAACCTCAACGATAGGGATCTCAATGAGTGGAAGAACTATGACATCATCAGCTAGAACTCCATCACTCTGTGCAGCATCAGGGGGCCATCAATGAAAAAATTGATATCATCATCAGACAAGTCATCAAAAGGCAAATCCTTGAAAGGAAAAGCAGCAAGAGGCAAAGGGGCGAGGATCGGATCCATGGCATGCTCACCATCGGGATGTCCGAGGATGAGGTGATCCTGGTCAGGAATAGGAATAAGAAATGGATCCTCGTCGGGTAAACCATCAGCATGCGGTACATCGTCGCCAAAATTGGGTAATGCAAAAGGCTGGAAATCATCGTCATCATCACTCTCAGTGTCGGAGGTAAAAATCGCAGGGTCTGGGACAATCTCATCGTACGAAACAATGGCCATGGGGTTGACAGTATCTGACAGTCCACTCTCAAAAGACGACATAACGTCTGTAACAAAACAATCACAACATATGCTCATATATCAACAATCATCATTAAGCATGTAAGTATTTACAATGTAAGCATGTATTCCTCCTAGTCTTCCTAGACTATCCCATCCAGCCTCTCAGACTGAACTACCTAGTCTCTCAGACTAAACATTCCAGTCTCTCAGACTAAACTCCCTAGTCTCTCAGACTAGACTTCCTAGTCTCTCAGACTGAACTACCCAGCCTCTCAGACTGAGTCATAAACGTAAACTTTGAAATGTGTTTCGTGTCTTTTGTTTGTAAAAATGTTTGTTTTTCCTGGATCTGGGTGTTTCGTGTATGCAATGAAAGTATGTTATGAAAACATTTTCGTGAGAGCCCTAATGATCGTAGTGTAGACTCGAGAAAGAATCCTAGTTCGCTACGATCGAAGCTCTGATACCAAGCTGTCACACCCTGACTTTTGCGGAAGCGTGATTATGGTGTGACTTACTTAATACCATTGCATTCAATCATAATAACTATTATATGATAAAACCATAGATTTGTCATCCATTAAGTAAGTTTAAAACATAACAGCATTGTTTAAAAACGTAGACTTCAAATTCAAGTTTTACAAACCATACAAATTGTTTATGAGCTCACTAAGGACTCATCAAAAGATATTAAATAAAACCGACATTTGGAAGATGTGTCTTGTCCAGGAATAAGACACACTAACCAAACCCAAAGACCATGGATGACATCTTTATTCCTAACGCACCATAAAACTTCCAACGCCCGCCAGATCCACTTACTAATTCCCTGAAATACATGTAGTATGAAAACATCAACAAAAGTTGAGCGAGTTCATGTGTTTAGTATGTGTGCTTGAATCAACCGTGAAAACATTTGTAAGTATGTACGTATGTATCTATAAACTAGTATGAAGCAACAAGGAAAACAGATCAATTAATGTGTGGCAAATACATTAATATATGTGACATGGCATAGGAAGCACTCAACCCTGTAAGAGTATTTCGTACCGGCCCCTCCGGTGGAACGACATAGTCACCACATGCGGCCAACTCGCAGGCCCATGGGTGGGGCTCGCAACACCCAATAGATCTATCACTCATGCCCCTCGGTCCTTATACAAGGATTAATGGTCTTAAGTTAATCGCCTACCCATTCACAGGATCTAGCAGTTCATTCCTTAGCTAACCATATCGTTTGTAAATGTTTGTAAACAATTGTAACATGTATTTCACCCCTGAAGTTATAAAACTGAAAACAGTTAAAAGAAAAGGGGGAACATGAACTCACTGTTTTGCGTTCCCTGTGTCTGATGTAACTCAAAGCCCTTCAGCAAACACGAATACCTACAATGTACTAATGTCTATTAGACGGACGGGTCGTGCCTTGTCTTTAGTATTAATACTTTCTAGTTATGTTTCTTTTATGTCTTCCATATTATTCCAAGTTATAATTACTTGTTAAAATAATAATTATTTTAACTTTAAATTATATTTAATTTTAGAATGATCGTTAAAACAATATTTTTGTAATAATGCTTTTCAAGTATTTATACTCGTATTTCCTTCCCAAGGATGGGGGCATCTCATACACGTATATCCGTATTCTTGTATTTGTATATCTTGCCATGTATTGGTGCCGTATCCCAGTGTGGATTTATACGTACGAGAATACGTATTTTCTGGTTAAGTATTATTATACTTAATTTTGTGTTAAACTTTCCGGAATATTATCTCTAATAAAAGTCCGCTAATATATATATTTCCCAAAAATCATATATCTTCTAAAAATTTCAAGGAATACATATACATTTTTAATCGCCAAAAATTATATATTTCCTTTTTGTCAAAATATGATATAACTTTGTGATAATCATAAAAATCATATTTTGTTTTCTTGTGTCCAAAATATCATTTACCAAAAATATATTTATAAATGTATTTTCCGGAGTATTTGGTAAGTTACATTTCTAGTTCGGTTTCACAATATTATGTGTGTAACTTGTTGAAGAAACACTAGATAAATGGTCGGAACCGAGATATCTAGGGGGTTTGAATCCGCATAAAAAGGTGGGTTTCCTCTCGTCTGATTCAGTTATTGTTGATCTTCTTCTCCGATAATTCTACAAAAAAGAGCACCGTTAGCCTCGCCAAGGGGAGAAAAGGGTTCTCTCCTTGACCCGACTCCGGTGTGAGAATAAGTATGGGTAATGAAGAAGAAGATGTATTTGAGAAGTGTGTGTAACTTGAATTCATACCTGGGTTGTTTTCTCATATTTATAGCCGGGAGTCGTTTAGGCGGGAAAACCCGTTAGTGAAAAGTTGACGGAAGATGCTAACCCCGTAAGCGGTTACATTTCCTTCCGTCAAGCTCCTTGATCCGACGTGAGAGCACGCGGATCGTGGTTCAGATCGAAGGCTGGGGATTTGCCACGTGTAAAGTGATCAAGTGGAGATTACTCTCCAATTGCATGCTTTCGTTGTGATTTCAGGGATGCCTGAGATGGTGACACGTGTCCAGACGGTTATAACCGCCTTGGTGGTGCACGATTGTATTTCTTCTAGAAGATTACTGCTGTAATCTGGTGTGGCACTTTATTGTGTGGATACAAATGATCGAATAAATCCCAAGTCTGAGTAAATAATATCCAGGTCTGGATATTTAGGCGGAAGTGTATATTTAAGGATTTTCATCCTTTGTCTATGGGAGAAAGAGCAAGGATTTATGATTTCTTTTGGGTGCGCAAGTGTTGTCTGTTGCTTGTTTCTTAAGCCTTTTCTTTGTGAGACAAGTGCGCGGCCGCGCAAGGTTAAAAGGTTAAAAGGCAAGGTTGTGGTATTGTCCCAAGTACTTATTATGAGGTTTTTGGGACCTTACTCCTTCACTTGTGTATTTATTCCATGAGATTTTTGGTAATATTTTGGATTGTAATTTCTTGGTATTTTGTTACGTTATATTATTTTAACCCTAAAATAATATAACTAATACACAAAGTATACAGATATTCACACACATGTGTCTTCTAAATATATATCTTTCGAATGCATATTTAGTCATTTTTATTTACAAAAAAAAAACCTCCAATATTTGTATTTTTGTAACAAAAATTATGGCAAAGTTTATATGGAAAACTCATGGTTAAAATACACTTGTAAATATTTGTTTGAAAATATTTTTCTAAGTATTTATATTTTTAGAAAATTTTGCCATAGTTTCCCCTAAAAATGGAGGTGTCCATACTTTCAAAGCATATCATTTTCTTTTAAAAATCATCACAAACAATCAACCATTCAATCAACACTTACCAAGTGCCAAAATCATGCAATTTATACAACAACATGAACTTGAACTTTTATAAAAACTTGTAGTAACTTACTATGTTGTTAAGTAAGTCTTGTTACCCTTAAAGATATGGTTATTTGTTTGTAAATCTAATTCTTGTAAAATTTAGTCTTTTACAACTTGTATGATGATTGTTCAAAAATCAATCTTCTTGTATTTTTCTTGTTAACAATGTACTTCTATACTTGATTCGCCACTAAAAACATGGTTAGTTTCTTTAAAATCCATGATTATGTAAATCTTGCAAATGAACTTGGTTACTTGAGAAAATTATTCTTGGAGTCATCCATTTACAACACTTATGTTGTGTTTAAATCATCATCACATATGAAAACAATTTTATTATTCAAGTTCATGTATACATAAAGTATGATCATCTTGGTCTTTCACAAGATCATCACTTTAACTTACTAGATCATGTGTTTAATCACAATCTAGTAGGTTTCATATGATGTCTATCATCACAAACACAAATAATCAACCATCAAGAAGCAAAACAACACTTATCATTATGTATTCTTATGTTATTAAGCTTTATGTGAAGGTTCATCTTTTTGTTCATTAGTGTTCTTCATGATTTGCAACATATATCATCTTTTAATCAACTAAATAAGAAGTAACAAGGGGTTATAAGAGCCTTACTACTAGCACAAGGCTAGGGATGAACTCAAGAAGATGAAGGTGATGAATGTGGTGGATAAAAGCAAATGAAAGAGGTCCTTCAATCTCCAAGACCACCAAGCTTCCTAACTTAGCTTCTAGCACCTTGTGTACACCTTGGAATTGTATGAAGAAAGTTTGACAATGGTGGTGGTGTGGTGGTGATTCTCGGCCGAGAATGGGAGAGGAGAGGGAGGAGAGTAAGTGTGTGTTTGAGTGGGTGAAAGATAATGAAAGTTAATCTCCCATGTCTTCCTTATATCCAAGTTTAGATGTTTAACCATTGTATAGTATGTTTCCTAAGTACAAATCAAAATCTATGTAAAGATGTAATCAAATCTTCTTGGTGGGGCCATGCTTGGCCGATTACATAGATGGGGGGGGGGGGGTATTAGCTTAGGTGGTGATGGTAGGTTAGAGAACTTGGTTGAAATCCAATGTTTAGTTAATGCTTTATGTGTGTTATATGTTTATAGGGTATGTTATGATGTTCGGGGATCATAACTAGCTCAGAAATGTTAAAACAATGCTTCTAGTGTAATTTTGATGTTTCGGGTAATGTTCGGTTGTTCGGTTAGATACCGGTTCGTTAAAGTGCTAAACTATACCGTTTGGTTTTCTTTATGTACCTTTTTGTGACACTTTTAATTCCCGACACTTAGGAAAGCATTCAGGACCATTTAGTCATATTTTTGCATGTCACTAGCTTGTTAAAATGCTGATTTTTGCTGAATTCAGCACTTTGGGTGAGTTTTAGGCACTTTCCGGCACTTAAACTATCACCTAAGGATGCAATTTTGTGATCCTTACTTCCCTACACTTTAAACTAGTGTAGTATTTAGTTTCTGGCTCATACTGTGTCTCAAAACAACATCTGTCTATGTTCTGAACTCCGTCAGCATCTTCCCGGTTTGTCTGTTAACTGTGCTAACTGTGCTTTGTGCATCATTTATGCCTATATGTTTGCATGCAGTCAATGATATGTCATATGCAATATGTGATGCACATGTGTATGTAAAGCAATAATCAGAAAGCAGTTCAAGTCATTAATTGTAATTCAGCACAGTCATTAAACGTTAATCAAGATTAATGAATTGTACGGATGCATGCAAATTTAGCAGTTGTCACATAAACCAACTGAGCTATACACCCCAAAATAGTTTCACTTCTGTTCCGGAGGAAATGGGATTTGAACCCATGATTTGGTAGTTCTCCTTGGTAGTTTTTATCACCTATCTTAGTCGTGACAACGAATGCCTTGACTTTCCTAATCGCAGCGGTTTCCTTATGTTTGTTGTTTGCTTTAGAGCTTTACTTGGGATGTGTATACTTCCTCTTATTTCACCGTTGCTTTCAGTGTTGTTTGCTTTATATTGGATGATTGCTTCAGTAACTTGTTGGCTCCACAGAGCTTCAGGCTCAGCTCTTGTTGCAGGTATAGGTTCTGATTAGACTCGGCCAGCGTTTCCTTTGCTGTGGTTCCATGTGCTTCTCATGTATAAAACACACTGACGAGATTAAACATTTATTTTGGAATAAATGTTATTGTCTTTGTGTGAAAGCAAAGCTTATTCGTCGTGCACCACAAGTATAAAGGTAGGGTAATTCCTAATGATCTTATGCAAATCTTCCCACCATAATCATCTCATCATTGTAGGGAGGTAAAATGAGTCACATCAAAATCTTGCTAAGGGTACATCGACTTTTACATACACCATATCAATTTGTTGCAATTAGTCTTGCGTAGCAAACCTCCTCGGAGTCACCTTACTCCGATTGATGCAAGTCATCCAGGGCTATACAAAATACGGTGAGGTCTTCCCTTCACCTTGTTCCTTGTTTATTACTCAAGTCTCCGACTCTTCCATAGTCTTTAGCTTTACATAAACGGGTATGCTTCGCAGGAGTTGGGGGGTTGTGCATTACTACCACGTATAGGGGAAAGTGATAGTGAAAACGCAGAGATAAGGTCGTGAGGGTACATGACTTCTTCCTTGGGACCGAATTGTGCCTTGTAGGAACCGTAAAGTGGTTTCCAGGGTGTGAATGCAGTACCCAAACGATGGGGTGCACCACTGGATAGAGAGGGTGGAAGTACTGATGAGTGTGTCAGTGTTGAAATATGGGTAGTGGGTGATGGGGTGCTTATGAGGTGAAGGACGGGAAGAAGCTTCATGCCTGTTTCATCCATGTGCCCATATGGAGTGGAAATCTGTTAAGAAGAGGAGAATCGAGCAGTTGCTTTTGTCCTTTTAACATGTGTTCTATGCTTCATGGACCTTGACTGTCCCACGTAGGAAGGACCCTTTTGTCACACTGGACTGTGTGACTTTTACATTGATTTTGCTTGGGCTCCAAGAGTCCCAGTATAGTTGGTACGGTCTTCATGAATGACGAACAGAGTGCAGTAAATGGGTTACACTACAGTTCGCACCATGCTACCTCCTTGGGGTAAAACGGATGTCAAATGTTGGGGTCTATCATTGCAACTATAATGGATAAGGTTGGGTGTCGTAGGCTCTGTACAAATTTAAACACAAGAATCCTAAAGTGTTGAGGAAAATCTTTCCTGATTGTTTACCATCTTCACTTGCTTGGATACCGGTTCCCAATGATTCGTACTATAGGTAGGGATGTTAGGCACGAAGTAGGGAAAGACAGGTTTCCCACTTGTAGAGTGTTATAGTAAGTATCTCGATTGGTGTTCTACTAGACGGAGATTTGAACAACTTAGGATTTTTGATTGTGCAATGATCATTAGCTTGACCCGCAAAGTTCACCAGGATTTCCTTGCACTACAAGTTGTTGTTACCTGGGCCCCCGTAACAATAAATTGTCTTGCATGGTCACCCTAATTTCCTCTCGTTCGAAGCAGCTGATTAGTCAGAGAGGGCAAAACTATTGTCTTCACACCTTCGACATGGAAGGACCTTTATGATGGTCCATGCGCCAACGTCCGTTGTCGTTATGCGCGAAATGGCACAATGCTTAGACGGAATAGGAATAAAGAGAGTTCCTAGCATTAGTAGTTGAAGGGGCACCTTCAAGATGAGTACCTCATCTTCCTTGTCTGGACAAGAGAGTCGCCAATCACGCTTCGTAAAAGCCACCGGGGTCTCGTCTCACTGATAAGGTCGCTGTCCAAGGTTGCCTCCTCCGCCTCGCCGTCACTGCCGTAGTCGGGCACCTTCGCATTCAAGGGGGAAGAACAGCCATTTTCTACAGAATCAAGCTCGGGGCCTCGTTTGGTAATCAGCCATAAGCTCCGCAGTGTACGCGAGGTCGATAGTCTCATTGCGCAAGTCAAGAACAATAATAGGATTCGAAGTCGAAGGTATCTCGTTCCCGTCAATAATCATTCCGTATACATATATGTATATATATTAATATATAATAACATTACTTAGTATATACAAGCAAATAAATGCTACATGTCACATATAACCCTCGTTTGTTCTTTCCCTTGAAAAATGTTGGATTCATGGATCTTGGCGCTTTTTGTAAATGCAATGAAAAATATTTTGTATAAATGTTTTCGTGAGAGAGTCCTAATGATTGTAGTCTAGACTCGAGAAGGAATCCTAGTTCACTACAATCGAAGCTCTGATACCAAACTATCACACCCTAACTTTTGCGGAAGCGTATGATGTGTGACTTGCTCAATATCATTGCATTCAATTATAATAAACAACTATATGATTAAAACAAGATGTTCATCCATTCATAAGATTGAAATGTTATTAACACGAGTCATTTAAGTTTCGACCAAACCCTCAAGTTATGATACAAAACAAAAGTGGATGACATCTAATCTTGAAATTTACGTCTTGAAAACAACTCCAGTGCCCAAGATCCAACTTGTTTCCCGAAATACATGTGAGTTTTGGAAAATCGTCAACATAATGTTGGTGTGAATTCTTGCAGATTTGTATAAACATTTAAGCATTCGTTGTAGAAAACATGGTATGTAATTGTACTGAAATATGTACTTCTGTAAATGTAAGGAAATCGAGATCGCTAATGGTTTGCAAGGCTATTAACATGTGACACGACATAGGAAGCATCCAAACCATAGGCATTTTTTTTACTTGCCGATTCACGACTAGAGACACAAAAGCACTGCTTGGTAAAAGAGTGGCCAAGAGTGTGGTTGCCTGAAACCCATTAGATCTAACCTTTTGTTCCGCAGTCTTGGTATGTAATTGATTAATGGTGCTTATGGCACCCTATTCGTGACATGATCTAAAGTATCATTCCTTAGTTTTTGTATTCAACATACCATAACACATGTATTTTCCCCAAGTTTATAAAACAAGTAAAAGTTTAAAAGTGGGGACATGAACTCACAACTTTGCGTATCCTGCGCCATAAACTTCACCGGGTTTGCTTAGAGCGTCGTGACCTATACGTGTCCTATTAATGTTAGTCACTAGACTTGTATCACATAAGTATAAGTCACCATCTTTTGTTTATGTATATGTTCATTGTACGTTCATTCTTTATGAGGGTCGTGCCCATGTTTGTCGGGTCTTGCCCATTGAGTATACGATGTTTATTATAAATATGTATTTCACTTCACAAATATATATTCATTTTCGTAGACTTTTAAAGGTAATAAGTTGTTAAAAATAATTTATATTTTTAACTTTTCATGTATGTTACTTATATTATTTTCCCAAAAATAAATATAAGTATTTTGTGTAATAATATTATCCATATTATTTTTGTACAAGTATTCTTAGGAAAGTATACTTGTATTTTATGTAAATACTTGTGTATTTTCTATTTTTCACCAAAAATCAATACTTTGATTTTTATTACTTTCCGGAAATATATCTCTTAAAAATAATGTATTTTTAAGACTTGTAGGAAATATATATTTTGTCATGCTATAAAATATATATATATGGTTATTCTTGTTATATGTCACACCCCGACCGCGTCAAAACAACGAAACCGCGGCGGAAACATCTAGGAGTGTCGTGGCAGAATTATTGTTTCACAACCATGGATTCAAAAGTTTCGTTTTATTTAATTATTAACCATTCACTTTGTTTTAAAACAAAACAAACAAGTTACACATCCTCTATCATTGATATTATGTCACTAAGGCCTCGTCCAGTCCTAAGTGAGCATGCATCCTAGCAATCAACATCATTCAACAACACCTGAAACATATGTAAAAACAAAGTCAGCAAAGAAATGCTGGCGAGCACATAGGTTTTATAAGAGTATCGGATTCATGGCTCGTTTACATGTTGCAATACCTCATTTAAAAACCTTGTTTTGAAAAGTGTATAGTATTGCAACATAATTAACCAACTCAAATCAAGTGGGTTATAGTTTATAAAATCTCGTAGCCATGATTCTTAACCCCAAAACATTTGTTTAAGTATACCAAATTGTAAAACATCTCGTAAAAACTCGTCAATAAAACTCGTATGGTTTATATCATTTAGAAAACATCGTTGTGTGACATCATTTCAAAAATCGTTTACCCAAGTGAACTAAATAACGCCACGGTATGTAATATGATGAAAACACTTATATATAAGAAGTACCAGCGGCGTATCTACCATGTTTTCATCATATTACACTCGTCCCATTATCTAAACACTAACCAAATACCAATCGTTTGTTCAATTCGTTTAACTCATTTAAATCGTTCCAAAATCGTTTAATTGTTCCAAAATCGCCCTCGTTTAATTGTGAAAACTACTTTTGGTCGTCTCGCTAATAACATCCAAACCTTCGCAACTCGTCCATTGCTATTCTCGCATTAACAAACCACCAAAGGGTAAGTTAATAATCACAGATTCAGTCGTTACCCACATAACCCCCACACATAACCATGGGTGCAGTCTGATAACGGGATTTGTCAGATCCTATGGTACCATAACCTAATACTGGTCGGTTCGGCCAAAACTAGTGAATGTTATTCGTTATGTAATTACGCCCAACAAGTTTGTTCACATTATCGAAATCGTTATTAATTTAATATAAACCATATCAATCGTTTTTGAAACCATCGTTAAAACCTCGAAAACATTTAACACATATGAATCACCCCAAAACAATTGAAAACAGTAAAATAGGGGAACTATGTACTCACATCGAAGTGCAAAGTATCCTCAATCCAAAGAACTCAACAAGCTCAAGCAAAACGAAGAAATCAAGTAGTACCTAGTAATCGGATTACTAGTTAAATAAATCGACACCTAAATCGGATGATCGGATAGAATGAGGTTTCGTAAACCAAATGAGTATTGGGACTCATGTGTTATCGTTTAACAAAGCCTACATTCTAAATCGGAACCTATTCTACGTGCTTACGACCCGTTACGACCCATTAAGGTAGCTTACGCCACTTTAACGCGTCGTTCGCGTAAAACGCGTTCGAGACGTCTAACTAGTCCTATGACAAATATTGTATGCCTAAACATGTTTAAATATGTTGCATAATCAGTTTAAGTGACAAAAGTTAAGTTACATATGCTTAAAATCCAATTATGCATGAAAAGGGCATTTTGGTCATTTTACCTAAGGCATATAAACTACCTATCATACCACTAATTAAACTAAGTGACCATAAGGTATAACCTTGGAAGGTTATTCCCTATAAAACTATGGTCACAAACATGCTTGGTCGGATCCTAAAGATCGACCAAACGGATCGAGTTCGAAAGTCTAAGCGGTGGTTTAGACCCCTTGACTTACGACTCTATACAAGCACTAAACTAAAAGTGACGAGTTAAACATGTTAAAACATGTTTAACTAAGTTAGAAAACAGATTTTGATATCAAAACAAAGGGTTTTGATACCCAAGAATAGTTTGGTTGCAAAATACGCATAAATACGCATTTTGACCGAAACTATGACTCGTCACTATGCCTAATCAACGTGGTAATCAGTAGGTATAGTCACAAGGGACTATAATCATCGTGTTTACGCTCACGTTGCAAAGTTCAAACGAACTTTGTGTTGACCATTGACTGGTCAAAGCAGAAAGTCAAACACTATTTGACTTTCATGCTTGAAATGTATGAACAAGCATGAAGGAGACTTACAAAGGGTCCAAGCAATGAAGATTTGAATCAAAATACTCAGGTGTGAAGCCAAGACTTCAACTTAGAGCAGGTTTTGATTCAAATGTGCAAGGAAATGAGCAAGAGGACCTTGCTATTTATAGGTATCAAGGATCAATAGGATCATTACATTTGTTTTAACACTTGATCATGGCCATACATGTGTTGGAGCCTGATTTGGGAGCTTGAAAACCCATCAAACATGTCCACAAGATTGAAAACAAGCAAATGAAACAAGGTACAAACAGCTGGGTTTTAAAAAAATGGTTTCTGCTGATCTGGGAGTGGCTTACGGACCGTAAGCAACACCATACGGTCCGTAAGGACATGGTTTGCTGGCAGGAACTTTGCAAAAATGGCATAACAGGCCCCTGTGTCTCCAAACTTGATTTTCGATGCGTTTTGGCACGTTTAAGCCCCGTTAACCCCATTTCAAAGCTCTAAAATGAATTTTAAGTATAGGGAACTTAAAATATGCTCAAAAACATCTCGGATGTCGGTTCGTTTGGTCGTACGGTTGCGTTATTCGGTTAGTTACGACGGAAGTCGTAACGGACGTAAAAACGATCCAAATTGCGCGACGAATGATATTTTTGCGTTCCAATCACTAAAATAAAATATCTTAATGATTACAAAAATTTTTGGATGTCCGGATATATTCAGAACGTAAGATATGCGCGAAAATGTAAACTTATGCACTTTTTGACGCTTTTAGTCCCTACTGATTAAATAAGTTTATTTTTGCGCACCAAACACCTCAAAGCCTATTTCTAAGCTATGTAAAGGATATTTAGGGCATGTTTAACTTATGATCAAGTTCCGGAATGTTCGTTACCACATGAATCGGCATACTTTTGTAGTTTGACCAAATAGTCCCTGCGATCGAATAGACTTGTTTTCAACACACCAAACCTTCCAAAACTTATTTCTAAGTTATGTTTAGGTTTTTTAAGGTATGTTAAGCCTATTTCACTATTCCGGAGTGTTTGTCGCATTAAGCTGGTTACGTTTACGCACCGGTTTGCGTATAACCTTCCAGAAAGCGATTTAAAGCTTGAAATCGAACTAGAATCAAATCGTAAAATCATCAAACACAAATACACACATAATAACACCAAAACACATTGTTTTATTGATAATTGATATTGTTTTACATTATACATCGATTACAGAGCACAGTTGTCACATTATACACCCGATTTTCGTATAAATTCCAATACTTGGTATAGGTTATATATTTTTGTCCAAAAATACATATTTAAGTTCATAGTGTCCAAATTTAATAATTTGTTAAGAAATATATTTTCTTGTATTTTTCCATGTGCTTCTTTGTGAGGTATTTTGTATACTTGTATACTCATGTATTTGTATGTGTATTTTTTTTGTATTCATACTCCATGGGAGTGTTTAGTGTATTTTCAAGTCCCTAATACACTATTACATATAATACACATAATATACACTTAGCACACAAGTTAGTGATCACTAAATATATATATTTTTCCTAATATATATATATATATATATATATATATATACTTAACATAATTTTTACTTGAAGAAATCATCATTTCTTAACTTGTAATTTCTTACAAAAATTAGGGAAACCTTGGTAAATATTTTTAGGTGAATTTTTAGGTAATAAGTTTCACCAAAACTTACATTTTTTTTTCTAAGTGTCAAAATTTTATAAAAAGTTTGACATAGTTTCCCCTAAAAATGGAGGTTTCCCATGTTTTCAAAACATGTGTTTATTTTCTATTCAATCACCAAAACAATTTTCAACAATAATCATCAACAACATACACCAATATCTTCATATGAAACATCATGGTGAACTTGATTTTGGTTAAAGATGTGTAGTCTTTTAGATCTACACTTAACATATTATGATCTTTCCAAAAATAAGTGTTCTTGAGTATTTTAACAAACTTTTATAGGAATTTATTTTACGAATCAACTCATCCATGAGTTTAATGGTTTCAAAGTTTGTAAATCATGTTTCTAAAACCACTTTTATGGTTATTAGAAAGATCATTATTTTTAACATCATGTTTCACCATGGATCTTTCAAGATCCATGCTTAATAACTTTAGATCTTTCAAAAATAAGCTTTATGTTAAGTTTTTAACAAACTTTCCATGAGTTTTAATTTCAAAAATTAGTTCTACACACACTTTATTACTTCAAGATTACAAGATTATGCATCAAAATTCATTTTTCATGTTCACATAATGCTTCATATGTTCATCTTCAAGTTTAACCATGGATCCTTCAAGATCCATGCTTAAACTTGTTAGATCTAAGATTTAACATACTTGATCTAAACATAAACACAAGATATATCATCAACTTCATTACATACACTAAAAATTCATGTAATCACTTATTTTCTTCATGAATATGTTAGATCTTCTCATTTTTAACATTAGAAGTTAAGTTGTTTAGATGGTGAAACTTGTACATAACATAAACATGACTTATTTTAGTAATCAATGAGCTTACTACTAGCTCTAATGGCTAGGGAAGTGGCACAAAAATGAAGATGATGATCAAGGAAGAAAATGAGATGTTAAAAGCTCTAAAGTGAGGTCCTTTACTTCTAGCACTTCAAGCCTTCTTAGATGATCTCCATACACCTTCTAGTGACCTTGGATGATGAGTTTAAAGCTTGAAAATGGTGGTGTTATGGTGGGAGTAGTGAGCCGAGACCAAGAGAGCAATGGGGGAAGAAGATGATGTGAATTAATGGATGATGGACAATGTGTAGCTACTTAAGGTTATTTATAAAAAAAAATCCAACATAACAATCTCCTTTAGGATTCTATGCACACAAGTTAGGGGACCAAGTTAATTAAAATAATAAAATTCATGTGGGGCCCTTTAGGGCCGGCCATGGGTGAAAAGGGGGGGGTAAAGTGTAAAATTTGGGAAGTTAGGGGTTTAAAGTGCAAACGAGGGGGTTTAAGTTAGTTTAAGTGTGTTTAGGTGTTTTTATGATTTTTAAGGTGTTCTAGCACCAATACTAGTTTAATATCATAAAAACATTACTTCTAGTCAAATTTTGATGTCCCGGTTATTGTCCGGTTGTTCGGTTCGTTACGGTTCGTTAAAGTGCTGAATTGCTCAGTTTCACTAGGTATGAAGCACCTTTTGTGGCAGTTTCAATTCCCGACACTTTGTAAGTTATACTAGAAAATAAAACATAAATTTTGCATGATATTTTAATGTTTAAAAGCTGATTATAGCTGAATTATTGTTGTTTTATGCTAAATTCTGCATTTAGAGTGCGTTTCGGGTGCTTTTTAGTGCATAGTTTAGCTTCCGGAAAGTTTATATGTTAACCCTTGTATCCTCACTTGGGTTTTAGTGTATTTTAGATGTTGGACCTATTCCTAGGCCCTAATTCTATTGTCTGACTGCTTTCTGCAGAAATGCTGACACAGTGTGTCTTTCTGACGCAACGCTTAAAGTAATGCATAGAGCAATATTTGAAGTATAAAACGTGCATGAATTCACATGTATAGCATGTAATCAGACAATGTTTAGGCTTAAGCACATAATTGTAGATATTAAATAATAATTAAAATTGTACGGAAATTACCGGTTTTGTGACAGTTGTCACATGGTTCCAGGCGCTGCGCCTGTGGCCAAGGCACCTTATCGACTTGCGCCTTCAGAGATGCAAGAATTATCCACACAGCTTCAGGGGTAACTAGATAAAGGTTACATTGGGGAAGCTCCATTGTTGTTCGTCAAAAAGAAGGATGGTAGCTTTCGAATGTGCATCGACCACCGGGAGCTGAACAAGCTAACCGTCAAGAATCGGTATCCCTTGCCGAGGATTAATGATTTATTCGACCAACTGCAAGGATTCAGTTACTATTCCAAGATTGATCTTCGATCGAGTTATCGTTAGCTGCGGATTCAGGAAGGAAGTATACCGAAGAACAGTGAGTCGAAAATTTGTTTTTAGACATGCGCTAGTGTTATGTTTTATACGCGGTACACAAAATGGATACACACAGAATACAAAAATTTAAGGGTATAGGAAACATGCAGAATTACGCGAAACTTAATCTATACATCAACGGAGGTTGAAGTACGTCGCATACGACTTACGAGACACGGTCTTTGAGAAGACGTATGTCTCCGCATTCCCCCTATCTTATTAATGACGAATACGCCATGTTCGACATTCCATGGTAATATCACCTAACAACTGGACATCCCATACAACCCCAGGTAAAGTACTTAAATTTCTTTTATTGAAATTCCCACTTTTGCATCTAGCGAGTAGATTTTTACATCTCTACTCCTCTTAATGGTAGTTGTATCACGACAATTTTCTTCATTAGAACGAACACTTATTTGCTTTGGTTCTTGATCATTTCATATGTTACACATGCATCGTTTGTTACGCATGTGGCTTACCCTCGAATGATTGTTTTCATCAAAGTTTTAAATATTATTTCGCTATATCCAGTTATTGCCTTGTGACTCGGATAACCTGCATCATTGTAAGCATTGACTCCTTGATATCGAGTCAACAAAACTTTCTTGAAATTTTTCCTTTCCTTCGAGTTACATACATGGTTTATCTTTGTAACATTGCCGAAAATTTCCTTGTCGATACGTGTAATTATTGTCGGATTGCGCCGAAACCAAGTTCGATTGTTTGAACTTGTCCGTTACACATATTCAATTCAAGACACCATATGATGTATTGAAAACATCATATTTAAATTCGTATTAACAAGCGTTTCATTTGTTCTGAGTCGTAGTAGACTTGTTTGGTCTACGGCTCCTGTAACACCTGTGTCATTTCAACCATCAAACAAATACCAAACCAATGAAATATTGTATTTCATACTTTGGGCTTGTATAAATATGTGTATCAATTGCACATATCAACTCATGTTCGATTTCAAGCTCTAAATCGCTTTCTGGAAGGTTATACACGCACTGATGCGTAAATATAACCAGTTTAATGCAACGAACACTCCGGAATAGTGAAATAGGCTTAACATACCTTAAATAACCTTTACATAACTTAGATATAAGTTTTGGAAGGGTTGGTGTGGTGAAATCAAAGTTTAATCGCTTACAGGGACTTAAGTTGACAAACTGCGAAAGTATGCCAATTTGAACTGTAACAGACATTCCGGAACATGACCATAAGTTAAACATACCATAAATATCCTTTACATAGCTTAGAAATAGGCTTTGAGGTGTTCGGTATGCTAAAATAAACTTTTGGGTCATTCAGGGACTAAAAGTGTCAAAAAGTGCACAAGTTTGCATTTTCGCGCATAACTTACGTTCTGAATACATCTGGACATCCAAAAATTTATGTAAGCATGACTACATTTTATTTTAGTGTTCGCCATAAGAAAAATCCATTCGTTTCGTCGTTTGGTTCGTTTTTCGCGCTTATGCGCATTCCGTCGTAGTTAAGCGAACATCGCGTTCGTACGGCTAAACGAACCGACATCTGAGATATTTTTGAGCATGTTTTAAGTTCCCTATACTTTAACTTCATTTTAGAGCTTTGAAATGGGGTTAACGGGCCTTAAACGTGTCAAAAATGACCTAAATACAGTTCAGGGACCAAAACTGTAATTCTGCCAAAGTTCACCCATACGATGCGTATGGTATATATACCATACGATGCGTATGGGGTGTCCAGACCAGATGCAGAGTATTTAAACAGGCTATTTGCACATGTTTAATCCACAACCACATGTTCCTAATTATCTAGTCATGAGATAAGGATGGAATTAAGCTACCATAACCTTTCAACAAGTGTACGGCCTTGATCGTTGCCTCCTTTTCCAAGAAACGATCCAAGCGGTGGACCATTTCCTATAAATACCCACCAACATCACACCCAAAAACCCACACCTTTGAACCTTTGAATCTTGGACCCTTCGTAAGTATTCTTTCGTTCTTTTCCTTATTTTATTGTTTTATCGAGTCTGAAAGTCAAACTTTGTTTGACTTTCTGCGTTGACCAGTAATGGTCAATGCGAAGTTCGTTTGAACTTCGCAACGTGATTGTAATCACGTTGGTCATAGTCCCTTGGGACTATGCCCACTGATTACCACGTTGTCTAGGGTCGTAGGGTAGGCGATCTGATAAATCGCCTATACCTTCGAACCCGACCCAGTTTGGTCGATCATTAGGATCCGACCAAACACATTAGATGACCATAGTAGGTAGGGAATAACCTTCCGAGGTTATACCCTATGGTCACATCGTTAAGTAGTTGTATGATAGGTAGTTTATATGCCTTAGGTAAATTACCAGAATACCCTTTTCATACATAATTGGTAATTTAGCATATGTAACCTAAACTTTTGTCACGTAACTGATTATGTAACATGTTTAGGCATATAATACTTGTCATAGGACTAGTTAGGCGGTCCAAACGCGTTTCACGCGCACGACACGTTAAAGAAGCATAAGCTTCCTAAACGGGTCGTAATGGGTCGAAATCACTCAGGTTAAGTTTCTCTTAGTATGTAGGCTTTGTTAAACCAAATGACACGAGTCTCTACACTCGTTTGGTTTACAAACCCTAATGCTACCCGATCTTCCGATTCAGGTCCGGTTTATTAATGTAGCTACCTATACTAGGTGCCGTTTGATATCCGCGATCTCTAGCATTGTTTAGTTGTTACTCAAGGACTACTGAGCAATCTCAGGTGAGTACATAGACCCCTCTTTTACTGTTTTCCAAACTGTTTTGGGGTGGAACACATGTGCCTACTTGTTACATTCATGCTTTCCCGTTTTCACATCATATACCTGCTATGTTCGTAGTACATTATAGTACATGATTTCAATACATTTTATGCTATGTATGTCCATTATGTGCATACTTAGTACATTGTTTTACATTGCTTTTCTGTTGCATATACTTATCCAGCATATGAATACTTTATACTACATATTGAACCGTTGTAAACATTTGACTATGTGAACCGTTTGTATCTGTGATCCGTTGATATCTGTGAACCGTTTGTATCTGTGAACCGTTTGTATCTGTGAACCGTTTGTATCTATGAACCGTGTGAACCGTCTTTGACCATACATAAACATTTCTATAACTGTTAAACATTACTTTGGTGGTTTGGGTTGGTTAAATGATTAAGTAACGATACGTGTGTAATATGATACAAGCATGGTGGATACGCCGCTGGTACTTCCTATATATAAGTGTTTGTATGGTATTACATATTGTAGCGTTATTTGAATCATTTCAGTTTGAGACATAGAACATTTTATGCAAATAACATACTTTTCACAAGACATTGTTTTACAAACAACTTATCTTATACAAACCCATTTTACTATGGTTATTCATTTAACCATACATTATTCACTTATTTTATACATATCATCTGAACTCATTGTTTTTCAAATGATTTACAAAACAAAGCAAATTACAAGGTTCATGACTAAACATTTTCTCAAACATAAGTCATGGAACCTATTTTCACAAAACCTATGTATCTCACAGGCATTTTTATGCTGACGTACCTATTTTCACATGTGTTTTTCAGGAACTGTTGCATAAGATGATCAAGATACATATAGGCAGACTTGGGCTTTAGTGACAATAAAAGATGCAAGACTAGTAAATTATGTTGTTTTTCTTGTTTGTTAAGACATTGTAACACTTTTAATCAATAAAACGAAACTTCAATTGCCATGGATTTGAAACAATTAATTCTGTTACAACACTCCCCGATGTTTCCGCCACGTTTTGTATGTTCTACGTGGTCGGGGTGTGACAGAAAAGATGGTATCAGAGCCAGGGCCGGACCGGTGGTGCCAGGTCCTCCGAGGACGCTGGACCCCTTAAGGGGGGTGGATTGTGACATCCCACATCGGTTGTGAAGGGGAACAAAGGCTTCCTTATAAGGGGCTGGATACCTTCACCATCATGACGCGTTGTGAAAACCGTGAGGGGCGGACGCCGGGGGCGTGCTGGCCGCCAAAGCGGATAATATCATGGTGCGGTTACGCTGGGCTGTTACAGATGGTATCAGAGCCAATGGTTATAGGGAATTAGGTTATTAGTAATGCTTTGACCTAGTCTATAACCTTCTTAGGACCCTAACGCGAGTTTACTTGCGTTTAGTCATAAAACAATACCGTCACCTATCCTTAGGCGACTACCACAACAAGAACATAATTTTCGAAACCGCTTTGAAAACTAATCATCTGTTCTAGGATGATTAATTACTAGGTTTTGAACCCTCTATTGTAAGGTTTTGAACCCCTTTGAGTTTTCAAAAATCTCGTCAAGGTTTTGGGTTTTAAATAATGTGAACACGTGCAAACTGGAAGGGTGAATGCCTGTATTCTGAGTTTTCTGTCTAGGCAAGCACCTCGTATACATCTCAACCAGACGCGAGACCAGTTGTGCTTACCTGGGAATTCTTGGGATGAGTGTTCACTTATAGGCGAGCATGTCTTCGCGATACATTATTTTTGACCTATTTACTTTGATTATTCACCGAGGTCGTTTGTTGCTTTGTAGTAACAAACAAATGACCACTATCCTTGCTTTCATCAGATTTGCTTCATCTCATTCTTTTCGTCTAATTCTCTCACTCGTTTCCTTTCATGTTCCTCTTTTAGAATGCCTCCTCGACGCGAAAACCAGATAGCGACTGCCGAGCTGGCAGAAATCATTGCGCAGCAAATGGCTGCTCAATTCCCAAACCTCTTTGCTCAATGGAATCAAGCCAACAACAACAACAATGGTCCATGCAATTTCAAGAGTTTTAACTCGGCGAAACCACTCAAGTTTAGTGGTTCTGAGGGAGCGACGGGGCTTCTCCAATGGTTCGAGAGCATTGAAAATACTTTCCGCCACGTGCAGTGTCCTGACAATCGCAAGGTCGAGTTTGCTTCGAGTGTGTTCCAGAAGAGAGCCCTTACGTGGTGGAATGGGATTATGAGGGATCGTGGTGCAGAAGTTGCTCTAGCACAGACATGGGCTGAACTTAGGGCCCTTATGATGAAGGAATTCTGTCCTCGACACGAGATCAGGGCTTTGGAAAGGGAATTCGACAATCTTGAGCAAGACAGCGGTGAGCATCGAGCCTACACGGACCGTTATGAAGAGTTAAGTCTGTTATGCCCAAACATGGTCACGCCTTTGGATAAGGCAATCGAAAAGTACATTGATGGCCTCCCTGACTCAATACAAGACATTTTGACTGGTAGCAACCCTACTACAGTTAGACAGGCCATTGAGCTATCTGCAACCTTGACTGAATCAAAGATCAGGAAAGGTAAACTTTTCCGAAAAGGTGACAAGAAGCCGGTCGAAGAATCGGAACCAATCGAGGAATCAAAAATCATGGATGAACAGACTGGATCCCTTAAGAGGTCAAAGAAGCGAAAGGCTTCTCAGAACTACGCTGTGGTCGCTCACAATGATCAAGCCGTCCTCAATCAACCAGCTCAACCCCCTGCCAGGAAACCCTACAATGGAACTGCACCCTTGTGCAACCAATGTGGCCTACATCATCATGCTGCTGTGAAGTGCCGCAAATGCCAAACTTGCGGACTCATAGGCCATACAGCAAGAGTCTGCCCAGCTGCAGCTGCACCAAATCAAGTTAACAACAATACCGCTCAAGGTCGTTTTCTACCAGGTTCTTGCTTCAACTGTGGCGAGATGGGTCATTTCCGAAGAAATTGCCCAAAGCTTGCTAATGCAAATCCAGCACAGGGATGAGCATCTGACCGAATGGAAGACAACGCTGTTTAGAAATAATCAATCCTTATGTATTATTTTCTTTAGTTGTCAAGGTCCAAGAAACAGTTGTGATCATTGTTTATAAATAAACCTTTTATTTACATAACAATGTATTTATGTGATTGTATGTATAAACAACATATCCCCTACAATACCGACAATCAAGGAACCGCATTCCTTGAAGAACAGACTACTCCCAAATTTCTTCCGTTGTATGATCTCTTGCGTTTTCCACGAAAATCCTAAGTACCCGTTTCTTCCAAGAGAAACGAAGTACGAGGTGCCAAGTTAATTGCAATCAATAACAAGATAATAACAATTAAATAACTATGTGTTTATGTGCTTATGAACATTACAAGACAAACTGTGCGGACTATGCAAGGAATTACGTAATTATGGATGCATACATAATTATGGAATTTAGTGCACAGAAACCACAGTAAGCTTTGTAATGTGCCTAGAAGTTAACTCCATTCATTTCCGTTTCTGAGGAAACAACCGTAGAAAATGACTCCGTTTGTTCATTTTCGTTTCTGAAGATTTTCCGTTAAGGAAATGAATATCCGTTTGTCCATCCTTTTCATTTCCGTTTCTGAGGAAGCAACCGTAGAAAATGACTCCGTTTGTTCATTTTCGTTTCTGAAGATTTTCCGTTAAGGAAATGAATATCCGTTTGTCTATCCTTTTCATTTCCGTTTCTGAGGAAGCAACCGTAGAAAATGACTCCGTTTGTTCATTTTCGTTTCTGAAGATTTTCCGTTAAGGAAATGAATATCCGTTTGTCCATCCTTTTCATTTCCGTTTCTGAGGAAGCAACCGTAGAAAATGACTCCGTTTGTTCATTTTCGTTTCTGAAGATTTTCCGTAAAGGAAATGAATATCCGTTTGTCTATCCTTTTCATTTCCGTGTCTGAGGAAGCAACCGTAGAAAATGACTCCGTTTGTTCATTTTACGTTTCTGAAGATTTGTCCGTTGAGGAAATGAATCCCCGTTTGTTTATTCCTTCATTTCCGCTTCTGAAGAATACTCGTTGAGGAAAATGACTCCGTCTGTTCATTTTCGTTCTAAAGAATGTCCGTTAAGGAAATGACAGGATTATGCCTTACATATCTCTGGTGGTTGTTTTGACACAAAGTCACAAATAGACTCCTACGAATTAATTTCGGGACGAAATTTCCTAAAGTAGGGGAGACTGTAACACCTGTGTCATTTCAACCATCAAACAAATACCAAACCAATGAAATATTGTATTTCATACTTTGGGCTTGTATAAATATGTGTATCAATTGCACATATCAACTCATGTTCGATTTCAAGCTCTAAATCGCTTTCTGGAAGGTTATACACGCACTGATGCGTAAATATAACCAGTTTAATGCAACGAACACTCCGGAATAGTGAAATAGGCTTAACATACCTTAAATAACCTTTACATAACTTAGATATAAGTTTTGGAAGGGTTGGTGTGGTGAAATCAAAGTTTAATCGCTTACAGGGACTTAAGTTGACAAACTGCGAAAGTATGCCAATTTGAACTGTAACAGACATTCCGGAACATGACCATAAGTTAAACATACCATAAATATCCTTTACATAGCTTAGAAATAGGCTTTGAGGTGTTCGGTATGCTAAAATAAACTTTTGGGTCATTCAGGGACTAAAAGTGTCAAAAAGTGCACAAGTTTGCATTTTCGCGCATAACTTACGTTCTGAATACATCTGGACATCCAAAAATTTATGTAAGCATGACTACATTTTATTTTAGTGTTCGCCATAAGAAAAATCCATTCGTTTCGTCGTTTGGTTCGTTTTTCGCGCTTATGCGCATTCCGTCGTAGTTAAGCGAACATCGCGTTCGTACGGCTAAACGAACCGACATCTGAGATATTTTTGAGCATGTTTTAAGTTCCCTATACTTTAACTTCATTTTAGAGCTTTGAAATGGGGTTAACGGGCCTTAAACGTGTCAAAAATGACCTAAATACAGTTCAGGGACCAAAACTGTAATTCTGCCAAAGTTCACCCATACGATGCGTATGGTATATATACCATACGATGCGTATGGGGTGTCCAGACCAGATGCAGAGTATTTAAACAGGCTATTTGCACATGTTTAATCCACAACCACATGTTCCTAATTATCTAGTCATGAGATAAGGATGGAATTAAGCTACCATAACCTTTCAACAAGTGTACGGCCTTGATCGTTGCCTCCTTTTCCAAGAAACGATCCAAGCGGTGGACCATTTCCTATAAATACCCACCAACATCACACCCAAAAACCCACACCTTTGAACCTTTGAATCTTGGACCCTTCGTAAGTATTCTTTCGTTCTTTTCCTTATTTTATTGTTTTATCGAGTCTGAAAGTCAAACTTTGTTTGACTTTCTGCGTTGACCAGTAATGGTCAATGCGAAGTTCGTTTGAACTTCGCAACGTGATTGTAATCACGTTGGTCATAGTCCCTTGGGACTATGCCCACTGATTACCACGTTGTCTAGGGTCGTAGGGTAGGCGATCTGATAAATCGCCTATACCTTCGAACCCGACCCAGTTTGGTCGATCATTAGGATCCGACCAAACACATTAGATGACCATAGTAGGTAGGGAATAACCTTCCGAGGTTATACCCTATGGTCACATCGTTAAGTAGTTGTATGATAGGTAGTTTATATGCCTTAGGTAAATTACCAGAATACCCTTTTCATACATAATTGGTAATTTAGCATATGTAACCTAAACTTTTGTCACGTAACTGATTATGTAACATGTTTAGGCATATAATACTTGTCATAGGACTAGTTAGGCGGTCCAAACGCGTTTCACGCGCACGACACGTTAAAGAAGCATAAGCTTCCTAAACGGGTCGTAATGGGTCGAAATCACTCAGGTTAAGTTTCTCTTAGTATGTAGGCTTTGTTAAACCAAATGACACGAGTCTCTACACTCGTTTGGTTTACAAACCCTAATGCTACCCGATCTTCCGATTCAGGTCCGGTTTATTAATGTAGCTACCTATACTAGGTGCCGTTTGATATCCGCGATCTCTAGCATTGTTTAGTTGTTACTCAAGGACTACTGAGCAATCTCAGGTGAGTACATAGACCCCTCTTTTACTGTTTTCCAAACTGTTTTGGGGTGGAACACATGTGCCTACTTGTTACATTCATGCTTTCCCGTTTTCACATCATATACCTGCTATGTTCGTAGTACATTATAGTACATGATTTCAATACATTTTATGCTATGTATGTCCATTATGTGCATACTTAGTACATTGTTTTACATTGCTTTTCTGTTGCATATACTTATCCAGCATATGAATACTTTATACTACATATTGAACCGTTGTAAACATTTGACTATGTGAACCGTTTGTATCTGTGATCCGTTGATATCTGTGAACCGTTTGTATCTGTGAACCGTTTGTATCTGTGAACCGTTTGTATCTATGAACCGTGTGAACCGTCTTTGACCATACATAAACATTTCTATAACTGTTAAACATTACTTTGGTGGTTTGGGTTGGTTAAATGATTAAGTAACGATACGTGTGTAATATGATACAAGCATGGTGGATACGCCGCTGGTACTTCCTATATATAAGTGTTTGTATGGTATTACATATTGTAGCGTTATTTGAATCATTTCAGTTTGAGACATAGAACATTTTATGCAAATAACATACTTTTCACAAGACATTGTTTTACAAACAACTTATCTTATACAAACCCATTTTACTATGGTTATTCATTTAACCATACATTATTCACTTATTTTATACATATCATCTGAACTCATTGTTTTTCAAATGATTTACAAAACAAAGCAAATTACAAGGTTCATGACTAAACATTTTCTCAAACATAAGTCATGGAACCTATTTTCACAAAACCTATGTATCTCACAGGCATTTTTATGCTGACGTACCTATTTTCACATGTGTTTTTCAGGAACTGTTGCATAAGATGATCAAGATACATATAGGCAGACTTGGGCTTTAGTGACAATAAAAGATGCAAGACTAGTAAATTATGTTGTTTTTCTTGTTTGTTAAGACATTGTAACACTTTTAATCAATAAAACGAAACTTCAATTGCCATGGATTTGAAACAATTAATTCTGTTACAACACTCCCCGATGTTTCCGCCACGTTTTGTATGTTCTACGTGGTCGGGGTGTGACAGCTCCATTAAGTCGTCTGTTGATTTCAACACCTTGTGGTGGTGTCTCGCTAATTTGAAGCCTGCTCTAATCTCTTTTACGCATCTCATGCACGGATTTAATTATTTATTCATTGACTTGCTCTAAATTCGCTCTGATTCTATCATGCTAAAGTAGTCTTAACGCAATTGTGAGTTAAGGCAATGGTACATAAATTCATTTTATATTCCAGTGTACCTCCTAACGGTTCTTCCATTATCGTTCGAATGCCTTGCGATAATTATTGCTTGTTCATCTTCGATCGAAAACAGTAGTTCTTTGGTGTTCCATATTCAATTGAAAATCCTATGATGTCGTTGGAGTCAAATTTTCCAACTTGCTTCATTACACTTCCATTTGATTTCAAACGCGGTGAACTTGTTCGGTCACCGCTATTATTGAATTATTTCATTCGCTACGATACCTTGTGGCGTCGGTATAAACTTGTAGCTTGTACTAATCCCGGTCAACCGTTTCATACGAAACTACGTATACTTTTTGTTTGACTCGTCATTTAAACACTCTCAATGCAACTACGAACCAAGACGATGATACACCAGATTCGGTTGTATTTCTTTCCGGTGTATTCTCGCAATTCAATACTGTTAACACACTAATTTTATTCGGTTATTTGTTCGAAAGTTGACAGATCGTTTTCATGTTACTATTACATTTGAGCTTGCTGATTTTGAGTTCATCTAGCAGATGCTATTGTTTCTAGAACTCATTTGCATATTATGAAAGGTCCTTGGGAATTGTATTGGTCGAAACTCCTCTTATTGAACCCCTGATAACAAAGTCACATTAGATAATACGCCTGTACCTTGACATCAAAATCTGAATCACATACCTTTTAACCGTTGGGTTCTTATTGTTGTAATATGTCCCTGGATTCACCTGATTCGAATAAGTCCTGATTCGGTTTCGTGGTTATTCACTTTGGTATTATTCATGTCCATCTACGCATAACGTAACTCTAAGAAGTTAACGTAGTCTAAATTTCGAGGACGAAATTTTCTTAACAGGGGGAGAATATGACAATTGTCAAAATTTGCATGTATCCGTACAATGATCAAACAGTAATTAGTGCCTTAACGACTTTGCTGATTTAAATTAATGACATGAATACTTTCTGATTACTATTATCATACATACATGTGCATCACATATTGCATAATGTCATGTCATTATTGCATGCAATACCTTATTGATTCAAATGATGCACGAAACAAAGTTAGCACAGTTATCAGACAAATCAGAAAAATGCTGACGGAGTTTAGTACTTAGACAGATATGGTATTGAGACACAGAATGTGCCAGAAACCAAGAGTTACACTAGTATAGTGTGTAGGAAAGTAAGGATCATAAAACTGCCTTCCTAGTGATAGTTTAAGTGCCGGAAAGTGCCTAAAACTCACACAAAACTACAGAATTCTGCAGAATTTAGCAATAATCAGCTTTTAGACAACTTATTATTATGCAGAATTATGGTTAAATGGTCCAGAATGCTTTCCTAAGTGTCAGGAATCAAAATTGTCACAAAAGGTAACATAAAGCATACTAAACTTCATAGTTTAGCACCTTAATGAATCGGTAACCAACCGAACAACTGGACACTACCCGAAACACCAAATTTTCACTAGAAGCATTGTTTTATCATTTCCAAGCTAGTTACGGTCCCCGAACATCATAACACACTATGTAGCATCATAACAACTTACAACCTAACTAAACCCCTTAGATTTCAACTAACTAACTTAACTAATCTTTACAAACTAACTACACCCCCACCCCCCATCCTCACGGTTACAAGGTGGGCCACCCCACCTTGATTTTTCTTATTTGTTTAATAGATATGTTCCATACATTACTAAACATATTATCCATTAGTTTAAATGTTGTTGAAAGTTTATTTAAAGAAACCAAAAGACATAAACATTCTCATTTCTCTAACACACCAACACATCAACTCTCTCCTCACCTCCCTCTACCTTCGGCCAAAACTAACACCCACACCATCACCATCTTTCAAGTTCAATCCATCCATTCTCTAGTGATATTAAGGTGTAAGAAGCTTGTTTAAGAAGCAAGGAGCCATTGGAAAGTGAAGGACCTCTTTCAAGTTCTATTAACCACCAAATTCATCATCATCATCATCATCTTGTGTTCATCCCTAGCCTTGTGCTAGTAGTAAGACCTTCTTAATCTCATTTTACATCTTGTTAAGTTGGTTAAAATCATATATAAGTAACTAATCATGAAGAACACTAATGATCAAGAACATAATCTTTAACATAAGACTAAAAATCATGATAATCTATGTTGTTTAAGTGTTTACATGCTTCTTGTTTGTTGATTGATTGTGTTTATGATGTTAAACATCATATGAACCTTGCTAGATTGTGATTAAAGACATGATCTAGCAAGATGAGAGGATGATTATGTTATAAATCAAGATGATCATCCTTATGTGAAACATAAACTTGAAAGGTTAAATGTTTTTCTTGAATAATGATGATCAAAGTGTAATGTAAGTCTTGTAAATATGTGATTTCAAAAATAATTTTTCTCAAGAAACCAAGTTAAAATACAAGATTTACATAAACTTAGTTCTTAAAGAAACTAATCACATTTTTAGTGGTTAATCAAGTGTAGAAACATATTACTAACAAGAAAAATTCAAGAAGAAACATTTTTAGAAAATCATTTTACAAGTTGTAAACATCTAAAATCTTCAAGAATGATGCTTTTAAACAAATAACCACACTTTAAAGGGTAACTAAGCTTACTAAACACACTACCAAGTTACTATAAATTTTTATAAATTTTCAAGTTCATGAAGTAGTGTAAAATGCTTGATTTTGGCACTTGGTAAGTATTGTTTGATTTGTTGTTGATTGTGATGATTTATAAAAGAAAATGACATGCTTTAAAAGCATGGAAACCTCCATTTTTAAGGGGAAACTATGGCAAAAAAAATTTAGAAATTAAACACTTAGAAAAAAAAATTTAAACAAGTGTTAACAAGTATATTTTAACCATAATTTTTTCATATAAAAATTGCCAGAATTTTTGTTACAAAAATTATAAATATTGGAGGTTGGTTTTGATAAATAAAAATGACTAAATATGTATTTAGAAAAATATATATTTAGATGTCACAATGTGTGTGATTACTTGTATATTATGTGTATTAGTTATGTTATTTTAGGACTTGAAATAATATAACTCACCAAAATACCCAAAAAAAATTACAATACAAAATATTACCAAAATTCCAAGAAATAAATATATAATTTATACCCAAAAATTTGAGAAACCGAACAAGGAATATAACTTACATAAATATTCCGGAATTAAATTTATAAGTATATTTTGGTAAATGGTATTTTGGAGACCAAGAGAACAAAAATATGATTTTTACAATTATTACAAAAATATATCATATTTTTTACAAGAAGAAAATATATTATATATGTTTTCTTGAATCACTAGAAAATATATTATTTTTGGAGAAAATATATATTTTATTATATAAACTTAGAATAGATTATTTTGGGTGAAAAATGGATTTATAAATATTTTCTAAGATAATCTTGAAAATATATTATTTTTGAGGTTTATATGAAAATATAAATATTTTTGCCAAGAAAGAAGTATAGATAAAGTTCTATAAATGATTTCTTAACAATATATACTTTAAGAATATGTATTGGTGAATTTCTATTGAAAATAATATTTCGGAAAAATAAATACGAAAATTTAGTATAAGAATATTTAATAAAGACAATAAAAATACGTATTCCCGTACGTATAAATACACCGAAATACGCCACCGATACCTGGCAAAAATATACAATCTTAAGAATACGAGTATGAATACACCCATCTTTGGGAAAATATACATGCATAATTACATAATGTGTCAAGTTAAAATATATTATTTTAACTAATATTCCAAGATTTAATAATTATAATTTAAGTTAAAATATTTATTATTTTAACAAATAATTATATATTTTGGAAAAAAATTAAGACACAAGGAAACGTAACTCAAAGATACTAATTAAGACTAAAGTCAAGGCACGACCCATCCGTCTAATACACCTTAGCGCGTTTGTAGGTAGTCGTGTGAACAAGTAGCAGCTTTGAGTTACATCGGATTCGAGACGCAAGACTGTGAGTTCATGTCCCCCTTTTCTTTTAACTGTTTTCAGTTTTATAACCTCGGGGGTGAAATACATGTTACAAATGATTACGATTACAAATGGTATGGTTAGCTAAGGAATGAACTGTTAGATCATGTGAATGGGTAGGCGATTAACTTAAGACCATTAATCCTTGTTTAAGGTCCGAGTGTGACAACCCTCAAAATCCTATGTATTCCGTACAATTTACTATTGATAATTAATGTGCTTGACGACTGTGTGGAATTACTTAACTGCTTCCTGATATCTGTGTTATATTTACATGTGCATGTTGACACACTAGTAGTGTACAGAAAAGTCATTAAATAGTCTGTTATGACTTCCTGAGTGTTAAGAATTAAAAACGTTGAAAAAATATATAAGTAGGACGCTTTACGGATTCATTTAGCGGTTTAACGGAACAGGATCGAACCGAACAACCGGACTTCACCCGGAACCCAAAAATATTGCCAATAGCATTGTTTATCTTTTTCTGAGCCAGTTAGGGCCCCCGAATACCCTAACACCCGCTTTAACGCACTACACATTAGTAACCGGGTTAAGTTCCTACTTAACTTAACTAACCTAAGTATCTAGTTGGAATCTAACTAAGGACCCCCCCCCCCTTCCAACGAAACCGTCCCCAAGGGGACACCCATGTCCTATTTTTGATTATAATAATCAAATGTGCCTAGTATCTAGAAGACACAAAATCCGTTGGACAATGGTACAAGAGTTGTCTATAAGTTTCAAGCTTAAACCATCATAACCATCACCACCAACACTTGAACAAAACACACCCTCTCCCTCTCCTTGGAGCTCTCGGCCGAAGACACCCACACCCATCCATCACCTTTTCGATTTCCTTCAACCCATTCCATACATCTACAAGTGTTAAGGAACGCGTATAAGGAACCTTGGTGCATTCGGAACGCGAAGGATCTCACCCCATCGCTTTTATCCACTCGGTTTTCGACTAGAATCTTCCCTAGCCTCGAGCTAGTAGTAAGTTGCTCTAAACGCCTTCTTGATCTTGTCTAGAGTGGTTAATAAGAGTTTCGTCGGTTGAAAATCACTAACATATAAGATCACCAACTAAAAGTTTACTAAAGTAATGTACAAGGTGGTTAATGGATGAATATTAGTGTAAATCATGTAGATCTTGTGTGATTATGATTATTGGCTGATTATTTGATGATTTGCTGATTAATATTAATGTGTCATGTTGTTGTGGTCACTAAACTTGTTAACGAAATCGATCGGACACGATTTAGAAGGTTAAACACTAAAAATCAGAATCTGTCCCACTTTTACAGCCAACTTCAGTTGGCTGTAAACAGGCTATAAACTCAACGAAAAACCGATATTTTGAATCTAAAATATGTTATTATGAAATAAGGTTCTAATGGCACCGGAATCGTAATTTTTGGACTTCGTTTACTATTTTTAAAGTGTTAATTTGTAACAGCAACTTAAGCTGAATTTTGACAGCAATAAATGGGTGTCGTACTTTCAGTCATAACCTGAGTTTTGTGATGAATCGGACCATGAAATTTGTACAGTAGATAACAACCTATGTATTTGTAATTACCCCACTGGAATTTCGTAAATCGGACACTCAATGAATTTTTAATAAATTGTTTCGTGGACTGTGGTCAGAAATACATAAATCTGAGTTCGGTCCCGAATATGAATTTTAATAAAATGTGGGTAATGAACCGGACCCTGATATTTTTACACAATAAAATATGGAATGTTTATGACATTCTATAAAAATTTGGGAATTTTTGGAATAATCTAACTATTTTATTTAAATGTCCGAAAACAGCCGGTTTTGAGTGTTAATGCTGAATTGATATAAGTTGTGACTTGCGTGTCTAAATGTCGAGTATGCTATCTGTGAATGATTTGACATGTTATATATGTTATGTGCATTATCGTATGTTTGTTTTTGAGTGGGGAATGGACGGGAAACTTAGATGGGCATAAACCGTTACAGTGATGCATGTTATATGATAGATACGTGTAGGAACTTTGTGTTCTATTTGAAAGCCACTAAATGACTAACTGGTAAATCATACTAGGACGTGATTGACCGACCTTGACTGTTAGCTATATTGAGAATCTAACCGAGCAAACCGAGGTGAGTTCACACACTTTCTAAGGCATGGGATTCCCGGTGGTTTGGGAATGGGTTAAAGAATTAAAACTAAATCTACATATCCTCCTTCGGTAGGATATGTACGGCCATCCTCCATAGAGTGGATGCCATTATTAAACCTACGAATTCTCCTGGTGCAGAATACGTACGTTCGTCCTCCTGGTGCAGGACAACAACCTTTAAACTAGCTAGACAAAACTCTATCATGAAGTCCCTCAATTTATATCGACTTAATCGCCGAGGCCAATGGCGAGCGGGTCATTAGTTAATAGCGCTATTAGGTTTAACAAACCTCACACCGTGACAGTAGGACGGGCGTGTACTAATGGACTATGGCAGATTGTTAGTGATGATAGACACTGATATAGGGCACAACTTATTTGCGTAGCAGTCGATATCATTCCGTCTAGTAGTTCAAACGAGGAAAACCCCCACTGATCATGGTTATGGATTGGGTAAAGAAAATGGAAATGGTTAAACATACTTTCAACTACGGGGCAACCCCCACGGAAAATAAGCCAACGAAAGTCAAACCACGTTTTTCAGAAACAACTTAAAACCAAACAACCAAACGTGAACTCACTCAACTTTGTTGTTGACTCGTTGTTACATGCCTTACAGGTCGCTAAATGCTTGGAGCTTGCACGGGGAAGGAGTCGTTGTGGTGTACGGACTGTTATGTTCCGTGCTTAATGTTTAAATCCTTATGAACTTACTAAACTTGCATTTTGAAACTTTAACTTATGAACTATGGACTTAAGCTTTTGAACTCACGTTTATGCTTCCGCTGTTTAAACCAAACAAGGTTAACTAGCTTTGGTCACCAATCGTATTATGTTTGGTTTTATTTACTTAATTGAGTTGTTCAATATGATTGGTGGCTCGATCCTGGTCATGTCACGCCTCCAAGTGGTGATACCCCGCATGGTGGATTTTGGGGGTGTGACAGATTGGTATCAGAGCCATTGGTTATAGTGAACTTGGTTTTAAAAGGGAAAAGTTTTTGATAAAACCAGACTATAACCAGTACAGTGCTCAACGATCCACAACGACACTTCGCTCCGCGTGCAAGACTCGACACCATAAGTGGTATGATTTATGTTATATTGTCGGTTAGATAGTTCTCACTGTGCATTAGATAATGTGATAATTGCTATTTGAACCTTGTGTGCTTACTCTCTAATGTCGTCCCACACACTTACACACTTTCGCGACACTTTCCTCACTTACGTTGCTTCATTATGAAGATCATGAGCGGACGCGAAGGACGTATCAACCTCACTCAAGCCCAGTTGACGGCTTTGATCAACGAACGAGTTGCGGAGGCACTCGCAGCTAACCCTGCAGGAGGTATAACCGGCCATACCAACTCACCTTAGGACTTTTAGATCCTACCTTCACAAACCAACCCTCATGCTTAACCATTCCTATTAATCTCGCACTATAGGTCAACATGCTCAACCCCCGGTGTGCACGTTCAAGACGTTCATGGACTGCCGACCTACCACTTTCAGTGGCACCGAAGGAGCAGTGGGCCTTCTTCACTGGTTTGAAAAGCTTGAGACAGTTTTCGAGATGTGCGAATGCCCCGAAGACCGTAGGGTGAAGTATGCTACCGGAACACTTGAAGGAGCTGCGTTAACCTGGTGGAAGGCACAGGTTCAACTACTAGGACTGGCAGTTGCGAATGCCATGCCCTGGAATGGTTTCAAAGAGCTGATCAAAAAGGAGTACTGTAGTCGGGATGACACCCACAAGCTAAAAGTGGAATTTTACAATCCGAAGATGACAGGATCTGAGATTGAGGCGTATACTAAGAGGTCAAACGAGCTGGCCATCCTGTGTCCAACTATGGTGGACCCTCCCTTCAAACGTATTGAGTTGTACCTCAAGGGCCTTGTACCAGAGATACAAAGTCACGTGACTTCAGCCAACCTGGGTACCATACAGCAAGTTATCTAGTTGGCTCATCGTCTCACCGACCAGGCGGTGGAGCAAAACAAGCTACCCAAATGTATCAGTGCCACAACTACTTCTGATGCACCTACCGATAACAAGCGAAAATGGGATGGGAACTCTGGAAAGGGTTCTACTTCAGTTCAGTCTCAGCAGCGAAAGACTGACGACTACCAGAGTCCTGGTCAGCAATCCTCTGGTAACCAAGGACAGGGTGGATACCGAGGGAACCACCCCAAGTGCAACCGGTGCAACAAACATCACAGCGGGCAGTGCAACAAAGGTCGCTGTCAGAGATGTCAAAAGCTGGGTCATGAAGCTAAGGATTGCAGGAGCCCGCGTCCTGCAAATCAGAATCGCCAACAACAACAACAAGCCCCACAGAACCACCAGCAGCAGCATCAGCAGGGAAATAAAGGATGCTTTCAGTGTGGCGCTGAAGGCCACTTTAAGAGAAACTGCCCCCAACTGAACCGGAATTAGAACAACAACAACCAAGGAAACGGGAACCACAATGGGAACAACAATGGAGGCAACAATGGAGACGGCAATGGGGGAAACAACAATGGTAATGGAGCAAGGGGTCGTGCGTTCGTGATTGGTCAGGGAGAAGCAAGGAACGATCCCAACGTTGTGATGGGTAAGTTTCTTCTGGATGACTTCTTTGTTACTGTTTTATTCGATTCGGGTGCCGATACTAGTTATGTGTCCTTAAAAGTTAGCCAAATGCTTAAGCGCACTCCAACACTTTTGAACACCAAACACGCGGTAGAGCTAGCAAATGGTAAAAGTCTTGAAGCCACACACGTAGTTAAAGGTTGTAACCTCGTCTTAGCTGGTCAGACTTTCTCTATCGATCTTATTCCTATCACACTGGGTAGTTTCGACGTTGTTATTGGGATGGATTGGCTCTCTCATCATCAAGCGGAGATTGTTTGCAAGGAGAAAATCGTCCGCATTCCTTGTTCTGGTGAAGAACCTCTCATGATTCGTGGCGACAAGAGTGGTGCTGTCGAAGGCATCATCTCTTTCCTTAAGGCCCATAAGTGTCTGCGAAAGGGCCACACTGCCATTTTAGCACTCGTTACTGACACATCAACGGAAGAGAAGAAAATTGAAGACATCCCTGTTGTGCGCGATTTTCCCGAGGTATTTCCTGAGGAATTACCTGGTCTTCCGCCTCATCGCCAAGTTGAGTTTCAAATCGAGCTAGCTCCTGGAGCAGCGCCAGTAGCTCGAGCACCATATCGTCTAGCTCCATCAGAACTCGAAGAACTGTCCACACAACTACAAGAACTCTTGGAAAAGGGTTTTATACGTCCTAGCTCTTCGCCCTGGGGAGCTCCAGTCTTGTTCGTGAAGAAGAAAGACGGTACCTTCAGGATGTGTATTGACTATCGCGAGCTCAACAAGGTGACTGTGAAGAATCGTTATCCTCTTCCACGTATTGACGACTTATTCGACCAGCTGCAAGGGTCGAGCTATTACTCTAAGATTGATTTGAGATCGGGATACCATCAGCTGAGAGTCCTAGATGAGGACGTCTCCAAAACAGCATTCAGAACTCGTTACGGCCATTACGAGTTTCTGGTTATGCCATTCAGGCTGACAAATGCACCAGCGGTCTTCATGGATCTCATGAACCGAGTGTGCAAGCCTTACCTGGATAAGTTCGTTATTGTGTTCATCGACGATATCCTGATCTATTCTAAGAGTCAGGAGGAACACGAGCAGCATCTACGACTTATGCTGGAACTTCTTCGAAAAGAGCAGTTGTATGCCAAGTTTTCGAAATGTGACTTCTAGCTCCGCGAAGTCCACTTTCTAGGCCATAAGTGGTATGATTTATGTTATATTGTCGGTTAGATAGTTCTCACTGTGCATTAGATAATGTGATAATTGCTATTTGAACCTTGTGTGCTTACTCTCTAATGTCGTCCCACACACTTACACACTTTCGCGACACTTTCCTCACTTACGTTGCTTCATTATGAAGATCATGAGCGGACGCGAAGGACGTATCAACCTCACTCAAGCCCAGTTGACGGCTTTGATCAACGAACGAGTTGCGGAGGCACTCGCAGCTAACCCTGCAGGAGGTATAACCGGCCATACCAACTCACCTTAGGACTTTTAGATCCTACCTTCACAAACCAACCCTCATGCTTAACCATTCCTATTAATCTCGCACTACAGGTCAACATGCTCAACCCCCGGTGTGCACGTTCAAGACGTTCATGGACTGCCGACCTACCATTTTCAGTGGCACCGAAGGAGCAGTGGGCCTTCTTCACTGGTTTGAAAAGCTTGAGACAGTTTTCGAGATGTGCGAATGCCCCGAAGACCGTAGGGTGAAGTATGCTACCGGAACACTTGAAGGAGCTGCGTTAACCTAGTGGAAGGCACAGGTTCAACTACTAGGACTGGCAGTTGCGAATGCCATGCCCTGGAATGGTTTCAAAGAGCTGATCAAAAAGGAGTACTGTAGTCGGGATGACACCCACAAGCTAAAAGTGGAATTTTACAATCTGAAGATGACAGGATCTGAGATTGAGGCGTATACTAAGAGGTCAAACGAGCTGGCCATCCTGTGTCCAACTATGGTGGACCCTCCCTTCAAACGTATTGAGTTGTACCTCAAGGGCCTTGTACCAGAGATACAAAGTCACGTGACTTCAGCCAACCTGGGTACCATACAGCAAGTTATCTAGTTGGCTCATCGTCTCACCGACCAGGCGGTGGAGCAAAACAAGCTACCCAAATGTATCAGTGCCACAACTACTTCTGATGCACCTACCGATAACAAGCGAAAATGGGATGGGAACTCTGGAAAGGGTTCTACTTCAGTTCAGTCTCAGCAGCGAAAGACTGACGACTACCAGAGTCCTGGTCAGCAATCCTCTGGTAACCAAGGACAGGGTGGATACCGAGGGAACCACCCCAAGTGCAACCGGTGCAACAAACATCACAGCGGGCAGTGCAACAAAGGTCGCTGTCAGAGATGTCAAAAGCTGGGTCATGAAGCTAAGGATTGCAGGAGCCCGCGTCCTGCAAATCAGAATCGCCAACAACAACAACAAGCCCCACAGAACCACCAGCAGCAGCATCAGCAGGGAAATAAAGGATGCTTTCAGTGTGGCGCTGAAGGCCACTTTAAGAGAAACTGCCCCCAACTGAACCGGAATCAGAACAACAACAACCAAGGAAATGGGAACCACAATGGGAACAACAATGGAGGCAACAATGGAGGCGGCAATGGGGGAAACAACAATGGTAATGGAGCAAGGGGTCGTGCGTTCGTGATTGGTCAGGGAGAAGCAAGGAACGATCCCAACGTTGTGATGGGTAAGTTTCTTCTGGATGACTTCTTTGTTACTGTTTTATTCGATTCGGGTGCCGATACTAGTTATGTGTCCTTAAAAGTTAGCCAAATGCTTAAGCGCACTCCAACACTTTTGAACACCAAACACGCGGTAGAGCTAGCAAATGGTAAAAGTCTTGAAGCCACACACGTAGTTAAAGGTTGTAACCTCGTCTTAGCTGGTCAGACTTTCTCTATCGATCTTATTCCTATCACACTGGGTAGTTTCGACGTTGTTATTGGGATGGATTGGCTCTCTCATCATCAAGCGGAGATTGTTTGCAAGGAGAAAATCGTCCGCATTCCTTGTTCTGGTGAAGAACCTCTCATGATTCGTGGCGACAAGAGTGGTGCTGTCGAAGGCATCATCTCTTTCCTTAAGGCCCAGAAGTGTCTGCGAAAGGGCCACACTGCCATTTTAGCACTCGTTACTGACACATCAACGGAAGAGAAGAAAATTGAAGACATCCCTGTTGTGCGCGATTTTCCCGAGGTATTTCCTGAGGAATTACCTGGTCTTCCGCCTCATCGCCAAGTTGAGTTTCAAATCGAGCTAGCTCCTGGAGCAGCGCCAGTAGCTCGAGCACCATATCGTCTAGCTCCATCAGAACTCGAAGAACTGTCCACACAACTACAAGAACTCTTGGAAAAGGGTTTTATACGTCCTAGCTCTTCGCCCTGGGGAGCTCCAGTCTTGTTTGTGAAGAAGAAAGACGGTACCTTCAGGATGTGTATTGACTATCGCGAGCTCAACAAGGTGACTGTGAAGAATCGTTATCCTCTTCCACGTATTGACGACTTATTCGACCAGCTGCAAGGGTCGAGCTATTACTCTAAGATTGATTTGAGATCGGGATACCATCAGCTGAGAGTCCTAGATAAGGACGTCTCCAAAACAGCATTCAGAACTCGTTACGGCCATTACGAGTTTCTGGTTATGCCATTCGGGCTGACAAATGCACCAGCGGTCTTCATGGATCTCATGAACCGAGTGTGCAAGCCTTACCTGGATAAGTTCGTTATTGTGTTCATCGACGATATCCTGATCTATTCTAAGAGTCAGGAGGAACACGAGCAGCATCTACGACTTATGCTGGAACTTCTTCGAAAAGAGCAGTTGTATGCCAAGTTTTCGAAATGTGACTTCTAGCTCCGCGAAGTCCACTTTCTAGGCCATGTGGTAAACAAGGATGTGATTCACGTGGATCCATCTAAGGTTGAATCGATCAAGAACTGGCCTGCACCCCGCACACCAAAAGAAATCCGCCAATTCTTGGGTTTGGCAGGATATTACAGAAGGTTTATCAAGGACTTCTCCAAGATTGCGCAACCTCTCACTTCACTGACTCAGAAGGGTGTCATCTATCGTTGGGGTGATGCACAAGAGTCTGCATTTCAACATCTAAAGGATAGACTTTGTAGCGCGCATATCCTCTCATTGCCCGAAGGCACCGATGATTTCGTGGTTTATTGCGACGCTTCCATCCAAGGACTGGGTTGCGTATTGATGCAACGTGACAAGGTCATTGCCTACGCATCGCGCCAACTTAAAGTTCATGAAAGAAACTACACTACTCACGACTTGGAACTGGGAGCAGTTGTTTTCGCACTTAAGATATGGAGACATTACCTGTACGGTACCAAGTGAACCATTTACACCGATCACAGGAGTCTCGAGCATATCTTCAAGCAAAAGGAGTTAAACATGCGACAACGCCGATGGGTCGAACTCTTGAACGATTACGAATGCGCGATCAAGTATCATCCGGGCAAGGCCAATGTTGTGGCCGACGCCCTCAGTCGAAAGGATACCCTACCTAGGCGCGTACGTGCTTTACAGCTTACCATCCAGTCTAACCTTCCCGCTCAGATTCGTGATGCTCAGGTTGAAGCACTGAAGGCAGAGAACATCAGGGCTGAATCCCTACGAGGATCGAGGCAGCGGCTGGAACTAAAGGAAAACGGTGCCTACTATGTTAACGGACGCATCTGGGTTCCATTTTATGGCAACTTACGCGAGCTTGTGATGGATGAAGCACATAAGTCTCGTTATTCTGTACACCCTGGTTTGGACAAGATGTACCACGACCTCAAGACTACGTATTGGTGGCCTGGCATGAAAGCCCACATAGCAACCTACGTCAGCAAGTGCTTGACTTGTGCGAGGGTCAAGTCTGAATATCAGAAACCATCAGGCCTACTTCAACAACCGGAGATCCCGAAATGGAAATGGGAGCAAATTTCCATGGATTTTGTTACTGGCCTGCCCAGATCTCAACGCGGAAACGATACCATTTGGGTGATCGTAGATCGACTAACCAAGTCTGCACATTTTCTGGCTATCAAAGAAACGGACAAGTTTTCTACTCTTGCAGACATTTACCTAAAGGAAGTGGTATCAAGGCACGGAGTGCCAATCTCTATTATATCTGATCGTGACGCACGTTTTACTTCAGACCTGTGGCAAGCAATGCACAAGTCCTTTGGCTCACGTTTAGATATGAGCACCGCTTATCACCCGCAGACGGATGGGCAATCTGAACGCACCATCCAAACCCTTGAAGACATGCTTAGGGCATGTGTGATCGATTTTGGTAATGGCTGGGAGAAGCACCTCCCGCTAGTGGAGTTCTCATATAACAACAGCTACCACACCAGCATCCAAGCCGCTCCGTTTGAGGCATTGTACGGACGCAAATGCCGATCACCTCTCTTTTGGGCAGAAGTTTGTGACAGCCAAATCACTGGCCCAGAACATGTGGTAGATACCACCGAGAAAATTGCTCAGATACGACAGCGAATGGCGGCAGCTCGTGACCGTCAGAAAAGCTATGCTGATAAGGGAAGAAAACCACTCGAACTCCAGGTTGGGGATCGAGTGCTACTCAAAGTCTCACCTTGGAAAGGTGTAGTCCGCTTTGGCAAACGAGGCAAACTCAATCCGCGTTATGTCGGACCATTCAAAGTCATTGAGAAAATTGGCCAAGTCGCCTACAGGTTAGATCTACCTGAAGAACTCAGCGGAGTTCACAATGTCTTCCATGTGTCGAATCTGAAGAAGTGTCTGTCAGATGAGACCCTCATAGTTCCTCTGAAGGAACTCACTATCGACGACCAGCTCCGATTCATCGAGGAACCTGTAGAGATTACTGATCGTGATGTTAAGGTCCTCAAGCATACCAGGATACCTCTGGTCCGAGTTCGTTGGAATGCTCGTCGTGGCCCAGAGTATACCTGGGAACGAGAAGACCAGATGAAACTCAAGTACCCCCAACTGTTTAAGAAAAACGCAACCACTACTGAGGCTGAAGCTACTGCAGAATTTCGGGACGAAATTCCAAATCAACGGGGGGATGATGTGACGCCCCAGGAAAATCTGGAAAATAACGCAACTTAACTAGCTTCCTCAGTAACCACGCGCTAAATTTCGGGACGAAATTCTCTTAACAGGGGGAGAATGTGACAACCCTCAAAATCCTATGTATTCCGTACAATTTATTATTGATAATTAATGTGCTTGACGACTGTGTGGAATTACTTAACTGCTTCCTGATATCTGTGTTATATTTACATGTGCATGTTGACACACTAGTAGTGTACAGAAAAGTCATTAAATAGTCTGTTATGACTTCCTGAGTGTTAAGAATTAAAAACGTTGCAAAAATATATAAGTAGGACGCTTTACGGATTCATTTAGCGATTTAACGGAACAGGATCGAACCGAACAACCGGACTTCACCCGGAACCCAAAAATATTGCCAATAGCATTGTTTATCTTTTTCTGAGCCAGTTAGGGCCCCCGAATACCCTAACACCCGCTTTAACGCACTACACATTAGTAACCGGGTTAAGTTCCTACTTAACTTAACTAACCTAAGTATCTAGTTGGAATCTAACTAAGGACCCCCCCCCCCCTTCCAACGAAACCGTCCCCAAGGGGACACCCATGTCCTATTTTTGATTATAATAATCAAATGTGCCTAGTATCTAGAAGACACAAAATCCGTTGGACAATGGTACAAGAGTTGTCTATAAGTTTCAAGCTTAAACCATCATAACCATCACCACCAACACTTGAACAAAACACACCCTCTCCCTCTCCTTGGAGCTCTCGGCCGAAGACACCCACACCCATCCATCACCTTTTCGATTTCCTTCAACCCATTCCATACATCTACAAGTGTTAAGGAACGCGTATAAGGAACCTTGGTGCATTCGGAACGCGAAGGACCTCACCCCATCGCTTTTATCCACTCGATTTTCGACTAGAATCTTCCCTAGCCTCGAGCTAGTAGTAAGTTGCTCTAAACGCCTTCATGATCTTGTCTAGAGTGGTTAATAAGAGTTTCGTCGGTTGAAAATCACTAACATATAAGATCACCAACTAAAAGTTTACTAAAGTAATGTACAAGGTAGTTAATGGATGAATATTAGTGTAAATCATGTAGATCTTGTGTGATTATGATTATTGGCTGATTATTTGATGATTTGCTGATTAATATTAATGTGTCATGTTGTTGTGGTCACTAAACTTGTTAACGAAATCGATCGAACACGATTTAGAAGGTTAAACACTAAAAATCAGAATCTGTCCCACTTTTACAGCCAACTTCAGTTGGCTGTAAACAGGCTATAAACTCAACGAAAAACCGATATTTTGAATCTAAAATATGTTACTATGAAATACGGTTCTAATGGCACCAGAATCGTAATTTTTGGACTTCGTTTACTATTTTTAAAGTGTTAATTTGTAACAGCAACTTAAGCTGAATTTTGACAGCAATAAATGGGTGTCGTACTTTCAGTCATAACCTGAGTTTTGTGATGAATCGGACCATAAAATTTGTACAGTAGATAAAAACCTATGTATTTGTAATTACCCCACTGGAATTTCGTAAATCGGACACTCGATGAATTTTTAATAAATTGTTTCGTGGACTGTGGTCAGAAATACATAAATCTGAGTTCGGTCCCGAATATGAATTTTTATAAAATGTGGGTAATGAACCGGACCCTGATATTTTTACACAATAAAATATGGAATGTTTATGACATTCTATAAAAATTTGGGAATTTTTGGAATAATCTAACTATTTTATTTAAATGTCCGAAAACAGCCGGTTTTGAGTATTAATGCTGAATTGATATAAGTTGTGACTTGCGTGTCTAAATGTCGAGTATGCTATCTGTGAATGATTTGACATGTTATATATGTTATGTGCATTATCGTATGTTTGTTTTTGAGTGGGGAATGGACGGGAAACTTAGATGGGCATAAACCATTACAGTGATGCATGTTATGTGATAGATACGTGTAGGAACTTTGTGTTCTATTTGAAAGCCACTAAATGACTAACTGGTAAATCATACTAGGACGTGATTGACCGACCTTGACTGTTAGCTATATTGAGAATCTAACCGAGCAAACCGAGGTGAGTTCACACACTTTCTAAGGCATGGGATTCCCGGTGGTTTGGGAATGGGTTAAAGAATTAAAACTAAATCTACATATCCTCCTTGGGTAGGATATGTACGGCCATCCTCCATAGAGTGGATGCCATTATTAAACCTACGAATTCTCCTGGTGCAGAATACGTACGTTCGTCCTCCTGGTGCAGGACAACAACCTTTAAACTAGCTAGACAAAACTCTATCATGAAGTCCCTCAATTTATATCGACTTAATCGCCGAGGCCAATGGCGAGCGGGTCATTAGTTAATAGCGCTATTAGGTTTAACAAACCTCACACCGTTCCGGTAGGATGGGCGTGTACTAATGGACTATGGCAGATTGTCAGTGATGATAGACACTGATATAGGGCACAACTTATTTGCGTAGCAGTCGATATCATTCCGTCTAGTAGTTCAAACGGGGAAAACCCCCACTGATCATGGTTATGGATTGGGTAAAGAAAATGGAAATGGTTAAACATACTTTCAACTACGGGGCAACCCCCACGGCAAATAAGCCAACGAAAGTCAAACCACGTTTTTCAGAAACAACTTAAAACCAAACAACCAAACGTGAACTCACTCAACTTTGTTGTTGACTCGTTGTTACATGCCTTACAGGTCGCTAAATGCTTGGAGCTTGCACGGGGAAGGAGTCGTTGTGGTGTACGGACTGTTATGTTCCGTGCTTAATGTTTAAATCCTTATGAACTTACTAAACTTGCGTTTTGAAACTTTAACTTATGAACTATGGACTTAAGCTTTTGAACTCACGTTTATGCTTCCGCTGTTTAAACCAAACAAGGTTAACTAGCTTTGGTCACCAATCGTATTATGTTTGGTTTTATTTATTTAATTGAGTTGTTCAATATGATTGGTGGCTCGATCCTGGTCATGTCACGCCTCCAAGCGGTGATACCTCGCATGGTGGATTTTGGGGGTGTGACACCGAGGGGCATGAGTGATAGATCTATTGGGTGTTGCGAGCCCCGCCCATGAGCCCGCGGGTTGGACCATGAGGCGACTATGTCGTTTCCGCCGGATGGCCCGGTACGAAATACGCATAAAAGGATTGAGCCATTCCTACACCGTTGCACACATATTAATGGCCTTGCAAACCATTAATTGATATGTTTCCTTCTTGCTTTCATACCGGTTTACAAATACATACATACATACATACAGAAGTTTTGCAAGGTTATTCATGCACACATACAAAACACATGAACTCGCTCAACTTTTGTTGATGTTTTCAAACTACATGTATTTCAGGAAACTAATTATGGATCTGGCGGGCGTTGAAGGTTATCAAGTTGTGTCTTCAAATAAAAGATGTCATCCAGTGTCGAAGGGTTTGGATTGTGTATTTTATCCTGGATAAGATACATAGTTCAAAGCCTAGCTTTTAGTAGTGTCTTTTGTTAAGACCAGTATGGAACTTAAAACTCTGTTGTGTTGTATTTTAAACCTGAAGTCTTGGTTTGTGGTTAAACAACGATGGTTGTAATATTTTGAAACTTAATTGTGGATGAACATCATGGTTTTATCATATAGTTGTTTGCTATGGTTGAATGCAATGATATTAAGCAAGTCACACATAATCACGCTTCTGCAAAAGTCAGAGTGTGACACGATATGGTTCGGCATCGGTACGGTATTGACTGTAAAAGCAGGTAAATATCGGTACCGAAAACTTCAAAAGTAGGTACCGAATCGACATAAAAAATCTTTCGGTCCAGAAAATTCAGTATCAGTACCATTTGCTCATCCCTAGTGTGTAGTGTTGAGGTTCAATAGGAACCACAAAAAAGTTGAAAACTGGGAAACCATGCAAAAAAAACCATAAAATTTAGAAACCATGAAAACAAAACCCATAAAATGGATCTTGAATTGGATTTTCTTGACCCGTTTACCTTTTTTCGGATCCAATATAATCCTACCATTTCTCTTATAAACCCTACTCATTTCTTTAATCTGCCTCCATTTTTCTCTCTACAAACCCTAATCCATTATTTCCTTCTAAACTCTCCTCACCTCACAATGATTGTATCCCTCGGAAAGGTTTAACGAACCGAACATGTGAGGATATTTTGTTTTCATATTACGATTTTATTTTTGTGTTTCCTATTTTGCTTGCTATAGCGTTTGTTGGTACTTTCACGAGCCAAACTTTTATTCGCTTCTTCTAACAATAGTTATTACTATTATTCACACAAAAAAAAGAACCACCTAACACTAGTTATTACTTTACTATTATTCAAAAATAAAAATCAAATGGATCAACATCAAACACGACCTTAACAAGGCATAGAGTATAATGGGTTCGACACAAATACATATACAGGTGGGCTTAGGGCTAAAGAATTTTAATCTGTAAACCCGTCACGACTGACACACCTAAATACAAATACCATATTTCCACAAGCATGCACCATTTACATATAGTTGAATTTACCGAAATGCCCTTTAAGAGATATTAGTCACTGTTAGGATTACTATGCTTAACATCCTCCACATATTAAAAATCAAGTTGGCAGTTTAAATTCATTCAAGTGGATCACTAAGTCTCCGACGACTTTTTGAGTTGGAGAGATATTTATATTTAAATTTGCACCGTTTACTCATTCTTCAATCTCAAACACACAGCTGTTTTCAATCAGGTACCGTAACTCCTTCGCAATCTTTACATGTTAACATCTTTACGGTGGTCATTCTATATATTCCGCGCCTTATTTGTTACTTACTCGTCTTTCTGTACCAATGTGTGTTGATTGTTATATGAACCGATTATTTGTTACTGAATTCCGTATATATACGGTTATCAAAACTAATTATTTGTTACTGAATCTCTAAATTCTGTATGTATGCAAGTTGATAGTTATATGAACTGATTACTGAATCTCTCTAAATTTTGTAAGTATGCTACTTAATAGTTATATGAAGTGATTATTTGTTACTGTATCTTTTAAGTTCTGTATGTATCATCCCTCGAGAATCCCCGAAAATGTAACTTTTAAGACAAGCTGAAAATACACATTTCGTCTTTTATGTTAATACCAAGAGGGTGTTTGAGATTAAGTTTTGAAGTGATTATTTGATTATTGCGTTTGTAAAACTTAAATAATCTAAAAAAATGTTTGGATGAAAAAAGTGATTATCTGCCTCCAAAACGCAGTTTTGAAGAAGCATGTACCTACATGCTTTTTCACGCAAAATCTATTTTGAAAATGCATAATCTATTTTGAAAAGGCAACACCAAACACCACCTAAGTGGGGTTTGGGGTTATGTTTTGAAAGTAGATTATGCATTTTGAATAATCAGAATCAGATAATTAACTTAACTGTAACAAAACGTATTGTTGAAAATTTCGGTGGATTTCATTTACCTTTAAAATTGTTAGCCAACATCATTTACGTTTTAAAAACCTTGCCGGTTTGTCCTTCGTCACGAACCCGGTTAAAATTTTCAGTTAAATCTGGTCACATAAGAGTAGCTTAGTCTTCTTACCCACTACCGCGGCCGCCACTCTTTGAAAGGGTAAACCACCCACCATCACCACCCAAGATGTACCTGCTATATGAAAACTTAACAAATGTACCTAATTCACCTTAAATCTCTCCATATGCCGATCATATTTCCAAAATCATCTTTATCATCACATCATGGTTGATTCACCAAAATTCCCGACACCACCATTCATCATCTCCAACCACCGCACCACACCCACCTAACACCACCACCATCAACACTGTCGCCGTCAAACCCTTGCCCACATACTCATCAAGTCATAGCCCTCAAAACTGTTGGAAGAGGGTTAGATGTCCAGCCACCAAATCCGGTGGATTTCGATTCCGGCGAGAGAGAGAAGTGAATTCAGATCTAGTCTCACTGTCTCTCTCTATCTCCTCGTTTGATTACTATCTTTTTATCCTCCCCTCTTTTCTCGATCAAAGCCAGACGTGGGTATCGTGGAAGATTTGGTGTCGGTGGTTGGCGATAGTAGTGGATGGTGGTATTGGGGGAGAGAGAGGAGTGAGAAATAAAGAAAAGATAGGTTACGGATTTTTTATGTCTACTTTTTAAATAGATGGATTAAATTACTATTTTGTCCTCTTAATCATGAAAATAAACGGAGTTTATGGTAAATGATGAACTGTGCAACGTTTTAAAATATAAAGATGATTCTTGACATTTTTAAAGGTAAATGATATCCACTAAAATTTGACATAAATATAAAGGATGAAAAATGTAAATTACCGTCTATACGTATATAAGTGAGTTCTTTGCTAAACCAAAAAAAAAGTGGGGCACCGTGAATAAACTAAAAAACATTAAACAATCATCTTTACATAGTTTTTTTTATATGTAGAAGTAGGGGTGTTCAGAATTCGATTCGTATTCAAAAAATTTGAAATGATTCGAATTTGATTAATAAGGTTCGAATTCAAGTTTATTCGTATTCGAGTCCAGTAATCAAATTCGAATCGATACGAATTTATGATTTTCAATTCGGTTCGATTCGAAATTCGAATTCAATTTTTTTTAATATATGTATATACACAAACAAGTATATATACACACACATATAACTTAAACTTGGCCAAAGTATCAACTACATCCATAAGTGATAAGTTTATTATTCATAACATTACCAAATCTAATGACAAATAACCGATACTTCTTATTTCTAAATTTTTACCTAACTTAAATCGCTACTAGTAACTAACCTATCATTTAATTTTGATGTTTTGACATATTGATAGTTAATTAATTTTTGCAGATTACAATGTTTTGTGTTGAATATAATTAGTTTATAGTAAATTAAAAAAAATGAAAGTAAAATAATTTATTGTTTAGGGTGAAATTGAATTAAATCGAACTTATTCGAATTCGGTTCGAATTCGAGTTTCATATACAAATCGAATGGAATCGACAGGTCAACAAAAAAATCAAATAATTCAAAAATTTGTTATTCGATTTGATGAACACCCTTATGTAGAAGTCATTCAAATAAAAAAAAAATTGTAAACAATATTTTTTACCTTTTTAAAACTTTTCTTTTGTTTTTCAATTTTTTATTAAAACGGCTAATACATATGTTTATATATGTTATATGGAAAAGCTCCAAAAACTATTTGTAGAAATTATTTTTTTACATGCAAAAAGGAATTTGTGTAGTTTTTCTTAAATGGTTCCCCACTGAACCTCACATTGTATATATAAAACTTTGCCCTTGTAAGGCACCAAAACCGGGCACCCTACAATCTGGTCACTCACAGTACAATGGACACATCGACGCCAACACTTGGATCAAAGATCCTAACTCGATGACCCGACGCCACCTCAAACGTCACGACCCGTCACGAGTAACCCGCATCAAGCACCTCTAGAATCCTACATCACACCAAAAACCTGTAGGCATACGTATCATGTCTATAACCTCATCACCATACTATGTCCGTGGTTTAACCACGTACCTCCTACAATCATAAATTAAGGTAATGACTTGACACATTTACTTTTTTAGCCTTTCATTACTAAGGCACAACACATCACTAGGGTTTTCGATAGCTAAAGCCTTATTGCACCAACACCAATTCGACCACTTCGACTGAACATTGACCCTTAATGGTACTTCATACCACCCGCTAATCCAGTTGTTACACGTGTACAAGTCTATACAATCCAATCAACACAACACTCATCGGAAATTACCCTATATATTAAAAACAGAAGTTTATGAACAGTGTTATATGCCACGTGGCAGACAGTACACTATCAATAGGTGATGAGCAAATGGTATTGGGTACCCGTACCAGTATCAAATTTATCAAACCAGGTGTATTTTCGGTACCGGTTCCGCACCGATTTTTACCCTCAAATACCGGTGTCGTACCAGTACCGACCGGTACCGTACCAGGTATATTCGGTACCGGTACTGGTATTCACCGGTTTTTACACTCAAATACCGGTGTCGTACCAGTACCGACCGATACCGTACCAGGTATATTCGGTACCGGTCCCCACTTTTGGGAACCACGGTAACGGTATTTTCGGTACCGGTTGGTACCGAGCTCATCAAATCATGTAGCAACATAGCAATGCAAGTAATTGCACCGTTTAGATTAATTTTCATACACACAGTAAGTAAACTGTATTTCGTTTGACTGAGGTTTTATATACACAACAACTTATTTTGCTTTCTTTTTGTCTTTTTCTGTAATGAGTGAATTGTAGCTTGTAAAATTAACTTGTATATTTAGATTATTGATTAGCAAATCGTATCAAATCCTGTAATCAAACCGATATCGTATCAGTACCAAATTTACTATACCAAATCATTTTCGGTACCAATTTGGTACCCACCTTTTGGCGTTTTCAGAATCGTTACTTTGGGTTCGACACCGGTCTAGCACCATACCTGTATTTATTGATTTTTACCTTCAAATACCATGTCGTATTGTACCGAGCATTTTTGGTGTCGGCACCTAATTTCGATGATTTTCCGGATCGGTACTTTCGGTGCCGTTACCGGTACCGAGCTCATCCATATTTTAACGTGTTAGCACCGTAATAACTGAACTGAAAACAACCGAATTTCCAACGTGTAGGACGTGTGGGTCCTATTATTATATGTTAGGTTATTTAAAATCGTTTTTTAGGGCGGAGTGACTATCCTTACCACTTTATTTTTATTTATGTTTTAATATTCGATATCTGTTTGCTGACACGCGTTTTGCAGTCATTGAGTCCCGCCGCAACGCGCGGGCAGAAAATCAACTAGTTTAATAAATAATACATTCTTAAAACTGACCATTTAGTAAAAACACTTAAACGCATGTAAACACATGTATGCTAGCCCCAAAACATGTAAAAAGGGTGTTAGAACTTACCTGATGCTATTCGTGAAATGTCTACTGGAAGTCATCCCGCATCCTACAGATTAACTCGATTATCCCATAATCACCAACCAGACTACCCACAGTCACTGAGCTACAAGCTCGGGCTTAAAGCCTTCAGTTCATTACAAAATGCCCACCCAAATGCGTAAAAACAATCGAATATAACGTTACCTAAAAACGTCCCAAAACACCGACCCTGACAATTTCTTGAATCCCAAAATACTGCCCAACACTGAATGAAAACTCTAGCAAAGTTGTACATTCGAGTTCACAATGTTCTAAACCTATATGCACCACATACCGGAGTGCTAGCGGAGTAGAAAACCGAACTTGTCATAACTTGGCCATATGAACTCCATTTCAGACGCTCCACATATACACGAACTTGTCTCATTAGCCACTCAGAAATCATTGTCCAATTTAACCTGTTATCGCATGCAATCTCAATACCTTTACCAAGAAGGCATTTGTATGACCCACACCTAACAGCCACCCCGACGTCATAAGAACAGAGTTATCGAGGAGCTCATGCATAACCTGTTATATGTTCACCAACGTATACACTATGACTACTACTAAGATCGTTATCATCACATCTAGAATTTAACTCTCAACGTCCATCTGAAATGTCAGTCGTCTCTGGTTGTCTCTCAATCAAACAACTTTTGACTCCAAAAAAGAATTCAAGAATATACATCGACCAAGTCTTCCACATGAAGCTTCCTAAACGTCGCCATAATTATGCACAGATCCGCAGTTTCACTAAATCCTTCATGGTTATACAACTAACCACACTCGTAGGCAAAAGATACACCCCGCATCCATTTTTGTAACTCAAACTCGGACCACGTGTCCCATTGTCTAGGAGATGTGTACTCTTTCGGTACTTGTAAATCTTTGATGATTGATTAATGAAAGCGTTTCTTCTACACTTTCTATCTCGTTTTACGTCTTGATCAAATGCAATGTTTCCGTCATCAATTTAGAAGGTCACGGGGCTTTAATAGTGGTCACACTAGTATTCAACCTTTCACACAAAGTAATCACATCAATCAAGTAGAAAGTCTATCTACAAAACACAACACTTAAAACGTACCTCTTGGCTCGTGGCTACTCGTGGTGGCATTCGTTATTTTGGTACCACTCACAGTTTAAGTCTAGGCATTTAGGGATGCTCAGATCTCTTAAACTAGTGATCTGATACCAACTTGTAAGCCCCCTAAACCGGGCACCCTACAGTCAGGTCAACTCCTAGTGTACTATTAAAAGCTATGTATTTTTTTCTCAAAACACAAAACATAATTAAATTTAAAACAATACATTATAACCCAAAGAGTCATATATATATATATATATATATATATATATATATATATATATATATATATATATATATATATATATTCAATTCAAGCAATACATCCACTGTCATGATATATAAATTTGAAACAATACATCCACAGTCACGAGTAATCGTGTTCGCTAGCGAAGAGTATCACCGACCTGGCGTCCAATACCTGCAAAACAGTTTAAAAGACATGCAAAAGTTAGCTACGCTGAGTGACTTATAATAGTTAACTTTATACAATAAAGTATCAAAACACTTTATTTTAAACACAACTCTAGTTTATAAAGATTTTGTAATCATTTAAAAGGTATCTTAAACCCCAACCCGTTCAAGATGCACTACACCCAAGCCGAAAACCACCTATGTAGAGGTTTCCAACAAAACTGACCCATTACCAAGCTCAACCACTTCATACACATGACCCGCTTGTTTCCCGTACTTAGCACTTGTCGTTACAAATGACTACTCGTCTAGACCCGACTCATTACTACACAATGCAAACTCAAGTACTATTGACCCAAGAACTCAGATCACTAACAACTACATCATACGGCACTTTACTTGCCTCTTTCATCTAGCGCAAACACATAAAGCACATAGCGTGGGACCTATCGCTCAATGTTGTCATGTCACTAAGATAAGATCGAGCCTTTGTAACAACCTATCTCCACCTCGAAGGTAACAACCTGTCGCCACCCCAACTCATCAACTTGTCGCAACCACGAAGGTAACAACCATAGGGACATGTGGACACCACCGCTTGGATCGACGGTCCTAACTCGATGACCCTGATGCCACCTCGAAAGTAAAAACCCCATCAAGAGTAAATTACATCAAGAACCTTTAGGATGCTACATCACTCCAAAAACTTGTAGACACACACATCATGTCTATGACCAAATCATCATACTATGAACTGGATTAACCACGCACCACCTCCTACAATCATAAATAACATGCCCCTTTTACCACTAAGGACACAACTATTTACTCGCACATGTGCCCCCACTAACGCAATGCACCCAATACTCGCCTCGTGTTTGATTACCTTAAGGTAATGAGTCAAAGCATTTACCTTTTTAGCATTTCATCTCCAAGGCACAACACGTCACTAGGACCATCAACAGCAAAAGCCCTATTGCACCAACACAACTTCGACTGAACATTGATCCTTAGTGGTAGTTCGCCACACCCGCTAATCCAGTCATTACACGTGTACAAAAGGGGGTTAGAGCTCACCTGGTGCAAATGCTCCTCCTTTACGAAAGCTAATCATCATGCATCCATAAAACGTCCACCGGAAATCCTGTCATCTCATAATCACCAACCTAACTACCCAACCTCATCGAACTAAAAATTAAGGCTTAAATCGTTCGGTTCAATACAAAATGCCGGCCTGAACACGTAAAAACACGCAAATATGACCAGGGTCACAGCTCAAGAGGGGCCGGAGGCGCATGACCCCCCGAACTTTTTGCTCAGTAGTGTTATATATTGTTATATATGTAGTTTTCGTATAGAAATTTTTGGGTATATACGTTTTCGATCCCGTCTTCATTGTCATGCTTCGCCACTGAATATGACGTTACCAAAAACCTCCCCAGTCGACCCCACCAATATCCCGAATCCCAGAAATAGTGCCCAAAACTGAATGAAAAATCCATGAAAGTCATAAATTTGATTTCGCGACATTCTGAACCCATCTGCCCGCATACCGGAGTGAAGGTGCGAGTAGAAAACTGAACTTGTCATAACTTGGCCATACGAACTCCATTTCACGTGATCTACATATCTAGGAACTCATCCCAATCATCGCCATCGGCCGCCGCCACACCCACAACTACCAGAAGGTAGAACAGCCTCTAGTTCACTCTGTTTCGCGCGCCAAAAAACGTGTAGCCCAAAACCGACCCAAACGAAATCCGTTTTAGGCAATCAGGTTATCCACAGAACCGTCTAGACGTGCTCTATGCTCATCGCCAGTCGTACGGCACCGCTACAATGACCGAATCGCCAAAACACTTCTGAGTTCTGAAACCCTAGTATCTTATTTTGACTTGAAGCTGCCTGAAACAAACACATAATATATCCACGCGACCGCGTCAGCAAGCACATTCTAACAAGCACATAGGCCCCTCTATCCTCCTCTTTGTTTAACTTATTCCCAAAAGTTGCTAAATCCCTAGTCTTATCTTTCCTACTTAGGTGAAGAAACTTAGGTGGTGTTTGTTTTTTGGCCAGAAGCACTTCTGGCCACTTATGTCGGCGCCGCGCAGAGGTTTGGAGTCCGCAGCGTGTTTGTTTTCTCGCAGACCTTTCATTAAAAAAGGTCTGCAAGACCTCTTCACCACACAGACATGATTCCATGTCTTCTTGGAACCTCTTCTTGGCATACCTCTTCTTCCACCACCACCACCACCACACCCCTGCCACCACCTCCACCACCACATCCCTGCCACCACCTCCACCACCACCACCACCACCTCCGCCACCACATCCCTGCCCAAACCTCCACCACCACATCCCATCCCAAAAACCCCAAATCGAACAAAACCCTAAATCGAACAAAACCCCAAATCGAACAAAACCCCAAATCGAACAAAACCCTACCGTAGAGAGATAGAGAGAGAGAGATCGGTGGTGGTGCTTGAACCGAAACCCTAATCGAACAAAACCCCCAAATCGATGAGAGAGAGATACTGTAGAGACTATAGAGAGAGAGGGAGCGGCAGGAGACCATCATCATCATCGGAGATTAGTGATCGGTGGGTTTGCGGTGGTGCTTGGTGGTGGTGATGAAGGCATAAAGGAGAGAGATCGAGGGAGGTTTGTGTGTGAAAGTGTGTTTGTGTGTGTCTTCTAAGTGAGAAGATGTTTTTATAAAATAAAAAAAACAAACCCTCTTTTCCTTGCAGACTGCAGACCTTTGGTCCACCTCTTCTCCTGCAGATGTGGTCCGCAGACTGCAGACCTTTTCCCGCAGAAAAAACAAACAGCACCTTATAAAATGACTAAACCCGAAAGTTGGAGATGTTATAGCCCAGGGGCGGAACCAAGGGTATCATAGAGCGTCTTAAGCTAACAGGTGTTAAATACTAACCGAAAACATAGGGTATTTTTGTCAATTAAGAATTTAGTACCCAACCTTTTTACTTTGAAGAAACCACAGGGACTAACCCCGCAACTAACTCGGAGAGTTTTAAAACACAAATTTTATATTTTTCTCATTTTCTTTAACTAAGTTTTTTTATTTTTTAACTAAAAACTATAAAAAATGAGGACAAACCTAAGCACGCTAGTTTATAAAATCCAAAATGGTCAACATGAGTTATAAGAAAACTTCTTGAAACCATGGAATAAGTCACTTTTAATTCTAAGCCTTTTTACACATAATTCAATTTTAGTAAAAAACAAATTAAAGTTTATATTCATCAAGAACTAAATTCAACTTTATTAAAAAAGTTGCACATGTTGATCAAGATGAGGTTTAGTTTGAAGGTGGTCATCAAACAATAAAGCAAATATGAAGTTTATACACATAATACACCTATCCATTCATCACAATTTAGTTTGAACTAAATTTCTATGAAGTTTATCATATCTTTATTCTCATTCATTCATCACTTTATATCCATCAAGAACTAAATTCTCATGTGCATGGAGGTCACAAAAATTGGTTGGATGGTTCCACGGCACGATGTTGATGGTGGTTCCACGACACGGTGTTGGTGATGGTTCCACGGTACGGTGGTGGTACGGCATGATGATGCGACGGTGTTGGGTGGTGCAACAATTCGGTTGTGCGACGGTTAGATGCTACGCTGGGTTACGATTGGGTGGTGCGATGGTTCGATGGCAGGGCGGTCAGTGGCGAAGCTTGCCGGAGAAAACGGAGGGGGCTAAAACATATATACCCAAAAATTTCTATAGAATCGGGGGGGTAAAAACGTATATATCCAAAAATTTCTATACGAAAACTACATATATAACACTACTGAGCGAAAAATCCCGGGGGTCGGGCGACCCCCCCCCCCCCGCCCCCAAGAAGCTTCGCCCCTGAGGGCGGTGGTTCAACGATTAGGTGTTGGTGCGACAGTACTGAATGATCACAATGTGTGTTCATTTTTTATTTGATTAACTTTATTTTTCTCTTTTATTAAATAAGTTATGTCAACATGTTTGATTAAAATAAAAAATAAATGTCACCTAAGATAGTTTACCTCCCATTCAGGTTAATTATATAGGATTAACAAATAAAATAAACTTTAATGAGTTAATTAGAACAATTTTTTTTATGAGTGACCTAATTGAAACCCTCCTAAAACTTGGTTATCATTTTGTGAAATATTTTCGTTAATTTACTTGTAAGCTAATTAATGAAGTGGCTTCAAATTAGTTTTAAGATGTCAATTACGTATAATTATTTAAAAAATGGTTTACATACGTAATTAAAAAGATTTAATTAACCAATTAGAGAAAAAAGAAAAATTGTGTTTTATACATTACAATAGTTAGTTTTGTGGTTAGTCCCTGTGGTTTCTCCAAAGTTCAAGATTGGGTACTAAGTTCTCAGTTAGTTTTTAACGGTCGTTAGCCTTAAGCCTCTAGGATGTTACAAAATCAAAAGTTAAAACCTTAGATTGTTACTTTGAACTATTAGTACATGAGGTTGTTACTTTCCATAAACCACAGGGACTAAAGGTGTAATTAACTCTAAATAAAATTAGGTGTTAGTACCTAAAGGTGTTATATTGATAAAATAAAAAAATGGAACGGTATTTTAGTCATTATATTGATAAAATTAACTAATTTTGGTGTTAGTACCCAAATGTGTTACAAAATTGAAACCATAAAACCTAAACCTGTTAAAAAAAAAAGTTAGTACCCAAAGGTGAAACTAGCTATAAACCATATGGTCCATCTGTGTAATTAACTCTTTTAAGAAATATAACTAAAGAAGCATCCTTAAAAATAAAACAAAGAAATAAAAGAAGGTTTAATTAAAGCTAATAAATACTAACATAAATACATATGTTTGGAAGCTACACTGTGATTATGAGAATTTCGATATGGATAGGTCTTAATCAAGCACAAGCGTGATAAAATTGGATTTTAGGTTAGCGTTTAGTGTCTAATATTAGTTGTTATTGTGTATTTGATTGTATGAGTTAATGGTAAAAAAATTTACATTGTATGAATATACCGTAAAAAAAAATATTTGGGATACCCCTGAAGTTTTCTTCTAGATCCGCCACTGTTAGACCGTGGGGTATGGTGGGGCGGGGGTTGGGCTTGGGTTGGGGTATGAGTTGACACGTGGCTTGGGGGGGCAGACATGGGCTGACCCACATTCAACACGGTATGGTGGGGCGGGGGTTTGGGGCGTGGGTTTGGTGGGCTTCGCTGGGCTGACCCGCTGGGCTACTTGAATATTTTTTAAAACAACAAATTTAATTTTTTTAATATTTTTAAATAAAGAAAATTACAAAAAAAAATTCCTAACGTTTATATTTGTTTATTATCTCTTCCCTCAAACCAAAGATTAGTTGTAACTCATCACCCTCTAGGTGATCAATAGGCTGGGATCGAAATTTCAAATCATCCCGTTTTTGTTTCTGGGCATCTCTAGCGGCATCTCTAGCTTCTTTGCTCCTTCGTATTTCGGCCCTTTGTTGTTGGAATACGTTGAATGTATCCAACTTGCATGAAATGTCATCCAACTGATCGCTGTATATTCCCCTACGCGAGCCCGAACTCCCAGCTGAAGGCGATGCCGTACCAGATCTTGATTTTTGAGCACGCCTTTTTGCGACATCTCTTCCCTACTCAGGCCGGTTTGGGCTTGGCGAATCATCCAAAAGGTCCTCAAACTCTTGATCTTGTGCATCCGATTGGGCTTGGGACGAGACCCTTGACCTTTTGGAAGACGAGTTACCTTCGCTACCAATGGGGATATTCGCCCACTTTGGATGGAACTTACAAATCTCCCAACAATGCATGAAATGGAAGTCGGTCCCCACATTTGATTTGAATGTGACCAATGCATTTGTCACAATGTCGGCTTCGGTTTCACCACTTTTTGGGTTTTGCTTTGCTTTATTTAAAAAACCACTATATTTTGTAAGTTGCCCGCTAATCTCGCTCCACTTCGAGGATAAGTTATCGTTTTCACGATAAGGCTCCCCTCCCAATTCTTCATGGAATACTCTACTAACCGCTTCCCACAGGGCGGTTCGATGTTGAGAATTTCCTATTTTAATAAAAACAAAATTTAATATATTACAAAGTTATATAAAAAATAACCATTAATAAAAACAAAGTTTAAGAATACCTAAACTTCGATGTTGAGATTGTTGACACCAAGCCCTCGCCAATGCAACTTCTTCAGCAACGACCCATTTTTGTTATTTTCGTTTGACGGTTTCAAGTGCTTTATTCGCCTCGGTTTTTTTCTTATGACTTCTCTTTTTGATGGGTTTCGATGCGGAAGGAGCATCGTTGGGTGGTTGAGTTTCGGGGACGGTTTCGGTTTGTGAAAGGTCGATGGAGGTTGGTGAAAGGTTGATGTGCGATTGTGTAAACGGGGTAGGTATCGAATCGTCGGTGTGTGGGAAGTTAGTAAACACACGATTCCCGATATACAATGCATAACTCGCTTCAACGGGCATAGAAGAGTGTATGAAAAATGGACGAGGCATTGGACGATTGGGTGGTGGGCTAGGATTATTTTCTTGGAATGCATACGGGTTGTTCGGGTCATAAGCACGGTTATAAGGATGCATTTTTTCGTTTTGTAGAAGGAAAATTGAAGATGATTATTTTTGATTTAATGTGGTAAAAAATGGAAGAAAAATGTGAGTTTTATAGTGAAAAAAAAAATAAAAATTTAACATAGCTGTTGGCCAACGGCTATTTTGGTTTGGCCATTGACAGCCCGCCATGTCAGCTTGTCAAGACCGCCCCACGCCCGGCTTGAAACCCAAGCCCCAAGGGCCACGCCCCAACCCAAGCCCACCCGGGGTGGTGGCTTGGGCGTTTTCCCCCAACCCACGCCCAAACCCCCGCCCCATACCCCACAGCCTTATAGCCCCAGGGAGAGCGGCCCTGGGCAGCCACCCACCCTGACCCTCCTCCGGGCCAGCCCATCTATGCTTGTTGATTGTTATTTGAACTGATTATATGTTACTGAATCATCTAAATTTTGTATGTATGCTTGTTGATAGTTATCTGAACTGATTATTTGTTACTGACTCATCTGAATTTTGTATGTATGCTTGTTGATAGTTATCTGAACTAATTATTTGTTAATGAATCGTCTAAATTCTGTATCAGTGTATGCATGTCGATAGTTATCTGCAATGCGTATGAACTGATTAGCTGTTTGAATAAACTAGCTAGGTGCTAGTAGGGTTCGTAATCGGTACTGAATTTGTAAGAGTTGACTTGTGATTTTTGTGAGATTTTTGAGATGAGTGTGATAGTGTTTGATATATATCTGGAATGCCTATGAACAGATTTTCTGTTTGAATAAATTAGGTGATGGTAGCGATTTTAATCGGTGCTGAATGCGTAAGAGTAAACTTATGATTTTTGTACAGGATTTAGAGATGAGTGTGATAGGGTTTGATATTGGTAATGAGAGCTGTGTTATTGCCGCTGCAAAGCGTGGTGGTGTTGATGTGTTGTTGAATGATGAATCGAAGCATGAGATGCCTGCTGTGGTGTCATTTGGTAAGAAGCAAAGGTTTTTTGGGTCTGCAGGGGCTGCATTTGCTACTGCTAATCCGAAATCAACGATTTCTCAAATTAAGAGGTTGATTGGAAAGGTGTATAAGGAGGTTGAGGATGAGCTTAAGCTGCTACCGTTCGTGACTAGTGAGGGTCCTCGTGGTCGTATTTTGATCGACTTGGAGTACTTGAAAACCAGAAGGACTTTTACACCAGTGGAGATTTTGGGGATGTTGCTCAAACATTTAAAGCAGATAGCCGAGAAGAATCGTGAATCCAAAGTTGTGGACTGTGTTATTGGGATTCCTGCGTATTTTACAGACTTGCAAAGGCGCCTGTACCTTGATGCTGCACAGATTGCTGGTTTAAATCCTTTGAGGTTGATGCATGATGGTACTGCCATTGCATTAGGTTATGGTATGTACAAGACTGAATTCTCTAAAGCGGGACCAACGCATGTTATGTTTGTGGACATTGGGCACTGTGACACTCAGGTGACGGTTGCAGAGTTTGAACAAGCGAAAATGAAAATGCTGTCCCATTCTTTTGATCAGAACTTGGGAGGTAGAGATTTTGATGAAGTTTTATTCAAGCATTTCGCAGCACAATTCAATGAAAAATACAATCTTGATATTCATTCCAATACGCGTGCTTCTGCAAGGCTTAGAGCATCATGTGAGAAGGTGAAGAAAGTTCTCAGTGTCAATTCGGAAGCATCACTTAGTATCGACTGTCTGATTGGGGATACAGATGTGAGTGGAGTCATAACCAGAGAAAAGTTTGAGAATCTGTCATCCAAGTTGTTAGAAAGGGTTATTGTTCCTTGCTTGATGGCTTTAAATGACTCTGGCCTAAGTGTTGACAAACTATATGCTACTGAGCTTGTTGGTTCCGGGTCTCGTGTACCAGCTATAACCAGAACTTTAACTTCGTTTTTGGGGAAAGAACCAATGAGGACACTTAATGCTAGCGAATGTGTTGCCAGAGGATGTGCTCTTCGTTGTGCAATGCTTAGCCTCACAGTCAAAGTTCTTGACTATGAGGTCGTTCTCTAATGCTCTGCTTCGCAACTCTCTTTGTTTTAATATGTATATATTAAGTTGTTAAAGACTTATGTTGTGTTTTCTTATTGATTGCAGATTCAGGAGTCATTTCCATACAACATAGTAACGGCTTCACCACAAGGAGAATGGATGGTCTTTCCAAAAGGCAGTCCATTTCCAAACCAGAATATATTTACGCAGAAAACAAAACCTCCATTTAATCTTAAAATCGCATACAACTTCCCTGCAGGAATATCACATATAGTTGGTCATTTCGGGGTAAAATCCTCATATCTGTGTGCTTGTTCATGTTATAATATTGCATGTCTTCAGGCATTTGTGCTTACACTTGCTTTACTTAGCCCAATCTTACCTTGATATAATTAGTTAAATGTTCTTCCAGTTCGGTCCGTCTGAATCCTCTGATGCAGAAAAGGTGCAAGTCAAGTTTAAAGTGGAGCTTAACTTCAATGGAATTGTTGAAATAAATTCTGCGACGGTAAGCACTGCTTATCATTTATTACACCAATGTTGAACATAAGTTAATTAAAAGCACCATGATATTATCCTTAATTGTGTTTGTGGCTTCAGATCCTAGAAGATAAAAGCAATAAAGTATGGAAGACGATAATGAAGTACAGCAGGCAAATGTTGAATCTTCCAACTTATGGGAATGTAGACGTGTCCGGCAGTCAAATGTTGAATCTTCCAACTTATGGGAATGTAGACGTTGGGAATGTAGACGTGTCCGGCAGTCAAATGTTGAATCTTTCAACTTATGGGAATGTAGACGTTGGGAATGTAGACGTGTCCGGCAGTCAAATGTTGAATCTTCCAACTTATGGGAATGTAGACGTTGGGAATGTAGACGTTGGGAATGTAGACGTGTCCGGCAGTCAAATGTTGAATCTTTCAACTTATGGGAATGCAGACGTGTCCGGCCGTCAAATGTTGAATCTTCCAACTTATGGGAATGTAGACGTGTCCAGCAGTCAAATGTTGAATCTTCCAGCTTATGGGAATGTAGACATGTCCTGCAGTCAAATGTTGAATCTTCCAACTTATGGGAATCTAGACGTCTCAACAACAAATGATGAGCTAATTAAAGCTATACAGAAAGAAAATAAGTTGACAGAACAAGATATTAAGGTGGAGGAAACTAAGGACCAAAGAAACACCCTCGAGTCTTTTGTCTATGACACTCGTAGCAAGGTACTTTATTTATCAGAATAACCACATAAGTTGCAATTTGATTCCTTGGATTGCATATGGATTGACAGAATTTGTGTGATTTAGCTTTCTGATGCATACCGGAGCATTGCCACAAATCAAGAGAAGGAGCTACTCACCAACAATCTGCAAGTTACCGAAGACTGGCTGTATGAAGACAGTGATGATGAATCTGAACAAGACTATGCTGGAAAACTCAAATATCTCAAAAAGGTGGGTTTAGGATCAAATACAAAGGCTCCTAAAAATAAACCCACTACTACTAAAAAAAAAAAAAAAAAAACCATACACCCACCACCACCCAAAAGCCTAAACCCCCCACCCCCACCCTCACCCACCAAAAAATAAAAATTTTGTGACGAAAAGTAGCAATTTTAAAAAAAAAAAAAAGTGTGTGTTTTTTAGATTTTAGCATTTAGTTGTGGGGTTTAGCTTTATGGTTTAGTTTCTAGCATTTAGTTTGGGTGGGTGTGTGTGTGTGTGGGGGGGGGGGGGTTAGGTTTTTTCGGGGGGGTTTTTGGTGAGGTATAGTTTTTTTTAGGTTCTTGGACACTTATCACTCTATAATGCATTCTTACACTTCTTATTTTTAGGAGCATTTGTAGAATAAGTTAACCCCAAAAAGGTGTTTATGAAAATTCTACTTTTAAGCTATTAATCTCCTTGTGTAACATCATGCATGCACACGTCTAATATCGTTTGTTTTTGTAGTTATTAGTACCGATTGAAAATAGATACAAGGAAAACAATGCTATAGCGAAAGCAATACAAACTCTGGAAACTTGCATTGCAAAATATCGTTCGCGTGCTGATTCACTGCCAACTGACAAGGAAGATAAAGTACAGTCTAGTCCTTGTGTTTTTACGTTACCATCTAATAAAAATTTTGATTACCCCCACACCCCATATAACCAAAATGTTTTTTTTTATGATGTTGAATTTGAATTGTAGTAACGTTGTTTATTCTGTCATCTGTCATCACAACTAGTTGTGGAATTGTTGTTACAAAAACTTTTATACAAGGGATATAATACAATGCAATCAAAGGGGATGTTTAAGTATAAGTTGTGTTATTAGCCTTCTGCTGTCAAAGTAACTCACAGTCTTCCTCACAGATCAAAGATGTATGTACTAAAAATGAGCAGTGGCTTAATGATCTCCTTCAGAAGAAGCAATTACCTCGAAAGACCTTGTTAAATGGCATCAATCGGGCTACAAAAAATTTCGAGAGGTTAGTTTTAATAGAATCTTTTTTTATTTAGGATTGACTATATGATATCAAATAAATATAACTGAATCATCTACCTACAGCTCAAATAAAATTTCGGTTGAACAAAAACATGATTAGCTTGAATAGGAATTTAACCTAATCTCAGTAAAGGTTTATGAAATCTAGTAAAAAAGAATTTCATGAAAAAGTTATCTTTTGTCATTTTCACCATCCTATGCAATAAGAATTGTGTGAACTGCTTTTAGTTGATAATTATTTTTTTAGATAAACTCACAGGCCCACCAGTACTCTGCTAACCGGTGGGACTAGATAAAAAGTGACGTGCACTAGGAGGTGGTCTTTTTGGGGTTAAAGGAGAAACTTGTGGAAGCTGGATTTGTTTGCTGATAACTTGTGTCTTCAAAATCTGCAAATCGTCTGTTTTCACATTACTTTCTTCTTATGCTGTCGTCCTTTTTTCAGGGAATGCCAAAGCATAATCAGCTCCAAATCTTCATCCTCAGGGCATGAGAAACCTGTGGACATCGAAAATGCTATGGCAAAAGCAGCAAAACCTCTGCAAGCTTGTATTGCAAACTGTTATTCACTTGCCGAGCCAATGCCAGATGACAAGAAAGAACAGGTATAAATTAGCTCTTTTGTTCATTCGCTACTACTCAAGGCACAAAAATGATTACTCCCTATATCCATAAAACCAAATTGGTCTGTTTTCTTGATGTTTAATTTGTATTGTATTCAGTTTTTTTCATCCAGTCTTCTTTAATCACGCTATTTGTGGGGCTGTTGTTACTAAAACCTTCATATGAGGGATAAATACATGCATTTTTAAGATATAAGTTATCCTCTGTCAAAGGAACTCATGCTTTCTTGCACATTATGGATGTATGTAAAAAGGCTGAGAAGTGGCTTAACGATAACACCCGAAATCATGCATCTCCAGAGACCTTGTCAACCAACATCACTCGTGTGTGTGTGTGTGTGGGGGGGGGGGGGGGGGGTTGTTTAGGTTTTGGGTGGTGGTGTATAGGGTTTAGGTTTTAGGTTCTTGGACACTTGTCACTCTATAATGCCTTCTTACACTTCTTATTTTTAGGAGACTTTGTAGAATAACTTAACCCCAAAAAGGTGTTTATGAAAATTCTACTTTTAAGCTATTAATCTCCTTGTGTAACATCATGCATGCACACGTCTAATATCGTTTGTTTTTGTAGTTATTAGAACCGATTGAAAATAGATACATGGAAAAACATGCTGTAGAGAAAGCAATACAAACTCTGAAAACTTGCATTGCAAAATATCGTTCGCGTGCTGATTCAACGCCAACTGACAAGGAAGATAAAGTACAGTCTAGTCCTTTTGATTTTGCGTTACCATCTAATAAAAAATTTGATTACCCCCACACCCCATATAACCAAATTGTGTTTTTTATGATGTTGAATTTGAATTGTAGTAACGTTGTTTATTCTGTTATCTTTCATCACAACTAGTTGTGGAATTGTTGTTACAAAAACTTTTATACAAGGGATATAATACAATGCAATCAAAGGGGATGTTTAAGTATAAGTTGTGTTATTAGCCTTCTGCTGTCAACGTAACTCACACTCTTCCTCACAGATCAAAGATGTATGTACTGAAACTGAGCAGTGGCTTATTGATCTCCTTCCCAAGCAATTACCTCCAAAGACCTTGTTAAATGACATCAATCGGGCTACAGAAACTGTCGAGAGGTTAGTTTTAATAGAATCTTTTTTCATTTAGGATTGACTATATGATATCAAATAAATATAATTAAAATCATCTACGTACAGCTCAAATAAATTTTTGGTTGAACATAAACATAATTAGCTTGAATAGGAATTTAACCTAATCTCAGTAAGGTTTATGAAATCTAGTAAAAAGAATTTCATGAAAAAGTTATCTTTTGTCATTTTCACCATCCTATTCAATAAGAATTGTGCGAACTGCTTTTAGTTGATAATTATTTTTTAGATAAACTCACAGGCCCACCAGTTTTCTGCTAACCGGTGGGACTAGATAAAAAGTAGTTTGCACTAGGAGGTGGCCTTTTTGGGATTAAAAGAGAAACCTGTGGAAGCTGGATTTGTTTGCTGATAACTTGTGTCTTCAAAATCTGCAAATCGTCTGTTTTCACATTACTTTCTTCTTATGCTGTCGTCCTTTTTTCAGGAAATGCCAAAGCATAATCAGCTCCAAATCTTCATCCTCAGGGCATGAGAAACCTGTGGACTCCGAAAATGCTATGGCAAAAGCAGCAAAACCTCTGCAAGCTTGTATTGCAAACTATTATTCACTTGCCGAGCCACTGCCAGATAACGAGAAAAAACAGGTATAATTTAGCTCTTTTGTTCATTCGCTACTACTCAAGGCACAAAAATGATTACTTCCTACATCCATAAAACCAAATTGGTCTGTTTTCTTGATGTTTAATTTGTATTGTATTCAGTTTTTTTCATCCAATCGTCTTTAATCACGCTATTTGTGGGGCTGTTGTTACTAAAACCTTCATATAAGGGATAAATACATGCATTTTTAAGATATCAGTTATCCTCTGTCAAAGGAACTCACGCTTTCTTGCAGATTATGGATGTATGTAAAAAGGCTGAGAAGTGGCTTAACGATAATACCCGAAATCATGCACCTCCAGAGACCTTGTCAACCCACATCAGTCGCTATATAAAAAAAGTTGAGAGGTTAGTTTTAATAGACTATTTTTAACTTGTGTCTTTATAAACTGCAATCATCAGCTTTTCACATTATGGTTCTACTTATAATGTCGTTTTCTTCAGAAACTGCAACAAAATAATCGAGGACGCATACCAAAGGGAGCCTGTGGACTTGGACCCAAAGGACCAGCCCGTGGACTCTGCTCAGATCAAACCCATGGACATAGTCTACACTGATCAACCTGCTGAGTCGGACCAAAGGGATGAACCAATGGATACGACCGAAGGGACATACATAATGACAGTCAAGTCCATAAATAAATCTTCTTAGGTTGGAGTCAAACACACAATATTCAGGTTTCTTTCCCAGCTGCTAAGTTTACCTATTTAGCTATGATCTATGCTACATAATGCTTTCATGATCTTTAATATTTGTTTTGAAAACTTAACGCTATACCATTACTCCGCAAGTATTCTGTAATTATGATAATTTTGAACCTTTGTATGTATTTTGGCTTGGGTAAAACATGCAATGGGAACTTTGGTATTTCTTTCATTATCTTTAATCAACTCAATTGGCATATTCGGAAATTTCTCATGATTATTGGAAACATTATCACACAAAATACAAAATACGAATCAGTCATTGATGCGCATGAATGATTGTATCCGAATTCAAATGATGAATCAGTTGACTAATTGGGATACTGACTTTGACTTCTTTTCATTCCTTTAAAAGAGTTTCTTTGTTTGCTTCCCATTAATCCAAACGTTTGTCAGTTTTTCCACCTGGTTTTTACCATATTGCCTATTAAGATACAACGATTAGTATGCCAGTATTTGAAAATACTGAATGATAATCATGTGCTTTATAAATGCTACCGAGGGGGGAGGGGGATGCCTACTATGTAATAGCATCTGATGTTCACGTATGCCACATAAGCTTGCCATCTACACCTGACAGCCATGCCTTTAATTCATCCATCTTGCCAATAATCATAGGTTGACATAGATGCATGACCATGTACGTATATGTTGGACGGCAGAATCATATGCAGCGGAAGGTTTTATAGAAATCATAGACATGATTATGTAAAGTGATTATGCAGAAAATAGGAACAATGCAAGATGTGCAGACACGAACAGATTTTGTGGACAATTTCGGTTTAAAAGAAACTGTCTTGATAACCGGAATAGTTTGCCGGCAATCAACTATATAAACCACTGTTTTGGCGGTTAATTTGGGCGGGTAACTTCACCGGCAGTTAAGTTTAAAAGTTAACCCGCTTATCATCCTAATTACATATCATAATTACATATATGTTCGAATAAATATAAACATATCTAAAGTTTAATGATAATACTTCTAACACAACCCCCTTAAACTTTGGTTATGTTTGAAGCTTGTTGCATAACACTCTGATTTGCATCCTCAACGGCTTTCTTCATGTGGTTGAAGTTGAATCGCTTCCTTTTCTTGTGTAGATTCCAGTCGTCTTCCCATCCGTTCCCAGCAAATAGAGCATATTGAGTCGAATCAGCATCATCACGAACATCAGTTGCACTCTTCATCCTTCTGTGGCAGCCTTGAGAGGGACCAGCTTCGTCATTCACCACTTCCTTAACCTGTACCTTTTCTTGCACCGATTTAAATTTGTAGTAATATTCAAAAACGTCAAGATACATGGCATATATTATCCTCATGTAATCTCCATCTTGGTCCTAAGTCTTTCGGTATAATCGGCCATATGTTCTCAGTGGTAACATCACGGTAGCCGCGTCTCTCCCTACCAACACATATAGACTTAACAGATCAATCCTTCTCTTATTCGGAGAATATGGAGGGACTGGTCTCGATGTTATTCCCATGTAATCATTCAGAAACCATCGCACCATCTCTTCAAACTTCTTTTCGTGATCATACTTGTACTTGAATACATAATCTCGGTCATCAAGCATGTTTAGTAAAGCTTTGCAATCAGCAAAGCCATGGAATTCTAATGCCTTTAAGATCATCAGATTCCAGTCATTCTCATCTTCATTCGAAACATTTAATGTTTCGAAATAAGAATTCAAGTAATCATCTTTGAATTTATCATCTAGAGTGCACAGATCTTGCAACCTTCTTTTCTCACTTAAACCCAATTCTTCCTCTTTCATTAATCCACTCACTTCGTTTATTGAATTCACCACCGGAGATGAAAACATGGGAAATATTTTACACGTATCGCCGGATTTTCTGACCGTAAAACCTTGAAGTGTTAATTGATCAAGGCTAAGAACATTCCGGTCGATATCCGGTGAATAGAAAACACTGTGGATTCGCAGTGTATCATTCCCATCTTTCATTTCCACCGATCCCACCCCTCTTATAAATAGAAAATTATTCATTCCAGATCTGGTTTCTACACCCATCATATGTTTCACTCTTTTGAAAACATTGAGATTACCCGTAAAATGATGATTGAACGTCAGATTTACGTACAAGATGTCTGCCCATTGTCCACCCTCAGTGCCGGTGACAATCGTCTCATTCTGGTAATGTACATATTCTTCCTGTCTTCTAATCCCGGTGTTGATGGCCTGGTTTAACAATTGCGTCGCTTCGTCATTTTCTTTGGCCTTGCAATTGTAAATTTGGTGACCCGGTAAGTGGCAGTAATAGCAAAGTCTCATGCGAGGAATTCGCCTGTCTTTCTCATTTTTCTCGTCAGTGCAGTGTTGGCATGGTAGGGTGGTTGATTTTGGTTTGATTTCTGCACGATTTCCTGAAGTGGCTCTGATACCACTATGTTGGACGGCAGAATCATATGCAGCGGAAGGTTTTACAGAAATCATAGACATGATTATGTAAAGTGATTATGCAGAAAATAGGAACAATGCAAGATGTGCAGACACGAACAGATTTTGTGGACAATTTCGGTTTAAAAGAAACTGTATTGATAACCGGAATAGTTTGCTGGCAATCAACTATATAAACCACTATTTTGGCGGTTAATTTGGGCGGGTAACTGCACCGGCAGTTAAGTTTAAAAGTTAACCCGCTTATCATCCTAATTACATATCATAATTACATATATGTTCGAATAAATATAAACATATCTAAAGTTTAATAATAATACTTCTAACAGTATATACCTGATAAAAGGGTTGTATGCCATTAAGAATGATGGTGATGGCCAATAGGGGGCAGAGATCAGAGACTGCATTTGCAATAGTTTTTGTTTCCATAGATAGATGCTAGTTTATAGGAGTGATTGTTGTACTAGCTTTCCTATATATTTCCTTGTACTCTCACGCTCTCTACCAAACCCTAGCCGTTATCTTTTTTTTTTTCATCAATCGGCCTTGGTCGATCTTGTTATCTAGCAACCTTCTTCCATCCTTCCTTGTGTTTCAACACTCGAGATGAGATCCAAAGAAGACACTTCTGCCCCCAAACCACAACCTGCACTTCACCCTGTTTACACTATGACGAACATCCAACACAAAATTCGTGTGTTAGATGGCACTAAGGTGTCTTATTTGTCATGGGTTAAGCTCTTTCACCTTCATGCCCGTGGATACGAGATCTTGCAACACATAGATGGTACAAGACCCCTTGCTAAAGACGATCTGACCTATGAAGCATGGATCCGACCTATCAGACGAACTCCTAGTTCGGGTTCTGCGTTCAGAATCATGATGCGTGGTTCCGCATCAAGAATATCTTTCACAACAACAAGGGAGCACGCACTGCAGCCCTTGAACATGAATTCACAACAACAAGAATATCCTTTGATTTACTCTCAAAGGCTCAAATAAATAGCCGATCAACTGTCTGATGTTTTGATAGTCCGGTGAGTGGACAACGTTCTTCAGTTGGTGCGTGGGTTACCGGCTGAATACGATGCCATTGCCTCGTATGTTAATCAGACAGTGCCTTCATGGGAAGAAGCATGTTCCATGGTGCAACTGGAACAACAACGCCAAACTGCAAGAGAAATACGTGACACCAGTAATCCCATTGCTGTTGCTTCTCAAGCTGACCCACCTTCTGACCGTCGACCACCTGTCAATCAGAATCGTGGTAGAAACAGACCCCCTGCTCGTCGCTCAAATGGACCAGCTAACAACAGGCCCAATGGTAATCGTGGCCCATCAACAGGTCAGCGGGCCCGTAGACCTTGGCCCAACTAGCATGAGAATCAACAGGTCTGGTCCAACGAGAACTGGTCTAGACTATATTACTGGGCTGGCCCATAGACCTAGCCTGCTCCCTGGTCTGTTCCAACCTGCCCCTACCCAACCCAACCGGGTTGGGCCGCTCCATGGACACCCAGGCGCAACTCCTCTGGCCCATCATCCCAGCAAGGTACTTCCTCTCAGCCCCTCAAGCCCATTTGGCCGAGTATTCTGATGTTGATGCACTGGAACCTACTGTACTTGGAGAAGCTCTACACTCCATGGCTTTAGACCCAAATCAGGCTGACCCGCAATGGATTATGGACAACGGGGCGTCCAACCACCTAACTGCAGACGAAGGTATGATATCAGCTCCCTCTCGTGTTACTAAAAGTAAATCTATATTTGATGGAAATGGTACTAGCTTACCGGTTCTTGGATCTGGCCATACCACCTTCCCTAACCTGCCTAAACCCTTTCAACTAAAAAATATTCTTCATACACCAAATGTAATTAAGAACCTTATTTCTGTACGCCAAATTACCTCTGACAATTGGGTTTTAGTGGAATTTGATCCATTGGGTTTTATTATGAAAAATTTTCAGGAATGGAAGATCCCGAGCAGGCATGATAGCACAAGTCACCGCTATCCATTCACAAGTCCTCACACGACATCTGCTTTAGTCGTGTCATCTCAGTCCAATTTCTGGCATGATCGCCTCGTACATCCGGGCACTCCTGTCATGGAATCTTTATCTTCTCGTCAATTTATTTCGTGTAATAAACAAAGTATTTCATCTTTTTGTTCATTGTGTCATGTTGCTAAGATTAAAAGATTGTTGTTTTCGTTATCTACTTCTTGTACTTTGTTCCATTTGACATAATCCATTGTGACTTGTGGACATCACCTATCCAATGAAAAAAACGAGTATAAATATTAGATGATTTTAATTGATGATTTTACCCAATATACTTGGATTTACCTCCTAAAATTCAAATCTGACACCTTTCACAAATTTAAACAATTTCATGCCTACATTAAAACTCAATTTAACCTTATTATAAAATCTTTTCAATGCGATAATGGATGTGAATTTGATAACCATCAGTTCCACTAGTTTGCTAACACAAATGGTCTTCAATTTCGATTCTCTTGCCCCCATACGTCCCAACAAAATGGGAAAGCGGAACACATGATCCGACGTATTTAGATCATGCTATCCCTACTCACACATGCTTCACTTTCCCCATCTTTATGGGTCGAAGCTCTTCCCACCGCCGTTTACCTCCACAACATCTTGCCCTCAAAACCTAGACTTCTGCACCCCAACATCCGTCTTATACATCCGTCACCCTTCCTATGACCATCTACGAGTCTTTGGTCGCGTGTTACCCCAACCTCACCCCTACCCGTCCGCACAAACTCGCCCCTCGTTCCATACCATATGTATTCCTTGGATACCCTCTTGACCATCGTGGCTATTGATGCCTTGACCTCTCAACGGGTAAAGTCATCATTACCCGTCATGTTACATTTGATGAACTAACTTTTCCTCTTGCCCACACTAAAAACCCAAAACCTTTTGATTATAGCTTCTTGGATACCGAACCTTCCCCACTCATTTTCCATCAGCCTTTAACCCCATCCTCTATCCTAAATAACACCACAACACACCCATCATCTATTCCACCAAATACTAGGGACTCCCAACAACCTACCCTTTTAACCTATTCCCACCGTACCCGACAACCACCTGACCAAACCACGAACCCCAACCCTTCTGCCCAGCTAACAACACCAAACCTACCCACAGACTCCCACAGCTCACGGCCCTCATCCACTTCTTCCACCATTCCTATTCCGCCACAACCTCCCACTCATCCAATGACCACTCGGTCCAAAAGTGGTTTCCTTAAAAACAACCGGCCCCTAAACCTTCATACAAGTTCTAACCCTACCATTTCACCTTTACCCAAATCCCATATTATGTGTCACACCCCGACCACGTAGAACATACAAAACGTGGCGGAAACATCGGGGAGTGTTGTAACAGAATTAATTGTGTCAAATCCATGGTAATTGAAGTTTCGTTTTATTGATTAAAAGTGTTACAAAGTCTTATCAAACAAGGAAATACAACATAATTAACTAGTCTTGCATCTTTTATTGTCACTAAAGCCCAAGTCTGCCTATGTGTATCTTGATCATCTTATGCAACAGCTCCTGAAAAACACATGTGAAAATAGGTACGTCAGCATAAAAATGCCTGTGAGATACATAGGTTTTGTGAAAATGAGATTCATGACTTATGTTTAAGAAAATGTTTAGTCATGAACCTTTTTAGTTTGTTTTGTTTTGTAAATCGTTTAAAATGCAACAAGATCAGATGATATGTATAAATAAGAGAATATGGTATGGTTAAATGAATAACCATTTTAAAATGAGTTTGTAAAAGATAAGTTGTTTGTAAATCAATGTCTTGTGAAAAGTATGTTTATTTGTATAAAATGTTATATGTATCAAACTGAAATGATTCAAATAACGCTACGATATGTAATACCATACAAACACTTATATATAGGAAGTACCAGCGGCGTATCCACCATGCTTGTATCATATTACACACGCATCGTTACTTAATCACTTAATCAAACCAAACCAACAATGTAATAAGTCTATGTTTAAACCAATAGTCAAAAGTCCTTGTATAAACCATGTCAAATGTTTATAGTCCAAAAGTAGTCAAGTAATGTATAACCAAAATGATATGTATGGTAAGTAAAATTTAGACTACTTAAACCATAAGTAAAAATGTACAAAACAAAGTATTGAAGTAAAACTTGGTTTAAATCAAAGTTATGTTTTGTAAGATATATGCATGCTATACTGAATATGAACATTTATGCGGTATTGTGAAAATTCATACATCCAAGCCTTGAGACAGACGGATAACTATGTAAAAGTGAGTTATCAAGAGAATATGTATTCGGATTCGGTCATTTCTTTCATCCCCTTTCCCTGGGATGTCCGAAACGGGATTTGTCAAGTCCTATGGTACCACTACCTACTAACGAACGACATGATCGGTGTTAATGAATGTATAGTATAGTTTAAACAAACCAAATGTCATCCCAAAATGTAAGCATGTTTTATGAAGATAATGTACCTAGTATGCTAGAGTAAACATACAGGGTAGAGCTGTAAAACAATGTGTCCATATGTTACTGGAACATATGCAACAGAGATGCAATGTAAAATGATGTACTAAGTATGCTAAGTTAACATACAAAGTAGAAAAGTCATGTAAATCAATGTGCTAGCATGCTATCAGTCAACATACATAGCAGAAATGTAATGTAAATCATGTACTAATAGTGTACTACTGAACATAACAAGTATATGATGTGAAAACAGGAAAGCAGGAAAGTAACAAGTAGGCACATGTGTTTCACCCCAAAACAGTTTGGAAAACAGTAAAAGAGGGGTCTATGTACTCACTTGAGATTGCTCAGAAGTCCTTGAGTAACAACCAAACAATGCTAGAGATCGCGGATATCAAACGACACCTAATATAGGTAACTATGTTAATTAACCGGACCTAGATCGGAAGATTGGGTAGCATTAGGGTTTGTAAACCAAACGAGTGTAGAGACTCGTGTCATTTGGTTTAACAAAGCCTACATACTAAATGAAACTTAACCTGAGTGATTTCGACCCATTACGACCCGTTTAGGTAGCTTATGCTACTTTAACGCGTCGTTCGCGTGAAACGCGTTCGGACCGCCTAACTAGCCCTATGACAAGTGTTATATGCCTAAACATATTCCATAATCAGTTATGTGACAAAGGTTTAGGTTACATATGCTTAATTACCAATTATACATGAAAAGGGTATTATGGTAATTTACCTAAGGCATATAAACTACCTATCATACGACTACTTAAACGATGCGACCATAGGGTATAACCTCGGAAGGTTATTCCCTACCTACTATGGTCACCTAATGTGTTTGGTCGGATCCTAATGATCGACCAAATGGGTCGGGTTCGAGGTATAAGCGATTCATCAGATCGCTTACCCTACGACCCTAGACAACGTGGTAATCAGTAGGCATAGTCCCAAGGGACTATAACCAACGTGATTACACTCACGTTGCGAAGTTCAAACGAACTTCGCATTGACCATTACTGGTCAACGCTGAAAGTCAAACAAAGTTTGACTTTCTGACTCGAAAAGCAAAAAAAATAAGGAAAAGAACCAAAGAATACTTACGAAGGGTCCCCGAATGCTAATCTCGATCCAAGAATCTCAGGTATGAAACAATGGTTTCAACTTAGAGTTCCTAAGATCAAGATTCTAGTGATTTTAGCAATGGGGGTGAATGGGTATTTATAGGAATACCCGAACCGTTAAGATCGTTTCATGGAAAACGTGCCTTAATCCCATCCGTACATGTGTTGCAAAGTTATGGTGCTTAAATTCCATCCATACATGTGTTGCAAAGTTATGGTGTTTAGGTGCTTAAATTCCATCCATACATGTGTTGCAAAGTTATGGTGTCTAAATTCCATCCTTATCCGCTGACTAGGCATGTTAGAATGTGTGGTTGTGAATTAAACAGCTGTTTATACATCGAATCTGGTCCCGAAAGTGCAAAACGATCCAAATGACGCGACGCATGGATTTTTCTTAAGGCGAACACTAAAGTATAATATAGTCATGCTTACATAAATTTTTGGATGTCCAGATGTATTCAGAACGTAAGTTATGCGCGAAAATGCAAACTTGTGCACTTTTTGACACTTTTAGTCCCTGAATGACACAAAAGTTTATTTTAGCACACCAAACACCTCAAAGCCTATTTCTAAGCTATGTAAAGGATATTTATGGTATGTTTAACTTATGGTCATGTTTCGGAATGTCTGTTACAGTTCAAATTGGCATACTTTCGCAGTTTGTCAAATTTAGTCCCTGTAAGCCATTTAACTTGATTTCGGCATACCAAACCTTCCAAAACTTATTTCTAAGTTATGTAAAGGTTATTTAAGGCATGTTAAGCCTATGTCACTATTCCGGAGTGTTTGTTGCATTAAACTGGTTATATTTACGCATCGGTGCGCGTATAACCTTCCAGAAAGCGATTTAGAGTTTGGAATTGAAGTAAAATTGACATGTGCAAATGATACACATAATTTTACAAATCCCAAGTATGAAATATAATATTTCATTGGTTCGGTATTTGTTTGATGGCCGCGAAGGCACAGGTGTTACAGTCTCCCCTACTTTAGGAAATTTCGTCCCGAAATTTATTTAGAGGAAACTTGTGAGAGTTTAAAACATAAAGTTGAAAAGATCAAACAACATTGGTTAGGGTTCTGAACTTCTAGTAATCTTTAATAACATCATGATTGCAATGTAAGAGGGATACTTATATACAAGTATATGAAGCGTCATTGGTGCGTCCACCGTACCTCCATTACATCGTTCTCATTTCGTTATTGTTGTCACTATCGGTTCTTACACATAATAAACCTTACTGGGTTTCTGTGCACTAAATTTCATAATTATGTACGCGTCCATAATCAGACAATTCCTTGCACAGTTTACGCAGTCTATTTTATAATGTGTAGGGGAAAACCAAATGAACAATCCTGTGATGAGTGTAACTAGACCGCCATAGAGTCCTTTTAATTAAATCAATAAATGATCTAAATAGACTATCAAGGAGTCTGTTCAGCTACATCACTAGATGTCGTTCTTTAACCAAATTGTTAATCAATCTTTTTGATTAGACCACTAAGAGGGTCTCTTATGAATCATGGAGCGGTACTTATAAAATCCAAGGGTCTTAACTATTACATAGAAGCCCATTTAAGGATTAAAGGTAGTACCTTTTGAATATCCTGCTACGAATCCCTCATATGAAGATATGAAAGATCCTGCGAGGATTTTGATAACGAATATCCAGAGTATTAGAAACACAAAAAATGCATAAAAGAAAACATAAGATGAATAAACACATAGTCACATAACCACAAAATCGTTTTGTTAATTTGTCTTGTTAATTGCGTACATGCATTTAAAGCGCACTAGGAATCCATCTCGTGGATTTCATTTGGCACTTTAAACATTATCAAGAATCTAACTATAAAGATAGAAAGATTCAAAAAGAAAATTCGATTTCGATTACTAGAACCCGAAATGTTCGAATTAAGATACATAAAGAATCCAATTAAGGACTCTGATTTGAATGATGATCATCCACAAAGGTCTAAATATGAAGATAAAAAGATCCCATATGGATTTTAGAAGTTGAAGATGTTTTGAAACCTTGCACTGGACGTGCTTATGTCAAAACATGAAGTTGAGATGCTTGATATGTCAAGGCGACATATGAAGCAGAGTTTTGAAGGTTAAGTAAATGTGTGAGGAAAATATATTTGGAAGACTATGCATGGGGTAAAAAAAATGTTTATGAAACCTTATATATAATACTTTTTGAAATCATAAAGTAGGTGTATTAGGTAGATATATTTACAAAAATGTTTTAAAATAATGCGAGATGAAAGTTTGAAATTATGTATAAGGTTTTTGAAAGACATGAATGATGCTTTTCGAAATCATGCACTTGATCAGAAAATGTATTGTGTTAATATTGTCTTCAGACTATATGAAATATTTTGAAATTAGAAAGGTTGGTTTTGATAACATGGCCAATGTTTTTGAAATAACACAGACAATGCATCTAGAAAAATTGTTTTTCAAACTATATGAAATGTTTTGAGATCATGAAGATTGTTTTTGAAATACTGGTACTGTGTATGTTGAAAAATCAAAACGTAATGGGTATGAGATTTGAAAATACCCTTAGTTATCTAACCAAGGATTTAAAGGCACAGATGTGCGAAAAGCACGATTACTCATAATGTCACTTAATTTTCTGTACTTTGTTTCTTAGAGTGAAACGAGTACTTAAAATTTTCGAGGGAATCATGAGCAATCATTTGAAAGAGAGAAATCACAAGAGTAGTTTGTAAGGTACATAGTACCTTGATGTAGGTATCATAGGAAAAGCCATACACACCTAGCAGGGGGGTTGAGCTGGTTGGTTGGGGACTGCTTTACCATTGTGAGCGACCATGGCGAAGTTCTGAGAAGCCTTTCGCTTCTTTGACTTCTTAGGGGATCGTTCATCCATGGTCTTTGATTCCTCGATTGGTTTATTGGCTGATGGTGTTGTCGCCTGACTAGGTCCTGCCTGTCTTGGTGACTCTTGAGTGGCTTCATCCTGGAGATGATACATGGCAGTAGCTAATTCAACAGTCTTCAGGACTACTTCGCCTATTCGCTGAGCGAATTTTTTTTTTTTTTGGCTGCTTGCTCAGATATCTGGCCGTCATCGTGATGAAGAGACATTCTTGAAGAAAAAGAAAGGCATAGGGAGAAACAGGTGAAAGATTATTGGACAATCAAAACAGAAAGATAACGCATGAAAATTGCGATCATTTGTTTGTTACCTAAGGCAAACAAATGAGACGGTGACTAATCAAAGTAAATGGGTCAAAAATAATGTATCGCGAAGACATGCTCGCCTATAAGTGAACACTCATCCCAAGAATTCTCAGGTAAGCACAACTGGTCTCGCGTCTGATGAGATGTATACGAAGTGCTTGCCTAGACAGAAAACCCAGAATACAGGCATTCACCCTTCCAGTTTGCACGTGTTCACATTATTTAAAACCCAAAACCTTGACGAAGTTTTGAAAACTCAAAGGGGTTCAAAACCATATAATAGAGAGTTCAAAACCTTACAATAGAGGGTTCAAAACCTAGTAATCAATCATCCTAGAACAGATGATTGGTTTTCAAAGCGGTTTTGAAATTTATGTTCTTGTTGTGGTCGTCGCCTAAGGATAGGTGACGGTATTGTTTTATGACTAAACGCAAGTAAACTCGCGTTAGGATCCTAAGAAGGTTATAGACTAGGTCAAAGCATTACTAATAACCTAATTCCCTATAACCATTGGCTCTGATACCATCTTTTCTGTCACACCCCGACCACGTAGAACATACAAAACGTGGCGGAAACATCGGGGAGTGTTGTAACAGAATTAATTGTGTCAAATCCATGGTAATTGAAGTTTCGTTTTATTGATTAAAAGTGTTACAAAGTCTTATCAAACAAGGAAATACAACATAATTAACTAGTCTTGCATCTTTTATTGTCACTAAAGCCCAAGTCTGCCTATGTGTATCTTGATCATCTTATGCAACAGCTCCTGAAAAACACATGTGAAAATAGGTACGTCAGCATAAAAATGCCTGTGAGATACATAGGTTTTGTGAAAATGAGATTCATGACTTATGTTTAAGAAAATGTTTAGTCATGAACCTTTTTAGTTTGTTTTGTTTTGTTTTGTAAATCGTTTAAAATGCAACAAGATCAGATGATATGTATAAATAAGAGAATATGGTATGGTTAAATGAATAACCATTTTAAAATGAGTTTGTAAAAGATAAGTTGTTTGTAAATCAATGTCTTGTGAAAAGTATGTTTATTTGTATAAAATGTTATATGTATCAAACTGAAATGATTCAAATAACGCTACGATATGTAATACCATACAAACACTTATATATAGGAAGTACCAGCGGCGTATCCACCATGCTTGTATCATATTACACACGCATCGTTACTTAATCACTTAATCAAACCAAACCAACAATGTAATAAGTCTATGTTTAAACCAATAGTCAAAAGTCCTTGTATAAACCATGTCAAATGTTTATAGTCCAAAAGTAGTCAAGTAATGTATAACCAAAATGATATGTATGGTAAGTAAAATTTAGACTACTTAAACCATAAGTAAAAATGTACAAAACAAAGTATTGAAGTAAAACTTGGTTTAAATCAAAGTTATGTTTTGTAAGATATATGCATGCTATACTGAATATGAACATTTATGCGGTGTTGTGAAAATTCATACATCCAAGCCTTGAGACAGACGGATAACTATGTAAAAGTGAGTTATCAAGAGAATATGTATTCGGATTCGGTCATTCCTTTCATCCCCTTTCCCTGGGATGTCCGGAACGGGATTTGTCAAGTCCTATGGTACCACTACCTACTAACGAACGGCATGATCGGTGTTAATGAATGTATAGTATAGTTTAAACAAACCAAATGTCATCCCAAAATGTAAGCATGTTTTATGAAGATAATGTACCTAGTATGCTAGAGTAAACATACAGGGTAGAGCTGTAAAACAATGTGTCCATATGTTACTGGAACATATGCAACAGAGATGCAATGTAAAATGATGTACTAAGTATGCTAAGTTAACATACAAAGTAGAAAAGTCATGTAAATCAATGTGCTAGCATGCTATCAGTCAACATACATAGCAGAAATGTAATGTAAATCATGTACTAATAGTGTACTACTGAACATAACAAGTATATGATGTGAAAACAGGAAAGCAGGAAAGTAACAAGTAGGCACATGTGTTTCACCCCAAAACAGTTTGGAAAACAGTAAAAGAGGGGTCTATGTACTCACTTGAGATTGCTCAGAAGTCCTTGAGTAACAACCAAACAATGCTAGAGATCGCGGATATCAAACGGCACCTAATATAGGTAACTATGTTAATTAACCGGACCTAGATCGGAAGATTGGGTAGCATTAGGGTTTGTAAACCAAACGAGTGTAGAGACTCGTGTCATTTGGTTTAACAAAGCCTACATACTAAATGAAACTTAACCTGAGTGATTTCGACCCATTACGACCCGTTTAGGTAGCTTATGCTACTTTAACGCGTCGTTCGCGTGAAACGCGTTCGGACCGCCTAACTAGCCCCATGACAAGTGTTATATGCCTAAACATATTCCATAATCAGTTATGTGACAAAGGTTTAGGTTACATATGCTTAATTACCAATTATACATGAAAAGGGTATTCTGGTAATTTACCTAAGGCATATAAACTACCTATCATACGACTACTTAAACGATACGACCATAGGGTATAACCTCGGAAGGTTATTCCCTACCTACTATGGTCACCTAATGTGTTTGGTCGGATCCTAATGATCGACCAAATGGGTCGGGTTCGAGGTATAAGCGATTCATCTGATCGCTTACCCTACGACCCTAGACAACGTGGTAATCAGTAGGCATAGTCCCAAGGGACTATAACCAACGTGATTACACTCACGTTGCGAAGTTCAAACGAACTTCGCATTGACCATTACTGGTCAACGCTGAAAGTCAAACAAAGTTTGACTTTCTGACTCGAAAAGCAAAAAAAATAAGGAAAAGAACCAAAGAATACTTACGAAGGGTCCCCGAATGCTAATCTCGATCCAAGAATCTCAGGTATGAAACAATGGTTTCAACTTAGAGTTCCTAAGATCAAGATTCTAGTGATTTTAGCAATGGGGGTGAATGGGTATTTATAGGAATACCCGAACCGTTAAGATCGTTTCATGGAAAACGTGCCTTAATCCCATCCGTACATGTGTTGCAAAGTTATGGTGCTTAAATTCCATCCATACATGTGTTGCAAAGTTATGGTGTCTAAATTCCATCCTTATCCGCTGACTAGGCATGTTAGAATGTGTGGTTGTGAGTTAAACAGCTGTTTATACATCGAATCTGGTCCCGAAAGTGCAAAACGATCCAAATGACGCGACGCATGGATTTTTCTTAAGGCGAACACTAAAGTATAATATAGTCATGCTTACATAAATTTTTGGATGTCCAGATGTATTCAGAACGTAAGTTATGCGCGAAAATGCAAACTTGTGCACTTTTTGACACTTTTAGTCCCTGAATGACACAAAAGTTTATTTTAGCACACCGAACACCTCAAAGCCTATTTCTAAGCTATGTAAAGGATATTTATGGTATGTTTAACTTATGGTCATGTTCCGGAATGTCTGTTACAGTTCAAATTGGCATACTTTCGCAGTTTGTCAAATTTAGTCCCTGTAAGCCATTTAACTTGATTTCGGCATACCAAACCTTCCAAAACTTATTTCTAAGTTATGTAAAGGTTATTTAAGGCATGTTAAGCCTATGTCACTATTCCAGAGTGTTTGTTGCATTAAACTGGTTATATTTACGCATCGGTGCGCGTATAACCTTCCAGAAAGCGATTTAGAGTTTGGAATTGAAGTAAAATTGACATGTGCAAATGATACACATAATTTTACAAATCCCAAGTATGAAATATAATATTTCATTGGTTCGGTATTTGTTTGATGGCCGCGAAGGCACAGGTGTTACATTATGGCACTAAATGATCCAAACTGGCTAGCTGCCATGAACGACGAGTATAGAGGTTTAATAGATAATAACACTTGGGAATTGGTTCCAAGACCATCAAATGCTCATGTTATTAGGTGTATGTGGCCGTTTCGCCATAAATTTAATGCTAATGGTTCTTTAGAACGATACAAAGCACTTTTGGTGGTCAACAGAAAAAGTCAACAGGTAGGGGTTGACTCTGATGAAACATTCAGTCCAGTGCTTAGCTTGGCGGTGTCTCGTTCTTGGCCCAACCATCAATTGGATGTCAAGAACACTTTCTTGCATGGGGATCTTCAAGAAACCGTATACATGTTCCAAGGGTTCCAAGATCCAACAAAACCAGAGCATGTTTGTCGCCTCCGTAAGCCCTTATATGGCCTTAAACAAGCCCCACAGGCCTGGTACCACAAGTTTGCCACGTGTGACAGCCGGCTTTTCAGGCCATACCGTACAATTGTAACACGTGTCATGAATAAATAAAAACGCTGTATTTGACTGATATTGATGTTTATATGTGATATTGAATGTGTTGGTGAATCCAAACATTGATAAAAATTATGTTGGCAACGATAACATAAACGCTTATCGCGTAACGAATAAAATGTGAAACGAACGTCGGTGACCACCCGATCAATGTTAAAATCCTAAAAATAGTATGTTATGATTAGAATGGTAATTTTAATCATGTTCGTAAGGAAAAATAAATTAAAACGCTAAGAAACTCTATTTTTCAAGTTTGAGCGCCTACCGCGCGATACTGCACGTAGTATCTGACAAAATACTGTCAACGCAGCCAGTCAAGGCAACTGATAATTATTTCAGTAATATTTTAGTGAGATTATTTTTATAGATTGATAAAAATAATTTAAAACGCACTAAAATGAGATTAAAACGCTAGATAAAATACCTGGTATCTAGTAAAATACCAGTTTTTAAGCTAATTTGCATATATATATGTATGTATATGTGAAATTATATGATGGATGTGAGTGTGTGGATAGGTGGCGGCTAGAGGAGAAGGTTTCACCTTCTCTCTCTAACACTTGTTGGCATAGGAATTCCCACAGGATGATTATGCTTTCTAAAACCATCCAAGATCTTGTTTAAACCAAGAAATACAATCAAACAACTCCATATCACTCTCTCTCTCATACTCTCGGCCGAACACACCCTCTACCTCATCCATTTCAAAATTTCAACTTTGTTCTTGAGAATTCAAATCCATTTCAAGGTGATTTCAAGTCCATTTGGAGGTTTAAAGGTGATTCCAATGAGTTTCAAGCAAGAACCAAGCTTTATATCATCTTTTCATTCAAAAACCCACTTGAATCTTGAAGGTATAAAAACATTTTTTCTTAAACATGTTCTTAATTCTTGGTGATGAAAATGATAGTGAAAGTTTTCTCTTGTTCTTGGATTTAAACACAAAACTAGAAACAAAAACAAATGGGATTTTAAAGGAAATAAAAATGGATTAATGTGTGTGTATATGTATGGCCGTATGTATGTATATATGTGTATTGTGACAACTGGCCCAAACCGGTAATTTCCGTACACATTAATTATTGCTTAATGACTGCAATTATGAGTTTAAGTGTCAGCAATGTCTGAACACATGATTAAACAAGTGAATTCATGCATGTTGTATACTACAAAATATTGCTTTATGCATAAACGAGAGCGTTGCGTCAGAATAATAGTAAACTCACCGGTAAGACACACTGTGTCGACTGAACTGCAGAAAGCAGACAGACAATAAAATTGGAGCCTAGGTGTATGTCCGACAACAAGAATGCATTAAAACCCAAGAGTACATACAAGGGTTAATATATGTGCAATACGAAAGCAAAAATAAGCACTAAAAAGCACCCGAAACGCACTTTAAGTGCAGAATTTATATAATTCAGCAATGAATCAGCATTTAAACATATAAATATTATGCAGAAATGTCGTTTTATTATCCAGAATATTTCCCTAAGTGTTGGGAATTGAAAGAGTACAAGAAAGGTACTTAAACGACACTAAAAAGTGTAATTTAGCACTTTAACGAATCGGTATGTAACCGAACGACCGGACTATACCCGGAACATGAAAATATTGTTGTTTTCATTATTTACCTTTTTCTGAGCCAGTTAGGGTCCCTGAATACCCTAACACCCATTGTAACGCATGACACACCACTAACCGGGTTAACTACACTTAACCTAACTAATAAACCTAACTATTAGTTAGAAATGGACTAGTACCCCCCCCCCCCCCCCCTTAACCAACCGTCCCCATGAGGGGGGACATACCTTGTCCTTCCTTGATTATTCTAATCAAGTTTGTTGGATATCTACTAGACACTTAATCCTATGGTTAATACTCATGAAGATTATCTATAAGTTTATGGCTTAACACAACATATTCATTTCCATCACAACTCAACCTCACAACTCCTCTCTTTCTCTCCCAAAGCTTACGGCCAAACACCCCTATTCTATCCATCATACTTTCGATCTTGATCTTCATATTTCAAGCATCTACAAGTGTTAAGGGTCTCGTATTAGGAAGCTTGGAGCAAACGGAGTTCGAAGGACCTCTTTATCTAGCTTTTATCCACCTCTTTTGCGCATAGATTCTTCCCTAGCCTCGAGCTAGAGGTATAATGCTTAAAACTCATATTTGAACTAATCTAAAGTGGTTAAAAGGATTTGTATCGGATAAAACTCGTTAACATGCAAAATGATGCTTTAAAGTCTACTTAAAACACTAAAAATGGTGGTTAATAGCACAAAAGTTGTGTAAATGATGTAGTATTCGAAATGTATGATTATTGAGACCCGATCTATGATTGTGGTAGCTCGGATCACCATTTAACCCGATGTAGTCATGTTCTTGGATCATGACATAAGGTTATGTTAGAAGATATAAGGGTTAAAAGGTGAAACTCTACCACACATGAAACATGAACTTGTGTAAAAGTATTTTTACTTGCAAAATATTGTTCAAAACTAGTAGATCTAAAGATCTACAAGTGGTTTTTCGGAAGAACCAAGCAAAAATATTAGTTTTGTTAAAACCCGGATCTCATCCGAACTAAAAGCATTTTTAGTAAATAAACAAGTGTGTAAACACATGTGTCACAAGAAAATTTAACAAAGAAATATTTTTGTAAATCTCGACTAGAAGTTGTGAAACTTCATATTCTTTAAAAATAAAGTTTCTAAGAAACTAAAATTATTTTTAAAGATAACAAGACTTACTAAATGTGCTAGTAAGTTACTACACATTTTTGTAAATATTCAAGTTCATGAAATGGAGAAATTAGTGATTATTGTTGATGAGTATTGTTGATAATTGTTGTTGATGATTGTTGACGATTTAAAAGAAAATAAACACATGTTTTGAAAACATGGGAAACGTCCATTTTTAGGGGAAACTCTGTCAAAATTTTTATAAATTTTGACACTTAGAACAATATAAGTTTTTGAGAAACTTATTCCCTAAAAATGTATTTAAAAGTATTACCAAGGTTTCCCTAATTTTTGGTGATGAGAAATGGTGATTTTTCAAGAATAAAAATGGATATTAAGTGTATATTTTTGAAAGAAAAATATATATTATTTGATCACCAACTTTTGTGCTAAGTGTATATAGTATGTGTTATACGTGCTAGTGTATTAAGACTTAAAAATACACTAAACACTCATGAGGAGTATAAACATAAAAATACACATACAAAATACAAAATACAAGATACATAATTCGGGTGCAAAGTGCAAAACACAAAAGACTTATATTTATTTTTGGAGAAAATAATATAAGTAAGATACGTAGTTAAAAATATAGAATATTTTTAACCCAAGAATATATACAAAAGAGAGTGACTGTACTTGTGCGACGCAAGTCTAGTGACTAACGTTAAGAAAACGCGTATAGGTTACGACGTTAATTAAGCAAATCCGGTGGAGTTTACGACGCTAGGAACGCAAAGTTGTGAGTTCATGCTCCCCCTTTTCTTTTAACTGTTTTCAGTTTTTATAACTTCGGGGGTGAAATACATGTACAAAAGTACAATATTTATAATTGGTATGATATAAATACAAGAAGTACACTTGGTGAGAACGAGAATCAAGTGTGACAAAATATAAGATAATAAGAAACGCACTTGGTGAGGACGAGAACCAAGTTGGATGCGTAATGAGAAATGATAAAAAGAAACGCGCTTGGTGAGGATGAGAACCAAGTTGGATGCGTTATGAGAAATGATAAAAAGAAACGCGCTTGGTGAGGACGAGAACCAAGTAGGATGCGTTATGAGAAATAGTGTCACGAATAGGGTACAGAAGCACCATTAATCGTGTACATACTTAGACCGCAGAACAAAAGGTTAGATCTAACGGGTGCCTGGCAGCCTCACACTCGGTCGGGGCGAGAATCGAGTAGTGCTTTTGTGTCTCAGAATATACCAATTAAATGCCTTAGGTTTGGTGACTTCCTATGTCGTGCCACATGTTAATGGCTTTGCAACCCATTAACAATCTGATAATTACAGACATACTGTATTTACATAAAATTCATACCATTCTAAAATTGATATATAACTTGAAGTACGTGGGGTACTCAAGAGGATTGATATATAACTTGAAGTACGTGGGGTACTCAAGAGGATTGATATATATAACTTGAAGTACGTGGAGTACTCGAGAAAAACTTGATTTATTCACAACTATGTTTTATACAAAGTATACAAACGTGAAATACAAAACTGCATGAATTCACACCAACTTTATGTTGACGTTTTTCCAAAAACTCACATGTATTTCAGGTAACTAGGACGGATGTGCGCGTGGTCTTGCTTATGCTCGTGGATGTCGCTTGTGTTTAACTTTAAATAAAGTTGTAAACTCTTAAGACAATGTTTTAAGCTGTCTAGCGATGTAAACGCTAAACTTATGTTTTCAAATTATGGTATTTGATGTTATTTTACGAGCATGTAGCATGTTTACTCTTCGTATGCAATGAGAACCTTTCATGATCACACCTCGTGCTTCCGCCGTAGAAAGGGGTGTGACATGTATGAGAGTTGAGTTTTGACTTTTGATTTAAATCTTGTTAGATATCATGTTTGAAAAGTGATGCATGTGCAATCTAGAGAATGTTAAAGGGTCTTGTGATTTAAAAAGGACTTGTTAAAAAAAGTGAACTTTTGGAAGTTCATGTGTGTATATATGTCGTGTATGTGTATGTATATGTGTATGCATGCATGTAATTTTTGTTTCATACTCATAAATGTAAGAATACTTGCATTTATGTATGCATGATTAGATGATTATTGGTGTGTTCAAAATGCAACATATAAATTTCATCAAATGAGGCATAAAACTAACCCTTTTTTAGTACTAATGTTGGAAAAAGTGTGCTTTTGTCTTCCTTTTGTATTTTCAGGATTAAATGAGCTCAAATTAACAAAAGAAGCAAAAAGACATCAAAATCTAACATAAATACAAGAAAAGGAACAAGACGTGACATGCCCGACCCCACGACAGCATCTTCCCAAGCAAAACAAGATATCAGAAGCGTGAACACGCCCCGTGCTCAGCCAGCACGGGGGCGTGCCCAAGTGTCAGCAGAAAAGACAAAGTGGTAGAAGCTTCTATTGCCCACCACGGGGCCGTGCTCAGCGGACACGGGGCCGTGGTCAACTATAAGATTCGCACAATCCAGCAAATCTGCATAGTACAAAGATTCTTCTGCACCACGGGGTCGTGCTCAGCGGACACGTGGGCGTGGTCAATTAAAAAGACAAAACTGCATTAAATGAAGAAAGAGAAGGATGTGGACACGGGGCCGTGCCCACTGGACACGGGGCCGTGCCAGAGCTTCTGTTCAGCCTATAAATAGAAGTGCTTGGCTCAAGCTCAAACCATCCCTTGGCACACCACCTCTCTCACACTTCACCCACCACCCACCACCACCATAACACCATCATCCACCACCATCATCCATTGTCCATCGTAGAGTGCGTGAGTCGTCTCGGGATCCAAGATTGATCGTAAGAGTTCTTGACAATCAAGGCCATGTTTGCCTAAGTCTCTTACTTCACTTGGTGAAGACAAAGTGTCTAGTTTAATACTTTTTATTTCTAATCTTTTGCACTTTTTACTTGGTTTTGTATTAATGACTTTAATAACTAGTTGCTTATGTTGAAGGTGATCTTTCCTTATCGTTTGTCCGTGGTGTCTTGGCATTATTTTACTGTCTATATAAAATAAAAGATTTTCACCATTCATATCTCCACGGTCTATAAAATAAAAGATTTTCACCATTCAGCTTCTGAAGAACTCAGCACGGGCCGTGCCCGCTGAACACGCCCCGTGCCCAATCATTGGAACTGGCAATCCTGTTTTAAGTCAGACAGTAAGCTGAACACGGGGCAATGCCCACTCAACACGCCCCCGTGCCCAAGTTTCAGTTACTGAAAACAGAACCGTAAGATCCCGACGGTTGGTAATTTCTGACACAAACAAGAGTGATACTGATACTTTTTACTTTCGGCACTCTTATGGTACTATGTGGTGTCAATTATGTGGTGGTAACCATAAAGAATTAGAATGCTTTTTTCTAAATTATAAACCCCACTATATAGACCCATCATTTCCTAGTATCCTTAAGAGGGGCGAAAGTAAAAATAATCCCTATCTCTCCCTCGAATGCGCCCAACCAGATATTCTAGGAGAAATGCTTCTCGATGAATTATTTCAACTAGAAGATCTAATTATTAATTGGTTAAAAGAACTTAGGGAAGATTTCAATAATCTTTTCCAAGACGATAACCAAGAAGAGTGGTTGGAATCGCATTCAAACAACTTCATTGTTTCCAATGATACTTCTAACTCTAGTGAGGACTTGAGCGATAGTCGTCCCTGTGTCGATTGTGCCGTGAAGGACTCCCCATCAACTTCGTTTGATGCATACATAGACCTGAGCGATTTGACATACACCTTCTTTAACGAGAGCCCGGGAAAGGGTTGGACTTGTCCACCTACATATAACATAGGAATCACCCTCACCGACAACCTCTTGCGTTCTCGTCTTAATCTAGAACAATTAAGGTATCTTAGGCACTTTGGGGTTGTTCCATCCAGTAAGGAACCGCCCGATCCGGAAAATTTCCTTAAAAATAGACTCACTTCATAAAACAGCCTTCCGACACGGGGCCGTGCCCAGGTCAACACGCCCCCGTGTCCACCAAAAGATTCCCTTCTGACTTTTGTCAGAATACGGACAAAACGTGTCAGGATCTTGCCTGCACACGGGGCCGTGTCCAGCCGACACGGGGCCGTGTCCAGCACGCTGTCGTTTTCTATAAATGCAGCCAAGAACCCTGCACATTTGGACCATCCAGGAACAGAGATTTGAAAGGATTTTCTGACTTACCATCCTATGTATGTTCTAAAAGAAGGTTCTTACAAGCATCTTGTCCTTTCCTCTTTTATCTATTGCCTTCTTCTTCATCTTTCTTGCACCAAGAACTCCATTAAAGCTTGATTTCAAGCTTTGTTGTGATGTTTATTGAATTTTTGTTCAAGGAATCTTGTTAAAAATAAGTTACACAACATTGTTTTAAGTTATTTCTGCTCAAAAAAGCTTCATAAGTTAAGAAAATAATTTGAAACCCCAAGATTCCTTGTTTTAAAAATATGCAGAAAGTTGAACACGGGGCCGTGCTCATTGAGCACGGGGCCGTGCCCGTGGTACTGTTCCATTAAAACGAACTGTTTTTTGGTTTGTTTTCATAGAATGTCTAGCCAAAACAGCGGAACCTCTTCTGCACACTCAAGGAACAGTCGACGGGAAAGGAGGCCATCGATTGAAGCAACTCTCGTAAGATACGTAATGGCGCTACGTGAAGCACTTGACGAGATGACTTCAGTGGAGGAGGTCCTCATTGACCGTATAAACTATCTCTCGGTGGGGTTGGAAAACAGTTTCTAGGAAATAAACCTCTTGCACCAGAGGTTAAACATTCTGGTAACACCTCCTGTGGAACCAATCCTCCCTCAAGAGGATTGGAACCTCGCACTTGGAATCCAAAATCCTACCAGTTAGGACGACATTCCGGCGGAGCCTCCTCTTGAAGAACTCCAAGAAATTCCGGTGGAAGTTACACCTCCTCAACCCAATGCTCATGAGCCCGCTTTCCTTCTCCCTAGGGAGATCGAAGAGTGGCTCGCCGATGTATGAGGAGCCCATAACCGGAGGAAGAAGTTGTCAAGCCACTTTTAACCGAGAGATCTATCTTTTCGGAAATTTTGCTAGTAGAATAAATAGTAGGCTAGACACTTCTGGGATCGGATTTCTTGTGTTTCTTTGACCTAACTAGCTAATATTTTAATTTTTAGGACTATTATGTAATTCTTTCTATGATTAATGAATGATGGTTTTAGTTAATGTGGTGTTTGAATGGTGTTAAATGGAATAAAACACACTTGAGATAGCAAAGGATGCAAGGGAAACTTGAACCAGCACTCTATACAGGAAAACAGAACCGTCCGACAAATTTCTTCGTTTACAGTAAGTTCGGCACGGGCCGTGTCCACCCAACACGGCCCCGTGCTGCACAGTCTGCAGAAAAAGACCCAGTTCAGGTAACCGGACACGGGCCGTGTTCACCCAACACGCCCCCCGTGTCCAGACTTCTGTTTCTCTTGTTTTAATTTTGTTACTAGCACTTGAACACGGGGCCGTGTTCAGCGCCCAGTAACACACAAATTTCGCTTTTTACACCTTTTTACACATTCAATCAACCTAAAAACTTATTTTTGGGACACATTGAGGACAATGTGTAATTTAATTGTGGGGGGGATGCTAAAACCTTGAATCTTGCAAATCCTAAATACAAGCCTTACACAAAACTCTATTGGAACCGCTAATCACCCCAAATTTTTTCAAAAATTTTCATTTTTTTTACTTGTCTAGGTTTAACTCGGGAAATTCAAGTTCTCAAAAAGGTTATATTTTTACAAATTTACAACCGATAGCGTCGTGATAAAAAGAACCAACATAAGAAAATTATGAAAAGGCATGACAAGCTTAGTTAAAATTTAATTATACATACTTGATCACATAAAAACCCATTCCCACAAAAGTGAGTTTTGAGCCTTTATTGAGCATACAATTACATATCATTAGAACTAAATGCTCATTTTTCGTTTCTTTTGTGAATAGCCGCTTGGTTCTTACGACTCTAGAACTTGCCATGACGATACATTCCCGGTCCTTACCAACTTAAACCCGAGTAAGTAAATGATGGAGGCATTAGGACTAACCTTTTTTATTTCTACACCATTATTTTTCTTTTTTTTACCACCTACCCAAAATCCCCCTAGTTAGCCCCTTTAAGCCTAAACCTTTTCATTTCATAACCCAAACCAAACACTCTTTTTACCCACCAAAACCTTTTTCATTTTTACCCTTTGTTTTAGTAACAAGTTCGATTTTTCGTATGACTTTTCAAAAAAAAAAAAAAAAAAATTGTGTTGATGATGAAGCAAAAGAAAATAAACAAACAAGTTCATCAAAAATAACTTTGTTTGAATAATAGCTTCATCAAAATAAAAGTTACAAAAATAGAAAGTCTTACGAAAACCGACACTTGTTACGCTTTTCGCCTTTTTCTACTAACCACTAACCACCAACCCAACCACCTACCTTTAACCCAAGCCTAACCCTTCACCCACAAAGTCCTCTTGATATTTACAAAGGTATATAAGTTAAAAAGGAGGAGGATTGATTGCTTGACAAGCCTATGGTAGGAGTAAGTTCCATGCCGCTCTAGAGTGATCCACAAAAATACATTTTCGGCCGAGTGTTGAGTGATCCCCGTGAGGTATGTGAACTTGTATATAAAGAGAATTTTAAAGAGGCATGTTATGCCCTAATAAGTAATTTATCTTATGAAAAGTTTTAAATAAATCATGACGAATAGGATTGTAAATAAATAAAAATAAAACTAAATAAAGAATCTTGGAAATCCCGACACTCTACGACAAGCCCAAAAAACCTTCTTTTCCACCCATTCCATTTGGGATTGTAATAGCCACATATTAAAGAGTTTTGCTTGAGGACAAGCAAAGATTCAAGTGTGGGGGTATTTGATGTGTTCAAAATGCAACATATAAATTTCATCAAATGAGGCATAAAACTAACCCTTTTTTAATACTAATGTTGGAAAAAGTGTGCTTTTGTCTTCCTTTTGTATTTTCAGGATTAAATGAGCTCAAATTAACAAAAGAAGCAAAAAAGACATCAAAATCTAACATAAATACAAGAAAAGGAACAAGACGTGACATGCCCGACCCCACGACAGCATCTTCCCAAGCAAAACAAGATATCAGAAGCCTGAACACGCCCCGTGCTCAGCCAGCACGGGGGCGTGCCCAAGTGTCTGCAGAAAAGACAAAGTGGTAGAAGCTTCTATTGCCCACCACGGGGCCGTGCTCAGCGGACACGGGGCCGTGGTCAACTATAAGATTCGTACAATCCAGCAAATCTGCATAGTACAAAGATTCTTCTGCACCACGGGGTCGTGCTCAGCGGACACGGGGGCGTGGTCAACTAAAAAGACAAAACTGCATTAAATGAAGAAAGAGAAGGATGTGGACACGGGGCCGTGCCCGAGCTTCTGTTCAGCCTATAAATAGAAGTGCTTGGCTCAAGCTCAAACCATCCCTTGGCACACCACCTCTCTCACACTTCACCCACCACCCACCACCACCATAACACCATCATCCACCACCATCATCCATTGTCCATCGTAGAGTGTGTGAGTCATCTCGGGATCCAAGATTGATCGTAAGAGTTCTTGACAATCAAGGCCATGTTTTCCTAAGTCTCTTACATCACTTGGTGAAGACAAAGTGTCTAGTTTAATACTTTTTATTTCTAATCTTTTGCACTTTTTACTTGGTTTTGTATTAATGACTTTAATAACTAGTTGCTTATGTTGAAGGTGATCTTTCCTTATCGTTTGTCCGTGGTGTCTTGGCATTATTTTACTGTCTATATAAAATAAAAGATTTTCACCATTCATATCTCCACGGTCTATATGGAGGTATGTTGGCTACCTGGTCGGGGGTTAAGGGAACGGTTTGGTAAAGGTCTTGCCATTGTTCAGCGTTTAGAGGTCCTGCAATGGACCTGGGTCAAATTTAGTAGGACCCCCTTCAATACTTAACGGTATTGGATGGCGGGGGTCCAAACTCTTTGATCCCCTCATAAGTTAACTACTATTAATACTATAACCCGGCTATTTAGGACTGTATCCCTGCTGACTCAGACTACTTAGTCGAGGGTAACGTCACCTCCAAAAGAGGGGCCTACCATAATTTGCATTAATAACTTAATTAATTATCTTCCAATAATCCACCCTTTTAGGATTGTATCATTGCTGACTCAAACTACTGGGGTGAGGGTAACGTCACCTTCAAAAGAGGGGCCTACTACAATAACTAAGATAATCTCTTAAATATGTGCAAAAGTGCGGAAATAATCAAAGGTTACACTAGATACGAGTCGGAACCAAGTGATTCATCTTGTCTATCTGTTTTTCTTTTTATTTTATTTTCAGCGTTTTTAGTTAGTTTTTATTTTTCTTAGTTTAAAACATTTTTCTAAACTTTTTATTTTGATTAGACGTTGAGGATAAACCGGTACTAAAAGCTCTTGTGTCCTTGGACGACCTCGGTATCTTGCCAACACTATACTACGCTCACGATGTGTGCACTTGCCCATATGTGTGTTTAGTGTTAGTAAAATATCGTGTTTTATAAATTTAAAACTTGGCTAAAAATAAGTGTTAAAGGGGCTTAAAATACACACCTAATATATATAACACTTCACACGCATCAATTATGGATGAAATATGTTGTGATTTGTTAGAACATGGATTTAATATGCTCTTGGGTGTATTTAAATCATGTGTAATGATGATGATGTTATATGAGTGCATTAGATGCACATATACGGACATGCATGTTGATTTGTAATCATGAAAAGATGATTTGAACATAATTTGATAAAAATAAGTTTTGATCTGATTATAAACACTAAAATATGAATATTTTGAAGTGCTAAATGATATAAAACTTTGTCATAAAGTTTACTAGCTTTGTATGTTGTACTTGTTGCTTTATAAGTTGTAAAATACGTGAAATCGCATGATGTATGTGACTTACACAAAAACTGCACTGATCTGATTATAATCATCATTTTAATCAGTAAATAACATGTATTGTTTTAAAATATCAAGTCATTCCGAGTTGGAATGGTTATAGTAACGTTTAACGCAAAACTATGCGGTAAAACGGTCAAAAATCGGCTTTTCGAACGATTTTTATGAAACTGATATAGATCAGTAAGTAAACTGATATTTTTAGTTTAAAAATAAGTATTCTAACTAATTTTAAGTTTACTTGGTGTTTGGTTGGTCATACGTGACTTCTGACGCCCGAAAACGTTTCCGAATCACTAAAATACGCATTTTACAATGAACACTAGTATGGGTTATTTTTGGATGAACCTTATGTGTTAAAATGTGTTATGTGATTTAGACTTGTGAATATGAAAATATGTTAAGTGTTGACATGATAGTGGGGAATTTAGACAATGCATGTACACTTGTGCGTTTAAAGTGGTCGAATAGGTAAAAATCGCGTTAAATGTGTAACTTGTTTGTCGAGCATGAAAATTGATACATATGATTTATTTTATGTATGCATGCTTTAAAATTGACAAAATAAATAAGTTAACAAGATTTCGCGTGTTACGATATTTGATTTATGTGTACGTTTATGTATATATATATTACGACGCGCAAATCGTAGATATATTACGTATAAACGGGTGTGTTAACGGATTTACATGATAATGGTCACGAATAAAATCGTTCAAGTCGCAAAATCTTATATATATATATATATATATATATGAACTCATATATATATTGACGTGCCAACATAATCTAAAACGATAACTTTTTGAGAAAATCTCAAAGTTATGTGAAAATTCTAAGATACGGAGAAACTTAGGATTCTTGTGATATGTTAATTGATGAATCGTTCCTACGCATAATAGGACGTGTAGAAATCAATTTGTGGGATTGCGCTATTTAAAAATACGCACCCAAAGGTGAGTGTCACTAAACCCCCTCTTTTTACTGTTTTGTATATGTTTTGGGGGAAGAACACGCCTAAAAAGGGTTTAATAATGTTTTTGGAATAAAACATACCTTTTGATATAAATTATATATTTTCATTGAAAATATATGGATTTGTTAAATATATATGTTTCGGGGAGAAACGGTTTTGGTGAAAATATATGTTTCGGGATGAAACGGTTTTGTTGAATATATGTTTCGGGATGAAACGGTTTTGTTGAATATTTGTTTCGGGGAGAAACGGGGATTTGTACGGTGTTTCAGACAAAACGACCATGTAGTTGGGATGAATTTACTTGGTCCCAGGGATTTCAGTAAATTCGTACAACGTTTTATATTAAATTTGTCATATTAGTAGGATTTATATATTGTGCGTGAGGTAGGCATCATAGATGGCCTCGATATGGGCCATGCGCAAGTGATGTCGTTTAATCATTTAAGTATTGCACGCGAGGAATTGCTGGTAGATCTATCGGGTTGACAACCCCGTCGTGACCGATCGCTCCGTGTCAAGTCAAACGACGAATTGATATTTTGTTCATTGTCTAGCATGGATTATCTCTTCATTGTAAATATATAGTTCATAATCTCTAGCTAACTTACGAGTCCGAAAATTTTGATATTATAAATTTAATATGTAAATCTGGGAAGATGCTTGTTCGAAGGTTTTTGGGAAACGCTTGCGACGGATGACCCTTGGATTTTTATTAAGGAAATAAATTGACTTTCATAAATTATATGGATGTTTTTATAATAAACACATAATTGGAAAGTTTTTCCTTGGGATCAAATTATTTAAATTTGAAAATGTGAACTCACCTTCCTTTGTGTTGACACTTGATTTTAACGTGTTCTTCAGGTACTTGAGTTCGGCTTCGGGAATTATGGCGTATCTTGTGGTTGTTGATGCATGTTTGGGTTAATAATGTGTTGGACAAACTTTTAAAATTATTTGGGACAACTGTAATAAGATCCATAAGGATCAAGACAACTAAACTACGTTGTGGTTGTGCCGTGTTTTGAAACTTTTTGTTTAAAACTATGTTTTAATTAAGTTAAAATGTCCAACAATTATGTGCATCGTTCAACAAGATATTAATGGGCACCAACATCCGTCACCACTACGTTTTATACTCCGCTGCGACGTTTTTGGGGTGTGACAGAAGTTGGTATCAGAGCCAATGGTTGTTAGCGAACTAGATGTTTTCGGGGAAAACTCTAGACTTCAACCAAAGAATTTTTAGATTAAGTCCAAAATTCGCGAAGCCAAAATTTTTAAATAAACATGGAAAATTTTATCATGTATGAAAACCAATGCGTGTTTATGTGCATACGTGATTTTCTGTTTATTTGGGCCTTATGTTATTATTCATTTGATCACACACTTACTTATACAGTTATATATGTGTCACAGATGTCACACGAGGTCATCGAGATCCATGACACTGGAAGCGAGCCAGATTTTGAGACTTCACCCAGATCCATTCTACCAGAGATACCTATCACGACTCCACAGATGGTTGGTATGGCCGAGTTTGCTTCGTCATTCCATGTCGATCCTGCTCCTTTTGCCAGCCAGGTAGACCCCCGATACGCTTTCACTAGCAACGGGTGGATAGACGATGACGATGATGTTCCTCCCTCGATTCATGAGACGGGACAATCATCTGGCACTGTACCAGTTATCGATGACGTGATTAGAGGTGTCCCTATGATCGGAGGATCTCTCAGTATCGCACCAGTGGTGAACGCCACTATTGTCACGGCTCGACCGTTAGAGCCATCAGTTGTCCCATCTGCTACTGAGATCCCTCCACCTGTTTCTTTTGAGTCATCTTTACCGGTTATTGAGTCACGCGCTCCTACTATGCCTCTTTTGGTTTATTATCGACGTAGGAAGAGGACTAGGCCTGTTGGAGAGATCGCATCGACGTCACACGCTAAGACGGCATCTGCTTCCAAGAAGCAGAAAGGGGTTTGGATAGACCGATGTTGCCACTGCGATCGACAGTTTGCCACTTTGGGTGGAGATATGGACTCAGGTAGGGGTAAGTTGAAGGATTTTGAGGGACATATGGATTGGTACGATGAGTTGAAGGATTTAGATGACAGTGCGATGGACCAAATGCACTGGAGGATAGTGGATCTGGAGGAGCTTATCAGTAGGATGTTAGATTTCCCGGGTTTAAAGCGTTAGATGCTTGTTGTTGTTTGTTTTTGTTGGTTGTTATGTCTGTTACTTTTGATACACTCTATTTGGGGCCTGCGTGCCAGATTTTTGGGATAATATGTAGAAATTTTTGTTTGAACTTGTTTTGGGTGTTGACGTAGACATGCCAAAGGTGGTTAGTGTGTACTAAAAACAATTTTATTAATTTCTATGATGAATATCAGTTGGATTACTTTTGGTTTAAAAATTGTTCTCAATAATATGTGGATATTATGCATGCGCAATGTTTGGTCCACTAGCATTTAATGATTGAATTATTTTTGGGATATCGTCTTATGTTGATTATTATTCTTGTAATAATAGAAATGACAAAATCCCGCCAAAAGCAAGACAGGGTTCTGGATTACCTACCACAACGGAAGAGTTGGTCCAACTCATAGCCCAACACGTTAATACTGCCATGGAACAACGTGATGCTAACCAGAATGATGGTCAGGGACGTGGACGTGGTGCTCATAGGCGTGGTTTTGGTGGGGCACAGATTGGAAACCCTCCAGGTAAAATAATGAGCGGAAAGTTTTAGTAGTTCATGTGTTATGATATAATCGGAACGTATTCCTGATTTTCATTAACCTTATGAACAGTGCACTGATGTACTTATAAAACATTCCAGGGCTGTAACCCACGATCATTTACCGGTGCTGAAGGACCCTTAGATATCACTAGATGGATTGAGAAGATGGAATCTGTCATGGCAATCAGTGGTTGTGCTGCTGATCAACGGGTTAGGTATACTTCTTGTTCTTTTATTGATTAAGCACTATCTTAATGGAACTCGCAAATTCAAATTTTGGGTGAAAACACTGCCTATGATCTAACCTGGAACGAACTAAAAGAGATGCTTCTAAAGGAATATTGCCCGCGTAGTGAGATACAGAAGATCGAGACCAACTTCTAGAACCTAACCATGGAAGGTCTGAATGCCAGAGCTTACACATCTCGTTTCAACGATTTGGCAAGGTTAGTTCCACGAATGGTTACTCCTGAGTATGCTAAGGTAGAGAGGTACATTTGGGGACTATCGCCACAAATTCGCAGCATGGTCACATCAGCGAAACCCACTACCTACCTAGAAGCTACTACATTGGCGAAGTCGTTAGCGGATGACGCTGCTCGCAAAGGTGGTTTTAACAAGAAGGAGGAAACCGGGAAGTCATCGGGCAAGGCCAATGCAGACGTGAAATCTGAACGGTCGGAGCGTTCTGAGTCTAAGACAGGAGATTCGAAGAAGCACAAGTCCGAGAGCTTGAGGAAGGAAACCGATGAGAAGCGTGACAGGAAACGCAGTTCGGGGAAGGCGTATGTAGCAAGTTCTAGCAGTTCTATAAGGGATAATGCCAAGGACGACATGAGTGGTTCTGAGAGGAAGACTCACGAGGATGAACAGAAAAAGTGCACCAGTTGACTTCAAGAGCTACTAGACAAAGGTTTCATTCGACCAAGCTTTTCGCAAAGGTAGTTTTAACAAGAAGGAGGAAACCGGGAAGTCATCGGGCAAGGCCAATGCAGACGTGAAATCTGAACAATCGGAGTGTTCTGAGTTTAAGACAGGAGATTCGAAGAAGCACAAGTCCGAGAGCTTGAGGAAGGAAACCGATGAGAAGCGTGACAGGAAACGCAGTTCGGGGAAGGCGTATGTAGCATGTTCTAGCAGTTCTATAAGGGATAATGTCAAGGACGGCAGGAGTGGTTCTGAGAGGAAGACTCACGAGGATGAACAGAAAAAGTGCACCAGGTGTGGTCGAACTGGGCATGTTACCCGCGAGTGCTAGGCTAAAAGTACTTTGGAGGGAACGAAGCTAGAGGGATGCTTCCAGTGTGGTGAACAGGGACATCTCAGGAGGGATTGTCCTAAAGCAAATGGTCAGAATGCCAGGGGCAGAGCGTTCGAGCTAAACGCTGGAAAGGCACGTGACGATCCTGCTATTGTTACCGATATGTTTTTTATGAATAACCATTATGCGTTCATACTTTTTGATACTGGAGCTGACTTGAGTTTTGTTTCGAAAAACTTTGAACCATTTATGTGTTCTCCAACAAGTAAGCTAAGTAAAAAGTACTCGATAGAACTAGCAAATGGTAAACTGATAGAGACTAGCGAAGTCGTTCGTGGTTGTAGTATTCAGTTAGATGATTATAGTTTTAGTATCGATTTATTGCCAGTGGAGCTGGGTAGTTTTGATGTAGTTGTGGGGATGGATTGGCTATCCAAGAAAAAAACTGAGATTATTTGCTCGGAGAAGCAAGTGAGGATACCTCGTCCTGATGGTGGTGAAGCAATAGTTGTTCACGGAGACCGATCGAGTCTAGTGTCCTCAATGTTATGAAGATGCTTAAGATGTTACGTAAGGGTTATCCTGCGTTCTTAGTTAACGTGGTGGATATGAAGGCTTAAGGTAGGAAGATCGAAGAGATTCCTATATTCCGCGACTATCCAGAAGTTTTTCCTGAAGACTTACCTGGATTGCCCCAGCAAGACAGATCGAGTTCAGAATTGATCTGGTACCTGGTGCTGCACCGATTGCAAAGTCTCCTTATAGATTAGCACCGTCAGAAATGAAAGAATTGTTGAATCAGCTTCAAGAGCTACTAGACAAAGGTTTCATTCGACCAAGCTTTTCGCCTTGGGGTGCACCTGTTTTGTTTATGAAGAAGAAGGATGGATCCTTCAGGATGTGTATTGATTACAGAGAGCTGAACAAGTTGACTATCAAGAATCGGTACCCTTTACCGAGGATTGACGATTTGTTTGACCAGCCAGAGGGATCCAGCTACTATTCGAAGATTGACCTGCGTTCAGGATATCATCAGTTGAAGGTTGCTGACGAAGATGTTCCGAAGACTGCTTTTCGAACATGATATGACCATTACGAGTTTCTAGTCATGCCTTTTGGCTTAACTAATGCGCCAGCTGTGTTCATGGATCTCATGAACAGGGTATGCAAACCTTATTTGGATAAATTCATGATAGTATTCATAGACGACATACTTATCTATTCGTGAACCAAAGAAGATCATGAGTGTCATTTGAAGTTGATATTGGAGCTGCAGAAGGAAGAGAAGTTGTATGCTAAGTTCTCTAAGTGTGAATTCTGGATTCAAGAAGTTCATTTTCTCGGACATGTCATAAACGAGAAAGGTATACGCGTGGATCCGTCGAAGATTGAGGCGATCAAGAATTGGGAAGCGCCAAAGACTCTGTCAAAGGAGCAACAATTCTTAGGACTTGCTGGGTACTACCAGAGATTCATTGAGAATTTCTCCAGATTAGCGCAGCCTTTGACGCTATTGACCCAGAAGGAAAGGAAGTTTGATTGGACGGAAAAGCAGGAGGAAGCTTTTCGGATGTTGAAGGAAAAGTTGTGTAGTGCACCTATTATTTACCTTCCAGAGGGAAGTGATGATTTCGTTATATATTGTGATGCGTCACGTTTGGGCCTTGGATGCGTGCTTATGTAGAGGGAAAAAGTGATAGCCTAGCATCCAGACAATTGAAAGTGCATGAGAAGAATTACACGACACATGATTTTGTAAGACCCTAACACGTAATATCTTTAATTCGACGCAGCGGAAAAACGAGCCTTAAAATTCTTTCATTACGCACGTCTTGCCTTACTTGAAAGTTCATTTTAAAAATATCTGTTTTACAAACAAAAGCATAACATTCGTTTGCTAAAGTACAAACTCAATTAATTTTGTACAATCTCTCTTGTGACTCGGTCTTCGATCTCTATTCCTCATGATAATAGCCCGTGATCTGCGTAGCCTGCACTCACCACATACAATCATAACATTAGCATACCATACATGAACAAAATTTATGCCTGTACACTCCCCATTTCGTTATCTTTCTAACTTTAAGCATTTCATCTGCGTATTCGTATCCTAGTGAGGCTTCAATAATGTACGTGCATTACTTTTCATCCTCAAGACACACCATTAATAACGTATTACTCAACGTATCTAGATTATGCACACTTACATTCTCACCAGCATACATCCACATCTACATTTGCATACTCTCATACGCACCTTCATGCATACATACATACACATTTACATACGTGCCTACATTTCTACATCTCTACAATACAAGCATATGCTCCTACGTATCTTCATATATACATAAATACTCACCTACATAGGTGCATACACTCCTACGTACACTTTCCATGTCTTGCATACTCATACATTAATCACATGGGACTTAGATTTAGATTTATAATCCATATACATCAAAGGAACGTTAAAAATCATGTTTGGGAGGCCCACCGTAGTCCACGGATAATATACCGAAGCCTACGATGCATAAATTACATAAATAACGAAATTTCAGCTTTTAGGACATGGGGAGGGCGTCGGCGATGGCCCTTGCATTTACACGTAGCCAAAAACCTCCGTAGGAAGCAAAATAACCCGTCAGCAAAAACTGACTTTCCAGGGGGCGTCGGCTACAGCCTCTAGAAAATCAGTTTTTCTGCTGTGTTGTTTTTGTCGTTCTAACGCGCTAAAACTCGCATAACTTTTAAACCGTTTACCCGTTTAACCTCCCGTTTCTTCCTACATGATTGTAAATTAACATTCTATCATGTGAACTTGAAATCCAACATTCGGGTTAAGGAAATTCTTGACTTATACGTTTTCGGCTTATTATTCATTTACGAATTATTCGACCCGTTCATGCATTATCAAAACAATCTGTTAATTTTACCTCAAATTTATATGAACTTAATAATTTCAACGACGACTGTCATAAGAGATTAAATTCTCAGACGCCTTGCATCCTCTTAACCCATTTTCGCTCAAAAGCTTATTTCGACCCGTTATAGGTATTTGTGCATAAAAGGGGGTCTATGACATACAAAACCCTATTCTTCGCTTTCATGCTTAACCAAGACATTACTCAAACCGAATAGCTTGTTTCCAAACAACTTTTAAGGTCGTTTGCGCGATATACTTATCAAGGGTGTTTTGTCAACTTCGCTCCATCCCTTACAACAAAGGACTTCATTGCGTATTTAACCAATCCTACTACTTAACTACAACTCTAATCACACATACCTGGCTCGGATCAAAGCTATGACCCGTTTTAATACTTCGTGCACTAAATAGCTAGTTAATAGCAACATAATCCCTTTCGCTATTCATCCTGTGAAAGCATAATACTTGACAAAACACTTCATTAGTCAATATCGCCAAATGCTGATATCTTCACCATTTGACCCGTTAAGTCTAAATGTCCATTTTATTCTTGTGGGATTTTAGTTATTCATTATCCCATCCATATAACTTATTCGTCCGTTAACTCGTAACCAAAATCACTATAATACCCTTTTTACCTTTTTTGACCATCAAACTTCGTTTCTTAACATCCTCACATGTTCCGACCCATATCAAAGCTTGTCGGAACATTATAATTCACATAATTACTTACCATGTTCGTAATCAATACATTGAATAGATATTTTACAAAAAGGGCGTAAGCTTTACTTACATAGCATCCGAATATGCTTCCCGTGCGCATTAGTCCCGTTTGACCCGCTTCTTTCCCAAGCTTCCATGTCGTTTATCAAGCATCAACTATCATGTATCATTCTTAAATAGTTAGCTTGTTCATCATTCATTACACGGATCTTATTTCAGAAATTAACACTCAAACTCCAAACATACTAATCTATCAAATCCTAGCCGAAATCCTTTAAACATTTACACATACATGTAATTTCAAACATCATTAACAATAACATATCATCATATTATACAAAACCCACTTCATAACTTCATTGTTAATCACTTACTAGTGATCTAGGCTCATTTATCTCTAATTTCATCATACCCTTGGTGTGTGTACAACCTTCTAAACATAAGGTACAACTAATTCATGCACAATCTCCTAATTTCATACATAATTCATCAAATCCTCCTACTAATTAACATATATCATTCACACATAAACATTCAAACATATTATCATCATATTTCTTTCAATTATTCTAACAAGACTCCATATTACTCACATAATACATCAATATTCAACAAGAATTAGACATGCATAATGATTCAAGTCATCATTCTCACCATAACTAATGGGTTTCACCTCTAAGCATCAAATTAACCTAAATCTTGCATAACCCATGTTCTATATGATTATTCTAACATATCCTCATACTCAATTTCATACCAATTCACGATTTACAACATAACCCACTTCGTGCATAATCACCAATCTAACTTTTACGACATACCTTATGATCCCCTTATGAAGGTGATCATTAATCCATGCTCGGTTATGAATTTAGGCATCATTTAGCCTTTCAATTTGATGAAAATGATGAAGTTAGGATTCTTGGCTCCATGGGAGTCTCCTGCTCATTCTCGAACACACGAAGTGTGTGTTTGTGTGTGTGCAATTTTTCATATATTATCTCATCATTCATTTTTAACCCACTTTAGTCCCTTGTGTTAGCCACTATGACATAATTGGTACAATTTTCATTCCTTTAATTGTTTTTACCATTTTCTTAACTTAGTTAAATAACCTAGTCATTCATTTCTTGATGTACCATACGAGAACATTTAATAATTATAAACATTCGGATTTTGGGGCGTTACAGATTTGGAGTTAGGAGCTTTTGTGTTTGCCTTGAAGATCTGGAGACATTATTAGTATGGCACTAAGTGTACGATATACACAGACCATAAGAGCCTCCGGCATATCTTTGATCAGAAGGAGCTCAACATGCGACAACGGCGTTGGGTAGAGTTACTCAACGATTATGAGTGTGATATTCGTTATCACCCTGGAAAAGCAAATGTTGTTGCGGATGCGCTCAGCAGGAAAGAGCGGGAGAAGCCTATACGTGTGCGTGCTTTAGGCTTGACCATACAAACGAGTTTGACTGATCAAATTCGTAATGCGCAACGAGAAGCTTTGAAGGATGAGAACCTAAGAAGAGAAGGTTTGAGAGGATTAGAGTGTGAACTGATACCAAAAGCTGATGAAGTGATGTACTTCATGAACCGGATTTGGGTTCCGCTTAGTGGTAACCTACGTGAACTGGTTATGAACGAAGCTCATAAATCCAGATATTCCATTCACCCAGGTTCTACCAAGATGTATCAAGATATCAAGATATCAAGGAGTTATACTGGTGGCCGAATATGAAGAGAGATATTGCGGTCTATGTGGGTAAATGTCTGACATGCTCAAAGGTTAAGGCTGAACATCAGAAGCCGTCTAGGCTTCTACAGCAACCAGAGATTCCTAAGTGGAAATGGGAACATCTTACGATGGACTTTATCACCAAGCTACCTCGTACGTCGCATGGACATGATACAATATGGGTAATTGTGGATCGATTAACAAAGTCTGCTCATTTCTTAGCGCTTAAGGAAACAGAAAATACGGAGAAGATATCGCAGTTGTACCTTAACGAGATTGTAGCCTGTCATGGAGTATGTAGGTCCCCTATTCGTATGGATCTTTCACAGAATTGTCTTTCCAATCAAGAGTGCGGAATCCTCTTGATCAGAATTAGCAGAAAACGTGTAGGAAACAGAAACAGCAAATCACTTTCAAACCGGGTTACTATTGATTATCCAAACAAACGTTTTACAATCAATCTAAACCCTAACCACCTATCAAATTCGTCCAAGCTATAGGAGCTCTCACGAAAATCTCACACAAACTGTTTTGGCTGATTAACCTAAACCCTAAAGCCTAACCTTGTTTTTATAACACAAGGTTACTACTTGGGCCAAGGTTAAACATAGACTACGAATTGGAAAAGCCCAATTCGCCTCCATCACCCTAATTGGGTTTTGGTTAGCCCAAACATTTACAACTCACTAATACAAAGCTAAACCCGCTAACTGTTTATCGTTTAACTAATTACAAGATATCCAAAGACCAAATCTAAGCTGTTGTCACAAACATGCACCAACAAACTCCCCCTTGACAATAGCTTCATAAAATAACTTTGTCTTTAGTCATCTTGCAATCTTCATGTAGTCTTGTAGTGTCTTTGGTCTTTGGATAGCTTCAGCTTCAACAACTTCTGTCAGCAACAGACTCCCCCTAAGCTGATGCATCCAATCACCAAATCTTCAAAACTTTAGCGTTTGATTAAACTCCAGTTCAGCATTTGTATAGCAATCTTCAAACTCTTCATCTTTGTCTGCAATATAGAAAGGAGGTTCTACCATGCATCCAATCAAACTCTCATCTTCACAGCAACTTTCTCAGCAACACAGCAACTTCTCAGCAACACAGCAACTTCTCAGCAACACAGCAACTTCTCACTTTAACTTCTCAGCAACACACTGCTTCAATCTGTTTACTATAAAACAAACATCTCGAGAAAACATAAGAATTTTTCAACATAAGTTAAACAAATTATTATTATTATTCAAGAGATAGTTAAACTGTATAACAGATTAAGCATTTTCCAATTTATCACCAACACGCAAAACTTTTTAATCACACACCCTATAACCCGCATGATTTAAAATTTTGAACTCACTTTCCAACACTGTCTCCCCCTATCAGTAACAATTCCTCCAAGAATCACAGTTTTCCGTACATTAAGAATTTTAAACAGAAAAAAAACACTATTTTTGGATTTTTTATATTTTCTGAAAGCAAGTAAATACAAAAGCAATAAACACTCTATTTTTGTGAGAATCACTGGTAAGAAGATCATATCAGCACAATCAAACTGTTTTCCACAATTAGATAATTCTTTATTTAATTTTTAGTGAAAAGCAGTCCAAGACGATTACCAGTATGTTTGTCCACTTAAACAAAATGCATGAACATTTCAAGTACCATTACCATATGATACGTTAAGGTAATTTTAATTACTGATATATTAGTGTGTCCCACTTCAGGATATACCCCCGCGATCAAGGTATGCACAAAGATTCATCGTAGTAGGTGAGTATACTGAATTCATCCTTTAATATATCCTGACAGTGTCTAGGTCTGCATATAATCTGTTCTATCATGTTTTGATTGCTTAACAATGAACACCCAAATAAATAGTAATCAAATCCTGGAAATATAAACAACACACTCTATCATGCAAGTATCTTCCCTACCACATATTTCACAAGTCCAATCCAGATTTCTGAAATCTTAACTGGGAATAGGTTGAGAAGAGAACAGAATAGATCTTTAGGAGAGATGGTATAATATACAGATCAAATGAGTTTTTCTCAGTTTGATATAGGTTTCTTGGGTTTCTTTTGGGCACTTGAGGGCCTCTTTCGGGTGTATTAGATCTATAGCGCGACAACGTACAGCTAGGTCAGCATGTATCTGGATGCAGCAGAAGCTGTCGTTGCCTAGCACCTCCAGGTCAGCATATATCTGGATGCAGCAGAGGAGGTACACGACTTTTTTCAGAGAAGATTTCAGAATCAGATCAAAATTGTGTGTATCGGGACAACATACAGACATTCAAATAGAAATGTGCTAATTCCAAGTGACTTTCTTTCCTGGGGTCATGTACAATTTTAGTTCTGAACAGAAAAACAGCCAAGATATCCCCAGATGAAATAACAGTATAAAGACCCAAAACTTCAGATTTTGGCAATCTATCAACACAAGATTTAAGGTCATTAAACCATACACCACTGATGTGTTCCCCACTCATATTCAGTTTATTTAAGTTTATATCACATTGGTAAGTTGATTATTTCATGCTTTTTGCCTACTGGTACATCATATAATGAAGCTGCTATCACACTTAAGCAATTTAATTTCATTTCAGTGTGACAGTCTAACTTGCCGATGTACTATCATTTCTCCTTTTTCACACAGTGATAGCTCATTTTTTATTTTTTTTTATGTTTTTGATTTTTCAAATTTTTTATTTTTGATTTTTAAGAAAAGCAGTAAACTATTTACAAAAATTCTTATGAAAAACCAGTTATTCAGGATTCCTCATCCCGTTGAGTTCGACTAAATGTTCAAAGCGAGCCCTGTCAAATGCTTTAGTATAAAGATCTGCCAGGTTATCTTCAGTGTCAACTCGATGTAATTCAATTAGTCGTTTTTCAGCACAATCCCGTATAAAATGATGACGTATGTCAATATGTTTTGTGCGACTGTGTTTCACGGGATTATTTGTTATAGAAATTGTGGCATTATTGTCTATCATAATAGGAGTACGAGTGAAATCCAAACCGTAATCGCGCATCTGCTGTTGTATCCAGAGAACCTGAGAGCAGCAGCTACCCGCAGCAATATATTCAGCTTCACACGTAGATGTAGACACACAAGATTGCTTCTTGCATTGCCAAGACACGATCCTGCCTCCTAAGAACTGACAACCACCTGTCGTTGACTTTCTGTTCGACTTGTGTAACGACTCTCATCAAAAGTCATAATTATTAAAATAATTTGTCCAAAAGGAAACCCTAATTGAGACACCCAAGTGATTCTGAGCAAACCCTAAAAGTTTCATAATTTTCAGAATCAGGATTAGGGCCCCTAAAACTCAAGGGGGGAAAAACCTAGTTAACGATTATCCCAATTTACGTGCTCTCCAAGTTGAAATTTCAGAAAATGTCGACTCATCTGAGTTAGTCCCACACGTGGCAACAATTTAAGCATGAAGTGTACCTTACGGACCGTAAGGTCACCAAGCTTACGGTCCGTATGCTGCCTTACGGACCTCAACATTGATAAGCTTACGGTCCGTAAGCTAAGCCAAAATTTTGTATAAATAGCAGGCTTTGGGACAGGCTTCTGGGCATTCGTTCGACGAAGAAATTCACAAAATACACCGAGTTCTGTCCTATTACTTCAAATAAAACACCCTAAACCCTAATTAAGTATAGCGGGGTGCTGCAGAACAGGGTATTAACACAATCGCTGCTACGATTCATTATCCGACGATCAATGTATCCAATGAATGTTTAAGTGCCGCCCACATTAGGGTTATACTTTATCGTTCGTCATTAATTTGACGGATTGTCGTTAATTCGATAGGTAAAGTATTATACTTTATCGTTCGTTGTTAATTCAACGGATCATCGTTAATTCGATGGGTAAAGTATTATACCTTGTCATTCGTTGTTAATTCAACGGATCATCGTTAATTCGATGGACAAAGTATTGCATTTTGACATTAATTGTGAGAATTTGATCTCGTGAGTTATCGTAAATGCTGGATTGATTACTAATTCCAAATTGTGTGCTTGTTATTGAAATTAGGATAAAAGGCTAATCAGTAGGCTAGGCTCTGCCCGTATAAATCTGCAATGTGAGTCATTCTTCTTTTCTCACAGTTTGTGAGTTATTCTCTCTTTTTATCAAATTGCTTTATACAACTATTCTCACCGTTTGTGAGTTATTTTTATTAAATATTTTACAATACTCCAAATTATTTCAAGATTATAATTACAGGGACTAAGTCGTGGATATCTTGAATTACTGGTTAGTGGGGTATTGTGCACATTACTAATTCTCACCCAGTTAGGTTCATTGATCTACTCGGGATAATCACTGTTGGGTTCATTGACCTACAGCGATAATCGTCACTATTTAGGTTCATTGATCTAAATAGTGGTATGACCATCGTCACCATTGTGACTTGTCACCATTGTGACAGAATGCCAGATAAAAATAAGATAGAAGCCATTGTAATCGCTCTTATGCTGTAATTGATAACTATGCATCATTATGCAAAATAGAATGATTCACTCAGTATTTCCCGCTGACAAAACCTTTTTCAAAACATGTTTCAGGTGATCTGTTGTAATTCAGGAAAAGTGCTGGGGAGCATTTCAAGCTTAAGATAGTGGCTCAATATAAAATAAATAAATGATTTTGTAATATCACACTTTTATAGTAAAAATATAATATTGTAAATTATCGGGGTTTTATCCCGAATTGTGAAATAAATAATCGGGGAAAAATTTTAGCTTTAAGCGATCCTGTTTCCGCTGTTAAACTCAATTAAATCAATACCGCAGTATTTTCTGCCGCGGCTCCTGAAACGGGTCAAACCGGGTCGTGGGCCGTGACAGAAAAAGGTGGTATCAGAGCCACTGGGTTAAGCTAATTAAGTATTTAGAAATACTTAATTTTTTCCTGATTACTATTAGGTAATTATGTGTTTTATTAACTGGCTATTTGTTAATGTTAATATAGGCAAATTTTTATTTTGTTGCTCTATTATTGTTAATTGAAAAACATTATATATTTGATTAATATATGGAATTACCTAATATAGTATTACTATATTATGGTAAAGAAATTATATTTTTATGTTTGAAGTATACTTTTATTTAAAATTTTGCTAGTTATTTATTATTAATAATTTTATTATTAATAATAATATATTAATAGTAGTAGTAGTATTGAGATTATTTTTAAATACTAGGGTTATTATCAAAGGCAGATATTGGAGAACCTAGCCTTAGTTAGGCATGGACTGATCACCTATGCTTAAACAAGGCAGCACTAACCAATATTCACCATGATAATGACTAAATAATATATATAAATTAAGTCATCATACTTATTTAGTATATAAAATTTGATATGTTAATCACTGTAATAGTAAATATAAATCTTTAAATATTCTGATTTAAAGTTAGTATTTTTATTATCTACAGTCTAGAAAAAAAATTTATTTATAAATTACAAATAAAACCTAGTATGTTTTAATTTGTATTTGTTTTGGTAGTATAAAATACTATTTTTGTTCTATAAAATTTTGTTATGACTTAGTAATTGTATGTATGTTACTAAACAGCATGAGTGATTTGTCGGAAGCCCTTCAGAATTTAAATCTCTATCCAGTAAGAATCGAAGTTTCCAGAGATTTCAATAGGTATATACCAGATATAGAAGAACCTATAGAATTCAATGCTTTACCTTTCGAGAAACCTAAGTCTAAGAAAATGGAAATTGGGGAAAGTTCTAGGCAAATGGAGGGATTACCATCTCAAGAAGAATTAGATTTTATAATGGCAACCGATGATACTATTGAGCCTGTTAATGAAAATAATTTTATGAACTTAGAACCATCTATTCCAAACTCTTCTAATCATTGGAATATAGAAGAATGGTTGGATAATGAAATACTGTTACAAAACCATCCCTATAGGCTTTTTCCTAAGTACAATCCAGAACCTCTATCAAATTCACCAATAAGTAACAAGAATAGGACTGAACTCCATCATTTTAACAACATGGATGCTGGGAATAGGATCCAAGAGACTTTGGGACAAATCTCCTGGAAATACGACGAGAAGAAACGCCGCTACTAGAACATCATCTGACAAAGGATAGGGGATTATGAAACTGTGGTTGTGTAATATTAACAGTAAAATCAGTATGTGTAAAATAAATAATAAAACGGGTGTATATAGAAACATGATATAAGGAAATATTAGAAAAGTTACAATTTTGTTTGTATATTCGTTTATGTGATTATATGCAACTAAATTGTGACATTAAATTATTTTTTTTATACTAATTATGTATCTATAAATTAGATATCAGATGGAAAACGCTAATAATGAACCAGTTAATGAGGGTAATCAATCTGAGCAACAATCAGGGAATCAATATGTGACTAGGCAAGATATAGAAAATATTATTGCTCAAGAAATAGCCAACACTATTCCAGGAATAGTTGCTCAAGGGATAGCCAATGCTATACCAGCAATCATTGCTGCTGTTAAAAATCCAATCGAACCTCAACAAGTTGTTCCTAGTAAACGCATTTCTGAAGATAATTTCAGTAATAGCGTAAATGGAGGCGGTAATCATGTTAATCATGATAATGAACCACGGCAAGCTTCGCTCCCTAAGAAAAGGAAAGTTGCAACGCCTGGTTGCACTTATAAGGAATTTCTTGCTTGTAAACCCACTGAGTTTGCAGGCAATGAAGGAGCGACTGCGACACTGCGTTGGTTAGAGAAAACCGAAGCAGTAATTGCCATAAGTAAATGTGTTCAGGATGATCAGGTTATGTATGTATCAAACCTTTTCAAAGAAGTGGCGTTAGAATGGTGGAATACGGTGTTACAAGCTAAAGGAAGAAATAGGGCTTATGCCATGAAATGGGAAGAATTTAAGAGTCTTGTAGAAAGAAAATTCTGTCCTGAATATGAAAAAGATCAAATGGCAAATAAGTTTCTAACCCATCGGATGGTGGATGTAGATTGTCGAGGGTATACTACGACATTCTTCGAATATGCTCGAGTGGTACCAACCCTGGCTTCGCCAGAGCCGGTACTTATTTCTCGTTATATTTGGGGATTGATTTCTGAGATCCGTAATATCGTCAAAGCTGCGAAACCTCGCACGATTGATGATGCAGTAGAATTAGCCAATACTATGACTGACGAGCTAGTACGGACAAGAGAAGAAAATAGAAGGAAGGAAGTAGCCCAAAAGATTACCCAAGAATTTCGTTCGGGTAACCATAACAATTTCAAGAAAGGAGGGAATGGGCAATCTTCTATTAGTCCATTTTGCAATTTTTGCAAAAGGAAGCATTTTGGAAGATGCAAAGGATATTGCAATTTTTGCAAGATTCCAGGGCATCAAGAAGAAGACTGTAGGAGGAAGAAATTTTCAGTTTGTTACAACTGTAGAGAAACTGGACATCTTAGGCCAGATTGTCCAAAACTGAATAAACCATTTGACAATCAAGCCAAACCGTCAGAAGGAGCAAAAAGGAATGCGAGAGCCTTTCAGCTGACTACTCATGAAGCCGAGATGATTCCAGATGTGATAGCCGGTATGTTCTTATTTTACAACGTTTACACAACAGTATTATTTGACTTTGGTACAAACCAAAGTTTTATAAATACTTTACTCTGCCAAACTCTTAACTTACCGTTAACCAGCATTAGATAAATTTCTATATTAGAAACGGCAGATGGGAATTCAGTTAAAATAAATAAGGTTATCAGAACATAGAAATAAGTTATAAGTTTTCTGCAACCCTATTATCTATGAAATCAGTTGAATTTAATGTTGTGATCATTATCTGTGATCAGAATTTCTTAGAAATTCAATCAACCATCGGAAGAGAAATTATGATTACAGAAGATAAACCATATAAGCCTATGAAGTTCATATCAGTAATGGATATTGCTAATTATGAACGAAAGCAAGGAATAGTATATATGATTTCAGTAAATCATTAATATTAAAGATACAGAATTTAAGGAAATTTCTGTAAAATCCGAATACCCAGATGTATTTCCAGAAGATTTACCTGGATTACATGAAGATAGAATTTAAAATTCATCTAATTCCAGGAATTTTACCGATAAGCCAGGGAACCTTATCGGTTAGCACAATATTGGTTATTAAGAAAAAGAAAAGCTTTACTTCCAAAATTTTTGAAGAATAAATTTTGGCTGAAGTGCAATTTTAGGTCATATGGTGAATCATGAAGGTATTCACTTAGATCTTGCTAAGATAGCAGTAATTACCAAATGGAAGATTCTGTAAACCGCAATGGAAATTAGGAATTTTGTAGGTTTAGTATTATAGACATTAAGGAATTTTCAAATTAACTATACCCTTAATTAAGATAACCAATACTATAAATTCTAGCCTTATCATAAGGAATTGAAGATTTTGGAGTATAAGGTAATACTTCAAAGCTATGATTTGGATATATGTTAATACAACGCAAAAAGGTAATTGCGTAGGCCTCAAGCCAAATTGAAAAAGTCCGAAGAAAACTATACCACTCAAGAGTTAGAATTAGGAACCATAATTTTGCCTTAAGATTTGGAAATATTATCTGTATGGAAGTAAGGATACTATCTATACAGATTATAAGAAGTTAAGATATATATAATTGTGCAAAAAGAATTTGAGGCAGAGAAGATGAATGAAAATCCTAAGTGACTACGACTGTGATATTCGGTATCACGAAAGGAAAAGCTGAAAACGGCAAGAGATAGTCACAAGAATTATGCAGATAATAGATAAAAGCCGTTGGAGTTCGAGTTGGAGACAAAATATAATTGAAAGTATCTCCTTGGAAAGGAGTTGTTAGATTCGGTAAGAAAGGAAAGCTAAAACCAAAGTATGTAGGATCATTTCCAGTAATTCAACATATTGGATCAGTTACTTATAAATTACAACTACCAGGAAGGTTAGTTGGAATACATGATATATTTTATATATCTAATTTTAAGAAATGTCTATAAGATGAATCTTTGATAGTACATTTCTAAGATATAAAGTAACAAATAGTGTTAAGTAAAGTAGGATTCAAAGACAGGATCCTAATATACTTAGGAACTGGAATCAAAAAGGAAGAGAAAGTATTCTCAATTATTCCAGTAAATCTCGAGGACGAGATTTTTATTAAGTTGGGGAGAATGTAACGACTCTCATCAAAAGTCATAATTATTAAAATAATTTGACCAAAAGGAAACCCTAATTGAGACACCCAAGTGATTCTGAGCAAACCCTAAAAGTTTCATAATTTTCAGAATCAGGATTAGGGCCCCTAAAACTCAAGGGGGGAAAAACCTAGTTAACGATTATCCCAATTTACGTGCTCTCCAAGTTGAAATTTCAGAAAATGTCGACTCATCTGAGTTAGTCCCACACGTGGCAACAATTTAAGCATGAAGTGTACCTTACGGACCGTAAGGTCACCAAGCTTACGGTCCGTATGCTGCCTTACGGACCTCAACATTGATAAGCTTACGGTCCGTAAGCTAAGCCAAAATTTTGTATAAATAGCAGGCTTTGGGACAGGCTTCTGGGCATTCGTTCGACGAAGAAATTCACAAAATACACCGAGTTCTGTCCTATTTACTTCAAATAAAACACCCTAAACCCTAATTAAGTATAGCGGGGTGCTGCAGAACAGGGTATTAACATAATCGCTGCTACGATTCATTATCCGACGATCAATGTATCCAATGAATGTTTAAGTGCCGCCCACATTAGGGTTATACTTTATCGTTCGTCATTAATTTGACGGATTGTCGTTAATTCGATAGGTAAAGTATTATACTTTATCGTTCGTTGTTAATTCAACGGATCATCGTTAATTCGATGGGTAAAGTATTATACCTTGTCATTCGTTGTTAATTCAACGGATCATCGTTAATTCGATGGACAAAGTATTGCATTTTGACATTAATTGTGAGAATTTGATCTCGTGAGTTATCGTAAATGCTGGATTGATTACTAATTCCAAATTGTGTGCTTGTTATTGAAATTAGGATAAAAGGCTAATCAGTAGGCTAGGCTCTGCCCGTATAAATCTGCAATGTGAGTCATTCTTCTTTTCTCACAGTTTGTGAGTTATTCTCTCTTTTTATCAAATTGCTTTATACAACTATTCTCACCGTTTGTGAGTTATTTTTATTAAATATTTTACAATACTCCAAATTATTTCAAGATTATAATTACAGGGACTAAGTCGTGGATATCTTGAATTACTGGTTAGTGGGGTATTGTGCACATTACTAATTCTCACCCAGTTAGGTTCATTGATCTACTCGGGATAATCACTGTTGGGTTCATTGACCTACAGCGATAATCGTCACTATTTAGGTTCATTGATCTAAATAGTGGTATGACCATCGTCACCATTGTGACTTGTCACCATTGTGACAGAATGCCAGATAAAAATAAGATAGAAGCCATTGTAATCGCTCTTATGCTGTAATTGATAACTATGCATCATTATGCAAAATAGAATGATTCAATCAGTATTTCCCGCTGACAAAACCTTTTTCAAAACATGTTTCAGGTGATCTGTTGTAATTCAGGAAAAGTGCTGGGGAGCATTTCAAGCTTAAGATAGTGGCTCAATATAAAATAAATAAATGATTTTGTAATATCACACTTTTATAGTAAAAATATAATATTGTAAATTATCGGGGTTTTATCCCGAATTGTGAAATAAATAATCGGGGAAAAATTTTAGCTTTAAGCGATCCTGTTTCCGCTGTTAAACTCAATTAAATCAATACCGCAGTATTTTCTGCCGCGGCTCCTGAAACGGGTCAAACCGGGTCGTGGGCCGTGACAACTTGCATCCCCCAAAGTCTGAGTCAGTGTAAGCAACAAAATTCATATCACTATCAGCTGGATACCACAACCCAAGTTTAGGTTTCCCCTTCAAGTAACGAAGAATACGCTTCACTGCTTTCATGTGTAACTCTTTTGGATTTGCCTGATATCTAGCACACAAGCATACTGCAAACATAATGTCAGGTCTTGAAGCAGTCAAGTACATCAGAGAACCAATCATTGCCCTGTATTGAGTAGGATCAACGTCTTCAGTACTTTCCTGATCTGGGCCAAGATTGTGATTTTCGCAAATGGGTGTGTTGAAAGTAGAGCAATCATTCATTTTGAACCGACTCAAAATGTCATACACATACTTCGTTTGATGAATAAACATCCCATCCTCCTTCTGTTCAACTTGTAATCCCAGAAAGTAAGACAGCTCACCCATAGCGCTCATTTCGAACTTGCTCTTCATCACCTGCTCGAACTCTTTACACATACTCTCATCTGATGACCCAAAGATGATGTCATCCACGTACACCTGTACTAGCAGAAAATCTTCCTTCTTCCTCTTGATGAACAGTGTACTGTCAATCTGACCTCTTTCAAAACCATTCTTAATCAGATGTGTAGACAGTGTCTCGTACCACGCCCTGGGAGCTTGATGTAACCCATACAAAGCCTTATCAAGTTTGTACACTCGATCTGGATAATCTGGATCAACGAACCCATCTGGTTGTGAGACATACACCACTTCTTGGACTTTCCCGTAAAGAAATGCACTCTTCACGTCCAGTTGGTAAACTTTAAAGCCCTTGAATGTTGCGAAGGCTAAAAACAAACGAATTGCCTCCAACCTTGCCACTGGTGCAAACACTTCATTGTAATCAATCCCTTCCTGCTGATTGAAACCTTTTACCACCAATCGAGCCTTGTTTCGCGTCACTATCCCTCTGTCATCCTTCTTGCACTTAAACACCCATTTAGTGCCTATCTCTCTTTCACCTTTAGGAAGGTCAACCAACTCCCAAACCTTCAACTTTGCAAACTGGGCCAATTCCTCTTGCATAGCTTCAACCCATGAATTGTCTTTAAGAGCCATGTGAATGTTCTTCGGCTCCTCTTGGGAAATAAAGCAACTATACAAGCATTCGTTCACAATCCCAGTCTTCTCAATCGACACAAATAAACCAGAATTCGCTGCTATGCTCCTTCTCGTCTAAACACCTGCATTAGGATCTCCAAGTATCATGTCAACTGGATGATCTCTATTTGCTCGTGTAGTAGCAACAGCATCCACTTCTAAATTATCACCCAGGTTTGATCCAACTTCCCCTTGAATGTTCTGATCTGCAAATGGATTAATGAAATCCTCCCCCTCAATGGGTTCAGAGTCACTATCACTTGAATCAGGATCAGCCGCACTTTGGGAAGTTTCCACAGCATCTGTCATATCTACATTCGATCTAGGCATGAACTCGCCTTCATCGTCTCCACCAATCATTGTTTGAATCAACTGAGAATCATCTGCATTTGGAAACTCAGGAATATTAAATGAGTTAAAAGTGCTTTCATAATCATATAATATAGCAGGACCACTCGTTGATTGTTGAGGTTTGTATGAAGTAATTTCCACATTATAAACAACCTCAATTTTACCAGTTTTTAGATTAAAAACCCTTTTATTCGGTGCGCCAGGTACGTAACCTAGAAAGTAGCCATCGTCAGCCACCTCTCCGAATTTTTGTTTATCTTTATTACGCACAATGGTGCAGGGTAATCCAAATGGTTCAAAGCCTTCTAAGTTTGGTTTCTTGTTAAACATTAATTCATGACATGTTTTGTTAAAACGTTTAACAGTCAAAACTTTGTTTAGGACATAGCAAGTTGTATTCACAGCCTCTCCCCAGAAAAGAACTGGTAGCTTTGAATCTGAAAGCATCGTCCTTGCGGCTTCAATCAACGTCCTGTTTTTCCTCTCAGCAACTCCATTTTGTTGAGGTGTATAAGGAGCAGAATATTGATGTTCAATTCCCTTTCGAAGACAGTAGAGATCCAGAACTCGATTCTTGAACTCCGTGCCATTATCACTCCTTATCCTCTTTATCCTTGCATCATGGACGTTTTCCAATTTCGTAAAAAGATCTATCAGCATCTCCGCCGTCTCATCTGTTGTACCTAAAAAGAAAACCCATGAATAACGTGAGTAATCATCAGTGACAACTAAACAATAGTACTTTCCACCTATGCTCCTTACGTTCACTGGACCGAATAAATCCATGTGAAGTAATTCATAAGGGGCATCTATGGAATTTACTGTTTTAGACTTATGAGGTTTCTTGTGTTGTTTTCCCTTTTGACATGGAAGACATTTATCTTCCACGTGAAACCTCTGCAATGGAACCCCTTTCACTAGCTCATTTTTAACAAGGTAATTCATTTTTCGATAGTGAATATGGGCCATGCGTCTGTGCCACAACATCGATTCAGCTTCAGATGCTTTTGATAGTAAACACGCCACCACAGCAGTTGGATCCTTAGCACCCATGTCCATGACATAAGTGTCATTTCTCCTTGGCGCTCGCATCACTATCCAATCGTCTGGAATCTTCAAACCTGGTTTCAACACTAATGCTTCATTCTTGGTAAAATGGACCGAGTGACCCTTGTCGCAGACTTGTGACACGCTCATCAGATTGTGTTTAAGCTGCTCCACATAGTTCACTTTGTCCAGTGTGATCTTCCCATTGGTCACCTTTCCTCTTCCTGTAATTCTACCACCTTTAGCACCCGCAAAATTCACTTTTCCACCATCATAATCTTCAAATTCAGTCAACAATCTCGCATCCCCCGTCATGTGCCTGGAGCAGCCACTATCAACATACCACAAGTTGATAATCCTCCTTAGCAGCTCCTGCACACACCAACCAAGAACTTAGTTAGATTGGGGGACCCAAGCCTTAATGGTCTTGGGTCGTCCAAATTCACCAACTACTGGAACATCCATCCAATATCCATTACTCCTAACTGGAGTCTTGGATCTCAGACCTGTTGATGGAATTTGATTTTGATTTCCACTAGGTCTTTGGTCCTGAGGGTTCCTATACGTATTTGGACTATTTGACCTTTGGAAATATTGATTTGGGTATCTTGAATTTTGATTCCAAGAAGCATTATTGTTGTAATTTCTAAAGCCATTGTTATAAAAAGTTCGACCACCATTATTTTGGTATCGATTTTGATATTGACCTTGACTTCTGAAATTATTAGCATTATAATTGTTCATTCTTGGTGAACTGCTTCTAGGTCTCTCAAATCTGCCTGGTGGAGATCTAGGCTGAAATCTTGGTTGATTTCTTTGAAAACGAGGAACTTGTGGAGTTCCTTTTTCAGCCTTATCTTCACCAACAGCAACATTCGCTGGTTGCTTAGCAGCAGATTTCTTTGGAGAATTTGCAACTTTCTCCTGTTTATCACCACTATTCTCTGGTGACTTCTCTCTCTTCTCCTCACTCACTTGTGCTTCACTCTTTTTATTAGGACAGCAGCTAGCTACATGTCCCTTGGTGTGACATTTGAAGCACGATTTCTTTTTCGAAGACTTCTTTTCTGAAGCCTTTGAACTAGATTCGGGTTTTTCTTCTGATGATGCCTTAGAAGGATTTGGTTCAGTTTGCTTAGTTTCAGAATTTTCTATGTTCTTGTTTTTAGCAAACTCTATATTAGATTCATTTTCAATAACAGCTGTTTCGTTTTTCATGTCACTTCCTTGAACAAAATTAACCTTTTTAACAAAAGTTGGATTGTTATTTTTAGGATGTGATGTATTCTTTTTCAAAACAGGTTTGCTGTTATTATCCTTCTTAGCATCAACATTCTCAAACACATTTCCTTGACGTGACGTGGAACTACTTGGCAATGTTGACCCAAAGTCCATGAGCTCATCTTCATTAGGCAAGAAAGAATAGTCATGACTAACAGGAGGTGGAACTTCATTGAAACCATGAAATCCCACACTGGTTTTGTCATTACTTTTCTTCAAGCCACCCATCATATGTTTCATAACAAAAGTAGAATCCCTGAATTGACCTAATTTCTTTTCAAGTTCAACAATTCTTAGTTGTGCATCTGACAACTCTTTGCATTTATCAGAAATCTCTTTTGTTTTCTCAGCCATCATGTCATGAGCTAAGTTTATGACTTGAAGTTTTTCATTTAGTTTACAGGTTACAGCTTCAATTTTAGTTTCATAACCTTGTATTTTCTTCAAGTATGACGATTCGTTTCTTTTAGCAAAAAAGTTTGCTTCTTTTATGGTAGACATCTCGCCCACCAGACTTTGGTTTTGTGTGGACAACCTATCAACTTCACCCTGTAATTCACGACATTTTAAACACACAGAATTAGACTTTACCTCTCCTGTTTGTTTATCAAGGTTGGCCATGAGAGCTGCAAGCTGATCTTTCACTCTTTTGTATTCAGCTTCCTTTTCTTCAGCTTCCCGTTCCTGGTCAGACTTTTGCTTTTTCTCCTCAGCATCTGATGTCTGATCAGCCTTCTTTTCTTCAGCTTTACTCTCTGCCTTCACCTCTGCCTCAGCATCACTTTTCTTCTCAACTTTAACATCATCTACTGTAGCTTCACCATCATCAATTTGCGTTATCTCTGCCATGAACGCCTGAGTGACATTGTCATCATTCTCCAAGTGAACACTCCAGTCATATGAACCTTCTCTAGCAGTAGAGATCAGCGCTCTCGAGTTAGAGTTGTTTGAAGCATTTCTATTGTTTGAACTCTGACTCGAAGTATCCTGCTTTTGTTTTTGACATTCCCTGGCGAAATGCCCATAACTTTGACAGTTGAAGCATCTCACTTTGGTCTTATCAAAACCAACAGTCTTTCCTATAAACTTTCTTCCAGTTCTGTTCATAAACCTCTTCACTCTTCTAGTAATCATGGCCATTTGCCACTGCAAATCCATATCTTCAAGATCATCAGGGTCAATCTGATCGTAATCTTCATCTAAAGTGGCAGGATCAGATATCTTCCCCTGAATGTAGTTTTCATATGAAGCAACAAATGAAGCAAGTAGAGCAAGATGCTCTTCAGCAGACTTCACACTCATTGGCATCGACTTAACACCACTACTCTGCTTAGAACCAGATGTTCTCTTAGCTCCTGTTGATCCACCTGAAGCAGCTACAAAACACACATCACCATCATCATTTACTGTGACCTGCTCATTTTCATGCGAAAGAAAAGCAGTGGCTGAGTCGCTAGAAGCATCATGAGATGAAGACGATGTAAGCCCATTGTAGATCCCTGGATCTTGAACCTGATCATATCCAGTGTCCTTCTTCTTCATGTTGAGCTCATAAGCTCTTAGCTTTCCAACCACTTCTTCTAGCTCCTTTGTGTCATAATCTGCTTCTCCTTTTATCATGAGAGTGTAGATATCCCATTTAGCAGGTAGAGCATCCAGCAGCTTGTCATTTTTCTCTATGTCAGTATAGCATTCTATATCATAATTGTCCAATTCTGACATCAAATGATAGTATCGAGTGATGACGTCCTCAAGAGACTCGTTTTTCATGTACTTAAACACAGCAAACTGCTTCTTCAGTAAATCAACTTTGTTCTTCTTGACATCAGGATTTCCTTCATATCTCTTTTCTAGCGCATCCCACATTGCCTTTGAAGTAGTGTACTTCTTAAAGGTATGCTTGATGCCATCAGGTAAAGACATTTTAATGGCTGCCAAGGCTCTCTTTTCAGCCTCATACATTTTCTTCTGTTCAGCATCCATATCAACATAAGCAGTTACACGTTGTCTTCCCTCAAAGTCATGAGTTGGGTTCGCATACCCATCCTCTATACACATCCACATACGAGTGTCCTGGTACTCAACAAAGGATTGAAACCGATCCTTCCATGTCAAGTAGTTCTCCACCTTCATCATCTTAGGTGGTTTGTTCGTTGTGCCTACCTCATGTTCCATTCTTAAGAGTTCGTTCAATTTAGACATGTTCGACATTTTAACTTAATCAGACTGGTAAAACCGTACAAAATTTTTCCGAAAGCAGAGGTTACCAAATTACACCGTTAGAATCGTCTCGAAAAGACGAATCCAATGATATCTAATGTCGAAAACCGATTCCGGGATTTTCCAGAGGGTTTTTTTTTTTTTTTTACCCTAAAAATCCAAGGAATTCAACGGTCCAAACGGTTCTGTCTAACGAGCTACGGATCAATTTCTATTTGCAAAACAGTCAGATTTTATCAACGCTTGCCAACTGAAATTCCACCTCTTTAAATTTGTCTGGTTTTTAAGTTTGCTGAAAATTTCGCTGAGGAGCAGTTAATTTCGCAGATAAGATGGTCAATTTCGCTGGTCTATTTCGCTTGAAAAGTCAAGTTCGCTGGTCAAATTCGCTAAATCCGCTGGTCAATTTCGCTATTATGACGGCTAGTAAATTCACCGAAAACCGTAATAACTTCGCTGTGGAAAGTTATCCGGTTACCAAAGTCGCCTTTGGATTTAACTTCGCCGTTCACCGAGTAATTTAGACACGAATTCGCTGATCAGTCTGCGAAAATGTTAAAATCGCCTAGAGTCAAATTCGCTGGTCCAGTTAACTATGGAAACTTAATCTTTTCGAAAAGTTTGAAGATTTTCTGGATTCTTCAAATAGTTTCTGCACAATCGACGCAGCAAATCAGCAACAATAATGTCGAAAATTATCAAGAACAGATGGAAAACCACGAAGAACACGAAGAACAGTCTTCGAATTCCAGCCAAATACTCGTCAAAATCCAACCGAAATCGTCCCTAAAACCTGCAAATCAGCAAACAAACAAAGCAGAATATCAAAACAGCCAATAAATCTCGAAAATTTTTATCAAAACAGCCAAGAATTTCGAAAATTTTTATCAAACAAACAGAAAATTTTCGGAAATTTCAAAACCCTAGTTTTCAAAAATTCGAAAAAACTCCCTGTTTCTGCAGCAACCAATTCTGAACCGAGCCTTCAAGAGCCTAATGCTCTGATACCAATTGTAGGTCCCCTATTCGTATGGATCTTTCACAGAATTGTCTTTCCAATCAAGAGTGCGGAATCCTCTTGATCAGAATTAGCAGAAAACGTGTAGGGAACAGAAACAGCAAATCACTTTCAAACCGGGTTACTATTGATTATCCAAACAAACGTTTTACAATCAATCTAAACCCTAACCACCTATCAAATTCGTCCAAGCTATAGGAGCTCTCACGAAAATCTCACACAAACTGTTTTGGCTGATTAACCTAAACCCTAAAGCCTAACCTTGTTTTTATAACACAAGGTTACTACTTGGGCCAAGGTTAAACATGGACTACGAATTGGACAAGCCCAATTCGCCTCCATCACCCTAATTGGGTTTTGGTTAGCCCAAACATTTACAACTCACTAATACAAAGCTAAACCCGCTAACTGTTTATCGTTTAACTAATTACAAGATATCCAAAGACCAAATCTAAGCTGTTGTCACAAACATGCACCAACAGAGTACCGGTGTCAATTAACTTGGATAGAGACGGACGGTTTTACTCCGGGTTTTGGCGTTCTCTTCAAGAGTCGTTGGGTTCTCGTTTGGACATAAGTACTGCGTATCATCCTCAAACGGATGGTCAGAGTGAGAGAACCATTCAGACGTTGGAGGATATGTTAAGAGCGTGTGCGATTGATTTCGGTGGAAGTTGGGATACTCACTTGCCGTTGGCTGAGTTTTCTTACAACAATAGTTACCACGCTAGTATCAAGGCCGCTCCGTTTGAAGCCTTGTATGAAAGGAAGTGTCGATCGCCACTTTGTTGGGATGAAGTCAGCGAGAAGCAATTGACCGGACCCGAGCTTATCCAGGAAACCACGGACAAGGTTGTCCAGATTAAGGGAAGGTTGAAAGCTGCCGTTGATCGATAGAAGAGTTATGCTGATAACCATAGGAAACCGTTAGAGTTTCAGGTAGGTGATCGGGTTATGTTGAAGGTATCGCCTTGGAAGGGCGTTGTGTGCTTTGGAAAAGGGGGAAAGTTGATCCCGCGTTATATAGGTCCTTTCAAAATCGCATCTCGAGTTGGATCAGTCGCGTATTGGCTTAAGCTGCCGCAAGAGCTGAGTGGAGTTCATGATGAGGTTCATGTCTCCAATTTAAAAAGTGTATGTCTGATGAGACGCTGATTATACCCCCTGGTGAGGTTCGACTGAGCGATAAATTGAGATTTATCGAAGAACCAGTAGAGGTTCTGGATTGGAAAATTCAGAAACCCAGGAGGAGTAGGATTAAGTTAGTCAAGGTTCACTGGGATTCTAAACGTGGACCCGAGTTCACTTGGGAGCGACAGGGCCAGATGCAACGAAAATATCCTCATCTTTTCCCACCTAGTGTGAAAACGAAACCTGTAAAGTAGAATTTCGGGGACGAAATTCCCTAAACAGGGGGAGACTGTGACACCCAGCTTTTCAGGCCGTACCGTACAAATGTAACACGTGTCATGAATAAATAAAAAGGCTGTATTTGACTGATATTGATGTTTATATGTGATATTGAATGTGTTGGTGAATCCAAACATTGATAAAAATTATGTTGGCAATGATAAGATAAACGATTGTCGCGTAACGAATAAAATGCGAAACGAATGTCGGTGACCACCCGATCAATATTAAAATCCTAAAAATAGTCTGTTATGATTAGAATGGTAATTTTAATCATGTTCGTAAGGAAAAATAAATTAAAACGCTAAGAAACACTATTTTTCGAGTTTGAGCGCGTACCGCGCGATACTGCGCGTATCTGACAAAATATTGTCAACGCAGCCAGTCAAGGCAACTGATAATTATTTCAGTAATATTTTAGTGAGATTATTTTTATACATTGATAAAAATAATTTAAAACGTACTAAAACGGGATTAAAACGCTAGATAAAATACCCGGTATCCAGTAAAATACCAGTTTTTGAGATAATTTGCTTATATATATATATGTATATATATATATATATATATGTATGTATATGTGAAATTATATGATGGATGTGAGTGTGTGGATAGGTGGCGGCTAGAGGAGAAGGTTTCACCTTCTCTCTCTAGCACTTGTTGGCCTAGGAAATCCCACATGATGATTATGCTTTCTAAAACCTTCCAAGATCTTGTTTAAACCAAGAAATACAATCAAACAACTCCATATAAAGTTTGTTACTTGCTCACAATAGTCACCCAATTCATTCCCTTGCTTGTTTTCCTAAGCATGTAACTAGGTATAATAACCTAGTTATAACATTTCATTTTATTAAACATGGAGACATTCGAGCAAATTTAATATTTTGAGTTTTGGGGCGTTACAGGTGGGCTGCCAAAGCTGCAGCCACGGTGTTGATCAGATTTGTCAGCTGATCCTGTGTCATGTTGACGTTGCCTCTTCCTCGTCCGCTCATTGTTTTCACATCCAGAAAACAAAGTATGAGAACAACGCCAAAAAGATCGAGACAAGGGAGGTAAGAAGGTGTCTAACTATGACACGTGAACCTCTAAGCATCGCTTAGAATAGAACCACATAAGTAGTACAGTGTATCACTAAGTACACTATCACGTAATACATAAAGCAAGTAGCAACTAGGCATTTCCTTATGCTACGCGGTCTTAGATTAAGCATGTAATAAGTAGGCATACACTTATGCGAATAGTAAGCAGGCATTCTCTTATGCAAGTAGTAAGTAGGCATACACGTACGCTGAGTAGACTTAACACACTGAGTCTTGCCTTGGAGTGTGGTGTCGTCGCGGATCGCTTAGTATAAAGCAGGTTATAGTTTGGTTTTTCTCAAAAGACCTTTTTTCTTTTAAAAACCAAGTTCACTATAACTGATGGCTCTGATACCAATCTGTCACACCCTCAAATTTCCACGTGCGGAGTACCACCGCGAGGCGTGTGACTGCCCTGGATCAAGCCACCAATCAGATTAAACATTTAATATAAGTAACATAAGAAACCACCACCAATGCGATTAGTGACATAACGTTTAAGTCTAAAACATAATAAGTTTGAAATAAGTTCCAATACATAGCAAGTTCAACAAAATAAAGTTTGAGCGTTTAGCGGAAGCGTTAAGTTCAAAAGTAGCTTAAAAACATAAGTTCAAAAGTAGAAATCCGATAATGGATTCTAGACGACCACCACAGCGCTCCAAGCAAACTCCAACGCAGCGTCTACGGACCTGCAAGCATGCAGTAGCATGTCAACATAAAGTTGGCGAGTTCAAGGTTTTTCAAAAACGTTTTTCTTGTTTTTCCCAAAAACTTTTGTTTTACGAGTTACCATGTTATCCAGAGCATGTAGTGGGAATCCCATCCCATAATGAGTTACTAAACTGTGAAGATACCGAAACCTTGACATAATTGTTGTTTGACCCAGATCAATGTTCTACCATCATTGACCAGATTCCAGATAGTAGTTCACTCCCAGTTCCCAACACGGTGTGAGGTTTGTCAAACCTAATAGCGCTATCAACTAATATCCCGTTCGCTCCCAGCGATTAGTCGGTATACATGTAAAGGGACTTTCATGGTAGAGTTTTCGTTTAGTATGAAGTTCCAATCCCAGGAATACATGTTTTGAGTTTATGAGTTCCGCTAGTTCCCGTACCGTTTCCTTGGTACATTTATGTAGTTCCCAAACCATCGGGAATGCATGCTTTTAGTAAGAGTTGTGAACTCACCTTAGATTGCTCGGTAGATAGTTATGTTTATCCTAAACTTAGCCAACCGCGTCCTATAACGGTTACCACTTGTTAGGACCGTATGCAAGTAGTTCACGTATAACACATAGTTCATACACGTATCAAGTAATCACGTATTTCACATATTTTCACACGTAGCGCACAAGTAATACTTATCACGTATATTTATACGAACACCGTATGTTGAAGAAGAAGTAGTAGTCGTACATAGTTAAGACAAGCAGTGTGCGATTCGTTTCATATATATGGATTTCCCAATAACTGTGCGGCCCACTAAATGGGCTTGTGTAGTCCAAAAACGTTAGACCTCAACAGTGGTTTGCATATTTCTTAAGGAGCCGGTGTGCGATTGAAATGAAGTGTGCGAGTAAAACAATTGGACCCCTTGCATGTGTAGTCCATCAACCGATGGAGCCCAAAGAAACAACAAAAAGGTGGTTTAAAAGAAATAGTGTGCGGTCCAATCATCTTGTAACCCAGTGTGCGATTGTAGAAATTTTGTGCGACCAAAAAGGTAATTAATATACACGTAACAAGTGGTGGGGCCAGGTCTTTTAATGTGCCCTCAGATGTTGTTGTGCGACAACGGATTTTGTTTATGTGTGGCCCAACAGTTAAAAGTCCATTTAGTGTGTGTGCAAAGAATAAAAATGAAGTGTGCGACTTAATCTGTTTGTGCGACCAAGATTTAAGTGTGACTCAGCCCATTACTCACTGTACGGCCCAATCTATTTTCCCGTGGCCCAAACTGTGGTTTTGGATGTTTTAAAAAGGAAGACAGTGTATGTTTATTTGTGCGACCAGACCAAGAGTAAGAGTGGGGACCAGGTCTTTAATGTGCCGTCAAAAGTATGTCCGTCCAATACAAGTGTGCGAGTGAAATACAATTGTGCAATCAAAATGAAGTGTGCGATCTAAAATAAAGAAAACAAAGGGGTCTGTATATTTAGAAAAAGGGTTATTTGTGCGATTGAAGGGATGCCAACATGCAGTGTGCGAGTTAAACAAATACATGTGAGGCAAGTGGTGGGGCCAAGCCCTTAAATGTGTGGACATGAGTTGTACGGACCCAACAATCCTTCTTTTCCTCTTTGTAGATTAAATCGAAAAGGACAAAAGCACATAACACACATTCTTAAATCAATCATGTGATGCCTTAACATCTACCAAATATTCATACATGCTTTATCCAAGTGAGTTGTACCCTGTGCTTCTATAATTGTACATCCTCCTAACAAAACCCAATATCAGCAAGAACATTTTGAATGACAAATTTCCATTTTACATTCAAGAAATCAACTTCCAGTTTCCTTATTATGAACTTCTACGAATTATTGTACCTTATTATCTTCACCTTTTAGATCAACCGAATGAGACAAAGAACATTTAACACACCATTTCAAATCATGAAACATTCATGCGAGTTGTACCCTACGTATGCCTAATTGTACCCTTCATGAAAAATACAGCTTCATAAGCATACAACAGCACCCATGGCAACTTCTTACATCATCAAATGTAGTCATTTTAAATTTTCAAGTAAATCAACAAATAACTATTAAAACCTTTCGGTCCAGATTTCACGCATAATAACACACATCATTGAACCCACACTCATACATTTCATCTTTGTCAACCATCCTATAATTTTATCAAAACGTGCATGACCAGGTTGTACCTATGCATAATAGATTATACATTCATAGAAGAAAACCCAGTTTTTCATATTCAACATGAACAGAGTAATATCGATGTAAACAGAATCATGAATCGTCATTATCCTCCTTTTTCCAAGCACAAAAATCTCATCAAATAAGAACAATCATTCAGTAAACGAAAATCACAGAAATCACGAAATACCATACAACATTGACAGAAATCACAGTGTGTTAAGGTTCCCACTAACCTGAAAAGTGTGGGCTTAAAAGTGCAAGAAAAAATAGGAGGAAGATGTTGATCACTTCTGTTTAAACGTAATGGAAAACATGAATAATTACATACCAGTAACGGCAGCAAGGCCAGCAGAGAATCCAGTCAGAGACGAAGCCATTGAGTTCGACATCTTTGTCAGTACGATGTGGTTCCTCCTTAGGGTGTACGTGCTTGATGGTAGTACCGATTCTAGGGGCTTAGAATCGTATGGAGAGAGAGAGAGAGAGAATTATGATGTTGAGTAGGGTGTGTGTGTGTGAGCATCTTATTTCAACCCTTAGCCTCTCTATTTATAGACTCTTTGATACACCCGGGAGGAAACCATAATTAGTCATTAAGGGTAATATGGTCCATCAACAATTACCCACTAATTATTTAATAGGTTTAATATATAATGATCTATTATTATGTAAATTGATTATAATGGCCATAGATTAAATGTACTAAATATATTTAATCTTACATTCTCCCACTTGGCCGAGTAATCATTTACTCTGAGTATTAGATAAACCTGATCAGGAGTTAACACTCATTTTAGCTTTAAACCAAGAACCGTAGCAGAGAAATACAGCCGTTGAATCATCATTCGACTCAGGACCCCCATTAGTCATACTACAACCTCAATCTAAAACCTAACAGTTATGATCAAAATATTCAAGTAAGCCCTTTATCGTTTGATATGTATTTATATTTGTCTATATGTCATTACATGCACAGAACATATGTTAGAGACATACAAAATCAAACTGAGGAAATTTCATTAATTAAAACGTAAGCAAGTACAATATGCATTTAAATAAGGTCTTTAGTAAGTCCCATATAAGAAACATGTTCTTCAAAAACTTTAGGTGGGAGACCTTTAGTCATCGGATCCGCAAGCATATTTTTAGTACTTATATACTCAATACAAAGATTATTTTCCTCAACTCGTTCATGTACGAACAAGTACTTCGTATCAAGATATAAACCAGCTCCAGTCGAACTGTTACTGTTCGAGAAACTAACGGCAGCTGAATTAACACAATAAAGCTTCAATGGTCTAGAAATGGAATTAACAATTTTGAGTCCAGTGATCAGATTTCTAAGCAACATTCCATGACAGGTTGCGTTATAAATAGCAATGTACTCTGCCATAATTGTGGAAGTTGTAGTCAACTGTTGTTTATGACTCTTCCATGAGATAGGGCCGCCTGCTAACATAAAGATATAGCCCAAAGTGGATTTCTTGTCATCTTTGCATTTGGCAAAGTCAGAATCAGAATAGCCCACCACTTCTAAATGATCACTTCTTCTATAAGTTATAGTCTTTCGTCCCTTGAAGATATCGAATTACTTTCTTAGCTGCTTTCCAGTGATCTAGGCCAGGATTAGTCTGATAACGGCTTAGCATTCCAGCAATATAAGTGATATCTGGTCGAGTACAGACTTGAGTATACATCAGGCTCCCGACTACTGACGCGTAAGGTATCTGGCTCATTTGCTCATTTTCAACCTCTGTTGTCGGACATTGGAAAGAACCGAAAACATCTCCCTTAACTACTGGAGCGACTGAGGGTTTGCACTGTTGCATCTTAAAACGCGTAAGGACACGATCTATGTAGGACCTTTGAGATAATCCTAAGATTCCTTTGTGTCTGTCTCGGTGAATTTCGATGCCAATGACGTAAGAAGCATCTCCGAGATCCTTCATGTCGAAGTTATGCGAGAGTAACCGCTTCGACTCATGCAACATATCTAAACTATTACTTGCCAATAGAATATCGTCTACGTAAAGGACAAGTATAGTAAAGTTGCTCCCACTCATCTTGAGGTAGGTGCATTGATCCACTTGATTCTCTGCAAAACCTTGTTTCTTCATAACTTCATCAAACTTGAGGTACCATTGACGTGATGCTTGTTTCAACCCGTATATGGATTTCTTCAACTTACAGACTAGATGTTCCTGACCTTCAGGTTTAAAGCCTTCAGGTTGTTTCATGTACACATCTTCGTCTAAGTCTCCATTAAGGAAAGCGGTTTTAACGTCCATCAGATGCAGCTCTAAATCAAAATGAGCTACTAGGTCCATAACGATCCTTAATGAATCTTTACGAGAGACAGGTGAAAAGGTCTCTTGATAATCAATTCCCTCTTTTTGAGTGTAGCCTTTTGCAACCAATCTCGCTTTGTAGCGTTCAACGTTCCCATTTGGATCTAGTTTTGTTTTGAACACCCATTTACATCCTACAGTTTTAACACCGTTGGGTAATTCTACCAAATCCCAAACGTCATTTTTCTTCATGGATTCAAGCTCATCAATCATTGCTTTGTTCCATTCAGAAGACTGATCACTGCTAATGGCTTCATTATAAGAGATAGGATCATTGAGCTTTCCAACATCCATTTCAGTCAGGTAGGTAACATAATCATCCCAATTAGTAGGCCTTCTTTGCCTAGATGACCTCCTAAGTTGATTATCGGGTTCAGCGTTGTCTTGGTTTTGAGCGTTTGATGTGCCTTCGTTGTGAGGTATAATGGGTTCTGATTGTGGAGATGGAATTGGTGCAGTAGCTTCAGGTGCAGTTGTTGCATTGGGTACAAGAGGAGTAAACGGAGTAATGGTAAGCGACGCGTCTCTCCCCCCCGCGTCTTGTACTTCTTGCAAATCTTCGTATGGGTTAGTACTGCTCCCACTGACCTTGAAATCCTCCAGGAACGCGGCACGCTTTGTTTCAACAATACGGGTGACATGGGAAGGACAATAGAAACGATAACCCTTTGAATGATCAGGATACCCGATGAAGAAACAGGTAACTATTTTAGGGTCAAGTTTCCTTAGGAAATGATTGTAAAGTTTTGCTTCAGCAATGCAGCCCCATACTTTCATATATTTAAGACTCGGTTTCCTTCCTGTCCAAAGTTCATAAGGAGTTTTAGGGACAGACTTAGAAGGAACTCTATTGAGTATATGAAAAACTGCTTTTAACGCTTCAGTCCAGAGGAATAATGGTAAATTAGTGTTGGCTAACATACTGCGCACCATGTTCATAAGGGTACGATTTCTTCGTTCAGCGACACCATTCTGCTGAGGTGTACCAGGCATGGTGTATTGGTTCACAATCCCCTGGCCCTTACAAAACTCATAAAATGGACCAGGAGATTGACTCACATCAGTGTGTCTTCCATAATATTCACCGCCTGTAAGACCCTTAACAATTTAAACATTTCTATACCATTAAAGTAAGCATTTTATAATAAAAATGCCACTTAACAAAAACTTTTACATTGAAAGTAATTAGACATGTTTAAAACATTCAAACATAGTTTAGAGTGTTTACATAATACACTTTGTATAAACAAACAAGATCAAATGCGGAAGCTTTGTTTAGTCGTGTGTTCAGTTCTTGTTCTTCGCTTGATCGTCATCCGGAGACCCATAACGTTCACCTAAGTTCAAAACCAACATAAACATTAGTTATGTGGCCTTGAAAACCATTTAAAACAAGTTCCATGATCAAAACAACAATAATTAAAGATTTTTGCCAGTTCAGAGGTCCCTCGCGCACCGCGAGAGACTTGAGTCACTTTGTCGCAGGCTGCGACTAGGGTCGCGTGACGCGACTGAGATCCCGGCTTGTGGTCGCGTAGCGCGACAGTGCCATTTCGCCAGAAGGTTCCTTTTGTTGAGCTGCATTTTACCCAGCTATACATCCTTCCCAACTATTAACTTAAACTTTCATAATTTTCAATCTACAAATCCATTTTTCTACCTGTTTCTTCCTACGTGATCGTAATTTAATTCTCCATCATATGGAGTCATAACCCGATATTTGAATGCACAAAATTCTGGATTTTTAAGCTCTCGGCTTGAAATTCATTTATAACCCTTTTGACCCGTTTCATGATTTATCAAACCACTTGCGTCTAAATCGTTATAAAACCTTGGAATATTTCTTATCTCAAAATCTTTAACTCGTGAGTTATAATTTTCATGAATTATGCGACCAATAATCAAGCTATTGATGCGTGTGAAGTGTTATATATATTAGGTGTATATTTTAAGCCCCTTTAACACTTATTTTTAGCCAAGTTTTAAATTTATAAAACACGATATTTTACTAACACTAAACACACATATGGGCAAGTGCACCCATCGTGAGCGTAGTATAGTGTTGGCAAGATACCGAGGTCGTCCAAGGACACAAGAGCTTTTAGTACCGGTTTATCCTCAACGTCTAATCAAAATAAAAAGTTAGAAAAAATGATTTAAACTAAGAAAAATAAAAACTAACTAAAAATGCTGAAAAAGAAAATAAAAGAAAAACAGATAGACAAGATGAATCACTTGGCTCCGACCCGTATCTAGTGTAACCTTTGATTATTTCCGCACTTTTGCACTATTTTAAGAGATTATCTTAGTTATTGTAGTAGGCCCCTCTTTTGAAGGTGACGTTACCCTCACCCCAGTAGTTTGAGTCAGCAAGGATACAATCCTAAAAGGGTGGATTATTGGAAGATAATTAATTAAGTTATTAATGCAAATTATGGTAGGCCCCTGTTTTGGAGGTGACGTTACCCTCGACTAAGTAGTCTGAGTCAGCAGGGATACAATCCTAAATAGCCGGGTTATAGTATTAATAGTAGTTAACTTATGAGGGGATCAAAGAGTTTGGACCCCCGCCATCCAATACCGTTAAGTATTGAAGGAGGTCCTACTAAATTTGACCCAGGTCCATTGCAGGACCTCTAAACGCTGAACAATGGCAAGACCTTTACCAAACTGTTCCCTTAACCCCCGACCAGGTAGCCAACATACCTCCATATAGACCGTGGAGATATGAATGGTGAAAATCTTTTATTTTATATAGACAGTAAAATAATGCCAAGAGACCACGGACAAACGATAAGGAAAGATCACCTTCAACATAAGCAACTAGTTATTAAAGTCATTAATACAAAACCAAGTAAAAAGTGCGAAAAGATTAGAAATAAAAAGTATTACACTAGACACTTTGTCTTCACCAAGTGATGTAAGAGACTTAGGCAAACATGGCCTTGATTGTCAAGAACTGTTACGATCAATCTTGGATCCCGAGACGACTCACACACTCTATGATGGACAATGGATGATGGTGGTGGATGATGGTGTTATGGTGGTGGTGGGTGGTGGGTGAAGTGTGAGAGAGGTGGTGTGCCAAGGGATGGTTTGAGCTTAAGCCAAGCACTCCTATTTATAGGCTGAACAGAAGCTCGGGCACGGCCCCGTGTCCAGTGGGCACGGCCCCGTGTCCACATCCTTCTCTTTCTTCATTTATTGCAGCTTGTCTTATTAGTTGACCACGCCCCCGTGTCCGCTGAGCACGACCCCGTGTGCAGAAGAATCTTTGTACTATGAAGATTTGCCTGGATTGTGCGAATCTTATAGTTGACCACGGCCCCGTGTCCGCTGAGCACGGCCCCGTGGTGGGCAATAGAAGCTTCTACCACTTTGTCTTTTCTGCTGACACTTGGGCACGCCCCCGTGCTGGCTGAGCACGGGGCGTGTTCAGTCTTCTTATATCTTGTTTTGCTTGGGAAGATGCTGTCGTGGGGTCGGGCATGTCACGTCTTGTTCCTTTTCTTGTATTTATGTTAGATTTTGATGTCTTTTTGCTTCTTTTGTTAATTTGAGCTCATTTAATCCTGAAAATAAAAAAAGGAAGACAAAAGCACACTTTTTCCAACATTAGTACTAAAAAAAGGTTAGTTTTATGCCACAATTGATGTAATTTATATGTTGTATTTTGAACACATCACTATGCACAATACTTCATTTTGACCCGTTAGAGAGGATTTAATCATTTAAGTTTAAATCCCACTCTCTACTTTCACATGTCATTTTTCTACATTAAGGTATTCACATATCTTCCACCAAATTTACGCGTACCTGGCCCGGGTCAAAGTATTGACCTGTTTTAATACCTTGCCTTAATAATTTGCTGATTCATAGCCACGCAAATTCCATAAGCCGTTTTACCCTCTGAGCATTAGACTCGACAAGCACTTGTTAGTCGTTATTCGTCAAATGGTGTTAACATTACCATTTGACCTGTTTAGTCTATACGACCAAACATTTTGAACTTATATTTGAATGGTATTTATTTACCATTTCATTATTTAACCCATTTCGCCCCTTTTTGCCATTAAACATGGTTTTTATCCTTTTATTCGTCCCGACCCGTATCATTTCGTGTCGGAACCCATATTTCGGATATAACCTTGGTCGTGTTTATAATCTATAAAGTAAATACATATAAAAAAAGGGTGTAAGCTTTACTTACCTCGCGTCCGCGCAAACATTCTTCGCATCCATGATCCGTTTGACCCGTTCCTTTCCAAGCTCCCACCTAGCTTGTTTAGAGTCAACTATATCATAACATCCATAAGATGGTTAGATTGGTCATTCTATATAATGGCCATAACCCTATGGACCCCCTTTTTTTTACACACTTATCAATCAAAGCATGCCATATATTCCACAACTAGTTTCATACCATAATTCTTTTCATTCACTAACCGTTTAACCCGTTAGTGAAGTTACTTATATAACTAATTAGTAAGTGATTTTAAACACTTTAAGCATGTCACATAAAGTGCTATTTGTTCCCAACAATCAATACTTTATGCCTAAAGCAAGTATATACAATCCAATGCTTTTTTCTTGGTTAATAAGAACATTATTTATGTGCAGCGATTTTCTATTTAGCTGCTGTAATTGACCATTTTGACCCATTTAGAATCTGAATTAGATCAACATGTTCAAAGATGGATCATAGAACACTCCAATACCTTCGCAGGCATATAAGGTACATCTTCTAGCGAATTTTCTATGATTTTATATGATTTTTATAAAATCAGCTCAGCAACTATATTTTCATTTTTCAACAGCTTTCAAGTTCTGAACAACAGTTTTAATTCGCCTTTTTGGCCTATTTAACAACCACATTTGTTTCTTATGATTGAAAACAGTAAAAATTACTTCATAAGCTTTCCGAAAAGGTATAGAACACCCAAATCGGATAAACGGTTGATTTTATATGATTTTTTTAAAATTAGTCAAAATCCATATAAAAAGCTACGGAAATCATGTTTAGGGTCCTTTCAAATTCGACCCAAATCATCAGATGCAACCCATTTCTATGGCTAAAACCCTTATTAAACTTTTGGTAATGGTTAGAAACCTATAACACAGTGATTGTAGGCTAAGAGATGTCAAAAACATCATCTATTTCAAGAAGTCATCATATGAATCCTAATTTTACCATCTTCTCAACTTCATCTTTGTCAATTTAAGAACTAGAACTAAAATTAACATATATTCAAGTCCTATTGGTGATTCTCATACACCATCATGTTTAATTTCATACATATCAAAGATTTGTCATAAACCCACTACTCATGAAATCATCAAATCAAGCTCTACATACGAACTAGTAGACAACACGATTTCACTTAGTCATTTTAACGAGCACCTTGTGGGCATGATTTTTATACCTCTTCTATTTAGTTCATGGCTAATCTTTTTAACCAAGTTTCAATCATTAAATCAAACCCTTATGTCTAGCACTCATGAACAATATCAAATCTTGCATCATAACATCAATTTTTCACAATCTAGCATACAAATTCTTGTGTTCATTACTTTGTTCTAAAAACCCACTTAACACATATATGAGTGATTATCAATTTCATAGTTTTCATCACTATATCATCAAACTTTTAGCTAGGGTTTGCTCCTAGACATGGTTTCAACATAACAACACTCATACATTCAACATTCAAGCATGAATTTCAATTATGAGTGTTTATCAAAATTTCAAGATAACACCAAATGATGGAATTGAACATACCTTGTGATCCCCTAAGCTTGGTGATCAAGATTTTATTAAAAGCCCCAAATTTTAGCTTGATTTATCTTCGATTTCGTTGGATTCTTGTGAGTTTAGGGCTTGAAAGGAACTCCTTCTTGGCTCTGTGTTTTTGGTCGACCAAAACACACTTATGTGTGTTTTTTTTTTGTCTAAGTTATTTTAAATAACATCAGTTTCAAGTTTACCAAATTTAGTCCCTCAATTTTTAGTTGGTTATTAAGTAGGCCACAACCTACTTAATTCTAACAATATTTCTTTTTACTAACTAGGTTAAACACTCCTAGTTAACTTCGTGGGTTCGGGGAAATTATAACCCACTTTATTTTAAGTCCCGTTAACTCGGGCTTCTTATAAACTTACTTTTCTCAAAGCATTTATTCTCCTTTTAATTAATATTAGAATTATTTGTTTAAATCCAAATATTCACCGGGTAAATTTTACCACCAACGGTATTTTACCCGTTCATTATTATTAACGTGGTTTAATTACCAATCTCATTTTCGGGGTGTTACACCGCCTCTATCTGATCTCACAACTTTAATTTGACGATCTAGTTGTTTTTCAACTTCAGCCTTATAATCTTTAAAAGTTGTAAGAGATTCAGACTTTTCCTTAATTAGATACAAGTACATGTAACGAGAATAATCATCAATGAAAGTGATAAATGAAGTATGTCCTGCTATGCCAGCGATTTGGTAGGGATCACTAATATCAGTATGAATGAGTTCTAATAAATTAGAGCTCCTAGTGGCACCTTTCTTATTCGCTAATGTCATTTTACCTTTAAGGCATTTGACACATGTTCCAAAATCAGAGAAATCGAGAGGAGGTAAGACTTCATCCTTTACGAGACGATTTAATCGTTCTCTTGAGATGTGGCCTAAACGTTGACGCCACAACATGGACGAAGTCTCTAATTCTCGCTTCTGTTTTATCTTTGTGATTGATTCATTAATATTAAATGACAACAAAGATTTGGAAAAATCATCATCTAGTTCTAATCTATAGAGACCACCGTCAATAATGCCAGTACCAAAAACAACAGAATCATAAAGAATAGAGAGTTTGCGATGACCATGAGAACAAACAAAACCGTTTATGTCTAACTTTGGTCCTGATACAAAGTTCCGAGTTACCCCGGGAACATATAATGTATCATAAAGTTTAATACATAAACCAGTTTTCATAAATAATTGTAAGGTTCCAATGGCCTTCACTTCTAATTCTCGATCATCCGCAACTTTAAGCGTTCTTTGGTTTCTTCCCAGCCTCCGGATTGTAAGGAATCCCTGAGTAGAGTTAGTGACATGGGTCATAGCACCAGAATCAAACCACCAAGAATTAATAGGAACATTTAAATTAAAGGACTCAAGTATCATAAAAAGATCGTTACCTTTCTTAGCCAGCCACTCCTTAAAGTCAGGGCATTCCTTCTGCTTATGTCCATTCTTTTTGCAGAACTTGCAGTAAGGTTTGCCTAAGGAGTTCTTAGAGCTGGAAGGTGTACTTGTATTAGGCTTTTGGACTTTAGAAGCATCCCTCCTTGATTGATTGTTCTTCCTCTTCTTAAAGCTGGAGGTAGTGAGGTGAGCAACATCAGTGGTCCTATCCATCTTCATACGCTCTTCTTCTTGCACACACATGGCGATCAGCTCACTCATTGTCCATTTGTCCTTCTGAGTGTTGTAATTGATCTTGAATGCTTCATAGGAAGAAGGAAGAGAGGTCATGATGAAGTGTACGAGAAAACCATCACTAATCGCCATGTCTAGTCCCTTCAGTTTATGGGCCATGTCATTCATCATCATGATGTGTTCACGAATGCCGCTCCTCCCATCATACTTAGTCGTCACCAGCTTGAGGATAAGGGTACTAGCGTGCGCCTTAGACGTCCCTTTGAACTGCTCCTCCACAGAAGCCAAGTATGTTTTAGCATTATCAGAATTAGGAATGGCTCATCGAATAGCATTGCTAATGGACTGCTTTATAAACATGAGAGACATGCGGTTACACCTGGTCCACTTCTCATGAGTAATCTGCTCAGCAGGTGTGCTAGAAGTAGTGAGTGCAGCAGGTTCAGTCTCTCTAAAAGCATAATCAAAGTCCAGTAGAGCAAGAGTAAGCATGAGGGAGTCTTTCCATGCAGCAAAGTTATCACCAGTTAATGGTGGAATCCCGCAGTTGGGTGCTGAGAGTGGAAATAAGATTGAGCGAATTATGATACTAAGTTAGAAGTCTTAATGTGATCTAAGGGAATGTTATACTAAGGTAGGCATAAGTAATGACCATTTTAGTTATGAAGCTGTGATATTGTCTATTACTAACATCAAAATAATAGACTAAAAAATTCTACTTAAATGAAGACAGATCACCTTTGGGCAGAAATGTAATCATTTAAGTATGTGTGCAAAGTAATTGTGACAAATCAGCTTTGGCCAGAAATGAGACAATTACCTAGTTATGCACTTGTTAAATATGCAAGAAATGAATGAGTTAAATCAGCTTTGGCCAGAAATTAAACATTCACGTTTGTAAGGCATAATTAACATAGCTTTTGTAATACTTGAACAATAAATAGATGTATCAAATCAGCTTTGGCCAGAAGTGATATATCAGAAGCTCATTCAAGTTAAGCTATTTTGGTTTTGTAAAAGGTTATTGATTCTGATTAAGTGTTTACAAAACCATTTTAATTGATTAGATGGACATGCTTTGGCCTAATAGGTATCGGTACTCTCATTGATAGTCCCCAGGTAGGCAACGGGTCCTTTAATTGGATTTGTACAAATGCCAGCCTAGACAGGAGTTCTCAACTACCGGTACGTAATCCTTCCAGTTACTATATGTCCGTCATTTAAAGCATGTTTGAAATTATGATTGTATTTCCTGTTTTGGTTGGATAAACCAACTCTAAATTTAGAATCAACAACAACAACCATACCCAGTAAAATCCCACAAATAGCAAAGCTATTTATAGGGTCTGGGGAGGGTGGGATGTAGACAGACCTTGCCTCTATCCCTAGGGATAGAGAGGCTGCTTCCAGAGAGACCCTCGGCTCCAAAACGAACATCATATAAACACACCAAGTCAAAGAATATAGAAACAAGCAGTCTCACATACCAAGAAAGTGATCAGAATGACACAATATAATGTCAATCATGTATAATAGTATACAACAACATTTGGGCGAATTTTGTTAGAATACATAAATATATAATATAATATTCTTATATACCCTCCATGCCAGTTCATTTAATAAAAAAATACATCCTTCAATATTTATATATATAATATAATATAAATAAATGAATAAGTAATAATAATAATGGTTAGTCTTGGAAAGAGAATTCAAAAGGTAAAAGCATAGCCTGCATTTTTGACTTAGTGGTGCGAATTTTGTTGAATGCATACTTCAATTATAGTGCATGCATGCGTTTGAATCTTATAACCATTATTATTGACTTACTAGCCTAAGATCCCGCGAGCTTCACGGGTGGTGTCACACCCCCAAAATCCACCTGCGGAGTACTACCGCTTGGAGGCGTGACTGACCAGGATCCAGCCACCAATCATATTGAACAAGCATATAAATAGTTATAAAAATCTAACCAATACAATTGGTGTTCAAACAAAGCATAGTTAAGTTGCAAGCGGAAGCATAAGTCTTAAATCAAAACATAAGTTTAATCGTTTCAAAGTTTAACATGGCACACAGCCGTCCATGTTCCACAACGATCCTCCTCCATGCAAGCTCCAGCTAAGAACCTAAGGACCTGCAAAGCATGTAGTAACGAGTCAACAACAAGTTGAGTGAGTTCACGGTTGGGTGTTCGTTTTAAGTTGTTTCGAAAACAGTTTCCTTTAGCTGGCATCCTGCCGTGGGGGTTACCCCATAGTTAAAAACGTGTCTTGTTTATTCCCGGTTACTCTGGCTATCCAGCCGTGGGGGCTACCCCGTGTTAGTTATCTGGCATTTCGGCCGTGGGGGCTACCCCATGTATACACTAGACTCGTTACCATATCGACTGCTGACTGTAGTCATGTTTAAGTGCCCTGAAACTGTCAATGTCTATCATCATTGACGTGCCCCAGATCCATTAGTTCACGCCCGTCCTCTGCGGCACGGTGTGAGGTTTGTCAGACCTAAATAGCGCTATCTAACTAATGACCCGCTCGCCATTGGCCCGGCGATTAAGTCGATATAAAAATGAGGGACTTCGTGATAGAGTTTTGGTCTAGTACGAGTTATCTGTCCGTGAGGACGAGGAATTACATTCCTGAACCTTTGCTGTCCTACCCAAGGAGGACGAGGAACCCAGTTCCTTAACCCCAATTCCCGACCCCTGGGAATCCCATGCTTTGTAGAGGGTGTGAACTCACCTTGGTTTGCTCGGTAGAAACACAAAAAGTCAAACAAGCAATGTTGAGGCTACTCACGTCCTATCATAGTTGTATCATACAATCAGGTTCGTATTCAAGTAGTGCACGTATGGCATACACGTATAATCATGGCAGTTAGCAAGTAATGCATACGAGTTGAACAAACAGTAACATGCTCAGAATTAAACAAGGTCCAAGGTCCGGCCCAAACACTAAGCCCATAATTTATCAAGTCCAAACAGTGTGTACCCGTGTATAGTCTCGAGTCGCAACTAGGCGTTTGCGACTCGCAACCTGAGTCGCAATCGTGGTTTCGGTTCGTGCTGTTTTGGTTACGAGTCGCAACCGGACTCGCAACCGTGGTTTCGAGTCACAAGGTTGGTGTGCTGATCAGGTGTGGTTTCGAGTCGCAACCGGGTGTTTGCGACTCGCAACTGATGTCGCAACCGGGGATTTCGACTCGTCATGCAATGGTTTCGAGTCGCAACTGGCGGTTTCGGTTGGACAGGAGCTGATTCGGAACAGTGTACTATCCAATGAGAATTTGATTTCAGAAAATGGTTTGTACTATCCACTTAAACATGTTTGTTTGTCTAGTAATTTACTAATTTGGATCAAACATATCATATTTCAAATATTCAGCCACATTCTTATCATGTTCATCAAGTTCTTCATACATTCATCATGTTCTTCACACATTCAAGTAGTTCATCATCATTCATATGAACCTAAGTCTAACAAAGTCATGAACAACAATCAATTCTTGAACATATTCATCTCATAGTTTCAAATCATCACATAACATATCAAAAATCAACTCTACACTAATCTCATTAACATGGTACTACACCTATGCAAGCCGGTTTTTATGAACATCAACACTCCATGGTTTTGAATCATACTTAGACATAAAATATTGTGTGTTTATTAAGCAACATATCCGAAATCAAAGTATGTTAACCAAGCATCATCATATACATCATACACATTCGGTTCACACCCATCATCAAGCATATAACTACACTAGTTAAATCCTACCATTCATGCTATCATTTAACACAACAAACATCATAAAATCACTAACCAACATCATAAACACTAACCGGTTGTGAGGTGGTGAAAGATGAAGCTTTGTTTGGTGTGAACAAGCAAAATCCGAGAATCCCTTTGGTGGTCGGTTGGTTGGATCCGAGAAGAAGGAGGAGAAGTATGATGTTTAGTGTTTAGGGTTTTAGTGTGAGAGAGTGGAGAGTGTGTGTGTTGGAGAGTATGAGTGGATTGTCCAAAGAATGGACTAGTTTGCTAGGAGTATGATATATATACTAGTCCTCGTAGGTTTCGTGTGGGTTAAATGAGGTGCGGCCCATCCGGCCCATAAGTCATCGTTCACTCGAGACCACATGGTCTCGAGCCGGGTTCGTGTCGTTTCGGTTCATATACATACTCGCATACATACACATAAGCACACATGTAACCTAACACATAATCATATAAAAGGTTGTAGCTTATCATTAATCACATAAGTTTAACTATTCACACGTTTAAGCATACAACGAAAGGTTCTAAATTTCGAGTTGTCACATCATCCCCAAGTTGAAAGAAATTTCGTCCCGAAATTTGGTAAGCACTCACTGAGGAAGCTAGTTAAGTTGTATGGTTTTCCTGGTTTTCCCGGGGTGTCACATCCACCCCCCGTTGATCTGGAATTTCGTCCCGAAATTCCGTAGCTTCGGCCTCAGTAGTGGGTGTACTGTTTGCGAACAGTTGGGGATACTTTTGTTTCATCTGATCTTCGCGCTCCCAGGTGAACTCTGGGCCGCGACGTGAGTTCCAACGAACTCGAACGAGAGGTATCCTAGTGCTCTTGAGGACCTTAACATCCCGGTCCGTGATCTCGACTGGTTCCTCGACGAATCGTAACTGCTCGTCGATAGTGAGTTCCTTCAAAGGAACTACGTGGGTCTCATCTGATGGACACTTCTTCAGATTCGACACGTGAAAAACGTTGTGAACTGCACCGAGTTCCGCTGGTAAGTTTAGTCTGTAGGCCACCCTGCCTATTTTCTCAATGACCTCGAAAGGTCCAACGTATCGTGGGTTGAGTTTACCGCGTTTACCAAAACGAACCACACCCTTCCAGGGTGAAACTTTGAGTAGTACCCGCTCCCCAACCTGGAGCTCGAGTGGTTTCCTGCCCATGTCGGCGTAAACTTTCTGACGTTCACGAGCGGCTGTCATGCGTTTTCGTATCTGAGCGATCTGCTCGGTTGTATCTACCACATATTCTGGACCAGTGATCTGGCTGTCTCCCACCTCTGCCCAGCAAAGGGGAGACCGGCATTTACGTCCGTACAATGCCTCAAACGGAGCAGCTCCGATGCTGGTGTGGTAGCTGTTATTGTACGAGAATTCCACAAGTGGCAGATGCTTTTCCCAGCGGTTGCCAAAGTCGATTACACATGCACGAAGCATGTCCTCTAAGGTTTGAATGGTGCGCTCGGACTGCCCGTCCGTCTGAGGATGGTACGCTGTGCTCATGTCTAGTCGTGAGCCGAAGGATTTGTGCATTGCTTGCCACAGCTCTGAAGTAAAACGTGCATCTCGATCTGAGATAATGGAGGTGGGCACCCCGTGCCTCGAAACAATTTCCTTGATGTATATTTCTGCAAGAGTGGAGAACTTATCCGTCTCCTTGATGGCCAAGAAGTGTGCAGATTTTGTGAGTCGATCCACGATCACCCAAATAGTATCGTTCCCGCGCTGGGATCTAGGTAGGCCAGTAACAAAATCCATGGAAATTTGCTCCCATTTCCATTGAGGTATCTCTGGTTGTTGGAGCAGGCCTGATGGTTTCTGGTATTCCGACTTGACTCTCGCACAAGTCAAACACTTGCTGACGTAGGTCGCTATGTGGGCCTTCATGCTAGGCCACCAGTACGTAGTTTTGATATCATGATACATCTTGTCTGATCCAGGGTGTACTGAGTAGCGAGACTTGTGCGCTTCATCCATCACAAGCTCTCGTAGGTTGCCATAGAGTGGGACCCAAACGCGTCCCGTTACGTAGTAAGCACCATCTTCCTTCTGTTCTAAGCGTTGCCTCGATCCGCGTAGGGCTTCAGCCCTGACGTTTTCTGGTTTCAGTGCTTCTATCTGAGCTGCTCGTATCTGGGAAGGGAGGCTAGAGTGGATCGTGAGTTGTAAAGCTCGTACGCGCTTGGGCGCAGTGTCCTTTCGACTAAGGGCGTTAGCCACCACATTGGCTTTGCCCGGGTGATACCTGATCGAGCACTCGTAGTCATTCAGTAGTTCAACCCATCGTCGTTGTCGCATATTTAGTTCTTTCTGCTTGAAGATATGCTCGAGGCTCCTGTGGTCGGTGTAGATGGCACACTTGGTACCATACAGGTAATGCCGCCATAACTTAAGTGCAAAAACAACAGCTCCCAGCTCTAAATCGTGCGTAGTGTAGTTCTTCTCATGAACCTTAAGTTGGCGTGAGGCGTAGGCTATAACTTTGTCTCGTTGCATCAACACGCAACCAAGACCCTGAATTGATGCGTCGCAGTAAACCACAAAGTCGTCTGTGCCTTCCGGCAAGGAAAGGATAGGTGCGCTACAAAGTCTATCCTTTAGGTGCTGAAACGCTGATTCCTGTGCGTTTCCCCAGCGATAAACAACGCCCTTCTGCGTTAGTGAGGTGAGAGGCTGTGCAATCTTAGAAAAATCCTTTATGAATCTCCGGTAGTATCCCGCCAAACCCAAGAATTGGCGAATTTCCTTTGGTGTACGAGGTGCAGGCCAGTTCTTAATCGAGTCTACCTTGGATGGATCAACATGAATCCCATCCTTGTTCACCACGTGGCCTAGGAAATGGACTTCTCGAAGCCAGAAGTCGCATTTCGAGAACTTTGCATAAAGCTGTTCTGTTCGAAGGAGTTCCAGAATAAGTCGCAGGTGCTGCTCGTGTTCTTCCCGACTCTTAGAATAGATCAGAATGTCGTCGATGAAGACTATAACGAACTTGTCCAGGTAAGGCTTGCACACTCGGTTCATCAAGTCCATGAAAACCGCAGGTGCGTTCGCCATCCCGAAAGGCCTGACCAAAAACTCATAGTGCCCGTATCGAGTTCTGAAAGCTGTTTTGGAGACGTCCTCTTCCCGGACTCTCAGCTGGTGATAACCCGATCTCAAATCGATCTTCGAATAGTAGCTTGACCCTTGCAACTGGTCGAACAAGTCGTCGATCCGCGGTAGAGGATAACGATTCTTCACCGTCACCTTGTTGAGTTCCCGGTAGTCGATGCACCTTCTGAAAGTACCGTCCTTCTTCTTCACAAATAGCACTGGAGCTCCCCAGGGCGATGAGCTAGGATGAATAAAACCCTTATCCAGAAGCTCTTGTAGTTGCGTGGAGAGTTCTTTCAACTCTGATGGGGCTAAACGATAAGGTGCACGAGCTATAGGCGCAGCTCCAGGAGCTAGTTCAATCTGAAACTCGACTTGGCGATGAGGCGGAAGGCCAGGCAATTCCTCAGGGAATACCTCAGGATAGTCACGTACGATCGGAAAATCCTCTATCTTCTTCTCTTTCTTCGAGGTGTCAGTAACGAGAGCCAGAATAGCAGTGTGGCCCTTTCTCAAGCACTTCTGAGTCTTAAGGAAAGAGATGATGCGCACAACAGCACCACTCTTGTCGCCACGAATTTCGAGAGGTTCTTCACCAGCACGAGGAATGCGGACGATCTTTTCGTTGCAAAGAGTCCCTGCTCGATGTTGAGGTGGCCAATCCATACCAATAATGATGTCGAAACCATCATACGTTGGGGTCATTCCTGTCATCACCCTGACCAATCACGATCACTCGACCACTGGCACCATTGTCGTCGTTATCACCCCCGTTGTTGTCTCCATTATTGTTCCTGTTTCCCTGGTTGTGGTTCTGATTCTGGTTCTGGTTCAACTGTGGGCAGCGTCTCCTCACTGATAACATCCCTTGTTACCCTGTTGTTGCTGCTGATTCTGTGGAGCTTGGGGTTGTTATCGGTTCTGGTTTGCAGGACGTGAGATTCTAAAATCTTTGGCTCCATGACCAAGCTTGTTGCATCTCTGACAACGATCTTTGTTGCACGGCCCGCTGTGGTGCAAATTACATCGATTGCCCTTCGGGTGGTTTCCCCTGTATCCACCCTGACTTCGATTACCAAAAAACTGCTGACTGTGGCACCTGTACTCATCCATTGCTGCGACTGATACTGAACCGAAGTGAAACCCTTGTTCGAATTCCCATCCCACTTGCGTTTGTTGTCACTGGGTGCATCTGAAGTAGTTGTAGCAGCATTAATACGTTTCGGCAGTTTGTTCTGTCCTATCACCTGATCTGAGAGACGATGAGCAAGACGAGTAATATCCTGGATGGTAGCAAGGTTGGCCTATGTCACATGACTTTGAATCTCTGGTACTAAGCCTTTGAGGTACAGCTCAATGCGCTTGATGAGAGGATCCACCATTGTTGGACATAACACTGTCAATTCGTTGGATCGTTTCGGGTACGCTTCTATCTCTGACCTTGTCATCTTCAGGTTTAAGAACTCCACTTCCAGTTTGCGGATGTCATCTCGACTACGGCATTCACGTTTGGATCAGTTCCTTAAGAATCATTCCATGGGGTGGCATTAGCAGCCGCCAACCCCAGCAACTGAACTTGCGCATTCCACCAAGTCAGCGCAGTGTCTTCGAGGGTTCCAGCAGCGTACTTCACCCTGCGAGCTTAGGGCATTCCCACATTTCGAAGACCGATTCACGCTTCTCGAACCAGTGGAGGAGTCCTACGGCTCCTTCAGTGCCACTGAAAGTACTAGGGCGACAGTCCATGAATATCTTAAACGTGCATACGGGTGACTGGGCATGCTGGCCCGTTGGGTATACAAGGACGGAACAAAGTTAAACACAAAGTTGGTTCACGAGAGTAGGATCTAACATCCTAGGGAAGGTTCGTAATAGCAGGTTATACCTACTGCCCGAGCGGCCGCGAGTGCTGCCGTAGCTTGTTCATTGATAAGAGCCGTCAGCTGGCTTGAGTTAGGTTCACACGTTCCCTCATGATCTCACATCGAAGGAAACACAAGTAGGAAAGATGTCGCGAATGTGCGTAAGTGTGGAGTGACAGTAGGGAGTAAGCACAAATGTGTTTTCAAACTATAGTTGTTACGTTTATCTAAGCATACCATGAGTAAAGTTCTATGCAATCTAGCAAGTAGGCAATATAAACATAAACCATATCACCTAGAATGTCGAGCCTTGCACGTGGAGTGAAGCGTCGTTGTGGATCGTAGAGCACTGTATAGGTTATAGTCTGGTTTTAACAAAAAAATCGTTTTCCTTTATTAAAACCAAGTTCTCTATAACCAATGGCTCTGATACCAATCTGTCACACCCCCAAAATCCACCTGCGGAGTACTACCGCTTGGAGGCGTGACTGACCAGGATCCAGCCACCAATCATATTGAACAAGCATATAAATAGTTATAAAAATCTAACCAATACATCCTTCAATATTTATATATATAATATAATATAAATAAATGAATAAGTAATAATAATAATGGTTAGTCTTGGAAAGAGAATTCAAAAGGTAAAAGCATAGCCTGCATTTTTGACTTAGTGGTGCGAATTTTGTTGAATGCATACTTCAATTATAGTGCATGCATGCGTTTGAATCTTATAACCATTATTATTGACTTACTAGCCTAAGATCCCGCGAGCTTCACGGGTGGTGTCACACCCCCAAAATCCACCTGCGGAGTACTACCGCTTGGAGGCGTGACTGACCAGGATCCAGCCACCAATCATATTGAACAAGCATATAAATAGTTATAAAAATCTAACCAATACAATTGGTGTTCAAACAAAGCATAGTTAAGTTGCAAGCGGAAGCATAAGTCTTAAATCAAAACATAAGTTTAATCGTTTCAAAGTTTAATATGGCACACAGCCGTCCATGTTCCACAACGATCCTCCTCCATGCAAGCTCCAGCTAAGAACCTAAGGACCTGCAAAGCATGTAGTAACGAGTCAACAACAAGTTGAGTGAGTTCACGGTTGGGTGTTCGTTTTAAGTTGTTTCGAAAACAGTTTCCTTTAGCTGGCATCCTGCCGTGGGGGTTACCCCATAGTTAAAAACGTGTCTTGTTTATTCCCGGTTACTCTGGCTATCCAGCCGTGGGGGCTACCCCGTGTTAGTTATCTGGCATTTCGGCCGTGGGGGCTACCCCATGTATACACTAGACTCGTTACCATATCGACTGCTGACTGTAGTCATGTTTAAGTGCCCTGACACTGTCAATGTCTATCATCATTGACGTGCCCCAGATCCATTAGTTCACGCCCGTCCTCTGCGGCACGGTGTGAGGTTTGTCAGACCTAAATAGCGCTATCTAACTAATGACCCGCTCGCCATTGGCCCGGCGATTAAGTCGATATAAAAATGAGGGACTTCGTGATAGAGTTTTGGTCTAGTACGAGTTATCTGTCCGTGAGGACGAGGAATTACATTCCTGAACCTTTGCTGTCCTACCCAAGGAGGACGAGGAACCCAGTTCCTTAACCCCAATTCCCGACCCCTGGGAATCCCATGCTTTGTAGAGGGTGTGAACTCACCTTGGTTTGCTCGGTAGAAACACAAAAAGTCAAACAAGCAATGTTGAGGCTACTCACGTCCTATCATAGTTGTATCATACAATCAGGTTCGTATTCAAGTAGTGCACGTATGGCATACACGTATAATCATGGCAGTTAGCAAGTAATGCATACGAGTTGAACAAACAGTAACATGCTCAGAATTAAACAAGGTCCAAGGTCCGGCCCAAACACTAAGCCCATAATTTATCAAGTCCAAACAGTGTGTACCCGTGTATAGTCTCGAGTCGCAACTAGGCGTTTGCGACTCGCAACCTGAGTCGCAATCGTGGTTTCGGTTCGTGCTGTTTTGGTTACGAGTCGCAACCGGACTCGCAACCGTGGTTTCGAGTCACAAGGTTGGTGTGCTGATCAGGTGTGGTTTCGAGTCGCAACCGGGTGTTTGCGACTCGCAACTGATGTCGCAACCGGGGATTTCGACTCGTCATGCAATGGTTTCGAGTCGCAACTGGCGGTTTCGGTTGGACAGGAGCTGATTCGGAACAGTGTACTATCCAATGAGAATTTGATTTCAGAAAATGGTTTGTACTATCCACTTAAACATGTTTGTTTGTCTAGTAATTTACTAATTTGGATCAAACATATCATATTTCAAATATTCAGCCACATTCTTATCATGTTCATCAAGTTCTTCATACATTCATCATGTTCTTCACACATTCAAGTAGTTCATCATCATTCATATGAACCTAAGTCTAACAAAGTCATGAACAACAATCAATTCTTGAACATATTCATCTCATAGTTTCAAATCATCACATAACATATCAAAAATCAACTCTACACTAATCTCATTAACATGGTACTACACCTATGCAAGCCGGTTTTTATGAACATCAACACTCCATGGTTTTGAATCATACTTAGACATAAAATATTGTGTGTTCATTAAGCAACATATCCGAAATCAAAGTATGTTAACCAAGCATCATCATATACATCATACACATTCGGTTCACACCCATCATCAAGCATATAACTACACTAGTTAAATCCTACCATTCATGCTATCATTTAACACAACAAACATCATAAAATCACTAACCAACATCATAAACACTAACCGGTTGTGAGGTGGTGAAAGATGAAGCTTTGTTTGGTGTGAACAAGCAAAATCCGAGAATCCCTTTGGTGGTCGGTTGGTTGGATCCGAGAAGAAGGAGGAGAAGTATGATGTTTAGTGTTTAGGGTTTTAGTGTGAGAGAGTGGAGAGTGTGTGTTGGAGAGTATGAGTGGATTGTCCAAAGAATGGACTAGTTTGCTAGGAGTATGATATATATACTAGTCCTCGTAGGTTTCGTGTGGGTTAAATGAGGTGCGGCCCATCCGGCCCATAAGTCATCGTTCACTCGAGACCACATGGTCTCGAGCCGGGTTCGTGTCGTTTCGGTTCATATACATACTCGCATACATACACATAAGCACACATGTAACCTAACACATAATCATATAAAAGGTTGTAGCTTATCATTAATCACATAAGTTTAACTATTCACACGTTTAAGCATACAACGAAAGGTTCTAAATTTCGAGTTGTCACAGGTGGCTTAACACAAACATATAATATATACTAATATGGAGGTCATGGGTTGGAGTCCCATTTAGTGTAATTTGTTTGCAATTTGTTTCAAGTGGACCAAGAGTTTTACTATAGTATGCGTACGTGGGCGTGCCTGGTCACCAGCGTTGTATGCGTACGTAGGGCGTGGGTGGCCTTTCGTCAATAGGTTTGCCCGGGTGGCCGGGCTTGTATAGTATTCATTAGCCATAAAAAATTTAGTCTCATTAGTTATTTAGAAAATAAACATCACATTTTAGACAATGATTAGAAGTAGATGATTAAGGATATATTGGGTAAACCTGTTTTGCAATTAGATATTTTTAGTTACCATCTACTAACCAATTAAACAAAAACCAAATGTGAGAAGGCTTATAAGTTAAAATTCATTAGATTAAAAGCCAAAATAAATCCACAAATACATATTTTGAACATTAATATTAGAAAGCTGGTTGACATACAATACTATACTATAAAGTGTTTGACATAGTCACCCATTTAGAGGTATTCGACAAAAAAAATACATAATTTGATCTTACTTCCTTGGAAAAAACTTAATTTTTAAATAAATTCTAATATAAAATGCTCCTACCAAATATCAAGATTGCAATAGACTATTTTCTAGTCCAAGGGGACTTGATCTTCCATATTAATATCTTGGTCCAACGCCTTTTGGCAGACCCAATAATCAGCAACATAGGGTGTGTGCCGGTCATTCATCAATCATTACACTCAAATTCATCAATCTGCGCATGAAACTAAAAAATCAAATTAGGTCTCTGGTTAAAAACAATAAACATAGACTAAGCATACATGGGAAATCAAACAATACTCGCATTAACCTTAAAATATAGACAATTTGATTTGAAACAAATTAAATCAATTAACTATCATTAATCTTAAATTCGTCAATTTAAGTTGGAAAGTAAAGAAATCAAGCTAGTGCAGTATATATTCAGTTTAATACTAAGAGAACTAAAGTTTTTATATGGTTAATACAGTTAGACACAATAAAAATTATCTTATCTTAATCAACATTATGCAAAAGAAGAAGAAACCCAACAGTTGGTTTGATATTAAAGATTAAAGAATAATATATAATACAAAATAAGAAATTGCATTGTATTCAACTATTCATATAATCTGAACCATCTAATAGTAGAGATGAGCTTGGTACCGGTACCGAATTTCCCACTGGTACCGAATTTCGCCAAATATGGATACCGGTACCGAAAATGTTTGGTACGATATCGGTATTTAAGGGTAAATTCTTGTAAAATACCGGTACCGAACGGAAAACGCCAAAACGTGGGTACCGATTCAGTACCAAAAAAATTGGTACGGGAAATTCGATACCGGTACCAAGTAACAAATGCTCATCCCTGTCTAATAGTAAGGTTGTGGTCATTTGAGTATCCATAAATGAATTTCAGCCACATATATGAACTAATAAGAAAAAACATATTTCATATGAGCAGACAATACTTACACCTTTACACATGATAACTCCCCCAATGATTGAAATCAACAACCAGCTTTGATCGGTTGAAGTTGCATGATCAGCAATGATGCCAAAACCCTAAGAACCATGATTAAATACCCTTTTCCAATATTTATGGGGTTTTCATCTTAAACTTATTGTAGCAAAACCCGCCTGCATAACACACGAACTACACAAATCACACACCATGAACATAATTAAGAATACCCCAACTCAAGATCCAACGCATCCAGTCAACAGCAACGCCTCGGCCGCCTCCAGTCAACACAACGCATATAACACGCTATTGTCTGGCCGCCGAAGGTCGTCTCCGCCGCCTCCAGTCACCACCAACGCCTCTAAACACAAGAATAATAAATATCAGCCAATGTTTAAACTCTGGATCTAGCAAATTGGAACAAAGAACATGATAACCGTGCTTGCTGGATTAACGTAGCTGGTCCCTAAATCAGTCGGCTCTGCTGTCTGGGTTTCCAGATTCTCCATTTCCACCATTAAACAGACACTCAATACTGCCTTTATGCACCGGGAGCTGCCACTTGTAGCCGGAAGCCTTTTGTCAGAATACGACCACTGATGCTACAATCGATCAATAATTCCCAATAATAAGGATTTCAAAATCTCATAAATATATGTGAATTACACTTATGAGTAAACATTAAAATAATTTATACTTAGATCATCATTTTTGTTCTAGACCTTTCCAAACTAAAGTTTATTGTGACCAGTTTTAACTGAACTATGACTTTTTGAAATCATGAATTCTTTACAGATGCTTTCTTTTTAAATGGTGGTCCTGAATTTTGAATTGATACAATGGCTTCATTACTTAATCTCAAGAATTCTAAATATGCACAAATATTGAAGCCAAATTATGTGTCTATGGTAAGGATATTAATCGAAAACCTTCTGTAAGCGGGACCACTCGGGCTTGAACCTTTGCCTGCAATTTTGTCCCAGCTTGACGGATTTCCTGTAATCAATTATGACCAATTTTGTCACAAAATGACATTAAAACAAACTGACCCGACCATTCAGATCAGTTGCCAAGTACCGAGCTGCTAACTGATGGTTTTGACGACTGGCGATTGAGCTGATGTTTAGGAAAATCTCTTTTAGATCATAACAACCTGGTGTTATATTTATGGGTAGCTAAATTTAATACCCTTAAAAAATCTAAAATCGTTGTTTTTTTATTGTTCAAAAAAATATATTTCATTTTCTTATATATAGAAGAGAAATAAACATAAATAAAAAAGAAACAAACATAAAACTTGAAGTATTTTCCAAGGGGGGATTCATTACCTTGATATGGTAGCGTGTTGAGAAGTAAGTCAAAAGAATCGCCTTCTTCCTAATCCACTTGGAATGTTCGATAATCTGAAGTTTGGTAGATACATGTTGCATTTAGTAAGATCCCAAATAGGTTGGGTTGACTTATTTGGGATAATACACAATCCAAATCGACTCACTCACAAGTAAAATGGATCGAATTACAGCCTATACTAACTCAAAACACCATGATAAACAAAATAAAAGCTTTTGTATCAAACACAGGTTGGCTAAGTACCCATTCACCCTACTATTTGAGGCCTTGATAGAACACTTGTAAAAACACAACCAACCAGACTTCTTATCGATTTTGAATAAAAAGACAAATGTGGGAGGCTATGGCGACTACCATTACACACGTGGCGAAAGAGACTCTAGGGATTACATCAAGCAAGACCAGTGGAATGAACTTCTCCATGATATGAGATTTTAAACACATGATTCAGATGAAAGTTGGAATTTTTAGTTTATGTATGTTATGCATTCCTATCTGTATGGATACGGGGTTGAAATTTCCACATAAAGGAAAAAATATATAGCACTTACTTCCCGAGTTACAGGAGCACAAAGATATAACTTAAAATTGTTGAAATAATACTTTGAAAGAAATATAAATGTTCAAGTTACGAAGCCTCATTTAAGCACCAATAGTTGATTCAGAAGCAACCTCTTCAGCTGGCCTTTTGACCAAAGATTCCAACAACGGTACCACATTCGAGCTTAGTTGTCACAACCCATTTCTTGTCTTCAACCAGCCCAAATGGTCTTGATTTCACCAAGACTGACAACCCCTTGCAAATAACCAGAGATTATAGTCTAAACCTACAACATTATCAACTCAAACACAATAGCCTAAACCTGCATTTCTAAGTGCAATTAGAACATGTGGCTCATGAAACTACCAAACAACAAATTCAGATCAAATAATTAACAAAACAAAATATTAAAGCAATTAACAACCTTCGGTACGTCTTCACCTATAACAGAACGACTGCGAGCTCTTGCCCCCATACGGTGACGGTTAGAGCATGAAAACTGTTCATCATTACCGAGCACCTGGGTTGAAAATCTGACCATGTTGTCCCGTTTGACTTGGGTTTTGACCAAACTGATTCCTTCTTCAAACAACTTCAAGATCTCCTTTGTAGCTGCTGATCCCCACCAATTACACTAAAAAGTCAAATACACTTGAAATCACAAAAATTAATTGTAAGTTGATAAATATTGTTTACATGTCTGTTAACCAAATATAAACCAAACATTCCTTAAGAATAACATTATGCGACACATCCAAATTTGTCACAATTTTTAAATATCTATGTTACTTAATATTATTTTAAGCATACGACATAATAATATTTAATTGTATCTGTGAATGCTCTTACATAAGATAAAAAAAGATCTCACATACCAATATTCTAAGAGACATACATACAGGTTAATTTTATTAAGTTTGGGACAACAAAAATTCAAAATTTACACAAAAATTTGACTTATGCAAAAAGCTCAATTCACCAAAACTTTGATTCAGTTAGATCCAATCATACGATCTTAATAAATTATTGTAATTTATAAAACTCAAACTGAAAAATAATTACCTGGATGGATAATATTGAAGAGAAGAACAATAGACGAAGGTGTCCATATCACTTGCATAACCAAATTCCATGTTAATCTTTGTGTTTTTTTACGTATTGTTGCAAGTTAGGGCAGAATACAACTAAAGTTATAATATATACTCTATAACCTTCTAATGAGATTGTATTCCTCAAAAACACCATGGTGATAAAACTGAAATTTAGTTTAAGAAAAAAATTAGAAATAATCATATTAGTATATTACGGTATAAGCTTTTTGAACCAAACGTGAAGCTTTTCGAACCAAAACGTGAAGCTCTTGCCTCTCTTAAAGCTTTTGGAACCAAAACGCTTCGGAGCGCCTCACGCTTTTTTAAACCAAGTATGCACTTCAACCGTTTACTCTTAACATGGAATGATTGTATAGAAACTTACAGATGGTGAATCCTAATGGAGAACTTTATCTGAAAAACATAAGAGAGTAGTATAATATAAGGTTTTCATCATCACAATCTCATACTCAAAATGCAACTCTGTGAACGACTGTGAGAGAAAAGTAAGAGCTAACAATTAAAAAATAAAAAGTCAAACCTTCTTATGGTCATCCTCAGACTCCACACACCACCATGGCTACACATATAAGGTTTTCATCATCACAATCTCCTACTCAAAATGCAACTCTGTGAAGCATCTATCATACGATATATACATATGCATTGATAGTACATCACAACTCAATTAGATCAATGATGAAGATGATGAAATTAAAAAAAAGTGACAGCTGATGATTTGGGAGTGAAGAAACAATGGGATTTAGATTCGATCAACCTTATGTAAATAAACGCATTTTATGACATCTAGTAAATCAATAGCCAAATTAGAAATGAACGGTAACAACATTCAATAAAATTAATAGCCAAATTAGAAATGAAAATCAAAACAAACACATATGAAGCATTGATGAACCATAAGCAACGAATCTGACCTGAAGTGCGATGCTGAAGAGTTATGACACCGAACCTGAATAAATTGATATTGGATAGAGTCGATTTGAATCTGAATCGCGGAAACTCTGACCTTAGATCGCTGAATCGTGACATCATTGATGATGATGATGATGATCCCATCGTTGGTCTTCCTGCAGAGAAAACCGGCTGAAGAAATTAGGGTTTTAAATGGCTGTATGAGGCATCTCGCCTTATCTCCAGGCCTAAACAACTCTAGCGAAACAATCTAAACCTTCCAATTATGCATCTATTTCTTTTTTATTTTAAATGAACTGAATCTTTTTAATTCTTGTGGTTATCTAGTCCAAAACATATAACAATCAATCTCAAACTGTTTTGCAACACATGCATCATATACTAATCAATATTCATTCAAATCCTTCTTAAACTCTACCATATAATTTCAAACAAAAACCAAATACTCAGCCTACATATGTCCCTAGCCAATCAACGATTCACATAAATAGTTAAACACACAAAGAAAATGAATGAAAAACACCGTAAAACCCTAACAATGACAAATCACGAAATTGTAAATCAAAAGTAACAAAGAATTTACCAAAATTTCATAGATAGAGATCGAAGCTGATGCGGATTCCTATGCTTAGCCCTAGAACTCTTCAGGTCAAGAAGATGAAGAGAAAGTTACCTGGGTTGTTCGGTTTGTTCAATAGCCATCATCTAGGGTTTATTCAATAGCCATCATCGCTGACATGAACAAAGAACAATCAATTCGAGCCCAAGACCAATCAAAGAACAATCAATTCGAGCTCTAGATCAAGCCTCAACAAAGAACAATCAATTCTAGGGTTTGAAGAAAACAACGGAAGAGAACCAACAGAAAGATTGATGGTGAAATCAGCTTTGATTACGGTTTTTGATTGGAATTAAGAAGGAAAGAAAACTGATTTCAAATTTATGGAAAGTGTGTATCGTAGGAAAGAAGATTGTATGAGAAGGAAGCCATCTACGCGTGTTTTGGTTTGGAGTTTTAGTTTGAGCGGGATTTTGTGAAATTAGAGGCTGTAAGGAGGACAGGTGGCAACTAAGGGTGTAAGAGGATGACAAGTGGCCTAAATTTATTTTGCTTTATTAGAAGTAGTAGATTATCCACATTCAAACGTAGTAGGTTACCAAAACCATCAGCTAAAAGAAAACAAACTTATGAGCATATGTGGTGGTGTCCCACACTTATTAAACAATACATCACTTTTACTCAATCTTCTTCGTCAATTTGCCGAAACATTCATACCTTCGTTTTTCAGTGAACAAAGCATACATACATTCATTTTATTCATGATTTAATGATGAGATTAAATATTTTAATCTTATTGCATGTTCTATAAATCCAGACGTTACTTGCATTCCATCCAATTTTTTTTTTTTTTATTTATTTTTTTTTTTTTAAGAACACATAATGAACCCAGTAACGTAAAAATAAATTCTGAAATTCGAAAACTGAAAATCTTTATAGTTCCTTATTCAGATTTCGAAAATTATTAGTTAGGATGTGTTTAAACATCTTATTTAGAACATGGATTTCCAAACAATAACTTTTATCCGAAAATTGTTCTTGAGTCTTGTTTTCCAGATTGATGGATACATAACAGAACTGATTTATCAACATATGCTCTGATACCACATGTTGACCAGTTCTGTTTAAACGTAATGGAAAACATGAATAATTACATACCAGTAACGGCAGCAAGGCCAGCAGAGAATCCAGTCAGAGACGAAGCCATTGAGTTCGACATCGTACGATGTGGTTCCTCCTTAGGGTGTACGTGCTTGATGGTAGTACCGATTCTAGGGGCTTAGAATCGTATGGAGAGAGAGAGAGAGAATTATGATGTTGAGTAGGTTGTGTGTGTGAGCATCTTATTTCAACCCTTAGCCTCTCTATATATAGACTCTTTTATACATCCGGGAGGAAACCATAATTAGTCATTAAGGGTAATATGGTCCATCAACAATTACCCACTAATTATTTAATAGGTTTAATATATAATGATCTATTATTATGTAAATTGATTATAATGGCCATAGATTAAATATACTAAATATATTTAATCTTACAGAAGATCTCCAAAAGAATCAACGACGGTAGAATCGACGGCCGACGTACTTTTTCGGTGAACGAGAAACGGTGATGATGACAGGCAAGTTGTCGTCTAGCTAAGAGGGAGCTTTTTCGGCGAAGAGTGGAGGCTGCCGAAGGTTGATCGGTGGAAGTGGGTTTTGGGTGTTGCAGGTTTAAAGAAGAAGAAAGGGGTTTTAGTGAGAGGGTGAGGGAATGATTCTTGGAATTTGTGAAATCATGAGAATGACTAAATGATTTCAGGTGTGACGGTTGTTTCCTTTAAATACCCCCATTCAAAATAGTCGCACACTTCTTGTGTGATTCCTTTACCAAGTGTGCGACCATACTAGGGCAACCAAGATTGGATAGATTGGGCTTGCCATGTTGGGCCAGAGTTCTAAATCAGAGAGAAGTGTGCACTGGCCCAAGGAAGTATAAGTGTGCAAGCTTGTGGAGGTGTGCAAGCGACCCAAGGTTACGTGAAATTCAAATTGTCCGATTGTGTACATCTACTACTTCTAATAAAACAAAATAATCTTAGGCCACATGACATTCACTTAAACCACTTATTGCCACGTGTAATCCTCTTAATCCACGCGTTTTATGTTTAGGCGCTAAAATAAAAGCCTCTAAACCCTAATTCAGTTTCATCTTTCCTACGTCCATCATCTTCTACATCCATCGCTGTATCTATCTCTTCCATCACAACCTAGATCTCAGTCTAAAGCAACAAGCAAAAGGTATTTTTTTTTCTTCTAATCTTTAAGCTTTCCATATTTTCTCTCAATCAATCTCACACAAAACCCTAAATCTCAGCCGTATGGACATCAGCAATTCATCTCATATCGATGATGAATACTTTTCAACAGAGGATAGTAAATCACGTGCTCATCTGATTTTGAGGATGGCAATGTGATGAGGATGATGACGACAAATTAGTTTCCAATTTCTCTCTTCAAACCCTAAATGGTTGAGCCGTTTTCCTCTGCAATATTCAAATCGACGATTTAGAGATCTATCTTTGATGACAATCAGCATTCTCTTCATCTACTTCTTTCCTTTTGTCGGTTTCAATTCCACCGCAGACTCTTCTTATCATTCAAGAAAAAGGTACGCTCAGAATTTTTCATGTTCGTTATTCGTTTTTCAGATCATAGGTACGATTTGTATTGACTGTGGTATTTTTTTATTTCAATTTTAATATCCTTTCAGAAATAGGGTTTCAGTTAAATGAATACGTTTTCTTATTTCGATTGAAATTCCATATTCTCATGTTTCCACCGCAATTTTAGATTACTGGTGTTGTGATTCGATTTAGATATTTTTGTTTATGATGAGATTGTTGTTTTGTTTTTAATCTGATTATTCGGGTTTTTTTTTTCATCTATGTTTACTGGTGTGTTTATATCTGTTCTTATTAGGTTTATGTTGCTTATTGTTGCCAATGTACAAGTCAAGGTTAAACTATTTATATGAAAAGGTGTGTTTCTTTATGATTTGCGGTCTGTACTATAATATTTTTCATGAACAACTGTTTGTTATTGAAGCAAAGGAAAACTGCATATGTAACATTTTCATGGGTGATTCACCAACATTTTGTTTCCAAACAGCTTCTTCCACTCATTTTGTTTGTGTAACATTATTATTTATAGACCGTATAGAGATATCATTATTGGCCCCAATTATATAAAGTGGTAGTTTAGGAACAAGGAGAATAGAAATACCCATGAAAAGTTGCTTGAAACTTTTTCTAGGACTTTTTTAATAGACTTCTAAACCAAGTACTTAGTGAGAACTGTGTTACTAATATGCTTCATTTTTTTTTGTTTTAATTTAGGTTTGAATAGAGAAATATATGTTTTTCAGCTCAAGTGTTATGACTACTGTTTTTTCAGAGCATATGATACTCTTTACATGTGTAGGAGTTTTGTTTCAGCTCAATTGTTAATTCCTTGGTCATCTGCTGCAATAGTTCAGCATGAAGCCCATTGAAGAATACCCTACAAGAATTTATACGGATGATTGGCGGTTTTTGCAGCTGTTGCAGGGTTCTACGATTGGGGATATGAGGAAAGTGAAGAAAGATAGTGAGGGTAAGTGCGGTAACGCTGGAAAGATTTCACTGTAACATTTGGTCAGTAGCATATGAATTTGTTTCTAATTTTTTTGCTTTTGATGTAGCTATTTCGTCTTTAAAGATGATTTTGTGTAAGTTCTTGCGATTTGGTTTGATTTCGTCTTCGCCATTGTCTTCGTGATTTTTCCAGGTATGTATGAAATTTGGTTACTATCTATTTCTGCGTGTATTTGTTTGGTGCCTGATTTTTCCATGATTTGTGTTAATATTTTCTTGCGTTTTTTTTATTTTTTTTCCAGGTTTAACTAACGATGTTTGAGGAGGCATTATTTGAGGAGGTTGCTCAGCATATTTTAGTTATGGCAAGTGTTAAGCAGGTAAATTTTTAAAGTTTTGAGTCCTTATTTCATCGAGCAAAAGTAGTTTTCTTAATATCTTTTTTTTTTTATTTATATCAATGATGGAATTTTGGGAACAAGAAAAATGTTCAGAAAGTTTATTGGTAATGCGGTTCAGAAAGTTTATGTGGAAAAAATTGGTCCAACTTCTGCAACCTCTAAATTTAGTTTGCCTTATGAAAAACTAACAGATTGTATATTTCATCGCTTCTCTGGTCCTGAAAAGTCTCTAAATTAAAGGTAATTTTGATTGATTTTCGATATGGATTGTGTATATTTCTGTGATTTACAGTTTGGAGAAGAAGATGTTGGATTGTGGATTGCAGGTACATCTTCTGTTTGTTGTAATCAGTTAATATAAATTTGAATGAACTTCTGTTTCTTTTCATCTAAAATCAAACCCTGAAACAAATTATCACCGAATAATATTGGTCGGATGAGAATTTGCTCCTATGGTGATAGTGAGTAATGCTATTGTTCCAGATGTGAATTGTGGTGTTGATGAGAGGCAACCAAAGGAACCAAAATGTGTAGAAACAAATGTGTCTAACTATGAAGAAGTCGTAAAAAGCAAGTCTGTTGATCAATTAATCGAGGCTGAACTTAACGAGCTGAAATGTAAAACCAAGGTGAGTTTATTTCTTTTAGATGGAAGGTCTTATGAACGGTTTCGTCTTATTACTCCTTTATTATTATTTGTGAGAAATAGTGTTAACATGTTAACTTATGAGATTATATCATCAATATAATATGATAGAACGGCCTTGACTGAGTGGCTGGCTGCCATTTGATTTTTTGTGTACTATTAAAAAGAATATTATTAATTTATAATATAAAGTATGATACTATGATGAGCGTCCTTTTATTTGGTAGACAGGAATTTGTTGAACCGAGTGGATTGAATACTTTTGGTGGTTTCTTCCTTTATGATATTCTCCAGCGTCCCAAGTCTCCAACTACCTTTTTTATAATGAGAAAAAAAGCATTCATATGATGATAATATTCACAAACATATAGATATATCAAACAGAGTATTTGTATACTTTAACTAATAACACGTATACATGTTGATATTTTGTTCAGTTGATTTTTTTCTGCAAGGCGTTTCTGAATATTTTATTCCACACTTGCGTCGGGAGAACCCTGATGCGGGGCATAAGATTTTTGAATGTTTTGTATTTATAAGAAAAGTTGAGATAATGTAGTTCAATAGTATCTCATTTAAATAACACAGCATAATAAATACGCCACTGTAAAGAAATAGAAACGTGCAAGATTTATAATACAAAGGTTTAGAGGAATAATAATAAAGGAGTAATAAGACGAAACCGTTCATAAGATGATTTACTTTTGTAATATATTATAGCTGGTTCTGAAGCCCAGAAAGCATTTGAAATTATAGCTGGTTCTGAAGTCCAGAATAATATTATTTACAGGAAGGGGACATGTTATCTGATCTATATTCTGACTCAGACGAGAGTGTAAGTGGGAGTGAAGAGCTTAGTGGCGATGATGCCTATGAAGATGATGACTATGAAGATGGTGACTATTCATCAGACGGTTCTCGTGATTCTGATCATGCATCAAATATTAGTGATGATAATGGAGACAACTATCAACATGAAAGCAAGGTTGTATTTAACTATTTATGCACTTATTAATCTGGTAGTTGAATGGTTATAGGAGTCTTATTAGTTTGTTTCTGTAATACCATTCTGCTAATGATCGCATAAGTAAGTACTCTGTTCATGCCGTAAATATAGTATCGTATATACAAGCGGACTCTTCTGTTTAATTTCTCTGACTGCATGCGCAGAAGAAAGTGCCCTTTAACAGCAGTGATGTAATGAATGAAGAGAGGCAAGTGATGATTCAGTCACCTGTATAAATAATTAACATGAGTACTTTAATAATGTTTTTAATTTGTACTTTTATCTCAATGGTGTTAGGGATGAAATCTTGAGGCTCGAGACCCTTAAAGCTGATTTAATGAAGAAGGTTGATGCGGAGGTAACGAATATATGTCACTTTCTGTTTTCCATATCTTGAGAAAATTCGGAATTCTTAGTGAATTCTAATTACACGTATATAAATTCCAGGTAAGACACAATTCAATTTTAAAAGAGGAATTGTTAAGCAAAAAGGATGCTTCAGGGGACCGTCGTCTAGCTTTTGCGTAGGAGGTATGTTCCAGATAACAGATTGCATCCTTCAGTTTAATCCTTTTTGTATTATTAAACATTCAACTTCTGACATGTATATGCCAGGTGGTTGGGTGTTAGAAATAAGTTTAATTTGGGTGTTAGAGTAGCTCTTACAAATGGTATGAATTGTGATGATTTCTAGATGAGCAAGTATATGCATCCATCATTGTTGCATATAAATATTTGTTTTATTAATTTTATAGATAGGAGATCTTGGCTTATCAAAGGTAAAACAACACACGATGGTATCTGGTGGCGTTCGTGGAACCTTGCCTTGGATGGCACCCGAGCTTCTTAGCGGAAAAAGTCACATGGTAACTGAAAAGGTATATTACTTATTTTACATTAAAAGCAATTTCATTCTCTTTGTAAATGCTTATATAGGCATGCTAAATGGGCCGTGTTTGCGGGTCGCAACCAAATCATGGATACGACATGCGTATCTGCAAGTTCACATGAACATGATTGTTTAACGTGGAATTTTTTTACTTTATTGTTTTTACATATTAATTTCCTAGAATTACAAATTTAAATGTGTATTAAACTAAACAATTATTTTCAAACTATTATAGATGATGCTGGACTTTTTAACCTATTAATGAGGACTTTTGAACTATAAAAGATGATGCTGGACTTTTAAACTATAAAAGATGATGTTGCTTTCTCTTTTATCTTTTAATACGTAGTATAATATAATCAATCAATTTAAGTTATAACATAAGCGAGCCCAATCCGTTTAGCTAAATGTGTTACATGGGTTTGACCCGAAACCAAATCATAATATGATACACCGTTGACATTTTGTTTCCAAAAGTAGATTGATGTTTATTCGTTTGGGGTGGTCATGTGGGAGCTGCTAACTGGAGACGAACCTTATACAAATATGGATTACGCTAACGTAATTGGTACGCATTTATAGGACTATCCAGTTATAGTTTTAGTGTTTTACAATGCTGCTTAAGATGCAGGGAATATGATATATGTACATTTATATGTATTATGGTCTGTTTGTTTATTAACAGGAGGAACAACACATTGCGTCCTACAATACCAACTTGGTGTGATCCTGAATGGAAATCATTAATGCAAAGTTGTTGGTCTGCTGATCCTCAAGAAAGACCATCTTTTTTGAAAATTTATAGGAAACTAAGAACCATGGCTGCAACAATCAATGTCAAATGATATGCATTATGCTTTAAATTTGGGTGTTAGAGTAGCTCTTGCAAATGGTATGAATTGGGATGATTTAACTCGGATGGTCAAAGAGGATAAGAAATATGGAAATCCCGTTGTAGGACTTATTGACAAATTACATCTTGAAAGAAATTCCATGAGTCTGCTTTTGAGTAACAATCTTGATGAATAGCCTCTATTACTTAAGTAGCTACCGATATTATTAATAGCCCTCATGACGTATATGTGTGAATTTCATTTAGGTGGTTGATTATTTTTACGACTCAAGACAAAGAAAAAATGATTTGCCGGAAATCCTTTTTACTTCCATATCGTAAGTTTCCTTTTTCTTTATTCTATTGTGTTTCATTATGGATGTTAACTGGCTAATAAGGGTTCTTACAATGAATGCATCCAATTAATAGTTCAATTACTCATTATATCCCAACTAGCAGGTGACTCTAATATATCACATCTCAATTAAAAAAGTTTTCCTCAATTGGCTGTAGAGAGAGTGGATATAGTGTTGATGCAGAGAGGAGATGAAGCTGTTTCCGTCACCCACTGTCTCACCGAACACCGCTTCGCCTCCATTGCCATGTCTACAATCTCCGTTCCCACGTTAACATCAGTATACATCGGAGGTATTGTTAATTTTAATTATTTATATTTTTTGCAATTGACATCAGTTTTTTTTTTAATATTTGTTGTTGTACCCTTTTTGACATTTGACATTTGAAGATTCGGTTATCCATCGATGTGTGTCATCGAATGTGGCAAGTTTATGTTTATGCACTTAAGGTGTTTCATAAAATGCTTATGTGGGTTTAGAACCGCATTACCAAGTAAACTTTCTTAATATCTTTTTTTTTATTTATATCTTTTTTTTATTTAAACCTTAGTGTCATTCGTTTAGCGCCTAGCACAAAAGTTGCTTTCTTCCTCGCAAACACAAACTATGGCACATAAAACATCAACATTTAGACATATTAGATGTTAAAGTTATTATCTTTTTATTGTTTCTTTTGATTTTTCAACGCGCTATTGATTTTTTGGTAAGCAGGTTCTAATTTTCTCTCGGTGGACTAAAATTTCAGATATAATGCAGTACGACTTTACTAAAAAGGCATGCAAGTATACAGAATTGATGACAGTGTGAAGCTGGAGGAGACAAGGCAACATGTAAGCACATCTCAGAGAACTTTCGAGTAATAATAGTGCTAGAATTTAGATCCTAATATAGAAACATTATCTTACTGCGGAAATATTAAGGCTGTTTTTTGTCAACAAAAAAAACACACCAGTTGAGGGTGTCGGGCGATGGGCCGATTATATTTTTCATTCCATCACGGAATTGAGAGAAAATTACATTTTAACTCGATTGATTAATATAATCTTAAAATAATTTTCATTATTAATAATCCCAATTGGCTTTTTAATGCGGCTTTGTTGGATTTAGCTTTTATGAATGAGTGTATAAAGTTTATACTGTGCTCTTCCCATCCTAGCAAACCAAACAGTTTTTTTAGTCCATAAAGTTCAAAATTTTTTACATCCCTTGTGAAGTGGATAAAATGTTAGTTACAAAAGCAAGGTTGATTTTTTTATATTTCTTTTGATATAGATTACTTAGATTTTGTTTGTTTTTGGCTACTGCAGGTTGCTCTGAAAACGGATTGACAAAGCTATTGGTGCTGTACTAGGGGAGCAGACCATTGAACACAACCAACTGTTGGTTAGGTTAGCATAATTTTTTACTTGGCCCGTGCCCATAATTTTTTATACTTGGTTTCTATTGATTAGGTTAATTTTGGTTTCTATTGAATTTTTTATTAATCAGGTTAATTTTGGTTTCAAAAAGTCAACTGGTTATTTGTTTACACACACATTTCATCATATACTTAATGTCGTATGTTATACATTAATATAATATATTATTTATTTGACGGGTTCTTTATATTAATGTACATCTTATTAGAAACTTTTAGAGATAAAGTATATTGATGATCTTTATATTTTAGGGCTAACCATCAAACCATCCCTCAGTTTAACGGGCAACCCAACACCATACGTCTTGCTTGGCAATGAAGGTAACCATTGTACTCACTTTTGATATATTTTTCACAATTATTGTTGGTTTTTATTTTGTCAATAAAGATGGGGTTATTCTAAATCAAGGTGCTTCTGGGTCTCAGTTATGCAGGTCTCTCTACGTCTACAAATCATGTTCCAAGTTAGGGTTTCATTCAATTGGATCTTGTGTGAATAAGTCATGCTATGTGTTGTAAATTTCCATCATTGTATAGTACTAACCTATTTTAATATTTAGAGAACAATCATTTTGTAGAACATGTACCTTATCTTCTTTGCGTGATGCCTATTATTTTAAATCTAAATGGTTAAATTTTAGTGCAGGCCAGTTTTTATAAAGAAATAGCATATAGGAGTCAATAGATTTTGGACTTGGAATTAGGCCCAAACTGTGTCTCGGAACAAACGAGGTTATATAAATTTTGTTATTTGACACTCGAATTATAAAATAATCATAATATGGTCTATTTCACTTTTAATTCTACAGAGGTGGGGTTATGGGAGACTTAGAGCTGGTTGTCAAACACTCGAGGTAGGTTTTGACTTTTTTTTTAATATAGTCATGATCCTTTATGATGTTGACAAACCAGTTAGTGCATTCTGAAGTTAATAATGTTGATTATGGAATGCTATTAAGATGTTTGTAAATCGGTTCTTTGTTGTTAAGGTGATGTTGAGATTCTTGAATAAGTGAAAACCTGATGTCATATAATTAAGTTGCATGCTCCTGTAACTCTGGATGTAAGTGTTATATATTTTACCTTTATATGGAAATTTTAACCCATTTCCATATAGACAGGAATGTATAACATACATAAGCTAAAAATTCCAACTTTCATCTGATTTGCATCTCCTTTGACTTGGTCAAAGGCATGAAAGCTGCTTCTCAGGTAAATGCTTATTATTTCTTTTGCAACTCTAAAAGTTTAGTTATCATGTGTGGATGCAACTCAGTATATTAAATCCAAATAAGTTGGTTAAAAATTGAAAGCTTTTAAATTTGCGAGCACTTCAGGTTCAGCTAAACCTATCAAAATTTTATCTTATATGGTTCCTTCATTTGGCAAAGTAAGTTACTTTTTAATGTAATTTTTTTAATTTAACTTTTCTATGGTTTAGTTTTTTTGGAATCTGAATAAGGTTGGTTGGGTCTGACAAAAAAAGAAGGAAACTGGCTATAGTCACTGGATTAAGGTTGTATGCACCTTTTCTTTACCATGATACAATAAGCAAAATCTTCCCCAAAATAGTTTATTTCTCTGTTAAGTTGTTAATATATATTATTTTAAGGTTAAAAAGTTACTAATGCATGTTAATTTGATGTATTTATGACAATACTACATGCTGAACTACTTAATTTGATGTTTGATATGCGGGTCGTAGGAGGAGCCGGTTGACCATCTCTTCGTGTCTTGCCACTTTGCCTCAAGGTGTTTGGGACCGGGTTGCAAGCTGGTGTCGTCTAACTGGGTTGTATATGTTTGAAAGCAAAGATTTGGTCGGATATCATTGCCGTGCGAGTGGGTCGACGAAATGGAAAAAATGGTTTACACTATAATGCAGACTAGAATGTGGAGTATATGACGTTGAAACAACTTAGCATTCAACCAGAAGAATCCAAATCTGGGGAGTGCTGTAGAGGAGCTAAAAAGGTTGGGGTACCTTTGGATAAAAAAAAACGATCAAAGGCCCAGGCTTTGTCTTGGGAAAAAAAGGAGCATGTTTCATTGAAATTGTTGCGACTTTGGTTATTTGTTCACACTATTTGTATCTGGGGTGAGGGATAATATGTTGTCCCAAATTTTATTCCATTAAAGTCATTTGCGTGGCTTTTCTCATGTGGGTAGTTCCATACTATCGCCCACTAATTTTGATGGTTTTATGACCCGTTAGTGGGCTTTCGGGCGGCCTTTTGATAGTAGGCTTGGGCTACTCATTTATCTATATTTTTTTTATTTCAGTGTCATTTTTAAACGTTTATATTGAAAAAAAAATTCATTACAAAGTTCATCTCAATGGCAGTAGATACAAATGAAGAGGGCAATGAGTGGACTGTTTTGGTGAAATCTACTGCCACTGGGTATTGTTTATCGAATGGTTGGTCTGCTATGGTTCGTGATGTTGGCGTGGAGGATAAAGATATTGTTTTCCAAGTTGTTGATGCTCAGACGCTAAAGTTGACTCATTTTAAGGCTGATTGTCTTTCCGGTGTAAACAACAAGTTTTTTGTATAGATGTTATTTCCCGAGAACGCTAACTTGGTAATTTATATTGTACTGCTTATTTTCATACCAACTGACTTTTTTATTGACGATTGCTTTTATTCTTGATTTAGTGGTTGACGAAAGAGTTTATGAACAGGTATTTCTAAACCGACACTTTGGACGATGACTTTACAATTCGTTTTGGAGGTACACACATGTGGAATGTCAAAGTGAATAGGCTCTTGGGATCGAACTACTTTATTCAAGATTTCTCACAAATCACCAAGGAACTTCATCTCATATCAGGTGATGTAATCGTTTTTGAGTTGGTTGCGAGACGTATTTTCAACATTCAGCTTTTCCGTTCTAATGGAATACAGTTTGTTGTTCCTGAGGTTGCCAATAGTGTTGGTGTTGAAGAAGAGGAAGACACAGAAGAAATGGTTGTTAGTGAAGATTTGTTAGTAGACAGGGAGAATCAAGACATGGATTATTAAGAAGAACTTATCGGCCATGGTCATGCTGATGTAGCATTTCAACAACAACATGCATTGGAAGATGACATTGTAGATGTTGAACATGATGTGCCAGTCTTTGAAGCCGATCCTTTGTTGGAACCAGACTTTGTTGACGTTCCACATATTCCGGCCGTTGTTGATAAAGCCAATCAATACGAACTAACATGGTGTCTATCTTTTCGTTTTGTAAATTTTTCATACTTTAAATGCTTTATTTTAATATTATGTAACGTTTTGAAGTTGGTACTTTTTTATTTTTTTTTAATTTAATTATTTTATCGGACTGTGATGCAGCGGTTCCCAAAGGCATTTGCAGCAAATGTAGATTTGTCTGTCCTTGATGAGATGGTAGTTGAAACTGAGGACGGGTTTTCAATGACAATAGAGATCCGGCAAGAAACGGCACGTGGGAGACCTCGGTATGCTTTCATAGGATGGCACAACTTCATGCTGCGGCTGGGTTTGAAAATGGAGCTCAGTTCTTGCTGCGATATGATAGGAATCAAAACACATTGCGAATTCTTAATCCGAACCCCCAGGGGATGTATCTATTGACAGATGGCGTCAGAAGTAAACAATTAATATCGTTGCCAAGCATGTCGTATGTGTGGTAACAGTTTTGGAACAATTATTACTATATATGTTTTGTTATCTTAGTCTCACTTCAGACTCTTTTGTTTTTTCCCTAAAATTGCTTTCTACTAAATATTAATCATATCATGCATAGCATTAACGCATTTCGTTTACAACTTTTATGACACAATTTTCATTAGTACCTTTACGTAGATGAATTCGTTTGTATTATGTATTACTCTACCTTCATTTCTTAATGTATTTTTTTATGTTCACACTGCCGGTGCAAGTCATTTTGACAAAAGGCATGAAAACATCATAATGAAGGTTTCATATACAAAAACTTAATGTCTAACGAACATCATGTAGATGTACTACTGGGACGTGCTCAAATCTCTCAAAATATTAGGCTTAACAAATTACACTTTAACGTTTCTATGTTTAAATTATTTTATGTGTTTAGTTGGTGTTTAGCCACCCGCGAAGCTCGCGGGGTCTTAGGCTAGTATTATATAAATGAGTTGTAGAGATAATCTTGTTTAGTTGACCATAAGATTAAGAAAACACATAACAACTTCATCAATTTTGCAATTAAATACACTCCATTATTTCGGCAATTGTGGCTGCTAATTTGCTTTTTCTTAATTTAATTATATATAGAGTAAACTCCCATTTTGGTCCCTGTGGTTTGGCCAGTTTTGCCATTTTAGTCCAAATCTCAAACTTATTACATCTGGGTCCCTGTGGTTTGCATTTTGTTGCCATTTTAGTCCAAAACTCAAAATCCCTCATTTTTTACTGTTTGAACTCCCCTTTTTTGTCTTTATCTGCAGGGGTAGTTTGGTCATTTAATGTTCATTAAATCAATTTATTTATTAATAAATGAATTAATAAATATCTCTCATGTTATTCTAGAGAGAGAGAGAGAGAGAGAGAACCTCTCATTGTCTGCAAAGAATTTAAACAACTGTGTTTCTAGAGAGAGAAACATTCAACGCAAAATCTAGGGTTTGAATAAACACAGGATGAATGCCGCAGGTAGACACGGTCAAAATTCTTAACCATTTTTCTCTCCACTCACACTATCTATGGCGGTGGTTATAGATCTCCTGCAACGCCCTAAGAAGCCGTTAATCACCTCATCGCTGCCATCTATCTCCGCCGCACATGACCGGAGTTTGAACCAGTACAATCACGCATCCAGCAGGCTTCTTCCACTTCCAAATTCCACCACCAGCAGCTTCAGTTCACATCGAATCTGTTCTCATTTGGCATTTCATTCATCTAAATCAGGTACAGTCAACTTTTCGTTCCTTAAGATTGTTGTGGATGTTCTCCGTTGGATTGTTGCAGGGGAGAAGATGAAGAGATTGTTGTGGGATTAGGGTCTGGTGTGTGATGATTTGGGGAAGATGAAGTTATGGGGCAATATAATCTGTTGTGTATATTTATTAGGCTCAGATCTGCCGGTTTTGATGATGTTCTTGATTTTCTGGAGAAGGTGATCGGAGTTGATGGTGGTTGCTTTGGTGGATTTACGGTGATGGATAGTGATCGGAGATGACGGTGGTGCGCCGTGAGAGATGGTGGTTCAGATCTGCCGGTTTTGATGATGTTCTTGATTTTCTAGGTTTTGATGATGATGTTTGATGATGAATTTTCTGGGTTTTGAAGATGAATTTTCTGGGTTTTGATGATGTTCTAAGATGATATTCTTGATCTGGGTTTTATTGCAAAAAAAAAAAAATTTAAAAAATGACCAAATTGCCCCTGCACTAAAGGACAAAATAGGAGGTTGTAACAGTCAAAAAATGGGGTTTTTGAATTTTGGACTAAAATGGCAACAAAATGCAAACCACAGGGACCCAGATGTAATAAGTTTGAGATTTGGACTAAAGTGGCAAAACTGGCCAAACCACAGGGACCAAAATGGCAGTTTACTCTTATATTTAATTAGTTTCTTTTTTATTTATTTAGAGCACCTCTAGGTTCTTACGCAATGAATCGGATGCTGACATGTTCAGACAGCCGCGATGAGTGTTTGGTGGGAATTTTATTTAGACTATGAAGAGACGTATTACCTCCACCTCTCAAGACATGTTTATTTATTTATTTATTTATTTTTTTTTTAATTCTATTATCATGTGGAATGGGTTTAAGATTTGTACCATGTGCATTAATGACATGTACGCCATATTTATTTTCACATTTAAATTATTTTAAGGCAATATTTAGGCAGAATCTATACTATATAATAAAAGAAACCTGTTTTGTGACACTTGTCATTCTCTCATTCAATTGATTAAATTATTAATAATAATAATATTTAATCTAATCTAATACAAATAATAATAATATTTAATCTAATCTAATACAAATTCTTATTATTAATTCAATAACCTATCCTATTTGTTTCAAAAATTACCAACGGTAATGGGCTAAAACTTGATAGTGGCAAAAATTTTAATTTTAATATGTACAACCTTCAACGCATTTTAATGTAAGATTCAATTTATTATTGAATTTTTTTTCGTAATCATAACTAAGGCACTGAATAACTATTAATGGGCAACACTCATATCTTAACTTCATAAAAACAATTCGTACAGTAGATAATATAATATTTTGAAATTTTCATCAGATTTAATTATTTATCCTTAAAATCTAATAGAGTAAATTACCAAAATCTTCCCTGAGGTTTGGGCATGTTTGTCATGCTCATCCAAAACAACATTTTTGTACCATATAGTCCTTCACTTTTGGGATTTTTTTTCCCATTTTCATCCAAACGTCTGACTTTTTTTTTTTTTTTTTTGCCAAAATCGTCCCTGAGATTTGTGATTTTTTGCCGTTTTCATCCAAATGTTTGATTGAAAAAATAAAGCAAATTAGACATTTGGATGAAAATGACAAACATTGTTGTTGTTGTTGTTGTCGTCGTCGTCATCATCTAATCTACTATTTTGTTTAAATAATATTAACCATAAACTATAACAAAATTAATACCATAGTCCCATGTTAACATAAACATTGTGTATCCTCATTATTATTAATTTAGTTTTGAGAAAGTGTAATGACATACAAATAAAAAAAAATTCAAGAACTATCCTCACAATCACTCTATCTATCGTGTATCGAGTATATCCGTTAGTTTTTTTTAAGATATAACTTTTTTTATTATCTTATCTGATATATAAAAGTAGATTTATTCAACACGTGTAATGCACAAGGTTTTTTAAAGATATAACTTCTTTTATTATTTACTATACAATATTACATATATTCAACCCGTGTAATTATGTGAGGGTTCTAAAAATAAAACTTTTTATAATTATTATTATTATTTGGTGTATAAAATTAGTTTTATTCAACTTGTGAAATATACGTGGTTTTTAATTATTTAATATATAAAATTTTATTTATTCAACCCGTGTAATACCCGGGGTTCTAACCTAGTACAAATACATATAATTTGATAGGGAGGAGCTCATGCGAGAACCACCATTATTGTGAGAACCGCGAGAACCAATGTGAACACAACCTAAAATAGCTAAAAAAACCTAAAAAAACCTAACCCCCCCCCCCAAAAAAAAACCTAAACCCCCCTCCCCCCCACCCCCCAAGCTAAAATGCTAAAAACTAAACCCCCAAAAAACCTAAAAAAATAAAAAAAAAAATAAAAAAAAATCTAAATTTTTTTAAAAAAATATTTTTTATGTTAAAATCGCTACTTTTAGAAGCAAAAAAAAAAACATTTAAAATTTTTTTTTTGCTTCGAAAAGTAGCGATTTTTTTATAAAAAATATTAAAAAAAAAATTTTTGTGTGATTTTTAGCTATTTTTAGGCATTTTTGGTTGTGTTCACATTGGTTCTTGCGGTTCTCGCAATAAGAGGTGGTTCTCGCATGATCTTCTCCCTAATTTGATATATATATATATATATGTAGGGGAAGGTTCATTTGAGAAGAAAGTTTTATTAAGAATAAAAAGAACAAAAGGGTACAATGGTAAAACACTAAATAGTTTTTTCTCATCTCATTTATTATTATGTTTAACTAATTAATTAGTCATTAAGACTATCATCCTCCACACTAAAAAAATTTGCCTACACACATCAAAAGTTATCCTACACATTTCGAAATTTATCCTACACATATTGAAATTTATCTTACACAACTCGTAATTTATCCTACACGCCTCGTATTTATCCTACACAATAAATGAATTTTTATTTTTATTTTTTAAGAAAAATATATATCTAAAAAATAAGTTACAAATTTAATATAGTTAGTTATTAAAGATGAAACTACCAATTAATGATGTATGTAAATTTACCAATATACCCTTATAGTTACATTAAGTACAAATATTAAATGAAGTCTAATAAAGCATTTCTATTGGTTGAAATTTCTTCTTTTTTCTTCTTATAAAGAATTTCTTCTCATTTGAACTCTCCACTATATATGTATATATATAAATATCCTATTTATATAAATAACTCTCATTAATAAACGGAATTACATCTTTAGTAGGATCGGTGCAAAACGGAACGTGCGGGTTGTCACAATACGAGAATGACACAGTTGTACAATTCGATAATGATGACATCATCAAGTTTCTTTTTGAAACCATGGATGCCACTGGCGATCATATACATATCAATACACTGTCGATAATATTCATGTTGTCATAAAAGGAGACTGTCGCTAATATTAAGTGGGATAAATTACACTTTTCGTCCTTTATGTTTGTAGGTAGTTGCAATGGATGACCTTTACCTTTAATAATTACAGCCACAGTCCTTTGTTTGGAAAACTCGTTACATCTTTCGTCCTTTAGCACTAACTAGGTTAAAAATTTTAGTTAAGTCTATTTATATAAGGGCACTTTGGTCTTTTTACCAATCTAATTAAAATATATTATAAATAAAACAAAAACAAAATTAAAAACTTATAGATTATACCATCACCAACCCTAGCTGTATCTTCATCATATTCACCTGCAGAAACATTAGTTTCTTCCTCCTCACAACCACCGTCCGTAAAGCTCATGAATGCCACCACTCCGGCCACTGACGACCACCCTACGCCGCCGTATTCTCGCGATTGCTCCTCCTCCTCCTCCACATCATCATCATCGTCCGTGACAATCGAGGGGCTTTGTTGAAACGAAGTTCAAAAATTGGGGGTTTCCGTTATCTTGGATGGAGAATAAGTTGGGAATGAAAGAAAACTGGTTGACGATGGCCTAGGGTTTCCAAGAAGCCGGTGATTGTGAAGCAGATTCCGACGATGGCGGGTCAAGGTTTTCCGATGAAGGGGTTGTGCTTGGTTAAAGAATTGCCAGAATCAAGAACCCTAATGGCACCAGGATGAGATCCAGGTGTTCTTCCATCCATTGCCACCCCATTTTTGTTTAATCTTTTTATTGTTTTCAACTGTGGTGGTGGCGGCGGCGGCAGTCGGAGAGGTTGTTGACAGTGGTTAGGTTGATACCGGCGTTACTTCCCGGGGAGAAAAGGTGGGGGGTTTCTTGATGAACTGGAAGTTGAGCAGATCGGAGGTTAACGTCTACAATAGTTTCAGATCTATGGGTTTGGGTGGTGGTGGTGCTCGTGGTTGTCGGAGGGTTGGGGTGGTGGTGGTAATGGAGATGGGATATGGTTGTGCTTTGAATCTGCAGGTTTATGTTGTGCACCACAACAACAACAAAAACCCCCCAATTTCTATGCGATAATCTTAATACTCAATCTCCAGATCCTCCTTTTTGATTTTCATCTTCTAATTTTGGTGCTTTTTCGCTTTTATCATCAAATGCGATCCTGAATCATCTGCCTTTTTTGTGAATTTTGATCCAAGGTTTTCCTTAGGGTTCTTTGATGTAAATTTATGAGAGAGATGGCTTTGTGTTTTTTATTGTTTAAATTTATTTTAGATAAATAAATGAATAAAATTACCAGTTTACCCTCATGTGCAAGGCACATGCCAACTTAACTGAATTTTTTTAACCTAGTTAGGGCTAAAAGACGAAAGATGTAACGAGTTTTTCAAACAAAGGACTGTGGCTGTAATTATTAAAGGTAAAGGTCATCCATTGCAACTACCTACAAACATAAAGGACGAAAAGTGTAATTTATCCTATTAAGTGACTATCCATTGAAAATGTTCACTATCGATAGTGTAAGTGTTGTGTTAGTATAAATAGTCTTCGATTGTCATTTGTAAACATAGAGCTCAAGAGAGAGTCTGGAGAGAGAGAGAGAGACTATCAGATTGCTATATATGTTCATAATTTGTACCGAAACTCTATCGAAATCAATACACAGAATCGTTAATCATTTATATCTTTGCGTTTTGTTCCCTCTCTTGCTCAGTTTATGGTGTGGTTTGGATTCCGCACTCGCTACACCATCCAAAACAAGAAATCACGTTGTGTTCCATATCCCCGAATCAAGACCTACATGACTTATTTGATAAGAGGTACATTCAGTAAAAGTTGAAAAAGAGTACTTTTAGCACAACACTAATTTGTTTCTCTTAATCACTACCATCTATCACATCAATTAATCAACAAAGTTAAGAAATATACAAGTATAGAAAAAAAATTAGCCTTTTGTTTTTTTCTAATTTTCCGGTTTTTAAAAAGATTTTTTTTTAATTATGAGCCCTGATGGATTAAAAACTACACCATTTTAACTTTCAAAAAAAAAAAATCTTCTTTTTTAACGTTTTAAAGTGTTACATTTGAACTTTATAAAAAACATTATCTAACTTTCTTGAAAAACAAACAAAATTAAAGAAAAAAAACCACAGATATTAATTTGATGTTTTATAGGGGTATAAGAAGACAACAAGTGAACACTACACATAAGCTACAAATTAAACACAATAAAAGTTATAACCAGTTTAGCAACCTTTATTTTATTTATGTATAATTATATATTATCAAAGTTTTATAATAAAACCACAATATCACTTATACATTTTTACGATTAAGTGTAAACAACTGTTGTTTAACTCTCTAATTGCATAGCATTCAGGATGGCAGCAGTATAGGCACCAAACGCGTTGGTGCGTTGAACATAATCTTTATATTGACTACTTGCGTAAAGCGATGGTTCCAATTCATTCACCAAGACTTTTGCTGGTTCAATGATGCAATCGAGAGACGGGTTCACAAAGGTTGCAATGCTTAGTCTTGTCGCATGTGTACTAGTCACAACCCGATGTCGAACACTTTTTCCTATTGCTAATTATCTGAATCCACAAATATGAACTCCAACCGTTAACTGTAAGACTAAATGCCCATGTTTACAACAATACGGTCAAGCTGGTTGGGTAACTTCTTTTTAAGTACTAAAAACGGATTAATCATATCATAAAGAATTTCAATAAATTTGGTCAAATATATAAAAATTACAGTCAAGATGGTTGAGTAACGGGTAACTTCTTTTTAAGTATTTCAATAAATTTGATCAAATATATAACAAAAACTATTAGATAGTGATAAAATAATGAAAATTGATTAAATAATGAAAATTTTGTGTAAAATGGCCTACTATAAATTTGTAATTAAAAACACATTAGTTGAAGTATGCTGCATACTTATAGATTCATTATTTTGCCCTTGAACAGTAATGTTTATAAACTACCCTAAATCCCTAATAAGCTAAAGTTAGTGTCCTTTATATCAATATAATGAAACTTTGGTGCAAAAGTGAAAAAAAAAATTTACAACTTAAAATAATGTTAACAACTAACAATTATTTAAACATTTTAAAAATCTTCAAGTTTTAATAACTTGTTCAATAGATTTCTTCAGGGGCAACCTAGTGAATTTATCTGTGGAAAATAATGAAGTAAAGTAAACATACCTCAAGTTGGTTACCTATGTTAACAACAAAGGCATTAGGACTGGCTCCAACATTGATCCATTGACCATCCTTAATAAACTGAAGGCCAGTTGAACCCCCTTGATAAAGAAGGGTTATAAGACTAGTATCAAAGTGTGCTGATATACCTAAAGTTAGACTCGGGTCCACGCAAGGCGGGTAGAAATTAGATGACAATAACTGGACTTCACTTGTATCTTTAAAGTACCCTTGTTCAAGTCCTAATCCTTCTCCAATCATCTCTAAAATCCTTGAACTCAATTTCTGTATTTCTACTAAATACGCTGCGATTACCTCCCTGAGTGCATGCATGTTTCACAATAATACAATTAGTTAAGATGATGTACGCATTCTTACCCTGCATTTCTGCTAGAGGCAGATCATCAAATAAGTATGAGCAAATTCAGTTAATATAAAACTTACTGATAACGAGTCGGTGTATCTGGCCATAGATGAGTGCATTTCTCCAATGGATGACAAGGATGCTTAAGATTTTCCCTCCATAAATGTGTGCCATCTTTTGCGAAATCGCTACGATTGTAAATATAACCTTTTTTATCCGGGATGGTTCCGGTTGGTGCATCTTTTCCTTGAATATAAAAGAATTCCTTGAGAACATTCAATGCATCAATCACTGTCTTTTCTGGAATTCCATGATTTATCACCTGTTTGAAAATTTAATCTTTACAATATCAGCCAAAACTGAATATATCTTTTAATCTATACAGACAAAACTACTTCTTTTCATTCAATTTCACATAACCAATACTCTATGAAGGAACTTCTGGAACTACATAAAAACCTGGCGATCGACAAAATCAAAAGCATATATATTCAAATGGTAATTTTGTCATCTTGTTGGACCATATGGAAAGCAATAAACGAGTCAATATTTAACGGGAAGAAAGTAAACATCGAGGGGATCTTCGGCGAGATACAAGCTAATTCTTTCCTATGGATAAAAAGTCGGGCGCAGAAACATAATCTGGATTGGAGCAATTGGGTGAATTTCGAAAATTTATCTTGAATTCTTTATAAAATGTTTAAATTGTAATAGATGATTAAAATTTTGAGGTGGCTGGCTTAGTTACTTACTAACCATTTTGTATTAGAAAAACTTTTGGGTGTTGAATAAAATGCCGTTTGCCGTTAAAAAAAAAATACATTGAAATTGAAGGAAAACAAGCCCTTTTTAATACCAAAACTATGTCTTTTTTAAAACTACATTCTTAGTTCTATAATTCTATACAACTAGCTATAATTACCTTAAAGAAACCGAATTCTTGAGAACCCTTCAAGATTTCTTCAACGGGTCCATTTGGTTTCGCAAGATCTACGACAGGAATCGAATCACAAACAGGACCATCAAGATTTTGTGGTCTATTTTCCTCTAATGGTATGTAATCCTTAGGTACACATTCGAGTTCAAACCACCTTGCATCTTTGTCTTCCTTCATCTCCATAGCAAATCCCTTAATCAAAAGTGTAACATAATATGATCACACAAGTGTTACAAACACATGCATATATACACACACACAAAGCGAAACGTGTACGTATGTGTATTTGCATACGTATATGTATGACTAATATGCTGATTAGAGAATTTCCCTTGTCCCATATTTAAGAATGAGTGCATATCTCAGACTGTTATTTCAAGAAAGAGTTAATTAAAAGCTGTTTCACAATGATCTATGCTAGCCAGATACGTAATCTCTTATTTGGGTGTAAAATCCTATATTAAGAATTGGAATCAAGTGGTTGGAAGCATGTGATCACTTCTAAGATTAGCATTGATGCAACGCATTGTAATATCACTAGAAGATGATAACGTTGTAGGCACTACATGTGTATTTGAGGGTTAACACGAAAATGACCCTTTTAACAAAAAAAAAAAAAAAGTAAAATTTCATACATATTAATTTTTTAAAATGTAAAATTTATGGATTATATTTATGTTTTTAAGAAATTATGTTTAAAATATTCCATTTTAATTTTAAACTAAATCCTAGAAGAACAATATTAAGAGCTATATTTAACAAAGTAAAAAAAAAAAAAGACTCTGCAATTATGCTTCTAAGATGCTTAGATTCTAAATGAGTCATGATGTAACTTTTTTATGAAAGGTGATAAATGATAATATTATAAATAGCAAATAGATCCTAGCAAGGAGATAGAAACTATGAATATAATCATCAATTACTATGGGAAATTTATGAAATTAAAGTTACATCAGCTATCCCATTCTAAGACGGATTATAGTGTTTCTAAGATAGTTAGAAACTATGAATATAATCATCAATTACTATGGGAAATTTATGAAATTAAAGCTACACTAGCTATCCCATTCTAAGACGGATTGTAGTGTTTCTAAGACGTATCATAGAGTGTGATTATCAAAATGGAAGTGTTTAGGTTTAGACAACTCAATGAAACTCAATTAACTACAACTTGGATTCAATAGAGAAAGATGCAGCTAACTTTGGAAATTTTAGAATGCATGCTGACATCAGAATTTCATTATCATAATTAACTCTATTATATGGGTAACAAACTAATAATAGCAAAGTTTTATAGAAAGTTCAAGGTTTGTGAGTGGTGACACCAAGAAGAATAGATGTTGATACATGTATGTGGACGCGACTCGACTCGACGCGACTTGGTCCGGTTCGACCCGGTTGTGACGACTTTCCTCCGTCGTGTGCAAGACCTCAAGCCGACACCAGAGAAAAGACAAGGACTGGGCTCAACATTAAAGTCTTTGGGCTGAGAGAAGATGGCGAAACAGGAATTGGGCCTCAACTGTTTGGGCCAAAGGCCACATCGGCGAATCAGCCCAGAAGTCGACGAAACAGATGTGTTTCGTCGACCATGATTCTGATTCGTCGCCTATATTCTGTTTCGTCACATGTATGTGTGTCTGTTAGTATAAATAGGTTTCATTTGTTCTGTTTCGGTGGAGGAACAAGCAGAGCACACAGAACACACACACACATTCAGAGAGTTTGCAAAATAGATTTGTAAACGTTGGATTGTAACTGAACCCTTTCATTCGTATTAATACAGTGGTGTTAAACGGTGATATTTGCGTGTCGTGTTATTACGTGTTCTATCTCGGTTTGCTATTCCGGTTGGATTCCGCACAACCGGAGTGGTTCGTATACAAGGATTAGGCGACTAGATCCTCCCCTAGCCGGACCTACAAGTGGTATCAGAGCCTTGGCTCTTCTCCTTGTTAAAACCGAGGTGTTTTCGGGTTGTTTTTCGGGATTTAAAGTTCATATTTTTCTGGAAAACTTGTTAAAATCGGCTGAAATCTTGGTGTTTTGCTGGAAGTTCTTATAAAAACCACTATACTTTTCATACTCACATATTAAAAGTTGGTTTTTAGTGAAGTTTCGAGCAAAATTCTGGTTTCGGAAACTTTTCGGGTCACCGGAATCATCATATTTTTACCGGAAAGTTCATTGGGTTCTTTGCAACCTTCAAAGTGTTCTTGATAAAAGACAACTTTTTGATCTTAAAAATTACTTTGTAAAAGTGTTTGTGTGTTTGAAAATTGTGCAAAAGATTAAAATATTAAGTTAGTAAGATTACCTTACTGGTTGGTAAGGTCTAGACGTGCAAGAGTTGACAAAAGTTAACTGTGTCAGAAACAGATCTCACCAACCCAGTTACTTCTTCGACGAATCAGACATCAGACGAAACAGGTCTCATTCGTCAAGCCCCTCCTCGACGAAACAGACCTTCTGATTCGTCGATACAGCTTGTCTTTGGGCTTCTGTTTCGTGGGCTTTGGTACTGGGCTTCTTGTTTCGTGGACTTTTAGCCCAAAAAGCAGTTTCGTCGCCTTAGTGGGCCTTTTTGTTTCGTCGAACATATCATACAATTTGGTTTCGTCATACATCTGTTTCGTGGATCTGTGTTTCGTCAAAACACTTATCTGTTTTAACAGAAGGCGTGTAATTGTGTTTTGACTGTTTGTTTGAGGTGTGATTTTCAGGTATTATTATTCTTGATCAAAAATGAATCCAAGGTGGAATACTTTGGTAAATACAGATATGTATTTTGGTACTCCGTCATCTTCCGCACCGGTATCTTCACAAGCTAATGCAATTTCTACCGGTCAATGGGCATTTGTATCAAATCAAGTTCCAAGTGTTCAAAGCATTCTTTTAAGCGAAAGTGAAACTGGAAGTTTGAATAGACCTCCAAAGTTGATGCATTTATATGAATATCCCGGATGGATTGATAGATTTCATACATATGTCCTTGGTCAGAATACAGAGTTGTGGTTGCGGTTCATCACAGATTTTGATCAAACAATAGAGGTTGCTGCATCATCTGCTGCTACATTTGCAGATCTAACAGAAGATCAAAAGAAGATCTATGATCTGGAAAAGAAGGCGTATGCCATTCTTACTCAGGCATTGAGCAAAGACATTTATCATCAATTCGTCAGTTATAAGACAACTAAGAGGTTGTGGGACGCGTTGAAGACAAGGGGCGTGGGAAATGAAGCGACACGTCAACTGAGGAAAGAACTGCTAAAGAAAGAGTTTGATGGTTTTACTTGTATGGAAAATGAGTCGTTGGGTGATTTGACAAGTCGATTTAATCACTTGCTGACTGAATTGACAAATTTCGGGGTTGTTACAACTCCTGTAGAGATTGTGAAAAGGTTTGCAGATGCATTGCCACCTCAGTGGAATACATTCTTGGAAATCATGAAGTACAATGGTACTTTAGATACAACGAGCTTCAACGACTTTGTTCAAATTCTAGAAAACAAGAATCAGGAAGAAACTCTGAAGGCAAAAAGAATTCCCGTGCCTCAAAATCCTGAAATGTATTTTGGAACCTCTAGCACCTCTACAAAACCTTCTTCGCATGCTCCAATTCAGACAGCATTTGTGACTAGCACTGACATGTATGGCAATACTATCCAAGTGCCGGTTCCTCCAAAGACAGACATGTATGGAAATCTGCTGGAACCAGTCCCTCAATCAGCACCACAACAGCAACGACCCCTCAGACCAACTGATATGTTCGGAAATCCTTTACCAACAACAGATATGTATGGGAATCCGCTTCCTCCTCAACAGCAAGCTTGTTATGGAAGCACATCATCTGCTGGTCAGCAATCAAAGCCAGATACAGTACGGCTCGACACCTCAAGCTTTTCTAAAGTCAGTGTGGAAGTAGCAAAGGAACACATGGAGCTGCTAAACACTGTGGTGAGCGCATACTGTGGATTAGTGGAAGGTCAGATTGGTAATATTAATCTGACACAAGAAGACTATCAGCAGATTGATAAAGAGGAGATGGAGATGATGGACATTAAGTGGGCTTTTGCCAGTGCTGTTAGGCGAGCAAAGGATTTCATGGAAAGAACAGGCCGAACCAGCTTGGAAAGCAAGAAAGACACCAAGTATGGGTTTGATAAACAGGCTGTTAAATGCTTCAACTGTGGTGAACGTGGCCATTTCAAGCGTGAATGTACAAGGCCATCTCAACATGGGAACCAGAATCCCTTCAGAGGTCAAGACAACCAGCAGAACCAGAACAGGAACAATGTTCGCACATTGGTGCCTGTCAACAATCAGACTCAGGCAGGACCATCGAATGCCAATCAGGCACTTGTGGTTCAAGTAAATGATTGCGGTGATTGGTCAATCCAGCTGAGTAGTGATGCTCCAGATGGAACAGCTTGTTTTGCTGAGATTGTCAAGGATCTTAAGCACGCCAGTGGTGGAGAATCTTCCACCAATGGTGATGAGTCTTCTGTAGACGAAGACAGTTCTGGTTACAGTGGAAGCTCAGATGAAGAATCCTCAACTTCAGGCAATGATCATTTGGATGACACGTCAAGTGCGTCAGTTGATGCAGATGTTGATGGGCTATTGGGAGAAGTTGCAGCAGAAAATCATAGAAGATCTATATTGGTTGATCAAGCTGCTTATTCTTCTTCTTCTCTCCATTCAGCCTTTATGGCTAATGTCGAAAGTTCATCAAGTCAGGTATGTGCCGATGAACCCACTACTGTTATTTGTGATAATTGTGATAGGTTGAGTGTTAAATGTGCTGATTTGGATGCAAACATGTCTGAGTTGCAAGGCAAACATGACGCTTTACAAGCTAGTTTGTTTGACTTGCAAGACAAACATGTCTTGTTGAATGATAAGTGGTGTGAATTGCAAAGCAAACACGAGGCTTTGCAAGAGAAATATGATGTGACATTCATCCACAATCAAAAGTTGACCGTGGATCTTTCTAAGTGCACAGAAGCCAACATGTTTTATGAAAACCATGAAAAGGAATTTAAATCGATGATTGAAAAATTAAAGAAAGATAAAACCGAGCTGACAAAAATGGTTTCCAGAAAACAAACTGACATAAACTTGTATATCACTCGTCTTGAGATAATGCAAAAAGAGATGGCTTGTGTTAAAACTGAAAGTGAGGCGATCCGACTCAAGTTAGACAGTTATTTGAGCTCTAGCTATGTGTTGGATCACATCATTGACGTTCAGAAAGAGAAACGGGATGTCACATGCATAGGTTACAAGAAATGTCCACCACCTGTGAGACACAATTATGATGCCATGCCTGATGAGGAGTATAGAACTCACTTTGAACCATCTGTTCCTTTGGACGTTGAGGAATTTGCAACAGGACTCGGATACAAGAAGGAAGTATCGTCAGATTCAGATGTGTCAGCAGATACATGTGTGTCTTCTGCTGAACAGAATCAGGATCCTCCAGTTGTTGTTGAGGATGCTGATTCTTCTGATGATGAATCCGATGATACTGACTCAGCAAAGTCTGATGCGGTGATCAAAGAAGAGGACATACCTCTTGAGAATCACATTCTTTGTGATCCACCTGCAAAACTGTCTGTGATTGCTACAGCCAAGTCTGTTGAATCCTTATCTGGAAGCTGTGAAAGCGTGAACTTGCTTTACACATTGATTGGATCTGATAAAATATATTCAGACAAGGATTTCCCTATCAAAAATGTCAATCAATCTTTGATTGATAAAGTTTTCGAAGATTCTACCAGTAAGTTTTTGGGAAAGTCGAGCCCAGGATTTGTAGTAACTCAGTGTGCTCCTATCCCAAAATCCGAAGTTAGAAAGAAATATGGGAATCAAAAATTGCAAAAACAAAACAATCAACGAAAGCAAAATCACGCTGCCCAAGGAAATGGAAAAGGCAAACAGAGCCAAAACAAGAAAAAGGACAAGAAGGTAAACTTTGTGAAATCAAAGGGAACGGACAAAATTGAGACGTTTGAAAACAAATCTAACTTAGATTTTGTTAAACAAGCAACAGTGTTGAAAAGAAATGAACCAAACTGTTCGAAACCTAGTACCTCGAGATCACAAAGTTCATCATCATCGGCAAGACGATCACATGATACTTCGGGGTTTGTTGAACGAAGATCATGTTTTGAATGTGGCACAATTGGACATATCATTCGAAATTGTCCGTATCTTCATAAATTAAAAGCCAAAGAAGATGATCCCCGTGAACGAAATTACCGAAGAGATTTGTTTCACCAAAACAGGACCCTCGTCTTGTTAAACAACAAGAAGTGAAACAGAGAAAGAAACAACGGAAAAATGTTGAAAAGGTTTTAAAACTGGACGTTGTCCAAACAAAATCTGTTGAATCAAATGTTAAACTTGAAAACCAAAAACAGATTTGGAAACCAAAATTGGAAATTGTTTCAGGGGGAGCCACATCAATTCCGAATCATCGGGAAATGGATGTCACAATCCTCGATGATGACGGACGACCCAGGTCTGTGAAGGCTTGGGTCCCCCTCTCCAACTAATCTCTGAATGAGAGTGCAGGATGTTCCAGGAGGAACTATTGATAGTCTTAGGATTGTTGATAGTGGAGCGTCCATGCACAAGATCGGCGACACCAGGCTCCGAAATATTGTTACATTTAGGAGAATATTGTTGCCATTGATGGAGAGAGGAGAAAAGAAGACAAAAATGTCTGATGAAAGAATGTTGTTGAATGAAGTTGAAAAATTCGACATGATGAGATATGTACCAAAATTTGGTTGTTATGGTTTTTGATCGGGTCCTCAGGAAAGATTCCAATGAAAAGTACGCGCCTGTAGCACGTCTGAAGCTTTTCGAAGATTCATGGATTTTTCTTCCACAAGAAGTTCAAAGTCCACAAGATGAACGTGTAGGGTACTTTTCACCACGGTGTGATTGAAGAAAATGTGTTGGTTGAACAAACCAACCGGGTGTGTGGATGCCTTGGCGTGGATTGAACAACCGCACACTACTTCTCAAAGAGAAAGACAAAGACCTTCGCTGGTGCAATGTGAAAGACCAGCCGGACCCGGAGGTTTATCATCTTGTTGCTGTAAAGAGAATTTTCGATTAATTTGAAGTAGCTACTCAATCGACTTTGAAATCCACACCGGGTGGATGTCCAGTTTGGGAGAGCGCTCAGATTCCTTGCAATGCACGAAGCAGTTGCAGGATACGGTTTTAATTTTCTAATCACTCCTATACTTGTCGATATTTAAGCTGCTTTATAAATTGTTATCCTCTCGTAGCACTCCTTGACCTGACACGTTGATCTCGAATATCACCTCACACGTGATTGTTTCACTATGAAACTCATCAATGTTGTCATGGTCCACACCGATGACCAACGTGCCGACCTTTTTACCAAAGCATTTGACAAGTCAAGATTTGACTATTTATTATTGGTAAACGGCATTAAGGTCAAGCAAGAGTAAAACCAACATCGGAAAATCATTTTTGTAAATATCTTTGTGTTTTTAAATTTATCTTAGTTTATTGATTTTAGGGGGAGTAAATCCAAAATTTGAAAATCCAAAAACATTAAAAAAAAAAAAAAAAAAAATTTTTTCAAAAACACAAAAACAATAAAAAATCAAAAATGAGTTTCCTGGCGAGAAAAAGAGAAAATGATAGTACATCAGTGGTCTGTCTAAACCTCTTTAAACCTGAAATGCAAAATGAAAAACGATAAGCAGCTCTATATAAGATGTATCGGTAGGCTCACAATCATTTTAAAGTGTGCAGGGTGATATAAACTTAAATCGACTGAAGACTGGGTGGGAACCATTCATTGGCATATGGTCTTAGTACCGAAATTTCGTTTGAGAGATTGCCGAGGTTCTGAGATATTCGGTCTTTATGCTGCTTATCATCTGGGTATCATGGTTGTTTCTTTTACCGAAAAATAACGGGGACGCAAGTCTAGATCTTCCATGATACTATACATACGTGTACATACTGCATACGACCTCAATAAGTGATCAACAATCACATGTCCAAACAAATAAGTGATAAAATATCACAAATTCTTTCCGGGAGTCAAGTTCGTCTCTCTGCTGTACGAAAGTACTGACCTGTTCACGGACTTGCTCCTGTGCCCTCATGCATCGAAAATCAAGTTCCTCATCAATAAGTGATTATATCACATAGGGCTTGTTTTCAAACAAAATAAGTGAGAATCTCACATCATATACGGTCAAACAGATGATAATCGGTATACTCACCGGTAAGATGAACCCTCGTGCATACCTTGATACGGGAATGTGTCGTGATGTGGATGAACACCGGTCGGTAAGTATAAATCATACCTTAACGTATCCCCTCGCCATGATTACATCTGATAAGTTGAGCTTATGTGGACAACAATACCGATAATTGTTATAGGATGCTTATCTTAATGTTAACTAACTGAACAACAAGAGCATTTTGGCATGACCGCACACTGATATGATTCTCTTACCCTCGAAACTCACAAAAAGAATGTCTGTAAATATTTATTTACTGCTTTCAGTCTTTACATTTGAAATATTCAAAAATTCCAAAAAGATTTTATGTGTGTTTTAATATAAACCTTATAAAAGCCAAAAAGATTTTATTTCTATTTTATTTTCGATCGTACGATGTTGGAACTCGAGTCTTCGTTACCTGAAACCTGAACGAAAACCGAAACGACTAAATCTTCATAAACGGTCGAAATTTGCAAGTTTTGAAAGTTAAAATTGAAATTGATAAAATTTGTTAAACTTTCAAACTGTCGGACGGTGTTTGATTAAACAATGGTCACATGTGTGTCGTTTGCTTATGATATTCCAGGCGGTTGTTCTCATTACGCGTTTAGATTTCTTGCATGTGCAGATTCTAAAGGCTAGGAGAACATGGTCGTTGACAAGCTTCGGAATGAAGACACGACGTGAAGGCACTCAAATGATGAAGATGATCGAGTTGCCGCTGACCATCATCAACACCACAAGGATCTCAATTCATAAAGAACAAGTATTTCACGAGCATATCTCAAGGGGGAGCTTATGTTAAGGGGGAGTTTGTCAACACACTTCCTACATGAAAATGGGAGTTTGTCGATACACTCTTTGCAGTCAAGACGTGAAGACTTTGAGGATCCTCCGACATAGAAGATATGAGAAGCGAATCTCACGAGTAGCGTCCAAGGGGGAGTTTGTTGCTACATGATATTGTGGACGTGACTCGGTTCGGCACGTATTGTGACGACTTTCCTCCGTCGTGTGCAAGACCTCAAGCCGACACCAGAGAAAAGACAAGGACTGGGCTCAACATTAAAGTCTTTGGGCTGAGAGAAGATGGCGAAACAGGAATTGGGCCTCAACTGTTTGGGCCAAAGGCCACATCGGCGAATCAGCCCAGAAGTCGACGAAACAGATGTGTTTCGTCGACCATGATTCTGATTCGTCGCCTATATTCTGTTTCGTCACATGTATGTGTGTCTGTTAGTATAAATAGGTTTCATTTGTTCTGTTTCGGTGGAGGAACAAGCAGAGCACACAGAACACACACACACATTCAGAGAGTTTGCAAAATAGATTTGTAAACGTTGGATTGTAACTGAACCCTTTCATTCGTATTAATACAGTGGTGTTAAACGGTGATATTTGCGTGTCGTGTTATTACGTGTTCTATCTCGGTTTGCTATTCCGGTTGGATTCCGCACAACCGGAGTGGTTCGTATACAAGGATTAGGCGACTAGATCCTCCCCTAGCCGGACCTACAATAGACAATTTAATTTAGAAGTATACTAGAGGTTTACACCCGTGTTACGTGACAGGTTAAACTAAACTAACGTAAATGAAAACGTAAACACAATGTTAAAAGCATAACTTTAAAACGCCGAAAAAAATAACATTTTCAAAAAAAAAAAAGTCATAAATTAAATTGTAGGTAAAAAGACACTCGTGATGGTATATAATTGTAGGTAAAAAGACACTCGTGACGGTATATAATTGTATAAAAGAGAGAAAGAGAAAACTAAAAATAAATTATGACTTTTTTCAAATACATTTTTTGATTTATCACCTGTTTTAAAGTTATGCTTCTTAGAAACACTATAATCCGTCTTTTTACCTACAAATTGTAGGTGATAAATCAAAATGTATTTGAAAAAAGTCATAATTGTAGGTAAAAAGACACTCGTGACGGTATATGTTAAAAGTCATAAATAAGAGAGATGTAGATGTGGCAGATCGAATTGCACATCAAAATGTAGGTAGAAAGACACTCGTGACGGTATATTCGGAAATCACAAAAAAGTTACAACGTAATTTAAACTCAAGTAAAACCGTCACCTATTCAAAATTTATTATAATTAATTAAAATTAAAATGGTTGAAGTATTTTAATTTAGGTTTGTTTTTATTTTCTATATTTTTGTTATTAAACTAAAGCTTTTTTTGAGAAAATTACTTTTTGAGTCCCTGTGTTTTAGAGGTGTTAACCAGTTGATTTCAAAATCAAGATGTTTAACACCCTGAATCCCTAAATGTTTTTTTGTAACCCTTTGAGTCCAATGTTTTTAAAATTGTTAGATTTTTTTTGTTAAGTTTTGTTAAATGACCAAATTACCCTTACAGTTAAAAAATAAAAAAAAACCTAATTTTTTTAGTTTTCTCTTTCTCTCACTTATACATATATCTCTCTTACTTATCTCTCTCTCTCTCTCTCTCTCTCTCTCTCTCTCTCTCTCAAACACCACATCTACATCTCTCTCATATTTTATTCTCTCTCTTGTGACAAACGACACTTTCCGGTAACTTTCGTACAACTAAACAATTATTTACATTCTACAATTATGTGTTTTAAACGTCAATACAACATGTTTGCACGCCATACATTTAGAAATATCACATAATACATCTTGATCATGCATGTCATTCATTTTATTTGTCGCATTTCAGAAACAATTCAAGCCATGCACTGAAACAATTAGTAAACTTACCGGTTAGACTAGCTGTGTCAGCACGGCTCCGGTACTCAGACAATAGATTTAGGACCTAGACGTAAGTCCGACATCAAAAATATACTAAATCCCAAGTGGGAAAACAAGGATATTCATCAATGCTTTCCGGAAAATACACTAAGTTTAAAAGTGTCCCATTCGGACCATAAATAACAATTTGCCCGCAAAATTTAGCAATTGGTAGTTTATACTAGATCCAAAAATGATGTTAAACATCATAAACTACATGAAAAACCTTGAAAGTATCATCTTGGTGCATAAACACATCATACCATACAAGTTACATAACTTAATCTTGTAGCGATCTTTTAACGAAACAAGCACCGAACAAGCTCCCAACACTAACTAAACATAAAGTATGTGTCACACCCCAACCGATGGCGGAAACATCGGAGTGAGACGAAATAGATTGCAAGAGACTTCATAACGCTATTTGTGACAATTATTTAAAGAATAAATTTTCATTTCATTTCTAAAGAGTCAATTACAAGGATTTGAAACAATAACAACATGAATAATGAAATACAATACAATAAGAATACAAATTTAAAGTGTGTATCTAAGCATCCTACTAGATTCCATGCATCACCAACGTCATCGCTAAACCTGCAACATGTTTTAAAAGTGTAGTTCAATACAAAGGTATTGGCGAGCATACAAGTTTGGTGCGTAGTATATAAGTATAAAAACGATAAGGAACAATCCACATGGCAAACCTAGTTATCAAGATTAACATATAAACTGGCATGCGATTTACAAGTAAACCCTCTGTTTACGCAAGTATGAATGAATAAATCTAACATGACCTCTCGTTCACGGGTGGTGCGTTACTCCTATAGCGCTATACATGTTAAGTGGAGGCTTGTACGAAGCTAATGACAAGTTCATCACATAAGAATCACCCAGAAAACCCGAATCAAGCATAACAAATAGTAAGCATGTATTGGATTGTTTGTTTATGTATTTGCATAAGAATATGTATAATAAGTGTGTTTTGTATATAAAACATGTTACCCCAAAAGTGTGAAAACGGTAAAATGGGTCAAGTATACTCACAAAATTGCTAAGTCTTCCGATTATCCAAGTGTTGACGAGTGTATGAGATTAGGAGGATGGAACACCGAGGTCGCCCTATATGGGTAACGATGATGCATGAGTACACGGAATTATGACGGAGGATTTGAAGTGGAAATTAAAGTATGACTAGTCGGTGGATAGGTATATAATTTTTTTACATATATATATATATATATATTATATAGTTTAAGCAAAAATTTTAGTTTAAGTCTATCGAAAACATTATGGAAGTATTGTCAAAAATACAATTATAATTATTGTTATAAAAGTTATTTGAATCCGATACGCTCCGTTTTATAAAAGTAACGCGTTTCGTTTCAAGGAATTTTTACAAAAAAAAAAAAAACGGGCAGAGTTTCCTCTGTTTTTGGACGATCCCGACAACCCAAGTTGTCGATATATTTGTCAAACGCAACAATTCAATAATATATAACAACATACGAGTATTTTTGTAAAGTTGGCGAAAGTTTAAAAAATATATAAACTATATACAACGGTTCAACTCGATGAGTATTTACTAAAAATAAATATACGAAACAATATAAGTGAAACTTGTTTTGTTTAAAGTTTTACCGAGTCTTGCGTTGAAGTTGACCCGAGTCGACCACGTTTGACCGAGTTGACCCGAACCACGAACCGAACCGCCGCTGACTTATGTTGACCGAACCGAAGCCGTTGACCGGTTCTGACTCGAAGCCCGAGACCAAGTCTAACCTGTAGCTGACTTGTTGAACCGAACCATGAGTCAAGACCCGACAACAAAACTGATCCGTGTTGACTGTTTGACCAGCCTTGACCCGAAAAAAACCCGAACTAAAATGAACCGAAAACCCAAGCTGAGCCACCTCCACTGCCGACACCGGCCATCGCCGCGCGTCGGCTCAGTTGTTCGTTGTTGACCCAAGCCAAAACAAACAAAACTCAAACCAATCAAACCTGAACCTGTCGGAGGTGAAAACATGTCGTCGGTACCATCACCATGGCTGTCGCCGGAGGAGCGGCTTCGCTGGAACCGTCGCACCCCTACTCCGCTGCCACCACCGTCACGTTCGTGCACCACCGTCCCCGCCTCTCTTTCTGCCGCTCCATCCCAACAACACCAACAATAACCATCGTCGTCCCTGCCGTGTGCCGTGTGCCGCCACCTGATGGTGGTGGTGGTGGGCCGGTCGTGTAACAGAGAGAGAGGGAAATTGAGAGTGAGGGTGAGTGTGGTTTGCCGGAGTATCGTGGCCGGAGTTTCATTTGAACAACTCGCCGGCGTTGATGCCGGTTCCGGTGTGTTTGCCGAAGAGAATTAGGAAGGGGGAGGGGGTCTTTGACTTGTGGATTCATGTGTGTTGTGAGTAAAATATGAAGGGTGGATAGGGTTTGTAGATGTAGGAGATGAAGAGGGAAAACAATGTGTGTGCGTGAGTTTGGTCTGAGTTTTCAAGAAGTGAAGGTAAGGTTGAAAATGAGGTTACTTATATTAGGGTTTGGTTAGTGGGCTTGGGCCCAAGGCCCACAAGCCCACTTTCCGTGTATTGAGTGGCCCGTCATATTTCTAAAGCCCGCTAACGCACCCGAACGTCAGACAACGTCTTAATTTAAAATTCATGTATTAAATCGCGTAAAATGCGTTGTTTTCCGTTTTTAAACCGTTTTTCGACTGTGATTCCAAAAAGAATAGAAAACGAACGCGAATTTTCTAAAAGTATAGAAATACGAAAATGCGAGGCGTTACAGTCTCCCCTCCTTTAGGAAATTTCGTCCCGAAATTTATTCAAGAGGAAGACTTTAAGAGGGATGGAAGGATAGCTTTAACATCTATACATAACGGTTTCAGAGGTAACGACCAACTATGGGCGTTTGCACATGAATTAAGAACAGAAAGGTAGCTTCAAAAGTAAGGAGGTAGATTAGAATTCGAACGTTTAAACTGATTTATTGTAAACGAGGTTCGTATAAAAGACAGAGAGTAATGGAGAGTAATAGGAGTGTAAAAGTGAACGATTGACCTTTAATAAACGAATACAAGTATAAGAATAACATAAGTATCGGATAGACGAATGTAGTGTTAGGGATGAGGTCTCGTCGTGGATAATCGGATATAACGCGCTTAGCAATGCGTTTGTGAGTTGTTAAAGTTCACATATTAGGTCTAAGTAGGTCTGCAGAACACCGAATTGCTCATGGCACATTTTACGAAAGTTTGGTAACACGGTGAAAACACTTATATTTAGGAAGTACCAGCGGCGTATCCACCATGTTTTGACCATATTACGCCTATTTCGTATTCGGTGTCATGTTACGTTCCGTGTCTTACCATACACAGTAGTACACTCTATGGTTCTCATGCGCGTATCACTATAATCTCGTGTGCACCCGCGATTATTTTGATCGTCGCATGATCCGCATAGGTTGTACTAGTTGTGTATGAATCAGGGTATACATAAATTTGAAAATAAGAATGTGTACATATAGGAATGTAGTATATAAGCAAATCCATGCTTAAGTATGTATGGGACCCACGTAAGCGAATCCCTCGAATTCCGCTCGCGTACGGGTACGAATGTATGAATCACGAGTATGAAAGAAAGTATGAGCATAAGTATAAGTTTAAGTATGATTATTCACGTAAGTATGAGTGTAGACATAAAACGTATGAGTAGTATGAGTACAAGTATAAGCATAAAACGTATGAGTATGAGTATAAGCATAAAACGTATGAGTATAAGTGTAGGTACGAATAATAAAAGTTACGTATATAGTGTATGTTGAAGCATAACTAATTTGGACATATAAAACGCTCGAGAAATTTGAATATGTAAAACGAATGATTTAAGCGATTTCGTCGCGAGGTATCGATTAAAATGTGTATGATGATTTACATGTATAGTTGTTTAAGCGAAATGTTGAGTTTATTGAATAAAAAAATAGATCGACTTTTGATTTGGAAGGTAGAATATAGTTTGTAAATGTAAGACAATATAAAATATTAATTGGTTATGCATAACGTGTTTTGTAATGAATGGAAATGCTACTTTTTGTTTTAAAAAGTTCACATATGTTGAAAATTGTCGGTCCCCATGAAGTCTTCTAGCCCACGTGTTTTGAAATTTGAATGATGAATTTAGCGGTGTAGAAAAAAGGTTTTCGAAAATAATGGGTTTGCTTCATTTGCATCAAAGCAAGACATCTTGAATTTTGGAGGTTCTTATGAAAATGTTGATCCTTAGAAAAGGGATCTAGCAAAAGGACTTAGTGATTGTAAAAAAAAAATTAACAATGATTTGTTGGTGTTGAAAAGAGTCATTGGCAAAACATTCATATAACATCTATAAGATCTTATAAGTATATGAAAAAGGTTGGTTTGAGTTCGATTGAGGGTGGAAGTCTTTAGTATGGTGTTATAACATGGGTGTGTTTTTGTGATTAAGTCGAATATGAAGTTCATGAGCAAGAGATTCATTGGACCGATTAAATTGATGGTAGCATTTCGTAAGGTTTTGAAATTCGGGTGATAAAACGTTTTAAGGCATGATTAAGATTCTCGTGTATATGAGTTGAGTGGAAAAATAGATTGTAGGATAAGAAGTACATTTGATAAAACAATGTATTTTGAAATTGGTATAAGTAGGTATTTTGAATAATGATAAGTGATTTAGGTGTAAAACATGATCGGTTTTCATAATAAAATATCTTGAAGGAAAGTGTTGGAAATGATCACCTCGGTAAGGGAATCACCCCTAACTCGTTGGTGAGGTCGTTTTAAGAAAAGAAGGAGTGACATTAATCATCAAGGCAAGGAAATCACTCCTATCTCGATGATATATCTCCATTTTGTGGTTATAGGAAATGTAAATCGAATTGGTGACGTTTCCGAAATCATGCATGTGAAATACGTATAAGTGTATGAAAAGATTTAGTATGATATGTGTGTGAGAAGAAAATATCGAAAGAAAATTTGAATTTGAAAGATTGCTTCGTATAAGATAAATAATAGAAACACATGTTTGAATAAAATTTGGATGGTTCCGAAATGAAACATCGACTAAACCAAAGTGGTCGAAAATTCTTTTGAATTTGAAAAGCATGCTTTGGCCTAATAGGTGGAATACTCTCGCCAATATCTCGGTTTACGGTATTCACCCTTACAGTTACTACATGTTCCAAATCAATCGAAAATTCGAGTCTTGGCGGGATGTTTTTTTGAAAATCTAGGAGCGGGACTAGTCGACAAGGTGCAGGTTTCACCCCTAACTTGACGATTTCGTACCCTACGTGTGGTTGGTGCTCGCCGAGACAAATTAAATTTCGATACGTTGACGAGGGTCCACTAGAATTTAAATTTGAAATTTCCATTAAGGTGTGGATTTCACTCCTAACTTAATGGTGAATTCCGTGCAAAAATAGAATCAAGCGGGATGAGAGTCATTTACCAAATTGTGGGTTTCACGCCTATTTTGGTAAACTCATCTCGTTTGTATAATAGGAGTGTTGTCGGATTTAGAAAAATGGAGTAAAATGCATGAGGAAAAGTGTATGTTAAAGATTAGACAAACAAGTATAAACATGTCAAGAATAGCACATAAAGAGCGGAATAATGAAACAAATGTTACCACATAAAAAGTATGTCAAGAATAACACATAAAGGATAGGACAATGAAACAAACATTAATACATAATGAAGCAAGAATAGCATGTTAAGTGTTAACACATAAGTGACATTGTCACACCCCGATATTTCCACATATTACCGGTGGGCCCGGTGGGGAGTATCGTGACGTAGTTGATATCATCATAGTCAATACACACAATATAGTAGCACAGCGGAAGGCTTGGAATTTATATACTATTACAAACCATAGTGTCCGAGTGTCCAAATAAAAGAATATACAGACTGGTTGTAATAGAGATCCACAGGCGGATCATAAAGACAAAATACAAGAAACTGAAATAACAGACTCCAGGCATCTAAGGATTTGCAAGATCCTCTTATTTGACACCTAGTAGCTCCAGCTATCACACCCCAACCGATGGCGGAATCATCGGGGCACGACACTGAGCGAAACAGATTGTCCAGAAGTTTCCATAACAACTACGATTACCAATTATTTAAAGCATCACGTCCCATACCATGACATAAAAAGTAGCATAGTTATTACAGACAAAATCAAGACAATTAGTTCTGTTTCGACAACTCAGATTTCAAATAAAAATAAATTGTCTTTGTTTCTATACTCTTTCCTAGCCTCGATTTCATAGCAAGCCAAGCAATTAAACATCTTAAGCACCTGCCACATACGTTAAAGTAAAAGTCAATACACATAGTGTAAAGGTGAGCATACAAGTATAATAGATATAATAGAGTTCGGAATCGTTTACGCATAACCAGCACGTACAATGCGTGAAATGAAGCACGTAAGTTATCGACATGATCCTATCAATACCAATGACTGCGGGTTGACTGCGCATGGCAGTTCGTAATGCATGATCACCACTATGAATCATGTGATTAGTTGTCCTTAACAACGCTTGAGTAAACAGGTGCTGAGTCCAAACTATAGTACTATCATTGCTAAGGCAAGTAGACAGCAATCCATGTGTAAACATAACAAACAAGCATTCATTGAGTCACGTATAACATGCAGTAACGGTTAGCGTTAAAGTATTGCGTAGTGTGTTCGATGTGAATTAGAATAAGTAACGTATGTAACACCCAAAAGTGCGTAAAGCAAAAAGGGTTCGAGTATACTCACAGCGATGATGGATTGAAGGGAGCGCTAGAGTGAGATTAGCCTGAACAGAACGAGAGCATAATGATAAGCGACGCGTAAAATGGTGTAAGGTGTCACTGGATCGGACGGTAATCCGATCGGATGGCAATCCGATCGGATGGCCAGTCGATCGGGTGACAATCCGTTCGGATGGTCATCCGATCGGTGACCATTCGATTGGATTGTTACCTCGTTTGGGATGGATGTGTTTGTGTATGATGGCTTGTGCTTTGAAGTTTTTGTTGTAGCATTTTGAAAACAGAGAAGTATCTCTACCTTTCAGGTTGGTCGATCGGACGGCTGTCCGATCGGGCGACGATCCGATTAGTAGGACACTTCAGTGAGAACAAGTTCACAGCAGGACAGTCACTTGATCGGATGGCTATCCGATCGGGTGGCAATCCGCTGGAACTGAAAATGCATTGAACATGTTGAAATTTTTTTAAGTGTTGAAGTTCAAACATCACATGGTCGGGTGGTAATCCGATCGGACGGCAATCCGTTCGATGTTCAAAACCTCAAAGGTTTGAATTAAAAGTTAAGTGTGGGACCAAGGAGCAAGCCGAAAGGGTGGCAACCCGATCGGATTGCAATCCAATCGGACGACAATCCGTCCCAGTTGACCTGATCGCCTTACACTTGGTTGTTTTGACAGTTTGCGGTTTTCTCGAGACGATTTGATATCGTGCTAAACAACAGAAACCTCGTCAAGACCTTAGTGACCCGGTCGGACAGGAAGCAACCTAATCCGACCAGTTACTGTTCGAGACGGTGTTTCATGTTTAACCCGAAATCGGTAATCTCTTGGATAGAATCCAGATCTTGAACCAACACATCAACAAGAAGGAGTAGAAGATCAGAACAAGCTCCGATTCTATCGGTTTTGAGTGCATTGAGTGTAAAAGAGTTGAAAGAAAGTTATAAACCATCTTTCAATCATTTTCACCATGAATATGTTCAGAATTATGCAAGATCTTTGTTTATTCATGTGGAAATCGTTCAGATCTAAGTTGTTCTTGGTGGATTGAAGCCAAAACATGAAGTTCATAAGAACACCATGATGACATCATCCTAGAACACCTTGAATCTAGTGATTTCATAGTTAAAAGTTAAGATTCAAAAGATAGAAAGGTGTAGGAGTGCGTGTAGATCAAGAAAGTACAAGATTTAGGTTGGAAACTTACAAGAATCATGAGAAATTGGAAGAAAGAAGCTTGAGAGTGCGGCTGGGACGAGTGGGAGCTGTCACATCAAGTGATGTGACATATGAGGGGTATTTATAGGGTTTCCCAAAATGGAAAGTGGGCAAAGTGGCTTGTCGATCGGGTGGCAACTCGATCGGGTGGCCACTCGATTCAAGTGTTAGGCGCGACGAGTTTGGCTGTTTCGATTCGCGTGTTGAGCGTTGCGATGCGATAGAGTTTCTCATTAATCCCAACTACTACATCTAACATACAATCATCAAGTTATCTAGAGTGATTACTCTTGCGTTTAGCGTTTGTGATTCGATTGCGATAGTGTTGCGATTGCGTTTCAATTAATCACCACAATATAAACATAAATAGACATGCACAGGTAACACATAAGTAGCACACACACGTAAAACAATATCCAGAACGCATAATTCGAGTTACGAATGCGATTGCAATGCGATAAAGCGATAAAACAAGCGATAAATCATGCGATGAACATCGATTAAGCCTCGATTATTAACAAGTACTCCACATAATACAACTAACGTAAAAAGCATAAAAGACTATATACGAGTCAAAGAAGTCAAAACAGGAGTTGAGCAAGGAGTGACAGATCGCAATTAGCAATCTTTTCTTCCTTTGACTTCAATGTTGACTTTGACTTTGACTTTCGAAACACGGGGTGTTATAGCCTCCCCCTGTTAAGGGAATTTCGTCCCGAAATTAGGCTTCAGCCGTAACAAACAACTGCGGGTACTTCGCTTTCATGTCGCTTTCGAGTTCCCAAGTGAACTCTGCGCCTCGTTTGCCTTCCCATCGAACCTTCACAATGGGAATGCGCGAGCGTCTGAGCTGCTTGGTTTGGCAGTCCATGATCTCGACAGGCTTCTCCACGAAGTGTAGTGTTTCGTTTACTTGAAGATCCTCAAGAGATACAAACAAAGAGGTACAAACAAATCATGCTCAGCCAGGCACTTTCTGAGGTTTGACACATGGAAAGTCAGGTGAACGTTGCTAAGTTCCTCTGGTAGTTCGAGTCTGTAGGCCACTTTTTCGATCCTTTCCAGAATCTTGAAGGGTCCAACATATCGAGGCGCGAGTTTCCCTCTCTAGCCGAATCTGACCACACCCTTCCAAGGTGATACCTTTAGGAGTACGTGGTCGCCAATGTCAAATTCAAGGGGCTTGCGTCGTCTATCGGCGTAACTTTTCTGACGAATCCGACCTTTCAGCAGATTGTCTCGAATTTGGAGGATTTTGTCACTTGTTTCTTGTAATAGCTCAGGACTGGTTAATTGCGAGTGACCTATCTTGTGCCACACAATAGGCGATCAACATTTTCTTCCGTATAGTGCCTCAAACAGTGCCATTTGAATGCTGGAATGATAACTGTTATTGTACGAGAATTTGACTAAAGGTAAGTATGCATCCCAATTACCACCGAAATCTATGACACACGAACGGAGCATGTCTTCAAGGGTACGAATCGTTCTTTCAGTCTGACCGTCGGTTTGAGGATGAAAGGCGGTACTTAGATTAAGCATAGTACCGAGAGCCGTTTGAAACATTTCCCATAGACGCGAGGTAAACCGAGCATCACGGTCAGAGATGATGTCGTGAGGCGTCCCATGTCGACAAATGATCTCATTGGTGTAGATTCGGGCTAATCTTTCTACCTTGTAGTCTTCTCGTATCGGCAGAAAATGAGCAGATTTGGTCAAACGATCAACGACAACCTAGATGCTATCGTGACCTGATGGCGTGCGCGGAAATTTCGTTATAAAGTCCATAGCTATACTTTCCCACTTCCACATAGGGATTGCGGGTTGTTCACATAAGCCAGAGGGTCTTTGATGTTCGGCCTTGACTTTCGAGCAAGTCAGGCATTTCCTAACATAGAGAGCGATATCTCTCTTCATGCCTGGCCACCAGTACTTGTAGCGAAGGTCCTGGTACATTTTGTCGGCACCGGGATGAATAGAATATCGAGATTTGTGGGCTTCGTCCATCAAAATCTGTCGCAAGTTGGTCCGCTTAGGGATCTAGATTCGGTCCAGATAATGGAATATCCCATTCGACTTATTCACAAGATGGGTCCATCGTGATAGATCATTTCCTTCTTCAAAGTTCGCTCGGTAAAACAAGCATGTTGGGCTTCGCGGATGAGATTTTCGAGATGATGCTGGGCTTGAACATTGTAGGTGCTATGCAAATAGCTTCGCCTGCTGAGGGCGTCGGCAACGACATTTGCTTTGCCTGGATGGTAACGAATCTCACAGTCGTAATCGTTGAGAAGTTCTACCCATCGGCGTTGACGCGTATTAAGTTCCTTCTCGCTGAAGATGTGTTGTAGGCTCCTATGGTCGGTGAAGACCGTACACTTTGTACCGTAAAGGTAGTGTCGCCAAATCTTCAATGCAAAAACAACTGCGCCTAGCTCGAGGTCGTGGGTTGTATAGTTCTTCTCGTGGATCTTAAGCTGACGAGATGCGTAAGCGATAACCTTGTCTCGTTGCATGAGAACACAACCAAGGCCAAGGTTTGAGGCATCGCAATAGACTACAAAGTCATCGTTTCCGTCGGGTAAAGCAAGGACGGGAGCATTGCAAAGCATAAGCTTGAGGGTTTGGAAGGCAGACTCTTGTTCAGTTCCCCAAACAAAAGATATGTCTTTATACGTGAGAGAGGTAAGTGGCACAGCGATTTTGGAGAACCCTTCAATAAATCGACGATAATAGCCCTCTAGTCCGAGAAAAGAACGGACCTCAGACGGGTTCTTCGGCGTAACCCAACTCTTAACGGCTTCAGTCTTCGCGGGATCGACATAAATACCTTGACTATTGACAATGTGACCGAGGATTTGAACCTCCTCTAGCCAAAATTCACACTTGGAGAACTTGGCATAGAGTCGATTCCCTTGGAGCAGTTCGAGAACCAAACGTAGATGCTGCGCGTGTTTGGCTTTCGATTTGGAATAGATTAGGATATCATCAATGAACACGATGATGAAGTGGTCAAGAAATGGTTTACACACGTGATTCATCAGATCCATGAAAACCGCGGGTGCGTTGGTTAAACCAAAAGGCATAACAACGAACTCATAATGGCCGTAACGGGTGCGAAAAGCGGTTTTGGGTATATCCTCCTCTTGGATGCGTAATTGTTGATAGCCTGAGCGTAGATCGATCTTCGAGAAACATGAAGCACCTTGTAACTGATCAAACAAATCATCGATTCGAGGCAGGGGATAGCGATTCTTGATGGTTAGCTTATTCAATTCCCTGTAGTCGATGCACATTCGAAACGACCCATCCTTCTTTTTGACGAAAAGGACCGCTGCGCCCCATGGAGAGGTGCTAGGGCGAATGAAGCCTTTATCAAGCAATTCCTGGAGCTGACTCGAGAGTTCACGCATTTCAGACGGAGCGAGTCGATAAGGAGCTCTAGCAACAGGGTTGGCTCCAGGAATGAGGTCGATACGAAAGTCGATATCACGACTTGGAGGCAGACCTGGAAGATCATCAGGAAACACATTCGGGAATTCACACACAACGGGGACATCGATTACACCCGGACTTCCTTTCTTTTCCTTCTCTGCTACTAAAATAGTTAGCCAAGAAAGCTTTGTATTCCTTGCGGAGATACTTTCTAGCTTGGACACATGACATAAGCTTGAGACCCTTCGAAGCAGTTTCACCATAAACACATAATAAATCACCATCAGCGAGCGAGAATCGAATCATCTTATCGAAGCACACAACTTCAGCATGGTTTTCACGAAGAAAGTCCATGCCTACTATGACATCAAAACTTCCGAGCTGCATCGGAATAAGGTCGATAGAAAAGATGTGATTGTTGAGTTCGAGGGTACAATCACGAAGAACAGAATTGACAGCGACAGTTCTTCCGGTGGCAACTTCGACATCGAATGATGAGGGGAGATGGGCGCGCTTACGATTAAGGAGCTTCTCGAATTCGAACGACACAAAACAGTTATCGGCTCCAGTATCAAACAAACAGGAAGCATATATACCATTCACAAGGAACGTACCATTGACCACATTGTTGTCAGCCTGGGCCTGGCGCACATTGATGTTGAAAGTCCTGGCACGGGCGGCTTGTTGCTGTTGCTGTTGTGGCGGTTGCTGCTGCTGTTGCTGAGGCTGCTGTTGTTGAGGCTCTTGTTTCACAACCCGATTGGGGCACATGTTTGCGAAGTGGTTGGGATCACCACATGCAAAGCAGACTCTGGCATTGATCGCGGGTGCCGGAGCAGCTTGTTGGCCTTGAGGGGCAGTGAGAAGAGCTTGCTGAGCAGAAGCTGGGGTTGCGGCATTGCGGGGGCCGGTTCGACAATTGGCGGTGAAGTGGCCATACATATTGCAATGCACGCAATATCTCCAGTCTATACCCACCGGGTGATGGTAAGTGCATGTCGGGTAGGCAGGGTGAGGACCAGTATATGCACGCTTTGCAGGCGATGCATAGGTAACTGGTGCTGCAGCTGATCGGTGTTGTTGTTGTTGTTGTTAAGCCGGTACGGCTTGAAGCGGGGCAACGGTGGTGACAACACAGTTCTTGTTGCTGGAGTTGCTGTTGTTGTTCTTCCTCTTGCGACGAGAGGACTTTGACGATTGCGGGGCGGCGGCGGTTTCATCAGATGTGGCGGTGGTAGCTTGATGCAGATTCTTCGAGGCTTTGTCCCAGACACCAGCCTTGACTTGCTTATCATTGATTTCAGCGGCGAGCAGATAAGTTTCATCGATTTTCGCTGGTTTTGCAGCTTGCACAAAATCTGCAACACAATCCGGCAGAGCTCGGATATACTTCTTGATTGTCACATCAAGAGTCTTGACTTGATCAGGACAGATTATACTGAGCTGCTTGAAGCGAGCAGTTAAAGCAGCATTGTCACCATCCTTCTGCTTGATATGCCAGAATTCGTCCTCCAACTTTTGGCGCTCATGGGGAGGGCAGAACTCTTCCAACATGACGTTCTTCAACTCATCCCACGTCAAACCATATGCTGCATCATTTCCGCGTTTGTTCCTCTCGGCCGTCCACCAGTCTAAAGCGCGAGACTGGAAGACGCCGGTAGCATTCAGAGTGCGGAGATTGTCAGGACAGCCACTCTGGCGCAGGGTGACCTCGATCGAATCAAACCATTGAAACAAGGCCGTAGGGCCATCTTCGCCAGTGAATTCTTTCGGTCCGCAAGCTTTAAACTGCTTGAAGCTGAAAGCAGCTTTAGGGGTTTCAGTCCTGGATTCTTCGGACGATTTGCTCACATTCTCGTATAGTTCACTCACGATCTGAGGAATAACCTTCGCCATTTGCTTGGCGACGAGAGCAGCAAGGCGTTTGTCTTTCTGGCTCTGGCGAGCAGCGCGTGAGTGACGGGATCCAGATGAGGACATTGTCTGCAACAGACATCGCCATAGGACTTAGACACAATATAATCGAATCTCACCTCACATGCCTAATACTACTATAGCTCAGGAACACGATCACGCAGGCACATAGGCACATAATCACAGATTCACATAATCACAGATTCACATAAGCACAGAAGCACGTAAAACACGTAAAGCACCGAAGCACAGAAACACAAAAGCATAAGAGGCAGTCAGAATATAGAAACCTATCATTCAAAGTCCGCAAGAATTCGAGAATAATGATTGCGATTAGCGAATACACAGCGAGTAACATAGGGTAAAGTCATCCCCCAAATAGTAGCGATTTGTTAGCGTTTTGAGGTAGATGTGCAGTGCGAGTCGTGTGTGTCGATCAAAGTGAAGTGAAAGGCGAATATAATCACCAAAAATCGAAACACATAAGCAGATAAGACCACATAAAACACATAAAATCCATACAAAAGCGACGAGTTATCAGAGTCGGCAGTTGCGAGCTCAGAATCAAAACACATTAAAATCGAGAGTAGATTATCTGCGGCTGTTAGACATCGACTACCCAAAGTGATTCGACTATTCACAAGGACCCTTGGCACACACTTTGGCCTTCGGGACTGTGCTTTCGCCTCGAATTTGGGCGAATGGCACGCATTCTTCCAGTTTCAGCGTGACTTCAAGTCGTTGGAGTCCGTCGAGACTTTGGTGAGAGTTTTGTAAAACCAAAGTAAAGATCGGAACAAGTCGTCAAGGTTCGGGTTTCACCCCTGACTTAACAACTTCGTTCATGTTTTGATAAAATAAGGAAGAATTATGCGTCGAAGTATGGATTTCACTCCTGATTCAACGCAAATTCTCCTGTTTATAGATGAAAATGCGAGTCGAACAAGTAATTTAGTCGAGAGTTTACGGTTTTCACACTTAATCTCGACTTAATCGCTCATTCATTTTCGAAAATTAGAGTGCAGTGGTGGTGTAGTGTAAGCGAGAATAGCGAGATATAGCAAGTAAGCTCGTACAATACCCCTAAGGGTATGCACAAGTCGGTCTGTTGGTACTTAGACTATAGACTAGGTCGTTCTAAGACATCGACCCGGACTAGGTCGAGTCTTGCCTAATTCCCTATAGTTATGGCTCTGATACCAATATGTCACACCCCAACCGATGGCGGAATCATCGGGGCGCGGCACTGAGCGAAACAGATTGTCCAGAAGTTTCCATAACAACTACGATTACCAATTATTTAAAGCATCACGTCCCATACCATGACATAAAAAGTAGCATAGTTATTACAGACAAAATCAAGACAATTAGTTCTGTTCCGACAACTCAGGTTTCAAATAAAAATAAATTGTCTTTGTTTCTAGACTCTTTCCTAGCCTCGATTTCACAGCAAGCCAAGCAATTAAACATCTCAAGCAACTGCCACATACGTTAAAGTAAAATTCAATACACATAGTGTAAAGGTGAGCATACAAGTTTAACAGATATAATAGAGTTCGAAATCTTTTACGCATAACCAGCACGTACAATGCCTGAAATGAAGCACGTAAGTTATCGACATGATCCTATCAATACCAATGACTGCGGGTTGACTGCGCAAGGCAGTTCGTAATGCATGATCACCACTATGAATCATGTGATTAGTTGTCCTTAACAACCCCTGAGTGAATAGGTGCTGAGTCCAAACTATAGTATTATCGTTGCTAAGGCAGGTAGACAGCAATCCATGTGTAAACATAACAAACAAGCATTCATTGAGTCACGTATAACATGCAGTAACGGTTAGCGTTAATGTATTGCGTAGTGTGTTCGATGTGATTTAGAATAAGTAACGTATGTAACACCCAAAAGTGTGTAAAGCAAAAAGGGTTCGAGTATACTCACAGCGATGATGGATTGAAGGGAGCGATAGAGTGAGATTAGCCTGAACAGAACGAGAGCACAATGATAAGCGGCGCGTAAAACGGTGTAAGGTGTCACTGGATCGGACGGTAATCTGATCGGATGGCAATCCGATTGGATGGCCAGTCGATCGGGTGACAATCCATTCGGATCCATCTGATCGGATGGCCAGTCGATCGGGTGACAATCCGTTCGGATGGTCATCCGATCGGGTGACCATTCGATTGGATTGTTAGCTCGTTTGGGATGGATGTATTTGTGTATGATGGCTTGTGCTTTGAAGTTTTTGTTGTAGCATTTTGAAAACAGAGAAGTATCTCTACCTTTCAGGTCGGTCGATCAGACGACGGTCTGATCGGGCGACGATCCGATTAGTAGGACACTTCAGTGAGAACAAGTTCACAGTAGGACGGTCACTCGATCGGATGGCTATCCAATCGGGTGGCAATCCGCTGGAACTGAAAATGCATTGAACATGTTGAAAATTGTTTAAGTGTTGAAGCTCAAACATCACATGGTCGGGTGGTAATCTGATCGGATGGCAATCCGATCGGACGGCAATCCGTTCGATGTTCAAAACCTCAAAGGTTTGAATTAAAAGTTAAGTGTGGGACCAAGGTGCAAGCCGATTGGGTGGCAATCCGATCGGACAGCAATCCGTCCCAGTTGACCTGATCGTCTTACACTTGGTTGTTTTAACAGTTTGCGGTTTTCTCGAGACGATTTGATATCGTGCTAAACAACAGAAACCTCGTCAAGAGCTTAGTGACCCGATCGGACAGGAACCACCCTAGTCCGACCAATTACTGTTCGAGACGGTGTTTCATGTTTAACCCGAAATCGGTAATCTCTTGGATATAATCTAGATCTTGAACCAACACATCAACAAGAAGGAGTAGAAGATCAGAACAAGCTCCGATTCTATCGGTTTTGAGTGAATTGAGTGTAAAAGAGTTGAAAGAAAGTTAGAAACCATCTTTCAATCCTTTTCAGCATGAATATGTTCAGATCTATGCAAGATCTTTGTTTATTCATGTGGAAATCGTTCAGATCTAAGTTGTTCTTGGTGGATTGAAGCCAAAACATGAAGTTCATAAGAACACCACGATGACATCATCCTAGAACACCTTGAATCTAGTGATTTCACAGTTAAAAGTTAAGATTCAAAAGATAGAAAGGTGTAGGAGTGCGTGTAGATCAAGAAAGTACAATATTTAGGTTGGAAACTTACAAGAATCGTGAGAAATCGGAAGAAAGAAGCTTGAGAGTGCGGCTAGGTCAAGTGGGAGCTGTCACATCAAGTGATGTGACATATGAGGGGTATTTATAGGGTTTCCCAAAATGGAAAGTGGGGAAAGTGGCTGGTCGATCGGGTGGCAGCCTGATCGGGTGGTAACTCGATCGGTTGGCCACTCGATTCAAGTGTTCGGCGCGACGAGTTTTGCTGTTTCGATTCGCGTGTTGAGCGTTGCGATGCGATAGAGTTTCTCATTAATCCCAACTACTATATCTAACATACAATCATCAAGTTATCTAGAATGATTACTCTTGCGTTTAGCGTTTGCAATTCGATTGCGATAGCATTTCGATTAATCACCACAATATAAACATAAATAGATATGCACAGGTAACACATAAGTAGCACACACATGTAAAACAATATCAAGAACGCATAATTCGAGTTGCGAATCCGATTACGATGCGATAAAGCGATAAAACAAGCGATAAATCATGCGATGAACATCGATTAAGCCTCGATTATTAACAAGTACTCCACATAATACAACTAACGTAAAAAGCATAAAAGACTATCTACGAGTCAAAGAAGTCAAAACAAGAGTTAAGCAAGGATTGACAGATCGCAATTAGCAATCTTTTCTTCCTTTGACTTCAATGTTGACTTTGACTTTGACTTTCGAAACACGGGGTGTTACACCGGTCTAATTCCGAGAGGTACCTGTCACTCAGTCTTTGGAAAATACGTCTGTTTTCACTGGTAAATACAATTAATTGACTCATTTGAAAACATTTATGAAAATTGATTTAAGTGCACAAAACACAAACCATTTATAACTTGGGACAATTATTTAAAATAATCTTGTATACAGTTTTATATGTTTGTCATACATATGGGGCCAGTTTGGAAGCCGGTCATGATTAACCGACTCACCACTTATAAAACCCACGAAGGAGTTATCCCCAACATGTGGGTTATTTAGCATTTGCATCTGTCAGGTATATGCCTACACCCCGTGTCACACCCCAATATTTCCACATATTACCGGTGGGCCTGGCGGGGAGTATCGTGACGTAGTTGATATCATCATAGTCAATACACACAATATAATAGCACAACGGAAGGCTTGGTGAATAATTACTATTACAAACCATAGTGTCCGAGTGTCCAAATAAAGAATATACAGACTTGGTTGTAATAGAGATCCACAGGCGGATCATAAAATAAAATACAAGAAACTGAAATAACAGACTCCAGGCATCTAAGGATTTGCAAGATCCTCTTATTTGACACCAAGTAGCTCCAGCCTATTTACGTGAGGTACCTGTCACTTAGTCTTTGGAAAATACGCCAGTTTACACTGGTAAATACAATTAACTGAGTCATTTGAAAAGAGTTTATAAAAAAAATGATTTAAGTGCACAAGGCACAAACCATTTATACTTGGGACAGTTATTTAAGATAATCTTGTATACCGTTTTACATGTTTGTCATACATATGAGGCCGGTTTGGAAGCCGGTCATGATTAACCCCCAATGTTTATGTTACAAATGAAATGAAATGAGCCAAGGATATCCAGGACACGGTCGTATTAACCCCCAATGTTTATGTTATCAAACAAAACAGATTAAAACGGGTTATGTAAATTTATTAATCACAATCTGATTAAATGATTTCATACCCGACCAAGCGGTATTATTATAATACCGTATCCCAAGCCCGCCTAACGGAAAATAAGTTAAAAGTATTTACCTAAGCTTGATGTGTAAGGATGTAACGCAGCCGTATATTTCCTAAAGCCTTATGAAAATACCTTCTACTGAAGCTACTCAATCTGTATAGAAGGTTTATTAACCTATTAAGATACTAATGGGTATTTATTTAAGTCAAAGACTTAGACCGGTTAGTTTGAGAGACACTTAACGGTTCTAAACGCTAGATTAAGCGGAGACCGGAATGGAATGTGATTTAGACCCAACAAGTTTGGATACTTGTATAATATGGGTAAACTAAACACATTCTGGATTTTGAAGATTTAATGATAAGGTTAAACCCATTTCGGCTAATTTATGTAAACTAGTTACATAAACCGAACGCAAAAATGCATAACGGGTAACCAAATGAATTATATACAGGTCTCATATGTTATTATGCTTAGAATATGTTAATACATCAGTAGGATGTTAACATATATGCCCAAAAAGTATTTAAAACCAATTTAAGTCCCGTAGGGGCATTTTGGTCATTTTAATGTTTATAAAAGAGATTTTATAGTAAACTGAGGTTCTGGTCTAAAACATTCAGTGAAAATATTTATTTTAAACCATATATTCTAATCCTATAAATAAGATAGAATTATTTGGTTTCACATTCAAATCTCGCTCGCTCATATATGTGAGCGTATCTCTCTCTCTCTCAAATGCATCTTTCTCGTGATTCAACCACTAATCTCCGATTACACTTCTTTGTTCTAATGTTTGTTGATTATGTTTACATGTTATCATTCCAGTATCATTGTTCCAACATCGTCGTTTCAATGAAGCTTCCCATCACACATCAACCTTTCAATATCGATGTTGCAGTATCATTGTTGCAACATCGTGAAAAGTTGCATGTGCTATCTTTTTTGATGGGAGAGTTGCATTGTTGGATTTTCGGTAAAATGAAAGTCAGGTTTTCTTGCCTCAGTAACTAGATGAACTAACCTCCATCGAGTCAGGGGACTATCCGAGTAACAACCGAGCAAACCACAGGGACCAAGAGTGTAATTTTTAAAAGTTGGGGACTAAAGGTAAAATTATGTCAAACCGCAAGGATTATCCGGACATTTTACTCTTATATTAGTGCACTTATGTCTATCGCCTCCGTCAAGACAGATCGTAGCAGAAACAGATTAATTCTAGTTTTTATATTGTAATATGTAGGAAAAGGCAAGGTGGCAATTCTGTAATTAATGAGATGTCTCATTAAACCCCTTGGCCTATAAATAGAACCTTTAGGGACTTTTGCTCATTTGGATCTTTGGAGAGCTTGGAGCTTAGAGAGGGAAAGTAGAGAGAGAAAGCTGCACAAGCTCTTGACTTCTCTTTGGGATTATTTTCAATCAGTTTCGGCTCTTCTTTGCTACGGTGGTAAATCGCCTTTCGGTAATAATCATCATTGAAAGGTTTCTCAGTTTCATCAACTTCAGAATTTTTGCATTCTCTTTTGAAATGACCCTTTTGCTTACATTTGAAGCAAGTCACTTTTGATTTATCGAATCCCAGCTTCGTTGACGGACCACCTATTGACTGCTTTTCAGTAATCTCCATATACCTCTGAGCTCTTCGAATGCAACTTGCTAAACACCAGCATATGTCAATGAGTTCCATTTCTGCTGGGTCGATCTGGTAGTAGTCTTCCTTTTTCAGCTCTGAGTTTCCAATTTTTTCCAGAAACTTGACCTTCGTATGACTCTAACACAGATGCCAGAAAACTCATTTGTTGTTTTGCTGCATTGATGCTCATAGCCGGAGAATTCTTCTGTTTCAAAGCGATGTTACAGAGAATTTCTTCAGATTCTTCAGGATTTGCTTTTGAGGAAGATGAATGATATCCTGGATTGTAGCTTGATGAGCTTTTCTTTTCTTTGATTTTTCAACACTGAATGTTGTCTTTGGTGATTCACCAACTTTCACCGAAGATGTGCTACCTTTGTAATAAAGACCAACATTCTGTTGATGTGAAGAACTGCTCATCTTGCTCTGTTTCTGCAATTCAAGCTCATGAGTTTCAATCTTTTCAATCAATACATCGAGAGTGATTGTATCATATAACACATCGTTTTTCAAAATAAAAACAAACATTTGCCACTGATCAGCTCGTGGTAACGCTTCAATTATTTTGTCAATCACTTCTTCTCTCGTTTTCACAATCCCAAATCTGTCTAACTCAATTTTTAAATGACAAAAAACGTTCAATCATTTGCCTTACTGTCTCTCCCTTTAAGCTATCAAACTCCTTTTTTAGTAAAGCAATTTTATTCTTTTTAATTTGTTTGCCACCCTCAGCTTTAACCCTTAGCGCTTCCCAAACCGATTTTGATGACCCATCATGATTTCACAATGAAAATATATCATCTCGAATAGACTGTTGAATCAATGCGATCATCTTCTGCTCATATGAAAATTTCCGTTTGTCTTCATTGGAAAGATCATTGAGATGAATCTCTTCATGCTTGTCATTGATCGGTCGACTGTATCCAAACTCTAAGCAGAACCAGCTCTCGTGAGCATATGCCTTGGTCCAGTTCAGGAATCTTTCTTTCCACCAAGTATAATCTTCTATATTCTCAAGTTTAGGTGGTTTCGAATAGGTTCCATAGAAGTTATCATGTTTTATGTTATCATTGATTGTTTTTGTTATTGATTTCGGTGTGACGGTTGATGTTTCGGAAGATTCTGACGTGAATGCTTTGTAGAACGTATTGTAAAACTCTTCAGCCATGATGTTATCTCCTCGAATCACCTACAAACGAACAAACACGATTAACTTAAAAATTATCAAACAAATTGTTGGATCGGACAGATATCTGATCGAGGGAGGTCAAACAAAGTCAACAGTAACAAAGATCGGGTGACAGCAGATAGGGTTGTGATCCGATCGAGTGACAGTGTTCCTTGGATCGGGTGGTGATCCGATCGAGTAAGAGACTGTCCGATCGGGTGAGGGGCTGTCCGAACGGGTGAGATGCTGTCCGATCGGGTGAGATGCTGTCCGATCGGGTGAGAGGTTGTCCGATCGGGTGAGATGTTGTCCGATCGGGTGACTAGTAATCCTTGGATCGGGTGGCTACTCGATCGAGTAGGGATCCGATACTTTGACAATCACCTGAAACACGAACAACTGAAATGATTAGGATTGGGTGGCAATTCGTTCGGATTGCCACTCGACACTTGAACCTTAAAACCTTGAACAAACAAAATGCAACGGATCGGATGGTGATCCGACCGAGTCACCACTCGATGAATGACACTACAAGACAAAAAATTTTATGTTGGCCGATCGGATGGTGATCCGATCGAGTCACCACTCGATGATTGTGTCAGAACAAAAATGAAATTAACTTTCAATGTATAGAAGGCCGACCGACTTTCATTTCACGTGCAGCTCACTTCAAAGTCTAATAGTTCACATGGAATTATGTCAGATCATATGCAACGTTATTAAACTTCACATGACACTTGCCACTAAAATCAATTTTATTGGACCTTGGAAAGTAGTGTGCTGAAACTATCAAATTAAAGCATCACATGAGCCGAGAACAATGATCATATCACATGCAATTGAAAAATCTTGTGAATTATTTAAACATGGCCGACAAATATGATATTAATCAATTTCTGATTGGACCATTAATATGAATCTATAAATTTTAGTGAATCACGTGACTTCTGTTGTAGTTTATTAATGAGGCCGATACTTTGTTGACTGACAAAATCATTTAAACAAGTTTAACTATGTGACTCGATCGAGTGAGGACTTTGGATCGGATGGTCACCCGATTGGGTGACAATCCAAGACTTTGACACTTATGAATTTAACAAATTAATGTTCAATGGATCGGGTGGTCATCCAATTGGATTGCCATCCGATCGGTGAACACCTAGAACAATAACAACAGTAACAGCAAACATTTTTCCAACTTTTTCGAACAAAAAATCTTCAATAACTCACAAACCGCTTAGAATTAAATTCTGAAATTTTGTAGATTTGTAGATCAAGTGTTTTTGCACAACATATCCAAAAATCAGCAATTTTTATCCGTAAAAACTCGCTTAATTTGGTGATTTTCAGTCAAGAAGTGAAAGATATGAAAAGATGAAGAAATTGAGAAAATCTGATGCGATTTTGACTCTGAATCTGATGAATTCTTGTGCGAAATTGTGTGTTTGATCCGTGCAATCGAGCTCCTGCTCTGATACCACTTGTAGGACTGGTTTTTGACTCCGAAACGATTGCGAACCGACTCGTGTAACGTGCGGAATCCGTACACGAACGTGACCGAACACACACGACGTAATATAATCTGTGATTCTGTAAAGATCTGAAAAGTACAAAGTCACGTGAATCACCATGTATCTCATCTCTGATTATTTGTTTCTTTGTTCTTTGAGTATTTGTTAGTTGTACAGATTCTACAGAATGTAGTTAAGAGCCGCACATAAATCTTACCAGTTAGGGTTTCGGTAAGTATCGGTAAATTGTTAACCTTCTGGGGTTGCCCAGCCCCACCCTCCCTCTCCCTAGAGGTCCCGGGTTCGAATCTTGGTGTCCGCATCCCCACGGCCAAGCTCTTCGCTCTCGGTTGGGTATTCAGCCCCAGGCAGCTATGGGGCTAAGCTAGCTTGTGGAGTGTGATCACTCCAGCGGTTGGGAGGACCGTGGAATATCTCCCCCCCCCCCCAAGTATCGGTAAATTGTCTTTGATTTGTTATTGTTTATTCAGATGCTTGCATTGGTGTACTATGTGATTACAAGTACATTGATTTTGATATGTTTGTAGTTTTTGTTTTTCACAAATATATGGATTCTGTTTTTCACTGTTGGGTTATCATCTTTCAAATCCATTTTCTCTAAATTTATGGATTCTGTTTTTCAACAGGGATGTAATGCAATGACTCCTCTCAATTGAATAGACGGACACTTGCTTCCTCTCAAAGGGTTATGGAGTGGTTATAACAGCTGTTCATGTTAAGGACTGTTATAATTAAACATTGCTCCTTATAAAGACTGATGGACTTAAAGACTGATGAGGCCTATCCACTGTTGAAGACAAAGCCCTGTTAAAGACAAGCACTTATGTACCTAAAGCCTGATCAACGAAAGGAAAAGCACTGCTCAGTAGCAGCAGTGGACCCATGTACTGTAAGTCATCGATGGTCATCATATGAGTATAGGAATTTTAGCGCATGATTGAGATCATTTGGACCCATGTACTGTAAGTCATTGAATGTTTTAATCTTACAATCAGTTTTCCTTTGTTGAAGACCAAACCACTTATGAAGACCAAAGTCCTGTTGAAGACAAGCACTGATGAACCAAAGGCCTGATCAACCAAAGGTGAACCACTGTCCAACAACAACAGTGGTTCAGCATCAACATTAGTTACTCTACCTTTGTTTATGTTAACAATGTTTATATGTAACAGTGTTTTTCACATCAGTGTTTTATAGTCTGTTAGGTTGTTAGATGTCATCACCTTAGTGTTTTATATGTAACAATTTTTATGACATTAGTGTTTATATGTAATAATGTTTATCACAACAGTGTTTATATGTAACAGTATTTATCACATCACTTCAGTGGTTTGACCTGTACTATAAATTGAACAGTTGTTTCATCTTTATACTAATAAATAAAAATCAAGTACACTTGGATGATTATTAAGCTCCTCATTTTGATTGTTTGAGTATAGTATTCTTGAAATTGGCCTTTTTTGGCAAACAGATGTTTATGGGCAAACATTTGTTTAAGCTCAAACATTTGTTTAAGGCCAAACATCTTCTTATGGCAAAACTTCTATTTATGGGCAAACATCTGTTTAAGGTCAAACTTCTGTTTAAGTCCAGACAACTGATATATAAGGCGAAACATCTGTTTAAGCCCCAACATCTGTTTAAAAGCCTGTTACAACCACTGTGTTGGTTCAAACATTTGATTGTTAAAAGTTATCCACTGTTGAAATACAACCTATGTTTCTTCAATCTTCGTGTTGACCACTGACTGACCAAACATCAGTGTTTCAAAAACTGTTGGGTATCGACTGATAGGAAAAAATAGCCACTGCTCACTTTTTTATTGTTGACATCCACTGATATTGACCATAAGTGGTTTCCCTAAAAAACAGCCACTGCTCACATTTTTATTATTGATGGTGTTAATTAGTGATAGATTGGAATTATCAAATGAAAACTAGAATTACAATGAAATTACCATTTTACCTAATCGTTACATTCCAATGAGATAAGAGTTCCTCCAACATTGTTTTCATGATAAAATTTAAAGTTAAATTAAAAAATAAAAAAAATTCTTGATGACTATTTGTTGCAAATCAAATCAGTAATTAATGCTAATTTCTTGAGCTTTGGACATTTAAAATCTGCAAAATGTGAATTCAAATTGATGGTTATTATCTCTTAATTAAAGTTAAAATAAAAATTAGAAAAGTCATCATGACAACTGCTTTCAAATCAGATCAGTAATTACTGATAATATCACTAATTTTGAAATTCAAAATATGCAAAATGGTAATTTAAAATTGACGTTCTCTCTCTTTTTTTCCTACTTTGCATATCATTTCTAATATTTAATTACTACTTACCTTTCAAATTACATTTGCCACTGCATTCAATTAAAATTTTGAACGGAGAATCAGTAAGCTTGAATTCCAACCTTGATATTTTTTTAAGAACATCCATGCTAATTGTATTACGTTTAGCAATAGATATATTTTGCTTTTTTTATGTACAGTCTTCAAATGGAGGTTGCAAAGGTTAGCATGCTTAACGATCTTAATACATTCTCAAATAACTATTCGATTAGAGTGAAGATTGTTAGCGTGTCGAAGAAGATGATGAATGAAAACAAAAATGAAATATATCGTCTTGATATGATCTTCATGGATGAGATGGTACCGTATATATTTGTCTTATAATTATTTTGGACATATGAATACCCAAATCTATATTTTCTATAAAAGGAGAAATCCCAATGACATAAGAAAAGCTGATGTGTCAGCAAGAGAAGGTGTCCAACAAGGCTTTTCTTATGTCATTATTACATCATAAAGCCTAATTTAAAATCACCTTAGAATCCAAACCACTGATCTACATTAAAATTTCAAAGGTCTGCCCCACTTTAAAATCCAAACTACTGCCATCAAAACCACTGCCCATATCTATAATACATAAGTTTTGGCTCAATTTTCAAAATTCAAACCCCCCTTCTCTCTCTTAAAGGTCTGGCCCACTTTAAAATCCAAACCAGGTCTGTTGAGATTCAAATATCATTTAAAATTTGTTTAAACATCTGCCCTCAACATTTTATTATCAAACATCAGTTCCCAATAAACATCTGTCGAGATTCAAAATTCTGGCTCCACATTCAAAATATGAAGGGTTTGACTGGAGTGAATTCCTTCCAGAAAATGATCTTGTTGATGACCGTCTCACAGCTCATGGCAGAACTCTATCAAAGAGCAAACATCGTGCTTTTGTTGCTGAAATCAAAGAGAAAACACGAGAAGAAATACTGAAAGAGAAAACCGAAAGAGAAAGATTCTTTGCTGGTTGCAGAATTGAAAAAATGCATGAAGAATATGAGGAAGCAAAGTACTACGGAAGATACGACAAGAAAAGAGATTGCTATATCAATCAAAATGGTGATCCTGTCGTTCATCGAAAAGAAGTTATTTTTGATGATGTTCTTGCAGTAATCCCTTTGTCTGGCGAATACTACTCAAACGTAGCAAAAGATAAAACTTATCTGAAAATGCTGGACAAGATAATTCGTGACGTGATGACCGCGAGTTTGAAAAAGAGGGATGAAGAAAGAATGAAGAAGAATGTTGAGAATTTGGTTGATGATTTGAAGAAGGTTGTTGAGGAAGTCAAAGTTGAAGCTGTTAAAGAGGAAGATGTGAAGATAGTTGAGGAAGAGAAAGAAAAGAAAGACGAAGCAGTTGGTGAAGAAGCTGTTACTAAAGAACAGCAGGTGAGTGAAGAAGACATGAAGAAGAAAGAAGAAGAAGAAGAAGAAGAAGAAGAAGAAGAAGTGAAGATAGAGAGATTGGATGCTGATGATGGTGGTGATACTGGTATTGGAGAAGAAAAACAGAAGAAAGATGTTGATCAGACAAAGACAACAGAAAAAGTCGAAGTACCAATCACTGAGGTAAATCTGATTCTGAAGTCTTAAACAAAAATGTTGAACAGTGCAAGAAATGCATGGAAACATGCAGTGCTTGTACTGAAAAAGACGAAAAGTTCAGAACAAGAGATCTAGAATTCACTAAAATCGAAGAAGTTTTCAAAAATAAATGCAAAGAAATGTTAGGAAATGAAAAAGTTTTAAAAGAAAATGATGAAAAACTAACACAAAAGTGCAAGAGTTTAGAAAAAGAAAATGAAATTTTGAAAGATAAGGTTTCGAAAATGACAGAAGAATGTGTTCAATAAAGCAACAAGTTGTGATACGCTAAAGAGACACTATTCAATAAAGCAACAAGTTGTTAATTCTTATATTGAGGATGTTGCTAAGTTGAAGCGTCAAATAGCCAATTTAGAACAGGATAACAATAAGTTAAAAAGTTATCATGTGACAACCCTCACAATTACAGGTATCCGTACAATTAATTAATATTTAATTTGTGCTTAATGACTGTGCTTGATTACAACTGACAATTTATACTACTTTCTGATTTCTGTTACATACAAACACATGCTGAACATTCATACTGTCACTCCATTTATTTCACACAAACCTTAGTGACAAACTTGATGCACAAAGCACAGTGAGTGGATAACCCAGAAAACATGCTGACAATGCCAGCAGATAGACAGACAATGTTTTTTAGGCCAGTATGAGCAAGAGACAGGATACTACACTGGTAGGGAGTGTAGGGAAGTGAGGACCATAAAACTGCGTCACTAGGTGATAGTTAAAGTGCCGGGAGGTGCCAAAAAACCCACTCTAAATGCAGAATTCTGCATCTATTAACAAAATTCAGCATTTAATATGCTAGTAATATGCCAAAAATATGGCAGAATGTTCCTGTATGCTTTCCTAAGTGCCGGGAATTAATTGTGACACAAAAAGTTAAATAAAGGACACTTTACGGAACAATTAAGCACTTTAATGGAACAATACACAACCGAACAACCGGACATTACCCGGAACACGAAAATATTGACAAACACATTGTTTTTATTTTTCTAAGCTAGTTATGGCCCCCGAACACCCTAACACACTATATATTACATAACACACCTAAAAGCACTAACTTAACATTTGAATTCAACCTAGATCACCAACTAACTAGTTGGAACTCAACCAATCCACCCCCTTCTTACGGTTACAAGGGGTGGACCCACCCCTTGATTTCTTTACATTGTTTATTTGATTGTGTTGGGTCCTTAAGAAACAATTAAACCTCTAGATAATAACATGTTGGAAGTTTATAAACATTAACCACAAGACCTCCACTCATTTCTCATTCACCATCAAAATTTCATCTTTCTTCTCCCTCTCTTCTTTGTTTCGGCCGACCCCAAGAGGCACCACCATCATCATCATTTGATCATCTTCAACCATTTCAAGAGTGTACAAAGGTGCTAGAGGTTGCTTAAGGAAGCTAGGAGCTTTCGGATAATCAAGGACCTTCTCTATTTGCTATTAACCACCTCATTTCTACTCTTGATCTTCCTTAGCTTAAAAGCTAGTAGTAAGTCTCTTGAATCTTCATTTGCTTCATATTTAGAGTGGTTAATAGCTATTGTATGATGAAATGTTATGAACAAGAAAAGAACCACGAACTTGAAACCTTAACATAAGCTTAAAACCAAAAGAAATCATGATATTCATGTGTTGAAATGCTTGTTGATTATTGTTTACTCATGCATTTAATGTTGATCATCATATGGTCTTGCTAGATCATGATTGAGAACATGATCTAGCAAGATGAGAAAGTAGGAATGTTGTAGGATGATGGATCATCCACACATAAACCATGAACTTGAATAAATAAATGGTTTTCTTGAAAAATGAAGATCAAAGTAGGTTGACAATCATGTAGATCTAAAGATCCATGAGTGGTTCTTCAAAAGAACCAAGTTAAAAATATGAGTTTCATAAAATCTTGGATCTTACATAAACTAATCACATTTTGGTGGGTAAACAAGTGTAGAAACACTTGTATAACAAGAAAATTTCATAAAGAAATATTTTTCAAAAATATGATCGGATGTTGTAAACGCATAAATTCTTTAAAAATAAAGTTTTTAAAGAATTAATCACATTTTAAAAGGTAACAAGACTTACTAAGAATGCTAGTAAGTTACTACATATTTTTACAAATATTCAAGTTCATGAAGTAGTAGTTATTATTTGATTTTGGCAAAATTGGTAAGTAAAGGTTAGTTGTTGATGATTGTGAATGAATTGTGATGATTTTTACAAAAGAAAATGATATGCTTATAAGCATGGATACCTCCATTTACAAAGGAAACTCTGGCGAAATTTTTCTAAAAATATAACACTTGGGAAATATTTTACTAACAAGTGGTTACAAATATATTTTTAACTTTGTTTTCAAAATAAACTTCACCATGGTTTTATTGCAAAAATACCAAGTATCGGAGGTTGATTTTACAAATAAAATGGATAAGTATATATTTAAAATATATTTTATACAAGACGCTTGTGTGAATATATGTATATTTTGTGAACTAGTTATATTATTTTAGGGTAAAATAATATAACTTGACAAATACCATGAAAAATTACAACTCCAAAATAATACCAAAACTCTCACGGAATAAATATTTAAGTTACGCATTTGTTATTGCAACACGGAGCGCTAAAACGTAACTTATGAATATTTCAGAAAATACTCTTACGCGTACATTTTTGGTAAAATATTATTTTGGAAAGGTAATGAAGTAAAATATAATATTTTTGGGAAAATATATATATTTTGAACCAAGATGTTTTTGGACAAATAATTTAAATATATTTTCTAAGTGGGACTTAAAATATATTTTTCGGAATTACAAATGTACATGTATAAATACCCCCATCCTTGGGAAAGAAATACAAATATAAAATACTTGAGAAGTATGGATACGAAATAGTTGCCTAACTAGTATTTCTAAAAACAAAATTTAAGTTAAAATAATTATTATTATTTTAACCAAAAGTCACGACTTGGAATAATATCAAAGTAACACAACTCAAAAACATTAAACCCTAAGCCAAGGCACGGCCCGTTCGTCTAATAGACATTAGTACGTTGTATGTCGCCGGGTAGCTGATCAAGTTTGAGTTGACGTTAAGATACAGGAGACGCACTTCAGTGAGTTCATGTCCCCCTTTTCTTTTAACTGTTTTCAGTTTTATACTTCGGGGGTGAAATACATGTTACAATTATTACAGACATTTATTTACATGGTATGGTTAGCTTAAGGAGGATTTTTACTACGCGATCATGTGAGTGGTGGGCATGACACTTAAGGCCATTAATCCTCATTGTAGGACCAAGGGATATGAGTGATAGATCTATTTGGGTGTAGCGAGCCCACACCCGTGTGGCCGGGGCGGCCCATAGTGGTGACTATGTCTTCATACCGGAGACAAATTTGCTAGGTTTGAGTCTTCCTGCACCAATTTCACACATACCATTGGCTTTGCAACCCATTGGTGATCAGTTTTTCCTTATTGCTACATACCAGGGGCTTTCATACATACATTGTTTACAAAGGTTTATACATACTCACTTATCCATGAACTCGCTCAACTTTTGTTGATTTTTCAAACTACATGTATTTCAGGAAATTAGTGGATCTGGCGAAGTATGCGTTGTGTCAAGGCTGCGTAGTGAATAAAGATGTCATCCGAGTGGTTGAGTTTAGGAGGTGGATCCCTTTCCTGGACGGGATACACAATTCTAAACTTGGGTTTTTATTTACGTACTTTTGATGAGTCTTTGTGAACTCTGTTAATCATGTCATGGTTGTAACTTACTTTATGTGCCGACACTTTTTTTTAAACAATGATGTTGTGGTATTTTTAAACTTAACGAATGGATGAACATCTTGTGTTTTATCATATAGCATTGTTATGATTGTTGTTATGGTATTAAGAAGTCACACCAAAATAATCCACGCTTTCGCAAAAGCCAGGGTGTGACAGCTTGGTATCAGAGCCTCAATCATAGTGAACTAGGATTCATTCTCAAGTCTAGACTATGATCACTAGGGCTCTCACGAAAATGTTTTTAAACATTTTTACATTGCATACACTAAAAGTCCAGATCCGGGGCACAAACATTTTACAAACAAAAAGGCACAAATACACATTTCAAAATTTATAATTCAGTCTTAGAGACTGAGGGAGTCCAGTCTTAGAGACTGAGGGAGGTTCAGTCTTAGAGACTGACGGAGGATCAGCCTTAGAGGCTTGGGAAATTTAGTCTTAGAGACTAGGAGATTGGTCTTAGAGACCAGGGATTTAGTCTTAGAGACGGGGAAATTTAGTCTTAAAGACCAGGGAGTTGGTCTTAGAGGCCAGGGAGTTAGTCTGAGAGACTAGGGAATTTAGTCTGAGAGACTGGGTGGGATAGTCTGGGGAAGACTAGGATGATTACTTGCGTACATTGATTGTGACTTACATGCTTATTTGATTACATGTTGATATATGTGCATATGTGTGGTTGTGTTACAGACACCATGCCATCTTCTTCGGATACCGGAGTATTAGACACACTGGATCCTATGGCGATAGTCTCGGACGACGAGATTCTATCTGAGAGCGAGGTTTATACGTCGGATACTACGAGCACGGATGAGGATGACTTCCAGCCTTTTGCTTTACCAGACTTCGGGGATGACGTGCCTCTAGCTGATGGTCCTTTCGACGGGGATCTGCCTCTCGTTCCGATCCTTGCTCCTCTTCCACTCGCTGCAGTTCCGATTGAGGATCTGCCACATGACGAGTTCGCTGATGATGACATCGACTTATTCATTGAGGGTCCCCCGGAGGGTTACCAGGATGGTGTGGCCCTTATGGATGACGATGTCCCTCCTGCTGATGTTCCCGTTGATGATCATGTTATTCCCATGGTTGAGGTTCATGCTGATGTTCCCGTTGACGACCCTGTAGTTCCCATTGTTGAGGCCCTTGTCGCAGAGGCCTTATCCAATCCATTCGGTCCTTACTCGTTCGAGTCTGTAGCGTCCGCTTCACTTCACGCCCAGGGCGTGCAGCACTACTCATCTGACTCAGACTCAGACATGGCGATGTCTGTTGCGCCCATCTTTCCCCATGCTGTCGACCCAGATCCTGAGGTCGAGTTCTTACCTGCTGAGCCTGTTCCAGTTGGCCCAGAGCCTGTCATTGCTCATGACCCTATTGATATCCCAGCAGTTGCACTTTTGCCTGATCCTTTACCCGAGCCTGATCACGTTGATGTACCAGTCTTGGCACCACCTATTGTTGAGGCACCAGTCGTCGTACCACCGGTTTCTGATGTTCCTATTGTTGATGCACCACAGCCTGATCCTATGCCGGTATTTGTTGACCGTGCACCTTTTGCCACACACGTCGATCCAGATACTCTGACACCCGTAACGGGTGGATCGAGGATGATGATTATCCTCCTTTTGTTGAACCAGTTACACCCTCTGTTGCACCTGCTTTTGTACCCCTTGATACTCCCCAGTTTCACCCACACACATTTGATGTCCATCGCACAGACTTACCTATCACATTCCTCCAGGACATACCCCCTCCCCGTCCAGGGGAAGGACCTTCTACTGGGCCACGTGATCACATGCCACCCACGACAGCTGCTTTTCCATTTATGCCTTCTTTTACTCCGGCTGCACACACTACATCTCCCTTTGTACCATCGGGCGGGCCATTTTTGTGGTCATCACCCAATGTTATGCCGTTATCAGACTCGTATCACCCGTTTCATGTCAGATATACCACAGAGGACATACTTACATCCATGCAGTTGCAGCAGGATGCTTTGAGTCATTGAGTCGGGGAGCTAGAGAGGACCCCACGCCCTCCCCCATATCACTGTCAGACTCCTTTTGCCGCACCACACGCTCCCCTCCCGCTACCCCCTGATTCAGATATTCTTTTCCTCACCTCCAAGTAGCAGATTGCCTACTTGCTGCGCGTCATTCATGCATTTGAGGAGGGCTGGGTGCGCTTGCGCCGTTTGATTTTCTTCCCTCCTCCTCCTCCCCCATCAGCATGAGGATTTTTGGTCTGTTGCAGGTAGTGTTACTTTTGGATGAGAAGACAGCGATTGAGCCAGACTATACAGCATTTTGAAGACCGCATTTTGACATCATGACTTTTGATATTTGATTTTTGGTTGTTGTATATGACTAGATAGTTCAGAAAGGGGTGATGTGGCCCTTAGTCTCTTTTGGGATGTACGATACATTTGGAAAACTTGTAAACATTGTATTGTGGTCTTGATTATATAATAGCTCAATCGCAGTATTCTCATTACATGCATTGTTGATTTATTTGTTTATGGTTATAACATGGGATGTTATGTGTAATGTGGTTGATGAATGTTATTACGTACGCATATTATTTACTTACTACGACCTGACCAATATGATCATCTTTTAGAAGATGCCTCCACGACGAGTCCCAAGCTTGCCTACTACTGAGGCGGAACTCCAAGAGCGAATTGCCGCAACAATAGCGCAGTATGCGGCCTCCCACGCGGAAACAAGCAGAAATACCTCAAACAACAACAACAACAACAACCCACCCAATGGTAATGTCCAAGTCGCTTGAGACACATTACGATACACTTGAATATTTCTAGCACATCCGCTAATACCATCTGTAAATACTATCGTTTGTGCATGGTGCACCTACAAACAATTTCTCGACTGTAAGCCCGTAAATTTCGACGGCATTGGAGGTGCTGTTGCATTCGTCAGGTGGGCGGAAAAGACAGATTCTGTTCTAAGGATGAGCAAGTGTGCCCCCGAGCAACAAGTTACATATATCTCAGGGCTTTTTCTTGATGGTGCCCTATCATGGTGGAATCTGCAAGTGCAAACATTGGGGGAGGCGGCGGCATATGCACTAACATGGGCGGAGCTGAAAGAGCTCATGAGGAAGAAATACTGTTCGCGGGCTGAAATACAAAAGCTAGAAACTGAGTTCTAGCACCTAAAAATGGAGGGTCCTAAAATCGCAGAATATGTTCAGAGGTTTCATGATTTGTCCCATGTGGTGCCGTACATGATCACGCCCGAATTTAAACGCATTGAGCGCTTCATTTGGGGATTGGCACCCCAGATCATGAGCATGGTAACCACGTCTAAGCCTTCAACGATTACTGAAGCCATTGATCTCAGCGTGCCACTTACAGAAGAAGCCATTCAGTTGAACAAGTTTTCAAATTCTGAACCAAAGAAGAAGGAGACTCATGTGGAGTCGTCTGGTGAAAACAAACGAAAATTTTCCAACTTCAAGCAAGGTACCAGTAGTGTGAGCAAGAAGGGTGAGTCAAGCGCACCGGCTAGGGCCAAAACCGGTGTTGAAAGCAGAGGGAAAGGCTACATGGGCACTCTGCCCAAGTGTGATACATGCCAGTACCATCATCCCGGCCCGTGCAGACTCAGGAAATGCGAGTCTTGCGGGAAGACTGGCCATTCAAAGGAAACATGCTGGGTTGGTATCGGAGTTGGTCGTGGGAATCAACGAGGTCATGGAAATGGGAACGGGAACCGCCAACAGGGAGGAAATGGCGGGAATGGAAACCGTGGAAATGTTGGGAATCAAGCTGGTAACCAGGGAGCGAATGTCAATCGAGGTGGAAATGGAAGTGGGAATGGTCGAGGACCAGGGTGTTTCAACTGTGGAGACCTGGGGCACTTTAAAAGGGAATGCCAAAAACTGAATCAAGCGCAAGGCAGAGTCTTTAACATCGGTGCGAGGGAAGCACGCCAGGATCCCAATGTTGTTACTGGTACGTTCCCTATAAATCAACGCTTTGCATCTGTGCTATTTGATACTGGTGCCGACTATAGCTTTGCATCGTTAGAATTTAAGAATATGCTTGGGTTAACTGCTAGTAAGTTAGACATTCCGTATTCAATTGAACTGGCTAATGGGAAACTAGTTGAAACGAGTGAAGTCATCAGAGGATGCGTGATAGAACTGGGAGGACACGAATTTACGCTAGATCTACTGCCAGTCGAGTTGGGAAGCTTCGACGTGGTAGTAGGGATGGATTGGTTGTCAATCAAAAAAGTTGAGATTGTTTGTCACGAGAAGACCATTCGCATCCCAATGACGGATGAAGAAACGATCGTAGTACACGGAGAGAAGCGTGATACGCCTCTGAGGATCATTAGCTGCCTAAAAGCTCGAAAGTGTTTGAAGAAGGGATGTGTTGCCTTCTTGGCACACATCGTTGATAAAGAAGCCACTGAACCAAGGATAGAAGACATTCCGGTCGTAAAGGAATATCCTGAAGTCTTTCTAGAAGACTTGCCAGGATTGCCGCCACGGTGACAACTCGAGTTTCACATTGACTTGGTTCCAGGCGCCGCGCCTGTAGCCAAGGCACCCTATCGACTTGCACCTTCAGAGATGCAAGAACTGTCAACACAACTCCAGGAACTATTGGATAAAGGATTTATCAGACCAAGCTTCTCGCCTTGGGGAGCTCCAGTTTTGTTCGTCAAAAAGAAGGATGGTAGTTTTCGCATGTGTATCAACTACCAGGAGCTGAATAAGTTGACTATCAAGAACAGATATCCTTTGCCAAGGATCGATGACTTGTTCGATCAATTACAAGGTTCAAGTTTTTACTTGAAAATCGATCTTCGATCAGGTTATCACCAGTTAAGAATTCAAGAGGAAAGTATTCCCAAGACTGCTTTTAGAACTCGATATGGACATTACGAGTTCCTAGTGATGCCGTTTGGTTTGACGAACACACCAGCAGTGTTCATGGATTTAATGAACAGAGTTTGTAAGTCGTTCCTCGATAAGTTTGTGATTGTGTTTATAGACGACATTCTAATCTACTCAAAGACGAAGGACGAGCACGAACAACACTTAAGAGCTATTCTAGAGCTGCTTAAGAAAGAAAAGTTGTACGCGAAGTTCTCAAAGTGTGAGTTCTGGCTGCGTGAAGTTCAGTTTCTTGGTCATGTGGTTAATGGAGATGGAATTCATGTGGATCCCACAAAGATCGAGGCGATCAAGAACTGGGAGACTGCAAAGACACCAACTGAGATTCGACAGTTCTTAGGTTTGGCTGGTTATTATCGAAGGTTCATTGAGGATTTCTCGAAATCGCTCAACCTTTAACCACTCTCACACAAAAAGACAAGAAGTTTGATTGGGGAGACAAACAAGAAGAAGCATTTCAACTGTTGAAAAACAAGCTTTGCGACGCACCGATCTTATCTCTACCCGAAGGCACTGACGACTTCGTGGTATATTGTGACGCCTTACGTCAAGGTTTAGGCTGCGTGTTGATGCAGTGACAGAAGGTTATAGCATATGCATCTCGCCAGTTGAAAGTCCACGAGAAAAATTATGCCACGCATGACTTGGAGTTAGGCGCGGTGGTATTCGCATTGAAGATCTGGCGACATTACTTATATGGCACGCGATGCACGATCTTCACTGATCACAAAAGCCTGCAGCACATTTTTTATCAAAAAGAGCTTAACATGAGGCAAAGACGCTGGGTAGAGCTGTTGAATTATTATGCTTGTGAGATCAAGTATCACCCAGGGAAGGCAAATGTGGTCGCCGATGCCCTAATTCGGAAAGAAAGGATCAAGCCCATAAGGGTTAGGGCTTTAGAAATGATTGTCCAGACAGACCTCTCATTGCGCATTCGTGCCGCGAAGAGAGAAGCTCTTACAGAAAGGAATATTGAGGATGAGTATCTCCGTGGGATGGAGAAGCAATTAGTACCAAACGGGGAAGGAACATTGTGTTTCACGAAACGAATTTAGGTTCCTTTGTTTGGTGGTTTGAGAAATGTTATTTTTGATGAGGCTCACAAGTCACGGTACTCGATTCATCCAGGAGTGGATAAGATGTACCAAGATCTTAAGGATTTCTATTGGTGGCCAAGGATGAAAGGCGACGTTGCGATATATGTTGGCAAATGTTTAACTTGCGCCAAGGTTAAGGCCGAATACCAAAAGCCTTCAGGTCTTCTGCAGCAACCTGAAATACCCAAATGGAAATGGGAACAGATTTCAATGGACTTCATAACGAAATTGCCAAAGACGCCCAAGGGCCATGATACAATTTGGGTAATAGTAGACAGTCTAACAAAGTCTGCGCACTTTTTACCAATAAAGGAGAAAGACAACACGAGTAAACTTGCTGAAATATACATGAGGGAGATTGTTGCACGACATGGAGTGCCTCTCTCAATTATCTCTGATAGAGATGGACGCTCCGTGTCAAGGATTTGGCAATCCTTTCAAGAAGCATTTGGTTCTCAGCTGAATCTGAGCACTTCATTTCATCCGCAGATAGACGGACATAGCGAACGAACGATTCAAACTTTAGAAGACATGCTGCGAGCTTGCGTAATGGATTTAGGAGGGAGTTGGGACACTCACCTACCATTGGTTGAATTTTCATACAATAACAGTTACCATGCAAGTATTCAAGCCGAACCGTTCGAAGCTTTCTATGGACGCAAATGTCGATCACCGATTTGTTGGGCTGATGCGGGTGACAGACAATTAGTTGGTCCGGAATTGGTCCAGGAAACGACAGACAAGATTGCACAGATCCGAGAGCGCATCAAAGTGGCTCGTGATCGACAAAAGAGTTATGCGGACCTGAGCAGGAAACCTCTGGAATTTGAGGTTGGGGATATGGTTTTGTTGAAAGTTTCACCCTGGAAGGGTGTGGCACGCTTTGGGAAGCGTGGGAAGTTGAATCCGCGATACATTGGTCCATTCAAAATCCTGCAAAGGATTGGGCTTGTAGCCTACAAGTTGGACCTACCTGCTGAACTTAATGGCGTTAATGATACATGGCTGAAAAAGAGTCCAACTTAAGAGACAGTGGTGATTCCTGCCGACGAGGTTCATATTGACGACACACTCCACTTTACTGAAGAACCCATCGAGGTTACTGATTGGAAGATTAACAAGACACGCCGGAGTAGTGTCAAACTCGTCAAAGTTAGATGGAATGAACGACACGGGCCAGAATTCACATGGGAACGTGAGGGTCGTATGAAAGAGAGATACCCACATTTGTTCCCCCAGACCCCAGCAGCTAGAAGCAGAACCTGAAATTTCAGGACGAAATTTTCTTAACGGGGGGAGAATGTGACAACCCTAACAATTACAGGTATCCGTACAATTAATTAATATTTAATTTGTGCTTAATGACTGTGCTTGATTACAACTGACAATTTAAACTGCTTTCTGATTTCTATTACATACATACACATGCATCACATTCATATTGTCACTCCATTTATTTCACACAAACCTTAGTGACAAACTTGATGCACAAAGCACAGTTAGCACAGTCAGTGGATAATCCAGAAAACATGCTGACAATGCCAGCACATAGACAGACAATGTTTTTCAGGCCAGTATGAGCCAGAGACAGGATACTACACTGGTAGGGAGTGTAGGGAAGTGAGGACCATAAAACTGCGTCACTAGGTGATAGTTAAAGTGCCGGGAAGTGCCAAAAAACCCACTCTAAATGCAGAATTCTGCATCTATTAACAAAATTCAGCATTTAATATGCTAGTAATATGCCAAAAATATGGCAGAATGTTCCAGTATGCTTTCCTAAGTGCCGGGAATTAATTGTGACACAAAAAGTTAAATAAAGGACACTTTACGGAACAATTAAGCACTTTAACGGAACAATACACAACCGAACAACCGGACATTACCCGGAACACGAAAATATTGACAAACACATTGTTTTTATTTTTCTAAGCTAGTTATGGCCCCCGAACACCCTAACACACTATATATTACATAACACACCTAAAAGCACTAACTTAACATTTGAATTCAACCTAGATCACCAACTAACTAGTTGGAACTCAACCAATCCACCCCCTTCTTACGGTTACAAGGGGTGGACCCACCCCTTGATTTCTTTACATTGTTTATTTGATTGTGTTGGGTCCTTAAGAAACAATTAAACCTCTAGATAATAACATGTTGGAAGTTTATAAACATTAACCACAAGACCTCCACTCATTTCTCATTCACCATCAAAATTTCATCTTTCTTCTCCCTCTCTTCTTTGTTTCGGCCGACCCCAAGAGGCACCACCATCATCATCATTTGATCATCTTCAACCATTTCAAGAGTGTACAAAGGTGCTAGAGGTTGCATAAGGAAGTTAGGAGCTTTCGGATCACCAAGGACCTTCTCTATTTGCTATTAACCACCTCATTTCTACTCTTGATCTTCCCTAGCTTAAAAGCTAGTAGTAAGTCTCTTGAATCTTCATTTGCTTCATATTTAGAGTGGTTAATAGCTATTGTATGATGAAATGTTATGAACAAGAAAAGAACCATGAACTTGAAACCTTAACATAAGCTTAAAACCAAAAGAAATCATGATATTCATGTGTTGAAATGCTTGTTGATTATTGTTTACTCATGCATTTGATGTTGATCATCATATGGTCTTGCTAGATCATGTTTGAGAACATGATCTAGCAAGATGAGAAAGTAGGAATGTTGTAGGATGAGGGATTATCCACACATAAACCATGAACTTGAATAAATAAATGGTTTTCTTGAAAAATGAAGATCAAAGTAGGTTGACAATCATGTAGATCTAAAGATCCATGAGTGGTTCTTCAAAAGAACCAAGTTAAAAATATGAGTTTCATAAAATCTTGGATCTTACATAAACTAATCACATTTTGGTGGGTAAACAAGTGTAGAAACACTTGTATAACAAGAAAATTTCATAAAGAAATATTTTTCAAAAATATGATCGGAAGTTGTAAACGCATAAATTCTTTAAAAATAAAGTTTATAAAGAACTAATCACATTTTAAAAGGTAACAAGACTTACTAAAACTGCTAGTAAGTTACTACATATTTTTACAAATATTCAAGTTCATGATGTAGTAGTTATTATTTGATTTTGGCAAAATTGGTAAGTAAAGGTTAGTTGTTGATGATTGTGAATTAATTGTGATGATTCTTACAAAAGAAAATGATATGCTTATAAGCATGGATACCTCCATTTACAAAGGAAACTCTGGCGAAATTTTTCTAAAAATATAACACTTGGGAAATATTTTACTAACAAGTGTTTACAAATATATTTTTAACTTTGTTTTCAAAATAAACTTCGCCATGGTTTTATTGCAAAAATACCAAGTATCGGAGGTTGATTTTACAAATAAAATGGATAAGTATATATTCAAAATATATTTTATACAAGACGCTTGTGTGAATATATGTATATTTTGTGAACTAGTTATATTATTTTAGGGTAAAATAATATAACTTGACAAATACCATGAAAAATTACAACTCCAAAATAATACCAAAACTCTCACGGAATAAATATTTAAGTTACGCATTTGTTATTGCAACACGGAGCGCTAAAACGTAACTTATGAATATTTCAGAAAATACTCTTACACGTACATTTTTGGTAAAATATTATTTTGGAAAAGTAATGAAGTAAAATAAAATATTTTTGGGAAAATATATATATTTTGAACCAAGATGTTTTTGGACAAATAATTTAAATATATTTTCTAAGTGGGACTTAAAATATATTTTTCTAAATTACAAATGTACATGTATAAATACCCCCATCATTGGGAAGGAAATACAAATATAAAATACTTGAGAAGTATGGATACGAAATAGTTGCCTAACTATTATTTCTAAAAACAAAATTTAAGTTAAAATAATTATTATTATTTTAACCAAAAGTCACGACTTGGAATAATATCAAAGTAACATAACTCAAAAACACTAAACCCTAAGCCAAGGCACGGCCCGTTCGTCTAATAGACATTAGTACGTTGTAGGTCGCCGGGTAGCTGATCAAGTTTGAGTTGACGTTACGATACAAGAGACGCACTTCAGTGAGTTCATGTCCCCCTTTTCTCTTAACTGTTTTCAGTTTTATACTTCGGGGGTGAAATACATGATAGAATTATTACAGACATTTATTTACATGGTATAGTTAGCTTAAGGACGGTTTTTACTACGCGATCATGTGAGTGGTGGGCGTGACACTTAAGGCTATTAATCCTCATTGTAGGACCAAGGGACATGAGTGATAGATCTATTTGGGTGTAGCGAGCCCACACCCGTGAGGCCGGGGCGGCCCATAGTGGTGACTATATCTTCATACCGGAGACAAATTTGCTAGGTTTGAGTCTTCTTGCACCAATTTCACACATACCATTGGCTTTGCATCCCATTGGTGATCAGTTTTTCCTTATTGCTACATACCAGGGGCTTTCATACATACATTGTTTACAAAGGTTTATACATACTCACTTATCCATGAACTCGCTCAACTTTTCTTGATTTTTCAAACTACATGTATTTCAGGAAATTAGTGGATCTGGCGAAGTATGCGTTGTGTCAAGGCTGCGTAGTGAATAAAGATGTCATCCTAGTGGTTGAGTTTAGGAGGTGGATCCCTTTCCTGGACGGGATACACAATTCTAAACTTGGGTTTTTATTTACGTACTTTTGATGAGTCTTTGTGAACTCTGTTAATCATGTCATGGTTGTAACTTACTTTATGTGCCGACACTTTTTTTAAACAATGATGTTGTGGTATTTTTAAACTTAACGAATGGATGAACATCTTGTGTTTTATCATATAGCATTGTTATGATTGTTGCTATGGTATTAAGAAGTCACACCAAAATAATCCATGCTTCCGCAAAAGCCAGGGTGTGACATATCATGCGTTATCATATGTGCTTGAAAGAATTTTCAACATAAAACCGGGTGATGATGATTCTGAGAAAAACAAAAAGGGTATTGGTTCTGAGTATCATCAAGTTCCTCCACCGGAAAAGTTTGCATTTTATGATGATGAGAAAGTCGAAAAAGCTTTCAACATGGTCGATCAATTGCCTGATAACATTGACGTAACCTATTCCAAATCTGATGATTCAAGTGATTCAGAGGTGGTAGGTAAGGTCGTTGAAAGTGTGTTAAAAGAAGAGTCGGTTGAAACAGGTAAATCTGAATCACATGAAAATGAAGGTAGTTTTCATGAAGAATATCTGAAAAACTCAAAATCTGAGAAAAATTGAATGATGATTCAAAAGGATTGGTTTATACCATGATTAGATCGGAAAAATTATTCTTAGATATTGTATTCCCGATTCAGAATGTGATTTTAGAAAAGATTGGTAAAGTTTTCAAAATGGTTGAAATTGAAAAATATGAAATTCCAAAATTTGCTGGAAAAGGTCACAAAACTTTTTATAACAAACCTGGTTTCAAGAAGAAAAACATGAAGGCTGGGTTGGGTTATAAGAAGAAACAAAGTTGGAATAATAATGAAAAATCAAATTATCTGAAAAAGCCGAACTTTGTTCACGGAACAAGTTCCGAAGAAGAGAAAGAACTCCAATTTAGACGACAGTCTAATGAAGAGTTCTATGCTCAGAAAAAGCAACAACAACAGGTCAAAGATGTCTAAAAAAGAACATGTTTTAAATGTGATCAAACTGGACATCTTGCTCGCAAGTGTCCAAATCTGAAACCTGTTGATGTTGAGACGATAAAGAAGTCCGATGATGTTGAAAAACAAAAATCTGAGGATGTGAAACAAAGGTCAACCAGATTTGATTCAAAACAAACTTGGAGGTACAATACACACAAGTTTGCTTCGAATCAAACTTGGAAATCAAACCCGAATAGGTTTGATTCAAGACAAACCTGGAATTCTCACATACCCAGATTTAGAACAACACAAAATGGGAAAACAAATGTCGACGCTACGAAACCAAATCAGTTTTGGAAAACAAAAGTTGTTGAAAATCAAAATGTTCAAAAAGATTCAATTATATCAGTAAGATATCATACATATGTGAGGTTTACCATTTATGACCAAACTATGTCAAGAAAGGGTATTTTGGTCATTTCACATATGCTTTTAAGGACATTTTTGGAAGTCTGAGTTCATGACTTATACCTACTGTAATATTAATAATATTTATTTAAAAATTCAGTAGGTAACAAGTCTTAGGTGTTAAATATGGTTTTAAACCATACTTTGCACCTAATTAGCGTAAAAATCGCTAATTGACGATAATTAAGATGTTTATGGAAATCTGAGATTTTGATCAGCCTCCAGTGTTCAAAATATTTTATTTAATGTATAATATCAGTAGGAAAAGGTTTGGCATTCAAATCATATGTTAATCTCATTTTATGCATAAAAAGGGTATTATCGTCATTTACCGAATTATACAAGAACTCAATGATATGGTCAGTTTATAATCTGACCAAAAATTCTAAAAATCCCTAAAAATAATATCTTAACAGTAGGTAATGAGTTTTGGGTCAAAATCCATGTTTAAACATGCCTTATGCAAGATAACGCAATTTAAATAATAAAAAGTTTCAATTTACGATATCGAGCATAACTTCTGTGTGAGACCAGAAACTGATGTCAAATTTTCGGGACATTCTTATATATCAATAATAAAGGTTTTTGTCCTCTCACATTTTCAAAAATCTTGTTTATATGTCAAAAGGGCAAAATGGGCATTTATAAGCATAACGAAACTTAGCATATAATTCAGAATACAAATGACCAGGTAATATAACCTCAGAGGGTTATACTACAATATAATGTGGTCCTAATGGAAGCTTAAAACATGGAAGAATTAAGCTCAATCGGGTCAGAATTGAAAGTCAAAGGAAAAGTCAAGCTTTTGCGACTTTCGGTTGCGAACCGACCTTAAACTCAGAATTGTCGGGTTGAACCTGTTTGAACATGTTCTAATAATAATTACTAAGTTATTAGAGTGTTAAAATATAATTTATAACCTCTGTATTATTAGTTTTAATCATTATTTATAATTCTGTCCAGTTTGACTTTTTAACTAAACAGTTTGACCCGACAATTAACTAAGCAAACGAAATAATTAGGAGGTGCCCTTTTAAGGGTTAATCACCTACCTAATTATGGTAACATAACCACATTCATTTCGAACAGTGGCTGGACCATTTGAGTTTAAACCGAAGGTCAAAGTCAGATTATGATAACTTTGACTTTTCGGTTTTTAAATAAAAAACTGAACTAAAGAAGGGGGCTAAGACACTTACAAAGGGTCCTTGCTATCTTTTCTACAAGAACAAGCTCCCTTCTTGGCCAAGAAACTCCAGATGAGAGAGTAGAGAATGATTTAAGTGAAATGCGCAAATGAACAAGGCAACATAAGTGCCTATTTATACTTGAAGGACTTGAATTCAGATCAATGCAGGTGTTTTGGAAGTGTTTAGGATCACCCCAGGTGTCCTAGTGGTATTACAAATCCGACAACCAGGTCCTGGTATCAGTTTGGATGTGTTTAAGTCGGTTCTAAGCTGAAACCTACAGCTGGCAACATTCTTCTGCGCCGGACAGTCTGTCGCGGGCCGCGTAGGACTTAAGGGGAGTCTACGCGGGCCGCGACAACCTTATTGTCAGGTAAAACTTGTTTCAAGTTTGGCAGATTCAGTCCCTGGTCCATGGTAACATTATTTAACTTCATTTCTGGCATAAGAGGCCCTTATAGTTAGTTTGTAGAGGATCATGGGAGTATAACCAAACTCCGTTAGGCCCGATTTAGTTAAACGATCACCGTAAACATAAGTTTCTAAACATTGACACTTTTAACCCAAGTTCTTGAAAACTTGCATAACGATCTTGAAACCATGTGAAACTGATATCACTTATTCTTGAAAGTATATTTGAATATTACGAATCCTCGAGGTAAGAATTAACATGTTGACACGTTTAACCCCTGTAGTTTATAATCTTTCGATTATTTTCATAAACGGCTTCTTATATCCAAATTATTACTCGTTTAAGAATATATTCTTCGTGTATGGTCATTCAGAGGCACAAGTTTGGCATGTTGACGCTTTTAGTCCCTTTGGTTTCATATTTTCATCGTTTGTCAACTTTAGTCCTTCAAACTCAATCTTTCACATATTTAGAGTTTAGGACACGTGTCTTTACATAATTGGACATGTTTTTACGTGGTGTTACATCCTCACCCCCTTAAAAGAAATCTCGACCCCGAGATTTACTGAAACAAGTGAGGGTACTTCTGTCGCATAGTGGACTCAACTTCCCACGTGTATTCAGGGCCTCTACGGGCATCCCATTTAACTTTTACTATAGGCACGTGCTTCCTTCGGAGCTTTTTAACTTGTCGATCCTCGATCGATATAGGTCTTTCAATAAACCTCAAGCTTTCATCAATCTGTACGTCCTTATGAGACATTGCTAGCGATTCATCAGCTAGACATTTCTTTAGATTACAGATGTGGAACACATTGTGAATTCCACTAAGCTCCTCAGGCAAGTTTAGCTTATAAGCTACACTGCCGACAAATTCGATAATCTCGAATGGTCCAATATACCTCGGGCTTAACTTGCATTTCTTACCAAAACGCATCACACCTTTCCAAGGTGACACTTTTAGTAAGACTTTGTCGCCTACCTCAAACTTTAGAGGTTTTCGCCTCTTATCAGCATAACTTTTCTGCCTATCCCTGGCAGCTTTCAGGTGATCACGAATTTGGACAATCTTGTCCGTTGTTTCAAGGACTATATCAGGTCCTGATAACTGAGCTTCTCCTACTTCCGCCCAACAAACAGACGTTCTGCATTTCCTTCCATACAACGCCTCAAAAGGCGCAGCCTGAATGCTAGTATGATAACTGTTATTGTAGGAGAACTCGATCAAATGTAGGCGGTCATCCCAACTACCTCCCAAATTAATAACACATGCTCGAAGCATGTCTTCCAAAGTTTGAATTGTACGCTCACTTTGTCCATCTGTTTGAGGATGGTAAGCAGTACTAAAATTCAAATGAGTGCCTAATGATTGTTGGAAACTTTTCCAAAAGTGAGAGGTGTATCTAGTATCTCTATCGGATATAATAGACACCGGCACTCCGTGGAGAGATACAATCTTATCCACGTACAACTGAGCTAGCTTGTCGGAGCTATGAGTCTCCTTGATGGGTAAGAAGTGTGCTGACTTAGTCAGTCGATCAACTATGACCCATATGGTATCATTTCCATGCCTTGTTTTAGGTAACTTGGTTATAAAATCCATAGTTACCATCTCCCACTTCCATGTGGGAAGTTCTGGCTGTTGTAGTAGACCTGACGGCTTTTGATGTTCAGCTTTAATTTGAGCACAAGTCAGACATTTGGCTACATGTGTGGCAATAGATTTCTTCAAACCTATCCACCAATAATTAGCTTTCAAATCTTGATACATTTTGTCACCTCCAGGGTGAACTGAGTATTTGGAATTGTGAGCTTCCTGGAGGATTATATCTCGAAGCCCTCCATGAATAGGAACCCTGATTCTTCCATTCATTCTAAGGATTCCATCCTTGCCAGGTGCTAACAATTCAGCAGTTACACCTAACTTTTCATTTGGAAGGTTAGCTTCCAATATAGCTTCCTTTTGAGCAGCTAACAGCCTTTCATTCAAGCTGTTCTTTTGTTCAATGCTCTTCGCATTAATCCTTATAGGTTTGACTCTTTCCTTTCGGCTTAGAGCATCAGCGACTACATTTTCTTAGCCAGGATGGTAGCAAATTTCACAATCATAATCATTTAGAGTCTCCATCCAACGGCGTTGTCTCATATTAAGCTCTTTTTGATTGAATAAGTGTTGGAGACTTTTGTGATCCGAATATATCACACATTTAGTTCCATATAGATAATGTCTCCACAACTTTAGTGCAAATACAACGGCACCCAACTCCAAATCATGGGTGGTGTAATTCTTTTCGTGCACCTTTAGTTGTCGTGATGCATAGGCAATCACCTTGCCTCTCTGCATAAGTGCACAACCCATACCGGTGTGTGAAGCATCACAGTACACGACATACTCTTCTATTCCTTCGGGAAATGTCAACACCGGAGCATTGCTCAATTTCTGTTTAAGAATCTCAAAAGACTCTTGTTGTTTATGTCACACCCGACCGCGTTAAAACAACGAAACCGCGACGGAAACGTCGGGGAGTGGAGCAACAGAATTATTGTTTCACAACCATGGATTCAAAAGTTTCATTTTATTAAAATATTAACATTAACATTGTCTTGATATTAAGTTAAAACACAATCACATCGTCTAATATTTGTTATTTAGTCACTAAGGCCTCGTCCAGTCCAAAGTGAGCATGCATCCTACTTGTAATCAACATCATTCGACACCACCTAAAACATATGTAAAAATAAAGTCAGCAAAGAAACGCCGGCGAGCACATAGGTTTTGTGTGAGTGTCAGATTCATGACTCGTTTACATGTTGAAATAACTCGTACAATTTAGTTAATTGATAATAGAAACCTTGTTTTGTAAATATTTGAATTGTAAAATGAATAACCAAGTCAAAACAGATTGGTTATAGTTTATAAAACCTCGATGCCATGAATCTTAACTCAAAACATTTGTTTAAGTAAACTACATCGTAAATCGTTCTCGTAATAAAACTCGTATGGTTTATATCGTTTCATAAACATCGTTTATGTGACATCGTTTAAAATCATTCAAATCGTTTAACTCGTTCTCGTCATAAACCATCCTTCATTTGTTTAAATCGTTCGAATTGTTCCAAATCGTTCAATCGTCATAATCGTTCAATCATTCAAAATCGTTCTCGTTTTAATTGTGAAAACTACTTTTGGTCATCTTGTTTATAACATTCAAACCTTCGTAACTCGTCCATCGTTCAACACGTATTAACAAACCACCAAAGGGTAAGTTAACAATTAACAGGTTCAGTCGTTACCCACATAACCCCCACACATAACCATGGGTGCAGTCTGATAACGGGATTTGTCAGATCCTATGGTACCATAAACTAATACTGGTCGGTTTGGCCAAAATTAATGAATGTCATTCGTTATGTAAATACGTCCAACAAGTTCGTTCACATAATCGAAATCGTTATTGTTTAATATAAACCATAGTATTCGTTTTTGAAATCATCGTTAAAGGCATCGAAATCGTTTAACACATATGAATCACCCCAAAACAATTGAAAACAGTAAAGTAGGGGAACTATGTACTCACATCGAAGTGCAAAGTATTCTTGATTAAATGAACTAGCAAAGCTCGAGTAAACCAAGGAATTCAAGTAGCACCTATTAATCGGATCGCTAGTTAATAAATCGACACCTAAATCAGAAGATCGGGTAGAATGAGGTTTCGTAAACCAAATGAGTATTGGAACTCATGTGATATGGTTTAACAAAGCCCACATTATAAATCGGAACCTATCCTAAGTGCTTACGACCCGTTACGACCCATTAAGGTAGCTTATGCCACTTTAATGTGTCGTTCGCGTGAAAGCGCGTTCGAGACGCCTAACTAGTCCTATGACAAGTATTATATGCCCTAACATGTTTAAATATGTTGCATAATCAGTTTAAGTGGCAAACCTTAGGTTACATATGCTTAAAATCCAATTATGCATGAAAAGGGCATTTTGGTCATTTTCCTAAGGCATATAAACTACCTATCATACAACTATTTAAACTAAGTGACCATAAGGTATAACCTCGGAAGGTTATTCCCTATACAACTATGGTCACAATATATGCTTGGTCGGATCCTAGCGATCGATCAAACGGGTCGGATTCGAAAGTCTAAGCGGTTGTTAAGACCGCTTATCTTACGACCATATACAAGCACTAGACTAAAAGTGACGAGTTAAACATGTTAAAACATGTTTAACTAAGTTAGAAAACAGGTTTGATATCGAAACAAAGTGTTTTGATACCCAAAGATAGTTTCGTTGCAAAATACGCATAAACACGTACTTTGACCGAAACTATGACTCGCCACTACGCCTAATCAACGTGGTAATCACTAGGTATAGTCACAAGGGACTATAACTATCGTGATTACGCTCACGTTGCAAAGTTCGAACGAACTTTGTGTTGACCAAATCGTGGTCAAAGCAGAAAGTCAAACACTGTTTGATTTTGATGCTTGAAAAGCATAAACGAGCATGAAAGAAACTTACAAAAGGTCCAAGCAAGGAAGATTTTGATCTAAAATACTCAGGTATGAAGCTAAGGCTTCAACTTAGAGCAAATTCAGACCAAAAGTGTGAGAAATAAGTGAAACTCAAGTGGGTATTTATAGAATTTCAAGAACCGTTAGGATCGTTTCTCGTAATTCGGGCTTTAATCTAGACCTTACATGTGTTGCCTATTGTTTACAATACTAGGGGAACATCAAAACAATCAAATGGTATTCAAAATCAGTGATAAAAACCAGCTCAAATGACCAAGTTCAATGCTTCTGTCTGATAGTAGGTCGCGCCCCGCGTAAGAGCCATATAAGGCTTACGCGCCCCGCCTCGACAAGTTTGGCAGAATGACAGTTTTAGTCCCTGCAAGTCCAAAACTTGGATTTTGATGCGTTTTCAACACGTTTAAGCCTCGTTAACCCCATTTCAAGGCTCCACAATGAAGTTAAAGTATAGGGAACATGAAATATGCTCTAAAACATCTCGGGTGTCGGTTCGTTTGGTCGTACGGTTGCGTTATTCGGTTAATTACGACGAAAACTCGAATGGACGCGAAAACGATCCAAATTTCACGACGAATGGTATTTTTTGCATTCCAATCACTAAAATAAAATATTTTAATGATTACAAAAATTTTTGGATGTCCGGATATGTTCAGAACGTAAGATATCCGCGAAGATGCAAACTTATGCACTTTTTGACACTTTTAGTCCCTGTTTGATCAAAAAGTTTATTTTCGCATACCAAACCCTTCAAAGCCTATTTCTAAGCTATGTAAAGGATATTTAGGGTATGTTTAAGTTATGATCAAGTTCCAGAATGTTCGTTACCATACGAATCGGCATAGTTTCGCAGTTTGACACAATTAGTCCCTGCGATTGAATAAACTTGTTTTCGACACACCAAACCCTCCAAAACTTATTTCTAAGTTATGTAAAGGTTATTTAAGGTATGTTAATCCTATGTCACAGTTCCGGAGTGTTTGTCGCATTAAACTGATTACGTTTACGCATCAGTTAGCGTATAACTTTCCAGAAAGCGATTTAAAGCTTGAAATCGAACTCGAATCAAATCGTAAAATCATCAAACACAAATACACGCATAATAACACCAAAACACATTGTTTTATTGATAATTGATATTTTTTTACATCATACATCGTTTACAGAGCACAGTTGTCACAGTCTCCCCTACTTTAGGAAATTTCGTCCCGAAATTTTAACTAGAGGAAACTTGTGAAAACAAATGTGGATATTTCTCTTTCATTTGGTCCTCACATTCCCAAGTAAATTCTGGGCCACGTTTGGACTCCCAGCGAACTTTGACCAATCGTATTCGCTTATTCTTCAACTGTTTGACTGCACGGTCCATTATCTCCATAGGTTTCTTGACAAAGTGCATCGTTTCATCAACTTGAATTTCGTCGAGTGGAATATGAAGATCAGTATCGGCTAAACACTTTCATAAATTGGACACGTGGAATGTTGGGTGAATATTCCCAAGTTCAGGAGGTAGCTCAAGTCGATAGACAACCTTTCCAATTCTTTCAACAATCTTAAATGGTCCAACATATCGTGGTGCAAGTTTTCCTTTCTTTCCAAATATCACCACTCCCTTCCAAGGTGATACCTTGAGTAGGACACGGTCTCCGACTTGAAATTCCAAGGGCTTGCATCGCAAATCCGCATAACTCTTTTGACGGCTTCTAGCTGTCACAAGATTATCGTGAATTTTCTTGATTTTGTCTGTTGTTTCCAGAATGAGCTCATGTAACAACTCTCATCAAAAGTACTATTTATTTTTTTAATTTGTTCAATAGGAAACCCTAATTAAGACACCCAATTAATTCTGCATAATCCCAAAAATTTTCAGAACAATCAGAACCATGAACAGGGCCCCTAAAACTCAGGGGGGGGGGTATTCCCTATTTAACGATTATCCATATAAATGGCTGTCAAAAACGAATTTTCATGCAAAGTCGACTCACCAAGGCTACCCAAGACACGAGGCTACCCTAGGCTAGGGGGGTATGCCCCACGACACGCGACAGGGACCAAGGAATCCTCCGCGACACGCGGGAGGATCCAAATTGCAGTATAAATAGTGGGACTTGGGACTTGAACTGTTTGCATGTTACGACGTTAAAATTCGCTTTGTACACTGAGATATACACTGAATACTACAAAAACACACACAAATCATGAAGTGCTGCCACAATACAGGGTAATAACTCGATCGCTGCTACGATTCAATGTCCGATCGATTAAACTATCCAATGGATGTTTAAGTGCTGCCCACATTAGGGTTTATGCTTTGTCATTCGTCGTTAATTCGATGGATGTTTAAGTATCGCACTTTGTCATTCGTTGTGAGGGTTTAATCTCGTGAGTTATCGTAAATGTTGTATTAGTTACTAACCTAGTTGGTGTGCATTGTTATTTAAACTAGGTTATCAAGGCTAATCAGTAGGCTACACTCTATTCATATTAAATCTGCAATGTGAGTCATTCTCTTTTTATCAAAGTACTTTATAAATTCTTAAATGTTTTCAAAGTTATAATTACAGGGATTAAGTCTTTGTAGTCTCCATATTACAGCCGGTATGTGGGGTTTTGTATACACTACTTGATAATCGTCACCATTGGACAACGGGGCCAATGGGTGATATGACCATAGTCACAGAAATGAGTCGAGTGACAAATACCGATGGGTAATTGGTTGATATCAGGAAACATTGTAATCGCTCTTAATACTGTAAATTATAACAAACAGGTCGTTTTAGTAAAAAGAATGGTTCACCAGTATTTCCCGCTGACAAAAACCTTTTTCAAACATGTTTCAGGTGATCTATTGTGATTCAAGAAAAGTGCCGTGAAGCACTGCAAGCTTAAGGAAGTGGCAATATAAAATAAAGAAACATGTTTTTGTAAAAATAAAGATTTCTCCGTGAAATCATATTATTGTAAATTATCGGGGTTTATCCCGAATTGTGAAATAAAATAATCGGGAAATTGAAGTTTTAAAAAGATCCTGAAGAAATATTCCGCTGTTAACTCAATTAAATAAATACCATGGGATTTTCTGTCCCGCGGCTCCTGATCCGGGTAAAACTGGGTCGAGGGCCGTGACAGCTCAGGTCCAGTAAGCTAAGCTTCACCGATCTCATTCCAACAGATAGGTGAACGACATTTTCGACCATATAAAGCTTCGAATGGTGCCATATTAATGCTAGCATGATAACTATTGTTGTAAGAGAATTCGATCAACGGTAGATGAGAATCCCAATTACCACCAAAGTCTATCACGCATGCTCTAAGCATATCCTCCAATGTTTGTATCGTCCTCTCAGATTGTCCATCTGTTTGGGGATGATAAGCAGTGCTTAGATTTAGTTGAGTTCCCATAGCAGATTGCATGGTCTTCCAAAAATGAGATGAAAATCGAGCATCACGATCAGATATAATATCCAAAGGAACACCATGTCGAGACACAATCTCATCAACATAAATCTTTGCAAGTTTATCAGCAGATAGATCCTCGCGAATCGGTATAAAGTGTGCTGATTTTGTTAATCGATCGATAACAACCCAAATAGAATCGTGGCCTCTAGATGTACGCGGTAACTTAGTGATAAGATCCATTGCAATGTTCTCCCACTTCCAAACCGGTATCTCTGGTTGTACAAGCAAACCAGATGGTCGTTGATGTTCAGCCTTGACTTTGAGACAAGTTAGGCATTTCGATACATACAAAGCAACATCCTTTTTCATACCAGGCTACCAATACTGAGTACGAAGATCCTTGTACATTTTGTCAGCACCAGGATGGATAGAATATCGAGACTTATGAGATTCGTCCATCACTAAAGTGCGAAAATCATCTTGTTTCGGAATCCACAAACGATTCTTGAAATAGAGTAACCCATCATCCTTCGTTTCGAGTTTCGAGTTTAAGCTCTAGCTGATGTGGTAATTCCTTACCCATCAGGTTTCGTGAAACACAAGTACGTTGAGCTTGAGAGACACGAGATTGAATATCAAATAGAGTTTGAACAGAATTAAGCTTATCTCATTCCTTTCGACTTAGCACATCGGCTACGACATTCGCCTTACCAGGATGGTAGCGAATTTCGCAATCGTAATCGTTCAAGAGTTCAACCCAGCGTCGTTGCCTCATGTTCAGCTCCTTCTGATTGAGAATGTGTTGGAGACTTTTGTGGTCTGTGAAAACCACACATTTCGTGCCATAGAGATAGTGTCTCCAGATTTTGAGAGCAAAAACCACAGCTCCCAACTCAAGATCATGAGTCGTGTAGTTCTTCTCGTCAACTTTCAGCTGTCTTGACGCATATGCTATGACTTTGCCTCGTTGCATGAGAACACAACCAAGGCCTAGATTTGACGTGTCGCAATAGACAACAAAATCATCATTTCCATCGGGCAAAGATAAAACAGGAGCATCATAGAGTTTTTGTTTCAGTGTTTGAAACGCTTCTTCTTGTTTAGGTCCCCACTCAAAAGGCTTATTCTTCTGAGTCAAAGCAGTGAGTGGAACCACAATCTTCAAGAATTTCGAAATAAATCGTCGATAATAACCAGCAAGACCAAGAAAAGAACGAAATTCTGTGGGTGTCGTAGGTGTGTTCCAATCCTTGATTGCAACAATTTTGGAAGGATCCACGTGAATACCCTGCTCGTTAACTATATGACCCAAAAACTGAACTTCTTTGAGCCAAAATTCACACTTGGAGAACTTGGCAAAATGTTGTTCCTTCTTCAGGAGTTCCATTGTCAAACGAAGGTGTTGTTCGTGATCGGCTCGAGACTTCGAATAAGTGAGAATGTCGTCAATGAACACAATGATAAACTTGTCTAAATAAGGTTTACAGACCCTATTCATTAAATCCATGAAGATAGTTGGGGCATTCGTCAAACCAAAAGGCATGACAGTGAACTCGTAGTGACCATATCTCGTACGGAAAGCAGTTTTGGGAATATCTTCTTCGCGAACACGAAGCTGATGATACCCAGAACGTAGATCGATCTTGGAAAAACATGTAGCACCTTGCAGCTGATCAAAGAGATCATCAATTCATGGTAGGGGATATCGATTCTTGATGGTAAGCTTGTTAAGCTCACGATAATCGATACACATTCGAAATGATCCATCTTTCTTTTTCACAAACAGGACAGAAGCGCCCCATGGTGAATAACTTGGTCGGATGAATCCTTTGTCAGATAACTCTTGAAGCTGTTTCGATAACTCTTGCATCTCAGACGGTGCAAGATGATAAGGTGCTTTCGCAATCAGGTTGGCATTTGGTACAAGATCAATATGAAACTCGACTTGACGAACTGGAGGCAAACCAGGCAGTTCATCAGGAAATACCTCTGGGTAATCTCGAACAATCGAAATATCTTGAATACACTTGTTCTTGCCTTTCTCCTCGGTGACATGTTCCAGAAAAGCCACATATCCTTTTCGTAAATAACTTTGGGCTTTCGTACACGACATGAGTTTCAAACCACCAGATGGTTTCTCGCCACGAACTTCCAAGACTTCACCAGATGAAAGAGGAATGCGAACAATCTTATCGAAGCAAACCACCTCAGCATGATGTTTAGTTAACCAATCCATCCCTACGATAATGTCGAAACTCCCAAGTTGCATCGGTGTGAGGTCAATAGGAAAAAGATGGTTATCGAGGTTCAACTGACAATCACGAATAATAGAATCGAGTACGATCGGTTTACCAGTAGCAACTTCGACAGATAAGGGTTTCCTCAGTTTAGTTCTAGGTATCGCAAGCAAAGTCTCAAATGATAACGAAACAAAACTTCTATCGGCACCAGAATCGAAAAGAACAGATGCAGGTTGATTGTTAACAAGGAACGTACCATTAACAACCTCGTTGTCAGCCCTCGCCTCGTTTGAATTCAATTTGTACGCTCATCCACGAGCGGGATTGGCATTCACGTTTGCATTTGCGTTCACCAATCTTGGGCAGTTGTTGCGGAAATGACCCATTTCTCCGCAGTTATAACACGAACCAGGTGGGAATCTAGCAGCATTCCCCTGAACTGGAGCTTGATTCTGAACAGCTTGGTTCTGACCTAAACGACAAATGTTGGCCAAGTGCCCAAGTTTACCACAAGTAGTACACTGTTTACAAGCCTGCTGAGCAGCATGATGACCATTGCATCGAGTACAATGAGGTGCGGTACCAGCATATTATTTCTTCGTAGGAGGTTGAGCCGGTGGGTTCTGAGCATTCTGGTTGGTGACAACAAAATTCTGGGAAGCCTTGCGCTTCCTCGAACTCCTAGAAGACTCGCCTTTCTTATCCTTACCCTTACCCTTGTCTTGAGTGGCATCAGCTGACTGCTTCTTATCACCCTTGCGGGTCAGTTTACCTTTCCTGACCTGAGACTCAGTCAGGGTTGTAGCTAGTTCGATTGCCTGACGAACAGTGGTAGGGTTACTACCAGTCACAATATCTTGCACAGAATCGGGCAAACCATCGATATACCTCTCAATAGCTTTCTCCAACGCGGTAACCATAGTAGGACACAACAACCTGAGCTCCTCATAACAATCCGTATACGCACGGTGTTCTCCCCCATCTTGTTTCAAATCGTCAAATTCTCGTTCCAAAGCTCGAATCTCGTGACGGAGACAGACTTCTTTCATCATGAGAGCTCGAAGCTCTTCCCACGTTTGTGCCATCGCCACATCGGCACCCCTATCACGCATCACACCGTTCCACCATGTAAGAGCACGCTTCTCGAAAACACTGGATGCAAATTCAACCTTTCGCTCATTCGGACATTGTACATGTCTGAAGGTGCTTTCCAAACTCTCGAACCATTGTAGGAGCGCAGTTGCTCCTTGTGACCCAGAAAACTTCAAGGGTTTAGCCGAATTGAAATTCTTGAAACTACACTGAGCATTATTGTTGTTATTGTTGTTTGCTTGATTAATCTGAGTTACAAGGTTCAGAAGCACAACTACGATTTGCTGAGCGACAAGGGCTGCGATTGCAGCATCCTGTTCGGGATCACGTCTAGGTGGCATATTCTAAAAAGAACAAGGAAACATGAGAAACGAGTGAGATCGACAATTGGATAAACAAAATAGGTATTGAAAACATCGACAAAACACAAGGAAGGCGATCATTTGTTCGTTACCTCGAACAAACAAACGATACGCAGTGACTAATCAAAGTAAATGGGTCAATATAATGTATCGCGAAGTCATGCTTTAGCCTATAAGTGGACACTCATCCCAAGAGTTCCCAGGTAAGAGTCACTGGTCCGATTATGTGGATTTGTACGAACACTCTAGCCTTAGACAGAAAACACAGGATACAGGTATCCACCCTTCCAGATTGCACGTGTTCACATTATAAGACCCAAACTTTGATGAGACTTTGAAAACTTAGAGGGTTCAAAACCTTATAATAAATCATCTAAGAATAGATGATTGATTTTCAAATCGGATTTGTTATTGTTCTAGTTGTGGTTATCACCTAAAGATAGGTGACGGTATTGTTTTAAAAATCTAAACGTAAGAAACTTGTGTTAGGGTCCTAGAAAAGTTATAGTCTAGGTCAAAGCATTACTAATAACCTAATTCCCTATAACCATTGGCTCTGATACCAACTCTTATGTCACACCCCAACCGCGTTAAAACAACGAAACCGCGGCGGAAACGTCGGGGAGTGGAGCAACAGAATTATTCTTTCACAACCATGGATTCAAAAGTTTCGTTTTATTAAAATATTAACATTAACATTGTCTTGAAATTAAGTTAAAACACAATCACATCATCTAACATTTGTTATTTAGTCACTAAGGCCTCGTCCAGTCCTAAGTGAGCATGCATCCTACTTGTAATCAACATCATTCGACACCACCTGAAACATATGTAAAAACAAAGTCAGCAAAGAAATGCCGGCGAGCACATAGGTTTTGTGTGAGTGTCAGATTCATGGCTCGTTTACATGTTGAAATAACTCGTACAATTTCGTTAATTGATAATAGAAACGTTGTTTTGTAAAATATTTGGATTGTAAATTGAATAACCAAGTCAAAACAGATTGGTTATAGTTTATAAAACCTCGATGCCATGAATCTTAACTCAAAACATTTGTTTAAGTAAACTACATCGTAAATCGTTCTCGTAATAAAACTCGTATGGTTTATATCATTTCGTAAACATCGTTTATGTGACATCGTTTAAAATCGTTCAAATCGTTTAACTCGTTCTCGTCATAAACAATTATTCATTTGTTTAAATCGTTCGAATTGTTCCAAATCGTTCAAAATCGTTCTCGTTTTAATTGTGAAAACTACTTTTGGTCGTCTCGTTTATAACATTCAAACCTTCGTAACTCGTCCATCGTTCAACTCATATTAACAAACCACCAAAGGGTAAGTTAACAATTAACAGGTTCAGTCGTTACCCACATAACCCCCACACATAACCATGGGTGCAGTCCGATAACGGGATTTGTCAGATCCTATGGTACCATAACCTAATACTGGTCAGTTTGGCCAAAATTAATGAATGTCATTCGTTATGTAAATACGTCCAACAAGTTCGTTCACATTATCGAAATCTTTATTGTTTAATAAAAACTATAGTATTCGTTTTTGAAATCATTGTTAAAAGCATCGAAATCGTTTAACACATATGAATCACCCCAAAACAATTGAAAACAGTAAAATAGGGGAACTATGTACTCACATCGAAGTGCAAAGTATCCTTGATTAAATGAACTAGCAAAGCTCGAGTAAACCAAGGAATTCAAGTAGCACCTATTAATCGGATCGCTAGTTAATAAATCGACACCTAAATCGGAAGATCGGGTAGAATGAGGTTTCGTAAACCAAATGAGTATTGGAACTCATGTGATATGGTTTAACAAAGCCCACATTCTAAAATGGAACCTATCCTAAGTGCTTACGACCCGTTACGACCCATTAAGGTAGCTTATGCCACTTTAATGCGTCGTTCGCGTGAAAGCGCGTTCGAGACGCCTAACTAGTCCTATGACAAGTATTATATTCCCTAACATGTTTAAATATGTTGCATAATCAGTTTAAGTGGCAAAACTTAGGTTACATATGCTTAAAATCCAATTATGCATGAAATAGTGGGACTTGGGACTTGAACTGTTTGCATGTTACGACGTTAAAATTCGCTTTGTACACTGAGATATACACTGAATACTACAAAAACACACACAAATCATGAAGTGCTGCCACAATACAGGGTAATAACTCGATCGCTGCTACGATTCAATGTCCGATCGATTAAACTATCCAATGGATGTTTAAGTGCTGCCCACATTAGGGTTTATGCTTTGTCATTCATCGTTAATTCGATGGATGTTTAAGTATCGCACTTTGTCATTCGTTGTGAGGGTTTAATCTCGTGAGTTATCGTAAATGTTGTATTAGTTACTAACCTAGTTGGTGTGCATTGTTATTTAAACTAGGTTATCAAGGCTAATCAGTAGGCTACACTCTATTCATATTAAATCTGCAATGTGAGTCATTCTCTTTTTATCAAAGTACTTTATAAATTCTTAAATGTTTTCAAAGTTATAATTACAGGGATTAAGTCTTTGTAGTCTCCATATTACAGCCGGTATGTGGGGTTTTGTATACACTACTTGATAATCGTCACCATTGGACAACGGGGCCAATGGGTGATATGACCATAGTCACAGAAATGAGTCGAGTGACAAATACCGATGGGTAATTGGTTGATATCAGGAAACATTGTAATCGCTCTTAATACTGTAAATTATAACAAACAGGTCGTTTTAGTAAAAAGAATGGTTCACCAGTATTTCCCGCTGACAAAAACCTTTTTCAAACATGTTTCAGGTGATCTATTGTGATTCAAGAAAAGTGCCGTGAAGCACTGCAAGCTTAAGGAAGTGGCAATATAAAATAAAGAAACATGTTTTTGTAAAAATAAAGATTTCTCCGTGAAATCATATTATTGTAAATTATCGGGGTTTATCCCGAATTGTGAAATAAAATAATCGGGAAATTGAAGTTTTAAAAAGATCCTGAAGAAATATTCCGCTGTTAACTCAATTAAATAAATACCATGGGATTTTCTGTCCCGCGGCTCCTGATCCGGGTAAAACTGGGTCGAGGGCCGTGACAGCTCAGGTCCAGTAAGCTAAGCTTCACCGATCTCATTCCAACAGATAGGTGAACGACATTTTCGACCATATAAAGCTTCGAATGGTGCCATATTAATGCTAGCATGATAACTATTGTTGTAAGAGAATTTGATCAACGGTAGATGAGAATCCCAATTACCACCAAAGTCTATCACGCATGCTCTAAGCATATCCTCCAATGTTTGTATCGTCCTCTCAGATTGTCCATCTGTTTGGGGATGATAAGCAGTGCTTAGATTTAGTTGAGTTCCCATAGCAGATTGCATGGTCTTCCAAAAATGAGATGAAAATCGAGCATCACGATCAGATATAATATCCAAAGGAACACCATGTCGAGACACAATCTCATCAACATAAATCTTTGCAAGTTTATCAGCAGATAGATCCTCGCGAATCGGTATAAAGTGTGCTGATTTTGTTAATCGATCGATAACAACCCAAATAGAATCGTGGCCTCTAGATGTACGCGGTAACTTAGTGATAAGATCCATTGCAATGTTCTCCCACTTCCAAACCGGTATCTCTGGTTGTACAAGCAAACCAGATGGTCGTTGATGTTCAGCCTTGACTTTGAGACAAGTTAGGCATTTCGATACATACAAAGCAACATCCTTTTTCATACCAGGCTACCAATACTGAGTACGAAGATCCTTGTACATTTTGTCAGCACCAGGATGGATAGAATATCGAGACTTATGAGATTCGTCCATCACTAAAGTGCGAAAATCATCTTGTTTCGGAATCCACAAACGATTCTTGAAATAGAGTAACCCATCATCCTTCGTTTCGAGTTTCGAGTTTAAGCTCTAGCTGATGTGGTAATTCCTTACCCATCAGGTTTCGTGAAACACAAGTACGTTGAGCTTGAGAGACACGAGATTGAATATCAAATAGAGTTTGAACAGAATTAAGCTTATCTCATTCCTTTCGACTTAGCACATCGGCTACGACATTCGCCTTACCAGGATGGTAGCGAATTTCGCAATCGTAATCGTTCAAGAGTTCAACCCAGCGTCGTTGCCTCATGTTCAGCTCCTTCTGATTGAGAATGTGTTGGAGACTTTTGTGGTCTGTGAAAACCACACATTTCGTGCCATAGAGATAGTGTCTCCAGATTTTGAGAGCAAAAACCACAGCTCCCAACTCAAGATCATGAGTCGTGTAGTTCTTCTCGTCAACTTTCAGCTGTCTTGACGCATATGCTATGACTTTGCCTCGTTGCATGAGAACACAACCAAGGCCTAGATTTGACGTGTCGCAATAGACAACAAAATCATCATTTCCATCGGGCAAAGATAAAACAGGAGCATCATAGAGTTTTTGTTTCAGTGTTTGAAACGCTTCTTCTTGTTTAGGTCCCCACTCAAAAGGCTTATTCTTCTGAGTCAAAGCAGTGAGTGGAACCACAATCTTCAAGAATTTCGAAATAAATCGTCGATAATAACCAGCAAGACCAAGAAAAGAACGAAATTCTGTGGGTGTCGTAGGTGTGTTCCAATCCTTGATTGCAACAATTTTGGAAGGATCCACGTGAATACCCTGCTCGTTAACTATATGACCCAAAAACTGAACTTCTTTGAGCCAAAATTCACACTTGGAGAACTTGGCAAAATGTTGTTCCTTCTTCAGGAGTTCCATTGTCAAACGAAGGTGTTGTTCGTGATCGGCTCGAGACTTCGAATAAGTGAGAATGTCGTCAATGAACACAATGATAAACTTGTCTAAATAAGGTTTACAGACCCTATTCATTAAATCCATGAAGATAGTTGGGGCATTCGTCAAACCAAAAGGCATGACAGTGAACTCGTAGTGACCATATCTCGTACGGAAAGCAGTTTTGGGAATATCTTCTTCGCGAACACGAAGCTGATGATACCCAGAACGTAGATCGATCTTGGAAAAACATGTAGCACCTTGCAGCTGATCAAAGAGATCATCAATTCATGGTAGGGGATATCGATTCTTGATGGTAAGCTTGTTAAGCTCACGATAATCGATACACATTCGAAATGATCCATCTTTCTTTTTCACAAACAGGACAGAAGCGCCCCATGGTGAATAACTTGGTCGGATGAATCCTTTGTCAGATAACTCTTGAAGCTGTTTCGATAACTCTTGCATCTCAGACGGTGCAAGATGATAAGGTGCTTTCGCAATCAGGTTGGCATTTGGTACAAGATCAATATGAAACTCGACTTGACGAACTGGAGGCAAACCAGGCAGTTCATCAGGAAATACCTCTGGGTAATCTCGAACAATCGAAATATCTTGAATACACTTGTTCTTGCCTTTCTCCTCGGTGACATGTTCCAGAAAAGCCACATATCCTTTTCGTAAATAACTTTGGGCTTTCGTACACGACATGAGTTTCAAACCACCAGATGGTTTCTCGCCACGAACTTCCAAGACTTCACCAGATGAAAGAGGAATGCGAACAATCTTATCGAAGCAAACCACCTCAGCATGATGTTTAGTTAACCAATCCATCCCTACGATAATGTCGAAACTCCCAAGTTGCATCGGTGTGAGGTCAATAGGAAAAAGATGGTTATCGAGGTTCAACTGACAATCACGAATAATAGAATCGAGTACGATCGGTTTACCAGTAGCAACTTCGACAGATAAGGGTTTCCTCAGTTTAGTTCTAGGTATCGCAAGCAAAGTCTCAAATGATAACGAAACAAAACTTCTATCGGCACCAGAATCGAAAAGAACAGATGCAGGTTGATTGTTAACAAGGAACGTACCATTAACAACCTCGTTGTCAGCCCTCGCCTCGTTGGAATTCAATTTGTACGCTCATCCACGAGCGGGATTGGCATTCACGTTTGCATTTGCGTTCACCAATCTTGGGCAGTTGTTGCGGAAATGACCCATTTCTCTGCAGTTATAACACGAACCAGGTGGGAATCTAGCAGCATTCCCCTGAACTGGAGCTTGATTCTGAACAGCTTGGTTCTGACCTAAACGACAAATGTTGGCCAAGTGCCCAAGTTTACCACAAGTAGTACACTGTTTACAAGCCTGCTGAGCAGCATGATGACCATTGCATCGAGTACAATGAGGTGCGGTACCAGCATATTGTTTCTTCGTAGGAGGTTGAGCCGGTGGGTTCTGAGCATTCTGGTTGGTGACAGCAAAATTCTGGGAAGCCTTGCGCTTCCTCGAACTCCTAGAAGACTCGCCTTTCTTATCCTTACCCTTACCCTTGTCTTGAGTGGCATCAGCTGACTGCTTCTTATCACCCTTGCGGGTCAGTTTACCTTTCCTGACCTGAGACTCAGTCAGGGTTGTAGCTAGTTCGATTGCCTGACGAACAGTGGTAGGGTTACTACCAGTCACAATATCTTGCACAGAATCGGGCAAACCATCGATATACCTCTCAATAGCTTTCTCCAACGCGGTAACCATAGTAGGACACAACAACCTGAGCTCCTCATAACAATCTGTATACGCACGGTGTTCTCCCCCATCTTGTTTCAAATCGTCAAATTCTCGTTCCAAAGCTCGAATCTCGTGACGGAGACAGACTTCTTTCATCATGAGAGCTCGAAGCTCTTCCCACGTTTGTGCCATCGCCACATCGGCACCCCTATCACGCATCACACCGTTCCACCATGTAAGAGCACGCTTCTCGAAAACACTGGATGCAAATTCAACCTTTCGCTCATTCGGACATTGTACATGTCTGAAGGTGCTTTCCAAACTCTCGAACCATTGTAGGAGCGCAGTTGCTCCTTGTGACCCAGAAAACTTCAAGGGTTTAGCCGAATTGAAATTCTTGAAACTACACTGAGCATTATTGTTGTTATTGTTGTTTGCTTGATTAATCTGAGTTACAAGGTTCAGAAGCACAACTACGATTTGCTGAGCGACAAGGGCTGCGATTGCAGCATCCTGTTCGGGATCACGTCTAGGTGGCATATTCTAAAAAGAACAAGGAAACATGAGAAACGAGTGAGATCGACAATTGGATAAACAAAATAGGTATTGAAAACATCGACAAAACACAAGGAAGGCGATCATTTGTTCGTTACCTCGAACAAACAAACGATACGCAGTGACTAATCAAAGTAAATGGGTCAATATAATGTATCGCGAAGTCATGCTTTAGCCTATAAGTGGACACTCATCCCAAGAGTTCCCAGGTAAGAGTCACTGGTCCGATTATGTGGATTTGTACGAACACTCTAGCCTTAGACAGAAAACACAGGATACAGGTATCCACCCTTCCAGATTGCACGTGTTCACATTATAAGACCCAAACTTTGATGAGACTTTGAAAACTTAGAGGGTTCAAAACCTTATAATAAATCATCTAAGAATAGATGATTGATTTTCAAATCGGATTTGTTATTGTTCTAGTTGTGGTTATCACCTAAAGATAGGTGACGATATTGTTTTAAAAATCTAAACGTAAGAAACTTGTGTTAGGGTCCTAGAAAAGTTATAGTCTAGGTCAAAGCATTACTAATAACCTAATTCCGTATAACCATTGGCTCTGATACCAACTCTTATGTCACACCCCGACCGCGTTAAAACAACGAAACCGCGGCGGAAACGTCGGGGAGTGGAGCAACAGAATTATTCTTTCACAACCATGGATTCAAAAGTTTCGTTTTATTAAAATATTAACATTAACATTGTCTTGAAATTAAGTTAAAACACAATCACATCATCTAACATTTGTTATTTAGTCACTAAGGCCTCGTCCAGTCCTAAGTGAGCATGCATCCTACTTGTAATCAACATCATTCGACACCACCTGAAACATATGTAAAAACAAAGTCAGCAAAGAAATGCCGGCGAGCACATAGGTTTTGTGTGAGTGTCAGATTCATGGCTCGTTTACATGTTGAAATAACTCGTACAATTTCGTTAATTGATAATAGAAACGTTGTTTTGTAAAATATTTGGATTGTAAATTGAATAACCAAGTCAAAACAGATTGGTTATAGTTTATAAAACCTTGATGCCATGAATCTTAACTCAAAACATTTGTTTAAGTAAACTACATCGTAAATCGTTCTCGTAATAAAACTCGTATGGTTTATATCATTTCGTAAACATCGTTTATGTGACATCGTTTAAAATCGTTCAAATCGTTTAACTCGTTCTCGTCATAAACAATTATTCATTTGTTTAAATCGTTCGAATTGTTCCAAATCGTTCAATCGTTCAAAATCGTTCTCGTTTTAATTGTGAAAACTACTTTTGGTCGTCTCGTTTATAACATTCAAACCTTCGTAACTCGTCCATCGTTCAACTCATATTAACAAACCACCAAAGGGTAAGTTAACAATTAACAGGTTCAGTCGTTACCCACATAACCCCCACACATAACCATGGGTGCAGTCCGATAACGGGATTTGTCAGATCCTATGGTACCATAACCTAATACTGGTCAGTTTGGCCAAAATTAATGAATGTCATTCGTTATGTAAATACGTCCAACAAGTTCGTTCACATTATCGAAATCTTTATTGTTTAATAAAAACTATAGTATTCGTTTTTGAAATCATTGTTAAAAGCATCGAAATCGTTTAACACATATGAATCACCCCAAAACAATTGAAAACAGTAAAATAGGGGAACTATGTACTCACATCGAAGTGCAAAGTATCCTTGATTAAATGAACTAGCAAAGCTCGAGTAAACCAAGGAATTCAAGTAGCACCTATTAATCGGATCGCTAGTTAATAAATCGACACCTAAATCGGAAGATCGGGTAGAATGAGGTTTCGTAAACCAAATGAGTATTGGAACTCATGTGATATGGTTTAACAAAGCCCACATTCTAAAATGGAACCTATCCTAAGTGCTTACGACCCGTTACGACCCATTAAGGTAGCTTATGCCACTTTAATGCGTCGTTCGCGTGAAAGCGCGTTCGAGACGCCTAACTAGTCCTATGACAAGTATTATATTCCCTAACATGTTTAAATATGTTGCATAATCAGTTTAAGTGGCAAAACTTAGGTTACATATGCTTAAAATCCAATTATACATGAAAAGGGCATTTTGGTCATTTTCCTAAGGCATATAAACTACCTATCATACAACTAATTAAACTAAGTGACCATAAGGTATAACCTCGGAAGGTTATTCCCTATACAACTATGGTCACAATATATGCTTGGTCGGATCCTAACGATCGATCAAACGGGTCGGGTTCAAAAGTCTAAGCGGTTGTTAAGACCGCTTATCTTACGACCCTATACAAGCAGTAGACTAAAAGTGACGAGTTAAACATGTTAAAACATGTTTAACTAAGTTGGAAAACAGGTTTGATATCGAAACAAAGTGTTTTGATACCCAAAGATAGTTTCGCTGCAAAATACGCATAAACACGTACTTTGACCGAAACTATGACTCCTCACTACGCCTAATCAACGTGGTAATCTGTAGGTATAGTCACAAGGGACTATAACCATCGTGATTACGCTCACGTTGCAAAGTTCGAACGAACTTTGTGTTGACCAAATCGTGGTCAAAGCAGAAAGTCAAACACTGTTTGACTTTCATGCTTGAAAAGCATAAACGAGCATGAAAAAAACTTACAAAAGGTCTAAGCAAGGAAGATTTTGATCTAAAATACTCAGGTATGAAGCTAAGGCTTCAACTTAGAGCAAATTCAGACCAAAAGTGTGAGAAATGAGTGAAACTCAAGTGGGTATTTATAGAATTTCAAGAACCGTTAGGATCGTTTCTCGTAATTCGGGCTTTAATCTAGACCTTACATGTGTTGCCCATTGTTTACAATACTAGGGGAACATCAAAACAATCAAATGGTATTGAAAATCAGTTATCAAAACCAGCTCAAATGACCAAGTTCAATGCTTCTGTCTGACAGTTGGTCGCGCCCCGCGTAAGAGCCATACAAGGCTTACGCGCCCCGCCTAGACAAGTTTGGCAGAATGACAGTTTTAGTCCCTGCAAGTCCAAAACTTGGATTTTGATGCGTTTTCAACACGTTTAAGCCCCGTTAACCCCATTTCAAGGCTCCACAATGAAGTTAAAGTATAGGGAACATGAAATATGCTCGAAAAGATCTCGGGTGTCGGTTCGTTTGGTCGTACGGTTGCGTTATTCGGTTAATTACGATGAAAACTCGAACGGACACGAAAACGATCCAAATTTCACGACGAATGGTATTTTTTGCATTCCAATCACTAAAATATAATATTTTAATGATTACAAAAATTTTTGGATGTCCGGATATGTTCAGAACGTAAGATATGTGCGAAGAGCTGGGTTGTATGAAACCCTTCTCCAGTAAGTCATCCAATTGAGTCCTGAGCTCTTTCATTTCTGTAGGCGCTAAACGGTAAGGAGCTCGTGCAATTGGTGCAAATCCTGGCAGAATGTCTATCCTGAATTCAACTTGCCTCTTAGGGGGTAATCCAGGTAACTCATCAGGAAAGACATCAGGGTATTCCGAAATGATTGGAATATCTTCAATCTTGGGTTTTGGTTCATCAATAGTCAGTTGTGCCATGTAAATGACACATCCGCTCATCAGACACTTCGATACTTTGAGAATAGACACATTGTTGGGTAAACCATATTGTGTATCTCCATAAATGGTGACTGACTCACCAGATGGGGTTTTGATGTTTACCAGTTTCTTATCGCATGCAATTTGGGCTTGGTTATGCGATAACCAATCCATGCCTAAAACTACATCAAACCCAGCCAATTTCATTGGCAAAAGGGATAGCGGGATAGAATGATTCTTAATGGATATAAAGCATCCATCAAGAAGAGTTGAAGCGGTTTCTAAGGTACCATCTGCTAGCTCTACCTCATATTTTATGTCTAGAGTTTTAATAGGCAGATTCAGTAATTTACTAAACTTATGGTCTACAAAAGACTTATCAGCACCTGAATCAAATAAAAATCTAGCATTAATATCATTAATGAGGAAGGTACCTGTTGTAACGTTGTCATCATTCAACGCCTCCCTTGCATTCATCTGAAAAACCCTAGCATTGGTTTTCTTTGCCTCATCAGGCTTCTTAGCATTTTTCGGGCAATTAGTCTTGATGTGCCTGATGTGCTTGAAGTAGTTCAAATAAATAAACTAAAATAAACCTAAATTTAGACTCAAGTAATAATAATCTAGACTCTCTAACTCGACTAAACTACTCACCAGCAAGTGTACCGGTCGACTCTAGTAAAGAAAAGCAAGTCCGGATGTCGAACCCACAAGGACTCTAATGAATTACGTTATCGACTTTATTTAGACTGCTACTGACACGACTTAACTATTTTTATGTTTTAAAGGGGGGTTTTACTAAAATCCTAAAATTGGAATTAAAATAAAACTAGACTATGACACGAACAAGAACTAAGATTTAATTCAAATGAGATTAACGACTACCTAGGCTTGAATCCAGTTTAACTAGGAATGGATTTCTAACGGTACTATTGTGGTATGGAACCGGGATCGTGAAGTACTAAACCCTAAGGTATTTCATGCTAAGACCTCCCGACCCTTCTCAGGAAGAAACCTCGGAAACCCTACAAGGCTGTTATGAACACCGATTGTTAGACTTCCTCTCAGTCCTCTAACGTCTCTAAAAGTTCCATAATACGACAATCTACCTCTTAGCGCGAAAGTCTAAGGCAATCCTAGATTCTAACTTGGTTTAATAGACACAGGTGCGATTAGGGAACTAAGACCGACTCCTCTCAAAACCTATCTTAGCTATATATCGTACCAAGACCTATTAACTAACTCGAGCCTCTCAGCGACAAGTTAAGCAGAATACTTAGTTCTAATTGTATTTTAATTACTGTTTCTAAGGCTATCGGCCGATTTACCCAAAGATCACCCGAACCCGCAAAGATACGAATAATCAACACAAATTCATTATGTGAAAGACATCCACCAAAATTTATGTGAAACAGCAAATAATCAACAATCAAATCTAAATACGCACACGCACCAAATTAAAGGTTCTAGAATTATTTACTTTCAAAGATCAATCCATAACCAAACAATAGAAAACCATTAAAAATCCAAACTTTATTAAACTATCATCTAACCTAGGTAGTAACGAAGGTTTTAGCATGAAAACATGATGTCTAAAATCAACAAAATAAGTTCAAAACAAGAATTCATCATTAAAGTGTCGAAAACAAGAAAATAACAAAAACCGGGAGATAAGACCCGAACAATCTTCTTTCCTATGCTCCGAGCTTCAACCGGGTGATTCTTACAAGCCAAAATACTCCGAAAACCGTAAAATCTGCTCTGAAAATCGCCTATGGGTTCTTGAGTTCGTAACTAGGGTTAATGATATTATCTTGAGTTTATATGGCAAACCCTAGCACTTAACGGATTAAACTCGAAATTTAACCCCGTCGCGTCGCGTGACGGGTAAGAGATGTTGAGGTCGCATGACGCGACCATGTAAAATTCCAGAAATCTTTTTTTCTTTGGTGGCGGGGCGCGACGGTGGAGGGGTATAGTTGTGGCGCGACACCACAGCTCTTTTTTCACAGTCTGCTTCGTAAAATTCCCAGCTTGCACATCTCAAAAACTTGAAAATATTTTCTATCTCTTTTAAGCTTGTTCTGGGACTTGGTGTTTCAGCATTGTAGCTCGTTTTCACTCAATTCTCAGCAATATTCAATACCAAGACCTGGAAAAACACAAACTTATCAATAGTATGCACATTCTAACTAAAACGGAACTAAAAAGTAACGAAAACTATACAAACTATACACAAATAAAGGATGTATTTTGCAGCACATCAAATATCCCCACACTTACTCTTTTTCCGTCCTCGAAAAAGAATTATGCAACGGAATCATAGATAAATAGTCACTTGGGTAAAAAATTATTTATATCTTATTAAAACCAAGGTTTGCATTAGTCGCGATTGCGAATATACTTGTCCCTTTAAACCCGAATCCAATCTCAAGCCCTTATCATGTGAATTTAATTTAAGTGCGGCCAGCCTACCTAGGGTCTCACACTATAATCCATAATCTACCTATTCCCACCTCAAGCTTATAGGACTAAAGGAACGATCACTGGACCAATTCCCAACCGTCTTATATCAAAACCAAGAGAGTTTACAATCAAATTTTTTTCTTTTTCCATTTTTTCTCTTTTCTTTCTCTTTTTTTTTCTTTTTCAATGAGCGTAGACGTTGCTTTCCCTAACCAAGAGGCAATCCGGGTGTAGAGTCGCTATCCCCAACTCGGATTACTTAGGTTTCGGTACTTTTTTCTTTTCTTTGCAAGATCGATTTCACACATCCTAGCGATAATCCGGTTGTAAAGTCACTATCCCCAACCCAGACTACATAGAAATGCGCTACTTTCATTCAGTTTCTAGCACATCATTTTATTTTTCTTTCACTATTTTTTTCCTCATGATCACAAACTCTAACGGTTTTAACTTATAACGGTGCCCCTTATACTATTATCGGCAGTTTCAATTTCCCATATTTCCCAGGCGAAAACCCACTAATAGACCGACAATTAAGGTGTATTAACTTAAAGGGACTTAAAACCAAACCGGGGCCTATCCACACATCCCTAACTAGCACAAGCTCGATTCATTATAATCTCATATTATTATTATTTGAACCCAAGCAAAAAATCATCTTTTCTATCATTTTCCGTTTTTTATTGCAAATTTCTCATTTCAAAGGACCTTTTTCTGATTTTTTCAATTTTTTTAGATTTTTTCAATTTTTAATTTTTTTTGTATTTTTCAATTTTAAGACTCGATTATTTACATGTATCCCATCCCCACACTTAAAGATTGCATTGTCCCTAATGCAAGAATGGAAATACGACTAAAAAAACTACCTAAACACTAGAAACGATAACTAACGACGAAATAATTAAATAAAATACAAAAGAATACAAGGGAAACGACTTAGCTGATATGTGAGACTGTCAAAGTGCCAGTCGTTTCCACATAAACCCTCCAATTCGATACGCGCTCAGCAAACGACTCCTAACCTCGGACACGCGAACGAAAGCGGCTAAACATCAACCTATCAATCAACATCACAAACTAGCAAAACATATCATATATATATGTATATATTTCAAAATATCAGCAGTTCAACCACATGCCAACCCAACCTTCCCAACCAACCTGTTTAACGTGTATCAATATCAGTACAGACCAACTAATGAGGATTAAAAACAACATAAAGTAAAAATCAAACAAAAGATATAGTCAGCTGCTGCTCCTGCATCCTCATGCCATCCCCACACTAGTCCTCATCACTATCCTCCTCCTGCCCAGCTGCACCAGCACTACTCTCACCGAATACACAGAATGGAGGATCCGGATCAAACCTCGCACCAGCACCAGCCGGGCCCTCCTGCCGCCTCGGCTGAAAGTAGTCTGGGATCCTCGTGCTGTGTGTAGTCATCATGTAACGAAGAGCATCATCCTGCCTCTCCTGACCCAACTGAATCACCTCAATCAGATGCTCCAACATGTCAAATCTCTGCACCACATAGCCAGAGAGTGACTGCAACGTGAGAGGCTCAGGTGGAGGCTGCCTCCTCGGATACTGACGTGCTGGTAGCTCGTGTCTCTGTGGTGGCCGCTGTCGGTGTGTGGGATCAATCTGAATCATTACATCCTTAGCTGGATGTCCATCCGGCGGCTGCACCTGCGGGCCCTGCCTGATCGGCTCTCAGCCGATAGGCTCCGTCCAAGACACTATACCTGCCTGCTGCAGCTCTTTCAAACCAAACGTCACCATCTTGGGCCCCTCGTGTAGAAATTCGGGGACATACTTGGTAAATACCCCCAAATTCTGTGCAATCTGAGTAATATAGGGGCCCATATCTAAACCAGCCCGAGGACCTCCTCGACGACCTCTACTAAACGAATCTGCTAAGACCGTAGCCAGATTCATCTCCCTGTTCTGTACCCTACACATGAGAATGAATAGCTCTATCCAATTCGCCTTGTTCTCCCCAGATTTCTGACCCACCGGTGTAGTAGACAAAATCTTCAACACATACCTGTAAATCGGGTTACGAACCGAAGTGATCAGGTTCGTAGTAGTGAATGGGTGGTCAGATATCGTCTTCCAAAAATTCCGCAGCTCAGTCGCACCAACACTATAATCCCTAACAGTCGAATAAGCACCCCTCAAACTAGTAACAAACTCCGGCCGCTTCACTTCCTCCTCAGTATAAAACCCCGACACTATGGCAAACCTCGCCATATTCATCTCATAAACCTGCCTACCTAAGCTGAACGACACCGCTGTGTCGTTATCAAACTTTCCCTCTTTATGCACCCATGTGCTATGAAATTCTTGTTAGGAAACTTTAATTGTAAGTATTGAAGAAAATCACAATCAACTGGATCTATGAAGAGATCACAGTCCTGAAGATCACGAACTAGAAAAAGAAGATCAGATGGGACAACTGGAATGCAAAGCATCTACTTCAAAGAATCACAAGTTGATCAAGAGCTGAATTGGATTATTAGAAAAGGTCACTTCTGATGGATCTGATGATATTTATGATGAAATATCATCAGTTTCTGACGATTCTGATGATCAGGATTTTTCTGATGATTTGTTCATCAGAATTTCTGATGAAGTGGTTTATCAGAATTCTGATGAAATACCCCACTTGTCTGAAATTGGCTCTGTCCTGCCACACTTACCTAAGCAAGTTGACATTAATTGATATCATGATGAAAAAGGCAACTTGAACGTTGGATTCAATGAATATGTCAATTGGGCACTTTTTGCAGGACTTATTGCATGAATAAACTATTGTTTATTCATGCACCCAGCCTTCTATAAATAGAAGGCTCAACAAGGAGAAGAAAAGTGAGTTTGAAGCTTATCATTCATACATACATCAAAACTCCATTGCCCTCTCACCCACAGAATTCAAGATTCATTTGTACTAGATAATAATCTTACAATCACCTTGTAAACCATTTTGTTTCAAAGTGATATAAACTTGATAATTCTGTAGGTCTTGTTTCTTGAAAGTCTGATTTCCATTTCCGCACATCTTTTTCACATCTACTGAAATCACTTGCCATATTACGTGAAAAGAAGTTGTTTTAAGGCCATACTGGGTCCAACAATTGGTATCAGAGCAGATTGAATAAACTATTTTCAAACGATCAATCGCTCATCTTCTTTTCACTAAATATGGCCAGCTTTCAATCCTGGAATAATGCTTTTAACATTGGTTCTATGTCCAAACCTCCGACTCTGGTCAGAGAGGAATACCCCCAATGGAAAATCAGGATGGTCAATTTCCTTAATGGTCATGACCGAGCTCTGTTTCAATCCATTGAAAGGGGTCCACATACACCAATGACAGATATACCTGCTATTCCAACAACTGACCAATCACCTGCTATCCCTACCTCCCGCGCTCCCAAAAGTGAAATAAACTGGAGCGCGAAAGACAAGGAACGGGTGGCTGGGGATGAAAGGGCAAAGGCACTTTTAATAATGGCCATCCCCAATGACATATTTTCACAAGTTGATGCATGTGCATCAGCTAAGGAAATATGGGACCAGTTGGAAAATCTTTGTGAATGAGGAGAAAGGATGAGAAGAAACAAGAGAACAAACAATGTCTCATCTTATGAAAGGTTTAAAAGTTTACCAAATGAAAGGTTAAATGATACATATCAAAGATTTAAAAAACTTTTAAACGAGCTAAAGAAATTTGGAATAACAAAGTCAAATGATGAAAGAAACATAAAATTTCTTGATGCCCTTCCTAGAGAATGGAGAAGTCTAACCATGACTTTATCATCAACCTTAGAACTAGGAAACATGAGTCTTCATGACTTATACAGCATCTTGATCCATAGAGAGGAAGAAATATTTGAAGAAACCATTCAAAGAGGGGGATCTTTAGCTCTTATCTCAAACTCACAAAGATCAACAACAACCAATGATCCACAACCATCAAACAGCCAAAATCTTGAAACTTCTGATGCATCATCAGACTTTTCAGCTTTTGCTGAAGCAATAGCACTGCTCACCAAAACATTTGAGCAGAGGTTGAGGGGAGGTAGCCAGAGATACCAGAGAAGTGACAGAGGAAGGATGGATGGATGGAAGATCTAAAGAAGAGATTAGATCTAAGGATAAAGGGAAGGCTGAAGTTGTGTGTTACAAGTGTAAACAGAGAGGTCATTATGCATCAGAATGCAAGACCAAAAAGCTGAAGGATGTTGCATATTATGAGAAAAAGCTTGAAGAAGCAAAGAAACAGCAACAAGTAAGCTTAATTGCTGGAACAGATACATGGTTATCTGATGATTCTTCTGAAGATGAAGAAGAAGAATTGGCAAATTTCTGCCTCGTGGCACTCTCTAAAGGTCTACCAGAAACTTCAGAACAAAAGGTAAATTTAGACAATCTTGATCTTGAACACAAGCTAAACAAGCTCATGTCAGATTTTCTAAATCTGCAAGAAAAACATCAATCAGATATTAGAAAATCCGATGAGTTACAAAGGACTTTGAATAAAATCATTCTTGAAAACCAACTTCTTATAGAGGATAGTCTAGATCAAAGAGCAAAAATTGAGTTTTATGAAAATGAAAGAAAAGATCTTTACAAGAAAATCAATGACAAAGAAATCAATGTAAGAGGTTTTCAACAGGCCAAAGAGTTCATAAATTTTATTGAGTCCACACCAAAGAACAAAGGAGAGGGTTTAGGTTATACAAGTTCTACAAGATCAAATAGAAATAAACCCACTATCTTTGTAAAAGCAACTCATCAGAATTCTGATAAATTTACATCAGAATCTGAATCTGAATCTTGCAAAACAACATGTTCTGAATATTCTTTTGATAAACCAAACTTCAAAACAAACAATAGTGAATGCAGTCAAAAATCTATAAAAACTCCAGAAGCAGTTCACTCATCTTTTCAAAATCATCCACTCATTTCATCAAAAGAGGAAATATCAGAAAAATCTGATAACTCTTGTATGTGTGTTGACATACTGAAGCTTGTTCAACACCATCTTCAAAAGAAAACTGTAAAATCTGTTAATGGCTCAGCATATAACAGAGTTTCTGATGAAAAATCAAGAAGAAGAAGAAAGAAAGTGATTAATATTCCATCAGAAATAGTACCCAAGCATGCCTGGGTACCAAAAACCCTCTAATCATTTCATTTCAGGACCATCATGTGCAGCAGATCTGGTACTGCGACTCAGGAAGCTCCAAGCACATGACTGGGGACAGGAGCTTACTCATCAACTTTGTTTCAAGGCTAGGTAGAATGGTAAACTTTGGAAATGGAGTGAAAGGAAGGATCATGGGATATGGATGCATAAAGTATAGATGTCTAACCATAGAGAAAGTAGCCTATGTTGAAGGCTTAAAGTATAACTTGCTGAGCTGTGGTCAATTCTGTGACAAAGGTTTTCAGGTAACCTTTTTACCAGAAAAATGCTTGCTAATAGGTATAGATGATAATAAAATCTATTTAAGTGGGAAAAGAATAAGAAAATCAATTTACTATTTTGACTTCAAAGAAGAAAGTGAACATCCAAAACTATGTTTATTTTCAAAAATCAACAAAGGTAGTAGTTGGTTATGGCACAAAAGGCTTGCCCACTTAAATTTCAAAAACCTAAGTAAACTAGCAAGCAAATGTCTGGTAAAAGGATTACCTTTAATATCCTCAAAGAAGGATAAAATTTGTGAAGCATGTGAGATGGGTAAATCCAAGAGAAGCTCATATAAATCAATTTCTGAGTCTTCTACTTCACAAAATTTAGAACTTTTACACATGGATTTGTGTGGACCCATAAGTACAGAAAGTTTTTCTGGAAAGAAATACATACTAGTAATAGTAGATGACTTTTCCAGGTACACATGGGTAGAATTTTTGAGAAAGAAAAGTGAAACTCCTGATCTGATCATTAATTTTATCAAGAAAATTGAAAATCTGTTAAAACTAACAGTCAGAAGGATCAGATCAGACAATGGAACAGAGTTTAAGAATTCAAAAATTGAGAATTTTCTGATAAGCAAAGGAATTTCTCATGATTTTTCTGCTCCCAGAACACCTCAACGGAATGGGGTGGTTGAAAGAAGGAATAGGACCTTGGTAGAAGCTGCCAGAACCATGCTTGCTTATGCTAAATTGCCCACTCACTTTTGGGCAGAAGCTATAGCAAATGCATGTTTTACACAAAACATATCCATAATCAACAAAAGGCACAACAAAACACCTTACAACATTATAAATGGAAGAATTCCAAGCATAAAATTTTTGCATACATTTGGTTGTAGATGCTTTGTTTTCAATGATTTTGAAAGCCTTGAAAAATTTGACAGAAAAGCAGAAAAAGGTATTTTTCTTGGTTACTCTTTGTCATCAAAAGCATATAGAATTTTTATTCTCAATACAAGGACAATCAGAGAAAGTCTGTATGTCTCATTTGATGACTCACCAGAAACAGAGGTTTCTGATGAATACATGAAAGAAATAAATTTTTCTGATAAACAAGAAAAGTATGAACATCTCTTTGAAATGATAAATGAAGATTTCCTAGAACATGATAATTTTTTCAAAAACAAATCAAAAGATCCATCATGTACTAACTCTGCAGAACAAAGGTGTAGTACATCAGAACCTCAGAATTCTGATATCTTACACACAATTGAAGCACCTGCTCAGGGGGAAACTTCAAATCCATCAGAACTAACAACTTTTCACAACAAGTTAAGATGGATCAAAGGACATGTTCATTCTGACATCATAGGCATTCCTGCAGATGGTGTCAGAACAAGATCTGCCACTGCACATGAGTGTGCATTTTCTGGGTTCTTAAGCAAGGTAGAACCCAAATCTGTCAAAGAAGCTCTAAGTAACCCAGACTGGATTCAGGCAATGCAAAAAGAGCTTGATCCGTTTGAAAGAAGCAAGGTATGGGATCTGGTACCCAAGCCAAAAGACAAATCTGTCATTGGTTCAAAATGGGTATTCAGGAATAAATCTGATGAGAATGGCATAATCACAAGGAACAAAGCAAGGTTAGTGGTCAAGGGTTACTGTCAGCAAGAAGGTATTGATTATGACGAAACTTTTGCACCAGTAGCTAGGTTAGAAGCTGTAAGAATTTTTCTTGCTTATGCTGCATCCAAGGATTTAATAGTTTATCAAATGGATGTAAAATCAGCTTTTCTCAATGGTAAAATTGAGGAAGAAGTTTATGTGCATCAACCAGAAGGCTTTGTTGATCCAAATTTTCAAAATCATGTTTATAGATTAAACAAAGCCTTGTATAGGTTGAAGCAAGCTCCTAGAGCCTGGTATGAAACTTTATCAAACTTCTTACTCAATTCTGGGTTTACCAAAGGAACTATTGACACCACTCTTTTTCTCAAAACACACAAAGGTCATACTTTGCTGGTCCAGATATATGTTGATGACATTATATTTGGATCAACTAATGAAAAATTTTGTGACAAATTTCAAAAATTGATGACCAGCCACTTTGAAATGAGTATGATGGGTGAGTTAACCTTTTTCTTAGGGTTACAGGTAAAACAAAGAATTGATGGAATATTTTTTAGTCAATCAAAATATGTGAAAACAATTCTACAAAAATACTCACTTGAAAACTGCTCTGTTTCAAAAACTCCCATGGCAACAGGGAACAAGTTAGATTCTGATAAGGATGGTATAAGTGTTGATATTAAAACCTATAGAGGAATGATAGGATCACTGCTTTATTTAACTACAAGCAGACCAGATATCATGTTTGCAACATGCTTTCTGGCCAGATATCAATGTGATCCCAAAGAATCCCATCTAAAAGCTGTAAAAAGGGTTTTCAAATATCTCAAAGGCACATCAAAACTTGGTCTCTGGTATCCTAAGGATACAAACCTTGAATTAATTGCATTCACAGATGCAGATTATGCAGGGTGCAAAATTGACAGGAAAAGCACATCTGGTGCCTGTCAACTCTTGGGAGAAAAATTGGTTTGTTGGGCAAGCAAGAAACAAAACTGTGTTGCCACATCAACAGCAGAATCAGAATATGTAGCAGCAGCAAGTTGCTGTTCACAAGTGCTGTGGATGCAAACTCAACTGAAAGATTATGGAGTAACTCTGACAAAAATTCCAATTCTATGTGACTCAAAGAGTGCTATTGCAATAACAGAAAATCCAGTTCATCACTCAAGAACCAAACACATAGATGTCAGATACCACTTCATAGAAAATCATGTGGAAAAAGGTAACAATGAAATGTATTTTGTTCCAACTGAAAATCAAATTGCTGATATATTTACAAAACCTCTTGATGAAAAGAGACACAATTTTTTGATCAGCAAACTAGGCATGGTTAATCTAAATGATGAAGATTTTTCAGAAAACACAATGACACAAATTGAAAACCAACTTGTTGAACATCAAAGTTCTGATATTCATAGAACAAATCAACTAGCTTCTGATGAAACAATCCATCAAACTGATGGAACATCAGAAAATCTGATGAATCATCAATAAATGACAATTTATCAGATAATCTGAAGAAATATCAGAATATCTGGTGAAAACACCAGAAGTTCTGATATAAAATCAGAAACTAGGTTGAAACATCAGAATAATTTGTAATTTTTTTTCATCCTCATGCATATCCCACATATTGTATTTACTCTCTTTTGTGTATTTTTGGTTTTTGTATTTTTTTAATTAAAAAAAACAAAAAGGGGGAAAAGGAACATGCATACTGATGAAATTCCATACAGCTGTGATAATCAAACGTCACAATTTTTTTTTCAGATTATTGAATTTCATTTTTTTTCTGCAAATGCATGCAACGTCATTTTTTCATAAGAAACTTAAGTGACACGTAGGCACTAGAATCATTAGGAGCTATGAAAGTAGCCGCCTAGTCATTAAATGCTTACTCACACATGGGGCTTAGTAGACTGTCACATTCACTGTTACATTCACTGCAACAGATATCGTCTTAATTGAAGAGAAAAGGGTTGGCTGTTAACATCACTTTCATCTATAAATATTAACAACCTGAAAAGAACTTTTTTCACAAAAATCATCTCTTCAAAAGCCCTTCGACAGAATTTTTCTTATCTAAAAATGGGTCACCCAAAATTGATGAAAGCCACTCAATTCCCTCTCCCATTTCACAGACTTCATAATCTTAGATTAAGATCCAACTTGGAAGGACCTGCATGGGAGGACTGCAGGTTTGTGTACAATATGATCATGCGAAGTCCTTTGGGCTTTGCTGTATCATCACATGTCACTATTTATCCAAAACTTCTTCAAGAGTTCTGGTGGAACTCTTTAATCATTTTTAGTGGTACTTCCATGTGGATTGAGAGTGAGGTTATGGGGGTAAAAATTACCCTAAATGAGGAAACAATCAGAAATGTCCTCAAACTGGGTAATGATCATGAAACCCAATTTCTGGATAAGGCAGATGTGCAACAAACCCTGACTGAAATGGGCTATCATACACTCAACTCGTCAAGGGCTGTTAGCAAATCTGGTTTTATACCACCTTTCCAGTTTTTGGTAACACAGCTAAGTGTCTGCTTCTCCAAAAAGATTGGACACTTCAACGAGCTGTCTCATAAGATGATGGAAGTGGTTCATGCTGTTGTACAGGAAAAACCTTACAACTATGCTAAGTTTCTCATGGGAGACCTAGAAGCAAACATCCACGACCGTCAACCCTTTCTAATCTACCCTCGATTCGTAACCATGGTGATCACAAGTCAGCTGGACTTTGGAGGAGTGAGAAGCTGCTATCCAAGGGCCATGCTGGTACTTCAAGAAAACATTAGTTAAGCCACCCTGACGCCATCAACGAATCACACCGGTCGAATAACCAGTCTTTGGTTATATGTGAAGTGCATGTACAACGTATTGGAGGAGGAAGAGGAGTAGTTGTTTGTTTTTTTTGTGTGTTTTATATTTCCTTTATTTATATCATATCTGCTTTTATTTCTTTTCATTCAAATTTTTTTTGAGTCAATAGATCTAGGGGGAACTAACACAACATGTCTGATAAAAACAAAGAAAATCTAGTGTTTATTCAGAAAACTCATTATGCGACATAAATCTGATTATTCACCAGAAACAGAGGTTTAAATTAACCAGAAAATCTGACAATGAATCAGAAAATCAAATTTTTTATCAGAAAGATTTCTTAAAATCCAGGAAGTTTGACTAATCATCAGAAAAACAATGCTTTTAACCAGATTCAAAGAAACTTATGACCATCCAAAATTTTCTTGAAATAAGTTTCTTTCAAATTTTTTTTTCTGAGGACTGAAACAAGCTATATGAAAAATACTTCCTGTATATCAGAACAAAGGTGTGGAGGTCAGAACTGCAAGACTGCAATGTAAGTAAAAATCTCGGAACTCTACTTATTCCCTCTCATCTAAAAAAAAAAAACTGAAGATTCATTCTCTGTCTATGAATCAAATGAATTCTGATGATATATAAAGAAGATACAACTCTCAAAAGTTTCATTCAAAATTTTCTGATATATATCATCAAGAGGAAAACCTGGGAAGACACACAAACTCGGAAAAGGTTTCTATTAGACCTTTTAAACCAAAAGGGTCCCACATAGAGAAAAGGTGCAAGTTGGACAATAGTGCTTATCTGCAAAATCATTGGAGTCTCTAAGTCTCTTTAAAAGATTTACATTAAATTAGAGATAAACCAAAGGTTTTTCAAAAACGGTTGTTTCCTTAAAGGATTAAAACATCATAAAGGTGTCATTAATCACCTTGAACACAAACAACCCACGACAAACACTCAAAAATCTCTGTCTGTACACACTATAAATACCTCATTCAAAAACAGAGTCTTCCATCTTCTACCTTCAAATTCGAAACCCTAGAACCCTTCTCCAAGACAATAACCAAAACTCTCAATGGCAGCTATCAACATCAACATACCACCAACAGAACACTCTGTTCCCTTCATCACTAAAGCTGAATTTCTTCCATTAAAGAGCAACAATAAAGCAATGAATGATAACATCGAAGAGTATGATATGAAGTGTCAAATTCTCATTGAATTTCTAACCAGATGCCCTATAGCTCAAGCTCTTACAAAGACCAGAGAGGTACCACAAGAACTCATACAACAAGTTGTAAAAACTCTCAAAATCTCAAGTCAAACTGAGCTAACAGCACTTGTATGGGGAAATATCTTTATTAAAATTTCACCAGAAAAGATAAGGGAATGTTTGGAACTACCCTTAAATCAGAGCTATGAAGAAGCACCAGAAAAGGAAGATATGTTCTCAGAACTTGATGCTGTAATGGGTTACAAAACAAAGATTTCAAAAATCAATGAATTCAAGAGAAACAAGCTACCTGCCTTCTGGCAAGTTTTAATGGAAATTCTGAACAAATGTCTATCTTCAAAGATTGGAGGTACAGATCAGATAAATATGAACATTCTAACAATCATGTTCAGTCTCATTAATGGATTGAACATTGATTTTGGAGCAGAAATATTTATTCTGATCAGAAGATCAATTCTGACAAACAATGGGAGGATAGATTCACATCTACCCTTTCCCAGATTTCTGTCAATCATAATTTCTGATGCCTTTTCTGAAAGGAACATAGAAATTCCAGCATCAGAAAATATGTGGAAAATAGAAACTATGAGACCTTGGACTGCCATAGGATCTTGGAAATCAGATTATGATGTGCCTGCTCTATCAGAAAGAATGATGAATCTGATACCAGAAGAATCACCATACAGAGCAGAATATCTAAAGATGTTGAATAAAAGGCCAGAGAACAGAGGAGTTTTTGAAAATGTGTCCCCTATGGAGCATGATGCACAGGAGTCAAGCACACCAAGAATGGAACAGAAGGGTGAATCTGATCCTCATCCAGCTGATGAAGATGTAAATATGAGTCCTGTGGCAGAAGAACATCATACTGAAATCTCACATATGGGAGAAACAGGTGCACAACACTCCAAATTAAATATATTTCATTTTTCTGAGAGTGATTCTGATGAATCAATTCAAGGGAAACATGAAATTTTACTTAGAGTCACTATTTCTCCAAAACAAGATGTGAGTAAAACCAAAGACCCATTTTCTGAATCAGATTCTGAGGAGGAAAATGTGGTGGCAATAGGTGGAGATCAGCCTGCTGATCAAGGAAACCTGGATGAGAAAACTAAGAGTTTCTCAACAACTCATGGAGAACCTGAAAAGGTTCAAGGATATGAGGAAATCCAGAACTTGAATATGTTTCAATTTTCTGGTGAGGATATAGGGAATTTGGAATCTACAAACCCTCTTAACCTTAGAACAGCAGAGAATGTGTTTTCTGCTGGTGTTAGAAGGGAAACATCAGTTGTTTCTCCTATCTCCCAAGGACATCAATCAATGTCCCCTAAACAACTTCACAAAGAACTTGAAGACACAACTGTTACTATGAAAACAACAACAGAAGAAAAACTTGATCTGATACTAGAAGAAATCAGAAATCAAAAGTCAGATATCAAGGTTTTGTCAGAAACTGTCAAAGCTGTGCAGAAGCAAACAAAAGACAATGCTGCAGCCCTTAACAAATTGCAAAAGTCATCAGAAAACAAAGAGAGCTCATCAGAAATTGAGAAGGCTCTCAAGGAACTGCATGATATCAAGAAAAAGATGGCTGAGGTTGCAACTACAGGAGAAATCTCAAGTTCAGGAAAGCTTCTTGAAGAAATACAGTTCCTCAGAGCTAACAACACCAGCATGGCTGAGGCTTTTGAGAAACTGTTGATGGAATTAGCTGCATAAAGAAATCAAGAAAACCAGGAGTTTCAGAAAATGAAGAAACAAGAAGAAACAAATACTCAAGCTCTCACTAATGTTCATCTGTTAGTAAAGAGATTACAGTATAATATTGCCAGACTAGCAAATGTTGATCTTCATGAACTGAAAGCCCCAATTCCACAAGAAAGACAAGCAAGGAGATCAGAAACTCCTCAACAACAACCAGAAACCATTTAAACAAGGTCAAACCAAACAAACAGAAACTACAACAGCTTAAAAACAGAAGCAACCCATGGGTCCATCTCCAGATAAACAAAAGCCACTCATGGGTCCTCCGCCAAATGTCCCAAAGCCAGACACATCAAGGGTACAGCAGAAAGATCATATTCCAGTTCAGTCATCTTCCACAGTCATCACAGGAGAAACCGAGTTAAGTATAAGGATGGATGCAAAAGAGAAGAGAAGAATGGAACTTGAAGTAACTTCCTCAAAAAGGCCAAGAAAAGAAATGATAGAAGATTCAGAAGGGAACATTAGAGAAATGGATGTGCTAACAGGTGATTTACACACTATTATGTACCCTAAAGAACATCTAAAGCATTACTATTGGAAAGGTCCAGAAGACAACCCAAAGAGACCTCTCTCTCCATTAAGTAAAGGTATTGTTGAAAACAGAAACAACGGAGGTTGGTAATCCTACACAAGAACATGACCAATCCAATAGTATCAGTTGAAAGAATTGACACTATGACCACTGGAGGAGGTATCTTAGGTACTGAAGCACAAAACAAGTATACCCTAATCAGAAAAGATAACAGTGAACAAAAGGTTACTGATGCAGACCTGGATGATGATATTCACCCATTGGGAATAGTCAAAATGAAGAATATCATTGATGAAATGAAAGGTAATTCAGTTGTAGTCAGAAGAGCCCTTGAAAGTCTCAAAAGTACAGGAGCAAAGTTATACAAAAGAGCTGCACTGGCAGACTTTAATCTATGTATCAATTTTGAGTACAGCAACAAGGTGCTAATACCACCTCCGAACACTTCAATTCCAGCTGAAATTCCTTCTAAACTCGTAAGAACCGGAGCAATCTTTGATCAACCAGAAATGAGTGTAGTCTTCAAAGATGCTAATGAAGAGAAAGCTCTGTTCAGAATCAGTGATATATGCAGGTATTCAAATCAAACTCTAAAATATATAAGGAACTGCATGAATGATAAACAAGAGTAGCTCAAAAAGAAGGGAAAGAACAATGAACAGCTGAGAAAAACAATTGAAGAGTGCATTGAAAATTGGATGGAAGCAAGAGGATGGTATAAAGAAATGTACAAAGAAACTCAAAAGGCAATAGACCACAAGAAAAGGCTGAAGCCAGGAGACAAATACAGAAGTGGAGTGAAGATCAATTAAAGATTTAATGAGATTAAAATTCCTGTTTTTGAACAATATTTTATTTTTGTCTGACTTATGGTTGGTTTGACTATGTTCTATGTTTCTGAACTTAGTTGTTTTTTAATTTATCTTTCAAGGAAAGTTGTTTATGTTAGATATAGAGGTAGTTCATTTTCTTACAATACTTAGGGGGAAACTGTTAGGAAACTTTATTTGTAAGTATTAAAGAAAATCACAATCAACTGGATCTATGAAGAGATCGCAGTCCTGAAGATCACGAACTAGAAAAAGAAGATCAGATGGGACAACTGGAATGCAAAGCATCTAATTCAAAGAATCACAAGTTGATCAAGAGCTGAATTGGATTATCAGAAAAGGTCACTTCTGATGTATCTGATGATATTTCTGATGAAATATCATCAGTTTCTGACGATTCTGATGATCAGGATTTTTCTGATGATTTGTTCATCAGAATTTCTGATGAAGTGGTTTATCAGAATTCTGATGAAATAGCCCACTTGTCTGAAATTGGCTCTGTCCTGCCACACTTACCGAAGCAAGTTGACATTAATTGATATCATGATGAAAAAGGCAACTTGAACGTTGGATTCAATGAATATGTCAATTGGTCACTTTTTGCAGGACTTATTGCATGAATAAACTATTGTTTATTCATGCACCCAGCCTTCTATAAATAGAAGGCTCAACCAGGAGAAGCAAAGTGAGTTTGAAGCTTATCATTCAAACATACATCAAAACTCCATTGCCCTCTCACCCACAGAATTCAAGATTCATTTGTACTAGATAATAATCTTACAATCACCTTGTAAACCATTTTGTTTCAAAGTGATATAAACTTGATAATTCTGTAGGTCTTGTTTCTTGAAAGTCTGATTTTCATTTCCGCACATTTTTTTTCACATCTACTGAAATCACTTGCCATATTACGTAAAAAGAAGTTGTTTTAAGGCCATACTGGGTCCAACAATTCTAGCACCAACTCCTCATACTGCGGCTGTATACACTCCATCGCATTTGTCAACTTCAGACCCAAAAGGTCCAACACCTCCTGCTTCGAGCCTATTTCACTCAACCACAACCACTTTATAACCCTGTGCTGAAGGAAATCAGTTTTCTTCAGTTATCATACTTGTTCCATTCTGGTGTACTCAGCTCAAACGTCAATATCGGGTGATCAGCTCTATGAGTTTTCCTATCCGGAATAAAATTATAAGAACTTTGATACTCGGTCTTTCTCAACTTAGGATCATCGGCAGCTATCTGAATGATCGGTGTCTCCTGTGGGACCGGGTCTTGCTGGGGTGGATCCTGTTGCGGTGCTGACTGACCCGCACCTGTTTTTCTAGACCTGCCTCGGCGCGAATTGCTCGCCCTGTCTACAAAACAGATATAATCAAGACAAAACAAGCAGACAATCAGTAATCACAAACTATTTTTGGTATTTTTAATTTTATAATTTTTTTGAATTTTTTTTCCGAATTTTTTATATTTTTTTGGATTTTTATAAATTTTTTCGAAAAAGATAGAATAGCCGTATAGCATTTCATTCGTGGCTAATTCTGAAACAAACGGGTTACCTTTTACAATTGTTAAGTGATAGTTAAACTCGCCCGAATGGAGATTGAGTAAGGGCAAGCTTAAATCACTTGTACGTGCAAGTAAACCCAAAAATAACTAACTACGACTCAAACTATACTAAAACTAACTAAAACGACACAAAGTCACTAACTAGACTCAATGTATACTACCCCCCTCGGCACTTTTAATTGTCTGCAATTAAAACGTAGTGCCTAACAATGACATTGAAGTCCAATCCTCGCTTAAAAATCAGCCATTTAGTAGTTTTTAAAACAAATTTAGAGTCGAAAAATTCCGCCTAGTTAAAGGAGGATTTTTACCGTTGCAAAAATTTAGTTTTAATGCGCAAGATCGGAACTTTAATCGTCAATGTCCCCAAACCATTTAATCATCAAGCAAATTCATTCACCATCCCAAGCCGACAAACATATACTCATATCAAACCACAAACCAAACTAACATTGAGTCGCCACTAAGCAAAGGTTAAAACTTTAATGTCGAAGCAATGAAACAGGTCAAAAATGGCTTGTAAATCTGAATTAAAACTCAAACATTACCCAACCGCATCCCCACACTCAATGTTAGTTAACCTTGGCCTCAAGTCCCAACCAAAACCTTCCGCAACCATATGCTATGCTGAAAAACCCGAACCATATCCGACCCGCAACCCAAACAATAATACTAGCATATCTCAATTTGCGACTAAATCAACAAAATGACACTAAACTGATCCACAACGAGCCGAAAGGGGCAACCACCAAATGCACTAACACACGGCATACCCTAACAACTCGAAACCAACTGAGTAGACCTAAACACAGACACGACCCACTGAGTGTCACTGGACTCGCAATCGAGCCGACAAAAAATGACCCGACAAAGCAACCATAACCTAAAACTAAAACACACTAGACAAAGACTCGAGATAACCTAAAAAATATGAGTAATAATTCAGAGAGATCGTACCTGAGTAGCTGATATTGTGCAAGAAGAAAGTTAAACTTTTTTCGTGTATGGTATGGTCCCAAATCTAAGATGTTCCAGCGGATGAATAGTGACAATATTTGGTGGGTTTTGTGCGGGGATGAATTCCGGCCACTTAGGAAGTAAAATGGAGGAATTTGGTGGTTTAATGGTGGAGTTATGGATGTTTTTAGGGTTGTCGGCGATGGGAAGAGGGAGATAAGGGTTTTGGGTTTCGTTTGGGGGTAGCAGGTGAGAAAAGGTCTTTTATGCGACCTTTTATGTAGTCACGCGATGCCAAGAGAAAAGGAATTAGCCGTGGCGTAGCGCCACAGCTTGGTTCAAATATAGGGGGTCAGATTATTGGTGTTCAAAATGGTTTTTGTTGACCCTAGGGGTGGCGCTGCGCCACAGATTTAGAGTTTTATGGTGGCGCGACGCGACGGCGTCTTTTTGGCAGTAGGTTGTGCAATTTTTCAAGTTTCATGACTTAGAAAAATTTCTAAGTGTTACTAAACCTTCCCCAAACCATCCCAAATTTTTTCTAAGTGCTGGGACTTACCTAGAATGTCGTTTTCTTCGCAAATTCAGCTCTTCAATGGTACGTTTCCTGCAAAATTTCTCAAACACACAAAACACAAACACGAAAAACTACGAGAAATACGAAAAAACAAGAAATTTACAAACGATACATACTCTACAAACGAAGATTTTCTCAACTCAATGTTCGGTGAAGGTAGGTGGGTCCTCTAGAGGAATTTCTTCCTCCTCGGTAGTATCAATGGGACCTCCCAAGTAGTGTTTCAATCGATGACCATTTACCTTCTACACACCTTTATCAACTTTGTCATACAACTCGACGGTACCGTATGGAAACACCTCCTTTACCACATACGGTCTGGTCCATCTCGATTTCAACTTCCCCGCTATCAATTTCAATCTTGAATTGAATAAGAGCACTTTATCACCTACCTTAAACTCCTTCAACCTGCGCAACCTCCTATCATGCAACGCCTTAGTCTTTTCCTTGATACTCCAAGATCGTTCATAGGCGACATCCCTCAGAGCCTCTAATTCATGGATTTGGAAGAACCTCCTTCTTACGGCTTCGGTAAGGTCAAGGTTAACAGTCTTCAATGCCCACAAAGCTCTATGCTCTAACTCCACCGGAAGATGGTACGCTTTGCCATACACAATCATAAAGGGCGTGGTTCCTAACGGTGTTTTGTAAGCGGTGCAGAATGCCCATAATGCGTCGTCGAGCTTTTCCGACCAATCCTTTCTACTTTTTCCTACCGTTTTTTCTAGGATTCTCTTCACCCCTCGATTTGCATTCTCTACTTGGCCACTAGTTTGCAGGTGGTATGTGGTAGAAAGACGGTGAGTGACACCGTAGCGCGCAAGTGCCTTTTCCATGGCGGAATTGCAAAAGTGCGTACCACGGTCACTTATGATAGCTTTAGGAACTCCGAAACGTGTGAATAACTTCTTAAGAAATCTCACCACCACTCGGGCATCATTAGTGGGCAAAGCTTGAGCTTCCACCCACTTTGAGACATAGTCAATGGCCACGAGGATGTACCTATTCCCACACGATGAGGGGAAAGGTCCCATGAAATCAATACCCCAAACGTCAAAGACTTCAAGAACTTGAATGGGATTTTGGGGCATTTCATCCTTGGATGAGATGTTGCCGGTACGTTGGCAACGGTCACATGTCCTAACAAAATCTATGGCATCTCTAACTACCGTTGGCCAATAGAAGCCACTATCAAAAACCTTTTGTGCAGTCACATTTGGCCCGTGATGGCCTCCCGTTAAACCCTCGTGCACATGTCTAAGGATGTCCATCTCATCCTCTTTTGAAACACATCTCCTAAGCACTCGATCACCACCTATCCTAAAAAGGTACGGGTCATCCCAAATGTACTTCCTAGCATCCCTAAGAAGCTTTTTCTTTTGTTGGGAGGACATACCCTTCACAATATCGCCGGTCGCTAAATAATTTACCAAATCCGAAAACCATGGCAAACCCTCTACCTCGGCACTAACAAAGTCTATGGTTTCTTGAGGAAAAGTGTCTCCCATTGAATCCTCACGAACCTCCTATCTCTTAGGATCCTCTAAGCGTTACAAATGGTCGGCGGCTACGTTTTCCGCTCCCTTTTTATCCTTAATCTCGATATCGAACTCGGAGAGCAAAAGAATCCATCTAATGAGGCGTGGCTTTGCGTCTTTCTTTTGGAAAAGAAAGCGCAAAGCAGCGTGGTCGGTGAACACAGTGGTTTTGGAAAGCATGAGATATGAACGAAACTTATCAAACGCACACACTACGGCTAAGAGCTCTTTTTCCGTGGTGGTATAGTTCTCTTGAGCATCATTTAAAGTTTTGCTCGCGTAGTATATTGGATGGAAATGTTTATCGACTCTTTGACCTAAAACCACACCTACGGCATAATCAATTGCATCGCACATGAGCTCGAAAGGCAAGCTCCAATCGGGAGAAACAAGGATAGGGGCACTAATGAGTTTCTCCTTCAAAAAAATCAAAAAGCCTTGATGCACTCTTCGTCAAAGACGAAAGGTACATCTTTCTCTAGAAGTCGGGTCATGGGACGTGTAATCTTAGAAAAATCCTTAATGAAACGCCTATAAAAACCCGCATGACCTAGGAAGTTACGTACGGACTTAACACTAGTAGGTGGAGGCAATCTACTTATGGTATCTATCTTGGCCCTATCCACCTCTATCCCCTCTCTAGACACCTTGTGACCTAAAACTATTCCCTCCGTCACCATAAAGTGACAGTTCTCCCAATTTAGCATAAGGTTTGTCTCTATACATCTCTTAACCATCCTATCAAGATTAAGAAGTCATTGATCGAAAGTGGTACCATAAACCGAGAAGTCATCAATGAAAACCTCCATAGAAGTCTCAAGCATGTCTTAGAATATAGAAACCATGCATCTTTGGAAAGTAGCCGGAGCGTTGCATAACCTGAAAGGCATGCGGCCGTAAGGGCATGTGAACGTCGTTTTATCTTGATCCTCCTGAGCGATTGGGATCTGAAAATAACCCGAAAATCCATCGATAAAACTATAGAAATGTTGACCCGCTAGACGCTCCAATGTATACTACCCCCCCTCGGCACTTTTAATTGTCCGCAATTAAAACGTAGTGCCTAACAATGACATTGAAGTCCAATCCTCGCTTAAAAATCAGCCATTTAGTAGTTTTTAAAACAAATTTAGAGTCGAAAAATTCCGCCTAGTTAAAGGAGGTTTTTACCGTTGCAAAAATTTAGTTTTAATGCGCAAGATCGGAACTTTAATCGTCAATGTCCCCAAACCATTCAATCATCAAGCAAATTCATTCACCATCCCAAACCGACAAACATATACTCATATCAAACCACAAACCAAACTAACATTGAGTCGCCACTAAGCAAAAGTTAAAACTTTAATGTCGAAGCAATGAAACGGGTCAAAAACGGCTTGTAAATCTGAATTAAAACTCAAACATTACCCAACCGCATCCCCACACTCAATGTTAGTTAACCTTGGCCTCAAGTCACAACCCAAACCTTCCGCAACCATATGCTCTGCTGAAAAACCCAAACCATATCCGACCCGCAACCCAAACAATAATACTAGCATATCTCAATTTGCGACTAAATCAACATAATGACACTAAACTGATCCACAACGAGCCGAAAGGGGCAACCACCAAATGCACTAACACACGGCATAACCTAACAACTCGAAACCAACTGAGTAGACCTAAACACAGACACGACCCACTGAGCGTCACTGGACTCGCAATCGAGCCGACAAAAAATGACCCGACAAAGCAACCATAACCTAAAAAAAAAACTAAAACACACTAGACAAAGACTCGAGATAACCTAAAAAATATGAGTAATAATTCAGAGAGATCGTACCTGAGTAGCTGAGATTGTGCAAGAAGAAAGTTAAACTTTTTTCGTGTATGGTAAGGTCCCAAATCTGAGATGTTCCAGCGGATGAATAGTGACAATATTTGGTGGGTTTTGTGCGGGGATGAATTCCGGCCACTTAGGAAGTAAAATGGAGGAATTTGGTGGTTTAATGGTGGAGTTATGGCTGTTTTTAGGGTTGTCGGCGATGGGAATAGGGAGATAAGGGTTTTGGGTTTCGTTTGGGGGTAGCAGGTGAGAAAAGGTCTTTTATGTGACCTTTTATGTAGTCGCGCGATGCCAAGAGAAAAGGAATTAGCCGTGGCGTAGCGCCACGGCTTGGTTCAAATATAGGGGGTCAGATTATTGGTGTTCAAAGTGGTTTTTGTTGACCCTAGGGGTGGCGCTGCGCCACAGATTTAGAGTTTTATGGTGGCGCGACGCGACGGCGTCTTTTTGGCAGTAGGTTGTGCAATTTTTCAAGTTTCATGACTTAGAAAAATTTCTAAGTGTTACTAAACCTTCCCCAAACCATCCCAAATTTTTTCTAAGTGCTGGGACTTACCTAGAATGTCGTTTTCTTCGCAAATTCAGGTCTTCAATGGTACGTTTCCTGCAAAATTTCTCAAACACACAAAACACAAACACGAAAAACTACGAGAAATACGAAAAAACAAGAAATTTACAAACGATACATACTCTACAAACGAAGATTTTCTCAACTCAATGTTCGGTGAAGGTAGGTGGGTCCTCTAGAGGAATTTCTTCCTCCTCGGTAGTATCAATGGGACCTCCCAAGTAGTGTTTCAATCGATGACCATTTACCTTCTACACACCTTTATCAACTTTGTCATACAACTCGACGGTACCATATGGAAACACCTCCTTTACCACATACGGTCTGGTCCATCTCGATTTCAACTTCCCCGCTATCAATTTCAATCTTGAATTGAATAAGAGCACTTTATCACCTACCTTAAACTCCTTCAACCTGCGCAACCTCCTATCATGCAACGCCTTAGTCTTTTCCTTGATACTCCAAGATCGTTCATAGGCGGCATCCCTCAGAGCCTCTAATTCATGGATTTGGAAGAACCTCCTTCTTACGGCTTCGGTAAGGTCAAGGTTAACAGTCTTCAATGCCCACAAAGCTCTATGCTCTAACTCCACCGGAAGATGGTACGCTTTGCCATACACAATCATAAAGGGCGTGGTTCCTAACGGTGTTTTTTAAGCGGTGCGGAATGCCCATAATGCGTCGTCGAGCTTTTCCGACCAATCCTTTCTACTTTTTCCTACCGTTTTTCTAGGATTCTCTTCACCCCATGATTTGCATTCTCTACTTGGCCACTAGTTTGCAGGTGGTATGCGGTAGAAAACGGTGAGTGACACCGTAGCGCGCAAGTGCCTTTTCCATGGCGGAATTGCAAAAGTGCGTACCACGGTCACTTATGATAGCTTTAGGAACTCCGAAACGTGTGAATAACTTCTTAAGAAATCTCACCACCACTCGGGCATCATTAGTGGGCAAAGCTTGAGCTTCCACCCACTTTGAGACATAGTCAATGGCCACGAGGATGTACCTATTCCCACTCGATGAGGGGAAAGGTCCAATGAAATCAATACCCCAAACGTCAAAGACTTCAAGAACTTGAATGGGATTTTGGGGCATTTCATCCTTGGAAGAGATGTTGCCGGTACGTTGGCAACGGTCACATGTCCTAACAAACTCTATGGCATCTCTAACTACCATTGGCCAATAGAAGCCACTATCAAAAACCTTTTGTGCAGTCACATTTGGCCCGTGATGGCCTCCCGTTAAACCCTCGTGCACATGTCTAAGGATGTCCATCCCATCCTCTTTTGAAACACATCTCCTAAGCACTCGATCACCACCTATCCTAAAAAGGTACGGGTCATCCCAAATGTACTTCCTAGCATCCCTAAGAAGCTTTTTCTTTTGTTGGGAGGACATACCCTTCACAATATCGCCGGTCGCTAAATAATTTGCAAAATTCGAAAACCATGGCAAACCCTCTACCTCGGCACTAACAAAGTCTATGGTTTCGTGAGGAAAAGTGTCTCCTATTGAATCCTCACGAACCTCCTCTCTCTTAGGATCCTCTAAGCGTTACAAATGGTCGGCGGCTACGTTTTCCGCTCCCTTTTTATCCTTAATCTCGATATCAAACTCGGAGAGCAAAAGAATCCATCTAATGAGGCGTGGCTTTGCGTCTTTCTTTTGGAAAAAAAGCGCAAAGCGGCATGGTCGGTGAACACAGTGGTTTTGGAAAGCATGAGATATGAGCAAAACTTATCAAACACAAACACTACGGCTAAGAGCTCTTTTTCCGTGGTGGTATAGTTCTCTTGAGCATCATTTAAAGTTTTGCTCACGTAGTAAATTGGATGCAAATGTTCATCGACTCTTTGACCTAAAACCAAACCTACGGTATAATCACTTGCATCGCACATGAGCTCGAAAGGCAAGCTCCAATCGGGCAAAACAAGGATAGGGGCACTAATGAGTTTCTCATTCAAAAAAATCAAAAAGCCTTGATGCACTCTTCGTCAAAGACGAAAGGTACATCTTTCTCAAGAAGTCGGGTCATGGGGCGTGTAATCTTAGAAAAATCCTTAATGAAACGCCTATAAAAACCCGCATGACCTAGGAAGCTACTAACGGACTTAACACTAGTAGGTGGAGGCAATCTACTTATGGTATCTATCTTGGCCCTATCCACCTCTATCCCTTCTCTAGACACCTTGTGACCTAAAACTATCCCCTCCGTCACCATAAAGTGACATTTATCCCAATTTAGCATAAGGTTTGTCTCTATACATCTCTTAAGCATCCTATCAAGATTGAGAAGACATTGATCGAAAGTGGTACCATAAACCAAGAAGTCATCCATGAAAACCTCCATAGAAGTCTCAAGCATGTCTTGGTATATAGCAACCATGCATCTTTGGAAAGTGGTCGGAGCGTTGCATAACCCGAAAGGCATGCGGCTGTAAGGTTATGTGAACGTCGTTTTATCTTGATCCTCCGGGGCGATTGGGATCTGAAAATAACCCGAAAATCCATCGAGAAAACAATAGAATTGTTGACCCGCTAGACGCTCCAACATTTGGTCAATGAATGGTAAGGGGAAATGGTCTTTCCGGGTGGCGTCATTCAACTTTCGGTAGTCGATGCACACACGCCAACCGGTAACGGTACGAGAAGGGATTAATTCGTTCTTTTCGTTCATGATCACCATCATCCCACCTTTCTTTGGGATGAATTGGGTCGGGCTAACCCATGGTGAATCGGAAATAGGGTATATCACCCCGGCATCTAGCAACTTGAGCACTTCCTTCTTAACAACCTCTTGCATGTTCGGATTTAGGCGCCGTTGAGGTTGCACCACCGGCTTATAATCATCTTCCATGAGTATCCGGTGGGTACAATAGGCGGGGCTTATGCCCTTCATGTTTGAAAGTCTCCATGCAATGGCTTCCCTATTCTTTCTCAAAACCTCTAACAACCTGCCCTTCTCCCCCTCCTCTAACTTAGACGAAATAATGACGGGAAAATCAGACCCCTCACCTAAGAAAGCGTACTCTAAGTGGGATGGGAGAACCTTAAGCTCTAATGGGGCGGGTTTCTCTAAGGGTGTACTCTCAATCTCACTCTTTACTTCACTCAACTCTAGTACTTTGGGGACCCACTCGGTTTCTTCTCCTTCCTCACTCTCACTCACAACTTCCTCTACTTTCTCAACTACCTCATCTAACTTACCCTCAACTAAATCGGCTCCACTTATATAGTCAAAGCAATGGTCAACACATGATAGGAAAGACTCTATGAAATAGACCGAATGACAAGGACTACTAAGATCATCGGAACCACTAGGGTGTTCCATGGAGCGTGCTATCTCGAAAGTGACTCTATCCTCACTGACTTGGAGTGTGATTTTTCCGTCGAAGACATTGATGATCGCCTTGGCGGTACACAAGAATGGGCATCCTAGAATGATAGGAACCTTCTCATCGGCTTCCAGGAAAAACAAAATTATCCACTTTAACTAGAAGGTTTTCGATTATGCCACGTGGATACTTCACTGGTGTAGGGGATAACTCCCCTAGACCTAACCTCTCATACATGGAATATGGCATGAGGTTTATACTTGCTCCTAAATCAGCTAGGGCCCTACACTCGGTATCACTCCTAAACAAACATGGAATGGTAAAAAGACCCGGATCCGTCAATTTTTCCGGGACCTTGTTCAAGACTACGGCGGAACACCCTCCACTAAGGGGAATGTTAGAAACCTCTCCTAACCTATCCTTACGTTTTAGAAGGTCCTTTAAGAATTTTGCATATTTAGGCATCGATTGAAGGGCTTCTATGAAGGGAAGGTTAATTCTAAGTTTCTTAAAGATTTCTAAAAATTTCCCATACTCTTTAGAATAAGTTTGATTTTTTAGACGGGAAGGGAATGGAGCACGGGAAAGATCAACAGTGGGTGATGGAACAACTTGTATGGGCCTTTTCTCTACACTATTCTCACTTGAAGGTCCCCCGGTGTGTGCGGTACTTGCTGGGCTTAACCTAGGTTTCACTTTACCGGGAGCCTCCATCTCAATCTCTTCATCTACGGACTCCTCACCTTCTACCTCAACACTCTCGGGTCTCACTACCTCTCCTAAGGTCCTACCACTGCGGGTCGAAATAGCCTTCAAAGTGAGTGTTGGGCAATCTACAGTGTCATGACCACCTCTACAAACTTCGCACCTATTGACCTTCTTCTTAATTTCTAGCAACTCTTTGGTGATATAGTCAAGATGAGATGCTACCTTTGAGTCCGATACGACTTGGTTTACTCCTCGGGAAGATGAGGAAGTAGTCACAGGAATGGAATTCCTGCTGGTAGCACTATGATCTATATCAGCATGAGCGAAGCTCTCAAAGAGATCATTGCAGTCGGCCACAGATTTCTTTCCCATAAGATGGCCTCCTGCAGATGTGTCCAATCGGGCCTTACACTCAGGGGTGAGACCATTGTAAAATTTTTCTACTAAAGCCTAATCCGAAAGCCCATGTTGGGAACAACGCGAGAGTAAAGTTTGAAACCTCTCCCAAGCTAAGTGATATGGTTCTTCAGGCTCCATTCTGAATGAATGGATCTGATCTCGAAGGCGAGATGCCTTCGCAGGTGGGAAATACTTAGCAAGGAAGGCATCTCAAAGTCCAGCCCAAGTGGTATAAGTACCTGCTGGCTGCGAATCAAGCCGTGTGGCTGCGCGGCCAGCAAGTGAAAATGGGAAGACTTGCAGATAGCGGGCATCAAGATTAACACCTTTGATACCGAAGGTGCTACAAAGACGGGTGAGACGGTTAATATGTGCAGGCGCATCCTCATCATCACGACCGTGAAACTGACAAGAGTTGTTAATGGCGGTCATGATGTATGAAGGAATTTGCCAGGACTTGTCATTGGTGATTTCAAGGATGGTGATGGGTGAGTTTGCGGTAAAACCCACGGTGGAGCGTTGGTGGACAGTTTGGTTGTCGGCCATTTGGTGAACCAGTGGTGGACTAGGTGGACGGGACGGTGGTGGGGAGTTGTGGGGTGACGACTTCGGGGTGAAGTCAAAGTTCGGTGGTTTAGATTGTAGTGTAGAGTCAGAAGGGGTTGAAGATGAAGTTGAAGATTTTCTAACCTGTCAACTAGATGTGGAGAAGGAAGACTTGTCGATCGGCGGCTTCACTGGTCCCTGAGAACGCGTGTGGGGCATGAACTGCAAAACCGAGAACAAACAAGTAAGACGACTCCAACAAAAGACTCTAAAAATAAAAAGACACTAAAATTACTTGGACTCCTACGACTAAAAAACACACAAAAAGCACGTATAGATATCAGTTGAAATCCAAACAAAGTAATTAACGCAATTGCCAAGAATCCCCGGCAACGGCGCCAAAAACTTGATGTGCTTGAAGTAGTTCAAATAAATAAACTAAAATAAACCTAAATTTAGACTCAAGTAATAATAATCTAGACTCTCTAACTCGACTAAACTACTCACCGGCAAGTGTACCGGTCGACTCTAGTAAAGAAAAGCAAGTCCGGATGTCGAACCCACAAGGACTCTAATGAATTACGTTAACGACTTTATTTAGACTGCTACAGAGACGACTTAACTATTTTTGTGTTTTAAAGGGGGGTTTTACTAAAATCCTAAAATTGGAATTAAAATAAAACTAGACTATGACACGAACAAGAACTAAGATTTAATTCAAATGAGATTAACGACTACCTAGGCTTGAATCCAGTTTAACTAGGAATGGATTTCTAACGGTACTATTGTGGTATGGAACCGGGATCGTGAAGTACTAAACCCTAAGGTATTTCATGCTAAGACCTCCCGACCCTTCTCAGGAAGAAACCTAGGAAACCCTACAAGGCTGTTATGAACACCGATTGTTAGACTTCCTCTCATTCCTCTAACGTCTCTAAAAGTGCCCTAATACGAAAATCTATCTCTCAACGCGAAAGTCTAAGGCAATCCTAGATTATAACTTGGTTTAATAGACACAGGTGCGATTAGGGAACTAAGACCGACTCCTCTCAAAACCTATCTTAGCTATATATCGTACCGAGACCTATTAACTAACTCGAGCCTCTCAGCGACAAGTTAAACAGAATACTTAGTTCTAATTCTATTTTAATTACTGTTTCTAAGGCTATCGGCCGATTTACCCAAAGATCACCCGAACCCGCAAAGATACGAATAATCAACACAAATTCATTATGTGAAAGACATCCACCAAAATTTATGTGAAACAGCAAATAATCAACAATCAAATCTAAATACGCACACGCACCAAATTAAAGGTTCTAGAATTATTTACTTTCAAAGATCAATCCATAACCAAACAATAGAAAACCGTTAAAAATCCAAACTTTATTAAACTATCATCTAACCTAGGTAGTAACGAAGATTTTAGCCTGAAAACATGATGTCTAAAATCAACAAAATAAGTTCAAAACAAGAATTCATCATTAAAGTGTCGAAAACAAGAAAATAGCAAAAACCGGGAGATAAGACCCGAACAATCTTCTTTCCTATGCTCCGAGCTTCAACCAGATGATTCTTGCAAGCCAAAATACTCCGAAAACCGTAAAATCTGCTCTGAAAATCGCCTATGGGTTCTTGAGTTCGTAACTAGGGTTAATGATGATTATCTTAAGTTTATATAGCAAACCCTAGCACTTAACGGATTAAACTCGAAATTTAACCCCGTCGGGTCGCGTGACGGGTAAGAGATGTTGAGGTCGCATGACGCGACCATGTGAAATTCCAGAAATCTTCTTTTCTTTGGTGGCGAGGCGCGATGGTGGAGGGGTATAGCTGTGGCGCGATGCCACAGCTCTTTATTCACAGCCTGCTTCGTAAAATTCCCAGCTTGCACATCTCAAAAACTTGAAAATATTTTCTAACTCTTTTAAGCTTGTTCCGGGACTTGGTGTTTCAGCATTGTAGCTCGTTCTCACTCAATTCTCAGCAATATTCAGTACCAAGACCTAGAAAAACACAATCTTATCAATAAATAGTATGCACATTCTAACTAAAACGGAAGTAAAAAGTAAGGAAAACTATACAAACTATACACGAATAAAGGATGTATTTTGCAATACATCAGTGCCCCTTTTCGTTGCAACCGTAGCAGGTCGCATCCTTGATGTTTCGGCACTCCACAGTCTTGTGCCCTTTCTTCTTGCAGATCCTACAAGGTTTAGCTTGTGGGTCCTGATTGCACATTCCAAAGTGCCTCTTGTTACATGGTTTACATCTGGGCTTGTCATCCGACTGCCCCTTTTTAAAACCAGAGTTTCCTTTCTTCTTTTTGTTCGAATGATGGGACTGGTCTTCCTCCCTCTTTCTTTTCCCCTCATCGGTGGTTTTCTTTGCTCTACTCCTTACAACATCTAGAGTAAGTGACAAAGATAGATCTACAGCAGTTCTATAAGTAGCAGGCTTAGAAACCTTGACATTTCCTTTAACCTCTGGGGCTAAACCACCGATAAAACGCGCAATGTGTTTGGGTTCTGGGGTGACCAAATACGGTACAAGTCTTGACATGGAGTTAAAACTGGTCACATAGGACCTGCAATCCAAATCCTTCATCACCAGAGTGAGGAAGTCAGTCTCTATCCTTTCCACTTCATGCTGAGGACAGTAAGTGTCCTTCATAAGATCAACAAATTGATTCCAGGAAAGGTTATACAGAGGGACCTTTCCCGTGGACTGCACCAAAGCTTTCCACCAAGTTAAGGCGTCGCCCTTAAAGGACTGAGACACAAACTTAACTATATCCTCATTCGCACACCCACTGATATCAATCACAGTTTCCATTTCATCCAACCACTTCATACAATCGATGGCTCCATTTTCTCCCGTGAAATCTCTTGGTTTACATGAGATGAAATATTTATAAGTACAACCCTTGTTATACTTTGGAGCCTGATTAATGAAAACTTGTCTCTGTGGCTCACTCTTTTGATTGGACGAGTGACGAGACTCATCCCTTTTCAGTGTAAGTGAATGCGATAGGGGCTTTGATTGAGTCTTGGATCGAACATGACTCGGTTCTTTAAATATTTTATCCACAGCTTGAGCCACTGCTCTGTTAATCATTGCTTGTAATTCAACACCAGTAACATTTATCCTGGCATCATTATTGTTTCCTTCTACTGGATGATTGTTAACTTCGTCCGATCCAGCCATGATTTGATTACTAAAATCAAACAATAATGATTTATTTAGATTAGATGATTAAATGGTCATGGTATTTAATAAACCATATAGTCCATAAGTCAAATGATTTGCCTAGGCTACAAATGAACCATTATTGGCAATCAAGTAGGATATAATCCTTTACATTTATCAGACAGGGGACACAAGTCACAACTGTCGATGTCTTAAAGACATTTTCATATAGCACAAAAGGCTCGTCTCGAAGGACATTTAAATGGCTCAAAAAGGCATTGTCACTAGGACATTTAAGACATAATCAACGATCTTTTGAATCAGTGATTTTTAAGGGTCGAACATAGTTCATCGCCTTTTTGACAAGAAGTTTATAAAACTATCATTGTCATGAATACACCTTCGCCCAAAGGCATACATCTCAAATGGATGTTTTGATGTATACATCATATTTGATGTTTAATAGCCATGATTCATATTGATCATATTGGCCATAAGGGTGGTTTGGAAGAATCCAAGTACTTTTGGAAGCTAGTGTGGTCTCTCAAGTCACACAGCCAAGAATGTTAACATGTTCTCAGATGTTAACAAAGAATCACTTTCTTAAAAAGGTTGTACCATCATAGCCATTAATATTGGCTAGGTTATACCTTCAAGAATATCTTTTGAAATTTCTTTGGCAGATCAATTTAAAATTGAAATGATATTTGCAAGATGATGTAATAAAATAAAATTTTCCAAAAGAAATTTCATTAAAATATTAAGCGATTACAAGATAAGCCCTAAACGGATCTTGAAATAACAAACTGTCCACGCAGGGACTACAGAAAAGAAAATAAGTCCACGCAAGGACTAAGTACAAAAATAAAATGTCCTCGCAGGGACTTGATTGAAAATACAATACAAAAATAAAATAAAACAAATTTCTACTTCTTTTTGCCCTTTATGAGGTTCGCAAGGCCCTTGAGAAATTTGTTATGCTTTTTATTTGTTTCGTCCGCTTTTTGCTCAACCTGGTCCAACCTCTGCAGAATTTGTTGAGTTTGAGTTTGTTGAGGAGGAGGAGGAGGTTGTTGTTGATAAGGTGGGTATTGATACCCTTGCACTGGATACCCAGTTGGGTATACTGGAGGAAATGGTGAAGGGTAAAGTGCATTAAATTGTGCTGCCTCAAGATATGGATCTTGGGCAGGGGCTTGATATCCATAATCCATAGGAGTTGGATATTCAAATGGGTTATACCCAGATGAAGCTGGGTAAGTTGGTATCGGGTTCTCATAACCCACTGGCGGTGGCGGTGGTGCAAAAGTAACTGGCGGGGGATCATCTTCCGGCACTGCATGTGAAGGTCCACCCATCTGTGGATCTTCGGGAATAGGAGGGTATGTGCTTGAAGCTTGAGGGGAACTAAATCTTGGTCCCCCTCGCATGGACGTCCGTGCATTCCTCCTTCGCCTAGGTGGCTCAGGAGGTGGTTGTGGTGGTAATTGAGGTGGTTCCTCAACGGGTAAAGGCGGTGGAGTAACCGCTTGAAGATACGGTTCCTCCAATGGAGGTTGAGGAGGAGAGTTATGAAAAGATGGGGTATATTCCCATTCATACTTGTTCCACCTTTCGGCCCATGAGTCGGGGCCTTGATATGGCGATCCTTGGTAAGGAGAACCGCTGCAGATACTGATGGGGTGAGTTGGTGTCCCGGTTGGCGGCTCTGGATCAGGATCGTCATCCATCTCCATATCTTGGGAGAAATGATCCTCGGGTCCTAAAGGATTATAACCCAATGGTTCATTAATATAGTCATTTGGGTTAAATTGGGCAGGGGAATAAGTGGAGTCTGAATGGTGAAAAGAATGAGAGTGTAGAGAATGGTATGAATGATGAGAATGGTGAGAATGTTGGGAATGGTGAGAATGTTGGGGCTCGTCTTGAATAGACTGCCCAAAGGAAGGGTGAAACGATGGTGAAGAACTTAACGAGACCGAGTGTCTCGCGGGCTCAAATGAATGTCCCTAATGGTCTCGCGAATCAGAGCTAGAAAAAGACGCTGATGGAGTGCGCCTGTGAGAGGGTCCCGCATGGCCTGATGGTTCTCCCCTCATAGGACCTTTTCCTTTTCACCGAACGCACGGCGGCATTTTCAATTAGTGAACCTGTCAACACAAGTAAAACAAAACATAAACGACAAAAGGAAAATTAAGAATAATCCTAGGTCATTTGCCTAGACTCGGAAGTCTAAGGAATGTGCTTATTGTGTCATTGAGATTAAACACAAAAGGCTAGTGTTTAATTCACTCAATGTTGGCTCTAATACCAACCTGTCACGCCCCGATATTTCCACATATTACCGGTGGGCCCGGCGGGGAGTATCTTGACGTAGTTGATATCACCATAGTTAATACACACAATATAATAGCACAGCGGAAGGCTTGGTGAATAATTACTATTACAAACCATAGTGTCCGAGTGTCCAAATAAAAGAATATACAGACTTGGTTGTAATAGAGATCCATAGGCGGATCATAAAATAAAATACAAGAAACTGAAATAACAGACTCCAGGCATCTAAGGATTTGCAAGATCCTCTTATTTGACACCAAGTAGCTCCAGCCTATTTACGTGAGGTACCTGTCACTTAGTCTTTGGAAAATACGTCAGTTTACACTGGTAAATACAATTAACTGACTCATTTGAAAAGAGTTTATAAAAAAAATTGATTTAAGTGCACAAGGCACAAACCATTTATATTTGGGACAATTATTTAAGATAATCTTGTATACCGTTTTACATGTTTATCACACATATGGGGCCGGTTTGGAAGCCGATCATGATTAACCGACTCACCACTATAAAACCCACAAAGGAGTTATCCCCAACATGTGGGTTATTTAGCATTTGCATTTGTCAGGTGTATGCCTACACCCCGTGCATAGGTCATGGTCATTCACAAATGAAATGAGCCAAGGATATCCAGGACACGGTCGTATTAACCCCCAATGTTTATGTTATCAAACAAAACAGATTAAAACGGTTTTTTTTTTTTTTTTTTGCAAAATCGAAATTTCATTCATACTTGCCAAGTTACATCAAAACAAAAGGTAGCCGGGCAACAAGCTGCGCCGCCACCCCTTTCTGAATTGCAAACCCTAATCTGCCAAAGACAAAACCGCGTCCTCCTGATGCTGAGCAATTGTTGTGGATGACCCGTTGGACCCTGGTCAGGAATTGGATAGCTTCTGGCGCTAGGGAGCCAAATGTGTCAAAGGCAAAAGGGACAAAAACATGCTGGTTCTCTGCACAAGCTTTAGCGTGCTTATTAACTTTCTTCGATTCTGCCTTTCTTACTGCTTGTCCAGCTACAAACCCGTTTTCCCTTAAACCAACCAGAGGGGAAACCCCCGTGAGGTCAACACAAGCATGTTTCCCCCTAGCCCAACCAAAGACGAGCAGATCCGTTGGTCGCAGAGTAGATCTCCCTTCCATAGGGTCCGTAAGGAAATTCATAGGAGCCTCTTTCTTAGCCGAAATCCCAGCTCTTCTCAGGATGTCCCACAAAACATCTCGCACCCAGTCATGCCGATATTTGAACCCAGGGAGCTCTTTACACAATCCGATTAAATGATTTCATACCCGACCAAGCGGTATTATTATAATACCGTAACCCAAGCCCGTATAACGGAAAATAAGTTAAAAGTATTTACCTGAGCTAGATGTGTAAGGATGTAACGTAGCCGTATATTTCCTAAAGCCTTATGAAAATACCTTCTACAGAAGCTACTCAATCTGTATAGAAGGTTTATTAACCTATTAGGATACTAACGGTTCTTTATTTAAGTCAAAGACTTAGACCAGTTAGTTTGAGAGACACTGAACGGTTCTAAACGCTAGATTAAGCGGAGACCGGAATGGAATGTGATTTAGACCCAACAAGTTTGGATACTTGTATAATATGGGTAAACTAAACACATTCTGGATTTTGAAGATTTAATGATAAGGTTAAACCCATTTCGGCTAATTTATGTAAACTAGTTACATAAACCGAACCGAATGCAAAAATGCATAACGGGTAACCAAATGAATTATATACAGGTCTCATATGTTATTATGCTTAGAATATGTTAATACATCAGTAGGATGTTAACATATATGCCCAAAAAGTATTTAAAAGCAATTTAAGTCCCGTAGGGGCATTTTGGTCATTTTAATGTTTATAAAAGAGATTTTATAGTAAACTGAGCTTCTGATCTAAAACATTCAGTGAAAATATTTATTTTATCAAATTATATCAGTAAGATATCATACATATGTGAGGTTTACCATTTATGACCAAACTATGCCCCGAAAGGGTATTTTGGTCATTTCACATATGCTTTTAAGGACATTTTTGGAAGTCTGAGTTCATGACTTATACCTACTGTAATATTAATAAAATTTATTTAAAATTTCAGTAGGTAACAAGTCTTAGGTGTTAAATATGGTTTTAAACCATACTATGCACCTAATTAGCGTAAAAATCGCTAATTGACGATAATTAAGATGTTTATGGAAATCTGAGATTTTGATCAGCCTCAAGTGTTCAAAATATTTTATTTAATGTATAATATTAGAAGGAAAAGGTTTGGCATTCAAATCATATGTTAATCTCATTTTATGCATAAAAATGGTATTTTCGTCATTTACCGAATTATACAAGAACTCAATGATATGGTCAGTTTATAATCTGACCAAAAATCCTAAAAATAATATCTTAACAGTAGGTAATGAGTTTTGGGTCAAAATCCATGTTTAAACATGCCTTATGCAAGATAATGCAATTTAAATAATAAAAATTTCAATTTATGATATCGAGCATAACTTCTGTTTGAGACCAGAAACTGATGTCAAATTTTCGAGACATACTTATATATCAGTAATAAAGGTTTTTGTCCTCTCACATTTTCAAAAATCTTGTTTATATGTCAAAAGGGCAAAATGGGCATTTATAAGCATAATAACGAAACTTAGCATATAATTCAGAATACAAATGACCAGGTAATATAACCTCAGAGGGTTATACTACAACATAATTTGGTCCTAATGGAAGCTTAAAACATGGAAGAATTAAGCTCAACCGGGTCAGAACTGAAAGTCAAAGCAAAAGTCAAGCTTTTGCGACTTTCGGTTGCGAACCGACCTTAAACTCAGAATTGTCGGGTTGAACCTGTTTGAACATGTTCTAATAATAATTACTAAGTTATTAGAGTGTTCAAATATAAATTATAACCTCTATATTATTAGTTCTAATCATTATTTATAATTCTGTCCAGTTTGACTTTTTAACTAAACAGTTTGACCCGACAATTAACTAAGCAAACAGAATAATTAGGAGGTGCCCTTTTAAGGGTTAATCACCTACCTAATTATGGTCACATAACCACATTCATTTCGAACAGTGGCTGGACCATTTGAGTTTACACCCAAGGTCAAAGTCAGATTACGATAACTTTGACTTTTTGGTTTTTAAATCAAAAACTGAACTAAAGAAGGGGGCTAAGACACTTACAAAGGGTCCTAGCTATCTTTTCTACAAGAACAAGCTCCCTTCTTGGCCAGGAAACTCCAGATGAGAGAGTAGAGAATGATTCAAGTAAAATGTGCAAATGAACAAGGCAACATATTATACTTGAAGGACTCGAATTCAGATCAATGCAGGTGTTTTGGAAGTGGTTAGGATCACCCCAGGTGTCCTAGTGGTATTACAAATCCGACAACCAGCTCCTGGTATCAGTTTGGATGTGTTTAAGTCGGTTCTGAGCTGAAACCTGCAGCTGGCAACATTCTTCTGCGCTGGGCAGTCTGTCGCGGGCCGCGTAGGACTTAAGGGGAGTCTACACGGGCCGCGACAACCTTGTTGTCATGTAAAACTTGTTTCAAGTTTGGCAGATTCAGTCCCTGGTCCATGGAAACTTTATTTAACTTCATTTCTGGCATAAGAGGCCCTTATAGTTAGTTTGTAGAGGATCATGGGAGTATAACCAAACTCCGTTAGGCCCGGTTTCGTTAAACGATCACCGTAAACATAAGTTTCTAATCATTGACACTTTTAACCCAAGTTCTTGAAAACTTGCATAACGATCTCGAAACCACATGAAACTGATATCACTTGTTCTTGAGAGTATATTTGAATATTACGAAGCCTCGAGTTCTTTAAAAGGTCACTCAGAGGTAAGAATTAACATGTTGACATGTTTAACCCCTGTAGTTTATAATCTTTCGATTATTTTCATAAACAGCTTCTTATATCCAAATTATTACTCGTTTAAGAATATATTCTTCGTGTATGGTTATTCAGAGGCACAAGTTTGGCATGTTGACACTTTTAGTCCCTTTGGTTTCATAGTTTCATCGTTTGTCAACTTTAGTCCTTCAAACTCAATCTTTCACATATTTAGAGTTTAGGACACGTATCTTTACATAATTGGACACGTTTTTATGTGGTGTTACATCCTCACACCCCTTAAAAGAAATCTCGACCCTGAGATTTACTGAAACAAGTGAGGGTACTTCTATCGCATAGTGGACTCAACTTCCCACGTATATTCAGGGCCTCTACGAGCATCCCATTTAACTTTCACTATAGGCACGTGCTTCCTTCGGAGCTTTTTAACCTGTCGATCCTCGATCGATATAGGTCTTTCAACAAACCTCAGGCTTTCATCAATCTGTATGTCCTTATGAGACATTGCTAATGATTCATCAGCTAGACATTTCTTTAGATTACAGATGTGGAACACATTGTGAATTCCACTAAGCTCCTCAGGAAAGTTTAGCTTATAAGCTACACTGCTGACACATTCGACGATCTCGAATGGTCCAATATACCTCGGGCTTAGCTTGCCCTTCTTACCAAAACGCATCACACCTTTCCAGGGTGATACTTTTAGTAAGACTTTGTCGCCTACCTCAAACTTTAGAGGTTTTCACCTCTTATCAGCATAACTTTTCTGCCTATCCCTGGCAGCCTTTATGCGATCACGAATTTGGACAATCTTGTCCGTTGTTTCAAGGACTATATCAGGTCCTGATAACTGAGCTTCTCATACTTCCGCCCAACAACAGGCGTTCTGCATTTCCATCCATACAATGCTTCAAGCGGCGCAGCCTGTATGCTGGTATGGTAGCTATTATTATAGGAGAACTCGATCAACGGTAGGTGGTCATCCCAGCTACCACTCAGATCAATAACGCATGCACGAAGCATATCTTCCAAAGTTTGAATTGTACGCTCACTTTGTCCATCTGTTTGAGGATGGTAAACAGTACTAAAATTCAAACGAGTGCCTAATGATTGTTGGAAACTTTACCAAAAGTGAGAGGTGTATCTAGTATCTCTATCGGATATAATAGACACTAGCACTCCATGGAGAGATACAATCTTATCCACGTACAACTGAGCTAGCTTGTCGAAGCTATGAATCTCCTTGATGGGTAAGAAATGTGTTGACTTAGTCAGTCTATCAACTATGACCCATATGGTATCATTTCCATGCCTTGTTTTAGGTAACTTGGATATAAAATCCATAGTTACCATCTCTCACTTCCATGGGGGAAGTTCTGGCTGTTGTAGCAGACCTGACGGCTTTTGATGTTCAGCTTTAATTTGAGCACAAGTCAGACATTTGGCTACATGTGTGGCAATAGATTTCTTCAAACCTATCCACCAATAATTATCTTTCAAATCTTGATACATTTTGTCACCTCCAGGGTGAACTGAGTATTTGGAATTGTGAGCTTCCTGGAGGGTTATATCTCGAAGCCCTCCATGAATAGGGACCCAGATTCTTCCATTCATTCTAAGGATTCCATCCTTGCCAGGTGCTAACTGTTCAGCAGCTACACCTAACTTTTCACTTGGAACGTTAGCTTCCAAAACAGCTTCCTTCTAAGCAACTAACAGTCTTTCATTCAGGTTATTCTTAAGTTTGATGCTTTTGGCATTAATCCTTATAGGTTTGACTCTTTCCTTTTGGCTTAGAGCATCAGCGAGTACATTCGCTTTGCCAGGATGGTAGCGAATTTCGCAATCAAAATCATTTAGAGTTTCCATCCATCGGCGTTGCCTCATATTAAGATCCTTTTGATTGAATAAGTGTTGGAGACTTTTGTGATCCGAATATATCACACATTTAGTTCCATATAAGTAATGTCTCCACAACTTAAGTGCAAAGACAATGGCAGCTAACTCCAAATCGTGGGTGGTGTAATTCTTTTCATGCACCTTTAGTTGTCGTGATGCATAGGCAATCACCTTGCATCTCTGCATAAGTACACAGCCCATACCGGTGTGTGAGGCATCACAGTATACGACAAACTCTTCTATTCCTTCGGGCAATGTCAACACCGGAGCATTGCTTAATTTCTGTTTAAGAATTTCAAAAGCCTCTTGTTGTTTAGGACCCCAATCAAACTTTACATTCTTGCGGGTCAGAGTAGTCAATGGTGAAGCTATCCTCGAGAAGTTCTCAATGAATCTTCTATAATAACCAGCTAATCCCAGAAAGCTGCGAATCTCCGTAGGTGTCTTAGGTGCCTCCCAGTTCATGATAGCTTCTATTTTAGCGGGATCCACTTGGATACCTCGCTCACTCACAACATGTCCAAGGAATTGGACTTCGCGAAGCCAAAACTCACACTTGGAGAATTTAGCATACAGCTTCTCCTATCGAAGCAATCCTAAGATACATCTAAGGGGTTTCTCGTGATCAACTTGACTACGAGAATAGATAAATATGTCTTCTATAAAGACAATGACAAACTTGTCTAAGTATGGCTTGCAGACTCGATTCATTAGATCCATGAATGCTGCAGGGGCATTAGTGAGCCCAAAAGGCATCACTAAGAACTCGTAATGTCCATACCTTGTTCTAAATGCTGTCTTTGGTACATATTCAGTTCTAACTTTAAGTTGATGATACCCTGATCTCAGATCGATCTTCGAGAAGAAGCTTGCCCCTTGGAGTTGATCGAATAAGTCGTCGATCCTGGGCAAAGGATAACAATTCTTGATCGTTACCTTATTTAATTCATGATAATCAATGCATAAACGCATTGATCCATCCTTCTTCTTCACAAACAATATAGGAGCTTCCCAAGGCGAAGAGCTGGGTTGTATGAAACCCTTTTCCAGTAAGTCATCCAATTGAGTCCTGAGCTCTTTCATTTCTGTAGGCCCTAGACGGTAAGGAGCTCGTGCAATTGGTGCAGATCCTGGCAAAATGTCTATCCTGAATTTAACTTGCCTCTCAGGAGGTAATCCAGGTAACTCATCAGGAAAGACATCAGGGTAATCCGAAATGATTGGAATATCTTCAATCTTGGGTTTTGGTTCATCAACAGTCACTTGTGCCATGTAGATGACACATCCGCTCTTCAAACACTTCGATGCCTTGAGTATAGACACATTATCGGGCAAACCATAATGTGTATCTCCTTGAATGGTGACTGATTCACCAGAAGGGGTTTTGATGTTAACTAGCTTCTTATCGCAGGCTATTTGGGCTTGGTTATGCGATAACCAATCCATGCCTAAAACTACATCAAAACCTGCCAATTTAATTGGCAACAGAGATGGCGGAATTGAATGATTCTTAATGGATATACAACATCCATCAAGAAGAGTTGAAGCCATTTCTAAGGTACCATCGATAAGCTCTACCTCATATTTTATGTCTAGAGTTTTAATAGGCAGATTCAGTAACTTACTAAACTTATGGTCTACAAACGACTTATCAGCACCTGAATCAAATAAAACTCTAGAATAAATATTATTAATGAGGAAGGTACATGTTATAACGTTCTTGTCATTCACCGCCTCCCTGGCGTTCATTTGAAAGACCCTTGCATTGGTTTTCTTTACCTCATCAGGCTTCTTAGCAATTTTAGGGCAATTAGTCTTAATGTGCCCCTTTTTGTTGCAACCATAGCAGGTTGCATCCTTGATGTTTCGGCACTCCATAGTCTTGTGCCCTTTCTTTTTGCAGATCCCACAAGGTTTAGCTTGTGGGTCCTGATTGCACTTTCCAAAGTGCCTCTTGTTACAAGTTTTACACCTGGGCTTGTCACCCGACTGCCCTTTCATGGAACCAGAGTTCCCTTTATTCTTTTTGTTCGATTAGTGGGACTGCTCATCCTCCCTCTTCCTCTTCCCTTCTTTGGTGGCTTTCTTTGACCTACTCCTCACAATGTCGAGAGTAAGTGACAAGGATAGATCTACAGCCGATCTATATGTAGCAGGCTTAGAAGCCTTGACATTTCCTTTAACCTCAGTGTGACATTTGTGCTTGTAATCATTGTAAACAGTTCAGTTATCAATAAAATAATGTTATTTGACCCCAATGTTTGTTTGTTCATGTTTGACATTTTTCATGTTTTGATTTTTGTTCAATTTCTAACTCTATATCGCTTTCTAGAGAGTTATATGCAAACCGATGCGTAAACGTAATCAGTTTAACGCGAAAAACACTCTGGAACATCAACATATGCTTAACATACCTTAAATAACCTTTACATCACTTAGAAATAAGTTTTGAAGGCTTTGGTATGGCAAAATCAAGTATATTCGCTTACAGAGACTAAATTCGACAAACTGCGAAAGTATGCCAATTTGTACTGTAACGGACTTTCCGGAACATAACCATAAGTTAAACATACCATAAATATCCTTTACATGTCTTAGAAATAGGCTTTGAGGGGTTCGGTATGCTAAAATAAACTTTTTGGTCTTTCAGGGACTAAAAGTGTCAAAAAGTGCATAAGTTTGCATTTTCGCGCATATCTTACGTTCTGAATACATCCGGACATCCAAAAATTTTTGTAATCACTAAAATATTTTATTTTACTGATTGTCTTGATAAAATTCCATTCGTCGCGCAATTTGGATCGTTTTTGCGTCCGTTACGACTTCCGTCGTAATTAACCGAACAATGCAATTGTACGACCAAACGAACCGACATCCGGGATATTTTTGAGCATGTTTCATGTTCCCTATGCTTTAATATCCTTATGGAGCTTAAAAATGAGCTTGACGGGTGTTAGAAGTGCCAAAACACAACAATACGCACACAGGGACCAAAACTGTCAAACCTCAAAAATAGCTGGTCTGCAGGGTCCTTACGGACCGTATGGGTCTGCTTACGGTCCGTAAGTATGTCCCAGATCAGCAGAAATGGTTTCCAGCTTGATCCAGCTGTTTCCCTCTTGTGCACATGGTTTTGGGTAATCTATGGGCTGGTTTAGTGGCTCCCATGGTTTTAGAAAACAGTGGGTGCAAGTGTACGGCCAAGATCAAAGCTCGAGTTTCAAGAAACGATCTTAACGGTTCCATGAAATCTATAAATACCCCCACCCATTTCACTCCCAACTAACACTTGATTCTGAAATTTCTCTAAGTTGATGTGATTTTCACTTCATACCTGAGAATATTTGGAATCAAACTTCCGTTCTTGGACCTTTTGTAAGTATTCCTTCGTTCTTTTACGCGTTTTTAGCGTGAAAGTCAAACTTTGTTTGACTTTCTGCATTGACCAGTTTATGGTCAACACGATGTTCGTTCGAACATCATAACGTGAGCGTAATCACGATGGTTTTAGTCTCTTATGACTATACCTACTGATTACCACGTTATTTAGGCATAGTGACGAGTCGTAGTTTTGGCCAAAATACGTATTCTTGTGTATTTTGTAACCAAACTACTCTTGGGTATCAAAACCCTTTGTTTTGATACCAAACCTGTTTTCAAACTTTGTTAAACATGTTTTAACATGTTTAGCTCGTCACTTTAGGTTTAGTGCTTATATAGGGTCGTAAGGTAAGCGATCTAAACAATCGCTTAGACTTTCAAACCCGACCCGTTTGGTCGATCATTAGGATACGACCAAACACATTAGGAGACCATAGTTGTATAGGGAATAACCTTCCGAGGTTATACCTTATGGTCACGTCGTTTAGTTAGTTGTTTGATAGGTAGTTTATATGCCTTAGGAAAATTACCAAAATGCCCTTTTTACGCCAAAATTCATTTTAAGCACATGTAACTTATTTTTTGACATCTAAACTGATTAGGCAACAATATTAGACATGTTAAGGCATATTTTACTTGTCATAAGGCTAGTTAGACGGTCCGAACGCGTCTTACGCGAACGACGCGTTAAAGTAGCATAAGCTACCTAAACGAGTCGTAATGGGTCGTAAGCACTTAGGATAGGTTCCGTTTTAGAATGTAGGCTTTGTTAAACCATATTACATGAGTTACTATACTCATTTGGTTTACGAACCCACATTTTATCCGATCCTATGATTAGATCCGTTTATTAACGTAGTTACCTATATTAAGTGCCGTTTGATTCCGTGATCTTTCTAGCATTGCTTGGTGGTTATCTAAAGACTATTGAGCAATCTCAAGTGAGTACATATGTGCCTACTTGTTACTTTCGTGCTTTCCATGTTTTCATATCATTTGCTTGTTATGTTCATTAGTACACTTATAGTACATGATTTCATTGTATTTTTGCTATGTATGTCCATTGTGTGCATACTTAGTACATTGTTTTACATCACATTTTATGCTATGTATGTCCATTGTGTGCATACTTAGTACATTGTTTTACATTACATTTCACGCTATGTATGTCCATTGTGTGCATACTTAGTGCATTGTTTTACATTACATTCCACGCTATGTATGTTCATTTGATTGCATACTTAGTGAATTTTTTTCACATGCTTACATTTTGGTATGACATTTGGTTTGTTTAAATGGGACAAAAATACATTCATTAACATTGATCACGTCGTTCGTTAGTAGGTAGTGGTACCATAGGAATTGACAACTCTCGTTCCTGACATCCTAGGTATGTTTGGATGAAAGGAATGACCGAATTCGATACACATAACTCAGATAAACCTTTAAATTGTTTAAGGGTTTATCGCCACAGTCTCAAGGCTTGAATGTATGCATTTTCACAATACCGCATAGTTGTTTGTATCAGTAGAGCATGCATTTATTCCACAAAACATAACTTTGATTTAAACTGTGTTTTACTTCAATACCTTGTTTTGTGCATTTTACCTATGGTTTAGTTGATATATTTCACATGCCATCCATGAAAGTTTGGATACACATTACATGATTTACATTTGACACATGAACATTGTGACATTGATTATACATTACATGGTTTACATTTGGACATAAACATTTTGATATTGGTTTAAACATAAACAATTTACATTGGTGTTTTGTTTGGGTAAGTGATTTAAGTAACGAGGTGTGTGTAATATGATACAAGCATGGTGGATACGCCGCTGGTACTTCCTATATATAAGTGCTTGTATGATATTACATATCGTAGCGTTATTTAAATTATTTCAGTTTAGACATATAACATATTTTTCACAAGACATTGTTTTACAAACAATGTATTTTATACAACTCATTTTACTTGGTTATCTAAGTAACCATACACCTTTCTTTTATATAATCCGATTTCTTATCAAGTTTTCATATGATTTATAAAAGAAAACACTTAACAAGATTCATGACTAATTTTTATTAAACATTCTTTTAAACTTAGAAGTCATGAATCCTATTTTCACAAAACCTATGTATCTCACAGGCATTTTTATGCTGACCTACCTATTTTCACATATGTTTCAGGAGCTGGTGCATAGGTTTGATTCTGGATACACTAGGGTGGACTCTGGCCTTAGTGACATAAAAGAAGCAAGATTAGTTTAAATAATGTTAATTACTCTTGTTTCTGCTGTTTTAAAACAATGTGACACCTTTGATTATAAATAAAACAAAACTTTAATTGCCATGGTTATGAAACAATAATTATGTTACCACACTCCCCGACGTTTCCGCCACGATTTGCTGTTTTACGTGGTCGGGGTGTGACAGAAGAGTTGGTATCAGAGCCAATGGTTATAGTGAATTAGGTTATTAGTAATGCTTTGACCTAGACTATAACCTTTATAGGACCCCAACACAAGTTATCTTGTGTTTAGATCTTAAAACATGCATTTCACCTATCCTTAGGTGATTACGAAAACAAGAACCCAAATTTTCCAAACCAATTTTTGAAAATCAATCATTTGTTTTTTTTAAATAATTTGTTATAAAGTTTTGAACACTTCAATTTTTCAATGATTTCGAAAATTTAATCATCCATTTTTGAATGATTCTTTTGGCCTTGTGCCTTCCAAGTTTTCAAAATCTTGTCAAAGTTTTGGGTTCTAAATAGTGTGAACACGTGCAAACTGGAAGAGTGAATGCCTGTACCTCGGGTTTTCTGTCTAAGGCTAGAGTGTTCGTACAAATCCACATAATCGGACCAGTCACTCTTACCTGGGAACTCTTGGGGTGAGTGTTCACTTATAGGCGAGCATGTCTTCGTAATACATTATTTTTGACCCATTTACTTTGATTAGTCACTGTGTGTCGTTTGTTTGCTTTGTGGTAACGAACGAATGACCACCATCTTTGCTTTTGTCGACTTTTGTTTCATCTCATTCTTTTCATCTAATCATCTCACTCATTTTCTCTCATGTTTCCTCTTTTAGAATGCCTCCTCGATGCGAAAATCCGCTATCTAATGCCGAAATGGCAGATATCATGGCACAACATATGGCTGCTGTACTCCCAGACATTATTGCTCAAGTGAACCAAGCCAACAATAACCAGAATGCTCCATGCAATTTCAAGAGTTTCAATTCGGCTAAACCACTCAAGTTTAGTTGTTCTAAAGGAGCAACTGGGCTCCTACAATGGTTCGAGAGCATTGAGAGTACATTTCGTCACGTTCAGTGTCCTGAAAATCGCAAGGTCGAGTTTGCTTCAAGTGTATATCAGAAGAGGGCTCTTACTTGGTGGAACGTGGTTATGAGAGACCGTGGTGCTAAGGTTGCCTTAGCACAAACTTGGGCCGAGCTTAGGGCTCTTATGATGAGGGAGTTTTGTCCTCGTCATGAACTGAGAGCTTTAGAAAGGGAGTTCGATGACTTGAAGCAGGATAGTGGTGAGCACCGGGCTTACACTGACATGTATGAAGAGCTGAGTTTATTATGCCCAACAATGGTTACCCCACTCGAGAAGGCTATCGAGGGGTATATAGATGGCTTAACTAACTCCGTGCAAGACATCGTCACTGGTAGTCACCCTACCACAGTCCGTCAGGCGATCGAGTTAGCTGTGACATTGACTGAGTCGCAGGTCCGAAAGGGTAAGCTGCACAGGAAGGGCGACAAAGGTAAGAAACAGTTGTCTGACAAGGGTGAGAGCAAGAAGGGTAAGAGCAAGAAAGGCAAGGAATCTGGGTCTAGGAAGCGCAAGGCTTCCCAAAATTTCGCCATCACTGCCCAAGTCAACCAGGAAGCTCCCAATCAACCCGCACAACCACCAGCTAAGAAACGGTATACGGGGAATGCACCATTGTTCAACAGATGCAATAGCCACCATCAACCGCAAGTTCCCTGCCATTTCTGTACAAACTGTGGGAAGTCGGGTCATCTTTCTGATATTTGTCGCTTTGCTCCCAATCAAGCTGCATGTAACCCAGCTCAACAGGCAGCTCAACCGCCTGTTCAACAACAAGCACAAGCTGCACGACCTCACTTTCCTCCTGGTTCGTGCTATAACTGTGGGGATCTAACCCACTACAAAAACTAGTGTCCGAGGCTGGTCAACGCCAACCAGAATCAGGCTCAGGCTCGAGGTCGAGTCTTCAATATGAATGCTATTGAGGCGCAAGCAGATAACGAGGTGGTGAACAGTACGTTCTTTGTTAACAATCAGTCTGCTTCTGTTCTTTTTTATTCAGGGGCCGATAAGAGTTTTGTATCATTGTCTTTTGAGCCATTGCTTCGCGTGTCTAGAACGAAACTAGGAAAGCCTTTGACAGCAGAAGTTGCTAGTAGTGAACCCGTTGTTCTTGATTCTGTTCTTCGTAACTGCTAGTTGAACCTTAACAACCATCTTTTTTCCTATCGACCTCACGCGAAAGCAACTTCGGAGTTTCGACGTTATAGTGGGTATGGATTGGTTAGCCAAGCATCATGGAGAGGTAGTTTATTTTGAGAAGATTGTTCGTGTTCCACTTTCGGCAGGTGAGATCCTACAGGTTCGTGGTGAGAAACCTGCTAGTAGTCTCAAGCTCAAGTCTTGTTTTCAAGCTCAGAAGTATCTGCGAAAGAACTATGTTTCCTTCTTGGCACATGTCGTAATAGATAAAGGCAAAGGTAAGTCTATTCAAGATATCCATGTGGTTCGGGATTATCCGGAGTTGTTCCCTGAAGAGTTACCTGGATTACCCCCAGCACGCCAAGTCGAGTTCCGTATTGATCTTGTACCTGGTGCAAATCCTATTGCCAGATCTCCATATCGTCTTGCACCGTCTGAGATGCAAGAGCTATCTAAGTAGCTTCAGGAGCTTTCTGACAAAGGTTTTATCCGTCCTAGCTTTTCACCTTGGGGTGCTCCCGTTCTTTTTGTCAAGAAGAAGGATGGATCCTTCAGGATGTGTATCGATTATCGTGAGCTTAACAAGCTTACCATCAAGAATCGATATCCCCTACCTCGCATTGATGATCTCTTTGATCAGTTACAGGGTGCTACTTGTTTTTCGAAGATTGATCTACGTTCTGGGTATCATCAACTTCGTGTGCATGAAGAAGATATTCCCAAGACAGCATTCCGCACTCGTTATGGGCATTATGAGTTCACAGTGATGCCATTTGGTTTAACTAATGCTCCTGTCGTTTTCATGGACTTGATGAATAGGGTCTGCAAGCCTTATTTGGACAAGTTCATCATCGTTTTCATTGATGACATCTTGATATATTCCAAGACGCAAGCTGATCATGAGCAACATCTTCGTCTTACTCTTGAACTCCTAAAGAAAGAGCAACTTTTTGCCAAATTCACCAAGTGCGAATTCTGGCTTAAGGAGGTTCAATTTTTGGGACACATCGTCAACGAACAAGGTATTCATGTAGATCCCTCCAAGATTAGTGCGATTAAGGATTGGGATACGCCTACTACTCCTACTGAAGTTCGTTCATTTCTTGGTCTTGCGGGATATTACCGCCGCTACATCGAGAACTTCTCAAAGATTGCAGTTCCCCTAACTGCTCTAACACAGAAGAACAAACCCTTTGAATGGGGAACCAAGCAAGAAGAAGCGTTTCAGACCTTGAAGTAGAAGCTTTGTGATGCGCCTATTCTATCTTTGCCTGAGGGCAATGATGATTTCGTCGTGTATTGTGATGCATCAAAATTGGGTCTTGGCTGTGTTCTCATGCAAAGGAACAAAGTCATAGCTTATGCATCGAGGTAGTTGAAGATACACTAGAAGAACTACACCACTCATGATCTTGAGTTAGGTGCAGTTGTATTCGCTCTCAAGATCTGGAGACACTATTTGTATGGTACAAAGTGTGTGGTTTTTACTAACCACAAAAGTCTTCAGCACATCTTTAATCAGAAAGAACTCAACATGAGGCAACGACGTTGGGTTGAACTTCTAAACGACTATGACTGTGAAATTCGCTACCATCCTGGTAAGGCGAATGTCGTGGCTGACGCTTTTAGTCGTAAGGAACGTGACAAGCTTCATTGTGTTCGTGTTCAACCTGATATTCAAGCTCAATCTGATATCCAAACCCGCATTTCTCAGGCTCAACATACTTGTGTTTCACAAGGTTTGATGGGTAAGGAATTACCCTATCACATTAAGCCTGATCTTGAACTAAAGGACAATGGATCGTATTATTTCATGGACCGTTTGTGGGTCCCAAGCCAAGATGATCTTCGCACCTTGCTTATGGATGAAGCTTATAAGTCTCGTTATTCTATTCATCCTGGCTCATATAAGATGTATAAGGATCTTTGTATTCAGTATTGGTGGCCTGGTATGAAGAAAGACATAGCCTTCTACGTTACAAAATGCCTTACTTGTCTTAGGGTTAAGGCTGAACACCAACATCCTTCTGGTTTATTGGAGCAACCAGAGATTCCAGTTTGGAAATGGGAAAACATTGCTATGGATCTTATTACCAAACTTCCGTGCACAAAGAGAGGTCACGATGCCATCTGGGTAGTTGTTGATCGTCTTACAAAGTCAGCACATTTCTTGCCGATCCGCGAGGATCTATCTGCTGACAAGCTTGCTAAAATTTACATGGATGAAATTGTATCTAGACATGGTGTTCCTTTGAACATTATTTCTGACAGAGATGCTCGATTCTCATCTCACTTTTGGAGAACCATGCAATCTGCTATGGGGACCCAACTTAATCTGAGCACAGCTTATCATCCACAATCAGATGGCCAATCTGAAAGAACAATCCAGACTTTGGAGGATATGCTTAGAGCTTGTGTGATCAATTTTGGTGGTAGTTGGGATTCGTATCTTCCATTGATTGAATTCTCCTACAACAAGAGTTATCACTCCAGCATCAACATGGCTCCTTTCGAGGCTCTCTATGGTCGAAAATGTCGTTCACCAGTCTGCTGAAATGAGATCGGAGAGGCTTAGCTTACTGGACCTGACCTCATTCTAGAGATAACAGATAAGGTTAAGAAAGTTCGCGATAACCTTCAGACAGCCAGAAGCCGTCAAAAGAGTTACGCGGACCGACGACGCAAGCCCTTGGAATTTCAAGTCGGTGATCATGTATTACTTAAGGTCTCACCTTGGAAAGGTGTGATCAGATTTGGAAAGACAGGAAAACTTGCACCTAGATATGTTGGACCATTCAAGATCGTCGAAAGAATCCGTAAGGTAGCCTACAGACTTGAGTTACCTCCTGAACTTGGAAATATTCATCCAACCTTTCACGTGTCCAATCTCAAGAAATATTTAGCTGATGAGAACCTCCACATACCACTTGACGAAATTCGTGTTGATAACACGATGCATTTTGTTGAGAAACCTGTGGAAATCATGGACCGTATAGTCAAGTGGCTTAAACGCAAGCGCATTCCATTGGTCAAAGTTCGCTGGGAATCTAAACGTGGACCAGAATTTACTTGGGAACGTGAAGATCAAATGAAGGCGAAATATCCACATCTATTCTCACGAGTTTCCTCTAAATAAATTTCGAGACGAAATTTCCACAAGTAGGGGAGACTGTGACATCTGTGCTTGTAATCAGTGTAAACAGTTTAGTTATCAATAAAATAATGTTATTTGACCCCAATGTTTGTTTGTTCATGTTTGACATTTTTCATGTTTTGATTTTTGTTCAATTTCAAACTCTATATTGCTTTCTAGAGAGTTATACGCAAACCGATGCGCAAACATAATCAGTTTAACATGAAAAACACTCCGGAACATCAACATATGCTTAACATACCTTAAATAACCTTTACATAACTTAGAAATAAGTTTTGAAGGCTTTGGTATGGCAAAATCAAGTTTATTCGCTTACAGGGACTAAATTCGACAAACTGCGAAAGTATGCCAATTTGTACTGTAATGGACATTCCAGAAGATAACCATAAGTTAAAAATACCATAAATAACCTTTACATGGCTTAGAAATAGGCTTTGAGGGGTTCGGTATGCTAGAATAAACTTTTTGGTCATTTAGGGACTAAAAGCGTCAAAAAGTGCATAAGTTTGCATTTTCGCGCATATCTTACGTTCTGAACACATCCGGGCATCCAAAAATTTTTGTAATCATTAAAATATTTTATTTTAGTGATTTCCTTGATAAAATTCCATTCGTCGCGCAATTTGGATTATTTTTGCGTCCGTTACGACTTCCGTCGTAATTAACCGAACAACGCAATTGTACAACCAAACGAACCGACATCCGGGATATTTTTGAGCATGTTTCATGTTCCCTATGCTTTAACATCCCTATGGAGCTTAAAAATGGGCTTGACAGGTGTTAGAAGTTCCAAAACACAACAGTACACACACAGGGACCAAAACTGTCAAACTTCAAAAATAGCTGGTCTGCAGGGTCCTTACGGACCTTCCCAGATCAGCAGAAATGGTTTCCAGCTTGATCCAGCTGTTTCCCTATTGTGCACATGGTTTTGGGCAATCTATGGGCTGGTTTAGGGGCTCCCATGGTTTTAGAAAACAGTGGGTGCAAGTGTACGGCCTAGATCAAAGCTCGGGTTTCAAGAAACGATCTTAACGGTTCCATGAAATCTATAAATACCCCCACCCATTTCACTCCCAACTCACACTTGATTCTGAAATTTCTCTAAGTTGATGTGATTTTCACTTCATACCTGAGAATATTTGGAATCAAACTTCCGTTCATGGACCTTTTGTAAGTATTCCTTCGTTCTTTTACGCATTTTTAGCATGAAAGTCAAAATTTGTTTAACTTTATGCATTGACCAGTTTATGGTCAACATGAATTTCGTTTGAACTTCATTACGTGAGCGTCATCACGTTGGTTTTAGTCTCTTATGACTATACCTGCTGATTACCACGTTATTTAGGCATAGTGACGAGTCGTAGTTTCGGCCAAAATACGTATTCTTGCGTATTTTGTAACCAAACTACTCTTGGGTATCAAAACCCTTTGTTTTGATACCAAACCTGTTTTCAAACTTTGTTAAACATGTTTTAACATGTTTAGCTCGTCACTTTAGGTTTAGTGCTTATATAGGGTCGTAAGGTAAGCGATCTAAACAATTGCTTAGACTTTCAAACCCGACCCATTTGGCTGATCATTAGGATCCGACCAAACACATTAGGTGACCATAGTTGTATAGGGAATAACCTTCCGAGGTTATACCTTATGGTCACGTCGTTTAGTTAGTTGTATGATAGGTAGTTTATATGCATATGTAACTTAATTTTTGACATCTAAACTGATTAGGCAACAATATTAGACATGTTAAGGCATATTTTACTTGTCATAGGGCTAGTTAGACGGTCCGAATGCGTTTTACGCGAACGACACGTTAAAGTAGTATAAGCTACCTAAACGAGTCATAATGGGTCGTAAGCACTTAGGATAGGTTCCGTTTTAGAATATAGGCTTTCTTAAACTATATTACATGAGTTCCTATACTCATTTGGTTTACGAACCCACATTTTATCCGATCCTCCGATTAGGTCCGTTTATTAACGTAGTTACCTATATTAGGTGCCGTTTGATTCCGTGATCTTTCTAGCATTGCTTGGTGGTTATCTAAAGACTATTGAGCAATCTCATGTGAGTACATAGACCCCTCTTTAAATGTTTTTCAAACGTTTTGGGGGAAACACATGTGCCTACTTGTTACTTTCGTGCTTTCCATGTTTTCATATCATATGCTTGTTATGTTCATTAGTACACTTATAGTACATGATTTCATTGTGTTTTTGCTATGTATGTCCATTGTGTGCATACTTAGTACATTTTTTTACGTCACATTTTATGCTATGTATGTCCATTGTGTGCATACTTAGTACATTTTTTTACATTACATTTCACGCTATGTATGTCCATTGTGTGCATACATAGTGCATTGTTTTACATTACATTCCATGCTATGTATGTTCATTTGATTGCATACTTAGTGCATTGTTTTCACATGCTTACATTTTGGTATGACATTTGGTTTGTTTAAATGGGACAAAAAAATACATTCATTAACATTGATCACGCCGTTCGTTAGTAGGTAGTGGTACCATAGGAATTGACAACTCCCGTTCCTGACATCCTAGGTATGTTTGGATGAAATAAATGACCGAATTCGATACACATAACTCAGATAAACCTTTAATTTGTTTAAGGGTTTATCACCACAGTCTCAAGCTTGAATGTATGCATTTTCACAATACCGCATAGATGTTTGTATCAGTAGAGCATGCATTTATTCCACAAAACATAACTTTGATTTAAACTGTGTTTTACTTCAATACCTTGTTTTGTGCATTTTACCTATGGTTTAGTTGATATATTTCACATGCCATCCATGAAAGTTTGGATACACATTACATGATTTACATTTGACACATGAACATTGTGACATTGATTATACATTACATGGTTTACATTTGGACATAAACATTTTGATATTGGTTTAAACATAAACAATTTACATTGGTGGTTTGTTTGGGTAAGTGATTTAAGTAACGAGGCAAGTGTAATATGATACAAGCATGGTGGATACGCCGCTGGTACTTCCTATATATAAGTGCTTGTATGATATTACATATCGTAGCGTTATTTAAATTATTTCAGTTTAGACATATAACATATTTTTCACAAGACATTGTTTTACAAACAATTTATTTTATACAACTCATTTTACTTGGTTATCTAATTAACCATACACCTTTCTGTTATATAATCCGATTTCTTATCAAGTTTTCATTTGATTTATAAAAGAAAACACTTAACAAGATTCATGACTAATTTTTATTAAACATTCTTTTAAACTTACAAGTCATGAATCCTATTTTCACAAAACCTATGTATCTCACAGGCATTTTTATGCTGACGTACCTATTTTCACATGTGTTTCAGGAGCTGGTGCATAGGTTTGATTCAGGATACACTAGGGTGGACTCGGGCCTTAGTGACATAAAAAAAGCAAGATTAGTTTAAATAACGTTAAGTACTCTTGTTTCTGTTGTTTTAAAACAATGTGACACATTTGATTATAAATAAAACAAAACTTTAATTGCCATGGTTATGAAACAATAATTCTGTTACAACACTCCCCGATGTTTCCGCCACGATTTGCTGTTTTACGTGGTCGGGGTGTGACACTCAGGAGCTAAACCACCTATAAAACGCACAATGCGTTTGGGTTCAGGGGTGACCAGATATGGGACGAGCCTAGACATCGAGTTAAAACTGGTCACATAAGACCTGCAATCCAAATCTTTCATCACCAGAGTGAGGAAGTCAGTCTCCACCCTCTCAACTTCATGCTGTGGACAATAAGCGTCCTTTAAAAGATCAACAAATTGATTCCAAGAAAAGTTATACAAAGGAACCTTTCCAGTGGATTGCACCAAGGCTTTCCACCATGTTAGGGCGTCGGCCTTGAAGGACTGAGATACAAACTTAACTATGTCCTTCTTAGCACACCCACTGATATCAATCACCGTTTCCATTTCATCCAACCACTTCATACAGTCAATTTCTCCCTTTTCTCCCATGAAATCTCTTGGTTTACAGGAGACAAAATATTTATAAGTACAACCTTTGTTGTACCTGGGAGTCTGATCGAGGACAATTTGCCTCCGTGGTTCACTCTTTTGATTAGATGAGTGTTGAGACTCATCCTTCTTCAGTGTATGCGAATGTGATAGGGACTTCGTATGAGTTTTGAACCGAACATTACTCGGCTCCTTAAACATATTATCCATAGCTTGAGCAACCGCTGTGTTTATCATCGCTTGTAATTCAGCACCAGTAACATTTATCCTGGTATTATTCTTTCCTTCCACAGGATGACTGTTTGCTTCGTCAGAGCCAGCCATGATTTGAGTACTAAATCAAACAATAATGATGTATTTATATTATATAATGAATCATTGCATTGATGATTTGATGGTCATGGTATTAATAAACCATATAGACCATTTTAGATAACAAGTAAGAATCTATTTGATCATGATTTGCCTAGGCTACAAATGAACCATTATTGGCAATCAATAGGAAATACTCCTTTGTATTTATTAGACAGGGGACATAAGTCACAACTGTCAATGTCATAGAGACATTTTCTTATAGCACAAGGCTCGTCTCGAAGGACATTTAAATGGCACAAGGCCTTGTCACAAGGACAATTAAAACATAATCAATGATCTCTTGGATCAGTGATCTTTAAGGGTCAAACATAGTTCATCGCCTTTTTGACAAGAAGTTTATACAAATAAAACTATCATTATCATGAATACACCTTCGCCCATAGGTATACATCTCAAATGGATGTTTTCATGTATACATCATATTGATGTTTAATAGCCATGATTCATATTGATCATATTGGCCATGAGTGTGGCTTGGAAGAATCCAAGTACCTTTGGAAGCTAGTGTGGTCTCTCAAGTCACACAGCCAGGAATGTTAACATGTTTTCAGATGGTAACAGAGATTTATTGTCTTAAAAAGGCTGTACCATCATAGCCATTAATATTTTGGCTAGGTTATACCTTTAAGAACTTCCTTTGAAATTTCTTTGGCATATCAATTAAAATTGAAATGATAGTTGCATGACGATGTAATAAAGTACATATATAAAATTCTCAAAAGAAATTCCATTAAAGTACTAGGCTATTACAAGAAATGCCCTAAACGGGTCTTGAAATAAACAAACTGTCCACGCAGGGACTACAGAAAAGAAAATAAGTCCACGCAGGGACTAAGTACAGAAAATGAAATGTCCACGCAGGGACTTGATTGAAATTACAATACAAAATAAAATAAAATAAACTTCTATTTCTTCTTGCCCTTTATGAAGTTCGCGAGGCCTTTAAGAAATTTGTTATGCTTCTTATCGCGTTCCTCTGCTTTCTGTTCAACCTGGTCCAACCTCTGTAGGATTTGTTACGTTTGCAGTTGTTGAGGAGGAGGAGGTTGTTGCTGATAAGGTGGGTATTGATACCCTTGCACTGGATATCCAGTCGGGTAAACTGGAGGAAATGGTGAAGGGTAAAGTGCATTAAATTGAGCTGCCTCAAGATATGGATCTTGGGCAGGGGCTCGATATCCATAATCCGTAGGAGTTGGATATTCAAATGGGTTATACCCAGATGAAGCTGGGTAGGTCGGTATTGGGTTTTCGTAACCCACTGGCGGTGGCGGTGGTGCAAAAGTAACTGGCGGGGGATCATCTTCCGGCATCGCATGTGAAGGTCCACCCATTTGTGGATCTTCAGGAATAGGAGGGTAAGTACTCGAAGCTTGTGGGGAACTAAATCTTGGTCCCCCTCGCACGGACATCCGTGCATTCCTCCGTCGCCTTGGTGGCTCAGGAGGTGGTTGTGGTGGTTGTTGAGGTGGTTCCTCAACGGGCAATGGTGGTGGAGTAACCGCTTGAAGATACGGTTCCTCCAATGGAGGTTGTGGTGGAGAATTATGAAAAGAAGGGGTAAATTCCCATTGGTACGTGTTCCACCTTTCGGCTCATGAGTCGGGTCCTTGATATGGCGATCCTTCATAAGGAGAACCGCTAGAGATGCTGATGGGATGAGTTGGTGTTCCAGTTGGTGGCATCTCTGGGTCGGGGTCATCATCCATTTCCATATCTTGGGAGAAATGGTCCTCGGGTCCTAATGGGTTGTAACCTTGTGGTTCGTTAATACAATCGTTGGGGTTAAATCGACCCGGTCAATAATGATCGAGAGAACCAGAATGGTGAAAAGAATGAGAATGTAAAGAGTGGTATGAATGATGTGAATGGTGAGAATGTTGGGAATGGTGACAATGTTGAGGCTCGTCTTGAATAGGCGGCCCAAAAGAAGGGTGATATGATGGTGATGTACTTAGCGAGACGGATCGCCTCGCGGGTGTGACATATGTGCTTGTAATCATTGTAAATAGTTCAGTTATCAATAAAACCATGTTATTTGATCCCAATGTTTGTTTATATATGTTTGACATTTTGCATGTTTTGATTTTCGTTCAATTTCAAACTCTATATCGCTTTCTGGAGAGTTATACGCAAACTGGTGCGTAAACGTAATCAGTTTAACGCGACAAACACTACGGAACATCATCATATGCTTAAAATACCTTAAATAACCTTTACGTAACTTAGAAATAAGTTTTGAAGGCTTTGGTACGGCAAAATCAAGTTTATTCGTTTATAGGGACTAAATTCGACAAACTGCGAAAGTATGCAGATTCATACTGTAACAGACATTCCGGAACTTGATCATAAGTTAAAAATACCCTAAATATCCTTCACATAGCTTATAAATAGGCTTTGAGGGGTTCGGTATCCTAAAATAAACTTTTTGGTCATTCAGGACTAAAAGCGTCAAAAAGTGCATAAGTTTGCATTTTCGCGCATAATTTACGTTCTGAATACATCCGGACATCCAACAATTTATGTAAGCATTAAAATATTTTATTTTAGTGTTTGGCATGATAAATTTCCATTCGTCGCGCAATTTGGATCGTTTTTGCGTCCGTTACGACTTCCGTCGTAATTAACCGAACAACGCAATCGTACGACCAAACGAACCGACATCCGAGATATTTTTTCGCATGTTTCATGTTCCCTATGCTTTAACATCCTTATGGAGCTTAAAAATGGGCTTGACGGGTGTTAGAAGTGCCAAAACGCAACAACACGCGCACAGGGACCAAAACTTCCAAAATTCAAAACTACCTGGTCTGCAAGGCCCATACGGACCGTAAGGGACCTCATACGGTCCGTAAAGCATCCCCAGATCAGCAGAATTGGTTTCCAGCTTGATCCAGTTGTTCCACACTCTTGCACCTGGTTTCTTTGATTCTATGTGCTTGTTTTGGATGCCCATGGTTTCACAAATCAGTGGGCATGAGGTGTACGGCCTAGATTGAAGCTCGGGTTTCAAGAAACAATCTTAACGGTTCTATGAAATCTATATAAACCCCCACCATTTCACTCCCAACTCATACTTGATTCTGAAATTTCTCTAAGTTGATGTGATTATCACTTCATACCTGAGAATATTTGGAATCAAACCTCCATTCTTGGACCTTTTGTAAGTATTCTTTCGTTCTTTTACGCGTTTTAGCGTGAAAGTCAAACTTTGTTTGACTTTCCGCATTGACCAGTTTATGGTCAACACGAAGTTCGTTTGAACTTCATAACGTGAGCGTAATCACGATGGTTTTAGTCTCTTGTGACTATATCTACTGATTACCACGTTATCTAGGCATAGTGACGAGTCGTAGTTTTGGCCAAAATGCGTATTCATGCGTATTTTGTAACCAAACTACTCTTGGATATCAAAACCCTTTGTTTTGATACCAAACCTGTTTTCAAACCTCGTTAAACATGTTTTAACATGTTTAGCTCGTCACTTTAGGTTTAGTGCTTATATAGGGTCGTAAAGGTAAGCGGTTTAAACAACCGCTTAGACTTTCGAACCCAACCCGTTTGGTCGATCATTAGGATCCAACCAAACACATTAGGTGACCATAGTTGTATAGGGAATAACCTTCCGAGGTTATACCTTATGGTCACTACGTTTAGTTAGTTGTATGATAGGTAGTTTATATGCCTTAGGAAAATTACCAAAATGCCCTTTTTACGCCAAAATTCATTTTAAGCATATGTAACATAAATTTTAACATCTAAACTGATTAGGCAACATTATTAGACATGTTAAGGCATATTCTACTTATCATAGGACTAGTTAGGCGGTCCGAACGCGTTTCACGCGAACGCGCGTTAAAGTAGCGTAAGCTACCTAAACGAATCGTAATGGGTCGTAAGCACTTAGGATAGGTTCCATTTTAGAATGTAGGCTTTGTTAAAACATATTACATGAGTTCCTATACTCATTTGGTTTACGAACCCACATTTTATCCGATCCTCCGATTTAGGTCCGTTTATTAACGTAGTTACCTATATTAGGTGCCATTTAATTCCGTGATCTTTCTAGCATTGCGTGGTGGTTATCTAAAGACTATTGAGCAATCTCAAGTGAGTACATAGACCCCTCTTTTACTGTTTTTCAAACGTTTTGGGGTGAAACACATGTGCCTACTTGTTACTTTCATGCTTTCCATGTTTTCATACCATACTTGCTATGTTCATTAGTACACGTATAGTACATGATTTCATTGTGTTTTTGCTATGTATGTCCATTCTGTGCGTACTTAGTACATCATTTTACATTACATTTTATGCTATGTATGTCCATTGTGTGCATACTTAGTACATCGTTTTACATTACATTTTATGCTATGTATGTCCATTGTGTGCATACTTAGTACAGTTGTTTTACATTACATTTTATGCTATGTATGTCCATTGTGTGCGTACTTAGTACATTTGTTTCACATCACATGCTATGTATGTCCATTTGTTGCATAGTTAGTACAGTTGTTTTACATCACATGCTTACATTTTGGTATGACATTTGGTTTGTTTAAATGGGACAAAAATACGTTCATTAACATTGGCCATGCCGTTCGTTAGTAGGTAGTGGTACCATAGGAATTAACAACTCCCGTTCCTGAAATCCTAGGTATGTTTGGATGGATGGAATGACCGAATTCGATACACATAACTCAGATAAACCTTTAATTTGTTTAAGGGTTTATCGCCACAGTCTCAAGGCTTGAATGTATGCATTTTCACAATACCGCATAAATGTTTGTATCAGTAGAGCATGCATTTATTCCACAAAACATAACTTTGATTTAAACTGTGTTTTACTTCAATACCTTGTTTTGTGCATTTTACCTATGGTTTAGTTGATATATCTCACATGCCATACATGATATTTTGGATACACACAATATGATTTACATTTGACACATGAACATTCTGATATTGATTATACATTACATGGTTTACATTTGACATAAACATTTTGACATTTGTTTACACCTTACATGATTTACATTTTGACAATAGACCATTATTTACACATAAACATTTGACAATTGGTTTAAACATGAACAATTTACATTGGTGGTTTGTTTAGGTAAGTGATTTAAGTAACGAGGCGTGTGTAAAATGATACAAGCATGGTGGATACACCGCTGGTACTTCCTATATATAAATGCTTATATGATATTACATATCGTAGCGTTATTTAAATCATTTCAATTTAGACATATAACATTTTACATAAATAACATATTTTTCACAAGACATCGTTTTAGAAAAACAAATTATTTTATACAACTCATTTTTACTTGGTTATTTAATTAACCATACATCTTTCTTTTATATAATATGATTTCTTATCACGTTTTCAAATGATTTATAAAAGAAAACACTTAACAAGATTCATGACTACTTTTTATTAAACATTTCTTTAAACTCAAGTCATGAATCCTATTTTCACAAAACCTATGTATCTCACAGGCATTTTTATGCTGACGTACCTATTTTCACATGTGTTTTAGGAGCTGCTGCATAGGGTTGATCAGGATACACTAGGGTGGACTCGGGCCTTAGTGACATAAAAGAAGCAAGATTAGTTTAAATAATGTTATGCACTCTTGTTTCTGCTGTTTTCAAAACAATGTGACACCTTTGATTATAAATAAAACATAACTTTAATTACCATGGTTGTGAAACAATAATTCTGTTACAACACTCCCCGATGTTTCCGCCACGTTTTGTTGTTTTACGTGGTCGGGGTGTGACAGCGGGTTGTAAGGATTGCCTCCAATCATCGTTCGAATCAGTGGTACTAAATGACGCCGAAGGTGTGCGTCGGTGTGAGGGTCCAACTGGTCCCGATGGTCCTCTCCTCATAGGACCTTTTCCTTTTCCTCCACAGCCTCTAATTCTTGGCGGCATTTTAAATTAATATACCTGTCAAAACAAATAAAGCAAATATAAATGACAAGGAAAATTAAGAATAATCCTAGGTCATTTACCTAGACTCGGAAGTCTAAGGAATGCGCTTATTGTGTCATTGAGATTAAACACAAAAGGCTAGTGTTTAATTCACTCAATATTGGCTCTGATACCAACCTGTCACACCCCGATATTTCCACATATTACCAGTGGGCCCGGTGGGGAGTATCGTGACGTAGTTGATATCATCATAGTCAATACACACAATATAGTAGCACAGCGGAAGGCTTGGAATTTATATACTATTACAAACCATAGTGTCCGAGTGTCCAAATAAAAGAATATACAGACTGGTTGTAATAGAGATCCACAGGCGGATCATAATGACAAAATACAAGAAACTGAAATAACAGACCCCAGGCATCTAAGGATTTGCAAGATCCTCTTATTTGACACCTAGTAGCTCCAGCCTAATTCCGAGAGGTACCTGTCACTCAGTCTTTGGAAAATACGTCAGTTTTCACTGGTAAATATAATTAACTGACTCATTTGAAAACATTTATGAAAATTGATATAAGTTCACAAAGCACAAACCATTTATAACTTGGGACAATTATTTAAAATAATCTTGTGTACAGTTTTATATGTTTGTCATACATATGGGGCCGGTTTGGAAGCCGATCATGATTAACCGACTCACCACTTATAAAACCCATGAAGGAGTTATCCCCAACATGTGGGTTATTTAGCATTTGCATCTGTCAGGTGTATGCCTACACCCCGTGCATAAGTCGTGGCCATTTTCAAATGAAATGAGCCGAGGATATCCAGGACACGGTCGTATTAACAACTAATGTTTATGTTTTCAAACAAAACAGATTAAAACGGGTTATGCAAATTTATTAATCATAATCTGATTAAATGATTTCATACCCGACCAAGCGGTATTATTATAATACCGTATCCGAAGCCCGTATAAGAGAAAATAAGTTAAAAGTATTTACCTGAGCTAGATGTGTAAGGATGTAACTCAGCCGTATATTTCCTAAAGCCTTATGAAAATACCTTCTACTGAAGCTACTCAATTTTTTTAGAAGGTTTATTAACCTATTAGGACACTAACGGGTCTTTATTTAAGTCAAAGACTTTGACCGGTTAGTTTGAAAGATACTTTACGGTTCGAAACGCTAAATTATGTGACAACCCGCACTAAACCAGGTATCCGTACAACTTAATTAATGATTAATTACTACTTGATTACTGTGCTTGTTTGAACTAGCTGATAAACTGCTACCTGCATACTGATACATGCACTTACTTGCATCATACTTTAATTGCTGTCACTACATTAATTACATACTGAACCCTAGTGACAAACATGATGCACAAAAAGCACAGTAGCACTAAACGGATACACGGCGAACATGCTGATATAACCAGCATCAGGCAGACACTGCCTCTAAGGCCTGTTAAGAGTGTAACACCTGTGCCTCCACGGCCATCAAACAAATACCAAACCAATGAAATATTGTATTTCATACTTGGGATTTGTAAAAATATGTGTATCATTTGCACATATCAATTTCTGTTCAATTTCAAACTCTAAATCGCTTCCTGGAAGGTTATACGCGCACAAATGCGTAAATATAACCAGTTTAATGCAACAAACACTCCGGAATAGTGAAATAGGTTTATCATACCTAAAATAACCTTTACATAACTTAGATATAAGTTTTGGAAGGTTTGGTGTGGTGAAATCAAAGTAAATTCGCTTACAGGGACTAAAGTTGACAAACTGCGAAAGTATGCCAATTTGAACTGTAACAGACATTCCGGAACATGACCATAAGTTAAACATACCATAAATATCCTTTACATAGCTTAGAAATAGGCTTTGAGGGGTTCGGTGTGCTAAAATAAACTTTTGTGTCATTCAGGGACTAAAAGTGTCAAAAAGTGCACAAGTTTGCATTTTCGCGCATAACTTACGTTCTGAATACATCTGGACATCCAAAAATTTATGAAAGCATGACTACATTTTATTTTAGTGTTCGCCTTAAGAAAAATCCATTCGTTTCGTCATTTGGATCGTTTTTCGCGCTTATGCGCATTCCGTCGTAATTAAGCGAACATCGCGTCCGTACGGCCAAACGAACCGACATCCGAGATATTTTTGAACATGTTTTGAGTTCCCTATATTTTAACTTCATTTTAGAGCCTTGAAATGAGGTTAACGGGGTTCAAACGCATCGAAAATCGCTTAAAAGGGCTGCAGGGACTAAACCTGTCACTTTTGAAACAATTCTGAATCAGATAGGCACTAGCGTAGCGCGACTGCATAGTGCCTTTGCACTAGCGCTACGCGAGTGACTGATCTGACCAGATTCTATGTTTTAAACACAAGTTGCAAGTGATTGATCCTTAACCACATATTTTCACTTGCTTAGTCACTAAGATAAGGACCAATTTAAGCCACCACAACTTTCCGACACTTGTACGGATGGGATCATGGCACGTTTTCCATGAAACGATCTTAACGGTTACCCGAAAACTATATATACCCATCCACCCCCATTGCATTTCTTACAAGAATTCTGATTTTGAGAGCTCTAAGTTGAAACCATTGTTTCATACCTGAGTTCTTGGATCGGGATTAGCATTCGGGGACCCTTCGTAAGTATTCTTTCGTTCTTTTCCTTATTTTACTGCTTTTCAAGTCAAAAAGTCAAACTTTGTTTGACTTTCAGCATTGACCAATAATGGTCAATGCGAAGTTCGTTTGAACTTCGCAACGTGAGTGTAATCACGTTGGTTATAGTCCCTTGGGACTATGCCTACTGATTACCACGTTGTCTAGGGTCGTAGGGTAAGCGATCTGATAAATCGCTTATACCCTCGAACCCGACCCAGTTTGGTCGATCATTAGGATCCGACCAAACACAGTAGGTGACCATAGTAGGTAGGGAATAACCTTCCGAGGTTATACCCTATGGTCACATCGTTTAAGTAGTTGTATGATAGGTAGTTTATATGCCTTAGGTAAATTACCAGAATACCCTTTTCATGTATAATTGGTAATTAAGCATATGTAACCTAAACTTTTGTCACGTAACTGATTATGTAACATGTTTAGGCATATAACACTTGTCATAGGGCTAGTTAGGCGGTCCAAACGCGTTTCACGCGAACGACGCGTTAAAGTAGCATAAGCTACCTAAACGGGTCGTAATGGGTCGTAGGCAGTTATGTTAAGTTTCATTTAGTATGTAGGCTTTGTTAAACCAAATGACACGAGTCTCTACACTCGTTTGGTTTACAAACCCTAATGCTACCCAATCTTCCGATCTAGGTCCGGTTAATTTACATAGTTACCTATATTAGGTGCCGCTTGATATCCGCGATCTCTAGCATTGTTTGGTTGTTACTCAAGGACTACTGAGCAATCTCAGGTGAGTACATAGACCCCTATTTTACTGTTTTCCAAACTGTTTTGGGGTGGAACACATGTGCCTACTTGTTACTTTCATGCTTTCCTGTTTTCACATCATATACCGACTATGTTTGTTAGTACATTATAGTACATGATTTCATTACTTTTCTGCTATGTATGTTGACTGATAACATGCTAAGCACATTGATTTACATGACTTTTCTGCTATGTATGTTGACTGATAACATGCTTAGTACATTGTTTTACATGACTTTTCTACTTTGTATGATGACTTTGCATACTTAGTACATTGTTTTATACTGCATCTCTGTTGCATATGTTCCAGTAACATATGGACACAGGGTTTTATAGCTCTACCCTGTATGTTTACTCTAGCATACTAGGTACATTATCTTCATAAAACATGCTTACATTTTGGTATGACATTTGGTTTGTTTAAACTATACTATACATTCATTAACACCGATCATGCCGTTCGTTAGTAGGTAGTGGTACCATAGGACTTGACAAATCCCGTTCCGGACATCCCAGGGAAAGGGGATGAAAGGAATGACCGAATCCGAATACATATTCTCTTGATAACTCACTTTTACATAGTTATCCGTCTGTCTCAAGGCTTGGATGTATGAATTTTCACAATACCGCATAAATGTTCATATTCAGTATAGCATGCATATATCTTACAAAACATAACTTTGATTTAAACCAAGTTTTACTTCAATACTTTGTTTTGTACATTTTTACTTATGGTTTAAGTAGTCTAAATTTTACTTACCATACATATCATTTTGGTTATACATTACTTGACTACTCTTGGACTATAGACATTTGACATGGATACTTGACATAGACATTTGACATGGATATTTGACATAGACATTTTGACATGATTTACATCTTGACATGAACATTTTACATTGTTTAGTTTGGTTTGATTAAGTGATTAAGTAACGATGCGTGTGTAATATGATACAAGCATGGTGGATACGCCGCTGGTACTTCCTATATATAAGTGTTTGTATGGTATTACATGTCGTAACGTTATTTGAATCATTTCAGATTGAGACATAGAACATTTCATACAAATAACATACTTTTCACAAGACATTGATTTATAAACAACTTATCTTATACAAACACATTTTTCTTGGTTATTCATTTAACCTTACATTTATTTATACTTATCATCTGATCTTATCGTTTTTCAAATGATTTAAAAGACAAAGCAAATAACAAGGTTCATGACTAAACATTTTCTCAAACATAAGTCATGAATCTTATTTTCACAAAACCTATGTATCTCACAGGCATTTTTATGCTGACGTACCTATTTTCACATGTGTTTTTCAGGAGCTGTTGCATAAGATAATCAAGACACACATAGACAGACTTGGGCTTTAGTGACAATAAAAGATGCAAGACTAGTTAATTATGTTGTATTTCCTTGTTTGTTAAGACATTGTAACACTTTTAACTGAATAAAACAAAACTTCAATTGCCATGGATTTGAAACATTAATTCTGTTACAACACTCCCCGATGTTTCCGCCACGTTTGGTATGTTCTACGTGGTCGGGGTGTGACAGAAAAGATGGTATCAGAGCCAATGGTTATAGGGAATTAGGTTATTAGTATTGCTTTGACCTAGTCTATAACCTTTCTAGGACCCTAACGCGAGTTTACTTGCGTTTAGTCATAAAACAATACTGTCACCTATCCTTAGGTGACGACCACAACAAGAACATAAATTTCAAAACCGCTTTGAAAACTAATCATCTGTTCTAGGATGATTGATTACTAGGTTTTGAACCCTCTATTGTAAGGTTTTGAACTCTCTGTTATATGGTTTTGAACCCCTTTGAGTTTTCAAAACTTTCGTTAAGGTTTTGGGTTTTTAATAATGTGAACACGTGCAAACTGGAAGGGTGAATGCCTGTATTCTGGGTTTTCTGTCTAGGCAAGCACTTCGTATACATCTCATCAGACGCGAGACCAGTTGTGCTTACCTGGGAATTCTTGGGATGAGTGTTCACTTATAGGCGAGCATGTCTTCGCGATACATTATTTTCGACCCATTTACTTTGATTTGTCACTGTGTGTCGTTTGTTGCTTTGTAGTAACAAACAAATGACCACTATCCTTGCTTTCATCAGATTTGTTCATCTCATTCTTTTCGTCAAATTCTCTCACTCGTTTCCTTTCATGTTTCCTCTTTTAGAATGCCTCCTCGACGCGAGAACCAGATAGAGACTGCCGAACTGGCAGAAATTATTGCGCAGCAGATGGCTGCCCAATTTCCAAATCTCTTTGCTCAATGGCAACAAGCCAACAACAACAACAATGCCCTATGCAAATACAAGGACTTTAATCAGGCTAAACCACTCAAGTTTAGTGGCTCTGAGGGAGCAACTGGGCTTCTTCAGTGGTTCGAGAGCATTGAGAATACTTTCCGCCACGTTCAGTGTCCGGATAATCGCAAGGTCGAGTTTTCTTCAAGTGTGTTCCAGAAGAGGGCTCTCACATGGTGGAACGGGGTTATGAGGGACCGAGGTGCAGAAATTGCCCTTGCGCAAACCTGGGCTGAACTTAGGGCTCTTATGATGAGGGAATTCTGTCCTCGTCATGAGCAGCGAGCTTTGGAGAAGGAATTTGATGAGTTGAAGCAAGATAGTGGTGAGCACAGGGCGTATACTGATAGGTTTGAGGAGTTGAGTCTGCTTTGCCCGACAATGGTTACCCCACTTGACATAGCTATCGAAAGGTACATCGACGGCCTACCTGATTCGGTACAAGACATTCTTACTGGTAGTAACCCTGCCACACTCCGTCAAGCGATCGAGTTATCAGCGACATTGACTGAGTCGCAGATTAGGAAGAATAAGTTACACAGGAAGGGTGACAAGGGCGAGAAACAGTCGTCTGACAAGGAGGATAGCAAGAAAGGTCAAAACAAGAATGCAAAGGATTCTAGTTCATCCAAGAGGGCGAGGAAGCGTAAGGTTTCCCAAAACAATGCCATTACTGCACAGGCCCAAGCTGCACCAAATCAGCCTGCGCAACCACTAGCCAAGAAGCCTTATTTTGGCAATGCACCTTTGTGCAATAGGTGTAACGGCCATCATCAACCACACCTCCAGTGTCGTCAGTGCACCAACTGCGGAAGATCCGGTCATCTTGCTAACACCTGTCGCATCCCTGCTAATCCGAATCGCCCAGTTCAGAACCCGGCTCAACAAGTTGCTCAGCCTCTTGCTCAGCAACAGGGTCAAGCTGCACGACCACACTATCCACCTGGTGCCTGTTACAATTGTGGGGATCTAACCCACTACAGAAACCGATGCCCAAAGCTTGCTAATGCGAATCCGACCCACGGATGAGCATTCAGCTGAACAAAGGATGTTGCTGTCTTACGCTTTTGTTCTTTTGTTTCCTTGTAATGTGAAACAATCTGTTTTTGTTTATAAATAAATCGTTGTTCACAAATGCTGTTATACAAGTATAGTTACATGTGTGTATGATTTTCCTATGATACCTACATCAAGGAACTATGTTCCTTACAAACTACTCTTGTGATTCTCTCTTTCAAATGATCACTCATGATTCCTTCAAAAATTTTAAGTACTCGTTTCATTCTAAGAAACAAAGTACACAAAATAAAGTGACATTATGAGTGATCATGCTTCTGCACATCTGTGCCATTAAATCCCTGGTTAGATAACTAAGGGTATTTTCAAATCTCTTACTCATTACGTTTTGATTTTTCAACATACACAGTACCAGTATTTCAAAACAATCTTCATGATCTCAAAACATTTCATATAGTTTGAAAACAATTTTTCTAGATGCATTGTCTATGTTATTTCAAAAACATTGGCCATGTTATCAAAACCAACCTTTCTAATTTCAAAATATTTCATATAGTCTGAAGACAATATTAACACAATACATTTTCTTATCAAGTGCATGATTTCGAAAAGCATCATTCATGTCTTTCAAAAACCTTATACATAATTTCAAAATTCATCTCGCATGATTTTTAAAACATTTTTTTAAATATATCTATCTAATACACCTACTTTATGATTTCAAAAAGTATTATATATAAGGTTTCAAAAACGTTAAACACTTTTTTTTTCTTAAAAGAACCCCATGCATGGTTTTCAAAAATATTTTCCTCATACATTGACTTAACCTTCAAAATTCTGCTTCATATGTCGCCTTGACATATCTAGCATCTCAACTTCATAAGCATTTTACTTCATGTTTTGACTTAAGCACATCCAGTGCAAGGTTTCAAAACATCTTCAACTTCTAAAATCCATATGGGATCTTTTTATCTCCACAATTAGACCCTTGTGGATAATCATCATTCAAATCAGAGTCCTTAATTGGATTCCTTATGTACCTAAATTCGAACATTTCGGTTCCTTATAATCGAAATCGAATTTTTTTTTCTTTTAAAAATCTTTCTATCTTTATAGATAGATTCTTGATAATGTTTAAAGTACCAAATGAAATCCACGAGATGGATTCCTAGTGTGCTTTAAATACATGTGCTTTGTTAGCAGAACGAACTTCTAGTTAAACAATTTTGTGGTTATGTGACTATGTGTTTATCCATCTTATGTTTTCTTTTATGCATTTATGGTGTTTTTACTACTCTGGATATTCTATATCCAAATCCTTGCAGGATCTTTCATATCTTCATATGAGGGATTCGTAGCAGGATATTCAAAAGGTACTACCTTTAATCCTTAAATGGGCTTCTATGTAATAGTTAAGACCCTTGGATTATATAGTACCACTCCATGATTCATAAGGGACCCTTTAGTGGTCTAGTCAAAAAGATTGATTCACAATTTGGTTAAAAAAAAAATGACATCTAGTGATGTAACTGAACAGACTCCTGGATAGTCTATTTAAATCATTTATTGATTTAGTCTAAAGGACTCTATGGCAGTCTAGTTACACTCATCACAGGATTGTTCATTTGGTTTTACACTACACATTATAAAATAGACTGTGCGGACTGTACAAGGAACTACGTAATTATGGAGGCCTACATAATGGTGGAATTCAATGCACAGAAACCCAGTAAGATTTATTATGTGTAAGAACCGATAGCGACAACAATAACAAAATGATAACGATGTAATGGAGGTATGGTGGACGCACCAATGACGCTTTATATACTTGTATATAAGTGTCCCTCTTACATTGCAAGCATGATGTTATTAAAGTTACTAGAAGTTCAGGACCCTAACCAATGTTGTTCGATCTTTTCAACTTCATGTTTTAGACTCTCACAAGTTTCCTCTAAATAAATTTCGGGACGAAATTTCCTAAAGTAGGGGAGACTGTAACACCTGTGCCTCCACGGCCATCAAACAAATACCAAACCAATGAAATATTGTATTTCATACTTGGGATTTGTAAAAATATGTGTATCATTTGCACATATCAATTTCTGTTCAATTTCAAACTCTAAATCGCTTCCTGGAAGGTTATACGCGCACAAATGCGTAAATATAACCAGTTTAATGCAACAAACACTCCGGAATAGTGAAATAGGTTTATCATACCTAAAATAACCTTTACATAACTTAGATATAAGTTTTGGAAGGTTTGGTGTGGTGAAATCAAAGTAAATTCGCTTACAGGGACTAAAGTTGACAAACTGCGAAAGTATGCCAATTTGAACTGTAACAGACATTCCGGAACATGACCATAAGTTAAACATACCATAAATATCCTTTACATAGCTTAGAAATAGGCTTTGAGGGGTTCGGTGTGCTAAAATAAACTTTTGTGTCATTCAGGGACTAAAAGTGTCAAAAAGTGCACAAGTTTGCATTTTCGCGCATAACTTACGTTCTGAATACATCTGGACATCCAAAAATTTATGAAAGCATGACTACATTTTATTTTAGTGTTCGCCTTAAGAAAAATCCATTCGTTTCGTCATTTGGATCGTTTTTCGCGCTTATGCGCATTCCGTCGTAATTAAGCGAACATCGCGTCCGTACGGCCAAACGAACCGACATCCGAGATATTTTTGAACATGTTTTGAGTTCCCTATACTTTAACTTCATTTTAGAGCCTTGAAATGAGGTTAACGGGGTTCAAACGCATCGAAAATCGCTTAAAAGAGCTGCAGGGACTAAACCTGTCACTTTTGAAACAATTCTGAATCAGATAGGCACTAGCGTAGCGCGACTGCATAGTGCCTTTGCACTAGCGCTACGCGAGTGACTGATCTGACCAGATTCTATGTTTTAAACACAAGTTGCAAGTGATTGATCCTTAACCACATATTTTCACTTGCTTAGTCACTAAGATAAGGACCAATTTAAGCCACCACAACTTTCCGACACTTGTACGGATGGGATCATGGCACGTTTTCCATGAAACGATCTTAACGGTTACCCGAAAACTATATATACCCATCCACCCCCATTGCATTTCTTACAAGAATTCTGATTTTGAGAGCTCTAAGTTGAAACCATTGTTTCATACCTGAGTTCTTGGATCGGGATTAGCATTCGGGGACCCTTCGTAAGTATTCTTTCGTTCTTTTCCTTATTTTACTGCTTTTCGAGTCAGAAAGTCAAACTTTGTTTGACTTTCAGCGTTGACCAATAATGGTCAATGCGAAGTTCGTTTGAACTTCGCAACGTGAGTGTAATCACGTTGGTTATAGTCCCTTGGGACTATGCCTACTGATTACCACGTTGTCTAGGGTCGTAGGGTAAGCGATCTGATAAATCGCTTATACCCTCGAACCCGACCCAGTTTGGTCGATCATTAGGATCCGACCAAACACAGTAGGTGACCATAGTAGGTAGGGAATAACCTTCCGAGGTTATACCCTATGGTCACATCGTTTAAGTAGTTGTATGATAGGTAGTTTATATGCCTTAGGTAAATTACCAGAATACCCTTTTCATGTATAATTGGTAATTAAGCATATGTAACCTAAACTTTTGTCACGTAACTGATTATGTAACATGTTTAGGCATATAACACTTGTCATAGGGCTAGTTAGGCGGTCCAAACGCGTTTCACGCGAACGACGCGTTAAAGTAGCATAAGCTACCTAAACGGGTCGTAATGGGTCGTAGGCAGTTATGTTAAGTTTCATTTAGTATGTAGGCTTTGTTAAACCAAATGACACGAGTCTCTACACTCGTTTGGTTTACAAACCCTAATGCTACCCAATCTTCCGATCTAGGTCCGGTTAATTTACATAGTTACCTATATTAGGTGCCGCTTGATATCCGCGATCTCTAGCATTGTTTGGTTGTTACTCAAGGACTACTGAGCAATCTCAGGTGAGTACATAGACCCCTATTTTACTGTTTTCCAAACTGTTTTGGGGTGGAACACATGTGCCTACTTGTTACTTTCATGCTTTCCTGTTTTCACATCATATACCGACTATGTTTGTTAGTACATTATAGTACATGATTTCATTACTTTTCTGCTATGTATGTTGACTGATAACATGCTAAGCACATTGATTTACATGACTTTTCTGCTATGTATGTTGACTGATAACATGCTTAGTACATTGTTTTACATGACTTTTCTACTTTGTATGATGACTTTGCATACTTAGTACATTGTTTTATACTGCATCTCTGTTGCATATGTTCCAGTAACATATGGACACAGGGTTTTATAGCTCTACCCAGTATGTTTACTCTAGCATACTAGGTACATTATCTTCATAAAACATGCTTACATTTTGGTATGACATTTGGTTTGTTTAAACTATACTATACATTCATTAACACCGATCATGCCGTTCGTTAGTAGGTAGTGGTACCATAGGACTTGACAAATCCCGTTCCGGACATCCCAGGGAAAGGGGATGAAAGGAATGACCGAATCCGAATACATATTCTCTTGATAACTCACTTTTACATAGTTATCCGTCTGTCTCAAGGCTTGGATGTATGAATTTTCACAATACCGCATAAATGTTCATATTCAGTATAGCATGCATATATCTTACAAAACATAACTTTGATTTAAACCAAGTTTTACTTCAATACTTTGTTTTGTACATTTTTACTTATGGTTTAAGTAGTCTAAATTTTACTTACCATACATATCATTTTGGTTATACATTACTTGACTACTCTTGGACTATAGACATTTGACATGGATACTTGACATAGACATTTGACATGGATATTTGACATAGACATTTTGACATGATTTACATCTTGACATGAACATTTTACATTGTTTAGTTTGGTTTGATTAAGTGATTAAGTAACGATGCGTGTGTAATATGATACAAGCATGGTGGATACGCCGCTGGTACTTCCTATATATAAGTGTTTGTATGGTATTACATGTCGTAACGTTATTTGAATCATTTCAGTTTGAGACATAGAACATTTCATACAAATAACATACTTTTCACAAGACATTGATTTATAAACAACTTATCTTATACAAACACATTTTTCTTGGTTATTCATTTAACCTTACATTTATTTATACTTATCATCTGATCTTATCGTTTTTCAAATGATTTAAAAGACAAAGCAAATAACAAGGTTCATGACTAAACATTTTCTCAAACATAAGTCATGAATCTTATTTTCACAAAACCTATGTATCTCACAGGCATTTTTATGCTGACGTACCTATTTTCACATGTGTTTTTCAGGAGCTGTTGCATAAGATAATCAAGACACACATAGACAGACTTGGGCTTTAGTGACAATAAAAGATGCAAGACTAGTTAATTATGTTGTATTTCCTTGTTTGTTAAGACATTGTAACACTTTTAACTGAATAAAACAAAACTTCAATTGCCATGGATTTGAAACATTAATTCTGTTACAACACTCCCCGATGTTTCCGCCACGTTTGGTATGTTCTACGTGGTCGGGGCCGGTTAGTTTGAAAGATACTTTACGGTTCGAAACGCTAAATTATGTGACAACCCGCACTAAACCAGGTATCCGTACAACTTAATTAATGATTAATTACTACTTGATTAATGTGCTTGTTTGAACTAGCTGATAAACTGCTACCTGCATACTGATACATGCACTTACTTGCATCATACTTTAATTGCTGTCACTACATTAATTACATACTGAACCCTAGTGACAAACATGATGCACAAAAAGCACAGTAGCACTAAACGGATACACGGCGAACATGCTGATATAACCAGCATCAGGCAGACACTGCCTCTAAGGCCTGTTAAGAGCCTCATATATTTTGGCTACACTGGTAGTGAGTGTAGGGATATAAGGGTTGTGGTACCGCGTCTCTAGGGATAAGATACACTGATTCGGATGTGCCAAAAACGTACTTTAAGTACCAAACACAGCACTTTAATAATTAATCCAGCTTCTAGCTGACTAGTAAAGTGCCAGAAAATGAGAAAATAACACTAGACACTTTCTAAAGTGGCGGGAAAACAAATTGTGTCACTAAAAATAACAATAACGACACTTTAAAGCCTTTGTAACGCTTTAACGGATTACTATCCAACCGGACACCCGGACTTTACCCGAAACATGAAAATATTACTATTTTCACTATTTATACTTTTCTGAGCCAGTTAGGGTCCCTGATTACCCTAACACCCGCCATAACGTGTAACATATTAGTAACGGGGTTAATTACCTAACTTAACTTGGTTTAACATAACCATTCCCTAACTAACCACTTAAAATCGAACCAACCCCACCCCCCCATCATAACCGTCCCCTAACTAGGGGAGACACAAGTGGTACTTGGTGATTAACTAAATCTTGCTTTGTCTAATATCTTTAAGACACATTACCCATTGGGTAATAACATAAGATTTGTTTATAAATACTAGGGATTATTACACTAATCTTTCACCAACAAATCAACACTCACTCACTCTCTCTTTTCTTCTCTACCTCTCGGCCGAACCCCCTCCACTACACCACCACATTTTCGACTTTGGTTCTTGCAATTTCATCATCATACACACTTCACAAGTCGCATATTAGGAGTCTTGGTGCACTCGGAACGCGAAGGACCTCTACCGTTAGCTTTTATCCACCTCGTTTTCGTCAAGATTCTTCCCTAGCCCCGAGCTAGAGGTATAATGTTTAAAACTTGTTTTTAAGCTTATCTAACATGGTTAAAAGAAATTATGTCGGTTAAATATCGTTAACTTATGTTTTGATGCATTAAAGTCTAGTAAAAATGCTAAAATGGAGGTTAATAACACATAACTTGTGTAAAAGTTGTAGTATTTGGAATTGGTGTTTATCTAGACCCGATCTATGATGTGGTAGCTCGGATCTCCGTTTAACCCGACTTTGTAAGATCATGTATCTTCACATAAGCTCGTTTTTGGTTACCGCAAGGGTTAAAAGGCGAAACTCTACCACACAAGATGCATGAACTTGTGTAGAAATATTTTACTTGTGTAAAAGTAATTTAACTTGTACAATGGAGTTTAAAACTAGCAGACCTACGTATCTGCAAGTGGTATTTTTGAAGAACCACACATTTAAGAAACCATGTATTTTGAAGAAAGGATCTTACACTAACAAACATGATTTTATAAACCACAAGTGTGTAGACACTTGTGAAATGAAAAGATCCGACAAATAACTATTTTTGGGAAAAATGACTAGAAGTTGTAAAGACGGATTTCTCTAGTCACAAGGTTTTTACGAGATCAAGGTTACTTTATATAAAGATCTACATATATAAAAGGGATTTACATTATAGATTCGGAAAAACTGCAAGTTCATGCGATTATGCGATTTACATACTTGTCGACTAGTTTGATGTGTCGGAAATTGTTTGATTGAATAAAGAAGTTGTTGAATTGATTTGTTAAAAGAAAATGATACGCTTGAAAGCGTGGCCACCTCCAGTTACAGAGGAAACTCTGGCGAAATTTTCCAAAAACCTAACACTTAGAATTATTTACACAACAAGTGTTAGAACTATTTTTGGACATATTTTCAAAACATAAATTTCGCCGGCACTATATTTTACTAAATATTCGGAGGTAGGGTTTTCACAAAGATTAACGTGATAAATATATTTGTCACAACACTGTTTATGATTATTTTGTGAAATCCATAAATATTATTTTAGAGTGAAAATAATATTTACAAGCGTTAATGATTCCAAAACTTTACGAACGCTTCCACAAACATATAAGTTACACCGGTAATTACATTACCACAAGATTGATAAAACGTAACTTACGCACATGTATTGTATCCCCCATCCTTGGGAAGAAGAATAACTACCAAGTGTATACGGAACATAAACACGAAATAGTTGTCTAACTATTTCCCAAAGACATAAACTATAAAGCTAAGGCACGGCCGTCCGTCTAATAGAATTAGCACTTGTAGGTCGTTGCACAGCTTTCTGTATTGGAGACACTTGGTAGAGACGCGCATTCACTGTGAGTTCATGTCCCCCTTTTCTCTAACTGTTTTCAGTTTACTTAACTGCGGGGGTGAAATACATGTTACTATGATTTACGAGTACTTTACAACGGTATGTTTAACGTAAGGAGGTGTTATACGATCATGTGAGTGGATAGGAACAACATGGGGCCATTAGTCCTCATGGAGGGACCGAGGGACAGGAGCGGTAGATCTATCTGGGTGTAGCGAGCCCAGCCCCCGGCCAAACTAGAAACGGACCGTGGGGTGACTTTGTCCACATACTTTGCCGTGGCGAAATCTGCTAGGTTTGAGTCTCCCTATTTGCACTTCACATATGTCAGTGGCCTTGCAAACCATTGGTGATCACAAGTCCTCTTACACTGCTACATACCACAACTATTTTTATACTCACAAGTGTTTTACATACTCACTTACACATGAACTCGCTCAACATTATTGTTGATTTTTCAACTCACATGTATTTCAGGAAATTAAACGGATCTGGCACGGTATGGAACGTTTTCCGCTGCATCTTTCATGAAGTCATCAGGGTTTAGGGTTGTGTCTCTTACCTGGACAAGACACAATCCCTAAATCACGTTTATGTTTTGTTATAAGTTGCAATGTTACTGAACAAGGTTATGGTTACTAGATTATGTCTCGTTAAACAATGGTATCGTATGTTGTTTTCTAAACTTAATGGATGACTTGCATGGTTTTTAAGTTCATATAGCATTGTTATGATTAAGCTATGGTATTAAGAAGTCACACCAAAATTAACCACGCTTCCGCAAAGCCAGGGTGTGACAGCTTGGTATCAGAGCTCTGATCATAGCGAACTAGGATTCTGTCTCGAGTCTAGACTATGATCACTAGGGCTCTCACGAAAACATTTTTTTTCTGCATACCACTTAAGTCCAGATCCAAAACTTTTTACAAACAAATGTTGAGCACATTTTATTTATTTATAGGCTCAGCTTGGAGGGCTGAGGATCGATCTGGAGGATCGAGGTGGTCAAGGTAGTTAAGCACATTGGTTTGTTATAGGATCGATCTGGAGGATCGAGGCTCGGTCTAGGTGACCGAGGTAGTGGGCTAGCAAGGCTAGGAAGAAAAGGCTCAGCTTGGAGGGCTGAGGATCGATCTGGAGGATCGAGGTTTGGTTTAAGTGAAGGATAGAGCAGTCTTGTAGACTGGATGAAATTGGCTAGTAAGACTAGGAGGATTATGTGATGCCTTACTTGATGACTTATGTGATTACTTGATTTATGATTGACTACTTGTGCATATTTGTGTATATGTTACAGACACATAGATTCTGCAGACACTGGTGGTTCAGGCACCACAGGCCCGAGGCCTATCGTTTCAGACGACATTGAGTCATCGGAGCACGAGGTTTATATGTCAGACTTCACCAGCACGGATGATGATGACTTTCAGCCATTCGCCTTACCCGACGGCGTTGATGAGCTCCCAGTTGATCTTCCAGCCGGGGATCTACCACTCGTTGTGATCCCTGCTCCAGTACCCCTTGCATCATACCCTGTTTTACCCATCGACGACGAGGAGGACGACGTCGATATGTTTAAGGAGGAGCCTTTGGAGGATGCTCAGGGCGAGGCCCTACCTGCTGTTGCTCCCTTACTGATCGCAGATGCTCCGGCTGCGGAGTCACCTGCACATTCCCCAGTCCCGGACTCCTTTGAGTCTGTGGCTTCTGTACCCACACCTGCTCATAGTGCGCAGCACTTCTCCCATGGGTCCGATTCGGACCGGGCTTTTTCTGTTGCTCCCATACCTGGACTTGTTTTTGACCATGACGACGAGGGGGATTCAGATCCTGTGTTTCCACCAGGATTTGATCCTGACCGTGATTTAGAGTTTGTCCCGATGGACGAGTTGATGGAGGATCCAGCAGATCCTATTGACCCTTTTGATCCGATTGATCCCGATTTTGATTTTGACATGGCGTTTGATGATCTTGAGCCTGCCATTGCTCCTGAGCAGGCAGCCGCTCTTGATCCTTTACCAGAGCATGACCCTGTGCATGCTAATGTACCTTTTGAGCCCATTGCTGATGATTACCTCATGGATGTTCCTGTTGATCCCATTGATCCTTTACCCCTTGTTGCTGTACCAGTTGACCCCCCTTTCGAGCACTTGGCACCCGTTCACCCTGTTGTTGCTCCCTTATTTGATCCCGTTCCCCTAGAGCCCGGACATGCACTGTTCGCGGCACACATGGATCCACCGGATGAGTCCGCACAGCACGGTTGGATACCGGCTGATGAGGATGTTCCACCTTTTCCTCCACAGATTCCTGTTGCACCACATGTTGACTTTTCATTTCAGGTTCCCATGTATATACCTCCAGCGGGGCCTGGAGAGGGCTCTTCAGCCCACCCATCAGGGCATGTACCGATGCCCATGCCTTTCATGCCTCAGATGCCGTTTGTTCCACCTACTACTGCTCCTTTTGGTGTGGCACCCTTTGACCCCACACGTGAGCCACTGCTGTGGTCACCGTTTTCCCCCATGCCACCCACTGATCCATACCACAGGTCCTACGTGGGACATACCATTGAGGATGTATTGATGTCGTTTGTATACCAGCATGAGTCGCATGAGCAGCGACTACAGGAGTTGGAGAGAGCCCATCTGCAGCCATGTCAGTGCCATGGCCGGGCACCCTCTCCGTTACAGCCGTTTCGACCATTACCCCCTGACTATGCTGCTCGTCTTACTACTTTGGAGCAGCAGATTGCTTCCATTATTCGCACACAGCAGGCGATGGAGGCGGACTGGTTACAGTTGCGCCGTTTGTTTTATACCCGTTTTCCTCCTCCTCCACCACCATCTACTTAGAGCTCATCGGTGCCACTTGGGTAGGCGAAGTGAGAAGGCGGCGATTGCTTTTTGACTGCACAGCATTTTGGGGAGACTACGTTATGACTTGACTTTTGTTATGTACTTGATGTGGTATTGATACTGATGTAGCTTTTGACAGGGGTTATGTAGCCCCAAGTGATTGATGATTGTATGTATACACTTACGATGTGGTCTCATTTATATGGCAATCGCAGTTTTCTCACCATATTTGGATTCGCTTGATTAGTTGTTTATATTTTATGACATGGGATGTTGTGTGATTGATAATTGTGATGTGTGATAACATGAGATGTTATGTGATTATACTATTACTACCGTTATATACGTACACTATATTACGAACTGATTTACGTATTATAACAACGGAGCCTTACTATGGCCTAACCAACTTAAACCATCTTTTAGAAGATGCCGCCAAGACGCGAACCAAACATGCCAACTAATGAGGCAGAACTCCAGCAGATTATTGCTGCTGCCATAGCACAGTACGCAGCATCTCAGCCAGGAGCAAGCGGAAGTGTTAACCAAGGCAATAACAATCCACCTCACGGTAATACCACGCCATTCGGACCTACCATGAACTAGTTGGGGATTTTAGCGATGATGCTAATGCCAAACACATGTTTTAACATACGTGCAGGATGCACCTACAAGCAGTTCTTAGACTGCAAACCAGTTAACTTCGATGGCACAGGAGGTGCAGTTGCCTTTACCCGCTGGGCTGAGAAAACCGATTCTGTTTTACGCATGAGCAAGTGTGCAGAGGATCAGCAAGTCACATGCATTTCAGGGCTGTTTCTAGATGGAGCCCTATCTTGGTGGAACTTACAAGTCCAAACACTAGGCGAAGCTGCCGCCTACGCCCTGACTTGGGCCGAATTGAAAGAACTAATGCGCAAAAAGTACTGTTCACGCGCAGAAATTCAAAGGTTGGAGACTGAATTTTGGCACCTAAAGATGGATGGACCAAAGATTGCAGAATACGTCCAGAGGTTTCACGACTTATCTCAAGTGGTTCCTTATATGGTCACGCCAGAATACAAGCGAATCGAGCGCTTCATTTGGGGTTTGGCTCCCCAAATAATAAGCATGGTAACCTCCTCCAAACTAGCGACTATCACTGAAGCCATCGATTTGAGCGTGGCTCTCACCGAGGAGGCGATTCGTCTAAACAAGTTTGATGAAGTCAAGGCAAAGAAGACAGAGACTCACGTTGAGTCCTCAGGAGATAACAAAAGGAAGTTTTCAAACTTCAAACAAGGCGTCAGTATGGCAGTAAAGAAAGGAAAATCAGCTGGCAGTACCAAGAGAGGAAAAGGGTACCAGGGCACCCAGCCCAGATGCAACAACTGCCAACGCCACCATACTGGTCATTGTAACGTGAGAGTTTGTGAATCTTGTGGAAAACCGGGCCACTCAAAGGAATCATGTTGGGCTAGTGCAGGCCGCGGAGGCCAGGGAGGATATGGAAATAGGAATGATAACCGTGGTGGAAATGGAAACCGCCTACAAGGAAATTTTGGAGGAAACAGAAACCGAGGCAGCAATGCCAACCAGAACAACACCCCAGCTGGGAATGGGGATGGAAACGGGCAGAGACTCGGATGCTATAACTGCGGGGAAATCGGGCATTTCAAGAAGAACTGCCCAACGTTGAATCAGGCCCGTGGTAGAGTGTTCCAGCTCGAAGCTAGGGAAGCACGCCAAGATCCAAATGTTGTTACGGGTACGTTCCCTATCAATCAACGCTATGCATCCGTTTTATTTGATACTGGTGCCGATTATAGCTTCGTATCGTTAGAATTTAAGAATATGCTTGGGTTAGCTGCTAATAAGTTAGACATTCCCTACTCGATCGAATTAGCTAATGGAAAGTTAGTTGGAGCCGACGAAGTAATCAGAGGTTGTGTGATAGAATTGGGAGAACGCGAGTTTACTCTGGATCTACTACCAGTCCAATTGGGAAGCTTCGACGTGGTGGTAGGAATGGATTGGTTATCCGGAAACAAGGCTGAGATAGTATGTCACGAGAAAGTTGTTCGTATCCCAACTGATGATGGTGAGACAATTGTGGTTCACGGAGAGAAGCGTGATACACCGCTAAGATTTATCAGCTGCTTGAAAGCAAGGAAGTGTTTACAGAAAGGATGTGTTGCTTTTCTGGCACACATCGTAGACAAGAAGGCTGCTGAGCCAACAATCGAGGACATCCCTGTCGTAAGGGAGTATCCAGAAGTCTTCCCAGAAGACTTACCCGGACTGCCACCTCAGAGGCAAGTGGAGTTTCACATTGACTTAGTTCCAGGCGCCGCGCCTGTGGCTAAGGCACCATACAGACTTGCTCCGTCTGAAATGCAGGAATTGTCGACACAACTTCAAGAGTTGTTAGACAAGGGTTTTATCCGACCAAGCTTCTCGCCTTGGGGAGCTCCGGTCCTGTTTGTCAAGAAGAAGGACGGAAGTTTCCGCATGTGTATTAACTACAGAGAATTGAACAAGCTGACGATCAAGAACAGGTATCCTCTGCCAAGAATCGATGATCTGTTCGACCAACTTCAAGGTTCAAGCTGTTACTCTAAGATCGATCTTCGATCTGGATACCATCAATTATGGATACAGGAGGAAAGTATCCCGAAAACAGCCTTCCGAACTCGCTATGGACACTACGAGTTCCTCGTTATGCCATTTGGTTTGACAAACGCACCTGCGGTATTCATGGATCTGATGAATAGGGTTTGCAAGCCATACCTGGACAAGTTCGTGATTGTATTCATCGACGACATCTTGATTTACTCAAAGACGAAGGCTGAACACGAGCAGCATCTTAGAACCATATTGGAGCTGCTAAAGAAGGAACAGCTGTACGCCAAATTCTCCAAGTGCGAGTTTTGGCTACGCGAAGTCCAGTTTCTCGGACATGTGGTTAATAGGGATGGAATTCATGTTGATCCCACAAAGATCGAGGCAATCAAGAATTGGGAAACGCCTACAACGCCAACCGAGATTCGACAATTCTTGGGTTTGGCTGGCTACTATCGAAGGTTCATCGAGGATTTCTCGAAAATCGCTCAACCTTTGACGCTCCTCACGCAGAAGGACAAGACGTTTGATTGGGGAATCAAACAGGATGAAGCGTTTCAGATATTGAAGGATAAGCTTTGTAACGCGCCAATCTTAGCTCTACCAGAAGGCACTGATGACTTTGTGGTATACTGCGACGCATCGCGTCAAGGATTGGGTTGTGTGTTGATGCAACGCCAAAAGGTCATTGCTTACGCATCACGCCAACTGAAAGTGCACGAAAAGAATTATACCACACACGATTTAGAGCTTGGCGCAGTGGTTTTTCCTTTAAAGATCTGGAGACACTACCTGTATGGTACGAAGTGCACAATCTTCACAGATCACAAAAGCCTACAGCATATATTCAACCAGAAGGAGTTGAATATGAGGCAAAGACGATGGGTTGAATTGTTAAACGACTACGACTGCGAGATAAAATATCATCCAGGGAAGGCGAATGTAGTCGCCGATGCCCTAAGTCGTAAAGAAAGAATCAAGCCCATAAGGGTTAGGGCTTTGGAAATGATTATACGAACCGACCTTTCCTTGCGCATTCGTGCTGCACAAAAGGAAGCTCTCAAGGAGGGAAACCTTGAGGAAGAATATCTCCGTGGAATGGAGAAGCTTTTGGTACCAAACGAGGAAGGGATGTTATGTTTTGAGAAAAGGATTTGGGTTCCTCTGTTTGGTGGATTAAGGGAAGTTATTTTCGACGAAGCGCACAAGTCACGGTACTCTATCCACCCTGGATCGGATAAGATGTACCAGGATCTCAAAGATTACTATTGGTGCCCTAGGATGAAAGGCGACGTTGCTGTTTACGTGAGCAAATGTTTAACGTGCGCTAAGGTCAAGGCGGAATACCAGAAGCCTTCGGGACTTCTGCAACAACCTGAGATTCCCAAGTGGAAATGGGAACAAATCTCAATGGATTTTGTTACAAAACTGCCAAGAACGCCAAGAGGCCATGATATGATTTGGGTGATTGTAGACCGCCTAACAAAGTCCGCACACTTTCTGCCAATCAAGGAGAAAGACAGTACTAGTAAACTTGCGGAAATTTACTTGAGAGAGATCGTAGCACGTCATGGAGTACCTCTCTCGATCATCTCTGATAGAGACGAAAGGTTTGTGTCGAGAATATGGCAATCCTTCCAAGAATCTTTTGGCTCACAGTTGAATCTGAGCACTGCGTTCCATCCGCAAACTGACGGCCAGAGCGAGCGAACGATACAAACTTTGGAAGACATGCTGAGGGCATGTGTTATGGATTTAGGCGGTAGCTGGGATAAACACTTACCTTTGGTCGAATTTTCATACAACAACAGCTACCACACCAGTATTGGTGCCGCGCCATTTGAGGCCCTATACGGACGCAAGTGCCGATCACCACTATGTTGGTCTGACGCAGGTGATAGGCAGCTTGCTGGTCCCGAGATCGTCCAAGAGACGACAGACAAGATCGCGCAAATTATTAAACGCATCGAAGCCGCTCGCCACAGACAAAAGGCCTACGCGGATCCAAACCGGAAGCATGTGGATTTCCAAGTTGGAGAAATGGTGTTATTGAAAGTTTCACCCTGGAAGGGGGTGGCACGCTTTGGAAAGCGTGGGAAGTTAAATCCGCGCTACATTGGTCCTTTCAGAATTCTGGAAAGAATTGGGACAGTAGCATACAAGTTGGACCTACCTGCCGAACTGAATGGTGTTCACGATACATTTCATGTATCCAATTTAAAGAAAAGTCCAACTCAAATTGACGTTGCCATTCCTATCGACGAGATTCATATTGACGACACGCTCCACTTCGTTGAAGAACCTGTTGAGGTCACGGATTGGAAAGTTAACAAGACCCGCCGGAGCAGTGTCAAGCTCGTCAAGGTTCGTTGGAATGCCAGACATGGTCCTGAATACACCTGGGAACGTGAGGACCGGATGAAAGAGAAATACCCCCACTTATTTCCTAAGAACCCTGCTTCTACAAGCAGAACTTAAATTTCGGGACGAAATTTATTTAACGGGGGGAGAATGTGACAACCCGCACTAAACCAGGTATCCGTACAACTTAATTAATGATTAATTACTACTTGATTACTGTGCTTGTTTGAACTAGCTGATAAACTGCTACCTGCATACTGATACATGCACTTACTTGCATCATACTTTAATTGCTGTCACTACATTAATTACATACTGAACCCTAGTGACAAACATGATGCACAAAAAGCACAGTAGCACTAAACGGATACACGGCGAACATGCTGATATAACCAGCATCAGGCAGACACTGCCTCTAAGGCCTGTTAAGAGCCTCATATATTTTGGCTACACTGGTAGTGAGTGTAGGGATATAAGGGTTGTGGTACCGCGTCTCTAGGGATAAGATACACTGATTCGGATGTGCCAAAAACGTACTTTAAGTACCAAACACAGCACTTTAATAATTAATCCAGCTTCTAGCTGACTAGTAAAGTGCCAGAAAATGAGAAAATAACACTAGACACTTTCTAAAGTGGCGGGAAAACAAATTGTGTCACTAAAAATAACAATAACGACACTTTAAAGCCTTTGTAACGCTTTAACGGATTACTATCCAACCGGACACCCGGACTTTACCCGAAACATGAAAATATTACTATTTTCACTATTTATACTTTTCTGAGCCAGTTAGGGTCCCTGATTACCCTAACACCCGCCATAACGTGTAACATATTAGTAACGGGGTTAATTACCTAACTTAACTTGGTTTAACATAACCATTCCCTAACTAACCACTTAAAATCGAACCAACCCCACCCCCCCCATCATAACCATCCCCTAACTAGGGGAGACACAAGTGGTACTTGGTGATTAACTAAATCTTGCTTTGTCTAATATCTTTAAGACACATTACCCATTGGGTAATAACATAAGATTTGTTTATAAATACTAGGGATTATTACACTAATCTTTCACCAACAAATCAACACTCACTCACTCTCTCTTCTCTTCTCTACCTCTCGGCCGAACCCCCTCCACTACACCACCACATTTTCGACTTTGGTTCTTGCAATTTCATCATCATACACACTTCACAAGTCGCATATTAGGAGTCTTGGTGCACTCGGAACGCGAAGGACCTCTACCGTTAGCTTTTATCCACCTCGTTTTCGTCAAGATTCTTCCCTAGCCCCGAGCTAGAGGTATAATGTTTAAAACTTGTTTTTAAGCTTATCTAACATGGTTAAAAGAAATTATGTCGGTTAAATATCGTTAACTTATGTTTTGATGCATTAAAGTCTAGTAAAAATGCTAAAATGGAGGTTAATAACACATAACTTGTGTAAAAGTTGTAGTATTTGGAATTGGTGTTTATCTAGACCCGATCTATGATGTGGTAGCTCGGATCTCCGTTTAACCCGACTTTGTAAGATCATGTATCTTCACATAAGCTCGTTTTTGGTTACCGCAAGGGTTAAAAGGCGAAACTCTACCACACAAGATGCATGAACTTGTGTAGAAATATTTTACTTGTGTAAAAGTAATTTAACTTGTACAATGGAGTTTAAAACTAGCAGACCTACGTATCTGCAAGTGGTATTTTTGAAGAACCACACATTTAAGAAACCATGTATTTTGAAGAAAGGATCTTACACTAACAAACATGATTTTATAAACCACAAGTGTGTAGACACTTGTGAAATGAAAAGATCCGACAAATAACTATTTTTGGGAAAAATGACTAGAAGTTGTAAAGACGGATTTCTCTAGTCACAAGGTTTTTACGAGATCAAGGTTACTTTATATAAAGATCTACATATATAAAAGGGATTTACATTATAGATTCGGAAAAACTGCAAGTTCATGCGATTATGCGATTTACATACTTGTCGACTAGTTTGATGTGTCGGAAATTGTTTGATTGAATAAAGAAGTTGTTGAATTGATTTGTTAAAAGAAAATGATACGCTTGAAAGCGTGGCCACCTCCAGTTACAGAGGAAACTCTGGCGAAATTTTCCAAAAACCTAACACTTAGAATTATTTACACAACAAGTGTTAGAACTATTTTTGGACATATTTTCAAAACATAAATTTCGCCGGCACTATATTTTACTAAATATTCGGAGGTAGGGTTTTCACAAAGATTAACGTGATAAATATATTTGTCACAACACTGTTTATGATTATTTTGTGAAATCCATAAATATTATTTTAGAGTGAAAATAATATTTACAAGCGTTAATGATTCCAAAACTTTACGAACGCTTCCACAAACATATAAGTTACACCGGTAATTACATTACCACAAGATTGATAAAACGTAACTTACGCACATGTATTGTATCCCCCATCCTTGGGAAGAAGAATAACTACCAAGTGTATACGGAACATAAACACGAAATAGTTGTCTAACTATTTCCCAAAGACATAAACTATAAAGCTAAGGCACGGCCGTCCGTCTAATAGAATTAGCACTTGTAGGTCGTTGCACAGCTTTCTGTATTGGAGACACTTGGTAGAGACGCGCATTCACTGTGAGTTCATGTCCCCCTTTTCTCTAACTGTTTTCAGTTTACTTAACTGCGGGGGTGAAATACATGTTACTATGATTTACGAGTACTTTACAACGGTATGTTTAACGTAAGGAGGTGTTATACGATCATGTGAGTGGATAGGAACAACATGGGGCCATTAGTCCTCATGGAGGGACCGAGGGACAGGAGCGGTAGATCTATCTGGGTGTAGCGAGCCCAGCCCCCGGCCAAACTAGAAACGGACCGTGGGGTGACTTTGTCCACATACTTTGCCGTGGCGAAATCTGCTAGGTTTGAGTCTCCCTATTTGCACTTCACATATGTCAGTGGCCTTGCAAACCATTGGTGATCACAAGTCCTCTTACACTGCTACATACCACAACTATTTTTATACTCACAAGTGTTTTACATACTCACTTACACATGAACTCGCTCAACATTATTGTTGATTTTTCAACTCACATGTATTTCAGGAAATTAAACGGATCTGGCACGGTATGGAACGTTTTCCGCTGCATCTTTCATGAAGTCATCAGGGTTTAGGGTTGTGTCTCTTACCTGGACAAGACACAATCCCTAAATCACGTTTATGTTTTGTTATAAGTTGCAATGTTACTGAACAAGGTTATGGTTACTAGATTATGTCTCGTTAAACAATGGTATCGTATGTTGTTTTCTAAACTTAATGGATGACTTGCATGGTTTTTAAGTTCATATAGCATTGTTATGATTAAGCTATGGTATTAAGAAGTCACACCAAAATTAACCACGCTTCCGCAAAGCCAGGGTGTGACAAATTAAGCGGAGACCGGAATGGAATGTAATTTAGACCCGAAAAGTTTGGATACTTGTATAATATGGGTAAACTAAACACATTCTGGATTTTGAAGATTTAATGATAAGGTTAAACCTAATTCGGCTAATTTATGTAAACTAGCTACATAAACCGAACCGAACGCATAAATGCATTACGGGTAACCAGATGAATTATATACAGGTCTCATATGTTATTATGCTTAGAATATGTTAATACATCAGTAGGATGTTAACATATATGCCCAAAAAGTATTTAAAACCAATTTAAGTCCCATAGGGGCATTTTGGTCATTTTATTATTTATAAAAGATGTTTTATAGTAAACTGATATTCTGGTCTTAAATAATCTGTAAAAATATTTATTTTATGTTGTTATAACAGTAAGATATCATTCATATGTGAGGTTTACCATTTATGGCCAAACTATGCCCCGAAAGGGTATTTTGGTCATTTCACATATGCTTTTAACGACATTTTTGGAAGTCTGAGTTCATGACTTATACCTTCTGTAATAATATTAAAATTTATTTAAAAATTCAGTAGGTAACAAGTCTTAGGTGTTAAATATGGTTTTAAACCATACTATGCACCTAATTAGCGTAAAAATCGCTAATTGACGATAATTAAGATGTTTATGGAAATCTGAGATTTTGATCAGTCTTAAATGCTCAAAATACTTTATTTAATATATAATATCAGTAGGAAAAAGTTTGGCATTCAATTCATATGTTATGCTCATTTTATGAGTGAAAGGGGTATTATCGTCATTTACCGAATTATACAAGAACTCCATGATATGGTCAGATTATAATCTGGTCAAAAATTCCAAAAATCCTTAAAAATAATATATTAATAGTAGGTTATAAGTTTTAGGTCAAAATCCATGTTTAAACATGCCTTATGCAAAATAGCGTAATTAAATTAATAAAAAGTTTCAATTTACGATATCTTGCATAACTTTAGTTTGAGACCAGAAACTGATGTCAAATTTTTGGGACATACTTATATATCAGTAATAAAGGTTTTTGTCCTTTAACATTTTCAAAAATCTCGTTTATATGACAAAAGGGCAAAATGGGCATTTATAAGCATAATAACGAAACCTAGCATATAATTCAGAATACAAATGACCAGGTAATATAACCTCAGAGGGTTATACTACAACATAATGTGGTCTTAATGGAAGCTTATAACATGGAAGAATTAAGCTTAATCGGGTCAGAACTGAAAGTCAAAGCAAAAGTCAAGCTTTTGCGACTTTCGGTTGCGAACCGACCTTAAACTTAGAATTGTCGGGTTGAACCAGTTTGAACATGTTCTAATAATAATTAATAAGTTATTAGAGTGTTAAAATATAATTTATAACCTCTGTGTTATTAGTTTTAATTATTATTTATAATTCTGTCCAGTTTGACTTTTTAACTAATTAGTTTGACCCAACAATTAACTAAGCAAACGAAATAATTAGGAGGTGCCCTTTTAAGGGTTAATCACCTACCTAATTATGGTCACATAACCACATTCATCTCGAACAGTGGCTGGACCATTTGAGTTTAAGCCGAAGGTCAAAGTCAGATTACGATAACTTTGACTTTTCGGTTTTTAAATTAAAAAACTGAACTAAAGAGGGGGCTAAGACACTTACAAAGGGTCCTAGCAATCTTTTCTACAAGAACAAGCTCCCTTTTTGATCAGGAACCACCAGATGAGACAGTAGAGGAGATTTAAGTGATATGAGCAATGGACTAGTGCAACTTAAGTGCCTACTTATAGTTGAAGTCCATGAATCCAGATCAAAGCAGGTGTTTTGGAAGTGTTTAGCATCACCCCAGGTGTCCTAGTGGTATTACAAAACCGTTAACAAGCTCCTGGAATCGATTTGGAAGAGTTTAAGTCGGTTCTGAGCTGAAACCTGCAGCTGGCAACATTCTTCTTAGCTGGGCAGTCTCTCACGGGCCGCGACAACCTTGTGTTCAGGTTAAAATTGTTTCAGCTTTGGCAGTTTTAGTCCCTGGTCCTTTGTAACTTTATTTAACTACATTTTTGGCACTTCTAACCTTTGTAGTTAGTTCATAAAGGATCATGGGAGTGTAACCAAACTCCGTTAGGTCCGGTTTCGTTAAACGATCACCGATTACATAAGTTTCTAAACATTGACGCTTTTAGCCCAAGTTCTTGTAAACTTGCATAACAATCTCGAAACCACGTGAAACTGATATCACTTATTCTTGAGAGTATATTTGAATATTACGAAGCCTCGGATTCGTTAAAAGGTCACTCAGAGGTAAGAATTAATATGTTGGCACGTTTAATCCCTGTTGTTTATAATCTTTCGATTATTTTCACAATCGGCTTCTTATATCCAAATAATTACTCGTTTAAGAATATATTCTTTGTGTGTGGTCATTCAGAGGCACAAGTTTGGCATGTTGACACTTTTAGTCCCTTTGGACACATATTTTCATCGTTTGTCAACTTTAGTCCTTTAAACTCAAACTTTCACATATTTAGAGTTTAGGACACGTGTCTTTATATAATTGGACACGTTTTTACGTGGTGTTACAGACATATAAGCTTAAAAGATCAAAAGAGAATAAATAAGAGCAAATAAAGTAGCATGCAAGTAGTTTCAAGCAAAAGATAAGAATAAAGCTCTAAAACTATAGACTAGGTTAAAGCATTCCTACTTTTCCTAATTCCCTATAGTTATGGCTCTGATACCAATCTGTCACACCCCAACCGATGGCGGAAACATCGGAGTGAGATGAAATAGATTGCAAGAGACTTCATAACGCTATTTGTGACAAGTATTTAAAGAATAAATTTTCATTTCATTTCAAAAGAGTCAATTACAAGGATTTGAAACAATAACAACATGAATAATGAAATACAATACAATAAGAATACAAATTTAAAGTGTGTATCTAAGCATCCTACTAGATTCCATGCATCACCAATGTCATCGCTAAACCTGCAACATGTTTTAAATGTGTAGTTCAATACAAAGGTATTGGCGAGCATACAAGTTTGGTGCGTAGTATATAAGTATAAAAAAGATAAGGAACAATCCACATGGCAAACCTAGTTATCAAAATTAACGTATAAACTGGCATGCGATTTACAAGTCGACCCTCTGTTTACGCAAGTATGAATGAATAAACCTAACATGACATCTCGTTCACGAGTGGTGCGTTACTCCTATAGCGCTATACATGTTAAGTGGAGGCTTGTACGAAGCTAATGACAAGTTCATCACATAAGAATTACCCAGAAAACACGAATCAAGCATAACAAATAGTAAGCATGTATTGGATTGTTTGTTTATGTATTTGCATAAGAATATGTACAATAAGTGTGTTTTGTATATAAAACATGTTACACCCAAAAGTGTGAAAACGGTAAAATGGGTCAAGTATACTCACAAAATTGATAAGTCTTCCGATTATCCAAGTGTTGACGAGTGTATGAGATTAGGAGGATGGAACACCGAGGTCGCCCTATATGGGTAACGATGATGCATGAGTACACGGAATTATGACGGAGGATTTGAAGTGGAAATTAAAGTATGACTAGTCGGTGGATAGGTATATATATTTTTTACATATACATATTTTATATTGTTTAAGCAAAAATTTTAGTTTAAGTCTATCGAAAACATTATGGAAGTATTGTCAAAAATACATTTATAATTATTGTTATAAAAGTTATTTGAATCCGATACGCTCCGTTTTATAAAAGTAACGCGTTTCGTTTCACGAAATTTTTACAAAAAAAAAAAACAGGCAGAGTTTCCTCTGTTTTTGGACGATCCCGACAACCCAAGTTGTCGATATATTTGTCAAACGCAACAATTCAATAATATATAACAACATACGAGTATTTTTGTAAAGTTGGAGAAAGTTTAAACAATATATAAACTATATACGACGGTTCAACTATATGAGTATTTACTAAAAGTAAATATACGAAACAATATAAGTGAAACTTGTTTTGTTTAAAGTTTTACCGAGTCTTACGTTGAAGTTGACCCGAGTCGACCACGTTTGACCGAGTTGACCCGAACCGCCGCTGACTTATGTTGACCGAACCGAAGCCGTTGACCGGTTCTGACCCGAAGCCCGAGACCAAGTCTAACCTGTAGCTGACTTGTTATACCGAACCATGAGCTGAGACCCGACAACAAAACTGATCCGTTTTGACTGTTTGACCAGCCTTGACCCGACAAAAACCCGAACCAAATCTGAAACGAAACTCGAACTAAAATGAACCGAAAACCCAAGCTGAGCCACCTCCACTACCGACGCCGGCTATCGCCGCGCGTCGGCTCAGTTATTCGTTGTAGACCCGAGCCAAAACAAACAAAACTCAAACCAATCAAACCTGAACCTGTCGGAGGTGAAAACATGTCGTTAGTACCATCACCATGGCTGTCGCCGGAGGAGCGGCTTCGCTGGAACCGTCGCACCCCTACTCCGCTGCCACCACCGTCACGTTCGTGCACCACCGTCCCCGCCTCTCTTTCTGCCGCTCCATCCCAACAACACCAACAATAACCATCGCCGTCCCTGCCGTGTGCCGTGTACCGCCATCTGATGGTGGTGGTGGTGGGCCGGTCGTGTAACAGAGAGAGAGAGAGGGAAAACGGGAGTGAGGGTGAGTGTGGTTTGCCGGAGCATCGTGGCCAGAGTTTCATTTGAACAACTCGCCGGCGTTGATGCCGGTTCCGGCGTGTCTGCCGAAGAGAATCAGGAAGGGGGAGGGGGTATTTGACTTGTGGATTCATGTGTGTTGTGAGTAAAATATGGAGGGTGGATAGGGTTTGTAGATGTAGGAGATGAAGAGGGAAAACAGTGTGTGTGCATGAGTTTGGTTTGAGTTTTCAAGAAGTGAAGGTAAGGTTGAAAATGAGGTTACTTATATTAGGGTTTGGTTAGTGGGCTTGGGCCCAAGGCCCACAAGCCCGCTTTCCGTGTATTGAGTGGCCCGTCATATTTCTAAAGCCCGCTAACGCACCCGAACGTCAGACAACGTCTTAATTTAAAATTCTTGTATTAAATCGCGTAAAATGCGTTATTTTCCGTTTTTAAACCGTTTTTCGACTGTGATTCCAAAAATAATAGAAAACGAACGCGAATTTTCTAAAAGTATAGAAATACGAAAATGCGAGGCGTTACAGTATGAACTAGTAAACATTATTTTTGACAACACGAAGCTAGTTAAGGTCCTGGAACATCTCAATACCCTTAAAAACACTTAAATCCAATTAACATCTAATTTAAGCATCAACTTACATCTAAGCCCCTTAACTTTCAAATATCATCACTTACACCCCCCCCCCCCATGGTGACCGTCCCCTTAGGGAATGGATAAGGGTCGTATTATTGGCACACCTTGGCTTATTAAATCGACACCCTCAATACGCATCGTATAGGCCTATACGATGCGTATTGAGTTGGTTAATTAATTCTGTGTCAGTCAAAGGCTGACACTGTCTCACAGGGTTAAAGTAATACGCATCGTATAGGTCTATACGATGCGTATTACTTTTTTTAGAAAGTACGGTTAGCTTTCCGTCACTGTTGAGTGACGTAAAGTGATTAACGTAAGCCCTATACGCATTGTATAGGGCTATACGACTCGTATTGTATTCTGAATTTGAATTCTTCCTCCCCTATTTAAACGACGAAGAAGACGATATATATATCGTCTTCGTTATATATTCACATTCACTAACAAACATGTCTTGGTACAACTATGTTTTCGGTGAGCCGTCTGACGCAAACACGAGCACGTTTATTTCGGATAGCAGTGTGGTATGTCATTTTTTTTAACTTATTCCGTTTTTTTTGTTTTTGACTTCCCTGGGCTCGGTTTGCGAGTTATAGGAGGGAACGGGCAGGTGTTCGCCACCGCCGCTCTCCCAGACGAGCTACCAGAGTTGCTTCCGGAGCCGGCACAAGGTGAGGGTCAGCCGGTAGATGGTGATGCCGCAGAGGGCGACGACGACGATGACTCCGATGACGGCGATGGTGACCACGTTAAGCCACCACCACCTTTGTCGCCGTCTCCATTTCCGTTAGGTGCTCCGGCACAGCAGCCGCAGCCGCATGGGGTGCCCTAGTACCCCCAGCACGTATTCAACGAGGAGCTCGATCCAGCTGTGGCACGTGCGTTACATGATTTGGAGGACCGGATGCAGGCGCGGATGGAGCTCACGGCCGTATGGAGCGTCTTCTCATGGAGGCGATCCAGGCATTCCGGCATGGTGAGCAGTCCGGTTCGGATCAGGGGGCGGGGACCTCAGGCACTGCGGGGGTGGGGCCCTCAGGCACCACTCAGGATCCATAGGTTTAGGATCGTTGTACTTTTGTTGTACTTTGACGGTTTATGTATTTTGAACAATTGACTGCGTATGTAATTAAATTTGCAGTTTCAGTTTATTTGTATTTGTGATTGTTTATTTTAACTGTTTAGATTGGTATGCTTGGTTACGTACAATCGATAATACGATATTAAGTAAAAAATGTGATACGGTACGATATAAAAATAATACGATACTTAACGATATAAAAATAATAAAGATTTTAAAACTTACTAAAATAAAAATAACTAATAATAAACACCAATAACAAACCCAAAACACCAAAATCCCAACACAACACACAAAAAATAAACTTCAAAAATTCAGGGTGTCAATACGCATCGTATAGGCCTATACGATTCGTATGATGCCAGCCACTAGACAACACCTGCACCTGTCAGTCTGCAATGTTTTTTTAACTTTTTCAATACGCATCGTATAGGTCTATACGATGCGTATTGAAATTCCAGGGTGTGCAAATAGATAATGAGGTGTGGGAATAGAATTCCCCATGGATAATAAGGCATTTTTAGCATTCATTTTTTGCGTTTTTCTATGTTAGTCATTTTTTAGTTTTGTGGAGCCCGTTCTTTATATTTGTTTTTTGATGTAGTTGTTGGCTAAGAACTTTAAACAAATGGATTAAGGTTTGATGGAATGTATTATTTAATTATAATATATATATATATATATATATATATAGAGAGAGAGAGAGAGAGAGAAACAGGATCAGGAGAAAACGTTCAAAAGTGTGAGAACGGTGAGAACGCATCCTGGCCCAACACGTGTCACACGGCATAAAGAAGGGCGGAGGGGCTTTTTTGTCCTTTCATCTTCTGCTTTTCTAGTTCCGCTTTTCCCAATATTGTTTTATTTTTTGGGGTTTAAGATTGTTGGTTTTAACCAAATTCAATAATTAATGGCGTTTAATGGTTTCATCGTATTAACATTTTGGCGTTTAAGGCGTTTATGGCGTTTTTCAAATCGTATGCCATTGGAACCCCAGGGTGGTCAGGAATCTATCTGAATGGCGTTTTTTCAAGGCGTTTTAAATAAGATGGCCCATTGTTCTATTATTTTTTATATACATTTTGGCGTTTGTGGTATCTTGGCGTTTTACAGTTGTTAGATTATATTTCAGCCACAGGAAAAAAATACAAGCGAAGAAAATAAATTAAAAATCCTAATCGGATCTCTCTTCACAATCTTCACTGTCATCAGTCTCTTTCTTCTTTAATAGTAGAAGAACTGTCACCAAATATATGACGTTTTATGTAAAACTTTACAAACCCATCGGTTTGATTATTTTGCCTGCTCGTCTGTTGAAGTGGCTTTTTTGTGGATGCTTGGGGACAGAGATCTATGACGTGTGGGTGGGTTTTTCGCTTTTTCTTCATCTTGATCTTCATCTTTATAATCATCCCACTCTTCAGTGTCATTGATCTCTTCTCCTCATCCAAGCCTTCTTGAAGAACAAAAAAATACAAAATGCCATATGACTGGCATCAGTATCTTTTTCTTGAATTTTTGTCCATCTCATGCAGCAAAATCTTACTGAGTTACTCGCCTCTGCTAACAATTCATTCAGTGAAACTTCACGAAGAACAATACTGAATATCCAAGAAAGCATATTAGCCATCTTTGATTTTTTTTATTTTTTGGCGTTTTATAGTGAATGGTATTTAGTAGTATTGGCGTTTGTTTTTTTGGTTTGATCAAATGGAAGTTGCTGAGACGTATCATTTTATAAGATTTCTTTTTGGCGCCTAAGTTAGGCGGTGCATTATTATAATAAAGTATTCGTCTTTTCAGTTACTGTTTGTAATTATTGTTTTTGTTAAGCTTTATCTCTGAAGTCTGTAACACATCCCATCTTTCAAGTTTGGCGTTTTAGATTCTAATATAATAAATTTTCCCTATCTTCATTTTTACTGTTTTGTAATTACTGTTTCTAGTTACATTTTCAAGTTTGCTTTTTATTTTTTCTATTTTTTGAGTTTTTTATAATACTTTTTCAAAGTAATTTTATTATAGTTTGGGAGTTTTTGGGGACGTTTTACAAGATGATAGCGTTTAAACAAGCATTTTGGTTGTTTTGGCGTTTTTATTATATATGGCGTTTTTATTGTATAAGAATCAACTGAAAAAGAAAATAAAAAAAAGTATATATAAACAGTTGATCTTCCAAATCTTCACTGTCACCAGTCTCTTTCTTCTTTTTTGAATCATCTTAACTGGCTGGTTCGACTTTCTTATGATTCATTTTGTTTTTTTGTTTTTCAAGTAGTTTTTTTGTCGTCGTTTGAAAGAATAAAGTGTGACATCAGCCTCTTTTTCTTGAAGATTTGTCCATCTCATGCAGCAAAATGTTATTGAGTTTAGACCCTTCAGCCAACAATCTTGAATTTTCCAATGAACGATGTTTTATTTTTTAACTTTTTTGGCGTTTTACCGATAATAAGAACGCCACCAAATAAAAGCACCTTAACCCTCAAAATTTGATCATGCTAAAATCAATAATGTTTTGCTGTATGAGATGGACAACGTTGTTAATCCTCGGTTACAGAAAAATAACTGACAATGTTGTCCACCCCATACAGCTAAACTTTATTGACAACAAACCTCAATAATGTTTTTGTATGTTTTGGCGTTATAAATTGGATGGAAGTTGAGGATAAGTCAATAAGATTTTACTCAATAAAATGGACAATATCCTCACTTAAGGATTTTGTCCATTTCATTGAGTGAAATCTTACAGACAACCAAACTGAATTTCAAAAAAACGTTTTGGGTTAGAAGATATTTGATGTTTGGGTTTTTTGGCGTTTCTAAGGCGAATGGAATATATTAAATATGGCGTTTGGGTTTTTGTGTGTTTTTAATAGAAGGTCTGAGATGTTGTATATATAGGATTTTTTGGCGGTTTTTTTAGGCGGGATTTTACTATAATTAAGTTTGGCGTTTTATATCTAATGGCGTTTTTACTTAAAATGGTGTGTGATTTTTGTTTTTGGCGTTTTATATCATGAGATGGCGTTTTGTGTGGAGAAGTCAAAAGACCATTTTACCCTTAATGAAGCGCGTCCACATAATAAAATTGATGTTATTTACGAAAACGCCACCGCGCCAATCTAGTCCATAGATTGTTTTGATCAGACGACCTATAAGCATTCTCACCATTCTCACACTTTCTACCGTTTTCTCTAAATCCCGACCCTATATATATATATATATATATATATATATATAGGTATAGATATAGGTTCATGTAAAAAGGACATGTAAGAAGCGTGAGAAGGCATAAGAATTGACATGTTGGCATTATGTTTTGCACTTAAGCATGCTTTTTGGTTGTTTTGACAAGAAAAACACCAAACATGAAAATTTAAGATACAGCGCAATGAATTCTGGTTTAGAACTTAAAACACCATTCCACGAACGTTAAGTAAGGTGTTTTAAGTGTCAAACATGGTGTTTTACTTCTGTTTTAAATTTCGTGTCTATAATATATTGCATTGTGTTTTAAATTGTTATATTTGGTGTTTTTCTTGCCAAAATAACCTAAAACATCATGCCTACATGTCAATTCCTATGCCTTCTCACACTTCGTACGAAAAATGTAATTTTTACAGGAACCTCACCAGATATATATATATATATATATATATATATATATATAGAGAGAGAGAGAGAGATAGAAAGAGGGAGAGAGAAATAAGTGTTAAAAATGAGAGTGATAAGTGTTTAAAAAATGATGATGATGTGAAAATGATATATGACTTGAGATTATTTTATGTGTTTTTTACCTTTCTTATTTTAAATGGTCTTATGATATTGAAATGCTAGAGCATCTCCATTGGGAATATCGGGTGTCGTCTGGATTTTCAGACTCGACTTCCGGACTAACGCATGCGTTGGAGGTGATGGTTTAGAGAGGTATGGTCCGCTCAAGCGAACTCTATACGTACCCCAAATGTGGCCCCCCTTTAACCGTTAAACACGTAAAAATGGCTATTTTCTTAAAATAAATTAAAATTTAAACGTAAATGTAATTTAACCAACCCACTATATATACATACTTTTACATACATATCTCGCACAAACTAACACTCTCCATTCACTTCCACTTTATCAATTTCACATTCATTTTCAAACACAATTTGACACGTTTACGAACTAGAGTTATGATGTCAAACTGAATCAAATTTATAACAAAATAAAATTGTTTAAGGAAACAAAATAACAATGAATCCCAAATAGGTTAGGATGCTAACAAAATTCAATCCCAAAACATCTACTAACACAAACTCTACACCTAAAGTTGGTCATAGGTGAATTAGCCTCGTATGGTCACCATTGGATCTTCAATTCTTGATTTGGATTCTTGAAACATTATGTGATATCAAGTAGGATGATTCCAAATCTCCAAAATTGCCTCTTTCTCTCCGGATTTCGTCTGAAAGAAACCCTCCTTGAAACCCTAACGATGTGTTGTCGAGTTTAATAAACGTAAGAAAATAAGAGAAAATGAATTCAGGAAAGAAAAGAAAAGGAGTGGAAAGGAAAATTTTGATCAACTACCCTATTCCACAGAAGGAAATAAAAAGAAAAATAAGGATTTTATGTATTAAAAATATTTTCCCTCCAAATCTCTCCAATTTGAAAAGATTTAAAATGAAGGGAAAACACATAACTTTTTCTTCCATTTCTCTCATTTTCCTTCCTTAAAAAAACTATGGAACACGACTTTTTTTTACATCCTTCAAAATCCTGTCTTTTCCTTTGTTAAATGAAACTCGGGAACATGGCATTATTTTTCCATTATATAGGTCATTCAAACACTAAATTTCCGAATTTGCCTTGTCGCGACGAATGCTACGTTGAAGCCGCCGTATTAGCTTCACCTACGCTAATACATTGTCTTACGAAGCTATCTATAGTATTGGTCTACGGTCCACTGTAACATTAAGCATGCATAACTTGTTGGATCAGGCCCCACAAAATACACACTCAAACTCACTCTCGTATGTATGTAATATTAATGTGTAGAAGGAAAAACAAATGAAAGCAAAAGCTTCTATATTCAATAAGAAAATGGGGGTACATTACTAAAATAAACTATCACTATTTATAATAAAATAATATCACATGCAAATAACTTAGTCCACGTTTCAATGAGATCTCCATGAAATCAGCAACAACTTAGAAACATTCACATCCACTACCGAGTCAAACTGGAGACCATGACTGGCCATCTGACCCATTAAAACTCAGCATATATCTGACTCGTGACCGTGACCCGTTTTACGAACCGTGACCAGTGAACCAAACCGGATTAACCCAACAATCACCCCCTTAATCGGTTTGTTCACACCACTCGTTCACGACATCCGAATCACCGTCTCCTCTCGAACCATCTCGAGTTCTACCGGACACCCGATCTTCACCTCGATCACGTCCAATGTCTTCTCGGTTCAACCCGAACAAAATACTCACTACATTTGTAACATCTCACATGGCTTCACGTTGGAAAGGTTCAATAACATCTTGACTCATCACGGATCAACGACCTCTACCCGGTCACATCCGAGTCACCCGATTTAAACTCCAACGCCATTATCTTGACACCCGTACCTTTTCCCGATCAAACTTGTTCCAAGAGGCCTCTCCACCGACCAAGAAAACAAAGCCACCCACTTATAACGTTTTCTTTCAACTGCTGAACGAACCGAATCCAAAGCCACCTGCTTTGACGGATCCCTTACGCCCGTTTTTCACGCAACACGCCGGTCTCCTCTTATCACGAAATAACACGATCAAGGCACCATCAAAACAATCTGCTGTTGTTACCGTTGTATAACAGCTGCGCAAACCCGTAACTAACATCCGAACAGCCCCGTTCTTCCTCCTTTCGTCACCACTAACAGCCACGGAACACAAGTGTTTATCACCGGTCACCCCCGTCGTCTTAACCGGTACGTCTACCACAACAACGGCCTACCGAAAACACCTTAACGCCTCCGTCTTCTGCTGTAAAACGACACCGAAACAGCCCCCTGCTGTCCCGAAACACCCGCAAATACCCTGTTTCGAAGACCCGAAAACAGGCTGCCAAGAATAACTACCGAAACTCGGTTTCTTCCTACTGCGTTTGCCCCGCAGCCAAGGGCTACACCCTTTCTCGAAACCGACTCTCAAACCGGCCTTCTCCACGAGCCCCAGGCTCTGATACCAAATGTTGGATCAGGCCCCACAAAATACACACTCAAACTCACTCTCGTATGTATGTAATATTAATGTGTAGAAGGAAAAACAAATGAAAGCGTACATTACTAAAATAAACTATCACTATTTATAATAAAATAATATCACATGCAAATAACTTAGTCCACGTTTCAATGAGATCTCCATGAAATCAGCAACAACTTGGAAACATTCACATCCACTACCGAGTCAAACTGGAGACCATGACTGGCCATCTGACCCATTAAAACTCAGCATATATCTGACTCGTGACCGTGACCCGTTTTACGAACCGTGACCAGTGAACCAAACCAGATTAACCCAACATAACTTTTACCTTGGCAAGTTAGCAATGTATTTATAGTTGAAACACGACTTGGTTAACTAGAAACATCAAGCAAAACCCTAATTACCCCTTAAACCCTAAAACCCCACATGTTATTAGAGTTACACGAGTAAACCCACCAACTGCAAGGCCTCAAGAAAATTTATATGCCGGACAAACTCCACCGCCTACCACTGGTTGCCGTTGCCACCACTGTGCTGGACTGAAGGTGGCAGATACTTGATGACGACGTCGGTGTGGGGATTGTTGGAATATAAATGTCAGCATCATCAACATCAGTATATTTACGTACAAACTTATTAATTATATGTTTTATATCTATAATATGAATATTATAACTTAGTTATAGGTTAGTTTGTTATGTTATTTAGGACGGTTGTATAATTGCTTTGCCGCCAAGCAAAGTCAAACGGTTACAAGACTAACCGCTAAATCTTGGGTATAAATAGCCTGAGATGCTCACAATTGTAATATATGCTTATATAATTATCTCCTAAATTCTCTCTATCTCTTTGTCGATTATTGTTGCTGTTGTATTGTTCTAATCTAAAGAAAAATAGGGCAGTGTGTGCAAATAGAATAAACAATTCTGAAATTGTTGTTAAAGGAACTGATAACTATGATATTGATGATATGTGGTTTGTTAGTATGAACCGGAAAAATCATGTCTGTGGTAATGTAATCGAGATAAGTTTCTAAAACTCAGAAACACTTTCGGTGTTGAAATGCAAATGTATGGCTATCATACGAGTTATTTCAGAGGAAAATGGCAAGTTTTAGTATGTTCGGATGGTAACGTACATATAATAGAATCTATATTTTATGTGCCAACTTTGAACCGAAATATTCTCAGTTTGCAGCAACTTTCAAGTCAAGGATATGGTGTTACGTTTGAAGGAAAAATGTGTTACATAACGAAGACATTTGGAAGGAATGCGGTGATAAGTAGCGATGAAGAAACGACCAGTGATGTGGTGAAGATCAAGAAATCAATGAGGCTGATATACTCAAGAAACATTTCGAAACCTTGAAAATAAAAGACAAAAAAGTGAAAGAAAGGATAAATAAAGAAAAGGATCATGTGGTTTATCCGAAAGTTTTAAACCCGACTGAAGATTGCATGACGATGATTAGAGTGATACAAGTCTCGGCAGAAATAGAAAAGCAAAAGAAGGTTTATGAGCGAGAGTTTGAAATGGTCGTAGAGTGGTTTTTGAAGGATTTCGTAAGAATTAACGCGTCGTGTAGAATTCCGTCACTCGACAACAATGGGGAGAACATGAGTCTCCTTGATCTTTATATGGTGATGCAACAATCAGGAGGATATAACGAAGTCGAAAGGTTCGGTAGATGGGAAGTGATAGAATGTAAATTTCCTTGCCTTCTCATTATCACCAATCCAATATAAATAGTTACAAAACAGAATCGCCTAATCTTGAGGCAATATTTACAATAACAATATACAATCGTTTCCTAATATACACATATTCTATTACACCCCCGCAGTCGAAGCGTTGGGTGGCCGAATGCTTAGACTGGATCTGAAGTCATCGAAGAGGACACGAGGGAGGCCTTTGGTGAATATGTCAGCGATCTGATGGCGAGAAGGCACATGAAGTACTCGAATGTGACCGCGTAGAACCTGTTCACGAACGAAGTGTATATCCAGCTCGATGTGCTTAGTCCGTTGATGCTGTACCGGATTACCTGAGAGATAGATAGCACTCACATTGTCGCAGTAAACTAGAGTCGCGCGAGACAATGGGTGATGTAGTTCCAGGAGAAGGTTCCGAAGCCAACAAATATCGGCGACAACATTAGCGACGCCCCGATACTCTGCTTCAGCACTGGAGCGGGAGATCGTGGACTGACGCTTAGAGGACCAGGAGATGAGATTGTCACCTAAATACACACAGTATCCTGAAGTGGACCGAAGAGTGTCCGGGCAGCCGGCCCAATCCGCATCCGTATAAGCTACCAAAGAGAAATTCTGAGCCGGGCCGAGATGAAGACCAAAATCAGACGTCCCTTGGATGTATCGAATGATGCGTTTTAAAGCATTCCAATGGGTAACACGAGGAGAATGCATATGCATGCATACCTGCTGAACCGCGTATGATATATCTGGTCGAGTGAATGTCAGATACTGTAGTGCCCCGGCCAAACTCCGATAGGTAGTAGGATCATCGTGTAAAGGGCCGAAATCCGAGGACAGTTTCGTCTGTGTGTCGATGGGAGTGGCAACCGGTTTACAAGAATCCATAGACGCACGATTAATAATGTCACAAACATAAGCCTCTTGAGAGAGAAACATGTGGTTGCCTTCCCGTTTAACCTGGATACCCAAAAAATAAGACAGAGATCCCAAATCCTTCATGGCAAATTCCCCAGATAGAGCACACATAAGCCGATGTCGTAGTGCGTCCGAGGAAGTGGTGAGAATAATGTCATCAACATAAATAAGAAGATACGCTACATCTTGACCATGTTTGAAGACGAACAGGGAGTTGTCTGACTTACTTTGGCGAAATCCCTGAAGCGTGACAAAATCAGTGAACCGCTGGTACCAGGCCCTGGGTGCTTATTTGAGACCATATAGGGATTTCTTTAGGCGACAAACATGATCCGAATAATCTTTATGATGAAACCCCATGGGTTGGTACATGTAGACGGTTTCCTCTAAAGTACCATGTAGAAACGCATTTATTACATCAAGCTGATGGATCTGCCAGGATTTGGCTAATGCAAGAGAGAGAACCATCCGAATAGTGGCCGGTTTGACCACCGGGCTAAAAGTCTCGCCACAATCGATACCTGTCTGTTGATTACGACCATCACAAACCAACCTCGCTTTATACCGCTCCAAACTGCCGTCAGACCTGTACTTATGCTTGAAGAGCCACATACTACGAATTATGTTCATATTGGGTTGTCTGGGTACAAGTTCCCGGGTCTTGTTTTTAATAAGTGCACTAAATTCGTTAGTCATGGCATTATACCACTCCGGAGTGGCCAAGGCAACCCGTGGGTTTTTGGGGATGGGGACAACAGTGGTGGTATGCAAGTTAAAGACTTGTTTGGGTTTAGTGATGCCACTCATAGAGCACGTGTGAATGGTGCGAGTCGTGAGTGGAGGAGGTGGGGACGGAGGGGAGGTAACAGGTGATGAGGAGGGTTGTGGTTGGTTCGGAATAGGGGTGGGAGGAATAGTGATGTTGGGCGGTTGGGCCGAAGAAGTGGGAGGAGTAGAGAGGTTGGGCCGTTGGGCCGAAGGGGGGAGATGGTGGGTGATGGGCTATTGGGCCGAAGGGGGGAGTTGACTGCAAGTGGAGGAGATGGTGGGTGGGCCGAGGGGTTGGGGTGACTGATGGGCCGAAGTATCGGGTGGGCCAGAAGTGGGTGTAGTATTATGTGGAGCTGTGGGATTATTTGTAGTTGAGGTGGATGTGGATGCGGATCCAAGATGTGAGTGTGGGGTGGTGGTGTGGTCCCAAAATAGTGGGTGAAGAGACGAGTGTAAGAAATCATAAGAGGGTGGGGGTGTTGGGGAGTGAATTTTGTAGGGGAAGATGGATTCTTCAAAGTGAACGTGACAAGAAATAATTATTTGATGTGTGGAGAGATCGAGACACTTGTAACGGCGGTGGTTAGAGGGATAACCGAGAAATACACACGGTTTGGAACGGAAGGTGAGCCGATTTATGGTGGTTGGTGGCGTTAGGGGGTAGCAAGGACAACCAAGTACGCGTAGGTGATCGTACTGGGTGTACAACGATATAGCACGGAAGTAGGGGAGCGGAAGTTTTGATTTTTGCTAGGTAAAATATTCAGAAGGTAAGTGACAGTGTCGAGCACGTGGTGCCAGATATTTGGGGGAAGGGATGCTTGGGCCAAGAGGGTACGAATCATGTTATTTATGGTACGAATCTTTCGTTCGGCTTTGCCATTTTGGGAGGAGGTATAGGGGCACGAAAAACGAAATTGCATGCCGTTGAGGTTACAAAAATTGTAAAATTGTTGGTTGGCGTATTCTTTACCGTTATCACACTGAAATTGTTTAATTTTACGTTCAAACTGAGTGTGGATAAGGCTGTGAAATTTAGCAAATATGTCAAAGACTTGTGATTTATTAGAAATAGGAAAGGTCCATAAAAATTGGAAAAATCATCCAAAAACAGGATGTAGTATCGGTGGCCCGCGGTGCTAAGGACCGGGGAGGTCCAAAGGTCACTATGAATAATGTCAAACGGTAAGTGAGTACAATTAGGAGAATCATAAAAAGGTAATTTATTACTTTTCCCAAAAATGCAGGGTTCACAATGAGTTTTATTAAATTTCCCACAATCAATAAAAGAAGAACGTTTTAACGAATGCAATAAGGTGTTGCCGGGATGTCCCAAGCGTTGGTGCCAGCGATCTTGAGAAACAGGGATGAATGTAGAAGGTTGATTGAGGTTGAGCGGGAGAGGTTGAGTGAGCGGGTAAAGATCGCCGGTACTATTGCATCGTAGGATAGGAGCCCGAGTTTTGAGATCCTTCACAAGAAAACCAAACGAGTCAAATTCAACAGATACTAAGTTATCAGTGGTAAGGCGACGAACAGAGATTAGGTTTTTGATAATATTTGGGGCAAACAAGACATTGTTGAGTTTTAAAGGTGGAAACGGTGGTGGTAAAACTTGGTTGCCTTGTGCCATTACGGGGATAGTCATGCCATTCCCAACAGTAATATGTTTATTAGTGCATTTATTAAAAGTAGACGGGGAATATATACGTTGCTCATTGGCGGAGTGTGCCGTAGCGCCCGTGTCCATGACCCCATGATCCGGGGGTTTAGTGCCATTGTGTAGAGAGCCTGCTCAATGTCGGTAGGACTATAACCTGTGTTGTAAACCTGATCAGGACGCGGGCCAAGAATGCCTTGCGAGTTGGGGTTACTAGGCCGTGAGGGGTACGGGCAAGGGGGTTGGGCCGATGAGTTTGCTGTATGGTTGTTGTGTAGCAGGCCGGCCCACTAGGAGGCAGCCCAACTGCTGGGAAAGACGATGTATGGATGCGACTGGTTAGGAGGCTGCTGAGCATACCCGCGGCTACGGTTAGAAGTACCACGACCCCGACCCCGACCGCGACCGCGACCACGTCCTCGAGTCCTACCACAACTGCGATCAGATGAGGCATAGGCAGGGGCCGGTTGGGTGGTGCTTGGGGTAGTAACCGTGGCAGCGAGTGCAGTGGCAGACGACTGAGCGGCCCGAGTGGCGTGTCGCTTTTTCTTAGTTTCTTCCATGGTCAGGCGAGAGCGAACCTCATTGAAGTCCGGTAACGGGTCACGATTCTGAAGCACTGTAGAAATCCCGTCATATTGCTCGGTGAGGCCAGTCAAGATTTTGAGAACGAGCATGCGATCATCAACCGGTGAGCCGACACTATCCAGTTGATCAGCCAGGTGCTTAGCCTGCTGACAGTAATCCGCCATGGACGGAAAGTTTTCAAGACATAGGTATGCAAATTCTTGTCCTAGAAACACTGCACGGGTATTCTTGTTGTCATTAAATTCACTTTCAACCGAGGTCCAAGCGGCATGAGCAGTCTGTCCTGGTTTGAGGATAGTATGAAGAAGAGCAGGGGATATGGTGGCATAAATCCACTGAAGCACGAGAGCATCAAGGCGGGACCATAGGGCATCGGCGGCCGCGGCCTCAGCTTTGTCAGTGGCTGAGGAGGAGGGAGCGGCAGCGGGTTTTGGTGAGAGGTGATCCATGACATCGTAAATCTGGCAGTGAACCTTGAATAGGGTTTTCCAAGTTGTGTAATGAGTGGAATCTTTGTCAAGAATGATAGGGACATGAGTCTTGATGTTTGAGACAGTGAGGGCAGGATGGAGTTTGGAATCCATGACAGAGGATTGGTGAGAAGGAAGACGAAAATTGCAGGGGGAGGAGGGCTGCGACGATGAAGATGTCGGCAAGGAAGAGAGGGAAAATTAGGTCAGGATCTTTTAGGAGAAAAAGGATGATACCATGATAGAATGTAAATTTCCTTGCCTTCTCATTATCACCAATCCAATATAAATAGTTACAAAATAGAATCGCCTTATCTTGAGGCAATATTTACAATAACAATATACAATCGTTTCCTAATATACACATATTCTATTAGGAAGATGTAACAAGATTGCTTGGATATGATGGAGATATGGTAGACATTGTGATGAAGACATATCTTAACTATTTAGAGATGTTGGAATGGTATTCGATTAAGAGCAGAGAATTCGATCTGAAATACGAGATTGGAGAAACGAGTATGGTAAAAAATAAGAGCTCATTTGCTGCAGAAGATAACATGGACATTAAAGAAGATTTGTTGCCAATCATTAAGCGGAAGACGATAAGGGACTGACCTGCATGATGCTTGAACAATGGCTGATATGCAGGTCTGTAGAATTGAAGATGAGACTGAATTTAGGGGGGGGGGGGGGGAATGTTGGAATATAAATGTCAGCATCATCAACATCAGTATATTTACATACAAACTTATTAATTATATGTTATCTATTATATTTGTAATATGAATATTATAACTTAGTTATAGGTTAGTTTGTTATATTATTTATGGCGGTTGTATAATTGCTTTGCCGCCAAACAAAGTCAAACAGTTACAAGAATAACCAATAAATCTTGAGTATAAATAGCCTGAGATACTCATAATTGTAATATCGGCTTATATAATTATCTCCTAAATTCTCTCTATCTCTCTGTCGATTATTGTTGCTGTTGTATTGTTGAAGAAGAGATATCACAGGGATTGTGATATCTAATAGGGATCACGTTGGTAACTGTCACACCCCAACCGATGGCAGAACCATCGGGGCTCGGCACTAGGCGAACCAGATTGCTCAAGAGAATCTATAACAACTATCCATTACCAATATTTTTAACATTCATTGTCCCATACCAACGAACAAATATTCAACGCATAGTTATTACAGACAGCGAGTTCTCAGAAGCAAAACAAGTCCAAAAACCTAGATTTCTATTAGGTGAGTTTCTAGACTGCCTATCTTGATTTCAGCAAACAAATCCATCAACCTGCCACATACGTTAAAATAAAGTCAATAGATAAAGTAAAGGTAAGTACATAAGTTTGCATAGCATATAGTAAGAAAAGAGTTTACGCATAACCAGCATGTATCACGTAACGGGCGGAGCATGTAACTATCAAACAATGATACAACCTAACCCCAAGACTGCGTTGTAGAGTATGCGCGACACATGTTCACCAAAGCGAACACGTGAAGTAAAGTGATGTGATCCCTAGCAACCCCTATCCACGACAGGTGCTGAGTCCATACTATAGTACTATCGTTGCTAGAGGCGGTCTAGTGTAACACTGTATAAGCATTGTACAAGCATTCAACAAATCACGTATAGCATGTGGGAGCGGTTAGCGTTATAAAGTGTTTGCGTTGTGTGTTGTGTTTTGATATAGAACGTATGTAACACCCAAAAGTGCGTTAAACGAAAATGGGTTCGAGTATACTCACAGTGCGTGTTTAACAAGTAAACACAAGCTGGATTGAATTGAAGGGAGCGCGTTGAGTTAGCCTGTGCATGGGAACATAAGCATAAATCCTCAAAGTGTTAGCATTATGGAAAACAGAAAGTCGAACAGATAAGTGCTAAACAGTTGATTCGAACGGATGGCCATTTGAATAGAATGTGTGGGTGTTTATGAATCGTTAAAAGTTCAAAGTTTCGTCGAAACGTTTAAAACAATGGATAATATAAATGTCAGGTCATCCGAGCGGATGGTCATCCAGACGGATGGCCATTCGAACGGATGGCCATTCGAGTGAGCTGCGGTCTGTAGTTTGAAGTTTTTGTAAAATTTTCTAAGTAAAAAGTTTTGAGTTAACGTAGACGGCGTGACAACGTGTCAAGCAACGGAAAAAAAATACCAAGTCCAGTTCATTCGGCCGGATGGTCTCAGCCCATTCGAACAAACACGCTGTTCTTGTTGAAGATTCATGTTTGACCCGTTAATCGGTCCATCTCTACGGTGGAAATCCGTTTTCAAGCCGGCTCTCGACTAAGGAACGAGTCGAGAGTCTGATTGAGTCCAGATTCCATTGGTTTTGCGTAGAAAGTTGAAGAAAAGTTGAAAACAGATGAAAAGTGTTGAAATCTTTCATAACTCAGTTGAAAAGTGTGGAAATCCTTTAGATCTGGAACCAATCTTGATTGAATGACGCTTCCACAATAGTTGCCTGAGTGAACCGCGCAGAATCCACCTTCAAGGGGTCCAAATCAGTTGATTTCAGGGAAAAAGTTAGTGTTTGTGTGTGATTTTGATGAAGAAGATAATGTAGAAGTGATTAGAGATGACGATTAGAGAAGATTTGAGGAGAAAGGCTTACAAAATGGTCTTGAATCGCAACAGAGTCTTGGGGAGCGAATGAGAGTGACAACATCAGAGAAAGAGGGTGTACGGCAATATTTATAGAGTGAGGGCAAGCGTTAAGTCAGTTGTGCGAGCATCGTTCAGGCGGATGGCCATCCGGACGGATGGCCATCCGAGCGGATGGTCATCCGGTTGGATGTCCATTCGAACGGATGTCCATTCGGACGGCCTGGTTGCGTTAGTTAGCTTTCCAACTTTTGTTTCGTTTGTTAAGCATTGCATTACGTTGATAACCACAAAACAAATAATCACCCAAATAACACACATAACATAAGTAAATTCGCGTTTCGAGTCTGCGTTGAGTTTGCGTTGCGATAGCATTTAGTCTAGATAAGCGGTGTAAAATGCGATAAAATGCGTTTAAGTAGTAAGCGTTAAAAGTAGCGTTTAAATGCGATAACTGCATTTTGAATAAGCGTTGTAACAAGCGTCGTAGTATGCGTTTAAAATGTGTCAAAAATATAGTGTAAACCCATTGCGGTAATCGAATCCCAAGAGTACAAGCGTTTACGAATAGAATAACGGTAATAGGTAACGATCCGAAAGGTCAGGTTGTTACAATAACTAATAGGTACTGGTGGCTATGATAACAATGATTTTGGTAACAACCTGTAAATGGTCACCACCAACATACTGCTGCCACAGTAAATAAAATTATAAAAACTAAACTCTCCCGTGATGATGATGGTGTTGTGTCTTCTTTTTATCCTTTTATTTAATTTTTTTTCTTGGTCATCATCATATGAGTTTTGTTGGCTTCTTTATTATACTCATACTCCTGTTCCCCACACCTACATTGCAACCCTAATGATCTATGAAGCACGGGGACTCCATTCTACGTTGGGTACCCGTCCTAGGGACGGCTCGGGGACGTTTCCCAACTGTACCCAGATTTTGGGGACTTCCTCAAAAACGTACCCGGTATTGGGTACTTCCTAAACAAGGTATCGGGGACGTTTCCAAAAATATTTAGGGTTTTTTACCCTTTTAACTTCCAAACATTCATGTACAGTATTATCATTCATCGAATTCTTCCAACATTCACTTACAGTATTATCATTCATCTAATTATTCCAAAATACGAATCATCTCTATAACTCCATTCAAGTATTCATCATCGATTATGGCATCTTAAGACACACACGGTCACAGATCATCATCTACCATAGAAGAACCTCCCCTGTGGACATATGTCCCTAAAATCGAAAAATAAGGTGCCGTCAGAGGAACATGGAAATTTCAGTGCAACTTTTGCAGTGATACGAGACAAGGATCATATTCTCAGGTTAGAGCACATTTGCTCGGTATAAAAGGTATTTTTGATTCATATGTATTTTATGTTTCGATAATCACTTTCTTGTTCAGTTGTTCGTTGTTTTGATATATTCTATATAATCACTTTCTTGTTCAGTTGTTCGTTGTTTTGATATATTCTGTATAATCACTTTCTTGTTCAATTGTTTTGATATATTCTATATGCGAGAGAAGTAGAACAGTAGGATCGAATTTTGCATATGTTGATAATTTTGCTATAGAATATTTGCTATTATCAAATGTTCACAGAATCAACAGTAGGATCGAATATTTTATGTTGATAATTTTGATTTTGATAATATTTGAATAGAATATTTGCTATTGTAATTTTGAATAGAATAATCAATTTTGCATATGTTCATAGAATCAATTTTGAGTAGAATAATCACAGTAGATTGCTTTCTTTATCAATTTTGAATAGAATAATCACAGTTAATATTCAATTTAATATATAAAGGTACTGGGATTAGTATCTGTAAGAAATCAATGGCTGGTGATAAACTTGAGATGAAACGGTTGGCATGTGAGGCTAGAGTTGGATTTAAGAAAAGAAAAGGTCTTTCATCACAACTTGAAGGAGCTTTCGGTGTTGAAATCAGAGACCAACTGGATCAAGAAATAGCAAGAATGTTTTATACCAGAGGTTTCCCTTTTAATCTTACTAAAAATCCACACTATCATAGGGCTTTTCAGTTCGCTGCTGCCAACAAAATTGATGGTTATGTACCTCCTGGTTATAATAAGCTGAGAACAACGTTACTACAAAAAGAAAAGCAAAATGTTCACAAGCTATAGGAACCAGTTAGGTATTGATGTGTGCAAAATGAAACATATAAATTACATCAAATGAGGCATAAAACTAACCCTTTTAAGTGCTAATGTTGGAAAAAGCATGTTTCTTTCTTCCTTTTGAATTTACAGGATCAAATGAGCTTAAAAGAACAAAAGGTACAAATAAGCAGCCAAATACCAACATAAATACAAGAAGAAGGAATAACGTGACATGCCTGACCCCTCAGCAGCATCTCCCAAAGCAAAAACAAGAAGACAGAAGCTGACCACGGGGATGTGCCCATCTCACTACGGGGCGTGCCCAGCTCACCACGGGGCGTGGTCAGCTCACCACGGGGCGTGGTCAGCCCTGACACAAGAAGACAAATCAGTAGAAGCTTCCATGCCCACCACAGGGGCGTGGTCAACGCAAAGATATGTAGATCTTGCTAAATCTTGATAGTACAGATACGAAGTTGACCACGGGGCCGTGCCTAGGAGACACGGGGTCGTGTGGGGCCCTCTGCTGACACTTGCAATTAATGAAGGAAGAGAAAAGGCTGGCCACGGCCCCATGCAGAGTTCTGTGTAGGCTATAAATATGGGTTCTTGGTTCACTTCAAAGGCATCCCTTGGCAAACCACTACTCTCCCACTTTGCCACCACTCCACCACCACTACAACACCAACACCCACCACCATCATCCATCATCCATCTTTAGAGTGTGTAGTAGTCTCGGGATCCAAGATTAATTGTAAGGGTTCTTGCCAATCAAAGACCGTTTTTGGTTAAGCCTCTTACATCACTTGGTGAATACAAGTCTTTTGTGTATTACTTTTGATTTTTAATCTTTCGGCACTTTTTATTTGGTTTTGTATTAATGACTTAACTAGTTTCTTATGTTGAAGGTGAATTCTTCCTATCATTTTGCTGTGGTGTCTTGGCATTACTTTACTGCCTATATAAAGTAAAAGATTACATCATTCATGTTTTTACGGTCAATATAAAAGCATGTTGACTACCTGGTCGGGGGTTAGGGGAATGGTTTGGTAAGGTTCTTGCCTTGTTCAATGTATAGATCCTGCAAGGACCTGGTTCAAGCTTACTAGGACCTCCTTCAATACCCACTGGTATTGGATGGCAGGGGTGCGAATAACTTGAACCCCTCATATGTAAACTACTATTAATACATTAAACCGGCTTCTTGGGATTGTATCCTTGCTGACTCAAACAACTTAGCCGAGGGTAACGTCACCTTCAAAAGAGGGGCCTACCACTTTTCGCCTTAATAACTTAATTAGTTATCTTTCAATATTCCGACCCTTTGGGATTTGAAGGGGTATGGTCCCAAAAACCTTGCGCAGGCATATTGGGCCATACCACAACTTCACCACAATAAACCTTCTTTAAGGGAACCCTGCGCGGCTGCGCACCGGTTCTAAAGGAGAACTTAAAAGAAAGCAGTCTTCAACATCCGCGCGCTGAGATAGAACTAACAGCACATCACTGCACAAACTCATGTAACGGAATAAGTTGGAAACAAAACCTTAAAACATCTCCGTGTAGTTACAACCCAGACTTAAGCAGAAAGTGACCTTTCTGTTATAACAGAATTAACATGAGGCAGAGACATAGAGGATTACAGCTGTAAACCTTCTAGAAGGCCCCACCATGCACAACCATTCGGTTATAACCAAATGGCTACGTGGCATCATCCTGAACGCTTATCAGGATCACGGTGATGACACTAACTTGGAGAAGGATCCAGACACACCCACTTTCCATGTGGCATCTTCCTAACCGCTGATCATGCCCATGATCCGTGTGCAATTACATCATGTTAGTGATTTACGGCAAAGAAGATAACCGCTTGCGGAAAATGCTTTTCGTTACTTCCTTCGTCAACAAACTTTCCAGCCCAAATTCGGTTATAAATAAGATAACTCAGGTATAATTTCTCAAGTTACTCTCACTTCACTTTCACTATTACTTCTTTTTCTTCATTGAGATCTGTACTTATTCTCACGCCGGAGGGTGGTCACGGAGAGAACCCCCATTCTCCCCGTGGCGAGTCTAACGGCTGTTCGTTTTGCAGATATCGTTCAGAGAAGTAACTCAGTCAACCCCGAATCAAATGAGAGGACTAACCCTTTTATGCAGAACTAAACCCCTGGTCCGACTGATTCCAGTCATTCGAACCAGTATTTCTTCAGGATTGTATCCCTGCTGATTCAAACCACTGGGTTGAGGGTAACGTCACCTTCAAAAGAGGGGCCTATTACTATAACTAAGATAATCTCTTAAAAAGTCCGAAAGTGCGAAAATCATCAAAGGATACATTAAAGGCGAGTCGGATCCAAGTGATTCATCTTATCTATCTGTTTTTATTTTACTTTATTTCTACATTTTTAGTTTTTATTCTCATATTTAAAAACCTTTCTAAAAAAATTTAGATTCATTAGACGTTGAGGATAAACCACTATTAAAAGCTCTTGTGTCCTTGGACGACCTCGGTATCTTACCAACGCTATACTACGCTCACGATGGGTGCACTTGCCCAAGTGTGTGTTTAGTGTTAGTAGAATATCATGTTTTATAAATTTAAAACTCGACTAATGTGTAAAATGGGCTTAAAATATCAATAAAAACATATCACGCTTTGCACACACCAAGCTTTTGGCGCCGTTGCCGGGGAAACAAGGATTTTAAGAAAGCTTAAAATCGACGGCCTAATCATTTTGCAAAACTTTTTCAAAACTGCGCGCATTTTTTTTAAATTTTTAGAAATTTTTGCATAACAGTAGTTTGAACACGGGGTCGTGCTCACTAAACACACCTCGTGCTGCACAAAACCAGTAACAATTTTTTAAACGCCCAGATACAGACTCTGACCAGGGGCCGTGTTCACTGACCACGGGGCCGTGGTGAGCCTCTGTTTCAGTTTTTAATCTTGTTTCTGGTCCTGAGACTTTTTTTGTGATATGCTGAGTGATTCCTATGGATCAATACTCAGGAGGTTACAATTACTACTATGAAGAGGATGATTACGAAGAAGATTATTGTACCATTTGTGGTAATCCTCACTCGGTACAATATTGTGACCTTTTCGAGCCATCCATCTCATACACATACCATGAGTAACCAAGGTATGAACCTTCTACATCATACTCATACCTTGAGGAACCAAGGTATGAATGTCACACCCCAACCGATGGCAGAAACATCGGGGCGTGGCACTGAGCGAAACAGATTGTCCAGAAGTTTCCATAACAACTATAATTACCAATTATTTAAAGCATCATGTCCCATACCATGACATAGAAGATAACGTAATTATTACAGACAAGATCTAGTCAAATTGTTCTGTTCCGACAACTCAGATTTCAAGTACAGACAATTCGTTTATTTGTTTCTAGACCTTTCCTAGCCTCGATTTCACAGCAAGCCAAGCATCTAAACATCTTAAGCACCTGCCACATACGTTAAAGTAAAAGTCAATACACATAGTGTAAAGGTGAGCATACAAGTTTAATAAATATAACAGAGTTCAAAATCGTTTACGCATAACCAGCACGTACACAGTGTGAAATGAAGCACGTAAGTTATCGACATGAACCCATCGATACCAATGACTGCGGGTTGACTGCCCAAGGCAGTTCGTAATACACACTCACCACTGTGAGCCATGTAACAAATTGTCCTTAACAACCCCTGAGTGAACAGGTGCTGAGTCCAAACTAATAGTACTATCGTTGCTAAGGCAGGTAGATAGCATTCCATGTGTAAACATAACAAACAAGCATTCATTAAGTCACGTATAACAAGCGGTAACGGTTAGCGTGAAAGTATTGCGTAGTGTGTTAGATGTGATTTAGAACAAGTAACGTATGTAACACCCAAAAGTGCGTAAAGCAAAAAGGGATCGAGTATACTCACAGCGATTGATGGATTGAAGGGAGTGCTAGAGAGTAAGGTTAGCCTGATCAGAACGATAGCATAAACAATAAGCGGCGCGAAAAATGAAGCAACGCGTCAGTGAATCGGATGGCAATCCGGTCTGATGGCTATCCGATCGGGTGACCGGTCGACCAGATGACAATCCGTTCGGGTGGTCGCCCGATCGGGTGGCCACTCGACTGGATTTTCACCTCGTTTGGACTGGATGTGTTTGTGTATGATGGTTTGTCTTTTGAAGTTTTTGTTGTAGTATTTTGAAAACAGAGAAGTATCTCTACCTTTCAGGTCGGTCGATCGAACGGCGTTTCGATCGGACAGCAATCCGATTGGCGAGGCTTCCCAGGTTAAGAACAAGTTCACAGTAGGACAGTCACTCGGTCGGATGGCTATCCGAGCGGGTGGCAATCCACTCGGATTGAACATGTTGAAAAATTGTTTAAGTGTTGAAGTCAAACATCACATGGTCGGGTGGCAATTCGATCGGATGGTAATCCGATCAGACGGCAATCCGTTTGATGTTCAAACCTCATAAGTTGAAATAAGAGTTAAGTGTGGGACCCGAGGTGCAATCCGATCGGGTGGCAGTCCGGTCGGGTGGCAATCCGATCGGACGACAATCCATCCCAAATGACCTGGTCATCTTCTTCCTTGGTTGTTTTGGTAGTTTGAAGTTTTGAAGTGTTAAATGAGGTACATTGATATCATGCTTAAACAACGGAACCCTCGACCCGGCTCAAGTGACTCGACCGAACAGGAATCACCCTAGTCCGAACGGTTCACGGTTCGAGTCGGTAGTTCATGTTCAAACCTGAAGTCAATACCTCTCGGATAGAATTCAGATCTGGAACTGATACGACACCAAGAATGGGTAGAAGATCAGAAGAAGGTCCGAGTCTATCGGATTTGAGTGCATTGAGTGTAAAATAGTTGAAAGAAAGTTAGAAAACCATCTTTCAATCCTTTTCACCATGAATATGTTCAGATCTATGAAAGATCTTTGTTTATTCATGTGGAGATCATTCAGATCTAAGTTGTTCTCGGTGGTTTGATGTGACACTCTAGGTTTTTCCGAGCAAACACCTTGTAATTACTTAGTGCGTGTATATATATATATATATGTGTGTTATTAAATGAAAGTTGCGTGTTATTTTGATGTTCTACGTGATCCTTGCACTATGATTGTGTATGTAATATATTTATGTGTGCGTATAAGTGAACCGAGACCACCATGGACCCGACTCGAGACCACCCGGTCTCGAGTGAACCAAATCGGTTGGGCCGTGCACCCCCTTAGCCCACTAGGACACCCACTAAGGGCGCATCACCTCCTATATAAATCTAAAACCCTCACACACTCTCCTTTCCACTCTCTCTCATTTCATCCTCACTCTCTCCCTCTAGCAAACCTTAAACCCTAACAATCAAGCATCACCTCCCCTCTCCTCTTCTTCTCTCTCGGATCAAATCGATGGCAACCAAAGGACTCTCGGATTAGCTCGAGACCATCACTCGGAATTCAGTTCATCAATCCTTCATACCCTTTCATCTAGCCGGTTAGTTCCTTGTGTTTGTTTGGTCATAAAATGATGATTTATGAATGCATGAAAACTGCTTTGATAGTTGGATGTTTGAATGAGTGTGTTGCTTATTAGATAATAGATTTGTTACCAATGTTGATATAATTTGTGTGAAACAAAGTGCTTCTTATAAACCGAATGAATGATGGAAATGATGAGTAGTAAGTGGATGAGCTTAGTGTATTCGAATAAGGGATTCATGCTAGAAATTGTAAGAAAATATTGTTTCCATAGTATTTTGCAAGATTTCCTTGATAGCTAGATTATTATCCTTGAAATGAATATTGTGTGTTCTAGTGTTGTAGGCATGTTATTGTGCTTTCAAGGTAACATTTTGATAAGTCAAATGAACATGACGATGAATGATGAAAACCCTAAAATGATGAACAAGTTTGAATGTGAATATAAATATTTAAATGTGCTATGAACCTTTAAAAGATGCCATGTTTAATCTGATTTGTTTGATTATTAGACAACAAAACATGTTTGAGTAATCTTATTGGATAGTACACATTTTACATGAAATTCCTATTCTATTGGATTGTACAATTGGACAGGTTCTAGAAGGTTTCGATCATCAGGTGTGCAAGTCGAGATCTCCGGTCTCGACTCGAGACCATCGAACCACAACTCGAGACCGTAGTAATTGCGACTCGAGACCATGTCCAATAACTCAAAACAGACTTCAGGGACTCGAGACCACCAAGGTCTCGACTAGAAATCTTCTGATTGCGACTCGAGACTGGACTCGAGACCTCTGAGGTTGCGACTCCTGACCAGCACCACTCGAGACCAAAACATGATCACACGAGATCTCTTGGTTGCGACTCGAGACCGCGTGTTCTCGAGTCGAGACCACCATGTCTCGACTGGACTATCTGCTTTGGTTATTGGGCCATAATGTGTTTGGGCTAACTATTTAACTGGATTATGTGACGATCGCTACTATTTCACTGTTACTGTTGGATCAGGCCCAATGACTTAGTGTAGGGATTATTGCTATGTATGCTATGTGTTAGTTATGTGTAGATTATACGTGATTACTTGTACCCCAACTTGACCTATATTGGTAACCATGCTAGGACGTGGTGACCAACGTGATTGACCGAGTAAATAATCCACCGAGCAACCCAAGGTGAGTTCACAACTTAAAGCATGCATTCCCGGTGGTTTGGGAAACGGACTTAAAAACAACACTATCCCTTTGCAAGGGATACAAACTTACTTTTCTTCCCTTGTTACTGGGATACAAACTTACTTTTCTTCCCTTGTTACTGGGATACAACTTAGTTAATTATTGTTTATACGGTAATGCAACGAGCAACACTAAACGATACTCTATCACTTAAGTCCTCACTACATAATACCGATTAATCGCCAGGGCCTGGCGAACGGGTTATTAGTTGATAGCGCTATTTAGGTGTAACCAGCCTCACACCGACCCTTGTTACTGGGAACGGGAGTGAACTAATGTACTCTGGCAAACCGTCAATGATGATAGAACATTGACAAACGGGGCACTGCGGAAACGTACGGTTAAGTAAGTATTCGGTATTGTAAAACAGTTTAGTCGCTTACTTATGGGGTAGCTCCCCATCGCATGTATAAACGGATAAATTAACTAGCGAAACAAGTTTTTGGTAATTAAAACTGGACAACTCGTGAACTCGCCAACATTTTTTGTTGATACCCTACTGCATGCTTTGCAGGTACCCAGTGACTCAGGAGCTTGCTACTTGGGGATGTGTAGTGGTCGTCTAACCCATGTGCTGGGTTTTAAATAATCTTGAACTTGAACTTTGTTTTGAAACTGTTTGGCTTATGCTTCCGCTGTTTACTTAAACTGTTATTTAAACTTAAACTTTCAAAACTTCAAACTATGGTGTTTACTAACTATTGTGGTTGGTGAACATTCCTACTATTAACCAATGCTCGGTATAATTGGTGGCTGGATCCTGGTCAGTCACGCCTCCAAGCGGTGGTACTCCGCATGGGGATTTTGGGGGTGTGACAGATTGGTATCAGAGCCATTGGTTATAGTGAACTTGGTTTTTAAAAAGGAAGTCTTTTTGAGAAAAACCAGACTATAACCCGTGACTCGTGACGACACTACACTCCAAGTGCAAGACTCAACGCATTAGACCTCATAGCTCTCACTTATGTTTACTTGCTGTTTGTTTAAGTGCTTATGTGCTAATATACATATTAGTGTGCCTAGCTAGATGTATACACAACCTTCCCCCCCCCCCCCCCACATTCTTGTTTCACTACGACGTCTTTTCTCACTCTGTGTCTTTTGAACGCCAAGATGATGACCGGACTCGATGGAGACCGCATAACTCTGACAAGGGACCAGCTGGCGGCCCTGGTAGACGCTCGGGTCGCTGAAGCCTTGGAAACCAACCTAGAAGGACCGTCCACATACACCCAACCCCGAGTTGGCACCCTCAGGGCGTTCTTGGAATGCAAACCACTCCCCTTCGATGGCACGGAAGGAGCAGTAGGTCTTTTACATTGGTTCAGGAGAATCGAGTCTACATTCGAAGAAGGTGAAAGCCCATGTAGAAAACGAGTAGAGTACGCCACTAGCACGTTTCTAGGAAAAGCGTTTTCATGGTGGAACGCGCAAGTCCAGATGCTCGGATTGGCAGATGCGAATGCCACTCCCTGGGATGATTTCAAGGATCTAATCAGGGAAGAATTCTGTCACAGGGATGACATGCAGAAGCTGGAAATGGAATACTATGGGTTAAAGATGGTTGGCTCGGAGATCGAAGCGTACACGAAAAGATCCAATGACTTGGCTGCTTTGTGTCCTAACTTATCGCAGCCTCCCTACAAACTTATCGCACTCTACCTTAGGGGCTTAGTCCCAGAAATCCAGTGTTCAGTGATCGCGACCAAACCCCCTACAATCCAACACGCCATCCGTCTAGCACATCATTTCACAAACCAAGCGATGGAAGAAGGCAGGTTGCCCAGGCGTTTAACTGCTACAGCTAATGCCTTGGATTTCAGCAAACGCAAGTGGAATGACTACCAAAGTGGGAGTCCCAGCACTATGCCACCTCAAGCTCAACAAAGGAGGGTCATTGGGAGCGAGTGCCCTGACCCACGAACGGGTGGTTACCAAGGAAAACTACTCAGGTGTAACAAGTGTGGCCGATATCACAACGGGCCTTGTGCCAGGAACAAGTGTCAGCAATGCAACAAGCTTGGGCATGAAGCGAAGAATTGTAGGAGCCCACGCCTAGCAAAGCAAGTCCAGCTACGGCAACCACAGCAGCAACCCCAAGGGATCAACAAGGGATGTTATCGGTGTGGAGTAGATGGGCACAAGAGGAAAAATTGCCCGCAACAAGGTAACATTAGAGGGTGTTTTCGGTGCGGGGATACAACACACGTCAGGAAGAATTGTTCACAATTGAATCAAGGCCGTAACGACAACGAACAAGGTGCTGGTGAAGCCTGGGACAACCCCAACGTAGTAACAAGTAAGTTCCTACTTAACGATCATTGTGTTGCCATACTTTAATTCTGAAACCGACGATAGTCACGTATTAATACGCATAAGTAGACGCCTAGGCCGACACCAAACTTTAAACCCGCTATCAAAGTGGTTTATGGTAAAAACTTTGAGGCCTCCCCCGTCGTCAGTAACTGCAACCTCGTGATGTCTAGTCAGACCTTTTCCCATCGATCTCTCTCTCCTATCGCTCCTAGGAAATCGTTTGTATTCCACGTCCTTCGGGCAAACCCCCCATTCAAGGTGACAAAGGCGTAAAAGTCACCTGCATCATTTCGTACTTAAAAGTCCAGAATTATTTATAAAAGGGGCACACTGCTATCTTAGCACTCGTCACCGACATCCAGGAAAGGGAAAAGAGGATCGAGAATTTTTCAATAGTACACAACTACCCGGGGCAATACCTGGACTCCCTCCTCACCGTCAGGTCGAATTCCAAATCGATCTAGCTCCCGGAGCAGCACCTATAGCTCGCGCACCTTATCGACTGGCTCCCACAGAACTGAAGGAACTCTCTACGCAACTACAAGAACGGTTAGACAAAGGATTTATCCGTCCTAGCTCATCGCCCTGGGGAGCACCAGCGTTCTTTGTTAAGGAGAAGCATGGCACACTCCGTATGTGCATCGACTATCATAAGCTGAACAAGGTTACCATCAAGAACCGTTACCCACTCCCACGTATCGACGACCTGTTCGATCAGTTGCAAGGATCAAACTACTACTCTAAGATCGACCTGCGATCAGGTTATCATCAGCTGAGAGTCTGTGATGAAGATATCTCCAAAACTACGTTCAGGACCCGTTATGGTCACTATGAATTTCTCGTCATGACTTTTGGAATGACCAATGCGCCTGCGGTTTTATGGATCTCATGAACTGAATGTGCAAACCCTACCTCGACAAGTTCGCGATTGTGTTTATCGACGACATCTTAATCTACTCAAAAAGTCAAGAGGAGCATGAACAACACTTGCGCCCTACTCTCGAGCTCATTTTCAATGAACAACTGTACGCCAAGTTATCGAAATGCGACTTCTGGCTTCGAGAAGTCCACTTCCTTGGACACGCGGCCAATAAGGACGAAATTCATGTCGATCCAGCTAAGATTGACTCTATAAAGAATTGGCCTACCCCTAAGACACCGACGAAGTTCGCCCATTTCTTGGGATTGGCAGGATACCATCGTAGATTCATCAAGGGATTTTCGAAGATCGCTCAACCCCTCGCGACTCTCACCCAGAAGGGCATTGCATACAAGTGGAATAATGCTCAAGAGTCTGCCTTTCAGAAGCAAACGGAAAACCTTTGTAGTACCCCTATCCTTCCATTACCTAAAGGTACCGACAACCATGTGGTTTATTGTGACGCGTATATTCATGGGCTCGGTTGCGTGTTGATGCAACGCGAGAAAGTCATCGCCTATGATTCTCGACAACTTAAGATTCACGAGAAGAACTACATGACGCACGACTTAGAACTCGGAGCAGTCGTCTTTGCACTCAAGATATGGAGACATTACTGGTACGGTACCAAGTGCATGATTTACACCGATCACAGGAGATTCCAGCAGATCTTAGATCAGAAGGAGTTGAACATGAGGCAACGCAGATGGGCAGGACTCCTTAACGACTACGAATGCGCAATTAAGTATCATCCTGGCAAGGCCAATGTGGTGGCTGATGCCCTCAACAGGAAGGAAACAAAACCTAAGCGTGTTCGTGCTTTACAGCTCACTATCCACTCGAACCTCCCTAATCGGATTTGAAATGCTCAGGTTGAAGCATTGAAAGAGGAAAACATCAGGGCTGAGACCCTACGAGGATCAAGGAAACGTTTAGAACAAAAAGGAAGACGACGCTTACTACGGGACAGGACGTGTATGGGTCCCACCTTAGGGAAATCTGCGAGAACTTGTGATGGACGAAGCACGCAAATCACGTTACTCGGTACATCCTAGTTCGGATAAGATATACCACGATCTCAAGACTACGCATTGGTGGCCTGTTATGAAGGCCAACATAGCCACCTACCGTCAGGCTTGTTACAACAACCAGAACTGCCAAAATGGTAATGGGAACGCATCCCTATGGATTTTGTCACAGGCTTACCAAGATCTCAGAACGGGAACGACACTTACCATTGATGGAGTTCTCCTACAACAATAGTTTTCACACCAGCGCTCGGGCGGCACCCTTTGAGGTATTATACGGTCGTAAATGCCGATCGCTCTTATGTTGGGCGGGAGTCGGCGAAAGCCAAATTACCGGCCCGGAACTTGTAGTCGAGACTACGGAAAGGATCGCCCAGATCAGACGACGCATGGCGGCAGCCCGTGACCATCAGAAAAGTTACGCTGATAAGGATAGGAAACCGCTCTACTTAGAGTCTCACCCTGGAAGGGTGTGGTTCGTTTCGGAAAACGGGGCAAGCTTAATCCGCGATATGTTGGACCATTCGAAATTACCGAGAATATCGGTAAGGTTGCTTATGGATTGAATTTGCCGAAAGAACGGAGTGCAGTACACAACGTCTCTCACGTGTCTAAAGAAGCGGCTGTCAGATGAAACACTCATCATTCCTTTCAAGGAACTCACTTTTGACGAACAGCTACACTTTACTGAGGAACCAATTGAGATCACGGATTGTGAGATCAAAACCCTCAAACGTAGCCAGATACCTCTCGTGCGAGTCCGTTGGAACTCGCGCCGTGGCCCAGAGTTTACCTGGGAGCGGGAAGACCAGATGAAGCGCAAGTATCCCCAGTTGTTCCCTAATGAAACTCCCAGCACTGAAGCTACAACTGAATTTCGGGACGAAATTCCAAACTAACGGGGGGATGATGTGACATCCCGTTGAAACGTTCTCATTTACACTAGCTTGTCAGTGGCTGCCTTAACTTTCGGGACGAAAGTTCTTAAAACTTGGGGATAATGTGACACTCTAGGTTTTTCCGAGCAAACACCTTGTAATTACTTAGTGCGTGTATATATATATATATGTGTGTTATTAAATGAAAGTTGCGTGTTATTTTGATGTTCTACGTGATCCTTGCACTATGATTGTGTATGTAATATATTTATGTGTGCGTATAAGTGAACCGAGACCACCATGGACCCGACTCGAGACCACCCGGTCTCGAGTGAACCAAATCGGTTGGGCCGTGCACCCCCTTAGCCCACTAGGACACCCACTAAGGGCGCATCACCTCCTATATAAATCTAAAACCCTCACACACTCTCCTTTCCACTCTCTCTCATTTCATCCTCACTCTCTCCCTCTAGCAAACCTTAAACCCTAACAATCAAGCATCACCTCCCCTCTCCTCTTCTTCTCTCTCGGATCAAATCGATGGCAACCAAAGGACTCTCGGATTAGCTCGAGACCATCACTCGGAATTCAGTTCATCAATCCTTCATACCCTTTCATCTAGCCGGTTAGTTCCTTGTGTTTGTTTGGTCATAAAATGATGATTTATGAATGCATGAAAACTGCTTTGATAGTTGGATGTTTGAATGAGTGTGTTGCTTATTAGATAATAGATTTGTTACCAATGTTGAAATAATTTGTGTGAAACAAAGTGCTTCTTATAAACCGAATGAATGATGGAAATGATGAGTAGTAAGTGGATGAGCTTAGTGTATTCGAATAAGGGATTCATGCTAGAAATTGTAAGAAAATATTGTTTCCATAGTATTTTGCAAGATTTCCTTGATAGCTAGATTATTATCCTTGAAATGAATATTGTGTGTTCTAGTGTTGTAGGCATGTTATTGTGCTTTCAAGGTAACATTTTGATAAGTCAAATGAACATGACGATGAATGATGAAAACCCTAAAATGATGAACAAGTTTGAATGTGAATATGAATATTTGAATGGCTATGAACCTTTAAAAGATGCCATGTTTAATCTGATTTGTTTGATTATTAGACAACAAAACATGTTTGAGTAATCTTATTGGATAGTACACTTTTTACATGAAATTCCTATTCTATTGGATAGTACAATTGGACAGGTTCTAGAAGGTTTCGATCATCAGGTGTGCAAGTCGAGATCTCCGGTCTCGACTCGAGACCATCGAACCACAACTCGAGACCGTAGTAATTGCGACTCGAGACCATGTCCAATAACTCAAAACAGACTTCAGGGACTCGAGACCACCAAGGTCTCGACTAGAAATCTTCTGATTGCGACTCGAGACTGGACTCGAGACCTCTGAGGTTGCGACTCCTGACCAGCACCACTCGAGACCAAAACATGATCACACGAGATCTCTTGGTTGCGACTCGAGACCGCGTGTTCTCGAGTCGAGACCACCATGTCTCGACTGGACTATCTGCTTTGGTTATTGGGCCATAATGTGTTTGGGCTAACTGTTTAACTGGATTATGTGACGATCGCTACTATTTCACTGTTACTGTTGGATCAGGCCCAATGACTTAGTGTAGGGATTATTGCTATGTATGCTATGTGTTAGTTATGTGTAGATTATACGTGATTACTTGTACCCCAACTTGACCTATATTGGTAACCATGCTAGGACGTGGTGACCAACGTGATTGACCGAGTAAATAATCCACCGAGCAACCCAAGGTGAGTTCACAACTTAAAGCATGCATTCTCGGTGGTTTGGGAAACGGACTTAAAAACAACACTATCCCTTTGCAAGGGATACAAACTTACTTTTCTTCCCTTGTTACTGGGATACAAACTTACTTTTCTTCCCTTGTTACTGGGATACAACTTAGTTAATTATTGTTTATACGGTAATGCAACGAGCAACACTAAACGAAACTCTATCACTTAAGTCCTCACTACATAATACCGATTAATCGCCGGGGCCTGGCGAACGGGTTATTAGTTGATAGCGCTATTTAGGTGTAACCAGCCTCACACCGACCCTTGTTACTGGGAACGGGAGTGAACTAATGTACTCTGGCAAACCGTCAATGATGATAGAACATTGACAAACGGGGCACTGCGGAAACGTACGGTTAAGTAAGTATTCGGTATTGTAAAACAGTTTAGTCGCTTACTTATGGGGTAGCTCCCCATCGCATGTATAAACGGATAAATTAACTAGCGAAACAAGTTTTTGGTAATTAAAACTGGACAACTCGTGAATTCGCCAACATTTTTTGTTGATACCCTACTGCATGCTTTGCAGGTACCCAGTGACTCAGGAGCTTGCTACTTGGGGATGTGTAGTGGTCGTCTAACCCATGTGCTGGGTTTTAAATAATCTTGAACTTGAACTTTGTTTTGAAACTGTTTGGCTTATGCTTCCGCTGTTTACTTAAACTGTTATTTAAACTTAAACTTTCAAAACTTCAAACTATGGTGTTTACTAACTATTGTGGTTGGTGAACATTCCTACTGTTAACCAATGCTCGGTATAATTGGTGGCTGGATCCTGGTCAGTCACGCCTCCATGCGGTGGTACTCCGCATGGGGATTTTAGGGGTGTGACATTTGAAGCCAAAACATGAAGTTCATAAGAACACCATGATGACATCATCCTAGAACACCTCAAATCTACTGATTTCACGGTTAAAAGTTAAGATTCAAAAGATAGAAAGGTGTAGGAGTGCGTGTAGATCAAGAAAGTACAAGATTTAGGTGGAAAACTTACAAGAATCGTGAGAAATCTGAAGAAATAGCGGCTAGTTCGAGTGGAGAGAAAGAGGGCTGTCAACATCAAGTGATGTTGACAAAGGAGGGTATTTATAGGGTTTCCATAAATGGAAAGGAGGAAAGAGGCTGGTCGATGGAGTGGCTGCCCATCTGGGTGCCAGCTCGATCGAGTGGTAACTCGGTCGGGTGGCACCTAGGTCGGGTGGCAGCTCGGTCGAGTGGCACTCCGCTCGGGTGGCAGCCCGATCGGGTGGCAACTCGGTCGGCTGGCCACTCGGTCCGAGTGCTCAGCGCGATGAGTTTTGTAGTTTCGATTCGAGTGTTGAGCGTTGCGATGCGATAGGGTTTCCTATTCAACTTACTTTTAATCCCAACTACTATATCAACATACTATCATCCTTATTTAACGTTCGTTTAGCATTTGCGATTGAGTTGCGATTGCGTTTTGATTCATCCCCACATCATAAAACATAAATAACATGCACACGTAACATATAAAGGGCACACACACATAAGAAAAATAACCAGAATGCGTACATCGAGTTGCGAGTGTGATTGCGATAAGTGATAAAGCGATAAGACATCGATAAATAGCGATTAAACCTCGATTATTAACAAATACTCCACATACTACAACTAACGTAAGGCATAAAATAGACTATCTACAAGTCAAAGAAGTCAAAACAGGAATTGAGCAAGGAGTGACAGATCGCAATTAGCAATCTGGTCTCCCTTTGACTTCAATCTTGACTTTTACTTTGACTTTCGAAACACAGGGTGTTACAGCCTCCCCTAGTTGAGGGAATTTCATCCCGAAATTAGGCTAAAGCCGTAACAAACAACTGCGGGTACTTCGCCTTCATGTCGCTTTCGAGTTCCCAAGTGTACTCTGCGCCTCATTTACCTTCCCATCGAACCCTCACAATGGGAATGCGTGAGCGTCTGAGCCGCTTGGTTTGGCGGTCCATGATTTCGACAGGCTTCTCCATGAAGTGCAGTATTTCGTTTACTTGAAGATCTTCTAGAGGTACAATTAAATCATGCTCAGCCAGGCACTTTCGGAGGTTCGAAACATGGAAATTCGGGTGTACGTTGCTAAGTTCCTCCGGTAGTTCGAGTCTGTAGGCGACTTTTTCGATTCTTTCCAGAATCTTAAAAGGTCCAACATATCGAGGCACTAGTTTCCCTTTCTTGCCGAATCTGACCACACCCTTCCAAGGTGATACCTTTAGGAGTATGTAGTCGCCAACGTCAAATTCAAGGGGCTTGCGTCGTCTATCGGCGTAACTTTTCTGACGATTCCGAGCTTTCAGCAGATTGTCTCGAATTTGGAGGACTTTGTCAGTCGTTTCTTGCAATAGCTCAGGACCGGTTAATTTTCAGTGCCCGATCTCGTGCCATACAATAGGCGATCGACGTTTTCTTCCGTACAAAGCCTCAAATGGTGCCATTTGAATGGTGGAATGATAACTGTTATTGTATGAGAATTCGACTAATGGCAGGTAAGCGTCCCAATTACCACCGAAATCTATGACACACGAACGGAGCATGTCTTCGAGGGTACGAATCGTTCTTTTAGTTGGACCGTCGGTTTGGGGATGAAACACGGTACTTAGATTAAGCGTAGTACCGAGAGCCGTTTGAAACTTTTCCCATAGACGCGAGTAAACCGAGCATCACGGTCAGAGATATTGTCTCGAGGCGTCCCATGTTGACAAATGATCTCATCGGTGTAGATTCGGGCTAATCTTTCTACCTTGTAGTCTTCCCGTATTGGCAAAAAGTGAGCAGATTTGGTCAAACGGTCAACGACAACTCAGATGCTGTCGTGACTTGATGGCGTACGCAGAAGTTTCGTTATGAAGTCCATAGCTATACTTTCCCACTTCCACATAGGGATCGGGGGTTGTTCGAGTATGCCATAGGGTCTTTGGTGTTCAGCCTTGACCTTCGAGCAAGTCAGGCACTTCCCAACATAGAGGGCGATATCCCTCTTCTTACCCGGCCACCAGTACTTGTAGCGAAGGTCCTGGTACATTTTATCGGCACCGGGATGAATAGAATACCGAGACTTGTGGGCTTCGTCCATCAAAATCTGTCGTAAATTGGTCCTCTTAGGGATCCAAATTCGGTCCAGATAATGGAATATCCCATTCGACTTATTCACAAGCCGGGCTCCATCGTGGTAGATTCTTTCCTTCTTCAGAGTGCGTTCATTAAAACAAGCATGATGGGCTTCGCGGATGAGGGTTTCGAGATCGTATTGGGCTTGGATATTATGAATGCTGAGCAGATAGCTCCGTCCGCTGAGGGTGTCGGCGACGACATTTGCTTTTCCTGGGTGATAACGAATCTCACAGTCGTAATCATTGAGAAGTTCAACCCATCGGCGTTGATGCATATTAAGTTCCTTCTGGTCAAAAATATGTTGTAGGCTCCTATGATCGGTGAAGATCGTACACTTGGTACCATACATGTAGTGTCGCCAAATCTTTAACGCAAAAAAAACGACGCCTAGCTCGAGGTCGTGGGTTGTATACTTCTTCTCGTGGATCTTGAGCTGACGAGATGCGTAAGAAATAACCTTGTCTCATTGCATGAGAACGCAACCGAGACCAAGGTTTGAGGGATCGCAATAGACAATAAAGTCGTCGTTTCCGTCGAGGTAGAGTGAGGAAAGGAGCATTGCAAAGCATGTGTTTGAGGGTTTGGAAAGCAGACTCTTGTTCAGTTCCCCAAACAAAAGGTTTGTCTTTATGCGTGAGAGCGGTAAGCGGCACAGCGATTTAAGAGAATCCTTCGATAAATAGACGATAATAGCCTGCTAGTCTGAGAAAAGAACAGACTTCAGACGGGTTCTTCGGCGTAACCCAACTCTTAACTGCTTCAATCTTCGCGGGATCGACATGAATACCTTGACTATTGACAATGTGACCGAGGAATTGAACCTTTTCCAGCCAAAACTCGCACTTGGAAAACTTGGCATAGAGTCGATTCCCTTGGAGTAGCTCGAGAACCAAACGTAGATGCTGCGCGTGTTCGGCTTTAGATATCGAATAGATCAGGATATCATTGATGAACACGATGACGAAGCGGTCAAGAAATGGTTTACACACCCGATTCATCAGATCCATGAAAACCACGGGTGCGTTGGTTAGACCAAAAGGCATAACAACGAACTTATAATGGCCGTATCGAGTGCGAAAGGCGGTTTTGGGGATATCCTCTTCTTGAAAGCGTAGTTGGTGATAGCCTGAGCGTAGATCGATCTTGGAGAAACACGTAGCACCTTGTAGTTGGTCAAACAAATCATCGATACGAGGCAGGGGATAGCGATTCTTGATTGTCAACTTATTCAATTCCCGATAGTCGATGCACATCCTAAACGACCCATCCTTCTTTTTTACGAAGAGGACTGGTGCGCCCCATGGAGAGGTGCTCGGGCGAATGAAGCCTTTATCAAGCAATTCCTGGAGCTGACTCGAGAGTTCATGCATTTCGGACGGAGCGAGTCGATAAGGAGCTTTGGCAACAGGGTTTGCTCCAGGAATGAGGTCCATGCAAAAGTCGATATCACGACTTGGCGGTAGTCCGGGAAGATCCTCAGGAAAAGCGTTAGGAAATTCTCGAACAACAGGAACATCGTTTACACCTGGCCTTCCTTTCTTATCCTTCTCCGCTACTACAATATTAGCCAAGAAAGCTCTGTATTCCTTGCGGAGATACTTGCTAGCTTGGACACATGACATGAGCTTAAGACCTTTCGAAGCAGTTTCACCATAAGCACACAATAAATCACCATTCGCGAGCGAGAATCGAATCATCTTATCGAAACACACAACTTCAGCATGGTTTGCACGAAGAAAGTCCATGCCTACTATGACGTCAAAACTTCCGAGTTGCATCGGAATAAGGTCGATTGGAAAGATGTGATTGTTGAGTTCAAGAGTACAATCACGAAGAACAGAATTGACGGCGACGTTTCTTCCGGTGGCGACTTCGACATCGAACGTCGAGGGGAGATGGGAGCGCTTACGGTTAAGGAGCTTCTCGAATTCGAACAACACAAAACAGTTATCGGCTCCAGTATCAAACAAACACGAAGCATAAATACCATTCATGAGAAACGTACCATTGACCACATTGTTGTACGCCTGGGCTTGGAGCGCATTGATGTTGAAAGTTCTGGCGCGGGTGGCTTGTTGCTGTTGTTGTTGAGGCTATTGCTGCTGCTGAGGCTCTTGTTTCACAACCCTATTCGGGCACATGTTCGCGGGTGCCTGAGCCGCTTGCTGGCCTTGAGGAGCTGGAACTAGAGCTTGATGAGCAGTAGCTTGAGCTGTTGCTTGTCGGGACTAGTACGGCAGTTGGGGGTGAAGTGGCCGTACATGTTGCAATGCACACAGAATCTGCGGGCGATACCCACCGGAAGATGATAAGTACATGTCGGGCAAGCAGGGTGGGGACCAGTGTAAGCACGCTTTGAAGGCAGTGCATAGGTAACTGGTGCTGGACCTGATCGGTGCTAAGATTGCTGCTAAGCCGGTACGTCTTGAAGCGGAGCAACAGTAGCAGTGACAGCACAGTTCTTGTTGCTGGAGCTGCTGTTGTTGTTCTTCTTCTTGCGACGAGAGGCTTTCGAAGACTGGGAGTTGGCGGGTTTCGGCGGTTGGTGCGGCGGTAGCTTGGTGTAGGTTCTTGGTAGCTTTATCGCAAAATCTAGCTTTGACCCGCTTGTCGTTGATTTCAGCGGCAAGCAAGTAGGTTTCTTTGATCGTTGCTGGCTTTGCAGCATGCACAAAATCTGCAACACAGTCTGGAGGAGCTCGAATGTACTTCTTGATCGTCATCTCCGGCATCTTCACTTGATCCGGACAGATGATACTGAGCTGCTTAAAGCGAGCAGTCAGAGCTACGTTCTCTCCATCCTTCTGCTTGATATGCCAGAATTCGTCCTCCAGCTTTTGGCGTTCATGGGGAGGGCATAATTCATCCATCATAATGGCCTTCAGCTCTTCCCACGTCAGCTCATAGGCTACGTCATTTCCGCGTTTGTTCCTCTCGGCCGTCCACCAGTCTAGTGCGCAGGACTGGAAGACGCCGGTAGCATTCAGAGTTCGGAGATTTTCAGGACATCCACTCTGGCACAGAGCGACTTTGATGGAATCAAACCATTGAAATATAGCCATAGGGCCATCTTCACCAGTAAATTCCTTTGGACCACAAGCATTGAACTGCTTGAAACTAAAAGCAGTCTTTGATGCATCTGTTCGAGACTCTTCAGACGATTTGCTAGTGTTCTCGTTCAGTTCACTAACAATCTGGGGAAGTACTTTAGCGATCTGAGTAGCGACGAGAGAGGTGAGTCGCTTATCAGCTTGCTTCCGTTTCATAGCACGAGAGTGAAGTGATCCAGTGGACGACATTGTCTGCAACAAAAATCGCCATAGGACTCAATCACTATTTAGTCAATTCTCACCTCACATGCCTAGTACTACTAAAGCTCAGGAATACGGGCAAGCATATAAGCATACAGTCACATAGGCACATATTCTCATAATCACATAAGCACATAATCACGTAGGGTGCATAGGGCACATAGGGCACATAGAAGCACATAGAGGCAATCAGAATACAGAAACCTGTCATTCAAAGTTCGTGAGCGTTTGAGAATAGCGTTCGCGCATAGCGTAGCGGGTAGTATAGTATAAGTGAATAATATAGCAAGCAACATAGCGTACGGTGGTTCCTCATGTAGTAGCGATTTGTCAGCGTATTGAGATAGGAGTGCAGAGCGAGTCGTGTGTGTCGATCAAACGAATAGCAAAAATCGAATAAATCACCAAAACATATAAACAGGTAAATACACACATAAACACATAATCAGAGTTAGCAGTTGCGGGCTCAGAATCGAAACACATAAAAATTGAGGATGGATTGTCTGCGGCTGTTTAGACATCGACTACCCAAAGTTATTCGACTATTCATAAGGGCCTTTAGTACACTCTTAACCTTCGGGACTATGCTCTTGCCTCGAATTTGGGCGAATGGCACGCATCCCTCCGGTTTCAGCGTGACTTCATGTCGTTGGAGTCCGTCGAGACTTTGGTGAGAGTTTTGTAAAACAAAATAGAGATTGTAACAAGTCGTCGAGGTTCGGGTTTCACCCTTGACTTAACGACTTCGTTCCTGTTTTTGATAAAATAAAGGAGAAATTATGCGTCAAAGTATGGATTTCACTCCTGATTCAGCGCAAATTCTCTCGTTTGTAGACAAAATGCGGGTCGAGCAAACAATTTAGTCGAGAGTTTGCGGTTTTCACACCTAATCTCGACCAAATTGCTCGTTCATTTTTGAAAACTGGAGTGTGGTGATAGTGTAGCTTAGGCGAGAATAGCGAGAAATAGCAAGCAAGCTCGTACGTGACCCCTACAGGGTACGCACAAGTCGGTCTGTTGGTACCTAACTATAGACTAGGTCGTTTCTAAGACACCGACCCGGACAAGGTCGAGTCTTGCCTAATTCCCTATAGTTATGGCTCTGATACCAATCTGTCACACCCCAACTGATGGCGGAAACATCGGGGCGTGGCACTGAGCGAAACAGATTGTCTCGAAGTTTCCATAACAACTATAATTACCAATTATTTAAAGCATCATGTCCCATACCATGACATAAAAGATAACATAATTATTACAGACAAGATCTAGTCAAATTGTTCTATTCCGACAACTCAGATTTCAAGTACAGACAATTCGTTTATTTGTTTCTAGACCTTTCCTAGCCTCGATTTCACAGCAAGCCAAGCATCTAAACATCTTAAGCACCTACCACATATGTTAAAGTAAAAGTCAATACACATAGTGTAAAGGTGAGTGATGTGTTCAAATATTAACATATAAATTTCATCAAATGAGGCATAAAACTAACCCCTTTTTAGTACTAATGTTGGAAAAAGTGTGCTTTTGTCTTCCTTTTGTATTTTCAGGATTAAATGAGCTCAAATTAACAAAAGAAGCAAAAAGACATCAAAATCTAACATAAATACAAGAAAAGGAACAAGACGTGACATGCCCGACCCCACGACAGCATCTTCCCAAGCAAAACAAGAAAACAGAAGACTGAACACGCCCCGTGCTCAGCCAGCACGGGGGCGTGCCCAAGTGTCAGCAGAAAAGACAAAGTGGTAGAAGCTTCTATTGCCCACCACGGGGCCGTGCTCAGCGGACACGGGGCCGTGGTCAACTATAAGATTCGCACAATCCAGCAAATCTGCATAGTACAAAGATTCTTCTGCACCACGGGGTCGTGCTCAGCGGACACGGGGGCGTGGTCAACTAATAAGACAAAGCTGCATTTAATGAAGAAAGAGAAGGATGTGGACATGGGGCCGTGCCCACTGGACACGGGGCCGTGCCCGAGCTTCTGTTCAGCCTATAAATAGATGTGCTTGGCTCAAGCTCAAACCATCCCTTGGTACACCACCTCTCTCACACTTCACCCACCACCCACCACCACCATAACACCATCATCCACCACCATCATCCATTGTCCATCGTAGAGTGTGTGAGTCGTCTCGGGATCCAAGATTGATCGTAAGAGTTCTTGACAATCAAGGCCATGTTTGCCTAAGTCTCTTACATCACTTGGTGAAGACAAAGTGTCTAGTGTAATACTTTTTATTTCTAATCTTTTGCACTTTTTATTTGGTTTCGTATTAATGACTTTAATAACTAGTTGCTTATGTTGAAGGTGATCTTTCTTTATCGTTTGTCCGTGGTGTCTTGAAATTATTTTACTGTCTATATAAAATAAAAGATTTTCACCATTCATATCTCCACGGTCTATATGGAGGTATGTTGGCTACCTGGTCGGGGGTTAAGGGAACGGTTTGGTAAAGGTCTTGCCATTGTTCAGCGTTTAGAGGTCCTGCAATGGACCTGGGTCAAATTTAGTAGGACCTCCTTCAATACTTCACGGTATTGGATGGCGGGGGTCCAAACTCTTTGATCCCCTCATAAGTTAACTACTATTAATACTATAACCCGGCTATTTAGGACTGTATCCCTGCTGACTCAGACTACTTAGTCGAGGGTAACGTCACCTCCAAAAGAGGGGCCTACCATAATATTGCATTAATAACTTAATTCATTATCTTCCAATAATCCACCCTTTTAGGATTGTATCCTTGCTGACTCAAACTACTGAGGTGAGGGTAACGTCACCTTCAAAAGAGGGGCCCACTACAATAACTAAGATAATCTCTTAATTATGTGCAAAAGTGCGGAAATAATCAAAGGTTACACTAGATACGAGTCGGAACCAAGTGATTCATCTTGTCTATCTGTTTTTCTTTTTATTTTTATTTTCAGCATTTTAGTTTAGTTTTTATTAGTTTAAAACATTTTTCTAAACTTTTTATTTTGATTAGACGTTGAGGATAAACCGGTACTAAAAGCTCTTGTATCCTTGGACGACCTCGGTATCTTGCCAACACTATACTACGCTCACGATGGGTGCACTTGCCCATATGTGTGTTTAGTGTTAGTAAAATATCGTGTTTTATAAATTTAAAACTTGGCTAAAAATAAGTGTTAAAGGGGCTTAAAATATACACCTAATATATATAACACTTCACACGTATCAAGTTTTTGGCGCTGTTGCCGGGGACACAAGGATTTTAAGAAAGCTTAAAATCGACGGCCTAATCTGTTTTTTTTCTAAAACCTTTTTAAAACGCGCGCATTTTTTCTGCATTTTAGTTTAGATTTGCATTTACAGTAACCTGTACACGGGGCCGTGTTCACTGAACACGGGGCCGTGCTGCAGATTTTTCATAAAAACACCCAGTAACAGAAGCTTGAACACGGGCCGTGCTCACTGAACACGCCCCGTGCTCAACGAAATCAGTAAATTTAATTAAAACGCCCAGATACAGATCCTGAACACGGGGCCGTGCTCACTGAACACGGGGCCGTGTCCAGCCTCTTTTTCCGTTTTTATTTTTGTTTTCTGATCACGAGACTCGGTTGTGGTCTGCTGAGTGATTCTTATGGATCAATACTCAGGAGGTTACAACTACACCTATGAGGAGGATGATTATAGGGGTAATTATTGCACTAATTGTCGTAACTTACACTCGGTTCAAAATAATCACTCATATCAACCATCCAATTCATACACCTACTATGAGGAGCCCAGGTACGAGCCATCAACTTCATACACATCCTATGAAGACCAAAGGTATGAACCTCCTCCCTCATACTCATATTTTGATGAACCAAGGTATGAACCTTCTTACTCATACTTTGAGGAACCAAGATATGAGCCACCACCTTCGTATGCTTATTATGAGGAACCTTGGCGTGAACAACCCACCTCATATGAGTATTATGAAGAACAAAATTATGAACCTTATCCATCATATGCTTACAACGAAGAAAAATGGTGCGAACCATCGACTTCATATGGGTATTATGAGGAACAAAGGGTCGAACAACCGGATTCAAGCTTAGAAAATCCCGATCCTTTTTCTATAACCGAAGTAACCGATAGGATATTAGAACACATAAGAGTTATCGATCGATGTATAAGAGAATCTCGCGCAAGGGAAGAGGAGTCCCGTGCAAGAGAAGAATTAAAAAAGGAAGAGATAACTGAAAATGTAAAAATGGAAGAACAAATAAGTGAAAAACCGACACATGAGTTAAACAACGAAATAGGTGAGTCCGACAACGTTAAAATTCAAGAAGAGTCTAATTTGGAAGAAATTAATCTCTTGTCACCTTCTTTTGAAAATCTTTGTTTAGTGCCCACTCATGCTAAGTTTTTAAAAGAGTTAAACACTAACACTAAAATTGACGAAACGGTAAGTGTTAAGTTAACTAATGATCAAACTTCGCTAATAAAAGAAGACCCATTTGAAATTAACATTACACCGGTTCCATGTTTCTTTCAAAATTCATTTATTAGTAACGTTACAATCGATAAAGATCTTTGTGTTAACATAATGCCTAATTACATTTTCGAAAAATTAAGTATTAGTGATTTTTCTCCACTTCAAATACCCATTTTTCTATCCAATCGGAAAGTAATAAAATCAATCGTTATAGTTGAAGATGTCTTGGTTCAAACAAATCAAATGGTAATCCCGACCGACTTTGTCATCCTCGATGACGCTCCAATAGTGTTGGGGCGACCATTTGTAAAAACTCATGAAGCTTTGAAAAACCGGAAGTTCAACAATCTACCTCTTCAATTAGGGGCATTTAAAAGAAGTGTCGATCTCGAACGATCAATGAAATATCCATTCGGCAATAATGACCCCCTAATTGAAGATGAAGATGAACCACCCGATACAAGTGAAGAGATTGACCACTTTGTTGAAGAAGAGGTCGCCATAGAACAAACTTTTAAAGTTCTTGATCGAAATGAGCAACCAAATAAGGAGTCTCCTAAAGACCCACCACTTGAGCTCAAAGAACTTCCAAAAGGTTTGGAATATGCTTTTCTAGACAAAGAGGGAAATTTACCTGTAATTATTTCGTCTAAATTAGATAGCTTAGAAAAAGAAAAACTAATTAGTCTTTTGAAAAAACATAAAAATGCAATAGCTTGGAAACTTGTAGACATAAAAGGAATTAGTCCTTCTATGTGCACACACAAAATTTTGATGAACGATGACTACAAATCGGTCATACAACCACAACGTCGAGTAAATCCAAATGTTCAAGAAGTGGTTAAAAACGAAGTCATCAAACTACTTGACGCCGGACTTATCTATCCTATCTCCGATAGTCCTTGGGTGAGTCCCGTCCAAGTAGTTCCAAAGAAAGGAGGAATGACGGTAATAACTAATGAAAAAAATGAATTAATACCAACGAGAACCGTCACAGGATGGAGAGTATGTATAGATTATAGACGATTAAATGAAGCAACAAGAAAAGACCACTTTCCTTTGCCCTTCATTGATCAAATGTTAGAAAGATTATCCGGTCATAAATTTTATTGTTTCTTGGATGGTTTTTCAGGTTACTTTCAAATCCCGATAGCACCCGAAGACCAAGAAAAAACAACTTTCACATGTCCCTATGGAACTTTTGCTTATCGACGCATGCCGTTTGGTCTATGTAATGCCCCAGCAACATTCCAACGTTGCATGGTAGCCATCTTCCATGACATGATAGAAAAGACAATGGAAGTCTTCATGGATGACTTTTCTATCTTTGGGGATTCATACGACCAATGCCTCGATAACCTTGAACGAATGCTATCCCGATGTGAGGAAACTAACATCGCCCTTAATTGGGAGAAATGCCATTTCATGGTAACAGAGGGAATAGTGCTCGGTCACAAGATCTCGAGCGAAGGAATGGAGGTGGATCGAGCCAAAATAGATACCATTTCTAGATTACCACCTCCATCCTCCGTAAGAGCTATCAGAAGTTTCCTAGGGCATGCCGGATTTTATAGACGGTTTATCAAAGACTTTTCAAAAATCTCAAGGCCTCTAACGAAATTACTTGAAAAAGATGCCCCATTCATCTTTGACAAGGATTGCAATCAAGCATTTCTAACCCTAAAGGAAATGTTAGTCAATGCACCTATCATGATAGCGCCTGATTGGAAATTTCCTTTCGAAATCATGTGTGATGCTAGTGACTTTGCAGTTGGAGCTGTCTTGGAACAAAGAAAAGCAAAGCATTTCCACCCAATCTATTATGCTAGTAAAACACTTAATGATGCACAAGAAAATTACACAACAACTGAAAAAGAATTACTAGCTGTGGTATTTGCTTTTGATAAATTTCGTTCTTATCTTGTTCTTTCTAAAACTATAGTCTATACAGATCATGCAGCCATTCGATATCTCTTCAAGAAGCAGGACGCAAAACCACGTTTGATTAGGTGGATTCTACTCCTCCAAGAATTTGACATTGAAATCAGAGACAAAAGAGGAGCAGAAAATACCGCAGCAGATCATCTTTCGCGCTTAGAAGACCCAGCTTTAGAGGCAACCAGGGACGAGCAAATCAACGAAAAATTTCCAACTGAGTCCCTGGAAATGGTGGAATATAAGGAAGAACCATGGTACGCCGACTATGCTAACTACCTAGCTAGCGGTATAGTCACAAAAGGATGGTCACATTATCAAAGAAAAAAATTCTTTGCCAATGTTAAACACTATTTTTGGGAAGATCCATATCTTTTCAAAATGTGTGCCGACCAACTCGTCCGAAGATGCGTACATGGTAGGGAAGCACGAAGAATTCTCCGCCATTGTCATGAAGGTCCATACGGAGGGCATCATGGTGCCGCTAGTACCGCACGAAAGGTATTTGATTCAGGATTTTATTGGCCAACCATTTACAAAGACGCCCAAAGTCTTGTCAAGACATGTGATGCTTGCCAAAGAACAGGTAATATTTCTTCCAAAAACGAAATGCCACAAAATGGCATTCTTGTTTGTGAAATTTTTGATGTGTGGGGACTCGACTTTATGGGACCTTTCCCACCATCAAAAGGAAACAAATATATACTTGTGGCAGTAGACTATTTGTCTAAATGGGCCGAGGCCGAGGCACTTCCAACAAATGATGGAAGAGTTGTGGTAAGATTTCTGAAAAAATTATTCTCTCGTTTTGGCACACCTAAAGCATTAATAAGTGATAGAGGTACCCATTTTTGCAACCATCAACTCGAAATTTTTTTAACAAGATATGGGGTCTATCACCGGGTCTCAACAGCATATCACCCTCAAACAAACGGACAAGCCGAAGTGACTAATAGAGGTTTAAAACGAATACTTGAAAAAACCGTAGGGTTAAATAAAAAGGAATGGGCAGATAAATTAGACGATGCTTTATGGGCTTTTCGAACTGCTTATAAAACAACAATAGGTACAACCCCGTATAAGCTAGTCTATGGAAAAAGTTGTCATTTGCCAGTAGAAATTGCACAAAAAGCCTACTGGGCAATAAAAAATGTAAACTTAGATTTAGAATTTGCCGGTAAAAATCGATTTTGTCAATTAAATGAATTAGACGAGCTTAGGAATTATGCATACTCAAACTCTGAAATTTATAAGGAAAGAATGAAAAATTTGCATGACAAACATATTAAACCTAATGAATTTCGGGTAGGAGATTTAGTTCTTTTGTTTAATTCACGACTTCGATTGTTTCCTGGTAAATTAAAGTCTAGGTGGTCAGGACCTTTTTCCATCACCCATATTTTTCCACACGGTGCAGTAGAAATTAAATCTCGAAATGGGCCCCCATTTAAAGTCAATGGCCAACGGCTGAAACTCTATCAAGGATTCATTGAGGATGAAGAAGAAGAGATCTCGCTTCAAACGGTGGAAGAATAAAAACATCATGCCTGGTAAGTTACGAACGATTGAGACAACAAAATAAAGCGGTAAGTTTTCTAACCATAGCTTATGGGAAAAAAAGGGCACTCACACGAGCACTAAAAAAAAAATTTCAAAACCACGCTCGGCACGAGGCCGTGTCCGCTGGACACGGGGCCGTGTCCGCGCTGTAGTCGGGATAAATCCCCTTTTTCAAAACAGTTACTTCATTACACACGCCCCGTTTCCCCGAAAAAGCTCCGGTTTCAGGCGATTTTTCGCAGAATTTCAACGTCTCCTATCGCTCTAACAACATCAAGGTATGATTCTATCACTTTTAGTAGTTAGATTAGTTACTTGCATGTAGTTAAAACACCAAAAATTTGGGAAAAATCTAGGGTTCTTGAAGTTCATCCGGATCGAACCTCAAATTTTTGCTTAGATCTGTTTGCATTTAGTTAGATTAGTGTTAAGGGAAGTAGATACACTTGTATTGTTCATAGATTCATCCAATTTCGCACAAAAACCCCAAACCCTTGTTCTTGAACCGAAAAAGATAAAATTGATAGGGTAAACGGGATATTTTGGGGAAAACGATGCTTAGGGTTTCATTTTCAGGGGAAACCGCACCTATTGGACCAAAAATTTTCAAGTTTTCGAAACCGGGTCGGAAAATGGGATTTTTGAGTAACAGACCCCTGGACACGGGGCCGTGTCCGCTGAACACGGGGTCGTGTCCAGTCCGCTGTTTGCAGTTTTGTCCGAAAATATTTCTGTTTCGTGCTAACTTTTGGTGTATTCTTGCAGATGGCCAGGAAGTTCACAAGATTTAACGCCAATGAGCTCGATGCAAGAGCTCGATACGAAATTCTTCAAACAAGGCCGGAGGAATACCCGAGGCAAGCTTGCACAGAATTGCTAACCATGGTGAATCAAATTGACCGTTTCAACAACATTGTCACGGGACCACTCAGAGTCGCCCTAACAACTCGGCTCCGTTCCATCCACGAATGCACATTGGAATTCTATAGCACTTTCACATTCAACTCGAGGTGCGACCCATTCGACAATGACGGGGTAGCTTTCCGATGTGGCGGAACGAAGTATTCGATCTCTATGGCACAATTTGGGTCGATTATCGGATTGTATGCGGAAGAGGATGCGGGAAACGAAGAAAATACTGGGGGAATGAGAGAGATAGGTGACAACGAACGCCAAGCCATGTGGGCTCAGATTGGAGAGGGGTTCTACAATCCGAGCAGCACTAAGAGTACAAAGCTGAGGGATCCGCTATACAGATACATTCATAGGCTCCTCGGCTACTCTCTTATCCAAAGGCATGACAGTAGTGGCGTCGTTGGGTTAAGAGATTTGGTTGTCCTCCACTGCATCCACAACCGCAGGCCGCTCGATGTTCCGTTCCTCATGCTCCGAAACATGCATCACAACCGCCTTGCTAGTGCACCGACTCCTATTTTCTTTAGGGGATGGGTGTACCGTCCATTCAAGCACTTCGCCCACATACCTAGGTCATTTGAGAGGAGCCCATGGTCGGGTACGGTGGATATTCACATATGCCGATCCATGAACCTGATTTATGAGGCAGAAGACGGGACGGTAACCTTTCAAAGGATGCAAGGTCATGCATGGAACCCGCAAGAAGCGCTTGTCCTCCAAGCTCCGCAACATCATCAGTACCAATACCAACCCCACGGTGATCCGGGCCAATCATCCTCCTCGGGAGGCGGTTTTCCTAACTTTCAAAGTTTGCATGATTTGTTGCAGGAAAACCTTATGTGCACTAGGAATACCTATAAGATGGCGAGCAACACCTACCACCGGGTCGGAGCTATCGAGAGAAACCTATCCGAGATCCAAGACGATGTTGGATACATACGAGACCACATTGCACGCCATGGAGGGGATGATGACGATGATGATGATGACGATGCTATGGAGTAGGCGAGAGGAGCAGAGGAGGAAGCGGTTGGTTGATGACTCCCCAGGTTAACCCTTTTTAATCTTGAACAATTTATGGCCTGCGTGCCAAGTGTTGAACAATTTACTTTCCCTAACTCCTTTTATTTTTCCTGCATTTTTTTTCTTTTAACTTTGACATGGATGTTAACTTTGGTAAAAGTAGGATGTTTGCTATGTTTTGGTGGAGTGTTTGTTGACTAAGCAGGTACATACGAGGCTTAAAGTACTAAGCATTAGTACTCTTAAGGCCGGAACTGGAAAAACGAAGAAAGAAACCTGTTTTTCAACTTTGCAGACTGTCCACACAGGGTCGTGTCCAGCCGACACGCCCCCGTGCCCATTCCCCTGAACCTGCTGTTTGTTTAAATTCTGCAGACCTTGACAGACACGGGGTCGTGTCCAGCCAACACGCCCCCGTGTTCACCCTCTGTAAGTTTTCGTTACTGACACCTGAACACGGGGTCGTCTTCACTCAACACGGGGTCGTGTCCAGGTTGCCAGTAACACCAAATTTTTGCTTTTCACACCTTTTTACACATTCAATCAACCTAAAAACTTATTTTTGGGACACATTGAGGACAATGTGTAATTTAAGTGTGGGGGGGATGCTAAAACCTTGAAACTTGCAAGTCCTAAATACAAGCCTTACACAAAACTCTATTGGAACCGCTAATCACCCCAAATTTTTTTCAAAATTTTTTTTCATTTTTTTACTTGTCTAGGTTTAAATCGGGAAATTCAAGTTCTTAAAAAGGTTATATTTTTATGAATTTACAACCGATAGCGTCGTGATAAAAAGAACCAACATAAGAAAATTATGAAAATGCATGACAAGCTTAGTTAAAATTTAATTATATATACTTGATCACATAAAAAACCCATTCCCACAAAAGTGAGTTTTGAGCCTTTATTGAGCAAACACTTACATATCATTTGACTAAATGCTCATTTTCGTTTCTTGTGTGAATAGCCGCTTGGTTCTTACGACTCTAGAACTTGCCATGACGATACATTCCCGGTCCTTACCAACTTAAACCCGAGTAAGTAAATGATGGGGGCATTAGGACTAACCCTTTTTATTTCTACACCATTATTTTTCTTTTTTTTACCACATACCCAAAATCCCCCTAGTTAGCCCCTTTGAGCCTAAACCTTTTCATTTCATAACCCAAGCCAAACACCCTTTTTACCCACCAAAACCTTTTTCATTTTTACCCCTTTGTTTTAGTAACAAGTTCGGTTCTTTATATGACTTTAAAAGAAAAAAATTTGTTGTTGATGAAGCAAAAGAAAATAAACAAACAAGTTCATCAAAAATAACTTTGTTTGAATAAATAGCTTCATCAAAATAAAAATTACAAAAAAAAAAATAGAAAGTCATATGAAAACCGACACTTGTTACGCTTTTCGCCCTTTTTACTAACCACTAACCACCAACCCAACCACCTACCTTTAACCCAAGCCTAACCCTTAACCCACAAAGTCCTCTTGATATTTACAAAGGTATATAAGTTAAAAAGGTGGAGGATTGATTGCTTGGCAAGCCTATGGTAGGAGTAAGTTCCATGCCGCTCTCGAGTGATCCACAAAAATACATTTTCGGCCGAGTGTTGAGTGATCCCCGTGAGGTATGTGAACTTGTATATAAATAGAATTTTACAAAGGCATGTTATGCCCTAATAAGTAATTTATCTTATGAAAAGTTTTAAATAAATCATGACGAATAGGATTGTAAATAAATAAAAATTAAATTAAATAAAGAATCTTGGAAATCCAGACACTCTACGACAAGCCCAAAAACCTTCTTCTCTACCCATTCCATTTGGGTGTGTAATAGCCACAAATTAAAGAGTTTTGCTTGAGGACAAGTAAAGATTCAAGTGTGGGGTATTTGATGTGTTCAAATATTAACATATAAATTTCATCAAATGAGGCATAAAACTAACCCCTTTTTAGTACTAATGTTGGAAAAAGTGTGCTTTTGTCTTCCTTTTGTATTTTCAGGATTAAATGAGCTAAAATTAACAAAAGAAGCAAAAAGACATCAAAATCTAACATAAATACAAGAAAAGGAACAAGACGTGACATGCCCGACCCCACGACAGCATATTCCCAAGCAAAACAAGAAGACAGAAGACTGAACACGCCCCGTGCTCAGCCAGCACGGGGGCGTGCCCAAGTGTCAGCAGAAAAGACAAAGTGGTAGAAGCTTCTATTGCCCACCACGGGGCCGTGCTCAGCGGACACGGGGCCGTGGTCAACTATAAGATTCGCACAATCCAGCAAATCTGCATAGTACAAAGATTATTCTGCACCACGGGGTCGTGCTCAGCGGACACGGGGGCGTGGTCAACTAATAAGACAAAGCTGCATTTAATGAAGAAAGAGAAGGATGTGGACACGGGGCCGTGCCCACTGGACACGGGGCCGTGCCCGAGCTTCTGTTCAGCTTATAAATAGATGTGCTTGGCTCAAGCTCAAACCATCCCTTGGCACACCACCTCTCTCACACTTCACCCACCACCCACCACCACCATAACACCATCATCCACCACCATCATCCATTGTCCATCGTAGAGTGTATGAGTCGTCTCGGGATCCAAGATTGATCGTAAGAGTTCTTGACAATCAAGGCCACGTTTGCCTAAGTCTCTTACATCACTTGGTGAATACAAAGTGTCTAGTGTAATACTTTTTATTTCTAATCTTTTGCACTTTTTATTTGGTTTCATATTAATGACTTTAATAACTAGTTGCTTATGTTGAAGGTGATCTTTCTTTATCGTTTGTCCGTGGTGTCTTGAAATTATTTTACTGTCTATATAAAATAAAAGATTTTCACCATTCATATCTCCACGGTTTATATGGAGGTATGTTGGCTACCTGGTCGGGGGTTAAGGGAACGGTTTGGTAAAGGTCTTGCCATTGTTCAGCGTTTAGAGGTCCTGCAATGGACCTGGGTCAAATTTAGTAGGACCTCCTTCAATACTTCACGGTATTGGATGGCGGGGGTCCAAACTCTTTGATCCCCTCATAAGTTAACTACTATTAATACTATAACCCGGCTATTTAGCACTGTATCCCTGCTGACTCAGACTACTTAGTCGAGGGTAACGTCACCTCCAAAAGAGGGGCCTACCATAATATTGCATTAATAACTTAATTCATTATCTTCCAATAATCCACCCTTTTAGGATTGTATCCTTGCTGACTCAAACTACTGGGGTGAGGGTAACGTCACCTTCAAAAGAGGGGCCTACTACAATAACTAAGATAATCTCTTAATTATGTGCAAAAGTGCGGAAATAATCAAAGGTTACACTAGATACGAGTCGGAACCAAGTGATTCATCTTGTCTATCTGTTTTTCTTTTTATTTTTATTTTCAGCATTTTAGTTTAGTTTTTATTAGTTTAAAACATTTTTCTAAACTTTTTATTTTGATTAGACGTTGAGGATAAACCGGTACTAAAAGCGCTTCTGTCCTTAGACGACCTCGGTATCTTGCCAACACTATACTACGTTCACGATGGGTGCACTTGCCCATATGTGTGTTTAGTGTTAGTAAAATATCGTGTTTTATAAATTTAAAACTTGGCTAAAAATAAGTGTTAAAGGGGCTTAAAATATACACCTAATATATATAACACTTCACACGCATCAGTGAGCATACAAGTTTGATAGATATAATAGAGTTCGAAATCGTTTACACATAACCAGCACGTACACAGTGTGAAATGAAGCACGTAAGTTATCGACATGAACCTATCGATACCAATGACTGCGGGTTGACTGCCCAAGGCAGTTCGTAATACACACTCACCACTGTGAGCCATGTAACAAATTGTCCTTAACAACCCCTGAGTGAACAGGTGCTGAGTCCAAACTAATAGTACTGTTGCTAAGGCAGGTAGACATCATTCCATGTGTAAACATAACAAACAAGCATTCATTAAGTCACGTATAACATGCGGTAACGGTTAGCGTGAAAGTATTGCGTAGTGTGTTCGATGTGATTTAGAATAATTAACGTATCTAACACCCAAAAATGCGTAAAGCAAAAAGGGATCGAGTATACTAGCAGCGATTGATGGATTGAAGGGAGCGCTATGTGACAACTGTGTTCTGTAATCATCGTATAATGTAAACCAATGTTGATTATCAATAAAACAATGTGCTTTGGTGTTATTATATGTGTTTTTGTGTTTGATAATTTTACAATTTGATTCGATTCCGATTTCAAGCTTTAAATCACTTTCTCGAAGGTTATACGCAAACTAGTGCGTAAATGCAATCAGTTTAACGCGACGTACACTCCGAAACTGTGACATAAGCCAAACATACCCTAAATATCCTTTACATAACTTAGAAATAAGTTTCGAAGGACTCGGTATGGAAAAAACATGTTTATTTGAAATAAAGAACTAATTAAAACAAAACTGCGAAACGAACGTTGGCGACCGCCCGGATAATATTTAAATCCCAAAAATATTATGTTATGATTAAAATTTTATTTTTAATCAGGTTCGTGTTGAAAAATAAATTAAAACGCTTAAAAACGTTATTTTTCAAGTTTAAGCGCGTACCGCGTGTTACTGCGCAACACAGTGCTTATACTGCGAAACGCAGACAACGCAGCCAGTCTTGGCAACTAAATTTATTTCAGTAATATTTTGGCGAGTTTATTTTAATAGAATAATAAAAATAATTTAGAACGCCATAAACTGGGATTTAAACGCTAGATAAAATACTCGGTATCCAGTTAAATACCTACTTTTATCTTATTTACCATCAAAATTACACATGGACCCCCTCCCCCTTCAAACTTACGGTAATAATATAGATATGGCAATATTCTTTTTGATCTTGGTTTGGACAAGTGTTATACATGCCTTCATTCTCATATCTTAGAAATCTCTACATAATCTTCCATAGATCATTCCATTCTCATTTACACTCAAACTCCTTCTCTCTCCTCTCTCCCAAATCGTCCACCCTCTCTCTCCATCTTCATATCTTCAAACTTAGTTCATCAAGATTCAACTCCATTCCAAGCATATTTCAAGTGGTTGTGAAGATCCAAAGGTGTTTCCAAGGTGCATTCAAGTGATTTCAAGCTTCCTATCATCAAAATCTCATCCAACAACTTACTTGAATCTTGAAGGTATAACATTTATGTTTAAATCATACTTTTGATTCTTGGTTGTTCTTGATGATTGAAGTTCCTCTTGAATCTTGGAATTTTCACAAACTTGAAATCTAAAATGAAATGGGTCTTGATACAAAAAATAAAAATGGTGGTGTATATGTATGTGTATGACCGTACACATATATACATGTGTGTATGAGTTTTGAGCTTTATTTTTTATAAGTACATGTTAAGGTTGTTGCTTGTTGTTGAATAATAGTTAAAATGCAAGTGGTTGATGATCTATGTATGATATGTTAAATGTTCAAATACATCAGCAAATAAACATAAATAAGTTGCATTTTGGATGCATTTAGTTCATGTAAAATGATGATGCTATGATAGTGTGCTTTAGGCACTTGTACATGAGAATACGTGTTGATTTAAAGCTCTAGAAGTGATAAAAAAATTATGGTATGACAAAAATGTTTTTGAACAGGTTATAAACACTAAAAATAATATTATTTGATGTATTATAATGGCATGAAACTTTGACATAGGATTGATAGCTTTGCATGTTGTACATATAGCTTAAAAAGTGGTAAATTATGTGAAATTTGCATCATTTATGTGCTTTATTTAAGACCTGCACTATCATGAGTATAACCATTATTTTATTCGGTAAATAACATGGGTTATGTTAAAATTTCAATTCGTTTCGATTTGGGATGGTTCGGGTAACGTTTGATGCAAAACTATGCGGTAAAACGGTTAAAAATCGACTTTTCGGAGGATTTTTATAAAACTGTTTTAGATCAGTAAGTAAACTGATATTTTTGATATAAAAATAAGTATTTTAACTTATATTAAGTTTACTTGGTGTTTGGTTGGTCATACGTGACTTCCGGCGCCCAAAAACGTTACCGAATCGCTAAAATAAGTGTTTTTCGACATAACTAGAATAAGTTGTTCATGGGTAAATTTTATGTGTTACAATGTGCTATGTGTTTTGCAATATGTGTATGATGATGTGCTAGTGTTGACAAGACTATGTGTATTACGCTTGAGTATATATATACAAATACACCAAAATAATAAAAAATAATAACTTTTCGAGAAAACTCAAAGTTATGTGAAAATTCTAAGTATCGGAGAAACTTCGGTATTTTTGTGGGTTTTTGATTATTAAATCATTCTTATTTAATTTAGGACGAATAAAAAATTGAGGGATTGTGTTAACATATAAAAAAAACGCACCCAAAGGTGAGTACATAGATCCCCTCTTTTATTGTTTTCGATTGTTTTGGGGTGATTCATATGTATCAAAACGATTTCGATATTCTAACGATGATTTCAAAAACGATTAAGATGGTTTATACTAAACTAATAACGATTTCGATAATGTCAACGAACGTGTTGGTTGTAGTTACATAACGAATGACATTCATTAATTTTGGCCGAACCGACCATTATTAGGTTATGGTACCATAGGATCCGACAAATCCCGTTATCTGACTGCACCCATGGTTATGTGTGAGTTAGGTGGGTAATGAATGAACCTGATGATTATTAACTTACCCTTTGGTGGTTTGTTAATACGATTTGAACGAGTTGAACGATGAACGAGTCACGAAGGTTTGAATGTTATTAGCGAGACGACCAAAAGTAGTTTTCACAATTAAAACGAGAACGATTGGAACAAGAACGATATTAAACAATTGTACGATTTTGAACGATTATGAACGATTTAAAAAAATGAACGATGATCTATAACGAGAACGAGTTAAATGATGTCACACAACGATGTTTACGAAACTATATAAACCATACGATTTTTATTACGAGAACGATTTACGATTTGGTTACTTAAACAAATGTTTTGGGTTAAGATTCATGGCATCTAGGTTTATAAATTATAACCAATCTGTTTTGATTTGGTTATTCATTTTACAATACAAACATTTTACAAAACAAGGTTTCTAATATCGATTAACGAAGTTGTACGAGATATTTCAATATGTAAACGAGCCATGAATCTGACACTCACACAAAAACTATGTACTCGCCAGCATTTCCTTGCTGACTTTGTTTTTACATATGTTTCAGGTGATGTTGCTTAATGTTGATTGCGAATAGGATGCATGCTCACTTAGGACTGGACGAGGCCTTAGTGATTAATAATGATGACAGACTATGCACTACGTGAAAAAGGGGCTACGGCCACACTTTTGGCAAAACTTACTACATCTTTAAAAAAATCATCACAAAATATTTAATTTCAAAACTTAAACTTCCACCTAAAATATTTAATCATAAAACTTCCCCTAAAATATATCATTCTAAAACTTAAACTTTTCCCCCCAAAATATTCCATTCTAAAACTTAAAATTTCCCTCCAAAATATTTGATTCAAAACTTTCCTCTCAAATAATATTCTTATTTAAAAAAATTACATTATTTAATATTAAAAAATAAAAAAAATGTTACTAGATATTTAATAATTCAAACTATTAAAAGATATTATATATTTTAAACCATATTTGTTTTCTTCTAAATAATATATTAATGTATGCATATTAATAATGGTACCGAATTTCTCGTAGTTAATTGTTTTGGGTACTGGTACTTTTAGTTTGATACGGTACCGTTAGTTTACCGAATTTTACTTTCAAATAGCGTTGCGGTACGAGTACTGTACAGTACCATACCGAACATTTTTGGTACCGGTACATGTACCCATATTTGATGATTTCCGATATCGGCATTTTCGGTACCTGTATGTTCGGTACCACTATCGGTACCGAACTCATCCCTAATCATATATGTGTTAATAGACCATATTGGGCTTTACTGGGTCACAATGGCCAATAGTGGTCATAGATATGTTAATGAACCATATTGGGCCTTAATGGATCACAATGGACAATAGTAGATCACACATGTCTTAATGGACCATATTGGGCCTAAATGATAGTAGATCATACATGTCTTAATGGATCACAATGCACAATAGTATATCATATATGTATTAAAGGATCATATTGGGCCTTAATGGATCACAACGGGTAATAGTAGCTCATATATGTCTTAATTGACTACATTGTGCCTTAATGGATCACAACAGACAATAGTAGCTCATATATGTCTTAATGGACCATATTAGGCCTTAACAACTCACAACGGGCAATAGTAGATCATATATGTCTTAATGGACCCCATTGGGTCTTAATGGATCACAATGAAACTTAGTAGATCATACATGTATTTGTTGATCATATTGGACCTTAATTGATTATAATTGACAATAGTACATCATACATGTCTTCGTTGCCATATTTGGCCTTAATGGATCACAATGGACACTAGTAGATCAATCACACATGTGTTAATAGACCATATTGACCGCGGGAAGACGTTCCGGTTTCAGGCCGTAATGCAAATCGATGTTTGTAAATCTGAAGGAACTCGCCGGTATAAATTAATATATGTTTTTAGTTACGGTTTCGTTAGTTTGTTGTTTGAAATCATCACCCATATGAAGATTGTTCATCCAATTTCGTGCACAAGGAAGTGTGGTAAGTTAATTCAACCTAAAAATTTCAAAGAGGAATTGGGTATTTTGTATGTTAGAGCATTCACATCCATCCCACTATATTTTCACCCTAAATTACACTAAAAAACACTATATTTTCTCTCTCCTTTTCAATTAAATAATATTTTTTATACCTTTATCATTATCCTCTCTCTCCTCCACTCACAACCACTTTCAAAATATATTAAAAAATTATAGGGGATGAACAGTGTCCCCCCAAATATACAGATGAACATAAACATTTTCTCTCTCCTTCACTCACAACCACTTTTTATTCTTTTTATGTTTTAAAAACACCACACTGAGAATATGATGACTTGGATATGAATGCTCTTAGGGTAAGAAAAAGGCTTGCATTCCTTTGATTACTTCTTTTTCCCGATCTTCTAAGATTGAAGCCTAATAATTTGATAAAAACAATGGTGGTGGTGCTGGTGGTTGTTGGTGGTAGCGGGTGGCGGTGGCGGAAGGTGGTGGGTGTCGGTGTGGTGGTGGCTGAAGGTGATGGGTGGCGGTGGCTGAAGGTGGTGGTGGAAGGCGGTGGCTGAAGGTGGTGGTGGCCAAAGGTGGTGGTGGAGGTGGATGTGGTGAATAGCCGAAGTTAGAAAATGATCGATGAGGGTCAAATTCTTACAAGTTGGGATTGCTAGAGGGAATTTTTTAAGTTAGGATTATTATCGGCCAATAGTCGAAACTTAAGATTATTAAAATTCAATAACCTTTAAATATGCCACTGAATTTTTTTTGGTAGGTTTTAATAACACTTTACAAATTTACATACCACTAAAAATTTAAAAACTTTATCTAAAAATTTTCCTCTTTCCCTCCTAAGAAAACCCTTTAATAATTTTCCCCAATTTTTTTCCCACCCTCCTAAATTATTAGTTTTCCCTTTGAATTTTGAACACAATTAAAATCCCCCAAATCAATTTACCATTCCAAAATCAAATTTCATATTCCCACGCCTTAAACCTAACCCTTCATTGATTTCCCTTCCCTCCCTCTCTTATCTCCGGGAATGGTGACACCATAGTAACCACACGGTGAACGGAATAGTGCCACCGACTCAAGGTCTGCGAAGAGGAAGAAAAATGGGAAGCCATTGAGAAGCGACTTGATTTTGGTCAGGATGAAGAACTCATCGAAGAGGCTCACAGGTCAAACAAATTTAATTACTAATTTGTATCTTTGAATATTAAGTTTGGAAAACGAATTGGGACACAATTAGGTTAAAATGTTAGACTTTTATGCCTCAATGGTTGCTGCGAGTTTCAGAATCCGAGTTGCTTTTCTTTAATTATTTTTTGGATAATTTAGATATTTTAGAACTGAATCAATTATCAATTTTAGATGTTTTAAACCTGAATCAATTGTCAATTTAGAGGTTTAGTAATGTTACTGTGGACTTCGATATCAATTCCATCTATTGCTTGTAATCACAAGGTTCCTGGTAATGCCTTCATGTTCTTATTTAATCAACATAAGGTTTATTGTAGACAAACAGTTAATTAAGATTGTTTTGTTTTCAGGTGCTATCTCAAACACCTGACTCTGGAAAACCTCTTCCTATGACCGTGGGGTATGGTGGGGCAGGGGTTTGGGGCATGAGTTGACACGTGGAGTTCGAGCCCCCCGTTGCCGAGTGACGTGTCCATGGGGTATGGCGGGGCGTGGCTAGCCCGGCGTGGCATGGCCATTTGTATAAAAATAAAAAAAAATCGAAAATTAAAAAATACACACAACATTTAAAAAAAAGCCTAAAATTTTATTAAAATTTCCTAAACATTATTACAAAATTCTAGAAAAAAAAAAGATTACAAAAAAAACCTAAAGCGTTAGGTATATTTCGAAAAGGGCGAGCTTGTCGAACGGCTTCCGCTCCTTGCCCCGGAACTCGATGTTTGCCACCGCCACCCTGTCTTCGTGACTTATCTCACCGCCCGGGACGCTATCGTAGTATGCTTTAAAACGATCGAGTTTCGGTCGTAGCTCACGCCACTTATGTTGGCACGCGTTTAAATTGTGCTGGTTGTTTCCCACGTTGTGCCGGTAGTTTGCGAAAGCTTCCGGCCAGTAACGGGTCTCACCGGGTTGGCGACCCTTCATCGCGTCCACGACGCTCGTGACAAGGGCTAGCTCTTCCTCGTGTGTCCAAGAGGCCATCGTTCAAGTGTTTGTGGGTAGCGGTTCGGGTAGGTGACTTGGGTTGGGGTAGCGATGGGGGACAGCCGGTGGGGTTGGGGGTTATATAGCGATGGTGACAGTTGGGGTGGGTGAACCGTTTGGCTTGGCCAACGGTTATATTTTAAAATTTAAATGGCCCGCTATGCCTAGCCTACAAGCCAATAACAGCCGGCCACATAGGATCGCTAGCATGCCCCACACCCGGCCTTAAACTCCCGCCCAAGGGGCCACGCCCAAACCCAAGCCCACCCGGGGTGGTGGCTTGGGCGTTTTCAGCCAACCCACGCCCCAACCCCAACCCCCGCCCTGGTGATTTCATTAATGAGCGTCCTTCAACCACTTTTACTATTCGAGGAGGTATTTAATGTATATCTGCTATGTATTCATGTTTCAATTGCCTCATCTTAGTGTAATCGATTTTAGCATACTGTTAAACTCATATATTTAAAACTCAATTCGAGATGATTTTCCATATTGGCCCTAGCGGATTCTTAGCAATTTTTAAAAACAATTGTGTATATTGATGGACTTTTTTACAAGGAGAAAATTACTAGTAGCAAATATTGCCTCTGGCTGTGGTATGACAGAACTGCATCGAATGTAGGTCACTTTGGTATCCACATAAATATAGCAAATGATTAATGGGTTGGACTGAGCTGTGAAGGTTATGAAGAAACGAGAGTAGCTCTTCTACTTTGCATTATAATAATATTCAGTTTTACAGAGCTGGCTTAAGGACATAGTGAACATTTCACCTCTTCTTTGGTTAAGTTTTTAACTTGATATTAATTGTGGTTAAGCAATATCTTGATGGTGCAGAGATAGGGCAGGAGGATAGAGTGCTTCGAACTCCAATAAGAGTTGGTGATGCTGCACCAATGGCGTATATTGAGTAAGTTCTTTTATCACATGGGCGGAAAGACTTTTCTGTTTGCTTATTTTCTCTTTATGCTATCTAAAGTGTTTTGTTTAACACTATACCTACAGCCGGAAACTATGGCACGCTCATTAGGAAATGGGTTGATTTAGGTAAAAATGCTTATTGAATAATGGTTGACTAAATTTCGGCCTACTCAAATTATACAAGTAATTTGTAGTGGCATCTGGGAGTTCATCTATTTAAAACTAATAAGAATAATAAGCCTTGTCCAAAGAGTCTTTTCTGTTTTGAAATTTTCTGGATTTGTGAAGATTCTTACTGTGAAATGTCTTTAACTGCCAACAGGTTCATAGACAGGGGAAAACAAGCTTAGACAATTAAAACCTTCGGCTCCACAGCCAGCTCAAAGACCACCATTGGATACTTGGCAAGATCTCAGCTTAGCAGGAGTTTTGCATCTCTTAAAGAAGTCAAAAGCTCAGAAGCATCGGAATAAACCTTCTTGTCACTGAAATCATCTCTGAGATATTAAAGCCATCAACATTTTCTTCGCTGAGGATCAAGCTTATCTTAGCACCACGTTTGCTGGAACATAGTAAGAGTTCGAATATATAAATAAAATGAATGACCCCAATGAATTGTTAAAGTTTTTCGATTACAATTTAATGATGCGTGTTCATGTTTTCGTCATATGTAGAGGTTATACAACCCTATTATGTCACCAGGGGGAATTGTCTGAAAAGGCTGACATACAGTTTCAGAGTTGCGGTTCTTAAGATCATTTGCTGCAGGAGCTACTGATCTTACACTTTCATCCGAATTGCAATATCTCCTAGATTATGTAAGTCATTCGCAATCTTCTAAGTTGATTTATTGAATCAAACTAGATCTTATTTTAGTTTATGTAATCAAGTATATTGCATTAGTATTTTAGTTTATGTAATCAAGTATATTACACTAATTATGAATGAAATCTATAGAAAATGGATAAACAAACATAGTTATTAAAGGCACTAGGCGCACTCAAGGCGCATAGGCCTCGCCTGAGGCCTAGGCGCAAAGCGCAAAAAAAGCGAGGGCCTGAGAAAAATAAAGCGCATAATGAAAAAATTTTAAAAATATATTATGTATTAGAAAAAGAATACTATTCTTCAAATAAAATAAACAAAGTGTATTATGTAACGCTTTATATCATCTAATTAGTACCAAAATATTAGTGTATTGGTGTAGAAAAGTAGTTTTCCTTGATTAAAAGTAGAAATTTGGCTAGAATCTTGTCGAAATTTAGCCAGAAACTCTCCGGAATCTAGGAATCTTGCCGGAATGTGCGCCTGAACCATAGCCTGGAGAGTTAAAGCGCAATTTCCTCAACTTAAAGCGCAACTGCCTCGCCTCGCCTGAAAAATGGGCCTAGGCACGAGAGGCGATGGCTTTTAACAACTATGTAAACAAATGTTGGCAGGTCAACCAAATGTTACTCATTTTGACCCGTTTACCAACTGCCTATTTTGTTACCTATGTTTATTCTGAAACTGATGTTGTACGTGATGAATTTGATGCAGGTCAGTCCAACGTCATTTTACTTGGCAAGGACCTAATCGACCCGCATGCAGATAAAACATGTATGGATGCTTTTGTTGTTACTATTGTATATATTAATATTGTCTTTTTGGAATAACTTATGTCTTATGATGAAGCGCGCGACTTTGTTTTGTGAAGGAGTTTTGATTAGCTAAGACATAAGGGCCAGCTAATGGCCAAAATGAAAACGGGAAAAGTTTTCCAAGGAATGAGAGAAGGTTACGTTGCAAGTGCTTCTAGGAGTGATGTATGTTGAGACAAAAAGTGCTGTTGTTGCAAGTGCTGCTAGGATTGATGCAAGTTTATGTATTTACAACTTATGTATGGATTTTGGTTTATTATTGTTAATATTATTAGTTTTGTTTTTTAGGTTTGTTCATCTTTGCTATTGTTTTAATTCTACGAAAAATTGAAAATAAAATTGCTAATTACACGAAAATGGCCATATAGCCACAACAATATATGCGACTATAAAATAGAAACGACCACGCTTACAGTAAATTCGTGTGACTGTTGATACCATTTTGTCACACTTAATGGGCCATTTTCTTAATTACAACAATCTTTTTGTCACAATTTTTTTTTTAAATTCATGTGGCTAAAACAATCATTTTAGTGACTATATAATAGAAACAGACACACTTATGGTAAACTCATGTGACTATACAATAGAAACGGCCACACTTAAAATAAATTCATGTGGCCATAGATACCATTTAGTCACACTTAATAGACCATTTTGTCAATTACAACAACCTTTTTGCCACAGTTTTTTAAAATTTATGTGGCTAAAACAAACTTTTTAGTGACTATATAATAGAAACGCCCACACTTACAGTGAATTCATGTGGCTATATAATACAGACGGCCACACTTACAATAAATTCATGTGAGCATTGATACCATTTAGCCACACTTAATGAACCATTTGCTTGATTACAACTACCTTTTTTGTCACAGATTTTTAAAATTAATGTGGCTAAAACAAACTTATTGGTGACTGTATAATAGAAATGGCCACACTTATAGTAAATTCATGTGGTCGTTGCTATCCGTTTAGCCACACTTATTTGACAAAATGATTGATTTAAACAAGACCTTTTAGCCACAATTTAAGTTGCTATGGCCACACATAAGTGAATGTGGCCGTATGATGCCTACGATGACTCGACCTTTGGTCACACTTGAGCTGAAAAAAAAAGTGTGGCGAAAGGCGTATGGTCACACTTTTTTTATGTGGCTGTAAGCCATTTTTGACGTAGTGATGTTTGACTTGCTTGTTTAACTCTAAGACAATGTTAATGAATAAATAAAACAAGACTCTTTTGTATCCACGGTTTCGAAACAATAATTCTGTTACAACACTCCCTGACGTTTCCGCCATGATTTGTTGTTTTACGTGGTCGGGGTGTGACACGCTAGAGAGTAAGGTTAGCCTGATCAGAACGATAGCATAAACGATAAGCGGCCACTCAACCGGTCGATCGGATGACAATCCGTTCGGGTGGTTGCCCGATCAGGTGGCCACTCGAATGGATTGTCACCTCGTTTGGAATGGATGTGTTTGTGTATGATGGCTTGTCTTTTGAAGTTTTCGTTGTAGTATTTTGAAAACAGAGAAGTATCTCTACCTTTCAGGTCAGTCGATCGAATGGCAGTTCGATCGGACAACAATCCGATTGGTAAGGCTTCCCAGGTTGAGAACAAGTTCACCGCAGGACAGTCACTCGGTCGGATGGCTATCCGATCGGGTGGCAATCCGCTCGGATTGAACATGTTGAAAAATTGTTTAAGTGTTGAAGTCAAACATCACATGGTCGGGTGGCAATCCGATTGGATGGTAATCCGATCAGACGGCAATCCGTTTGATGTTTAAACCTCATAAGTTGAAATAAGAGTTAAGTGTGGGACCCAAGGTGCAATCCGATCGGGTGGCAGTCCGGTCGGGTGGCAATCCGATCGGACGGTAATCCGATCGGACGGCAATCCATCCCAGATGACCTGGTCGTCTTCTTCCTTGGTTGTTTTGGTAGTTTGAAGTTTTGAAGTGTTAAATGAGGTACATTGATATCATGCTTGAACAACGGAACCCTCAACCCGGCTCAAGTGACTCGACCGAACAGGAATCACCCTAGTCCGACCGGTTCACGGTTCGAGTCAGTAGTTCATGTTCAAACCTGAAGTCAATACCTCTCTGATAGAATTCAGATTTGGAACCAATACGACACCAAGAATGGTAGAAGATCAGAACAAGGTCTGAATCTATCGGATTTGAGTGCACTGAGTGTAAAAGAGTTGAAAAAAAGTTAGAAAACCATATTTCAATCCTTTTCACCATGAATATGTTCAGATCTATGAAAGATCTTTGTTTATTCATGTGGAAATCATTCAGATCTAAGTTGTTCTTGGTGGTTTGAAGCCAAAACATGAAGTTCATAAGAACACCATGATGACATCATCCTAGAACACCTCAAATCTAGTGATAACACGGTTAAAAGTTAAGATTCAAAAGATAGAAAGTTGTAGGAGTGCGTGTAGATCAAGAAAGTACAAGATTTAGGAGGAAAACTTACAAGAATCGCGAGAAATCTGAAGAAATAGCGGCTGGTTCGAGTGGAGAGAAAGAGGGCTGTCAACATCAAGTGATATTCACAAAGGAGGGTATTTATAGGGTTTCCATAAATGGAAAGGAGGAAAGAGGCTGACCGATCGAGTGGCAGCCCGTCCGGGTGGTAGCTCGATCGAGTGGCAACTCGGTCGGGTGGCACCTAGGTCGGGTGGCAGCTCGGTCGGCTGGCCACTCGGTCCGAGTGCTCAGCGCGATGAGTTTTGCAGTTTCGATTCGAGTGTTGAGCGTTGCGATGCGATAGAGTTTCCTATTCAAATTACTTTTAATCCCAACTACTATATCAACATACAATCATCCTTATTTAACGTTCGTTTAGCATTTGAGATTGAGTTGCGATTGCGTTTCGATTAATCCCCACATCATAAAACATAAATAACATGAACAAGTAACACATAAAGGGCACACACAGACATAAGAACAATAACTAGAACGCGTACATCGAGTTGCGATAAGCGATAAAGCGATAAGACATTGATAAATAGCGATTAAACCTCGATTATTAACAAATAATCCACATAATACAACTAACGTAAGGCATAAAATAGACTATCTACAAGTTAAAGAAGTCAAAACAGGAATTGAGCAAGGAGTGACAGATCATAATTAGCAATCTGGTCTCCCTTTGACTTCAATCTTGACTTTGACTTTGACTTTCGAAACACGGGGTGTTACAATGAATCATCCCCATCATACACTCACTATGAGGAATAATGGTATGAACCATCTACCTCATATGGGTATTATGAAGGACCAAGGTTTTAACTTCCGCACTCAAGCTTTTGGGACACTTATCCCGCTCAATTTCACGAACCACCAACTATCCTCCCCGAAGGCGAAAGAATAACACAACACATCAAATATATCGAACGCTATATAAAAGAATCCCGCGCGAGGGAAGAGGTAGTTTGTACTAAAGAGGTAATAATAGAAGAGGTAAAAATGGAAGAACAAGTAAGTGAAAAACCGACGCATGAACTAAACAACGAAAAAGCTAACTCCGACAACGATAATTTTCAAAAAGAGTCAATTTTTCAAGAAATTAATCTCTTAACACCTTTTTTCGAAAACCACTGTTTGGTACCTACTCATGCTAAGTTTTTAAAAGAGTTAAACACTAATACTAAAATTGACAAAATGGTAAGCATTAAATTAACAAATGATCAAACTACGCTAATAAAAGATGATCCATTTGAAATTAACATTACACCGGTTCCATGTTTCTTTCAAAACTCCTTTATTAGTAATATTACAATTGATAAAGATTTTTGTGTTAATATCATGCCAAACAGCATTTTCGAAAAATTAAGTATTAGTGATATTTCTCAACTTCAAATCCCCATTTTTCTTTCTAATCGAAAAGTAATAAAATCAATGGGAGTAGTTGAGGACGTGTTAGTACAAACAAACAAATCGGTAGTCCCAACCGACTTCGTCATTCTTGATGATGCTTCACTTGTGTTGGGATAACCTTTTGTGAAAATCCATCAAGTCTTGATCAATCGGAAGCAAAACAACCTACCCATTCAATTAGGGGCCTATAAAAGGTATGTCGATCTTAAACAATCAATGAAATATCCAATTGGTAATGACGACCCCCCTAATTGAAGATGAGCCAGAACCACCCGATAAGGTGGGTCTAGCCAAGGACCCTTATAAACGTGGCTGTAAGGCCCTAGTTTGTATTTGACAAAAAAGTCGCAGTGGAAAATTTGTGCCATAAAATTTCTTTTATTATAAACTTTATGCCTTACTTGAAAGTTCATTTTTAAAATAACTCTTTTATATTGAATACATCAATCTAACTCATTTACAGAATAAAACATAACTTATGTGTATCAAATTTCATTTTCAGACAATCCCGTACAATCCTTCAAGTGACTCGGTCCTAGATCTCTATCCCTTAATGATCCTCGTGTTTCGTACTACCTGCGCTCACCACATAAAATTCATAACATTAGTACGCATCATAAACATACAAGATTTACTCATGTTTACTTTCGTTCTGTTAACTCTTTACATTCCGGCTTTCCATCCGATCAAACAATCCGCGGTGAGACTTCTTTGCTATTCCTTGCTCGAATCAAAGCTAAGATCCGTTTAATACTTCATCCACCATGTCAAATGATCTCAACGAAATCCTTCCGCTATTCATTCTGTAAATTCGTAATACTTTGCCAAACAATTCATTAGTCGATATTACCAAATGGTGATATCTTCACCATTTGGCTCATTTAGTCTAAATGCCCATTTCATCCTTATGAGATCTTTAATTAATCATTATTCCCTCCATGTAACTTATCCCTTCATTAACTCGTAACTAAAATTACCATACTACCCTTTTTACCCTTTTTAACCATGAAACTTAGTTTCTTACCATGACCACATGTTCCGACCCGTATCAAAACTTGTCGGAACATCATACTTCACATATATACTTACAACGTTCATAATCTATTCAACGAGTAGATATTCTAATACGAATAAAAAGGGGTAAGCTTTACTTACCTAACATCCGAATATGCTTCCCGTGCGCATTAGTCCCGATTGACCCGCTTCTTTCCCAAGCTTCCATGTCGCTTATCAAGCATCAACTATCATATATCATTCTCAAGATAGTAAGCTTATTTATCATTCATCACAACCTTTTCATCACACGGATCTTATATTAAGTTTATCATTTAACCTTATAACATGCTAACTCATCATTTCTTATCCAATTTCTTTAAACATACATACACATATATGATTTTCAAACATCATTAACATAAGCATATCATTACTTCTATCGAATCATCAAAACCCACTTCATAACTACTTTGTTAATCACTTACAAGTGATCTAATCTCAAATTCCTCATAAGTTCATCATACATTTGGTGTGTATACTACCTCCTAAGCATAGTATACAACTAATTCATGCATATTTTTCTAATCTCACACATAATTCATCAAATTCTTCATTCTAATCAACATGAATCATCCATACATAAACATCGACCTACTAGTATCACATTTCTTTCAATCCCTCTAAAAAGAATCCATCATATATATCAAAATACATCAATAATAAGCAAGAATTTGGACATGGATGATTTACCCATGTCATCATCTTCACCATAACAAATGGGTTTCACCCTTAAACATCAAATTAACCTAAACCATGCATAATCCATGTTCTATACGATGATTCTAACACACACCCGTTCTCAATTTCATACAAATTCGCAACTTACATCATAACCCACTTCGTGAAAGATCACCAATCTAACTTTTAAGACATACCTTATGATCCCCTCGTGTAGGTGATCATTAATCCGTGTTGATTCATGAATTTAGACCTCGATTCACCCTTCAATTTGATGATTCTTCAAGCTTAGGGTTTCTTGAGCTCATGGAGCTCCTGCTCGTTATAGAACACACACGATTTGTGTGTTTGTGTGTGTTTTTCATATATTAAATTCAACTTTTACTTTTCCCCACTTTAGTCCCTCATGTTTTCCACTAAATAATATTGGCACAACTATCATCCTTTAATTGCTTTTTACCACATTCGTAACTAGGTTAAATAACCTAGTTGTTTATTTCATGATATACCATTTCAGAACATTTACCGAATATAAACATTCGGGTTTTGGGGTGTTACAAATCTATCCCCCTTAAATAAGGTTTCGTCACCGAAACCTTTCTCACTTCCATTTACACATACACATATCTATGGTTGACTTTATGATCACATCATAATTATAAGTAATCATCCTATCTCATTTCCTAATTATTTATAGGATTGACTTCTTCCTAACAAGTCTATACTTTCCATGCCATATTTCCATGTAACCTTCCCATTTCATTGACCGTTTAGTAGCAGTTCAATGTACATATTCATTCAAACTTATAATAATACTTACTTTCATATGATTCGTCTATAACAATTCTAATACCTTCATCTCATCCTTTAAGATCATATTCTATTCATATATTACATAACATTTGATTTTGTTTCGTTATCACAACGAAGTTACTATTTCATAGTCATGCATCCGTGCTTGACTCCAAAGTTAACATCATTATTCATTTTCTATAGTTATTTGTACTATACATACTCTTACATTACCTTCAATTCACCTTATTCATTCTACATTACTATTCCTCTCACTTCATACATTATTTAATTTGCATAAGCCCACGTGTCACGCAAATTCATTATACGAGAGTTTAACCAATTCTCGAAATTTTCACTTAAAACCTTTGAAATTCATTCCTTAATGACATAGTTTTCTTCTTATGTCAACTATTAGGAATCAAACATTCTGTACTATACCGTACTCATTCCACCATGCATTTTGTAGGGCGTTTTCAATTTACTAAATCATACTTATCTGACATAAATTAAAGCATTTTACTTACCTCGATTTCCTTCCATACTTCAGCGATCCGTAAATCAGATCTGTCCACATTCTTCATGAGTGCTAGCCGTACCAGGCTTGATTTCATTCATCCATGTAATGCGCTTCCAATCGTACACATCCTTCCACCAATTCGATTGGTTTCATCACATCAAGGGTTCTAACATTATCATCAACAATTTTAACAGTTAGCACATTTCACTTCTCACACGAATTTCTTTCATTCTAGTTACTTTTTTCGTCAACCTTCATTTGACTTTTCAAGGCTTAACTGACATTTCTTAATTATCGTATAAGTATTGAGGCACACGTTCGTACTTCTTTCCATTCATGCTTACTTGCAAAAACATTCATTACATCATTTCGGTATTGTTAGCAAAACTTATCCTTTTTGCTCATACTTAATTTATTGCCCGGGTCGTAGCCCGTCATTTATTATGACTCCTAAGAGTCGATTTCTAACGCATTTAACACGTAGCTTGTTCGAAACTTCTTCCTTTCGTTTTAAAATTTAGGTTTGCGTGCCAATTACGATCATTCTTTCATTCAGTTACTTTATATTTACTCATATGACTCGTTTGACGCGACCAAGGTCAAACTATCGGCATATTCTGATATGGGCTAATTTCATCCTTTTTATATTTTTAAATCCGTCCAGCGGTTCCAAATGTACCATTCATACCTTTTCTTCCTTCTATGATTTGAATCCATCTAACGGATTTCAAACATATCATTCACATCTTTCATTCCTTACATGTGTTGAATCCGTCTCGCGGATTCAGACATATAATTTCTACATTTCATTTCCTTGAATCCGTTTTACGGATTCAAACATTCCATTCATGCCTTTCATTCCTTGAATCTGTCTCGCAGATTTAAACAGATCATTCATACTTCATTACTTTCATGCTTCGAATCCGTCTCGCGGATTCTAACATATCATTCATACCTTCATTCTTTTCATGCTTCGAATCCGTCTCGCGGATTCTAACATATCATTCATACTTTCATTCTTTTCATGCTTCGAATCCGTCTTGCGGATTCTAACATATCATTCGTACTTTCATTCCTGAAAGTCTTACGTTTCTCTTCACCCTCACGTCCACCTACTACCTAATTCTAACGGACATACCTGTAGCAATTTTCACGGTCTCACGAACGTCATATGTTTCTTGTGTACTGGCCAGGTACACAATCCACATACTAGTTTCGTGTCTTCGTGTAATCGCCACCTTATGTCCGAAGAATTAAGTTTCGGCACGTGTATCATTTTCAAAACTTCATAGCCATATCACTATTATATTTCCTTTAAAATTTTCTTTCACTCGCTTAATTATACCACTTCATACGCCCACGCGTTAAATTTACGCACCTGGGGTCCATTTGTCTTATCACTTGCCTTGATGCCGGTTCTAGACCGCATTCACGGATCATCCTTTCCAAGCGGTTATGCTTACCTTACACATAATATAACCGTTAGTTTCTTCATATGAATGCATACATACACGTTTTCATTCCATTTCTACCTTTAGATCTTGATCGAGTCCTGGATTGTACGGGTTCCTTATCACAAGAGCACACAGGTTTGAGTTCAAGTACCTATACTCTCGTACTTGATTCTCTCAAACCAGGGCTCTGATACCAACTTGTAAGGCCCTAGTTCGTATTTGACAAAAAGTCGCAGCGGAAAATTCATGCCATAAAATTTCTTTTATTATAAACTTTATGCCTTACTTGAAAGTTCATTTTTAAAACAACTCTTTTATATTGAATACATCAATCTAACTCATTTACAGAATAAAACATAACTTATGTGTATCAAATTTCATTTTCAGACAATCCCGTACAATCCTTCAAGTGACTCGGTCCTAGATCTCTATCCCTTGATGATCCTCGTGTTTCGTACTACCTGCGCTCACCACATAAAATTCATAACATTAGTACGCATCATAAACATACAAGATTTACTCACGTTTACTTTTCGTTCCGTTAACTCTTTACATTCCGGCTTTCCATCCGATCATACAATCCGCGGTGAGACTTCTTTGCTATTCCTTGCTCGGATCAAAGCTAAGATCCGTTTAATACTTCATCCACCATGTTAAATGATCTCAACGAAATCCTTCCGCTATTCATTCTGTAAATTCGTAATACTTTGCCAAACAATTCATTAGTCGATATTACCAAATGGTGATATCTTCACCATTTGGCTCATTTAGTCTAAATGCCCATTTCATCCTTATGAGATCTTTAATTAATCATTATTCCCTCCATGTAACTTATCCCTTCATTAACTCGTAACTAAAATTACCATACTACCCTTTTTACCCTTTTTAACCATGAAACTTAGTTTCTTACCATGACCACATGTTCCGACCCGTATCAAAACTTATCGGAATATCATACTTCACATATACACTTACCATGTTCATAATCTATACAACGAGTAGATATTCTAATACGAATAAAAAGGGGTAAGCTTTACTTACCTAACATCCGAATATGCTTCCCGTGCGCATTAGTCCCGATTGACCCGCTTCTTTCCCAAGCTTCCATGTCGCTTATCAAGCATCAACTATCATATATCATTCTCAAGATAGTTAGCTTATTTATCATTCATCACAACCTTTTCATCACACGGATCTTATATTAAGTTTATCATTTAACCTTATAACATGCTAACTCATCATTTCTTATCCAATTTCTTTAAACATACATACACATATATGATTTTCAAACATCATTAACATAAGCATATCATTACTTCTGTCATATCATCGAAACCCACTTCATAACTACTTTGTTAATCACTTACAAGTGATCTAATCTCAAATTCCTCATAAGTTCATCATACATTTGGTGTGTATACTACCTCCTAAGCATAGTATACAACTAATTCATGCATATTTTTCTAATCTCACACATAATTCATCAAATTCTTCATTCTAATCAACATGAATCATCCATACATAAACATCGACCTACTAGTATCACATTTCTTTCAATCCCTCTAACAAGAATCCATCATATATATCAAAATACATCAATAATAAGCAAGAATTTGGACATGGATGATTTACCCATGTCATCATCTTCACCATAACAAATGGGTTTCACCCTTAAACATCAAATTAACCTAAACCATGCATAATCCATGTTCTATATGATGATTCTAACACACACCCGTTCTCAATTTCATACAAATTCGCAACTTACATCATAACCCACTTCGTGAAAGATCACCAATCTAACTTTTAAGACATACCTTATGATCCCCTCGTGTAGGTGATCATTAATCCGTGTTGATTCATGAATTTGGACCTCGATTCACCCTTCAATTTGACGATTCTTCATGCTTAGGGTTTCTTGAGCTCATGGAGCTCCTGCTCGTTCTAGAAAACACACGATTTGTGTGTTTGTGTGTGTTTTTCATATATTAAATTCAACTTTTACTTTGCCCCACTTTAGTCCCACAAGTTTGCCACTAAATAATATTGGCACAACTATCATCCTTTAATTTCTTTTTACCACATTCCTAACTAGGTTAAATAGCCTAGTTGTTTATTTCATGATATACCATATTAGAACATTTACCGAATATAAACATTCGGGTTTTGGGGTGTTACAGTGGCGCACCACGGAGGCATTCCATGGAACTATCCTTAGTTTTAGATTAGTTTAACTTTTATGTTTTCTAGTTTAGTCTTACTTTCAGGAATAAATCACACTTGAAAAGGTGGATATTGCCAAAGGGACGTTAAAACCGCACCCCATGCACGAAAACAGAGCCTTCCGTCAACTTTTCCATCATTTGAGCATGTGCAGCACGGGGCCGTTGCCACCCAATATGCCCCCGTGCCCAGGGTTCTGTAGAAAAATTTTCTAACAGGTAACTGACCACGGGCCGTGTCCACTAGGCACACCCAATTGTCAACCTTCTGTAACGTTCTGTTACTGGTAGTGTTGGTGCATATGTCTGTCGACTTCGTCTTGTATCGAGTCTTGTAATAGGTTTGATAGATCAGGACACGTAGTACGAGGAAAACAGGAAACTGAGCCAAAACAACAAGTTCACACGAACTGACCAGTTCATGCGAACTGGGTTTACCAGTTCGTGCGAACTGGCAAAGTGTTGTTTCGTGCGAAGTGGCAACACTTTATCTATGTGTCTTGTGTCTTTCATTAGTAACGTTGCTGATTCCAGAGTAGAGATGCTGCCGAAGTGTCAAGTGGTCTGTAAAGCTTTCAAATCAATATTCAAGACAATTAAAGTGAATCCTAGTGTGAATCAAGTTGTAATCAAGTCCGAATCACTGAATTCTGCCTTTGATTTGGATTAGAACTCTTCTGATCGACTCGTTTAGGTCAAATCTCGATCCTACAAGTGGTATCAGATTTCAGGAGGAAGAGTTCTTACCATTTCAGCTTGTTTTCACTGTTTTTCATCGAAATTTCTGACTTCTACTCATTATTCTTCACATTTTTCAAAATTAATTGAGATTTTACGGTTAAAATGGCCTGATTTTGTGATATATCAAGCGAAATACTGTTTTAAACAATCCTTGAAAGAATCAGACCTTAATCTAAACTAAAACGTGATCAATTCTATAAAAAATCAACAGAAAACCATCTCAGATCGTTTAGAGGATCACCAACTCGTTTGAAATCATTCCTCAGTTCGTACGAATTGAGGTCGGATCGTGTGGAATTAGACTAATTCGTTTCAAAGGGTTTCAGTTCGCATCAAGGTGTCCAGGTCGTGTGAATATTGCTACAGTTCACACGAAGTGAACTCCCAATTCGCACGGTTTGATTTGTCAGACTACCAGGTCGCACGAATTGACCCTGGTTCACTTGAAAGGTTCATCAGTTCACATGATTGATAGATCCAATTCGCACGAGTTGAATTTTGAGACCTCCATTTCGCACGGTTTAAACCCAGTTCACATAAGAAGCCTCCAGTTCGCGTGACTTGAACTCAGGTCGCACCAAATCTGGTCCAGTTCGTACCAAAGGTGACCAAGATTGTTTGAATTAGTATCCAGTCCGTTTGGAAATTAAACTCAGTTCGCACCAAATCAGTTCGTTTGAAACATTACATCAGGTCGTTTGGAGATAGTCCAATCGTTTGAAATCATTCATAAACATGGAAGAAGAATTTTACAATGCGTTTGCTACTCCTCCGGCTACACCTGTTACCGTTGCCGAAACTGTTGAAATCGAAAATGAAACAGGAACTTTTCAAAAGCCTCCAAAGCTCATGTACATTGAGGATTTTAAAGGATGGCAAAATCGTTTTGAAAACTGGGTGCAAGGAAATAAGTTTGATGCATGGGTTTCGATAGAGAAAGAATATGTTAGACCAAAAGATAATCTTGATAATTAAAAACATTTAAGTGAATTTACAGCAAATGAAAAATTAAGATACACCAGTGAAAATATGATGATCAGTCTTCTGCAACAAGCGATAAAAGAAGATATTTTCGTGTTACTTCAACATGAGGGAACTGCTAGATCAATTTGGTTAGCGTTGATTCAAAAGTTTAAGGGAAGTGCTGATATGATAAAAAATAAACGTGCATTACTAAAAAAATCGTTTGATATGTTTACAGCTTTTGAAGGTGAAACAACAAGAACGACTATTGAAAGATATTGTCATCTTGTCCAGGAGATGAAAAGATTGGACATCAAGAAAGAAGATGATGAATGGGTTGATAAGCTAGCCGATGCATTACCACAAAATAAATGGGGAACATATCTGTTGATTTTAAAACATATGCGAAAATCTGAAGATATTAGTTTGTGTAAGTTCATTCAGAAGCTTGAAGAACATGAATTGGATGTTCAGAAAACTGCTATCATGAAGAATCTGAGTGCTCAACAAGATGTTAGTGTATACTATAGAGGAAACAAATTTGAGACTACTCCGAGTCCGAAGATTTAGACTGCTTTCAATGCTGATGGTACTTCCGGAACAAATGCTTGCACTACAACTCAGAGTGGTGGATATTCGTCATCTTATTCAAGTTTTGATCTAAATTTTTCAACATCAAGTCCTCAACAACAGAGTTCAACAAATTTGCAATGCAATGTGACATTAAACATTCAAAATGGTAGAAATTTTTCTCAAGAAACTGCAAAGCAACACATAGCAGCTCTTGTTACTGTGTTAGAGTCGTATGAAAGTTTGGTTGCTGGACGAATTGGCAATCCGATGCTCACCAAAGAGGATTATGACCAGATCGATTCTAAAGAACTTGAGTTGATGGACATCAAGTGGTGTTTAACAAGTGTTTTGAGAAGAGCAGAAAAATTCAAACAAATCACTGGTAGAGCTGATCTTCGTGATGCTGCTACATCTAAGCTAGGTTTTGACAAATCGAAGGTTACTTGTTTTCGTTGCCGAGAAAAAGGGCATTTTAAACGAGAGTGTACAAACAGAGAAGCAACCGGAAGACAAGATCAGTTCGGAAACAACGATTATCATAGAAAATCAATTTATCATCAGGTTGCTGAAAAATCAAAGGATAAAGCTTATTATGGTCTGATAGAACAAGAAGATGAAAGATTGCCAGAGGGTTTTAGATGGGATAAATATATTCCGGATAAAGATTACTTAAAGACTAAAACAACCTTTGTTGCTCAGATCTTTGAAGATTCAACTTTTGCAGGAGAATCAATCAAGTCTAAGAACCGTCCGAGAAGAATACCGATTTTTAAGGAATTAGGAAGTGATGCAGACACTGATGATGAGGAAGAGTATCTTAATAAAGCTAGTAGACAATTAGATTCTTATAGTTTTAATTTGTTTTTTGCAGATAAAATCAAGATGTTAAAAGAGAAAAGGGATGCTAGACTAAAGAGAGAATTGGAAGCAAGAAGGGTTGTTGAAGAAGAAATTGAAGCAAGAAGGGTTGCTGAAGAACAGACTAAAGTTCAGATGGAAGCTGAAAAGGCAAAAACTGAAGAGAAACTGACAGAGAGGGTCGAGATGTATGAGAGTGAAGTGATGATAGAAGTTGAGACAGAACAGAATGTGATTGAGAAGGTAGTTGAAAAAATCGTCGAAGTTGAAAAAATAGTTGAACTCGAGAAAATTATCGAAGTCGAAAAGATTGTCGAAGTTGAAAAGATTTTCGAAGTTGAAAAGATTGTCGAAGTCACGAAACCGTGTCTAAAATGTTTGGAATCATGCAAAGATTGTGAAGAGAAAGATAAGAAGTATACTGAGCTAGATAAGATGAAAGAAAAATTGTTGTTTGATGTTAAGTACGTGAAAGAATCTTATGATGTGCTGAACAGAACAGTTTACAAATTGGAAAAAGACAAACTTATAAGTAGAAAATGCTTTGACAATGCTGAATTCAACGGTGATGACTAAGCAGAAGGCCATCAATCACTATATTGATGAGTGTGCAAAGTTGAAGCAGGAATTGGAGACCGAAAAAATTGAGAATGAAAGAATCAGACGATTGCTGTAGAGTTATTCAAGTTCTGATTATTTGATTGATAGAATTTATCCAACTGTTGCAGGTTTTGAAACTTTTCAAGATAAGAAGTCGGAAGATATGGATACTGGTAAGAAACAAAGTGCAAAGTATAACAAGTGTCCGCCTCCGATCTGGGAAAGTTATTCTCCCAGAAAACCAAATTCGGAACAACTCAAAACGCCAGTCAATATAAAGTTAAAGTCTGAAACAACTGATGAGTTACCAGACAACATTGACGTTACATTTACATCGTCTGACACTGATCATGAGCCTGAGTTATTAAAGAAAGTGGTCGACCAGGTGTTGGATAAGGATGAGGAGCCAGAGTCAAAGTCGGAGTCTAAATCTGAAAATTCAAGTCCATCAGACAAAAGCTCAAATTCACCAGTCAAAAGGGTTTACAATATAGATTTTCTAATGTCAAAAAATAATTTGAATGACGAAACATTCAAAGTAGCATATACTTTAAATGATTCTGACAAATTATTTTCTGATGGAGAATTTCCAATAAGAAGTGTTAAAACTGAAATGATTAACAAGGTTTTCAAATTGACAAAAATTAACATTTCTGAAATAAAAGATGTAAATCTTAATGAAAACCCTAAAAAGTACACTTCAAGAGTTCAACAAAGATTGAACAAGAAAATGGGTTACAGTTCTGGTTCTGGTTATCTAAAGAAACCAAACCATAACAGTAATTTCAAAAAGAAAGGTTTAGGCTTTATTCCTCCCGAAAATCATAAAAATGAGAAAATTTATAAATCAAAAACTAAATTTGTTTCAGGAACAAGTTCAGAAGAAGAGAAGAAGAAACCGTTCTGGAAACAGTCAAACAAAGAGTTTCTCACTGAAAGGAAAACGAATATGATGAAAAAATCTGAATCAAGAGTTGATAGAAGAACCTGTTTCAAATGTCAAGAGGTTGGACATATTGCTTGGAATTGCCCAAAGTTCACCAACACAAAACAGGGAGTTTCTTCTAACTCAAAATTGAAGGAGAAATGTGTTGATAAAAAGGAACAACCAATGGAAAAATTTAAAAAGGTCAAAAATTCGACTTTCGAAGTTGGTGAAAGTTCGAAAAAATTTTACAAAAGAAGAGCAAATCTTGATAAACAAAAATGGGTTGTTAAAATTTCAGATGATAGTTCTGGCGATGAATCTGAGTCGTCAAAGTCAGAAGAGCTACAAGTTGAGCCAAACAGAGAAAATTCAGTTCCACCAATGGATGATGTCAACTTTCCACCATTGCGGGCTGAAAATTTTAAACAAAAAGTTGGTAAAGTGGAGATTTCGAATCAATTCTATTCTGAAAAGAAAGAATTTGATGTCGAAAAGGCTTTCAATGGGAAAGTGAAACATATCTTTGGCAAGATGGTTGATGGTAGGGCCAAAGGAGTAAAAGAATTTTACGAAGCAAAAAGGAATGTTCAAAAACCGAGTGAAAATAACTCGGATGCACCCAAGGCTGGTCAAGCTTGGTTGACACCATTCTCTGTTTAAAAAACCTGACTTGCTGGAGCTCCCAAGTTGGTAATCGTGGAGCATGAATCGGCATCTTTCTTAAAAAATGTTTTTGTGGAAAACCTACAAGTGTTAGATTTTTACAAGTGGTTGAAAAGCAATGTGATGAAACCCCATGTTTGTGAAATAACAAACAAACTAATTTTCCGGATAAACCATTTTGATTAAAACAAACTTAAGTGTTTTGAAATCATAATGGGAAAATAGTTTGTTGTCAGGGGGAGTTCTGATTGTTTATGCCAAGTGGATGGCGAATTGAAGCAATTCACATCGGTTTGTCAAATTTTCTTTAAATGGTTTTGAATTTTAGGGGGAGTAATAATTTTCAGAAAATCCAAAAACATTAAGAAATTTGAAAAAGCCAAAAACATGATAAAATCAAAATGAGTTTTGTTGTGAAAAAGAGGAAATGATAGTACATCAGTAGACAATCACAGTACGCTAAAGAATTGGAAAGTTAATATGTGATAAACGGTCTCAGTGATGATATGCCAGTAGGTTTTTATACATTTAGTAGATTGTTTTCGAGATATAAACCTAAATATCATTACTTACTTATTTCGTGGGGAACATCTCTCGGATATATAGGTAACCCCTGAAATCTTGTTTGAAGGGCTTTCTATTTCTGACATACTAGGTCTTTGTGCGTGATGATATCTGGGGTATTATACCAGGACTTCTGATTTTGCGGGAGCAATAGCCTAGTCCTCGTATAATACTTTGCACTGCTTTAATCATAAAGCCCACCCTCAACATAAAAAATGATGAAACATTAAAAAATGCTAATCATGTGCTGTTGAAAAGAAGATCCCCAAGGAGGACCCACCTAAAGTCGAACCATCATCTCTCTGATTTTGCGGAAGCAATAGCCTAAGCTCTCATGGTCTCGCATTTACCCCTTACAGATATCATTAGTGTACATTCACCTGTAAGACTGAATATAGGAGTCTGGATACGGGAGTATATTCTGAGATGGGACACGCGAATAAGTTAAGTCCATTAAAACACTAATCTCGTATCTCGAATCAATTGAACTTTGTGTGAAAATTTAAGTGGATCAATATACTGACAATCTAAGTGAATCGTTTAGAACTTAAAGTCTAAAAAGGTCAACGGTGCTAGTGATTTGTCAAAAACTGATATGATCCTCTTACGCAAACTCACAAAAATATTGTCTGTAAATATTTCTTTACTGCTTTTCTTTTAAACAAAAATCCAAAAAGAATGTATTTTAGTGTAAAATTTTGAAAATTCAAAAAGATTTTATTTCATCTTATTTTCGACAACTGATGTTGAAAAGCTGATTTTTAAAATTTCAAGTGCTAAACATGATGAACGATGTTGGGTTGGAAGTGTTTTGAAAAAGTTTGAGAAATGTTTCAAGATAATCTTACAAGTGATAAATCAAGGTCATTAATTTGAACTTGATATTGTTAATGTTGAGTGATATCTACCAAGTGGTTTCTAAATTTGTTAAATCTTTAATAAATTGTGAAAATTTATTGTTGGGTAGAGATTTGTGCAGGTTGCCAGGTTTCAGATCCTGTTGCTACGGAAAGCCAGGAGACATTTCTGAACCTGTGAAGATCCCCGTGTCTAAGCCTGAGTAGAGTTTGAGCCAGGTCACGATCATAGAACGAAAGCTATGTCAGATTACGATCCCAGAACAACTTAAAGGGGAATCTGCTAGCAAAGGGGAGTTTGAAGTGGTAAAAGCCAGTTTCGAATCCTGGAATTGCGTTCAAGCCAGCTACTAATGCTGAGGAAAGTAAGAGAGAGATAGAAAAGAGAGAAAGATTGAAGGATGCTTACAGTGTCAGATACTTTCGAAAGAGCATGAAGACTGATCAAGACTGAAGACTTGTCATAGTGAAGACTCGACACCGAAGACTCGTCAACATCCAAGGGGGAGTTTGTTGGTGCATATGTCTGTCGACTTCGTCTTGTATCGAGTCTTGTAATAGGTTTGATAGATCAGGACACGTAGTACGAGGAAAACGGGAAACTGAGCCAAAACAGCAAGTTCACACGAACTGACCAGTTCATGCGAACTGGGTTTACCAGTTCGTGCGAACTGGCAAAGTGTTGTTTCGTGCGAAGTGGCAACACTATATATATGTGTCTTGTGTATTTCATTTGTAACGTTGCTGATTCCGGAGCAGAGGTGCTGCCGAAGTGTCAAGTGGTCTGTAAAGCTTTCAAATCAATATTCAAGACAATTAAAGTGAATCGTAGTGTAAATCAAGCTGTAATCAAGTCCGAATCACTGAATTCCGCCTTTGATTTGGATTAGAACTCTTCTGATCAACTCGTTTAGGTCGAATCTAGATCCTACAGGTAGTCTAACCATGGGGCCATGGTCAGCCCACCACACCTTGTGTTCAGCTGCCTAGTAACATAAAATCTTGTTTTTAACCCACTTTTACACAATTTAATCAACCAAAAAACTTATTTTTTGGAGACATTGAGGACAATGTGTAATTTAAGTGTGGGGGGATGCTAAAACCTTGATTCTTGCAAGTCCTAATAACAAGCCTTACACAAAACTCTATTGGAACCGCTAATCACCCCTAATTTTTTCAAAATATTTTCATTTTTTTACTTGTCTTGGTTTAACTTGGAAATAACAAGTTCTAAAAAGGTTATATTTTTACAAATTTACAACCGATAGCGTCGTGATAAAAAAAAACCAAATAAGAGAATTATGAAAAGGCATGACAAATCTATTTAAATTTGATTATATACTTGATCACATTATAAACCCATTCCACAATAAGTGAGTTTTGAGCCTTTATTGAGCATACATGCATATATCTTTAAACTAAATGCTCATTTTTTGTTTCTTGTGTGAATATCCGCTTGGTTCTTACGACTCTAGAACTTGCCAAGACGATACATTCCCGGTCCTTACCAACTTAAACCCAAGTAAGTAAATGATGGAGGCATTAGGAGTAACCCATTTTCCTTTCAAAACCATTATTTTTCATTTTTTTATCACCTACCCAAAATCCCCCTACTTAACAACCCCTTTGAGCCTAAACCTTTTCATTTCTAAACCCGAAAAACAAACACCCATTACCCACCAAAACCTTTTTCTTTTTAAACCCCTTTGTTTTAATAAAAAGCTCGGTTATCTTGTGACAAACAAAAATGAAAGTCTTGCAATAAACAAACAAGTTCCTCAAAGAAATCTTGTTTGAATATGCTTAGTTTGAATAAATGTCAAAATAAAATTACGACAACCGACGCTTTTTACGCTTTTCGCCATTCTTACTAACCACTAACCAAAAACGACCTACCTTTGGCCCAAGCCTAACCCTTCCCCAAAGTCCTCTTGATATTTACAAAGGTTTATAGTTAAAAAGGAGGAGGTTTGATCGTTGGCAAGTATATGGTAGAAGTAAGTTCCAAACCGGTCTCGAGAGTTTCACAAAAATACATCTTCGGCCGAGTGTTGAGTGATCTCCCATGAGGTATGTGAACTTGTATATAAATAGAATTTTAAAGAGGCATGTTATGCCCAAATAAATAGTTTTTCTTATAAGTTGTTCTAAATAAATCATGACGAATAGGATTGTAAATAAAGTAAAAATAAAACTCAATAAAGATCTTGGATTCCCGACACTCAAGATAAGTCACAAACTTCTCCTCTACCTCTTCCATTTGGGTGTGTAAGCCTCATATTACAGAGTTTTGCTTGAGGACAAGCAAAGATTCAAGTGTGGGGGTATTTGATGTGTGCAAAATGCAACATATAAATTACATCAAATGAGGCATAAAACTAACCCTTTTTAGTGCTAATGTTGGAAAAAGTATGTTTCTTTCTTCCTTTTGAATTTACAGGACCAAATGAGCTTAAAAGAACAAAAGGAACAAATAAGAAGCCAAATACCAACATAAATACAAGAAGAAGGAATAACGTGACATGCCTGACCCCTCAGCAGCATCTCCTAAAGCAAAAACAAGAAGACAGAAGCTGACCACGGGGCCGTGCCCAAGAGACACGGGGCCGTGTGGGGCCCTCTGCTAACACTTGGTGAAGACAAGTCTTTTATGTATTACTTTTGATTTTCAATCTTTCAGAACTTTTTATTTGGTTTTGTATTAATGACTTTAATAACTAGTTTCTTATGTTGAAGGTGAATTCTTCCTATCATTTTTCCGTGGTGTCTTGGCGTTACTTAACTGTCTATATAAAGTAAAAGATTACATCATTCATGTTTTTACGGTCTATATAAAAGCATGTTGACTACCTGGTCGGGGGTTAAGGGAATGGTTTGGTAAGGTTCTTGCCTTGTTCAGTGTATTGATCCTGCAAGGACCTGGTTCAAGCTTACTAGGACCTCCTTCAATACCCACTGGTATTGGATGGCGGGGGTGCGAATAGCTTGAACCCTTCATATGTAAACGACTATCAATACATTAAACCGGCTTCCTGGGATTGTATCCTTACTGACTCAAACTGTCACACCCCAATTGATGGCGGAAACATTAGGGTGAGGCACTGAGCGAAACAGATTGTCCAAGAGATTCCAAAACAACTATAAATTACCAAATATTTAAGCATCATGTCCCATACCATAACATATCAAGTAACATAGTTATTACAGACAAATAGTTCTCAAAGACAAATAAAACTGTTCCGACAACTCATAAAATAATTGTTTTGTTTCTAGACTCTCCTAGCTTGATTCCACCAAAGCTAGCATAACACAGTATTCTAAACACCTGTCACATACGTTAAAATAGGTCAATACACATAGTGTAAAGGTGAGCATACAAGTTTAATAGTATAATAGTAGCGAAAGTGGTTTACGTATAACCAGCATGTAACACGTTCTAATGCGAAGCAAGTAAATTATCGATAATGAAATATGCACAGACGTGACTACGAGTTGTAGAGTGCGCAACACATATCACCACTATGACACGTGAAGAAATACCCTTAGCAACCCCCGTCCACGACAGGTGCTGAGTCCAAGCTATAGTACTATCGTTGCTAAGGTGTTATGCAACAATCACTGTGTAAATATAACATACAAGCATTCATCAAATAACACGTATAACATGCAGAGCCGTTAGCGTATAAAAGTGTTAGCGTTGTGTAATCGGTGTGATTTGATATAGGTAACGTATGTAACACCCAAAAGTGCTTAAAGCAAAAAGGGATCGAGTATACTCACAGAGCGTGTTTAATGAATAAACACAGTCTTGGATTGAAGGGAGCGCTGAGAGATTGTCCTGAACACGGTACGACAGTATAAGCGTTGAACGGTGAGTAAAACGGTGCGTTGAAGTGACGATGGACGGATAGTCATCCAATCAGATGACCTTCCGGATGGATGGTCATCCGGACGGATGACCATTCGGTCGGATGGTCACTCGTGTGGGAAGGATGTGTTTGTGTATGATGGAACTTTGAAGTTTTCATTGTAGTATTTTATAAAGCATGAAGTGTCTCTATTTGTTCAGCCATCCGGTCGGATGGTCATCCGGATGGATAGCCATTCGGTAGGACGGCGGTTCGTTTAGTAAGTTGTAAAATCTACAGTTTTTGTGAAAATGTTTAAGTGTTGAAGATCATGTGTCATCCATTCGGATTGTCATTCGATCGGATGGCAATCCGATCGGACGACGATCCGTTCAGCGATCTGTTTGTTTTGAAATCTGGTAAAATTTGCTAAGTTTAGAAAGTTCTGTGTTTGTATCGAGATGGTATGACAACGTGTCAAACAACAGAAACCCTATCAAGTCTAAGTCATCCGATTGGATGGAACCACCCCATCCGATCAGTAACTGTTCTTGACGGTACTTCATGTTCAACCCGTGAATCGGTCGTCTTCTCTAATAGAAATCCATTCTCAGTCCAACACTTCACTATAGAATGAGTAGAAGGCCTGAACATGCTCCGATTCTATCGGTTTTATGTGAAAAGTTAAGAAAGTTTGAAGAAAAGTGGAAAGCAGTTGGAAAATGTTTAGATTGTGATGAAATCAGTGTTAAAACATGTTGAAATATCTTAGATCTGAGTTGTTCTTGGTGGAATGAGGTCACACCTTGAAGTTCATGAGAACCCATGATGACATCACCCTAGAACACCCCAAATCAGCCGATTTCATGGTGAAAAGTTGTGATTTCTTGGGGAAAATGATGGAGAAGTGTGTGTAGATCAAGGAAGTACAAGATTTAGGGTAGAAACTTACAAGAATAGCGCGGAATCGTGAGAAAATAGGGCTGGAACGTGCTGGTCGAACGAGAGCTGTCACATCACATGAACAGTGATGTGACAGGTGCTATTTATATGTGAGAGGGTGAGAAAGGCGGTGCATAAGAGACGGATCGGAGGGCCTCCCGATCGGATGGCCATCCGATCGGATGGTCATCCGGATGGATGGCAATTCGATCGAATGGTCCTTCGATCAGATGGGAGGTGCGGGTTAGTTTCTGACTTTTCGTTTCGTGCGTTGAGCGTTGCGAGTAAGCGATGCGATAGTATTAAACAATAGTTTCACAAATAACCTAACTAATATACAAAGGCATAAATAACCTTGCGTTTCCAGTTCACGATGAGATTGCGTTGCGATAGAGTTACGATTGCGTTTTCAAATAATCACCTCAAACATAAACATAAATAAATATGCACAAGTAACACATAAATAGCACACACACGTAAAACAATATCCAGAACCTATAGTTCGAGTTGCGATGCGATAGCGTTCAAATAGATTAGCGATAAACTGCGATTATTGCATTATAACTCCACATAATACAACTAAGTTACCATAAATTAAAGTATCGATTAACAAGTCAAAGAGTACAATCAATAATTAAGCAAGGAATGACAGATCCAATTAGCAATCTTTTCTTCCTTTGACTTTGACTTTGACTTCAAAAGTCGGGTTGTTACAGCCTCCCCTACTTTAAGGAATTTCGTCCCGAAATTAAGGCGCAGGCGTAACGAATAGTTGTGGATACTTAGCCTTCATGTCACTTTCGAGTTCCCAGGTGAACTCGGCGTCGCATGTGCCTTCCCAGCGAACTTTCACTATGGGAATGCGTGAGCGTCGGAGCTTCTTGGTTTCTCGATCCATGATCTCGATAGGCTTTTCCACGAAGTGTAAGGTTTCGTCCACTTGTAGATCCTCAAGTGGCACTTGTAAATTCTGCTTGGCTAGACCCTTTATGAGGTTCGAGACGTGGAAAGTCGGGTGGATGTTGCTGAGTTCCTCCGGTAGTTCTAGTCTGGAGGCTACTTTCCCAATTCTTTCCATAATCTTAAAGGGTCCAACATATCGAGTCGCGAGCTTTCCTTTCTTGCCGAATCTGATCACCCCCTTCCAAGGTGAAACCTTTAGGAATACGTGATCGCCAACGTCAAATTCAAGGGGCTTGCGGCATCTATCGGATATTTTCTCGGATTTAGAGGACCTTGTCAGTTGTTTCTTGCAGTAGATCAGGACCGGTAATTTGCGCATCTCCGATCTCGTGCCATACAATAGGCGATCGACATTTTCTTCCATACAATGCCTCAAATGGTGCCATTTGAATGCTAGAATGATAACTGCTGTTGTACGAGAATTCGACCAAAGGTAAGTGCGCGTCCCAATTACAACAGAAATCTATGACACACGAGCGAAGCATGTTTTCAAGGGTGAGAATCGTGCGTTCAGTCTGACTGTCGGTTTTGGGGATGGAAAGCGGTACTTAGATTAAGAGTAGTACCGAGAGCAGATTGAAACGTTTCCCAAAGGCGCGAGGTAAACCGACCATCGCGATTAGAGATGATGTCACGAGGTGTCTCGTGTGGACATATAATTTCGTCGGTGTAGTTCCGTGCTAATCGTTCTACCTTAAAGTCTTCTCGTATCGACAGAAAATGAGCAGATTTAGTAAGACGATCAACGATAACCCAGATGCTATCGTGACCTGATGGCGTGCATGGAAGTTTCGTTATGAAATGCATAGCTATATTCTCCCACTTCCACATAGGGATCTCGGGGTGCACGAGTAAGCCAGAGGGGCGTTGTTGCTCAGCCTTGACTTTCGAACAAGTCAGGCACTTTGAAACATAGATAGCGATATCCTTCTTCATTCCAGGCCACCAGTACCGAAGACGAAGGTCATGGTACATCTTGTCGGCACCAGGATGAATGGAATACCGGGACTTGAGGGCTTCGTTTAACAGAACCTCTCGTAAATTAGCGCGTTTGGGAATCCAAATTCGGTCTAGATAATGAAATATACCATTCGATTTATTCACGAGTTGTTCGCCGTTATTGATAATCCTTTCCTTCTTCAAGGTGCGTTCGGTAAAACAAGCATGTGGAGCATCACGTATAAGAGCTTCGAGATTGTGTTGGGCGTGAGTATTACGAACGCTATGCAAATAGCTTCGTCGACTTAGAGCATCGGCAATGACATTTGCTTTGCCAGGATGATAACGAATCTCACAGTCGTAATCGTTAAAAAGTTCAACCCATCGGCGTTGGCGCATATTTAGTTCCTTTTGGTTCAAGATGTGTTGCAGGCTTTTATGGTCGGTGAAGACCGTACACTTGGTACCGTATAGGTAGTGTCGCCAAATCTTCAACGCAAAAACAACTGCACCAAGCTCGAGATCATGGGTTGTATAGTTCTTCTCGTGGATCTTGAGAAAACGAGATGCGTATGCAATAACCTTGCCCCGTTGCATGAGAACACAACCGAGACCGAGATTAAAGGCATCGCAATACACTACGAAGTCATCGTTCCCGTCGGGCAGAGCGAGAACGGAAGTATTGCAGAGCATATGCTTGAGAGTTTGAAAGGCAGTTTCTTGTTCAGGTCCCTAAACAAAAGGCTTGTCCTTATGCGTGAGAGAAGTAAGCGGAACAGCGATTTTAGAGAATCCTTCGATAAATCGGCGATAATAGCCCACAAGTCCGAGAAAAGAACGGACTTCAGACGGGTTCTTTGGTGTAATCCAGCTCTTAACAGCATCAATCTTCATGGGATCGATGTGAATACTTTGTCTATTGACAATGTGACCGAGGAATTGAACCTCCTCTAGCAAAATTCACACTTGGAGAACTTGGCATAGAGTCGATTCCCTTGGAGTAGCTCGAGAACCAAACGTAGATGCTGCGTGTGTTCGGATTTCGACTTTGAATAGATCAGGATATCATCGATAAACACGATGACGAAGCGGTCAAGATAGGGTTTACACACGTGATTCATCAGATCCATGAAAACCGCGGGTGTGTTGGTTAGTCCGAAGGGCATAACGACAAATTCATAGTGACCATAGCGAGTGCGAAAAGCGGTTTTGGGTATATCCTCCTCTTGAATGCGTAATTGGTGATAACCTGAGCGTAAATCTATTTTCGAGAAACACGTAGCACCTTGTAATTGATCAAACAAATCATCGATTCGGGGCAGGGGATAGCGATTCTTGATAGTGAGCTTATTCAGTTCCTTGTAGTCGATGCACATCCGGAACGATCCGTCCTTCTTTTTGACGAAGAGGACAGGTGCGCCCCAAGGAGAGGTGCTAGGGCGAATAAAGCCTTTGTCAAGCAATTCCTGGAGTTGATTCGAGAGTTCGTGCATTTCAGACGGAGCGAGTCGATAAGGAGCTTTAGCAACAGGATTGGCTCCAGGAATGAGGTCGATACAGAAATCGATATCACGAGAGGGCGGTAAACCAGGTAAATCATCAGGAAAGACCTTAGGAAAATCACGAACCGCAGGGACTTTATCCATTGTCTTCTTTTCCATTTCCTCTGCTACTATGATGTGTGCCAAGAAAGCTTTGTATTCCTTGCGGAGATACTTGCTCGCTATGACACCTGTGTCACTGCGACCAGCAAACAAATACCAAATCAATGAAATATTGTGTTTCATACTTTGGACTTGTATAAATATGTGTGTCTTTTGCACATATCAACTCTTGTTCGATTTCAAGCTCTAAATCGCTTTCTGGAAGGTTATATGCGCACTAATGCGTAAATATAACCAGTTTAATGCAACAAACACCCCGGAATAGTTAAATAGGCTTAACATACCCTAAATAACCTTTACATAACTTAGAAATAAGTTTTGAAGGCTTTGGTATGGCAAAAACAAGTTAAATCGCATACAGGGACTAAAGTTGACAAACTGCGAAAGTATGCCAATTTGAACTGTAACAGACTTTCCAGAACATGACCATAAGTTAAACAAACCTTAAATATCCTTTATATAGCTTAGAAATAGGCTTTGAGGGGTTCGGTGTGCTAAAATAAACTTTTGGGTCATTCAGGGACTAAAAGCGTCAAAAAGTGCACAAGTTTGCATTTTCGCGCATAACTTACGTTCTGAATACATCCGGACATCCAAAAATTTATGTAAGCACTAAAATATTTTATTTTAGTGTTTGGCATAAGAAAAATCCATTCGTCGCGTCATTTGGATCGTTTTTCGCGCTTATGCGCATTCCGTCGTAATTAAGCAAACATCGCGATCGTACGACCAAACGAACTGACATCTGACATATTTTTGAGCATGTTTCATGTCCACAATGTTTAGGCATCATTTTAGGGCCTTAACGTTTGCTTAACGGGCCTTAAACGCGACGGAAATGGCCTTAAAACACAACAGGGACTGAAACTGTCAATATGGCAAAGTTTCTTCTGACCAGACAGGCCAGGCGGCCCGCGTAAGGTCTGTGTGTATCCTTACGCGGCCCGCATCAGTGTCCCAGATAGCAGAAACTTGCAGAAACATCGAATCTGGTCCGTTCCACTTGTTGCACATGGTTTTGGGGAATCTATGGGCTGGTTTTGATGTGCACATGGTATTACAATACCATGGGTGCAAGTGTATGGCCAAGATTGAAGCACATTTTCCAAGAAACGATCCTAACGGTTCAGGAAATCCTATAAATACCCCTTTCCTTCATTTGCAAAACCCACAAGAATTTTGATTTGAGAAGCTCTAAGTTGGAACCATTGTTTCATACCTGAGCTACTTAAATCGAAATTAGCATCTGGGGACCCTTCGTAAGTATTCCTTCGTTCTTTTATTGCTTTTCGAGTCTGAAAGTCAAACTTTGTTTGACTTTCTGCGTTGACCAGTTTATGGTCAATGCGAAGTTCATTTGAACTTCGCAACGTGATTGTAATCACGATGGTTATAGTCCCTTGGGACTATGCCTACTGATTACCACGTTGTCTAGGGTCGTAAGGGTAAGCGATCTGATAAATCGCTTATACCTTCGAACCCGACCCATTTGGTCGATCATTAGGATCCGACCAAATACATTAGGTGACCATAGTATATAGGGAATAACCTTCCGAGGTTATACCTTATGGACGCTTCGTTAAGTAGTTGTATGATAGGTAGTATATATGCCTTAGGTAAATTACCAAAATACTCTTTTCATGTGTAATCGGTAATTAAGCATATGTAACCTAAACTTTTGTCACATAACTGATTATGTAACATGTTTAGGCATATAACACTTGTCATAGGACTAGTTAGACGTTCCGAACGCGTTTCACGCGAACGACGCGTTAAAGTAGCATAAGCTACCTAAACGGGTCGTAATGGGTCATAAGCACTTATGTTAGGTTTCATTTAGTATGTAGGCTTTGTTAAACCATATTACACGAGTCTCCACACTCGTTTGGTTTACGAACCCTCATTCTATCCGATCCTCCGATTTAGGTCCGGTTTATTAACATAGTTACCTATATTAGGTGTCGTTTGATATCCGTGATCTCTAGCATTGTTTGGTTGTCACTCAAGGACTACTGAGCATTCTCAAGTGAGTACATAGACCCCTCTTTTACTGTTTTCCAAACTGTTTTGGGGTGGAACACATGTGCCTACTTGTTACTTTCATGCTTTCCTGTTTTCACATCATATACCTGCTATGTTCGTTAGTACATTATAGTACATGATTTCATTACATTTCATGCTATGTATGCCCATTGTGTGCGTACTTAGTACATCGTTTTACATTACATTTCATGCTATGTATGCCCATTGTGTGCGTACTTAGTACATCGTTTTACATTACATTTCATGCTATGTATGCCCATTGTGTGCGTACTTGGTACCTCGTTTTACATTACATTTCATGCTATGTATGCCCATTGTGTGCGTACTTAGTACATCGTTTTACATTACATTTCATGCTATGTATGCCCATTATGTGCGTATTTAGTACATTGTTTTACATTACATTTATGCTATGTATGTCCATTACGTGCATACTTAGTACATTGTTTTACATTGCATTTTGTTGCATATGCTCATCCAGCATATGAACATATTATACTACATTTTGAACCGTTGTAACCATTTGACTATGTAAACCGTCGTAACCATTTGATTATATGAACCATTTGTAACTGTTGAACCGTGTGAACCGTTTGTAACTATTGAACCGTGTGAACCATTTGTATCTGTTGACATGCTTTACATTTGACAATAGATATTTGACTATACATAAACATTTCTACAGTTGTTAAACATTACATCTTGGTGGTTTGGTTTGAGTAAGTGATCTAAGTAACGAGACGTGTGTAATATGATACAAGCATGGTGGATACGCCGCTGGTACTTCCTATATATAAGTGTTTGTATGGTATCACATATTGTAGCGTTATTTGAATCATTTCAATTTGAGACATATAACATTTTATACAAATAACATACTTTTCACAAGACATTGATTTACAAACAACTTATCTTATACAAACTCATTTTTACATGGTTATTCATTTAACCATACATTATTCTCTTATTTATACATATTATCTGATCTTATAATTTTTTTCAAATGATTTACAAGACAAAGCAAATTGCCAGGTTCATGACTAAACATTTTCTCAAACATAAGTCATGAATTCTGTTTTCACAAAACCTATGTATCTCACAAGCATTTTTATGCTGACGTACCTATTTTCACATGTGTTTTTCAGGAGATGATGCATAGGACTTATCAAGACATACTTAGGCGGACCTGTGCCTTAGTGACTTAAAACGAGACAAGAACTAGTTAATTTATGTTATGTACTCTTTATTTCTTGTTTAAAGACAATGTAACTCGCATGTTTGATGAATAAAATGAAACTTTAATTTCCCTGGTTGTGAAACATTAATTCTGTTACAACACTCCCCGACGTTTCCGCCACATTTCGTTATCTCACGTGGTCGGGGTGTGACAGAAAAGACGGTATCAGAGCCAATGGTTATAGGGAATTAGGTTATTAGTAATACTTTGACCTAGTCTATAACCTTTCTAGGACCCTAACGCGAGTTTACTTGCGTTTAGTCATAAAACAATACCGTCACCTATCCTTAGGCGACGACCACAACAAGAACATAAATTTCAAAACCGCCTTGAAAACTAATCATCTGTTCTAGGATGATTGATTACAAGGTTTTGAACCCTCTATTGTAAGGTTTTGAACCCTCTATTGTAAGGTTTTGAACCCTCTGTTATAAGGTTTTGAACCCCTTTGAGTTTTCAAAATCTCGTCAAAGTTTTGGGTCCTAAATAGTGTGAACACGTGCAAACTGGAAGAGTGAATGCCTGTACCCTGAGTTTTCTGTCTAAGGCTAGAGTGTTCGTATAAATCCACATAATTGGACCAGTCACTCTTACCTGGGAACTCTTGGGGTGAGTGTTCACTTATAGGCGAGCATGTCTTCGCGAAACATTATTTTTGACCCATTTACTTTAATTTAGTCACTGTGTGTCGTTTGTTTACCTTGTGGTAACGAACAAATGACCACTATCCTTGCTTTCATCAGATTTGTTTCATCTCATTCTTTTCGTCTAATTCTCTCACTCGTTTCCTTTCATGTTTCCTCTTTTAGAATGCCTCCTCGACGCGAAAACCAGATAGCGACTGCCGAACTGGCAGAAATCATTGCACAACAAATGGCTGCTCAATTCCCAAACCTCTTTGCTCAATGGAACCAAGCCAAGAACAACAATAATGGTCCATGCAATTTCAAGAGTTTTAACTCGGCTAAACCACTCAAGTTTAGTGGTTCTGAGGGAGCGACTGGGCTTCTTCAATGGTTCGAGAGCATTGAGAATACTTTCCGCCACGTGCAGTGTCCTGACAATCACAAGGTCGAGTTTTCTTCGAGTGTGTTCCAGAAGAGGGCCCTTACGTGGTGGAACGGGGTTATGAGAGATCGTGGTGTAGAAGTTGCTCTAGCACAGACAGGGGCTGAACTTAGGGCCCTTATGATGAAGGAATTCTGTCCTCGTCACGAGATCAGGGCCTTGGAAAGGGAATTTGATGATCTTACGCAAGATAGCGGTGAGCATCGAGCCTACACGGACCGTTATGAGGAGTTAAGTCTGTTATGCCCAAACATGGTCACACCTTTGGATAAGGCAATCGAAAAGTACATTTATGGCCTCCCTGACTCAATACAAGACATTGTGACTGGTAGCAACCCTACTACTGTTAGGCAGGCCATTGAGCTATCTGCAACCTTGACTGAATCAAAGATCAGGAAAGGTAAACTTTTCCGAAATGGTGACAAGAAACTGGTCGAAGAATCGAACCCAATCGAGGAATCAAAGACCATGGATGAACAGACTGGATCCTCTAAGAAGTCAAAGAAGCGAAAGGCTTCTCAGAACTTCGCCGTGGTCGCTCACAACGATCAAGCCGTCCCCAACCAACCAGCTCAACCCCCTGCCAGGAAACCCTACAACGGAACTGCACCCTTGTGCAACCAATGTGGCCTACATCATCATGCTGGTGTGAAGTGCCGCACATGCCAAGTTTGCGGACTTATAGGTCATACAGCGAGGGTTTGCCCAACAGCAGTTGCACCAAATCAAGTTAACAACAATCCTGCTCAAGCTCGTTTTCCACCGGGGTCTTGCTACAACTGTGGCGAGATGGGCCATTTTCGTAGGAATTGCCCAAAGCTTGCTAATGCAAATCCAGCGCAGGGATGAGTATCTGACTGACAGAAGATAACGCTGTTTAGAAAATAATCGAGCCTTGTGTATTATTTTCTTTTGTTATCACGATCTATGAAACAGTTGTTGTTATTGTTGTTATAAATAAATCTTTCATTTACATTTTAATATGTTTATGTGGTTGCATGTATAAACATATCCTCTACAATACCAACAATCAAGGAACCATATTCCTTGAAGAACAGACTACCCCCAAATTTCTTCCATTGTATGATCTCTTGCGTTTTCCACGAAAATCATAAGTACCCGTTTCTTCCAAGAGAAACGAAGTACGAGGTGCCAAGTTAATAGCAATCAATAACAAGATAATAACAATTAAACAATTATGTGATTATGTGCTTATGTGTTCCCTTTTATGTGTCATGTGATCCAAAGTATGTTATCCAAATCCTCGTAGAATCTTACATATCCTTGTACAATAGATTCATTGTAGGATACCCAAAGGTACTACCTAAAATCCTTAACGGACTTCTACGCTGTAGTTAAGTCCCTTGGATTATAAAGTACTACTTCATAATTAGACCCCTTTAGTGGTCTAGTTAAACTGATCGATCCAAAAATCCGGTTAGGAATATTATGTGATGATATAGATAAAAGGACTCCTTGGTGGCCTAATTAAGAAGATCCTCTGACGATCTAATTAAAAGGACCCTATGGTAGTCTAGTCACCCTCATCACAAGTTTGATATCCTTCCCCACAACATTACAAAACGAACTGTGCGGACAGTGCAAGGAATTACGTAATTATGGATGCATACATAATTATGGAATTTAGTGCACAGAAATCACAGCAAGTTCTATCATGTATCTAGAGTTAACCCTATTCATTTCCAATTCTGATGAAGCATCCGTTGAGGAAAAATGAACTAGCTATTCATTTTTCACTTCTGAAGAATATCCGTTGAGGAAATGAATATCCGTTGTTAAATCCTTCATTTCCGTACCTGAGGAAGCAACCGTTGAAAATGACTCCGTTAGTTCATTTTCGTTTCTGAAGATTATCCGTTGAGGAAATGAATATCCGTTGTTAAATCCTTCATTTCCATACCTGAGGAAGCAACCGTTGAAAATGACTCCGTTAGTTCATTTTCGTTTCTGAAGATTATCCGTTGAGGAAATGAATATCCGTTGTTAAATCCTTCATTTCCGTACCTGAGGAAGCAACCGTTGAAAATGAATCCGTTAGTTCATTTTCGTTCCTGAAGATTATCCGTTGAGGAAATGAATATCCGTTGTTAAATCCTTCATTTCCATACCTGGGGAAGCAACCGTTGAAAATGACTCCGTTAGTTCATTTTCGTTTCTGAAGATTATTCGTTGAGGAAATGAATATCCGTTGTTAAATCCTTCATTTCCATACCTAAGGAAGCAACCGTTGAAAATGACTCTGTTAGTTCATTTTCGTTTCTGAAGATTATCCGTTGAGGAAATGAATATCCGTTGTTAAATCCTTCATTTCCATACCTGAGAAAGCAACCGTTGAGGAAAATGACTCTGTTCGATCATTTTCGCTTCTGAGGAATATCCGTTGAGGAAAATGACAGGCTTATGCCTTGCGTATCACTAATGATCATTTAACACAAAGTCACATACAGACTCCTACGAATTAATTTCGGGACGAAATTTCCTAAAGTAGGGGAGACTGTGACACCTGTGTCACTGTGACCAGCAAACAAATACCAAATCAATGAAATATTGTGTTTCATACTTTGGACTTGTATAAATATGTGTGTCTTTTGCACATATCAACTCTTGTTCGATTTCAAGCTCTAAATCGCTTTCTGGAAGGTTATATGCGCACTAATACGTAAATATAACCAGTTTAATGCAACAAACACTACGGAATAGTGACATAGGCTTAACATACCCTAAATAACCTTTACATAACTTAGAAATAAGTTTTGAAGGCTTTGGTATGGCAAAAACAAGTTAAATCGCATACAGGGACTAAAGTTGACAAACTGCGAAAGTATGCCAATTTGAACTGTAACAGACTTTCCAGAACATGACCATAAGTTAAACACACCTTAAATATCCTTTATATAGCTTAGAAATAGGCTTTGAGGGGTTCGGTGTGCTAAAATAAACTTTTGGGTCATTCAGGGACTAAAAGCGTCAAAAAGTGCACAAGTTTGCATTTTCGCGCATAACTTACGTTCTGAATACATCCGGACATCCAAAAATTTATGTAAGCACTAAAATATTTTATTTTAGTGTTTGGCATAAGAAAAATCCATTCGTCGCGTCATTTGGATCGTTTTTCGCGCTTATGCGCATTCCGTCGTAATTAAGCAAACATCGCGATCGTACGACCAAACGAACTGACATCCGACATATTTTTGAGCATGTTTCATGTCCAAAATGTTTAGGCATCATTTTAGGGCCTTAACGTTGGCTTAACGGGCCTTAAACGCGTCGGAAATGGCCTTAAAACACAACAGGGACTGAAACTGTCAATATGGCAAAGTTTCTTCTGACCAGACAGGCCAGGCGGCCCGCGTAAGGTCTGTTGCATCCTTACGCAGCCCGCGTCAGTGTCCTAGACAGCAAAAACTTGCAGAAACATCGAATCTGGTCCGTTCCACTTGTTGCACATGGTTTTGGGGAATCTATGGGCTGGTTTTGATGTGCACATGGTATTACAATACCATGGGTGCAAGTGTATGGCCAAGATTGAAGCACATTTTCCAAGAAACGATCCTAACGGTTCGGGAAATCCTATAAATACCCCTTGCCTTCATTTGCAAAACCCACAAGAATTTTGATTTGAGAAGCTCTAAGTTGGAACCATTGTTTCATACCTGAGCTACTTGAATCGAAATTAGCATTCGGGGACCCTTCGTAAGTATTCCTTCGTTCTTTTATTGTTTTTCGAGTCTGAAAGTCAAAATTTGTTTGACTTTCTGCGTTGACCAGTTTATGGTCAATGCGAAGTTCATTTGAACTTCGCAACGTGATTGTAATCACGATGGTTATAGTCCCTTGGGACTATGCCTACTGATTACCACGTTGTCTAGGGTCGTAAGGGTAAGCGATCTGATAAATCGCTTATACCTTCGAACCCGACCCATTTGGTCGATCATTAGGATCCGACCAAATACATTAGGTGACCATAGTATATAGGGAATAACCTTCCGAGGTTATACCTTATGGTCGCTTCGTTAAGTAGTTGTATGATAGGTAGTATATATGCCTTAGGTAAATTACCAAAATACCCTTTTCATGTGTAATCGGTAATTAAGCATATGTAACCTAAACTTTTGTCACATAACTGATTATGTAACATGTTTAGGCATATAACACTTGTCATAGGACTAGTTAGACGTTCCGAACGCGTTTCACGCGAACGACGCGTTAAAGTAGCATAAGCTACCTAAACGGGTCGTAATGGGTCATAAGCACTTATGTTAGGTTTCATTTAGTATGTAGGCTTTGTTAAACCATATTACACGAGTCTCCACACTCGTTTGGTTTACGAACCCTCATTCTATCCGATCCTCCGATTTAGGTCCGGTTTATTAACATAGTTACCTATATTAGGTGTCGTTTGATATCCGTGATCTCTAGCATTGTTTGATTGTCACTCAAGGACTACTGAGCATTCTCAAGTGAGTACATAGACCCCTCTTTTACTGTTTTCCAAACTGTTTTGGGGTGGAACACATGTGCCTACTTGTTACTTTCATGCTTTTCTGTTTTCACATCATATACCTGCTATGTTCGTTAGTACATTATAGTACATGATTTCATTACATTTCATGCTATGTATACCCATTGTGTGCGTACTTAGTACATCGTTTTACATTACATTTCATGCTATGTATGCCCATTGTGTGCGTACTTAGTACATCGTTTTACATTACATTTCATGCTATGTATGCCCATTGTGTGCGTACTTAGTACATCGTTTTACATTACATTTCATGCTATGTATGCCCATTGTGTGCGTACTTAGTACATCGTTTTACATTACATTTCATGCTATGTATGTCCATTACGTGCATACTTAGTACATTGTTTTACATTGCATTTTGTTGCATATGCTCATCCAGCATATGAACACATTATACTACATTTTGAACCGTTGTAACCATTTGACTATGTAAACCGTCGTAACCATTTGATTATATGAACCATTTGTAACTGTTGAACCGTGTGAACCGTTTGTAACTATTGAACCGTGTGAACCATTTGTATCTGTTGACATGATTTACATTTGACAAAAGATATTTGACTATACATAAACATTTCTACAATTGTTAAACATTACATCTTGGTGGTTTGGTTTGAGTAAGTGATCTAAGTAACGAGACGTGTGTAATATGATACAAGCATGGTGGATACGCCGCTGGTACTTCCTATATATAAGTGTTTGTATGGTATCACATATTGTAGCGTTATTTGAATCATTTCAATTTGAGACATATAACATTTTATACAAATAACATACTTTTCACAAGACATTGATTTACAAACAACTTATCTTATACAAACTCATTTTTACATAGTTATTCATTTAACCATACATTATTCTCTTATTTATACATATCATCTGATCTTATCATTTTTTTTCAAATGATTTACAAGACAAAGCAAATTACCAGGTTCATGACTAAACATTTTCTCAAACATAAGTCATGAATTCTGTTTTCACAAAACCTATGTATCTCACAGGCATTTTTATGCTGACGTACCTATTTTCACATGTGTTTTTCAGGAGATGATGCATAGGACTTATCAAGACATACTTAGGCGGACCTGTGCCTTAGTGACTTAAAACGAGACAAGAACTTGTTAATTTATGTTATGTACTCTTTATTTCTTGTTTAAAGACAATGTAACTCGCTTGTTTGATGAATAAAACGAAACTTTAATTTCCCTGGTTGTGAAACATTAATTCTGTTACAACACTCCCCGACGTTTCCGCCACGTTTCGTTGTCTCACGTGGTCGGGGTGTGACACTCGCTTGTATGCACGACATGAGTTTGAGATCCTTCGAAAGCGTCTCGCCATAGACACACAATTTATCACCATTAGTGAGAGAGAAACGAATCATTTTATCGAAGCAAACAATTTCAGCACGATTTTCGCAAAGAAAATCCATGCTTACTATGATATCAAAACTACCAAGCTGCATCGGAATAAGATCGTTAGGGAAGACGTGATTGTTAAGCTCAAGAGTACAATCACGTAGAACAGAATTAACAGTGATGGTTCTTCCAGTGGCAACTTCAACGTCGAACGTTGTGGGGGAGATGAGCGCGTTTACATTTTAGGAGCTTCTCGAATTCAAACGATACAAAACAGTTATCTGCACCAGTATCAAACAAACACGATGTCGCACCCTGACTTTTGCGGAAGCGTGGTTATTTGGTGCGACTTCTTAATACCATAGCAATCAATCATAACAATGCTATATGATAAAAAAAACACGAGATGTTTATCCATTAATAAAGTTTAGAAACTGCCACAATACCATTGTTTAAAAAAAAACATCAATACCAAATTAAGTTACAACCCATGACGTGTTTAAACGAGTTCACAAAGACTTAACAAAAGTACTTAAATAAAACCTGAGTTTAGAGACGTGTATCCCGTCCAGGATTAGGATACACCCCCTAAGCTCGACAACCATGGATAACATCTTTTATCTAAGTGCAGCTTGAAAACATATGCATACCCTTGCCAGATCCACTAGTTCCCTGAAATACATGTAGTTTAAAAATATCAACAAAAAGTTGAGCGAGTTCATGTGTTCGTGAGTATGTATAAAACCTTTAAAGTTTGTCTTGTATGTATAAATGTCCTTGGTATGTAGCAATAAGGAAAAAGAGATCACCAGTGGGTTGCAAAGCCAATGGTATGTGTGAAAAGGTGCAGAAAGACTCAAACCTAGCAAATTTGTCTTCGGGATGAAGACATAGTCACCACTATGGGCCGCCCTGGCCTCATGGGTGTGGGCTTGCTACACCCAAATAGATCTATCACTCATGTCCCTTGGTCCTACAACGAGGATTAATGGCCTTTAAGTGTTGTGCCCACCCTTCACATGATCTAGTAGTAAACCCTCCTTAGGCTAACCATACCATGTATAAAAATGTCTGTAATAATTGTAACATGTATTCCACCCCCGAATACAAAACTGAAAACAGTTAAAAGAAAAGGGGGACATGAACTCACAGTATTGCGTCCTCTGCTCGTAACTCAAACTCTGTCAGCTACACGACTACCTACAGTGTACTAACGTCTATTAGACGAACGGGTTGTGCCTTTGCTTAGTATTAATGTTTTGAGTTACGTTTCTTATATTATTCCAAGTTATAATTCCTTGTCAAAATAATTAATATTTCAACTTAAATTATATTTGGTTTTGGAATAATTGTTTAGATAGTATTAATGTTTTAAGTTACGTTTCTTATATTATTCTGTATTAATACTTCTCAAGTATTTAACTTTCGTATTTCCTTCCCAAGGATGGGGTATCTTATACATGTATACTTGTATTATTGTACTTATAATTTCCGAAACAATATATTCCCAAGTCTCACTTTAGAAAATACATTTATAAACTCATCTTGTCCAAAATAATGTATTGTCCCGAAAATATATATTTTTCCCAAAAATCATATATCTTCTAACTATACTAGGAAAATATATTTTTATTTCCCAAAAATAATGTGACAACCCTCAAAATCCCATGTATTCCGTACAAATTATTAATGATAATTAAAGTGTCTGACGACTGTGTGGAACTACTTAACTGCTTTCTGATATCTGTGTTATGCTTACACGTATTTGTTAATATGCTAAGGAATATGCTAAGGAATATGCTAAGGAATATGCTAGGAATATGCTAGGAATATGCTAGGAATATGCTAAGGAATATGCTAGGAATATGCTAGGAATATGCTAAGGAATATGCTAGGAATATGCTAGGAATATGTTAAGGAATATATGCTAGGAATATGCTAGGAATATGCTAAGGAATATGCTAGGAATATGCTAGGAATATGCTAGGAATATGCTAGGAATATGCTAGGAATATGCTTGGAATATGCTAGGAATATGCTATATGGAAGATCTTATAAATACCACCATTCCACCAAGCTCTCTCTTCTCTCCCTCTCCTTTCCCTTGTTCGGCAGCCACCTTCCACCATACTACCACCATCATCAAGCTCTTTTTCAATCATTCCTCATACATACAAAGGTGTAAGAGGTCCAACAACGAAGCTCGGTGCTCTCGGAAGTGGAAGGACCTCCTCCATTCGCTATTAACCACCACATTTCTTCACTCGAACTTCCCTAGCCTTGAGCTAGTGGTAAGAACTTAGATCCGTTCATTCTTTATGTTATTTTAGTGGTTAATAGATGTTAGAATGATAAAAAGTTAAGAAACTTTAAAGCTCATGAACAAGTCTTGAACATAATGTGTTAAGGTGTGGATAAAGAGAAGTTATGTGTGTAAATCATGTAGATCTTGTGTTATTATGATTATTGGTTGATTATTTGATGATTTGCTGATTAATATTAATATGTGATGTTGTTGCGGTCACTAAACTTGTTAACGGAATCATTCGAACACGATTTAGAAGGATAAACATTGAAAATCAGAATCTGTCCTGGTTTTATAGCCAACTTCAGTTGGCTATAAACAGGTCTTAAACTTAACGAAAAACCAATATTTTGAATCTAAAATATGTTATTATGAAATACGGTTCTAATGGCACTGGAATCGTAATTTTTAGACTCCGTTTACTATTTTTAAAGTGTTAAATTGTAACAGCAACTTAAGCTGAATTTTGACAGCAATAAATGGGTGTCATACTTTCAGTCATAACCTGAGTTTTGTGATGAATCGGACCATGAAATTTGTACAGTAGATGAAAACCGATGTATTTGTAATTACCCCACTGGAATTTCGCAAATCGTACTTACGATGAATTTTTAATAAATTGTTTCGTGGACTGAGGTCAGAAATACATAAATCTGAGTTCAGTCCCGAATATGAATTTTTATAAAATATGGGTAATGAACCGGACCCCGATATTTTTACACAATAAAATATGGAATGTTTATGACATTCTATAAAAATTTGGGAATTTTTGGAATAATCTAACTATTTTATTTAAATGTCCGAAAACAGCCGGTTTTGAGTATTAATGCTGAATTGACATAAGTTGTGACTTGCGTGTCTAAATGTCGAGTATGCTATCTGTGAATGATTTAATGTTGATGCACAAGAATGTCTGTAGACTGCATCTTCATCAAGTCTTAAATCAAGAAAGTCAAGATTGGATCTTATATGTCAAATTAGGGTTTAGTTTAAAGGGTTCCGTTTGAAATTAGAGGGTTCCGTTTGAAACCCGTAGTTTGAATTAGGGTTCCGTTTGAAACATAGGGTTCTGTTTGAGTTTATCGTTTGAACATAGGGTTCCGTTTGAGATCTGTCGTTTGAACCTTTATGTTAAGTTTCAAACGGAAGGGTCTTGTATCTATATATATGTTAGTCATATTTCAAACGGTGGAACGGTACGGAACAGTAGGAGGTCATTGTGTGTATCACGTAGTGCTGCCGGATTTTCATCAGATCTTATTGTAAAAGCACGTTTATTAATCAGAAAAGAAGAGTTAAAAGGATTAGAGCTATTTTGACGTTATGTGCATTGATTCCGCCTTTACACATGATGTTGAACTACCTTAACTGACTTTTAGGGTCACGTACACGATCCAACAAGTGGTATCAGAGCTCAGGACGAGGAGTTCATACTAAATACAGCTTGAAATCATCGGATTATCTCACTTCTACCTTTCTTTTCTGATTTTAACAAGTTCTCGCGGTTAAAATGGCTTGAAACGATCACATATCAAACTAAATTGACTATTAACTAATCCTTGAAAGTTTGAAATCAAAAGTCGACCTAAAACTGTTCAAAATCATTCTTATCGTTTGAAATATTCGCGAATTAATGACGTCATCGTTTGAAAATTGACTATATCGTTTGAAAACAGCTGTCGTTTGAACTGTCGTTTGAAATAGTTATCGTTTGAACAGTTTGTCGTTTGAGGTGCTCGTTTGAAAACTGTTTATCGTTTGAAATGTGTATCGTTTGAAACTAGTTGATCGTTTGAAGTTTATTGTTTGAGTTGGTCGTTTGAAATTCATGTCGTTTGAAAGTATTGATTCAAACGGAACAGTCCATCGTTTGAATCTTTGTCGTTTGAAATCATCTGTCGTTTGAAAACATATTCTTGTCGTTTGAAACCATTGATTTTTCAAACGAAACAGACCATTCCGTTTGAACAAGTGTCGTTTGAATCTGATAATTTCCAAAACAAAATTTTTCTAAGTGTTGTTTGATTTTACAGGTACATTCACAATGGATGATATTTTCTTAAACCCATTTAGCGACATGTACGCGTTCGCTGGAGATTTCGGAAACAAAGATGCTTCATCAAGCAATGTGAATGAGAATCCACCAAAAGAGAAGAAAAAGGAAGCTTGGGAATCGGAAAGCGCTTTCGGAACGTTCAATAAACCTCCAAAGCTAATGGCTATTGAGGAGTACAGTCGTTGGTCCAGAAAATTTGAAGATTGGATGATGGCATTCGCGTTTCCAAGCTGGAAAAGTCTGAAGAATGGTTATGACCAAGGAAACAAGAATGGGGAAGTTTTAACAGGATCTGATGAGATTGATTCATTCGTAGCCGAACAAAAGTGTGTGGCGTTGTTGTTTCAGTCTGTTAGGGAGGATATCATCTCATTGATAGACTATACAAACGCTAAAGACCTCTGGGCAAAGTTAAAACAAAAATGTTTAGGAAGTACTGAAATCGTAAAAAACAAAAAGAAACTTCTTAGGAAAGAGTTTGATATGTTTGGTTGTCTTAAAAATGAATCAGTGTGTAAAATGATAGAAAGGTTCGGTCATCTGAAGCTGGAATTAGCAAGACATGATATCAAGTATTCTGATGATGAGCAAGTAGACAAGTTGTTCGATTCGTTGCCAGACGAGATGGAGTGGAGATATTATGCTCTCATGCTTAAGAACACTATTCCTTCTGAATTGTTGAAACCAGATTTGGTGATTGAGAAACTTGAGAGTCATGAGCTGGAGTTGAAGAAGACGTACAAAGTTAATCATTCATCTTATCAACAGAATTTGGATCTATACTATCCAAAAAGCATGATGCCGAAAGCTACTTCACCAAAGACTGCATTTTCTGCTGAAAATGTGTCGACAGCCGGCAAAGAAAGTCAAAGTGGTCAAAGCAGTGGAAGTCACAGTGGTTTTCACAGTGGATTGTCATCTTCTGGAAATGCTGATGCAAAGAATCGTTTTCAATGCAATATTGCAATAGACTTGAAAAATGCTCAAAATTTTGACGAAGAGTCGGCAAAGCAGCAAATGATCTTTCTAGCATCGGTGTTGGAATCGTATGAAGGATTGGTAGCTGGGAAGATTGGCAATACAAATCTGACGAAAGAAGATTACGATCAGATTGATCCGGAGGAAATGGAACTGATCGATATTCGTTGGGCTATGGCAAGTGCTGTTCGTCGTGCACAAAGATTCATGGAAATTACTGGAAGAAAAACAATTGGTGGTGCTTCTACTAAGCTGGGGTTCGATAAATCCAAAGTGACATGCTTCAAGTGTAAGCAGAAGGGTCATTTCAAAATAGAATGCCGAAATGCTTATGTTGATGAGTCGGAGAATCCTTTCAGAGATGATTATTACAAGAAGGCGATTTATCACCAGAATAAATCCGAGCCGCCTAGATTGAAGCAGGTTGAAGACAACAGAGAGAAATCTAGAGCTCTTGCAGTGATTTAAGATGATGAGGGATATGATTGGAGTCAAGAGGTTCTACCAGAAGAAGATGCGGTTGGTTACGCATTCATGGCGAAAAATGAACCTATTCCATGGAAAGATGAGAGAACTGAAGAGCAGAAGTATAAATACAGAAAGATGATTTCGGAAAACAAAATTACTAGACTTTCTAGAATTTATTTGGACGCAAAAAGAGCAAAAAGATGGGATCCAGACAGAGAGTGTTATCTTGATGAGTATGGAAATATTGCAGTTGATCACAAAACTCTTGATCTGGAAGTCTTAATCAAGGAAATGAAAGAAAATGATGAGTATTGGCAACACAAATGGTGGGGAACTCCAACTTCGAAAATGATTGAAGAGGAGAAAGAGGAGAAAGAGAGAAAGGAGAAAGAAGAAATAGAAGGAAAAGAATCCAAGAAGATTGATACTGGAGTTATCGATACTACGCAGGAGTTGAATGCAGAGAATCTGGGAAAAATGGCTGACAAAGTGCTAGCTGCCAAAGCACTTGAGGAAGACTCTAACTCCGTGTCTGAGTCAAAAAGCCAGGTCAGTTCAGATGTGTCAACAAGTGCGTCAGGTAAAAAGATCGAAGGAAATGCTGATTGCAAAAATTGCAACAAAGAGTGCAAATTTTGTAATACTGTCACGTATCTCAACGGTGAGAAAATTAAAGATCTGACAGCTAAGGTCAGAAACGTTGAGAATCAGATTCTTGGTCGTGACAAAACAGTTAAAGCTTCAACTGAACGGATAAGAGAATTAACTGCTCAAATTGAAACTGATAAAATTGATCATGACAAAATTAAACAAGAAAATGAAAAGTTGATTCTTGAAAACCGTCAGATTTCTGAAAAATTTGAAAAACTCAAAAGCACAATGAAAGATTGTGATGATCGAAATGGTAAAACTTTTAAAGAAAATGAACATTTAAAAGCAGTGCTTAGAGTTAAAGAAGAATCAATCAATAAACAACTGGATGAAATCGCTAAATTGAAACTTAAAGTTCAAGAGGCTGTTATCGAAAACGAGCGAATCCAGTTGAAGCTTAACAGTTACAGCTCCGCAAGCTTTGTTTTGCAACATATCATTCCCAAACCGGGCGAAGATGTGTATTCTGATGGAACTGGGGTGGGTTTTCATCAAGTACCACCACCTGTTCTTCATAATTACACTAAAAAGCAGTCTGGATTGGTTGAAATTGAGGAAGAAAAAGAAGTTAAACTTCCGGAGAACATTGATGTTACTTTTTCTACATCATCTGATGATAGTGTTCAGACAGAGATTGTTAAGAGCACAGCTGAAAGTGTTTTGAATAGTGATTCAGCTGAAGATGATGGGTGTTTCTTGGACAAATACATTCAGAAATCAAAGTCCAAAAACAACTTAAGTGATGAACCGGGTCTTGTGATGTACAAGATGGCTGGATCTGATAAGTTGTATTCGGATTCTGAGTTTCCAATTGAGAATGTTAATGTGAAAAAGTTGACGAATGTTTTCAAATTGGTTGAAGTTGAGTTGTCAGAAGTGAACAGTTTGTGTCAAACAAAAAGGCAAATGAATTTTGAGAAAGATAAAGCTTATTACAAAAGGCCTGTTGTTCCACCACGTTTTTATAATAACAATCGAAACAATTGGTCGGGTGGTTATCGGGGTGGTAATAGTTATCAGAAAAAGAGTTTTCAAAACAAAAGGTTTGCTGAAAAGAAGGTGTTTGTGAACAGTTCAAGTTCACGTTCTGATGAAGAGAATGAATTTTTTTCAAAATCAAATAAAGAGTTCTTTGAGAAAAGAGCTTCACATTATCAGTCTGAAGGCAAAAGTCTAGGTGTTGATACTCGTACATGTTTTAGATGTAATCAAGTGGGTCACATTGCACGAAAGTGTACCAATGTGAAGCCTAAGACTGAAAATGTGAAGTTTCAACAGAAGAAAGTTGATGTGAAGGGTAAAGCACCAATCATTGTTGAGAAAAAGCATATGAAAAATGACAACATCAAAGTGAAAAATGAACCTGTAAAGAAAATGGTAACTAAAAATGACAAGTTTTATAAACAGGTTGCATTATCTCAACAAGTTTGGAAACCAAAAACTGAAATGAAAATTTCAACTTCTGAAGTGAAAAAGGCTGAAGAATCAATTTCGGTTGATTATGATGCAAATTTTCCACCTTTGAAGGCTGAAAATTTCAAAATTCAAGTTGCTAGAGTCAAGGTTACACCTAAGGCTGATGAGGCCTGGGTGGACACCATGTTCGAATAAGCAGTTTGAATTGCCGGAGCTTCCTGGATCGCGAAGCATGAATCGGCATCTTTATTGAAATGTTTTAAAATCAAATTTTGTTATATTCAAATTTTGTTATATGCAGGATCTTCCAAGAGCCATTTCAAGATGGATCATGGATAGTGGCGCATCTCGACATATGACAGGAAAAACTGCATTACTATATGATGTGAAAAATATTAATGGTGGTTATGTGGGATTTGCTGGTCATGAAGGTGGTAGAATTGTTGGTGAAGGAACGTTATCCAATGGGATTGTGACGTTTGAGAGAGTTAACTACATCACTGAGCTGGAGAACAATCTGCTTAGTATCTCGCAGATTTGTGACAATCAGTATACTACTCACTTCACTGATAAAGAATGTTTGATTTTGAAACCTGGTTTTGTTATCCCTGAAGAATGGATTATTATGAGGGCACCTAGAGTGAATGATTTATATGTGTTAGATATGTCTGTAGCAACTACAACTACTGGTCAAGCACATTGTTTTGTGTCTAGAGCAACTGAGAAAGAATCAAGACTGTGGCACCGAAAGATGGGGCATATTCACCTAAGGAAGATGAATCACTTGGTGCACAATGATTTGGTATTGGGAGTTCATATCAAAGGTTTTCATCTGGAAGGGGAGTGCATTAGCTGCCTCAAAGGCAAGCAGAAGAAAAAGTCACACCCTACAAAACAAGTCAATTCAGTTTCGAGACCTCTGGAGAGACTTCACATGGATTTGTTTGGTCCTGTGAATGTCAAAAGTATTACAGGAGATTACTATTGTTTGGTCGTTACTGATGATTATTCCAGATTTTCGTGGGTTTCTTTCTTGAAGACGAAAGATGAAACATTTGACAGTTTGATGAATCTGTTCAGGAAAATTGAGAATTTGTACCAAAGACGTATCAAGAGAATTCGAAGTGACAATGGTACTGAATTCAAGAACAGCAAGATGGAAGAATTTTGTGATGAAAGAGGTATTTTGCATGAGTTTAGTGCTCCGTACACTCCGCAGCAGAATGGAGTCGCAGAACGCAAAAATCGGACGCTAATCGAGACGGCTAGAACTATGCTCGCAGATTCAAAGTTACCGATTAATTTTTGGGCTGAAGCTGTTTCCGCCGCATGCTATACGCTTAACAGGGTTCTCACTGTCAAGAAGTTCAACAAAACATGCTTTGAGCTAATCAATAATCGCAAACCGAATTTGAAGTATCTAGAACCGTTCGGGTCACCCTGTACGGTTATAGAGCCTTTTGGAAAGTTTGGTCCGAAGTGCATTGAGGGTATATTTGTTGGTTATGCAAATCCATTGCGACGTGTCTTCGTTCCAAGTGAGAAGCGGATTATTGAAGCTGCAAATGTTGAATGTCAAGGTTATACTATGCCGCCGCAGAATCCTGGTGATTCATGGCGTTATCATTATGACAAACTTTGGGATTCGTTTGACATGAGAGAAGAATCAGAGGATGATGAAGATTTCTTTGATGAGTAGGATATTTTGCGTGAATATGAGTCACAGTTAAGGTTCCCAGCTGAGTATTCGAGGAGATCACGGGAAACTTCAAATGAAGATGAAGCAGGTCCAAGTAATGCTGGTGAACATGATGATGTCCAACAGAATGAAGTTGCTCAGGATAATCAGTCGGCTCAGAATGATAATCTAGAAGCTGAAAATATGCCAGTCTTTGATCATGGTGATTCAGATTCTGAGGGGGAGCAAATTCAGATTTCAAGTCAAACAAACCAAGTTGGTGAACAAGATGCAGAGCAGAATGTTACTAATCTGGAGGGAAATGTAGATGTTCCAAGCGAAGTGATGCCGCGAACTTTTTCATATCATCCAGAGGAGTTGATCATAGGAGAATTGCAGAAAGGCGTTCGCACTCGAAATCAGATTGATAAAGGGCTTACATGTTTTTATACAAAAGTTGCTCCTTTGCAAACTGAATTCTCATTAAGTTGTTTTATCTCGCAGGTTGAGCCAAGAACTTACAAAGAGGCGCTTACTGAAGACTCTTGGGTCAATGCAATGCAGGAGGAACTTAGTCAATTCGAGAAATTGGGAGTGTGGAAGTTAGTTGATTTGCCGGATGGTCATAGGAAAATTAACACCAAGTGGGTGTTCAAATGAAAGAGGGACGATAGAGGAGTTGTCGTAAGGAACAAAGCTCGACTCGTTGTTCAGGGATTTAGTCAACAGGAGGGAATTGATTTTACCGAAGTCTATGCTCCTGTAGCACGACTAGAGGCTATCAGAATTTTCCTAGCATTTGCATCTTGGAAGAACTTCAAAGTTTATCAGTTAGATGTTAAATCGTCGTTTCTTTATGGGAAGGTCAAAGAGGGGGTTTATGTCGGTCAGCCACCGGGCTTTACCGATCCAATCCACAAAAAACAAGGTCTACTTATTGGACAAAGTGCTGTATGGTTTACATCAGGCCCCGAGAGCTTGGTACGAGACTTTGTCTCAACACCTACTAGCCAACAAGTTCATTCGTGGAAAAGTGGATGCCACTCTCTTCACTAACGAGGTCGATGGTCATTTTCTGATAGTTCAGATTTATGTGGACGATATAATCTTTGGGTCGACAAATGAAAATCTATGCAAAGATTTTGAATCAGTAATGAAGCAGAAGTTTGAAATGTCATCAATGGGGGAGATGAAATTCTTTCTGGGATTACAAGTTGAACAACTTCCTGAGGGAATTTTCATTCATCAGTCAAAGTACGTTCATGATATCTTGGAGAAATTCGGGATGTCAGGTTCTACTCCAGCTGCTACCCCACTTGCAACAAATCATGGGATTCACCCAGATCTCACCGGAGACAGGGCTGATGAAACGTTTTACTGATCCATGATAGGTTCATTAATGTACCTAACTGCTTCACGTCCTGATATTATGTACCTAACGTGCCTCGCAGCAAGATTTCAGTCTAACCCGAGAGCATCGCATATGATCATTGTGAAGAGGATATTGCACTACTTGAAAGGAACTCCTTCATTGGGGTTGTGGTATCCTAGGAAAGGCGACTTTACGCTCGAAGGGTATTCCGATTCGGATTTCGGATGCTGCAAAGTTAATTCAAAATCAACAACTGCAGGATGCCAGTTCTTTGGTCCTAGATTGGTTACCTGGCAGTGTAAGAAACAAACGTCTGTGGCGTTATCTACCTGTGAAGCGGAGTATGTTTCTGCTAGCAGTTGCTGCTCTCAGATCTTGTGGATACAGCAACAGATGCGCGACTACGGTTTGCAGTTTCTTAACACACCTCTTTTTGTTGATAATGAGGCCGCAATAAATATAACTAAAAATCCAGTACATCACGCTAAAACTAAACACATAGAAATTCGTCATCACTTTATTCGTGATTGCTTTGAGAAAAAGTTGATACGAATTGAGAAAATCCACACTGACGAACAGAAAGCTGATTTACATACCAAAGCTTTTGATAAAAATCGGTTTAAATATTTGTTAAAACTGAATGGTATGAAGCTTCTGTCGGTGTCGGATGGTATAATTGGCGTTGATGAGAGTACTGTTGCGGATGAAGACGAGAAACAATCTGCAATGGTTTGTCGAATTTTTACTTGTTTTGGTATTTAGGGGGAGTAGATGTTTGTACATAGTTTATTTTCAGAAAATACAAAAACAGTAAAAAATGCAAAAATACAAAAACATGATAAAATCTGAAAAAGAGCTTGTGTATATAGGGAAAATGATAGTACATCAGCTAGACGATTACAGTATGCTAAAGATTTGTAAAGTATAAAAGAGTTAAACAATCTTACTGATGATGTGTCGATAGGTTTTCACACATTTAGTAGATTTATTCGGGATATAAACCTAAATTCAAACTTGTGAATTCGTGGGGAACACTACTTGGATATATAGGTAACCCCTGAAATCTCGTTTGAAAGGTCTCTTAATCTGATATACTAGGTCTTTATACTCTATGATGTCTGGGGTATTATTCCGGGACTTCTGCTGAACGGTGGTTCTGACCTAGTCCCTGGCTAATACTTGCTGCAATGCTTGAAACACAGCATTAAACCCTCAGCATGCTGAAACAATAAAATTGATAAATGCTGCTGTTGTAAGCAAAAAGATCCTCTAAAGGGGACACACCGAAAAGTCGAAGCTGATATCTCTCTGCGTATACGGAAGTATCGATCTGAGATCCCTTGGCCCTCGCATACCTAATTTATATACAGATATCATTGTAGTATTCTCACCTGTAAGACTGATTATTGAGATTCTGGATACGGGAGTATATTCAAGAGGTGGTACACATGAATGAGCTAAGTTCTTAATTCATCTAAATCGTATCCTGAGTAAATTGAAATTTGTGTGGGAATTTAAGATGGATCAGTATATCGACAATCGAGGTGAATTGTTTAAATCTGAGTATGTAATGTAGCTTAACGGTACTTGTAATTTGTCTAAAAAGCTGATATGATTCCCTGACACGCTCGCCAAAAATATGTTTGTAAATAGTTTACTTTGTTTACTTTCTGAAATTTAAGTTTTCTGTATTTCATTTCTTAGTTTAGAACACTTTGATAAAATCCAAAAAGATTTTATTTCTGCTTTATTTTCCGACAAACCAAAGTGGAGAGTTGATTGTTGGATTCTCAGATGTTTGAAGCAGTTGCAGGAGATTCTGGACTGAAGAATGAGGAGAGCTTACTTTGAAGAAGTTTGAATTGTTTGAAATGATAAAAACAAGTTCATTAACTTGATACTTGTTATTTTTCAGAAAATGTTTGAAATTGTTGTTTTAAAATCAGTATTGTTTCGTTAAAAGATCAACCAAGGTCATTAATTTGGACTTGGTAGATTAATCAAGTGATCAGGGTCATTAACTTGGACCTGAATACTTGAGTGGATTTCTAAATCTGATTGAATTTGTGTTTTTATGTTTGAAAGATAGAATTGTAATGTTTGTTGGTTGAGTAACAGATTTGCTCTTCATTATTTCCAATGGAAGCAAATTGTCAGAGCTTGAACCAGATATCTCAGATTCAGCATATTGAGAGGGGGAGTCTGTGAAAGGGGGAGTCTGGATCAACAGTATATGGGAATGTGAAGATAGAGTGTTTATGATGAAAAGTCAGAGTGGAAGAAAAGACTAAGACTGAAGACTCAGGAGCTGAAGACTACGTCAACATCCAAGGGGGAGTGTGTTGATGCACAAGAATGTCTGTAGACTGCATCTTCATCAAGTCTTAAATCAAGAAAGTCAAGATTGGATCTTATATGTCAAATTAGGGTTTAGTTTAAAGGGTTCCGTTTGAAATTAGAGGGTTCCGTTTGAAACCGTAGTTTGAATTAGGGTTCCGTTTGAAACATAGGGTTCTGTTGGAGTTTATCGTTTGAACATAGGGTTCCGTTTGAGATTTGTCGTTTGAACCTTTATGTTAAGTTTCAAACGGAAGGGTCTTGTATCTATATATAGGGATATGTTAGTCATATTTCAAACGGTGGAACGGTACGGAACAGTAGGAGGTCATTGTGTGTATCACGTAGTGCTGCCGGATTTTCATCAGATCTTATTGTAAAAGCACGTTTATTAATCAGAAAAGAAGAGTTAAAAGGATTAGAGCTGTTTTGACGTTATGTGCATTGATTCCGCCTTTACACATGATGTTGAACTACCTTAACTGACTTTTAGGGTCACGTACACGATCCAACATTTAACATGTTATATATGTTATGTGCATTATCGTATGTTTGATTTTGAGTGGGGAATGGACGGGAAACTTAGATGGGCATAAACCGTTACAGTGATGCATGTTGTGTGATAGATAGGTGTAGGAACTTTGTGTTCTATTTGAAAGCCACTAAATGACTAACTGGTAAATCATACTAGGACGTGATTGACCGACCTTGACTGTTAGCTATATTGAGAATTTAACCGAGCAAACCGAGGTGAGTTCACACTTTCTACAAGGCATGGGATTCCCGGTGGTTTGGGAATGGGTTAAAGAATTTTAAAACTAAATCTACATATCCTCCTTGGGTAGGATATGTACGGCCATCCTCCATAGATATGATGCCATTATAAATCCTACGAATTCTCCTGGTGCAGAATACGTACGTTCGTCCTCCTGGTGCAGGACAACAACCTTAAAACTAGCTAGACAAAACTCTATCATGAAGTCCCTCAATTTATATCGACTTAATCGCCGAGGCCAATGGCGAGCGGGTCATTAGTTAATAGCGCTATTAGGTTTAACAAACCTCACACCGTGCCAGTCGGACGGGCGTGTACTAATGGACTATGGCAGATTGTCAGTGATGATAGACACTGATATAGGGCACAACTTATTTGCGTAGCAGTCGATATCACACCGTCTAGTAGTTCAAACGGGGAAAACCCCCACTGATCATGGTTATGGATTGGGTAAAGAAAAATGGAAATGGTTAAACATACTTTCAACTACGGGGTAACCCCCACGGCAAATAAGCCAACGAAAGTCAAACCACGTTTTTCAGAAACAACTTAAAACTAAACAACCAAACGTGAACTCACTCAACTTTGTTGTTGACTCGTTGTTACATGCCTTACAGGTCGCTAAATGCTTGGAGCTTGCACGGGGAAGGAGTCGTTGTGGTGTACGGACTGTTATGTTCCGTGCTTAATATTTAAATCCTTATGAACTTACTAAACTTACATTTTGAAACTTTAACCTATGAACTAGGGACTTATGCTTTTGAACTCACGTTTATGCTTCCGCTGTTTAAACCAAACAAGGTTAACTAGCTTTGGTCACCAATCGTATTATGTTTGGTTTTATTTACTTAATTGAGTTGTTCAATATGATTGGTGGCTCGATCCTGGTCATGTCACGCCTCCAAGCGGTGATACCCCGCATGGTGGATTTTGGGGGTGTGACAGATTGGTATCAGAGCCATTGGTTATAGTGAACTTGGTTTTAGAAAGGGAAAAGTTTTTGATAAAACCAGACTATAACCAGTACAGTGCTCAACGATCCACAACGACGCTTCGCTCCACGTGCAAGACTCAACACACTAGGTGGTATGATTTAAGTTTATATTTCTTACTTGCTAGATTACTTTTGTCCGGTGTGGTGTTTATGGTGTGTTTATTTAGGGTAGTAGCATGTTGTCTATTAGCCCTACTGCATTCTTTATGATATGCAATTGTTTACTTGAAATTTGACAAATGGTGGTCAAATTCTATTCTAATTTCTCGTCACCCCTCTACGACAACTGTTTATGCATTCTATCTATTTACACGCTTAACTTGACATGACGTCACCATCTGACCCTCTGTGCATTCGGCTTGTACGTCAACATTCACGAAGACCCGACCTGGCTCAAACGAACTTGGGTTTTGGAGAACTATACCCACGCATCCCCGTTGACGGACCTCATCATCTCCACTGGTTGTCGTTACCAGAAACGAAGCAGCCACAGTTACGCGCGTTCGTCGCTTTGCAACTCGCAACTCTACCAACCAAACTCTATTTTGGACAAGTAATATACTTCCGTGAATCGTGATGCAACGAACTTCCCTTTTTGTGTCATGCCGCCACACCTCACTACTAGAATTGCTTCTAAGCGACGTACTACTTGGTTGAATTCTTCTGTTATTGGTGGACCCCTGTTTTCGCTCGATTCTTCGCATAAACCTCATTAACTCCCTGTTTCTTCGATTGGCAACTGATTTAACGAAACGCCAACAACCACACCACTATTTCCACCGATCACAAGTTTACCCCCATTACCTTATTGGGTGGTTAATGCTTCTTCTACTTGATTTACCCCCTTCGTAAACCCAACCTAGCGAATGGATGCCCTTACTGATGAGATAGTCTTCAGAACGTTCGGGAGCGGAGATATGGATCACTCAACCTACAGGCGAACACGATAATCTATAAGCTTACCTGATCCACCTTACACTATAAGAAATCGTATTATTCCATGACAGTCTTCTTAAATACGCAGAATCTTTATACTAGCTTTTGTACCGACGCATGATTATTGGTTTATGTTATGTCTAATTTCTACCATTTGCTTAGACCAAACCGTCATTCTCTTACCACAGTGACATTTCGCTCTCGCTCCACCATGCAAAGACACTGAAATGAACACCCTCTAGCATAGAAAGTTTGGAAGGCTCGACTCTCAATCCTCGGTGATCACTCCTTGAAATCTTCAGAGTGATGCAAAGAACGATCCCAACGCAGTAATGGGTAAGTTCCTTCTGGACGACTTCTTTGTTACTGTTTTGTTTGATTCGGATGCCGATACTAGTTATGTGTCCTTAAAAGTTAGCCAAATGCTTAAGCGCACTCCAACACTTTTGAACACCAAGCACGCGGTAGAACTAGCAAATGGTAAAAGTCTTGAAGCCACACACGTAGTTAAAGGTTGTAACCTCGTCTTAGCTGGTCAGACTTTCCCTATCGACCTTATTCCTATCACGCTTGGTAGTTTCGACGTCGTTATTGGGATGGATTGGCTATCTCATCATCAAGCGGAGATTGTTTGCAAGGAGAAAATCGTCCGCATTCCTCGTTCTGGTGAAGAACCTCTCATGATTCGCGGCGACAAGAGTGGTGCTGTCGAAGGCATCATCTCTTTCCTTAAGGCCCAGAAGTGTTTGCGAAAGGGCCACACTGCCATTCTAGCACTCGTTACTGACACATCAACGGAAGAGAAGAAAGTTGAAGACATCCCTATTGTGCGCGATTTTCCCGAGGTATTTCCTGAGGAATTACCTGGTCTTCCGCCTCATCGCCAAGTTGAGTTTCAAATTGAGCTAGCTCCTGGAGCAGCGCCAGTAGCTCGAGCACCATATCGTCTAGCTCCATCAGAACTCGAAGAACTGTCCACACAACTACAAGAACTCTTGGAAAAGGGTTTTATACGTCCTAGCTCTTCGCCCTGGGGAGCTCCAGTACTATTCGTGAAGAAGAAAGACGGTACTTTCAGAATGTGTATTGACTATCGCGAGCTCAACAAGGTGACTGTGAAGAATCGTTATCCTCTTCCACGTATTGACAACTTATTCGACCAGTTGCAAGGGTCGAGCTATTACTCCAAGATTGATTTGAGATCGGGATACCATCAGCTGAGAGTCCGAGATGAGGAGGTCTCCAAAACAGCATTCAGAACTCGTTACGGCCATTACGAGTTTCTGGTTATGCCATTCGGGCTGACGAATGCACCAGCGGTCTTCATGGATCTCATGAACCGAGTGTGCAAGCCTTACCTGGATAAGTTCGTTATTGTGTTCATCGACGATATCCTGATCTATTCTAAGAGTCAGGAGGAACACGAGCAGCATCTACGACTTATGCTGGAACTTCTTCGAAAAGAGCAGTTGTATGCCAAGTTTTCGAAATGTGACTTCTGGCTTCGCGAAGTCCACTTTCTAGGCCACGTGGTAAACAAGGATGGAATTCATGTGGATCCATCTAAGGTGGAATCGATCAGGAACTGGCCTGCACCCCGAACACCAACAGAGATCCTCCAATTCTTGGGTTTGGCAGGATACTACAGAAGGTTTATCAAAGATTTCTCCAAGATTGCGCAACCTCTCACTTCACTGACTCAGAAGGGTGTCATCTACCATTGGGGTGATACACAAGAATCCGCTTTTCAACACCTAAAGGATAGACTTTGTAGCGCACCTATCCTCTCATTGCCTGAAGGCACAGATGATTTTGTATTTTATTGCGACGCTTCCATCCAAGGACTTGGTTGCGTATTGATGCAATGTGACAAGGTCATTGCCTACGCATCGCGCCAACTTAAAGTTCACGAAAGAAACTACACTACTCACGATCTCGAGCTGGGAGCAGTTGTATTCACGCTTAAGATATGGAGACATTACCTGTACGGTACCAAGTGCACCATTTACACCGATCACAGGAGTCTCGAGCATATCTTCAAGCAAAAGGAGTTAAACATGCGACAACGCGAATGGTTCGAACTCTTGAACGATTACGAATGCGCGATCAAGTATCATCCGGGCAAGGCCAATGTTGTGGCCGACGCCCTCAGTCGAAAGGATACCATACCTAGGCGTGTACGTGCTTTACAGCTTACCATCCAATCCAACCTCCCCGCCCAGATTCGCAATGCTCAGGTTGAAGCATTGAAAGCAGAGAACATCAGGGCTGAATCCCTAAGAGGATCGAGGCAGCAGCTAGAACAAAAGGAAGACGGCGCTTACTATGTAAACGGGCGCATCTGGGTTCCATTTTATGGAAACTTACGCGAGCTTGTGATGGACGAAGCGCACAAGTCTCGTTATTCGGTACATCCTGGTTCAGACAAGATGTACCACGACCTCAAGACTACGTATTGGTGGCCTGGCATGAAAGCCCACATAGCAACCTACGTCAGCAAGTGCTTGACTTGTGCGAGGGTCAAGTCTGAATATCAGAAACCATCAGGCCTACTTCAACAACCGGAGATCCCAAAATGGAAATGGGAGCAAATTTCCATGGATTTCGTTACTGGCCTGCCCAGATCTCAACGCGGAAACGATACCATTTGGGTGATCGTAGATCGACTAACCAAGTCTGCACATTTTCTGGCTATCAAAGAAACGGACAAGTTCTCTACTCTTGCAGAAATTTACCTAAAGGAAGTGGTATCAAGGCACGGAGTGCCAATCTCTATTATATCTGATCGTGACGCACGTTTTACTTCAGAACTGTGGCAAGTAATGCACAAGTCCTTTGGCTCACGTTTAGATATGAGCACCGCTTATCACCCGCAGACGGATGGGCAATCTGAACGCACCATCCAAACCCTTGAAGACATGCTTAGGGCATGTGTAATCGATTTTGGTAATGGCTGGGAAAAGCACCTCCCGCTAGTGGAGTTTTCATACAATAACAGCTACCACACCAGCATCCAAGCCGCTCCGTTTGAGGCATTGTACGGACGCAAATGCCGATCACCTCTCTGTTGGGCAGAAGTTGGTGACAGCCAAATCACTGGCCCAGAACATGTGGTAGATACCACCGAGAAAATTGCTCAGATACGACAGCGAATGGCGGCAGCTCGTGACCGTCAGAAAAGCTATGCTGATAAGGGAAGAAAACCACTCGAACTCCAGGTTGGGGATCGAGTGCTACTCAAAGTCTCACCTTGGAAAGGTGTAGTCCTCTTTGGCAAACGAGGCAAACTCAATCCGCGTTATGTCGGACCATTCAAAGTCATTGAGAAAATTGGCCAAGTCGCCTACAGGTTGGATCTACCTGAAGAACTCAGCGGAGTTCACAATGTTTTCCATGTGTCGAATCTGAAGAAGTGTCTGTCAGATGAGACCCTCATAGTTCTTCTGAAGGAACTCACTATCGACGACCAGCTCCGATTCGTCGAGGAACCTGTAGAGATTACTGATCGAGATGTCAAGGTCCTCAAGCATACCAGGATACCTCTGGTTCGAGTCCGTTGGAATGCTCGTCGTGGCCCAGAGTATACCTGGGAACGAGAAGACCAGATGAAACTCAAGTATCCCCAACTGTTTAAGAAAAACGCAACCACTACTGAGGCTGAAGCTACTGCAGAATTTCGGGACGAAATTCCAAATCAACGGGGGGATGATGTGACACCCCAGGAAAATCTGGAAAACAACGCAACTTAACTAGCCTCCTCAGTAACCACGCGCTAAATTTCGGGACGAAATTCTCTTAACAGGGGGAGAATGTGACAACCCTCAAAATCCCATGTATTCCGTACAAATTATTAATGATAATTAAAGTGTCTGACGACTGTGTGGAATTACTTAACTGCTTTCTGATATCTGTGTTATGCTTACACGTATTTGTTAATATGCTAAGGAATATGCTAAGGAATATGCTAAGGAATATGCTAGGAATATGCTAGGAATATGCTAGGAATATGCTAAGGAATATGCTAGGAATATGCTAGGAATATGCTAAGGAATATGCTAGGAATATGCTAGGAATATGCTAAGGAATATGCTAGGAATATGCTAAGGAATATGCTAGGAATATGCTAGGAATATGCTAGGAATATGCTTGGAATATGCTAGGAATATGCTATATGGAAGATCTTATAAATACCACCATTCCACCAAGCTCTCTCTTCTCTCCCTCTCCTTTCCCTTGTTCGGCAGCCACCTTCCACCATACTACCACCATCATCAAGCTCTTTTTCAATCATTCCTCATACATACAAAGGAGTAAGAGGTCCAACAACGAAGCTCGGTGCTCTCGGAAGTGGAAGGACCTCCTCCATTCGCTATTAACCACCACATTTCTTCACTCGAACTTCCCTAGCCTTGAGCTAGTGGTAAGAACTTAGATCCGTTCATTCTTTATGTTATTTTAGTGGTTAATAGATGTTAGAATGATAAAAAGTTAAGAAACTTTAAAGCTCATGAACAAGTCTTGAACATAATGTGTTAAGGTGTGGATAAAGAGACGTTATGTGTGTAAATCATGTAGATCTTGTGTTATTATGATTATTGGTTGATTATATGATGATTTTCTGATTAATATTAATATGTGATGTTGTTGCGGTCACTAAACTTGTTAACGAAATCATTCGAACACGATTTAGAAGGATAAACATTGAAAATCAGAATCTGTCCTGGTTTTACAGCCAACTTCAGTTGGCTGTAAACAGGTCTTAAACTTAACGAAAAACCGATATTTTGAATCTAAAATATGTTATTATGAAATACGGTTCTAATGGCACTTGAATCGTAATTTTTGGACTCCGTTTACTATTTTTAAAGTGTTAAATTGTAACAGAAACTTAAGCTGAATTTTGACAGCAATAAATGGGTGTCATACTTTCAGTCATAACCTGAGTTTTGTGATGAATCGGACCATGAAATTTGTACAGTAGATGAAAACCGATGTATTTGTAACTACCCCACTGGAATTTTGCAAATCGGACTTACGATGAATTTTTAATAAATTGTTTCGTGGACTGAGGTCAGAAATACATAAATCTGAGTTCAGTCCCGAATATGAATTTTTATAAAATATGGGTAATGAACCGGACCCCGATATTTTTACACAATAAAATATGGAATGTTTATGACATTCTATAAAAATTTGGGAATTTTTGGAATAATCTAACTATTTTATTTAAATGTCCGAAAACAGCCGGTTTTGAGTATTAATGCTGAATTGACATAAGTTGTGACTTGCGTGTCTAAATGTCGAGTATGCTATCTGTGAATGATTTAACATGTTATATATGTTATGTGCATTATCGTATGTTTGATTTTGAGTGGGGAATGGACGGGAAACTTAGATGGGCATAAACCGTTACAGTGATGCATGTTGTGTGATAGATAGGTGTAGGAACTTTGTGTTCTATTTGAAAGCCACTAAATGACTAACTGGTAAATCATACTAGGACGTGATTGACCGACCTTGACTGTTAGCTATATTGAGAATCTAACCGAGCAAACCGAGGTGAGTTCACACTTTCTACAAGGCATGGGATTCCCGGTGGTTTGGGAATGGGTTAAAGAATTTTAAAACTAAATCTACATATCCTCCTTGGGTAGGATATGTACGGCCATCCTCCATAGATATGATGCCATTATAAATCCTACGAATTCTCCTGGTGCAGAATACGTACGTTCGTCCTCCTGGTGCAGGACAACAACCTTAAAACTAGCTAGACAAAACTCTATCATGAAGTCCCTCAATTTATATCGACTTAATCGCCGAGGCCAATGGCGAGCGGGTCATTAGTTAATAGCGCTATTAGGTTTAACAAACCTCACACCGTGCCAGTCGGACGGGCGTGTACTAATGGACTATGGCAGATTGTCAGTGATGATAGACACTGATATAGGGCACAACTTATTTGCGTAGCAGTCGATATCACACCGTCTAGTAGTTCAAACGGGGAAAACCCCCACTGATCATGGTTATTGATTGGGTAAAGAAAAATGGAAATGGTTAAACATACTTTCAACTACGGGGTAACCCCCACGGAAAATAAGCCAACGAAAGTCAAACCACGTTTTTCAGAAACAACTTAAAACTAAACAACCAAACGTGAACTCACTCAACTTTGTTGTTGACTCGTTGTTACATGCCTTACAGGTCGCTAAATGCTTGGAGCTTGCACGGGGAAGGAGTCGTTGTGGTGTACGGACTGTTATGTTCCGTGCTTAATATTTAAATCCTTATGAACTTACTAAACTTGCATTTTGAAACTTTAACCTATGAACTAGGGACTTATGCTTTTGAACTCACGTTTATGCTTCCGCTGTTTAAACCAAACAAGGTTAACTAGCTTTGGTCACCAATCGTATTATGTTTGGTTTTATTTACTTAATTGAGTTGTTCAATATGATTGGTGGCTCGATCCTGGTCATGTCACGCCTCCAAGCGGTGATACCTCGCATGGTGGATTTTGGGGGTGTGACAAATAATATATTTCTCCTTGTCCAAAAATAATATATACCAAAAACATATAAGTAACGATATTGTTTTTGGATAATAAATTTCACGGTACTTTGTTAAGTTATATAATATAACCATTTCAAATAGTCACACAAGTGTCTTAATATGAAATATATATTCTAAATATATATTTATCCATTTTTATTTATAAACCAACCTCCGATACTTTGTATTTTTGATACAAAAATTATGGCAAAGTTTATATCGTACACTTATGATCAAGATATACTTGTAATTACTTGTTAGAAAATATTTTTCTAAGTGTTTATATTTTTAGAAAATTTCGCCATAGTTTCCCCTTAAAACGGAGGTGTCCATGCTATATAAGCATATCATTTTCTTTTCAAAAATCAACTCAACAATCAACAATGATTCACTAATCATTTTACACTTACCAAGTGTAAAAACAATACGCTTTACATAGTAACATGAACTTGATTTTTCATAAAAATCGCGTAGTAACTTGGTAAAGTGTTTAGTGGGTTTAGTTACCCTCCAAAGTGTGTTTACTTCTTTTAAAATCTCATTCTTGCAAAGGTTTGGTGTTTACAACTTGTACACATAATTTACAAAAATGTTTATCCATAGCATTTTCTTGTTTCTCTAGAGTTTAATAAAAACCATGATCCTTCAAGAATCATCTTTTTAACTTGGTTTCTTTAGAAAAATCATTCACAACTCTTGGATTTACAAGTTTACTAGTTCACTTGGTTTGTCATTTTACAAGAAAATTATTTAACTTTCAAGTTCATGTTTGATCAAGAAGATGATTATTCCATGTAAACCTATTATCACCTTCTAACTTGTTAAACCATGTTTTTAATCATACCTTAACAAGTTCCATATGATGATCAACATCATATTATCAGGAAATCAACAATCAAGTGCCATGCATGTATTTAACAACATCATTTTAACAAGATTTCATCACATTTCATCTTTATGTAAACTTTATGTTCAAGCTTTTAGTTTGTGTTCTCTAGTGTTCTTGTTATTTTCATCATATTACATCTTTTAACCATAAAAATAAAAGTAAACAAGAGTTATGAGAGGTCTTACTACTAGCTTTAAGCTAGGGAAGAACACAAGAGCAAAAGATGATGACAAATGGTGTGTAAAAGCAAGTAAGAGAGCTCCTTGATGATCCACAAGCTTCAAGCTCCAAGAATCACCTTCTAGCACTTGAATCAAGCTTGAAAATGGTGTGATGGTGGTGACAAGGTGGTGGTGGCGGCACCTTCTAGGGCCGTGAGGGAGAGAGAGAGGTTGAGGGAGTGGAGTGGTGAAGTGAGGTATGAGATATGAAATGATTTGGAGATCACATGAACCATACTTATAAGATTTCATCTCCATATTTTGGCAAGTGAATCAAGCAACATCTAATATAATATGAAAATAAAATCTAGTGTGGGGTCCCCCACTTGGGGCCGTAAATCATGAAGAGGGGGGGGGTAAGTTGTAAATTGTAATGGTAGTAGGTAAATAGTTAGGAGTTAAATGTAATATCTAGTGTTATAAGTGTGTGGTACATTATACAATGTGTTGGGGTATTCGGGGACTATAACTAGTCCAAAAATTATAGAACAATGTTTCTGGCAAAATTTTGGTATTCCGGGTAATGTCCGGTTGTTCGGTTAGATACCGGTTCGTTAAAGTGCTAAGTTGTACCGTATAGTGTCTTTTATGTAACTTTTTGCGACACAATTAATTCCCAACACTTAGGAAAGCATTCAGGACCATTTAGTCAATTTTCTGCATAAAACTAGTATGTTAAAAAGCTGAATTTTGCTGAAAAGTGCAGAATTCTGCACTTAAAGTGAGTTTTAGGCACTTTCCGGCACTCAAACTATCACCTAGTGACGCAGTTTTATGGTCCTCACTTCCCTACACATCATACTAGTGTAGTACCTTGTCTCTGGCCCATACTGGGTCTCAAAACACTGTCTGTCTATTTACTGAACCCCGTCAGCATATTCCCGTTCTATCCGTTAACTGTGCTAACTGTGCTTTTTGCATCAGGTATGTCAATAAAGTCTGTATGTGATAATGATGTGACATTATGTAATATGTGATGCACATGTAAGTATGACGCAGTAATCAGAAAGCAGTTAAGTAACTCAGCACAGTCATTAAGAACTTAATTAATATTAATTAATTGTACCAATCCTTTTCAGGATTTTAAATGGACCAATGTACCGCGGATTCAACTTCCCACGCTTCCCAAAGCGTGCCACACCCTTCCAGGGTGAAATCTTCAACAAAACCATGTCTCCTACCTCAAATTCCAGAGGTTTCCTTCTTCGGTCTGCATAATTCTTTTGCCGATCACGAGCCGCTTTGATGCGCTCTCGGATCTGTATAATCTTGTCTGTCGTTTCTTGGACCAATTCCGGACCAACAAGCTGTCTATCACCCGCGTCAGCCCAGCATAGCGGTGATCGACACTTGCGTCCATAGAGAGCTTCAAACGGTGCAGCTTGAATACTGGCATGGTAGCTGTTGTTGTAAGAGAATTCTACCAATGGTAAGTGGGTGTAACACCCCGGCCGGAGGCGGAAAAGCCAAAGGTGTCACAAAACTTGATAGAATGCATTTGAGCACATGGAGATTATATTAAGTTGAAATATAGTTTAAGTTCAATTCAATAGATTGCATTCACATCTGAAAATATAAGAGTACATAAACAAATACAACATAAATTGTTTCACAAATGATAAATTCGGATTTAATCTAAGGCATAAGTCTTGAATCAATCCTATGTAAAATATTCTTGCAAGTCATGTCATCAAACATTGTCACCTGAAACATATGTTAGGAGTAAAAGGATCAACAAACGGTTGAGTGAATTCATAGGTTTTGTTAGACAAAAATAACAATGTGATATGAAAATGAGTTAACACTGTGGCATGCGATATGTCTTTAAGCAAAAGAGTAATACAAGTAGTTACTTGGTGGTACATTCAAGCCTGCGTTATGACGTAACACGGGTCTATCACCACACTTCCAAAATGTTTCACATGAGTATCAACAACAACAACAATTGCAACAAAATGTATGGGAAGTGAGGTGGGGCGTCAATCCTATAGCGCTATAATGTAACCGTTGGGCTTTTGCAAGTTAATGAACGTAAACGCGTTAAAGCAACAACAACAAGTATTAAGCAAATGCAAAAACAATCGGGGGAACCACAAATAGCAAATAAGTTTGTATCACAATGTATCATATGTTTCATCCCAAAAATAATGTAAAAAGGGACTATGAACTCACCTTGATTTCGGTTAAGTCCAAACTAGTATGCAAAGTGTGAGAGTTCTTGGAATTAAGATTCACGTCACTCTAATTGATTGAACATGCACAATATGGAATATGTATCAACAATAATGTTTAATTGGATAATTGGAAATCCTAAATCTATAGGATTCGGTAGTGTTTTGTTTAAATGGTAAGTATGTGATTTGGATAACCTAACAAGAGGACTCGGAAAATGAATATGATGTAACGGAATTATTTATGAAAAATATTAATTTAACATAAATAATAACATTGCAAAGATATGTAATTGGTTTAATATAAACACTTGTAATAATAAATCAAATATAATTAATTAGTATAATTAAATAACATAATTAAATAAAATGATTATTGGTAAAATATTGTACAAGTGATATAATTAATTTATAACTTTATAATTGAATTTAGAAGTACAAAAGTATATAATTATTTGATAAATAATAAGCATTTTGTTTAAAAGAATTAATATGATAATTATATGATTAATTATCAAAATAATTAATTTAAATCAGAATAATTAAAAATAATACTTTTAATTATTGAACTTTAATATTACTGATTTAAGATAATTATTACAGTTTTGAAATCATTTTAAATAAATAGAATGAATTAAAATGATTATAATAACAATAAATAAGTTTACATAAGTTTAATTATCTAAATAATTAAATGTAATAAAAATTCAGATTATAAATTTATATAAACTCAGAATAATGTATCTTTTGTCATAAAAATAGTCTTGGATAAAATTTATATAGTTATATAATTTAATTACATTAAATTAAACTATATTTATAAGTATAAATACTGATTTATTTATATGAATATCAAATTTATAAAATATGAGCAACAGTATTATTTTTATAAAGTTCAATATTTAAAATAATTAATCTGAAAATTTCAGTATTTATTTCCCAAAAATTGATTTATTATTAATTATTTAATAATAAACTGTTTTAATATCATAAAAATTAGTTTTATAAATAAATTGATTAATTTTATATTTTTAATAAATGTATCAGGGTTTATAGAATTTATGCTAAAATTTCTAGATTCTAACTGTTTAAAACTGAATTAATATGAATTAAGGAACAAACTGTTAAATAATAGAAAATAATACAAATCACTATTTATCATCTTCCCCAATTCATCGGTCAACAGAAGTCAACCCGTCTGATTACTCGATCTATACTTGTTTATAATCAAATTAGACTTAGATAAACATTCTATAACAGATAACTTACAAATTAAACGAATATCATTGATCCGGTTACGTCTGGAACGTCGTACCGACTGTTCTCCGGCGAACGGGCTCCGGCGAGACTTGCAGACGTGAATGCGAGGTATTTTTTGAGGTGTTTGCGAGTTATGAGGGTGTAGCAGGTTCGTGGTGATCTAAAGAATTTAAATAACCTATCAATTCGATCTCAGATCCAACATATCTTAGTGGGATTGTTCGGTTTTCATTTTTTTATAAAAACTTTCGGTTAAAGGTAATAATGTACCGAATATGTCTAACTAATGTGAGAATAATTTGACAAAAACAATTGCTAACGAGTTGGTGATGTTGTCGGATCGAATAAACAATAATGAGTTCGAATGGGTTGAAAACCGGTGAACAGACGTGGTTTCCGGTTTCAGATTTGAAATAATAATATTAAAATCCTAGTGTGTGAATATATGAATTAAGATCTTATATATAAACGGATGTGGCATGCCCGGCCGAGTGGTTGTGATGTTGTTTGTTATCGTTGAGGTCTCGAGTTCGATCCTAGTTGTGGCCGGTTCGATAGGGTTTAAACCCTTTTTATGTTTTTAAAATCAAAAATTTACACTTAGTCCCTGCGGTTTCATTATTGTTACCTATGGTCCCTGTAACAGTTAACATAACAGTTAACTGAGTTAATTTTTTTGTTTTAAAATCCCTTATATAAAAGCTAACTGGGTTAGAGTTTCTGGTTAAAACAGTTTTGAAAATGATAGAATTGGTCCCTGAAGTAGTTAACTGGGAAGACTAACTAGGTTAGTCCTTTCTAATAGAAATCCTTTATAATGCATCTAACCCGGTTAGGATTTTTAGGTTAAAATAGTTTCAAAATGTCCAAAATAGTCCTTGGAGTATAACTTTCACAAAATGACCAAATGGTCCTTATACTTTTATTTCAAAATAAATATAAGTATCAAAAATGACAATTAGGACCCTAAACTTTTGAGTTTTCAATATTTACATTTTAACCCGAACTTACAAGATTCTAAAAATGATGGTTTTAGTCCTCAGACTTTAAATCAACGTTTTCAAGCAAGTTTCAAGGAATGAAAATTAGATCCTTCAAATTGTAGTTTCACAAAATGTCATAATAGGCCCTTATAGTTTGTGTAGTCTTGTTTAATAGCATAAAACTCAACAAGATTGTAATTGTTTCACATGTTTGTATTGGTATAAGCATGTAAGGGCATAAAACAAAGCATGAATCAAACAGATTTCATTTCAAATATGATGTGTGTATCAAACAAGTACATGTTTGAAAATCAAGGTTGTTACAGTCTCCCCTACTTTAGAAAATTTCGTCCCGAAATTTATTCGAAAGAGACCGTAAAATGTAATTGCAACGTAAACAATTGTGTGTACAAACAAGCAAGTAATGAATAATTCATTTCTCAGAAACGGAATGAATATGGTTTTGATTCTTGTTAGGCAATGTTTTACACGCAGACATGGGGTATAATTGCAAACAACATGTATTAGATAACAATAATATGGTCCCGGGTAACATAAAATCTTCAAGTGACTCTGGCAAAGTTTCAAGTATAACATAATAAGAACACTTATATATAGGAAGTACCTGCGGCGTATCCACCATGTTCTTATTGCATTATACTTGTCTCGTTACCCGATCACCCTAAATTTTATGCCACCATACTTAACAAGATTTACTATGATTCTCATGCGTTGAACCCCGTAATTAAGTGTGCACCCATAATTACGCGTTTCATCGTATGGTCGACATAGCTCTTCTAGTTAAGTACGTAAGGGAAAATTTGTATAAACGAAATGAGGGGAAATGAACATAAGTGTGAATTCGTAATGCATGATTGTATCTGGATCAAATGGTTTTATTCACAACACACTTTGAAAATATTAATATATCATTTCTAGAATAAATGCACTAAACACGAAGTTCATAGGCTCATCATGATACAAATATAATACAATGGTATAACAACGAAACAGTATACGAGAAGAAAGTGACCCACTTCTTCTGGTGGAAGGTTAAGAATTAGATATAATAATACTCCAAACATCACACCAGCGATCACCAGAACCAAGCTACTCGGATGCATTTTTGAAGAGAACGAAAAGAAAGAGGGTTTTGTTGTGAATAATAAAAAAAAATGAGATTGTCGATTGGTTATTTATAGAGGTGGAATATAACCATTTTACAACAGCCATGTAACCGTTGTATGTGACCGTTATACAGTGGTCGTATATATACTCACGGGTTGTAACTCCTAAGCCTTGAGGGTTTCGATCCGTAACCCATGCTAATTTGGGAGTGTAAGCGTAGATGAAAACGTAAAGTATAAGTGTAATTAGTAACGCTTATGGGTATAATGACGTGGATATGAGTATGAGATTAAGCGAGGAAACAAATAAAATTAAGATACTGTTTAAATCAGACGAGCATCAACATAATATAACATCTCCTGGATTAGAACGTATTTCACATTAGCAAAGATAGCATCATTTGTTTGATGGTCTAGTATGCTGTAGACAATTTACCATTGAAATAAGTCATGTAATGGATCAATTTCAGGCTCAAAACTATCAGGTAGTGGAGGTAGTGGATCCAGTTGCATACGAGCAACTAGCATACTTTCCAACCATTGATTTCTTTCTGTCAACCATTGTACTTGCCGTAGCAAATCTTGGTTCTGATTGTTTAGCCTAGCCATTTCAACTACCATTTGATTTGGATGTAGATCCATTTGAGGCATCGTACTTGGGCCTGATATATTAGTTGTTGGCAGTTGTTCTACTTCGTCCAACAGTGACTGGAAAGAATGTGACAGTAATGGTGCTTGCAAAAAGGGTTCTGATGCTAACTGATCTTGAGTCATCATGTTTTCATCGAACCAAGTTCCTTGCATCCTTGAATTTTCCTCGAAAGGTAACGGTGGGAAACTTGGTAAGACGTTCGGTATTAAAGGTTGGGGTAAGTTAGTTGTAATATGTTCTGGTATGTGTGGTAGTGGTGGTTGTACATCAAACTGATAAAAAGATTGTTGAGGAAATTGCAAAAATGATTGTTGTAAATTTTGTGGGAAGGTATTCCTTAAGGTAACTGGAGCTCCTTCCAATTGTGATGATGGTGTTAATGTATTAATATGGACAGGGGTTAGTATTATGGTGTAAGGATCTACAATCCCAGGTGCCTTTGGTGGAGATAGTCCCCGAACAATCTGATCACTTAGGACACCTAATGATTGTGCTATTCTTGTAATATAAGCCCCTCCCATGAGGCTTTTCAGAGGACGTGATTGTTGATTAGAAAAATATACAGCAAGCTCGTGGGCAATATTACAAGGAATTTGCTCAAACATACTACGCAGATAGAAAAGTTCGATTTTTTTAACCCTTTGTGGATTATGCTTGCGCCCCGTGATAGTGTTGGCTAACACACGGTGCATATATTGATAACAAGGGTTTGTGAAGCTCGTAGCACTATTGTGGCCACACCATGCTTTTGATGAATGGTATTGCCAATAACTTACCATATCAGCGGAGGAATAAGAGGTTGATGCCTCCGTAAAAATGGGTTGTTTAGCTTCTTCATTTGTATATATGCCTAGACGAACTGCGAATTCTGTCAATGACATAGTATGATGTTGTCCACAAAGTTGGAAATGAATGGATTCGTCGGTAAGGTTTCTATTATATTTATAATAGAAAGTGGACGAGAACTCATACACCAGTTCATCGTATGATGGTTCTAGGATGTCGAAGAAACGACGCCAGGGCGTATTAGGTAGTAGTGATCTCGCCAGTAAACCACTGGGATCAATCATTCCCATATTTTGCCAATCAATACCACTAATATTAAGAACTTCATGAGGCTTGAGTTTTTGATACCTCTCTTGATAGTGTAATTTAGTAAACTGAAGGAAAGGATGAATGTTTGCTGCATTTGAGGATTCAGCATATGCTGCTGGGAGATTTGCCATGGGGTTTTGTTGAGCTAAGAAAAGTTTGGGTATGGGGTATTGGATTATATCAGAAATTGTAGTTCTTGTGTAGATTAGCTCGTGTAGTGAGTTCCTTATATAGATAAGGAGATTCCGGATTACACCATAGGATCAGTTAGAGCTTCCCTGCTACGTCCTACAGCTAGTTTGAAAATTTGAATCTGACAGGTATGGTCTCGAGAAAATTTTGAATTTGAAAAAGAGGGAATCGTATCGTAATAATTTGATAATAGTACAACGTAGGTTGATTAGGGCTTGGATTGTTCTGAAACGGAGAAAAGAAAAAAAATATTCTTTTGAATTAGGGTAACATGCCTTGAGCCGATAGGCATACTGTACTCTCATCGGTAGTTCCCAGGTAGGCAAACGTGTGTCTCGTCATGAAGGCATTTTCTGGAAGAAAGATTATAGTGATTTCATAATGGGGTAATGTAGTTTCATAAAATCAATGAGGATCAAAGAAAACACGTAACAAGATGGATATCATTTATTCCACGAATAAATGACATCAATGACAAGTCAAAGTAGTTGGGTTCTTATAACTTGGTGAAGTCATGCTTTAGCCTATAAGTGGACACTCATCCAGAGAATTCCCAGGGAAGCACAACTGGTCCTTCGAGTTAGGATATATACGAAGTGCTTGCCTAGACAGAAAACTCAGAATACAGGCATCCACCCTTCCAGATTGCACAAGTTCGTTATTAGAGCCCAAGACTTTGATGAGAATTTAAAAATCAGAAGAGGTTTTGAAAAATAATCACCTAAGGATAGGTGATGAGTATTTAAGTAACTTAGAGAGTCTAAAGATGAAATTCATAGTGAAGAGGTTTTGGTTACAAAGGGTAAGGATAGTGATGAAGTCAAAGGCAAAGATAACGGAAGAGTTTCTAATGGAAAAGTGTCCTAGGTAGTTATAGTCTAGGTCAAAAGTAATTTCTAATAACCTAAATCCCTATAACCATGGCTCTGATACCAATCTGGAACACCCCGGCCGGAGGCGGAAAAGCCAAAGGTGTCACAAAACTTGATAGAATGCATTTGAGCACATGGAGATTATATTAAGTTGAAATATAGTTTAAGTTCAATTCAATAGATTGCATTCACATCTGAAAATATAAGAGTACATAAACAAATACAACATAAATTGTTTCACAAATGATAAATTCGGATTTAATCTAAGGCATAAGTCTTGAATCAATCCTATGTAAAATATTCTTGCAAGTCATGTCATCAAACATTGTCACCTGAAACATATGTTAGGAGTAAAAGGATCAACAAACGGTTGAGTGAATTCATAGGTTTTGTTAGACAAAAATAACAATGTGATATGAAAATGAGTTAACACTGTGGCATGCGATATGTCTTTAAGCAAAAGAGTAATACAAGTAGTTACTTGGTGGTACATTCAAGCCTGCGTTATGACGTAACACGGGTCTATCACCACACTTCCAAAATGTTTCACATGAGTATCAACAACAACAACAATTGCAACAAAATGTATGGGAAGTGAGGTGGGGCGTCAATCCTATAGCGCTATAATGTAACCGTTGGGCTTTTGCAAGTTAATGAACGTAAACGCGTTAAAGCAACAACAACAAGTATTAAGCAAATGCAAAAACAATCGGGGGAACCACAAATAGCAAATAAGTTTGTATCACAATGTATCATATGTTTCATCCCAAAAATAATGTAAAAAGGGACTATGAACTCACCTTGATTTCGGTTAAGTCCAAACTAGTATGCAAAGTGTGAGAGTTCTTGGAATTAAGATTCACGTCACTCTAATTGATTGAACATGCACAATATGGAATATGTATCAACAATAATGTTTAATTGGATAATTGGAAATCCTAAATCTATAGGATTCGGTAGTGTTTTGTTTAAATGGTAAGTATGTGATTTGGATAACCTAACAAGAGGACTCGGAAAATGAATATGATGTAACGGAATTATTTATGAAAAATATTAATTTAACATAAATAATAACATTGCAAAGATATGTAATTGGTTTAATATAAACACTTGTAATAATAAATCAAATATAATTAATTAGTATAATTAAATAACATAATTAAATAAAATGATTATTGGTAAAATATTGTACAAGTGATATAATTAATTTATAACTTTATAATTGAATTTAGAAGTACAAAAGTATATAATTATTTGATAAATAATAAGCATTTTGTTTAAAAGAATTAATATGATAATTATATGATTAATTATCAAAATAATTAATTTAAATCAGAATAATTAAAAATAATACTTTTAATTATTGAACTTTAATATTACTGATTTAAGATAATTATTACAGTTTTGAAATCATTTTAAATAAATAGAATGAATTAAAATGATTATAATAACAATAAATAAGTTTACATAAGTTTAATTATCTAAATAATTAAATGTAATAAAAATTCAGATTATAAATTTATATAAACTCAGAATAATGTATCTTTTGTCATAAAAATAGTCTTGGATAAAATTTATATAGTTATATAATTTAATTACATTAAATTAAACTATATTTATAAGTATAAATACTGATTTATTTATATGAATATCAAATTTATAAAATATGAGCAACAGTATTATTTTTATAAAGTTCAATATTTAAAATAATTAATCTGAAAATTTCAGTATTTATTTCCCAAAAATTGATTTATTATTAATTATTTAATAATAAACTGTTTTAATATCATAAAAATTAGTTTTATAAATAAATTGATTAATTTTATATTTTTAATAAATGTATCAGGGTTTATAGAATTTATGCTAAAATTTCTAGATTCTAACTGTTTAAAACTGAATTAATATGAATTAAGGAACAAACTGTTAAATAAAAGAAAATAATACAAATCACTATTTATCATCTTCCCCAATTCATCGGTCAACAGAAGTCAACCCGTCTGATTACTCGATCTATACTTGTTTATAATCAAATTAGACTTAGATAAACATTCTATAACTGATAACTTACAAACTAAACGAATATCATTGATCCGGTTACGTCTGGAACGTCGTACCGACTGTTCTCCGGCGAATGGGCTCCGGCGAGACTTGCAGACGTGAATGCGAGGTATTTTTTGAGGTGTTTGCGAGTTATGAGGGTGTAGCAGGTTCGTGGTGATCTAAAGAATTTAAATAACCTATCAATTCGATCTCAGATCCAACATATCTTAGTGGGATTGTTCGGTTTTCATTTTTTTATAAAAACTTTCGGTTAAAGGTAATAATGTACCGAATATGTCTAACTAATGTGAGAATAATTTGACAAAAACAATTGGTAACGAGTTGGTGATGTTGTCGGATCGAATAAACAATAATGAGTGGGAATGGGTTGAAAACCGGTGAACAGACGTGGTTTCCGGTTTCAGATTTGAAATAATAATATTAAAATCCTAGTGTGTGAATATATGAATTAAGATCTTATATATAAACGGATGTGGCATGCCCGGCCGAGTGGTTGTGATGTTGTTTGTTATCGTTGAGGTCTCGAGTTCGATCCTAGTTGTGGCCGGTTCGATAGGGTTTAAACCCTTTTTATGTTTTTAAAATCAAAAATTTACACTTAGTCCCTGCGGTTTCATTATTGTTACCTATGGTCCCTGTAACAGTTAACATAACAGTTAACTGAGTTAATTTTTTTGTTTTAAAATCCCTTATATAAAAGCTAACTGGGTTAGAGTTTCTGGTTAAAACAGTTTTGAAAATGATAGAATTGGTCCCTGAAGTAGTTAACTGGGAAGACTAACTAGGTTAGTCCTTTCTAATAGAAATCCTTTATAATGCATCTAACCCGGTTAGGATTTTTAGGTTAAAATAGTTTCAAAATGTCCAAAACAGTCCCTGGAGTATAACTTTCACAAAATGACCAAATGGTCCTTATACTTTTATTTCAAAATAAATATAAGTATCAAAAATGACAATTAGGACCCTAAACTTTTGAGTTTTCAATATTTACATTTTAACCCGAACTTACAAGATTCTAAAAATGATGGTTTTAGTCCTCGGACTTTAAATCAACGTTTTCAAGCAAGTTTCAAGGAATGAAAATTAGATCCTTCAAATTGTAGTTTCACAAAATGTCATAATAGGCCCTTATAGTTTGTGTAGTCTTGTTTAATAGCATAAAACTCAACAAGATTGTAATTGTTTCACATGTTTGTATTGGTATAAGCATGTAAGGGCATAAAACAAAGCATGAATCAAACAGATTTCATTTCAAATATGATGTGTGTATCAAACAAGTACATGTTTGAAAATCAAGGTTGTTACAGTGGGTGTCCCAACTACCACCCAAATCCATCACGCAAGCTCGCAGCATGTCTTCCAACGTCTGAATCGTTCGTTCACTCTGTCCGTCTGTCTGCAGGTGAATGGCAGTACTCAGATTCAACTGAGAACCAAAAGTCTTGGAAGGATTGCCAAATCCTCGATACGAATCTTCCATCTCTATCATAGATAATTGAGAGAGGCACTCCATGTCGTGCAACAATCTCTTTCAGGTATAGTTCAGCTAGCTTGCTTGTGTGGTCTTTCTCCTTGATTGGCAAAAAGTGTGCAGACTTGGTCAGACGGTCCACGATTACCCAAATCGTATCGTGACCTCTGGGTGTTCTTGGCAATTTTGTTATGAAGTCCATTGAAATCTGTTCCCATTTCCATTGGGGTATTTCTGGTTGTTGCAGAAGACCTGAAGGCTTCTGGTACTCGACCTTTACCTTGGCGTAGGTCAAACATTTGCCAACATATATCGCAACGTCGCCTTTCATTCTCGGCAACCAATAGAAATCCTTTAAATCTTGGTACATCTTATCCGATCCTGGATGGATCGAGTACCGTGACTTGTGAGCCTCATCAAAAATAACATCTCTCAGACCACCAAAGAAAGTAACCCAAATTCTTCCCAAGAAACACAATGTTCCATCCTCCTTTGGTACTAGTTGCTTCTCCATCCCCCGGAGATATTCATTCTCAAGATTCTCCCTTTTAAGAGCTTCCCTCTGCGCAGCACGAATGCGCAACGTGATGTTTGTCTGAACAATCATTTCCAAAGCCCTAACCCTTATAGGCTTAATCCTTTCTTTCCGACTTAAGGCATCGGCGACTACATTCGCCTTCCCTGGGTGATAATTGATCTCGCAATCATAGTCATTCAATAACTCTACCCATCGTCTCTGTCTCATGTTAAGCTCTTTCTGATCAAATATATGCTGCAGGCTCTTGTGATCAGTGAAGATTGTGCATCGCGTTCCGTACAAGTAATGTCGCCAGATCTTTAATGCAAACACCACTGCGCCTAACTCCAAGTCATGCGTGGTGTAGTTTTTCTCGTGAACCTTCAGCTGGCGTGAAGCATAGGCTATAACTTTTTGTCGTTGCATCAGCACGTAGCCTAAACCTTGATGCGAGGCGTCGCAATATACCACGAAGTCGTTAGTGCCTTCGGGTAGGGATAAGTTGGGTGCGTCACAAAGCTTGTTTTTCAACAGTTGAAATGCTTCTTCTTGCTTGTCTCCCCATTCGTACTTCTTGTCTTTCTGTGTGAGGGAAGTCAAAGGTTGAGCGATTTTCAAGAAATCCTCAATAAATCTGCGATAATAACCTGCCAAACCTAGAAACTGGTGTATCTCGGTTGGCGTCTTTGGGGTCTCCCAATTCTTGATCGCTTCAATCTTTGTAGGATCCACATGAATTCCATTTCCGTTAACCATGTGACCAAAAAACTAGACTTCGCGTAATCAGAACTCGCACTTCGAGAACTTTGCGTACAACTTCTCTTTCTTGAGCAGTTCTAAGATAGCTCTTAGGTGTTGCTCATGTTCTTCCTTCGTCTTTGAGTAGATCAAAATGTCATCAATAAACACGATCACAAACTTGTCGAGGTACAGTTTACAAACTCTATTCATCAAATCCATGAATACAGCTGGCGCGTTTGTCAGACCAAACGGCATAACCAGGAACTCGTAATGTCCATATCGAGTTCTGAAGGCAGTCTTCGGAATACTCTCCTCTGGTATACGCAACTGGTGATAACCCGATCGAAGATTCATCTTGGAGTAACAACTCGAACCTTGTAGTTGATCGAACAGGTCATCAATCCTTGGCGAAGGATATCTATTCTTGATAGTCAACTTGTTCATCTCGCGGTAGTCGATGCACATGCGAAAACTACCGTCCTTCTTCTTGACAAACAGCACTGGAGCTCCCCAAGGCGAGAAGCTTGGTCTGATAAATTCCTTGTCTAGCAATTCCTGAAGTTGCGTTGACAACTCCTGCATTTCCGAAGGTGCAAGTCGATAGGGTGCCTTAGCTACAGGCACGGCGCCTGGAACTAGGTCAATGTGGAACTCGACTTGTCGCTGCGGCGGCAATCCCGGAAAGTCTTCTGGAAAGACTTCAGGATACTCCTTCACGACTGGAATATCTTCTATCTTTGGCTCAGTGGCTTCTTTATCAACGATGTGTGCCAAGAAGGTGACACATCCCTTCTTCAGACATTTTCTAGCCTTCAAGCAACTAATCATCCTTAAGGGCGCATCGCGCTTCTCTCCGTGTACCACAATTGTTTCTCCATTCGCCATTGGGATGAGAATGGTCTTCTCGTGACATACAATTTCGGCTCTGTTGCTTGACAACCAATCCATTCCTACTACCACGTCGAAGCTTCCCAACTCGACTGGCAGTAGATCCAGTGTAAACTCGTGCTCTCCCAGCTCTATTACGCATCCTCTGATGACTTCATTCGTTTCAACTAGCTTTCCATTAGCCAGTTCAATTAAGTACGGAATATCTAACTTACTAGCAGTTAACCCAAGCATACTTTTAAATTCTAGCGATACAAAACTATAGTCGGCACCAGTGTCAAATAGAACAGATGCAAAGCGTTGATTAATAAGGAACGTACCAGTAACTACATTGGGATCCTGGCGTGCTTCCCTCGCACCTATGTTGAAGACTTTGCCTTGCGCTTGATTTAGTTTTGGGCATTCCCGCTTAAAGTGCCCCATGTCTCCACAATTGAAACACCCTGGTCCTCGACCATTCCCATTACCATTACCGCCTCGATTAATGTTCGCTCCCCGGTTACCAGCTTGATTCCCAGCATTTCCACGATTCCCATTCCCGCCATTTCCTCCTTGTTGGCGGTTTCCATTCCCATTGCCAAAACCTCTCTGACCATTGTTGCCACGCCCAGTACCAACCCAACATGTTTCTTTTGAATGGCCAGTCTTCCCACAAGACTCACATTTCCTGAATCTGCATGTGCCGGGGTGATGATATTGGCATAAATCACACTTGGGAAAAGTGCCAATGTACCCTCTTCCTTTGTTTTCAGCACCAGTTTTGGCCCTGGCTGGTGCGCTTCCCTCTTCTCTCTTGCTGACACTGTTGGTACCCTTTTTGAAGTTTGAGAACTTTCTCTTGTTCTCACTCGATGATTCGACGTGTGTCTCCTTCAGTCAGTGACACACTGAGATCAATGGCTTCGGTAATTGCCGGCGGCTTGGACGTCGTTACCATACTCATGATCTGGGGCGCCAACCCCCAGATGAAACGCTCCACGCGCTTAAATTCCGGTGTCACCATATAGGGTACCACATGAGACTGATCGTGGAACCTTTGCACATACTCGGCGATCTTTGGGCTGTCCATTTTGAGGTTCCAGAATTCGGTTTCTAATTTCTGGATCTCAGCCCTGGAGCAGTATTTCTTTCTCATGAGCTCCTTCAGCTCGTTCCACATCAACGCGTAAGCCGCTGCCTGTCCCAGGGTTTGAACCTGGAGATTCCACCACGAGAGTGCTCCATCTATGAACAGACCAGAGATGTAGGTAACTTGCTGATCTGGTGTGCATTTGCTCATCCTTAGCACCGAATCGGTCTTTTCTGCCCATCGAACAAAACCCACAGCACCCCCGGTGCCGTCAAAATTTAGCGGTTTGCAGTCTAAAAATTGCTTAAAGGTACAGCCTGTACAAGTAACGTCATTGACAGAAAGCATTAGCAACCGCACATGGAATTATCCAATTGTAACGTAATGTGTCTCAAGCGACTTAAACATTACCGTGTGGTGGGTTGTTCCTTGAGGAACCTTCGCTAGTCTCGGCGCGTGAGGCCTCGTAGTCGGCTATTGATCGGGAGATCCTTTCCTGGAGTTCGGCCTCAGTAGTAGGTAAGCGAGTATCTCTTCGCGGAGGCATCTTCTATAAGAAGATTGTATAGGTCAGGTCGTATGCATATAAGTATGTAGTACGCGTATGTAATAACATCCATTAACACAAATAACACATAAAATCCCATGTCATAACACAAACAAGTAATCCAACAATGCATGTAATGAGAACGCTGCGATTGAGCTTTTCATATAACAAGACCACCAATACAGTTTACAAGTTTCATAATTGTATCGTACATCAAAAGAGACTAAGGGTCACATCACCCTTGTCTGAATCGTCTAACAATCTACAACAACCAAAAGTTAAATGTTAAAAGTCATAAGTCATCAGGTGGTCTTCAAAATGCTGCGTAATCAGGCTCAATCGCGGTACTCTCATCAAAAGCATGACATCTGCAGGAGACCTAAAACCCCTAAGCTGATGGTGGGGGAGGAGGAGGTGGAGGAATGAAAAGCAAACGCCGCATACGTGCTAGCTCATCCTCGAGCGTATGAACAAGCTGCAACAAACAAGCAATCTGCTGCTCCATCATGAGAAAACGGATATCAAAATCCGGATAAGGAAATAGTGGAGCAGGTGGAAAAGCAAACTGTGACGGACCAGTACCAGGTGGAGGACGATGGGTCCTCTCTATCTCTGCAACTCGACGACTCAGCATATCCTGCTGTAACTGTAGTGACAAAAGTATATCATCCGTAGAGTATCCAACATGGAAAGGGTCGTACGGATCAGATAAGGGCATGACGTTGGGCGAATACCACATAAATGGCTCGCCCGTGGGTGCTGAAGAAGAAGCAGGGTGATGAAACGGTGGTATGAACTGATCGGCTCCGGACACAAAAGGTATGTGAATGTGCTGCTGGCCTAAAGGTCCTTCCCCTGGACGGGGTGGAGGAATGTCCTGAAGAAAGGTAACTGTTAGGTCTGTGATGTGCGCATCAGACAAGTGCGGGTGAAACTGTGTGACATCAACGGGTACCGGAACAGGTGCAACAGGAGGAGTAACTGGTCTGATAAAAGGAGGATAGTCGTCCTCCTCAATCCACCCATTACGGGTGTGAGCATATCTAGGATCCACGTGGGTGGCAAATAGAGCACGATCATCAAACACAGGGACCGGGTCGGGAAGTGGTGGTGCAATCACTGGAACATCAACAGGGATAGGATCATGCACAGGTGGAAGGTCGTGAGCAAGAACGGGTTCAGGTGCTATCTCAGGCTCTGGGTCGACGGGAGCAAGCTGATGATCAGCGGGTATATCCAGGAACTGATCATCGGGAAAAACAGGAGCCTCCACAGCCTGCTCCTCAAGGATAAACTCCATCTCATGGTCTGGATCCTGATCGTGTGGAAAAATAATAGGGTCAAACTCACCCTCAAACTCGACATCCTGATCATCGTCATGTGGAAAGTCAGGGATGAACCCAAAACCTAGCTGCGGAACGGGCGCTTCAAACATAGCAGTGTCGGACTCCGTGTCTGTGGGGTACCGCTGTAATCCCAGTGCATGAAGAGTAGAAGATGAAACGGACTCAAACGAGTCAGGACCAGACGGTTCAGATAAAACAGGAACCTCGACTGGTGGCAAAACAAGAGCATCAGCAATAGGAATATCATCAACAGGGACACCAAGGTCATCAGCCGGAATATCAGCAACTGGAATAGCGACATCGTCATCAATCGGAGCCCCGCCATCCTGGTCATCCTCAGGGAGACACTCGATGAAGAGATCGGCGTCATCGTCTAACATATCGTCGAGAGGTACATCCTCAACATGAAAAGCAGCTAGAGGAATAGGTGCAGGGATCTGAGCAGGAGGTAGATCCCCAGCAAGAAAACCATCAGCTAAAGGTAAATCGTCTCTGAAATCCGGTAAGGCGAAGGGCTGGAAGTCGTCATCGTCACTGCTCGTAGTATCTGAAGTGTAAACCTCGCCCTCTGGAAGGATCTCGTCATCTGATACTATAGCTATCGGTTCTATGGTGTCTGACACTCCACTCTTAGAGGATGATGGCATGGTGTCTGTAACACAACCACAACATATGCACATATATCAGATAAGCATGTAAGCAAAAAGCAATGTAATCATGTATGCATCCTAATCTTCCCAGACTATCCCACCCAGTCTCTCAGACTGAACTTCCTAGTCTCTGAGACTAACTCCCTGGTCTCTAAGACCAAACTTCCCAGTCTCTAAGACTAACTCCCTGGTCTCTAAGACCAAACTTTCCCAGTCTCTAAGACTAAATTCCTGGTCTCTAAGACCAAACTTTCCCAGTCTCTAAGACTAAATCCCTGGTCTCTAAGACCAAACTTTCCCAGTCTCTAAGACTAAACTCCCTAGTCTCTAAGACCAAACTTTCCCAGTCTCTAAGACTAAACTCCCTCAGTCTCTAAGACTGAACTCCCTCAGTCTCTAAGACTGAATTACATACATAGCCTTTTTGAAATGTGTACTTGTGCCTTTTGTTTGTAAAAATGTTTGTTCCCTTTATCTGGACGTTTTATGTATGCAATGTAAAAAAAAATTTGAAAACGTTTTCGTGAGAGCCCTGATGACCATAGTCTAGACTCGAGAAAGAATCCTAGTTCGCTATGATCGAGGCTCTGACACCAAGCTGTCACACCCTGACTTTTGGTGTGACTTCTTAATACTATAGCAATCAATCATAACAATGCTATATGATAAAAAACACGAGATGTTTATCCATTAATAAAGTTTAGAAACTACCACAATACCATTGTTTAAAAAAAACATCAATACCAAATTAAGTTACAACCCATGACGTGTTTAAACGAGTTCACAAAGACTCAACAAAAGTACTTAAATAAAACCTGAGTTTAGAGACGTGTAACCCGTCCAGGATTAGGATACACCCCCTAAGCTCGACAACCATGGATAACATCTTTTATCTAAGCGCAGCTTGAAAACATATGCATACCCTTGCCAGATCCACTAGTTCCCTGAAATACATGTAGTTTAAAAATATCAACAAAACGTTGAGCGATTTCATGTGTTCGTGAGTATGTATAAAACCTTTAAAGTCTGTCTTGTATGTATAAATGTCCCTGGTATGTAGCAATAAGGAAAAAGAGATCATCAATGGGTTGCAAAGCCAATGGTATGTGTGAAAAGGTGCAGGAAGACTCAAACCTAGCAAATTGGTCTCCGGGATGAAGACATAGTCACCACTACGGGCCGCCCTGGCCTCATGGGTGTGGGCTCGCTACACCCAAATAGATCTATCACTCATGTCCCTTGGTCCTACAACGAGGATTAATGGCCTTTAAGTATTGTGCCCACCCTTCACATGATCTAGTAGTAAACCCTCCTTAGGCTAACCATACCATGTATAAAAATGTCTGTAATAATTGTAACATGTATTCCACCCCCGAAGTACAAAACTGAAAATAGTTAAAAGAAAAAGGGGACATGAACTCACAGTATTGCGTCCTCTGCTCGTAACTCAAACTCTGTCAGCTACACGACTACCTACAGTGTACTAACGTCTATTAGACGAACGGGCCGTGCCTGTGCTTAGTATTAATGTTTTGAGTTACGTTTCTTATATTATTCCGAGTTATAATTACTTGTCAAAATAATTAATATTTCAACTTAAATTATATTTGGTTTTGGAATAATTGTTTAGACAGTAGTTCTGTATTAATACTTCTCAAGTATTTAACTTTCATATTTGCTTCCCAAGGATGGGGTATCTTATACATGTATACTTGTATTATTGTACTATTAATTTCCGAAACAATATATTCCCAAGTCTCACTTTAGAAAATACATTTATAAACTCATCTTGTCCAAAATAATGTATTGTCCCGAAAATATATATTTTTCCCAAAAATCATATATCTTCTAACTATACTCGGAAAATATATTTTTATTTCCCAAAAATAATATATTTCTCCTTATCCAAAAATAATATATACCAAAAACATATAAGTAACGATATTGTTTTTGGATAATAAATTTCACGGTACTTTGTTAAGTTATATAATATAACCATTTCAAATAGTCACACAAGTGTCTTAATATGAAATATATATTCTAAATATATATTTATCCATTTTTATTTATAAACCAACCTCCGATACTTTGTATTTTTTATACAAAAATTATGGCAAAGTTTATATCGTACACTTATGATCAAGATATACTTGTAATTACTTGTTAGAAAATATTTTTCTAAGTGTTTATATTTTTAGAAAATTTCGCCATAGTTTCCCCTAAAAACGGAGGTGTCCATGCTATATAAGCATATCATTTTCTTTTCAAAAATCAACTCAACAATCAAAAATGATTCACTAATCATTTTACACTTACCAAGTGTAAAAACAATACACTTTACATAGTAACATGAACTTGATTTTTCATAAAAATCGCGTAGTAACTTGGTAAAGTGTTTAGTGGGTTTAGTTACCCTCCAAAGTGTGTTTACTTCTTTTAAAATCTCATTCTTGCAAAGGTTTGGTGTTTACAACTTGTACACATAATTTACAAAAATGTTTATCCATAGCATTTTCTTGTTTCTCTAGAGTTTATTTATTTTGTCTTTCCACTTAAAAATAGTGTAAGTTTAATAAAAACCATGATCCTTCAAGAATAATCTTTTTAACTTGGTTTCTTTAGAAAAATCATTCACAACTCTTAGATTTACAAGTTTACTAGTTCACTTGGTTTGTCATTTTACAAGAAAATTATTTAACTTTCAAGTTCATGTTTGATCAAGAAGATGATTATTCCATGTAAACCCATTATCACCTTCTAACTTGTTAAACCATGTTTTTAATCATACCTTAACAAGTTCCATATGATGATCAACATCATACTATCAAGAAATCAACAATCAAGTGCCATGCATGTATTTAACAACATCATTTTAACAAGATTTCATCACATTTCATCTTTATGTAAACTTTATGTTCAAGCTTTTAGTTTGTGTTCTCTAGTGTTCTTGTTATTTTCATCATACTACATCTTTTAACCATAAAAATAAAAGTAAACAATAGTTATGAGAGGTCTTACTGCTAGCTTTAAGCTAGGGAAGAACACAAGAGCAAAAGATGATGAAAAATGGTGTGTAAAAGCAAGTAAGAGAGCTCCTTGATGATCCACAAGCTTCAAGCTCCAAGAATCACCTTCTAGCACTTGAATCAAGCTTGAAAATGGAGTGATGGTGGTGACAAGGTGGTGGTGGTGGCGGCACCTTCTAGGGTCGTGAGGGAGAGAGAGAGGTTGAGGGAGTGGAGTGGTGAAGTGAGGTGTGAGATATGAAATGATTTGGAGATCACATGAACCATACTTATAAGATTTCATCTCCATATTTTGGCAAGTGAATCAAGCAACATCTAATATAATATGAAAATAAAATCTAGTGTGGGATCCCCCACTTGGGGCCGTAAATCATGAAGAGGGGGCGGGGTAAGTTATAAATTGTAATGGTAGTAGGTAAATAGTTAGGAGTTAAATGTAATATCTAGTGTTATAAGTGTGTGGTACATTATACAATGTGTTGGGGTATTTGGGGACCATAACTAGTCCAAAAATAATAGAACAATGTTTCTGGCAAAATTTTGGTGTTCCGGGTAATGTCCGGTTGTTCGGTTAGATACCGGTTCGTTAAAGTGCTAACTTGTACCGTATAGTGTCTTTTATGTAACTTTTTGTGACACAATTAATTCCCAACACTTAGGAAAGCATTCAGGACCATTTAGTCAACTTTCTGCATAAAACTTGTATGTTAAAAAGCTGAATTTTGCTGAAAAGTGCATAATTCTGCACTTAAAGTGAGTTTTAGGCACTTTCCGGCACTCAAACTATCACCTAGTGACGCAGTTTTATGGTCCTCACTTCCCTACACATTATACTAGTGTAGTACCTTGTCTCTGGCCCATACTGGGTCTTAAAACACTGTCTGTCTATTTACTGAACCCCGTCAGCATATTCCCGTTCTATCCGTTAACTGTGCTAACTGTGCTTTGTGCATCAGGTATGTCAATAAAGTCTGTATGTGATAATGATGTGAGATTATGTAATATGTGATGCACATATAAGTATGATGCAGTAATCAGAAAGCAGTTAAGTAATTCAGCACAGTCATTAAGCACTTAATTAATATTAATTAATTGTACGGATACCTGGTTTAATGAGGGTTGTCACACACGAAGCATATATACCATTGACAAGAAACGTACCATTAACCACATTGTTGTCTGCTTGTGCCTGGTGGGCATTGATGTTGAATGCGCGCCAGCGGGCTGCTGGCTGCTGCTGTTGCTGATGTTGCTGCTGTTGATGTTGTTGCTGTACTGGCTCCTGCTGTGGCTCTTGCTTCACCACTCTGTTGGGGCAGACATTTTTAAAGTGATTAGGATCACCACATGCATAGCAGGATCCTGCGTGAGCAGTAGCTGCTTGTTATCCCTGTGGAGCGGGAAGAGGAGCTGGTAGTGCAGGAGCTTGAACTTGGGCCTGACGAGGACCAGTACGGCAGTTAGCAGTAAAGTGGCCGTAAAGGTTGTAGAGCACACAAAATCGACATGCGATCCCAGCAGGATGATGGTAAGTACCGGTAGGGCATAACGGGTGTGGACCAGTATATGCAAGCTTTGTAGGAGGTGCATTGGTCACTGGTGCAGTGACTTGGCGGTTCTGGCTCTAAGGCAGGGCATGGACAGCGTTTAGCGGTGCGGCGGTGATTGCAGAGTTCTTGTTGTTGTTTTTGTTGTTCTTGCGCTTACGACGGGAAGACTTGGATGTCACACCCCCAAAATCCACCTGCGGAGTACTACCGCTTGGAGGCGTGACTGACCAGGATCCAGCCACCAATCATATTGAACAAGCAATCACATAGTTATAAAAGTTCAACCAATACAATTGGTGTTCAACAAAACATAGTTAAGTTGCAAGCGGAAGCATAAGTCTTAAATCAAAACATAAGTTTAATTGTTTCAAAGTTTAACATGGCACACAGTTGTCCATGTCCCACAACGATCCTCCTCCATGCAAGCTCCAGCTAAGAACCTAAGGACCTGCAAAGCATGTAGTAACGAGTCAACAACAAGTTGAGTGAGTTCACGGTTGGGTGTTCGTTTTAAGTTGTTTCGAAAACAGTTTCCTTTATCTGGCATCCTGCCGTGGGGGTTACCCCATAGTTAAAAGCGTGACTTGTTTATTCCCGGTTACTCTGGCTATCCAGCCGTGGGGGCTACCCCGTGTTAGTTATCTGGCATTTCGGCCGTGGGGGCTACCCCATGTATACACTAGACTCGTTACCATATCGACTGCTGACTGTAGTCATGTTTAAGTGCCCTGAAACTGTCAATGTCTATCATCATTGACGTGCCCCAGATCCATTAGTTCACGCCCGTCCTCTGCGGCACGGTGTGAGGTTTGTCAGACCTAAATAGCGCTATCTAACTAATGACCCGCTCGCCATTGTCCCGGCGATTAAGTCGATATAAAAAGGAGGGACTTCGTGATAGAGTTTTGGTCTAGTACGAGTTATCTGTCCGTGAGGACGAGGAAATTTACATTCCTGAACCTTTGCTGTCCTACCCAAGGAGGACGAGGAACCCACGTTCCTTAACCCCAATTCCCGACCCCTGGGAATCCCATGCTTTGTAGAGGGTGTGAACTCACCTTGGTTTGCTCGGTAGATGCACAGAAAAGTCAAACAAGCAATATTGTGGCTACTCACGTCCTATCATAGTTGTATCATACCAATCAGGTTCGTATTCAAACAGTACACGTATGTTTCTAGCATAATGCATTCAAGTATCGTTCATGGCATACACGTTTAATCATGGCAGTTCGACAATATTCACATTCAATCATCAACGCATAAGATCTGTGCATCAGGCCCAAGAGTCCGGCCCAATTACTTAAGCCCTTAATCATGCAAGTCCAATTCAGCACGCATATGTCGGTTCCGAGTCGCAACCAGGTGTTCTCGGCTCGCAACCTGAGTCGCAATCGGCGGTCTCGAGTTATCATGGTCACGGTCTCGAGTCGCAACAGGACTCGTAACCGTGGTCTCGGTTCATGCTGTTTTGGTCTCGAGTCGCAACCGGACTCGTAACTGAGATTTCGAGTCATGAGGTTTGTGTGCTGATCACGTGTGGTTTCGAGTCGCAACCAGGTGTTTGCGACTCGCAACCGATGTCGCAACCGGGGGATTTCGACTCATCATGTGGTGGTCTTGAGTCGCAACTGGAGGTTTCGGTTGGACAACTGCTGATTCGGTACAGTGTACTATCCAATGGAAAACCGATTTCATGTAACAGTTTGTACCATCCACTTAAACATGTTTTCTTGTCTAGCAATTTGCCAATTTGGATCAAACATATCAGTTTTCAAATATTCAAGCATGTTCATATCACATTCAAGTTGTTCTTCATGTATTCAAGTGATTCATCATCCTCATTCCTATAAACTTTAACCAAACAAAATCATGATCAACCACTCATCAACACTAACATGCACCCTATGATATTAACACAATGAATCACCCTAATAGCGAGCATTCGGTTCTTAACACAAGAGTATACAATCCGATTATATGAACATCATCTATCATACATATGCAAGCCGATTTCATAAACATGAACAACCTAATGGTTAAACCACATTTAATCACAAGATCTCATTAACTCATCATGCAATATATATTAAAATCAAGGCATGTTTAACCGATTATCATTAACATACACACCCGAGAATATGATAAGGCCATAATCATACATTTTTCCACTTATTAATACATGAAGGCAAGCATTCAAACATCAAGCACACATAATCCTTAAGTAAAGCACTAACCGATTGGGTTCTCTAAGTGTGAGGGTATGAAGAGTGATGAGTGAACTTCCGAATGATGATCCTGAGCTCGATCCGAGAGTCCTAGTGCCACCGGTTTGATCCAAGAAGAAGGAGAAGGAGTGTGATGCTTGGTGTCTAGGGTTTTAGTGAGAGAGTGGAGAGTGTGTGTGTAGGGGAGTATGTGTGTTGTGTGCCCAAAATGACAAGGGTGGCTAACCACACGGTTATATATCCGTTCCTAGTAGTGCACCCTAGTGGGTCTTCGAATGGGCTAAGGGTGTGTGTGTGTGGCCAACCGGCCCATATGTTACTGTTCACTCGAGACCACATGGTCTCGAGTTGGGTCCTTGTGTCGCGGTTCATACTAATGCACACATACTATACATACAAACATACATGTACGCACGCAATTAAACACAACACGTAACACATAGTCACATACGAGGTTCACTTATCATTCATTAAATCATCAAATCAGTTAGTCACTTAACGTTCAAGCATACAACGAAAGGTTCTAAATTTCGAGTTGTCACATCATCCCCAAGTTGAAAGAAATTTCGTCCCGAAATTTGGTAGGCACTCACTGAGGAAGCTAGTTAAGTTGTATGGTTTTCCCGGTTTTCCTGGGGTGTCACATCCACCCCCTGTTGATCTGGAATTTCGTCCCGAAATTCCGTAGCTTCGGCCTCAGTAGTGGGTGTACTGTTTGCGAACAGTTGGGGATACTTTTGTTTCATCTGATCTTCGCGTTCCCAGGTGAACTCTGGGCCGCGACGTGAGTTCCAACGAACTCGAACGAGAGGTATTCTGGTGCTCTTGAGGACCTTAACATCCCGGTCCGTGATTTCGACTGGTTCCTCGACGAATCGTAACTGTTCGTCGATAGTGAGTTCCTTCAGAGGAACTACGTGGGTCTCATCTGACGGACACTTCTTCAGATTCGACACGTGAAAAACGTTGTGAACTGCACCGAGTTCCGCTGGTAAGTTTAGTCTGTAGGCCACCCTGCCTATTTTCTCAATGACTTCGAAAGGTCCAACGTATCGTGGGTTAAGTTTACCGCGTTTACCAAAACGAACCACACCCTTCCAGGGTGAAACTTTGAGTAGTACCCGCTCCCCAACCTGGAGCTCAAGTGGTTTCCTGCCCATGTCGGCGTAAACTTTCTGACGTTCGCGAGCTGCCGTCATGCGTTTTCGTATTTGAGCAATTTGTTCGGTCGTGTCTACCACATACTCTGGACCAGTGATCTGACTATCTCCCACCTCTGCCCAGCAAAGAGGTGACCGGCATTTACGTCCGTACAATGCCTCAAATGGAGCAGCTTTAATGCTGGTGTGGTAGCTGTTATTGTACGAGAATTCCACAAGTGGCAGATGCTTTTCCCAGCGGTTGCCAAAGTCGATTACACATGCACGAAGCATGTCTTCTAAGGTTTGAATAGTGCGCTCGGACTGCCCGTCCGTCTGAGGGTGGTACGCTGTGCTCATGTCTAATCGTGAGCCAAAGGATTTGTGCATTGCTTGCCACAGCTCTGAAGTAAAACGCGCATCTCGATCCGAGATAATAGAGGTGGGCACCCCGTGCCTCGAAACAACTTCCTTGAGGTATATTTCTGCAAGAGTGGAGAATTTATCCGTCTCCTTGATAGCCAGGAAGTGTGCAGATTTTGTGAGTCGATCCACGATCACCCAAATAGTATCGTTTCCGCGCTGGGATCTAGGCAGGCCAGTGACAAAATCCATGGAAATTTGCTCCCATTTCCATTGAGGTATCTCTGGTTGTTGGAGTAGGCCTGATGGTTTCTGGTATTCCGACTTGACTCTCGCACAAGTCAAACACTTGCTGACGTAGGTCGCTATGTGGGCCTTCATGCTAGGCCACCAATACGTAGTTTTGATATCATGATACATCTTATCTGATCTAGGGTGTACTGAGTAGCGAGACTTGTGTGCTTCATCCATCACAAGCTCTCGTAGGTTGCCATAGTGTGGGACCCAAACGCGTCCCGTTACGTAGTAAGCACCGTCTTCCCTCTGTTCTAATCGTTGCCTTGATCCGCGTAGGGCTTCAGCCCTGACGTTTTCTGGTTTCAGTGCTTCTATCTGAGCAGCTCGTATTTGGGAGGGAAGACTAGAATGGATCATGAGTTGTAGAGCTCGTACGCGCTTAGGCGCGGTGTCCTTTCGACTGAGGGCGTCGGCCACAACATTGGCCTTGCCCGGGTGATACCTGATCGAGCACTCGTAGTCATTTAGTAGTTCGACCCATCGTCGTTGCCTCATATTCAGTTCTTTCTGCTTGAAGATATGCTCGAGGCTCCTGTGGTCGGTGTAGATGGCGCACTTGGTACCATACAGGTAATGCCGCCATAACTTAAGTGCAAAAACAACAGCTCCCAGCTCTAAGTCGTGCGTAGTGTAGTTCTTTTCATGAACCTTGAGTTGGCGTGAGGCGTAGGCTATAACTTTATCTCGTTGCATCAACACGCAACCAAGACCCTGAATTGATGCGTCGCAGTAAACCACAAAGTCGTCTGTGCCTTCCGGCAAGGAAAGGATAGGTGCGCTACAAAGTCTATCCTTTAGGTGCTGAAATGCCAACTCCTGTGCGTTTCCCCAGCGATAAACAACGCCCTTCTGCGTTAGTGAGGTGAGAGGCTGTGCGATCTTAGAAAAATCCTTTATGAATCTCCGGTAGTATCCCGCCAAACCCAAGAATTGGCGGATTTCCTTTGGTGTACGAGGTGCAGGCCAGTTCTTAATCGAGTTTACCTTGGATGGATCAACGTGAATCCCATCCTTGTTTACCACGTGGCCTAGGAAATGGACTTCTCGAAGCCAGAAGTCGCATTTCGAGAACTTTGCATAAAGCTGTTCTGTTCGGAGGAGTTCCAGAATAAGTCGCAGATGCTGCTCGTGTTCCTCCCGACTCTTGGAATAGATCAGGATGTCGTCGATGAAGACTATAACGAACTTGTCCAGGTAAGGCTTGCACACTCGGTTCATCAAGTCCATGAAAACCGCAGGTGCGTTTGTCATCCCAAAAGCATGACCAAAAACTCATAGTGCCCGTATCGAGTTCTGAAAGCTGTTTTGGAGACGTCCTCTTCTCGGACTCTCAGTTGGTGATAACCCGATCTCAAATCGATCTTCGAATAGTAGCTCGACCCTTGTAGCTGGTCGAACAAGTCGTCGATCCGCGGTAGAGGATAACGATTCTTCACCGTCACCTTGTTGAGTTCCCGGTAGTCGATGCACATTCTGAAAGTACCGTCCTTCTTCTTCACAAATAATACTGGAGCTCCCTAGGGCGATGAGCTAGGACGGATAAAACCCTTATCCAAGAGTTCTTGTAGTTGCGTGGAGAGTTCTTTCAACTCTGATGGAGCTAAACGATAAGGTGCACGGGCTATGGGCGCAGCTCCAGGAGCTAGTTCAATCTGAAACTCGACTTGGCGATGAGGCGGAAGACCAGGTAATTCCTCAGGAAATACCTCTGGATAATCGCGTACCACTGGAAAATCTTCTATCTTCTTCTCTTTTTCCGAGGTGTCAGTAACGAGAGCCAAAATGGCAGTGTGGCCCTTTCGCAAGCACTTTTGGGCCTTAAGGAGAGAAATGACGTTCTCAACAGCACTCCTCTTGTCGCCATGAATCATGAGAGGTTCACCATCAGGACCTGGAATACGGACAACTTTCTCGTTGCAAAGAATCTCTGCTCGGTGTTGGGATAACCAATCCATCCCAATGACAACGTCGAAACTACCCAAGACAATAGGAATGAGGTCGATAGAGAAGGTCTGGTCAGCGAGAATAAGTTTACAACCCTTGACTACGTGTGTGGCTTCTAAACTCTTACCATTTGCTAGCTCTACGGTGTGCTTGTTGTTTAAAGGTGTTGGAATACGCTTAAGCATTCGACTAACTTCTAGTGACATGTAGCTAGTATCGGCACCCGAATCAAATAAAACTGAAACATAAAAGTCGTCGAGAAGGAACTTACCCGCCACAACATTGGGGTCATTCCTTGCTTCACCTTGGCCAATCACAAACACCCGCCCCCTGGCGCCATTGTTGTTGTTGTTCCCATTGTTACCATTCCCCTTATTGTTGTTATTGTTGTTGTTGTTGTTGTTCTGGTTCCTGTTTAGTTGGGGACAGTCTCTCTTGAAGTGGCCCTCAGCTCCACACTGAAAGCACCCCTTGTTATCACCTTGCTGCTGCTGCTGGCGCTGGTTCTGTTGAGCTTGATGATGATTCTGATTGGCGGGGTATAAGCTCCTGCAATCCTTTGCAGCGTGACCAGGCTTGTTGCACCGATGACAGTTGCCCCTGGTGCATGGTCCGCTGTGGTGCAGGCTGCAGCGATTGCATTTGGGGTGATTTCCTTTGTACCCACCATGACTTTGACCACCAGACGATTGCTGATTAGGGCTCTTGTAGTCATCAGTCTTCCTCTGCTGAGACTGGGACTGAACAGAAGTCGAACCCTTACTTGAAGTTCCATCCCATTTCCGTTTGTTGTCACTAGAGGCACCAGAAGTAGTTGCAGCTCCTATGCGTTTTGGTAACTTGTTCTGTTCCACCGCCTGATCCGTGAGACGGTGAGCCAACTGAACAGTTTGCTGGTAAGTGGCGAGGTTCGCTGAAGTCACATGACTTTGGATTTCCGGCACTAAGCCCTGAAGAAATAGTTCGATGCGTTTGATGGGAGGATCCACCATAGTAGGGCACAGAATTGCCAGTTCGTTCGACCTCTTCATATAAGCTTCAATTTCGGACCCCGTCATTTTGAGGTTGAAGAACTCCACCTCTAGTTTGTGAATCTCATCACGACTGCAGTATTCTTCTTTGATCATCTCCTTAAAAGTTTCCCATGGGGTGGCGTTGGCAGCAACCAACCCCAGCATCTGAACTTGAGCGTTCCACCATGTGAGGGCTAAACCCTCGAGAGTACCAGTAGCATACTTCACCCTGCGCGCTTCAGGGCATTCGCACATTTCGAACACAGATTCTAGCTTCTCAAACCAATGTAGGAGACCTACTGCTCCTTCAGTGCCGCTAAAAGTAGTTGGTCGGCAGTCCATGAAAGTCTTAAAAGTGCACACGGGTGGCTGAACATGCTGACCTATCGTGGGTGAAAGAAAAGGCAGAGTTTAACACAAGGGTTGGTTCACGAGAGTAGGATCCTAAAGATCCTAGAATGAGTTCGGACTGCAGGATATACCTCCTGCGTGTGCAGCTGCAAGTGCTGTGGCAACTCGTTCGTTGATCAGAGCCGTCAACTGGGCTTGTGTCAGGTTAACGCGTCCAGACATGATCTTCATATCAAGAAGAACGTGAGTGAGAGGGGTTCGCGAAAGTACGATGTCAGAAGTGAGTAAGTGCACACGTGTTCAAGCAACAATAGTTATACTAACCAAGCATACCATGAGCAATGTACTATGTATCTAACAAGTAGGTAATATATACACAGATCATATCACCTAGAATGTCGAGTCTTGCATGTGGAGTGAAGCATCGTTGTGGACCGTTGAGCACTGTACAGGTTATAGTCTAGTTTTAACAAAAAAAACGTTTTTCCCTTTATTAAAACCAAGTTCTCTATAACCAATGGCTCTGATACCAATCTGTCACACCCCCAAAATCCACCTGCGGAGTACTACCGCTTGGAGGCGTGACTGACCAGGATCCAGCCACCAATCATATTGAACAAGCAATCACATAGTTATAAAAGTTCAACCAATACAATTGGTGTTCAACAAAACATAGTTAAGTTGCAAGCGGAAGCATAAGTCTTAAATCAAAACATAAGTTTAATTGTTTCAAAGTTTAACATGGCACACAGTTGTCCATGTCCCACAACGATCCTCCTCCATGCAAGCTCCAGCTAAGAACCTAAGGACCTGCAAAGCATGTAGTAACGAGTCAACAACAAGTTGAGTGAGTTCACGGTTGGGTGTTCGTTTTAAGTTGTTTCGAAAACAGTTTCCTTTATCTGGCATCCTGCCGTGGGGGTTACCCCATAGTTAAAAGCGTGACTTGTTTATTCCCGGTTACTCTGGCTATCCAGCCGTGGGGGCTACCCCGTGTTAGTTATCTGGCATTTCGGCCGTGGGGGCTACCCCATGTATACACTAGACTCGTTACCATATCGACTGCTGACTGTAGTCATGTTTAAGTGCCCTGAAACTGTCAATGTCTATCATCATTGACGTGCCCCAGATCCATTAGTTCACGCCCGTCCTCTGCGGCACGGTGTGAGGTTTGTCAGACCTAAATAGCGCTATCTAACTAATGACCCGCTCGCCATTGGCCTGGCGATTAAGTCGATATAAAAAGGAGGGACTTCGTGATAGAGTTTTGGTCTAGTACGAGTTATCTGTCCGTGAGGACGAGGAAATTTACATTCCTGAACCTTTGCTGTCCTACCCAAGGAGGACGAGGAACCCACGTTCCTTAACCCCAATTCCCGACCCCTGGGAATCCCATGCTTTGTAGAGGGTGTGAACTCACCTTGGTTTGCTCGGTAGATGCACAGAAAAGTCAAACAAGCAATATTGTGGCTACTCACGTCCTATCATAGTTGTATCATACCAATCAGGTTCGTATTCAAACAGTACACGTATGTTTCTAGCATAATGCATTCAAGTATCGTTCATGGCATACACGTTTAATCATGGCAGTTCGACAATATTCACATTCAATCATCAACGCATAAGATCTGTGCATCAGGCCCAAGAGTCCGGCCCAATTACTTAAGCCCTTAATCATGCAAGTCCAATTCAGCACGCATATGTCGGTTCCGAGTCGCAACCAGGTGTTCTCGGCTCGCAACCTGAGTCGCAATCGGCGGTCTCGAGTTATGATGGTCATGGTCTCGAGTCGCAACAGGACTCGTAACCGTGGTCTCGGTTCATGCTGTTTTGGTCTCGAGTCGCAACCGGACTCGTAACTGAGATTTTGAGTCATGAGGTTTGTGTGCTGATCACGTGTGGTTTCGAGTCGCAACCAGGTGTTTGCGACTCGCAACCGATGTCGCAACCGGGGGATTTCGACTCATCATGTGGTGGTCTCGAGTCGCAACTGGAGGTTTCGGTTGGACAACTGCTGATTCGGTACAGTGTAATATCCAATGGAAAACCGATTTCATGTAACAGTTTGTACCATCCACTTAAACATGTTTTCTTGTCTAGCAATTTGCCAATTTGGATCAAACATATCAGTTTTCAAATATTCAAGCATGTTCATATCACATTCAAGTTGTTCTTCATGTATTCAAGTGATTCATCATCCTCATTCCTATAAACTTTAACCAAACAAAATCATGATCAACCACTCATCAACACTAACATGCACCCTATGATATTAACACAATGAATCACCCTAATAGCGAGCATTCGGTTCTTAACACAAGAGTATACAATCCGATTATATGAACATCATCTATCATACATATGCAAGCCGATTTCATAAACATGAACAACCTAATGGTTAAACCACATTTAATCACAAGATCTCATTAACTCATCATGCAATATATATTAAAATCAAGGCATGTTTAACCGATTATCATTAACATACACACCCGAGAATATGATAAGGCCATAATCATACATTTTTCCACTTATTAATACATGAAGGCAAGCATTCAAACATCAAGCACACATAATCCTTAAGTAAAGCACTAACCGATTGGGTTCTCTAAGTGTGAGGGTATGAAGAGTGATGAGTGAACTTCCGAATGATGATCCTGAGCTCGATCCGAGAGTCCTAGTGCCACCGGTTTGATCCAAGAAGAAGGAGAAGGAGTGTGATGCTTGGTGTCTAGGGTTTTAGTGAGAGAGTGGAGAGTGTGTGTGTAGGGGAGTATGTGTGTTGTGTGCCCAAAATGACAAGGGTGGCTAACCACACGGTTATATATCCGTTCCTAGTAGTGCACCCTAGTGGGTCTTCGAATGGGCTAAGGGTGTGTGTGTGTGGCCAACCGGCCCATATGTTACTGTTCACTCGAGACCACATGGTCTCGAGTTGGGTCCTTGTGTCGCGGTTCATACTAATGCACACATACTATACATACAAACATACATGTACGCACGCAATTAAACACAACACGTAACACATAGTCACATACGAGGTTCACTTATCATTCATTAAATCATCAAATCAGTTAGTCACTTAACGTTCAAGCATACAACGAAAGGTTCTAAATTTCGAGTTGTCACATTGGAAGCTTGCGGTGCGGCGGTTTCAGCGGTGGGAGCAGAGGTAGCTTGATGAAGACTCTTGGTGGTTTTATCAAAGTAACCAGCCCGAACTCGCTTGTCATTAATCTCGGCAGCGAGCAGGAAGGTTTCTTCAATAGTTGTTGCCTTGGCAGCTTGCACAAAGTCTGCAACACAATCCGGTAAAGCACGGATGTATTTCTTGATGGTGATATCAGGGGTAGTGACTTGGGCGGGACAGATGATACTCAGCTTCTTAAAATGGGCAGTTAGACCAGCGTTGTCGCCACCCTCTTGCTTGATATGCCAAAACTCGTCCTCCAGCTTCTGAAGCTCATGGGGAGGGCAGAATTCCTTCATCATGATCTCCTTCAACTCATCCCACGTAAGCCCATAGGGTGCATCATTCCCTCGCTTGTTTCTTTCGGCAGTTCACCAGTCCAGAGCCCTGGACTGGAAAACGCTAGTGGCGTTAACAGTGTGAAGGTTATCAGGACAGCCGCTTTGGCGTAGGGTGACTTCAATTGAATCAAACCATTGAAACATGGCAGTAGGCCCGTCTTCTCCGGTGAATTCTTTAGGGCCGCAGGCCATAAACTGCTTGAAGCTAAAAGTAGTTTCCGGGGAGTCGGTCCTAGATTCCTCAGAGGACTTGCTAGAATTTTCATTAAGCTCGCTAACAATTTGCGGAATGACCTTAGCCATCTGCTTTGCGACTAGAGAAGTGATACGCTTGTCCTCGTGATTGCGGCGAGCGGCTCGTGAAGTGTGCGATCCAAATGACGACATTGTCTGCAGCAGACATCGCCATAGGATTCAAACATAAGTCGATTATTTCTAGTATAGTCTATCATATCTCCACGCGCTACTTAAATATATAAAGCTTAGGAACACATCAATCATTTAGGCACATAATCACATAAGCACATAAGTCACGTAGGCACGTAAGCACATAAGCACGTAACACATAAACACGTAGACACATAAGCACATAGCACGCTGAAATCACGCTTTAAACTATATTTCGCACGTATTCACCTACATATATTACACGTATTCACCTATCTTTCATAGCTGCGTAAAGCGATCGAGAGTTGCGAGTTCGAAATAGCGAGTAGCGATTGCGAGTATCATAGCATGCGATTTGTTAACGTTTTGGGATAGATGTGTAGTGCGAGTCGTGCGTGTTGATCAAAGCGAAAAGCGAAAAGCGTATAAATCTCCAAAAACAAAACATATAAACACATAAAACCACATAAAACACATAAAATTCCACGTAAAAGTGATAAATCACAGAGTCAGCGGATTGCGGGCTCAGAATCGAAACACATAATCACATAAAATCAATGATTGCGGGCTTGAAATTGAAAATAGATAGTCTCGGGTGCGTGTAGACATTGACTACCCAAAGTGATTCGACTATTCACAAGGACTTCGAGTACACACTTTAGCCTTCTAGACTATGCTCTCGCCTCGAACTGGGCGAACGACACGCCTCTTTCCAGTTACCGTGTTACTCGGGTCGTTGGAGTCCGTTGAGACTTTGGTGAGAGTTTTGTAAAACAAAAATAGGGATCGGAATGAGTCATCAAGATTCGGGCTTCACCCCTAACTTAACAACTGCATTCCTGTTTGGGTGATAGAGGGAGAAATCTTGCGTCGAAGTATGGATTTCACTCCTGATTCAACGCAAATTCTTGTTTTTATAGTAAAAATTCACGTCGAGCGAGCGGTCTAATTGAGAGTTTGCGGTTTTCACACCTAATCTCGACTCAATCACTCGTTTACGTGAGTGTTTTTGGAAATCTTGGGTGTTGCCAGCCTTAGGAAAGACTGACCTTGCGCGAAACGGTAGTAGTCAGTGTTCGCGCAAGAGTGTAGTGTTCAGTGAGTTCGAGCGAGAATAGCAAGTAAGCTCGTACAAAACCCCTACTGGGTTTGCACAAGTCGGTCTGTTGGTACTTAGACTATAGACTAGGTCGTTTCTAAGACATCGACCCGGACTAGGTCGAGTCTTGCCTAATTCCCTATAGTTATGGCTCTGATACCATTCTGTCAAACCCCAACCGACGGCGGAAACATAGGTGTGAGGCACTGAGCGAAACAGATTGTCCAAGAGATTCCATAAAAACTATAAATTACCAAATATTTAAGCATCACGTCCCATACCGTAACATATCAAGTAACATAGTTATTACAGACAAATAGTTCTCAAAGACAAATAAAACTGTTCCTACAACTCATAAATTAATTGTTTTGTTTCTAGACTCTCCTAGCTTGATTCCACCAAAGCTAGCATAGCACAGCATCCTAAACACCTGTCACATACGTTAAAATAGGTCAATACACATAGTGAAAAGGTGAGCATACAAGTTTAATAGTATAATAGTAGCGAAAGCGGTTTACGCATAACCAGCATGTAACACGTTGTAATGCGAAGCAAGTAAGTTATCGACAATGAAATATGCACTGACGTGACTGCGAGTTGTAGAGTGCGCAACACATATCACCACTATGACACATGAAGAAATACCCTTAGCAACCCCCGTCCACGACAGGTGCGGAGTCCAAGCTATAGTACTATCGTTGCTAAGGTGTCAGGCAACAATCACTGTGTACACATAACATACAAGCATTCATAGAATAACACGTATAACATGCAGAGCAGTTAGCATATAAAAGTGTTAGCGTTGTGTGATCGATGTGATTTGATATAGGTAACGTATGTAACACCCAAAAGTGCCTAAAGCAAAAAGGGATCGAGTATACTCACAGAGCGTGTTTAACGAATAAACACAGTCTTGGATTAAAGGTAGCGCTGAGACATTAGTCTGAACACGGTACGATAGTATAAGCGTTGAACGGTGCATAAAACGATGATTTGAAGTGACGAGGGACAGATAGTCATCCGATCAGATGACCTTCCGGACGGATGACCATTCGGTCGGATGGTCACTCGTTTGGGAAGGATGTGTTTGTGTATGATGGAACTTTGAAGTTTTCGTTGTAGCATTTTAAAAAGCATGAACTGTCTGTATTTGTTCAGCCATCTGGTTGGATGGTCATCCGGACAAATGGCCGTTCGATCGGACGACGGTTTATTAGGTAAGTTGTAAAATCTACAGTTTTTGCAAAAATGTTTAAGTGTTGAAGATCATGTGTCATCCGTTCGGAGTGTCGTTCGATCGGAGTGCAATCCGATCGGACAACGATCCGTTCAGCGATCTGTTTGTTTTGAAATCTGGTAAAATTTGCTAAGTTTAGAAAGTTCTGCGTTTAGATCGAGACGGTATGACTACATGCCAAACAACAGAAACCCTTTCAAGTCTAAGTCATCCGATTGGATGGGAACCACCCCGTCCGATCAGTAACTGTTCTTGACAGTACTTAATGTTCAACCCGTGAATCAGTCATCTTATCCGATAGAAATCCATTCTCAGTCCAACACTTCACTATAGAACGAGTTGAAGGTCTGAACAAGCTCCGATTCTATCGGATTTATGTGAAAAGTTGAGAAAGTTTGGAGAAAAGTGGAAAGCAGTTGGAAAATGTTTAGATTATGACGAAATCAGTGTTAAATCATGTTAAAATCTCTTAGCTCTGAGTTGTTATTGGTGGAATGAGGTCACACCTTGAAGTTCATGAGAACCCATGATGAAATCACCTTAGAACACCCCAAATCAGCCGATTTCATGGTGAAAAGTTGTGATTTCTTGGTGAAAATGATGGAGAAGTGTGTGTAGATCAAGGAAGTACAAGATTTGGGGTAGAAACTTACAAGAATCGACAGGAATCGAGAGAAAATGTGAGAGGGTGAGAAAGGCGGTGCACAGGAGACGGATCGGAGGGATCGGATGGCCATCCGGACGGATGGCCATTTGATCGAATGGTCCTTTGATCGGATGGGAGGTGCGGGTTAGTTTCCGACTTTTAATTTCGTGCGTTGAGCATTGCGATGCGTTGCGAGTAAGCGATGCGATAGTATTAAACAATAGTTTCACAAATAACCTAACTAACATACAAAGGCATAAATAACCTTGCATTTCCAGTTCGCGATGAGATTGCGTTGTAATAGAGTTGCGATTGCGTTTTCGAATAATCACCTCAAACATAAACATAAATAAACATGCACAAGTAACACATAAATAGCACACACACGTAAAACAATATCCAGAACCTATAATTCGAGTTGCGATGCGATAGCGTTCAAATAGATTAGCGATAAACTGCGATTATTGCATTATAACTCCACATAATACAGCTAAGTTGCCATAAATTAAAGTATTGATTAACAAGTCAAAGAGTACAATCAATAATTAAGCAAGGAATGACAGATCCAATTAGCAATCTTTTCTTCCTTTGACTTTGACTTGTACTTTGACTTCAAAAGTCGGGTTGTTATAGCCTCCCCTACTTTAGGGAATTTCGTCCCGAAATTAAGGCGCAGGCGTAATGAATAGTTGTGGATACTTAGCCTTCATGTCACTTTAGAGTTCCCAGGTGAACTCGGCGCTGCGTTTGCCTTCCCAGTGAACTTTCACTATGGGAATGCGTGAGCATCGGAGCTTCTTGGTTTCTTGATCCATGATCTCGATAGGCTTTTCCACGAAGTGTAATGTTTCGTCCACTTGTAGATCCTCAAGTGGCACTTGTAAATTCTGCTTGGCTAGACCCTTTCTGAGGTTCGAGATGTGGAAAGTCGGGTGGACGTTGTTGAGTTCCTTCGGTAGTTTGAGTCTGTAGGCTACTTTCCCAATTCTTTCCAGAATCTAAAAGGGTCCAACATATCGAGCCGGGAGCTTTCCTTTCTTGCCGAATCTGATCACCCCCTTCCAAGGTGAAACCTTTATGAGTACGTGATCGCCAACGTCAAATTCAAGGGGCTTGCGGCGTCTATCAGCGTAACACTTTTGACAACTCCGAGTTTTCAGTAGATTGTCTCAGATTTGGGGGATCTTGTCACTCATTTCTTGGAGTAGCTCAGGACCAGTAATTTGTGCATCTCCAATCTCGTGCCATACAATAGGCGATCGACATTTTCATCCATACAATGCCTCAAATGGTGCCATTTGAATGCTAGAATGATAACTGTTGTTGTACGAGAATTTGACAAAAGTTAAGTGCGCGTCCCAATTACCACCGAAATCTATGACACACGAGCGAAGAATGTCTTCAAGGGTGCGAATCGTGCGTTCAGTCTGACCGTCGGTTTAGGGATGGAAAGCGGTACTTAAATTAAGAGTAGTACCAAGAGCAGATTGAAATGTTTCCCAAAGGCGCGAGGTAAACCGACCATCGCGGTCAGAGATGATGTCACGAGGTGTCCCGTGTCGACATATAATTTCGTTGGTGTAGATCCGTGCTAATCGTTCTACCTTAAAGTCTTCTCGTATCGGCAGAAAATGAGCAGATTTAGTAAGACGATCAACGATAACCCAGATGCTATTGTGACCTGATGGCATGCATGGAAGTTTCGTTATGAAATCTATAGCTATACTATCCCACTTCCACATAGGGATCTCGGGTTGCACGAGTAAGCCAGAGGGGCGTTGTTACTCAGCCTTGACTTTCGAACAAGTCAGGCACTTCAAAACATAGATAGCGATATCCTTCTTCATTCCAGGCTTCCAGTACCGAAGACAAAGGTCATGGTACATCTTGTCGGCACCAGGATGAATGGAATACCGGGACTTGTGGGCTTCGTTTAACAGAACCTCTCGTAAATTAGTGTGTTTGGGAATCCAAATTCGGTCTAGATAATGAAATATACCATTCGATTTATTCACGAGTTGTTCGCCGTTATTGATAATCCTTTCCCTCTTCAAAGTGCGTTCGGTAAAACAAGCATGTTGAGCGTCACGTATAAGAGCTTCGAGATTGTGCTGGGCGTGAGTATTACGAACGCTATGCAAATAGCTTCGTCGACTTAGAGCATCGGCAATGACATTTGCTTTGCCAGGATGATAACGAATCTCACAGTCATAATCGTTAAGAAGTTCAACCCATCGGCGTTGGAGCATATTTAGTTCTTTTTGGTTCAAGATGTGTTGTAGGCTCTTATGGTCGGTGAAGACCGTACACTTGGTACCATAAAGGTAGTGTCGCCAAATCTTCAACACAAAAACAACTGCACCAAGCTCAAGATGGTGGGTTGTATAGTTCTTCTCGTGGATCTTGAGCTAACGAGACACGCATGCAATAACCTTGTCCCGTTGCATGAGAACACAACTGAGACCGAGATTAGAGGCATCGCAATAGACTATGAAGTCACCGTTCCCGTTGGGCAGAGCGAGAACGGGAGCATTGCAGAGCATATGCTTGAGAATTTGAAAGGCAGTCTCTTGTTCAGTTCCCCACACAAAAGGCTTGTCCTTATGCATGAGAGAAGTAAGCGGAACAGCGATTTTAGAGAATCCTTCGATAAATCGACGATAATAGCCCGCTAGTTCGAGAAAAGAACGGACTTCAGATGGGTTCTTTGGTGTAATCCTGCTCTTAACAGCTTCAATCTTCGCGGGATCGACGTGAATACTTTGTCTATTGACAATGTGACCGAGGAATTGAACCTCCTCTAGCCAAAATTCACACTTAGAGTACTTGGCATAGAGTCGATTCCCTTGGAATAGCTCGAGAACCAAACGTAGATGTTGCGCGTGTTCGGCTTTCGACTTTGAATAGATCAGGATATCATCGAAAAACACGATGATGAAGCGATCCAGATAGGGTTTACACACGCGATTCATCAGATCCATGAAAATCGCGGGTGCGTTGGTTAGTCCGAAGGGCATAACGACAAATTCATAATGACCGTAGCGAGTGCGAAAAGCAGTTTTGGGTATATCCTCCTCTTGAATGCGTAACTGGTGATAGCCTGAGCGTAAATCTATCTTCGAGAAACACGTAGCACCTTGTAATTGATCAAACAAATCATCGATTCGGAGCAGGGGATATCGATTCTTGATGGTGAGCTTATTCAGTTCCTTGTAGTCGATGCACATCCGGAACGATCCATCCTTCTTTTTGACGAAGAGGACAGGTGCACCCCCAGGAGAGGTGCTAGGGCCAATGAAGACTTTGTCAAGCAATTCCCGGAGTTGACTCGAGAGTTCGCGCATTTCAGACGGAGCGAGTCGATAAGGAGCTTTAGCAACAGGATTGGCTCCAGGAATGAGGTCGATACGGAAATCAATATCACGAGAGGGCAGTAATCAGGTAAATCATCAGGAAAGACCTTAGGAAAATCATGAACCACAGGCACCTTATCCATTGTCTTCTTTTCCATTTCCCCCGCTACTACGATGTGTGCCAAGAAAGCTTTGCATTCCTTGCGGAGATACTTGCTCACTTGGATACACGACATGAGTTTAGATCCTTCGAAAGCGTTTCGCCATCGACACACAACTGATCACCATTAGCAAGAGAGAAACGAATCATTTTATCAAAGAAAACAACTTCAGCACGATTTTCGCGAAGAAAATCCATGCCTACTATGATATCAAAACTAACAAGCTGCATCGGTATAAGTGTCACACCCCAACCGATGGCGGAAACATCGGGGCATGGCACTAAGCGAAACAGATTGTCCATGAGTATCCATAACAACTATTAATTACCAGATATTTTAACGTCATGTCCCATACCACAACATATCCAAATAAAACAGTTATTACAAATAATTGTCTAAAAAACAAACACTGTTCCGATAACTCAGATTAAGTGTGACATAACTAGACCCCTAGCTTGATTCACCAAAGCACAACATTCCTAGCATTCAAACACCTGTCACATATGTTAAAATAGAGGTCAATACACATAGTGTAAAGGTGAGTATACAAGTTTATTAGCATAATAGATTCGAAAGCGTTTACGCATAACCAGCATGTAACATGTAGCTAAGTGAAGGCAAGTAGGTTATCGACAATGAAATATGCACAGACATGACTGCGAGTTGTAGAATGTGCAACACTTATCCCCACTGGGACACGTGAAGTAAGGCTCTTAACAACCCCTGTCCAGGACAGGTGCTGAGTCCAAACTATAGTACTATCGTTGCTAAGGTGTCAGACAACAATCACTGTGTCAACATAACATACAAGCATTCATCGAATAACACATAACATGCAATAATGGTCAGCGTATAAATAGTGTTTGCGTTGTGTGATCGATGTGATTTGAATAAGTAACGTATGTAACACCCAAAAGTGCGTAAAGCAAAAAGGGATCGAGTATACTCACAGATCGTGTTCAGTAAATAAACACTCTCTTGGATTGAAGGGAGCGCTGAGAGATTAGCCTGAACAGTTAACGATATCATAAGCGAAAGAACGGCGCGTTAAACGGTGAAAGTGAAACAAGTGACGAATGGTAATGTCACACCCCAACTGATGGCGGAAACATCGGGGTGCGAGCACTAAGCGTTCAGATTGCTCACGAGATTCCATGACACTAATGATTTTCTTATAGAATAAGTAAATTTCTTGCAGGATTGTCTAAAACATCCACATAACCATAAGTATCAAATACAACCACAATAGTCATTGTTTCAAATTCTAGAATTTAACTAGGCGAGTTTCTAAACATCAATCCTAGCTTTTTTTCCATAGTTCCAGCATCTATCAGCCTGTAACATGTATTAAAATAGAGTCAGTACAAAAATGTACCGGCGAGTATACAAGTTTGAATAATAGCATAATAGATTAAAGTCTCATATCCATATGTAAGTGTAACAAAATAGTTTCAGCCATGCTATTGTTCGCAGTCCAAAAAGTGATAGCCCAAGTATCCCGATGCTTTGTTGTTTTCTCAAGTCTCAAGGAAAACTAGAATCCACCTACCAATACCCCCGAGAATAATGGGGAGGTGCATCTCCTATAGCGCTACTATTGTTAAGGCGGAACTACACGCCCTGGAATAAACATCCACATAGCACAAATAGAATAAAAGAATCACAAGTTTCACATACACATAGGATAGAGTTTAGTTTGCAAAAGTCTCAAGTATCGTAGTTTAATAGAATACATGTTACATCCCAAAGTTTAAAACAAAAATGGATCGAGTATACTCACAGTGATTGCTTAACAAATCAAATGTTATTGGATCAAAGGGAGCACTTTAGGTTTAGCCTGATTAGGTTACAACGGATAAGTGTCAGACAAAATAACGAGATTTAAGCCAAGTGTCGGATCAGTCATCTCGATCGGATGGCTGTTCGATCGGAGGGCTATCCGATCGGACTGCCATTCGATTGGGATGGCAAATGTGTGAGGGAATGGATGGCTATCCGATCGGATTACCACTCGATTCAAGGTCCTAAGTTTATCAAGAGTCAAAGTCTCAAAAGGTTCTAAGTTTTGAAAGACTTCAAGAGGCATGTCACCTAATCGGATGGCGGTTCGAGCAGATGGCTATCCGATCGAGTTGCCGTTCGACGATCATGACTTCAAAGTTTCAAGTGTTTAAAGTTAAGGGGCAAATGTTACTTGATCGGGTGGCAGTTTGATCGGATGTGTTGGTGCATTCATCTGTCGACTTCGTCTTATATCGAGTCTCGAGTTCGTTGCGAAGTTGATCAAGCATGATGTCATCATGTTTAAAGATGACATCATCAAAGTGACATCATTAATGACACATCACAAAAGACAAAGCAAGAAGACAAATCAGATTCTAGACTTTCGCTTGAAATTTGGGGATCATTTCATGTTGGTTTCCCTTGAATGTGAGCAAGTAGGTTTCAAGCGAAACCATGTGCACTATATATAGGTTAGTTGACTTGTCATATGTAACAGTTCGAGAATTCCATACCAAGGTGTTGCCGGTGTGAAGACTGATTGTATTTGCTAGTATATCAATATAATCAGTGTTTAAAGTGATAAGCAAGCTGTTTCGACGTCGGTTTCTTAGTTTCCGCCTCTGAAACTGATAAAATCTCTTCTGAACGACTCGTTCGGGTCACAAAACGATCCTACAAGTGGTATCAGAGCTCAGGAGGAAGAGATCTTGCCAAAACAGCCTGTTTACGTCACTCTTTCTGATTTCTACACCATTCTTTCACAAAATTAAAATTTTTCACGGTTAAAATCGGTTCAAACTTTCACATATTGTGCGCAATCATGAATTAACAAATCCTGGAAAGTTTTAGAGCTAAAATCGGCTTAAAAACTGGTTAAAATTGAACTTTCGCTTGAAATTGGTTCGTATTTGCTGATGTCATCAGGTTTTCGCTTGAAAAGTTCGGCTTTCGCTTGAATTTGACGTGTTTCGCTTGAGTTTACATCGTGAGTATCGCTTGAAACCGTCTGACCGCTTGAAAGTGCTTTGTAAAGTGTGAACCGCGTGAAAGTGTATCGAGTTGTGTGAATCTCGTGTTTTGTGTCAGATTGCACAAGGTGATCAGAATTATTTGTCAGGCGCATGTGATATTAGCTGACAGTTTTCGAGAATCGCATTCAAACATTGAATAGAACCGATACATGTGATTACTATTAAACAATTGTTGGCCATCTTTCAATTGCATGTGATAATAATCATTAGGAATTTGGTCAGTTCAAGGCTGCATGTGAACAAATCAGTAGGCCCATGTGATCACATGTGATAAAGCAATTATATCAGTCCAATTGCAATAGACAGCCAAATCAATTTGTTGGACGATTTTAACAAAGTTGTCGGATACTTGAATATTTTTGTTGTTACCAAGGTTTGCATGTGATTTAGTGGGTCAGGCTTTTGCATGTGAATCTGATAAAGTGTTCGGCCCATGTGATTAATATATTTGTTCAAGGTTTTGACCCAATCAAATGATAGTATAGTCAACATTTGAATATTAACAAGGGGTAACAGTCAACTACAATTCTCGAACCAATCAACAAGTTGTTGGATCAATCATTTGAATATTAACGACCCAATCACAATAAACTTGTTGTCAGTTTTTGGAGTTGTTAGCTTTAGTGGTGTTTGTTGGACAAATAAAGTGTTAAACAGATTCATTTATTCACGGCCCAACCATTGTTTAGTGCAGCCCAATCATTGTTTATGCGAGTATGCGATTATGTGTTGGATCGTGTTCGTGACCCTGAAAGTCAGTTAAGGTAGTTCATCTTCAATTACTAAGGCGGAATCAAAGTAAACGACGTCCAAAACAGCTTGTATCCTTTAATCTTTCTTTATATTATCAACCGTGAGCTTTTACAATGATTTCTAATGAAATTTTGACAGCACCTTCGCTCACATACAATGACCTTCAACTGTTCCGTTTGAAATGAACCTATCACTCACCTATATATAGACTTTGACCCTTCCGTTTGAACTACACATATCATGTTCAAACGATAGATCTCAAACGGAACCCTATTTCAAACTTTGATCTCAAACGGAACCCTATGTTTCAAACGGAACCCTCATCGTTTGAAACAGTTTCAAACGGAACCCCTTGAAACACTTTCTAAACTCAAAACTAAACCCTAATATGACATTTAAGCTCCAATATTGACTTTCTTGAACTAAGACTTGATGAAGATGCAGTCAACAGACATTCTTGTGCATCAACAGACTCCCCCTTGGATGTTGACGTAGTCTTCAGCTCCTGAGTCTTCAGTCTTAGTCTTTTCTTCCACTCTGTCTTCTCATCATAAGCATTCTATCTTCACACTCCCATATACAGTTGATCCAGACTCCCCCTTTCACAGACTCCCCCTTTCGATATGCTGAATCTGAGATATCTGGTTCAAGCTTTGACAATTTGCTTCCATTGAGAATAATGAAGATCAAATCTGTTACTCAACCAACAAACATTACAATTCTATCTTTTCAATCACAAAAACACAAACTCAATCAAATTTAGAAATCCACTCAAGTATTCAGATCCAAGTTAATGACCCTGATTACTTGATTAATCTACCAAGTCCAATTTAATGACCTTGGTTGATCTGTTGATGAATCATTACTGATTTAAAACAACAATTTCAAACAATTTCTGAAAATAACAAGTATCAAGTTAATGAACTTGTTTTTATCATTTCAAATAATTCAAACTTCTTCAAAGTAAGCTCTCCTCATTCTTCAGTCTAGAATCTCCTGCATCTGCTTCAAACATCTGAGAATCCAACAATCAACTCTCCACTTTGGTTTGTCGGAAAATAAAGCAGAAATAAAATCTTTTTGGATTTTATCAAAGTGTTCTAAACTAAGAAATGAAATACAGAAAACTTAACTTTCAGAAAGTAAACAAAGTAAACTATTTACAAACATATTTTTGGTGAGCATGTCAGGGAATCATATCAGCTTTTAGACAAATCACAAGTACCATTAAGCTACATTACATACTCAGATTTAAACAATTCACCTCGATTGTCGATATACTGATCCATCTTAAATTCCCACACAAATTTCAATTTACTCAGGATACGATTTAGATGAATTAAGAACTTAGCTCATTCATGTGTCCCACCTCTTGAATATACTCCCGTATCCAGAATCCCAATAATCAGTCTTACAGGTGAGAATACTACAATGATATCTGTATATAATTTAGGTATGCGAGGGCCGAGGGATCTCAGATCGATACTTCTGTATACGCAGAGAGATATCAGCTTCGACTTTTCGGTGTGTCCCCTTTAGAGGATCTTTTTGCTTACAACAGCAGCATATATCAATTTTATTGTTTCAGCATGCTGAGGGTTTAATGCTGTGTTTCAAGCATTGCAGCAAGTATTAGCCAAGGACTAGGTCAGAACTACCGTTCAGCAGAAGTCCCGGAATAATACCCCAGAGATCATACAGTATAAAGACCTAGTATATCAGATTAAGAGACCTTTCAAACGAGATTTCAGGGGTTACCTATATATCCAAGTAGTGTTCCCCACGAATTCACAAGTTTGAATTTTAGGTTTATATCCCGAATAAATCTACTAAATGTATGAAAACCTATCGACACATCATCAGGGAGACTGTTTAACTCTTTTATACTTTTCAAATCTTTAGCATACTGTAATCGTCTAGCTGATGTACTATCATTTTCCCCATATACACAAGCTCTTTTTCAGACTTTATCATGTTTTTGTATTTTTGCATTTTTTTACTGTTTTTGTATTTTCTGAAAATAAACTATGTACAAACATCTACTCCCCCTAAATACCAAAACAAGTAAAAATTCGACAAACCATTGCAGATTGGTTCTCGTCTTCATCCGCAACAGTACTCTCATCAACGCCAATTATGCCATCCGACACCGACAGAAGCTTCATACCATTCAGTTTTAACAAACATTTATACCGATTTTTATCAAAAGCTTTGGTATGTAAATCAGCTTTCTGTTCGTCTGTGTGGATTTTCTCAATTCGTATCAACTTTTTCTCAAAGCAATCACGAATAAAGTGATGACGAATTTCTATGTGTTTAGTTTTAGCGTGATGTACTGGATTTTTTGTTATATTTATTGCGGCCTCATTATCAACAAAAAGAGGTGTGTTAAGAAACTGCAAACCGTAGTCGCGCATCTGTTGCTGTATCCACAAGATCTGAGAGCAGCAACTGCTAGCAGAAACATACTCCGCTTCACAAGTAGATAACGCCACAGATGTTTGTTTCTTACACTGCCAGGTAACCAATCTAGGACCAAAGAACTGGCATCCTGCAGTTGTTGATTTTGAATTGACTTTGCAGCATCCGAAATCCGAATCGGAATACCCTTCGAGCGTAAAATCGCCTTTTCTAGGATACCACAACCCCAATGAAGGAGTTCCTTTCAGGTAGCGCAATATCCTCTTCACAATGATCATATGCGATGCTCTCGGGTTAGACTGAAATCTTGCTGCGAGGCACGTTGGGTACATTATATCAGGACGTGAAGCAGTTAGGTACATTAAGGAACCTATCATGGATCGGTAAAACGTTTCATCAGCCCTGTCTCCGGTGAGATCTGGGTGAATCACATGATTTGTTGCAAGTGGGGTAGCAGCTGGAGTAGAACTTGACATCCCAAATTTCTCCAAGATATCATGATCGTACTTTGACTGATGAATGAAAATTCCCTCAGGAAGTTGTTCAACTTGTAATCCCAGAAAGAATTTCATCTCCCCCATTGATGACATTTCAAACTTCTGCTTCATCACTGATTCAAAATCTTTGCATAGATTTTCATTTGTCGACCCAAAGATTATATCGTCCACATAAATCTGAACTATCAGAAGATGACCATCGACTTCTTTAGTGAAGAGAGTGGCATCCACTTTTCCACGAATGAACTTGTTGGCTAGTAGGTGTTGAGACAAAGTCTCGTACCAAGCTCTCGGGGCCTGGTGTAAACCATACAGCGCTTTGTCCAATAAGTAGACCTTGTTTTTGTGGATAGGATCAGTAAAGCCCGGTGGCTGACCGACATAAACCTCCTCTTTAACCTTCCCGTAAAGAAACGCCGATTTAACATCCAACTGATAAACTTTGAAGTTCTTCCAAGACGCAAATGCTAGGAAAATTTTGATTGCCTCAAGTCGTGCTACAGGAGCATAGACTTCGGTAAAATCAAATCCCTCCTGTTGACTAAATCCCTGAACAACGAGTCGAGCTTTGTTCCTTACGACAACTCCTCTATCGTCCCTCTTACACTTAAACACCCACTTAGTGTTAATTTTCCTATGACCATCCGGCAAATCAACTAACTTCCACACTCCCAATTTCTCGAATTGACTAAGTTCCTCCTGCATAGCATTGACCCAAGAGTCTTCAGTAAGCGCCTCTTTGTAAGTTCTTGGCTCAACCTGCGAGATAAAACAACTTAATGAGAATTCAGTTTGCAAAGGAGCAACTTTTGTATAAAAACATGTAAGCCCTTTATCAATCTGATTTCGAGTGCGAACGCCTTTCTGCAAATCTCCTATGATCAACTCCTCTGGATGATATGAAAAAGTTCGTGGCATCACTTCACTTGGAACATCTACATTTCCCTCCAGATTAGTAACATTCTGCTCTGCATCTTGTTCACCAACTTGGTTTGTTTGACTTGAAAACTGAATTTGCTCCCCCTCAGAATCTGAATCACCATGATCAAAGACTGGCATGTTTTCAGCTTCTAGATTATCATTCTGAGCCAACTGATTATCCTGAGCAACTTCATTTTGTTGGGCATCATCATGTTCACCAGCATTACTTGGACCTGCTTCATCATCATTTGAAGTTTCCCGTGGTCTCCTCGAATATTCAGCTGGGAACCTTAACTGCGACTCATATTCACGCAAAATATCCAACTCATCAAAGAAATCTTCATCTTCCTCTGAATCTTCTCTCATGTCAAACGAATCCCAAAGTTTGTCATAATGATAACGCCATGAATCACCAGGATTCTGCGGCGGCATAGTATAACCTTGACATTCAACATTTGCAGCTTCAATAATCCGCTTCTCACTTGGAACGAAGACACGTCGCAATGGATTTGCATAACCAACAAATATACCCTCAATGCACTTCGGACCAAACTTTCCAAAAGGTTCTATAACCGTACAAGGTGGCCCGAACGGTTCTAGATACTTCAAATTTGATTTGCGATTATTAATTAGCTCAAAGCATGTTTTGTTAAACTTCTTGACAGTGAGAACCCTGTTGAGCGTATAGCATGCGGCGGAAACAGCTTCAGCCCAAAAATTAATCGGTAACTTTGAATCTGCGAGCATAGTTCTAGCCGTCTCGATTAGTGTCCGGTTTTTGCGTTCTGCGACTCCATTCTGCTGTGGAGTGTACGGAGCACTAAACTCATGCAAAATACCTCTTTCATCACAAAATTCTTCCATCTTGCTGTTCTTGAATTCAGTACCATTATCACTTCGAATTCTCTTGATACGCCTTTGGTACAAATTCTCAATCTTTCTGAACAGACCCATCAAACTGTCAAATGTTTCATCCTTCGTCTTCGAGAAAGAAACCCACGAAAATCTGGAATAATCATCAGTAACGACCAAACAATAGTAATCTCCTGTAATACTTTTGACATTCACCGGACCAAACAAATCCATGTGAAGTCTTTCCAGCGGTCTCGAAACTGAATTGACTTGCTTTGTAGGGTGTGACTTTTTCTTCTGCTTGCCTTTGATGCAGCTAATGCACTCCCCTTCCAGATGAAAACCTTTGATATTAACTCCCAATACCAAATCATTGTGCACCAAGTGATTCATCTTCCTTAGGTGAATATGCCCCATCTTTCGGTGCCACAATCTTGATTCTTTCTCAGTTGCTCTAGAAACGAAACAATGTGCTTGACCAGTAGTTGTAGTTGCTACAGACATATCTAACACATATAAATCATTCACTCTAGGTGCCCTCATAATAATCCATTCTTCAGGGATAACAAAACCAGGTTTCAAAATCAAACACTCTTTATCAGTGAAATGAGTAGTATACTGATTGTCACAAATCTGCGAGATACTAAGCAGATTGTTCTCCAGCTCAGTGATGTAGTTAACTCTCTCAAACGTCACAATCCCATTGGATAACGTTCCTTCACCAACAATTCTACCACCTTCACGACCTGCAAATCCCACATAACCACCATTGATATTCTTCACATCATATAGCAATGCAGTTTTTCCTGTCATATGTCGAGATGCGCCACTATCCACGATCCATCTTGAAATGGCTCTTGGAAGATCCTGCACATAACAAACTTCAAATTTACCAACTTTAATAAAGATGCCGATTCATGCTTCGCGATCCAGGAAGCTCCGGCAATTCAAACTGCTTATTCGAACATGGTGTCCACCCAGGCCTCATCAGCCTTAGGTGTAACCTTGACTCTCGCAATTTGAATTTTGAAATTTTCAGCCTTCAAAGGTGGAAAATTTGCATCATAATCAACCGAAATTGATTCTTCAGCCTTTTTCACTTCAGAAGTTGAAATTTTCTTTTCAGTTTTAGGTTTCCAAACTTGTTGAGATAATGCAACCTATTTATAAAACTTGTCGTTTTTAGTTACCACTTTCTTTACAGGTTCATTTTTCACTTTGATGTTGTTATTTTTCACACTCTTTTTCTCAACAACGATTGGTGCTTTACCCTTAACATCAACTTTCTTCTGTTGAATCTTCACAGTTTCAGGCTTAGGCTTCACATTGTTACACTTTCGTGCAATGTGACCAACTTGATTACATCTGAAACATGTTCGAGTATCAACAACTCGACTTGTGCCTTCAGATTGATACTGTGAAACTCTTTTCTCAAAGAACTCTTCATTCGATTTTGAAAAAATCTTTTTCCCTTCATCAGCAAGTGAACTTGAACTGTTTACAAACACCTTCTTTTCAGCAAACCTCTTGTTTTGAAAACTCTTTTTCTGATAACTCCTACCACCCTGATAACCACCCGACCAATTGTTTCGATTGTTATTATAAAAACGTGGTGGCACAACAGGCTTTTTATAATAAGCTTTATCTTTCTCAAAATTTATTTGCCTTTTTATTTGACACAAACTGTTCACTTCTGATAACTCAACTTCAACTAACTTGAAAACATTTGTCAACTTTTTCACATTAACATTCTCAATTGGAAACTCAGAATCCGAATACAACTTATCAGATCCAGCCATCTTGTACATCACAAGACCCGGTTCATCACTTAAGTTGTTTTTGGACTTTGATTTCTGAATGTATTTGTCTAAGAAACACCCATCCTCCTCAGGAGTGTCACAATCCGGTTTAAGCACTTTGTCTACCACACTTTTCACCACATCACTTTGGACACCCTCGTCATTGGAAGATGTGAACATGACATCAATGTTTTCAGGAAGTTTAACTTCACTTTCTTCCTCAATTTCCACCAAACTAGACTGCTTTTTCGTGTAGTTGTCTAAAATTGGCGGTGGAACTTTGTGAAAACCTACACCCTTTCCATCAGAAAACACATCCTCGCCATCTTTGTTTTTCCCTATAGGTTTAGGAACAATATATTGCAAAACAAAACTTGCCGATTTATAACTGTTAAGCTTCAACTGGATTCGTTCATTCTCAATTTCAGCTTCTTGAACTTTAAGTTTCAGTTTAGCAATTTGATCCAGTTGTTCATTAATCGATTCTTCTTTTAATCTCAAAACAGCTCTTAGATGTTCATTTTCTTTAAAAGTTTTGCCATTACGATCATCACTATCTTTGACAATGTTTTTCAATTTCTCAAACTTTTCAGAAATCTGACGGTTTTCAAGAATTAACTTTTCATTTTCAGATTTTATTTTCTCACGTTCAGTTTTATCATTTTCAATTTGAGCCGTTAATTCTTTGATTCGTTCAGTTGAAGCTTTTACAGTTTTGTCACGATCGAGAATCTGATCTTCAACCTTTCTCACCTTTGTTGTCAGATTCTGAATTTTCTCATTATTAAGATACGTGACAGTGCTACAAAAATTGCATTGTTTGGTGCAATTTTTGCAGTCAGCATTCCCGTCAATCTTGTTACCTGACACATTTGTTGACACACTTTGACTGACCGATCCCTTTGACTCAGTAACAGAATTAGGATCTACCTCAAGTGCTTTTGCAGCTAGCACTTTGTCAGCCATCTTTTCCAGATTTTCAGCTGTCAACTCCTGCGTAGTATCAATTAAACCTGTATCAACCTGCTTTTCTTTCTTCTCTTTCTCCTCTTTCTCCTTTCTCTCTTTCTCTTTCGCTTCTTCAATCATCTTTGACGTTGGTGTTCCCCACCACTTGTGCTGCCAGTATTCATCGTCTTCTTTGTACTCCTTGATGATGGCTTCGATATCTAGCATTTTGTCATCAATCGCAATGTTGCCATACCTATCAAGATAGCACTCTCTATCTGGATCCCATCTGTTTGCTCTTCTAGCTTCCAGAAAGATACCAGAAAGTCTGATAATCTTGTTTTCAGCAATCATCTTCCGGTAATGATACTTCTGTTCCTCAGTACGATCATCTTTCCACTTAATGGGTTCATCATTGCTTGCCATGAATGCGTAACCCACCGCATCTTCTTCTGGTAGAACTTCCTTACTCCAATCATACCCCTCATCATCATAAATCACAGCAAGAGCCCTTGATTTGTCTCTGTTATCTTCAGACTGCTTCAATCTAGGCAGCTCGGATTTATTCTGATGGTAAATTGCCTTTTTGTAATAATCATCTCTAAACGGATTCTCTGACTCATCAGCATATGCATTCCTGCATTCCCTCTTGAAATGACCCTTCTGCTTACACTTGAAGCAAGTCACTTTCGATTTATCGAACCCTAGCTTTGTAGAAGCACCACCAATTGTTTTTCTGCCAGTAATTTCCATAAATCTTTGTGCACGACGAACAGCACTTGCCATAGCCCAACGAATATCGATCAGTTCCATTTCCTCCGGATCAATCTGATCGTAATCTTCTTTCATCAGATTTGTATTGCCAATCTTTCCAGCTACCAATCCTTCATACGATTCCAACACCGATGCTAGAAAGATCATTTGCTGCTTTGCCGACTCTTCGTCAAAATTTTGAGCATTCTTCAAGTCGATTGCAATATTACATTGAAAACGATTCTTTGCATCAGCATTTCCAGAAGATGAAGATTCACTATGAAAACCACTGTGACTTCCACTGCTTTGACCACTTTGACTTTCTTTGCCGGCTGTCGACACATTTTCAGCAGAAAATGCAGTTTTTGGTGAAGTAGCTTTCGGCATCATGCTCTTTGGATAGTATAGATCCATATTCTGCTGATAAGATGAATGATTAACTTTGTACGTCTTCTTTAACTCCAGCTCATGACTTTCAAGTTTCTCAATCACCAAATCTGGTTTCAACAATTCAGAAGGAATAGTGTTCTTAAGCATGAGAGCATAATATCTCCACTCCATCTCGTCTGGCAACGAATCGAACAACTTGTCTACTTGCTCATCATCAGAATATCTGATATCATGTCTTGCTAATTCCAGCTTCAGATGACCGAACCTTTCAATCATTTTACACACTGACTCATTCTTAAGACAACCAAACATATCAAACTCTTTCCTAAGAAGTTTCTTTTTATTTTTTACAATCTCTTTGCTTCCAAGACACTTCTTTTCGAGTTTTTCCCATAAGTCTTTAGCATTGGAGTAATCTATCAACGAAATGATGTCTTCACGCACTGATTGAAACAATAATGCCACACATTTTTGCTCGGACACAAAACTCTCAATCTCTTCAGCTGATCTTAATGCTTCACCATTCTTCTTTCCTTGGGTATAACCATTCTTCATACTCTTCCAACAAGGAAAAGCAAATGCCATCAACCAATCTTCGAACTTTGTTGCCCACCTGCTGTAATCTTCTATAGCCATCAGCTTAGGAGGTTTATTAAATGTTCCAAATGCGCTTTCGGACTCCCAAGCTTCCTTCTTTCTTTCTTTCGGTGGACTTTTGTTTGCATTGCTTGAAGAAGTATCGTTGTTTCCTGAACTACCCGTGAATGCATACATATCGCTGAACGGGTTCATGAAAATATCATCCATTGTGAACGTACCTGTAAAATCAAACAATACTTAGAAAAATTTTGGTTTTGGAAAACTGATTGCTTTCAAACGAAATGAACTGTTCCGTTTGAAATAACAAGAGTTTCACAACTACAAAGATTCAAACGATGGACTGTTCCGTTTGAATCAAAAGTTTTCAAACGACAATAGTTTTCAAACGACAGCTGTTGTTCAAACGATAAAGATTCAAACGGTGGACTGTTCCGTTTGAATCAATAGTTTCAAACGATAAGGATTTCAAACAACCAACTAGTTTCAAACGATGAATGTTTTCAAACGATAAATGTTCAAACAATGGCTGTTCAAACGACAAACATTTTTCAAACGACAACCTTTCAAACGATCAGTTCAAACGACAACCTGTTCAAACGATAGAATCCATTTTCAAATGACAGACTTGTATTTTCAAATGATTGGACAGTTTTCAAACGATAGAGACAATTTCAAACGATGACGTCAGCCAATCGCGAACAATTTCAAACGGTACACATGATTTTGATCAGTTTTAGGTCGATTTTTGATTTCAAACTTTCAAGGAATAGTTAATAGTCAATTTCGTTTGATATGTGATCGTTTCAAGCCATTTTAACCAGTTCTCGCGGTTAAAAACAGAAAAGAAAGGTAGAAATGAGATAATCCGATGATTTCAAGCTGTATTCGGTATGAACTCCTCGTCCTGAATTCTGATACCACTTGTTGGATCGTGTTCGTGACCCTGAAAGTCAGTTAAGTTAGTTCATCTTCAATTACTAAGGCGGAATCAAAGTAAACGACGTCCAAAACAGCTTGTATCCTTTAATCTTTCTTTATATTATCAACCGTGAGCTTTTACAATGATTTCTAATGAAATTTTGACAGCACCTTCGCTCACATACAATGACCTTCAACGGTTCCGTTTGAAATGAACCTATCACTTACCTATATATAGACTTTGACCCTTCCGTTTGAACTACACATATCATGTTCAAACGATAGATCTCAAACGGAACCCTATTTCAAACTTTGATCTCAAACGGAACACTATGTTTCAAACGGAACCCTCATCGTTTGAAACAGTTTCAAACGGAACCCCTTGAAACACTTTCTAAACTCAAAACTAAACCCTAATATGACATTCAAGCTCCAATATTGACTTTCTTGAACTAAGACTTGATGAAGATGCAGTCAACAGACATTCTTGTGCATCAACATTATGCGATTATGTGATATGTGTTTATGTGTTCTCCTCTATGTTTTTGTGTGATCCGATTTTCAAATCCTCATAGAATCTTTCATATCTTCATATGAGGGATTCATAGTAGGATATTCAAAAGGTACTACCTTAAATCCTTATGGGCTTCTACGTGGTAGTTAAGACCCTTGGGTTATATAGTACCAATCCATGATTCGATGAGAGACCCTTGAGTGGTCTAGTTAAATATTGATTCAAGATCTGGTTAAGAATGGCATGTGATGATACAGCTGAAAGGACCCTATGGTGGTCCAGTCACGCTCATCACAGGTTCATTCATATGGTTTTCCTCTACACATTATTGAATACACTGTGTCAACTATGTAAAGAATTGCGTAATTATGGACGCGTACATAATTATAAAAATTCAGTGCACGGAAACCACAGTAAGATTTATCATGTGTAAGAACCGATAGTGACGACAAATAACGAAACGTGAACAATGTAATGGAGGTACGGTGGACGCACCAATGGCGCTTCATATACTTGTATATAAGTGTCCCTCTTGCATTGAAAGCATAATGTTATTTAAAGTTACTAGAAGTTCAAAACCCTAACCAGTGTTGTTTTGTCTTTCAACTTCATGTTTTGAACTCTCACAAGTTTCCTCTAATTAAATTTCGGGACGAAATTTCCTGAAGTAGGGGAGACTGTAACACCTGTGCCTCCACGACCATCAAACAAATACCAAATCAATGAAATATTGTATTTCATACTTGGGATTTGTATAAATATGTGTATCATTTGCACATATCGATTCTTGTTCGATTTCAAGCTCTAAATCGCTTTCTGGAAGGTTATACGCGATCTGATGCGTAAATATAACCAGTTTAATGCAACGAACACTCCGTAATAGTGAAATAGGCTTAACATACCTTAAATAACCTTTACATAACTTAGAAATAAGTTTTGGATGGTTTGGTATGCCGAAATCAAGTTAATTCGCTTACAGGGACTAAATTTGACAAACTGCGAAAGTATGCCAATTTGAACTGTAACAGACATTTCAGAACATGACCATAAGTTAAACATACCATAAATATCCTTTACATAGCTTAGAAATAGGCTTTGAGGGGTTTGATGTGCTAAAATAAACTTTTGGGTCATTCAGGGACTAAAAGCGTCAAAAAGTGCACAAGTTTACATTTTCGCGCATAACTTATGATCTGAATACATCCGGACATCCAAAAATTTATGTAAGCACTAAAACATTTTGTTTTAGTGTTTGGCATAAGAAAAATCCATTCGTCGTGTCATTTGGATCGTTTTTCGCGCTTATGCGCATTCCGTCGTAATTAAGCGAACATCGCGATTGTACGGCCAAACGAACCGACATCCGAGATATTTTTGAGCACATTTTAAGTTCCCTATACTTTAACTTCATTTTAGAGCTTTGAAATGGGGTTAACGGGCCTCAAACGTGTCGGAAATGGCCTTATTACACAGCAGGGACCAAAACTGCCAAAAATCAAAGTTTCTGGTCTGCAGGTCCTTGCGCACCTCAACAATATTTGTGTTGCGGTGCGCAAGCAGTCCCTAGACAGCAGAAACTTTCAGAAACTTTGAATCTAGTCCATTTCACCTTGCACATGGTTTTGGGGCAATACCATGGGCTCTAATGGTTTTCAAAAAACAGGGTTTTGAGGTGGAGGGTTGAGATTAAAGCACGGTTTTCGAGGAACGATCTTAACGGCTCTCCGAAAACTATAAATACCCCCCCCCACCCTTCACTTTTCCTCACACTTGAATCTGATTTATGCCTTCTAAGTTGAAGTTTATACTTCATACCTGAAGGAAAATCGGATCAAGAGCTTTCGGGGACCCTTTGTAAGTATTCCTTCGTTCTTTTATTGCTTTTCGAGTCCGAAAGTCAAACTATGTTTGGCTTTCGGCATTGACCAGTTATGGTCAACATGAAGTTCGTTAGAACTTCATAACATGAGCGTAATCACGATGGTTATAGTCCCTAGTGGCTATACCTACTGATTACCACGTTATCTAGGCTCAGTGACGAGTCGTAGTTTCGGCCAAAATGCGCATTTACGCGTATTTTGTAACCAAACTACTCTAGGATATCAAAATCGTTTGTTTTGATATCAAAACATATTTTCTAAACATGTTCTAGCATGTTTAGCTCGTCACTCTTTAGTTTAGTGCTTGTGTAGTGTCGTAAGTCAAGCGGACTAAACACCCGCTTAGACTTTCGAGCACGACCCGTTTGGTCGATCTTATGATCCGACCAAACATGTTTAGTGTCATAGGGAATAACCTTCCGAGGTTATACCTTATGGTCGCCTAGTTTAGGTAGTTGTATGATAAGTAGTTTATGTGCCTTAGGTAAATTACCAAAATACCCTTTTCATGTATAACTGGTAATTAAGCATATGTAACCTAAACTTTTGTCATATAACTGATTATGTAACATGATTAAACACGTTTAGGCATATAATACTTGTCATAGGACTAGTTAGACGTCTCTAACGCGCTTTGCGCGCACGACGCGTTAAAGTAGCGTAAGCTACCTTAATGGGTCGCGGTGGGTCGAAAGCACTTAGGTTAGGTTTCATTGTAGTATGTAGGCTTTGTTAAACCATATTACATGAGTTCCCATACTCATTTGGTCTACAAGCCCTCATTCTATCCGATCTTCCGACTTAGGCCCGGTTTATTTATATAGTTTTAGACTGCCGATTGATTCCGTGCTCCCTCTAGCTTTGCTTGGTTGTTGTTCAAGACCTCTAAGCATTCTCAGGCGAGTACATTATTCCCCTATTTTACTGTTTTCAATTGTTTTGGGGTGACTCACATGTGCTAAATGTTTTCGAGGTTTTAACGATGGTTTTTACAACGATTTTCGATATTATAACAATGGTTTCAAAAACGATTACAAATGGTTTCAAAAACGATTTCAATAAAGTGAACAAACTTGTTGGTTGTGTTTACATAACAAATGACATTCATTAGCAACGATCAAGCCGACCAGTATTAGGTTATGGTACCATAGGATCTGACAAATCCCGTTATCTTACTGCACCCGTGGTTATGTGTGGGGGTGGTGGGTAGCGACTGAATCTGTAATTGTTAATTTACCCTTTGGTAAGGGTTTATTAATGCGAGAGCGAGGTAAACGAGTCACGAAGGTTTGAATGTTATTAGCGAGACGACCATATAAGTAGTTTCACGACCTAAAACGAATTATACGATTTGGGTAAACGATTGGTTTTCACGCGATGTATTAACGAGTTAAACGATTTGGTTAAACGATTGGCTTCAAAGCGATATGCGATTGGTTTTTAGTTAAGTGTTTAGATAACGGGACGGGTGTAATGTGATGAAAGCATGGTGGATACGCCGTTGGTACTTCCTATATATAAGTGATTTCATCATATTACATACCGTGGCGTTATTTAGTTCACTTGGGTAAACGATTTTCAAACGATGTCACACAAACGAGGTTTTCGATATGATATAAACTATACGAGTTTTTAACGAGATTTATTAACGAGTTTTATTAACGATTTATTTCGAGATGTTTCACAATTTGCTTTACTAAAACAAATGTTTTTGGGTTAAGAGTCATGGCTACGAGGTTTTATAAACTATAACCCGCTTGATTTGAGTTGGTTAATTAAGTTGCAATATTATACTCTTTTCAAAACAAGGTTTTTAATAAAGTATTGCAACATCTAAACTAGCCATGATTTCGACACTCCTACAAAACCTATGCACTCGCCAGCATTTCTTTGCTGACTTTGTTTTCACATATGTTTCAGGTATTGTTGAATGATATCGATTGATAGGATGCATGCTCACATAGGACTGGACGAGGCCTTAGTGACTCAATAACAATGATAGACTATGTTTAAATTGTGTATTTAGATTTCCAGACGATGTAAATATTCAATGTTTAATAAAACGAAACACTTTTTGTATCCATGGTTATGAAACAATGATTCTGTTGCAACGCGCCCCGATGTTTCCGCCGCGCTTTGTTGGTTTACGCGGTCGGGGTGTGATAGAAAAGTTGGTATCAGAGCCAATGGTTATAGGGAATTAGGTTATTAGTAATGCTTTGACCTAGTCTATAACCTTCTTAGGACCCTAACGCGAAGAAATTTGCGTTTAGATTTCTAAAACAAAACTGTCACCTATCCTTAGGTGATAACCACAACAAGAACACAATTTTCGAATCTGCTTTGAAAACTAATCATCTGTTCTAGGATGATTTATTACTAGGTTTTGAACCCTCTGTTGTAAGGTTTTGAACCCTTTGAGTTTTCAAAATCTCGTCAAAGTTTGGGTCTAAATAATGTGAACATGTGCAAACTGGAAGGGTGAATGCCTGTACCCTGAGTTTTCTGTCTAAGGCTAGAGTGTTCGTACAAATCCGCAGTATCGGACCAGTCACTCTTACCTGGGAACTCTTGGGGTGAGTGTTCACTTATAGGCGAGCATGTCTTCAGTGATACGTTATATGACCCGTTTACTTTGATTAATCACCGTCTCACTTGTTTGCCTTAGGTAACAAACAAATGATCTCCTTCCTTGTGTTTTGTCGATACCTCTTTTGTTTTTCCTAATTTTCAACCTCACTCGACTCCCTTGTTTCCTTGTTAGACAATGCCCCCTCGACGCGATGCTCGAACCGATGCTCGAACTTTTACTATTGAAGAACTCACAGCCCTGGTCTCTCAGCAAGTGGCTGCTGTGCTTCCCGGTGTTGTAACCCAAGTCCACGAGATATACAACAACGGCAACAACAACAACAATAATGCACCGTGTAATTTCAAGAACTTCAATTCTGTGAAGCCACTTAAGTTTTCTGGGTCGCAAGGAGCAACTGCGCTCCTGCAGTGGTTTGAGAGTATCGAGAGCACATTCAGACATGTGCAGTGTCAGGATGCGCATAAGGTGGAATTTGCTTCGAGTGTGTTTGAAAAGTGAGCGCTTACTTGGTGGAATGGTGTTATGCGCGATAGGGGTGCCGAAGTGGCTTTGGCACAAACATGGGTGGAGCTTCGGGCTCTCATGATGAAGGAGTTTTGTCCCCGTCACGAGATTCGAGTTTTGGAACGAGAGTTTGACGACTTAAAGCAAGATGGGGCTGAACACCGTGCGTACACGGATCGTTTTGAAGAACTCAGTCTATTGTGTCCCACCATGGTTACCCCTCTAGAGAAAGCGATCGAGAGATACATCGATGGTTTACCCGATTCTATTCTAGAGATTTTGATCGGTGTTAATCCTACTACCCTTCGTCAAGCAATCGAGTTGTCTGCTACCCTGACTGAGTCTCAAGTCAGGAAGGGTAAACTCACCCGCAAGGGTGATAAAAAGAAGGCGACTGATTCTGGAAAGGACAAGAAAAAGGGTGAAGAAGGTGAGTCATCGAAGAAATCAAGAAAGCGAAAAGGTGCCCAAAACTTTGTTGTTACAGCAAAGACTGCTCAGAACCTGCAGAACCCACCGGCTCAGCCACCTGCAAAGAAGACATATGCTGGTACCGCACCACATTGTGCCCGTTGCAACGGTCATCACGTTGCACAACAAGATTGCAAGAAATGTACAAGTGTGGTAGACTTGGGCATTTGGCCAATGTTTGTCGTCTGGGACAAAATCAGGCTGCTCAGGTTCAAGCTCCGGTTCAAGGGAATGCTACGAGATTCCCACTGGGTTCATGTTTCAACTGCGGAGAGATTGGTCACTTCCGCCACAACTGTCCGAGACTGGTGAATGCAAATGCTAACGCAAACCCGAATGCGAACGTCAACGTCAATGTGAATCCAGCACGTGGACGAGTGTATAACATCAATGAGGCAATCAACGATGCAGCGGTGAACGATTAGTATTTTGTATTTCCTCTGGTTGTTATCTTGAAACAATTAAAGACAATGCGGTTGTTATATAAATAAAAATTTGTGCTTTTTATTTTCTTTAACTAATGCAATTGTATGAATGTTTGATCCAACCTTATGATGTCAACACAAAGACAAACTACTCGTGTGGTTCTGTCATTTTTATGATCACTTGTGACCTCCCCAAGAACCTTAAACGCTTGTTTCTTTTAAATCAAAAGCCCAAAGTTATTTACGAAAAGGATATGTTGCTTTTCTAGCACATGTCACCGAGGAGAAAGGCAAGAGCAAGAGTATTCAGGATATTCCGATTGTTCGGGATTATCCAGAGGTGTTTCCTGATGAACTGCCTGGTTTGCCTCCAGTTCGTCAAGTCAAATTTCATTTTGACCTTGTACCCAATGCCAACCCAATTGCGAAAGCACCTTATCGTCTTGCACCGTTCGAGGTGCAAGAATTATCAAAACAGCTTCAAGAGTTGTCTGATAAAGGATTCATCCGTACGAACTTTTCACCTTGGGGAAACTCCTGTCCTCTTTGTGAAAAGAAAGATGGATCTTTTCGAATGTGTATCGATTAACGTAAGCCTGGTAAGCTTACCATCAAGAATCGATATCCCCCACCTTAAATCAATGATCTCTCCGATCAACTGCAGGGTGCTTCATGCTTTTTCAAGATCGATTTGCGTTCTGGGTATCATCAACTTCGTATTCTCGAAGAAGATGTTCCCAAAACGGCTTTCTGCACGAAGTATGGCCATTACGAGTTTACAGTCATGCCTTTTGGGTTGACAAATGCTCCAGCCATCTACATGGACTTAATAAATAGAGTCTGCAGGCCTTATTTGGATCAGTTCGTCATTGTTGTTATCAATGACATCTTGATCTATTCATGTCCCAAGCCGATCACGATCAACACCTTCGTTGACATTGGAACCCCTAAAGAAGGAACAAACTTTTCGCTAAATCCTCCAAGAGGAAATTTTGGCTTACAGAAGTTCAGTTTTTGGGTCATGTAGTCAACAAGCAGGGTATTCATGTGGATCCATCCAAATTGCTGCAATTAAGGATTTGATTCCTAGTATGCTTTAAATACCCGTGTCCAAAGATAACAAATTTAAAGGTCAAATTAAACAATTATGCGAGTATGCGATTATGCGATTATGTGATATGTGTTTATGTGTTCTCCTCTATGTTTTTGTGTGATCCGATTTTCAAATCCTCATAGAATCTTTCATATCTTCATATGAGGGATTCATAGTAGGATATTCAAAAGGTACTACCTTAAATCCTTATGGGCTTCTACGTGGTAGTTACGACCCTTGGGTTATATAGTACCATTCCATGATTCGATGATGAGTGGTCTAGTTAAAGATTGATTCAAGATCTGGTTAAGAATGGCATGTGATGATACAGCTGAAAGGACCCTATGGTGGTCCAGTCACGCTCATCACAGGTTCATTCATATGGTTTTCCTCTACACATTATTGAATACACTGTGTCAACTATGCAAAAAATTGCGTAATTATGGATGCGTACATAATTATAAAAATTCAGTGCACGGAAACCACAGTAAGATTTATCAAGTGTAAGAACCGATAGTGACGACAAATAACGAAACGTGAACAATGTAATGGAGGTAAGGTGGACGCACCAATGGCGCTTCATATACTTGTATATAAGTGTCCCTCTTGCATTGAAAGCATAATGTTATTTAAAGTTACTAGAAGTTTAGAACCCTAACCAGTGTTGTTTTGTCTTTCAACTTCATGTTTTGAACTCTCACAAGTTTCCTCTAATTAAATTTCGGGACGAAATTTCCTGAAGTAGGGGAGACTGTAACACTTGTGCCTCCACGGCCATCGAACAAATACCAAATCAATGAAATATTGTATTTCATACTTGGGATTTGTATAAATATGTGTATCATTTGCACATATCGATTCTTGTTCGATTTCAAGCTCTAAATCGCTTTCTGGAAGGTTATACGCGATCTGATGCGTAAATATAACCAGTTTAATGCAAAGAACACTCCAGAATAGTGAAATAGGCTTAACATACCTTAAATAACCTTTACATAACTTAGAAATAAGTTTTGGATGGTTTGGTATGCCGAAATCAAGTTAATTCGCTCATAGGGACTAAATTTGACAAACTGCGAAAGTATGCCAATTTGAACTGTAACAGACATTCCGGAACATGACCATAAGTTAAACATACCAGAAATATCCTTTACATAGCTTAGAAATAGGCTTTGAGGGGTTCGGTGTGCTAAAATAAACTTTTGGGTCATTCAGGGACTAAAAGCGTCAAAAAGTGCACAAGTTTGCATTTTCGCGCATAACTTACGATCTGAATACATCCGGACATCCAAAAATTTATGTAAGCACTAAAACATTTTGTTTTAGTGTTTGGCATAAGAAAAATCCATTCGTCGCGTCATTTGGATCGTTTTTCACGCTTATACGCATTCCGTCGTAATTAAGCGGACAACGCGATTGTACGGCCAAACGAACCGACATCCAAGATATTTTTGAGCACATTTTAAGTTCCCTATACTTTAACTTCATTTTAGAGCTTTGAAATGGGGTTAACGGGCCTTAAACGTGTCGGAAATGGCCTTATTACACAGCAGGGACCAAAACTGCCAAAAATCAAAGTTTCTGGTCTGCAGGTCCTTGCGCACCTCAACAATATTTGTGTTGCGGTGCGCAAGCAGTCCCCAGACAGCAGAAACTTGCAGAAACTTTGAATCTAGTCCATTTCACCTTGCACATGGTTTTGGGGCAATACCATGGGCTCTAATGGTTTTCAAAAAACAGGGTTTTGAGGTGGAGGGTTGAGATTAAAGCGCGGTTTTCGAGGAACGATCTTAACGGCTCTTCGAAAACTATAAATACCCCCCCCCCACCCTTCACTTTTCCTCACAATTGAATCTGATTTATGCCTTCTAAGTTGAAGTTTATACTTCATACCTGAAGGAAAATCGGATCAAGAGCTTTCGGGGACCCTTTGTAAGTATTCCTTCGTTCTTTTATTTCTTTTCGAGTCCGAAAGTCAAACTATGTTTGACTTTCGGCATTGACCAGTTATGGTCAACATGAAGTTCGTTAGAACTTCATAACGTGAGCGTAATCACGATGGTTATAGTCCCTCTAGCTTTGCTTGGTTGTTGTTCAAGACCTCTAAGCATTCTCAGGCGAGTACATTATTCCCCTATTTTACTGTTTTCAATTGTTTTGGGGTGACTCACATGTGCTAAATGTTTTCGAGGTTTTAACGATGGTTTTCACAACGATTTTCGATATTATAACAATGGTTTCAAAAACGATTACAAATGGTTTCAAAAACGATTTCAATAAAGTGAACAAACTTGTTGGTTGTGTTTACATAACAAATGACATTCATTAGCAATGATCAAGCCGACCAGTATTAGGTTATGGTACCATAGGATCTGACAAATCCCGTTATCTTACTGCACCCGTGGTTATGTGTGGGGGTGGTGGGTAGCGACTGAATCTGTAATTGTTAATTTACCCTTTGGTAAGGGTTTATTAATGCGAGAGCGAGGTAAACGAGTCACGAAGGTTTGAATGTTATTAGCGAGATGACCATATAAGTAGTTTCACGACCTAAAATGAATTATACGATTTGGGTAAACGATTGGTTTTCACGCGATGTATTAACGAGTTAAACGATTTGGTTAAACGATTGGCTTCAAATCGATATACGATTCGTTTTTGGTTAAGTGTTTAGATAACGGGACGGGTGTAATGCGATGAAAGCATGGTGGATACGCCGCTGGTACTTCCTATATATAAGTGATTTCATCATATTACATACCGTGGCGTTATTTAGTTCACTTGGGTAAACGATTTTCAAACGATGTCACACAAACGAGTTTTTCGATATGATATAAACTATACGAGTTTTTAACGAGATTTATTAACGAGTTTTATTAACGATTTATTTCGAGATGTTTCACAATTTGCTTTACTAAAACAAATGTTTTTGGGTTAAGAGTCATGGCTACGAGGTTTTATAAACTATAACCCGTTTGATTTGAGTTGGTTAATTAAGTTGCAATATTATACTCTTTTCAAAAAAAGGTTTTTAATAAAGTATTGCAACATCTAAACTAGCCATGATTTCGACACTCCTACAAAACCTATGTACTCGCCAGCATTTCTTTGCTGACTTTGTTTTCACATATGTTTCAGGTATTGTTGAATGATATCGATTGATAGGATGCATGCTCACATAGGACTGGACGAGGCCTTAGTGACTCAATAACAATGATAGACTATGTTTAAATTGTGTATTTAGATTTCCAGACGATGTAAATATTCAATGTTTAATAAAACGAAACACTTTTTGTATCCATGGTTATGAAACAATGATTCTGTTGCAACGCGCCCCGATGTTTCCGCCGTGCTTTGTTGTTTTACGCGGTCGGGGTGTAACAAAACAATTCTCATCTTGAAAAGATTATTCGACTTGAAAAAGAGGCAGAATGTACTCAAAAGAAAATCAATGAATAGGAACAAAAGTTGAAGGTTTTTGTGAATACTTCAACTATTCCTTGCCCAAAACCTTTAAATTATGTTCCAATAAGTGACGATGTCACAAACTATGACGAAGTCATAGTTGAAGATTGCGATGAAAAATCTGATAATGAAAACGAAAAAATTTAAAAAAAGAATTTGTTTTTGAAATTAAAAGAAAAGTTTCAAGAAACTGTTTCACAATCAACTGAAAAGGGAGAATGCTCTAAGCAAAAACCTTTGAAGAAGAAAGTGAAACAAAAACAAAAAGAGAAAATTTTGAAAAATGTTTAAAAAGAAAATAAAAGTTCATCAAATCAATCATCCAATCGCAATCAAAAATTACAAAAAGTAAAAAATGAAAATTCAAAAATTGTTGGTAATGAGTGGTGCAGGTCGGACCACAGTGCTTAAAAGCCAAATCCAGCAAACAAGAGAAGGAAAGATTATCACCAAGCCAAACAGTGCTTTGATCTAAGTGTTTGGACTGAAAATGGTGATTGGTACGATAACAGAGTGTGTTACAGATGCGGCTATCAAGGACACATTGCTGTTAACTGCCAAAGTTGGAGTTTTGTGACGAGGAGATGTTTTAACTGCAACATCATTGGCCATATTGCTAGAGATTGCTCAATGAGATCAATGAGAAGATCGAGGGCTGAATCTCAGAAGCAGGTGAAGAAACCAGTCAATGTCAAGCCCAAAGAACAGAAGGTTCAAGAACCTAAAGTTCAAAAAAAGAAAGTAAAACTTTCTCAGGGATAAAAAGACAGACTGAGGAAGAAGAGGAAGAAGGCCAGAGAGTATCTGGAGAAGATTTTGTACTCGGATACAACTGGTAAAACAGATAAAAGTTCTGATAAATCCTCTTGCTCGCCAAAGAACAACAATTCAAGCGAAACGCATTCATCAGATACAAATCTGAGGACGAAAGAGGGAAAGATGAAAAAGAAAGTTGCTGGTGATGAATTTGTTTCTCCGGAAACAAAGGAGCCAGTTGTTGGAAATGAATCTGACTCATTAAAGTCAGACAAGCCACGATCAGGCAATGATTCTGGTATGGTAAAACCAGAAGAGCCATGTGTTGAGGTAAAAAATGAGAATTCTGGTCTAACAATGGATGATGCAAATTTTCCACCGTTGTTGAACAAGAATTCAAAATCACCCAAGGACCGTCAGGCTTGGGTGAATCTGTTTAAATGAAAAACCTGACTTGCCGGAGCTTCCAGGTTGGTAAGAGTGAAGCAGGAATCGGCACATTTCTTGAGAAATTCACTTAGGTGATATTTCGACTTACAAGTGGTTAATCAAGGACATTAAATTGTACTTGATTTCCTACAAGTGGTTTTATTGTTAAAATCGGAAAATGATGAATTTACAAATGGTAAAAAGAACAAGGTGATGTGATAACCCCGTACCTACAAGTGATTGGTAAACAAACTAATTTTTCCGGAAAAACCATTTTGATTAAAACAAACTTAAGTGTTTTGAAATCATAATGAGAAAATAGTTTGTTGTAAGGGGGAGTTCTGATTGTTTATGCCAAGTGAATGGAGAATTGAAGTGATTCTCATCATGTTGTCATATTTCTTGTACAGTTTGTTTTCAAATTTTCCCAGAAAATCAAAATTGAAACATATTTTGATTTTAGGGGGAGTAAAAATTTTAAAAAATTTGAAAATTTGAAAATTACAAAAACATTGAAAAATGCAAAAATGAGTTTTGTTGTAAAAAAAGAGGAAATGATAGTAGATCAGTGCGACTGTCACAGCATGCTAAAGAAATGGAGAGATAAAATGTGATAAACGATCTTACTAAAGATGTGACGGTAGGCTCAGCTAGACTAGTAGATTTGCGAGAACGATACAAACTTAAATGAAAAAGCCTAGTTCTAGTGGGAAACATGGTCGAAAGCATAGTACTTAGTTTTGTCCTTCTTGATTGTGTGCCTACTCAGTAATCGCTGATTGTCGAAAGACATAAAACTGGTTAAGTTTGTGAACTTTCACAACTTTGCTAAAAAGTCACTGTGATTGTGCATTTCTTTTTGCAAAGATTTAAACTTGTTTTATTTCTTTATTTTGTTTAAGCATCGGACATCCTCTGCGTATACGTGAGTATCGACCTGGATGTTGTTGCCTAAACGTTCTGCTTTATTTTCTTTCGTGTTTCGTTTAAGATTTGGACCTCTTATGCGCATACGGAAGTATCGACCTGGTGGTTAAAGCCTAAACAACTTCAACTTATTTTTATTTTCTTATTTTGTTTAAACATTGGATTTTCTCTGCGCATACGGAAGTATCGACCTGATTGTTAATGTTTAAACATTCTGCTTTGTTTTCGCACAAATCACAGTTGATAAAAGTTTAAAGGCATTACTTGAGATAGTGTATTGCATGATGAGGGGATATGCTGAGATCGTGGGGTCCATAAGAGCTTAGTGTAAAATTAATATACCTTAACGTATCGGTAAGCATTTCGAAAGTTTTTAGATTGAGCTTAAGAGGACAAACATATCGTCAATCTACGTGAATCGTTTAGAGCTTAAAATGAAATCAAGCTTAACGGTGTTAGTGATTTGTCTCAAAAACTGATATGATCCTCTTGCACGAACTCACAAAAATATTGTTTGTAAATATTTCTTTACTGCATTCTTTTATTTCAAAAATTCAAAAAGATTTTCGGAGTGTTTTAGCATAAATTTTGAAAAATACAAAAAGATTTTCGATAACTGATGTTGAAGAGCTGATTTTCAAAATTTCAAGTGCTGAACAGGATGAACAGGTTTGGGAGTGTGAGTTTAACAGAAGAAATTTGTTTTGAGAAAGAAAATTTTGGTTAGTTAATCGAGATCATTAATTTGAACTTGATGTAACTATTACTAGTAAGTTTTTCTTATTGATTTAAGTAAAAACTTATGTGGTGGTAAGAAATTTTGTGCAGGAAATGAGCGTAAACAGAGATAAGGCCAGGGATTGATCTCAAGGTGATAGCTAATTCCAGATTGCGATCCCATCATGATGAGAGGGGGATTCTGACGAGGTTAGAGCCAAAGAGAAGATCCTGGTATATGCTAAGAAAGAAAAGAGACTGATAAAGACTGAAGATGCGAAGACTCGACACTTAAGACTCGTCAACATCTGAGGGGGAGTCTGTTGGTGCATTCATCTGTCGACTTCGTCTTATATCGAGTCTCGAGTTCGTTGCGAAGTTGATCAAGCATGATGTCATCATGTTTAAAGATGACATCATCAAAGTGACATCATTAATGACACATCACAAAAGACAAAGCAAGAAGACAAATCAGATTCTAGACTTTCGCTTGAAATTTGGGGATCATTTCATGTGGGTTTCGCTTGAATGTGAGCAAGTAGGTTTCAAGCGAAACCATGTGCACTATATATAGGTTAGTTGACTTGTCATTTGTAACAGTTCGAGAATTCCATACCGAGGTGCTGCCGGTGTGAAGACTGATTGTATTTGCTAGTATATCAATATAATCAGTGTTTAAAGAGATAAGCAAGCTGTTTCGACGTCGGTTTCTTAGTTTCCGCCTCTGAAACTGATAAAATCTCTTCTAAACGACTCGTTCGGGTCACAAAACGATCCTACAGGATGGCTATCCGATCGGATTGCCACTCGATCGGGTTAACCTTGTCCCGTTCCTAAACTTGTAAAAACTCTAAGTTTCTGTTGAAACAACGATGACTTGGTACGCATTGAGACAATGGTAAACACATCAATGTACAGCCGATCTGGTCAGATGGGAATCACCCCAGTCCGTCCAGTCGTCTGTCTGTGACGGTGCTTATGTCAGAATTCATACTCCGGTCATCTTCTCCGGCAACAATCCTTCTCCAAACCGACTCCAGACTAATAATCAAATCTACAGTTCGTTTAGATCCAAATCTCACCGTTTTAAGTAAAAGTATAAGAAAAGATGAAGATAAACATAGGTTTTAGCTTGAAAAGTTTAGATCTAGTATAGCTTTAGTGTAAAACACATGAAATTCCTTAGATCTGAGCTATATCTTGACTAGAATGACATCACACAACAGTTTGGTACAAACCGCCATGATGACATCACCTTTAAGAGCTCAAATCCCAGAGATTTCATGGTGAAAAGTGAGATTTGAAAGAAGAATCTTGTAGAGAATGATGTGTAGATCAAAGTCGTACAAAAATCTAGTGTAAAACGTACCGAAATCGCCGAGAAATGGAAGAAAAGAGGAGTGCGTGTGTCTGGTCGAGTGAGGCTGTCACATCAGTGAGAATGATGATGAGACAGGCCTATTTAAAGTGTGAGAAGGAGTGAAGGCGGTGTGCAGTCGGATCGGATGGCAGCTCGATCAAGTGGCCATCCGATCGGTTGGTCATCCGATCGGATTGCCACTCGGTCAATCCAATCCTTTTCGTTTAACCGTCTTTGATTTGATTTACGAGTTAGATTAAGCGTTGCGTATTGTTGGGTAATAGTATAACTAGATTATAGCATAAACACAAAAGATTTTAAGTTCCATAGTTTCCGCCGGTGACAAGACTCCAGTCCCTCGTTCAACTAAGTCTCAAATTTCACGAGCTTCAAGAGTCAAGCACCAAAGTATCAAGAGTCAAGAGTCTAGTCTTCCAAGTATCAAGTATCAAGATTTAGACATTCCAAGTATCTAGATTTAGACATTCCAAGTATTTAGCATAAAGTTCACCAAAAGTATTAATGACTACATAAATCAGGGACTAAAATTGATAATATCTTAAAGTCTAGGGACACAGGTGTTACAGTCTCCCCTCCATTAGGAGATTCCGTCCCCGAAATCTAGGAAGAAGACTGCTCGAAGAGCTACGGATACTTGGTCTTCATCTCACTTTTCAGTTCCCAAGTGAATTCGGCACGACGCTTTCCTTCCCAACGAACCTTGACGATGGGAATTTTGTTGCGCCTCAGTCGCTTGACACCCTTATCCATGATTTCAACCGGTTTCTCCACAAAGTGTACAGCTTCATTTGTTTGCAAGTCTTCAAGGGGAACCTACAGTTCCTCGTCTGCTAGGCATTTAAGTAGATTCGATATGTGGAACACTGGATGCACATTGTTCAGTTCTTGTTGCAGGTCGAGTCTGTACGCCACATTGCCAATCCTTTCGAGTATCTTGAAAGGACCCACATAGCGAGGAGCGAGCTTTCCCTTCTTACCAAAACGAACTACTCCCTTCCAGGGAGATACCTTGAGAAGAACTCGGTCTCCGACATCAAATTCCAGAGGCTTACGCCTATTATCAGCATAGCTCTTTTGTCTGCTCCTGGCCTTGATCAAGTTATCACGTATCTGAAGAATCTTATCTGTTGTCTCTTAAATGATTTCAGGGCCAGTAAACTGCTTGTCACCAACCTCATGCCAGCTGAAAGGAGATCGGCACTTGCGGCCATACAAAACTTCGAAAGGAGCCATCTGAATACTGGAATGATAGATGTTGTTGTACGAGAACTCAATCAATGATAAATGTACATCCCAGTTACCACCAAAGTTGATGACACAAGAACGGAGCATATCCTCTAGGGTCTGAATAGTACGCTCATTTTGTCCACCCGTTTGAGGATGGAAGGCCGTGCTAAGATTCAAATGAGAACCCATAGCGGATTGAAAGGTTTGCCAAAGACGTGAAGTAAAACGACCATCACGGTCTGAGATTATGTCAAGAGGTATGCCATGACGGCATATAATCTCATCGGTATAGATTCGAGCGAGTTTCTCCACTTTAAAATCTTCACGAATAGGAAGAAAGTGGGCTGATTTGGTCAAACGATCGACAATCACCCAGACACTATCGTGACCATAAGGCGTACGGGGTAGCTTAGTAATAAAATCCATAGCAATGCTGTCCCATTTCCAAAATGTGATTTCAGGTTGTTCTAAGAATCCAGAAGGACGCTGATGCTCAGCCTTTACTTTCGAGCAAGTAAGGCATTTGGAAACATATACAGTAATGTCCTTCTTCATACCGGGCCACCAATAAGTCATACGCAAGTCATGGTACATCTTATCGGCACCTGGATGAATAGAGTAACGAGATTTGTGAGCCTCAGTCATAATGAGCTCACGGAGATTATCGCGATCTGGCACCCAGATGCGATTGAGGTAATACTGAAGACCATCAGATTTAGTTTCGAGCTGATTTACGTTAGCGCCAAGAACTTCAACAGATAGACTTCCTTCATTAGCTGACAAATACTGAGCTTCACGAATACAAGCATGCTGATCACTAGAGATACGAATAGCCTTAAAATGAGTTTTAAGACTAAGAGCGTCGGCCACTAGATTCGCCTTGCCAGGATGATAGCGAATTTCGCAGTCGTAGTTGTTAAGCAATTCTACCCAACGTCTCTGTCGCATGTTCAGTTCCTTTTGGTCAAAGATATGTTGAAGGCTCTTATGGTCGGTGAAAACCACGCACTTTGTACCATACAGGTAGTGTCGCCAGATCTTTAACGCAAATACAACTGCACCAAGCTCCAGGTCGTGAGTAGTGTAGTTTTTCTCATGTACCTTGAGTTGACGAGAGGCATAAGCAATAACCTTGTCCCGCTGCATGAGCACACAACCCAATCCACGGTTCGAGGCGTCGCAATATACCCCAAAATCGTTATTCCCATCGGCTAGAGTAAGAACATGAGCGTTACACAAAAGGGTCTTAAGAGTCTGAAAAGATTCCTCTTGCTCGGGACCCCAAGAAAAAGGTTTCTCTTTTCGAGTCAACGAAGTGAGAGGTACAACAATCTTAGAAAAGTTTGAGATGAATCGGCGGTAATAACCAGCCAATCCTAGAAAAGAACGAATCTCAGATGCAGACTTGGGCGTACTCTAATTCTTCACTGCTTCGATTTTAGACGGGTCAACATGAATACCCTGCTTACTAACGACATGACCAAGGAATTGCACTTCATCAATCCAAAACTCACACTTTGAAAATTTAGCATACAATCGTTCACCACGTAGAAGTTCAAGCATCAAGCGTAAATGACGTGCATGATCAGCTTTAGACTTAGAATGAATGAGAATATCATCAATAAAGACTATCACAAAATGATCCAAATAGGGTTTACACACACGATTCATAAGATCCATGAACAGAGCGGGTGCGTTGGTCAGTCCAAAAGGCATGACCACGAACTCGTAGTACACGAAGCTGATGATAACCAGAACGGAGATCGATTTTCGAGAAACAGGACGCGCCTTGTAGTTGGTCAAATAGATCATCAATACGAGGTAAAGGGTAACGATTCTTAACAGTAAGCTTATTAAGTTCACGGTAGTCGATACACATACGAAAAGAGCCATCCTTCTTCTTGAAAAATAAAATGGGAGCACCCCACGGAGAGATACTCGGATGAATAAAACCCTTGTCGAGCAGTTCCTGTAGTTGACTGGATAATTCTTGTATCTCGGAAGGTGCAAGACGATAGGGAGTCTTGGCGACAGGAGTTGCACCAGGTATGAGATCAATACAAAAATCAACGGACCTAGGAGGAGAAAGACCATGAAGATCCTCAGGAAAGACATCAGGGAAATCACACACTATTGGAACGTCGCTTATGTTCTTCCCCTTGCCCTTTTGTTCCACCACGTGGGCCAAGAAGGCAAAGTTCTGTTTACGTAAGCATTTGTTTGCTTGTGTGCATGACATCAGCCTCAGTCCTTTCGAAGGTCGGTCTCCATAGACATGTAAAATATCACCGGACGGAAGAGGTAGACGCACAAACTTCTCGTGACAAGCAATCTCGGCATGATTCTTACGCAACCAATCCATGCCGATTATGACATCAAAACTACCCAATTGCATGAGTATTAGATCAATAGTAAACACGTGGTCATTAAGAATCAAGGAACAACTGTAGAGAATAGAATCAACTAGAATAGACTTCCCATTGGCAATCTCCACCGAAAACGACTTAGGTAACTTAGAGCGTGCACAGTTTAGCAAAGATTCAAATTCCACGAACACAAAACTTCTATCGGCACCAGTATCAAATAGAATCGAAGCGTAAAGGTTATTCACGACAAACGTACCATTAACGATGTAATTGTCGTTAGGAGCCTGATTAGCATTGTGGTTGAAAGCTCGTCCACGAGCAGCTGGCTGCTGGTCCTGGTTCAGCTAGGGACACTGGTTATGAAGATGAGTAGTATCTCCACACTTGTAGCATGCACGAACAACACTGACTGGCCTCGGGTTCTGCTGGGGAGCTGGAAGAGCTGGTAGGGCTACCTGAGCTGGGGCTTGTTGAGCTGGTTGAGCAGGATTAGCTTGACGACAGTAAGGGGTCGTGTGACCATAGCGGTTACAGTTGGTGCACAAACGACATGCAGAGGTAGTAGGATGATGAAAATTGCAAGTTGTACACTTGGGGTAAGACCCAGAGTACTACTTCTTGACTTCAGGAGCAGCAGTGATTGGAGCATCAGCAGCAGGAGCAGGTTTAGCAGTAGGGTTTGTAGCAGGAACAATAGCATTGCATCCTGAACCCTGAGATTTTCGCCTCTTGTTCTTGCTGCCACTTGGCTGCTGGGTAACTTGGTGTGCAGACTTGGTGGGAGCAGAGTTAGCAAACTGCTTATCACGAACGCGATTGTTGTTGAGACTAGCTGAAAGACGGTAGACTTCCTCAATAGTTTCGAGTTGAGCAGCTTCAATAGAATCACGCATAGCAGGAGGTAAACCATTGATGTACTTGGTTATCATGCGCTTAGAGGTAGAAACCAAGTGAGGGACGATCAAACTGAGCTGCGTGAATTGGGTAGTATAAGTCAGATTATCATCACCAATCTGCTTCAAGTGCCAGAACTCTTCTTCAAGCTTCAATTGTTCATGGGGAGGACAGAACTCAAGCATCATTAGTTCACGCACCTCGTCCCATGGAAGAGCATAGGCCACTTCATTTGAACGGATGTTTCTCTCATTTGACCACCACTCCAACGCTCTACCTTGAAACATTCCAGTTACACTCCTAGTCTTTAAATGATCTGGGCACTCGCTATTGATAAAAGTAACCTCAATGTTGTCAAACCACTCGAGCATAGCGGTCACCCCATCACTGCCCGTGAAAGGCTTAGGGTTGCAAGAGATGAAATATTTGTAGCTGAACTTAGTAGGCTTTAGCTTCTCGGCCTTCGAGTCTACAGAGGATGGAGGAGTGTTTGATCCTTGGATCTCAGAGACGATCTTTGGCACGACTCGAGCAATCTGGTCGGCGATGAAGGACATCATCTATTTCTGAGACTTTTCCCTGGATCTCTTGAGAGTGTCGGATAGCTTACGAGAAGACATCCTAAAGATCCAACATAGGGATCATATAAGTCTAGAGTTTCACAGTATAGATTCACACACGATAGATTAAGGCTCAAGATTCAACAAGATTCACGTGGATTAAAGACTTAAGTTTCACATAGATTTCAATAGACTCAATACCGCAGAACCCCACGACCTTCACATGGCACGTTATACGAAGCTTGGCAACAGTCAGAAACACTTATATATAGGAAGTACCAGCGGCGTATTCACCATGCTTCGGGCACCATCGCTTCTGCCTCGTACTCGGTGTCATGTTATGTGTCGCAAAACACACTCATCATCATTGTCATAGTTTCACATAGATTTCAATAGATTCAATAGATTCCCATAGACTTCAATAGATTTCCATAGATTCAATAGATTTCCATAGACTTCAATAGATTTCCATAGATTAGTGTTAACAATCCACAAACAACGAAACCCCGCATGGCACGTACTACCAAAGTTCGGCAACATGACGGAAGCACTTATATATAGGAAGTACCAGCGGCGTATCTACCATGCTTCAATCATGCCATGTCCGTCTCGTCATTGGTGTCACGCTTCGTTAATCACAGCATTAGAATTAACCACTAGATCTCCACAAAGATTGATAAAAAAGGTTCAACAACATGATTAATCCAAATAGATTTCACAAATCCAACCCGATTCTACAAAACTACGAACTTTGCTTAGCGCGTGGTACGAAGGTTCGGTAACATGCCAGAAACACTTCTATATAGGAAGTACATGCGGCGTATCCACCATGTTTCGGACATGCCACTTCCGCCTCGTCTTCGGCGCTAGGCTACATTTCGTAATTCGTTTCTCAAAACGCACATACATAGATTTCACATAGATTACAAAAACAATTCTTCCATAGTTTTAGAATTCAACAACATAATCACCGATCAAAACACTAAGTTTTGCATGGCACTTGGTAAGAAAGTTGGTAACATGTCGGAAACACTTATATATAGGAAGTACCAGCGGCGTATCCACCATGTTTCAGACACGTCACTTTTCCCTCGTATTTCATGCCATGTTACATTTAGTGTCTTGCAACCACAATAGCACGTGGATTCACCAACTAGATTAACACCATATATAAGCTTCTTAAATTTAGTTTGATCCTGAGAGATTAGAATTTAGGCTTTAGATTGCGGACATACGTGCGACTTCTGTAAAAAGTCCCAAAATAAACGAAGAATGAAGAATCAAGATAAACGAAGAATCAAGTTTAAAACCACATGTAAAAATCGAGATAATATAAAAAACAGACTCATAAAACATAGAGTGTTCCGGGTAGAGGAACGGTGACTAACCAAAGTGATTTGAACCCCTTTCGAATTAAGGCAACGCATCTTGATTCACTTAGACAAATACCTCATCGATGTTAGGCCACGATATTCGTCCTTTTGGTCATTTCACGTTCCTAATTGAATTGGAAGTTTCGAGACTTTGGCGAGACATAAAAACATCAAGGAGTGGGACTAGTTATCAAGGTCTGAGTTTCACCTCTATCTTGACAACACCGTACCCTGATAGAATTGGTACTTATCCGCAGACAAGACCTACTAGAATAATATGGAGGTTTCCCATCAAGGTTCGGATGTCACTCCTGACTTGAGGGCAAATCTCGTGCAAGTATCAAGTGTATATTATATCAACCTTAAGAAAAGCATGTAAGTTTAACAGGGAAATGTGCTGCTAGGAAGCAGATACGGTAGAATGCATAAGTCTTAAACAACAAATAAGAGTCAAGATTCCTAGAACTATAGACTAGATTAAGTATTCCTGCTTACCCTAATTCCCTATAGTTTTGGCTTTGATACCAATCTGTCACACCCCAACCGATGGCGGAAACATCGGGGTGCGAGCACTAAGCGTTCAGATTGCTCACGAGATTCCATAACACTATTGATTTCGTCATAGAATAAGTAAATTTCATGTAGGATTGTCTAATACATCCACATAACCATAAATATCAAATACAACCACAATAGTCATTGTTTCAAATTCTAGAATTTAACTAGGCGAGTTTCTAAGCATCAATCCTAGCTTGTTTTCCATAGTTCCAGCATCTATCAGCCTGCAACATGTATTAAAATAGAGTCAGTACAAAAATGTACCGGTGAGTATACAAGTTTGAATAATAGCATAATAGATTAAAGTCTCATATCCATATGTAAGTGTAACAAAATAGTTTCAGCCAGGCTAGTGTTCGTAGTCCAACAAGTGATAGCCCAAGTATCCCGATGCTTTGTTGTTTTCCCAAGTCTCAAGGAAAACTAGAATCCTCCTAACAATACCCTCGAGAATAATGGGGAGGTGCATCTCCTATAGCGCTACTATTGTTAAGGCGGAACTACACACCCTGGATTAAATGTCCACATAGCACAAATAGAATACAAGAATCACAAGTTTCACATACACATAGGATAGAGTTTAGTTTGCAAAAGTCTCAAGTATCGTAGTTTAATAGAATACATGTTACATCCCAAAGTTTAAAACAAAAAGGGATCGAGTATACTCACAGTGATCGCTTAACAGATCAATTGTTATTGGATCAAAGGGAGCTCTTTAGGTTTAGCCTGATTCGGTTACAACAGATAAGTGTCGGACAAAATAACGAGATTTAAGCCAAGTGTCGGATCAGCCATCTCGATCGGATGGCTGTTCGATCGGATGGCTATCCAATCGGACTGCCATTCGATTGGGATGGCAAATGTGTGTGGGAACGGATGGCTATCCGGTTGGATGGCTATCCGGTCGGATGGCTATCCGATCGGATTGCCACTCAATTCAAGGTCCTAAGTTTATCAGAGTTCAAGGTCTCAAAAGGTTCTAAGTTTTGAAAGACTTCAAGAGGCATGTCACCTGATCGGTTGGCGGTTCGATTGGATGGCTATCCGATCGAGTTGTCGTTCGACGATCATGACTTCAAAGTTTCAAGTGTTTAATGTTAAGGGGAAAGTGTTACTTGATCGGGTGGCAGTTCGATCGGATGGCTATCCGATCAGATTGCCACTCGATCGGGTTAACCTTGTCCCGTTCCTAAACTTGTAAAAACTCTAAGTTTCTGTTTAAACAACGACGACTTGGTACGCATTGAGACAATGGTAAACACATCAATGTATAGCCGATCTGGTCGGATGGGAATCACCTCGGTCCATCCCGTCGTCTGTCCATGACAGAGCTTATGTCAGAATTCATATTCCGGTCATCTTCTCTGGCAACAATCCTTCTCCAAACCGACTCCAGACTAATAATCAAGTCTACAGTCCGTTTAGATCCAGATCTCACCATTTTAACTAAAAGTTTAAGAAAAGATGAAGATAAACATAGGTTTTAGCTTGAAAAGTTTAGATCTAGCATAGATTTAGTGTAAAACACATGAAATTCATTAGATCTAAGCTATATCTTGACTAGAATGACATCACACAACAGTTTGGTACAAACCACCATGATGACATCACCTTCAAGATCTCAAATCCCAGAGATTTCACGGTGAAAATGAGATTTCAAAGAAGAATCTTGTAGAGAATGATGTGTAGATCAAATTCGTACAAAAATCTAGTGTAAAACGTACTGAAATCACCGAGAAATGGAAGAAAAAGGAGTGCGTGCGTCTGGTCGAGTGACGCTGTCACATCAGTGAGAATGGTGATGAGACATGCCTATTTATAGTGTGAGAAGGTGTGAAGGCGGTGTGCACTCGGATCGGATGGCAGCTCGATCGAGTGACCATCTGATCGGTTGGTCATCCGATCGGATTGCCACTCGGTCAATCCCATCCTTTCCGCTTAACCATCTTTGATTCGATTTACGAGTTAGATTAAGCGTTGCGTATTATTGGGTAATAGTATAACTAGATTATAGCATAAACACAAAAGATTTTAAGTTCCATAGTTTCCGCCGGTGACAAGACTCCAGTCCCTCGTTCAACCAAGTCTCAAGTTTCACGAGCCTCAAGAGTCAAGCACCAAAGTATCAAGAGTCAAGAGTCTAGTCTTCCAAGTATCAAGTATCAAGATTTAGACATTCCAAGTATCTAGATTTAGATATTCAAAGTATTTAGCATAAAGTTCACCAAGTATCAAAAGTATTAATGACTACATAGATCAGGGACTAAAATTGACAATATCTTAAAGTCTAGGGGCGCGGGTGTTACAGGTAATCCGGTCGGATGCAATCCAAACGGATGGTCATTCGATCGGATGGCAATTCGTTCGGATGGCCATTCGATCGGTTTGCCACTCGTTTGGGATGGATGTGTCTGTGTATGATGGCTTTGAAGTTTTCGTTGTAGCATTTTGAAAACAGAGATGTATCTCTACTTTTCAGGTCGTTCAATCGAACGGCAGTTCGATCGGATGGCGATCCGTCCGGCGAGGTATTTCTCAGAGAACAAGTTCACAGCAGGACGGTCACTCGATCGGATGGTCTTCCGATCGAATGGCAATCCGTTAGAACTGATGATCTTTGAAAATTAGATAAAAAGTCCAAGTGTTGAAGATCCGAATGTCAACCGATCGGAATGTCGTTCGATCGGATGGCAATCCGATTGGACGGCAATCCGTTCGTCATTCAGATTATTTTGAAAATTTAAAAATGTTTAAGTGTGGGACCTCAAGTGCAATCCAATCGGACGGCGATCCGTCCCAACGAATCTGATCGTCTAGAAGATTGATTATTTTGAAAGTTTAGCGGTTTGATTGAGACGGTATGACAACGTGTTAAACAACGGAAACTCCATCAGCCTAAGGCTATCCGATCGAACGGGAACCACCCCAATCCGATGTGACAACTGGCACAAACCGGTAATTTCCGTACACTTTAATCATTATTTAATGATTGCAAATATGTGCTTAATTGTCAGCAATGTCTGAACACATGATTAAACAAGTGAATTCATGCATGTTGTATACTACAAAATATTGCTTTATGCATAAACGAGAGCGTTGCGTCAGAATAATAGTAAACTCACCGGTAAGACACACTGTGTCAACAGAACTGCAGAAAGCAGTCAGACAATAAAATAGAGGCCTAGGTGTAGGTCCGACGACAAAAGTACATTAAAACCCAAGAGTACATACAAGGGTTTAATTTATATACATTGCGAAAGCAAAAATAAGCACTAAAAAGCACCCGAAACGCACTTTAAGTGCAGAATTTATAAAAATTCAGCAATAATTCAGCATTTAAGCATATAAATATTATGCAGAAATTTCGTTTTATCATCCAGAATATTTCCCTAAGTGTTGGGAATTGAAAGGGTACAAGAAAGGTACTTAAACGACACTAAAAAAAAGTGTAATTTAACACTTTAACGAATCGGTATGTAACCGAACAACCGGACAATACCCGGAACATCAAAATAATGCTAGAAGCATTGTTTTTATTTTTCTAAGCTAGTTAGGGTCCCCGAATACCCTAACACACTATATATTACTTAACACACTAAACTAACCATATACTTGAAATTGAATTATAATCTAACTACATGGTTCCAACTTACAATTAGACCCCCTCCCCCATGTTAGAATACGGCCACATGGCCTAATTAGTGGGATTTTATTTGATTGTTTAATTGATTGTGTCTTGTACTATGGGAGGCATATAATCCAATGGTTACACACTTGTTGGAAGTAAGCTTATAATAACCCCAAGGCCTTAACAACACTTCACCAAAATTCATCTCTTCCTCCCTCCTCCATAGTTCACGGCTCCATCCATCCACCATACATCCAACATTTTTGTTCCATTCCAATATATTCCAAGGTGATTCTAAGGTGTCTCGAGCCTATTTAGGAAGGTTGCAAGCAACGGATCTTGAAGGACCTCCTTCATTTGCTTTTATCCACCACTTTTACGCCTTGTTTCTTCCCTAGCCTTGTGCTAGTAGTTACGACGTTAATTAAGCAAATCCGGTGGAGTTTACGACGCTAGGAACGCAAAGTTGTGAGTTCATGCTCCCCCTTTTCTCTTTAACTGTTTTCAGTTTTTATAACTTCGGGGGTGAAATACATGTACAAAAGTACAATATTTATAAATGGTATGATATAAATACAAGAAGTACACTTGGTGAGAACGAGAACCAAGTGTGACGAAATATATGAATATGAGAAGCGCATTTGGTGAGATGAGAACCAAGTATAAGGCGCAATGAGAAATGATAACAAGAAACGCGCTTGGTGAGGACGAGAACCAAGTAGGATGCGTTATGAGAAATAGTGTCACGAATAGGGTACAGAAGCACCATTAATCAACGTATACATTCAGACCGCAGAACAAAAGGTTAGATCTAACAGGTGCCTGGCAGCCTCACACTCGGTCGGGGCGAGAATCGAGTGGTGCTTTTGTGTCTCAGAATATACCAATTAAATGCCTTAGGTTTGGTGACTTCCTATGACGTGTCACATGTTAATGGCTTTGCAACCCATTAACAATCTGATAATTACAGAAATACTGTATTTACATAAAATTCATACCATACAAGAATTGATAAATAACTTGAAGTACGTGGGGTACTCAAGAGAATTGATAAATAACTTGAAGTACGTGGGGTACTCAAGAGAATTGATATATAACTTGAAGTACGTGGGGTACTCAAGAAGATTGATAAATAACTTGAAGTACGTGGGGTACTCAAGAAGAAATTGAATTATACATAGGTACGTGATGTACACATGAAACTGGATTTATGAAAACTTGATTTACTCACAAACTATGTTTTCATACAAAGTATACAAACATGAAATACAAAACTGCATGAATTCACACCAACTTTATGTTGACGTTTTTCCAAAAACTCACATGTATTTCAGGTAACTAGGATGGATGTGCGCGTGGTCTTGCTTATGCTCGTGGATGTCGCTTGTGTTTAACTTTAAATAAAGTTGTAAACTTTTAAGACAATGTTTTAAGCTGTCTAGCGATGTAAACGCTAAACGTATGTTTTCAAATCATGGAATTTGATGTTATTTTACGAGCATGTAGCATGTTTACTCTTCGTATGCAATGAGAACCTTTCATGATCACACCTCGTGCTTCCGCCGTAGAAAGGGGTGTGACAGATTGGTATCAGAGCTGCGATTGTAGTGAACCAGGATTCCTTCTCGAGTCTAGTCTACAATCTCTAGGATCCATTCACGAAAACAATTTTCAAAGAGTTTTCATTGCATAAAACGTCCCGCGACATCCACTGCCTGAAACTGTCTACATGAGTCTAGAAAAGACACTACGAGACTTAGAGTGCACTTGAGTAGCACTTGTCGTTGACTAGAAATTACTTGCAATTATGTGTGATAATTAGCATGTACTAGAAGTAGAATGTCACCAGTATATGTGACTTTACCTGAAAGCGATGGCCTATCTGAAGGAAGAGATACGAGGATGAAACGAACTGTGCGGACTGTGCAAGGAGTTACGTAATTATGGATGCATACATAATTATGGAATTCAGTGCACAGAAACCATAGCAAGTCTTGTCACGTATAGATTCCCTCAGTGCAAGCCTACCAAGTACTCTGCTAGAGTAATAATTGTTTGATGTCACTTATGTGGTATATATACCTGTGAATATATATGATACTACTGTCTAGTGTGACGATATCAAACAAATGCCTAACCCTGTTGTGTTATGTTCTGTCAGAACATGGCACCCAGGAAAGCTGTGAATGCTCGCAATGACGATCAACCTCCTCCTCCCCCACTGCCAAGAACTGCTGATGAGCTGAACGCCCTGCTGGAGGAAAGGATCTCCGCTGCTATCGCCCAGTACGAGGCGAACCGAACTCAAGACAGTGGAGGACCAAGCAACGCTAGGCGTAATGGAGATTCGTCTGGAGGCAATGCAGCTCAAGGTAACCTTGAGACACTGTACTAAGCATGAGGAAATTTATGAACGGTCTATGTTTCATTATTTCTTCGATTGCTCACATGTGAATTGGTTGAATCAATTCCAGGCTGCACTTTCAAGCAGTTCCTCGACTGCAAGCCGATGAACTATGACGGCACAGGAGGTGCAGTAGCATTTGTGCGCTGGACGGAGAAGACTGAAGCTACTTTCCGCATGAGCAAGTGTACCGCGGATCAACAAGTCACTTTTGCTACTGGGTTATTCGTCGATGAAGCTCTGACTTGGTGGAACCTGCAAGCCCAAACTTTGGGTGATGACGCCGCTTATGGCCTCACTTGGGAGGAACTGAAGGAAAGAATGAGAGAGAAGTACTGCTCTCGTGCCGAACTCCAAAGGCTGGAAACAGAGTTCTGGCACTTGACTATGGAAGGTGCTGACATCAATGGTTACACTCGAAGGTTTCATGACCTGTCAAGAGTGCTTCCCTACATGGTGACTCCCGAATTCAAGCGTGTGGAACGCTACATTTGGGGACTGGCCTCAGAGTTTCGTGGCATGGTGACGTCGGCCAAACCACAAACAATCACCGAGGCTGTAACTCTGGCTGTCAGCCTGACTGAAGATTGTGTTCGTATGAAGAAGCTATCACTGAACCTGACAGAGAAGACCGAGACACATGCTGAGTCGTCCGGTGACAAAAAGAGAAAACATGCAAACCTGAACCAAGCTACTCGCAACAACAAGGGTTTTAACAAGAAGCGCGACACTAATCCGCCTCAGGATACGAAAACCCATGCAACCAAAGCATACCAAGGCTCCATGCCTAGATGCCAAAAATGTAAGTATCATCATGATGGAGCTTGTCGCATTCCAAGGTGCGACAAATGTGGTAAATTGGGTCATCAAACAGAAGACTGTTGGGGAAAAGGAAAGAACCGAGATGGGAACGGTGCTGGTAACAAGAATGGCAACAGGAAAGGGCAAGGATGCTTCAAGTGTGGAAGCAATGATCATTTTATGAAGAACTGCCCAGAGAGAAACAACGCTCCGGCTCGAGCATTTGTGATTGGAGCAAGAGACGCACGTGAGGACCCTAACGTGGTCACCGGTACGTTTCTCATTAACAATCACTTTGCATCCATATTATTCGACACTGGCGCCGATTATAGCTTCATGTCTGTGGAATTTAAACGCATACTCGGAATAGAATCTAGTAGATTAGAAATTCCTTATTCCATAGAACTAGCCAATGGTAAACTTGTTGAATCGGGCGAAGTTGTCAGAGGCTGCACACTAGAACTTGGCGAACGAAATTTTAGCATTGACCTCTTACCTATTCAATTGGGTAGCTTCGATGTAGTAGTCGGAATGGACTGGTTGTCCAAGAACAAAGCTGAAGTTATTTGTCATGAGAAAATCATTCGCATCCCTTTAGCGAATGGTGAAACTCTTATCGTGCATGGAGAAAAACGAGACGCGCCTCTTCGAATCATCAGTTGTATGAAGGCACAGAAGTGCTTAAGGAAAGGATGTGTTGCTTTCCTAGCACACGTCATAGACAAGAAGGCTGTGGAGCCAAAACTCGAAGACATTCCTGTGGTGAAGGAATTTCCTGATGTGTTCCCTGAAGATCTGCCAGGACTACCTCCGCAACGACAAGTCGAATTCCGTATAGACTTGGTCCCAGGAGCTGCTCCTGTAGCCAAGGCACCCTATCGACTTGCGCCATCCGAGATGCAAGAATTATCTACACAACTCCAGGAGTTGTTGGATAAGGGATTTATAAGGCCAAGCTTCTCACCTTGGGGAGCTCCAGTATTGTTCGTGAAGAAAAAGGATGGAACACTGCGGATGTGTATCGATTACAGGGAACTGAACAAGCTCACTATCAAGAATCGGTATCCATTACCGAGGATTGATGACTTATTTGATCAACTGCAAGGATCAAGCTACTATTCCAAGATCGACCTTCGGTCTGGATACCATCAGCTGAAAATCCAAGATGAAAGCGTGCCAAAGATTGCATTCAGAACACGCTATGGGCACTACGAATTTCTTGTGATGCCGTTTGGATTGACGAACGCGCCAGCGGTCTTTATGGACCTAATGAACCGCGTGTGCAAACCATATCTCGATAAATTCGTGATTGTATTTATCGATGATATCCTAATTTACTCGCGAATGAAAGAAGAGCACGAGCGACATCTCAGAACCATCTTGGAACTACTGAAGAAAGAGAAGCTTTATGCAAAGTTCTCGAAATGCGAATTCTGGATTCGCGAAGTACAATTTCTTGGTCACGTGGTGAATGAGAAAGGCATTCATGTAGACCCGTCCAAGATTGAAGCAATAAAGAATTGGGAAGCTCCCAAGACCCCAACTGAAGTCCGTCAATTTTTGGGCTTAGCGGGCTATTATCGGCGATTCATTGAGAATTTCTCGAAGATAGCTCAACCGCTAACGACCCTTACACAGAAAGACAAGAAATACGACTGGGGTCACAAACAAGAAGAAGCCTTCCAGTTACTGAAGAGCAAGCTATGCGATGCACCGATACTATCGTTACCCGAAGGCACTGAAGACTTCGTGGTATACTGCGACGCCTCACGACAAGGCTTGGGTTGCGTGCTCATGCAACGCCAAAAAGTCATCGCTTATGCTTCAAGACAACTGAAGGTTCACGAGAGAAATTATACCACTCACGACCTGGAGCTGGGTGCAGTGGTATTCGCCTTGAAGATTTGGCGACATTATTTATATGGTACTCGATGTACAATCTTCACAGATCACAAAAGCTTACAACACATATTTGATCAGAAGGAATTGAATATGCGCCAGCGACGTTGGGTCGAGCTGCTGAATGATTATGACTGTGAGATTAAGTACCATCCTGGAAAGGCAAACGTTGTAGCAGACGCGTTGAGCCGAAAAGAAAGGGTTAAGACCCTAAGGGTTCGAGCATTGGAAATGATGATTCGAACGAACCTCACTGCACGCATTCGAGATGCACAACAAGAAGCTCTTAAAGAAGAGAATCGTAAAGCTGAATACCTACGGGGTATGCTGAAATACATGGTGCCAAACGAAGAGGGAGCCTTATACTTTAAGAAGCGTATTTGGGTTCCACTCTATGGTGGCATACGAGAAGTCATCCTTAATGAAGCCCACAAATCGAGATATTCGATCCATCCAGGATCGGACAAAATGTATCAAGACTTGAAGGAGTACTATTGGTGGCCGAGACTCAAAAGCGACGTTGCTGTGTATGTTGGAAAATGCCTAACCTGCGCTAAGGTTAAGGCGGAATATCAGAAACCGTCCGGCCTATTACAACAACCAGAAATTCCCGTGTGGAAGTGGGAACAAATCTCGATGGACTTCATAACGAAATTACCCAGGACCCCGAGAGGGCACGATATGATATGGGTAATAGTTGATCGATTAACGAAGTCTGCGCATTTCCTACCAATCCGAGAGAAGGATAGCACTGGAAAGCTGACAGAGATATACTTAAGAGAAATTGTGGCACGTCATGGAGTGCCAATCTCAATCATTTCAGACAGAGATGGACGCTTTGTCTCAAGAATCTGGCAATCATTTCAGGAAGCCTTTGGATCTCAATTAGATCTGAGCACGGCATTCCATCCGCAAACAGACGGCCAGAGCGAACGGACAATACAAACGTTAGAAGATATGCTTCGCGCATGTGTCATGGATCTAGGCGGCAGCTGGGATACTCATCTACCTTTAGTTGAGTTTTCCTACAATAACAGCTATCATACGAGCATAAAAGCCGCGCCGTTCGAAGCTCTGTATGGCCGCAAATGCCGATCGCCCTTATGTTGGGCAAATGCCGGAGATAAACGTATGGTTGGTCCTGAACTTGTACAGGAGACAACCGACAAGATTGCGCAGATCCGAGAGCGCATTAAGGCGGCTCGAGAGCGACAAAAGAGCTACGCTGATCCGAATAGAAAATCGGTAGATTTCAAGGTGGGAGACAAAGTGTTGTTAAAAGTCTCACCATGGAAGGGCGTAGTCAGATTTGGAAAGCGTGGAAAGCTGAATCCACGATATATCGGACCATTCAGAATACTGAAGAGAATTGGTACCGTGGCATACAAGTTGGAGTTACCGGAAGAACTTAATGGAGTACATGATACGTTTCATGTATCCAACCTGAAGAAGAGTCCAACGCAAGAAAACGTGATCATCCCGATGGATGAAATACATATTGATGAAGCCCTCCGATTTACAGAACAACCCGTTGAGGTTACTGACTGGAAAGTCAACAAGACCAGGAGGAGCAGTGTGAAGCTTGTCAAAGTACGTTGGAGCTCTAAGCACGGACCCGAGTACACATGGGAACGTGAAGACCAGTTCAAGAAAAAGTATCCCCACCTATTCAAGAAGACTCCAGCGAGAGTGAGTTTAGTCTGAATTTCGGGACGAAATTCTTTTAACGGGGGGAGACTGTGACAACTGGCACAAACCGGTAATTTCTGTACACTTTAATCATTATTTAATGATTGCAAATATGTGCTTAATTGTCAGCAATGTCTGAACACATGATTAAACAAGTGAATTCATGCATGTTGTATACTACAAAATATTGCTTTATGCATAAACGAGAGCGTTGCGTCAGAATAATAGTAAACTCACCGGTAAGACACACTGTGTCAACAGAACTGCAGAAAGCAGTCAGACAATAAAATAGAGGCCTAGGTGTAGGTCCGACGACAAAAGTACATTAAAACCCAAGAGTACATACAAGGGTTTAATTTATATACATTGCGAAAGCAAAAATAAGCACTAAAAAGCACCCGAAACGCACTTTAAGTGCAGAATTTATAAAAATTCAGCAATAATTCAGCATTTAAGCATATAAATATTATGCAGAAATTTCGTTTTATCATCCAGAATATTTCCCTAAGTGTTGGGAATTGAAAGGGTACAAGAAAGGTACTTAAACGACACTAAAAAAAGTGTAATTTAACACTTTAACGAATCGGTATGTAACCGAACAACCGGACAATACCCGGAACATCAAAATAATGCTAGAAGCATTGTTTTTATTTTTCTAAGCTAGTTAGGGTCCCCGAATACCCTAACACACTATATATTACTTAACACACTAAACTAACCATATACTTGAAATTGAATTATAATCTAACTACATGGTTCCAACTTACAATTAGACCCCCTCCCCCATGTTAGAATACGGCCACATGGCCTAATTAGTGGGATTTTATTTGATTGTTTAATTGATTGTGTCTTGTACTATGGGAGGCATATAATCCAATGGTTACACACTTGTTGGAAGTAAGCTTATAATAACCCCAAGGCCTTAACAACACTTCACCAAAATTCATCTCTTCCTCCCTCCTCCATAGTTCACGGCTCCATCCATCCACCATACATCCAACATTTTTGTTCCATTCCAATATATTCCAAGGTGATTCTAAGGTGTCTCGAGCCTATTTAGGAAGGTTGCAAGCAACGGATCTTGAAGGACCTCCTTCATTTGCTTTTATCCACCACTTTTACGCCTTGTTTCTTCCCTAGCCTTGTGCTAGTAGTTACGACGTTAATTAAGCAAATCCGGTGGAGTTTACGACGCTAGGAACGCAAAGTTGTGAGTTCATGCTCCCCCTTTTCTCTTTAACTGTTTTCAGTTTTTATAACTTCGGGGGTGAAATACATGTACAAAAGTACAATATTTATAAATGGTATGATATAAATACAAGAAGTACACTTGGTGAGAACGAGAACCAAGTGTGACGAAATATATGAATATGAGAAGCGCATTTGGTGAGATGAGAACCAAGTATAAGGCGCAATGAGAAATGATAACAAGAAACGCGCTTGGTGAGGACGAGAACCAAGTAGGATGCGTTATGAGAAATAGTGTCACGAATAGGGTACAGAAGCACCATTAATCAACGTATACATTCAGACCGCAGAACAAAAGGTTAGATCTAACAGGTGCCTGGCAGCCTCACACTCGGTCGGGGCGAGAATCGAGTGGTGCTTTTGTGTCTCAGAATATACCAATTAAATGCCTTAGGTTTGGTGACTTCCTATGACGTGTCACATGTTAATGGCTTTGCAACCCATTAACAATCTGATAATTACAGAAATACTGTATTTACATAAAATTCATACCATACAAGAATTGATAAATAACTTGAAGTACGTGGGGTACTCAAGAGAATTGATAAATAACTTGAAGTACGTGGGGTACTCAAGAGAATTGATATATAACTTGAAGTACGTGGGGTACTCAAGAAGATTGATAAATAACTTGAAGTACGTGGGGTACTCAAGAAGAAATTGAATTATACATAGGTACGTGATGTACACATGAAACTGGATTTATGAAAACTTGATTTACTCACAAACTATGTTTTCATACAAAGTATACAAACATGAAATACAAAACTGCATGAATTCACACCAACTTTATGTTGACGTTTTTCCAAAAACTCACATGTATTTCAGGTAACTAGGATGGATGTGCGCGTGGTCTTGCTTATGCTCGTGGATGTCGCTTGTGTTTAACTTTAAATAAAGTTGTAAACTTTTAAGACAATGTTTTAAGCTGTCTAGCGATGTAAACGCTAAACGTATGTTTTCAAATCATGGAATTTGATGTTATTTTACGAGCATGTAGCATGTTTACTCTTCGTATGCAATGAGAACCTTTCATGATCACACCTCGTGCTTCCGCCGTAGAAAGGGGTGTGACATCCGATCAGTTAACTGTTTGTGATGGGTGGTTTCATGTTTAATCCGAAATTAGTTGTCTCGTTGATAAGATCCAGATCTCAAACCGACACATCACTAGAGAAGAGTATAAGGCCTGAATGAGCTCCAATTCTATCGGTTTTGAGTGCATTGAGTGTAAAAGAGTTGAAAGAAGGTTGAAAAAGTATCTTTCAATTCTTTTAACTTTGAAAGTGTTTAGATCTATGCGAAACCATTGTTAAATCATGTGGAAATCCTTCAGATCTGAGTTGTTCTTGATGGAATGAGGCCACATCTTGAAGCTCATAAGAACTCTATGATGACATCACCCTAGAACACCTCAAATCCGCTTATTTCACGGTTAAAAGTTAAGATTCAAGGGTGAAAATGATGAAGAAGTGCGTGTAGATCATAGAAGTACAAGATTTGAGTCGAAAACTTACAAGAATTGCGAGAAATCGAGAGAAAAGTTTGCTGGAACGCTTGGTCGGACGAGAGAGAGCTGTCACATCACTTTGGTGATGTGACAGGGGGTATTTATAGGTTTCCAAAAAGGGAAAGTGGCACAAGTGTCGGATCGGATGTCACTCCGATCGAATGGTCATTCGATCGAGTGGCTCTGGCGAGTTGCGTTTTAGCATTTCGTTTCGTGCGTTGTGCGTTGCTATGCGTTCCAGTGAGTTTCGATTAAGCGATACGATAGATTAATAATAGTCACACAAATACTATATCTAACATACAATCATCAAGTTATTTAGGATGATTATAACTTGCGTTTAGCGTTTGCGATTAAGTTGCGATTGCGTTTTGATTAATTACCACAAACGTAAAATAAACATGCACAAGTAACACATAAGTAGCACACACACGTAAAACAATATACAGAACCTATCAATCAAGTTTCAAATGCGATTGCGATGCGATTAGCGATAAAGCGGTAAAACATGTGATAAATCCTCGATTATTAATAGATACTCCACATAATACAACTAAAGCAAATAAAATAAAGGGTTCGACTACAAGTCACGGTGTACAATCCATAGCTAAGCAAGGAGTCACAGATCGCAATTAGCAATCTTTTCTTCCTTTGCCTTTGACTTTGACTTGTACTTTGACTTTCGAAACACGGGGTGTTACAGCCTCCCCCACTTAAGGGAATTTCATCCCGAAATTAGGCCTTAGCTGTAACGAACAACTACGGGTTCTTCGCCTTCATGTCACTTTCGAGTTCCCAGGTGAACTCTGCGCCGCGTTTTCCTTCCCAGCAAAACTTCACAATGGGAATGTGTGAGCGTCTGAGCTTCTTGGTTTCTCGGTCCATGATCTCGACAGGCTTCTCCACGAAGTGTAATGTTTCGTCCACTTGTAGATCCTCAAGTGGAACTCGTAAATTCTGCTCGGCCAGACACTTTCTGAGGTTCTAAACGTGGAAAGTCGGGTGGACATCTTCTTCCATATAATGCCTCAAACGGTGCCATTTGAATGCTAGAATTATAATTATTATTGTATGAGAATTCGACTAAAGGTAAGTATGCGTCCCAATTACCACCAAAATCTATGACACACGAGCGAAGCATGTCTTCAAGGGTGCAAATCGTTCTTTCAGTCTGACCGTCGGTTTGGGGATGGAAAGTGGTACTTAGATTAAGAGTAGTACCAAGAGCAGATTGAAACGTTTCCTAAAGACGCGAGGTAAACCGACCATCGCGGTCAGAGATGATATCGCGAGGCATCCCATATCGACAAATGATCTCGTTAGTGTATATCTGGGCTATTTTTTCTACCATAAAGTCTTCTCGTATTGGCAGGAAATGAGCAGATTTAGTCAAACGATCAACGACAACCCAGATGCTGCCGTGACCTGATGGCATGCGCGGAAGTTTCGTTATGAAGTCCATGGCTATACTCTCCCACTTCCACATTGGGATCTCAGGTTGGACGAGTAAACCAGAGGGTCTTTGATGCTCGACCTTGACTTTCGAGCAAGTCAGGCACTTCGAAACATAGAGAGCGAGATCTTTCTTCATGCCCGGCCACCAGTACTTGTAGCGAACGTCCTGGTACATTTTATCGGCACCGGGATGAATAGAGTATCGAGACTTGTGGGCTTCGTCTAGCAGAATCTGTCGTAAATCGGTGCGCCTGGGAATCCAAATTCGGTCTAGATAATGAAATATCCCATTTAATTTATTCACTAACTGGGCGCCATCGTTGAGAATCCTTTCCTTCTTCAAAGTGCGTTCGGTAAAACAAGCATGCTAAGCGTCGCGGATAAGAGCTTCGAGATTATGTTGGGCTTGGATATTACGAACGCTATGCAAATAGCTTCGTTTGCTGAGAGCATCGGCAACAACATTTGCTTTGCCAGGATGATAACCAATCTCACAGTCGTAATCATTAAGAAGTTCAACCCATCGACGTTGGCGCATATTCAGTTCCTTTTGACTCAAGATGTGTTGCAGACTCTTATGGTCGGTGAAGACCGTACACTAGGTACCGTAAAGGCAGTGTCGCCAAATATTCAAGGCAAAAACAACTGCACCGAGCTCAAGATCGTGGGTTGTATAGTTCTTCTCATGGATCTTGAGCTGGCGAGACGCGCAAGCGATAACCTTGTCCCGTTGCATAAGAACGCAACCAACACCAAGGTTCGAGGCATCGCAATAGACTACAAAGTCATCGTTTCCATCGGGTAAGGCGAGAACGGGACCATTGCAAAGCATATGCTTGAGGGTTCGAAAGGCAGTCTCTTGTTCGGTTCCCCAAACAAAAGGCTTATCTTTGTGCGTGAGAGAAGTAAGCAGCACGACGATTTTTGAGAACCCTTCGATAAATCGGCGCTAATAGCCCGCTAGTTCGAGAAAAGAACGGACTTCAGTCGGGTTCTTAGGTGTAACCCAACTCTTAACCGCTTCGATCTTCGTGGGATCGACGTGAATACCTTGACTATTGACAATGTAACCCAGGAATTGAACCTCCTCAAGCCAAAATTCACACTTGGAGAACTTAGCATAGAGTCGATTCCACTGGAGTAGCTCGAGAACCAAATGTAGATGCTGCGCGTGTTCGGTTTCCAACTTGGAATAGATCAGGATATCATCGATGAATATGATAACGAAGCGGTCGAGAAAGGGTTTACACACGCGATTCATCAGATCCATAAAAACCGCGGGTGCGTTGGTTAGACCAAAAGGCATGACAACGAATTCATGGTGGCCATATCAGGTGAGAAAGGCGGTTTTGGGTATATCCTCCTCGTGAATGCGAAACTGGTGATAGCCTGAGCGTAGATCGATCTTCGAAAAACACGTAGCACCTTGTAACTGATCAAACAAATCATTGATTCGAGGCAAGGGATAGCGATTCTTGATAGTCAGCTTATTCAACTCCCTATAGTTGATGCACATTCGGAACGACCCGTCCTTTTTTTTAACGAAAAGAACTGGTGCGCCCCAAGGAGAGGTGCTAGGGTGAATGAATCCTTTGTCAAGTAATTCCTGGAGTTGACTTGAGAGTTCGCGCATTTCGGATGGAGCGAGTCGATAAGGAGCTCTAGCAACAGGATTTGTTGTAGGAATGAGATCAATACGGAAGTCGATATCACGACTTGGAGGTAAGCTAGGTAATTCATCAGGGAATACAAGAGGAAAATCACGAACTACAGGCACCTTGTCTATTGCCTTAACTTCCTTTTTCTCTGCTACTACAATGTGCGCCAAGAAAGCATGGTATTCCTTGCGGAGATACTTACAAGCCTGGACACACGACATGAGTTGGAGTTTCTTCAACGTGACTTCACCATAAACACACAATTGATCACCATTAGCGAGCGAGAAGCGAATCATCTTATCAAAGCAAACAACTTCAGCATGATTTTCACGAAGAAAATCCATGCCTACTATGACGTCAAAACTACCGAGCTACATCAAAATAAGGTCGATAGGGAAGACGTGATTGTTGAGTTCGACAGTACAATCACAAAGAACATAATTGACAGTGACGGTTCTTCCAGTGGCAACTTCAACATTGAACGTCGACGGGAGATAGGCGCGCTTACGATTAACGAACTTTTCGAATTCAAACGATACAAAACAGTTATATGCTCCAGTATCAAACAAACACGAAGCATATATACCATTCAAAAGGAACGTACCATTAACCACATTGTTGTCTGCTTGAGCCTGGCGGGTGTTGATGTTGAAAGCACATCCACGGGCTACTGGTTGCTGTTGCTGAGGCTGCTGCTGTTGTGGCTCTTGCTTCACCACTCGATTGGGGCACATGTTTGCGAAGTGGTTGGGATCCCCACACGCAAAGCAAGCTCTAGCGTGGATCGCGGGTGCAGGAGCCGCTTGTTGGCCTTGAGGAGCAGGAAGTAGAGCTTATTGAGTAGGAGCTTGACCTTGAGCTGGAGCTTGACCTTGAGCTGGAGCTGGAGCTTGACGTGGACCAGTACGGCAGTTGGCAGTGAAGTGGTCATACATGTTGCAGTGCACACAGTATCTGCAAGCAATCCCCACGGTATGATGATAAGTATAGGTAGGGCAAGCCGGTGAGGACCAGTGTATGCACGCTTAGCCGGCGGTGCATTGGTGACCGGTGCCACTACTTGGCAATGCTGGTGTCACACCCCCAAAATCCACCACGCGGAGTATCACCACTTGGAGGCGTGACGTGACTAGGATCGAGCCACCAATCATATTGAACAACGAAATTAAGTAAGTAAGACCAACCACAATACAATTGGTGACCATAAGACAGTAACCAGTTTTAAGTTAACAGCGGAAGCATAAAATGTAAGTTCGTAACATAAGTTCGTAGTTCATAAGTTTAAAGACTTATGAACATAATTTCCATAATTTTATAAGGTTTAATTATTAAGTACGGGACATAACAGTCCTTATCCCACAACAACCTCCTCCTCGTGCAAGCTCCATAGTATCTAGCGACCTGTAAGGCATGTAACAACGAGTCAACAACAAAGTTGAGTGAGTTCACGTTTGGTTGTTTAGTTTTAAGTTGTTTCTGAAAAACGTGGTTTGACTTTCGTTGGCTTCTTTGCCGTGGGGGTTACCCCATAGTTGAAAGTATGTTTAACCAGTTCCTTTTTATTACCCAAACCATATCCATAATTAGTGGGGGCTTCCCCATGTGAACCACTAGACTAATATCGACAACTGACGAACAATAGTTGTGCCCTACGTCAATGTTCTATCATCATTGACAGTTTGCCATAGTCCATTAGTACACGCCCGTTCGGACGACACGGTGTGAGGTTTGTTAAACCTAATAGCGCTATTAACTAATGACCCGCTCACCATCGGCCTCGGCGATTAAGTCGATATAAAACGAGGGACTTAATGATAGAGTTTTGTCTAGTAATTTTTAAGGTTGTTGTCCTACCCAAGGAGGACGAACGTACGTATTCTACCCAAGGAGAATACGCAGGATTAATATTGGCATCCTACCTATGGAGGATGGCCGTACATATCCTACTTAAGTAGGATATGTAGATTCCGTTTTAATTCTTTAACCCGTTCCCAAACCACCGGGAATCCCATGCCTTAGAAAGTGTGTGAACTCACCTTGGTTTGCTCGGTTTGACTCTCAAATATAGCTAACAGTCAAGGTCGCTCAATCACGTCCACTAGCTCAAGGCTAGGGGAGTTCAAGTGTGGAAAAGTGATGGATAAAAGAAAACGAGAGAGGTCCTTGAGCTTCCGAACACACCAAGCTTGCTTGTAGGATCACTAACACCTTTGGATGTCTTTAGATTGCTTGGAAAATGAAGTGAGGGTGGTGGTATGGTGGTGGTTGTTCTCGGCCGATCAAGAGGGAAGAAGGAGAGAAAGTTGAGTGTGTTTGAAAGTGTGTTGTGATGAGAGAAGGTGATGATCTTAAGGTTAATTATATAATCCTCCAACATGCTAATACCCAATGTGTCTTATGCTTCATTAGTACCACACATAATCTAATTAAATATTCAAAGAAATCTTGTGTGAAAGTCCCCATGTAACCGTCCCCAGGGGGGGTATGGGGTTGGGTTTCAACAATATGGTTACTAATCTAGTTAAGTTTCAAATGTTTAGTTAGTGCATGAAGGTGTGTTATATAATATATAGTGTGTTAGGGTGTTCGGGGACCCTAACTAGCTCAAAAAAAAATAAAAACAATGTGTTTAACAATATTTTTGTGTTCCGAGTAAAGTCCGGTTGTTCGGTTCGTTGTTGTTCCGTTAAAGTGCTTAATTAATCCATAAAGTGTCCTATATATATATTTTTGTAACATTTTCAATTTTCAACACTCAGAAAAGCACACAAGACTATTTAGTAACTTTTCTGTACACTATTAGTATGTTAACAAGCACATGTAAGTATAACACAGAAATCAGAAAGCAGTTAAGTGATTCAGCACAGTCATCAAGCACTTTAATTATCATTAATAAATCGTACGGATATAAGGAATTATGAGGGTTGTCACATTCTCCCCCTGTTAAGAGAATTTCGTCCCGAAATTTAGCACGTGGTTACTGAGGAAGCTAGTTAAGTTGCGTTGGTTTCCTGGTTTTCCTGGGGTGTCACATCATCCCCCCGTTGGTTTGGAATTTCGTCCCGAAATTCTGCAGTAGCTTCAGCCTCAGTAGTGGTTGCACTTTTCTTAAACAGCTGGGGATACTTGAGTTTCATTTGGTCTTCTCGTTCCCAGGTATACTCTGGGCCACGACGGGAATCCCAACGAACTCGGACGAGAGGTATCCTGGTGCGCTTGAGAATTTTAACATCTCGATCCGTAATCTCTACTGGTTCTTCGACGAATCGCAGCTGGTCGTCGATAGTGAGCTCCTTTAAGGGAACTATGAGGGTCTCATCCGACAGACACTTCTTCATATTTGATACGTGGAATACGTTGTGAACTCCGCTGAGTTCTGTCGGTAGATTCAGCCTGTAGGCCACCTTGCCAATCTTCTCAATGATTTCAAAGGGTCCAACGTATCGCGGGTTAAGTTTGCCTCGTTTGCCAAAACGAACTACACCTTTCCAAGGTGAGACTTTTAGTAGCACCCGATCCCCAACCTGGAACTCGAGTGGTTTCCTTCGCTTATCAGCATAGCTTTTCTGATGGTCACGAGCTGCCGCCATTCGTTGTCGTATCTGAGCAATCCTTTTGCTTCTATCTACTACAAGTTCTGGGCATGTGATTTGGTTGTCACCAATTTCTGCCCAACAAAGAGGTGATCGGCACTTCCGTCCGTATAATGCCTCAAACGGAGCGGCCTGGATGCTGGTGTGGTAACTGTTGTTATACGAAAACTCCACTAACGGGAGGTGCTTTTCCCAGCCATTACCAAAATCGATTACACATGCCCTAAGCATATCTTCAAGGGTCTGGATGGTACGCTCAGATTGCCCATCCGTCTATGGATGATATGCCGTGCCCATGTCTAATCGAGAGCCAAAAGACTTGTGCATAGCTTGCCACAACTCCGATGTAAAACGTGAGTCACGATCCGAAATGATGGAGGTTGGCACTCCGTGCCTTGATACTACTTCCTTTAGGTAGATGTCTGCTAGAGTAGAAAACTAATCCGTTTCCTTGATAGCCAGGAAATGTGCAGACTTGGTCTGTCGATCCACGATCACCCAAATGGTATCATTTCCGCGTTGAGATCTAGGCAGGCCAGTAACGAAATCCATGGAAATTTTCTCCCATTTCCATATAGGTATCTTTGGTTGTTGAAGTAGGCTTGATGGTTTCTGGTACTCGACCTTGACTCTCGCACAAGTCAAACATTTACTGACATAGGTTGCTATGTGGGCTTTCATACCAGGCCACCAATACGTAGTCTTGAGATCGTGGTACATCTTATCTGAACCAGGATGTACTGAATAACGAGACTTATGTGCTTCATCCATCACAAGCTCGCGTAGATTACCATAGAGTGGAACCCAAATACGCCCTGTTACGTAGTAGGCGCCGTCTTCCTTTTGTTCTAGCCGCTGCCTCGATCCTCGCAAGGATTCAGCCCTGATGTTTTCTGCTTTCAATGCTTCAACCTGAGCATCTCGTATTTGAGCGGGAAGGCTAGAGTGAATCGTAAGTTGTAACGCGCGTACACGCTTAGGTATGGTATCCTTTCGACTAAGGGCGTCGGCCACAACATTGCCTTGCCCGGATGGTATTTAATCGCGCATTCATAATCGTTCAAGAGCTCGTTTAACTCCTTTTGCTTGAAGATATGCTCGAGATTCCTGTGATCGGTGTAAATGGTGCACTTGGTACCGTACAGGTAATGTCTCCATATCTTAAGTGCGAAAACAACTGCTCCCAATTCCAAGTCGTGTGTAGTGTAGTTCCTTTCGTGAACTTTAAGTTGGCGTGATGCGTAGGCAATGACCTTTTCACGTTGCATCAGCACGCAACCAAGTCCTTGGATGGAAGCGTCGCAGTAAACCATAAAATCATCTGTGCCTTCGGGCAATGAGAGGATAGGTGCGCTACAAAGTCTGTCCTTCAAGTGTTGAAATGTGGACTCCTGTGTATCACCTCAATGATAGGTGACACCCTTCTGAGTCAGTGAAGTGAGAGGTTGCACATTCTTGGAGAAATCCTTGATGAATCTTCTGTAGTATCCTGCCAAGCCCAAGAATTGGCGGATTTCTGTTGGTGTACGGGGTGCAGGCCAGTTCTTGATCGAATCAACCTTGGATAGATCAACATGAATCCCATCCTTGTTTACTACATGGCCTAGAAAGTGGACTTCGCGAAGCTAGAAGTCACATTTCGAAAATTTAGCATACAGTTGCTCTGCTCGAAGAAGTTCCAGCATAAGTCGTAGATGCTGCTCGTGTTCCTGCTGACTCTTAGAATAGATCAGGATGTCGTCGATGAAAACAATAACGAAGTTATCCAGGTAAGGTTTGCATACTCGGTTCATGAGATCCATGAAGACCGCAGGTGCATTCGTCAATCCGAAAGGCATAACCAGAAACTCGTAATGTCCATAACGAATCCTGAATGCTGTTTTGGAGACGTCCTCCTCTCGGACTCTCAGCTGATGGTATCCCGATCTCAAATCAATTTTAGATTAATAGCTCGACCCTTACAGCTGGTCGAACAAGTCGTCAATACGTGGAAGAGGGTAACGATTCTTCACGGTCATCTTGTTGAGTTCGCGATAGTCAATACACATTCTGAAGGTACCGTCTTTCTTCTTCACAAACAAGACGGGAGCTCCCCAGGGCGAAAAGCTAGGGCATATGAAACCCTTTTCCAAGAGTTCTTGTAATTACGTAGACAGTTCTTCAAGTTCAGACGGAGCTAGTCAATAAGGTGCACGAGCTATTGGTGCTGCTCCAGGAGCTAGCTCGATTTGAAATTCAACTTGGCGATGAGGCAGAAGACCAGGTAATTCCTCAGGAAAATCACGTACGATAGGTTTGTCTTCTATCTTCTTTTCCTCCGAGGATGTATCAGAAACGAGGGCTAGAATAGCAGTGTGGCCCTCTCGCAAACACTTCTGGGCCTTAAGGAAAGAGATGATGCCCACAACAGCACCACTCTTGTCGCCATGAATCATGAGAGGTTCTTTACCAGAAAGAGGGATGCGGACAATCTTCTCGTTGCAAAGAATTTCCGCTCGCTGATGGGATAACCAATCCATCCCAATAGCAACGTCAAAACTACCAAGTACGATAAGAATAAGATCGATAGAGAAGGTCTGACCAGCTAAGACGAGGTTACAACCTTTAACTACGTGTGTGGCCTTGAGACTTTTACCGTTAGCTAGTTCTACAACATGTTTGGTGTTTTAAGGGTAATGGGGTACGCTTAAGCACTTGACTAACTCTTAGGAACACATATCTAACATCTGCACCTGAATCAACTAAAATAGAAACAAGGAAATTGTCTGGTAGGAACTTACCCGCCACAATGTTGGGGTTGTTTCTTTCTTCCTCTTGTCCATTCAGGAACTCATGCTTACCAGTCCTGCGGTTATCCATATTATCTCCGTTATTGTTCCCGTTGCCCTGGTCGCTGCTGTTTTCACGATTCTGCCTCATCAGCGGACAGTTCCTCTTGAAGTGGTTTTTAGCACCACATCGAAAACACCCCTTCTTGCTACCCTGCTGCTGCTGGTTCCGGTTTGCAGGATATGGGCTCCTGCAGTCTCTAGCCATATGTCCCAACTTCTTGCACCGATGACAACACGATCCCGCACATGCCCCGCTGTGGTGCCGTTGGCACTTACGGCATCTCGGTTTATTCCCTAGGTATCCCCCCTGATTTTGGTAGTTCAGCCCGAGTTTCTTGTGCGGTTCCCGTTGTATAGAGCTAGGACCCTCACCTTGCTAATCACCCCAAACATACTTGTTACTAATAAGAGCATTTGCATTGGAAGAGTTACGCTTGGGCAACTTGCCCTCTTCCACCGCCTGATCGGTGAGCTGGTGCGCCAAACGAACGACTTGCTGGATTGTGGGAAGGTTTGCCGCACTTACAGACGCTTGGATTTCCGGGACTAAGCCTCTGAGGTATAGCTTGATTCGTCTAGATATGGGTTGTGACATGTTAGGACATAAGGCAGCCAAGTCGTTGGACCTCTTTGTGTACGCCTCAATCTCTTATCCTTCCATCTTCAAACCATAATACTCTATTTCCAGTTCCAGAATGTCGTCCATGTGGCAGAATTCTTCCTTAATCCAATCCTTGAAGTCGCTCCAGAGGGTGGCATTCGCGTCTGCCAATCCGAGCATCTGAACTTGTGCGTTCCACCAAGAATACGCTTTCCCTTACAACATGCCAGTAGCGTACTCTACTCGTTTACTGGCAGGGCTTTCACTTTCTTCGAATGTATATTCGATTCTTCGGATCCAGTGTAGGAGGCCGATTGCCCCTCCAGTACCGTCGAAAGTGGGAGGTTTGCACTCCATGAATGCCTTGAAAGTGCCTATGCGTGTTTGAGGGTGCATGGGTTGATTCCCTGTTTGGATTGCTAAGGCTTCAGCAACCCGTTCATTAATCAGGGTCGTCAGCTGACCCTGGGTCATGTCGAGACATCCACTCATGATCTTCACATCGAAGGAACACACATAAGAAAGGTGTCGCAAGGTGCGTAAGTGTGGAGTGACAGAAGAGAGTAAGCACACAAGGTTCAAATAGCAGTTATCACATTGACTAATGCATACCATAAACAATGTACCATGTAACTTAACAAGTAGGTAATATAAACATAAACCGTATCACCTAGGATGTAGAGTCTTGCACGTGGAGCGAAGCGTCGTTGTGGATCGTTGAGCACTGTACAGGTTATAGTCTGGTTTTATCAAAAAGCTTTTCCCCTTTTTAAAACCAAGTTCACTATAACCAATGGCTCTGATACCAATCTGTCACACCCCCAAAATCCACCACGTGGAGTATCACCGCTTGGAGGCGTGACGTGACCAGGATCGAGCCACCAATCATATTGAACAACGAAATTAAGTAAGTAAGACCGACCACAATACAATTGGTGACCATAAGACAGTAACCAGTTTTAAGTTAACAGCGGAAGCATAAAACGTAAGTTCGTAACATAAGTTCGTAGTTCATAAGTTTAAAGACTTATAACATAATTTCCGTAAGTTTATAAGGTTTAATTATTAAGTACGGGACATAACAGTCCTTATCCCACAACAACCTCCTCCTCGTGCAAGCTCCATAGTATCTAGCGACCTGTAAGGCATGTAACAACGAGTCAACAACAAAGTTGAGTGAGTTCACGTTTGGTTGTTTAGTTTTAAGTTGTTTCTGAAAAACGTGGTTTGACTTTCGTTGGCTTCTTTGCCGTGGGGGTTACCCCATAGTTGAAAGTATGTTTAACCAGTTCCTTTTTATTACCCAAACCATATCCATAATCAGTGGGGGCTTCCCCATGTGAACCACTAGAATGATATCGACAACTGACGAACAATAGTTGTACCCTACGTCAATGGTCTATCATCATTGACAGTTTGCCATAGTCCATTAGTACACGCCCGTTCAGACGACACGGTGTGAGGTTTGTTAAACCTAATAGCGCTATTAACTAATGACCCGCTCGCCATCGGCCTCGGCAATTAAGTCGCTATAAAATGAGGGACTTAATGATAGAGTTTTGTCTAGTAAATTTTAAGGTTGTTGTCCTACCCAAGGAGGACGAACGTACGTATTCTACCCAAGGAGAATACGCAGGATTAATATTGGCATCCTACCTATGGAGGATGGCCGTACATATCCTACTTAAGTAGGATATGTAGATTCCGTTTTAATTCTTTAACCGGTTCCCAAACCACCTGGAATCCCATGCCTTAGAAAGTGTGTGAACTCACCTTGGTTTGCTCGGTTTGACTCTCAAATATAGCTAACAGTCAAGGTCGGTCAATCACGTCCACTAGCTCAAGGCTAGGGGAGTTCAAGTGTGGAAAACTGATGGATAAAAGAAAACGAGAGAGGTCCTTGAGCTTCCGAACACACCAAGCTTGCTTGTAGGATCTCTAACACCTTTGGATGTCTTTAGATTGCTTGGAAAATGAAGTGAGGGTGGTGGTATGGTGGTGGTTGTTCTCGGCCGATCAAGAGGGAAGAAGGAGAGAAAGTTGAGTGTGTTTGAAAGTGTGTTGTGATGAGAGAAGGTGATGATCTTAAGGGTTAATTATATAATCCTCCAACATGCTAATACCCAATGTGTCTTATGCTTCATTAGTACCACACATAATCTAATTAAATATTCAAAGAAATCTTGTGTGAAAGTCCCCATGTAACCGTCCCCAAGGGGGGGGGGTATGGGGTTGGGTTTCAAAAATATGGTTACTAATCTAGTTAAGTTTCAAATGTTTAGTTAGTGCATGAAGGTGTGTAATATAATATATAGTGTGTTAGGGTGTCGGGGACCCTAACTAGCTCAGAAAAATAAGAACAATGTGTTTAACAATATTTTTGTGTTCCGGGTAAAGTCCGGTTGTTCGGTTCGGTGTTGTTCCGTTAAAGTTCTTAATTAATCCGTAAAGTGTCCTATATATATATTTTTGTAACATTTTCAATTTTCAACACTCAGAAAAGCACACAAGACTATTTAGTAACTTTTCTGTACACTACTAGTATGTTAACATGCACATGTAAGTATAACACATAAATCAGAAAGTAGTTAAGTGATTCAGCACAGTCATCAAGCACTTTAATTATCATTAATAAATCGTACGGATACAAGGAATTATGAGGGTTGTCACAGCTGGGGTTGTGGTTGAGCAGGTACTGCTTGGAGTTGAGCGGCAGCTGTGACAGCGCAATTCTTGTTGCTGGAGTTGATGTTCTTTCTCTTGCGGCGGGAGGACTTTGAAGAATGCGGTGCGGCGGCGGTTTCAACGGTGGGAGCAACGGTAACTTGGTGAAGATTCTTGGCAGCTTTATCGAAGTAACCAGCCTTAACTCGCTTGTCGTTGATCTCAGCAGCGAGTAAGAAGGTTTCCTCAATAGTTGTCATCTTCGAGGCTTGAACGAAATCGGCCACGCAATCCGGTAGAGCACGGATATACTTCTTGATGGTGATTTCGGGTGTAGTAACTTGGCCAGGGCAGATGATACTCAGCTGCTTGAAGCGAGCATTAAACCAGCGTTATCTCCACCATCCTGCTTGATATGCCAGAATTCGTCCTCCAGCTTTTGGAGTTCGTGGGGAGGGCAGAACTCTTGCATCATGATGTCCTTCAACTCATCCCACGCCAGCCCAAATGCTGCATCGTTCCCTCGTTTGTTTCTCTCGGCCGTCCACCAATCAAGAGCTCGGGATTGGAAGATACCGGTGGCGTTAACAGTGCGAAGGTTTTCTGGACAGCCACTCTGGCGCAGGGTGACTTCGATTGAATCAAACCATTGAAACATGGTCGTTGGCCCATCTTCGCCGGTAAATTCTTTCGGGCCGCAGGCTTTGAACTGCTTGAAGCTAAAAGTAGACTTAGGAGAATCAGTCCTGGACTCTTCAGAAGACTTGCTAGCATTTTCATTCAGCTCGCTAACAATCTGCGGAATGACTTTCGCAATTTGCTTGGCGACCAGAGAAGCGATACGCTTGTCTTTGTGATTTCGGCGAGCTGATCGGGAATGAAATGATCCAAATGACGACATTGTCTGCAATAGACATCTCCACAGGACTCAGACACAAATTTCGATCAACCCTACTATAGACTCTCGCTCAGCTCTAATCTACTTCATATAAAGCTCAGGAACACGAATAATCACATAACCACATAAAAATATAGGCACATAATCACAGAAGCACATAGGCACATAAAGCACAGAAGCACGTAAGCCATGGAAAATCACACTATATTTGCACGTATTCGCTTACATTTGTCGTACATATTCACCTATCATTCAAAGTTCGCGCATTCGAGATTAGCGATTGTGATTAGCGAGTACACAGCGAGTAGTATAGCGAGCATTATAGCATAAGCGAGTATCAAGCGATTTGTTAACGTTTTGAGATAGATGTGCAGTGCGAGTTGTGTTTGTCGATCAAAGCAAACAGCGAAAAGCGTATAAATCACCCAAAAATCGAAACTCATCAACAGGTAAAACCACATAAAACACATAAAATTCCACATAAAACGACAAATATCAGAGTTGGCGGCGGCGAAATCTAGAATCGAAACACATAAAATCGAGAGTAGATTGTCTTGGCTGGTAGACGTCGACTACCCAAAGTGATTCGACTATTCACAAGGACATCGAGCGCACACTTTGGCTTTCGGGATTGTGCTCTCGCCTCGATTTTGGGCGAATGGCACGCATCCTTCCAAATACAGCGTGACTCTAGTCGTTGGAGTCCATCGAGACTTTGGTGAGAGTTTTGTAAAAACCAAAATAGAGAATGGAACGCATCATCAAGGTTCGGTTTTACCCCTAACTTAGCGACTGCGTTCCTATTTGTGTGATAGAATCACGAGATTAGAGAGAGGGAATTGCGTAGAAGTACGGATTTCACTCCTGATTCAACGCAAATTCTCTTGTTTATAGTATAAAATGCGGGTCGAACAAGTAATCTGATCGAGAGTTTGCGGTTTTCACACCTAGTCTCGTTCTAATCACTCGTTCATTTTTTAAAATAGTACAGTGAGAGTGTTCAGGGAGTGAGAGCGAGATTAGCAAGTAAGCTCGTACAAAACCCTTACAGGGTATGCACAAGTTGGTCCGTTGGTACTTAGACTATAGACTAGTTCGTTTCTAAGACATCGACCCAGACTAGGTCGAGTCTTGCCTAATTCCCTATAGTTATGGCTCTGATACCAATCGGTCACACCCCAACCGATGGCGGAAACATCAGGGCATCGCACTGAGCGAAACAGATTGTCCATGAGTATCCATAACAACTATTAATTACCAGATATTTAAACGTCATGTCCCATACCACAACATATCCAAATAAAACAGTTATTATAAATAATTGTCTAAAAAACAAACACTGTTCTGACAACTCAGATTAAGCGTGACATAACTAGACCCCTAGCTTGATTCACCAAAGCACAGTATTCCTAGCATTCAAACACCTGTCACATACGTTAAAATAGAGGTCAATACACATAGTGTAAAGGTGAGCATGCAAGTTTATTAGCATAATAGATTCGAAAGCGTTTACGCATAACCAGCATGTAACATGTAGCAAAGTGAAGACCAGTAGGTTATCGACAATGAAATATACACAGACGTGACTGCGAGTTGTAGAATGCGCAACACATATCCCCACTGGGACACGTGAAGTAAGGCCCTTAACAACCCCTGTCCACGACAGGTGCTGAGTCCAAACTATAGTACTATCGTTGCTAAGGTGTCAGGCAACAATCACTGTGTTAACATAACATACAAGCATTCATCGAATAACACGTAACATGCAATAATGGTGTCACATCCCAACCGATGGCAAAAACATCGGAGTGAGACGAAAACGAGATTGCAAGAGGCTTCATAACGCTATTGATGACAAGTCTTCATTTATTGATTTTACATCACTTGAAATAATATACACCAAGTTTAAATCATTTATAACAAATAGTCAAATAATAAACCTTTATTTCATTTATGTAATGTAGTACATGATTTGGATACCAAATCCATCAAGTTTGGAAGTAAAATACAATATAATAAGCATTTAAGTTTAAATGTGTTTCTAGGCAAGTCCTACTAGATTCCGGGCATCTTTATTTATATCGTCAACCTGCAATATATGTTAAAGCATAATTCAATACAAAAAGCATTGGCGAGCATACAAGTTTTGGATATAAATATAGATAAGAAAGCATTTTAATCAACTTCGCATGCGTAATTAACATACTAGATTAATATAAACATTACGCGCGATCTACAATTTGTAACACATATGATTTGCAAGTATAACACGTAAGATTACAAGTAAAACACATAAGACTACTAGTATAACACGTAAGTTGTATAAAGGATTTTTAAGTACATGTATTGTCCCCAAAAATAGTAAAGCGTAAAAAGGGGATCGAGTATGCTCATAGTTTTGCAAACCTTCCTTAGGTAGCTCCGCGAAGAGTTGAAGGTTGAATGATGGAACGCCGAGATCGCATTTTTTTGGTTCTCGAAGCATGCGAGACTTGTCCTCGCAAATGCAAAGAATTAGAGCGGATTCGGAGATTGTAGGAGTATTGTTTAAAGTAATTATACATTTATTATTTTATTTTATTATTTTTTTTTGTAAAGATTATTTGAATCCGATGATTTTCGTTTTATAACTTTTAACGCATTACGAATTATAGATCTTTACGAAAACCGGGCAGAGTTTCCTCTGTTTTTGGACGAACCCGACAACACAAGTTGTCGATGTTATTTTCTAAAACTCAACAATTCATTAACTATATATTTATATAAGTAACTTCCGTCGACAATGAATATAAATATATATAATTTTCATCAACAATGTATGATTATATTTCATCGAGAGCGCAAAGAAAATAAACTTGTCAAATGCTATATAAAGAAATTGCGACGTTAAAGGTATACCGAGTCGTGTGTCGAATCGATGACCGGTTGGCTGTGTTGACTGCAGTTGACTGCCATTGACTGAGGTTTGACCGCTTGAACTGAACCCGAAACGAGACCCGAATTGAATCGAAACTTGAACCACATCATAACCGCATACGAATCAAACAACTCAAACTGGACTAAACCAAACTGAAACTTGAACCATCTGATGTCGAGACCCGAGCCATGAATCTGAATCTGTCTAAAACAAACCCGAACCAAGACTGAATCGACATGAACCCGAGCTAACCTAAACATAAACCCGCGACTGAACCGGAAACAAACCCAAGCCAAACCCGAACCCGTGACCAAACCGGGGCCGACGCCGTCGGTTTCATCGACGGCTATACCGCAGCCGTAAACCCGCATCAAGTATGCTCAGAAGTCTGTCGTAACTGGAGGAGACTGTCGTCGTGACTGTTCGGAAGTCTGTCGGAGAACCATCGCAGGCCACCGCCACTACTCTCACCGGTGACTACCGCCGCCGCCATCATCATCCTCTTCTCTCTTCCTCTCTCTTCCCGCGTCTCTCTCTCTCTCTTTTCTATGTTTTGCGCTGTCGCACGCCACCACCGAAATGGTGGTGGTCGGCCGTTCATTTGAATAGAGGTGGCGGATCGAGTGGTGGTTTTAAGAAGAAGAGCGGGGTTATGTCGCCTGTCTGATGACCCGTCGTCGGAGATATGGCCGAAATCCGCACCAGTCGCCGGAGGAGCGAAAGGGAGCAGGGCATGTGCGGCTGTGTGTATGAAATGAGTGTGTGAGTGTGTATGTGTAGTCAGTTTATAGCTAGGTTTTGTTATGTTTGGGACTAAGGCCCGTTAACTTGGTTCTTGTGTTTTAAAGCAGCTCGATAACAGTTTCAAGACTCGTTTTCACACACCCGAGCGTCGTAAAACGTCTTAAAACATAGCTTTAGGTTCAAGAGCATGTAAAATGATGTCGGTATTTAATATTTGTCGCGTACGGTCGTCGTTACGTCAAAACACGGAAGACGTGTCGTTTGTCGTTTTTAAAACCGTTTTTTTGATCCGATTCCGATCACGGATAATAAAATTTAATTACCAAGTTAATCGTATCGAAATTTTTGACGTTATCAGTATTTCGTACGGTGTCAGTTCGTTTACCGTTTAACGCTCAGCAGTTGTCCCGAAATCACCATTCGCGTACTGTAAAAAAAAGATAGACGTTCCTAGGCCTACCAAGAGTCATTTTTAGTTAGCTTTCCTCTAGATACGCTTTTTATTAATGTTTTAATGCTTGTTATGTGCGTAATTGCAAACCGAAAAGTACTAGTTTGTGTATAAGTACGTATTTGAATGGTTTATTGCGCGAATAATAATTAAGTATATAATACAAATTTTTGTTATGAGTAACGCCTCGAAAATAGTATACAAATACGAATCTTCTAAAACAGAGATACGAAGGTACGAGGCGTTACAAATGGTCAGCGTATAAACACTCTCTTGGATTTAAGGGAGCACTGAGAGATTAGCCTGAACAGTTAACGATGGCATAAGCGAAAGAACGGCGCGTTAAATGGTGAAAAGTGAAACAGGTGACGAATGGTAATCCGGTCGGATGGCAATCCGGTTGGATGGCAATCCGAACGGATGGCAATCCGGACGGATGGTCATTCGATCAGATGGCAATCCATTCGGATGGTCATCCATTTGGATGGCCATTCGATCGGTTTGCCACTCATTTGGGATGGATGTGTTTGTGTATGATGGCTTTGAAGTTTTCGTTGTAGCATTTTTGAAAACAGAGAAGTATCTCTACTTTTCAGGTCGTTCGATCGAACGGCAGTTCGATCGGATGGCGATCCGTCCGGCGAGGTATTTCTCAGAGAAGAAGTTCACAGCAGGACGGTCCCTCGATCAGATGGTCTTCCGATCGAATGGCAATCTGTTAGAACTGATGATCTTTGAAAATTAGATAAAAAGTCCAAGTGTTAAAGATCTGAACGTCAACCAATCGGATTGTCGTTCGATCGGACGGCAATCCGATCGGACGGCAATCCATTCGTCATTCAGATTGTTTTGAAAATTTGAAAATGTTTAAGTATGGGACCTCAAGTACAATCCGATTGGATTGTTGTTCGATCGGATGGCAATCCGATCAGATGGCAAGCCGATCGGACGGCAATCCGTCCCAACGAATCTGATCGTCTAGAAGCTTGATTATTTTGAAAGTTTAGCGGTTTGATCGAGACGGTATGACAACGTGTTAAACAACGAAAACTCCATCAGCCTCAGGCTATCCGATCGAACGGGAATCACCCCAATCCGATCAGTTAACTGTTCGTGACGGGTGGTTTCATGTTCAATCCGAAATCAGTTGTCTCGTTGATAGGATCCAGATCTCAAACCGACACATCACTAGAGAAGAGAGAAGGCCTGAATGAGCTCCGATTCTATCGGTTTTGAGTGCATTGAGTGTAAAAGAGTTGATAGAAGGTTGAAAAAGTATCTCTCAATTCTTTTAACTTTGAAAGTGTTTAGATCTATGCGAAATCATTGTTAAATCATGTGGAAATCCTTCAGATCTGACTTGTTCTTGATGGAATGAGGCCAAATCTTGAAGCTCATAAGAACTCTATGATGACATCACCCTAGAACACCTCAAATCCGCTGATTTCACGGTTAAAAGTTAAGATTCAAAGGTGAAATTGATGAACAAGTGCGTGTAGATCATAGAAGTACAAGAATTGAGTCGAAAACTTACAAGAATCGCGAGAAAATGAGAGAAAAGTGGGCTGGAACGCTTGGTCGGACGAGAAAGAGTTGTCACATCACTTTGGTGATGTGACAGGGGGTATTTATAGGTTTCCAAAAAGGGAAAGTGGCACAAGTGTCGGATCGGATGTCACTCCGATCGAATGGTCATTCAATCGAGTGGCTCCGGCGAGTTGCGTTTCGGCGTTTCGTTTCATGCGTTGTGTGTTGCTATGCATTCGAGCGAGTTTCGATTAAGCGATACAATAGATTAATAATAGTCACACAAATACTATATCTAACATACAATCATCAAGTTATTTAGGATGATTATAACTTGCGTTTACCGTTTGCGATTAAGTTGCGATAGAGTTTCGATTGCATTTCGATTAATTACCATAAACGTAAAATATTCTTGCACAAGTAACACATAAGTAGCACACACACGTAAAACAATATACAGAACCTATCAATCAAGTTGCGATTGCGATGCGATTAGCGATAAAGCGGTAAAACATGCGATAAATCCTCGATTATCAATAGATACTCCACATCATACAACTAAAGAAAATAAAATACGGGGTTCGACTACAAGTCATGGTGTACAATCCATAGCTAAGCAAGGAGTGACAGACCGCAATTAGCAATATTTTCTTCCTTTGCCTTTGACTTTGACTTGTACTTTGACTTTCGAAACACGGGGTGTTACAATAAGATCGATAGGGAAGACGTGATTGTTAAGCTCAAGAGTACAATCACGTAGAACAGAATTAACGGTGATGGTTCTTTCAGTGGAAACTTTAACGTTGAACGTCGTGGGGAGATGAGCGTGTTTATGTTTTAGGAGCTTCTCGAATTCAAACGATACAAAATAGTTATTTGCTCCAGTATCAAACAAACACAAAGCATATATACCATTAACTAGAAACGTACCATTAACCACATTGTTGTCTGCTTGTGCCTGGCGGGCGTTGAGGTTGAATGTGCGCACGAGGGCTGCTGGCTGCTGCTGCTGAGGCTGCTGTTGCTGATGTTGTTGTTGTTGATGTTGTTGTTGCGCTGGCTGCTGTTGTGGCTCTTGCTTCACCGCTCTGTTGGGGCAGACATTTGTAAAGTGGTTAGGATCACCACATGCATAGCAGGCTCTTGCGTGAGCAGCGGGAGCAGGAGCTGCTTGTTGTCCCTGTGGAGCGGGAAGATGAGCTGGTAGTGCAGGAGCTTGAACTTGGGCTTGACGAGGACCAGTACGGCAGTTAGCAGTAAAGTGGCCATTAAGGTTGCAGTGCACAGAAAATCGACATGCAATCCCAGCAGGATGATGGTAAGTACAGGTAGGGCATAGAGGGTGTGGACCAGTATATGCACGCTTTGCAGGAGGAGCATTGGTCACTAGTGCAGCGACTTGGCGGTTCTAGCTCTGAGGCGGGGCAAGGATAGCATTTAGCGGTGCGGCGATGACCGCACAGTTCTTGTTGTTTTTGTTGTTCTTGCGCTTGCGACGAGAAGACTTGGAAGCTTGTGGTGCGGCGGTTTCAGCGGTGGGAGCAAAGGTAGCTTGATGAAGACTCTTGGTGGTTTTATCGAAGTAACCAGCCCGAACTCGCTTGTCATTAATCTCGGCAGCGAGCAGGAAGGTTTCTTCAATAGTGGTTGTCTTGGCGGCTTGCACAAAGTCTGCAACACAATCCGGTAAAGCACGGATGTATTTCTTGATGGTGATATCAGGGGTAGTGACTTGGCCGGGACAGATGATACTCAGCTGCTTAAAGTGGGCAGTTAGACCAGCGTTGTCGTCACCCTCTTGCTTGATATGCCAAAACTCGTCTTCCAGCTTCTGAAGCTCATGGAGAGGGCAGAATTCCTTCATCATGATCTCCTTTAACTCATCCCATGTAAGCCCATAGGCTGCATCATTCTCTCGCTTGTTTCTTTCGGCATTCCACCAGTCCAGAGCCCTGGACTGGAACGTGCTGGTCAAACGAGAGCTGTCACATCACATGAACAGTGATGTGACAGGTGCTATTTATAGGTGAGAGGGTGATAAAGGCGGTGCATAGGAGACAGATCGGAGGGCCTCCCGATCGGATAGTCATCTGAATGGATGGCCATTCGATCGAATGGTCCTTCGATCGGATGGGAGGTGCAGGTTAGTTTTCGACTTTTCGTTTCGTGCATTGAGCATTGCGATGCGTTGCGAGTAAGGGATGGGATAGTATTAAACAATAGTTTCACAAATAACCTAACTAACATACAAAGGCATAAATAACCTTGCGTTTCAAGTTCGCGATGAAATTGCGTTGCGATAGAGTTGCGATTGCATTTTCGAATAATCACCTCAAACATAAACACAAATAAACATGCACAAGTAACACATAAATAGCACACACACGTAAAACAAGATCCAGAACCTATAATTCGAGTTGCGATGCGATAGCGTTCAAATAGATTAGCGATAAACTGCGGTTATTGCATTATAACTCCACATAATACAACTAAGTTACCATAAATTAAAGTATTGATTAACAAGTCAAAGAGTACAATCAATAATTAAGCAAGGAATGACAGATCCAATTAGCAATCTTTTCTTCCTTTGACTTTGACTTTGACTTGTACTTTAACTTCAAAAGTCAGGTTGTTACACAAACCACTTAGCCAAGGGTAACGTCACCTTTAAAAGAGGGGCCTACCACTTTTCTCATTAATAACTTAACTAATTATCTTTCAATATTCCGACCCTTTGGGATTGTATCCCTGCTGACTCAAACCACTAGGTTGAGGCTAACGTCACCTTCAAAAGAGGGGCCTACTACTATAACTAAGATAATCTCTTAAAAAGTCCGAAAGTGTGAAAATCATCAAAGGATACATTAAAGTCGAGTCGGATCCAAGTGATTCATCTTGTCTATCTGTTTTTATTTTACTTTATTTATGCATTTTTAGTTTTTATTCTCATATTTCAAAACCTTTCTCAAAAAAATATTAGATTGATTAGACGTTGAGGATAAACCGGTATTAAAAGATCTTGTGTCCTTGGACGACCTCGGTATCTTACCAACGCTATACTACGCTCACGATGGGTGCACTTGCCCAAGTGTGTGTTTAGTGTTAGTAGAATATCGTGTTTTATAAATTTAAAACTTGACTAATGTGTAAAATGGGCTTAAAATATCAATAAAAACATATCACGCTTCGCACACACCAGTATTAATGGAAAGAAAAAGGCGTCACTATTGTGAGTGATGGTTGTTGTGATCCTATAAGAAAGCCTCTAATCAATTTCATGGCTACCTCAGGTAGTGGTCCTATGTTTCTAAAGGCAGTGAATTGTTTTAGAGAAGTAAAAGATATTTTTTTATTATTGATTTGATGAAAGAAGTGATAAATGAAGTTGGTCATCAAATTGTGGTGCAAATTATTACTGATAATGCACCAAATTGTAAGGCGGCTGGAGAGATTATAGAGATTCAGTATCCTCAAATATATTGGACACCATGCGTTGTTCATACGCTTAATCTTGCTTTGAAGAACATTTGTTCACCAAGGTATGTGGAAACAAATGAAACACCGTATGAAGAGTGCAAATGGAGAAAAGAAGTTCATGCAGATGCGCTTACAATAAAAAATTTCATCATGAACCATAACATGAGACTCTCGATTTTCACCAAGTTTACTCCTATTAGACTGCTTTCGGTTGCCGATACTCGATTTGCCTCCGTCATTGTGATGCTTAAGAGATTGAAACTTATCAAAAGGGGTCTTCTAGCTATGGTCATAAGCGAGGAATGGTCTTCTTATAGAGAAGATGTGTCACACCCCGATATTTCCACGTATTACCGGTGGGCCCGGCGGGGAGTATCGTGACGTAGTTGATATCATCATAGTCAAATAATCACAGTTTAAATGCACAGCGGAAGTCTTGGTAGAAAATATTAATACAAACCGAAATGCAAAGTATAAATAAATATTATACAAACAGTTGTAAGTGGATCCACAGGCGGATCTAAAACAGAAAAAAAATTATTGATCGACAGACTTTAAGCATCAAGAACTTGCAAGATTCTTTAACTAATGCTCAGGAACTTCAAGCCAATTTCGCTTAGTACCTGCCACTAAGTCTTTTTGAAAATTACGTCAGTTAAGGCTGGTAAATACAATTAACAGACTCTTTTGAAAACATTTATAAAAATTGATTTAAATGCACAAGGCACAAACATTCTTTTATAACTTGGGATAATTATATAAAATAATCTTGTATACAGTTTTACATGCTTGTCGTACGTTCAGGGCCCGGGATAGAAGCCGAGACAAGATTAATAGACACACCACTAATATAAACCCACAAGAAGTTATCCTCACGAGTGGGTATATCATTTTACATACGCAACTGTCAGGTGTATGCCTACACCCCGTGCTTAAGTCGTGGCCATTTTCAAATGAAATGAGCCGAGGATATCCAGGACACGGTCATATTAACCCCCAAATGCTTTGTATCAAACAAAACAGATTAAAACGGGTTATGTCAATTATTTAACCACTAATCGATTAAATATTCTATACCCGACCAAGTGGTAATAATTTACCGTATCCCAAACCCGTATATGGAAAATAAGTTAAAAGTATTTACCTGAGCTTAGAAATGTAAATTATACTCAGCCGTATATTCTACTCAACAAGTGTAGGTAGCTTTTACCGGGCTCCTAATCTAGAACGAAGTTTATATTAACCTATTAGATTACTAACGGGTCTTATTTAAGTTATAAACTTAGACCGGTTAGTTTAAAGAAAGGTTTACGGTACGAAACGCGAGATTAAGCAATGACCGGATTGGAATGTGATTTACACCCAACAAGTATGAAGACTTGTATAAAATGGGTAAACTAAATACATTCTGGATTTTGAAGTAAAAATGATAAGGTTTGACCCGTTTCGGCTAATTTATGCAAACTAGTTACATAAACTGCACCGAACGCGTATATGCATAACGGGTAACCAGATGAGTTATGTACAAGTTCCATAAGTCATTATGCTTTAAATATGGTATGATATCAGTAGGATATCAATAATTATGCCCCAAAAGAATTTAAAACCAAATTAAGTCCCGTAAGGGTATTTTGGTCATTTCAAAATTTATAAAAGAGGTTTAATAGTAAACTGAGGTTCTGGTCTAAAACATTCAGTAAAAATATTTATTTTATCATGTTACATCAGTAAGATATCATACATATGTGAGGTTTACCATTTAAAGCCAAAGTATGCACCGTAGGGGCATTTTGGTCAATTCACACATGCTTTTAAGGTCAAATTTGGAAGTCTGAGTTCAAGACTTATACTTACTGTTAAAGTATTAAAATTTATTTTTAAAATCAGAAGGTAACAAGTCTTAGGTGTTAAATATGGTTTTAAATCATACTATGCACCTAATTATCGTAAAAGTCGGTAATTGACGATATTTGCGATGTTTATGAAATTCTGAGATTTTGATCAGCCTTTAATGTTTAAAATATTTCATTTAACATATAACATCAGTAGGAAAAGGTTTGGTATGCAAATCATATGTTAAACTCATTTTATCAACAAAAAAGGTATTATCGTCATTTATCAAATTATACTAGAACTCAATGATATGGTCAGTTTATAATCTGAACAAAAATTCCAAAAATCCCTAAAACTAATATCAAAATAGTAGGTAATGAGTTTGGTGTCAAAATTTGGGTTTAAACATGATTTATGCTGAAAATCGTAATTTAATTAATAAAAAGTTAAGTTTTACGATATTGTGCATAACTTTAGTTTGAGACCAGAAACTGATGTCAAATTTATTTGACATGCTTATATATCAGTAACAAAGGTATTTGTACACTCATATATCCAAAAAATTCATTTTTACATTATAAGGGCATAATAGTCAAATTTAAGCATATTAACGGAATCATGCAAATAACTCAGATTTCTATGGGACCATGTAGTATAACCTCAGAGGGTTATACTAACATATAATATGGTCACAAAGGAACCCTAAGGCATAACTAAACTAAGCTAATTCGGGTCAGAACTGAAAGTCAAGCAAAAGTCAACTTTTGCGACTTTCGGTTGCGAACCGAGCCTAAACTCAGAATTGTCGGGTTGAACATGTCTAAACATGTTCTTATATTATTTACCAAGTTATTAAAGGGATATAACGTATTTTTTAGCTTCTACATTATCTGTTATGAATTCTTTTATAAAAACTGACTCGTTTGACTTTTCTGTTCATTACTTTAACACGACAATTGACTAAGTAAATGTGATAATTATGAGGTGCCCTTTTGAGGGATTATCACCTACTTAATTACCAATACATATCCACTTTCAATTCGAATAATGGCTGGACTGTTAATGATTAAATTAAAAGTCAAAGCAGAATTACGTTATCTTTGACTTTCGGTCCTTAAACTAATAAAACCTGAACTACAGGAGCCAAGAACACTTACAAAGGTCCTTAGCATGAAGATTAAACTTGAGAGAGCTTCCTTAATGATCAGGATGCTCCAGAGAATGCTACAAAAGCTTGAGCAATTGAGAATGTGAGAAAATTTGAAGTGTGCAAGTGATGAGGCTGCCTAAAAAGCTCTATTTATAGTGAATGTGAGCATCTCAAGATCATCCCAGGTGTTATTTGATGTTTCCAGATGAGTACAAGTGTCTATAGTGGTATTAGAAACCATTAAAGAGTACCTTGTTTCGAGTTATGAGAGTATAAAGCTGAATTGGGGAAGAAACATGCAGAACCTTCACCTGTGCATGCATTCTGTCGCTATTAGGCCACTGCGTCGCGCTATGGCACACTAGGTATGAGGTCGCGCAGCGCGACCATGAAGGGGACCAGCTTTTTAAGTTTCAAACTTGGCAAGAATGGCCCCTGAACCTTTTAAAACAAAATAACTTCTAGTTTAAGCACTTTTAACCCATAAAGTTAGAATGTGGATGATCCTTTGGATATAATCAAACATCAATAGGTCTGGTTTCGTTAAACGATAACCGAAAACACTAGTTTTACCTTGTTGATGCTTTTAATCCTTCATTCATAACAGTTAGCGTATTTAATACCAAACGATATCGAAACCTCGTGAAATTATCGTCACTTATACTTGAAAGTATAATCACTCGTTACAAAGCCCCGGGTTCGTTAAAAGGTCACTCAGAGGTAGTAATTTAACATGTTGACACGTTTAACCCCCGTGTCTTGTAAACTTTCACTTTCTTTCACAAACGGCTTCAAGCGTTCCATAATTTATTCGTTTAAGAGTACAAACATCGTGTAAGGTTATTGGAAGGCATAGTTTTCATATGTTAACACTTTGGCCCTTCCTCAAACATTTTTTCTTTGTTTGTCAACTTTAGTCCCTCGAAATCAATTCATTACACGTTTACAGTTTATGACACGTGTCATTACTATACTGGACATGATTTTGCGAGGTGTTACATCCTCACCCCCTTAAAAGAAATCTCGACCTTGAGATTTACTTAAACAATTGAGGGTATTTCTGTCGCATCGTGGATTCAAGTTCCCACATATATTCTGGACCTCTACGGGCATCCCACTTCACTTTTACAATTGGCACACTCTTTCTTTGAAGCTTTTTAACCTGTCAATCCTCGATCAACAAAGGTTTTTGAACAAACTTCAAGCTCTCGTCAATCTGCACGTCCTTATGAGACATTGCTAGCGACTCATCGGCTAGACATTTCTTTAAATTGCAGATGTGGAACACATTGTGAATTCCACTAAGCTCTTTAGGTAGATTCAGCTTGTAAGCCACACTTCCGACACATTCAATAATCTCAAATGGTCCGATATATCTTGGGCTCAGCTTGCCCTTTTTTCCAAATCGCATCACTCCTTTCCAGGGTGACACCTTAAGTAAAACTTTATCACCTACCTCGAATTTCAGAGGTTTGTGCCTCTTATCTGTGTAGCTTTTCTGCCTATCCCTGGCAGCTTTCAGACGGTCACGGATCTGAACAATCTTATCTGTCGGCTCAAGGACTATATAAGGTCCTGATAGTTGGATTTCTCCAACATCCGCCCAACAAACTGGCATTCTGCACTTCCTTCCATATAAGGCCTCAAAAGGCACGGCTTGGATGCTCGAATGACAACTATTGTTGTAGGAAATTTCAATCAAAGGAAGATGGTCATCCCAACTTTCACCCAAATCAATAACACAAGCCCTGAGCATGTCTTCCAGTGTTTGAATCGTACGCTCACTTTGTCCATCCGTTTGAGGATGATAAGCAGTACTGAAATTCAAACGAGTGCCTAGAGATTGCTGAAAGCTTTTCCAAAAATGAGATGTGTATCTAGTATCCCTATCAGAGATAATAGATATTGGCACTCCGTGGAGAGATACAATCTCATCCACATACAGCTGGGCTAGTTTATCGGAACTATGCGTCTCCTTTATGGGTATAAAATGAGCTGACTTTGTTAATCTGTCAACTATAACCCATATTGTATCATTCCCATGTTTTTTCCTTGGTAATAAAATCCATAGTTACCATTTCCCACTTCCAAGTGGGAAGTTCAGGCTGTTGTAGTAAACCTGACGGCTTTTGATGCTCGGCTTTAACCTGTGCACACGTCAGAAATTTAGCCACATGTGTGGCTATAGATTTCTTCAAACCTATCTATAGGATCGTTTTCAGACCCGAACGAGTCGATCAGAAGAGTTTTTCTCGTTATGAAAGGCGGAAACAGACATATCAAGTTCAATTCAGCTAGATATACACTTTAAACTGTCTCTTGATTGATTTGACAAAGAATTACAGCGAGTATACACTTCGGCAGCACTTCGACTCTCAAACCGGAATCTCAGAACTAACTCAAATGAAATCAGCAGACACATATATATAGGCAAGGTAATTCCGCTTGAAACTGTCTCAAGCGAAATCAAATTCAAGCGGAATCAGTGATTTCGTTTGAACATGACATGGTGATTTCAAACGAAATTACAACTTCTAATTCCGTTTGAAATTGCCTCTCACCCTATATTTGACATTTTTCTCGTATAACGAGCCCTGATCTATTTACAAACATACAAGACTCGATACAAGATGAAGTTGACAGACGGATGCACCAACAGACTCCCCCTCGAATGTTGACGAGTCTTCAGTGTCGAGTCTTCAACATCTTCAGTCTATATCAGTCTTCCCGAACTCTTCCAAAGTATCTAACAATGTAAGTATTCTTCATCTCTCTCTTCTATTTATCAACTTATCTCCCCCTCGGATGTTGATCTAATCTTCAATTCCAGAATCACAATCTGGCTCTTAAGTCTTCTAATTCTCTTGATCTAATCTCTTTATTCCTTAAGTTCATCAGCATCAACAGTTCCAGGATCGTAACCTGGCCTACCTGCAGAAACTCTACCTCACAATAAATTTCACAATTTAACATTTGACAAATTTGGATACCATTTGCAGAAATTAATCTCAAAAACGATTTAACATTTAAAACGTTTCTGATGACCACTTGTGAATCAAATATAAAAAAAATGATTTTACAATGTTAATCTCTGATGAACCACCTGAAGAAATATCATTTTTCTTTTCAAACACACTCTATCAACCCAGTTCATCATGTTTAGCACTTGGAACTTTGAAAATCAGCTTTTCAACATCCGTTGTCGAATTTTTTTTTCTCAAAAGTTAATGCTAAAACACTCTAAAAATCTTTTTGAATTTTTGATTTAAATGAAATGCAGAAAAGAAATATATACAAACAAAAATTTTTGTGAGTTTGTGTAAGAAGATCATATCAGTTTCTGAGACAAATCACCAACACCATTAAGCTTTAAACATTTTAAGTTCTAAACAATTCACTTAGATTGTCAGTATACTGATCCACTTAAATCTTCACACAAAGTTCAATTGTTTCGAGATATGAGATTAATGTTTTAGGCACTTAAACTTATTCGCGTGTCCCACCTCAGAATATACTCCCGTATCCAAATCCCAATATTCAGTCTTACAGGTGAGTATACCTAGATGATATCTGTAAGGGGTTAAATGCGAGGGCCGTGAGAGCTCAGGTCAGAACTTCCGTTCAGTAGAGAGATGACGGCTTCGACTTTTGGTGGGTTTCCTTTAGAGAATCTTTTCTTCAACAGCACATGATAAGGCATTTTTCAATGTTTCATCAATTTTTATGATGAGGGTGAGCTATATTTCAAGCAAGCGTAAAGTATTCTCCGGGGACTAGTCCATTGCTTCCGCAAAATCAGAAGTCCCGGGATAATACCCCAGATGTCACTAAGCATAAAGACCTAGTATCTCAGAAAGAGGGACCTTTCAAACAAGATTTCGGGGGTTACCCATATATCCGAGAGATGTTCCCCACGATATAAGTAAGTTTGAAATTTAGGTTTATATCTCGTCACAATCTACTAAATGTGTAAAAACCTACTGGCACATCATCAGTGAGACCATTTATCACATTTTATCTATCCAATTCTTTAGCATGCTGTGATCGTCCACTGATGTACTATCATTTCCTCTTTTTCACAACAAAACTTATTTTTGATTTTATCATGTTTTTGACTTTTTCAAATTTTCAAATGTTTTTGGATTTTCTAAAAATTCTAATCCCCCTAAAATGCAAAAACGTTAAAGAAACTTTGAAAACAAACTATACAAGGTAAAATGACAACTGATATCAAATCACTTCAATTCGCCATCCACTTGGCATAAACAATCAGAACTCCCCCTCACAACAAACTATTTTCCCATTATGATTTCAATACACTTAAGTTTGTTTTAATCAAAATGGTTTTTTCGAAAAATAAGTTTTGTTGATTTTATAAACCACTTGTAGGTTAGGGGATCTCATCACATTGTTCTTCTTTAACCATTTGAAACATTTAACAATTTTAAGTACAACCAACAAATACCACTCGTAGAAAATCAAGTACAACTTAATGTCCCTGATTTACCACTTGTAAGCCGAAATATCACTAGAGTGAATTTCTCAAGAAAGATGTCGATTCCTGCTCCACTCTTACCAACCTGGGAGCTCCGGCAAGTCCGGATTTTACTCATCATAATAGGTTCCATCCCAGTCACAAACCTGGGATGACCCAACTTTACCTGGTTTCTTCATTTTCTTTTCGTAAAATTCCTTTACCCCTTTTACCTTCCCATCAACCATTTTACCAAAAATATGTTGCACTTTGGGGTTAAATGCCTTTTCAATATCAAAATCTTTATTTTTAGAGAAAAATTGATTTGAAATCTCAACTTTACCAACTTTTTGCTTAAAATTTTCAGCCCTCAATGGTGGAAAATTTGCATCATCCATTGGCGGTACTGATGTTTCCAATTTTAACTCAACACGTGGTTCCTCTGACTTTGTGTAATTAGATTCATCACCAGAAAATAGTTCCTCTGATTTTGACTAATCAGAATCATTGCTAGAACTATTATCAGACTTCTTAACAACCCACCTGTGATTGTCAAGATTTGCTTTTCTCTTATAAAACCTTTTTGAACATTCACCAACCTCAAACTTCGAATTTTTGAAAACTTTGAATTGTTTGGTTTGTGGTTCATTTTCAACCATCTTTTCTTTCAGTTTAAGAAAAACTCCCTGTTTTGTTTGAATTGCATTTGGACAGTTCCTGGCAATATGACCAACAATTTTGCATTGAAAACAGGTTCTAATCTCCATCTTTTGATGAGCAACATTTTTCTCCATTTCCTCTTGCTTCTTTGCAAGGAATTCTTTGTTTGATTGATTCCTGAACAATTTCTCCTTTTCTTTTTCAGATGATGTTCCTGCAACAAACACAGTTTTTGTTTTATAAGTTTTCTCATTTTTATAATTTTTTGGTGGTAGAAATCCAAGACCTTTTCTTTTGAAATTACCATTATGGTTTGGTTTCTTTTGAAAACCAGAACCAGAATTGTAACCCTTTTTCTTGTTTTCTCTTTGTTGTACTCTTGAGGTGTACTTTTTAGGTTTTTCAAAAAGATTTACATCTTTTATTTCAGAAATATTAATTTCTGTTAGTTTGAAAACCTTTTTGATCATTTCAGTTTTAACACCTCTTATTGGAAATTCTTCATCAGAATATAATTTGTCAGAATCATTCAAAGTATATGCCACTTTGATTGGTTCATCATTCAAATTAGATTTTGATAACAGGAATTCTTTATTGTAAACCCGTTTTTCCCTTTTGACAGTTGATTTTGATTTGTCAGATTTTGACTCCGAGTTTGACTCCAACTTTGACTCCTCGGTTTCATGGTTATCCAACACCTCATCAACCATTTTCTTTATTAATTCAGACTCATGATCAGTGTCAGACGATGTGAAAGTAACATCAATGTTGTCTGGCAAATTTTCTGAAGACTCAGACTCCCACTGTAAATTGGTTGCCTTTTTGACTCTTTCTGAATTTGGATTTCTAGGAGAATATCCATTTTCAAGCGGGGGTGGACACTTTGTATAACTAAAACCTTTTCTCTTACCAGAATGAATCACTTCAGTATCCATCTTCTTTTCTTCAGAACTTTCATCTTCAACAAATGCCTTCATGCCCTCAACAGTTGGATAAACCCTGTCAATAACATAAGAAGTACATGAATAACTTTTTAACAACCTATTAACTCTTTGTGTTTCAATCCTTTGTGTTTCCAGTTTCTGTTCAAGCACAGCACATTTTTCAATGTAACTGTTAACACTTTTCTGCTTTGTCATGAAAGCTCCTTGAAGTGTCTTCATTGTTGTAGCTTGTTCACTGCTGGTTTGATTATACTGATTCATTGCTTTGTTTAGAACATCATAGGATTCTTTCAATCTGTTCATGTTATGAATCAAATTACTGTTTTGCTTCTTTACTACTTCACAGTTCTCACATATTATAGGAACCTTTTGTGCATCAGCTTCTGCTTCAACTTTGAAAACTAGAATATCTTTTAATTTCTTCCTTATCACAAGAACTTCTTCATCATCACTGCTAACAGGTTTTTTAACTTTCTTCTTTTTCTTTTTAGCTTTTTCATCATCACTATCAAACTCTTCCATCATTTTCAAATGCTTTTCCATTCTCCTCGCATAATAATCATCATCATTATCACTATCTTCAGCAACAATAGCAACAAAAGCTTTGTGATTTGAAGTTTTGTTAGGATCATAATCATCCTAACTGAAGTTTGCCCAGCTAAACCCTTCTGGTAATTTTTCATCCTCTTGGTTTATCAGACATGCTTTACTATCAGCTGAAACATATTTATCCCAACTGAAATCTTTTGTTGACTTTTTATCATCTTGATTCACCATACAAGCTCTTTTTGATGAATCTTCAATTGTCTTTCTCGCATGTGCAGTGTGTGGATCTTGTTGGTGTTCAGCAACTTGATGATAAATTGCTTTCCGATAATAGTCATTGTTGTTGAATGGATTTTGAGTTCCACTTGCTTCGCGATTTGTGCACTCTCTCTTGAAGTGTCCTTTTTCCCTACAACGAAAACAAGTAACTTTAGATTTATCAAATCCTAAAGTAGAAACATTTGCATCACGGAAATCATCTCTTCCCGTAATTTGGTTAAACTTTTCAGCTCTTCTCAAAACACTCGCCAAACACCATTTTATATCCATCAATTCCATTTCTTCAGCATCAATCTGATCGTAATCCTCTTTCGTCAACATTGGATTCCCGATCTTTCCTGCTACTAGACTTCCATATGATTCCAGCACAGTTCCCAACAAAGACATGTGACCTTTCGCAACCTCTTCCGAAAAATTTTCATCATTCTCAAGATTCAACACAATGTTGCATTGAAGCTTCTTTCCATTCTTTGTTGTTGAAAAGTTTGGATCAAATGATGGATATGAAGAAAAACTCGTTTTGCTGTTTGATCCTTTAGATGTTCCTCCAGATGAGCTTTTAGCATTGAATGTAGTTTCAACTTTTGATGACATGTTAGTCTTGTCACTGATACCTCCTTTGTAATAAAGACCGATATCTTGTTCACCATCAAAATCTTTCATTCTTAAGATCTTTCTCTGTTCCATTTCTTGAGCTTCAAGTTTTTTAATGAAGTTGTTCAATGTCAAATTGTTAAAATCTTTCTTATTTCTCAACATCATCAAATACGTGCCCCAAGTTTCATGTGGCAATGCATCAGCCAACTTTTCTACCAACTCTTCATTATCTTTATTGATGCTCACTCTCTTCATTTGGACTAACAGATTGCAGTATCTTTCGATGATCTGCTTTGTGCTTTCATTTCTCAAACCACGAAATAAATCGAATTCTTTCTTTAAAAGTGATTTTTTGTTCTTGATCATTTCTTTACTTCCAACAAACTTTGATTTTAAAGCTCTCCAAATTGAATATGCACTTCCAGTGTGTTGCAGTAAAACCAAGATATCTTCCTTCACAGCTTGATGCAATAGACTAATCATCATCTTTTCATTTTTGTATTTCTTTCTATCATCAACACTTAAATCTTTAATAGCAATCTCCTCTTCTTCATCATTCAAAGGTCTAACATATTTCGTTTCCACACATTCCCAAGCATCCAAATAATTTGCTTGCACCTAATTTTCGAATCGTTCCTCCCAACCTTTATACTCTTCGATATTCATAAGCTTAGGTGGTTTTTGCATAGTGCCCGTTTCATTTTCCATGGTCAAGTTCTGAGTAACACTAGCCGGAGTAGTAGCAAATGCGTTATAAAATTCCTCTTCCATGTTTCGGTTTTTTCAAAAATTCACAATCACTGTTTTCAAACGAAATAACCTTTGGTGCGAGATAACCCTTTCAAACGAAATCAACAACTTCCAAACTAAATAACCCTTTGAAGCGAAATACCCTTTCAAGCGGAATACCTTTTCAAACGAAATACCTAATTCCGTGTGAACTAACACCCTTTCAAACGGAATCACCAATTTCGTGTGAAATGTTCAAACGGAATCACAGTTTGGAGCGGAATAGCTGATTTCAAACGGAATCACTCAAGCGAAATACCAGTTTCAAGCGAAATTAAGGTCTAATTCCGTGTGAAATGCTGCTGACATCATCATCTCAAGCTGTTTTTCAAGCGAAATTATCAATTTTACCAATTTTAGATCGGATTTAAGTCCAATTTTCTCTAGGATTTGTTAAAACATTATTGCGCGTGTAATGTGAGAAAATTAGCCGATTTTAACCATGAAATGTTGTTTAATTTTGAAAAGAAGGTGTAGAAATCAGAATTTGCAGCTGAATTGATAAGAACTCTTCCTCCTGAGCTCTGATACCACTTGTAGGATCGTTTTCAAACCCGAACGAGTTGATCAGAAGAGTTTTCTTGATATGAAAGGCGGAAACAGACATATCAAGTTCAATTCAGCTAGATATACACTTTAAACTGTCCCTTGATTGATTTGACAAAGAATTACAGCGAGTATACACTTCGGCAGCACTTCGGCTCTCAAACCGGAATCTCAGAACTAACTCAAACGAAATCAGCAGACACATATATATAGGCAAGGTAATTCCGCTTGAAACTGTCTCAAGTGAAATCACATTCAAGAGGAATCAGTGATTTCGTTTGAACATGACATGGTGATTTCAAACGAAATTACAACTTCTAATTCCGTTTGAAATTGCCTCTCACCCTATATTTGACATTTTTCTCGTATAACGAGCCCTGATCTATTTACAAACATACAAGACTTGATACAAGACGAAGTCGACAGACGGATGCACCAACACTATCCACCAATAATTTGCCTTTAGATCCTGGTACATCTTATCACTGCCAGAATGAACTGAATATTTAGAACTATGGGCTTCTTGGAGGATTACATCTCTAAGTCCTCCATGAATTGGAACCCAGATTCGACCATTCAATCTAAGGATTCCATCTTTGCCAAAAGACAATTGGTCAGTAGTTACACCTAACTTCTCATTCGGAAATTTAGGTTCCAGTATAGCTTCCTTTTGAGCAGCTAACAGCTTTTCATTCAAGCTGTTCTTTAGTTCAATGCTTTTAGCGTTGATCCTTATTGGTTTAATCCTTTCCTATCTTCTCAAGGCATCAGCGACCACATTTTCCCTGCCAGGATGGTAGCGTATTTCACAGTCATAATCGTTCAATGTCTCCATCCAACGACGCTGCTTCATGTTAAGATCTTTCTGGTTAAACAAGTGTTGGAGGCTCTTATGATCTGAGTAAATTACACACTTGGTTCCATATAGGTAATGCCTCCATAATTTGAGTGCAAATACAACGGCACCCAATTCCAAATCATGGGTGGTGTAGTTCTTTTCGTGCACCTTCAGTTGACGAGAAGCGTAGGCAATGACCTTGCCTCTCTGCATAAGCACACAACCCATACCAGTGTGTGATGCGTCGCAATGAACAACAAACTCTTCTATCCCTTCTGGCAATGTCAACACAGGAGCATTGCTTAATTTCTGCTTGAGAAACTCAAAAGATTCTTGTTGTTTGGGACCCCAATCAAACTTCACATTCTTGCGTGTTAACGAAGTTAAAGGTGCAGCAATCCTTGAAAAGTTTTCAATGAAACGTCTGTAGTAACCTGCCAAACCTAAGAAGCTGCGAATTTCTGTGGGCGTCTTAGGTGCTTGCCAATTCATAATCACTTCAATCTTAGCGGGATCCACCTGGATACCATGCTCACTTACTACATGTCCAAGAAATTGGACTTCTCGAAGCCAGAATTCACATTTAGAGAACTTTGCGCAGAGCTTCTCTTGTTGCAGAAGTTTAAGAATGCATCAAAGATATCTTTCATGATCATCTTGGCTCCTTGAATAAATAAGTATGTCATCAATGAAGACAATGACAAACTTGTCTAGATACGGTTTGCAGACACGATTCATGAGATCCATGAATACTGCAGGTGCGTTAGTGAGCCCAAAAGGCATCACTAAGAACTCGTAGTGGCCATATCTTGTTCTAAATGTGGTCTTGTGCACATCTTCGGTTCTGAACTTCAACTGATGATACCCCTACCTTAGATCGATCTTTGAGAAGTAACTCGCCCCTTGCAGTTGATCGAACAGATCGTCGATCCTGGGCAATGGATATCGGTTCTTGATTGTAACTTTATTCAGCTCACAATAATCAATGCATAGACGCATTGATCCATCCTTCTTTTTCACAAATAGAATAGGCGCTCCCCAAGGGGACAAACTAGGTTGAATAAAACCCTTCTCCAATAAATCATCCAACTGGGTCCTTAATTCTTTCATTTCAGTTGGTGCCAACAGATAAGGAGCTCGGTCGACCGGTGCTGCTCCAGGTATAATATCAATTCAGAATTCCACTTGCTTGTCAGGAGGTAACCCAGGTAGTTCTTCAGGAAAAACGTCTGAGTAATCAGAAATAACAGGAATATCTTCTATCTTGGGCTTTGGCTCATCCATGGTCCCCTGTGCCATGTAAATGACACAACCTTTCTTCAAATACTTAGATGCCTTAAACATAGATACTTGTTCAGGCAATCCATACTGTGTATCTCCTTGAATTGTAAGTGATTCACCATAAGGAGTTTTGATAACCACTTGCTTCTTATCACATGCAATTTGAGCTTGGTTAAAAGATAACCAATCCATGCTAATAACTATATTGTAATCCTTCCAATTTCATCGGTAACAAGGATAATGGAAAAGAGTGATTCCTAATGGATATAAAACAACCATCTAAAATTGTTGAAGCAGTCTCTAACGTACCATCGGCCAATTCTACCTCATATTTTATGTCTAGAGTTTTAACAGGCAGATTTAACAATTTACAAAATTTATTGTCTATAAAGGACTTATCTGTGCCAGAATTAAACAAAACTCTAGCATAAACATCATTGATGAGGAAAGTACCTGTTATAACATTGTCATTCTGCACTGCCTCCTGAGCATTCATCTGGAAGACTTGAGCATTTGTCTTCTTGGCCTCTTCAGGCTTCTTTGGGTTTTTCGGGCAGTTGGTCCTTATATGCCCCTTCTCATTGCAACCATAACAGGTTGCATTCTTCATACTCTTGCATTCCAAAGTTTTATGCTCCTCTGACTTGCAGATTCTAGAAACTTTAGGTTGCGACTGCGAGTCAAGTCTGCATTTCCCAAAATGGTGCTTCTTGCAGGTTTTACACTTGGGCTTCTCACCTATCTGCTGGGAGTCCTTCTTAAACCCAGAACTCTTCTTATGCTTAGAGTTACCCTTTCTTTTCTTGTCGGAGCGACGTGAGCTCTCATCTTCCCGTTTTCTCTTTCCCTCGTCTGAAGTCTTAACAGACTTATTCCTTATTGCATCAAGAGTGAGGGATAAAGACAAATCCACCACGGACCTATAAGTGATAGGCCTGGAAGCTTTAACGTTTCCTTTGATTTCCTGGGCCAGGCCTCCAATGAAGCGCACTATGCGCTTAGGTTCAGGGGTAACTAAATAGGGAACCAGTTGGGACATAGTGTTGAAACTTGTGACATAAGCTTGGCAATCCAAATTCTTCATGACCAGAGTCAAGAAGTCTGTTTCAATTTTATCTACCTCATGCTGAGGACAAAAGTTTTCTTTGATCAGTGCCACAAATTTCTCCCATGACAAGTTATATAGTGGGATTTTCCCCGTGGCTTGAATTAACGATCTCCACCAAGCCAATGCCTCCCCTTTAAACGACTTTGAAACAAACTTCACAACATCCTACTTCGCGCAACCACTATATCCACAACGGTATCCATCTCATCAAGCCATGTCATACAGTCAATGGCACCTTTTTCTCCTGTAAAATCCCTTGGCCTGCAAGAGACGAAGTATTTGTAAGAACAAGTCTTTAAGCGCGGTTCCTGATTAAACACAATTTGTTTAGACGACAGACTTTTATGATTTGACGAATGCCGAGAATCGTCCGTATGAGATGTATGTGTTTAGGAAGGAGGTTTAGTATGAGGTACAGATTGGGTCCTAGTGCGAGTACCACTTGGTTCTTTGAACATTCTATCAACGGCTCTAGTGACAGCATTGTCTATCATTGCTTGTAGATCTGCACCCGTTACATTCATTCTGGTGTTGTCATTCCACACATTAGGATGACTATTAACCTCGTCTGATTAAGCTATTTTGGAGCTTGATTTCTATAAAACAATTGACAATAATTTATTCAGAAGTCTGTTATGGAATCATCATTTTTGATGACTCATTAACCATGGTAAATATAGACCATATTGGTTAATTTGTTAATCAGATTTATTTAAACTTTTCATTATAATTGATCCCAGTTATAAATCATTAAGGATATTATAGTGGCACAAAAGGCCTTGTCACAAGGACAGTTTTAATTTATAAGTCATGATTTTATAGGATCGAGGCATTAAGGTTTGAACATAGTTCATTACCTTTCTTGACAGGGAGTCATAGACTACAACTGTCATTTGTCTTATTGGATAATAAGTATAGCCCGTAGGCACTTCATCACTAATGGTTATTTATAATGTGATCATCTCATTGATGATGTAAGCCATGATTTCTAGATCATTAGGCTAGATAAGGAATTGGAAGAATCCAATTTTAGGATGACTAGTGTGACTTTATCGAATCACATTTGCCAAGAGTGCTAACACGTTCTTAGGTGTTAACAAGGATTTATTATCTTAAAAAGGCTTACCATCATGGCCATGTCTAAAAAGACATATAGGCTAGGTTATACCTTTAAGATTTTCTTTTGAGATTTAATGGCAGATCAATTAAAAGTTGAATTGATATTTTATTCAATGGTACAATGTATATGTATATGTTTAATGCCAAAAGTAATTTTGCAAAAAGAAAATTTCTCATAAATAAATCCTTGGAATTACAATAATGCCCTAAACGGGTCTTTAACAAATAACTTGTCCTCGCAGGGACCAAACTAAGAAAGACAAGTCCATGCAGGGACCAAATACATAAATGAAATGTCCACGCAGGGACTTAATTGAAATAAAATTACAATACAATAATTAAGGGTTTCTAATAATCCCTCTTCTTTTTCCCCTTAATGAGGTTTGCCAAACCCTTTAGAAGACCGCGACGACTTCTTTGCTCTTGTTCTACCCTTTGCTCCACCTCGTGCAACCTTTGCAGGTTTTCTTGCTGCTGCGGTGGTTGAATTTGAGGTTGAGGTGGCTGTTGCTGCTGAGGTTGTGGAGGTGGTGGGTATTGATACCCATATCCAGGGTACCCATTTGGGTACGTAGGTGGAAAGGGCGAGGGGTAGAGAGCATTGAAGTTTGTTGCTTCAATGTATGGGTCAACGACAGGTGCATGGTTGTAGTTATAACCCGAATAAGCCTGCTGCTCAAACGGGTTGTACCCAGCTGCATCTGGGTAAGATGGAATTGGGTTTTCATAACCCATGGGTGGTGCAGGTGCGACTGGTGCAGAGTCGACTTCAGAAACGGCATTTGAAGGCCCACCCATTTGCGGGTCTTCATAGAGCGGAGGGTAGTTGCTAGAGTGTTGGGGGTGCTGAAATGAAAACCCCCACGCACGGACATCTGTGCACTTCTTCTTCGCCTCGATGGTTCTGGAGGCGGTGGCTGCTCTTGCGCTGGTGGTGGCGGTGGCGTGACCACCTAAAAATGTGGGTCCTCGGAGGGAACTCACGGATGTGGAGGTGAGTTGCGGTGCGGGGGAGTAAACTCCCATTTATATGTGCTCCACCTTTCGGCCCAGATATCAGGGCCCCTGTATGGCGAACCATGAAAAGAAGATCCGCTTGAAATCTCGATGAGATTGGTGGGCGTCCCTGATGGCGTAATCTTGGGATCTGGATCATCGTCCATCTCCATGTCTTGGTACTCGGGAAAATGGTCTGCTGGTCCCAAAGGGTTTTGACCCTCTGGTTCTTCAACTTGGTTCATTGGGTTGAACCTGCTTTGGAAGTAGGGTGTGGGGTTCTGAAATGAGTGATGAGAACCCGAACACTGCAAAGGAATGTACAAGTAGTGTGAGTCATTGGGCTCGTCTTCCTGCAGCGGCCCGAAGGAGTGGTGGTATGAGGGCGAAGAGCTAAGCCAGACAGAATGCCTCGCGGGTTCGAGATAGGTCCTCCAATCCTCATGCGGGTTGGAGCTAAAAGATGCTGAGGGTGTATGTCTATGTGACGGTCCTGCTTCATGGTCATTCCTTGTTCCCATCGGTGCCTTGCCTCGACCTCCACATCCACGTACTCTTGGCGGCATGATTTTAAGTAAACCTGTCAAAAACAAAGACAAACAAAAGATATAAACCAAAATAAGATTAGGATTAATCCTAGGTCGTTTGCCTAGACTCGGAAGTCAAGGAATGTGCAAATGTGTCATTGAGATTAAACACAAAAGACTAGTGTTTAATTCACTCAATGTTGGCTCTCATACCAACCTGTCACACCCCGATGTTTCCACATACTACCGGTGGGCCCGGCGGGGAGTATCGTGACGTAGTTGATATCATCATAGTCAAATAATCACAGTTTAAATGCACAACGGAAGTCTTGGTAGAAAATATTAATACAAACCGAAATGCAAAGTATAAATAAATATTATACAAACGGTTGTAAGTGGATCCACATGCGGATCTAAAACAGAAAACAAATTATTATTCGACAGACTTTAAGCATCAAGAACTTGCAAGATTCTTTAACTAATGCTCAGGAGCTTCCAGCCAATTTCAATTAGTACCCGCCACTTAGTCTTTTTGAAAATTACGTCAGTTTACAATAGTAAATACAATTAACCGACTGTCACACCCCGACTCGCAGTGGAAGACAATCGCGGGGTGCGGCAGACACATGGCACTCCTCATAATTTAAAAACATTACATTACATAAAACAGGAGCATCGGTTACAGTGTCTTAGAATTATCACATTACAAACCATATATTAAAAGCGGTACTACAAGCCATTATAGCTTTTATTATGCTACGTCCGCCTACTAGATCCTTCCAAACGCACATGTTCACTCCTGTTTCATTTTACCTGAAATGCATATTAGTTTTGAAAAGTCAGCTAAACGCTGCTAGTGAGTTCCACTGGTTTGGTTGTTTCGTTTCAAAATGTATCAACATGTTTAATTGCACATATCACGGTTCATAGATGGAATTACACGAGGGTCACAATAACAATTGGAATTTCACGAAGTTAAAAACACCTTCAGCGCGCAGGACTGTGTCACACCAGACACCTTCAGCTCGCCAGCCCGTATTAGAATCAACACCTTCAGCTTGCCGGACCATGTCACAACTGACACCTTCAGTTCGTCGGTCTGTGTTACAATCAGCCGAGGTAGTTCGTAGGTTGGCAAGTTCACATCATCATAAGTTGGTGCAATTAACAAAGTTTGTAACATGCAAATTACTTCAAAACAGTAACACAGTTTGTACATGCACTTCACCCCAGAAAATAAGAAAACAGTTAAAAGTGGGGGAAATGAAACTCACAGTGTATGTCGTAGTTTCACACAGGATGTAAACAAGCAACGGAGTCAACTTCCAGAATCACGTATGCAAATATGGGCTCACGTCAGTATCTAAGTCAGTAATGGTTATAACTTGGATTTGGTCAGGAGTTTTCACCCCGGATTGAGTCTATATAGGACACGGGTATGGTGATGGAGGTCAGGGTAGTATTAGTTTTCAGTTTGGCTTCCGGGAACCGGTTCGCGTGTCAGTCAATGTCAGTAGTTTAACATGTGCGGACAAAGGTATGGGAATACCAATAGTGCCAACATGTTGTTATTTAAGAATGATTAACTTTTCATTAAGGGAGTTTGGGTGTTTGGGGAGTCCAGGTTGCCCAATTTTGAGTTTCCGTTTCCACCGTCGGGGATTTCCCGAACTGGTATTGGACACACCCCGGGTATCCAATCCGCCCTAAAATCTCCCGGAATACTCCCCGCGTTTCAATTATAGTATTTGTCAGGTTGGGTCAGTTCCCAGGTCCGGCAGGTTCGTTACACGGTAAACTGCCGAAATTGATTTAAAATAACCCATTTTTAATCCCCAAAATTCCCATTTTATCTATAATTTGTATAAACTTCTGAAATTTTTTATATAACTCAGTAAAAAGCTGTAGAATATGGGAAAAATTTCTGGGAATTTATTTTCGCATTTCACTTGTCTAAATAAATTATTTATAAAACCATATTTAACCACATAATTAACATTAATTAACATCTTTGATCCAAAAATTCCCAAACAATTTCTGTACATCCCTTATGTTTTCAGAAACATCTACAAAAATTTTAAGATTTTTCTGATTTCGTTTCGGTACTTTTCCGGCTACCGAAAATTCTCAAAAACGCGGATATTTAACCCAAATCAAAACTCAACCAATGGACTTCGAATTTTCCCAGAACATTCCGCATATGTTCCTTAGTGTCTCTGTAAACATTGGTGATTTATTGAATCCGTTTGGTATTTTTTCCAGAATTCTTTTTGTAACACACTCAAAAATTCACCAAACATCGTAAAAATTTCCAACAATTCTACAATTTTACGTGGGCCTTCCTGTCACTACTCTTCATCACCACACCAAATTTCAGCTCAATCCATGTACCACGGACCAAGTTATAGCCAAAACAAAATTCTGCCTATTCTAGTTTCAGTTTTCGCGCAAGCTTCGATTCCAAGCGTTTCTTGTGAGTCCAGAAGTATGTGTGGGCTATATTCAGTACACACACATCAATTACAATCCAAATATGCTAGAACTTAGATCAATCAAGCTTTGATTCATTTTTTTTCGGTTAATCGAATACTTAGGCGATTTTTGTCGAATAAGTGTTGATTAGGGTATCAAACCCCAAAGATTTATAACCATGGATGCCATATAACACCAGGGTATTCATATGGTGTTCATATTCAGCCCATAAACTTGTTTAAAACTCCAAAGTTCATGGATTAAAATGGGTTTTCATGACCTAAATCAAGGTTAATCAAGAAACCATGCTTAAACACTTAAAGATTTGAGTTAATACCTTTGATTTGTTGAAGTTTATGGTGAAATCAGCTGAGAAAAGTGAAGGGGAAGCAGAATTCTTAGAGATTTTTGAGTGAAAATAAAAGACAAAAAAATAAAAACATAGATATATACATAGGGGGTGGTGGCGGTTTGGGTGGGCCCCCTAGGGCCACCTCGTGCCTCGTAAAATGCGATAAAAGTTGAAGTTTATCCTCCGTTGAGTGTTTAGGTTCGTGTATGGGTCCTGGGCGCGTTCTCGATTTGCGTGACGGACTCCGTTTCACGCGTAATTAGTGTCAAAATACTCGGTTTTAAAAATCATGCATAACCGTCTTGAAATCTGAACCCAGTTACGTTTTAATCATAAAAGACTCGTATTAGGGTGGTTTAAATGTTTTTAAGCTTGATCGATCGTTCCCTGCACGTTTGATTTCCTTATGTTATGCCTGAAACGAAAGCGTTTCCCTAACCGGGAAGCTGCTTCGTTTTGCGTGCCCAATCTCAGATTGGCTTCAAACCTTATGTCACAGTCTAAGGCACAAAACGAAGTTGTTCCTAGAACTCGAAATCTTAAATGATGCTACCGATAACCTAATAACCAATGTCAAAGGTTTAGTGCGCTGTTAAACGAAAAGCTCCGGTTTAACACGTGTTTAAAGTCTAAGGATACCAATTTCACATCGTGGGTCCTTATTAGTGTCATGTCATTCATAACGTGTTCTCGGATTCCTCCGAGACATAACATATAGCAGTTAATCAAGCATATAAGTCACATATGTTTTTAGGGTTTTTGCGAAATTAAAGTGTTAAGTATGCTTTATAGTTTTGGACCGTTTAGGGTGTACCTGGTTTTGTCGTGGGTGTCACAGTCTCCCCTGGTTTAGAAATTTCGTCCCCGAAATTCAATTCGTCTAGTTAGGGAAGAGATGTGGGTATTTTCTACGAAACTCATCCTTCCATTCCCAGGTATACTCAGGTCCTTGCTTTGAGTTCCACCGGACTTTCACCAGCGAGATTTTGTTATAACGTAGTTGTTTGGTCTTCCCGTCTACTATTTCTACCGGTTCCTCCACAAAGTGGAGATTGTCATCAATGTGCACATCTTCTAATGGTATAATAGCTGCTTCATCGGTGAGACATTTCTTTAAGTTGGATACGTGGAAGACATCGTGAATTGTGCTCAGTTCATCTGGTAATTTCAGTCGGTACGCTACAGATCCAACCTTAGCAATAATTTCATACGGCCCAATGTATCTCGGAGCCAACTTTCCTGTTTTGCCAAACCTGATCACTCCTTTCCACGGTGACACTTTTAACAGTACTTTGTCACCTACTTCAAACGCCAACGGTTTCCTGCGAACATCGGCATAACTTTTCTGCCGATCTCGGGCCGCTTTCAGTCTACTTTGGATCTTATGTACCTTGTCTGTCATCTCTTGAATTAGTTCAGACCCCGTGAGTTGAGTATCGCCCACTTCTGCCCAACAAAGTGGCGATCTGCACTTCCGGCCATATAGTGCTTCGTACGGTGCAGCTTGTATGCTACTATGATAGCTGTTATTGTAAGAGAATTCAATGAGGGGAAGGTGCTTATCCCAACTTCCTCCAAAGTCTAGGGTGCAAGCACGAAGCAGATCCTCTAATGTCTGGATAGTTCGTTCTGATTGGCCGTCGGTTTGGGGATGGTAAGCCGTACTCAGGTCTATTCTAGACCCCAAAGCTTCTTGTAACTGTTGCCAATAGTGTGAAGTGAATTGACTATCACAGTCAGAAATAATTGCAACTGGTACCCCGTGTCTAGCCACAATTTCATTCGTGTAGATCTCGGCCAATTTCACGGTGTTGTAGGTAGTACGAATCAGAATAAAGTGCGCCGATTTGGTTAGTCTATCCACTACTACCCAAATCGCATCATGACCTCGGGGTGTTTTTGGAAGGTGGGTCACGAAATCCATCGTGATTTGCTCCCATTTCCATTGAGGTATTTCGGGTTGCTGTAACATTCCTGAGGGTTTCTGGTATTCCGCCTTAACCCGGGCACAAGTCAAGCATTTGCTCACGTACTCTGCTACGTCCTTTTTCATACATGGCCACCAATAAAATTCCTTAAGGTCGTGGTACATCTTGTCTGTATCGGGGTGAATAGAGTACTTAGATTTATGAGCCTCATCCATAACCAGTTGACGTAGGTCATGGAGAGTAGGAATCCATACCCTATTTTTGAAATACAACACTTCATCCGGTTTCCTCACAAAATTCCCATCATTTCCGTGTAAGTTTTCGCTATTTAGTTGGCCTTCCTCCAAAGCTTCAATTTAAGCATTGCGAATCTGCTCTTTAAGACTGGTTTGAACAATCATCCCAAGAGCTCGCACTCTGAGTGGCTTTACTCGGTCTTTTCTACTCAAGGCATCGGCTACTACGTTAGCCTTACCTGGATGGTATTTTATTTCACAGTCGTAATCGTTCAATAGCTCCACCCATCTGCGTTGTCTCATATTTAGCTCCTTTTGATCAAATATATGTTGGAGGCTCTTGTGATCTGTATAAATTGTACATTTCGTACCATACAAGTAATGCCTCCAGATCTTAAGTGCAAAAATCACTGCGCCCAGCTCTAAATCATGCGTCGTGTGATTCTTTTCATGTACTTTTAGTTGTCTAGACGCGTAAGCAATGACCTTGTTTTTTTGCATTAGGACACATCCGAGCCCTTTCCGAGATGCGTCACAATATATAACGAAATCATCGTTGCCTTCGGGTAATGACAGGATTGGAGCTTCACATAACTTTTGTTTTAACAGCTGAAAAGCTGTTTCTTGTTCTTCGCCCTATTCGTACTTTCGATCTTTCTGTGTCAAGGCAGTTAAGGATTGAGCAATGCAAGAGAACTTTTCAATAAAGCGACGGTAATATCCAGCCAATCCCAAGAATTGGCGTATCTCTTTCGGAGACTTAGGCGCTTGCCAATTCTTAATAGCTTCGATCTTACTAGGGTCAACTTGAATCCCTTGTTGATCTACCACATGTCCTAAAAATTGCACCGCTTGTAACCAGAAGTCACACTTTGAAAGCTTGGCGTACAACTTCTCTTTCCTCAATATCTCTAGTATGGCTCGTAGATGGTGATCGTGTTCCTTTTTACTCTTGGAATAGATCAAAATATCGTCAATAAAGACTATAACGAATTTATCTAGATATGGTTTACAAACTCGGTTCATGAGGTCCATAAATAACGCGGGTGCGTTGGTTAACCCAAAGGGCATAACCAGGAACTCATAGTGACCGTACCGAGTTCGAAAGGCTGTTTTAGGGATATCTTCCTCTTGAACTTTCACTTGATGATAACCGGATCTAAGATCGATTTTGGAAAAGTAACAGGCTCCTTGCAACTGATCAAATAAATCATCGATTCGCGGAAGAGGATATCGATTCTTTATGGTAACCTTGTTCAGCTCCCGGTAGTCAATACACATCCGAAAGCTTCCATCCTTTTTCTTCACAAATAATACTGGTGCTCCCCAAGGTGAATAACTGGGACGGATAAAACCTCGGTCTAGCAGTTCTTGTAACTGAGATGATAGTTCTTGCATCTCTGAAGGTGCTAAACGGTAAGGTGCTTTTGCATTTGGAGCTGCTCCCGGTATTAAGTCGATACGGAACTCGACTTGCCGATTGGGTGGAAATCCGAGCAATTCATCGGGAAACACGTCTGGGTAATCACACACTATTTGGATCTCTTTAATACGTTGTTCTTCTGGTTCGGTCGTCATTACACTTGCTAAGAATACATCACATCCTTGACGTATACATTTCAACACTTTAAGGTGGGATATCATGTTTAATATGGTACCAGACTTCTCTCCCTGTACCATAATAACTTCATCATTAGGAAAAGGGATCCTAACAATCTTTTGCTCACATATAATCTCCGCCTTGTACTTGGACAACCAATCCATTCCCACTACTATATCAAAACTTCCGAGCTCTACCGGTAGTAAGTCAATAAGGAATTGGTGGTCGTTAAGAATTAAAGGACAATCACGAATGATTTGGTGACTAGTTATAGGTGTACCGTTAGCAAGTTCTATGGAATAGGGACTTGTTAATTCAATAGCCGGCATATTTAATAGGGGTAAGAAATTAATGGAAACGTAGCTCCTATCTGCGCCCGTATCAAACAATACTGAAGCATACTGATTGGAAATGAGAAAGGTACCTGTCACCACATTCGGATCTTGGCGTGCGTCACCAGACCCAAGTATAAAGGCACGACCTCGAGCTGCATTTGAGGTAGAAGCTTGGCCCTGCGTATTCTTTCCTGCTGACTGCTGAGCAAGCTTTGGGCAGTTTCTTGCGAAGTGCTCCGTGCTGCCGCATCTATAGCATGCACGGGGATAAGTAACCTGCTGCGCAGGAAGTTGAGGTTGCTGTTGCAGGGGTCGAGGCCTTAAAAGTTGGGAACCAGTTGGTCTGGACTGTGGTTCCAGGGACATCTTGCAGTTTCTGGCAAAATGCCCATTTTTACGACACCTCGAGCATATCACTGTTCGGCAGGGACCCGAATGGTAGAAAGTGCACTTGTTGCATTTTGGAGCTGTTCCTTTATAGCCACTGGAGTTTCCCGTTGGTGTAGTCATGGCGTAGTTTTGACTAGTGGCTCTCCCCCTCTTCCGTGTGGCTGCCCCCGCTCGGCTACTTTTCGGGGCCTCTCGCTTATTTCCTGTCGGCTCTCCCGGCATTGTCAGAATCTTACGTCTAACCATGTCGTACGTCACCGTGCCTGACCTGGCTACCACCCCGTGCATGGTCAGGTGCTCCACCGAATTAATGATGCTTCTCACTTCTGGGGCCAGTCCCCAGATATACCTCTCGATCCTCTTGGACTCCGGTCAAACCATATCTGGAAGTATGCGTGCCAGTTCATTGAAACGGTTAGTGTAAACTGCATGGTCCGCACCTTGCATCTGCAGTTTCCAAAACTCATGCTCGAGTTTCTGAATTTCGTGGAGTGGGCAGAACCTTTCTCTCATTAGTATCTTAAGATCATCCCACGTCATAGCATTAATCGCATCCTACCCACGAGATTGCACAATAGCATTCCACCAGTTCAAAGCGTGGTCGGTAAAAGTGCAAGCTGTATACATTACCACACAGTTACCCGGACAATTACTTATGTTAAGGACCGATTCCGGCTTCTCGATCCATTTCACCAACCCGTTCGGTCCTTCAGTTCCATTAAACTCCATTGGTTTGCACTCCATAAAGTGTTTATACGTGCAAACTGGCCTAACATTGTTTTGATTATCGTTCTGACCTCCTGGCCCTGGTGGCGGGTTCGGTTGCGGGTTCACATTGATGCCGACGTTAACCTGCGCCACGATAGTGGGAATAATGGCTTGGAGTTGTTGTGCTATCAGTTGGGCAATTTCTGCCTCTGTCATTTGAGGTACACGTTTCGGGGCCATTCTATTATAAACAATAAATATGTATGTATCAATGTCATATAGTTAATCATTGTGACACCCCAAGAAAAACCAGGAAACCACACAACCTAACTAGCTTCCTCAGTAACCACGTGCTAAATTTTGGGACGAAATTTCTATCAAGTTGGGGATGATGTGACAATCCGTAACTTCGAGATAAAAACCCATCTATTTTGTTTTTATAAATCAAATTTTTAAACTTATTTAATCTGGTGAATTAACCAAATCCTTACCGTGTTGTATCAACCCGAACCGTTTGAACCAACGTGCATGCCTCACTTGTCGATCTAACCCACCCGTGTAATCCGAAGCTTATGAGGCCGAACAATAATAATAATAATAGTAATCATAGTTTTGGTTGTATGAAATTGTGTTATGTTTTCTTTTGTTTGTGCGCATGAAAACTGTTTTAATCCATAAGCGTGATTATATGAATGAATAGGCTACGTGATACTCGTTACAGAAACTGTGATTCATATGCGATGTGAGTATTCGACTAATGTTTGTACCTTTATGACTTCTGAATTGCATAGATTGTCGGAAGTTTGCGTGTTCGGAATCGTGTTAAAATGGATAGAATGTTAATGGGTTATATGCAAACTGTTTTGAATTAGATAAATGCTTGCTGTTTAAGGTGTGATGTGTACAAATTGATTTGTAGATTCTTTGTGATCTAGACTTGTTTAGGGAGTATATGCATGCATATGTAACAGTATGTATGAAGGATATGAAACTATAGCTAGGTGACGACATGTATGAACATGATAATCTGTTGAGAGAAGTTGATGAATTTGTTAATGATTGGGGTTGACTTTCTGTGGTTAATTGGTTTGACACTTGACATATATATATGCTTGATATCTGTTGATGTTCACGCTAATATTAAAGTATATGTGTCAACCTTCATGCATATTTGAATGATCATAATTGAAGAATGATATCTGTTCGTGTTGTGATTAATGATAAAATTATGTGAAAGTAGGATGCCGTGAGTTCCTTTGAATGTACAACTACACATGCCCACGGTACAACCTGGTCATGCGTGTGAGTGATATTGTTAGGATGACATGAATACTTGAATATACATGATTAAAGTTTGGCCATAGGTGTTGTCATTTGTTTATATGATGTTGTGTTTTCATGGAGGGTGCATATATACAAGCCTGGTGTACAAGTCAGCGATGCATGTGAATGTTAGGAAGAAGATAAGTGCAATGTAAATATTTGAAAAGCTGGTGATAGTTGTTTTTGTCTTATTCGGTGATAATAAGGATGGGATGAAATTGTTTTTTTAAATGGGCCGATACTTGTTAACTGGGTCACTAAAAATTTCCTAAATGAAAATATATTAGTTGGGCCGGTTGTGAATGTTATTGGGCTGGGTACAGTTTAAGGGCTAATTGTTTTGGCGGGATTTTTATGTGGGTTCGATACAAGATTTTGGTAACCAAAGTGATTATTAAATGGCGTGATTTATTATTCTTACATGCATGATGATATATGGATTTGTATTGTGAGAATACATATAACCTGAATGCTCGTTATAACGTGTATGATAAATGTGTGCTACTTGCCTATCACATCACATGTGGAAAATGTATGATGAATAAGTGAATTCTATGTAAACGAAACTAATAATAATTGGAACCATATTAGGGTTTGGGGTGTCCAACGATAATACAAGTAACTAAGTCTAACCGAGCAAACCAAAGGTGAGTTCACACTTTTCACAAGGCATGGGATTCCCAAGGGTTGGGAATGGGTAAAGGATTTAAACTGAAATTGCGTGATATCCTGGTTTGGAACACGTACACACCCTCTGTATTGAAGGGTGACAACATGTGCTAAGGAATTGATTTGGAACCTACGTAATCTCCTGGTTTGGGGATTTCGTACACACGCTCTTATTTGAAGGGTGACAACACGGATACTAGACCAAAACTCTCTATCATGAAGTCCCTCCTTTTATATCGACTTAATCGCCGGGCCAATGGCGAGCGGGTCATTAGTTAGATAGCGCTATTTAGGTTTGACAAGCCTCACACCGTGCCGCAGAGGACGGGCGTGAACTAATGGATCTGGGCACTAGTCAATGATGATAGACATTGACGTCAGGGCACCAACTTACGTTAGTCAGTGGTCGATATGGTAAACAGGTCTAGTGGTTAACATGGGGAAGCCCCCACCAACTATGGATATGTTTGGGAAACAGGGTAAACTGATTAACTTACAACTTACAAATGAATTCCTGGTTTTTGAAACAACTTAACAATGAACACCAACTGTGAACTCGCTCAACTTTGTTGTTGACTCGTTGTTACTTGCCTTGCAGGTCGTTAGGTATCTTTGGAGCTTGCACGAGCAGGAGGAGTCGTTGTGGAGCATGGACGGTTGTGTGCCATGTTACATTTAAACTTATTGAACTTATATTTTGGTTTTACGTTTTATGCTTCCGCTATTTAACTTGCACTTGGTTAACTCATTTTTGAACACCAATTATATTGTGTGGTTGGATTTTATTTATTTTAAATACATTGTTCAATATGATTGGTGGCTTGATCCTGGTCAATCACGCCTCCATGCAGTGATACTCCGCTAGTGGATTTTGGGGGTGTGACAGATTGGTATCAGAGCCATTGGTTATAGTGAACTTGGTTTTAAAAAGGGGAAAAGCTTTTTGATAAAACCAGACTATAACCTGTACAGTGCTCAACGATCCACAACGACGCTTCGCTCCACGTGCAAGACTCGACACAATAGGTGATATGAATTAAGTTTATATTGCCTGTCTGCTAGTTTATGTAGTGCATTAGTCAACATAGCATCTGCTGTTTGAAACCTTGTGTGCTTACCCTCTTCTGTCACCCCACACTTACACATTGTCACAACACTTTTCTCACCTATGCCCTCTTTATTGTGAAGATCATGAGTGGACGTATCCACCTAACTCAAGCCCAGCTGACGGCTCTAATCAATGAACAAGTTGCTGCAGCACTCGCAGCCGCTCAGGCAGGAGGTCAACATGCTCAGCCTCCTGTGTGTACTTTCAAAACTTTTATGGACTGCCGACCTACTTGTCACGACCCCCGACCCACCCTGGACGGAATCGGGAGTCGCGAACAGTCCAGTGGTACCGGTGATTATTTTGAAAACGTTTGCAGCGAAAATTTCCTCAGAACCGTGAGTTAGGAAAAATATCAGAGTTTAGAAACACCGGATTTTATTTTAATAAATAAATGGGATAAACCCATGTTTTATAATGGTAGCTTTAATAAAGATAAATTTTATTATATAAAACAATATTTCTGAAAATTTAATTAATAAAATAAGCCACTTCTTGATGCCTTTTTGTGCCGTATCCATCTCTTACTCCAATTCTACTGTAATTACCTGAAAAGTGTTTAAAAAGGTTTTGTCAGCGGGAAATACTGAGTGAGTTCATTCATTTTACTAAAACGACCCGTTTGTTATAATATACAGTATTAAGAGCGATTACAATGTTTCTGATATCAAGCCAACTACCCACGGTACTTGCCACTCGACCCATTGGCCCATTCGTCCAATGGTGTCTGTGACTGCGGTCATATCCCCCACTGGCTGCCCCAATGGTGACGATTATCAAGTAATGTATACAAAACCCCACATACCGGCTGTAACTTGGTGATTACAAAGACTTAATCCCCGTAATTATAACTTTGAAAATAAATAGGATTTTGTAAATAGATTTGATAAAAAGAGAGAATGACTCACAAATAATCAGGCAGATTCATACGGACAAAGTTTAGTCTACAGATAAGCCTTTGATATATTGCAGATTTGTACAAGCAGAGCTTAGCCTATTACTTAGCCTTGGAACCTAATGCATACGAACTAGGTAGATAACTTAATACAGCATTTACGATAACTCACGAGATCAAATTCTCACAAAGAATGTCAAAATGCAATACTTTGTCCATCGAATTAACGATGATCCATTGAATTAACAATGAATGACAAGGTATAATACTTTACCCATCGAATTAACGATAATTCGTTGAATTAACAACGAACGATAAAGTATAATACTTTACCTATCGAATTAACGACAATCCGTCAAATTAATGACGAACGATAAAGTATAACCCTAATGTGGGCGGCACTTAAACATCCCTTGGATAGTTTAATCGATCGGATAATGAATCGTAAGAGCGATTGAGTTAATACCCTGTTCTGCAGCACCCCGCTATACTTAATTTGAGTTTTGTGGGTGTAAATTGAAGTAATTTGGACAGAACTCGAAGAATTTTACGAATTCTTTCGTCGAACAATCGCCCAGAAGCCAGTCCCAACTCCTGCTATTTATACACGAAAAGTGACTAGCTTACGGACCGTAAGCTTGCTGATGTTGCGGTCCGTAAGGCATCATACGGACCGTAAGCTTGGTGACCTTACGGTCCGTAAGGTACACTTTATGCTTATCTTGTTGCCACGTGTGGGACTAGCTCAGATGAGTCAACATAATTCGAATTTGAAACTTTGGCAGCAAGTAATTCAGATAATCGTTGACTAGGAAATACCCCCCCCCCCCCTGAGTTTTAGGGGCCCTAATCCTGATTCTGAAAATTATGAAAATCTTAGGGTTTGTTCAGAATCACTTGGGTGTCTCAATTAGGGTTTCCTTTTGGTTAAATTAAAATAAGAAATATTATTTTAATGAGAGTTGTTTTATCAGGGGTCCGGGTTCATACTTACGGAACGTTTTTAGGATGTTTTTGTGTGAGTCGTTACATTCTACCCACCTTAATAAAAATCTTGTCCTCAAGATTTACTGGAATAAATAGGAATACTTTTTCTTTATCTCAGATTCCAGCTTCCAAGTGTATTTGGGTTATGATATTTCTTTTGGAATTATGTCACCTTTTAGTTAATAGTATTTAGGGTAGATGACCCAGAATTGAAATATTAAATTTTATGAATATGAATTGTATAATAAGTAGGATTCAATGGTTCAACTGAATTAGTTCAAGAAATCGATGATAAACGAATGAAATGAAATGATAAAATGTTCAAAGTGCCTAGGTTCAAACCAAAAGATATATGATCAATAGATTCTTTAAAATGAATGTGAAGGACTTTTAGAATCAATAAAATTCTTTGTCAAAAGAAAGCTTACTTTGATTGAGGAAGACGTAGAACTGAAAGGTTCCAAATGAAATCAAAGCATGAAAAATGATTTGTCAAATATTTATGATATGAGAAATCAAAGTGTTGAAAGGAATGAATTGCAAAGATATATCAAAAGATAATAGAGTTAGTGTATTATTTTAAAGTTTCAAATTGTTTTAATTGTGAAACATTGTGATAGTACACTTTTAATGACTATACTTTTCATACTATCTCCTAGAAATTGAAATATAATAAGAACAAATTATTTTGGTTTGACCAATCATTATACTGTTTGTAAAGCAATTTGAATATATATATTATTTGTGTTCTTATCTGAACCGTATCCTATATATATCACATATAAATATTATGTAATATATATATTATTTGTTATGCATTTTTACTATATGTAAATGGTCACCACTTTTAAATAAATATTATTTTAGTATTTTATCATACTATGTAAAATAATTATACAAAATACCGTAATGAAGTCATTATGTTTACAAAATATTATTTTGTAAAAGAAATCATTATTATTTATAACGTTAAATAAGATTGGTAAAAATATTTATTATACAAAATATTTATACATATATTATACTTAGTGGGTCGATTCTATGGGATTACTTATTTGCCTTTGGAAATCATATAACTTTTGTGAATGTATTTACAAATGTTGTAAATAAGTGAAAACAGAGACTATTCTTATATAGTATAAGGTTCCCTTAACCCAGCGTAGTTGATGACTTTTGTATTATTCTTATATGGTTATTTTCTTGCCCGAGTATTATGGTACATAGTTACCACAAAATATGTGATACATAATTATTTATATAATTTTATTCGTCCCTCTAATTCTGGTATTGTTTTATGAAAATATATCTTTCTCCCATGTATATATATTTCCATATAAAATTAAAATTTACTAAATATGTATGGTGACTAGTCTTTATCATGGTTGGATATTGGTTAGTGCTGCCTTGTTTAAGCATAGGTGGCCAATCCATGCCTAACTAAGGCTAGGTTACCCAATATCTGCCCTTGACAATAATCCTAGTATTTTAAAATAATACTAACACTTATTATTATTAATATTTTCTTATTAATAATAAAACTGATATTAGTATTACATACTTAAATGGAAAAATTTCTAATAAAATTGGTGAAATTGGCCGTCCCCAAGATCGAACCCGGGTCTAGGCCACACCCTTTCGCGCTCTTAGCCAACCGAGCTAAGTGCCTAGTTTGTGAAAATTTCCATTTTGGTTAAATATAAGCACATGTACAATAAATTCGGTACTTTTTATTATAAGTCACTCACTTATATTGACTAAGTATTTGCTTATCCTCCTTATGGTGACTAATAAGAATATAGTAATACTATTAGGTAATCACTTATGTAAGTTTCCAAAAATAATGTTTTTCGATTGAAGATGTTAAAGTAATAATTATCACGAAAGGCTAGATTGATATATAAAAAAAAAATTCATTTAAGAGATATAAGATATATTAAAATATGACAGGAACTTGTGTATCATTATCTTATCACACGATTTGTGTTAAGATAACTTTTATAAATATTCGTATATGATATATATAAAATGAGATTAGTGCAAGTTTTAAATTTTATGAAAACGTTAGTACAAGGTGACCGTGATCAAAGAAATGATTTTAGTGAAGTCGAAGACCAATTAGGCATTTTATAGTTCTAGAGATTTGAAGTGTTTGTTGGAGAATATGATAGCTTTAAATCCATCATATGGGAACTTGAAATGAGCAAGTTTAAACAACTGAAATCGGTTTAAACAAAACGAGTTTAAATAAGAAAGTTCGGACATGGTCATAATAGAAACCATGGATGCCAAAGAAAATTGAGTTTTTCAAAAATTTATTGACTTGATATTCTGAGTCATTGTTTAGCAATAATGTGGTTTACCGTACCAAAATCAAGTCTAACTAAAGGATATTTGAGTTTGGATAAAACGACAAATTAGAATGAATCCTTTTAGTGGAAATTTAGAAATTAAACGAACCATATGTGTAACAAACGGTGCATGTGTGGATTTACCAAGAAATGAAATGAATCAATATCCGCTACTATGAAATAAATCCTTCTGGTATGATGACCGTTAGGAAAAGTAGAAATGCGAAAGTCAACTTTTTATATGCAGAAGTCAGAATTTTCAACAAAAGAAATATAAGAACTTCTATCTGGAATTTCGAATGATAACCGTTATTTAAATGATATTATCAGGGAATGTCAAAAATAAAATGAAAATAGAGAATTTGCAAAAGTATATGACTCCTTTTTCAGTGCTAATACTTATGACTCTGATTAGACTATGCACCGATGTTTTTGTGAAATCTTGTTCTAATATACCTCAGCGAAATTTTATGTTGGTTGTAGGATCATGTGATAAAGTGTTGTTTTTAGTTCTTCTACTGACAGAATTTTAACATTAGTGTCATTGTGCCCAATTTATATTTTCCAAAGATCTTGCCTCGAAAGTTGTGTGTGATATATTTTAACGTCTGCGGATTTATAATTAAATTTTCATGTGCATTAGCACAACTTTTCATACTTCTTACTTGCGTTAATAGTTTATGGTAACATATTAGAAATTCTTTATACTTTCAATGGTATCCCAACTTAATGGGTTTTTATTATTATTATTATTATTATTATTATCGCTCAAGTTATTAGGCAGATAATCAAACGAAATAATGTTTGATATCAGAAAAGAAATTCCTAATAAAGAATTCTAGACATAGATGCTTATGCTTTATTTTATATTGACTTTTTGGAATTTCTTATAGATATATCTATCTATATAATCACATATTTTACATGCTGAATTTAACATTTCATCTATCAGGTAAATGTATTTAACAAATTCATTTTTTCCAAAACCAGTCAAATATCTGATTATGATACTATTTAGGGAAATCTTGTCACTCGTGTGACATATTATATATTCCGTCTTATCCGATTCGCGCCGGAGCGGTAATTCCAATATATCCGAACAAACTGGAGAGTCTTATTACCTCATACCCAGTCTTGCCGGAGAAAATATTCTATTTCCCATAAATAGTATCTTTTCAAAAAGTGCCTATCTTATTAGGGCTTTTATTCAGAATTAAGGAAATTTGTATTTCAATAACATATCTTATTATTATATCGATCTCTAGACGATTCCTGTGATAGTGTCAATTTACTATGGATCATTCTTTCAATTAGTGACTCAGGTCATATTACTGTTGATCATTCTTTCAACTAGTAATTCTGGACTTAGTTATCCCGTGATATTACTTTATCAAATATATTACTTATGGCACAAAACCATTTAACCCAGAGAATGACATATATCATTTTATTTCAAACTACTATAACTTATCAAATATAATATGTTAATTTACTTAAATAATTGTAATATCGTTATTTGAAAAAATATAATCTCCGTATATTAGAATATATTATACTTGATTATTTTATTATGGGATACATTAATTAAATTTATTTTAAACATTTATTAACTTTATTAATGATTCAATGTTTAAAATAATATTAGTCATAGGCTATGGTTACTGATGCGTAGTTTCTATTGTGATTGTGGTTATGCTATTATTAGCTAACTTTCTATTAGAAAATATATATAACTTTAATTACTGTAAGTATAACTGATAAATATTTTAGGATTTTGAAAAGTCTTTGTAATTATAATTGTATCACAAAAAGGTGATAAAACTATGAAAATAGAGTGGACTTACAAACTGTGAGAAAAGAAATGAACTTACCAAAATCCATCATATTTATTTACACAAATACTTAGCTTATTGTGAAGCTAATATTAAGGCATCTTTTCTTAAATTTGAGTCTAAATGCTACCAATTAACATCAATCCCCTAACTCTTTTATATAAATTTAGGTATTATTATTACAACACCTAAAGGCGTAAAGCAGTGGCTTTGCTTAGTGGCTCTGATACCACCTTCTGTCACGACCCCCGACCCACCCTGGACGGAATCGGGAGTCGCGAACAGTCCAGTGGTACCGGTGATTATTTTGAAAACGTTTGCAGCGAAAATTTCCTCAGAACCGTGAGTTAGGAAAAATATCAGAGTTTAGAAACACCGGATTTTATTTTAATAAATAAATGGGATAAACCCATGTTTTATAATGGTAGCTTTAATAAAGATAAATTTTATTATATAAAACAATATTTCTGAAAATTTAATTAATAAAATAAGCCACTTCTTGATGCCTTTTTGTGCCGTATCCATCTCTTACTCCAATTCTACTGTAATTACCTGAAAAGTGTTTAAAAAGGTTTTGTCAGCGGGAAATACTGAGTGAGTTCATTCATTTTACTAAAACGACCCGTTTGTTATAATATACAGTATTAAGAGCGATTACAATGTTTCTGATATCAAGCCAACTACCCACGGTACTTGCCACTCGACCCATTGGCCCATTCGTCCAATGGTGTCTGTGACTGCGGTCATATCCCCCACTGGCTGCCCCAATGGTGACGATTATCAAGTAATGTATACAAAACCCCACATACCGGCTGTAACTTGGTGATTACAAAGACTTAATCCCCGTAATTATAACTTTGAAAATAAATAGGATTTTGTAAATAGATTTGATAAAAAGAGAGAATGACTCACAAATAATCAGGCAGATTCGTACGGACAAAGTTTAGTCTACAGATAAGCCTTTGATATATTGCAGATTTGTACAAGCAGAGCTTAGCCTATTACTTAGCCTTGGAACCTAATGCATACGAACTAGGTAGATAACTTAATACAGCATTTACGATAACTCACGAGATCAAATTCTCACAAAGAATGTCAAAATGCAATACTTTGTCCATCGAATTAACGATGATCCATTGAATTAACAATGAATGACAAGGTATAATACTTTACCCATCGAATTAACGATAATTCGTTGAATTAACAACGAACGATAAAGTATAATACTTTACCTATCGAATTAACGACAATCCGTCAAATTAATGACGAACGATAAAGTATAACCCTAATGTGGGCGGCACTTAAACATCCCTTGGATAGTTTAATCGATCGGATAATGAATCGTAAGAGCGATTGAGTTAATACCCTGTTCTGCAGCACCCCGCTATACTTAATTTGAGTTTTGTGGGTGTAAATTGAAGTAATTTGGACAGAACTCGAAGAATTTTACGAATTCTTTCGTCGAACAATCGCCCAGAAGCCAGTCCCAACTCCTGCTATTTATACACGAAAAGTGACTAGCTTACGGACCGTAAGCTTGCTGATGTTGCGGTCCGTAAGGCATCATACGGACCGTAAGCTTGGTGACCTTACGGTCCGTAAGGTACACTTTATGCTTATCTTGTTGCCACGTGTGGGACTAGCTCAGATGAGTCAACATAATTCGAATTTGAAACTTTGGCAGCAAGTAATTCAGATAATCGTTGACTAGGAAATACCCCCCCCCCTGAGTTTTAGGGGCCCTAATCCTGATTCTGAAAATTATGAAAATCTTAGGGTTTGTTCAGAATCACTTGGGTGTCTCAATTAGGGTTTCCTTTTGGTTAAATTAAAATAAGAAATATTATTTTAATGAGAGTTGTTTTATCAGGGGTCCGGGTTCATACTTACGGAACGTTTTTAGGATGTTTTTGTGTGAGTCGTTACACTACTACTTTCAACGGCATTGAAGGAGTTGTAGGCCTCCTCCACTTGTTCGAGAAGCTCGAGTCTGTTTTCGAGATGTGTGAATGCCTTGAGGCTCGTAGGGTGAAATATGCTACTGGTACTCTTGAGGGTGTAGCGCTCACGTGGTGGAACGCTCAGGTTCAAATGCTGGGGATAGTTGCTGCTAATGCCACCCCATGGAATGACTTCAAGGATTTGATCAAGGAGGAATACTGCAACCGTGATGACATCCACAAGCTGGAAGTAGAGTTCTTCAACTTAAAGATGACAGGGTCGGAAATCAAAGCGTATACGAAGAGATCAAACGAACTGGCTATCTTGTGTCCTACTATGGTGGATCCTCCTATCAAGCGTATCGAGCTGTACCTTAAGGGTTTAGTGCCAGAGATCCAGAGTCATGTGACAGCAGCAAACCTCGCCACTATCCAGCAAGTTATCCGTTTGGCTCATCGCCTCACTGATCAGGCAGTCGAGCAGAACAGGCTGCCCAAGCGTATTGGTACTATCACTACTACTTCTGATGCCCCCAGCGACAACAAGCGCAAATGGGATGGAGTCTCAAGCAAGGGTTCAACATCAGCTCAGTCTCAGTCTCAACAGCGAAAGACGGATGACTACAAGAGCCCTGGTCAACAGTCTTCTGGTAGTCAAGGGCAGAGTGGGTACAAGGGGAACCACCCCAAATGCAATCAATGTGGTTTCCATCATAGCGGACCGTGTACTAAGGGCACTTGTCAGAGGTGTAACAAACCTGGCCATGCGGCCAAGGATTGCAGGAGTCTCTACCCTGCAAATCAGCGACGACAGAACCAGCAGCAAACTCCACAGAATCAGCGTCAGCAGCAACAGCAGCAGCAGGGTAACAACAAAGGATGCTTTCAGTGTGCTGCTGAAGGCCATTTCAAGAGAGACTGCCCCCAGCTGAATCAGAATCAGAACAACGACAACCAAGGAAATGGGAACAACAATGGGGGTAACAACGACGGCAATGGTGCTAGGGGACGCGTCTTCGTGATCGGTCAGGGTGAGTTCCTACTTGACGACCTTTATGTTACTGTTTTATTTGATTCGGGTGCCGATACTAGTTTCGTGTCTTTAAAAGTTAGTCAATTACATAATCGTACCCCAACACTTTTGAACACCAAGCACATAGTAGAACTAGCAAGCGGTAAAAGTCTACAGGCCACACACATAGTTTAGGGTTGCAATCTTGTTCTTGCTGATCAGAACTTTTCTATCGACCTCATTCCTATCGTTCTGCGGAATTTCGGGACGAAATTCCAAACCAACGGGGGGATGATGTGACACCCCAAGAAAAACCAGGAAACCACACAACCTAACTAGCTTCCTCAGTAACCACGTGCTAAATTTCTGGACGAAATTTCTATCAAGTTGGGGATGATGTGACAATCCGTAACTTCGAGATAAAAACCCATCTATTTCGTTTTTATAAATCAAATTTTTAAACTTATTTAATCTGGTGAATTAACCAAATCCTTAGCGTGTTGTATCAACCCGAACCGTTTGAACCAACGTGCATGCCTCACTTGTCGATCTAACCCACACGTGTAATCCGAAGCTTATGAGGCCGAACAATAATAATAATAATAGTAATCATAGTTTTGGTTGTATGAAATTGTGTTATGTTTTCTTTTGTTTGTGCATTCATTATTAAACCCAAACCGACCCCCCCCCCCCCCCCCCCCACATGCTACGGCCCAAGTCAGCCCATACTCCCTTCATGCAACCACCGACTTATATTTTTGTTCAGCCATCAAATTTCGTGAATTGTTATATATCGCATAACGATTCACAAGAACCCAAAACCCTACGGCAGCAAGAAGAACCCCCCCCCCCCCCCCCCCCACCGTCGCAACTCTTCCCTTCTCACTCGAGATCCTACGACGAACCGGCCACCACCATCGTCTTCTTCGGCGAGTTCAGTCTTCGCCAAACACCGGTAAGAGCATCCACCTTCCTCTTGTTCGAAATTCTAGTAGAAGACTTGTCACGGTTTCGTTTATGTATAGTTTACTCATGTGATCTTCGTGCTTGATGATACGTAGAACCGCGCCCTGATGTTTATGATATGTGAACTTTTATGCGCATGAAAACTGTTTTAATCCATAAGCGTGATTATATGAATGAATAGGCTACGTGATACTCGTTACAGAAACTGTGATTCATATGCGATGTGAGTATTCGACTAATGTTTGTACCTTTATGACTTCTGAATTGCATAGATTGTCGGAAGTTTGCGTGTTCGGAATCGTGTTAAAATGGATAGAATGTTAATGGGTTATATGCAAACTGTTTTGAATTAGATAAATGCTTGCTGTTTAAGGTGTGATGTGTACAAATTGATTTGTAGATTCTTTGTGATCTAGACTTGTTTAGGGAGTATATGCATGCATATGTAACAGTATGTATGAAGGATATGAAACTATAGCTAGGTGACGACATGTATGAACATGATAATCTGTTGAGAGAAGTTGATGAATTTGTTAATGATTGGGGTTGACTTTCTGTGGTTAATTGGTTTGACACTTGACATATATATATGCTTGATATCTGTTGATGTTCACGCTAATATTAAAGTATATGTGTCAACCTTCATGCATATTTGAATGATCATAATTGAAGAATGATATCTGTTCGTGTTGTGATTAATGATAAAATTATGTGAAAGTAGGATGCCGTGAGTTCCTTTGAATGTACAACTACACATGCCCACGGTACAACCTGGTCATGCGTGTGAGTGATATTGTTAGGATGACATGAATACTTGAATATACATGATTAAAGTTTGGCCATAGGTGTTGTCATTTGTTTATATGATGTTGTGTTTTCATGGAGGGTGCATATATACAAGCCTGGTGTACAAGTCAGCGATGCATGTGAATGTTAGGAAGAAGATAAGTGCAATGTAAATATTTGAAAAGCTGGTGATAGTTGTTTTTGTCTTATTCGGTGATAATAAGGATGGGATGAAATTGTTTTTTTAAATGGGCCGATACTTGTTAACTGGGTCACTAAAACTTTCCTAAATGAAAATATATTAGTTGGGCCGGTTGTGAATGTTATTGGGCTGGGTACAGTTTAAGGGCTAATTGTTTTGGCGGGATTTTTATGTGGGTTCGATACAAGATTTTGGTAACCAAAGTGATTATTAAATGGCGTGATTTATTATTCTTACATGCATGATGATATATGGATTTGTATTGTGAGAATACATATAACCTGAATGCTCGTTATAACGTGTATGATAAATGTGTGCTACTTGCCTATCACATCACAAGTGGAAAATGTATGATGAATAAGTGAATTCTATGTAAACGAAACTAATAATCATTGGAACCATATTAGGGTTTGGGGTGTCCAACGATAATACAAGTAACTAAGTCTAACCGAGCAAACCAAAGGTGAGTTCACACTTTTCACAAGGCATGGGATTCCCAAGGGTTGGGAATGGGTAAAGGATTTAAACTGAAATTGCGTGATATCCTGGTTTGGAACACGTACACACCCTCTGTATTGAAGGGTGACAACATGTGATAAGGAATTGATTTGGAACCTACGTAATCTCCTGGTTTGGGGATTTCGTACACACCCTCTTATTTGAAGGGTGACAACACGGATACTAGACCAAAACTCTCTATCATGAAGTCCCTCATTTTATATCGACTTAATCGCCGGGCCAATGGCGAGCGGGTCATTAGTTAGATAGCGCTATTTAGGTTTGACAAGCCTCACACCGTGCCGCAGAGGACGGGCGTGAACTAATGGATCTGGGCACTAGTCAATGATGATAGACATTGACGTCAGGGCACCAACTTACTTTAGTCAGTGGTCGATATGGTAAACAGGTCTAGTGGTTAACATGGGGAAGCCCCCACCAACTATGGATATGTTTGGGAAACAGGGTAAACTGATTAACTTACAACTTACAAATGAATTCCTGGTTTTTGAAACAATGAACACCAACTGTGAACTCGCTCAACTTTGTTGTTGACTCGTTGTTACATGCCTTGCAGGTCGTTAGGTATCTTTGGAGCTTGCACGAGCAGGAGGAGTCGTTGTGGAGCATGGACGGTTGTGTGCCATGTTACATTTAAACTTATTGAACTTATATTTTGGTTTTACGTTTTATGCTTCCGCTATTTAACTTGAACTTGGTTAACTCATTTTTGAACACCAATTATATTGTGTGGTTGGATTTTATTTATTTTAAATACATTGTTCAATATGATTGGTGGCTTGATCCTGGTCAGTCACGCCTCCATGTGGTGATACTCCGCTAGTGGATTTTGGGGGTGTGACAATCATCACTTATCACCTTTTCAGTTACCACATACCACACAATTTCATTACACATCACATAATTTCATCACACCCATAGATCCACGACACATATAGTCAAAAGCATCGTCATGTATATATATAATATCATCGTCATACAATCGTCAAAATTTGCACATAGACTTACCCCAAAAGGGTCAGTGCTTAAATGTGCGGTCAAAACTGGTCACTCCAGTGACATACATGCATCATACCACAAGACACCAACTACGAGAGTCGAAAATACTACGGATACATCCCTACCTCGACATAGGCATAGCCCAGTGCTTGATAGGATGTACAAAAGGTACATCATCTCTATCTATACTAGAAAGAAAACCATACTAGGAACGCCACATCCCCAACATCAACTCTGCAAAACCTGCTACCAAACCTACAATAGCGCCAGTACATCCATACACTAAAGCTCGAAAATGGTCCTGCTCATGATGGACGTATCCCATACCCTGCTGTAAGGCAATGATCGCCTGCTGCAAGACGCTCAAGTAATCTCCCATAGTCCTCCACTGCTGCTCGTCCTCATCACGTGCCATCCTCAATAACGAAATCTGCTCAAACAGGAACCCCATCAGACTGCTCTTAGTGATGGGAGCAGGCACCTCCTGAGGAGGAACTGGTATGCCCCAAACAGGTGGGGAAGGCTCCCTGAATGGCTGGGAAGGGCCACCATGCTCATAAGTGTGATAAAGGTAAGGGTCCTCCCTAGGTGGGGTAAGAAAACAAGCAGTAAAGTGATGTTGGGTCCCTATGGGTGTGGGTGTCAAGCGAACAGGGGGAATAGGTGGGGTAAAAACAGGCCCAGGGACAGGTACCCTCCGACGAGCCGTCTGTCGGAGGCGGACAAGGGGTACCTCCTGGGAACTAGGTGAGGAGGGGGTATAAGTACTAGGAGTGGAAGGGGTATAAGGGTCGGGGGGAGTCTCGGGTGTAGGTAACCTAGGGGCTACCGGCCCCCACTCCCAATGCTCCGTGGCGGGAGTAAGGCTCCTAGGAATAGGTCCTACTGGGATAACGACATCCGGGGTACGACTATGCTCCGAGGAGCTAGTCAGGTGGTGAGATGGGGAACGGTAGGCGCTCGAGGCCTCCCCTACGCGCCTAGTAGGGGGTCTAGGGGGATAAACAGCACAACAGTACCCGGACTCATCCGGCGAGTAGCCCTGGGGCAACAGAGGCATCTGTGGATCCTCCTCAGGGTCAGTCTCCATATGAGAAGTCGTCTGGCGACTCGAATGACTCGACATAGTACCTGTAAAGGAAAACAACATCTAACACCCCTTCTATCACTGACATAACCGAAAATAAACAATCCACAGAGGTACACATAAGCACGTATTGCACACAACCTTGATTTTTAACTTTAAAAACTTTTCCACAACTGTTAAGTTAGCGTTTACATTCCCGTTCTCTCCTCTCTCTCCGTGACGTTTCCGGAATGCCCAAGTACCAGCAAATAAATCATTATGTTCCGGACCACAAAAATTTAATTGCCTAACAAGGCCATCCCGGTACTAGCCACGCCACTCGGTCTCTAGAGGTTCTCAGGGTAAGGGGTTAACTCAGGATTATAGTCTAGGTTCTCTTAGGGATACCTAATTCGCTATAACCGATGGCTCTGATACCATCTTCTGTCACACCCCGACTCCCAGCGGAAGAAAATCGCGGGGTGCGGCAGACACATGGCACTCCTCATAATTTAAAAACATTACATTACATAAAACAGGAGCATCGGTTACAACGTCTTAGAATTATCACATTACAAACCATATATTAAAAGCGGTACTACAAGCCATTATAGCTTTTATTATGCTACGTCCGCCTACTAGATCCTTCCAAACGCACATGTTCACTCCTGTTTCATTTTACCTGAAATGCATGTTAGTTTTGAAAAGGTCAGCTAAACGTTGCTAGTGAGTTCCACTGGTTTGGTTGTTTCGTTTCAAAATGTATCAACATGTTTAATTGCACATATCGCGGTTCATAGATGAGATTACACGAGGGTCACAATCACAATTGGAATTTCATGAAGTACCTTCAGCGCGCAGGACCGTGTCACACCAGACACCTTCAGCTCGCCGGCCCGTATTAGAATCAACACCTTCAGCTTGCCGGACCGTGTCACAACTGACACCTTCAGTTCGCCGGTCTGTGTTACAATCAGCCGAGGTAGTTCGTGGGTTGGGCAAGTTCACATCATCATAAGTTGGTGCAATTAACACAGTTTGTAACATGCAAATTACTTCAAAACAGTAACACAGTTTGTACATGCACTTCACCCCAGAAAACAGGAAAACAGTTAAAAGTGGGGGAAGTGAAACTCACAGTGTATGTCGTAGTTTCACACAGGATGTAAACAAGCAACAGAGTCAACTTCCAGAATCACGTATGCAAATATGGGCTCACGTCAGTATCTAAGTCGGTAATGGTTATAACTTGGATTTGGTCAGGAGTTTTCATCCCGGATTGAGTCTATAGGACACGGGTATTGTGATGGAGGTCAAGGTAGTATTAGTTTTCAGTTTGGCTTCCGGGCACCAGTTCGCGTGTCAGTCAATGTCAGTAGTTTAACATGTGCGGACAATGGTGCGGGAATACCAATAGTGCCAACATGTTGTTATTTAAGAATGATTAACTTTTCATTAAGGGAGTTTGGGTGTTTGGGGAGTCCAGGTTGCCCAATTTTGAGATTCCGTTTCCACCATCGGGGATTTCCCGAACTGGTATTGGACACACCCCGAGTGTCCAATCCGCCCTGAAATCTCCCGGAAAACTCCCCGTGTTCCAATTATAGTATTTTTCGGGTTGGGTCAGTTCCCAGTTCCGGCAGGTTCGTTACACGGTAAACTGTCGAAATTGATTTAAAATAACCCATTTTTAATCCCAAAAATTCCCATTTTATCTATAATTTGTATAAAATTCTGAAATTTTTAATATAACTCAGTAAAAATCTGTAGAAGATGGGAAAAATTTGTGGGAATTTATTTTGGCATTTCACTTGTCTAAATAAGTTATTTATAAAACCATATTTAACCACATAATTAACATTAATTACCATCATTGATCCAAAAATTCCCAAAACATTTCTGGACATCCCTTATGTTTCCAGAAACATCTCCAAAAATTTTAAGATTTTTCCCACTTCGTTTCGGTGAGTTTCCGGCTATCGAAAATTCTCAAAAACGTGGATTTTTAACCCAAATCAAAACTCCACCAATGGACTCTAAAATTTCCCAGAACATTCCAAATATATTCCTTAGTGTCTCTGTAAAATTTGGTGATTTATTGAATCCGTTTGGTATTTTTTTCAAGAATTCCTTTTTTTAAAACAGTCAAAAATTCACAAAAAATCGTAAAAATTTCCAAAAATTATAAAGTTCTACGTGGAACTTCCCGACACTACCCTTCATCACCACACCAAATTTCAGCTCAATCCAAGTACCACGGACCAAGTTATAGCCAAAACAAAATTCTACCTATTCTAGTTTCAGTTTTCGGATGTTATACCTTGCGCAAGCTTCGATTCCAAGCGTTTCTTGTGAGTCCAGAAGTATGTGTGGGCTATATTCAGTACCTACACATCAAGTACAATCCAAATATGCTAGAACTTAGATCAATCAAGCTTTGATTCATTGTTTTTCGGTTAATCAAATAGTTAGGCGATTTTTGTCGAATAAGTGTTGATTAGGGTATCAAACCCCAAAGATTTATAACCATGGCTGCCATATAACACCAGGGTATTCATATGGTGTTCATATTCAGCCCATAAACTTGTTTAAAACTCCAAATTTCATGGATTAAAATGGGTTTTCATGACCTAAATCAAGGTTAATCAAGAAACCATGCTTAAACACTTAAAAATTTGAGTTAATACCTTTGATTTGTTGAAGTTTATGGTGAAATCAGCTGAGAAAAGTGAAGGGGAAGCAGAATTCTTAGTGATTTTTGAGTGAAAATAAAACAAAAAAAAAATAAAAACATAGATATATACATGGGGGGTGGCGGTTTGGGTGGGCCCCCCTAGGGCCACCTCGTGCCTCGTAAAACGTGATAAAAGATGATGTTTATCCTCCGTTGAGTGTTTAGGTTCGTGTACGGGTCCCAAGCGCGTTCTTGATTTGCGTGACAGACTCCGTTTCGCGCGTAATTAGTGTCAAAAGACTCGGTTTTAAAAATCATGCATAACCGTCTTGAAATCCGAACCAAGTTACGTTTTAATCATAAAAGACTCGTATTAGGGTGGTTTAAATGTTTTTAAGCTTGATAGATTGTTCCCTGCACGTTTGATTGCCTTATGTTATGCCTAAAACGAAATTGTTTCCCTAACCGGGAAGCTGCTTCGTTTTGCGTGCCCAATCTCAGATTGGCTTCAAACCTTATGTCACAGTCTAAGGCACAAAACAAAGTTGTTCCTGGAACTCAAAATCTTAAATGATGCTACCGATAACCTAATAATCAATGTCAAAGGTTTAGTGCGAAATTAAGCATATAATTTTGGATTCTTCTGAGACATAACAGATAGAAGTTAATCAAGCATATAAGTCACAGATGTTTTTAGGGTTTTCGCGAAATTAAAGTGTTAAGTGTGCTTTATAGTTTTGGACCGTTTAGGGTGTACCTGGTTTCATCGTGGGTGTCACACCGACTCTTTTGAAAACATTTATAAAAATTGATTTAAATGCACAAGGCACAAACATTATTTTATAACTTGGGATAATTATATAGAATAATCTTGTATACAGTTTTACATGTTTGTCGTACGTTCAGGGCCCGAGATAGAAGCCGAGACAAGATTAATAGACACACCACTAATATAAACCCACAAGAAGTTATCCTCACGAGTTGGTATATCATTTTACATACGCAACTGTCAGGTGTATGCCTACACCTCGTGCTTAAGTCGTGGCCATTTTCAAATGAAACGAGCCGAGGATATCCAGGACACGATCATATTACCCCCCAAATGCTTTGTATCAAACAAAACAGATTAAAACGGGTTATGTCAATGATTTAACCACTAATCGATTAAATATTCTATACCCGACCAAGCGATAATAATTTACCGTATCCCAAGCCCGTATGTGGAAAATAAGTTAAAAGAATTTACCTGAGCTTAGAAATGTAAATTATACTCAACCATATATTCTACTCAACAAGTGTAGGTAGCTTTTACCGAGCTCCTAATCTGGAACGAAGGTTATATTAACCTATTAGATTACTAACGGGTCTTATTTAAGTTATAAACATAGACCGGTTAGTTTAAAGAAAGGTTTACGGTATGAAACGCGAGATTAAGCTATGACCGGATTGGAATGTGATTTAGACCCAACAAGTATGAAGACTTGTATAAAATGGGTAAACTAAATACATTCTGGATTTTGAAGTAAAAATGATAAGGTTTGACCCGTTTCGGCTAATTTATGCAAACTAGTTACATAAACCGCACCGAACGCGTATATGCATAACGGGTAACCGGATGAGTTATGTACAAGTTCCATAAGTCATTATGCTTTAAATATGGTATGATATCAGTAGGATATCAATAATTATGCCCCAAAAGAATTTAAAACCAAATTAAGTCCCGTAAGGGTATTTTGGTCATTTTAAAATTTATAAAAAAGGTTTAATAGTAAACTGAGGTTCTGGTCTAAAACATTCAGTAAAAATATTTATTTTATCATGTTACATCAGTAAGATATCATACATATGTGAGGTTTACCATTTAAAGCCAAACTATGCACCGTAGGGGCATTTTGGTCATTTCACATATGCTTTTAAGGTCAAATTTGGAAGTCTGAGTTCAAGACTTATACTTACTGTTAAAGTATTAAAATTTATTTTTAAAATCAATAGGTAACAAGTCTTAGGTGTTAAATATGGTTTTAAATCATACTATGCACCTAATTATCGTAAAAGTCGGGAATTGGCGATATTTGAGATGTTTATGAAATTCTGAGATTTTGATCTGCCTTTAATGTTTAAAATATTTTATTTAACATATAACATCAGTAGGAAAAGGTTTGGTATGCAAATCATATGTTAAACTCATTTTATCAACAAAAAAGGTATTATCGTCATTTATCGAATTATACTAGAACTCAATGATATGGTCAGCTTATAATCTGAACAAAAATTCCAAAAATCCCTAAAACTAATATCAAAACAGTAGGTAATGAGTTTGGTGTCAAAATTTGGGTTTAAACATGATTTATGCTGAAAATCGTAATTTAATTAATAAAAAGTTAAGTTTTACGATATTGTGCATAACTTTAGTTTGAGACCAGAAACTGATGTCAAATTTATTTGACATGCTTATATATCAGTAACAAAGGTATTTGTACACTCATATATCCAAAAATTTCGTTTTTACATTATAAGGGCATAATAGTCAAATTTAAGCATATTAACGGAGTCATGCAAATAACTCAGATTTCTATGGGACCATGTAGTATAACCTCAGAGGGTTATACTAACATATAATATGGTCACAAAGGAACCCTAAGACATAACTAAACTAAGCTAATTTGGGTCAGAACTGAAAGTCAAGCAAAAGTCAACTTTTGCGACTTTCGGTTGCGAACCGAGCCTAAACTCAGAATTGTCGGGTTGAACATGTCTAAACATGTTCTTATATTATTTACCAAGTTATTAAAGTGATAAAACGTATTTTATAGTTTCTACATTATTAGTTATGAATTCTTTTATAAAAACTGACTCGTTTGACTTTTCTGTTCATTACTTTGACCCGACAATTGACTAAGTAAATGTTATAATTAGGAGGTGCCCTTTTGAGGGATTATCACCTACTTAATTACCAACACATAGCCACTTTCAATTCGAATAATGGCTGGACCGTTAATGATTAAATTAAAAGTCAAAGCAGAATTACGCTATCTTTGACTTTCGGTCCTTAAACTAATAAAACCTGAACTACAGGAGCCAAGAACACTTACAAAGGTCCTTAGCACGAAGATTAAACTTGAGAGAGCTTCCTTAATGATCAGGATGCTCCAGAGAATGCTCCAAAGCTTGAGCAATTAAGAATGTGAGAAAATTTGAAGTGTGCAAGTGATGAGGCTGCCCAAAAAGCTCTATTTATAGTGAATGTGAGCATCTCCAGATCATCCCAGGTGTTATTTGATGTTTCCATATGAGTACAAGTGTCTATAGTGGTATTAGAAACCATCAAAGAGTCCCTTGTTTCGAGTTATGAGAGTATAAAGCTGAATTGGGGAAGAAACATGCAGAACCTGCACCTGTGCATGCATTCTGTCAATATTAGGCCGTCGTGTCGCGCGACGGGACGCGACGGCACACTAGGTATGAGGTCGCGCAGCGCGACCATGATGGGGACCAGCTTTTTAAGTTTCAAACTAGGCAAGAATGGCCCCTGAACCTTTTAAAACATAATAAATTCTATTTTAAGCACTTTTAACCCATAAAGTAAGAATGTGGATGATCCTTAGGATATAATCAAACATCGATAGGTCCGGTTTCGTTAAACGATAACCGAAAACACTAGTTTTACCTTGTTGATGCTTTTAATCCTTCATTCATAACAGTTAGCGTATTTAATACCAAACGATGTCGAAACCTCGTGAAATTATCGTCACTTATACTTGAAAGTATAATCACTCGTTACAAAGCCCCGGGTTCGTTAAAAGGTCACTCGGAGGTAGTAATTTAACATGTTGACACGTTTAACCCCCGTGTCTTGTAAACTTTCACTTTCTTTCACAAACGGCTTCAAGCGTTCCATAATTTATTCGTTTAAGAGTACAAACATCGTGTAAGGTTATTGGAAGGCATAGTTTTCATATGTTGACACTTTGGCCCTTCCACAAACATCTTTTCTTTGTTTGTCAACTTTAGTCCCTCGAAATCCATTCATTACACATTTAGATTTTATGACACGTGTCATTGCTATACTGGACATGATTTTGCGAGGTGTTACAAGATGACACTTTGAAAGCAAATGAAGTTAAAGAAAAGATTGTGGATGATGAATGGTGGGAAAATGTATCATATATTCTTAGTTTTACTGGACCTATATATGAGATGATTAGAGTTTGTGACACCGACAAGCCATGTTTACACTTGGTGTATGAGATGTGGGATTCGATGATTGAGAAAGTGAAGATCGAGATCTACAAGAAAGAAAAACGCCAAGCACATGAATTAAGTGTCTTTTATGATGTCGTACGTGATATTTTACAAGCTTGATGGACGAATAATAACACTCCTGTTAGGATCGGAGGCTCTCATGATTGTGCTTGTTTGTATAATTTGAACAAATCAAATAGAAATGAATAGAGTTCAAGTGCAGCGGAAATGATCACAAACTTGTAAACACAATCAAGGAAGAAAATAGTTTAGATAAACAAATGCTTTTCATCAGTCAAAAGGTTACAAAGCAAATCAAAAGATTACAAGCATGCTTACAAACTAAACTCTCCCTCAGCCTGATACTTCAATGGTTGGTTGCACAAGATGAAAGGATTGAATTGAGGAGAAGAACTCACTCAAAATGATCAAATGTAATAGTACAGGGTACTGTTTCATTTATAGACAAACCAAACCACTGAGGCATCTCAGCTGATGTCACCATGAAAGTGACGTCTAACAAACTAACAACCTATAACCCTTGTTCCTATACAGACACTGCTAATCTTAACCACTGACTATATATAAAACAGATGACACACTGAACTACTGCTTTCTCCTTTCATCAGTGCTTTCCTCAAGGTTGATCAGTCCTTGGGTGGGCAGTGCTTGAGTCTTCAACAGCTCTTAGAGAACAACAGTTGATAGGACAACAATGTTTAAACTTCAACAGTCTTTAAGGTCTTCATCAGTTGTTAAGGGCAGTGGCTGTTGTATACGATCAGTGGATAGAGGAAATTTGATGTTTCAAATCACTTTCAAGGGGAAAGTTCTAGTGTAAACAGCTGCTTATTGTGAATCCACTGTCGTGATCCAGTTTTAGCTGTTATTATCTGTTCCTCTGGTAGGGTTTAATCCCAACAATCTCCCCCTGGAACAGATAATGCCAAAACCCTTCATTATTCTGGATTTTTATTCCTCATCAGAAGTTCCTTAGCTTGTCTTTTAAATTCTATTTCAAAGTCTCTGGAACTTAGGTCATCCTCATCCCTGCAAAGTGAAAGTTCAAGGAGATCCTGCAAATCTTCAACACCAAGACCTAGTGCTTCTTTCATTAATATGTACTTCACTTCACCATTGGATCTGACCAGGGTCAATACGTGGGTCTTTTGATCAGACATCCACTTTAATACTTTTAAACCCAATGGGTTTCTTGGGAGAGATTTATTTTCAGATGAGTTTAGAGAAATTGGTCTTGAGAAAAGTTTGGTGATGCAGGTTTGGTTAATACCTTTTTAATCATGTATGTTGAAGTGTTTGGTGATGCAGGTTTGGTTAATACCTTTTTAAAAAGGTTTTGAAGTTTCACTGAGCTATCTTCTTTTAGATCCATATTCTTGATGACATCTGTGAAGTACTCAACTTCCTTTTCTTTTTCTTCTTCACTGGTCAACAGTTTTCCTTTCTCTTGGTTTATCACAAGGCTCGGGTTAACTGTTGATGTGATCAGTGTTTTAAGAGCGTCAAGCTGCTGTTCTAGCTTTTTGTAGTTAGGCCTTTTTGAAGTGTCTGGGACTGTTATCCTTCTTTTCTTCAGCCTTTCATAAGCTTCGTCGGTATACTGCTTTGTCCATTTTGCTATGGCTTCAGCAGTATCCACCCTAGCATCTATCAGCTCCTCCTTCTTTCTTTTATATTCAGATGTTAGGTCAGCAATGAGCTTTTTGTATTTGCTCCAATTTGGAGCTGTCTTCTTCCTTTTTGGATCATTTTTAATCTTTTCAATTCTGTTTGCCTCATGCTTTAAAGCAACTATTGGCCATTCTTCAAATTGTTTTTCTTCAGCTGGATAGAATTTCTCCTTCATTATGTATGAGAGATATTCTTTTCTTATTTCTTTTCGTTGATCTGCCTTTTCTTTGTTCAGATCTTGTTCATAGTCTTCCATCAGCTTGACTTTAGTAAGCAAGAATTCCAATTTTTCAGAGATGGCTTCTTCACTTTGACCTTCACATTCAACTTTTGCTCTTATCTTAGCCTGCCTTGCTTTGAGCTTAAGATATTCATCCATATTTTCTGGGACTACAAAGCCTATGAGAGAGGGGAATCTTCTTGTTGAAGGATCATCATTTGTGTAGAATTGTCTCATCTCATTTTTTACAGCTTCCAGTTCCAGTGGATATCTTGCAGCATTAGGATCATATTTGTCTTCATCTGCCTGAGTTATTTTTTCTTTTTCTGGCATACAGCTTTGTAGGAGAAGGAGGTTTTGATTGTGATGTAGGCATGTTGAGAAGAGTAGTGGATGATTGACTAACAGCTATTGAAATAACTGGTGTTTCAACCTCTGTTGTCATTACAACTACTGATGTGTCAGTAGATGTCTTCTGCTTTTGAGCAGGGTTTGAAGGTTGTGAAGTTGTTTTTGATGGTGGTGGTGATGAAGAATCATCAGGTATGAAGATCCTTCTCCTTTTTATTGTAGGAGAGGCTGATGATGTCTTGAGTGGATTAGTGGTGGTGGTTTGAAAGGTGGAAAGTGTCTGACTAACATTTTTTGAAACAACTGGTGTTTCAACCACTGTTGTCATTACAACAGATGTTGTAACATCTGTTGTCTTCTGCTTTATAGCAGGAGGTAATGGTATTGATGTTGGTGGTGGTAAGGCAGTGGTTTTGGTGTGTGTCGATGAGATGGCAGCTGTTTGGCTAACAGTTTTTGAAACCACTGTTGTATCAGCTGTTTGGATGGAAGTATGAGATTTTGTGGTTTGAGGTTTGGAACCTTTTGGAAGTGATTTAGATGTCTGTTTTTCTTGTTCTGGTTCAATATACAGGCCATCTTCTATTCCCTTCTTTTTCAACTTGATTTTCTCCCCCTTTTTGGCATTATCTGGAAGGGGGTTATCCATGAAGAGGATAGTGGAAGGAACTTTTCCAGTGGTGCTTTGAATATGAGCCTTGATAGCTTTGATGTCTGCTTGAGTATCTTTAAATCTTGACTCCACCATGTTTGTCAGCATTTGTACATGTATTGCATGTTGCTGGTCAGCCATTTGTTTTTGCTTTTCAAGCAAGGGTTGAAATACATTCCATAGCTCATTTGCAGCAGGTGCGGGTTGTGTAGGTGCTTGAGCTGGAACAGCAGTGGACTGTGCTTTTTGAGCTTTTAACAGCTGTTGCACCATATCCTTTATTTCAGCAACTGATGTTTCAAGTTTTTCAACTCTGCCCGTCAATTCCTGATATTTTAAATCATCACCCATGTTAATGGGATCATCTGATTCCCCACCAGCAGTGGTTGTATCAATGTGTGACTTAGGAACTGAGTCCCAAAAATCACCCATTGATGCCCCTTGTTCTTGGTACTGGGGACTTCTTTCTTCAGCACTTGATAACCTTGTTATTTTACCAGTGGTCAAAACAAACTCACTAGTGGTTACCAGAGGTGCTATGGAAGAAATTGCCTTCAAGGGAGTCTTACTAATGAAACAACTGTCCAACTGAAGATCTGTTGATCCATCACTTGTAGTTGCTGCTCCACTTGAACTACCACCAAGAGTTACTTGTAACTCAAGGGGTGTAACCTCCTCATTTGTTGCTGGGATAGTAGGGGTAGTAGCATCAGACCCAATCACTTGTGGGAGTATACTCTCAGTGATAGGTGAGAGAGAGGAACTGGTTTGTGTCTGAGCTATAGCAACTGCATGCAACAAGGGTATTATGGATTGTGGTAATATGATTGGTGAGGGTATGGGTGTTGAAAGAGACATGTCCTTGGGATTAGGATTGAGGAAGATGGATCCGATTGGGTCCAGAGCTTCATATTGTGGGGTCCCTGTGCTTACAACCTGATCCTTTTGTGAGGATACAGGAGGAGTTTGAGGCAATGGTGGAGATCTTTCTACCAACTGCTGTGAGGAAGTAGCAGCAGTGGTTTGTGGTGACATTTGTTTTGTCACTGGCAGTTGCTCTGGGATCTCATCTTCCAGAGTTGCCTTTGTTTTAGGTTTGGTGGGTTTTCTGGATGTTTTCATTTTGGTCTTTTTGGTAATGGCAGGTGTGGGTTTCAAAGCAGTGGTAGTGCTGCTATGATCACCTGGAGCAGTGGGCTCAGCAGAAGATATCTGAGGAGCAGTGGTAACTGCTAAATTCTGCTCAGACACCTCTGCTTTTGTTTTTATTGGTGCCATCATTCTAGAAAATGTTTCAGTTGTTAACCCTTTTATTTGAAAATAAACACCCTGTTTGAGCAAATTTTCATTTTCTTTTCCAAATTTTTGTTTAAAATAGTAGCTTAAAAATCTTGGAAAAGGTAAAAATGCTTTGCTATCAACGTTTTTCACCAAATCATCAAAGATTTCCTGAGAATAGTTAAAAATTTTATTGTTTAAAATAGCATAACCCAGGCACTTAATCTTTGAAGGTATTTCGTTAAAAGCAGTTGTTTTATTCGAGACACACATCAAAAGAGTGTGAAATAAAAACCTAGGTGCAGAAGGAAAGAAACCTTTTTGTAAGGTATCTCTTTTTGGTTGCTCTGCGTATCCCCTTTTTAAGAAATCAGTTTTCAACTCGGTTTTATCGAAGGAAGTTTTACCTTTCTGATCATCGAGTTTAAAGACTTCTGAGATGGATTGAGGAGTAATTTGAATCGCTTTACCCTGTATGGATGAGTTGATGGCTACTACTTTATCGTCTTGTTTTTCAAGCGTAGCATTTTTCCAAAACTCTCTCTGGGTTTGCAGGTAAATGTGAGCATCTGCTGTTAACAAAGTTTTGTACTTTGATTCAGATAAGGTGTCGATGATGGAATCGAAGGTGTGGTTGTTTGTGGGTTTTGTGAGTATACCCAAATAGTTGTGAGGCGATTTGTATGGTATCTCAATGGATTCAGCGGCCGTTTGATCGACCTCTTTGGAAGATGATGGTGATTTTGGTTTTGATTTTGATTTTGATTCTGATTTCGTCATTTTGAAAAGAAGAAGAAGAACAGAGAATGATTTGGGATGGAGGGTTGAAAACTGCTTTGAGAAGAGAATTTTAGAATTCAATTCGACAGTGTAAAACCCTGTTTGGGGGTTTTGATCAGGGTTTTATTAAGAAAAAAATGAGTGCTGATGTGGCAGCGGTTACAAAGATCTGAGGGCTAAAAACTGACCACGTGCCAACCTCTGACGAAGTGGATGAAGAGTGGAGGACAGTTGTTTTGAGAGCCACTGATGTACCAAGCATCAGTAGTTACAACGGTAATAATGTGATAACAGTGGATGATTCTTTACTATCAGTGGATAGCATATCAGTGGATAAGACACTGGTTTTGAACATCAGTGCTTGCCAAAAAAAATGAAGGATCAGTGGCTGACTTTCAGCAGTGGACAATATTTAGGAAACGGATGTTTGAGCAAAACAGTGGTTAAGGGTAAGGTAATGGTAATGATTTGAAAGACTAGTATGTCAGCAACTGTTTTGAGAATTTTCAATGAAGGTTTTGCCACATGTCATTTACATATTTTGAAGCTTTTACAACTCCCTGAAAGTGGTTTAGTACCCCAGATGATGTAAACTTTTTACCAAGGCTACTCATTCTTGCTATAAAATTTAAATTAAAACAAGAGTACCCCAGTATTTCAAAGTCTTTTAGCAATCAATCTTTGATCAGTTTTAAGACAAACTTGAGTTAGATATGACCTTGATACTTGTACCAATTTCCTTTTGATCTGTTTTGAGGATAATATAACCAAAAAAAATAAAGGTTATACATCCTGACAGGATATTGAAACTTTTACTATCAAAAACCAGTAAAAGTTCAAAATATATTATTCTTAAAAAATGAAGAATGATATATCCTGCCTTATTCGAGAGAATCCTTTTACAGAAAAATAAGTAAATGATTTTCTGAAAACAACATCAAAAAGAATCTGGTATAATTTTCCACTGAAACTCCTAATCATATCAATCTCAAGCTTATGAAAATGGTCAGTGGTTTGACAACAGTGGTATGAAATTTTAAATACATTTTGACCACTGTTTGGTACCATTCTCTTGTTGATTGATTTACAACAGAAAAATGAGGACACAAGATCACATGAGTTTTCGAAAACCCTGGTGTAGATTTTGTTACCATGTGATGATTCTGAAAATTTGTCTAGTCCTTTTGAAAGTTTATTCTCTGCGAATACTATTGTTACCTGAACCTTTTCCTGAACCAATGAATGCACACAGTTGCTTAATGACCATTGTTACCCCACCTTTTGACTCTTAAGCGTTTTATATTTATACTCTTTTCTTTTGACTTCAAAAGTTTTGAGATAAACACACTTTTGAGTTTTTTATGATTATCTTCTTCCCTTTTTACCCTTCCCATTCATAAGTACTGAAATACTCAATGGGGGGCATTATTGAAGGAATACTTATTCCAAAATCATTTTGCAGTAATGTTTGAGAGATTTGGTCATTTATACACATGCTCATACCAAATTTCACATCACCTATGATCTGGACATTTTTTACTCCTGATTTTCTTAATGTAATTTTAACTAGGTTGGTTTGTTCCTTTTGAGGATCTCAACCTGTTTTTCAACCCATAAGATCAAGTGACTAAAGTTTTAATTTCCCTCTTTTTCGTTAGCAAAGACACCAATGTTTTTATGAACATAGGTTTTTGTTAATCCGAGGTTCATACTTTAGCATTTAATATAATGAAAACATCACAAATTTCATAACAACAGTTGAAATCAATTTTGAAAAGAAGAAATAATACCATAGTTTAACAGACATGTTTTCAGATCTGAAAACTATGAGTGACTTGTGTATGACATCACTTGTTATGTGAAATTTGTGTGTCTTATGACATCTTGGTTGTTTTACAGAGTGTTTAGAATAACAGTTTTGAACTAATTATTCGTTACTCTGTTTTTTCAACTGAATACAACCAACCTTAGTATCAATGAATTTTTGAGCTGAACTGTTATGTCAAATTGATTGTTAGATCGAATTTGACTGTCCGAGCTCTGATACCAATTGTTAGGATCGGAGGCTCTCATGATTGTGCTTGTTTGTATAATTTGAACAAATCAAATAGAAATGAATAGAGTTCAAGTGCAGCGGAAATGATCACTAACTTGTAAACACAATCAAGGAAGAAAATAGTTTAGATAAACAAATGCTTTTCATCAGTCAAAAGGTTACAAAGCAAATCAAAAGATTACAAGCATGCTTACAAACTAAACTCCCCCTCAGCCTGATACTTCAATGGTTGGTTGCACAAGATGAAAGGATTGAATTGAGGAGAAGAACTCACTCAAAATGATCAAATGTAACAGTACAGGGTACTGTTCCATTTATAGACAAACCAAACCGTTGAGGAATCTCAGCTGACGTCACCATGAAAGTGACGTCTAACAAACTAACAACCTATAACCCCTGTTCCTATACAGACACTGCTAATCTTAACCACTGACTATATATAAAACAGATGACACACTAAACTACTGCTTTCTCCTTTCATCAGTGCTTTCCTCAAGGTTGATCAGTCCTTGGGTGGGCAGTGCTTGAGTCTTCAACAGCGCTTAGAGAACAACAGTTGATAGGACAACAGTGTTTAAACTTCAACAGTCTTTAAGGTCTTCATCAGTTGTTAAGGGCAGTGGCTGTTGTATACGATCAGTGGATAGAGGACATTTGATGTTTCAAATCACTTTCAAGGGGAAAGTTCTAGTGTAAACAGCTGCTTATTATGAATCCACTGTCGTGATCCGGTTTGGCTTTTATTATCTGTTCCTCTGGTAGGGTTTAATCCCAACAACTCCCCTACATTGTTTAGCTCACACTTTAAATCCAAGGTATATGCTTTTAAACTATATGCTTGATTTCTATTATGTACATATGTTTTGACTTTTGAATGTTGTAGATATTATAGTGATGCATGGTTACATGAGGATTCTGAAAGAGTTGCTCCACATAGGGATGGTGACGTTTCACAAGAAAGGCGGAAATGTTTTCCAAGGTTTTTTTCCTAATGGTGATGAGCATACGAGAGTACTTGATGAGTATACAATGTTTTCAATGAAGAGTGGTCCTTTTACGGATTTAACAAGCATTGAACAGATGGCTACTATGGGACCCAAGAATTGGTGGGTTAACTTTGATGCTCAAACTCCTTTTCTCCAGACTTTGGCTTTTAAATTACTTGGATGGAATCTATTGTGATGATAAAAGATATTCTATCTCCCGGTTATCCATCCATCCCCAAAAGATGCCTCTGTTGAGATTTGAAGTATAGATCCGATGATTCAGTTCTTGATCTACAAGGTATAATAGTAATATTTGACCAAGTGATGGTATTAATTCAAAGTTGGAATTTGCTGTTGACTAAAAGTATACGTACGTGGACGTAATTTATTCTATTCAATAAATTAGTAGTATAAATATCCAAGTATCAGGAGTTCAGTTTTATCTTTCTTTGGAATCGTTCAAATACATAAATCAAAGAGTCGAATCTGCAAGTTTCTGAGATCAAATTAAAAATAGGATTAGGAGTCTTCAATTAATTTCAGTGCTCGTGTAATTTGTATGTGCTTGGCTACCACAAATGAATACTTCAAATAGAAATGGATTGTAGTTTGATCATTGCACACATTTATACCACTTAGACACTGACGGTGTTAGGCTACTCAAGTCTTAATTGTACTGTTGAATAATAGAACCGATTTGCAAAACACTGAACCGATTTGCATAAATCAAACCATATGAGCACTTGGATAATCTCTAAGAATCGTGTGGTTACTATCAGAAAGAAAGAACGAACCATGGTACAATCAAAACATTCCAACGGATTAGACTTTGAGTAACAAGAACGAATTTGATTTGTATTGAGAAGATGATACCATACCCATACATGCGTTTGTGTAATCTCGCCACCGTCATATTACATTTTGGTCGACCAAAACTGTTTTTTGCCATCGGTTTCTTTCCTTTTTTTTAATTAAAAAAACCCAAAAATCAGGTTGTTTTTCAACCGTGCGATATAATCCATCGCCTCATATATTTAAGTTCGTATACTTCAATCTGATCTCAATTAATAATGAGGCCCAATAGGTATAATCATAACCAAATAAATTAGCATGGCCCAATTAGTGTTGGTCAGAACCACTTACGAACACCAACACAATGATAAACACAAACAATCAAATGAGTAACTATATGGAATGTGAAAGTATAAGTGATTCTGATGATTACAATTGAAATAAACAAACCTTATTTATACTAAACGAATGTCTCTTCATGAACGGTTGTGTCTCTTGATCTTGTGGATTAGATTGAATATGAAGAGGTGTGTCTCCTGTGAAAAGTCACGTCCCTTTGTCTTTGTGTTGATGCTTGCGATCACGAACTGAAGGCGTCCTTTCATTTAGTGTAGGTTACAATCTTTCCTTTTGTCGCATCTAGTCCTTGTACTTCATAACTATCTAATTACATAACTAAACTATCTAATAACTAATTACTAAACAACCCTCGTACTTTAGGATGCGAGGGATTAGAACTTCATTCACCCCCTAATCACGAACATCCTTGTGTTGTTGTAGGTCTTGAACTTGCTTGACTTGCAGTAGCATTGGTTCTTCTTCCAACGCAAGATAAGCCTCTTCGTCCTTCTCTTTTTCCTTATCTTTTCGCTTACTACACTCGTATGCAAAGTGACCGAATTCACCGCTTTCGTAACACTTGAACTCGCTCTTGTCTTTATTTCCTCGATCCATATTTCGTCCACGTCCTCTTCCTCCTCTAAACGAACTTCGTCCACGTCCTCTACCTTGACTTTGATCGCCATGTCTTTTTCCATAATGCCAATTCCCGGAAGAATTGTTTGAACTTGCTATTAAGAGATTATTGTTCTCCGGTTCGTTTTGGCTCTTGAGGCGTTCTTCAAATGCTTCTTCAAACGTCATTTTATCTATTTCTGAATACTACTCGATTGATGCCACAATCGGTAGATACTTCTTCGGAACAGAGATAAGTAATTTCCTTACAATCTTCTTATCTTTAATGGTGGTACCGAGGCTTTTAAACTTGGATTTTATACCACCCAACTTGCTTGCGAAACTACTTATTGTTTCGTTTTCTCCCATCTTTAAGGCTTCTAATTCACTTCTCAAAGTTTGCAGACGCGCTTTCTGAACCATATCGGCTCTAAGATATCAAACTTTGAGTGCATCCCAAACTTCCTTTGCACTTTCATATTACGCAACTTGCATTAGAATATCTCCCGGTAACGTTTGGAAGATCATTGCATCCATTGTATGCGCCTTTTTCTCATCTACCCTTTCCTTTGAAACAACCGTATCCCAAAGACTATATGCCTTCAAGATCGTTTCATTCAGAATTGCCCACTGAGTGTAATTCGATTCAGTCAACTTTGGGCATTGAAGGGATATATTTCCTTGCTTGCGGGATTGACGCTGATGTGCTTTCTTTGTCGTCTTTTCCTGACATACTTCCTTTCTGGTTTGCGTTCTTAACTTCAATCTTTTCTTTTTCTTACACCACACAGGTTTTTTAAGTTGCTCGTACCACACAGGTTTTTGATTGCCACACAGGTCTTTTTTGTCACACAGGTCTTTCTTTGTTGCTTTGCCACACAGGTCTTGTCACTACGAAGGTTCTTGCACCATGAAGGATTATCCCCCACGAAGGTCTTGCACCACGAAGGTTAACTTTCACCACAAAGGATTTGTACTACACAGGATTTCTCGAATTTCTAACTTGCTATTCGTTTTGAATTGCTTTTTTTTCTAAAACATACTTTATGTTCCTTTTGAAAAACAGATTTGTTTTTGAATTCCAAAAAAAATGGCAAAATCGATTCTTACTTATTTGATTTAATAGAAAATTTCGATTCTTCCTGATTTGATTTGAGATCTGAATTTCAAAAGAATTCAAACAAACGAAATCTTTTATTGCAGCCAATCAATTAATCAAACTGCAATTCAATTTTGAAATGAATATAAAACCTAAAAAAAGTAAATTCGAGAGAACCTGGTTATGATGTTCCAATCGATTTCTTGTTCTTCTTCCCAGATTTGAAACATGTGCTCTAATACCACTGTTGGTCAGAACCCCTTATGAACACGAACACAATGATAAACACAAACAATCAATGAATAACTATATGAAATGTGAAAGTATAAGTGATTCTGATGATTACAATTGAAATAAACAAACCCTATTTATACTAAACGAACAGGTGTGATGAATGGACATGTCTCTTCATGAACGGTTATGTCTCTTGATCTTGTGGATGAGATTGAATATGAAGAGGTGTGTCTCCTGTGAAAAGTTGTGTTCCTTTGTCTCTGTGTTGATGCCTGCGATCGCGAAATGATGTGTCTCTAGGAAAGGCATCCTTTCATTTAGTGTAGGTTACAATCTTTCCTTTTGTCGCATCTAGTCCTTGTACTTCATAACTACCTAATTACATAACTAAACTATCTAATAACTAATTACTAAACAACCCTCATACTTTAGGATGTGAGGGATTAGAACTTCAATTAGTTTATAACTTAAAATGTTAATCAATCCATTGGGCACAAATTATATATTTATTAGATTTTTAATAAAATGTTAATCAATCTATTGGGCACAAATTATATATTTATTAGATTTTTAAAACAAAAGAACGATACCCAATCTTCTTAAATTAAATCAAGCCTACACTCCCGCATCTCCTATCTGGTTTAATTTTGACAAGACCGATTTAAATTTAGTCGACAAATTAATCCAATAACACTAAAGCTACCAACATGTACGTAATAGTAACTTCCTAACTGTCTAACACTTTAGACACTAATAACCCACTTCCAGGTCACATGTAATATGCCCTGTTTGTCACTTTTAATAAAGATTGTATTCTTCAGTTTCAATCATATCCCACTTCCACTGAAAAATTAAGTTTGGTTCAAACTAGATATATAAAGTTTTGTATGATGAGTATAACTAAGGATGCATTGACAAGACGGAATTCAACATTTCATTTTTTGCATCAAATAGGCTTATGGGAATGAAGGTGGTCAATTCCAATGGATCATGGCTATATCAATATATGTTCTCATCGTGTGAGGTTCAATGAGAAAAAAAAAAAGTGGGGAAATAAGAAATCATGTAAAAACACCTATAAAAAGTTATTTTTACATGTAAAAATTTAATTTTTTACCTAATTTTTTCCGAGCTTTTGTATATAAACTATTGGAAATATAAACTTAATTCTATGTTTAGATGTAATTATATATTAGTGCATATCGTATACTTGTATATGTGACAAATTTTATGTATTAGTTTAGTATTTTAGGATTAGTTATGTATGACGGAACGGTAGGTATCAAGACAAAGCCATTTAAAACGGTTTTTGGCGCCAACCCTCAAATAACCGTGAACAAAACTGTCATGAACATATGTATATATATTTCATGTTGGATCTTGTTCAAACTACGTAGAAGGATATCAATAGTTATTGTTTATTGTTTTTTTTTTTTTTGGAAAGTGAACTTCATTAAAACGAAACGCCAAACCTCAAACAGAGGCGGCCACAACACAAACCTTACATAATTACAAATTTACACCAATTACCCAAAGAGACAATCGTTTTTTTTGTATCTATTCTTAAACCACAAAAACCCCACTGCCTTCACTTCACTAATTATCTCTTCAATCTTGACTTGCTTGTTCTCGAACTTGGCTTTGTTTCTCGCCCTCCTTTATTCTTTATTGTTGTTATCCTTTATTCAATTGTGCATTCAAGAGAGTTAGAGAGATTTGTGTTCGATTTCCGACATAAACACATGTAGAAGGCTTTTTTTTGAAAACCTTTTTTACAAAAATTAATTTTCTATTTGAACGGCTTCTACATATGTTTATATGTAAAAGCTCGGATTATGAAAAAAAAATCTCTATGTAAAATGATTTTTATATGTAAAACTAGTGCTTCTCCGGTTTCTCATTTTTTTTGTGATTCCCCAATGAATTCACCCTCACATCAGTAACATGCTTTCAGAATCACACCTCTTTTAAGGTAGACCAAAATAAAAAAAATACACACCATCCACAAAAATAATAAATGAAGTATAACATTTTGTAACGTGGAATCCCTAAATTTGTAAAGTGAGTCCACAAGCATACATAAAAAAAAATCCCATTGACCCGATCTGTAGACATATTTTTTTGTAAAATATTTTAAACTCACAATTATTAAAATCTTATTTGTAAAAAGATCTTAAAAACTTAAATTACTAAAACTTAAATTTTAAAATTATTAAAAAACTTAAAAGTTTTAGAATTTAAATATAAATAAAATAAAAACAATTAACCTTGGCGTGAAAGCTCTCATACCATATAAGAGTTTATCAACCAAACTTGATTGTATTCAATGGATATGAAAATATAATTACAGAAGTGTAGCTAAAGAATGAGAACTGCGTACTGTCTACGGAATAGGAAGTGTAGCTAAAGAAGGGGAACTGCGCGTATTGTCTATGGAATTGGAAGACTAAGTCTATCTTTATCTTATCCAAACAAAACAACAATTTAAAACACACATGTATATTTCAATTATTTTGGCTGTTTGTAGTTGAATCAAATATGGCTTCAATACATGGCTGGTCTTCCTCCATTTAAATGATCATTTCCTCCCTCATGTTTCTTCGTCTGTCTTCTTCTTGATTGTATATGTGACAACCCGAACTTTAGAGGTCAGTGTCGTTTTAATCCTGTGATCCAAACCTTTCATTAATTATTCTTTTCTTGTGCTGAACTTTTATGCTAATATAAAAACTTGAGTAATATTAGAATAATACTTATTCTAAGTGTGTGGGCCGAATGCAATGATTGTCTTGTTTAGCAAGCATATAAGTGTGTGGGCCGGATATTAATTGTTGTGGTTGGGCCGAAGGCCATTGAAATATATCGCCCAACTTGTAGTTTTTTTTTTGTGCATACGTAACATCTATAGGTTATCACAAAAAACTTAAAAATACAAACCCTACCCTCTTTCACCCTACGCACGGTAACGGCAGACCCCCCCTCTCCTCATCGAAGTCTTCTAGTTGCATCTTCTCAATTCTGGTAAGTATGTTAACGTGTTGGTTAGGATTCATGAATGGTCTTGTGTTATGTGGTGATTTGTGTTTCGTGATTTGCATGATAGTTTGTAACTGTTTATGTGAAACATTGATGCCATAAGTCTTATGAGAAACAACTTTAGTATTTAAAGAATGACTAACTGTTGTCTTTCAAGTATTCGATGGGGTGCATATGAGTTAATCAGTTAGGGTTTTGAATCATATGAGTATGTGTTAATGGGGTAGGATTAATCATGAAGTGTTTATGGGTTGTAGGAGACCAATAAAGTGAGCATGAATTAATTAATGTGTCTACCTGAACTGTATGCTAGGTGGTAGTATGATAAACGCATGTGAAACATCTATGTATGATCATGGAATTCGGATTGTATTGATAATGAATTGATACCTTGATTTTGGAACTTTCATATTATCCGATTTAAATAAGATTGAGATTGTTAGCGGTGATTGTTGCAAAAGTCAAGGAATTGGTTACTAGGATAAGTAACAGTTTGACACGTTTCCACAATTGAGGTTATGATAATAAGATAAGTCACCCATATAATTAGCCTATGAAATTGGACTACACACATAATCGACTGAACTTGGGCCGTTCGGTTTAGAGCTGGGCCACAAGTTTAATTATTTGCATATAAGGGGACCGGTTCTTATGTCTCAGTTGGGCCTTGGGCCAACCGGACCACACAACAGTTTGTAAAGGGCCTGTTTAGATTAACTTGGGGCCGCACATGTTTAAGTACTTGGACTGGTAGTATCTGTGAATAAATTATGTGTACGTGTGAAGTAAGTTTGAACTATTACGTGTCGAGCAATGATCCGAAGGCGTTAGGTGAATGGATTAACGGTCACGTCATAAACCATATATATATACGTACGTTACATGTACAATAAATGTGCTTTAGATGAACGATGAATACATGAATTGATTGTACGTGTAAGATGTGGTTCATGTGTACATAGAACTAATTGTTGTCGGTAACCCCTTTTAGGCTGTGATTGTTCAACTGTTAATCAAGTAAACAATCTTACCGAGCAAAACCAAGGTGAGTTCACTGCTCTTTTCCAAGCATGCATCCCGGGAAGGGATATCGGGTAACGTTCCAGGGAGGAATGCAGGTTAATGGGATGTTTGTTATTACTCAGTTTCTATTATGTAAGACCCCCTACATCTACCGATTGTTGCCAGGAAGGCAACGAGGTATTTAGTTGATAGCGCTATTAGGATTGGCACCCTCACACCGTGCCGAAAGGACGGGCGTGAACTAATTACCTTGACCACTTGACCAATGCCTAGATAGAGGCATTGGGGTTGGGCATTCACATCGTGTATATATAAGACCCCTTACATCTACTCGAGGTTGTTAGTTGAACTAATTACCTTGACCACTTGACCAATGCCTAGATAGAGGCATTGGGGTTGGGCATTCACATCTAGTAGCCACATACGGTAATCGAGTTAATAACATCATCAAATCAAATTGTTAAACTGTTTTATACATGTATCTGGTAACTAAACTCGGTAACAAAACTTTGAACTCAACAGCGTCGTCTGACACACTTGTTTGCATGCTTGTAGGTCGTTAGCTGTTTCTCATTGGGACTTGCTGTCTGGAGTAGCAGGAGTGGTCATGGTTTCATTGGATGGATTTATCTTATTGATTTCTTGATACATTACTTTGGTTTTGAAACTGTTTAATTTTGCTTCCGCTGAATACCTTGGTTTTCACTTAAACTTGTTGATGGTATTTTATTAATAATTAAGGATTTTATTTTGAAACTTGTACGCGTTCAATGTAATTAGTGGCTCGTTATTGGTATGTCGCACGCCTAACAGGGACGTTCCCTAGGTGGTATTTGGGGGTGTGACAGTTTGGTATCAGAGCCAGGTTATAGTGAACTTGGTTTTAAAACGTTTTTATAAAACCAGACTATAACCGAACAGTTTTGACAACAAGAATACGACCATGACACTCAGCTCCAGATTGCAAGGTTCGTCTCTCGAATACTCATTGTACTGCGTAACTAGTGAACACTTACATATGATATTGCATGTGATTGCACGTTTAACACGACAGTATGAATTTACGTATTACTTGCACGTGTGATATGACTGATAGGGTGGTATTTTCCCTAAACATTCGTGACTCACGTTTTGTGATGCTCTTTATTTGCTACTCGAGTTTGAGGAACCATTCGACATGAGTTAGGAGGAGCTGAGATGAGCATGCAAATCACAATATTATTGTGGGTGCACACATAATAATAATGTGGGGTGCATGTGAGTCCCAGTAAGGCTTAACAAGTGAAGAAGGGGTTCCGCTTGTTATTTAATCAGTGTGAAACGTAACAAATTTATAGGAATCATAACAGTGATTGTCTCCTACTCAAACGTGATTTTCACATTTCCCTCTGAAACCTTTCGAATCTCGATGCTATCGAGTATTGCCTGAACACCCACCTGAACGCCTAGCGAACTGTGTAGAATGTTAGGTGCTTGTACGAACGTCCCCGAGCTGGATGTTGCAGCATCAATGATTGGTATGTACTCCTCTCACTCCTCTTTGTTTGTGGGAACTCAATGTACTGATGACTTAGACCCCGAAGTGCGATCACTTCTGCAACACCTTAGAAACATACCGTTTATTACTCAGTCAACTTGCAAGGACGATGAACAAGAGGGTAAACGTAGTACTTTACCGACCCCAGTATTTGGACGACCCTGATTTCTGGCAGCGAACATCAGCAATTTGACTTCAATTGAATCTTTAACCCTAGTCAGCGGCTCATGGGAACCAACTCTTACGAATCAATCGGGGCATAAGTGAGGATAACTGACGGTAGTATGGAATGTGTGGCTGCCAGCACGATGAGTAACGCCTTAGGACGTGACGCGGAATGTGAAAAAGATAGACCTTGTCGGTGAAGGATCATAGGGCTCCATTACAAGCAATGGCATTAGAGGTAACAGTCACGGCAACATTAAGATACTCGTAATGGTAACCAACATTATGGAAATGGAGGTGCCAACAACATGGATTGGCCATGGTTAAATTAAGACTACAACAATCAAGGAAACGACGTCCGTACTGGAAATCCTCGTAACGATAACACACAACACTGAAAATGGTACCCACGGAAGGGCATTTAGAATTGGCGTGGGCGACGCCAGGATTATAGCAACATGGTAGCTTGAATGGGAAGCTAAACGCTTCGTCTCTGTTCTATTTAACCCCGATGTTTCTTGAAACCGAACCTGTTGTGGAATCGGCTGATGACAAGACAAATGGAACCTCATATGTTTATGGGATGCAAACTCGACCTCGTGGGACAAGTGTTCGACATCGACCTTCCTACTATTATCCTTAATGGTTTTGATGCAGTAGTTAGTGTGGATTGGTTATCCAAAGATCGCGTAGATAGACCCTGTAAGGAGAAGATTCTGCATATCCTTCTCCTTAGTGGAGGATCGTTGTCTGTTCTGAAGCGTTTGAAGGGTGCAAGGGTTAGCGCCATTCCAGCTATGTAGGCCCAGAAGTGTCTACGGAAGGATTATTCCGCTATGTTATCACTCGTTACAAATGTTAAGGCTAAGGAAAAGAGGATCGAGGATCCACCTATTGTTTGTGATTTCTCCCTATGTGCTACCAGAAGAACTATCAAGTTTACCTTCACATCGTCAGGTGGAATATCAGATCGGTATCATGTCAGAGGCAGCCATGATTACTCATACTCTTACCGTCTTGCACCAGGAGGGTTGCAAGAGCTGTCTAATCAACTACAGGAACCGTTGAACAGGAGTTTTGTTGAACCTAGTTTTTCGCTTTGGGAAGCCCAGTTATATCCGTGAAGATAAGCCCTTTCATATGTGCATTGATTATCGAAAACTTAAGAAGGCGACAGTTAAAGACCGTTTGCCTTGACATGTATTGCCAGTCTGTTGACCAGTAGCGAGGGTCAAGCTCCCATTCGAGGATTGATTAACGAACGAGCTATTTTCAGAAGGAAGTCTAAGGGGAGAATGTTCCTACAATGGCATATCAAACGCAGCGTGGCCATTTCGACGTTGTATTCCATGACCTTTTGGGATAAACAACACACCAGCAGCCTTATGGATCACATGAATCGGCCGTCTTTATTGAGGACGTCTTGAATCATTCCCAAGAGAAAGGAACACCATGGGCGGCATTTGTATCCTATCTTGGAGCTCCCGTGGGAGGAGCCACTACACGCGAAATCTCGTTAGGAGTAACTTCTGGATTCGAGAGGTACATACTTTTCTTGGTCACGTAGCCAACGAAGAGGGAACACACGTGGATCTCGCTAATATCCATTCTGTTAGAAACTGATCGACACCAAAGATACCTTTGGGGGTACGACAAACCCTTGGTTTCGCAAGATACTATCGCAGATTCATCGCAGGATTTTCAAAGATTGTGCAGCTCTAACATCTTTAACACAGCAGTGTGCTGTGTATCCGTGGGAGACAGAACAGGAGAACGTCCCTTCTAGCTTTTGAAACTCAACACTACAATATATTGAGTATTTTCTTTACCCGAGGGTACGGGTGATCTAGTGGTATACTCTGACGGTTCGAATCAGAATTCCAGTTACACGCCGACGCAACACGAAGAAAGTAATGACCTACTCGGTGGATTTACAAGAAGATTTGCACGCGTCACAACCTACGGTGGAAGCTATGGTCTTTGGATTTAAGCTGGAGGCATTACTTGGACGGTACCAAATGCACTACTTAGACCGATCACAAGGGCCTCCCGTGTACCTTTGTTCGGAAGAGCTAAACATGTAATTGCATTGCTGGATGGAACTTTTGAATGATTACGACGGTGAAACCTGAACGTGCACGAGCCTTGCAACTCACTATCGACTCTAACCTACATGATCAGACTCGCTCTGTTCAAAATGGAGAACTGAAGAAAGGGAATTTTCAAGTTGAACCCATGCGGGGCATGGAGAAGCAACCTTTGGCGGGTCGGACGATATTCGCTACCTCATGGAACGAATGTGGATCTCATTATACGGCAACTGTAGGGAATTTATGTTGAGCAAAGCACACCGGCCTCAATATTCTAGTCGTCTGGGTTTTGATGAGAGATATTAGGATCAATAAATCTCGTACTGGTGATCGGGCATGAAGGCCCACCTGGCAATGTATGTGAATGATGTTTGACTTGTGGGAAAGTCAAGGCGGAGTATCAGTAACCAGAAACACCCATATGGAAATGAGAACAGACTGCCATGGATTCTGTCACTAGTCTACTTACAACTCGAAACGGAAACAATATCACCTGAGTGATCGTTGATGGTCTCACGTTACCAGCACGCTTTCTTGCAAACAAGGAAACTGACGAGTCTTCACAGCTGTGAATGTTCCTCTGAGAGAGGCGGCTTTTAGGAACGAGGTGCCAACTCCTGTTACCTCTGATTTTGAACTATACTTGATTTATGACAGGCAATACACAACCCTTGACTCACGTTTAGACATGAGCATCACCTATCACCGTAGGATAAATGATCTGAGTAAACGAACCATCCTGACACACGAAGACATGCTGCGAGCATGTGTGTGACTGGCTTTAGCAAAAATTGGAAGGACACTTACTTTGGTTGAGTTCTACTGCAGCAGATACCATTCTAGTATTCAGACAGCTCTGTTGAGGCATCACATGAACGATAATGCGAATCTCCTTGTTGGATTAAGGCAAGTAGCAACCTAATCACAAGTCCAGGACTCATATTCGGAACCCTTGGGAAGATTGCTTGGATCAGAAATCGTTTGGCGGCAACGAGTGGCCGTCAGGAGAGCTGTTAAGATTAGGAAACGCTGGAAGATCGCTGTAGGCGATCGTATCGTGTTGAAAGTTTCACCCTGGGAGGGTGTGGAATGCTTAGGAAGCATGGCGAGTTTAACTGACGTCACGATGGACCATTCAACAGTCTGGGAAGAATCGGTAGCGTAACCTACAAACTCGAGTTGCCCGACGGATTGGGTAACGATCACGATGTCATTTATGTCTCGAACCTAAAGAAACGTCTGCTCGACGCGACACTTGCGATACCCTTCTCGAGGAACCTATTGTTAACACAGTCGAATTTCAATTCTGACCGTTCGTTGGAACTCAAGACGTGGACCGGAGTTCACACGGAAACGCGAACGTTGGATAGAGCTTTAGTATTCTCAATTGTTCAAGCGGGTGAAACAACTTTTGTTGTCATTGACGAATTTCGGGACGAAATTCCTCTTCAAGTTGGGGATGATGTGACACCTGAGCCAAACCCGCAGCAATCTTTATTTCTCACCTCACTCCTCAGTGTTTACTTGCTAAATTTCGGGACGAAATTTCTTTGAAGTTGGGGATGATGTGACAACCCGAACTTTAGAGGTCAGTGTCGTTTTAATCCTGTGATCCAAACCTTTCATTAATTATTTTTTTCTTGTGCTGAACTTTTATGCTAATATAAAAACTTGAGTAATATTAGAATAATACTTATTCTAAGTGTGTGGGCCGAATGCAATGATTGTCTTGTTTAGCAAGCATATAAGTGTGTGGGCCGGATATTAATTGTTGTGGTTGGGCCGAAGGCCATTGAAATATATCGCCCAACTTGTAGTTTTTTTTTTTGTGCATACGTAACATCTATAGGTTATCACAAAAACTTAAAAATACAAACCCTACCCTCTTTCACCCTACGCACGGTAACGGCAGACCCCCCCCCCCCCCTCTCCTCATCGAAGTCTTCTAGTTGCATCTTCTCAATTCTGGTAAGTATGTTAACGTGTTGGTTAGGATTCATGAATGGTCTTGTGTTATGTGGTGATTTGTGTTTCGTGATTTGCATGATAGTTTGTAACTGTTTATGTGAAACATTGATGCCATAAGTCTTATGAGAAACAACTTTAGTATTTAAAGAATGACTAACTGTTGTCTTTCAAGTATTCGATGGGGTGCATATGAGTTAATCAGTTAGGGTTTTGAATCATATGTGTATGTGTTAATGGGGTAGGATTAATCATGAAGTGTTTATAGGTTGTAGGAGACCAATAAAGTGAGCATGAATTAATTAATGTGTCTACCTGAACTGTATGCTAGGTGGTAGTATGATAAACGCATGTGAAACATCTATGTATGATCATGGAATTCGGATTGTATTGATAATGAATTGATACCTTGATTTTGGAACTTTCATATTATCCGATTTAAATAAGATTGAGATTGTTAGCGGTGATTGTTGCAAAAGTCAAGGAATTGGTTACTAGGATAAGTAACAGTTTGACACGTTTCCACAATTGAGGTTATGATAATAAGATAAGTCACCCATATAATTAGCCTATGAAATTGGACTACACACATAATCGACTGAACTTGGGCCGTTCGGTTTAGAGCTGGGCCACAAGTTTAATTATTTGCATATAAGGGGACCGGTTCTTATGTCTCAGTTGGGCCTTGGGCCAACCGGACCACACAACAGTTTGTAAAGGGCCTGTTTAGATTAACTTGGGGCCGCACATGTTTAAGTACTTGGACTGGTAGTATCTGTGAATAAATTATGTGTACGTGTGAAGTAAGTTTGAACTATTACGTGTCGAGCAATGATCCGAAGGCGTTAGGTGAATGGATTAACGGTCACGTCATAAACCATATATATATATACGTACGTTACATGTACAATAAATGTGCTTTAGATGAACGATGAATACATGAATTGATTGTACGTGTAAGATGTGGTTCATGTGTACATAGAACTAATTGTTGTCGGTAACCCCTTTTAGGCTGTGATTGTTCAACTGTTAATCAAGTAAACAATCTTACCGAGCAAAACCAAGGTGAGTTCACTGCTCTTTTCCAAGCATGCATCCCGGGAAGGGATATCGGGTAACGTTCCAGGGAGGAATGCAGGTTAATGGGATGTTTGTTATTACTCAGTTTCTATTATGTAAGACCCCCTACATCTACCGATTGTTGCCAGGAAGGCAACGAGGTATTTAGTTGATAGCGCTATTAGGATTGGCACCCTCACACCGTGCCGAAAGGACGGGCGTGAACTAATTACCTTGACCACTTGACCAATGCCTAGATAGAGGCATTGGGGTTGGGCATTCACATCGTGTATATATAAGACCCCTTACATCTACTCGAGGTTGTTAGTTGAACTAATTACCTTGATCAATGCCTAGATAGAGGCATTGGGGTTGGGCATTCACATCTAGTAGCCACATACGGTAATCGAGTTAATAACATCATCAAATCAAATTGTTAAACTGTTTTATACATGTATCTGGTAACTAAACTCGGTAACAAAACTTTGAACTCAACAGCGTCGTCTGACACACTTGTTTGCATGCTTGTAGGTCGTTAGCTGTTTCTCATTGGGACTTGCTGTCTGGAGTAGCAGTAGTGGTCATGGTTTCATTGGATGGATTTATCTTATTGATTTCTTGATACATTACTTTGGTTTTGAAACTGTTTAATTTTGCTTCCGCTGAATACCTTGGTTTTCACTTAAACTTGTTGATGGTATTTTATTAATAATTAAGGATTTTATTTTGAAACTTGTACGCGTTCAATGTAATTAGTGGCTCGTTATTGGTATGTCGCACGCCTAACAGGGACGTTCCCTAGGTGGTATTTGGGGGTGTGACAGTATATTTCAATTATATCTTTGTCTCCAAAAGCTCTCTTATTTCCCTCTTCTCCAGTAACCACAATAATATGATTTTTGTTAGCTTCTTGATTATACTCGTATTTCCTCACTTTTTTTAACGAGGCATCATAACTGATCCAGCAGTATCAGATTATCTTATAGGTCCTGAAGTATCTATGTAACATCATCCTGAAGCATATTGTTAATAGTGTATAATAAAAAGTATGTATATCTGAGGGGAAATGTTATATATACAGATATACAAATCCCCTCCTGCTTTGGCAGTTAACATACATATGTATATATATACTCTTGTATTGTGTTATTGAGATAACTTCTTCCAAAATTACAATTCAATTCCAATCTGTATCTATCAAGTAATTGTTTATTGTTGTTATCCTTATTCAATTGTGCATTCAAGAGAGTTAGAGAGATTTGTGTTCGATTTCCGACATAAATACATGTAGAAGGCTTTTGAATAAAAAATATAAATACAAAAACAGTTTATAAAACAATTCAAAAAAAAAGTAAAACTTTTTTTACAAAAATTAATTTTCTATTTGAACGGCTTCTACATATGTTTATATGTAAAAGCTCAGATTATGAAAAAAAAAATACTTTTTCCTATGTAAAATGATTTTTATATGTAAAATTAGTGCTTCTCCAGTTTCCCATTTTTTTGTGATTCCCCAATGAATTCACCCTCACATCCTTAACATGCTTTCAGAATCACACTTCTTTTAACGTAGACCAAAATAAAAAAATACACACCATCCACAAAAATAATAAACAAAGTATAACATTTTATAACGTGGAATCCCTAAATTTGTAAAGCAAGTCCACAAGCATACATAAAAAATCCCATTTATCCGATCCATAGACATAATTTTTGTAAAATATTTTAAACTCACAATTATTAAAATCTTATTTCTAAAAAGATATTAAACACTAAAATTACTCAAACTTAGATTTTAAAATTATTAAAAAAAAACTGAAAAGTATTTCTAAAAATATATTAAAAACTAAAATTACTAAACTTAGATTTTAAAATTATTAAAAAACTTAAAAGTTTTAGAATTTAAATATAAATAAAATAAAAACAATTATTTTATTTTCAATAATTGTAGCTAAAAAATGGGAACTGCGTACTGTCTACGGAATAGGAAGTGTAGCTAAAGAATGGGAACTGCGTACTCTCTACGAAATAGGAAGACTAAGTCTATCTTTATCTAATCTAAACACAACAACAATTTAAAACACACATGTATATTTCAATTGTTTTGGCTGTTTGTAGCTGAATCAAATATGGCTCCAACACATGGCTGGTCTTCCTCCCTTTAAATGATCAATCCCTCCCTCATGTTTCTTCGTCTGTCTTCTTCTTGAATGTATATTTCTATTATCTTTTGTCTCCAATACTCCCTCGTGTTGCCTCCAAAAGCTCTCTTATTTCCCTCTTCCTCCAGTAACCACCATAATATGAGTTTTGTTAGCTTCTTGATTATACTCATCCTCCTCTTCCCCACACTTGCTGATGCAGATTGCAACCCTGATGAGAAAGAGTCCCTCTTGTCCTTCGCAACCAACTTTCCCAACCTCAACTGGTCTTCTACCGAAGATTGTTGCTCATGGGCTGGAATCTCTTGTGATGACAAAAGATATCGGGTCATCCGGTTATCCATCCCTGATAGAGGCCTTCGCGGTGTCATCCCTTCTTCTCTTCAAAATCTCACCTCTCTTTCTTTCCTCAACCTGTCTTGTAATTTCCTTTCTGGTCCCATCCCTGACGGACTTTTCTCGTCTTTCAACAACCTGCACACCATTGACTTGAGCTATAATAGGCTTTCTGGACACTTACCTCACACCTGGCCTCCTACCCTTCAAATGCTCAATCTCTCCAGCAATCATTTCAATGGGACAATTCAAACTACCAATCTCCAGTCATTTCAAAGCATGATCACTCTTAATATTAGCAATAACAGCTTCACAGGCACTATTCCTCCTATATGCACCAATTCACCGGCTTTAGTCAACCTTGATTTCTCTATGAACCACTTCACTGGAAATATCCCCCAAGGGTTCGGTGCATGTTCAAACCTTGTGGTTTTGAGCCTGGGTTCTAACAAACTCACAGGACAGATCCCAACTGATATCAGTTGTGCTCTATCTCTGCAACATTTGTTATTACAGAGAAATTATCTTATGGGCAAGATTGATGAAAGCATTACCAACCTCACAAACCTTAGGAGTCTTGTCTTGTCTGATAACATGTTGTCCGGTTCCATCCCTCATAACATCGGGAAGCTATCATTGTTGGAGAAACTCGAACTTCACACTAATCTTCTCAATGGAACGCTACCTTTGTCATTGGTGAATTGCACGAAGCTTCAACTGCTTATCTTGAGGCTCAACTCTTTAAGTGGCAGGCTTTCCGATTTTGATTTCTCTGGTTTCAGTCAACTCACCAAAGTTGACCTCAAGAGAAATCAATTCAGCGGGGTGCTACCTAAAAGCCTTTTCTCATGCAAATCACTTACCGCCATTCGGCTAGCAAGTAATAAACTAGTGGGGGAAATCTCACCTGACATACTTGAACTGCCATCACTGTCCTTTCTCTCGCTTACAGGGAATACCTTCAATAATATCAGTCAAGCATTGAATATTCTTAGCAGACTTGGCAAACTCACCACTCTCATCCTCAATGATAATTTCTTCAACGAAACACTATCTGCTTCAGGAATTTTAGGGTTTCAAAACCTTAAGGCCATGGAACTCGGTGCTTGTTGGTTGTTTGGTCAAATTCCAATTTGGCTGATGTCACTAACGAACCTTGAGCATATCAACCTCTCTAATAATAACATCAATGGCAAAATTCCTGGATGGTTCCAATATCTTCCAAATATTTTTTTTCTCGATTTATCTAACAATTTCCTCTCAGGAGGTTTGCCTGTAGAGCTTACTAGACTTCCAGCACTTGCATCACATCAAGTTCTGGATCAAGTAAAAGATGATAAATTTGAATTACCTATGTTTCAGTCACATGCGTCCTATTGGCAGTATAATTGTCTAGCCTCCTTCCGCCCTTTGCTGGACCTTTCTTACAATAACCTGAGTGGAGACATACCAGTTGAGATTGGCAATATGAAGTCTATTCAAGCTCTTGATCTGAGTAATAACTATTTCTCTGGCACCATTCCCAGTTCAATTTCAAACCTCAAAAACCTGGAAGCACTAGAGCTCTCTCACAATCTTTTATCTGGTGAGATCCCAACGTCCCTTACAATCTTGAACTTTTTGTCTTATTTCAATGTTTCATACAACAATCTGCAAGGTTCAGTACCAACCGGCCGCCAATTTGACACCTTTTCAAACCAAAGTTACGAAGGCAATCCACGATTATGTGGTCCCCCCATGCAAAAGTCTTGTAGCAAGCGATCAGATCCTTCTTCTCCTCCTTCAGGACATAAGAAAGGCCTTGACACGGAAATGATCTTTGGACCACTCCTCGGGTTTTGTTTTGGATTTGGGATCATTCTCTCATGTCAATTACATTGCATGTTGTCAGAAAGAACGATTTTCCCTAGATGGATCCATAGGTGCTTCATATGGGCATGATGTCCTTTAGTTCCACAGCAAGAGTAGATGTCGCCAAGGATGCAGGTGGAGTCATATTGTTCCTTATTAGACTAAGTGTTATAGTATACGGACTAATGTGTAATATGGTTTTCTATATAAACACATCTTATGTAACCCTAATGGCGTCATCACAATCTAATACATTTACCAAGTTTATCTTCCCAAAATAATGCAAAAGACCACAAGCATCTCACTATAACTGATGTCTTGGAAACACCAGGGTTTTTCTGTCAAGCAAACATCATTGGTTGCACATAATCTCACATAGTTTTTCTTCTTGCTAATTTTGCTTTTTTTTATTTGTGGAAAGGAATGATTAGTTGATGACTGTATATTAATGTATAAAGAGATACATGTCAACTATAACAATTTGAAAGGAAAATGGAAATCTATTTGTTTTAACATGGAAAAAGACTGGGCCTGCAGGGTTGCTAATGTCATCTGGGTGATATTATTTAAGGTCACATGATTCTTCCATAAAAAAAATGATGCCAGGCCTGCTCCTGATTATGAACAAGAAAAGCAAGACGCAACGGTCGTCAGTGTGGTTAAAGCTTCACATTGGTATGAAAAAAACTGTATGCGTCACTTCATTCTGCTGGTACTTACACGGATAAAGTTTGGTTCAACTTGATGTATAAAGTTGTGTTAAGTTTGGTGTAACTAAGGGCACAATGACAACAACAAACTGCGTTCTTTTCGTGATCTAGATACAAATTGTTAGATAATATTGAAGCCAATAATCATGCACTTCCGGTGATCCGGATTTGGGCCGCTCGTTTATTATGTTTACTAGTTTTATTTGGGTCGAATAAATTATGTATTTTATGTTTTATTTGCTTGTTTCGATTTGGGCCAAAGTCCATGAACATTGGGTCATTAACTTTAGACATTAGGTTAATTTGGTTTTTAGTTGGGCTTGATTTTGAAAAGGCGTGTGTGTGTATGGGATACCGTACATACGGTTATGAAGGAATCGACACACCTCTTTGGTGATCGACGTCTCTTTCCACAACACACCTCTTCAACAAGTATATAAGGGTTTGCAAGTTTCATTGTAACCGTACAGTTCAAGTTCAAGTTTATCAAGTTTGGGTTTCATATTTTCGGTTAGTTATAATTTTCTGTTATCTTGTATTTCGATTTGATCATGAAGTGGTGTGATGTGTGTTGTGATTTCAAATACTTGTGTGATCATCTTTCTTCTCGGTCTGATTGGTCCTGGGAACCCGTTAACTGTGATACCAACAAATATAAATATTCCATCTTGTATTGTTAAAAAAAGGTAATAGTTTAAAAAAAACTCATATATTATACAGGTTGAATTAACCCGTGTATTACACAGATGAACAAAATATAATATAATTAGTTAAAACATACAATCATCAAAATATAAACTAAAAAATTGGACTCTGGTAACTATTTACTTACTATAATACATGTGTTAAACCGAAAAATTATACTTGTCGTGAGCTCGCATTGTCATTGTAAACTCGTATATTCTTTTTTATTCATCAATATCTATATATTTAAAGAAATTGGCTACGAAAAGTTTATTAAATAGTTTGCATTATATAAAGCTAAAGCTAAATTAGTATGTATAAAATTATACTTATCCTAGTTGATCCTAAAATTTATCTTTAAAAAAAGTCTCATTTAATGACATGTGTCTCCCATATGGTTTATTATATTATACTAGCGTGGTGCTCGCACGTTACGGTGGGGAACACCGTTAAAGGTTGTTAACAAGCAAGTTCCTTTCCATTAGGCTCGAACCAGTTCCAAACCCTACGATTTCTATCATGCTTAAACCAGTGTCTCTCCATATGGGTTGCAAGCCGGTTTTAGTTCACGGACAAGTTTGAATGTGCACCTCTAACATGTATCCTGTGTTGCAGGCAACGTATTTTAGACATTTGGTTGAATTCACCACCCTTAGAATACGCTATAACAACATGCATAAAAGATGTTTCAAACATAAGAATTACATACAAAAAATATCCATATCCTAACTATTTAGGAGTGATCGTTAATTTAGACATAACATCAACAAAATTATAACTATAAGACTTGGCTCATACAAATATTATAAATTCTAGTGTTTTAAAACTTAATGTAGATGATCAACCACAATCAAAACTTCTTCCTCTTCTTATAGTGGTATAGTGTTATGCAAATGGGTTGAGTTGAATGTTTGCCCGTTGCTTTGAGGTTAAGTCAAATATCGAAAGGAGCCGGCTGATTAGAGCATTATATTAACTGTTATATGTTTTCAAAAGTCGGTTCAAGTCATAGTTAAATGTTGGTATGAAGCAAAATAGGAATCTATAAGAATTAGTTTCACTTTAACCATAAACACTTGAATTACCCAAATATATTCCACAAACCATTACTTTTAAAAATGACCTAAAACTTAATCAAGAAAGTCTAAAATAGAACTATGTAGTCTAATTAAACTTAAATAAAACAAAAAACAATTATCAAACAACTAAATTCAGTATAATAAAAAATAACAATCATCTGGATCTCATCAAACAAGAAATAAATATTCAAATAAAAACCGAATAAAACTGAGATTATTATTATTCATTCAAGAAAAATAGAGTTTAGACCGCGGATCAAGCCGTAAACGACACCGCATCAGAATTAGAGATCTAATCAGCAATGAAACTCTATAACTTCCGCTTTTAGTCTGCTCGGGATCCTTCAATCAAAGAAGACACAATAGTAGTAGTGTAACTACTTAACCCTCAAAACACTGACTTAAATAATCCTCTAACTTTCCGGCCGCCGTCTACCGGAGGTTTATCGTCACAGATTGGCATCACCGGCCGGTTCATTAAGCACTATAAATTGTATTTACTTAATTTTTGCAGGTATCCTTAGGAAATGCTTTATAATATAGTATAGATAGATAGTATAGAAAGATTTGTATTTACAAAACAACAATCAAAAATTAAAATACATTACATACATATAAGTTTTATCAAAATAAATAATAAAATTATAATTTTTATATAGTTTTATTTATATATTTTTTTTGAACGGTAGATCAACTGGATTTCCAGCTTACTCCAAAGAGCCAACATATGATGTTTTATTTATATACTAGTCTAAGATCCCGCGAATTTCGCGGATGGACTAACACACAAATATATAACTTAAAAATGTTAAAATAATCCTTTAAAAGAAATAAACGTTCAAGTAACGAAATCCATCCCTCTACCCGCGGGTACGTAACGTGTCAAACGTAGTTAACAATGATTGAAATATACAACTGAAATCAAGATTGTTCACCTGAGATCGAATTGAAATTCAACAAACAATGTGCTAAATCAACAGTGAATCGTCAACGAATTTAAAGTGTTGAACTTGATAAAGTGACAAATAAGTCGAGAGACCTGCAAAATTGTGACCTGTACGCTCTTTGTTTGTCCTTGCACCCAAATTAAAAAGGTCAAAGTTTTAGAAAATTTAGATTTATAGTCTAAGCATTGTATGCACCCATTTTATTCAATGTTGAGTCTTGATTAATTTGAAAAACATCATTACTTTTACTGACCTGTTAACTCCTATCCAGCCTAAGTATATATATTGGAACCATGTAAAAGGTTGTAACTTGACTCAAAATGTAACAGGATAAAGTATGCAAAAGCCATCCAATACATACCAAAACGCATAAAACCTTCCAAATGATTTTAATATGATAAAAGTTTGAATTATTATAGTAGTCATCTAGCTTTCATAATAACAATGAATTGTAATCATTTATACATTTTATAATTTTTTAACAATATAGTGTTTATGAGTTAAAGTGCTCGACCCGTTTTGACTTGTTACCCAACCCACCTGCAACACCTTGTAGGCTTGTACAGTCATTCACACTCAAAAGAAAGCCCAACTGATTTATGTGGAGGTCGTATTCAATAAGTTAACATAACAAATTCAAAATATGCAATTAAAACTTAAAGATTGACTCTAAGTTAGTTAATTGCCTGGAAATATTACCTGACAGTGAATACCGAGGCTGATAACTTCAGAGATGGTAACACACTTGCGACGCGACGGTAGGCTTCGTGTGTTACAAAGCAAAAGCAACTCAGATCAGGAATAATTCTCTGCTCGAAGAACAACACAAAAACAATAACAAATCTGAACCTTCTCCTTCTTTCTACGATTAACACTACAAAAACTTGTGATTTAGATCTGATTCACTGCAACCCCAAATCAGAAACTATTATAGAACCTTAACAGATCCGCAATTCCATTTTAGATCTGAAATACGCGAATTTTTATCATCGTGAATCACAACCTGCAATTTCTTTCAAATTATGCAACTAAAATTGCTCTTGGCTCCATAAATCTTCGGGTTCATCAATTGCCAACAACAACAGAAACAATGATGTGATATATGAATTGTAATCAACAACTATATTGTTCTCTTCTTCTTCGATGTAACAATAACAACAACCTGCAATTCAACACTTTCTACAAACCTGAGATTCAAGATGTCAAAAATAGATCTAAAATCGATTCATAATCAAGTCAGATTTCGATCTCATGTTTTATTATTGGTTTTGTGTGAATTAACAACTGAAATAGATGAAATATGACAGTTACAAAAACTAATATTCAGTTTTGGTTTAAATTCATCCAACCGATCAGTCCGACATACATAAAACACGAATCGAAAATTACTGAAAACTCATCGAACTGATACATTTCATATGCAATTAGGGATGAACTGATACAAATCAGGGTTTATAATCTTTAACAAAAACCACAAAATTGGGATTTCCGTACGACATAAACAACAAAATAGATGAAATCGCAGTACACATATTTACAAATAGACGATTTGATAGAAAAATTATAAGGATATAGGACAGAAAATTACCGACTTTAAGATGAATCGCTAATAGATGAACCAAAAGCCGACGAATCGAATGAAAGAAGAATCGGCAAGGTAAATTATAGAATTAGATTTAGGGTTTTTAATCTGCAACATCATATAGAAAGGAATGTGTAATCTGTTTATGGAAAGTCCAAGGTGAGAGAAGGCAGTGTGTAAGAAAAAAGGAAATTTCTATAGCGAGAATAAAGAATGAGTGGAGGTGTCTTCAATTGCTTTGCCGCTCAAATGAAAAAAATAATGAGCGTACCAAAGACACGTGGCAAGCAATGGTTTAAATGGCTGCCAAGTGGTCTCAGCTTGTTTTGCTTTATTATAATGTATAGATACTTCACATCACTCAAAATATAAATAACATTATCAAACATATATTCCAAAAGATTTTTTTTTTCAGCATAATAACCTACTAAAATAAGTCAATAATCGATAAGGATTAAGGAAAAATATAAACATAAATAAAAAAATTAGGTATATAGTTCGATAAACGGGTATATTTTTTTTTTTGAAAGGTGAATTTCTTTAATCATTGTCGTCTGTGGGACTTGAACCCAAGACCTTCCCATTCTCAACCTAGGTGTTTTAAAGGCTTTGTCTTTACCAATGGACCACCACCCCATTGGTTATAGTTTTAAGTAATCAGGCCAGGCCGGGTATCGAATTCCCATATCCATAGGACCATAGCGTTTTTTACAGGTCGGGTTTTTTCACGAAGCTTCCGGTGCAACGAAATCATTCGTATAAAAACGGTTCGAAATCTCTACTCATACCAACACTCGTTTCTTTCTCTTCAAGATTCAGAAAATAAAAAAAAAAGTCATCCCGTTCCAATGTCTTCTCCCGCAGAGTAATTTTCTTCAATCTCTACACAATTATGTTTACACAATTACACCTACACGATCATTGTTCAGTATTCTTCGTTGATTTGCAGTTTCAGTTCATGAAATTCGTGTTTAGAGCTTCAATTATGTTTGTTTAATGTAAATATTGTAACGATCTCGCGTCAAATCGACTCGAATTCCTGATCCGTGTGTTGTTTTAGTCGTGTAGATGATTGTTATATGTGGATTTTGTTTTGTTTTAGGACTCGTAGGGTTTTTGTGTTGATTGATTGTTGATTATTGTGTGTTTGTTGTTTTGAAGTCAATTAATGACAAATTGATATGTAATTTTATAATTTAAGTTTAGCTAATAAGCTTGTTTAAGTTTCATGATTTAGCTGTATATCATTTGTGAAGGAGTTTTATGTTGATTATTGTTTTTTTTTTCTTTTCTTTTTTTTGTTATTTTGAAGTCAGGGAATGACAATTGGATGTGTAATTTGAATATTAAGGGACGAATTTTTGTTCTGTAATTTAGGTTTAGCTAATAAGGTTGTGTAATTTCATGATTTAGCTGTATATCATTTGTGAATGAGTTTTATGTTGATTACTGTTTTTTTTTTTTGGTTATTTTGAAGTCAGTTAATGACAACTGGATGTGTAAATTTGAACTTTAAGGGACTAATTTTTATTCTGTAATTTAGGTTTACCTAATAAGGTTGTGTAATTTCATGATTTAGTTGTATATCATTTGTGAAGGAGCTTTATGTTGATTAACTGCTGATTATTGTGTATTTTTGTTGTTTTGAAGTCAATTAACGCGAACTGGATGTGTAGCTTGAATACTAAGGGACTAATTTTTGTTCTGTAATTTAGGTTTAGCTAATAGGTCTGTTTTGATTTCACGATTTAGCTGTATGGCATTTGTGGATTGAACTGCTAAGAGCAATGTGTGATTGTTAGTTTTCTCCCTTATTTAGACTTTTAATTATAGTTTCTGAAATTTGGGGAACACTATAAATATAGGGTAGGTTATGCAGATGCAAAAAGTTGTGGATTCTGTACATTTGTGGCATGGTTGATGTATATGTTTAGCTGCTATTTGTTCAGTTAGCAAGTCTTGAAGCTATGGTATCCAATAAGTGCTTTCCGAAATTTGCATGAAATTTGGAGACCCTCTTATAATTCATTAGTTGTTACACACTTGCACCAGATTATGAAGTATTACAAATCATACCTTAATGTATAAGCATTATGGTTGAAATCATACAAATTTTACCTTAGTGCATGCTGTTTTGTATTGATAATGTCACTCTAGTTTGTGACTAACTGCATAAAATATAGAACATTGTTACTCTGAAAGAAGCATGACATAAACGAAAAAACGTGAAATGCGAAGATTTTAATATGATAGGTATGATCAATATGCAATGCAAATAGGATATTGTTCAATCTCGTCTTTTATCGATGATGTCACTCTAGTTGTCATGCTACTCATATAAGATATAGGATATCCAGAAACCAATAACTGTCTCATACGCACATTGATATGACTATCAATTAATTACAAGGATTTATACGATTTGGAAATACATATCTGAAATGAATACAAGTTGGTTAAGCTGAAGTAACCCACCTAAAACTAAAAGGAGTGCAAGATTGACTGAGTTTGAATGCACTGCATTTTATTTCAAAATTGCTTAGAGCAATTCTTATTTGGAGATAAATTTATAATTATATTTAGCCACTGTAAAGTACTACATCTTACCTTTTGGCTTGCATGATTAAAAGTTTTTATCGATTTTATGATTTAATACCAATACTTGTACATTGAAAAACAAGTCGACTGTTTCTGAAAGGGAGGGTTGTAGTTCTTCTAGACTCAGTTATGGAGCATTGATCCGCTTGCTGCTGATAAAACGTTTGATATCGTGCCTACTTTTATCATGTGCTTATCAACTATTCGCCTTAATATTGCTTTTTATGTGTTCAAATATCTGGAAATGGAAATTTTGACCCATTTACTTATGAATGGGTTGATTTGGTTGTCTGTTATTTCATAGGGACCAAATGGTTCATATAATATATTTAGCTTAAAGAGTAACTGGTCAATATATATGATTTATTATTGTAATTATACATTTACAGTTTTAAACTGTATTCGTAATCATACATAAAGCATTAATTATTTATAAACAATGGGTAAAATAGCATAAGCGGGTCAATTAAACATGATCCACATTTGAGCCGTCAAAACTAGAAAAATGATCAATTTTAATCGTTACCCGACCCGCTTAACACAACCATCTTGCCATCTCATCAATTATCTTATTGGACAGTTAATATGTTGGGCTGGGGCTTTCTTTATTAATGTACTGATCTTTATGTGCCGTGTTTCAGATGGTACAATTCACTACCACCTATAAGCAAGGTGTATGGGACCTTGTGTTTGTTAACTACAGCAGCAGTTTCACTAAAGTTATTGTCACCCTATTATATTGCATTGCTCCATGAGGAGGTCTTTTATCGTTTTCAGGTATGAGTTTTCTTTTGATTGATAAAAAATTGAGATGACAAATTCAGAAAAAAGTTATTGCCTGCCTTTTTATATTGCATTGATCCATGAACATGAAGTGGTTCATAACTATTTATTTTTTTTAGCATGAAGTATAGGTCCAAAATAAATTACTTCAGGCCCATATATAAATCTTTTGAAGGTTTATGATAATGGAGATAGGTTTATGAAAAGAAAAAGGTTGTGTTGCTGAATGCTGATGTGGCATAACATGGAAACTTTATTAACCTCTAGAAAAGAGTAAAGTACATGGATGGTTCCTGTAGTTTACCAAAATTTTGGATTTGGTTCCTAGCTTTCCAAAAGTACCCAGAGGGTCCCTGTGGTTTGCACTTTGTAACACATTTAGTCCCCAACTTTTTTCAATAGTACATGGGTGGTCCTTGTAGTTTGCATTTTGTAACACATGTAGTCCCTAACTTGGACCTGCTAAAATCTTTAGATTTGTTGGTTGGGGACTAAATGCGTTGCAAAATGCAAACAACAGGGACCATCCATGTACTTTTGAAAAGCTAGGGACCAAATCCAAAATTTTGGTAATTGGTAAACCACAGGGACGGTCCGTGTACTTTACTCTCTAGAAAGTCTATGACCGTTATGCTCTTATTGTGATATTGTTTTTCTGTAATTATAATTTGTGCATTATTAGTTATAATCAAATTAAAATTGGACAAAAAAGGGTTCATGGGTCAACCCATTGTGACCCTTATGGCCTTATTAAAACTTATCGGTTCTAACACGAACCTGTTTTGACCCGTTCGGCTCATTTTGCCATCTGTAAATCTAAGTAATAATATCAAGAACAATTTTCGTAATATCAACAACGATTCTCTTCCACAAGAATCAGAATATTTCCAAGTATCGCAATGATTGTAACATGTTTGTTTAAAGTTTTCACTATAATTCATATTTCAGGTATGGAGACTGCTTACGAACTTCCTCTTTCTTGGGCCTTTCTCTATCAATTTCGGAATCCGCTTACTAATGATGTGAGTTATTTATTACTTCTGTCAAGCCATAGGTGTTCATGTATATGAATTATGAAGTTCAATTGGTTAATGCTTATTGCCTTGCCTTTTCTGATCTTTTTTATTTGTTTCACGTTAGAGCACGATATGGAGTTCAATTGGAGAGTGGGCCTTTTAATAGACGTACAGCAGACTTCTTATGGATGATGATATTTGGTGCTTTAACGCTTTTGGTATGTAAAAAATATATTATTATGATGCAACACATCTATATGATTATATTTTGAGTTTTGTGAGGGCAGAAGTTAATGTAGTAGGATATCGTAGAGGTGATAAAATGTGTCAAGCAAAAAACAGGTCATTTTTTTGTGTATTTCTTAAAATTTATGAATAACTAGTGGGTTACCCGTGCTCCACAGTGGTTTCGAAACGTAGATAAAAATAAGCATAGCGTGAGAGTTAAAGTTGTTTGATGTTTAAGCTAAGGGGCTAAACATGTCCTTATTAAAGTTGAGGGGATAAACATGTCATTATAGTTGAGCGGCTAAAGTTGTTTATTATTAAAGTTGAGGGGCTAAAGTTGTTTATTATTAAAGTTTTGGGGCTAAATTGTAGTTAAGAGGCTAAACATGTCTTTACCAAAATTGAGAGACAAAAGCTGGTTAATACCAAAGCTGAGGGGCCAAAGTTGATTGATGTGACAAAATAGCATATTTATAGTGTTCGTAATTTCAACAACTTCTGACTCCTTTAACCTGTTCAAGGCATCTGAACCTTTTTGTTCATTGCTACTTTTTTTTCCTCAATTGACCGATTATCAAACAAATACAATCCACATTAACCCGCTTTATATAAACGGGTTAACATGGCTGCCTCTATCGGTTACATTACGTTTGTGCTAACCTTTCTTTACGTCTTTAATCTTCTACTATGTCTGAAACTTATACCTGATGATTGATTATATGTGTTGACCTCATTATATTGAATGATTTTAAATACCTCAAGTCACCTTTTCACCAGCCTTTTGCCTTTTAACTGTAATTTTACCTGCTTGTGTAGGTATTATCGGCAATTCCTCTCTTCGAGTCGTACTTTTTGGGGGTATCGCTCGTTTTTATGCTCCTGTACGTGTGGAGCAGGGAATTTCCAAATGCTAACATCAACATTTATGGCCTTGTGCAACTAAAGGTATGCTTCTTTTTTGTGAACTCCATTTCATTTATACATGTAGCCTATATATTAGCAATTTAGCATTAATCGATACAAAGGGTTTTCACTTCTTTAAATATTTTTGCATTCATGCAATATTCTAAGCCTTGGGACATGGAAGAACATATCCTAGAACCAATGTTTTCATGACCGAACCGGATGTCGAACCGGTCTCCTTACTGGTCCACTGGACGGCCGGTCTAACCAGTCGAACCGGATGTAAGAACCGGGTGATGCCGTAAATATTATAAAAACAAAAAGGATAAAATTGAATTATTTTTAATAAAAATTCGGTTCAACTCTTAAAAAATCCGTTTCAAGCGGTTCGACTCAAAATGGTTTTGATAGGGTGAATCGGACCGGTCAGACCCCCGGTTCCAGTCCGACTAATCCGGTCTGGTTTTCAAAACATTGCCGAGAATTATAGGTCGAAAAATGTGCGGGTCATGCCGGTCAAATCGAGCCCTGGGAATTGAATTTACTTATGAACATGTATATCTCCATTTCTAAAAACATAGAATTAGTTTAGTGTAACTGATTATGAAAACACTCATCAATTTAAAAAAAAAAAACGATTTAGGATGAGGTAAGCGGTTGAGTACACTTAATGAGCTTGTAAACGGAATTAGAAAATCCATGTAAGGATATGAAATTTACATGTTACATGTTCTTTATAAAGTTTAGGGGCAGCTTAATATATGTCCTTGTAGAAGTTCAAAATTTCGTATTTTCCCCCAAGTTTCATAATATCATATTTACCCACTTCATACGTAATTTAACAAAATCAGTTTCTTTATAACATGTTTCTCTGAATAAACAGAGTGAACAATATATTATAAAATGCAGTAATAACATTATTTTAATATGTATGTTATGGAATGGGTAAATTTAATAGGTTTAGTTTTCTAAAATGATAAATATAAGTTTAAGAATTTCGGACGGGGAAATATGAATTTTTTTACTTTTAGACGGAGATAAATATATGAGAAATTAATCGATAATTATTCTGTACTTTTAGAAGGCTATATATGAGAATTTAATTGATTTTTTTAATCTTTTTGAATTGCATCATATTTAGCTAACATTTTTAAAATATTACCACTTGACCCAATGGAGATAAATATGACTAATATGTAGCCATTTTAGTTAAATTGATTGAAATTGCTACTTTTACCTAGAACCTATATATGTACACATAAACAAAAGTAGTGGACACCTTCAAATCTGTTGACCCAATATATTTTCATCCAATTTTTTGTATCAATTACCATCTTACCCGTTGGAGATAAAATTTTCGCCAAATAGACCCATTTTAGGTAGACAGGTGAAGTGCCACCTTTACCTCTTCATCTATTTAAGACCCAGTTAACCAGGTTTGACCCTTAGGGCCGACTAAATAAACCAGAATCTGACTATTAAGTTCTCCACACTATTTGCAGGCATTCTATTTGCCATGGGCCATGCTTGCGATGGATGTGATATTTGGTTCACCTATCGGCCCTGATCTATGTGGCATCATTGCGGGACACATGTACTACTTCTTAACGGTTTTGCATCCTTTAGCTGGGGGAAAGCTTATACTTCAAACTCCGAAGTGGGTGTATCCTTTTATTCTTTATTCCCGTATAATAGCTCTTAAATGGGCGGGTTGGGCAACGTATATAACGGTTTGGTTGAAATGGTTCATTGTAGTAGGGTCCGGGTTGGGTTGACATGCAAATATTTCTTTGCCCATTTGATATTTTTTATATAAATAATAATAAATAGGTTTGTTACAACTACAAGAAAAATATTTGACAAATTGCGTGAAATAGAACTAGGATTTTAGCAACCACTCCAAATTAGGTGCAAAATAGAAACCAACTTAGACGTTACCACCAATTTTAGCAACCAACTTCGTTTTAACTGATTTTACCACGTGCAAATTGTTGTTTGGCTAATGCAATGTAGGGGTGTAAACGAGCTGAGCTTGGCTTGTCATGTTTTTATGAAGCTCGAGCGCGGCTCGGTTCGAGCCTACTTATTTGAGCTCGAGCTCAACTCGCGAGTAAAACCCAAAGCTCAAGCTCAAGCTCGGCTCGAGCTTGGCTCACCAATGTTGTTTGTTTAAATCATATGGGCCTAAGTTGAAACCGACTTGGGCTTTTTAGGAGTTGGTTATAATCATCATTATCATTTTAATATGTAAAAAAAAACTAAAATTTTGTTTGGGCTCGCCTTGTATTTCAGGCTCGAGCTCGGGCCTGATAACTAAACAAGTTGTATTTCAGGCTCGAGCTCGTTAAGGGTCGGCTGGTTGAAGCTTTTAACCGAGCCAATGCTGAGTGGGCTTGTTTACACCAATAATGCTAGAGCTAGAAGTTACAGGACATGTGCATATATATACACTAAAATGGGAATTGCTACCTCTAATACACAATCAAGTTTTCTGTGAACTTTCTTTTCTTAACTTGATATTGCTTAGACATAAAATAGTTGCAAAGTACAGAATTGGAGCTCCAGCATATACTCCGGCCCAACCAGCTAGCAACACGAGTGGGCCATTTAGAGGAAGATCTTACCGCGTTGGTGGTTAATTGTATCTTATGAGAATCATTTTGATTTTGAAAACAGGGTAAGGTAGGAATTTGACACATTTTGGATATCAAATGCCATTTGTAGCTCTCATGTACAAATCTAAAAGTGTGTCAAGACCTAATGAGTCTTTTAATACTATAATTTTTGCACATTTTTTTTACCTTTCTGTTCAACTTGGGGTGTAACTGAGGCGAAACAATATATAGTTTGTGAATCACTTACATAAAGCTTGAAACTTGAGTCAGTCTTCAATTTCGAGCTTCAGCTTGATTAACTAATCAATACTTGTGGTGTCTTCAATTTCGAGCTTCAGCTTGATTAACTAATCAATACTTGTGGTTATCAAGATTTATTGTACGCTCTACAGCTACATGTATATATATGCAAAGGGTAAAAGTAAAAGGGTTATATAACATAGCTGGAGGGTAGCTTGTCGTAACACTCTTTATCTTTGTTGGGAAGTTACTTGTATATCTCAAGTGTCTTATGTTCATGTCGTAATTTGTTTCGAGTAGCTTAGGCTGGAAGGTATGGTTTGGGTCATCCCCAAGGGAATGGACCGCCACGTAAACGGGTGTGAGGATGGGCCTAAAGGGGATGGACCTAAGGGGTGGGGGATGAGCCCCTTTATATATATGTATGTATGTATGTATGTATGTATGTATGTATGTATGTATGTATGTATGTATGTATGTATGTATGTATGTATGTATGTATGTATGTATGTATGTATGTATGTATGTATGTATGTATGTATGTATGTATGTATGTATGTATGTATGTATGTATGTATGTATGTATGTATGTATGTATGTATGTATGTATGTATGTATGTATGTATGTATGTATGTATGTATGTATGTATGTATGTATGTATGTATGTATGTATGTATGTATGTATGTATGTATGTATGTATGTATGTATGTATGTATGTATGTATGTATGTATGTATGTATGTATGTATGTATGTATGTATGTATGTATGTATGTATGTATGTATGTATGTATGTATGTATGTATGTATGTATGTATGTATGTATGTATGTATGTATGTATGTATGTATGTATGTATGTATGTATGTATGTATGTATGTATGTATGTATGTATGTATGTATGTATGTATGTATGTATGTATGTATGTATGTATGTATGTATGTATGTATGTATGTATGTATGTATGTATGTATGTATGTATGTATGTATGTATGTATGTATGTATGTATGTATGTATGTATGTATGTATGTATGTATGTATGTATGTATGTATGTATGTATGTATGTATGTATGTATGTATGTATGTATGTATGTATGTATGTATGTATGTATGTATGTATGTATGTATGTATGTATGTATGTATGTATGTATGTATGTATGTATGTATGTATGTATGTATGTATGTATGTATGTATGTATGTATGTATGTATGTATGTATGTATGTATGTATGTATGTATGTATGTATGTATGTATGTATGTATGTATGTATGTATGTATGTATGTATGTATGTATGTATGTATGTATGTATGTATGTATGTATGTATGTATGTATGTATGTATGTATGTATGTATGTATGTATGTATGTATGTATGTATGTATGTATGTATGTATGTATGTATGTATGTATGTATGTATGTATGTATGTATGTATGTATGTATGTATGTATGTATGTATGTATGTATGTATGTATGTATGTATGTATGTATGTATGTATGTATGTATGTATGTATGTATGTATGTATGTATGTATGTATGTATGTATGTATGTATGTATGTATGTATGTATGTATGTATGTATGTATGTATGTATGTATGTATGTATGTATGTATGTATGTATGTATGTATGTATGTATGTATGTATGTATGTATGTATGTATGTATGTATGTATGTATGTATGTATGTATGTATGTATGTATGTATGTATGTATGTATGTATGTATGTATGTATGTATGTATGTATGTATGTATGTATGTATGTATGTATGTATGTATGTATGTATGTATGTATGTATGTATGTATGTATGTATGTATGTATGTATGTATGTTTTTAGTGGGGTTTTAGAGGAGCAAGATCAAACGAGGTAACAACTTCAGCTCTTACGTTTAGCGGATTTAAAAAATAAAAATAAAAAATGGCCTTTTATATACACAAGATGTACGAAATGTAAACTATTTAGCTGAATTTTGGTACAGCTAACTTATTTTTGCAAACAAAGTTCATCCCACCCCCTAGACACATCCCAAGAATGGGACAAATCAATCAACCAATAATAAAACATAATAGCCGAGCCATCTAACATAGAACCATATGGTCATAATCTAAAACAAGAGTTAACTGTAATTTTCGTAAATTTGGTTTGTTCACTTTTGCCATTTCAGGCCAATTTTTAAAAATGCACCAGTTTCCTCTCTGACATACTGGAAACGTGTCATTTCAGTCCAAAAATTAAAATCCAGTTAAGTCAGACAGGTTAAATGAAAGGTATTATTGTCAATTCATATATATTTTATTTTCACCTTATTTTATGAATTGACAATAATACCCTTCATTTAACCTGTCTGACTTAACTTGGTTAATTTTTGGACTGAAGTGACACGTTTCCAGTATGTCATGTAGGAAACTGATGCATTTTTTAAAATTTGCCTGAAATGACAAAAAATGAACAAACCACATGAACTTTGTGGGTTGTGTTGTCTTGTGTTCCTAGGCGTTGGTATGTCAAGCCTAGTTGGTGTGTCCGATTTGGGCATGCCCTTGTTCTTATTTTTCATTTATAAAATTTACCTGGGGTAAACCCTTTACCCAAAAAAAAAAAATGACAATTAACTCCTAAAACAATAGACCCTAAACTGTTTCATTTATTTTGCACAAATAGATATATACATCTATATCAATGATAGGCACATGCAGTTTATAATCCTATGAGTAATGTAACCTTAAATTTGATTATTACTTTTGGTTAATTTTAAATTTATTTACAATAGTGTTATTTGACTTTATTGTGTTTTCAACATTGCAATTTAGAAATCTATATACCAAAACCGCATATGTTTCATTAAATTATTATCATATAAAATGATTCTTAAATTCGGTCCTACTAGTAAACAACCGACTCAATCTTCGATCAAGTTCTGAAAGCAACACTACCAATCAGTATATTTCAAAGCATTTACAACAATTTGAAAATATAAAATGATTCAAAAACTATATTATCTTAACCAATCTCTCATATCATCTAGTATGAACACATATATAAAAAACAAGCATACTTATGTATTTTTATTATTTAATTCTAGAACAACCATATCTTACCAAATGGCTCTAGTGTGTTTAGCGTTGTTCATGAGTCGAACCGAGCCAGGACAAGCTCAGGCTCGACTCGATTATAAACCGAGCTGCCTCGACTCAGTTTGGATTTGAAACCAAATTGAAAATCTAAGCTTGAGCTTGGTTTGGCTCTATTTTAAAAAGATAAATTAATACATAACTCTCAAAATTCAATAGTCTAAAAAATTATTAAATAGTTCAAAAAAACATATCTAAAATAAGTTCAACCTAATACATGCGAACCAAAATCAAATTCAATGATACAAAACAAGTTTTAAGCTTCAACGAAACACAATATTAGTTAAATAGCATGAGACCGGGTGTAGTGGGGCGTGGTTTTGTAAAAAAAAATCAAAAATAACGCTTGAAAACGCCCCCCCCCCCCATTACGCTAGGCGTTTTGGGGCGTTTTTTTCAGAAAAAAATCAGGTTGGAGTTTTTTAAACAACGCTGGAACTTCATTTCTTTGTCCAATGATACCTTGCCATGTGTATATAATATTTGTGTGTTTTTATAATTAGTTTTTTTCTAAAAAACAAAAGAAGAGGAAGATGAGAATGATTTAGTTTCTGGGTTTTTTTGAAGTTACAGGTGGGAGGTGGGAGGTGGGAGGTGGGGAAGAAGAAAGGAAGAAGAAGGAGGTAGTGGGGTCAAAAAGAAGGAGAAGGGGTAAAGAAAGTGGGACCTTTGTAATTTTTTTATGTTTTAAATAGTGTAATTTTTTAATGTTTTAAGTAGTGTAATTATTTTTTTTTTCGGTTTTTTTTTCTGTTTTTTTTTTCTGTTTTTTTTATTTCAAATAGGGTAATTTTTATTTTAAATTAATGAAGTTTTTTATGTTTTAAATTAAAAAAAAAATTGGGAAATGATTGCATGGGCGTTATTGGAATAATGCCCCACTACACCACTTTATGCTATAATGCCCCATGCTGACTGGGATGACACGTGTCGAATAATGCCCCATGGTGGGGGCATTATTTTGATTTAACACTACACATGGTCTGATAATCAACCTTCAAATATACCATAGATATCAAATTACACTCCAAAATACACGTAAATAATAATTGGTTTTTTTAATATATTATAATGTGTATAAAAATAAAATATCTTATCAAATTACACTCCAAAATACACGTAAATAATAATTAGTTTTTTTAATATATTATAATGTGTATAAAAATAAAATATCTTATAAGTAAATAATCCAAGTCGAGCCGAGCTACCAAGCGAGCCAAACCGAGCCGGCTCGGCTTAGTTTCATACCGAGCAATAAAAAAAAATTAACACCTTCAAATAATAATAAAACTGAGATAGATAATTCAAAGGAATATAAAATATTTGGACGGTTATCCAAACCCTACATTATACTGACGGTTATTAACTCCGGCGAAGAAGTCGGCCGGAAATGGCGGAAATCGAATGGACGGATGAATCGACGGAGGGAGAGAAGACCTCTTCTCTTCAAATCTTCTTCATGTTTCTGTATTTAACCCTAATTATCATCGTCTAATCTCTCAAATTTCAATCCAACTCACACATTTCGATCCAAAATGTCGTGGCAAACTTACGTCGATGAGCATTTGATGTGCGACATTGAAGGCACCGGTCAGCATCTCACCTCTGCCGCTATTCTCGGTCTCGACGGTACCGTTTGGGCTCAGAGTGCTAAGTTTCCTCAGGTTTGTTACATTTTGTTCGTGTTTTGGTTTTGAAGTTTTATTGATTTGATTTAGGTTGTGAAATTGTTGTGTTGCGATGATTTGTTCGTGTTTTTTTAGATTTGAATTTGCTTTTGATGATGATTTTTGGTTGTGAATCGGAATTAATAGTGCTTTGTTTGATCTGATTTTGCTTTTCGATGTTTATCGTGATGATTTTACGGTTAGTTTATGATTTAGGTTGTGAAATTGTTTGTTGCAGTAGATTCATCTGTGCTTTGTTGATCTGGATGATTTAAGGATTGATTTCTGATTTAGGTTGTGAAATTATCGTGTGTTGCGATGATTTATTAGTGTTTTGTTAGATCTGATCTGGCTTTTCGACGTTGATCTGGATGATTTAGGTTTTGAAGTTATTGTGTTGCGAGGATTTATTCGTGCTTACTTAGATCTGATTTTGCTTTTGGATTTAGATCTGGATTATTATAGTGTTAGCTTATAATTCAGGTCGTTAAATTATTGTGTTGCGGTGATTTATTCGTGCTTTGTGAGATATAATTGTGCTTTTCGACGTTGGTCCGGATGATTTTACTATTAATTTCAGTTGACTGATTTAGGTTGTGAATTGTGTTCGATGATTTATTCGTGCTTTGTGAGATATAATTGTGCTTTTCGACGTTGATCCGGATGATTTTAGTATTAATTTCAGTTGACTGATTTAGGTTGTGAAGTTATTGCATATTGCAATGATTTACACGTGCTTGTTAGATCTGGTTTGGATTTTCGATGTTGATCTGGATGATTTTAGGATTAAATTTTAATTTAGGTTATGAAGTTATTGTGTTGGGATGATTAATTTGTGCTTTGTTAGATCTGGCTTGGCTTTTCGATGCTGATCTGGATGAATTTAGTGTTAATTTTGATTGATCTGATTTAGGTTGTGAATTTATTGTATGTTACGATGATTTAGTAATTTGCTTGTTCTTATTAGATCTGGTTTGGCTTTTTGATGTTGATCTAGATGATTTTAGTGTTAATTTCGGATTTAGGGGTTTAATCAATTATCGTTTGTTGCAATGGCTTTAATAGTGCTTTGTCAGATCAGATCATATCTGGTTTGGCTTTTCGATGTTGATCTGGATGATTATAATGTTAGTTTATGATTTGGGTTGTGAAATTATCGCATGTGAGTATGTGACGATGATTCATCAATCATTCATGCCTTGTTAGATCTGATTTTGCTTCTCAATGTTGATCTGAAATTCTGGATTGTTTTACGATTAATTACGTTGATTCATTCATATTTTTGTCAGATCTGATTTGGACTTGACATGATTTTGCGTTGTTTGCTGAACAATATGTAATCGTGTGATTATAGTATGCACATGATCATCCAAATTGAATTTGAGATCTAGGTCATTGCAAATTAATTTGCTTGAATTTGATTTTGTGATGATAGTTTGCTCATAAGGATCTCAAACATGTTAAATTACAAGATGTGATATTATATCTAACTTGAAGAGATGTTTTGTTTTTGCAGTTTAAACCTGAGGAGATGAAAGGCGTCATTAAGGAATTTGATGAAGTTGGTACCCTTGCCCCAACAGGTATGTTCATCGCGGGTCAAAAATATATGGTCCTCCAAGGGGAACCGGGAGCTGTTATCCGTGGAAAGAAGGTAATATATATAGAATTAACGGGTTCGGGTTGAAACATATCATTTATCAGTTCCGGGTTGAAATAGACTGGATTTTGTTGACCCGTCAACCCTTTTTTGTCCATGTATTATAGATATAACCATATAGGGGCATGTTCATTTCACAACCAATAGTATGTTAAGAGCCGCAAAACCACATAATTCACTTGTTGAAAGTGCATAAAAAATAATCATAATTAGCGGGGTAGGAAAAACTCAAAACGAGTTGAGCCTTATTGAGCCCGAGCCGAGCTTGAGCCTAAAATAAAGCTCATTTATTTATCGAGCCTGAGCTCGAGCCTAGTTTTTATTAATGTTTAATAACATTTACCCCTTATTTAAAGTTGTCTAGTAAACGAGCCCAACCGAGCTTATTTAAGCTTTTTTACGAGCCGAGCCCGAACCTAAAAATAAGCGTGTTTAGTAAACAAGCCTGAGCCCAAGCTTCACTTATCGAGCTCGCGAGCCTAAACGAGTCTATTATTTATATTATTTTTATTTAATATATTAATTAATAGATAATAAAGAAGCCGGGCTCGAGCTTGAGAAACTACCAACGAGTACTCGAGCTCTCATAAGTTAATAAGTTAATTGAGCTCGAGCCTGGTCGGGCTCGGCTCGGCTTGTTTGCACCCCTAATTATGCGGTTTACGGCTCGACTTGTTTGCACCCCTGATTATGCGATTTACACAATTCTCAACATATTCCTAGTACTGAAATGTTTAAATAATAATTACGTTAACTCTAAAGCTTGTTTTAAAACGATTTATGAATACATCAAAAATGGAATTTGGATGACTTTCAACCTATTTGACCGATAGTCAACTTACCTTTGTTATTTGAAAAAAAAAACAGATATTATTTCTAGAATAATATAAATTTTACAAATCATATATGTGCTCAACGATTTGTTTTGACCCAAACATGTTTTACCTGTTAGCCAAACACACCCATTAACGACTTCTAGTAACTTGTGTTAATTTTCGATTGGTAGGGAGCCGGAGGAATATGCATCAAGAAAACGGGCCAAGCCATGATCATGGGCATTTATGATGAGCCCGTTGCTCCTGGACAATGCAACATGGTCGTCGAGAGGTTGGGAGATTACCTCGTGGATCAGGGCATGTAGGCCTCTTCCTTGTCATTCAATAACATGTTTCTTTCTTCTTCCTTTAACGAATTTCGAATAGCTTTTTTATTGGTAGTTTTCTTTATGAGCATATAATTGTTGTCTTGGAGTTTTCTTCTCCGTCTTCTCATTATACGATATTTAATCGAATACATAAAGTTCAATAACTTTTTACTTCTATTCGGTCTCTTGATGTGTTCTTATGCTGATATTAGACTATAAATCCCGACTTTCTTAACTAATGTACAAAGAAAATATGAAGCCAACAAGTTAACTATCAAAAAGGTACCGAGATGCGATTTGTACACCGCCTTTTTTTTTTTTTTTGCCATACGCTTATAAGCTAATGGTTTTGACCCTTTTACCCTTTACCAATTTAAAGTGGTAAGAGCATCTGTTGTGGGGTACGTCAAGCCTCAGACATAAATGTGGATGGGGGGGGGGGGGGGGGGGGGGGGGTTATAAGAGGGTGACGGGTCTTGTGATTCCCAATGCTAAAGTATTCAATATCATATAAGAGGTGGTCTATAAAATGATATGTTATCCGGAAGTCGAGTTAGACCGATATAGAGCAGTGATATTGACAAAATGTGACACTGTCTATATCCCACATGTATAAAGTTTTTGTGGCATGTACGATTTGGAGATAAAACTCAAACACCATCTAGCAAAGATCTCATATTCAAATATAGTACCTATTGATTTTCTACTTTTAACCTCTTTGAAGACCCTATGTCCCGCCCAAGTTGTGTTTTACCTCATCTCATTGGTTAGCATGGTATTTGTAAGATCCCGTGAGTTATCTAATTAGTTTGATATTCATGGTTTATAAAAATAAGAAAAAAGGTAATGAGCTGAGTTCAAGCATATATTAATATGGCCTAAATTTTTATTGAGTTGTTAGAGGATATTTAATAAGTATAGAGTTGCCAGTGAGTCGGGTTTATTCGAGCTTGCATTTGATTTAAGCATATGTAAGACTTTAAGTCATGTTAAGTTTGGCTTAATTGAGCATTGAACCAGAGCCAAAAAGAAATCGGGATATATATAGAAATAGGGGTTTGGTGCAATCCAGAGCCAACAGGAGAGAAAGAGACCCGGGTGTGGTGATCAACTCGACGGTTGTAACCAGGATGTGTTCCGCTAGTAGTCTGCTCTGCAATGCATAGGAGGGGCTGTATTGATGATCAAACAGTCTCGAGTGGAGCTGCAATGGGCTGTAAAATTGGGACAGCAGCAGCAGCAGCAGCATGCGTTTGGGTTCGGTTTTGCAGAGCCGTTCCTACGTTTTCGGAGGCCCTAAGCAAACTACAAAGTGGAGGCCAAATTTTGTTATTGACTAACATTAGTAGTGCAAAACTCGGGTTTTTCTAAAACCGAATTTCGGAAACCAAACCGTGTTTCGGTATGATCGGGTATTAGAAAATCGGGTTTTTAGATACCTAGATATTAATACCCTATTTTCTATTTTTTACACAATATAAATCCATTTTATTTTTTAATTTGCTTTGTATTTGATAAAAATACTTGAAATAATTACAGTATCACAACTTTATTTAATTAATATTTCTCATTCTTTCGTTTAATGTCACTAAAAGGATGCGCCAAAAGGAAAAAAAAAATATTGCTTATGAGTCTTTCGTTTAATGTCACCAAAATGATGCGCCAAAAGGAAAAAAAAAAGTATTTTGCTTATGAGATTCGAGCTAGGGTCTTTACAAGACTAGGGCAGGACTAATACCACTATACTAGCAAAGCTAATAGATCTATAGAATCAAAACAATTATATATTATATATGATTTTTATATTAAAGGGAGGCCCTAAAAGTTTGGAGGCCCTAGGCCCAAGCCTAGGTTTTGATAAGCATTGGGCCGGCCCTGCGGTTTTGGGACCAAAACATGACGTATAAGGAATTAGTTGGTACCAAAACACGTAAATTAATCAATAGAGTTAATTACATAGTTAGCCCCTGTGGTTTGCACAAAATAAGAGACTTAGGTACTAATAGTTTAAAATCACATTCTAGGGTATTAACTTTTCATTTTGTAACGTTTGGGGGCATTAACTTCTAGGATATTAACATAGTTAGTCCATGTGTTTTGCACAAAATAACATACTTAGGTACTAATAGAATGTGATTTTAAACCTACAAATAACGTTAATACCTCCAAACGTTACAAAATGAAAAGTTAATACCCTAGAATGTGATTTTAAACTATTAGTACCTAAGTATGTTACTTTGGGCAAACCACAGGGACTAACTATGTAATTAACTCTTAATCAATAATTCTCATTAATCAAGAAAACGATCAAAAACCTGAAATTAGAATGTCAACACTTCAAATTTTAATATTAATGTTCAGAAAATTTTCTGGTTATTTAAGCTAACAACTAGGGCTGTTCACGAGCCGAGCCGAGGCGAACCGAGCGGACCTTTGCTCGTGCTTGGCTCGTTTACAAACCGAACCGAGCAGAGCGGCTCATTTAAAACCGAACCTCAAATCAATCGAGCATTTTTCGAGCAATAAAAATTCCGAGCGAGCGACGAGCGAAATTCGAGCGATTTGGACAACCGTGTCGCCCTATTTAAATTTGCTGAGAGAGATAGTGACAATGTTGGGTCTCAAGTTTTTATGTCTTTAAAAATATGCATATTTAGTGGCACAATATTTTTCTTATTAATAACAATGTTGTGGTCGACGAGGCGATAATCATATTGCACGAACATTTACGTTGAGAGCAGGAGACGATCTACTTAGGGTAACGACATGAAACATGGAGGCGATGAACAAACTATCTTTTATCGGTTTAAGGTTTAACTTTTAGTTTTAATATTATTTTATTGGCGTGGTTGGGCTATTACGTATAGATATAGTTGTAAGTTCGTATATCGTTTACCAAAATCTAATAGAGTGGTACATATAAAACTATAGATTTAATTTGTATTTAAGTATATATGTATGTGTAAGTGTGTATATATATATATATATATATAGGTGTGTGTGTACTATGTATAATTTATATTTGTGTATATATATGTGTGTGTACATACATGTTTATATATGTATGTGTATAGGTATATGTATATGTATACTAATTAAAATAATAATTCGAGCCGAACCGAGCCGAGCGGACCTTTGCTCATGTTTGGCTCGTTTACAAATCGAACCGAGCAGAGCGGCTCGTTTACAACCGAGCGTCAAATAGAACGAGCATTTTCCAAGCAGTTTCCGAACGAGCGTCGAGCGAGCGACGAGCGATTTGAACAGCCCTACTAACAACTGATCCAATTAGAAGCTTTGAATACTTCGAATTATTAAAAGTAAAAGTGCCATTATGAATTATTAAAAGTAAAAGTGCCATTATAATATATTTTGAGTTCATTACGTGTATGTGGTTTTAGTCAAATATTTCACGGTGTCAGTGTGTGTTTTTATATCATCCACAATAAGGATGTATTTAGATGTTTTTGGTGACATTGATGAGAGAGAGTGTTGAGGTGGATGAGAGAGGTAGGTATTTTGTTCTTCCACAAAAACATAAAAAAACATAGTATGATTAAGAGAGAGAATAGATGAAAAAGAAATTAATGTTAGAATCAGGAGGAGGGGAGGTGTGTTTAGAATTAGCCTTTATGTATTATGTGTAGGGCAAGAGAGAGAAACAAATTTATTGGTAGGGCAAATGACATGTGGCAAATAAAAACATTCATCAAAAACACCCTTACTGGTTGCTCTTATGTTTGTCATTTCATTCCTAGGCCAACCGAAAATTTATTCATATGACAAGGAGTTAAGGCGTCACAATTATTATTATTATTATTAATCTTAATATTTATATTATTATTATTAATATTAACATTTTATTTATATTTATTAATATTAATATAATTAATATTAATATTTATTTATAAATATTATTATTAATATTTATTAATTATTATATATTATATATATATTAAAAATAGAAGTTTTAAATATTATAATAATATATATAGTTTTTTTAATACTTTTATTATCTACTTTACTTTTAAAGTTGGATAAGCTTGTGTCAACCGGTACTGGTATCGAAAATACCGGTACGGTTATCGGTACATGAAGGTAAAAACCGACACCAACCTGGTACAGAAAACGCCAAAAGTCGTTATTGAATTGATTTTGAAAATCTTTTAGTTCGGGAAATTCGGTACTGCTACCCGGTATCATTTGCTCATCCCTGATCACGGGTACTGTACGAACAACAACGGTATCGTTCAACTTTTTTTGTTGATCTTCTTCAACTTTTAATGATCAATACCGAATAGGTACTGGTACCGAAAATATTAGTTACGGTACCGGTGAATGAAGGTAAAAACCGATAGCGAACCGGTACCAGGAACACCAAAAGTCATACCGCATTGGTACTTAAGATCTTTCGGTTCGGGAAATTCGGTACCGGTACCCAGTATCATTTGCTCATCTCTGACCACATGTTTCATACGAACAACATCATTACCATACAACTTTTTTGGTTATCTTTTAGTGTTTTTTTCTATATTTTCTTTTTATTCTTGTCAGCAGTTCCGTGTGCAACGCGCTTGTAGTGATTTCAAAACACATGTAAACACAGACTAAACAACAAAAGACGTTCGCCGCAACGCGACGATAGTAAAAAACTAGTTATTATTAATAGGCCAATGAAAATAAACAGTGTTTCTGTTCGTGGTTTTTTTTTCCAATTGGCCTATTTGGGCGGCCATCACCCCAATTCGATGCGTGTCTTCCAGGTTAACACCTTAGGCTAGGCGGTGTGGGGATCGGCTTTGGCTCGGCCTGCCCCGTCGCCGCCCCCAACACCATTTCGCCCCCCCCCCCCCCCCTCGTCGTCCTCTCCGTCTGCATGGAAACGTTTGAGCCGGGCCACTAAAAGACAAAAAAAGTGGACGTTATGCTTGTGGACCGTTGCAAAAATTAAAAAAAAAAAATTAAATGCCTAAATTCAAAACTAACGACTATTATTAAAAAAAACTCCAAAATCAATAAACTTTTTATATAAATATAACATTTTTACCCCATTTTTTACCCACTTCAACCCCATCTCTCTCTCGACTTTTTATAAACTCTTCTACTTTTTTATAAAACATTCTTCTACTTTTTACAATGGATCCATACAACCCGAACGTTTTTTCGGTACCCGGGTACTATCCTACAATGGAACCAAACGCTTTCTCGCAATTTTCCGACAACGCTTTTGCGGGTTTTCAACAATCTCTGAACGCTTTTTCGAATACGCAACAAATGCAATCGTTACAAAGCTTGATGATGCGAAACCCGTTCAACATGCAACCGGTTCAATCTTCTCAACCACCACAACCTGTTCAATCTTCTCAACCACAACAACCCGTTGAAGACGACATTGAAGTCGTTCCAGAGACGCAACCGCAATCTTCTAAACGTAAAAAAGGAAAGCAAGTGGCAGTCGACCAAAATCAACCTTCGAAACCGAACAAAAAACCGTGGACGAGGATCGAGGAGGAGGCCTTAGCGAAGGCGTATGTTAACATATCCACACACCCCATTGTCGGTATGTAAAGTTAAATTTTATTTTTTTTTAAATATATACTTTTTATAGAAATTTTAATTTTTTTAATATATACTTTTGTTAAATATAGGTAACAACCAAACCAGCGAGGGGTTTTGGAAAGCGGTATTATCAAAGTTTCTTGCGATAATGGAACAAGGACATTATCGCGATGTCGACTCGATATCTTCGAAGTGGCGAAAGATGAATCCGATCGTTAACCGGTTTGCGGCGATATATAATAATTTATATACAAGTAATCGCCGTAGTGGGATGAGCGACGATGATGTTTTCAAAGCGGCGATGGATAAATACCAAACGAACCATAGAACCGCTTTCCCACACATTCGGGTTTGGGAAGTTTTACGAACGTCTAACAAGTGGGCGCCGGTTCCAAATGAGGTTGAGATGGCAAAACGACAAAAAAACCTCGAAGACTGGTAGTTTCAGTGCCGGCGGCTCGGACGAAAGATGTCATATTAATTTAAACGACGACGCCGAATTTGACGAAGAAGAGTACGCCGTACGAGAGGAGGAACGTCCCCCGGGCTGGGACAAATCAAAAAAGGAAGCGACCACAAAGAAAAAAACGAAAAGGGGGGCGATTCCAAGATGGAGGCATTTATGGCCCAATTCAAAGCGTACACGGAGGTCACGGCCCAAAAGGCGAAGGAACGCTTGGCGGAAGAAAAGGTTCGGGTGAACAATGAAAAAAACCAACTAAAAGAATGGGACATAATGATGGCCGACGTTGAAAATTATCCCGAAGAAAAACGAGCTACTTTAAAAAAATGCAAGAAAGAATCATGAAAAAGTACTAAAGTTCTTAGGATTTTTATTTTTTTAGTTTATTTTTTTAAAACTTATGTAATGTTTGGTTTTATAATATTAATGAATTTATTTTTATATCTTATTTAATAAATGTTAAAAAAGTAGATGAAGTTAAAAAAATAAATAAATAAAGTTGGTGGTGGTAGGCTCATCCTCCATTTCCAGTGTTTCTACCTTGGAGGGGCATCCTCCAAGGACTATGACGTGGCGCCTACGTGGCAGATCATCCTCCAAGGATGGGCCATCACCATACCGCATGATGCTCATGGTATTGAAATGAATAGGTTTAAAGAACAAAGTGCATCCGTACAATGATCTGCAGATAGACTTGTTGCAAGGCATGATGATATGAAAGAATGGTACAAAAACAGAAACACCACACTAGTGGAGGGTTTTAACTCCATTAAGGATGCCTTTGAGTTGAGCAGAAAGAGGGTTAACATTTTATGGTCGGAAAAATGCAAGGAACAAGAAATTCTACGCAAGCGTGATCATGATAGTGAAGACCCAGGAAATCCTGATACATCAGCTTCCTTTGAACAACCAGGAGCTTCAGCATCAACTCAGATTGCTGTTTATAAGCCTCTGCACCGCTCCAGTCACCTCAGGTGGGTCTAAAGAGGAACTGGAAAAGCTGGATAATGGTCATATTGTTGAAAGCTCTACAGCTGGTGAGAATGTGGTGTTAAATTCAGTCGATATTGCTTTAAAGGTGTGTCCTCCTGTTTCTGGTGAAGATTTAGAAGAAGGAGAGTTCGTGTCTGAACTCTCAGAAGAACAGATTTTGGCTTTAAAAGAAATGAAGGTAGTAGATGATGCTACTATTGAGGAGATTCCCAGTGAACCTGATGTAGCAAACTTAGATGATCCTGAAGAGATAGTGTTTGAAGGTGACGCGAAAAAGTCTAAATACGTACGAGAAGACGGTACAGAGTTTAATCCATTTGATGAAGATTTGTTAAAGGATAATTTGGATGAGATCGACGACAAGTTAAAGAATCGTGATTCATCAGATGTTCCAACTGACTCTTTCGACGAATGGAGAAAGATATTTCTGTCAAAGACTGCAAAGCCAGCTCCTTCTGCAGTTCAAGTTGACTATATGGAGTACGAGAAAGTTCGTCCTCATGGAAGAATTCTAAGTTGGATGTTCGTAAAAGACATTCATTGCATGGCCGTGAAGCGGGCGCATGGAATTTAGTACTTCAGGTCGCTCCTTAGCATTCTAACGTTGCCGTTTTATGATGTTGCAGCGTTAGCGAAGCTGGATTTAATAAATCGATCAAATTACGAAGGCGCTAAGCTATTCGCTCGCAAGCTAAGGATTGAACGAAGAAAAGGTTGGAAAGACGAGTTGTACAAGCCGCAGTTTTCGATGCATGAACAAATCAAGTATACATTGGATCCAGCAACCAACACTGCTCGTTACAAGCTTGTGTACAAGCCCGTGAAGGTTTTGGATAAGATTCCGCTCATGCCAATGAAACAAGACATTCTTGGAAACATGGCTCTATGGTGTTACGACTCAGATACACATGAAGCAGTGATAGTCTTCAAATGACGAAGAAAACTTCCGCATGCTAGATCCGATGTGGATCGTCAATATGTCCGGTGCTGACATCGACAGGCTATTTCGACACGATATCTTCTATGAAGACAAGGATGCCCATCAAGCTTTGTTATTTCAACGCGTCGCTTGTTTTTGCTATTATCGCGAAATTCACGCTGGGAGCTCGTGGTCCGAAGCAGATCACTAGAAATGAACACTGAAGACCAAGCAACAACCAAGGGGGAGTTTGTTGGTGCATTTTTTGTGTCTGTCGCTTGTTCTTAGTTACAATTGTAATTGTAGGGTCTTTGTTTAACGTGTTTGTACTATTTTTTCGAGTCGACCAAGTCAAGATATCCTCTTATCTTGACTTGGTACGACATTATCTATATAATGCTTGTAAAACAATTGCATGTATGCAATCTGTTATGGTTTTGGTTGCATCTTTGTTGTTCTATCTGTTTGTCTGTCATATTGTCTGTTTTGCAGCCTCCCCACGAAGAACCATTCTTCATGGGATTCCATCTTCACGAAGAACATGTTTCATCCTCACTCAGTCTTTCGTTGATTTGATCCACGAAGAACCAAGTCTTTCGTGGGCCTGCATGTTTCGTGATCCTGGTAGCATTCTTCGTAATGTCACTGGGTCAGGGGCCTATAAATAGATATCACATATTCACAAAATAGCTAAGAGAGCACATAGAGTCTGTCAAACATTGTGTGTATGTGTTTGTACTTGTTCTCTTCAGATTAATCAAGATAGTGAATCTTTGGTTACTTGTGTTTGTTATACTTTGCTTCGGTTTGCATTCTTACATGGATTTCGCACTCGTAAGTGTGTTACATAAACAAGGAAGTAGGTTTCTTGATCCTCCAAATGGACCTACATGCGCGTGCGACATGGTTTATGGGATGGTGGGTTGGGTTTTGTTATTTTCTTAAACTACAAGAGAAGTCCATGGGCTTTTAATTAAAACCATGGCCCTTTTTCTTATAAAGATACTATATTTACAAAAAAAAAATCGACACAAAGTAGTAAACACACGAAACCGAACAACTTACACATAAATGCACGCCATTCACGTAATTTACATACAACACACGTGATTATCGAAAAACATTTAGTTATACATAATAAATCCACTTAATTTATCCCAACTTATTATTTCACTTAATCACCAACGTTCAAGGACATACTCGTGTGCGGTTCGGTAATTTAGTTAATTCACCGAATTTCTATTACATGGGTGTTCGTGTACTAACTGACACATTTAATTAACCCTGTGTAATGCAATAATGAATGTTCATGATAACGTTAAAGATAACGGAGTTGTGTTAACGGAGTGAACTTGAAAATGTCGGATGTCACAACATGTCTATTACTAACATCAAACTAATGGACTAAGTTTATTTAAGAATTATTTCTATTTAAACGAAAACAAATCACCTTTGGACAGAAGTGAAATCATTTAACTATGTGTGCAAAATAATTGTGACATATAACCTTTGGGTAGAAGTGTGACAATTATCTTAGTTATGCAATACATGAATGAAGCACATCACCTTTGGGCAGAAATGAGACATACATGTATACAAGACATAAATAACATAGCTTGTAATTATACTTGAACGATAGAGTAGATGTAACATGTCGCAACCCCCGTCCCCTAACTACCCGGGAACGGGCGGCCGTGGCCAGTTTCAGTGGTATCGGTATTTATCAGTTTGGCAGCGGAATTTACATCAGGACCGTAGTTAGGATATATTTTATCAGAGTAAAATACCACACTTTTATAATATTAAACACATGGGGAATTCCCAAGTTTCAAGTACACACATTTTTTATAGGGATAAATCCTATTTTATTTAAATAAAACATCTCTTTGTTTTAGGTAACTTTATAGCCACTTTTCCAAGCCTTCAGTGCTGTCCAGCTGGCTTCTATTTGGCTTTCACATTTTGTTACCTGAAACGCGTTTAAAAACATTTTGTCAGTGGGAAATACTGGTGAGTGAATCCTAGTTTAATCAAGATAAGTAAAACCATTTACAGTATTGAGGGCGGTCGTGCAATTACATTTGTTTCCATCTACTTTAATTACCACCCACGGTACTGTCAACCCGACTTGTGGTCATGTTACTACTCACAGTGTAGTAACAAATTTTGTATACAAAACCCCAACATATCGATGATAATTGTAGAATACAAATACTCAATCACTATTAATTATCATGTAAAATATTTTGAGGTTTTGTAAAAACAGTTTACAAAAAGAGGAATTACTCACATTGCTGTCTTAGGGTTTTCTTTAAGGATTTGCTGATGATTATCTATTAATTACACAAATGCACACACGTTAGTATAATAACCCAATATTTACATTAGTAATACCCTCCCCGAGACGACATTCAAACGACTACGTCGGGCAGAACCTCGACAGCCGTTACGGAACCCTAGATCAATCGGGCAGCGTATCTAATACGTAACCGGGGGTTATGATACTTACAACGAGGCAGGGCTTCGCTAATTAGGGGGTATAATACCCGGGTATAGTGCCTACTATAGAGATATTGACAGAAAGAAATGAATTTTGAACGATTTGTGAACTGAGCCTCTCGTTCCAATTTATAGGGCTGATCATAAAGGGCGTCGCGCCCCGCGACGGAAACAGGAGGGGCCGTTGCGCCCTGCGACGTAGGGGGTAGGCCCTAGCTGTCGCAACCCCCGCCCCCTATCTATCCCGGGAACGGGCGGCCGCGAGACCAGTTTTGGTGGTATCATTTTGTTTATCAATTTGGCAGCGGAAATTTCATCAGGACCATAGTTAGGAAATGTTTATCAGAGTAAATACCACACTTTTATAATATTAAACATATTGGGATAAAACCCAAGTTTTCATTACAAACATTTTTATAGGGAAAATCCCTATTTTATTGAATAAAACATCTTCTTTTATTTAGGTAACTTTTATAGCCACTTTTCCAAGCCTTCAGTGCTGTCCAGCTGGCTTCTAGTTGGCTTTCACATTTTGTTACCTGAAACGCGTTTAAAAACATTTTTTCAGTGGGAAATACTGGTGAGTGAATCCCAGTTTAATCAAGAAGAGTTTTATCCATTAACAGTATTGAGAGCAATCACATTGTTTATTTCTACACAATTACTCATTCAGTATTGTCAATCCTGACTGGTGGGTCATATTACCCATTGGCTAACTCGTCGTCCGATGGTAACGTGTTCCACATTTTGTATACAAAACCCCAACATACCGGCAGTAATTGAAATACTACAAAGACTCAATCACTGCTTAATCACATTGTAAAATATTTAAGGTTTTGTAAAAACAATTTACAAAAAGGAGATTACTCACATTGCTGATTTAGGTTTCTTCTAAGGTTTCCTGGTAATTATCTATAATTTACACAATGCACACGCGTTAGTATAATAACCCTTTATATTTACATTAGTTATACCCTCCCCGAGACGGCATTCCAACGACTACGTCGGGCAGAACCTCGACAGCCGTTACGGAACCCTAGATCAATCGGGCAGCGTATCTAATACGTAACTGGGGTTATGATACTTACATCGGAGTAGAACTTCGTTAATTAGGGTGATATTATACCCGAGTATAGTGCCTACTATATAGTAATTCGACAGAGAAAGTAAGAATTGAGCGACGGAAACTGAAGGCCGAGCACCTCTATATATATGCGACCCTTCGACTTCCCTCGCGGCCCGCGTAAGATTAGGTTGGAGCTTATGCGGCCCGCGGCATAGGGTTGTAGGCCCTAGCTGTCACACCCCGATTTTCCACGTGTCACCGGTGGGCCCGGTGGGGGAGTATCGTGACGTGGTTGGCAACATCATGGTCAAACAACACAATATAATAATGCACAGCGGAAGCAAAAGATAAAAATATTACATTCCGAATATAAGTAATGTCAAAGTATTACAACGGAAGGTAAAGGATCCACAGGCGGATCAATAAAAGAAAACTGTTCAACAGACTTTAGGCATCTAGAACTTGCAAGATTCCCTAGTGACGCCCTGAGCTCCCAGCCAATTACGCATAGTACCTGTCACTTAACCTTTTTGGAAAATACGTCAGTTTACACTGGTAAATACAATTAACTGACTCATTTTGGAAAAAGAGTTTGAAAAGTGATTCGAGTGCAAACGGCACAAATTATCTTGACACATTGATTAAAATGCACAGAGGCAAAATTAATCTTTTATACTTGGGACAATTCTATTAATAAAAATCTTGTATCCGATTTACATGGTTGTCCAACATTTAGGGCCGGTGATTATACAATACAAGCCGGACAAGATTAATCGACACACCACAAATATAATCTCACAAGAAGATACCCTTACGAGTGAGTATACGTTATACATATGCAACAGGAGGTGTTTTGCCTACACCTTGTGCTTACGTCGTGGCCATTCACTTTTTAAAATGAGCCAAGGATATCCAGGACACGGTCATTAACCCCCAATGTTATTTGTTATCAATCAATACAGATTAAAACGGGATTATGCAATTTAATCATCTCCGATTAAAAGGTTTCTACACCCGACCAAGCGGTATTTTTATAATACCGTATCCCAAGCCCGTATAAGGGAAAATAAGTTAAAAGTATTTACCTGAGCTAGCAATGCAACTTACACTCAGCCGTATATCTTAATCAGCAAGCACAAGTACTTCTACTGGGGCTCTTAATCTGGAACGAAGGTTTTATTATCCTATTAGATTCCTAACGGGTCTTATTTAAGTCGTAACTTAGACCGGTTAGTTTTAAGGAAGGTTTACGGTTCAAACGCATGATTAAGAGAAGACCGGAATAGAATGTGGTTTAGACCCGACAAGTTTGAAGACTTGTATAATATGGGTAAACTAAACACATTCTGAATTTTGAGATAAAACGGATAAGGTTTGACCCGTTTCGGCTAATTTATGCAAACTAGTTACATAAAGCGAACCGAACGCGCCCGAGGCGTAACGGGTAACCATATGGGTCCTAAACAGGTTTCCTAAGTTAATTATGCTTCCAATATGTTGTGACATCAGTAGGATGTCTTTCATTATGCCCCGAACTAATTTAAACACAAACTATGCCCCGTAGGGGTAGTTTGGTCATTTTAAAAGTTGTAAAAGAGTTTAAATGTTTAACTGAGTTACAGGTCTGATGTAAACAGCAAACATACTCAATTTGATGAGTTATAACAGTAGGGTAAAGTATATATGTGAAATATATCATCTATAACCAAACTATGCACCGAAGGGCATTTTGGTAATTTCACATAAGCCGAAAAGCTCAAAAACGAAGTCTGAGTTAATCAACTTTTGCTTACTGTTAAAATATTATAATTTGCCTCTTATATCAGTAGGTATCAACCCGGGTATGTCCAATATGATTTTAAAACGTACTATGCGCTAAAAACGCCAAATAAGGCGATTAAAGGCCATTACCGGGTTCGATACTTAAATATGATATTTTTATATTTCCAGAAGGCTTAAAATAATTTATTTATCATAACTATTCAGTGGCAAAAGGTTTGAGGTCGTTTAGATATGTAAAACTCATTTTATGGCCCGTAAGGGCAAAACCGACAATTACCGAATTAAGCCTACGACTATGAGTTATGCTCAGCCTAAAATTAATTAAAAATCTTTAAAAATCCCAAAATAATATATTACATCAGTGGGTATTAAGTTTGATACCAAAAAGTCGGCTTAACTAGGCTATACGCTAATTACGCCGTTTTATTAACATAAAACATTAGTTTTGCGATAATGAGCATAACTCTTAATCTATAAGTCAAACTGATGTCAAACTTTGCATACAAGTTTATATATCAGTAATTAAGGTTTCTACACTTTTACATTTTCATAAATCACGTTCTAAGGTAATAAGGGCATAATGGTCAACATATGAGCAACTAACGGAAACGCGTAAACGAATGGGTCAATCAATGAACCAACCACAGAGGGTTATGCTAACATGTAGCCTGGTCCTAAGGAAACCCTAAGGCATTTCCAAATCATACTAAAGCGGGTCAGAACTGAAGTCAAAGCAAAAGTCAAAGCTTTGCGACTTTCGGTTCCGAATCGGTTCACAATGGAAAGTTGTCGAATCAAACAAGCTTAGACAAGTTCTTATGCTTATTATCAAGTTATATGAATGATAAAATAGGTTACACGCCTTTTACCTTGTTAATTATGCGTTAAACGAAAGATTACATTTCTGTTGACTTTTTCTAATCATCTTTGACTCGACAAACGACCTAGTTAGAGTGGAAATCAGGGGGAACCCTTTTGAGGGTTTATTACCCACATAATTACCAACTCATAACAACTTTCAATTTGAGATATGACTGAGCCATTTATAACTAATCTCAAAGTCAAACGTTAACTACGATATTTTGACTTTTAAGCTAAATACTAAGCTAAACATAATTAGAGAAGGTTAGGCATACTTACAAGTGCTTAATGGATGATTAGGAAGGCTTGGGATTAGCTTGGAAGCTCCTCAAATGGCCAGGGATGAGTTTGAAGTGTGTATGATCAAGTGTTGCACCTTGTGTGCTTTATATAGTGTTCAAGGCACCACAATGTGTTGACATCTAAGTCTATCACACACCACAACAATTCAACATGTGTCCTAGTGTTCTAGGAGGTGTTTTAGGGGCCAAATGAAGGGGCAAGATCGATCTAAGTTGCATCCAAGTTCAATGGGTAGACAAGGAATCAAGAAAGATCACATTCTGTCCAGATGTGGCAGTGGCGTAGCGCCACTGCATGCACATCATGTGCTCGCGCTACGCGAGCCCTCCGGGTTCTCCAACATATTTTTGTTAAATTGCAGTTTCAGTCCCTGTCTCTTCAAACTTTGTACAGACACTTGTTTATTGCGATATGGACCCTCAATATTGATCTATAAGGGCCTCAAGATATATACCCACTTCGTTAAGTCCCCGGGTAACTTTATTGTTACCCGAAAAGGCCTAATTTTCAACGTTGACGCTTTAACCCCTCGCACACGAATTCGATCATAACTTTCTCATACGTTAACGAAACTTTACAAAATTTGAACCGTGCATTCTAGTGAGCATAATTAACATTTACAAAGCTTAGGGTTTGTCAAAAGGTCACTCAGAGGTATATCTTTAAACATGTTGACACATTTAACCCCTGTAGTTTGTAATCTCTCACCTTTAGCTTCGTATGATCCATGATTTATTCGTTTGAAGGTATGAGCATCGTGTAGGGTTAATGTACATTATATTTATTCACGGTTGACACTTAGAATACGTAATCTCACATACTTTCCATGTTTGTCAACTTTAGTCCTTCTATAATATTTCTTTCACACGTTTAACATTTGACACGTGTCTACACATTATAGGACGTGAATTTTCGAGGTGTTACACTAGCCTTGATTTGTCACCAGTATAGCCTCGCCACGTGTCGACACGTGGCGGCTTCCGGGTGTCGCCTTGATGATGATCGCTCGCGGCCCGCGTAGGCTGTAGCCAAAGGCTACGCGCCCCGCGACAGCCTCAATTTTCTTGTTTTTATTTAATTTTTATAAAAATAAAGGTATTTGGGCTCGGTTTTTACATACGGGGTATATTTTAAGACATATTGGGGTATTTTAATATATTTTTGGGCGTCAGAAAAATTTAGGAGGGTTGTTATATCCTCCCCACCTTGTTTTAGAGCTCGTCCTCGAGATCTACTATAATAGGTGCGGGTATTTCCTTTGCATTTCTGACTCAAGCTCCCATGTGTATTATGGTCCTCTTTTGGAGTCCCATTTCACTTTGACCAGAACTAATCTCTTGTGCTTAAGGTTCTTAACTTTCCTGTCTTCAATCTGTAGAGGCTTCTCTACAAACTTTAACTGTTCATTTACCTCTATATCTTGAAGAGGTACTACCAGTGATTCATCAGCTAAACACTTCTTGAGATTAGATACATGAAATACATCATGTATTCCTGCTATTCCATGTGATGAAACTATTTCATTTACATATAATTTAGCTAATTGTTCCATACTGAAAGTTTCTTTCATTGGTAGGAAATGAGCTGACTTGGTTAGTCTGTCTACAATCACCCAGATTGTATCATTACTTTTTCTTGTTTTGGGTAATTTGGTAACAAAATCCATAGTTATCAATTCTCATTTCCAAACAGGCATTTCTAACTGTTGCAATAAACCTGAGGGTTTCTGATGTTCAACTTTAACTTGTGAACAGGTTAAACACTTTGCAACATATGCTGCTATATCCTTTTTCATTCCTATCCACCAGAAATTTTTCCTTAAGTCCTGATACATCTTTTCATTTCCAGGATGCATCGTATATTTAGACTTATGGGCTTCTTCTAATATACGGTGACGTAGATTCCCTAATTTAGGAATCCACATTCTTTTCTTATGGAATCTCCAAATTCCATCTGTTCCTTGTTCTAATTCCTTAATCATTCCTTTCAGTTTCTCAGTATCATCCTTGATTACTGATTCTTGTTCTTTTCTAATCTGATCATTTAAAGCTATTTGCAGATTTAACTTAAGAGAACATACTCTTTTTGGCTTTTCATGATACTTTCGACTTAAAGCATCAGCTACTACATTTGCCTTTCCTGCATGATACTGGATACTACAGTCAAAATCATTAAGTATCTCCATCCAGCGTCTTTGTCTCATATTCAATTCCTTTTGCCCAAAAACATACCTTAAACTCTTATGGTCGGTGAATATGGTAAACTTACTACCGTATAGGTAATGTCTCCAAATTATAAGGGCAAAAATTATAGCTCCTAATTCTAGATCATGGGTTGAATAATTTTCTTCATGATTCTTAAGTTGTCTAGAAGCGTAAGCTATAACCTTTTGACGTTGCATTAATACACATCCATAACCTAACTTAGAAGCGTCACAATAGATTACAAAATCTTCAGTTCCTTCCGATAACGCTAGTATGGGTGCATGGGTTAATCTTTGCTTAAGAATTCTAAAGGATTCTTCTTGTTTTGGTCCCCATTCAAACTTAACGGATTTACAGGTTAACTTAGTTAAGGGAATGGCTATTCTAGAAAAATCTCGAATGAACCTTCTATAATAAGCGGCTAATCCTAAGAAACTTCTAACCTCAGTTGGTGATTCAGGGGTTTTCCACTTGGTAATTGCCTCGATTTTGGTGGGATCTATATGAATTCCTTCATGGTTAACTAGATGTCCAAGAAATTGTACATGTTCTAACCAAAACTCACACTTCGAAAACTTGGCATAAAATACCGTTTGGATTGTTGGGTTGCGAAGTCAATTTGGTGGACGATTCTTGTTTGGATTAAAATACCGTTTCCAAATAGATTTATCTATTCAAGAGCTTCTCGGCTTGGCAACGGGGATGAACGGGTCGAAAGATTGGAAGAAGATTATTGGCGGGATCCTCTTAGTCACGGCGTGGGAGATATGGAAGGCGAGAAACGAGAAGACTTTCAACGATAACTCCATCAACTTCAACCGAACGGCGGACCTCATCAAAGAAAATACTTTTCTTTGGATTACTAATAGATCAAAGTATGTTAATCTTGATTGGGATAGGTGGTGTGAGTTTAACATTCGAGATGTAATATTGTAAGTTCGGGTTCCAGTTTCCTGCTGGCCCAGTTTTCTATTATTTTCAATAGAAGTTTTGTTGTTCAAAAAAAAAATCTAGTTTTGTAAAAAAAATTATTTTATTTAATTATTTGCAAAACCATTAAGTTAATAGCAAAAATTTTAATTCACGGTAATAGTTCATGATCACAGTTCGAATAGTAATGGGTTTTCGAGAAAAAAAAAGTTAGTTCTCGAGTTTATTTTCACTATTTCAGTATTCTTTTAGTTTTGGATCTTTTATTATGAGCTCTCTTAAAATGTGTTCTCTTAAAAATTAGTTAAGAGTTCCCTTAAAATGGGTTCTCCCAAAGTGAGTCAAGAGTTCCCTTAGTTTTGAGTTCTTCCAAAACATAACGAAACAGAGAAGCTAAATTCTCTTAAATTTTAGTTCCCTTAGTTTCGAGTTCTCCCAAATTTAATGGAAACATAGAGAACTTGAGTTCTCTTAATGTTGAGTTCTCCCAAAACTAATAGAAACGGAGAAAGACTTGAGTTCTCTAAAAGTTGAGTTCCCTTAGTTTATAAGTTCTCGAGTTCTCTTAGTTATGGTTCTCTAGTTTTGAGTTCCCTAGCTTATGAATTCTCAAGTTCTCTTAAAAAAGCTTCTATATAAAATATAGAATCTGGAGCAGCAACAAAGAACGAAAAATTATTGAGGCTATCGACGATGAGGAGAGGTCCGCGATAAATTTGGGGAGAGAATGTGAGATTCTGTTTTGACTTTTGAGTGTGGTATCAATTTATTAGAACATGGGGTAATTAATAGGCTTGGGTTGGGGCATTTGTTGACACATGGGAGTCCCCCGCCGCCTGGTTACGTGTCCGCGGGGTATGGCAGGGCGTGGGTTGGGTGCACCGGTTGGGGTGACCGCTTGGCCAAGCCAAACGGTTTGAATTTAAAATTCAAACTTTTCATATGGCCCGCTATGACATGGCGGGGTCAGCGAATGGAAGCAAGCCAGCTAGGATGTCAAGACCGCCCCACGCCCGGCTTGAAACCCAAGTCCCAAGGGTCACGCCCCAACCCAAACCCACCCGGGGTGATGGCTTAGGCATTTTCCCCCAACCCACGCCCAAACCCCCGCCCCATACCCCATAGTCTTAGATGGACATTGGGTTAGAAAGAGAGCATAAGTCTTCAATAATTAAAATCCAGACAAAATGCGAGATTTTGTTTTGAGTGTGAGATTTGTTTCTTCTTTCCATTTGATTTAACGTTCAGCTTTATGTATAAGGTTATCACATTCTCTAAATCGGAAAGCCTTGTATTGTTCCACTCTGGTCAGCCTATGTTGTCTTAACCGGACCAACGTTGTCTTCAAAGTTTGGCTTTTTTGGGTGTTCCAATGGGAAACCATACCGCCGACTCACACTTGACAGTCATTGTACCACCACAAGAGCAGGACTTTCTGGCGTAACACACGGTAGGACGAAAACCCGGCTGGGCTCAGGAATCGAACTGGCAACCTCACATAAGGCCTAGTCCAAATTATTCATTGCCAATATCCATCCCAATATGACACAAGTAAAAATTAAACTTAAGTCTCCATTGAAAAACTCAAACCTTCTACCACTAGAGTACAAGTAAGGAACTTTCCATTTGATTAATAATTCACTCCTTTTTTAACATTAGACAATAATTAAAGTCTTCATCCTTCCTCATTCTTAAAATGAAAAACTATCATTTAAAAATTATATTTACTTTTAAATAATTAACTTGAATACGTAATAAAATAGCATATATAATCGAAGGAAACTATATTTATTTTTAGAAAAAATTACAAGTTTTGTCCTTTATGTATGTCCCAAATTGTAGGCGTTGTCCTTTAAACAAAAACTTGACAGGCGGTGTCCTTTGTGTTTTCAAAATCTTGCACGTTTTGTCCTTTAGGCCAAACTTAGTTAGATTTGTTAGTTAAATCTGGTATCAAGGGGCTATTTTGTAAAAAAAAATTATTCAGGGACTAAATTGTACAAAATTTATTCACAGCGCCTGCAAAGTCATTCTCTTCCTCTCTTCCTAGATTTAAAACCTTAACAACCATTGGATCCCTTTTTTCTCTCAAATACAAAAACAGAAACAGCCACACATCAAACGGATCTACCCTTTTCTCTCCCATACACCTTTCATCACCACTTAAACAATCGTTGGATCTCTTTCTCTCTCTATCGACAACATCAAACGGATTTACTTCTACTCTTTTCTTTTATATGTTCTATTTTTAAGGTGAACGGTGGTGAAAGTGGTGGGTACGGTCAGAGATACGGTGGTGAAAGGCGGAGGGGTATAGGGTTGCGAGGCGGAGACATGGTGGTGAAAGGGTACTCTGTTCCAACCTTCTTTCCAACCATAAACTCCCCAAATTTGATTAATGAATATAAGTGTAAAAGGGGTGATTAAAATAACCAATATCAATCTCAAACCAATTCATATCAGTGCCACTTTGTTTCTTGGATTAGTTTTGTTAAAGTTTGGATTTTTCTTGTTTTTATGTGATTTTTAGATGATTTCTTGGATACCCAGTTGAGGATATTTTTACTTTTTATTTGAAGATTTGTGTAATATAACGGATTTGAGATCAATTGAGGATTTGTTGGATACCCAATTGGGTTAAGGTTGTTTTCCCCAATTTTCTTGATTTGATTTTGCAAGTTGTTGAGTTGATTGAAATGTTAAAGGGCTTGGGTTGATGATCTTTCCAAGTTGTTACGTGAGTTTGGGGGTGGTGTGGTTGCCAATGGTGGTGGTGGGGTGGTTCACGGTGGCTGACGAGGGTTTATGGTGGCGAACCGTGGTGGACATTCAAGATTAAGGGTTTATGAGGATGATGATGAAGATTCCGGTGAGTTTGACGACGGCGTCATCTGTGAAACGATCGGAGCAAACTGGTGTTTTATTTGTACAATTTAGTCCCTGAATAATTTTTTTTTACAAAATAGCCCCTTGATACCAGATTTAACTAACAAATCTAACTAAGTTTGGCCTAAAGGACAAAACGTGCAAGATTTTGAAAACACAAAGGACACCGCCTGTCAAGTTTTGGTTTAAAGGACAGCGCCTGCAATTTGGGACATACATAAAGGACAAAACTTGTAATTTACTCTTATTTTTATGTCTTTCAAAGTGAACTTGTATTATAGTATACTACATATCTTATCGAAGAATTATGAATAGTAACTTTATTTTTATAATAATATATAGCTTTTTAATATTTTAATATTTAATATTATAATAGTTTATTATTATATTTATTTTTAAGTTTTAACATATATTTATTATTTTTTTACTTTTTAAAACCATACTAGAATTGAGATCTGCCGCAATGCGGCGGAGATTCTTTAGTTATAACTAAGTCGATTTAGGACCCACACGTTATGTTAAACCTGTAAAACGGGAAAAAAATAGACGATGTAAAAACGTTCACCCACACACGTACGTTGCGTCGTGTTAACTCGCAAAAATTTAGAACGAAACGTAAAAATGTTAAACCAAAGACGCACGTTGCGATGTGTTAAGTCACAAAATTTAGAACCAAGCATAAAACGAAAAATTTGTGGAAAATGAAAAGTATAAAGGACCAAAGTTGAAAGTAAAAGAAGTTGCGAGGATATATTGGAAAAGATAAAAAGTTTTGGGTTAAAAGTAAAAAAAAAAACAAATAGTTTTGGGTTAAAAGTAATTTATGAAATACTTTTTGGTGAAAAGTAAAAAAATCATTTTTTTAAAACCTCCAAAGCCAAGGTCACGACAACCATATGCATAACCATTTTTTCTTTAGAAACCCCCCAAAGCACACCCCGCTTTGTGACGGGCCGTAAAACGGTGTCAAATAGTACTAATGTCACACAATCGTCATCGACCACCAACACTGACTCGACCTAGAATCTGCGAGTTGCGACGAACCTGTCAAATATGAAAAAATACAGGTAAAAAAACGTTGAACCACACATGCACGTTGCGTCGTGTTAACTTGCAAAATTTGAAACAAAACATAAAAAAGTTGAACCACACTCGTACGTTGCGTTGTATTAAGTCGAAAAATTTAGAAGTATACGTAAAACGAAAATTTACCAAAGATGAAAAGTGTAAGTGACAAAAGTTGTGAAGTTAAATTGCAAATAATGAAAAGTTTTGGGTTAAAGTTAAAAAAAAAACAAATTATGTAAGGTTAAAATTGCAAAAGCTAAAAACCTTTGTGTTAAAAGTAAAAAATCAAGTTTAGTTTTGAGTTAAAATTAAAAAAAACAAATTATGTAGGGTTAAAATTACAAAAGCTGAAAACCTTTGGATTAAAAGTAAAAAATCAAGTTTTATTTTTTGAAAAAACTCCTAAAGCACAAGTTACAAGTGATGATGCACTAAAAAGTTGCTTATTTATATAGGAATAATTTTTATCAATTATTTTTTGTTTTTAATAATTCTTTTTTATTTTTTAAATTATATTTCCTTTATCACATAATAACTTAAGTTCGTTAATTTTTTTTTCTAAAAACTTAAGTACTTGGTTGTGTTTAATTTTTTTACTCTCAACATTCCAAGTTTAGTTAAAATGAAGTTATGTTCAAAACAGACTGTTTATTTGGTGTTGTAAAACGGCATGAAGATAAATTAAATCGATTCTAACGGTTTGGCTTTCTAAACAACATGCCTCATTTTCGAATAATGTTTGTTTTATATTATCATTACTCTGTTTCGCCGCAACGCGCGATGTCAACAAATCTAGTACTATATTATAATGTATGAAGAAGAGACATTTTAAAATGTCTAAAAAATATAAAAAAAAACTTTCTCTCGTAATTTATAAATACATCCTTAAAATAAGGGTAAATTGGTCTTTTAAACAATAAATTATATTTTAGCCCCACATCTTGTTACACTTAAATCCTTGAGTTTTAACATAATTATGGGTAATTAGTTAAGCTTTTCCCCTCCACAACAACTTGTAATTCTTTTACGTATTCGTGTCATCTATACTATATTATAATGCATGAGGTATGGCCATTTTAAGATACCCAAAAAAATAAGAACTTTTTATCACTTAATTTATAAACACACCCCTAAAATGAGGGTAAATTGCTCTTTTAAACAATAATTATATTTTAGTCTCCCATCTTATTACACTTAAATCCCTGAGTTTTAATATAATTATAGGTAATTAGTTACACTTTCCCCCTCCACAACAAACTTATAATTCTTTTACGTGTTCTGTCTGTATCTTATAAACTATAATGTTTTAAAAAAAATCCAAAAGTATCGTGACGACCTACTCATTTTTTTAATGTTTCAATAGTTGTCTTGGTTAGTATTGATGTGTGGATTAAAAGGTACAAGTAGATGATTCCTTACTGTACAAGTGATTAAAGCCCAACATACTTATTCATTATCTTAGAATGTTAAATAGCTGCAGAATGTCAAGTGATTAAATATCGTCAATTTAATCATCTCATCTAAATTATACTTTAATCCCCAATCTTTAACAAAAATATAGATAATTAGTTAGTAGTTACACTTTATCATCTTATAAGAAAACTAATTCCCCCCACGCTTTTTAAATGGCCATAACTTTTTAGTACGTTAATATTTTTTTTAATTACACCATATAAACGAGTATTTTATTCTCTTTAATTTGAGTATAGTATTACTATAGTTTTTTTAATTAAAATTTAGTACGTTAATATTTTTTTAATTACACCATATAAACGAGTATTTTATTCTCTTTAATTTGAGTATAGTATTACTATAGTTTTTTTAATTAAAAAATTGATATGTTACGTGATTAACGATGTCTAAGGGTGAGTAGTAACTGAATCGTTAACGAAACCGAACCGAAATCAACCAAAAACTGATTAACCGAAACCCGAATTAACAAAATTATGGTTATTGATTTTTTGTACCCTCATTTAACCAAAATTAACTAAACGGAACCATTCATATTTTCATATATTTCTAGCTTTTATACCTTTAGTTCATGTATTTCATATTTATACCCTCATTTTATGTATTTATACCTAAATTTCGTATATTTCTAATCAAAAGTTTTAGCCCAAGTTTGGTTTTAGCTATTAATCAAAATTAAATGAATCAAACCAAAAATTGTCAATCAAACTCAATAAAACAAACCTATTAACTAAAAACAGACTGGTTAATACAATAGCCTAATCGATAACCTCGATTTCAGTTGAAGATAATAATCTAACCAACCGAACAATGCACACCGTAGCAATTTCTTTGTTTCCCACCGCATCGCCCGCTATTATTGGTTATTAACCAAAACCGGTTATTGGGGAGCAATAACTAAATCGTTAACCTAAACCAAACCAAAAACAGACGAAACCGAACTGAAATCAACAAAAAAGCTGAATTAACTAAAAACTAAAAACCGAATTCACCAAAAACCGGTTATCAATTTTTTTACACTCGTTTAACCAAAATTAGCTGAACCGAACCTAATCATTCATATTTTCATATATTTCTAGCTTTTATACCTTCGGTTCATTATTAGTTGACTCATATATTTCTAGCTGTTATACCTCATGTTCATATATTTCATTTTTTATATCTTCATTTTCATATATTTATACTTTCATTTCATGTATTTATACTTCAATTTCATATATTTCTAAGCAAAATTTTTATCCAAGTTTGGTTTTTGCCATTAACTGAAATTAAATGAACAAAACCAAAACCATCAGTCTAACCGAATAAACCGAAGTGATTAACGAAAACCTGTCAGTTAATAAAATAGACTAATCGATGACTTTGGTTTCGACTTCGGTTGAGGATAATAACCGAACTGACCAAACCATACACAACAAAATGAAATAAATTACCCAATTACTTCACTTTTGATGTATATCTATCAAAATGATGATATAATAAATATTATATGAATAAGAAAACTACAAAAAACGAGTATCGCAATGCGATGTGTCGCTTCCGCTGCATCGCGCGGGCATCTTGCTTGTATCTTATAAACTATAATATTTAAAAAAAATCCAAAAGTACCGTGATGACCTACTCATTTTTGTCGAATAGTTGTCTTGGTCAGTATTGACGTGTGGATTAAAAAAGGTACAAGTAGATGATGCCTTAGTGTACAAGTGATTAAAGCCCAACGTACTTTGTCATCATCCCAGAATGTTTAATAGCAACAGAATGTCAAATGATTAAATATCGTCAACTTAATCCTCTCATCTAGACTACACTTTAATCCTTCATCTTTAACAAAATTATAGATAATTAGTTAGTAGTTACACTTTATCCCCTTATAAAAAAGTAACCCCCCCCCCCCCCCCGATTTTTAAATGGTAATAACTCTTTGGTGCATTAATATATATATATATATATTAGTAGGGTGCCCGCGCGATGCGGCGGGGGCGACACTTTGGATTGCGGCACTCGTTGCTGGTAGTTTTCTTATTTGTATATGATAACATTATTGTGGTGGATATATGTCATAAGTGTTACACATGGGAGCCTAACACCTATAATGTCTTGCAATGTTCGATCAACTGCCTCTATCGCCTGACGTTTCGCCATCGATGCCTCATCCCATATAATTAACTTGGAGGACCTAATTAGTTGACTTATAATTCCTAAAATTTTGGGACATAGTTTACTATTTATCTACTAAATATCGTAAATTAGTATAAAATAAATATCGTAAATTAGTATTAAATAATTCCTAAAATTTTGGGATATAGTTTACTATCTATCTACTAATATCGTAAATTAGTATTAAATAATTCCTAAAATTTTGGAACATAGTTTATCTTCTATCTACTAAATATCAAAGTTTTGTTTTGTTATAAAAATTAATAATAAATAAAGTATAAAAAAACTGTTTTAAACATGTAAAGATTCGTTTGTTAATAAAAAATACTAAACAAATGACAAAAGTATATTAGTTCAATCGAGATGTAAATTATAACTGCAATAAAATAACATAAAACATAAACTTCAAATATAAAATAAACTTTATTATTCATGGGATAGTCTAGATCAAACAAAAACAACTGAAAATGAAAAAAAACATAAAAACACTTGATATATTTCATCTAATTTCTCTTCTTTTTTGATCCGTTTTTCTTGTTTGTGCTCGAATCAGCAGTATCATCTAATTCATCTTCTTTCTCATCGTCCTCAGAATCATCTAAATTTATTACCTCGACCCATTTTCATTCAGAGAGTCTCTTAGATCTTTTCTTTTGATTCTCATACTTCCGATCCTTAAAAAACAAAAATTTAATAAAAAAGTTAAAAAATGATTAAATAAATTTTATAAAAAAAACAAATATTGAATAAAAAAATTTAAAAAAGATTATATAAATTTTAAAATTACCTCTTTACTAAATTGACGTTGAAGATTAGACTTGTATGGACTGAACATTGCATCATAAGAAATAATTTCAACACTATTATCACCATCATCCTACAATAAAACACCAAATAATAACATAACGAACTTGTTAATATGGAAGATTATAAGCGAAAATATTACTTAAAAACTAATAAAAGCTTGTTCGACAACTGGGGTGTTTAAATTGGTGTGTTGAATCTGAAAAATCAAATAAGTTAGTATTCACATAAAAGTAAATAAAAGAAAACAATTATTCATTATTGCGATATAACAAAACTTATCATAGAACCGACCTTAGATTTTTCAATATCGCATGCTTGTTTTTTGCGCATCAAGTGAATTCAGAACTGGCTCCATATTTTAAATCTGTTTAGCAATAGAAATGTAGAATTGTGAGTGTTTGCTATGTATTTATAGTAGTCCATTAGGGTTTAGTTTTAAATTGGTCATCCACTTATTTAGGAAGTTTGTTGTGAGTTTTAAGTTTTTAAAATAAGATGCACATATCCTGTTTAGTTTGTTGTGGCATGTTTAATAGGAAGTTTGTTGTGAGTTTTATCTATACTATATTAAACATGTCACAACAAACTGACTCTGTACAAGTAAAATTAGGGAATATTTTAGTTTATTAATGTCGTTCAAAACAAAAAACTTGGGTAAAAAACAAATGTTAATGCACGGTAGCTAGGTAATGGTCAAAGCTGGCTTGGGTAAAAAAACAAATGTTGGCTTTAATCAATTGTACATTTACGCATCGGCTATTTGTACTTTATGAACGAACGGCAAAACTAAAAAAGATAACTATCGAAACGTTTAAAAAAATGTGCCGATCGTCATGGTACCTTCGGATTTTTTTAAAACATTACGGGTTGTAAGATATCGCAGGAATACATTAAAGAATTAAAGAGGGGGGGGGGGGAGTGTAACTAATTACCCATAATTATGTTAAATGTCAAGGATTTAAATGTAATAGATTGATGGACTAAAAAATAATAATGGTTTAAAAGACCACTTTACCCTCATTCTAGGGGTTTATTTATAAATAATGGGGGAAGAAGTTCTTAACTTTTGGGAATCCTTCCCTCATGTATTATAATATAGTATATATATATATATATATATATATATATAGGAATAAGTTAAAATGAGAACCACCTCGAGTTGTAAGAACCCGCGAGAACCACCCCCGCGGGGGGCCGTTGACCACGATTTTTTTTTACAACTAGATGTGTATATTTTAACAACCTACGTAAAGTTTGGGTTTAAACGGCGCGCCCGAGGGGTAGTTTTTTACGCCCAAAGTTTGGTTAAAAAAAAAAGAAAAATTAAAAAAAAATTAAAAAACCCAAACTTTGGGCGTAAAAAACTACCCCCTCGGGCGCGCCGTTTAAACCCAAACTTTACGTAGGTTGTTAAAATATACACATCTAGTTGTAAAAAAAAATCGTGGTCAACGGCCCCCCGCGGGGGTGGTTCTCGCGGGTTCTTACAACTCGAGGTGGTTCTCATTTGAACCTTCCCCTATATATATATATATAGGGGAAGGTTTAAATGAAAACCACTAGTTATTGTGAAAACTCGAAAACTAATTAAAAAAAGCCAAAAAAACATACCAATTTTTTTTTTTTTTTTTGCAACCCAATTTTCGCAGCTTTTTCTATATAAATTTTTTTTTTTTTTTTTGTAGTGCACATGTGTAATACTACATATGTGTATGTGTACTACCCATGTGTATTATTACACATGTGTACTACAAAAATTTTTTTTGTTTTTTTTTTGAAAAAAAGTTTTTTTTATATATAAAAACCAGCGATTTTTATAAAAAAATTGAAAAAATAAAAATAAAAATTTTTGTGTTTTTTTAGGCTTTTTTTAGTTAGTTTTCGAGTTTTCACAATAAAAGTGGTTTTCATTTGAACCATCCCCTATATATATATATATAAATTACACCTTATAAACGAGTATTTTATTCTTTTTTAATTTGAGTATAGTCTTGCTATAGCTTTTTTAATTAAAAGATTGATATTTTACGTGATTAACAGTGTCTAAGGGTGAGTAATAACTGAATCGTTAACCGAAACCGAACTGAACCGAAATCAAATTATAGATTTTTTTTGACATGTGAACTTCACAACAGACGGCTAATTCACACCCGCAAGACGCAGGCCCGCCACCACTCATTACCAGGACTATGTTGTCTTAACCGGGCCCACGCCTGGTCGAGAGGGGCGATACGCTGTCCCCGAGAAAATTTCCAGCCTCCTGCAACATGACAGAAGTTGCACCCTCCACAAGAGCCGACCCTCTGGAGTAAATGCACTGTAGTAGAAAACTCGGGTAGGATCAAGAGTCGAACCTGTGTCCTTCCCCATTATTTCCAATGCATCAACCAGCTGGGCTGGAATCATTTGCGAAATCAAATTATAGATATGTAAAGAACTTTGATAGCTACATAACACATATGTAAATAGTATTTTAGAGATTGAATGGTATAAACATTATGTTGTTACGTAGTTGTTACTTCTACTTAAACTTTTTATTAATCTAAATTATAGATATTGGTTCAATAATAAATGCTCGAGTCAAATTATATTTTTATGGGAGGATGAATTAATAATAACTAGTTTTTGTTGGCGTCACGCATTGCGGCGAAACCGAGCAATTATAATATAAAACAAACTTGATTTGAAAATAAAGTATGTTGTTTAGAAAGCAAAACCATTTGAACGGTTTAATTTATCATCGTACCGTTTTTGACAACAAATAAATACTTTATTTTGAGTATGACTTTGTTAACTTAAGGGAAAAATCAAACACAACTACATACTTAAGTTTTTAGAAAAAAGTTATAAACGTAAACTATTAAAAACGTATCAAATTAATTGATAAATTGATATATGTTTAAAAAAAGAAAAAAGAATTATCAATAAAAATGGTAAAGGAGATATATATGATTTTCAAAAAAGGGAAAAAAATAAAATATGTTATTAAAAGTAAATATAATAATAAACTATTATAATATATTAAATAAAAAAACAATATATTATTATAAAAATAAAGTTACTATTCATGATCAAAAAAGAAGAAAAAAATATTAATAAAAATGGCAAAGGAAATATATGATTTTAAAAAAAGGGAAAAATTAAAAATATCTTGTTAAAAGTAAATATAATAAGAAACTATTATCATATATTAAATAGAAAAGCTATATATTATTATTATAAAAATAAAGTTACTATTCATGACACCTCACTAACAATATATATAGTGATATTCCCCCGCGCTTCGCGGCAGGAATTCGCTCGGCATCAATTCAGTTCGTTTCAGTACCGACACTCACTGTTATAATCGAAAGAGAAAACCTTAAATCAATCGAAAACAACAAAAACGAATATCGATACCGATACTGTTGTTGTTCAGTTGATATTGGTTTGGTTCGTTTTTGTTTTATGTTTATTTTTTTTTTTCAACATTGCGAAATAGATTTTATTGGAAACGAATATTGTGATGCTATCATACCAAACCGAGCCGAAACAGACTGAACAACATTTGTATCGATACTGGTATTTATTTTTATTGTTTTTGTAATTGATAACCTGAAACCGTATCGATGTCGTACCACACTAAATTAACTGAACAACATCAGTACTGGTATATATTCAGTGTTATGGTTTTCTGTTTGATAATGAATACCGTGTTGCTACCGTAGTAAACCTAACCGAAAACAAATGAACAACAACGACTTCGGTATCAATATTTATTTATTGATTTCTCTTTCGATAAACTAACTTTTTATAGCTACGGTAGCGTAATGAACATCATAACCGGTACCTAGATTCATTTTATGGTTTCCGGTTAAGAAAAATTTTCATTTATATAACTCTGTCTACGACGATAAATGAATATTGGTACCAGTACCATGACAATCCATACCGATCAATGTCATTCAAACAACCTCGGTGCCAGTATGATCTTCATTTTTATCGTTTTCCGTTGATGTTAATTTCTATACCGAATGCATATATCGTGCCGGTACTGTAATGAATAGATATCGATCCAGTACACGCGGTAACGTACCGTCACAACACGCAAGCAAATAACTTGGAATGGTAAAAAGATAAATAAAGATGGATACGAATTTAGAATTACTAAAAGTTCAAATTGAATAATAAATCATGCCCGTGATAATTTACCGTCATAACGCGAAGCATAACAGTAAAATATAAATAAACATAGATATGACTAAAGAATTACTAAAAGATCAAAATATATAATCAATAAAATACCATTAACAATCAAATACTTAAAAAATGTTGGTTACTATTCATCACCTCTTTGTTTTGATAATAACTAGGTTATTTCAGCGCGCGTTTCATAGTAGTACTGAAATTGATTTTTTTCGTCCAGTTTCATCTGGATTCACTACGGTAGCGGCATAATATCCGTTATCGGACAAGAAACAACAAAAATGAGTACAGGTACCACTACCAATGTTGCCCGGTTCGGTTCGTTACGTTATAATAACAATATGGTGCCAGTTCATCGTGTCACACCCTGGCTTTTGCGGAAGCGTGGGTTTACTTGGTGTGACTTCTTAATACCATAGCAACAATCATAACAATGCTATATGATAAAAACACGAGATGCTCATCCATTAATATAGTTAGAAAATACCATAACATAATTGTCTTGAATCATCAACCCAAAATAAGTTACAACCATGACTTGTTTAAAAATGTGTTCCCAATGGACTCAACAAAAAAAACCTTAAATAAAACGAGGTTTGGAGACGTGTGACCCGTCCAGGCAAGGGTTACACCTCCCAAACCCTACACCCCTGGATGACATCTTTTATTTAATACGCAGCTTAACGTGCATCACCCGCCAGATCCGATCAATTCCCTGAAATACATGTAGTTTGAAAAATCAACAAAAAGTTGAGCGAGTTCATGTGTATGTGAGTATGTATAAACCTTTGTAAACGATGTATGTATAACCCTTGAAAGATGTATGAAAGTCCCTGGTATGTAGCAATAAGGAAAAAGAGATCACCAATGGTTTGCAATGCCATTGATATGTGTGAAGTGATGCAGGAAGACTCAAACCTAGCGGAGTTGCACCGGGCTTCCGGTTGTAAGACACAGTCACCACTATGGGCCGCCCCGGCCTCATGGGTGTGGGCTCGCTACACCCAAATAGATCTATCACTCATGTCCCTTGGTCCTACGACGAGGATTAATGGCCTTTAGTAGCCGCCTACCCACTCACATGATCTAAAGATGTATGAAAGTCCCTCCTTAAGCTAACCATACCATGTATAAAAATGTCTGTATAATTGTAACATGTATTTCACCCCCGAAGTTATAAAACTAAAAACAGTTAAGAGAAAAGGGGGACATGAACTCACTGTAGTGCGTCTCCTGTGCTCGTACTCAAACCTTGTCAGCTATACAACGACCTACAACGTACTAATGTCTATTAGACGAACGGATCGTGCCTTGGCTTAGTATTTACGGGTTTGAGTTACGTTACTTTGATATTATTCCAAGTTATAACTTATTGTTAAAATAATAATAATTATTTTAACTTACATTATATTTGTAGGTCTTGAAATAATAGTTAGACAACTATTTCGTATTCATACTTCTCAAGTATTTTATGTGCGTATTTCCTTCCCAAGGATGGGGGTATTTTATACATGTATTTTTGTGATAATTCATATTTCTCGTTATCCAAAATATTATCCATCCAAAATATACTAGTAGCGGTACTGTGTTAAGTTATATTATTTTTCTCTAAATAATATAACTAGTTCCCAAATTATGCAAATATTCACATAAGCGTTTTAGTATAAAATATATATTCTAAATATATATTTATCCGCTTTTATTTACGAAAACCAACATCCGATACTTTGAAATTTTGTAACCAAACTTATGGCGAAGTTTACTTCCGAAAAACAAAGTTAAACATATTTGCAAACACTTTTTAGAAAATAATTTTCTAAATCTTGGGATTTTTAGAAAATTTCGTCAGAGTTTCCCCTAAACACGGAGGTGTCCATGCTAATAAGCATATCATTTTCTTTTCAAAACAATCACAATAATTATCAACAATTATCCTTTAAACAACTCTACATCACCGAGAGCAAAAACTACATGCGCTACATATTAATCATGAACTTGATATATCACAAAAATGCGTAGTAACTTGCTAGACAATCATTTTCATCAAGTTCATATTTAACTAGAAGATGATTACTTCATGTATCACATAATCATCTTCTTAGTCTTGTTAAATCATGTTTCTAAACATCATTTAACAAGCTCCATATGATGATTATCATCACATAACCAAGAATCATCATGCAATTAACAACATAATCACTACAACATCCCACTAACAACATTCCATCTTCATGTAAACTTTATGTTCATCTTCTTAGTTCTTGTTCTTTAGTGTTTTAAACATAATTATCATACTACAACTTTTAACCATAAAAACAAGATGAACATGAGTTAATCAAGAACTTACTACTAGCACAAGGGCTAGGGATGATCTCTAGTGAAAAAGATGAAGAAAATGATGGTGAAAAGCAAGAAATAAGGTTCCTTGAAGTTCCACAATTTGCAAGCTCCCTTAAATCACCTCCTAGTCTTGAATGAAGCTTGTAAATGGAAGAAGATGGTTGAGTTATGGTGATGGTGGTGGCGGTTATGTTGAGCCGAGAGGGAGGAGAGAGAGATGAGTGAGGGAGTGTGTGATCTAGTGAAGTATATGTAGAGATAAAGAATGATTTCATATCTAGGAGGCCATACTTACAAAGATCATTTCAATATATTGGCCAAATACACAAGCAAGATCTTAATAAAATAAGCAACAATTCTTGAGTGGGGTGGGTCCCTTGGTGACCGAATTCGGGTATGGGGGGGGGGTAGATGTAAACTTTTGGTGGTAATGGGTAAACATAAGTTGAAATTCAAGTGTATACTTACATAAGTTAGTTAGTTGATATTTAGGGGGTGTTATGGTGTACGGGGATCATGACTGTCGTTGTCTTATCGGACAACAAGTCTAGCCCGTAGGCACATCATCACTAACGGATGTTCATAATATGATCATCTTAGGATGATATAAGCCATGATTCCTAAATTACTAGGTTAGATAAGGGGTTTGGAAGAATCCAATATAAGGATGACTGTTGTGATTCTCTCGAGTCACATTTGTCAAGGGTGCTAACACGTTCTTAGATGTTAACAAGGATCTGAATCCCTTGAGTAGGTTTCACCATCTTGGCCACGTAGGCTAGGTTTCACCTTTAAGATTCTTTTTAAAATGCATATTGACAGGGAAGGAAGGATATTTATTTTATTCAGGATTTTTATCATAAATCCTAATTCATAAGTTAATAATAGCACAAATGGCCTAGTCACGTAGACAAGTTAAATTTATAAGCCATGATTTCAGAGAAACGAGGCATTAAGGTTTGTAGGCTACCACTACCTTTAGTCTCAGAGGACATTAACTATAGCCCGTAGGCACTTCCCTCTAAGGGATGTTTATTACAGAATTGCCCTTAGGGAAATTCATTAACCATGGTAAACAGAGACCATATTTGGTTAATTTATTAATCATATATTTATTTAGGATTTCTATTATAATTTATCCTAATTATAAAACATTAACAGTTTTATCAGCGGCACCCAATGGCCTGGTCACATGGACATTTATAAATTATAAGCTTATGATTTCAGAGAATCAAAGCATGACAGTATCTTGGCACAATAGGCCTAGTCACAAGGACATTTATAAATTTTTAAGCTATGATTTCAGAGAATCAAAGCATGAAAGTATATTGGCACCATAGGCCTAGTCACAAGGACAATTATAAATTATATGCTAGGATTTCAGAGAATCAAAGCATTTGAGGTTTGAACCTAGTTCATTACCTTTATCTGACAGGGAGTCATCGCTACCACTGTCTTTTGGCTCATATGGAAATGAGCAGGGCCCGTAGGCATTATGTTACCACGTATGGTTAAAATATGATCATCTTAATTAATGATGTAAACCCAGGATTCAGAGATCATTAAACTGGGTTTGGAATCTTTTGAAGAATCCTTTATAAAATGAAGTGTGTGATTTTAATGAATCACATCTTCCAGGAGTGTTAACATGTTTTAAGATGTTAACAGGGATTTGAATCTTTTAAACAGGTCTTACCATCTTGGCCCGGTCTTATAATTGACCCGAAGGCTAGGTTTCACACTTAAGATTCTTAATTTATAATTAACGCAGAACAATTTTAAATTGAGGTGTTCATATGGATCTAAATCTAATTATGGAACTACCATCTTGGCCTGGTCTTAAAATGACACGTGGCTAGGTCTTGTCCTTTTTAGACTTTGCCATTTTATTATAATGGTAGACCTTATAAAAGAAATGTTATTTTACATTTATTTAAAAATTCTTGTTTAGAATGAAAGTTTAAACTTAATCATTCCACTATATAAAAATAAAAGTATAAACTTGCCCTTAGCGGGACTTGAAAGGAATAATGTTGTCCTCGAAGGGACTAAAAAGATAAATATGTCCTTATAAGGACTATTGAGGAAACAATTTTCAGCAAAGGAGTTTCTTCTTCATTCTATTCCTGAATGCTTTCTCCTTGGTTGCACATCTCATCTTGGTCGCTGTACGAAGCTCAGCATTTCAAGGCTCCGGGTGTGGAGAATCCCTAGTTTAGCTTCCTCGCTTGGCGACGTATCCAATAATAATAATAAAAAAAATTGGAAGCAAAAATTTCCATATTAGGATTAAGATTATTCCTATGTTAAGTCTAGACTCAGAAGTTTAGATTGTGCAATTGTGTAACTGAGATTAAACACAAAAGGATAGTGTTTAATTTACTCAGTGTTGGCTCTGATACCAACCTGTCACACCCCGATTTCCACGTGTCACCGGTGGGCCCGGTGGGGGAGTATCGTGACGTGGTTGGCAACGTAATAGTCAAACAACACAATATTATTATGCACAGCGGAAGCAAATTTAAAATATGATACAACCGAATTTAATATTGTTTATCAATGTAACAATATCCGGAAGCTTATCCACAGTAGGATCGAAACAAAATAATATTAATGGTTCAACAGACTTTAGGCATCTTAAGCTTGCGAGACTTCTATTGATGCTAAGGAGAATATATCCAGCCAATTCCGTATAGTACCTGCATTTAGCCTTTTTGGGAAAATACGTCAGTTTACACTGGTAAATACAATCAACTGACTCATTTTGGAAAATGATTTAAAAATTGGTTTGGATGCACATGGCATAAATGTTTTATAATTTGATTAAAATGCACAGAGGCAAGATTAATCTTTTTAACTTGGGAGAATTATTTAATATTATAATCTTGTGAACGAATTACATGTTACTTATGCGTTCAGTAGGATCTAGTCCGGGTTAAAGATCAATAGACACACCACGTTATTGAGTTATACACTGACAGGTGTACGCCTACACCCCGTGCTCAGGTCGTGGCCAATCTCGTAAGATGATGCCAAGGATATCCGGGACATGGTCATTAACCCCCAAAGGCTGTAAAGTAAACAAGACTGTTTAAACGAGCCGATCAAATTATTCAACTACCCACTTAATGTGGAGATTTGATGCTCGATCAAGCGGTACGCTATGTACCGTAACCCAAGCCCGTATAGGGAAAATAAGTTAAAAGTATTTACCTGAGCAATGTATAAATCACAATTAGCAAAATGCACGTAGCTTTTACTGGTTCTCCTAATCTGGAACGCAGGTTTAATATAACCTATTAGAATACTAACGGGTCTTTTATTAAGCTTAAGCTTAGACCGGCTAGTTTCAAAGATACGGTTCGTACGCACGATTAAGCGAAGACCGGATAGAATGTGATTTAGACCCGACAAGTTCAAAGACTTGTTTAATATGGGTCCTTCATGCACATTTTGGATTTTGAGATTAAACCGATAAGGTTTGACCCGTTTCGGCTAATTTATGTAAACTTGTTACATAAACCGAACCGAACGCGAAATAAGCGTAACGGGTATCCGTAAGAGCCATATACAGGTTTCCTAAGTTAATATGCTTCAAATATGTTGTGACATCAGTAGGATGTCTTTCATTATGCCCGAAATGAAATTAAACACAAACTATGCCCCGTAGGGGTAGTTTGGTCATTTTAAAGGTTGTAAAAGAGTTTAGATGTTTAACTGAGTTACAGGTCTGATGTAAACAGCAAACATACTCAATTTGATATGTTATATCAGTAGGCTAAAGCATATATGTGAAATTTATCATTTTTAACCAAACTATGCCCCGTAGGGGTATTTTGGTAATTTCACATAAGCCGAAAAGCTCAAAACTGAGGTCTGAGTTTATCAACCTTTGCTTACTATTAAAATATCATAATTTGCCTCATATATCAGTAGGTATCAACCCGGGTATGTCTAATATAATTTTTAATACATACTATGCGTTAAAAACGCTAAATAAGGCGATTAAAGGCCATTTCCGGGTTTGCTACTTAAATATGATATTTTTATATTTCCAGAAGGCTTAAAATAATTTATTTATCATATGTGATCGGTAACAAAAGGTTTGGAGTCGTTTAGATAAGTAAAACTCATTTTATGGCCCGTAAGGGCAAAACCGACAATTACCGGATTAAGCCTACGACTACTAGTTATGCTCAGCCTAAAATTAATTAAAAATCTTTAAAAATCCCAAAATAATATATTACATCAGTGGGTATTAAGTTTGATACCAAAAAGTAGGCTTAACTAGGCTATACGCTAGTTACGCCGTTTTATTAACATAAAACATTAATTTTGCGATAATGAGCATAACTCTTAATCTACAAGTCAAACTGATGTCAAACTTTGCATACAAGTTTATATATCAGTATTTAAGGTTTCTACACTTTTACATTTTTATTAATCACGTTTTAAGGTAATAAGGGCATAATGGTCAACATATGAGCGATTAACGGAAACGTGCATATTAATTGGATAACTAATGAACCAAGGTGTATAATCACAGAGGGTTATTCTAACATGTAACCTAATCCAATTTAAGCTCTGAGGCATTTCTAAAACATGCCTAAACGGGTCAGAACTGAAAGTCAAAGTGAAAGTCAAACTATGTGACTTTCGGTTCCGAACCGGGTCTAAACAGGAAATAGTCGGGTGGAACATGTTTAGACATGTTCTTACACTTATTACTAAGTTATAACAATGATCCAACAGGTTGTATATGTTCTAGATAGCTAATTATGCATAAATGACATTTTATGCATCCTGTTGACTTTTTAAATATATGCTTGACCCGACGTTTGACCTGGTTAGAGTGGTAATCAGGGGGGACCCTTTTAAGGGTTTATTACCCACATAAATACCTACTCATAACTACTTTTAATTCGAGATATGACTGAGCCATTGCTGACTAATCTCGAAGTCAAACCGTAATTACGACGGTTTGACTTTTAGCTAAAATACTAAGCTAAACTCAAACAAAGAAGGACTAGCAGACTTACAAGGGTCCTATGCACGACTTATGACCAGTTGGACCTGCTTGAGAGCTCCAGGAATGATCAGATTTCAATAGAATGGTGTGTGGAACTTGTTTGCACATGATGTCCTTATATAGTGAATTAACCCACCACAATATGTTGACAACAAAGCCTAGCACACACCACAACTGATGTACACTTGTTCCTAGATGCTTAGGGGGTGTTTTAGGGGTCAAGAGATGTGGAGAAACGAGTTAGAATCGCGCACAAAGGCAAGGGCAGCCAAGAAATAACAAAATTCACATCTGGGGACCCCTAGCGTGACGCCACCCCCCCTTGGCGTCGCGCTAGGCCTAATCTGACCAAATCAGCATTTTGTGATTTTTTGCAATTTGATCCTTGGCTCTTCAAAATTCGATTAGGCACTTGTTTATTGCATTATGAACCCTCACAATTGATCTATAAGGGCTTTAAAACATATACCCACTTTGTTAGGTCCCCGGTTAACTTAATTGTTACCCGAAAAGTCCTAACTTTCAACGTTTACGCTTTAACCCCTCGTACACGAATTTGATCATAACTTTCTCATACGATAACGAAACTTTATGAAATTTTAATCGTGCATCCTAGTGAGCATAATTAACCGTTACAAGGCTTCGGGTTTGTCAAAAGGTCACTCAGAGGTATAACTTAAACATGTTGACACATTTAGCCCCTGTAGTTTGTAATCTCTCACTTTTAGCTTCGTATGATCCATGATTCATTCGTTTGAAGGTATGAGCACCAAGTAGGGTTAATGTATATTATATTTATTCACAGTTGACACTTAGAATACGTATATTCACATACTTTCCATGTTTGTCAACTTTAGTCCTTCTATAATATTTCTTTCACACGTTTAAACATTCGACACGTGTCTACACATTATAGGACGTGAATTTTCGAGGTGTTACATAAAACCTCAAAAGGGTTCCCCCTGATTCCCACTCTAACTAGGTCAAATGTCGGGTCAAACTTGTATTTAAAAAGTCAACAGAATGTGTAAATTACAATTTATGCATAATTAGCAATGTAGAACACATACAACCTGTTTGATCATTAATATAACTTGGTAATTAGTGTAAGGACATGTCTAAACATGTTCAACCCGACAATTTTCTGTAGAGACCCGGTTCGGGACCGAAAGTCGCATAGTTTGACTTTCGCTTTGACTTTCAGTTCTGACCCGTTATGGTATGTTTTAGAAATACCTAAGAGCTTCATTTGGACCAGGTTACATGCTAGTATAACCCTCTGTGATTATACACCTCGGATCATTAGTTATCCAATTAATACGCATGATTCCGTTAATTGCCCACATGTTGACCATTATGCCCTTTTCACCTTAAAACGTGATTTTTGAAAAGGTAAAAGAGTAGAAACCTTAATTACTGATATATAAACTTGTATGAAAAATTTGACATCAGTTTGAGGTATAGGTTAAGAGTTATGCTCGATATCGTAAAATGAAAGCTTTATGTTAATAAAACGGCGTAATTAGCGTATAGCCTAGTTAAGCCTACTTTTTGGTATCAAACTTAATACCCACTGATGTAATATATTATTTTGGGATTTTTGAAGATTTTTAAGTAATTTTAGGCTGAGCATAACTCATAGTCGTAAGCTTAATCCGGTAATTGTCGGTTTTGCCCTTACGGGCCATAAAATGAGTTTTACATATCTAATTGACTCCAAACCGTTTGCTACTGATCACATATGATAAATAAATTATTTTAAGCCTTCTTTAATAATAAAAATATCAGCTTTATGTATCGAACCCGGAAATGGCTTATAATCGCCTTTTTAAGCATTTTTAACGCATAGTATGTACTAGAATTATTTTAAACATACAAGGGTTGATACCTACTGATATTTTGGGAAAATTATAATATTTTAACAGTAAACAAAGGTTGATAAACTCAGACTTCAGTTTTGAGCTTTTCGGCTTGTGTGAAATTACCAAAATGCCCATTCGGTGCATAGTTTGGTTATAATTGATAAATTTCACATATATACAATACCCTACTGATATAACTTAGCAAATTGATTATCTTTGCTGATTACAATAGACCTGTAACTCAGGATACTACTTAAACTCTTTTATCACCTTATAAATGACCAAACTACCCCTACGGGGCATAGTTTGTGTTTAAAATCATTTCGGGCATAATAAATGATATCTTACTGATGTCACAACATATATGGAGCATATTAACTTAGGAAACCTGTAAATGGCTCTCATTATTACCCGTTACGCTTATTACGCGTTCGGTTCGGTTATGTAACAAGTTTACATAAATTAGCCGACACGGGTCAAACCTTATCGGTTTTATCTCAAAATCCAGAGTGTGCATGAAATACCCATATTAAACAAGTCTCTGAACTTGTCGGGTCTAAATCACATTCTATCCGGTCTTCGCTTAATAGTGCGTACGAACCGTATCATTGAAACTAACCGGTCTAAGTTTAAGCTTAATTAAAGACCCGTTAGATTCTAATAGGTTATTATAAACCTTCGTTCCAGATTAGGAGAACCACTAAAAGCTACTTGCAATTTGCTTATTGTGATTTATACATTGCTCAGGTAAATACTTTTAACTTATTTTCCCTATACGGGCTTGGGTTACGGTATATAGAATACCGCTTGATCGGGCATCAAATCTTCCATCGTTGGGTGGTTAATTGAATAATTTGATCGGCTCGTTTAAACAGTCTTGTTACTTAAAGCCTTTGGGGGGTTAATGACCATGTCCCGGATATCCTTGGCATCATTTTATGAAATGGCCACGACTTAAGCGCGAGGTGTAGGCGTACACCCGTCAGTGCACAAAAGAATAATGTGGTGTGTCTATAGATCTTTAACCCGGACAAGATCCGGGCTACTGAACGCACAAGGAACATGTAATTCGTTCACAAGATTATATATTTAAAATAATTCTCCCAAGTTAAATAAAAATGTTTATGCCACGCGCATCCAAATCAATTTTCAATCATTTTCCAAAATGAGTCAGTTGATTGTATTTACAAGTGTAAACTGACGTATTTTCCCAAAAAGATTAAATGCAGGTACTAAGCGTAATTGGCTGGGATTTCTCCTTAGCATCATTAGAAGTCTCGCAAGCTTAAGATGCCTGATGTCTGTTGAACTATTGTTTCCATCTTTGTTTCCGATCCGTCTGCGGATAAACTTCCGAATATAGTGACATTGATATTACAATATTAAATTCGGTTGTATTATATCTTTTCATTTGCTTCCGCTGTGCATATTAAATATTGTGTTGTTTGACTATTACGTTACCAACCATAACGTCACGATATACCCCCACCGGGCCCACCGGTGACACGTGGAAATCGGGGTGTGACAGGTTGGTATCAGAGCCAACATTGAGTGAATTAAACACTAGCCTTTTGTGTTTAATCTCAATAACACAATTGCACATATCTAAACTTTCAAGTCTAGACATATAACATAGGACAAATTCTACCTTGTTTGCTTTTTGTTTTGTCCTTTAATCTTTATATATTGTTGTTGTTATCTTATGCTATATTGACAGGATTAACAAAATGCCGCCAAGATTCTTTAGGAGAAGAGGACGAGGCAAGGGGCCAATCACCGCCCCCAATGACAACGAAGCAGGATCTTCGAATGTGCGAGCTCCTTCGACCACTGAAAGTGACGATCCCCGGCAGAACCGGAGGAACCTCTTCGAGCCGGCTAGACGGTCGGTCTCACACAGTTCAACACCTCATGTCCATAACCCTTACGGGCCACAGCCGGAGTATAAGCCCAACAACCCTCAACCCTCATACATACCATTACAGCGATCCTTATCGCACAACTTTTTTGGAGACCCTACACCAGTCTTCTGGGGCCGGTTTAACCCGTCCAATTATGTAACACCCCGAAAACGGGCTTGGTAATTAAACTCTGTTAATACTAAAAGACGGGTAACGTACCGTTATTAGTAAAAATAACCCAGCAAATATTTGGATTTAAATAAGAAACGGGTTTTAACTCCCGGAACCCACTAAGTTAACTAGGTAAAATTAACCTAGTTAGTAATGGGTAATTAAATAATAAACTATGAGTTATAGTTTCATTTATGAATCTCTAAACATGAGGGACTAATATGGACAAGTGGGAAACTTGTTTTATTAAAACAAAACAAAAAAAATAAAATATAAAATACACACACACGCTTTGTGTGCGTGTTCTGAACGGCCAGGAGAAGCTCCATGGGAGCTCAAACCCTAACTTCAACAAATCAACAAAATTGAAGGTCAAATCTAGCCCGAATCGGATGCATGAACACGTATTAATGATCACCTAGTCGTGGGGATCACAAGGTATGTTGAAATTTATGATTTAGTGATACTTTGAGATTATGATGAACAATCATAATCGAAATTCTGGAATGAATATTGAATCAATGAGTGTTATTGTGATTATATCTTGGTTTAGAAACAAACCCGAGTAGAGAATTTGATGAATTGTTGTCAAAACTAGGGATTTGGTAATTACCCTATTATGTGTTAGATGGGTTTTATGAAAATATGATGAACACTTGAAAAGTGATGGTAAATTTGAGAAAAATTGATGTTATGATGCAAGATTTGATATTGTTCATGAGTGCTAGACATAAGGGTTTGAGTTAATGATTAAAACTTGGTTAAAAATATTAGCCATGAACTAAATAGAAGAGGTATAAAAATCATGCCCATATGGTGCTCGTTTAAATGCCCAAGTGAATCGTGTTGTCTATTAGTTTGTATGTAGAGCTTGATTTGATGATTTCATGAGTAGTGGGTTTATGACAAATCTTTGATTTGTATGAAATTAAACATGATGGTGTATGAGAATCACCAAATAGGACTTGAATATATGTTAATTTTAGTTCTAGTTCTTAAATTGACAAAGATGATAAAATTAGGATTCATATGATGACTTCTTGAAATAGATGATGTTTTTGACATCTCTTAGCCTACAATCACTGTGTTATAGGTTTCTAACCATTACCAAGAGTTTAATAAGGGTTTTAGCAATGGAAATGGGTTGCATTTGATGGTTTGGTTCGAATTTAAAATGACCCTAAACATGATTTCCGCAGCTTTTTATATGGATTTCGACTAATCTTAAAAAAATCATATAAAATCAACCGTTTATCCGATTTGGGTGTTCTATACCTTTTCGGAAAGCTTATGAAGTAAATTTTTACTGTTTTCAATCATAAGAAACAAATGTGGTTGTTAAATAGGCCAAAAGAATGAATTAAACCGCTGCTAAAAACCTTGAAAGCTGTTTGAAAAATGAAAATATAGTTGCTGTGCTGATTTTATAAAAATCATATAAAATCATAGAAAATTCGTTAGAAGGTGTACCTTATATGCTTGCGAAGGTATTGAAGTTTTCTACGATCCATCTTTGAACATGTTAATCTAGTTCGGACTTTGAATGGGTCATAATGGTCAATTACAGCAGCTGTATAGAAAATCGCTGCACATTAATAATGTCATTATTAATCCAGAAAAAGACATATGATTGCGTATACTTGATTTAGTCATGAAGTATTTATTGTTAGGAACAAATAACACTTTATGTGACATGTTTAAAGTGTTCAAAATCACTTACTAACTAGTTCGTAGTTCGTATAAGTAACTTGACTAACGGGTCAAACGGTTAGTGAATGGAAAGAGTTATGAAAAAAAAAATATAGTTGTTGAATAAATAGCATACTTTGATGAATAAGTGTGTGAATCCATAAGGTGTGGTGGTCATGTTAATGTTGACTAATCTAATCATCTTGTGGACATGATATGGTAGTTTGACTCTGACAAGCTAGATAGGAGCTTGGAAATGAACGGGTCAAATGGATACAAGTTCAAGTATGAAGCTCGCAAGGATGCAAGGTAAGTAAAGCTTACACCCTTTTTTTTATGGATACGTATTTGCTTTATAGATTATAAACACGACCAAGGTTATATCCAAAATATGGGTTCCGACACGAAATGATACGGGTCGGGACGAATAAAATGATAAAAAAAAAGAAGTATGTTTAATGGCAAGAGGGGCGAAATGGGTTAAATAATGAAATGGAAAATAAATACCATTCAAATATAAGTGCAAAATGTTTGGTCATTTAGACTAAACGGGTCAAATGGTAATGTTAACACCATTTGACGAATAATGACTAATAAGTGCTTGTCGAGTCCGATGCTCACAGGGTAAAACGGATTATGGAATTTGCGTTGCTATGAATCAGTAAATTATTAAGGCAAGGTATTAAAACGGGTCAATACTGTGACCCGAGCCAGGTACGCGTAAATTGGCGGAGTATAAGTAGACATATTAACGTGGAAATGTGATGAGTGGAAAGAGAAGAGCGAGATTTGAACTTAAATGTTTAAATCTCCTAAACGGGTCAAAATGAATTATGCGCATAGCTTGGGCATTGGTCGCATAATTCATAAAAGTTATGTTCACGAGTTAAAGATTTTTGAGTTAACAAGTAGTCCAAGGTTCTATGATGATTTAGAAACAAGTCGTTTAATAGATTATGAAACGGGTCGAATAATTGTATAAGATATTTATAAGCCGTTAGCTTATAAATCAGCATCGTTACAAACCTTAGTGTTGATTACATAGGAGACTGCATTACGGTCAATACGAAATAAAAATCGCGTAAAACGGATGTGTCGTTTGAAAGTTATGCATGTTTATGTAAAAAAAAAAATGCAGGTTGCAGAAACAAACCTGCTGGAAAATGGTGACCCTCGCGCCACGCGAAGGACCAAGATGGTTGGGGCGCGACACGCGACCACGGTCGCGGCACGCGATAGAATTAGGGAACCCTGTCGCGGTACGCGACAGGGGTACAACTTGCAGATTTTGTTTGTTTCACTTATTTGGCTCAAAGTACTTGAAGAAACATGTTACATAATTATCAAAACTAACGTTTGTGTTGGTTTTGATTACAGGTAAATGATATATGCTATCCGGATGAAGATCAAGCGCCTAACAAGAACCGAACACACGATAAATGAAGCTTCCGCATTTGAGTTTAAACCTTGTTATCAAAAGTGAACTATGTAAACAATTGTTACTTTCTTTTGAATGTTTTAATCATGTATGAATGATAACTTATAAAAGTTTTTGAAAGGTCGCATTTTCATGTAAAATGCGTAGTTTATTAATATAATCTTGATAAATTAAGACGGGTCTTACAAGTTGGTAATCAGAGCTCATGGTTAAAGAGTAAAGTGTGTTCGGTTCGAGGCTTGATCGCAAATCCGGTAAGTACATGTATATTAATGGTTTGGTATGTGTTGAAATGTTGTGAACAACACATAGGGTTATCGTGTGATACACGTTACCTCAATTAAATGATAAATATAGTTGACAAAATTGCGCGCGTTGACGCGTATAGTAGAAAAGCCTTGTATTATAATACGGGCGATTATTGAAGTTAATATTACTAATTCTTGTAAATGTTTTAATTAAAGGACACTCGCATCTGAAGATAGCGAGAGCTTAACAAATTGCGGATATGATGATGGAACGGTCCGAGATGTGACAAGAAGAGCATACTCATCAAGGACCTAAATCGCGTAACGATCGCAAATAAGTAATGGCAAGGAATGCCCGTCGGGGCAAGCATTATCAGGTGCACATTTTAAACTTATAGTACAAACAGTAATATGCAACAAATACATAGTGAATGACAGTTGCATATAGAATATGAAACTTGGAAAACCTGGATAGGTTACCTATCCAGGATGACGTTTCCAAGAGAAATTCAGTAGAGAATATGTATTATTCACAAATTGTGAATAACAAGACAATAACAGAATTCAGTTTATATAGAAACTTGGACGAGAGTGATCATCCAAGTAAGTATTCTCAATATAAATCCTATTGAGAAAAGTAAGGATCACATCAACGAATGTGAATAAATGTTTATAAAAAAGGGACATTTTACATGTTCAAGGATAAACGACTAAAACTAATAATTGTTAACTAACAATTAAATAAAGTTTTACCAAATGAAATCATAAATATGGAAATAATTTGAGGAGTTACTTACATGGGACGTGATGTGGTAATTATAATAAGGTCACGCGTACCATGTGTTGATCGCTTACTCTGGCCAAGTAAGTAGTGAACACATGATAGCATGAGCCTCTTATAATGAGCGCAGTTATGTCCGATGTAGTAAGGTTAAGATGAATGAAAATTTAAAGGATCATTAGGGTTAAGAAATCTTATGGGCATACTCGTATAAATGGTTTTCGCGGGAACCATAAAAACGATGTATGGCGCACATAGAAATAAATGACCCAAGGAAATTCGTGACATAAGTCATTTTGGACGAAACAACCATGGTAGACAAAAAGGGCATTGTAAAACCAAAGTATAAATGACCCGCGGGGTCATAGAAACAAAGGTATTGCCCACATGGAAAAAAAACGATCAAAAACCATGGTAGACAAAAAGGGCATTGTAAAACCAAAGTATAAATGACCCGCGAGGTCATAGAAACAAAGGTATTGCCCACATGGGAAAAACGATCAAAGTCGTTGACTTTGGTCGTAGTAAAGAAATGATGATGATGATAATCATCATTCATAGTTTATAAGACTGTCAAGGATGGTCAAATAAAGAATAAAGGTTTGGTTGAATAAAAGCGATGGATTTCGCTAAGACAACCAAACAAATTAAAACGAAATCTTAATGTATACCGGAATGCTTGCACTAATAATGACTTCGGTAAAGTACCCGGTTGATGGGTAAGGATTTAAACACATGCGTAAACCGAGAAACGGGAACACGAATTTAAAGTCAAAAGACTCGGATTATGAGTTATGACTGAAATACCATAAAATTTCGCAAACAGAAATCTTGATAATTATATTCAACTATTTTGAGGTTGAACGGGTTGAATAAAGTATAATGCTTGATGGCATAAGTAAGCGCAAGCCGGATAACGGTAAGCTTGAGACAAACCGATGCTTAATTGACGTGAGAAGTCATAGAGTCGGAAGAATTATCCGAAAGAAAACGATTGTAGACACGAACTACAGTCAAAGTTAACGGATTTCAAGCATGAAAACAAATGATTTTCAAACATAAAAAGAGTGCTTTGACACCAAATATATATTTTAATAAAGACACGAGTAAAAAGAATGATCTACTGGATCATCATAACCTTCGGGTTATAAACAGTGTAAAGGTCTACGGGACCAAAATGACCTACGGGTCATGAATAAAAAAAAAAGGAAAAAGGATCATAAAGGACTCGCTTTAAAGAGGTGAGAGCCTAAAGAAATAGCCTACGAGGCTAAGTGAATGAACCTATGGGTTATCTAGACATAGCGAGGGAACTAGTTATGATTCCCCGCGTAAAATGAGAACGGAAAAAAATAAATTCTGGGTTGTCAATTTCCTTAATATGAGTAATTGACATAGTTAAAAGGAAAAACGTTAAACTAAAATTCAGTTTTAGTAAGAAACAACGTTTTAACAAATATGAATACTATAAGACGAATTTGGAAATAACAAATATCAAAGAGTATGGGTCTTAACATCGATAGGTGCAAGACGATATATTCGAAAAATTGGTATTTTCGAAAATGAAAGGTTGATATAAATTAAACATGACATGACACGATCACGGTCAAGAAATGCAATGTGAAGTGGAATCACATTATAACCAAGTGAGCGGTAAAAAGCAACTGGACTAATAAGTCTAGTTAGTGAGACCGGTTAAGGTCATTTAAGTAAGATGGTTGCTTGTAAGCGGTGGATTCGGTATAACTGAACCGAATAAATGAAATTGAAAACAAAAGAAATTATTGCTAAAAGTTGAATATTTCACTAAAGACCTTTAAACGGGTCAAGGTAACAGATTCACCAAGAGTTCGATAATATATAAAGGCGATGGAAATCGCTAAGTTGACTAAACTAGTAGAAATAACAGAATTATGTTATTTCAAGGTACATTATGTCGTATGAGGTACGTAGAGGTTCTGTAACCAAAAAGATATTACCATAATTTTTCTGGTAATACTAACAATTGGTTAAAGTATGAATAATGCTTAAGAGATTACTCAGGTCAAACGCATTGAGTTTAGAACTCAATGTACTATGTAAGCAAGGTTTCGAGGACGAAACCTCTTTAAGGGGGGTAGACTTGTAACACCCCGAAAACGGGCTTGGTAATTAAACTCTGTTAATACTAAAAGACAGGTAACGTACCGTTATTAGTAAAAATAACCCGGCAAATATTTGGATTTAAATAAGAAACGGGTTTTAACTCCCGGAACCCACTAAGTTAACTAGGTAAAATTAACCTAGTTAGTAATGGGTAATTAAATAATAAACTACGAGTTATAGTTTCATTTATGAATCTCTAAACATGAGGGACTAATATGGACAAGTGGGAAACTTGTTTTATTAAAACAAAACAAAAAAAATAAAATATAAAATACACACACACGCTTTGTGTGCGTGTTCTGAACGGCCAGGAGAAGCTCCATGGGAGCTCAAACCCTAACTTCAACAAATCAACAAAATTGAAGGTCAAATCTAGCCCGAATCGGATGCATGAACACGTATTAATGATCACCTAGTTGTGGGGATCACAAGGTATGTTGAAATTTATGATTTAGTGATACTTTGAGATTATGATGAACAATCATAATCGAAATTCTGGAATGAATATTGAATCAATGAGTGTTATTGTGATTATATCTTGGTTTAGAAACAAACCCTAGTAGAGAATTTGATGAATTGTTGTCAAAACTAGGGATTTGGTAATTACCCTATTATGTGTTAGATGAGTTTTATGAAAATATGATGAACACTTGAAAAGTGATGGTAAATTTGAGAAAAATTGATGTTATGATGCAAGATTTGATATTGTTCATGAGTGCTAGACATAAGGGTTTGAGTTAATGATTAAAACTTGGTTAAAAATATTAGCCATGAACTAAATAGAAGAGGTATAAAAATCATGCCCATATGGTGCTCGTTTAAATGCCCAAGTGAATCGTGTTGTCTATTAGTTTGTATGTAGAGCTTGATTTGATGATTTCATGAGTAGTGGGTTTATGACAAATCTTTGATTTGTATGAAATTAAACATGATGGTGTATGAGAATCACCAAATAGGACTTGAATATATGTTAATTTTAGTTCTAGTTCTTAAATTGACAAAGATGATAAAATTAGGATTCATATGATGACTTCTTGAAATAGATGATGTTTTTGACATCTCTTAGCCTACAATCAATGTGTTATAGGTTTCTAACCATTACCAAGAGTTTAATAAGGGTTTTAGCAATGGAAATGGGTTGCATTTGATGGTTTGGTTCGAATTTAAAATGACCCTAAACATGATTTCCGCAGCTTTTTATATGGATTTCGACTAATCTTAAAAAAATCATATAAAATCAACCGTTTATCCGATTTGGGTGTTCTATACCTTTTCGGAAAGCTTATGAAGTAAATTTTTACTGTTTTCAATCATAAGAAACAAATGTGGTTGTTAAATAGGCCAAAAGAATGAATTAAACCGCTGTTAAAAACCTTGAAAGCTGTTTGAAAAATGAAAATATAGTTGCTGTGCTGATTTTATAAAAATCATATAAAATCATAGAAAATTCGTTAGAAGGTGTACCTTATATGCTTGCGAAGGTATTGAAGTTTTCTACGATCCATCTTTGAACATGTTAATCTAGTTCGGACTTTGAATGGGTCATAATGGTCAATTACAGCAGCTGTATAGAAAATCGCTGCACATTAATAATGTCATTATTAATCCAGAAAAAGACATATGATTGCGTATACTTGATTTAGTCATGAAGTATTTATTGTTAGGAACAAATAACACTTTATGTGACATGTTTAAAGTGTTCAAAATCACTTACTAACTAGTTCGTAGTTCGTATAAGTAACTTGACTAACGGGTCAAACGGTTAGTGAATGGAAAGAGTTATGAAAAAAAAAATATAGTTGTTGAATAAATAGCATACTTTGATGAATAAGTGTGTGAATCCATAAGGTGTGGTGGTCATGTTAATGTTGACTAATCTAATCATCTTGTGGACATGATATGGTAGTTTGACTCTGACAAGCTAGATAGGAGCTTGGAAATGAACGGGTCAAATGGATACAAGTTCAAGTATGAAGCTCGCAAGGATGCAAGGTAAGTAAAGCTTACACCCTTTTTTTTATGGATACGTATTTGCTTTATAGATTATAAACACGACCAAGGTTATATCCAAAATATGGGTTCCGACACGAAATGATACGGGTCGGGACGAATAAAATGATAAAAAAAAAAGAAGTATGTTTAATGGCAAGAGGGGCGAAATGGGTTAAATAATGAAATGGAAAATAAATACCATTCAAATATAAGTGCAAAATGTTTGGTCATTTAGACTAAACGGGTCAAATGGTAATGTTAACACCATTTGACGAATAATGACTAATAAGTGCTTGTCGAGTCCGATGCTCACAGGGTAAAACGGATTATGGAATTTGCGTTGCTATGAATCAGTAAATTATTAAGGCAAGGTATTAAAACGGGTCAATACTTTGACCCGAGCCAGGTACGCGTAAATTGGCGGAGTATAAGTAGACATATTAACGTGGAAATGTGATGAGTGGAAAGAGAAGAGCGAGATTTGAACTTAAATGTTTAAATCTCCTAAACGGGTCAAAATGAATTATGCGCATAGCTTGGGCATTGGTCGCATAATTCATAAAAGTTATGTTCACGAGTTAAAGATTTTTGAGTTAACAAGTAGTCCAAGGTTCTATGATGATTTAGAAACAAGTCGTTTAATAGATTATGAAACGGGTCGAATAATTGTATAAGATATTTATAAGCCGTTAGCTTATAAATCAGCATCGTTACAAACCTTAGTGTTGATTACATAGGAGACTGCATTACGGTCAATACGAAATAAAAATCGCGTAAAACGGATGTGTCGTTTGAAAGTTATGCATGTTTATGTAAAAAAAAAAATGCAGGTTGCAGAAACAAACCTGCTGGAAAATGGTGACCCTCGCGCCACGCGAAGGACCAAGATGGTTGGGGCGCGACACGCGACCACGGTCGCGGCACGCGATAGAATTAGGGAACCCTGTCGCGGTACGCGACAGGGGTACAACTTGCAGATTTTGTTTGTTTCACTTATTTGGCTCAAAGTACTTGAAGAAACATGTTACATAATTATCAAAACTAACGTTTGTGTTGGTTTTGATTACAGGTAAATGATATATGCTATCCGGATGAAGATCAAGCGCCTAACAAGAACCGAACACACGATAAATGAAGCTTCCGCATTTGAGTTTAAACCTTGTTATCAAAAGTGAACTATGTAAACAATTGTTACTTTCTTTTGAATGTTTTAATCATGTATGAATGATAACTTATAAAAGTTTTTGAAAGGTCGCATTTTCATGTAAAATGCGTAGTTTATTAATATAATCTTGATAAATTAAGACGGGTCTTACAAGTTACATACCAGAACCAGCGGGTTTTAACCCACTAGGGCCAGATGACCATTTCTCAGGTGATCACTCGGATGATATGGACGAGGATACGGACCCCGTCGAGCCTGCCAGTGGTACACCAAACCACCCGATAGAGATCTCTGACGGATCTTCTTTCCACGGATCACCCTATGTTGGTCCAGATAGCTTTCAAGCTATGTTTACCCGACACGAATGGTACTATACACCTCCTCGCCATTCACCGCCTCAGCAGCAACAGCAGCAGGATCCCTCTGTGGATTCACGGTTTGTGGCAGTCACGCCACCACCTCCACCGCCACCAGTTCAACCGGCGCCTCCTCAACCGCCGAGGCGTAGGAGGACAGGCGCACGTATGTCTGCGCGAGCGGGGGATTTCCATTTTAGCTCCCCACGCCAATCAAGTGGCAGCCATTACCCGCCACTTCAGGAAGACCCACAGATGGGTGGACCTTCGCACCCAATTGCACCGCAACCACCGCCTATGGGTTTCGATAACCCAATTCCGGCATACACGGGTTCCATGGCGTATAACCCGTTTGAACAGCCAGTGCACACCAACTACAACTACGCAGAAGCTGACCCATACTTGGTAGTGGCTAACTATAACCCCCAAGGACCGTATGGAAACCCATGGGGTGTAGGGTACCCAACTCATGGGTACCAGATACCGGCTAGACCTATCATTCGGACGCAATCGCAGCCGCCACGATTTTCTCCCCCAGAACGGGAGGAAATTCTTCATAGACTGGATCAGGTTGAGCGAGACTTTCGCCGCGACCGCCAGGAGAGACAAAGCTTCTTCCAAGGATTGACAAGCTTGATCAAAGGGAAGAGCAAGAAGGACCGCTAAATCCTTCCAATTGATGTTAAACCCCTGCGTGGGTATGTATGTTGTTTGATTCGACCCCTGCGTGGGTCTATCTTTCTGTAAACCCCTACGAGGGTATGTTATTTGTGTAAGTCCCTGCGTGGACTATTATGTTATTAAACCCCTGCGTGGGTATGTGTGTTATTAAGCCCCTGCGTGGGTAAGTACTTGTTTAAACCCCTGCGTGGGTAAGTTTGTTTATTTAAAAAGTCCCGTTTAGGGCGGCGTGTAACCTTTATATAAATTAATGGAATGTTATGTTTATAAATTTTATTTTGCTATTATATGCATAAATGTATTACATGAAATAAATAAATCAAAATCATTCCTTTTTAATAATAATCTGCCTATTTAAATATTGAATAAGAATCTTAAGTGTGAAACCTAGCCTGAGTGTCATTATGAAGACCCGGCCATGATGGTAAGACCTGTTAAAAAGATTCAAATCCCAGTTAACATCTGAAAACATGTTAACACTCCTGGCAGACGTGATTCGTTAAAAATCACACACGTCATTTTAATATAAGGATTCTTCAAAAGATTCCTAACCCAATTTATATGATCTCTGAATCATGGGTTTAGGTCATCAATTAAGATGATCATATTTGACCATACGTGGTAAAATAGCGCCTACGGGCCCTGCTCATTTCCATATGAGCCAAAAGACAGTGGTAGCAATGACTCCCTATCAGATAAAGGTAATGAACTAGGTTCAAACCTTCATGCTTTGATTCTCTGAAATCATAGCTTATAATTTATAAATGTCCTTGTGACTAGGCCTATTGTGCCAGTATACCTACATGTTTTGATTCTCTGAAATCATAGCTTATAAATTAAAATGTCCATGTGACTAGGCCTTTTGTGCCACAAATAAAACTGTTATTGTTTTATAATTAGGATAAATTATGATAGAAATCCTAAATAAACACGATTAATAAATTAACCAAATATGGTCTCTGTTTACCATGGTTAATGAATTACCCTAAGGGGCAATTCCATAATAAACTCACAAATAAACTATTGTCCTTGTTTTCTGTAACAGTTCAATTAAAATGGCTAACTCAGACGAACTTAATAGCCATCCAGTGGAGAACATCGATAACGCCCGAGTAACTTTAACGGGTGCTGAATTAAAAGCGTTGGTAGACGACGCAGTTACAAAGGCATTGGAGCGGCAGTACGAAGAGTATAGTGGGACTCCTAGTAGGACCCTATCTACGCAGCCTTCAAAGCTACCGTCCAAGAAGGACGAACCGAAGAAAGATGATGATCGACACTCCTCGAACCACCACAGTGCTCCATCTCAGCAGGTTGTACTAAACCAAGGACCCCGTGACAAGGGTTGCTCTTATAAATATTTTGTTTCCTGCAAACCCCGGGATTTCACTGGGGAGAAAGGAGCTATTGACTGTATGACGTGGCTGGATGAGATGGACACGGTTGTGGATATCAGCGGATGCGCTGAGAGAGATGTAGTCAAGTTTGTGTCGCAGTCTTTTAAGGGTGAAGCATTAGCTTGGTGGAGATCATTGATTTAAGCCACCGGGAAAATCCCATTGTACAACATGTCATGGGATCAATTTGTTGCCCTCATCAGGGAAAATTACTGCCCTCAGCATGAGGTGGAGAAGATAGAGTCTGATTTTCTATCATTGGTGATGACAAACCTTGACTGTCAAGCTTACCTAACGAGCTTCAACACAATGTCCCGGTTAGTTCCTTATCTGGTGACCCCGGAACCAAAAAGAATAGCTCGTTTTATCGGTGGTTTAGCCCCGGAAATCAAGGCAAGCGTAAAGGCTTCTCGGCCAGCTACTTTTAGATCTGTAGCTGACATATCCTTGTCCCTCACTTTGGATGCGGTCAGGCAGAGATCGCTGAGGAATAAGGAGGCTGAGAAGAGAAAGCGTGAAGCTGATAGTTCACGGAGATCGAACAAGAAACACCGTGGGAACGGTGACAACAAGAAAGGATCTGAGTCAAGGAAAGATGGGCATCATTCTGATGAGAAGCCCAAGTGCAAGATTTGCAAGAAACAGCACTTTGGAAAGTGCAGACTCGAGTCGAACTCTCAGACTCAGTCGAAAACCTTTGCTTGTGGTATATGCAAGTCCACGGATCACAAGACCTTGGATTGCAAGAAGATGAAAGACGCAACGTGCTACCGTTGCAATGAAAAGGGGCACATTAAAACCAACTGCCCTAAATACACCAAAAATCCTGAAGAGGCCAAGAAGACAAATGCTAGAGTCTTCAGAATGGATGCCAAAGAAGCGGTTCTAGACGACAACGTTATTACAGGTACTTTCCTTGTAAATGACGTCTTTGCTAGAGTACTTTTTGATTCAGGCGCTGATAAGTCTTTCGTTGATAATAAGTTTTGTGAATTGCTGAAATTACCTGTCAAAACCTTAAATGTGAATTATGAGGTGGAGTTAGCAGATGGCACACTAGAAACCGTCTCAACTGTGTTAGATGGATGTGTTATATCCATTAAGAACCATTCTTTTCCTCTGTCTCTACTTCCCTTTAAGTTGGCCGGTTTTGACATAGTTCTGGGTATGGACTGGTTATCTCATAACCAGGCCCAAATTGTCTGTAACAAGAAACAAGTGGTAATAAAGACTCCGTCTGGTGAATCACTTACCATTTGGGGAGATACACAGTATGGGCTGCCTGAGCAAGCGACTATGCTCAAGGCTTCAAAATGTTTAAAGAAGGGTTGTGTCATCTACATGGCACAAGTGATTATTGAAGAGCCTAAACCGAAGATAGAAGATATCCTTGTCATCTCTGAATACCCTGAAGTTTTTCCGGAAGAACTACCTAGTTTGCCACCAGATAGGCAAGTGGAATTCAGGATTGATATCATCCCCGGAGCAGCACCAGTTGCTAGAGCACCCTATAGGTTGGCACCCACGGAAATGAAGGAACTAAGAACACAACTGGATGAATTGCTAGCTAAAGGTTTCGTAAAACCTAGTTCGTCTCCTTGGGGAGCACCGGTCTTGTTTGTCAAGAAGAAGGATGGATCGATGCGTCTGTGCATCGATTATCGTGAACTTAATAAGGTTACGATCAAGAATAGATATCCATTGCCCAGGATCGACGATTTGTTCGATCAATTGCAAGGGGCAAGTTATTTTTCAAAGATTGATTTGAGGTCAGGCTACCATCAACTGAAGGTTAGAGATGAAGACGTACACAAAACTGCATTTAGGACTCGTTACGGTCATTACGAGTTCCTAGTGATGCCTTTTGGGCTCACTAATGCACCGGCCGCGTTCATGGATCTCATGAATCGCGTTTGCAAGCCTTACTTAGATAAATTCGTCATCGTTTTCATCGACGACATACTTATCTATTCGAAGAACCAAGCTGACCATGAGAAACACCTTTGCTGTATTCTCAAACTCCTGCATCAGGAGAAACTCTATGCCAAATTCTCTAAATGTGAATTTTGGCTTCGAGAAGTCCAATTCGTTGGACATGTGGTGAGTGAGCGTGGTATCCAAGTGGATCCCGCTAAGGTTGAAGCAGTTATGAACTGGCAGGAGCCAAAGACGCCTACAGAGATTCGTAGCTTCCTGGGATTGGCAGGATATTACAAGCGTTTCATTGAAAAATTTTCAAGGATTGCTGCACCCCTAACTTCCTTGACTAAGAAGAAGGTTAAGTTTTTTTGGGGCGCTAAACAGCAAGAATCTTTTGATATCCTTAAACAGAAATTGAGCAACGCTCCAGTACTGACATTGCCAGATGGAATCGAAGATTTTGTGGTTTACTGCGATGCATCGCACACTGGCATGGGGTGTGTGCTTATGCAGAAAGGCAAAGTTATTGCCTATGCTTCACGACAGTTAAAGGTGCATGAAAAGAATTACACCACCCACGACTTGGAATTGGGTGCCGTTGTATTCGCACTAAAACTGTGGAGGCATTATCTATATGGAATCAAGTGTGTGATCTATTCTGATCACAAGAGCCTCCAGCACCTGTTTAATCAGAAGGATTTAAATATGAGGCAACGCCGTTGGATGGAGACTTTAAATGATTATGATTGTGAAATCAGATATCATCCCGGCAAGGCGAATGTAGTCGCTGATGCCTTGAGTCGAAAGGAAAGGGTGAAACCCATCCGAATCAATGCCAAGCGCATGGAGATAAAGAACAGTTTGACTGAAAGGTTGTTAGCTGCACAGAAGGAAGCTGTGTTGGAAGCTAACTATCCTAACGAAAAGCTAGGGGTAACTGAGGAGCAGTTAACTCTTAGCAAGGACGGAATTCTAAGATTAAATGGACGAATATGGGTTCCAATATATGGAGGACTTCGAGATGTCATCCTCCAGGAAGCCCATAGTTCCAAATACTCCGTTCATCCTGGAGCTGATAAGATGTACCAAGATCTAAGGGCAAATTATTGGTGGATAGGCTTGAAAAAGTCTGTAGCTGCCTATGTAGCTAAGTGCTTGACTTGTGCGCAAGTCAAAGCGGAACATCAAAAGCCGTCAGGCTTGCTACAACAGCCTGAACTTCCTACGTGGAAGTGGGAAATGGTAACTATGGATTTTATTACCAAGTTACCTAAAACAAGGAAATGCAATGATACAATATGGGTGATAGTTGATAGACTGACCAAGTCAGCACATTTCTTACCCATGAAGGAGACTTATAGCTCCGACATGTTAGCCCAGTTATACGTGGATAAGATTGTAGCCTTACATGGCATACCTGTGTCTATTATCTCTGACCGAGATACTAGATACACGTCACATTTTTGGAAAAACTTCCAACAATCTTTGGGCACGCGTTTGAATTTTAGTACGGCTTACCATCCTCAGACAGACGGTCAGAGTGAGCGTACTATTCAAACTTTGGAAGACATGCTTCGAGCATGTGTGATCGATTTGGGTGGTAGTTGGGATAAACACCTACCGTTAATCGAATTCTCCTACAACAATAGCTACCACACCAGCATAAAGGCTGCGCCTTTTGAGGCCTTGTATGGTAGAAAGTGTAGAACGCCCGTTTGTTGGGCGGAAGTTGGAGATGTCCAATTATCAGGACTAGAGATAGTGTTTGAAACGACGGACAAGATTTTCCAGATTCGTGACCGTCTCAAAGCTGCCCGAGATAGGCAGAAGAGCTACGCTGATCCAAAGCGTAAAGCTTTTAACTTCGAAGTAGGCGACAAAGTGTTGCTTAAAGTATCACCCTGGAAGGGAGTGATGCGATTTGGTAAGAAAGGCAAGCTAAGCCCGAGATACATAGGACCTTTTGAGGTTATCAAACGTGTCGGGTCAGTTGCCTATAAGTTAAACTTACCGGAAGAGCTCAGTGGAATTCACAATGTGTTCCACATCTGCAATCTGAAGAAGTGCTTCGCTGATGAATCACTGGTTATACCACATACAGATGTGCATATAGATGAGAGCTTAAAATTTGTGGAAAAACCATTTTCGATTGAAGAACGACAGGTTAAGAAGCTTCGAAGGAAGCATGTGCCTATTGTAAAGGTCAAATGGGATGCCCGTAGAGGTCCCGAATACACGTGGGAAGTTGAATCCACGATGAAAGAAAAGTACCCTTATTTATTTCAGTAAATCTCGGGTCGAGATTTATTTTAAGGGGGTGAGGATGTAACACCTCGAAAATTCACGTCCTATAATGTGTAGACACGTGTCACATGTTTAAATGTGTGAAAGAATGTTATAAAAGGACTAAAGTTGACAAACATGGAAAGTATGTGAATATACGAGTTCTAAATGTCAACGGTAAATAAATATATTGTACATTAACCCTATTTGATGTTTATAGCATCAAACGAATAAATCATGGATCATGCGAAGCTAAAAGTGAGAGATTTCAAACTACAGGGGTTAAAAGTGTCAACATGTTTAAGTTATACCTCTGATTGACCTTTTGACAAACCTGAAGCTTTGTAACTGTTAATTATGCTCACTAGAATGCACGATATAAATTTCGTAAAGTTTCGTTATCGTATGAGAAAGTTATGATCAAATTCGTGTGCGAAGGGTTAAAGCGTAAACGTTGAAAGTTAGGACTTTTCGGGTAACAATAAGGTTAACCGGGGACCTAACAAAGTGAGTATTTGTTTTAAAGCCCTTATAAATAAATTTGGAGGGTTCAAGATGCAAGAAACAAGTGTCTAAATGAAGTTTGAAGAGCCAAGGATCAAATCGCAAAAAAATCTAAAATGCAGATTTCTGCAGACGACCCGTCGCGCCACGCGAGGAGCCCTCGCGCCACGCGAGGGACTCCCAGCTCCGAAAACTTTGGGTTTTGCCTGCCTTTTTCATTCTGCTCGACTTTTAACCGAATTTCCTCATCTTGGACGACCCCTAGGCAACCCCTAAGCACTAGGGACACTTGTGGATCAGTTGTGGGCAGTGGTAGAGTTGTGTGTCAACTTTTTATGGTGGTTAAATCACTATATAAACCCCTTAGTTGCAACAAAGTTCCTCACACCTTCTCTTGCACTTCTGATCATTCTTGGAGCTCCAAAGCAGACTCAAGTGATCTCTGGTCGTTCATAGGACTCTTGTAAGTTTGCTTGACCTTTCTTAATTAAGTTTTAGCTTAGTTTTAGCTTAAAAGTCAAACCGTCGTAATTAACGGTTGACTTAACGATTAATCATTTTTAGTCCAGTAATTAGTCGAAGTAATCCTAGTTATAAGTTGGTAATTATGTGGGTAATAAAACCTCAAAAGGGTTCCCCCTGATTCCCACTCTAACTAGGTCAAATGTCGGGTCAAACTTGTATTTAAAAAGTCAACAGAATGTGTAAATTACAATTTATGCATAATTAGCAATGTAGAACACATACAAACTGTTTGATCATTAATATAACTTGGTAATTAGTGTAAGGACATGTCTAAACATGTTCAACCCGACAATTTTCTGTAGAGACCCGGTTCGGGACCGAAAGTCGCATAGTTTGACTTTCGCTTTGACTTTCAGTTCTAACCCGTTATGGTATGTTTTAGAAATACCTAAGAGCTTCATTTGGACCAGGTTACATGCTAGTATAACCCTCTGTGATTATACACCTCGGATCATTAGTTATCCAATTAATACGCATGATTCCGTTAATTGCCCACATGTTGACCATTATGCCCTTTTCACCTTAAAACATGATTTTTGAAAAGGTAAAAGAGTAGAAACCTTAATTACTGATATAACAACTTGTATGAAAAATTTGACATCAGTTTGAGGTATAGGTTAAGAGTTATGCTCGATATCGTAAAATGAAAGCTTTATGTTAATAAAACGGCGTAATTAGCGTATAGCCTAGTTAAGCCTACTTTTTGGTATCAAACTTAATACCCACTGATATAATATATTATTTTGGGATTTTTGAAGATTTTTAAGTAATTTTAGGCTGAGCATAACTCATAGTCGTAAGCTTAATCCGGTAATTGTCGGTTTTGCCCTTACGGGCCATAAAATGAGTTTTACATATCTAATTGACTCCAAACCTTTTGCTACTGATCACATATGATAAATAAATTATTTTAAGCCTTCTGGAATAATAAAAATATCAGCTTTATGTATCGAACCCGGAAATGGCTTATAATCGCCTTTTTAAGCGTTTTTAACGCATAGTATGTACTAGAATTATTTTAAACATACAAGGGTTGATACCTACTGATATTTTGGGAAAATTATAATATTTTAACAGTAAGCAAAGGTTGATAAACTCAGACTTCAGTTTTGAGCTTTTCGGCTTGTGTGAAATTACCAAAATGCCCATTCGGTGCATAGTTTGGTTATAATTGATAAATTTCACATATATACAATACCCTACTGATATAACTTAGCAAATTGATTATCTTTGCTGATTACATTAGACCTGTAACTCAGGATACTACTTAAACTCTTTTATCACCTTATAAATGACCAAACTACCCCTACGGGGCATAGTTTGTGTTTAAAATCATTTCGGGCATAATAAATGATATCTTACTGGTGTCACAACATATATGGAGCATATTAACTTAGGAAACCTGTAAATGGCTCTCATTATTACCCGTTACGCTTATTACGCGTTCGGTTCAGTTATGTAACAAGTTTACATAAATTAGCCGACACGGGTCAAACCTTATCGGTTTTATCTCAAAATCCAGAGTGTGCATGAAATACCCATATTAAACAAGTCTCTGAACTTGTCGGGTCTAAATCACATTCTATCCGGTCTTCGCTTAATAGTGCGTACGAACCGTATCATTGAAACTAACCGGTCTAAGTTTAAGCTTAATTAAAGACCCGTTAGATTCTAATAGGTTATTATAAACCTTCGTTCCAGATTAGGAGAACCAGTAAAAGCTACTTGCAATTTGCTTATTGTGATTTATACATTGCTCAGGTAAATACTTTTAACTTATTTTCCGTATACGGGCTTGGGTTACGGTATATAGAATACCGCTTGATCGGGCATCAAATCTTCCATCGTTGGGTGGTTAATTGAATAATTTGATCGGCTCTTTTAAACAGTCTTGTTACTTAAAGCCTTTGGGGGGTTAATGACCATGTCCCGGATATCCTTGGCATCATTTTACGAAATGGCCACGACTTAAGCGCGGGGTGTAGGCGTACACCCGTCAGTGCACAAAAGAATAATGTGGTGTGTCTATTGATCTTTAACCCGGGCAAGATCCGGGCTACTGAACGCACAAGGAACATGTAATTCGTTCACAAGATTATATATTTAAAATAATTCTCCCAAGTTAAATAAAAATGTTTATGCCACGCGCATCCAAATCAATTTTCAATCATTTTCCAAAATGAGCCAGTTGATTGTATTTACCAGTGTAAACTGACGTATTTTCCCAAAAAGATTAAATGCAGGTACTAAGCGTAATTGGCTGGGATTTCTCCTTAGCATCATTAGAAGTCTCGCAAGCTTAAGATGCCTGAAGTCTGTTGAACTATTGTTTCCATTTTTGTTTCCGATCCGTCTGCGGATAAACTTCCGAATATTGTGACATTGATATTACAATATTAATTCGGTTGTATTATATATTTTCATTTGCTTCCGCTGTGCATATTAAATATTGTGTTGTTTGACTATTACGTTACCAACCATAATGTCACGATATACCCCCACCGGTGACACGTGGAAATCGGGGTGTGACAGCAAGTCAAACATTTGCCAACATATACAGCAAAATCACCTTTCATCCTTGGCCACCAATAAAAATCCCTTAGATCTTGGTACATTTTGTCCGATCCTGGATGGATCGAGTACCGTGACTTGTGTGCTTCATCGAAAATAACTTCTCTAAGACCAACAAAGAGGGGAACCCAAATTCTTCCCAAGAAACACAATGTTCCATCCTCCTTTGGTACCAATTGCTTCTCCATTCCCCGGAGATACTCGTTCTCAAGATTCTCCCTTTTAAGAGCTTCCCTTTGCGTAGCACGAATGGGCAACGTGAGGTCTGTTTGAACAATCATTTCCAAAGCCCTAACCCTTATGGGCTTAATCCTTTCTTTTCGACTCAGGGCATCGGCGACCACATTCGCCTTCCCTGGGTGATACTTGATCTCACAATCGTAGTCGTTCAACAATTCAACCCAGCGTCTCTGTCTCATGTTAAGCTCTTTTTGATCAAAAATGTGCTGCAGGCTCTTGTGATCAGTAAATATTGTGCAACGCGTGCCATACAAGTAATGTCGCCAGATTTTCAAAGCAAACACCACTGCGCCTAACTCCGAGTCATGCGTGGTGTAGTTCTTCTCGTAGACCTTCAGCTGGCGTGAGGCATATGCTATAACCTTCTGTCGTTGCATTAATACACATCTCAACCCTTGACGCGAGGCGTCGCAATATACCACGAAGTCGTTCGTGCCTTCGGGTAGAGATAAGATCGGTGCGTCCCAAAGTTTGTTCTTCAACAACTGGAATGCTTCTTCTTGTTTGTCTCCCCAATCAAACTTCTTGTCTTTTTGGGTGAGAAAGGTCAAAGGTTGAGTGATTTTTAAGAAATCCTCAATGAATCTGCGATAATACCCGACCAAACCCAAGAATTGCCGAATTTTAGTTGGCGTTTTTGGAGTCTCCCAATTCTTGATCGCCTCGATCTTTGTGGGATCCACATGAATTCCATTCCCATTAACCACATGACCAAGAAACTGAACTTCGCGTAACCAGAACTCGCACTTCGAGAACTTCGCGTATAACTTCTCCTTCTTAAGCAGCTCTAAAATGGCTCTTAGATGATGCTCATGTTCTTCTTTTGTTTTTGAGTAGATCAGACGATCACAAACTTATCAAGGTAGGGCTTGCAGACTCTGTTCATTAAATCCATGAATACCGCTGGTGCTTTTGTCAACCCGAATGGCATAACCAGGAACTCGTAATGCCCATAGCGAGTCCTAAAGGCCGTTTTTGGGATAATTTCTTCTTGAATCCTCAACTGGTGATAACCCGATCGTAGGTCGATCTTTGAGTAGTAACTTGAACCTTGTAACTGATCGAATAGGTCGTCAATCCTTGGCAAAGGATATCTGTTCTTAATTGTCAACTTGTGCAGATCCCGGTAGTCAATACACATGCGGAAGCTACCATCCTTCTTCTTAACGAACAAAACTGGAGCTCCCCAAAGCGAGAAGCTTGGCCTGATGAATCCCTTGTCTAACAACTCTTGAAGTTGCGTTGACAACTCCTGCATTTCCGAAGGTGCAAGTCTATAAGGTGCCTTAGCCACATGCGCGGCGCCTGGAACTAAGTCAATATGGAACTCGACTTGTCTTTGTGACGGCAATCCTGGAAAGTCTTCTGGAAAGACTTCAGGATATTCCCTTACGACTGGAATATCTTTTAGTTCCGGCTCAGCGGCTTCCTTATCTACGATGTGTGCCAAGAAGGCAATACATCCCTTTTTCAAACATTTCCTAGCCTTCAAGCAACTAATGATCCACAGGGGCGTATCACGCTTTTCTCCGTGTACCACAATCGTTTCTCCATTCGCCATTGGAATGCGAATGGTTTTCTCATGACATATAATTTCGGCTTTGTTTCTTGACAACCAATCCATCCCTACTACCACGTCGAAGCTTCCCAACTCGACTGGCAGTAAATCCAGTGTAAATTCGTGTTCTCCCAGCTCTATTACGCACCCTCTGATAACTTCATTTGTTTCTACTAGCTTTCCGTTAGCCAGTTCGATTGAGTATGGAATGTCTAACTTACTAGCAGTTAACCCAAGCATATTCTTAAATTCTAGCGATACAAAACTATAGTCGGCTCCAGTGTCAAATAGTACAGATGCAAAGCGTTGATTTATAGGAAACGTACCAGTGACAACATTCGGGTCCTGGCGTGCTTCCCTCGCTCCAATGTTGAATACTCTTCCACGAGCTTGATTGAGTTTTGGGCATTCACGCTTGAAGTGCCCGACATCTCCGCAGTTAAAACATCCCGGTTCTCGACCGTTACCATCTTCATTACCGCCTTGATTGTTGTTTTGATTGCGGTTACCATTTCCTGCTTGATTCCCGAAGTTACCACGATTACCATTTCCGCCGTTACGGTTCCCATTTCCGTTACCTCCACGGTTGTTGTTACCAAATCCTCTTTGGCCACCACGGCCAGTACCAACCCAACAAGTGTCTTTTAAGTGACCCATCCTTCCACAGGATTCACATTTGCTAAGTCTGCACCGGCCAGCATGATGAAACTGGCATAATTCGCACTTGGGCAGAGTGCCCATGTATCCTTTCCCTTTGGCTTCAGCACCACGCTTAATTTCAGTTGGTCGGTTCACATCCTTCCTCTTGTTGGCACTGCCGGTACTCGTTTTAAAGTTGGAGAATTTCCTCTTGTTCTCCCCTGAAGATTCAACATGAGTTTCTTTCTTTTTCGGCTCAGAAATGGAAAACTTATCCAATCTGATGGCTTCTTCCGTAAGTGCCACGCTGAGATCAATGGCTTCGGTAATTGTCGGAGGCTTCGACGTCGTTACCATGCTCATGATCTGGGGTGCCAATCGCCAGATGAAACGCTCAATGCATTTAAATTCAGGATCAACCATATATGGCACAACGCGTGACAAGTCGTGGAACCTCTGGACATATTCAGCAATTTTTGGGCCATCCATTTTTAGGTTCCAGAATTCCGTCTCTAGCTTCTGTATCTCTGCTCGTGAACAATACTTCTTCCTCATGAGCTCTTTCAGCTCAGCCCATGTCAGTGCATACGCTGCCGCCTCTCCTAAGGTTTGAACTTGTAAGTTCCACCATGATAAAGCACCATCAAGAAAGAGTCCTGAGACGTAAGTAACTTGGTTTTCAGGAGCACACTTGCTCATCCTTATTACAGAATCCGTCTTTTCGGTCCATCTGACAAAGGCAACAGCACCTCCAGTGTCATCGTAGTTCAGGGGCTTACAATCCAGGAATTATTTGTAAGTACAGCCATTGGGTGGATTGTTGTTGTTGTTGTTTGAGTTATTCCTGCTTGTTTCGGCACGCGAGGCCTCATAATCGGCTATTGCTTTTGAAATACGTTCCTGTAATTCTGCCTTAGTAGTAGGCAACCGAGCGTCTCGTCGTGGAGGCATCTTCTAAAAGAATATCATATTGGTCAGGTCATAGTAAGTATGGTAAGTAAGTAATTTGCGTATATAATAACATCCATCAACCTCACAACATCCCATGTTATAATATAAAACAAATAATTCAACAATGCATGTAGTGAGAACGTTGCCATTGAGCTTTCATTTAACCATGACCACAATATAGTTTTACATGTTTCACAATACATCATACATCAAAATAAGATCATAGGGTTACATCACCCCAAAATACAAGTCAGTCTACACAAATCGTATACAAAAATGTGGTCTTCCAAAAGTCTTCATATGTTGGCCCAATTGCGACTCTCTCACCAAAACAGTCTACCTGCATCAAACCAAAAATATAGCTACGCTGATGGCGGAGGAGGAGGAGGAAAAGAGAAAAGAAAACGACGCATAAGCACCCAATCCTCCTCAAGTGCGTGGACAACGCGCAGCAAGTAAGCAATCTGCTGCTCTAGAGTAAGGAAGCGGACATCAGAATCCGGGTGTAGTGGAAGAGGAGCTGGTGGTGTAGAAAAAGGAGACTGACAATGACACGGAGTAGGACGTGGAATCCTCTCTAGCTCCTGGACACGTCGGCTCAACGCGTCCTGCTGTAACTGTAATGAGATAAGTATGTCATCCGTGGTATATCCAACATGGAAAGGGTGATATGGGTCTGATAGGGGCATGACATTGGGCGAAGACCACAGAAACGGCTCGCCCGAAGGTACAAAAGATGGTGTAGTGTGAGGAAACTGAGACATGAATGGAACAGCTGACGATACTGGCGGTACAAAAGCAGGCTGCTGTCTCGACGAACCCTCCCCAGGACGAGGATGAGGAATGTCCTGGAGGAAAGTGATAGGAAGGTCGGTGTGATGAATATCTGACACATGGGGAAAATGAGGGGCAACATCAATCGGTGCAGAGATGGGTGCATGAGAGGGAGTGACGGGTCTAACATATGGGGGATAATCGTCATCATCGATCCACCCGTTGTGGGTGTCAGCGTATCGTGGATCAATGTGAGTGGCAAAAGGTGCATGGTCAGCATACACGGGGGCCGAATCAGGTAATATCGGTGCAATAACGGGAATATCAACAATGGGTGGTGAAATGGCTGGTGCATCCACAACAGGCGGTGCAACGACTGGAGCATCATCAAGAACAGGGTCGTGCACAGGTACAGGCTCATGAGCAATAACAGGCTCTAGTGCCAAGACAGGCTCAGGGTCGGCAAAGGCCATATCAAAGTCGGCAGGTACATCAAGAAGCTGATCAATAGGAACCACTGGTGCCTCCAAGCGCTGGTCGTCAGGAATAAACTCGATCTCGTGATCGGGATCAAAATCAGGAGGAAAAACTGGATCAAACTCGTCCTTGAACTCAGGATCAAACTCAAACTCGTGGGGTGAACCAGGTACAGCTGACATAGTTGTATCGGAGTCGGAGTCAGTAGGATATCGACGTAATCCGATGGCGTGCAAAGTGGAAGATGATACTGACTCAAAAGAATCAGTACCGGGTTGATCAGATAAAATCTCCTCAGCGGGAGCCTCAACAGGTGGTAAAACGACAGCATCCGCAACCGGAACCTCAACCAAAGGAATGGCGACATCATCAGCAATCGGGGCCCCACCCTCATGGTCGTCCTCAGGGGGACCCTCGACGAAAAGATCGATGTCGTCATCAGACACAACATCGAGTGGCAAATCCTCTACGGGAAATGCGTCAAGTGGAACAGGAGCAGGGATCTCAGCAAGAGGTAGATCCCCGACTAGAATACCATCAGCGAGCTGAACCTCGTCTCCGACATCCGGCAAAGCAAAAGGCTGGAAGTCGTCATCATCACTGCTGTCAGTATCAGATGTATAAATCTCGGGATCTGTGGGCATCGGATCATCTGAATCTACTGCTACGGGGTCTAGTGTGCCCGAAACTCCACTCGAAGAAGACATGACGTCTGTAACAAAACAATCACGACAATTACACATATATCAACATATAATCAAATAAGCATGTAAGTCACAAGCAAGTAATCGTCCTAGTCTTCCCCAAACTTTCCCACCCAGTCTCTGAGACTGAACTCCCTAGTCTCTAAGACTAAACTCCAGGTCTCTAAGACTACTCCCTGGTTTCTAAGACCAACCTCCCAGTCTCTAAGACTACTCCCTGGTTTTAAGACCAACCTCCCAGTCTCTAAGACTAAACCTCCCTCAGTCTCTAGGACTGAACCTCCCCAGCCGCTAAGGCTGAAATATGAATTTCGAAAGGTGTATTTGTGACTTTTGTTTGTAAAATGTTTGTGCCCCGGATCTGGACTTTTAGTGTATGCAATGTAAAAATGTTTGAAAACATTTTCGTGAGAGCCCTAGTGATCATAGTCTAGACTCGAGAAAGAATCCTAGTTCGCTATGATCAAGGCTCTGATACCAAGCTGTCACACCCTGGCTTTTGCGGAAGCGTGGGTTTATTTGGTGTGACTTCTTAATACCATAGCAACAATCATAACAATGCTATATGATAAAAACACGAGATGCTCATCCATTAATATAGTTAGAAAATACCATAACATAATTGTCTTGAATCATCAACCCAAAATAAGTTACAACCATGACTTGTTTAAAAATGAGTTCCCAATGGACTCAATAAAAAAACCTTAAATAAAACGAGGTTTGGAGACGTGTGACCCGTCCAGGCAAGGGTTACACCTCCCAAACCCTACACCCCTGGATGACATCTTTTATTTAATACGCAGCTTAACGTGCATCACCCGCCAGATCCGATCAATTCCCTGAAATACATGTAGTTTGAAAAATCAACAAAAAGTTGAGCGAGTTCATGTGTATGTGAGTATGTATAAACCTTTGTAAACGATGTATGTATAACCCTTGAAAGATGTATGTAGCAATAAGGAAAAAGAGATCACCAATGGTTTGCAAGGCCATTGATATGTGTGAAGTGATGCAGGAAGACTCAAACCTAGCGGAGTTGCACTGGGCTTCCGGCTGTAAGACACAGTCACCACTATGGGCCGCCCCGGCCTCATGGGTGTGGGCTCGCTACACCCAAATAGATCTATCACTCATGTCCCTTGGTCCTACGACGATGATTAATGGCCTTTAGTAGCCGCCTACCCACTCACAAGATCTAAAGATGTATGAAAGTCCCTCCTTAAGCTAACCATACCATGTATAAAAATGTCTGTATAATTGTAACATGTATTTCACCCCCGAAGTTATAAAACTGAAAACAGTTAAGAGAAAAGGGGGACATGAACTCACTGTAGTGCGTCTCCTGTGCTCGTACTCAAACCTTGTCAGCTATACAAAGACCTACAACGTACTAATGTCTATTAGACGAACGGGCCGTGCCTTAGCTTAGTATTTACGGGTTTGAGTTACGTTACTTTGATATTATTCCAAGTTATAACTTATTGTTAAAATAATAATAATTATTTTAACTTACATTATATTTGTAGGTCTTGAAATAATAGTTAGACAACTATTTCGTATTCATACTTCTCAAGTATTTTATGTGCGTATTTCCTTCCCAAGGATGGGGGTATTTTATACATGTATTTTTTGTGATAATTCATATTTCTCGTTATCCAAAATATTATCCATCCAAAATATACTAGTAGCGGTACTGTGTTACGTTATATTATTTTTCTCTAAATAATATAACTAGTTCCCAAATTATGCAAATATTCACATAAGCGTTTTAGTATAAAATATATATTCTAAATATATATTTATCCGCTTTTATTTACGAAAACCAACATCCGATACTTTGAAATTTTGTAACCAAACTTATGGCGAAGTTTACTTCCGAAAAACAAAGTTAAACATATTTGTAAACACTTTTTAAAAAATAATTTTCTAAATCTTGGGATTTATAGAAAATTTCGCCAGAGTTTCCCCTAAAAACGGAGGTGTCCATGCTAATAAGCATATCATTTTCTTTTCAAAACAATCACAATAATTATCAACAATTATCCTTTAAACAACTCTACATCACCGAGAGCAAAAACTACATGCGCTACATATTAATCATGAACTTGATATATCACAAAAATGCGTAGTAACTTAGTAAAGCGTTTAGTGGACTTAGTTACCTTCCAAAGCGTAATTATTTCTTTAAAAATCATTTTCTCACAAAAGTTTAGTGTTTACAACTTGTAAATAATTTTTACAAAAATAACACTTTTGAACTCTTCTTGTAAATAAAAGGTTTCTACACTTATTTCATTTCCAAACATGGTGTAAGTGTATGTACAAGTCATGATTTTCTAAAAGTCGGTTCTTGAACTTGGTTTATTTAGAAAAGTCTTTTGTAACTCTTGGATTTACATGATCCTCAACTTACTTTGTTCACTTATTTTGCTAGAAAATCATTTTCATCAAGTTCATATTTAACTAGAAGATGATTACTTCATGTATCACATAATCATCTTCTTAGTCTTGTTAAATCATGTTTCTAAACATCATTTAACAAGCTCCATATGATGATTATCATCACATAACCAAGAATCATCATGCAATTAACAACATAATCACTACAACATCCCACTAACAACATTCCATCTTCATGTAAACTTTATGTAAAGCTTTATGTTCATCTTCTTAGTTCTTGTTCTTTAGTGTTTTAAACATAATTATCATACTACAACTTTTAACCAAAAAAACAAGATGAACATGAGTTAATCAAGAACTTACTACTAGCACAAGGGCTAGGGATGATCTCTAGTGAAAAAGATGAAGAAAATGATGGTGAAAAGCAAGAAATAAGGTTCCTTGAAGTTCCACAAGTTGCAAGCTCCCTTAAATCACCTCCTAGTCTTGAATGAAGCTTGTAAATGGAAGAAGATGGTTGAGTTATGGTGATGGTGGTGCTGGTTATGTTGAGCCGAGAGGGAGGAGAGAGAGATGAGTGAGGGAGTGTGTGATCTAGTGAAGTATATGTAGAGATAAGGAATGATTTCATATCTAGGAGGCCATACTTACAAAGATCATTTCAATATATTGGCCAAATACACAAGCAAGATCTTAATAAAATAATCAACAAATCTTGAGTGGGGTAGGTCCCTTGGTGACCGAATTCGGGTAGGGGGGGGGGGGTTAGATGTAAATTTTTGGTGGTAATGGGTAAACATAAGTTGAAATCCAAGTGTATACTTACATAAGTTAGTTAGTTGATATTTAGGGGGTGTTATGGTGTAAGGGGATCATGACTAGCCAAGAAATATTTAAACAATGTATTTGACAAAAATTTAGTGTCCCGGGTAATGTCCGGTTGTTCGGTTGGATACCGTTCCGTTAAAGTGTTTAGTTATTCCGTAAAGGGTCTTTTATATATATTTTTGTAACACAATTAATTCCCGGCACTTAGGAAAGTATACAGGACCATTCTGCCATATTTTTGACATCTTACTAGCATGTTAAATGCTGAATTTTTGTCGAAAATGCAGAATTCTGCACTTAAAGTGTGTTTTAGGCACTTCCCGACACTTTAACTATCACCTAGTGACGCAGTTTTATGGTCCCCACTTCCCTACACTCCATACTAGTGTAGTACCTTGTCCCTGGCCCATACTGGGCCTCAAAAACACTGTCTGTCTATTTGCTGGCATTGTCAGCATGTTTCTGAATTATCCGTTCAGCGTGCTAACTGTGCTTTGTGCATCAAGTATGTCACTAATGTTTGTATGTAATAAATGAAGTGACGGTATGAAATGTGATGCATATGTATGTATGATACAAAAATCATAAAGCAGTTCAGGTTGTCAGTTGTAATCAAGCACAGTCATTAAGCACATAATTAAAATTAATTACTTGTACGGTACCTGTAATTGTGAGGGTTGTCACACATCGAAAGTAAAAAAAACATTAAAAATAAATATCGGTATTGTTAAAAGTGTTGTTCAGTCGTTTCGGTTCGTTTGGTATGTTAACAATCCCAGGCCGTTTTCAATAATTTTTTTATCGTGATGTTGACAAAAAATAAACACAAAACGTAAGTTATTAGAAAAAAATCAAAATCAATGATGAATAAAATATTCTAAAAAGTAAATAAGTACATCAAAATAACAAACTACAATTCATTGACGGTTTTGGTTTGCTTGGATATAACAGCGGCACGATATCTATCTTCAATAAAACTTATATTGCAATGCTGGAAAAAAATATAGTTGCGGATTTAAATTTTATAAAATTAACGAAGCAAGTTATTAAAAAATATTAAATTGAATGATGAATAACCCATTTAAAAAAAGTAATTAAATGCTGGAAAATAGATATAAAAAATAAATAAATAATTTAAAATATTAAAATATAAGATCACTATTCATGACGAATTTCAATTCATATGTATAATAATAATAATAATAATAATAATAAGGATAAGGATAAAAATATTTAAAATAAAATATAAATAATATTGAGAGGTTGAATGAGAGAATGCCATGCGACCTTTTTTAAAATCTTTTATTATAAGTTAGATTAATTATATCATTATTATATATTAAAAATTATAAGTTACACTACATTATTTAGTTATTTAAAAGAAAAAAAATTATGCCTAATAAATATGTAACCATTTACGTCACCTGTCACAATTTTGAGGGATAAAGATTTTTTTTCTCACTTCTTTTATTTCCTGCATCCTATTTCTTGAATTAAACGATATATTTTTATGTCAAGATATTATTTATAATTTTTCATTACTAAGTATTGAATATATTATTTATTCAAGCTATGATGTTATTTATACGGGTTATTAACTTAGTCGGGTAATAAAAGAATGTGATGTTTGAATAAGGGGGTTTTGTTCGAACTGCGTTACGTTAGATAGTTTATACTCTTCAGGGCCGTCTCCGAAAATCACAAAAAAAAATTTGGCCCTGTTCGAGATAAAAAATTTGGACCCTATTCGCAAATCTTCATATAACATAAACTCATCAATCATTCAATCATATATATATAAATACTAAAAATTCATAATACTACGATAATTGTTATGAAATAGATAAAAACAAATTAACAAAAATAGTGTAGCAAAAATGATCAAAGTATCGAACTTACTTGCTAAGCAAACAGTGTGGTTCTCCTAGCGTTTTTTGAAGCAAAGCTCTCGATCAACTCCTTGTAATCCATAGTATCTAATATTTCACTTTCAATAGATATTGTCGCCAACCCGTTTAGCCTTTCTTGTGACATTGTAGAACGTAAATAGGTCTTCAACAACTTCAACTTTGAGAAACTTCTTTCTGCCGATGCCACGGTTACCGGAATTGTCAACAACACTTTATATGCATTTATAACATAAGGATAAGTAGTACTGCGTTGGAAGATATAGTCTAAAACGTCAAAAGGGTTGTCAATGTGTCTCGGTAAAAATGTAGTAATCAACTTCAACTCCGTACACAATTATTTAGCATCAATATCGGATTCTCCTTCATACTTCAATGCACCTTCAAGGCGATAACAACACTCCTTAAGCTTGGCTTCATCAAGAGTCTTCAACTTTTTAGGAAACAAAAACCCAAATATTTTTTCGAATTTTTGGTATTGTTCAAATCTTGTTTCAAGTGAAAAAATAGCTTGATCAACAATACTTAAAAAATAATTTACTCTAAAATCCTTTTCGGGTGAAAATGTTACTTCTTCTACACTTTACGATTCATCAAATTGTTTTTTCCTATATATCACACGTTTTTGACGAAATTCCGCATTAACACCTATTTCATTTGCAATTTCTCTAGCTTCATCAAGTGCCTTAGAGAACCCCACTTCTCTATAATTCTTAAAGAATTTAATTAATTTGTCCACTTCATCAATAGCAACATCAAGAACAACATCTTTTGCTTGCAACCGTTTGCTCACCACATTCACCTTTGATAATAATTCAAACCAAATGACAATTTGTGCCAAAAATTCAAAATCACCAAGTTCATACTCTTCTAATGATTTAGCTTCACTTATGATTTTAGCATCTCTATCCGTCCCCCTAACTTCTCGCAAAGCTTTTCTTACATCTCCAAGTTGAGTTCTTATAGGCTTAATACTATCTATATGACTTTCCCAACGAGTTGTAGACAATGATTTAAGAGTTAATCCTTTAACATTGTCTTTCAAAATTTGCCACCTATTAATAGAATGGGCAAAGATAGTATATAACCGTTGTATTGTTCCAAAAAATTCCTTAGACTTAGTAATTGTGTTAGCCATGTCACACAATGCTAGATTTAGACTATGACAACCACAAGCACTATAGAAAGCTCTAGGATTTTTTTTCTAAAAATCTAGTTTGAACTCCTTTGTTTTTTCCTCTCATGTTTGCCCCATTATCGTAGCCTTGACCACGCATATCACCAATATCAAGATCAAGCGACTCTAATTCCTTACATGTTACTTCAAAAAGTCCTAAACCCGTGGTATCATCAACAACCAAAAAACCTAAAAAGGATTCCTCAATGGTCACAGAACTAGAGTTAAAATTCACATACCTCACAATTATGGACATTTGCTCTTGGTGACTTGTATCAGGCGTGCAATCGAGGATGATGGAGTAATACTTTGCTTGCTTAACTTTCTTGATGATTTCGGTTCTAACTTTATCCCCTAATAATTGTATCAACTCGTTTTGAATATTGTGGCTAAGAAAGTGTACATGGCACTCTTCATTCAAAACTCGGCGCACATGTTCTTTCATAATCGGGTCAAACTCTTCCAACATCTCAACCAAACCCAAAAAGTTTCCATTTCCTTTTTGATACAACTTCTCATTTGACCCACGAAACGCTAAGCCATATTTTGCAAGAAACTTCACAAGTGCAACAATCCTTAAGATGACTTGTTTCCAATAATCTTTTTCTTTTCTAAAGTGCTCATATGCCACTTTGTCAATTGTTTCTTTGCATTTCAACCTTTGGCGCAATTCAAACCATTCATTCATATTCTTGAAATGTTCTAAACCAACTTCATGTTCTTTAAGTCTACCACTGGCATGTCTCCAATCGTTATAACCTTCATCATCCAACCCACCTTTCGGATGCCGCGTTCTAAAAACTTTACAACAAAAACAATAGCGTTTGTCAAGTTTTTTCGAATACACTAGCCATTCTCTATCGCACGTCTCCCTATTTGATAAAATTCTAGTGTACATGGTATTAGAAAAATGTCTTCCAAATTTATCCACGGGGCCCTTAACAACATCCCTATCTCTTTTTGGACCTTTCATAACCAACTCTTTAATCATGTCATTACTAAGCCCACCCCAATTTCTAGGATCAAAAATATCAATATCCGGAACGGGATTAACATCATCTTCACACATAGTAGCTTCTTCATCTACGGTAGAATTAACATTATCTTCACATGCGTTCACGTTGTCTACATCTACGTTTATATTGTCTTCGCCCACATTAGCTTCTTCATCTCCTTTCACATTGTCTTCACCCACATTATCATCACCCAAGTTAGAACTAGAACTTTGAGTTTCTTTTGAAAAAAACTTGTGTATTCGGTTTTGTTTTACTTCGTCCGCCTTTCTTTTCTCTTCCTCTAGCTTCTTCCTCTTACGTTTTTGATGGCCGGATAGGTGTTTGTATTTAGGAACGGGAGGCATTATTTCTACATATTAACGAATAAAATCCATTCAATAACAATTCACACGAAGTCTAATACATTTAAAGTATAATTAATAAAACATAAATAATTATTATTATCAAGATTTTACCTCAAGATGAAGTCACTTTAGGCTTCGGCAGTGGGCTTAAGAAGACGGATACTCGGATATCAACTGCAAAAAAAAAAAGCAATTCACATCATTCATATTTCATAACAGATAACAACACTTGGACTCTGAATCTTTGTTGAAATCAAGATGTAACTCGGAACCGTAACTCGGAACCGTGTTTGCGACTCGTAACAGATAACAACAAGCAAAAATCAACAGACAACAAACAAATACCTCGGAACCGTGCAGCGGTGATTCCGTGATGATGATGACTATTATCTGCGACTGCGAGAATGATTATGATGTCCTGAAGACCTAAATCGCGATGATGATGACTATTGTTGTGTTGAATCGCGATGATGATGACTATTTTATGAGTGTTCGATCAGAAATCCCTAGTGCAGAATAACCGCGTCGTTTGATTTGCTGCAGCGAAAATTGTATTTTTGACAAAGGATGGGGCCTGTAATCGGTTAAGGGTTTGGGTTTGTACAAAGGTTTGGGCCTTTAAAAAATTTTGGCCTATGTATAAAGAAAACTTAAAATTTTTTGGGCCCTTTAATTATTTTGGCCCTGTTCTCAAGCCCACCCAGCACTTGGGTATAGTCGGGCCTGATACTCTTGTGGTGACGCAACTGGCATGAAGGGTTATGGTTATCTGAGAACACGGTTTGGACCCATTACATAGGTGTTATGCCCTCTATAGAGAAACCATGTAGGTATGGCCGGCCCTGAGGGTGGGCGGGGAGGACCACCGGCCAGAACCCGATATTTCGAATTGCACGTTATTTAAAAAAAATGATATGTATATGTAAAAAAATAAATTAATATGGTATACCAATACAAACACCAACATAGGCTCACTTACAAAACTATTTTTAAGGTTTAGATTAGTTATTAGCGTATTATCATTAGGTTTAGACCTTCCAATACTCAATTTCGTTAAGCCCTAAGAGCACGTTTTTTCGAACTCGAACAAGGTACACGAATTCTCAGAGCCGGCCCTGCCTGTAGGTCCTCAAACCGGGGTTGGGCTCGCAAGCCGACCTGTGGTCACCCAGTTTAACATGAAATTCGCTGTTGTAAAAAATGAATCTAATTATAGCTGCATTTATTGAGGATATAAATTATTTGACAAAAAACATTAAATAACTTTAAATGAATAGTTCCACCTAGATTTTATTCCGTCAAACCCAGACATTGTTTGTCTCCACAACACTATTTACTTACTTGCTCAGTTTGGTCTCAAAAACATTTGATTGAAAGGGGAAATTGGATAACATGTCGTGGCAAGAATACGTAGATGACTACTTGATGTGCGAGATCGAAGGCAATCACCTCGCTGCTGCCGCTATTATCGGCCACGACGGTACTGTTTGGGCTCAATCGGCTGCTTTCCCTCAGGTTCGTCTCATTTTCATCAATTTTACCATAGGGGTTTATTCGATTGTTCCGATTATTACATGAATTATACTTCAATTGATTTGCTTGTTGTTAATTGAGCTTTAAGGATCTGATCAATATCGTTCTGTTCTGTTCTGTTGTGTTCGATTCGTTGAGTTTTTAATCAGTTTGTTTGTTGATCTAGCTTGATGATGAAACTAACAAAATTATATAAAATTACACTGAGCGTTCCAGCCAGTAACTTGTCTGAACCTCCTCAGGTTCCATCCATTTTTATTTTATTTAAAAAGTTAATAAGGGTTTTTTTTTTTTTTTTTTTTTTTTTTGGAAAAAAGGGTATTTTTTTTTTTTGTGGAAAAAGGGTATTTTGGTTATTATTTGGATAACAACAAAAAGAAAAGGATCTAGATTCTAGTAAGATACTGTCAGGAACAAAAATAGTTAAGCAGTTTTATTCCAAACTGCTTGTCTTGAAAAGCACATAATTAATTCTAATCATTAATCTCAAACACCCCTAATCAATGATGTTAGATCTCATTAATTCTAAAGCTGAATGTTTTTTTTTTTTTTTTTGAAAGTTAACTATTATTCACAACGCCAAAACCTCAAACGGAGGCGACACGCCAAAACCACTTACATTATATTAAAACTACACCAATCTTCCCATCTAATCGACCTATCTTTTGACCGGTTTCTATACCACAAGAACCCGAGAGATTTAATGTAAGAGATAATCTCGTCGGGTTTTACATCAATGTTCGAAAACCTTTTTTGATTCCTAGCTAACCAAATACACCAACAAGCGATCATTATAATACCTTTGAGCGCCTCCTTCACTTTAGATCTGAGACCACAAAAGTTCGGGAATTCGATGAGGTCCTTAATCAAAAATACAAAAAACCGATTCACCTTACACCATATCTCTATATGTTGCCACACACGACTCGCGATACTGCAAGAACACAGCATATGTGTAACTGATTCCTCCCCATCTTCGCACATGCAGCAGATCAAATCACCAGAATAGCAGTTTCGAGTTTTAAGGGATGTTAGCGTAGGAAGACGATCCAAAATAGCTCTCCATATGAAGATGTTAATCTTCTTTGGAACCCATTTTGACCAACTAAAAACATACCTTTCACTGAAATCTTTACCACTATTAAGGAATTCTTTTACCGCCTTCACCGAAATCTTTTCCACTAAAGTAGAATGTAAATGTAAGTTTTTTTCTTTCCCGATACGCCAACACGTAATAATCACAATGCCTTGGAACACTTTCTTCTCCATCTTCCCTTGGTTATGCCTTGGAAATACTACTGGATTGATGAATAACAGTTTTTTTTTTTTTTGTATTTAAGTTAAAAGGGTATATATAGCCTTTTAAATCCCACCCTTTGTTAAATTAACATCTATGGTTTTGCAGTTGAAGCCAGGGGAAATAACTGATATCATGAATGACTTTGATGTGGTTGGCTCGCTTGCTTCAACCCGCATACACCTTGGTGGGTCTAAATATAAGGTTATTAAGGGCGAGGCAGGAACTGTTTTTCGAGGCAAAGAGGTGATCATTTTACCCTATTTTTTGTCCATTTAGCTTACTCTTGTATTTAAGTTAGTTTAATTTAGAGAACATCTAACTATGTGTTGCCCTTTCATATACTATACAAACAAGCAATAGTTCTTTTTTTCAGTTTGGTTACAAGTTGCCTTAATAAAACTTTAATATGTGTTGCATCTCATATTGAAATGAAGACGAATTCAAGTGAGTTACAGTATCATTAAAGATTCAAAGTTCAAAGGTTATGACTCAAGTGATTCTAGTTACAAAAGTTTTAGGTGTTAGAAAACCAATGAATAAGATGGAGCAACTTAAGTTTCGTAAATTTAATTAGAATTATTGTTTGTAGGTTTTCTCGCTTTTGGAAAAAGGGTTCAGGCTTGTTTTCCCTTGCTTCTCGACTGAGGTATTGATTTCTTTTATGTGCCGTTTGGCCTTTTAACTCCTGATTTTATATTCTGCAACTCGATCAGTCTGTTTGAAATATGTATTCAAAAAGTTTTACTAAAACTGATTTGCAAACGTTTTATTTATGTTACTCTAATAATGCCTATGTAACAGATACATATATACATGGAATTTTGTTTTTACAAGCATATATATATATATATATATATATATATGTGTGTGTGTGTGTGTGTGTGTGTCTGCATGTATATCTGTATATATATAAGTTTATGTTCCTCCCACCTGAGCACGACTAGCTGTGGAGTTTCCATCTTCTCCAAAGTACCTGGCCAAAATACCTAGGGTGTTACAAGAAGTATTTTTCATTTACGAATATCCAAAGTAAAGGTGCCGGTTTCACCCGTGTGCTTATAATTTGGTCCATTCAAGATGTGTTTTTATCTCAAATGGGTCAAACAAATACTTAACTAAAAGGTGAACGGGCCGAATGGGTTGTTAGTTGTACAATGTCTTTTCTTTAATGCATACAACCTTGTGTTTTATTCACATATTCATGATACTACTGATTTGTTTTGTTTTTGATTACTAACACACTATTATTGTTTTGATTAAAGGGACCCAGTGGTGTTATAGTCAAGAAAACTGGATTGGCTATAATCATTGGCATCTATGATGGGGGTATGGCTCCAGGACAATGTAACATGATTGTTGAAAAGCTCGGTGAGTACCTTGTTGACAAGGGTTTTTAATCTGTTCTTTGTGCTATACGCTTGCACAATTGCAGCGCTGCTTTTGAACGGCTTATAACTTATCAAACGGGTAAACAAAGTGTATTTGAATGTGAAGAAAACAGGTTGAAGATGGTGTGTTTTTGTTATTATTATTTATAACTTCGTCATTTTTATCTCCTACGAACGGGAAAAAGATTTGCACTCATCCCAGCATCCTAGACCGTACAAATAGCTTGTTGTGAGTGTGATTTTACTAGGTTTAGTTTGCTTGCTTATTATTTATAACTTCATTAATTCAGTGTTAAACTGGTAAAAGCTAAAGTTACCTGGCATTAGTAACTTAGATTTAGTTTACCATATAATTGTAGCTCTAATATCTTCTAAACTTCAAATGTTATTATAGAAATTTCGATATTTTTTTATTAATTTCGGTAACCCGAATATTGCATTTTCTCAATACTGAAACCATAGTTGTCAAAGGCGCAAGGCGCACTCAAGGTGCAAAGGGTTAGCCTTGGGCCTCAATGCAAGGCGCTTAAAAAGCGAGAGCTTTTTTAGGCGAGCCGTTTAGTATAAAAATATTGTTTTAGGGATTTTAGACATGTTTTAGGCTTCTTTAGGGCTAGTTTAAGTTGTTTTAGGTTGTTTCCAAGCTTGTTTAGGATTCTTATAATTGTTTCAAACATGTTCAAACGATTTTTTATCGGAATTTCGTTGGAATTTGGCCTGAAAATGCGCCTGAAGGCCTAAAAGTGGGGCTTTTGAAGCGAAGCGAGAAGCCTGGGCTTGGCCTGAAAAATAGGCCTAGACGCTTGCCTAGGTGAGCCTTGACAACATAGACTGAAACACGATTGACACCAATAATACTATCAGTGTCATTTGCTACACATTTTTTCAAAAACCCTTAACAGGCCCCCATATCAAATCAAACCCAATCAAATTGTGAAATCCCTTGCTCTTCCATATTTCTAGTCCAACCCACTTCCAAAAAATGACACGTTGAAACTCAATTAAATTGAGATCCCATATTCCCATTTGAAAGTTTCATAACAATCACAACTGCAAAAGATGATCTTAGAGGTGCAAAAAAAAAACCGGACCCGGACCCGTAAAAAACCCAGAACCGGGTATTATAAAACCCAGGTTTTGTATACCCGAACCCGACCCTACCCATAGGGTAGGGATCGGCGGTGTGTTTTAAATACACTCTATTTTATATTGACTATAATAAAAATGCATCGATAAGAATATAAAATACGCTACTTTAGTGGATTTTTATTATCAAGCGAGTTAAGATAAAAACGTGTTAAAACAATAAAAATAAACTCACTTTAGAATGTTAACAAGAGCTACGTAACATTACTTCTAGAAATATATGTTTGTTATGATATGTGGCAATTCATCAAAATGAGTTAAATGATGGTTTATATAAGAAATTAAAGGAAAACTTATAATATGTTGTTTTGACATTGTTGTATGTATGTTGATCGAAATGCTGTGGAATGAAAATACAAAGTGCATATTGGCATAAACTTGCAATTTGGTGGGGCCTAGTAAATTTAAAGTGAGTGGGCTTGTATTACGTCGCTATTGAAGATAACACTTGGCAGCCCACTATATTGAGGAGGGAGAGACGCACGACAATATTTGACGGGGGGGTTTTTTTGGACGACTGAGGGAGACGCAAGAAGAGAGTGGGACGCATGGGGAAGGCAGCCTTTTGGCGGCTTTACACGGTTCAAGGCATGAGCGACTAGGTAGTTTTCTCTAAGTGAACGGTTCGTAGGGTTGAACATTTTTCTCAGGTTTATTTATATTTGGATTTGTTTTGACATTGACAACGTCCTATAAACAATTTGATGAGTTGGTTTATTCATAATATTTGCATGTGTTTGAGTTCTTGCTTTACGACTTGCTCGGTTGATGACAAGACCTTGTAGCTTGTTTGTCACACCCCCAAAATCCACCATGCGGAGCGTCACCGCTTGGAGGCGTGACATGACCAGGATCGAGCCACCAATCATATTGAACAACGTAATTTAAGTTAATAAAGCCAATCACAATACAATTGGTGACCAAAAGATAAGTAACCGACTTTAGGTTAACAGCGGAAGCATAAAACATAAGTCCAAATCATAAGTTTATAATTCATAAGTTTAACGACCAAACATAAGTTCCATAAGTTCATAAAGTTTATTTATTAGGCACGGGACATAACAGTCCATATTCCACAACGACCTCCTCCTCGCGCAAGCTCCATAAGTAACTAACGACCTGCAAGGCATGTAACAACAAATCAACAACAAAGTTGAGCGAGTTCACAGTTGGTTGTTCAGTTAATGAGTTCGTATCAGAAATCGTAAGTTCGTTTCATAACCATGTATTACCCATTATCCTTGATTCCCAAACCTTTACGATATTTAGTGGGGGCTTCCCATTTTGTATGTACTAGACTAGTCGTATCCATAAGTGTCCTTCCCAATCCGAGGACAGTGGTAGGTATGAGTTTACGTAGGTTTTACGTAAGTGCCTTTCCCAATCCAAGGACAGTAGTAAGTAGTCTAGTAGTGTTGATAGTATAAGTAGTTATTCAATCCCATTCCTAATCACCAGGAATCCCATGCCTTAGTAAGGGTGTGAACTCACCTCGGTTGCTCGGTTTGACTCTAAAAAATAGCTAACAGTCAAGGTCGATCAATCACGTCCTAGTATAATTTACCAGTTAGTCATTTAGTGGTTTCAAATAGAGCACAAAGTTCCTACACGTATCTACCACATAACACGCATCACTTTAACGGTTTATGCCCATTAAGTTTCCTATCTATTCCCCACTCATAAACAACCATACGACATTGCACATAACACTTTTATAGACATATAACATGTAATATCATTCTCGGATAACCTACCCGATATTTAGACATGCAAATCACTACTTATGTCGTTTCAGCTTTTATATTCAAAACTGGGCTGTTTTCGGGGATTTTAATAAAACAGTTAACTTGTTCCAAAAATTCCCAACTTTTTACACAAGGTCTTAAACGATCCAAATATTATTGTGTAAAAATATCGGGGTCCAGTTCATTACCAATATTTTATAAAAATTCATTTTCTGGACTGAAATCAGATCTATCTTTTTCTGACCGCAGTCTACGGAATAATTTATTTAAAATTCATCGAGAGTCCGATTTATGAAATTCCAGTGAGAGAATTACAAATACATCGGTGGTCATCTACAGTACAATTTGCATGATCTAACTCTACACAGAATGCAAGTTATGGCAGAAAACAGAATGTGTATTTTCAGCAGCAAAAATGCAGCTCTAGATGCTGTTACGAAATGACACTTTAAAAATAGTAAACGAAGTCCAAAAATTATGATTCCGGTGCCATTAGAACCATATTTCATAATACATAAATCTAGACTTCAGAAAATACATTTTTCGTTAAGTTACGGTCCTGTTACAGCCAACTGAAGTTGGCTGTAATCACTAAACAGCTTTCTGTTTTCAGTCTTTAACCTTCTAAAGCGCGTTCGATTGATTCCGTTAGCATGTTTAGTGATCACAACAACATCAAACATCAATATTAACCAGCAAATCATCATGAAATCAATCAAGAATCATAACAACACAAGATCTACATGATTTACACACATAACTTCTCTTTATCCATCTTTTATTCCTTATGTTCAAGACTTTAAGTTATGTTCATTGGTGTTCTTTAACATTTCACCATTTAATCATCTATTAACCACTAAAATCAAGAACAAGATGGTGATTAGAAGCACTTACTACTAGCACAAGGCTAGGGAAGAAACAAGGTGTAAATGTGGTGGATAAAAGAAATCTAGAGCGGTTCTTGAACTTCCGAGAGCACCGGGCTTGTTTGTATGACCTCTTGCTTCTATGTATGTATGAGAAATAGCTTGTATGAAAGTTGATGGTGATGGTGGGTGTGGTTGTAGTCTCGGCCGAACACAAGCAAAGAGGGAAAGAGGAGAGCAAGTTTGGTGTTGATGGTTTGAAGTGAGAGAAGGGTTAACTCTTGAGTTAACTTATAATCCAATTCCCTAATGTCCAACATGCAATGTGTATTCTAGATACCCAACCTCATTAATAAAATATTCAAAATAAATGTGGGGGTGTCCACCCCACATGAAACCGTAGAGAGGGGGAGGGGGTAGGGGTTGGTTTGTAATGAACTAGCTACTTATCTAGTTAGGATTAGTATGTTTAGTTAGAATATTATAGTGTGTTGTGTGATATTAAGGGTGTTAGGGTGTTCGGGGACCCTAACTAGCTCAGAAAAGTGAAAACAATGTGTTTGGCAATATTTCTATGTTCTGAGTAAAGTCCTGTTGTTCGGTTTGACACTGTTCCGTTAAAGTGCTTAATTAATCCGTAAAGTGTCTTTTATATATACTTTTGTAACACTTTTAATTTCTAACACTTAGGAAAACACAAAGGATTATTTAATGACTTTTCTGTACATTATTAGTATGTTAACAAGCACATGTAAGTATAACACAGTAATCAGAAAGCAGTTAAGTAATTCCACACAGTCGCCAAGCACTTTAATTATCCTTAATAAATTGTACGGATACACGGAATTACGAGGGTTGTCACATTCTCCCCCTGTTAAGAAAATTTCGTCCCGAAATTTAGCTCGTGGTTACTGAGGAAGCTAGTTAAGTTGCGTTGGTTTCCTGGTTTTCCTGGGGTGTCACATCATCCCCCCGTTGATTTGGAATTTCGTCCCGAAATTCTACAGTAGCTTCAGCCTCAGTGGTGGTTGCACTTTTCTTAAACAGCTGGGGATACTTGAGTTTCATTTGGTCTTCTCGTTCCCAGGTATACTCTGGGCCACGACGGGAATCCCAACGAACTCGGACGAGAGGTATCCTGGTACGCTTGAGAATCTTAACATCTCGATCAATAATCTCCACTGGTTCCTCGACGAATCGCAGCTGGTCGTCGATTGTGAGCTCCTTAAGAGGAACTATGAGGGTCTCATCTGACAGACACTTCTTCAGATTCGACACATGGAAAACATTGTGAACTCCGCTGAGTTCTTCGGGTAGATTCAAACTGTAGGCGACTTTGCCAATTTTCTCAATGATTTCGAACGGTCCGACATAGCGCGGATTGAGCTTGCCTCGTTTGCCAAAATGAACTACGCCTTTCCAAGGCGAGACTTTGAGTAGCACTCGATCCCCAACTTGGAACTCGAGTGGTTTTCTTCCCTTATCAGCATAACTTTTCTGACGGTCACGAGCTGCCGCCATTCGTTGTCGTATCTGTGCAATCTTCTCGGTGGTATCTACCACCAGTTCTGGGCCAGTGATTTGGCTGTCACCCACTTCTGCCCAACAGAGAGGTGATCGAAATTTGCGTCCGTACAATGCCTCGAACGGAGCGGCCTGGATGCTGGTGTGGTAGCTGTTGTTATACGAAAACTCCACTAGCGGGAGGTGCTTTTCCCAGCCATTACCAAAATCGATTACACACGCCCTAAGCATGTCTTCAAGGGTCTGGATGGTGCGTTCAGAGTGCCCATCCGTCTGTGGGTGATAAGCGGTGCTCATATCTAAGCGTGATCCAAAAGACTTGTGCATTGCTTGCCACAGTTCAGAAGTAAAACGCGCGTCACGATCATAAATGATGGAGGTTGGCACTCCGTGCCTTGACACCACTTCTTTTAGGTAGATGTCTGCTAAAGTAGAAAACTTATATGTTTCCTTGATTCCCAGAAAATGTGCAGACTTGGTCAGTCGATCCACGATCACCCAAATGGTATCGTTTCCGCGTTGAGATATGGGCAGGCCAGTAACAAAATCCATGGAAATTTGCTCCCATTTCCATTTAGGTATCTCTGGTTGTTGAAGTAGGCCTGATGGTTACTGATATTCAGTCTTGACTCTCGCACAAGTCAAGCACTTACTGACGTAGGTTGCTATGTGGGCTTTCATGCCAGGCCACCAATACGTAGTCTTGAGGTCGTGGTACATTTTATCCGAACCAGGATGTACCGAATAACGAGACTTGTGTGCTTCATTCATCACAAGCTCGCGTAGGTCTCCATACAGTGGAACCCAGATGCGTCCGTTAACATAGTAGGCGCCGTTTTCCTTTTGTTCTAGCCGTTGCCTCGATCCTCGTAGGGACTCAGCCCTGATGTTTTCTGCTTTCAATGCTTCAACCTGAGCATCGCGAATCTGAGTGGGAAGGTTAGATTGGATGGTAAGCTGTAAAGCACGTACACGCTTAGGTATAGTATCCTTTCGACTGAGGGCGTCGGCCACAACATTGGCCTTGCCCGGAAGGTATTTGATAGCGCATTCATAATCGTTCAAGAGCTCGACCCATCGACGTTGACGCATGTTTAACTCCTTTTGCTTGAAGATATGCTCGAGACTCCTGTGATCGGTGTAAATGGTGCAGTTGGTACCGTACAGGTAATGTCTCCATATCTTAAGTGCGAAAACAACTGCTCCCAGTTCCAAGTCGTGCGTAGTGTAGTTCCTTTCGTGAACCTTAAGTTGGCGTGATGCGTAGGCAATGACCTTATCACGTTGCATCAACACGCAACCAAGTCCTTGGATGGAAGCGTCGCAGTAAACCACAAAATCATCTGTGCCTTCAGGCAATGAAAGAATAGGCGCGCTACAAAGTCTCTCCTTTAAATGCTGAAATACGGACTCCTGTGCATCACCCCAACGATAGGTGACACCCTTCTGAGTCAGTGAAGTGAGAGGTTGCGCAATCCTGGAGAAATCCTTGATAAACCTTCGGTAGTATCCTGCCAAGCCCAAGAATTGGCGGATTTCTGTTGGTGTACGGGGTGCAGGCCAGTTCTTGATCGAGTCAACCTTGGATGGATCAACATGAATCCCATCCTTGTTTACTACGTGGCCTAGAAAGTGGACTTCGCGAAGCCAGAAGTCACATTTCGAAAACTTAGCATACAATTGCTCTGCTCGAAGAAGTTCTAGCATAAGTCGTAGATGTTGCTCGTGTTCCTCCTGACTCTTAGAATAGATTAGGATATCGTCGATGAAAACAATAACGAACTTATCCAGGTAAGGTTTGCACACTCGGTTCATGAGATCCATGAAGACCGCTGGTGCATTTGTCAATCCGAAAGGCATGACCAGAAACTCGTAATGGCCGTAACGGGTTCTGAACGCTGTTTTGGAGACGTCCTCCTCTCGGACTCTCAGCTGATGGTAGCCCGATCTCAAATTAATCTTAGAGTAATAGCTCGACCCTTGCAACTGGTCGAACAAGTCGTCTATAGGTGGAAGAGGATAACGATTCTTCACGGTCACCTTGTTGAGTTCGCGGTAGTCAATACACATTCGGAAGGTACCGTCCTTCTTCTTCACGAATAACACTGGAGCTCCCCATGGCGAAGAGCTAGGACGTATGAAACCCTTTTCCAAGAGTTCTTGTAGTTGCGTGGATAGTTCTTCAAGTTCTGATGGAGCTAGACGATAAGGTGCTCGAGCTATGGGCGCTGCTCCAGGAGCTAGCTCGATTTGAAACTCAACTTGGCGATGAGGCGGGAGACCAGGTAATTCCTCAGGAAATACCTCAGGAAAATCGCGCACAATAGGAACGTCTTCAATTCTCTTCTCTTCCGTTGACGTGTCAGTAATGAGTGCTAGAATGGCAGTGTGGCCCTTTCGCAAACACTTCTTGGCCTTAAGGAAAGAGATAATGCCTACGACAGCACCACTCTTGTCGCCATGAATCACAAGGGGTTCTTCACCAGAACGAGGAATGCGGACGATTTTCTCCTTGCAAACAATCTCCTCTTGATGATGAGATAGCCAATCCATCCCAATAACGACGTCAAAACTACCCAGTACGATGGGAATAAGATCGATATAGAAGGTCTGACCAGCTAAGACGAGGTTACAGCCCTTAACTATGTGCGTGGCCTCGAGACTTTTACCGTTTGCTAGTTCTACCGTGTGTTTGGTGTTCAAAAGTGTTGGAGTGCGCTTAAGCATTTAGCTAGCTTTTAAGGACACATAACTAGTATCGGCACCCGAATCAAATAAAACAGTAACAAAGAAGTCGTCCAGAAGAAACTTACCCATTACAACGTTGAGATCGTTCCTTGCATCACCCTGACCAATCACGAACACACGACCCCTGGCACCGTTGCCATCATTGTTTCCCCCATTGTTGCCCCCATTATTGTTCCCGTTTCCTTGGTTGTGGTTCTGATTCTGATTCTGATTTAACTGCGGGCAGTGTCTCTTGAAGTGACCTTCAGCACCACACTGAAAGCATCCCCTGTTGCTGTTGCTGATTCTGCGGTGCTTGCTGCTGCTGCTGATGATTCTGATTTGTAGGCCGTGAGCTCCTGCAATCCTTGGCTTCATGACCCATCTTGAGACACCTCTGACAATGTCCCTTGTTGCACTGACCACTGTGGTGTCTGTTGCATTTGTTGCACTTTGGGTGGTTTCCTCGATATCCACACTGCCCTTGACTACCAGAAGATTGTTGACCAGGACTCTGGTAGTCATCAATCTTTCGCTGCTGCGCCTGGGACTGAACTGTAGTCGAACCCTTGCTGTTGGCTCCATCCCATTTTCGTTTGTTGTCACTGGGAATAGCAGAAGTAGTAGTAGCAGTAGCACCTATACGCTTAGGCAACTTGTTCTGTTCTACTGCCTGGTCTGTGAGACGATGAGCAAAACGAGTAACATCATGGATGGTAGCAAGGTTAGCAACAGTCACATGGCTTTGAATCTCTGGTACCAAGCCTTTGAGGTACAGCTCGATACGCTTAATGGGAGGATCCACCATAGTTGGACATAACACTGCCAGTTCATTGGATCGCTTCGTATACGCCTCTATCTCTGACCCTGTCATCTTCAGGTTAAAGAACTCCACTTCCAGTTTGTGAATGTCATCACGATTACAGTATTCCCGCTTGATCAGTTCCTTGAAGTCGTTCCATGGGGTGGCATTAGCAGTTGCCAGCCCTAACATTTGAACTTGCGCGTTCCACCAAGTCAGCGTAGTGCCTTCGAGGGTACCAGTGGCATACTTCACCCTACGAGCCTCAGGGCATTCACACATTTCGAAGACCGACTCGAGCTTCTCGAACCAGTGGAGGTGTCCAACGGCCCCTTCAGTGCCACTGAAAGTACTAGGATGACAGTCCATAAAAGTCTTGAACGTGAACACAGGCGGCTGGACAAGCTGGCCTCCTGCTTGAGCGGCCGCAAGTGCCGCAGTAACTTGTTCGTTGATCAAAGCCGCCAGCTGGGCTTGTGTGAGGTTGATTCGTCCACTCATGATCTTCACCATACAGAGAACACAAGTGAGAAGTGCGTCGTATCATTACGCAAGTGTGGAATGACAGAAGAGGGTGAACACTCAAAGTTTTCAAGCAGAAGATGCTATGTTATCTAAGCATACCATAAGCAATGTTCTATATAACTAACAAGTAGGTAATATAAACATGAATCGTATCACCTATAGTGTTGAGTCTTGCACGTGGAGCGAAGCGTCGTTGTGGATCGTTGAGCACTGTACAGGTTATAGTCTGGTTTTATCAAAAAGCTTTTCCCTTTTTTTTAAAACCAAGTTCGCTATAACCAATGGCTCTGATACCAATCTGTCACACCCCCAAAATCCACCATGCGGAGCGTCACCGCTTGGAGGCGTGACATGACCAGGATCGAGCCACCAATCATATTGAACAACGTAATTTAAGTTAATAAAGCAAATCACAATACAATTGGTGACCAAAAGATAAGTAACCGACTTTAGGTTAACAGCGGAAGCATAAAACATAAGTCCAAATCATAAGTTCATAATTCATAAGTTTAACGACCAAACATAAGTTCCATAAGTTCATAAAGTTTATTTATTAGGCACGGGACATAACAGTCCCTATTCCACAACGACCTCCTCCTCGCGCAAGCTCCATAAGTACCTAACGACCTGCAAGGCATGTAACAACAAATCAACAACAAAGTTGAGCGAGTTCACAGTTGGTTGTTCAGTTAATGAGTTCGTATCAGAAATCGTAAGTTCGTTTCATAACCATGTATTACCCATTATCCTTGATTCCCAAACCTTTACGATATTTAGTGGGGGCTTCCCATTTTGTATGTACTAGACTAGTCGTATCCATAAGTGTCCTTCCCAATCCGAGGACAGTGGTAGGTATGAGTTTACGTAGGTTTTACGTAAGTGCCCTTCCCAATCCGAGGACAGTGGTAAGTATGAGTTTACGTAGGTTTTACGTAAGTGCCCTTCCCAATCCGAGGACAGTAGTAAGTGTGAATTTACGTTGGTTTTACGTAAGTGCCCTTCCCAATCCGAGGACAGTAGTAAGTGTGAATTTACGTAGGTTTTACGTAAGTGCCTTTCCCAATCCGAGGACAGTAGTAAGTAGTCTAGTAGTGTTGATAGTATAAGTAGTTATTCAATCCCATTCCCAATCACCAGGAATCCCATGCCTTAGTAAGGGTGTGAACTCACCTCGGTTGCTCGGTTTGACTCTCAAAAATAGCTAACAGTCAAGGTCGGTCAATCACGTCCTAGTATAATTTACCAGTTAGTCATTTAGTGGTTTCAAATAGAGCACAAAGTTCTTACACGTATCTACCACATAACACGCATCACTTTAACGGTTTAAGCCCATATAAGCTTCCCATCTATTCCCCACTCATAAACAAACATACGACATTGCACATAACACTTTTATAGACATATAACATGTAATATCATTCTCGGATAACCTACCCGACATTTAGACATGCAAATCACTACTTATGTCGTTTCAGCTTTTATATTCAAAACTGGGTTGTTTTCGGGGATTTTAATAAAATAGTTAACTTGTTCCAAAAATTCCCAACTTTTTACAGAAGGTCTTAAACGATCCAAATATTATTGTGTAAAAATATTGTGGTCCAGTTCATTACCAATATTTTATAAAAATTCATTTTCTGGACTGAATTCAGATCTATCTTTTTCTGACCGCAGTCTACGGAATAATTTATTTAAAATTCATCGAGAGTCCGATTTACGAAATTCCAGTGAGAGAATTACAAATACATCGGTGGTCATCTACAGTACAATTTGCATGATCTAACTCTACACAGAATGCAAGTTATGGCAGAAAACAGAATGTGTATTTTCAGCAGCAAAAATGCAGCTCTAGCTGCTGTTACGAAATGACACTTTAAAAATAGTAAACGAAGTCCAAAAATTATGATTCCGGTGCCATTAGAACCATATTTCATAATACATAAATCTAGACTTCAGAAAATACATTTTTCGTTAAGTTACGGTCCTGTTACAGCCAACTGAAGTTGGCTGTAATCACTAAACAGCTTTCTGTTTTCAGTCTTTAACCTTCTAAAGCGCGTTCGATTGATTCCGTTAGCATGTTTAGTGATCACAACAACATCAAACATCAATATTAACCAGCAAATCATCATGAAATCAATCAAGAATCATAACAACACAAGATCTACATGATTTACACACATAACTTCTCTTTATCCATCTTTTATTCCTTATGTTCAAGACTTTAAGTTATGTTCATTGGTGTTCTTTAACATTTCACCATTTAATCATCTATTAACCACTAAAATCAAGAACAAGATGGTGATTAGAAGCACTTACTACTAGCACAAGGCTAGGGAAGAAACAAGGTGTAAATGTGGTGGATAAAAGAAATCTAGAGCGGTTCTTGAACTTCCGAGAGCACCGGGCTTGTTTGTATGACCTCTTGCTTCTATGTATGTATGAGAAATAGCTTGTATGAAAGTTGATGGTGATGGTGGGTGTGGTTGTGGTCTCGGCCGAACACAAGCAAAGAGGGAAAGAGGAGAGCAAGTTTGGTGTTGATGGTTTGAAGTGAGAGAAGGGTTAACTCTTGAGTTAACTTATAATCCAATTCCCTAATGTCCAACATGCAATGTGTATTCTAGATACCCAACCTCATTAATAAAATATTCAAAATAAATGTGGGGGTGTCCACCCCACATGAAACCGTAGAGAGGGGGAGGGGGTAGGGGTTGGTTTGTAATGAACTAGCTACTTATCTAGTTAGGATTAGTATGTTTAGTTAGAATATTAAAGTGTGTTGTGTGATATTAAGGGTGTTAGGGTGTTCGGGGACCCTAACTAGCTCAGAAAAGTGAAAACAATGTGTTTGGCAATATTTCTATGTTCTGAGTAAAGTCCTGTTGTTCGGTTTGACACTGTTCCGTTAAAGTGCTTAATTAATCCGTAAAGTGTCTTTTATATATACTTTTGTAACACTTTTAATTTCTAACACTTAGGAAAACACAAAGGATTATTTAATGACTTTTCTGTACATTATTAGTATGTTAACAAGCACATGTAAGTATAACACAGTAATCAGAAAGCAGTTAAGTAATTCCACACAGTCGCCAAGCACTTTAATTATCCTTAATAAATTGTACGGATACACGGAATTACGAGGGTTGTCACATTCTCCCCTGTTAAGAAAATTTCATCCCGAAAATTTCGTCCCGAAAACGATGCACTTTGTCGAGAAACCCGTGGAGATAGTGGAACGCACATACAAACAGTTGAAGAACAAACGGATTCATTTGGTCAAAGTTCGCTGGGAATCCAAACGTGGCCCCGAGTTTACTTGGGAACGTAAGGACCAGATGAAGGCGAAATATCCGCATTTGTTTTCACAAGAATCCTCTAAATAAAATTTCGGGACGAAATTTCCTAAAGTAGGGGAGACTGTGACAACTGTGTTCTGTAATCATCGTGTAATGTAAAACAATGTCATTTATCAATAAAACAATGTGCTTTAGTGTTATTATATGTGTAATGGTGTTTAATAAATTTTACAATTTGATTCGATTCTGGTTTCAAGCTTTAAATCATTTTCTAGAAGGTTATACGCAAACTGGTGCATAAACGCAGTCAGTTTAACGCGACGTACACTCCGGAACGGTGACGTAAGCCAAACATACCCTAAATATCCTTTTCATAACTTAGAAATAAGTTTCAAAGGATTCGGTATGGCGAAAACATGTTTATTTGAACTAAAGAACTATTTACGACAAAACTGCGAAACGAACGTTGGTGACCACCCGGATAATATTTGAATCCCAAAAATATTCTGTTATGATTAAAAATTTATTTTAATCAGGTCCGTGTTGAAAAATAAATTAAAACGCTTAAAAACGTTATTTTTTTTTAGTTTAAGCGCGTACCGTGTGTTTCTACGCGACACAGTGCTTTTACTGCGAAACGCGGACAACGCAGCCAGTCTTGGCAACTGAAATTTATTTCAGTAATATTTTGGCAAGTTTATTTTTATAGAATAATAAAAATAATTTAGAACGCCATAAACCGGGGTTTAAACGCTAGATAAAATACCCGGTATCCAGGTAAACACCCAATTTAGCCTACATATAGCATATTTATAAAAAAAAAACTACACATGGACCCCTCCCCCATCCATTCTTACGAATTCAATATATGAGATTTCCCCACACCTAGATTTTTATTGATTTGTTAAATGGATATGTTAGTTCCACACCTAGATTTCTATTGAATTGTTAATTGGATATGATTGTGTTTGTGCTTTTGTTAAAGGTACCTGAATTATAAATAGGCACCATCTAATTTACAAATTATTTTTGGCTGAATTTCGGTTCACATAGGTCCCCCCCACCAAGACCTTTTAATTTTTCTAGTATATCACCTAATTTTGTTAGGTTTATATTGCACTTAGTGGACATATAAACTAATAAATAAAGAGAAATTTTAACTATAAATACTCATCAATCTTTGTTCATAAGTTCATCCCTAGCCTTTGAGCTAGTTGTAAGTCTTTGATTTCACTCTTGGTTAAAGCATGCATGATGTTCGATCGTTGATTTCTTGATAAACCCGTTGTTAGGACATTTGTTGATGCGTTTTAGTAACATTTAAACTCTAAAAAAAGCATGCTGATTAGCATTTTCAGCCAACTTCAACTGGCTGTAAACGGATCATAATAAATCGAAAAACTGAATTTCTGAAGCCTAAATTATGTATTTTCGAAAAACAGATCTAATGGCACTAGAATCATGATTTTTGGACTCCGTTTACTATTTTTAAAGGACTGTTTTTGGACAGCAGCTCAAGCTGCGTTTTTACTGCAGAAAATGTGTGTTGTATTCGGAGTCATAACTTGAAACCTGAGAAGAATTAACTCTTAAAATTGTTACTGTAGATGACCACTGATGTCGTAGTAATTCTCCCACTGGAATTTCATCAATCGGACATACGATGAATTTAAAATGAATTTTTCCATGAACTGCAGTCAGAAAGTGACGAATCTGATTTCAGTCCGGTAAATGATTTTTTATAAAATATTGGTAATGAACTGGACCCCAATATTTTTACACAATAAAATTTGGAACGTATATGACATTCTGTAAAAATTTGGGAATTTTTTGAGAAGGTTAACTATTTTATTAAAATGCTCGAAAACAGTCCAGTTTTGATTAATAAGGCTGAAATGACATAAGTAGTATTTTGCATGTCAAAGTGTGGGTATTTGATTTATTATTACAATTTTATTATTTATGATAAATAAATATTTTTCATAAATAATTCCTTTATATCATGTTCATTTTTCCGAGCCCTCTAAACATATAATTCATAAGATCCTTCTGTTAATCTAAACACTATCAAATACAATAAATGCTCAACAAATCCCGTCAACACTATACGACCTCAATATTGATACATTATTCTTGTTCATGTACGATTCATTAGGACAACTTTGAGTTCCTTATTATCAGACACTTTAATCTTGACTTGCGTATTCAGAATCGCCTGCAAAATAAAGTGAGTACATAGATCCCCTCTTTTTACTGTTTTCGATTGTTTTGGGGTGATTCATATGTATCAAACGATTCCAATATTTCAACGATGGTTTCAAAACGATTGAGATGGTTTATACAAAACTAATAACGATTTCGATAATGTGAACGAACTTGTTGGTGGTAATTACATAACGAATTACATTCATTAATTTCGGCCAAACCGACCAGTATTAGGTTATGGTACCATAGGATCCGACAAATCCCGTTATCAACTAGACCCATGGTTATGTGTGGGTTGAGTGAGTAACGACTGAATCTGATGATTGTTAACTTACCCTTTGGAGGTTTGTTAATGCAAGAACGAGTTGAACGATGAACGAGTCACAAAGGTTTGAATGTTATTAGCAAGACGACCAAAAGTAGTTTTCACAATTAAAACGAGAACGATTTAAACGAATGAACGAATTGTACGATTTGGAACGATTTAAACGAATGAACGATGTTCTATAACGAGAACGAGTTAAACAATATTACACAACGATGTTTACGAAACTATATAAACCATACGAGTTTTATTATAAGAACGATTTATGATTTGGTTTACATAAACAGATGTTTTGGGTTAAGATTCATGGCAATGGTTATAAATTATGACCAATTTATTTTGACTTGGTTATTCATTTACAATACAAACATTTTACAAAACAAGGTTTTCTAATATCAATTAACGAAGTTGTACAAGTTGTTTCAATATACAAACGAGCCATGAATCTGATACTCACACAAAAACTATGTACTCGCCAGCATTTCTTTGCTGACTTTGTTTTTACATATGTTTCAGGTGATGTTGCTTAATGTTGATTGCGAATAAGATGCATCCTCACTTAGGACCGGACGAGGCCTTAGTGATTTAATAACGATGATAAACTATGTTTGAATTGCTTGTTTAACTTTAAGACAATGTTTAATATTCAATAAAACGAAACTCTTGTATCCATGGTTTGAAACAATAATTCTGTTACAACACTCCCCGACGTTTCCTCCACGATTTGTTGTTTTACGTGGTCGGGGTGTGACAGAAAAGTTGGTATCAGAGCCAATGGTTATAGAGAATTAGGTTATTAGTAAAACTTTGACCTAGACTATAACTTTCTAGGACCCCAACGCAAGTTGATTTTTGTTTAGAATTTAAAAAAAAAAAAAAAAAAACAAAATCCGAATCTGCTTCGAAAATTAGTCATCCGTTCTAGGATGATTGATTACTAGGTTTTGAACCCTCTGTTATAAGGTTTTGAACCCTTCTAGTTTGACTCATTTTTTTTCTTTTGATTAGTGCCTTTTGAGTTTTCAAAATCTCGTCAGAGTTTGGGTCTAAATAATGTGAACACGTGCAAACTGGAAGAGTGAATGTCTGTACCCTGAGTTTTCTGTCTAAGGCTAGAGTGTTCGTACAAATCCACATAATCGGACCCGTCACTCTTACCTGGGAACTCTTGGGGTGAGTGTTCACTTATAGGCGAGCATGTCTTCGCGATACATTATTTTGATTCATTACTTTGATTAGTCACTGCGTATCGTTTGTTTGTTCGAGGTAACAAACAAATGATCGCCTCCCTTGTGTTTTGTCGATACCTCTTTTTTTTTCCTAATTTTCAATCTCACTCGATTCTCCTGTTTCCTTACTAGACAATGCCTCCTCGACGTGAAGCACAATCTTTTACTATTGAAGAACTCGCAGCCCTGGTCTCTCAGCAAGTGGCTGCTGTGCTTCCTGGTGTTGTGACCCAAGTCCACGAGATATACAACAACAATAATAACAACAACAATAATGCACCGTATAATTTCAAGAATTTCAATTCTGCTAAGCCGCTAAAGTTTTCTGGGTCACAAGGAGCAACTGCACTCCTTCAATGGTTCGAGAGTATCGAGAACACATTCAGACATGTGCAATGTCCGAATGGGCGTAAGGTTGAATTTGCTTCGAGTGTGTTTGAGAAGCGTGCTCTTACGTGGTGGAACGGAGTTATGCGCGACAGGGGTGCCGAAGTGGCGTTGGCACAAACATGGGAAGAGCTTCGAGCTCTCATGATGAGAGAGTTCTGTCCCCGTCACGAAATTTGAGCTTTGGAACGAGAGTTTGACGATCTGAAACAAGATGGGGGAGAACACCGTGCGTATACGAATCGATTTGAGGAGCTCAGTCTTTTGTGTCCTACTATGGTTACCCCGTTGGAGAAAACGAATGAGAGGTATATCGATGGTCTACCTGATTCTATTCTGGATATAGTGACCGGTATTAATCCTACCACCCTTCGCCAAGCAATTGAGTTGTCTGCTACCCTGACTGAGTCTCAAGTCAGGAAGGGTAAACTCACCCGCAAGGGTGATAAAAAGAAGGCGACTGATTCTGGGAAGGACAAGAAAGAGGGTAAGGGTAAAGAAGGTGAGTTATCGAAGAAGTCGAGAAAGCGAAAGGGTTCCCAGAATTTTGCAGTAACTGCACAAACTGCTCAGAACCCGCCAGCTCAACCTCCTGCGAAGAAAGCGTATGCTGGTACCGCACCTCATTGTGCTCGCTGCAATGGTCATCATGTTGCACAACAAGCTTGTAGACAATGCACAACGTGTGGTAAGCTTGGGCATCTGGACAACGTCTGTCGTTCGGGTCAGAATCAGATTGTTCGGAATCAAGCTCCAGTTCAGGGGAATGCTGCTAGATTCCCACCGGGTACATGTTTCAATTGTGGAGAGCTTGGTCACTACCGCAACAACTGTCCGAGGTTGGCAAATGCAGATGTAAATCCAAACGTGAATGTCAATGTCAATGCAAATGTGAATCCCACTCGTAGGCGAGCGTACAATCTGAATGCTAACGAAGCGAGGGCTGACAAGGAGGTGGTTAATGGTACGTTTCTTGTTAACAATCGACCTGCATATATTCTTTTTGATTCTGGCGCCGATAGAAGTTTTGTTTCATTATCTTTTGAACCTTTGCTTGCGATACCTAGAACTAAACTGATGAAACCCTTATCTGTCGAAGTTGCTACTGGTAAACCTCTCGTTCTCGATTCTGTTATTCGTGATTGTCGGTTAAACCTTGATAACCATCTTTTTCCCATTGACCTCACACCGATGCAACTTGGGAGTTTCGATATTATCGTGGGGATGGATTGGTTAACCAAACATCATGCTGAGGTGGTTTTTTTTATAAGATTGTTCGTATCCCTCTTCCGTCTGGCGATGTTCTGGAAGTTCGTGGCGAAAAACCATCTGGTGGATTAAAGCTTATGTCGTGTACAAAGCCCCAAAGATATTTACGAAAATGATATGTTGCTTTCCTGGCGCATGTCACCAAGGAGAAAGGCAAGAGTAAGAGTATTCAGGATATTCCGATTGTTCGGGATTATCCAGAGGTGTTTCCCGATGAACTGCCTGGTTTGTCTCCAGTTCGTCAAGTCAAGTTTCATATTGACCTTGTACCCAATGCCAACCCGATTGCGAAAGCACCTTATCGTCTTGCACCGTCAGAGATGCAAGAGTTATCGAAACAGCTTCAAGAGTTGTCTGATAAAGGATTCATCCGTCCGAGCTATTCGCCTTGGGGAGCTCCTGTCCTCTTTGTGAAGAAGAAAGATGGATCTTTTCGAATGTGTATCGATTATCGTGAGCTTAATAAGCTTACCATCAAGAATCGATATCCCCTACCTAGAATTGATGATCTCTTCGACCAGCTGCAAGGTGCTTCATGCTTTTCCAAGATCGATCTGCGATCTGGGTATCATCAACTTCGTGTTCTCGAAGAAGATATTCCCAAAACTGCTTTCCGTACAAGATATGGGCATTATGAGTTCACTGTCATGCCTTTTGGTTTGACAAATGCCCCAGCTATCTTCATGGACTTAATGAATAGGGTTTGTAAACCTTATTTAGATAAGTTCATCATTGTGTTCATCGACGATATTCTCATTTATTCAAAGTCTCGAGCCGATCACGAGCAACACCTTCGTCTGACATTGGAACTCCTAAAGAAGAAACAACTTTTTGCTAAATTCTCCAAGTGTGAATTCTTGCTTAAAGAAGTTCAGTTCTTGGGTCATATTGTCAATGAGCAGGGTATTCACGTAGATCCATCCAAGATTGTTGCAATTAAGGATTGGAATACACCGACGACACCTACAGAAGTTCGTTCTTTTCTTGGTCTTGCTGGTTATTATCGACGGTTTATTTCTAACTTTTCAAAGATCGCAGTTGCACTCACTGCTTTGACTCAAAAGAATAAGCCTTTTGAGTGGGGACCTAAGCAAGAAGAAGCGTTCCAAACGCTGAAACGGAAGCTCTGTGGCGCTCCTGTTTTATCTCTACCTGAGGGAAACGATGATTTTGTTGTCTATTGTGACGCGTCGAATCTAGGACTTGGTTGCGTTCTTATGCAACGAGGTAAGGTCATAGCTTATGCGTCTAGACAGCTGAAAATTCACGAAAAGAACTATACGACTCACGATCTTGAATTAGGAGCTGTGGTTTTCGCACTTAAAATCTGGAGACACTATCTCTATGGAACAAAGTGTGTAGTTTTCACAGACCACAAAAGTCTCCAGCATATTCTCAATCAGAAGGAGCTAAACATGAGGCAACGACGTTGGGTTGAACTTTTAAATGATTATGATTGCGATATCCGCTACCATCCTGGTAAGGCGAATGTCGTAGCCGATGCGCTTAGTCGAAAGGAACGAGTCAAGCTTCATTCTGTTCGAACTCTATCTGATATTCAATCTCGTGTTCTTCAAACTCAACGATCTTGTGTGATCAATGACTTATTGAAATATGAGCTACCACTTCAACTTGAGCTTAAACTCGAAAGGAAAGACGATGGTTTACTCTATTTTGAGAATCGTTTGTGGATTCCGAATCAGGACGATCTTCGCACCTTAGTAATGGACGAATCTCACAAGTCTCGATATTCTATCCATCCTGGTGCTGATAAAATGTACAAGGATCTTCGTACTAAGTTCTGGTGGCCTGGTATGAAGAAGGATGTTGCCTTGTATGTATCAAAATGCCTAACTTGTCTCAAAGTCAAGGCTGAACATCAATGACCTTCTGGTTTGCTTGTACAACTAGAGATACCGGTTTGGAAGTGGGAGAACATTGCAATGGATCTCATTACTAAGTTACCGCGTACGTCTAAAGGTCACGATGCCATTTGGGTAGTAGTTGATCGTTTGACAAAATCTGCTCACTTCTTACCAATCCGTGAGGATTTCTCTGCTGAAAAGCTTGCCAAGATCTATGTAGACGAGATCGTATCACGACATGGTGTTCCTTTAGATATCATTTCCGATCGTGATGCTCGGTTTTCGTCTCATTTTTGGAGGACCATGCAATCTGCTTTGGGGACCCAATTAAATCTAAGCACTGCTTATCATCCCCAAACAGATGGTCAATCTGAGAGAACGATTCAAACTTTGGAGGATATGCTTAGAGCATGCGTGATAAACTTTGGTGGTAATTGGGATTCTCATCTGCCACTGATCGAGTTCTCATACAATAATAGTTATCATGCTAGTATTAAGATGGCACCATTCGAAGCTCTCTACGGTCGAAAATGTCGTTCACCCGTCTGTTGGAATGAGATCGGTGAAGCTCAGCTTACTGGACCTGAGCTCATTCTGGAAACAACAGACAAAATCAAGAAAATTCGCGATAATCTTGTGACCGCTAGAAGCCGTCAAAAGATTTATGCAGATTTGGGACGCAAGCCCATGGAATTTCAAATCGGAGACCGTGTCCTACTCAAGGTTTCACCTTGGAAGGGAGTGGTGAGATTTGGAAAGAAAGGAAAACTTGCACCACTATATGTTGGACCATTTAAGATTGTTGAAAGAATTGGAAAGGTTGCCTATCGACTAGAACTACCTCCAGAGCTTGGAAATGTTCATCCGACTTTTCACGTATCCAATTTGCGAAAATGTTTAGCTGATACTGATATTCACATTCCTCTCGACGAGATTCAAATCGATGAAACGATGCACTTTGTCGAGAAACCCGTGGAGATAGTGGAACGCACATACAAACAGTTGAAGAACAAACGGATTCATTTGGTCAAAGTTCGCTGGGAATCCAAACGTGGCCCCGAGTTTACTTGGGAACGTAAGGACTAGATGAAGGCGAAATATCCGCATTTGTTTTCACAAGAATCCTCTAAATAAAATTTCGGGACGAAATTTCCTAAAGTAGGGGAGACTGTGACAACTGTGTTCTGTAATCATCGTGTAATGTAAAACAATGTCATTTATCAATAAAACAATGTGCTTTAGTGTTATTATATGTGTAATGGTGTTTAATAAATTTTACAATTTGATTCGATTCCGGTTTCAAGCTTTAAATCACTTTCTAGAAGGTTATACGCAAACTGGTGCATAAACGCAGTCAGTTTAACGCGACGTACACTCCGGAACGGTGACGTAAGCCAAACATACCCTAAATATCCTTTTCATAACTTAGAAATAAGTTTCAAAGGATTCGGTATGGCGAAAACATGTTTATTTGAACTAAAGAACTATTTACGACAAAACTGCGAAACGAACGTTGGTGACCACCCGGATAATATTTGAATCCCAAAAATATTCTGTTATGATTAAAAATTTAATTTAATCAGGTCCGTGTTGAAAAATAAATTAAAACGCTTAAAAACGTTATTTTTTTTTTAGTTTAAGCGCGTACCGTGTGTTTCTACGCGACACAGTGCTTTTACTGCGAAACGCGGACAACGCAGCCAGTCTTGGCAACTGAAATTTATTTCAGTAATATTTTGGCAAGTTTATTTTTATAGAATAATAAAAATAATTTAGAACGCTATAAACCGGGGTTTAAACGCTAGATAAAATACCCGGTATCCAGTTAAACACCCAATTTAGCCTACATATAGCATATTTATAAAAAAAAAAAACTACACATGGACCCCTCCCCCATCCATTCTTACGAATTCAATATATGAGATTTCCCCACACCTAGATTTTTATTGATTTGTTAAATGGATATGTTAGTCCCACACCTAGATTTCTATTGAATTGTTAATTGGATATGATTGTGTTTGTGCTTTTGTTAAAGGAACCTAAATTATAAATAGGCACCATCTAATTTACAAATTATTTTTGGCTGAATTTCGGTTCACATAGGTCCCCCCACCAAGACCTTTTAATTTTTCTAGTATATCACCTAATTTTGTTAGGTTTATATTGCACTTAGTGGACATATAAACTAATAAATAAAGAGAAATTTTAACTATAAATACTCATCAATCTTTGTTCATAAGTTCATCCCTAGCCTTTGAGCTAGTTGTAAGTCTTTGATTTCACTCTTGGTTAAAGCATGCATGATGTTCGATCGTTGATTTCTTGATAAACCCGTTGTTAGGACATTTGTTGATGCGTTTTAGTAACATTTAAACTCTAAAAAAAGCATGCTGATTAGCATTTTCAGCCAACTTCAACTGGCTATAAACGGATCATAATAAATCAAAAAACTGAATTTCTGAAGCCTAGATTGTGTATTTTCGAAAAACAGATCTAATGGCACTGGAATCATGATTTTTGGACTCCGTTTACTATTTTTAAAGGACTGTTTTTGGACAGCAGCTCAAGCTGCGTTTTTACTGCAGAAAATGTGTGTTTTATTCGGAGTCATAACTTGAAACCTGAGAAGAATTAACGCTTAAAATTGGTACTGTAGATGACCATTGATGTCGTAGTAATTCTCCCACTGGAATTTCATCAATCGGACTTACGATGAATTTTAAATGAATTTTTCCGTGACCTGCAGTCAGAAAGTGACGAATCTGATTTCAGTCCGGTAAATGGTTTTTTATAAAATATTGGTAATGAACTGGACCCCGATATTTTTACACAATAAAATTTGGAACGTATATGACATTCTGTAAAAATTTGGGAATTTTTTGAGAAGCTTAACTATTTTATTAAAATGCTCGAAAACAGTCCAGTTTTGATTAATAAGGCTGAAATGACATAAGTAGTATTTTGCATGTCAAAGTGTGGGTATTTGATTTATTATTACAATTTTATTATTTATGATAAATAAATATTTTTCATAAATAATTCCTTTATATCATGTTCATTTTTCCGAGCCCTCTAAACATATAATTCACAAGATCCTTCTGTTAATCTAAACACTATCAAATACAATAAATGCTCAACAAATCCCGTCAACACTATACGACCTCAATATTGATACATTATTCTTGTTCATGTACGATTCATTAGGACAACTTTGAGTTCCTTATTATCAGACACTTTAATCTTGACTTGCGTATTCGGAATCGCCTGCAAAATAAAGTGAGTACATAGATCCCCTCTTTTTACTGTTTTCGATTGTTTTGGGGTGATTCATATGTATCAAACGATTCCAATATTTCAACGATGGTTTCAAAACGATTGAGATGGTTTATACAAAACTAATAACGATTTCGATAATGTGAACGAACTTGTTGGTGGTAATTACATAACGAATTACATTCATTAATTTCGGCCAAACCGACCAGTATTAGGTTATGGTACCATAGGATCCGACAAATCCCGTTATCAACTAGACCCATGGTTATGTGTGGGTTAAGTGAGTAACGACTGAATCTGATGATTGTTAACTTACCCTTTGGAGGTTTGTTAATGCAAGAACGAGTTGAACGATGAACTAGTCACAAAGGTTTGAATGTTATTAGCAAGACGACCAAAAGTAGTTTTCACAATTAAAACGAGAACGATTTAAACGAATGAACGAATTGTACGATTTGGAACGATTTAAACGAATGAACGATGTTCTATAACGAGAACGAGTTAAACAATATTACACAACGATGTTTACGAAACTATATAAACCATACGAGTTTTATTATAAGAACGATTTATGACTTGGTTTACATAAACAAATGTTTTGGGTTAAGATTCATGGCAAGGGTTATAAATTATGACCAATTTATTTTGACTTGGTTATTCATTTACAATACAAACATTTTACAAAACAAGGTTTTCTAATATCAATTAACGAAGTTGTACAAGTTGTTTCAATATACAAACGAACCATGAATCTGATACTCACACAAAAACTATGTACTCGCCAGCATTTCTTTGCTGACTTTGTTTTTACATATGTTTCAGGTGATGTTGCTTAATGTTGATTGCGAATAGGATGCATGCTCACTTAGGACCGGACGAGGCCTTAGTGATTTAATAACGATGATAAACTATGTTTGAATTGCTTGTTTAACTTTAAGACAATGTTTAATATTCAATAAAACGAAACTCTTGTATCCATGGTTTGAAACAATAATTCTGTTACAACACTCCCCGACGTTTCCGCCTCGATTTGTTGTTTTACGTGGTCGGGGTGTGACATGTTGGGTGACATAGAGTAGGTTGACTCACATTAGTAAATAGGGTAATTAAATTGTAAAAGATCTGATGACAAACACCTGTTTTTGATTACCACTTAAATTAACCGAGTGTTCAGCACCATGTCCATGTGGTGTCCAATTAATGATTAAACTGAGTTTGGTGTGAACCTAGAATCTGAAACTTGGAGGACTTTACCTTTATCTTATGTGACTTTCCCCGGATGATTGATTTCTAGATTTTCACATTAAACTTTGTTTTTCTGATTCTTATTAACTGGTAAATCTTGACCACTTGTGTTGATTTTGTGAAACGTTTATTATATTTGAATTGTTTATTGTTTATCAAGCGTATTGGCAACATACTTGCGTTGTTAGCGGGTTGGCAAATTGGTGGGTAATTGGTATAATTAAACTGGTTATTAGGTTGTATGGTGAATCTTAAAAACTATCCCTAATAATTAATCAAATTCATTAATTCCAAGGCCATGTCTATGTGGTGTTATGAATCTGTAAACGAGTTTTTGTGTTAAACTTGCAATCGGGATTCTGGGTGGGAGTCTTTAATATATAATAATTCTCTAGTTAAACACTAACCACATATTTCCCGTGTATACGATACCTTACTTACACTATCTACTTAGGTTAATTAGGTTTTTGATTGACACTCACGACAGTCATTAATCGGGTATTCATTTCTAATCTAAAACCCGAACCCGGAACCGGGTTTTTTTATACCTGGTTTATACCCGGTTTTTCGAAGTACCCGGTTTTATAAATACCAGGTTTTATAATTACAAATAGCAGCGACAAAAGGGGTCTGCACATGCATCTTTTCTTTGTTGATGTTACTGTACAAAATAATTCATTTATCTTTTTTTGAGGAACAAGTATATGGGCCTGCACGTAGTATGTTATATTACAGTTTTGAATCTAAGTTCACTATATAAATCCATAAAATACAATTACAACACAAAAAATAATCAAAAACTACATCAGTTTATAATAAAAAAAAATATTCCAAAAGTTAATCCATAATCAAAAAGTTATCCAAAAGTTAATATGATTAAATACCCATTATATAGCAATTAGCAAACACTATAACAATTAACAACATGAATGATTGAACAAAATTCAAAAGAAGGTAAACGATGATCTGTTGAAAAACTTAATTTGAAAAACCCAATGATTTTCTATCTTTGAGTGAGGAAGAAGTTTGATCGATGTGGATTGTCAATTGTGGACGCTAAGTTTTACACTTTAACTAAGAAGGTAAATAATCACATTTTTTAGGCACCTAAAAATTAAAAGTTTAAAATTTTGACCTTTGGCCCGGTATGAACCGGTACCGGTATACCGGTTTAAACCGGTATAACCCAATTTACCGACGGTACAACTTCTTTGTCGTTTCCTTAATTTACCGGTATGATTCGTGTTGGCCAAGCATCCGACATCCGGTTTAACCGGTTCAACCAGCTGGTTTAAACCGGTTTTTAAAACATTGGGTTTTTTAATACCCAGTGCGGGTTTTTTCCCAACTCGATGCGTACCCGAACCCTACCCGATGCATAGCCGAACCCGGAAATAGGGTATTATAATACCCGAGTTTTAGAAAACCCAACTGATGTCTGTCGTTAAGGACATGCAAAAACCTATTTAAACTATTAGTATAGAATAAGCAGGGTATCGAACCAATGGAGGACTGTGGAAAATGTGTAATGCTCAGTTTTGATTAACTACTATTGAAAAAGTAAAACTCAGTTGTTGGATTTGATTGATTATCTAAAAATTACGAACTAAAAGTGAGATTTAAATCAATAGAAAGGACAATGGTTCCTCCAGATTTCAGGTTTTACAACTAGATTCAATTATGTGTTTAATCGAAACACTCACATAGACATAAGTGTTTAACTTAATCCATCAATTGTGATAACCAACGACTAAGTACTCCGGTCAATACATAACGGGAGGTTATCGAATGATTATCAATTACAATTACAAACCCTAACCCCATGTCAAATATATCCCAATTACTAGAACTCTCGAGAACTGAATGCTTAGAAATTAAGGTTTAAATAAATGCAATTGTTTACAATCAATAAATCAAATCAAGGTGAAAAACATCGAATGCTTAGATCACCAAGTTATACGATTGTCACAAACACATAAAAATATCCAACTTACAAAACCCTCCATCCGAAGGAAACCATAAAACGACTAGCCGCTCATGTTGGTGGGATGATCTTCAAAGGCTTGAAATACGGTTGATGGCATATTCTTAATCTTGTGGATTTTTGTGATAATAATAATAACGAAAATTGTGAAATAATTTCCACAAAAATTCGTATCTCCAGGCAGCCAGCCTCCACGATGATGTGATGATGATGATGGACTTTTTATATGACAAAACAATTGTCTGCCTCCTCAAAATTTGCGCACACATTAATTGAGATAATGTTTTATGTTTGAATCTAAAAGTACCCAATGGCTGCGTGCCCTTCACGTGTTCCCCTGATGCCCTTTTTGTTTTTTTGTTTTTATGAATCCTTTTTATCAATTAAGAAATATGCATGCCGCCAAACTTGTTCACCGTAGCCTACGTGTGACGACCGTAGGTTACGGTCTTTATTCTCTGTTTCATTCTTTTGATTCTTAGCCATATGTTACGTTACATATACCATAAGCTACATATTAACTCACACACCAGCACCTGGACTTCATGGTTACGCTTGTCTTTCACATTCAAGCTATCAGTCGACCCGAACACATCCCCAATGATGTAATATATCTTGATTTCCATCCACAAACGTTCCGCGTCATCTCTAACATATTTAAATTCACCAAATTACGCGATAAACCTGTAAATTCACGAAAGCTCGTAGTGAACATATTCGAAGTATATAATCACGTAAACGGCAATAAACCACACAAGATAAGCACGTTAACACTCGGGTTTCACACTCTCCATCACCAACCCGGACCCTACTCGAACCCGGGTATATTGGGTATACATTTTTGGTATAAAACCCTGGCCCGACCCGGTTTTTCAAAAAACTTGATTTTGTAAAACCCGATCCTACCCAAACCTGGTTCCATACCCAGAACCGATTTTTCAAAAAACCCGATTTGTGCACCACTAGATGATCTTGTCTATATACTTTAACTTCAATTCAAAAGGTTTAAATTTATTTAGGGTAAATTATACTTTTCGTCCTTTATGTTTGTATCGGATTGCAATTGATGCCCTTTAACTTCAGTAATTACAGTTACAATCTTTTATTTGTAAAAACCATTACATTGTACGTCCTTTAGCACTAACCAGGTTAAATTTATCAGTTTAGTCTGGTCATGTGCACTACACATGAGGACAGATTAGACATTTTACCTATTTACTTTTAAAAAAAAAAACCTTAATTTTAAAGGATTAAAAAACTAAATTACCCAATATCTCTCTACCATCTCTCTCTTTCTCTCCTTGAAACACACAAGAGCACCAGTCAACTGTCACCACCAGTTCCCCACCACCCACCCCACCACAACCAGACGCTGCACCACCGCACCGTACCACACCACCACTAGATCGCACCACATATCCTTACTTTATCTCTTTAGAAACCCCTAAAATATAAGAGATTTTTTATGAAATTTTCGAATTAGAAGGTGTTTTTCAGTTCGATATCGATCTGTTTATCTTCTTCTTCTTTCAATATCTGGTTCGTTTGAATCACTTTACAACCCTTTCTCTCTCTAGGAAAACCTAAAATATGAGAGGTACAGAGAGAGATTGATGAAATCTTGTTAGTAGAAAGGGTTTTGTTGTACAATTCTAGAGATACAGATAGAGATTGGTAAAAATTTGTTAGTAGAAAGGGTTTTGTTGAAATATTGTTAGTAGAAACCCTAAATTACTAAGAGAAATTGGTGAAGTTTTTTCAGTGGTAAGGTTTTGTTGTACAATTCGATCTATTCTTTTTTTTTTAGATTTTTGTTGTTCGAATGGAAAGGTAACAAAATTTGTATAATTATCTTTATTGTTTTATGTATAACTTTTCAGTAGAAAGAGTTTTTGTAACATTGTATGGTGGTTGTGGTTTATGGTGGTGGGGTTGACGGTGTATGATGGTGTGGTTGTAGTGGTTACGAAAAGGATAAGGTTTAATTTATAAATATACTTTAAATAAAAGGGTAGCATAAAATTACTAAAATACCCTCATGGGCCTTGCACATGACTAGACTAAACTAATAAGTTTAACCTGGTTAGTGTTAAAGGACGTACATTGTAACGGTTTTTACAAATTAAGGACTGTGTCTGTAATTATTGAAGTTAAAGGGCATCTATTGCAATCCAATACAAACATAAAGGAAGAAAGTGTAATGGGCTATTTGTAGTAGGCTACTAGGCTAGCAACGTAAGGGTTATGGGCTATTTGTCACAGAGTAACTTTCTAACTCTTGTGCGGCACTTAGAATACTTATAAGTTAAGCCTTTTTGTTGGGTTTGGTGATGTATACCAAACGTTACTTGACCCGAAACTTGTTCATCCAAGGTAGTGAACAACTCTTTCTTTCCTAATATGTGATGACTTGTACCATTGTCTAAATACCACGTGCCTTCTTTATTCTTTTCAAAAACACCAGACATAAGCCTTTCTTCATTCAGACTTACTTTCTTTGTCGAACAAACTGCCATGAACAGAGATGGATCAATATCACATACATCTTTTGTCTTTGTCAAATTCGTTCTTCTTTCCCTTTGCTTGGTGCTTTACATTCGCTCAAGTAGTGTCCAATTTTATCATAGATGTAACACCTCAAGTTCTTTCTTCTATCTTGCCATTCTTCAGGCTTCTTTTCCGATCTTCACCATGTTCATCATTCGTATTCTCACGTTCATTATTCCATCTTGGATACCCTGTTCCTTGACCATTGTATCTTCCCCATCCTCTACCACGTCCTCGGTAGTTTTCAACTTTCTTTTCAATCTGGGTCAACATAAGCTGACTTTGGGATGAATTTTCATTTACATTCTTAAACTTGTTTCTTTCTTCATATGCCTTCAGACGTCCAACCACATCTTCAAACGCCATTTTTTGATATCTACCAATTGCTCAATCGAAGAAACAATAGGTAAAGATTTATCAGGCATAGAGTTCAAGAATTTTCTCACCACGACCTCTTCTTCAAGTGTTGCTCGCAAGCTCTTGTACTTTGACTATACTTCACCAACTTCACTGCATATTCATCAATACTTTCTGTCTCACTCATCTTCAATACATCTAACTCGCTTCTTAGCGTTTGAAGATAAGTTTTCTGAGTTCTTTCTGCACCAAGATAACGAACTCTTACACTATGTTCCCGAGTCTCATTTAATAGGGGGAGGGGAAGGAAATTTTTCTCTCCTAATCTCTCCAATTTGGGAGGATGAATATATGGTCATATTTTCTTCCCTTTTCCCTCCCCTCCCCCTGTTAAATGAAACTAGGGAACATGGTTTTTTCATATTTTCATCTCTTTTCCCTCCCCCCTGTTAAATGAGACTCGGGAACAGAATGTTAGTGCTTCCCAAACATTTTTTGGTTCTAAATACTTAGCCATCTGAAGCATCACATCTTCCGGTAGCGTTTGGAAGATGACACCTAAGGCCATAAACTTCTTTCTTTCTTCAATTCCCGGTCCCTTTTCTTCATCAATCGCATCTTGCAAACCATTCGCTCCCAAAACAACTTTCGCCATAACTGAGGTCGAAGTTTAACTTCGGTGCTTCCAAAACAAAACCACCCATAGATTCTTTCACTGTTCCTGAGTCCTAGATTCCCATCTTTATCAACGGTCATGATTTGTTTATTTTTTCACTTGATCAAACAAAACTTGTAAGCAGATACCAAATTAAATCGTCCTTCAAATTTATTTCCTACGTACAGACGAACCTTTGCGATCAAAACAATCAACGAAAACTTTGCTCTCTTGACAGAAAGTTTGAATTAATTTTCACCTGCTTCTTTTATTTTCTTCCTGTAGGAATTAGGTTCACCTTTTGTAAAATATAATTACAAAATATATAATAACGAGACTCTCGTTATTCATTGGAAATATCATAGTATAATACCGGTTGCAATAACTAAATAAAAAGAATATAAAATATAATTATATATACCAATCTTGATTCAAGCCGCATCTCTGGTGGGTCCTTCACGCGCACTTGATAGCATCCTAGACTCGAGCATTCATCATCTTGAGTCTTGAAAAATACTCCTTGATTGCAACAAAGAGCACACTAAAACGTTGACGATTTTGGTTGAGGCACGTGTTCAACACGCTTCCCTTAAAACAGATTTCGCGCCTCTACTAAAGACAACGCGTCTGTCTCCCAGGGTACAACAGCCGAAGCAGTCTGTACTGCCGGGATGGCTCACGGGCCCAAGGTTACATCCGATAATTGTAGTGTTTGAACTCATGTGGTGGAAAACAAGTAGAGAGTACTCATCTCTCTAATTGGTCTTCAAGTGTTCATCTTTCTTCTAGTATTCCTCATGTATCAAGCAATACAATATTCTTGTTGTAAAAAAAGAAGCACATAGCCTACTATTTGTACAAGACTTAAGGATTAGTGAAATGTTTCACTTCATTAGTCACTTAATTAGAGACTTAAAAACTCTAATAAAACTAATTAAATGTCATTAAGAAGCTCGACTCAAGAGTTTCTCTTTTATTTACCACATGAAGATTCTAATTAATATTTATAATTTCATTAAATTGTAAATATATTAAATATCCATTCACCAAATTTCCAACAATCCCCCACATGAATGGAGATAATTCAAAACAATTAAAATTTCCAATGGAACCTCGACAGTTGAGTTTTGCATACGATAGGTAGGTGTTACCCTTTGAACCTTCGCTCATGAAATGCACTTAGCCCACTAGCTCTGAGTAGATCTCGATGTCTTTGAACTCATCTGCCGTTTGTGTAGACGACAATACACTTCACACAAGACTCTCCCTAGCCGGGTCGTCTCCTCATAGTCGTGTCCAATAATGGTCGTGGAACACTTTCCTGGTTCTGCGAGAGCTCTAGGAATTGTGCCCCCAATTCCATTCGAAGCGACCCCACTTCTCTCTAACATAGGTGATTCTCCTTAGATCAATAAAAGCATTGTGGTTATCATGATTTATCCAAATCATTTACCACATATTATGCTTAGCCTCACTCTTTGTCACTGAATATCATAGGAATAGACTAGGACGTATTTAAACACCCTTTTATACTTTAGGGTATGTATAACCATATATACTAGCTTATGCATATCATTTATGCCCCCACAGTGACCACCTTTAGGCATATGAGTTAGTTGTCCTATTGAACTTAGATCTTGGGATCTCAAGTCAACTAAGTTAGGTGTCCTTCACATACCCTTTTTCCATGGGCTTCAGTCTCATTCCACAACTTGATCTCTAATAAACCCTCAGGTTGTTGGATCCATAACATTAACAAATAACTTTGTGTATTTGAGATCAGTTGTCATGATGTGTTCTTAACTCGTAAGTTAATTTTGCCTATTGTCAACTTCTAAGACTATAACCTCAGTGGCCATCTGAATCTGGTTATAATATATGTCTTTGTAAGATACGCTTATCATTTAAGGCAAACACATCTTCATTATGCACTCCGGCCTTTGTGTCCTCCACATAGTCGTCTGTTTGCAATGTTAGATTGGATTACAAAATCCTTATTGCCAAACTTTTATGATACAAATGCAAGACACCCCTACATTTAAGTGTTATAGGATATCATCCAGATGGGGTAATGAAAACCATTTCTACATACCCTTATAGGGTTGTTTCTAAATGGATCCTCCCCCACATTTCTTGCTATTTGATCAACATTTCCGTAACTTCACTTATGATGACATTTATACACATATGATTGAACAAGATCAACCTCATTGTGTGAATTCAACTCATATTGCATTCCGAGTTGACCAAAGCAACACATGCCATTGTCATAAGTTTGTCACCAACTTAGAATAATTCTAATTTAACATCTAGAATAAGCTTAGACAATGAGTTCTCCTCATTAGCTTTTCGAACAAACTCTTAAAAAGTTACATGTCTTTTCCTTATAGTGAATGAAAATTTTCCCTCAACTTTGTCTATACACAAATTCTTTGTGTGTTTTACTTCATACACATTTGAATGTTTAGAGTTAATTAGTCTTCGTCAAGACCCATAATTAACCAAGTACTAGTCTAGCATGCTTTAGACTACAATACTTTAGCATGTGAACAGAAGATGCATCATTCTGATTCTTCACAGCCCTAAGGATATCATAATATCACTTTGCAACATTCATCCCTTGTTAAGACAAAATAATGAGACTTATTCATAATCCTAAAACATCAATATTTAGGAAGGTCTCACAAATTATTGTATATAGCACATAGCTAAATTTCATCATTCATTTAAGGAACATAACTTGATTACATTTGATCTCCAACAATCTACCATTGACTCATAAGTACTTAAACATAAGTCTTAATCCAAGTCACTTGGTGAACACATTCATCACCAACAAGATGAATGTTTCTTGTCTACAATCACTATTATGTGTGCGATAGAGTCAACTAGATCGACACTCAACAACATGGCATTTATAATTTTGCCATAAGTGATTTGCACACATCTATTGTTATTCGTTAGGAGATATGTATATTTATGATGCTCTCCCAAATGAAGGTAAAATCTCCATATAGATCTAACAATAATCAAGTGGTAGACGCATCTACTTATAAATCTTGCAAGATTTATTAAAGGTATACAATAACATATAGTATTTTTACTTTCATATGTTAGAATTCACACTTATTAATTTTTCAATGACTTCTAATGAAGTATGCGACATGAATGTCGTTAGTGTATTTCATCTCAATACACTCACTACGTTCTTTCATTACTCATTCATGATGTGGTTATACATTTGATGTTTCGTCTTTGACTTTTAGTCAATGTAACAACTCTCAAGTTGTTTATGTCCAAGTATTTTCATGTACTATCCGTTTAAAATCATATTCTTTTAAACAATATATGACCGACGTTATAATTATTTTCCACAAAAATAATTTATACGTCACAACCATTATTGATTTATTTCTTTGTAAAAAATTGCATGTGTTATCCGAAGATATTGAACACAAAACAATAAAATACATTGGAAACTAAATCATAAGTGCCAATCACTTTTGAAATTTAAACGGAAGCACAGACAATATGTAGACATCAAATAGCAAAGTGCTTTTATCTTCAACACTTTATAATCTGACCGAAATCTTCTCAACAATATCGTCCCATGGCATGTCTTGAGGTACTCCCTCAATAAGACTCCATGCACTTGTAAGTACAAGTTCCCCATTTCACCTTGAAACTTTAAACTTGGACAATTATGCTCAAAACAACACCAAATTGTTACAAATACTACATTTAAGTAGTAGACTTGAACAATTAAATTTGTTCACAACAACACCAAGTTGTTTTTCACCAAATAACATCCACCAGACTGTTACTTTGTTCACCATATGCTACTTCTAGTAAGAGTAGCGAACCATTTGAATTGTCAATTTTATGCAAAACTTTGTATTAAAAATAATTCAAAATAGTTTCTTAGTTTTGCAATATACAATATCAATAATATCAATTAGGGTTATGAAAACATAGATCAAACCCAAAATATCAAATGGTTTTATATTGTTTAGTCTTACTACACATGTACTAAACATTTTCTAACGCGCATGTTAGAAAAAAAATGTTATAACAAGCACATTATAGAATCGAACGTTTGCATAAAATATTTTCCAAAGATATAATTTATAAAATAAACCATTTCTCATCATTTTTAATGCACTTATAAGCAATTAAATGTTTACATAAAACATTTGTGTTCATTATGAACAATCTCTAACCTTGTATTCGTGATACAGATTTTCTTACACACATGTCAGAAAATTTAAGTCATTTTATATAAAACATGACAAATCACAAATTAAAGTTGGTGATAAAATCACACACAACTACACCATCACTTTATGGTCATTTAATTCTTGTATTCTTACTCTTGTATTTTTTTTTCAATCTCATCAAGTTAGGCACATAGCCTACTTTTAATACAAGAGACATGAGGTTGAGATAAGTCTCACTTAATTAAAGATTTTATTAGAGACATAAATTGTGACAACCCGAAACTTCGAGGTATAAATCGTTCGTTTCGCTCTTACAAATTAATATATACTTATCTTATTCGACGAATTAGATCTATACTTATTTAGTTTATGGTGTGCAAACGTGTAGTCGAAATCAAGTCCATATTGTGATGAACCGTCTCGAACCGTTTGAACCATGACATAACCCGCATAACTCGATACTCTTGAGGTTTGAATCAGGGCTTAAACACTATACATTGGTAATTATTATGGTTATTAATAATATTGTGAATGCATTACAAAAAAAATATATATATATATAGAATATAAATAAAAATAACAAATACTAATTTAAACATCTAACAATAACTCCCACTCAATTTTCGTGATTTGGCCATATACAGTTTCCATCCTTCTTCTTTTTAAATGTGTGCATCAAACTTAAACCACCCCGTGATCGCACACTCCCGGACTGAACGGTTTTGACATCGGCCCAACCCCATTATCTTCAGCCCACACCCCAAAGATGTGCATAGCCCAAGTTTCCTTTAATTGGTGTCCAGGATCTTGACCCATGCTAAATCCCAACCGCCACATTCACCTGTTCCTTGTTATATACGTATAAGCTTGTATATTAATAGGGATTTTCAACCAAAGAAAATTATCCAACCCTAACCTCCCTCCCAACTTCACGGCAGTCACCTCCCAACCCTACTGGCAGCCATCGTCACCGCTCTTCTATCCAGCCAAAACACAGTTCCGGTCGCCGGTAAGCCCCGTTTATCTCGTCACTTTGTTTTACGAACGCATTGTCTCGGTTTCGGTCCAACCATAGCGTTGTTTGGTGCCTGTGATTGAGTGATTATATGGAACTATATGAAAGTATATATATATATATGAAGATACATATCTGAGGCCGGACATGACCCTAGGGACGAACCGGACTCCACTTGAACGGGCATCTGAAACATGTCCGCTCCTCATCAAGTACTTCCGGAGACGAACCTCCATATAAGTGCGTTTGGACGAGTGACGTCATCTCAGTTGACTACTATAAATACTCCATCAAGTACAAAGCCAAGTACGATTTTCTGAACCTTCGTCCTTATTTTCTCTCTCTACTCTCTCTCTACCAATACTTATCCTCACACCGGAGGGTGGTCGCAGAGGGGCCCTCCCATCTCTGCGGCGAGCCTAACGGTTTTCTGTTTTGCAGGATAGTTCTCCAAGCTCTCTCAACAAGATCCAAACCCTCATTTACAGGCTTCGGCCTTAACGCGATTCTTTGGTTCTTCAATTGGCGCCATCCGATCTCAAAGCTCTTAGTCCTTCACTCTGGTGAATTTCTTGAGCAAAGAACTGACAAATGGCGGCCTCAGGTTCTGAGAATCTGGGATCTACGGCTTTTAGTACACAAACTACAGCACCAGCAAGCACTGTTTCTGCAATCTCAGCTCCTTTAAGCTTGGGATCGGGAAAAACCTTGCCATTTATTCTACTTCCTACTTCGCAAACGTCAGAGTTTGATACGGAGTTTCTCTCCAAAAATGCAAGCCTTCTACGAAGACTGAAAACACAACAGGCTAGATGAACAAATCCTCGGTTTACAGACCAGATTATTTCAGGAAGAAACTCCGGTAAGGACTATGGGTCCTACGATATTCACCCCTCCTACTTTCTCCACAGCTGTTACTTCGGAAACTTATAGTGGGTATGTGCAGGGATCCTCCGGACCATCTCCAGCTATGATAAGACGAAATGAAACTGAAGTAATCAACGATCCGGAGCTTACCAAGCCATATCACCCAGTTTCCATGACCGCTAAGTCCAAATTCAGCGCCCGCATCACACACGCCAAGCTACCTCCGAAGCTCAAAATGCCAACTACAGTAAAAAAGTATGATGGTACGACTGATCCAGATGATCATATGTTCGACTTCGACGGAGCCGCACGAGTAGAACAATGGCCGATGCCGGCGTGGTGTTTCATGTTCGCACAAACACTAACCGGGGCTGCCCGGGTGTGGTTTGATGCGCTAAATGAAGGAGAGATCAACGATTTCGAAGAATTCCGAAGATTATTTCTCCAGAATTTTAGCCAACAAAGGAACTATTCAAAAGAAATCACCGAAGTTCACAACATCCGGAGAAAGGATGGGGAATCTATGGATAGCTTCATCGACCGGTTCAACCGGGAAAGTATGCAGATCAGTGGGGTAGTTGACCAGTTAAGGATCTCCGGATTCTGTCATGGTGTCCGGAACAACCAATTAGTTGAAAAGTTGCACGAAAATCTTCCGAAGATAATGGAAGTACTCATGGAACGAGCCAGAGCTTTCGCTCGAGGAAAAAACGCATGTAACCCAGCTCCGGAGTCAGATCATAAGATGTCCTCCTGGAAGAAAAATGGTGGTTCGGTGTTCGATAAAACTCCATCCGGAAATAGGGGCGACCGCACCCCTACAATAGGAATGACAGACCGCTACGAGGAAGAAGCTCCGGATCAAGGTTCTACAATCTATCGGACCTTTCCAAAACTCCCAGTGAAATTCTCAGCGCAGAAGGGGCAAGCTTCCTGTCCCACCAAAGCTCCGAAATCCAGGTGATAAGAACTCCAAGAAATATTGTGATTACCATCACGCTCGGGGTCACGATACAGACGATTGCTGGTCTTTAAAACAAGAAATAGAAAAAGCAGTACGGTCCGGTAAACTATCACATCTGGTGAAAGAAGTAAAAGAGGGTAAATCTTCGGGAAATTCGGGGGATAATCCGAACAATCAACCGGCAATTTGCATGATCAGGAAGGTGGATAACCAAGGCATCAAATGGTCCAGTCATCATATGGCCACTTAGATGCAGCAACCAATTGCTTTCCCCAATTACCCCCGGAGAAGTAAAAGATGGACCTATCATAGTATCTGCGGTCATAGTGGGTCACAAGGTCCGGAGGATTTATGTTGACAGCGGAAGTGCCACCGAAATCATGTATCAACAATGTTTCCAGCAGTTAGCTTCGCAGACCAAAGCGAAATTAATACGGGTCTCAATGCCGTTGGTCAGCTTTTCCGGAGAAGTGGTGCAGCCTATAGGGCAAATAACTTTGCCAACAACATTGGGAGAAGGAAGTCTGGTCCGAACCGTCAACTTGACGTATCTGGTGGTAGAAGCAAGGTCCGTTCACAATGTTATACTAGGGAGGCCCGGTATGTGCGCCTTCGGTATCATTAGTTCTACCATTCATGGATCGTTAAAATTCCCCACCGAAGCAGGAGTGGCAACGTTACACTCTGAATCAACAATTTGTGTAGCAGAAATACGACAAAGCAGTTGTAATGTTCAAACTCTGAATCTTCTTACAGAAGAATGGGCCATACACCCGCATTTTCCGGAGCAAAAAATTGCGGTCGGGGCCCAACTCCCGGAACGAACCAAAAAGAAACTGTGGAAGCTTTTGTCCAGTTCACTGGATGTATTTGCGTGGCAAACTTCTGACATGGTCGGAGTTCCCCTATGCTTGGCCGAACATAAGCTGAAAGTGTCGCATTCAGTAAAACCGGTAGCTCAAAGAAAAAGAAACATGGCTCCAGCCCGTAACAAAGCCATCTCCGAAGACGTACGAAAGTTACTCAGCGCCGGGATTATCAGGAAAGTACGGTATCAAACATGGGTCTCCAATCCGGTGATGGTAACCAAGAAAGACAAAACTTGGAGGATGTGCGTCGATTTTTCCGATCTGAACAACGCGTGTCCGAAGGATTGCTATCCTTTGCCGGAGATCGATTTAAAGATCGACTCCCTTTCTAGCTTTCGCCTTAAATGCTTCTTGGACGCATACAAAGGCTACCACCAGATACAGATGGCTCTAGAAGACGAAGATAAGACAGCATTCGTAACAAATGAGGGACTCTTTTCCTATACCAAAATGCCATTTGGGCTGAAAAACGCCAGAGCTACGTATCAAAGGTTAATGGATAAAGCGTTCAAGGATCAGATTGGAAGAAACTTGGAAATTTACGTAGATGACCTGGTCATAAAAAGTCAAGCTGAAGACAACATGATCGATGACATACTCAAAACCTTTACACGGCTTCGGAGTATCAATCTCAAGCTTAATCCCAAAAAATGTTCGTTCGGTTTAGAAGAAGGAAAATTCCTCGGCGTATGGATAACACAGTCCGGAATACAGGCACATCCGGATAAAATTAAAGCGGTAGTTTCCATGCAGCCTCCCAAAACTGTTAAAGAAATTCAATCACTGAATGGCAAGCTCGTGGCCCTCCATCGTTTTGTCTCAAAAGCAGCCGATCGCACTATCCCTTTCATGAACGTGTTGAAAAAAGGAACGGGAAAGGGTCAGATAGAATGGACGCCGGAGGCCGACTCAGCATTCCAAGAGTTAAAAGTTTGCCTAGGGTCGTTGCCCACCCTAACCGCTCCAGTCACCGGTGAAACCGTAACTGTCTATCTTTCCGCTTCTCATTTCGCCATAAGTGCAGTACTCGTGGTACATCGGAATCAAGCACAAATTCCGGTCTACTATGTAAGCCGCATCCTGAAAGATTATGAAACCCGGTACCCGATGATAGAGAAATTGGCACTCGCTTTGGTACATGCCTCCAGGCGCCTCCGAAGATACTTTCAATATAGAGGTACAGACTGACCTTCAGATCCAACAAATTCTCCGAAAGCCAGAAGTTTCCAGACGTCTCACCAAGTGGGCAATCGAACTCAGCGCTTTCGACATCACCTACCGAACAAGAGGTCCGGTGAAGGGCCAGGCTGTTGCAGATTTCCTCGCGGAGGTACCGACCGGCGAAAGCATCAAAGAAAAGTCCGTTCTGCCAAGGGTATGGAACTTATACACGGACGGAGCCTCCAGCAAAGAAGGGTCGGGAGCTGGGCTAATCCTAATATATCCAGAAGGGATAGAATACACTTATGCTCTGCGTTTTGAATTTAAAACTTCAAACAATGAGGCAGAATATGAGGCCCTCCTTGCAGGACTCCAAACCGCAGCCAAGGCCGGTGCAACCTCCGTACTAGCACATGTTGATTCGTTGTTAGTGGCTAATCAAGTCAGCGGAGAGTACGAGGCACGAGAGGATAACATGGTTCGGTATCTCCAACAAGTTAATAACTTAATCTCCTCTTTCGATTCTTGTAAGATAGTGCACATACCACGGAGCAAAAATAAAAAGGCGGACGCTTTAAGCAAACTTGCATCCGTAGCATTCTGTCACTTATCCAAAGAAGTTTTAGTCGAAACCTTGCAAGCTCCGGCCATCCAACAGACGGGGACGGTCATGTCGGTCTCCATACTAGAAAAATCTTGGATGACTCCGATCTTGGATTACTTGAAAGAAGGTACGCTCCCAGAAGACAAAGCTCAGGCCCGGAAGTTAAAGGTAAAAGCATTGCAGTATCAGGTTCACGATGGGCAACTTTACCGAAAGACTTTCTTAGGTCTGCTCTTGAAATGCTTAACGCCGGACGAAGCCAGCTATGTCATAAGAGAAATCCACTGGGGAATATGCGACATCCACTCCGGGCCGAGGATGGTCGTCGCCAAGGCTATGAACGCCGGCTATTTCTGGCCGGGCATGCACCAAAGTGCTGTTAATGAATTACAAGCATGCGAAGATTGCCAACGCCACGCCCCCATCAGCCACCGAGCAAAAAATAACCTTGTCCCCGTAACTTCGGCTTGGCCGTTTCAGAAGTGGGGGATCGACATCGTTGGTCCTTTCCCAGTATCTACCGGAGGAGTGAGATTTCTGTTGGTTGCCATCGATTACTTTACCAAATGGATCGAAGCCAAACCACTCCGAACAATCACTGGGGACCAGGTGTTGAGGTTTGTATGGGAAAACATAGTATGCAGATACGGAATGCCGCTCTGTATAGTCAGCGACAATGGGAAGCAGTTTGCAGAAAAACCATTTAAGACTTGGTGCGAAAAAATGCACATTGAGCAAAGTTTTGCTTCAGTGGCCCATCCACAGGCAAATGGGCAGGTAGAAAGAGCCAACCGCAGCATTGTGGAAGGCATTAAAAAGCGCCTGGGGAAGGAAGGAGTTTCCTGGGCAGATGAGCTTCCGTACGTCCTGTGGGCTCACAGGACGATGCCAAAAACAAGCACTAGAGAAACTCCTTTCAGCTTGACATACGGTACCGAAGCGATCATTCCCGCTGAAGTAGGGATACCCACCCCTCGAATGCAACAGAATCAAGAGGAGAATGAACAAGAACTCCGTCTGAACCTCGATTTGGTCGAGGAAAGAAGAGAACTTGCGGCCATCCGAGAAGCGAAATACAAAAAAGAGTTGGAAAAACACTACAACTCTAAAGTAAAGGAGGTCAGCTTTAAGATCGGAGACTATGTCATGCGGAGCAACGAAGCAAGTTTGGTTGAAGGTACCGGAAAAATGGCTCCGAAATGGGAAGGTCCCTACCTAATCAACACCGCAGGAAAGGACGGTGCATATACGCTCAAGAAGATGGACGGGACCCTCGTCCCGCGCACATGGTATGGAGCGCACCTAAAGAAATGTTTTCTTTGAAGTCTTTCCTATTTTAAAAAATAAGATTGTAATACGGAAGCTACGGCCTCCGTCACCTTTCTTTTTTCCTTGTAATGCGGATGGTTTTTGCCCGCACCGAACGATTTTAATCCCAAGAACCGTGGAGGGTTTTACCCATGGATTATTTGAAATGTTTTTACCATATGATAACCGGAGAAGTTTAAACTCCGGATTATATAAATAGATTAATGAAATTTTTCTATCATCAACAAAGTTGCAACACAAGTACATCTTCGGCCGAACTAGGGACACTAACCCTAAGAGGTAAGGACGAACTGGTTCCGTTCGTACTTTTCCTTCACTTAGAAATTATCCTAATAAAATAAATCGGATCCGTACCTAAAAAAGAACGTTCAAATAGTAAGAAAAAATGTAAACACCAAAAGCATGGACGCATGCGCAAAAAAGTGATTGCATCAAAATTAACCGGACTTGCATTTCCGGAAGTTACAAATTTACAAAGGATAATTGTTAGGCATAGGTAAGAACATCATTACATTCGTTCCAAGTTCAAAACAGGGTGCATATCCCAAACAACCGGACATGTCCACCCTCTAAAAAGTTAAACAAACTGAAAACTGCCAAGGTGCATACCCCAAGGAGCCGAGCATGTCCACCTCATTCCTTCAGAGACTCCCCGCTTGCAAAAAGAAGAGCATCTTTAATTTTGGAAAGTGGCTCGTGGATGAGTTTCGGAAGGTCTTCAACCACCGGAAACTTAAGAGTGTCAAAACAAGCAACCGCGGCACTTAGTTCCTCCGATGCGTTACGGTTTAGCATCGGCACATCAGCATAAGGTGTTTTCTTTTTCAAGGCATGAAGGTAACCATTGTGAAGACCGGAATTAACACCCACGGAGCTCATTGCATTATTAACTGCGGCTACGGCTGCAGTCATCTCCGGGCCTTTATGAATGTTTTTTGCAAGAAGTCTCGCACCCTCCGAAAGCATCCACGTTTTGGTCGCCTGAAGTTCCTCCACTTTAGCTTTCAAAGCTGCTTTCTCTGCTTCAATCTCTTTTTCACGTTCTTTCATCTCTTCAATCTGGTCCTTTAAATCGGCCTCCCCTGATTTAAGTGTATCCCGCTCTGGAAAAAGTGTTAGAAAGAAAAATGGGAAAAATAAAAAACAACGAAGCCAAACAAAAAACGTACCAGCCATCATGCTTTCATAAGCAAGACGAGCATTGTTAAAAGATGTTTCCATTTTCGCCAAAACAGCCTTATGCTCTTCGTCTTTCTCCCTCATCGATTCGGAGAATTTTTTAAACTCTGCAGATATTTTGTCCCTGTCTTCAGCTGCCGAAGCTGCAGCCGCTTGAGAAGACTGACTCTGTGTAGTAAGTAATTTGACTTTATCTTGTTGGGACTGAAGGTCAAGAGTAAGCTGAGCAACTTTTTTCTCCATCTCCGGAGCTTTTAAACCCTTCCGCTTCAGAGAGCGGTTTTCTTTTTCCACATTTTCTCTCACTGATTCCGCCTCTATCCACCTCCGGTAAACCTCCGTTACAAAGACGTTTGATTGAGCCTGATTAATAAGAACAGCTGCAGCCAAATCTTGGCTCTTCATCTTCCGGCTCCGGGCATGATCCATTGGAGTATTAATATTAAAAAGCATGGTTCTTGCAACAAGCTCGTCCATCACCGTGTCTTTATTCCGGATATCCCAATCCGGAATGAATTTCTCATCGGCCGTCGCCGGATCAATTTCCATTTCGTCCGAAAAAGTATCTGCATAACGAAAAAAGGACATCAACTCAGGTCCGAACCAAGATGAAGGAAGCGAAGACACTTGATCTTCCTCATCATCTAAAAAACAGTCCGGACCCAAGGATGAGTCCAAAAGAGTACCTGAAAAGGTCACCACCTTCGGACCATCATGAGCTTTTCCCTTCCCCGTACCCTCCGGATTCTCTACCTCCATACTCTCCACTTCGCTGTCCGGAGCAAAACCACTTGAATACACAGGAGTTGGCTTCGATCGAGCCAAAGCAGCTTCCTCCCTCGAAAACCTACCTCCGGTTAAATGCTCGTCCAGTTCGTCCATCACATTACCCTCGGAGTGAGCATCTTTCTTTGATTTCTTTGACTTCGGCAATGGAAGGGGATGTCACACCCCGACCACGTAGAACAACAAAACGTGGCGGAAAACGTCGGGGAGTGTTGTAACAGAATCATTGTTTCATAACACATGGAAATTTAAATATTGTTTTATTGATTAAAAATTGTTACAATGTCTTGACAATCAAAGAAATACAACATAATTGACTAGTCTAGCATCTTTTATTGTCACTAAAGCCCAAGTCCGCCTAAGTGCATCTTGATCAATCCTATGCATCATCTCCTGAAACACATGTGAAAATAGGTACGTCAGCATAAAAATGCCTGTGAGATACATAGGTTTTGTGAAAATAGAATTCATGACTTATGTTTAAGAAAATGTTTAGTCATGAACCTTGTAATTTGCTTTGTTTTGTAAATCAATTGAAAAACGATAAGATTAGATGATATGTATAAATAAATGTAAGGTTAAATGAATAACCATGTAAAAATGAATTTGTATAAGATAAGTTGTTTGTAAAACAATGTATTGTAAAAAGTATGTTATTTGTATAAAATGTTATATGTCCAAATTGAAATGATTCAAATAACGCTACGATATGTAATACCATACAACCACTTATATATAGGAAGTACCAGCGGCGTATCCACCATGCTTGTATCATATTACACACGCCTCGTTACTTAAATCACTTACTCAAACCAACCCAACAATGTAAGATGTCTATGTTTAAACCAATTGCCCAACGTATTGAATAATATGTCACAATGTTTATGTCAAGATGCAAATCATGCAATGTATAACCAATGTCGAAAATGTTTATGTGTCAAATGTAAATCATGTAATGTGTAACCAAAATGATCTGTATGGTTAGTGAAATATATCAACTAAACCATATGCACAAAAACAAAGTATTGAAGTAAAACATGGTTTAAATCAAAGCTATGTTTTGTGGAAATGCATGCTATACTGATACAAATATCTATGCGGTATTGTGAGAATGCATACATCCAAGCCTTGAGACTGTGGCGATAAACCCTTAAACAAATTAAAGGTTTATCTTGTTGTAAATGTATATCGAATTCGGTCATTCCTTTCATCCCCACCTACCCGGGATGTCCGGAACGGGAGTTGTCAATTCCTATGGTACCACTACCTACTAACGAACGGCGTGATCGGTGTTAATGAATGTATATTGATCCATCAAAACAAACCAAATATCATATCAAAATGTAAGCATGTGAATGAATAATAAATGTACTAAGTATGATGAACATACATAGCATGTGAATGAATAATAAATGTACTAAGTATGATGATATACATAGCATAAAACGTAATGTAAAACGATGTACTAAGTATGCACACAATGGGCACACGTAGCATAAAATGTAATGTAAAACAATGAAATCATGTACTATAAATGTACTAATGAACATAGCAAGTATATGATGTGAAAGCAGGAAAGCATGGAAGTAACAAGTAGGCACATGTGTTCCACCCCAAAATGTTTGGAAAACAGTAAAAGAGGGGTCTATGTACTCACTTGAGATTGCTTAGTAGTTCTTGAGTAACAACCAAACAATGCTAGAGATCACGGATATCAAACGACACCTAATATAGGTAACTATGTTAATAAACCGGACCTATATCGGAAGATCGGATAGAATGAGGGTTCGTAAACCAAAGGAGTATGGAGACTCGTGTAATATGGTTTAACAAAGCCTACATACTAAATGAAACCTAACATAAGTGCTTACGACCCATTACGACCCGTTTAGGTAGCTTATGCTACTTTAACGCGTCGTGCGCGCAAAAGCGCACTCGAGACGTCTAACTAGCCCTATGACAAGTGTTATATGCCTAAACATGTTACATAAATAGTTATGTGACAAAAGTTTAGGTTACATATGCTTAATTACCAATTATACATGAAAAGGGTATTCTGGTAATTTACCTAAGGCATATAAACTACCTATCATACAACTACTCAAACGATGTGACCATAGGGTATAACCTCGGAAGGTTATTCCCTATATGCTATGGTCCTAAAGTATTTGGTCGGATCCTAATGATCGACCAAAATGGGTCGGGTTCGAAGGTATAAGCGATTTATTAGATCGCTTACCCTTACGACCCTAGACAAGCACAAAACTAAAAGTGACGAGCTAAGCATGTTAAAACATGCTTAAATAAGTTTGAAAACAAGTTTGGTATCAAAACAAACGGTTTTGATACCTAAGAGTAGTTTGGTTACAAAATACACACGAATGCGCATTTTGACCGAAACTACGGCTCGTCACTGAGCCTAGACAACGTGGTAATCAGTAGGCATAGTCACAAGGGACTATAACCATCGTGATTACGCTCACGTTGCGAAGTTCAAACGAACATCGTATTGACCATAAACTGGTCAATGCAGAAAGTCAAACAAAGTTTGACTTTCGGACTCGAAAAGCAATAAAAGAATGAAAGAATACTTACGAAGGGTCCCCGAATGCTAATCTAGATCAAAATAGCTCAGGTATGAAACAAAGGTTTCAACTTAGAGCACATTAGATCAGATTCTAGTGAGTTTGAAGCAAATGGGGGTGGGGTATTTATAGTATTTCCCGAACCGTTAAGATTGTTTCTTGAATAACGTGATTGAATCTCGTGCGTACATTTGTTGAAATGTTGTGGTGACTAAAAATGGCCCCTAATGAGCTGAAAGGGCAAGTGTGAGTGTGTGGTTGTGAGTTAATCAGCTGAAATCTGCTGACTAATCAGTCTTATCTGATCTGGTTAGGCAGTCGCGTAGCGCGACTGGTAAGGCCCTTAGGGCTCGCGCTACGCCACCACCCCCCTGTTTCAGAAATGTTTCAAAAATGTTTCAAAAATGACAGTTTTAGTCCCTGCACGTGTTTAAGGCCTTTTTCGATGCGTTTGAGCCCCGTTAACCTCATTTCAAGGCTCTAAAATGAAGTTAAAGTATAGGGAACTCAAAACATGCTCAAAAATATCTCGGATGTCGGTTCGTTTGGTCGTACGGTTGCGTTGTTTGGTTAATTACGACGGAATGCACATAAGCGCGAAAAACGATCCAAATGACGCGACAAATGGATTTTTCTCATGCCAAACACTAGAATAAAATATTATAGTGTTTACATAAATTTTTGGATGTACGGATGTATTCAGAACGTAAGTTATGCGCGAAAGTGCAAACTTATGCACTTTTTGACACTTTTAGTCCCTGAGTGACCCAAAAGTTTATTTTAGCACACCGAACCCCTCAAAGCCTATTTCTAAGCTATGTATGGGATATTTATGGTATGTTTAACCTATGGTCATGTTCCAGAATGTCTGTTACAGTTCAAATTGGCGTACTTTCGCAGTTTGTCAAATTTAGTCCATGTAAGCGAATTAACTTGATTTCGGCATACCAAACCTTCCAAAACTTATTTCTAAGTTATGTAAAGGCTATTTAAGGTATGTTAAGATTATGTCACTATTCCAGAGTGTTTGTTGCATTAAACTGGTTATATTTTCGCATCGGTGCGTGTATAACCTTCCAGAAAGCGATTTAAAGCTTGAAATCGAACAAGAATTGATATGTGCAAATGATTCACATATTTATACAAATCCCAAGTATGAAATACAATATTTCATTGGTTTGGTATTTGTTTGATGGTCACAGGGACCCAGGTGTCACAGTCTCCCCTACTTTAGGAAATTTCGTCCCGAAATTTAATCAGAGGAAATTTGTGAGAGCTTGAAAACATGAAGTTGAAAAGATCGAACAACATTGGTTAGGGTTCTGAACTTCTAGTAAATTTAATAACATCATGCTTGCAATGTAAGAGGGATACTTATATACAAGTATATGAAGCGTCATTGGTGCGTCCACCGTACCTCCATTACATCGTTCTCATTTTGTTATTTTTGTCGCTATCGGTTCTTACACATAATAAATCTTACTGGGTTTCTGTGCACTAAATTTCATAATTATGTACGCGTCCATAATTAGACAATTCCTTGCACAGTTCACACAGTCTATTTTATATTGTGTAAAGTAAAACCAAATGAACAATCCTGTGATGAGTGTGACTAGACCGCCATAGAGTCCTTTTAATTAAATCAATATATGATCTAAATAGACTATCAGGGAGTCTGTCCAGCTACATCACTAGATGTCGTTCTTTAACCAAATTGTGAATCAATCTTTTTTACTAGACCACTAAAGGGTCTCTTATGAACCATGGAGCGGTACTATATAATCCAAGGGTCTTAACTATTACATAGAAGCCCATTAAGGATTTAAGGTAGTACCTTTTGAATATCCTGCTACGAATCCCTCATATGAAGATATGAAAGATTTTGCGAGAATTTGGATAACGAATATCCAGAGTATACAAAAACACCAAAAATGCATAAAAGAAAACACAAAATATATAAACACATAATCACATAACCACAAAATTGTTGGTTAATTTGTCTTGTTAATTGCGTACATGCTTTTAAAGCACACTAGGAATCCATTCCGTGGATTTCATTTGGTACTTTAAACGTTATCAAGAATCTAACTATAAAGATAGAAAGATTCAAAAAGAAAATTCGATTTCGATTGTAAGGAACCGAAATGTTCGAATTAGGGTACATAAGGAATCCAATTAAGGACTCTGATTTGTATGACAATTATCCACAAGGATCTAATTGTGAAGATAAAAAGATCCCATATGGATTTTAGAAGTTGAAGATGTTTTGAAACCTTGCACTGGATGTGCTTATGTCAAAACATGAAGTAAGAATGCTTATGAAGTTGAGATGCTTGATATGTCAAGGCGACATATGAAGCAGAATTTGAAGGTTAAGTCAATGTATGAGGAAAATATTTTTGAAAAATATGCATGGGGTTCTTTTAAGAAAAATGTGTTTAACGTTTTTGAAACCTTATATATAATACTTTTGAAATCAGGAAGTAGGTGTCTTAGGTAGATATATTTACAAAAATATTTTAAAATCATGTAAGATAAATTTTGAAATTATGTATAAGGTTTTTGAAAACATGAATGATGCTTTTGAAGTCATGCATTTGATATATATTGTATTAATAACATTTTGAAGTCATGAAGGTTATTTTTGAAACGTAGACGATGTTTTTGAAATCATGGAGGTTGTTTTGGAAAACTTATGTTATGCATGTTGAAAAAAAGTCGGAACATAATGGGTATGAGATTGAAAATATCCTTAGTTATCTAACCAAGGATTCAAAGGCACAGATGTGCAGAATCATGATTACTCATAATGTCACTTTATTTTTTGTACTTCGTATCTTAGAATGAAACGAGTACTTAGAACTTTCGAGGGAGTCATGAGCGATCATTTGAAAGAGAGAATCACAAGAGTAGTTTGTAAGGAACATAGTTCCTTAATGTAGGTATTATAGGGAAAAGCCATAAATACATGTAATTATACTTGTATATCAGAATTGCGAACAACAACTTTTATTTATGAACGAGACATATTGTTTCACAATACACGAAAACAAAAGAAACAAAGGCATAAGACAGCAACATCCTTTGTTCAGCTGAATGCTCATCCAAGGGTTGGATTTGCATTAGCAAGCTTTGGGCATTTGTTCCTGAAATGGCTTGTCTCGCCACAGTTGTAGCACGATCCAGGCGGAAAGCGAGCTTGAGTAGGGTTGACTGGAGGTTGAGTAGCAGCAAGGTTTATAGCAGCTTTGTTTTGGATAGCAAAGCGGCATGTGTTGACCAAATGTCCCCTCCGTCCACAGTAGGTACATTTGGAGCAGGGTATGAGGTTTGAATGATGTCGGTTGCATCGTTTGCACAAGGGAGCAGTTTCTTTGTATGCCTTCCTAGCAGGGGGTTGAGCTGGTTGGTTGGGGACGGCTTGATCATTGTGAGCGACCACGGCAAAGTTCTGAGAAGCCTTTCGCTTCTTTGACCTCTTAGGGGATCGTTCATCCATGGTCTTTGATTCCTTGGTTGGTTTCTTGGCTGGTAGTGATGGCTTGACTTCTGCTTCCTTTGGTGACTCTTGAGTGGCTTCATTGTTGAGACGAGACATGGCAATTCCTAATTCCACAGTCTTCAGAATCACTTCGCCTATTCGCTGGGCAAATTTGGCTGTTTGCTCGGACATTTGACCGTTGCTGAGAGGAAGAGACATTCTAGAAGAAAATGAAAGACATATGAAGAAACAAGTGAAACGTCATCGGATAAACAAGGCAGAGTGGTAATGCATAAGAATTTGCGATCATTTGTTTGTTACCTAAGGCAAACAAATGAGACGGTGACAAATCAAAGTAAGCGGATCATATTAATGTATTACTGAAGACATGCTCGCCTATAAGTGAACACTCACCCCAAGAGTTCCCAGGTAAGAGTGACTGGTCCGATTATGTGGATTTGTACGAACAATCTAGCCTTAGACAGAAAACTCAGGATACAAGCATTCACTCTTCCAGTTTGCACGTGTTCACATTATAAGACCCAAACTTTGACGAGATTTTGAAAACTTAGAGGGTTCAAAACCTTACAATAGGGGGTTCAAAACCTAGTAATCAATCATCCTAGAACAGATGATTAGTTTTCAAAGCGGTTTTGAAATTTATGTTCTTGTTGTGGTTGTCGCCTAAGGATAGGTGACAGTATTGTTTTATGACTAAACGCAAGTAAACTCGCGTTAGGGTCCTAGGAAGGTTATAGACTAGGTCAAAGCATTACTAATAACCTAATTCCCTATAACCATGAGCTCTGATACCAACTTTTCTGTCACACCCCGACCACGTAGAACAACAAAACGTGGCGGAAAACGTCGAGGAGTGTTGTAACAGAATCATTGTTTCATAACACATGGAAATTTAAATATTGTTTTATTGATTAAAAATTGTTACAATGTCTTGACAATCAAAGAAATACAACATAATTAACTAGTCTAGCATCTTTTATTGTCACTAAAGCCCAAGTCCGCCTAAGTGCATCTTGATCAATCCTATGCATCATCTCCTGAAACACATGTGAAAATAGGTACGTCAGCATAAAAATGCCTGTGAGATACATAGGTTTTGTGAAAATAGAATTCATGACTTATGTTTAAGAAAATGTTTAGTCATGAACCTTGTAATTTACTTTGTTTTGTAAATCAATTGAAAAACGATAAGATTAGATGATATGTATAAATAAATGTAAGGTTAAATGAATAACCATGTAAAAATGAATTTGTATAAGATAAGTTTTTTGTAAAACAATGTATTGTGAAAAGTATGTTATTTGTATAAAATGTTATATGTCCAAATTGAAATGATTCAAATAACGCTACGATATGTAATACCATACAACCACTTATATATAGGAAGTACCAGCGGCGTATCCACCATGCTTGTATCATATTACACATGCCTCGTTACTTAAATCACTTACTCAAACCAACCCAACAATGTAAGATGTCTATGTTTAAACCAATTGCCCAACGTATTGAATAATATGTCACAATGTTTATGTCAAGATGCAAATCATGCAATGTATAACCAATGTCGAAAATGTTTATGTGTCAAATGTAAATCATGTAATGTGTAACCAAAATGATCTGTATGGTTAGTGAAATATATCAACTAAACCATATGCACAAAAACAAAGTATTGAAGTAAAACATGGTTTAAATCAAAGCTATGTTTTGTGGAAATGCATGCTATACTGATACAAATATCTATGCGGTATTGTGAGAATGCATACATCCAAGCCTTGAGACTGTGGCGATAAACCCTTAAACAAATTAAAGGTTTATCTTGTTGTAAATGTATATCGAATTCGGTCATTCCTTTCATCCCCACCTACCCGGGATGTCCGGAACGGGAGTTGTCAATTCCTATGGTACCACTACCTACTAACGAACGGCGTGATCGGTGTTAATGAATGTATATTGATCCATCAAAACAAACCAAATATCATATCAAAATGTAAGCATGTGAATGAATAATAAATGTATTAAGTATGATGAACATACATAGCATGTGAATGAATAATAAATGTACTAAGTATGATGATATACATAGCATAAAACGTAATGTAAAACGATGTACTAAGTATGCACACAATGGGCACACGTAGCATAAAATGTAATGTAAAACAATGAAATCATGTACTATAAATGTACTAATGAACATAGCAAGTATATGATGTGAAAGCAGGAAAGCATGAAAGTAACAAGTAGGCACATGTGTTCCACCCCAAAATGTTTGGAAAACAGTAAAAGAGGGGTCTATGTACTCACTTGAGATTGCTTAGTAGTTCTTGAGTAACAACCAAACAATGCTAGAGATCACGGATATCAAACGGCACCTAATATAGGTAACTATGTTAATAAACCGGACCTATATCGGAAGATCGGATAGAATGAGGGTTCGTAAACCAAACGAGTATGGAGACTCGTGTAATATGGTTTAACAAAGCCTACATACTAAATGAAACCTAGCATAAGTGCTTACAACCCATTACGACCCGTTTAGGTAGCTTATGCTACTTTAACGCGTCGTGCGCGCAAAAGCGCACTCAAGACATCTAACTAGCCCTATGACAAGTGTTATATGCCTAAACATGTTACATAAACAGTTATGTGATAAAATTTTAGGTTACATATGCTTAATTACCAATTATACATGAAAAGGGTATTCTGGTAATTTACCCAAGGCATATAAACTACCTATCATACAACTACTCAAACGATGTGACCATAGGGTATAACCTCGGAAGGTTATTCCCTATATGCTATGGTCCTAAAGTATTTGGTCGGATCCTAATGATCGACCAAAATGGGTCGGGTTCGAAGGTATAAGCGATTTATTAGATCGCTTACCCTTACGACCCTAGACAAGCACAAAACTAAAAGTGACGAGCTAAGCATGTTAAAACATGCTTAAATAAGTTTGAAAACAAGTTTGGTATCAAAACAAACGGTTTTGATACCTAAGAGTAGTTTGGTTACAAAATACACACGAATGCACATTTTGACCGAAACTACGGCTCGTCACTGAGCCTAGACAACGTGGTAATCAGTAGGCATAGTCACAAGGGACTATAACCATCGTGATTACGCTCACGTTGCGAAGTTCAAACGAACTTCGTATTGACCATAAACTGGTCAATGCAGAAAGTTAAACAAAGTTTGACTTTCGGACTCGAAAAGCAATAAAAGAACGAAAGAATACTTACGAAGGGTCCCCGAATGCTAATCTAGATCAAAATAGCTCAGGTATGAAACAAAGGTTTCAACTTAGAGCACATTAGATCAGATTCTAGTGAGTTTGAAACAAATGGGGGTGGGGTATTTATAGTATTTCCCGAACCGTTAAGATCGTTTGTTGAATAACGTGATCGAATCTCGTGCGTACATTTGTTGAAATGTTGTGGTGACTAAAAATGGCCCCTAATGAGCTGAAAGGGCAAGTGTGAGTGTGTGGTTGTGAGTTAATCAGCTGAAATCTGCTGACTAATCAGTCTTATCTGATCTGGTTAGGCAGTCGCCTAGTGAGACTGGTAAGGCCCTTAGGGCTCGCGCTACGCCACCACCCCCTGTTTCAGAAATGTTTCAAAAATGACAGTTTTAGTCCCTGCACGTGTTTAAGGCCTTTTTCGATGCGTTTGAGCCCCGTTAACCTCATTTCAAGGCTCTAAAATGAAGTTAAAGTATAGGGAACTCAAAACATGCTCAAAAATATCTCGGATGTCGGTTCATTTGGTCGTACGGTTGCGTTGTTCGGTTAATTACGACGGAATGCGCATAAGCGCGAAAAACGATCCAAATGACGCGACGAATGGATTTTTCTCATGCCAAACACTAAAATAAAATATTATAGTGCTTACATAAATTTTTGGATGTCCGGATGTGTTCAGAACGTAAGTTATGCGCGAAAGTGCAAACTTATGCACTTTTTGACACTTTTAGTCCCTAAATGACCCAAAAGTTTATTTTAGCACACCGAACCCCTCAAAGCCTATTTCTAAGCTATGTAAGGGATATTTATGGTATGTTTAACTTATGGTCATGTTCCGGAATGTCTGTTACACTTCAAATTGGCGTACTTTCACAGTTTGTCAAATTTAGTCCCTGTAAGCGAATTAACTTGATTTCGGCATACCAAACCTTCCAAAACTTATTTCTAAGTTAGGTAAAGGCTATTTAAGGTATGTTAAGCTTATGTCACTATTCCAGAGTGTTTTTTGCATTAAACTGGTTATATTTACGCATCGGTGCGTGTATAACCTTCCAGAAAGCGATTTAAAGCTTGAAATCGAACAAGAATTGATATGTGCAAATGATTCACATATTTATACAAATCCCAAGTATGAAATACAATATTTCATTGGTTTGGTATTTGGTTGATGGTCGCAGTGACCCAGGTGTCACAGGGGATCGGTAGAACGAATCTGGATCGGCTCATTCTTCCTCTTGCGAGAGCGAACCTTCAAATCTACATCCGGTACAACATCCTTGTTTTTCAAAGAAGTAGAAGAAGGTCGGAATTGGAGGGCCTCATCTAAATTACGAACCTCTGGATCACTATCCACGTCATCAAGAACAGATTTCTTACCAGCTTGTGATCCGGATGAGCCGCCAGCATCCTTTAGAGATGTCGGAATAGAAGAAGTAGCTTCCACAGTAGCTTGATCACGAATACCCGAGGGGATGGAAGAAGTAGCCTCCGTAACAGGCTGATCAGCAACATTCTGAGGAATCACCGGACGAACCTCTTGAGCCGAAGAAGCCACTTGCTTCATAAGAGGAACCTCGTCCTCACCCTGATCCGCAAAATCAAAATAAAAAACATCCATGCTTGGAACCTTCAGAGCATCCAGGAGAGACATTATGGCACCTACAATTTCAAAATTAGAAAGAAGATTAGTAAAAGTAATAAAGTAATGGTGCCGAAGGGGATGTAAAAGACCGGAACTTACGATCACGCTTTCGGCGAATAATCGGCCAATCCCTATCCCCTTGGGCCCAAGAAAAACAGACTCGACCTAACCAAAGAAAATGCTCAGGAAGGGGACGAATCGGGGACTTATGCTCAATTAACGCCCGGGCCAGGCCTTGGTCGAAGACGAAGTCTTCGCCCAGATCAAAAGACATCGTCTGGTCCTTAAAACGCCACCGCATATCCTCCGGAAGACAGCGATCATCTAGCCAGAAAAAATTGTCTTTCCAATTTTTTAAGCTAGACCGTTCGCCGGAGGACGGGGAAGGTATACCCTTCCGGATAAGTTTTCTGCTCGAGTAGACATCTACCTAAAGGAAGTTGTATCAAGGCACGGGGTGCCAACCTCCATCATTTCTGATCATGACTCACGTTTTACATCCGAATTGTGGCAAGCGATGCACAAGTCCTTTGGCTCTCGATTAGACAGGAGCACAGCGTATCATCCACAGACGGATGGGCAGTCTGAACGCACCATCCAAACCCTTGAAGACATGCTTAGGGCATGTGTGATTGACTTTGGTAACGGCTGGGAAAAACATCTCCCATTAGTGGAGTTTCGTATAATAACAGTTACCACACAAGTATCCAGGCCGCTCCGTTTGAGACATTGTACGGACGTAAATGCCGATCACCTCTTTGTTGGGCAGAAGTTGGTGACAGCCATATCACTGGCCCAGAACTTGTGGTAGACACAACTGAGAAGATTGCTCAGATACGACAACGAATGGCGGCAGCTCGTGACCGTCAGAAAAGCTACGCTGATAAGCGCAGGAAACCACTAGAGTTCCAGGTTGGGGATCGAGTGCTACTTAAAGTCTCACCTTGGAAGGGTGTAGTCCATTTTGGTAAACGAGGCAAACTCAACCCGCGATACGTCGGACCTTTCGAAATTATAGAGAAAATAGGCAAGGTGGCCTACAAACTGAACCTACCTGAAGAACTCAGGGGAGTTCACAACGTATTCCATGTGTCGAATCTGAAGAAGTGTCTGTCAGATGAGACCCTCATAGTTCCTCTCAAGGAGCTCACTATCGACGATCAGCTGCGATTCGTCGAGGAACCAGTAGAGATTACTGACCGAGATGTTAAGATTCTCAAGCGTACCAGAATACCTCTTGTTCGAGTTCATTGGAACTCCCGTCGTGGCCCAGAGTTCACCTGGGAACGAGAAGACCAAATGAAGCACAAGTATCCCCAGTTGTTCGAGAAAAGTGCAACCACTACTGAGGCTGAAGCTACTGCGGAATTTCGGGACGAAATTCCAAACCAACGGGGGGATGATGTGACACCCCAGGAAAACCAGGAAACCATACAACCTAACTAGCTTCCTCAGTGACTACGTGCTAAATTTCGGGACGAAGTTTCTTTCAAGTTGGGGATGATGTGACAACCCGTAACTTCGAGGTATAAATCGTTCGTTTCGCTCTTACAAATTAATATATACTTATCTTATTCGACGAATTAGATCTATACTTATTTAGTTTATGGTGTGCAAACGTGTAGTCGAAATCAAGTCCATATTGTGATGAACCGTCTCGAACCGTTTGAACCATGACATAACCCGCATAACTCGATACTCTTGAGGTTTGAATCAGGGCTTAAACACTATACATTAGTAATTATTATGGTTATTAATAATATTGTGAATGCATTACAAAAAAAATATATATATATGGAATATAAATAAAAATAACAAATACTAATTTAAACATCTAACAATAACTCCCACTCAATTTTCGTGATTTGGCCATATACAGTTTCCATCCTTCTTCTTTTTAAATGTGTGCATCAAACTTAAACCACCCCGTGATCGCACACTCCCGGACTGAACGGTTTTGACATCGGCCCAACCCCATTATCTTCAGCCCACACCCCAAAGATGTGCATAGCCCAAGTTTCCTTTTATTGGTGTCCAGGATCTTGACCCATGCTAAATCCCAACCGCCACATTCACCTAACCTCCCTCCCAACTTCACGGCAGTCACCTCCCAACCCTACTGGCAGCCATCGTCACCGCTCTTCTATCCAGCCAAAAGACAGTTCCGGTCGCCGGTAAGCCCCGTTTATCTCGTCACTTTGTTTCACGAACGCATTGTCTCGGTTTCGGTCCAACCATAGCGTTGTTTGGTGCCTGTGATTGAGTGATTATATGGAACTATATGAAAGTATATGTTTACTCGTAATATATGAAATATATGTATACTTGGTCGATGATCTGTACACGAATCTTAGTAATACTTTTAATACTATTATTGTTGTTTAGTTTGCACGTAATATATGTGAAATATATGATGCCGGGGTTCTCTTTACTCGTACCGGTCGATTTCGTTTCAAGGCCATGAACACCGTACACGAATCTTAGTAATACTTGCTTATGTAATTATGTATATGCATGCGTGGATCCGAGAGAAAATTTAAAGAGCATGTAAGAGAACGAGTTCCGGTTCGACTTCGGTTCAAAAACATGAACTCGTGTACGATCCGGCGTGCTGATTGATTTGATTTGCAAGGATGTTAGTTGTTAAACGTGTTACACGGATCGTAAGTGAATATATAAGTATTTTCGGAATCGATGTAAAAGACAGGAGAAACTGGTTATGTTAAAAGTGTCTATACATGTATCATAAATTACTTTGCATGAATAGAGATGCTTGTATACCTGACATCGTGAAAGTAATGATATTTAGCTATGCATATGCACTTGACTGTATAAGTTTAGGAACTTGAATTAGTATCTGAAACTTTGGTGGGCATGTATGTATATATATATATATATATATATATATATATATATATATATTCGCAGTTATGAGGAGTAGTAATAATATTGACTCTATTATAGGTTGTTGAGATTATGAACGACCACCGAAGTTTAGAGAATTGGATTTGCAGGTTATATGAAAATAGGGTAATGTTAATGATGTTTTATTTGATGTCATGAGTGTCATGAAACCAGTGAATGATTGGCACAGTTAGGGATGGTTAGATATGCTAAATAATTGTTTGTGTTTTGGGATTGGACCGAGGGAATAACATAGGGCCACAAGCCAGCTGGTTAGGGCAGTGCACTCAAATGGAATTTAGAGTTGGGCCAAACAAATAATAGATCCCTCACGCACACATGATGTATCTGGGCCGGACTTAGATGGGCCGAATAGTTAAAAGAATCATATTAACAGTTGGACTTTATTAATGATATGTGTTGAGTATATGACCCAAACCCTTTGTGTGCCATCTTATTATATGATTATCATTAACTTATGGTGTGCCATACAATAACGCTAAGTGTGATTATGAAACCGTATGTGTGTAAATGGGTACACATGTGAAACATGATATTGTATGCTACTTGAGTTGTGACATGTACCAATACGTGAAATATTTAAATACAAATTTAATTTAATTAAGATGTGGTAATCATAATAGGACGTGATTGACTAAAGTGTTTTAACGAGTAAACTATATGCCGAGCAAACCAAGGTGAGTTCACGCTTGGGATTCCCGGTGGGTTGGGAATGGGATTGAATAACTACTCGTACTATCATTACTATTAAACTACTTTTCACTGTCCTCGGATTGAAGGGCACGTACGTAAAACCTACGTACACTCATACTTACTACTGTCCTCGGATTGAAGGGCACGTACGTAAAACTTACGTACACTCATACTCGCTGCGGTCCTTGGATCAAGAAGGGCACGTACAGATACGACTAGTCTAGTAACATACAACATGGGAAGCCCCCACTAATCATCGCAAACATGTTTGGGAAACCGCGATACGGATTAATACGATACACATGGGAAGCCCCCACTAATCATCGCAAACATGTTCGGGGAACCGCGATACAGATTAATACAGTACATGGTTTACGAAATAAACATATGATTTACGAACACTATAACTAAACAACCAACTGTGAACTCGCTCAACTTTGCTGAAGTAGAGATACCCACCCCTCGAATGCAACAGAATCAAGAGGAGAATGAACAAGAACTCCGTCTGAACCTCGATTTGGTCGAGGAAAGAAGAGAACTTGCGGCCATCCGAGAAGCGAAATACAAAAAAGAGTTGGAAAAACACTACAACTCTAAAGTAAAGGAGGTCAGGTTTAAGATCGGAGACTATGTCATGCGGAGCAACGAAGCAAGTTTGGTTGAAGGTACCGGAAAAATGGCTCCGAAATGGGAAGGTCCCTACCTAATCAACACCGCGGAAAAGGACGGTGCATATACGCTCAAGAAGATGGACGGGACCCTAGTCCCGCGCACATGGAATGGAGCGCACCTAAAGAAATGTTTTCTTTGAAGTCTTTCCTATTTTAAAAAATAAGATTGTAATACGGAAGCTACGGCCTCCGTCACCTTTCTTTTTTCCTTGTAATGCGAATGGTTTTTGCCCGCACCGAACGATTTTAATCCCAAGAATCGTGGAGGGTTTTACCCACGGATTATTTGAAATGTTTTTACCATATGATAACCAGAGAAGTTTAAACTCCGGATTATATAAATAGATTAATGAAATTTTTCTATCATCAACAAAGTTGCAACACAAGTACATCTTCGGCCGAACTAGGGATACTAACCCTAAGAGGTAAGGACGAACTGGTTCCGTTCGTACTTTTCCTTCACTTAGAAATTATCCTAATAAAATAAAATAAATCGGATCCGTACCTAAAAAAGAACGTTCAAATAGTAAGAAAAAATGTAAACACCAAAAGCATGGACGCATGCGCAAAAAAGTGATTGCATCAAAATTAACCGGACTTGCATTTCCGGAAGTTACAAATTTACAAAGGATAATTGTTAGGTATAGGTAAGAACATCATTACATTCGTTCCAAGTTCAAAACAGGGTGCATATCCCAAACAACCGGACATGTCCACCCTCTAAAAAGTTAAACAAACTGAAAACTGCCAAGGTGCATACCCCAAGGAGCCGGGCATGTCCACCTCATTCCTTCAGAGACTCCCCGCTTGCAAAAAGAAGAGCATCTTTAATTTTGGAAAGTGGCTCGTGGATGAGTTTCGGAAGGTCTTCAACCACCGGAAACTTAAGAGTGTCAAAACAAGCAACTGCGGCACTTAGTTCCTCCGCTGCGTTACGGTTTAGCATCGGCACATCAGCATAAGGTGTTTTCTTTTTCAAGGCATGAAGGTAACCGTTGTGAAGACCGGAATTAACACCCACGGAGCTCATTGCATTATTAACTGCGGCTACGGCTGCAGTCATCTCCGGGCCTTTATGAATGTTTTTGCAAGAAGTCTCTCACCCTCCGAAAGCATCCACGTTTTGGTCGCCTGAAGTTCCTCCACTTTAGCTTTCAAAGCTGCTTTCTCCGCTTCAATCTCTTTTTCACGTTCTTTCATCTCTTCAATCTGGTCCTTTAAATCGGCCTCCCCTGATTTAAGTGTATCCCGCTCTGGAAAAAGTGTTAGAAAGAAAAACGGGAAAAATAAAAAACAACTAAGCCAAACAAAAAACGTACCGGCCATCATGCTTTCATAAGAAAGACGAGCATTGTTAAAAGATGTTTCCATTTTCGCCAAAACAGCCTTATGCTCTTCGTCTTTCTCTCTCATCGATTCGGAGAATTTTTTAAACTCTGCAGATATTTTATCCCTGTCTTCAGCTGCCGAAGCTGCAGCCGCTTGAGAAGACTGACTCTGTGTAGTAAGTAATTTGACTTTCTCTTGTTGGGACTGAAGGTCAAGAGTAAGCTGAGCAACTTTTTTCTCCATGTCCGGAGCTTTTAAAGCCTTCCGCTTCAGAGAGCGGTTTTCTTTTTCCACATTTTCTCTCACTGATTTCGCCTCTATCCACCTCCGGTAAACCTCCGTTACAAAGACGTTTGATTGAGCCTGATTAATCAGAACAGCTGCAGCCAGATCTTGGCTCTTCATCTTCCGGCTCCGGGCATGATCCATTGGAGTATTAATATTAAAAAGCATGGTTCTTGCAACAAGCTCGTCCATCACCGTGTCTTTATTCCGGATATCCCAATCCGGAATGAATTTCTCATCGGCCGTCGCCGGATCAATTTCCATTTCGTCCGAAAAAGTATCTGCATAACGAAAAAAGGACATCAACTCAGGTCCGAACCAAGATGAAGGAAGCGAAGAAACTTGATCTTCCTCATCATCTAAAAAACAGTCCGGACCCAAGGATGAGTCCAAAAGAGTACCTGAAAAGGTCACCACCTTCGGACCATCAGGAGCTTTTCCCTTCCCCGTACCCTCCGGATTCTCTACCTCCATACTCTCCACTTCGCTGTCCGGAGCAAAACCACTTGAATACACAAGAGTTGGCTTCGATCGAGCCAAAGCAGCTTCCTCCCTCGAAAACCTACCTCCGGTTAAATGCTCGTCCAGTTCGTCCATCACATTACCCTCGGAGTGAGCATCTTTCTTTGATTTCTTTGACTTCGGCAATGGAAGGGGATCGGTAGAACAAATCTGGATCGGCTCATTCTTCCTCTTGCGAGAGCGAACCTTCAATTCTACATCCGGTACAACATCCTTGTTTTTCAAAGAAGTAGAAGAAGGTCGGAATTGGAGGGCCTCATCTAAATTACGAACCTCCGGATCACTATCCACGTCATCAAGAACAGATTTCTTACCAGCTTGTGATCCGGACGAGCCGCCAGCATCCTTTAGAGATGTCGGAATAGAAGAAGTAGCTTCCACAGTAGCTTGATCACGAATACCCGAAGGGATGGAAGAAGTAGCCTCCGTAACAGGCTGATCAGCAACATTCTGAGGTATCACCAGACGAACCTCTTGAGCCGAAGAAGCCACTTGGTTCATAAGAGGAACCTCGTCCTCACCCTGATCCGCAAAATCAAAATAAAAAACATCCATGCTTGGAACCTTCAGAGCATCCAGGAGAGACATTATGGCACCTACAATTTCAAAATTAGAAAGAAGATTAGTAAAAGTAATAAAGTAATGGTGCCGAAGGGGATGTAAAAGACCGGAACTTACGATCACGCTTTCGGCGAATAATCGGCCAATCCCTATCCCCTTGGGCCCAAGAAAAACAGACTCGACCTAACCAAAGAAAATGCTCAGGAAGGGGACGAATCGGGGACTTATGCTCAATTAACGCCCGGGCCAGGCCTTGGTCGAAGACGGAGTCTTCGCCCAGATCAAAAGACATCGTCTGGTCCTTAAAACGCCACCGCATATCCTCCGGAAGATAGCGATCATCTAGCCAGAAAAAATTATCTTTCCAATTTTTTAAGCTAGACCGTTCGCCGGAGGACGGGGAAGGTATACCCTTCCGGTGAGCGAAGGTATACCAATCCCCGGCGGTTATGAACTCATAAAAATACCAGAAAACTCCTAAGTCCGGTCTCCGATCTAAAGCCCTGCAAGAAATTTCGAAATGGTTGATGCGACTAAGGCCGAACGGATTAACCTGGCTAATATGAACCCTAAAAAAATGGAGAACCCTAATCAAAAAGCGAGAAAACGGGACCCTATAATTCGCGAAATTACAGACGCGAGTATAAAAGGGAAATTTTCCTTGACGAAAAGGATAAATGGTTTCGTTTTCGGAGGGAAGAACCGGGTGAAGATCTAAGGGGATCCTATAATCCCTAACAAATTTATCCAGTTGTCATTGGGTAAGGGTGCTAACACTGGCTGACATGTTCTCCTTACCCGCCATTACAAGTAAAAAAGACGCACCTTGTAGAAGAAGAAGATTAGAAAGCAAGAAGGGGATAACAGTAGGAGAAGGATAAAAAGTTGAGAAGAAAAAGTGTAAAAATCAAATGGTAAAAATCGATTTTATAGGGGGTTAAGTCGGTCAGGGGTGGTCATGTCAAACCGTCACTTCCCACGATTTCCAACACAGGTTTCGCTACTGTCACCAGTAGGTGACTGACGGTCAAAATAATGAAAGTCACCCGCACCATTCAAATTACGCCACGTCATCGATTCAGACCACTCCAGCAACGACACGTCATCCGAATAAAACAAAACTTGAAACAACATTTTGCTAAGTCTCCACCGAGACTTAACAAACTGCTAAGTCTCCACCGAGACTCCAGCAACGACACGTCATCCGAATAGCAACCTACGTTAGTAAATGCTTGACTTGTGCGAGAGTCAAAATCGAGTACCAGAAACCATCAGGCCTACTTCAACAACCAGAGATACCGACATGGAAATGGGAGCAAATTTCCATGGATTTCATTTCTGGCCTGCCTAGATCTCAACGCAGAAATGATACCATTTGGGTGATCGTGGATCGACTGACCAAGTCTGCACATTTCCTGGCTATCAAGGAAACGGATAAGTTTTCTGCTCTAGCAGACATCTACCTAAAGGAAGTAGTATCAAGGCACGGGGTGCCAACCTCCATCATTTCTGATCATGACTCACGTTTTACATCCGAATTGTGGCAAGCGATGCACAAGTCCTTTGGCTCTCGATTAGACAGGAGCACAGCGTATTATCCACAGACAGATGGGCAGTCTGAACGCACCATCAAAACCCTTCAAGACATGCTTAGGGCATGTGTGATTGACTTTGGTAACGGCTGGGAAAAACATCTCCCATTAGTGGAGTTTCGTATAATAACAGTTACCACACCAGTATCCAGGCCACTCCGTTTGAGACATTGTACGGACGTAAATGCCGATCACCTCTTTGTTGGGCAGAAGTTGGTGACAGCCAAATCACTGGCCCAGAACTTGTGGTAGACACAACTGAGAAGATTGCTCAGATACGACAACGAATGGCGGCAGCTCGTGACCGTCAGAAAAGCTACGCTGATAAGCGCAGGAAACCACTCGAGTTCCAGGTTGGGGATCGAGTGCTACTTAAAGTCTCACCTTGGAAGGGTGTAGTCCATTTTGGTAAACGAGGCAAACTCAACCCGCGATACGTCAGACCTTTCGAAATTATAGAGAAAATAGACAAGGTGGCCTACAAACTGAACCTACCTGAAGAACTCAGCGGAGTTCACAACGTATTCCATGTGTCGAATCTGAAGAAGTGTCTGTCAGATGAGACCCTCATAGTTCCTCTCAAGGAGCTCACTATCGACGATCAGCTGCGATTCGTCGAGGAACCAGTAGAGATTACTGACCGAGATGTTAAGATTCTCAAGCGTACCAGAATACCTCTTGTTCGAGTTCGTTGGAACTCCCGTCGTGGCCCAGAGTTCACCTGGGAACGAGAAGACCAAATGAAGCACAAGTATCCCCAGTTGTTCGAGAAAAGTGCAACCACTACTGAGGCTGAAGCTACTGCGGAATTTCGGGACGAAATTCCAAACCAACGGGGGGATGATGTGACACCCCAGGAAAACCAGGAAACCATACAACCTAACTAGCTTCCTCAGTGACTACGTGCTAAATTTCGGGACGAAATTTCTTTCAAGTTGGGGATGATGTGACAACCCGTAACTTCGAGGTATAAATCGTTCGTTTCGCTCTTACAAATTAATATATACTTATCTTATTCGACGAATTAGATCTATACTTATTTAGTTTATGGTGTGCAAACGTGTAGTCGAAATCAAGTCCATATTGTGATGAACCGTCTCGAACCGTTTGAACCATGACATAACCCGCATAACTCGATACTCTTGAGGTTTGAATCAGGGCTTAAACACTATACATTAGTAATTATTATGGTTATTAATAATATTGTGAATGCATTACAAAAAAAATATATATATATGGAATATAAATAAAAATAACAAATACTAATTTAAACATCTAACAATAACTCCCACTCAATTTTCGTGATTTGGCCATATACAGTTTCCATCCTTCTTCTTTTTAAATGTGTGCATCAAACTTAAACCACCCCGTGATCGCACACTCCCGGACTGAACGGTTTTGACATCGGCCCAACCCCATTATCTTCAGCCCACACCCCAAAGATGTGCATAGCCCAAGTTTCCTTTTATTGGTGTCCAGGATCTTGACCCATGCTAAATCCCAACCGCCACATTCACCTGTTCCTTGTTATATACGTATAAGCTTGTAGATTAATTGGGATTTTCAACCAAAGAAAATTATCCAACCCTAACCTCCCTCCCAACTTCACGGCAGTCACCTCCCAACCCTACTGGCAGCCATCGTTGTAAGATTAAATATATTTATTTTATATTTAATCTAGTAGCCATTATAATCATTTATATTATATGGATCAAAATATATAACAATCCTATTAAATAATTAGTTGGTAATTGTTGATGGGCCTAATTACCCTTATTAACTAATTAGGGTTTCCTCCTGGGTGCATATATAAGGAGAATAATGTGGAGGTTAAAGGGTTAGACAATTTCACAAACCCTAATAGCACATAACATCAATCTCGCCTCCCTCTCCATAACCGATTCCCTTGTCGGTTTCTTATCATCACCATCATTAGATTGCACCCTAAGGAGGAACCAGACCAAGATGACAATCATGTCAAACCTTATTGCTGTGTCTCCATCTGGATTCTCTGTTGGCCTGTACTGCTGCAATCAGGTATGTTTTCATGTTTTCCATTATGTCTAAACAGAACTGATCAACATGTGGTATCAGAGCATATGTTGATTAATCAGTTCTGTTTTCGTATCCTTAATTCTGGGATTGAAATCTGGAAAACATAAGTTTTGAAAATCTAATGAACATCACGGCTGGTTTCGAGTCTGATGTGCCGAAGTCATTTTTTTTTTCGGAAAAAGAATGTTATATAAATGACTCGAAATCATAATGGTTAAAATCAAGACCGAAATCTGTTTATAAAAAACCTTAAAATTCAGGTTTCGGGTTCCAGAATTTATGTTTTATTTTTTAGGGTTCATCATGTTCTTAGGAAAATTCGAAAATTCCTTTATGTTTTGGAATGTAATTAGGATTATTGATTGTTTTTCCTGTTTTGATCCAATTTTATCTTCTAAGTTTATTCGAAAACTGTTAATTGACAATCAGGTGAATTTTCGAAATATTATGATAAAATTAGATCATCACTAAAACAGGAAACCATATCTCAAAATCCCTAACAACTCGAATTTTCAGTTATGTTTTCACAACAACAGCTATAACAGGAGTTTCGAGATAAATTTTAACCACCCGAGACCAAGGTCTCGACTCGAGACCACAAGAACTCGACTCGAAATCATAAGTGTTCTCAAATGTTTATAACTCGAGACAACGATTTCGACTCGAGATCATAAGGTCTCGACTCGAGACCACTGAGGTTTCCAATAAGGGCTTAAATCTGTACAACTCGAGACAAAGGTCTCGACTCGAGACCATAAGGTCATACCTCGAGACCATAAGGTTGCGACTCGAGACCATAAAGGTCACAACTCGAGACCATGGTTGCGACTCGAGACCTCATAAGGAGTCGAGATCTCATAATTCACAGCAGTCGAGACCATGATTACGACTTGAGACACTGAGGTTGCGACTCGAGACCATTAATGAGTCAAGACCTCATAATGTTATAAGCTGAGTCGAGACTTGACTCGAGATCTCACTCGAGACCTCATAACTGAGTCGAGATCTCACTCAAAACCTCATTATTTTAGGCTGTTTAATGTGAACTAAGATTTAGCTCGGGGCTCCGCCCCGAACCCCGCAAAACTCCAGCGAACTCACCGCGGAGTTCGATCCGCGCTAACAGGTGGTTTGCTACTAAATAATTGGTTTTTGTAAATACTTAGTTAATTAATAAGGATAAAATAATGTTTTACAAAACCAAAATGGCTTAACTTGAATGAGCTTTTGATGTATCACTTCTGGCCAAAGCTGATTTGATGCATCTATTTATTGTTCAAGTATTATAAAAGCTATGTTGAGTATGCATTACAAACGTGAAATGTCTTAATTCTGGCCAAAGCTGATTTAATTCATTTATGTTTAGCATGCTTGACAAGTGCATAACTAAAGTGATTGTCTCATTTCTGGCCAAAGCTGATTTGTCACGATTACTTTGCACACATGCTTAAATGATTACACTTCTGGCCAAAGCTGATTTGTCTTCGTTTAAGTAGAATTTTCAATAAGTCTATTATTTTGATGTTAGTAATAGACATATCACAACCTCTTCACATAATGATCCTTATATCAATGATCCTTAATTAATTTTTATGATCATTTCGTCTGCCTTTTTTTTAGTACCCATAATTTTACTCACTATAATTTTCTTCTATGAATCTATATCTCATCCACTCTAATTCCTAAATCTAATATGTTTTGCTTAAAGTTTCTATAAGAATTAGCTCTTAAATTAAATCCTTGATTATCTCTTAAGACACGATGATCCTATTGCTCTCTTCTGATAAAGCACTACAGAAGAAAAGTAGAGCATGATGAATAGGACAAATCAAACATGATGTCTCTTATGATAATCAAGAACTCTGTAACATAAGTGCTGTCACTAAAAGGTTATTCCATATTAGGTCTTTCCTAAGACTAATCTATAATTGTGGAATAATCACTAGAACTCCTAAGATGCATGCCTTCATTTAAAATTATAAATTATAAAGCTAAGTGGTATATGTGAATACATAACAATGTACAATACCATGACCCATAAAGTTAAGGGCTTACACATGGAAATAAGTATATTTTTCCAGTACATTACATACTAAGATTTTCTCTTGTACAATTTGATGCCTTATAAATCAACTGTAACACTCAAAAGTACCAAAGTATAACGAGTGTGTTGATAAGCAACATATGTACAAAGAAATAAATGTTTGAAACTGGAAAATAAGATGTTATTCACCTTACAACCACTAAAACCTTAAGAGAGGATTGTTCTAAGGTCCATAGACAAATTACAAGTGCTAATCCCAACGTTAAGGTTCTTCAAGGGAAAATCTCACTGCATAATTATGCCATTAGACTAGGCATAAGCAACGAGACTATCCATTATTCTAAAGAACAGTTGGATAAATTAATTAGATAGTCACTTATTAAAGATATTTAAGTCTGCTAATTTTAATATTCCAATTAACATATGATTAGTTGACTCTAGTTCCATACGTTTCCTTACCAGAACTCAACAAATAACTAACATGAGAGTTAGTGACAAAATTAATTGTTAAGGCTATAAGAACCATAATAAGCAGTCTTCTAACAACGCCTTTCGATACCTTATATATTCTGAAGATTAATCAGAATATAGTATCATGATTAAGCAATGTTATGAAGGTTGTGAGGTTTGCATAGTCAACATAAAGTCACACTTATCTTAAACTCTCCTCTTATTTGTTCTAAATATCTGGATAGAAACATTACTAAGATGAAACTAGATGATACCTTATTTTTTCACAACTTTTGTCATCATGCAAATGAGAATTTGACAAAAGGAAAATGAGACTTATAAATTTCATCCATTATAACCAAAATTCATGAGAAATCATAACATGGTTAATGAGGATGATTTTTTTCATCTAATCTCATTTTAAGTGATTTTAAATCATGACGTTAAAGCCCTAAAATATGACTTGGCTTAAGGAATAAGCATGGGTCCATCATAAGTCATTCATTGACATTCGTGGAACTTATTCCAAACGGAATATTCAGACATAATTCATTAATCATTTTAAAGACTATCAACTTGTATCTAAATTTTGTCGCACATGGCACACGGTCTTTGAAGAAATCTATTCATATGTATACTTAATAAGATTTCTATTAAAAATGTCCCTAAAGCTTCTTATGATATCTGGACGTTAAAGAAATCAAATAAAGTCTAACGTATATATGATAGGTTCCCACGTCACGTAGCTCATTGAAACTTCTCTTGTAGCATTCTAGAGATATTAAAGATCAGTGGGAGCATTAAGTGTCTTAAGAATAACTTGCAATAGTTGCAAGAGGTGGGGGAGTGAAAATTTCACATTACCTCAATTTGCACCTCTTGTACAAGACACCACTCCATCACGACACTGTTCTATCATAACTTGTCTCTTTAAAATCTAATGCTACTCTTACAAAAGTTTCATTGTTGCTTAATTGTGGGCACACTTAGATTTCTTACATAAACTAATATAATCCTCAACAAAGAGAAATCACAACGACTAACGTCATTAATTTGTTTTCTCTATTAGAATCTGTTGGTCGTTAAATATTGACCCTAAGCATGCCGAGTTCCTAAAGATTTCTAAGGTCAGTGGGAGCAGTTAAAGTCCTTATCATGATGTGCAAGGAATACAAGAGGCGGGGGGAAGAGTGTTATTAAATTTCACTCCGAATTTAACTCCGATTACACCTCTTGTACACCATACTGCACCAACTCTTACAAACTTAGAATCCTGAAAATGATAGCAACCTAACCAAGAGCTAATCCATAAACTGAAACTTCTAACAAACCCAATAATCAACTCAGGAGGTCATCTAGGTTTAAAAACCTACTAACTTTGATGATTACATAACCTCCCTAATGAAGTTGAAATGGATTTTGGAAAAGTTTACTAGTCCTATCTCTTCAAATTAAGCCATTAGTGTCAATCAATCATCTAAATGGAATAAAATAGTTTCCTAGTAAAACTGATTTTATGTGTTCATATAACGTTTGGGATTTGATTGAATTACTTAAGAGTGTTCATAACTAAATCAAATTCTAATATAAGCGTTAAGACACGAAGAGGCATGATTGATTGTCAGAGGCTATACTTAGGAAGAGATAAATTATCAAAGAGGATCATCACTGTTCTAGTAGCTTATAATAGTTTAAAGCTACATTAGATGAACATTAAAAACAATTTTCCTTAACAAATGGCTGACATATTTATATGTTCATAAAACAACCTGAAAGTTCTAAACTAAAGGTTAAAGAACACTTTATTTGTAAGCCAATAAAATCCATGTACGGGTTAATGCAAACATCATAATGTGATGAAAAGCTAACTTAATTATTTTCATCAAGAATTAAGTGGATTAATGTACCTACCTCAAGATGAGTGGGAGCAACTAAGATAAACTTGTCTATATAGATGATATTCTTTTGACAAGTATATGTTACATAAGTCAAAGCATTGTTAACACAAACTTTGATATAATAGATCTCAGAGATGTCTCTTATGTAATAGATATCATAACGTACTGAGATAGACCAAATGGGACATTAGTTTCGTTCCATAAGTTTAACATTAAATAGGTCCTTACATATGTAACAAAATACTGCTCTCCTTTAGAGGATAATAGGATAAATGAAATTATTTCCTTATGCTTCATTAATTGGAAGCCTTATGTAAGTTTAAGTCTATACTCGTTTAGATATTATTCACATTGCAACACACTAGATATGTCTAGATTAATGTGAAGCATCTAATGGAGTATTACAATATCTTTAAAAGAAACGAGAGACTATACTTTAAAGAAGAAGTGAGAATTAAAACCGGTTTATTACTCTAACTTTGAAATATTCAAAAATGATAAAATGTAATTTCGGGTATATCTTTATGTCAGCAGAAAAAACCTATCTCATGGAGGAGTCATAATGCACTGATATCAACAACCTAAGTTATAACGACATAATATAGTCACTAAATGTTGTTGGAAATTTATCAGTGGACTCATAAGTTTATTAACTCCATATAATTAATGTTTTGAAGAATTAGTGTGATAAAGTCAGCTACCATGACTCCTTGAACAGTAACAGTTCAAGAGGTGCTGCATTAAATTTCGATACGCAATTAATTATTCGTTTATGAACGAATTGAGGAAACTAAGTTTTGTATCGAATACATTCATGATATGCTTAAGGATCCTATAACTGAAGGGCTATTACCCATAAGTCTTATTAAGAGAGCTCATAGACGGGTATTAGTTAATGGCCGTGCGCAATTGCATATCGTACTATGAATGACTAAGTATTAGTTAATTTTCCTCATCAGTTTGATTTTGTATGTCTCTAAGAATATGTCAAGCCGGCATAATGGCATATAGACAAATAAAGTTACAAATCAAACAAAGGGCTTATGCGTATTTTGATCATAACGATTAGGTTTTAAATTAAGGCTATAGTATGATTAATGGGGGTCCTGAGTCGCATAATGATTCAACGGCTGTATTTCTCTGCTATAGTACTTGTTTAAGGCTAAAATGAGTGTTAACTCCTGATCAGGCTTATCTAACACTCATAGTAAATGATTACTCGGCTAAGTGGGAGAATGTAAGATTAAATATATTTATTTTATATTTAATCTAGTAGCCATTATAATCATTTATATTATATGGATCAAAATATATAACAATCCTATTAAATAATTAGTTGGTAATTGTTGATGGGCCTAATTACCCTTATTAACTAATTAGGGTTTCCTCCTGGGTGCATATATAAGGAGAATAATGTGGAGGTTAAAGGGTTAGACAATTTCACAAACCCTAATAGCACATAACATCAATCTCGCCTCCCTCTCCATAACCGATTCCCTTGTCGGTTTCTTATCATCACCATCATTAGATTGCACCCTAAGGAGGAACCAGACCAAGATGACAATCATGTCAAACCTTATTGCTGTGTCTCCATCTGGATTCTCTGTTGGCCTGTACTGCTGCAATCAGGTATGTTTTCATGTTTTCCATTATGTCTAAACAGAACTGATCAACAATCGTCACCGCTCTTCTATCCAGCCAAAACACAGTTCCGGTCGCCGGTAAGCCCCGTTTATCTCGTCACTTTGTTTTACGAACGCATTGTCTCGGTTTCGGTCCAACCATAGCGTTGTTTGGTGCCTGTGATTGAGTGATTATATGGAACTATATGAAAGTATATATATATATATATATATTGGTTTGATGATCTGTACATGTGTGTTCATGCTAAGATTCGTAATATATGAAAGTATATGTTTACTCGTAATATATGAAATATATGTATACTTGTTCGATGATCTGTACACGAATCTTAGTAATACTTTTAATACTATTATTATTGTTTAGTTTGCACGTAATATATGTGAAATATATGATGCCGGGGTTCTCTTTACTCGTACCGGTCGATTTCGTTTCAAGGCCATGAACACCGTACACGAATCTTAGTAATACTTGCTTATGTAATTATGTATATGCATGCGTGGATCCGAGAGAAAATTTAAAGAGCATGTAAGAGAACGAGTTCCGGTTCGACTTCGGTTCAAAAACATGAACTCGTGTACGATCCGGCGTGCTGATTGATTTGATTTGCAAGGATGTTAGTTGTTAAACGTGTTACACGGATCGTAAGTGAATATATAGGTATTTTCGGAATCGATGTAAAAGACAGGAGAAACTGGTTATGTTAAAAGTGTCTATACATGTATCATAAATTACTTTGCATGAATAGAGATGCTTGTATACCTGACATCGTGAAAGTAATGATATTTAGCTATGCATATGCACTTGACTGTATAAGTTTAGGAACTTGAATTAGTATCTGAAACTTTGGTGGGCATGTATGTATATATATATATATATATATATATATATATATATATATATATATATATATATATATTCGCAGTTATGAGGAGTAGTAATAATATTGACTCTATTATAGGTTGTTGAGATTATGAACGATCACAGAAGTTTAGAGAATTGGATTTGCAGGTTATATGAAAATAGGGTAATGTTAATGATGTTTTATTTGATGTCATGAGTGTCATGAAACCAGTGAATGATTGGCACAGTTAGGGATGGTTAGATATGCTAAATAATTGTTTGTGTTTTGGGATTGGACCGAGGGAATAACATAGGGCCACAAGCCAGCTGGTTACACTATAGAAATAGGGCAGTGCACTCAAATGCAATTTAGAGTTGGGCCAAACAAATAATAGATCCCTCACGCACACATGATGTATCTGGGCCGGACTTAGATGGGCCGAATAGTTAAAAGAATCATATTAACAGTTGGACTTTATTAATGATATGTGTTGAGTATATGACCCAAACCCTTTGTGTGCCATCTTATTATATGATTATCATTAACTTATGGTGTGCCATACAATAACGCTAAATGTGATTATGAAACCGTATGTGTGTAAATGGGTACACATGTGAAACATGATATTGTATGCTACTTGACTTGTGACATGTACCAATACGTGAAATATTTAAATACAAATTTAATTTAATTAAGATGTGGTAATCATAATAGGACGTGATTGACTAAAGTGTTTTAACGAGTAAACTATCTGCCGAGCAAACCAAGGTGAGTTCACGCTCCTAAGGCATGGGATTCCCGGTGGGTTGGGAATGGGATTGAATAACTACTCGTACTATCATTACTATTAAACTACTTTTCACTGTCCTCGGATTGAAGGGCACGTACGTAAAACCTACGTACACTCATACTTAGTACTGTCCTCGGATTGAAGGGCACGTACGTAAAACTTACGTACACTCATACTCGCTGCGGTCCTTGGATCAAGAAGGGCACGTACAGATACGACTAGTCTAGTAACATACAACATGGGAAGCCCCCACTAATCATCGCAAACATGTTTGGGAAACCGCGATACGGATTAATACGATACACATGGGAAGCCCCCACTAATCATCGCAAACATGTTCGGGGAACCGCGATACAGATTAATACAGTACATGGTTTACGAAATAAACATATGATTTACGAACACTATAACTAAACAACCAACTGTGAACTCGCTCAACTTTGTTGTTGACTCGTGGTTACATGCCTTGCAGGTCGTTAGGTATCTATGGAGCTTGCATCGGAGTGGGAAGAGTCGTTGTGGGACATGGACAGCTGTGTGCCATGCTAAACATTTGAAACGTTTAAACTTATGACTTGGTTTTAAACATTATGCTTCCGCTTGCAACTTAAACTATGTTTTGTTTAGACACCAATTGTATTGTGTTGGATTTTTATATACTACTTACATGCTTGTTCAATATGATTGGTGGCTTGATCCTGGTCGGTCACGCCTCCAGGCGGTGATATTCCGTGTGTGGATTTTGGGGGTGTGACATAAATTCTAATAAAAGCTAATAAATTGACATGAAACTCTCCTTAAGAGTTTATCTTCCATATGAAGAGTCTAGTAAATGATTTTAATTTCATTAAATTCATATAAATACCACACCATCACTTTATGGTGATTTAATTCCTTGAAGCCAATCAAACATCAACTTCAATGTATGACATTTTATTTCTAAATCATACAAAGCATTAAAAACAATGCTACAACAAATTGCTTATATAAAATGTCTACATAAAACATTTCAAAGCATTTGTATTTTAACTATTTTTAATAATCATGTTAAAATGAAAGAAAATCTAACGCGCACGTTAGAAATATTAACATTTCCACAAAATGTTAATTCGACTTGCTAAAAACACATATATGGTTCAAATAAATAAGTCATTTCTAATACACACGTTAGAAACTAAACAATTAAAAAATTGCTTCCAAACTAACGATTTTCATGAACGTTTCTAACACACATGTTAGAAGACAAATGATTACAAAAATCATTATAAGACTTATTTGTTCATATCAATCCATGGGTGGATGAAGAGTCTACTTTAAATAGAGACTTAATTAGAGACATAAAACTCTAATCAAGTAACATAAAACTCTTATTTAAAGACATAAAAAACTCTACTTAAGAGAATTTAACGTTTACAAAAACGTATGGTTTACACCAATAATTCCGGTCTAATACACATGTTAGAGAATTTAACGTTTACAAAAAAACGTATGGTTTACACTAATAAACCCGATCTAACACAAAAGTTAGAAAAATTAACGATTCCCAAAATCGTTTCAAAACCAAACGTTGGAACCAAAACTATTCGTTTTGTACTACGGTATAAGATTTAAGATTGTATCTCAATCTCAAAAAATCCAAACACAACAAGTTGTACTACATACATATTTCCCAAAAAAAAATATTGATAAGATCATAACCTCTAAAAATATTTTTTTTATTCTATTATAAATCCTTTCATAAACCCAAAATCCTTATAAATAAGGTTTTTAAGATTGTACCAACAATCTCATGAAATCTGTTTTAAGTTTGTAGGAATTAGGTTCACCTTTTGTAAAATATAATTACAAAATAGAGTTAATTGCCCGGATGGTCCCTGTGGTTTCACGTTTTTTCACATTTAGTCCCCATCTTTTGAAAATAGCAGGTATGCTCCCTATGGTTTGTCATTTTGTTACTCGGATAGTCCCTGTGTAGATGTCAGTTAGTTTGGAAATTGCATGTATGCTCCCTATGGTTTGTCATTCTGTTACTCGGATAGTCCCTAGAGTAAATGTTGGGGGACTATCCGAGTAACAAAATGACAAACCATAGGGAGCATACATGCTATTTTCAAAAGGTGGGGACTAAACGTGAAAAAACGTGAAACCACAGGGACCATCCGGGCAATTAACTCTACAAAATATATAATAACGAGACTCTCGTTATTCGTAGGAAATATCATAGTACAATACCGGTTGCAATAACTAAATAAAAAGAATATACAATATAATTATATATACCAATCTTGATTCAAGCCACATCTCTGGTGGGTCCTTCACGCGCACTTGATAGCATCCGAGACTCGAGCATTCATCATCTTGAGTCTTGAAAAATACTCCTTGACTGCAACAAAGAGCACACTAAAACGTCGACGATTTTGGTTGAGGCACGTGTTCAACACGCTTCCCTTAAAACAGATTTTGCGCCTCTACTAAAGACAACTGATGTGTGTAAAATGCAACATATAAATTACATCAAATGAGGCATAAAACTAACCCTTTTTAAGTACTAATATTGGAAAAAGAGTGTTTTTGTCTTCCTTTTGTATTTTCAGGATTAAATGAGCTCAAAAACACAAAAGAAGCAAAAAGACAGCTAAATCCAACATAAATACAAGGAAAGGAACATAAGTGGACTGCCCGACCCCTCAACGGCATCTTCCCAAGCAAAATAGAGAAGGCAGAAGACTGAACACGCCCCGTGCTCAGCCAGCACGGGGCCATGCCCAAGAAGCAGCAGAAAAGACAAACCTATAGAAGCTTCTATTGCCCACCACGGGGCCGTGCCCAGTGAACACGGGGGCATGGCGAAAGTACAGCAGGCGCATTAATTGTAATTGCGAATTACAATTAATGAAGAGAGAGTGTGTCAGACAGGCACGGGGCCGTGTCCAGCGGACACGGGGGCGTGCCCAGCCTTCTGTTCAGCCTATAAATAGGAGTGCTTGGTTTCATTTCAACTCATCCCTTGGCACACCACCTCTCTCACACTTCATCCACCACCCACCACCATCACAACACCATCATCCACCACCATCATCCATCATCCATCGTAGAGTGTGTGAGTCGTCTCGGGATCCAAGATTGATCGTAAGAGTTCTTGACAATCAAGGCCATGTTTGCCTAAGTCTCTTACATCACTTGGTGAAGACAAAGTGTCTAGTATAATACTTTTTATTTCTAATCTTTTGCACTTTTTATTTGGTTTTGTATTAATGACTTTAATAACTAGTTACTTATGTTGAAGGTGATCTTTCCTTATCGTTTGTCCGTGGTGTCTTGGCATTATTTTACTGTCTATATAAAATAAAAGATTTTCACCATTCATATCTCCACGGTCTATATGGAGGTATGTTGGCTACCTGGTCGGGGGTTAAGGGAACGGTTTGGTAAAGGTCTTGCCATTGTTCAGCGTTTAGAGGTCCTGCAATGGACCTGGGTCAAATTTAGTAGGACCTCCTTCAATGCTTCACGGTATTGGATGGCGGGGGTCCAAACTCTTTGATCCCCTCATAAGTTAACTACTATTAATACTATAACCCGGCTATTTAGGACTGTATCCCTGCTGACTCAGACTACTTAGCCGAGGGTAACGTCACCGCCAAAAGCGGGGCCTACCATAATATTACATTAATAACTTAATTCATTATCTTCCAATAATCCACCATTTTAGGATTGTATCCTTGCTGACTCAAACTACTGGGGTGAGGGTAACGTCACCTTCAAAAGAGGGGCCTACTACAATAACTAAGATAATCTCTTAATTATGTGCAAAAGTGCGGAAATAATCAAAGGTTATACTAGATACGAGTCGGAACCAAGTGATTCATCTTGTCTATCTGTTTTTCTTTTATTTTTATTTTCAGCATTTTTAGTTAGTTTTTACTTTTCTTAGTGTTGGTGCACTTATGTCTGTACTTTGTCTGTATTCGGTCACGATGTAAAACGATGTCGTTGTTAGTCTTGTAAGTTTGACCAAGTCAACCATCCTCCTGGTTTGACTTGGCCAAACAGTCAACATTTTGGTTGTAATGTGTCTGTGTCGAAAGATGTGTCACGAAGGATTGCTTATCCTTCGATGATGATAAGCTCGAAAGATGTCCTTCGATGGATGGACCACGAAAGATCACATCTTTCGTGGTACATATGGATCCTTCGAGCTGTTTCTGATCGATAGATGATCCTTCGATCATCCTATCTGATCCTTCGACCAGACCTGCTGTATTGGGTATAAATACCCGTGTGTTGTGTTCATTTAGATAGACCAGACGAGTGAGACAGATAAGGAACACAGAGAACACACACACACTCTGAGAGTTTACAGAACTGATTTGTAAACATTGCTTTGTAACTGGACCTTTCATACGTTTAATACAAGTGGTGTTAATCGGTGAATATTGCGTGTCGTGTTTTTACGTGTTCTATCTCGGTTTGCTATCTCGGTTGGATTCCGCACAACCGGGTTGGTTTGTACACAAGGATTAGGCGACTAGATCCTCCCCTAGCCGGACCTACAAGTGGTATCAGAGCCTTGGCTCTTATCCTTGTTAAAACCGAGGTGTTCTTGCTGTTTTTCGGGTTCTTAAAGTTCATATTTTCTGGAAAATCTTGCTGTTTTTGCTTGGTGTTTTGTTAAAAACCTTGTTATTTTTCATGTTTTCATGCTAGTCTTGGGTTTTTGTTAAACATTTTAGCAAATATTGTGTTACGAAAGTTAGTGGGTTTACTGGAAAACTCAGATATTTGGGCTGTGTTCTTGACATATTCAAGTGTTCTTCATAATATTACACTCTTTGATCTTAAAAATTTGAATATTAAACTTGTTTGTGCATTGAAAAGAGTAAACTGATTAAAATATTGGACATTACCTGTGTGGTGAAACCTGCATGTTCAGAAGATATGGTCTGAACATACTTTCTGCCGAAAGTTCTCACCAACCCGTCAACTTTTCACCTACCTGTCACATTTGTCAACCGTGTCAGTAAGATCGAAGGATATCATCTTTCGACCAAAGGAGGTTCGACAGATAGTCATCCTTCGAGCATCCTTCGAAGTGTGAGACTTATCTTTCGGTCCAAGGAATATTTTCGAAACATACATCTTTCGGTCTACTGCTCTTTCTCGAAAGACTAGGATCCTTCGATTGGGGAGTCTTTCGAAGTCATCTTTCGTGTTCATCTTTCGGTCTACAGTCCTTTTTCGAAAGATAAGGATCCTTCGGTTGGAGAATCTTTCGAAAACATTGTTCGAAACTCAACAGTGATCTTTCGAACACTGTTGATCCTTCGAACAGGTGTTGATCTTTCGATCATTAGTCTGTTTGTGTTTAACAGTTTGTGTTTTTCAAATCTTTCGATCAGGATCCTTCGGCTGGTATTATTTTTCTTGATCAAAAATGAATTCGATGTGGGGTGTTCCGGTAAATGCAGAGATGTATTTTGGTACTCCAGCTCCGGATTCGGGTTCGCAAGCTAATGCTACATCTACCGGTCAATGGGCATTCGTATCAAATCAAGCTCCAAGTGTTCAAAGCATTTTACTAAGCGAAAGTGAAACGGGAAGTTTGAATAGGCCTCCAAAGTTGATGCATTTAAGTGAATATCCGGGATGGTTTGACAGATTTCATACATATGTCCTTGGTCAAAATACAGAACTGTGGTTGCGCTTCATCACAGATTTTGATCAAACGATAGAGGTTGCCGCTTCATCTGCTGCTACGTTTGCTGATCTTACGGAAGATCAGAAGAAGGTCTATGACTTAGAAAAGAAAGCATATGCCATTCTTACTCAGGCGTTAAGCAAAGACATTTATCATCAATTTGTCAGTTTCAAGACAACGAAGAAGTTGTGGGACGCATTGAAGATAAGGGGCATAGGAAATGAAGCAACACGTCAATTAAGAAAAGATCTGCTAAAGAAAGAGTTTGATGGTTTTGTTTGTATGCAGAATGAATCTCTAGGAGATTTGACAAGTCGATTTACTCATTTGCTGACTGAATTGGCAAATACTGGGGTTGTAACAACTTCAGCAGAGATAGTGAAGAAGTTTGCAGATGCACTGCCACCTCAATGGAGTAATTTCTTAGAAATCATGAAGTACAATGGCACTTTGGATACAACAAGCTTCAGTGATTTTGCTCAACTCCTGGAAAACAAGAATCAGGAAGAAACTCTCAAGGCAAAAAGAGTTGCAGTGCCACAAAATCCTGAAATTTATTATGGAACTTCTAGCACTTCTACAAAACCTTCTTCACACGCTCCAATTCAAACAGCATTTGTGTCTAGCACGAGCTTGTATGGCACTCCTCCTCCAACAACAGATATGTTTGGAAATCCACTTAATCCAGCTCCTCAACCAGCACCACAACAGCAACAGCAAATCAGAGCAACTGATATGTTCGGGAATCCACTTCCTCCTCAACAGCAAGCGTGTTATGGAAGCACATCATCTGCTGGTCAACAATCAAAGCCAAATACAGTACGGCTCGACACCTCAAGCTTTTCTAAAGTCAGTGTGGAAGTAGCAAAGGAACACATGGAGCTGCTAAACACTGTGGTGAGCGCATACTGTGGATTAGTGGAAGGTCAGATTGGGAACATTAATCTGACACAAGAAGACTATCAGCAGATTGATAAGGATGAGATGGATTTGATGGACATCAAATGGGCTTTCGCCAGTGCTGTAAGGAGAGCAAAAGATTTAATGGAAAGAACTGGAAGAACCAGCTTGGAAAGCAAGAAAGACACCAAGTATGGGTTCGACAAGCAAGCTGTAAAGTGCTTTAACTGTGGTGAACGGGGTCATTTCAAAAGGGAATGCACAAGACCAGCTCAGCATGGAAACCAGAATCCTTTCAGAAACCAAGGCAACCAGCAGAACCAGAACAGGAACAATGTTCGTACGCTGGTACCTGTCAACAACCAAAGCCAAGCAGGACCATCAAATGCCAACCAGGCACTTGTGGTTCAAGTAGATGAAGGTTGTGACTGGTCACTACAGTTGGGAAATGATGCTCCGGATGGAACGGCGTGTTTTGCTGAGATTGTCAAGGATCTTAATCACACCAGTGGTGGAGAATCTTCCGCCAATGGTGGTGACTCTTCTGAGGATGAAGACTCTTCTGGTTACAGCAGAAGTTCGGATGAAGAATCCTCGAGCTCAGGTGATGATCATGTGGATGAGACATCAAATGCGTTAATCGATGCAGATATTGATGAACTCTTGGAAGAAACTGCAGCAGGAATTCAAAGAAGATCTATTTTGGTGGATCAAGCTGCTTATTCTTTGTCTTCTCTCCATTCAGCCTTTATGGCGAATGTCGACAGTTCATCAAGTCAGGTATGTGTCGATGAACCCACTTCTGTTAGTTGTGATAACTGTGATAGTTTGCGTGTTAAATGTGCTGATTTAGAGGCAAACATGTCTGAGTTGCAAGGCAAACATGATGCTTTACAAGCTAGTTTGTTTGACTTGCAAGACAAACATGTTTCTATGAATGATAGGTGGTGTGAATTGCAAAGCAAACACGAGGCTTTGCAAGAGAAATATGATGTGACATTCATTCACAATCAGAAATTGACCGTTGATCTTTCAAAGTGCACTGAAGCCAATATGTTTTATGAAAACCATGAAAAGGAATTTAAGTCAATGATTGAAACATTAAAGAAAGATAAAACAGAGCTGACAAAAATGGTTTCCAGAAAACAAACTGACATTAACCTTTATATAACTCGTCTTGAGGTAATGCAAAAGGAAATGGCTTGTGTTAAAACAGAAAGTGAGGCAATCCGACTCAAGTTAGACAGTTATTTGAGCTCTAGCTATGTGTTGGATCACATCATTGATGTTCAGAAAGAGAAACGGGATGTCACATGCATAGGTTACAAGAAATGTCCACCACCCGTGAGAAACAATTTTGATGCATTGCCTGATGAGGAGTATAGGACTCACTTTGAGCCATCTGTTCCTTTGGACGTTGAGGAATTTGCAGCAGGACTCGGATACAAGAAAGAAGTATCGTCAGATTCAGATGTGTCAGCAGATACATTTGTAACTGCTGAACAGAATCAGGATCCTCCAGTTGTGATTGAGGATGTTGATTCTTCTGATGATGAGTCTGATGATACTGACTCAGCAAAGTCTGATGCGGTGATAAACGAAGAGGACATACCTCTTGAGAATCATATTCTGTGTGATCCTCCTACAAAACCCGCTAAGACTGTTGCAATCGAGTCCTCGTCTGCACAAGAGTCGGAGAGTGTGGATTTGCTGTACACTCTTGTTGGTGATGATAAAATTTATTCTGACAAAGATTTTCCTATTAAGAATGTTAATCAATCATTAATCAGTAAAGTCTTTGAAAATTCAACAAGTAAGTTTTTGGGAAAGACAGGATCACGTGTTACAGTAACACAGTGTCCTCCTATCCCTAAGGCTGAAGTTAGAAAACAATTTGGAAATTAGAAATTACCAACAGTGCAAAAACAGCAAAACCATACCAAGCCAAAAGAAAAATTACCAGCTCAAGGTCAAAGGAAGCCGAATCAGAAGAAGAAAAAGAATGTGAACTTTGTGAAATCCAAGGGAACGGACAAAATCGCAACATTTGAAAATCAATCTAACTTAGATTTTGTCAAAAAGGCAACAGTGATGAAAAGGAATGAACCAAGTAGTTCAAAACCTAGTACCTCGGGGTCACAAAGTTCATCATCATCGGTAAGACGATCACATGATACTTCGGGGTTTGTTGAACGAAGATCATGTTTTGAATGTGGTACAATTGGGCATATCATTCGAAATTGCCCGTATCTTCATAAGTTGAAAGCAATTGATGATGATCCCCGTGAACACAATCACCAAAAGCGATCTGTTTCTGTAAAACAAGATCCCCGACTTGTAAGAGAAAGGGAAAAGAAACAGAAACGCCAACAAGTCAAGGTGGTTGAAAAGGCACTTAAGAATGAAGTGGTTCAAAAACAAACGGTTCCAGTTAAACCAGAAAGTTCAAAATTTTCAAAAACTTCAAACAATCACGAAGTTAAACTTTCAAACAATCAAACTGGTAAATTTCAACAGACATGGAAACCTAAAATAACCACAAATTCAGGGGGACCATCACAATTTTCGAATCATCAAAGAGTAGAGGTTTTTGTCATTGATGAAAATGGAAGACCCAAGACCACAATGGCTTGGGTCCCCATCTCCAACTAATTATGTGAGTTCATGTGCAGGGTGTTCCAGGAGGAACTATCAGTAGTCATTGGATTGTTGATAGTGGGGCATCCAGGCACATGACAGGCGACATGAAGCTTCTCTACGACGTCAAATCTATTAGAGGAGGTTATGTTGCTTTTGCTGGAGATAAAGGCGGATATATTACGGGTGAAGGAATGATTTCCAACGGGGTTGTTAGCTTTGATAAGATAAACTTTGTACAACAACTTGATCACAATCTTCTTAGTGTTTCTCAAATTTGTGATAAGCAGTTCTCAGTACACTTTGATGCTAATGGATGTTATGTGCTGAAACCCGGCTTCAAAATTCCAAAGGAATGGATTCTCTTGTCGGCTCCAAGGATAAATGATTTGTATGTCCTTGATATGAGCCAAGCTATCACATCGTCTGCACAAGCAACTTGTTTCGTTTCCAAAGCCACAGAAAAAGACACAATCTCTTGGCACAGACGAATGGGTCACATTCACTTACGCAAAATGAATCATTTGGTGGCAAATGAATTGGTGAATGGTGTTCCTCTTAAAAACTTCCATCTTCAAGACGTCTGTGTTTCGTGCCAAAAAGGAAAACAAACGAAGAAGCGACACCCTACAAAGAAAATCAACACGGTGGCTGTTCCTCTTGAACGTTTGCACATGGATTTGTTCTGTCCTGTCATGCACAAAAGTATTAGGAATGATCAATATTGCCTCGTGATAACTGATGATTATTCAAGATTTTCTTGGGTGGCGTTCATGGCTCACAAGAGCGAAACCTTCGGTATTATCAAAAACTTGATCATTCAGATTGAGAATCTATATAACTTGAAGGTTAGGCGGATACGTAGCGACAATGGTACTGAATTCAAAAATCATGCCATGGCGGAGTTTTGCACTTCTAAAGGTATTCTTCACGAATTTAGTGCAGCTTATACTCCTCAACAAAATGGCGTCGCTGAACGTAAGAACCGCACATTGATCGAGACTGCTAGGACAATGTTGGTAGAGTCACAGTTACCGATTCCCTTCTGGACTGAAGCTGTGTCCTCTGCATGTTACACGTTGAACCGAGTCCTTACAGTAAAAAGGCACAACAAGACCTGCTTTGAGCTTATTAACAAACGGAAACCAGATTTGTCATATCTTGAACCGTTTGGAGCTCCATGCACAATTATCGATCCTAATGGAAAGTTTGGGGCAAGAGCAATTGATGGATACTTTCTTGGGTATTCCACCCCGAACTTAAGAGTCTGGAATCTAGAGACTAAAAGGGTCGAGGAATGGTCTGAAGTCAGAGTACAAAGGCACACTTTACCAGTCAGAAATCCTGGTCAGCCTTGGATGTTTGAGTACGATGACTTTTTCAATTCGATCAATGTTGAAGCAGTTGAAGAAAATGCTGCAGCAAGGATGTTTTTCGAGAGTGACAATGCAACAGATTCACCGTTGGTTCGTCCCATTATTGTCAATCAAGAACCATCTTCAGTGAACAACAATGCTCTCGACAATGAGGATTTTCACGATGCTACCGAATTGAACGAATCTTCAGAGGATGATGAATTTCTTGATGCAGATCAAGAAGCTCCAACAACAGCAGTTCATGGTACTTCAGAGGGTACTCCTCCAGTGGTTGTTCCTAGGACAGCTGAAGCTACTGCATCATCCTCTTCGCCAATTTCGGGTATTGAATTGGTTGTTGATCTCAATCTCAACAACCTGGGTATTAATGTTCCTGTACCAGATAATCCAGAAACAAGGATTCACAATACTCATCCTCAACAAAACATCATCGGAAATGTACAGAGTGGCGTTCAAACAAGAAACATGTTGCGAAACAACAACAATGCAGGCTTGTATACGGCGATTAGAGAATCTGGTCAACAAAATGATTGGTCCTTCGCGTGTTATGTCTCACAGGAAGAACCAAGAACTTGGAAAGAAGCTTTGAAAGACAATTCATGGGTTGAAGCGATGCAGGAAGAACTGCAACAATTCCAGAAGCTTGGTGTCTGGAAACTCGTAGAGAAACCTGCTGGTTATAAGAAGATTGGTACCCGTTGGGTGTTTAAATGCAAAAAGGATGACCGTGGAATTGTTATCCGAAACAAAGCAAGGCTAGTCGTTCAAGGTTTTCGTCAGATAGAAGGGATCGACTACAACGAAGTGTATGCACCTGTTGCACGTCTAGAAGCAATTCGGATCTTTCTGGCTTATGCCTCATTCAAAGGTTTCAAGGTATACCAGATGGACGTGAAAAGTGCATTCTTACATGGTGTGGTGGAAGAAGAGGTGTACGTCGAACAGCCTCCAGGTTTTGAAGATCCTATCCATCCCGATCGGGTTTGGTTGCTCAACAAAGCTCTCTATGGTCTTCATCAAGCACCGCGAGCTTGGTACGCAACTTTATCTAATTATCTGCTGGAGAATGGTTTTCGCAGAGGTCTTATCGACTGTACTCTCTTCATCAAAGAACAAGATGGAGATCTTCTACTGGTACAGGTATACGTTGATGATATTATATTTGGTTCTACTAATGATGTTTTGTGTAGGAATTTCGAGCGCATCATGCAGGATAAATTCGAGATGAGTGCTATGGGGGAAATGACTTTCTTTTTGGGCCTACAAGTACAACAAACCGAGTCTGGGATATTCATCCATCAGACTAAATATGTTGGTGACATCTTGAGCCGGTTCCAGATGTCTGATGCAACGCCCATCGGTACCCCATTGCCGCAAAATCACGGAATTATTCCAGACTTGAAGGGTGAAGCTGTTAGCCCCTCATACTACCGCGCGATGATCGGATCTCTTATGTACCTCACAGCATCAAGACCAGATATAATGTACCCAACGTGCCTACTTGCCAGATATCAAGTCAACCCGAAGGCCTCACATCTTGCAGCTGTAAAAAGGATTTTTCGTTATTTGAAGGGTTACCCTGACACCGGTCTATGGTACCCTAGGGATAATAACTTTGACTTGATCGCATTCAGTGATTCTGATTTTGGCGGATGCAAAATCGACGGCAAATCCACAACGGCTGGATGTCAGTTTTTGGGAAATCGCCTAGTCACATGGCAGTGCAAGAAGCAGACGTGCGTCGCTACATCAACATGCGAAGCTGAATACATTGCTGCCTCAAGTTGTTGCTCCCAAGTCCTATGGATCCAACAACAAATGCGTGATTACGGTTTTGAATTCCTAACTACTCCTATTTACGTTGATAATTCTGCTGCATTACAGATCACTAGAAATCCTGTGCAGCATTCAAAGACTAAGCACATCGAAATTAAGTATCATTTCATACGTGATTGCTTTGAGAAAAGGCTAATCGATGTTGCTTACGTCCACACCGATGACCAACGTGCCGACCTTTTTACCAAAGCATTTGACAAATCAAGATTTGACTATTTATTATTGGTAAACGGCATTAAGGTCAAACAAGAGTAATCCACATCGGAAAATCATTTTTGTAAATACCTTTGTGTTTTAAATTTGTCTTAGTTTATTGATTTTAGGGGGAGTAAATCCAATATTTGAAAATCCAAAAACATCGAAAAATTTAAAAACTCAAAAACAATAGAAAATCAAAAATGAGTTTCCTGGCGAGAAAAAGAGAAAATGATAGTACATCAGTGGTCTGTCCAAACCTCTTTAAACCTTAAATGAAAAACGATTAGCAGCTCTATATAAGATGTATCGGTAGGCTCACAATCATTTTAAGTGTGCAGGGTGATATAAACTTAAATCGACTGAAGACCAGGTGGGAACCATTCATTGGCATATGGTCTTAGTACCGAAATTTCGTTTGAGAGATTGCCGAGGTTCTGAGATATTCGGTCTTTATGCTGCTTATCATCTGGGTATCATGGTTGTATCTTTTACCGAAAAATAACGGGGACGCAAGTCTAGATCTTCCATGATACTATACATACGTGTACATATTGCATTTGACCTCAATAAGTGATCAACAATCACATGTCCAAACAAAATAAGTGATAATATATCACAAATTCTTTCCGGGTGTCAAGTTCGTCTCTCTGCTGTACGAAAGTACTGACCTGTTCACGGACTTGCTCCTGTGCCCTCATGCATCGAAAATCAAGTTCCTCATCAATAAGTGATTCTATCACATAGGGCTTGTTTTCAATCAAAATAAGTGAGAATCTCACATCATATACGGTCAAACAGATGATAATCGGTATACTCACCGGTAAGATGAACCCTCGTGCATACCTTGATACGGGAATGTGTCGTGATGTGGATGAACACCGGTCGGTAAGTATAAATCATACCTTAACGTATCCCCTCGCCATGATTACATCTGATAAGTTGAGCTTATGTGGACAACAATACCGATAATTGTTATAGGATGCTTATCTTAATTTTAACTAATTGAACAACAAGAGCGTTTTGGCATGACCGTACACTGATATGATTCTCTTACCCTCGAAACTCGCAAAAAGAATGTCTGTAAATATTTATTTAATGCTTTCATTTTTCGCATCTTTGTATATATTTATTTACTGCTTTCTGTCCTTACATTTGAAAAATTCAAAATACCAAAAAGATTTTATTTCTATTTTATTTTCGATCGTACGATGTTGGAGCTCAAGTCTTCGTTACCTGAAACCTGATTGAAAACCGAAACGACTAAATCTTCATAAACGGTCGAAATTTGCAAAGTGTTGAAAGTTGAAATTGAAATTGATAAAATACTTTAAACTTTCAAACTGTCGGACGGTGTTTGTTTAAACAATGGTCACATGTGTGTCGTTTGTTTATGTTTACTATATTCCAAGCAGTTGTTCTCATTACGCGTTTAGATTTCTTGCATGTGCAGATTCTAAAGGCAAGGAGAACATGGTCGATGACAAGCTTCGGAATGAAGACACGACGTGAAGGCACTCAAATGATGAAGATGATCGAGTTGCCGCTGACCATCATCAACACCACAAGGATCTCACTTCATAAAGATCAAGACTTTCACGAGCATAACTCAAGGGGGAGCTTATGTTAAGGGGGAGTTTGTCAACACACTTCCTACATGAAACGGGGAGTTTGTTGGTACACTTTCTGCTTTCAAGACGTGAAGACTTTGAAGATCCTCCGACATTGAAGACTTGAATAGAAGTCAAAGACTTGAAGACACGAGAACTTACAAGAATGAAGATCGAGACAAAGCTACAGCCAGACAAAGCTACAGCCAAGGGGGAGTTTGTTGGTGCACTTATGTCTGTACTTTGTCTGTATTCGGTCACGATGTAAAACGATGTCGTTGTTAGTCTTGTAAGTTTGACCAAGTCAACCATCCTCCTGGTTTGACTTGGCCAAACAGTCAACATTTTGGTTGTAATGTGTCTGTGTCGAAAGATGTGTCACGAAGGATTGCTTATCCTTCGATGATGATAAGCTCGAAAGATGTCCTTCGATGGATGGACCACGAAAGATCACATCTTTCGTGGTACATATGGATCCTTCGAGCTGTTTCTGATCGATAGATGATCCTTCGATCATCCTATCTGATCCTTCGACCAGACCTGCTGTATTGGGTATAAATACCCGTGTGTTGTGTTCATTTAGATAGACCAGACGAGTGAGACAGATAAGGAACACAGAGAACACACACACACTCTGAGAGTTTACAGAACTGATTTGTAAACATTGCTTTGTAACTGGACCTTTCATACGTTTAATACAAGTGGTGTTAATCGGTGAATATTGCGTGTCGTGTTTTTACGTGTTCTATCTCGGTTTGCTATCTCGGTTGGATTCCGCACAACCGGGTTGGTTTGTACACAAGGATTAGGCGACTAGATCCTCCCCTAGCCGGACCTACACTTAGTTTAAAACATTTTTCTAACCTTTTTATTTTTGATTAGACGTTGAGGATAAACCGGTACTAAAAGCTCTTGTGTCCTTGGACGACCTCGGTATCTTGCCAACACTATACTACGCTCACGATGGGTGCACTTGCCCATATGTGTGTTTAGTGTTAGTAAAATATCGTGTTTTATAAATTTAAAACTTTGCTAAAAATAAGTGTTAAAGGGGCTTAAAATATACACCTAATATATAACACTTCACACGCATCAAGTTTTTGGCGCCATTGCCGGGGACACAAGGATTTTAAGAAAGTTAGGAATCAACGGCCTAATCATTTTTTTTTTCTTTTTAATTTTTAGGATTTTCTTAGTTTTTCAGCTTCTGCAGAGCTCAGCACGGGCCGTGCCCGCTGAACACGCCCCCGTGCTAAATCATTGGAACTGGCAATCCTGTTTTAAGTCAGACAGTAAGCTGAACACGGGGCCGTGCTCACCCAACACGCCCCCGTGCCCAAGATTCACTTACTGAAAACAGAACCGTTAGATCCCGGCGGTTGGTAATTTCTGACATAAACATGAGTGATAGTAATTGTTTTTACTTTCGGCACTCTTATGGTACGTGGTGTCAATTATGTGGTGGCGAACATGAAGAAGTAGAATGCTACTTTCTAAATTATAGGCCCCACTACATGGACCCACCAACTTCTTATAACCTTAAGAGGGGCGAAAGTAAAAATAAGCACTATTTCTCTCTCGAATGCGCCCAACCAGATATTATAGGGGAAATGCTCCTTGACGAGTTATTTCAACTAGAAGAACTAATTCTGAATTGGTTAAAAGAGCTTAGGAAGGATTTTATTGATCCACCCCAAGACGATGACCATGAAGAACTGTTGGAACCGCATTCCAACAACCTTGTTGCTCCCAAAAATACCTTCGTACCTAGCAAAGACTTGGACGATAGTCGTCCCTTTGCCGATTGTGCCGTGAAGGACTCTCCATCGACTTCGTTCGGTGCATATTTATAATTTAAATATCCATTCACCAAATTTCCAACACTTCCTGTAATAATTCCACTTCTTGGCATACACAAAAGTCAAGAATCCAAGTGGGTTGGCTTAATTTCTTTATTTTTTTTCTTTCTTTCACAAGCCACCACAGAAACAAATTGGAAATTCTTTTATGTGAATTACAACCAAATAAACAAAGTCTCTTATTTATGTTATACTAGTTTTTTTCGACGTCGCGCGTTGCGACAAAACCGAGTAAATGATAACATAAAACAAACGTGATTTGAAAATATAGAATGTTATTTAAAAAGCCAAACCATTAGAAAAATTTAGTTTATCATCGTACCATTTTATGATACCAAATGAATACTTTATTTTGACTTTTGAGTACAACTTCGTTTTTAACAAAACTTATAACAGAATGTCAGGGAAAAAAATTAACCACAACTACGTACTTAAATTTTAGAAAAAGTTATAAACGTAAATTATTAAAGAAGTATCAAATTAATCGATACATTAATATATGTTCTAAAAAGGAAAAAAAATTATTAGAAAATGGTAAAGGAAATATATGTTTTTAAAAAAGAAAAAAAATAAAAAAATATGTCATTAAATGTAATTATAATAATAAACTATTATAATATATTAAATAATAAATAATAAAAAGCTATATATTATTATAAAAATAAAGTTACTATTCATCAACACTCGTTAACAATATATAATATATATATATATATATATATATATATATATATATATATATATATATATATATATATAATTGGGAGTCGCTCCCTAAATAATATAAAAACAAAGAACTCATCTTTACTTGAGCAGCGATCGAACGAAGGCTAATGGTAAAAGGCACGGCTTCTTGGATTAGTGATGACAATTCTTCGAATAGGAAAACCAAACCTTCTAGTGAAACGTTTTCCGTGCAATCCCACTCAGATATCAATTGTTGCCCAGAACGGTTCAAGCAATCGTATCAAACACGAACACTAGCTATTTGGGGGGGGGGGGGGGGGTGACAAACCTGCAACTTTTTCTATTCAATCAAACGAACTTTACAAACTTCTAAAGAAAAAGGACAAATTAAAACAGTAACCTAGACCCATATTTATAGCTCTACTAAACTTACTCTCCAAGATATTAAACCTTTCTTAAACCTATTACAATACAAGTTACCTAAAATAAATCAAATTTTAATAAAACATATTAAAATAAACCCTTAACTTTACTATTTACTTAAGATTAACCTTCATCTATATCTCATCCCAAACCATTACTAGAACCCCGTATTCAAAAACAACTTCACAGCAAAATTTGTAGATATTTTTTTGATAAACATGTCGTGGCAAGCGTACGTCCAGTGACGAAGTATAGAGGGGACGGGGAGTGGCGCCCGACCTCCCGAACTTTTCGCTCAGTAGTGTTATTATATATGTAGTTTTTGTATAGAAATTTTTGGGTATATACGTTTTCGACCCCCCATTTCTATAGAAATTTTTTGGTATATACGTTTTCGACCCCCCGTCATTCGGGTCAAGCTTCACCACTACGTACGTCGATGACCACTTGATGTGCGAGATCGAAGGCAATCACCTCATTGCAGCCGCTATTAATAGATAATAAACGAGTCGGTCTCGAGCTTGAGAAACTACCAACGAGCCGAGCACGAGCACTCATATGTTAATTGAGCTCAACCGGGTCGAGCTCGTCTGCACCCGTTATTATGCAGTTTACACAATTCCCACCATATTACTAATTCTGAAATGTTTAAATAATAATTAAGTTTAATCTAAAGCTTGTTTTAAAACCACTTAGGAATACGTTAAAAATGGAATTTGGATGACTTTCAACCTATTTAACCGATAGCCAACTTACCTTTGTTATTTGAAAAAAAAAACAGATTCTTTCTAGAATAATAAGTTGTACAAATCATGTGTGTTGAACGATTTGTTTTGACACAAACATGATTTACCTGTTAAATAAACACATCCATTAACAACTTCTAATAACTTGTTTGTAGAATAATAAGTTGTACAAATCATGTGTGTTAGTTTTCGATTGGTAGGGAGCCGGAGGAATATGCATCAAGAAAACGGGCCAAGTCATGATCATGGGCATTTATGATGAGCCCGTTGCTCCCGGACAATGCAACATGGTCATCGAGAGGTTGGGAGATCACCTCGTGGATCAGGGCATGTAGACCTCTTCCTCGTTATTCAATAACGTGTTGCTTTCTTCTTCCTTTAACGAATTTCAAATAGCTTTTTTTATTGATAGTTTTCTTTATGAGCATATAATTGTTGTCTTGGAGTTTTCTTCTCCGTCTTCTCATTATACGATATTTAATAAAAAAGATATCATTCCACACGAAAAAGGGCAATTACAAAGCAATGGCAGGTAGTCGGGCAACAAGTTGCGCCGCCACCCCCTTTTGAATAGAAAAACCAATTCTACTAAATACAAAGTTTGAAACCTTTAGCGACGAAGAATTACTATTAACGACTATAAAATTCAATAACTTTTTACTTCATATTCGGTCTCTCGATGTGTTCTTATGGTGATATTATTAGACTATAAAATTCCAACTTTGTAAACTATTATTAAAAAGGTATGGAGATGTGATTTGTACACTGCCTCTTTCGCCCATACGCTTATACGCCTAATGGTTTTGAACATTTTACCCTTTACTGATTTAAAGCGGTAAGAGCATCTGTCATAAAATGATATGTTATCCGGTAGTTGAGTTAGGCCGAGTGATATTTGACAAAATGTGACACTGACTCAGGGGCGGACCCCTAGAAAAAAATATTTTATGTGTAATTTTTAAGCAAAAATCTTGATCGTCCCCCTTAAAAATTTGTAATCGCGCCCCTTAAGCTTGGACCTAAAGATTTGAAACAAAAAAAAAGGAAAAAAAGTGTTCGCCAGAAAAAAATAATTTGCAGAGGTGGGTGATGGTGGTGGGTACTCTGTTTGTGCAAACGGAGAAGAAAGGGAAAAGTCAAGAAGTTGATGGTTTTGTATTATTGTGGTTTTTCACATGGACCCACTCTTTGCGTCCTATCTTACACCAAAATTAGTTGAATTAATCATTTACACTTGTATTTTAAACTTTTTCATGTATCTATATTTTGTTTACAATTTTTCATTTTAATTTAACTTAATAATTGTGTATGAGGTTTGCTTTTATTTTTATTTTGTTAAATTATTTTATATTTGGCTTAGTTGATTTGTTTATAGTTTATTTGATTAAGTTTAATTATTTATATAATTATTTGTTATAACTTTTGTTGTCATTATCATAATAAACATGTTTTAAAAGTTATAACCAAACGTTGGTGTTTCATACAAGAAAGTTTAATATACAAATGAGATTCTTGTTTCCCATAATTAAACCAATAAATTATTATTTGTTTAGCATTTGAGAGGATTGAAAGTAAGGTGAAAATACATAAAGGAACATTTTTACAAGTTCTAAAATGATTCAAGATATGTTACCTTATTAGTTTTAATTTTAATTACCAACTAAGATATTGAATTGTATTGTATAGGTTTTTTTACTATTAACTTATTGAGTAGTTAACATGGATTAGAAACATTGTATATTTGAAGACTTATGAGTTATGAGTTATAAGTTATAATTGAGTCCAATCACCGATGATTATGTGAAATCCATATTAAATACTTAAATTTAAAGTGAATATGCGATATTGAGATATGCTATTGACTTGAATGAGAATCATGGTAAGAATTTATGTTTCCGATCCGACCCGAACAGAAAAAATATTATATATAAATACACAGAATACCTTTAGAAAATTTCCGCACCCCATGAAAAAAAAATTCTAGGTCCGCCACTGGACACTGTCTATATCCCACATGTATAAAGTTTTTGTGCCATGTACGATTTGGAGATAAAACTCAAACGCCATCTTGCAAAGATCTCATATTCGAATATAGTATCTATTGATTTTCTACTTTAACCTCTTTCTATGTCTAGCCTAAGTTGTGTTTTACCTTATCTCAGTGGTTAACAAAGTATTTATGAGGTCCTTTGAGTTTTGTTTGATTCTCATGTTTAAAAAAAAGAAAAAAAAAAAGGCAATGAGCTGAGTTCAAGCATATGTGAATATCACCAAACATTTTATTGAGCTTTTTTAGAAGATATATGATAAGTACATGGCTGCCAATGAGTCGGGCTTATTCGAGCTAGAATTTAACGTAAGCCAGTTTAAGTCATGTCGAGTTTGGCTTAGTTGAGATTTTTTATCAACTTGTTAAAGGTATTTAGTTCTCGTGTCTAATATAAGACAATAATTAGTTCCATTTCTTTTCGACCCTAGTCATCTTGTTTTGGAATTCCATTAAATGGTCCAATACGTGAAAAAGAACTCTACTAAACTAAGTGACACTTAACGTAAGTACTAACAAATAAAACGATAGAAGGCAATGTCGGCTAATAGACTTGGAAAATATCAATTATAAGTAACGCTTACCACTAGTTTGTTTTCGTACGCCCCACTCGAATGAACCAAGTAGCTACAAATCTTACGGATGACCCTAACTTTGTGGCCTATATGGTTTGAACTTGAGTCTCGTCTCGGCTATCCCTTAAATGTTAGAAATGGATCATTATAACATACAGTGGCGGATCCAGGAATTTTTTTCAGTGGGTTCAATTTTTAAGATACTCTAATATAATAGGACCGAATGTAAAAAAAATTGGGCCGATCCGACGGTTCGTGTAACACCCCGTCCCGGAAGGGCCGGCGTGTCACTATAACAGTAGTCAGATCAAAAACATAATTCCATTTATACTTAAATGTATTACACAGCTTTACAACTTAATGAAGGATATCTAATCCATTACAATTATTTCTACCGTCTTTTCTAAACACTCGAGCACTCTTCCATATTCCGTCCCAGCTTGTCTTGATAACCTGACGTAAAGAAGAAAACAACAACAACAAAAAACGTACGTCTGAGCAAAATTTCGAAAGTTTTGCCCAGTGTGCGGATAGAGGAAATCAAAAACTTATTTTATTTTGATAACCGGATGGAACTTGACGATGCAAATAACTTAATTTCATAATTATATCTTACGGATGTACCCATGAGCAAACTGAAAACGTGACAATACACAGGTAGCTACTCCTGCATACTTATCACACGAAATGGCAAGTTGGCATACCTGTTATCCATTTCCTGAAAACTTAAATTCTAGGATCCGATCCATACGCCTCCTAATATATGTACCACACTTGTACTTTAAGAGACGCCGTGAACTAATCTCTCCGTCACGGATGGAGCACATGAGGTTGATGCCACAACAACATGCTCGTGGGACACTCCACGAGAAGCGATACTCAGGGTATCAGAGTACAAATGGTCTTATTCACATAACTTATAAAACTTATTTTCAGAACAGAACGGAACATATATTGGAACATGCGATAATGAGTACAACTTAATAGAAAACTATCGCATAATAGGAAAACTTAATCAAATTGATTAGAATCAGAATCGAACGGACTGTCAAAGGAATCTATAATCAAAGATGTGAGGAGTTTTATAATCAAAGAGTGGAACCAGTCACCAAGGTATGGATATCACTCCTATCTTGACAATTTCGTCCCCAAAATGTGGTTTATTAAACGAACAAGATAAAACCTTGATTCGTTAATAAGGAACCACTAGAGTAGGATATGAAACTCGTATAAAATAAATCATTTTCTAACTAACTGACGTAAAACAAAACCCTTTTCAAAACGTTTGTAACTTTCAACACATGTTTCATAACTTAATCTTAATACGGAATCTATAACTTATTTCATAACTTAGTCTTAATACGGAATCTATAACTTATTTCATAACTTAATCTTAATACGGAATCTATAACTTATTTCATAACTAAATCTTAATACGGAATCTATAACTTATTTCATAACTTAATCTTAATACGGAATCTATAACTTATTTCATAACTTAATCTTAATACGGAATTTATAACTTATTTCATAACTTAATCTTAATACGGAATCTATAACTTATTTCATAACTTAATCTTAATATGGAATCTATAACTTTATTTCATAACTTAATCTTAATACGGAATCTATAACTTATAACTTAATCTTAATATGGAATCTATAATCAGGAATGATATACTTGTATCAAAACGATCTAAATTGAAAGAAAGGATTCTATCCGTACCCAACGGACATAAATCGATAGAAAGGATTCTTATAAAAATGACATAAATCGAACAAAAGGAATCTACCCGTACGGAATTTATAACTTACTTAATCTTAATAGGAAATTTAAAATCAGAATTGACAGAAATCGAAAGAATGGAATCTATCCGTACGATATATCAGAATTGACAGAAATCGAAAGAAAGGAATCTATCCGTACTAAACTTATAACTTATAACTTAGATCTTAATACGGACTTTAAAATCAGAAATCTTATACTTAAATTCAAATGACGTAAATCGAAGGAAAAGAATCTATTCGTACCTAACGGACATAAATTGAAAGGATTCTATACGTACGGAACTTATAACTTATTTCTTAACTAAATCTTAATACGGAATTTAAAATCAAGAATGATATGACGCAAATCGAAAGAAAGGAGTCTATCCGTACTGAACTTATAACTTATAACTTAAATCTTAATACGGACTTTAAAATCAGAAATGTCCAAACGAAAGGAATCTATCCGTATCCAACTGACATAAATCAAAAGAAATGAACCTATCCGTACTGAACTTATAACTTATACCTTAAATCTTAATACGGAATTTAAAATCAGAATTGACCGAAATCGAAAGAATTGAATCTATCCGTACCTTAAAATTTTCCAAATGATGCTACCTTGTTTCCAATTGTAGATTCATACGGACAGAGTTTAGCTTACTGATTATTCTCTTAACCTAATTTGCACACAAACTAGGTAATTAACTAATACAGCTTTTACGATAACTCACGAGATTAAACCTTCACAACAAATGACAAAGTGCGATACTTAAACATCCAGCGGATTCACAACGAATGACAGAGTATAGTCCGAATTCGAACAGCACTCAAACATCCCGTCGAAATCACGACGAATGACAAAGTATAAGCCCAATTTGAGCAGCACTTAAACATCTATCGGATAGTTCAAATCGATCGGACAATGAATCGTATCAGCGATTGAGTTAATACCCTGTTCTGCAGCACCCCGCTATACCTAATTTGTGTTCTGTGTGTGTTAATTGTGATAATCAGACGATAATTCGGTGCCTAGAGCGAATTTCTTCGTCAACTGAACACCAGAATTCGAATGCCAATGTCCTCTATTTATAGGTGAAATTTGGTCACCCATACGCATCGTATGCCTAACATCCCCTACGCATCGTATGCTAAGCATACGCACCGTATGCCATATTCCTCTACGCATCGTATGGCTTTTAAATAGCCTGCGCATCGTAGGCCATACTTTGATACGCATCGTAGGGCTTGAAAAATAGGCCTATAGACTAGCCACGACTGGGACTAGCCTTAATGAGTCAGTACTTTCATATTTCAGTTATTTGACAACGAATTTTTAGGATAATTATCAAGTGGGAAATACCCCCCCTAAGTTTTAGGGGCCCTAAATCCTGATTCTGAAAATTCTGAAAATCTTAGGGTTTGTACAGAATCACTTGGGTGTCTCAATTAGGGTTTCCTATTGGACTATAAATCATAAGGGTTGTTTCCATTTTTGTTTTAAAATTTTCGGGTGTTACAGTTCGGGTCGGGTAAAATTCATCACATAATAAAAATACGATACAATAATAAAAAAACATGGTCATTAAAAATAAAATAAACATGTAATACAAATACGACCGTTCTTACAAATTAAAAATATATTACCTATAATTGTTCCCTACGGGTTTTCATCTTTTGAAAACGTTGCATAACATCTTCGACCGAAACTTGTTGAAAGAACTCCTTTTCGATGTAACAAATGCAATTCAAGTTTCAACAAATTAACATCACTAATTGTATAATTCATAATATTCACATATTATTCAAATTCAACAGATGACAATTTTCACATAATCATTAACACTGAAACTTGAAATTGGCTGAATATTTGAAGTTCAACATATGCACAATTAACATCACATATTATTGGCTGGATTTAATCATAACATAACATATTAACACATATTATTCAAGTTCAACAGATGACAAATTAACATCACTAATTGTCTAATTCATAACATATTATTCAAGTTCAACAGATGCACAATTTTCATATAATCATAACATATAACAACACATTACACATATTCATTGAAAATAATGAAAGAAACTAAAGAAATTGTAAGTTTACCTTTCATTCCTTCAAGAAGGTATACCACTGAAACTTGAAATTGGCTGGATATTTGAAGGAATCAAAATGAATGTGAGCCTGTGGATTGTGAAATCGAAGTGTTCTTGATTTAATTAGGGATTAGTTTGGTTACTGAATGAGAGATTTTGGTAAGGTGTTGAAGGGGTTTTGTTAAGTGAAAGAATAGGTCTGATGATGTGTGTGTTCTTTGATAATGGGTGTACTGGGGTTGGGTGCCGCTTTGTCTAATGATAAAACCCTAGATGGATTTTAGATTAAAAAAAAAGGGGGGCAGAATAATACTCAAGATGGGAATCGAACCGCAGACCTAGAATTACAAATACAACGCCTCAACCACCTAGCCATCCATCAAATTTATGAATGGGTTCATCTCAAAAAAAATTTATGGGTTCATTAGGATTTTTCTATTAAAAATAACACTAATAATTTGAAACCGAGTGGGTTCGGGCAAACCCGTATGGATCAATGTAGATCCGCCCCTGATAACATACTAATAAATTTTTAGCAGATATGACCATTATTTTGAAACAACTTTAAACATGATCATCTTTCTTGCTTTCTTTTTCATAGTGAAACGTCTTTAGAAAATCAAGAAGATGCTTGTTTCCTTGGAATTTGTTGAAATTAACGGAACTAACTCGAGTTATATTTCTTACCTGATTGATTTATGGTATTTTGTTAGAACTGAAATAGCTAATCCTTCAATATCAGTCGGTTTAGACTTCCACTTAGTTTCTGCCAGGCTTAATCATTGAAATTAGAATAAATTCACCCAAATTCCTTTACCACAATTATTTTATTTACAATATATCATTTGGCTTGAAACTTTATTTTTCATGTAACAAAAAAAAAATACAGTTTTACTTAATGATTGGGGTTGAGATTGTTTGAATCAACTTTTAGATAAGAGTAAAATGCCCGGATAATCCTTGTGGTTTGACATAATTTTATCTTTAGTCCTCAACTTTTAAAAATTACACTCTTGGTCTCTGTGGTTTGTTTGGTTGTTACTCGGATAGTCCCCTGACTGGATGGAGGTTAGTTAATCTAGTTAAGTCCATGTGAAATGTCAAACCACAAGGACTATCCGTGCATTCCATTGTAATGTTGTATAATCAAACATGTATATCACCACACTTCTGTTTTTCTCAAACCCCAAACAACAGAGAGAGAAGCATGTTTGAGAGAGAGAGAGAGTGAAATGGACAACACTCACGGCGACGGAGCCATGGTGGAAAGGCAGAACCACACCAAAAACACTCAACCAACTAAGACAAAAAAAAAACAACACGAATTCAGTACACCCAACACCAAAATTATTTCACAACCACCACCGCCGACCTAAACCCCAAGAAGCTCGGGAAATCCATCATAGCTTCAAACAATTCATAGTGTTGAAAAGGATACAAAAAGGTAAAAACGTAAGCGATTAGGGTATGGTTTACCCCATCATCATCACCACCTTTTTTGTTAATTTCAGATGAAATTTAGATCATAAATTCTTGAAACTAATAGAACCATTCAAACGGAAGCAAGTCAACTAGTTTGGTCGGTTTGAAAACTTATACGGTTTGATTCACAGAGTTTGGAACTTGGAACCGACAGTGTAAACTTAACCAGTCGTTTAACATTTTTTATTATTTGTTTTTTCAAGAATATAATATCATGTATATACAATATATTAAATTACGGTACCATTATTCTTTTTATGGTTTGCTTGACGTTTCTACAGGTGTTTGTGTTGTGACGAATAGAATCGATTCCAACCAAATAATGTCAATGTTGGTATGAGTATTATTCGAATCAGTACCGATATTTATTTTTATGATTTTCGATTAATGTAAAACACATGTCGATATTATGTTGGTAATATCTCTTTCAGTTACTATACCAAGTGTCGGTATGATATCGTTATTGTAAGGAACCGAACCAATACCAATTGAATTTTCACTGTAATGCGAGAGAAATCCTACTAATACTTCTAGCATATGTCATTATATAGCTACTTAAAAGGCTATGCTAATATACATATTTAGTCCCTTTACTTTTATTCCTTTTAGTATTTCGTCATTAGTGTTCTTTTCTCACTAACGTGATGAACCAAATCAACTCTGACCGAACAATATTATTTCCGGTATCGATATTATCATAACCAATATTTTGTTTGTTTTTAATATTTCGTCTTTTAGTGTTTTTTATGTGTATGTTAGATGTTTCATGTTCTTCTCTTGTGGATTACCTTATCTTTTCCAACTATTGTACTGTACTGATAATAAAACTTCTGCTGCAACGTATAGGTGCCGTCCAAAAAAGAGTAAAATGCCAAAATGGTCCCTAAGTTTAGATCACTTTTGACACTTTAATCCAAAAATGAAACATTTTGTATTTGGGTCCCTGATGCTTCAATTTTGATGCTATTTTCATCCAAATGGCAAACGAGGTTGGAATTTTCTGTTAAACTCTATCTTTTTTGCCATCTTCCTCATTTTAATTAACTGTTATTCATACTTAACATGACGAATATGCCCTTCATTTAAATGTGGAAGACGACAAAAAAAAATGAAGTTTAACAGAAAATTCTAACCTGATTTACCATTTGAATGCAAAAATGACATCAAAATTAAAACCTCATGGGCCCAAATACAAAAGTTTTTATTTTTTTTAACTAAAGTAGCAAAAGTGACGACTATTTTGACATTTTACTAAAAAAACTAAGAACTACTGGTTGTCCTTAATGTATATGTATTAATTAACAAATTAACAAACTATAAATAAACAACATTTGTATGCATATAGGTGTGTACGTTATGCTTAGGGTGGTTTTCAAAAAAAAAAATTGATGTTTCATTTTGAACCCAAAGCTATTTTTTTTACTTATAACACAAAAAGTTTTCATCTCTTGCAATTCAACCTACAACTTTTGTACTTTCAACTTTGGTCCCACACTTTTCATATTTCGCTGATTTTTCGTTTTAAATTTTGCGAGTTAACACGGCATAACGTGTGTGTGGTTCAACGTTTTAACATTTCGTTTTACCCTTCGTACCAGATTTTGCGAGTTAACATGGCTCAACGTGCGTGTGTTGATCAACGTTTTTACGTCGTCTATCTTTTCCCTGTTTGACAAGTTCGTGACAACGTGCGGGGTCCTAAATCGACTTAATGTCACACCCCGATATTTCCACGTATTACCGGTGGGCCCGGTGGGGAGTATCGTGACGTAGTTGATATCATCATAGTCAAACAACACAATATATAAATGCACAGCGGAAGCAAAAGATAAATATATTACAATCCGAATATAAAGTAATATCAAAGTATTACAACGGAAAGTAAAGGATCCACAGGCGGATCAAATAAAAGGAAACTGTTCAACGGACTTTAGGCATCTAGAACTTGCAAGATTCCCTATTAATGCCCTGAGCTCCCAGCCAATTCCGTACAGTACCTGTCACTTAATCTTTTTGGAAAATACGTCAGTTTACACTGGTAAATACAATTAACCGACTCATTCGAAAACATTTATAAAAATTGATTTGAATGCACAAGGCACAACATATCTTTTATAACTTGGGACAATTATGTAAATAATCTTGTATACAGATTTACATGTTCGTTATACGTTCAGGGCCCGATGTAGAAACCGAGTCAAGATTAACAGACACGCCACAAGTATAGGCCCACAAGAGAGTGAGATACTGTTTCCCTTAGGCACTGTCAGGTGTATGCCTACACCCCGTGCATAAGACGTGGCCATTTTATAATATAATGATGTCAAGGATATCCGGGACATGGTCATTAACCCCTAAAGGCTTTTATTTCAATCAATACAGATTAAAGCGGGTTACTTCAATAATTTAATCACAATACGACTAACATTCAATACCCGACCAAGCGGTATTATTATAATACCGTATCCCAAGCCCGTATAGGGAAAATAAGTTAAGAGTATTTACCTGAGCTAGCAACGCAATTTATACTCAGGCGTATATTCTAATCAGCAAGCACAAGTACTTCTACTGGGGCTCTTAATCTGGAACGAAGGTTTTATTAACCTATTAGATTCCTAACGGGTCTTATTTAAGTCGTAACTTAGACCGGTTAGTTTTAAAGAAAGATACGGTTCGTACGCACGATTAAGCGAAGACCGGAATAGAATGTGATTTAGACCCAACAAGTTTGAAGACTTGTGTAATATGGGTAATCTAAACACCTTCTGGATTTTGAGATAAAAATGATAAGGTTTGACCCGTTTCGGCTAATTTATGCAAACTAGTTACATAAACCGAACCGAACGCGCAAGAGGTGTAACGGGTAACCATATGGGTCCTATACAGGTATCCTAAGTTAATATGCCTTAAACATGTTGTGATATCAGTAGGATACCTTCCATTATGCCCAAAACGAGTTTAATCTCAATATAAGCCCCGTAGGGGTATTTTGGTCATTTAAAAGATTATAAAAGAGATTAATTTTAATTCTGAGACTCGGGTCTGAAACAATCAGTAAAACAACTTAATTTAATAGGTTATATCAGTTGGTGATAAGTCTTATATGCCAAAATGGTTTTAAACCCATACTAGGTGTTTAATACTGTCACGACCCCCGACCCACCCTGGACGGAATCGGGAGTCGCGAACAGCCCAGTGGTACCGGTGATTATTTTGAAAACGTTGCAGCGGAAATTTCATCAGGACCGTGAGTTAGGAAAAATATCAGAGTTTAGAAAACACCGGATTTTATTTAATAAATGGGATAAACCCATGTTTTATAATGGTAGCTTTAATAAAGATAATTTTTATTACATAAAACAATATTTCTTATTTTGATTTAATTAATAAATAAGCCACTTCTTGATGCCTTTCAGTGCCGTATCCATCTCTTATTCCAATCTACTGTAATTACCTGAAACGCGTTTTAAAAAGGTTTTGTCAGCGGGAAATACTGAGTGAATCATTCTATTTACTAAAATGACACATTTGTTATAATTTACAGTATTAAGAGCGATTACAATGTTTCTGATATCAAACCAATTACCCACAGTATTTGTCACTCGAATCTTTACGGTGACTGTGGTCATATCACCATTGGCTGCCCCAATGAATGACGAATATCACTAAATTTAGGTTCGCCCACCTAAAGTGATAAAACTGTAATACTGTGCACAATACCCCACATACCGGCTGTAATTTGGTGATTACATAAACTTAATCACTGTAATTATAATTTTGAAAATAATTTGGAGTATTGTAAAATAATTGATAAAAAGAGAATGACTCACAAATAATCATGCAGATTCATACAGACAGAATTTAGTCTACAGATAAGCCTTGATATATTGCAGATTTATACAGGCAGGGCTTAGTCTATTGATTTTGCCTTGTAACCTAGTGCATACGAAATAGGTAGGTAACTTAATACAATAATTACGATAACTCACGAGATCAAATTCTCACAATGAACGACAAAGTGCAATACTTCATCCATCGAATTAACGATGATCCGTCAAATTAATGACGAACGACAAAGTATAATACTTCATCCATCGAATTAACGATGATCCGTCAAATTAATGACGAACGATAAAGTATAACCCTAGTGTGGGCGGCACTTAAACATCCATTGGATATATTGATCGGTCGGAAAATGAATCGTAATAGCAATTAAGTTAATACCCTGTATCGTAGCAGCACCCCCCTACTAATTAGTGTTTTTGAGAGTAAACAGAGCATAACTCGGCGCACAAAGTGAATTTGAGCGTCGTTCTGAAGCCAGAATTCAAGTCCCAAACTCCTGTATTTATAGCCGAATTTTGTCCCTTAGGCGGCCCGCGTGAGGTTTAAGCTAACTTGAGGCGGCCCGCGAGAGAACTTATTTTATGTATAGGGTTGCCACGTGTGGGACTAGGCCAGCTGAGTCAACGGTTTCTGAAAATTCAACTTGGACAGCACGTAATTTGGATAATCGTTAACTAGGATTTACCCCCCCCCCCTGAGTTTTAGGGGCCCTAATCCTGATTCTGAAAATTATGAAAATTTTAAGGTTTGTTCAGAATCACTTAGGTGTCTCAATTAGGGTTTTCTTTTTGACTAATTAATTTAATAATTATGACTTTTGATGAGAGTCGTTATATTCTCCCCAACTTAATAAAAATCTCGTCCTCGAGATTTTATTGGAATAAGTAGGAATACTTTTTCTTCATCTTAGATTCCAGCTTTCAAGTGTATTTGGATTATTATATTTCTTTTGGAATTATGTCACATTTTAGTTAATAAAAATAATATTAGGGTAGATGACATAGAATTTAAAATATCAAATTTTGTGAATATGAGTTGTACCATAAGTAGGATTCAATGGTTCAACTGAATTAGTTCAAGAAATCGATGACCAACGAATGAGATGAAATGATATAATTTCCAAGATAACTAGGTTCAAGCCAAAGAATATATGATCAAATGAATGGAGAGGACTTTTAAAATCAATGAAATTCTTTGTAAAAAGGAAGATTACTTTGATTAGCAACTGAAGAAGATTTAGAATTGACAGATTTCAAATGAAATAAAAGCATGAAAAATGATTTGTCAAATATTTATGATATGAGAAAATCAAAGTGTTGAGATGAGTGAATTGTAATGATATACCAAAAGACAATATAGTTAGTGTATCATTAATTAAAGTTCCAAGTTGTTTTAATTGTGAAACAATGTGATAGTATACTTTTAGTAACTATATTTTCCATACTATATACTAGAGATTGAAATATAATAAGAACAAGTTGTATTGACCTTACCAATATTATTTGTATCCCTGTCTGAACCGTATCTTATATATCAAATATAAATACTATGTAATATATTATTGGTTACATATTTTTACTATATGTAAATAGTTACTTCTTTTAAATAAATACTATTTTAGTATTTTACCATACTTTGTAAAATAACTATGTAATATATATTACAAAATACCGTAATTTATGTTACAAAATATCATTTTGTAAAAGAAATCACTATTTATAATGAAAATTGTAAATAAAGGTGTAAAAATATTTATTGTGTAAAATATTTGGTAAATATATACCATTTAATGGGTCGATTCTATTTGATTACTTATTTCCATTTTGAAACCATATAACGTTGTGAATGTAAATGTTGTAAATAAGTGAAAATGGAAATTATTCTTATATATTATAATGTTCTCCTAACCCAACGTAGTTAATGACTACCATATTATTCTTATATGGTTACTTTCTTACCATAGGGTTACAGTACATAGTTATCACAAAACATGTGATAGATAATTTATTTACATAATTTTATTTGTCCTTTGTTTTATGAAAATATGTCTTTTCCAAGGTATATGTATTTTCATATATAATTAAAATTTATTAAATAAGTATGATGACTAAATTTATATATATTACTAGTCATTATCATGGTGGATATTGGTTAGTGCTCCCTTATTTAAGCATAGGTGATCAGTCCATGCCTAATTAAGGCTAGGCTATCCAATACCTACCCTTGATAATAATCCTAGTAAAAATAATACCAACACTATTATTATTAATATTTTCTTAATAATAAAACTGATATTAGTAATACATAACTAAACATACACTTAAATGGAAAAATTTCTAATAAAATGGTGAAACTGGCCGTCCCCAGGATCGAACCCGGGTCTAGGCCACACCCTTTCGCGCGCCTAACCAACCGAGCTAGGTGCCTAGTTTATGAAATTTCCATTTTGGTTAAATATAAGCACATGTACAATAAATTATGTATTTCTTATTATAAGTCACCTACTTATATTGACTAAGTATTTACTTATTCTCCTTATGGTGACTAATAAGAATATAGTAATACTATTAGGTAATCACTTATGTAAGTTTCCATATATAAAATAAATTTTATATAATGTTTTTCGATTGAAGATGTTAAAGTAATAATTTATCACGAAAGGCTAGATTGATGTTGTAAAAATCATTTAAGAGATATATTAAAATATGACAAGAATTTGTGTATCATTATCTTATCACATGATTTGTGTTAAGATAACTTTTATAAATATCCGTATATGATATATATAAATGAGATTAGTGCAAGCTTTAAATTTTATGAAAACGTTAGTACAAGGTGATCGTGATCAAAGAAATGATTTAGTGAAGTCGAAGACCAAATAAGCATTTTATAGTTCTAGAGAATTGAAGTGTTTGTTGGAGAATATGATAGCTTTAAATCCATTATATGGGAATTTGAAATGAATATGAGCAAGTTCAAGCAATTGAACTTGGTTTAATCACAACGTGTTCATGTATTAATAAGAAAGTTCGGACATGGTTACAGCAAAATCATGTATGCCAAAGAAAATTGAGTTTCTCAAGAAATTTATTGATTTGATATAAAAGGGTCATCGTTTTGCCTTACTGCGGTATATAGTGCCAAAAATCAAGTATAGCGAAATGATCTTTGAGTTTGGATAAAACAACAAATTAGAATGAAACCCTTCAGTGGAAATTCAGAAATTAAACGAACCACATGCACGACAAATGGTGCATGTGTAACATGTGGATTTACCAAGAAATGAAATGAATCAATATCCGCTACTAGGAAATAAATCCTCCTGGTATGATGACCGTTGCGAAAGTCAACTTATTATATGTAGAAGTCAGAATTTTCAACAAAAGAATTATAAGAACTTTTATCTGGAATTTCGAGTGATAATCGTTGTTAAGTGACATTATCAGGAAATGTCGAATAAAATGAAATAGGGAATTTGCAAAAGTATATGACTCATTTTTCAGTGCTAATACCTATGACTCCGATTAGACTGTACACTGATGGTTGTGAAATCTCGTTCTAGCGTACCTTAGAGATATTCATTTTGTAGGATCATGTGGCAAAGTGCCTCTTTTTGATTAATAGTTCTTCTTACTGACGGAATTTTAACATTGGTGTCATCGTGCCCAATTTATATTTTCAAAAGGTCTTGCCTCGAAAGTTGTGTGTAATATACTTCAACTTCTGTGGATTTATAATTAAATTTTCATGTGTTTTCTTGTACTTTCTTACTTGCGTTACTAGTTTATGGTAATGCGTTAGAAATTCTTTGCACTTTCGATAGTATTTCAACTTAATGGATTTCCTTTGTTTATTTTATTACATGAGCTATGAGACAGATGATTAAACGAAATAATGTTTGATATTGGAAAAGAGATTCCTGAATAAGAATTCTAGACACAGATACTGGTGCTTTATTCTTAATTGACTTCTGGAATTTCTTATAGATATACATATCTATATAATCATATATTTCACATGCTGAAATAAACATACCATCTATCAGGTCAATGTTTTTAACAAATTCATATTTCCAAAAAAAAAATCAGTCAGATATCAGATCATGATACTATTTAGGGAAATCTTGTCACTTGCTGACATATTATATACCTTCTTACCCGGTTCTTGCCGGAGAGGTAATTTCAGTATATCCGGACAAACTGGAGAGTCTGCTACATCATACCCAGTCTTGCCGGAGAAAATTTTCCATTTCCCATAATTAGTATCTTTTCAAAAAGTGTCTATCTTATTAGGGCTTTTATTCAGAATTAAGGAAATTTGTATTTCCATAACATATCTTATTATTATATTGATCACTAAATGATTCCTGTGATAGTGTCAATTTGATCATTCTTTCAACTAGTAATTCTAATCATAACACTGTTGATCATTCTCTCAACTAGTGATTCTGGACTTAGTTGTCCCGTGATATTACTTTATCAAATATATTACTTATGGTACATCAAAATCTATCATATTTATTTACACAAATACTTAGCTTATCGTGAAGCTAATACTAAGGCATCTTTTCTTAAGTTCAAGTCTAAATGCTACCAGTTAACAGCAATTTCCTAACTCTTTTATATAAATTTAGGTATTATTATTACAACACCTAAAGGCGTAAAGTAGTGGCTCTTTGAGTTGGCTCTGATACCACCTTCTGTCACGACCCCCGACCCACCCTGGACGGAATCGGGAGTCGCGAACAGCCCAGTGGTACCGGTGATTATTTTGAAAACGTTGCAGCGGAAATTTCATCAGGACCGTGAGTTAGGAAAAATATCAGAGTTTAGAAAACACCGGATTTTATTTAATAAATGGGATAAACCCATGTTTTATAATGGTAGCTTTAATAAAGATAATTTTTATTACATAAAACAATATTTCTTATTTTGATTTAATTAATAAATAAGCCACTTCTTGATGCCTTTCAGTGCCGTATCCATCTCTTATTCCAATCTACTGTAATTACCTGAAACGCGTTTTAAAAAGGTTTTGTCAGCGGGAAATACTGAGTGAATCATTCTATTTACTAAAATGACACATTTGTTATAATTTACAGTATTAAGAGCGATTACAATGTTTCTGATATCAAACCAATTACCCACACTATTTGTCACTCAAATCTTTACGGTGACTGTGGTCATATCACCATTGGCTGCCCCAATGAATGACGAATATCACTAAATTTAGGTTCGCCCACCTAAAGTGATAAAACTGTAATACTGTGCACAATACCCCACATACCGGCTGTAATTTGGTGATTACATAAACTTAATCACTGTAATTATAATTTTGAAAATAATTTGGAGTATTGTAAATGTCACGGCCCCCGACCCGGTTTGACCCGTTTCAGGAGCCGCGGGACAGAAATACTGCGGTATTGATTTAATTGAGTTTAACAGCGGAAACAGGATCGTTTAAAGCTAAAAAAATTTTCCCGATTATTTTATTTCACAATTCGGGATAAAACCCCGATAATTTACAATATTATGTTTTTACTATAAAAGCGTGATATTACAAAATTTATTTCTTTATTTTATACTGAGCCACTATCTTAAGCTTGAAATGCTCCCCATCACTTTTCCTGAATTACAACAGATCACCTGAAACATGTTTGAAAAAGGTTTTGTCAGCGGGAAATACTGAGTGAATCATTCGATTTACTAAAATGACACATTTGTTATAATTTACAGTATTAAGAGCGATTACAATGTTTCTATTATCAAACCAACTACCCACGGTACTTGTCACTCGACCGAATCTGTGACTATGGTCATATCCCCCATTGGCTGCCCCAATGGTGACGATTATCAAGTAATGTATACAAAACCCCACATACCGGCTGTAACTTGGTGATTACAAAGACTTAATCCCCGTAATTATAACTTTGAAATAAAACATGATTTTGTAAATAGATTTGATAAAAAGAGAGAATGACTCACATTGCTGATTTAGTACGGACAGAGTCTAATTTATGAATTAGCCTTGTTAACCTAATTTAAATAACAATGCACACAAAACTGGGTTAGTAATCAATCCAGCAATTACGATAATTCACGAGATCAAATTCTCACAATGAATGACAAAATGCAATACTTCATCCATCGAATTAACGATGATCCGTTGAATTAACAACGAACGACAAAGTATAATACTTTACCCATCGAATTAACGATGATCCGTCAAATTAATGACGAACGATAAAGTATAACCCTAATGTGGGCGGCACTTAAATATTCATTGGATATCTTGATCGTCGGATAAATGAATCGTAGCAGCGATTGTGCTAATACCCTGTTTTGTAGCAGAATTTCGATACCCGGGGGTGTAATTTTGGAATAACAGTTCGTAACTCAGTGTATTTGTGAGAATTATTTCGACGTAATATGTTCAGATTTCGAATGCCAATGTCTGCTATTTATAGGTGAAATTTGGTTAACCATACGCATCGTAGGCCAAACATCCCCTACGCATCGTATGGTCTCTCAAACTGGCTGCGCATCGTAGGCCAAACATACCATACGCATCGTATGGGTAAAAAAATAGGCCTATAGACTAGCCACGACTGGGACTAGCTTTGCTGAGTTGCCACTTTCATTTTTCAGTTACTTGACAACGAATTTAAGTGGATAATTATCCACTAGGGTTTACCCCCCCTGAGTTTTAGGGGCCCTAATCCTGATTCTGAAAATTATGAAAATTTTAGGGTTTGTTCAGAATCACTCAGGTGTCTCAATTAGGGTTTCCTTTTGGACTAATTAATTTAATAATTAGGACTTTTGATGAGAGTTGTTACATTCTCCCCACCTTAAGAAAAATCTCGTCCTCGAGATTTACTGGAATAAGTGTGGATACTTTTTCTTCATTTCTGATTCCAGTTCCCAAGTGTATTCAGCTCCCCTCTTTGATTCCCACTTTACTTTGACCAAAACCAGTCGTTTGTGTTTGAGAAACTTGATCTTTCGATCTTCAATTTGAAGAGGTTTCTCAACAAATTTCAACTTTTCGTTTACTTCTATATCTCGAAAAGGTACTACCAGTGATTCATCTGATAAGCATTTCTTGAGATTGGATACATGAAATACATTATGTACTCCAGATAATTCTTCTGGTAATTGTAAACGATAAGCTACTGGTCCTATACGTTGGATCACTGAAAATGGTCCTACGTACCTTGGACTTAGCTTTCCTTTCTTTCCAAATCTGACTACTCCTTTCCAAGGAGAAACTTTCAACAGTACTCTGTCTCCAACTTGGAATTCTAACGGCTTGCATCTATTGTCTGCATAACTCTTCTGACGATCTCGAGCCGTCTTCAATCTTTCCTTGATTTGAGTAATCTTATCAGTTGTTTCTTGTACTATTTCAGGTCCTGATAATTGACTTTCTCCTATTTCTGCCCAACAAACGGGAGTTCTGCACTTTCTTCCATACAATGCCTCGAATGGAGCAGTTTCAATGCTTGAGTGATAACTATTGTTATAGGAGAATTCAATCAATGGTAAGTGATCATCCCAACTTCCACCAAAGTCTATTACACATGCTCGGAGCATGTCTTCTAGAGTTTGGATCGTCCTTTCACTTTGTCCGTCTGTTTGTGGATGATATGCAGTGCTCAGGTTTAGTCGAGTTCCCATAGCTTGCTGGAAACTTTTCCAGAAATGGGAAGTGAATCGACTATCTCTATCCGAAACAATGGAGAGTGGAACTCCATGTAAGGATACAACTTCATCTACATACAATTTAGCCAGTCTTTCCATGCTAAAAGTTTCTTTCATAGGTAGAAAGTGAGCTGATTTGGTTAATCGATCCACAATTACCCAAATCGCATCATTACCTTTTCTGGTTTTGGGTAACTTAGTAACAAAATCCATTGTTATAAGTTCCCATTTCCATACTGGCATCTCTAACTGTTGTAGTAGTCCTGAAGGTTTCTGATGTTCTGCCTTAACTTGTGAACAAGTAAGACGTTTAGAAACATAGCTGGCTATGTCCTTTTTCATTCCTATCCACCAAAAGTTCTTCCTTAAATCTTGGTACATCTTATTGTTTCCTGGGTGCATAGTGTACCTAGATTTATGAGCTTCTTCTAAAATCTTAGGTCTTAAGTCTCCCTGCTTAGGTACCCAAATTCTACTTTTGTGGAATCTCCAAATTCCATCTGCTCCTTGTTCTAATTCCTTGATTCGTCCTTTCATTCCTTCAGCATCATCCTTGATTGCTGTAGTTTGAACATTCTTTAATTGTTCCATTAAATCTATTTGTAGATTTAATCTGAGAGCACGAACTCGTCGTTGTTTCTCATAATGCTTACGACTTAAGGCATCTGCAACTACATTCGCCTTTCCTTCGTGATACTGAATATCACAGTCGTAGTCACTTAAGATTTCCATCCATCTTCTTTGCCTCATGTTTAACTCTTTTTGCCCAAATATGTATTTTAAACTTTTGTGGTCGGTGTAGACAGTAAATTTACTTCCGTAAAGATAATGTCTCCAAATCTTAAGGGCAAAAATTACGGCTCCTAACTCTAAATCATGAGTCGTATAATTCTCTTCGTGCTTTTTCAATTGCCTTGATGTGTACGCAATTACCTTCTTGCGTTGCATAAGCACACATCCATATCCTAATTTTGAAGCATCACAATATACTTCAAAATCTTTAGTTCCTTCTGGTAAAGCTAAGATTGGTGCATGGGTTAGTTTCTGTTTCAAAATTCTAAAAGCTTCTTCCTGTTTAGGTCCCCATTCAAACTTAGTAGCTTTACAGGTTAACTTAGTTAATGGTACGGCTATCTTGGAAAAATCCTTAATAAACCGTCTATAATACCCAGCTAAACCTATAAAACTTCTAATTTCCATTGCTGTTTGTGGAACCTTCCACTTGGTAATTGCCTCTATCTTAGCAGGATCTACGTGAATACCTTCATGATTCACCATATGTCCTAAAAATTGCACTTCCTTTAGCCAAAATTCGCATTTCGAGAATTTGGCGTACAACTTTTCTTTTCTTAACAAAGTTAAGAGTGCATGAAGATGTTCACAATGCTCGGTCTGACTTTTGGAATAAATAAGTATATCGTCTATAAAAACAATTACAAATTTATCCAAGTACGGTTTACAGATCCTATTCATCATGTCCATGAATGCTGCAGGTGCATTCGTTAACCCGAAGGGCATGACTGTAAACTCGTAATGACCATACCTAGTTCTGAAAGCAGTCTTAGGTATGTCTTCTTCTTGTACCTTCAATTGATGATATCCAGAGCGTAAATCTATCTTAGAAAAATATCTAGCCCCCTGAAGTTGATCAAAAAGATCATCAATCCTAGGTAATGGATATCGATTCTTAATTGTAACCTTATTCAATTCCCTATAATCGATACACATTCTCATTGAACCATCCTTTTTCTTTACAAACAACACTGGCGCTCCCCAAGGGGATGAGCTAGGTTGTATGAATCCTTTACTTAGTAATTCATCTAATTGCTTTTTCAATTCTAACATTTCTGTGGGTGCTAACCGATAAGGTGCCTTGGCTATCGGTGTAGTTCCTGGAATTAAATGAATCCTAAATTCTACTTCCCTATCTGGAGGTAATCCTGGTAAATCTTCTGGAAATATATCAGGATATTCTGATACTACTGGTATTTCCTTAAGATCTTTTCCTTTAGTGCTAATGATTAATGAAATCATATACACTATTCCTTGTTTTCGTTCATAATTAGCAACTTTCATTACTGATATGAACTTCATGGGCTTACGTGGTTTATCTCCTGTAATCCTAATCATTTCTCCGGTAGGTGATTGAATTTCTATGGAATTCTGATCACAAAGGATTCTAGCATGGTTGGCTACTAACCAATCCATTCCTAATACAACATCAAATTCAGCTAAATTCATCGGCAATAGTTTTGCAGAGAATTTATGTCCTAAAAGTTCTATGTTTCCTTCTTGCAAAACTTTATCTATTTTAACTGAATTTCCGTCTGCTGTTTCAACTGTAAAAATCTGCCTAATATTGGTTAAAGGTAAACTAAGAGCTTGACAGAATGAAGTATTTATAAAACTTTGGTTTGCACCAGAGTCAAATAATACTTTTGCATATACGTTGTGAACTAAGAACGTACCCGCTATCACATCCGGAATAAGTTCTGCTTCTTGAGTGGTCAGCTGAAATGCCCTGGCATTCTTCTTAGTAGTTCCTTCGGTCGTCTTGGGTTTGTTATCTACTGGTTTGACCAATTTAGGACATTCTGTTTTATAATGCCCCGCTTCTCCACAATTAAAACAGATTACTGTTTTCTTTTTGCAGTTTTCTTCACGATGTCCTACAGCTTTGCAAAAATTGCAAGTAATATCGCATCTTCCATAATGCTTCTTTTTGCATTTCCTGCAAAATGACGGAGCTGGAGATTGCCCTGTTCCTTTTCTCTTGAAGCTGTTATTATTACCCACACGAAATCCTTGGGTAATTTTCTGAGCTAGTGCCTTTTTCCTATCTTCGTCTCTTGTGCGCACCAGTTCATCGGTTAAAGTATTGGCTAATTCTACCGCATCATCAATAGTGCGTGGTCTCGCAGCTTTAACAATATTGCGGATTTCGCTAATTAGCCCCCAAATATAGCGAGAAATAAGTACCGGTTCTGGCGAAGCCAGTGTTGGTACCACTCTAGCATATTCAAAGAATGTCGAGGTATAACCGCGACAATCCACACTCATCATCCGATGATTTAGAAACTTATTCGCCATCTGTTCTTTCTCATACTCAGGACAGAATTTTCTTTCCACCAAACCCTTAAATTCTTCCCAAGTCATAGCATAAGCTATTACTCTTCCTTTTGATTGTAACACAGTATTCCACCATTCGAGTACTCCTTCTTTGAATAGATTGGATGAATACATGACCTGGTCATCTTTACCACATTTACTTATTACAATGACTGCTTCGGTTTTCTCTAACCAACGCAGTGATGCAGTTGCTCCTTCATTGCCTGCAAATTCAGTGGGTTTACAAGCAAGGAATTCTTTGAAAGTGCAACCAGGCGTTGCAGTTTTCATTTTCTTGGGTAATGGAGCTTGATGTGGTTCCTTATTATGATTATTGCCTCCATTTACACTATTACTGAAGTTATCTTCAGTAATCTGTTTGCTAGGAACAATTTGTTGCGGTTCGATCGGATTTTTTATAGCAGCAACGAATGCTGGAATAGCATTGGCTATCCCTTGAGCAACAATGTTTTCGATATCTTGCCGAGTCATATATTGATCTCTTGAATGTTGTTCAGAATGATTAACTTCATTAATAGGTTCATTACCACTATTTGCCATCTGATAATGTATATATATAAATTTTATTAGTAACTGACAAATAATAATTATATACAAATAATCAGAAAATTTTATAATACAGATATAGTCAAAACAATCGATTTCTCGATTTCATTTTATATATATTATAGTATGCATCATTACTCACATATATCATACAGAGTTTTATTGGTTATTTACAGACTAACTTTACTAGTACTATTATACAACTACCATTTTATCATCGTTCTATCTCTCGTTACTTGCTGTTCTAAAAACGCATTTCCCTCTCATCGTACTTCCAAGCAATCTATCCACCTATTTCCCTGATTCTAGTTCCAGCATCAAACAACTCTTCGCCAAAGTGGCGAAGTTCAGCCATGTTTTCATTGCTCATGGGTGGATTAGGTAATGGTTCTGGATCGAATTGTGGAAGAAAAGAGTAAGGATCATTGACAATATTTTGAAATTGCCAATCGTTCGTCCACCATTCGTCCATTCCTATGGGTTGGGAGTGGACTATTGGATCTGGAATTGCTGGTTCCCAATTCATAGGGAGTTGGTTTCCAAGAGAATAATTAAAAATGTTATTATTATTATTATGATTGACAGGCTGAATGGTTTCACAGCTTGCCAACAGGAAATCTATTTCATCTTGAAAAGTTCTTTCCTGGTTTGGATTGGAGCTCTCTCCGATTTCTCTCTGAGCTGGTATAGACCCTTGCCCAACTTCCATTACTACTTCTTTAGTAATTTCCTCCATCTGTATTTCTATCTCCTTATCCTCCTCTTTTTCTCCAGTTTCCATTTCCTGTTGTTTAGAACTCTCTCCGGTTATAATTTCTTTTCCCTTTTTCAAAGGATTGTTTATTTTGGGCAGTTTTTTAGCTGGCTTCTTCTTACGTATTTTCCTCCATCCTACATAAGTTCTTTTCTTTTGTTTTGGCTTGCTCAAAGGTGGAACCTTGAATTCTACTGGTTGTTCAACATCGGGATAGTAGCTAGTATATTCTTTGGAAGCTTCGATAGTTACGGGATAAAGATTAAGGTTCTGAAAAGCTTCGGATATCCCACTCATGCTGATGTAGCATATATGCAAAATGCATAAAATACTAAGTTAAAAATAAATAACTCTGTAATTTATTACATACTGTGTACTAGTTGATTACAAAGATAACTAACAAACACACTCAGGTTTCAAATTTTATTTATCACACAGAGTTTCTAGATTGTGAGGGTAGGGTGCTAAACTTTAAAAATTTATATTTTCTGCTACTGTGGCTAGCATATATAAATTTGCCCATTTCTCATCTAGTTTATCTTTCCAAGGTGATTTATCAATTAATTCCTGAGTTTCTCGTTTAATCCTCTTTTCTCGGATTTTCTCTTTACTTTTCTTAATAATCATTTCCCTCCTTCGAGGAGAAAGTGATTCCTCGTATTGTGCCTTTCGCACAAATTTTCCTTCTTCAGGAATTTCAGTCTGATTCGAGGATTTGGTTCGGGATGAACTTCCCTTCTCATTAGATGATCTATCTATGTAGGATCGTATTTGTCGACCGAATGAGTCAGTCTGAGTGTGTTTACACTATTTAGATGGCGGAAACATCTAAACAGATTAGAATCAGTTAGAAAGGAGTAGAAATCAGAATAGATTCACTTTAAACACTTGTTCTCGATTATATATTGACTTGAAAAACCGGCAGCACTTCGTTACAACTTTTCTGAAGCGTACCCAAATGAGAACACAACATGCCTATATATAGGCAACTAGATTTCGCTTCAAACTGTCTCAAGCGAAATCTTATCAGTTGATTTCGCTTGAGGCTTACATTATGACCCTGAAGCGAAACCTTAACATACTAACTTAAACTTTACATTCAGACCCCTATACTTTACATACTTGACATATTTAGACCCTAGACTTATGACAAAGGCTTTAGACATCATGTATCAACAAACTCCCCCTTGGATAAAGCCGGAGTCTTCAGTCTAGGTCTTCACATGGACTTGAATTTTTCTTCTCTAGGCTTAGGTTTTCTTGACAACATCTTCCTAAGCTTTTCATTATCATCAGCTCTTTTCTTTTCTTCAGCAGCTTGCCTTTAAGCAAATGTCTCCCGAAGATATCTATCTTTTTCTTCACGAGCTTTACGATCCTTTTCAGCTTTCCTTTTGACTTTCTTCTCCAATGCCCACCAAGATGACTTCCATTTTGTTTCAGAATTGATATTCTTTTGAAAACATACATTCACAACTCTCTGAAACTGCATTGCTTGATCTCTATCTTTTGGCGAATGATGAATCTTGTTGATGAACAAGCATTCTATATCTTTTGCCGAGCAATTAACCAACCACATTGGATCAAACACACGAACTTCTCTAAGTTCACCTCCTGCTCGATACGTGATCACTGCTTCAGTAGACAGACAACTATATACCCAATGTATAAATCCTTTATAGAATTCTTGTTCCATTGGAGGTATTGGTATAATCTTCATTGTCTTTGGCTTCTTGATATTAAGAATCCTTTCTACAACACCAGTATCAGGATTAACTCTTGGAATAATCTTTGGACGATGAGGTTTCCAGAATCTGAATCCCTTAAATGATTGAAATCTGATAAACCCCCACATTTGAATGTCATTCTTCCTCACAGGATATTCCAAAGCTTTGACCTGTGATAACTCCTCAACATCCCACCATGGGAGTGACATAAGATCATACAACTTTTCAAAATACTGAACACCACATTCTCTTCTAACTGCATAAGCATTCACGTGTGGTAGAAAACCCCAACTAATAATATCTCCCAAAGAAATACTTCGATCCCGTTGATAAAACTTCAATGGTCTTTTGAACTTTCTGCCATGATCAACTTTGAACCATTTCTTTTTCTCTTCTTTATCCAGATTTTTCTTTGTACCATCAGGATTAAAGTTTTTAATGACTTCAGCAACTTTTCTCCTCAACTCATCACGATTTTCTTTAGAGAAAAATTCCATCAGTGTAGGCAACTGAGAAGTGTCTTCATGTACACTTTCATCATCTTCCCAGTCTTCAACTTCTACTCTATCATACAGATCAGCATCTTCAACATATCAATATTCATAATCATCATAGTGATCAGCATCAAACTCATTCAGCTCTCTTTCTAGATCAGAATTCATTTCTTCCTCAAAATCAAACTTGAACTCTGGATGATCTCTTCGAGTCATTTCTTTTATGATTTCCAGCGAATAGTTATGAAAATGCTCTCCTTCTTCCCGATATGTATCCAGTCTAAGAATCAACTTTTCAACTTGATCAACATTTTGATCATCACCATGCTCCCCCTCACTTGTTGCACTATCACGTTCAACATTAGCATCATCTTGTAATAAATCATCAATTGCTTCTTCAGTTGTTTTCTCAGAAATTTTCAGACCAGAAGCACCTTGATCTTGATCATCATCTCCATCATCATCATCACTACTACTTGCAGAAATCACATCATCTTCTGCATCTTCTTCATCTTCATCATCTTCATCATCCTCTTCATTCTCTCCAATAAGAAGATCATCAATTTCAACATCAGCATCAAAAATACCAGAAATTGCTGTAAGAGGACGAACATTCAGAATATCATCAGAAACATCAACTGGAATAATAGCTTTTTCTTCAATTTCAGGACCCTTTCCCTTATCTTTCATTTGCTTATCAATTTCAGCCTGTTTCTTAGCTTTCTCTTCATCACGAACAACTTCATTGTATTTCAACTCTAAAGATGTACCCACCAACTTTTCCAATACTTTCTTCATCATTTTGCTTTCATGTTCATTTCGTGCTTTCATTTCCTTCAACTCTTGATTTTTCAACTCATAGTATTTGAGATGTTCATCCCTGTTCTTCTTTTCTTCCAACAGTTCTGCAATCTGAACTTTCATAATATCCATCTCTGCTTCATTAGATTCCAATTTCTTCAACAAAGACTTGTTTTCAGCTTCAGTTGCCTTTAATCTCAAATCACGAATTTTCTCACGATTCTCCAACTTTTTACACTCAGCTACTAACTTCTTGTTTTCATCAGTTATAACCTCAATTCTCTTTTCAACATGTATGATTTGTTCATCTGTTGCAAAGGTAATATTTCCAATATCATCAAGAGAAACATTCTCAGGAATACCAGGAAAAGTTTTATAACTAGAAGAACCAGGTGTTGTTTGAAGGATAGGTTGTGAAGAAGGTGGTGTTTGGATATTAACTTGTGGAGTAGAAATAGGTTCATGTGGTGGTGTGAGATGTGGTGATAAAGTTTGATGTGGTAGTGAATGAGGTGGAATAGGTTCAGATGGTGGTATAGATTGACTGGTTCCTTTAGCTGTTTTCTTCTTCAAGATAATTTTTGGAATCTTGATTGTTGGACTAACAACTTGAGTCTTCTTCTGAGCAACTTTCTTTCGAGCTCCTCTCTTCTTTTTACCACTATCCGGAGTTTGAGATTCAGATACATATTCAGGTGAAGGTTCGTAAGCAGCATCATCCTTCTCTTGTCTCTTTCTCTTTCTTAACAACTTCTCTTGTTCAGCTGCTTCTTTAATTTTTCTTTGACGTGCAATTTCATCAATGGTTTCATCAGAAGAACTAGAAGAACTTTCATCAACATCTTCAATCACTACATTGTCAGCAGCTTTACTTTGTTCAGGAACAGATTCAGAAATCCCTTTCAAAAACTCTGTAGATCTTGGAGAAAAACGAATATCTCCTTCAACATTTGTTTCAATTTCAGTTTCAGCTTCAATGTTGATTTCATCTTCAGTTTCAACATTAGCTACTGCTTCAGCTTCAATTTCTGGTTCATCAACTAATAGCGTTTTTGCAACTTTCTTTTGACGCTTCTTAGGTTGTGAAGACGAACCTTCTTCAGCTAGTACTTTTGGAGTTGTTTTCTTACTCCTCTTATTTTGCTTTTTCACAAACCATACACTTCTTGATGGTTTAAACTTTTCCAACTTCTTCAACTCATCAGCATAACCAGTTTCAGTTCTTTCATCTTCATTCCTCCAGTGTTCATGATTTACTGGATCAGGATCTTGATAATCTGGATTGCTTATGAAGCCAAACAATTCAACTTCCTTCTCTGGTTCAGGATGGTTTGTATGATATCTTGCTAATTGAACAATAGAATCATTGTTCATATGAGCCAGAACCAACAAGTCATTCTCCATATCTCGAACAATTCCTGGATAAGCATGATCAATCACCATTTGAATGAACCTTGGGTATATCCAGCTTTTCCTTTTTGATGTCACTTCTTCCACCAAGTAATGAAATATAATATGAGAAAAATTGTACTTCTTGTTTAAAACAAGAGCAACTACCATGTTCATTTGATAATCCCGCATAGCATCGTAACTACCCTTTTGATGACTTAGAGCAATCAACACTGAATGAATAAAGAATTTGAACGGCTTTGTAAACTTTGATTTCAAAACATTAGCAGCATTCACATCTCCAATGTATCCCATTCTAAGCAAACATCCTTTCACCATCAATTCAGGAAATGCTTTTGGAGAATCTTCAGAATCAGGAAAATCTAGAATCTCACGAACATTTGCCTCTGTTATCAGGATTTGTTTCTTTTCATTTTCCACCTTAACGAGTGAAGTAATTACTTTGTTTTCATCATCATATACAGCATGCTTCCAAAAACGTCTGATGTGAGACTCATACACCAATCTTCTATCTGTTAACGCCTTTTGTATTGGTAATCTTCTCATGAATTCCAGAATGCTAGAGAACTCCGACAGTTTTGAACTCCTTGTCACATCAAGATCACAACAAGAGTTGTGAAGAGCCTTAAACAGAACATTTGAAGGCTGCACATCAAATATCACAAAAATTCAAACATATTAGATAATTTTTTATAAAATTTCAGATTTACTTATCATTTCAAGTGAAATACTTCATTACACTTGAAAATCATCTAAGCAAATAAGATCAGTTCAAGCGAAAATAATATTTGAACAAATTCCTTGAAGCGACACTAATAAAACTCTTGAAGCGACACTGTTCAAACCCTGAAGCGACACTGTTCAAAAACCCTGAAGCGACACTGTCCTGAAGCGACACTATTCAAAACCCTCAAAAATTTTTACAACATATGATCAAATTGATGACACAGTTCTGTTCTACTATCAATTCCGAGCAACATGATATGAATTTTATATATTTTAACCCATCCATTCGTTCTAGATCTACGATTGAAATTCTGTTCATCCGTCAAACTCTAAAAAAAAAACTCAGATCTGAAACAATCAAATCACACACAACAATCTATAGATGATTCCGACTACATATGTATGTTTTTATTAGATTTTATCCAGTTAAAAACCCTAAATCTATGTGTTCAAACCCTAATAGACGCCGACACATCAAAAACAATACAAATCAACACCATCACTTACATTCACCATGTTAGTAGTTGTGTATGCCAACTAAAAACACAAGATTTGAGTGAATTTGGGCAGAGTAACGGTAGAAAAACGAAGATTCAGATGAGTTCGCTTGAGGTCGCTCTGACAAACCTTGAAGCGAAATAAAAAAGAAAGTAATGACTGAAGCGACCCGCTTATCCTTTTATAACCCTGAAGATTTCGCTTGAAGTTTAATTAAAAACCGCTTGAAGCGAAAACATTAACCTGAAGGTATCGCTTGAAACAGATTTCAGCACAAATTAATTTCTTGAAGCGAAATCCTTTTGAAAAATGATTTAACTTTTTAATTTTTCAGATTTTAATGTCACACCCAGTTAACCAAGTCCAAGTTAATGACCTTGGTCAACTGACTAGTCGGCCAAGTCCAACTCAATGACCTTGACTGACCAAACTATGAAAATACCGGATTTCTTGAAAAAAATAAGTTCAAATTAATGAACTTTTGAATCATTTTGATCTTTCAATCTCTTTTAATCAACAAACACTTGTACCAATCATTTTACTGCATCACAAGCTTACCCAATCCTCATCAATCTCAGACATGATCTGCACAAGACTTTGAACTTTCGATTCCCAATGTCAGTTGTTGAAAATAAAATGAGAAACTAAAATCTTTTTGGATTTTTAAAACTGAATAAGCTGAAACTATGTACACACAATCTTTTTGTGAGCGTGTTAAGGGATCATATCAGCTGCCGACGAAATACAAGTACCGTTAAGCTGTTATTTCATTTTAAGCATTAAACAATTCACGTAGATTGCCGATATACTGATCCTCTTAAATTCTCACAAAATTTTCAATCTGTTCGGGATACATAATTAATGTTTTAGGACTTAAAACATCTACATGTGTCCCACCTCAGTATATACTCCCGTATCCAGACCCCAGTATTCAATCTTACAGGTGAGTATACCTAGATGATATCTGTTAGGGAATAAATTATAGTACGAGGGCCGTGAGAGCTCAGGTCGATCTTTCGATACGCAGAGAGATGACGGCTTCGACTTTTGGTGGGTCCCCTTTGGGGATCTTCTTTACAACAGCACATGATTAACAATTTTGCAATGTGTTATCATTTTTTATGCTGAGGGGAGGCTTATATTTCAAAGCAGTGTAAAGTATTCTCCGGGGACTAGGTCAGAAATTCCTTTCAGCAGAAGTCCCGGGATAATACCCCAGATATCACTAAGCATAAAGACCTAGTATCTCAGAATATGGGACCCTTCAAACAGGATTTCAGGGGTTACCTATATATCCTGGAGGTGTTCCCCACGTAAAATGCAAGTAAAATTTATGTTTATATCCCAAACTAATCTACTAATTTTGTAAAAACCTATCGGCACATCTTTAGTGAGACTGCTTAATTGCATTTTATACATTCCAATTCTTTAGCGTACTGCATCTGTCTAGCTGATGTACTATCATTTCCCTTTTATACACAAACTCATTTTTACTTTTTCAAATGTTTTTGGATTTTATAGATTTTATCATGTTTTTGTATTTTTCTGCAAACATTCTCCCCCTAAAAATAAAAACATATTTTTGTGTTTTTGTTTTTATCGAAAAGCAGAAAATAAACTGTACAAACAAAAATTAACAACTTGACAAAGGTTCACGTCAGATCGCCGTCCAATTCGGCATCACATTCAACAACCCTCCCAGATTGCAGATTTTTCATTCCATTCAATTTTAAAAGATAATAAAACCTCTTTTTATCAAATGGTTTGGTATAGAAATCCGCTTTCTGTTCATTGGTGTGCACATATTCAATCCGTATTAATTTTTTCTCGTTACAATCACGAATAAAATGGTGACGGATTTCAATGTGTTTTGTTTTTGAATGGTGAACCGGATTTTTAGTAATATTAATGGCTGCTTCATTGTCCACGAAAATTGGAGTATCTAAGAATTGCAAACCAAAGTCACACATTTGCTGTTGGATCCAAAGGATCTGCGAACAACAGCTGGAAGCTGAAACGTATTCAGCTTCACAAGTAGAAAGCGCTACAGTGGTTTGTTTCTTACACTGCCAGGTAACAAGTCGAGTTCCTAAGAACTGACACCCAGCAGTGGTGGACTTTGCGTTCTGTTTGCAGCTTCCGAAATCTGAATCAGCGAAACCGGATAAAGTAAAGTCACCTAATCTAGGATACCACAAACCAGTGTTTGGACAGCCTTTCAAATACCGTAGTATTCGTTTCACGATTGTCAGATGTGACTGCTTCGGATTCGACTGATATCTGGCACATAAGCATGTCGGATACATGATGTCCGGACGGGAGGCTGTGAGATACATCAAGGAACCAATGATTGATCGGTACAATGTTTCATCCATCTTCACTCCATTCTCATCTGGACAAATCCCATGATTTTGTGCAAGGGGAGTGGATGCTGGACTGCAATCAGCCATATCAAACTTGTCTAGCACATCCTTCACATACTTTGACTGATGAATGAAGATTCCGTCGGGCATTTGTTCTACCTGCAACCCGAGGAAAAACTTCATTTCGCCCATTGAGCTCATCTCAAACTTTTTCTTCATCACTAGCTCAAAATCTTTGCACATATCATCGTTGGTAGATCCAAAAATGATATCGTCCACGTAAATCTGCACAATTAACAAATGGTTTTCTTTTTCTTTAATAAACAAAGTGCTATCTACTGTACCTCTTGTGAACCCGTTGTCCAACAAGTATGTCGAGAGCGTTTCATACCAGGCTCTAGGGGCCTGGTGAAGTCCGTATAACGCCTTGTCCAGTAGAAACACCTTGTTTTTGTGTTGTGGGTCTGTAAAACCTGGCGGTTGCCCCACATACACTTCCTCTTTGATAGTTCCATAGAGAAAAGCAGATTTTACGTCAAGTTGATATACTTTAAAGTTCTTCCATGATGCAAAGGCCAGAAAAATCCGAATTGCCTCTAGCCTTGCAACTGGTGCGTAGACTTCATCGTAATCAATTCCTTCTTGTTGACTGAATCCTTGAACAACCAGTCTTGCTTTGTTTCTTACCACGACTCCTCTATCATCTCTTTTACATTTGAAAACCCACTTTGTCTTGATTAACTTTTGATTCTCAGGCAAATCTACAAGTCTCCAGACGCCCAGTTTCTCGAATTGTTGCAACTCCTACTGCATTGCATTAACCCAACTCTCCTCGGTCAATGCTTCTCTGTAAGTCTTGGGCTCTATCTGCGAAATAAAACATTTCAATGAGACTTCTTTTTGCATATCAGCAATAGAGGAATAGAAACATGTAAGAGCTTGATCTATTTGATGTCGAGTTTTGACACCACTTTGCAAGTCGCCAATGATCTGTTCTGAGGGATGATAGGATAACGTTCGTGGCATTGCACTGTCAGGCACTACAACTTCCGATTCCAGATTTGAAATGTCAAGATCAACAATTTGGTCAACAGTCTCTTCTGTTGTCTCATTTGGTTCCTCATCAAAGGTAGGAGCGAGTTCCTCCTCTGAGTCATCAGAAACATCAAATGATGGAGCTGGTTCCTCTGGTTCCTCTGGTGGTATATGAACGGTTCCACTTGGTCCGGCTTCATCATTATGAGTACCCACAGTAGGTGTAGGAACATCTAGCGGTCTAGATTCTGGCTCTGGTAAATGACTTTGTTGATACAAGTACATAAGAGCAAGTTCCTCCTCACTCGGCTCGGACGGTATATGAAACGATTCCCAGAGCTTATCGTAGTCAAATAGGAATCTTTGTCCGGGAAGTTGTGGTGACGAAGTATGCTTCTGACAATCCACATGAAGCACCTGAATCACCTTGCTCAGACATGGTACGAACACCCTTTTTAGTGGACTGGCGTAGCCTACAAAGAAACCTTCATTTGATTTTGCTCCAAACTTTCCATCTTCATCAATAAACGTACACGGTGATCCGAAAGGTTCTAAGAACTCAAGATTCGGCTTATAACGATGCAGCAACTCAAAACATGTCTTTCCATACTTCTTGACAGTAAGAACTCTGTTCAGTGTATAGCACGCTGCAGATACGGCTTCACTCCAGAAGAAAATAGGTAACTTGGAATCTGCTAACATTGTACGCGCTGTCTCGATTAGGGTTCTATTCTTTCTTTCAGCTACGCCGTTTTGCTGTGGCGTATACGGCGCACTGAATTCATGAAGAATTCCCTTTTTATTGCAAAACTCGTACATTCTGTTGTTTTTAAATTCAGTTCCATTGTCACTTCTAATTCTCCGGATAGGCAATTTGTATACAGTTTCCATCTTCTTGAAAAGTATCATCAAAGACTCAAATGTCTGATCTTTCCGTTCTAAGCACACAACCGAAGAAAATATTGAAAAATCATCTGTAACCACCAAGCAATACAAATCCCGACTGATACTCTTAACATTGACAGGCCCGAAGAGATCCATGTGCAATCTCTCAAGAGGTAACCTGACTGAATTCATGACTTTCAAAGGATGTGACTTTCGAACCTGTTTACCTTTCTTACATGCAATACAATCATCATTTAAATGAAAATTTTTAAAGTTCACACCTTCAACTAAAACATTATGAACCAAAAAATTCATTTTGCGAACATGAATGTGGCCCATCTTACGATGCCACATGATTGAATCTTTTTCTGTCGCTTTGTTTTTAGACACAAAACACTGTTTTTGATGGGACGTTGTCGTTGCTGTACTCATATCAAGATAATAAAGATCATACTCTCGTGGAGCACGCAACAACACCATCTCATCAGGGATTTTAAACCCTGGTTTCAAAACTACACATTCAGTTTTTGTAAAATGTACACTAAAATCTTTATCACAAATCTGTGAAATACTGAGTAGATTGTTAGTTAACTCCACTATGTAGTTTACTTTGTCAAAGGATATCACACCATTTGTCAACGTTCCTTGACCAACAATTCTTCCACCTTGACTCCCAGCAAACCCTACATGACCTCCATTGATGGATTTTACATCATAGAGCAAAGCAAGCGTCCCAGTCATGTGCCTTGACGCACCACTATCCATGATCCATTTTGATAGAATTGACTTGGGCAGCCCCTGCACATATCATATCCAATTCATTCAAACAATGAACTCCATGACTTTTTGACTTCTGAAACACTTCCAAACACTACATCACACTTTTCATCAATCTTAGGAAAGTCAAATGTTACGTTTGGAACAACAGTTTCTACTTTTGATTTTACCACATTTTCTTTAATAGGAGGAAACTCTGCAAGAAACTTATCAAGCTCAAATTCAAATTTATGATTATCATTAACACCCATCTTTGATTCATAAAATTCTTTTACTCCTTTTACTTTTCTGTCAACCATTTTTCCGAAAATCTTTTGAACAGTGGGATTAAAAGCTTTTGAATCAAACTTTAACTCATTTTCCATTTTCTTTACCTCAACTGATTGTGATTTGGTTTCACCAACTTTTGTTTCATTTTTCAAAATGTTTTCCATTTTTTTCTCCTCAACAGATGGTTTTGATTTTACAACCCAAAATTGATTCTCAAAAGTTTTCATTTTTGGATAAATCTTTGAAGTCATTTGGGACTTTGAAGATTCGCCAATTTCAAATGTCGATTTCGACTTATCTTCCGACTTCAATGATTCACCCCTTTTCAAGATTCGAATTGGTGAAACCATCGGCTTTTTGCCCTTTGTGTTAACTGATGACTTAGGTTTTTGAACAACATGTTTAATGACAGATTTTTCGAAAACTTTCTTGCATTGTTTTGCCATGTGTCCGATTTCATTGCAGCTATAGCAAACTCTTTTGTCATATTCAACAAAAGTTGATTTGAACGACTCTTCTTTCAGTTTCTTCGCTGTATTGAAATCATCAATTGCCTTTTGACTGAAAATGTATTCCTTCTCATCATCTACACTTGGTCCAACAACAAAAACATCATTCATTTTATCTTTTGGCTTGACAACCTTCTTAGCCATCTTTTTCTCAAAACCAACTCCTTTGTTTTTAAAGTTGTTACCATTTTTCTTGTTACTATTACCATCCCATTCCTTTTTCCCAAAGTTGTTGACATGTGATGTAACAAATGATTTTTTAGGTTTTGAAAAGAATTCTTTGTTATTAACCTCATCAATGTTCATTTCAACCAACTTGAAAACTTTCTCAACATTTTCAATCTTAACGTTCTGAAGAGGATACTCGAAATCGGAATAAAGTTTGTCTGTTCCAATCATAGTATATACTACCATAATCGAATCATCATTCGCACTCTTGTCCGATTTCGGTATAAACCGTTCCAAGAAATTACTTTCATCTTCAGAATCTGTAACACTTTTCTCAGATTGTGACTTCTCAGATTTATCAATCTCTTCATCCAACACTTGATCGACAACAGTTTTGATAATCTGTGATTCGGTGTCAGTGTCGGATGCAGAGAATGTAACATCAATGCTTTCAGGCAAATCATCCTCAATTGATATCAATTTGAGATTCAAAGCAGCTTCCACCCCATCTGGATATTTCTGTGTGTAATGATTCCACATTGGGGGTGGAACACTGTTAAAGAATGGTGTTTCATCAGGTTGTTTTGGAACAATCTGTTCAAGAACATATGATGAAGCTATGTAACTCATCAACTTCTTATCAATTCTTTCATTTTCAATTTTTGTTAACTCCAATTCCTTTTTTAATGAAGCAATTTTGTCCAAATAAAAATTTACTTCCACTTGTTTATCAAAAAGTGTTGCTTTTGCTAATTTTGTGGCTTTATCATTTTCGACACTTTCCTCTTTAATCATTTTAACTGTTCTAGCTAGAGTATTATATGCTTCTTTGACTTGTCCTAGATCAAATTTTAACATGTCAGCATGTTTTTTCAATTCCTGAAACTTAGTGTCTTTTTCAAGACACTCCATGCACGGTTGTAAACACTTTTGGCATGGTGTTTCAGATATTGAATTTACTTTCTCATCACATTCTGCTTCATAAACAGTTTCTATTTCTAGTTTACCGACATTTTTCGACTCTGACTCAGACCGTTTGACAGATTCGTTTCCCTGAACTCCAGATTCCTCTCGTTTGACAGACTCATTACTGACAGACTTAGACTCCTCAGATTCTGAGTCTACCTCTCTCAGTTTTGCCATGAGAGCTTTGTCAGCAATTTCTTTCAATGTGTCTTCGGTCATTTCCTTTGTCACATCGATCATTTCTTCTACAAATTCTTTCTTTTCATCATATCTTGGACACAATCCAGTCCTTGGTTCTTCAAAGAAACCTGCAAAAGATTCACAAATTTTAGGAGGCATGATAGATTTCAAAGAACTAGCTAATACCTCCTGCTCAGATTGAGATTGATGAACTTCAACAAATATTTCTTCAACATTGTTTGTATTTTCAGCAGAAACCTCTTCAGCAACTACAGAAACATCTTCAGTAACAATTTCCGGTTCAGACACTTTCTCAGAAATTTCTACAACTTCAGCCATCATTGCCTGTCCATCGCTACCGGGAATATATTTATCCCAGTTAAACCCTGTAGCTACCTTCTCATCTTCTTGATTCACGATCATCGCCTTTTCTGGTTTATTCTCAATTTGTGGTCTTTGAACAGTAGGCTGTTGATTTGATCGATGATAGATTGCTTGCTTGTAGTAGTCGTTGGTGAACGGGTTTTGATGATTGTTTACTTCACGATTTGGACATTCTCTCTTGAAATGACCACGTTCTTTACACTTGAAGCACGTAACTTTCGATTTGTCGAACCCTAACTTCTGATTAGGACCTGAGAGACTATTTCTGCCTGTGATCTCCATAAACCGTTGTGCTCTTCTAACCAAACTTGCCATGCCCCATTTTATATCGATCAACTCAAGCTCTTCCGGGTCAATCTGGTCATAATCCTCTTTGGTCATATCAGGATTACCAATTCTACCCGCCACTAATCCTTCATACGCCTCTAGAACGGAAGCAAGTACTGCAATGTGTTGTCTCGCGGCAGTTTCAGTAATTTCATTTCCATTCTTAATATTTACTGCGATGTTGCACTGCACCCCGGAAACATAAGCCTGATTATTTGAACTTGTAGAGCTTTGAGGTGAAGACTGCTCTTGAACTTTGAAATTTGGATCATAGTTCACAAATGGTGAAGAGTTTCCAGATTGTGGAGTGTTTGAAGAAACATTTGAAGTGTTATCAGCAATGAACCCTGTTTGTATTTTTGGACTTTGATTAGTTGAAACTGAAGGGTTGCCTTTGTAATACAACGATACATCTTGCTGCACACTTGCTGCATTCATTTTCTTAATTTTCATCAATTCCAACTCGTGAGCTTCAATCTTTTCTATAAACAAACTAAGATTGTAATTGGCAAAGTCTGAATTGTTCTTTAGCATCATCAAATATGTACCCCACTCATCATAAGGTAATGCATCAGCCAATTTGTCAATCCATTCTTCATCTGTCTTTTCAATCTTTAATCTATTCATCTCAAGCACCAGATGACAATATCTCTCAATTAGTTGCCTTGTAGTTTCACCCTTCATACTGGTAAAAATATCAAACTCTTTCTTGAACAATGCCTTCTTATTTTTAATCATGGAAGCACTACCTTCAAACTTTGCTTTCAATGCAAACCACATAGATTGAGCATTATCTTCATATTGCAACAATACTAGAATGTCTTCTTTGACAGCCTGCTGGAGAATACTAATCATCTTTTTCTCTGCTTTGAAATCATTCTGTTCTGATTCTGACAGGCTTTGAATATTTTTCTTGTTGTTTAAACCATCAACTGGTGGAACATACTGTTTCTCTATTTTCATCCAACATTCAAAATGATTAGCCTGAACCCAGTTCTTAAATCTGCCTGACCATCCCGCATATTCATCTATGTTCATCAGTTTGGGAGGCTTTTGCATTGTTCCCAATTCGTTTTCCATGTTGACGTTTTGCATAACACTACCCGAGGTTTGTCCAGCTACCATACCACTTCCCGAGAAAAAGTTATAAAACTCTTGGTTTTCCATTTTTAGAAATTTACCGAGTAATTTTTTTTAGTTTTTTTTTTTTTTTAAAAAAAATTCACACACACTTTTCACAAAATCAGACTATCGAACAAGTTCACGAACACTATGGACTTTACAGAATCTCAAGCGAAATCAAACAAACACTTCAAGCGAAATCTTAGAAAATCAATCAAAGTATGATTTCGCTTCAGACAGCAAAATCTCAAGCGAAATCAATGGTTTCGCTTCAACCCAAATTTTTATCCAAAAACAGAATTTTTCAAGCGAAATCTACAATTTCGCTTCAAGCAGTCAAAATGTCTCAAGCGAAATCTATGGTTTCGCTTCACAAAACCAACAAACAAACTACTCGTTCAAGCGAAACCTGGTTTTCAAGTCATTTTTGTCAGTTTTAGTCCGAGTTTTAATCTGAGATTCTCAAGGCTTTATTAAAACACACTTTTACACACACTGTGAAAAATTTAGTCCATTTTGTCCGTGTTTTCGTTCAGAAATCAGTTCTTGTGAGTAAAAACCTACTGATTCAAGTTAACACACTCATACTTGGCTCTGATACCAATTGTAGGATCGTATTTGTCGACCGAATGAGTCAGTCTGAGTGTGTTTACACTATTTAGATGGCGGAAACATCTAAACAGATTAGAATCAGTTAGAAAGGAGTAGAAATCAGAATAGATTCACTTTAAACACTTGTTCTCGATTATATATTGACTTGAAAAACCGGCAGCACTTCGTTACAACTTTTCTGAAGCGTACCCAAATGAGAACACAACATGCCTATATATAGGCAACTAGATTTCGCTTCAAACTGTCTCAAGCGAAATCTTATCAGTTGATTTCGCTTGAGGCTTACATTATGACCCTGAAGCGAAACCTTAACATACTAACTTAAACTTTACATTCAGACCCCTATACTTTACATACTTGACATATTTAGACCCTAGACTTATGACAAAGGCTTTAGACATCATGTATCAACAATCTAATTTAAGATAGATGCTTGACAGCTTTTTCTTACCCATACTGTAACTAACAAATAATCAAATAATCAGTTAATAATACAAATAATCACATAATAGTAATCAGAAAAAAATTAAGTATTTCTAAATACTTAATTAGCTTAACCCAGTGGCTCTGATACCACCTTTTTCTGTCACGGCCCCCGACCCGGTTTGACCCGTTTCAGGAGCCGCGGGACAGAAATACTGCGGTATTGATTTAATTGAGTTTAACAGCGGAAACATGATCGTTTAAAGCTAAAAAAAATTTCCCGATTATTTTATTTCACAATTCGGGATAAAACCCCGATAATTTACAATATTATGTTTTTACTATAAAAGCATGATATTACAAAATTTATTTCTTTATTTTATACTGAGCCACTATCTTAAGCTTGAAATGCTCCCCAACACTTTTCCTGAATTACAACAGATCACCTGAAACGTGTTTGAAAAAGGTTTTGTCAGCGGGAAATACTGAGTGAATCATTCGATTTACTAAAATGACACATTTGTTATAATTTACAGTATTAAGAGCGATTACAATGTTTCTATTATCAAGCCAACTACCCACGGTACTTGTCACTCGACCGAATCTGTGACTATGGTCATATCCCCCATTGGCTGCCCCAATGGTGACGATTATCAAGTAATGTATACAAAACCCCACATACCGGCTGTAACTTGGTGATTACAAAGACTTAATCCCCGTAATTATAACTTTGAAATAAAACATGATTTTGTAAATAGATTTGATAAAAAGAGAGAATGACTCACATTGCTGATTTAGTACGGACAGAGTCTAATTTATGAATTAGCCTTGTTAACCTAATTTAAATAACAATGCACACAAAACTGGGTTAGTAATCAATCCAGCAATTACGATAATTCACGAGATCAAATTCTCACAATGAATGACAAAATGCAATACTTCATACATCGAATTAACGATGATCCGTTGAATTAACAACGAACGACAAAGTATAATACTTTACCCATCGAATTAACGATGATCCGTCAAATTAATGACGAACGATAAAGTATAACCCTAATGTGGGCGGCACTTAAACATTCATTGGATATCTTGATCGTCGGATAAATGAATCGTAGCAGCGATTGTGCTAATACCCTGTTTTGTAGCAGAATTTCGATACCCGGGGGTGTAATTTTGGAATAACAGTTCGTAACTCAGTGTATTTGTGAGAATTATTTCGACGTAATATGTTCAGATTTCGAATGCCAATGTCTGCTATTTATAGGTGAAATTTGGTTAACCATACGCATCGTAGGCCAAACATCCCCTACGCATCGTATGGTCTCTCAAACTGGCTGCGCATCGTAGGCCAAACATACCATACGCATCGTATGGGTAAAAAAATAGGCCTATAGACTAGCCACGACTGGGACTAGCTTTGCTGAGTTGCCACTTTCATTTTTCAGTTACTTGACAACGAATTTAAGTGGATAATTATCCACTAGGGTTTACCCCCCCTGAGTTTTAGGGGCCCTAATCCTGATTCTGAAAATTATGAAAATTTTAGGGTTTGTTCAGAATCACTCGGGTGTCTCAATTAGGGTTTCCTTTTGGACTAATTAATTTAATAATTAGGACTTTTGATGAGAGTTGTTACAGTAAAATAATTTATAAAAAGAGAATGACTCACAAATAATCATGCAGATTCATACAGACAGAATTTAGTCTACAGATAAGCCTTGATATATTGCAGATTTATACAGGCAGGGCTTAGCCTATTGATTTTGCCTTGTAACCTAGTGCATACGAAATAGGTAGGTAACTTAATACAATAATTACGATAACTCACGAGATCAAATTCTCACAATGAACGACAAAGTGCAATACTTCATCCATCGAATTAACGATGATCCGTCAAATTAATGACGAACGACAAAGTATAATACTTCATCCATCGAATTAACGATTATCCGTCAAATTAATGACGAACGATAAAGTATAACCCTAGTGTGGGCGGCACTTAAACATCCATTGGATATATTGATTGGTCGGAAAATGAATCGTAATAGCGATTAAGTTAATACCCTGTATCGTAGCAGCACCCCCCTACTAATTAGTGTTTTTTTAGAGTAAACAGAGCATAACTCGGCGCACAAAGTGAATTTGAGCGTCGTTCTGAAGCCAGAATTCAAGTCCCAAACTCCTGTATTTATAGCCGAATTTTGTCCCTTAGGCGGCCCGCGTGAGGTTTAAGCTAACTTGAGGCGGCCCGCGAGAGAACTTATTTTATGTATAGGGTTGCCACGTGTGGGACTAGGCCAGCTGAGTCAACGGTTTCTGAAAATTCAACTTGGACAGCACGTAATTTGGATAATCGTTAACTAGGATTTACCCCCCCCCCCTGAGTTTTAGGGGCCCTAATCCTGATTCTGAAAATTATGAAAATTTTAAGGTTTGTTCAGAATCACTTAGGTGTCTCAATTAGGGTTTTCTTTTTGACTAATTAATTTAATAATTATGACTTTTGATGAGAGTCGTTATAAATACGCGTAGAAAGTCGTTTTAAGCGATTTCTGGGTTATACAGGAAATCTGAGTTTTTTGATCAGGTTATAAAGTTCAAAATACTTCATTTATTATATAAAATCAGTAGCAATTAGATTGGCGTCAAAATACTATGTAGAACTCATTTTATGAACGAAAATGGTATAATTAGTAATAACCGAATCAAGGCGATAATCCCCATGTTATGATCAGTTTAAAAATAATTAAAAATCTTCAAAAGTCCCAAAATATTATATTACATCAGTGGGTAAAAGGTTTGGTGTCAAAAATTTGGTTTAGATAGGCTTTACGCTAATTACGCCATTTAATTAACAAAAAGCTTTCTAATTACGCTATTGGGCGTAACTCCTAATCTAGACCTCCAACTGATGTGAAATTTTAGGGACATATTTATAAATCAGTAATAAAGATTATTTTCCTCTCACATTTCCAAAATTCTCGTTTTATGGTCAAAAGGGCATTATGGTCAACATTAAGCAATTAACGGAAACGTGTAAACGAATCAGGCAAACAACAATCCAATCACAGAGGTTTATACCATCATGTAACCTGGTCCTAAGGAAGCTCTAAGGCATTTCTAAACCCATCTAAAGCGGGTCAGAACTGAAGTCAAAGCAAAAGTCAAAGTTTTGCGACTTTCGGTTCCGAACCGGGTCTAAACAGAAAATTGTCGGATCAAACAAGCTTAGACCAGTTCTTATACTTATTACCAAGTTATATGAGTGATAAAATAGGTTACACGCCTTCTACATTGCTAATTATGTGTTAATTCAAAAATTAGGATCCTGTTGACTTTTTATAATAAACTTTAACCCGACATTTGATCTAGTTAGAGCGGGAATTAGAGGGTGGCCTTTTAAGGGTTTATTGCCCACATAAATACCAACTTATAACTACCTTAAGTTTGACTAATCACTGGACCATTAGTGATTAATCGATAAGTCAAACCTTAATTACGACGGTTTGACTTTAAGCTAATTAACTAAGCAAAACTCAATTAAGGAAGGTCAAGGGTACTTACCAAGGTCTAATGCACGGCCAGAGATGCTTAGAGAAGGCTCTTGAGCTCCAGAGATGCTCAGAGGATGAGTTGTGAGTGAATGATCCAAGTTTGCAAACAATGGGGCTTTATATAGTGATCTTGATCTCTCTAGATCATGAGTTGTGAGTGAATGATCCCAAGCTACCAAGTTAACCTTTATAATGGGTACATGTATCCTTTTAGAGCTTCTAATCATGTCGATCCTTAATCGACACAGGTTGCTCATCATATCATAAATCTGCATATCATTATGTGATAGTGCTTTTCGACTTATTGGTGACACGTCCTTAAATCATTAGTGTGGGTCACATTGCGCGTTCCACCAAGCTCCTTAATTAGGTCTTAGCTCGTAAGCTATTTAATTTTGATACATTCGAATCCTTCGAATGACTTTATATATTCAGTGCTTAACTAACCTGATAATTACAACTTGGCACACCCTTCTAGGGTGTTATCTTTTGTTGAACCTTATTCTTCAACAAGAACTTAGGAGGTTTTCTATTTTCATTAATCCTTGATTTTCTGCTGAATACTGGCATCTTACAGATGATTATGAATTTGAATGATCTTATTTGTTGTTTCCAAGGCAACTTTCAGATCCTGATAATTGGACTTATTAATCTTCTGTCTAACAATATATGTTTAACATTCCATCCATGCAAGGTCTCCAAGGGAGCAGCCTTGATACTTATATAACAACTATTTTTTAGAAGCTTATTTTAAGGTGAGATGGTTAATCCAACCACTGCTTGAAACTAATCTTAAGGAATAGCTAATCCTTGTCGTTAGTCGAATAAATCGACGATCTTGGGCAGCTGATGGCAAATTCTTAATTGTTGCCTAAATAGGTTTGCGGTAATTAATGCATAAGCAAAATGAACCGTCTTTCTTAATCAACAACACTGAATTCTCAGAATATTGAGTTAGGCTTTATGAATCTATATCTTAAAACTTGCTTAACCAGGGTTTTCGATTCTTCCAATGATGGTACTAGCTGTCTTGGAGATTTCATAATGATACAGCCCTAAATGGGATATAAATCTTAACTCTACTTGCCTCTCGGAAGGTAAACAGGGTAGTCTTAGGAGAAGATAATCAAGATACAAGGAGGTTACAGAGATTTTCCAAATCTCAGGCTCCAGTTCATCCATCTTTGCTTGTGTCAAATGAGTGACACATTATGCTACGAGTCCACGGATTTCTTAATCAGAGACACTTACTTAGACAATTCCATTCTGGATATCATCTTTGAATACCATTAGTTGACTTTAATACCGTATGACCATTGGAATATCTTTGTGGTCCCATGCATTAAACCTCCATACTGATCAGGCATGGAAGCAATCTATGGAACATATTAAGATACACCAATCCTCATATGGCGCTTTTGTCATACCATCTGGTATTCGTAATCGATGGAGATCAAAGAGATATCAATTACATATGATGATGTACTTCATCTGGAGAGAGGGTACACTAGAATTTCACGACTGAAGATTTCTGACAGGAACAGAAGAAACGGTTCCTATGATTTTCTATCTGTAAGCTTTACCTTACACTTAATATCTAGGGTTCTTATGGTAGATTTTAAAAGTCTAATATACTTACAATTTATGAAGGATTTATTGGTATCTGAATTAAAACAGAATTCTTAGCATTTATATTCCAATAAATGTTAAAGAACGTACCTAACATTATTATTGATATGAACTACTTCTGGCATTCTTTAGGAGAGTTTAAGCGCTTTTATTCTTAGGCTTTCCTTCCTTAGCCACACTTCCCTTGACAGATGTAGGGCATGTAGTCTTGATGTGGCCTTTCTCACCACAGCCGAAACAAACTGCATTCTCCATGTCCTTGCAATCCAATGTTTTATGTTCCCTTGATTTGCAGATCCCACAAGCCCTAGGCTGTGATTGGGATTTTGGTTCGAACCTGCACTTCCCATAATGGCGCTTCTTGCAGGTCTTGCATACAGGTTTCTAGTTAGACTTTTGTTTGTTCTTCTTTTTAGAGCTCGGGGAGTTATCTTCCTCCATTTTCCTTTTTAGTCCACCCTTTACATTAGAGGCATGAACGGGATCCTGCTTATGAGTGAGGAAATGTGGTCCTAGATAAAATTTGGAGCGAGTAGCATTGGGGTCCTTAAACTTTTTCACAGCCTTCTTCACAGCTTTTCCAACAGCTGCGTCTATCATAGTCTGAAGAACCTCTTTGGAAATTTTAAGGTTCAGAATTGTAGTATCATTAACACGTGTCGCATCATCCATAACACGATCAACGACTGCCTTATCCGAGTTTGTCATACTCGATATTTGGTTCCTAACACCAAATAAAACAATTAGTTGCCATCCAACAACCGCTATTCATCATCCTGATGACCTAATATACTAACCATGGTATCGTTAAACCATACAGGCTAATATAGTACGAACATTCTCTATGAATGTCCTTTAGATATGTATATATATATCAATTATACTTAGCCTAGGCCATAGAAGACCATTAATGGCAATTAAGGTTTGGACCTAGTCCATCACCTTTTTGACAGGGGATCAATTGTCACATCTGTCTTGATCATATTGATGATTTTGGATAGCTTGAAAGCTTGACATTAGGATATCAGAAAAGAGTGATTCCTAATAGATATAAAATATCAATCTAAGATTTGTTGGAGCATTTTCTATAGTATCATCGGCCAACTTCTACCTTGCATTAAATGACCGGAGTCCTAATCAGGCGGAGACAATAGTTCTCAACATTTATCGTTCATTACAGAATCATATGTGCCAGCATCAAATAAATTTATGCATAAACTGCTTGATAAGGAAAGGTACCTGCTATATAGTTATCATTCTGTACCATCTCCTGGGCGTTCATCTGGAAGACTCATGCGTTTGTTTTCTTGGCCTCTTCGGGCTTCTTCTGATTCCTAGGGCAGTTGGTCTTGATATGCCCCTTCTCGTTGCAACCATAACAGGTTGCGTCTTTCAACTTCTTGCAATCCAAGGTTTTATGTTCCTTAGACTTGCAAATCCCACAAGGTAGAGGCTGAGATTCAAATCTGCATTTCCCGAGGAGGTATTTCCGACAGGTTTCGCACCTGGTCTTCTCACCCGACTGCTGGCTGTCTTTCTTAAACCCGGAACTCTTCTTATCCTCAGAGTTCCTCTTTGTCTTCCAATCGGAGCGATGAGAATTCTCATCCTCCCTTTTACGCTTTCCATCTTCAGAGGCTTTGGCAGCCTTGTTTCTGACTACATCGAGTGTAAGAGATAGCGACAGGTCTGCCGCTGACCTGAATGTAGTAGGTCTCGATGCTTTCACACTTGCCTTTATTTCTGGGGCTAGACCCCTAATAAAGCGAGCTATTCGCTTTGGTTCCGGTGTGATCAAGTAAGGAACCAATCGAGACATGGTATTGAAACTTGTAAGGTATGCTTGACAATCTAAGTTCTCCATGACTAATGTCAAGAATTCAGTCTCAATTTTCTCAACTTCATGTTGAGGACAGTAATTTTCTTTGATAAGAGCAACGAACTGATCCCAAGTCATGTTGTACAAAGGGATCTTCCCCGTAGCTTGGATCAGTGACCTCCACCAAGCTAGAGCTTCTCCTTTAAAAGATTGTGAAACAAACTTCACAATGTCTTGCTCTGCACATCCACTAATGTCAACAACGGTGTCCATCTCATCGAGCCATGTCATGCAATCGATGGCCCTTTTTTCTCCTGTAAAGTCTCTGGGCTTGCAGGAGACAAAATATTTATATGAGCAGGTCTTAACTGGTGCCTCTTGATGAAGCACCACCTGTCTAGACGGAACACTCCTTTGATTTGACGAGTTACGAACATCGTCTTCCCTTGACTCATGTGATTTAGAAAGGGGCTTACTACGACCCACAGATAGAGTCTTAGAGTGTGTATCACTTGATTCATCATACTGTCTGTCGAGAGCTCGTGTAACAGCATTATCTATTAATGCCTGCAGTTCCGCACCAGCTATATTAACTCTGGTAGCATCATTATTTTCCCTCGGGTGGCTGTTGACCTCATCCGATCCAGCCATGTAGCTTGATTGCTACATAAATATTGACAATGACTTATTCAGAGCTGTTGGTGCATTCATCTGTCGTCTTCGTCTTATGTCGAGTCTCGGGTTCGCTGCAGATTTGTACAAGCATGAGGTCATCATTATTGATGATGACATCATCATATGCATCATCACATAGAATTCACAAGATGACAAAATGGATTACATGAAACAAGTTTTATGGTTGACCGTTTGAAGTTGTAACATTTAGAATGAGTCCGTTTGAAGTCATCGTTTGAAGGGTTCCGTTTGAAATGGACATACCACTTTTAAACGGAAGGGTCTTCCCTATAAATAGCCTTCAAACGAGTTCATTTGTAAGGTTCTAGTTTCCGACGCCGAGGTGCTGTCGAGGTGTCTCCAGTCCTGTAAACGTTCAGAGATTAATAAACGAGACAATTAATAGTGAATACAAGCTAAACGAAGACCGAATCAATGAATTCCGCCTCTGATTCGGTCTGAGCACTCTTTTGATCGACTCGTTAGGTCGTTTCACGATCCTACAAGTGGTATCAGAGCTCAGGAGGAAGAGTTCTTACCGTTTAGCTCGTTTTCGCTAGCAAATTCTGATTTTCTACACTTTTTTTCACAAAATTGATACTTTTCACGGATAAAATCGGCTGAAACTTTCACAATATGTGCGTAATTGTGTTTTGACAAACCCTTGAGAATATCAGTTCAAAACTCGAAGTTAAACCGGTAAAAAAGGACTGAAATATGGGTTCCGTTTGAACGAATCTTGGCATTTCAGTTTGAAAACCACCATATCGTTTGAAATATCGTTTGAAGTGACCATCCCGTTTGAACATATCGTTTGAAAACTGCCTGAACGTTTGAAATTTGTGTTATGTTTGAACTTATCGTTTGAAACATGATCACCGTTTGAAAGTTGTCATCGTGACTGTTTGAAAATTGATCTTACTGTTTGAAAGTGTGTTCATCGAATTGTGTATAACAGTTTACGAGAGTGTCAGTTCATGTGATATTGTTGAAAGATTATTGAATTGTGTGAACCGATTGAAAAGTGTTTTGAGTAGTGTGAATATATTGCTTTTATAATGCGCATGTGAACTTTAAACAAAGTTGTCAGTTTGCACAAGAATTCATATGGTTGTGTGTCAAGAGCATATGAATTGGAATCATAATATTTGATAATGTGTCTCGGTTATACTAGTGGTAAAGTAATCACATGGATTGTGTCAGATTGCATGAAATGATCAGAACCATTAATATGTGCATTGATTGTTGTTGAAAATTTTAAGTGAAAAAGGTGTTCATCACGTGATCTGTTTTGAACTGTTCAATAGCGATTAAAGATTTGTTGAAATTTGCTACAGATTGCATGTGATATTGTTGGATAATTTGATTGAAAATCGTGAAACTAATAAAAAATTCATATATTGAAGTGTGTGGTATAGTGTCGGTTTTAGTGGAATTAAGGTCCAATCATATCATTTTGATATTTTTTGTTGTCGGCTGCATGATTGTTAGTTGCATTTGTTGAATCGAAAATATCAAAGTTGTTGTCTGACATATATTGTTGTGAATCATTTCAAATTGTCGGCTAGTTGCAAAAAGGGTTTGTATGAAGTGAGGAGATAGAGTTTTAGCCCACTACATTGTATTGGCCCAATCAGAATTTTGAGTAATTGGTATTTTGTTTGAAAGGTGATATAGCTTGGACTTGATATTTTGTTTAACAGGACTGTCTCGAAAAACGGGTTTTCGAATCATGGATATTAATTTCTTTAATATGTCTCAAGAAACATTAGATAAAATAAATGTTTTAACGAAAGAATTTGATTCGTTTTCAGGTTGTCCAGGAGAAAATACAAAGAGCATCATTGAGAGGTATAGCCATCTTGTTCGTTCAATGTCCGAGAAGGGTATCAAAAAGAAATCAGAAGAATGGGTTGAAAAATTTGTCAGTGCTTTACCTCAAGAAGAATGGAAAAATTATATCTTAAACTTGAAGATTTCTGGAGAATTTTCCCAACTGACAATTTGTCCACTCATTAAAAAGATTGAAGAACAGATGATGATCAATGCTGAGAAGAAGAAAAGTCAAAGTGTAAAATCAATATTAAAGAAGAGCAAGAGTAAAGGTGTCCAAGTGGAAGAGGAACAGACTGAAGAGATTTCAGTTATGAAGGATGAAAAGAAATCTGCTGATAAACAGATTCTTGTTTTGCAGGAAAATTGTGAGAGATTGAAATCTAAAAATGACAAACTGTTAAATGATTTGAATAGTTTGACATTAGAAAACAAGGTTTTGAAAAAGAAAGAACAAGATTTTGAAAGCAAAAAAAAATCTTCAGAAGATGAAGATTTCTGGATAAAATTGGAGAACAAAAATTTGAAAGCAAATGAGACAAAATTTCAAGAACAGATACATGTTTTGGAAAATGAAAAGTCTGTTCTTGAAAATATAAAGAATGAAAATGAAAAATCAATCAAGTCTCATCTTGAAAGAATATCTCAGCTTGAAAACGAAGCTGAGAATTCAAGAAACAAGATTGATGAACTTGAAAGGAAATTGAAAGGTTTTGTGACTTCATCAGATAGTTTGAATTTTCCTTGTCCAAAACCGATCAATTATGTTCCAATAAGTGACAATGTCACAAACTTTGACAATGTCAAAGTTGAAGATTGTGATGAGAAATCTGATGATAAAAATGAAAAATTTGAAAAACAAAAATTGTTTTTGAAATTAAAAGAAAAGTTTCAAGAAACTGTTCTACAATCAACTGAAAAGGGAGAATGCTCTAAGCAAAAACCTTTGAAGAAGAAAGTGGAAAAAAAACAAAAAGAGAAAATTTTGAAAAATGTACAAAAAGTTAATAAAAGCTCATCAGATCGATCATCCAATCGCAATGAAAAATTACAAAAAGTAAAAAATGAAAATTCAAAAATTGTTGGCAATAAGTGGTGCAGGTCGGACCACAGTGCTCAAAAGTCAAATCCAACATACAAGAGGAGCAAGGATTATCACCAAGCCAAACAGTGCTATGATCTAAATGTTTGGACTGAAAATGGTGATTGGTACGATAACAGAGTGTGTTACCGATGTGGTTATCAAGGACACATTGCTGTTAACTGCCAAAGTTGGAATTATGAGACGAGAAGATGCTTTAATTGCAACATCAGAGGTCACATTGCCAGAGATTGCCCAAGGAGATCAAATGAAAGATTGAGGGTTAATTCTCAGAAGATGGCAAAGAAACCAGTCAATGTCAAGCCCAAAGAACAGAAGGTTCAAGAACCTAAAGTTCAAGAAACGAAAGTGAAGCTTTCTCAGGGGCAGAAAGACAGACTGAGGAAGAAGAGAAAGAAGGCTAGAGAGTATTTAGAGAAGATCTTGTCCTCGGGATCACCGGATAGATCGAATAAGAGTTCTGATGAATCAACTCCCTCAACTGCAAAGTCAAGCAAGACGCATTCATCAGATACAAATCTGAGGACGAAAGAAGAAAAGAAGAAGAAGAAAATGGTCGGCGATGAATCTGACGTGTCGAAGTCAGACAAGCCACCTTCAGGCGATGAATCTGACAGATCAAAGTCAGATAAGCCATGTGAAGGCAATGATTCTGGTTCGTCAAAGCCAGAGGAGCCTTTGATTGAGGTAAAAATGGAGAATTCAGGTTTAACAATGGATGATGCAAATTTTCCACCATTGTTAAACAAGAATTCAAAATCACCCAAGGACAGTCAGGCTTGGGTGAATCTGTTTAAATGAAAAACCTGACTTGCCGGAGTTCCCAGGTTGGTAAGCGTGGAACATGAATCGGCATCTTTCTTGAGAAATTCACTTCGGTGATATTTCAACTTACAAGTGGTAAATCAGGGACATTAAGTTGTACTTGATTTTCTACATGTGGTTGTGTTGAAAAATCGATAAATGTTAAATCTTACAAGTGATTGAAAAAACAAGGTGATGAAACCCCATATTTGTGAAATAACACACAAAATTTATTTTCCGGAAAAACCATTTTGATTAAAACAAACTTAAGTGTTTTGAAATCACTATGGGAAAATGTTTGTTGTGAGGGGGAGTTCTGATTGTTTATGCCTAGTGGATGGCGAATTGAAGTGATTCGATATCAGTTGTCATTTCTTGTACAGCTTGTTTTCAAATTTTCCCAAAAAATCAAAATTGAGACATATTTTGATTTTAGGGGGAGTAAAAATTTTAAAAAAAATTGACAATGTCAAAAACATTGAAAAATGCAAAAATGAGTTTTGTTGTCAAAAAGAGGAAATGATAGTAGATCAGTTGGACTATCACAGCATGCTAAAGAAATGGAAAGTCTAAAAAGTGATAAACGGTCTCACTAAAGATGTGACGATAGGCTCAGCTAGATTAGTAGATTTGCGATAATGATACAAACCTAAAGCAAAAAAGCCTAGTTCTAGTGGGAAACACGGTTGAAAGTGTAGTACTTGGTTTTGTCCTTCTTGATTGTGTGCCTACTCAGTAATCGCTGATTGTCGAAAGACATAAAACTGGTTAAGTTTGTGATCTTTCACAACTTTGCTGAAAAGTCGCTGTGATTGTGCATTTTATTTTGCAAAGATTTAAACTTGTTTTATTTCTTTATTTTGTTTAAGCATCGGACATCCTCTGCGTATACGTGAGTATCGACCTGGATGTTGTTGCCTAAACGTTCTGCTTTATTTTCTTTGGTGTTTCGTTTAAGCTTTGGACCTCCTCTGCGTATACGGGAGTATCGACCTAGTGGTTAAAGCCTAAATAACTTCAACTTGTTTTATTTTTCTTATTTTGTTTAAACATTGGACTTTCTCTGCGTATACGGAAGTATCGACCTGATTGTTAATGTTTAAACATTCTGCTTTGTTTTTCGCACAAATCACAGTTGATAAAGTTTAAAGGCATTACTTGAGTGAGTGTATTGCATGATGAGGGGATATGCTGAGATCGTGGGGTCCATAAGAACTTAGTGCTATCTTAATATACCTTAAAGTATCGGTAAGCAGATTGAAAGTTTTTAGATTGAGTTTAAGTGGACAACAATATCGTCAATCTATGTGAATCATTTAGAGCTTAAAATGAAATCAAGCTTAATGGTGTTGGTGATATGTCTCAGATACTGATATGATCCTCTTACACAAACTCACAAAAATATTGTTTGTAAATATTTCTTTACTGCATTTCTTTCTATTAAAAAAATCCAAAAAGATTTTAAGTGTGTTTTAGCATAAATTTTGAAAAATACAAAAAGATTTTTGACAACTGATGTTGAAGAGCTGATTTTCAAAATTTCAAGCGCTAAACATGATGAACTGGCTTGGGAGTGTGCGTTTAAAAGAAGAAATTTGTTTTGTAAAAAGAAAAGTTTGAATAGTTAATCAGGGTCATTAATTTGAACTTGATGTAACTATTTTTAGTAAGTTTTTCTTATTGATTTAAGTAAAAACTTATGTGTTTGTGAGAAAATGTGTGCAGGAGATGAGCTTAAACAGAGATAAAGCCAGGGATTGATCTCAAGGTGATAGCTAATTCCAGACAGCGATCCCATCATGATGAGAGGGGGAGTCTGACGAGGTTAGAGCCAAAGAGAAGATCCTGGTATATGCGAAGAAAGAAAAGAGACAGATAAAGACTGAAGATGCATAGACTCGACACTTAAGACTCGTCAACATCTGAGGGGGAGTCTGTTGGTGCATTCATCTGTCGTCTTCGTCTTATGTCGAGTCTCGGGTTCGCTGCAGATTTGTACAAGCATGAGGTCATCATTATTGATGATGACATCACATAGATGACATCATCATATGCATCATCACATAGAATTCACAAGATGACAAAATGGATTACATGAAACAAGTTTTATGGTTGACCGTTTGAAGTTGTAACATTTAGAATGAGTCCGTTTGAAGTCATCGTTTGAAGGGTTCCGTTTGAAATGGACATACCACTTTCAAACGGAAGGGTCTTCCCTATAAATAGCCTTCAAACGAGTTCATTTGTAAGGTTCTAGTTTCCGACGCCGAGGTGTTGTCGAGGTGTCTCCAGTCCTGTAAACGTTCAGAGATTAATAAACGAGACAATTAATAGTGAATACAAGCTAAACGAAGACCGAATCAATGAATTCCGCCTCTGATTCGGTCTGAGCACTCTTTTGATCGACTCGTTAGGTCGTTTCACGATCCTACAAGAGGTTATTATGGAATCATCATTTTTGACGATTCATCAACCATGGTAATATAAACCATATTGGTTAATTTGTTAGTTATATTTAATTAGTATTTTCATTATAATTTATCCTAGTTATAAAACATTAAGGATATTAAAGTGGCGCAAAAGGCCTAGCCACAAGGACAGTTTTAAAATTTATAAGCCATGATTTCAGAGAATCGAGGCATTGAGGTTTGAACATATTTCATTACCTTTTCTTGACAGAGAGTCAAAGACTTCAACTGTCTTTTGTCCCTTAGGACAATAAGTATGGCCCGTAGGCATTTCATCACTTATGGATGTTTATAATATGATCATCTTCATTTGATGATTTAAGCCATGATTTCTAAATCACTAGGCTAGATAAGGGTTTGGAATTTCCCAATATAAAGATGACAAGTGTGATTTTATCGCATCACTGTTGTCAGGAGTGTTAACATGTTTTCGGATGTTAACAAGAATCTGAATCTCTTTTAAACAGGTTTTACCATCATAGCTAGGTCTTTAATGACATTCAAGCTAGGTTTTACCCTTTAAGATTCTTTCAATATATATACTGGTAGATCAATTATGAAAAGGAATAATAATTTGATTTATTTCATATATTATATTCATAAGAAATGATGAAAATGGAATTCAGATAAAATATTCAAATGATTTTAAAAGGAGTATATAATTGCCCTAAACGGGACTTGAAAGGAATGATGTTGTCCATGAAGGGACTGAAGATAAGCATGTCCTTATAAGGACTACTAAGGAAACGAATTTCAGCAAAAAGGAGTTTTCTTCTTCACTTTATTTCTGAATGTTTTCTCCTTGGATGTACGTTCCATCCAAGTCACGGTACGAAGCTCGGCATTTCAAGGCTCCGGATGTGGAGAATTTCCATTACGGCTTCTTTGTTTGGCAATATATCCAAAGTATATAAATCGGAAGCAATATTTTACAGATTAGGATTGAGAGTATTCCTATGTTAAGTCTAGACTCAAAAGGTTCAAGGAACGTGCTACTGTGTCATTGAGATTAAACACAAAAGGCTAGTTTTTAATTCACTCAATGTTGGCTCTGATACCAACCTGTCACACCCCGATATTTCCACGTATTACCGGTGGGCCCGGTGGGGAGTATCGTGACGTAGTTGATATCATCATAGTCAAACAACACAATATATAAATGCACAGCGGAAGCAAAAGATAAATATATTACAATCCGAATATAAAGTAATATCAAAGTATTACAACGGAAAGTAAAGGATCCACAGGCGGATCAAATAAAAGGAAACTCTTCAACAGACTTTAGGCATCTAGAACTTGCAAGATTCCCTATTAACGCCCTGAGCTCCCAGCCAATTCCGTACAGTACCTGTCACTTAATCTTTTTGGAAAATACGTCAGTTTACACTGGTAAATACAATTAACCGACTCATTCGAAAACATTTATAAAAATTGATTTGAATGCACAAGGCACAACATATCTTTTATAACTTGGGACAATTATGTAAATAATCTTGTATACAGATTTACATGTTCGTTATACGTTCAGGGCCCGATGTAGAAACCGAGTCAAGATTAACAGACACGCCACAAGTATAGGCCCACAAGAGAGTGAGATACCGTTTCCCTTAGGCACTGTCAGGTGTATGCCTACACCCCGTGCATAAGACGTGGCCATTTTATAATATAATGATGTCAAGGATATCTGGGACATGGTCATTAACCCCTAAAGGCTTTTATTTCAAACAATACAGATTAAAGCGGGTTACTTCAATAATTTAATCACAATACGACTAACATTCAATACCCGACCAAGCGGTATTATTATAATACCGTATCCCAAGCCCGTATAGGGAAAATAAGTTAAGAGTATTTACCTGAGCTAGCAACGTAATTTATACTCAGCCGTATATTCTAATCAGCAAGCACAAGTACTTCTACTGGGGCTCTTAATCTGGAACAAAGGTTTTATTAACCTATTAGATTCCTAACGGGTCTTATTTAAGTCGTAACTTAGACCGGTTAGTTTTAAAGAAAGATACGGTTCGTACGCACTATTAAGCGAAGACCGGAATAGAATGTGGTTTAGACCCGACAAGTTTGAAGACTTGTGTAATATGGGTAATCTAAACACCTTTTGGATTTTGAGATAAAAATGATAAGGTTTGACCCGTTTCGGCTAATTTATGCAAACTAGTTACATAAACCGAACCGAACGCGCAAGAGGCATAACGGGTAACCATATGGGTCCTATACAGGTTTCCTAAGTTAATATGCCTTAAACATGTTGTGATATCAGTAGGATACCTTCCATTATGCCCAAAACGAGTTTAATCTCAATATAAGCCCCGTAGGGGTATTTTGGTCATTTAAAAGATTATAAAAGAGATTAATTTTAATTCTGAGACTCGGGTCTGAAACAATAAGTAAAACAACTTAATTTAATAGGTTATATCAGTTGGTGATAAGTCTTATATGCCAAAATGGTTTTAAACCCATACTAGGTGTTTAATACGCGTAGAAAGCCGTTTTAAGCGATTTCCGGGTTATACAGGAAATCTGAGTTTTTTGATCAGGTTATAAAGTTCAAAATACTTCATTTATTATATAAAATCAGTAGTAATTAGATTGGCGTCAAAATACTATGTAGAACTCATTTTATGAACGAAAAGGGTATAATTGGTAATAACCGAATCAAGGCGATAATCCCCATGTTATGATCAGTTTAAAAATAATTAAAAATCTTCAAAAGTCCCAAAATATTATATTACATCAGTGGGTAAAAGGTTTGGTGTCAAAAATTTGGTTTAGATAGGCTTTACGCTAATTACGCCATTTATTTAACAAAAAGCTTTCTAATTACGCTATTCTCCAACTGATGTGAAATTTTAGGGACATGTTTATAAATCAGTAATAAATATTATTGTCCTCTCACATTTCCAAAATTCTCGTTTTATGGTCAAAAGGGCATTATGGTCAACATTAAGCAATTAACGGAAACGTGTAAACGAATCGGGCAAACAACGATCCAATCACAGAGGTTTATACCATCATGTAACCTGGTCCTAAGGAAGCTCTAAGGCATTTCTAAACCCATCTAAATCGGGTCAGAACTGAAGTCAAAGAAAAAGTCAAAGTTTTGCGACTTTCGGTTCCGAACCGGTCTAAACAGAAAATTGTCGGATCAAACAAGCTTAGACCAGTTCTTATACTTATTACCAAGTTATATGAGTGATAAAATAGGTTACACGCCTTCTACATTGCTAATTATGCGTTAATTCAAAAATTAGGATCCTGTTGACTTTTTATAATAAACTTTGACCCGACATTTGATCTAGTTAGAGCGGGAATTAGAGGGTGCCCTTTTAAGGGTTTATTGCCCACATAAATACCAACTTATAACTACCTTAAGTTTGACTAATCACTGGACCATTAGTGATTAATCGATAAGTCAAACCTTAATTATGACGGTTTGACTTTAAGCTAATTAACTAAGCAAAACTCAATTAAGGAAGGTCAAAGGTACTTACCAAGGTCTAATGCACGACCAGAGATGCTCAAAGGATGAGTTGTGAGTGAATGATCCAAGTTTGCAAACAATGGGGCTTTATATAGTGATCTTGATCTCTCTAGATCATGCCAAGCAATGCTATAACTGATCATGGATCATTCACAAGTGTCCCTAAGGTCTAAAAACAAGCTTAGGCAGCCCTTGGTGTTGAGAAAAGGCAATGTAAGTCGGTTACAATGGACATAGCAGACCCCAGCCACATTTTTAGGCATCAGAAGGCCCCTCGCGTCACGCGTAGGTACCCTAGGGGTCCTACGCGTCGCGCGACGCCCCCTCTGATCCAAATCTAATTTTCAGATTTTTGCTGTTTTGGTCCTTGGTCCATATAAAGTTGTTTCGATATTTATTTTTGCACTATGAGCCCTCTAAATTGATTTCCAAGGACTCCAAGACATAACCAATCCTTGTGAAGCCCTTGTTTAACTTTGTTATCACCCGAAAAGTCATAAACTTCATCGTTGCCGCTTTTAACCCCTCGTATACGGATTTTATCATAACTTTCTCATACGATAACGAAACTTGGTGAAATTTTTATCATGTATTCTAGTGAGCATAGTTAATCGTTACAAAGCTTCGGGTTTGCTAAAAGGTCACTCAGAGGTATACTTTAAACATGTTGACACATTTAACCCCTGTAGTTTGAAATCTCTCACTTTCATTCATAATTAGCTTCGTATGATCCATGATTCATTCGTGTAAAGGTATAAACATCGTGTAGGGTTATTGTAAAGTATATTTATCCTTTGTTGACATTTTGAACCCTTATATTCACATACTTTCCTTGTTTGTCAACTTTAGTCCCTCTAGAGTATTCTTTTACACGTTCAAAGCTTATGACACGTGTCAATACTTTATTGGACATGAAATTACGAGGTGTTACACTTAATTATTATTTTCTATGTTTTATGTTGCAGTCTAATTTCTTTACATTAATACACCATAACTTTATTATTGGTTTTCGCTGCAGTGATGTGGTATTGGTGCTATTCGGTACGGTTTTACGCCCCGCCCGCGGGTGGTAAATCTAGTTTAATAATAAAAAGGAATTTTGAGACACCTCACAAAAAGTATAAGGGGCTGTTTGGTAGCCTCTTAATGACCATTCAGATGCTACCTCTTAATGGTTTAAAACCTCTGAATGAATAAGAGGTAACCTCAAGTCTGAATGGTTAAGAGGTAACCTCTGAATGGTAAATCATCACATGTCACATTCTTCTACCTACTCATTGGTAAAATTCTAAATGGTTCCATTAAGAGGTATCCTCTTAATGACCATTCAGAGGCTACCAAACAGCCCCTAAAGTCAAGGCCAAAACCGACAATTCACAAAAATTATAATAAAAAAAAGAGTTAATTGCCATTTTAGTCCCTGTGGTTTGGCCCAATTTGCCAGTATAGTCCAAAGGTTTCATTTTTAACATCTGGATCCAAAAACGTTTCATCGTTGCCATTTTGGTCCAACTGACTTAACTCCATCCATGGACCTCAGTTAACCCAAGGGCAATTTTGTCATTTCATATATTATTTTTAATTCCACTTTATTTTTTTCTTTTAATCATTTATATAAGATTTATCTTATATATAATAATTATAATATATAATATAATTATAATAACATATATATATTATATATATATATACAGATATTGTGCACCACCACCACCACTCATCTCTCACTCTCTCCTTCTCGGTTCCGATGTGCGACCAGCAGAGCTCCGGCGAGCTTCGGGCGGTATTCCGGTGACAACACACACACCTCCACCACAAACTGTTCATCTCTACCCACGCCCCCTTTTCGTCTGACAACCACCACCACCATCGTCCGGAAAGCAAGAGAGAGATGAGAGAGAATCGTAGAGAGGGAAAGAGATCAGAGAGAGGTCGGAGATGCTCAGAGAGATCGGAGATGGGGCCTTCGACTGGTAATTATTTCCACCACTCCACTTGGTTTTCAATTCTAAACAAAACCCCTTTGTCAATTTGCCATGACAGAGGAGATTCAACACTCAATTTGGTGGATTTGAAAAGGTTAAGCGGGTGGTGGTGATGGTTGCGGTGAGGCGGTGGTGAGGCAGTAGTGGTGATGGTGGTAGTGGTGATTGATTTGAAGATTTATGTTCGATTTGAACTTGGAGGTGTGATTGATTGGGTTGGGAATGGGCGGCGCAAGGTGGTGGGTTTTGTAGGGGGTGAAGGTGTTTCAGTGATGGTTCACGGTGGCAGGAGGTGAAGGTGTTTCAGTGAATTTGGGGGTTTTATGAGATGAGAGAGAAGCAGATCTTTGATGAGGGAAGGGAGGCGGAGGTGAGATGATGGCGGTGGCAGCGGCGGTGGTCAGGTGGCGGTGGTCAGGTGGAGGTGAGATGGTTATTGGGTTTGATTTTGTTTCAGATCATTTATCCGGATGGAGGTGAGATGGTTATCATGACCGAGATGGTTATTGGGTTTGATTTTGAGAAATGGGGGTTAGTTTCAGTCACCAACGTAGGTGATGGTGATGTTGGTGGTGGTGGCCGAATCCACTGCCTTCATTTTCTATTGTTTGTTTATCTGATGTGATAATGTTGAATCACATATGGCACGGACCCGAGATAGAGATAGGGTTCTGGCAGGTGATGGTCATGTCGGTGATGGTTAAGCAGGTGGTGGTGATGGTTGTGGTGGTGAGGCGGTGGTGGTGAGGCTGTGGTGGTGATGGTGGCAGTGGTGGTGAGGCTGTGGTGGTGGTGAAGGCAGGGGTGGTGAGGCAGTAGTGGTATAATATATTCTTTAAATATTAATTAATTAAAACATATAGATAAAATGACAAAATTGCCCTTGGGTTAACTGAGGTCCATGGATGGAGTTAAGTCAGTTGGACCAAAATGGCAACGATGAAACGTTTTTGGATCCAGATGTTAAAAATGAAACCTTTGGACTATACTGGCAAATTGGGCCAAACCACAGGGACTAAAATGGCAATTAACTCTAAAAAAAAACTAAAGTCAAGGGCAAAACCGACAATTCACAATCGCTATGAGATTTTATTCCAAAATTCTCCAACACACACACCACATTCTCGTTGTATCCACGCTATATCTATATCTATAATCTATATCTATACCATCATCTTCAACTGCAAGTCTACAAACTTCACAGCAAAATTTGCAGATATTTTAGCGATAACATGTCGTGGCAAGCATACGTCGATGACCACTTGATGTGCGAGATCGAAGGCAATCACCTCACTGCTGCCGCTATTATCGGTCATGACGGCAGTATTTGGGCTCAATCCGCTACTTTCCCTCAGGTTCCTCTCATTTTCATCGATTTACGTTAATTTTTCGTTAACCTACTCTTTTTTGATGAATTGATTTGATTATTGTGTAGTTTTTAGTTCGATTGATGTGCATAACTGTGTTTGTTGTTGATTGAGCTTCGGTGTTCGGATCTGATCGATATTGCTGTGTATAGGTTCAGATTCGTTGAGGTTTTTTAGTTTAATCGGTGTGTTTCAGTGATTTTGTTTGTTGATCTGGCTTAATGATTGGTGATGCAGTGATGCTTTGAGTTATTCGAGTTCAATTGGTGTATTTCATTGAACTAATTGTTTATCCAGTTTTGTTGTTGATTGAGCTTCGTTGTTCGGATCCAATCGATATTGTTGTGTATCGGTTCAGATTCGTTGTGGTTTTTGAGTTCAATCGGTGTGTTTCATTTGACCTAATTGTTTATCCAGTTAATTTGATCGATCATTGTGTAATTTTTGGTTCGATTGAGATGCTTAAGTGTGTTTGCTGTTTTTTGAGCTTCGGTATTCGGATCTAATTGATATCGTTGTGTATTGGTTCAGATTCATCAGTTTACGTGAAACTGTTAGTTGACCTAATCTGTTTATCTAATTGGTTTGATTATTGTGTAATTTTTAGTTCGATTGATATGCTCGAATGAGCTTCGGTGTTTGGATGATATTGTTGTGTATCGGTTTAGATTCGTTTAGTTTTTTGAGTACAGTCGATCTGTTTATCCAGTTGATTTGATTATTGTTTTAGTTTGATTGATATGCTTAACTGTGTTTGTTGTTGATTAAGCTTCAGTGTTCGGATCTGATTGATATTGTTGTGTAACGGTTCAGATTTGTTTAGTTTTTCGAGTTCAATCGGTGTGTGTCGATGAGTTTGCTTGTTGTCTGGCTTAACGATTGCTGATGAGTTGAGTCTTTCGAGTTTAATCGGTGTGTTTTGATGAGTTTGTTTGTTGTTCTGGTTTAATGATTGTTGATGCGTTGAGTTTTGTGAGTTTCTTCGCTGTGTTTTAATGAGTTTGTTGATCTGGCTTAACGATTGCTGATGCGTTGTATTTTTTGAGTTTAATTGGTGTATTTCATTGAGTTTGTTTGTTTTCTGGCTTAATGATTGCTGATACGTTGATTTTTTGAAGTTAAATCAGTGTATTTGAATGAGTTTGTTTGTTGATCAGGCTTAACGATTGCTGACGCAGTGATTTTTTGGAGTTCAATTGTCGTATATTTCAATGAGTTTGTTTGATGTCTGGCTTAACAATTGCTGATGCGTTGAGTTTTTCGAGTCTAATCTGTGTATTTCAATGCGTTTGTTTGCTGTCTGGCTTACCGGTGTTGAGTTTTCGAGTTCAGTCGGTGTATTTCAACGAGCTTGTTTGTTGATCTGGCTTAACGATAGCTGATGCGTCAATTGCGATCTGTTTTTACTTTTAGTGTCAGTTTCTTCTGGCGCTAGGATAATTTTTTTGTTAGGTCACGAATGCTTGGTTTGATATGATTAATCAATAAATAGATATGACCTTGATTTTGACATTTGATTTTATCTAAAGGGGATGTAAAGGTTCCAGACCCGAGTAAGGTTGAATTAAAACAGAACAAAAAAACGGTTACAATTGTTTTTAATTTAAAATACTAGCAACTTATTTTATCTTAATTTTAGAAAAGATTTAAGGATATCGGCTTAAGGATCCTCAAAATAAGGAACAATTTTAGGGAAGCTACATTGATTCCATAAGTATGCAGATTCACTATTCATTCCTTACCAAGTTAAACCTTTTTTTTTTTTTTTTTTGAATGGCTAATTTCTTTAATCCCTGTCGTCAGTGGGACTTGAACCCAAGACCTTCCCCTTCCCAACCTAGGTGTTTTTAAAGGCTTTGCCTTTGCCAATGGAGGACCACCTCATTCGTTACCAAGTTAAATCTATTCCCATATATTTTGTGAGTGGAAAAAAGAGAAAAAAAAATTAAGAAGTATTATTTAATTAAGAAAATACAAAAAAAACTTGAAGTCTGTTGCTTGGAGATATCTGTTAATGCTTTTGAGGAAAAAATATTTAGTTTTGTCTCGGTTCAATCAAGTTATATATCACCATTGTTAAACACGTCTTGGAACTTAAATGCAGTTTGTAAGCTAATATATAATACCCTTTTTAACTCTGCCCTTTGTTGAGTATCATTTTGCTGATATGCAGGTGAAGCCAGAGGAAATAACAGCTATCATCAATGACTTCAATGAGCCTGGCTCACTTGCTCCAACTGGCTTACACCTTGGTGGGACCAAATATATGGTGATTCAAGGCGAGGCAGGAGCCGTTATTCGAGGCAAAAAGGTATTAATTTACAAATTTTTTTATTCTGGTAATTGACATTAGTGAATTACTTTCCTTACCCTTGTACTAGTTTTTAGAGTAAAGTATACAGATGGTCCCTGTGGTTTACCAAAATTTTGGATTTGGTCCCTATTGTTTGCACTTTGTAACGCATTTAGTCCCTAACCAACAAATCTAAAGGTTTCAGCAGGTCAAAGTTAGGGATTAAATGTGTTACAAAGTGCAAATAACAGGGACCATCCATGTACTTTTGGAAAAAAGCTGGGGTCTAAATGCGTTACAAAGTGCAAACCATGGGGACCATTCGTGTACTTTTGTAAAGCCACTAAGCCACGGACCAAATTCAAAATTTTGGTAAACCACAGGGACCATCTGTGTACTTTACTCGGTTTTTATTTTTTAAGTTGCAAAATGACTATGGCACGTACTTTCTTAGGTTAATGTAGCTAACTCATGTTTTCAATTTTTGTGTCATTTAAAGTCATTCATGTATTGAGATTACTTTATAGGCCATCTAAGTATATATTGAGTTTCATATATACCAAATCTGGCCAAAATGTCGAATGACGAAATTGCCCATGAAATTTTTTGAAAAGAAAATGATACTTATGTTCAATCTTATCAATAAGCAACAATTCAATATAGAGTTTTCCGACATGTTTTTAGCTGGATTTGGTATAGATGGAACTTGATACATAGGTAGTCTATAAAATAGTTTCAATATAGCGGTGACCTTAATAAAAAGGTTGAATACTTAGGTGGCCTCTACATACATAATTTCAAAAAAAAAAAACATCATTTTCAAGAATTGACGATACTTCATGCCATGCATATTTATTCAGCATTTACATTTCATAGCTCGTAAATTGATTTTTTTTAATTATTTAAGTGGTGTTTAGCCTTTTCATTATGTCATCACTTATCCAGATTTGATTTCAGTTGAAACTTGAAACCATTTCTTATTAATGCTATAAAACTAGAGGTAGAGTTTACGGTTTCAACCCGTTTGCTTATGAATGGGTATCTCAAAACGGGTCAAATACAAAATTAGCTTAAAGGTGAACAGGCCAAATGCGTTCAAAGTTGTACAAAGTCTATTCTTTAATGCATACAACCTCATATTTATTCATATATTCAGATCACTAATGATTTGTTTTTGCTTTCATAATCAACACATTAATTATTTATAGTAAAATAGACAAACACACACTCAACTCTCTCTTTATGTTAAATACAATAATTTGCTCTAATCAGGTTATTAGTTGCTGACTTTTGATTATTGTATGATTACAGGGACCGGGTGGTGTTACGGTCAAGAAGACCGGAATGGCTATAATCATCGGCATCTATGACGAGCCCATGACTCCCAGCCAATGTAATATGATTGTGGAAAGGCTCGGTGACTACCTACTTGACCAGGGTTTTTAATTTGTTCGGTATGTTCCGTTTTAAATTCTTAGTATACCTACACCTACATTATTAGAAAATAGTTGATACACTATATAAAATAAAATAAAAATATCTTCAAAGGGATCGCGAGTCCTAATTATTTTTTAACGCATAAGACATCCTAAATAGTTTTATTAAAAAGGAAAAATCTAATATTATTAGCCAACAAACACCATTTTTTTGTGTGTTTAGGTGTTCTAATTATTTTGTAGTTAACCGTCATTTTCGTCCTTGTGGTTTGGTGGAAAATATCACTTCAGTCCAAAAAAAAAAATTGCGCCAGTTCCATCCTCAACATTTTTGAAACGTGCCACTTCAGTCCAAAAAGATAACGCACCATTAAAAACGTTGAGAACGGAACTGGCGCAAGGCGTTATCTTTTTGGATCACGTTTCAAAAATGTTGAGGACGGAACTGGCGCAACTTTTTTTTATTGGACCGAAGTGGCATTTTCCACCAAACCACAGGGACGAAAATGGCAGTTAACTCTTTTAGATATTTGGAAAATCTGACGACTAGAAGTGTTTGCAAATCTAATATTATTAGCCAACGAACACTATTTTTTTGTGTGTTTAGATGTTCCTAATTATTTTGTATATTTGGAAAATCTGACTACTAGAAGTGTTTGCAGGGAAATGATACGGTGTGACAATATATTGAAGATTAATCAAACTTATGGTGGTGTTGTCCTCATTATATTAATTGTTTTTTTTTATGAAACTTGTTTTGATGGTTATTCCAAATGCTTTATCATCCTCGTATGTTTGTGTATGTTATCAACTTTTTACCCTATTTTTTACTATCATTAATCTCATATCAATTGCATATTATAGGAGTAAAATTCTTCATAGGTATTAATTCACAAATGTCGGTGGAACAGTAATTATCAAAGTTTTAGGATATTGCCACAAGTCTTTCTCATCTTTAGAATTTTGGTCCCTAAACAAAAAGCACTTCTACCCTCTTTTTGTTTTTTCCGCCACCGCACAAAACAATCTCAACATAACGCACTTATCTATTTACATAAATAACCAAATATATGAGGCACGTGGGGTTAACCTCATAATTATCCAAGTACGATTAAGATTTTTAAATGTCTCTAGATAGTACTTGAACTTAGCTAAATTTTAATGTAAGGATTTTAATTTGATACTTTTCATTATGTACCTTTATTATAAGGCATATTCATTTGAAACAGTATAAAAAATAGCTAAACGTTCACACGGGTCAATAGAATAATTAATTTATCACTTCTTAAAGGATTTTATTTATTTTATTTTATTTTATTTTATTATTTTTTTTTTTTTGATTAAGCTTATGATACAAACTTTTTATTAGAAGGTTAGAGCAAATTACAAATCATGGGTTGGTAGACGGGCAACAAGCTGCGCCGCCACCCCCTTTTGAATTGCAAATCATACTCGGCTAAACACATAACTATGGCCTACAGACACTGTCGCATGCGCAAGTGCTGCCTTTTGAACCCGCTTCAAGAAACCGGATGCCACAGGGGCCAGACAACCAAAGGTATCGAACGCGAAAGGAAGGAAGGCATGTTGATTATCTATGCAGGCCTGCTCGTGCTTGGATATTTTCCCCGCCTCAGCCTTCCGCGTCGCTTGCCCTGAAACAAAACCACTGCCCCTGAAACCGGCAAGAGGCGACACCCCCGTGAGATCAATGCAAGCATGCTTACCCCCGGACCATCCAAAAACCAGCATATCGGCTGGTCGAAGGGAAGACCTCCCCTCCTTCGGGTCCGTTAGGAAATTAACCGGAGCCTCTTTTTTAGCAGTGATACCAGCTCGCTTGAGAACGTCAAACAACACATCTCTAACCAGATCGTGTCTGTACTTGAAGCCAGGAAGCTCTTTGCAGTGAAGGGCATGTTCCCCGAAGCTATCAAGACACACCTTCCGACAAACAGGGCACGGTTCATCCTCAGGGTACAACGGTATCATCAAACGATATTTGAGGACAGACCGATATTCTACTGCCGACATACATTGCCCCAAGCCCTCGATCGGGATAACAGTAAGGAAATCTTGAGCGTGGGGGGCTCGTAAACAATCAAAAACAGCTTTTTGCCGAGGGGATAACCCGAAAACACCATTGATTTCTTTCACGGTTTTACCATAAAAAGCACTCGCCAAAATAGTTTGAGGTTCACGGGGGGCGGTGTCTTTATTAGCAAAACCGCCAAGGTCAACATCAGGAAGAACGGCTTGTAAACCATCCAACGCAGCCCTAAATTCCGAATCCAAAACACCCATACAACAAGCTCGCAGAATATGATCTTGAAGTTCCAAAGATTGCACTCTGGAGGCCACGAAGGCAAAAGACGAGACATCCCCCGCCGATAGTAATCCAAGCCCACCCTCCTTGATTGGCAAGGAAGCCAATCGCCATTGCAAGTCCCCAAAGAACGGCCCCCCGCCAACCACAATATCATCAATGGCTTGCCGAAGTCCTTCATCAAACAAAGTAACAGCCGCTCCAACATAAGATGGTTGGCATGTGCGGAGACCAAAGATAAGCTTGGCAACTCCCATGCACGAACGCAGTAAAAGGAGTTCACATTGTGGGTTCTTAAGTTGCGGGAGTACCCTCATAAGATCGACAGCCCGGGAGACCCTCTTAACAGCCAGGTCACTGATGAAGTCCCGATCACGGCTGACGGCACCCCCCAATAACTTGACTCCCAGCTTAGGCCTCCCAATATCCTCTGGGAACAACCCCGCAGCAAACTTCTCCCCATTGCATGATGGCCAGAACAATTCAGTCTTCCGAACATTTAGTTGGAGCTCCAAAGAAGGGCCTTCCCTTGAGATAACTTCTAAATCCTTTTTATGGTTTTAATTGATGTAAAATACTTGTAGATATCATCTTGGACAAATTTGTTGGATTGCTATAACCAAACAAAATCGATACTACCCAAAACGTCACCGCGTAGCGTGGGTGTTTTTTTCTAGTTGACGATTAAATATCAAATTGTGTAAGCTCATTAATTGCATTTTTTGGCCATTTGTGGTCATGGACCTTTCTTCATCTCTCTCGTCATGGTCCGTAGACCCACGTTGACATTATTTAAATATGTGCGTAATGCTTTGTCGGTAAAGTATATAATGATTTAAATCTAGGAAAAAAAGACACAACTGCGAAAAAAATAAAAACCACAATGCCAAACAAGAAAGTTATAATGATCTAAACAAAAATTCTAAAATCTACAAGCAAAAAATCAAGAGTGAAAACTTAAAATTTAAGATCGTAGAGTTCGGCGAGACGGTTATAATACTGCTAGAATGAGTTCAATCAGACTCTGTTTGAAAGTAGCGCATCATGAACGAAAAATCAATGGGATCGGACTCTTAAAAATATAATATTTTACATCACAAAAAATATAAAAAAATTTCGGTAAACTTAACACTACGAACGAAAAATCAGGAGGGGTTCGGGGCACCCCCAAGCCACCAAGAAGCTTCGCCATGGTCATTTGATACCCTTCCTAGTGCTTCATATATTTAGGAAATTATGTATTTGAGCTTTTCCCTGTCTGCAGTCTACATATTACCCAATACTATTAGGGGTGTTCAAAACTATCTGTATCCGAAAATCCGATCTGAATTATCCAATATCCGAATCCGAAATATCCAAAATTCAGATATCCGAATTTTCGGATTCGGATAGTGATTTTAAAAATTTTCGGATATTTCGGATATCCGAACTATATGAAAATTTGATTTTTATTTTTTTCGGATATTCGAAGTATCCGAAATACCCGAAAAATATCCAAAAAAATAACCAAGTAACTAACCTATGAGCAAAACAGTTTAAGAAATCAAAAGTTCATTAATAAATGTAATTAATAAACACATCATTCAAACATCAACCGGATTTGTAAGGAATGTTTATCTATGATTTCATTATCACTAATTACAACAATTATCAAAGTACAATTTCACTCCCTCTCACCAGGTGCGTGCGCTCTCTCTCTCTTACTATTTATGTTTTTCTTTCTCTAGATTCTTTGCTTAGAGGATATTCGGTTGTAAGAGTTACAAATTACATCGTGTATTGTTCTGTTTATACGAGGAAAGAATAGCTGGTGACGTCACCATGAAAGCGACCCAAAACAATCCAATTAATATGTAATTGCCATCAATTTGAAAAACTACTAGATAGTAGACTAAAACAACTAAAAATCTGAACTATTTAGATTTACGCAAAACTACTAGATAGTAGACTAAAACAACTAAAAATCTAAACTATTTAAATTTACAAAGGAAAACAACTGGGAAACCAACTACCGGAAGAATCCAGTACTTTGGTTTCCAGTACTTTAGTCTTCAGTAGTTTGGCTTGTTGACCAGTAATCTTCAGCTTTGACTTGTTGACCTAGCACTTTGTCTTCAGTCGTTGACCAATACTTTGTCTTTGCAGCTCTTTGAGTTGGTATCAGCTCTTTGACCCCATTAGTTCTTTTCAAGTTGTTTTGGGTAGTTGTTTCTGAAGCCTTGGGGAACTTCTAGGGTCTGTTTGGTATGGGGTAATGGAATGGACAAAGGAATGGAATGGACGAGGTAATGGAATGGACGAGGGAATGCAATGGATCATTACCACTCCATGTCTTGTTTAGTTACCTTGTGTGAATGGAATGAATTATTATTGTGTATGATTCGGTAGGCAAGAAAAACGGAGTAATAAAATCAACGGTGAGTGGTGGTGGTGGTCGGTGGTAGTGATTGTGGGTGGTTATAGGTGGCGGTGGTGGGTGGCGGTGGCGGTGATGGGTGGTGGTGGTGGCGGCAAGGTGGCCGTTGGTGGTTGGTGGCAACAGAGGTGGTGGTTGGTGGTGGCGACAGCGGTTGGTGGTGGCGTCGACGATGGTGGTAGGCAGCAGCGGCGAGTGGCGTTGGCGGTTGGTCGCAGCTGTGGGTGATAACGGTGGCGAGTGGGTGGCGGCGGCGGCGGTGGATGTCGGGGTGAGGTGGTGGCGGGTGGCGACGATGGCGTCGGAGATGGGTGGTGGTGGGTTGTGGCGAAGGTGGTGGGTTGTGGTGTTGTTGATGAATGGTGCAAGAGGGGATGGAATGGGAAAAAAAACATGGAGGGTGGAAGGAATGATTTTGAGGGAATGGAATGCCTTTTGGAATGGGTGATTCCATTCCATTGACCAACCAAACACCCTTTTCTTCATTCCCTCGTAATCATCCATTCCATTCCACCTCTTATTCCTGCATAACAAACACTACCCTAGTTCTTTAGAGATTTCATAGGCTAAGGAAGATAGTTCATTTGGGTATTGGTTTTCATCATCAGCAGATTTTATATAACTCAATAACCTTTATAACTATAATATACAAACTTTCGAATATTTACACATACTTATACAAACACCGAATTTCACATAAGTCATCAGATTATATATTTATATAATTTATGAACATTTATATATACATGATGTGTTAAAAGTGGTCTAAATAAATTAACTAAAATCAAACCCTAAACTAGACTCTCTAAGTTTTAAATTTATAACTAAGACTTTCTAAACTTAGACCACACAACCGGTAAGTGTGCCGGTCAATGTAGTATAGCCTAAGTAGGTCCGAGTATCGAACCCATGAAACTCTAATGACTACGTTTACTAGACTCGACTAACTTATCTAACTGAGTCGAATTAATTGTTTTTGTTTGTTTGGGGGGTTATTTTAACAAACTGTTAAATTAACTAAAATTAACTAAATTAACTAAAGCTGAAGGGGATACAAACTAAGATTGAGGACTTAAGAAACGATTAGAGATGAGAAGTACACTACCTATGTCAGAATCCTACACATATATAACAACTTCTATCGGCTTTGGAACTATTGTTGAACCGGGATCTTAAAATACTAACTTAATAGGAAACCGAACAAGACCCTCGACCCTTCTTAAGGAGACACTTATGGCAACCTAATAATCCGTGAAACTACCAGTTTAGAGGATTCCATCGCGGGCTTTCCTAATGTAATAATAAAGTACCCTTATTCGACAATCTACCTCGCAGCACAAAAGTCAAGGGTAACTATGGATTCCTGATTAGACTCGATAGGAAAATAGTGAAAGGGCAACTAAGGGGAACTTCTCACAAAGTATCTAACCCTAGCAATCTAACACTAAAGACAGACCGACAACCTCTCACATCGCAGCTATCGAGATTGGTAGAATACTTAACCCTATCCAAATTACAATTATACCCCTATGGATCACTACATCTAGCAAACCATCTAATAGTCAAAGACTCACAATAATCGACCTAGCATGCAACTATTATTTGAAAGACATTCAACTAGCAATGTAAGGACCTGCAAAATTGTCCATAAACGACCCATAAGTGAAAACCCGGACCCATGAAACCCTAATGTGCATGAAAAACCAAGAAAACAAGAATTTTGAGTTTCAGGCGGGCCACGTAAAACGTAAGCTTAGGCTTACGCGGGCCGCGTCAAAGTGAAGTTGACCGGATAAGCGTTCCAAGCCACGTGTCGCACACGTGGCGGACCTACTGATGACACGCTAGCCTTACACGTAGACTAGGGGCCCTCGCGGGCCGCGTAAAACCCATTTTTCAGCTATAAATTGATCAGTCCATGGCCTGTTCATCTGCACTCGAAAAACTTTTCAAAAGACAAAATATGCTGCTCAAAATCACAATTTAGCTTAGGGAAACGCTGCTACGAATACAGGGTATTAACTCGATCACTGGTACGATACAATGTCCGATCGATTGAAACCGATCCGATGGATGTTTAAGTGCTGCCCGTATTTGGGCTATGCTTTGTCATTCGTCGTGAAGGTTTTGATTTCGTGAGCGTATCGTAAATGTTGTATTAAGTTACCGACCTAGTTTCGTGTGCATTGTTATCTAAACTAGGTTACAAGGCTAAATCAGTAGGCTAGACTCTGCCCGTCTAAACTTGCAATGTGGGTCATTCTCTTTTTATAAACAAGGTTTTTCAATACTCAAATTATTCTCAAAGGTTATAATTACAGGGATTAAGTCGTGGTTATCTTGAATCACTGGCAAGTGGGGTATTGTGCACATTACTAATCTCTCATGGTTAGGTTCATCAACCTAACAATGATAATCATCACTACTTGGGTGAAAGGACCCAATAGTGGTATAACCATCGTCACTAGGGTGTGACACGGCGCCAGATAAAAATAAGATAGTAGCCATTGTAATCGCTCTTATGCTGTAATTTATAACTAATGTGTCGTTTTATTTAATTTGAATGACTCGCCAGTATTTCCCCGCTGATAAAATATTTTCAAAACATGTTTCAGGTGACTTACTGTGAATCAAGGAAAACGTGCTACGGAGCACTAACAAGCTTGAAGTGGTGGCTCAATAAAATAAATAAACATGTTTTGTAAAACAAGGGATTTCCTCGTGAAATTACCTTTACTGTAAATTATGGGGTTTGTCCCAATTTATGAAATAAAATAATTGGGCATTTTCAAGTTTCAAAAGATCCTGTTAAACTTCCGCTGTCAAATCAAATAATAAATACCATGAGTTTTCTAGCCCGCGGCTCCTGAACCGGGTCACACCAGGACGGGGGCCGTGACAGAAAAAGATGGTATCAGAGCCACTGATTTAAGCCAATTAAGTATTTAGAAATACTTAATTTTCTGATTGCCATTATGTGAATTTAAGTTAATAAATGAAATTTTAACTTAGAACTGTGTGTATGTTTCTTCATGTGTGCTAACAGCATGAATGAGTTGTCTGAAGCTCTTCAGAATCTCATTATCTATCCTACTGACATGGAAGTTTCCGAGGGCTTTTCCGGTTATTGGACCAACACTGAGAAACCTATGGAATTCCAAGCCCAACCTCAGGAGAAACCCAAGTTGAAAAAGAGAAGGAGAATCGTGGGCTGGAGACGCGCACGGAGGAAGAAGCCAGCCGCACAGAGAGTTAAAAAGACTGAGGACCCAAATGATAAAGGGAAAGGAAAAGAGATCGGGGAAAGTTCAGGGCAAGCCCAGAAAATGCCACCCTGGGAGGAGCTTGATCGCAAACTGGCAAATTGTGACCTCATCGGACCTGCCAATGAAGACCTCTTCAATTACCCCGCCGAATCACAACTTCCAGTTAACTTAGCACCTGCTATCCCAGATCCCATTGTCAACCACCAACTTCTGCCCGGAGAGCTGGAGGAATGGTGGACAAGTGATTGGCAATTTCAGAATCTCTTGAATAACCCTAACACCTTTTTCCCCCAGTTTGACCCAGAGCCTGCACCAAACCCACCTATGAGCACTGAAAACTTGGCTGAACTCCGCCACTATGGCGAGGAGCTGGTGGACTCAGGAAACAAAATCCGGGAAGTGAGGGAGAGGATATCATGGAAATACGACGAGAGGGAACGTCGTTTCTGAAGTGCCAGCTGACGGGGATCGCATGTGGTTGTGTGATTATGTGTTTAATAATAATAAAATAATAATAAATATTAATTAAAATATAATCATGTAAATTAATTTAAAATAAATCTTTTGTAATATAACTGGTGTGTGTGGATGCATACTAATATAAAAAAATATCAACGTCGCAAGGTCGACAATTTTGGTTATATGTGTTGACATAATTATGTGTGATTATTTTATTGTGACTGGTTATTATTTAGTTTATTTTGTGCAAATAATTTATATATTGATAATTATCAGATGGAACACGCCGTCAATGAGCCAGTTAACGAAGTTAATCAATCCGAACAAAACCATGAAGATCAATTTCTTAATAGGCAAGATATAGAAAACATCGTTGCCCAGGGAATAGCAAATGCTATTCCAGCAATCCTTGCTGCTGCCCGAAATCCAGTTGAACCTAAACCAACTACTCCCAGCAAATGTACTCACGGCGACAATTTCAATAATAGTGTAAATGGAGACGGCAACGTTAATAATAATGATAATGATGTGATGCAAGCCCCATTTCTTAAGAAAATGAAAGCTATAACGCCTGGTTGCACTTACAAGGAATTTCTTGCCTGTAACCAATCGAATTTGCAGGCAATGAAGGGGCAACTGCTGCATTGCGTTGGTTAGAAAAAACCGAAGCAGTAATTAAAATAAGTAAATGTGCCGAGGAAGACAAGCTCATGTACACGTCACATCTTTTTAAAGAAGGGGCACTAGAATGGTGGAATACGGTACTACAAGCCAAGGGAAGCGATGTGGCTTATGCCATGAATTGGGAAGAATTTAAGAGACTAGTAGAAAGAAAATTCTGTCCCGAATATGAAAAGGAACAAATGACAAATAAGTTCCTAAACCATCGGATGGTGGATGTTGATTGTCGAGGGTATACTTCGACATTCTTCGAGTATGCTAGAATTGTACCTACCCTGGCTTCGCCAGAACCGGTCCTTATTTCTTGCTATATTTGGGGTTTACTTAGCGAGATTCGTGATATCGTCAAAGCTGCGAGACCCCGCACAATTGACGATGCAGTAGAATTAGCCAACACCTTGACCGACGGACTGGTACGCACAAGAGAAGAAAACCGGAAAAAGGAAGTGGCCCAAAAGATTACCCAAGGATTCCGTGTGGGTAATAGTAGTAATTACAAGAAAAAGGGAACCGTGCAAGCTTCCACTGCTCTATTTTGCTGTACTTGTAATCTTCCAAAATGCTTTCTTTTACAAGTTGATAGAATTTAGAGGCAGCTCACGTTAGGAATGTCAAGTTGAATGATTAGAGGTAGCTCACGTTAGGAATGTCACCAGATAAATCCTTATTTGTGATTTTATTGCTAGAATTTACATGTGGTTTCTGGTACTGTTAAGTCTCTCATAAGACTTTTAGAAATTTTCCCTATAAGAACCCCAGATGTTAAGTGTAAGGTAGAACCTTATCATAAGAACCATTTCTCTTGTTCTTATCAGAAACCTTCAGTCGTAGAATTTTAGAAGTATCCTTTCTCTAAAAGGAAGTGCGACAGTGTACATGGTAGATATCTCTTTAATCTCTATCGATTGTGAATACCAGATGGTATGATAAAAGCACCGTGTGAGGATTTGTGTATCTTGATATGTCCCATAGATTGCTTCCATGCCTGATCAGTATGGAGGTTTAATGCATGGAACCACAAAGATACCCCGATGGTCATATGGTACTAAAGTCAACTAATGGTATTCAAAGAAGATATCCAGGATGGAATTGTCCAAGTAAATGTTTCCGGTTAAGGAAATTCGTGGAATTGTAACATACAGGTGTCACTTATTTGACACAAGCATTAATGGATGAATTGGAGTCTGAGATTTGGAAAATCTCTGTAATCTCCTTATACCTAAGTATCTTCTCATGAGTTTTCCCTGCTTACCTCCTGAGAGGCAGGTAGAGTTAAGATTAACATCCCGCTGTGGGCTGGGGTATTGTGAAAACTCCATGTTGATTTTGGAATAATCGAAACCCTGATTAAGTAGGTTTTAAGACATAGGCTCATATAGCCTGACTCAATATTCTGAGGGTTTTATGTTATTGAATAAGAACGACGGTTCATATTGCTTATATATTAATTACCGCAACCCTAATTAGGCAACGATTGAGAATCGCCATCAGCTGCCCAGGATCATCAATTTGTTCGACCAACTGTAAGGATTAGCTACTCCTTAAGATTAGTTTTGAGCAATGGTGGGAATAACCATCTCACCTTAAGATAAGCTTTTTCATAATAGTTGCTATATAAGTATCAAGGTGGCTCCTTTGGAGACCTTGTATAAATGAAATACCAAAACATCCGTTGGATGGACGAGACTTGGGAAGTCCACTTATAAGGATCTGAAGGTTGCATTGGAAACAACGAATAAGATTCATACAAATCCCTAATTATCTGTAAGTTGCCAGTATTCGGCAGAAAATCAAGAATTAATGAAAGTAGCAACCCTCCTAAATTCTTGTTAAGGAATAAGGTTCAACAAAAGATATCACCCAAGTAGGGTGTGCCAATTTGTTAAATAATCAGGCTAGTTAAGCTCTGAATATATAGAATCATTCGAAGGAGTTCGAATGTATCAAGATCAAATAACTTATGAGCTAAGACCTATATAAGGAGCTCAGCGGTATTCATAATGTTTTCCATATCTGTAACTTAAAGAAATGTCTAGCTGATGGATCGCTAGTCATACCGCATACGGATGTGCACCTTGTGTCATACCCCAATTTCCACGTGTCACCGGTGGGCCCGGTGGGGAGTATCGTGACGTGGTTGGCAACGTAATAGTCAAACAACACAATATTTAATATGCACAGCGGAAGCAATTGAAAGATATAATTCAACCGAATATAATATTGTAATATCAAATATCACAACTGTCGATTGTTTATCCACAGACGGATCGAAAATAAAATGAAAACAATAGTTCAACAGACTTTAGGCATCTTAAGCTTGCGAGACTCTTTATTGATGCTAAGGAGAATATACAGCCAATTACGCTTAGTACCTGCATTTAATCTTCTTGGGAAAATACGTCAGTTTACACTGGTAAATACATTCAACTGACTCATTTTAAAAATGATTAAAAATTTGTTTGGGTGCACATGGCATAAACATTTTATAACTTGGGAGAATTATTTAAATATATAATCTTGTGAACGAATTACATGTTCCTTATGCGTTCAGTAGCCCGGACGTACCGGGTTAAAGATCAATAGACACACCACATCAACTATTTATGCACTGACGAGTGTACGCCTACACTCCGCGCTTAAGTCGTGGCCATTTCGTAAAATGATGCCAAGGATATCCGGGACATGGTCATTAACCCCCCAAAGGCTTTAAGTAAACAAAACTGTTTAAACGAGCCGATCAAATTATTCAATTAACCACCCAACGATGGAAGATTTGATGCCCGATCAAGCGGTATTCTATATACCGTAACCCAAGCCTGTATAGGGAAAATAAGTTAAAAGTATTTACCTGAGTAATGTAATAATCACAATAAGCAATTGCAAGTAGCTTTTACTGGTCCTCCTAATCTGGAACGAAGGTTTATAATAACCTATTAGAATCCTAACGGGTCTTTAGTTAAGCTTAAGCTTAGACCGGTTAGTTTCAAAGATACGGTTCGTACGCACTATTAAGCGAAGACCGGATAGAATGTGATTTAGACCCGACAAGTTCAGAGACTTGCTTAATATGGGTATTTCATACACATTCTGGATTTTGAGATAAAACCGATAAGGTTTGACCCGTTTCGGCTAATTTATGTAAACTAGTTACATAAACCGAACCGAACGCGTAACAAGCGTAACGGGTATTCATGAGAGCCATATACAGGTTTCCTAAGTTAATATGCCTCAATTATGTTGTGACATCAGTAAGATGTCTTTTATTATGCCCGAAACGAATTTAAACACAAACTATGCCCCGTAGGGGTAGTTTGGTCATTTTTAAGGTTATAAAAGAGTTTAAGTGTTTACCTGAGTTACAGGTCTGATGTAATCAGCAAACATACTCAATTTAATAAGTTATAACAGTAGGGTAAAGTATATATGTGAAATTTATCAATTATAACCAAACTATGCACCGTAGGGGCATTTTGGTAATTTCACATAAGCCGTAAAGCTCAAAACTGAAGTCTGAGTTTAACAACTTTTGCTTACTGTTAAAATATTATAATTTACCCTAAATATCAGTAGGTATCACCCTTGTATGTTTAAAAATAGTCTTAGTACATACTATGCGCTAAAACGCTTAATAAGGCGATTAGAAGCCGTTTCCGGGTTCTATATATAAAGCTGATATTTTTATCATTCCAGAAGGCTTAAAATAATTTATTTATCATATGTAATCAGTAGCAAAAGGTTTGGAGTCAATTAGATATGTAAAACTCATTTTATAGCCCGTAAGGGCAAAACCGACAATTACCGGATTAAGCCTACGACTATAAGTTATGCTCAGCCTAAAATTAATTAAAAATCTTCAAAAATCCCAAAATAATATATTACATCAGTGGGTAATAAGTTTGATATCAAAAAGTGAGTTTAAATAGGCTATACGCTAATTACGCCGTTTAATTAACATAAAGCTTTCAATTTACGCTAATGAGCATATATAACTCTCAAACTACACCTCAAACTGATGTCAAAATTTGTGTACAAGTTTATATATCAGTGATTAAGATTTCTACTCTTTTACATTTTCAAAAATCACGTTTTAAGGTGAAAAGGGCATAACGGTCAACATATGAGCAATTAACGGAATCATGCGTATTAATTGGTTAACTAATGAACCATGGTGTATAATCATAGAGGGTTATACTAGCATGTAACCTGGTCCAACTGAAGCTCTAAGGTATTTCTAAAACATACCAAAACGGGTCAGAACTGAAGTAAAAGCACAAGTCAAAGCTTTGCGACTTTCGGTTCCGAACCGGGTCTAATCAGTAAATTGTCGGGTTGAACATGTTTAGACATGCTCTTACACTAATTACCAAGTTATATTAATGATCAAACAGGTTGTATGTGTTCTACATTGCTAATCATGCATAAATTGTAATTTAAACATTCTGTTGACTTTTTAATAACAAGTTTGACCCGACATTTGACCTAGTTAGAGTGGGAATCAGGGGGAACCCTTTTAAGGGTTTATTACCCACATAATTACCAACTTATAACTACTTTCAATTCGACTAATCACTGAACTATTAGTGATTAATCGTTAAGTCAACCGTTAATTATGACGGTTTGACTTTTAAGATTAAACTAACCAAAAACTTAACTAAGGAAGGTTAAGCATACTTACAAGAGTCCTATGCATGATTTGTGAAGCTTAGAGAGAAGTCTTTAGCTCCAGAAATGCTCCAAAGTGCAGATGGAAGGTGTGAAGAACTTGGTTGCAACTCATGGCCTTTTATAGTGCCTTAATCACCATGGATTGTTGACACACAAGTCTACAAGTGACCACAACTCATCCATAAGTGTCCCTAAGTGTCTAGGGGTTGTTTAGGGGTCAAGCAAGATGAGGAAAATCGATTTAAAGGCAGTTGCAAGGGCTATGGCAGACAAAGAATCCAAGAAAATAGGCATTCTGTCCAGATAAGGCAGTCGCGTAGCACGACTGCATATGGGGTTAGTGCTCGCGCTACGCGAGCATGTGTGCTTCAGCCAAACCAATTTTCCATTAATTGTAGTTTTGGTCCCTGGTCCTTCTAAAGGTCACTTTCATGTCTTGTTTTGCACAATGAACCCTCTAAATTGACTTATAAGGGCTTTAAGACATTTACCCACTTCGTTTAGTCCTCGGTTAACTTTATTGTTACCCGAAAAGTCATAAAATTCAACGTTAACGCTTTTAACCCTTCGCATACGAATTTGGTCATAACTTTCTCATACGATAACGAAACTTTATGAAATTTATATCGTGCATTCTAGTGAGCATAATTAACCATTACAAAGCTTCAGGTTTGTCAAAAGGTCACTCAGAGGTATAACTTAAACATGTTGACACATTTAACCCCTGTAGTTTGTAATATCTCACTTTCTTTCATATTTAGCTCCGTATGATCCATGATTTATTCGTTTGAAGGTATGAGCATCATGTAGGGTTAATGTACAATATATTTATTCACTGTTGACACTTAGAACTCGTATATTCACATACTTTTCACGATTGTCAACTTTAATCCTTCTATAATATTCTTTCACACGTTTAATCATATGACACGTGTCAACACATTATAGGACGTGAATTTTCGAGGTGTTACATCCTCACCCCCTTAAAATAAATCTCGACCCGAGATTTACTGAAATAAATAAGGGTACTTTTCTTTCATCGTGGACTCAACCTCCCACGTGTATTCGGGACCTCTACGGGCATCCCATTTGACCTTTACAATAGGCACATGCTTTCTTCGAAGCTTCTTAACCTGTCGATCTTCAATCGACAATGGTTTTTCCACGAATTTAAAGCTCTCATCTATATGCACATCTGTATGTGGTATGACCAGTGATTCATCAGCGAAACACTTCTTCAGATTGCAGATGTGGAATACATTATGTATACTACTGAGCTCTTCAGGTAAGTTTAGCTTATAGGCAACTGACCCGACACGTTCGATAACCTCGAAAGGTCCTATGTATCTCGGGCTTAGCTTGCCTTTCTTACCAAATCGCATCACTCCCTTCTAGGGTGATACTTTAAGTAACACTTTGTCACCTACTTCGAAGTGAAAAGCTTTACGCTTTGGATCTGCGTAACTCTTCTGCCTATCCCGGGCTGCTTTGAGACGGTCACGAATCTGGACAATCTTGTCCGTCGTTTCAAAGACTATCTCTGGTCCTGATAATTGGACATCTCCAACTTCCGCCCAACAAACAGGCGTTCTACACTTTCTACCGTATAAGGCCTTGAAAGGCGCAGCCTTGATGCTGGTATGGTAGCTATTGTTGTAGGAGACTTCAATCAAGGGTAGGTGGTTATCCCAACTACCACCTAAATCAATTACACATGCACGTAGCATGTCTTCCAATGTTTGAATAGTACGCTCACTCTGACCGTCTGTATGAGGATGGTAAGCCGTACTAAAATTCAAACGCGTGCCCAAAGATTGCTGGAAACTTTTCCAAAAATGTGATGTGTATCTAGTATCTCTGTCAGAGATAATAGACACAGGTATGCCATGTAAGGCTACAATCTTATCCACGTACAATTGGGCTAGCATGTCGGAGCTGTAAGTCTCCTTGATGGGTAAGAAATGTGCTGACTTAGTCAGTCTATCAACTATCACCCATATAGTATCATTGCCTTTCCTTGTCTTCGGCAATTTAGTGATGAAATCCATCGTCACCATTTCCCACTTTCAAGTGGGAAGTTCAGGCTGTTGTAGCAAACCTGACGGTTTCTGATGCTCGGCTTTGACTTGCGCACATGTCAAGCATTTAGCTAGATAGGTGGCCACAGACTTCTTCAAGCCTATCCACCAATAGTTTGCCCTTAGATCCTGGTACATCTTATCAGCTCCAGGATGAACAGAATATTTGGAACTATGGGCTTCCTGGAGGATAACATCTCGAAGTCCTCCATAGATTGGAACCCATATTCGTCCATTCAATCTCAGAATTCCGTCTTTGCCAAGAGATAACTGCTCCTCAGTTACTCCTAGCTTTTCGTTAGGATAGTTAGCTTCCGACACAGCTTCCCTCTGTGTAGCTAACAACCTTTCAGTCAAACTGTTCTTTATTTCAATGCTCTTGGCATTGATTCGGATGGGTTTCACCCTTTCCTTTCGACTCAAGGCATCAGCGACTACATTCGCCTTGCCGGGATGGTATCTGATTTCACAATCGTAATCATTCAAAGTCTCCATCCAACGGCGTTGCTTCATGTTTAAATCCTTCTTATTAAACAGATGTTGAAGGCTCTTGTGATCAGAATAGATCACACACTTGATACCATATAAATAATGTCTCCACAGTTTTAGTGCGAATACAACGGCACCCAACTCCAAGTCATTGGTGGTGTAATTCTTTTCGTGCACCTTTAACTGTCTTGAAGCATAGGCAATAACCTTGCCTTTCTGCATAAGCACACACCCCATGCTAGTGTGTGATGCATCACAATAAACTACAAATTCTTCGATACCTTCAGGCAATGTCAGTACAGGAGCGTAGCTTAACTTCTGCTTTAGGATATCAAAGGACTCTTGCTGCTTAGGGCCCCAAACGAACTTTACTTTCTTCTTAGTCAAGGAAGTTAGGGGTGCAGAAATCCTTGAAAATTTTTCAATGAAACGCCTGTAATATCCTGCCAATCCCAGGAAGCTACGAATCTCTGTAGGCGTCTTCGGCTCTTGCCAGTTCATAACTGCTTCAACCTTAGCGGGATCCACTTGGATACCACGCTCACTAACCACGTGTCCAAGGAATTGGACTTCTCGAAGCCAGAATTCACACTTGGAGAATTTGGCATAGAGCTTCTCATGATGTAGAAGTTTAAGAATACAGCGAAGGTGTTTTTCGTGGTCAGCTTGGTTCTTCGAGTAGATAAGAATGTCGTCGATGAAAACGATGACGAATTTATCTAAGTATGGCTTGCAAACGCGATTCATGAGATCCATGAATGCGGCAGGTGCATTAGTGAGCCCAAAAGGCATCACTAGGAACTCGTAATGACCATAACGAGTCCTAAATGCAGTTTTATGTACGTCTTCATCTCTAACCTTCAGTTGATGGTAGCCTGACCTCAAGTCAATCTTCGAGAAATTACTTGCCCCTTGCAATTGATCGAACAAATCGTCGATTCTGGGCAATGGATACCTATTCTTTATTGTGACCTTATTAAGTTCACGGTAATCGATGCACAGACGCATCGATCCATCCTTCTTGTTGACAAACAAGACTGGTGCTCCCCAAGGAGACGAACTAGGTTTGATGAAACCTTTGGCTAGCAATTCATCTAGTTGCATTCTTAATTCCTTCATTTCTGTGGGTGATAACCTGTAAGGTGCTCTAGCAACAGGTGTTGCTCCAGGAATGATGTCGATTCTGAATTTCACTTGCATATCTGGTGGCAAACCAGGTAGTTCTTTCAGAAAAACTTCAGGGTATTCAGAAATGACGGGATGTCTTCTATCTTCGGTTTAGGCTCATCAATAATCACTTGTGCCATGTAGATGACACAACCCTTCTTTAAACACTTTGAAGCCTTGAGCATAGTCACTTGCTCAGGCAGCCCATACTGGGTATCTCCCCGGATGGTAAGTGATTCACCAGACGGAGTCTTTATCACCACTTGCTTTCTATTGCAGACAATCTGGGCCTGGTTATGAGATAACCAGTCCATACCCAAAACTATGTCAAAACCGGCCAATTTAAAGGGAAGTAGAGACAGAGGAAAAGAGTGGTTCTTAATGGATATAACACATCCCTCTAACACAGTTGAGACGGTTTCTATGGTGCCATCTGCTAATTCTACCTCATAATTTATACTCAAGGTTTTGACAGGTAAATTCAGCAATTTGCAAAACTTATGATCTACGAAAGACTTATCAGCGCCTGAATCAAAAAGTACTCTTGCATAGACATCATTTACAAGGAAAGTACCTGTAATAACGTTGTCGTCTAGAACCGCTTCCTTTGCATCCATTCTAAAGACCCTAGCATTGGTCTTCTTGGCCTCTTCAGGCTTCTTGGCATATTTAGGGCAGTTGGTTTTAATATGCCCTTTCTCATTGCAACTGTAGCAAGTTGCATCTTTCATCTTTTTGCAATCCAAGGTTTTGTGCTCCTTGGATTTGCATATCCAGCAAGCAAAAGTTTTTGACTGATTCTGCGAGTTCGAGTCGAGTCTGCACTTTCCAAAGTGCTGTTTTTTGCAAATTTTGCACTTGGGCTTCTCACCAGACTGATGCCCATCTTTCCTTAACTCAGACCCCTTCTTGTTGTCACCGTTTCCACGGTGCTTCTTATTTGACCTCTGTGAGTTATCATCCTCACGTTTTCTTTTCTCTGCATCCTTGTTCCTCAGCGATCTTTGCCTGACCGCGTCCAAAGTGAGTGACAAGGATATATATCAGCCACCAATCTGAAAGTAGTCGGTCTAGAGGCCTTCACGCTTGCCTTTATCTCCGGGGCTAAACCCCCGATGAAATGAGCTATACGCTTGGGTTCCGGGGTCACTAAATACAGAACCAACCGGGACATCGTGTTGAAGCTCGTGAGGTAAGCTTAACAGTCAAGGTTTGTCATCACCAATGATAGAAAATCAGACTCTATCTTCTCCACCTCATGCTGGGGGCAGTAATTTTCCCTGATGAGGGCAACGAATTGTTCCCAAGACATGTTATACAGGGGAATCTTCCCGGTGGTTTGGATCAGCGACCTCCACCAGGCCAAGGCTTCGCCTTTAAATGATTGCGACACAAACTTTACTATATCCCTCTCAGCGCATCCGCTGATATCGACTACTGTATCCATCTCGTCTAGCCATGTCATACAGTTAATGGCTCATTTTTCCCCAATGAAATCCCAGGGTTTGCATGAAACGAAGTATTTATAGGAGCAACCTTTCTCACGGGGTCCTTGGTTCAATACAATGTGCTGAGATGGAGCACTGTGGTGGTTTGAGGAGTGTCGATCATCATCTTTCTTGGGTTCTTCCTTTTTGGAAGGTGGCTTCGAATGCGATGTAGATAGGGTCCTACTTCGAGTCCCGCTATATTCTTCATACTGCCGCTCCAATGCCTTTGTAAATGCGTCGTCTACCAACGCTTTCAATTCAGCACCCGTTAAATTAATTCGGGCGTTATCATTATTCTCCACTGGGTGACTATTTATCTCATCCGAGTTAGCCATTTAATTGAACTGTTACAGAAAACAAGGACAATAGTTTATTTGGGAGTTTATTATGGAATTGTCTTTTATGGCAATTCATTAACCATGGTAACAGAGACCATATTGGGTTAATTTATTAATTCACATTTATTTAGGATTTCTATTATAATTTATCCTAATTATAAAACAATAACAGTTTTATTAATAGCACAAAAGGCCTAGTCACAAGGACATTTTTAAATTACAAGCTATGATTTCAGAGAATCAAAGCATGAAGGTTTGAACCTAGTTCATTACCTTTATCTGACAGGGAGTCATCGCTACCACTGTCTTTTGGCTTATATGGAAATGAGCAGGGCCCGTAGGCGCTATATTACCACGTATGGTCAAAATATGATCATCTAATTTGATGATTTAAACCCATGATTCAGAGATCATTAAGTTGGGTTAGGAATCCTTTTTAAAGAATCCTTATATATATATGACGTGTGTGATTTTAACGAATCACTTCTGCCATGAGTGTTAACATGTTTTCAGATGTTAACAGGAATTTGAATCTTTTAAACAGGTCTTACCATCTTGGCCAGGTCTTTACAATGACACTCAGGCTAGGTTTCACTCTTTAAGATTCTTTTTCAATATTTAATCGGTAGATCTTTATTAAAAGGAATGATTTTGATTTATTTATTTCATGTAATATATTTATGCGGATAATAGCAAAATGAAATTTATAAACTTACATTCCATTAATTTATTAAAAGATTACATATCGCCCTAAACGGGACTTTTTAGACAAACAAGTTACCCACGCAGGGGTCAAACAACATACTAGTCCACGCAGGGACTTAAACAACATACTAGTCCACGCAGGGACTTAAACAAATATCATAATAGTCCACGCAGGGACTTAAAAAATAACATACCCTCGTAGGGGTTAACAGAAAAATAGACCCACGCAGGGGTCAAAACAAACAACATACATACCCACGCAGGGGCTAATACAGCAAGACAGGCCCACGCAGGGGCTCAACTGATACAAGGAAAAATACAACAACAGTGGAAGGATTCAATGGTCCTTCTTGCTCTTCCCTTTTATTAGGCTTGTCAATCCTTGGAAGAAAGTCTGTCGCTCCCTCCGTTCTCGGTGAAAGTCTCGCTCAACCTGGTCCAGTCTCTATAGAATTTCCTCCCGTTCTGGGGGAGAAAACCGTGGCGGCTGCGATTGCGTCCGTATTATAGGTCTGGCAGGTATCTGGTACCCATGAGTCGGGTACCCTACTCCCCATGGATCTCCATACGGTCCTTGGGTGTTATAGTTAGCCGCTACCAAGTATGGGCCGGCTTCGGCGTAGTTGTAGTTGGTGTGCACTGGCTGCTCAAACGGGTTATACGCCATGGAACCCGTGTATGCCGGAATCGGGTTATCAAAACCCATAGGTGGTGGTTGCGGTGCAACTGGGTGCGAAGGCCCACCCATCTGTGGGTCTTCCTGATGTGGCGGGTAATGACTGCCACTTGATTGGCGTGGGGAGCTAAAATGGAAATCCCCCACTCGCGCAGACATACGTGCGCCTATCCTCCTACGCCTCGGCGGTTGTGGAGGTGCCTGATTAACTGGTGGTGGTGGAGGCGGTGGCGTGACTGCCACTAACCGTGAATCCACAGAGGGATCCTGCTGCTGCTGCTGCTGATGAGGCGACGAATGATGCGAGGGTGTGAAGTACCACTCGTACTGAGTAAACCTCGCCTGAAAGCTGTCTGGACCACCGTAGGGTGATCCGTGGAAAGAAGATCCATCCGAAATCTCGATGGGATGGTTCGGTGTACCGCTTGCTGGCTCAACGGGGTCTGTGTCCTCGTCCATATCTTCCGCATGATCGCCAGAGAAATGATCCTCTGGACCCAATGGGTTAAAACCCACTGGTTCTTGTAGGAAGTTTTTCGGGTTAAACCGGCCCCTAAAAACGGGTGTAGGGTCACCAAAGGAATGGTGCGATAAGGATCGCTGTAAAGGTATGTAAGACGGTTGAGGGTTGTCGGGCTCATTTTCCGAATGCGGCCCATATGAGTTGTGAATAGGAGGTGTCGAGCTGTGCGAGACCGACCGTCTAGCCGGCTCGAAGAGGTTCCTCCGGTTTTGTCGAGGATCGTCACTCTCGGTGGTCGAAGGAGCTCGCATATGCGATGTCCCTGCCTCGTCGTCGTTGGGGGCGGTGATTGGCCCCTTGCCTCTTCCTCTACGTCGAAAGAATCTTGGCGGCATAATTAATCCTGTCAATACAACATAAGATAACGACAAGAATATATATAAAATAAAGGACAAAACATATCAAAACAAAATAGAATTTGTCCTATGTTATATGTCTAGACTCGAAAGTTTTTGAAATGTGCAATTGTGTATCTGAGATTAAACACAAAAGGCTAGAGTTTAATTCACTCAGTGTTGGCTCTGATACCAACCTGTCACACCCCGATTTCCACGTGTCACCGGTGGGCCCGGTGGGGAGTATCGTGACGTGGTTGGCAACGTAATAGTCAAACAACACAATATTTAATATGCACAGCGGAAGCAATTGAAAGATATAATTCAACCTAATATAATATTGTAATATCAAATATCACAACTGTCGATTGTTTATCCACAGACGGATCGAAAATAAAATGGAAACAATAGTTCAACAGACTTTAGGCATCTTAAGCTTGCGAGACTCTTTATTGATGCTAAGGAGAATATCCAGCCAATTACGCTTAGTACCTGCATTTAATCTTTTTGGGAAAATACGTCAGTTTACACTGGTAAATACATTCAACTGACTCATTTTAAAAATGATTAAAAATTTGTTTGGGTGCACATGGCATAAACATTTTATAACTTGGGAGAATTATTTAAATATTTAATCTTGTGAACGAATTACATGTTCCTTATGCGTTCAGTAGCCCGGACGTACCGGGTTAAAGATCAATAGACACACCACATCAACTATTTATGCACTGACGAGTGTACGCCTACACTCCGCGCTTAGGTCGTGGCCATTTCGTAAAATGATGCCAAGGATATCCGGGACATGGTCATTAACCCCCCAAAGGCTTTAAGTAAACAAAACTGTTTAAACGAGCCGATCAAATTATTCAATTAACCACCCAACGATGGAAGATTTGATGCCCGATCAAGCGGTATTCTATATACCGTAACCCAAGCCCGTATAGGGAAAATAAGTTAAAAGTATTTACCTGAGCAATGTAATAATCACAATAAGCAATTGCAAGTATCTTTTACTGGTCCTCCTAATCTGGAACGAAGGTTTATAATAACCTATTAGAATCCTAACGGGTCTTTAGTTAAGCTTAAGCTTAGACCGGTTAGTTTCAAAGATACGGTTCGTACGCACTATTAAGCGAAGACCGGATAGAATGTGATTTAGACTCGACAAGTTCGGAGACTTGCTTAATATGGGTATTTCATACACATTCTGGATTTTGAGATAAAACCGATGAGGTTTGACCCGTTTCGGCTAATTTATGTAAACTAGTTACATAAACCGAACCGAACGCGTAACAAGCGTAACGGGTATTCATGAGAGCCATATACAGGTTTCCTAAGTTAATATGCCTCAATTATGTTGTGACATTAGTAAGATGTCTTTTATTATGCCCGAAACGAATTTAAACACAAACTATGCCCCGTAGGGGTAGTTTGGTCATTTTTAAGGTTATAAAAGAGTTTAAGTGTTTACCTGAGTTACAGGTCTGATGTAATCAGCAAACATACTCAATTTAATAAGTTATAACAGTAGGGTAAAGTATATATGTGAAATTTATCAATTATAACCAAACTATGCACCGTAGGGGCATTTTGGTAATTTCACATAAGCCGTAAAGCTCAAAACTGAAGTCTGAGTTTAACAACTTTTGCTTACTGTTAAAATATTATAATTTACCCTAAATATCAGTAGGTATCACCCTTGTATGTTTAAAAATAGTCTTAGTACATACTATGCGCTAAAACGCTTAATAAGGCGATTAGAAGCCATTTCCGGGTTCTATATATAAAGCTGATATTTTTATCATTCCAGAAGGCTTAAAATAATTTATTTATCATATGTAATCATTAGCAAAAGGTTTGGAGTCAATTAGATATGTAAAACTCATTTTATAGCCCGTAAGGGCAAAACCGACAATTACCGGATTAAGCCTACGACTATAAGTTATGCTCAGCCTAAAATTAATTAAAAATCTTCAAAAATCCCAAAATAATATATTACATCACTGGGTAATAAGTTTGATATCAAAAAGTGAGTTTAAATAGGCTATACGCTAATTACGCCGTTTAATTAACATAAAGCTTTCAATTTACGCTAATGAGCATAACTCTTAAACTACACCTCAAACTGATGTCAAACTTTGTGTACAAGTTTATATATCAGTAATTAAGATTTCTACTCTTTTACATTTTCAAAAATCACGTTTTAAGGTGAAAAGGGCATAACGGTCAACATATGAGCAATTAACGGAATCATGCGTATTAATTGGTTAACTAATGAACCATGGTGTATAATCACAGAGGGTTATACTAGCATGTAACATGGTCCAACTGAAGCTCTAAGGTATTTCTAAAACATACCAAAACGGGTCAGAACTGAAGTCAAAGCACAAGTCAAAGCTTTGCGACTTTCGGTTCCGAACCGGGTCTAATCAGTAAATTGTCGGGTTGAACATGTTTAGACATGCTCTTACACTAATTACCAAGTTATATTAATGATCAAACAGGTTGTATGTGTTCTACATTGCTAATCATACATAAATTGTAATTTAAACATTCTGTTGACTTTTTAATAACAAGTTTGACCCGACATTTGACCTAGTTAGAGTGGGAATCAGGGGGAACCCTTTTAAGGGTTTATTACCCACATAATTACCAACTTATAACTACTTTCAATTCGACTAATCACTAAACTATTAGTGATTAATCGTTAAGTCAACCGTTAATTACGACGGTTTGACTTTTAAGCTTAAACTAAGCAAAAACTTAACTAAGGAAGGTTAAGCATACTTACAAGTGTCCTATGCACGATTTGTGAAGCTTAGAGAGAAGTCTTTAGCTCCAGAAATGCTCCAAAGTGCAGATGGAAGGTGTGAAGAACTTGGTTGCAACTCATGGCCTTTTATAGTGCCTTAATCACCATGGATTGTTGACACACAAGTCTACAACTGACCACAACTCATCCACAAGTGTCCCTAAGTGTCTAGGGGTTGTTTAGGGGTCAAGCAAGATGAGGAAAATCGATTTAAAGGCAGTTGCAAGGGCTATGGCAGACAAAGAATCCAAGAAAATTCAAGAAAATAGGCATTCTGTCCAGATAAGGCAGTCGCGTAGCTTTGAACGTGTCATAAGCTTTGAACGTGTGAAAGAATACTTGAGAGGGACTAAAGTTGACAAACATGGAAAGTATGTGAATATAAGGGTTCAAATGTCAAAAAAGGATAAATATACTTTACAGTAACCCTACATGATGTTTATAACCTTAAACGAATAAATCATGGATCGTACGAAGCTAATTGTGAAAGAAAGTGAGGAATTACAAACTGCAGGGGTTAAATGTGTCAACATGTTTAAAGTATACCTCTGAGTGACCTTTTAGCGAACCCGAAGCTTTGTAATGATTAATTTTGCTCACTAGAATAAGTGATTAAAATTTCACAAAGTTTCGATAAAGAATGAGGAAGTTATGACAATATTCGTATATGAGGGGTTAAAGTGTCAATGTTAAAAATTATGACCTTTCCGGCAATAACAAAGTGACCAAGGACTTAACAAAAGGGGTATAAGTCTTAAAGCCCTTATAGGTAAATTTGGAGGGCTCAAATTGCAAGAAATAAGTTGGTTGACCCTTCGAAAGGCCAAGAGACAATATGCAAAAACTTGAAAATGTAAGAATCTGATTTCAAGGCCCAGGCGGGCCGCGTAAGACATCCTAAGGTCTTACGCGGGCCGCGTCAGACGCCCAGGTGCAGAATCTCTAGACAGCAGCCTGTATATGCGCGATAACCGACCCAAAAGAGATATTTTCACATTATGGGCGACCCCTAAACAACCCCTAGACACTTAGGGACATCTGGAAGTAATCCATGGCCATTGTTAGGCTTGTGTGTCAACAATCCATGAGATTTTGAACACTATATAAACGCCTCATGTTGCAACATTGCAACCACACCTTCCATCTGCAATTGAGGATCTTTCTGGAGCTTAAGAGCAGACCCAAGTCCTTCCTAATCGTGCATAGGACTTCAGTAAGTATGCTTAACCTTTCTTAGTTGAGTTTTTACTTAGTTTAAGCTTAAAAGTCAAACCGTCGTAATTAACAGTTGACTTAGCGATTAATCATTGTTGGTCCAGTGATTAGTCGAATTGAAAGTAATTATAAGTTGGTAATTATGTGGGCAATAAACCCTTAAAAGGGCACCCTCTGATTCCCACTCTAACTAGGTCAACTGTCGGGTCAAACTTGTTATTAAAAAGTCAACAGGATGCTTAATTTCAAATTAATACATAATTAGCATTGTAGAACCCATACAACCTGTTTGATCATTAATATAACTTGGTAATTAATGTAAGAACATGTCTAAACATGTTCAACCACACAATTTTCTGTTTAGACCCGGTTCGGAACCGGAAGTCGCAAAACTTTGACTTTTGCTTTGACTTCAGTTCTGACCCGATTTAGTATGATTTGGAAATGCCTTAGAGCTTCCTTAGGACCAGGTAACATGCTAGTATAACCCTCTGTGATTATACACCTCGGTTCATTAGTTGTCCGATTAATATGCATGGTTCCGTTAATTGCCTATATGTTGACCATTATGCCCTTTTCACCATAAAACGTGATTTTTGAAAATGTAAAAGAGTAGAAACCTTAGTTACTGATATATAAACTTGCACCCAAGATTTGACATCAGTTTGAGGTGTAGATTGAGAGTTATGCTCATTAGCATAATTAGAGAGCTTTTAAGCGATTTAACGGCATAATTAGCATATAGCCTATTTAAACCTACTTTTTGATATCAAAATTCTTACCCACTGATGTAATATATTATTTTGGGATTTTTGAAGATTTTTAATTAATTTTAGGCTGAGCACAACTTAGGGTCGTAAGCATGATTCGGTAAATGTCGGTTTTGCCCTTTCGGGCTATAAAAAGAGTTTTACATATCTTTTCGACCCCAAGCCTTTTGCTACTGATTTCCTATGATAAATAAATTATTTTAAACCTTCTGAAATAATAAAAATATCAGCTTTGTATGTAGAACCCGGAAACTGCATCTAATCGCCTATTTAAGCGTTTCTAACGCATAGTATGTACTAAAACTATTTTTTACATACAAGGGTTGATACCTACTGATATTTTAGGTAAATTATAATATTTTAACAGTATGCAAAAGTTGTTTAACTCAGACTTCAGTTTTGAGCTTTTCGGCTTATGTGAAATTACCAAAATGCGCCTACGGTGCATAGTTTGGTTATAATTGATAAATTTCACATCTATACCATACCCTACTGTTATAACTTATTAAATTAAGTATCTTTGCTGATTATATCAGACCTGTAACTCAGGTTAATACTTAAACTCTTTTATAACCTTATAAATGACCAAATTACCCCTATGGGGCATAGTTTGTGTTTAAATTCGTTTTGGGCATAATGGAAGGTATCCTACTGATATCACAACATATTTGAGGCATATTAACTTAGGAAACCTGGTTAGGACCCTTATGATTACCCGTTACGCCTCTTGCGCATTCGGTTCGGCTTATGTAACTAGTTTACATAAATTACCCGAAACGGGTCAAACCTTATCGGTTTTACCCCAAAATTCAGAATGTGCCTAGATTACCCATATAAGGCAAGTCTTCAATCTTGTCGGGTCTAAATCACATTCTATTCCGGTCTTCTCCTTATCATGCGTTTGAACCGTATCTTCCTTTTGAAAACTAACCGGTCTAAGTCAAGACTTAATTAAAGACCCGTTAGGATTCTAATAGGTTATTAAAAACCTTCGTTCCAGATTAGGAGCCCAGTAAAAGCTATCTGTACTTGCTGAATTGATATACGGCTGGGATTGAATTTATATTTAGCTCAGGTAAATACTTTTAACTTATTTTCCCCATAAGGGCTTGGGTTACGGTATATAAAATACCGCTTGGTCGGGCATCAAATCTTCCATCGTTTGGTGGTTAATTGAATAATTTGATCGGCTCGTTTAAATTGTTTTGTTTACTTAAAGCCTTTGGGGGGTTAATGACCATGTCCCGGATATCCTTGGCATCATTTTACGAAATGGCCACGACCTAAGCGCGGAGTGTAGGCGTACACTCGTCAGTGCATAAATAGTTGATGTGGTGTGTCTATTGATCTTTAACCCGGCACGCTCCGGGCTACTGAACGCATAAGGAACATGTAATTCTTTTACAAGATTATATATTTAAATAATTATCCCAAGTTATAAAGAGTTTGTGCCACGTGCATTCAAATCAATTTTATTAAAACCTTTTCAAATGAGTCAGTTAATTGTATTTACCAGTGTAAACTGACGTATTTTCCAAAAGGCTAAATGCAGGTACTATACGTAATAGGCTGGCTACTCCAGGCATCAATAATCAAGTCTCGCAAGCTTTAGATGTTAAAGTCTGTTGAACGATATTATCTTTCTGTTTAAGATCCGCCTGTGGATCCATCTTACATTCCGTTGTAATATTTGATATTACTTTGAATCAGATTATAATATATTTATCTTTTGCTTCCGCTGTGCATTTATATATTGTGTTGTTTGACTATGATGTTGCCAACCACGTCACGATACTCCCCACCGGGCCCACCGGTCAAACGTGGAAATATCGGTGTGTGACAGGTTGGTATCAGAGCCAACATTGAGTGAATTAAACACTAGCGTTTTGTGTTTAATCTCAATGACACATTAGCACATTCCTTGACCTTCTGAGTCTAGACTTAACATAGGAATATTCTCAATCCTCATCTGGAAATTTTGCTTCCAATTTTTATATATTGGATACGTCGCCAAGCGAAGAAGCCGTAATAGGAATTCTCCACACCCGGAGCCTTAAATTGCTGACCTTCGTACAGCGGCTAGGATGAAACGTGCAACCAAGGAGAAAGCATTCGGAAATAAAATGAAGAAGAAACTCCTTTTGCTAAAGATCGTTTCCTTAAAAGTCTTTATAACGATATTTATCTTTTAGTCCCTTCGAGGACAACATTATTCCTTTCAAGTCCCGTTTAGGGCGACCGTGAACTTTTTAAGTTTATAGTGGAATGACTAAATATTCATCCTAATCAGGAAATATGAAATAAATGAAAAATAACATTCCTTTTATAAGATCTACCATTATAATAAAATGGCAAAATATAAAAAAGGACAAGACCTAGCCTTGTGTCATTATTAAGACCCGACCAAGATGGCAGTTCCTCAATTTAGGTTCAGATCCTTATTAACATCCCGAGTTAGGATTGTTCTGCGTTAATTATTAAAAAGGAATCTTAAAGGTAAACCTAGTCTATATGACGAGGCCAAGATGGTAGGACCTATTCAAGAGATTCAAATCCTTGTTAACACCTAAAAACGTGTTAGCACTCTTGACAGATGTGATTCGAGAAAATCACAACAGTCATTCTTATATTGGATTCTTCCAATTTTCTTATCTAGTCTATTGATTTAGAAATCATGGCTTATATCATCCTATAAGATGATCATATTATAAGCATCCCTTAGAAGGGAAATGCCTACGGGCTATAGTTAATGTCCTCTGAGACTAAAGACAGTGGTGGCCTATAACTCCATGTCAAGAAAAAGTAATGAACTTTGATTCACACCTAAATGCCTCGATCCCAAACGATCATGGCTTATAAATTAAACTTGTCCAAGTGACTAGGCCTTTTGTGCTATTATTAACTTATAAATTGCCTCGATTCTCTGAAATCATGGCTTATAAATTAAACTTGTCCACGTGACTAGGCCTTTTGTGCTATTACTAACTTATAAATTTGCCTCGATTCTCTGAAATCATGGCTTATAAATTAAACTTGTCCTTGTGACTTGACTTTTTGTGCTATAGTTATATTTTAATTAAATCCAGGATAATATTAATAAAAATCCTGAATAAAAATAAATATCATTCCTTTCCTGCCAGTATAAATATTAAAAGAGAATCTTAAAAGGTTTGACCTAGCTTGAATGTCATTGAAGACCTAGCTAAGATGGTAAAACCTGTTTAAAAAGAGATTCAGATTCTCGTTAACATCTGAAAATGTGTTAACACTCCCGACAACCGTGATGCGATAAAATCACACTTGTCATCCTTATATTAGGAATTTTCCAAATCCCTTATTTAGCGTAAATGATCAATAGGAATCATGGCCGGTAAACGTCGAACATGATGTACGCATCAAAACATCCATTTGGGATGTATACCTACGGGAAAAGGTGTATACATGAAAAGATAGTTTTTAGTTCATAAATTCTTGTCAAGACAATGAACTATGAAATTTTCCGATCCAAAGAAATCATCGATTATGTTTTAGATTTTTCCTAGTGACAAGGCCCTGTGCCATCAAGAGTCCTTGGGAACAAGCTCTTGTGCTATATAAAATGTCAATACGACATTGACAGTCGTGATTTATGTCCCATGTTTAATAAATATGAAGGATTATATTTTGTTTACACGCCAAGGATGGTTTATTTATAAACCTAGGCAGAACATAATCAAAATAACTTAAATACTATCTTTTGGCCTATATGGTTTATTTACACCATAGCTATTTAATCAACAAATTCGACAATTCACCATATAATTAAATCAATTATTACTACTTAGGTTGTAGCCTTCAAAGCTTCACCATGGTTGACTCCTCTGAAGCTCACAATCATCCAGTTAGTCAGAATGATGATACAAGACTGAATTTAACGGGCGCCGAGTTACAGGCTATGTTAGATACAGCTGTAAACAAGGCCGTGAACCAAGCGTTAAGGGATCATAAGAGAAAGTACGATAATACCCTGAATAAAGGTTACAAAAAGGGTAGGACCAGTTCGAGCTATAACCAGTCCAAGCCAAAGAAGGCAAAACCCGAATGTGGAACCTGCGGGAAGAAGCACTTTGGAAAATGTTTCTATGATCAGACCAGGGGATGTGTCATTTGTAAGGAGATGGATCACAAGACCCATGAATGCAAGGACCTGAAGAACAACCAGCGGTCAGGTGAAAAGACCAAATGCAAAACCTGTAGGAAATACCACCTCGGGAAATGCAGATTGGAATCTCAGCCTCTACCCTGTGGAATCTGCAAGGCCAAGGAACATAAGACCTTGGATTGCAAGAGATTGGGAGACGCAACCTGCTATGGTTGCAATGAAATAGGGCACATCAAAACTAATTGCCCTAATAAAACCAAGAAGTCTGGCGAGGCTAAGAAGACCAAAACCGGAAACTCCCAAATGGATACTCAAGAGGCTATTCAGGATGACAAGGTCACTACATGTACTTTCTATATCAATAATGCTCATGTTAGAGTATTATTTGATTCAGGTTCAGATAAGTCTTCCGTAGACAATAGATTTTGTAAATCATTAAATATGCCTGTTAAAAACTCTAAGCGTTAAGTATAAAGTAAAATTGACCGATAGTACCTCAGAGACTGCTTCAACAATATTAGATGGATGTTTTATATCCATTAGGAATCATTCTTTTCTGCTGTCCTTGTTTCCATTTATATAATAAGGGACTCGATATCGTGATAGGAATGGGATGATCCAAATTTTAAGGACCTTATTAGAAAAAAACCTAGTATCCGTTTCGCGAAAGGGCAAAAGACGGAATAAGAATTTTCTGACTCTCACCAAAAAAGTTCTAGACTTTCGACAGTATAACGCAAATTTTTGGCTGAGACAGCGCTCTATTCCATTTACCCAAGACCTAAGCTTAATGTAATAATTGTTGGGGGGTTAGCATCGGAAATAAGAGGGCACATTAAGGTTTCAAGGCCTGCTTATTATAAATCCATTACGGATCAGTCTCAGCTACTCACGTTTTATAGATTAAGAAATAATCAGTCAAAGCTGAGACTGCCCTAAAGTTATCTAAGATTTTACAGCTAAGTTTAGAAGGATTAAGAATGGAGGCGTTTAACCCTCCTGTTGAATGATTAGAGGCAGCTCACGTTAGGAATGTCACCAGATAAATCCTTATTTGTGATTTTATTGCTAGAATTTACATGTGGTTTCTGGTACTGTTAAGTCTCTCATAAGACCATAAACTTAGCAAACTTTTAGAAATTTTCCCTGTAAGAACCCCAGATGTTAAGTGTAAGGTAGAACCTTATCATAAGAACCATTTCTCTTTTTCTTATCAGAAACCTTCAGTCGTAGAATTTTAGAAGTATCCTTTCTCTAAAAGGAAGTGCGACAGTGTACATGGTAGATATCTCTTTAATCTCTATCGATTGTGAATACCAGATGGTATGATAAAAGCACCGTGTGAGGATTTGTGTATCTTGATATGTCCCATAGATTGCTTGCATGCCTGATCAGTATGGAGGTTTAATGCATGGAACCACAAAGATACCCCGATGGTCATATGGTACTAAAGTCAACTAATGGTATTCAAAGAAGATATCCAGGATGGAATTGTCCAAGTAAATGTTTCCGGTTAAGGAAATTCGTGGAATTGTAACATACAGGTGTCACTTATTTGACACAAGCATTGATGGATGAATTGGAGTCTGAGATTTGGAAAATCTCTGTAATCTCCTTATACCTAAGTATCTTCTCATGAGTTTTCCCTGCTTACCTCCTGAGAGGCAGGTAGAGTTAAGATTAACATCCCGCTGTGGGCTGGGGTATTGTGAAAACTCCATGTTGATTTTGGAATAATCGAAACCCTGATTAAGTAGGTTTTAAGACATAGGCTCATATAGCCTGACTCAATATTCTGAGGGTTTTATGTTATTGAATAAGAACGACGGTTCATATTGCTTATATATTAATTACCGCAACCCTAATTAGGCAACGATTGAGAATCGCCATCAGCTGCCCAGGATCATCGATTTGTTCGACCAACTGTAAGGATTAGCTACTCCTTAAGATTAGTTTTGAGCAATGGTGGGAATAACCATCTCACCTTAAGATAAGCTTTTTCATAATAGTTGCTATATAAGTATCAAGGTGGCTCCTTTGGAGACCTTGTATAAATGAAATACCAAAACATCCGTTGGATAGACGAGACTTGGGAAGTCCACTTATAAGGATCTGAAGGTTGCATTGGAAACAACGAATAAGATTCATACAAATCCCTAATTATCTGTAAGTTGCCAGTATTCGGCAGAAAATCAAGAATTAATGAAAGTAGCAACCCTCCTAAATTCTTGTTAAGGAATAAGGTTCAATAAAAGATATCACCCAGGTAGGGTGTGCCAATTTGTTAAATAAACTGGCTAGTTAAGCTCTGAATATATAGAATCATTCGAAGGAGATCGAATGTATCAAGATCAAATAACTTATGAGCTAAGACCTATATAAGGAGCTCAGCGGTATTCATAATGTTTTCCATATCTGTAACTTGAAGAAATGTCTAGCTGATGGATCGCTAGTCATACCGCATACGGATGTGCACCTTGACGAGAGCTTAAAGTTTGTTGAAAAACCTTTGTCGATTGAGGATCGACGGGTTAAGAAGCTTCGGAGGAAGCATGTACCGATTGTAAAGGTCAAATGGGATGCCCGTAGAAGTCCCGAGTACACGTGGGAGGTAGAGTCCACAATGAAAGAAAAGTACCCTCATTTATTTCAGTAAATCTCGAGGTTGAGATTTCTTTTAAGGGGGTGAGGATGTAACACCTCGAAAATTTACGTCCAATAATGTATTGACACGTGTCATAAGCTTTGAACGTGTGAAAGAATACTTGAGAGGGACTAAAGTTGACAAACATGGAAAGTATGTGAATTTAAGGGTTCAAAATGTCAACAAAGGATAAATATACTTTACAGTAACCCTACATGATGTTTATAACCTTAAACGAATAAATCATGGATCGTACGAAGCTAATTGTGAAAGAAAGTGAGGAATTACAAACTGCAGGGGTTAAATGTGTCAACATGTTTAAAGTGTGCCTATGAGTGACCTTTTAGTGAACCTGAAGCTTTGTAATGATTAATTTTGCTCACTAGAATAAGTGATTAAAATTTCACAAAGTTTCGATAAAGAATGAGGAAGTTATGACAATATTCGTATATGAGGGGTTAAAGTGTCAACGTTGAAAATTATGACCTTTCGGGCAATAACAAAGTGACCAAGGACTTAACAAAAGGGGTATAAGTCTTAAAGCCCTTATAGGTAAATTTGGAGGGCTCAAATTGCAGGAAATAAGTTGGTTGACCCTTCGAAAGGCCAAGAGACAATATGCAAAAACTTGAAAATGTAAGAATCTGATTTCAAGGCCCAGGCGGGCAGCGTAAGACATCCTAAGGTCTTACGCGGGCCGCGTCAGAATCCCAGGTGCAGAATCTCTAGACAGCAGCCTGTATATGCGCGATAACCGACCCAAAACAGATATTTTCACATTATGGGCGACCCCTAAATAACCCCTAGACACTTAGGGACATCTGGAAGTGATCCATGGCCATTGTTAGGCTTGTGTGTCAACAATCCATGAGATTTTGAACACTATATAAAGGCCACATGTTGCAACATTGCAACCACACCTTCCATCTGCAATTGAGGAGCTTTCTGGAGCTTAAGAGCAGACCCAAGTCCTTCCTAATCGTGCATAGGACTTCAGTAAGTATGCTTAACCTTTCTTAGTTGAGTTTTTACTTAGTTTAAGCTTAAAAGTCAAACCGTCGTAATTAACGGTTGACTTAGCGATTAATCATTGTTGGTCCAGTGCTTAGTCGAATTGAAAGTAATTATAAGTCGGTAATTATGTGGGCAATAAACCCTTAAAATGGCACCCTCTGATTCCCACTCTAACTAGGTCAACTGTCGGGTCAAACTTGTTATTAAAAAGTCAACATGATGCTTAATTTCAAATTAATACATAATTAGCATTGTAGAACCCATACAACCTTTTGATCATTAATATAACTTGGTAATTAATGTAAGAACATGTCTAAACATGTTCAACCCGACAATTTTCTGTTTAGACCCGGTTCGGAACCGAAAGTCGCAAAACTTTGACTTTTGCTTTGGCTTCAGTTCTGACCCAATTTTGTATGATTTGGAAATGCCTTAGAGCTTCCTTAGGACCAGGTAACATGCTAGTATAACCCTCTGTGATTATACACCTCGGTTCATTAGTTGTCCGATTAATATGCATGGTTCCGTTAATTGCCTATATGTTGACCATTATGCCCTTTTCACCATAAAACGTGAGTTTTGAAAATGTAAAAGAGTAGAAACCTTAGTTACTGATATATAAACTTGCACCCAAGATTTGACATCAGTTTGAGGTGTAGATTGAGAGTTATGCTCATTAGCGTAATTAGAGAGCTTTTAAGCGATTTAACGGCATAATTAGCATATAGCCTATTTAAACCTACTTTTTGATATCAAACTTCTTACCCACTGATGTAATATATTATTTTGGGATTTTTGAAGATTTTTAATTAATTTTAGGCTGAGCACAACTTAGGGTCGTAAGCATGATTCGGTAAATGTCGGTTTTGCCCTTTCGGGCTATAAAAAGAGTTTTACATATATTTTCGACCCCAAACCTTTTGCTACTGATTTCCTATGATAAATAAATTATTTTAAACCTTCTGGAATAATAAAAATACCAGCTTTGTATGTAGAACCCGGAAACTGCACCTAATCGCCTTTTTAAGCGTTTCTAATGCATAGTATGTACTAAAACTATTTTTTACATACAAGGGTTGATACCTACTGATATTTTAGGTAAATTATAATATTTTAACAGTAAGAAAAAGTTGTTTAACTCAGACTTCAGTTTTGAGCTTTTCGGCTTATGTGAAATTACCAAAATGCCCCTACGGTGCATAGTTTGGTTATAATTGATAAATTTCACATCTATACCATACCCTACTATTATAACTTATTAAATTAAGTATCTTTGCTGATTATATCAGACCTGTAACTCAGGTTAATACTTAAACTCTTTTATAACCTTATAAATGACCAAATTACCCATACGGGGCATAGTTTGTGTTTAAATTCGTTTTGGGCATAATGGAAGGTGTCCTACTGATATCACAACATATTTGAGGCATATTAACTTAGGAAACCTGGTTAGGACCCTTATGATTACCCGTTACGCCTCTTGCGCATTCGGTTCGGCTTATGTAACTATTTTTTTGGGTAAAAAAAATAAATAAAATAGTTACATAAGCCGAAACGGGTCAAAACTTATCGGTTTTACCCCAAAATTCAGAATGTGCCTAGATTACCCATATAAGGCAAGTCTTCAATCTTGTCGGGTCTAAATCACATTCTATTCCGGTCTTCGCCTTATCATGCGTTTGAACCGTATCTTCCTTTTGAAAACTAACCGGTCTAAGTCAAGACTTAATTAAAGACCCGTTAGGATTCTAATAGGTTATTAAAAACCTTCGTTCCAGATTAGGAGCCCAGTAAAAGCTATCTGTACTTGCTGAATTGATATACGGCTGGGATTGAATTTATATTTAGCTCAGGTAAATACTTTTAACTTATTTTCCCTATACGGGCTTGGGTTACGGTATATAAAATACCGCTTGGTCGGGCATCAAATCTTCCATCGTTTGGTGGTTAATTGAATAATTTGATCGGCCCGTTTAAATTGTTTTGTTTACTTAAAGCCTTTGGGGGGTTAATGACCATGTCCCGGATATCCTTGGCATCATTTTACGAAATGGCCACAACCTAAGCGCGGAGTGTAGGCGTACACTCGTCAGTGCATAAATAGTTGATGTGGTGTGTCTATTGATCTTTAACCCGGCACGCTCCGGGCTACTGAACGCATAAGGAACATGTAATTCTTTTACAAGATTATATATTTAAATAATTATCCCAAGTTATAAAGAGTTTGTGCCACGTGCATTCAAATCAATTTTATTAAAACCTTTTCAAATGAGTCAGTTAATTGTATTTACCAGTGTAAACTGACGTATTTTCCAAAAGGCTAAATGCAGGTACTATACGTAATAGGCTGGCTACTCTAGGCATCAATAATCAAGTCTCGCAAGCTTTAGATGTTAAAGTCTGTTGAACGATATTATCTTTCTGTTTAAGATCCGCCTGTGGATCCATCTTGCATTCCGTTGTAATATTTGATATTACTTTAAATCGGATTATAATATATTTATCTTTTGCTTCCGCTGTGCATTTATATATTGTGTTGTTTGACTATGATGTTGCCAACCACGTCACGATACTCCCCACCGGGCCCACCGGTCAAACGTGGAAATATCGGGGTGTGACGTTCCTAGTTCCTGACGTTTATGCAAAAGTATTATTCGACTCTGGTGCAAACCAAAGTTTTATAAATACTTCATTCTGCCAAGATTTTAACCTACCCTTAAACAAACTTCGATAAGTTTTTACTGTAGAAACGGCAGATGGAAATCCTGTTAACATAGATAAGGTCTTGCGAGAAGAAAAGATAGAATTCTTAGGCCATAAATTTTCTGCAAACCTGTTACCTATGAATTTAGCCGAATTCGATGTTGTGTTAGAATGGATTGGTTAGTAGCCAACCATGTTCGAATTCTCTGTGATAATAATTCCATAGAAATTCATGCACCCACATGAGAAGTAGTAATGATTACAGGAGATAAGCCACATAAGCCAATGAAGTTCATTTCTGTAATGAAAGTTGCTAGTTATTTAAGAAAACAAGGAATAGTGTATATGATTTCAGTAATCAGTAACACTAAAGGTAAGGAACTTAAGGAAATTCCAGTAGTATCAGAATACCCGGATGTATTTCCAGAAGAACTACCTGGATTACCACCCGATAGGGAAGTAGAATTTAGAATTCATCTGATTCCTGGAACTACACCGATAGCCAAGGCACCTTATCGGTTAGCACCCACAGAAATGTTAGAATTGAAAAAGCAATTAGATGAATTGCTCAGTAAAGGATTTATACAACCTAGTTCATCCCCTTGGGGAGCCCCAGTGTTGTTTGTGAAAAAGAAAGATGGTTGGATGTGAATGTGTATCGATTATAGGGAATTGAATAAGGTTACAATTAAGAATCGATACCCATTACCTAGGATTGATGATCTTTTTGATCAACTTCAGGGAGCTAGATATTTTTCTAAGATAGATTTGCGCTCCGGATACCATCAGTTGAAAGTACAAGAAGAAGACATACCTAAAACTGCCTTCAGAACTAGGTATGGTCATTTCGAGTTTACAGTCATGCCCTTTGGACTAACAAATGCTCCTGCAACATTTATGGACATGATGAATAGGATCTGTAAACCGTACTTGGATAAATTTGTAATTGCCTTTATCGACGATATACTCATTTATTCCAAAAGTCAGGACGAGTATTGTGAGCACATACATGCACTCTTAACATTGTTAAGAAAAGAGAAGCTTTACGCCAAATTCTCGAAGTGTGAATTTTGGCTACAGGAGGTACAATTTTTAGGACACATGGTGAATCACGAAGGTATTCACGTAGATCCCTCCAAAATAGAAGCAATCACCAAATGGAAGGTTCCGCAATCAGCTATGGAAGTTAGAAGTTTTTCTAGGATTAGCCGGATACTATAGAAGATTTATTAAGGATTTTTCCAAAATAGTTGTACCATTAACTAAGCTAACCTGTAAAGCAGTGAAGTTTGAATGGGGATCTAGACAAGAAGAGGCTTTTAAGATTTTAAAGAAAAGGTTAACAAACGCCCCAATTCTTGCCTTACCAGAAGGGGCAGAAGATTTTGAAGTTTATTGTGATGCCTCTAAATTGGGATTAGGATGTGTGCTGATGCCACGCAAAAAGGTAATTGCGTACGCCTCAAGGCAATTGAAGAAGCATGAGGAAAATTATACAACTCATGACCTAGAGTTAGGAGCCATAATTTTTGCCCTTAAGATTTGGAGACATTATCTGTACGGAAGTAAGTTTACTGTCTATACAAATCATAAGAGTTTAAGATACATATTTGGGCAAAAAGAATTAAACATGAGGCAAAGAAGATGGATGGAAATTCTAAGTAATTACGACTGCGATATTCAATATCACGAAGGAAAAGCAAATGTAGTTGCAGATGCCCTAAGTCATAAGTATCATGAAAAGAAAAAGCGAGTTCGTGCTCTTAGATTAAATCTACAGTTAGATTTAATGGAATAACTGAAAAACATTCAAGAAACAGCACTCAAGGATGATGCTGAAGGAATGAAAGGAAGAACAAAAGACTTAGAGTAAGGGGCTGATGGAATTTGGAGATTCCACAAGAAAAGGATTTGGGTACCTAAGCAGGGAGAGTTAAGAAATAAGATTTTAGAGGAAGCCCATAAATCTAGGTATACCATGCATCCTGGTAATAATAAGATGTACCAAGATTTAAGGAATAACTTCTGGTGGATAGGAATGAAAAATGACATAGCTAGATATGTTTCTAAGTGTCTTACTTGTTCACAAGTTAAGGCGGAACACCATAAACCCTCAAGCCTACTACAACAATTAGAAATGCCTGTATGGAAATGGGAAATAATAACCATGGACTTTGTTACTAAGTTACCCAAAACCAGAAAGGGTAATGACGCGATTTGGGTAATTGTGGATCGATTAACCAAATCAGCTCATTTTCTACCTATGAAGGAAACCTTTAGCATGGAAAGATTAGCAAAATTGTATGTAGACGAGGTAGTATCCTTACATGAAGTCCCACTCTCCATTGTATCGGACAGGGATAGTCGTTTCACTTCCCATTTCTGGACCAGTTTCCAGGAAGCAATGGGAACCCGGCTAAATTTAAGTACTGCATACCATCCCCAAACAGACGGACAAAGTGAAAGGACGATCCAAACCCTGGAAGACATGCTCAGGGCATGTGTGATAGATTTTGGAGGAAACTGGGACAACCATTTACCTTTAATTGAATTCTCCTATAACAATAGTTATCATTCAAGCATCGAAGCTGCCCCGTTCGAAGCACTGTATGGACGAAAGTGTAGAACTCCAGTTTGCTGGGCAGAAATAGGAGAAAGCCAACTATCAGGTCCCGAGATTGTGCAAGAAACCACCGACAAGATCACTCAAATCAAGGAAAGACTAAAGATGGCTCGAGATTGCCCGAAAAGTTATGCAGACAATCGACGTAAGCCGTTAGAATTTCAAGTTGGAGACAAGGCACTCTTGAAAGTTTCTCCTTGGAATGGGGTAGTTCGGTTCGGAAAGAAAGGAAACTGAGTCCAAGGTACATAGGACCATTCCCAGTAATCCAGAAAATAGGACCAGTCGCCTATCGCTTACAATTACCAGAGGAGCTAGCAGGAGTACATAATGTATTTCATGTATCTAACCTCAAGAAATGTCTATCGGACAAATCGCTAGTAGTCCCTCTTCAATACATACAGGTGAATGAAAAGTTGAAGTTCGTGGAAAAACCGCTTCAAATAGAAGACAAAAAGATTAAGTTTCTCAAACACAAAAGATTGGTACTGGTCAAAGTCAAGTGGGATTCAAAAAGAGGACCCGAATACACCTGGGAGCTGGAATCGGAGATAAAGCGAAAATATCCTCACTTATTTCAGTAAATCTCGAGGACGAGATTTTAAATAAGGTGGGGAGGATGTAAGGACCTGCAAAATTGTCCATAAACGACCCATAAGTGAAAACCCGGACCCCTGAAACCCTAATGTGCATGAAAAACCAAGAAAACAAGAATTTTGAGTTCCAGGCGGGCCGCGTAAAATGTAAGGTTAGGCTTACGCGAGCCGCGTCAAAGTGAAGTTGACCGGATAAGCGTTCCAGGCCACGTGTCGCACACGTGGCGGACCTACTGATGACACGCTAGCCCTACATGTAGACTAGGGGCCCTCGCGGGCCGCGTAAAAGTCTTGTGAGGGTTTACGCGGGCTGCGTAAAACCCATTTTTCAGCTATAAATTGATCAGTCCATGGCTTGTTCATCTGCACTCGAAAAACTTTTCAAAAGACAAAATATACTGCTCAAAATCACAATTTAGCTTAGGGAAACGCTGCTACGAATACAGGGTATTAACTCGATCACTGCTACGATACAATGTCTGATCGATTGAAACCGATCCGATGGATGTTTAAGTGTTGCCCGTATTTGGGCTATGCTTTGTCATTCGTCATGAAGGTTTTGATTTCGTGAGCGTATCATAAATGTTGTATTAAGTTACCGACCTAGTTTCGTGTGCATTGTTATCTAAACTAGGTTACAAGGCTAAATCAGTAGGCTAGACTCTGCCCGTCTAAACTTGCAATGTGAGTCATTCTCTTTTTATAAACAAGGTTTTTCAATACTCAAATTATTTTCAAAGGTTATAATTACAGGGATTAAGTCGTGGTTATCTTGAATCATTGGCAAGTGGGGTATTGTGCACATTACTAATCTCTCACGGTTAGGTTCATCAACCTAACAGTGATAATCATCACTACTTGGGTGAAAGGACCCAATAGTGGTATGACCATCGTCACTAGGGTGTGACACGGCGCCAGATAAAAATAAGATAGTAGCCATTGTAATCGCTCTTATGCTGTAATTATAACTAATGTGTCGTTTTATTTAATTTGAATGACTCGCCAGTATTTCCCCGCTGATAAAATATTTTCAAAAAATGTTTCAGGTGACTTACTGTGAATCAAGGAAAACGTGCTATGGAGCACTAACAAGCTTGAAGTGGTGGCTCAGTAAAATAAATAAACATGTTTTGTAAAACAAGGGATTTCCTCGTGAAATTACCTTTACTGTAAATTATGGGGTTTGTCCCAATTTATGAAATAAAATAATTGGGCATTTTCAAGTTTCAAAAGATCCTGTTAAACTTCCGCTGTCAAATCAAATAATAAATACCACGGGTTTTCTGGCCCACGGCCCCTGAATCGGGTCACACCGGGACGGGGGCCGTGACAAGCAACATGAGGGATAATAATTATTCAATGAATTAGATTAAATACGCATACACATCAAACCATAAAAATGTCACACCCCAACTGATGGCGGAAACATCGGGGTGCGAGCACTAAGCGTTCAGATTGCTCATGAGATTCCATAACACTAAATAGTTTCATTAAAATTTTGATTGATTCAAACATACTCTAAAACCAAACAACCATCATCAAGTATCGTAGTACATCAAGTCTCAAATATTGTTCAAAACTTATTTATCTAGATGAGTTTCTAAGCATCATCCTAGCTTGATTCCAAGATTCCTAGCATCCTGTCAGCCTGCAACATGTATTAAAATAGGGTCAGTACAAAAATGTACCGGCGAGTATACAAGTTTGAATAATAGCATACTAGATTAAAAGCCTCATATCCATATGTAACTGTAACAAAATAGTTTCAGCCATGCTAGTGTTCGTAGTCCAACAAGTGATAGCCCAAGTATCCCTATGCTTTGTTGTCTTCCCAAGTCTCGAGGAAAACTAGAATCCTCCTAACAATACCCCCGGGAATAATGGGGAGGTGCATCTCCTATAGTGCTACTATTGTTAAGGCGGAACTACACACCCTGGATTAAACGTCCACATAGCACAAATAGAATACAAGAATCACAAGTTTCACACAACAAAGGACAGAGTTTAGATTCCAAAAGTTTCAAGTATCATAGTTTAATAGAATACATGTTACATCCCAAAGTTTAAAACAAAACGGATTCGAGTATACTCACAGTGATTGCTTAACGGATCTACTATTATTGGATCAAAGGGAGCTCTTTAGAATTAGCCTGATTAGATTACAACAGATAAGAGTCGGGCAGAATAACGAGATTCAACCAAGTGTCGGATTAGTCATCTTGATCGGATGGCAGTTCGATCGGATGGCTATCCGATCGGATTGCCATCCGATTGGGATGACTATAGTGTAAGAGTGACGGATTGTCATTCGATCGGATGGCCATTCGATCGCATGGCCATTCGATCCAAGTGTCCAGTTTCCAAATTGTTACCAAGTTTCTGAAAAAGTTTCCAGGTGTTGAAAGATTCTAAAGCACAGTGGCACCTTGATCGGATGGCGGTTCGATCGGATGGCTATCCGATCGGATTGCCATTCGACGATCAAGATTTAAGTGTTTAAGGTAGAAGACATTATCACCTGATCGGATGGCAGTTCGATCGGATGGCTATCCGATCGAATTGCCATTCGACGATCAAGGGTTTAACGTATCCAAGTGTTACGATTTAGAGGCAAGTGTCACCTGATCGGATGGCGGTTCGATCGGATGGTTATCCGATCGGATTGCCACTCGATCGGGTTGTCCTTGTCCCATTCCTAACTTGTAAAGTTTTTGTTTAAGCAATGATGACGAGGTACTCATTTGAGACAATGGTAAATCCATCAGTGTACAGTCGATCTGATCGGGTGGGAATCACCCCAGTCCGTTCAGTCACCCGTTTGGGATGGTGTTTATGCCGGAATTCATACACCATTCATCTTTTCCGGCAACAATCCTTCTCCAAACCAACTTCAGACTAATCTTTAAGTCTACAGTCCGTTTGAATCCAGATCTCACCGTTTTGATAAAAGTCTTAAGAAAAGATGAAGATAAACATAAGTTTTAGTTGCAAAGTATAGATTTAGTAGAGATTTGGTGTAAAAGCTTTTGAAATTCCTTAGATCTGAGCTAGATCTTGAACAGAATGACATCACTCATCAGTTTGTACAACCACCATGATGACGTCACCCTCAAGAGCTCAAATCTTAGAGATTTCGTGTTGAAAAGTGAGATTTCAAAGGAGAATCATGTAGAGAATAGTGTGTAGATCAAAGATGTACAAGAATCAAGTGTAAAACGTACCAAAATTACCAAGAAATGGAAGAAAAGAGGAGTGCATGCGTCTGGGTTGAGTGAGGCTGTCACATCAGTGAGAATGATGTGACAGGCCTATTTATAGTGTGAGAGTGAGGGAGTGAGGCAGTGTGCACGGATCAGATAGCAACTCGGTCATCCGATCGGATTGCCATTCGGCCAATCCATCCTTTCCGCGTTACCGTCTTTGATTCGTTCTGCGAGTTAGATTAGGCGTTGCATTGCGTATTATTGGGTAAAAGATTCTCATAACTAGATTACATCGTTAACACCAAAGTTTCCAAGTTTCATAGTTTCCATAGTTTCCGCCAGTGATAAAACTCTAGTCCCTCGTTCAACCAAGTCTCAAGTTTCACGAGCCTCAAGAGTCAAGCACCAAAGTATCAAGTCTCATAGAATCATAGAATCATAGTATCATAGCATCATAGAATCATAGTCTCATAGCATCATAGAATCATAGTCTCATAGCATCATAGAATCATAGCCTCATAGTATCTCAGAATTATAGCTTCCAAGTATCAAGTATCAAGAATCATAGCATAAGTCTCATCATGTATCAAAAGTATCACATATCTCATAATATAGGGGCTAAAAGTGACAATTAGATAAAAGTCTAGGGGTGCATGCGTTACAGTCTCCCCTCCTTTAGGAGATTTCGTCCCCGAAATCTTGGTAAAAGACTGCTCGAAGGGCTGTGGGTACTTGGCCTTCATCTCACTTTTCAGTTCCCAAGTGAATTCGGCGCCACGCTTTCCTTCCCATCGAACCTTGACTATGGGAATTTTGCTGCGCCTTAGTCTCTTAACGCCCTGATCCATGATTTCAACTGGTTTTTCCACTAAGTGTACAGCTTCGTTTATTTGCAAGTCTTCAAGGGGAACCTGTTGGTCCTCGTCGGCTAGGCATTTACGTAGGTTAGACACGTTGAACACTGGATGTGCGTTGTTTAGTTCCTGTGGCAGGTCGAGTCTGTACGCCACCTTGCCAATCCTTTCGAGTATCTTGAAATGACCCACATAGCGAGGATCGAGCTTTCCCTTCTTACCAAAATGAACTACTCCCTTCCAGGGGGATACCTTGAGAAGAACTCGATTACCAATACCAAATTCCAGAGGCTTTCGCCTATTATCAGCATAGCTCTTTTGTATGCTCTTAGCCTTGATCAAGTTATCACGGATTTGAAGAATCTTATCCGTTGTATCTTGAATGATTTCAGGACCAGTAAACTGCTTGTCACCAATCTCATGCCAGCTGATAGGAGATCGGCACTTGCGGCCATACAAAGCTTCGAAAGGAGCCATCTGAATACTGGAATGATAGCTGTCATTGTACGAAAACTCAATCAAGGATAAATGTACATCCCAGTTACCACCAAAGTCGATGACACAAGAACGGAGCATATCCTCCAGGGTCTGAATAGTCCGCTCGGTCTGTCCATCCGTCTGAGGATGAAAGGCCGTGCTAAGATTCAGATGAGTACCCATGGCGGATTGAAAAGTTTGCCAAAGACGTGAAGTAAAACGACCATCACGGTCCAAGATTATATCAAAAGGTATGCCATGACGACATATAATCTCATCTGTATAGATTCGAGCAAGTTTCTCCACTTTATAATCTTCACGAATGGGAAGAAAGTGGGCTGATTTGGTCAAACGATCAATTATCACCCAGATACCATCGTGACCAGAAGGTGTTCGAGGTAGCTTGGTAATAAAGTCCATAGCGATGCTATCCCATTTCCAAACTGGGATTTCGGGTTGTTCCAAGTGTCCTGAAGGACGTTGATGTTCAGCCTTAACTTTCGTACAAGTAAGGCATTTAGAAACATATACAACAATATCCTTCTTCATACCAGGCCACCAATAAGTCATACACAGATCATGGTACATCTTATCGGCGCCTGGATGAATAGAGTAACGGGATTTGTGAGCCTCATTCATAATGAGCTCACGGAGATTGTCGCGATCTGGTACCCAGATACGATTGAGGTAGTATTGGAGTCCATTCGGTTTAGTTTCGAGTTGTTCAACCTTAGCGCATTGGATTTCCACTTCTAGACTTCCTTCATTTGCTGACGAATACTGAGCGTCACGAATACACGCATGGAGATCAGTAGAAATACGAATAGCATTCACATGAGTTTTACGACTAAGGGCATCGGCCACTACGTTCGCCTTGCCAGGGTGATAGCGAATTTCGCAATCGTAGTCGTTAAGCAATTCCACCCAACGTCTCTATCGGATGTTCAGTTCCTTTTGATCGAAGATAGGTTGAAGGCTTCTATGGTCAGTGAACATTACACACTTAGTACCATACTAGTAGTGTCGCCATATCTTTAACGCAAACACAATTGCACCAAGCTCCAGATCATGAGTAGTATAGTTTTTCTCATGTACCTTGAGTTAGCAAGAGGCATAAGCAATAACCTTGTCCCGCTACATGAGCACACAGCCCAATCCACGGTTTGAGGCATCACAATATACCACGAAATCATCATTCCCATCGGGGAGGGTTAGAACAGGAGCATTACACAAAAGAGTCTTAAGAGTCTGAAAAGATTCCTCTTGCTCGGGACCCCAAGCAAAAGGTCTCTCTTTCTGAGTCAACGACGTAAGAGGAACAACTATCTTAGAGAAGTCTGAAATGAATCGGCGGTAATAGCCCCCCAATCCTAAGAAGGAACGAATCGCAGATGCAGATTTAGGCGTACTCCAATTCTTCATAGCTTTGATTTTAGATGGGTCAACATGAATGCATTGCTTACTAACGACGTGACCAAGAAATTGTACTTCATTAATCCAGAACTCACACTTAGAAAATTTAGCATACAAACGTTCACCGCGTAAGAGTTCAAGCGTCAAGCGTAAATGTCGAGCATGATCAGCTTTAGTTTTAGAATAAATGAGAATATCATCAATCAAGACTATCACAAAATGATCAAGATAAGGCTTACAAACACGATTCATTAGATCCATGAACACAACGGGTGCGTTGGTCAATCCAAAAGGCATGACCACGAACTCGTAGTGTCCATAACGAGTACGAAATGATGTTTTGAGTACATCATCCTCGAGTACACGAAGCTGATGATAGCCAGAACGAAGGTCAATCTTCGAGAAACAGGACGCACCTTGTAGTTGGTCGAATAGATCATCGATACGGGGAAGAGGATAACAATTCTTAATGGTAAGCTTATTAAGTTCACGGTAGTCGATGCACATACGGAACGAACCATCTTTCTTCTTGAAGAATAGCACGGGAGCACCCCACGGGGAGGTACTTGGACGAATAAATCCCTTGTCGAGTAGTTCTTGGAGCTGACTAGATAGCTCTTGCATCTCAGAAGGTGCAAGACGATATGGGGCCTTGGCGACAGGAGTCGCACCGGGTATGAGATCAATACGAAAATCGACGGTTCTAGGAGGTGGAAAACCAGGTAGATCTTCAGGAAAGACATCGGAGAAATCACACAGCACTGGAACATCGCTTATGTTCTTCCCCTTGCTCTTTTGTTCCACCACGTTGGCCAAGAAAGCAAAGTTCTATTTACATAAGCACCTGCTCGCTTGTGTGCATGACATCAGCCTCAACCCTTTCGAAGGTTGGTCTCCATAGACATGCAAGATATCACCAGACGGTAGTGGTAGATGAACAAACTTCTCATGATAAGCAATCTCGGCATGGTTCTTACGCAATCAATCCATACCGATAATGACATCAAAACTACCCAATTGCATGGGTATTAGATCAATAGTAAACACGTGGTCGTTAAGAGTCATGAAACAACCACAGAGTATAGAATCAACTAGAATAGACTTCCCATCGGCAATCTCCACCGAAAACGACTTAGGTAACATAGAGCGTGCACAGTTTAACAAAGATTCAAATTCTATGGACACAAAGCTTCTGTCGGCACCAGTATCAAATAGAATCGAAGCATAAAGGTTATTCACAAGAAACGTACCATTAACGACGTCATTGTCGTTACGGGCCTGATTTGCATTAAGATTGAATGCTCGCCCACGAGCGGCCGACTGTTGATCCTGGTTCAGCTGAGGACAATGGTTACGAAGGTGAGTAGTATCTCCACATTTGTAGCATGCACGAACAACATTGACTGTCTTTGGATTCTGCGGAGGAGCTGGGAGAGCTGGTAGGGCTGCCTGAGCTGGGGCTTGCTGAGCTTGTTGAGCTGGGTTAGCTTGACGATAATAGGGAGTCGTGTGACCGTAGCGATTGCAGTTGGTGCACAAACGACATGCAGAAGCAACAGGATGGTGAAAGTTACAAGTGGTACACTTGGGGTAAGACCCAGAGTACTGCTTCTTGACTTCAGGGGCATCAGTGTTCTGGACGGTAGTAGCAGGAGCAGGCTTAGCAGCAGGATTCGCAGTAGGAACAATGGCATTGCCTCCTGAACCCTGAGACTTTCGCCTCTTGTTCTTGCTGCCACTTGGCTGTTGGGTAACTTGATGTGCAGATTTAGAAGGGGCAGGGTTAGCAAACTACTTATCACGAACACGATTGTTGTTGAGACTGGCTGCAAGACGGTAGACTTCCTCAATAGTTCTGAGTTGAGCTGCTTCAATAGAATCACGCATAGTAGGAGGTAGACCATTGATGTACTTGGTTATCATTCACTTAGGAGTAGAGACCAAGTGAGGAACGATCAAGCTGAGCTGCTTGAAACGGGTAGTATAAGCCAGATTATCATCACCAATCTGCTTCAAGTGCCAAAGCTCTTCTTCAAGCTTCAATTGTTCATAAGGAGGGCATAATTCAAGCATCATCAATTCTCGCACCTCAGCCCATGGAAGAGTATAGGCTTCTTCATTCGATCGGATGTTTCTCTCATTTGTCCACCACTCCAACGCTCTACCTTGAAACATTCCCGTTGCACTCCTAGTCTTTAGATGTTCTGGGCACTCGTTGTTAATGAAGGTAACCTCGATGCTGTCAAACCACTCAAGCATAGCAGTCACCCCATCACTGCCCGTGAAAGACTTAGGGTTGCAAGTGACAAAATACTTATAGTTGAACTTTGTAGACTTTTCTTTCTCCGTTTTAGAGTCAACAGAAGAGGGTGGAGTGTTCGATCCTTGAATCTCAGAGACGATCTTTGCCACGACTCGAGCGATCTGGTCGGCCATGAAAGACATCATCTTTTTCTGAGACTTTTCCCTGGATCTCTTGAGAGTGTCGGAGAGCTTTCGAGAAGACATCCTAATGATCCAACAAGAGGATCGTATAAGTCTAGGTTCACAAAGTCTTACCGTATAGGTTCACACGCGATAGATTAAAGACTCAAGATTCAACAAGATTCACATAGTTCACAATAGTTTCAATACCACAACCCACGACCTTCGCATGGCACGTTGTACGAAGTTTGGTAACATGTCAGAAACGTTTATATATAGGAAGTTCCAGCGGCATATCCACCACGCTTCGGGCATATCGCTTCCGCCTCGTACTCGGTGTCATGTTATGTGTCACAAAACACACTCATCATCATCATCATAGATTCACATAGATTACTCCACTAGTTTCACATAGATTTCAATAGATTCCACAGGTTTTAATAGATTCATAGATTCCAATAGATTCAATAGTTTCATAGATTCCAATAGATTCAATAGTTTCATAGATTCCAATAGCTTCAATAGTTTCCAATAGATTCTCATAGATTCGTGTTAACAATCCTCAAACAACGAAATCCCATATGGCACGTGCTACGAAAGTTCGGCAACATGACGGAAGCACTTATATATAGGAAGTACTAATGGCGTATTCACCATGCTTCAATCATGACGCGTCCCCCTCGTCTTCGGTGTCACGCTTCGTTAACCACAACATTAGATTTCACCATTTCCCACAACATAGATTTACCAAATAGATTCAACCACATAGATTAACCAAATAGATTTTACAACTTCAACCCGAGCCTACAAAACTACGAACTTCGCTTAGCTCATGGAAAGAAGGTTTGGTAACATGCCAGAAACACTTATATATAGGAAGTACCAGTGGCGTATCCACCATGTTTCGGACATGCCACGTCCGCCTCGTCTTCGGCGCTAGGCTACGTTTCGTATTTTGTTTCTCAAACAACACATACTTAGATTACTCGTAGATTATGCTAGGTTACCCATAGTTTACACATAGTTTACGCTTAGATTGCACTTAGACTACTCGAGTAGTTTCCCATAGTTTTAGAATTTAACAACCTCATCACCGGTCTGCAAAACGCTAAGTTTCGCATGGCACTTAGTACGAAAGTTGGTAACATGTCGGAAACACTTATATATAGAAAGTACCAGCGGCGTATCCACCATGTTTTAGACACGTCACTTTTCTCTCGTACTTCTATGCCATGTTACATTTAGTGCTTCACAACCACATTAACGCATAGATTCATCAGATAGATTCACATAGTATCATAGTCTATCAAGATTTCCACATAGGCTATTATGATAGAATAAAGCTTCATAAATTTAGTTTGATTCTGATATTAGAATTATGGTTTTAGATTGCGAACACATGTGCGATTTGTGTAAAAATCTAAAAATAACGGAGAATCAAGTCTAAAACCCCACATAAAATTCAAGATAACATAAAAGATAGGCTCATAAAACATAGATTGTTCCGGGTAGAAGAACGGCGACAAACCAAGGTGATTCGAACTCCTTTCAAATTGAGGCAACGTGTCTTGACTTACTTAGGCAAATACGTCATCGATGTTAGGCCTACGATATTCGACCTTTCGGTCATTTCACGTTCCTAATTGATTGGAAGTTATGAGACTTTGGCGAGACATAAAAATCAAAGAGTGGGACTAGTTATCAAGGTCTGAGTTTCACCTCTATCTTGACAACATCGTACCCTATTAGCGTCGGTACTTATCAGCAGATAAGACCTACTAGAATATAATCGGGAAATTTCCCATCAAGGTTTGGATGTCACTCCTGACTTGAGGGAAATTTTGTGCAAAATACAAACACTGACTAGCAGTGTTTTCAAGTATCAAGTGTCTATTGTGTCAGCCTTAGGAAAGGCATGTAAGTTTAGCAGGAAAATGTGCTGCTAGGAAGCAGGTACGGTAGAATGCATAAGTCTTAAATAACAGACAAGAATCAAGATTCCTAGAACTATAGACTAGGGCAAGTATTCCTACTTATCCTAATTCCCTATAGTTATGGCTCTGATACCAATCTGTCACACCCCAACCAATGGCGGAAACATCAGGGTGCGATCACTAAGCGTTCAGATTGCTCATGAGATTCCATAACACTAAATAGTTTCATTAAAATTTAGATTCATTCAAACATTGTCTAAAACCAAACAACCATCATCAAGTATCGTAGTACATCAAGTCTCAAATATTGTTCAAAACTTATTTATCTAGATGAGTTTCTAAGCATCATCCTAGCTTGATTCCAAGATTCCTAGCATCCTGTCAGCCTGCAACATGTATTAAAATAGGGTCAGTACAAAAATTTACCGGCGAGTATACAAGTTTGAATAATAGCATACTAGATTAAAAGCCTCATATCCATATGTAAGTATAAGAAAATAGTTTCAGCCATGCTAGTGTCCGCAGTCCAACAAGTGATAGCCCAAGTATCCCGATGCTTTGTTGTCTTCCCAAGTCTCGAGGAAAACTAGAATCCTCCTAACAATATCCCTGAGAATAATGGGGAGGTGCATCTCCTATAGCGCTACTATTGTTAAGGCGGAACTACACACCCTGGATTAAACGTCCACATAGCACAAATAGAATACAAGAATCACAAGTTTCACACAACATAGGATAGAGTTTAGATTCCAAAAGTTTCAAGTATCATAGTTTAATAGAATACATGTTACATCCCAAAGTTTAAAACAAAAATGGACCGAGTATACTCACAGTGATTGCTTAACAGATCTACTGTTATTGGATCAAAGGGAGCTCTTTAGAATTAGCCTAATTAGATTACAACAGATAAGAGTCGGGCAGAATAACGAGATTCAACCAAGTGTCGAATTAGTCATCTTGATCGGATGACAGTTCGATCGGATGGCTATCTGGTCAGATTGCCATTCGATTGGGATGACTATAGTGTGAGAGTGACGGATTGCCATTCGATCGGATGGCCATTCGATCATATAACCATTCGATCCAAGTGTCTAGTTTCCAAATTGTTACCAAGTTTCTGAAAAAGTTTCTAAGTGTTGAAAGATTCTAAAGCACAATGGCACCTTGATCGGATGGCGGTTCGATCGGATGGCTATCCGATTGGATTGCTATTTGACGATCAAGATTTAAGTGTTTAAGGTAGAAGACATTGTCACCGGATCGGATGGCCGTTTGATCGGATGGCTATCCGAACGAATTTCCATTCGACGATCAAGGGTTCAAAGTATTCAAGTGTTAGTATTTTGAGGCAAGTGTCACCTGATCGGATGGCGGTTCGATCGGATGGCTATCCGATCGGATTGCCACTCGTCCGGGTTGTCCTTGTCCCGTTCCTAACTTGTAAAGTTTCTGTTTAAGCAATGACAACGGGGTACTCATTTGAGACAACGGTAAACCCATCAGTGTACAGCCGATCTGATCGGGTGGGAATCACCCCAGTCCGTTCAGTCACCCGTTCGGGACGGTGTTCATGTCGGAATTCATACACCATTCATCTTTTCCGGAAACAATCCTTCTCCAAACCAACTTCAGACTAATCTTTAAGTCTACAGTCCGTTTGAATCCAGATCTCACCGATTTTGATAAAAGTCTTAAGAAAAGATGAAGATAAACATAAGTTTTAGTTGTAAAGTATAGATTTAGTATAGATTTGGTGTAAAAGCTTATGAATTTTTTTAGATCTGAGCTAGATCTTGAACAGAATGACATCACTCATCAGTTTGTACAACCACCATGATGACGTCACCCTCAAGAGCTCAAATCTTAGAGATTTCATGGTGAAAAGTGAGATTTCAAAGGAGAATCATGTAGAGAATAGTGTGTAAATCAAAGATGTACAAGAATCTAGTGTAAAACGTACCAAAATCGCCAAGAAATGGAAGAAAAGAGGAGTGCGTGCGTCTGGGTCGAGTGAGGGAGTGAGGCGGTGTGCACGAATCAGATGGCAAATCGATCGAATGGCCATCCGATCGGTTGGTCATCCGATCGGATTGCCATTCGGCCAATCCATCCTTTTCGCGTTACCGTCTTTGATTCGTTCTGCGAGTTAGATTAAGCGTTGCGTTGCGTATTATTGGGTAAAAGATTCTCATAACTAGATTACATCGTTAACACCAAAGTTTCCAAGTTTCATAGTTTCCATAGTGTCCGCCAGTGACAAAACTCCAGTCCCTCGTTCAACCAAGTCTCAAGTTTCACGAGCCTCAAGAGTCAAGCACCAAAGTATCAAGTCTCATAGAATCATAGTATCATAGCATCATAGAATCATAGTCTCATAGCATCATAGAATCATAGTCTAATAGTATCTCAGAATTATAGCTTCCAAGTATCAAGAATCATAGCATAAGTCTCATCATGTATCAAAAGTATCACATATCTCATAGTATAGGGGCTAAAAGTGACAATTAGATAAAAGTCTAGGGACGCAGGCGTTACAAAAAAACCAAGTCTTTACTTTAATTATTAAATCCACAAATAAATTCCAAAAACCGAATAAAAATAATTAGTCAAACATGGTGTTCATAATAACCTAGGCAGTATAAAAGAAATAGCCAAGAAAAATAGTCAATAAAAAAGAAACAAGTCTCAAACAAATAAGGCTACATGGTATGGTAACTATCCTCCCTTGGAGAATGATCCGCCACCTAGGCGCCACATCATAGTCCACTTGAGGATGGTCCATCCCATAAAAACAATGGAAATGGGAGGATGATCCTACCCCACCATTTTAGTTGTTTTTTTTAACATCCTTTTTTTAACATTTAACAAATAAAATAAGAACATTTAACATATTTTTATTTTAAACAACATTACAGAAAGTAAAAAAACATAAACTTAAAAAAATCCTAATAACTTAAAAAACATAAACTTAAAAAACCTACTAGTCTTCATCCTGCATGTGGTCGTCTGGTTCGTTTTGAGCGTTCTTCCAAATGTACTCCACCAAGTCCGCTTGTAGGTTAAGATGTGTGTACTCATTACGCAGAGTGGACATGTTCAAATCTTGTTGTTCCAAAGTACTCGCATATCGCTCTACCTTTGTCTTCAATGACCATGTTATGAAGGATGATACAAGCGTACATAATGTGTCGTAACCTCTTTGGTGTAGCCGAACGTGCTGGATGTTCAATGATATGCCATTTTTTTGTGGAACCCCAAAAGCCCGTTCGATATCTTTTCTCGCACCCTCTTGATACTTCGCAAATTTTTTTCTTTTATCGTATGTCGGGTGCGGACAGTTTTAACGATTGTCGAGTACGTTGGGTATATTCCATCTGCAAGGTAGTAACCCTGCCTGTATTCCACCCCCGAAAACGTAAAACTTGTGTCTTGACCTGTTCCCGCCACTACATTGTCAATTATCTGTGACTAGTATATGATGTTAAGGTCATTAAGCGAACCAGGTAGACCAAAAAAAAGCAAGCCAGATCCAGAGATCCTGTGACGCAACAGCCTCTAGAATAATAGTGGGATGACCATGATCTCCCCGAGTATACTGACCTTGCCAGGCAGTAGGGCAGTTCTGCCATGGCCAGTGCATGCGATCAATGTTCCCGAGCATTCCTGGAAAACCATGTCTTTGTTCGTGTGCTGGATATAATTTTTGAATGTCGTTTGCGTTTGGTTTCCGCAGGTATCTCTTGCTATATAATTTGACAACCCATTCTCAAAACCTATGCAAACATAGACGTGCGGTTCTTTCGGACATCCTTAAATACTCGTCTAATGCATCGGGTGGGTACCCATATGCCAGTCGGTGAATGGCCGACGTACATTTTTTTAAAGTAGTGAAACCCCTTTGCCCCCTAGCGTCGTATCGCAGTGTGAAAAACGGATCAGACTAGGCCATGTCGTGTGCGATACGTAAAAAAAGTCGACGACTCATTCGGAACCGACGTCGAAACATCTCGTCTGTGTACATGGGTTCGTCGGCAAAATAATCGGCCACTAGTTTATCATGGGCGGCTATATATTTTAAACGAAAATATATCAAATTCATTATAAAATTCATTTTTAAATATAAATAAACACATGGTAAAAAAAAAGTAAAGTACCTTCTTTGTCTCGGTTTAATTTTGCTCGTCTAGTTTGCCGTTGGGACGATGCTTCAGAGTTTTCATCATCCGCCATGAAGATCTGAGTCGCGTACATAATCATGTTTTCGAAAAATGCGTCATTCTCGCCCGAAGATGACGAATACCACGTCGACGAAGAAGATGAAAAAAGTGAAGAAGGTGAAGACATTATTAATTTTGAGAGAGCGATGGAGTGGTAATGGGTAAAAAATGTTGAGTTTATATAAGAAGGGAAGAATGTTTTATAAATTGTGAGAGAGATATGAGATTGTAGTGGGTGAAAAGGTGTGAAAAATGATGTAAAAGTGGTGAATATTTATAATATTTGGTTGGAATTTGGTAAATATTTGAAATATAACCGTTTGAATAAATATTAGAAATTGGAAAATAATTTTTTTTAACGGTCACAAACCACCGCACAGCGCACCCTTTTTGTCTTTTTCTGCATCGTCTCCAACGTCCAACACTCGACGGTGAGGACGAGGACGCGGGGGGGGGGGGGGGGATGGTGTTTGGAACGTCGTCGGGGCTGGACGGGTGGGGGACGTTCCACATACCGTCTAGCCTAATAAATCATAGTAATCAAGTTTTATAAAAACACAAAGTCTTAACAAAATTGAATACTAATAAATTGCAACCTCGGACTAGAATCTGTTTTGTAGCTTGAACCCTTAAACCAATTTTTTTTTCTTTCTTCTCTGTTCGCACCTTTTTTTCTCTTTCTGTTCGTTCGATGTCAACAACAATAATAATTAATGGAGCAGCCAAATAATATTGCAATCCTTTCTGCCAAATATTCCTTTGCGTCCACCCCAATGCCGTCGTCGAACTCCAACAAATATATTAATATGGAGCAGTATTTCCCTCATTTCTTCCGAATTCGCCTCTTCTCCTTTTATAATAGCCGCGTACAATAATTATATTATATGGCCTTCTTTTTTTTCTTCTTCTCTACGGGTCCTCCTCAAATAATATATATATCAGCCGACTTTCATATTCAACTAGCTTCGTTCACATTGCGCGTTGCGGCGGAACGAAGTAAATGACAATGTAAAACAAACGTTATTTGAAATTGAAGCATGTTCTTTAAAAAGGCAAACCGTCAGAATCGGTTTAGTTTATCATCATACCGTTTTACGATACCAAATAAATACTCTATTTTGAATACAATTTCATTTTAACAAAGCTTATACCAGAATGTAGAGGGAAATAATTAAACACAACTCGTACCTAAGATTTTAGAAAAAAATTAACAACCGTAAATTATTAGAGAAATTTGAAATTAATTGATAATGGAAACATGATTAAAAAAATGAATTACTAAAAGAGAAAAATAAAAGACAAAAGAAATATAGTTTTTTAAAAAGTAAACTAAAACAAAAGGTATGTTAAAACTTTCTTCCAACATTTAATAGACTATTGGTAATAATGTTTCCAAAAGAATTAAACAAATCTATTAAACAATGAAAAGAAAATCAATGGGTGGGCCCCACGTCCATAACCGGTTGGTGGGGGGGGGGGGTTGTGCTAGTTATGTTTCAATTAGTGAGTTAGCGATCTAGTTAGAGTTTAATGTAACTAGTTAGGGTTATATGTGTTATGATGTTTAGGATGTGTTATGATGTTCGGTGACCATAACTAGCTTCGTAACACTAAAACAATGCTTCTAGTGATAATTTGGTGTTTTGGGTAGTGTCCGGTTGTTCGGTTGATTACCGGTTTGTTAAGGTGCTAAATTACGCAGTTTAGTGTGCTTTATGTTCCATTTTGTAACAGTTTTGATTCCCGACACCTAAGAAGGTATTCTGGACCATTAAACCACAATTATGCATTATATTTTAGTGTTAAAGTGCTGAAAATTGCTGAATTTGGTAATTTTCTGCAGAATTCTGCAGTTGTAGTGTGTTTCTGGCACTTTCCGAAACTTAATCATCCCTAGGAAGGCAGTTTTATAATCCCTACTTTCCTACACACTATAGTGTAACACTTGGTTTCGGGCTCATTCTGTGTCTTAACATAATGTCTGTCTAAGTACTGAACTCTCTTCAGCACTTCTAGTTTGTCTGATAACTGTGCTAACTTTGTTTCGTAACCTAATTGTTCCATATTGTGTTGCATGTAATAATGATGAACAATCTTGCAACATGAAATGCTTTTGTATGTATATGACAGTAATCAGAAAATCATTCGTCTTGTTAACTCAATCATGCACAGTCATTAAAGCACAGATTACTGTTTATTATTGTACGGAATTCATGGAAAAGTGTCAGTTGTCACATACGCTCACTCGCAACTCGATTAAACGCAACACATCGCTTAACAAATGAAACAAAGTTGAAAAACTGACTCGCACACACACAGCTGGTCGAATGGCCTACCGATCGAATGGACATCCGACCGTATGACCATCCGCTCGGATGACCATTCGACTGGATGGCCATCCGCCCCAAACACTGCACTCTCCACCGCCTTAACCCGCACTCTCTCCCTATAAATACTAGCCGAACGCCCCCTTTTCTCTGATTTGACACTCTCATCCGCTCACACGCACTCATTCACTCTCAATCGTGATTCAAGGCTGTTTGGTAAGCTATTCTTCAAATCTTGCACAATCTTCATCTCTAATCACTTCTACATCATCTTCTCCATCAAACTTATACACAAACACTAAATTTTTCTCTGAAATCACTGATTTGGACCTCTTGAAGGTGGCTTTCCTCTCGGTTTGCTTAGGCAAATTGTTATGGAGCTCCATTCAATCGATATTGATTCAGATCCAAGGGATTTCTACACTTTTCAACTAAGTTAAGAAAGATTTCAACATTTTTTCATTCTATTTTCAACTTTTTCTTCACTTTTCTACTCAAAACTGATGGAATCTAGACTCATTAAGACTCTCTACTCGTTCCTTAGTCAAGAGTCGGCTTGAAAACGGATTTCCACCGGAGATATGGACCGATTGACGGGTCAAACATGAATCTTCATCAAGAACAGTAAGTCCGACCGAATGGGCTGAGACCATCCGATCGAACGAGCTAGGCTTGGTGTATTCCTGTTAACTCAAAACTTTTAACTTAGAAAAATTTTACAAGAACTTCAAGCTACAATCAGCAACCCACTCGAATAGCCATCTGATCGAATGGCCATCCGTCCGGATGACCAACAACTCGGATGACCTGATATTTATATTGATTATTTGACTTTTTTAACTAAATTTCGAATTTTAACAATTTTACAAACAAACACATCTCATTCGAATGGCCATCCGTTCGAATGGTCATTCGCTCGGATGACCATCCGCTCGGATGGGTTATACTCATTCGCCCGGATCACCATTCGACACTTAGCACATCCGACATTCTGTTTACACTCTATTCAATGCTCTGCTCAACGACTTATGCTACTGTTTCCATGCTCAGGCTAACCCAACGCGCCCCCTTCAATCCAATACAGACTGTGTTTACTAGCTAAACACGCACTGTGAGTATACTCGAACCCATTTTCGTTTAACACACTTTTGGGTGTTACATACGTTATATATCAAAACACAACACACAACGCAAACACTTTAAACGCTAACCGTTCCCGCATGCTATACCTGATCTATGAATGCTTGTACTATGCTGATACAGTGTTACACTATACCGCCTCTAGAAATGATAGTACAATAGTTTGGACTCAACACCTGTCGTGGACAAGGGTTTCTAGGGATCACATCACTTTACTTCACGTGTTCGCTGAACATGTGTCGCGCATACTCTACAACGCAGTCTCGTGGTTAAGTTGTAATCATTATTTGATAGTTACATGCTTCGCCCGTTACGTGATACATGCTAGTTATGCGTCGACGCTTTTACTACTATATGATATGCAAACTTGTGTACTCACCTTTATATTTTATGTATTGACTTTATTTTAACGTATGTGACAGGTTGATAGAATGCTATGTTATGCTGAATCAAGTTAGGAAGTCTAGAAACCCGCTAAATAAATCTGAGTTGTCAGAATAGACTTGTTTTTTAGACTTATTATCCGTAATGAATGTTTTAGCTTTATCTGTTAGTAGTATGGTGTGACAACTGTCAAAATTCCAGGTATCCGTACAACTATTAAACAGTAATTATGACTTAATGATTGTGCTGATTTACAATTAGTCGCTTGAATTGCTTTCTGATTACTGCCATATACATACATGTGCATCATATAGTGCAGAATGTCATATCATTATTGCATGCAAACTTTGTTGATTCAAATGATGCACGAAACACGGCTAGCATGGTTATCAGACAAAACAGAAAAATGCTGACGGAGTTCAGTACATAGACAGACATGGTATTGAGACACAGAATGTGCCAGAAACTAAGAGTCACACTAGTATAGTGTGTAGGAGAGTAAGGATCATAAAACTGCCTTCTTAGAGATAGTTTAACTGCCGGAAAGTGTCTAAAACTCACACAAACTGCAGAATTCTGCAGAAATCAGCAAAATTCAGCATTTAAACACTCTAATATCGTGCATAAATATGGTTAAATGGTCCAGAATGCTTTCCTAAGTGTCGGGAATCAAAACTGTCACAAAAGGTAACATAAAGCACACTAAACTGCATAGTTTAGCACCTTAACGAACCGGTAACCAACCAAACAACCGGACACTACACGAAACAACAAATTTTCACTAGAAGCACTGTTTCAATATTACCAAGCTAGTTATGGTCCCCGAACATCATAACACACTATATAATATCTAGTAACTAAATAACCTAACTAAATACTTGATTTTCAACCAACTAACTAACTATTAGTTACAACCTAGCCTAAGACCCCCACCCCCACCTATAATCGGCCAACATGGTGGCCCCACTCAAGATTTTATTTGTTTATAAAATTGGATCATGTATCCACTTTTTAAACATAATATACACTAGATTTTGAGAAGTTGGTGTATTATAAGGAACCATAAGATCATAACCATCATTCATTTCTTCACAAACTCAACACTTGAACTTCTCCTCTCCTCCTCTTCTTACTTACGGCCGAACACACACCACCACACGTCCATCATCATCTTTCATTCTTCATTTAATCTACACATATACAAAGGTGTAAGAAGGTGTATAAGGAATCTTGGAGATCTTGGAAGTTGAAGGACCACTCACACAAGCTTTTATTTACTTCATTTTCATCTTGTGATCATCCCTAGCCTTGAGCTAGTAGTAACATCTTCTACACTCCATTTTACATCTTCTTAACACTATGAATCTTGAGCATGAAACTTGAACATAAGGCTAAAATCATAAGAAAACAAGTTGTTTAAGTGTTGCTATGCTTGTTGGTTGATTGATTGCTCATGTTTATGATGTTAAACATCATATGATTCTTGCTAGATAGTGATTAAAGACATGGTCTAGCAAGATGAGAGGATAATTATGTTAAGAATCAATAGATCATCCTTGTGTAAATCATGAACTTGAAGTGTAAATTGTTTTTCTTGTAAAGTGATGATCAAAGTGAATGTTAAGTCTTGTAAATCTATGATTTCAAGAATGATTCTTCAAGAAACCAAGTTAAAAATACAAGATTTACTTAAGCTTGGGTCTTAAAGAAATTAACCATATTTTTAGTGGTTAAACAAGTGTAGGAATATATGTGTAACAAGAAAAACTCAAGAAGAAACATTTTTAGAAAAATGATTTACAAGTTGTTCTAAATTCTTCAAAAATGATGTTTTTAAATAAACAACCACACTTTAAAGGGTAACTAAGCCTACTAAACACACTAGTAAGTTACTACAAATTTTTGTAAATTTTCAAGTTCATGAAGTAGTAATTTATGCTTGATTTTGGCAAATTGGTAAGTGTTGATTGTGGTGATTTATAAAAGAAAATGATATGCTTTGAAAACAAGGAAACCTCCATTTTTAAGAGGAAACTATGTCAAAATTATTCTAAAAATTAAACACTTAGAAAAATATTTTTAAACAAATATTTACAAGTATATTTTAAACCATGAATTTTCATATAAAGTTTGCCATAATTTTTGTCAAAAAAATTATAAATATTGGAGATTAGTTTTTGTAAATAAAAATGACTAAATATGTATTTAGGAAAATATATATTTAGATGTCACCATGTGTGTGATTATTTGTATATTTTGTGTATTAGTTATATTATTCTAAGACTTGAAATAATATAACTCACCAAAATACCAAGAAATTACAATCCAAAATATTACCAAAATTCCAAGAATTAAATACACAAATTATACCCAAAATATTGGAGAAACCAAACAAGGAATATAACTCACAAAAATATTTTGAAAATAAATTCATAAGTATATTTTGGTAATTAGTATTTTGGACACCAAGAGAACAAAAATATGATTTTTACAATAATTACAAAATATATCATATTTTTAAGAAGGAGAAAATATATTATTTTTGGTAAGTAAAAATATATATTTTCTTGGAATTATTAGAAGATATATTATTTTTGGGAGAAAATATATATTTTCTAGAATAAACATGTAATACATTATTTTTGGGTGAAAAATAAGTTTATATATATTTTCCAAGATTAAACTTGAAAATATATTATTTTTGAGACTTATATGAAATTTGTAAATATTTTTGCCAAGGGAAAAATTATAAGTAATTTTTCTAAGTAAAATTTCTTAAAATATATATTTTGGGAATATATATTGATGGGTTTCTACTAGAAATATTATTCCGGAGAAATTAATACCAAGATTAAGTATAAGAATACTTAAAAACTACAATAAAATACGTATTTTCGTACGTATAAATACACACCGGAATACGCCATCGATACTTGGCAAAAATATACAAGTATTAGAATACGAGTATGAATACACCCATCCTTGGGAAGCTATACATGTACAATTACATAAAAGTGTCAAGTTAAAATTTATTATTTTAACAATTATTCCAAAATGAAATAAATATAATTTAAGTTAAAATATTTATTATTTTAACAAATAATTATATAACTTGGAATAATATTAAGGACACAAAGAAACGTAATTCAAAGACACTAATTAATACTAAGTCAAGGCACGGCCCGCTCGTCTAATAGACCGTAGTACGTTTGTAGGAAGTCGTTTGAACGAGTATTAGCTGTGAGTTACGTTGGATTAAAGAACGCAAAACTGTGAGTTCATGTCCCCCTTTTCTTTTCGATAGGTCCCGTAACGATCCGATTTCAGTCTCGGTTTGGTGAAAATTGTGAGACGGGTGATTCGAGCCAAGAACAAATGATAATCGACAAGAAAGATAAAAACTTTAATGATTGAACTAGGAAAGTTTCATTAATTTGATAAAAGAGATACAAAGATAATGATCCACCCCGGGTGAGCTCCCCAGGGGTGGTGGCTCACAAATTGCACACTCTCCAAGTGAGGTGTAGTAATCTATATATAGACGCTTGAGCCTTGTTCTCCAAGCAAGCCGCCTCTTGCTTGGAAAACCACAAAAGACGTTAAAACGCCTGACTAAAATAACTAAAAACACCATCCTATACAAAACAATAAAGTCGCCAAATAACATCGCATTAATTGATAAAATCATTCTCCATTTCAACCCAATAATAAAATGATAGGTCCGTAACGATCCGATCGAAGTCTCGGTTCGGTATAAAATATGGAGACGGGTGATTCGAGCCAAGAACAATTGATAATAAACAATAAAGATTTTAAGGATTGGAACATAGAAAAAGAAAGTTTCATTGATTGGATAAGAACATATAAGATAATCCACCCCGGGTGAGCTCCCCCAGGGTGGCGGCTCACAAATGCACACCTACAAATGATGTGAAGTCCACTATTTAAAGACCCTAAGCCTTATCTTCCAAGCAAGCCGCCTCTTGCTTGGAAAACCTACTAAAGACACTAAAATATCCGACTATTACAAATAAAAAAGCCAACATTTACAAAACAATAAAGACACTAAATAACGTCGGCATAATTGATAACATCATTCTCCATTTTGACCCAACACTTTTAACTGCTTTCGTTTTTATAACTTCGGGGGCGAAGTACATGTCATAAATTGTTTACATACGATTACATTTGGTATGGTTAGCTAAGGAAAGGTACCGCAAGATCATGTGCGTGGTGGGTACAACGCTTAAGACCATTAATCCTCGTTATAGGACCGAGGGACATGAGTGATAGATTTATTTAGGCGTAGCGAGCCCCACCCATATGGACCGGGGTTTGGCCCATGAGGTGACTATGTCTTATAGCCGGAAGCCCGGTACAAAATCTGCTAGGTTTGAGCCTTCCTGCATCACGTCACACATATTAATGGCCTTGCAACCCATTAATCGATCCGTTTTCCTTGTTTGCTTTCATACCGGGTTTACAAAACATACATACTTACAATGATTACAAAGGTTTATTCGTGCACACATACAAACACATGAACTCGCTCAACTTTTGTTGATGTTTTCAAACTACATGTATTTCAGGAAATTAAATATAGATCTGGCGGGCGTTTGGAAGGTTTCCAGTGATGTTGGAAATAAAAGATGTCATCCGGTGTCTAAGGGTTTGGGTTGTGTAGCTTATCCTGGATAAGATACATGATTAAAAGCCTGGTTTTTTATTAATGTCTTTTGTCGAGTCCTCATGGAACTCTAAAACAATTTGAATGGTTTGTAATTTGGATTTGAAGTCTATGTTGGGATATTAAGACAATGTTGTTGTGATGTTTTAAACTTAATCTATGGATGAACATCTTTGGTTTTATCATATAGTTGTTTGTTATGGTTGAATGCATTGATATTAAGCAAGTCACACATAATCACGCTTCCGCAAAAGTCAGGGTGTGACAGTTTGGTATCAGAGCTTCGATTGTAGCGAACTAGGATTCTTTCTCGAGTCTAGACTACAATAATTAGGGCTCTCACAAAAATATTTTTACGACAGGTTTTCATTGCATACACGAAACGCCCAGATCCAGGGAACGAACATTTATACAAAAGGAAAGACACGAAACACGATGCAAGGTCACATTTGTGGTTTAGTCTGGGATAGACTAGGAAGGATAGAAAGGATTCGTGAGGAAGCACGAGGATACATGATTTCATGATACATTGTCTTTGATTGCATACTAAGTAATAGTGGTTGAAATATGTGCATTTGCTATGATTGTTATGTTACAGGCATTATGTCTTCATCCGAGAGCGGATTGTCCGACGCCGATGACCCTATGGCTATTGTCTACGATGACGAGATCGCACCAGAGCCAAAGATCTTTACATCAGATACTGAGAGCGACCCAGACATGCTATCAGACGACGAGGACGACTTTCAACCGTTCGCGTTGCCTGACTTTGGAGATGACTTACCCCTTGCTGATGGTTTCCCAGGCGAGGATCCTTTTGTTGTTCCCATTCCAGTCCATGATCATCTCATCATTGGTCATCCCGATGGTGAGCATATTGTGGCTCCGATCCTCGCTCATGTTCCTCTCGTGGTCATCCCTCCTGAGGATTGGCCTTTTGATGATTTGTTTAATGATGACGTTGATCTGTTTGTTGATGGTCCTCCTGATGACGCCCATGGTGATGGAGAGATAGACAAGGACGTTGTTGCTATTCCACCTCCTGAGATTCCTGTTATTGAGTTGTCCTCTGATTCTAGTTTCCACTCCGTTTTCGACTCCTTTGAGTCTGTGACGTCTTCAGCCTTGCAGGCGGTTGGATTACGGCGCTATGCCACTGATTCTGATGATGATACTGCGATGTCAGCTACACCATCTCCTCCACACGATCCCAAGCCTAGTCCTGAGCCAGATCTTATTCCTGTTGATCAGCCTGATATTGCACCTGCTGATCCTGAGCCCATACCTGATCATGACCCTGTTCCTTTTGGTATACTAGACATTGCACCGCTTATTCCTGACCCAGTTCCTGCACCTATTGACCCTCTTCTGGTTGAGCCATTCATTCATCCACCCGCACCCGCACCCGCTGATGTTGCTCCTCATCATCCTGTGGAGTCCAATGTCCATCGCACTGACCTACCTATCGTCTTCCTTCAGGACATCCCTGCACCCCGTCCAGGGGAAGGTACTTTAGGCCAGCAGCCTAGTCATGATCCTTATGTTTCAACAGCTTTTCCCCAGATCCCTCAGTCTGCACCGTTTGCTTCTTTTACTTCTTCAGCACTTGATGAGCCATTCCGATGGTTCCCACCGTATTCTATGCCGATTTCAGATCCCTATCATCCCTCTCAGTTTGTTGGCTATACACGGGATGAGTTACTTTTATCACTTCAGCTCCAGTTTGAGATTATGAGCCGCAGGATTTTGGAGCTTGAGCTGACTCCGCGTCCTTTACCGTGTCCTTGTCAGCCTACTTTTGTTCCCCCTCGTTCGTCACCGTCTCCTTTTGCTCATCCACCTGCTCCTCTTACTCCTTTCCCATAGATTGATACTCGATTCCTTACAGTCGAGCAGCAGATCAGTTACTTGCTTTGACGTGTCTATGAGCTTGAGGAGGAGCTTGCGCATGTGCGCAGCTTGCTTTTCTTCCCTCCACCTCCTCCACCACCATCAGCATAGTGGTTTTTGGTTTTGTGCATATTGCATATTTTTGGTGAGAGCACTACTATTGAGCCGAGATTGTGAAACCTTTTGAAGACCACCTTTTGATTATATGACTTTTGTACATTTACAGACTTATTGGACGAGGGTAGTGTGACCCTGTATCCCTTTTGATGTGATACTTGTAAACAATATAACTGTGGTCGATGATTAATGAAAGCTCAATCGTCATGTTCTCATTAAACACATTGTGGATTACTTGTTATGCTATGATTGTGTTGATTACCTGATTGCTTGCTGTGATAAATGCTATTACATATACATACTATATTTATTATACGAATAAGACCTGACCTATCCGATCTTCTTCTTAGAAGATGCCTCCTCAAAGGAATACTCAGTTGCCCACAACCGAGGCAGAACTACAGGAACACATCTCACAGGCAATCGCAGAACATGAGGCCCTTCGCTCCGAACACAGGGGAGGCACCTCAGGGAATAACCCACCTAACGGTAATGTTTAAGTCACTTAAGACTCATTACAATACGATTGGACTTTTCCAAGTATGTTTTGCTAATGCTTTCTGTGAATAGTGTTGCTTGAGTACAGGCTGTACTTACAAGCAGTTTCTGGACTGCAAGCCTCTGAACTTTGACGGCACTGGAGGTGCCATAGCTTTCGTGAGATGGGTTGAGAAGACAGATCCGGTGCTGCGGATGAGTAAGTGTGCTCCAGAGCATCAAGTCACTTACATTTCTGGACTATTCCTAGATGGAGCTCTGTCTTGGTGGAACCTTCAGGTTCAAACTTTGGGTGAAGCTGCAGCGTATGCGTTGTCATGGGACGAGTTGAAAGAGCTGATGCGTAAAAAGTACTGTTCGAGGGCAGAAATTCAGAAATTGGAAACTGAATTTTGGAATCTGAAGATGGAAGGTCCCAAAGTAGCTGAGTATGTGCAAAGATTCCATGATTTATCTCGTGTTGTCCCTTACTTAGTAGAACCAGAGTTCAAGCAAGTTGAACGTTTCATTTGGGGATTGGCACCCCAAATACTGAGCATGGTAACTACTTCTAAACCTCCAACGATCACTGAAGCCATCGACCTGAGTGTGGCACTGACTGAAGAAGCGATCAGATTGCGCAAGTTTTCAATTTCAGAGACCAAGAAGAAAGAGACTCATGTGGAGTCGTCTGGGGAAAACAAAAGGAAGTTTTCGAATTTCAAGAAGGGTACCCAAGGAAACAACAACAATGCTAATAAGCGGAGAGATGCTAACCCACCAGCCGAGGTTAGGACCGGTGCTGCAAGTACTGAGAACAAAGGGAAAGGATACATTGGCACCTTGCCCAAGTGTGATGTGTGTCAGTTTCATCATGCCGGCCAGTGCAGGTTTAGGAAGTGTGGTAATTGTGGAAAGAATGGTCATTCGAAGGAAACGTGTTGGGCTGGTACTGGAAGTGGGAATGGTGGTCAAAGAGGGAATGGTAATGGCAATGGCAACCGTGGTTGAAACGGTTATGGGAATAGAAATCAGGGAGGTAATGGAAACCAGGCTGGAAATGGAAACCCGACCGGAAATGGAAATCGCGGAGGAAATAATAATCACCTCAACCAAGGCGGTAATGGGAATGGAAACGGCCAAGGTTGCTTTAGTTGCGGTGATGTAGGGCACTTCAAGCGGGATTGCCCAAAGAATAACCAAGCTCAGGGAAGAGTATTCAACATCGGAGCTAGGGAAGCTCGCCAGGATCCGAACGTAGTCACCGGTACGTTCCCTATTAATCAACATTTTTCATCTGTGCTATTTGTTACCGGTGCCGACTATAGCTTCGTATCTCTAGAGTTTAAGAATATACTTGGTTTAGTAGCAAGTAAGTTAGACATCTCGTACTCGATAGAACTAGCTAATGGGAAGCTAGTAGAAGCCAATGAAGTGATTAGAGGCTGCGTTATAGAGCTTGGAGAGCATGAGTTTTCGTTAGATCATCTGCCAGTGGAATTGGGAAGCTTCGACGTTGTAGTTGGGATGGATTGGTTGTTGAGTAATCGTGCTGAGATTGTATGCCATGAGAAGATTATCCGCATCCCGATGGTGAATGAAGAGACGATCGTGGTTCATGGGGAGAAGCATGATACGCCTCTACGGATTATTAGTTGCCTGAAAGCATGGAAGTTCTTGTGTAAAGGATGTGCCGCCTTCTTAGCTCATGTCATTAACAAAGAGGCCAAAGAACCGAAGCTCGAAGATATACCTGTGGTAAGGGAATATCCTGAAGTCTTCCCCGAAGACTTGCCAGGATTTCCGCCTCAACGACAAGTCAAATTTTACATTGACTTGGTTCCAGGCACCGCGCTTGTATCCAAGGCATCTTACCGACTTCCGCCCTCAGAGATGCAAGAGTTGTTGACGCAGCTTCAGGAGTTGTTAGACAAGGGATTCGTTAGACCAAGCTTCTTGCCTTGGGGAGCTCCAGTACTGTTCGTCAAGAAGGACGGTAGTTTTCGAATGTGCATTGACTACCAAGGGCTGAACAAGTTAACGATCAAGAATTGGTATCCCTTGCCGAGGATTGATGATTTATTCAATCAACTTCAGGGTTCAATTTATTACTCCAAGATCGATCTTCGATCAGGTTATCACCAGCTGCGGATTTAGGAAGAGAGTATACCGAAGTCTGCCTTCAGAACTCGTTATGGACATTACGAGTTTCTAGTGATGCCGTTTGGGTTGACAAATGCACCGGCAGTGTTTATGGATTTGATGAATCAGGTTTGCAAGCCATATCACGATAAATTCGTGATTGTATTTATCGATGATATTTTGATTTATTTACAGACATAGGAAGACCATGAGCAACACCTTAGAGCAATCTTAGAGCTGCTAAAGAAGGAGAAGCTCTACGCTAAGTTCTCGAAGTGCGAGTTTTAGTTACGTGAGGTACAGTTTCTTGGTCACATGGTGAATGAAAATGGAATTCATGTGGATCCCACCAAGATCGAAGCGATTAAGAATTGGGAAACTCCGAAGACGCCAACAGAGATCCGACAGTTTCTGGGTTTAGCAGGGTACTATCGCAGATTCATTGAGGATTTCTCCAAGATCGCACAACCGCTGACCTCCCTTACTCAAAAGGATAAGAAATATGAATGGGGAGATAAACAAGAAGAAGCTTTTCAGCTGCTTAAGAATAAGCTTTGCGATGCACCTATTTTATCCCTACCCGAAGGCACAGACGACTTCGTGGTGTATTGTGACGCCTCGCGTCATGGATTGGGCTGTGTGCTAATGCAGCGACAAAAGGTTATCGCTTATGCTTCGCACCAATTGAAGGTCCATGAGAAGAACTACACCACACATGATTTGGAGTTAGGCGTAGTGGTGTTTGCTTTGAAGATTTGGAGGCATTATCTGTATGGTACTCGCTGTACTATTTTTACAGATCACAAGAGCCTTCAGCACATATTTGACCAGAAAGACCTTAACATGAGACAACGACGTTGGGTTAAGTTGCTAAATGATTATGACTACAAGATCAAATATCATCCCGGAAAGGCGAATGTGGTAGCAGACGCCTTAAGTCGAGGGAGAAAAAGCTGGTACCCAGACAGATCTCATGTTACGTATTCGTGCTGCACAGAAGGAAGATTTTAAGAAAGAGAACATTAAGAATGAATATCTCCGTGGGAGGGAGAAAAAGCTGGTACCCAATGAGGAAGGAACCTTGTATTTTATGGGACGTATTTGGGTTCCGCTTCTTGGTGGTCTTAGAGATGTTATTTTTGATGAAGCTCATAAACCGAGGTACTCGATCCATCCAGGATCGGACAAGATGTACCAAGATTTGAAAGATTATTACTGGTGGCCAAGACTTAAGGGCGATGTGGCTACTTATGTTGGGAAGTGTTTGACTTGCTTCAAGGTGAAGGCCGAGTATCAGAAGCCTTCAGGTCTCCTACAACAGCCAGAGATACCCATATGGAAATGGGAGCAGATTTCAATGGATTTCATAACGAAGTTACCAAGGACTCCCACAGGTCATGACACGATTTGGGTAATCTTCGACCGATTGAAAAAGTCAGCACACTTTTTGCCGATTAGGGAAAAGGTAACACTGGTAAGCTAGCTAAGCTTTACCTAAGGGAGATAGTTGCACGTCATGGAGTGCCTATCTTGATTATATCAGATACAGATGGACGGTTTGTGTCAAGGATTTGGCAATCCTTTCATGAGGCTTTTGGTTCTCCGTTGAATCTGAGTACAACTTTTCACCCGCAGACGGACGGTCAAAGCGAGAGAACGATTCAGACGCTAGAAGATATGCTACGTGCTTGTGTAATGGATTTAGGTGGCAATTAGGATACTCATCTGCCTTTGGTTGAGTTTTCCTATAACAACAACTACCATACCAGCATTCAAGCTGCACCGTTCGAGGCTCTCTACGGACGCAAGTGTCGATCGCCGTTATGCTGGGCAGATGCAGGCGATAGACACATGGTTGGTCCTGAACTGGTCCAAGAAACAACTAATAAGATCATGCTGATCCGAGAGCGCATCAAGGCGGCTCGTGATCGACAGAAGAGTTATGCGGACCAAAGACGAAAACCTTTGGAATTTGAAGTGGGTGATATGGTTCTATTAAAAGTTTCACCTTGGAAAGGTGTGGCACGCTTTGGGAAGCGTGGTAAGTTAAACCCACGATTTATCGGGCCGTTCAGAATTTTGGAAAGGGTTGGTACTATAGCATACAAGTTGGAGCTACCAGAAGAGTTAAATGGTGTTCATGATACATTCCATGTATCTAATCTGAAGAAAAGTCCAACTCAAGAGACAGTGATCATCCCTGCAGATGAATTTCATATTGACGACACGCTTCAGTTCATAGAAGAACCCGTTGAGGTTACAGATTGGAAGGTTAACAAGACTCGGAGGAGTAGTGTTAAGCTTGGCAAGGTTCGATGGAATGCTCGTCACGTCCCAGAGTTTACTTGGGAGCGTGAAGATCGTATGAAAGCAAAGTACCCGCATTTGTTCCCTAACTCCCCTGCAGCTAGTAGTAAAGCTTAAAATTTTGGGACGAAATTTTATTAACATGGGGAGAATGTGACAACTGTCAAAATTCCAGGCATCCGTACAGCTATTAAACAGTAATTATGACTTAATGACTGTGATGATTTACAATTAGTGGCTTGAATTGCTTTCTGATTACTGCCATATACATACATGTGCATCATATATTGTAGAATGTCATATCATTATTGCATGCAAACTTTGTTGATTCAAATGATGCACAAAACACAGCTAGCACGGTTATCAGACAAATCAGAAAAATGCTGACGGAATTCAGTACATAGACAGACATGGTATTGAGACACAGAATGTGCTAGAAACTAAGAGTTACACTAGTATAGTGTGTAGGAAAGTAAGGATCATAAAACTGACTTCCTAGAGATAGTTTAAGTGTCGAAAAGTGCCTAAAACTCACACAAACTGCAGAATTCTGCAGAAATCAGCAAAATTCAGCATTTAAACACTCTAATATCATGCAGAAATATGGTTAAATGGTCCAGAATGCTTTCCAAAGTGTCGGGAATCAAAACTATCACAAAAGGTAACATAAGGCACACTAAACTGCATAGTTTAGCACCTTAACGAACCGGTAACCAACCGAACAACCGGACACTAGAAGCACTGTTTCAACATTACCAAGCTAGTTATGGTCCCCGAACATCATAACACACTATATAATATCTAGTAACTAAATAACCTAACTAAATACTTGATTTTCAACTAAATAACTAACTATTAGTTACAACCTAGCCTAAGAACCCCCCCCCCCCACACCTATAATCGGCCAACATGGTGGCCCCACTCACGATTTTATTTGTTTATAAAATTGGATCATGTCTACACTTTTTAAACATAATATACACTAGATTTTTAGAAGTTGGTGTATTATAAGGAACCATAAGATCATAATCATCATTCATTTCTTCACAAACTCAACACTTGAACTTCTCCTCTCCTCCTCTTCTTACTTACGGCCGAACACACACCACCACACATCCATCATCATCTTTCATTCTTCATTCCATCCACACATATACAAAGGTGTAAGAAGGTGTATAAGGAAGCTTGGAGCTCTTGGAAGTTGAAGGACCACTCACACAAGCTTTTATCCACTTCATTTTCATCTTGTGATCATCCCTAGCCTTGAGCTAGTAGTAAGATCTTCTACACTCCATTTTACATCTTCTTAAGTTGGTTAAAGAATGATACAAGTTGTTAATCATAAAGAACACTATGAATCTTGAGCATGAAACTTGAACATAAGGCTAAAATCATAAGAAAACAAGTTGTTTAAGTGTTGTAATGCTTGTTGGTTGATTGATTGCTCATGTTTATGATGTTAAACATCATATGATTCTTGCTTGATAGTGATTAAAGACATGATCTAGCAAGATGAGAGGATGATTATGTTAAGAATCAATAGATCATCCTTGTGTAAATCATGAACTTGAAGTGTAAATTGTTTTTCTTGTAAAGTGATGATCAAAGTGAATGTAAAGTCTTGTAAATCTATGATTTCAAGAATGATTCTTCAAGAAACCAAGTTAAAAATACAAGATTTACTTAAGCTTGGGTCTTAAAGAAATTAACCATATTTTTAGTGGTTAAACAAGTGTAGGAATATATGTGTAACAAGAAAAACTCAAGAAGAAACATTTTTTTAGAAAAATGATTTACAAGTTGTGAAGATCTAAATTCTTCAAAAATGATGTTTTTAAATAAACAACCGCACTTTAAAGGGTAACTAAGCCTACTAAACACACTAGTAAGTTACTACAAATTTTTGTAAATTTTCAAGTTCATAAAGTAGTAATTTGTGCTTGATTTTGGCAAATTGGTAAGTGTTGATTGGTTTATTGTTGATTGTGGTTATTTATAAAAGAAATGATATGCTTTGAAAGCATGGAAACCTCCATTTTTAAGGGGAAACTATGGCAAAAATTTTCTAAAAATTAAACACTTAGAAAAATATTTTTAAACAAATATTTACAAGTATATTTTAAACCATGAATTTTCATATAAAGTTTGCCATAACTTTTGTCACAAAAATTATAATTATTAGAGGTTGGTTTTTGTAAATAAAAATGACTAAATATGTATTTAGGAAAATATATATTTAGATGTCACCATGTGTGTGATTACTTGTATATTATGTGTATTAGTTATATTATTCTAGAACTTGAAATAATATAACTCACCAAAATACCAAGAAATTACAATCCAAAATATTACCAAAATTCCAAGAATTAAATACACTAATTATACCCAAAATATTGGAGAAACCGAACAAGGAATATAACTCACAAAAATATTACGGGTTTACAAAACATACATACTTACAATGATTACAAAACATACATACTTACAATGATTACAAAGGTTTATTCATGCACACATACAAACACATGATCTCGCTCAACTTTTGTTGATTTTTTCAAACTACATGTATTTCAGGAAATTAAATATGGATCTGGCGGGCGTTTGGAAGGTTTCCAGTGATGTTGGAAATAAAAGATGTCATCCGGTGTCTAAGGGTTTGGATTGTGTAGCTTATCCTGGATAAGATACATGATTAAAAGCCTGGTTTTTTTATTAATGTCTTTTGTCGAGTCCTCATGGAACTCTAAAACAATTTGAATGGTTTGTAATTTGGATTGAAGTCTGTGTTGGGATATTAAGACAATGTTGTTGTGATGTTTTAAACTTAATCTATGGATGAACATCTTTGGTTTTATCATATAGTTGTTTGTTATAGTTGAATGCAATGATATTAAGCAAGTCACACATAATCACGCTTCCGCAAAAGTCAGGGTGTGACATATGGGATATTAACATTAAAGATATTGTCATTTAATAGTTGTTGTGGATTCTCTTGAACAATTTGTTTCGCTCAGTGGCACGCCCCGATGATTCCGCCATCGGTTGGGGTGTGACAAAATAATAATGTAAAACAAACGTGATTTGAAAATAAAACATGTTGTTTAGAAAGTCAAACCATTAGAACGATTTAATTTATCATCGTATCGTTTTATGATACCAAATAAATACGTTATTTAGTGTATAACCTCGTTTGAACAAAAATTATAACGGAATTTCAGGGAAAGAAATCAAGCACAACTACGTAAAGTTTTTAGAAAATAGTTATAAACGTAACTTATTAAAGAAGTATCAAATTAATCGATAAATTAATATATGTTAAAAAAGAAAAAAACAATTATTAAAAAAAGGTAAAGGAAATAGATGTTTATAAAAAAGAAAAATATGTTATTAAAAGTAAATATAATAATAAACTATTATAATATATTAAATAATAAAAAACTATATATTATTATAAAAATAAAGTTACTTTTTTTAACAAAACTTATAACGGAATGTCAGGGAAAGAAATGAAGCACAACTACGTACTTAAGTTTTTAGAAAAAAAAATTTAAACATAACTTTTTAAAGAAGTATCAAATTAATCGATAAATTAATATATGTTAAAAAAAGAGAAAAAAAACAATTATTAAAAAAAAGTTAAAGGAAATAGATGTATAAAAAAAAGAAAAATATGTTATTTAAAGTAAATATAATAATAAACTATTATAATATATTAAATAATAAAAAACTATATATTATTATAAAAATAAAATTACAATTTATCATTCCTCAAAAATATAATATATAACTAGGTGTTGCCCCGTCCGAGTTGCGGGGCGATGGCCGAATAATTCTTAACCAATTAAAAAACAGTACAATAGTTTTGCTAGAAAAAAAAAAGTAAAAAGAGTGTTAGGGAGCTCCTTGACACGATATTTAGCTGGGGCAAAGTCATATTTTTATTTTTACTTGAGGGAAAAATCAATTTTTTTTCCCAAGGGTAAAATCCTAATTTTTAGCTAGGGAAAAACGATGTTTTTATTTTGCACTGGGTGCAAAAAAACGTAATTTTGAATTGAGGATGATATAGTAATTTTGAACCGAGGAGAAAATCGTAAATTTTAGCTGGGGGCAAAAGCATAATTTTATTTTGAACTGGGGAAAAAGACGTAATTTTAAACTGGGGAAAAACCGTAATTTTAAAGTGGGTATACAATAATAAACTGGTGTAAAATCGTAATTTTGAGCCGGAGGAAAAACAAAATTTTATTTTGAACTGGGGCGAAAACGTAATTTTGGCTGAAGGTAAAAGCGTAAGTTTCTTACCGAAGGCGAAATCGTATTTTCGGTTTAGTTGGGTTTAAAGTCATTTATTTTATTTTTAACTAGGGGAAAATCATAATTTTGAACCAAGGGTAAAATCGTATTTTTGAGGTAGGGGAAACCATAATTTTATTTTTAGCTGGGGGCAAAAAAGTAATTTTAAATTGAGGGTGAAATCGTAATTTTGAACCGAGGGAAAAATCGTAATTTTGAGCTGGGGGCAAAAGCATAATTTTATTTTGAACTGGGGTTGAAGACGTAATTTTAAACTGGGGACAAAACCGTAATTTTAAAGCGGGTATAAAATAAAAAGCTGAGGGTAAAATGGTAGTTTTGAATCGATGGCAAAATCGTAATTTTGAGCTGCTGGCAAAAGGGTTATCATATTTTTTAGTTGGGAGAAAAGCGTAATTTTAAACTGGGGGCAAAATCGTAATTTTAAAGTGAATATAAAATAATAAAATGGTTGGTCCAATAGAGGAGGGGCGGACACCCATTTCGACCAATGGCCGGGAAACACTATTCCTTGATATGCTTGATGTCCCACCCGCGTTGCGGGGCGATGGCCGAATAGTTTTCAATAAATTAAAAAAACACTACTATGGTTTTGCTAGGAAAAAAAGTAAAACGATGATAAGACCGTAATTTTGGGCTCAGGGAAAAACTGTAATTTTTCAGGGCTAATAAGCGAGTGTTAGGCAGCTCATTTAGACAAAAAAAAAAATTAAATCGAGTCAACCAATTAAAACTAAAAACTTTTATAGTTTTGCTAGAAAAATTAAAACAATGGGGAAAACATAACTTTCAACTGAGGGGGAAATCATGATTTTGTTTCAGGGATAAAATTGTAAATTAAATGGACTAATGGGGTTGAGGGCAAAATCGTAACTTGGCTGTGTGAGAAAAAAAAACTAATGTCAAAACAGTAAATTTAAACGGGGCAAAATCGTAATTTTGAACCGAAGGCAAATTGAAATTTTTAGCTGGGAGTAAAAGCATAAATTTATTTTTAAATGGGGTGAAAACATAATTTTCAACAAATGGCAAAATCGTTATTATAAGGAAAAAAACCTAAGGGCAAAACTGTAAATTTAAACGGGACAAAATTGTAATGTTGAACCAAGGGCAAAATTGAAATTTTTTTATCTGGGATCAAAAGTGTAAATTTATTTTTAAGTGAGGGTAAAAACATAATTTTGAACTGATGGTAAAATCGTTGTTTTAAAACTGGATAAAATCATAAATTTCTTGGGCCAATAGGGAAGTGTCATGCATGAGTATAAATATAAACGGGAGAAAATCGTAATTTGGCCAAAAATAAAATAAAATTGGGTGGCATGTGGCCGCCCAAGTCATCCAATCCCTCAAAAACACTATTGCGGGGCGATGGCCGAATAATTCACAACAAACTAAAAAAAAACAGTACTATAGTTTTGGTAGAAAGGAAAACTAAAACGGTGACAAAACCGTAATTTTGAGAGAGGGTAAAAATCGTAATTTTTAGCTAGGGGAAAACCATAATTTTATTTTGAACTGGGGGAAAAACGTAATTTTGAATTGATGGTGAAAGCGTAATTTTGAACCGAGTGGAAAATCGTAATTTTAAGCTGGGAGCAATAGCATAATTTTAGTTAGAACTAGGGGTAAAAACGTAATTTTTAACCGGGGGCGAAAACGTAATTTTAAAGTGGGTGTAAAATAATAAACTGGTGTAAAAGCGTAATTTTGAGATAGGGAAAACATAATTTTATTTTGAGCTGGGGCGAAAACGTAATTTTGGCGTAGGGTAAAATCGTAAAATTTGAACCGATGGCAAAATCATAATTTTTAGCTGGGGGCAACAGGGTAATTACATCTTGAACTTGGGGCCAAAACGTAATTTTAAACTGTGGGCAAAAACGTAATTTTGATGTGAGTAAAAAATAATAAACTGGTTGGTTCAATAAGGAATTGATGGCGGCCCATTTGAACCAATGATAAGGAAACACTATTCCCTGCCATGGTAAATGTATATGTTGGAAATTGGAAATGGAAATGGAAAAATAGAAATGGAAATTCGTAATAAGGTACCCCTCTTAGAGATATATCCAATAATATAATAATATGACTGCCATATTTTTCCTATTCTAATTCCAATAGCACCAACAGAATAGGCTAAGCTTAATTTTAGCGCAGAAAATTATACTACGGATTCTTAATATGATTTTAAATATCCATATTATTCATAAATTACCATTTTACAACGTGTTTCAAATCAATTTTGAAAAAAATCATTTTAATGCCAAAAATATTGTTTTTATTGACTAGTTTCGCACCGAACATTGTTATACGCAACCTTAATCGTCAAGACTTCATATTTTTACACAAACGAAATTATTTACTATAAAATGGTGTCGCAGCCCCCCGACCCACTACCCCGGGAGCGGGAGCCGCGGGACAACCAGCTGGTGGTATCGGTGTTTGTTAATTTGGCGGCGGAAATAAGACATCAGTACAGTAGTTAGGAAATAATTTCAGAGTTTCAAAACACCAACTTTTATAATAAATAAATGGGATAAAACCCATGTTCCATTAATAATACATTTATAGAGACAAACCCTAGTTGCTGAAAACATAAACTTTTATTTAGTTAACTTTTATTTAGGCTTCTTATAGCTTCACATTAAGTTACCTGAAACGCGTTTTAAAAAGATTTTATCAGCAAGAAATACTAGCGAGTGTATCCCAGTTTAATTAAAACAAGCTTTTATAACTTTACAACATTGAGAGCGATTACATTTTTAATATCTACCAACATACTCATTCAGTACTTGTCACTCGACCAGATCTGTGACTATGGTTATATCACACATTGGCTAACCCGTTGTCCAATGGTGACGCTTATCAAGTAATGTATACAAAACCCCATAATATCGGCAGCAATCGTAGAATATAAAGACTCAATCACTGTAAGTATACTTGAAAATATTTGAGATTTTGTAACACAGTTTGGTAGAAAAAGAGAATGACTCACTTTGTAGACTTAAGTATTTCTATAGCTTGCTGTTGCTTCTCCTGATTATTTTCTATTAAAAATACACAATGCACACGTGTTAGTAAGATAACCAAAATCACATTAGCCATACAACACGAGACAGAACTCCAACGAACTTAGTCAGGCGGAGCCTCAACATGCGTTACGGAGCCCTAGATCAATCGGGTGGGGTAACGAATTAGTGATCGGGGGTTAAAATACTTACAATGAGGCAAAACTTCGTGTTTTAGGGGGGTATAATACCAAGCTACTTTTCTATAATAGAGGCTTGAGAGAAGAAACAGAAATGAACGATTGAAAACTGAAGTTAAAAAGATTCTTATATAAGCTGATCCGGCACTCGCTCGCGCCCCACAGGCCCCCTTCCTCTCTCTTTCGCGCCCCGCGAGGAACACCCTAGCTACGGCTAGGGTGGCAGATCACCATCGTAGGTTTGCCACATTCACGGACACGTGGCTCAAGGAGGTTCCGGCACACCAGGGGGTCTCGCGCCCCGCGACTCGCACGACCAAGATGGTCGCGGCCCGTGAGCGACACATATTTTATATTTTATTTGATTTTTATAAAAACTAAAGTTAAACGGGTCTAGTTATGTATATACGGGGTATGATTAGGGCGTTTTATGAGGGTTGTTATATCCTGCCCACCTTGTTGTAAATTTCGTCCTCGAGATTCAATGGAATAGGTGTGGGTACTTCTTTTGCATTTCTGACTTGAGCTCCCATGTGTATTCTGGTCCTCTCTTTGAGTCTCATTTTACTTTGACCAGGACTAGTCTCTTTTGTTTGAGATTCTTGATATTTCTATCTTCGATTTAAAGTGGTTTCTCTATAAACTTAAGCTTCTTATTTACCTCTATGTCTTGAAGAGGTATTACCAATGATTCGTCTGCTAAGCATTTCTTGAGGTTACATACATGGAATACATCATGTATTCCTGCCATTTCCTCTGGCAATTATAGCTGATAAGTTACTGGTCCTATTCTTTTGATAATATCAAAAGGTCCAACATACCTTGGGCTTAGCTTTCTTCATTTAACGAATCTGACTACTCCTTTCCATGGAGAAACTTTTAATAATATCTTATCTCCAACTTGAAATTCCAAAGGTTTTCATCTGTTATCTGCATAACTCTTTTGATGATCTCGTGCTGCTTTTAGTCTTTCCTTGACTTGAATAATTCTGTCAGTTGTTTCTTGTACTATCTCTGGTCCAGATAGTTGCTTTTCTCCAATCTCTGCCCAACAGACTGGAGTTTGGCATTTTCGTCCACAAAGTGCTTCAAACGGTGCAACATTGATGCTGGTATGATAACTGTTGTTGTAAGAAAATTCTATGACAGGTAAGTGATCGTCCCAATTTCCTCCAAAGTCAATTACACGGGCTCTAAGCATATCTTCCATTGTTTGAATTGTTCTTTCGCTTTGTCCGTTCGTTTGAGGATGATAAGCTGTGCTTAGATTCAACCTGGTTACCTTTGCTTTTTGGAAACTTGTCCAAAAAATGAGATGTAAAACGGCTATCTCTATCAGACACAATAGATAAAGGAATTCCATGTAATGAAACTATTTCATTTACATATAACTTGGCTAACTGTTCCATACTGAAAGTTTCCTTTATTGGTATGAAATGAGCAGATTTGGTTAATCTGTCTACAATCACCCAGATTTTGTTATTACCTTTTCGTGTTTTGAGTAATTTAGTAACAAAGTCCATTGTTATCAATTCCCATTTCCAGATCGGCATCTCTAATTGCTGCAATAACCCTGAATGTTTCTGATGTTCAGCTTTAACCTGTGAACAGGTTAGACATTTAGCAACATAGTTTGCTATATCCTTTTTCATTCATGTCCACCGGAAATTCTTTCTTAAGTCTTGATACATTTTATCACTACCGGGATATATTGTATACTTAGACTTATGGGCTTCTTCTAGAATTTGACCTCGTAGGTTTCCTTGAATAGGTATCCAGATCCTTTTCTTATGAAATCTCCAAATTCAATCTGTTCCTTTTACTGATTCCTTAATCATTCCTTTCAATCCTTCAGCATCGTCCTTGATTGTTGTTTCTTGTATCTCTCTAATTTTCTCATTTAAATCTATCTGCAGATTTAGTCTGAGAGAGCGTACTTGTTTTGGCTTTTCATGATACTTTCGACTTAAAGCATCAGCTACTACATTAGCCTTTCCTGCATGATACTGGATATCACAATCATAATCACTAAGAATCTCCATCCATCGTCTCTGTCACATATTTAATTCCTTTTATCCGAAGTCATATCTTAAACTCTTATGATTAGTGAATACAACGAATTTATTACCATAAAGATAGTGTCTCCAAATCTTAAGGGCAAAAATTATGGCTCCTAACTCTAGATCATGGGTTGTATAATTCTCTTCATGTTTCTTAAGTTGTCTAGAGGCATAAGCTATAACCTTTTGACGTTGCATCAACACACATCCGTATCCTAACTTAGACGCGTCACAATAGACTACAAAGTCCTCAGTTCCTTCAGGCAACGCAAGTATGGGTGCGTTGGTTAACCTTTGTTTTAAAATCCAAAATGCTTCCTTTTGTTTTGGTCCCCATTCTGTTTGGTTAATGGAATGACTATCCTATAGAAATCTTGAATAAAACGTCTATATTATCCTGCCAATCCAAGAAAACTTCTTAGTTCCATAGGTGACTCAGAGACTTTCCATTTGGTAATTGCCTCGATCTTTGTGGGATCCACATGAATTCCTTCATGATTAACCAGGTGTCCAAGAAATTGCACTTCTTGCAACCAGAATTCACATTTTGAGAATTTAGCATAAAGCTTTTCTTTTCTCAACAATGTTAGAAGTATATGCAAGTGCTCTGCATGATCCTCTTTACTTTTAGAGTAAATTAGAATATCACTCATAAAGATAATTATGAATTTATCCAGGTATGGTTTACATATCATGTTCATCATGTCCATAAATGCGGTTGGGGCATTGGTTAAAACAAATGGCATGACCGTACCTTGTTCTGGAAGCAGTTTTAGGAATGTACTCTTCCTGTACTTTCAATTGATGCTATCCTGAGTGTAAGTCGATCTTAGAAAAGAATCGAGCTCCTTGAAGTTGATCGAACTGGTCATCGATTCTTGGTAGTGGGTACTGATTTTTAATCGTAACCTTATTCAATTCTCGGTAATCAATGCACATACGCATTCTTGACAAATAACACCGGTGCTCCCCATGGTGATGATATAGGTTGTATAAAACCTTTTTCAAGTAGTTCGTCCAACTGTTTCTTCAGTTCCTGCATCTCCATTGGTGCTAGTCGATATGGTGCTTTAGCAATCGGTGTCGTTCCTGGTATTAGGTGAATTCTAAATTCAACCTCTCGATCCGGTGGTAATCCAGGTAACTCTTCTGGAAAGACGTCTGAGAATTTAGATACTACAGGAATATCTTTTAATTCTTTTCCTTTAGTGTTAATGATTACTGAAATCATATACACCATTCCTCATTTCCTTGCATAACTTGCAGCTTTCATCACAGAGATGAACTTTCTGGTTTTCGTTGGCTTGTCTCCTTTAACTGTGATCTTTTCACCATTTGGTGTACTTACTTGTACCTACTTTTGATCACATAAAATACTGGCATGATTGGCTACCAACCAATCCATTCCTAATACGACATCGAATCCGGCTAGCTTCATTGGAAAAAGATTAGCTATAAAGTTATGGTTTAGAATTTCTATCCTTGCTTCCTGCAGGATTTCGCTTATCTTGATGGAATCTTCATTTGTCGTCTCCACCAGACAGTCTTGTTGAAGTTTGGTTAATGGTTTATTGAGAAGTATGTAGAAAGAAGTATTGGTAAAACTTTGGTTTGCACCAGAGTCAAATAATACTTTAGCAAAAACATCATTAACTAAAAACGTACTGGCAATCACATCCGAAATCATCTTGGCTTCTTCAGCTGTTAGAACGAATGCTCTGGCATTCTTCTTGGGTCCTTCAGTTGTCTTAGCTTTGTTGGTTGTCGCTAGAGCTAGTTTCGGACAGTTCGGTTTGATATGACCGGCTTCTCCACAATTGTAGCATAATCTATTACTAGCTTTCTTCCTGCAGTCTTCTTCCTTATGTCTAGATATTTTGCAGAAGTTGCAGTATATTGAGCACCTTCCCGAGTGCTTCCTTTTGCAATACTTGCAGTTGGGGAAGAGGAAGAACCTATCCCTTTTCCACGATAGCAATTACCATAACGTAATTCTTGGGTAAGCTTTTGAGCTAGGTTCTTTCTCTGGTTTTCCTCTTGTGTATGTACTAATTCATCAGTCAGGGTGTTAGCCAGTTCTACTGCTTCTTCTATGGTTTGTGGCTTGGCTGCCTTGACTACATGTCTGATCTCACTAATTAATCCCCAGATGTATCAGGAGATTAATACTGGCTCTGGTGAGGCCAAGGTTGGTACTGTCCTAGCATATTCGAAGAATTGGTAGTATAACCCCTGCAATCTATTCCAATCATTTTAAGATTTATGAATTTATTGGCAATTTGTTCCTTTTCATGAGTAGGACAGAATTTTCTTTCAACTATCTCCTTAAAGTTGTTCCATTCCATGTTATAAACTCTGTTACTTCCTCTAGACTAGAGAATGGTATTCCACCACTCTAAGGCTGCATTCTTAAAAAGATTAGAAGCAAACGTGATTTTATCTTCATCTGCACATTTACTTATTTTTAAGACTGCTTCTGTCTTTTCTATCCAGCGCAAGGCTGAAATGGCTCCTTTATTGCCTGAGAATTCTATTGGTTTAGAGGCCAAGAATTCTTTATAAGAACAACCATATGAGATGGTCCTTCTTCTTTTTGGAATTTGAGCTTGGATAAGTGGTCCGTGATTTCCGTTCATGCTGTGACTTGGTTCAGTGGTTTGACGTTTACTTCCATTTACAGAATTATTATTTTTTGCCTCTTTACTAGTCTTGATAATATATGGCATAGCATCTATGATTCCTTGGGCTACTATGTGTTCAATGGCACTTTTATTCACTTGGTTCTCGTCATTATCATTATTCTGGTTTTCCTGATTTACTTAGTTGTTCATCTGAATTGTAAACATTTATCAGGTATTAATATCACAGAAATAAAATTAACACAAACAACCACTTAAACAGATTGAACCAAAAATGTCGAGCATTGCGACTTACTCTTTTTCATATATCTTATATGCATCTACTACAAATTACAACTGAAATTTAAACACTAGTAATTATGCATCGATATATATATATATATATATATATATATAGGGTAAGGTTCATGCGAGAACCACCTTTATTGCGAGAACCGCGAGAACCAATGTGAACACAACATAAAATAGCTAAAAAAACCTAACCCCCCCCCCCCCCAAAAAAAAACCTAAACCCCCCCCCCCCCCCCCCCAAGCTAAAATGCTAAAAACTAAACCCCCAAAAACCTAAAAAAAATCTAAAAAAAATATAAAAAAATCAAAAAAAAAATCTAAATTTTTTTTTAATATTTTTATGTTAAAATCGCTACTTTTAGTAGCAAAAAAAAATTAAAAAAAAATTAAATTTTTTTTTGCTACTAAAAGTAGCGATTTTAACATAAAAAATATTTAAAAAAAAATTGTGTGTTTTTTAGCTAATTTTTTTGGCATTTTTGGTTGTGTTCATATTGGTTCTCACGGTTCTCGCAATAAGGGGTGGTTCCTGACGGATCTTTGTCCTATATATATATATATAGGTGATATATACTAATTTATATCTATATTAGTTGATATATATTTTTTTCTTTTTTTATCAAAGTACAAAATACACATATATCTATATATTAGGTGTTGGCTTTTTTAGAACTGCATCTCACGCTCGTCATACTTCCAGATGAGTTTCTCTCCTACCTGACGGATCCGATTTCCCTCTTTAACTAACTCTTCACCATATTGGTGAAGTTCTTCTACATTTTCTTGGTTCATATGTGGGGCTGGTACTGGGTCAGGGTAACGTGGTATGGGTTCTCCGTAAGGATATGGGTCGTCTAATATATCCTGAATTGACCTGTTGTCGTACCACCATGGGTCTAAAGGGTTCAGTGTTGTGTACTTCTCTATAGGGTTTGGTGCGGGAATTCTAGAGATCTCATTGGGGTCAAATGTTGGGATTGGGAATTGGTTTTCTTGGTTTGGTTCTAGTTCCATTGGTTGGTTAGAGAATAAGGGTAGAAGTTGTTGTTCAGCTACTTGGTTGAGATTAATTCCCCCCTCTACATTTTCAATTCCTACATTCCCCACCATGTGAAAATATGCTAGTTGCCTGTCTAATTTCTCTTCCCATAAGGGTCTAGCTTCCTGGTTTTGGGTATTTCTTTCCCTATTTTCTATCCTGCGTTGTTGGATTTTTTCATTCTTTTCTTCCTTTCATGAGCTCCTCTACTAAACCAACCTTTCTTTTTAAGGGGAAATGGTTCGTTGGATTTTGCTTTGAAAACAAAGACATCCTCAGAATCAGCAGTATATCCTGGGTTTGACTGGGAAGTTCCTTCATTCTTTGGAGAATGAGGTAATTGACGGTAGGCGTCAGAGGTACCTTTCTCACTCATACTGTAAACTAGAAATTGTCAAATAACACAAAATAATAATATACATATTTACACAGAATAACACATAAGTTATTCCCTAACACAATTGGTTAAAATTTAGGTATTAAAAGAACACCTAAATGGCTTAAAGCAGTGGCTTTGGCTCTGATACCACTTTCTGTTGCAGCCCCCGACTCACTACCCCGGGAGCGGGAGCCGCGGGACAACCAACTGGTGGTATCGGTGGTTGTTAATTTGGCAGCGGAAATGAGATACCAGGACCGTAGTTAGGAAATAATTTCGGAGTTTCAAAACACAAATTTTATAATAAATAAATGGGATAAAACCCATGTTCTATTGATAATACATTTATAGGGATAAACCCTAGTTGCTGAAAACATAAACTTTTATTTAGGTAACCTTTATATCCACTTTCTTTATGCCTTCAGTGCTCCATAGCTTGCTTCTTATAGCTTCACATTAAGTTACCTGAAGCGCGTTTTAAAAAGATTTTATCAGCAAGAAATACTGGCGAGTGCATCCCGGTTTAATTAAAACAGGCTTTTACAACTTTACAGTATTGAGAGCGATTACAATGTTTATATCTACCAATATACTCATTTAGTACTTGTCACTCGACCGAACCTGTGACTATGGTTATATCACACATTGGCTAACCCGTTGACCAATGGTGACGCTTATCAACTAATGTATACAAAACCCCATAATACCGGCAGCAATTGTAGAATACAAAGACTCAATCACTGTAAGTATACTTGAAAATATTTGAGATTTTGTAACACAGTTTAGTAGAAAAAGAGAATGACTCACTTTGTAGACTTAAGTATTTTTATAGCTTCCTGTTGATTCTCCTGATTATTTTCTATTAAAAATACACAATGCACACGTGTTAGTAAGATAACCCAAATCACATTAGCCATACAACATGAGATAGAACTCCAACGAATTTAGTCAGGCAGAGCCTCGACATGCGTTACGGAGCCCTAGATCAATCGGGTAGGGTAACGAATTAGTGATTGGGGGTTAAAATACTTACAACGGGGCAGAGCTTCGTGTTTTCGGGGATATAATACCGAGCTACTTTGCTATAATAGAGGCATGAGAGAAGAATTAGAAATGAACGATTGAAAACTGAAGCTGAAAAGCTTATATAGGCTGATCCGGCACTCGCTCACGCCCCGTGAGCTTGCTTCCTCTCTCTTTCGCGCTCCGCGAGGTACACCCTAGCTATGGCTAGGGTGGCAATCACCACCGCAGGTTTGTCACATTTAGGGACACGTGGCTCAAGGAGGTTCCGGCACACCCGGGGGTCTCGAGCCCCGCGACTCACACGACCAAGATGGACGCAGGCTGTGAGCGACACATATTTTATATTTTATTTGATTTTTATAAACACTAAAGTTAAACGGGTCTAGTTATGTCTCTGATACGGGAAGCTTCTAAAACCGGCTCAAGTGTCTGATTCGGATGATGATTTTTCTTGTGTTTGTCTGGGTGTGTTGTGTGGCGATGGCCGGAAGATAAAGGATGAACTCACGATCAGATGGTAAGGAAAGTCTATCCGAGTTTGGATAGAGGAAGAGGTCCACGAGTGGATTCCGGATTGCATCAGTGATATAGAGGAAGAAGAGGTCATGAGTCGTGAGGGTGATAAGGATGATTGAAGTGAAAAGTGGGAAGGTGCTCGTGAAGATCATGTCGTGTCCGGTGCCGATTCCGGGCAAGTTCAAAATTCCGGTGCAGCAACAATTAATGAAGATATTTATGGTAATGGAGCTAATTCAGGAAAGGTAGTTATGGGGGATCAATGTACGTGCGAGAATTCCGGGTGTCAAGAAAGGAATGGTCATCTAGAAGGTGGCCAATTTCCAAATTCTTTTAATGTTAATTTGGTAAAGGAAAATAAAAGACAAAAAAGTAAAAAAGCAAAAATTAGGAGGAGGTCTTCAAGTTCTAAATCTCCACAGGCTTTCAGTCGGCCCACTAAGCGATCCAGGTCTGGGGATATTTTTGGGCTTAACAAATTATTGGGTCTTGAAGATGATAGTGGCCCATCAGTTAATAGTGGGGAAGTGGATTGGGCCAAATATAAGTTTCCATTTAATTCTTTTCCTAATAATGATAATATCGAAGTTGAAAGAGATTTTGTGACTCCAGACTTGAATAACACATGTTCTAGTAGCCACGAATAATTAGCTGGGGAGAATGCAGGAAACGAAGAGGAAGAAGGAGAAGGGGTTAAGCCGATTGAAGAAGAGGTTCGGTCCACTGTTCAATTGTGACCAGATTTGGATGTGCCGAATCTTCATCTATTCGATAATCAGGTACGTGAGTTAATTGTGGAAGAAGGTTTTCAATCAGGGGGTCAATGAATTGGTTGTCTGTGAATATTCGTGGGTTGGGGGTATGGGGAAAGCTAAGTGGGTAAGAGATTTGAGGCATGAAAACAAGATTTCTGTTGTTTTATTACAAGAAGCTCAGTATTCAGAAGTATCTAGAGAGGTTGTTGCCGGGTTTTGGGGAAGGGGAGTTTTTGAGTTCGATTATGTGGGTTCAGTGGGTAGATATGGCGGGGTGAGACTATGTGGGATGGTAGTGTGTTCGTTTCTACCAGTGTTGTAAAAGGGAGGTGGTTTCTTTTGGTTTCTGGGAACTTAAGAGGGTCGGATGAGAAGCTGAATATTCTGAATGTATATGCTCCCCAACATGTGGTGGAAAAGAGGGATTTATGGAAGACGTTAGGGGAGTTGATTGAGGCTCGGGATGGCAAATGGGTTGTGGGGGTGATTTTAATACGGTTAGAGGGGTTGAGGAGCATAGAAACTCTAAATTTAACCCAGTTGCTGCAAGAGATTTTAATAGATTTATTCATGATCTTGGGTTGCAAGAGTATGCGTTGAAAGGGAGACGATTTACTTTTTCGACTGGAAACAAATTGAGTAGAATTGATAGAGTCCTGGTTTGTAGTGAATTTATGATGAAGTGGCCGAATATAGATTACCGGGCTCTTTCCAGTGGGCCTTTAGATCATAGTCCGCTTTTATTAATTGCAAATGATGTCAATTATGGTGCGAAACCATTTCGGTTTTATAATTCTTGGTTGGACAGATGTGGTTTTAATGATATGATTAAAAATGCTTATGAGGGCCTTGAGAATGTGGGGTTGCCTGATGAGAGTTTTCTGAGAAAGTTGAAGGCTCTTAAAACTATTATTAAACAGTGGATTAAAGAAAAAAAAGAATGAAGAAAACGAAGAACCTACTGCTTTAAAGGAGGGGATTCAAGAGTTAGAATTCCTATTAGAGGAAAAAGACTTAAATGAAGAACAATAATGGGTTTGGGAAGAAAGTAAAAAGAGATTGGCGGAACTAGAGGCTTATAGGCTCAAAGATGTCAAACAAAAATCGAGAAATCGATGGGCTAAAGAAGGGGATGAGAACTCAAGGTTCTTTCACGGTGTCATAAATAATAGACGAGTCTCCAATTCTATTTATGGGTTGATGGTTCACGGAGAATGGGCGTCTAAGCCGGCATTGGTAAAAAAAAGAGGTTCTTATGGTTTTTAGAGATAAGTTTGTGGAAAAGATTAGTAATCGGCCAGTTATGGACTGTTTTGGTGTAAAAAGGCTTTCGGTTATGGAAGCCGCTTCTTTAATAGTGCCTTTTTCTGAAAAAGAAATCAAGGAAGCGGTGTTTGGATGTGGTGATGATAGAGCTCCTGGACCCGATGGGTATAATTTTCGATTTATTAAACGATTTTGGTCCTTGTTGTCAAAGGATATTATCGATTTAATGAATCATTTTCACTAGTTTGGAGAGCTAAGTAGAGGAGTGGGTTCATCATTCATAACCTTGGTCCCGAAGGTGAAAGATCCTATGTCCTTGGGAGAGTATAGGCCGATAAATCTAATTGGGGTCATAAGTAAAGTTATTTCCAAGACGCTTGCTAATAGGTTACGAGGGTTTATTGGTAGTGTTATCTCTGAGACCCAGTCGGCTTTTCTTAGTGGGCGGTATATATTGGATGCTCCGCTGATTATCAATGAGGTAATGTCATGGGTGAAAAAAATGGGTAAAGAAGCTTGAAGCTGGAGTTTGAAAAGGCGTATGATAATGTTAGTTGGGAATTCCTATTTCGATAATGAATCAGATGGGTTTTCCTATGCTATGGTGTAAGTGGATAAAAGGAATTTTACACTCTACTAGATCAACGGTTTTAGTGAATGGAGCACCTACGTTCGAATTTGATTGTCACAAAGGCCTTCGACTGGGTGATCCGATATCGCCTTTCTTGTTCATAATAGTCATGGAGGCGTTTTCATGCTTGTTAAATAAGGCGATGGATATTGGTTTGGTCAAAGGAATTCAACTCCCGAATAATGGTCCAAATTTGAGTCATTTGTTGTATGCCGATGACGCTATGTTGATGGGTGATTGGGAAGTGGAAAATGTGAAGAATGTGACTAGAGTTTTAAGGATTTTCCACATCAGTTCCGGGCTACGCATTAATCTTAGTAAATCGAGTTTGTTTGGATTGGGAGTGAGTAGTGGGGATGTCTTAAGTATGGTGTCGTTTTGGGGGTGTAAGGTGGGGTATATCCATTTAGTTATTTGGGTATAAGGATGGGATCGAATATGAATCGGGTAGCTAGTTGGGAGCCGGTTGTGGAAATTTTTTGGAACCGGTTATCTAAGTGGAAAGCCTCTACATTATATATGGGTGGAAGAGTTGTGTTGATAAAATCGGTTATGGAAAGTATTCCTACTTACTACTTTTCGTTATTCAAAGCTCTGGTCTCTATTGTTCAAAAGTTAGAAGCTATGATTAGACGATTTTTGTGGGGAGGAAATGACGAGAAACGGAGGATGTCTTGGGTGTCTTGGGAGAGAGTTTCGTTACCGAGAAATAAAGGAGGGCTGGGGTTGATGAAGCTTGGGATATGTAATGACGCTTTATTATCCAAATGGTTATGGCGATATAGATGTGAAGAAGGTGCGCTTTGGTTAAATGTGGTGAATGGGATTCACAAAGTTCGAGGTAGATGGGATATTTTGCGGTTAATAAAAGGTTTTATGGAGTGTGATCGAGAATAGTTCAGAATACAATTAAGTTAAAAGGAGTTGGGGTGGATATTGAAGGTTTAATGACAGCTACGGTGGGAAACGGTCGATCGATTAGATTGTGGACTGATGTCTGGGTGCTGAATGTTCGGTTAAAAGATCGATTCCCATTGCTTTTTCTTTTATCAAAAAAATAAGAACTCAATGGTTGTGGATACGGTTAAGGTGGTTGATGGGGCTGTTACTTTGGTTTGGGATTGGTTGCGGAACCCAAGCTCAACAGAGGAGTTGGAGCAGCTGCAAAATTGCTCTAATCTTATGTTTTCTGCAGGTTACAATGAACGGAGAGACAAGTGGCTAAGGAAAGGATCCAAAGATGGGATGTTTTCGGTTGGTGGTGTTAAAAAAGAGCTACAAATATCGAACCATCATGTAGGCTTTTATGCTCATGAATGGTGCAAATGGATTCCAGCGAAATGTAACATTTTTGCGTGGAGGGTGGAAATGGAAAGGCTCCATACCAGAGTAGAACTGAGAAAAAGGAAGATCAACATTGAAAACGAGCTCTGTGTTTATTGTGGAGTTCAAGAGGAAACGACGAATCATCTTTTCACGGGATGTGCAATGGCTGCGGGTGTTTGGCAAGCTGTATCTACATGGTGCGGTATTCCTCACATTTTTGCATTCACGGTAAAGGATTTGATGGAAAGGCACAAGTTGATTCCTATGTCGGCTAGAAGAAAAGAAGTCTTACGAGGAGTGAACATCATAGCTTGTTGGAGAATTTGGAAGGCGAGAAACGAGCGCATCTTTGAAGATAGAAAGTCGAGTGTGGCAGAGATAGTGGCAGATTTGAAGGCCTTGGGGTTCCTTTGGTTAAAAAATAGGCAAAATTATGTATACGTAGAATGGAAAGATTGGTGTAACTTTCAGTTTGTGTAATTGGGCTTTCGAGTGCTTCGTTCCAGTCTTAGGAATGGAGTTGCTCTTGGTGTTTAATAAAATTCAACTTTCAAAAAAAAACATAACATATACTTCCAAGTATTTTTCAACAAACACATATTAAATGATTTTCCATATAATCCAAAGCATCATTTTGACTGTTATAAACCAGACATTTTAGGCCCAACCCATTACTTATGGGCTTTAGGGTTTATAGTTATGTTTATCTATATATTGTAATGGTGAATAGAATGAATAAGAATAATTCAGTTTATCTCTATTTTCCCATTGTTTTCTATTACGTTATCAGCACCTTTGCCTCTACACTGAGATTTACAGGCCATCTGCAACGTTTGCTCTTCACCGGAAATTCATACGTATCTACATTTTTTCATACAATTCTCTGTTCAGAATCCTAGTACGCATCATCACAATCTCTAATATGTGTTGCACATGATTATATGTTATCTGTTTCGATTTGGATTTTAGAATGCCCAAAATTAGAATTCTTTTATTATGATCTTTAAAACACACAAATAGGGGTTTTAGATTTTACCGTTCTTAAACCATACCTCCAACATCCGGCGTGGCGGCGACCTTCAAACGATGTAGCGACGGCCGCGATTTGTTCAAGAATTTACCAAACAATTTCTTCAAGATTCTGTTTCTTGAACGAATTTTGGTCAGAAACTTGTGTTTGAGACGCAAACGTTTGTTGATTTTCTCTCTCTAGAAAAAGTTTTTTTCTCTGTCTTGAAATATTTGAAAAGATGAAGAATGAGAGTTGAGAGATGAGGATGAAAGACAAAAACCTTGTCTGGGTTTTCTACAGGAGTTCAGTCTTGTGGGACCCAACCCCGCCGTTTTCTTGCCGGAGAATGTTTGTGCAGTTGCGCAGGGCGTTTAGAACAGATGATAAAGATACGAGAAGCATGAAGACTGGGGATTATTTTTATGACGGAAGGTTGACGGAGTGGTTGTTGAGAGCTGTTGGCGGTCCTTGAATGGTTTTGGGGTATCTGATACATATATGATTCTCTCATTAATATTTAATATAGATGGCTAAACACCACCACTATATATTATATTTTAGGGGTGAGCAAGTTTAGGTCCGGATCGAAAATAACCGAGAACCGAATCGAAAATATACCCAAACCGACCCGAACCCAAGTACCTAGGTATTTAGATCGGTTCCAATTTTTTATATAAAATAGGGTCAGGTCGGGTCGGTTCTCTGTTCTTTTCATGGTGAAACCCGACTTGGACCTATGGACCGGAACCGACCCTATATTTAGGGTAGTGAATTGGTTCTGTATTTTATGTTTAATCGGTTCTCGGGTCGGGTCGGGTAGGGTAGGGTCGGGTTTTTCCTTTTGCTCACCCCTATTACTCCATATATAAGTTTGCAAGTTTTTTGTGCATTATTAGTTGTAACTTGTGCTTTGTGAGTTTTTCAAAAAAAGAACTTGATTTTTTTCTTTTAACCCCAAGGTTTTTACCTTTTTCAATTTTAACCCTACATAATTTGTTTTTTTAACTTTAACCCAAAACTTTTCATTATTTGCAATTTAGCTTCGCAACTTTTGTAACTTATGCTTTTCATTTTTCGCAAAATTTTGTTTTACGTATAGTACTAAATTTTTCGAGTTAATACGACGCAACGTGCATGAGTGGTTCAACATTTTTACCTCTATTTTTCCATGTTTGACATGTTCGTCGCCACATGCATATCCTAGGTCGAGTCAGTGTTGGTGATCGATGACAGTTGTGTGACATTAGTATTATTTGACACTGTTTTATGCCCCGCCGCAACACGGGGTGTGCTTTGGGGGTTTTCAAAGAAAAAATGGTTATGCATATTGTTGTCGTAACGTTGGCTTTGGGGGGTTTCAAAAAAAATGTTTTTTTTTTCTTTTCACCCAAAAGTATTTCATAAATTACTTTTAACCCAAAACTATTTGTTTTTTTACTTTTAACCCAAAACTTTTTATCTTTTTCAATCTATCCTTATAACTTTTTTTACTTTCAACTTTGGTCGTTTATAGTTTCCATTTTTCGTAAATTTTTCGTTTTATGCTTGGTTCTAAATCTTGTGACTTAACACATCACAGTTGTGTCTTTGGTTTAACGTTTTTATGTTTAGTTCTAAATTTTTTTAAGTTAACACGACGCAACGTGCGTGTGTGGGTGAACGTTTTCACATCGTCTATTTTTTCCCGTTTGACAGGTTTAACATAACATGCGGGTCCTAGATCCACTTAGTTATAACTAAAGAATCTCCGCCATATTGCGGCGGGTCGCAATCCTAGTTTTATTTATTTTGCAACCCATGATATGATGGTTGGATTACAACCAGCACAGCCATCATAGTTTTAGAAGGTTAAAATGGATTAAAGTTTTGAAAACAATTTATTTCTGAAAAATCGTTTTCAACCGGTAAGCGTTTTAAAGTTCTTTTTTTTTTTAGTTCAGTTTTTTCTTTAAAGGTCAATATTGACATAGGTGGTTTTGACGATGTTAGTCAAAATCTAAAATTTTCATATATAAAAAACTGTTATAAATTAGATGATATTATAGTCTACAAATAACAATTGAAAAGAAAATTTAGATGATATCATAGATGAAAATCTGTTATCTGTTAACATAATAATTGTTATTTCATAAAAAAAAAAGTTAGATTGCTCCACATAACAGCCGTACTCCATAACAAATATAATATATTTGTTTTTTTTTTCTTTTTTCTTAATAAGGAGGTAAAATTACACAATGTTTGTATTATTATGAAATCTACTATTATTTAATAATAATTGCCATTTTACTAATATAATAATGGCATCAGACCTTGCTTCCAACCATATATCAGATTGTTGGCTAATGTTCTTAGTATATTATTTATTGTAATTGCAATAGAGAAAATAACCATAATCAAAGTCAATATATAACTTACAAATCGCATCTACAGATGCACACAACTCTTGCCCAAAATTGTATATGGTTCACATTTGTTTACACATTCTGAGATTTAAATCTATAATTTTATACGGTTCACATTACACAATACGAGATTTATAAAAACATTTTTAAATTCCTTTTCAATTATATAGCCCACTCTTTATGCTATAGAACCCGCACTTCTCACTAACGAGAACCTGAAGTTCTCATACAATATACATTTTATACACAATCCGAATAAAATGTCGAACTCGTCAAAGCTTGAATTCATAGCACTTGAAATCTCGGGCAACAACTATCTCTTGTGGACTCTTGATACTAAAACTCATCTAGAAGCAAAAAGTCTAGGGGAGACGATCATTGATGGGAATAAAACCTCCCTTCAAGAAAAAGCTAAAGTTATGGCATTCCTTCATCATCATCTTGTTGAAGACCAAAAGAGGGAATACATTACTGTCGAGGACCCTCTCGAGTTATGGAAAAACATTCAAGAACGATTTGACCACCTGAAGTTGGTCTTAGTCTCTAAAACTCATTGATAATGGGTTCATTTGACGCTACAGGATCATAAAACTGTTAGTGAGTATTACAGAGAACGTAAATTTACAAAATATACTGATCTTATACCATGTTTGTTGGTCGCGGAGCAAAATAACAAGCTCCATCTACAAAATCAGTAAATGCGACCCGTTATTTAATGTTTTTCTAGACTATGTTTTTTTTCTTCATGTTTTGATTCTGTTTCATTTGTTTGCGGTATTTTTGCTGAAACCAATATTATGTTTCATTTAAAACCTAGTGATGTTTGATTTATAGTTGCATGATGTTTTAATCATACTCAAACATGCAATTTCTTATACTTAACATGTTTTATTATTTCCAGAAGAAATATGTATACCAGCTCCAGCAGAGCTATTATTGGTGATGAATGTCTGGTAGATAGCGGTAGTACTAATACTATTCTCAAAGATATGAAATTTTTCTCTGAGTTGTCTCCGGCAGAGACACCGATTGGTACTATATCTTGTGTCAGTAACCTTATCGAAGGCTCTGGCAGAGCACACATAACATTATCTTCGGGTACCCAATTAACTATTGATAATGCATTATATTCTAGTAAATCCAGAAGAAATTTACTTAGCTTTAAAGATATTCGGAAAAAACGGTTACCACCTAAAAACAATATCTGAAAATAATATTGAATATCTTCAAATTACTTTAAACAAAAATGACAAAGAAACAATTGTTGAACAATTAGAAGCCTTATCCTCTGAATTATATTGTACTAATATCAATCCTATCGAATCATACATGGTGAGTAACCAAAAGCTATTAGATAAAGACACATTTAATATATGGCATGACCGTCTAGGTCACCCTGGTAGCATAATGATGAGACGAATAATCAAAAGTGCAACCGGTCACCCTTTTAAAAACTTAAAAGTTTTGCTACCACAAGAATTATCATGTGCAGCATGCTCTTTGGACAAACTTATAACTCGGCCCTCACAAACTAAATTGATACATGAAACCCCATCATTTTTGGAAAGAATCCAAGGGGATATTTGTGGGCCCATTCATCCTCCGTGTGGACCATTCCGCTATTTCTTGGTCTTAATTGACGCATCCTCAAGGTGGTCCCACGTGAACCTTTTAGCTACTCGAAATGTAGCATCTGCCCGACTTTTAACTCAAATCATACAATGAGAGCAAATTTCCCGGATAATCAAATTAAAAACATCCGGATGGATAATGCGGGAGAGTTCACATCTCAAGCTTTTAATGACTATTGTATGTCAATTGGAATCAATGTTAAACATTCAGTACCTCATGTTCACACACAAAACGGTTTAGCTGAATCTCTGATTAAACGATTACAAATAATCATTAGACCACTCTTAATGAGATCTAAATTACCATCTTCTGCATGGGGTTATGCTATTTTGCATGCCGCTGCACTGATTAGATTGAGACCAACTGCTGATCATGAATACTCCCCATTGCAACTGGTCTCCGGACGAGAACCAAGTTTGTCCCACCTTAGAATTTTTGGTTGTGCGGTATACGTACCAATACCGCCACCACAACGTACTACAATGGGACCCCAAAGAAGACTTGGTATCTATATTGGTTTTAACTCCCCGTCTATTATTAGATACTTAGAACCAATGACGGGAGACATGTTTACAGCACGGTATGCTGACTGTCATTTTGATGAAACAATGTTCCTAGACTTAGGGGGAGATAAGGACAAAGAAAGACTGGTAACACAAGAAATAACGTGGAATGCATCATCGCTATCAAATCTCGACCCCCGAAGTGGTGAATATGAATATGAAATCCAAAAGATCATACATTTGCAAAGAATAGCGAATGAATTACCAGATGTATTCACAGACACGAATAGAGTGACAAAGTCACATGTACCAGCATCAAATGCACCTGCTCGAATTGAAGTAATCCCAGAAGCGATTACTATACAACGAAAGCGTGGGAAACCAATCGGTTCCAAAGACAAAAACCCACAGAAACGAAAAGAGCAAAGTAACGCAGTTGGTGAAAACTCATAAAAGATTATAAGTGAAACCCCAGTAGATGTAAATGTCCAAGAAGAGACAACTATGAATCAAAAGGAAAATGAAGTTTCAGAAGAAACACCAATACCGAACGAAAATGAGATCTCTATTAATTACGTACAAGATAGTACAATGTGGAACCGGAATAAAACATGTGTTGATGATATATTCGCATATGCTATAGCAACGGATGTAATCAATGAAAATGATTACCTACCTAAAACTTTAGAAGAGTGCATACACATAAATGATTGGCCAAGATGGCAAGAAGCCATAAACGCCGAATTGAATTCGCTTGAAAAGCGACATGTTTTCTGACCTCTAGTCCGAACACCCATAGACGTCAAACCAGTAGGTTATAAATGGGTGTTTGCAATAAAGAGAAATTAAAAGAATGAGATTGTATGATATAAGGCTCGACTTGTAGCGCAAGGGTTTTCCCAAATCCCAGGAGTTGATTATGAGGAAACGTATTCCCCTATAGTGGATGCGATAACCCTTAGGTTCCTAATCGGCCTCACAATCTCTGAAGGATTTCACATGAGACTAATGGATGTCGTCACCGCATACTTATACGGGACACTTGGAAATGACATCTACATAAAAATCCCTAAAGGATTAAAATTGCCTGAAGCATTAAAATCAACACCTCGAGATATGTGTTCTATAAAGCTCCAGAGATCCTTATATGGTCTCAAACAATCTGGTCGTATGTGGTACAATTGACTTAGTGAATATCTCGAAAAGAAAGGATACAAGTCTGATGTAATCAGTCCATGTGTCTTTATAAAATGATCACTCTCAAATTTCACTATAATAGCAGTCTATGTTGACGATATCAACATCATCGGATCTCCTGAAGAGATAGAGAAAGCTGCTCAGATGTTAAAGAAGGAATTTGAGATGAAAGATCTTGGTATGACAAAAGTATACATCAGACTACAATTTGAGTATCTGTGCAATGGCACATTTGTCCATCAATCAAACTACATCCAGAAGATGTTAGTACGTTTCAATATGGATAAAGCACATCCATTTAGCGTACCTATGGTTGTCCGACTGCTAGATCCACACAAGGATCCTTATCGCCCTCAAGAAGAAGGCGAAGAAGTACTTGGTCCAGAAGTACCGTACTTAAGCGCGATCGGTGCCCTTATGTATCTCGCAAATAACACAAGACCTGACATTGCATTGCATTTGCAGCTCATGTAATAGCGAGATACAGTTCGAATCCAACACGTAGACACTAGAATGGTGTAAAACATATATTTCGATATATTTGCGAGACACAAGACTTAGGTCTTTTCTATCAGAAAAATCAAAAGTCCCACCTTGTTGGGTATGCTGATGCCGAATATCTATCAGATCCTCACAAAGCAAAATCTCAGACAGGTTATGTATTCACATACAGTGGCACAACAATTTCTTGGAAGTCAACTAAGCAAACACTTACAGCAACATCATCAAATCATGCTGAATTGATAGCACTATATGATGCTGGTCGAGAATGTGTGTGGTTGAGATCAATGATTAATCACATACAAGAAGCATGCAGATTAGAACAGATCAAGAAGGAGCCGACGATTATTTATGAAGACAATGCTGCTTGCATAGCTCAGATCAGAGAAGGTTACATCAAGGGTGATCGAACAAAGCATATCTCACCAAAGTTCTTCTCAACATATGACTTGCAGAAAGAAGGGGAAATTGATGTTTGCCAGATCAAGTCAAGTGAAAATTTAGCTGACCTGTTCACAAAATCTTCACCAAGAAGCAATTTTGAGCAATTATCACATAAGATCAGTCTCCACAGATTGAAAGATGTTTGTTAATTTCAGGGGGAGAATTATACACACTATACTCTTTTTCCCTTAACTAAGTTTTGTCCCAATGGGTTTTCTTAGTAAGATTTTTAATGAGGCAGTACAACTGATCCAGTAGTATCACTTTATTTATTCAGGTCCTGAAGTACCTATTTAACATCATCCTGAAGTATGTTGTTTAACTGTGTATAATTCTAAATGTCCGAGGGGGAGTGTTATAAACCAGACATCTTAGGCCCAACCCATTACTTATGGGCTTTAGGATTTATAGCTATGTTTATCTATATATTGTAATGTTGAATAGAATGAATAAGAATAATTCAGTTTATCTCTATTTTCCCATTGTTTTCTATCATTGACAAAATTATAAGTTCATCATACGAATTTTAATGCGTCTAAACATTCTTATGCATTTATATTATGCAAACAAAATTAAACACACTTAAATATACACATACATACGACACATACACATATACATACGAAACATATATATACATTTTTCATTCATTCATATCATAACAAACCCATTTTCATCATAAACCATTCTAGATTAAACATGCATGTAATAATCATATCTTAAACAAAAACATTTCAACATTCAAGCAAAACACACACACACACACGGCACACACACTCATACCCACTTCTATCTTCTTTTTGTTTTCAAATCCTATATTGTTTAAAATCACAATGTGTAAAGAATTCAAGTGTTGGTGAACTATCTAAGGTCCAAAATTCAACTAGAATCAAAGATAAAAACGCTTATGGGTTTATACCTCTAGATGAACAAGTTTGATGTTAATGATTTTTCTTAGGTAAAGAAAAACCCTTGAAAAACAACTTTAAGCCGCCACATATGCATGTGTAGGTGATTATTAACCTTTTAAATTTAACAACAATACTATGTGTAATATAATTTGTATAATATAGTGAGTATTATCTAATAGGTCGGTTTAAAAGTTGGAGGTTTATACACTAATTTAGGTGTTTAATATTATTTTTAATGATTTTATAGAAATTATCCTATTATTGTTGTAAAACTAGCCTATTAACACAGGAATATGAGAAGAATTATAGGGAGAAAAGAACTAATATTTCATTGATAGGTATGACATACAAGAGATACAGTGGGAAGTATATATAGGAGAAGAAAACTTGGAGAAGAAGCTAATCTATTTTTGGTGTTGATAACCATAATATTAATAATATATTTATAACACTCCCCCTTGGTTATCAACTTGATACGCTTGGAGATGCTGCCTCATTAAAAACCTTGCCAGGAAAACCCAGTGGGACAAAACCTTAGCTAAGGGAAAAAGAGTGCAGCGCGTATCGTCTTTGATACTTCTGGATCATGTACGTTGCCTCATTAAAAACCTTTCTAAGAAAACCCAATGGGATAAAACTTAGTGAAGGGAAAAAGAGTGCAACTTGTATAATACTCCCCCTCATTTGAACATGTATTCTTCAAGTGACTAGTGCCCATTTTTCTTGTAAGTTGCTCAAAGTTTTTGTAGTCAATGATTTGCCGCTTGATCCCTTAATGTGCAATTCTTGATATTCGCAATGTTGTATATCTTCATATCATCATATGAGCCTTCTAGTGCCTCTTCTTTTAAACAAATATCAAAAGATCCCCAATTGTGATTTGTTACATTCCCTGCATTTACAAAACTAACCAAACTTGTTTTGATTGGTTAGTAAAATATAAATTCATATCTTAGATGTATTGAAATAGATGTTTTCCCATTTCAATATTTCGTCGTTTAACACATGCTATATCAAATCGATAAATTCAATAAAGATATATAAAATCATGAATAGATAGCAAGAAATACTAATGCACAATTGCACTTATAGATGGTACCTCTAGACAAAAATTTCAATTTCTTTCATATGAAGCTATAATAGCCATTTTATATATCAAGTAATTGAACAACCTTTAACGTAGTTAATGGATAAACTTTTTCCATGGTAAAACGCATCAACCTCCAACATATATAGTTTGATTAGTTACACATATACTCGAACTGTAGGTCGAGCAATAATTACAATGTGTCAAGGTCATTCAAAAATTCACCCTTTAAAAGCTCGACAGTTTCTCTCGATGGTGCCTAGACATCATCACTGTAAACTGCGATTATATTGAACTTTTAGGAGAGGACTTTTGATAAAGATTGATGATATTATCAAACTCATATTGCTCTTTAGAATATCTCATGAGTTGTACAACACTCAATCCAACTATTTTATCCATACTATCTTTTTAAGTTTATAAAGATACATTCATGAGGTTTTTGAAATCAATGCTTCAGACATTTACAGTCATTCACTTACTTCTTTCCACTTTGAAAAACAATGTATGTGCATACACTCTTCAGGAGTTCTGTTACATAAACCTCCTTATTGATTTCTATATAATATGGAAAGATGTCTTGAACACTTGCTTCTTTTGTATAATACATATTGTACCATGCTTATACATTGTACATTGAGATACCATAATCACCAAGTATAGGTATTCTATGTATGTTTATTGGTGCACAAGCATTACATCGTTAAGATGTTTCAATTAACCTTTTAAGCACTCAGTTTCTTTAGAAACTCATCGGGAGTTTCACATACTTTACATGACTTACATAATTTAATCATTCGAGACTTTCATGTAACCTTTCAGTATCAAGTGATACATAATATTCATAAGACGCATATCAATTCTTTCTTTATGTTACCAGACTAATAAGATATTGGAAAGTTAATGCATCCACCACTGGAGAATACTTCTCCTCATAATCAATCATAGGTCTTTGCGAAAATTCTTATGCCACCAATTATTCCTTATATTACTTTATTTGATTTTCAATTCATAATTCGCATAAAAGACCTGTTTGTTTCCAACATGATTTACAACTTCAGTTGAATGGATTATTGGTTAGAAAACTTTTCATTTCATTAGAGAAATCAACTCTGCCTTATTCACGTCTTTTCGCTTTTGGCCAATCATTTCTTATAGGCAGATCTTAAATTTTGATCCTCATCATTTTATCATTTCAAGCACTATTTTATATACAAAAGTATAACGACGTTGATTTCAATTTGATTCCATATATATATTTAGACATGATATAAATTAACGAGATCTCTTTAATTTTAGGTACCTGAGGTTCTTATTGAACCATCATGTCACGACCCCCGACCCACCCTGGACGGAGTTGGGAGTCGCGAACAGCCCAGTGGTACTGGTGATTATTTTGAAAATGTTGCAGCGGAAATTTCATCAGAACCGTGAGTTAGGAAAAATATCAGAGTTTAGAAAACACCGGATTTTATTTATTAAATAGATGGGATAAACCCATGTTTTACAAATGTAGCTTTAATAAAGATAAATTTGATTACATAAAACAATATTTCTTAATTTGATTGAATTAATAAAATAAGCCACTTCTTGATGCCTTTCAGTGTTGTATCCATCTCTTAATCCAATCTACTGTAATTACCTGAAACGCGTTTTAAAAAGGTTTTGTCAGCGGAAAATACTGAGTGAATCATTCATTTTACTAAAATGACCTGTTTGTTATAATTTACAGTATTAAGAGCGATTACAATGTCTCTATCTTTTTAATTAACTGACCCAGTTGTCACTTGACCGGACTTGTGACTGTGGACATATCACTTGCTGGGTCCGTTCACCCACAAGTGATAAATAATTAGTAGCTATGTGCACATTCCCCCACATACTGGCAGTAATTTCAGATTACATAGACTTAATCCCTGTAATTATAACCTTTGAAAATAAACATGCTTTTGTAAAGTAATTTGATAAAAAGAGAATGACTCACATTATAAGCATGCAGATTCATACGGCCAAAGTTTAGTCTACAGATAAGCCTTGATATATTGCAGATTTATACAGACAGAGCTTAGCTTATTGATTTAGCCTTGTAACCTCGTGCACACGAACTAGGTAGGTAACTTAATACAGCATTTACGATAACTCACGAGATTAAAACCCTCACAATGAATGACAAAGTGCAATCACTTAAACATCCATCGGATTCACAACGAATGACAGAGTATTCCCCGAGTTCGGGTGGTACTCAAACATCCTGTCGAAATCACGACTAATGACAAAGGATAGCGCTTAAACATCCGGTCGGATAGTTTAAATCGATCGGACATTGAATCGTAGCAGCGATCGAGTTAATACCCTGTTTGCAGCAGCACCCCGCTATACTAATTAGTGATTCGTGTGTATTTTGAGAGTATTCGGATGATATCTCCGTGCCTGAATTGAATTTTATCGTCGTTCCAATTGCAGAATTCAAGTCCCAACTCCTGGTATTTATACCCGAATTTGGAACCTCCCGCGTGTCGCGAAGGAACCAATGGTCCCTGTCGCGTGTCGCCTGGGATGACAAAGTAGGCTAGGCCTGCTTTGTCACCTGGGTAGCCCTGCTGAGTCGACGGAATCGAGAAATTGAATTTTGACAGCGTTTTCTGAAGATAATCGTTAATAGGGTTTTATCCCCTTTGAGTTTTAGGGGCCCTGATCCTGATTCTGATTATTCTGAAATTTGTAGGGTTTATGTAGAATTACTTGGGTGTCTCAACTAAGGTTTCCTATAATAATAATAAATAATATTTTTGGTGAGAGTTGTTATGGTTTGGAACATTTTTGAATATAATTATATTATAAAGAAAAAGGAAATAAAATAGTGATAAAAGAGAATTGGACCCACTTTGTAACTTTAGGGTCCAACTAGAAAATATTGGGTATAACTTTTGAGCTATATAAAAATATATTTTTGTAATGGTGTTAAGTATAGTACCCCTAATTCAACCTTGTCCCGATGTCCCGAGACCGAATCCCAACAACTTAGTCGGGCAGAGCCCTGACATAAGTTATGAGGCTCAGATCAATCGGAAAGGGTAGCGGTGATCGGGAGTTACAACACTTAAAACGGGCAGGGCTTTATTAGGGAAAAGTAAAAGAATGTGGAGAGAGAGGGAGTTCGAGAGAGATAGTAGGCTACAGACAAGAGTAGAAGGAAAATTGAAATGTTTGGTGCTATTTATAGTTGAATTGATACCTTACTCCTCAAGAAAAAGGATTCGTTCTGATCATAAAGTACACGTGCACTTCATATCAACAATTTCATATATGAGTTTTCATTCTTATTACACGTAGCCACTAAATAAAGTTTATTATTATTATTATTATTAAATTTCTTTTATATGCACCTAATCGTGCACCATGTGTTTAGTTTCAAACATTTTGATTTTTCATTTATTAACTAGTTTATTAATTATATTTTATAATTAATTCAGCTGCTTCACTTATTTGGCGCGTATAACTTTTTAAAATATGGCGTTCTAGAAAATAATAAATATGTTATTAGAACGAGAATATTTTTGTCTACATTTGGGTCTAAGTTTTATTAAAAATATAGTAAGTTTAAAATACAATGTATTTTTATAATTTACTTATTATACGGTTCCTAGGCCTGTCTAGGAACTTCATATTTCTAATAGTCAACTTACCCATAATCTACCTGTCTAATAACATAAGTGTTTGTATACTTTTATTTTAATAGAAAGGTCAACCTTATACAAGCCAATTATTTAATATAATATTTCAACCAACTATATAAAATAGTGTTTTAAAACTATTTGGGTTGAATATTTATATTAAAAATAAACTAGTTACTAGTGGTTAATAAATTTAACCAAACCTATAATTTATATGAAAAAAAATAGGGATGTTACATTCTCCCCACCTTGTTTTAAATCTCGTCCTCGAGATTTGGGTTATGATATTTCTTTTAGACTTATGGCATATTTTAGTCAATAAAAATAATATTAAGGTAAATAACACAGAATTTTAAAATATCAAATTTTGTAAATACTAGTTGTACCATAAGTATGATTCAAGGGTTCAACTGAATTAGTTCAAGAAATCGATGACAAACGGATGAGATGAAATGATATAATTTCTAATGATGACTAGGTTTAAGCCAAAAGATATATGATCAATAGATATTTAGAATGAATGTGAAGGACTTTTTTTTTTTAGAATCAATAAAAATTCTTTGTCAAAAGAAAGCTTACTTTGATTGGCAACTGAGGAAGACTTAGAATTGACAGGTTCTAAATGAAATAAAAGCATGAAAAATGATTTGTCGAATATTAAATTATGATATGAGAAAATCAATGGGTTGAGATGAGTGAACTGCAAAGATACACCAAAAGACAATAGAGTTAGTGTATCATTGTTTAGAGTTCCAAATTATTTTAATTGTGAAACAATATAATAGTATACTATTTAGTGATCATATTTTTTCATACTATGTTTTAAAAATCAAAATATAATAAGAACAAGTTGTTTTAGCATGACCAATCATAATATTATATTTTGTAAAATAAATGTAATATATATATATATATATTATTTGTGTTCTGGTCTGAACCGTATCTTATATATCAAAATTTACGTATTTTTGCTATATGTAAATGGTCACTACTTTTAAATAAATATTGTTTTAGTAGTTTACTATACTATATAAAATAACTTATATTTACTATGTAATATATATTACAAGATACTGCAATGAAGTTATTTCTTTACAAATATTTTAATATTATTATTTTGTAAAAGAAATCACTTATTATTTATAACGTTAAATAAAAATTAAAGATGTAAAAATATTTATTGTACAAAAGTATTTGTAAAATAATTTGTAAATATATATCACTTAATAAATCGATTCTATGTGATTACTTATTTTCATTTTGAAACCATATAACGTTGTGAAAATATTGAAAACGGAGAATATTCTTATATAGTACAATGTTTCCTTAACCCAACTTATTTTGATAACTACCATATTATTCTTATATGGTTATTTTCTTGCCAAAGCGTTACGGTACATAGTTACCACAAAACATGTGATAAATAATTATTTATATAATTTTATTCGTCCCTCTAATTTTTTTTTATGTAAATATGTCTTCTCCTTATAGTACAAAGAAAAATATTTTTATTAAGATTTACTAAATAAGTATGATGACTTAATTTATATATATATATTAACTAGTCATTATCATGGTTGGATATTGGTTAGTGCTGCCTTGTTTAAGCATAGGTGGCCAATCCATGCCTAACTAAGGCTAGGCTACTCAATATCTGCCTTTGACAATAACCCTAGTACTTAAAAATAATAATTTATTAATAATAAAACTAATATTAATTACCAATAATAAATAACTAAACATAAACTTAAATGAGAGTATACCTCAACATAATTTTATACATATATATAGAATATAAATTCTTTACCTTAATGGTTTTAACAAGAATTTATTGACTCGATATCAAAGAGTCATTGTTTTGCAATAATGTAGTTCACAGTGCAAAAAGCGGAATGATATTTGAGTTTGGATAAAATAACAAATCGGAATGAAGCCCTCCAGTGGTCTTTTATAAAGCAAACGAACCATATGCACAACAAACAGTGCATGTGTAACGTGTGAATTTACCAGGAAATGAAACAGATCAATATTTACTACTATGAAAGAATTCTTCATGGTATGATGACCATTAGAGAAATAGAGACGCGAAAGTCAACTTATTATATGCAGAAGTCAGAATTTCAATGAAAGAAATATAAGAACTTTTATCTGGAATTTCGTGTGATAATCGTTGTTAAATGACATTCCCAAAGAATGTCGAATAAAATAAAATAGGAAATTTGCAAAGGTATGTGACTCCTTTTGCAGTGATAATAATTATGACTCTGATTAAACTGTACACCGATGATTGTAAAATTTTGTTCCAACGTACCTCAGCGAGATTTATGTTGTTTATAGGATCACAGGGTAAAGTGCTATTTTTAGTTCTTCTACTAACGGAATTAGCATTGGTCTCATTGTGCCCAATTTATATTTTTCAAAGGTCTTGCCTCAAAAGTTGTGTGTGATATACTTCAACGTTTGTGGATGCATAATTTAAATTTCATATGTTTTCTTGTGCACTAGCACAACTTTACATGTTTCTTACTTGCATTAATAGTTTATGGTAACGTTTTTAGAAATTCTTTTGATGGCGTTTTAATTTAAAGGGTTTCCATTGTTTATTTTATCACACGGCTACGAGACAGATGATCAAACGAAATAATGTTTGATATCGGAAAAGAGATTCAAGATAAAGAAATCTAGACACAGATGCTTGTGCTTTATTTCAAATTGTCTTTTGGAATTTCTTATAGATATACATATCTATATAATCACATATTTTATATGTTGTAATATACATACTCTTTATAAGATCATGTATGTAACAGATTCATTTCCAAAGTAATTTAAATATCAGATCATGATACTATTTAGGGAAATCTTGTCACTTGTTTGACATATTACATACCCCGTCTTATCCGGTTCTCGCCGGAACGGTAACTTCAATATATCCGGACAAACTGGAGAGTCTGCTACACCATACTCAGTCTTGCCGGAGAAAATTTTCTATTTCCCATAAATAGTATCTTTTCAAAAGTGCCTCTTTCATTAGGGCTTTTATCCAGAATTAAGGAAACTTGTATTCCCATAACATATCTTATTCTAGACCAAGTAATATCAGATAAGCAATAATTACTTATTAATTCTTGCTTATTTATCATATCTTGCAATATTCTAATTACCATTCTTATGGCATACAAAAACCCATCATAATTTATTCCACATAAGTACTTAGCTTATCTTAAAGTTTATACTAAGGTATCTTTTCTTAAGTTTAAGTCTAAATGTTATCATGTGTGCTACCAGTTAATAGCAATCTCCTAACTCTTTTATATAAACTTAGGTATTTTTACAACACCTAATTGGCTTAAAGCAGTGGCTCTGATACCACCTTCTGTCACGACCCCCGACCCACCCTGGACGGAGTTGGGAGTCGCGAACAGCCCAGTGGTACCGGTGATTATTTTGAAAATGTTGCAGCGGAAATTTCATCAGAACTGTGAGTTAGGAAAAATATCAGAGTTTAGAAAACACCGGATTTTATTTATTAAATAGATGGGATAAACCCATGTTTTACAAAGGTAGCTTTAATAAAGATAAATTTGATTACATAAAACAATATTTCTTAATTTGATTGAATTAATAAAATAAGCCACTTCTTGATGCCTTTCAGTGCTGTATCCATCTCTTAATCCAATCTACTGTAATTACCTGAAACGCGTTTTAAAAAGGTTTTGTCAGCGGAAAATACTGAGTGAATCATTCATTTTACTAAAATGACCTGTTTGTTATAATTTACAGTATTAAGAGCGATTACAATGTCTCTATCTTTTTAATTAACTGACCCAGTTGTCACTTGACCGGACTTGTGACTGTGGACATATCACTTGCTGGGTCCGTTCACCCACAAGTGATAAATAATTAGTAGCTATGTGCACATTCCCCCACATACTGGCAGTAATTTCAGATTACATAGACTTAATCCCTGTAATTATAACCTTTGAAAATAAACATGCTTTTGTAAAGTAATTTGATAAAAAGAGAATGACTCACATTATAAGCATGCAGATTCATACGACCAAAGTTTAGTCTACAGATAAGCCTTGATATATTGCAGATTTATACAGACAGAGCTTAGCTTATTGATTTAGCCTTGTAACCTCGTGCACACGAACTAGGTAGGTAACTTAATACAGCATTTACGATAACTCACGAGATTAAAACCCTCACAACGAATGACAAAGTGCAATCACTTAAACATCCATCGGATTCACAACGAATGACAGAGTATTCCCCGAGTTCGGGTGGTACTCAAACATCCTGTCGAAATCACGACTAATGACAAAGGATAGCGCTTAAACATCCGGTCGGATAGTTTAAATCGATCGGACATTGAATCGTAGCAGCGATCGAGTTAATACCCTGTTTGCAGCAGCACCCCGCTATACTAATTAGTGATTCGTGTGTGTTTTGAGAATATTCGGATGATATCTCCGTGCCTGAATTGAATTTTATCGTCGTTCCAATTGCAGAATTCAAGTCCCAACTCCTGGTATTTATACCCGAATTTGGAACCTCCCGCGTGTTGCGAAGGAACCAATGGTCCCTGTCGCGTGTCGCCTGGGATGACAAAGTAGGCTAGGCCTGCTTTGTCACCTGGGTAGCCCTGCTGAGTCGACGGAATCGAGAAATTGAATTTTGACAGCGTTTTGTGAAGATAATCGTTAATAGGGTTTTATCCCCCTTGAGTTTTAGGGGCCCTGATCCTGATTCTGATTATTCTGAAATTTGTAGGGTTTATGTAGAATTACTTGGGTGTCTCAACTAAGGTTTCCTATAATAATAATAAATAATATTTTTGGTGAGAGTTGTTATGGTTTGGAACATTTTTGAATATAATTATATTATAAAGAAAAATGAAATAAAATAGTGATAAAAGAGAATTGGACCCACTTTGTAACTTTAGGGTCCAACTAGAAAATATTGGGTATAACTTTTGAGCTATATAAAAATATATTTTTGTAATGGTGTTAAGTATAGTACCCCTAATTCAACCTTGTCCCGATGTCCCGAGACCGAATCCTAACAACTTAGTCGGGCAGAGCCCTGACATAAGTTATGAGGCTCAGATCAATCGGAAAGGGTAGTGGTGATCGGGAGTTACAACACTTAAAACGGGCAGGGCTTTATTAGGGAAAAGTAAAAGAATGTGGAGAGAGAGGGAGTTCGAGAGAGATAGTAGGCTACAGACAAGAGTAGAAGGAAAATTGAAATGTTTGGTGCTATTTATAGTTGAATTGATACCTTACTCCTCAAGAAAAAGGATTCGTTCTGATCATAAAGTACACGTGCACTTCATATCAACAATTTCATATATGAGTTTTCATTCTTATTACACGTAGCCACTAAATGAAGTTTATTATTATTATTAAATTTCTTTTTATATGCACCTAATCGTGCACTATGTGTTTAGTTTCAAACATTTTGATTTTTCATTTATTAACTAGTTTATTAATTATATTTTATAATTAATTCAGCTGCTTCACTTATTTGGCGCGTATAACTTTTTAAAATATGGCGTTCTAGAAAATAATAAATATGTATTAGAACGAGAATATTTTTGTCTACATTTGGGTCTAAGTTTTATTAAAAATAGAGTAAGTTTAAAATACAATGTATTTTTATAATTTACTTATTATACGGTTCCTAGGCCTGTCTAGGAACTTCATATTTCTAATAGTCAACTTACCCGTAATCTACCTGTCTAATAACATAAGTGTTTGTATACTTTTATTTTAATAGAAAGGTCAACCTTATACAAGCCAATTATTTAATATAATATTTCAACCAACTATATAAAATAGTGTTTTAAAACTATTTGGGTTGAATATTTATATTAAAAATAAACTAGTTACTAGTGGTTAATAAATTTAACCAAACCTATAATTTATATGAAAAAAAATAGGGATGTTACACATCATATCTACTGTCGCTTCAGGAGATCTTATTACTATAACCTCGACTTGACCATCTTAATTACTTGCTCCAATTTTTGAGGAATTTTATTATTGGAATCAACTAGTCTACCACGCTACAGGCGTGCAATAGACTCATTACAAACATGTGGTTGTTCTTCTAGGACACTAATCTTAATTGGAGCATTAGCAGTTGGTATATGTGACATAGTCACCTTTATAAGGTCACTGAATGCGTCTGGTAATAGATTCCCTAATCTTTGTAATTGAGTTATCCTTTGAACTTCAGGTTCACACTTTTAGTTTTGAGGATTAGTGATAATTCATAACAACTCATTTCTTTTCCAACTGCTTGTATCTCCCCCTGATGTTGGGAATGTTAATCCATTGAGATGGATATCAATTAATTGACCCGTAAATAAATATCTTATGAAAGGCTCTATTTATTATCATATACTCCCAACCACTAGTTAAGGTCCTATCTTTGTGCGTAGTGGTTGATTAATTTCAATATATGCCGCACAACCAAAAATCTTAGAGGGGACATCTTTGGTTCCTGACCAAAACCAACTATAATGGGGAGGAAGTACTATAACTTGTTAGCTTGATGTGAATTAATGGTATATGTAAAATCACATGTACCAAAATACATATATGAAATGTTGCTCTTATAATCATTAGCTTTGCAATCAATTGTGAACATTTAGTGATCATCTCAACAAAGCTACATGAAGTTCAACAATTATTCAAATAATCATTAATAACTTGGGAACTAAATTTGATGTTATCACCAAAATATATATATCAATCTAGAATAATATGCTTGCTATCATATTAGCCAAGCCACAATCACACAAACTTCAGGTTGTGGATTTGATAACCATTTAGACGATGCATCGATTTAAAACACTAAATGGTATCATGTTAGGATATGCATATATCATTTCCAGAATATTTAGGGACACACCCACCTTTAGTTGGCAAATATATAATTTCCCTTGAGAGCAAAAATTACATGTTAGTTATTAGCTTAAAGAACCTTCCAGTCTTCATTATGTTACACATCATCATTGACTCGGCGTGGTCTAACCGGTCATGCCAACTAATTAAATAATTATCATCCATAAACTTTTGGTTTATGATCGAATATGCATTACTTGACGTATGTAATACAAAACATAAAACATGAGAAAATGTATTAAAACTTCAAAGTTCAAACCACCATGTTATATAATCACTAATTAGTTTGCCACTTTTGTTTATCGATCTCATTATCACTATCATTATAATACTGATAGTCAATCACATTATTAACTTGGCTATCTTATAATTTCTGATAGCTTGATCTCATTATTAACATGATTATCATCACAAGTTTTTCAATTACATCCATGTCACAACATTTTCAAAGATCTTTATACAATCACATACTCACTTCTAGGAATGGCATAGAACCAACCAAGTTTCATGGTTTATCATTACTTTCTCGGATAAACAGATATGAAATCATTGTTATACTCATTCCATAATATTGCTATTTTAGAGTATTTGAGATTGACAAATGAAAATTGTTTTATTCGATTTTTCCTTCTAATAATATTCTTTTTGTCACGACCCCCGACCCACCCTGGATGGAATCGGAAGCCGTGAACAGTCCAGCGGTACCGGTGATTATTTTAAAAACGTTGCAGCGGAAATTTCATCAGGACCGTGAGTTAGGAAAATATCAGAGTTTAGAAACACCGGATTTTATTTATTTAAATAGATGGGATAAACCCAGGTTTTATAAAGGTAGCTTTAATAAAATAAAATATTAAAACAATATTTTCTTAATTTGATTTAATTAATAAAATAAGCCACTTCTTGAAGCCTTTCAGTGTCGTATCCAGCTCTTATTCCAATTACCTGAAAAATGTTTGAAAAAGGTTTTGTCAGCGAAAATACTGAGTGAATTCATTCCATTTTATAAAATATATTGTTATACCTTACAGTATTAAGGTTTTTATATCTATTTATATTTATCGAACTCAATCAGTATTTGTCACATAGCGGCAGTTCCAATATGACATTAATCATATCACCCATTGGCTCACGTTTGTCCAATAGTGAATTTATCAATTAATTATATTTTACTATTATTCAATTTATCTGTCACTAGGCGATTCCTGCGACTATAATCATATCATTGTTTATCATTCTTTCAATTAATGATTCTGGTCATATCACTGTTGATCATTCTTTCAACTAGTGATTCTATAACACTGTTGATCATTCTCTCAACTAGTGCTTTCGGTCATGTCACTGTTGATCATTCTTTCAACTAGTGACTCAGATTATATTACTGTTGATCATTCTTTCAATTAGTAATTTCTATTCATAACACTGTTGATCATTCTCTCAACTAGTGTCTCTGGACTTAATTGTATCCTGTGACATTAATTTGTCAACTATATTACTTATGGCACAAAACCATTTAACCCAGAGAATGACATATCTCATTCTATGTCAAATTACTATAACTTATCAAATATAATATGTTAATCAAATAATTGTAATATCATTATTTGATATATTAACGTGATTAAAATATAATCTTCGTATAGTGGAATATATTATAATTGACTACTTTATTATAGTATACACATTTTAGATTTATTTCAAACATACATTAAATTAATTAATAATTTAATGTTAAAATAATATTAGTTATTGATTATAGCTACTGGGCATAATTCCAACTGTGATTGTGGTCATGCTAATATTGACTAACTTTCTGTCAAATAATAACGAGAATCAAATAATGTATAAAACCTTTCATACTGGCAGTAATTATAGAATATAAAAACTTAATCACTGTAAGCATAACTGATAAACATTTTAGGATTTTAAAAAGCCTTTGTAAATATAATTGTATCACAAAAAGGTGATAAAACTGTGAGAAAATAGAGTGGACTCACAAACTGTGAGAAAAGAGAAATGAACTCACATTGCAGATTTCTACGGGCAAAGCTTAGTCTACAGATAATCCTTGATATATTGCAGATTTAATTTGAGCAGAGCCTAGCCTATTGATTAGCCTTGTAACCTAGTGCATACAAACTAGGTAAGTAACTAATACAGCATTTACGATAACTCAGGAGATAAAACCCTCACAACGAATGACAAAGTGCAATCACTTAAACATCCGTCGGATTCACAACAAAGGACAGAGTTTTCCCCCAATTCGGGTGATACTCAACATCCTGTCGGAATCACAACTAATGACAAAGGATAGCCCAAGTTTGAGCAGCACTTAAACATCCATTGGATAGTTTCAATCGATCGGACAATGAATCGTAGCAGCGATTGAGTTATTACCCTGATTGCAGCATCAATTAGTGATTTGTGTGTGTTAATTGTGGTAAACAGAGCATAACTCCGTGCCTGAAGCGAATTCCTTCGTCGAACAAATGCACAGAAGCCAGTCCCACGACCCTCTATTTATACCCAAATTTTGTCAAGCCTTGCGCATCGTAGCACTATAACCCCTACGATGCGCAAGGGTCACAAAATAGCTATTTGCTTGCCGCGTGTGTTTGGAGTGCAGGTGAGTCGACGATATAATTAAATTCGAATTTTATAATAACTTATAAGGATAATCATCGAGTAGGGAATGCCCCCCCTGAGTTTTAGGGGCCCTGATCCTGATTCTGATTGTTCTGAAATTTTTAGGGTTTGTGCAGAATCACTTGGGTTTCTTAATTAGGGTTTCCTATTGAATAAAATAATAATATAAATAGGACTTTTAATGAGGGTTGTTACATTCTCCCCACCTTAATAAAAATCTCGTCCTCGAGATTTGGGTTATGATATTTCTTTTAGACTTATGTCATATTCTAGTCAATAAAAATAATATTAAGGTAGATGACACAGAATTGAAATATCAAATTTTGTGAATACTAGTTGTATCATAAGTAGAATTCAAAGGTTTAATTCAAGAAATCGATGTCAAATGGATGAGATGAAATGATATAATTTCCAATGTGACTATTTTCAAGCCAAAAGATATATGATCAAATAGATATTTAGAATGAATATGAAGAACTTTTAGAATCAATAAAAATTCTTTTGTCAAAAGAAAGCTTACTTTGATTGGCAACTGAAGAAGACTCAGAATCAACAAGCTCAAAATGAAATAAAAGCATAAAAATGATTTGTCAACTATCGAACTATAACAAGAGAAAATCAGGGTGTTGACATTTATTAAATTGCAAGGATACACCGAAATACAATAGAGTTTAGTGTATCATTGTCTTAATACATAATTGTATCAAGACTACTTTCAAATGATGAGTCAAATGAGAGACATACGTGATTTTGAATGATTCGTATGCTTTTGATTAGCCCAAGCTACAAGTTTATAACGACGCCGCAAGGTGTCGTAATGATTGAAATAATTCAATAATTACGGTGACCGAACAATTTCACCGTATAATCAACTGAAAGCTTTAATGAAGTAAATTTTGGATATTCATTTCGAATAGGATTTTCAAATGAAAATGAAAAGACCAAATGAATATTATAGAACTTTCGATAAATGATGAAAGAAACGTTAAGAGGTATACCAGAATATGATATGAATTTGTGTACACTTATCTTAACACATAATTGTATTAAGACTGTTTAAGATGATGAACCAACAGAAATTAAAATTCGTTCATCAGGAGTGAAAATGAGATTATCTCAAGATTCAAATTAAAGAAAATGCCACCACAAGGTCTCATAGTAATTGAAAATAGTAGCGGTAAATGAAACGAGTTTCACCATGCTTTAAATCAAATGAAGTAAATCTGAATGTTTCAAATAAATCGAGTAGGATTGAAATCGAAATAATTGAATAATGTTTTTCGATCAAAAATGATAAAACAATAAAGATTACGAAACGCTCGATTGTTGATATAAAAATCATTAAGAGATACACTGAAATATGAAATGAAATTGTGTATCATTATCTTAGCACATGATTGTGTTAAGATTGATTTTATAGAATAAACCAACAAAACGGATTCAATATAAATAAATAATTAAACCCGTATATAAGGTATGCAACGAGATTAGCACAAGCTTCAAATTTTGTGAAAACGTCACCACAAAGTGATCGTGACCAAATAAATGATTCGGTGAAAGTGAAACCAAACAATTCTGTTATGGTTTTGAATAGATGAAGTACTTGACAGAATATATTTATTTATAAACTTTTATTTGTACTAGGGTCAAATAATAACTTAACTTAGATATTATATATCAGCTATTACGTCTGGAATCATTTCTGCTTCTTGCGTAGTAAGTACGAATGCTCACGCGTTCTTCTTAGCTCCGTCTGTTGTTCTGACCTTGTTGTCAAGTGCTTTGGTTAGTTTAGGGCAATATGGTTTGATGTGTCCTGTTTCTCCGCAATTGAAACAAACATTAATTTTCCTTCTACACTCTTCCTCTATATGTCCGGTCATCTTGCAGAAGTTACAGTAGGATGTTTTCCTAAAACGGCATCTTCCTGAATGCTTTTTGTTACGGCTTCTGCAGATAGGTTGCTCCAATGACGGTTCAGTTCCTGTCTTCTTGTAGAATTCTTGGGAAATTTTCTGGGCTAACTCTTTCTTCTTATTTTCTTCTCTTGTGCGGATTAGTCCATCTGTCAGCATGTTAGCTAGTTCGACTGCTTCTTCAATAGTCTGTGGTCTAGTGGCCTTGACTATGTCTCGAATTTCGCTAACTAATCCCCAAATATAACGAGAAATAAGTACAGGTTCTGGCGAAGCCAGAGTTGGTACCATTCTTGCATATTCGAAGAACGTGGTCGTATATTCACGACAATTCACATCTTTCATTTTATGATTTAGGAACTTGTTAGTCATTCGTTCCTTTTCATAAGGAGGACAAAATTTCCTTTCTGTCATTTCCTTGAATTTTTCCCAGTTTATGGCATAAGCCATGTCCCTTCCTTTTGCCTGAAGAATTGTATTCCACCATTCTAAGGCTTCTTCCTTAAAGAGGTTAGATGCATACATCACCTTATCTTCTTCGGCACATTTGCTGATTGTAAGAACAGCTTCCGTCTTTTCCAACCATCGCAGAGCAGCCGTGGCTCCTTCACTGCCTGCGAACTCACTTGGTTTACATGCTAGAAATTCTTTGTAGGTACACCCGAGAGTCATCGCCTTCTTTTTCTTAGGAAATGGGGTTTTGATAATATCATCATTACCTCCATTGACACTATGGCTAAAACCATCGTCACGAGTATGCTTGCTACTCATAACTTTGGTGGGTTCTACGGTATTTTTAACAGCTTTAATTATTAAAGGTAAAGCATTAGCTATTCCTTGGGCTATTAGATTTTCTATAGCATTTTTATCCAAAGGATTTTCATTATTAGCATGAACTTCTGGATTATGTGGTACTTCATTCGACATCTGAATTGCAAACATTTTTCACTTATTAATATCACAGAATAATTAAAATAAAACAATACCTCCAGGATATTATCTGTGTATTTTAACATATATATATTCATATATAACACATATGTTAATTTATATCAGTTTCCTAACTTTATTGTTTAGGTATTAAAGAACACCTAAATAGCTTTAAGCAAGTGGCTCTGATACCACCTTCTGTCACGACCCCCGACCCACCCTGGACGGAATCGGAAGCCGTGAACAGTCCAGCGGTACCGGTGATTATTTTAAAAACGTTGCAGCGGAAATTTCATCAGGACCGTGAGTTAGGAAAATATCAGAGTTTAGAAACACCGGATTTTATTTATTTAAATAGATGGGATAAACCCAGGTTTTATAAAGGTAGCTTTAATAAAATAAAATATTAAAACAATATTTTCTTAATTTGATTTAATTAATAAAATAAGCCACTTCTTGAAGCCTTTCAGTGTCGTATCCAGCTCTTATTCCAATTACCTGAAAAATGTTTGAAAAAGGTTTTGTCAGCGAAAATACTGAGTGAATTCATTCCATTTTATAAAATATATTGTTATACCTTACAGTATTAAGGTTTTTATATCTATTTATATTTATCGAACTCAATCAGTATTTGTCACATAGCGGCAGTTCCAATATGACATTAATCATATCACCCATTGGCTCACGTTTGTCCAATAGTGAATTTATCAATTAATTATATTTTACTATTATTCAATTTATCTGTCACTAGGCGATTCCTGTGACTATAATCATATCATTGTTTATCATTCTTTCAATTAATGATTCTGGTCATATCACTGTTGATCATTCTTTCAACTAGTGATTCTATAACACTGTTGATCATTCTCTCAACTAGTGCTTTCGGTCATGTCACTGTTGATCATTCTTTCAACTAGTGACTCAGATTATATTACTGTTGATCATTCTTTCAACTAGTAATTTCTATTCATAACACTGTTGGTCATTCTCTCAACTAGTGTCTCTGGACTTAATTGTATCCTGTGACAATAATTTGTCAACTATATTACTTATGGCACAAAACCATTTAACCCAGAGAATGACATATCTCATTCTATGTCAAATTACTATAACTTATCAAATATAATATGTTAATCAAATAATTGTAATATCATTATTTGATATATTAACGTGATTAAAATATAATCTTCGTATAGTGGAATATATTATAATTGACTACTTTATTATAGTATACACATTTTAGATTTATTTCAAACATACATTAAATTAATTAATAATTTAATGTTAAAATAATATTAGTTATTGATTATAGCTACTGGGCATAATTCCAACTGTGATTGTGGTCATGCTAATATTGACTAACTTTCTGTCAAATAATAACGAGAATCAAATAATGTATAAAACCTTTCATACTGGCAGTAATTATAGAATATAAAAACTTAATCACTGTAAGCATAACTGATAAACATTTTAGGATTTTAAAAAGCCTTTGTAAATATAATTGTATCACAAAAAGGTGATAAAACTGTGAGAAAATAGAGTGGACTCACAAACTGTGAGAAAAGAGAAATGAACTCACATTGCAGATTTCTATGGGCAAAGCTTAGTCTACAGATAATCCTTGATATATTGCAGATTTAATTTGAGCAGAGCCTAGCCTATTGATTAGCCTTGTAACCTAGTGCATACAAACTAGGTAAGTAACTAATACAGCATTTACGATAACTCAGGAGATAAAACCCTCACAACGAATGACAAAGTGCAATCACTTAAACATCCGTCGGATTCACAACAAAGGACAGAGTTTTCCCCCAATTCGGGTAATACTCAACATCCTGTCGGAATCACAACTAATGACAAAGGATAGCCCAAGTTTGAGCAGCACTTAAACATCCATTGAATAGTTTCAATCGATCGGACAATGAATCGTAGCAGCGATTGAGTTATTACCCTGATTGCAGCATCAATTAGTGATTTGTGTGTGTTAATTGTGGTAAACAGAGCATAACTCCGTGCCTGAAGCGAATTCCTTCGTCGAACAAATGCACAGAAGCCAGTCCCACGACCCTCTATTTATACCCAAATTTTGTCAAGCCTTGCGCATCGTAGCACTATAACCCCTACGATACGCAAGGGTCACAAAATAGCTATCTGCTTGCCGCGTGTGTTTGGAGTGCAGGTGAGTCGACGATATAATTAAATTCGAATTTTATAATAACTTATAAGGATAATCATCGAGTAGGGAATGCCCCCCCCCCCCCCCCTGAGTTTTAGGGGCCCTGATCCTGATTCTGATTGTTCTGAAATTTTTAGGGTTTGTGCAGAATCACTTGGGTTTCTTAATTAGGGTTTCCTATTGAATAAAATAATAATATAAATAGGACTTTTAATGAGGGTTGTTACACTTTTTGCATAACACCATAGAGAAATAATTAAATATCCAAGGCATATAAGATTTTTATCGATCTAACATTTTACGACCTTTTATAACTTAATAACGAGTTTCAGGGCGACACTTAAGGTGTCATATCTTAACATATTTATACTCTTCCATGATAGTGATAATAAACCATAACTTTGGTTTAGTTATTTTCACAAACTATCTTCATAAATAAATCATAGCATACAAAATATAAGGCATGCCATAAAATCATATTGTACAATACATGATGTTATAACATGTCACCATATAAAACAAATTATAATGATATTTTATGAACTGATATTTTTTTTTCACTTACAAAAATTATATATATATAAGTTATTTGAAACATGGAAAACTATCAAGGCCTCATGATCTTTAATAACAAATGGGAATATTGGATTTTAATAATCCCAACTATTCGTCGTTGGCTGTCAACAGTCCAAACTTTAGAAATAACTACGGGTAGTCCCAACTATTAACATATTGGCCTCCAATGGACCCTGATTAACAGAACCCTAACGCCGTTAGTCTCCGGTCGTTGGAAAAACGTTTCTAGTCGGAAAACTCATTTTAGGCCGGAAAACTCAACATTTCCGTCCCAAACCTTTTTTTAACCTTATTACGCATCTTTAGGAACATTTTTCTTGTAAAATCCTCAATTATTGAAGTCACCGGAAAACTCTTTTTTCGCCGGAAAACTTCTTTTTGGCCGGAAAACTCAACTTTTTGGCCGGAAAACACAACATTTTCGTCCGAAACCTCTTTGTAACCTTTAGATCGGACCTTTAGAAACCTTTTTTCTGGACAAAAACGGTTTTCCTGCAACCAGAGACTAACAGCATTAGGGTTCTGTTAGTCAGGGTCCATTGCTGGCCAATATGTTAATAGTTGGGACTGTTAGTGGTTATTTTTGAAGTTGGGACTGTTGGTGGCCAACGACAAATAGTTGAGATTATTAAAATACAATATTCCTAACAAATGATCACAAAAGCAATCAATCAACTCCAATAAGCAAACAATATACAAATGCATAAATGCATACTATTATCGTAGTGTGCACACGAATCTATATTATCAACACTAAATATGTACACGATAAACTATTTAGTCAGCAGATGTATTCGATTTAATAGCATCACAACATTCACAATACTAAATCATATATTATTTTAGTCAAATATTACCAGTTAATCATGTATATACACATGAAAACACTATTAAAGGATTGTATAGATCCTAACAATGTTCACAAATAATATATACATATTCACTATGACATACTATTAGTAATATCAATATCAATATATATTCTTAATATATGATAATGTTCACATCACAGTTACAATAACAAGAGCATGTATTATATCTACTGGGTAACACATAAATTATGATAATATGTATGATTGTTAGATCTCAATTAAACTAATATTGATATTAATTAAACTAATGTTGATATATTTATAATTATAAATATAAATATGTGCCAATCTATGTTTTTAGAGAAAACATATATATGGGACTATCAATTATCCAAAAGTGATACAAACATATATAAAATATTTATTAAACTATGATAGTCGGTCCTTATAATAGTTATACCACAAATTAATGCAATTAGATAATTTGTTTACACTTTTATAAATCCCTTAAAAAGAATAACTATATCAAAATTTATAGTGTTATAACATAACGTTCCAGTCAAACTTTTGAACCATTTCTTATTTATTTACCTTACTATCCAGTCCCTTAAAAAGAATAACTATATCAAAATTTATAGTGTTATAACATAACGTTCCAGTCAAACTTTTGAACCATTTCTTATTTATTTACCTTACTATCCAAGTTTTATAAACAAAATAGTATGTATTTAAACAATGAATTTAATTTTAATTTTAAAAAAAATTATGGAAGGTGTTTTTTTTTCTTAATGACTCTTTGGCCCACAACCCATAACGTTTTCCCGGTCTAATTTATGCATTCTACGTTTTGATTTTCTTGATTGTTAATTTAAAAAAAAAACACCCTCAAATTTAATTAGTATAAGTTAAGGAAACTAAATTGGGATGGAGTAACAAATATTTGTGCTAGTCAATTAATGGGACAAGAATATGTATGCTAGAGGGGGTTACGTTTCTGAATTTCTAGTACTCAAGTAAAAAAGTCAACTTAGAAAACATTACCTTAAATTTCGTATCCAAAGTCGTGAACGCCGAACCATATGAATGAAGTGTTGTAGTGCAGATGTTTGGTGACGCGCTAGGAGACATCAGCCATCAGGACTGCTAATTTTTTCTGAACAAATTTTTCTGCCCTTCTCTTCGTGAGTGGACATGGTTTTGGTGGGAGCACTCTCGTGCTGATAACGTGTTGTAAAACTAGCCTATTAACACAGGAATATGAGAAGAATTATAGGGAGAAAAGAACTAATATTTCATTGCTAGGTATGACATATAAGAGATACAGTGGGAAGTATATATAGGAGAAGAAAACTTGGAGAAGAAGCTAATCTATTTTTGGTGTTGATAACCATAATATTAATAATATATTTATAACACTCCCCCTTGGTTATCAACTTGATACGCTTGGAGATGCTGCCTGCCTGCCTCATTAAAAACCTTGCCAGGAAAACCCAGTGGGACAAAACCTTAGCTAAGGGAAACAGAGTGCAGCGCGTATCGTCTCTGATACTTCTGGATCATGTACGTTGCCTCATTAAAAACCTTTCTAAGAAAACCCAATTGGATAAAACTTAGTGAAGGGAAAAAGAGTGCAACTTGTATAATAATTATAATATTATTGGGGGTTAAATTATATGTATCGATTAGTGAGAATATTTACTTATATAAGATACGCACAGTATTGGACGATACAAGATCAAAACCACAAAATTGGGTTTTTTAGGTGTTTTAATTAAATTATTCACTCATATATATTTAGAAATGCTATTTCAATCATACACGAAAAATTTTAGGATTTTAAAATTCACAGGGTCGTTACTAACGTTTGTTTCGCAGTTTTAATCGTTACGCGATAAACTTTTTAATAGATTTATCAAATATAACCGTATATCAAATTTCGACTTGCTGGTACTTCAACGAACATTAATTAACACCAAATCAATCCAATAATGCTTTCATTCATTTAAACACGTGTTACACTAGTACAGACGAAATTTAAAATTATCGGGTGTCACACAATGAACCATACATTCTCCTTTTTCAATGTGATTTATCATGCAATAACGGGTAAATCACATACAAAGATGACGATTCCAATGCCACCATTGTTGGGTTCTGTTTAATAATTGATTGACACATCGATGCTTCACTTTGTTAGAAAATGGGAATTTTCCAAGATTTGTTAACATAGGTGACCGATGATATGTAAATTGGTATACCGCATATAATGATGAGGATTACAAGACCATCTTTGTTTTGTATTAATTCCAAGAATACCAAATCCGACATTCTAGTCACCATCAAATAAAAGCAAGGGAATAAATAAGGACCCTTGGTTGGGGGACAAAAAAAGCAAGGGAATAAAATAAGGACCCTTGGTTGGGGAACCAAACGAAAGCGAAAACCAAAACTAACGAACATTACTACGTTACCTTTTAATAAAGAGTTAAATGTCATTTTAGTCCATGTGGTTTGGGTCATTTTGTCAGTTTAGTCCAAATGTTTTATTTTTCACCTGTGGGTCTAAAAAGGTTTTACCGTTGCCATTTTAGTCCACTGGGTTGAATTTATCCATTTTTTCTGTTAATGAGAAGGGTAATTCGGTCATTTTATATGTAAATCTGTTAACTAGAAAGGCAATTCGACCATATAAAATGACCGAATTGTCCTTATCGTTAACAGAAAAAATGGATGGAGTTAACCCAGTGGACTAAAATGACAACAGTGAAACCTTTTTGGACCCACATGAGAAAAATGAAACATTTGAACTAAACTGGTAAAATGACACAAACCACATGGACTAAAATAAGATTTAACTCTTTAATAAATGTTGGGTTGTCATTTACGTCAATAATCTTATTTGAAATTTTATCGTCAAATACCATCGGATTTTGATGGATTCTTCATCGGCAATGAGTTCCCAACATGATATAATTTGCGCCATTGGATGTCTTTTCTAAAAGATAAAAAAAAACATTTTTATTAGTATTTTTATTAGTATATGCCGACAATTACACTCCGTTGGTATTAATGTAAATCCTATTTAAAAGATTAATTTTCAATTGATGTTAATTATTTTTTAACTAGTATTAAGCATCCCCACGTTGCGGCACGGCCACCAACACTTAACTTGCGGCGTATTAATGTGAATAATTTGGACCGAAACGTAAAACATAGAAAAGAATAACTATGTGGATCTAGGACCCGCCCATTGCGACGAATCTGTCAAACAGGAAAAATAGACAACGTAAAAACGTTGAACCATACACACGTTGCGCCGTGTTAACTCGCAAAATTTGCGTAAGATGAAAGGATAGGGGACCAAAGTAAGTACAAAAGTTGTGAGGTTAAATTGCCAAAGATGAAAGTTTTGGTGTTATAAGTAAAAAAAAAACAAATAGTTTTGAGATAAAAGTGAAACATCAATTTTTTTTTAAAACCTCCCAAAGCATGACATACATACACCTCTAGGTTAACCTATCTATGGTCAACCATCAAAACAATTTCTTATCTATATCTATATCTATTTATAGAGTTAAATGCTTGGTTGGTCCCTGTGGTTTGTAAAAATTTCATACTTGGTCCTAGTGGTTTACTAATTACACGCGTGGTCCCAAAAGTTGACAAAAATGAACTCGGTTGGTCCCCTGATCTAACCTCTGTTAAATTTCTCAGTTAACTATGTGTGAAATGACTATACTACCCTTGAACAATTAAAAAAAAGACAAACCCATCATCTTCTTCTCCACCCTTTCTTCTCAAATCAATCTGCAACACCCCCACCCAATCCCCCATTTCTATTTCCCGCACACCATATGACAATCACCACCTCCTCACCTCCGGCTCAAACCTAGCCACGACCACCTCGACCCGACTCAACCTCCCTCACTTCTCAAACCGACGCCGTTACACTGTTCAACAACACCGTCATCTCTACCAGTCAGCGCATAGTGACGTCATCACCGTTGCACCTTTTTCATGTATCAGAAGAAGATTGCTTCGTTTTCACGGCAGCATCTTCCTCTGATCAATTCTAAAAGCTTCAAGTACAGATTCCTTTGGTAATGCTCACGAATTCCAGAGTAATAATCGATCGGTTTATTGATTGATTTGCAGATTGGTACACTTTATTCATTCATTGTGTCAACTCAAACAAACCCTAAAGCACGGTCATAATAAGATGCAATGGATAATCAGATTCTCAGCTTTTGTGTCGGCAACAATGGTGATGATTATTCTCGCTCCTTTACTCCAATCGTTTCATCCAGCTGAAGCTATTAGATCTCATTCTCACACTCACACTCACACTCACCGGTCATCATCCTACCGTACGGTAGCAACATTCCACAACGCCGCCGGATGCAACCAAATCACCGGCTCAAACAATATGGTGTGCGGGAAATATAAATGGGGGATTGGGTGGGGGTGTTGCCGGTTGATTTGAAAAGAAAGGGTGGAGAAGAAGATGATGGGTATGTCTTTTTTTTAATTGTTCAAGGGTAATATAGTCATTTCACACATAGTTAACTGAGAAATTTAACAGAGGTTAGGTTAGGTTAGGGGACCAACCGAGTTCATTTTTGACAACTTTTGGGACCACGCGTGTAATTAGTAAACCACTAGGACCAAGTATGAAATTTTTGCAAACCACAAGGACCAACCAAGCATTTAACTCCTATTTATATCTATACTAGTTTATAATTTTAATATGTTTCATATGGAATTTTTGCAAGTATGAAATCTTAATTAGTAAACCACTAAGACTAAGTATGAAATTTTTGCAAACCACAAGGACCAACCAAGCATTTAACTCCTATTTATATCTATACTAGTTTATAATTTTAACTAGGTTATAACCCGGGAATACTCCCGGGTAGGAAAAATTAATTTATACTAATCAAATTATGCCGTTAAACAAAATAAAAAGACATGTTTTCAAAAGTTATACGTATAAAGAATCCATACCGATTCTTTCTATATCAATTTGAATTAAAGAATCCATACCGATTCTTTCTATATCAATTTGAATTATACAAGTCGCAAGCTAAATCATTAAAAGAATACAATTAATAAGACCGGATGTGTATTACAAACTTTTCATGTCGCGCATGCGTTGGGAATTTAGTACCTACTATAAAACATTACGGATAAAAATCAATTTACCTTAAAGGCCTAAACTTAATCGTAACTGCTTCTTCCTTTGAATCACAATGATGGGCGAGATGGGCTAAAATGTTTGAAAAAAAAAATATCTCTCATTTTCATGAATCGATTGAACTTCATAGCGATACCCAGGAAGCGTGAATGAGGGTTTAGGTTATTGCAGAGGTTGAAGCAGAAAAGAAAGAGAGTTTTTGTAAAAGAACGTATGAGCATCCATAAACGGCCTGAAGGGGAAGAATAGGAAATTAGGGTTATTACATACTTTATATAACCGGGTAAAAAAAGGGTATGGGCACCGCGCCTCAGCCCATATAAAAGTAATTTCGCCAAACTTGTTTTCCCGCTCAAAGCAATGTGAGGAGGCATCACAAGATGCCATTTGTCACACAAGATTATGAGCATTTTTTTAAAAACATGATTTTGACTTAAAAGGTCAAGCCACACAAATCAAAACGACAATGTATATATGCATCATCAAAGAATTTTAAAACTTCACTTTGTGTTCAGAAATCAAGAAAGCACTCCACAATTACTCTAAGCTAATCGATTAGTTTACATACTGGCTCCCTGAGAAAGATGTCCCACTCAACCAACACTACAACAATATTCATATATAATTTAACTTAATCACATAAATTAACACAAAATTTTGAAGTTTTGTTGTTCTCATTTAAACCAACCATTATGAGTGTGTGTGAATGTGTGTGCTCCAAACTTATCTCTGGAAGTCAATCAATTGACCATGGTCCAGTAGATCCCAACTTAAGTGAAAACCCCAAAACTGACCCTGCAGTTCACAAAATAAAGAATGGGTTGTTAGATAGTCAAAGTTAACCACCAGATTTGCAGTAGTGACATAGTTAGAATGATAATTTTGGGAAGGCTAATCGAAACAACCCTAGTATTAATTCACCTAGATACCAGTGCTTCACACACTTTGACTTTGGATGTCATAAAGTCTCATAATGTCTTCGACCGGAGTTAAAATCCCACTCCGAATCAGTCTTTTCAACACATTCATAAGGTTTCTATCAGGATACGCTACAAATTAAATTTATGCCTGCAAAAAATGTAGATATGGATTGTTTAAACTTTGTAGATAACTTCAAATTGATGCCCTAAATAAGTCTAGATTTAGAATACAACGTTTCTACCTACCATTTTCTTATATACTCACTTGGAAAAGTAATAAGATCACTTCAACTTTTAAGGTTTAACATACAACATTTTGAGTTTGAAGTTGTCTAAGGTCAAGCCCATACATGCGTTCCACATTGTGGGTCCCCAATATATGATATAATGAAGAATGGGACTTACCTCAATTAGCTCAACTCTTCTCTGAGGATCAACACCTAATACGCCAAACCGAAACGAATTAGATCTCACTTTGATAGATAAAATTAATAAACAAAAGAACTGCACATACCATAATTCAAACAGAAAAACGTAATCTATATAATCATCAATCGTCATTCATGAAACTAATTCAAACAAATATCACAAAATTATGAAATCACACCTGTATGAAGCCGATCGGTTTCCAACACCAAAGCCAAGATGAAAAATCGCTGAATTTTACACTCCGAAAACTTATCGTAAATCCGCCTTGGTAAAATGAAGGGCAAAGCAATTAGGGTTTTGATGACTGATAAGGAATGCCCCAACATCAGTACCACCAAATCCACACTATTTGTCTTTGTCAAGTTCAAACAAATTAGTTTATCAGCAGGTTAATGGCTCAGATTGTTTATCCCAACTAATCATCCCATTGTAGTTCAATTTATACAAAGTGGTTTCTATGTGAGGGCGAATCGACCTTTCACATAGCCATCTCGAATATCACATCAAATGGGAAAGGAGACATCACAAACCAAGAATGAATCAACCACAACAGTTTAGCCATGCCTTTAAAAGGTAACTTCCTTTTGTGTGTCGTTTTTACTGTAGCTAACTGTGTAAGCTTAAAAGTCTTAATATCTCTTATGAAATAAAGACTAATATTATCATATATTGATAAAAAAAACTATAATAACTTAAAATCCCAATAAAAATGAAATAATTAAATATTTATATAGTATAAACTAACCAAATTCATATGTAATGGAGAAAGTTTACCAACGGAATATAATTAATTTTTAAGATTATTTTCAAGACTTGGAATCTTTATGAAACAGTTATTTCCAACTTATCTAGAAACCAACTTATCTAACAGATTGCAAATTGCCAATCTTACCTTAAAGTTTTTCCTCATTGACCAGCACCTCTATGAATTTACTAACGAATATTGAAGTTTATCCTTTGCTGAGTACTTAAAACACATATCAGTAATATGTACATGTATACAACAAAAAACAAAGACAAATACTGGTCATTTTTTAGCTAATTACATCCCAATTTTGATGCCTTTTCTATTGACACCATCTATATCAATCCTAACAACATGAAATAAAACATATAACCTAATAAGATGAACTAATTAATGATGTACTTAGTGGAAGGACTTCACCTTAATTATTGGATCATAAGCTTGAGTGTATCATTGAGGCATTTGATCAAACACTTAGACTGCTCGACTGAATATAAAAAATTACCTGTTATTCTGCAATCGCTACCAAATCCAAAACGATAAACGTACAATAGAAACTATAAGACCTCAATTCCAACCAACATTACTTATTCAAATCATCGAAAAACCAGTTATATGTAGATCATGGTTGCTCTAATTTAAGACCACCACACCATCAAAGCCCTTCATGGAACCCTATAGTCGCTGGAGTTGACGGCTGCCCTCCATACATCCTCGCTCATTCGGCTACATGTAAAAACATTTCATGATAAGCAAAATGCTGAAGCTTTGGACTTTTGACATAACACTCAGAAAATGATAAGAAAACATCGGAAATCATATACTTCAAAATCGATTAGAAATCAAGTTTCCATATCGGAAAGCATATAGTTCAAAATCGATGAAGATAATATTCAAATCGATTGGAAATGAAGTTTCGTATAAGTTTGACCCAAACCCGGAACCCATTCTAACCCGTTTTACCCCACTTATTTTGCTAGATATACATACACCCAAATCTACTATCTTATAATGAACAATCCTACATTAAGGGTATTTTGAGCATTTTTTTTTTGTCAAATTTTGGTCCAGATTTATTTCTATAGCTAATTTTCCAGGAGAGACATACATGTTATAACTTCTAATTATACATAGAACAATATAAATTCTAATGAACTTAAAATGCAACGATATCAAAAGATAGTAGTGATGGTATAAACTTAAACTAAGAGAGCTTACAACGCTACACGAAGCGACATGTAGAAACTTCCTAAAGTCAGAAACATCAAGTTTTTCATAAAAGTGTCCCGAGTCAACCCAACACAGCCGTTTTGACCCTAAAAACCATGTTTGACTACCTACCCAATATAGTCCATTTTCCACCAGATGTTATTAAAAAGTATAGTAGATTTTAGAAGCATGGTTACCTTATATTTTTGGTTTTTAAAAATGTGGCAACTCTCTCTCTCTCCCCTCTTTTCTCTGTGTTAAATTATTCTTTTTTTCCTTTTCCTTTTAGTTTTTTGTTCAGTATATAATTCAGATTATAACAACCTCTAATTTTTTATACTTAAATGTGAATCTAATAAGTTCTGTTCAAACTTATTTGTCTACAATCAACAAAATCTCATATAACCAGCAATTTCATGCACAATCAAAGGTGTCACAATCAAACACGGACATAATTCAATCTACACACTTTCTCAAAACACAATCTCTAACATCACTAACCTGTAGACTTAATTCAAAACCCTAACTAATGTGTTGTGCACTCACTAATATCTGCTACACATGTCTCACTTATTTATCTTCACAATTTCAAACACATCTTATCTAATACCTTATGCCAATCAACAAAATCTCATATATCAATCAGCAATACAATGCACAATCAAGGACCTCACAATCAATTTCAAACATCAATCAATATACAAAATTTCTCAAGACACAAATTCTAATATCACTAACCTAATGCGCTACTACTCAATAATGTGTCGGTGCCATGAAAAACTTCATAACCCTAACTAATGTGTTAACTTACCATGGCTCAAGGCTGCATCTTTTCCCAATGTTGTTTGTCCGACACATCGTCACAAATCTAACAACCGAGTCAATCAAATTATTAGTTAAAACCCAATAAACTAAGTATGCTAATAACCCATAAATCAAGCAAACTTATTAGGAAAGTCTAATTTTTCAAATTTAAATTCAATTTACAGATTCAAAATTTAAAATCAAACACATTAATGGCAAACTTTCAAATTTAAATTTAACATAATAATTGACTTCGAAATTGAAAATTTAAAATCAAACACAATAATGGTTTACTTCAAAATTTAAAATAATGATTGACTTCAAAATTTAAAATTTAAAATCTGAAAATCAAATCACTAATATATAATTTCGTAAATCAAGCAAACTTATTAGGAAAGTCTAACCTTGCCAAGCAAAACCAACCGACATGGTACCAATTTCCAGCCATAGCAAGCATATCTCTGTCCAACATAGTTGCAGCCAAAAACTCCGGACCATCCAAAATAAACACCTAATGAATCAAAATAAAAACACATAAACCTTGAATATTACTCAATTTATGACTACTATCCCACAAAACAAAACTTTGTCAACAAATTTTACTAACTTATTAAATGGTAAACCATAAAAATAACAAATTAATTTAGATGATTAGCCTTGCAGAAAACCCAAATCGGGAAAGTTTACCTGAATCGTTAACGAAAAAAATCAGACTCAGATTGGGTTACTCAAGCGGATATTAATCATTGGAATAAGATCTGGTATCAAACATAAGAGCACACATGAGTTGATTAACGGAACAAAATGGTGAGGAAAAGAATATACATCAGTTAATCGAATAGAGATCAATTTCCCATAGGATCCCATTCAAGATATATAAATATATAGATATATAGATATAGATAAAGAAATGTGCAAGATATACCTTTCCTTCAACTTCTCATAGGATCCCATTCAAGAGTTCCTTGTAGGGGAAGGAGTCTGAAAGAAGTTTATCACCAAAAATTACAAAACACAGTTTGAATTAGATATGCAACTCGAGTACAAAAACAATAGTCGAAGACTCGAAGCATTCCTAAAATTACAAATAATATAGTCAAAGCATCTCATAAAAAACATCAAGATTTCAAAGCATTCAAAATTTAAAATCAAACACAATAATGGTTTACTTCAAAATTTAAATTAAAAATAATGATTGACTTCAAAATTTAAAATCTGAAAATCAAATCACTAATATCCAATCCCATAAATCAAGCAAACTTATTAGGAAAGTCTAACCTTTCAAATTTAAATTCAATTTACAAATTCGAAATTTAAAATCAAACACATTAATGACAAACTTTCAAATTTAAATTTAAAATAATAACTGACTTCGAAATTGAAAATTTAAAATCAAGCACAACAATGGTTTACTTCAAAATTTAAATTTAAAATGATGATTGACTTCAAAATTTACAATTTAAAATCTGAAAATCAAATCACTAATATCCAATCCCGTAAATCAAGCAAAGTTATTAGGAAAGTCTAACCTTGTCAAGCAAAACCAACCGGCATGGTACCAATTTCCAGCCATAGCAAGCATATCTCTGTCCAACATAGTTGCAGCCAAAAACCACGGACCATCCAAAATAAACACCTAATGAATCAAAATAAAAACACATAAACCTTGAATATTACTCAATTTATGACTACTATCCCCCAAAACAAAACTTTGTCAACAAATTATACTAACTTATGCAATGGTAAACCATAAAAATAACAAATTAATTTAGATGATTAGCCTTGCAGAAAACCCAAATCGGGAAAGTTTACCTAAATCGTTAACGAAAAAAATCACACTCAGATTGGGTTACTCAAGCGGATATTAATCACTGGATTAAGATCGGGTATCAAACATAAGAGCACACATGAGTTGATTAACGGAACAAAATGGTGAGGAGAAGAATATACATCAGTGAATCGAATAGAGATCAATTTCCCATAGGATCCCATTTAAGATATATAGATATAGATAAAGAACGGTGCAAGATATACCTTTCCTTCAACTTCTCATATGATCACATTCAAGAGTTCCTTGTAGGGGAAGGAGTCTGAAAGAAGCTCTTCACCTAAAATTACAAAACACAATTTGAATTATATATGCAACTCGAGTACAAAAATAATAGTCGAAGACTCGAAGCATTCCTAAAATTACAAATAATATAGTCAAAGCATCTCATAAAAAACATCAAGATTTCAAAGCATTCAAAATTTAAAATCAAACACAATAATGGTTTACTTCAAAATTTAAATTTAAAATAATGATTGACTTGAAAATTTAAAATTTAAAATCTGAAAATCAAATCACTAATATCCAATCCCGTAAATCAAGCAAACTTATTAGGAAAGTCTAACCTTTCAAATTTAAATTCAATTTACAGATTCGAAATTTAAAATGAAACACATTAATGGAAAACTTTCAAATTTAAATTTAAAATAATAATTGACTTCGAAATTGAAAATTTAAAATCAAACACAATAATGGTTTACTTCAAAATTTAAATTTAAAATAATGATTGACTTCAAAATTTAAAATTTAAAAATCAAATCACTAAGGAAACATACCAAAAATATAGGATCATATTCCTCAATCACATTTAACAACGAATGAGAGTTGTTTTTAGGATCCATAACTGCAAAGTAAGTAACCACTATTTTAAAAAATATATAATGGTAATCTATTTATAGAAACAAAGTCTATTTACAGAAACCGAATCATAATTCCGAATACAAAAATCATCTTTAACAACAGTAATCTGTTTATAGAAACAAAAACAACTTTAAAAATGAAATTAAAGGCATCTTTAAAGAATTAACAACTAACTAAATACAAAAGTTATAACTAAATGACTCACGATAAATCATCATCAATAATTTTAAGACATTGACATATGGAAGTTGTTCTCCCCACAATAAGGTTGCAAAATCATACGGTATTTCCTATCAATCGAAACAAAAAAAACATATAAGTTGCAAAACTTATTGTATGCACAAAACTGAAAACTTAAGAAACATACCAAAAATATAGGATCATAGTCCCCAATCAACTTTAATAACGAAGGAGCGTTGTTTTCATGATCCATAACTGCAAAGGAAGTAACCACTATTTTAAAAAAATATAACGCTAATCTATTTATAGAAACAAAGTCTATTTACAGAAACGGAATCATAATTTCGAATACAAAGATCATCTTTAACAACACTAATCTATTTATAGAAACAAAAACAACTTTAAAAAAAAATTAAAGACATCTTTAAAGAATTAACAATTAACTAAATACAAAAATTATAACTAAATACAAAAAATTATAACTCACAAAACAAACCATAAGATCTTCAAAAGATAATCACATAAAATTTCAAATTAACGCCTAAAGACAAAAATAAAAAAGAAAGACTATACATATCAAAAAACAAACTACACCAACAAAACTGAACTAACCTATTTTTGGTCGACGAACAATTCGAAAAATATAGGATCATAGTCCTTAATCAACTTTAACAACGAAGGAGCGTTGTTTTCATGATCCATAACTGCAAAGGAAGTAACCACTGTTTAAAAAAAAATATAACGGTAATCTATTTATAAAAACAAAGTCTATTTACAGAAACCGAATCATAATTTCGAATACAAAAATCATCTTTAACAACACTAATCTATTTATAGAAACATAAATAACTTTAAAAAGAAATTAAAGACATTTTTAAAGAATTAACAACTAACTAAAGAAAAATGTATAAAATTTGTGAATCAAATCAAACCCATAAAGAAAACAAATACTAAAAAAATAGTAATAAAAACTGTAATCTAAGCTTGATTCCGGCCACAAAAAGCAGAGAGCAAGCAAAGCCCTTAACCGTATGCCACACATTTTCTCTTATAAATGGCATTTCATACACATTAATCACATCCAAATATGCACAAAAGAAAAGACCCACTCTCAGAAAGCCCCAAATCAACCCATTAATATCAATAATCCTATAATTCGTCACTGATATACTTCAAATCAAGACCAAAGAAAAAAAAACCCCAAAAAAACCATCAAGATCATGGCTAATTGATACTAAACGATGATAAAGCACTCAAGATCAACTAACACATTAGGTAAACTGGAAGAATCGAAAAATAAGCTTACTAAAAAGGATTAATACTTCATCTAGAGATGGAATCGTACCTGACCTTGATGGAATTTGTGTCATATTAAAAACCTACAAACACAAATTACATCAAAATAGCATATCGGATGATATATAAACAAAGAACGATGGAAAAGAACCATTTATTCTTGCCATACTAACAATCAGACTTTGCAAAACATAACCATATAAAAATAAGGATTCGGTTAGTACCTTGTTGATGAAGCCAATAGATCACCTTTGAAGATTTGTGCTGGAAGACGAAAAAGCCCTAGAAAAGAAACAGATCCAAATCTGAAAAAATTATTCAAAATCAAAAAACAAAGTTATAGAATATACAAATCAGGATCGTACCTTCGATTGTCTGTTCTATAGAATGCAATTCCGTCGTCATCAAGGGTTCACGGCGTAACCCTAGCGCCGACTGTTTCAGTCTCCAACGATAACAAATCAGTGAATCGAGATGATCAGATCTGAAGAAGATACAATAGATTAAACATTACAATAAATAATCATATAAGTACTCATACCTGGCCATTGAGAATGATGAATCGACGAAGAACAATTGAAGGAGAATCGGTATTTTGGGATTTAGGGTTTCAGGAAAGTGAGGATGTAATACGTTGTGTGGTATGAGAGAGAATATATACTATCCGAATTTGAGAGATGGGTGACCCGAATCAAATCCGGATCCCGCCTGTTTTTTCTTCAAATCGTGAATGTAGAAGCCAAAAGGTGATTTCCCGCCTAAACTCAAATGCCACATCAGCCTATATGGCCAAAGACAAATGCCACATAGCCCACATCCATCTCATTTATATATATATATAGATATGTTTCATATGGAATTTAACAACCGGCTCAACTTAATCGGAATTTATAACGGATGCGATTTTTGAATGGTTTCAATGACCGAATTAATGGCCAATCATTATGGATAGAATATAAAGGATGGATTGTCACCGTTTTTTTATTTAATAGCGTATGGATAGGATGTCGCCATGGCCGGCCCATAGGGTGGGCAGGGAGGACCATCGGCCAGGGTCTGATACTTCGAAGAGTAAGTTATTTAATAAAAATCCGATACGTAAATGTAAAAATAAATAAATTAATAGGGTATACTCATACAAACACCAACATTGGCCTGCTTACAAAACTATTTTTATGGTTTAGATTAGTTATTAGCTCATTGCTATTAGATTTAAACCTTTAATGAGACCAATACCCAATTTCGTTGATGCCTAAGGGCACGTTTTTCAAGCTCGAACAGGGTACATGAATTCTCAGAGCTGGCCCTGGATGTCGCTAACCCAGTTAGTAGTTAGTATTAAAATCCTCCCTTGCCTGAATTTGAAACCAAAAAAACCAAAGCTTCCCAATCCTCCCCCCCCCCCCCCCCCCCACACACACACACACACACAACCACTAGACTCATATATCATTGGATTATCACCTCTTCTACCCATCAACCTTGTTAAGCAAACTTTATTACTAATTTATTATTATATCTCTCTTGTATATTAATCAAACAATTAATTAATTCTAGAGTTGAAGACCAACCCTTACATATCTATTGGTGTAAAGAAGAGAGATCTTGCATGATCATCTACACTTGAGAAATAACTATTCCCATCATCATGTTGATAAACAACTTGAGAAGCTCTTGACATGTTGAGGGCAACGGTAATGATCGAAAGGGGAAATATGTTGGGCGTAACTAGTGCCTCATTCAGTTCTTTCCACGATGTTTGTATAAGCTCCAGGATTTGTTTCCTCCCATCTTCTTCACTTTTTATATTCTTCTCTCTCATCAATAGTTGTACGCTTGATGCTATATCACCTCTTTCTTGTTCCTCCTATACATGTGTTAAAAAAAGAGAATTAAATCATTCATTCATATGTTTGGTTATTTATTGGGCTGCCCAATGATTTGTGGGCTTGTCGTGTTAGAAGTTGAGGGTGTATTATGGAACTTTTGAAGGGCTGCAATCTTTATGTGAGATCTCACATAAAGATTTTCGTCACTGTTTTGTCGCTTCTCTTGTGTTTGTATTGTTTATTTGTGTTTTGTGTTGAACAATCATACCATTTGACATCATGATTGTGGTACATAATAATACGTATTACAACCTAGCTATCTGATCTAATAAAATGAGGGATATTTACGATGTGTTCTTACTACTAGAAAACTGAGGATTTGCGTTGGTGACAAATCTAGCGACCGAGTTGCTACTGTTTTTGCAACAAATGTCAATAAGGTCCAAAAAAGGGGGGCAAACTTTGAAACCATATCAGTTGTAAAAAATAAACATGTGACAAAGAAATAAAAACTTAAAACTTCCATCTCAAATTGGTTGTAAAAAAATAATCATATATATGTTTCAGAAAATGAAATAAAAAGGTCTTAAAATGGGTTTACTCTTTTGCGACCGTGCATTTCGTCGCAAATCATTCACATAAGACCACTCTTTGCGACCGAAATAAATAACCAGTTTTCTAGTAGTGGACCAGGGAAGTGATCACAGTCTATGCACATTGACAAGAATTTTATTAATTAGTGAGTACCTTGGAAGTGCCCAAATCGTCCCAAAGGCGAAGAATTTTTCCGGCATGAGTAAAGAAAGGAGGGTATGAATGAAGAAGAGAACTCATATTTTTGGGTGTAACCCCTTCACCCATGAGAAAGAATAGATGCACGAGTGCCATGTATGTTCCTGCTGTTGTAATCCCATTGTCTATGTAATCTTTAAGATTTGGTTCATATCCTCTTTTTACCCATTCTGCTTCCACCATGAATGCTTGGATCGTGTCAATCCACTAGTAGTATAATAGAGCTAATTAATTAGTGGTGGTTAATTTAATACCTTTAAAAAGATTATTAAGAGTATGTTAATCAAAATTTAGAGTTAACTTCCGTTTTGCTCCCTGTGGTTTGGTCACTTTAACCGTTTTGACCCAATCATTTAAAAACAGTCATTTTCCTCCTTGTTTTTTCGATCTTGTCGTCAGTTTGCTCCCCGGCTCTAACTCCATCCATATTTTATGTTAATTGGAAGGGTATTTTGGTAATTTCAAGTATAACATAAGGGTACTTGGATCTTGTATGTTAACTTGAAATTACAAAAATACCCTTTCAATTAACATACAATATGGATGGAGTTAGAGCCAGGGAGCAAACTGGTGACAAGATCGAAACATTAAGGAGGAAAATCGCCGTTTTTAAATGATTGGGGCAAAACCGTTAAAATGACCAAACCACAGGGAGCAAAACGGAAGTTAACTCTAAAATTTACTTACCGCTTTTCTTAGGTATGGAAGAACACTCAAGCCGTGATTTTTATGGACCACTTGACAAATTTCATTAGTAGTATTATACAATGCCATGTAACAAATCTTCATGTATTCCGGTAGTTGTTCCATTTCATCCACATCCCATCTAACATACAGCAATCCAATAATAATGTCACATTAATTAATGTCGATTATGATTAACATTTAAGTGCAGGAAAATGGTCGTTCGTACCTTTGGATTGCTTTTGTGAATAGTATAAGATCATCATATGTGCCATAGGTATCAAATACATCATCAATGACCAGCAAAATTGATATGGTTTTAGCCAGCTCAATTCGGATCGTGGAGTATTTTGGCTCCGGTAAGAGTCCCACGCTCCAAAGAAAACACTCAATAGGGCGATCTCGGGCAAAAGTTAGCTTACTTGCTAGACCCAAATCTCTCCACCACCTGGCCGACGGCATCACAAGTTAAAATTATTTATTTAATGCATCATCATTATGAAATTTTTACAAGTATCATCATCATCATACTCAGTAAATCCCACTATTAGCAAAGCTAACGTAAGGTCTGAGGAGGGTAAGATTTAGACAACCTTACCTCTACCCTATAGGAATAGAGAGGCTGCTTCCAGTGAGACCCCCGGCTCGAAATTTTTACAAGTATGTATGTATTAGTTTCACCTGCTAAGCTCAGCTAGCTCCATTTGATGGAGTGATTGGACTTGATTGTATTCCAACTTTGCAAGTTGTAGGAAAACTGGGGTGTGATCAATATCTTTGCCATATTCTTCAATGTACCTTCTTGCTTCTAATCTAGCCATCCTCAAGTGCCTTGGAATCTCAAAACTCTCAAGAATTTGTCGCGAAACTGATTTCTTGAGGTGTGTTGTCGTAAATTCCTTAGCCTGTGATAAAATATCTTCCCCGTTCGCTCCTAAGTACGAAGCTTCATATAAACTCAGTAATCCCTCTGTATCTTCAACTAGTGACTCCCCAAATTTACCATTCGCATCCATAAATGCTCCAAAAACATCTATGTCGCAACCATAAGTTGTTTAGTCTTAGCATATAAACAATTTAGAAGAGGGGACAAAACTTCATGCTTCTTCTTAAATATGGCACAATGACTGTTAAGTCAAGTGGCAGCTGGCGGTATGGTTTTCCGGGGGAACGCGCAAAAAAGCCAACATTTGAAGCCAGCGTGGGCCTGGTTAAGACAACATAGGCTGGCCAAAGTGGGGCAATACGAGGCTCTCTGATATAGAGAGTGTGGTAATCTTATACATGAAGTTCACCGTTCAAAAAAAGAATAATTTCAGTGAAAGTTTCCAAATTTACAACACTTTTGGTCAGTCATTTAATTTGTTTTGATATTTTTTGATAAAGATATTTGGTAATGGATTTCTTAAAAGCTGAAAAGTGTATAGTAATATTCCATAGTGGTCACTAATATGTTACTGGTCTTTAAACATGTTTCTGGACATTAATTTCATTGTGTCAAACATGCTATATAAAATTGGAAAAAAAAATATGTTAAATCCAAACTAGAAATTAGATAAATTTCTGGACTAATACCAGGATTAGGATGAAGATTGTTGTGTCGAAGAATGCGAAATCGAAGTGCCACCGTATATAAATCATCATCAGGTTGACCATGAGCTAATGTTTCTAATATTATCTTGATATCTTGTTCAAATATGTACCCTAATCCCAATCTCTGAATCATGTCTACTAGCTTCAACTTCAACGTCGGGTTTGAAGCTGTCGTTAAAGCTCTTCGCGTATTTTCCTTTAGCTTATAGATTCGCTTTCTAACATCTCCTTCAGAAGAAATTACCTAACAGTTATCTCAAAAACAATGTCAATACACTTTTACTATTCCAAGTTATTTGCCACAAGTTAAAGTTGATTTATATAGCAAAACATGCCCACTACAATAAAAAACCCTTATAGGGGCGACACCTTTAGAGAGGACATAAGTCGTCTCTATAGATTACCCTACAGAGACGACATGTTTTAAGTCGTCTCTATAGATTACCCTATAGAGACGACAAGTTGTTTCTAGAGAGGTTTCGTGCTTTTTGAGTTAGGTTACCCTATAGAGACGACATGTCCTCTCTATAGGGTGAAAGTATTTTTTTTTTTTTTTTTTTTTTTTTGTATTTTTTATATTCTCTAGTTTAATGAATTAGAAACCCTAAAAAATGTTTCTAGAGACGACATGTCGTCTCTGTAATTTTAAATATTTTTATTGATTATCTTTTGTTAATGATCAATAAATATTGAAAATTAAAAAAAAAGTTTAATTTACAGAGACGACATGTCGTCTCTAAAAAGTTTGACTGGTCAAAATGAATTTTCATTTAGACGGTAAAATTTCCCACCATACGACAAAAAATAGGGAAATAACTTTGTTTTGTTTTTTTTTTTTTTTTTATTCTATAGGGTTTTAAAAAATTAGAATAAACATTTATTTTATTTAGTAAATATTAAGTTTAATTTTTAAATTTTTGCGCAAACTTGTAGGGACGACATGTCGTCTCTACAAGCTCTTCTATAGCAACGACACCTGTAAGGAAACGCTTCATAATTTGTCATTGTATGCCAATAATAGATTTTTCTCAAAAGGCACATGCCAATAATAGATTAATAAATAATCATATAAACAACTTGACAGATCTTTAAATTTGTAGGCCAGAAAATTATAAAGATAATTATAAGGTTATGTTGTTTGACCAAATTAAATTCTAAATCCAAAAGCCTCCACAAAAGGTCAAAGAAGTTATATTGAGGGGTTTGAATAACAGGCCGTCGTAATTTATACACATGTTCAAGTTCAAAGCATTATCATAAGCCATTATCAACCATTAGGACTGGTTGACACGGCGCAACGTGCATGTGTGGTTAAAGTTTTTACGTCGTCTATTTCTCCCATTTGACAGGTTCATCGTAACGCGTGGGTCCTAGATCAATTTAGTTATTCTTTTATATTTTTTACGTTTTGGTTTAATTTTTTCGCATTAACACGCTGCAACTTCAGTATTGGTGGTTGCTGGCAGTAGTGTGGCATTGGTGTTCGCCCCTGCTGCTTAATACTAGTTATACATAAACATTAAAAGAAAATATAGTCATGTCAATTCGATGATAAATTACCTCAAAACAAGTTTCCTTTTTTTTACCATGAGCTCAACTCGGAGATAGTCAAAGTTCATATTTTATCTTTAGTTATATAAATCTTTTTATAATATCACTACATAAAAACAAAAATGTTGGGATCAATACATTTAAAAGTTTCATAAATTGGGTTATATTAAATCTCCAAACAAATTTAAGTTTCTGGTTATATGGAAGTGGTGTAATATCAACCTCTCATACCAACCAATATTGTCTGTTTTGCCTATGAAAAACGCACATATTTGTTTTGATTAACCGAGCAAAATTTCCTAGGAGATCACCCATATTGGATTGCTCCCACTAAGTTATGCTTAAGTATGAAGTCGTTCTCACTCGTATCAAATTAACCCAAAATGTGTTGGTGATAATTGAGATGGGACATGACTTATGGCATTGTACGCCTAAAGTGCACATAACATAATATAACATAGCATAATGTGGATTTGTATAATGTGTCACAGACGCAAACACCCCCGTGTTGAGACTCATTGTCCCGGTGAGGTTTGCCCCACTAATACACTTGATTTGAAGCGAAACATCCTAAACCTTGAACATTTAATTCTTCAAGGATTTCGGGTTCAAATAGAAGGAATCAAGTGTAGTATTGTCCCTATGTTCTATGACAAAGTCATGTAAGTAGATAAAAGAAAATACTGACAAGAGGGAAGCTAACAAAGCATCAGGGTTTGGGTGGGCAGACGTACCCCTTGAAAAGAAATTTTTACAGGCTAAAATCCCGATCGCACATCTTGAAATTTTGGTTGAGCCCCTCGTTCGCACCCCCAGAAAATAATTCATGTGTCCGCCACTGCGAAGCGTTGATGATCATGGTAGACATGCATGCTAAAAGGAGGAGCATGAATGAAATTAAAATCGGTCATGTATTGAACCAGTCAGGCTCAAGGGTGTGCATGCATATTTAAAATCGGTTATGTATTGAACTAGTCAGGCGCACGAGTATGCATGTATGTGCGGTGCTAGAGGTCGTTGTACTTGCTGGATAAAGCTCGAATGTGAGCTCTAATAAGCATAACTTGCGGTTTGAGAAGCCGAGTTAAAAACCAATACATCTTACATGTTACATATGTATCGGTTTTTTGTACCCAAATTCAATAAACCTTAAAAAACCAGATAAAATGTGCTGCTGCAGCCCTCGTTTCGCAAGAATCACACGATATGAGCTCCAGTAACACCTATGACTGAAAAAGTCCTAAGAGGCCGCAAAAATATAGTGTTAACGTTCAAAATCGAGCCTGCAGTACAACTTAAACAAAACATGCAGCTCACATTAACTACATTTGAATGGTACATGTTTACAACAACATCTGGCTACCCTTATGATACAAAATTAGGGAAGAGATTACATAAATTAGCTACCCAAAATGGCAAAATACACCACTGAAACACGGTCTCTTTAGACATCGGTTCAGAGAAACTGGATCCACGTGAAGACTATCATGAGTAGAAAATAATAAGGATTCGGGAGTGAAAACTCTCTTCGCCCTGACGAAGTTGCATTTGCACCTGTAGTTACGTTGTTTGCAGCGGTTTTGTTACTCCTGTGACAAGTTTGCAGCCAAGTTTTAGCTAAACATACGTAAATTGTTACAGTACGAGTGTTCACTAACCAAACCTCACAAACCAAAGCAAGTCGGCTGCTTTGGCTAGTTTGACGCTTATGTGGTTTGGTTCACAGTTCGATTTTGGTGGTTTCGCAGCTTTACCAGTTAGAACGGTTTGGAACTTGGAACCGATCATGCAAACAAAACTGCCCGTTTATCCTTCTTTTTGTTTGTTTTTATTTTATTCATTTTTTGGAAATATGACATAAGGCATTTGTATTATAATTATGAACCATCTTTTATTATATTAAATTTTTAATGTAGACAATTTGTCAAAGCAGCAAAACCGGACCGTGAACACCCCTAAATAGTTTATCGCACCAAGATGTAACGAACTTTCACCAAACTTTAATCGGGAACATACCCCGCCACATTAAATTGTAACAAAGTTTTTCTTTGTTACATCAAATAGTAAAAGTGAAAGTTAGTTACATTTTGGTGCAATAAAACTATTACTATAAAAAATAGATGTTTTTTTACAGGGTTGATGATTTTACGTACCCCGCTGTCATGTACAAGCAATTGTCATAACCTGTCCAAACAAAGATCAAAGTTTAATAACAAAAATATATATAAAAACGACAAACCAAATTATATAACTAGATTCAACATTTGACCTCTATAAGCAAAAAAAAAATAATTAGCTAAAAGGGAAATTAGTCAAACTGATATAATAAATTGGTTAATTCCAAACAAATATGATCATTGTTTTAAAATCGTTTAATCATGATATTAAAATAGATTTTTTAAAAAAATAGTGTAGTTAGGTCAAAATACGTAAACGGGTCAAAATATCCAAATCAACGTAACCCGGGTCAACCAAACCAATTCACAAGTAAACGGGTCAAAATACATACTTGGATTCTTGTTCGTTTTAACTCCAGCTCCTCCAAAGCTACAAGCAATATCAGTAGCCCCATTTTGCTGATAATAACTATTAAACGCATACGAAGCATGCGACACCAAACTATCAGGTTGAAAACACGGCTGACTGGGCTGGATCGGTGAACAATCCACATTCCCGGACCCGCAGGCCCAATCCAGCCCGTTTCTCAAATCTTCTTCTGAAGCATTCTGGCTAGCAATACACCAAGAAGTCCCATTTACCGTAGTCAAATTCCCGCCATTGTTCACATCAACCGTACCTTTCCCGGTAAAATCAACATTATATACGCTCGTTTGATCAGGATAATACAAACCCCAGTTCCGTTCGGAATCCAAACCGGGCTTTCGGTTCTCGTTAAACAACGAGAATATGTATACGTCAAGCTCTTCACCGGGCTTCGCTGGCGTACCGGTGTTGTTGATGACGTGGCGGATGAGATTCGTGTTGTACGTCTGCGCGTTTTCAGGTGTTGCAGCGGTTTCTTTCGGAGAGCCTTTCGAAGGCCAGCCCGTTTCAGTTACCTTAACTTTTATCGTTTTGTAATTTAACCCCGCTAACGCGAAGTAAATCGAATCGATCTGTGCGTCGAACATGTTCATGTAAAGCAAACCTGTGTTCGGGTCGATTACTTCCGACGACGACTCGAAAAGCGCGTAATCTAAAGAAACATTATTCGACGAATCACGATACGCGTAATACGGGTAAACGTTGACCAAAAACGGCGATTGGTTTTCCGCAAGAAAGTCGAGCAACGGTTTTAAAAAACCCGCGTGTTTGCTGTTAAACGAACCGGCCGACGGCGGGTACGAACGGGATAAAACCCCTAACGAATGGGTCGTCGAGACTCTAATCCTACGATGTAAACCAGCTTTTTTAAGCGCGTTATAGACGTTTATCATGGCGGGGACCACCATCGATGAACTGTTATCACGAGCTTCGGTGACTTCGGCTCCGACGGTAATGTAAGTGATTCTGGTGGCGGGATAGTATGGGAGGATGCTGTTTTTGAGCCAGGTGTCGGCGTTTGATTGGAACTGGGAAAAGGGTAAGAGATCGGAGTTTGGGATTCCGATCATGAGTTCGATACCGGTGTTTGCGAACGCTTTGAGGACTTGAATGTTGGAATCGTAAATTCGAACGTAATTTATGTTTTGGTTTTTGATTAAATCTACGGCTTTATCGGGTGTTGGGAGATCGTCTGCGTTTCGACCGTAGCAGATTCCGACTTTGCTTCCATTGCAGGTTCCTTCAAAAAGAAAACATAAATTAAAAGATAATTCGAAACATATAATCAGCTGCATTTTAAGGGTTTGAGAATGTGTTCAGATGCAGTTTGAAGAGTTAGATCAGATAGCCATTCGTTTTACTTAATGGAAAAGTATAATAATTGAATGGCGAATTAAACTCTTATTTCATAACAAAAACAGCCTTAATGGGTCTTTATGTTATTCAAGCAAGATTTCAGACGTTAATATTTGGTTTTCAGCTTTCAGACTTCAACAAATAAGCTTTATGTTATTCAAGCAAATAGTCGGTTTTTTCATACCCATTGTAACAAAACTGAATATATGTTATCTAAGCAAATAATGGGCTGGTTTGGTTTGTCGTTTTCCAAAACCGTACTTAACTGTTCGGCCTTAATATTCATTTATCTGAACACCCCTAAATAAATTTACCTTTCCTTTATCAAAATATAGCATCTTAATACTAGCAAGTTTAAACAGGCTAAAGCATATACCAACACTATCTTCTACAACTTGTTTTAGTATCCAAACACTTATCCTTAAAAAAACCCTAAACTGATTATTGTGAAGTTTAAAGTTATCCAAACAGCCCTTACTCTATACTAATCTAATCAAATCTACATTCTTTATAATAAGGATTATTGGATTTTATCACCTCCAACTATTGGCTATTGGCCGCTGTCACCCCCAACTATCACCTCCAACTATTGGCTATTGGCCGTTGTCACCCCCAACTTAACACTTAGTGTGTTCTGTCACCACGTCGTTAACTGATCACTAACTTTTAATCCTTTTGGGGGTGTCATAGGGATCTTAGGAAGGTTTTAGGGATCTTAGGACACCCCCAAAAGTATAGTAACAAGATCAAAAGTTAGTGATCAGTTAACGACATGGTGACAGAACACACTACGTGTTAAGTTGGGGGTGGCGGGCGTCAAAGTGATAGTTGGAAGTGGCAGCGGCCTATAGCCAATATTTAGGGGTGATAAAATCCAATAACCCTTATAATAAACAGATATAGAAGTGGAAACACTTGATGCATGTTTATATATAACCAAAAAAAAAAGTATCCCATTTATGTGAGCCAATGTTCCAGCATTGAAAAGGGATGTTTGTTTCCAAACACCAAAATGTAAATTAATTCAATAAATCAGCTTAAAACCACAAAAACATGTAAGAGACATTTACACAAACACAAAATGTGCATAAAAGGGATCTTTGTTTCCAAACAACAAAGTGTGCATTAATTCAACAAATCAGCTAAAACCCACACACCAAAATGTGAATTAACCCACCAAATCAGCTTAAAACCACATTCTACAAAACTTAATCAACAAATTAACCACAAAAACCAGTTGAGACATTTACACAAACACCTAATATGCATAAAACAGATCTTTGTTTCCAAACACCAAAACATGAACCAACCCACTAAACCACCTTAACCCCCCACACACCAACACTTAACACACATTCTACAACACTTACCGAACACACCCACCACCAAAACTAGTTCAAACATTTTCACAAACACCTTACATGCATAACAATTAACAAAGAAAACATACCAAACAGCATAAGAACAAGCGAAGCAGCAAGAGTCAACCGAAACCCACTTGACATTTTGCAATCAGCACCCAAAAATCAACCTCCCAAAATCTCTCTCTCTCTAAAACCCACTGTTCATCTGATATTCACTCAAATTACACAAATTTAACCACAAAAAACACGTAAAAACAAGTTGTAACGTCTATATTCTCTCACACACACTGTTTCGAAGCTTTTTGGGGCTCGATAGTGGTGAAAGGACAGAGGAGAGTGTGTGGGTGTCAGCTGCAACGGGACAATTCAGGAGTAAACAGGACAGAGTTGAAAGATTTTTAAAGTTTTCATTTTGCGGATTTGAAATGGGTTTATGAGTTGGATTTGATTTAATGTTTGAATTCCGGTGTTAAACCGATATAAAGAGACAAAGCATGTCTGTTCCCCACGTAATAATAATAATCGAATATGTAATTTATGTGTATGGAATATATTGTTTAATATTGTTATTTTTTTATTTATATGTTGTATGCTAATATAGGTTGTTTCAATTATTTATTTATTTTTTGAACGTTAACTTTCATTAAACACAAGGGGAAGTCCTCAAATCAAGGACAAACACCCAAAAACTATAACATGCACAAGGGGTTAATACACCAATCCTCCCATCGGAGATCTTTGAAATGGGACCTATTCTTTAACCACAAAAACGAAATAGACTTTATACTACCAATCACGCACTTAACCTTTGGCTCCTTGTTAAAAGTCTTGTCGTTTCGAGCTTTCCAAATCATCCAAAGAGCCACCAAGATAATACCATGGACAATCCTCTTCCCCCACTTACCTCCTTGCGCTTGTTTATACAAAAGAAGAAGATCTTTAGTATGAAGAACATAACCTGTATACAGCCCACGCCATTTCCAAATATTGGTCCACACACCAAATGAAAAGCCACAACCAGTGAAGATGTGACCCGAAGTTTCAAGATCGACATCGCAAAGCTTGTATGTAATTTGAATCATCCAGTGTGTTTAATATTTATATATTTTTTTTAAAATTTTAACATTAAATGATTTAAAGAGCAACATCAAAGTTATTTACTTTGTTTTGATAGCATTTAAATTTTAACATTAAATGATTTAAAGAGCAACATCAAAGTTATTTACGTTGTTTTGATAGCATTTAACTCAATTTTCATTGTTTGGTAATTGGTGTCATTTATGAGTGTTACATAATGAATTTTAGACAAATTCAATAGAAGGGGCGATAATATAGGGGTTCAAACGAGCCGAGTGGCTCGCGAGCTACTCGAGATTGGCTCGAGAAAAAGCTCGAAACGAGCTGAGCCATATCGAGCCCGGGCTGAGCTTGATCTTAAAATAAAGCTCGTTTGTTTATCGAGCCCGAGCTCGAGCCTCGCATGTGAAGCTCGTTAGGCTCGTCGAGCCTTAGTGTAAATGAGCCGAGTCGAGCCGAGCTTATTTTAACTTGTTTACAAGCCGACCTCAAACCTAAAAATAAGCTTATTGAGTAAACGAGCCCGAGCTTCACTTATCGAGCTCGCGAGCCTAAAATGTCTATTATTTATACTATTTTTATTTAATATATTAACTAATAGATAATAAACGAGCCGAGCCTGAACCGAGCTTTGAGAAAATACCAACGAGCCGAGCTCGAGCTTTGAAAACAAAGCTCGAATCGAGCCGAGCTCTCATAAGTTAATCGAGCTCGAGCTCGGGCTCGGCTCGGCTCGTTTGCACCCCTAGGCGATATCAATACTTACTCTTTAAATTAATCGAACACCAACCCTCATGAGTAATCATGTAATTGTGCACTTGTTCGGGTTTTACAGCTACTTGCTGGCCCCTGCTGTATATTTATCTATAGTTTTCCGTTCCAAAAAAAAACCAACCCTCATACGGGGAATGTAACAAGGCGCTTTTAGCTATGTTGGCATATGAGGGTGAAAATAGTGTATTCTTCGAATCTTTTAATCTTCCCTAACTATCAATCACATATGAACTGTTTGTTATTATTACATAACTAGTATTAAGCAACCCCCACGTTGCGGCGGGGGCGAGCATTAATGTCACATTACTATCAGCGACCACCGACACTGAAGTTGCGGTGTTAATGCGAAGAAATTAAATCGAAACGTAAAACATAGAATAAAATAACTAAGTTGATCTAGGACTTGAGCGTTACGATGAACCCGCGTCTATTTTTTCCCATTTGACAGGTTCATCGTAATCTATTATCTATATATAATATAGATCATTACCACTATACAAACCATAATGCAAACATTACAGCAACCATTGCATCAATATGTTGCAAATTATATTTATACAAGATTTTGACTAAATTAATTAGATTATTATAAATAATAATAATTTACAAATAAAACAACACAACTTTGATTGGATCAAACCGATTGAATATGGTAAGATAATTAAACCATTATTTGATTAGGGTACAACCATTTAAGCACAATTTACAACCGTACATGCATAAAAAACAGATTGAATTTGGTAAGGTAATGAAACCATTATTTGATTAAGGTACAATCACTTAAGCACAACTTACAACCAATATTTGATTAAGGTACAAACATTTAAGTACAACTTACAACTAAACATGTATACATTATTAAGATACAACCACTTATGCACAACTTACAACCAATATATTTGATTAATGTACAAACATTTAAGCACAACTTGTAACTAAACATGTTTCAAACTAATAGTATATAAATAGTATATAAATTATAATCAATCATGAACATGTTTGTCATTATTATATAATTATATACAATAATTGAATATGGTATGTATTATTATAAAAGTTTGAATGTTTTAAAATTTTATTTTTTAATTTATATTTGTTACAATGATTTATTTAAGTGGTTAAAATGGTATTTTTTTTTAATTTAAGTGGTTATATTTGTGCCGGATCCGGCTTGTCGCTTGTGTGGGGATTTCGTGGAAACCGTGGAACACTTATTCACTGCTTGTCAATTTTCTCAAACGGTGTGGTCCGTTTTAGCTCAGTTGTGGAGAGCTCCTTCTTTTTTTGCTTTCCATGTGTTCGGTATTCCTCATATTCACAAGTCGCTAGGTGGATCTTTTGGCCTGCAAAAAAGCTGCTCAAGCTATTCCTTATACCGCGATGTGGGACATTTGGCGCGCAAGAAATGCAGTCGTTTTCGACAACAAAGTGCCCTCTGTTTTGAAGGTTGTGGATGAAACAAAGACCTTAAGTTTTCTTTGGGTAAAGAATAGGTCGCGTCGAACGGGTCTTTCGTGGGAGGACTGGAAATGTTTTAGTATAGGTTGCCTATATTAAGGGGTTCCCCTCCTGTTCTTTTGTTTTTTTTTTCGTGTTTGGGTTGTTTATGCTAGCGCCTTGCTAGTCGACGTCTTTTCCCTAATGAAGTTTTGGTTTTGTTGATCTTTCAAAAGAATTGAATGTAATTTGAGTTAAACAATTCATGTGTTTCATATTTTACTTTTTATTTTCAATATGAAAATATGTAGAGATCAACATCAAAGTTATTGCCTTGTTTTCATAGCATTTAAATCTATTGTTAGACCATGCGTAGTCGTTGGAGTGAATAATGTCCCACCCTAGGGCGTTTTGCGCCATGTGGCAGCCCAGTCAGCAATGGGGCATTATTGGGCGTTTTTACAAAATGGGTGTAGTGGGGATTGGGGCATTATGTTAAATGAGATGTAAAATAATTAAATAAAACAAAAACCCTCAAAAAAATCTTATTGGATAACAAAAAGGGAGATGAAAGGTGATTGGACAAGGAGAAGGGGGCAAGGCGTGTTTCAAAAAACGCCAAGGGGGCTTTTTTCGCGAATAATGCCCAATAACGCCGGGGTGTAATGGTTTGGGGGCGTTTTTCGGCGTTATTTTTTAAATTAAAAAAAAAAACGCCCCACTACGGGGGGTCTTATTGTTGGTCAAACACGTCATTTATGAGCATTACATGAGACACCATAAAATTTTAATACAAGGTTGGTGATATCAGTTTAATACAAGCTTGGTGACATGAGTACACAACCTTCAAGTTGACCCAAGATAGGGCTGTTTAAAAAACTCACGGTTTGCAACTCGGTTCGGTTTGGCTCAGCTCAGCTCGTTGGTTAGTGATATGGATCACCCATGTTTAAAAATTGCAACTACTAAGACCAACTCTGTAATTATTGAACTCTTGGGACCAAGTCTGCAAAAATGACAAACCACATGAACCGACCAAACATTTAACTCTAATCTTGATGTGGGAAATATAGTTTTGATGATGCACATTACTCTCATTCATAAATGTTGTTGAATTTAAGGCTTGTGGATGTCGTCCTAAAGGCCGAATCCACATCACCCTCTGGCATCTCGTCCCACATGGGCGAGATGGGGTTCCCTCATGTAGGGGTGCAAACGAGCCGAGCGGCTCGCAAGCTACTCGAGATTGGCTAGAGAAAAAGCTCGAAACGAGTCGAGCTTTATCGAGCCTGAGCCGAGCTTGAGCCTAAAAACCAAGCTCGTTTGTTTATCGAGCCCGAGCTCGAGCCTCACATGTGAAGCTCGTTATGTAACTCCCCGTGTTACGAAAGTCAAAGTCAAGATTAAAGTCCAAGGAAGAAAGGATTGCTAATTGCGATCTGTCATTCCTTGCTTAATTATTGATTTTACTTCTTTGACTGTAATCGAATCTTTGTTTTATTCGCTTTAGTTGTATTATGTGGAGTATCTGTGAATAGTCGAGGTTTAATCGATGTTATCGCATGTTTTATCGCTTTATCGCTTATCGCATCGCAATCGCTTTCGCAACTCGATTTATGCATTCTGGATATTGTTTTACGTGTGTGTGCTATTTATGTGTTACTTGTGCATGTTTACTTTGTGTTTGTGGTGATTAATCGAAACGCAAACGCAACTCTATCGTAACGCAATCGAATCGCAAACGCTAAACGCAAGATAATTATAGTGATTGTATGTTAGATATAGTAGTTAGGTTAGTTGTGTAGCTAATGGGTAAAACTATTGAGTCGCTCGCTCGAAACACATCGCAACGCTCAACACGCGAATCAAAACGACAAAACTCAACACGTCGGACACTTGGATCGAATGGCCAACCGATCGAGTGGTCATCCGATCGGATTCCCATCCGATCAGATTGCCATCCGATCGGAGCGCCATCCGATCGGTGACCAATCCGACCCTGTGCACTTTCCTCTTTTGGAAACCCTATAAATACCCCCCTGTCGCATCATTTGTGATGGGACAGCTCTCTCACTCGGTCAGCTCGCTCAAGCACTCATTTCTCTCGATTTCTCGCGATTCTTGTAAGTTTTCAACTTAAATCTTGTACTTTTATGATCTATACACACTTCTTCATCTTTTTCACCTTTGAATCTAAACTTTTAACCGTGAAATCAACGGATTTAAGGTGTTCTAGGATGATGTCATCATGGAGTTCTTATGAACTTCAAGTTTTGGCTTCGTTCCACCAAGAACAACTTAGATCTGAACGATTTCCACATGAATAAACAAGGATCTTGCATAGATCTGAACATTTTCAAGATTGAAAGGATTAAAAGATGGTTTTTCAACTCTTTTACACTCAATGCACTCAAAACAGATAGAATCTAAGCTTGTTCTGATCTTCTACTCTCTCTTAGTGATGTGTTGGTTCAAGATCTGAATTATATCCAAGAGATAATGATTTCGAGTTAAACATGAACAACCGTCACGAGCCGTTAACTGGTCGGACCAGGGTGATTCCTGCTCGATCGGGTAACTCGGGACTGATGAGGGTTCTGTTTTCTAATGCGTTGTCATAACCGTCTCGATTAAACCGCGAAACTTAGCAAAAACCAAGTTAGCAACACGATCAGATCGCGGGTCAGATTGCACTTGGGGTTCAACCTTTAACAATTTTCAGCATGTTCAGTTCTAACGGATTGCCACCCGATCGGTAGACCATCTGATTGGATGATAATCCTGTTGTTAACTTGTTCTCTGAGAAATACCTCGCCGAACGGATCGCCATCCTATTGAACTGTTGTCCGATCGAACGACCTGAAAGGTAGAGATACTTCTCTGTTTTCAAAATGCTACAACGAAAACTTCAAAAGACAAGCCATCATACACAAACACATCCTTACCAAACAAGGTGTCAATCCGACCGAATGGCCATCCGATTGGATGACCATCCGAACGGATTGACATTCGATCGAATGACCATCCGATCGGATTGCCATCCGATCGGATTACCGTTTGACACTTGGTTCCTTTGCACCGTTTTTCCCTTATGCTATCGTTAACTGTTCAGGCTAATCTCTCTCAGCGCTCCCTTCAATCCAAGAGAGTGTTTACTTATTAAGAACGATATGTGAGTATACTCGATCCCTTTTTGCCTTATGCACTTTTGGGTGTTACATACGTTACTTATTCTAAATCACAATCGACACACAACATAAACACTATTTATACGCTAACCGTTATTGCATGCTACGTGTTATTCGATGAATGCTTGTATGTTATGTTAACACAGTAATTGTTGCCTGACACCTTAGCAACGATAGTACTATAGTTTGGACTCAGCACCTGTCGTGGACAGGGGTTGTTAAGGGCTTTACTTCACGTGTCCCAGTGGGGATATGTGTTGCGCATTCTACAACTCGCAGTCACGACTGTGCATATTTCTCTGTCGATAACCTACTAGCCTTCACATTATACATGTTACATGCTGGTTATGCGTAAACGATTTCGAACTCTATTATGCTATTAAACTTGTATGCTCACCTTTACACTATGTGTATTGACCTGTATTTTAACGTATGTGGCAGGTGTTTGAGATGCTAGGATGTTGCTTGCTTTTCATGGAATCAAGTAGGATTGAGAGTCTAGAAACAAAGACAATTTACTTTATTTTAATCTGAGTTGTCGGAACAATGTTTGTTTTGAGAATGTCGATGTCTGTAATAATTGAATTGCTTGGTAGGTTATGGTATGGGACATAATATTAACTATATCCGGTAATTTAGTCGTTATGGAATTTCTCCTGACAAATCTGTTTCGCTCAGTGCCGCGCCCCGATGTTTCCGCCATCGGTTGGGGTGTGACAGATTGGTATCAGAGCCATAACTATAGGGAATTAGGCAAGACTCGACCTAGTCCGGGTTGATGTCTTAGAAACGACCTAGTCTATAGTCTAAGTACCGATAGACCGACTTGTGCAATGCCCTGTAGGGTTTTGTACGAGCTTACTTGCTATTCTCGCTCGCACTCTGTTGGTGCATGCGTCTGTCGACTTCGTCTTGTATCGAGTCTTACATTACAATTGTTAGATCAGGGTGCGTTATATGAGAAATAGGGTAGGTTTTATGAGTATTTGATGTAATTTCGTTTGAATATGACATGTGACACCTTCAAACGAAATTAACATGTGTAATTTCGTTTGAAGTGACACATGCCACTTTCAAACGAAATAGCATCCCCTATATATACCCTTGATGAGAAATCATTTGTAACCTTCTTGATTCCAACGCCGAGGTACTGTCAAAGTGTCTCCGTGCTGTAAATCATTTCAAGATCAATAAACTAGACAGTTATTAGTGAATACAAGCTAAACAAAGACAGAATCAATGAATTCCACCTCTGATTCTGTCTGAGCACTCTTCTGATCGACTCATTAGGTCGTTACACGATCCTACATGTGGTATCAGAGCTCAGGAGGAAGGGTTCTTACCGTTTAGCTCGTTTTCGCTGGAAAATTCTGATTTCTACATCTTCTTTTCAAAATTAATCAAGTTTTCACGGTTAAAAACGGCTGATTTTCACATATAACGTGCGAAACATAGTTTTAACAAACCCTTGAAAGTTTCAGAACTAAAATCGGCCTAGAACTTGATCAATTTTGCCAAAATTTGGACCGAAATGATGACATCACCCTGATTTCGTTTGAAATAGCTTGATGATTTCGTTTGAAAGTGCACCTTTTGACTGATTTCGTTTGAATTTGGAATTTCATTTGAGAAAGCTGGTTAATCTCGCTTGAAACAGTTATCTCATTTGAGGATTTCTTTTGAAAGGTGCAATCTCGTTTGAAATCGTGATCTCGTTTGAAAGGTCATACAAGTTCAGCAATTTCGTTTGAAATAGTGGGTGTTTCAAACGAAATTAGGTAGATTGATTGAACATGATATTTCGTTTGAGGGTGTTTGAATATGTCATGATTTCACGTGAAACATATCATCGAACCAACTGAATACAGACTGAACGGCCCAATCACAGTTCAATTAAAATCCAAAATCAATACATTTGCATGTGAATTAAAGTCATCGACTTTAATTGTGTTGTCGGTTCATTAAAATCAAAGAAAAGTGTGCATGTGATTCTTTAATCGATAAAAGGAAGGTCCAATAGAATTAAAGTTTGTCTGGCCACTATTTGCAAAGATCAAGAGTTTGCATATGAATATATCAGATTTGTTGGCCATTTGAGTTGAGAATTGCATGTGGTGATAATTGACAACCCAATACAATATATCGGCCCAATCACATTTAATATTACATCAGCTTTTGTCGGCCTCATATATCATGATTTAAAACAATCAGATCCGCTAACATTTGACCCAATCAAAATAAACTTCAATCTGTCCACTTAACAATCGGCCAAATGAGAATTGTGTTATGATATTTGTTGATTGTGGGCCATATAATTTGCTATTGCATGTGATTTTGATTTCATCGAGAAGTATCAGCCCACTAATTGATCGGCCCAATCAGACTTTTAAGTGATTGGTATTTTGTTTGAAAGGGGATCTAGTTTGAATTTGATATTTCATTTTAAGTGATTGTCTTGATAAACGTGTTTCTGAATCATGGATATAAATTTCTTTAATATGGATAGTAAAACACTTTTATTAATAAAAGAGTTAAACTTGTTTTCAAATTGTCCAGGTGAAAGTACAAAGAGTATCATTGAGAGATATAGCCATCTTGTTCGTTAAATGTCTGATATGGGTTTAACCAAAAATCCAAATGAATGGGTTGAGAAATTAGCAAATGATTTACCTCAAAAGGAATGGGACACATATCTTTTGAGTTTAAAAAGAACAGGAGAATACTATGGATTGTCTATTTCTCAATTCATTGAGAAGCTTGAAGAACAAATGGAGAACAATGCTATGAATAAGAAGAGTCAAGATGGAAAATCAATATTAAAAAGGAGCAAGAATAAAGGTGTCCAAGTGGGAGAGGAACAGACTGAAGAGATTTCAGCTTTGAAAGATGAGAAGAAAAATGATGAGAAACAGATTCTGGAGATGCGCGTAATTTGTGAAAATCTGAAATCTGAAAATGTCAAACTCTTGAGGGATTTAGAGAGTTTGACATTAGAAAACAAAGATTTTAAAAAATCAGAAAAAGATTTTGAAAACAAAATAAAAATGTTTGAAAATGAAAAAGTAAAAAACTGAAAAAGAATTTCAAAGCCAAATAAAGATTCTGGAAGATGAGAAAGCTATTTTTGGTAAAAATAATATTGATAAGCAAATTGATGGTTAGACCAAACGCACTCTCTGAAACCCTTAAGGACATGCTTAGAGCATGTGTTATCGACTATGGAAAACGAGTGACACTTCACTTTTTGTAGAAATCTCTTCCAGCAACAGCTACCACACTAGCAATCAGGCAACACCATTTGGGGCATTGCACGGACGCAAATGCCTGACACCTCGGTGTTGGGCGGAAGTTGGTGGAAGCCAAATTACCGGCCCAAGACTTGTACTTGACACAACAGATAAGATTTCCCAGATCAGACAACGCATGGCGGCAACTCGTGACCGTCATAAAAGCTACGCAGAATTCCTAGTCGGAGACTGGGTTCTACTTAAAGTTTCACCCTGGAAGGGTGTGGTACGTTTTGGCAAACAGGGCAAGCTTAATCCGCGATCCGTTGGACCATTCGAAGTTACCGAAAGGACCGGTAAGGAACACGTGATCAACAACCGTCCTTCTCTATCATTGGTTCTTGATGTGCCATTCATACTGACGTAACACCTCTTATCGGCAAAACGACGTTCTTTATCCTAATCGCCCGCGGCTTATGTACGACCAGCTACCTCATCGACACCAGGTAAATCCTTATTGCCGACCACCAAGCCTTTTATGTTTTGTCTCAAATTGAAGGCACCAACGTTGACTACCCTTCAAACATTACCTCGCTACTCGTGTTATGAATTCCCTGATTCTTATCCTACTCTATTCTGCATAAATCTCCGTTTGGACGAAATACTTCCTACGAATGTTACTCGTTGGGGGCAACGAGCCAAGGATACCCCGGGGGTAACGGGTATCGCAAGTACTGTTCTTCGAACTCGATTCGATCAACACCTAGTCACGACACTCGAATTTATTCCATCCTGTAAATATTCGACACTTGTTTCTTTCGGCGACGCCCGAGCCTATTCTGAAAATCAGCGGGGAATCCAAACGACTCCTACGCTTTACCTTGGAACTTCTACGACGCAATACCGCCTTGCGCTAAGTTTTCAGTACACGACTTTTAACGCCACAAAGCCCACAATTCTCGACCGTATACGCAACCTCTCACGATTTGAACTCAAAAGGGGCATCACCTAGCATTCGAGAGATCCTCAAACGATCCGCAACTCCAGCAACTGGAAGATAATCTACGAGGTGCTACTATCTTACTATATCCTGTCCAAGGCATTGATGAAATATCTGCTAGTAACGGCACGCGACCAAAGAAACCGACAAGTTTCCGAACTTGCAACCATCTACTTGATAGAAGTAGATACTAGGCACGAGATGCCAACTTCTCTTTTACCTGATCGTAACCCACGTTTTGCATCCGATTCGTCACTAGCTCCGAACAAGGACCTTTGGCTCACAGTTAGGCATGAGCACCGTTTTTCACCCGCAAACTGATGGTTAGACCAAACGCACTCTCTGAAACCCTTAAGGACATGCTTAGAGCATGTGTTATCGACTATGGAAAACGAGTGACACTTCACTTTTTGTAGAAATCTCTTCCAGCAACAGCTACCACACTAGCAATCAGGCAACACCATTTGGGGCATTGTACGGACGCAAATGCCTGACACCTCGGTGTTGGGCGGAAGTTGGCGGAAGCCAAATTACCGGCCCAAGACTTGTACTTAACACAACGGATAAGATTTCCCAGATCAGACAACGCATGGCGGCAACTCGTGACCGTCATAAAAGCTACGCAGAATTCCTAGTCGGAGACTGGGTTCTACTTAAAGTTTCACCCTGGAAGGGTGTGGTACGTTTTGGCAAACAGGGCAAGCTTAATCCGCGATCCGTTGGACCATTCGAAGTTACCGAAAGGACCGGTAAGGAACACATGATCAACAACAAACTACGCTTCATTGAGGAACCGGTTGAGATCAGGGAATCAAGAAATCAAAACCCTCGAGCGTGGTATAATGCCAACAGATCGAGTTCGTTGGATCTCGCGCCGTGGCCCAGAGCTTACCTGGGAACGGGAAAACCAGATGATGCGCATGTATCCCCAGTTATTTGCAAACTATACTTCCAGCACTGAGGCTACAACTGAATTTCGGTAAGAAATCTCAGGCCAACAAGGGGATGAAGTGACGCCCCACGAAAACGTTTAAACACACTAGCTTGTCAGTGGCTGCGTGCTAAATTTCGGGACGAAATTTCTTGAACTTGGGGATAATGTGACACTTCGAGTCTTCCTGCGCGTTTCTTGGGCGTTATAATTAAATTTGTGAAGTTCTATACTATGTGAAATACGTGCGAACTCTGTGGATCTTGTGCTACATAATTTTTCGTGCTATGTGACTGTTCGTGCTATGTGGCTTACATGTTCGTTCTGTGGACTTTCATGAAACTGCTTGTATCTACGCATAGTAATGGAAATCTAAGCATACATTTAGAGTGAATCGCATGACTTTTTCTTAAATTTCGAGGACGAAATTCCTGTAACATGGGGAGAATGTGACAACCCGTACTCTCGTTGTCGAGATAATGGCATTTTAGTAATATGCACACTTATTTTTATTATTATTATTATTATTCTTATTATTATCATGTATTTTACAAAATAATAATCCGCGATGAGAGAGTTATTCGGGTATTTATTTTATTTACGGCTATCCTATTAATAAACCGGGCCAATTTGCTTAAGCGAGACACACAATTTAACGAGTCCACACACTTGGGCTAGGCCCAACCCCACTCCCTAAACCTAAACCCTACCCTATAAATATGAACTTAAACCCCACCCCCTTATTTTTGATAGAAACCATACAGACCCCAATTACAGCCGCACAAGTTATCCCTGTGCTCTCTCCCTCTCGAGCTTCAGACACAGGCGACCGGAGATGCCGACCGGCAGCCGGCGATTGTCTGTCCGCAGCCAAACACCCACACCCCTCGTCTCTCTCTCTCTCCCTCTTTGATTTGGTTTACCGACGAGCTAACAACACCAGCCGCACCCACCTACTTTATCCCTCTTTTCTCCGACAACCGAAACGATTCTGACCGATAACCAGCGTGATTCTTCTCCGACGACTACCGCTGATGATGATGATGTTCACGACTGATTCAGAAGAGAGATGTTTCCGGTGACGAATGAAGAGCTGGTCTGTAGCGGCGGCGGCGCCCTGACAGCGGCGGTGGTTCTGAGTCTCCGACGAATCTCACCGCTCAGACTTGAGCTGACGATGATGTTGGCTCGGGTTATGTTCGATTCGAGTCCTGGTTCGGGAAAGGAAGCAGGGCAGCAGCCTCGGGTTTCATTTCGGGTCATGATACAAGACGAATCGGTGACACACACACACACACTCGATTCCATGGTTTCTTCGGTCAGTAGAACGCCATCCCTGAACATCTGTGTTTTAAACTCTTGATAAATGGCTTTGTATTAAGTTGGTGTTTTCATCTGATACTTGTTTGGATATGTGTGCTGTGGTAACTTAATCATCATGTATGTAAACTAATTGGGGTAAAAGGATGACATATCTTGGGTTTATTGTCATAGAAATTAGAGTGTTGTTTGATAATAGTTGTTAACTAGTAAATCATAAGCTTGTGTTAAAGTATTTTGTATATGCTTGTTAACAGTTTGATTTTATGATGATAAGGTTGTTTTAGAATATGTAACAGGCTGTTTGTTTAGTACCTGCATGTTTAGGGATGATCTACTTATTTGATTGGTGTTTGTTTGGAATATGCATAAGTGGTTCATTAAAACAGTTAGTCTAGACTTGCTTGGAAACATGTTATTGTTGAAATATTGAACATAGGCTGTCTTGATTTGAGGTTTCAAATTACAAAATGAAAATGTGTTTTTGTGTGGATAATTTCGAAGATTTTTTTTGATACATATGTAGTTACTAGCTGATTTGTGGAATTTGACATGTATGTTAAATGACTTGCTGAAAATGAGAATTTAAAGATCTAAGTTTTCCCACATGTCTGATCCTCGTAATAATGATAGGATGTTTATAATCAGATCTTGTTGATTTATTTGATATGGTAATATGGTATACACTTAGCTACAAGTTTAAAATGGGATTATAAGAGTTTGTTATGTGTATATGAAGCTGCTTATTTGTTGTAGCATGAGTTATTTGGTAGTGTATCAACTGTTGATGGTGTGTATTGTCATTGTGAATGATTGATTAAAAATCTGCTAGTGATTAGAATGATGATGGTAGGGTGTAATCTTGCATTCGTTTTAGATCTAAGCATAAGTGTGATGATACTGCCTTTGAGTTTCTCATATGTTGTACATTGATTGCTAGAAAGGAAATTGAAGATCTTGAAATATTTGAAATTGTTGTGTTTGATCTATTTTGGTAAACGTACGGAGTGCAAAATATGTTGGTGAAGTATGATTGGATAGTACTGTTTGGATAAGGATTCTAGAAACAACTGCATAAGTTTACGAGTCGAGACCCTATGGTTGCGACTCGAGACCATCGATTGACAATTCGAAACCAGACATCATGCTCCAGGAGTCGAGACCAGCTTAGTTACGACTCGAGATCTCCTGATCTCGACTCGAGACCTCTAAGGTTGCGACTCAGTCATGCACAACTCGAGACCATCTGCTTTTGACTCAAGAACTCGTGGTTGCGACTCGAGACCTCTTGTTCTCGAGTCGAGACCGCCCGGTTTCGATTGGACCGCTTTGCTTAGTTAATGGGCCGCATCAACGGGTGTTATGGACTGTGTACTATGTTGTTGTTTAACTGTTGTTGTTTAATCATTGCTGATTAATTGTTCTTGCGTTAGGATATGCCCAATAACATATAAGCTGGTATGATACGTGTTATTGTTACCACTACTGTACCATTATGCTAAATGTGTGAATTATGAGAAATGTGGATTTACATGCTACGTGTTAGATACGTGTAATTTATACGTGGCGTTACTTGCACACGAACCTAATGAATATTAATAACCATAATAGGGTATGGTTGGCCGACATAACACAAGTACATTGTCTACCGAGCAAACCAAGGTGAGTTCACACACTAAAAGCATGCGTCCCAGGGAGGGACACGAACAAACTGCCATCCTTAAAGATTGCTTTCAATTAATATTTCCGGGGGAAAATGCAAATGGGTACTTTTAAATTACTATCTCCGGGGGAGATACGTTTGGATATTATTTATAAATCACAACTAGCAAAACTAAACGAATCTCTATCATGTAAAGTCCCTGCTTATAGTACCGATTAATCGCCGGGGGCGAACGGGTTATTAGTTGATAGCGCTATTAGGTTTGACAACCTCACACCGTGACCGGGGGAGATCGGGCGTGAACTAGTAGACCTTGCATCTTGGTCAATGATGATAGACATTGACTTGGGGCACAACAACTTTTCGTCAACAGTTTCGGTAACGCCAGTTTAGTAGCTTTCATATGGGGTAGCTCCCCATGACGTGATTATAAATGTTTTATCTAAACAACTTACATTTTCGAAAACTAAAACCGGTCAACTCGTGAACTCGCCAACTTTGTGTTGACACCCTACTGCATGCTTTGCAGGTTGCTCGATACAGTTTAGGACGGACATTGCAATCGGCTGGAGTGCGTGGTTTGTAATTTCATAACTAATAAACTTGTGGTTTTAAATTACGATATGTTCTACTTTCCTTTCCGCTGCAAACTTAAACTATGTTTTGAAAAAATTAAATTAGTCGCTAATTACACCATTATTTATATGAATAACTAAACGGTTCAAAATAATTAGTGGTTGGATCCTGGTCATGTGACACGCCTCGCGGTAGTATTCCGCGTGTGGATTTTGAGGGTGTGACAATGAAGCTGAAAGTTGAAGATTGTGATGAGAAAACTGATGATGAAGTTGAAAAAAGAAAAATATTTTTGAAATTAAATGAAATGTTTCAAGAAACTGTTCTACATTCTACTGAAAAAGGTGAATGCTCAACGCAAAAACCTGTAAAGAAGAATGTGGAACAAAAACAAAAGGATAAAAAACCGAAAAATGTTCAAAAAGAAAATAAAAGCTCATCAATTCAATCATCTAATCGTGATAAAAAACCACAAAAATTGGAAAATCAAAACTCAAAAACTGTTGGTAATAAGTGGTGCAGGTTTGACCACAGTACTTCAAAGCCAAATCCAGCTTTCAAGAGGAGAAATGATTATCACCAAGCCAAACAATGTTATGATCTGAATTTTTGGGCAAAAGGTGGTGATTGGTACGATAACAGAGTGTGTTACACTTGTGGTGTGAGAGGACACATTGTTGTTAACTGCCAGAACTGGAGTTATGAGACGAGAAGATGCTTTGAATGCAATATCAAAGGACACATTGCCAGAGATTGCCCAATGAGATCAAAGGGAAGATCGAGGGCTGATTCTCAGAAAGTGGCAAAGAAACCAGTCAATGTCAAGCCCAAAGAACAGAAAGTTCAAGAACCTAAAGTTCAAGAACAGAAAGTGAAGCTTTCGCTGGGGCAGAAAGACAGACTGCGGAAGAACAGAAAGAAGGCGAGAGAGTATCTCGAAAGGATTTTGTCCTCGGATACAACTGGTAAAACAGATAAAAGTTCTGATAAATCGTCTTGCTCGCCAAAGAATGACAAATCAAGCAAAACAAATTCATCAGATACAAATCTGAGGACAGAAGAGAGAGTAAAGAAAGAAAAAGTTGGTGGTGATGAATTTGTTTCTTTGGAAACAAAGGAGCCACGTGTTGGCAATGAATCTGACTCATCAAAGTCAGACAAGCCAAGTTCAGGCAATGAATCCAGTGTGGTAAAGCCAGAAGAGCCGTGTGTTGAGGTAAAAGTTGAGAATTCTAGTCTAACAATGGATGATGTAAATTTTCCACCATTGTTGAACAAGAATTTAAAGTCACCCAAGGACAGTCAGGCTTGGGTGAATCTTTTCAAATAGAAAAACCTGACTTGCCGGAGTTCCCAGGTTGGTAAGTGTGGAGCAGGTATTGGCACATTTCTTGAGAAATTCACGAAAGTGATTTCGATTTAAAAGTGGTAAATCAGGGACATTAAGTTGTACTTGATTTTCTACAAGTGATGTTTGTGGATTGATCTTAAAAATGTTAGTTTTTACAAGTGGTTAAAGAAAACAAGGTGATGAATGATCCCCATGTTTGAGAAATGTCTCACAAAACTAATTTTCCGGAATAACCATTTTGATTAAAACAAACTTAAGTGTTTTGAAATCACTATGGGAAAATGTTTTGTTGTCAGGGAGAGTTCTGATTGTTCCAGCCAAGTGAATGGAGAATTGAAGTAATTCTCATCATGTTGTCAATTTATTTTGTACAGTTTGTTTTCAAATTTTCCCAGAAAATCAAAATTGAGACATATTTTGATTTTAGGGGGAGTAAAAATTTTATAAAAATTATAAAATTTGAAAATTAAAAAACATTAAAAAATGCAAAAATGAGTTTTGTTGTAAAAAAGAGGAAATGATAGTAGATCAGTGAGATTGTCACAGCATGCTAAAGAAATGGAGAGATAAAATGTGATAAACGATCTCACTAAAGATGTGACGATAGGCTCAGCTAGACTAGTAGATTTGCGATAACGATACAAACTTAAATGAAAAAGACTAGTTCTAGTGGGAAACATGGTCAAAAGCATAGTACTTAGTTTTATCCTTCTTGATTATGTGCCTACTCGGTAATCCCTGATTGTCAAAAGACATAAAACTGGTTAAGTTTGTGAACTTTCACAACTTTGCTGAAAAGTCGCTGTGATTGTGCGTTTCATTTTGTAAAGATTTAAACTTGTTTTATTTCTTTATTTTGTTTAAGCATTGGACATCCTCTGCGTATACGTGAGTATCGACCTGGATGTTATTGCCTAAACGTTCTGCGTTATTTTCTTTGGTGGTTCGTTTAAGCTTTGGACCTCCTCTGCGTATACGGAAGTATCGACCTGGTGGTTAAATCCTAAACAACTTCAACTTATTTTTATTTTCTTATTTTGTTTAAACATTGGACTTTCTCTGCGTATACAGAAGTATCGACCTGATTGTTAATGTTTAAACATTCTGCTTTGTTTTCGCATAAATCACAGTTGATAAAAGTTTAAAGGCATTACTTGTGTCAGTGTATTGCATGATGAGGGGATATGCTGAGATCGTGGGGTCCATAAGAATTTAGTGCAAAATTAATATACCTTAACGTATCGGTAAGCATTTCGAAAGTTTTTAGATTGAGTTTTAGTGGACAATAATATCGTCAATCTATGTGAATCGTTTAGAACTTAAAATGATTAAAGCTTAACGGTGTTGGTGATTGGTCTCATAAACTGATATGATCCTCTTACACAAACTCACAAAAATATTGTATGTAAATATTTCTCTACTGCATTTCATTCTATGTTCAAAAATCCAAAAAGATTTTTAGTGTGTTTTAGCATAAATTTTGAAAAAATACAAAAAGATTTTCGACAACTGATGTTGGAGAGCTAATATTCAAAATTTCAAGTGCTGAACATTGAACAGGGTTGGGAGTATGTGCTTCAATGTAGAAATTTATTTTGAGAAAGAAAGTTTGATTAGTTAATCGAGATCATTAATTTGAACTTGATGTAACTATTACTAGTAAGTTTTTTTTTATTGATTTAAGTAAAAACTTATGTTTTGGTGAGAAAAAGTGTGTAGGTGATGAGCTGAACAGAGTTAAAACCAGTGTTTGATCTCAAGGTGATAGCTAATTCCAGACAGCGATCCCATCATGATGAAAGGGGGAGTTTGACGAGGTTAGAGCCAAAGAGAAGATACTGGTACATGATAAGAAAGAAAGAAGACCGATCAAGATTGAAGAGTCGTCATGTTGAAGACTCTCACTGAAGATTCCGTCAACATTCAAGGGGGAGTCTGTTGGTGCAGTTGTCTGTCGACTTCATCTTCGTTCGAGTCTCAGTTTGTGAAAAAGCCCAAAGACTGATAAAGACTGAAGACGTTGAAGACTCGACACTTAAGACTCGTCAACATTCGAGGGGGAGTCTGTTGGTGCAAGCGTCTGTCGACTTTGTTTTGTATCGAGTCTTAGATTACAATTGTTAGATCAGGGCGCGTTATACGAGAAATAGGGTAGGTTTTATGAGTATTTGATGTAATTTCGTTTGAACATGACATGTGACACCTTCAAACGAAATTAACATGTGTAATTTCGTTTGAAGTGACACATGCCACTTTCAAACGAAATAGCATCCCCTATATATACCCTTGATGCGAAATCATTTGTAACCTTCTTGATTCCGACACCGAGGTGCTGTCGAAGTGTCTCCGTGCTAAAAATCATTTCAAGATCAATAAACTAGACAGTTATATAGACAGTTTAGTGAATACAAGCTAAACAAAGACAGAATCAATGAATTCCGCCTCTGATTCTGTCTGAGCACTCTTCTGATCAACTCATTATGTCGTTACACGATCCTACACACTCGCTAAACACTATCACTGCACACTATTTTCAAATGAACAAGTGATCAGGTCAAGATTAGGTGTGAAAACCGCAAACTCTCGACCAAATCGCTTGCTCGACTCGCATTTAATCTACAAACAGGAGAAGTTGCGTTGAATCAGGAGTGAAATCCGTACTTTAACGCAAATTTTCCCTTTCTATCTCATCAAAACAGGAACAAAGTTGTTAAGTTAGGGGTGAAACCCAAATCTTGACGACATGTTCCGTTCTTTATTATGGTTTTACAAAACTCTCACCAAAGTCTCGATGGACTCCAACGACTTGAGACATGCCGTAACTGGAAGGATGCGTGTCGTTCGCCCAAAATCGAGGCGAGGGCACGGTCCGAAAGGCCAAAGCGTGTACTCGAAGTCCTTGTGAATAGTCGAATAACTTTGGGTAGTCGACGTCTATCAGCCGCAGACGATCTATTCTCGACTTTTATGTGTTCCAATTCTGAGCCCACAACTGCTGACTCTGATATTTGTCGCTTTTATGAGGATTTTATGTGTTTTATGTGATTTTACCTGATTATGTGTTTCCGATTTTTGGTGGTTATTTCGCTTTACACCTTTCGCTTTCTCGCCTTGATCGACACACACTACTCGCACTGCACATCTATCCTAAAATGCTAACAAATCGTTACTACGTGTGGATGATCGCATGATATGTTACTTGTTACCTCGCTGTTCGCACTCGCAACTCTCGAACGTTGTACGCAACTTTGAAGGATAGGTGAATACGTGCAAAATACGTGTTTAGGTTAGCTTAGATGCTTAAGTGCTTCTGTACCTATGTGTTTATGTGTTTAAGTGCTTCTGTGCCTATGTGTTTACGTGTTTATGTGCTTCTGTGTTTATGTGCCAACGTGAAAATGTGTTTATACAATCGACTGTGTTCCTGAGCTTTATGATGAATCGCTAGACTATAATAGGACTAATCGAAATTAAGTTTGAGTCCTGTGACGATGTCTGTTGCAAACAATGTCGTCATTTGGATCACAACACTCCCGAGCTACTAGACACAAGCACGCTGACAAGCGACTCGTTTCTCTCGTCGCAAGTCAAATCGCTAAAGTAATTCCGCAAATCGTCAGTGAGCTGAATGAGAATGCCAGCAAGTCTTCTGAAGAGTCCAGGTGTCACACCCCGATATTTACAGCTTAGCCCGGTGGGCCCAGTGGGGAGTATCGTGACGTAGTTGATACCATCATAGTCAATTAACACAATTATAGCACAACAGAAGTCTTAGAATATAAAATATTATTACAAACTCAATGTCTAAAAATATCAAAGTATTTATTATAGACGAGCCTGTAATATCAAATCCACAGGTGGATCTTTACAGAATGTATAAAATGAAGTTTAGCAGACTTTAAGGCATCTTTAACGATTTGCAAGATCCTCTATTTCGACGCCGAGCAACTCCCAGCCTATTACGAGTAGTACCTGTCACTTAGTCTTTGGAAAATACGTCAGTTTTCACTGGTAAATACAATTAACTCACTCTTTTGAAAAGAGTTTATGAAAATTGATTTAGGCGCACAAGACACAAAACCATTTATAACTTGGGACAATCTTTATTAAAATCTTGTATACAGTTTTACATGTTTGTCATACATATGGGGCCGGTTTGGAAGCCGGTCATGATTAACCAACTCACCACTTATAAAACCCACAAAGGAGTTATTCCCAACATGTGGGTTATTTAGCATTTGCATCTGTCAGGTGTATGCCTACACCCCGTGCATAGGTCATGGTCATTTTCAAATGAAATGAGCCGAGGATATCCAGCACATGGTCGTATTAACCCCCAATGTTTATGTTATCAAACAAAACAGATTAAAACGGGTTATGTAAATTTATTAATCACAATCTGATTAAATGATTTCATACCCGACCAAGCGGTATTATTATAATACCGTATCCCAAGCCCGTATAACGGAAAATAAGTTAAAAGTATTTACCTGAGCTAATACTTGATTCACAACAAAAATAACTCAGTCGTATCCAATCTATCTAAATGTAGGTAGCTTTTACCGGGTGGCTCTAGTCTGGAGAGATGGTAATATATAACCAATTCAGAATGCTAACGGTCTTATTTAAGTCGTAGACTTAGACCGGCTAGCTTAAAGTATCTAAAGCGGTACGATACGCTAGATTAAGCGATGACCGGAATAGAATGTTATTTAGACCCAACAAGTATGAAGACTTGTATAAAATGGGTAAACTAAGTATATTCTGGATTTTGAGATAAAAAATGATAAGGTTAAACCCGTTTCGGCAAACTTACGTAAACTAGTTACATAAACTGATCCGAACGCGTAAATGCATAACGGGCGACCAAATGAACCATATACAAGTCTCATATGTTATTATGCTTAAAATATGTTAATACATCAGTAGGATGTTAACATATATGCACAAAAAGTATTTAAAACCAAATTAAGTCCTGTAGAGGCATTTTGGTCATTTTAATATTTATAAAAGATATTTTATAGTAAACTGAGGTTCTGGTCTAAAATATTCAGTGAAAATATTTATTTTATCAAGTTATATCAGTAAAATATCATACATACGTGTGGTTTACCATTTATGACCAAACTATGCCCCGAAAGGGTATTTTGGTCATTTCACATATGCTTCTAAGAACATTTTTGGAAGTCTGAGTTCATGACTTATACCTACTGTAATAATATTAAAATTTATTTAAAAATTCAGTAGGTAACATGTCTTAGGTGTTAAATATGGTTTTAAACCATACTATGCACCTAATTAGCGTAAAAATCGCTAATTGACGATAATTAAGATGTTTATGGAAATCTGAGATTTTGATCAGTCTCAAGTGTTCAAAATATTTTATTTAATGTATAATATCAGTAGGAAAAGATTTGGCGTTCAAATCATATGTTAATCTCATTTTATGCATGAAAAGGGTATTATTGTCATTTACCGAATTATACAAGAACTCAATGATATGGTCAGTTTATAATCTGACCAAAAATCCTAAAAATCCCTAAAAATAATATCTTAACAGTTTGTAATGAGTTTTGGGTCAAAATCCATGTTTAAACATGCCTTATGCAAGATAGCGTAATTTAATTAATAAAAAATTTCAATTTACGATATCTTGCATAACTTAAATTTGAGACCAGGAACTGATGTCAAATTTTCGGGACATGCTTATATGTCAGTAATAAAGGTTTTTGTCCTCTCACATTTTTAAAAATCTCGTTTATATGCCAAAAGGGCAAAATGGGCATTTATAAGCATATTAACGGACATGAGCATATAATTCAAAATATAAATGGCCAGGTAATATAACTCCAGAGGGTTATACTACAACATAAAGTGGTCCTAATGGAAGCTTAAAACCGGGAAGAATTACGCTTAATCGGGTCAGAACTGAAAGTCAAAGCTAAAGTCAAGCTTTTGCGACTTTCGGTTGCGAACCGACCTTAAACTTAGAATTGTCGGGTTGAACATGCCTAAACATGTTCTAATAATAATTACTAAGTTATTAGAGTGTTAACATATAATTTATAACCTCTGTATTATTAGTTTTAATCATTATTTATAATTCTGTCCAATTTGACTTTTTAACTAAATAGTTTGACCCGACAATTAACTAAGCAAACGAAATAATTAGGAGGTGCCCTTTTAAGGGTTAATCACCTACCTAATTATGGTCACATAACCACATTCATTTCGAACAGTGGTTGGACCATATGGGTTTAAACCGAGAGTCAAAGCTAATTTACGATAACTTGACTTTTCGGTTTTTGAATTATAAAACTGAACTAAAGAGGGTGCTAAGACACTTACAAAGGGTCCTAGCTATCTTTTCTACTAAAATGAATTCTCTTTTCCGATCAGGAAGCTCCAAAATTGAGAGAAGAGAAGAATGAGAGGAGGTGCAAGAATGAATGGATGAAAACCACCTATTTATAGATTTTGAGAGTGGATTGGATCAAGACAAGTGTGTTAGAGATTTGTTAGGATCAGTACAAGTGTTACCACGGCTGTCCAACTTGGTTTGGAGCCCAAGGATTCGATTATAATTGGCTTAGATTGGATTGGAGTGGTGAACAAGCAAGAACAAACAAATAAAAAAATATGTTGTTGTAGCTATGGGCCTCACGGCTCGCGTAAAGGGCGGCCCAGGAAATCACGGCCCGCCAGGGGTCCAGCCCAGCTACAGAACTTTGGCAGATCGACAGATTTGGTCCCTGTGTTTTATAAGTGCCTCTTTAAACTTTCTTTCTTGTCATTTTTGGCACCAAAACCTCATATAAACATATATATTGTTAATATAAGGTACAATATCATTAGTGATCAGTCTTAGGCATGCCAGGGAGTACGATCAAGCATTGCGGAGTTCCTGGTTCCTTTAAAAGGTCACTCGAAGCGTAGTTTCGCATGTTTAACGCTTTTAGTCCTTTTAACGCACAAAGTTGTGCGTAATATCATTTATTGATATCAAAGCCTTCCAGGGCCCATATTAGGCATTCCCGAGCGTATGCTCAAATATTATGATGCTCCAGTTCGCTTAAAAGGTCACTTAAAGGTGTAGTTTTAGATGTTGACGCTTTTGGTCCTTCTAACGCGAAAACTTGCGCGTATTATCATTTAATAGCATCAAAGCCCTATGTAGCTCATATTAAACATGTTGACGCTTTCAATCCCTCTAACTTACAAAATTGCGCTTAACTTCACTTATTGGCAGAAAAGCCTTGAATGGCCAATATTAGGCATTCCCGAGAATATAATCAAACATTATGAAGCTCTCGGTTTGTTAAAAGGTCACTTAGAGGTAAGAATTAACATGTTGACACTTTTAACCCTTCGTCGCGCAAACTTCCAAATAATTTATGCAAACGGCTCCTCTCGTCCAACAAGTGGCTCATTTGTGAATACGGACGCCGTATAAGGTCACTCAGAGGCTTAGTTTAAGCATGTTGACACTTTCAGTCCTTCTATATTCAAGGTTTTCGATTTTGATGAAATTAGTCCCTCATAGTCAACGTTTGACTTTATTAGGGTTTATCACACTTGTCAACACATCTTTGGACACGATTTTACGAGATGTTACATCCTCACCCCCTTAAAAGAAATCTCGATCCCGAGATTTGCTGAAAAAGATGGAAGTACTTTCTGTCGTATAATGGACTTAACTTCCACAGTATATTAGGGGCGTTTACGGGCATCCCATTTAACTTTTACAATTGGTACATGCTTCCTTTCGGAGTTTCGTAACCTGTCGATCCTTGATCGATATAGGTCTTTCAATAAACCTCAAGCTTTCATCAATCTGCACGTCTTTATGAGATATTGCTAGTGATTTATCGGCTAGACATTTCTTTAAGTTAAAGATGTCGAACACGTTGTGAATTCCACTAAGCTCCTTAGGCAAGTTTAGCTTATGAGCTATACTGCCAACACATTCGATGATCTCGAATGGTCCTAAATATCCAGGGCTTGACTGGCCCTTTATACTGAAACGTATCATACCCTTCCATGTTGGTATTTTCAATAGAGTCTTGTTCCCTACTTGGAACTTTAAGAGATCTGCGCCTTTCTTTCGCATCGCTCTTTTGTCGATTACTGGCAGTTTTCAGACGATTACGGATTCATAATATCTTATCCGTCGTCTTTTAGGACAATCTCAGATCCTGATAATTGGGATTCCCCAACTCCTGTCCAATAAACAGCCGTTGACACTTGCTCCCATACAAGGTCTCTAATGGAGCAGCCTTGATGCTTATATAACGCTATTGGTTATAGGAGAACTTAATTAGGGTAAGATAGCCATTCCAACTACTACCAGAATCAATCTTAAGGAATTTATTATCCTCATGGTTAGTCGAACAAATCGACGATCCTGCCTCATGGTTAGTTGAACAAATCGACGATCTTGGGCAGCTAATAACGATTCTTAATCGTCACCTAGTTAGGTTTCAGTAATCAATACACAAGCGTATTGTATCGTGCTTTCCTTTATCAACAATAATCGGTGCTCCTAAGACGATGAGCTAGGCTGTACTAGCTGATGTGTGCAAAATGCAACATATATATTACATCAATTGTGGCATAAAACTAACCCTTTTTTAGTACTAATGTTGGAAAAAGTGTGTTTTTGTCTTCCTTTTGTATTTTCAGGATTAAATGAGCTCAAATGAACAAAAGAAGTAAAAAGGCAGCTAAATCTAACATAAATACAAGAAAAGGATCAAACGTGGCATGCCCGGCCTCCCCGACAGCATCTTCCCAAGAAAAACAAGAGAACAGAAGGCTGAACATGCCCCGTGCTCAATGAGCACTGGGGCGTGCCCAAGTGTCAGCAGAAAAGACAAAGCTGTAGAAGCTTCTATCAGCCACCACGGGGTCATGCTCAGCGGACACGGGGCCGTGGTCAACTCTAAGATTCGCAGAATCTAGGGAAATCTTAATAGTACAGATACGCTTCTGCACACGGGGGCGTGCCCAACGGACACGGGGGCGTGGTCAACTAATGCAGACAAACTGCAATTAATGAAGAAAGAGAAGGAAGGTGGACACGGAGCCATGCCAAATGGACACGGGGCCGTGCCCGAGTCTCTGTTCAGCCTATAAATAGGGGTGCTTGGCTCATTTGCAAACCATCCATTGGCACACCACCTCTCTCACACTTCACCCACCACCCACCACCAACATCCATTGTCCATCATAGAGTGTGTGAGTCGTCTCGGGATCCAAGATTGATCATAAGAGTTCTTGACAATCAAAGCCCATGTTTGCCTAAGTCTCTTACATCACTTGGTGAAGACAAGTGTCTAGTGTAATACTTTTTATTTTTAATCTTTTCGCACTTTTTATTTGGTTATGTATTAATGACTTTAATAACTAGTTTCTTATGTTGAAGGTGATTCTTCCTTATCGTTTGTCCGTGGTGTCTTGGCATTATTTTACTGTCTATATAAAATAAAAGATTTTCACCATTCATATCTCCACGGTCTATATGGAGGTATGTTGGCTACCTGGTCGGGGGTTAAGGGAATGGTTTGGTAAGAGTCTTGCCTTGTTCAGTGTATAGATCCTGCAATGACATGGGTCAAATTTAGTAGGACCTCCTTCAATACCCACCGGTATTTGATGGCGGGGGTCCAAACTCTTTGATCCCCTCATATGTAAGCTACTATTAATACTTTAACCCGGCTACTTAGGACTGTATCCCTGCTGACTCAGACTACTTAGCCGAGGGTAACGTCACCTTCAAAAGAGGGGCCTACTATAATATGCATTAATAACTTAATTAATTATATTTCAATAATCCGACCCTTTAGGATTGTATCCTTGCTGACTCAAACTACTTGGTTGAGGGTAATGTCACCTTCAAAAGAGGGGTCTACTACAATAACTAAGATAATCTCTTAAAAAGTGCAAAAGTGCGGAAATAATCAAAGGTTACACTACACACGAGTCGGATCTAAGTGATTCATCTTGTCTATCTGTTTTTACTTTTATTTTTATTTTTCAGCATTTTAGTTTGTTTTATTTTCCTTGTTTAAAACCTTTTTCTAAATTTTTGATTTGATTAGACGTTGAGGATAAACCGGTATTAAAAGCTCTTGTGTCCTTGGACGACCTCGGTAACTTTAATTCAAACGCCCGGATACAGATCCTGAACACTGGGTCGTGTCCAGCCTCTGTTTCCGTCTTTATTTTTGTTTTCTGGTCTCGAGACTCTGTTGTGGTTTGCTTAGTGATTATTATGGATCAATACTCAGGAGGCTACAACTACACCTATGAGGAGGATGATTATAGGGAAAACTATTGCACCAATTGCGGTAACACTCACTCGGTTCAATATTGTGACTTATTTCAACCATCCACTTCATACACCTACTATGAGGAGCCCAGGTACGAGCCATCAACTTCATACACACCCTATGAAGACCAAAGGTATGAACCTTCTCCCTCATACTCATATTTTGATGAACCAATGTATGAGCCTTCATACTCATACTTTGAAGAACCAAGATATGAGCCACCACCTTCGTATGCTTATTATGAGGAACCATGGCGTGAACAACCCACCTCATATGAGTATTATGAAGAACAAAATTATGACCCTTATCCATCATATACTTACAATGAAGAACAATGGTGTGAACCATCTACTTCCTATGAGTATTATAAGGAACAAAGGATCGAACAACCGGATTCAAGCTTTGAAAATCCCGATCCTTACTCTATCGCCGAAGTGACCGATAGGATATTAGAACGCCTTAAAACTATCGAGCGCTACATAAAAAAATCTCGCGCAAGGGAAGAGGAGTCCCGCACAAGAGAAGAGTTAAATAAAGAAGAGATAGTTGAAAGTGTAAAAATGGAAGAACAAATAAGTGAAAAACCAACACACGAGTTAAACAACGAAAAAGGTGAGTCCGTTAACGTTAAAATACAAGAAGAGTCTAATTTTGAAGAAATTAATCTCTTGTCACCTTCTTTTGAAAATCATTGTTTAGTACCCACTCATGCTAAGATTTTGAAAGAGTTAAACACTAACACTAAAATTGACGAAATGGTAAGTATTAAGTTAACTAATGATCAAACTTCGCTAATAAAAGAAGACCCATTTGAAATCAACATTACACCGGTCCCATGTTTTTTTTTCAAAATTCATTTATTAGTAATGTCACAATTGATAAAGATCTTTGCGTTAACATAATGCCCAACTACATTTTCGAAAAATTGAGTATTAGCGATTTTTATCCAGTTCAAATACCCATTTTTCTATCCAATCGGAAAGTAATAAAATCAATCGGTATAGTTGAGGATGTCTTGGTTCAAACAAATCAAATGGTAATCCCAACCGACTTTGTCATCCTCGATGACGCTCCTCTAGTGTTGGGACGACCTTTTGTAAAAACTCATGAAGCTTTGAAAAACCGAAAGAATAACAATCTATCTATTTAATTAGGGGCATTTAAAAAGAGTGTCGATCTTGAGCGTTCAATGAAATATCCTTTCGGCAATAATGACCCCCTAATTAAAGATGAAGATGAACCACCCGATACAAGTGAAAAGATTGACCACTTTGTTGAAGAAGAGGTCGCCATAGAACAAACTTTCAAAGTTCTTGATCAAAATGAGCAACCAAATAAGGAGTCTCCTAAAGACCCACCGCTTGAGCTCAAAGAACTTCCAAAAGGTTTGGAATATGCTTTTCTAGACAAAGATGGTAAATCACCGGTAATTATTTCATCTAAATTAGGTAGTTTAGAAAAAGAAAAATTAATTAAACTTTTGAAAAAACACAAAAATGCGATCGCTTGGAAGCTGATAGATATTAAAGGAATAAGTCCTTCCATGTGCACACACAAAATTTTAATGAACGATGACTACAAGTTGGTAATACAACCACAACGTCGAGTAAATCCAAATGTTCAAGAAGTGGTTAAAAACGAAGTCATCATATTACTTGACGCCGGACTTATTTATCCTATCTCCGATAGTCCTTGGGTAAGTCCCGTCCAAGTAGTTCCAAAGAAAGGAGGTATGACGGTAATAACTAACGAAAAGAATGAATTAATACCAACGAGAACCGTCACAGGATGGAGAGTATGTATAGATTATAGACGATTAAATGAAACAACGAGGAAAGATCACTTTCCTTTGCCCTTCATTGATCAAATGTTAGAAAGATTATCCGGTCATAAATTTTATTGTTTCTTGGATGGTTTTTCAGGTTACTTTCAAATCCCGATAGCACCCGAAGACCAAGAAAAGACAACCTTCACATGTCCCTATGGAACTTTTGCTTATCGACGCATGCCATTCGGTCTATGTAATGCCCCTGCAACCTTCCAACGTTGCATGGTAGCCATCTTCCATGACATGATAGAAAAGACAATGGAAGTCTTCATGGATGACTTTTCTATCTTTGGGGATTCATACGACCAATGCCTCGATAACCTTGAACGAATGCTATCCCGACGTGAGGAAACTAATCTCGCCCTTAACTGGGAAAAATGCCATTTCATGGTAACAGAGGGAATAGTACTCGGTCATAAAATCTCAAGCGAAGGAATGGAGGTTGATCGAGCCAAAATAGACACTATTTCTCGATTACCACCCCCATCCTCCGTTAGAGCTATCAGAAGTTTCTTAGGGCATGCCGGATTTTATAGGCGGTTTATCAAAGACTTTTCAAAAATCTTAAGGCCTCTAACAAAATTACTTGAAAAAGATGCCCCTTTCATCTTTGACAATGATTGCAATCAAGCATTCCTAACCCTAAAGGAGATGCTAGTCAATGCACCTATCATGATAGCGCCTGATTGGAAATTTCCTTTCGAGATCGTGTGTGATGCAAGTGACTTTGCAGTTGGAGCTGTCTTGGGACAAAGAAAAGAGAAGCATTTTCACCCAATTTATTATGCTAGCAAAACACTTAACGATGCACAAGAAAATTACACAACAACTGAAAAAGAATTACTAGCTGTGGTATTTGCTTTTGATAAATTTCATTCTTATCTTGTTCTTTCTAAAACAATAGTCTATACAGATCATGCAGCCATTCGATATCTCTTCAAGAAGCAGGATGCTAAACCACGTTTGATTCGGTGGATTTTACTCCTCCAAGAATTTGACATTGAAATCAAAGACAAAAGAGGAGCTGAAAACACCGCAGCAGATCATCTTTCACGCCTAGAAGACCCAGCTTTGGAGGCAACCAGGGACGAGCAAATCAACGAAAAATTTCCAACGGAGTCCCTGGAAATGGTGGAATACAGAGAAGAACTATGGTATGCCGACTATGCTAATTACCTAGCTAGCGGTATAGTCGCCAAAGGGTGGCCACATCACCAACGAAAGAAATTCTTTGCTGATGTAAAACGCTATTTTTGGGAATATCCTTATCTTTTCAAAATGTGTGCCAACCAACTCATCCGACGATGCGTACATGGTCGCGAAGCACAAAGAATTCTCCGCCATTGTCATGAAGGTCCATACGGAGGACATCATGGTGCCGCTAGTACCGCACGAAAGGTATTTGATTCAGGATTTTATTGGCCAACCATTTACAGAGACGCCCAAAGTCTTGTCAAGACATGTGATGCTTGCCAAAGAACAAGTAATATTTCTTCTAAAAACGAAATCCCACAAAATGGCATTCTTGTTTGAGAATTTTTTTATGTGTGGGGACTCGACTTTATGGGACCTTTCCCACCGTCAAAAGGAAACAACTATATACTTATGGCTGTAGATTACTTGTCTAAATGGGCCGAGGCCGAGGCACTTCCAACTAACGATGGAAGAGTCGTGGTAAGATTTCTGAAAAAAATTATTCTCTCGTTTTGGAACACCTAAAGCATTAATAAGTGATAGAGGTACCCATTTTTGCAACCATCAACTTGAATTTTTTTTAACAAGATATGGGGTCTATCACCGGGTCTCAACAGCATATCACCCTCAAATAAACGGACAAGCCGAAGTGACTAATAGAGGTTTAAAACGAATACTTGAAAAAACCGTAGGGTTAAATAAAAAGGAATGGGCCGATAAATTAGATGATGCTTTATGGGTTTTTCGAACTGCTTATAAAACAACAATAGGAACAACCCCATATAAGCTCGTCTATGGAAAAAGTTGTCATTTGCCAGTAGAAATAGCTCACAAGGCCTACTGGGAAATTAAAATTGTAAACTTAGATTTAGAATTTGCCGATAGAAATCGATTTTGTCAATTAAATGAATTAGACGAATTAAAGAATTATGCATACTCTAACTCTGAAATTTATAAGGAAAGAATGAAAAACTTGCATGACAAACATATTAAACCTAATGAATTTCGAGTAGGAGATCAAGTTCTATTGTTTAATTCACGACTTCGACTATTCACTAGTAAATTAAAGTCTAGGTGGTCAGGACCTTTTTCCATCACCCATATTTTCCCACACGGTGCAATAGAAATTAAATCTCGGAATGGAATTCCATTCAAAATCAATGGCCAATGGCTGAAGCTCTATCAAGGAATCATTGAGGATGAAGAGGAAGAAATCTCGCTTCAAACGGTCGAAGAATAAAAGCATCAACATCATACCTGGTAAGTTAAGAACAAACGGGATGACATCTTAATCGGTAAGTCTTCTAACCAAGTTTTTGGGAAATAAGGGCACTCACACGAGCACTTAAAAAAAATTAAAACTTTGCTCGGCACGAGGCCGTGTCCGCTGGACACGGGGCCGTGTCTGCGCGACTGTCGGGATAAAACCTCTTTTCTCAAACAGTTTCTTCATTCCACACGCCCCGTTTCCCCGAAAACTCTCTGGTTCAGGCGATTTTTCTGCAGAATTTCGACGTCTCCTCTACTTCTAACAACATCAAGGTATGATTCTATCATCATTAGTAGTTAAATTAAGCACTTGCATGTAGTTAAAACTTCAAAAATTTGGGGAAAATCTAGGGTTCTTGAACTTCATCCGGATCGAACCTCAAATTTTTGCATAAATCTGTTAGCATTAGTTTAGATTAGTGTTATAGGAAGTAAATCCATTTGTATTGTTCATATATTTGCCCGATTTCTCACAAAAACCCCCAAACCCTTGTTTTTGAACCGAAAAGGATAAAATCGAAGGGGTAAACGGTTTGTTTTGGGAAAAACGGCACTTGGGGTTTCATTTTCGGGGGAAACGCACCTATTGGACCAAAAATTTTCAAGTTTTCGGGACCGGGTCAAAAAATAAAGTTTTTGAGTAACAGACGCCTGGACACGGGGTCATGTCCGCTGAACACGGGGCCGTGTCCAGGTAGCTGTTTTCAGTTTTCTCCGAAAATTTCACTATTTCGTGCTAACTTTTGGTGTATTCTTTCAGATGTCGAAGAAATTCACAAGGTTCGATGCAAATGAGCTCGATGCTAAAGCAAGATACGATGTGCTTCGAACCAGACCGGAGGAATACCCAAGACTAGTGTGCACGGATCTTTTGGGATTAGTGAACCAATGGGACCGCTTCAACAACCTAGTCACCGGGCCGCTGAGAGTCGCCCTCACTACTCGCCTTCGCTCGGTCCATGAATATAATCTGGAATTCTATAGCACATTCGTGTTCAATTCAAGGTGCGACCCATTCGATAATGAAGGGGCAGAATTCCGATGTGGGGGGACCAAATATTCGATTTCGATGGCACAGTTTGGGTCGATAGTTGGGTTGTATGCGGAGGAAGAAGCGGGTAATGAAGAGAACACCGGAGGGTTACGTGAACTTTCAGAAAACGAACGCCAAGCCGCTTGGGCTCAAATAGGAAATGGAATCTACAACCCAAGTAGCACTAAGAGCACTAAGTTGAGGGACCCTCTTTACCGCTACATCCATAGGGTCCTCACTTACTCTCTTAGCCAAAGGCACGATAGCACTGGCGTTTTAGGGTTGAGAGATCTGGTGGACCTTCATTGCATTCACAACCGCAGAAACCTTGATGTTCCATACCTCCTGCTCCGAAACATGCATTGGAACCGGCTTGCTACTCCACCAACCCCTATCTTCTTCGGGGGATGGATATACCGTCTCTTCAAGCATTTTGTGAACATGCCCAGATCTTTCAAAAAGAGCCCATGGTCGGGAAGAGTGGACATACACATCTGCCGCTCCATGAACTTGCTTTATGAAGCCGAAGACGGGACGGTTAGCTTCCAACGAGTCCAAGGGCATGCATGGAACCCGCAAGAGGCGCTCGTCCTTCACGCTCCACAGTTTCAGCAACCTCCTCAGTACCAGTACCAGCCCCACGGTGATCCGGGCCAATCCTCCTCACAAGGAGGCGGTTTTCCTAATTTTCAAAGTTTACATGATTTAATGCAGGAAAACCTCATGTGCACCAGGAACACCTACAACCTAGCCAGCAACACGTACAACTGGGTCGGAGCAATAGAGAGAAATATATCCGACATACAGGATGACATTGGGAACATCTTGGAGTACATGGCGGGGCACGGAGGAGGAGGTGACGATGAGGACGAGGACATGGACTAGGCAAGAGGAGCGGAGTTAGGAGCAGCTGGTTGGTGATCCCACAGGTTAATCCCTTATCTAATGAACAATTTCCGGCCTGCGTGCCGTGTGTTGAACAATTTACTTTCCTTCAACTTTTTTTTATTTTCTGCATTTTTTTCCTTTTTAACTTTGTGATGTGGATGTTGAACTATGGTAATTTAGGATGTTTGCTATGGTTTGGTGTAGTGTTTATTGATAAAACAGGTACATACGAAGCTTAGAGCACTAAACATTAGTGCTACTAAAGCCGAGACAGGAAAACCAGAGCCAGAAACCTGTTTTTCACCTTTGCAGATTGTCTACATGGGGTCGTGTCCAGCCGACACGCCCCCGTGCCCACTTCCCCAGACCTGCTTTTTGTTTAATTCTGCAGACCTTTGCCAGACACGGGGTCGTGTCCAGCCAACACGCCCCCGTGTCCAACTTCTGTAAGTTTTCGTTACTGGCACTCTGACCACGGGGTCATGTCCATCCGACACGGGGCAGTGTCCAGACGTCCAGTAACATAAATTTTTGCTTTTTCACACCTTTTTACACATTCAATCAACCTAAAAACTTATTTTTGGGACACATTGAGGACAATGTGTAATTTAAGTGTGGGGGGATGCTAAAACCTTGAATCTTGCAAGTCCTAAATACAAGCCTTACACAAAACTCTATTGGAACCGCTAATCACCCCAAAAATTTTTCAAAAATTTTCATTTTCATTTTTTTTACTTGTCTAGGTTTAATTTGGGAAATTCAAGTTCTAAAAAGGTTATATTTCTACAAATTTACAACCGATAGCGTCGTGATAAAAAGAACCAACATAAGAAAATTATGAAACAACATGACAAGTTTATTTAAAATTTGATTATATATACTTGATCACATAAAAACCCATTCCCACAAAAAGTGAGTTTTGAGCCTTTATTGAGCATACAAATACATATCTTTAAACTAATTGCTCATTTTTCGTTTCTTGTGTGAATAGCCGCTTGGTTCTTACGACTCTAGAACTTGCCACGACGATACATTCCCGGTCCTTACCAACTTAAACCCAAGTAAATGACGGAGGTATTAGGACTAACCCTTTTTATTTCTACACCATTATTTTTCTTTTTTTACCACCTACCCAAAATCCCCCTAGTTAACCCCTTTGAGCCTAAACCTTTTCCTTTCATAACCCAAAACAAACACCCTATCACCCACCAAAACCTTTTTTTTTATTTTTAACCCTTTGTTTTAGTAACAAGCTCGGTTTTTCTTATGACTTTCAAAAAAAAAAATTGATGATGATGAAGCAAAAGAGAAATAAACAAACAAGTTTATCAAAAATAACTTTGTTTGAATAATGGCTTCATCAAAATAAAAATTAAAAAAAAAGGTCTTACGAAAACCGACGCTTTTTACGCCGTTCGCCTTTTTACTAACCACTAACCCAACCACCTACCTTTAACCCAAGTCTAACCCTTCACCCAAAAGTCCTCTTGATATTTACAAAGGTGTATAGTTAAAAAGGAGGAGGATTGATTGCTTGGCAAGCTTATGGTAGGAGTAAAGTTCCATGCCGCTCTCGGGTGTTTCACAAAAATACATCTTCGGCCGAGTGTTGAGTGATCCCCGTGAGGTATGTGAACTTGTATATAAATGGAATTTTAAAAAGGCATGTTATGCCCTAATAAGTAATTTATCTTATGTAATGTTTTAAATAAATCATGACGAATAGGATTGTAAATAAATAAAAATAAAACTTAATAAAGAATCTTGGAAATCCTGACACTCTACGACAAGCCCAAAACCTTCTCTTCTACCCATTCCATTTGGGAGTGTAAGCCACAAAATAAAGAGTTTTGTTTGAGGACAAGCAAACATTCAAGTGTGGGGGTATTTGATGTGTGCAAAACGCAACATATAAATTACATCAATTGTGGCATAAAACTAACCCTTTTTAGTACTAATGTTAGAAAAAGTGTGTTTTTGTCTTCCTTTTGTATTTTCAGGATTAAATGAGCTCAAATGAACAAAAGAAGCAAAAAAACAGCTAAATCTAACATAAATACAAGAAAAGGATCAAATGTGGCATGCCCGGCCTCCCCGATAGCATCTTCAAAAAGCAAAGCAAAATAAGAGAACAGAAGGCTGAACACGCCACGTGCTCAATGAGCACGGGGGCGTGCCCAAGTGTCAGCAGAAAAAACAAAGCTGTAGAAGCTTCTATCAGCCACCACAGGGTCGTGCTCAGCGGACACGGGGTCGTGGTCAACTCTAAGATTCGCAGAATCTAGGGAAATCTTGATAGTACAGATACGCTTCTACACACGGGGGCGTGCCCAGCGGACACGGGGGCGTGCCCAGCGGACACGGGGGCGTGGTCAACTAATGCAGACAAATTGCAATTAATGAAGAAAGAGAAGGAAGGTGGACACGGGGCCATGCCCGAGTCTCTGGTGCTTGGCTCATTTGCAAACCATCCCTTGGCACACCACCCCTCTCACACTTCACCCACCACCATCACAACACCATCATCCACCACCATCATCCATTGTCCATCATAGAGTGTGTGAGTCATCTCGGGATCCAAGATTGATCGTAAGAGTTCTTGACAATCAAAGGCCATGTTTGCCTAAGTCTCTTACATCACTTGGTGAAGACAAGTATCTAGTGTAATACTTTTTATTTTTAATCTTTTTGCACTTTTTATTTGGTTATGTATTAATGACTTTAATAACTAGTTTCTTATGTTGAAGGTGATTCTTCCTTATCGTTTGTCCGTGGTGTCTTGTCATTATTTTACTGTCTATATAAAATAAAAGATTTTCACCATTCATATCTCCACGGTCTATATGGAGGTATGTTGGCTACCTGGTCGTGGGTTAAGGGAATGGTTTGGTAAGAGTCTTGCCTTGTTCAGTGTATAGATCCTACAAGGACTTGGGTCAAATTTAGTAGGACCTCCTTCAATACCCACCGGTATTGGATGGCGGGGGTCCAAACTCTTTGATCCCCTCATATGTAAGCTACTATTAATACTTTAACCCGACTACTTAGGACTGTATCCCTGCTGACTCAGACTACTTAGCCGAGGGTAACGTCACCTTCAAAAGAGGGGCCTACCATAATATGCATTAATAATTTAATTAATTATCTTTCAATAATCCGACCCTTTAGGATTGTATCCTTGCTGACTCAAACTACTGGGTTGAGGGTAACGTCACCTTCAAAAGAGGGGCCTATTACAATAACTAAGATAATCTCTTAAAAAGTGCAAAAGTGCGGAAATAATCAAAGGTTACAATACACACGAGTCGGATCCAAGTGATTCATCTTGTCTCTCTGTTTTTACTTTTATTTTTATTTTTCAGCATTTTAGTTAGTTTATTTTCCTTGTTTAAAACCTTTTTCTAAATTTTTGATTTGATTAGACCTCGTTGCCAACACTATACTACGCTCACGATGGGTGCACTTGCCCATATGTGTGTTTAGTGTTAGTAAATATCGTGTTGTATAAATTTAAAACTTGACTAAAAAGTGTAAAAGGCCTTAAAATATACATTAAAAACCATACACACTTCACACGCATCACTAGACTTTCTCCATAAACTCATCTGGTTACCTCTCGGTCCTTCCATTTCTGTTGGTGCTAACCGATATAGAGCTTCTGTAACAGATATGGCTCCTAATACGATGTCAATCCTAACTCCCCTGGCCTCTCGGGAGGTAAACATGGTAGTTTGTCACTTGTGCCATGCAAATGACACATCTGTTTTACGAGTGCATGGATGCCCTAAGTAGAGACGCCTACTAGGCATTTCTATAATGGATATCTTCTTTGACTACCACTAGCTGATTTTAGTACAATATGACCATTGGAATATCTTAGTGGTTCCATGCATTAAACCTCCATACTGATCAGGCATGGAAGCAATCTATGGGACACACCAGGATACGTCAATCCTCATATAGCGCTTTTATCAAACATAGTTGGCACTCGCAGTTGATAGAAATCAATGAGAAAATAATTGAAATAACATATATTGTCGTACTCCATCTGGGAAAAGAGTACTTCTGAATTTTATGAATGAGGATTATTTGATGAGATTAGAAGGAATGGTTTCTATAGTTTCATTGGTAGGTTCTACCTTACTTAGTATCTGGAGTTCTTATGAGTATCATCAAAAGTTTACTAAGCTTATGGTCTATGAAAGACTTATTAGTGTCTGTGTTAAGACAGGACACTTAGCATAAATTATCATTGCTAAATGATAAGGAATGTACTTGATGACATCATGTACTGCTTCTTGGCATTCATCAGGTGAGTTCAGGCATTTCCTTTCTTAGCCTCTCCAGGCTTAGCTGCACCATCCTTCGCAGCTTTATGGCATCTAGTTCTGATGTGGCCTTTCTCACCACAGTCGTAACAGACTGCATTCTTTATGTCCCTACATTCATGGGACTGATGACCGGTTCTTTTGCAGATGCCACACTGCTTTGGTCTTTGTTCTATTCGACACTGTCCCCAGTGTCTTTTATAGCAGTTCATACATACAGGCTTCTTACTGAACTTTTGTTGGTTCTTATTAAACCCGTACTTGCTCTTTTTCTTAGATTTATGGGAGTTATCCTCCTCCTTTGGTTCATCCTTCGCATTCGAAGGGTGAACAAAGCTCTTTTCATGAGCATTTGAATGTGGTTTTGAATAGGATTTGAAGCGAGTAGCACTCGGCTCTTTGAACTGTTTCATGACCTTTTCCATGGCCTTTCTTACAGTTGCGTCAATCACAGCTTGGAGATTAACTCTATTAATATTGTGGTTTATGTTTGTAGCATCATTAGCTTTTGTAGCATTATTAGTATCACGACTTTTGTCTACCTCATCCGAGTTTGCCATACTCGAAGCTTGGTACGAATTACCAATTTAAACAATTGTTAGTCATCATCCTGACGACCTGATATAGATTAGCCACGTCATCAATAAATCGTATAGGCTATCATGTTCCGAACATTCCTAATGAATGTTATTTTAAGGAATATCATATATTGTTTTTGCCTAGGTTACGAGAGAACCGTCAATGGCATTTAAGGTTTGGACCGAGTCCATTCCTTTTTGACAGGGGATCACAATATCACAACTATCTTCATCACAAAGACTATTGTAAATAGCTCGAAGGCTAGCCTTAAAGGACTTTTAATATATATATGGCACAGAGGCCCGTCGCGAGGGACGTAGAAAGATATGGCATAACGCCTAGTCATGAAGGACATAAATGATTATACGGCATGAAGGCCTTGTCACAAAGGACAATTGGATATGGCACAAAAGGCCTGTCACGGAGGACATTATAAAAATCTGGCACAAAAGGCCTGTCACAAGGATGTTAACTTGTCACGAACGACAAATTATAGCACATTGGCTTGTCATGAATGACTATAAAAATGTAACTAGTTGGGTTGTCACGAAGGACATTTATTTATAAGCTGCAATCTTATTGGATTAGGGGCTTCAAGGTTTGAACATAGTTCTTCACCTTTGGACAGGGAGTCATAGACTACAACTGTCATCGTCTTGAAAGACGATTCATTTGGCACAAAGGTAAACCAATTGACATCACTAATGGATGTTTATATATAATCATCGTATTTGGTGATATTAGTCATGATCACACTGATCATATAGACTGCGAAACTTGGGCATAGCTTTCCACTTTAGACAGGGAACCATAATGGTCACAACTGTCCTTGTCTCACATGGACGTTAGAATGTAGCCCGTAGACGAGACATTACTAGGAATGTTTAGTATGATTAAGATGTTGATAAGATTAGTCATGATCACATGGATCATATAGACTATTAGGGTTGGGTATAACCCAACACTTTGAACAGGGGATCACAAAGACCACCACTATCTTTGTCTTATCGACAGTAGAGTAAAGTATAGCCCGTAGGCATTTCATCACTAGGAATGTTAATATTATGATCATCATACTGATGATATTAGTCAGGATCGCAATGATCATATAGACTATGAGATTTGAGCATAGCTCACCCCCCTTGGGCAAGGAATCATAAAAGATTACAATTTGCCTTGTCACAATTGGACAGTATAATATAGCCCGTAGGCAAGCATCTCCAAGGATGTTATGTATGATCATCATATTAGATGATATTAGTCACGATTATATTGTTCGTATAGACTGTGATACTTGGATATAGTCCAAAATCTTTAGACAGGGGGTCATAGACCACAACTGTCGTTGTCTTATGGGACAACAAGCATAGCCCGTAGGTACTTCATCACTAATGGATGTTTATAATATGATCATCGTATTAGATGATATTAGTCATGATCGCATTGATCATATAGACTATTAGGCTTGAGCATAGCTCACCACCTTAGACAAGGAATCATAAAGATCACAATGTCAATGTCTCAAATGGACAATATGTTATACCCCGTAGGCAAAACATCACTGGGATGTTATATAATATGATCGTCATACTAACGACACTTGCCATGATCTATTTTGATTATATAGGCTTTAAGGCTTGGACATAATCCAATACCTTGACTGCTGGTGTGGTTCCTCAAGCCACACTGCCAGGAGTGTTAACATGTTCTTAGATGTTAACAAAGATTAATTTTCTTAAGAGGGTTTTACCATCATACCCATGTTCATAGACATATAGGCTAGGTTATATCATTAAGAGGATCTTTTGAAATTTTCAGTTGATCGATAAAGTTCGAGTAAAATCGGAACTATTGTTTGATAAAGGACGAAATGAATACCTATATAAAATTTTCAAAACTTCCCATAAATCATTAGGAAATCTACAATAGTGCCTTAATCAGGACTTTTAGTAGTTCATTTGTCCACACAGGGACTTTAAAGCAACTCTAGTCCACGCAGGGACTAAAAGGGAATATAAGTCCGTATAGGGACTATAAGATATGTCCGCATTGGGATTATTATGATATAACATGTCCACGAAGGGACGTTCATAAACAATTGTCCTCATAGGGACTTTATGTCGAAAGATACGTCCTCATTGGGACTTATTAATGAAACAATATGTCCTTGAAAGGACTATAATAAAATATCATGTCCATGAAAGGACTATTTTGAAGTAGCATGCCCACCGAGGGACTTTATTAAAATATAATGTCCATGAAGGGACTATAATAAAATATAATGTCCACGAAGGAACTATAATGAATATAATGTCCAAGAAGGGACTATAATGAAATATAATGCCCATGAAGGGACTAAATAGCAAATGCCCCTATAGGGTCTTAAGTTGAAAGGTATGTCCACACAGGGACTATATAGAAGAGATAGGTCCTTTTAGGGACTTAAAGGTTAATGGATATTATGGAAGAAGGATTCTCTAACGCCTTCCTTGCTTCATTTTGGTTGTTTCTCTTCTGTGTTTACCGTACACGGTAGAGATACTGAAGACCTTAGTGAATAAAGTAAGTATTCCAATCAGGATCCGTTATAGAAGTAGAATTCAAGGATTCCAGGGTTAAGGAATGATATGGATCACGGATTGGGTTTTTACTGTTATAATCCAAGTCTGGGATTCCAGAACTTGGAGGTAAGAATTAGAGATCATTAGGATCTTCTGATATTATTTTCAATACGGGAGCCTTAGGGACCACCTGGTATGGACTCTACTGGTACAGACTTCAAAATTTGAGCCTCAGGGACCTCCGGTATGGACTCTGAAGTCTGATTGAAAGCTTCAATAAATTTGGATTTTGGGAATAGGTCTATAAAGGTCTTTCCTCCAAACCAGTCGCACGCTTATCTTAGCCGCAATACGAAGCTTAGCATTCCTTGGCTTCGGATGAGGAGAATCTCCATCAATAGCTTCCTTGCTTGGCGACATATTCAAAATACATAAAATCGAAAACAATGTATACTTAATAGGGATGAGAGAATTCCTATGTTAAGTCTAGACTCAAAAGGTCTAAGGAATATGCTACTGTGTCATTTGAGATTAAACACTAAGGGCTAGTGTTTAATTCACTCAAACATTGGCTCTGATACCAACCTGTCACACCCCGATATTTACAACTTAGCCCGGTGGGCCCAGTGGGGAGTATCGTGACGTAGTTGATATCATCATAGTCAATTAACACAATTATAGCACAACGGAAGTCTTGGAATATAAAATATTATTACAAACTCAATGTCTGAAAATATCAAAGTATTTATTAAAGACGAGCCTGTAATATCAAATACACAGGTGGATCTTTACAGAATGTATAAAATGAAGTTTAGCAGACTTTAAGGCATCTTTAAGGATTTGCAAGATCCTCAATTTCGACGCCGAGCAACTCCCAGCCTATTACGAGTAGTACCTGTCACTTAGTCTTTGGAAAATACGTCAGTTTTCACTGGTAAATACAATTAACTGACTCTTTTGAAAAGAGTTTATGAAAATTGATTTAGGCGCACAAGGCACAAAACCATTTATAACTTGGGACAATCTTTATTAAAATCTTGTATACAGTTTTACATGTTTGTCATGCATATGGGGCCGGTTTGGAAGCCGGTCATGATTAACCGACTCACCACTTATAAAACCCACAAAGGAGTTATCCCCAACATGTGGGTTATTTAGCATTTGCATCTATCAGGTGTATGCCTACACCCCGTGCATAGGTCGTGGCCATTTTCAAATGAAATGAGTTAAGGATATCCAGGACATGGTCGCATTAACCCCCAATGTTTATGTTATCAAACAAAACAAATTAAAACGGGTTATGTAAATTTATTAATCACAATCCGATTAAATGATTTCATACCCGACCAAGCGGTATTATTATAATACCGTATCCCATGCCCGTATAACGAAAAATAAGTTAAAAGTATTTACCTAAGCTAATACTTGTTTCACAGCAAAAATAACTCAGTCATATCCAATCTATCTAAATGCACGTAGCTTTTACCAGGTGGCTCTAGTCTGGAGTGATGGTAATATATAACCAATTCAGAATGCTAACGGTCTTATTTAAGTCGTAGACTTAGACCGGCTAGCTTAAAGTATCTAAAGCGGTACGATACGCTAGATTAAGCGATGACCGGAATAGAATGTTATTTAGACCCAACAAGTATGAAGACTTGTATAATATGGGTAAACTAAGTATATTCTGGATTTTGAGATAAAAAAACGATAAGGTTAAACCCGTTTCGGTAAACTTACGTAAGCTAGTTACATAAACTGATCCGAATGCGTAAATGCATAACGGGCAACCAAATGAACCATATACAAGTCTCATATGTTATTATGCTTAAAATATGTTAATACATCAGTAGGATGTTAACATATATGCCCAAAAAGTATTTAAAACCAAATTAAGTCCCGTAGGGGCATTTTGGTCATTTTAATACTTATAAAAGAGATTTTATAGTAAACTGAGGTTCTGGTCTAAAATATTCAGTGAAAATATTTATTTTATCAAGCTATATCAGTAAGATATCATACATATGTGTGGTTTACCATTTATGACCAAACCATGCCCCGAAAGGGTATTTTGGTCATTTCATATATGCTTTTAAGGATATTTTTGGAAGTCTGAGTTTATGAATTATACCTACTGTAATAATATTAGATTTATTTAAAAATTCAGTAAGTAACAAGTCTTAGGTGATAAATATGGTTTTAAACCATACTATGCACCTAATTATCGTAAAAATCGCTAATTGACGATAATTAAGAAGTTTATGGAAATCTGAGATTTTGATCAGTCTCAAGTGTTCAAAATATTTTATTTAATGTATAATATCAGTAGGAAAAGGTTTGGCGTTCAAATCATATGTTAATCTCATTTTATGCATGAAAAGGGTATTATCGTCATTTACCGAATTATACAAGAACTCAATGATATGGTCAGTTTATAATCTGAACAAAAATCCTAAAAAGCCCTAAAAATAATATCTTAACAGTAGGTAATGAGTTTTGGGTCAAAATCCATGTTTAAACATGCCTTATGCAAGATAGCGTAATTTAATTAATAAAAAATTTCAATTTACGATATCCTGCATAACTTAAATTTGAGACCAGGAACTGATGTCAAATTTTTGGGACATACTTATATATCAGTAATAAAGGTTTTTGTCCTCTCACATTTCCAAAAATCTCGTTTATATGCCAAAAGGGCAAAATGGGCATTTATAAGCATATTAACGGACATGAGCATATAATTCAAAATATAAATGACCAGGTAATATAACTCCAGAGGGTTATACTACAAATAATTTATGAAAACGGGAAAAATGGGCATTTATAGTCTCAGTTTGTTAAAAGGTCACTCAGAGGTAAGAATTAACATTTTGACACTTTTAACCCTTCGTCGCGCAAACTTCCAAATAATTTATGCAAACGGCTCCTCTCGTCCAACAAGTGGCTCATTTGAGAATACGGACACCATATAAGGTCACTCAGAGGCTTATTTTAACCATGTTGACACTTTCAGTCCTTCTATATTCAAGGTTTTCGATTTTGACGAAATTAGTCCCTCATAGTCAACGTTTGACTTTATTAGGGTTTATCACACGTGTCAACACATCTTTGGACACGATTTTACGAGGTGTTACACCAGGACTGATTCGCCAAAGTCTGCTTTTAGCTTCAAGCAGTTCAAAGCCTGCGGCCCGAAAGAATTTACTGGCGAAGATGGACCTACGACCATGTTCTAATGGTTTGATTCGATCGAAGTCACCCTGCGCCAGAGTGGCTGTCCTGATGATCTCCGCACTCTCAACGCCACCGGCGTCTTCCAATCCTGAGCTTTAGATTGGTGGACAGCTGAGAGAAACAAGCGCGGAAATGATGCAGCTTACGGCTTGACGTGGGATGAGTTGATGTCGCAACCCCCGCCCCTTATCTGTCCCGGGAACGGGCGGTCGCGAGACCATTGCTGGTGGTATCATTTGTTTATTATTTTGGCCGCGGAAATTTCATCAGGACCGTAGTTAGGAAATGTTTTATCAGAGTAAAACCACCATATTTTGTATTAATAACTACATGGGTAAAACCCAAGTTTCTTATTACAACATGTTTATAGGGATAAACCCTATATTATTGAATTTAAAACATCGTCTTTTAGGTAACTTTTATAGACACATTTTTTCCAAGCCGGCAGTGCTCTCCAGCTGGCTTTTTCCTAATTGGCTTTCACATTTTGTCACCTGAAACGCGTTTTAAAAACATTTGTCAGTGGGAAATACTGGTGAGTGAATCCCAGTTTAATCAAGAATAGTTTTATCAATTAACACAGTATTGAGAGCTATCACATTATTTACATCTACACAATTACTCATTCAGTACTGTCAATCCTGACTGGTGGGTCATATTACCCATTGGCTAACTCTTTGTCCAATGGTAACGTGTTCCACATTTTGTATACAAAACCCCAACATACTGGTAGTAATTGAAGAACTACAAAGACTCAATCACTGCTTAATCACATTGTATAACATTTAAGGTTTTGTAAAAACAGATTAAAAAAGGTTTACAAAAAGAGGATAAACTCACATTGTTGTCTTAGACTTTGTTTAAGGATTTCCTAGTGTTAATCTATTAATTACAAACCTTTTATTTATATTAACGATACCCTCCCCGAGACGGCATTCCAACGACTACGTCGGGCAGAACCACGACAGTCGTTATGGAACCCTGGATCAATCGGGCAGCGTATCTAATACGTAACTGGGGTTATAATACTTACAACAGAGCAGAACTTCGTTAATTAGGGGGGTATTATGCCCGGAAATTATGTTATCTTCTCAGAAATTCGTAAGAAAGAAAAGAAATGAGCGATCGTAACTGAAGGCCCGATGCCCTCTTATATAGGGCCTGATTTTGGGTTTCACGCGGCCCACGTAAGGTTCAGCAAGGGGCTACGCGGCCCGCGAGAGAGACTAGGGTAGGCCCTAGCCTTGCTGACTGGACACGTATACTCGACACGTTGACGACACGTGGCAGCACCGGGTATCGCTTGATCTTGTAGCTGTCGCGGCCCGCTTAAGGTGTAGCCAAGGGCTACGCGCCCCGCGACAACCTTAATTTTCTTGTTTTTATTTTATTTTTATAAAAATAAAGGTATTCGGGGTCCGATTTCGCGTATGGGGTGTATTTAAGGACATAATAGGGTATTTTAATATATATATTAGGGTGTCAGAAAATTCAGGAGGGTTGTTATATCCTCCCCACCTTGTTTTAGAACTTGTCCTCGAGATCTACTGGAACAGGTGTGGATTTTTCCTTTGCATTTATGATTCAAGCTCCCATGTGTATTCTGGTCCTCTTTTGGAGTCCCACTTCACTTTGACCAGAACTAATTTCTTGTGCTTGAGGTTCTTGACTTTCATGTCTTCAATTTGTAGAGGCCTCTCTACGAATTTTAACTGCTCATTTACCTCTATATCTTTAAGAGGTACTACGAGTGATTCATCAGCTAAGCATTTCTTAAGATTAAATACATGAAATACATCATGTATTCCTGCCATTTCCTCTGGCAGTTGTAGCTGATAGGCTACAGGTCCTATTCTTTTAATAATTTCAAAAGGTCCAACATATCTGTAACACCCCAAAAACTGAATAATATGAAAATAAATAAAAGTAAATAAAACCTAACTTAGTTAATGGGTTATGATAAATGATAAGTTAAATGATGGAAAAGGCTTGAATAAAATACTTAACAAACTTTTAGGGGTAATGTGAAAAGTTTGTATTAAATAGGGATTAATAAGGTGTAATCCCCAAAAACACACACAAGGTGCGCCTGGGGGGATCGACCAAGAAGAAAACGCAGGGGGTTAAACCCTAGCTTCAAGAATCAAGCAATTGAACATTAAATCAAAGGAAAAATCTGATGCATGAGCCCTAATTTCGTATAGCTAGTTCTAAAGTGTATGGAAATGGGGCGTTATAAGTTGGTATTAGAGCCGAGGTTTGAGGGATTCGAGCACAAGTAGTAGTGCTCGAACTCAAACTGACGGCTTGCTCGAAGGTGTGCTCGCTCCAAGATCGCGTTGAGGTAAAGATTTAAGTTTGTTGTAGATGCAAGTATTTATGATATGTTTATGATATAAATATTTAAGTTAATTATACGGGGAGTAATGTTGGGAGGTTAAACGGGAAGTTCCAGCAACCGTATGGCTTAAACGGACTTAGAAAACGAATGAAAAACACCCAAAATGAGATTTGCAGTGATTCGGCAATCGAGAGGCCGTCGCCGACGGGTTGCTCAGCCATCGCCGACGCCCCCTCCCCCTTTGGGCCGACGCCCTAATTGACTGTCTACGGACAAAGTGGCCGACGCCACTTTTTAGAGCTCGTCGCCGACGGTCAGCGGGAGTTTAGTCCGCTGAATTTTTTTTGTTTTGTTTGTTTTTCATAAAATCCTTATGAGCATAATAATAAGATATTTACGATCACAAATTGTGATCACAATGAAGTAAAATTTATAAAAGTCGAATGTAATGTATGGAATGGCATGAAATGAATGACGAATGTATAAAGTGGAGTTGGAAACATATGATAATGAATAATGAAAGAAGTAAATGTAGACTAAAGTACTTGGATATGTGAAGGAACCTGAATTGTTAAATAAATAAATATAAAAAGAATGATGAGATTAGGGGTGAAAATAATTTGAAGAGTGTGAGTTAGATGGAATTCGTATGAGACTTCGGATAAATGTATGCTTTGATCAGAATTATGCATTAGATGCTAGTACCCTGTGTTTGGAATGGTGTGATACTTATGTGTATATAATGATTTGCTTTAGTATGACTAAGATGCGAATATGTGCTAAATGTGAATCATACGGGCTTATTAGTAAAGGATATGTTGATATTATGTTATATAGTTGCTTTGAATGAAATTTGCTATTTGTAGAATCTTGGAGCGTTAGCATGTGAAAGTACGTGTATGTGAATGTATATGTGTATTGTTTAGAGGATCACGTAAATTGTATATGTCATACAATACGAGTATGAAATGCGTAGGATATTAATATTATGACCTACCATATTTAGATGAATACATGTTCAAAAGTTTAAAGTGTGTAAACAAGACAGTTGACTCTCTGAAAGTCAACAGTATAGGGATATCATGGGATGGCCATTAGACACAATTGTTAAAGTAAAGAGTTAATATGTTATGTACTAGATGAATTACGTGTTATGCTTGATGATAGTTTAGTTGTATAGATTTGAAATGAGTTGACTATTAATGAATGGCTCATTTATACGAAATTTTACTAACGAAAGTCGATTAACGTATAAATAGAAAGAAAGTGAACAGTCGTATGTATGCTCACATAAGCTAATGATATTACGAACGTAATGATATGTAAGGATGAAAATCTTGTCAATTGACTTGAGCATGGATAGCAAAGGGTTAAGAGGAAGCAATGAGGTAAGCATGAACCTGGACGCTAAAGGAAGGTGAATTCACAATCACTTAGAATTTATTTACATGAAGATGTATACCTGTTTGAATATTTGAAATTAGGTGGAACGTATAAATAAATGAGAAATGTTAAGGTACGTTTTGTTGAAATGGTTGGCATAATGTTAAACCGGTCATAAATTTTAGTTGAGAAGTTTTAATATGGAAATGAGAACTTGGTAATGTTAATGAAAGGTATGGAAAGAATATTAGTTAAGATGTTAGCTAAAGACGTTTTGTAAGTGTGTTTGAATTGAAAGTAAGTACAATATGTACTAAAATACTTATATACAAAAAGTACTGGGTGGTGGTTGACTTTAAAAGGTTATATTGTAGAAGTCAGTAAATAATAATTACTTACAAATGCTGGAAGTATTACGTAAGAAATGCAACGTGTAATGTAGGATACTCATTAGCACGAGACAAGTTAGAGGACGTAGGTGAATTAACACCAAATACGGTGAACGAACAAATAGAAATGGTATATTAAGGGATGGTCATGTATTGACCGAAGCTCGAGAAAAACACGAGAATCATCTCACTTATGTCCGGTCAAGCTAGCAAAAAGGGTTCTAACGATTCTTAAAGGATCGGATCAATATAAGAAAGAAAGATAAGAATGAAAAGTTTAAGCTTACGATTGAATGTAAAACAAACTTAAGAAAGAAGGGTGGGAACACCACTAGAAATAGGATGAAGAGTGTCGCGTCGAGACGCGCTACATGAATTAGGTCATGGAATTAAGTGTTAGGACCCAACACTTGAAGTTGAATGTAGAGAATTAATACGAAAACGTATCATAAGAAATGATATGGTAAATGATACGGCAGAAGAAAGAAAGGTACGGATGAAAATGTTTGAATCTGAGAAATGGATTCAACCATGTAAGGAATGAAAGGTTGGATCCATAAACAAACCCGGGGCAAACCAGTAAGAATGAAAGGTAATAAATTAAAAGTTCGAACCCGTAAGTGAAGACGGATTAAACAAGTAAGAATAAAAACTAAGAACAAAACTCAAATGAGTCATACGGGTCAAATGGCGATCGCCGTTTGAACCCGGTATTTAATGTTCGATTTGTCAAGTTTATTACTTATAGGTGAGCATAATGTATGGGCATGCATTGTCACAGTTTGGAAAGTATTAACCGTCGCAAAATATGAATAACGAGTCAAGGGATTTGACCCGTGCCAGGTACGTATAAAAAGATTATATTTCTAACAGGAGCTTAAGGCTCGACTAGAGAATGATGTGACAGAATAGGATAACTGATACACATATGTAAGAATGTATTTACAATTAAACTTCCGAAAAGTCAAACGAAGTAAATGAAGTCCTTGCAAGTATACAAGTATAAGGTACGAACGTGTACCTCGATACGACCACAATAAGTAAAGGGGGGTGTTAGTCTGACCTTGAAAGGACAAACTGCAAAAGTTGGTGAAATGACCAATAAAATGAAATGATTGTATGTAAGAAATAGAACGTGTGATATGTTTAGCATGTGCGTAAGAAATTTATGAAAGAGACATAGGTGAACAAACACCATGTGGGATGCAATTATGAAAGGTTATGTGCTAACCATTTATTTATAGAAAAGAATGATGGAATTCTTGGTGTGATGATATTAATAAAGCTGGTGGAAGGATGCTCACGAGTGGGAGCATATTTCATGAATAAATGAAACCAATTCTGGTACGGAAGGTACATATAAAGAAGCGGATCGATCCGGCACACGGATAACTGATTTGTGCAATGAAGGCGAGGTTAGTAAAATGTTTAATTCTTGATTGATGCTGGATAATCTGTAGATTTATTGTAAGTGAACGAAATGAATGGTATGATAATTATGGTATGGTATGCAAGAATCGACTTGTAATGGTCAGCGTAAGGTGGTATGTAAGTCATTAAGAGGAAGATCTAAAGGTCTTAAATGAAAATTTGAACTGATTTGGTTAAGCGCTCGTATGGTGCTCTTGTACAACATACCTGGTTAGTATAATAAGTAATTCATGCAAAGAGCTAATAATAAAGTGTTGCGAAGGATTAAATTTGAGGCTAAACTCAAAGTTGTAATTAGTTCAAGTAACAATAATAACCGTAGAATGATGCTTTATGCTCGTAGTAAGTATGAAAAAGGTAATTAGGAAGAGGGTAGCTTTGTTTTAATACAACTAAGTCACTAAATGTTTATAGTATACGTATAATGATATGCTAAGCCCTCATATGAATAAGAAAGTAATTAGAAGAACGTTAAGTAATGGGATGATGGGGTTTTCTCATGGTTACAATAATGAATTATATTGTGTATGATACGTGAGTGGAATGAAATAAATCGATTTATTTTTATTAGCAAATGTATGAATATGTTATGCTTAATTAGAAAGATGGAAACAAGTCGTAAACATAGGCTTGTACGACCAATAGTATACATTTGGAATAAATTTCAATGAACGAACCGCTAGTGATGATGTATGCTAGGAACTAGCATTATAAAATGAAAACGACACTAATAAGAGCTCTAGATCAGATTCTGTCTTATATGTGATTATGAAAGTAATTTATTTAAGTTAAGAACGTAGGGACAACGCACACAAATATGTTTATGCATGATTGAAACTTTTGCCAAGACCCCGAATGCATTTATGTTGTAGTAAGCTTGTGAATGAATAGATGAAAAATTAAGAGTAGAATTGATCTATTTGTTATGTGTCCAGGTTTCGGGGACGAAACCTCCTTTAAGGGGGGGTAGACTTGTAACACCTCAAAAACTGAATAATATGAAAATAAATAAAAGTAAATAAAACCTAACTTAGTTAATGGGTTATGATAAATGATAAGTTAAATGATGGAAAAGGCTTGAATAAAATACTTAACAAACTTGGAGGGGTAATGTGAAAAGTTTGTATTAAATAGGGATTAATAAGGTGTAATCCCCAAAAACACACACAAGGTGCGCCTGGGGGGATCGACCAAGAAGAAAACGCAGGGGGTTAAACCCTAGCTTCAAGAATCAAGCAATTGAACATTAAATCAAAGGAAAAATCTGATGCATGAGCCCTAATTTCGTATAGCTAGTTCCAATTTTTGAAGTGGTAAGTTTAATTTTCTGAAATTAAGAATTTTAGAATGAGGGATTCAACCCAATCTCGAATTCTTGTAACAAATGTGAGAAATCTGAGTTAGTATTTTCGTTTTGAATGAGACTCATGTTGGATTCTAGGTAAATCGAAAGATATTTTTGTATGAGACTAATTTATGAAGATGTGCTATGAATATGATGATTTGATTAAATATAACTATGTGAAATGGTGAAATATGATGATGTTGTAATACTTTAAACATAGGCGAAATGATGTAGGATAAAAGAATGATATTAACGTGATTGATTTTGATGGGTTATGAAGTGAACTAGTAGGATTCATGCTTGGTATATTTGTATATGATGCTCACCAAGTGTTTGATGAAATGCTTAAAAGAATAAATATGTGTATTTCGGAAGATGATGGAATGAAATTTAGTTGTACTAAATAAATGAATGAACGTGTTGTTATAGGCATGAAAGAAGAAGGTTCAAACACTAGGAAATCGGAAGGCTCACAAGATCGAGGTATGTTAACTTACACATACATTTTTAGCATGTTGTATTATGATTCTTAATTTTTATTGTAATTTTTAGTTTATGCCAAAAATCATAGTAATGGTAGTGAATGGAAGTTGAGTAGTAATTATTATGATCCGTTATGAACGAATTATGTAAAAAGGAAAGTTTATGAATAAGGTTGCATCATAACCGATTCATCTTAGTTGAATTGGTTAATGGAAAGTTAAGAAAGAATGAAACAAAGCTTTACTCAATCCGTCATGTACGGGTTAGGGTGCATGTGTAAAAATGTAAAGATTGCATTTGTTCGTCATAAACGAACCGAATGGAAGTTATGTCATGAATGTTAATATTCGTTACTAACGGGTATGTAAGGAATGGAATGTAATGTCTCTATTTGAGGCGAGAATGTAATGACCCTTTCAACGGGTAGTAAGTGTAAAGAAAAAGAATGATGTAAAGGCAAGAAATATGTAGATTATTTAATTTGCAAATTGTTAATGTGGTTATGGATTAATTCTTTCATTGGTGTTTGGTGTAGGTAAAGCCTCAGTTTAATCGGTTCGGCGACTTGGAACGAGCACCCATATGTAATTCGCCTACAAGCGCTTCCGCTACCTTTTGTAACAAAGTCATGGTCAAATGTATTTTGTTGTAGTTAGTTTTGAATATTAGTTAAACTTTGAAGTTTGACTTATTTGGTCTTTTGAAATTTCTCTAGATGTCGGTAGTTATCTAAAACTATGTTTTGGATTTGTAAGTCTTTTGAAAGTGTTGTTAATTACTTGAAAATTACGTTTGTCAAAACAGGGATTGTTCATAAGTCAAACGGGTCATGCCGAATTTTTCTAAAAATAATTATTGAATTATTTAAGTTCTAAAGTGTATGGAAATGGGGCGTTATAATATCTGGGGCTTAGCCTTCCCCTTTTGATAAATCTTACCACTCCTTTCCAAGGAGAGACTTTTAATAACACTTGATCTCCTACTTGAAATTCCAACGACTTTCATCTGTTATCAGCATAACTCTTTTGTCGATCACGTCCTGCTTTCAGTCGTTCCTTGACTTGAATGATTTTGTCTGTTGTTTCTTGTACTATCTCAGGTCCAGATAGTTGCTTTTCCCCAATTTCTGCCCAACAGACCAGAGTTCGGCATTTTCGTCCATAAAGTGCTTCGAATTGTGCAGCATTGATACTTGTGTGATAACTGTTATTATAAGAAAATTCTATCAATGGTAAGTGATTATCCCAATTACCTCCGAAATCAATTACACAAGCTCTAATCATGTCTTCCATTGTCTGAATTGTCCTTTCGCTTTGTCTGTCTGTTTGAGGATGATAAGCGGTGCTTAGATTCAACTTGGTTCCCATTGCTTTTTGGAAACTTGTCCAAAAATGAGAGGTAAAACGACTATCTCTGTCAGAAACAATTGATAAAGGAATTCCATGTAAAGAAACTATTTCATTTACATATAATTTAGCTAATTGTTCCATACTGAAAGTTTCCTTCATCGGTAGGAAATGAGCTGACTTGGTTAGTCTGTCTACAATCACCCAGATTGTATCATTACATTTTCTGGTTTTGGGTAATTTAGTAACAAAATCCATTGTTATCAATTCTCATTTCCAAGCAGACATTTCTAACTGTTGCAATAGATCTGAAGGTTTCTGATGTTCAGCTTTGACTTGTGAACAGGTTAAACACTTTGCAACATATGCTGCTATATCCTTTTTCATTCCTATCCACCAAAAATTCTTTCTTAAGTCCTGATACATCTTATCACTTCCAGGATGCACCGTATACTTAGACTTATGGGCTTCTTCTAATATACGGTAACGTAGGTTTCCTAATTTAGGTATCCACATCCTTTCTTATGGAATCTCCAAATTCCATCTGTTCCTTGTGCTAATTCCTTAATCATTCCTTTCAACTTTTCAGTATCATCCTTGATTACTGATTCTTGTGCCTTTTTAATTTGTTCATTTAAATCTACTTGTAGATTTAATTTAAGAGAACATACTCTTTTTGACTGTTCATGATACTTTTGGCTTAAAGCATCAGCAACAACACTTGCCTTTCCTGCATGATACTGGATATCACAATCATAATCACTAAGTATTTCCATACAGCGTCTTTGTCTCATATTTAATTCCTTTTGCCCGAAGACATACTTTAAACTCTTATGATCGGTGAAAACGGTAAACTTACTACCGTATAGGTAATGTCTCCAAATCTTCAGGGCGAAAAATATAGCTCCTAATTCTAAATCATGAGTTAAATAATTATCTTCATGATTCTTAAGTTGTCTAGATGCATAAGCTATAACCTTTTGACGTTGCATCAACACACATCTATAACCTAATTTAGAAGCGTCACAATAGATTACAAAATCTTCAGTTCCTTCTGGTAACGCTAGTATGGGTGCATGGGTTAATCTTTGCTTAAGGATTCTAAAGGCTTCTTCTTGTTTTGGTCCCCATTCAAACTTAACGGATTTACAGGTTAGCTTAGTTAAGGGAATAACATTTCTAGAAAAATATCGAATAAATCTTCTATAATAACCGGCTAATCCTAAGAAACTTCTAACCTCGGTTGGTGACTCAGGGGTTTCCCACTTGGTTATCGTCTCGATCTTGGTGGGATCCACATGAATTCCTTCATGATTAACTAGATGTCCGAGAAATTGTACCTGTTCTAACCAAAACTCACACTTCGAAAACTTAGCATAAAGCTTCTCTTTTCTCAATAAACTTAGAAGTGCATGCAAATGCTTTGCATGTTCCTCTTTACTCTTAGAGTAAATGAGAATATCATCTATAAAGACAATTATGAATTTATCCAAATATGGTTTACATATTCGGTTCATCATGTCCATGAATGCAGCTGGGGCATTGGTTAAAATAAATGGCATGACAGTAAATTCATAATGGCCATACCTCGTTCTGAAGGTGGTTTTAGGAATGTCCTCTTCCTGTACCTTTAATTGATGATATCCTGACCTTAAATCGATTTTTGAGAGAAATCGTGCTCCTTGCAACTGATCAAACAGATCATCTATTCTTGGTAATGGATACCGATTCTTAATCGTGACCTGGTTCAATTCACGGTAGTCAATGCACATACGCATTGATCCGTCATTCTTTTTTATGAATAAAATTGGCGCTCCCCATGGGGATGAACTTGGCTGTATGAATCATTTCTCTAACAATTCGTCTAACTGTTTCTTCAGTTCCTGCATTTCTGCGGGTGCCAAACGGTAAGGTGCTTTGGCAATTGGTGTTGTCCCTGGTATTAAATGGATTCGGAATTCAACTTCTCTATCTGGAGGTTGCCCTGGTAGCTCTTCCGGGAATACATCTGAAAAATGGGATACTACTGGAATATCCTTTAATTCTTTTCCTTTAGTGTTAGTGATTATAGAAATCAAATACACTAATGATCACTTTCTTATATAACTTGTTGTTTTCATCATAGAGATGAATTTAGTGGTTCTAGAGGTTTTATTTCCTTTAATTGTGATCTTTTCACCCTTTGGTGAATTTACTTGTATTAACTTTTGATCACACAAAATACTGGCTTTATTGGCTATTAACCAATCCATTCCTAACACGACATCAAATCCTGACAGATTCATGGGGTAAAGGTTTGCAATAAATTTCTGATTTAGAATTTCTATTCTTGCTCCCTACAAGATCTCAGAAATCTTAATAGTTTCCCCATTTGCTGTCTCTACTAGACATTCTTGTAGAAGTTTAGTTAATGATTGGTTGAGAAGTTAGCAAAATGAAGTATTAATAAAACTTTGGTTTGCATCAGAGTCAAACAATACTTTAGCAAAAACATCATTAACTAAAAACGTATCGGTGATCACATCCGGGATCATCGTTGCTTCTTCTGCAGTCAAAACAAATGCTCTAGTATTTTTATTATTCTTGGTGTTCGTAGCTGGAGCTAGCTTTGGACAGTTAGGCTTGATATGACCTTGTTCTCCGCAATTGTAGCATATCTTGTTGCTAATATATTTTCCTGCAATCTCCTTCCTTGTGTCCCGATATTTTGCAGAAGTTACAGTATATGGAGCATCTTCCTGAATGCTTCCTTTTGCAATACTTACAATAGGGTGCAGATGTAGAACCTACATTTTTCCCACGGTTAGAATTTCCAGAATGGAATTCTTGGGTAAGCTTCTGGGTTAGGTTCCTCCTTTGATCCTCTTCTCGTATACGGACTAATTCATCTGTCAAGGTGTTGGCTAGTTCTACAGCTTCTTCTATGGTTTGAGGTCTAGCTGTCTTGACTACATGCCTTATCTCCCCGATTAATCCCCAGATGTAACGGGAGATTAACACTGGTTCAGGTGATGCAAGGGTTGGCACTATTCTAGCATATTCAAAGAATAACTTAGTGTACCCCTTACTATCCACCCCATTCATCCTAAGGTTTAGGAATTTATTTGCTATCTGTTCTTTTTCATTAGGAGGGCCGAATTTCCTTTCTACCATGTTTTTAAACTCCTCCCATTCCATATTGTAAGTTCTATCATTTCCTCTAGACTGGAGGATAGTGTTCCACCATTCTAAGGCTGAATTATTAAACATATTAGAAGCAAACATTATCTTATCTTCTTCTGCGCACTTACTTATTCTTAAGACTACCTCAGTCTTTTCTATCCAGCGTAGAGATGCAACGACCCCTTCATTGCCCGAGAATTCCATCGGTTTACAAGACCAGAATTCTTTGTAAGAACAACCGTAAGACACGGTTCTTCTTCTTTTGGGAATGGGCATTTGAAGTACGGGTCCATTGTTCATGCTGTGTTCTGGTTCAGAGGGTCGCTTGCTATCATGCTTACTGATGTGTGTAAAATGCAACATATAAATTACATCAAATGAGGCATAAAACTAACCCTTTTTAAGTACTAATGTTGGAAAAAGAGTGTTTTTGTCTTCCTTTTGTATTTTCAGGATTAAATGAGCTCAAATCCACAAAAGAAGCAAAAAGACAGCTAAATCTAACATAAATACAAGAAAAGGAACATAAGTGGACTGCCCGACCCCTCAACGGCATCTTCCCAAGCAAAATAGAGAAGGCAGAAGACTGAACACGCCCCGTGCTCAGCCAGCACGGGGCCGTGCCCAAGAAGCAGCAGAAAAGACAAACCTATAGAAGCTTCTATTACCCACCACGGGGCCGTGTCCAGTGAACACGGGGGCGTGGCGAAAGTACAACAGGCGCATTAATTGTAATTGCGAATTATAATTAATGAAGAGAGAGAATGTCAGACAGCCACGGGGGCGTGTCCAGCGGACACGGGGCCGTGCCCAGCCTTCTGTTCAGCCTATAAATAGGAGTGCTTGGTTTCATTTCAACTCATCCCTTGGCACACCACCTCTCTCACACTTCATCCACCACCCACCACCATCACAACACCATCATCCACCACCATCATCCATTGTCCATCGTAGAGTGTGTGAGTCGTCTCGGGATCCAAGATTGATCGTAAGAGTTCTTGACAATCAAGGCCATGTTTGCCTAAGTCTCTTACATCACTTGGTGAAGACAAAGTGTCTAGTATAATACTTTTTATTTCTAATCTTTTGCACTTTTAATTTGGTTTTGTATTAATGACTTTAATAACTAGTTACTTATGTTGAAGGTGATCTTTCCTTATCGTTTGTCCGTGGTGTCTTGGCATTATTTTACTGTCTATATAAAATCAAAGATTTTCACCATTCATATCTCCACGGTCTATATGGAGGTATGTTGGCTACCTGGTCGGGGGTTAAGGGAACGGTTTGGTAAAGGTCTTGCCATTGTTCAGCGTTTAGAGATCCTGCAATGGACCTGGGTCAAATTTAGTAGGACCTCCTTCAATGCTTCACGGTATTGGATGGCGGAGGTCCAAACTCTTTGATCCCCTCATATGTTAACTACTATTAATACTATAACCCGGCTATTTAGGACTGTATCCCTGCTGACTCAGACTACTTAGCCGAGGGTAATGTCACCGCCAAAAGCGGGGCCTACCATAATTTGCATTAATAACTTAATTAATTATCTTCCAATAATCCACCCTTTTAGGATTGTATCCTTGCTGACTCAAACTACTGGGGTGAGGGTAACGTCACCTTCAAAAGAGGGGCCTACTACAATAACTAAGATAATCTCTTAATTATGTGCAAAAGTGCGGAAATAATCAAAGGTTATACTAGATACGAGTCGGAACCAAGTGATTCATCTTGTCTATCTGTTTTTTTTTTCTTTTATTTTTATTTTCAGCATTTTAGTTAGTTTTTATTTTTCTTAGTTTAAAACCTTTTCTAACTTTTTATTTTGATTAGACGTTGAGGATAAACCGGTACTAAAAACTCTTGTGTCCTTGGACGACCTCGGTATCTTACCAACGCTATACAATGCCCACGATGGGTGCACTTGCCCATATGTGTGTTTAGTGTTAGTAAAATATCGTGTTTTATAAATTTAAAACTTGGCTAAAAATAAGTGTTAAAAGGGCTTAAAATATACACCTAATATATATAACACTTCACACGCATCACTTACTTTTATTTTCTGCTTCCCTAACCGTTTGAATAATATATGGCATCGCATCTATTATTCCTTGTGCCACTACGTGTTGGATGGCACTGTTATCCACTGGGTTTCCATTATTGTTGTTTGGGTTATCGTTATTCAGATTATTGTCATTCTGGTTTTCCGGGTTATTATCCAGATTCTCTTGATTCACTTGGTCGGGCATCTGAATTTTAAACATTTACCACATATTAATATCACAAGATAATATCTTAATACGATCAATCACATGACACTCATATTGATAAAAAGCGTCGAGCATTGCGACTTTACTCTTTCTTATCTATTATACATCTACTACAAACTGATACTGAAATTTTGAAATTACAATACTACTATGCATTGCTAACCATAAAGTGGTCTATACTACAACATATATTATTATTACACATATTATTATTATTATAAAAAATTGTTGTTTTTTTTCATACAAATATATTATATATTATTTTATTATTATTATTATCAACTCCACCATGACCTTCACTGGTCTGGATTCATCCAGTAATCCATATTGCGCTCGTCGTATTTCCAGACGAGTCGCTCTCCTACCTGCCTCATTCTCTCACTACTCTCTAAGATCTCTTCTCCGAAAGTTCGGAGCTCATGCACATTCTCTGCACGCATTGGGGGTGCAGGTGCTGGTACTGGGGCATGAGATTCTCCTGAGGGTACGGATTCTCTAAGATCTCCCTAATGTATTCATCGTTATCATAGTAGGGATCTAGAGGGTCCAGACCTGGATAGGCTGCTAAGTTCGGCATGGTTTCGTCATTTAGGTGGTAGCGTGGCACATAATCCCTATGATCATCGAACCATGGATCATAATCTGGGTCTAAGGGATTAGGGGCTGGTATCCTAGGTATTTCCTCAGGGTTGAAATCATGCATTTCTACTTGATTTTCGAGGTTGTTTTCTATCTCCATCGGCTGAGTGGGAAATAAAGGTAAGGGTTGTGGGGCTACTAGTTGTTCCAGATTTGGGTCGGCAGCAGTTGTTGCTAGGATATGAAAATTGGCTAAGCTCCTATTAAGCATATCCTGTGTATGGGCATCTGACTCTCGCTTAGCGGCTGCTAGGACTCTTTGCTGTTGCAACTTTCGCATTCTTTTCCTACGCTATAATGCTCCCTTACTGAACCATCCTCTCTTTTTCTAAGGGAATGGCTCTTCAGACTGAGCTTTAAAGGCAAACATCCCTTCTTCCTGATCAGCTGAATACCCGGCTGGGAAGAAGTACCTTCACTCCTAGGTGAATCGGACAACTGACGATACACGTCTGAGGGTCCTTGATCAGTCATACTGTAAACTAACAAATAGTCAAATAACACATAACAATAAAATACATATATGCACGTGTTTTCATAATTTATTTCCTAACAATTTGGATAATATATTGATGTCAGCAGAACACTTATGTGGCTGAATCAGTGGCTTAGCTCTGATACCACCTTCTGTCGCAACCCCCGCCCCCTATCTGTCCTGGGAACGGGCGGCCGCGAGACCAGTTTTGGTGGTATCATTTGTTTATTAATTTGGCAGCGGAAATTTGATCAGGACCGTAGTTAGGAAATGTTTTATCAGAGTAAAACCACCATATTTTATATTAATAACTACATGGGTAAAACCCAAGTTTCTTATTACAACATGTTTATAGGGATAAACCCTATATTATTGAATTTAAAACATCGTCTTTTAGGTAACTTTTATAGCCACATTTTTTCCAAGCCGTCAGTGCTCTCCAGCTGGCATTTTCCTAATTGGCTTTCACATTTGGTACCTGAAATGCGTTTTAAAAACATTTGTCAATGGGAAATACTGGTGAGTGAATCCCAGTTTAATCAAGAAGAGTTTTATCAATTAACACAGTATTGAGAGCTATCACATTGTTTACATCTACACAATTACTCATTCAGTACTGTCAATCCTGACTGGTGGGTCATATTACCCATTGGCTAACTTTTTGTCCAATGGTAACGTGTTCCACATTTTGTATACAAAACCCCAACATACTGGCAGTAATTGAAGAACTACAAAGACTCAATCACTGCTTAATCACATTGTAAAACATTTAAGGTTTTGTAAAAACAGATTACAAAAAGGTTTACAAAAAGAGGATAAACTCACATTGTTATGTTAGACTTCGTTTAAGGGTTTCCTGGTGTTAATCTATTAATTACACAAATGTACATATGTTAGTATAATAACCTTTTATTTATATTAACGATACCCTCCCCGAGACGGCATTCCAACGACTACGTCGAGTAGAACCACGACAGTCGTTACAGAACCCTGAATCAATCGGGCAGCGTATCTAATACGTAACTGGGGTTATAATACTTACAATGGAGCAGAACTTCGTTAATTAGGGGGTATTATGCCCGGAAATTATGTTATCTTCTCAAAAATTCGTAAGAAAGAAAAGAAATGAGCGATCGTAACTGAAGGCCCGATGCCCTCTTATATAGGGCCTGATTTTGGGTTTCACTCGACCCGCGTAAGGTTCAGCAAGGGGCTACGCGGCCCACGAGAGAGACCAGGGTAGGCCCTAGCCATGCTGACTGGACACGTAGCCTCGACACGATGACGACATGTGGCAGCACCGGGTATCGCCTGATCTTATAGCTGTCGCGGCCCGCATAAGGTGTAGCCAAGGGCTACGCGCCCCGCGACAACCTTAATTTTCTTGTTTTTTTTTTATAAAAATAAAGGTATCCGGGGTCCGTTTTCGCGTATGGGGTGTATTTAAGGACATAGTAGGGTATTTTAATATATATTAGGGTGTCAGAAAAATTCAGGAGGGTTGTTATAGTTGAAGGACGTTATGATGGAAGAGTTCTGCCCTCCCCACGAGCGCCAAAAGTTAGAGGATGAGTTTTGGCATGTCAAGCAGAAGGATGGTGACAATGCTGCCTTAACTGCTCGCTTCAAGCAGCTAAGCATAATCTGTCCAGACCAAGTTAAGACTCCCGAGATCACCATCAAGAAGTATATCCGTGCTCTTCCGGATTGCGTGCTGATTTCTTTCAAGCTACAAAGACGACAACGATTGAGGAAACTTATCTGCTCGCTGCTGAGATCAACGATAAGCGAGTCAAGTCTGGTTAGTGGGATAAGGCCTCCAAGAATCTGCATCAAGTCACCGCTGTTCCAACCGCTGACACCGCCGCCGCCGCACCACAATCTTCCAAGCTCTCACAACGCAAGAGGAAGAACAACAACAACACTAGCAAGAATTGCGCTGTTACAGCTGCCGCTCCACTTCAAGCAGTACCTGCCCCACCGCAGCATCAGCACCGCCAAGTAGCGGCACCGGTTACCAACGCACCGCTGGCTAAGCGTGCGTACACTGGTCCTCACCCGGCTTGCCCTACTTGTACTTATCACCACCCAATGGGAATCGCTTGTAGATAATGTGTGCACTGCAACATGTACGACCATTTCACCGCCAACTGCCGTACAGGTCCACGTCAAACTCCAGCTCCAACCCAGGGTCAAGCTCCTGCTCAACAAGCTCTACTTCCTGCTCCTCAAGGCCAACAAGCGGCTCCTGCACCCGCGATCCACGCTAGAGCTTGCTTTGCGTGTGGTGATCCCAACCACTTCGCAAACATGTGCCCAAATCGAGTTGTGAAGCAAGAGCCACAACAGCAGCAGCCCCAGCAGCAGCCTCAGCAACAGCAGCAACAAGCAGCTCGCGCTCGAACTTTCAACATCAATGTGTGCCAGGCTCAGGCTCACAACAATGTGGTTAATGGTACGTTCTTTGTGAATGGTATTTATGCTTCGTGTTTATTTGATACTGGATTCGATAACTGTTTTGTATCGTTTGAATTCGAAAAGCTCCTTAATCGTAAGCGCGCCCATCTCCCCTCGACGTTCGATGTTGAAGTTGCCACCGGAAGAACCGTCACTGTCAATTCTGTTCTTCGTGATTGTACTCTCGAGCTCAACAATCACATCTTTCCTATCGACCTTATTCCGATGCAACTCGGTAGTTTTGACGTCATAGTAGGCATGGACTTTCTTAGCGAAACACCATGCTGAAGTTGTTTGCTTCGATAAGATGATTCGATTCTCGCTCGCGAATGGTGATCAACTTTGTGTGTATGGTGAAACTCCTTCAAAAGGTCTCAAGCTCATGTCGTGTATCCAAGCCTGCAAGTATCTCCGCAAGGAATACAAAGCTTTTTTGGCTAACATTGTAGTAGTGGAGAAGGAAAAGAAAGGAAAGACAGGAGTGAACGATGTTCCCGTTGAGTGTGAATTTCCTAATGTGTTTCCTGATGATCTTCCTGGTTTACCGCTGAGTCGTGATATCGACTTCCGCATCGACCTCATTCCTGGAGCAAATCCTGTTGCTAGAGCTCCTTATCGACTCGCTTCGTCCGAAATGCGTGAACTTTCGAGTCAGCTCCAGGAATTGCTTGCAAAGGCTTCATTCGCCCTAGCACCTCTCCTTGGGGCGCACCAGTCCTTTTCATCAAAAAGAAGGATGGGTCGTTCCGGATGTGCATCGACTATAGGGAGTTGAATAAGCTGACAATCAGGAATCGCTATCCACTACCTCGCATCGATGATTTGTTTGACCAGTTACAAGGTGCTACGTGTTTCTTCAAGATCGTTCTACGCTCAGGTTATCACCAACTACGCATTCAAGAGGAGAATATACCCAAAACCGCTTTTCGCACTCGTTATGGCCACTATGAGTTCGTTGTTATGCCCTTTGGTTTGACTAACGCACCTGCGGTTTTCATGGATCCGATGAATCGCGTGTGTAAACCTTTTCTCGACCACTTCGTCATCGTGTTCATCAATGATATCCTGATCTATTCCAAGTCAAAAACCGAACACGCGCAACATCTACGCATGGTTCTCGAGCTACTCCAGGGGAATCGACTCTACGCCAAGTTCTCCAAGTGTGAATTCTGGCTGGAGGAGGTTCAATTCCTCGGTCACATTGTCAATAGTCAAGGTATTCACGTCGACCCTGCGAAGATCGAAGCTGTTAAGAGTTGGGTTACACCTAAGAACCCGTCTGAAGTCCGTTCTTTTCTCGGACTAGTGGGCTACTATCGCCGATTTATCGAAGGATTCTCTAAAATCGTCGTGCCGCTTACCTCCCTCACGCATAAAGACAAGCCTTTTGTTTGGGAAACTAAACAAGAGACAGCCTTTCAAACCCTCAAGCATATGCTTTGCAATGTGTCCGTTCTCACTTTACTCGACGGAAACGATGACTTTATCGTCTATTGTGATGCCTTGAACCTTGGTCTCGGTTGTGTTCTCATGCAACGAGACAAGGTTATCGCTTACGCGTCTCGACAACTCAAGATCCACGAGAAGAACTACACAACCCACGATCTTGAGCTAGGTGCAGTTGTTTTTGCGTTGAAGATTTGGCGACACTACCTGTATGGTGCCAAGTGTACGATCTTCACATATCATAAGAGCCTACAACACATCCTCAGCCAAAAGGAACTTAATATGCGCCAACGCCGATGGGTTGAACTTCTTAATGATTACAACTGTGAGATTCGTTATTACCCTGGCAAAGCAAATGTCGTTGCCGACGATCTCAGCAGACGGAGCTATTTGCATAGCACCCATAATATCCAAACTCAGCATAATCTCGAAGCCCTTATTCCCGAAGCCCAACATGCTTGCTTTACCGAACGCACTTTGAAGAAGGAAAGGATTCTGAACGATGGAGCCCAGCTAGTGAATAAGTCGAATGGAATATTCCATTATCTGGATCAGATTTGGATTCCCAAGCACACCGACTTACGACAGATTCTGATGGACGAAGCCCACAAATCCCGATATTCTATTCATCCCGGTGCCGATAAAATGTACCAGGACCTTCGCTACAAGTACTGGTGGCCGGGCATGAAGAAAGATATCGCTCTCTATGTTTTGAAGTGCCTAACTTGCTCGAAAGTCAAGGCCAAACATCAAAGACCCTCTGGCTTACTCGTCCAACCCGAGATCCCTGTGTGGAAATGGGAGAGTATAGCTATGGACTTTATAACGAAGCTTCCGAACACGCCATCAGGTCACGACAACATCTGGGTTGTCATTGACCGCTTGACTAAATCTGCTCATTTTCTGCCGATACGAGAAGACTATAAGGTAGAAAAATTAGCCCGAATCTACACCGATGAGATCATTTGTCGACATGGGACGCCTCGCGACATCATCTCTGACCGTGATGGTCGGTTTACCTCGCGTCTTTGTGAAACGTTTCAATCTGCTCTCGGTACTACGCTTAATCTAAGTACCGCTTTCCATCCAGAAACCGACGGTCAGACTGAGAGGACGATCCGTACCCTTGAAGACATGCTTCGCTCGTGTGTCATAGATTTCGGTGGTAATTGGGACGCATACTTGCCTTTAGTCAAATTCTCGTACAATAACAGTTATCATTCCAGCATTCAAATGGCACCATTTGAGGCATTATATGGAAGAAGATGTCGATCGCCTATTGTATGGCACGAGATCGGAGACTCGCAATTAACTGGTCCTAAGCTATTGCAAGAAACGACTGACAAAATCCTCCAAATTCAAGACAATCTGCTGAAAGCTCGGAGTCGTCAGAAAAGTTACGCCGATAGACGACGCAAGCCCCTTGAATTTGACGTTGGCGACCACGTACTCCTAAAGGTATCACCTTGGAAGGGTGTGGTCAGATTCGGCAAGAAAGGAAAGCTCGCGCCTCGATATGTTGGACCCTTTAAGATTCTGGAAAGGATCGACAAAGTGGTCTACAGACTCGAACTACCGGAGGAACTTAGCAACGTCCACCTGACTTTCCACGTTTCGAACCTCAGAAAGTGTCTGGCTGAGCATGATTTACAAGTTCCACTGGAGGATCTCCAAGTGAACAAAACATTACACTTCATGGAAAAGCCTGTCGAGATCATAGACCGAGAAATCAAGCAGCTCAGGCGCTCACGCATTCCCATTGTGAAGGTTCGCTGGGAAGGAAAACGCGGCGCAGAGTTCACCTGGGAACTCGAAAGCGACATGAAGGCGAAGTACTCGCAGTTGTTTGTTACGGCCAAGGCCTAATTTTGGGACGAAATTCCCCAAGTATGGGAAGCTGTAACACCCCGTGTTACGAAAGTCAAAGTCAAAGTCAAGATTGAAGTCCAAGGAAAAAAGGATTGCTAATTGCGATATGGCATTCCTTGCTTAATTATTGATTTGACTTCTTTGACTGTAATCGAATCTTTGTTTTATTCGCTTTAGTTGTATTATGTGGAGTATCTGTGAATAATCGAGGTTTAATCGATGCTATCGCATGTTTTATCGCTTATCGCAATCGCTTTCGTAACTCGATTTATGCATTCTGGATATTGTTTTACGTGTGTGTGCTATTTATGTGTTACTTGTGCATGTTTACTTTGTGTTTGTGGTGATTAATCGAAACGCAAACGCAACTCTATCCTAACGCAATCGAATCGCAAACGCTAAACGCAAGATAATTATAGTGATTGTATGTTAGATATAGTAGTTAGGTTAGTTGTGTAGCTAATGGGTAAAACTATCGCGTCGCTCGCTCGAAACGCATCGGAACGCTCAACACGCGAATCGAAACGACAAAACTCAACACGTCGGACACTTGGATCGAATGGCCAACTGATCGAGTAGTCATCCGATCGGATTGCCATCCGATCGGAGCGCCATCCTATCGGTGACCAATCCGACCCTGTGCACTTTCCTCTTTTGGAAACCCTATAAATACCCTCCTGTCAAATCATTTGTGATGTGACAGCTCTCTCACTCGACCAGCTCGCTCAAGCACTCATTTCTCTCGATTTCTCGCGATTCTTGTAAGTTTTCAACCTAAATCTTGTACTTTTATGATCTATACACGCTTCTTCATCTTTTTCACCTTTGAATCTAAACTTTTAACCGTGAAATCAACGGATTTAAGGTGTTCTAGGATGATGTCATCATAGAGTTCTTATGAACTTCAAGATTTGGCTTCATTCCACCAAGAACAACTTAGATCTGAACGATTTCCACATGAATAAACAAAAATCTTGCATAGATCTGAACATTTTCAAGATTGAAAGGATTGAAAGATGGTTTTTCAACTTTCTTTCAACTCTTTTACACTCAATGCACTCAAAACCGATAGAATCGGTGCTTGTTCTGATCTTCTACTCTCTCTTAGTGATGTGTTAATTCAAGATCTGAATTCTATCCAAGAGATAATGATTTCGAGTTAAACATGAACAACTGTCACGAGCCGTTAACTGATCGGACCATGGTGATTCCTGCTCAATCGGATAACTCGGGTCTGATGAGGGTTCTGTTGTCTAATGCGTTATCATAACCGTCTCGATTAAACTGCGAAACTTAGCAAAACACCAAGTTAGCAACACGATCAGATCGCGGGACGGATTGCCGTCCGATCGGATTGCCATCCGATCAAACCGCAATCCGATCGGATTGCACTTGGGGTTCAACCTTTAACGTTTTCAGCATGTTCAGTTCTAATGGATTGCCACCCGATCGGTTGACCATCTGATTGGATGATAATCCTGTTGTGAACTTATTCTCTGAGAAATACCTCGCCGAACGGATCGCCATCCGATCGAACCGCCGTCCGATTGAACGACCTGAAAGGTAAAGATACGTCTCTGTTTCAAAATGCTACAACGAAAACTTCAAAAGACAAGCCATCATACACAAACATATCCTTACCAAACAAGGTGTCAATCCGACCGAATGGCCATCCGATTGGATTGACATCCGATCGAATGACCATCCGATCGGATTGCCATCCGATCGGATTACCGTTCGACACTTGGTTCCTTTGCACCGTTTTACACGCCGTTCTTCACTTATGCTATCGTTAACTGTTCAGGCTAATCTCTCTCAGCGCTCCCTTCAATCCAAGAGAGTGTTTACTTGTTAAGCACGATCTGTGAGTATACTCGATCCCTTTTTGCCTTATGCACTTTTGGTTGTTACATACGTTACTTATTCTAAATCACAATCGACACACAACGCAGACACTATTTATACGCTAACCGTTATTGCATGCTACGTGTTATTCGATGAATGCTTGTATGCTATGTTAACACAGTGATTGTTGCCTGACACCTTAGCAACGATAGTACTATAGTTTGGACTCAGCACCTGTCATGGACAGGGTTTGTTAAGGGCTTTACTTCACGTGTCCCAGTGGGGATATGTGTTACGCATTCTACAACTCGCAGTCACGTCTGTGCATATTTCTCTGTCGATAACCTACTAGCCTTCACATTATACATGTTACATGCGTAAACGATTTCGAACTCTATTATGCTATTAAACTTGTATGCTCACCTTTACACTATGTGTATTGACCTTTATTTTAACGTATGTGGCAGGTGTTTGAGATGCTAGGATGTTGCTTGCTTTTCATGGAATCAAGTAGGATTGAGAGTCTAGAAACAAAGACAATTTATTTTATTTTATTCTGAGTTCGGAACAATGTTTGTTTTGAGAATGTCGATGTCTGTAATAATTGAATTGCTTGGTAGGTTATGGTATGGGACATGATATTAACTATCCGGTAATTTAGTCGTTATGGAATTTCTCCTGACAAATCTGTTTCGCTCAGTGCCGCGCCCCGATGTTTCTGCCATCAGCTGGGGTGTGACACGTTAGGCTCGTCGAGCTTTATTGAGCCTTAGTGTAAACGAGCCGAGTCAAGCCAAGCTTATGTAAACTTGTTTACAAGCCGAACTCGAACCTAAAAATAAGCTTATTTAGTAAACGAGCCCGAGCCCGAGCTTCACTTATCGAGCTCGCGAGCTTAAAAAGTCTATTATTTATATTATTTTTATTTAATATACTAATTAATAGATAATAAACGAGCCGAGCCCGAGCCGAGCTCGAGCCCGAGCTCTCATAAGTTAATCGAGCTCGAGCTCGAGCCTTGTTGAGCTCGGGCTCGACTGCACCCCTACCCTCATGGTACCACTTCTCGTATACTCGTATCTCATCCTACCACCCATCAATCCTTCGTTGTTTATGTTTCGCATTGGTACAACTATACCCCACTACAACATCCCACACCACCATATATCATCCCCCTTACTATCTCTTATAGACACATCACCCATTCCAATTCACCATTTTGTCCATTGTCAAGACCACACCCACCACCCTAATGCTCTAAACAAGACTAATCATAATATTTTGAAATTTTCTCTAAAAACAACAGATTTATAATCAATATATCAAAGGGCATGCATCTGCACCGTAAAGCAGAAGTACAAGAATAAAATCCCAATCTCACGTCAACCATTTAACCGCTCATATCAACCATAAACACGGTCGCCTTGTTTATAGAAACAAAACATGGTCGAACTAAACATTTTTTAAAGTTTGGTGATTAAAATGAACAATAGATGATACTTAAAGGACCTTTTCCATCATTCAAATTAAACATCTATACTCTTGGCGGTCAATCACTCATTTCAAAACCCATCTTTCTCTCTCACACACAAACACACACAGTGTAAGAAACCCTAACCTAAATTACAGCAATGAAGGGGATGAAGCCATTGAAGCAGCTAAAGCTCTCTGTTCCTGCTCAAGAAGCTCCAATAACAAGCTTCCTGTAAGCCTCAACACGTTCTTATCTTCAATTTTGGATTCAAATTTCAATTATTTGCTCATTTGATCCGTAATTGCGCTCGTTTTTAACATAATTTGGTTAATTATAGTGTGTTTAGTCGATGTTTAAATGTCTTTCGTTTGAATTTAGATAAATGTTGTTGTGGATTTGTTACTGATTTGTAGGACTGCAAGTGGAACGTTTCATGATGGGGATTTGCTTTTGAACTTCAACGGTTTACGAATCAAATCTGAAGAAAAGGAAGCTAGTGTAAAGGTTTTATTTATTTGTTTTTTTTTGGAATGAGTAACTGATGTACAATTGAAGCACACAAAAGCAGTGAAACTTAGGTTTTAGAAAAAAAAAAGTTATTATAATTTAGGAATATTTTAAGAGCCATGTTGAAGAAACACCAAACTAATCAGGTGATTAGCTTTGGTTTGTGCCTCGACAATTAATGGTTAATCTTCTTTGTCTCGCCTGAACTGCTACGGAGATCCTGCAAAAAACACTCAACACAACGTTAAGCTCGTTACAAGGAGGGGAATAGGGGGGTTCTCCTTGTAACCACCCTCCGGCGTGAGAATAAGTAATTTGTTTTGAGAATAAAGTGTGTGTATAGAGTAAAAGAGTGAGAGAGCGAATCCTTAAACCTGTAGGTGGAGTCTTTTATTTATAGCCGGAGAATAGTGAAGGAGGAGACCTGCCAGCTGTCCAACCAGGAGGAATATCCTTTATGTCCCCTCTGACGTCAGTCGTTGAGGTGACGTGGCGTGCGGTTATTCGTTTCAGCTGGGCACTTGCTTGTACTGGTAGTCGCCCTGTCCTCCAAGGATCTTGCAAGCGTTGCTGGCGTCTAGCTATTGGTGCCACCTTTTTTTTTTCTTTTTTGTCTGCAGGAGCATCTTTCTTGTCACCAGGTGGTTTCTTCCAGAAGGTTCTAGAACCTTCTGGATTCGCTCGTGTGATGTGGACGCCAGCTTGGAGTGTGGTGTGGTCCCTTTGACATGTGTTCATTTGTGATTTGGGACCATACCCCTTCACATGTGTAGTTCTGTATAAGATGTTTCTAATTTGGGCAGGTTATGCAGAAACTTCAAAATTTAAAGTGATGCTTAAATTTGAAAAAATGAGCTAAAAAGGTTGATCATTTACCAGCTATTAAAGGTTTTGTTAAAGCGTTGATGTGGCTGATCTTTTAAACATGGTTGTTTCCTTGGGCTATGGTGTGCAGAAAAGCAATATTAAAAAAAAAAAACCGGATCCGAAAACGAACGGTTTTGAAAAAAAACAATAGGCTCCAGTGTTTCATATATGTTTTTTTGTAAAACTATCTTTTTGGGTTTGTTCATTTTTGTGTGAAAAATCAGGAAAAAAAACAGATTTGGGCCGACATTTTCCATTATAGTAAAAGTACTAATCTTGTATCTTAGAATGTATTGCTGTGCTATTTTTACCTCTAGAGTATAAAACCAAAAAACCTACTGAAATTGAACTGGGTAAAAAAGTGAAAGTGAAAACCAAAAAGCCTACTGAAATTGAACTGGGTAAAAAACTGAAAGTGAAAACCAAAAGGTTTTAACATCTCAGAAACCGGACTTTTTTGGGTTGGTTATAGATTTCAGTAAATGAAACCGAACCGGTTCGACCTGTGCACACTTCTAATTTGTGGGATGGGAAGATAATAGTTGCAAGGTGATTCCTAAAAAAAGCAGAAGTATCTTTTAATGTACGTGTTCATGTCATGTAGAGTTTTATAAAACGATTCACTAGTTGTTGTATAGAAAAAAGGTTTTAAATTGCAAATCTGTTTGTAAAATTATTACTCAGTTTAAAGCGGCAAACTAAGAGACTAGCTTGTTCATAAGTCATGTGTTTCGCAAGGTTTTATGGTGAATAGCGAGCATAATTGTTCAAATGACTCAAATCGATAAATTTAGCTAAAACAGAAACGGGTCAAACGACTCGAATAGGTTGTAAGCTGCCTTCAGAGTATTGGCAATGCTTACAACCTCCAAACTCATTTAATTTTAAAAGACTAGAACTACCATTGTAGTAACATATTTTCTTGCTATCATATTTAACGAATTAACTATTAATTCAAAATGCACAAAAGCGTTTGTAACACAACCTAATCGGTTCCTTTGACAACTGGCAGCTTCCAGAGACTAAGGAAATTGATCTAAAATTTTCACTGGAAGACCTTGAAACGATTAAAGTCATTGGAAAAGGAAGTGGAGGCGTTGTTCAACTGGTTCGGCATAAATGGGTCGGAACGTTATTTGCTTTAAAGGTTTGTTCTTTTTAAACACTTATATTTTTATTTTATGGATTTATATTACCTGCTTCTTCTTTGTCTGCAACTATGGTTTATAATAAAGCAAAACAATGATAATGCAAGAACAATGATAACACTCTGTTATAACTAGGGCTACAAACGAACCGAACGAACAAGAAATATATGTGTTCACAACACTTACCGAACAAGATTTTATGTCCGTGTTCGTGTTTGATAAGGAAATGAACATGTTCGTGTTTGTTTGTTCATTTTAGGCAACGAACGAGAACGGATGTTAATATTCATGAACACAAATGGAAACAAACGAACACAAACAAGCGTTCATGAATAGAATATATAATACACTGACACTTATTAACACTTTATTTGTAGGAATTTCGAAGTATTTAAAAAAACTATAAAAACTAAAGACACTAGTGAACTATCGAACATAAATGAACAGGTTACCGAACGTTCACGAACATAGATAAACGAACGCGACCTCTGTTCATGTTAATTCATTTAACTAAACGAACGAAATTTCTTGTTCGTGTTCGCTTGTTTAATAAACGAACGAACACAAACAAACTTCCCGCCGAACGGTTCACGAACTGTTCGCTAAACGTTTGGTTCATTTGCAGCCCTAGCTATAATAATAAAACGGGATACAAAAATATTGTTTATGTTTGGAGTTTTAATAATTAGATAACTGAGTGTTCGACTATTTAAATTATTAATAGAATAATAGACATAATGATCAAAAATGATAATTTTGTGGGTATATGCCAATTGTAGGTAATTCAGATGAACATACAAGAAGATATACGTAAACAAATTGTTCAAGAACTCAAAATAAACCAAGCATCACAATGTCCACATGTTGTTGTTTGTTACCACTCGTTTTACCACAATGGAGCTATCTCTCTGGTGTTCGAATATATGGACCGTGGATCTTTGGTGGATATTATCAGACAAATTAAAACGATTCTTGAACCGTATCTTGCTGTTGTCTGCAAACAGGTTAGTTTCTGAATTCTTTTCATTTTTTAAAATTTTTTTTACTGTTTTTTAGATGATGTACAAAAGGTTACAAAATAGATGGCCGGGCGGGTTGTGTATAGGGGTGTGAATTTCTTACACGACACAAACCTAACACGAAATTTGCGGTTTAGTCTAAATGGGTTCCGGTCATTTTCAGGTTAAACCCGCGAACCCGTTTAGCTAAACAGGTCAGGTTATGGTCAACTTGACCCGTTAGACCCATTTATATTGTAATATATTTTTTTACAATATGTTTTATGTTATAAATCAAATCTATGTGTATTTTACGCCATAGTTACAACTTAAAAAGAGAAATTATAACTTAAAAAGAGAAATTGACATAAAATTATATAATTTAAATGTAGTTGTATTTGTTGGGTTAATCGGGTTCGTTTACGTCACGGGTCGGTGCGTTATCGGGTCACGGTTTAACGGATTACGGGTCGAAGTTTCATGGGTCGTTTGGAAGGGTCAAAACAGTTTGCACGTGAAAGATGTGGTCAAAAGGTTAACCGAGTTTTATGGAACGTGCATGTGGACTTGGTGAACAAGGGAATGTTGAAATCTGTAGCTAAAATAGAGGAGTAGTTGGTCATATTTAGCATGTGTTTTTTAGCTTTGTTTATTATAAATAGTAGTATTTAGTTATTTGTAATGTACCCAATTTTAATTTAATACAGAAGCTCTCGCCTTCCTTCTTTTCACTTTCACTACAGATACATATAACCTACTTAGCGAGTTTGAGTGTGTGAGTAGTGGGGACTGAAACCAACAGTATTATATACATTTGTGTTTTTTAGAAAATTTTAATTTTAATATATTAATTTGCATAAAGAAAATAATTTTGTTTTTGGGTTGAATGAGTCGTGTTTGGGTCAACCTGTGAATATTCGGGTCGGGTTGGACCCGCCAACCTGCAAACACAGCCCGTTTAGCACCCCTATGTACAAATGGTGGCATAATAACATGTCAATTAATATGACATTTTTATTGATAATTGGGGAGTTAAAAGCGATATCTGAAGTTATAATATTTGATAATGATCCATTGTTTAGGAAATGATTAGGAGGTTTAATGGTTCAAATATATTCACTCTAGTTGACTTCTACCCATTTCATAATTATTTTAGAAATATTATAGATACCTAGTGTGTTAAATATGAATCAACAAATTACGTTATCTTTATAATAATCTTTTACGGAAATGATTTATTAGGTTTTATGCATTAATAATGCCTCTGGTTGACATTGGCTCTCTTTAGTTTGTTAGAGATAAAACATATTTTAATTGACGCATTCATAAGTAAAATGGACGGATTTGGGTTCGAGTCAAAACAGGTTTGGATAGAGATGGGTTGACCACAACATCTATTGTCCAAAAGTTTGAAGTTTCTATAAATAATTAGCATGTCAATTAAAATTACAAAATTTACATTATTTCATTAACAATCTATTTTTTTTTAACCGATATAAGAGGTTTTATGCACTAAAGAGGTGTTTAAGATTGCTTATTTAAACAACTTAAACGAGCCGAGCGCCTCGATAAAAAGCTTGAAACTAGCTGAGCCTTATTAAGCCCGAGCCGAGCTTGAGCCTAAAATAAAGCTCGTTTATTTGTTGAACCCAAACTCGAGCCTTAGTGTAATATTAGTTTTTATTAGGGAAATTGGCCTGTAATAATCCCACCTAGACCTTATTGGCCATTAATAGTCCCACCTCAGAATATTCCCCCCACCAATCCCACCTTCCACCTATTTTTCCTACAATGGTCCCCCGTTAAAAAAACTTAACGGAGTTAAGCTTTTTTCCAAATTACAAACAGATTTCTTAGGGCTTTTGATCAGAACGATGACACGAGTCCATTAATGTAAAACTTACTTCAAAAGGGTGCTCCAAGTGACTTGATTTTGGTTAACTGGAAATTTAAACACCCGAATTGAAGCGTTGTTTTCATTGTTTAGAGCACCGTTTCGAGGCAAGTTTTACATCGATGGACTCGTATCGTCGTTCTAATCAAAAGCCCTAAAAATCTGTGTGTAATTTGAAAAAAAGCTTAACTCCGTTAAGTTTTTTTAACGGGGGACCATTGTAGGAAAAATATGTGAAAGGTGGGACTGGTGGGGGGAATATTCTAAGGTGGGATTATTAATGGCCAATAAGGTCTAGGTGGGATTATTACAGGCCAATATCCCTTTTTATTAATATTTTTTAGTAAACGTGCCCAAGCTTCACTTATCGAGCTCGCGAGCCTAAACGAGTCTATTATTTATATTATATTTATTTAATATATTAATTAGTAGATAATAAACGAGCTGAGCTTGAGAAACTACCAACGAGCCACGCTCGAGCTCTCATAAATTAATCAAGTTCGAGTCTGGTCGAGCTTGGGCTCGGCTCATGCGTTTTTCAATAAGCAGTTGCATACTTGGGAGTTAGGATAAAGAAGTTACTTTTACAATAAGTAGTTTCGACCCGTTTGGTTTACTTTCGACCCTCATTTGACCCATCCATAAGTAAACGGGGCGGAATTGTAACATCCAGAATATATATAAGTTATAACCTCATTAAAATGTTTACAACAGGTACTGCAGGGTCTTGTGTATTTGCACAATGAAAGACATGTAATTCATAGGGACATAAAGCCATCTAATCTTTTGGTAAACAAAAAAGGTGAAGTCAAAATTACAGATTTTGGTGTGAGTGCCATGCTGGCAACCTCTATGGGTCAACGTGATACATTTGTGGGAACATATAATTACATGTCGGTAAGTAAAATTTTCATGCAGTTACTTCTTTTTTATTTAAAAAGAAGTAAATCACTGGGTAGTACCTACTGGGTGTTTGGATTTGCATTTTGAAATTTTATACTAAAAGAATCTAGAGTAAAATGTCATTTTCGTCCATGTGGTTTGGCCAGTTTTGCGACTTTCGTCCAACGGTTTGTTTTTCCGCATCTGAATTTAAAAGGTTTCAAAAAATCTTGCCATTTTCATCCGGCTCGTTAACTCTATTCATTTTTGTCTTCTTTGTTAACTTAAAGGGCAATTCGGTCTTTTTACATAAAGTGAAAAAAACTGAATTGCCCTTTAAGTTAGCAAAAAGGATGGAAGTACCCCTTCCCTAACGGAGAAAAATGGATAGAGTTAACGAGCCGGATGAAAATGGGAAGATTTTAAACTTTTTGAATCCAGATACGGAAAAACAAACCGTTAGACGAAAGTTGCAAAACTGGCCACATGGACGAAAATGGCTTTTTACTCAAGAATCTGATAATCACAACTTTATACTACAGAAACACGTCCAAACACCATATACTACAACCCGTTTGATTATCTGATTACAGTCACCAACTTGTTAAACTACCTTCATGCAGAATCTAATGAATAAGAACTACCTTATTTACATCTTGAATGTCTTTATGTTTTAAGCCCGAAAGAATTAGTGGTGGTGCCTATGATTATAAAAGTGATATCTGGAGTTTGGGCCTTGTGATTCTTGAGTGTGCTATTGGACGATTTCCTTATATACAATCTGAAGATCAAAAAGTTTCGCCCAGTTTCTATGAGCTTTTAGAAGCTATTGTTGCAAAACCACCACCAATGGCTCCAGCAGATCAATTTTCACCAGAATTTTGTTCTTTTGTCTCTTCATGGTAAGTTGAAATGTGATTTTTTTTAATCTTTTTACTCCAAGTTTATACATGTCAAAACGGGTTTAGGTTTTGGTTAAAGCAGTTCCTATTTTAGCAAGTGTTGAAACGGGTGGGGGCGGGCCAGGATGGGGGTTCCAAAGAATCGAATAACGAACTATTTGAATCAAATTTTTCAATTTTTTTGTATTTTTTAACTGAATTCATATTCGACTAAGATTTAATTTATTCGATTCGAAGTCATATTCGAATTTTGTGCCTAATTTGAAATTCGATTCCATTCAATTCGTATTTGAAACTCGAATTTGAATATATTCTATTTAATTCAGATTTACCCTAAATAATAATTTATTTTACATTTATTTTTAAAACTTCTACAAAGTTTGTAGTACAAACTACTTGTATGGGCTTTTAAAGTATGACCAAAATTTAGAATGTTTTTCTATGTGTATGTATCGAATACAATAGTGCTTATCGTGCGTTGTGTACGCGAGCAGGAGATTGAGACGCGTGTCATTCCTTTTTTTTTTTTGTATAAGTGCGTGATTATGTATATAACATGCGTAATTAGGGTTTGGAACAACCCATGTGTGATTTTGAGTTTAACATGCGTAATTTTCATGTTTGGTGGCATGCGGGTTTTGATTTTTTTGTAACATGCGTAATTATGCAAATAACATGCGTGATTAGGGTTTAACCCAACCCATGCGTAATTATGCAATAACGTGCGTAATTATGTCAAGTTAATTACTATTGTGCCACCACGTTCAATTTAAGGCATAGGGTAGGTCAATCATGTGGCTGAGATACTCGCGTACGCAACGCACGATAACCAATATTGTACGTTAACCGACCTCTATATATTCATATATATATTAACATAAATAAATATATATGTATAATTTGAATTCGAATTTCGAATCGAATTGTAAATCATAAATTCGTATTCGATTACTTGACTCGAATTTGAATCGAATCGAACTCGAATATTTGAAAACCAATTCCGAAGCTTGATAATTGAATTCGAATCAAGTTAAGTTTCGATAACATGCCGATTGAGGTGTGGAGGAGTTTAGGTGATGAAGGAGTTCAATGGCTAACTACTCTGTTCAATCTTATTTTCAAATCTGGAAGCATGCCAGATTAGTGGAGGAGCAATGTCATATTGCCCTTATATAAGAACAAAGGGGATGCTCAATATTGTGGGAATTACAGAGGGATTAAGTTACTAGGTTATACTATGAAATTATGGGAGAGGGTAATTGAGACCAGACTTAGAAGAGAAACTCAAGTTTCGGTGAACCAATTTGGTTTCATGCCGGGGGTGGTCAACTACGGAAGCAATACACATTCTAAGGAGATTGATGGAAAAGTAGAGGGAGAAGAAGCGGGATCTGCATATGGTGTTCATTGACCTTGAAAAGGCATATGACAGTGTACCACACAGGCTGATTTGGGATAGTTTGGAGTGTTGAGGGATTCCGGGGAAATATATAGACATAATTAGGGATATGTATGTTAGGACTGAAACTAGCGTGCGTGCACCTGTAGGGGATACTAATGTCTTCCCTGTGGAGGTAGGACTCCATCAAGGGTCTGCGTTGAGTCCGGTTTCTTTTTGCAGTTGTCTTAGATGAGTTGTCTAAGTTGATCCAGAACACGGTTCCGTGGTGCTTGCTTTTTGCCGATGATATTGTGTTACTGGCTGAGAGTAAACAAAGCTTGAATGCAAGGTTAGAGGAGTGGCGAGTAGCTTTAGAGGGTAACAGTTTAAGGATTAGTCGTTCTAAGACCGAGTATCTTCACTGTGATTTCAATGGTGTAGGCGACCAGGACAATCAAATCTCCATTGAGGGGCAAGTGGTTCCGGAGGAAACTAAATTCAAGTATTAGAATCTTTTGTACAAAATGATGGGGAGATAGATAGTGACGTAGCTCATCGAGTTCAGGCTGGATGGTGTAGGTGGAGAGCAGCCGCTGGGGTATTGTGCGACAAGAGGTTTCCAACAAAATTAAAGGGAAAATTCTACAAGGTTGCAGTTAGACCGGCTATGCTATACAGAACAGATTGTTGGGCCATTAAAAAGGCACAAGCGCGTAAGCTGGAGGTGGCAAAGATGAGGATGCTTAGGTGGATGTGTGGGCATACTAGGTTAGATAGGATAAGAAATAAGGTTTTTAGGGAAAGATTGGGAGTGGCTAGTATTTTAGATAAGGTTAGGGAGGGGAGGTTGAGATGGTTTGGGCATGTTCGGAGGAGACAAGAGACAGACACAGTTAGATCAGCAAAAACTCTCACTGTGGAGGGGGGGGGGGGGGGGGGGGGGAGTAGAGGCAGGCTGAAAATGACTTGGGAAGAGCGTGCTAGAAAGGATTTGTTAGACTGACACTTCTCTGAGGACATGGTCGAGGATAGGGGTTTGTGGAGACGCAAGATTAAGGTTAAGGACTTTTAGGATGATGACGCAGTTTTTTGTATTAGCTTCTCGTGTTAGGAGCTTAGCTTCTTTAGTCCATTTTGGTGGCCTAGGAATATCACAACTGACATGTGTGTCTATTTGAAGTGCTATCTGTTCCTATTATATGTTTTCATCTATTGTGGTAGCTTAGTAAGAATATGTTTAGTACTATTTATGTAGTTATATGTCTTCTTCCGTTTTATTTTGACTCTTTTGCCTACATATGATTTTATGTGATCATATGTCTTTTCTGTTTTTATTTGACTCTTTCACCTATCGAGCCGGGGGTCTCACTAGAAGCAACCTCTCTATTCCTACGGGGTAGAGGTAAGACTGTCACGTCTTACCCTCCTTAGACCCTACCTTAGCTTTGTTATTGGTGGGATTTACTGAGTATGATGATGATGATTAAGTTTCGAAATTTTCGAATCTGAATTAAATACTGAACACCCCCAGCGGCCAGGTTGGGTTGACCTTTTTTGTTAATTCGTTTTAGTTTTATAGTAGATGATTAGTGCGTTTATTTTGATTTTTCTATTATGCTTACAAAAAAACTGTAATATTTCAAAACGTTGTAAAATAGAATACGCTTATTGGTGGTTTGTTTTGGTAATTTTATATTTATTCAACCTGTTTTGGTGATTACATTTTCTCTGAAAGTCACACTTTTGGAATTATGGTGTATAATATCGTTAACAAAACTTTTTTAGAAGGTTGTATGCATCTAAATACAAACCTGTTTAATTTTTAACTGAATTTTTGGAACCTGTTTGACGTATTTCATTTTTACTAAATATTTGTAACCTCCTTGACACGTCACACGTTTCATTGTTAACTAATTTTTCTTGACCCGTTCGGTCTATTTCATTTTTAACCAAATTTTATGGTTTCACGTGTGCATACTTTAGGTGACTTTATGACTCGTTTGACCTGTTCCATTTTTAACTAAATATTGTGACCCATTTGACATGTTCATCGTTAACTAAGTTTTCTGGTTTCGTGTGCGCTGTTCATCTTATATATAATTCAAATCGTACATTTTTTGTGAACTTACAGCATACAGAAAGACCCAAAAGATAGATCATCAGCTTTAGACCTTTTGGTGAGTATTACTTCTTAACTACTTTGTTAATTACAATGCATTTGTTGACAACCCTTTAAACTGTTTTCATTTTTTTACTTATTTTTATTAGAGCCATCCCTTCATCAAAAAGTTTGAAGACAAGGATATCGATCTAGCAATTCTGGTCGGTAGTTTGGAACCACCGGTAAATTTTACTAGGTAAGTTTAAACCGAAAACGTAACATTTGCTACATACCAAACACTCTTATATAGTATTTTGTAGATTAAATCGTATGTATTATCACATTTTCGACAAATATAATAGCCATGTATGTTTGCAAGTTGCTTCTATATTACATCTTCAAGAAAAAAATGTGTTTTTTTTTTGTTTTGTTTAGTTCGCAATTTTAGCAACCTATAAATTGTTGTAGTTTTGTATCACATTGGCGGTTGGCCAAAAATATCGAAATTGTTTTAGAGTCTCGTCTCTGCAGCACCAAACGACGACCTTTTTATGTAATATAATGCACTAAATGTGTTGTGCTTAAGAGGGGGGGTATGTGAGCCCCATTAGTTCGGTGTTTTACTATGGTTTTAAGTGTTAGTCGTTACAGTGGTGTGACACCCTTACCTGTAGCTAAATGTTTAAATACACAAGCTACTTTTACACTTTTTAAGTAAAAAATACAAGTTTTAGGGACTGAACGTAAACCAGTGAAAGATCGAAGGGTTAAATGTTTAAATACCTAAACTTATTTAAACCCTAAAAGCCTAAAACACTAATATACTGCTCTCTTCTTCTTCCCCCTTCTTTCTGGTTTCCAGCTGAAAATAGCACCGTTGCCGGAATTCACGTCAGAAGTCGCTATATCGTCGTTATGTGGTCGATATGTACCTTGTGGCTGCATATGGCCCCCACACCACGATATTTGCTATAACGGCCGCCATAAACGCTATTGATAACTATGGTCTCGACAACATAGAAGAAACCCGAATTCATGTTATCATAGAGGGAACCAACATGAGAAGATAAATCTCTTATATCAGTATGGGATACTTGAGCCAACCGATGGTTCAAATAGGAGTATAGAAATCTATCATTTTCAAAATTGCCCAGTTTATTAAGATATAATCTATAATCATTCAGAAGCATTTCAAATCTTCGAATTATCCTCGAATATAGGTTTTTTAAGAATACATTAACTTAGATTTTTTAAACATATACAAATGTAAGCTAAGGCATCTAATTATTATACTATATAATAAAAAAAACCATTTTGGAGACACATATCGCTTTATGAGGTGGTCTCAATTAAAATAAAGATAAAGATTGCATTTACGAAAGCGCCAAGATCCATAAATCAAACATTTTTCAAAGGAAAGACAATGCAAGGACATTAGTAGGGAGGGAGAATACCCCGACTAATGTGCCAATTGAGGTATAGTCAGTGATAACCATATATTAATTATTAAAATTAAAAGATTTTGATAATAAGAATAAGGATAACTGATAACCATATATTAATTAATAAAATTAAAAACTATATATTAATGTTTTTATTATTTATAAAGATAAAGATATTTTTAATTGTTTATATAAAAATTTATAATCTTTATCTTTATTTATTATCTAATAACCGATGGGTAATGAAAATTAAAAAAATAACAGTTTTTTTCTTTTAACGTTTTCTTTTACTTTTTCCGCTTATTAATAACTATTTAATTTAAAATTTCATCGATTTAACTATGCATAATACTTAAGTTTCTAACCTATTAATAAATAAATAAAAAATAAAGTAAAATGTTAACTTGTGTAACACACAAGTTTATAACCTAATAATAAATAAATAAAAAAACAAAAGTAAAATGTTATAATACATCAAAGTTCATTTTTTTCAAAAAAACATATATTGACGACCATATGTGTTAACCGATTATATTATATTTAATCAACTCGTGTAATACACGTGTTCATTCAACCCATGCAATACACGTTTTAAAGATGTAACTTTTTTATTATCTATATAATAGGGAAAATGTCACAGAATAGTAACCAAGTTTTAAAATTGTTCTAATTAGGTCATTTGTATCGTTTTTGTCCCAATTAGATAACTTAACATTCAAATCGAGTCATGTCCTTTTTTCCATGTGTCAAGAAAAAAACGGAGCATAAGATGTTGGACTCGGATTATTTTAATATATGAAATTATATTTACTAAAAATAAAAACACTTTAATTACGTTAAAAAAAAAAAAAAAAAAAAAACAAGTTACAATCCACATTACTTGAGTTAGCATCAAATAAAAGGGAAAAAGAAATAAAAATCTACATCACCACGGTTACCTATGAAATTGATGAAAAAACTCTTAATTTTAATGAAAAATGAAGGATAAATTACACTTTTCGTCTTTTATGTTTGTATTGGGTTGCAATGGATGACCTTTTAACTTTAATAATTACAGTCACAGTCCTTTATTTGAAAAACCTGTTACATCTTAGGTCCTTTGACCCTAACCTGGTTAAAACTTTCAGTTAATTTTGACATGTGCTATGCACATGAGGGTATATTAGTAATTTTACTATTATATAAAACATCTTTTTATTTCTTTCATTTTTACAATCACACAAACCAAACCCTTATCCCCTTAATCATTTCCCCTCTCTAGAACCCCTGTAACTAAGGTGTTGTTTGTTTTTTCAGAGGTAAAACGTCTGCAGTCTGCGGACCACATCTGCAGACCTCTGTAGCAGAAGAGGTGGACCAAATCTCTGCAGTCTGCAAGAAGAAGACTGTTTGTTTTCTCAGAAGTGTTTCAAAGCATTTAAAACTATTACAATCAAATTGGCACACAAATTCATTCCCACATTTATAAAACTATAACTAAACAAATAATTTAAGACCTAACCTTGATTCAAACTATCTGATAGAAAGTTTTGTATGCATTTGTGTCCCTTTTTGGGTAACAAATCTGTTTAAATCACTTCTTTTCTGAAACCCCCCCCCCCCAAAAAAAAAAAAAAAAATCTGCAGCTAGTTTGTTATCTCCATGCTTGCTTTCATTTTTTTAGATCATTTCCAGCCACCAAAAAGTATGCAGTATGCCTACAAACCCATCAAAAAACGATTTTAAAAACTATTAAAAAAATGCAATTAACAGTAAAACCTTGGCATAAAAAGAGCTCTACCTGAAGAAATTTAGCATTCTGGTTTTTGATTCTGAATTGCATCTTCCTTCTTTGAATCGACAAAAATAGACCTAAACCACTCTTCTTGATCATCATAAACCCTAATTTTTATCCAAATAACAAAGCTCTAATTATTGAATCATTTCAACAAGTTAAACCAAATAAATAACAATAATCTATATCCTCTGATCCTCATAAACCCATATGGTTGCAAAGGAACATTTGATTAAATTAAAACTCAAATCAATTATTTAAAGTGATAAACCATTAAAGTAATACTCCTCTGAGTTGACTTTATGTAATCAAACAATTCATTTTTTCTTGATTTGAAATCAATGTAGAATCATCAAACCATGAAAAAAACAAGAGTAGATAAGTGTATAAAATTCCAAATATCTACCTCAATCGTGTTTAGCTCAGGAACAATCTGGCCCACCAAAGAGAACATTTTCATGGTTGAGCAGTCCTCTATCACTAATCTTTCCAGATTTGGCCATTCAAAACTCCGATTCCCAGAGATAAAACATGCGAGTTTTGGTAGTTTTATTAATCGGACGTGGGGGAGGTGACGCCGGGTCAACCGGAGGTGGGGGAGGTTACGGAGATGTGGTTGATGCGGAGGGGAGATGTGGTGGAGGAGCTAGGGTTTGTTGTGTTTTGAAAGAGCATGAGGAGAAGAGGAGGAGAAGAGATTTGAAGAGGGGAGTCATGTCTGTTTGGAGAAGAGGTACTTTTTTAATGAAATCAATTCCAAAAAACAAACACCCTACAGACTCAAACGTCTGCGCGTGATCTGCGTGGGGCAGACATAAGAGGTTCAGAAATGTTTTTTCACAAAAAACAAACACCCCCTAAGTCTCACCACCACCCCAGCCTCCATTCCAGCCAGTGCCACGACGACCACCAAAACGCCTCACAGGTAACGACCACCACTTCGACCAACGACATCGAAACCCCCCTCACCACCACTTCAACCCACGAAACCTTGCCTTAGATCTGAAACCCTTGTAGATCTCGACCATATGGAATAGGTCTCTGGCTTGCTCCTGTATGCTCTTTAGTTATGTACTCATCATGTACAACCGCCAGAATCAAAGGTGTGGAGTTAACTCACCGGAATTTCATCGCGATTACCTCCGATGTACTCATCAGGTACAACCGCCTCAGCTGCAACCTCACCATGTTTATTTGCTTCCGCTGCCTTTATTTCGTGTTTTTGGAGTTTTTATGCTGATTAGGGCTACATCGCTTGGTCAGATGCCGGTTCTTATCGATAGATTTGATTTCAGTAACTAATTGAAAGCGGTGGAGAAATATAAGGGTACGTCGTCCTGCTTATTTGAGAAATTGGGCTGGATCTTGATGGTAAAAATGTGTATTGTTTATAAATGATTGAATGTAGGGAGAGAGATTACAGGGGAAAAGTGTTTTGCCATTATTTTGTATTAAATGGTTTAGGTTTATAATTTTAACTTTTGAAATTCTTTTTTTTTATTAAATGACTGTTTTGCCCTCATATGGGTTGCACATGACCTCACTTAACTGAAAGTTTTAACCAGGTTAGGGTTAAAGGACCTAAGGTGTAACAGGTTTTCCAAATAAAGGATTGTGACTGTAATTATTGAAGTTAAAGGTCATCCATTGCAACCCGCTACAAACATAAAGGACGAAAAGTGTAATTTACCAAAAATGAATGTTGAGTGATCTGATTTGAACACTTTTGAAACTTGAGTGACCTAACTAGAACACTTTTAAAACTTGGTTACTGTTCTACAAAGTTACCCCTCTATAATATATAAAGTTATATTTATCCAACCCGTGTAATACACGGGGTTATAACCTAGTTTTGTATATTATCAAGAGAATAATACTTCGAATATAGGTTTTTTTAAGAATATATTAAGTTAGATTTTTGAAACATATACAAATGTAAGTTAAGGCATTTGCTTTTAAAAAAAATGTAAGTTAAGGCATTTTGTATATTGTCAAGAGAATAATACTTATTTGATGTTTGATTTTGTTATATCTAATTAAGTTGATGTCCATTAATTTATATTTGATTTTATTATTTTATTATATCTAATGATGATTGATGCACTTAGTTTTGTTAAACGAGTGGCCGTAATTACTAAATCACAATACGTAAGACTCTAACCGGTTTTGTATAATACTTTAGAAAAACGCGGATAATTAGGTTAAAGATTTTTTTAAAGAAAAACATAGAACTTATACGCCTGGGTTAACTGACAACCCAGACGATCGATGTAACAAATTATTACACTTGAATTGCATTTTACAATAGTCAAGCTTTTAAGTTCGAATACTTCGACTCGCATGATCATGCTTCAACTTTCCCATGAATCGTCTTCAAAGAGATATTGGTTTAATAGTGTTCGGTTCTTCGCGTGCTTGATCATCCGTCCGGTACCAACCCTTTTATAAACATGTCATAAACACCAAAAATGATTAGTGATTATATTTCTTTTGTGATACCGGATCAAAAGATGACAACGAAAATATTCTAATCAACTTGGGTTCTATCGCGTATCACGACAGAAACGCTTTCAGACGTCGCGTGCTGCGAAGACTAATATGTGCACTTTACTAGTATGTGCACTTCACTAATATGTGCACTTTACTAGTATGTACACTTCACTAATATGTGCATTTTACTGAGATTTGCATGTACTACTTTGTTGAAGTGTGTGTACTTTTTTGAGATATGCACTACTTTGCTGAAATGTGGATTACTTTGCTGAAGTGTGCACTACTTTGCTGAAGTGTGCACTACTTGGCTGAAGTATGCACTACTTTGCTAAAATGTGCTTACTTGGCTAAAGTGTACACTACTTTGCTAAAATTTGCACTACTTTGCTGAAGTGTGCACTACTTTCTTAAACTGTGTACTTTGCTAAAGTGTGCACTACTTGGCTGAAAATATGCATTACTTTGCTGAATGTATAACAAGGGGGGGGGGGGGTTAAGTGTCATTTTGCAAGAGACAACATGGGGGATTGTGGGCCCCCATGGAACCGTCATTTTGCAGGAGGGGGGGGGGGATAAGTGTCAAGTTTTAATAGTTTAAGGGTTTGAATGTACATTGAGGGTTTAATTATGTGTTAATTGTTTTTAGGTGTTTTTATGTGTAACTAAGTGTTATATGGCCAATACTAGTGTTACAACATTAAAACAATGTTACTAGTCCATATTTGGTGTTTTGGTAGTGGTTGGATAATTGTTCGGTGCTTGTTTCGTTGTCGGTTCGCTAAAAGGTTAAGTTATGTAATTTATAAGGTATGATATGTTTTTGTGTTTTAATGATATCTCCGATACTTTTTAAGTTGTTTTTGATGTTTAACAACATTTCTGGACTTATATAATTTGTCGGATTCTGAATCCTGCGAAAAATTGTCATTTATGGTCCAAAACGGACACTTTTAAGTTCGTTAAATTTTTCCGGAAAGTGTTAACTATTATACGTGTTTTCCGACTTGGGAATTGGGATTTGATATATTTTTGATGTCGGACCTACGTCTAAGTCCTAAATCTATCATTTAGCTGAGTACTGAGGCTGTGTTGACACAACCTATCTAACCGATGAGTTTGCTAATTGTTTTGACGCAACGCTTAAATTGTTTCACAATGCGATGAATGAAATGTATGATATGCATGATTAAGATGTATAATATGCAAACATGTAATGTTGACATTTAAAACACATAATTGCAGGAAATAAATAACTATCTAATGGTACAGAAGTTACAGGATTTGTGTTGTTTGTCACACCCCACCTGCCAAACTCTTCCCTCCTTGTCATGTAGCTCACTGCGGGAACGTGTTGAGCCTGTGATTGAATCACACCATCAATCTAATTCAACAATAAGGTGCCGTTAACCTCAATCTGAAGGATTTTGTTCAAGGGACGAACAACGACCCCACTGCCCTCCACCAATCGGCCCATGCTCAAGCAAGTTACAGTTTTGTGGAGGCGTTGGGTTCATGGTTAAATGAATGTTTGAGGAGAACAAATCTAGTTAAGGGTTGTATGTGGCGATTTAGTTGATTGGTGTTGTATGTTGCTAATAATGTGTAGGTATCAAATACCAATTTCTCTTGCTGGTTTGGTATCAAGTTTGGCACTTTAGGATATGTTTGCATACTGCAACAAGCATTTGCTGGAACAATTTTAATGTTTGGTTATTGAATGACTCCATCAGTATCTAATGAAATCTTTCTGATGGTGGTGGCGGAGTGAACAACTGGTGAGTTGTAGGTTTCTGGCGATGGTGGTCGGAATCGTGGCTGGAGAAGGGTTGTTGGTTTGGCGGCAATCAGGTCAAGTAGAAGGGTGGGGTCCCACTTATTTATGATTTTTTTAGTGTTTATCTACTTATTTATTTATTGTTTTTTAGATAAAGGGGTATTTTTGTCATTTTACATTAACTTAACAAGAAAAACTAACCTCCATCTAATCGGATGACTATCCGAGTAACAACTAAGCAAACCACATGAAACATAGATGTAATTTTAATAAGGAGATGAACAAATGGTAAACCACAAAGACTATTCGAGCAATTAACTCTTTTCATTATGTGAATATCAATTGGGAGCAAGTATATCTTATATTGTTTTACTTTGAATATTTATATGAATGAAAAAGATGATGAAATAAAAGAATTCGGATTATAAATAGCATATTCCATTATTGCAATCTTCTCATAAAAATCCTCAAAAGAATTCGGATTATAAATAGCATATTCCATTCTTGCAATCTTCTCAGAAAAATCCTCATAAAGTTCACATGAATGGGCCTCACTATGTTACTTTATGTTTATTCTCGTGACAGTTTCTTCTTCTTCTTATTATTTTTTTAATTTAAGAAAGTGAGTAAATTAAATGTTACATTGCGTGATGTTTATGACCCTTCACGTCAGTGTCATGTCACCAACTCTAATCTACAATCCAAAATCATTACCCTAAATTATTTTAATTTATCTTTGTCTAAAGAAAAAAGAAATGATTACTTGAAAATGGAAAAGGAGGACCATGGTTGTCATGGTTTAATCCATGCAAACCATGGTAGATTAGGAAAATGGGTGGTATGGTCTTCCATTTATGTTTCTCATGGCAAATCATGTCCAAATCATGACCCCTACACCCTTTAGCCTTATCACATCTATGGATGTGCTAGTCACCATCAGTTTCTAGAAATTAACAATTGAGCTACAAACCCACCAAGAACTCAGTCTATCAATCTTTTGAATTTTATCAAGTAAAACCAATAAATTATAACAACTTCTAACAATCATTTGTGACAATTATAATATTATATGCCACTGATCAGTACACTCATCATCACTCTTCATTAAAGTAAGTTGGTTCATATTTCACTCAAATTTTGTTCCAACATATGCAAATATCATATCAATCGCCTCGCCTCAAATATCACCAACATGTTTTGGGCGCATTAGTTGTGAAGCATATAAAACTCCACAGTTTAGGTAGAAGTAGTACTATTTTTGGTGACCTTATGGAAACTCTCCGTCATGGCCAGTGGCGGATCTAGACTAAGATTTTAGGGGTAACGTTTAACTTTTTTTTTTACCATACTTCATACAGCCCGATGTATGAAACCCTATAATATATGTTATTAAAATTCTATTTAATTGTCACATCCTACGTGTTTACAACTGTCATATCCTTCCCAATCGAGTTCAAATCTTCAGCCGAAATTACGCAAATGATGCTCTACTCGTTTTCTAGCACACAATCACATACCATCACGTTCGCAAACTAGAATATCGCTCTCTGTTGTCAAGTTAAGCGCTGCCAATCAGTCCCATAAAGATCGCCGATATCGATCAAGCCACAGTGGTTCTTAATCGAGCATCGATCTGAGGTAACATTATTATCTATTTACTTGTTTTGATCTACTGGATAACAGTCTTATCGTTTCTAATAACAACTGTTGCGATTGAACATGAATATTTACAAATGATAATGAGGATGGAACTAGTTGTTTCTTTGAGAATACTAATATTGAAAGAACACTAATGTGGAGATTAAAAAATACCAATATGTTTTTCTCGGTTAATTATGTTTAATAATCAATCTTTTACAAGTAGAGGGTCACAATTATTAGTTTACATCAATTATTTTTTTACCAATTGATGTAATAAATAACTCAAAATATAATATTATATATTGCCTATCTATAATTTATCAAAAAGGTTTTGTGAGGTGAATTTACTATTCAACTTTTTACAAGTTTTAAAGCTAACTTCACATGTTTTTACAAGTTTCAACTTTTGTGAGGTGTTTTACGTTTTAGTCTAAATTTGACGAGTTAACACTACGCAACACGCGTATATAATTCAACGTTTTTGCACCTATGTTTTGTCGGTTTTTACAGTCCCGTCGCAACGTGCAGGTCCTAAAAACTCGTGTTTTAAAAGACATAAAACTAAACACAAATTAAAAATGGATTAAATACAATGATGAAGTAATAAAATAATACATACAATAAATTTATTGAATAAAAAACCTAAACAAATTGTAACACTTAATCGATGAAGTCATAACTAAATTGTTAAAAAAAAATGCTTAAACTGATTTGCATTTTTCTTTTCATATTAATTACGCACTTATAGCTTAGTGGCGCTGACGTCCGCCGCATCGGATTGGGAGGGTAGGACACCCGAAAGCACAACAACAATGATCTCCTGTCGTGTATGTTCAATATAGTACGTCAGTTTTGGTTTTAAGTGGCGCTGACGCCCGCCGCATCGGATTAGGTGCCGATGATTCGCCTTGTTTCAGGAATACAGGACCTGAATAGTTGTAGCAGCTATCACAAAACTTCCTTTTTACGGTGTTGCTTGAACCATAGATTTTTGAACATAACACGGAGGGCTTCACTGCAACTATACTTGAGCGGCTCTCACGATCCCATACTCGCGGAGTACAAAGACCTTTGCCGAAGCAAACCCATATTTGGTCTTCTCCCACCACCATTGCGCAACCATACTCTAAATGTTAAGCTCATTTGGTTAAGAGTCACGTTCCAACGTATCCGAGAATCGTTCTGCTCTAATACCACGTTGTCACGGGGTTACTTTTCGACCCCCGTGTGGCGTCCCCAAGTCCCCGGGGACAAGCCAATCCATCCCGCTTCTTTGTGTGGGTCACTGGTTTCGTCCTGCCTTGGACTCATCAGGAGAGCGGCGCCAGCTCTCGACCAGTGGTGCGTTCGTCGTTTGCACGACTAGGCACGTACACCTCTTCATTGACACTGACTCCGTCCCCTGATAAAGTCCAGGACTAGCCAGTAACCCAAGCGTTCAAGCACAGCCCATAACATCGCGATCTTCAAACATTTGGCCCGTGACAAGAGGCTACCCCTGCCATTATGGTAGGTCCGCCCCTGGTCATGACAACCAAAGACAAAGCCGTGATGGGTAACCCAGCATGGCAAAACACATTATATTGGTTGTATGAGAGGCGGAATGTTACAAATTCACTAAACAGAAATATTGGATAGTGAGGAGTTTATCAAATGAATTACTAGTTTACTTGATTTCCCAGTGGCCTTCATGAAACTACATAGAAAAACTCACTGATTTTGTATAGCCTATCTTAACTCAATTTTCTAATGGGTGCTGCTAAATGTACCCCCTTCTCTACTGAGCGTACCCTCTCCTTTAACTTTCACATCAATACAATTCAAACCCTTTTTTTGTCATTTTGTTATCTTTAATTGTTATTATTAATAGCATTTGCTTTTAAAACATTATTTTATTTAAAAAGATTTTTTTGTTATTTCAAAAAAAAAATCGTTTTCTTATGTTTAAACTGAGCCGAGTCAATTTAGTTTTGAAGTAGGATTTTTTTCCTTCATAACAGCTTGAAGTGGGAGTTCGAATTTAGTTTGTATAAACAATAATACACAAAAATTTAAATGAAGGTTTGAAGCCAACCAACTTAATATAGTTTTCGAGTTAAAAGAAGAGAAATATATTTGAGAATAACCACTTTAATTTGTAGATAGTGATTTTGAGTAGTCAATAACACACCCTCACAATAATTAAATTTCAACTTATGTCGATTATTGATTGATATTACATGCTTTGATCAAAGGATTTTACTACCTAATATGTTAGTTAACGTTTTATTTTCTTTTTGTATCTTATTCCTTTTAATAAATAAAAGTTGTTAACTATATTATAATACATTTTAGAATAATGATGATACTAATAGAAATAGAAAGATGAGAGAACTAAAATATGAAATAAATAAAAAAATATAAAATCAACTGGTTTTTTTTTTACTTTTTCAAAAAAAAATTGAAATTTGTTTAAAAAATATCTTTTTTAATTAATTTGTAGTGACGTTTTATAGAAACATAATAAAATACTAGTTAGAGAAAGTGCCTCTAAAAATAATATTTGAATTGTATAGAGGGGTAAAATTTAACAACTTTTAAACTTTATTGGGGTGTGCCTATTGGCACACCTTTTTCACTATATACACACCTAAAAAGGTGTTTTTTGTCTTTATATGCGCACCCTGCAGTGTCGAACTGTGGCCAAAACGCGGCGTTTTGGTCCGATTAATCAGAAAAAGACTGACGGGTGTCTGACGGGTCTGTTGACCGGACTAAAACGCCGAGCTTTGGCAGCGTTTTGGTCCTGTCAACCAGACCGGGTGTCAGTCTTTTGTCTGGTTGACAGGACCAAAACGCGGCCAAAGCTCGGCGTTTTGATCCGGTCAACAGACCCGTCAGACACCCGTCAGTCTTTGTCTAGTTAACCGGACCAAAACGCCGCGTTTTGGCCACAGTTCAACACTGCAGGGTGTGCATATAAAGACAAAAACCACCTTTTTAGGTGACTATCTACACACTTGGTGTGTAGATAGTTTGTTTAACACCTTAACACGTTTAACCTTAAAAAGACGCAGCGGAATTTCGAGCTTTAAAATTTCTTTCATGATATACATCTTAACATTCTAAAAATTCATTTTAGAATATAAGAACATAACTTATCGGCACTAATTTACATATTTAAACATTTCCGTACAATCTGTCTTGTGACTCGGTCATCGATCTCTATACCTTGATGCACCTCACGACTTGTACTACCTGCGCTCACCACATAAAATTCATAACATTAGTACGTATCAAAAACATATGAGATTTATTCACATTTATTCTTCATTCCATTAACTCTTTATATCCCGGCTTTCCTCTGATCATACAACCCGTAGTGAGACTTCATTGATATTCCTGCGTCACACTTCATTCACCAGGTACGATATTATTATCGTTAGTTCTCAATTTCATTGATAACATGTGTACATACTTTCATACAAACTGATATATATACGCTTACAACCACAAATAGCAAATTACCTACATACGTACCTACATACAGGCGTAGGTACCTACATACGTGCATACCTAACTACATCCATTCCTACCTACATACTTACATTACATACATACATACAAACATACCTACATACATACATACATACATACATACTTATTACATGCCCTCACACGAACCTACATACGTGCATACCTTCGTACATACTCACTTGCGTACATAAACGTACTACCTACATACCCACCTGCATACATACACTTAGACTTAAAAGACATACATACGCATATACCCACACACATACCTACATTTATATTTACAATCACCTATTGCAATACACCCGACTCATACTTGTCTACTCATATACGTGTTTACATATTCTCATATACTTGCTCACACACTTATAATCTTACATACGATCGCACATTCCTGCTTACATACACTTCACATACGTGTATAGATACATACAAACATACATACATACCTATCTACATGTACGCTTGCCCTACTGGTCATTAATCATAAGTTAAATTAGTCATACGCAACTTGAAACGCGTTTAAACGAGTTCCCGAGTTAAAACGGAGCAAACGAACAACTTTCGCCCACCAGGGGGGGCTAGCGTGACGCCAAGGGCCCTAGCGTCACGCTAGGCCCCTGTTTTCACAGAAACCCTGCAGCAGAATGCTGCATATTCCCAGCACGTCCGCGTTTCACGGAAACAGTCATAACTTCTTCGTTATTGGTCCGTTTTACCTGATTCTTTTTCCTACGCGTCCGTAATTTAATTCTCCATCTTATGGAGTTAAGATCCAACATTTGGATTACTGAAATTTATAACTTTTAAGCCTTCGGCTTATTACCCTTTTCCATGATTTCCGCCTGTTCATGCATTTACCCACATAACTTGTTTGTTTGACCTTAACTTCATATAACTAGATAATTTCAAGGTCATTTATCATAAAAATTCATTCCCGGATACCTTACATCTCATTCCACCCGTTTTACGCTCAAAAGCTTATTTTTGACCCGTTAAGGGTAATTGCGCATTAAATGGTTTATGACTAACAAACCATACTCCCCACTTTCATACTCGACCATAACATTACGCTAATCAAATAACTTGTTTCTAAAACTACTTTTAACATCATTTGCCCAAAACACCCATCAAGGGCGTTTTGGTCAACTTTAATTCCATCATTTACGACGAAAGACTTCAGCATATACTTAACTTCAAACATCATGTTTAATTTAATTAGAACACTACATTACTTAAACAAACTAAGAAGTGATTACGGAAATCACTTACCTTATACGTCCGTGCTCGTATCCGATTCCTCACCTTTTTCTTGACCCGTTAGCCTTTCATGCTTGAGTCCGTCTTGACATGATTCCTATACCCTCTTTTCATCAAATTCACACTCTTATTAGCATATGCATTCGTACATGATAACAATCGTATCAATCACATATTTCACACTTAACTTTCATTAATCATTTCTAACAAACATAACTCATATAATCATGTCCGTATACGTTTTAACTCATGTAACTCATCATGTCATTACATTTAACACGGATTGCTACTACATGTACCATACGACTTCCCATCAACCTATATTTACGACAACGAGTCAAATCATGTTTCTTATACTTAGTTGACTTTCAAAAGTCAACTATTAACCATATGTAACTATCGACTTATCAACATATACCCGTAACATCATAATCGACTATACGGACGACACTATATACATTTTATCATTCACTTGATGTATGTACTACCTTTTAAGCATAACGTACAACTTATTCATGCATAAATCTTCTAAACTCTTACATAACCCATCAAAACCTACTACTAATCATCATAAATCATTCCCAAATAAACATCAATCATATCATCATCATTTTTCTCCTAATTCATCTAACAAGAATTCATCATACCCACATAATACATCAATCTTTTAACAAGAATTGGACATAGGTGATGAGTCTAGTCATCTTCATCACCATAACTAATGGGTTTATCATCTAAACATCAAATTAACCTAAACCATTCATAATCTATGTTCTATATCATGATACTAACACATACTTATACTCAATTTCATTCCGATTCACGGATTAAAACATAACCCACTTCATACAAGATCACCAATCTTAGTTTTGAGACAAACCTTATGATCCCCTTGTGAAGGTGATCATTAATCCATGTTCATTCATGAATTTGAGCTTCGATTTATCCTTCAATTTGATCATATAAGGTTGAGCTAGGGTTTGGCTCAAATGGGAGCTCCTGATCGATCTAGAACACACACGAATGTGTGTTTGTGTGTGTGGTTATTTTCTTTTAATAACCCAACTTCCATCTTGTTCCACTTTAACCCCTCGGGTTTGCCTTTAAAACATAACCGACACTACCTTTATCATTTAATACTTTTGACCATACCCTTGACTAGGTTAAATAGCCTAGTTATTAATTTCATGACGTGTCACATAAGAACATACTATAAATATTAACATTCAGATTTTGGGGCGTTACAGTTTGGCCCCTTTATTTTTAGAAAGGAGGTATGACTAGTAAAAAAGATGGTGCATTAAGCCAACCCCTTTTCTAATTATTAATGGATAGTATCGAGTTTTTAGTTGCCACACATTATTTCAACCACAATATTGATATTTACACTTTTAACTCTTAAAAACAACAATTTACAATAGCATTCTACAAATTGAACAAAGTAAACAATTCGATATATTATGCTTTATTGAATTGTTTTTTTTTGTTAAACTTTTAAAATTCAAAAGCATAATATGAATGGATGAAATAAAAACAAGAGTGAAATGCCAAAATGGTCCATGAGTTTAAGCCACTTTAGTCTATAAATGCAATTTTTTTATCTAGGTCTCTGAGGTTTCATTTTTGTTGTTATTTTCATCCAATTGACAATTGAGTTAGAATTTTACGTTAACTTTTCCCATTTTGTCGTTTTTCTCATTTAAATGAAACGTAATAATCGTCATTTTATGCCAGAATATATTTTAGTTTATTGGGGAAAACGACAAAACAGTGGAGAAGTTAGCAAAAAATTTCGAACCTAGTTTGCAAATTTGATGAAAATGGCAACAAAAATGAAACCTCTGAGAACCCAAATACAAAAGTTTCATTTTTAGACTGAAGTAGCAAAAGTTACATAAACTCATGGACCATTTTAGTATTTTACTCTAAAAAAACTCTAAAGGTGATTGCAATTTGCAAACATAAAAAGACACATAGTTTTATTTAGATTTTAGAGTTAAATGTCATTTTAGTCCATGTGGTTTGAGTCATTTTGACAGTTTAGTTCAAAAGTTTTATTTTTCGTCTGTGGGTCCAAAAATGTTTCACCGTTGAGATTTTAGTTCACTAGGTTAACTTCATTTTTCCTAGTTAACAAGAAGGGCAATTCGGTTATTTTATATGTAATTTTATTAACTAAGAGGGCATTTCGACCATATAAAATGATCGAATTATCCTTCCCGATAACAAAAAAATGATGAAATTAGCCTTAATGGATTAAAATGACAACAGTGAAAACTTTTTGAATTTACAAACAGAAAATAAAACATTTAAACAATATAAATTACCAACTATTTTGTGCATTAGGAGTTGTACTCCTAGCTTTGGGTGAGTTTCAAAAAAAAATTTGGTTTTTCACTTTTAACCCAAGTATTTTGATATTTTGTATTTTAACCCTTTTAATTTTTTTACTTTTAACACAAAGCTTTCATCTTTTATAATTTAACCCAGCACTTTAGTATATACAACTTTGGTCCCTCATACTTTTTATCTTTCGCAAGTTTTTCGTTTTACGTTTCGTTCTAAATTTTGTGAGTTAACACGTCGTAGCGTGCATGTGAGGTTCAACGTTTTTTGCTCTATTTTTTCGAATTTGATAGGCCCGTCGCAACGTGTCCATTTTTCCCCTTTTGACAAGTTCGCCGCAACAAGCGGGTCCTTGATCGACGAAGTTATTATTTTCTACGTTTTACGTTTCTGTTTAATTTCTTCGCATTAACACACTGTAACGGGTGTGCGTGGTTCAACGATTTTAAGTTTGTTTTTCGTTCGGTGTAATTTTCTCCATTTTATCTATTTTATTTTTACGAGTTTGTCCGATGTTGGGAGTCGATGCCGGTGTGGCATTGGTGCTACTTGGCATGGTTTTACGAACGTTTTTAACCTATTAAATTTTTTACTAATATTTTGTTTCAGTTTACCCTTATACTTTCTTTACTTAAAAACTATTTTTTACGTGCATATTTTATGTACGGGTAGGTATAAATATGATTTGTTATACATTTCGACGTAAACTTTTTTTATAAACAACTCTAGGTCAAATATAATATGTTTTCGTTTAAAGAAACCATTTTTACGTACATATTTTTATGTACGTTTCGGTATAAATTCAAGTTGTTCTACGTTTCGACGTAAACTTTTCTGGGAAATGATTCAGGTCAAATATAATATGTTTATGTGTTTATTTTATGTATGTTTCGTAAAGTTTGTTTCGAACCGAGTGGAGTCAAATTATGGTTTCTTTTTTCCCTTTTATTCGAAAACTCTAATTAATCCCTTTCGATTACAGGTGTCAGATTCTTCTTTATACCTGTTACGTTTTTTATGTATGAGTTGGGTCACACATAATACGTTATGATTGTTTGATATGAATTTGATTTACTTTATGTTTGATCCAATCACAATGCTTATACAAGTTACATTGAGTTCAACTGGATACGTCGAAATACGTGGTTTCATATGATTAATGCATCATATAACGTTTGGACTAATCCATACAATGTTTACAATGTACCCGCACCGCAACGCGGGCGGGTCTTAATCCTAGTTTAAACTAAATACACAAGAAGTAAAATGATATTTAACTCTAGATTTTAAACAACAAAATATCTCATACTTTTTAAAGATTGGGACCACAAGTGCCAGCTTTGATGACGTGGCCTCCAAATCTCACCCTTTTCTTCTCTCTCCTCCATCACGGGGATCTAGAGAGAGAAAGTGACATAAAACCTATAAATTCTCCATTATCACTTCCCATTATTCCAGTTTTCCGCCTCAATTTGAACAAAATATCTTCATCACTCATTCTAGGTTATCCTTACAAGTATTCCTACATTTCAATTTCACATTTACACTTATGATTCAGATGATTTCGCCCTTAGATACGGTAGATTCGTCGCTGTTTGCAGCCAGCAGAGCTTTGTGTACTCCGTTCGCCCTTTTTGTTCAGATTCAGGTTCGGTTTTTGTCGATTTTTATGTTTAACGAGCTTTTGATGATAATGTTATGATTTGATTTGATTTGATTTAGTTGTATGGGTCAAGTTATTCTACAAAGACTTCTAATTGTAAGAAGTGTAAGAAGGATTTATAGAGTGACAAGTGTACAATAACCTAAAACTAAACCCACTACATCACCACCAAAAACCTAAACACCCACCCCCACCACCACCCAAAAACCTAAACCCCCCCCCCCCCCCCACACCCCACACACACACACACCCCCCAAAAACCTAAAAAAAAAATATAAAAAAAACTAAACACCCACCCCCACCACCCAAAAACCTAAACCCCCACCCCCTCGGCAAAAATATATATATATATATTTTTTGGGTGGGTGATGTGGGGGGGGGGTGGGCGGGGTGGGGAGTGGGGGTTGGTGGTGGTGGATGTTTAAGGTTTTTTTTTTTTTTTTTTTTAAGTGGGTTTTTTTGTGTAGTGGGTTTTTTAGGTTATTGGACACTTGTCACTCTATAAATCCTTCTTACACTTCTTACAATTAGGATCCTTTGTATTTGATCCTAATCCTTAGTTGTATTGTAGTGTGGTTATTATGATGAATTTTTGTGTTGATGAGATGTGATAGTTTGGTGCCCTAGCTGCTCTGCTCGTAGGACTTGGATTTAAGTTGAATTTAGGTTAACGTTACAGAATTTGTTTCGTTTCAGTTTCATACGTTTAGTTAGGATAGAGATGATTCCGCCCTTAGATTCTAATCATTCCATAGATTCGTTGTTGTTTGTCAGTTTGTGACCAGTAGAGCGTTCAGATTCAGGTTCGGATTTTGGCGGTTTTTATGTTTTACGAGCTTTTGATGATAATGTTATGCTTTGGTTTACTTGTAGTGTGATTTTGTGTTATGGATCTGGTGATTATTAGGTTGAGTTGGATAATAGTTGTGTGTTACGTTGATGATGACGTTTTGTGTTGAGGAGATGTGATTGTTTGGTGCCCTAGCTGCTCGTAGGATTTGGATTTAAGTTGAACTTAGGTTAACGTTACAGAATTTGTTTCATTTCAGTTTCATACGGTTAGTTAGGATAGAGATGATTTCGCCCTTAGATTCGAATCATTCGATAGATTCGTTGTTGTTTGTAACCAGTAGAGGGTTCAGATTCAGGTCCAGGTTCGGATTTTGGCGATTTTTATGTTTTACGAGCTTTTGATGATAATGTTATGCTTTGGTTTACTTGTAGTGTGATTTTGTGTTATGGATCTGGTGATTATTAGGTTGAGTTGGATAATATTCGTGTGCTACGTTGATGATGACGTTTTGTGTTGATGAGATGTGATTGTTTGGTGCCCTAGCTGCTCATAGGACTTGGCTTTAACTTGAATTTAGTTGTTGTTTAAGTAAATGAGTTAATGGTAAGAAATTAGGCTGTTGCAAATTTGCAATTTTAGTCAGTGTTCCACAGTTAATAGAGCTTTGTTTTGCAATAGTCAAGAAATATCTGTAGGTTCAAATCTACTAAAATCAAAGACTGATTTGGAGCCTGTTTTAAAATAAACACTTAACATTTTTGTATTTGTTGAATTGGATTACCCTCGCGAGTAATGTTAATGATAAATATTTGTGTTGACGAGATGTGATAGTTAGGTGTCCTGGCTGCTCATAGGACTTGAACTTACTTGTTGTTTTGACTGTTTGAGTTGATGCCTTAGTTATGAATCTAGTGTTAAAAAGATATCTACTAGACCTCAGAATATTTCTCCTAAAGTTTACGCTACATTGACAATGTTTATTGCTTGGTGAGCTGGTGAATTCATTTTTGCTCTATGTATCCTCTTTCTCTCTTTTCGACGTGAAAGGAAAAATTACAGCCTGACAGTTCTCTACTATTGTAGATGTATTCGTAACTTGGGATTTTGACTAGAATGGTTTTTATTCATAACTTTGTATATCAACTCCTGCCCACCAATTTCATTAGACATAGGGATTTTGTGTACAGGTGTAAAAGTGGTATATGTTCGTTGATCGGCTAGAACAACAAAACAACCCATCTTGATTTTTTTTCTTGGGTTTAAGCACGGTCTTCTGTCATTTATTGGTCAACAGGTGTGCCGGATTCAAATTTAAACCCATCTGAGTGGATTTTATAGAATACTATGTTCTGTCATTAATTGCTTCTTGGGATCCTTGTATTTACTAGAAAATGCCACGTTGTCAAATGCACTCCACAATTAATGCTTTGTTGTAGAGGGGTATCAGGATCAGCACTTAGAATTAAGAAAGGTGTTGATAGTCATACACTATAGTATCACCGTTTTTAACATCTTTTTATACAAATTATTAAAGCTAATGATTGTGTTTTTTTGGGCTGAATAGCTGAATTTAGTTGGGAAACTGTTCTTCGTTCTCACATTATTTCAAAACTGATTGTTAGCCATAAGATGATGATGATGTGTTTTTTTTATTAAGTATCCCTTCTGTTCAGAGGTTTTAAGATCTTATTGTCTGGTGCACTTTTGTGTAATACTGAATTTCTGGCGCTTAAGCGAGGAGATTTCAGAAGTCTAATCCATTAGTGTTTATTTATTTGTTTTATTTACTACGTAAATGTTTTGCTAGCATAATGTTTTTCAATATGAGGAAATATTCATGCCACAGGGATGCATGATATGCTTACTTCTGGCTGCTGGATGGGCGGGTGCAGCTTATGTGAGGTATCAACTTTATGTGTATAATCAATCTGTTTATTATGTCGGTAAAATTAAATTTTACACTTAATAGAACTATATTCTATCTCTTGCAGAAACAGAGAAATAAGACAGATGAAAAAATGTATGAAAGATGGCAATGACTTTGCATTTCTTAGTCATGATATTCATGACCTAGAACATTCAAAACAGGTCCAATTGCCAGGTGTCACCGTTGTAATGCCCTTGAAAGGTTTTGGAGAACACAATCTGCACAACTGGAGAACCCAGGTACCATACAAAACAGATACAAGTATATTGCACTACGTAAGCAGAATTAGAAGAAAGTAAAATACACTACATACAAGTTTATAACGGGCCGCGCCCTTATTTTACTAATTGTTAACTTTGAATTTTGAAATTTCTGTATTTATATTACTACATGTTTATTTTGAAGTTTTGTATTCTTTCTTCTAATTTTGATTATGTATGGTTGTTTATTTGTCTTATAATGGTTAATAATATAGATTGTTGCATGCAGTTAACCTCGCTTTATGGTGGCCCCTTGGAGTTCTTATTTATTGTAGATAGTACTGAAGATCCAGCTTATCATGCTGTATCTCGTTTACTTCTAGATTTTAAGGTAAGTCAGATTTTGTGCAACACCTACTTTGTGTGTTTTCTCTCTGCACTTACTGCAATTTCACCTTCATCTATTTGTACTAGTATTTTGACCCGTTGCGCTTTGTGGCGGCATCGAAACTTAAAGCAACTCGATTTTATGCCGTCAAATATTTAACCCGACTCGTTTCTGAACAAAGTTTACATCAAAATGTAGACCAACAGAAAACACACAAAAAAGTAAGCACGGAAACGTATTATATTTGACCAGGCTCATTACCGAGAAAAAATTATGGCGAAATGTAAACCAACTTGGATTATACCGAAACGTACTTAAAAATAAGCACGTAATAAAATATATTTTTAAGTTAAAGAATGGTACCGCGCGTTGCGGTGGCGTTGAAACGTAAAGTAACTCGGATTTATACCGCCTAGTGAAGACGTATTATATTTAACCCGACTCGTTTCCGAACAAATTTATGTCAAAACGTAGACCAACTGTAAACGTACATAAAAATAAGCACCGGAACATATTATATTTGACCCACGCACGTAAAAATAAGTACGTAAAACTCGAGAGAGTCAAAATGACATTTTACAAAGTTTTTAGAAAGCTGAGAGGTTGTAAGTGTCAGTGCAGAAAATTGAGTTACATTAAAAGACAAAAAAAAAAAAAAAAAAAAACACAAATCACTATAGCATGATGTGACACTAGCTATAAGGATTTAGTCACCCACAAATATTATTATTATAATTAAAAGTATGTGATTCTCAATCAATTTTAACTTCCACTCTCTAAAACTTCGCTCTCAACTTTTATAAATCCAAAACTATATAAGAGTTCTTGTATTTGTTTGGTGCGTATTTTCTTCCTTATTTATATACATGCAGGATGATGTTGATGCAAGAATAGTTGTAGCAGGTCCTTCCACAACATGCAGTCAAAAAGTTCATAATCAATTGGTACGCTGCAAATCCCTTTTACATTATTTTTTCTTTCCTCATTGTCAGTAACATTCACAATTTTGAAGTTATTGTACTATGGCCCGAATGGCAGGTTGGGGTGGAAAAAATGAAAAAAGACAGCAAATACGTATTGTTTCTAGATGATGATGTTAGGCTGCACCCTGGGTCAATCGGAGCCTTAACTGCAGAGATGATGAAGAATCGCGAGGTATACTCATGCTGATGCACATATGGAGCAAATATGTATTATTTCTAGATGATGATGTTAGTTCTTGAATCTTAATATTTTATTTTTTTTCTTTTGTTTTCAAATTCTAGTTGTTTTCATTTGGTTCTTTTTATTAATGCAGATATTTATTCAAACTGGCTACCCGCTTGATTTACCGTCTGGAAGTTTGGGGAGTTACTGTATTTATGAATATCACATGGTAAGGCATGTCGATGAATTATGGCTTTTCATTATGCTTTGTATTTTTATTTGTTGGATTTGGTGGTGGCAGTTTCAACCCATTTACTAATAAACGAGTCTGTTTAGTTTATGTTTTAGAGTAAAATGCCATTTTCGTCCCTGAGGTCTGGTCAGTTTTGTGACTTTCGTCCAAAGGTTTGTTTTTCTGCATCTGGATCCAAAAGGTTTGAAATCTTGCCATTTTCATCCGGCTCGTTAACTTCATCCATTTTTCTCCGTTAAGTAAGACGTATTTCTGTTTTGTTGCTAACTTAAAGGGCAATTCTGTCTTTTTCACTTTATGTAAAAAGACCGAATTGCTCTTTAAGTTAACAGAAAAAGACGGAAATAGCCCTGACTTAACGGAGAAAAATGGATGGAGTTGACGAGCTGGATGAAAATGACAAGATTTCAAGTTTTAGATGTTCTTAGTAGACGTTTTGGTTTTTCTTGTAATCACAATAAGACTTCTAATTTTTGCCATTCTTGTCATTTATCAAACAGTAAACCCTTTCCTTTTTATGAATCTGATAGAAATTGCATACTAAATAGTATATGGTAATTGTGAAAGGGGGGTTAGTGTAATTACTACTTATATAAATAAGGCATTAGACATTATAGAAAAGAGGAGGAAAAGATACTGGTAGATTGTGAGGCTCATTGCATTAGCATGAGAAGGGCATAGCCCTGGATCACTTCGGTGGTTAGATACTTGTATTATCTTCTTCAATCATTCAATATAGTTACAGATTTGTTTTCATCACTTCTATAAAATTCAGTTTCTATCATTGGTCCGACCCGCTACTCTGCTCTACCACCGCTCGATCATCAATTCAACCAGATCTATCCTTCTAATTGATTCACCGATTCAATCAGCTTTTTCTAGGGTTTCAATCGTTTACATCTCTATCCAGTTCGTTTCAATTTCCAATTCTCATATCTCACTTCGATTTCTACATCCAGATCTATAATTCCAATTCCTTCCTCTGTTTTTTTCGACTCCATTATGGTGAATCAAACCGCTCGATTGGATGCTCATGAACAACAAATTCATCAATTACAGTCTGATGTTGCTGAGATTAAGGCATCTCTCACAGCGTTGAATGAAGATCGGGCCGATTCCGCTGAATTTCGTAAAGCTGTGTTAGCGTGGATGAAATCGCAGGAGAAGAAACATGTGGATGATTCATCTGGATCTGGATCTTCAGGTATTGTGTTCTCGACATTCAGCCCCAAATCTGGCTCTTCTGATCCTCTGTCTGGCTTACCATGGGCTGTGAAGAAGGTGCACTTGCCTGAATTCTCTGGTTTTGATCCACAAGGCTGGATCCAGAAGGCGAACCTGTTTTTCGATCTGAATCAGACTCCTGATGCTTCTCGCTTACAGTTTGCTCAACTGAGTATGATTGGTGCTGCTCAACATTGGTTTACAATCATCAATCAGGTTCATCCGTCCTTGACTTGGCTCCAATTTCAGTCCGAATTGTTGCAACGTTTCACTGGTCTCTCGATTCAGAATCCGTATGAACAGTTAGCTACTATTAAGCAATCGGATTCCATCTTTGATTATATTGATGATTTCGAGTATGTGTTATCCTTGGTCCCTCATTTACTGGAGTCTCAAACTCTTGGCTATTTCATTGCGGGTTTGAAAGAGGATGTCAAACAACAGGTCCGTTTACATCGCCCCACTACTTGTATGGATGCTATGTATTTGGCTAAAGATGTGGAGTTGATGCTTTGGCCATCAAAATCCAGTTCGTTGGTATCTCGTTTTCGGTATTTGTCACATACCGGGCTGCCTTCTATGGATTCTGGGATCGACCATCGTGTGTGGGGTACCACGGGCTCTAAAAGTGTTGGCAATTATGGGGCTGCAAATGCGCAAGTGGGTATCCATGATCGAGGCATTCGTTCCTTATCTCGTGCCGAGTGGGAGGATCGGAAGAAGAAGGGATTGTGTTTTAAGTGTGGCCAAGTTCACAGTCCTAGCCACAAGTGTCCGGCGGGTAGTCTTCGTGTCTTATTACTTGGGGATGATGAATGGGATGAAATGGACGAGCTGACTATGCATTCGGATGAGGGTGTTCAAACAGTTGTGGGATCTATTCACAAGCCTTGAGGACAAGTCTTGACTTATGGAGGGAGTATTGATAGAAATTGCATACTAAATAGTATATGGTAATTGTGAAGGGGGGGTTAGTGTAATTACTACTTATATAAATAAGGCATTAGTCATTATAGAAAAGAGGAGGAAAAGATACTGGTAGATTGTTAGGCTCATTGCATTAGCATGAGAAGGGCATAGCCCTGGATCACTTCGGTGGTTAGTTACTTGTATTATCTTCTTCAATCATTCAATATAGTTACAGATTTGCTTTCATCACTTCTATAAAATTCAGTTTCTATCAGAATCTAATTCCTTTACGTTTACTCCCTTTGATATTATACATTGTAATTTATGGACGTCTCCTATTCTGAGTAAAACTGGATATAAATATTACGTGGTGTTAATCTATATTTTTTTCCACTTTTTTTGGGTTTATCCGCTTAAATACAAATCTGAGACATTTCCCACATTTGTCAAATTTCATCGTATGATAGCCACTCAATTTAATCGTCTCATAAAAACCTTTCAATCCGCAGCTACGAACCCATCTCAGACTGCTGCAGCAGGTCCTACGGCTGCATCCACAGCCCCTGTCCAACCGTTGCTATCCTCCTCAGCATCTAATATCCATCCCATGACAACACGATCCAAAGCCAAACACACTCTCCTCTCAACTACCATTTCCCCAGTGCCAAACTCTTACACCAAAGCTTTTGCCAACCCTCATTGGTTAAGTGCCATGCAAGCCGAATATAGTGCTTTACAGGAAAATGGAACTTGGGAATTGGTACCTCGGCCGATTGATCGACCGATTATACATTGTCTGTGGCTGTTTCGCCACAAATTTAGATTGGATGGATCCCTAGAGCGCTATAAAGCAAGACTGGTCGTTAATGGTAAGTCATAGACCGTTGGGGTTGATTGTGAGGATACCTTTAGCCCGGTTGTCAAACCGGCTACCATCCGGACGTACTATCGGTTGCGGTGTCTCGTTCTTGGCCGATAATTAATTAAAGTGTATTTATGGAATTGATTTATATTGTAATTAAATATTGATTATGATTCCTGATTTAGTGGTAGGGGTTGTTTGTATTTTCCCCTATATGAAGGGCACCGTTTATTAATGTGAATTCATTCAGATTTTACATAATACAAAAGCTTTCAGTTTTAAGCAACCCAACTGCGTTTCAACATGTTGAAATAATTAACTGCTTTGACCCGCTACCCACCCATTCCGTCCGACCCACCCATTTTCTACTAGTTAACATTTCTTTTTTTAACGACATACTGTCTTTGTTTAGTTTATTTACGTTGAGATCCTTTAAATCACTTAACCTCTGTTTATTTGAATAATATCATTCTCTTCACAGCCGTGTTCCATGGGATTTGCAACTGGTGGAAGGATGTTTTTTCTTTGGGGAGGATGCATGATGGCAAGAAACTTTTACCCTTGTTTTACTGTCTTATGCTTGTGATAAAGTTTTTTTTATCTGGATAATAATAGGATATTTTTTATTGTTTGGCAGATGCATGCAGATGATTTCCGAACGGACAAACATGGTGTTGTAACACAACTTCGTGATGGTGGATACTCTGATGACATGACTCTTGCTGCTATAGCTGGTAATCAATAGTTAATGCTATATTGATTTAAAAAAATAAGAAAAGAACAAAAAAACATAAAATTTTGTAGAGTAAAATGCCATTTTTGCCCCTGAGGTTTGGTCAGTTTTGCGACTTACGTCCAAAGGTTTGTTTTTCCGCATCCGGATCCAAAAGGTTTGAAATATTGTCATTTTCACCCGGCTCATTAACTCCATCTATTTTTCTCCATTAAGTCAGGGGTATTTTTGTCGTTTTGTTAACTTAAAGGGCAATTCGGCCTAACGGATTCAGTCAGGGGTATTTTAGATGCTTGTACATAATGTGAAAAAGACCGAATTGCTCTTTAAGTTAACAAAAAAGACGAAAATACCCCTGACCTAACAGAGAAAAATAGATGGAGTTAACGAGCCGGATGTAAATGGCAAGATTTCAAACATTTTGGATCCAGATGCAAAAAAAAAAAAAACATTTGGGTGAAAGTCGCAAAACTGGCAAACCTCAGGGACGAAAATGGCGTTTTACTCAAACTAAAAATTTTATAATTAAAACTCTTTATGAAATTTATAAAGCAAGAGTTGTTTTGTAATCCAATGTAGTCATTACAGTTTTATTGTGATTTAACATCATGATATTGGCAGTTTGGCACTATAATTTTTTCTAGTAGTGGCATATATGAAGCATAAGTTGTCCATGTTTTTTTGTATAATTTTTAATCTAACTTTTTCAGTAGAAAATGTTTTATATTGTTACTAGTTTTTAGTTACAATATACTGAATTGCTCATATTGGTCTCAATTTTCAGGTGCTCATAAGAGACTAATAACATCACCTCCTGTTGCGGTTTTCCCTCATCCTCTTGCCAGTGACCTTACCTTTTCAAGGTCTGAATATATAAAGTAGAATAATTGCAGATAAAATGGGTTGATTTGAGTTGTGTTTTATTTCGAACGGGTCAAACAAGTAATTTTAGCTAAAAGGACTACGGTCAAACTTTTCAAAGCTCGAGCTCGGCTCGTATATTATCTATTAATTAATCAATTAAATAAAAATAATATAAATAATAGACCCGTTTAGGCTCGTGAGTTTGATAAGTGAAGCTCGGGCTCGTTTACTGAACAAACTTATTTTAGGTTCGCGCTCGGCTCGTAAACAAGTTTAAATAAGCTTGGCTCGGCTCATTTACGAGACAACTTTAAATAAGGGGTAAATGTTATTAAATTTAAAAAAAAAAACTAATATTGCACTAAGGCTCGAGCCTGACGAGCTTCACATGCCAGATTCGAGCTCGGGCTTGATAAATAAATGAGCTTTATTTTAGGCTCAAGCTCGGCTCGGGCTCGATAATGCTCGACTCGTTTTGAGCTTTTTCTCGAGCCACTCGGCTCGTTTGCATCCCTACTTGTTGTAAGTTGCCAAAACTGCTTTTTTAATGCATATCACACCCTAAATTGTTTTATTCCAGGTTTTGCTTACTTTTGTAATCATCATAATTAATGCATAAATTGTATATGAGAAATAAAAAATGGGCAAAAAAAGTTTTTACGCTCTAAACCCGTCTGGACTAAAAAAGAACCCTTTCAGGCCGCCCAGCTTGCCACCTATACCTCAAGTTATTAATTTGATCTCTGTATGCCGTGTGTAGGTACTGGAATTATTTGAGAAAACAGACATTCGTCTTGGAGTCCTACACAACATACATAAACTGGATAATGAATCGAGCATTGTTTTCCGTGCACTGCTACCTTTCTTGGGGATTTGTATCTCCATATATTATGGCTATGTTTCATATTGCAGCAGCACTTAGATTTCATTTTAAGGATAATTTAATTGAAGAACCAGTTCTCAACCCTAATGGTAAGTCACGTTAAAATGTCAAAACGGGTTGATGTTAAAGGTTTGCCTTTTCGCATTTGGGTCCAAAAGGTTTAAAATCTTGCCATTTTCATCCGACTCGTTAACTCCATCCATTTTTTAACGTTTAGTCAGGAGTATTTTCGTCCTTTGACCTATTTGATAATGTTTATAAGAAAATTCATAACCAGAAAGTCAACATAGGTGTATCTTTAATCTTTATTTCTTAATAGTGTTTTTTTTTTATTTTAATAAAAATGTTTAAAAAGACGGAAATACCCCTCATTTGACGGAGAAAAATGGATGGAGTTAACGAGTTCGAGAAAAATGGCAAGATTTCAAACCTTTTGATTGATCTATTTATGATTGCACATGGGTTGACATTTTTATTAATTAAATCACATGAAAAGATTTACACTTAATGTTATTGATCTTGTCGAGAATTTTTGTTAGGGTTGAGACTTGTTGGCTGCCTAATCATATGCACTGCCATTGAGCTTCTTTCAATGTGGAATTTAACAAGAATTGAAGTTCGGTTATGCAACATGTTGTCTCCTGAGGCACCTCCACTTTCACTTGGTGCTTATAATTGGTGTTTGGTAAGTTGTCATAACCATCTTATAAACCATGTTCTGTTTCGTTCTTGATCTTTCTACTCATTTAAGATGGGAGGGTTGGTGATAATTGGTCAAAAACAGGCCCCTTTTTATGAAACAGTTGAAATGGGCTGGGCTGGTTTTATTCATGATCTTGCTAGACATTTAATAGAGATGGGTAAGAGGGGGGGGGGGGGGGGGGTAATGGGTCAAAAAGGACTTTTTACCAACTGTTGAAGTTGTACCTAGAAACAGGCTGGGTCGGGTTGACTCCTTTTTTAGCTATTATGTTAACTAGTGGATTACCACCCGCGCTCCACAGCGGGTTCGAAACGTAGATAAAAATAAGCAAGTCGCGAGAGTAAAGTTGTTTGATGTTTTAGTTAAGGGGCTAAACATGTCATAATTAAAGTTGAGGGGATAAAGTTGTTTATTAATAAAGTTGAGGGGCTAAAGTTGTTTATTAATAAAGTTGAGGGGCTAAAGTTGTTTGATGTAGTTAAGGGGATAAACAAGTCATCTAAGTAGCACTGGAACGGGTACGGGATCGGGGTACGGGGACGATACGGGAACGAGGAACGGCAAAACTCAAAATTCCAAGATACGGGTACGGCAATAAAAAATATAAAACAATAAAAATATATTAAACAAATTCCAAAAATACTACAACTTCCAAAGGTAATTAATTATCAATAATCAAATCATTTTCAAATTCCGGTTCATCTAGTGAGAGATCGGCAATCGATAGAGAATTAGAGATGATGAGACTTGAGAGTTTAGAGATTAGAGAAGCCGAATATGATAGTTGTATTTGTTTAATGGCCGGTTATGGAATTTGAAAGGATTAAAACCCTAAAAATAAATGGAAACGGGCTGTATACTTCTACCGGATACATCCCCGACATTGGAAACGTTTGGGAAACGTCCCCGACGAGTACCCATGGCGTTTCCGTCCCCGACAAGTACCTGAGACGGGTACGGCCACATAAATGGAGTCCCCGTGCTACATAGCAAGTCATTATTCAAGTTGACGGGCTAAGCATGTCATTTTTAAAGTTGAGGGGTTAAAATTGTTTATTATTAAAGTTAGTTGAGGGGTTAAAGTTGTTTAATGTAGTTAAGGGGCTAAACATGTCATTACCAAAGTTGAGGGGCTAAAGTTGGTTAATGCCAAAGTTGAGGGGCCAAAGTTGGTTGAAGTATATATAAATGGAACTGTGATAATCCCAATCCAAACCGACCCATTCAAAACTAAACGGGTCAAATTGGTTATTTCTAGCATTTAATGACCTATACAGTCATTTTAATCTCCATTATTCTTGCAGGATTCTTTTATTTATAACTAGTATTAAGCCCTTGCGTTGCAGCGGTTGTCATAAAACTGTGTTAAGTAGTAGCAATACTATACAATTGTCAGCGACCACCATCACTGGAAAAGATCGTTAAAACAAAATAAATAAAAACAGGAAAAAAAATAACGTCGAGCGAAAAGCAGACGTAAAATCTTTGAATCACGCACGCTCGTTGCTGAGAAATTAAACCGAAACGTAAAACATAGAAAAAAATAACTAAGTCCATCCAGGACCTGCGTGTTGGACGAACTTGTCAAACGCTGAAAAATAGATGTGACGCGACGGGCCGGTCAAACGGGAAAAAAATATACGAAAATATGTTGAACCCCACACGCACGTTGCGGTGCGTTAACTCACAAAATTTAGAACGAAACGAAAAACTTGGGAAAGATGAAAAGTATGGGGGACCAAAATTGAAAATAATAAAGAGTTGGGATTAAATTGCAAAAGATGAAAAACTTTGGGTTAAAAGTAAAAAAAACAAATGGTCTAAATTACAAAATTGAAGTTATATATTAATTTTAGATAAAGATAAGGATAAAAATAAGTGATATCTATATATTGGTTATTAATTAATATTAATATTAAAAAAAATTATTAAACAAATATAAATAAAATTTATGAGGTTGAAGGAGAAAATGCCATGTGTCATTATTTGGAGTCTTTTATTATAAGTTAAATTACGGGGGTAAATTACACTTTTCGTCCTTTATATTTATACCAGATTTCAGTGAATGTCCTTTACCTTTAAAATGTCAGGAATCATCCTTTATGTTTTAAAAACCTTGCACGGTGTGTCCTTTGACACTAACCCAATTAATATTTTCAGTTATGTCTGGTCACATAAAGGTAGTTTAGTCTTTTTTATGGTGTTTAGAGAGAGAAGGGGTGTTTATATCTCTTATTTTTTATTCGTTTTGTTTTATTTTTAATATACCTTTTTTAAATAAAGGGATAAAATGACTAAATTGCCCAAACTTAGCTGAAAATTTTAACTGGGTTAGTGTCAAAGGACAAACAGTGCAAGGTTTTTTTAAACATAAAGGATGATTCTTGACACTTTTAAAGGTAAAGGACATCCACGGAAATTTGGTATAAACATAAAGGACGAAAAGTGTAATTTACCCTAATTACAGTGTATTGCCTATTGATTTGGTCAAACTGACTATGAGCAGGTGTTTGTTGCAATGGTGGTGGATAATTTTCTATACCCGATTTCAGCAATCCGTTCACATTTTTCTCAGTCTATCAACTGGTCTGGTATCCGTTATCATTTAAAGAATGGGAAAATTCACAAGGTGAGATCTGTTACAATTCCATTATTATTATTATTATTATTATTATTATTATTATTATTTATTGATGACCTATTTGCCCTTCAATGAAAACTGCAAAATATTCATAGCATTGATTTTGTCCACAAGATTCATCAATTTTTCCATTCTCTAAAGAGGTGGTTAAGAGATTTGACTAAATGAATATTAATGACTCATTTGACTAATAATTAAATACAGAAAATGCCCCTAAAAGAAAATAAACCAAAAAAGGTGCAAAGTGTGCCATGTTCGTGGGTTGGCAGGCCGAATCCACCATGACAAGAGATTTCACGGGTTGACATGAAAACAATTGGTTTAACTGAAATTAAAAGTTTATATTTTAAGTTTTTTTTTGTTGTGCGTTTTTTTTTTCAGAGGCCCACGCTTTTTTTGTGCATTAACTATGATTTTCATATTAATTCTCTAAAATTCCAACTTTGCATCCAAAAATACTAATGTTTATAAAATAATTATGTTCAAGCTTTAAACTATAAAACTTGATGCTCATTTTCTTTATCATTTTTTTTGCCATAAAATACCCAATTAGTTTAAGTTATTACATAAAACATATTAAAAAAGTTAATCTGATCAACGCATGACCGGCTCGTCCACTTGAACAAGACTTGTTTAGCTAAAAGTGTTCACATGTCTAACTGAAACTGACCCGAATCTGTTTAGATTAAACTCAAATCGCCAAATTTCGTGTTAGGTTCTTGTCGTGCAGCAATTCACACCCCTACATAGACAGGATTTTCCCCACTTAGTTAACAAAAATGTATTTCTTAAATATCAGATTGACCGAACAATGGAGAAGGGCAAGAAGTATTCTGATTTGGCAGCCAAGCGTTTATACGGGAAGAAAGCCCAAAGCAAAATCTCGATTCTTGGTTCTTTGTCGAGAAGTTTGGTTAACCGGAGACAACCAAAGAAATATGATGTGTAGAAAAAAGAATCGGGATTTAACAACCGCTTGTGATTGTTATCATTATTATCTGGTTTCTTGTTGATTGATTAATGATCATGAAGCAGCCATCCATTCTTTTTGAAAGAGAAATATTAATTCAATTGATTGATTCTTCTTCAGCTGTAGCATGTCTGGCTTTTGGTTTTGTATCTTGTATATTTTAGTTGGTGTGTGATTTAAAGGAAATACTTATGCATTCATTTTAGTCGGCCGCCAATGTTGCCGCTAAACATGAGTTCTTTTCATCAATCCTGGCTGCAAGTCTCACTAAATAAGGAGAATCCAATGTGTCGAGTTCTGTGATGGGAGACCATAGAACTCGACACTGTGGACCTAAAAAATTTTCTTGCTTTATATTGAGTTCTATTGAGTAACGAGTTAAAATAGGTTTAACTATACAGGATAATGAAATGATCAAAACAAGTAGAGTCAAGTTAGATCCACATGCCAAACAATTTTCTTTGTATTATATTATTATCAAGAATTGAACTCATATCTTAATACATTCTTTAACTATATATTTAGTATATTAGTTATTTATAAGATTCAAAATTCAAGAAAAAAATAATAAAAAAAAAGATAACACAAACCATGATAAAAGTTTAGTTATTTTGACTTGTTACCCAACCTGCTATTGTGTTTAACCAGCTTCACAATTTTAAGAACCCGATTGCAAACCTTTAAAAAGTTGCTTTGTTGTCATGTATCCGTTACCTAGAAAGGGTTTTTTTTATTTTTTATTTTTTTTTACATATGCCCTTGCTAAGCGGGCTTATTATATATTTACCTCATCATAAAATTCAATTCAGGAAGGGAAAATATGTAATTGAATTTTATAATTGAGTAAATATGTAATATGTTTCCGCTAAAGTGTTAAAGAAGCAACTAGCGATGTGCTTGCAACCGCATGGCGCTTTGTATGAATGACTTCGAATGTTATCTCGATCAATCCCATGTAGCATAATGATCATAGATATATACTTGATTTCCACTCGATTTCTCTCACAATGATGATTATTAATGAAATGGAAAACGTATAAGCGAAATCACGTACAAATCAAGCGAAAATCGAGTGTGAATATATGGTGATTATGTTACTAGGATTGCCCTTGGTAACATAAGTCAAAGTTTAGAGTTCTATTGACCAAATAATAAATATGGATTCAATCAATCAATCAATCATACTCAGTAAAATCTCACAAATAGCAAAGCTATTGGTAGGGTCTGGGGAGGGTGGGATGTAGGGACACCTTATCTCAACCCCTAGGGATAAAGAGGCTGCTAAACAATAAATATGAATTATTATCGGCAAATGTGTCATAGCGAGTATTATTAAAATCCAATTTTCTAAAACATAAAAGCGCATATACATAAAAATATAAAGTTACACTTTAAAGTTGAAATTTTAAATCAGGTTAAACGGGTCACGCATAATAATTTTTGACCCCTAAGACCTAAAGCTTTATTTTTAGTAGGATTAGTTTTCCTATTTAAAAAGTCATGTGACAGGAATACCCGTGCAAGGCACATGATCATACTTAACCAAAAAAATTAACTGGGTTTGGCCTAAAGGATAGAACGTGCAAGATTTTGAAACATTAAGTACAGAACTTGTCAACTTTTGCGTTAAATGACACGCCCGCCGCCAAACGGTGTAAACATAAACGAAAAAACTTAGTAATTTGAGTAAACTGCAATTTTACCCCTTGGGGTTTAAGCCAATTGGCACCCTGACCCCCATCATGTAGATTTTCGTGTGTTGACTACAGATGTTTTAGAGGAGATGGTTAAGAAAATAGGCTACAATGATGGTCTCTTTTTCTGCATTCATTACAAGAAACCTTACATGTCTTTGGATTTTGGTCTTAGGAGTTAGGACATTAAAATGTGATGTTGATTTAGAATCTATGTTTGATCATACTCGCCGAGTACTCGGCCTTGGAATCCGACTTTTACAACACTGCTTAGGACATTAAAATGTGATGTTGATTTAGAATCTATGTTTGATCATGTGCGTCAAGGAGTCCACCTGATAGACATGTATGTTGAACACCGGAGGTCAACAATCTTGATGGAGTCCAATGAAGTTCTTGCAGGGCCATGTAAAGAAATTGTTCCAGCATCATTTATAATACAAAATGAAAATGAAAGTCTAAATGAAGATGAGGAAGAAAGTGAAGATCAGAATGAAGAGGATGAAGAAAGTGATCCTGATTATGAGTATGTTGAGGAAGATAATATGGTTTATGAAATAGAAGTCGATATGCAGAGGTTTAGGGCTAATGTAGAATTTACTAGGGAAGAACTGGATGGTTCAAGTGATGGGGATCATGATGATGAGAGAAATGAAGAAGGTCATCTTCCTGTAGACCTGTAGGACTTTGAAAGTGGGTCTGATGACAATACAACACTTAGAGATAGGATTGCCCAGAAGATAAGGAGGAAAAGGAAGGCTGCTATCAAAGAGAGGGGTGCAGATGATGTGCCCTTCTTTATTGTTCATCTTATTAATGACAAGAGTAAGATGAACGAGATGGTAAAAAACTATGCTCTTAAGGCTAGGAGGGATGTTTTTATCCTAAAAAACGAGTTGTTAAGGTATAGAGTAGTATGTTTCGGTAGTAATCCACCACTACTTGGTGCTGCAAAAAAAAGGAGATGAGGGGCAAAATAGTAAAATCAACAAGGTAGGGCAAAAATACAAGCACCTTAAAAGGCATACAAAACCCACCTGCCCTTGGGCAGTTCACATCTCAAGGAAGACGGCTAAGGATAAGTGTTGTGTGAAGACAGTTCATAATCAACATAATTGTTTGACAACAAGGGAACAATAGCATATATATCCAGTTTGTTATGCTCTTGTTGAGGCAGAAACAACACAAAGTTGGAAATGGTTTTTGCAACTTTTGGGAGATGACCTAAGGTGCACGGTTGATTCTTGTTTCACCTTCATCAGCGACAGACAAAAGGTAATCCATTATTACATGTTAATTCCTAACTTTCCTTTAACTTTGCTTGAAAAATAAGAGGAATATTTGCAATTTGTATTACAGGGTCTGATTCCAGCTATGCTAGCAGTTTTTCCTAATGCTGAGCACATGTTTTGTTTGAGTTACATTCATGACAACATGAAATCCAAGTGGCGTGGAGATGTTTACAAGAATTTGCTTTGGTCAGCCGGTAGGAAGACCTCCATTCCATATTTTAACAAGGCTATGGAATAAATTAAGACAATAGAACGGGCTATGTATGACTGGCTGAATGAGATCCCATACACCGCTTGGTCAAGAGCATATTTTTCTGGGAGAGCTAAATGTGATATGTTGCTGAACAACATATGTGAAGTTTTTAACAGACAAGTCATAGGTGCAAGAGACAAGCCGATTATCACATGCTTAGAATTCATTAGGGAGTACATGACCAAGAGGATAGTGAATGTAAAGAAATTGCAAGCAAAGTGTATGGGGCCACTGACACCTCATGCCACTGAGGTCTTCGATGGGATCAAGAAACATGCATCTAAAATGTTTGTTTTAATGGTTGATACAGACAAGTATCAAGTAACAGGTTCGAGATCACAGTGTGTTGTGAATATTAAAAATAAAACTTGTGCATGCAGGAAGTGGGACTTGATAGGGATGTCTTGCAAACATGTTGTTGCAGCCATATGGGATATGTCAAGGAATAGCATTGATGCTGGTATACCAGAAGAGTGGGTTTCGGATGTGTATTGGTTGTCAACATGGAAGAAAGTTTATGAGAATGTCATAGAGCCAATCAATGGGCCAGAGATGTGGACTCCTTCTCAGTGTCCAACAACACTCATCCCACCAAAGCATCATACACAGGTTGGAAGGCCAAAGAAGAAACGAAAGAAGTGTCACACCCCAACCGATGACGGAAACATCGGGGCGCAACACTGAGCGAAACAGATTGTCCAGGAGAAATCCATAACAACTAATTTACCAGATATTTAAATATTATGTCCCATACCATAACATACCAAAGTAAATAATTATTACAGACCAAATATCTCAAAGACAATTAACATGTTCCGACAACTCAGATTTAAATTGTTTGTTTCTAGACTCTCATTCCTACTTGATTCCACAAAAGCAGGTAAAGCACAACATCCTAGGCACTTGTCACATACGTTAAAATAAAGTCAATACACATAGTGTAAAGGTGAGCATACAAGTGTAATAGTAGTAGTAGAGTTCGAAAGCGTTTACGCATAACCAACATGTAACATGTATAATGTGAAGCTAGTAGGTTATCGACAATGAAATATGCACAGACAAGACAGCGAGTTGTAGAATGCGCAACACATATCACCACTGTGACACGTGAAGAGGTAACCTCAACAACCCCTATCCACGACAGGTGCTGAGTCCAAACTATAGTACTATCGTTGCTAAGGCGTCAGGCAGCAATCACTGTGTCAACATAACATACAAGCATTCATCGAGTAACACGTAACATGCAATAACGGTCAGCGTATAAATGGTGTTTGCGTTGTGTGATTGATGTGATTTAGAATAAGTAACGTATGTAACACCCAATAGTGCGTAAAGCAAAAAGGGATCGAGTATACTCACAGCGATGGAAGTTAATGGATTGAAGGGAGCGCTAGAGTGATTTGCCTGAACAGTTAACGATAGCATAAGCGAATGAACGGCGTGATAAGCGGTGCGAAGTGAACAAGTTTCAAATGGTAATCCGATCGGATGGCAATCCGATCGGATGGTCATTCGATCGGATGTCAATCCGTTCGGATGGTCATCCGATCGGATGGCCATTCGGTCGGATTGACATTCGTTTGAGAAGGATGTGTTTGTGTATGATGGCTTTGAAGTTTTCATTGTAGCATTTTGAAAACAGAGAAGTATCTCTACCCTTCAGGTCGATCGATCGAACGGTCGTTCGATCGGATAGCGATCCGATTGGCAGGACACTTAGTGAGAACAAGTTCACAGCAGGATGGTCACTCGATCGGATAGCAATCCGATCGGATGGCAATCCGTTAGAACTGATGGTCTTTGAAAATTATGAAATTGATTAAGTGTTGAAGTCCAAGTGCAATCCGATCGGATTGTCGTTCGATCGGATGGTAATCCGATCGGACGGCAATCCGTCCCGACGATCTGATCGTTTTGAACTTGCTGATTTTGATAAGTTTTTGCGGTTTGCTTGAGACGGTATAACAAAGCACTAAACAACGGAACCTCGTTAAGTCCCAAGTCGTTCGATCGAACAGGAATCACCCTGATCCGACCAGTCAACTATTCTCTGACGGTTTGTTCATGTTCAACCCGAAGTCGGTTGTCTCGTTGATAGGAATCAGATCTAAGACCGACACTTCACTAGAGAATGAGTAGAAGGCCTGAACTAGCTCCGATTCTATCGGTTTTGAGTGCATTGAGTGTAAAAGAGTTTAAAGAAAGTTAGAAACCATCTTTCAATCCTTTTAACCTTGAAAATGTTTAGATCTAGATGAAAATAATGTTGAATCATGTAGATCTGAGTTGTTCTTGGTGGATTAATGTCAAAACTTGAAGTTCATAAGAACTCTATGATGACATCATCCTAAAACACCTCAAATCCGTTGATTTCACGGTTAAAAGTTATGATTCAAAGGTGAAAGTGATGAAGAAATGCGTGTAGATCATAGAAGTACAAGATTTGAGTTGAAAACTTACAAGAATCGCGAGAAATCGAGAGAAAGAAGGGCTTGAGCGTGCTGGTCGAGTGAGAGAGAGCTGTCACATCACAAGTGATGTGACAGGGGGGTATTTATAGGTTGCCAAAAAGGGAAAGTGGAGTGAAAGTGTCGGATAGCTCACCGATCGGATGACACTTCGATCGGATGGCAATCCGATCGGATGACCATCCGATCGAATGGTCATTCGACCTAGTGGCTCCGACGGGTTGCGTTTCGACGTTTCATTTCGCGTGTCGAGCGTTGCGATGCGTTTCGAGTGAGCGATGCGATAGTATTACCCATTAGTTACACAAATAACCTAACTACTATATCTAACATCAAATCTTTATAAATAACTTGCTTTTATCGTTTGCGATTAGATTGCGTTGCGATTGCGTTTGCGATTAAGTACCTCAACATAAACATAACATGCACAAGTAACACATAATAGCACACACACGTGAAACAAGATCCAGAACACATAACCCGAGTTGCGAATGCGATATCGATGCGGTTAGCGATAAGTCGATTAGCGATTAAACATGCGATTAAACCTCGATTATTAATAGATACTCCACATAATACAACTAAAGTAAACAAATAATAGAATCTGATTACAAGTCGAGAAGCACAATTCAGTAGTTAAGGAAGGAGTGACAGATCACAATTAGCAATCTTTTCTCCCTTTGACTTTGACTTTCCAAAAAGCGGGTTGTTACAACCTCCCCTAATTTAGGAAATTTCATCCCGAAATTTAAGAAGTAGGCGTAACAAACAGTTGCGGGTACTTCGCCTTCATGTCACTTTCGAGTTCCCAGGTGAACTCGGCGCCGCGTTTGCCTTCCCAGCGAACCTTCACAATGGGAATGCGTGAGCGTCTGAGCACCTTGGTTTCTCATCCCATGATCTCGACAGGCTTCTCCACGAAGTGTAATGTTTCATCCACTTGTAAATCTTCGAGAAGGACATGTAATTCCTGGTCGACTAAGCACTTTCTGAGATTCGAAACGTGGAAAGTCGGATGGACATTACTAAGTTCCTCCGGTAGTTCGAGTCTGTAGGCCACTTTTCCAATCCTTTCTAGAATTTTAAAGGGTCCAACATATCGAGGCGCGAGCTTTCCTTTCTTGCCGAATCTGAGTACGTGATCGCCAACGTCAAATTCAAGGGGCTTGCGGCGTCTATCGGCGTAACTTTTCTGATGGCTCCGAGCTTTCAATAGATTGTCTCGAATTTGGAGGATTTTGTCAGTCGTTTCTCGCAACAGCTCAGGACCGGTAATTTGCGCGTCTCTGATCTCGTGCCATACAATAGGCGATCGACATTTCCTTCCGTATAATGCCTCAAATGGTGCCATTTGAATGCTAGAATGATAACTATTATTGTACGAGAATTCGAATAAAGGTAAGTGCGCGTCCCAATTACCACCAAAATCTATGACACACGAGCAAAGCATGTCTTCAAGGGTGCGAATCGTTCTTTCAGTCTAACCGTCGGTTTGGGGATGGAAAGTGGTACTTAGATTAAGAGTAATACCGAGAGCAGATTGGAACGTTTCCCAAAGACGCGAGGTAAACCAACCATCGCGGTCAGAGATGATGTCACGAGGCGTCCCGTGTCGACAAATGATCTCATCCGTGTAGATTCGGGCTAATTTTTCTACTTTAAAGTCTTCTCGTATCGGCAGAAAATGAGCTGATTTAGTCAAACGGTCAACGACAACCCAGATGCTGTCGTGACCTGACGGTGTGCGCGGGAGTTTCGTTATAAAGTCTATGTCTATACTCTCCCATTTCCACATCGGGATCTCGGGTGGTACGAGTAAGCCAGAGGGGCGTTGACGCTCAGCCTTGACTTTAGAACAAGTCAGGCATTTAGAAACATAGAGAGCGATATCCTTCTTCATGCCCGGCCACTAGTACTTGTAGCGCATGTCCTGGTACATTTTATCAGCACCGGGATGAATGAAATATCGAAATTTGTGGGCTTCGTCCATCAGAATTTGTAGCAAATTCGTACGCTTGGGAATCCAAATTCGGTCTAGATAATGGAATATCCCATTCGATTTATTCACCAATTGAGCGCCATCGTTGATGATCCTTTCCTTCTTTAAGGTGCGTTCGGTAAAACAAGCATGCTGGGCGTCGCGGATAAAAGCTTCGAGATTAAACTGGGCTTGATAATTACGAACGCTATGCAAATAGCTTCGTCGACTGAGAGCATCATCAATGACGTTTGCTTTGCCTGGGTGGTAACGAATCTCACAGTCGTAATCGTTGAGAAGTTCAACCCATCAACATTGGCGCATATTCAGTTCTTTCTGGTCAAAGATGTGTTTTAGGCTCCTATGATCGGTGAAGATCGTACACTTGGTACCATAAAGGTAGTGTCGCCAAATCTTTAACGCAAAAATAACTGCACCTAGCTCGAGGTCGTGGGTTGTATAATTCTTCTTGTGGATCTTGAGCTCTCGAGAGGCGTACGCGATAACCTTGTCCCGTTGCATGAGAACATAACCAAGACCAAGGTTCGAGGCATCGCAATAGACTACAAAATCGTCGTTTCCGTCGGGCAGTGAGAGCACGGGAGCATTGCAAAGCATAGCTTTGAGAGTTTGAAAGGCTTCCTCTTGTTCAGTTCCCCAAACAAAAGGTTTATCCTTATGCGTAAGAGAGTTAAGCGGCACAACGATTTTCGAAAAGTCAGCGATGAATCGGCGATAGTAACCCGCCAATCTGAGAAAAGAACAAACTTCGGATGGGTTCCTTGGTGTAACCCAACTCTTAACAGCTTCGATCTTCGCAGGATCAACATGAATTCCTTGACTATTGATGATATGACCAGGGAATTGAACCTCCTTAAGCCATAATTCACACTTGGAGAACTTGGCATAGAGACGGTTTCCCTGGAGTAACTCAAGAACCAAACGTAGATGCTGCGAGTGTTCGGCTTTTGACTTGGAATAGATTAGGATATCATCGATGAACACGATGACTAAGCGGTCAAGAAAGGGTTTGCACAAGCGATTCATTAGGTCCATAAAGACTGCGGGAGCGTTAGTCAAACCAAAAGGCATGACAACAAACTCATAATGACCATAGCGGGTTCGAAAAGCGGTTTTAGGTATATCCTCCTCTTGAATGCGTAATTGGTGATAGCCTGAGCGTAGATCGATCTTTGAAAAATAGGTAGCACCTTGTAACTGATCAAACAAATCATCGATTCGAGGCAGGGGATAACAATTCTTGATAGTCAGCTTATTCAATTCCCTGTAGTCGATACACATCCGGAACGATCCATCCTTCTTTTTGACAAAAATGACAGGCGCGCCCCATGGAGAGTTGCTAGGGCGAATGAAGCCTTTATCAAGTAGTTCCTGGAGCTGACTCAAGAGTTCGCGCATTTTAGAAGGAGCGAGACGATAAGGCGCTTTAGCAACAGGATTTGCTCCAGGAATGAGGTCGATTCGGAAATCGATATCACGAGTGGGAGGTAAACCAGGTAAATCATCAGGAAATACGTTAGGGAATTCGCAAACAATGGGAACGTCTTTCACTCCTGTGTTTCCTTTCTTTTCCTTCTCCGCTACTACAATGTTAGCCAAGAAAGCTCTGTATTCCTTGCGGAGATACTTGCTTGCTTGGACACATGACATGAGTTTAAGACCTTTCGAAGGAGTTTCGCCATACACACAAAGTTGATCACCATTAGCGAGCGAGAAACGAATCATCTTATCGAAGCAAACGACTTCAGCACGGTTCTCGCGAGGAAAATCCATGTCTACTATGATGTCAAAACTATCGAGCTGCATTGGAATAAGGTCGATATGGAAGACGTGAGTGTTGAGTTCAAGCGTACAATCATGTAGAATAGAATTGACAGTGACGGTTCTTCCGGTGGCAACTTCAACATCGAACGTCGAGGGGAGATGGGCGCACTTACGATTAAGGAGCTTTTCGAATTCAAACGATACAAAACAGTTATCTGCTCTAGTATCAAATAAACACAAAGCATATATACCATTCACAAGGAACGTACCATTAACCACATTATTGTCTGCTTGAGCCTGGCGGGCGTTGATGTTGAAAGCGCGTCCGCGGGCTGCTGGCTGCTGCTGCTGAGGCTACTGCTGTTGGTGTTGTTACGGCTGCTGCTGGGGCTTTTGTTTCACTACTCTGTTGGGGCACATGTTTGGAAAGTGGTTGGGATCACCACATGCGAAGCAAGCTCTAGCGTGAGCAGCGGGTGCAGGAGCTGCTTGTTGGCCATGTGGAGCAGGAAGGAGAGCTTGTGGTGCAGGAGCTTGACCTTGAGCTGGAGCTTGGTGTGGACCTGTATGGCAGTTTGCGGTGAAGTGGCCGTACATATTGCAATGAACACAGAACCAGCACGCGATACCAACCGGGTGATGATAGGTACAAGTAGGGAAAAACGGGTGTGGTCCAGTGTATGCACGCTTGGCAGGCGGTGCATTAACCACGAGAGCCGCTACTTGGCGGTGTTGAGGTTGCGGTTGGGCAGGTACCGTTTGGAGCAGAGCGGCAGTAAATGCATAGTTCTTGTTGCTGGAACTGCTGTTGTTCTTCCTCTTGCGGCATGAGAGCTTTGAAGACTGTGGTGCGGCGGTAGATTCAGCGGTGGGAGCAGCGGTGACTTGATGCAGATTCTTGGAGGTTTTATCGAAATAACCAGCCCTGACTCGCTTATCGTTGATCTCAGCGGCGAGCAGGTAGGTTTCCTCGATTGTTGTCGTCTTTGCAGCCTGAAAAAAATCTGCAACACAATCCGGGAGAGCGCGAATATACTTCTTGATCGTAATCTCGTGTCACACCCCGATATTTCCACGTATTACCGGTGGGACCGGTGGGGAGTATCGTGACGTAGTTGATATCATCATAGACAAGTTATCACAGTTTATATACACAGCGGAAGTCGAAAGATAAAATCATTACAAACCGAATTAAAAGTAATATCAAGTGTATTACAATAACGGTTGCGAGGGATCCACAGGCGGATCAAAAGTTAAAAAGATCATTGTTCAACAGATTTATAACATCTAAGCTTGCAAGGCTCTTTATTGATGCTAGGAGTAGCCAGCCTATTCCGTTTAGTATCTGCACTTAGCCTTTTTGGAAAATACGTTAGTTTACACTGGTAAATACAATTAACCGACTCATTTTGAAAATGTTTAAGAAAATTGATTTGAATGCACAAGGCACAAAATAATCTTTTATAACTTGGGATAATTATTTATGTATAAACTTGTAAAAGAATTACATGTTCGTTATACGTTCAGTAGCCCGGGCTGAATACCGGGTTAAAGATTAATAGCCACACCACATGATATAATCCCGCGGTGAGTTATTCTCGAACCAGCAGTTATACCTTTTTATATATATACACTGGCAGGTGTATGCCTACACCTCGTGCTTAGGTCGTGGCCATTTCAATGAATGATGCCAAGGATATCCGGGACATGGTCATTAACCCCCCAAAGGCTTTAAGCAAACAAAACAGTTTAAACGGGTCATCTCAATAAATTAACCTTCATATGATTAACAATTCAATGCCCGACCAAGCGGTATTTTATATACCGTACCCCAAGCCCGTATAAGGGAAAATAAGTTAAAAGTATTTACCTGAGCAAGTATATATATCACAATCAGCGAGTGCAAGTATCTTTTACTGGTCTCCTAATCTGGAACGAAGGTTTTAATAACCTATTAGATTCCTAACGGGTCTTAATTAAGTCTAAACTTAGACCAGTTAGTTTTAAAAGAAGATATACAGTTCAAAACGTACGATTAAGCGAAGACCGGATTAGAATGTGGTTTAGACCCGAAAAGTTTGTATACTTGTATAATATGGGTAAACTAAACACATCCTGGATTTTGAGATAAAAATGATAAGGTTTGACCCGTTTCAGCTAATTTATGCAAACTAGTTACATAAACCGCACCGAACACGAATAATGCGTAACGGGTAAACAAATGAGTCATGAACAGGTTTCCTAAGTTAATATGCCTTAAATATGTTGTGATATCAGTAGGATACCTTCCATTATGCCCAAAATGGATTTAAACTCAATTTATGCCCCGTAGGGGTATTTTGGTCATTTTAAAGCTTATAAAAGAGTTTAAATATTTATCTGAGTTTCAGGTCTGATATAATCAGTAAAAATATTTATTTTTATAAGTCATAACAGTAGGGTATTGCATATATGTGAAATTTATCTATTATATCCAAACTATGCACCGTAGGGGTATTTTGGTAATTTCACATAAGCTTTAAAGGTCAAATCTGGAATTCTGAGTTTAAAACTTTTGCTTACTGTTTAATTATAAAAATTTACTTAAAACATCAGTAGGTATTAAGTTTTATATGCCAAAAATAGTTTTAACTCATACTATGTGCTTAAAACGCGTAAAAGTCGGTTTTAAGCGATTTTCGGTTTTAAATAGGAAATCTGAGTTTCTGGTCAGTTTATAAAGTTCAAAATGTTTTATTTATGATATAAAATCAGTAGCAAAAAGTTTGGTATTAATATGTGACGTGATGTCGTGGTCACAATCAAATTTAATCCCAAAAACAACTATAATATAGTGGTAAGAGGGTATCGAACACAGGGAGTTTGTGGAAAGTATGTCGATTATGTAGCTTTGCACTTAAACTAAGATTAAACTAAAATTACAGAAATTAAAATTCAAGAGTTGATTGTTTGATTTTAAGAACTAATATTAACTAATTAAATTGCAAATCAAAGAGTGTTTTTGTAAACAGATTAGGAACAAGCGACCATCCTAGATTTCAGGTTTTAATCCACACTAATGTTTATGCTTAACTAGAAAGAACCACATAGACATGGCTCGTGTTTGATTATCTGTTTGTGATGAAAGAGAACTAAGTACTCGGATTATAAAATGCGAGGTTGTTACTCGATGATCAATTGACAATTATCCAACCCTAATCCCTCCCATGATATCTCGATTGCCAGCGGCACCAAGAACGTATGGTTTTAGATTAACATCAAACAATAATCAACAATTTACAAACAAATATCCAAACACCATAATAACTCAAACAAACATTCAAAGTTATTATTCTAGAAATTCAAGCACAAACATAGTGTTTCAAAAGCAAACCTTACATCTAGGATGATCACCAAAAGTTTAGCTACGCATGACTTGGTACATCATCTTCACACAACGATTAATGTTCATACGAATCGAATACACAAACCGAATGTTAGGAAATGTTTAGAACCAAGTAAGATAGCCCAAAATCGCCCCTAGTGTCTCCCAAAAACGTCCAATGATCATAATAGCCCAAAAGACACCATCAAACTGCATAAATGATGGCAGTTACGATTTGTCCGTCGCCTCCACCGTAAATTACGGTATAACCGTAATTTACGGTGACCTTCAATGTTTTACGGTGAGACTTGTCTGCTTTACGGTGGGAAAGTGGCAAGATTCAGGTCCACCAAGTCAACACCAATAACCCAATTAATTGCCAACATGTGCCGTCAAAGCCCATGTGCGGCCCAATGGATGTAGTTGTCCAAATAAGAAGTCCACGTGATGAGTCTTTCAACCTGCTGATGTTGGTGTGATGATAATGTTGGCTGCCAAGAGATCACGTGATGTTTTGTTTTTGTGATGATGATTGATGTGAAGTTGCCGCCTACAATTGCCCTCACATGTGATGTCTTGATGTGAAGTTGCCCCCTTTATCTTAATGTGAAGTTGACTTTTGTAAACCTTATATGCTTGTTGGCTTCTTTTCTCAATTGTTCCTCAAAGTCGGCCCAATCCAAATAATCCACCAAGTTTTCTATGCCATCAAATACATGCATATGTCAGCCCACTGTATGCGTGTGTATATATGTGCCGCCCACTAATGTTGTCAAATAATAATGATGATGTTGTTCACTTTGTTCCTTGCATGTGATATATGGGAATAGATGATGATGTGATTAATTAAATCACTTGCTGCCAAACTTCCTTAACAGTAGCCTACGGTTCCAATTTAACCAAATTAAGCGATTTACCTGTAAAACACACGAACACTCGTAGTTATCACATTCACTATACATAACCGTGTAAAATATGGGATATGCACGTATTTAGCTCATTTAAGGGTTGTCCTACGGACCACCCGTCAATATGTTATGTAAAACTCATTTTATGCAAGAAAATGGCATAACCGACAATTACCAAATTATAGCAAGAACCCTATGTTATGCTCAGCTTAAAAATAATTAAAAATCTTCAAAAATCCCAAAATATTATATTACATCAGTGGGTAAAAATTTTGGTGTCAAAATTTGAGTTTAGATAGGCTTTATGCTAATTACGCCGTTTAATTAATAAAAAGCTTTCTAATTACGCTATTGAGCATAACTCTTAATCTAGACCTCAAACTGATGTCAAATTTTTAGGACAAGTTTATAAATCAGTAATAAAGGTTTTTGTCCTCTCTCATTTTCAAAAATCTCGTTTTAAGGTCAAAAGGGCATTATGGTCAACATTTAGGCATATAACGGAAACATGCACATGAATCGAATAACTAATGAACCAAGTTGTATAACCTCAGAGGGTTACACTAACCTATAACCTGGTCCTAATAGAGCTTTAAGGCATGTCTAAACTATGCTACAATGGGTCAGAACTGAAAGTCAAAGCAAAAGTCTACTTTTGCGTCTTTCGGTTCCGAACCGAGCTTAAACTGAAAATTGTCGGGTTGAACATGTTTAGACATGTTCTTACATTAATTACCAAGTTATACAAGTGATAAAATAGGTTTCATGGCTTCTACATTGTTAATTATGTGTTTATTTGAAAATTAGCTTTCTGTTAACTTTTTATAATTAAGTTTGACCCTACAATTGACCTAGTTAGAGTGGAAATCAGAGGGTGCCCTTTTAAGGGTTTATTACCCACATAATTACCAACTAAAAGCTACTTTCAATTCGAGAATTGACTGGACCATTAGTGATTAATCACTAAGTCAAACCTTAATTACGATGGGTTTGACTTTAGGCCATTAAACTAATAAAACACAAATTAGAATGGTTAAGAAAGCTTACTGAAGTACTAAGCATGATTTAGAAGCTAATGGGATCTTGCTTGAGGTTCAGAAAGCTCCAGAGAAGTCCTTGGAGTGAGTTAAAGTAGCTTTGAAATGAGCAAGAACAATGGTTGCAACTAAGTTCTTTATATAGCCAAGAACAAGTCACAAGATCATTCCACAATAGTCTACAGATGTTCCTTGATCATTTACAAGTGTCCCTATGCATGAAAAACCATCAAACAAGCCCCTAGAATCGAATACAAGGCTTCTAAGGCGGTGCAACCTGCTGTACTCGCAGCTGTGCATGAAATCTGTCCAGGTCAGGCCATTGCGTCGTGCGACGGCAGAAGGTGATGTTGGTGGAGCAGCGCCACCATGTGGCTGATCAGATCAGCAAGTTTCAAACAATGACATTTCACCCCCTGGACCTTCTAAAACGTAATTTCTTCCATTTTAAGCACATTTAACCCATTTAACTTATATTTCTATGATCCATGAGATATAACCAAACACCGTTAGGTCCGGTTTCGTTAAATGATAACTGAAAACATAAGTTTTGCCTTGTTGACGCTTTTAACCCCTTAAATACGAAAGTTAGCGTATCTTTCTCATATTATATCGAAACCTTGTGAAATTTTTATCACTTATTCTTGGAAGTATAATTAATCGTTACAAGGCTCCGAGTTCACTAAAAGGTCACTCAGAGGTATAACTTAAACATGTTGACACATTTAACCCTTGCGTCTTGTAAACTTTCACTTTCTTCCACAAACGGTTTCATACATTTCATGATTCATTCGTTTAAGGGTATAAACATCATGTAGAGTTGTTGAAAGGCAAAATTTTTATATGTTAACACTTTGGATCCTCTTACATACATACTTTCTTCATTTGACAACTTTAGTCCCTCGTAATCAATCCGTTAAACGTTTAAAGTCCATGACACGTGTCGCCATAATATTGGACATGATTTTATGAGGTGTTACATCCTCAACCCCTTAAAAGAAATCTCGACCTCGAGATTTACTGAAATAAATGAGGGTACTTCTCTTTCATTGTGGACTCTACCTCCCACGTGTACTCGGGACCTCTACGGGCATCCCATTTAACCTTCACAATCGGTACCTGTTTCCTTCGAAGCTTCTTAACCTGTCGATCCTCGATCGATAAAGGTTTTTCAACAAACTTTAAGCTCTCATCTATATGCACATCCGTATGTGGCATGACTAGTGATTCATCAGCTAGACATTTCTTCAGATTACAGATATGAAACACATTATGGATTCCACTGAGCTCTTCAGGCAAATTTAACTTGTAAGCCACTGTTCCGACACATTCGATAATCTCAAATGGTCCTATGTACCTCGGGCTTAACTTGCCTTTCTTACCAAATTGCATTACCCCTTTCCAGGGTGATACTTTAAGTAGAACCTTGTCACCTACCTCGAATTTTAGAGGTTTACGCCTTTTATCTGCGTAGCTTTTTTGCCTATCCCTGGCAGCTTTGAGACGATCTCATATCTGTACAATTTTATCTGTCATCTCCAGGACTATATCAGGTCCTGTTAGTTGGACATCTCCAACTTCTGCCCAGCAAACGGGCGTCCTGCACTTCCTTCCATACAATGCTTCAAAAGGTGCAGCTTGAATACTGGAATGATAGCTATTGTTGTATGAGAATTCAATCAATGGAAGATGATCATCCCAGCTTCCTCCTAAGTCAATAACACAGGCTCGTAGCATATCCTCAAGAGTTTATATAGTACGCTCGCTCTGACCATCCGTCTGAGGATGATATGCTGTGCTGAAGTTCAATCGAGTGCCTAGGGATTGTTGAAAATTTTTCCAGAAATGCGATGTATACCTCGTATCCCTATCAGAGTGATAGACACTGGCACTCCGTGGAGAGTTACAATCTCATCCACATACAGCTGAGCTAACTTATCTGAGCTGTGTGTTTCCTTAATAGGTAGGAAGAGGGCTGACTTAGTCAGTCTATCCACTATAACCCAAATAGTATCATTTCCTCTCTTCGTCTTTGGTAACTTGGTGATAAAATCCATAGTCACCATTTCCCACTTCCAAGTGGGAAGTTCATGCTGTTGTAGCAAACCTGACGGATTCTGGTGTTCTTCTTTAACTTGAGCACATGTCAGACATTTGGCCACATAAGTGGCTATAGACTTTTTCAAGCCTATCCACCAATAATTCGCCTTTAAATCCTGGTACATCTTGTCACTTCCAGGATGAACAGAATATTTAGAACTATGGGCTTCCTGAAGGATCACTTCCCTCAGTCCTCCACAAATTGGAACCCATATCCGTCCATTTAATCTTAGGATTCCATCCTTACCATATGATAACTGTTTCGCAGTGACTCCCAGTTTTTCATTTGGATAGTTAGCTTCTAACATGGCTTCCTTCTGCGCGGCTAACAGTCTATCACTCAAACTGTTCTTTAATTCAATGCTCTTGGCATTGATTCTTATGGGCTTCACCCTTTCCTTCCTACTTAAGGCATCGGCAACCACATTTGCCTTGCCTGGATGGTATCTGATTTCACAATCATAGTCATTTAACGTCTCCATCCATCGACGCTGTCTCATGTTTAAATCCTTCTGATTAAACAAATGTTGAAGGCTTTTGTGATCAGAATAGATCACACACTTGGTACCATATAGGTAATGCCTCCAAAGTTTTAGTGCAAACACAACGGCACCCAACTCCAAATCGAGTGGTGTAATTCTTCCCGTGCACTTTTAGTTGTCGGGAAGCATAGGCAATAACCTTGCCTTTCTGCATGAGCACACATCCCATACCAGCGTGTGATGCGTCGCAGTATACTACAAATTCTTCTATTCTATCAGGCAATGTCAACACAGGTGCATTGCTCAACTTCTGCTTAAGAATGTCAAAAGATTCTTGCTGCTTAGGACCCCAATCAAACTTGATATTCTTGCGGGTTAGTGAAGTTAGGGGTGCAACAATCCTTGAGAAGTTCTCAATAAAATGTCTGTAATATCCTGCCAGCCCCAAAAAGCTACCAATCTCTGTGGGCGTCTTTGGCTCTTGCCAATTCATGATAGCTTCAATCTTAGCGGGATCCACCTGGATACCACGCTCACTAACCACATGCCCAAGGAATTGGACTTCACGAAGCCAAAATTCACACTTTGAAAACTTGGCGTAGAGCTTCTCATGTTGAAGAAGTTTAAGAATACAACGAAGATGCTTCTCATGGTCAGCTTGATTCTTTGAGTAAATAAGAATGTCATCGATGAAGACGATGATAAATTTATCCAAGTAGGGCTTGCATACGCGATTCTTGAGATCCATGAACGCTGCTGGTGCATTAGTGAGCCTAAAAGGCATCCCCAAGAACTCGTAGTGACCATAGCGAGTTCTAAATGCAGTCTTGTGCACGTCCTCATCTCTAACCTTCAGTTGATGGTAGCCTGACCTCAAATCGATCTTGGAGAAGTAACTTGCCCCTTGCAATTGATCGAACAGATCGTCGATCCTGGGCAATGGATATCTATTCTTGATCGTGACCTTGTTAAGCTCGCGATAATCGATGCATAGACGCATCGATCCATCCTTCTTCTTTACAAACAGGATCGGTGCTCCCCATGGAGACGAACTAGGTCTAATAAATCCCTTTGCCAATAAATCATCCAGTTGAGTTCTCAACTCTTTCATCTCTGTTGGTGCTAACCTGTAAGGTGCTCTAGCGACAGGTGCTGCTCTAGGAATAATGTCAATTCTAAACTCCACTTGCCTATCTGGGGGTAAACCAGGTAGTTCTTCAGGAAATACATCAGGGTATCCAGAAATGATGGGGATGTCTTCAATCTTTGGTTTTGGTTCATCAATAGTTACTTGTGCCATGTAGATGACACAACCCTTCTTCATACACTTTGATGCCTTAAGCATAGACACTTGCTTAGGCAACCCATACTGAGTGTCTCCCTGTATGGTAAGTGGCTCACCATACGGAGTCTTGATCACCACTTGTTTCTTGTTACAAATAATATGGGCTTGGTTATGAGATAACCAATCCATACCTATCACTATGTCGAAACCAGCTAATTTCAAAGGAAGCAAGGATAACGGAAAAGAGTGGTTCCTAATGGATATAAAGCATCCATCTAATATAGTTGAGGCAGTTTCTATGGTACCATCGGCCAACTCTACTTCATATTTCATGCTTAGGGTTTTAACAGGCAGATTTAGCAACTTACAAAACTTATCATCGACAAATGACTTATCCGCACCCGAATCAAATAATACCCATGCATAAACATCATTTATAAGGAAGGTACCTGTTATCACGTTATCATCCTGAACTGCTTCCCGTGCATCCATTCGAAAGACCCTAGCATTGGTCTTTTTGGCTTCTTCGGGCCTTTTGGCATACTTAGGGCAATTGGACTTGATGTGCCCCTTCTCGTTACAGTTATAGCACCTTGCATCCTTTATCTTCTTGCACTCTATCATCTTGTGCTCACTTGACTTACAAATCCCACAAGCTCTTGGCTGCGATTGGGACTTGGATTCATTTCTGCACCTTCCCAAATGGTGCTTCTTATAGATTTTACACTTGGGCTTCTCACCCAATTGTTGGTCATCTTTCTTGAACCCTGAACTCTTCTTGTGATCAGAGTTCCCTTTGTGCTTCTTGTCAGAATGGTGTGAGTTATCATCCTCACGTTTTCTCTTCTCAGCATCAAAATTCCTAAGCGATCTCTGCCTGACTGCATCAAGGGTAAGAGATAGTGACAGATCAGCTATAGACCTAAAGGTAGTAGGTCGGGATGCCTTCACACTGGCTTTGATCTCCGGGGCTAAACCCCCAATGAAACGGGCTATCCGTTTTGGTTCCGGTGTCACTAAATATGGAACCAACCGAGACATGGTATTAAAACTTGTTAGATATGCCTGACAGTCCAAATTTTTCATCACCGATGTCAGGAAATCAGTCTCGATCTTCTCAACCTCATGTTGAGGACAGAAATTCTCCTTGATCAAAGTCACAAACTGATCCCAAGACAGATTGTACAATGGGATTTTCCCAGTAGCTTGGATTAGAGACCTCCACCAAGCTAGTGCTTTTCCTTTAAATGACTGAGATACAAACTTCACAACATCCCTATCAGCGCAACCGCTGATATCAACTACGGTGTCCATCTCATCTAACCACGTCATGCAGTCGATAGCTCCTTTTTCCCCAGTGAAATCCCTGGGTTTGCAGGAGACGAAATACTTATAGGAGCAGGTCCTTACACGTGGCTCCTGATCAAATACAATTTTCTTAGACGGAACACTATGTTGATTTGATGAGTGTCGGTCATCATCCTTCTTGGATGGTGGCTTACTATGAGCCTCAGAGTGAGTCTTAGGGTGAGGTTTGGAATGAGGTGCAGATAGGGTCCTGCTTCGAGTCCCGCTAGATTCATTAAACTGCCGATCCATGGCTTTTGTAACAGCATTATCAATTAATGATTGAAGTTCCGCACCGGTCACATTGATCCTGGTAGTGTCATGATTTTCTCGAGGGCGACTGTTGACTGTTGGATCATCGTATGACCCAAACGAGTCAATCAGAAGAGTATATGATCCATATCAAAGGCGGAATCAATGATATAGACGTGAAACAACTTAATTCCTCTTAATTATCCTTTTATTAATGATTTCAAAGCAATTCTGATCGTTTGACAAACTGGCAGCACCTCGGCTCTGAAATCAAGACCGTTACAAATGACACCACCACTCAGCTATTTATAGAGTTGTAATTTCGCACGAAATTGGCACATGCTATTTCGTGCGAAATAGCAAACACCTAATTTCGTACGAAATAGCTTAGTGCTATTTCATGCGAAATTACACAATCACATACAAACCCTAATTTTGACCTGCTGAGCACTGGTTTATCCTATCTAGACACAAGACTCTATAAAGACGAAGTTAACAGACATCTATGCACCAACAGACTCCCCCTTGGATGTTGACGAAGTCTTTAGCATCAAATCTTCAGTCTTTAGACTTTGTCTATCTTCTCACTTTGTCCAAAATATCTGACACTGTAAGCATCCTTCAATCTCTATCTTCAAACTCCCCTTTGAATGTTGATCCAGAAAGTAGACTCCCCCTTTCAATATGCTGGAGCTCAAAATCTTTACACAAACTTTGCCATGGGGATTTTGTTTCCTGCTACTCAAAAATATAACATTACAATCTATTGACTTTTAACAATCTTTCTTGTTTTTATCAGTTTTTAGAAATCCACTTAAGTAACTAGGTCCAAGTTAATGACCCTAGGCACTTAATTTATCTACCAAGTCCAACTTAATGACCTTGGTTGATCCAAGACGAAAACTGACTTTTATTCAACATTTTTCTGAAATTTACAAGTTTCAACTTAATGAACTTGTTTTGACTTTTCAATAAACAGGTTTAATCAAGATAAGCTCACAACTCATCTTCCAGCTCAGAAACTTCCTGCATCTGCTTCAAACTCCGAATCTAAAGATCAACTTTCCACTTTGGTTTGTCGGAAAAATAAAGCAGAAATGTAAAATATTTTTGGATTTTGAATAAAGTTTCTAAACTAGAATGCTAAACAGAAATTGAAATGCAGTAAATGTAAACTATTTACAAACATATTTTTGGTGAGCGTGTTAGGGAATCATATCAGCTATTCGACAAGTCACAAGTACCGTTAAGCTTTGATTACATACTTAGCATTAAACAATTCGCTTAGATTGTCGATATACTGATCCACTTAAATTCTCACACAAATTTCAATCTGTCCAGGATACGAATTAGGTGAATTAAGGACTTAAACTCATTCATGAGTCCCATCTCTTGAATATACTCCCGTATCCAGAACCCAATATTCAGTCTTACAGGTGAGTATACCACAGATGATATCTGTAAGGGGTTAAATGCGAGGGCCATGAGAGCTCAGGCTATTGCTTTCGCAAAATCAGAGAGATGATGGCTTCGACTTTAGGTGTGTCCCCTTTAGAGGATTTTTTCTTCAACAGCACATGATTAGCATTTTTCAATGTTTCATCATTTTTTATGCTGAGGGCGGTGGTATATTTCAAGCAAGCAGAAAGTATTATACGGGGACTAGGCCATTGCTTCCGTAAAATCAGAAGTCCCGGAATAATACCCCAGATATCACTGAGTATAAAGACCTAGTATCTCAGAAAGAGGGATCCTTCAAACAAGATTTCAGGGGTTACCTATATATCCAAGTAGTGTTCCCTACGAAATAAGCAAGTAAAGATTTAGGTTTATATCCCGAACAAACCTACTAAATGTGTAAAAACCTATCGGCATATCATCAGCGAGACTGCTTAAGACTTTTTAAACTTTACATATCTTAAGCATACCGTAACTGTCAAGCCAATGTACTATCATTTTCCCTTTTTACACAAGCTCTTTTTCATTTTCTATTGTTTTTGGATTTTTGAAATTTTTTACTGTTTTTGTATTTTATGAAAATATAAACTACCTCCCCCTAAATACCAAAACAAGTAAAAAATCGACAAACCATTGCAGATTGCTTCTCAACATCATCTACAACAGTACCTTCATCTACACCAAGAATCTCCTCCGACACCGATAAAAGCTTCATACCATTCAATTTTAAAAGATATTGAAAACGAGTTTTATCAAACGCTTTGGTATGTAAATCAGCTTTTTGTTCGTTAGTGTGAATTTTCTCAATTCGTATCAACTTCTTCTCGAAACAGTCTCGGATGAAGTGATGACGAATTTCAATGTGTTTCGTTTTAGCGTGATGAACAGGATTTTTTGTAATGTTTATCGCTGCCTCATTATCAACAAAGATAGGGGTGTTAAGAAATTGCAAACCGTAGTCGCGCATCTGTTGCTGGATCCACAAGATCTGAGAGCAGCAGCTGCTAGCAGATACATACTCGGCTTCACATGTGGATAAAGCCACAAAGGTCTGCTTCTTGCATTGCCAGGTGACCAATTGTGATCCGAAAAACTGGCACCCCGCTGTTGTTGACTTAGCGTTAACTTTGCAGCATCCGAAATCGGAATCGGAATACCCTTCGAGCGTGAAGTCGCCTTCTCTTGGATACCACAACCCCAATGATGGAGTTCCTTTCAGGTAGCGTAATATCCTTTTCACAATTATCATATGCGATGCTCTCGGGTTAGATTGAAATCTTGCTGCGAGACAGGTTGGGTACATGATATTGGGTCTTGAAGCTGTCAAATACATCAGCGATCCGATCATGGAACGATACAACGTTTCATCTACCTTCTCTCCGGTGAGATCAGGGTTTATCCCATGGTTCGTCGCTAATGGGGTGGAAGCTGGAGTAGAACTTGACATCCCGAATTTCTCTAAGATATCATGAACATACTTCGTCTGATGTATGAAAATTCCCTTAGGCAGTTGATCAACCTGAAGTCCTAAAAAGAATTTCATCTCACCCATCGATGACATTTCAAATTTTTGCTTCATAACTCTTTCAAAATCTTTACACAGATTTTCATTTGTTGACCCAAATATGATATCATCCACGTATATTTAAACTATCAGAAGATGTCCGTCGACTTCTTTGGTGAAGAGAGTAGCATCCACTTTTCCACGGATGAAGCTGTTGGCAGGTAAGTGTTGAGACAATGTCTCGTACCAAGCTCTCAGGGCCTGGTGTAAACCATACAGCGCTTTATCCAGCAAATAAACCTTGTCTTTGTGGATTGGATCGGTAAAGCCCGGTGGCTGTCCGACATATACCTCCTCTTTTACCTTCCCATAGAGAAACGCCGATTTAACATCTGGCTGATAAACTTTAAAATTTTTCCAAGATGCAAATGCTAGGAAGATTCTGATTGCTTCAAGTCTAGCAACTGAAGCATATACTTCGGTGAAATCTATACCCTCCTGCTGACTGAACCCTGGACTACGAGTCGAGCTTTGTTACGAATAATAACCCCTCGATCGTCTCTCTTACACTTGAACACCCACTTGGTGTTTATCTTCCTGTGACCATCAGGCAAGTCTACCAATTTCCACACTCCTAACTTCTCAAATTGACTCAGCTCCTCTTGCATCGCATTGACCCAAGAATCTTCAGTTAAAGCTTCCTTATATGTTCGCGGTTCAATCAGCGAAATAAAACAACTAAGTGAAAACTCAGTTTGTAACGGAGCAACTGTAGAATAAAAACAAGTAAGGCCTTGGTCAATTTGTCGTCTAGTGCGAACGCCTGATTGCAATTCTCCAATAATCAACTCCTCTGGATGGTACGAAAGAGTTCTTGGCATCACCTCGCCTGGAACATCTACCTCGCCTTCCAAATTTGTAACATTCTGATTTGCACCTTGTTCACTGACTGGAATTGTTTGACTTGATATCTGGATCTGCTCCCCCTCAGAATCTGAATATAGGTCTATTATCAGATTCTAGATTATCGTTGACTGCCGTCTGATTGTCAAGATTTTGCTGAACATCATCATGTTCTCCAGCATTACTTGGACCGGCTTCATCGTCATTGGAAGCTCGATTTTGACGTCTAGAAGGCTCAACTGGGAACATTTCTTATGATTCTTCATACTCTCTTAGAATATCCAACTCATCAAAGAAATCTGATTCTTCTTCTATGTCAAACGAATCCCACAGTGTATCGTAATTAAAACGCCATGAGTAGCCTGGATTCTGCGGTGGCATGGTATAACCTTGACACTCAACATTATGTGCTTCGATGATCCGCTTCAAGCTTGGAACAAAGACTCGTTTCAATGGACTTGCATAACCCACGAAAATTCCTTCAATGCTCTTTGCACCAAATTTACCAAAAGGTTCTAGAACTGTACAGGGAGACCCAAACGGTTCCAGATACTTCAGGTTTGGTTTGCGGTTGTTGATCAACTCGAAACATGTATTGTTGAATTTCTTCACTGTTAGAACCCGGTTGAGTGTATAGCAAGCGGCTGATACTGCTTCTGCCCAAAAGTTGACTGGTAGTTTAGAATCAGCAAGCATCGTCCTAGCCGTTTCAATTAGCGTCCTGTTCTTTCTTTCAGCTACTCCATTCTGCTGTGGAGTGTAAGGAGCACTAAATTCTTGCAATATACCTCTCTCATCACAATATTCTTCCATATTGTTGTTCTTGAACTCTGTACCGTTGTCACTCCTGATTCTTCTGATTCGAGTTTGGTACAAGTTTTCAATTTTTCTGAACAACGTCATCAAACTTTCAAATGTCTCATCTTTTGACTTCAAAAATGATACCCATGAAAATCTCGAGTAGTCATCTGTTACTACTAGACAGTAGAGATCCCCAGTTATGCTTTTAACGTTTACTGGACCAAACAGATCCATATGAAGTCTCTCTAATGGTCTCGAAATTGAGTTCACTTTCTTCCCAAGGTGAGATTTCTTCTTTTGCTTTCCTTTGACACAGCTAATGCACTCCCCCTCAAGATGAAAACCTTTCACGTGAACACCAATAACTAAATCGTTATGCACCAGGTGATTCATTTTTCTCAGGTGAATGTGGCCCATCTTTCGATGCCACAATTGTGATTCTTTTTCCGTTGCTCTTGACATAAAACAGTGAGCCTGACCCGTGGTAGTAGTTGCTACACTCATGTCCAACACGTACAGATCATTCACTCTGGGTGCTCTCATGATAACCCACTCTTCGGGAACAACAAATCCTGGTTTCAAGATCAAACATTCCTTATCTGTAAAGTGCGTTGTATACATACGATCACAAATCTGAGAAATACTCAGATGATTGTTTTCAAGCTCGGCGATGTAGTTTACTCTTTCAAACGTGACAATTCCATTTGATAAAGTTCCTTCACCAACTATTCGACCTCCTTGATTTCCTGCAAATCCCACATATCCTCCATTAAACCCTCGAACATCGTACAGAAGGGTTTTCTTCCCTGTCATGTGCCTAGAAGCTCCACTATCCATAATCCAACGTGAAACGGATCTTGGAAGCTCCTGCATATATCACAACCACTTAGTTAGATTTTGATACCTCCCAAGCCTCTTTCGACTCAGGGAGCATGATATTGAGATAAGTTTTTATAGTGCATAGAGGCGGAAAATTTTTTTCATTCATCTTTAAGCTCTCCTCAGATCCAATTTCAACCTCTTTGTATAAAAAGAAATCATTTTTAAGAGGTTGAACAAATGATTGATCTTTCTTTGATACATACTTCTTTTCAGAAGTAGTAGCCTCTTGTGGTTCAAGTTTCTCATAATAATCCACAGGTACAAACATCTTCTCAGTTGAAGATGATGTTTTTGCAGTCTCAGAAACCTTTGGTTTTGAAAAACTTGATTCTTTTTCAACTGATTTTGGTTTCCATGCTTGTTAAGACGAAGCAACCCGTTTGTAAAACTTATCAGTTTTAGTTACCACATTCTTTACGGGTTCAATTTTGGAATTTTTGTTTTCATTTTTCAAAATTTTCTTCTCAACAACCATTGTTGCTTTGCCTTTTGCATCAGCTTTCTTCTTCTGACTCTCAGCAACTTTAGACTTAGGCTTTAAGTTGGTGCACTTTCGTGCAATGTGTCCAACTTTGTTGCACTTAAAGCATGTACGAGTATCAGCTACTCGACTTGTGCCTTCGGTCTGAGGCTGTGAGGCCTTTTCTTCAAAAAACTCTTCATTGGTTTTTGAAAAAATCTCAGATTCTAGCTCGGAGTGTGAACTCGAGCTTTTTACAAACACCTTTTTCTCTACAAACTTCTTGTTTTGAAAGTTCTTTCTTTGATAATTCTTACCACCCTGATATCCACCCGACTATTTGTTTTGATTGTTTTTAGAAAAACGTGGTAGTACAACAGGTTTTTTATAGTAAGATTTATCTTTTTCAAAATTCAATTTTCTTTCCGAATGTTTCAAACCTTCAATTGCAGACACATCAATCTCAATCATTTTGAACACATTTCTCAATTTACCAACATTCACATTCTCCAAAGGAAAATCATGATCCGAATACTACTTATCAGATCCCGCCATCTTGTACATCACAAGATTTGGTTCTTCACTTAAGTTGTTTTTGGATTTTGATTTTGGAATATATTTGTCCAAAAAGAATTCATCAACCTCAGTAGTGTCACTTTCAGACTTTAAAACATTTTCAACCATGCTTTTCACAACTTCAGATTGAACACTATCTTCATCAGATGATGTGGTAAATATGACATCAATCGTGTCTGGAAGTTTAACTTCATTTTCTTCTTCATCATTAACCAACCCTGATTTTTTCTTTGAAAAATTGTTTAGAACAGGCGGTGGAACCTGATGAAATCCAACCCCGATTCCATCCGAATAAACGTCTTTGCCAGCTTTGTTCTTTCCAATTGGTTTAGGAATGATATGTTGAACAACAAAACTTACGGAGTTGTAACTGTTCAGTTTCAACTGAATGCGTTCATTCTCAATTTTAGCTTCTTGAAACTGAAGCTTCAACTTAGCAATTTCATCCAGTTGTTGATTGATTAACTCTTCTTTTACCCTAAGAACACCTGACAGTTGAAGATTCTCTTTTGTTGTTTTACCATTTCTTTCATCAGAGTCTTTTACCGTTCGTTTTAGCTTCTCAAACTTTTCTGAAAGTTGACGATTTTCATGAATTAACTTTTCGTTTTCTTTCCTAATTCTTTCTACGTCAATTTTATCATTTTCAATTTTCTCAGTTAATTCTTTTAATCTATCATTTGAAGCTTTTAACATTTTGTCACGGTTTAAGATCTGATCTTCAACGTCTCTGACTCTTCCTGTCAGTTCTTCAACCTTTTTACCGTTGAGGTAAGCAAGTGTACTACAAACCTTGCAGTCTTTCATGCAATTTTTGCAGTCACTCTCAGTTTTAGTTTTCTTACCTGTTTCATTGGTTGCATCAATCTGACTGACCTTGGTTTTAGACTCAGTGCCAGAACCAGAAACTACCTCTACCTCTTTCACAGCAAGCACTTTGTCAGCCATCTTCTTCAAATTCTCAGCAGTAAACTCTTGTGGCGTGTCAATAATCCCGTCATCAACTTTCTTTGTCTGCAGCTCCTTCTCTTTTTCTTTTTCTTCAGCTTCTCCTCCTCCCCACCACAATCTCTGATTTGCTTCTTCTTCTGCTGCAATTTGCTGGGTGAGAGTTTCAACATCGACAGTATCTGGATCAACAGCAATGTTTCCCTTGGGATCTAGGTAACATTCTCTATCAGCATCCCATCTATTCACCTTTTTAGCTTCTTTATATGTACGATAGATTCTACTAATCCTGTTTTGGGCTTTCATTTTTCTATTTATGTATTTCACTTCTTCTGTTCTGCTATCTTTGAAAGGAACAATTTTTGTCACAAACGCATAGCCCACTGCATCCTCTTCTGGTTGCAATTCACTCCAATCGTAACCTTCGTCATCATGAATAACAGCAAGAGCTCTTGATTTTTTTTTGGGGGGTATCTTCTAGCTGCTTCATTCTGGGAGGTTCTGATTTGTTCTGATGATAAATTGCTCTTTTGTAATAATCTTCTCTGAATGGATTTGCAGTATCATCAGCAGGTGCATTTCGACATTCACGTTTAAAATGTCCCTTTTGTTTACATCTGAAACATTTAACTTTTGATTTATCAAACCCGAGCTTTGTGGAAGGTCCTCCAACAGAATGTCTGCCTGTAATCTCCATGAATCTTTATGCTCGTCTGACTGCACTAGCCATACACCACCTAATATCTATCAACTCCATCTCTTCTGGGTCAATCTGGTCATAGTCCTCCTTGGTGAGGTTAGTGTTTCCAATCTTGCCTGCAACAAGACTCTCATATGACTCTAAAACAGAAGCTAAGAACACCATCTGCTACTTTACGGATTCTTCACTAAAATTTTGTGCATTCTTGAGATCCACAGCAATGTTGCATTGAAACAGATTCTTCGGAACTGGTTGACTTGAAGTAGTTGACGATGAACCACTATGAAAACCACAACTTGAACTTTCTTGATTTGACGTGTTAGAACTTTCAACTGAGAAAGCTGTCTTAGGAGACACATTCTTCGGGATCATACTTCCTCGGTAATACAGCTCAACATTCTGCTGATATGAGGAATGATTGACTTTGTTTGATTTCTTGATCTCCAGCTCATGACTCTCCAGTCTTTCAATTAACAGATCAACCGTCAGATCCTCCGACTTTACTGTGTTCTTCAGCATCAAAGCAAAGTATTGCCAGTCTTTCTCATCCGGCAGCGAGTCAAACAGTTTGTCAACCAATTCTTCTTGAGTGTATATGATTCCATGTCTTGCCAGCTCCATCTTCAAATGCCCGAATCTTTCAATCATCTTAGATACAGATTCGTTTTTTAAACATCCAAACAAATCAAATTCTTTTCTTAACAACTTCTTTTTGTTTTTGATTATCTCAGCACTACCCACACATTTCACTCTTAATTTCTCCCATAGATCTTTTGCATTGGTGTACTCAATCAACGATATTATGTCGTCTCTCACAGACTGATGAATCAATGCAATGCATTTTTGTTCAGCAACAAAACTATCTACGTCATCAGTTTCTGTTATATTTTCATAATCCGATCTTCCCATATTGAAACCATTCTTCAAGCTCTTCCAACTTGGATATGCAAATGCTTTTAGCCACTCTTCAAACCTTTTAGCCCATCTATTGTATTCTTCAATCGCCATCAGTTTGGGAGGTTTGTTGTACGTCCCATAAGCACTCTCTACACTCAAAGCATCAGAAAAAGTTTTCTTTGCACTCGGACTTGAAACGTTTTCATTTGTGTTGTTTGATGTATCATCTCCTGTGCTTCCCGTGAAAGCAAAAATGTCACTGAACGGATTCATAAACTCATCCATCTTCACGTATCTGAAACAACCAACAAACACTTAGAAAAATTTTTAGTTTTAACAAAACAATTTCAAACGAAATCAATTCAAGCGAAATCAGTTCAAACGAAATATGAACTCAAACATTATGTAATTTCGTGCGAAATTACTATAAACAAACACAAACTTTACGTTTTTGACATTTTTGACCCCTATACAAGCTACCGACATGACCTAGACTTTAGACGTAGGCTATAGACATTATGCACCAACAAACTCCCCATTGGATATTGCCGGAGACTTCAGTCAGGTCTTCAGTACTATCTTCATAACGACTTGAACTTTTCTTCCCTCTGCTTAGCCTTTCTTAGTAACAGCTTCCTAAGCTTTTCATTATCTTCAAACTTCTTCTTTTCCTCAGCAGCCATTCTTTGTATCACAGTATGTCTCAACATGTTATCTTTATCTTCACGAGCTTTTCTTTCTCTTTCAGCCTTCAACGCTTCCACTTTCTCAATCTCTCGCCACTTAGACGTCCATTTATTGTCAGCATTGATACCTTTTTGAAAACAGATGGATACAACCTTCTGAAATTGCATGGCTTGCTCTTTGTCTTCAGCTTTGTAGCAGATCTTGTTTACAAACAAACATTCAATGTCTTTTGCAGAGCAATTAATAATCCACATCGGATCATACAAGTGGATATGTCTAACTTCATTCTCCACCTTGTATGTGATCACAGCTTCTGTTGACAAGCAGCTATACACCCAGCACAAGAAACCTTTATAAAACTCTTGCTCCATCTTTGGCAAAGGAATACTCTTTATTACTCTTGGCTTCTTGATTTGCAAGATCGTCTCTTCAATACCAGTCACTGGATCAACCCTTTTCACTTTCTTCGGTTGATGTGGCTTCCAGTGTTTGAAGTCTCTGAAAGCTTCAAATTTCATCAGACCCCAAATGGGTACATCATGCTTTCTTACAGGATAATCCAGAGTTCTAACTTTCGACAACTCTTCGACATCCCACCAAGGTAAAGACATAATGTCTTGAATATACGCGAAGTATTGAACACCATACTCTCGACGAATAGCATACGCATTAACTTGTGGTAGAAAGCCCCAACTGATAATGTCCCCCGATGACACATCCCTGTCTCTTTTATAAAACTTGAGTGGACGTTTGAATTTTCTTTCGGTACTCTTTCTAAACCACTTCTTGCGTTCTTCGAGCTGTGCATCTTTCGTTATACCATCAAAGTTCTTATCTTTCAGACATTCTGCGACTTTTCTTCTCAACTCCTCTACATTTGCTTGATTGAAAAACTCAACAAGCGTTGGAAAATTTGATGTATCAACATTATCATTTTCTTCGTCGCTGCAATCTTCAACATCAACTCTATCATAGTTGTCTGCCTCATCAACATACTTGTACTGATACTCAGGTTGTTGATTCATATCAAACGCATTCAACTCTTCTTCAAAGTCAAACTTGAAGTTAGGGTCATCAATACGTGTCATCTCGATAATATCAGCCATGGTATAAGTATGCCTGATTTCTCCTTCCTCAACTTCAGGTTCAAGACGCAATATCAACTTTTCACTTTTATCAACGTTCTCATCAGCAACGTTCTCCCCCTCACCTATAGCATCCTCAGGCTCTTCATTCACATCATCGTGAAGATAATCTTTGACATTCTCTTCATTAGACGCTTCAGTGACTTTAATTCCTATACCACCCTGACCATCGTCATCATTATCATCATCACTGTGACTACTAGCAGAGAATACATCATCTGCATCATCATCGTCAACTTCATCATCATCTTCTTCATCATCCTCTTCCTCATCATCATCATTAATAACATCATCAATTAATACATCCTCTTCAAATATAGCAGAAACTGCAGAGATAGGACGAGGATTCTGAATAGGTGATTCAGGAACAGTAGATATAACAATTTCCCTCTCAGAAACACCTTCAACACCTTTACCCTTATTCTTCATATCAGCATCAATAGCAGCTTGACGATGAGCTCTAACTTCCTCAAGCTGTATTTCATCAAACTTTTGCTCAACAGACTTTCCAAGCAAATTTTCTAACACTTTATTCATCATGTATATCTCGTGTTCTTTCATTGCTTTAGCAGCTTCCAATTCTTTGTTCTTTAACTCAAAGTACTTGTTTTGCTCATCTCTACACGCTTTCTCTTCTTCTAACTCAGCAACTTTTACTTTAAGAATATCAATCTCTGCCTGATCAGCTTCAACTTTCTTTAACAATGAAGAATTTTCAGCTTCCACAGACTTAACACGCTTTTCCAATTTCTTCTCTCGATCAACCAACTTTTTATTTTCAACCAATACTACTTCCATTTTTTTCTCCAACCTCTTTACATGCTCTTCATTTACAAAGCAGAAATCTCCGATGTCTTCAAGAGCAATATTCTCAGGTACCTTTGGAAAATTTTTAAGACCTGAAGAACCAGGAGTAGTTTGTACTTGTGTTTGAGTAGATGGTGGTGTTTGAAGTATATGTGATGAAGTGATAATAGGTTGTTCATGAATTGGGGATTGATGTGGTGGTGAAAGATGTGGTGGTGATTGATGTAATGGTGATAATTGTTTTTCAGTTTGTGGTGGAGGTGATGGTGGTGGTGTAGGTTGTTTTAGTGGTGTAGGAGATTTTGGTTTTGGTGTACGTTTAGACAACCTAATAATCAAATTTCTCCTTGCTGCTTTTGGCTTTCTTGCACTAACTTTCTTCTTACCACCAGATGAAGGAGGTGTCTGAGATTCTATAACATTTTCTGGAGATGGAATGTACACTTCATCATCTTTATCTTCTCTCCTCTTTCTCTTAAGCTGTTTCTCTTTTTCAATCTCAGCTTTAATTCTCTTTGCACGTTCTGTTTCATCAATTTCTTCATCAGACGATCTTGATGAACTTTTATCTACATTATCACCTTCTTCATCACCGGCTGTCTTTTCTGGTTCAGCATTAAACTCATTAAGAGCTTTCAAAAACTTAGCAGATTCAGGAGACAAATGAACATCTCCTTCAACATTAACTTCTGCTTCAGCTTCAGATTCATCTTCTTTATCAGATTCATCAACAAGCATAGTTTCAACAACCTTCTTTTGATGCTTCTTAGGCTGAGATGATGAACCCTCCTCTACTTGAGCTTTAGGAGTTGATTTTCTGCTCCTCTTTTTCTTCTCCTCTTTCAAGAACCACTCGTTTCGACTTTCTTTGAAATCTGCAAGTGTTTTCAACTCATTTGCATAACTTGCTTCTTTCATTTCTTTCTCATTTCTCCAGTTTTGATGATTGATTGGATCTGGATCTTGATAATTCTTATCTTTGATGAAACCAAAAAATTCAGCTTTCGTCTTTGGCTCTGGATGGTTTGGGTGATATCTGGCCAATTGTTTCAAAGACTCATTATCTATATGGAATAATACCAACAGATCATTGTTTTCATCTTTTTCCAGATCAGGATAAGCGTGATCTATCATCATCTGAACAAATCGTGGATATACCCAAGTCTTGCTCTTTGAAGTGATATTTTCTACCATGTAATGAAATACAATCTTTGAAAAATTATACTTTTTGTTTAACACGAGAGCTGTCACCATGTTCATTTGATAGTCTCTCATCACATCGTAACCTCCTTTCCTGTGACTGAGTGCATGCAATACTGAATGTATAACAAACTTGTAAGACTTTGGAAAACACGCTTTCAAGTAGTTGGCCTTGTTCAGTGGACCATTGTAACCCATCCGCAACATGCAACCTTTGACCATCCTCTCTGGGAACTTTGTTGGAGAATTCTCATCATCTGGAAAGTTTATCACCTCTCGTACAAGTGCTTCTGAGATGATAATTGGTTTGTTCTCACCATTCAGTTCAACAATTGAATTTATTGTTTTGTGTTCTTCGTCATACGTTGCGTTCTCCCAAAACCTCTCAATATGTGATCTGAAAACCAAATGTTGATTTGTCAAAGCTTTCTGAATCGGTAACCTTTCCATGAATTCTAGAATCCCTGTAAATTCAGCCATCTTTGGTATCTCCTTATCGTATACACAACAGATGTTGTGCAATGGATCGAACTGCACAGTAGAAGCCTGAAAGAAACAACACAAAATCAAATCAAACACTTTGAAAAATTTTTCATCAAAACATCTCATTCAAACGAAATACTCTCAAGCGAAATCACATTTCATGCGGAATAACACCTTCAAACGGAATAAAATTTTGAAGTGAAATAACAGTTTGGAGCGAAATCACTTTACAAACGAAATAACATTTTGAAACGAAATATCCATTTCAAACGGAATAAGCAATTCAAACGAAATAGAACATTCACACGAAATGACAATTTGAAACGGAATTACTCATTCAAACGAAATCACCTCTTATGCGAAATCACAGTTTGGAACGAAATCACAGATTGAACAACAACATGATCAGGTGATGAAATTGATTAACTTGGTTTGTTCTATGAAGAATTCCGAGCACAAAGGACTATTTATTGTTCAATTTTAACCACAAAATCAACCTAGATCTAAGTCCAAACTTTTAGATCTACCGACTTTATACGAAACCAGGTTATACAGATCAAATTGAAGCCCTAAGCAAGATCTATATCACATTCCGAGTTCATGGGTATGTTAATCGGTCATTATATTTAACAATCAAACCCTAGATCTATGTTTTTGTTCCTGTTCATCGCCGACCAAACGAAATCAGTCAAATCTGGGATAAACCAACAAGATTTCTCACCTTTCCCATGATTATAGTTGAGTAAACCAACTAAAATCAGGATTTCAAACAACAATCGGACAGAATAACGACTAGAAATCGATGGTTTTGTGTTTTCGCGTGAAATTGCTCTGACAGTGGCTTTGAAACGAAATTAGAAAGCTGACCTGTTCAAGCGAAATATCTCCTCTATTTATAGACAGCCTAATTTCGTGTGAAATAGGCATTGACACCTTTTCAAATGAAATCACCTTCAAGCGGAAACACATGTTCAAGCGAAATTAAGGTTTCAAACGAAATCATTGATTCAACTGAAATTAATATCAATTTTTCAATTTATTAACTTTTTGATATTTTACCGTCACACCCAGTTAACCAAGTCCAAGTTAATGACGTTGGTCAACTGTTTAGCCTGCCAAGTCTAAGTTAATGACCTTGACTGACCAGTTTATGAAGTTTGCTAACTTTCTGAAACAATTTAAGTTCAAGTTAATGAACTTTTAAACTTTCAAGAAATTACCAATCACTTTTTCTCAATCTTCTGCTTACCCAACCCTCATGATCCAAACTTACTCAGCACATAAGACTTTGATCATCAGATCCCCAACGCCCGTTGTCGAAAAATAAGATGAAAAACAAATCTTTTTGGATTTTATAAAATGCTAAACAAACATACAATCTTTTTGGATTTTTGATAAGCAACAGATCTGTACAAACAATATTTTTTGGTGAGCGTGTTAGGGGATCATATCAGCTGCTGACAAGCTACAAGCACCGTTAAGCTTTGATTTCATACTCAGCATTAAACAATTCACAGTGATTGCTGATATACTGATCCACTTAAATTTTCACACAAACTTCAATCTGTTCAGGATACGAATTAGTGTTTTAAGGCTTAACTTTTACACGTGTACCACCTCAGAATATACTCTCGTATCCAGATCCCAATATTCAGTCTTACAGGTGAGTATACCTAGATGATATCTGTAAGGGGTTAAATGCGAGGGCCGTGAGAGCTCAGGCTATTGCTTCCGCAAAATCAAAGAGATGACGGCTTCGACTTAAGATGTGTCCCCTTTGGGGATCTTCTTTTACAACAGCACATGATTAGCATTTTTCAATGTTTCATCATTTTTTATGCTGAGGGGAGGCTTATATTTCAAGCAGCGTAAAGTATTCTCCGGGGACTAGGCCATTGCTTCCGCAAAATCAGAAGTCCCAGGATAATACCCCATATATCACTTTGTATAAAGACCTAGTATCTCAGAAAGAGGGATATTTCAAACAAGATTGCGGGGGTTACCCATATATCCGAGAGATGTTCCCCATGTAAAAGCAAGAAATTTAGGTTTATATCTCGAACAAACTTACTAAATGTGTAAAAACCTATCTGCATATCATCTGCAAGACTGCTTAACACATTTAAACTTTACATTTCTTTAGCGTACTGCAACTGTCTAGCTGATGTACTATCATTTCCCCTTTTTACACAAACTCTTTTTCAGTTTTTCAATGTTTTTGGATTTTGACATTTTATCATGTTTTTGGATTTTCTTCAAACTTTCTCCCCCTAAAAACAAAAACATATTTTTGTGTTTTTGGTTTTATCAAAAGCAGAAAATAAACTGTACAAAAACTTGACAACATGACGTGGATCACTTCAGATCGCCGTCCACCTCGGCTTCACATTCTATTACATTCCCAGAAAACAAATTTTTCATCCCGTTTAATTTTAAAAGATAGTTAAATCTTGATCTGTCAAACGGTTTGGTGTAAAAATCAGCCCTCTGATCATCGGTGTGAATATATTCAATTCTAATCAATTTCTTCTCGTGACAATCACGGATGAAATGATGTCAAATTTCTATATGCTTTGTTTTAGAATGGTGAACCGGGTTTTTAGTTATATTAATCGTTGCTTCGTTGTCCACAAAAATAGGCGTGTCCAAGAACTGCAAACCAAAGTCTCGCATCTGCTGTTGGATCCAAAGGATCTGAGAGCAACAGCTTGAGGCCGAAATGTATTCTGCCTCGCACGTAGAGAGCGCTACTGAGGTTTGTTTCTTGCACTGCCAAGTGACTAGTCGAGTTCCGAAAAACTGACAGCCTGTAGTGGTGGATTTAGCATTTTGCTTGCAGCTACCAAAATCCGAATCAGCATAACCTGTGAGAGAGAAGTCACCCAATTTAGGATACCACAAGCCGGTGCTTGGGCAACCTTTCAAATACCGTAAAATGCGTTTCACGATCGTCAAGTGTGACTGGTGTGGGCTGGACTGATACGTGCACATAAGCAAGTCGGATACATGATGTCTGGGCGGGAAGCAGTTAGATACATCAAAGATCCAATTATCGACCGATAATACGTCTCGTCGACTTTCTCTCCACTCTCACCTGGACAGATTCCGTGATTTTGAGCCAAGGGGGTTGAGTCGGAGTAGATTCAGACATGTTAAACTTCTCCAGAACATCGTTCACGTATTTGGTTTGATGAATGAAGATTCCTTCGGGCATTTGATCCACCTGCAGTCCTAGGAAGAACTTCATCTCCCCCATCGAGCTCATTTCAAACTTTCTTTTCATCACAATTTCAAAATCTTTACACAAATCATCATTTGTCGATCCAAAGATGATGTCATCGACATAAATCTGCACGATCAATAGATGCCCTGCAACCTCTTTGGTAAACAACGTACTATCAACTGTCCCTCTGGTGAACCCGTTGGCCAGCAGATATTGGGAAAGCATCTCGTACCAGGCTCTCGGGGCCTGGTGTAATCCGTAAAGCGCTTTATCCAGAAGATAGACTTTGTTTTTGTGTACTGGATCTGTGAACCCCGGTGGTTGTCCAACATACACTTCTTCTTTGATTTTGCCATATAGGAATGCAGATTTCACATCTAGTTGGTAGACTTTGAATCCTTTCCAGGACGCGAATGCCAGGAAGATTCTTATCGCCTCGAGTCTAGCAACTGGCGCATACACTTCCGTGAAGTCAATGCCTTCTTGCTGACTGAATCCCTGTACTACCAATCGTGCTTTATTTCTTACAATCACTCCTCTATCATCCCTTTTACATTTAAAGACCCACTTTGTCTTTATCAGTTTCTGATTTTCAGGAAGATCTACCAATCTCTAAACTCCCAGCTTTCTTCAGTTAAAGCTTCTTTATATGTTTTTGGTTCAATCTGCGAAATGAAACATTTTAGTGAGAATTCTTCCTGTAAAGGAGCAATAGACGTATAAAAACATGCAAGTGCTCTGTTGATCTGATCCCGCGTTTTTACTCCACTCTGAAGATCACCAATTATTTGATCTGAAGGATGATACGACAAAGTTCTTGGCATAGCAGTGTCAGGCACGCTCACTTCCAATTGCAAGTTCGTAATATCTTGATCACCGGTGTGATCCTCAGCTTCTGTCGTTGCAATATTTGGTTCCTCATCAAAATTCAGACCGTCTTCCGATTCTGAGTCGTCAGAATTATCAAACATTGGAGCTCGTGATCGTTTGTACCACTTGTAGGGTTGCTTATACCCACATCGGGCTGAGAAACTACCAACGGTTTTGGCACCTGATCTTGTGACATAGATTGTTGATGTTGGTATAGTAAAACGAGTTCCTCTACGCTTGGCTCAGTCGGTAGTTGGAAAGACTCCCAGAGTTTATCGTAATCGAACATAAATCTTTGTCCGGGAAGTTGTGGTGGAGCAGTATGCTTCTGACAATCAACATGCTGAACTTGAATTATCATCCCCAGGCACGGAATGAACACCCTCTTCAGCGGACTCGCATAACCTACAAAGAAACCCTCATTACTTTTAGCACCAAATTTACCATCTGGATCAATAAAAGTACAAGGCGATCCAAACGGTTCTAAAAACTTCAAATTTGGTTTGTAACGATGAAGAAGTTCAAAACAGGTTTTCTTGTATTTCTTCACTGTGAGAACGTGATTCAATGTATAGCACGATGCTGCAACTGCTTCAGTCCAGAAAAATATCGGCAGCTTGGAATCGGCGAGCATCGTTCGAGCTGTTTCAATCAAGGTGCGATTCTTTCGTTCAGCTACACCATTTTACTGTGGAGTGTACAGTGCACTAAATTCATGAAGAATCCCTTTTTCATTACAAAACTCGAGCATGCGATTATTCTTGAACTCCGTTCCATTGTTACTTCGAATTCTTCTGATCGGAACTTTGTACAGCGTTTCCATCTTCTTGAATAGAAACATTAACGACTCAAAATTTTGATCTTTACTTTCCATACACACTACCCACGAAAACCTTGTGAAGTCGTCAGTGACCACAAGACTGTACAAGTCTCCGCTTACGCTTTTTACATTGACTGGCCCAAATAGATCCATATGGAGTCTCTCGAGCGGTACTCTGATTGAATTCAGCAACTTCTGTGGGTGTGTCTTTTTGGTCTGCTTTCCCTTCTTGCACTCTACACAATCATCATTCAAATGAAAATTTTTCAAATTGACACCCTCTACAAGATCATTGTGCACAAGAAAATTCATTTTTCTGACATGAATGTGACCCATTTTTCGATGCCACATTTTGGACTCTTTTTCAGTCGCTTTTGATTTTGTCACAAAACATTGTTTCTGATAATCTGTTGTTGTTGCGACACTCATATCCAGGACATACAAATCATTTTCCCGTGGAGCGCGCATCAACACCATGTCCTCAGGAATTTTAAAACCGGGTTTTATGATTAAACATTCATTTTTAGTAAAGTGTACTGTAAAAGACTTGTCACAGATCTGTGAGATGCTCAACAGATTGTTTTCAAGTTCGATGATATAATTCACTTTTTCAAATGACACAACTCCATTTGTTAGAGTTCCTTCACCAACTATCCTGCCACCCTGATTTCCTGCAAATCCCACATATCCTCCGTTGATAGATTTGACATCATAGAGCAAAGCCAACATTCCCGTCCTATGCCTTGAAGCTCCACTGTCCATTATCCACTTCGAGATTATCGACCTTGGAAGCCCCTGCATACATCACAGAAAATTTATTCAAACAATGAAGCCCATGATTTCTTTACCTTTGGAACACTACCAAACACAAAATCACACGACACATCAACTTTCGGGATGTTAAAGATGACGTTTGGAACAACAGGTTTAGATTTTGGTTTTAAATCTCCTTCTTTAATTGGAGGAAATTCCTCAAGCAACTTGTCTAGTTCAAATGCCAGTTTTTCAACATCATTTTCAAAAACTTTTGATTCAGATTTTAACTCATTTTCCATCTTCTTTTTTTTCAACTGATTGTTTTGATTTTACCACCCATGATTGTTTTTCAAAAATTTTTGTCTTTGGATAAACCTTTGAAGTCTTTTGGGTTTTCGAAGATTCACCAATCTCAAATGTTGATTTCGGCTTATCCTCGGTCTTCAAAGATTCACCTCTTTTCAAAATACGAATAGGGGAAACCATTTGTGTTTTACCCTTAACATCAGTTGGAGTTTTAGGTTTAGGTTTTTGCAAAACTGGTTTCTCAAGCTTTTTCACACACTGCTTGGCCATATGACCAATTTCATTGCAGCGGTAACAAATTCTTTTGTCATATTCGACAAAAGTTGATTTGTAGGTCTCTTCTCTTAACTTCTTAGCTGCATTGAAATCGTCAATGGCTTTTTGACTGAAAATATAATCCTTTTCAGCATCAACACTAGGACCAGCAACAAAAATATCACTCATCTTTTCTTTTGGCTTGACATACTTCTTAGCCATTTTCTTTTCAAACACAATACCTTTGTTTTTAAAGTTGTTACCATTTCTTTTGTTAGACCCATTTTTACCCACCTAATCCTTTTTCCCAGGGTTGTTCGGTTGTTGTTTCACAAAAGAAACTCTTTATTGTGAACCTCTGAAATATCAATCTCAACAAGCTTAAACACCTTCTCAACGTTATCCAATTTGACATTTTGAATTGGATACTCAAAATCAGAATAAAGTTTGTCAGTTCCGGTCATTGTGTAAACCACACTGATCAAATCATCATTCACAACTGTATCTGATTCTGGTATAAACTTGTCTAAAAAGTTACCATCTTCTTCAGAATCAGAAATGGAATTTTCAAAATGAGTTTTCACAGTATCAAACTCCGAGTTATCACTTTCTTCATCTAACACTTGGTCAACAATGGTTTTGATCACCTGTGACTCGTTGTCAGTGTCGGACGGAGAAAATGTAACATCAATATTCTCAGGTAACTCATTCTCAATGGTTCTTAACTTGAGATTTAATGCAGATTCCACCCCATCTGGATACTTTTTAGTATAATAATTCCACATTGGGGGTGGAACACTTTTGAAGACATGTTTCTCATCAGGTTGTTTTGGAACAATTTGATCAATAACATATGATGAAGCAGTATAACTCATCAATTTCTTATCAACTCTTTCGGTTTCAATTTTCATTAACTCAAGTTCTTTTTTCAAAGAAGCAATTGTGTCCAGATGGATATTAATCTCCATCTGTTTATCCATGACAGTAGATTTTAGCAATTTTGTGGCTTTATCATTTTCAAAACTTTCTTTTTTAATCATTTTGATTGATCGTGCTAAAGTGTCATATGCTTCTTTTATCTCACTGAGATCATATTTTACTTCATCAGTAAATTTCTTCAATTCTTGACTTGTTTGTCTTTTTCAAGACAATCCATGCAGGGTTTTGAACAGTTTTTGCATGGAATTTCATGAATTGAATCAACCTTTTCTTCGTTATCAATTTTAACATCCGTTTTACCAAAACCCTCAGACTCTGACTCTGACTTTTCTTCTGATTTGATATCCTCATTTTCTGATTTCTCGTTGGACTCCTTTTTGACTGACTCCATTTTGACATACACATTTTCAACTGACTCTGTTTCGACCGACTTCGTTTCAACAGATTCTGTTTCTACCTCTTTTAGTTTGCCCATCAATGCTTTGTCAGCAATTTCTTTTAGAGTCTCTTCATTCGTTTCTTTTGAAACTTCTATTATCTCTTCAACTGAAACTGGTTCAACATCATATCTTGGACAAAGACCAATAGTTGGCTCACTGAAGAAACCTGCAAAAGATTCAAACATATTAGGAGGCATTACTGATTTGAAAGAACTAGCAATAATCTCCTGTTCAGATTGATAGTAGTAAACTTCTGCAGCTACTTCTTCCAGCTTAGCTAAACTTTCTTCAGATGTCACTTCACTGACTTCTTCTGTCTCTACAACACATTCTGGTTGTTCCACAATCTCTGCCATCATTGCCCTACCCTCACTACCAAGGATGTACTTATCCCAACTAAAACCTTCAGCAACCTTCTCATCATCTTGATTGACTAAGAGAGCCTTCTCCGGTTTGTTTTTGATCTGAGGTCTTTGGGTGAATGGTTGTTGACTTATTTTATGATAGATCGCTTGTTTGTAATAATCATTTGAGAACGGGTTTTGATGGTTGTTGACCTCCCTGTTTGGACACTCACGCTTGAAATGTCCTTTTTCTTTACATTTGAAACATGTGACTTTTGATTTATCAAACCCAAGCTTTTGATCCGGTCCTGAAAGACTGTTCCGACCAGTTATCTCCATAAATCTTTGAGCTCTTCTTACCAAGCTTGCCATTCCCCATTTGATGTCGATCAACTCCAGCTCCTCTGGATCAATATGATCATAGTCTTCCTTTGTCATATCGGGGTTCCCAATTCTACCTGCAACCAAACTTTCATACGATTCAAGCACCGAAGCAAGAAGTGCTATGTGCTGCTTCGCTGATGATTCAGTAAAGTCTTGAGCATTCTTTATGTTCACTGCTATGTTGCACAAAATTCCTGGACTTTGACTTTGACTGTTTGATCCTGACGAACTTTGAGTGTAAGATTGATCAGGTGAATTTTGAACCTTTGGATTTGGTTCAAAACTTGCAAATGGTGAGTTGTTGTTGCTTGATGTGACAGATGATACTCCGGATGTTGAATCTGCACTAAAGGCTGTCTGCACTTTTGGACTTAGATTCGATGTTGCTGGAGTACTTCCTTTGTAATACAATGAGACATCTTGTTGAACACTTGAAGATTTCATCTTTCTAATCTTTGTCAACTCAAGCTCGTGTGACTCAATCTTTTCAATAAATGTGCTAAGGTTAAATCCCACATACTCCAAATTATTTTTCAACACCAACAGATAAGTGCCCCATTCATCGTATGGCAATGCATCTGCCAATTTATCAACCCATTCCTCATCCGTTTTGGTTATTCCCAACCTCTTCATCTCAACAACCAGATGGCAATATCTTTCAATCAACTGTTTTGTTTTTTCACCCTTTATACCCGTAAAGATATCAAACTCTTTCTTCATCAAAGCAGTTTTGCTTTTTATCATAGACACGCTTCCAAATGATCATCAAAGCAGTTTTGCATTTCTTCATCAACAGATAAGTGCTCTGATACCACTTGCAGGATCTTTTTCTGACCTGAACGAGTCGATCAGAAGAGTTTTTCTTAATACGAAAGGCGGAAACAGACATATCAAGTTCAATTCAGCTAAAATATTACTTTAAACTGTCTTTAGATTGATTTGACAAAGTTTTACAGCGAGTCGACACTTCGGCAGCACTTCCGTACTGAATCCGGAAAACTAATTTCGTTTCAACACATTCCTAAGCATCCAAATAATTTGCTTGAACCCAATTTTCGAAACGTTCCTCCCATCCTTTATACTCCTCGATATTCATGAGCTTAGGCAGTTTTTGCATAGTGCCCGTTTCATTTTCCATGTTCAAGTTCTGAGTAACAGATGCCGGAGTAGTCGGTGTAGTAGCAAATGCGTTATAAAATTCCTCTTCCATGTTTCGGCAACAATTTTTACAAAACAGTCTTTCAAATGAAATTACTCCTTCAAACGAACTTCCCTTTTTAAACGAAACACCCTTTCAAGCGAAATAACCAATCTGATGCGAAATACCAACTTCACACGAAATACCTTTTTCACACAAAATACTGACTCAAACGAAATAACAGCCTTCAAGCGAAATAAGCTTTCACACGAAATACTGACTCAAACGAAATCAGGGTTTTCAAACGAAATAGTGATTTCGTTCGAACAGACCAAACGAAATATGATTTCGTGCGAAATTAGCTTGAGTTCAAACGAAAATAGCCTTTTTGGTGCGAAATAGTGATTTCGTATGAAACCCTCAAACGAAATCTAATTTCGTGCGAAATTAACAGCAATTTCAAACGAAATTAATCCCAAAATGTAATTTCGTGCGAAATTACAAGGCTATTCCATGCGAAATAATGATGACATCATCATTTCGGCCACCATTTTGTCAAATTGATCCAGATTTTGTTCGAATTTTGGTCCAATTCTTTCAAGGATTCAATAAAACAAAGTTTTACGTAATATATGAGAAATTCAATCCATTTTGTCCGTTAAATCTCGTTTAATTTTGAAAAGAAGGAGTAGAAGTGATGAAAACAAAATGAATTGGTATAAACTCTTTTTCCTGAGCTCTGATACCACTTGTTGGATCGTCGTATGACCCTAACGAGTCAATCAGAAGAGTATATGATCCATATCAAAGGCGGAATCAATGATATAGACGTGAAACAGCTTAATTCCTCTTAATTATCCTTTTATTAATGATTTCAAAGCAATTCTGATCGTTTGACAAACTGGCAGCACCTCGGCTCTGAAATCAAGACCGTTACAAATGACACAACCACTCAGCTATTTATAGAGTTGTAATTTCGCACGAAATTGGCACATGCTATTTCGTGCGAAATAGCAAACACCTAATTTCGTACGAAATAGCTTAGTGCTATTTCATACGAAATTACACAATCACATACAAACCCTAATTTTGACCTGCTGAGCACTGGTTTATCCTATCTAGACACAAGACTCTATAAAGACGAAGTTAACAGACATCTATGCACCAACATTGACTTCTTCAGATTCTGCCATGTAGCTTGATTACTACATAAGATAATGACAGTGATTTATTTAGAAGTCTATTATGGGATTGTCTTTTATGGCAATCCATTAGCCATGGTAACTATAAACCATATTAGCTAATTTGTTAAGCGTATATTTTCAGGATTTTTATTATGATTATCCTAAATTTAATTAAAATATAATTACGGCACAAAAGGCCAAGTCACATGGACAATTTAATTTTTATAAACCAAGATCTTATAGGATCGGGGTATTAAGGCTTGAATCATAGTTCATTACCTTTTCTTGACAGGGATTCGTAGACTACAACTGTCTTTTGTCTTATATGACAATGAATATGGCCCGTAGGCACTTTCATCACTAATGGATGTTTAATTAATAAAATAAGGAAAGGATTTGAAAGAATCCAATATAAGGATGACTTATGCGATTTTATCGAATCACATTTGCCAGGAGTGTTAAAATGTTTACAGATGTTAACAAGGATTTGAATCTTTTAAATAGGTTTTACCATCTTGGCCATGTCTGAAATGACACATAGGCTAGGTTATACCTTTAAGATTCTTTTTAATATTAACGCAGAGCAATTATAAATCGAGATGTCTTAGGACATATCATATATGTTAAAATCTCTAAAAGAACTTCTTCAAAAAGTCTTAAAATTACAACAATGCCCTAAACGGGTCTTTAAAGAAATAGTATTGTCCACTGACGGGTGGTCCGTAGGACAACCCTTAAGTGCCTTAAAAAGATTAAAATCCCATGCTTTACACGTTTAATTGTTTGAACTTGGTAACTACTAGTTGTTTGGACGTGCAGGTGCAAATGGAGCATAAAAGGGAAAGAATTTGGAGCATCAATAAAAAATCAATTTTTGGAATTGAAGAATTAAGAGGATAGCATGATAGAGGACAAAATTACGAGAACGTAGGCGAAAACGGTGAAGAAAACGGAGTTGAAACGAAAAAGTTATGCTGAAAACAAGTTTTCAGAATTGTCTACCGTAAGACAGAAGACAAGGACCGTATGACTTGGCTGCTCGCCGTAAGCTACGGCCCTCTGGCGTAGCTTACGGCGCCGACTGATCCAAAATCGTAACTTATGCATTTAATTGTCATTTTCATGGGGTTTAAGTGTGTCTCATCATATGTTTCGGTTACACAACACTTGGGGACGAATTTTGGCTAACTTTTGGAGCTTGAAGACTATCTCTATCATGGTTTTTCATGTTCTTAACTTGTTTGAAGATTAAAACTTGGTTTATGATGTTTGTTCAAGCCATGAGTGGCTAAACACTTTGTGATTATCTTTGGTGGAAGGTTATGTAAGACTTTATGCTTGAATTCTTTATTTCTAGAATAACAATCTCTATCTTTGTTGAATTGCTTGTTATGGTGTGTGATTGTTTGTTAGTAAATTGTTAATTATTATGTTGAACTAATTAGAAACCATACGTTCTTGGTGCCATTGGAAATCGAGATATCATGGGTATAGTTAGGCTTGGGTAAGGGTTGATTGATCATCGGGTAACAACCTCACGTTCTAGGAATCTGAGTACTTAGTTCCCTTTCATCACTGCAAGTGATCACACATGAACTATGTCTATGTAGTTCTTTCTAGTGGAATGATAGCATAAATGTCAAAGCAAACCGGAAACTAAAGATAATCATTTGTCTCTAATTTGTTTACAACCAAAACTTCCATTTTTGCAATTACATTAGTAGTCTTAGTTTTTCAAATCAAATCAATCAAATCAACTCTTGAACTTTATTTTCTTGCAATTAGCTTAATTTAGTTAACATAGATAAATCTTCAAATAACACATATTCCACAAACTCCCTGTGTTCGATACCCACTTGCCACTATCTATTTAGTAGTAATTGGATTAAATTTAATTGTGACTACGACATCACGTCATCCACGCAGGGACTAAAAAGGTAAATATGTCCTTATAAGGATTATTAGGGAGAAGGAATACAACAAGAGAAGTTTCTTCTTCATCTTAGTCCTGAAAGTCTCTTCCTTGGTTCACTGTGTGCGGTATGGTTACTGAAGGTTTTGGCGAGTAGTCGGAATCCTCCACACTAGGAACCTTAGCAAGAGTGGAATCCAATGATTTTATGGTTAGCAAATAATATGGATCACGAATAGGGTCAGGACAGGTATAATCCAAGTTTGGGATTCCAAGACTTGGAGGTAAGAAATATGGCTCATTTGGGTCCATAGGTATCATCTTTGGAGTGGGATCCTCAGGGACAGCTGGTATGGGCTCCACTGACGTCGGCTTCTCAATTGAAGTTTCAAAAGTCTCGGGTAAGGAATTTGGAACATGGTTAATGGTCTCAATTGGTTTGATTTTGGGAATGGGTCCAAAAAGATCCTTTCTCCATACTGGTCGTATGCTGATTCGAGCTGTGGTACGAAGCTTAATATTCCTAGGCTTCGGGTTTAGGTAGTTTCCACCAATGGCAGCTTTACTCGGCGACATATTCCTGAAATACATAAATATTCAAAACAATGTATACTTATTAGAGATGAGATTATTCCTAGTTCATGTCTAGACTCGAAAGTCGAGGAATGTGCAACTGTGTCATTGAGACTAAACACAAAAGGCTAGTGTTTAATTCACTCAATGTTGGCTCTGATACCAACATGTCACACCCCGATATTTCCACGTATTACCGGTGGGCCCAGTGGGGAGTATCGTGACGTAGTTGATATCATCATAAACAATTTATCACAGTTTATATACACAGCGGAAGTCGAAAGATAAAATCATTACAAACCGAATTAAAAGTAATATCAAGTGTATTACAATAACGGTTGTGAGGGATCCACAGGCGGATCAAAAGTTAAAAAGATCATTGTTCAACAGATTTATAGCATCTAAGCTTGCAAGGCTCTTTATTGATGCTAGGAGTAGCCAGCCTATTCCGTTTAGTACCTGCACTTAGCCTTTTTGGAAAATACGTTAGTTTACACTGGTAAATACAATTAACCGACTCATTTTGAAAATGTTTAAGAAAATTGATTTGAATGCACAAGGCACAAAATAATCTTTTATAACTTGGGATAATTATTTATATATAAACTTGTAAAAGAATCACATGTTCGTTATACGTTCAGTAGCCCGGGCTGAATACCGGGTTAAAGATTAATAGACACACCACATGATATAATCCTGCGGCGAGTTATTCTCGAACCGGCGGTTATACCTTTTTATATATATACACTGGCAGGTGTATGCCTACACCCCGTGCTTAGGTCGTGGCCATTTCAATGAATGATGCCAAGGATATCCGGGACATGGTCATTAACCCCCCAAAAGGCTTTAAGCAAACAAAACTGTTTAAACGGGTCATCTCAATAAATTAACCTTCATATGATTAACAATTCAATGCCCGACCAAGCGGTATTTTATATACCGTACCCCAAGCCCGTATAAGGGAAAATAAGTTAAAAGTATTTACCTGAGCAAGTATATATATCACAATCAGCGAGTGCAAGTATCTTTTACTGGTCTCCTAATCTGGAACGAAGGTTTTAATAACCTATTAGATTCCTAACGGGTCTTAATTAAGTCTAAACTTAGACCGGTTAGTTTTAAAAGAAGATATACGGTTCAAAACGTACGATTAAGTGAAGACCGGATTAGAATGTGGTTTAGACCTGACAAGTTTGTATACTTGTATAATATGGGTAAACTAAACACATTCTGGATTTTGAGATAAAAATGATAAGGTTTGACCCGTTTCGGCTAATTTATGCAAACTAGTTACATAAACCGCACCAAACACGAATAATGCGTAACGGGTAACCAAATGAGTCATGAACAGGTTTCCTAAGTTAATATGCCTTAAATATGTTGTGATATCAGTAGGATACCTTCCATTATGCCCAAAATGGATTTAAACTCAATTTATGCCCCGTAGGGGTATTTTGGTCATTTTAAAGCTTATAAAAGAGTTTAAATATTTATCTGAGTAAAAATATTTATTTATATAATTCATAACAGTAGGGTATTGCATATATGTGAAATTTATCTATTATATCCAAACTATGCACCGTAGGGGCATTTTGGTAATTTCACATAAGCTTTAAAGGTCAAAACTGGAATTCTGAGTTTAAAACTTTTGCTTACTGTTTAATTATAAAAATTTACTTAAAACATCAGTAGGTATTAAGTTTTATATGACAAAAATAGTTTTAACTCATACTATGTGCTTAAAACGCGTAAAAGTCGGTTTTAAGCGATTTTCGGTTTTAAATAGGAAATCTGAGTTTCTGATCAGTTTATAAAGTTCAAAATGTTTTATTTATGATATAAAATCAGTAGCAAAAATTTTGGTATTAATATGTTATGTAAAACTCATTTTATGCAAGAAAAAGGCATAACCGACAATTACCGAATTATAGCAAGAACCCTATGTTATGCTCAGCTTAAAAATAATTAAAAATCTTCAAAAATACCAAAATATTATATTACATTAGTGGGTAAAAAGTTTGGTGTCAAAATTTGAGTTTAGATAGGCTTTATGCTAATTACGCCGTTTAATTAATAAAAAGCTTTCTAATTACGCTATTGAGCATAACTCTTAATCTAGACCTCAAACTGATGTCAAATTTTTAGGACAAGTTTATAAATCAGTAATAAAGGTTTTTCTCCTCTCACGTTTTCAAAAATCTCGTTTTAAGGTCAAAAGGGCATTATGGTCAACATTTAGGCATATAACGGAAACATGCACATGAATCGAATAACTAATGAACCAAGTTGTTTAACCTCAGAGGGTTACACTAACCTATAACCTGGTCCTAATAGAGCTTTAAGGCATGTCTAAACTATGCTACAATGGGTCAAAACTGAAAGTCAAAGCAAAAGTCTACTTTTGCGACTTTCGGTTCCGAACCGAGCTTTGTCGGGTTGAACATGTTTAGACATGTTCTTACATTAATTACCAAGTTATACAAGTGATAAAACAGGTTTCATGGCTTCTACATTGTTAATTATGTGTTTATTCAAAAATTAGCTTTCTGTTGACTTTTTATAATTAAGTTTGACCCGACAATTGACCTAGTTAGAGTGGAAATCAGAGGGTGCCCTTTTAAGGGTTTATTACCCACATAATTACCAACTCAAAGATACTTTCAATTCGAGAATTGACTGGACCATTAGTGATTAATCACTAAGTCAAACCTTAATTACGACGGGTTTGACTTTAGGCCATTAAACTAATAAAACACGAATTAGAACGGTTAAGAAAGCTTACTGAAGTACTAAGCACGATTTAGAAGCTAATGGGATCTTGCTTGAGGTTTAGAAAGCTCCAGAGAAGTCCTTGGAGTGAGTTGAAGTAGCTTTGAAATGAGCAAGAACAATGGTTGCAACTAAGTTCTTTATATAGCCAAGAACAAGTCACAAGATCATTCCACAATAGTCTACAGATGTTCCTTGATCATTTAAAAGTGTCCCTATGCATGAAAAACCATCAAACAAGCCCCTAGAATCGAATACAAGGCTTCTAAGGCGGTGCAACCTGCTGTACTCATAGCTGTGCATGAAATCTGTCCAGGTCAGGCCGTCACATCATGCGACGGCAGAAGGTGATGTTGGTGGCGCAGCGCCACCATGTGACTGATCAGATCAGCAAGTTTCAAACAATGACATTTCACCCCCTGGACCTTCTAAAACGTAATTTCTTCCATTTTAAGCACATTTAGCCCATTTAACTTATATTTCTATGATCCATGAGATATAACCAAACACCGTGAGGTCTGGTTTCATTAAATGATAACCGAAAACATAAGTTTTGCCTTGTTGACGCTTTTAACCCCTTAATTACGAAAGTTAGCGTATCTTTCTCAAATGATATCGAAACCTTGTGAAATTTTTATCACTTATTCTTGGGAGTATAATTAATCGTTACAAGGCTCCGAGTTCACTAAAAGGTCACTCAGAGGTATAACTTAAACATGTTGACACATTTAACCCTTGCGTCTTGTAAACTTTCACTTTCTTCCACAAACGGTTTCATACACTTCATGATTCATTCGTTTAAGGGTATAAACATCGTGTAGAGTTGTTGAAAGGCAAAATTTTTATATGTTAACACTTTGGATCCTCTTACATACATACTTTCTTCGTTTGACAACTTTAGTCCCTCGTAATCAATCCGTTAAACGTTTAAAGTCCATGACACGTGTCGTCATAATATTGGACATGATTTTATGAGGTGTTACATCTCAGGGGTAGTAACCTGACCCGGACAGATAATACTCAACTGCTTGAAGCGAGTAATTAAACCAGCGTTATCTCTGCCATCCTGCTTAATGTGCTAGAATTCATCCTCTAGCTTTTGGAGTTCATGGGGAGGGCAGAACTCTTGCATCATGATGTCCTTCAACTCGTCCCATGTCAGCCCAAAAGCTGCATCGTTCCCTCATTTGTTCCTCTCGGCCATCCACCAATCAAGAGCATGGGATTGGAAGACGCCGGTGGCATTAACTGTGCGTAGGTTTTCTGGACAGCCACTCTGGCGCAAGGTGACTTCGATTGAATCAAACCATTGAAACATGACCGTAGGCCCATCTTCGTTGGTAAATTCCTTTGGACCGCAGGCTTTGAACTGCTTGAAGCTAAAAGCTGTTTTCGGAGTATCAGTCCTGGACTCCTCCGAAGACTTGCTGGCATTCTCATTAAGCTCTCTGACGATTTATGGGATAACTTTCGCCATTTGCTTAGCGACGAGAGCAGCAATTCGTTTGTCATCAGGGTTTCAGCGAGCAGAGCGAGAGTGGAATGATCCAAACAACGACATTGTCTGCAACAGACATCGCCATAGGACTCAAACACAATTTCGATTAATCCTAGTATAGTCTAGCGATTCACCATAAAGCTCAGGAACACATCAATTCACAAAATCACATAGGCACATAAACCACAGAAACATATAAGCACGTATTTCACGTAAGCACAGTAGCACATAAGCACATAGCTCCCTTAAGCACATATTTTGCGCGTATTCACCTATCCTTCACAGCAGCGTATAGCGATTAAGTATAGCGATTACGAATAACACCAGCGATTTGTTAGCGTGTTGAGATAGATGTGTAGTGCGAGTTGTGCGTGTTGATCAAAGTGACAGCGAAAGGCGAGTAGATCACCAAAAATCGAAACACATAAAATCACATAAAATTTCACATAAAATCGATAAATCACAGAGTTAGCGGTGGCGAAATCCAAAGTCGTAACACATAAAATCGAAGAGAGATTGTCTTGGGTGTGTAGACATCGACTACCCAAAGTGATTCGACTATTCACAAGGACCTTAAGTGCACACTTTGGCCTTCTGGACTGTGCTCTCGCCTCAATTTGGGCGATCGGCATGCATCCTTACAGTTACAGCGTGACCCAAGTCGTTGGAGTCCGTCAAGACCTTGGTGAGAGTTTTGTAAAAATCAAAAGTATAGAGCGGAACGAGTCATCAAGGTTCGGGTTTCACCCCTGACTTAACGACTACATCCTTGTTTGTGTGATAGAATCACGAGATAGATAAGGAGAATCGCGTCGAAGTATTGGTTTCACTCCTGATTCAACGCAATTTCTCTTATTTATAGTAAAAATAGCGAGTCGAACGAGTGACCTGGTCGAGAGTTTGCGGTTTTCACACCTAATCTTAACCAAATCATCCGTTTGTGTGTGTGCCCAGCCTTAGGAAAGGCTGGTCTTGTGCGGAACTATAGTATGCGATATTCGCGCAAGAGTGTAGTATACAGCGAGTTCGAGTGAGTAATAGCAAGTAAGCTCGTGCAGAATCCACACCGGGTATGCACAAGTCGGTCTGTTGGTACTTAGACTATAGACTAGGTCGTTTCTAAGACATCGACCCGGACTAGGTCGAGTCTAGCCTAATTCCCTATAGTTATGGCTCTGATACCAATCTGTCACACCCCAACCTATGACGGAAACATCGGGGCGCGGCACTGAGCGAAACAGATTGTCCAGGAGAAATCCATAACAACTAATTTACCAGATATTTAAATATTATGTCCCATACCATAAAATACCAAAGTAAATAATTATTACAGACCAAATATCTCAAAGACAATTAACATGCTCAGATTTAAATTGTTTGTTTCTAGACTCCCATTCCTACTTGATTCCACAAAAACAGGTAAAGCACAACATCCTAGGCACCTGTCACATACGTTAAAATAAAGTCAATACACATAGTGTAAAGGTGAGCATACAAGTGTAATAGTAGTAGTAGAGTTCGAAAGCGTTTACGCATAACCAACATGTAACATGTATAATGTGAAGCTAGTAGGTTATCGACAATGAAATATGAACAGACAAGACTGCGAGTTGTAGAATGTGCAACACATATCACCACTGTGACACGTGAAGAGGTAACCTCAACAACCCCTGTCCACGACAGGTGCTGAGTCCAAACTATAGTACTATCGTTGCTAAGGCGTCAGGCAACAATCACTGTGTCAACATAACATACAAGCATTCATCGAGTAACACGTAACATGCAATATCGGTCAGCGTATAAATGGTGTTTGCGTTGTGTGATTGATGTGATTTAGAATAAGTAACGTATGTAACACCCAATAGTACGTAAAGCAAAAAGGGATCGAGTATACTCACAGCGATGGAAGTTAATGGATTGAAGGGAGCGCTAGAGTGATTAGCATGAACAGTTAATGATAGCATAAGCGAATGAACGGCGTGATAAGCGGTGCGAAGTGAACAAGTGTCAAATGGTAATCCGATCGGATGCTCATTCGATCGGATGTCAATCCGTTCGAATGATCATCAGATTGGATGGCCATTCGGTCGGATTGACATTCGTTTGAGAAGGATATGTTTGTGTATTAATGCTTGTGTGGTGTTATAGATTTTTATATATATATTTTTAGCCCTTTTTACACGTTAGTCAAGTTTTAAATTTATAAAACACGATATTTTACTAACACCAAACACACATATGGGCAAGTGCACCCATCGTGAGCGTAGTATAGTGTTGGCAAGATACCGAGGTCGTCCAAGGACACAAGAGCTTTTAATACCGGTTTATCCTCAACGTCTAATCCAATCAAAAGTTTAGAAAAATGTTTTAAACTAGAAAATAAAAAGTAAAAATGCTGAAAATAAAAATAAAAGTAAAAACAGATAGACAAGTGAATCACTTGGATCCGACTCGTGTTTAGTGTAACCTTTGATTATTTCCGCACTTTTGCACTTTTTAAGAGGTTATCTTAGTTATTGTAGCAGGCCCCTCTTTTGAAGGTGACGTTACCCTCAACCCAGTAGTTTGAGTCAGCAAGGAAACAATCCTAAAGGGTTGGATTATTGAAAGATAATTAATTAAGTTATTAATGCATAATGTGGTAGGCCCCTCTTTTGAAGGTGACGTTACCCTCGGCTAAGTAGTCTGAGTCAGCAGGGATACAGTCCTAAATAGCCGGGTTAAAGTTTTAATAGTAGCTTACATATGAGGGGATCAAAGAGTTTGGACCCCCGCCATCCAATACCGGTGGGTATTGGATGAGGTCCTACTAAATTTGACCTAGGTCCTTGCAGGATCTATACACTGAACAAGGCAAGACTCTTACCAAACCATTCCCTTAACCCCCGACCAGGTAGCCAACATATCTCCATATAGACCGTGGAGATATGAATGATGAAAATCTTTTATTTTATATAGACAGTAAAATAATGCCAAGACACCACGGACAAATGATAAGGAAGAATCACCTTCAACATAAGAAACTAGTTATTAAAGTCATTAATACATAACCAAATAAAAAGTGCGAAAAGATTAAAAATAAAAAGTATTACACTAGACACTTGTCTTCACCAAGTGATGTAAGAGACTTAGGCAAACATGGCCTTTGATTGTCAAGAACTCTTACGATCAATCTTGGATCCCGAGACTACTCACACACTCTATGATGGATGATGGATGATGGTAGTGGATGATGGTGTTGTGATGGTGGTGGTGGGTGGGTAAAGTGTGAGAGAGGTGGTTTGCCAAGGGATGGTTTGCAAATGAGCCAAGCACCCCTATTTATAGCCTGAACAGAAGCTCGGGCACGGCCCCGTGTCCATTGGGCACGGCCCCGTGTTCATCCTCCTTCTCTTTCTTCATTAATTGCAGTTTGTCTGCATTGGTTGACCACGCCCCCATGTCCGCTGGGCACGACCCCGTGTGCAGAAGCGTATCAGTACTATCAAGATTTCCCCAGATTCTGCGAATCTTAGAGTTGACCACGGCCCCACGTTCGGTGGGCACGCCCCCGTGGTGGGTGATAGAAACTTCTACAGCTTTGTCTTTTCTGCAGACACTTGGGCACGCTTCCGTGCTCACTGAGCACGTGGCGTGTTCAGCCTTCTGTCTTCTTGTTTTTGCTTGGGAAGATGTAGTCGGGGGGTCGGGCATGCCACGTTTATTCCTTTTCTTGTATTTATGTTAGATTTAGCTGCCTTTTTGCTTCTTTTGTTCATTTGAGCTCATTTAATCCTGAAAATACAAAAGGAAGACAAAAACATACTTTTTCCAACATTAGTACTAAAAAAGGGTTAGTTTTATGCCACATTTGATGTAATTTATATGTTGCATTTTGCACACATCAAATACCCCCACACTTGAATCTTTGCTTGTCCTCAAGCAAAACTCTTTATAATGTGGCTTTACACTCCCAAATGGAATGGGTAGAAGAGAAGGTTTTTGGGCTTGTCATAGAGTGTCGGGATTTCCAAGATTCTTTATTAAGTTTTATTTTATTTATTTACAATCCTATTTGTCATGATTTATTTAAAACATTACATAAGATAAATTACTTATTAGGGCATAACATGCATTTTTTTTTTTAAATTCCATTTATATACAAGTTCACATACCTCTCGGGGGATCACTCAACACTCGGCCGAAGATGTATTTTAGTGAATCACTCGAGAGCGGCATGGAACTTACTCCTACCATAAGCTTGCCAAGCAATCAGTCATCCTCCTTTTTAACTATGCACCTTTGTAAATATCAAGAGGACTTTTGGGTGAAGGGTTGGCTTGGGTTAAAGGTAGGTGGTTGGGTTAGTGGTTAGTAAAAGGGCGAAAGGCGTAAAAAGCGTCGGTTTTCGTAAGACTTTTTATTTTTGTAATTTTTATTTTGATGAAGCCATTATTCAAACAAAGTTATTTTTGATAAACTTGTTTGTTTATTTCTTTTTGCTTCATCATCATCAAATTTTTTTTTTTTTTTTATAAGGAAGTCATAAGAAAAACCGAGTTTGTTACTAAAACAAATGGTTAAAAATAAAAAAAGTTTTGGTGGGTAAAAGGGTGTTTTGTTTTGGGTTAAGAAATGAAAAGGTTTTAGCTCAAAGGGGTTAACTAGGGGGATTTTGGGTAGGTGGTAAAAAAAATAATAATGGTGTAGAAATAAAAAAAAAGTTAGTCCTAATGCCTCCATCATTTACTTACTTGGGTTTAAGTTGGTAAGGACCGGGAATGTATCGTCGTGGCAAGTTCTAGAATCGTAAGAACCAAGCGGCTATTCACACAAGAAACGAAAAATGAGCATTTAGTTTAAAGATATGTATTTGTATGCTCAATAAAAGCTCAAAACTCACTTTTTCTGGGAATGGGTTTTTATGTGATCAAGTATATATAATCAAATTTTAACTAAACTTGTCATGCCGTTTCATAATTTTCTTATGTTGGTTCTTTTTATCACGACGCTATCGGTTGTAAATTTGTAAAAATATAACCTTTTTAGAACTTGAAATTCCCAAATTAAACCTAGACAAAAAAAATGAAAATTTTTTGAAAAAATTTGGGGTGATTAGCGGTTCCAATAGAGTTTTGTGTAAGTCTTGTAATTAGGACTTGCAAGATTCAAGGTTTTAGCATCCCCCCCACACTTAAATTACACATTGTCCTCAATGTGTCCCAAAAATAAGTTTTTAGATTGATTGAATGTGTAAAAAGGTGTGAAAAAGCAAAAATTTGTGTTACTGGGTGTCTGGACACGGCCCCGTGGTGTCCGGGCACGGCCCCGTGTTCAGATCGCCAGTAATAGAAATTAGTAAAAAGAAACAGAAGCCTGGGCACGGGGGCGTGTTCAGCGAGCACGCCCCGTGTCCAGTTACCTGAACTGGGCATTTTTTGCAGATGGTTGGGCACGGGGCGTGTTGGGCGAGCACGGCCCCGTGCTGAACTTGCTGTAATGAAGAAAAGTTTTCGGGTGGCTCTGTTTTTGTGCATGGGGTGCTGATTCAAGTTTCCCTTGGTATCCTTCACCATCCCGAGTGTATTTTATTTCTGAAAATTAAAACTAAACTAGAAAACATAAAAATTAATCTAAACTAAACTAAGGATAGTTTCGCGGAATGCCTCCGTGGTGCGCCACGTTTATAAGGGTCATTGGCTAGACCCAAAGCCGGGTTATATGTTACCCAAGTGGGATGTTTTGCATCCCATGCTGCACCGTCGGAGAGCATCATCCAAACTTGAGTCTATGACCTTCATGTAGTTGACCGGGTCATCGTCCTCTACTTTCTTTCAAACTCCAAACTTCATCTCGTTGTCCCCAATCCTCAATGTTAGTGTTCCATCATTCATGTCTACCACTGCTTGGGCCGTAGCTAGGAATAGCCTCCCCAAGATGAGTGGGACTTCGGTATCTTCTTCCATATCTAGTATGACAAAGTCGGCCGGGAAGACAAATTCGCCGACTTTGACCAATAGATTTTCAACGACACCTTGTGGATATTTGACGGACCTATCGGCGAGTTGTATGCTCATTTTTGTAGGGCTTGTTTTCCCTAGGCCGGGTCGGTTGAACATCGATGCGGGCATGAGGTTGATGCTAGCCCCAAGATCGGCTAGTGCATTGCGAATGGGGGATTCCCCAATCGAACAAGGAATCGTGAAGCTTCCAGGGTCAATCTTCTTTTTCGGGAGTTTGTTGAGTAGCAGAGCGGGGCATTCTTCGCCTAGATTAACTAATTGCAATGGTTCAATTTTCTTTTTATGAGTGAGGAAGTCCCTCATAAATTTTGAATATTTAGGCATTTGAGTGAGGACTTCGATAAATGGAATATTAACATGCAATTGTTTCAGCAAATTTTCGAACTTTGCGAATTGCTCATCGGTCTTTTGGCGAATTAACCGACCAGGGTACGGAACTGGAGGATTTTTGGTGGGTTCTTGATTTGGTGGAGAAGCCTCCTCTCGTTGAGGTGTGGGTGGAGTTGTGGTTTGGCTCGATCGGCTTCTTTCAGTTGGTGGTAATGGAGCCTCCTCGGGACCCACAGTACGGGTTCTTAGCGTGATGAGATGTACTTTTGCCTTTGGGTTGGTTTCAGTATTACTTGGTAACGCGCCTTGTGGTCTCTCGGAGAAATTTTGAGCTATTTGATTTAATTGTTTTTCAATGTTTTGAATACTAGCTTGTTGATTTCTAAAATTCGATTCCAATTGTTGAAATCGATCCGAGTTTTTCTTTTCGGTGTTGGAGATGAGGCGAGATACAGTATCTTCGAGCCTTTCTCGTCCACCTTGTTGTTGAGAGAAATTTTGTGACTCGTTTCTTGGTTGTTGAAAGTTTGTTCGTTGGTTTAGATTTTGTTGGTTACTACTATTGCCGGGTTCTCTCCAACCAAGGTTAGGGTGGTTACGCCATCCTTGGTTGTAGGTACCCGTTGGAGGACCCGACGGCCTAGGCCTATTATCAATGTAGTTTACCGATTCTGTTTGATTATCCACTTCTTTCATACAACTCCAATTTTCATGTGGCCCACCACACCCCTCACAAGCCATGACCGAGGCCGTTTTTGCCATCTCTAACTTTTTGATTTTTGAAGAAAGGGCCTCGATTTGGGCTTGTAAAGAGGTGCTTTCATCAACCTTATGGGCGCCCGGGGCAATAGATTTATTGCCTCGGGGAGTGTGCCACTGAAAATTGGTTTGAGCAATTTCCTCAATTTGATTATATATTTCATTTGGGCGACGATTACCTAAAAGCCCCCCGGAGCTAGAGTCAAGTGTTTGTCTTGTGTGTGGCAACAACCCATTGTAGAAAGTGGATACTTGTTGCCACACCGCAAGACCGTGATGAGGACACTTTCTTAGTAGCTCCTTGAACCTTTCCCAAGTTTCATATAAGGATTCCCCATCCTCTTGTGAATATGTATTAATTTCAATCATTAATTTAGCAGTTTTAGCAGGAGGGAAATACTTATATAGAAACTTTTGGGCCAGTTCATCCCAGGTGTTTACCGAGCCAACAGGGAGGGTATTAAGCCAAGCCTTAGCTCGGTCTTTTAGTGAAAATGGAAACATTCGAAGGCGGATGGCGTCGTTTGATGCTCCATTGATCTGAAAGGTATCACATATTTCTAGGAAATTAGTAATATGTAGATGGGGATCCTCGTCCGCAAGCCCATGGAAGGTTGCGGAGTTTTGAAGCATTTGTATCAAATGTGGCCGAAGTTCGAAGTTGTTGGTTTCGACATTAGGTGCATTGATAGCGGCGCCGAGATTACCACGGTGGGTCGTAGGTAATCCATGAGGGTACGTTGGTCCGCCATTGGAAGTGGGTCCCCCGAAACTTTCTCTTGGTTTTTAGCTTTTAGTCTTCTTCTTAGAAAGCGTTCGGGTTCGTCTAGGGGTTCTTTTATGTCTCTACTAGAACTGGAGCTCATACACTACGTGGAAAATTCAGATGTGGCGCCTGGGTTACAAGTCCTGCAATAAAGACAAAGAAGAACGTTGGTCAGAAGCTTCACCACGGCCCCGTGCTCAGGTGAACACGGCCCGTGGTCGGAGATACAGTGATTGTTTTCCGGATCCCTGTTACTGGGGAGTTTGACATGGCCCCGTGTTGCACCGACACGGCCCCGTGCTCAACTCTCTGTAACTCGGAAAATAAAAACTGCCAGTAAAAATGCTGGGCACGGCCCGTGTCCGACCAGGCACGGCCCGTGTCCGACCAGGCACGGCCCGTGCTAAGCTCTGCAGAAACTGAAAAATTAAGAAAATCCTAAAAAAAAACAGAAAAATTAGAAAAAACGATTAGGCCGTTGATTCCTAACTTTCTTAAAATCCTTGTGTCCCCGGCAACGGTGCCAAGAACTTGATGCGCGTGTGGTGTTATAGATTTATATATATATATATATATATTTAGCCCTTTTTACACGTTAGTCAAGTTTTAAATTTATAAAACACGATATTTTACTAACACCAAACACACATATGGGCAAGTGCACCCATCGTGAGCGTAGTATAGTGTTGGCAAGATACCGAGGTCGTCCAAGGACACATGAGCTTTTAATACCGGTTTATCCTCAACGTCGAATCCAATCAAAAGTTTAGAAAAATGTTTTAAACTAGAAAATAAAAACTAAAAATGCTGAAAATAAAAATAAAAGTAAAAACATATAGACAAGATGAATCACTTGGATCCGACTCGTGTTTAGTGTAACCTTTGATTATTTTCGCACTTTTACACTTTTTAAGAGATTATCTTAGTTATTGTAGTAGGCCCCTCTTTTGAAGGTGACGTTACCCTCAACCCAGTAGTTTGAGTCAGCAAGGATACAATCCTAAAGGGTTGGATTATTGAAAGATAATTAATTAAGTTATTAATGCATAATGTGGTAGGCCCCTCTTTTGAAGGTGACGTTACCCTCGGCTAAGTAGTCTGAGTCAGCAGGGATACGGTCCTAAATAGCCGGGTTAAAGTTTTAATAGTATCTTACATATGAGGGGATCAAAGAGTTTGGACCCCCGCCATCCAATACCGGTGGGTATTGAAGGAGGTCCTACTAAATTTGACCCAGGTCCTTGCAGGATCTATACACTGAACAAGGCAAGACTCTTACCAAACCATTCCCTTAACCCCCGACCAGGTAGCCAACATATCTCCATATAGACCGTGGAGATATGAATGGTGAAAATCTTTTATTTTATATAGACAGTAAAATAATGGCAAGACACCACGGACAAATGATAAGGAAGAATCACCTTCAACATAAGAAACTAGTTATTAAAGTCATTAATACATAACCAAATAAAAAGTGCGAAAAGATTAAAAATAAAAAGTATTACACTAGACACTTGTCTTCACCAAGTGATGTAAGAGACTTAGGCAAACATGGCCTTTGATTGTCAAGAACTCTTACGATCAATCTTGGATCCCGAGACTACTCACACACTCTATGATGGATGATGGATGATGGTGTTGTGATGGTGGTGGTGGGTAGGTGAAGTGTGAGAGAGGTGGTTTGCCAAGGGATGGTTTACAAATGAGCCAAGCACCCCTATTTATAGCCTGAACAGAAGCTTGGGCACGGCCCCGTGTTCGGTGGGCACGCCCCCGTGGTGGGTGATAGAAGCTTCTACAACTTTGTCTTTTCTGCAGACACTTGGGCACGCCCCCGTGCTCACTGAGCACGGGGCGTGTTCAGCCTTCTGTCTTCTTGTTTTTGCTTGGGAAGATGCTGTCGGGGGGTCGGGCATGCCACGTTTATTCCTTTTCTTGTATTTATGTTAGATTTAGCTGCCTTTTTGCTTCTTTTGTTCATTTGAGCTCATTTAATCCTGAAAATACAAAAGGAAGACAAAAACATACTTTTTCCAACATTAGTACTAAAAAAGGGTTAGTTTTATGCCACATTTGATGTAATTTATATGTTGCATTTTGCACACATCAGTATGATGGCTTTGAAGTTTTCGTTGTAGCATTTTGAAAACAGAGAAGTATCTCTACCCTTCAGGTCGATCGATCGAACGTTCGTTCGATCGGATAGCGATCCGATTGGCATGACACTTAGTGAGAACAAGTTCACAGCAGGATGGTCACTCGATCGGATAGCAATCCGATCGGATGGCAATCCGTTAGAACTGATGGTCTTTGAAAATTATCAAATTGATTAAGTGTTGAAGTCCAAGTGCAATCCGATCGGATTGTCGTTCGATCGGATGGCAATCTGATCGGACGGCAACCCATCCCGACGATCTGATCGTTTTGAACTTGCTGATTTCTATAAGTTTTGCGGTTTGCTTAAGACGGTATAACAACGCACTAAACAACGGAACCTCATCAAGTCCCAAGTCATCCGATCGAACAGGAATCACCCTGATCCGACCAGTCAACTATTCTCTGACGGTTTGTTCATGTTCAACCCGAAGTCGGTTGTCTCGTTGATAGGAATCAGATCTAAGACCGACACTTCACTAGAGAACGAGTAGAAGGCCTGAACTAGCTTCGATTCTATCAGTTTTGAGTGCATTGAGTGTAAAAGAGTTGAAAGAAAGTTAGAAACCATCTTTCAATCCTTTTAACCTTGAAAATGTTTAGATCTAGATGAAAATAATGTTGAATCATGTAGATCTGAGTTGTTCTTGGTGGAATAATGTCAAAACTTGAAGTTCATAAGAACTCTATGATAACATCATCCTAAAACACCTCAAATCCGTTGATTTCACGGTTAAAAGTTTTGATTCAAAGGTGAAAGTGATGAAGAAATGCGTGTAGATCATAGAAGTACAAGATTTGAGTTGAAAATTACAAGACTCGCGAGAAATCGAGAGAAAGAAGGGCTTGAGCGTGCTGGTCGAGTGAGAGAGAGCTATCACATCACAAGTGATGTGACAGGGGGTATTTATAGGTTGCCAAAAAGGGAAAGTGGAGTGCAAGTGTCGGATAGCTCACCGATCGGATGACACTTCGATCGGATGGCAATCCGATCGGATGGCCATCCGATCGAATGGTCATTCGACCGAGTGGTTCCGACGGGTTGCGTTTCAACGTTTCATTTCGCGTGTCGAGCGTTGCGATGCGTTTCGAGTGAGCGATGCGATAGTATTACCCATTAGTTACACAAATAACCTAACTACTATATTTAACATAAAATCTTTATAAATAACTTGCGTTTATCGTTTGCGATTAGATTGCATTGCGATAGAATTGTGATTGCGTTTGCGATTAAGTACCTCAACATAAACATAACATGCATAAGTAACACATAATAGCACACACACGTAAAACAATATCCAGAACACATAACTCGAGTTGCGAATGCGATAGCGATGCGGTTAGCGATAAGTCGATTAGCGATTAAACATGCGATTAAACCTCGATTATTAATAGATACTCCACATAATACAACTAAAGTAAACAAATAATAGAATCTGATTACAAGTCGAGAAGCACAATTTAGTAGTTAAGCAAGGAGTGACATATCACAATTAGCAATATTTTCTCCCTTTGACTTTGACTTTGACTTGTACTTTGACTTTCCAAAAAGCGGGTTGTTACAGCCTCCCCTAATTTAGGAAATTTCGTCCCGAAATTTAAGAAGTAGGCGTAACAAACAGTTGCGGGTACTTCGCCTTCATGTCACTTTCGAGTTCCCAGGTGAACTCGGCGCCGCGTTTGCCTTCCTAGCGAACCTTCACATTGGGAATGCGTGAGCGTCTGAGCACCTTGGTTTCTCGTCCCATGATCTCGACAGGCTTCTTGATGTGCTAAAAGTGGTTTAACTAAATTAAACCCTAAACTAGACTCTCTAAGTTTTAAATTTATAAAACTAAGACTCTCTAAACCTAAACCACACGACCGGCAAGTGTACCGATCGATGCAGTATAGCCTAAGGAAGTCCGAGTATCGAACCCAAGAGACTCTACTAAATTACGCTAACGACTCTATCTAGACTTAGACTGACACGGACTTTAACTAATTGTTTATTTGATGTGGGGGGGGGGGGGGGGTTTCTAAATATCCTAAAAATATAATTAAAATTATACTAACTAAACGAACTGGACGCGAACTCGAACGAGGACTTAACTCAAGATGATGAAGGCTACCTAGGCTAGACTCCTGTTTAACTTGGATTGGATTTCTATTCGTAATTGACGTGGTATGGAACCGGGATCTTATGATACTAATCCTATTAAGATACCAACTAAGCCCCTCAAACCCTCTCAAGGTGATTCTTGTGGCACTACCTAGGCTGTTAATCCTACCGGTTATTAGATTTCCTCACAGTCCTCTAATGTCTTGAAAGTGCCCTAATATGACAATCTACCTTACAGCGCGAAAGTCTAAGGCAACTACGGATTTTAATTTGGTTTAATAGACAAGAGAATGGTTAAGGAACTAAGACCGATAATCCTAGCTATTTACCAAACCAAGACCTATTAATAATCTCGAGCCTCACAGCGACAAGAATTAGTAGAGCACTTGATTTTACAAGATTACCGAATATGGTTTCTAAGGTTTGATGGCCAATTAACCCTAAAGAATTAAAGGTTTATTATGTGATATAGAAACTCACCAAAACCTAAAACCCTAGCCCGACTCTATTATGTGATAAAGACCGTCACCAAGAATCGAACGAAGCAATAATCAATAATCAAACAATCACAAGCACGCATACACACCAAATCAAAGATTCCAAAGCCTTTTACAATTCAAGATAATCCATAACCAATATCATAAACGAATAAAAATCCAATCTTTGTTAAACATTCATCATAACCTAGGTAGTACGAAAAGTCTAGCCGATAACCATCGTGTTAAATAACATAACAATCATAGCTAATTCAGAATTCATCATCAAATAACAAGAAACAAACGAAAACGAATGATTACGAAAGTATAGAACCCGAATTCTTCGATCACGTATGCTCCCGAGCTTCAACGATGATTCCTATTGCTTCCAACCTTCAAACCTTCTTCAAGAACCTCAATTTGCGACTTCTGCTGTGTTTGTCCCCTCTGATGCCGACTTGATGTCCAGCCGTCTCCAATTTCACGTCTGATGTGATGTTGTATTAATGTGCCCTTTTTTCTCTTTTTATTGTGCGATGATGTATATATAATTGCCGTATACCCACAAATAACCGCCTTCAATAATGTTATTGTTTAATAAATTGGCAGGCCCCAAATATTTTCGTGTGCCCCCCTATGCTTCTGCCGTGATGATGTTGCTTATGTCCCCAAGATTCTTGCGTGTTGTCCAATCTATATATTTATGGGGTATATCTCCTTCAATAATAATAATTCGTGATTTTTTTCTCCTCATGTCAGATGTAGATTTCTAATATATATGGATCAGTAGGGTTTAGAATATTATAATAATATTTCAATAACTGTTTTCATGGCCCATAAGCCAATAATCACGTCCAAGGGGATGTATATGGGATCCAAAAAGTGAATTCTATGGAATAATTATTATTAGACTTCATTACGTCAAGACCCTAAATTCCCGATTTGCTGATTATGCTGGGCTTCAAGCCTACCACGGCCCAGTCAAACCCCATAATATGGCACCACTATTTTTCTCATTTGAATAATATTATTCATATAGCACATCTTGTAACATAGAGATAGCGGGCTCGGCCCACTAGAGAAAAATAGTCAATTTTACTTTGGTCTCTGGCATCCTATTCTGCTTAACTGGCTGGTTATTTCTTTATTACTATTTTTCGCTCCATTTGCACCAGGACCTGGCTCAACACAAAATAAAATAATATAATACTAAAACTAAATAAAAACTATACAATAATTATACAATTTACACGGGACAAATATGTGTATTTTACCCCACATCAAATATCCCCACACTTAACATTTTTTCGTCCCCGAAAAAGAATTATGCAAACGGAATCATAGTCGGAATAGTCGTTCGGGACAAAAGCTTAAGTTATTTTATTAGAACCAAAACTCGTGTTAGCCGCGATTGCAAGTATATTGATCCACTTAAACCCAACCCGGTTCCAAGCCCTTATCATGCAATTTAGTTCAAGTGCGGTCAATCTACCTAGGGTCTCACGCTAAGAATTGCAAGTCCACCTAATCCCCCCTCAAGCTTATAGGACAAAAGGAACAACCACTGGGTTATTTCCTAACCGTTTTATACCAAGATCAAGAGAGTTTAAAATCAAATCTATTCTTATTTTTTTTTTCATCATTTTTTTTTCCTTTTCATCACTTTTTCATTTTTTTTTTCGAGCGTAGACGTTGCTTTCCCTAACCAAGAGGCAATCCGGCTGTAGAGTCGCTATCCCCAACTCGGACTACTTAGGCTTCGGTACTTTTTATTATTTTGCAAGGTCGATTTCACACACCCTAGCGGTAATCCGGCTGTAGAGTCGCTATCCCCAACCCAGACTACATAGAAATGGCTACTTTCATTCAGTTTCTAGCTCTTTTTTTTTTCTTTTTTTTCATTTTTTCCTTTTTTCCTTTTTCCACGGGATATGACAAAAAAACTCTAACGATCTTAGCTTATAACGGCATCCCTTATACTATTTTTGGCGGTTTCAATTTCTCCACTCTCCCTAGATGAGAACCCACTAGTAAACCGACAATTAGGTATATTTTAGATCAAAGGAACCTAGAACCGAATCGAGCCTACCCGCACATCCCAAACTAGACACAAGCTCAATTAAATTATCTCATATTATTATTATTTGATCCCGAACAAAAATTCAACTTTTCTATCATTTTCCGTTTTTATTTTTGCAAACTTCTTGTTTCAAAAGACATTTTCTAATTTTTTCAATTTTCTTTGGATTTTTGAAATTTTTTTAATTTTTTTGTATTTTTCGACTTTTTATGACTCGACTAACTATACTAACGACACTAAACGATAGTTTCCCATCCCCACACTTAAACTCTACATTGCCCTCAATGTAGGATGGAAACCGACTCAAAAAAACTAAAAAATAAATAAGAAATAAAAGACAAAGGGCAAATCAGAAAGGACTTAGCTGGTTATTAACAACGCGTATGCTTCAAATCTCTCGTCCAATCCAGCTCGATCGTATAGCATTTCGGTCGCGATCGGCTTTGACTCTGACTGACATGCCTGATAAATGCCTTGAAATTTGAAAAGCAGCTCCAAAATCACCCGAATGGAGATTGAGTACGGGTGGTACATATTTAAACCTGCATAAACAAAAACAAGCAAACACCAAAGCAATACCGACTCGACACAAACGACTGACTCAATACTACTAAATTAGACTCATAGTACAAAATAAAATACTCGAAATACAAACTCTACAAGTGGGTCACAACTGTTCACACACTCATGGAGGATCATACAAGCGCAGCTCACCTCCATACCAACTCTTACGGGCTGTAGCACTACCATTCCTAACATTGCCTGCATCTCTCCTATCCCCATATCTCTCACACTCTCTCAACTCGTCATCGGGCGGTTTGAATCTAGATGTTTCATATCGAAACCTATCCCCACACTGAGCCTTGCTCAGTATCTCTATCTTAGATTCTAACCTCATCAATCTCTCTTCCAACTCCTCGACTCTCCTATCAGGTGGATCCCCACACTTGGGTTTTATCACATTCTCTAAACGTGGCTCACTCACCACCTTTTTCTCATCACTCTCAACCCTCTCATTCTCCCCTACTGACGCTATCGCCTCAACTCTCTCACTCGGCCCTCTCGCATTATTCACCTTGAAAACTACCGATTCGTCGCCCGCTCTAAGTGTGATTGTGCCTAAGAAGACATCTATAAGCGCTTTAGCAGTGTTCAAGAACGGGCGCCCTAAAATCAACGGTACGTTTTCATCGGCCTCCATATCTAACACTACAAAATCTGCCGGGAAGACAAACTTGTCCACCTTCACTAACAAATTCTCTATGATCCCCCTAGGATACTTAACTGTCTTATCGGCTAACGAGAGGGTCATACGAGTTGGCTTCAAATCACCAAGGCCTAGTTTTTTGTAAAATGAATATGGCATCAAATTAATACTAGCACCAAGGTCTGCCAACGCGTGGTTTTTAACATCACCACCAAACAAACAAGGGATCGTGAATATGCCCGGATCGGTGAGTTTCTCAGGAAGTTTAGTCAGGATCACTGCAGAACAATCTCCATTCAATGGAGTACTAGAACACTCGCCTACCCTATGCTTACGCTTGAGAAAATCCTTAAAGAACTTGGCGTATTTGGGCATGGATCTCAGGGCGTCTATGAACGGAAGATTGACTTTTAATTGGGTGAACATTTCAAGAAATTTCTCGTATTCCCTAGCGTATTGCTGCTGCTTAAAACGGCCGGGAAACGGAAGACGAGAGGGATCAAATACGGGGGGGGGGCCTAAACCTAGCTGGTTGCTTCTCTACTCTCCTCTCAACCTGAGGCTCCTCGGTATGTGCGGTACTTGCTGGGCCTAGCCTATATTGCACCTTACCTGGGGCCTCCATCTCTATCTCCTCATCTACCTCATAATCACTCCCTAACTCAGCATTCTCTCTCACGACCTCTTCTAGACTCATCCCACTGCGAGTAGTGATTGCTTTCACAGAATGGTTGTTTGGGTGCGTGGTACCTGAAAACTGACCAGAAGAGGATTCTCTCAACTGCCTAGCTATATCCCCTACTGTTCTCTTAAGATCTAAAAGAGTAGACTCTTGATTTTTAAGCTGAAGATCGTGAATCTTATTAATTTGATCTTGAGTTTGAACAAATTCAGTTAGGGATTTCTGGGTCGCCTGATTCTGCGTCATCATCTGCGCGTTTTGTGTCATCGTCTGAGCGAACATCTCCTCCATCCTACTCAAAGTCCCTTCGAAAACCTTGCCACTACCTTGGCTCTCCTGACTCGACCCTCCGTTAGCAAACTGCCCACTCGAACCTGACCCACTACTCGTATATAAACCAGGTCCCCTACTTTGATACTGACCAGATGGGAAACCAGGGGGATTGCCTGAAGGGCGATACCCACTACTACTACCACTACCCTACCAGCTGGAGTTAAAAATATTATTATTATTAAATGGACCCCTAGACTGACCTGCTATGAACTCAACCTGCTTCAACGTAAGTGTGGGACACTCTATCGTATCGTGACCTCCCCTACAGACCTCACACCTATCAACTTTTTTCTTTATCTCTAGCAAATCTCGTTTCATACCCTCTAAAACAGCCACTACCGATGAATCCAAGCTAACTTGGTTTACTCCTCGACCGGCCGAAGAAGTAGTCACAGGAATGGAAGTCCTGCTGGCAGTGCTGTAATCCATATCCGAATGGGCAAAACTCTGAAACAAATCGTTACACTCAACTACTGTCTTTTTACCCATAAGCTGACCTCCTCCTGAAGTATCGAAACGAGCTCTAATCTCAGGAGTAAGACCATTGTAGAATTTTTCAACTAACGCCCAATCAGACAAACCATGCTGAGAACAACGGGAGATCAAGGTCTGAAAACGCTCCCACGCCAGGTGGTACGGCTCATCAGGCTCCATGCGGAAGGAGTGAATCTGGTCACGAAGGCGGGATGCCTTGGCTGGCGGAAAGTACTTGGCTAAGAAAGCATCGCGAAGACCTGCCCAAGTAGTGAAAGTGCCTGCTGGCTGAGAATCAAACCATACGGCTGCGCGACCTGCGAGGGTGAATGGAAAGACCTGAAGGTATCGAGCATCGAGATTAACACCCTCAATGGAGAAGGTGCTGCAAAGGCGAGTGATGCGATTGATGTGAGCGGGTGCATCCTCGTCGTCACGACCATGGAACTGGAATGAATTGGTGATGGCTGTCATGATATAGGAAGGAATCTGCCAAGACCTATCATTTGCGATGTTCGGAAGGGTGATGGGTGAAGTAGCGCCGGTGAAGCCAGTGGTTGCCTGCTCGTAGACGGTGCGGTTCGCCATTGCGGGTGGTGGAGAATTGGGTGGAGATGAAGAAGAAGAACTATCCTCTGATGAAGAAAGCGAGAAGGAAGACTTGATCGTAAACGGCTCGGGCGGAGGTCCCTGCGAACGCGTATGGGGCATCCACTACAAAACCGAATACAAGTACTACGACTCTAACAACTGACTCGACAAACTAAACGAAATAACTAGACTCCTACGACTCAAACTAACGAACAAATAGCACGTAATATGTCAATTAAGTCCAAACAAAGTAATCAACGCAATTGCCAAAGAGTCCCCGGCAGCGGCGCCAAAAACTTGATGTGCTAAAAGTGGTTTAACTAAATTAACTAAATTAAACCCTAAACTAGACTCTCTAAGTTTTAAATTTATAAAACTAAGACTCTCTAAACCTAAACCACACGACCGGCAAGTGTACCGATCGATGCAGTATAGCCTAAGGAAGTCCGAGTATCGAACCCAAGAGACTCTACTAAATTACGCTAACGACTCTATCTAGACTTAGACTGACACGGACTTTAACTAATTGTTTATTTGATGTGGGGGGGGGGGGGGGGGTTTCTAAATATCCTAAAAATATAATTAAAATTATACTAACTAAACGAACTGGACGCGAACTCGAACGAGGACTTAACTCAAGATGATGAAGGCTACCTAGGCTAGACTCCTGTTTAACTTGGATTGGATTTCTATTCGTAATTGACGTGGTATGGAACCGGGATCTTATGATACTAATCCTATTAAGATACCAACTAAGCCCCTCAAACCCTCTCAAGGTGATTCTTGTGGCACTACCTAGGCTGTTAATCCTACCGGTTATTAGATTTCCTCACAGTCCTCTAATGTCTTGAAAGTGCCCTAATATGACAATCTACCTTACAGCGCGAAAGTCTAAGGCAACTACGGATTTTAATTTGGTTTAATAGACAAGAGAATGGTTAAGGAACTAAGACCGATAATCCTAGCTATTTACCAAACCAAGACCTATTAATAATATCGAGCCTCACAGCGACAAGAATTAGTAGAGCACTTGATTTTACAAGATTACCGAATATGGTTTCTAAGGTTTGATGGCCAATTAACCCTAAAGAATTAAAGGTTTATTATGTGATATAGAAACTCACCAAAACCTAAAACCCTAGCCCGACTCTATTATGTGATAAAGACCGTCACCAAGAATCGAACGAAGCAATAATCAATAATCAAACAATCACAAGCACGCATACACACCAAATCAAAGATTCCAAAGCCTTTTACAATTCAAGATAATCCATAACCAATATCATAAACGAATAAAAATCCAATCTTTGTTAAACATTCATCATAACCTAGGTAGTACGAAAAGTCTAGCCGATAACCATCGTGTTAAATAACATAACAATCATAGCTAATTCAGAATTCATCATCAAATAACAAGAAACAAACGAAAACGAATGATTACGAAAGTATAGAACCCGAATTCTTCGATCACGTATGCTCCCGAGCTTCAACGATGATTCCTATTGCTTCCAACCTTCAAACCTTCTTCAAGAACCTCAATTTGCGACTTCTGCTGTGTTTGTCCCCTCTGATGCCGACTTGATGTCCAGCCGTCTCCAATTTCACGTCTGATGTGATGTTGTATTAATGTGCCCTTTTTTCTCTTTTTATTGTGCGATGATGTATATATAATTGCCGTATACCCACAAATAACCGCCTTCAATAATGTTATTGTTTAATAAATTGGCAGGCCCCAAATATTTTCGTGTGCCCCCCTATGCTTCTGCCGTGATGATGTTGCTTATGTCCCCAAGATTCTTGCGTGTTGTCCAATCTATATATTTATGGGGTATATCTCCTTCAATAATAATAATTCGTGATTTTTTTCTCCTCATGTCAGATGTAGATTTCTAATATATATGGATCAGTAGGGTTTAGAATATTATAATAATATTTCAATAACTGTTTTCATGGCCCATAAGCCAATAATCACGTCCAAGGGGATGTATATGGGATCCAAAAAGTGAATTCTATGGAATAATTATTATTAGACTTCATTACGTCAAGACCCTAAATTCCCGATTTGCTGATTATGCTGGGCTTCAAGCCTACCACGGCCCAGTCAAACCCCATAATATGGCACCACTATTTTTCTCATTTGAATAATATTATTCATATAGCACATCTTGTAACATAGAGATAGCGGGCTCGGCCCACTAGAGAAAAATAGTCAATTTTACTTTGGTCTCTGGCATCCTATTCTGCTTAACTGGCTGGTTATTTCTTTATTACTATTTTTCGCTCCATTTGCACCAGGACCTGGCTCAACACAAAATAAAATAATATAATACTAAAACTAAATAAAAACTATACAATAATTATACAATTTACACGGGACAAATATGTGTATTTTACCCCACATCACTTCTCCACGAAGTGTAATGTTTCGTCCACTTGTAAATCTTCGAGAATGACATGTATATACTCTCCCATTTCCACATCGGGATCTCGGGTTGTACGAATAAGTGGAGTGCAAGTGTCGGATAGCTCACCGATCGGATGACACTTCGATCGGATGGCAATCCGATCGGATGGCCATCCGATCGAATGGTCATTCGATCGAGTGGCTCCGATGGGTTGCGTTTCGACGTTTCGTTTCGCGTGTCGAGCGTTGGGATGCGTTTCGAGTGAGCGATGCGATAGTATTACCCATTAGTTACACAAATAACCTAACTACTATATCTAACATACAATCTTTATAAATAACTTGCGTTTATCGTTTGCTATTAGATTGCGTTGCGATAGAATTGCGATTGCGTTTGCGCTTAAGTACCTCAACATAAACATAACATGCACAAGTAACACATAAAAGCACACACACGTAAAACATATCCAGAACACATAACTCGAGTTGCGAATGTGATAGCGATGCGGTTAGCGATAAGTCGATTAGCGATTAAACATTCGATTAAACCTCGATTATTAATAAATACTCCACATGATACAACTAAAGTAAACAAATAATAGAATCCAATTACAAGTCGAGAAGCACAATTCAGTAGTTAAGTAAGGAGTGACAGATCGCAATTAACAATCTTTTCTCCCTTTGACTTTGACTTTGACTTGTACTTTGACTTTCCAAAAAGCGGGTTGTTACAAAAAGGCATTTGGTGAAAAAGAGCTTGAGAAGGAGTTTGAAAAAGGAGGTAAAATGACTAGAAAGGGAACCGCCAACAAGTGTGGTAAATGTGGAAACCTGGGTCACAATGTCAGCAGCTGCAAAGGATAAGGGGGTGAACAATCTGCTGCTTCACAAGAATCACACACTGCCACTCAAGGTGCCCCAATTGACAATCTTTATGATTGATGGAAGTTTTTTATGGTTTGTAATATCTGTAGTTGTATGGATGTTTGTCGAGTTTGTTAAAGACAATGTTTGTTTTCATTTCTGCACTTATGACTATGTTTGTAACTTTATTATGTTGTCAGGAAAATGTTTGGTTGTTTTCATATGGCTGCATTTCAGAAAATTCACATTTGTGTCCAAACATAATTTCGACATAAAGTAATTCGATTACATTGCAAGCTTTAGTACAAATTCCCTAATTTAGTGGTCCAAAATACAACATACAACAAATCTAGATGCTGCTTTCTACCCTATTTCCAGTGACAATCATCCAAACAAGACCAATCCGAATCAGAACAATGCTCCCCTTTATATGGATTGTGGTACCAATCATCATCTTCATCCCAATAAGTGTAATCCCATGCATGTTCCAGCACTTCAGGGTCATAATCTTTTGTCGGATCTTCGAATGTCTTTTCATTCTCTGTTTGTTGCTCCAAGTAAGGTCTGAGTATATCAGAGTCTTGATCCTCAAAGTATACATAACTGTCTGGTTCTTCAGCTGTAACGACATCTTCATCCTTATCAATCTCTTTCTCATTCTCAGCAATAGCTACAACATTACATTCAAGCTACCAAAACAAAGAAACAGTAAGAACTTGAAAAAGACCATTGCAATAATTGGAAAACTCAGTTACAAGTGGGGTGAAAATACACATACTAATCCAATTTCTCTACGTTTAACTACTTAAGCAAATAAACTAGCACAATCAAGACCCAAGTAATCCCTAAGTACATCTTCCATTTGAACACATCGTCATTCTTGTACTGAGCCAACTGGTCTTTGCACTTAGCCAACTCATCCTTATCTTTGATGCTTTGAATTAAAGCAGACATTACCTCTTGACAAATTGGACATCCCTATTCTTCACCAACATCAACCCCTCTCTGAGGAATCCACATCCTCCAATCTATAATCGGACATCATTATCAACACCACAACTCAGTAATAATCAGACAACTACTTTCAATATGCATAAAACAGAATTCACTTACACATCGAAGATACCATCTTCCAGGATTAGCTTTCGTTTATGACTGTTTGTAAACAGTTTGCCCACCACACGGACATATAATGTCTGAGGGTTGGGTTTTCACCATTGTTTCCTTCGATCGAAGCACAGTGGAAGAAGAGCTAGACATTTTGACCAACAAGGAATTAAAGAGCGATTGAAGATTTGGGGGAGCGATTGAAGAATTGAGGGTAACAGCGATTAAAGAGATTTGGGGGTAACAACGATTGAAGAAGCAAGTAAGGAGACTAGGTTTTTATTTGAGGAGGAAAAAGATGGAAAGGGTAAAATGGACATTTTAACAAAGACAAGGTCATAATAACGTTGGATGGACGGAGGGGGTAATCTTGCAACAGAACAACAAAGTTTGGGGATCAGATAGCAATATTTTCCAGAGAGGGGGTCAGAGTGTAAATTGGCTTAAACCCGAGGGGTAAAATCAGTTTACTCTATTAATTTAATGTGTTGATTACAACACTTCTTTACACTCTGCAACAAAACACAACCCTAGACCTCAAACACCACAAGAAAGCTTCATCAATGGCGGACGATACAGCATCAATGAGCATATACAGAGCTTCGAGAACGATCAAGAAAAAACACAGCTCCTTGTTCAATTCTCTACTCTCCATTCACGAGGACTCGATCTTCGTTTCCGAGATAGCTCAGCTATGGCCTCAACTGCCGCTTGTTGCTAACCTGCGCTGTGGTCTATGGTACGCGAACAAGTTTCATTCCAATTGTTACTTCAAATCGACTGATGGACATACGAACAATCTCTCCTTTAATACTTCTCGTCTCAATCTTCATGTTGCCACTCTTGCAGGTTATTATTATTATTATTATTATTATTATTTTTAATTTGTGTTTGTTAATGATGCAAAATGATGTTTGTGTGTTTAATTGTAGTGGTGTTAGTTAGTGTAGAGATTGTTTGCTGATAAGAAGTTAACAAGGCTAGGTTGAATTTGACATCAGATGTAGCTTATTTGAATCTGTTAATTTAATAGTGATTTGTATATATATATATTTTTTTGAGTTGTTAATCAATAAAGTTAAATCTCGTTATGTAGGGTGTAAACGAGCCAAGCTGCTCATTAGCGATTCTGGTAGGTTATTTTCCAAATTTTTTTTGGTGTTTGTATCTGTAAGTGTAGTAGTTTTAAACGAACCGAACAAACACGAACAAGACCTTGTTCATGTTCGTTTGTTAAGAAATATATGTGTTTACGAACTGTTCATGAACACCTACCGAACGAGATTTTGTGTTCGTGTTCGTTTGTTAAGGAAATGAACTTGTTCGTGTTCGTTTGTGTTTGTTTGTTAATTTTAGGCAAGGAACAAAAACGAACGTTGATGAACACAAATGGAAACAAACAAGCGTTCGTTAACAAAATATATAATACACTGACAATTATCAAATATTTAATTTCGGAATTTTGAAGTATCTAAATAAAATATAAAAACTAAAAACACTAATGAACCATCGAACACAAACAAACACGTTACCAAACGTTCACAAACATAAATGAACGAACGCGACCTTTGTTCATGTTTGTTCATTTAACTACGCGAACATAATTTTTTGTTCTTGTTCGTTTGTTTAATAAACGAATGAACACAAACGAACTTCCTGCCGAACGGTTCACGAACTGTTCACCGAACGTTTGGTTCGTTTGCAGCCCTAAGTTTTAGTGTAGAAATTGTTTGGTGATAAGAAGTTAATAAGGCCGTGTTAAATTTGAAATCAAATGTGGTTTATTGAATGTGTCAATGTTTTTTGATTTGCTAGTCAATAAAGTTAAATCTTGTTAGGTAGAGGTGTAAACGAGCCAAGCTGCTTTTTAGCGACTTTGGCAGGTTAATTTAAAAAAAATCGTCATGAATGATGCTTTGGAATCAGATCTGATGTGAATTTTCTGCGAAATGATAGGACAGAGGGGAGGGTGTATGATAGTTGATTCTACTCGAAAAGGGAAGAGGTTTCCCGATAGTATGTCAAAAACCATACCGATTTGGACTTGCGTGTTAAATCGTGCAATTTCGAATTATAGAAACAAAATGAATGGGATCAACAAGCCAACGGAAGGAGTAAGTAGTTGTTTTCTTTAGTTCTATCCATAGTTATCAAAGGCGGGAAGCGCACTCAAGGCGCTAAGGCTCCGCCTAGGGCCTAGGCGAAAGGTGCAAATAAAGCGTGGGCCTGAGAAAATAAAAGTGCACTTAAATAAAAAATAAAATATATTATGTAATGGAAAATAAAAAATAAAATATGTTATGTAAAATATATCAGTTTTCCTGTAATATGAGGGTTCAACATCATTTGAGAAGCCCTTTTCTGTATTCTGTGACTACAGAATTCAGAATTAAATCAGAGAACAAAAAATTAGAACTTAGAGAACTAATTTAGATTTAATTAGTTAGACATATATACTGGAAAATGCAGAACTAAATCAGAGAACAAAAAATGCTGTTAATGTATTTAGGAAAAGGGTAACTATATACACTGCAGTGCAAAAAAAAAAAAGGATAAAAGTAGCTAGCCATGTATTTAGGATATGCAGGTTCTGTGAGTAGTAATGAACAGCATATCCGAATTCAACATTTAGTGATATAATTAGTAGCCAATAGTCCTATATATACTGCAGATAATGAGGAATTTACAAATTAAAAAAAAGGATTGTTATCATTTATCACGCATGGAATTAGGCTGCGCTCTAAATAACTAGGAAGTAGGAGCGCATTCAACGCGCTTCGCCCAGAAAAATCGCTTAGGCGCCAAAATCGACCGCTTTTGATAACTATGGTTCTATCATGATCATAGTTGTTACTAGCGAATAGCGGACGATAGCGACAAGCAACCTATACCCTACGTAGCGATTGCGATGAAATAGTGGGCGCTATTTTAGGTTTAGCGATACACTAGAAGAAAATTTTGGAAATATTTTATATGTATTTATATCCAAATACGACATTTCTAACTTTCTATACGTATATTTAACAAAAAACCCAAAATCCAACTACTGTATACGTATATTTTATTGCTATGTTATTAAAACTTAAAAAAACCCTGAAATCCCGCTATTTAGTTGTTTCAATCTTGTATGAGTTAGTTTAACTTCTTTCAAACATACCATAAAAATATAGTACACGAATAGTTGTTGTGGCTAACCAAAATTTTGGATTTGGTCCCTAGCTTTTCAAAATTACATGGATGGTCCTTGTGGTTTCACTTTGTAACGCATTTAGTCCCCAACCAACAAATCTAAAGGTTCTAGCATGTCCAAGTTAGGGACTAAATGCGTTACAAAGTGCAAACCACAGGGACTATCCTCATACTTTTGGCAAAAGTTGGGGGACTAGATACGTTACAAAGTGCAAACCACTGGGACCATCCATATACTTTTTGCAAAAGTTGGGGACTAAATGCGTTACAAAGAGCAAACCAACGAGACAGTCCGTGTACATTTGGAAAGTTAGGGACCAAATCCAAAATCTTGGTAAACCACTGGGACCAACCGTGTACTTAACTCTAAAACCAAAAAGAAAAACTAAAAAAAAAAACCCTGAAATCCCCTATTTAGTTGTTTCTATCTTGTATGAGTTAGTTTAACTTCTTTCAAACATAGAATATATATCGTTATGTAATTTACATGATTGTAGGTTAATTGTTCTACCCCAAATCCCGATACTACCATACAAGAATCCCCTAAATGGGACACATCTTTACATCTTCCTCTTTGGGTACCCGATACTGAAAAAACAAGAATAGAGTCAAATTTAAACAAATGGGTCGATACTTTCGAAACAAGTGGAGTTGATATCGCTTCTATTTCATCTCTATTAAAGAAACCTCTACGACCACTTTGGATTTCACAAAAAACCGTCATATGGTTGAACGAAGTTCCCGATCACAACTCTTGGGATTTCACACCCATAATCCTTATTTCCGCATCTGCGTCAAATGGTATATACCGACAAAAGAAGAGCTCCGAATTTAGTTGGAATTACATCGCGGGAGCAGGCGACGATGAAGAAAGTTGGGCACGCGGTTTAACACCTCCTTTGTTTTGGAATAATGTTTATGATTTGATTAATTCAGGGCCGGATGTGTGTAACCAAATGGTAGCTAATATTGTTGAAAGAGATAGGGTGTTTCGTGCTCAACGGGGGCAGAACGCGCCGCAGTTTTCTGTTAAACTGACAAAAGTAGAAAGCACCTGGTCAGCTCAGTTTCGAGACCAACCGTTAGACAATATTATGGAGATTGGAATTAATGGAGATTTATTAGATGATGGCAATGGAATATATTGGTTGGGTTTGACGGACCTTGCGGTTTGTTCAACTGGATATGGTTAGTGTTCTGTAAACATTAGAGATCTAGGGTGAATAACATGTTTTGGAGTAAAGTACACGGATGGTCCCTATGGTTTACCAAAACTTTGGATTTGGTCCCTAGCTTTTCAAAAGTAAACGGATGGTCCCTGTGGTTTTCACTTTGTAACGCATTTAGTCCCCAACTTTTTCCAAAAGTGTGTGGATGGTCCCTGTGGTTTGCACTTTGTAACACATTTAGCACTAACTTGGACCTACTGAAACCGTTAGATGTGTTAGCAAGGGACTAAATGCGTTACAAAGTGCAAACCACAAGGACCATCTATGTGCTTTTGAAAAGTTAGGGACCAAATCCAAAATTTTGGTAAACCACAGGGACTAACCGTGTACTTTAGTCTATGTTTTGCATTAAAATTTTAGACAGTGTTGAGATTATGGCTATCTTGACCCATTTTTTTATTAATGGATTGTGTTTTTCTCAAACGGGTCAAATCAAAAGTATTAGCTTAAGGGAATTGCTATAATACTGTTTTGAGTAAAGTACACGGTTGGTCGCTGTTGTTGACCAAAATTTTAGATTTGGTTCCTAGCTTTCCAAAAGTACAGGGATGGTCCCTGTGGTTTGCACTTTGTAACGCATTTAGTCCCTAACTTGGACCTGTTGAAACCTTTAGCTTTGTTAGTTGGGAACTAAATGAGTTACAAAGTGCAAACCACAAGGACCATCCGTGTACTTTTGAAAAGCTAGGGACCAAATCCAAAATTTTGGTTAACCACGGGGACTATTTGTGTACTTTACACTACTGTTTTTGTCTTCATAAAATGTATGTGTGAGTCTATGTTGTCAAAGACGCAAGTCGCAGGCGAGGCGCATCGGCCTCGCCCGGAGCCTAGGTGCAAAAAAAGCGTGGGCTTTTTTTAAGAAAAGCGCACATAGAGAAAAAAAATATAAAAAATATGTTATGCTTTGAAAATAAGTAAGATTCCACATATAAAATTAAAAAAAAAACTATTATATATGTCATTTAATATCATGTAGCTAATAGTTAGTAGCAAAAGTTTAGGACTTATATGTTGTAAGTTTTGGGTGTGAGAATAAAAGTCTCAAAAGGTGGTAAATACTTTGTCCCACATTGGTGTGGGAACAAAGTGAGTGGTTGTTTATAAGGTAAAGCCTTTACTACTCCATTGTAGCTTTATGACATGTTTTACCACAAGTCCTGCCCGCGCGCAGGGGGGTTGCAAAAATGAGTTTCTGAGCTTGAATTTGGTTGAACTCGTGCGTGCCCGCACCTGCGGACACGAATGCAGCTCCGAAAACCCGGGCCCGCGTGAGCCAGTTTTTGCACGCACTCGGTTTCTTTTTTTAATGTTTTAATGGTCATTTGTTCTGTTTTACCTTTTCCCTGCGCCTCAGCAACGTTTTTTGCGCCTAGGCGCGCGCTTTTTGCGCCTCAGAACCGTTTTTTCAAAAAAAGCCCATTTTTGCGCCTAGGCTACCACCAGGCGCTGTAGGTGCGCCTCGCTGCGCCCGGGCGCCTAGGCGCGCGCTTTTTGCGCTTTTGACAACATAGGTGTGAGTGTGTATAAAGAAATTGACAGATGCTTGCTTGCGGGTCAACTTGACGCGTATGAAAATCTACTCGTTTAACCCGGACCTGTTTTGACCTGTCGATTTGCAGAGAAAGAATTGACTTTATAGTTTATATATTTGTTTTACTCGAATATTCTTAACAAAAAAAATTGAAGGTTGTTCTTTTCTTCCCACTTGGCTATTAAAACTTCAAAATCACCTCATTTTTGCAGATTTTAAATCATCAGATGTTGATAGCATACTGAACTGTGACCAAAATCAGATTCATTGTACCCTCAAGGATTCTGAAGCTTATTTGCACCTACCTATAATGGTTCGTCGTGTAACTATTTATCAATTTACTTAATTTTGTTCTATTCCCATTTTTTAATCTTGCTTTATGACCTCTTTACCTATACAGAACTCAAAATTTGATAGATTTTCTCTGCAAAGAAATCTACCTTCTGCACTGAATTTTGCGAAACTGCATCTGAAAATGGGAAAGAGACTTGTAGTCTGCTGCAACAGTGGTAAGCGTTACCACAATGTCTTCTTCATGGAGCATTTACTTCAAAAACCTGCTGCTTGTTACTTTATATATATGTATATTTATTTATGGAAGGGTTAAAATGTGAACTAACTTGAGTTGTGAGAACTTGAGAACTTTTTGAAATAAAGGTTTATTGAAAATAAAATTTTAACGATTTTTTTTTATGAAACTTTTAAAACAAATTGTATGTGGCTTATTACGTCGGTGTAAAACAAATTTACACTGTCGTAACGTTCTGACGTCAGCAGCCATTTACACCAGTGTAAATCAAACTTACATGTCGAATAATTGCCTGCTCGTCAAATTTTTTTAACAGATGTCTTAGTTAGATGTTAATCTACGTTTGTGCAAAATTTGTTGAAAAACTCACACAAGAAGGAGTTCTCGCGGTTCTCGCAACTTGGAGGAGTTATCATAGGAAATGAATCCTATATATGTGTGTGTGTATGTGTGCGCGCTTTCGGTTTTGTCCCATTTTAGTCATTGTAATTTCTATTGTACCTTTCATTCATTAAAAACCGGTTTTTGCTCTGTGCGGGGTCATTATGTGGACTTGCTTTAAAAGTTTGTTCCATATGGATCACCTTTAAAATGCCCTATAATGACCAGAACGGGCAAAAAGTCATTTTTGGTGACTCAAATGTACAAAAAAGAGTACGACAACTTAAAGTGGGACAAAAAGGAAAGTACGATTCTTGGGATAATGTTTTCAAGCTGAATAATAACGTTTTTTATTCAATTTACAGGGGAAGACATCAGTGTTTGTGTTTGCTTGGCAATACTGATTTCATTATTTAATGCCGAAGGTATGTGTACTCCTTTATCGTTAAACATGCATACTCATATACTCATATGATATTAAAGAACGTTATTTTCTGATAAGCGACTAACAAAACTATCAATAGTTTCAGTCTCTTTCTTTGATGTTCTAGGTGATAGGTTAAAGTTCCCGCAAGTATCATCTCATTTTTTTATGGTTTAACTAATAACCAGGACTTTCGCGTATTCTTCATGACAGTTTTCCCTTGGCCAATTATGGTTATTTTCATAAGACGATAGTTGAACTATAACACTCATATTTAGGTGCTAAAGTTTGTGTTGAAGTTACTATAGTATGTTTAAGTTGACTAACTACCAATTTGTCGGTTTTAGAACATTTGGATCCAGTAACATTATCAACCCCATGTCAGGTTTGGGTCTAATGTTTAGCTGAACAGGTGGGGTTTGGGTCGATCTAACGGGTTCACAGGTTGACTTTTTAACCCCGTTCGTTTTTTTATAAATATTCACACAAATGTGTTTTTTATGTCATACTTATGCTAAACGGGTGTTTCATGCTAAAGTTTAAAAGATAAAAGAGAAATGATTATCGGCTTTTATAATTCAAACATAATTATTTTATATACGCATGTATTTTTTGTTGTATATTCTTAGTCTTAATGCAATAAGATAAAATAAATTCTCGGGTTGTGTTCTGGCACGACTTTCTGGCTCATGTCGGGTTAGACCTGGTAGCTCGCAAAGACGACCCATTTAACACTCATAGCTACATTTCCATTTTATTGTATATTAATTTCTTTTTATTCCTATTGTTATCATCCCAAAGCTAGAAAATTATTCACAAAAGTACTTTAAGACTTTGTCCTTATCCAGTTTTAAATATATAATTTTTTAAATGTTTTGATGTTCATGATAAATGTATAATCTTGATGATTAATTAAGTTTATTATTTTTACAGGGACGTACGATGACGGGAAATTCTTCAAGGAGACAAGCATAACAAAGCTAGATATGCGACAACGACTAATATTCCTATGCAAATATGTCGTTAACGCGCGGCCATCAAGAGGTAATCTAAAGCAAGTCTATAATTTCCTTGCGACCGTGACCAGCATGAGCGATACAGATGTTAGAGGGGGTTGTCCTTTATAGCTGGCATAAGAGTTTTTTATAGGGTTATAAAAGAACACTGTTTAGGTAAGGTTCATATATTTTTTTGAACGACGGAGATCCATAATAAAATGAGTTCGGGTAAAAAAACAGGCCCTTTTTATGAAGTATGAATTCGGGTAAAAATATACCTTTAACAACATATCCCATTATTCAAAGCAATCGATGTGCCCCTGTGACATGGCCATTAACTAGTGAAATCTGCTACAATGAGGTTAGTTAGGAGTGTTAATAAACCGTTCAAACTGACCAAATTATGCATCTCGATTCTCGATTCAAGTAGCCGGTTTGAGATTCATATGGTTCGGTTTGATGGTTTAATGGTCCAGCTTTGACCAGAAGCTCGGAACTTGAAATCGTGTAATCTTGTCATATAAAAGTATATCTGGTTTAATGGTCCAGCTTTGTGGTTTTAATGGGTATGCATATATGTATTACTTTCATGTACAATTAAAAGTTTTAATATCATATAATGATTTTGAAGGTAAAAAAATAGCGGTTTAAGCTGTCAAGCAAGCTGCTAAAATTGACCGATCCAGATCGCTAACACCCCCATGTTGCATCGTTTTTCAAATAAAAAGGTTTTGTAGGTTAAACTAGCTTGGCGTAATACAAAGCGTATTTTTTAAATTGCTTATTGTTCCTACCATTAGGTGACATGTCCAACCAGTCTATCTTGCCACTCGTTCTCAAGCGTGCTTTGTTCATTTAGCCAACCGTCATGGTATTAAGTAGGGATGGCAATCGACTTGAACCTAGGGGTGCAAATGAGCCGAGCCGGCTCGCGAGCTACTCGAGATCGGCTCGAGAAAAAGCTCGAAACGAGCCGAGCTTTATCGAGCCCGAGCCGAGCTTGAGCCTCAAAACAAAGCTCGTTTGTTTATCGAGCCCGAGCTCGAGCCTTGCATGTGAAGCTCGTTAGGCTTGTCGAGCCTTATCGAGCTTTAGTGTAAACGAGCCGAGTCGAGCCGAGCTTATTTAAACTTGTTTACAAGCCGACCTCGAACCTAAAAATAAGCTTATTTAGTAAACGAGCCCGAGCCCGAGCTTCACTTATCGAGCTCACGAGCCTAAAAAGTCTATTATTTATATTATTTTTATTTAATATACAAATTAATAGATAATAAACGAGCCGAGCCCGAGCCGAGCTCGAGCTTGAGAAAATACAAACGAACCGAGCTCGAGCCTTGAAAACAAAGCTCGAATCGAGCTCGAGCTCGAGCCCGAGCTCACATAAAGTTAATCGAGCTCGAGTCGAGCCTGGTCAAGCTCGGGCTCGGCTCGGCTCGTTTGCACCAACGGCCATTCTGAAATAGGAACATCGTCAGATGTTTTGATACAAGACAGCTATGAGATTATTTAAAAAAAACTTTGCTGGCATCAGACGGGAATGAGATTAGGTGATTACTTGATCTGGAATCTAAACGAATAATTTTTAACAAACAAACAATTATCTTGATATTTAATGGGTATGACAAAGAAGTTATCAATGCCCATCTCATTGCCATCCTACAAAACAAGCGTGATATGTAGGGGTGCACAAACTAATTAATTTTAATAACCGGTTCGGTTAATTTGACTTTTTTTTGACTTAAACCGGTTAATGCTTTAACCGGTTATTTTGCCTTTTTTTTTTTTGTGAAATTTCGGTTTTTTTTTTCCGGTTAACCGGTCTATCGGTTAAAAACCGGTTAATAACTTGTTCCTATACTAAATACTTATAACCGGTTACTAACCTACGGTTAAAAATAACCACTAACCGGTTGTTCCTAAATGGTTATTAACCAGTTACGGTTTCGGTTAATAACTGGTTACAGTTAATTAACTGGTTGTTTTGTGCACCCCTAGACTGATATGTGATTGCTTTTTTGTAGGTTTTATAGGCCATAGGGTTCGGTTAATGTTTGATGCGATCTGGGTCTGGCCCATAATACAGCTAAATGGATTGTGATATGACCCATTAGTTCATTGATTTTTTTCTAACCCACGACCCAATTAACCCAAATAGTTGGATCAAGAACACTGAGTTATGTGTAGCCCAAATAGGTTGATAGATCACTTATTAATATTTTGATCAGTTTGGGCCATGTAAATGGATAGTGGATAAGACCCGATCCATTAACAGGCTTGTTTTGTTTGGCACTAGAGGACTATCGTGTCACCCGTAAATTTTTGAAACTAGAAACCGAAACCCTTTAAAGACGCTTGTGAGTTAATGTGAAGGTTTGTGTAAATCAGGTGGGGTCGCGATGAACCGTTAACAACGGGTCCTTAGTTTGTGAGCCTGGTTTGTAAACACAAATAATAATAGTAAGGGGTGTTTAAATTTTGCTTATTAGAGGTTAACATACAATATTTCTTAACGTACGAGCGTACGATATGAAACTACGCAAGTTATAAAACTCAAAACACTAATCACGTATGTTGAAAAAACATAATCACGAATGGTTATGATTTCCAACATGCGTGATTATTGTTTTTTAACATGCGTGATTATGGTTTTTCAACATGCGTGATCAAGGTTGTTTTGAGATTAATAACGTGCGTAATTTCATATCGTACGCTCATACGTTAAGAAACTTTGTATTTTACAGTTTCACATTAAAAGTGTTCATCTACTTGTTATTTCAAATATTATTATAAAATTAGTTATCTCATAGTTTGTGACCAGAGTAAACTTTTATGGCTTAATGATTTCTACTAAAAACCGGACTTGTGATGTATCATACATGTTTGCATGTAGTCATGGGCGTAGGATAATAGGGGCGGGAGGGGACGGCCGACCTCCCGAACTTTTCGTTCAGTAGTGGGGAGTATGTAGTTTTCGTATAGAATTTTTTGGGTATAAACGTTTTTTACCCCCTGGTTTTATAGAAATATTTTGTTATATACGTTTTTGACCCCCGGGTCGGAAATCTCAAGTTTCGCCACTGACATAAATTTTCGAAGTGAATGTAATTTTGAAATTACTTTTTTTAAAAACAGCCTTTTCTCTAAAAACAACTTGTTCGCTATACATATGAAGTATTTGTAGAAAACGCATCATCATCTCGTCGTAAGCCTCTTTTTTAAATAAAAAAAATCACAATTATGAACCCCTTTAAGGTTAATTATGAAACTATAATCAACTAGAAATAATATAAAATTTGGGAATGTATTCATGTATATGCTTTTCAATCCTTTTATATTTAAAAAGGAATTAGCTTCAATACTTTTTTTATTTATTATATTAATCTTAAAACAAACAAATAATTTTGATGATTATAAATATATATGCAGTGTTTGTGAATTTCCAATTAAAAAAAACAACTTTTAATAATTAAAATAAGTGAAATAATATACTGATATATTAAAAGCAACAGAATATTATAAATATACTTTGCGACCAGCGGATCTGCTCGTCTTTGGTTGGGCTACGGGGAAACATGCTTGTGTGGACCTCACGGGTTTTCCTCTCTGGTTGGTTTAAGGGAAAACGGATTTGTAGCTGAACAAGCAGCTAGAAAGACAGAATCGAAGAAAGTTGATAAGCACGCTAAAGCTTGTGTAGAGAATCAACATCTTTTTGTCCCTTTTGCCTTTGACACATTTGACTCCCTAACGCCAGAAGCTATTCAATTCCTGACCAGGGTCCAACGGGTCATCCATAACAATTGCTCAGCCTTAGGGGGACGGGGTTTTGTCTTTGGTAGATTAGGGTTTGCAATTCAGAAAGTGGTAGCGACGCAGCTTGTTGCCCGTCTACCTTTTGTTTTGATGCAACTTGTCAAGTATGAATGAAGTAAACTTTATGTCTATGTTAAAATAAAATATTATATTGTTTAAACAAATAAAAAAGAAAAGAAAACCGTTATATATATATATATATATATATAGGGTTGAGTTCATTTCAGAACTCTACATAACTACAAAACTTTCAGAACTCCTAATAAACAATCATTTTATATATAAATTTTTGTATTTAGGATCTTTTTATCATCTATTATATGTATTTCTTTGATTACATATATGTTAAAAGTAATTTACATATGTTTAATTGCCAAAATTATATATATGTGTCATAACTAATTACATATATGTAAAAAAAATAGTTTACATATGTGTAATTATAAAATTACATATAAAAAATGATAAAATTACTCTTAACATGTATGTAATCGTAAAAATACACATAATAAATGATAAAATTATCCTAAATATAAAAATATATAAATAAAAAGATTGTTTATTAGGAGTTCTGCGAGTTCTGTAAATATTTATGGTTCTGAAATGATCCTGACCCTATATATATATATATATATATATATATAGGCTAATTATAAGGAGAAAACCCACTCCAGTTGACTAAACCCAAGAAACCCAATTGTGTGGACAGGAAGTAGCCACGTGTTTTTTGTAAGAGATTGGCTTGAGGGCATATTGGGAAATTTGCACTAGACAAGACAATAAATGCAGCACTTGACATTTGATAGAAACATTGACACACACTTCTCTCTCTCTCTTTCGACACACACTTCTATCTCTCTTTCTCTCTCTCTCTCTGGATAACCATTTCTAGATCTAAGATCTTCATAATCAACCACCAATATTCTTCTTCTCATCAAAATCATTCATAATCAACCACCAAAACTATAGATCTACAAGTGTAACAACCTAGTGATGGTGTAGTTCAAAATTCTTCTTCTTATCATTTCCAGTTCTTAAAGTGATCTGAATCCAAAAGATGATCCAGTTCAAAAGATCATCATCCAGATGCTCCAGGTCTAGAAGATCATCATCCAGATGTTCAATGTTTGAACATGATATTCCAAATCTAGAAGATCATCTTCCAGATCCGGTTGAAGATGATCGATGTTGAAGATGATGTGATGGCGGTTCGATGTTGAAGATGACCCAAAAGATGTTCGATGTTTAAACATGATGTTCCAGATCTAGAAGATCCTCCAGGTCCATAAGTATGTTTGTTTTTGTTTTTGTTTTTTTTTTTTTTTCAGATTTGCATTTTTTTTTGCATTTTGTAGTTCTTCATTTTTTTTTGTATTTTGTAGATCTGCAACTTTTTCCTGGATATATTGTTGTTTTTTTTTGTTTTCTGTTCAAGAAGATGAATGTTTTTAATTTCTTGATTTATCAATTTTTTGTGTAAAATTTGTTCAAGAAAAAATGCATGTTACATTTTTCCGTGTCACAGAAAAGCAATGTACGTTTACATAAAATAAAGTGCAGTGTTACACTTTTTTAGATTATTGTAAAAATAAAGTGTGTTGTTACATGCAACTTTTTTCTGGATATGTTTTTTTTTGTTCAAGAAGATGAATGTTTTTAATTTCTTGATTTATCAATTTTTTGTGTAAAATTTGTTCAAGAAAAAATGCATGTTACATTTTTCCGTGTCACATAAATAATGTACGTTTACATAAAATAAAGTGAATTGTTACACTTTTTTAGATTATTGTAAAAATAAAGTGTATTGTTACATGCAACTTTTTTCTGGATATTTTGTTTTTTTTTTTGTTCAAGAAGATGAATGTTTTTAATTTCTTGATTTATCAATTTTTTGTGTAAATTTTGTTCAAGAAAAAATGCATATTACATTTTTCCGTGTCACATAAATAATGTACGTTTACATAAAATAAAGTGCATTGTTACACTTTCTTAGATTATTGTAAAAATAAGTGTGTTGTTACAATTTTTTATGTTACAAAATGATAATCAGTTTCAGAGTTAAAAAGTCATACATGTGTAACATGTTTTAATGTTTTGATTAATCTTCCATTTTTGTCTTTTTTTTACAGTTCAGTGGATGTCCGTTTATAAGGTGGGTCGACCAACCCATGTGCCCCCGATTTGCTATGATTATTCCGGGACTATTGAGAACTATTAACACGCTACAAGTTAAGGTTATAGCTCGTGAAGATGAAATTAGAAAGAAGAAAACCATTACTTGATTTATCATTTTCGTTGTTGTAGCTTCCACAATGTTTGTTTGTACTCCTGGATTGATTTCAAAGTTTTTATATTTAATGTGTAACTTTCCTTTGGCCCATCTTCCTTCATGTTTTACAAAGTACATAGGACCTGCAAATTATGTAACACAATGCAACATCATTCGTAGTATTTAATTCAAAAGTGTAAGATAGAAACATAAAAAATGAAATAAAAACAATCTAAAAATCATCAGAGAGAGAGAAAACATAAAATAATGAAAGAAAAGTACATTGAGTTTCTAGAAAATTAATGGGTGACAGAACTTTATTACTTTACTGCAGTTTCTTTGTTCCAATATTACCCTTCATTACATGAAATACATTAAAAAATTGAGACAAAGTACAGAAAAGCAATTGATGGGGCAAGAGTGAATCCTAGCCATCCATCAAGTATGATCAATGGTGGTTATTGGGTTTCTAGGGTTTAGTCAACTCAACCGGGTTTTCGATTTATCCTTGCCCTATATATATATATTATCGACACGAAGACAGAATAATTCAATGAAACAAGTATTTGGTCGTCCTAGCATTGAAACATGATTTGAAACGTGGCAAAGAATGAAAACTGAAAAGACTTGAGAGTCAGTTAGGTTGTGTTTTGTTATATTATTTAATATTTAATTAAATTTAATTTTTTTTACGCCCAACGAATCAATCCCAAGTCCTCTTAGGATACCACTGGACAAACGGGATACTCCAAGAGTAACCCGAGTCATCCACCACCAGTTCGGTATGTCTTCTTTCAAAACCATAATTAGTGGTTCGGCCTGAATTCTTATCAAAACCGACAATTACCAGACCATGAACAACCTTTATAAAAAATAAGCGTGAATTATTATTAACTTAAAAAACAAACTTCTCAAAACAAGATATTTTGATTCTTCGTAATTTAGGAATGAGAATATCACTATAACACTTCAAGATGAGATTGTTGTCAGATCACTAAAGATTCAGGCGTAAGTAATCGGACTATACATAGCATGTGACGACGGATAGGGTAAACGATGCAGCCCGAGTTCGGTTTGGGCTGACAAGTCTAGTCGGTGGTGCAGGTTAGGGCGGTTGCGCTCAAGGTGGGTTGTTGGGTCTGGGCGGTGGCCCCATTTGGTCGACGTTAGGGCACGGGTGGTGGGGGGCATGAGTGATAGACTCCAATTCGTTTGCCAACCAAACACATCAAGAATGGAATTGAGATTCCAATTCCAGCAATTTCTGAATCCTATTGGAATGTTTAAATTCTAAATCCACTTCCTTCAAATGTTAATTCATATACAAATTCCAATTTCAAAACATTTCGAGGTACAAACACACCCTAAGAGATCGGCCAAGAATTTTTTCAAAATGATTTATAAAATGATATAATACAAAATCTAATTTCTATACAAATTCTAATTCCAAAACATTTCATTAACCAAACATAACCTAACAAGAATCTTTTCAAAATGATTTATAAGAGGATATATTATTAAATCGCGGAATTTGATGGTTATTGAGAAAACTTGATTAGGACTCAACTACTCAGTTAACGTACGTCATGAAAAAAATTAGAGTTGTGAGTTTGACCCTTATTGATCTTAGATTCATTTTTTTGTTGGTTGTGTAATAATTTAAATAAAACTAGGATTTCCTCGTTGCGTGTTGCGGCGGGGAATCCGCGTACGAACTAAATGATAAAGACCGATATGAAGATGCAAAATATAAATGCATAAAAAACTAAAATTGAAATATGTAATAGATGAAATAAAAAATGGTGACATGGTACCTATGACGTGGTGTTGCGACCCGAACAAACGAACGAAAAAAATGGTGGTGGTTACGTGGTGTTGAGCCATTTCAAAAAAAAAAATTATATCACTTAATGATAGTTGTAAAACGAAAATAAAACTATAAAACTATAAAACTATTAAGTTAAAGACGTAATTTATTATAATGTACAAGGCCAATTTGAAACTTAAAAAAAAAGGAAAAAGAAAGAAAGAAAAAATATAGCCGCTAAAAGTGTAAGAACCAAACCTTGGTGGTTAAAATATAAAACAAAACAAAAGAAATCTTGTGAGATGGTTTAAAAAAAACTAACAAAAATTGAGGGGACAAAAGTATTAGAACCAAAACATTGGTGGTCAATACATAAACAAAAAAACAAAAAGAAATTTTGTTAGAGAATTACAAATGTCATTCAAAATTGTGTAAATTACGTAAATGTCTGAAAGAAGAAAAGCTAATATCGAAGTGTAGGTAACATTCTTATAATTAAAGAAAAATAGAGGGGACACTGGGTGGGTACTGTAGCAACATGATACTCTGTATTGTTAGTATAGTATAGTATATAGTATACTATAATATAATATAATAATAGTTAAAAATCGGATTAAGCTATAAATATTCAAAAAGTAAAAAAAATTAGAAAATATAACACAAATTTTTTTAACATGTTTGATACATAGAAAAAAAAATTAGGTATATAGTTATAGTTATTTATATTTTGTATTTGATTTATAAAAATAAAAGAAAATATGCCTGATGCGGGGCTGACGGGGGAATGTCTTTGACATAAACCCGGTGACCACTGGTCCAGTACATAGAAAGTCACCTTCCAAAAAAAAAAAAAAAAATCATGTGCTTAAAGTAAAAATAAAAAAAACTTTTTATGATTCAAATGAAAAGAAAATAAATTTACTGTAGTTAGCATGATATAATATGAAATGATATCATAAAGTACAATACAATACAATAAAATACAATACAACACAATACAATACAATTTAATATAGTATAGTATAGTATAGTATAGTATAGTATAGTATAGTATAATATAAAAAATCGGGTTAAGCCATTAATCATATGGCCTATGAGATATATAATTCAAAGGGTATATTGACTGTAAATGTTATAAAAATCTATTAAGTTTAGTCGTGTACGTAGTGGTCTTGCAAACCATGTTATATTGTTTGTTTGGGTCCAATTTTCCAACATATAATTATGAGGAATTAGAAACCATTTTGGCTTTGTAATTTATGATAGTATACGTGGCAAAAACATGGAATAAATATGCATTATTAGGAGGTTGGACATTTTAAAAGATTTGCTTTAAGTATGTAATTAATTAATAATGAGTTGTTTTTGGGCTACTTTTATATAATTGACCATAAGATATTTGAAAATGTATATTATCAAAAGTTAATCTTGGCCTGCTTTCGAGACACGTTAGTGTAACAATAATGACACTTGACCCGTTGCTAGGCCCCACTTTATATTGAAACTTTCCAACCATAAATTTCTTTTAAAGTGATTTTTTGAAGAATATATATATTCAATAAGTTTTTATGATTACTTTAGATTAGTGTGTTTGAGTTTATCTATTGAAGGTTTAGATTCGAATCCATCGTTTAGAGCATGTGTATTGGGGCTTAAACTTTAAACCCTTTTTTTGAGCATTATTCGACATGTGACTCCTAGTCAGTAAAGGAGTTTGAAGTTAAAAATGAGTGTAATGGTATAATGTCTCTTACAATGATTAGATATTGTAATTGAATTAAATAAAAAATAAAAAAACCATCAAAAACATTCCATTGGCCATTCTCTCTTCGATCATGCGTTTTCAAGCCTACACCTAAGCCAAATTTGACGAAAAAACACCCTAGGGGCATTATGGACGAAAAAAAGCACAATTAAAGCCCCACTACGGATGGTCTTACTTTTATTAAAATCCATAAAACGATTGCAAACTAATGCATCGAAATAGAAGGTAAATAGATAACAAGTTGTGTCACTATCACTTCTTGAATAACCTCTACTATTTTCTTAACCTTTCAGATATGTTTAGCGAATGTTATGTATTAGTTAGAAACGGAGTCGTGTGAGTTTTTTATAACAAATTTACAGTAGTTATTAATAAAAAAAATCATATATATCATTTATGATTTTTAACAAATTTATTATATGTTCGTATGATATTGATATTGACATATTGTCTACAAAACTTTCTATTTCTATAAGGGACTAAGGGTGTTCGGGGCGTTCGCGGGGAGGGGAGCGGTGACCCCTTTAACCGCATGGGGCACACCGCCGCTATCGACTTTTACCGCATGAGGGGACTTGACTTGATGGACTCGTCACTGCATGGAAAGAATGGAATGTTTAGCATTTTCGACCTTTGGGAAATGGAGAAACGGCTATAATGCCGTTGTATACTATAAAAAAAATCAATTTCCTTTATAAAAATCATCTTCTTGCACTCCATTTTTTCACCCCATTCTCACAACACATTCAATTAATCAACAATACTATGGATAGGCAAAACAAGAGCGATGGCAAAAAAAAAGTTTCGGGTTCCGGTTCCGGTTCAAAGGCAAGGGGACGCGGCTCGCAAACTAGACGAGGCGGGTCGAGTGTGTACCAACCTAACTATCAACCACAATTTGTTCAACAACCGAGTTTTTACACCACCCAACCGCAACCGAAGTATCCACCACAATTTTTTTCTTTATCACAAGGTCCCACGATGGTTGCACCGGGTGTGTACGATTATCCTCTTGAAGCCCAAAACACGTTTGACCAGTTTGCTCCACGATTTAATACACCGACTCAATCTCCTAGAGAAAATGTTGAACATGTGCTTCCAATATACGATGATGAGGAAGATGAAGAATATGTAGTCGAGACTCAAGACTTAGACAAAGATGATGTAGATGAAGAATATGAAGCCGAAGAAGTAGGCGAAGATGAACCGAAAGTAAAGGGTGGTAAGGCGGATTTGCAAAGATGGACCAAGAAACAAGAAGAGGCGTTAGCGATGGCGTACTTGCATTGTACTTTAAACAAGAAAAAAAGAAATCAACAAAAAGCGGATGGTTTTTGGAAAAAAGTTTTCGAACATTACAATCAAACCGTTGGAGGAAGCACACGTAACGTCCATCAAGTCCGACCAAAGTGGAAATCTTTGCAGCAGAAGTTGAACTTATTCAACGGATATTGGCATCAAGCGGTATAATTTATAATTTTTTACATATATATTTTGTTATTTTTAATATAAATATAATTTATATTTTTATGATATTCCAGATATAAATTTAGACCCCTCTCCAAGAATGCAAAAAAAGAAACATAAAACACCCGCAACATCGGGCGAAAGGTCGGTTGGTATGGCCGACAAACTCGAAGAATACAAATATATGAAACAAGAATTGGTGGACATTAAAAAGAAACGCGAGGAAAAATTAATGGAGTTGGTGAATGAACATCGAGAGACGTTGAGATCGATTAGGTTTGATAAAGATCTCGAGACGTTTAATAGGCCGCACGATAATGTTCCACCGGAGACATTGGAAATCACACTAGCACGAAAACGGGAGATCGTCAAAAAATATAACTGGCCATGTAGTTTCTAAAATTATGTTTTTAAGTAGGTTTAATTTTATTTAATGTTTATTTTTTATTTAATGTAATGGTTTTTTAGTAAGTTTTTTAATTTGATGTAATTTTATTTTGGTAAAATTATTTTGTTTCATTTATTAATTAATTAAAAAAGAAAAAAAATAGTTTCCCTTATGAGGGGTGCACCCCATACGTTTTTTGCTAAGAAGAGCGTTAGAGAGGAGAAATGATATGAAAGCGTACGGTTGGGTTAAAAAATAATTCCCCTCCCCTCATTAGGGGCACCCCCTTCACCCTAATCATACGGACATACACAAATTAACATATTTATATTTTTATAACTATTTTAATGGAAAAGCAAGGTTAACTTTAACTAGGTCGAATGGCTTCAAAACCCGCCTATATTCTTTTGTTCCTCATTTTTATGAATGTTCCTTTTCTATTCGAAAAAAATAAATTATTCGAGATAATTTTATTAGGTTTTTTAGTGTGTAACTGTGTATGATACATTTTCTTACTTAACAATATAAATATAATTATTCCTGTTGTGACATGTGCATTTTTCTATTAGACTCTCACTTATGCAAACAATAACAATCAAAGTGATTATATCATTGAAATGAGGCCCTAACCACCAAAGGCACTTATTAGTGTCATCTTGATGTGTTACATTTTGAGAGTATGTATGACGATTTTTTTCTTACGACTGATGAAACGTCATGTGCATTGTTTCTAATAGACTCGTAATTATATAAGACATCAACAATTAGTAACGATATTAGTGAAACGAGGCCCTAACCACTAACGACACTTACCTATGTCATAGGAAAAATTATCCATCCAAGAAATGTTCGAACTTCAAACCGAAGCCTTTCATTGACCATAATCCTTGTCCTTTTAGTCCATGATATCTCAAGTGAGCACAAGTCACGAATTATTGAATTACAATTAGTACTCTATTTTGGTTATGCAATCCCCACTCTTTACCGATACAAACTAATATGATTAATCTCATTAGTTCCTCGAAGTGTGGTCACACATTTAGTTACCCGCTCATGCATCAGCATTTAAGTATGTCAAGACCAATGTTACCAATAGGGTGGTGGTCCATTGGCAAAGGCAATGCTTTTAAACACCTTGGGAGGAGGAGGTCTTGGGTTCGAGTCCCACAGACGACAGGAGTAAATAAATTTGCCGTTCAAAACAAAAAAAAAAAAATCAAGACCAATGTTGTTCATGATGAGGACCATAAGTACCTCATGTTTAAAGAATTAAGTGATTTCAACCTACTTATTGTCAAATATTTGTTCGCAAAACACATTTAGGGCATGTTTGACTAAGCTTTTTGAAACAATTTATTGACTTATTGGCTTTTTGAAAAGTCATAAGCTCCAAAATGATGTTTGGCAACCAGGTTGTATGTGAGAGGAAAAGTGAATTTTCCAAAAAGTCACTCCATACTGGCTTTTTCAAAAAGCCAATAAGTCAATAAGTTGTTTTAAAAAATCTTAGCCAAGCATGCCTTAAGTAAAGTTGGTTATATATCCATGTCGGATATGAATATCTCTCACAATAACCATAAATCATTATGACTCATGTGACACTGCTTAGTGGCAGGCACAAAAATTATTTTCTAGGAGTGCGAACGAGGACTGAACCAAATTTTTAAGGGATGCGATCAAGAATTTTGCATATAAAATACATTTTTTTTTTGGGAGGGGAGGGGGGTCACCCAAGAAAGGATAATCATCATTAAGAAGGGACAGCTAGACCATACCAACTTTGAACCATAACATAAGTTATTTGGCAGAAATATAAATATGTCTATAATTAAAACATAATGTGTGTTGTGTATTGCTACCGCTCACTAATGAAAGGGTGATTATGAGCTTATGCAACTTTATCCAATGTGTGCAAATACACCATGATAAACATAGTATCATATTTAAAGAAATATTTCTCGGTACACTTTATATAATGTTATGAAGTTATATAATACAAAAATATTTGATGTCAAATGGGGTTGTGACACTAGCTCATCATCTTGAATTTGAAATTAACCTTTTTATTAAATATTATTCTTTAATTGATAGAAGAACAATTAAATTTTAAAAGATAAAACCGTACTCTAAAAAGTTGATTCTATTACGATATATTTTATAGTTGTATAATAAACCTCACCCTATCTAGTTTATACCTAATAAATAAATAACTGGTTGCATCACATGTCACAATTCTATAAACACAAGATTTTTTTCTCACTATTTTATAATTTATAAATCTTCATTGCTAACTATTTAATATTTCGTTTATTCAACTCGTATAATACACGAGTTTCTAAGGGTAGTCCCCTCTCTTACGCACGACCAATCAGCACGCGCCACGTCAACTCCCCTCTTAACTCCCCTCACACCCTCAATTTGATGGTGGCACTCCTCTCTTAGGGGACTTGTTTTTTTATTAAAAAAAAAGGAAAATAATTGATTGGTTGAAAATGAGGGTGGCCCACCATCTCCTCTCTCCTTCATGCGTTGAATACTCCTCGACCCCCTCCCCGAATTCACTCACCGCAGGGATGGCGGCGGTGTTCCCGCTGGGGGAATTGGGGCACCGAAGCCACTCCCCGCTGGTGCCCCGTATACCCTAACCTAATAGTTAAATAAAGCAAATCAAATGTTTTAATTTTTCCTTGGTGATCACAAAATAAATTGTTTTTTTTTCTTTCAATTTTAGCTTTGCAAAATTGTTCTAAAAAGTCGTTTATCATATATGCATATCGATGTGAACTTGAAGCTTAGAGTTGCTACCACATATATGATGATATAAATCTTTCATGTGGTTAAGATAAGTATGATCGAGGACCATTTCGGCTCAATAATAAGTCAAACTTGTATTGAGTTTGATATATACCTAAGCTTTTGGATAGTGACAAAAAAACCTTAATAATCATTTCATACGAGGTCAAAGCAATATGAAGCCAAATACTAGAGTTATCTGCCACTTAGGTTATAGTCTATTAGTCAAGAGAAATTATCTCTTGTGTGGAGACCAAAGTTCAATCCTCAGGAGATGTAAGTATTTAAGGAGAAAAATTAACCGTTCAAAAAAAAAAAAAAAAAAATACTAGAGTTATCTAACAAATATATTAAATTCTAATGTCATCATCATCATCATCATCATACTCAGTAAATCCCACCAATAGCAAAGCAAAGGTAGGGTCTGAGGAGGGTAAGATGTAGACAGCCTTACCTCTACCCCCGTAGGAATAGAGAGGCTGCTTCCAGTGAGACCCCCGGCTCGATAGTAGTTTTGCATCAAGCCTTGGACATAAGGCACATAACACTCAGCAATCGGGACAAAGACCGATTAGTGCATGTACCCTTTTGTCTTTCAGCTATCAACGCCACCACATGATGCATGATTAACCGTCCTCAGCTTTTAACGTTATTTTTACAAAATTAGTAAAATAACGTTAAAATTAGTGCACTTTCACTTTTGCCCCCCGATGGCCCACACATATATACATTATATGCGCATACCGCAATGATTTAGCTTAACACATATATCTAACAAATTAGATTAAATTCTACTATGATTTAGCTTAACACATATAATGACATCTTTGTATCACATCACTCAAATCTTCACTTTATGTAAGCGTGGCAATCATTAGCCGTTAATCAATAACTACGTTGATTATCTAGGTTCAATTTTGCTTGCTTTAGTTATACAATAGATAACTTGGGTTGCCTCAAATCAAACCAAGCGTTAGAATGTGTCACTTTTAAAGTACTAACATAAAAATGGTTCCAAACCGAAGGCAACACCCATGAGTGTTGTTTGTTGGGACATCTACCTGTCGTTGCCTCCACCACCTAACCATGGCCATAACCCCTACCATCACCACCACCAACACAATAACCATCGTCACTAGCACGACACCCTAATAACCGTCGCGGCCTCCACCCACGCAACCACTTTGCCAACATGCCAACTTGTGTCCTCTTTGACACCAACACCATCACCATCACCATCACCAACCGCCACCACCCAACTACCTTCCCCACCGCTGTTGACCCAACCACCATTGTCACTACCTTACTCTACACCACTACCGGCATTAGCAATGCTATCACCACCACTGTTGTTGCCGCTTCCACAACCATCTTCTCGCCCCTTTGTTGCCGACAATACCCGTCATCACTAACCGCCATAAAAATAAATGTAGCTATTGAACCCATTTTGATGTTGTTTTTTTCTAAAATTCTCAATTTCAACCCAAGCTAATTTTGGTCTAAACTCGTTTTGACCCGGACCATAATTATACCGAAACGACCTACACTTATCTTCACTCATGTATGTTCTAATCCAAAGCTAGTATGACCCATATTTTGACCTGACACCTAACACGACCTACCCCGTAACTTTAAGTGATTCAAAATTCTTACAAAATCTATCAAGAGTATTTTTATCTATCTTAATTTTGATCCATATTCACGTCTCATATGAAACGACTTCCAAATCCTATATGGAAATGGTCTCACATCATTCTTATTTTATCTAATTATTTGTTCCAATTAAAAGATCAATTTTCAAAAAGTTAATGCATAATACACAATCCTAATGTCAAATGGTAGTGTTCCTTGCAAAAAATCTTAAGATTTCAAGAAAATAAAAAATGTTTTATAAGTTTGCAAATGTTATTGTTCTTAGATTTGAAATAAATTATTGTAACTTTTCAATCATGAACCATGGAAACATCGATCATTCTGTTTTCATATGATATAAAGGGGTTCAGACATCCTTGTACTTATATATTCGACTCTTTGAATGATGCCAACATGTAAAACCTCGTAAAATTGTGTCGAATAATATAATGACATGTGTCCATTCTTCAATATGCCTATTAATTTGGATGAGAGGGACTAATTTGACCAATTGTTGAAACTTTGAATGTGGAGGGACTAAAGGTGTCAACATGCCAATTAATGGCCTCTGAGTGACCCTTTGCGGACCGTAAGGCTTTATGTAACGCCCTGCGTTTTCATAATTTCCATATTTAGAAATCATTGCTTGAAATTCTATTTTTTTGGGAAATCTTGTATTCCTTGTAATCGTATTTCGTTGTATCATTGTAAAATCTGAGACTTTGATCGTAATGAAACGAATCTTTTATACATCGTTTATACATGTTTATACATTGATACGTGCACTCGTTTGATACATGGTTCGTAATTCGTATAAACGTAAGCTTAACTCGTAAACAATGATCGTGATTCGACTATTCGTAATCCTTAAATCTTCATACATTTAAATACTTAGTTATTTGATTATAAGATTAAGTTGTATGTTTTTTTTTTCACCTGATCATACCAAACTATAAACCATACATACTTGTTACATTTCATGTGTTATACACACCTATGTTATCACACTTTTTGCTAAATTAAAACATGTCATTTATGTATTTTGGACTTTGTTACAAGTTACATACATACATACTAGACACCATGTAACACTTTATTAAACATCAAATATATACCTTCTAATGTCAAAAAAATAATATAAAATAAAAATTATAGGGCTGTTAACAGCCTTGCATCAGCCCACTTAATTTCCTTGTTTTGAGTTATTTAGCCTACTAAACACTTCCAAAGTCCAACCCAATGAAACCTAATCCATCCCCTATATAACCCAAACCTCCTCCAAGCATTTTTCACTTTCTAAACACTCTCCATTCACTCTCAAACACTCCAAACCGTAGCTGATTGCAGAAGTTCAAGCAGATTTATACCACTTCACTAAAGTGAGCATAACTCACTCAATTCTTATCCGATTCACTCGATTCTTTTTCCTGCTATTTTGTATTGACCTTAGCTACGTTTCCATGGATTTTCCATGGAAAACAAGAGCCTGGAATGTTGCCAAAAGGGCTCCAAAGTGGACTGATTTTTCTATTCTTGTTTCAAACTTTGATAAACTTGTTTAAACTTGAGGAAACTCATCTCAAACCTTTGTCCTTATGCTTATAACCACTTCTATGGTTAGTTAGGCTTAAAAACAAGGTTGAGACATTCAAAATCAGAGGTATAAACCTCACAAACTTTATGTTTTGTTCAAGGGTTTTAACCCACAAGTGATGCTCAAGTTCAAGACTTGATGATTGTGTGATTTAGGATTAGCTTGGGCTAACCTACTTGAAAATCTACACATTGCTTGATGTTTTCTCATAGATTAGTTGTTCATATTCTATTGTTTCTTGTAAGTTCATGACCCTCCTTGTTGTTCATAACAACAAGTGTAGTGGTGAACAATATAGGTACCTAAATGGAAGCTTTGTTCTTCCTACCTCATGTATGAATTCCATGATACTTAGAGGTGCCTAAATGAAGACTTTAATCTTGTACCTCATGCTTGACTTATATGATGTAAGATACACTATGTAATACTTATGTAACAACCAAATAATCGAACTCTTGGTGATGAACTAATGGACATTTGTCAAGCTAGTAGATTGTATCATCTTAGGCCTTGACAACTTGTCACGATTCTAATGGAACTTTGTTCCATGAAAACATTTAAACTCTTTTAAAGTTTCATAGTGTCAAGAACAAGTGTCATAGGTGTTAGATGATTATTTTCATATGTTTATTTTTCATGTTATTTAAACTCCAAATCCCTAGAACCATATGTAAACACCTCTTAAACTCCAAATCGAACACATTCAACTTCCTAGTCTCAACAACTTCGTCACATGGGATAATCGAAAAGCATATGCAATTTTGTGAGTACACTTGACCCATTTTCCTTTTAATACACTTTGGGTGCAACATGTTTTACTTGTTAAAATGCACGATTCACAAACATGCTTTATTCAATCAATCCTTATACATGCTTTGTTATGCTTAAGTTCATGCTAGAATTCATACTACTTGTTAACCCGCCTTAACAATTATAGCGCTATAGGAGTAGCACACCACCCGAAGGGGTTTTGTTAAGTTATATTCTTTACGGTCCCGATATTGTTATATCGAGGGATGCTATTATTAATACTTTACGGTCTCGATGTTGCTACATCGAGGGATGCTATTATTCTTGTGGACACTTGGGTTTGACATATTACTATGCATGATAGTTTGACCTTGTATACCAAAATGCTATGTTGGATTGAAAATACCTTTTTATACATATGCCACGAGTAAAAAACTAGTGTATACGCCAATACCTTTGTATTGAACTATGCTTTTTAAAACATGTTGCAGGTTTAGCGATGATGTTGATGATGCATGGAATCTAGTAGGATGCTTAGATACATACTTTAAATTTTGTATTTTATTTGTATTGTATTTCATTATTCATGTTGTATTTGTTTCAAATCCTTGTAATTGACTCTTTAGAAATGAAATGAAAATTTATCATTTAAATACTTGTCACAAATAGTGTTATGAAGTCTCTTACAATCTATTTCGACTCACTCCGATGTTTCCGCCATCGGTTGGGGTGTGACACTTTATGCTTACGGACAACAAGCATATATTATTTTTATTTTTAAGGAGCGGATACGAACCACAAAGCTTTATAGCTTACGGTCCGTAAGGGTTATGAAAACTGTGTGCGCCTACAAGGCTTACGGACCGTAAGCCAGAAGGTCATACGGTCCGTAAGTGACTGCCAGTGGCAGTTTTGTTTGGAGGTCAAGTTTCTCTGCAACATTGCCACCCTTCCTCAGCTTTTGCCATGACCATGGACACTTGGGTTGATCCTAGATCACCTCTAACACCTGTCTTGATCTCCATTCAAGCTCCTTAACTATAAATAGGGGCCTTGATCACTTGAATAATTTGCTCATTTCTTTCAAATATCTTATCTACTCTTATCTGGAGCTCCTGATCATAAAAGGACCTCCCTCTAAGTTCTAAACATTTTCTTGGACCACTTGTAAGTGTTCCATCCCTGCTCTTTTCATTTTATAGGCTTTTATTAGCCGAAAGTCAAGCAAATTGACTTTTGCTTTGACTTTCGGTATAGACCATTATGGTCCAGCCATTGTTCGAATCGAACATGGTTACATGATCATAATAAGGTAGGTGTTAATCCCTCAAAATGGCACCTCCTAAAAATCAAGTTAAGTTGGTCAAATGACGGGTCAAAGTTAAGTTAAATAAAAAGTCAAATGGCAGATTTTCGGAAACTTTATAAAATGAACTTGTAATTGTTTTAACTCATGTTTTTAACACTAAATCAGTTAGTAACTAATATTAGAGCATGTATGAACATGTTCAACCCGTTATTTCCAGTTTATGTGTCGGTTTACAACCGGAAGTCAAGCAGTTGACTTCTGCTTTGACTTTCGATTCTGACCCGATTTAGCAACTTTAGCTACTGATTCTAAGTTGCATTATGATCATATTATAGTGTAGAATAACCTTCTGTGGTTATATTACTTGATCATAATCAGATTATGAGTTTTTACACAAGTTCTTATAATATGCCTATTATTGACCAAAATGCCCTTTTTGTGCATAACTTGGTTTTAAACAATGAAGATCATATAAATTTGATAACCTACTAATATGGTAATATAATTATCATGTTTTGGCAGAATGAACTTGTTTATAACTTAAGTTTTATACAAGTTCATAAATTATGCCACATTATGACTAAAATGCCCTTATAGTGCATATTTTGGTTTTAAACCATAATGATCAAACAAAGTTGATAACCCGATCACCCGATACCGCTTATGCACGTACGGTTAGCTTATGTACCTAGTTTATGTAAGTTTACCGAAACGGGCCAAATCTTTTCATATTCATTTCAAACTCCAGAATGTAAACATGTTTACCCACATTATACAAGTCTTAGTGCTTGAGAGGGTTTAAACTACATTCTATCCGGTCATCTCTTAACCTAGCGCATCGTACCATTTTCATTATTTTAAGTTAACCGGTCCAAGTCTATTACTTGAATAAGTCCCGTTAACAATCTAATTGGTTATTATACCATTCATTCCAAACTAAGGCATTCCAGTAGATTGCAACCATGCTTAGTTAAATTAATAAACGGCTCTGCTTATTATATTATCTAGCTTTGTAAGACTTATTTAAGCCAAGCGAATACTCTTAACCTATTTTCCCTATACGGGCTTTCGGGTATGGGATCATATGCCGGATTGTGATTAGAAAATCCGCATAACCCGTTTTAATCTGTTTTGCTTGAGAACTTAAACATTAGGGGTTAATACGACCGTGTCCTGGATATCATCTGCTCATTTAATTTCAAATGGCCACGAATTAAGCACGGGGTGTAGGCATACATCCGACAGATGCTAATGCTATTATAAAATATTTTTCTACCCATATTGGGGATACCCTTTTATGGGCTAAAGTTTTGTGTCGGTTAATCACGTTATCAATTTCTGTATCGGGCCCCATATGTATTGACAAGCATGTATGTAACACCTCGTAAAATCACGTCCAATGATGTGTTGACACGTATACTAAACCCTAATAAAGTCAAACGATGACTATGAGGGACTAATTTTGCGAAAAATAAAAAACTTTGAATGTAGAAGGACTAAAAGTGTTAACATGCTTAAACTCAGCCTCTGAATAACAATACACGGTATTCATATTCACAAATGAGCCACTTGTTGGTCGAGAGGAGCCGTTTGCATAATTATTTGAAAGTTTGCGTGTCGAAGGGTTAAAAGCGTCAACATGTTAATTCTTACCTCTGAGTGACCTTTTAACAAACCGAGAGCTTCATGATATTTGATTATACTCTCGGGAGTGCCTAATATTGGTCATCTAAGTCTCTTATGCCGATAAGTGATGTTACGCGCAAGTTTGCAAGTTAGAGGGGTTAAAAGCGTCAACATGTTTAAATTATACCTCTGAATGACCTTTTAACAAACTCGAAGCATCGTAATGTTCGATAATACTCTGGGGAATGCCCAATATGGATAACATAGGGCTTTGACGCAATAAAAAGATAATACGCGCAAGTTTGCGCGTTAAAGGGACCAAAAGCGTCAACTTCAAAAACTACACCTTTGAATGATCATTTAAGCGAACTAGAAACTCCGCGATGTTCGGTTATACGCTCGGGAATGCCTAATATGGGCAATGGAAGGCTTTGATATCGTTAAACGATATTACACACACCTTTGTGCGTTAAAAGGACTAAACACGTCAACAGGTGAAACTATGCTTTTGAGAGGTCTTTTGAACGAACCGGGAACTCCATTATGCTGAGTCAAACTCCCGGGTGTGCCAAGGATTGACCACTAACACTTTCACACCTTATAATGAAGATATACGTGAAATTTCAAAAGTTATGTGCCAATTATGTCAATTATGAAAGTAAAGCATGCTTAATGAAGTCAGGGACTGATCTGGACATTTTCGAAAGTCTAAACGGGATTAAAAAGAGTGCAAAGACTGATCTGGACATTTTCGAAAGTCTAAAAAGGATTAACATGAGTGCAGGGACTGATCTAGTCATTTTCGAAACCTAATATATGCATAAATGAAGACAGGGAATAAAACAGCAAGTCTGCTAAATTTTGAAGCTGGGCCAGATGCCCTGGAAGGCCGCGAAGCCTTCTTGGGCTGCCCTTACATGGGCTGTAAACATACAACAACAACAGCAACATTATAAGTTATGAAACTAGGAAGTTTTGTTCCTAAAAATGCATTAAAGGATAGTTAAAAGCTGATTATGTTAACATGGACCGAAAGTGGAAAGCTGCCAAACTTAAAGGCTGGGCTGGATAACCTCACGGGCCGCGAGCCCAATGGGCCTGGCCCTTCGCGGGCCGCCAGAACAGTAACAGCGGCAGCCAGATTTATTTTTTTTGATGGTTTTTGATGTTTAATTGTTTTCTTCTCACAACCAAACCACTAAACAAAACTATGGACATGTTATACTGATTTTGAAAGCTAGTATTACACATGTTAAGATCTCATGAACCCTTAGAACACTTGTCAATCATCCATAGCTTTTCAAAAACTATAAATAGGTGGGTCTTTCATCCATTTCATTTACACCTTCACTTCAATCTGCTATCTCTCTCAATCCTAGGGGATCCTGAACATTTTGGAACCTCTATTCAGTCCATAGGAACTTATGTAAGTGTCCTTTCGTGACTAGTTTATTTTATTTGGCTTAAAAAGCCAAAAAGTCAAGCGTTTATGATAAACGCTTTGACTTTTAGCTAGACCGCAAACGGTTAAGCCATTGTTTGCAACAAACATGGCTACGTGATCATAATTAGGTAGGTGTTAAACCCTCAAAAGGGCACCTCCTAAGAATCACGTTAGCTTGGTCAATTGACGAGTCAACTTAATATTGTTTTAAAAAGTCAACGGAGCAGTTTTCGAAATAATTGCGATATGAGTTTAGAAATGTTCTAAAATACGTTTTATCACTTACAAAACTTGGTAATAATGATCAGAACATGTGTAAACATGTTCGGCTCGTCAATTCCAGTTTTAGGGTCGGTTCGCAACCGAAACTCGCGAAGTTTGACTTCTGCGTTGACTTTCGATTATGAACCGAATTAGATTAGTTTGCTACTGATTTTAGGTTCCGTTATGATCGAAATTTAATGTAGCATAACCCTATAAGGTTATATTACACGATCATATTAGAAATCTGAGTTTTTGCACATGTTCCGTTAATATGCTTAAATTTGACTATTATGCCCTTATGTTATAAAAACGAGATTTTTGAAAATGTGAGAGGACAAAAAGCTTTATTACTGATATATAAGTATGTTGGAACCTGAAGGTTTATTCATGTAGGTTGACAATACTTAGGGATTGATTATGTAATTAGTTATATATGTTTTGGGTTAAACATTGTGGGTCGGGCTAGATAGTGTCGCATGGGCCTAGGGTTGTATTCGGCCTACATGTCTAGTATATAAACACCCTTAATCTATTGATTAAGGGTTGTTGGTGACGAGTGCAAGGCAGGCGACACAAGCAAGGAACTAGGTTCCATTCGAGACATTGTATCAGTCATCGTTCATCGTGAATGCAAGTTTCGGTTTGATTTTGTTTATTGCTTGTTATTTGATCTTAAATATTAGTTCTTGAATCACCTTGTGTTTGATTTCCGCACTCTCACAAGGTTAGATTGATATCATTGAGATCCTCACGGGTTTTACAAAGTATGTCAACAAAATTTGACATCAGTTTCTGGTCTCAAACTAAAGTTATGCAAGATAGCGTAAAATGAAACTTTTTGTTAATTAAATGACACTTTTAGCATAAATCATGTTTAAACCCAAATTTTGGCACCAAACTCATTACCCACTGTTATGATATAATTTTTAGGGATTTTTGGAATTTTTGATCAGATTTTATACTGACCATAACATAGAATTCTTCTATGAATTCGGTAATTAACGATAATGCCCTTTTCACTAATAAAATGAGATTTACATATCAATAACATATCAAACCTTTTCCTACTGATGTTATATGAAAAATAAAGTATTTTGAACATTCAAGACTTATCAAAATCTCATAATTCCATAAACACCTCAAATATCGTCAATTATCGACTTTTACGCAAATTAGGCGCATAGTATGGTTTAAAACCATATTTAACACCTAAGACTTGATACCTACTGATTTTATAAATGAATTTTTATATTTTAATAGTAAGTATAAGTCTTGAACTCAGATTTCCAATTTTGTCCTTAAAACATACGTGAAATGACCAAAATGCCCCTACGGTGCATGAATTGTGCATAAATGGTGAACCTCACATATGTATGATATCTTACTGATGTAACATGATGAAATAAATATTTTTACTGAATTTTTTAGACTAGAACCTCAGTTTATGTTTAAACCTCTTTTATAAATTTAAAATGACCAAAATACCCTTACGGGACTTAATTTGGTTTAAAAATCTATTTGGGCATAATTGCTGATATCCTACTGATATCATAACATATTTTATGCATAATAACTTATGGGACTTGTATATGACTCATCCGGTTACTCGTTTATGCTTATACGCGTTCGGTACGGTTTATGTAACTAGTTTGCATAAATTAGCCGAAACGGGTCGAACCTTATCATTTTTACTTCAAAATTCAGAATGTATTTAGTTTACCCATATTATACAAGTCTTCATACTTGTTGGGTCTAAATTACATTTTATTCCGGTCATCGCTTAATCTAGCGTATCATTCCATTTTTAATAACTTACGTTAGTCGGTCTAGGTCTATGACCTAAATAAGACCCGTTAGCATTCTAAATTGGTTATTTATACCATCATTGCAGACTACAGCCTTATGATAAATTGTACCTACGCTTACTTAATTGAATACGGCTGAGTTATCATAAATCTTGCAATTTAAGACAGGAGCTAGCTCAGGTAAATACTCTTAACCTATTTTCCCTTATACGGGCTTGGGATACGGTAATATAATTACCGCATGGTCACGTATGGGATTCGAAGACCAATAAGTCAGGAAATTCAAATAACCTGTTTTAATTCGTATTGCTTGACTGAAACATTGGGGGTTAATGCGACCGTGTCCTGGATATCCTTGACTCATTAATTGCAAATGGCCACGACCTAAGCACGTGGTGTAGGCATACACCCGACAGATGCAATATGGTTTATTAAATAATTTTATACCCAATATGGGTTTCCCAATAAGAGAATAAGTGGTGTGTTGGTTAATCATGAACCGGCATAGTACCGAGCCCCGCATGTAGAGCAATTTATGTAAAACTAATAACATGAGATATAGTTTGTCCCAAGTATAAAAGATTTTCGTGCCTTGTGCTCTTAAACCAATTTCATAAACATTTTCAAATGTGTCAATTGATTGTATTTACCAGTGAAAACTGACGTATTTTCAAAAGTCTAAGTGACATGTACAAATACGTAAATAGGCTAGAAGCTGCTCGGAATTGTTAGACGAGGAATTTGCAACTCATTCGCATAAGCCATTAGTATGATAAACTCCTCTTGTTTTAATGATCTGCCTGTGGATTATTACAAACTTGTCTGTACTAAATACTTTGATATATTTTAGACATTTGTGTTTGTAATAATATTTTATATTCCAAGACTTCCGCTGTGCTATTCCGTGTATGTTTGACTATGACGATACCAATCTTACGTCACGATACTCCCCATCGGGCTGAGCTGTAAATATCGGGGCGTGACAATGTAAAACTATATACAAGATAATTATTATTGTCCCATGTTATTTATAAAAATTGAATGTTCCTTATGCACTTAAAACAATTTTGAAATATTTTCAAAAAGTGTCGGTTATTTGTATTTACCTGTGTAAACTGAAGTATCTTCAAAATACTAAGTGATAGGTTGCAAGGTTACGAAATAGGCTGGAAGTGCCCGGTAATGCTTAAGAGGAATTTGTAACTCCTTACAAAAGAAGCCTATTAGTCTGTTATCTCATTTTGTAAATTTATAATCGGCCTGTGGATCTTTGATACAATATCTGTCTGTATTATATTTTGAACATTCAGACATTATTATTGTAATAGTATTTTTAATCCAAGATTTCCGCTATGCTGTTTGTGTATTTGATATCAATCTAGTCACGTATACCCCATCCGGGCACATCGGGGGTAATAAAATATCGAGGTGTGACACAACGGCTATACACATGACTTTGAAGTTTGACAGGAGCATAAACCTTGCAAAACAAGAAAACCCTTTTGTTATTTGCCTGAGTTAGTATCATCTAGGATTTAACTTGGGGAAGAAGTATGAAACCTTTACATGCATATTTACACATAAGACAAATCCTTTATAAACATTTACGTTTTAAGGTCTTAAGTTCAAGTTCTACAAATGACAAGATTAAAGAAAATCGTTGTTATAAAAAAAATACATAGAAGTAATCTTCTCACCCAAGAAATCTAATTTCCAAATATCCACATAAGGATTATTCTAGAATCTAGAATATAACTTTAACCAGTTTAACACACGGGGTTCCTTAACCTAGTTATACAATACAAAAAAAATTGATGTCAAATAGGCTTGTGACACTAGCTCATCATCGTGAATTTGAAATGAACATTTCCCATTAAAGATTATTCTTTAGTTGATTAAAAAACAATAAATTTTATAAGATAAAACCATTACTCTAAAAAGCTGATTCTATTATAATATATTTCATAGTTAAATAATGAAATTCACCCTATCGAATTTATACATAATAAATAAATAGAGGGCTGCATTGCATGTCAAATTCTATAAACACAAGATTTTGTTCTCACTATTTTATAATTTATAAATCTTCATTGCTAACTATTTAAATTTCATTTATTCAACTCGTGTAATACATGAGTTTCTAACCTAGTATTTAAATAAAGAAAATCAAATGTTTAAATTTTTCCTTGGTGATCACGAAATTATGTGAGTTTTTTTATTTCATTCTTACCTTTGCGAAATTGATCTAAAAATTCATTTTTTTATCATATATGCATATCGATGTGAACTTGAAGCTTAGAGTTGCTAACACATATATATGATCTTTCGTGTGGTTAAGATAAGTATGATCGAGGACCATTTCGTCCCAATAATGTGACACATCGGAAAATTTTATCGAATTATATGGCAACACGTGTCCATTTAACTCTTAAATAATCACGGTAAGTTGGACGAGAGGGACCAAAATTGTACAAAATATGGAAGATGGATAATGGAGGGATCAAATATGCCTAAAAGGCCTAAATTTTAACTTCTGATGGTCGCTTACGGACCACAAGCCTTAGCCTTACGGTCCGTAAGGAATTCAAACTATCTGTGGGCGCCATAGGTCTCTTACGGACCGTATCCAACCCCTTACGGTCTGTAAAGGGTCTACAGACAGCAGAATGCAGCTGGCAGTGCGGCAGCTACTCTCTTGCCACCTTGCCCGTGAATTGCCACACTTTCTCTGCTTCCTCCACCTCACTAGACACTAGTCCAACATCAGGAAGCCTTGTGAACATGTGGCAACATCTAGTGATCCTTGTGCAAGTATAAATAGAGGTGTTTATATGCACCATTTCAACTTGCACCTTTCACTTTCTTATTCTAACTTCTCTAGGAATAGCTTCTGATCTATAGAGGCCTCCTCTCTGGAGTTTAATCTTCTCCTTGAACACTTGTAAGTGTTCTCCTTCAGTCTTATTTCATTTCTAGGCTAGTTCTTAGCCGAAAGTCGAGCAAATTGACTTTTGCGTTGACTTTCGGTTATGACCATTTCGGTCAAGCCAATGTTCGAATTGAACATTGCTACGTGATCATAATAATGTAGGTGTCAATCCCCTATGAGGGCACCTTCTGAAGATCATGTTAAGTTAGTCAAGTGACGGGTCAAAGTTTTATTAAATAAAAGTCAAAAAACGCATATTTTCGTAACTAACATTAAATGAACTTCTAAGTATCGAAACCTTAATTTTTGACATTCTAACAGTTTATATAACATATTAAGATATGTTAGATCATGCCCAACCCGTCATTTCCTGCTTAGAGCTCGGTTCGTAACTGAAAGTCAAACAGTTTGACTTCTGCTTTGACTTTTGATTCTGGCACGTTTAGGATAGTTTAGATACTGATTTGAAGTTTTAATATGATCATATCATTGTAGGGAATAACCCCTAAAGGGTTATACCTTCTGATCATATAATTGTCGGGTTTTATGCAAAGTCCACATATTATGCCTAAATAATGCCCAAATTACCTTTTTTTACGCATAGAAGGATTTTTAAGCATAACGAACATGTAATCTGAGTTTGAAACTGATGTAACATTATAATGTTTTGGCATATTAGACTTATCATATACCCATTCAACGTATAGTTAACTTATATAGCATAGTTTATATAAGTTACCCGAATCGGGTCAAAACCGTTCCAAATCAGTTCTAATTAGAATGTTTGGTTATTTGACCTGTATTATACGTGTCATTGTACTCATAAGGGCTTAAACCACATTCGGTCCCTACTTAATCTAGCGAACCATACCTATTTATTAAAGTTAACCGGTCCAAGTCATATGACTTGAATAAGACCCATTAACATTCTAACGGATCATAGTTTCGTCCATTCCAGACTAAGAGCCTCCAGTAAATTGTGCATGTGTTTAGATTGTTTTAATTACAGTTGTGTTTTAGCATCCTTGATTTTTAAGGAATATACAGGTAAACACTTTTAGCCTATTTCCCTATACGGGCTTGGGATACGACATTAGTCGCTTGGTCGGGTATAAAATCATGGGCGAATGATGCTTAAAATTTAAATAATCCATTTTAATCTGTTTTTCTTGACAACTTAAACATTGGGGGTTAATGCGACTGTGTACTGGGTATCCTCGGCTCACTTAATTGCAAGTGGCCACGAAGACGGTATCATGCTATATTATATTTTTATTGAAAATGTGGCGTGTCGGTTAATCATGTATCAGAGTTTAGTTATGGGCCCCATATGTATGGATAAGCATGTAAAACTGGTAACAAGATATATCATTTTGTCCCATGTTATTTATAAAATGATATACCAAATGGTATAAAATGATTTTGAAAAGATTTTCAAAACGTGTCGGTTAATTGTATTTACCAATGAAAACTGACGCATTTTCAAAAGACTAAGCGCATGTTCATTAGAAAATACAGAATAGGATGGAGTTGCTCGTTCTAAGCATAGTGGAATTTGCGTCTCCACGCAAGGCCTAGTACTCTTAATATTCATTTTGTTATTCTGATCCGCATGTGGATCTTTTTAGTACTTTCCGTTTGTATATTTATTTTGAACTTTCGGACAATTGTAATTTGTAATATCAGTTTATAATCCCAAGACTTCCGTTGTGCTATATGTGAATATCTGTTATCAATCGTCACGCATAAACCCTAAGTCCGGGCCCACCGAAAAATCAGGGCGTGACAAATAAGTAATAACAAGTCAAACTTGTATCGAGTTTGATATCCACCTAAGATTTTGGATAGTGACAAAAAAACATCATCATTTCATATGATGTCAAAGCAATATGAAGCCAAATGCTAGAGTTATCTTGCAAATAGATCAAATTCTACTATGATTTAGCTCAACACATATAATGATATATCATCATCACTTTATGTAAGTGTGGCAATCATCAGACGCTAATCAATAACTATGTTGATTATCTGGTTTCAATTACGCTTGCTTTAGTTATACAGTGGATAACTTGGGTTCACTCAAATTAAACAAAGCGTTAGAATGTGTCACTTTTAAAGTACTCATTAACATAAAAATGGTTCCAAATAGGAGGGGTAACACCCATGAGCATTGTTTGTTGGCACATCTACTTGTCGTTGCCTTCACCACCTAACCATCACCATCGCCCCCATCGTCGCCACCACCACCAACAAAACCACTATCGTCACTAGCATGACACCCTAATCATCGTGGTTGCCTCCACCAACATAAACACTTTGCCAACATCCCAACTTCCTCGTCTTTAACACCAACACCATTAGCAACCGCCACCACCACCCAACCACCTTTCCCGCCTCTGCATACACAACCATCATCGTCACCTCCTTATTCTACACCACTACCGGCACCAACAATGCTATCACCACCACTGTTGTTGCCGCTTCCTCAACCATATTGTTGATCCTCTGTTGTCGGCAATACCCATCATCACTAGCCGTCATAAAAATAAATGTAGCGGATGAACCCATTTTGATGGTTTTTTTTTTCTAAAACGATCAATTCCAACCCAAGCTAATTTTGGTCTGAACTTGTTTTGACCCGGACCAAAATTATACCTTTTTAAAGATTTGTTATAACCCCAACTTATTTTCCACTCATGTATGTTTTGATTTAAGCAAGTGTAACCCATATTTTGAGATGGCATCTAGCATGACCTAGCCGCCTATAACATTAAGTGATTCAAAATTCTTACAAGATTTGTCAAGGGCATTTTTATCTATCTTAATTTTTTCCTATATTCACATCTCATATGAAACGACTTCCAAATCCAATATGGAAATGATCTCACATTATTCTTATTTCATCCAATTATTTTGTTCCATCTAAAAGATCAATTTTCAAAAAGCTAATGTATAATACACAATCCTAATGTCAAATTGTAGTGTTCCTTGCAAAATTCTAAAATTTCAACAAAATAAAAAATGTTTTATAAGTTTCTTGCAAATGTTATTGTTCTTAGATTTGAAATAAATTATTGAATTTTTCAATCATGAATCATGGAAACTTTGATCATTGTGTTTTCATATGATTGAAAGGGGTTTGGACATCCTTGTACTTATATATTCGACTCTTTAAATGATGCCAATGGCTATACACATGACTTTGAAGTTTGATAGGAGCATAAACCTTGCAAAACAAGAAAACCCTTTTGTTCTCTGCCTGATGTTAGTATCATCTAGGGTTTTAACTTGGGGAGGAAGTATGAAACCTTTACATCCATATTTACACATAACACAAATCCTTTAGAAACATCTACGTTGAAGGTCTTAAGTTCAATTCTACATATAAAAAAATTAAAGAAAACTGTGGATAAAAAAATTACATAGAAGTAATCCTTCTCACCCAAGAAATCTAGTTTCCAAATAGCCACAAAAGGATTATTCTGGAATCTAGAATATTTGCAATTAAATGCGAAAGATAATTATACAACCCATTAACAATTAACTAATGTTTACACATAAAAAACTAACTAAAAAAAATCTGATTTATTATTTAGTTTGCTTAAATATTCATCTCACAGTCATATATAAATCATTTGTATTCACCTTAATCTTCTAAATTGTTTCCAATTAGCAATATCTTTTTTAACAACAAATTTTATTCCTACTCTAATTTACACCAATAGTCGTAAATTACTCTTCGTTTCCTATATTTAAACATGAGACCTCCCATCTAATCCACCACTTTTTATGAAATCTTAACTGTAAAAAACCCCTAATTTAGTTTGTAAATTTAAATTAAGGCTCAACCACTTCATATCATTGATTAATAATAATTCTATAAGATCTTAATTATACATATGACTTTCAGTTCCTTTCCTCACTTTATTATGTGTTAATGCGTGTTTTTCACCATAATTATACATATGACTTTTAGTTCCTTTTCTCACTTTATTATGGGTTAATTAATGCCAATGAGGTGGTGGTGAAGTGGTAAGGAAGAGATTTGGTGTTCTAATGAACCCAAGTTCGATTCCTGCCCTCCGCATTATTTTCTGCGGCACCTGGTGATGATGGGAGACTAGGCGAATAGATGGAGATAGCTAGTTCGATCCTTGAACTGAGCGAGTTTTACCTCACCGCACTGTCGTGCCTTCGGGCGAGTGTTCACGGGCTTCGGCCCTAGGTGAGGGTTTTCCCCGGTTCGGAGGCTAGTGTATCCCGATGTAGTGAGATTCATCAGTAGCACATTTAGAGGATTCGTTAGCCGGTAAAAAAAATTATAGGTTAATTAATGCATATTTTCCAAAAAAAAACATGGAATGTGTTGTTTGTTACAATTAATCATTGTTTTATTGTCTTAATGGATAACATTAATTAAAAGTCTTCAACTTGTATGATATTTTATTTGACATAACATTAAATAAAAGCCTTCAACTTGTATGATATTTTATTTGAAGTTTATTTTTATATATTTCTAAAAGCATACATTTTTTTTGCATATATATCTTTTTGTATATATTGTTTTGTTATAACAAGACATTTATTAGGAACTTAAAAGTTTAATTTCGTTTTTATGTTACTCAAACCTGGAAATCTAGAATGATTGATCGGTAAGACACGGTATTGGACCCAGAACCACTTATACAATCACTCCGGTCGAGTGTTCTTGATACGTCATCATTTAAGTAGGTCGGTAATAACGTTGGTTAGTTGAAACGGTGAAATGCTTATTGATTAATTTTCTATTTTAGCCTTCGTGTTTTGTTTATTGAACATCTTTATATCGTTAACATTATAATTCCACACTTGATAACAAAATACTTTCATATTTTGCTTCAGTTAGTTAATACACGTTAACTAGTTAATATATGTTAACTAGTATGATGCATGTGTGTGTTGCGCCGCTGGCATCATGTATACCGATCATTTATATATCCGAAACTGAAAACTTGATATATATTGAAAACCCGATTGATTACATAACAATTTTATACAAATCTCTATACAATGAAAGCTAATCTAATCCTTCGTTGTCAATTTCCACTACACGACGCTACATTATACATGAAATACTTTCAAAACGATAAGCCTAAAGTTTTTAGAAAATGTAAGGGCCTCAACCGGATTTTTGTGTACAACCAAGACCACCCTCGCCTGGTGTTGTGCTAGTGACCTACAAAATCAATAAACAATTATGTTTAAACATAATAAAATGCACGCAATACAATTATAGAAGATAATAGGTTTACCATGATGTAATCAACTTTAGCACCTCCTCGGTATGTACATCGAACATTCCGTGCGTTTGGTGTGCACACATGGCACAAGATATGTGAATGTGAAACACGTCGCCAATTAGGCGTACAATAACGCAATAAGCAATCGACCAATCCAATATGCGGGCCACACTGGTACGACCCCAACCAACAATTCTACATATGGTACAATAGCCTGTTGCACAAAACAACACAAGTATATAAGTTAGTAACAAAGCTAGCCAACAATAGTAGGTACTTGATATTATATAAGCAAACAAGACATATCCAATTGTAGCCCAACTAAATGTCACTTGTTATAAAAGTCGGTAACATGATATCAAGTGTCAACCATAATTGGTTACAAGTGACCATAGGCTCATATTAAAATAGGTGTGGTTGCTTGTTCTAAGCAATCTCAAACACCTAAACTAAAGAACATAATCATCACTGCCTAATCTTAGTTGAGCCGACTTTAATTCCCCGTAATATGGCAGACCAATGGCTCACTAAAGGTTCAGAGCCACCAACAAATACACTTCAAAAGATAAGCAACACAGAAAACAGGTTTAGGTACATAACAACCAGAAATGTCCAAAATCAATTAATGGCTGCTTGAAAACGTATCGTAGGCGCAAATTAAATACACATCATAGCCTCTGCATTCTGAGAACAAACTCAGATTCAAGTAATGCTTTGGTCCATAACAACCACAGATCCAAACATCTGATTAAAGGTGAACATCATAATTCATCATCTACATAGCATAAGCACACATCATCGCCCTTACATTCGGAGAAAGTTCTTCGATTCAAGCAATGGTCAGACGTATAACCAACATATACCCAAAAACCCGATTAAAGGTTAAAATCAGAATCCATAATCTATCAGACTCAAGCAGACATTTTCTCCCTTACATTTGAAGAAAGGCCTTCGAGACAACCAATGGATAACTGCATAACCAACACATACCCAAAAACCTGATTAAAGGTTAGCATTAGAATTCATCATCTATAGGGCTCAAGCACACATCATCGCCCTTACATTCGAAGAAAGGTCTCCCGATTCAAGCAACTGTCAGCCATATAACCAACACATACCCGAAAAAAACAATTAAAGGTTTGAACTTAACAAACCATATATCATGGGCTCAACATTAGGACAACAAATTCCAACTAAAACAACAAAAAACCATAGATCTAAACCAAACATATCCACCAAAACATCATGTAGACGACTACAGTGCTTAAACACACATTATTGCACTTGCATTCTGAGAAAAGAGTCTGATTCAACCACATAACAAATAAAAGCCCAAATACCGATTAAGTTTTAAAGCTAACAAATCATATACAGGGCTCAACCACATATAATCGCAGCTGAATTCTCATAACAAATTCCGACTGAAACAACAGAAAACAAAACAAAGATCTAAGACAAACAGATCAAACAAAAAATCATACAAACGAGTCACTAAAGGATCATCGTCTCTGCATCTCGAAAGCAAAACACAATCATACCAAAACAAACACAAACATAACCATAAAAACAGTTAGGAACCCAAGATTTCAAACATAAATCCATTCAGCTAGGGTTCTGGAAAACAACACAATGAAAACAACGTTTACACAATGCATCAACCAATACCTGATTACGATCGCCGACATACAACCTCCGACACAAAGTCACCAACTAGATTATGGAGAGAGAGGTAGAGCACCATCTGCTGAGCTGAGAGAGAGGGGGGGGGGGGGGGATTGATAGAGAGATTGGAGAGGTTAGAGACAAAAGAAAAATGAGACCCCTCAAAAAAAATTACGCATTGCATTACATATACACGTACCCACCGCCCACCAAACAAACAAACAAACCACAAAGCATATGGGACAACAACTAAAAGTGCAAAAAAACCCTTCTTGCACAATGTACAAACACTTAATGCCAACCAAGGTTGTTAAGTGATATTATATATATTTATATGTAAACTTTGAAACTATTTACAATGTTATCCAATTAGTGAAACCAATACAACCAATAAACTAGTAAAAGAATTGGTTCAATAATAAGTGTGATTACGAAAACATCACGAATAATTAATTTTATATTTAGTAGCATATGATTGAGGATCTTGTAAAAAGAGGCTTGAGTATGAGAAGTGTGATAAATATTGTGGGGTTGACATGTTATTAATTCAACATGGTAAAAAGGTAATTTGCTCAATAATTCAATTAAATGATAAATATTCTCATAACCGTCTGTGAGTTATTTTAGGATTCCGATTTGTTTTTTTAAAGATCCTTTAAGAATCTGTGATTTATTTTTCATCTCGTATAAATCTTTAAGATGGCAAGAAGTTATCAGCATCATTGTAATCAGCGGCGGATCCAGGATTTTTTCCAACGAGGTCCATTTTTTCAGTGTTCAAACTTTCATAACAAAACGTTAAAATTTTCGGGTCGGTCCTTGTTCAGGTCGGGCAGAGCGAGGTTTAAACTAGATTTAAAAAAAAAACAGAAAAATAGGCTATACAAGGATTAAACCCACGACCTCTTGTTGTTAAATGTCACACCCCGACTTTCCACGTGTCACCGGTGGGCCCGGTGGGGGAGTATCGTGACGTGGTTGGCAACATAATAGTCAAACAACACAATATATATGAATGCACAGCGGAAGCAAAGGATATTTATTATTACATTCCGAATATAACGTAATATCAAAGTATTACAACGGAAAGTAAAGGATCCACAGGCGGATCTTAAAACATATCATTTGTTCAACAGACTTTAGACGCCTAGAACTTGCAAGATTCCTTATTAGCGCCCTGAGCTTCCAGCCAATTACGTTCAGTACCTGTCACTTAACCCTTTTGGAAAATACGTCAGTTTTCACTGGTAAATACACTCAACCGACTCATTTTGAAAAGAGTTTAAGAAAATTGATTTAGATGCACTAGGCACAAAACCTTTTGACACTTCGATTAAAATACACAGAGGCAAAATTAACCTTTTATAACTTGGGAAAATTATTTGTATATAATCTTGTATACAGTTTTACTTATTTGTCGTCCGTTAGGGCCGGTTTGTAGGGCCGGACTAGATTAACTGACACGCCACAGGTATAATGCCCACGGGCTATCATCCTCTAAGTGGATTACCAGTTCCGGTATAATGCCCACAAGGATGATACCTCGGAGTGGATTACCAGTTTTTACATAATGCAGCTGTCAGGTGTATGCCTACACCCCGTGCTTAGGTCGTGGCCATTTCTTAAAATGATGCCAAGGATATCCGGGACATGGTCATTTAACCCCCAAGGGCCATACATCAAATAATACAGAATAAAACGAGTTATGTAATACATTAATCACAATCCGATTTACATGTCTACATACCCGACCAAGCGGCACTTTTATAGTACCGTATCCCAAGCCCGTATAGGGAAAATAAGTTAAGAGTATTTACCTGAGCTAGCTCCTGTCTTTAAATAGCAAGAATCTAATAACTCAGCCGTAGTCACTTAAGTAAGCGTAGGTACAATTTACCGGAAAGCTCTAGTCTGGAATGATGGTATAAATAATTAATTAGAATGCTAACGGGTCTTTAATTAAGCCTAAGCTTAGACCGGTTAGTCTTAAGGGAATATACGGTTCTTACGCACGATTAAGCGAAGACCGGAATAGAATGTGATTTAGACCCGACAAGTTTGGAGACTTGTATAATATGGGTAAACTCAACACATTCTGGATTTTGAGATAAAACCGATAAGGTTTGACCCGTTTCGGCTAATTTATGTAAACTTGTTACATAAACCGAACCGATCGCGTAATAAGCGTAACGGGTAACCGAATGGATCACGAACAGGTTTCCTAAGTTAATATGCCTTAAATATGTTGTGGTATCAGTAGGATACCTTCCATTATGCCCAAAACGAGTTTAATCTCAATTTAAGCCCCGTAGGGGTATTTTGGTCATTTACCTAAGGCATATATACTACCTGTCATACAACTACTTAAACGATGTGACCATAGGGTATAACCTCGGAAGGTTATTCCCTACCTACTATGGTCACCTAATGTATTTGGTCGGATCCTAATGATCGACCAAATGGGTCGGGTTCGAGGTATAAGCGATTTATTAGATCGCTTACCCTACGACCCTAGATAACGTGGTAATCAGTAGGCATAGTCCCAAGGGACTATAACCAACGTGATTACACTCACGTTGCGAAGTTCAAAAGAACTTCGCATTGACCATTATTGGTCAACGCTGAAAGTCAAACAAAGTTTGACTTTCTGACTCGAAAAGCAATAAAATAAGGAAAAGAACGAAAGAATACTTACGAAGGGTCCCCGAATGCTAATCCCGATCCAAGAACTCAGGTATGAAACAATGGTTTCAACTTAGAGCTCTCAAATCAGAATTCTAGTGCTTTAAAACAATGAAAGGCATGGGGTATTTATAGGAATACCCGAACCGTTAAGATCGTTTCATGGAAAACGTGCCTTAATCCCATCCGTACATGTGTTGCAAAGTTATGGTGTTTAGGTGTTTAAATTCCATCCATACATGTGTTGCAAAGTTATGGTGTTTAGGTGTTTAAATTCCATCCATACATGTGTTGCAAAGTTATGGTGTTTAGGTGTTTAAATTCCATCCATACATGTGTCGCAAAGTTATGGTGTTTAGGTGTTTAAATTCCATCCATACATGTGTTGCAAAGTTATGGTGTTTAGGTGTTTAAATTCCATCCATACATGTGTTGCAAAGTCATGGTGCCTAAATTCCATCCTTATCCGCTGACTAAGCATGTTAGAATGTGTGGTTGTGAATTAAACAACGGCTAATACATCGAATCTGGTCCCGAATGCGAAAAACGAACCAAATGACGCGATGAATGGATTTTTCTTAAGGCGAACACTAAAATATAATGTAGTCATGCTTACATAAATTTTTGGATGTCCAGATGTATTCAGAACGTAGGTTATGCGCGAAAATGCAAACTTATGCACTTTTTGACGCTTTTAGTCCCTGATCCTTCTATACTTGATCTTAACATGCTTTCTTGCACTTCGAGCCCTCTAACTTGACTTTTATGGGTCTTAAGACATAACCATACTTTGTTAAGTCCTTGGGTAACTTTATGGTTACCCGAAAAGTCTTAATTTCCAATGTTTACGCTTTAACCCCTCGCACACGAATTTGATCACAACTTTCTCATACGATAACGAAACTTTATGAAATTTTAATTGTGCATTCTAGTGAGCATAATTTACATTTACAAAGCTTCGGGTTTGTCAAAAGGTCACTCAGAGGTATATCTTTAACATGTTGACACATTTAACCCTTGTAGTTTGTAATCTCTCACTTTTAGCTTCGTATGATCCATGATTCATTCGTTTGAAGGTATGAACATTGTGTAGGGTTAATGTTCATTATATTTATTCACAGTTGACACTTAGAATCCGTATAAACACATACTTTCCATGTTTGTCAACTTTAGTCCTTTTATAACATTCTTTCACACGTTCAAACTTTATGACACGTGTCAACACATTATAGGACGTGAATTTTTGAGGTGTTACATCCTCACCCCCTTAAAATAAATCTCGACCCGAGATTTACTGAAATAAAGGAAGTATTCTCTGCCTAATAATGGCAACTTACAATCGAGTACGGATTTATATGATCTTATTTGTTGTTTCCTGGGCAACGTTCAGATCCTTATAATTGGACTTACCAATCTATTGTCCTAACAATAAACGTTTAACATGCCATTTATACAAGGTCTCCAAGGAGCCACCTTGATACTTATATGGCAGTTATTATAGAAAGCTTATCTTAAGGTGAGATGATTATTCCAACCATTGCTCCAAATTAATCTTACGGAATAGCTAATCTTTACAGTTAGTCGAACAATTCGACAATTTTGGGCAGCTGATGGCGATTCTTAATCGTCGCCTAATTAGGGTTGCGGTGAACAATGCCTTAGCAAAATGAACCGTCTTTCAAAATTTCCTATACCGAATTCTCAGGATATTGAGTTAGGCTATGAATCTCCTATCTTAAAATTTACTAAATCAGGTTTTCAGTTATTCCATAATCAACATGGAGTTCTTATAACACTCTAACCCAAAGTGGGATGTAAATCTTAACTCCACCTGCCTCTAGGGAGGTAAACAGGGTAAACTTAGAAGAAGATAATCAAAGTACAAGGAGGTTGCAGAGATTTTTATATCTCAGGCTCCAGTTCACTCATCGCTGCTTGTGTCGAATAAGTGACACATTTATGTTACTAGTCCACGAATTCCTTAATCGGGAATATTTACTTGGACAATTATATTATGGATATCTTCTTTGAATACTATTAGTTGACTTTAATACCATATGATCATTGGGATATCTTTGTGGTTCCATGCATTAAACCTCCATACTGATCAGGCATGGAAGCAATCTATGGAATTTATTAAGATATACCAATCTTCATATAGCGCTTTTATCAAACATAGTTTGCATTCGCAGCCGATAGAAAACAATGAAAAATATAATAAAATAAAGTAATATATTGTCGTACTCTATTCGAAGAAAGAGTACTCTTAGATTTTTCAGAAGGATCCCTTGCCGATACTTAGAAGAATCGGTTACTATGGTTTCCTTGGTAAGTTGTACCTTACGGATAATATAAAAGTTTGCTAAGCTTATGGTTTATGAAGATTTATTATTGCCTGTATTAAATCAGGACACTTAGCAGAAATTATCATTGGTAATTGATAAGGAATGTACTTGATGACATCGTGAACTGCCTCTTGGCATTCATCAGGTGAGTTCAGGCGTTTTCCTTTCTTAGCCTTTCCAGGCTTAGCTGCACCTTCTTTGGCAGCTTTATGGTATCTAGTTCTGATGCGGCCTTACTCACCACAGCCGCGACAGACTGTATTCTTTGTGTCCCTACATTCATGGGAAAATGATGACCCGTTCCTTTGTAAATGTCACACTGCTTTGGTCCTTCCAACTGCTGTGTCAACCACAGCTTGGAGATTAACTCCATTAATATTGAGGTTTACGTTTGTAGCTTTATTAACTTTCGTCGTCTTATTAGCATTGCGACTTTCGTCTACCTCATCCGAGTTTTCCATACTCGAAACTTGGTACCAATCACCAAGATTTAACCATTATTAGTCATCATCCTGATGACCAGACTTAGGTTAGCCACGACATTCATAAACCGTATGGGCTATTTTGTTCCGAACATTCATAGTGAACGTTATTTGAACGTATTTCCATTATATTTAGCCTAGGTCACAACGGGACCGTCATTGGCATGCGAAGTTTGGAGCGAGTCCAATACCTGCTTGACAGGGGACCATAATGTCACAACTGTCTTTGTCACACATGGACAGTATAATTTGGCCCATAGGCGAAAACATCACTCATGGATGTTTATAATTGGTTCATCCTATTAGATGCTATAAGTCATGATTACATTAATCATATTGACTATTTGGCTTGAGCATAGCTCACCACCTTAGACAAGGAATCATTAAGATAACAATGTCAATGTCTCAAATGGACAATATATTATAGCTCGTAGGCAAAACATCGCTAAAGGATGTTAAATAATATTATCATCGTATTAGATGATATTAGTCACGATCGCATTGATCATATAGACTATTATGTTTGGACATAGTCTAATATTTTAGACAGGAGGTCAAAGACCATCACTGTCGTTGTCTTATCGGACAACAAGTTTAGCCCGTAAGCACTTCATCACTTACGGATGTTCATAATACGTTCATCTTATAGGACGATATGAGCCATGATTCCTAATTCACTAGGCTAGACATGGGAATTGGAAGAATCCAATATAAGGATGACTGTTGTGATTTTCTCGAATCACATTTGTCAAGAGTGCTAACACTTTCCTAGGTGTTAACAAGGATCTGAATCCCTTGAGTAGGTTTCACCATCTTGGCCGCGTAGGCTAGGTTTCACCTTTAAGATTCCCTTCAATTGCATACTGACAGAGAAGGAAGGATATTTATTTCCTTCAGGATTTTTATCATAAATCCTAATTCATAAGTTAATAATAGCACAAATGGCCTAGTCGCGTAGACAAGTTAAATTTATAAGCCATGATTTCAGAGAATCGTGGTATTAAGGTTTGAATCAAAGTTCATTACCTTTTCCTGACAGGGAGCTGTAGGCTACCACTGTCTTTAGTCTCAGAGGACATCAACTATAGCCCGTAGGCACCTCCCTTCTAAGGGACGTTTATTACGGAATTGCCCCTTAGGGAAATTCATTAACCATGGTAAGCAGAGACCATATTTGGTTAATTTATTAATCATATAGATTTAGGATTTCTATTATAGTTTATCCTAATTAACAGTTTTATTAGTGGCACTCAATGGCCTGGTCACATGGACAATTATAAATTATAAGCTTATGATTTCAGAGAATCAAAGCATGAAAGTATATTGGCACAATAGGCCTAGTCACGAGGACAATTTTTAAATTATATGCTAGGATCTCAGAGAATCAAAGCATTTGAGGTTTGAACCTAGTTCATTACCTTTATCTGACAGGGAGTCATAGCTACCACTGTATTTTGGCTCATGTAGAAATGAGCAAGGCCCGTAGGCACTATATTACCACGTATGGTTAAAATATGATCATCTTAATTGATGACGTAAACCCAGGATTCAGGGATCATTAAACTGGGTTAGGGATCTTTTGAAGAATCCTATATAAAAATGACGTGTGTGATTTTAAATGAATCACATCTGCCAGGAGTGTTAACATGTTTTAGGATGTTAACAGGGAATTGAATCTTTTTAAATATGTCTTACCATCTTGGCCTGGTCTTATAATTGACCCCAGGCTAGGTTTCACACTTAAGATTCTTAATTTATAATTAACGCAGAACAAATTTAAATTGAGGTGTAAATATGGATCTGAATCTAAATTGCGGAACTACCATCTTGGCCGGTCTTTAATATGACCCGAAGCTAGGTCTTGCCCTTTTAGATTTTGCCATTTTATTATAATGGTAGATCTTGCAAAAAGGAAATAATATTTTTCCATTTATTTAATATTTCTTATTTAGAATGAAAGTTTAAACTTAATCATTCCATTATATGAAAATAAAAGTATAAAGTTGCCCTAAGCGGGACTTAAAAGGAATAATGTGTCCTCGGAGGGACTGAAAGATAATTATGTCCTTATAAGGACTATTAAGGAAACGATTTTTCAGCAAAGGAGTTTCTTCTTCATTCAATTCCTGAATGCTTTCTCCTTGGTTGCACGTCTCATTTTGGTCGCTGTACGAAGCTCAGCATTTCAAGGCTCCGGGTGTGGAGAATCCCTAGTTCAGCTTCCTCGCTTGGCGACGTATCCAATAAAAATTTGGAAGTAAGAATTTATAGATTAGGATTGAGAATATTCCTAAGTTAAGTCTAGACTCAGAAGTTTAGATTGTGCAATTGTGTAACTGAGATTAAACACAAAAGGCTAGTGTTTAATTCACTCAGTGTTGGCTCTGATACCAACCTGTCACACCCCGACTTTCCACGTGTCACCGGTGGGCCCGGTGGGGGAGTATCGTGACGTGGTTGGCAACATAATAGTCAAACAACACAATATATATGAATGCACAGCGGAAGCAAAGGATATTTATTATTACATTCCGAATATAACGTAATATCAAAGTATTACAACGGAAAGTAAAGGATCCACAGGCGGATCTTAAAACATATCATTTGTTCAACAGACTTTAGACGCCTAGAACTTGCAAGATTCCTTATTAGCGCCCTGAGCTTCCAGCCAATTACGTTCAGTACCTGTCACTAAACCCTTTTGGAAAATACGTCAGTTTTCACTGGTAAATACACTCAACCGACTCATTTTGAAAAGAGTTTAAGAAAATTGATTTAGATGCACTAGGCACAAAACCTTTTGACACTTCGATTAAAATACACAGAGGCAAAATTAACCTTTTATAACTTGGGAAAATTATTTGTATATAATCTTGTATACAGTTTTACTTATTTGTCGTCCGTTAGGGCCGGTTTGTAGGGCCGGACTAGATTAACTGACACGCCACAGGTATAATGCCCACGGGCTATCATCCTCTAAGTGGATTACCAGTTCCGGTATAATGCCCACAAGGATGATACCTCGGAGTGGATTACCAGTTTTTACATAATGCAGCTGTCAGGTGTATGCCTACACCCCGTGCTTAGGTCGTGGCCATTTCTTAAAATGATGCCAAGGATATCCGGGACATGGTCATTTAACCCCCAAGGGCCATACATCAAATAATACAGAATAAAACGAGTTATGTAATACATTAATCACAATCCGATTTACATGTCTACATACCCGACCAAGCGGCACTTTTATAGTACCGTATCCCAAGCCCGTATAGGGAAAATAAGTTAAGAGTATTTACCTGAGCTAGCTCCTGTCTTTAAATAGCAAGAATCTAATAACTCAGCCGTAGTCACTTAAGTAAGCGTAGGTACAATTTACCGGAAAGCTCTAGTCTGGAATGATGGTATAAATAATTAATTAGAATGCTAACGGGTCTTTAATTAAGCCTAAGCTTAGACCGGTTAGTCTTAAGGGAATATACGGTTCTTACGCACGATTAAGCGAAGACCGGAATAGAATGTGATTTAGACCCGACAAGTTTGGAGACTTGTATAATATGGGTAAACTCAACACATTCTGGATTTTGAGATAAAACCGATAAGGTTTGACCCGTTTCGGCTAATTTATGTAAACTTGTTACATAAACCGAACCGATCGCGTAATAAGCGTAACGGGTAACCGAATGGATCACGAACAGGTTTCCTAAGTTAATATGCCTTAAATATGTTGTGGTATCAGTAGGATACCTTCCATTATGCCCAAAACGAGTTTAATCTCAATTTAAGCCCCGTAGGGGTATTTTGGTCATTTACCTAAGGCATATATACTACCTGTCATACAACTACTTAAACGATGTGACCATAGGGTATAACCTCGGAAGGTTATTCCCTACCTACTATGGTCACCTAATGTATTTGGTCGGATCCTAATGATCGACCAAATGGGTCGGGTTCGAGGTATAAGCGATTTATTAGATCGCTTACCCTACGACCCTAGATAACGTGGTAATCAGTAGGCATAGTCCCAAGGGACTATAACCAACGTGATTACACTCACGTTGCGAAGTTCAAAAGAACTTCGCATTGACCATTATTGGTCAACGCTGAAAGTCAAACAAAGTTTGACTTTCTGACTCGAAAAGCAATAAAATAAGGAAAAGAACGAAAGAATACTTACGAAGGGTCCCCGAATGCTAATCCCGATCCAAGAACTCAGGTATGAAACAATGGTTTCAACTTAGAGCTCTCAAATCAGAATTCTAGTGCTTTAAAACAATGAAAGGCATGGGGTATTTATAGGAATACCCGAACCGTTAAGATCGTTTCATGGAAAACGTGCCTTAATCCCATCCGTACATGTGTTGCAAAGTTATGGTGTTTAGGTGTTTAAATTCCATCCATACATGTGTTGCAAAGTTATGGTGTTTAGGTGTTTAAATTCCATCCATACATGTGTTGCAAAGTTATGGTGTTTAGGTGTTTAAATTCCATCCATACATGTGTCGCAAAGTTATGGTGTTTAGGTGTTTAAATTCCATCCATACATGTGTTGCAAAGTTATGGTGTTTAGGTGTTTAAATTCCATCCATACATGTGTTGCAAAGTCATGGTGCCTAAATTCCATCCTTATCCGCTGACTAAGCATGTTAGAATGTGTGGTTGTGAATTAAACAACGGCTAATACATCGAATCTGGTCCCGAATGCGAAAAACGAACCAAATGACGCGATGAATGGATTTTTCTTAAGGCGAACACTAAAATATAATGTAGTCATGCTTACATAAATTTTTGGATGTCCAGATGTATTCAGAACGTAGGTTATGCGCGAAAATGCAAACTTATGCACTTTTTGACGCTTTTAGTCCCTGATCCTTCTATACTTGATCTTAACATGCTTTCTTGCACTTCGAGCCCTCTAACTTGACTTTTATGGGTCTTAAGACATAACCATACTTTGTTAAGTCCTTGGGTAACTTTATGGTTACCCGAAAAGTCTTAATTTCCAATGTTTACGCTTTAACCCCTCGCACACGAATTTGATCACAACTTTCTCATACGATAACGAAACTTTATGAAATTTTAATTGTGCATTCTAGTGAGCATAATTTACATTTACAAAGCTTCGGGTTTGTCAAAAGGTCACTCAGAGGTATATCTTTAACATGTTGACACATTTAACCCTTGTAGTTTGTAATCTCTCACTTTTAGCTTCGTATGATCCATGATTCATTCGTTTGAAGGTATGAACATTGTGTAGGGTTAATGTTCATTATATTTATTCACAGTTGACACTTAGAATCCGTATAAACACATACTTTCCATGTTTGTCAACTTTAGTCCTTTTATAACATTCTTTCACACGTTCAAACTTTATGACACGTGTCAACACATTATAGGACGTGAATTTTTGAGGTGTTACATTAAAGAGGGAGGTTTACCACTACACCAACTTTCTTTTTCTTTCTATGTTGTCCACCTAATTGTATTTATGTGGTCCATATAAAATTTAATATACCGGGTCTACTAATTTTTAAAAAACATTGGGGTCCGGGGACACCAACCCATTCAATGTGGGTCCGCCCCTGATTGTAATACAGTTTCTTTTCTACTCTGTGCGAAAATCTATTGTGTGGTGTTTTAAACCTGCATTCATGGTGTTTTAAACCCACAGTCTAGTATGTGTTATTCGTATGGTGTTTTAAAGCTGCTTTCATGGTGTTTTAAACCTGCAGTCTAGTATGTGTTATTCGTATGTTCTTCGCATGGTGTTTTAAACCTGCATTTATACATGCATTCATGGTGTTTTACACCTGCATTCCAGTATATGTTCTCCGTATAGTGTTTTAAACTTGCATTCCAGTAGGCTTCATATCATGCTATACGTAAATTTTTATCTATATAAATATAACAATATGGTACTCATATTAAAGATAAAAAAGCTCGTTATTATGGTGTAATTTATTTAAAAAAACGTTACGTATAAAAAGTTATTGACGTTCAAAAAAGATGGGTGAAACTTGCATGTGCATTAAAGTTGATGCCAGTTTCTTTATTTAAAAATACAATATAAAAACACACTATTACCTCTAATCTAAGTTAGTTAAAAAAAATAAAACGTAATTTACATTTTAAGCCCTTCTTGATCTCAACAATTAGCTACAAAATCTAAGAGGTTAAAACACTTTTTACACTTCTCATAAAACCATCCTTTTTACACTAACCCCACCCAATAGCATATACATGAAATCAAAATGTTTAATTTTCATAAACAAATAAATGCTACTAATGTTACAAGTAAAAGAGAGAAATTCAACAACTACAAAGAGAGAGGGTTGGAATAATTGAAGCCCACCCCTATTTTATCGTATATTTTACACTGATAAGTTGTCGCCTGGTACTTTCATGTCAAAGATAGACATGTCAAATATTATTGAAAAGATGCGGTAAAATATACAGGATGATGATGTGGCGCATAACGGTAATAATGAAGGAGAGTTATAATGGGAGTCCTATGTTATGTTAGTGAACCGTTTCTTTATACTATAAATGACGAATTTAATCTAATATAAAAATCTTGTTCATCTAGTTTTTCGTGTATGATTGTTTGTTTCGTTAAATTTAAAGAATCCAACACGTACATACTCTATCCATGTTTGTTTATTTCATTTACAAACATCCTGTACTTGTTGCTTTAATTATGATATAAAACTTGTTATTTAGCGGCTTACCCACTCTCGTTTAAAATCTATCCCATACATATACAAAGTACATGTATTTTTGAGTCTCATTAGTTATTTCTCACTGAACCGGCCTATTGAATTATGTGTGAAACTAGTTTTTGTCTCGTCCGCGTTGCGGGGTACTAAGCATAATATTTCTCTCTCATAAAATGTATGTTTGTGTTTCGGTTACTTGTACATACTACTTATAACACGATCTCAAAAAAATTACATCGAGTCAACCAATTAAAAAAAAACTACCATACTTTTGCTAAAAAAACTAAAATGGTGGAAAAACTACTGCTTGGCACGAATAAAAATTACACTGAGCCAACCAATTAAAACACAACACTACCATAGTTTTGTAAAAAAAAACAGTAAAACGAATTTTACATCGGGGGTAAAATCGTAATTTGACAGGGAAAAAAACAAAAACAATGGCAAAACTATAAATTTGAGCTGAAGGTAAAATCGTAATTTGGCTAGGGGAAGAGAAAACAAAACCAATGACAAAAATGTAAATTTAAACGGGCAAAATCGTAATTTGGCTTGAGCAAAGAGTATACAAAAAAAATCAATTTTATTAAATTTTGAGGACTACATAGTAATTTTTAAAAGTGAAGGTTGGTAACGTAAATTATTAAATTTCAGGGTTCTAGTTAAACACTTCTAATTTATTAAAAAAAAAAACTACCGAGACGGGATGCTGTGGCGGAACCGGAACTTTTTTACCGGGGGGTTGTAATAATATTTTTTTCAATACACGAGTTTACATAATTATATTAAACGACTCTCCGAGTAATATGTCATGAAACCCTTATAAATTGTTTTTCAACATTTGCAATGACTGTTTCTTATGAATTCAAAAACTTCATTAATGAGATTACTAGTAATTCTGTTTTTCTCAATCATATAATTAATATTTTAACTAGGTTGTTTCTTCAGGCGTTGCGGCGGTGCGTTATCGCGAGCATTTGATCAGTATCAGTATCGGTTAGATTAGTCATAGTACTGGTACGATACATGCACTCGGTATAGAAATCAACACATGTTTTACATCGATCAAAAACGACAAAAAACGAACACCGGTACCGATAACGATGTTGTCCGAATGATATCAATCGGTTCAAATCGTCACAGTACTGGTAATAATATTCGTTTGTCATCACAAATAGAGTTGTATAAATAAAAAAATATCGAAATCGGGAACCATAAAAATGAATACAGTTACGTACATGTACCAATATTCTTCGGTAGGATACGTCAGTTTATTGAAAGCAAAAACAATAAAAATAAGTACCGGTACCAAGACCGATGCTGTTCGGTCGGTTTTGATTTGGTTAACTACGGTAGCGGCACAAAACTCATTACCAAACAGAAACCATGCAAATGAGTACAAGTACATGTATCGATGTTGTTCGGTACGATATGGTAACGATACAATGTAAATTTATCAAAAGAAAAAACACTATAAATAAATATAGGTACCGATACATATATTATTTGGTCGGTTTCAATTCTTTTTGGTACGATAGCGGAACAATATCCGTTCAATAAAATTATAATGTAATGTTGAAAAAAAAACAACCGGTTTGGTTTTGTTTAGTAGGATAGGGGCACATTTTCCGTTTTCAATAAATTTATACTGCAATATTAAAAAAAATAAACATAAAACGCAAGTTGACAGAAAAATAATAAAAATATATGATAATAAAATATTATTAAAAAACTGAAACAATTATTTAAAAATTTAAAATCACTATTCATGTCAACTTTGTTTTAATATGTATAACTAGTCAATTTTCCCACACGCTTCGCGGCGGGAATTTCGTCGTTATTTGTTCGGTTTGTTACGGTACCAACACTAGCTACAGTAATCAAAAGATAAAATCTTACATCGATCAAAAACAATAAAAGCGAATATCATGTTGTTTAGTTGATATCGGTTCGGTTGGTTTGTGTTCTATGTTTATTTTTTTCAACACTGCGATGTAAATTTTATTGCAAACGAATATTGTTCCACTATCGTACCAAACCTAACTGAAACTAACTGAACAACATCTGTACTGGTACCGGTTTTATTTTTATTGTTTTTGTTTTCGATAAATTGACATCGTATCACTACCATACCGTGTTAAACCGAACAACGTTGGTATCGTATCGCTACCATAGTGAACCGGAACGAAAACAAACGAACATTAGTTCTGTACCAATATTTATTTTTATTGTTTTTTCTTTCGATAAACTGACACCCTATAAATTATTCATTTATACAACTTCGTGTGTGTCGATAAATGAATATTTCCGTGACAATCTAAACCAATCGATACTGTTCGAACAACATCAATGCCGCTCTGTCAGTGTTCATTTTTATCATTTCCAACCGATATAAAACAAGTGTTGATTTCTATACCTAGAGCATGTATTGTACCGTTGCTGTAGCGAACCGTAATTATACCGATCAGATGCCCGCGAATTGTTAAAAAAATAAACAAACATAGACGGAGATTTAGATTTTTTTAAAAATTAACGAACACAAGTTACTATATGTAACGAACCGTATCGATACCGATCCAATGCCTATGGAATGCTAAAAGAATAAACATATAAACGAATTTTAATTTTATTTTTTAAAGTTAACGAACACAAGTTATTACTAAAATATCAAATTTAATAATAAATAAAATACTGTTAATGAAAATAAAAAAGCAAACACTTAAAATTATGAATTATGGTTTATTACTAACATATAAAATATTACTTAAACTAAAAATATTAAAAAATTAGAAATACTGTTCATGCAAACTTTTAAATCATATGTATAATAGTATGTATAATTGATATTTAACGTATAGAATCTGAATGTTCCTTTAAATATTTTTCAACTATGACAAATGAAATTCTTTAGTTATCTAACAATTAAGATTTATACCATTAAAGATACAAAAAAATCTTACAAACTAAAAGAAATAGGAATAATTCTATTATTATATTAGCAAACTAGTAAAAAGGTTAAACCATTTTAACAAAATAAGTAAAAAAATCAATTAACAAAACCTTAAAGGAATAAAAAATAACGTAAAAGTTAAAATGTTATTACTTTTTTTGTCAGTTTGATTAGATTGGCAATATAGAGAGAGATTCAACATAAGCTCAAATTATTTAAAATATTCTATTATCTTATCTTCTTTCTTCTCTTCATGAAACCTTTCTTTCTCTCCGGTTAAGAAACCAGTTTTGCTAGAAAAAAAAACTTATATTAATCCTTGTTATTTTTTCTTCACTTCCAACAATACAGAACAAAATTTAGGGGGTCAATCGGTCAAAGCACCCAAAACACTTGTGTTCGATAACTGAATGTTTAGCCGGAATTTGGTCAGCCGGAGGGTCAGCTGACCCCCTGACCCTCCCGTGGTTCCGCCCATGACGAGATGTGAACCCGAGTCCGGCCATTAAAAGCCACAATGTTCTCCACCACACAGCTCTGATTGTTTGTTAGGTGTTTCGAAATATAAATGTGTTAACTGTGCAATGCAATTATCAAAATTAAAGAGCCAATGAGCTTGTGGTGGAGTGGAAAGGGAGAGACTTGGATTTTCAAGAGACCCAAGTTCAATTCCTGCTTCTCTGCATTAGTTTTCAGCGTCACCTAGTGATGATGGGGGATTAGGCGAGTAGGCGGCGATTGCTAGTTCGATCCTTGAACTGAATGAGTTTTACCTAACCGCACTGTCGTGCCTTTGGGCCTAGGTGAGGGTTTTCCCTAGTTCGGAGACGAGTGTATTCTGATGTGGTGAATTTTGGCAGTAGCCTATTTGAAGGATTCATTGGCTTTTCACAATTTTTTTTTTTATCAAAATTAAAGAAGCAAAAAAAGAAACGGTGATTTATTTGTCATCTCGTATAAATCTTTAAGATGGCAAGAAGTTATCAGCATCATTGTAATCAGCGGCGGACCCAAGATTTTTTCCAACGGGGTCCATTTTTTCGGTGTTCAAAATGTTCATAACAAAACGTTAAAATTTTCAGGTCGGGCCTTGTTCAGGTCGGACAGAGCGAGGTTTGAACTATATTAAAAAAAAACAGAAAAATAGGCTATACAAGGATTAAACCCATGACCTCTTGTTGTTAAAGAGGGAGGTTTACTACTACAACAACTTTTTTTTTCTATGTTGTCCACCTAATTGTATTTATGTGGTCCTTATAAAATTTAATATACCGGATCTACTAATTTTTAAAAAACATTGGGGTCCGGGGACACCGACCCATTCAATGTGGGTCCGCCCCTGGTTGTAATACAGTTTCTTTTCTGCTCTGTGCGAAAAATCTATTGTGTGGTGTTTTAAACCTGCATTCAAGGTGTTTTAAACCCACAGTCTAATATGTGTTATTCGTATGGTGTTTTAAACCTGCATTTACACCTGCATTCATGGTGTTTTACACTTGCATTCCAGTATATGTTCTCCGTATAGTGTTTTAAACTTGCATTCCAGTAGACTTCATATCATGCTATACGTGATTTTTTATCTATATAAATATCTATATAAATATAACAATATGGTACTCATATTAAAGATAAAAAAAACTCATTATTATGGTGTAATTTATTAAAAAAAAACGTTACATATAAAAAGTTATTGACGTTCAAAAAAGATGGGTGGAACTTGTATGTGCATTAAAGGTGATGCTGGTTTCTTTATTTAAAAATACAATATAAAAACACACTATTACCTCTAACCTCTAATCTTGTCAAGTTAGTCAAAAAAATAAAACATAATTTACATTTTAAGCCCTTCTTGATCTCAATAATTAACTACAAAATCTAAGAGGTTAAAACACTTCTTACACTTCTCACAAAACCATCCTTTTTTACACTAACCCCACCCAATAGCATATACATGAAATCAAAATGTTTAATTTTCATAAACAATAAATGCTACTAATGTTACAAGTAAAAGAGAGAAATTCAACAACTACAAAGAGAGAGGGTTGGAATAATTGAAGCCCACCGCTATTTTATCGTATATTTTACACTGATAAGTTGTCACCTAGTACTTTCATGTCAAAGATAGACATGTCAAATCTTCATTGGTTAATATTATTGAAAAGATACGGTAAAATATACAGGATGATGATGTGGCACATAACGGTAATAATGAATGAGAGTTATAATGGGATTCCTATGTTATGTTAGTGAACCGTTTCTTTATATTATAAATGACGAATTTAATCTGACACAAAAACATTCATTTTCTTGACAAATGAACACGAAAAAATCTTGCTCATCTAGTTTTTCGTGTATGATTGTTTGTTTAGTTAAATTTAAAGAATCCAACACGTACATACTCTATCCATGTTTGTTTAATTCATTTACAAACATCCTGTACATGTTGCTTTAATTATGATATAAAAGTGGTTATTTAGCGGCTTACCCACTCTCGTTTAAAATCTATCCCATACATATACAAAGTACATGTATTTTTGAGTCTCATTAGTTATTTCTCACTGAATCGGCCTATTGAATTATGTGTGAAACTAGTTTTTGTCTCGTCCGCGTTGCGGGGTACTAAGCATAATATTTCTCTCTCATAAAATGTATGTTTGTGTTTCGATTATTTATACATACTACTCATAACACGATCTTAAAAAAATTATATCGAGTCAACCAACTAAAATAAAACACTACCATGCTTTTGCTAAAAAACTAAAAACGATGGAAAAACTACCGCTCGGCACAAATAAAAATTAAATTGAGCCAACCAATTAAAACAAAACACTACCATAATTTTGTCAAAAAAAACCATTAAAATGAATTTTACACTAGGGGCAAAATGTAATTTGACAGGGAAAAAAACAAAAACAAAAACAATGGTAAAACTATAAATTTGAGCTGAAGGAAAAATCGGAATTTGGCTAGGAGAAGAAAAAAACAAAACCAATGGCAAAACTGTAAATTTAAACGCAAAATCGTAATTTGGCTGGACCAAATAGTATACGGAAAAAAATTCAATTTTATTAATTTTTGAGGACTATATAGTAATTTTTAAAATTGAAGGCTGGTAACGTAAATTATTAAATTTCAGGGTTCTAGTTAAACACTTCTCATCATCTTCATCATCATACTCTGTAGATCTCACAAATTGCAAAGCAGGTTGGTCTGGGGTTCTAGTTAAACTCTTCTGATTTATCAAAAAAAGAAAAGAAAAGAAACTACCGAGACGGGATGTGAAGCCGAGTCCAGCCATTAAAAGCCACAATGTTCTTCACTACACAACTCTGATTGTTTGTTAGGTGTTTCGAAATATAAATGTGTTAACTCTGCAATGCAATTATCAAAATTAAAGAAGCAAAAAAAAGAAGGGGGTGACATAAAATCGAACCCCAATCCATCACATTAACAACAAAACATACTTTCCAGTGCACCGGTTCAAGTCTTTGGTTAAAGCCTGTCATATATATTTATACTAGGTTTTTACCCGGGATTGCTTCCCGGACTCGGGAAAGTTATTTAGATTAATTACTATTTGTTATTAATACGACCACATTACATCAACCATCTTATTCTATTCAACAACATTGTCTTAAAATCACTTAATTAGATCATGAACCCATATTATAGATCAAACAAAAGCACAACAGGACCACATGAATAACATCATTTCCAATTTTACTTCAATGCACTTAAATGATGGGGTGATTTGGGATTTTGTAAAAATGTTTGTTCTTGTACTTCTTAACAAAATTATATAGAATTCAAGAAAACAAAACAATGACTTAAAGAACTATAGTTTAACACCCAATGTGATCGAGCAAATAGATGTTGACCAAAAGTCAAACAGTTGTTGACTAAAAGTGAAACAGATGTTCAACCAGATCCATTGTCTTCTTATATTTTAGGACTGTTTTCCTCTTCAAAACACTGTTCAACCTATCATGGGTTTCCATGAACTGTTGACCTAAAGTCAAACAAATGTTAAAACCACTGTTTGAGTTATTCAAACCTCTATTGAATACTAAATGAGATGTTGACCAAAAGTCAAACAGAGTATACTGTCTTTAGTTCACATCTCCACATCGTTTCCGTTAGACATGGACCTAATAATTTACATGTACATATATAGTTTTAGAATCACAACTTCAAAACTAAACAAACAAGTCTAGTATCAGTTTCGAAAAGCAAACAACTACAACCCAAAAATTTGGTTCAATGTATGCTTCTGCATTTGCCTTCTTCAACCCACGAACATTCATCGGAACATAAAAAGCTTTTTACCTTTCACAAAGTTAAGTGTAAATGCTTGACCTGGAACCATGCCTTTATCTCTCACAAACTTTCTCATTCCTTGCAGATAATATCTTGGTTGACCTCGAGATGAAGCTATAGCGGCTTGAATATTCCAAACATCACCTGCCACGTCCACAATCTTCAAATGCATCTTACGATTCAGTCCAAGATCTTCAGCCTGTTTTTTAAAAAGGCGCTGTAACAAACAATAAACAATTCAATAAACAAAGAATTAACAAATTAACACATCTTTAAAATCTGACTAAAGTATTATATATTAGTAAACTCATCATCACAAACTTACAAAATGACCGTCAACACGGAAAGAAATAGGTACGATCTGATTATCTTCATTCCCAACAACCATACCACTTTCATTGACATTAACGATGTCCTGTACAGCTTCACTATCTGAACTCAACACAATCTCTTTTATCACCTTTTCTTTAACAATAACACAAACCTCCGGTGGAAGCACTAAATCATAGGTAGCACAATTGAAAACCGTGATATGAAAAGTCTGAAGATCTATCATCTCAAAGACAATGAGATGATCAGCAGTTAATGACAACTCATTCTTTATCTCCTTACATCCGGTAATTATGTAAAGTTCATTGTTGATATCTTCCATCCCTACAGACCAGTTCTGGTTTTCAGATCCTTTAATAAGAACCAGATATGAAGGAATAGTGTTTAACATCTTGTGATGAACAAAAGAACGATTAATACTCTACAATCAGAATAAAACACATTATATAGTACATTAGTAAAAATATATCAGAAAATTAAGTAAAAATATAAAACACAACAATTAAACAACTGTATCTCCAATAAAATTACATGATGAATAATATTCGAAGTTACATACCACATAATCTTCGTTACCAGATGGTTTGTAGTAAAACTCTTCACAAGGAGCAAGAGCAATGTCTTGATAAAAAATACAATATTCTGAAACTTTGTAATGCTTCTTCATAATGAAATATCAACCATGAATCTGAAGGTATTTTCAAACTGTCTACCAACTGACACCAACCATTATAAAAATAATATCTGCCATTGCTTAGAGGATAGATCTTGACTTTAAAAACATTTCCAGTTGTGGTCCGGATGTTTGTATTTCCAATTGGATAATTAAACTGTTGAATCCAATTTTGATACTGTTTTGGCAAAATCTAAGCATAAATAAAAGAAACACTTTTATTGCTAATTAACATACCAAAAAATTAAAATTAAGTGTTAAACTAAGATCGGATAAAACTACTAACCAAACATTTCCTTTTACTGCTTTCAAGGTAACACGGAAATCTATAAATCATTCTCACATAAAACTGTAACAGTATCAATCATATAGAATCAAAATCAATAACATTAAGAAACAAATGAATACAATCCATTAAGGTATGCAATACATCTAAATAAAAGATGATACAACTAATATATATCAAAATAACAATAGACAACATCAAAAAGGTGAGAATACATGTAATTTCTTATCATATCGAAATATATATATATTTTTACATCAAATCATATAATTAAAACTTAAAAACTACTTTTCTGATTAAGTATCACAAATAGACATGAAGGATCATCAGCTGAATAAATTGTATAGAAAAACAGGATAGTGACTTGTGTCTATTCCAAACAAAAACTTAAAAACAGTATACCAACTACTAATCAAAATAAGTTCAACTTTTCAAATACACATGAGAATACATCAGATAAAATCAAAAAATTATATTATACTTCAGAATAACAACGTTACATGAACAACTTTATAAACAACTTTACAAATAAACGTGACAATACATTAGTAAAGATTGAAATTTTATAGCATACATCAGAATCACAGTAACAACTTTATAAATAACTTTACAAATACAAATGAGAATACAACAGTAAAGATCAAAATTTTATATCATAAATCGCAATAAGATAAATACATGAGCAAAGTGAAATCCAATAAAATCAACAATGGATAAGACAAATGGTAGAAATAGGAAATGCAGATCACTTTTTTTAGAATCATATATGTCTATCATAACATGCATAATAACTACATAGTAATCGGATATACAAAAAAATTAGGACTATCAGAAATTGTTCCAGTATAAGCCGCAATAATAAACGCAATCATAACCAACAATGGATTGAAAAACAAAACAGGGAGATACATGAATACACCACCGTCGATTACAACTTCTTCATTCAAATAGCAAGAACCATAATCAGCTATAGAATTCAAATCTAAAAGAATAAACATGAAAAAATACAAAACAAATCAGATTATTTAACAATACCTTTATTATTATACAAGATGATATTGATGAAGATCGGAAGAAATCGAAGAAGATGACAGAGTTTGTTGGAGAAAGTGTAGAAAGAAACGTGGAGAGAGAAACGAACCGAGATTTTGTGAGGATCTTTAAAAAGTTAGAAGTTTAAAAATATCCCATGTAACCGGGTCAGATCATCCCATTTAGTTTTTCGTCAACATCTGTTTGACTTTTGGTCAACAGCTGTTTGAGTTTTGGTCAACATCTCATTTAGTATTCAACAGAAATTTGAATAAGTCAATCAGTGGTTTGAAATCTGTTTGACTTTTAGTCAACAGATGGGTGGAAACCCATGTTAGATTGAACAGTGTTTTGAACAGATGTTTAAACATCTGTTTAGACTTAAACAAATGTTGGGGCTTAAACAAATGTTTGGCGTTCTATATCAGTTGTTTGGACTTAAACAGATGTTTGGATTTAAACAGATGTTTGGCCATAAACAGATGTTTGGCAATAAAGATATGTTTGGCCTTAAACAAATGTTTGAAGTTAAACAGATGTTTGCTCATAAAGAGATATTTGGCCTGAAACCAAACATCTGCTTAAGGTCAACATCTGTTTCACTATTCGCCAACATCTGTTTGACTTTTGGTCAACATCTGTTAAAATATAAACACTGTTAACATAAATTACAAATAATTAGCTAATAGACGGCACACAATTAGCAACTTAAATCATCAAGACCCTTAACAATTTGACCATATGATTTAATCGTGTGTTTTATCTTAGATGGGACAACTCGAAAAGAAAATTCACTAAAAGGATAACATATTAAACGGCTCAAAAAAAAGCTCAAAGAGTATTTTTACTGCAAAACAGGATTAACAAACAATGCCAACAGTCAAGTCAACCATGTTTCTTTCACCTTTGACTTTCAAAGTCAATTCAGTTACTTACCAAATTCACAAATACATAAAATTTCTTATATAACCGCAAACATTAACACACCTAGTAATCTTAACTCTGCTATAAACTGTAAAACACAAACCCAAATATCACATTTCCATTGTGAATCTTTATTGCCTCATCAATAATTCCCTGACTTGACCTTTGAATTGTAATTCAAAGTCCAAGGAATCTGTATCATCCTCATCCCTGCACAGTGTAAGATCAAGGATATCTTGCAGATCTTCAACACCCAGACCCAGTGCTTGTTCCCTTGATATTTTCTTCACCTCACCACTGGATTTGATCAGAGTCAATACTTGGGTCTGTTTGTCAGATATCCACTTTAGTATTTTTTATTCCAGTGGGTTTCTTGGGAGAGGTTTTATCGATGATGAGTTTGGAGATGGTGGCCTGGTAATGACTGGCTGAGCAGTATTTGTAGTTTGTGTCAATTCAAGTTTTTCTCCTATCATCTGCTTAAGGCCTATTTTTACAACGTAATCCCCTGCTGCTTTATCTACTTCTGTTTCTGCATCCATCTGCTTTTGTTTCCTTGTTTGGTAAAGGATGGCAACAGGTGGAGTAGTGGATCTCCTGATTTGTAGCTTTTTTGGCTTAGCTGGAACCACTGCTTCAGGGTAAACAGGCTTTTGAGGAACATTAGGATTTTTCTTTCTTAATTCTTCCAGCTTTTTGTAAGAGGCAAATACTTTATCCTCTTTCCACCTTGCCACTTGGTTCTTTGACCCAAAATTAGCTGTTATTAACTCTTCTTTCATTCTCTTCAGCTGCAGAGTCCTATCTGGTACATTTTTCTTAAACTTTGCCCAGATAGGAGGAGTCTGCTTCACCTTGTTTTTGATCATATCTTGAATTCTGGTTGTTTCACTTTCTAGCTCACTGATGGTCCATTCTTTGTACTGGTACTTTTCTCCCTTGTATGTTTTGTAAGCCATTATATAGTCAAGATAATGTTTCCTCAAGGTTTCATCAGCTCTTTCTGATAAATTTTGACAGAGATCTTTTGAAAAATGCTCCAAAGTTTTGACTTGGGTTAGCAGATATTGGTAGTATGTTTGAATCTCTCTGTCAGATTTTCCTTCTGTATTTCTTTTGGAGATATCCTCTGCTTGTTGAGCCTTTAACTTCAAGTATTCTTCAATGTTATTAGGCCTTGGATATCCTTGAACAGATGGCAAGTTCCTTTTAGCAGGGTCATCTTTAGAGTAGAAGGATTTGATCTCCTCTTTAACCACTTCCAGATCTAATGGATACTGGACTCCTGCAGGAAAAATGGCAGTGTTTGAAATTGAGACTTGTGCTGAAGAGAATGGGACAGGATTGGGAATGGTAACAAGGGACAGTGGTTGGGTGGATGTTTTCGGTGGTGAAGGGTCAACATTCAGAATTATCCATCTCCTTTTATGTTTTGGAGAGGTTGGTGGTGTTTTGGTGGGTTGAGTGGTTGTGATTTGAGTGGTAGATGGTTGACTAACAGTTGTTGAAACAACTGGTGTTTCAACAACTGTTGCCATTACAACAGATGATGTGTCACCTGAAGTATTTTGCTTTTTGAAAGGTGGTGTTGGTGGTAATGAGGATGTTTTTTATGGTAATGTGATTTGTGGTAAGGCAGTGGATTGAGTGTGTGTTGAAGTGGTGGCAATTGTTGGTGTAACATATGTTGAAAACACTGAAGTACCAACAGCTGTTGATACAACAGATGTTTTAACATCTGCTCGTTTTGAGGTTTGATGTGTGGAGCTTTTGGGAGGTGTGGATTTGGGTTCCCTAACTTTTCTAGTGGGCTGTTTTCTTTTAGGCTCAGGATTTTCTTCATTCTTGGGCTCAGAAACACCCTGCTCATCCTTCTCCATAAAAACTCTTTTCTCCTGTTCCCACCTTGCTTTATCCTTTGCCTCCATATCCCTTTTTACCCTTGCTTTTGCATCAGCAATGGCATTTGTGGTTACATCAAACTTTTTAGTACCATCTGGCTTAGGTATGTCTGCAAGCATAGTGGATTTGTCTGGTGCAATATACAAACCATCTTCATATCCCTTTTTCTTTAGCTGCTTCATTTTCTCCCCCTTTTTGGCATCAACTGGTGGTGGGTTGTCCACAAAGATGATAGTAGGAGGAGCAGAATCAGTGGTTTTCAGCAAATGGGCCTTGATTGCCTTTATGTCTGCTTGTGTATCCATGAACCTAGCTTCCATCATATTTCTGATCTTTTGAATCTGTATTTCATGTTGCTGATCAGCATATGCCCTTTGTTGGTGAAGCAGAGGTTGAAATAAACTCCAAAGCTCAGTGGGAGTAGGAGCAGATGATGGAGCAGATGTTGTATCTGGTGCAGCAGTGGGTGTTGCCTTTTGTGATTGTAACAACTGTTGCAGCATTGACTTAATATCTGCAACAGATGTGTCCAATTTGTCAACCCTCTCCGTCAATTCCTTGTACATTAAACCATCACCCAAGTTAATGGGATCATCTGATTTCCCATTGGCAGTGGTTGTATCAGCAGTTGACTTAGGGAAAGTTTCCCAAAAGTCATCCACAGATGCCCCTTTTTCTTGGTACTAGGGACTTCTTTCCTCAGCAATTGACATCCTTTTAATAGAACCAGGGGTTGGAACAAAGACACCAGCGGATATCACAGTTGCTGGAGAAGAAATTGCCTTCAAGGGAGTCTTATTGATGAAACAAATGGCCAGGTGTAGATCAGTGGATCCAACACCTGTAGTTGCTGCTCCAATTGAACTACTGAGATGAAGTACTTGTATTTCCTGCAGTGTAACCTCCTCAGTTGTTGGTGGGTTAGCAATGATTGAGACACCAGACCCAGTCACTTGTTGAGGTATATTCTCATTAACAGGTGTTTGAGAAGAACTGGTTTGTGTCTAGGCTAAATCAACTGCATCCAACAAAAGTTTTGTTTGTGGGGGAATTTGAGAAGTGAGGATAGGTGTAGAAAGCGAATTTGCCCCAGGCAGTGGGCTGTGGATGATGAAATCAAGTGATTCCAGAGCATGATAATTTGGTGTCCCTATTATTACAACCTGCACTTTTTTTAGAAGAAGCAGGAGGAGTTTGAGGCTCAGGTTGAGATCTTTCTTCCAACTGCTGTGAGGTAGTAGCAGCAGTGGTTATTGGTGACTTTTGTGTTGTCACTGGTAGTTGCTCTGGGATCTCATCTTCCAGAGTTACCTTTGTTTTGGGTTTGGGGGGCTTTTGGGATTTTTTTCTGTTTTGGTCTTTTGGTGGTTTTAGGTGGGGGTTTAACAGCAGTTGTTTTGTTGCTATCATCACCTTGAGCAGTGGGCTCAACAGCAGGTGCCTAAGGAGCAGTGGTAGCTGCTGAAGTCTGCTCAGGAACCTCTGCTTGTGTTTTGGAAACTTTTGACATCCTTGTAAAGGTTTCAGAAGTGAGGCTCTTAGTTGAAAAAGGATTGCCCTGGATAAGCACATGGGCGTTATCTTCTGAAAATTTCTTTTTAAAATAGTAACTTAAAAACCTTGGAAAGAGCAAAAATGCCTTTTTATTAACATTTGTAACAAGATAATTGAAGATTTCCTGGGAATAGTTAAAGTTTTCACCATGTAAGATAGCATAACCCAGATATTGAATGTTCAATGGGATTTCATTGAAAGCAGTGGTCTTGTTTGAGACACACATCAATAGGGTATGAAACAAAAACCCTGTGGCAGGAGGAAAACTGCCTTTTTCTAAAGTGTCTTTTTTCATTTCCTCTTCATAACCCCTTTGAATGAAAAACGTTTGATACTCTTCTTTAGGGAAAGATGTTTTACCTTCAAGATCATTGAGTTCAAAAACCTCCGAAATGGTTTGAGGTGTTATTGTGACTGGAACATCCTTTATAGAAGAATTGATGGCTAAGGGCTTTTTATCCTTAGTTTCCAACTTAGCATTTTTCCAGAATTCTTGCTGGGTATCCATGTAGATCGGAGCATCACAAGTCAACAAAGTTTTGTACTTTGAAGACGACTAAGCATCAATGATGGAATTGAAGGTTTCGGTGTGACTGGGTTTTTCAAGTAGACCCAAGTAGTTATGTGTGGATTTGTGTGGGAGAGACATTGTGATTTGATTATGATTGCTAGAGGAAGAAGACGATGAAGAGGATGAGTGATTTTGAGAGAAATGGATGATAACTGCTTTGAGAAAGGAATTTAGAATTCGATTCGACAGTAAAAAAAATTGTTTGGGGGTTTTGATCAGGGTTTTTTTTGGTGAAAAAGTGAATGCTGACGTGGCAGCGGTTACTAAAAGATCTTACCGCTATGTACTGTCCACGTGCCAACCACTGATGGAACAATATCAGTGGTTTGCAACGGTTACAAATGAGAACAATGACTAACTTTAAGCTAGCAGTGGATAGCCATCAGTGTGTTAAAACACTGATTTTGAACAACAGTTTTTATTTTTATTTTTTATTTTAACTTTAATTTTTATCACCAAAACAATATTCGAGGAACTCTTATCTCATTGGAATGTAACGATTAGGTAAAATTGTAATTTCATTGTAATTCTAGTTTTCATTTAATAATTTCATTCTATAATTAATTAACCACATCAACAATAAAAATTTGAGCAGTGGATGATTTTTAGAAAAACCAATGATTGTAAATATCAGTGCATGTCAACAATAAAAAGGTGAGCAGTGGCTATTTTTTAACTATCAGTGGATACCCAACAGTGATTGAAACACATATGTTTGGTCAATCAGTGGTTAACATGAAGAATGAAGAAACAGAGGTTGGCCTTCAGCAGTGGATAACATTTAACAATCACATGTTTGCGCTTAAACAAATGTTTGACATTAAAAAGAAGTTGGCCCATAAACAACTGTTTGCAAGAAAAGACCAATTTCAAGAATACTATACCCAAACAATCAAAACGAGGAGCTTAATAATCATCCAAATGTACTTCATTTTTATTCAATGGATGTCAACTAACAAAATGTGAGCAGTGGTTGTTTTTTAACTAACAGTGGATAGCCAAAAGTCATTGAAACACTGATATTTGGAGTTAAATAGATGTTTAACCTTAAACAGATATTTGCAATAAACAGATATTTGGCCATAAATAGATGTTTAGCCTTTTAGGCTTGATTCTTATTTTGATTAACTGTTGATCAAGTTGAGAGTTTTTATTCACACTAAGATTATTAAAATAAAGTATTACATAGAAAATAGAAATTTAATGAAATCTTTATAAACTATTACACGCTAGAGTTAACACTTGTTAGGATTTCGTAAACTCTGGCCTTTCTCCATGTGATTTCATGCTCTCTTTTGTTTTTCAGATCAGTTAGCATGTTGCAGATTTTCTGATCCTGTTTTAGAAGTTGGGTAACAAACACTTCTGCATTTTTCTGGAAATCTTATGGAGGAGGGTGGAGGACTTCATCAAGCAATGCTATGCTGTTCCAGGTTTTCTTGTAATTAGTGTCATTGATTATGTTGACTTTCCTGTTTAGTTCTTCATTTGTTCTTTTTTCTTTAAGTGACCACATCGAGAATTGGGTTTTAACATCGCTGGTGTCTGACCAGTGGTAGAAGCTGAAGTTTGCCATGTAGATTTTTGTTGAATTTTCTGATGTGGAACAATCTTTTACAGACAGTGATTTGTAGGACAGTTTGTTGATATTTTGAATGAAATGTAATTATCGATCTTTTATAGAGTTTAAAAACGCGTCTACATGGTAAATGAAGAGGTTAATTGTAATTATGATAATCTGCTTTTGTTCTTTGAACTTCCAAAATTTGTCCCTTGGGTTTCTTGGTATTTAATTTTAAAGTTTTCCCATAAAAGTTGGGGTTTGGAAATGATTTTGCATTAAAAGACTGCTGCTATGAAATATACATTAATCTGTTTATATTAAATCTACATGTTTAGATTAATTAAGTATATAAACTCATGACCACTTCACATCTTTTTCATCACGATTTCCTACGAAGATTCATACTTTCGAAAAAGTCGAGTAATATAGTTTATTGTTGATATGGCGTCATTCACTACTGTAAAATCAGATGATTTAAAGCAGCGTTTTGTCAAGCATATAGAGGAACAAGTGTATGAAGATATGACTACTCTTCAACAGCTGAAGAGATGTTTTGATGGATTGCAAGTTGGCCTGTTCACGAGAGAGCAGGTTTCCAGAAATCTTATGCGAATGCCTTTAACTTCAGTTCGTGAGCTTTGTGTTGTCAGCAATATAGAGTGCGGTGATAGAGACGTGGAGTTCATGGCGATGCTGAAGGACATACATCAAGAAGTTCAGCAATCGATGGAGTTGAAGCTGTCATTTCTTAATTCTCACGGTTATTGTTAGATTTAAAAGTTTATTGGTTCAGTATGTTATTTATGTAATAATTGGACTTTTAAGGTCATGAATAAATGAAAAAAATTTTAATCTTATGAATCTATGTTGCGCTTGTAGGAAAAAAAAAAGAGAGAATGTCAATTTTAAATTACCATTTTGCATATTTTGAACTTCAAAATTATGGATATTGTCAGTAATTACTGATTTGATTTGAAAGCAATTGTCGTCATAACATTTCTAATTTTTATTTTAACTTTAATTAAAAGAAAAACACCGTAGATTTGAAATTACCAGTTTGCATATTTTCAATGTCCAAAGCTCAAGAAATTAACATTAATTACTGATTTGATATGCAACAAAATGTCATCGACAGTTATTTTTATTTTTTATGTTAACTTTAATATTTTTCAACAAAAAAATATTGGAGGAACTCTTATCTCATTGGAATGTAACGATTAGGTTAAAAGGTAATTTCATTGTAATTCTAGTTTTCATTTGATAATTTCATTCTATAATTAATTAACCGCATCAATTATAAAAATGTGAGCAGTGGATGTTTTTTAGGAAAACCAATGATGGTCAATATCAGTGGATATCAACAATAAAAATGTGAGCAGTGACAATTTTTTAACTATCAGTGGATAGCAAACAGTGATTTAAATTACCATTTTGCATATTTTGAATTTCAAAAGTTATCGATATTGTCAGTAATTACTGATTTGATTTGAAAGCCATTGTCATCATGACATTTCTAATTTTTATTTTAACTTTAATTAAGAGAAAATAACTGTCAATTTGAAATTCCCATTTTGCATATTTTAGATGTCCAAAGCTCAAGAAATTACCATTAATTACTAATTTTATATGCAACAAAATGTCATCAACAGTTATTTTTATTTTTTATGTTAACTTTAATTTTTATCACCAAAACAAAATTGGAGGAACTCTTATCTCATTGGAATGTAACGATTAGGTTAAATGTTAATTTCATTGTAATTCTAGTTTTCATTTGATAATTTCATTCTATAATTAATTAACCGCATCAATTATAAAAATGTGAGCAGTGGATGTTTTTTAGGAAAACCAATGATGGTCAATATAAGTGAATATCAACAATAAAAATGTGAGCAGTGACAATTTTTTAACTATCAGTGGATAGCCAACAGTGATTTAAATTACCATTTTGCATAATTTGAATTTCAAAAGTTATCGATATTGTCAGTATTTACTGATTTGATTTGAAAGCCATTGTCATCATGACATTTCTAATTTTTATTTTAACTTTAATTAAGAGAAAACATTTATCAATTTTAAATTCCTATTTTGCATATTTTAGATGTCCAAAGCTCAAGAAATTACCATTAATTACTAATTTTATATGCAACAAAATGTCATCAACAGTTATTTTTTATGTTAACTTTAATTTTATCACCAAAACAATATTGGAGGAACTCTTATCTCATTGGAATGTAACAATTAGATTAAATGGTAATTTCATTGTAATTCTAGTTTTAATTTGATAATTTCATTCTATAATTAATTAACCACATGAACAATAAAAATGTGAGCAGTGGATGTTTTTTAGAAAAACCAATGACGGTCAATATCAGTGGATGTCAACAATAAAAATGTGAGCAGTGACTATTTTTTAAATATCAGTGGATAGCCAACAGTGATTGAAACACTGATGTTTGGACAGTCAGTGGTAAACATAAAGAATGAAGAAACAGAGGTTGTCTTTCAGCAGTGGATAACATTTAACAATCAGATGTTTGAACCAAAACAGTGGTTCTAACAGACTTTTAAGGATTAATGAAAACTATCATTTTTAACTATTTTAAATATCTTTGACCTTAAACAGATATTTGACCTTCTATATCAGTTGTTTGGAGTTAAACAGATATTTGACCTTAAACAGATATTTGGACATAAACAGATGTTTGCGCTTAAACAAATGTTTGACCTTAAAAAGAAATTTGCCCATAAACATCTGTTTGCAAAAAATACCAATTTCAAGAATACTATATCCAAACAATCATAATGAGGAGCTTATTTAACATCCAAGTGTACTACATTTTTATTTAGTAGTATAAAGATCAAACAACTATTGTATTTATAATACAGATCAAACAAATGAGGTGATGTGATAAATACTGTTACATGTAAACACCTCAGTAATATGACATCTAACAATCTTACAGAGTATAAAACAGTGATGTGATAAATATTGTTACATATAAACACTGTTAACATAAACAAAGGTAGAATATCTGTTGTTGATGCTGCACCACTGTTGTGGATAGGCAGTGGTTCTTCATTGGGTTTTAAAGGGTTTGTCTTGAGAGATAAATTCTAGCGAACCACTTCGTTGGGTGATCGTGGAATGACTCACAAAGTCTGCTCACTTCTTGGCTATCAAAGAAACAGACAAGTTCTCTACCTTAGCAGACATTTACTTAAAAGAAGTGGTCTCGAGGCACGGGGTGCCCACCTCCATCATCTCTGATCATGACGCACGTTTTACTTCAGAACTGTGGCAAGCAATGCATAAATCATTTGGCTCTCGTTTAGACATGAGCACAGCTTATCATCCTCAGATAGATGGGCAGTCTGAGCGCACTATTCAAACTCTAGAAGACATGCTTCGGGCGTGCGTAATTGACTTTGGCAATGGTTGGGAAAAAACATCTGCCACTTGTAGAATTTTCGTATAACAACAGCTACCACACCAGCATTAAAGCTGCACCATTCGAGGCATTGTAGGGGCATAAATGCCGGTCACCTCTCTGTTGGGCAGAGGTGGGAGATAGTCAAATCACAGGTCCAGAAATGGTAGTTGATACTACTGAAAAGATTGCTCAAATACGACAACGCATGGCGGCAGCTCGTGACCGTCAGAAAGTATACGCCGATAAAGATAGAAAACTACTCGAATTCCAAGTTGGGGATCGAGCGCTACTCAAAGTTTCGCCCTGGAAGGGTGTGGTTCGTTTTGGCAAACGCGGCAAACTCAATCCACGATACGTTGGACCTTTCGAAGTTATTGAGAAGATAGGCAGGGTAGCCTACAGATTGAACTTACCACCTGAACTCAGTGCAGTTCACAACGTCTTCCACGTGTCGAATCTGAAGAAGTGTACGTCAGATGAGACCCACATAGTTCCCTTGAAGGAACTCACTATCGACGAGCGGTTGCACTTCGTTGAGGAACCTGTTGAAATCACGGACCGGGATGTTAAGGTCCTCAAGAACACGAGAATCCCTCTTGTACGAGTTCGTTGGAACTCCCGCCGCGGCCCAGAGTTCACCTGGGAGCGTGAAGATCAAATGGAACTCAAATATCCCCAGTTATTCGGAACCAATGCAACTACTACTGAGACTGAAGCTACCAATACAGAATTTCAGGACGAAATTCCAAATCAACGGGGGGATGATGTGACACCCCAGGAAAACCAGTAATTTTCGCAAACCTGCTCGGGGAGCCACGATACAGTACAGGTAAACAACGTCACACCATTAGCTTTCCTCAGTAACTGCATGCTAAATTTCGGGACGAAATTTCTTTCAAGTTGGGGATAATGTGACAACTCGAAATTCCGACATTCTTTATTCGCATTTAATACACGTTGACTTTGGCTATATAGTTGTGATATGATAAAACGTAGTGTGTTTGCATGGTTATGTGTGGGTGTATAACATGTATGCTGCTTGAAAACATAAACTAGTAAACCATAAATTAATCCGACAAAACATAAGTGTATTTCACCAAGATCGATCTCGACGAAACAGGTCAGTTTCGCCAACAACCTTCTCGACGAAACAGGCTGTTTCGCCGAGCCCAGTTTCACCGAAGCCCAGTTCGGGCCTAACACGTTATTTCGAGTTTTAAAACGTGAAACAACATCAGTTTCACACTTTTATCATAACAACCGAAACCCTAGAGTCTCTCCTTCTCTGTTGACGGCAATCTAGCGTTCCCTAGCTCTCGAATCCTTGTTTGTTCATCTCGAATCGGTTAGTGTGTGTTTGTTAATCGATTTCATGTTTCTGTACTATCTCGATTCATGTCTGGATATGTGATTGATATGTCTTACTGCTGTGATAAGAGTATGATGATGATGATATAGATTTCGATATATGTAGGTTGTAGTAGGATATATACAATGCTATGCGAAACTTGATACAATCGAATGCTTGGTTCTGGATGTTGTTATTATGTTCTGATTCTGAATTCACATTAACATCTTGATAGGGATCGGTGATGCGATGTTGTATGTTAATCGATATGTTGTATACGTAAACTAGGGTTCATGCTAGACGATGATTCTTTAAGGATTGTGTTATGTGATTCTGTGAACGAATGATTACTGCATGATTGTTAATATTGATGTCGGCTGTTAGTGATGATTAGGGTTTTCATACGTAACTGATTATGCGACGTAACTGATGAATCAACGAAACAGGCCTCTTGGCGAAACAGAATGTGTTTCGCCAAGGACTGTCGACGAAATAGAGTTTTGTTTCGCCAACTATTGTGTTTCGCCAAAGTATGTGTTTCGCCGAATGTATGTTTCGCCAAAGGTGTAATCAGCACAGTAACTTGGGTTAATTCTGTTAAGTGATAACTGGAATATCTAACTGCTGTTAAATGTCAAACATGACTAGTATGATTATGATTACGTGTTACCTGCTTATACGTGAACAACTTGAACACAAACTGATTTTATATACGTGCATACTCTAGGACGTGATTGACTTAATTGCGAGCACATAACCTAGCATACCGAGGAAACCAAGGTGAGTTCATACAGCCAAGGCATGGGGTTCCCGGGTGGGAATGGGATTTGATGAATTATTGTGTATACTCAGACGGTAGAACCTAACGATAAGATACGACTAGACTAGTAACACTTATTGAACTGATCTTCGCACACCTGCCAAGGGTTGGCCGCGATATTATGACTGACTTCGCACACCTGCCATAGGAAGGCCGCGAACTAAATTTACAAATCTTCGCACACCTGCCTGGGAGGCCGCGATACAAATAAACCTAGTCTAGAATACTTGGGAAAAACATCCCCTAATATCTTCGCATACCTGCCTGGGAGGCCGCGATGGAAACTAATACGATACATGATGTAACGAACGAACATACTACTACTCACGCTATACTATTACTGAACTGTTATCTGTGAACTCGCTCAACTAGTTGTTGACTCTCTGCTGCATGCCTTGCAGGACCTTAGGTACATATGGAGCTTGCACAGGGAGGAGCAGGTCGTTGTGGGACATGGATCGATGATGCCATGTTAATTATTTAAACGTTTGAATTTACGATTTACATTGGGTTTACATACTTATGCTTCCGCTACACACTTGTTGATGTTTGGTTTTGAAAACACCTTTCGTATTGATGAATGACTTATATTATTTACTATTATGTTCAATATGATTGGTGGCTTGATCCTGGTCAGTCACGCCTCCAAGCGGTGATACTCCGCATGTGGATTTTGGGGGTGTGACAGATTGGTATCAGAGCCATTGGTTATAGAGAACTCGGTTTTAATAAAGGGAAAACGATTTTGTTAAAACCAGACTATAACCAGAACAATGCTCTCAACGATCCACAACGACGCTTCGCTCCACGTGCAAGACTCAACATTCTAGGTAATATGGTATATGTTTTATTGCCTACTGGATAGAATTGCATAGAACTTTGCTCAGGGTATGCTTAGATTAACGTAACACTATTGCATGAGAACACTTGTGTGCTTACTCTCTTCTGTCATCGCACTACTCGCGAACCTCTCTCACTTATGCCACATTTGCTATCAAGATCATGAGCGGACACGTTAACCTAACTCAAGCCCAGTTGGCGGCTTCGATCACTGAACAAGTTACTGCAGCACTCGCAGCTGCCCAGGCAGGAGGTGTAACCTGCCATCACCACTTACTCTAGGATCTTTAGATCCTACTCTCATAAACCAACACTCGTGCTCAAGTATGTTTACTCTTACGCACACGATAGGTCAACACGCTCAGCCACCTGTGTGCACGTTTCAAGACGTTAATGGACTGTCATCCTAATACTTTCAGTGGCACTGAAGGAGCCGTAGGACTCCTCCATTGGTTTAAAAAGCTCGAGTCCGTTTTCGAGATGTGTGAATGCCCTGAGGCTCGCAGGGTGAAGTACGCCACTGGTACTCTCGAAGGCATTGCGCTGACTTGGTGGAATGCGCAAGTTCAGATGTTAGGGTTGGCAGCTGCTAATGCCACCCCATGGAATGATTTTTAAGGAACTGATCAAACGTGAATACTATAGTCGTGATGACATCCACAAGTTAGAAGTGGAGTTCTTTAACCTGAAGATGACGGGGTCAAAGATAGAAGCGTACACGAAACGATCCAACGAACTGGCGGTGTTGTGTCCAACTATGGTGGATCCTCCCATCAAGCGCATTGAGCTGTACCTCAAATGCTTAGTACCAGAGATTCAAAGTCATGTGACTTCTGCTAACCTTGCTACTATTCAAGATGTTACTCGTCTTGCTCATCGTCTCACAGACCAGGTAGTGGAACAGAACAAACTGCCTAAGCGTATAGGTGCTACTACTACTACTACTACTTCTGCTATTCCCAGTGACAACAAGAGAAGGTGGGATGGAACCTTCAGCAAGGGTTCAACTTCAATTCAGTCTCAGGCACGGCAGCGAAAGATTGATGACTATCAGAGCACTGGTCAGCAATCTTCTGGTAGTCAAGGATTGTAACCTCGTCTTAGTTGGTCAGACATTCTCCATCAACCTCATTCCCATAGCTTTGGGTAGTTTCGACATCGTCATTGGGATGGATTGGTTATCCCAACAGCAAGCAGAGATCCTATGCAAAGAGAAGATTGTTCGTATTCCCCGTTCTGGCAAGGAACCTCTCGAAGTTCAAGGCGACAAGAGTGGTGTCGTGAGTGGCATCATTTCCTTCTTGAAGGCACAAAAGTGTTTGCGAAAGGGCCACACTGCTATTTTAGCACTCATTACAGATAGATCTACGAAAGAGAAGAAGTTAGAAGATATTCCGGTTGTACGCGACTTTCCTCAAGTGTTTCCTGAAGAGTTACCTGGGCTACCGCCTCATCACCAGGTCGAATTTCAGATCGAGCTAGCTCCTGGAGCAGCACCCATAGCTCGAGCACCTTATCGATTAGCTCCAACTGAACTGGAAGAACTGTCTAAGCAACTGCAAGAACTCTTGGAAAAGGGTTTCATCTATCCTAGCTCTTCGCCTTGGGGAGCTCCAGTACTATTTGTAAAGAAGAAGGATGGTACCTTCCACATGTGTATAGACTACCGCGAATTGAACAAGGTGACTGTGAAGAATCGCTATCCTCTTCCACGCATCGACGACTTATTCGACCAGTTGCAAGGGTCGAGCTATTACTCGAAGATTGATCTAAGGTCAGGGTATCATCAACTGAGAGTCCGGAATGAGGACGTCTCCAAGACAGCGTTCAGAACGCGCTACGGCCACTACGAGTTTCTGGTCATGCCTTTAGAATTGACGAACGCGCCTGCGGTTTTCATGGACCTTATGAACAGGGTGTGCAAACCCTATCTTGACAAGTTCGTCATTGTTTTCATCGATGACATCCTGATTTATTCGAAGAGTCAGGAGGAGCACGAGCATCATTTACGACTTATTTTGGAACTTCTTCGAACGGAACAGCTATACGCTAAATTTTCAAAATGTGACTTTTGGCTTCGTGAAGTCCACTTTCTAGGCCACGTGGTAAACAAGGATGGGATTCATGTTGATCCATCCAAGGTAGATTCGATCAAGAACTGGCTTGCACCTCGCACACCAACGGAAATACGCCAATTCTTGGGTTTGGCGGGTTATTATAGACGGTTCATCAAAGACTTCTCAAAGATTGCTCAGCCACTTACACTACTGACGCAGAAGGGTGTTGTTTACCGTTGGGGAAATGCACAGGAAACAGCGTTTCAGCACTTAAAGGATAGACTCTGTAGCGCACCTATCCTCTCATTGCCTGAAGGCACGGACGATTTTGTAGTCTACTGCGATGCATCTATCCAGGGTCTTGGATGTGTATTGATGCAACGGGATAAAGTTATTGCTTATGCTTCGCGCCAACTTAAGATTCACGAACAGAATTACACAACACACGATTTAGAGCTGGGAGCGGTTGTTTTTGCACTCAAGATATGGCGCCATTACCTGTACGGTACCAAGTGCACTATATACACTGATCACAGGAGTCTCGAACATATTTTCAAGCAGAAAGAATTGAACATGCGACAACGTAGATGGGTCGAACTACTGAACGATTACGAATGTGCTATAAAGTACCATCCGGGCAAAGCCAATGTGGTGGCCGACGCCCTCAGTCGAAAGGATACTACGCCTAGGCGTGTACGAGCATTGCAACTTACTATCCAGTCTAGCCTTCCTTCTCAGATACGAGATGCTCAGGTAGAAGCATTGAAACCAGACAACGTCAGGGCTGAAGCCTTACGTGGCTCAAGGCAACGATTAGAACAAAAGGCAGACGGCGCTTATTACGTAACAGGACGTATTTGGGTCCCACTCTATGGGAACTTACGCGAGCTTGTAATGGATGAAGCTCATAAGTCCCGTTACTCGGTACATCCAGGTGCAGATAAAATGTACCACGACATCAGAACTACATATTGGTGGCCTAGCATGAAGGCCCACATAGCCACATACGTTAGCAAATGCTTGACTTGTGCGAGAGTCAAGGCAGAATATCAGAAACCGTCAGGACCACTTCAACAACCTGAGATACCACAATGGAAATGGGAACAAATTTCCATGGATTTTGTTACTGGCTTACCTAAATCTCAGCGCGGAAATGATACCATATGGGTGATCGTGGATCGACTCACAAAGTCTGCTCACTTCTTGGCTATCAAAGAAACAGACAAGTTCTCTACCTTAGCAGACATTTACTTAAAAGAAGTGGTCTCGAGGCACGGGGTGCCCACCTCCATCATCTCTGATCGTGACGCACGTTTTACTTCAGAACTGTGGCAAGCAATGCATAAATCTTTTGGCTCTCGTTTAGACATGAGCACAGCTTATCATCCTCAGACAGATGGGCAGTCTGAGCGCACTATTCAAACTCTAGAAGACATGCTTCGGGCGTGCGTAATTGACTTTGGCAATGGTTGGGAAAAAACATCTGCCACTTGTAGAATTTTCGTATAACAACAGCTACCACACCAGCATTAAAGCTGCACCATTCGAGGCATTGTACGGGCGTAAATGCCGGTCACCTCTTTGTTGGGCAGAGGTGGGAGATAGTCAAATCACAGGTCCAGAAATGGTAGTTGATACTACTGAAAAGATTGCTCAAATACGACAACGCATGGCGGCAGCTCGTGACCGTCAGAAAGTATACGCCGATAAAGATAGAAAACTACTCGAATTCCAAGTTGGGGATCGAGCGTTACTCAAAGTTTCGCCCTGGAAGGGTGTGGTTCGTTTTGGCAAACGCGGCAAACTCAATCCACGATACGTTGGACCTTTCGAAGTTATTGAGAAGATAGGCAGGGTAGCCTACAGATTGAACTTACCACCTGAACTCAGTGCAGTTCACAACGTCTTCCACGTGTCGAATCTGAAGAAGTGTACGTCAGATGAGACCCACATAGTTCCCTTGAAGGAACTCACTATCGACGAGCGGTTGCACTTCGTCGAGGAACCTGTTGAAATCACGGACCGGGATGTTAAGGTCCTCAAGAACACAAGAATCCCTCTTGTACGAGTTCGTTGGAACTCCCGCCGCGGCCCAGAGTTCACCTGGGAGCGTGAAGATCAAATGGAACTCAAATATCCCCAGTTATTCGGAACCAATGCAACTACTACTGAGACTGAAGCTACCAATACAGAATTTCAGGACGAAATTCCAAATCAACGGGGGGATGATGTGACACCCCAGGAAAACCAGTAATTTTCGCAAACCTGCTCGGGGAGCCGCGATACAGTACAGGTAAACAACGTCACACCATTAGCTTTCCTCAGTAACTGCATGCTAAATTTCGGGACGAAATTTCTTTCAAGTTGGGGATAATGTGACAACTCGAAATTCCGACATTCTTTATTCGCATTTAATACACGTTGACTTTGGATATATAGTTGTGATATGATAAAACGTAGTGTGTTTGCATGGTTATGTGTGGGTGTATAACATGTATGCTGCTTGAAAACATAAACTAGTAAACCATAAATTAATCCGACAAAACATAAGTGTATTTCACCAAGATCGATCTCGACGAAACAGGTCAGTTTCGCCAACAACCTTCTCGACGAAACAGGCTGTTTCGCCGAGCCCAGTTTCACCGAAGCCCAGTTCGGGCCTAACACGTTATTTCGAGTTTTAAAACGTGAAACAACATCAGTTTCACACTTTTATCATAACAACCGAAACCCTAGAGTCTCTCCTTCTCTGTTGACGGCAATCTAGCGTTCCCTAGCTCTCGAATCCTTGTTTGTTCATCTCGAATCGGTTAGTGTGTGTTTGTTAATCGATTTCATGTTTCTGTACTATCTCGATTCATGTCTGGATATGTGATTGATATGTCTTACTGCTGTGATAAGAGTATGATGATGATGATATAGATTTCGATATATGTAGGTTGTAGTAGGATATATACAATGCTATGCGAAACTTGATACAATCGAATGCTTGGTTCTGGATGTTGTTATTATGTTCTGATTCTGAATTCACATTAACATCTTGATAGGGATCGGTGATGCGATGTTGTATGTTAATCGATATGTTGTATACGTAAACTAGGGTTCATGCTAGACGATGATTCTTTAAGGATTGTGTTATGTGATTCTGTGAACGAATGATTACTGCATGATTGTTAATATTGATGTCGGCTGTTAGTGATGATTAGGGTTTTCATACGTAACTGATTATGCGACATAACTGATGAATCAACGAAACAGGCCTCTTGGCGAAACAGAATGTGTTTCGCCAAGGACTGTCGACGAAATAGAGTTTTGTTTCGCCAACTATTGTGTTTCGCCAAAGTATGTGTTTCGCCGAATGTATGTTTCGCCAAAGGTGTAATCAGCACAGTAACTTGGGTTAATTCTGTTAAGTGATAACTGGAATATCTAACTGCTGTTAAATGTCAAACATGACTAGTATGATTATGATTACGTGTTACCTGCTTATACGTGAACAACTTGAACACAAACTGATTTTATATACGTGCATACTCTAGGACGTGATTGACTTAATTGCGAGCACATAACCTAGCATACCGAGGAAACCAAGGTGAGTTCATACAGCCAAGGCATGGGGTTCCCGGGTGGGAATGGGATTTGATGAATTATTGTGTATACTCAGACGGTAGAACCTAACGATAAGATACGACTAGACTAGTAACACTTATTGAACTGATCTTCGCACACCTGCCAAGGGTTGGCCGCGATATTATGACTGACTTCGCACACTTGCCATAGGAAGGCCGCGAACTAAATTTACAAATCTTCGCACACCTGCCTGGGAGGCCGCGATACAAATAAACCTAGTCTAGAATACTTGGGAAAAACATCCCCTAATATCTTCGCATACCTGCCTGGGAGGCCGCGATGGAAACTAATACGATACATGACGTAACGAACGAACATACTACTACTCACGCTATACTATTACTGAACTGTTATCTGTGAACTCGCTCAACTAGTTGTTGACTCTCTGCTGCATGCCTTGCAGGACCTTAGGTACATATGGAGCTTGCACAGGGAGGAGCAGGTCGTTGTGGGACATGGATCAATGATGCCATGTTAATTATTTAAACGTTTGAATTTACGATTTACATTGGGTTTACATACTTATGCTTCCGCTACACACTTGTTGATGTTTGGTTTTGAAAACACCTTTCGTATTGATGAATGACTTATATTATTTACTATTATGTTCAATATGATTGGTGGCTTGATCCTGGTCAGTCACGCCTCCAAGCGGTGATACTCCGCATGTGGATTTTAGGGGTGTGACAAATCATGAACTATTTAAATAAATGGATGAAATCATCCAAAAATACCCTAAATAAAACTAATTCAACCATCCAACCATAAGATACTTGCGGTATTAGAATGGTCATTTTTACCTTATTTCAACAGGGATGAAATCATAAGTAAAACATAAAAAAAAAACCAAACACCTGCTATTTGTCGTCCAAATCTTTTAGTTGGTCCTCATAGTCCTACAACCTTTCAAAGTCATTGGAGTCGATCGATAATCTCAGCAGCTAATTCACAAATAATAGCAAACAACAATAGCAAGTCACCAAACAATCGACCTGAAAATCATATAAAAGCCCAAAAATAAAACAAACCCTAACCTAAAACTCAAGATGGAAAAATGAAAAAAATATATTTATAACTAACCCTAAACCTCAAATCCATTACAACATAACAAAGAGAACTGCAGGACGCAGAGCCGACAACCTCTAATCATCTCCGTCATCAAGTTAGCAGCGGAAACCTAGCCAAAGCACAACAATAAGTAAATACGCATGAAGATCGAATGAGTGAACAATGAAAACAAAGATTGACACTTATAGAACGGAAGTTATTGATAATCTAACCTTGATTCGGAGCATTAATTTGAACATCGATCGGAATAGAGCAGAGCAGAAGGAGAGAGAAAGTGGGAAGCCCTAAATCAGTAAATGAGGGAGGATATAAATAAAAGAGGGCAGTGGTACTGTTGGGCGGGAAAATGGGAAAACGATGCCCTCATCTACTGACACGTGACCCAAATAACTTTCATTTATTATATATAATAGATATTAATTCTGAAATGGAGACAAAAAAAGGCAATCATGTCAACCGCTTAAATACACCAATAGTTGTGAATCATTATTCCCCGCGAGGTTTAATGTATTTACACTAGTGGATGCCCCGCCCGCGTTGCGGGGCGATGGCCGAATAATGATCGAGTGTTAGACAGCTCATTGATACGAAAAACAATTAAATCGAGTCAACCAATTAAAACAAAACACTTTTATAGTTTTGATTAAAAAAACTAAAACAATGGCAATATTATAATTTTTAACTGAGGGAAAGTTGTATTTTTTGACTGGGGTAAAATCGTAATTTGCCAAAAGCTAAAGTGATGGCAGTACTGTAAATTTTCACAGGGGCAAAATTGTAAATTTTCACATGAGCAAATTCGTAATTTTGAACTTGGGGTAACAACGTAAAATAAAATTGAACTAAAGGCACAATCGTAATTTTAAGCTGGAGGCAAAACCACAATTTTATTTTGAACCGAGGGAAAAATCGTAATTTTGAGCTAGAGACAAAAGCGTAATTTTATTTTTAGCTGGGGCAAAAACGTAATTTTAAAATGGATATAAAATAATAAACTGGTTGGTCCAATGGGGGAGGGCCAGACAAAATCGTAATTTTGAATTGAGGGCAAAATCGTAATTTTGAGATGGGGACAAAAGCGTAATTTTATTTTGAGCTGGGGACAAAACGGTAATTTTAAACAGGAGAAAAAACGTAATTTTAAAATGGATAGAAAATAATAAACTGGTTGGTCCAATGGGATCAGGCAGCTGCCTGACACTATTCCCCAATCTTGTAAATGTATATGTTGGAAATGGAAATGGAAATGTAATAAGTTTTAATTTTTTATTTTAAGTAGGGGCAGAGCTAAGTAGGAAGCTCCGGGTTCCCAGAAACCCATTGGGTTTTGGTTTTTAAGCAGCACGACAATATAAATGATTAAAAGTGAACCCATTAATAAAACTTAAAGTGAACCCATAAACAAAAGTCGACAAAGGTTCTTGTGGTTAGGTTGCACACTTTTAAGCCACAGGTTGCGTGTTTGATCCTCGCTTATGACCAACTTTTCAGTTATTTTTAGTATGTATTATTAAAGGAAGGAAGGTCTGGACTTGGGAACAATTGGGAGAGGATGAAAGTGTATTTTGGTTAGAAAGGATATGAAGCAATATGATTATGACATGTGGCAAAATTTAAAATAAAGAGGAAGTATTTTTTGTAATTATATCAAACAAGTAGTGTGGTATGTGTTTAATTTTTCCTCCTAAAAGTCTTGAAACTCGTTGCCTCAGTTTCACTTTTTCCATGCTGCTTCATTTTTTCCACAATAACTTTTCGAACCACCTGGTTCTTTAAATTACAACACCCATGCTAGTTCTTACTTTTTTCCATAATAATTTTCTATGGTAATCCATTGGGAATAGCCCAATGGTGTTAGTAAGTTAGATAAGGTGTAGAATAGGAGAAGGTCATGGGTTCAATCCTCATGACATGCAAGTTTAGCCATTCAAAAAAAAAAAAAATTCTATGGTAATAACACCCATGCTAGTTCTTATTTTTTACATAACAATTTTCTGCAGAGATAGATAGTGGGATAAGAAATACTTAGAAGCATGACAGGAAAAAAAAGGTGACTTCAGTGATGATAAAACCTGACATGACCCGACCTGAAAATTCTAACGTCAAGTTTATCAAAATTCGAACATCTATAAAAGTGAACCCAGTTAAAAACAATCTTGGATTCGCCTCTGATTTGAAGGGTATTGTACAATTTAAACTTTTGACTACTTTATGATACTTCGGCTGGTCAAAGTCAACTTAAACTATTACTATTTATATAGAAGAAAAAACTACAAGCAAATTATTTAACAATTCAATTTATACACCGATCTATATAGAAGAAGAAACTACAAGCAAATTATTTAAAAATTCAATTTATTCACCGAAAGAAAACCAAACAAATCAACGGTAGGTCCCACAAAGATGACGTGTAGGGCTATTTATACACAAGAAAACCTCAAATAACTTAATAAGAATAATCACTTGGAAAACAAGTAGACTACCAAATGTGGCGAAGCTTGATTGGGTCTATTTGTGTGTCCCCACGTAGAATGACATGGTAAGATACTATATTTTGTATTTATGGTCCTTGAGGATATGTTTAGTTACTGAAATAGCCCTTGTAGTTGGGAAAGTTATAAATTTGAAAACTAGAGGTGTTAGTTTTGTTAGAGCGTCCTTGACGATATGTTTAACTGGCATCGATATCGGTTGAAGGAGTGAAGAGAAACAAATAAAATAGAGATTCTTAGTAAACGATATTTGATATGGTTTCTATTAGACTATCCTTACAATTTCTAACGCTTTTGAACTATGCAAGACGTGGATGTATCACTGCTAGAAGAATGAGTATAACCGATGAGTTATCAACGACAATAGATATCGTGATGGAGTGTCACAGATAATGATCACCGCAGAGAGTAATTGTCTTAATCTATGGATCGATCCATAAGTGGAAATCATTTGTTTTACATTGTATTGTATTTTTAATAATGAAGGAACAATGGTTAATTTAATGACTGTATTTGTGTTTTTTAAATAACATAGTATGCCTTAACTTTTAACTAGAGTAAAAGCTAGTATTTTTCCTTAATAACCATTATACTTGAGGGATGTTTGGCAACTTCTGAATAGTTAAGTCCTGAACCAGTAAGAAGTCTGAACTATTAAGTGTTGAACCAGTAAAAGGTCTGAACGATTAAGAGCTAACTGTTTGACCAATTCAGATTAGAGGTCTTAACCATTCAGACTCAGTATAATGCTTAACCATTTAGAGGCAAATGACTGAATCATTCAGACATCTGCTCGCGAAACATATAGTCTGAACCACTAAATGCTGAACCAATAAAATGTCTGAACCATTAAAAGACTCGTTAAAAAGGTAAACAAAGAGCCCTATACTTAGAAAATAAGGATAGTGATAACATGGTGCTCTTAATTCTTTTTCCCTTTTCAATTCCCCTCACCACTACAACATTCCTCACACATGCATCCTCTCTCATCCAACTACGATTCGACACATACCCCTAAGCATTCATGACAAAATCCTGCTCATATACTACACACTTTGAAGAAAAAGAGAATGTTTGCATGCACATTATAAATCCAATGATGAATCGACTACTATGTTTATTTAGGTTTATTTTGTGTTTAGATTATAGTTTATGAATTACAATACATTTCAGAGACCAAAGTGTCTTTTTATATTAATTTACTATCTTAATTATTTTTTACTCACATGCCGATTATTTGACTAAATAAAAAAATAACTAAATATTATTATTATAAATAATTAAATATAATAAGTTAGTTAAACTACAATTTCAAATTTTGTAGTTATTACACTTAATAACAAAATTTCTTTGAAATCTAATTATGTAAATAATAAATTTAACTTTACCCAAAAAAAAATAATAATAATAATAAATTTAATAGTTTAACTAAATTCTAAAAAGCATTTTTATTTTCGTATGATTTCATGTTAAACCTTCAAATATATATTATACTTTGCCAATTAATTATCCAAGCGCTATATTAGTGTATGAGTTAGTGTGTTGTGTTCTCTTCGGCTCGTACAGACACCTTTTTCTAGTATGTGTATATGAACACAATGTCGACTCAAATTTTGGGAGCCTAAAGCAAATCTTAAAATTAGAGTTATTTTACGAAACAAAAATACTTATTTTTCTTCTAAATGTTTTAATTGACAAATTCATTTTGAGAGATCACACATCCGATCACCCCTAGAAATACGTTTAAAGCATCTCTTAGAACTAAGACTATGTGTAGTCATAAAGCTCATTTGGGGGCGTTATGCGACACGTGGCGAAATGCATAAGAGAGAGGCTTTATGGGGCGTTATATCAAAATAGGGTGTAGTGGTAAGAGAGTTATATAACACCTTCAATTATACATACATATGTATGTATATATATATGTGTGTGAGTGGGGGGAAACATGCTGGAGAATATCACGCCGCAAAGGAGATCATGCCAGAGAAGAAAAACCACCCCATAGCGCCCGCCGTAGTGGTGTTGGCGGCGCTATGTTTGATTGGGCGGTATATCACGCTCCACTGCGCATGGCCTAAACAAAAACATAAAATGTACTCCTAATAAGGCTATGTGGTGTAGTGATGTTCTTAATCACTACCACAACCCCTTCACATCACTCCACCCTCATCTACCACCCTATATGGCTTGGTCTTAATCCACCACCATCCACTTCTTATTATTTAATATATATATATATATAGGACAGTTATATGAAGAAATCTCATATTAGTTAAGAAAACTATGAAACCCAAATGATTTGACCTCCTTTTACCACGTGTTACACCTTTTCTGTTGGAATATGTAACAACTTGACACATGTAACATGTACTGAAAAAACACTTTTTGTAACAAGTCTGAAAAATAATAAAAAGAGAACTACTCGCCGTTGTTGACCCAACCGAATTGCCAAACATAATCAATTAAATCCGAACGGAGGTTGTTATGCGTAGCCTCATTGTATAACGCCCACATATTAGACTCTTGCTACCCTTCATCCAACCCGATACAACATTCTCATCAATGTCCTTCTAATCGTATTCACATATGGCGGTACCTTCATCTTCGATAATCATCTTATGTAACAAGATACAAACATACATACAATATCTCAATTTTTTTCGGTGTAAATGCTTGTGTCATTTAGCAAGTTTCTTTCTTTTATCATCATCCATATACGGTATAGATTTAACGATCGCTGCGTAGGTTGGGTATATTACATCGGCAAGATAATACCCATGCTTGTATTCTTCTTCTGAAACCGTAAAGCTAGAATCGGGGTCGGTACTGTTAAGATGTCGTTGAACACATTCGACTGACCAAGAACGTTTAAGTCGTTCTTCGAACCAGGAACACCTAAGAAATCATGCCAAACCCATAGATTGTTTATGCCACGAGTTCTAGAATTAATGTGGGATGGCCATGATCACCGCGCGTAAATTTACCTCGCCATGCATTAGGGCAATTAAGCCAAGGCCAATGCATACAATCGATTCTACCAAGCATTCCAGGAAAAACATGTTTAGTTTCATGTGCATGATACAACTTTAGTATGTCATTCTTTGTTGGCTTTCGCAAATACCTCTTGTTGTCTAGCTTGACCACACCATTTCAAACTCTCTAGAGAAGTTCTATCAGACATCTTCAAATATTCATCCCACATATCGCTACTTGTGTCGTAAGCCAATTGACGAATTGCCAATGTACACTTTTGTAAAGTGGCAAATCCCCTTTTACCTCTAGTATCCCATCTTGATGTGGAAAACAAGTCAAAATTTGCCAAATTGTTGGCTATACGTAGGAAAAGACGACGACTCATTTGAAACTGACGTCTAAACATTTCATCTGTGTATACGGGGTTTTCGGCAAAGTAATCGACCATCAACCTATCGTGAGCACCAATATTATAAAAAATAAATAAACAACATTACAAAATATAAATCACACTAAAAATATCAACAACGCTACAAAATATAAATCACACTAAAAAATATAAACAACACTACAAAATAAATTACACTAAAAAGATATAAACTACACAAAAACATAAATTATACGAAAAATATAAATTACAATAAAAATAAAATTACCTTTCCGATTCCTATTTAAGCACTTATGCTGTGTTCTACGTTCGGACGAGGTTTCTTCTTCCTCTAAAATTATTTGTGTGGGTTCCATTACCACATTCATAAAAATTCGTTGATTTCGTCAGAAGAAGTTGATGATGCCATGGGTTGGGATATATAATTTAGAAGTTGATTTTAGAGAGTTGAATGAAAAAGAGTCATTTTGTAAAATAATGGTGGGATTTGATTGTTTAAATAGATTTAAAATAGGAATTTATTTTATTTATATTCTTTTTTAGAAAGTCGATTGTTAGAAAACCAGTCAAATGTATGGAATTTTGGAGTGGGTGGAACGTGGTCGGCGTGGAAAAATCCATGCTCATCATGCCTGGATTGAGAGGAGGGTGGTGTACCATGTGATTCATGTCCCACGTGGACATCCACAGCCCAAACCATTAACCCATATTCTATAGCCTCCCAAACAACTAACCCCATACCCTGTAGCCTAAAAGGAATTGAATTCCAGACTAAAAAGCTAAACATGCTTGTTTTAGAATTTTTGTTAGGGGATTCTATTCGCACACCAGGGAATATATCCCAACAATTTGACAATCCAATACGGATCGTATAGGCCTATACGATCCGTATTGGATAAAGTTAAGACATTGGGAACTGACAGGTTCAGCGTATGTCTGGCGACTGGCTTATACGGATCGTATAGGGCTATACGATCCGTAATGAGGTCTTGATTTTTTGAGGTTTGAATTTTGGTGTGTTGGATTTGGTTTTTGGTGTTTTGGGTTTGATTATTGGTGTTCATTGTTGGTTATTTTTGTTTTAATGAGTTTTAAATTTTTATTATTTTTATATCATTACGTATCGTATTATAGCGTAACGTGGCGTATCGTATCGTATCACATTTTTAACTTTTTAATATTTTATCATGAAGTATTGTAGCGTATCGTGACGTACCGTGACATATCGTATCACATTTTTTACTTTATTATATTTTATCGTGACGTATTATAGCGTATCATGACGTATCATATCACATTTTTGAGTATGTTATATTTTATCGTCACGTGTCATAGGATATCGTATCATCCTTGTACCGTACCGTATTGTATTTGTATTTTGTATTATTTTTTATGTTGTCGTATTCACGACGTGTGATATTATAACATTATGCATTATATGTAACCAAGCAAACCAATCAAAAAATTCAAAATAAACAATCACAAATATAAATAAACTGAAACTACAAATTTAACTACAAAATAAGTTTGTACATATACATGACATCTTCCAAAATACATAAATAGTCAAAATAAAAAAAGTACAACAATCCAAAGCCGCTGGTTCCGCATCCTGACGCTCCTGAGTCGTACCTGAGGGCCCCGGATCCTGAGTCGCGCCTGACGACCCCGGATCCTGTCCAGGGGAGGCGACAATGTCGGTATCGGCAATGGGGTTCGACCACGCTCGATAGTCGCCTGTATATCGCCCTAGATTGCCAGCATGAGAAGGGCCTCAGTATAGGCATGATGGGCATCTATCCGCGCCTGCAGCCGGCCCTCCATCGCAAGTGCCACAGCTGGTGGGAGCTGGTCGTATAGAACGTGTTGGGGGTACTGAGGCACCCCATGTGGCTGCGACTGTAGTGGTGGTGGCGGAGGTGGGGGTGAGCGTGATCACCATCGGCGTTATCGTCATCGTCATCGGCATCACCACCTGCCGGATCTGGCAGCTCCTCTGGTAACTCGTTTGAGAGGTTGACGGGGACAAACAACTTCCTGTCGACTCCTATAAACCGAAGTCCGAGCCTAGGGAAGTCACGCTTGATGTGCATGTCGATCAACGTCTGTCGTGTCAACCTGGTCGGCTCAACTGTGCCCCCCTCGGTGAACTGTGGGTCCTGATGGGGAACAAGGCCCAACGAGTGGGCAATACGCGTGATGTATGCCCCCCGTACAACAATGACCTGTCCTTCCGGTGGTACGCCGCCGCAAACTACTGGACTAGGCTGGAGGGCCCACGTCTCCCCCCATATAAAAAAAACATATAAAACAGATCCCCCATGATTGCACCACTCGCGACTCTGCTCGCGCGGTGCAATAGATGTGGCAATTAGCCTGTGCAGGTAACAGAAAAAGGGGTCTCTAATATGTGAAACCCTCGACTTCGAGCGACCAAAGCGACCCCAACCGATCACTTACAAGAACCTGACAAGTGTCAATCAGGGTAACACATGGACGCCTTCGGAGGAGAGGGGGTGCGTGTCTCCTCCAACATATAAATGCCGCTGTGTACGACAAACTCTCTCAACGACATCTCATGCCACTCACCCCCTAAATGATAACAAACCTCGACTCACGGGTGCTCGGGGTCCTCGTCCTCCTCTAGCTGGTCTCTAGGCTTGGGAGCGAATTAGAAGGATGCCAAGAACTCGCACACCATGACCCGATACGATGGCAAGTATGCCAGCAAGAACAACCTGTCACATACTATGGTTGGTATCCATTTCATATACAAAACAAAGAAAACAGTGTAACAAATAGTATACCTGTCCCATGGAGTATCATGTCCAATGTAATCTTGGGTTCTCGCCGCCTCGTCCACCTCCTCCAGAGTCGTCCGATCGACGACCGCATGGTCCCCGATCTCCATCCGCCGAAACTTTTCACATCTGTGAAAGGCCTCGGACCCATCCTCGAACGCTAGATAAGGATTATCTAGCAATGGGTCAACATCTGGGCCACCACGCCCACGCCCACGTCCACTACCACCATCCCCTGCCCCCGCCCTTCACTGCCAACTCTACCATGTCCACCACCTCCACCTCCATCGCCACCTCCACCTCCACGTCCGCCACCTCCACTTCCACCTCCACCACCTCGGCCGCCTCGCCCGACAATGCCATCCATATCAATCTAAAAAATATTACAATTTTAAGTATTAAATATAACAATTTTTAATATTAGATATAACATTTTTAATTTAATTTTTTAAAAATATAACAATTTTTAATTTTAAATATAACATTTTTAATTTAATTTCATAAAAATATAAAAAATTTCATATTTATTAAAAAATCTAACAATAATTTTTATTTTTTAATATTAAATATAACCTTTATATTATATATTTTAGAAATATAACAATTTTTAATTTTTTTTTAAATCTAACAATAATTTTTAATTTTTCATATTAAATATAACATTTTTAATTTTTTTTTTAAATGTAACAACTATTTCTATATAAAAATATAACATTTTTACAAAGAAAATAAGATTTTAAACATATTTTTTATTTTTAAAAACAGAAAAGAAAAAAAATAAACATTTTTGGGCCTATTGATATGTGTCAAATGCAATATATAAATTATATATAAAAATAATCTTTTTAGTACTAATGCTGGAAAAAAATGTGTTTCTTTGTATACTATTGATTTTCAAGATTAAAAGAGCTTAAATGTACAAAAGGAACAAATTAACGGCAAAAACCAGCATGAATACAAAAGAAGGGAAGTTGATACAATATACCAGTCCCCCGAGTTTCATCCCAAGACCAAAAAAAAATCAGAAGACAAGCACGGGTCGTGCCTGCCGGGCATGGGGTCGTGCCCCACCCAAGATTCCAGGAAGAAGAAAACAAACAGAAGCAGACGAGAGACACGTGGTCGTGACTTATGGACACGAGCCGTGGTCAACTTCCAGATATGCAAATCTTGGATAGTACAACAAGTACAATGGTCACGGGGGCGTGCCGTTGACACACGGGGTCGTGCTAGCATCCAGACTAACTAGCTCATTAAATAAAGACAAAGAACAAAGAAGGCACGGGGTCGTGCCCACCAGGCTCGGGGCTGTGTAAAGCTTCTGTTTTCAATTATAAATATGGGTGCTTGGTTCAATAGTAACCCATGTCTTGGCAAACCACTTCTCTCACACCTGCCACCACTCCACCACCACCACAATACCACCACGTTCATCCATCATCCATCTCTAGAGTGTGTGTAGTAGTCTCGAGATCCAAGATTGATCGTAAGAGTTTTTGTCAAACAATGGCCATGTTTGGCTAATCTCTTACATCACTTGGTGAAGACAAGTCATTTACGTATTACTTTTGATTTCCAATCTTTGGTTAACTTTATAGTGGGGGTATGTATTAATGACTTTAATAACTAGTTTTTTATATTGAAAGTGAACTTAATTCTATCATCTCTTCATGTTTCGTTGATTCACTCATTCGTGTCTTTACGTTCTATATAAAACGCGTTAATTGCCTGGAAGGGGGTTAGAAAGGTGGTATGGGTAAAGTTCTTGCCCCATTCAGTGTATAGATCCTACAAGGACTTGATTCAAGCTTATTAGGACTTCCTTTGAGGCAGGTAGCATCAAATTAGGGGATGTAAGAACGACTTGATCTATAAATAAATTACTATTAAAACTTTAAACCGGCCTTGCGGGACTGTATCCCTGCTAACTCAGACCAATATGGCTGAGGGTAGCGTTGCCTCCAAAAGAGGGACACGCCACATTTTGCATTAATAACTTACTTAATCGTCTTTCAATCTTCCGACCTTGTGGGACTGTATCCCTGTTGACTCAGACCAATATGGCAGAGGGTAGCGTTGCCTCCAAAAGAGGGACATGCCACTATAACTAAGATAATCTCTTAAAAAACCCAAAGTGCGAAAATCATCAAAGGATACATAAAAGACGTGTCGGAGGCAAGTGATTCTATCTTGTCTATTTGTTTCTTTATTTATTTAGCTTCTTTATTTTACTTATTAAAATCTTTCCTCAAAATTTGATTAGATTAGACGTCGACGATATTCCGGTATTAAAAGCTTTTGTGTCCTTAGACGACCTTGGTATCTTACCATCACTATACTACGCCAATGATGAGTGCACTTGCCCTAACGTGTTGTAGAGAGTGATAGTGTTATATCATGTTTTATAAATAAAAAGCTTGAATAACGAGTGAAAAGTACTTAAAAAAATAATAAAAATCATACACCCTCGCTCCACGTCACCTATACGCATTGTATAGGCCCTTTACGCATCGTATAACCTCAAAAGTTTAAAAACGATGGATGTTTTTGAATTAATACGATGCGTAAGGGCCAATACGCATCGTATTAATTCAACGGTCAATGAAAAAAGCCCAATAAACCGGCCAAAACACAATTTTATACAGTATAAATACAAAATTGATGACGTATAGATGATGAGGGTTTGGAGATACATACCGTAGATGGCTTTAAACTCGAATCTAAACCGTATCTTGATCGTACAAACTTCACCGTATGTGTATGTATGTGACAACCTGCAACTTCAGGTCAATACTTTAACCTAACCACGGTCAACTTGGACATACTGTTGGTCCCGTTGATACAGGATCTGATCTTAGGAACAAGATGAATCGATTTCGTCTTAGTGTGCGGAATCCATTAAGACAAATCACAGATTTATACAACAGAGAATTCAACGTTTAACTTCTTGTCTGTTCGTTCTATTAATCGTTCTGAAAGTCACAAAGTTCCGGTGAACGTACAGACTACCCGTGCGTGTGTCAAAAGTTCTTACAAAGTTGCACCGGACCTACTATTTATAGACAGACTCAGGATACTAATAAGTGTTGTACGTGCGGGTGGGCTACCCGTACGTATGACTCACCCGTACGTGTGGTCATCCGTGCGTATGACTTATCCGTGCGGATAAGTCATCCGTGCGTATGGCCATACGTGCGTATTGCCATCCGTACGAGTTAAACTTGTCCCAAACAACACTTTTACATTCAGACCCTATTCCTGAGTTGTCCTGCTAACTACATACATACAATCAGACAATAAACATAAACACAGAACAAAATATGACTACATGCTTACGGAAGCTACAGACGTAATGTACTAACAGACTCCCCCTCGAATGTAGCTGTAGTACCTTCCAGCATAGTCTTTTAATTCCTTCTGTTGCGTCTTCGCTCACGCGCTTTCTCTCTTCTTTTCTGAGCCTGTTCTTCCAACATTCTTTTTCTCTTTTGTCTTCCCTCAGTCAACCACCAATGTCTGTAAACAGGATCTCCATCACGTTTCCGTTCCCATTTTGGAATTTTGTTTTCTTCAGATTCTATTGGTGTCTGATCTGTTGGAGGAACAATTCCCAAATTACGTCTTCCTCGTTCAGCAGCTCTTTCAGCAATCTTCTTGAAATGTTGTTCACGCTTGTATACTTTCAAAAACTCATCAATCTCTAGATCTCTCCATTTAGTCTTCCAGTATCTTCCAGAGTTGATGTCTTTCGCGTAACAAACATCCACAACCTTTTGATATTGCAAAGCTTGCTCTCGATCAGGTCTCTCGTATACTATCTTGTTGTAAAACAAACAATCAATATCCTTCTTTGAGCAGTTAACAAGCCACATAGGATCTAACACACAGATCCTTCTAGCTTCTCCTGTGGACTTGTTGTTTAACGAGATTATTGCTTCAGCTGTAGTTTGATTATACAACCACCCTTCAAACTCATCGTGGAAATCTTGCTCCATTGCTCGTAATGGCATGTTCTTCAAGCAGCTTGGAGGTTTGATATCCAGAGTGATATCCTTCTCACCACTTTCTAGAATTCTGACAATTCGTTGAGGAAAGTGTGGTTTCCAATCAGGATATCTTTTCTCAGCTTGTAGCTTTACATAATTCCATAATCTCTGATCGTGCTGCTTCACGTCTAACCCATGGTAGAACTCTTTGATGTTTTTTGTTTTTACTAACTCATCTATATCCCACCAAGGCAAAGGTTTGATATCAGCTAAGAACTCAAAGTACTGCACTCCCTGTTCTCTTCTGATAGCATAAACTTTCAAGTCTTCCAAATATCCCCATGAGAGAATGTCACCCCAAGAGAGTTCTTTGTTATGTGTAAAAAATTGAAGTGCCCGAAGTTTCTTTCTCTCTTTTGGCATGACTTTGTACCATTTCTTTCTTTCTTCTGCCAAATTTTCTCTCGAAATAGTATCTAGAATACCTTCTGCTGACACTTTCTCCACTATCTTCCTTCTGATTTCATCAACATTTCGGTCTTTAAACATTTCCGTCAACGAAGGAAATGTTGCATCGATCCCAGAGTAATGAAACTGAACTTCATCATCAGATGAATCTGAAGCATCTTCAATTATTACATCGTTGTAATTATCAGCTTCAAATGCATATCTGGTCTCCAATACATCTTCAGAAGTTTCAGGAATCTCGTCTTCAATATCGAACTTAAATTTACCTTCTTGTAAACCCAATTCTTCTAACATTTCTTCCCTTGTTCTACTAACCTCAATCACCTCTTGACTTTTATCTTGTAAGAAAATGACAGTGGGATTTGTAAGGAATACCTGATCTGAATGTTGATTTCCAGAAGAGGAAGTTTCTTGATGATCATCATCTTCTTGCTCGTTAATCTGATCATTTAGAAACTCTTCTATCCTTTGCTCATTAATAGAATTTTTCACAATCAATCCTGACGATCCTTGATCATCGTCATCATTCTTCTTATCTTTCTGGTTATCATCGTCTTTCTCATCTTCATCGTTTTTCTCCTTATCTTCATCTTCGTCATCATCTACAAGAAGTTCTTCATCTGAATCACTAACAACCTCTCCACGAGCCTTCTTTGCTTCTTTTCTCCTTCTCATAACTTTCATTCTGTAAAGACCATCTTTTGAGTTGAGAGGCACAATGTAAGCATCACCAACAAGAACAAACTGCTTTGTCTTCCATTCAAGTAGTAACACTTCTTTGGCCTTTTTCTTCTTTTGAGTAACAGCAACTCTACGAATGATTTCTTCATGATCAATTATTTGAGAAGGCCCTCCAACCAACATGAAATCTTGATCTTGTACAACTTGTTCTTGAGTATGTTGAGCATCAATCATTTCAGCATCATCTTGAAGAGAGAAACCACCAGCTTCTTGAACATCTTCAACTATACTTTTGTTCTTTTGTACAGCATCCTCAGCCAGTCTTCGTTCTCTTTCAAGTCTTCTCTCTTCTACTTTCTTTACTTCAATTTCATTGTAAGCAGCATGAACATCCTTCTTCAAAAGATTTTCTACAACAGAATATAACATCTTGAGTTGTTCATCTTTCATCATTTTGTCAGCTTTCATGGCTTCCATCTCCAACTTCGTTATTTTCATTTCGTTTGAAGTAGATTCACTCATTTCACTGACCACCTGATTGAGTGTTTTATTTACATCTTGGAGATTCTTGTTCAATGAAGAAATTTCTGCCAGAAGAGCTTCAATCACTTTAGTGTTACTTTCACCATCTTCCTTTATCTTCTTTATGGTGCGTTCATCTTGAATTATCACCGTTCTAAGTTGATCATGAGCTTTCATTATCTTCTTCACTTGTTCTTTTAAAAGATCACGTTCATTTTCAGCTTTTTCTTTTTCTTTTTCAAGATCTTTGACTTTTTGAGCAAGAACTCTTACTGCATCATTGTTGAATAAGTCATCATCAAAATTTAGATCTTCCAACGGATCTCCTGAAGCAGATGGTATATGGCTAAAGAAATCTTCTGAATCTTTTGGCCGTGAGGACGATTCTGGAATCTCTATTGTTTCTGGTACATTTGGAAATTGTGAGGAAAAGACTCCAGCATCAGTAACTTCAATGTAGTCATCATGACTAGTCTGCTTTTCTGCTTCTGTTACTTGTTGTTGTGGAGATTCAACATGTTGAGTATTTTTGCCATCATGTTCCTTTTGAACTTGACTTTCTCCTTTTCTTGCTCGAACACTTCTTGGGATGAGACCTGCTACAACAGCTTTTCTTTTCTTGATTTGTTTAATTGTATTCTCAGGATCATAAGTTGTATCTTCTTCATCTGATCCCTTCCTTTTCTTTGGTAACTTTTTCTTTAACTGAACTTTTCCTTTGCCAAGAGTAAGAGGATCAAGTTCAGATTCTGATATAGTGGTTTCAGAATCATCATCACTTGAAAGATCTTGAACGACTCCTTCTTGATCTTTAACACCTTCTTGATCTTTAACTCCTTCTTGATCTTTAACTCCTTCTTGATCTTTAACTCCTTGAGCAGCGTCCTCATTTTTCTTTAAGAAACTTTCAAGAGATTGTGATAATAACTCAGTTCCTTCTTGAATAACAACTGACGGCTCCAGAACTTGTTCATCTATCAACTTGTGCTGCTGTTTTCTAGAAGTTCCTGCAAAACATATGTTTGACATCTTTTATTAGAAATTTTTATAATATAAAATTCTAATTTCCTTGTAACTCCCCCTTTCACAATACCCTTTTTCACATTCTTTGGAATAGAAACTGCAGGGGACGTCTTTGGGGTTCTCTTCCTTTTTCCATCTTTGACACACCACCATCTTGTATCCTTCTTATAGAACAAACTCATATTGTCATCTTCATTATCAGAATTGCTGTCTTCATGTCTCCACGCATCATTCTCTGGAGCTGCATAATTTGGATTTGAAATTTTGCAAATCATTCTCTTTGATCCAGGATCTGGACCTTTGATCAATCTGCTGATTGTATCTGGTGTCATGTGCCTTAGACCCAAAATGTCACTGCTTTTCTTTTCTAAACCTTGAAACTGATCATCTATCAACATCTGGACAAACCTAGGATACATAAGAAACCTCTTGCTTCCATCCTATATATTCTCAGTCATGTGATCAAAGATTACTTAAGAAATATTGTATGGTCTGTTCAGAACAAGACAAGCAATGATATTCATGATGTAATCTTGAGTTTCATCATATCCACCTTTTCTGTGTGACAAAGCATGAAGCACACAATGAATCATGAACTTATAAGCATGGCTAAAACTTGTCTTTTGCATTCTTCCATTCACACTTCCAGCAAAACCCATCCTACACCACAATCCTTTTACTAAACGTTCAGAAACTATGGTTGGATCACTATCATTGTCTCCTAAATTCAACACTCTCCTTATGATACCAACAGTCACTTTCATTTCTAGATCTACATCTTTTCCATTCTCATCTTTCTTTGATACAGCTGAATAAATGGTCTTATCACTTTCTTCATATCTTGCAGCAGTCCAAAAACATTTCACATGCGATTCATATACTACTGTCTTATCAGTTAAGGCCTTAGAAATTCTACTTTCCCTCAAAAATTTTGCAACATCTTGAACTACTGTGTTTTCGGTATAAACACCATCCAAAGCACAATATATATTATGAGCTTTATCCCAATCCTGCAGAAATTTTATTCATTTTAAAATTTTGGGATCTCAAAATATTTTGTCAAGAAAAAAAAAACTTGTTGCAAGATATAACACTTGAAGAGTTATCCGTACGCATGACTTGTTTGTGCGGATAAGTTGTCCGTGCGGACACCTTGTCTACATCGTGTATAGCCACCCGTGCGTACAGCATAGCATTGTCACGGATTGTCATCCCTGCGTACAACATAGCATTGCTTCGGATTACCATCCGTGCGTACAGCCTGTCCTTGACACGGATTGTCATACGTGTGTACAGCATTACTTGTCAAGTATTACTATGCACACGTACAACATGCCATTGCTACGGATTACCATACGTGCATACAACGTGATGTGTCACAGATTGCCATACGCACGTACAAGTTGTACGTGCAGATACAATTCACAGATGAAGAACATTTTATAAACACCAAAAATTTCTATGTCAAAATCTAAAATTGAACATAGATCTTCACAGAGAATGTTAAAACGATCAAAACCCTATGTTCAACAAAGTCTAAAATGTCCTGTACACAGATCAATTTAACAAAAAAACTACCCGACACTTCGTACCATTTAAACATCAGATCTGTCAGATTTTAGCATGTTATAACACAAATTAATCCGGTAAAATCCTAGATCTAAGCATTCTAAACAAGAATCTATGATTTATTCATGACAAAACGAACTAACACAGGCTAGATCTGAGATTTAAAGCTCTAAAAGAACAGATACGTGATGAACAGCGACAAACAGACATTAAACAATGGATTATTACAGATTTAAGTTAGAAAAACATACCTTTGCCATTGCTAATGTTGTTCAAACCAACGAAAACAACGATCCGTGCAAAAGATTCCGAAATCAGAAAGTCAAAGTGTGAGAGAGAAAGAGTGTTGTGCGTGCGTATAGCTTTGACTGACTCTTTGACTCTCAATTTATACAATCATCAGACGCGTATGGTCACCCGAGCGCATTGCCATCCGTGCGTATGGCTACCCGTCCGGATGAACATCCGAATGAAGCACACTTTACTTTTTCAATAAAAACTTTTATTTTTCTCAACATTTGTCAGTTTTTAGAAATCCACTTAAATTGCTTGGTTCAAATTAATGACCCAAGGAACTTAATTTGTCGACCAAGTCCAACTTAATGACCTTGGTTGACCTGAAGCAAAACATACTGACTTTTGAAAATTTTGTTCAAACATTTTTCTGAAAAATTACAAGTATCAACTTAATGAACTTGTGTTTCACACTATCAATTACAGATTAGTCAAGATTAGCTCCAAACTCATCTTCCAATCTAGAAACTTCCTGCATCTTCTATCACTTTCAAATCCGAAGATCAACTCTCCACTTTGGTTTGTCGAAAAAATAAAGCAGAAAATTTTTTTTTTTTGGGATTTTTAATGAAGCAAGAAGAATAAAACAGAAAGCAGTAAAAGTAAACTATTTACAAACATATTTTTGGTGAGTGTGTTAGGGAATCATATCAGCTTCCGACAAGTCACAAGTACCATTAAGCTTAATTTCATGCTAAACATTAAGCAATTCACCTCGATTGTCGATATACTGATCCATCTTAAATTTTTACACACATTTCAATCTGTTCAGGATATGATTTTAGTGTTTTAGAGACTTAAACTTATACATGTGTCCCACCTCTTGAATATACTCCCGTATCCAGAATCTCAATAATCAGTCTTACAGGTGAGTATACAACAATGATATCTGTACATAATTTAGGTATGCGAGGGCCGAGGGATCTCAGGTCGATACTTCCGTATACGCAGAGAGATATCGGCTTCGACTTTAAGGTGTGTCCCCTTTAGAGGATCTTTTTGCTACAACAACAGCGTTTATCAATTTTATTGTTTCAGCATGCTGAGGGTTTTAATGCTATGTTTCAAGCATTTGCAGAAAGTATTATCCAGGGACTAGGTCAGAACTACCGTTCAACAGAAGTCCCGGAATAATACCCCAGACATCATTGAAAATAAAGACCTAGTATATCAGATTATGAAACCTTTCAAACGAGATTTCAGGGGTTACCTATATATCCAAGTGGTGTTCCCCACGAAATAAGCAAGTAAGATTTTAGGTTTATATCCCGAACAAATCTACTAAATGTGTAAAAACCTATCGACACATCATTAGTGAGACTGTTTAACGTATTTGAACTTTCCATTTCTTTAGCGTACAGTAACTGACTAGCTGATGTACTATCATTTTCCCTTTTTACACAAACTTTTTTTTTTAAATTTTATCATGTTTTTGGGTTTTTTGAAATTTTCTAATGTTTTTGGCTTTTTCGAATTTTTTATTGTTTTTGTAATTTCTGAAAATAAAACTACTATCTCCCCCTAAAAACCAAAACAAGTAAAAATTCGACAAACCATTGCAGATTGTTTCTCAACATCATCTACAGTGGCACCTTCATCAACGCCAGCAATTTCCTCCGCATCCGATAACAACTTCATACCATTAAGTTTCAAAAGATATTTAAAGCGAGTTTTGTCAAAAGCTTTGGTATGTAAGTCAGCTTTTTGTTCATCGGTGTGGATTTTCTCTATTCGTATCAACTTCTTCTCGAAACAGTCTCGGATGAAGTGATGACGAATTTCAATGTGTTTTGTTTTAGCGTGATGAATAGGATTTTTTGTTATGTTAATTGCTGCCTCATTATCAACAAAAATAGGGGTGTTAAGAAATTGCAAACCGTAGTCTCGCATCTGTTGCTGGATCCACAGTATCTGAGAGCAGCAGCTGCTAGCAGATACATATTCGGCTTCACAAGTGGATAAAGCGACAGAGGTCTGCTTCTTGCATTGCCAGGTGACCAATCGTGGTCCGAAAAACTGGCACCCCGCTGTTGTTGATTTAGCATTCACTTTGCAGCAACCGAAGTCAGAATTAGAATATCCTTCGAGCGTGAAATTGCCAACTTTTGGATACCACAACCCCAGAGATGGAGTTCCTTTCAGGTAGCGTAGAATCCTTTTCACTATTATCATGTGCGAAGCTCTAGGATTTGACTGAAATCGAGCCGCCAGGCAGGTTGGATACATAATATCTGGTCTTGATGCCGTCAAGTACATTAACGAGCCGATCATGGATCGATATAATGTCTCATGTACCTTTTCTCCAAATTTGTAACGTTTTGATCAGCAACTTATTCACTAACTGGAATAGTTTGATTTGAAAAATGGATTAGCTCCCCCTCAGATTCTGAATCATCATGATCGAATATTGGTCTGTTTTCAGATTCTTGATTGACATTTTCTACCGTCTGATTTTCTTGAGCAACATCATTTTCAACATCGTCATGTTTTCCAGCATTGCTTGGACCTGCCTCGTCATCATTTGAGGCTTGTCGTTTTTGAAAAGATTCTGCTGGAAACCTTTCGTCTTCATACTCTCTAAGAATATCCAACTCATCAAAGAACTCTGGTTCTTCTTCCATGTTGAAAGACTCCCACAAAACATCATAATTGAAACGCCATGAGTCGCCCGGATTTTGTGGAGGCATTGTGTGACCTTGGCATTCAACATTTTGAGCTTCAATAATTTGCTTTAGACTTGGAACGAAGACTCGTCGTAAAGGACTTGCATATCCCACAAATATTCCTTCAAAACTCTTCGGACCCATCTTTCCAAAAGGTTCTAGAACTGTACAGGGTGACCCGAACGGTTCAAGATACTTCAAATTCGGTTTTCGATTATTAATCAACTCAAAGCATGTTTTGTTGAATTTCTTGACAGTTAGAACTCTGTTGAGCGTGTAGCATGCGGCGGAAACAGCTTCTGCCCAGAAATTTATTGGTAACTTTGAATCAGCAAGCATTGTTCTAGCCGTTTCAATCAGTGTTCTGTTTTTACGTTCTGCAACTCCATTCTGTTGTGGAGTGTACGGAGCACTGAACTCATGCAAGATACCCCTTTCATCACAATATTCTTCCATATTGTTGTTTTTGAACTCAGTACCATTATCACTTCTAATTTTTCTGATACGCCTTTGGTACAAATTTTCAATCTTTTTGAATAGCCCCCTCAATCTGTCAAAGGTTTCCTCTTTTGACTTCAAGAATAGCACCCATGAGAATCTGGAATAATCATCAGTGACCACAAGACAATAAAGTTCTCCAGTAATACTCTTGACATTCACAGGACCAAATAGGTCCATGTGAAGTCTCTCCAACGGTCTTGAGACTGAATTGACTTGCTTTTTGGGGTGTGACTTTTTCTTTTGTTTGCCTTTCATGCAACTAATGCATTCTTGTTCCAGATGAAAACCTTTAATGTGAACTCCCAGAACCAAATCATTGTGCACAAGATGATTCATTTTACGAATATGAATGTGCCCCATCTTACGATGCCACAACTTTGATTCTTTCTCTGTTGCTCTTGAAACAAAACAGTGTGCTTGACCCGTTGTTGTAGTTGCTACAGTCATGTCTAAAACATACAGATCATTCACTCTAGGAGCTCTCATGATGATCCATTCTTCAGGAATAACAAACCCTGGTTTCAAAATCAAACACTCTTTGTCTGTGAAGTGAGTAGTATACATCCGGTCACATATCTGTGAGATACTTAGCAGATTATTTTCCAGCTCAGCAATGTAGTTAACTCTCTCAAACGTGACGATCCCATTGGATAACGTTCCTTCACCAACAATTCTACCACCTTGGTTACCCGCGAACCCCACATAACCTCCATTAAAATTTCTGACATCATACAACAGCGCTGTCTTTCCAGTCATGTGCCGAGAAGCTCCACTATCCATAATCCAACGTGAGACGGATCTCGGAAGCTCCTGCACATGTCAAAAACATTTAATGAGATTTTGATGCTACCCAAGCCTCTTTTGACTCAGGTAACTTGAAATTAAGGTGAGTTGTTTTAGTGTAAAGTGGCGGAAAGTTTTTATCATTCATTTTAAGGCTTTCAGCTGTTCCAACTTCAACCTCTTTGAATAAGAAAAATTCGTCTTTTTGAGGTTGATTAGCTGGTTGATTTTTCTTCACCACATACTTTTTTTCAGAAGTCGATTTCTGTTTCTCATAAAACTTCAAAGGTACATACTTCTTCTTGGTAGAAGATGATGATTTTTCAGTTTCAGACACCTTTGATGAATCAACTTTCTTTTCGACAATTTTTGGCTTCCATGTTTGTTGAGGTGAGGCAACCCGTTGGTAAAATTTATCATTTTTAGTTACCGAATTCTTAACAGGTTCAGTTTTGATCTTGGTGTTATCATTTCTCAAAACATTTTTCTCAACAATCAATGGAGCCTTTCTTTTCACAACATCTTTCTTGATAGAATTCTTCACAGTTTCAGTCTTAGGCTTCAAGTTGGTACACTTTCGTGCAATATGTCCAACTTGATTACATTTGAAACATGTTCGGGTGTCAATTACCCGACTTGAACCTTCAGACTGAGGCTGTGAGGCCTTCTTTTCAAAGAACTCTTCGTTTGATTTTAAAAAGATTTCAGACTCCTCTTCTGAAAGTGAACTTGAACTGTTCACAAACACCTTTTTTACAGCAAACTTCTTGTTCTGAACATTCATTTTCTGATAATTCTTACCACCCTGATATCCTCCCAACCATTTATTTTGATAGTTGTTAGAAAAACGTGGTGGAATAACAGGTTTCTTATAGTAAGCTTTATCTTTCTCAAAATTCATATGTCTCTTTGTTTGTTTCAAATTGTCCACTTCAGACAAATCAATTTCAACCAGTTTGAAAACATTTTTCAATTTCGTCACATTAACATTCTCCAGAGGAAACTCAAAGTCTGAATACAACTTATCAGAACCAGACATCTTGTACATCACAAGACCCGGTTCATCATTTGAGTTGTTTTTAGATTTTGGTTTCGGAATGTAGTTGTTTAGAAAACATTCTTCATCTTCAGTCGAATCACTATCCAAGACACTTTCAGCCATGCCTTTTATGATCTCAGTTTGAACACTGTCATCGGATGATGAAGATGAAGATGAAGAAAATGTTACATCTATTGATTCTGGCAATTTTATCTCATTTGTTTCAATATCATCATTAACCAACCCAGATTGCTTCTTTGAGAAATTGTTTAGAACCGGTGGTGGAACTTGATGAAACCCCACCCCAGTTCCATCACAGTATACATCTTCGCCAGCTTTGGTTTTACCAATGGGTTTTGGAACAATGTGTTGCAAAACAAAGCTTGCAGAGTTGTAACTACTCAGTTTTAGATTAATTCGTTCATTCTCAATTTTAGCTTCTTCAAACTGAAGCTTCAATTTTGCAATTTCATCAAGTTGTTGGTTAATTAACTCCTCTTTTACTCGAAGAACTCCTGATAGTTGAAGATTTTCTTTTGTTGTTTTACTGTTTCTCTCATCAGAATCTTTAACCGTTCGCTTCAGCTTCTCAAAACTTTCAGAAATTTTACGACTTTCAATAATCAATTTTTCATTTTCTTTTCTTATTCTTTCAATGTCATTTTTATCATTTTCAATTTTATCAGCTAATTCTTTTGATCTATTATTCGAAGCTTTCAGCATTTTGTCACGGTTTAAGATTTGATCTTCAACACTTTTGACTTTACTAGTCAACTCTTCAATCTTCTTACCACTGAAGTAAGTGATTGTACTACAAACTTTGCACTCTTTCATGCAATTTTTGCAGTCATTTTCCGATTTACCAATCTTACCTGACTCAAGTGTACCATTTGAACTGACCTTGTTTGTTGACTCAGTTCCAGAACTAGAAACTACCTCAAGTTCTTTTGCAGCAAGAACTTTATCTGCCATCTTCCTCAAGTTTTCAGCCGTTAGCTCTTGTGATGTATCAATGATTCCATCATCAGCATTCTTTGACTTTGGTTTCTGTTCTGCTTCTTTGACTTTTTCTTCTTTCTCAACTTGTTTCTCATCACCACCTCCCCACCATTCTCTTTGTCTCGCTTCTTCTTCCTCGGTAAATTGTTGGGTAAGAGCATCAATATTGATGGAATCTGGGTTAACTGCAATGTTTCCTTGAGGATCAAGGTAACACTCTCTGTCGGCATCCCACCTTTTTGCTCTTTTTGCTTCTTTGTAAGTGTTATAAATTCTGCTCATTCTGGCTTGGGCTTTCATTCTTCGGTTGACGAATTTTTCTTCTTCAGTTCTAATGTCTTTAAAAGGAATAATCTTCGTCACGAATGCATAACCCACAGCATCTTCTTCAGGCAATAGCTCGCTCCAATCATAACCTTCGTCATCATGGATTACGGCAAGAGCTCTAGACTTCTCTTTGTTGTCTTCAACTTGCTTCAATCTGGGTGGCTCGGATTTATTCTGGTGATAGATTGCTTTCTTGTAATAATCATCTCTGAAAGGGTTTTCTGACTCATCGGCATATGCATTTCTGCATTCTCGTTTGAAGTGACCCTTCTGCTTACATTTGAAGCATGCCACTTTCAATTTATCAAACCCCAGCTTAGTAGATGCACCACCAATTGTCTTTCTGCCGGTAATTTCCATGAATCGTTGTGCTCTACGAACAGCACTGGCCATAGCCCAACGAATATCGATCAGCTCCATCTCCTCGGGATCAATCTGATCATAATCTTCTTTCGTCAGATTGGTATTACCTATCTTCCCGGCTACTAACCCTTCGTATGACTCCAAAACAGATGCTAGAAAGATCATCTGCTGTTTGGCCGATTCTTCATCAAAATTTTGAGCATTCTTCAAATCGATCGCAATGTTGCAAGAAAATGCGTTCTTAGGAACAGATTGTTGTTGACTTGAAGAACTTGAAGAAGATCCCTGACTTGGAATGTTGAATGAAAAACCTCCATGAAAACCACTGTTTGAGCTTGGATTTTCTTTACTTGAAGTATTTGTGTTTTCAGCGGAGAAAGCAGTTCTTGGAGAAACATTCTTCGGAATCATACTCTTTGGATAGTACAACTCCATGTTTTGTTGATATGATGGATGATTAACTTTGTTTTTCTTTATCTCCAATTCATGACTTTCTAGTCTTTCAATCAGCAAGTCGACAGTCAAACTTTCAGGTTTAATTGTGTTCTTTAACATCAGTGCATAGTACTGCCAATCCATCTCCTCTGGTAGTGAATCGAACAATTTGTCAACAAGATCCTCTGGAGGATAGTTTACTCCGTGCCTTGCCAATTCCAACTTTAAGTGTCCAAATCTTTCAATCATTTTACAAACATATTCACCTTTTAAACATCCGAACAAATCAAACTCCTTTCTCAACAATTTCTTTTTGTTTTTTATTATTTCTGCACTTCCTACACATTTTTTATTTAACTTTGCCCATAGATCTTTTGCGTTTGTGTATTCAATGAGTGAAATAATGTCGTCTCTTACGGATTGATGAATCAAAGCGATGCATTTTTGTTCAGCTATATAGTTATCTATTTCTTCTCCTTCTGACATATTCTCAAAATCTTGTCTTTCTGAAGCAAAACCGTTCTTTAAGTTCTTCCAGCTCAGATATGCAAAGGCTTTAATCCATTCTTCGAATCTTTTTGCCCACCGATTATATTCTTCTATTGCCATTAGCTTTGGTGGTTTGTTGTAGGTACCATATACGCTTTCAACACTTAGTGCATCGGATAATGTTTTCTTTGGATTCGGATTTTCATTTGAACGATTTGAAGTATCGTCTCCAGAATTACCCGCGAAGGCATACATCTCACTGAAGGGATTCATGAATTCTTCCATTTCAAGTACCTGAAACAATTTCCAAACACTTAGAAAATTTTTACAAATTTTAAAACTTCAAACACTTGAACCGGATAGTTATCCGTTCGAACAGGAATACGTATGATAACAAAGTCTATCCGCACGGACGGTAATCCGCTCGGATGGTTGTGCGCACGGGTAGCTTTGACTTTTTGACTATTCTGGTTATCCGCACGGATTGTAAACCGTGCGTGTAACAATGATGATGTCAGCAAACAACTTGCAGTAACTAACTAATCCAAATCGTTCAGACAGCTGTCCGCACGGGTGAATGACGTCATCAAATACGAACAACTAAACATGATTTTTGATGAATTTGATCTAGTTTTAGATTGATTCTGATTATGAAACTAAGTAGGATTATATTTTGAATGATTGCGAGTTGATTGATATCGATTTTAACAAATTTTAACCGTAAATTCTTGCTCAATTTTAGGTTTTTCTGATTTTATGATGACAAATGAAGAACAAATGTAAAATCTAAGTAGATATAGAAGAAATCCGTCAAATTTCCGGTGAAATTTGAATCAAATCGGTAACAGAAGTCAAATCTCCGGTGAAATTCGACTTTGATCGGCAAATGAAACTTGAATTCCGGTGAATTCAGTGTTGTTGATCTCGATTCAGCTCCCTGGTTGCTCTGATACCACTTGTTGGTCCCGTTGATACAGGATCTGATCTTAGGAACAAGATGAATCGATTTCGTCTTAGTGTGCGGAATCCATTAAGACAAATCACAGATTTATACAACAGAGAATTCAACGTTTAACTTCTTGTCTGTTCGTTCTATTAATCGTTCTGAAAGTCACAAAGTTCCGGTGAACGTACAGACTACCCGTGCGTGTGTCAAAAGTTCTTACAAAGTTGCACCGGACCTACTATTTATAGACAGACTCAGGATACTAATAAGTGTTGTACGTGCGGGTGGGCTACCCGTACGTATGACTCACCCGTACGTGTGGTCATCCGTGCGTATGACTTATCCGTGCGGATAAGTCATCCGTGCGTATGGCCATACGTGCGTATTGCCATCCGTACGAGTTAAACTTGTCCCAAACAACACTTTTACATTCAGACCCTATTCCTGAGTTGTCCTGCTAACTACATACATACAATCAGACAATAAACATAAACACAGAACAAAATATGACTACATGCTTACGGAAGCTACAGACGTAATGTACTAACACATACATTCATAGCACTGCGTTTAACTAAGGTTAGTTAAATGAGTCTACGTTGGTAATTCGGGCAATTACTGCAACACAATACAATGGTGATTCGGGGAATTACCGGAACACACGCACGATAACTTTCGAACGTTGGTGACTAACACGAATAATAATTATAAACCGCCGCTTTACACGAAACATATATGCCGCATGACAAATACATGAACTATGTGTTGTACTTTGATTATGTGTTGCACTGTGAATTGTAAGATATTTAGTGTCTTTGTGTAAAAAGTATATAGTTAGGGGTGTGTTAGGGTAAACTCAGAAACTCTAATAAAACTCCCGCATAGCCCTAAATTCCCCATAACCTCATGTACAACAGTTCTTCTACATCATTTCCTCTGATCTCCTGGCTACTCAAGTCTCACACAATCATCTACTATCTATCTTTCAATTCTCCTAGAACCAGCTCTAAATCAATCTAAGGTGAGGTTTATATCACACTTGTTATGTTTTTTATTGGATTCACATAAACCCCAGACGTCCAAACAGTCTGTGATTGGTTTTCATGCCCTGATGAATATGTGATTGATGATTATGTGATTGATTGTTAGAATGAATAAATGCATGATTACTGCTAGATATTGGAACTATTATTGACATGCTAAGAATACTAAACTGTTGTTTTGATTCATGGAACTATTAATTTAGGAGATGAGGGTTTAGACGAAGAACTGTTACATTGCATTGTGGGTTTGGGTTGATGTGTTGTCCGCATTTAATGGTCTGCACATAATGTTACTTGTATGTCCACACATAAGGGTCCGAACTTAATGGTCCGCACATAGTGGTTGACTTGTCCGCATTTAATGGTCCGCACATAATGTTTCTAGTATGTCCGTACATAATTTTCCGAATTAAGGAGTAAGGATCAAGGGATCTAAATTTGTTATGCTCATGCTTATGTAACGTTGTCCACACTTATGGGAAATGGGTTTCCGAACTTGTTTAAACACACATGTCCGCACTTGTTTAAATACAAAAGGGTCCGCATTTGTTAAACTATACGGTGTCCATATTTGTTGATTATATGGTGTCCGCACTTGATAAACTACATGGTGTCCGAATTTGTTAGTTATATGGGTGTCCGCACTTATATGTGATTAAGGATGTCCACACATATGGTGTCCGCACTTATGGGTCTTCTTGTTAGTTAAGGATGTCCGCACATGATAGTGTATGTTCGCGCTTATATTTAGGTATATGGTCCGTACTTAAATTCATTCTAATGGTTCGAGTATGTTATTTGATATTGGTCAGAACTTGTAAACTTGCATCCATGTTCCTGAATGTTACTGTATGTTAAATCATGATTAACCTGATCACATAAACACCTGATTGTTTGGACATACTAGGGTATTGCGAATCCCAACTCGTATATTTACTTACATGATAGATATTGTACCTTAGGTCGCGTGTAACGGACCTAACACTTAATTAACGTGTAGAGGCACGTTAAGGCATACCGAGCATACCAAGGCGAGTTCACTACTTTTTTTCACAAACATGCGTCCCAGTGGGACAAACAAACTAATATGCCTGGGAGGAATACTTTTAAACGTCTTGGTTTAATTTTGATGTTAGTTGATAAACTCAACTCTATCACAAAAGTCCCTAGTTACATACCGAGCTAGTTGCCTGGGAGGCAACGGGGTATTAGTTGATAGCGCTATTAGGCCTGACAAACCTCACGCCGTGCTGGAAGCGGGCATGAACTAATGACCTTAAACACTTTGATCAATGATGATAGACATTGAGGAGGGCACCAAAAACAGAACACTCAATCGGTATCGAGTTTATTATTCGTAACATGTCTTTAAACTAAACACATACATGATTTTCGTTAAACAAAACTGTGAACTCGCCAAGTTTATGTTGACACACTTTTCTGCATGCTTGCAGGTCGTTAGATATCTTCATGGATCGGAATTTGCAATCGGAGGAGCTAGGGATGTCATGGGTCGGGTCGTGTCGCTTATTGAAACGTTTAATGCTATGATATGTTTTATAAACAATTTGTTTTCGAATGTTTAAATATTAATAATTGTTTCCGCTGAGCGAATACTTTGGTGAATCGCTTATTTGATTAGCATTTTTCATGTTGAATAAGATTTTGAGTTTAATATACTATTGTTGGTTCAACGTGATTAGTGGCTTGATCCTAGTACGTCACACGCTTCGCGGTGAGATCCGCATGTGGTATTTTGGGGGTGTGACAGTTTGGTATCAGAGCCACTGGTTATAGTGAACAAGATTTTAAAACGTTTTTATAAACCAGACTATAACCAAACCAGTTCCGAAAGCGACCATGACACTACGCTCCAGATTGCAAGGTTCGTTTTTTTATTTATTGTATACATTATACTGTGACACCCGGCTTTTCAGGCCGTACCGTACAATTGTAACACGTGTCGTGAATAGGTAACATGGCTATATTTTACTCGTTATGATGCTTATATGTAGAATCTAATGTGTTGATAAAATTAAACTTTGATAAAAATTATGTTGGCAACGATAAGATAAACGCTTATCGCGTAACTTTTAAAATGCGAAACGAATGTCGGTGACCACCCGATCAGTGTAAAATCCTAGAAATAGTCTGTTATGATTAGAATAAATATTTTCATCATATTCATGAGGAAAAAAAATAAATTAAAACGCTAAGAAACTTAATTTTTCAAGTTTAAGCGCGTACCACGCGATGCAGCGCGTATACCGACAAAATACTGTCAGCACAACCCGTCAAGGCAAATGAAAATCATTTTAGCAATAATTTGATAAGTCTATTCTTATAGAATGACAAAAATAAATAAAAAACGCTTAAATTCCTATTTTTGCGATTTAAAGCGCGTACTGCGCCGCACAGCGCGCATACTGCCAAATACCGACAACGTAGACAGTCTAGGCAAACAAAATATTGTTCAGTAATATTTTGGCAGGTTTATTTTTATAGAGCTCTAAAAATAATTTAAAACGCACTAAAACGGGTTTAAAACGCTAGATAAAATACCCGGTATCTAGTAAAATACATGTTTTATCACTAATCTACATATGTATATGTATATATATATATATTTTATGTGTGTATATAAGAGAGAGAAAGAGAGGTGGCGGCTTGGGGATGTGCCACCCACCTTGGAATTTAAATCTTGAGCCATGTGAATTCTTGTGTAATGTGCATAATCATTTGAGCATTTTAAACACTCCATCTTCTTCAATACATGATCAAACAACTCTCTCTCTTTTCCCTCTTGAACCTTACGGCCGAAACCCCCTATACGCACACACTTTCAAAAATTTTAAACATTCTATGAAGATTCAAGAGTCTTTCAAGATGATTTCAAGCTAAAAAGGGTGTTTGGAAGTGATTTCAAGCAAGAATAACCTTCATATTCTCATCCATTCTCAAAAACCCATCTAAGAACTTGAAGGTATAAATTTACTTTAAAAACTTTGTCTTGATTCTTGATGATACTTGATAGTAATGAAAGTTTCTCTTTATCTTGAGTTTAATCATAAACTTAAAACATAAAACAAATGGGTTTTATTTGAATGAAATAAAATGAATGTGTATATATATATATATATGTATGTATGTATGTACAGTCGTGTGTGTATGTATATGTATATGAGATTGAGTCTTGACTTTTGATAGATTCTTGTTTGACATGATTTTTGTAAAGTGAAGTGCATGTGTGATCAAAGGAATGTTCTAAAAGGTTTTATGATTAGAAATGGATTTGTGAAAAGTAAAATTTGGAACTATATGTATGTATATATGTGTGGCCGAAAATATATATATGTATAAATATATATGCATGCATGAACATTTTTGATATAGATAATTATTGATGTATAAGAATACATGCATATGTTTTGCATTTATGAATAAATGAGTAGATGATGATGTGAAGTATGGAATGTTTGAGTATTTGAAACAAGACTTAAATGAAGGTCTAGATGCATTCAAGTTCATATAAAATGATTAGAACATGTTATGGATGCATTAGATGCATTTTGTAGATCATACATGTTGGAATATGATCATGAAATGATGATTTGTACATGTTTTAGTAAAAATAAAATTTAATCAGATTCCAAACACTAAAAATGTAAATATTTGAAGTACTTAATGGTATAAAACTTTGTCATAAAGTTTATTAGCTTTGCATGTTGTACTTTGTGCTTCAAAAGTTGTAAACTACGTGAAATTGTATGATTTAGGTGACTTACACAAAACTGCACTAATCTGATTATAACCATCATTTTAATCCGTAAATAACATGTATTGTGTTAAAATATCAAGTGGTTTCAAGTTGGGATGATTATAGTAACGTTTAACGCAAAACTATACGTTAAAACGGTCAAAAATCGGCTTTTCGGGTGATTTTTATAAAACTGATTTAGATCAGTAAATAAACTGAAGTTTTTAGTTTAAAAACAATTATTTTAACTAATTTTAAGTTTACTTGGTGTTTGGTTGGTCATACGTGACTTCCGACGCCCGTAAACGTTACCGAATCACTAAAATACGCATTTTTCAATGAACACTAGTGTGGGTGAATATTGAGTGAATCTCATGTGATAAAATGTGTTAAGTGATTTAAACATGTAAATCTGATAATATGTTAAGTGTTAAATTGATAATGGGAAAACTAGACTATGCATGTACGTTTTGTGCGGTAGAAACGGTAAAACTGCGTTAAACATGTAACTTGTTTGTCGAGCATGAAATTTGGTACATATGAGATGATTTATGTATAATTGCTTTAAAAATGACAAAATAGATAAGTTAGTAATATTTTGTGTGTTTGGTGTTAAATTCTATGAACGTTGTGTGTATATATATATATTACGATGTGCAAATCATAGATATATTGCGTATAAACGGGAGAGTTAACGGATTTACACAATAATGGTCACTAATAAAATCGTTCAAGTCACAAAAATCATAATATATATATATATATATGTATATGAACTCATATATATATATTTTAACGTGCCAACATAATAAAAAATGACAACTTTTCGAGAAAATCTCAAAGTTATGTGATAATTCTAAGAAACGGAGAAACTTAGGACTTTTGTGTTAAATATATATTGATTTAGAATTGTTCCTATATTAGGACGTATATAAAAATCAATCTCTGGGATTGCGGTATTAAAATACGCACCCAAAGGTGAGTGTCACTAAACCCCTCTTTTTACTGTTTTGTATATATTTTGGGGGTGGAACACGTCGTTAAAAGGGTTTAATAATGTTTTCGAAACAAAACATACCTTTTAATATAAAATATATATTTTATTTGAAAATATATGAATTTGATAAGTTATACGTTTCGAAGTAAAACGATTTTGAAGGATGAATATTATAAGTGCGGTATTTCTTAAGTGAAACGAGACCGTACAGATTGGGGATGAATTCCGGACTGGGTCTCAACATTTGAGTGACAGGGGAATTCGTAAATCGTAGTGTATTAAATTGTCATATTAGTAGGATATATATATTGTACGTGAGGCAGACATCATATTGTTATTCGAGAAAGAACCCTGCGCCCATGATGTCATTTAATTAGTTAAGTAATGTACGCGAGGAATTGTTGGTAGATCTATCAGGTTGACAACCCCGTCGTGACCGGTTACCCCGTGTCAATGTCAAACGACGAATTATTATTCTGTTTATTGTCTAGCATTGATTATCCCTTGCTGATTCCAGGATCCAGCAAGTTCGACGGAGCTTTGGTCCCGAAACGATGTGTTCAGTGCGTTTATTACGACTAGAAACGAAAAGAAACGAGTAGAAGATTGATACGACACCGAGCAGTCACTTATAATCTGGTCTCTATTGATTATTCAACGTATACAACACCGAGAGACCAGTTGGACAGCATTTCCCCTCTGGGAACCAAAAGCTTGTCCAAATGGAACCCCAAGGTCCCTATTTATAGACATCACACAAGTGGTCATCCGATCGGACTGCCATCCGATCGGATTGACCTTTACAATGTCAAAACCTGTCCAACTAACTCCTATTCTTTATAATATTCAACACACGCTCTATCTAGCTATTCGTACAGTGGCAGACGTACGAAATATGCACCAACAGATTCCCCCTCAGATGTCACTGTCGAATCATCTTTAACACTTTGAGAACCTTGAGCCGTGTTTGAATATTCTACAATCTTCAACTTTTCTGCAACTTCAATCAGGTATCTTGATTTTACAATACAAATTCCCCATCGATTGATGATTCGGGTTTGCTTTTGTCATAGTATAATGCACGAATTCCCCCTGGAATGAATCTTCAGGTCTTTTGCACAGTTTACGACTCTCCTCCGATTTGCTAAACTGCAACCTTCACGAACAATCACCAACTTGAAACTAATCAATGCAGCATCCTCTGTTTCAACTTTAACCGCATCTGCGCTCAGTTTTTGATATCACATGTAAGCGCCACGATCTTCGCATTCCGCTTGCTCGATCTAAGAATGTACAAAAACTCAGCCGGCAAATGATAGAAACTTCAAATCCATGATTCCCCCTGAAGATCTGATATCCCGTTTACCGTGATCCACGTTAGCGCTCTGTAAGAATGACAGATTCGTGTAAACGGCATTCTCCACAATCAGCATATCTTCATCGGAAAACAAATTATCTGGTAATGTAATCCGATCTCCGAAGCATTCGTCCACAACCAGATTCATCTCCTCGGATAATCTAGATCTTAGAAGCCATCATCCACGATCACTCTCAGATCTCCGATGCTCGATCAGATATCAACACCTCGGATCATCTTGATCTCGGAAGTCTTCACTCACGATCAGATTCACATTCCCCCTGACAATCTGAAGTCGAAACTACCCGAATACTGTTGCAGTGTCACGAATTTCAAAAATGTCGGAATTTCAACATACGACAGTGAAATTTTTATTCTCCCTCATTTTTGCAAATTCTGACGTCTCTATCACTGAATTCCCCCTCAAACTAGGCAATCCAGTCCTTTTTTATCTGTGAAAAACTCGACAATGCCGAAAATGTGACAATTTTCCTCAAAATGTTAGTTTTTCATCATTGCGGATTTTACGTTTTGGCCCATAAATAGTCAGATAACCCAGATGATAAACATTCTGCACCATTATCATGACGACCCCACTAATTTCCACAATCCATGATCGCATCACCAAATTTGTTCACTAAAGCCCCCGACGGTGTCCCTGAACAACCCAACTTGGTCGATAAAAACTCGAAAAAATTTACAATCATCAAATTTTTTCTGGAGACTCTCCTCATCGTTGCGATAAAAAAATGCCTTTTTTTTAGGCATATCATCTGGTCGAATGTCAAGTGTCGGATGGTCACCCGATCGAAGTGCTGTCCGATCGGAGTGCCACTCGATTGAAGGACAATATAGGGAAGTTGATATGATGAATCGAAGTGCCGCCCGATCGAAGTGTTGTCCGATCGGAGTGTCATCCGATTGAAAACATCTTAACTTTCAAACTCCCATAGTGACATGAATCAGAGTGTTATCCGATCGGAGTGCCGCCCGATCGGATTGCCAACCGATTGAAAGCATTTTCAATAATCCTTCAAATAAGATAGTGATGTGGATCGGATGGTCGTCCGATCGGATTGTCGTCGATCGGATTGTCATCGATCGGATTGTCGTCCGATCGAATTGTCGTCCGATCGGATTGCCATCCGATTGGAAATCTTCTAACAGTTCAAGAACACTACAAATCATGTTTTTTCGATCCAGAATCTTTATTACTGTGAATTTGATGATGAAACTTCACAGGATTATTCGCGAGTCAATTCCGCACAGATTGATGTGTTCAATTCCAAAATCCATCCGTGAATCGACCTTTATTTTGATGATTTTCTCCGTTTAACGTCAAAACTCCCGTTTAACCCAAAATTGATGAGCTTTGGGTGATTTAATCGACTGTTAGATCGATTAAATCGGTACCGTAGCTCTGATACCACTGCTGATTCCAGGATCCGGCAAGTTCGACGGAGCTTCAGTCCCGAAACGACGTGTTTAGTGCGTTTATTACGACTAGAAACGAAAAGAAACGAGTAGAAGATAGATACGACACCGAGCAGTCACTTATAATCTGGTCTCTATTGATTATTCAATGTTTACAACACCGAGAGACAAGTTGGACAGCATTTCCCTCTGGGAACCAAAAGCTTGTCCAAATGGAACCCCAAGGTCCCTATTTATAGACATCACACAAGTGGTCATCCGATCGGACTGCCATCCGATCGGATTGACCTTTACAATGTCAAAACCTGTCCAAGTAACTCCTATTCTATACAATATTCAACACACGATCTATCTAGCTATTCGCACAGTGGCAGACGTACGAAATATGCACCAACATCCCTGCATGGCTAATATATAGTTCGTATCGTCTAGCTAACATACGAGTCTGAAAGTTGACACAATAATTTAATATACAAAACCTGGGCAGTATTACTATTGTCGGAGTAATGAACCGATGGAAGGCCCATGGATTTTATTAAGGAAGTAAAATGGACTTTCTAAAATTACATGGATGTTTTCAAATAAACACCTAATGTTGGATCTGAGTTTCTTTTTTATTGTATTTTACGTTTGTAATTAAGATGGAAATGAAAGAGTTGTGCAGCGGAAATAAGATGAAAGCAAACTTTGCATACAATCAAACAGGAGTAATACTTTTATCAAACATCTTTTCACAAAGAACCGAATGATTGAATTTGTTTCAACAACGATTACAATGATTGATGTAAGAATGCAAACTCCCCCTCAGCCAGAGCTCAGTAGTTTGTTCGTGCAAAGAAGACGATTGATCAAAAGAGCTAATAGAACAGTACAAAGTACTGAACTATTTATAGGCACTTGCAAACCACTGAGCATCTTAGCTGACGTCACCATGAAAGTGACATCTAACCTCCTAACAAACACTAACTACTGATCTATAAACACTGATGTACCAAACTACTGTTATTACATTACATTACATAAAAGACACTTAAGACTGCTGCTGCATCCTTCCACTGCTGTGAACCCAGCAGTGCTTGTCCGGATCAGCAGTACTTGACCCAAGGCAGTAGATAGAGTCAACAGAGCTTTGGTCTTCCATCAGTCTTTGACTTTGGTCAGTAGATATAAAGCAGCAGTTGTAGGTCAGCACTTAGTATGATCAGCAGATAGGAGGTCAGCAGATATGAAACCACTTTCAAGGGGAGAGATTTGCATGAACCAACTGTAAACGTCTGCTTATTCTGGATCCACTGCTTTGATCCAGTTTTGGCTTTACATTATCTGTTCCTCTGATAGGGTTCAATCCCAACAATCTCCCCCTGGAACAGATAATGCCAAAACTCTTCATTATTTGTGGAAACATTTATTGCCTCATCAACAGCTCCCTTATCTGACCTTTGAATTGTAATTCAAAGTCTAGGGCATCTGTATCTTCATCATCCCTGCTGAGTGGAAGATCAAGGAGATCCTGCAAATCTTCAAGACTCAGGCCAAGAGCTTGTTCCCTTGATATTTTCTCCACTCCTCCACCGGACCTGAGCAAAGTCAATACGCAGGTCTGTTTGTCAGTTTCCCACTTTTGTATTTTTGAGCCTGGTGGGTTTCTTGGGAGATGTTTATTTGCAGAAGTATTTGGAGAGGCTGGCCTATTCATGACTGGCTGAGCAGTACTTGCAGTTTGATCCAAACCAAGAGTTTCCATAATCATTTTCTTTATACCCTCTTTTCCAAGGTCTTCTCCTTCCATTAACTCTTTGATGGTTTCAGCAATCAGTTGTTTGTGTGGCCTTCTTTTGTAGATGGTTGCACCAACTGGAGCTGTGGATCTCCTGATTTGCAGCTTTGAAGGTCTTTTTGAAACCGCTGCTTCAGGATAGTCAGGCTTTTGAGGAACTGTGGGATCTTTCTTTCTTAATTGTTCCAACTTTTTGTAAGTAGCCCTGACCATATCTTCTTTCCATCTAGCAACTTGTCTTTTGTTACCATAATCAGCTGCTACCAGTTCCTCTTTCATTCTCTTCAGCTCTTCCTGTTTGTCAGGAACATTTTTTCTAAATTTTGCCCAGTTAGGAGGAGTGTGAGTGACCTTCCTTTTTATCATGTCTTGAATTCTTGCAGCTTCATCTTCAAGCTCAGGAACAGTCCACTCTTTGTACATATATTTCTCTCCTTTGTACTTTTTGTGAGCCATGATGCTTTCAATGTAGTCTTTCTTCAGAGATTTAGCTGCTCTTTCAGAAATTTGTTGACTAACATTTTTTGCAAATTGCTCTAGGGATCTGACTTGTGTGAGCAGATATTGACTTCTCTGTGCAATTTCTTTATCAGATTTCCCTTGTGTGTTTTTCTTTGAGATATCCTCTGCTTGCTTGGCCTTGATTTCCAGGTATTCATTAACATTTTTAGGCCAAGGATATCCTTTTATTGATGGCAACCTCCTTTTGGCAGGGTCATCCTCATAGTAGAAGGATTTTATTTCATCTCTAACAGCTGCTAGTTCAAGAGGAAATTGAACACCTGCAGGAGGTAAGGGCTTGTACATTGGAACTGAAGAGAGAGGAACAGGTTTTGGTATTGTGACTAGAGCTAAAGATTTTGAAGATGTTGGTGATGGAGGTGCGTCATCATCTTTTAAAATTAGCCTTCTCCTTTTTGGTTTAGGAGAGACTGATGATGTTTTGAATGGAACAGTGGTTGTAGATGTAGTGGCAGTGGATTGTGAATGACTAACAGTTGTTGAAACAACTGGTGTTTCAACCACTGCTGTCATAACAACAGATGTTATAACATCTGCTGTCTTCTGCTGTGTGTCAGCAGGTGTTGTTTTTGGTGGTGGTGATGGTAGAGCAGTAGAGGTTGTGTGTGTTGAAGTGGTGTGTGTTGATGGAACAACTGTTTGGCAAGCAGTGGTTTTTGTAACTCCTGCTGCATCAGCTGTTTTGTACGGTGGTTTTTGAGCAGACTTTGAACGTCTGGTTGGAATGGATTTGGGTTGCCTTACTTTTCTAGTAGGCTTCTTCTTTTCCTCAACAGGATTTTCATGATCCCTTGACCCAGAAGTACCCTGATCTGGATGATCCATTATGTCCACCCTGGCTTTCCTTTTGGCCTCTCTATATCTCTTCACACTTGCAATTGCTTCTGCTAGTGCATTTGTTGTTACATCAATCTTCTTGCTACCATCTGGCAAAGGGATCTTTTTGGTCATGTTTGAATTCTCTGGTTCAAGATAAAGACCATCTTCTATACCCTTCCTTTTCCACTCCTTAATTTTCTCCCCCTTTTTGGCATTATCTTCTGGGAGGTCATAAATGAAACGTATGTTTGGAGGAGCAGTGCCAGTGGTGTGCAAGATCTGAGTTTTGAGAGCCTTTAAGTCAGCCTGAGTGTTCTTTAATCTTGACTCCATTGCATTTCTCAGCTGTTGTACATGTTTTTCATGTTGCTGATCTGCTAATTGTGCTTGTTGTTGGAGAAAAGATTGAAATAGATTCCAGAGCTCATTTGTAGCAGATGTCCTTTGTGGAGCAGGTGCTTGAGGTGGAACAGCAGTTGTTTGTACCTTCTGAACTTGTAACACCTGTTGTAGCATATCTTTGAGTTCTGCAACAGAGTTATCAAGTTTTGCAATACGATCCGTCAATTTCTGGTACTTTAAACCATCACCCAAGTTAATGGGATCATCTGATTTCCCACAAGCAGTGGTTTTATCAGAGGTAGATGTAGGGAATATACTCCAAACATTAACTACTGATGCCCCTTTTTCTTGGTACTGGGGTCTTCTTCCTTCAACACTTGACAACCTTTTGATGTTGCCAGTAGGATAAATAAATCCACTGGTGGTTGACAGAGGTGCTATGAAAGGAATTGCCTCCAAGGAAGTCTTATGAATGTAACCACTGTCCAAATGTAACCCAGTGGGTGTAACAGTTGTAGTGGCTGCTTCACTTGGATTACCACCAAGAGTTACTTGTAACTCAAGGGGTGTAACCTCCTCAGGTTGTGTTGGTGGGTTAGCAAAGATTGATACATCAGACCCAGTCATTTGTTGAGGTATATTCTCATTAATAGGTGATTGAGAAGGACTGGATAGTGCCTGGTTCAAATCAATTGCATCCAACAGTGGTTTTATTGGTGAGGGAAATGTGGATGTGATGGTTGGTGTAGAAATAGGATGTGTCCCGGGCATTGGACTGTGGATGATAGAAACGAGTGTTTCCAGAGCATCATGATGTGGAGACCCTATTTGTACAACCTGTTCTTTTTGTGAAGAAACAGGAGGAGTTTTGGTTATGGGTTGAGATATTTGTACCAACTGCTGTGAGGAAGAAGCAGCAGTGGTTTCTTGTGACTTTTGTGTTGTCACTGGCAGAAGCTCTGGTATATCATCCTCCAGAGATGCCTTTTTGAGGGTTTTGTGGGGTTTTTGTGTTTTTCTTTTTGTTGGTTTTATGGGGATTGTAGGTGTGGGTTTCAAAGCAGTTGTGCTGCTGCTCTGATCACCTTGAGCAGTGGGCTCAGCAGCAGATACCTGAGGAGCAGTTGTAACTACTAAAATCTGCTCAGGTACCTCTGCTTGTGTTTTGCAGGGTGCTAACATCCTTGAAAAAGTTTCAGTAGATAAACTGTTTATTTGAGTAGGAGCACCCTGATTTATTATAGTTAAATCATCCTTACTGAATTTCTTTGAAAAATAGTAACTTAAAAACCTTGGAAACAGTAAGAATGATTTTGTTGCAACATTATTAACCAAATCTTTAAAAATTTCCCGAGAATAGTTAAAATTTTCTCCTTGAAGAATAGCATATCCCAGAATTTGAATCTTTAAAGGGATTTCATTAAAAGAAGTGGTTTTATTTGAAACACATAGTAGGAGGGTATGAAATAAAAATCTGATTGCAGAAGGAAAATAACCTTTTTCTAAGGTTATTTTCTTCATCATTGTGGCTTCATACCCTCGCTCAATGAAGTCAATTTTTAACTCGTTTTTAGTGAAAGAAATTTTACCTTCCTGATCACCGAGTTGAAAGACCTCTGAAATGGATTGTGGCGTGATTTGGACAGCTTTACCCTTTATAAAGGAGTTTATGGTGGTTGCAGTGTCGCCTTGTTTTTCAAGGGTTGCATTTTTCCAGAACTCCCTTTGGGTTGCCAAATAGATTGGTGCATCGGCAGTAATCAAAGTTTTGTACTTTGATTTTGCCATGAGATCAATGATGGAATCGAAATCTTTTGTTGTTCCTGGTTTTGTGAGAATACCCAGGAGATTGTGAGATGGTTTGTGTGGAATTTCAGTGGAGATTGCCTTTTGAGAGGCTGTTTGCGATGAAGATTTGGATGAGGGTTTTGAAGATTTCTTTGATTTTGTCATTTTGAGGATGAATGATCGAAGAAATTTGTGAAGAAATGTGAAGAAAAACTGCTTTGAGAAGAGAATTTTTAAGAATTCAATTCGACAGTAAAACCCTGTTTTGGTGGTGAGTGGGGGATTTTATAGGGAAGAAAGTGAATGCTGAGGTGGCAGCCGTTACAAAAGGTCTGACCAATATGTACTGCCCACGTGACAACCCCTGTTGAAAGTGAAGGACAGTACTTTTGTTGAAAGTGACTGATGAAGGCAGTGGTATGAAAGCAGTGGATGATTTTTTACTATCAGTGGATAGCATATCAGTGGATAAGACACTGCTTTTGAACAACAGAGTTTATCAAAATAATGAGAGAGCAGGGGTTGACTTTCAGCAGTGGACAGACTTTTGAAGTATAGCAGACTTTTGAACAATCAGTGGTTGGTGGCAGACTTTTAAGGACTTAATGAAAAAATTTCATTTTTAACTATTTTTAAGGATGGAGTTTTGAATTTCTGAAAACATTTTGTTGCTTTTATTCATAGAAAAACAAGATGTTGCTTGTTATTCCATGTTCAGCATCCCAATCCTAGAGACCAGACTTTCAAAAGTGGCTGTATCAAGTGCTTTTGTGAGCACATCAGCCAGCTGGTCTTTAGTTGGGACATGATGCAGAGAAATCAAACCTTTTTCATAGCAGTCCCTCACAAAGTGATGTCTGATGTCGATATGTTTGGTGGTTGAGTGGGAAACTGGATTTTTGATGATATTTTCTGCTGCCTGACTGTCCAACATGAGTGGTGTCTTTAAGGCAGTGATACCAAAATCCAGCAACTGATTTTGAAGCCACAGGAGTTGGGCTGTACAGCTTGCAGCAGCAATGTATTCAGCTTCAGCAGTGGATGTCGAAACAGCTGCTTGCTTTTTGCTTTGCCAAGACACTAAGCAGTCACCTAGAAACTGGCACCCTCCTGATGTGGACTTTCTTGTGGTGTGACATCCAGCAAAGTCACTGTCTGAGAAACCTGAAAGCTTGATGTTCCCATTAGCTGGATACCAGATACCAAGTGTGGGAGCACCTTTTATGTATCTGAAGATCCTTTTTACAGCAATGAGATTTGATTTTCTGGGAGCTGATTGACTTCTTGCACAGACACATGTTGCAAACATGATGTCTGGTCTAGATGCAGTTAGGTACAATAAAGACCCAATCATGCTTCTATAAAGTGTTTGGTCAATCAGCTCATCCTTTTCATCAGACATGGCCAGCTTATTCGTTGCCATGGGTGTGCTGCATGGTTTACAATCATTCATATCAAATTTGGTTAAAAGTTCTTTAGCATATTTGCTTTGATGAATGAAAGTTCCATTTTGCAATTGTTGTACTTGGAGACCAAGAAAGCATTGCAGCTCACCCATTGCACTCATTTCAAACTCAGCTGTCATGAGTTCTCTAAACTCTTCACACATTGAGTTACGTGTGCTTCCAAAAATAATGTCATCCACATAAATCTGGACAATCATTAAATAATTCCCTCTCCATTTTAAAAACAGTGTTTTATCAATGGTACCTCTTTTGAAACCATTTGAGAGTAGGAAGTTGGAAAGAGTTTGATACCAGGCTCTTGGTGCTTGTTTCAAGCCATACAAGGCTTTGTTTAGCCTGTAGACATGATCTGGATAAAATGGATCCTCAAAACCTGGAGGTTGACAAACATACACCTCTTCTTGAATTGTACCATAGAGGAAAGCACTTTTGATATCCATTTGAAACACCTTCATATTGTGGTTGACAGCAAAGGCCAGGAACAGTCTAATTGCTTCTAATCTTGCAACAGGGGCAAATGTTTCATCATAATCAATCCCCTCTTCCTGTCTGTAACCTTGAACCACAAGCCTGGCTTTATTCTTGACAACAATACCCCTTTCATCAGTTTTGTTCTTGAAGACCCACTTTGTGCCAATGGGACTAACCTCTTCTGGCAGTGGTACAAGCTCCCATACTTGTTGTCTTTTAAACTGTTGGAGCTCCTCTTGCATAGCTTCTACCCAGCTGTTGTCTTTCAGTGCCTCTTGGTACTTGACTGGCTGATGGAGTGATAGAAAACCAGCAAAAAGACAAATGTTTTGGGTTTGGCTTCTTGTGAGCACCCCTTCATTTATGTTGCCAATGATTTGATCAGGTGGATGAGATCGCAAGAAGATTAAATCTCCTTGGTATGGTATGATGGCATTGGTTGGTGAAGGCTGCAAATGTGTATCATCTGAGCTAACCACTGCTGGGGACTTTGATGATCCAGCAGTGGTTTCGAAAGGTGGTGGAATAGGAGGTAATGAGGTGGACAACTGCTGGCTTTTATCCACTGTTTGAGGACTTTTGTCAGCAGTGTTTGAGGATGTGGAAGCAGTGGTTGATGGGCTACTTTGGTCAACAATTGTTGAGGTAGCAGTGGTAGAGCTTTGACAACTGTTTTGAACAGCTGATGCTTTTCCCTTTGTGGCAGACCTTTGAGGGATGATGATTTCATACCCATAGTCTGGTGTTGTATATTCTGATGAACCTGCACTGTTAGTCTTGACAGCAGTATTTTCAAAAGTGAATTTTTCAAGATCAAACAGATCTGCAGGATTTGCTGGGATTTTCATTGATGAAAGTTCATTAAACTTAACATTCAAAGTCTCCTCCACTGCCTTGGTCTGTGTATTAAACACTTTGTAGGCCTTGGCAGTGGTTGAGTATCCCAGATGATAACCACAATCAATTTTGGCTGCAAATTTTGAAATGGAATCTTTTAAATTCAAAATAAAGCATGGGCAGCCAAACACTTTGAAATATGAGATCAGTGGCTTAATTTTATACAGAATTTCATAGGCAGTCTTTTTGTGCCTGGGGTTTATTAAAACTCTGTTCTGAACATAGCAAGCAGTGTTTACTGCCTCTGCCCAGAAAGTTAAAGGCAAACCTGAATCTGCAAGCATGGTTCTGGCAGCCTCAATCAGAGTTCTATTCTTCCTTTCCACTACCCCATTCTGCTCTGGTGTTCTTGGGATGCTGTACTGCCTTACAATCCCTTTCTTCACACAGAAGGCATCCAACTCCCTATTTTTGAATTCTGTGCCATTGTCACTCCTGAAGCTTTTTACTGGAAGGTCAAATTGCTTTTCAACCTGTATTACAAAGTCTTGCAAAATGCCTGCAGTTTCATCTTTTGAGTGCAAGAAGAAAGTCCATGTGAACCTAGAAAAGTCATCAACAATAATCAAACAATATCTTTTCTTTTTAAGGCTCATGACTTGAACTGGGCCAAACAAATCCATGTGTAGCATTTGTAGACACTGGGTTGTTTTGGACTCTTCAATGGACTTATAAGAACTTTTATGCTGTTTTCCTTTTAAACAGGAAATGCAATGTTCAGGACATGAAAACAATTTTTGTGGTAGGCCTCTCACCAAACCATTTTTTGAAATTTCTGTGATTGTCTTAAGATTTGTGTGTCCCAGCCTTCTGTGCCAAAGTTCTGTCTCTTTGTTAGAGGCAGCTGAGAACAGACAGGCATCAGCTCTGGGACACTCTTTTGACATGTCAACAACATAAACATTGCCACTTCTTTGAGCAACAAGTTTAGTATGACCAGATTTAATTATTGCTTCAATCTTTTTGACCATTTCTGGTCCAACAATCCTACAACAATCTTTTGTGAAGAATGACCCAAATCCCTTGTCACTCATTTGGGACACACTCAGAAGGTTGAATTTTAGATTGTCTATTAGATTGACATTTTCAAACTTTACATTTCCAGATTGCACTGTACCAGACCCCAGAACCTTCCCTTTACTATTATTCCCAAAGGATATATCACCCCCACCATGGATTTTAAAGTCTTTGAGGAGGGCTTTACATCCTGTCATGTGCCTGGAGCCTCCACTATCTACATACCAAAGACTATCAAAGCATGCAGAAGCTCCCTGCACATGAAGTAAAAGGATTAGTTCATTAAGGTCTCCAAAGCCAACAAGGCTTTGGATGGGGTCTCAACAGTGTCTGGAATGGATGCAAGATGATGGACAGTGGTTAGGTCAGGGGTTTGAACTGTTTTAGGACAGTGTTTCTCTAACCACTGTTGTGGGTCCTGACCTATCATCTGCTGGTAACCAAAAGGATGCCTGTTCACTTTGGGTTTAGAGGGCCTTTTGTAGGCCTCATAAACGTGTGGAATCCTTTGGTAAGACTGTTTTTCTCTGCCCTTTTTGAACTGATTGGCAGGGGGTGCATCAGTAACCTGAACATCTCTTTTGACAGATGTTTGGTTCAGCTGTTTTGTGACAGCTGTTTGTACTGGCACAAACAGTGGTTGTTTCTTGGTGAATTTGACAGATGATGAGGATGATGGTGGACTCAAGGATGTTTTAGCCATGTACTCATTCTTTTTCACATCAAAGTTTTTGAGGTACACACATGCTTGAGTTTTGTGGTTTGTTTTCCCACAAACAATGCAGCTTTCTGCTGAAACAATGACACTTGTTTTGTTTAGATCATAAGCTTTTAAGTGGAAACAGTCTTTTGTTAGATGATTCCTTTTCTCACAGAATTCACAAAACAAGTTATCAATTTTTTCTTTCTTCTTTCTCTTTTCAGATTCCTTTGCAGCAGAGGTTTTAACCACTGCTGGGATATCTTTGAGAGGTATGACTTTAGCTTTTGGAGCTTTAGCACCATCAATTGATGTAAAGTCCATTGGCTTGAAATTTTCAAGAATATCACACTCATCAGACCATTTTGGTTTAAACTGATGATCTTCAAGCTCCTTGAAAATGGAGGAACCCATTGGTCTGTTAAGTGTGATTTTGTTACCAAGTTTGTCAGTGATTTTCACTTCTTGGCCATTCTTGTTTGTGGGGATAAGCTCAGTAGCTTCATCAGTGGTTTGAACAGAGTTTTCAAAAGCAGTGTTTTCATCATCATATTTTCTATACCCAACCCCAAACTTCACATTGCTTTTTCTCTGTTTTTCAAGCATAACCTCATATCCTTTGCAGGATTCCACCCATCTTTCACAAGTAATCTGGGCAGACTCCAACTCCTTTTTGCAAACTTGGTATTTTTCTACCATAGTTTGAAGTTGGGTTTTGGTTATACTTTGCTCTTCTTTTAAACAGCTGATTTCTTTTTCTTTTTCAGTCAATTTGTTTTTAAGTTCTTTTAAAGAGCTTTCAAATTTGACCTCATCAGTTAAGATTTTATCCCGAAGGTTTTCATTCACCTCTTTGATGTTAGCAAAAGCAATTATGCAATTGTCTGAACACAGTTTTTCAAGAACTTGAGGAGATACCTTGGCAGCTGCCATCATTACACAATCACATTGATGATCTTTATCATCATCAGCTCTTACCTTCTTTTCACCAGCCTTTTCTTCTTTCTCTTCTTCCTTGTCCTCTATGGACCATGGATCTGTCATTGGTTCAATCAGAGTACCTGAATTTCCTTCCAACAGTACTTCATCAGCCACAGCAGTAATCACTGCTTCAATCACCTCTTCCACTGTTTCAGAGTACTGCTGTTCCTCCTCAGCTTCAACCCCCTCCTGTATTGACTCTAATGCCATCAAACAAAACTCATCATGTGAAGAATCATTAGAAGCATAGAGTGCAAAATTTTCATCACAAAGATCATCAGGCATACTGCTCCAGTCAACAAACCCTTGAGTGAAAAAGCTTTGTTGATCTGGTTGTGTTGCTGCTGGAGCAGTGGTTTGAGGTGCAACAGGTTGCACTTGTACCTGTGGAACAGGGGTTTGAACATATTGGATTTGTGGAACAGTAGTTTGGACATAATGTACTGGCACAGGGGCAGCAGCATAGTGAGCAGTGTTCACTTGAGCTGCTGGGGCATATTGGGCATAATGCACAGTGTTTTGATTTTGAGGTCTAGGATTTGAGCTAGGATGAGTAATTATGGGACCAGTATTTTGACTCCTACATTCCCTAGCAAAATGTCCCAACCTATTACACTTGTAGCACTTGATTTTCGATTTATCCAACCCAACCCTTAGATTCCCATGCAAACCTGGGAATTTTCTCCCTGTTCTTTTGTAGAACTTGCTAGTTCTAACACTTAGCAAAGCCAGTTGGTGCAGGATGTCCATTTCCTCTAAATCAGTGGGGTCAAAATGTTGCAAATCATTTAGTTCAAAGCTTAAATTATCTGACATCTGGTTTTCGTTTGCAGTGAATGCATAACTTGCAGAGTGAGGATCAGGGTTGTTAAAGTTAGCTCCAGCAGTTATGTCAATGAAATGGTCATAACCCTGGTCCTTACCACTGCTCCCAGATTCTTCTTGACCCAAAAGAGCAGTGTTACCGAATGTATAATCATCAACGGCTTTTCCTGACTCTTGTAACTTCCTTTTCTGGTTCAACTCCCTTTCGTAGGTCAGGAGTCGACCATGGAGTTGGGTCAAGGTCAGATCCTTGAACTCAGGTGAATTTCTGGTGACAAAGGCTATAGTGTCCCATTTTTCGGGCAGTGACCTGAGGAACCTGCTGTTTTGAGTTGAGTTTGTAAAAGTGGTATTAACAAGCCTCAGTTCACTGATGAGACAACTAAACCGCTCAAATTGTTGAGTCAGTGATTCACCTCTAACATGACAAAACGTTTCGTACTGTTGGTTCAGGATTTCCCTATTGTTTTCTATGACTTCTTCAGTACCTCCAAACTGTTCCTTAAGTGCGTCCCACAATTCTTTGGCACTGTTACAATGTAACAGTCCAGCATATATTTCATTGGGCAGCGCTGATGCTATGATGCTAAACGCTTTAGCATCTAGTTCGATCTTTTGAAAATCAGTTTCGGTGTAATTCTCAACTGGTTTTGGAACGAACTTTTTAGCATCTTCAGCGCTAGGCACTGAAGGAACATGAGGACCAAAGGTGACAGACCTCCAACAACCTGTGCTTTGTTGAGCGAGGATGTGACCCATCCTCCTCTGCCAGATGTTGTACTAATTTCTTTTTAGCATAGGTGGTTTAAAAAGTGAGCCGATGTTGTTTTTATCATCCTGAGATTGTGACGTCATTCTTGTTGTTTTACAGACACTGAGAAATCAACTTTAATGGTGATTTATCCTTGCTCTGTTTTTCAACGGACGAACAAACGATTAGTATCAACTGTTATGAGCTGAACTATTTATGTCAAAATGATTGTTAAATCAAATTTGACTGTCCAAGCTCTGATACCAATTGTTGGATCTGAGTTTCTTTTTGATTGTATTTTACGTTTGTAATTAAGATGGAAATGAAAGAGTTGTGCAGCGGAAATAAGATGAAAGCAAACTTTGCATACAATCAAACAGGAGTAATACTTTTATCAAACATCTTTTCACAAAGAACCGAATGATTGAATTTGTTTCAACAACGATTACAATGATTGATGTAAGAATGCAAACTCCCCCTCAGCCAGAGCTCAGTAGTTTGTTCGTGCAAAGAAGACGATTGATCAAAAGAGCTAATAGAACAGTACAAAGTACTGAACTATTTATAGGCACTTGCAAACCACTGAGCATCTTAGCTGACGTCACCATGAAAGTGACATCTAACCTCCTAACAAACACTAACTACTGATCTATAAACACTGATGTACCAAACTACTGTTATTACATTACATTACATAAAAGACACTTAAGACTGCTGCTGCATCCTTCCACTGCTGTGAACCCAGCAGTGCTTGTCCGGATCAGCAGTACTTGACCCAAGGCAGTAGATAGAGTCAACAGAGCTTTGGTCTTCCATCAGTCTTTGACTTTGGTCAGTAGATATAAAGCAGCAGTTGTAGGTCAGCACTTAGTATGATCAGCAGATAGGAGGTCAGCAGATATGAAACCACTTTCAAGGGGAGAGATTTGCATGAACCAACTGTAAACGTCTGCTTATTCTGGATCCACTGCTTTGATCCAGTTTTGGCTTTACATTATCTGTTCCTCTGATAGGGTTCAATCCCAACACCTAATCAGAAAGTTTTCCATGGAATAAAATTTGTTAGTAAACGAATGAGTGAACTCACATTCCTTTGTGTTGAGACTTGATTTTAATGTGTTCTACAGGTACTTGAGTACGGCTTCGGGAATCATGGCGTATCTTGTGTTTGATGATGCATGTTGTTTTGTTTAAATATGTTGGACAACTTTTAAACTTTTTGGGACTTTTGTAATAAGATCCGTAAGGATCAAAGACATCTTAACCATGTAGTTGTGTCGTGTCTTAAAACGTAATGTTTAATAACTTATGTTTAAAATAAATCAATATGTCCAACAATAAAATGCATCGCTCGACAAGATATAAATGGGCACCAACTTCCGTCTCCACTACGTTTAATATTCCGCTGCGACGTTTTTGGGGTGTGACAGAAGTTGGTATCAGAGCCATTGGTTGTTAGCGAACTAGATGTTTTCACGGAAAACACTAGACTTCAACCGGAGAATTTTGAAATATAAAGTCCAAAATTCTCGAAGCCAAGATTTTTAAATAAATATAGAAAATATTTTATCATGTGTGAAAACCATTATGTGTTTTATGTGCATACGTGATTTTCTGTTTATTTTGAGCCTTATGTGTTACTATTCATGTTGAACACACACTTACTTGTACAGTTATATATGTGTCACAGATGTCGCACGAGCACGAGGACATCGAGATCAACGACTTAAGTAGCGGGCCTGATTTCGAGACTTCACCCAGATCCATTTTACCATAGGAACCTATCACGACCCCACAGATGGTTGGTATTGCTGAGTTTGCTTCATCATTCCGTGTCGACCCTGCTTTCGCTAGCCAGGTAGACCCCCAATATGCTTTCACAAGCAATGGGTGGATTGATGACAACGATGACAATCCTCTCTCGATCCATGAGACAGGACAATCATCTGGCACAATACCATTTATCGATAACGTGATCAGAGATGTCCCTGTGTTTGGAGGACCTTTCAGTATTGCACCAACAGTGGATGCCACTATCGTTACAGCTCAACCATTAGAGCCATCTATTGCTCCACCTGCTACTGTGATCGAGCCTGTTCCTGAGATCCATCCACCTGTTTTGTCAGAGTCACCTTTACCTGTCATTGACTCACGCGCATCTTCTACTCCTCTATTAGTGTATTATCGCCGCAGGAAGAGAGTTAGACCCGCTAGAGAGGTTGCTTCCACGTCACAAGTTGAGACTGCGCCTGCTTCTAAGAAGCAGAAAGGAGTTTGGGTGGATCGATGTTGTCATTGTGACCGACAGTTTGCTGCCATGCACGAAGAACTAGAAACGACCAAGGGTAAACTGAAGGACCTCGAAGGGCAGATGGATTGGTACGATGAGTTGAAGGAATTAGACGACAGCGCGATGAATCAGATGCATTGGAGGATTGTGGATTTAGAGGAGTTGGTTAAGAGGATGCTAGATTTCATAGGGATGAAGCGTTAGATGATGTTTTCTTTGTTTGCTTGTGGTTGTTGTTTTTTGGTTGTAGTGTCTGGATACTCTATTTGATGCTTTTCTTTTTGGGGGCCTACGTGCCAATTATACTTTGTGATATTAGGTAGAAATTATGTGGAAACTTGTTATGGGTGTCGATGTAGACATACCAATGATAGATGTCATGTACCGAAAAACAAGTTGTTAATTTCTATGATAATATCAGATAGTTAACTTTTGGTTTAAAAATTGTTCTCATTAATATGTGGATAATATACATGTACCATGTTTGGTTATCGTCTCATGTGATTATTATTGTTGTAAATAATAGAAATGACGAAAATACCGCCAGAAGCAAAACCGGACACTGGACTACCTGCCACCCCGGAGGAGTTGGCTCGACTCATAACCCAACACGTTAATACTGCCTTGGAACAGCGTGATGCTAACCAAAATGATGGCCAGAAACGTGAATACGGTACTCCCGGGCAGGATCTTGGTGGGACACAGATTGGAAGCCCTTCAGGTAAAATAATGATCGGAAGGTTTTGGTTGTTCATTTGTTATGATCTCATTGGAACATATTCCTGATTTCTATTAACCATATGACCAGTGCACCGGAGCGTACACAAAACAATCCAGGGTTGTAGCCCAAGATCATTTACTGGTGTCCTATGCAATGATGTAACCTCGATATGTGTGATATCAGGCTGTCAGAATGAGTTGGTTATCCGAGTGTTTCAGCGATCTGAACCTGGAGTTAGAGATTCGAAGAAGCGCAAACCCGAGAGCTCCAAGAAGATTCCCGAAGTTGGAAGTAGGAAGAAACGCAAATTGGAGAAAGCAAGTGCAGCTAACCCTCAAGAGTCAGAAAAGGGTAAGGACGGCGATGGACAAGAGAAGTGCGCCAGATGTAGCCGAACCGGGCATGTGACTTCCCAGTGTTACGCTAAGAGTACATTGGATGGAACTGCGCTTGAAGGATGCTTTACATGCGGTGGACAAGGACACTACAAAAGGGAATGCCCGAAATCGAAAGGACATGACGTTAAGAGTAATTCCGTTGGGACAAGTGCCAGGAAGGCAAGTGAGAGTCCTGCTACGGTTACCGGTATGTTTCGAATCAAAAGCCAATCTATGTTCATACTTATAATACTAAAGCTGACTTGAGTTTCGTTCGAGAAACTATGAACCATTGTTGTGTTCACCTACTAGTAAGCCAAGTATAAAGTGCCTGATAGAACTAATAGTTGGTAAATTGATAGAAACTAGCGAGATCGTTTGTAATTATAGTATTTAGTTAGGCTATTGTAGTTTTGAAGATTGGATTCTTATCAGTGGAGTTGAGAAGCTTTGACGGAAATGCAAGAATGAATTCACTTTCTAAGGATGAAGTGGGGACTATCGCTCGAAGAAGCTAGTTGGAATATTTCGTCCCGATGACGATGGAAAGGAGAAAGCGGTTCACGGGAATCGTTCGAGTTGAGTGTCGAGTGTTAATAGTCGAGAGTGGTCAGTATTGTGAGGATGTTGAGTTGTTGTGAAAGGACAATCCTATGTTTTCGGTACGTGTGATGGATACGAAAACCGAATGAAGGGACGTCGAAGAGATTTTTATCAAACGCAACTATCCGGAAGTCTTCCTAAAAAGACTTACCTGGACCTTCTCTACAAGATGGATCGAACTTCGTATCGATCCGACTCATGGTGCTGTGCCCGATTGCACAATCTTCTTACAGATTAAGCACTGCCTGAGGTGATAAGATGACGAGATAGTTTGAAGAGCTTTTGGACAAGGATTTCATTCGATTGAGCTTTTCGCCTTAAGATGCATCTGCCTTACTAGAATAAAGAAGGATGATGGGAGTAAGCTTATAGATCAGTTTGAGATTGGGAAGCGTGTATCATGGACAATTGAAAATTTAGTCTGATAAAGGAGTTATATTGAGAGAAATGCTATAGGGTTTAGCAGAGGAAAGAAAATCTTAGCCACGTTGACTTGGTCCTTTCGAGAGCCCATCTTGAGACGGATCAGTTGCATATGGGCTCAAGTTACCATCAGAAATGAGTGGTGTACGTGATGTACTATTCGGATGCAAATGAAGAGAGGTATATTGGGTGATACACTAATCTTGTGCTTTATAGAGATTAATTAGGAGATAAACGAGGGTTTATCGAAGCATCGAAGAAGCAGTGTGTATAGCTAGAAGATTATGTTACTAATCGGAAGGGTGATTTCAGCGTTCCAGTAGTATCAACGATTTATAGGTCGTGTAACTGGAGGATACCCGAATTGGTGGAACCTTGAATTGAATCTCCTTGGTGTAAAGTTACAAATATTGGACCCTGGAAAAGGGTGGAGAGTATTGAGATGAGAGTATAGGAATTGAGAACGTGTGTAATATAGATCTACAAGGATTCTTTGTAAGAATCCAAGTTTCTCGCAGAAACTATGAGACTATATTCAATAGATTTGTTTGGTTTATTCTTATTAGTGCGAAAACAAAACCTATAGAGTAAAAAATTTCGGGGACGAAATTTCCTAAACAGGGGGAGACTGTGACACCCGGCTTTTCAGGTCGTACCGTACAATTGTAACACGTGTCGTGAATATGTAACATGGCTATATTTTACTGGTTATGATGTTTATATGTAGAATCTAATGTGTTGATAAAATTAAACTTTGATAAAAATTATGTTGGCAACGATAAGATAAACGCTTATCGCGTAACGGTTAAAATGCGAAACGAACGTCGGTGACCACCCGATCAGTGTAAAATCCTAGAAATAGTCTGTTATGATTAGAATAAATATTTTGATCATATTCGTGTGGAAAAAATAAATTAAAACGCTAAGAAACTTTATTTTTCAAGTTTAAGCGCGTACCGCGCGATGCAGCGCGTATACCGACAAAATACTATCAGCACAGCCCGTCAAGGCAACTGAAAATCATTTTAGCAATAATTTGATAAGTCTATTCTTATAGAATGACAAAAATATATAAAAAATGCTTAAATTCCTATTTTTGCGATTTAAAGCACGTTCTGCCAAATACCGACAACGTAGCCAGTCCAGGCAAACAAAATATTGTTCAATAATATTTTGGCAGGTTTATTTTTATAGAGCGCTAAAAATAATTTAAAACGCACTAAAACGGGTTTAAAACGCTAGATAAAATACCCGGTATCCAGTAAAATACTTGTTTTATCACTAATCTACATATGTATATGTATATATATATATATATATATATTTTATGTGTGTATATAAGAGAGAAAAAGAGAGGTGGCGGCTTGGGGATGTGCCACCCACCTTGGAATTTTAATCTTGAGCCATGTGGATTCTTGTGTAATGTGCATAATCATTTGAGCATTTTAAACACTCCATCTTCTTCAATACATGATCAAACAACTCTCTCTCTCTTCCCTCTTGAACCTTACGGCCGAAACCCCCTATACACACACACTTTCAAAAATTTTAAACATTCCATGAAGATTCAAGAGTCTTTCAAGAAGATTCAAGAGTCTTTCAAGATGATTTCAAGCTAAAAAGGGTGTTTGTAAGTGATTTCAAGAAAGAATAACCTTCATATACTCATCCATTCTCAAAAACCCATCTAAGAACTTGAAGGTATAAATTTACTTTAAAAACTTTGTCTTGATTCTTGATGATAGTTGATAGTAATGAAAGTTTCTCTTGATCTTGAGTTTAATCATAAACTTGAAACATAAAACAAATGGGTTTTATTTGAATGAAATAAAATGAATGTATATATATACATATATATATATATATATATATATATATATGTATGTATGTATGTATGTATGTACGGCCGTGTGTGTATGTATATGTATATGAGATTGAGTCTTGACTTTTGATAGATTCTTGTTTGACATGATTTTTGTAAAGTGAAGTGCATGTGTGATCAAAGGAATGTTCTAAAAGGCTTTATGATTAGAAATGGATTTGTGAAAAGTAAAATTTTGGAACTATATGTATGTATATATGTGTGGCCGAAAATATATATATGTATAAATATATATGCATGCATGAACATTTTTGATATAGATAATTATTGATGTATAAGAATACATACATATGTTTTACATTTATGATAAATGAGTAGATTATGATGATGTGTAATATGGAATGTTTGAGTATTTGAAACAAGAGTTAAATGAAGGTCTAGATGCATTCAAGTTCATACAAAATGATTAGAACATGTTATGGATGCATTAGATGCATTTAGTAGATCATACATGTTAGAATATGATCATGAAATGATGATTTGTACATGTTTTAGTAAAAATAAATTTTAATAAGATTCCAAACACTAAAAATGTAAATATTTGAAGTACTTAATGGTATAAAACTTTGTCATAAAGTTTATTACCTTTGCATGTTGTACTTGGTGCTTTAAAAGTTGTAAACTACGTGAAATTGCATGATTTAGGTGACTTACACAAAAACTTCACTAACCTGATTATAACCATCATTTTAATCAGTAAATAACATGTATTGGGTTAAAATATCGAGTCGTTTCGAGTTGGGATGATTATAGTAACGTTTAACGCAAAACTATGCGTTAAAAAGGTCAAAAATCGGCTTTTCGGGTGATTTTTATAAAAATGATTTAGATCAGTAAATAAACTGAAGTTTTTAGTTTAAAAACAAGTATTTTAACTAATTTTAAGTTTACTTGGTGTTTGGTTGGTCATATGTGACTTCCGACGCCTGAAAACGTTATCGAATCACTAAAATACGCATTTTTCAATGAACACTAGTGTGGGTGAATATTGAGTGAATCTTATGTGATAAAATGTGTTAAGTGATTTAAACATGTAAATGTGATAATATGTTAAGTGTTAAATTGATAATGGTAAAATTAGACTATGCATGTACGTTTTGTGCGGTAGAAACGGTAAAATTGCGTTAAACATGTAACTTGTTTGTCGAGCATGAAATTTGGTACATATGAGATGATTTATGTATAATTGCTTTAAAAATGACGAAATAGATAATTTAGTAATATTTTGTGTGTTCGGTGTTAAATTCTATGAATGTTGTGTATATATATTACGGCGCGCAAATCATAGATATATTGCGTATAAACGGGAGAGTTAACGGATTTACACAATAATGGTCACCAATAAAATCGTTCAAGTTGCAAAAATAATAATAAATATATATATTTCTATGAACTCATATATATATATATATATTTTAACGTGCCAACATAATAAAAAATGACAACTTTTCGAGAAAATCTCAAAGTTATGTGATAATTCTAAGTAACGGAGAAACTTAGGACTTTTGTGTTAAATATATATTGATTTAGAATTGTTCCTATATTAGGACGTATATAAAAATCAATCTCTGGGAATGCGGTATTAAAATAAGCACCCAAAGGTGAGTGTCACTAAACCCCTCTTTTTACTGTTTTGTATATATTTTGGGGGTGGAACACGTCGTTAAAAGGGTTTAAGAATGTTTTCAAAATAAAACATACCTTTTAATATTGGGCAATTGGATTTTAACACCTCAAACTTTGAAGAATTGGCCGATAACACCCGCAACTAACACTTTGATCTGTGACACCCCAAACTTTTAATTTTGTTTGTCATTTCACCACTCAGTTAAAAAATCAGTAACTGAGTTAGTCTTCCATCCTAGCTGGCATCCTACGTGGACTTTTTTTGACGATGTGGCACATTCAAAACACTAATTAATTGGGGTTACAAAAGAAAAGAATTATCTGTATACTCAAATAGGCTAATTTTCAATGATATAAACAATTGTTCATCTTCAAAACTGCATCATCATCAATTCATCATCAACAAACACTTGAACCAAATTGCTCATCATCATCATCATCATCATCATCTACACCTGCAAACCATCAAATCCACACTGTTTGGAAACCAAAGCTTGTTTCGTCGGACTTATGGCTATGCCACAATCAACAGACGCCCGCAACACAACACAAAAACAAACCAAATCCGTAATCCGTACACAAAACCACATTCAAAATCAAACAACTAACCTGCACAGACGGTGACGTCAGCCCTAGGATCCGAATCTCAGCACTAACATCACCAAGAATCCGTAACTCAACCCGATCGTTAACCAGAGCATCTTTCACCAGATCTGCAGCATCATTCTGCATCAAATTCACTCGATCTACGGTCACAGCATCAGTCTGCATCAAATTCACTCGATCTGCAGCAGAAACCGTTGAGTTTGGGGGAGTAAATCTAGAAGTTGGGCTTCATCTGGGTCGGAATTAATTCGGGGGAAACCGTAACAACTGATTCAGAAACTAATTGTAAGTCAGTGATTGTGATATTATCGAGATGTGTACTGAATAGTGGCGATCGAGTGGAATTTTGCGGGAATTGAAGAGATTGATGTAGGAATGAGGAGATGGGTGGTTAGGGTTGATAGAGAGGGAGATGGTGAGAGAAATGAGAGGAGAGGGGAGGTGTATTGGGAGACGGTGGCCGGGAAGAGTGTCTGTTGTGTCGAAATGGGTGGAGTGGGGCATGAGGAATGGGTGGAGTGGGGCTGTTGTGTCGTCCGGTGAGAGAGACGGTGGTGTGTCACGGTGGTTTGTGGTGGTCATGAGGGTAATCGGAGTTTGGTTTGTGGTGGTCATAACTGAATAAGGGGTAAGATATTCATATGAGCAATGCAGGGTTTTTTTTATACAGGGACATTTCACCAAGTAATTGCCACATAATCGTGTCCACATAATCAAGTATGTGCCACGTAGGACCAGAAATAGTCCATGTGCCACATCTGCAAAAAGTAGTCCATGTAGGATGCCAACTAGGATTGTAAACTAACTCAGTTACTGATTTTTTAACTGAGTGGTGAAATGACAAACAAAATTAAAAGTTTGGGGTGTCACAGATCAAAGTGTTAGTTGCGGGTGTTATCGGCCAATTCTTCAAAGTTAAAGGTGTTAAAATCCAATTGGCCTTTAATATAAAATATATATTTTCGCTGAACATATATGAATTTGATAAGTTATACGTTTCGAAGTAAAATGATTTTGAAGGATGAATATTATAAGTGCGGTATTTCTTAAGTGAAACGAGACCGTACAGATTGGGGATGAATTCCAGACTGGGTCTCAACATTTTAGTGACAGGGGAATTCGTAAATCGTAGTGTATTAAATTGTCATATTAGTAGGATATATATATATGGTACGTGAGGCAGATATCATATTGTTCTTCGAGAAAGAACCCTGCGCCCATGATGTCTTTTAATCAGTTAAGTAATGTACGCGAGGAATTGTTGGTAGATCTATCGGGTTGACAACCCTGTCATGACCGGTCGCCCCGTGTCAATGTCAAACGACGAATTATTATTCTGTCTATTTTCTAGCATTGATTATTACTGCATGCTTAATATATAGTTCGTATCGTCTAGCTAACATACGAGTCTGAAAGTTGACACAATAATTTAATATACAAAACCTGGGCAGTATTACTGTTGTCGGAGTACTGAACCGACGGTAGGCCCGTAGATTTTATTAAGGAAGTAAAATGGACTTTCTAAAATTACATGGATGGTTTCAAATAAACACCTAATTAGAAAGTTTTTCTTGGAATAAAATTTGTTAGTAAACGAATAAGTGAACTCACCTTCCTTTGTGTTGACACTTGATTTTAACGTATTCTACAGGTACTTGAGTACGGCTTCGGGAATCATGGCGTATCTTGTGTTTGATGATGCATGTTGTTTTGTTTAAATATGTTGGACAACTTTTAAACTTTCTGGGACTTTTGTAATAAGATCCGTAAGGATCAAAGACATCTTAACCATGTAGTTGTGTCGTGTCTTAAAACATAATGTTTAATAACTTATGTTTAAAATAAATCAATATGTTCAACAATAAAATGCATCGCTCGACAAGATATAAATGGGCACCAACTTCCGTCTCCACTACGTTTAATATTCCGCTATGATGTTTTTGGGGTGTGACATATACATCTAATGTAAACATATGTGTTGCATGGCACGTAGTTGCATACACAACATCATAACATGATTACATGTATTACCTACTTACATTGTGATGAATCCCTAGTATGACATTACCTCTAGACCCTGATTTTTATCGTTTTAACAACCCTCTAGCTTTTAACTCTCGAATATGAGGATCTTTTGACTCAAGTTAGGAGGAAATGAGATGAACATGCAAATCACATTATCATTACGGGTGCACACGTGATAATAATTTGGGGTGCATGTGAGTCCCAGTGAGTCTTAGCAAGTGTAAAGGGATTCTGGCCCATTATCCGACATAATTGGAGATTCAATAATCTATAGGAGTCATAGCGATGATTGACTCCTACTCGGACTTGATTTTTTCACTCCACTCTGAATCCTTATGAACCTCGATGATATTGAGTGTTGCCTGAACACTTATCTGAACATGTGGAGGCTGAATATGAATGTTTTGTGTTAGTGCAAAATGTTTCTGAGTTAGTTATCGAAACGCCGAATGTTTGGTCTATACTCTCTCTACTATTCTTTTCCACTTGTACTCAACGAGTTAGCAACTCAGATTAAGGGTATGGTTACCTTTGCGAATCTAGAACAACTTATCACAGATTATTCACTTGACACACAAGATCACCGACCAAGAAGTTGGACGTGGTACACTACCCGAGCGCGGCATGGTGATTGCTCCTATTGCCGACAACAAACGTAAGTGGAATGATTCGGACAAAGCCTCTAACTCCAACCAACAACAAAAGAGAGGCGACTACAACAATAAAGACCACAACTTCATGCAGTCTTCTTCCACTAATCAGAATCAAGGCTTTAAGCAGAACCAGGGCTCATATGTGGGCAAGCAACTGAAGTGTAACACGAGTAACTACCATCACCATGAGTAGTGCCCTGGGATGAGTCAGAGATTTGAGAAAGTAGGTTAGATATTGAAAGATTGCAGAACTCGATTTCCGAAGTAGCAGCAACAGCAACGAAGGCAACAACCACAACAACATCAGGGTAATCGAAAGGGGTGCTTTCAGTGTGGAAGTGAGGGTCACCTCAAGAAAGATTGGCCACAGTTAAATCAGAACAACGGGAATCACAACAATAACAACGATAACAACAGTGGAAATGGTGCTCGTGGGAGGGCATTCACTATTGGCGCGAGTGATGCCAGAAACGATAGCAACGTCATGATTGATATGTTTTCTCTGAACAACCTCTTCGCTTCTGTTTTATTCGATCCCGGCGCCGATTGGAGTTACATGTCCAAGGAATTCGGTAGACTGTTAAGGACGATCTCAACACCTCTTGAAATCACGTAAATCGTAGAATTGGCTGACGGTAAGCCAACTGAAGCCTGGCATGTTCATGTTGGGTGCAAAATCGACCTTCTGGGTCAACTGTTTGACATTTACCTTCTTCCCGTTACTCTTGGTAGCTTTGATGTAGTCATCGGTATGGACTGGTTGTCCAAACACCGAGCTGAAATTCTCTGTAAAGAAAAGATCGTTCGTATTCCTCTCCCTAGTGGAGATTCCTTGTCTGTTCAGGGTCACCAGAGTGGTGCTACGGTGGGAATTATTTCGGCTATGAAAGCCTAGAAGTGCATACGGAAGGGCCTACGTGGGGCGTGACAGATAGGTGATCAGGCTGCACCCGGTGCTGTCACGTGTCGGGTGGTGTGTCGAGGCTACGAGTGCTGACTGGTCATAGCTAGGCCCTACAACCCTATGTCGCGGGCCGCGTAAGACCTTGGTGTGGTCTTCGCGGGGCGCGACAAACCCCCTGAGCAGCCCTATAAATAGCAACGAAGGGTTCAGTCGACAAATCGTTCACAAACTTCTTTCTCTCTCGAATTTCATAAGTGTAGAAGCTATATTCGGGTAATATACCCCCTAAATTAGCGAAGCCCTGCGTCGTTGTAAGTATTATAACCCCAGTTACGTATTAGATACGCTGCCCGATTGATCCAGGGTTCCGTAACGGCTGTCGATGTTCTGCCCAACGTAGTCGTTGGAATGCCGTCTCGGGGAGGGTATTACTAATGTAAATGTTGGGTTATTATACTAACGCATGTGCATTTGTGTAATTAATAGATAATCACCAGGAAATCCTAAAGGAAAACCCTAAGACAGCAATGTGAATAATTCCTCTTTTCACAAATTGTTTTTGCAAAACCTCATACAATTAATAATATATTAAACAGTGATTGAGTATTTGTATTCTACAATTATCGTCGGTATGTTGGGGTTTTGTATACAAAATTTGTTACTACATTGTGAGTAGTAACATGACCACAAGTCGGGTTGATAGTACCATGGATGGTAATTAAAGTAGATGGAAACAAATGTAATTGTGCGACCGCCCTCAATATTGTATAATGGTTTTACTTAACTTGATTAAACTAAGATTCACTCACCAGTATTTCCCACTGACAAAATGTTTTTAAACGCATTTCAGGTAACAAAATGTGAAAGCCAAATAGAAGCCAGCTGGACAGCACTGAAGGCTTGGAAAAGTGGCTATAAAGTTACCTAAAATAAAGAGATGTTTTTATTAAATAAAATAGGGTTTATCCCTATGAAAATGTGTGTACTTAAAACTTGGGATTTTCCCACATATTTAATATTATAAAAGTGTGGTATTTTACTCTGGCAAAATATTTCCTATCTATGGTCCTGATGTAATTTCCGCTGCCAAAATGATAAGTACCGATACCACCGAAACTGATCTCGCGGCCGCCCGTTCCCGGGTTGTTAGGGGACGGGGGTTGCGACAATACGACCATTATGAGTTTTTGGTCATGCCATTCGGGTTAACTAACGCACCTGCGGTCCTCATGGATCTCATAAACCGTATCTTGATGACTTCTTCGTTGGGTTTATTGATGACATTCTAATCTATTCTAAGAGCAAGGAGGATCATGACCGACACTTGCATCTTATCTTGGAACTCCTGAGGAAGGAACAACTTTACGCGAAGTTCCCTAAGTGTGATTTCTGGATTCGAGAAGTACACTTTCTTGGTCACATGGTCAACGAGTCGGGAATACATGTTGACCCAGCAAAAATCGATTCTATTAAGAATTGGGAGGCACCTAAGACTCCTACGGAGGTGTGACAATTTCTTGGTCTCGCGGGGTACTATCGTTGATTTATCAAAGGATTCTCGAAAATCGCTCAACCTTTTATCGCTTTAAATCAGAAGGGTGTCACATATTTGTGGGGAGCAAGTCAGGAGTGCCCCTTTCAGCTTTTGAAACAAAACCTTTGCAGTGCTCTGATATTGTCCTTACCCGATGGTACGGACGACTTCGTGGTGTATTGTGATGCTTATATTCGAGGTCTCGGTTGTGTTTTGATGCAACGTGAGAAAGTGACAGCCTATGCTTCCCGACAGTTGAGAACTCACGAGAAGAACTCCACGACTCACGATTTGGAATTGGGAGCCATAATATTTACACTTAAAATCTGGAGGCATTACTTGTATGGTACTAAATGCACCATTTATAACGATCATATGAGCCTTCAACATAGTCGTAAAACATAGTCGAATACTTATTGTGAGAGTTTGTTGGAACTCAGAGTGTGAACCGTAGTTCACGTGGGAACGCGAGGATCAGATAATGCTCAGGTATCCTGACTTATTCAAAACCGCTGAACCTAACACTGATACGACTAGCGAATTTCGGGACGAAATTCCCTTTCTAGTTGGGGATGATGTGGTACCCGAGGAAAACCCACAGTCATCTTAACTTACCCTTTCACTCCTCTGTGACTGCTTATCAAATTTTGGGATGAATTTTTTCTCGAGTTGGGGATGATGTGATGATGTGTGCAAAATGCAACATATAAATTACATCAATTGTGGCATAAAACTAACCCTTTTTTAGTACTAATGTTGGAAAAAGTGTGCTTTTGTCTTCCTTTTGTATTTTCATGATTAAATGAGCTAAAATAAACAAAAGAAGCAAAAAGACATCAAAATCTAACATAAATACGAGAAAAGGAACAAGACGTGACATGCCCGACCCCACGACAGCATCTTCCCAAGCAAAACAAGAAGACAGAAGACTGAACACGCCCCGTGCTCAGCCAGCACGGGGGCGTGCCCAAGTGTCAGCAGAAAAGACAAAGTGGTAGAAGCTTCTATTGCCCACCACGGGGTCGTGCTCAGCGGACACGGAGCCGTGGTCAACTATAAGATTCGCACAATCTAGGCAAATCTTCATAGTATAAAGATTCTTCTGCACACGGGGTCGTGCTCAGCGGACACGGGGGCGTGGTCAACTAATAAGACAAGCTGCATTAAATGAAGAAAGAGAAGGATGTGGACACGGGGCCGTGCCCGAGCTTCTGTTCAGCCTATAAATAGGAGTGCTTGGCTCAAGCTCAAACCATCCCTTGGCACACCACCTCTCTCACACTTCACCCACCACCCACTACCACCATAACACCATCATCCACCACCATCATCCATTGTCCATCATAGAGTGTGTGAGTCGTCTCGGGATCCAAGATTGATCGTAAGAGTTCTTGACAATCAAGGCCATGTTTGCCTAAGTCTCTTACATCACTTTGTGAAGACAAGTGTCTAGTGTAATACTTTTTTATTTCTAATCTTTTCGCACTTTTTACTTGGTTTTGTATTAATGACTTTAATAACTAGTTTCTTATGTTGAAGGTGATTCTTCCTTATCGTTTGTCCGTGGTGTCTTAGCATTATTTTACTGTCTATATAAAATAAAAGATTTTCACCATTCATATCCACGGTCTATATGGAGGTATGTTGGATACCTGGTCGGGGGTTAAGGGAACGGTTTGGTAAGAGTCTTGCCATTGTTCAGCGTTTAGAGGTCCTGCAATGGACCTGGGTCAAATTTAGTAGGACCTCCTTCAATACTTAACGGTATTGGATGGCGGGGGTCCAAACTCTTTGATCCCCTCATAAGTTAACTACTATTAATACTATAACCCGGCTATTTAGGACTGTATCCCTGCTGACTCAGACTACTTAGTCGAGGGTAACGTCACCTCCAAAAGAGGGGCCTACCATAATTTGCATTAATAAGTTAATTCATTATCTTTCAGTAATCCGACCCTTTAGGATTGTATCCTTGCTGACTCAAACTACTGGGTTGAGGGTAACGTCACCTTCAAAAGAGGGGCCTACTACAATAACTAAGATAATCTCTTAAATAAGTGCAAAAGTGCGGAAATAATCAAAGGTTACACTATACACGAGTCGGAGCCAAGTGATTCATCTTGTCTATCTGTTTTATTTTTATTTTCAGCATTTTAATTAGTTTTTATTTTTCTTAGCTTAAAACAATTTTCTAAACTTTTTGATTTGATTAGACGTTGAGGATAAACCGGTACTAAAAGCTCTTGTGTCCTTGGACGACCTCGGTATCTTACCAACACTATACTACGCTCACGATGGGTGCACTTGCCCATATGTGTGTTTAGTGTTAGTAAATATCGTGTTTTATAAATTTAAAACTTGGCTAAAGAAAGTGTAAAAGGGCTTAAAATATACTTAAATTTATATATACACTTCACACGCATCATGTGACAACCGCAACTTCAGGTTAATACTTTAACCTAACCACGGTCAACTTGGACATACATTCATAGCACTGCGTTTAACTAAGGTTAGTTAAATGAGTCTACATTGGTAATTCACGAAATTACCACAACACAATACAATGGTGATTCCGGGAATTACCGGAGCACACGCACGATAACTTTTGAACATTGGTGACTAACACGAATAATAATTATAAACCGCCGGTTTACACGAAACATATATGTCGCATGACAAATACATGAACTATGTGTTGTACTGTGATTATGTGTTGCACTGTGAATTGTATGATATTTAGTGACTTTGTGTAAAAAGTATATAGTTAGGGGTGTGTTAGGGTAAACTCAGAAACTCTAATAAAACTCTTGCATAGCCCTAAATTCCCCATAACCTCATGTACGACGGTTCTTCTACATCATTTCCTCTGATCTCTTGGCTACTCAACTCTCACACAATCATCTACTATCTATCTTTCAATTCTCCTAGAACCAACTCTAAATCAATCTAAGGTAAGGTTTATATCACTCTTGTTATGTTGTTTCTTGAATTCATATAAACCCTAGATGTCCAAACAATTTGTGATTGGTTTTCATGCCCTGATGAATATGTGATTGATGATTATGTGATTAATTATTAGAATGAATAAATGCATAATTAGTGCTAGACATTGGAACTATTATTGACATGCTAAGAATACTAAACTGTTATTTTGATTCGTGGAACTGTTGATTTAGGAGATTAGGGTTTAGACGAAGAACTGTTACATTGTGTCGCAACCCCCGTCCCCTAACAACCCGGGAACGGGCGGCCGCGGCCAGTTTTGATGGTATTGGGGTTTATCATTTTGACAGCGGAATTTACATCAGGACCATAGTTAGGAAATATTTTATAAGAGTAAAATACCACACTTTCATAATATTAAACACGTGGGAATAATCCCAAGTTTTAAGTACACACACATTTTCATAGGGATAAACCCTATTTTATTTAATAAAAACATTTGTTTATTTTAGGTAACTTTATAGCCACTTTTCCAGGCCTTCAGTGCTGTCAAGCTGGCTTCTATTTGGCTTTCACATTTTGTTACCTGAAATGCGTTTAAAAACATTTTGTCAGTGGGAAAAATACTGGTGAGTGAATCTCAGTTTAATCAAGTTAAGTAAAAACCATTGTACAGTATTGAGGGCGGTCGCGCAATTACATTTGTTTCCATCTACTTAATTACCACCCACGGTACTGTCAACCCGACTTGTGGTCATGTTACTCCTCTCAAGGTAGTAACAAATTTTGTATACAAAACCCCAACATACCGACGATAATTGTAGAATACAAATACTCAATCACTGTTTAATGTAATTTAATTTAGGTGAGGTTTTGTAAAAAGGAGATTACTCACATTGCTGTCTTAGGGTTTCCTTTAAGGATTTCCTGGTGATTATCTATAATTTACACAAATGCACACGCGTTAGTATAATAACCCAATATTTACATTAGTAATACCCTCCCCGAGATGGCATTCCAACAACTACGTCGGGCAGAACCTCGACAGCCGTTACGAAACCCTGGATCAATCGGGCAGCGTATCTAATACGTAACTGGGGTTATAATACTTACAACGAGGCCGAACTTCGTTATTTAGGGGGGTATTATACCCGGAGATTTTGCCTACTATGCAGAAATTTTGAGAGAGAAAGAGAATTGGTGCGAGTTGGGACTGAAGCCGGTGCCCTCAATTTATAGGGCTGCATTTGGACTTCGTCGCGCCCCGCGTAAGAGAAGGAGGGGGCCTTCGCGGCCCGCGACATAGGCTGGGTTGGCCCTAGATACGAACGTTTTTGTTTGATTGACCTTGGAAGTTGAAGTTACCCGTCATATAGACCTCTACGACCGGTGTTGTCGATTTAATTTTGCAAAGTGTGCCAATAATACGAACGTTTTTGTTTGATTCATAGGTTATAACTAGAATCCTATAACGCTCTTAAAAAAACATGGGGAGGGAGATTATTGGCGCTTGAAAAATTGGAATCTTTTAAACTTATTCCGATCATTCCATCACCAAACACATGAAACAAAAACACATAGACTCACTTTAGTGTGCTGCATGCCATACTTGAAACTAGAAAACTAATTTTAAATATAAACAATGTATTAGATAATATTATCATAACTAAATTATAAAAATAACAATCTTGTAAAACAAATTATAGGGATGACCTTCTGGTCCATTACAGTTCCATGATGTTCCAAACTGAATGTCATGGAGTTTTGAGTCTTGCATAGGGCCGTTCCGCTCGTTTGGAAATTGTTTGGAAAATACTCGTTCGATTTGATGCTCGGTTGTAAATGAACCGCTCTGTTTGTTTCGGTTTGTAAACGTGAGCAAAGGTCCACTCAGCTCGGTTCGACTCAAATTATTATTTTTAATTAGTATATATATACATATACATATACAAATATACACATACATATTGTTGGAAATTTTAGTGAAAATGAGTTTTTCACAAAATATTTTGGACATAAATAATATTTATATATATGTTGTATAAATAATTATTTATGGGTTTGTGTTCAAACTATGTCCAAATAGAGCTGAGATGAATGAGATATCGAAGCTTGAAGTTGTATGTTTGGAAAAACAAAGATGAGAAAAATGGATTGAGATTTGTTATCTTGTCCCACATAGGTGGAATGACAAACTTAAAGTGGTATATAAGGAGGAACACTCCTTGAAAACAAACACCAGTGGGGACCCTAAAGGGTGCGGTGCACCCTCACTCGTGCACATATGCGCCCTATGTAGTGCGCTTTGAACTTCGCACACCGCCTTTGTATTTTTGTCCATGCGCGCGTGGTCAGATACATGGCGGGTCCGCTTATGGCGCACCTTTGGGTGGCGTAGGCGGATGCCATGGCGAAGACTGCAAATGGCACAAGAGTTTGGATGGCGCATGACCATGTGGCGTCCTGGTGTGCATAGTAGCATCCGTGTGGCGCGCAAGTATAGATGGCGCATGACCAGGTGGCGTCCTGGTATGCGCAATGGCATATGTGTGGCACGCGGGTCCATATGGCATGGCGTAAGGTCCATGTAGAGTGTTGCATGGATTTGCGGATCGGTTATGGCGCGCGCGCATGTTAAAGTAGTAACTAGAAGCACTGGTCTGCACACCATGCGCATGCGCAGGTTCCATACAATATGGCGCACGGACTGAAGAGCCGCTTCAGGCGCGCGTACATGTCTGCAACGGTAACAGGGCAATTGGCAGGACCTGGTCAAGCTAGCTGTTACAACCCGTTAATTGCATGTCATGATGAATATGACCGTTTTTTTTGTCTAACCACTTAAGTCCATTAAAGTCATATTCATTATCTTGTTTATTACAAGATTAGTGTTATAATTATGACAAGATTAATGTCTATTTTATTACTAGTTTTAATGAGCTTAAAACTATAAGTGTATATATATGAACTTGGTGGTTCATATTAGAGATACCAACAAAAATTAGACATTCTCTTGACTCTCGTTTTTCCTTTGAGAGGAGTACTCTCATATTTACATACTTCATCTTTTCCTAAATTTATAAACACCAATTTATACCAGGTGTAATCTCGGGCGCGAGAGCCATCTCTGGCAGTACAACTACTGCTTCGGTTGTTGTATCCTGGAAACAGATTGTCTGAGAGGAGTGTTAGGATCGGAGGCCCTCATGAAAGTGTTTGTTTGTGTAAAATTGTATAATCAATAAAGATGAACAGAGTTTAAGTGCAGCGGAAATGAATAACAAACTTTGTAAACACAATCAAGGAGAAAATAGTTTTGAGAAAGCATATGCAATCCATTTAGTCAAAAGATTTAATAAAAGTCAAATGATTACAGATATGCTTACATACTAAGCTCCCCCTCAGCCAGATGCCCCAAGGTTGGATTGTACAAGATGAAAGGATTGAATTGAGGAGAAGAACTCTCTCAAAACGAATCAAATGTAACAATACAGAGTACTGCTCCATTTATAGACAAACCAAACCGATGAGGCATCTCAGCTGACGTCACCATGAAAGCGACGTCTAACAACCTATATCTACTGTTCTTATACAAACACTGCTAAACCTAACAACTGACTATACAAGAATCAGATGATATACTAAACTACTGCTTATCCTATTCATCAGTGCTTTCCACAAGGTTGATCAGTCCTTGATTGGGCAGTGCTTTGTCATCAGCAGTTTGTACCAGCAGTGCTTAGTATCCAGCAGTCTTCTAGGCTTCATCAGTAGTTATTTGGAGCAGCAGTTGTATCCGAGCAGAGGATATAAGACCATCAGTTGCTGTAATCACTTTCAAGGGAGAAGACTTAGTGTAAACAGCTGGTTATTGTGAATCCACTGTTGTGATCAGGTTTTGGCTTTACATTATTTGTTCCTCTGGTAGGGTTCAATCCCAACAATCTCCCCCTGGAACAGATAATGCCAAAACCTGTCATTATTCTGGATCTTTATTACTCATCAGAAGTTCCCTTGCTTTTCTTTTGAATTCTTCTTCAAATTCTTTGGAACTTGTGTCATCTACATCCCTGCACAGTGTAAGTTCAAGGAGATCCTGCAAATCTTCAACACTAATGCCTAGTGCTTCTTTCCTTGATATGTACTTCACTTCGCCATTGGATCTGACCAGGGTTAATACGTGGGTCTTTTGATCAGACATCCACTTTAGTACTTTTAAACCCAATGGGTTTCTTGGGAGAGATTTATTCAAAGATGAGTTGGGGGATGTTGGCCTTGTGAAAACTTGCAGACTTTCAGACATTCTTTTGAAGGCCATTTCAATAACATTGTTTGCTGCAGCTATGTCTTCTGCAGTTTCCTTCTCTATCTGCTCCTGTCTATTTTGTTGATCTGGCTCACTGTCTGAAACTTCTGAAGTATTTGGTGATGCAGGCTTAGTTAACACCTTCTTAAAAAGGTTTTGAAGTTTTTCTGAGTTTGCTTCTATTAGACCCATTTTCATGATGGTTTCTTTGAAGTACTATACTTCCTTTTCCTTTACCTCTTCATTGGTCAACTGTTCTCCTTTTTCTTGGTTTGTCATAAGAGTAGATCGGAACAGTGTTTTGAGGTTTTCAATCTGCTGTTCAAGCTTCATCATATGTTCACGCTTCTTTGAAGTTCCTGATACATTTATCTTCCTTTTCTTCAGCCTTTCATAGGCTTCATCTGTTTGCTGCTTTGACCATTTTGATATGGCATTTGCAGTGTCCACCTTTGCATCCACCAGCTCCTGTTTCCTTTTCTTGTACTCAGCTGTTTGGTCATTGATGAACTTTTTGTATTTACTCCAATTTGGAGCATTCTTCTTCTTTTTAGGATCGCTCTTAATTTTATCAATCCTATCAGCTTCATGCCTTAAAAACACTATTGGCCATTCTTCAAATTGATTTTCTTCAGCAGGATAAAATTTTTCTTGCATTATGTATGCAAGAAGTTTTCTTCTCATCTCTTTTCGTTGTTCTACCTTTTCTTTGCTCAGCTCATGTGCAAAATCTTTTATTAGATCGACTTTTGTGAGCAGAAGTTCCAATCTTTCAGCAATGGCTTCATCACCTTGACCTTTACATTCAACCTTGGCTCTTATCTTAGCCTGTCTTACTTTAAGTTCAAGATATTCATCCATGTCTTCTGGAACCATGAAGCCAACTAGTGAGGAAAATCTTCTGTTTGAAGGATCATCATCATTGTAGAACTGCCTCATCTCATTTTTTATAGCTTCCAATTCTAGCGGATATCTTGCAGCAGTGGGATCATATTGGTCCTCATCTGGCTGAGTAAGTTTTCTTTTTCTGGTGTAGAGCTTTGCTGGTTGTGATGTGATACTGGTGGAAACAGTGGTGGATGTCTGACTAACAGTGGTTGAAACAACTGGTGTTTCAACCGTTGTTGTCATTACAACTGCTGATATGTCAGCAGATGTCTTCTGCTTTTGAGCAGGGGTTGAAATGGTTTCTGATGGTGGTGATGGTGGTGGTGACTCATCATCAGGAATGAAAACCCTTCTCCTTTTTATTGTAGGAGAGGCTGATGATGTATTTGGTGGATCAGTGGTTTGGGATTGTGCTTGACTGACAGTGGTTGAAACAACTGGTGTCTCAATCACTGTTGTCATTACAGCAGATGTTGTAACATCTGCTCTCTTCTGCTTTATGGCAGGAGGCAGTGGTGGTGATAGAGTGGTGTGTGTTGAAGGTGTGTGTGTTGATGAAATGGCAGCTGTTTGGCTACTGACAGCAGTTTTTGTAACCACTGCTGTATCAGCTGTTTGAATGGGAGTTTTTGATTTTGTGGTTTGAAGTGGTTTGGATGGTTGTTTTGCTTGTTCTGGTTCAACATACAGACCATCTTCAATTCCCTTTTTCTTCATCTTCTTGACATTCTCCCCCTTTTTGGCATTATCTGCCAGGGGGTTATCCATAAAAAGGAGAGTAGATGGAACTTTTCCACCATGAGTCGTGCATTGTATATGAGCCTTGATAGCTTTAATATCTGCTTGAGTATCTTTAAACCTCGACTCTACCATGTTCGTCAGCAGTTTTAAATGTGTTTCATGTTGCTGATCAGCCATCTGCTTTTGGTGTTCAAGTAAGGGTTGAAAGATATTCCAGAGCTCATTTGCTGCAAATGCTTGTGATGGAGCAGGTGCTTGAGGTGGAACAGCAGTGGCTTGTGCTTTTTGAGCTTTCAAAATCTCTTGCACCATAGCTTTAATTTCAGCAACTGAATCTTCAAGTTTTTCAACTCTTTCCGTCAATTTCTGATATTTTGAATCATCACCTACATTAGTAGGATCATCTGAATCCCCACCAGTAGTGGTTGTATCAATGTGTGTCTTAGGAACTGAGTCCCAAAAATCACCCATTGATGCCCCTTGTTCTTGGTACTAGGGACTTCTTTCTTCAGCACTTGATAGACCTTTGATGGTACCAGTGGTTAGAACTAACTCACTGGTGGTTACCGATGGTGCTATTGAAGAAATTGCCTTCAAGGGAGTCTTACTGATGAAACAACTGTCCAACTGAAGATCTGTTGATCCATCAGTTGTAGTTGCTGCTCCACTTGAACTACTGACAAGAGCTACTTGTAACTCCTGCAGTGTAACCTCCTCAACTGTTGCTGGGATAGCAGAGGTATAAGCATCAGACCCAGTCACTTGTGGGGGTATACTCTCAGTGATAGGTGATAGAGAGGAACTGGTTTGTGTCTGTGCAATATCAACTGCATGCAACAGGGGTATTATTGATTGTGGTAGTATGATTGGTGAGGGTATGGGAGTTGAAAGAGACATGTCCTTGGGATCAGGACTGTGGAAGATGAATCCAAGTGGATCCAGAGCTTCATAATTTGGTGTCCCTGTGATTACAACCTGATCCTTTTGTGAGGATGCAGGAGGAGTTTTAGGTAATGGTTGAGATCTTTCTTCCAACTGCTGTGAGGAAGTAGCAGCAGTGGTTTGTGGTGACATTTGTGTTGTCACAGGCAGTTGCTCTGGGATCTCATCTTCCAGAGTTGCCTTTTTCTTGGGTTTGGTGGGCTTTTTGGAAGATTTTCTTTTGGTCTTTTTGGTGATATCAGGTGTGGGTTTCAAAGCAGTGGTTGTGCTGCCTTGATCACCTGGAGCAGTGGGCTCAGCAGCAGATGTCTGAGGAGCAGGGGTAACCGCTGAAATCTGCTCAGACACCTCTGCTTTTGTTTTTATTGGTGCCATCATTCTTGAAAATGTTTCTTTTGTTAAGCCTTTTATTTGAAAATGGACACCTTGTTTGGGCAAATTTTCATCCTCTTTTTCAAATTTTTGTTTAATGTAGTAGCTTAGAAATCTTGGAAAAAGAAGAAATGATTTGCTATCAACATTCTTTACCATGTCATTGAAGATCTCCTGGGAGTAGTTGTAATCTTTATTGTTTAAAATAGCATAGCCCATGCATTGAATCTTCAATGGTATTTCGTTAAACGCTGTTGTTTTGTTTGAAACACAACTTAAAAGTGTGTGAAATAAAAATCTGGGTGCAGATGGAAAATAACCTTTTTGTAAGGTATCTACCTTTGATTGTTCTGCATATCCCCTTTTTGTGAAATCAGTTTTCATCTCGGTTTTATCAAAAGAAATTTTACCTTTTAGATCATCGAGTTTAAAAACTTCGGAGATTGATTGTGGAGTGATTTGAATCACTTTACCCTGTATCGAAGAGTTAATGGCTGTGGCTTTATCGTCTTGTTTTTCAAGCGTCGCCTTTTTCCCGAACTCTCTCTGGGTTTGCAAGTAAATGGGAGCATCTGCTGTCAACAAAGTTTTGTACTTTGATGCAGATAGTGTATCAATGATGGAGTTGAAAGTGTGGTTATCGGTAGGTTTTGTGAGTAAACCCAGATAATTATGAGGAGATTTGTATGGTATCTTGATGGGTTCTTCGGCCGTTTGAGCGACCTCTTTTGAAGATGATGGTGATTTTGGTTTAGATTTTGATTTTGATTTTGACTTCGTCATTTTGATGAAGAAGAATCGGAGAGAAATTTGGGAAGAAAAGGTTGGAAACTGCTTTGAGAAGAGAACTTTGGAATTCAATTCGACAGTGTAAAACCCTGTTTGGGGGTTTTGATCAGGGTTTTATTTAGGGAAAAAAATGATCGCTGATGTGGCAGCGGTTATTTTGATCTGAAGGCTAAGAACTGACCACGTGTCAAACACTGATGAAATGGATGAAGGGTGAAGAACAGTTGTTTTAGGAGCCACTGATGTACCAAGCATCAGTAGTTAAAACAGTAATAAAGTGAAAACAGTGGAAGATTTTTACTATCGGTAGATAGCATATCAGTGGATAAGACACTGATTTTGAGCATCAGTGCTAGCCAGTAAAATGAGGATCAGTGGTTGGCTTTCAGCAGTGGATAGTAATTAGGAAACAGACGTTTGAACAAAGCAGTGATTAGGGTAAATAGTACAGATTTGAAGGACAAGTATTTCAGCAACTGTTTTGAGAATTTTCATTCAAGGTTTTTGCCACATGTCAATTTTGAGGGACAGTGGTTTAGTACCCCAGATGATGAGAACTTTTTACTAAGGTACCTCATTTTCGTTTAATTATCCAATTAAAACATGAGTGCCCCAGTAATTTTAGTACAGTTTGGCAATCAACCTTTGATAAATGTTTTTTTTTTAAAACAAACCTGAGTAAGATATGATCTCGACATATGAACCATTTCCTTCTGACCCATTTATGAGAACAATAATACCAACAAAAATACGGTACTATATCCTGACAGGAACTGAAACTATTGCCAATAAAAAATAAGCAAGAGTTCAAAATATATTATTCCAAAAAAAAAATGAACAATATATCCTGGTTATTCGAGAAAATCCTTTATAAAAAAAATTAAAGGATTTTCTGAGAACAGCATAAAAAAGGATCTGGTACATTTTCAAAAGAACACGTAATCATAACATTCTCAAGTTTATGAAAAATGGTCAGTGGTTTATCAGCAGTTGGTAGAACATTCTGAATACATTTTGACCACTGTTTGGTACCATTTTCTTTGTCAGTTGATTGCAATCATGAGGACTCATGGATAAATTTTTGAACATTTGTCTAGTCCTCTTTGGAGTTCATTCACGGGAATCAAAACCTTTTCCTGAACAGGTGAATGCACATAGTTGCTTAATAACCATTATTACCCTAAACTTTGACTCATAAGTGTTTTATGTTTATACTCTTTTCTTTTGACTTCAAAAGTTTTGAGATGAACACACTTCTGAGTTTTTGTGAATTTTCTTAATGTGTTTTAACATAGTTGATTTTGTCCTTTTGAGGAACTCAACCTGTTTACAACACATAAGATCTGAATGACTAAAGTTTTAGTTTCCCTCTTTTTATGTTATCAAAAACACTAATGTTTTATGAACATAGGTTTTTGTTAATCTGAGGTTCATACTTTAGCATTTTAACAAGGTGACATCACAATTTTCATAACAGCAATTGAAATCAATTTTGAAAATATGAAATAATCCCACAGTTTAACAGATATGTTTTCAGATCTGAAAACTATGAGTGACTTATGCATGATATCACTTGTTGTGTGAGATTTGTGTGTCATATGACATCTTGGTTGATTTACAGAGTTTTTGAATAACCATTTTGAACATGATTTACCCGATACTCTGTTTTTCAACTAAATACAACCAACCTTAGTATCAATGAATTTTGAGCTGAACTGTTATGTCAAATTGACTGTTAGATCGAATTTGACTGTCCAGGCTCTGATACCAATTGTTAGGATCGGAGGCCCTCATGAAAGTGTTTGTTTGTGTAAAATTGTATAATCAATAAAGATGAACAGAGTTTAAGTGCAGCCGAAATGAATAACAAACTTTGTAAACACAATCAAGGAGAAAATAGTTTTGAGAAAGCATATGCAATTCATTTAGTCAAAAGATTTAATAAAAGTCAAATGATTACAGATATGCTTACATACTAAGCTCCCCCTCAGCCAGATGCCCCAAGGTTGGATTGTACAAGATGAAAGGATTGAATTGAGGAGAAGAACTCTCTCAAAACTAATCAAATGTAACAGTACAGAGTACTGCTCCATTTATAGACAAACCAAACCGCCGAGGCATCTCAGCTGACGTCACCATGAAAGCGACGTCTAACAGCCTAACAACCTGTATCTACTGTTCTTATACAAACACTGCTAAACCTAACAACTGACTATACAAGAATCAGATGATATACTAAACTACTGCTTATCCTATTCATCAGTGCTTTCCTTAAGGTTGATCAATCCTTGATTGGGCAGTGCTTTGTCATCAGCAGTTTGTACCAGCAATGCTTAGTATCCAACAGTCTTCTAGGCTTCATCAGTAGTTATTTGGAGCAGCAGTTGTATCCGAGCAGAGGATATAAGACCATCTGCTGTTGTAATCACTTTCAAGGGAGAAGACTTAGTGTAAACAGCTGCTTATTGTGAATCCACTGTTGTGATCAGGTTTTGGCTTTACATTATCTGTTCCTCTGGTAGGGTTCAATCCCAACAAGGAGGCGCGAAATCTGTTTTAAGGGCCCCGTGTCTAACACGATCCTCAACCAAAACCGTCAACAACAGTTTGTTCATTCTTGCAGCGGAGGTTCGTACGAGATGATGCGGTTGAAGTTCTTCCAAAGACGCTGGCTTGAATCAAGATTTTTACAATTGTATTATTTTTATATTCGTTTATTTAGTTTTTGTAACCGGTATTGTACTAGTCGAATTTCCCACAAACAACGAGAGTCTCGTTATTATTTATTTTGTAATATATTTAATAAAAAGTGAACCTAGTTCCTACACATATATAAACATGTAAATACACACATATATATATATACAAATATAAATTATACATATATGCACACACACACCTATATATACACACATACATATATACAAAAATATAAATTAAATTTATAAATTTATATATACCACTTTATTAGATTTTGGTCCACTGTATACAAATTTACCAATATATATCTATATGTACTAGCCCAATCACGCCAATATAAAAATTAATATCAAATCTAAGAGTTAAACCCTAAACCGATAAACGACAAGCTGCTTATCGCTTCAATGTTTCATGCCGTTACCATAAGTCGATCATCTGCTGATCTCAACGTTATTGTTTGTGCAATATGATCATCGCCTCGTCGGCCAAAACATTGTTATTCATAAGAAAAATATTATGCCATGAAATGTGTCTGTTTTTAACGACGTAAAACTTGAGACCCAACATTGTCAATATCTTTCTTAGCAAATTTAAATCGGATGAAACGGTTGTCCAAATCGCTCTAACTTCGCTCGACGCTCGCTCGGAATATATTTACTGCTCGGAAAATGCTCGCTTGATTTGAGGCTCGGTTTTAAATGAGCCGCTCCGCTCGATTCGATTCGGTTTGTAAGCGAGCCAAGCACGAGCAAAGGTCCGCTCGGTTTGGTTCGGCTCATAAACAACCCTAGTCTTGCATGGAGCCAAAAAATGCTATGGGTACCAAGAAATTGTGGTGGGGATTGAGAGATTGAGGTGCCATTCAATTGTTTGCCCTTGTGCTAATTTATCTGTTACCGAGTCTCATTTAACAGGGGGAGGGGAGGGAAAATAGATGAAAATATGAAAAACCATGTTCCCGAGTTTCATTTAACAGGGGGAGAGGAGGGAAAAGGGAAGAAAATATAACCAAATATGACCAAATATTCATCCTCCCAAATTGGAGAGATTAGGAGAGAAAGTTTTCCTTCCCCTCCCCTTCCCTCACCTCCCCCTGTTAAATGACTCGGGAACATAGTAAAAGAAAACCTTGGGCAACGAAATGAGGCCCTAAACATTTAGAAGCTCAAATTCATAGCTTATTTTCAAATAGCTTAATTTAGAATAGGTGTTGAATAATACATAAAATGGTATTTTTCAGGTTTATGTGTGTGTGAGATTATGTGTTGTAAAGGGAATTCAACTACTGTTCAATTATATGTATTTACAAAAAGGTCTGCAATTAATTTTTGGGTGTATATGTATTCCATTGTGAAGTTGACAATTGGGGTTTTTTTTACCAAAGATAGCGTGCGAGTGTATGTTGTTGAGGTTGTTCATTGACAAAAATAGCAAATGGTCTTCACAACGGTAGTGGCCGTGGTGTTTAATTCAACTAGAATAAACTAACAAAAATTTTATTTTAATAAAACAGTATACCTACCGAAAATAATGATTGCTAATCGTTAACAATAAATATACTTGTTCAATTAAGGATAACGATCAATAGTAACTGGAAACAATATTCAATTAAGGATTACGATCTATAGTAACCGGAAACAATGATAACAAATTGTGGTATCATAATAAACCTATCGTGTGTAGTGGTAGACATGAATAATGCCTCTACCCATGGGTATTGTGCGATACGTGTCTTCTCAGTCAGCAAATGGGCATTATGAGGCATTTTTCATATATGCGTGTAGTGGGATAATCCTCAATAATGCCCCATTAATGGTTACCCAATTATTAATATCTTTTAAAAAAATAAAACAAATAATATTAGTTGAAATATTTTTATTGGACAAACAAAAAATAAAACAAATAATGCCCCATGCGCCAGCGTTCTTTAAAACACGCCTCCTCCCCAATTTTTGAAAACAACGTCCAACGGGGCAGTGTGACGGCGTTATCCTAAGTATGAAAATCATACAGTTCACAACCGAACTTATGATCGTATTGTTCGACTCTGCCTGATTCGGTTCGGTTCGGTTCGGTTTCTGTTGCCACTTAAAAACTACCATGGTTGTAAATGTAGAAATGTTAAACATGAAGGACTAATGATACACAAAATAATAACTCAAGTCAAAGGAAACGACCCGTCGATGTGTGTGTCCTACTCTGTATGGGCGATGATTGCGTGTGTCGTCGCCTCAATATCCATCTTATACGTGTCATCATCACACCTTCATTTTAAATCTCACACACATCCTCCATTAACACACACTTACACCTTTTCTCCATAACCACTGCGTGTTTCCAATGGAATATTCCGACGACCAAATCGACTCATCGGAGCTCTCCTCAACGAGCTCCACCGTCTCCTCGATCTTCGGCAGCAGCGACGTCGATTTATCGAGCGCTTTCTCCATCACCAGCAGCTCCTCCGGCGAGATGTTAACGGTTCCGATCAAGTTAGGTCGTGAACTGAACGGCGAACGGTTGAGGAAATGCGTCGGGAGGAATAAGCGTGTTGCGTGGGGGATTAGGTCGGAGATTGGACGGCGGAAGGAGATGGAGGATGCGGTGGCGGTGGTGCCGGGATTCATGACGTGTAAGTGTGATCAAGTCGGAGGATGTACCGCCGGAAGTTCTAGAAGCTCCGGTGAGATCTCGCCGGTGCATTTCTTCGGTGTTTATGACGGTCATGGCGGTTCGCAAGTAAGTTTTGTTCATAATCTGTTAATCTGCACTGTTTTCAGTTTTAGTTTCGAATTCAAATTGCTTGCATGAATGATATACACACTCGTTCGTTATCCTGTTAGGTTTAATTGATCTCTGTTGTGTGAATCGTTTTGTAGTTGTACGTGACGTCATCATTGAGTATTTCGCTTACAATCTGTACTGTTTTCAGTTTTAAATTCGATTTCTGTTGTGATGTGACGTCATTGTTGAGGATTTTGTTCACAATCTGTAGTGTAATTTGTTTCAAATTCGAATTGCTTGCATGAATGATATACACACTCGATTTTATTCATGTATTCCTGTTAGTTCATCATTCATATTAGGTTTAATTGATTTCTTCTCTGTGAATGGTTTCGTAATCGTATGTGGCGTCATTGTTGAGGATTTTGTTCGCAATTTGTACTGTATTTCGTTTTAGATTCAAATTGCTTGCATGAATGATATACACACTCGATTGGAATTCTGTTAGTTAACTGTACATATTAGGCTTATTTGATCTCAGTTTTGTGAATAGTTTTGCAGTCGTAGGTGACGTCATTGTTGAGGATTTTGTGTAATAGTTTTGTGAACAATTTGTACTGTTTTTAGTTTCAGATTCGAATTATCGTGATGTAGTTAGTTGTTTGTTGATATTAGGCTAATGGATCTCTGTTGTGTGAAGCGTTTGGTTATTGTTTGGGATTTTGTGTAATAGAAAATGAATCTGTTCAGAGTTTGAAAACGATGATAATTTAACAGAATTGTTTATATGCACTTAAATTATAGCACAACTCACAACTAGTTATTATTGATTTTTGATGAACAGATGTTATGTTATAACAATATATGATAATATTTATTGTATATTCAGATTATAGGGAGAAAAAACATATTGGTGACGTGATAAACATATATAAGTGTTAAAGTAAATTCATCATACCAAAACAACAGAATCATTTCTGTGAACTAGCAGCAATTGACAACTAGAGTATATTTTTTATTTTTCAATGAACAAAAGTTACAGAAATATTTGATAATTATTATATATACTCAGATAAAATAGAGAGAACAACATATTGATAAGTATTAAAGTATATCTATCATGTCAACACTCAACACATAGTATTCCCGAGATGATTTGTAATTTTATACATAAAAACCACATGACTTTGTTGTGTGATGATGTACTCTATGCTGCAGGTATTGTACATGTATCTGGTTTGCAAGTTACAGTGTTTATATATTTATTTAAATAAACTTTTGTTGATTATGACTTGGTAAGACACGTAGCATGTTTGAAGTGGTCAATATCAATATCATTTATCATTCTTCTTTTGTTTCTAAATACACGTGTTTGGTGTCTCCCTTCCAAGCAACTTTAATAATAAAGATGCTTAAAGTTCTCAATAAAATAGATAAAAAAGTAGGGATAATTTATGAATATATCATATCAGTATATGCTAAGATACCAAATTACTAAAAGTTTTTAATATAGTCAGCTTAAGCGGGTTTGAACCCAAGCTTTGTATGCTGAGTGATGTCTAAATTCTGAACGGGTTTATTACTCATATGAATGTGACACTATTTATATAGTACAATATATAATTACTAAAAAAATTATATTATATTAAGTTATAATATTTTTTTTTAAATATACATATTATGTTGAACAAAGTTGTAATTGTATTTTTTTTTAGTTATGTACTTGGTTTAAAAAAGCGCGAGGCGCTCCGAAGCGTTTTGGTTCCAAAAGCTTTAAGCGAAGCTTCAAGCGCGAAGGGAGAGCTTCACGTATACGAAGCGCTCAAAATAAAATAAAAAATAAAAAAAATATTATACACATCAATATGATTTATTCTACTTGTTAATCAATAATAAACACAAAAACATGATTAAAAAACACATTAAAGTCGAAACACACTTAAAACATAAGCAAAAAAATAGTCTTTAATCAATAATCATCATAATCAAGTACATATTCATCTCCATCAACATCACTCAATCCAATATCTTCTTCAAGCTCATCTTCATCGTATAGAGCTTGTTTTCCCTTGTCCCTTGATGTACTAGCACCGTTGCCTCTTCCTCTAGTAGATGATCTCGTTAAATGAACACGCTCATAACTTATGTATAATCTTCTAAATACTCTGGTGGTATATTTATATGTCATCAAAAAAATTATAGTTTTTTATTTTGTAATCATTTGATATTAAATAAATAAGTTCAGATAACATGTGTACAATTTGTTCAATAATGTAGCATTCATACAAAAAGGGATTTTGGATTTATTGTTCATTGGGTATTTTGACAAAATTTTAAACCATAGGTAGAAGTTTCACATGTGTTTGAAAACAACTGGTCAACTTAATTATTGTGTTTGTTTGGTATTAAAAGAAATGGAAAAATAATATTTGACCAAAACCAACTTCTGAATGCTCTCTCTCTCTCTCTCTTTTAACCATATGATGCGATCTTTAATTGATTAAATTAATAGTGTCTTTATTCATCTAATGCATTCTGTAAACAAAAGTAACATCCAATTTCCCATTCGGGTCATGCAATATTTTGGACGGTTACAGTTATGGGCCCCATCACCAACCACATCAATCTGACTGTAAATGATATCAGCAGTGTGTATTGTGTGTTGTGATATCACAATCAAAACCTTAGAATAAAATAATTTCCCTTTCATGCCAGCACTACATTGCTAATTAGTTATGGGTTGGATAGTTTTCTGGTTTAGATGTTTATTTGATACTTTTTTCTTTATCATTAAAACTGCAACAATCACTATCAGCATGCAACTTTGGGAGTTTATTGGTCTCTAAAGTCTAAATGTTGTTTGCAACCTATACTATGCATCTGCTAGAATGTCAAAGTTCTTTCTAAATGTTGTTTGCAACCTATACTACGCATCTGCTAGAATGTCTTGAAATGGGCCGTTTTTAGAGGTCGTGTCAAGATGGCCGGTTTGGTAACAAGTCGATAGGAGTTTGGTTGAAATGGTTCATTTTTAGTACGGGCTGAAATTGCCAGGTTCTTTTGGTTGGCGTGCTCATGTTTTTTGTCCAATTATATTAAACAAGAAGGTTATAAATAGTTAATGGCATTAATCAGGATTGTAGGAGATATTATTATCTATGCAGTTAATATTGGCGATATATCGGTTATCGGTTCGTGTTTTAAGTCTTAATTTTTAGTGTTTTACGTCTTAATCAGTTTTTACTTGCTAGAATTATTGGTGTTTTGCAAGTTGCAAAAGGTTAATTTGTTAATGGTAGGAGAGTATAGTGAATTGTTAGTGTTAAATTGCTATATATAAATTCTGCATGATATTAAAATTTCCGATGTCCCACTGCAATAACCTATATCTCAAATATCGGTCCTTGACTGATATCCGATTTTTTTACCACATTAACTGCATAGATTATCATAATAAATATCTAAGTCTTTGAAACATTTAGGAGTTTTATGCGTGGATAACAGACTTTAGATGACTTTCATTTCATCTAATCGACCCATGTGACCTTCTAGTAAAAAACAACCTGACTCATTCATAAGTTAACGGATCAAAGTTTTTATTTTTCTGATTAATATTTCAACTAATGGGACCCTTTTACATAATAACGAAGACGAAATCCATATAATGGACATATACGAATTCCATCATGTAAAAGAACAAGGCGTTATCGAATATATGAATCTAGAAACTAATATTCCTTACTTCTTTACACTTTGTGCATCTAGAAAGTTTTTTTTTTATTTTGCAAAATACACAAAATGTAATTTTGCTTTTACCCCTTTTCAGCCGTACCTTTTTTTTTTCGTTTGTTTGAGTTATTAAACGATCGTATGCTGTCCCCTTTTGAGTCATTATGTATACTTTTTTCTACCCATTGAATCATTAATCATTATGTGGATATACTGTTAAGTTTTGTCCGGTTTGGATCATCATTAAATCTATGCAGTTAACATATCGGTTATCAGTCCCCTTGTAAAATACCCCCTTGTGAAATACCGGTACCGATATTTTCGGTGATATTGACCGATATTGGACCGATATCTCACCGATTTTCCCGATACCATTACCTTTCTTCTTAGCTCTATCATTCTTCTTTCTTCTTATTGATGCTATTAGTGTTTTAAGTCTTAATTGTTAATTGTTAATGTTACATGTTAGTGTTTTAAGTCTAATTTGTTAATTGTTAGTGTTAAATGTTAGTGTTTTAAGTCTTAATCAGTCCCTACTTGCTATAGTTGTTAGTCTTTTGCAAGTTACAAAAGGTTAATATCTTACTGATAGAAGAGTATAGTGCATTGTTAGTGTTAAATTGCTATATATATAGATTCTACATGATATTAAAATTTATGATATCCAACAGATATCCCACCATGATAACCGATATCTCAAATATCAGTCCTTGACCGATACCCGCTTTTTACCGCATTAACTGCATAACATGAAATACAATGACTAAAACGGAACAAAATTATAGAATCAACATTTTACACTTGTAAAATGAGACAATTTACTATGTTCTTATTTTGAAATATGTTAAGGTTGCGAAATTCTGTGCTGAACGGATGCATGAAGTGATAGCACAAGAGTGGGGCCAAGATGCAAATGATGAGTTTAAATGGCAACAAAGATGGGAAGCGGTGATGTCAAGTAGCTTTCAGAGGGCCGACAATGAAGTAATTACAGATGCAGCAGCTTCTGAGATGGTGGGATCAACCGCGGTTACCGTGGTCTTATCTGGCTGCCAAATTATAGTATCCAATTGTGGTGATTCACGAGCAGTGCTTTGTCGAGGCACCGAAACTATCCCTTTGACTGTTGACCAAAAGGTCAGGATCTCAACATTTCTCATGCCAACATATTGAAACTAATTTATCGGTCACCCAAGTATAGACATGGGCAAAAAAACCGGTTTTAGATTTGAAAACGAAAAAAGACCAGAATTGTTTGTTTAAAACCGGATCTGGCTCAAACCGACCCGGCAGTTTGTAGACCGGTTCTTATTCGCGATCTTTGTAACTGGTTTAAAAACCAAACCGGTTGTAAAAAAACGGTTTTTTGGCCCTAAAACCGGTTTTAACCTGATTCTTACCGGTTCGTACCAGTTTGGGTTCTCATAATGTAAAACCGGTTTAAAAACCAAACTGGTTTTTGAAGAACTGGTTTTTTTGCCCCAAAAAAACCTCGGTTAAAAAACCAGATCGGTTTAAAAAAACCGATTTGTCCACCTCGGCCAAGTATATACCAGACTTCGTTTATACGTAACGCGGCCGGAAACATGTCTAACAACGAAAATGGCCTCAATAATTTTGTAAAGACAAAATTACCCTTCTATTTATTTATCAAAAAAAAAAAAATGATTAAGCTTAAAATAAACCAGAGTATTTTGTCATTTTACAATATTATGTCAGGTTAATAAAAATTAGATACATACTTGGGTGGCCTATAAGTTTGTTTCATGTAGGCAACATCAACATTCATCATCTTTTTTTTAGTTAATAAACATATAAGTATGAAAACTATAAAGCTATAGAATTACATTAATTACCATAATTTTTTGAATGAGGCATTTTGGGATGTTGAAGCATTGAAAATACATTTGTACAAAGATTCTACCCGCTTGACCCGTTTTTCTTTTTAATTTTACCCGCTTGACTCGTTAAACATAAGACATAGACCAAATCTAGTTTATCACCATACATTTTTGGGTGTAAAAAGTAGTTCATGGGTACCAATCTTTGTACTAAGATCTTGTTTCTTACTTTTTTTACAGCCCGACAGAGAAGATGAACTCTTGAGAATTGAAGCACAAGACGGGAAAGTCATAAATTGGAACGGAGCAAGAGTATTCGGAGTTCTTGCCATGTCGAGAGCAATAGGTATCTCCAATTCCATTTGTATCTATTACACAAATGTAGGGGTGCAAACGAGCCGCAAGCTAGGCTCGTTGGCAGTTTCTCGAGTTCGGCTGGGGGCTCGGCTCGTTTATTATCTATTAATTAATATATTAAGTAAAAATGATATAAATAATAGACTCATTTAGGCTCGCGAGCTGAGCTCGATAAGTGAAGCTCGGGCTTGGGCTCGTTTACTAAACAAGCTTATTTTTAGTTTCGAGCTCGACTCATAAACAAGTTTAAATAAGCTTGGCTCAGCTCGGCTCGTTTACTAGACCCCTTTACATAAGGGGTGAATGTTAATAAATATTAATAAAAACTACCACTACACTAAGGCTTGACAAGCCTGACGAGCTTCACATGCCAGGCTCGAGCTCGATAAATAAACGAGCTTTTGTTTTAGGCTCAAGCTCTGCTCGGGCTCGATAAGGTTTGTTTTCCTCGAGCCGATCTCGAGCAGCTCACGAGCCGCCTTGCTCGTTTGCACCCCTACACAAATGATTACCATAACAACTAAAAATGTCATGAAATGTAACTAACGATCCCGAATTTGAATTTGACCGTCTATTGGGTTATGAATACTCTCTCATAAAAAAATGAATTTTCACACCTAAAATTGTATTTCCATTAAATTTCTTTTTTGAGAGAAAGTACTCATATCTCACAATCATCAAATTTCGGATCTTTTGTAAAATTTCTTGACAATTTCCTAATAGATCCAGTTAGCATTTGATTAAACTAGTTTTTAGAGGCTTCAAACACATGATCACATGATAACCGATTTCTTGTGTTACTTTAGGCGACCGGTACTTAAGACCATGGATAATACCAGTCCCCGAAATATCCTTTACAGCAAGAACCAACGAGGACGAGTGTTTGGTAATAGCAAGTGATGGGCTATGGGATGCCATGTCAAACAATGAGGTTGGTGAGGTGGCGCGTCGGGTTTTACGTCGCCGCAGGAGGAATGCCAATGCCGGTGAGGGAACGGCGGCACAAACACTTGCTGACAGCTTGACTGAGATAGCCATGGGAAGAAACAGTTCCGACAACATATCGGTAATCGTTGTTGATCTGAAATCAAAGAAAAAACCACAGAATATTACGTGATGGAGAAAACACGCGAAGCTGACTGGTTTTCGACGCGGTAAATAAGATCATTCCTCACCCTTTTTGTTATATGGTTTGATCCGTTATCTATCGAGTGGAAGAATTAGTATTGAGAATGTGAAAATGTGATTTGATGATGAACATATAACCGGTGTTAACATGTGATTGTTGGATGTGAACATTTAACGGATGTTGTTAACATGTGATTGATGATGTTGGTACTAAAAGCCGAAATTTTGACCGATGCCGTTGATGATAACATTCAACTGATATTTTCCCTTAGCTTTAACGTTGCTCGATGATGTTCGTAATTAGTTGAAGTTATTGTGTTGGGAGCATGGGCGTTTACAGTCCGGCTTAAATAGTGAAACCGTCCAAATTGATCATCAGTTTGGTTTCACGGTAGGATTTTTTATTTGTAAATGGTTGCTCGGTTGGTTTAAACTTTTACAATCTGTATTAGCAATACTCCATCCATCACAAGTTCTTAGACCTCAAGAACTACGATGAAAGGATCCACATACCAATTATACCTAGGCTTTCTTAAGTACAAATCTGAAAATTCATCAAATTTACTTACTTTTATCCGAAAATTCATCAAATTGACCAACTTGGCAAAACTCAAATTCATTCAACCATCATATTTTTCAATGTGATATAGGTGGTGAATTTGACAATAATCAATATATAAACAATTTGCCTCCTCCCATGGGCTACTGTTTACCACAAACCTCTTAACAGAATGGGAAAGCCGAACAAATGAACACATGTGCAGGTTTGAAAACACGATGAAGATGACCATCGTCGTACACTCCATTTTGTTTCTCTTTTTAAAATCCGATTGAAAACACGATGAAGATGACCATCGTCGTACACTCCATTTTGTTTCTCTTTTTAAAATCCGATGACAGAGACGAAGTTACTTGTGTATGTGGCTCATTTTTTCTCTCTCTAAAATCCGTTGATGTAAATTTAGCTTTGGATGATAAATGCTGGATACTGCTACTTGAAGAATCTTCAAGGTCTTATTTGTAAATTGTTGAAAAGTTATATATGGTGTGAAACAAATTCGGACATGTATTGAGGATACGGATCTGAGTTTGTCAGTATAAATGTTGTCCGAATTTGTTTGTGTAGTTTGGCTTTAGTCCGAATTTGTTTATTTGTTTGATAGATGACCGCACGGGTGAACGATAATACAATCGAGACAACAGTCAACTGTCATCAATTAGTTATAATGGAAGAAATCGTTCGGGATGCCTTGCATTTGGGAGAACTCGATTCTGGTGAAGTGTGCTACGTAGCTCAGATTAGAGATCGCGTTGTTCTTAGTTTCGGATATTCTGGCAATCTGCCATCCAGACAGATCTACAAAGGCATGCTTCGTGAAAAATGGTGCTTCTTCTATCACGTCATCACGCAATGCTTTGCTCCTAGGAAATCTAGAATGGACGACATGGGTCAAAATCAATTATCGGCGATGATTGGCCTAACTTTTAATCAACCTTACAATTTCGCTCGTATGATTCTCAGGGCTCTTAAGGCTCAAATTGGTTATGAAGCAGGTGATGCTCATCTTATGATGTTATATCCTCAGTTCCTTATGATTATATTCTGACATCTTATTCTGGATATTCCGATTCATGATGGATTGCAGCGGCTCGTACTTACAGCAATGAGTAAACGTATCTTTGTTGATTGCCGGAACGTTAAAGTTGCTACTCGTTCTCCACAGTTACATGAACTTCGACCGATGCTGGGTGCTATCTTGGTCGAAGATAACAACCCATGCAAATGATAATGTTTGGAATAATATATCTACAGGTGTTAATAAGTTATTTGGTACTGATGAAGATGAGGATGATGCAGCTAATGCTGTTCTTCAACAGCCGGTAGTTGTTCAACTTCAGGTTGATCTTCAACAATAGCTGGTGGTTATTGAAGAACCGATTGTTCCTGAGCCGGTTGTGGTGGAACCTGCTGTGCTGCTGAACCAGTCGTTGAACCGGTTAATGAGTTTGTCAGTGAGAAAGTGCAGGATGTCATCATGGAAGAGGTTATACAAAACATTTCTTTTGATTAACCCGTTCCAAGTTCAGAAAATATTTTGTTTAATAGTGTGCTAGCTTCGATAGATGCTGCTTTGGAGCAGAGCCGTTCCTACGTTTTTGGAGACCCTAAGCGAACTATGAAGTAGGGGCCCTAATTTCGCCGATAAACTCTCCTCTAATCTCGACGCAATGGGTGATTACCCTTACTTTTTTCGTCTAGTGATAGCCGATAGCCTAGAAATTGAAAGAAGGTTGCGATGGGAAGTGGGAACGATGATTGCGGCTGTATTCAGGGGCTTTAGGCAGCTAAATATTGATGATTACATCGATGGTTGTGTTGTAATAGTTAGAAATCAAGGCGAAATGGGTTTTGAAACTTGGCATTTGTTTGTTAAACAATATTTATTTTGCGCTCCTTCAACGAAAAAACAGTTTAGTTTTGAAATAAACGTATTTATTTAGGCCTAATAATATACTATATATAAAATCTTTCTAAAAATTGGAGGCCCTTATATTTTGGTGGCCCTACGCCCGTGCCTAGATTGCCAAGCCTATGGGCCGGCCCTGCTTTGGAGTCGGGTGCTCCATCTTCTAGTGCGTCTAAGGGCAAAGGGATTCTAGTTGAGGAAGAAGATGTTGAGATGTTAACAACGAGAAAATATTTAGCTTTGGTTCGAAAAGTGTTGTAAACAAACATGGATCTGGAACAGTTCTTCGAGAATATCACAATACCCAAACCACAAACAGTTATCCGAAATTGTAAACAAGGATCAAAGAGTATACAATCAAAGATTACACTCAAACTATTCTCTCTAACACTCATAAGATTATCAACGTGATAATCAAACAACGATTAACGGATGACACTCTAACTAACACACAGATTCAAGACGAATCAATGTTTACAGCGAAGAAACCCTAATCGTTTGAGAACTGAGAGAAAACAGAACTGATCGAACTGAACTAAAAATATCTGGAACCTTCTGTTATATACAGCAACATTTGAAGTCCTTTTAAGCCCACTTAAAGCCAAGCCCAGCAGCCACAAGTCTGATGTGCACAGCCCATCTACGAACAGTCCACCAAGCCCAGGTCTTCTAATATCCAGTTTGTTTGTGTATGTTCCTCATAAAAGAAACCCAGCATTAGACAACTTCAACATTTATATTTATAATGTGAATAAAAAACAAAATACAAAATGTATGTATAATGCCTTTGACACACTTTAATATTGATATTAGTCATTGATATGTAACGAGATGTTATAATTTTAACAAAAAGATTTATTGGGTAAGCTTTTTGCCAGATGACAACTAAAGCTTCAAGCTTTTCGTGCAAAGGTCGATTCTCTCGGTCCCTCTTCCGAGTGGGCCTCACATTTGTCCATCTGGAACGAAAAGACTTCCGACTTGGAAAATCTTCCAAATGATCCTTCTGATAGTGATGATGGAGATTCTGATGATAGGCCGAGTGGTGCTTCGGCTTCTAAGTCTCGTACCGTTGTTACGTACAAAAGAAGAAGGTTGGGAGAAGGTTCCAGTTCAGCTCCAACGTCTTCGGGTTTGGTAAATGTTTCATCTGTTGAAGTTTCAGCTCCAGCAGTCACTACAATTTCTGGTGATGTTCCAGTGTCCCTACCTTTAGTATCAGCCGCTTTATCTGTTCCTAGCTCAACAGTTGCGGTCTTTGTTGCTGGTATCTCTTCTCTGGGTTTGTCTTCTAGCTCAGGTATTCCATTGATTTCGTCTGGAGTTTCGACTGCTCCACTTTTTTCGACATTTCCATCACTCCCAGGATTAGGCAATCTGTTTGCTACATCCGTGGGAAATAGTTCTTCTATGGTGCCTTTGGTTTTCACTGCGATACCTCTTGGTTCTTCGTCGAGTTCTGTTTGTCCTCGTGATACTCGACCTGATGGTCCTCGATTGAAGAAACCTGCTGTGTCTACAGTCGAAAAAGTTCCGTCCAAAGGTTGCATTTGGTCCTAGACCTCCTCTCCCTATCGCTCCAAGGCCTACGGTTTCTTCTTCAGCTCCACAGTTTCGAGGAACTTTGGCTAGTGGTGATAAGCCTTCTTTCCAAGAGTTTGTGTGGGAAAAATTTACAGAAGTTCATCAGGCCATGCAAAGTCAAACCAAGGTTATCAATGACATTCAGGAAGTAAACAGGAAGCAACAAAAAGAATTGGGTGATCATAAAAAGAAAGATGCAGAAAATGAAGAAAAGATTAAAAGTTTAACCTTTCAATATGCACGACAAGCCATCCAATTCGGTATTCTAATCAAGAGGGATATGGCTTATTCCTCTCGACATGAAACTCTTTCTGCTGCGACTGAACAGATTCATAGGATTGTCATTGAGCTTGTTGAGCTCTTTGCCGCTCAGGGGGAGAATACTCCTCTTCAGGTTCAAGCCAGGTGCAAATTAGACGAGTTGAAAAAAGATACGGATAAAGACAAAGATCCCAATGCTCCACAACAAAGGGAGCAACCAAGTAGCTCACAAGCTATGGAAGCTAAAACTGATGCTGCAGTTGAGGGGGAGTCAAACAAAGGCACAAGTGGCAGTGGAAGTAAAGGTCCAGCTAAGGGTGAACTTGGTGTTTCATCCGATGATTCGGATCATCATGGTTTAACTGGGGAGCATTTCATTTCTAACGATGACTTAGAGAAAGATGATGAAGTCGTTGGAATAGTGGAAGATCTCAGATCAGATGAAGACGTCGATCAAGTGGTAATGGGCAAAGGGGCAAATGTGTCTTATACTATGAACGTTCAATCTATTGAAGAAGTGGAAGTACAATTTGAAGACTTGCAGGGCGTTGCTTATAATGACACACCGATTGAAGCTAATCCCAATCCAGAGTCGATTCCTGAAGAAGTTCAGAGAGTTTTATGGCTAAGAGCACCTCCACCTGATCTTACTCAGAAAAAGCGTTTTGGATGCATCCGTGGAGAATACTCAGGCTAAATTAGAAGCTGAGATTTTGATGAGCAGAATAATTTGGTGTTAATTAAGCGAATGGATGGAGTTCAGTACTTCAAACCGCGGTTTCAAACTCTAAGTTCACTGCCAGCACATGATCTTCATCATATTGCTCAGCTCGATTTAAATACTCCAATGTCAAATGGTATTATTGGAGCTTTGCAGAAAGCCATGGAAGAAGAGAGCAGAGCAAGTAAGTGGAAGTGATTCAAACCTGCTGTGGGTCGTCGGGTCAAAACAAAAGATAATTTCTCAGGTTAAATCAAGTACAAGGTTGTGTACCGACCTGCTTTATGTTTGAGAACTATTCCAATGAGATAGTTCGACCTAGACAGTGTGAAGGGGATCAAATATTGGTACATTGATGGTAAAACGGGAGAAGCCGTCATCACAAAGAAGAATGTAACTGAAGTGATTGTGAAAGTGCTAGATCCTATGTGGCTTGTAAACTTCAAGCTTTCAGACCTAAATAAGTTGAGACGTTTGTCTCTCCAATACCTGCCAGAAGACCGTGAGCTTGCTCTTCCATTTATTCGTGTCATAGAATTCCGTGTGAGGAACAAGGTTGGAGTAGGAAGTGATTACTCGAAGATTTGATGAAGACTTGCAGATCCCACATGTATTAAGGGGGAGTCTGTAAGTGCACCTTTGTATGACAAATGCTTGATACTGCTACTTGAAGAATCCTCAGGTCTTATTTGTAAATTGTTGAAAAGTTATATCTGGTGCCAAACAAATTCGGACATGTATTGAGGATATGGATCCGAGGTTGTCAGTATAAATGCTATTCGAATTTGTTTGTGTAGTTAGGCTTTAGTCCGAATTTGTTTATTTGTTTGATAGTATTTGTTTCGTTAGTATTTGTTTGTTCGTATTTGTTTTAGTAACAAATTTGGACTAGGTTTTCTTGTAAGGACTTATGTGTCTGAACATAATCGTGTATTTATACTTAGTGAATGAAATGCAAGAGAAGACTTTTTGGTGAATATCTTTCTATGCAAGTTTTCTCTCTGTGAAGCAAAACCCTAATGTGTGTTCTTGTGTGCATTGTGAATATGTGAATACTTTATGGATTCATAGATTGTCAATCATCATCATATGTTCTACTATACCTTCTACTTTGTGTTCCTCGCAGCGGTTTGCATCACGTGGTGGATTCCGAACACCGCGTGAGTGGGTGTTTCGTGCTCGTGATCCTATTCGGGTGTCAGATGTTCGGTAGGCGGCCTTACAGATGACAGTGACACAATAGTTGTTTGTGGAGAATTTATTTCACGAATTTCAATTTGAAACGAATTGAATATGCAGTGGTGGTTAGCCGAAAAAGGAAGAAAGAGAGGTGGGGATTTTTGGATTTAAGATAGAGAGTGGGAGGTTTTTTTTTTTATAAATATACTTTTAGATAAATGGGTAGGAGAAAATTTCTGAAATACCCTCATGTGCCTTGCACATGAGCTGACTTAACATAAAATTCTAAACCGGTTAGTGTTAAAGGACGAAAGGTGTGATGGGTTTTCCAAATAAACGATTGTGACTGTAATTTTGAAGTTAAAGGTCATCCATTGCAATCCGATACAAACATAAATGGCGAAAAGTGTAATTTACCCTATTTATTAGGGGTGTGCACGGTTCGGTTATTAGTATTATCCGTAACCGTAACAGAAGTCATCGGTTAATCGGTTCGGTTAATTTGTCGGTTTTCGGTTCGGTTAATAACCAATTCAAACAAGGGCTATTTTTTGCTTAGAAATACATGTAATGGAGGTATAAATACATGAAATAGATGTATAAATACATGAAATGGATGTATAAATAAATGAAATAGAGGTATAAATGCATGAATAGATGTTTAAATACATAAAATGGAGGTATAAATAAATGAAATGAAGGTATAAATAAATGAGATGTAGGCATAAATAAATGAAATAAAGGTATTATTACATGAAATGAAAGTATAAAACATGGAACACATGAAATAGAGGTATAAAAGCTAGAAATATATAAAAAATAAATGATTCGGTTCAGTTCGGTTAACTTCGGTTAACCGATGGTAAAAAAAAATATCCGTTAACCGACTTTCGGTTAATTCGGTTTCGGTTAATTTTGGTTCGGTTTTGTCGGTTTTCGGTTCAGTTTCAATTAACGGTTCGGTTATTGCACACCTCTACTATTTATTACAACTCAAAGAAACTCTGTTCCTACTTGTCAATTTTAACATTCAATTTCATGCACAATTCGACCTGAAACTTCAAATACAGAGACAAAACAACTTACCATAATATTGTGACATCCGTTAAAAACGGATCACCGAAATCCGACCCGGATCGAAAAAAAAACGGATCCAAAGTATAATAAATAACGATGTGAATTTTATTTATAATCTATCATTTATAATGTGTCACGTGTTAGTTAATAAATTCTGTATTAAAAATATCAATTTTTATAAAATAAACATTGAATTTATAATTAACTTACGTTAGTCACGTTAGAAACTATAAAAAGAAATAAGGAAACTAAGTTAGAAAGTTAGATTAGTAGAGGTTAGAACTTAGGGCATAAAATGCCAATTATTGAAACTTGTTTTGGAAAGGAATTAAAATGAAAGAAAAAGAGTTGCAAAGGGTGGATTTCGAACACGGGTTGCCCACACCACAAACACACATATAACTAACTGAGCTATGGGACGCTTTGAATTATATAGTCAACCTGAAACCCATGAAATATAATGGAATGAAAAAGAAAAAAAAAAGAATGCAGCTGGGGGACTCGAAATCGCCACCTCTTGTTCAACAAACAAAGGGACCAGCTAAGCTACCTTGCAAATATGATTAATCCCAACACGATTGGTATCAGAGCTAATGACTATAAGAAATTAGGTTTAGGTTACTAGACCATTAGACTTAGTCTATAGTTGAATACTAAAGTTCCTTATGTGCTTAATTGTTGATTTGTCTTAGCTTATGAATATTTAAAGTACATATATGCACATTTGCACATGATCACTTTTATTTGTACCATGCTTAGTATTAAATGTTGTGCATGTGATATGCGTTTTATTACTTATCCAAAGTTTAATATTATATTATATTATACACACTACAAGAAAATTGGGTTTTTAGTACGTGCAAAAGCGTCCTAAAATGCTATTTTATAGGATCTTTCATTTAATAGGACCAACGGTAAAAGTGTTTCATATAAAGGGGTCGTAATAAGTCCCGGAACTAAAAAAAACGTCCTAACATCTCAAATAAGATTATGAAACCAATTTTATGGTCGCGTAATATGTCTTTGAACAACTAAAATAGTGTCCTAATAAAACATATTAGGACACTTTTACGATGTTCTAACATGTGATTACATACTTTTAATCTTTTGATACAGTTACAAGCGTCCTTAGAAATTAATTGATAGGACCTTTATGATATAACATTATAGCTAATTTAGTACCAAGAACAGGGTCCTAATATACCAAATAAGATTATGAAACCAATTTTATGGTCGCATAATATGTCTATAGACAATTTAAATAGCGTCCTAAAAAAACATATTATGACACTTTTACAATGTTCTAATATGTGATTACCTACTTTTAATCTTTTGATACACATACAAGCGTCCTTAAAAATTAATTTATAGGACCCTTATGATGTAACGTTATAGCTATTTTAATATCAAGAAAATGGTCCTAATATCCTAAATAAGATTATAAAACCAATTTTATAAACATACCATCAATATTTAACATCTTAATAGTTATTGTATAACATCAACTAATGAAAGAATCATTATATTTCAAATAAGCATGTTCATAACAAAAACACTAACCATAAATAAGTTATAACATTATATAACATAAAGTCTTAACATTTAACAAAGAAATTAAAAGCAATTAAAGAAACAAGAAGCATAAAATCTTGAGTCATAATGCGTCCTCAATCCTCATGGACTACCTACAAATAAACCATCCATGTATAAGCATTAAGTTCCATGGTATTAAAATTATTTGTATTACAAGTTTAACAAATACATACCGAGATGAATGGATAGGTACTTGAACGTTTACCTCACACCATTCTGGTCCAATCTTTGTACCACCAACTAGATCATTTGGGTCCAAGCTCTGGAACCTTGCTCTTGCTACAATCTCGGTAGAGTTTAGAATGCTTTTGAGGAAAGCTTCATCACCGACCTAGATTTTAGTTTTCAACAAATATTTATTAAACTCTAGTCATAATAGTGCAAAAAATCATTTTACAAGAAAAAAATTAATAAAATTTTACACTAGCATGATAACATTTTTATAGAAAAATTAAGGAAAATTGGTTTTTAATAATCCACGTTTACAAACAAGAATAGCCACCACCACACTACACGCTAATACTTTGTAGTGTAACTTTTAGTTGTTGATGTTATTCATTATGAAAAACTAATAGGATTAAAAATGAAGAAGATTACTATTGTGGTCATGTAATAGGTGGAACCAGTGTTGTAAAAGTCGGATTACTCGGCCGAGTACTCGGTCCTCGGACCCCCTCCGATGCGACTTCCTCCTAGGCGGTCTCAATTAGTCGGCCTCGGGATTACTCGGACGTAGTCGGCCTAGTCGGTCTAGGCGGTCAACGTGGTTTGTTGACTTTTAATCGGTCAAACTCGGTCAAAATCGGCCTACTCGGCCTTGTACTCGGACTACTCGGCCTTGTACTCAGACTAGTCGGACTTGTATTCAGAATATTTGAACTTTAAACATGTTTCATTTTAAATTATACTCAGTTGACATGAATTATGCTTATTTTAACACATAAATAATATATAACAATTAATTTTCTTTATATTTACCATGTCCGCGTACTCCCCGAGTACTCTCCGAGTACTCCGATTACTCCCAACTCCCAAGTCGGCCGACTAAGGACCGCCTAGCGACTTTTACAACACTGGGTGGAACACTAAAGATTTTTATAGAAAAATACCCGTAAACGTTGATGTCCATTGGTTACATTGGGGAAATGTTATGATGCAAGAGGTTGAACACTGAAACCACCCCTCGACCCTTCCATGTCTGATACTTGGGGCTTATAACTGGACCACAATACTAGTAAGTTCTTCACATTGAGGGCCGACCCAACAATATTGAGGCGCAAATCGAGTTATTAAATTGAGACCCTTTTCGCTATTTTTTTTTGTTTTGCGAATTCTAATTAAGATAACAAGTATCGGAATCATGTGATAGCAAAGTAATAAAATCGAGTAGTAATCAGATCTCAAGTGAAAGCAAATTAACATTTAGTGTCTAAGTACACCTCGATGCTATCTTAGTCGATCCAACAGCATGGATAGTAATGTTCTTTCTTTTTACCAATGCCTTCCTTTGCTTTTAGGAAATGCGAGTAGGAATAGCAATGTATAGTAACTGCTATGACAAAAAAAAAAAAAAACCACAAATCAAGAAAGCTGCTTATGGAGAATCAGATTTACCTCCTTTAACCATGATGAAATCCATAAGGTATTTGCATAATTGATGTGTGTAAAATGCAACATATAAATTTCATCAAATGAGGCATAAAACTAACCCTTTTTTAGTACGAATGTTGGAAAAAAGTGTGTTTTTGTCTTCCTTTTATATTTTCAGAGTTAAATGAGCTTAAATGAACAAAAGAAGCAAAAATGCAGACAAATCTAACAATAATACAAGAAAAGGAATAAACGTGGCATGCCCGACCGGCCGACCCCTCGACAACATCTTCCCAAGCAAAAACAAGACACCAGAAGGCTGAACACGCCCCGTGCTCACCCAACACGGGGGCGTGCCCAAGTGTCTGCGGAAAAGACAAAGCTGTAGAAGCTTATATTTCCCAACACGGGGGCGTGCCCATTGGACACGGGGCCGTGGTCAATGCTAAGATTCGCAGAATCCAGGCAAATCTTGATAGTACATATACGCTTCTGCACACGGGGCCGTGCCTAGCGCACACGGGGGCGTGGTCAACTAATGCAGACAAACTGCATTTAATGAAGAAAGAGAAGATGGGTGGACATGGGGCCGTTCCCAGCGGGCACAGGGCCGTGTCCGGGCTTCTCTGCAGGCTATAAATAGGGGTGCTTGGTTCATTGCAAAGGCATCCCTTGACAAACCATCTCTCTTCCACTTCACCCACACTCCACCACCATCACAACACCCACATCCACCACCATCATCCATCATAGAGTGTGTGTAGTAGTCTCGGGATCCAAGATTGATAGTAAGAGTTCTTAACAATCAAAGACCATGTTTGCCTAAGTCTCTTACATCACTTGGTGAAGACAAGCATTTAGTGTAATAATTTTGTTTTTTTAATCTTTTCACACTTTTTATTTGGTTTTGTATTAATGACTTTAATAACTAGTTTTTTATGTTGAAGGTGAAACTTCCTTATCATTTGTCCGTGGTGTCTTGGCGTTATTTTACTGTCTATATAAAATAAAAGATTTACACCATTCATATCTCTACGGTCTATACGGAGATATGTTGGCTACCTGGTCGGGGTTAAGGGAATGGTTTGATAAGGTTCTTGCCTTGTTCAGTGTATAGATCATGCAAGGACCTGGGTCAAGTTTAGTAGGACCTGCTTCAATACCCACTGGTATTGGAGGGCGGGGGTCCGAACTCCTTGATCCCCTCATATGTAAACTACTTTTAATACATTAACCCGGCTACTTAGGATTGTATCCCTGCTGACTCAAACTACTTAGCCAAGGGTAACGTCACCTTCAAAAGAGGGACCTACCACATTACGCATTAATAACTTAATTAATTATCTTCCAATAATCCAACCCATTAGGATTGTATCCTTGCTGACTCAAACTACTGGGTTGAGGGTAATGTCACCTTCAAAAGAAGGGCCTACTACTATAACTAAGATAATCTCTTAAAAAGTGTAAAAATGCGGAAAACTTCAAAGGTTACACTAAAGGCGAGTCGGATCCAAGTGATTCATCTTGTCTATCTGTTTTTCTTTTTATTTTCATTTTTATTTTCAGCAATTTGTAGTTAGTTTTATTTTCTTGTTTAAAAACATTTTTCTAAAATTTTGCTTTGATTAGACGTTGAGGATAAACCGGTACTAAAAGCTCTTGTGTCCTTGGACGACCTCGGTATCTTACCAACGCTATACTACGCTTACGATGGGTGCACTTGCCCATATGTGTGTTTAGTGTTAGTGAAATATCGTGTTTTATAAATTTAAAAGTTGACTAAAGTGTTAAAAAGAGCTTAAAATATACTTAAATATATATACACACCGACACACACCAATAATTTAGAACTGCATAGAAACATTAGCAATGTAAACAAAAAATTCATAAAGTCATGAAAAAAATGCAAAATTTCAATAATCTTAGTTAAATACTTAAACCCATAAAGTATTTTGAATTAACCAATACACCAAATGCATAAAACTAGAGTTACGGATTGATAATCTGCACGTCAACTTTAAAATCGATAAATTTTTTACCTCATCGAACACACTAGAGCACACTTAATCACAATTCGCCAGTTCGTATTAAGAAACCAAGTGCAGGTGATTGATGTTAACAAGGGCTATATTACATGACGGGTTTCTTTGGAATTTTATTCCCAAGTCTTTGACTGCTCCTTAATCCTAGATTACATGCTGGGTTTCTTATGGAATTTTTAATATAATTATTTTTATAAAGGTGGTGATATATACTATATCATTAGAAAGTAGATTGTTATTAGATAATAAACGGTGATCTTTGCTAACGTCATATCAATCTGATAAAAATTATAAATGTCTAATTGATTATTCAGCCTTGAGGCATACTAACTAGCCCTGTAGCCCAACTACTACCCCAGCTTAAATAAGAGGTCTTAAGAGAGTTTCACTTGCTATATGTAGCCAGGGGCGGACCCACATTGGTGCCACCGGGGTCCCCGGACCTCAATCTTTTTAAAAAAATAGTAGATTCGGTATATTAAATTGTATATGGACCCCTTAAATACAATTAGGTGGACACCATAGAAATAAAAAGAAAGTTGGTGTAGTGGTAAATCTCCCTCTTTTCCACCAAGCGGTCATGGGTTCAATCCTTGATAAGCCCATTTTTCTTATTTTTTCTAAAAATCTAGTTCAAACCTCACTTTAACTCGACCCGAACGAGGACCGACGAGGACCGACCCGAAAATGGACCCCATTGAAATAAAATCCTGGGTCCGCCACTGTATGTAGCAGAAAACAAAAATAAGAATAAGCTGAATTTAATTATGTTTGAAATTCCCGTCTATGTGCTTCAAATTATTTGTTTTAGCTTTAAATTCAGTATACTACTTGTTAGGCCCTAAAGTGTGAGACTGACGCATCAAATTAATACAACAAGCTATAGTTACGAACTGGGCTTTACCGGGTTAGTTTATATTAGGTTTTGGACCTTTAAAGGTCACTTGGGCCAAGCTATAGGCCATGTGGGCCAAGCAGGCCCAAGGGGAGGCCATGTAGGGAAGTGGGCTTGAGTTAGTATAAAAACAAGTTTCTAACTTGTTTTTAGGTTTGAACCTTTGGAACCTCCTGGTTACAAGATTTCTCTAGAGCTAGAGTGGAGGCGATTCGATTGTGGTGTACTCATACTAGACGTTTTTGCTAGTTGATAGTAATAGAAACATGTGTGAGTTAAAAGTTATTTCCGTGTTCTTGTTTGTTTTCGTTTTGATTCTTGAATCACCTATTGATTGGATTCCGCACAATCAATAGGTTGTTTGATATCACTGAAAGATCCGGCTAAACGGGACCAACAAGTGGTATTAGAGCCATTGAAGTCTTTCAAAGGCTCGGTTTTTAATATCACTCAGAGAACAAAAAGAAGGTTTTGCACAGTGTCCGGGATGTGTATTCGTAAAAAAGGAGTTACCGTGGTGGTGGTGGCTTTTCGGTTACGAGCGTTGTACGGTGATCGGATTTTGTAGGTTGAATAGTGGATGACGGTGAAGATGGTTCAGCAAATAGAGGTGGCGACTGTTTGTGTGGGAGGTAGAGAGGCAGGTTAACGATGGTGGCGATTATGATCGGCGAAGGATGACATGAGGAGGAACGGAACGGAATGGTGGTTCTCCGGTGATGAAGATGCGCGGCGGTGTTAATGGTGGTCGTGAAAAAGGACGCCGTTGATGTAGATGATGATCGGTGTACGGTGTACGATGAACGGAACTCTGAGGATGTGTTGCAGGTTCTGGTGTCGTCTTCAATGTCGGATACATCACGGTTGAAAATGATGATGAATTTTAAATTGAGATATAAGAAAGGTAATGATGAGATGATGATGAGTAAAGGATTTTGTCGGCTGCTGTTGATGATCTCGAAATTATTGATGTTTTCCGATGGATTATCAAATGATTCTGGATGACAAGTCGATGACATCAGCAGATCAAGAGAATGTTGGGAATGTTTGTTGGCGGCTGCACATGGGTCACATCAAACTTCTCAAAAGAACCCTAACAAATGGGAGCCGTTGGATGATGGGGATGATCAATGGTCAGATTGTTAGGACATATTTTAAAGTTTGTGCAACATTTTGTAGGGCCAACAAGTGCAGCCGAGAAGGTTCTATTGCTGGTGAATTTTTTAAGCCCAAATTTTTGAGCCCAGGTTTGTGTAATAATGGATCAGTTAATACTGTTGGGCATGTCTAATATCTCGATCAGATTGGAGGTGGACCTGTTGAACTTGGGCCTGGTGTTGAAGATTTAAATTCAGTATTTCATTTCGGGTTTCACATTTCATCCAAAATACATCAGATACAATCCGTGATCATCATTTCGAATCAATATCTTTTGTCCGACATCATCGATTTGTGATAATCATCATCCGTGATCTTCACAACAGCTTCATACATTATCATCATTCTTCATCCGACATCATCCGAGATGACATCGAATCATTCGAGAAGACCCAAGACTGGAGACCATTTAAACCGTAATAAAGAGAGCATAAAACTAGGGGGAGATTGTTAGGACCAAAGTTTTACGCTTATCTTTATTATGTTCTATTATGTTTATTTGGTCTAGATTAACAATTGGGCTTGGGCTAGGCCATGTGGGCCAATAGGGTAGAGGCTCCTATAAATAGTCTTATCTAGGTTATTGTAGTAGAGTTCTCTCATTTAGCAAAAATGTAATCCCCAAATGAGAGCCTTGTACCCGACAATCCTAGAGATTGTGTGCAAGGTTCTCGAAGATCGTACCAGACAGTGCTTGAGACTGTGTGCGATCTAAGCAGCGACACTATGTTATGCAATGAAATATTTTCTTTTTGTTCTTATGGATCGATCTTATATTCCGTGTTCGATTAATCCTAGAGTGATGTCTCGGGTTTTTCGGGACTAACAAGTGGTATCAGAGCCAAAGAATCTGTTTCTAGGCTCGGTGTGATATCAAATATTCAAGATTTTCGTTGTTTTTGGGTTGGTGTTCTTCGCGTTCTTCATAGTGTTCGTCCAAATTCTATAAAAATCAGTATATTTTGGTTCTTTGATTTTGAAAAAAAGGCTGTTAAAAGATTAGACGTAATCTTTCTATTTTTTTGAAAATATCTTGATTTTAAAAATTCCCAAAGTTTTCGGTGGAGAGTTGTTGAGATATTGAAACTTTCCATATATTTTTATAATATACAACTCATCCACAGTTACATCTTGTTCTCGACTTATCATTCTTCACTGTCTCGAGTCCCTCATCAGCCGGTCTCGACTCATCATTCTTCTCACAGCAGTCTCGAGTCATCTTCTCCCGAGTGGTCTCGACTTATCATCAACTGGTCTCAACTCCAATTTTTAAAGAATCAACGGTTTCGACTCACTGCTCATCACTGGTCTCGAGTCATTCATTCTTGTGTCGCAACCACAGTCTCGACTCAACAACCCCAAGGTTATATTTTTGGATATCCTGGTCTCGACTGAACTTTCACAAAGGTTTGCCGTCAATTTTCACAAAGGTCTCGACTTATCTCTTGAGGCCTCGACTGATCAAGTTTCATGGTCTCGAGTCTTCAACATCACTTCACATAGGTCTCGACTCATCAATTTTCACAGTCTCGAGTCGCAACCACGGTTCCGAGTCGCAACCACGGTTCCGAGTCGCAACCGAGATCTCGAGTCGCAACCGAGATCTCGAGTCATCTCTTTCTGTTCTCGAGTCGCAATCAGCAGAGGTTTCGAGTTTAGTGATTTCGAGTTCCAGTGGCAATCATGATCTTCTCCGACTATAGTTCACCGACCAACCTGCAACCATCTCCGATATCCAGTTCGTCACCTCCTTCGTTCATTCACTCCCACAACGGTTTCAAGTGACTAGTTCCGAGTTTCTCCGTTCATTATCACCTTCTCCACTGTCTATCCGATAACCGTCATACACCGACCACTGACAACCTATTTCATCCTCTCCGCCGATCACCAACATCATCATCTTCCATAACTTCCGATCATACAGTAGCCATACATCGTCTTCTCTACTTCACCGTCGTCTTACTCCGACTATCACCACCTCCGGTCACCTCTATCTTACCATTGACTTCTCCGGTCGTCGTCATCACCATCGCCGGAGCACCACACCCTAACCACCTGCAACAACGGACGTCATTTGCATTTGAAATTAGGGTTTCGGTTTGGTAGTTTTTAGACGAAGAAGACAACGCTGTGTATGTGGTTTAGGTTTTATTTTTAATAATAATAATAATTATAATAATAATTTAGTAATCATTACATAATCATTAATTATAATTAGGTTTTCTTTTAATAAAAAACAGGTTTATTTTATAGTTAAAAAAAAGGTTTGTTTGGTTGTGAAAAAGGTTTGACAAGTTTTGAGGCGCGGTTCAGAAAGCGGGTTCATTCGATTGCAAAGGGATTAAGTTAGTGAGTACACGGGTTCTCGTTTGGTTTGTGTTTTGAGGAGAAGAACAAAATTATCAACCATCAGCTGAAATTATGGCATTCATATTTCACAAACCCGTGGTTCAAGAAATGACTGTTGAAGAGGTACTTTCTGCTTTCTGTACTCCTGAGTGTAGAGAAAGAGTTGAAGTTTATAGAATACACAACACTGAGCTTATTCAAGATTATCAAGATATCAAAAATAAAAACTTTACTTTATCAAAAAACGAAAAACTTTATAAAGAAAAGATAGAAGCTCAGCGAAAAGACATCGTCAAACTCAAGGATGATGTAAGTGTGAAATCAACTCAACTCTTCTATGTTCAGGAGAAACTGTGCGCTGTGACTAAGAAACTGGAAGATATCAGAGATAGATATAAAATAAATGAGCTTAATATTAAGAAATTTGATTCTTCCAGCAAATTAGTCAAAAACTTGTGTGATCAACAGCTCGCATACAAGGAAAAGAAATGTCGTGGTTTGGGTTTTAATCAGGCTCCTCCTCCCTATAATGACAATTATACTTATTTACCCATGACTGAGGAGGAGATGATGAATGAAAGTAAAATGACTTATGGTCCCAAAAACAATAAGTCATCATTTAATGACAGACCAATTGAGAAACAGAAGTCGGCTCCAATAAATTTTGTTTCTAAAGGCTCAATTGATCCTAACACTTCGTCTTCATGTGCAGATAAAGTATCTGAAGTAAAATGTGAAGATGTTCTTGGGAGTGAACCAGTTGTTCATACTAATATTTCTGAAAATTATTTTGAATAAAATGAATCTGATATTGCTTTTGGTCGGTCTTTGTTTGCGTCGTTTTGTGCTTATGTTTCGTCTAGTGAGCCTGATGTTTTGGGCAAAACTGATGATGTTTGTGTTGAATCCTTGAACAATAAGTGTGGTGATGATTGTGTTTCAGTTAATGCACGTGATTGTGATGTTTCTAATATTTTGTTTCTAAAGGCTCAATTGATCCTAACACTTCGTCTTCATGTGCAGATAAAGTATCTGAAGTAAAATGTGAAGATGTTCTTGGGAGTGAACCAGTTGTTCATACTAATATTTCTGAAAATTATTTTGAATAAAATGAATCTGATATTGCTTTTGGTCGGTCTTTGTTTGCGTCGTTTTGTGCTTATGTTTCGTCTAGTGAGCCTGATGTTTTGGGCAAAACTGATGATGTTTGTGTTGAATCCTTGAACAATAAGTGTGGTGATGATTGTGTTTCAGTTAATGCACGTGATTGTGATGTTTCTAATATTTCAGTTGTTGACAGTGTTACAGGTGAGGTCCCTCAGGACACTTTTAGTGAAACCACTGAAACTCCTTCTCAAGAAAATCAAGAGTATCTTGATTCTTCTTCTGAATCTGTCTCAGTGGGAGTCCCTAATGTTGAATCTAGTGGGACCCCATTGGAAACTGTAGATGAAAGCAAACCTAAATCGGATTCACATGATACATATGTTGTAGAAACATGTGTTGATGAAACTTCTGCATCTTCAAAAATTAAAACTGGATCTGTTTTTGTAAAAGAAGAGGTGGTCACAATAAATGAACAGTCACAAGAAAATGTTTCTGAAAAGGAGATTAAAACAGAAACTGAATCGTCTTTTCAAAATGATCTTGATAAAATTATAAAAGACGAAAAACATCATCCATCTGAATCTCATGCTTGTGCTAGTTCTGATCAGCAGGTACAGAAGAACTCAGAAAAGGCACATGGAACACAGGCAACGCAAGCTCGGTCATCTAGACCCATCGAATCAGCTAATGCTGCTAGCCCTCAGAATCTCCATACATTGAAACGATAGACATGTTTCAACTGTGGAATTCCTGGACACATTGCTAGAAATTGTGTTCATCGTCCAAAAGTGCAACGAAATGCCAACACTCACTCGTGTGCTGATGTTTGTGAGCCGGTTCACAACAAGCGGAATGAGCCAAAACGAGCAGATCAAAGTCGGGGGTATACGAAGTCTGCTCATCAAGGACAATCACGATCCCATAAGGCTCATGAAAAGGTGATTGAAAGCTCCAATCAGGGAGAAAAGACGAACAATGGTGCTCAAAGCAACAACACTTCTGCAAACAACAAATACAAGCACCCCAATTCGTCTTCGTCTAAGAGAAATGTGCAGGCGCATCCAGCGCAAAAAGGACCGGTTTGTCCTTCAGGACCTGCAAGAGCGAATCAAGCTGCTCAAAACGTCTTTCCGATGAAAAGAGAAACTTGCTACAACTGTGGCATTGCGGTTCATATTGCTAGAAACTGCACACGGCGTCCCCATGTACCCTATTATATGCGAAATCAGAGGGTTACACCAACTGATAACAATCATTCCAAGCCGATGAAGGTATCATCACCTAAGGCAATGAAGAATGTGGATCCCAAGGTTAAACCTTCTGATGGGGATTGGAACGCTGCTAAAAACAAACGCAAGGCTGTTCAAGAACAAAAACGTCTTTCTAAAACTGAATCAGCTAAAGTTGCTCAACTGAAGGCAACGAACACGTTTGTTAAACTGAAACAGATTTGGAAACCCAAATCCAAAGCAGCAATGTTTCCAATCCTTGAAACCAAAGGGGACCTATGTTTAAAAGAAGTGTCTTATTTTGATGCTTCAGGAAATCCCAGGACCACGATGGCCTGGGTACCCATGTCTTACTAATCTCCTTACCTTTCAGGAACAACCAAGGAGGAGCTGTTGACAATCTCTGGAATGTTGATAGCGGTTGTTCCAGAGATAAAAACGGGTAACATTTCACTGTTGCAAAAAGTTCAAATTTTTTTTCCAGATGATATGTTTCCTTTGGAGGAGATTAAAGAAGTAAGAAATGATCAGCAAAAGGTACCGTTTAAATTCAGTACTTTGATTTGAATTTGATTAGTCTTCAATCTAATGACGGAACGGTTAAGAAAAAATATGTTTTCTCTTTCTTAGTTCATTACTTTGTATATAAATTGTCCTTTCTCTAGTAAATGGTAAATTTGCGCAAAAATACAAGAGTTATGCACAAATTTAGGGGGGAGAGGAACATATAGATAGATATATATATATATGCTTTGTTTTAGGGGGAGAAAAGGAGAAAAATACAAAAACATTAGAAAATGAAAAAGCCAAAAAGATAGATTGCATGATATGGGAAGTGAAATAAATGTTCGTGTTAAAGGGTTTGACTAACACATGTAAGGTGCCATAGCTGAAAAGACTAGGATCTACTGCGATATGTCGATAGGCTTGACGCTCAAAATGATAAAAGATACTAAGTGATATAAACATAACGAACTATGTACCATGTGGGTAACATACAAACGGCGTATGATTTTATGGTCTTAAATCTTGTGTTGATAGATAGCCAACATCTGAGGTTTCAGGTCTTTATGTTGTTGAATCATCCGGGGATATCTTGGCTGTCCTTCTGTAAATGAATTTTCACATTATGGTGAAGGGCCGACTCATGTAAGACCAGTATCAAAACAGTTTGACTTTAGCACGATGTGTTGGTAGGCTCTATCCTTAAAGACTGGAAACATTGGCTGTTCTGTTCAGAACTAAATTAGTACATGACCTCAGGAAAGAAAGTCACTTGGAATTAGCTCATTTCTATTTGAATGTCTGTATGTTGTCCCGATACACACAATTCTGGTCTAACTCTGAAATCTTCTCTGAAAAAGTCGTGTATCTCCTCTGTTTTGCGGAAGCAAAGACCTGGAGGTGCTAGGCAACGTCAGCTTCTGCTGCATCCAGATACATGCTGACCTAGCTGTACGTTGTCGCTCTATAGATCAATTAAACACCCGAAAGAGGCCCTCTAGTGCCCAAAAGAAACCCGAAAAACCTATATCAAACTGAGAAAAACTCATTTGATCTGTATATTATACCATCTCTGCTTAAGATCTATTATGTTCTCTTCTCAATCTATTCTTAGTTAAGATTTCAGAGATCTGGATTGGACTTGTGAAATATGTGGTAGGGAAGCTACTTGCATGATAGAGTGTGCTGTATATAACTCCAGGATTTGATTAGTATTTGTTTGGGTGTTCATTGTTAAGAAATCAAAACATGATAAAATTTGTTACAGGCAGTTATATGGAAAAGGTCTAGGGAGATGAGTTTAGGAGGACAAATATACTGGCAATCGTCTAAAGCTTTTAGTCGTAGATCAGTGTTGATAAGTGTAGTCAAGCCCGAAACCTTGTGATTTGATCCCTGAGCAATTACGTTATTTCCTAGACACAGTCAGGATATCTTAAAAGATCCCAAGAGGACAAAAACCCTAAGGAATCAAAATCTCAAAATGAGAATATTCCAAATGCTCAAAGAGCCAAATTCGTACCAAAATGGTATTTGCCTCACCCTCGTTGGACAAAATCATTGGTCGCTCTGCTGTACGAAAGTACTGACCTATCATCAATGGTCTAACATTGTAAATAAAAAAGGATGACATCAATATACTCACCTGTTACGATGAATCGCTGTGCTTACCTTGATCACGGGGGTATGCCTTGGAATGGGACACACGGGTATAATAGTATAATATTACCTAAAGCATATCCCGAAGTTGAAAAATTGAAAGTTGAGCGTTAAAGTTTAAGTGGACAAACATATTGGCAATCGCATAGACCAGTTTGATTAGGCTCGTACTGAAAAGTGTTCCTTAGTCTGCCTGAGAACGAATTTTGATCCCATTGCAATTGTAATTGTATATTATGGTAGTTGTTTATATTTTGAGTTTTTATTTGTTTTTAGTTCTTAAATTAAAAATAAAAAATTTGAAAAATTCAAAAATACAAAAATAGTGTCTTGTTTTTCTATTAAATCAAAAATCCAAAAATAGAGTGCTTATTTGTTTTTCTTAAAATTAAAAATGTAACCGTTCTTGAAGATTTGACTGACAACAAATGTTGAAAGAATTTAAATTGTGAAATCTGAGTACAAATACTTGGATGTACCTAGTGTTCATGTGGTACGTTCCTCTTTTGCATAAGAAATGTTTGCTTATGAGTTTGTGAGCATGTGCAGAACTTGGTTTCGATCAAGAACAGGGGTTGATGAAGACTGAGATGTTGTTAGTTGCTGAAGAAGCCTGAAGCAGCTCAACAACAAGATGTACCTGAGTCAGAAGAATCGGATACGAATTGCCGTCTGACAGTGATAGTGCATTTTAAGAAGTACCGTGAACCTGCTTGAAAGACAAAGATTGAAGAAGAAAAGAGCTGCTGAGAATCCTCCTCTCACATTCTTTTCACAAGATTTTCAAGCAAATGCTGATCGAGATCCTGATATGAAGCTAACCACAAGAGTTGAAGAAAGAGACCCAGTGCTGAGAGTTCAGAAGTCAAGAACTTCCACAACATCTGCAGCAAAGAGACAACCATAGACTTCGTTGAAGACGTTGTTGAATTCATGATATGAAGACAATTTGATGGCATCAGTCTAGGGGGAGATTGTTAGGCCCTAAAGTGTGAGACTGACGCATCAAATTAATACAACGAGCTATAGTTACGAACTGGGCTTTACCGGGTTAGTTTATGTTAGGTTTTGGATAGGTCACTTGGGCCAAGCTATAGGCCATGTGGGCCAAGCAGGCCCAAGGGGAGCCCATGTAGGGAAGTGGGCTTGAGTTAGTATAAAAACAAGTTTCTAACTTGTTTTTAGGTTTGAACCTTTGGAATCTCCTGGTTACAAGATTTCTCTAGAGCTAGAGTGGAGGCGATTCGATTGTGGTGTACTCATACCAGACGTTTTTGCTAGTTGATAGTAATAGAAACGTGTGTGAGTTAAAAGTTATTTCCGTGTTCTTGTTTGTTTTCGTTTTGATTCTTGAATCACCTATTGATTGGATTCCGCACAATCAATAGGTTGTTTGATATCACTGAAAGATCCGGTTAAACGGGACCTACACTACTATTAAACCCTAGCTTATTAGACAATCAGTTAACCACTGTTTCAGTTCAGTAGCAATCAATCATTCAATTGATCCGTATTAACCACTGAAACACACATATTTTAAAAAATCATTTGACCTAGTAGTTATGAGAATGACCATACCTTACAGATCTTATCAGTTAACAACATATAAACTGATGACGGGGTAGCCCAAGACCAAATAAAATGACTTAGACACATTAAAGCTTAAAGGGTTAAAAGGTTCAAAGGTTGAAAATCCCGGAGTTTAGATAAAACAGTACGTGAACAGTAAATAGTCACATCTTTGATTGCTTCACCAACTTTCCCAGCCTCAAAAGTAACACAAGATCACAGAACACAGTCTTTTATCCGCAGGTCAAAAGGCTTTAACCCCCAAAAGGGTAAGTCCCCCATTGCAAGCATGTTCACTAGTCAACAGCTTCCTCTTTGAGCGATGACTTTCCCTATAAATGTGACACTTTATTAAGTGTGAAGGACATTCTTGATCAGCTCTGATTCCAGGCGAATCTCTGGTCATTGTTCTTGAGTACATGTTCTATGCAAGTCACTCTCCATTACATTCAACACACACATTCTTATTGCTCCCACATCCGAGACTGAACACGTTTCAGTGGAGGATCCCGAGCAAACAACAAAATCAAACTAGTGAACCTCTCTCCACATCTTGCAAACGTGGGGGGACCCCACGACCTGCTTTAGGAAAAACCAACCCCTTCAACCCTTTTTCCTAACCAGCCTCGCTACTAGCACTGGTCTATTATCTGTTGCATCAACAAGTTGGCACCCACCGTGGGGCCACGCCACTAATTTTCTTCAAAAGACCTAGTAGTGTAGCTCCATTCTCTTGAAATCAGCATGTCGGAAAGTGAATCTCTGGGAGAGGTGAATCAGGTTCCAAATACCTCTACCCCAAGCACTGGCCAAGCTTATGTGGCTATACCAACGTCTTTCTTGACACCGGGGAGCACTCCCGAGTTTCTCACTTTCCACACTCCAACTCCATTAGATCAGGGGTCTCTTCCCCTAATGTCGGTGTCTCAAACACCCCCTCACATGTCGAACTTACCCCTGAAGGGGTCGCCAACAATTTCCTAGAGTTGAGGTCTCTCCTCAACCAATATGTGAGTCGAGTGAGAGACAACGGAGTGAGGATTCATTTGGACTATGAAGAACCAGAACCGACACTATCTCCTAGACCCCCCATCCCTCCTTTTGCAAATGCACAACCTTCTGCATCTAGGGATGAGGCTGGTCCCAGTAATCCTCCTCCAAATCCTAATCCATACCTATACACGAGGCCAAATCCAACAACATTTCCTCTTTTCTCTTCCCAACCAGCTACGGCCGGTGCTCCACTAGGGCACGAGCTGACTTTGGACCAACTCCTACAATCTCCAGCAGCAAGCCTTCCACCCTCAACAACCACTGCATGGGAACAAGCTTTGTCTGTACTCCCCTTGGCACGAAGTGCCGTTATGAGCACTCCTTTGGGAGTTAGTTGCCCGGTTGCACCTGGAAACCTTCAAGGCTTCAACCTTATACCCCAGATGATGGCCAGCTTCCCGTGGCAGCACTTTATTAATCAGGTGTTGGCCACTCAAGGGAACAATAACAACAACAACAACATGGGTGCAAGGGTTGAGGAAGATTTGGCCAAGCCTTACAAGCCAAGTAATCTCTCGTGCTTCTCACAGCAAATAGCCGATTATGATTTTCTAACGAAGATCAAGATGCCATCCCATATCAAGACGTATGATGGGACTGAGGATCCGGAAGATCACCTTCAGATCTTCACTGGTGCTGCCAAAATCGAGAAATGGTCAAATGCTGAATGCTGCCTTATGTTTATGCAAACTCTCGTTGGTTCAACCCGGATATGGTTCAACGATTTTCCTGCCAGAAGCATTCGAAGCTTCGATGACCTGAGTAAAGGGTTTTTGGCCAATTTCTCACAGCAAAGGCGATACGTCAAAGATGCTACAGTAATCTTTCAGATAAAACAAATGGATGACGAAAGCCTTCGAGAGTTCATTGAAAGGTACAAGAAGGAAGGTCTCACATATGTAGGGGCAGATGAAGAGATGAGAGTGGCTGGTTTTATGAACGCCATTACATCTAAATATCTCACAAATGATTTCAACAAATCCCTGCCCAAGACCTTGGAAGAAGATCTCGAAAGGGCTGAAGCCCACATCAGAGGAGAGGAGGCCGTAGACATTAAAGAGCAAAGAAAAAGGGGATCAAGCTGGCGAGGCAACAACCCGGCTAGGAAAAGGGGAAGCTTCATTCCTATGACAGACGCCAAAAGGGTTCAGATCAGCGAAGGCCGGAACCCTTCCAGCAGGGAAAAAGGCATGAGCTTCACACCCCTCACCAAGACCCCTCAAGAAATTCTTGCCACAGAGGAAGTAAAGCAAAGCTTTCGACCTCCAAGACCTCTCCCCAAAAGCAAGAGGAATGAAAATTCCACCCAATTCTGTGAATTTCATGAAGAAAAGGGCCACCATACTAATGATTGCTTTCAATTGAAGAAGAGGATTGAAGAGGCCGTCAAATCTGGGGAAATCTCTCACTTGGTGAAAGGGGTGAGGGACAAGATGGCCGAAGGAAAGGGCAAGGAAGTTAACATGGTGGATTTTGATGGAAAGGTTCCTCACAAACGACAGAGGTTGGAAGCTTGGGAGCTTCAGTGTGTTTGTTTCCCTCCAACAGAAAAGAACCCACTTTCAAACCCCCTTATGGTTGAAGCAACCGTGGCCACACTACAAACAAACAAAGCATACATAGACACTGGAGCAGCCACTGAAATCATGTTTGAAAAGTTCTTCAACCGTTTGAGCAATGAGGAACGTTCGAAGCTTCAACCCTCTGGAACCTCCATAAAAGGTATTGCAGACATACCCCTCAAGCCTTTAGGGCAACTAACCCTTGATGTCCGTTTCAGCGAAGGCAAGATGGAAAGAGTTCAACCGCTCACTTTTGTGGTCATCAATATACCTTCAAACTATGACATAATCATAGGAAGGCCGGGGCAATGTGCATTCTACATGACTGTTTCTGTTGGTCATGGCACCGTCAAATTTCCTACCGAGAGGGGGATCACAACCCTTCAACCTACTCAAGAGGCCTATATGGTTGAAGGGGAAAGTTCCGAGAGTGAAGAAGACAAGCAAAGGCTGCTCATCAACCCCAAGTATCCTGAACAGAGGATAAGGGTTAATCCAAGCCTTTTACAAGAAACTCTCTCGTACCTTGAAAAGCTGTTGGTACATTACATCGATGTCTTTGCCTGGTGCCCGGAAGATATGACGGACATCCCTCGAAGCATTGCTGAACACGAGTTAGAAATACCACCAGATGTCAAGCCTGTTTTCCAGAAGAAGCGGAGTCTAGAACCTAAAAGAAGCTTGGCTGCATGCCAAGAGGTTGAAAAGCTTGTGTCAGTCGGCATTCTCCGGGAAGTTAAGTATCAATCCTGGGTTGCAAACACAGTCATGGTTCGAAAGCCCGATAACTCTTGGAGAATGTGCATAGACTTCAAAGACTTGAACAAGGCTTATCCTAAAGATTGTTACCCATTGCCAGAAATTGATCTCAAGGTTGACTCCCTCACTGGTTACCCTTTCAAGTGTTTCCTTGATGCTTACAAGGGTTACCACCAAATTCTCATGAAGGAAGAAGATGAAGAGAAAACCGCCTTTCACACGGATAAAGGAATCTTTTGCTACCAGAAGATGTCTTTTGGTCTAAAAAACGCGGGTGCAACCTACCAACGTCTAGTTGACAAGGCTTTTGCTAGTCAAATTGGCAGGAACATGGAAGCATATGTTGATGATTTGGTCATCAAGAGCAAAATGGAATACCAAATGCTTTATGACATCCAAGAAACTTTCAAGAACCTAAGGTAGGTCAACATGAAGCTCAACCCTGAAAAATGCTCATTTGGGTTCGAGGAAGGAAAGTTTATGGGACACATTCTGGGAAAACAAAGTAAAGATAATCCAAACAAGGTAAAAGCCGTTATTGAAACCAAGCCACCAATAAGCAAAAAAGAGGTAGAAAGCCTAAATGGGAAGCTTGCAGCCCTGAAGCGTTTCACTGCAAAATTGGCTGAAAGGTCTTTACCTTTCTTCAAAACGCTCAAGGGATGCTCTGACAAGAAGGACTTCAAATGGACTGATGAGGCTGAAGAAGCCTTCAACCAGATGAAGAAACACTTAGCTTCCCTACCTGACATTGCAGCCCCGGAAACAGGAGAACTGATCTCGGTATACCTTTCAGTTGCTGAAGAAGCAATAAGTGTGGTCCTCACCATTGAACGAGACAAAGTTCAGGTACCCGTTTATTTCTTCAGCAAAACTCTAAAATTGGCTGAAATCAAGTATCCTCCCCTAGAAAACTTGCTCTAGCCCTAGTCCAAACGGCTAGAAGGCTTCGGAGGTACTTCCAAGCACACCCGATACAGGTGGTCACCGACCAACCAATAAAAAGTGTGCTTAAAAAACCAGAGAATTCAGGACGATTAGCCAAGTGGGCTGTGGAACTTGGTGAATATAACATCACCTATGTTCACAGAAAAGCCATCAAAGCCCAGGTCCTGGCTAATTTCATTGTAGAAGTCCCAAAACAAACAACTGTTGAAATAAACATAGCTGCCACTGAACCTTCAGACCTTGAAGCTTGGAAGCTTTTCACCGATGGGGCTTCAAGCGTTGAAGGGTCAGGGGCCGGTCTCATTCTAATCAACCTGGAAGGGTTAGAATTCATGTATGCTCTTCAATTTGATTTTCAGACCACCAATAACGAAGCTGAATACGAAGAACTGATAGCTGGCTTAAGGTTGGCTAAGGAAATGAAGGTCCAAAAGCTTGAAGTCTTCATGGACTCGCTGCTGGTGTCAAGCCAAGTGAATGACAGTTATGTTGCAAAGGAACCTAACATGAAGAGATACAGGGAAAAATCCAAGGAGCTGATGAACACATTCCAAACGTGTACCATCAAGCAAATCCCCAGGTCCCAAAACAAGAAAGCTGATGCTTTGAGTAAACTCGCTTCCCTCACTTTTGCCCACCTCACTAAAAAGGTGTTGGTAGAAGTATTGAAAACTCCATCAATTGAAGAATTGGAAGTTCAAGATGTAATCACCGAAGAAGGTCCCAATTGGATGACCCCAATCAAGAAATTCCTTAAAAATGGTGAATTACTTGCTGATCAAACAGAGGCTGAAAGGGTTAAAATCAAGTCTAGACAGTACGTGTTGCAAGGTGAAGTTCTCTACAAGAAGGGTTACCTTGCACCCTTGCTGAGATGTGTTGGTCCCGAACAAAGCCAATATTTAGTCAAATAGGTTCATGAAGGGATATGCGGAGCCCATTTTGGAGCAAGAACGGTGGTTGCCAAACTTATGAACCTTGGTATTTTTGGCCCTCCATGCACCGAGACACCACTGAGCAACTAAGAAAGTGTGATTCCTGCCAAATTCATGCACCAGTCCCAAAAAGTCCCAAGCACGATCTTGTCCCGATAACCTCGGCATGGCCATTTTATAAATGGGGGATAGACATTGTTGGCCCATTCCCACCAGCCAAAGGTGGAGTGAAGTTCTTGTTAGTAGCCATAGACTACTTCACCAAGTGGCCTGAGGTTAACCACTTGCAAAAATCAAGGGCAAGCAAGTCATTGAGTTCGTTTGGGAGAACATCATTTGTCGCTATGGGTTGCCGGGAGTACTTGTTACAGACAATGGAAAGCAATTCGCTGAGAAGCCTTTCAGCGTTTGGTGCAAAGAATTCAGAATAGCTCAGGTTTTCAGCTCAGTGGCATATCCACAATCAAACGGTCAGGTTGAAAGGATGAACCGAAGCATAGTTGAAGGAATCAAGGCCAGATTGGGAAGATATGAAAGCAATTGGCTTGAAGAATTGCCAAGTGTTCTATGGGCCATAAGAACAACCGAAAAAACAAGCCACAAAAGAACACCTTACAGCTTGGTATTTGGATTCGAAGCTGTGATTCCAGCTAAAGTAGGAGTTGTAACACAAAGAATGGTAAACATGGATCCCGAAGCAAACAAAAAAGAGACCATGTTGAACTTACAACTCCTAGAGGAAGCACGAGACCAAGCTGCAATCCAAGAAGCCAAGTACAAACAAACGATGGAAGCCTATTACAACAATGAGGCTAGTAAGAAAGAGAACCAAGGAAAACTTGGCCCAAAATGGGAGGGGCCATATACCATCCTTGAGGCACATAAGGGTGGATCTTATAAGCTAGCCGACTCAGAAGGTAAAAAGCTTCCAAGACACTGGAATGGAAAAACCCTTAAGAGGTTTCATGTGTAATCAAGAAAGATTGGTTTGTATTCCACAAAGTTGTATTTCAAGAGTTGATCAACTTTTGTAACACAATATCTCTTGAATGAATGAAGATGTTTTATCAAATTTGTCTTTCTATCCTAAAATCAGGCTGAGAAGCTAGCAATAAACTCCATGGCAAGGGCAATGTAAGGGGATGAGCTCCCAGGCCACATCGCTCAATAGGTTCAAGGGTTAAATGAACCTATATAAGGGGTGAGTTCCTAAATCAATACAACTCCATGAGACTTATTATTGAAAACAAAGTTGTCTCAAAGACGGGTTTGAACAACCTACATCAAATGTTCCTTAAGCCTTAGAAAAAGTATCGAAAATCAGGCTTACGAAATGAAACCAAACTAAGAAAAATGATGAATAGGACAGGTGCTATGTCTTCTTGTTAAAAATACCAAGGCTAAGTGACTGCAGCACTGAACCCTTTAAGGTATGAAAAACATAGAGACAACACAAACCCAACAAAGACAATACAATAAAGATAAGAATAATCAAAGTAACAATGCAACAACACAAGTAAAAAAGTTGCACACAACACAAAACTCAAAAATACAAACCAAGTCACGAAACTAAAGTAGTAACCAGAAGCCTCGAAGGCTTCAAGCTACATACATGACAGCCAGAAGCCTTGAAGGCTTGAAGCCAACCAAGCTGCCTTACCAAACATGCACAAACACAAAAAACATAACACAAGGCAAGTAGTAGAAACTTAGTAGCATAATAAAGAAAGCCTTAACCGGCTTCCAAGCATCCAAACGAGTTAAAACAAGCTTTAGTGTCTTGCAAATCTAGGAATTTGTTCAAATGGCCATCAAGGCCTAACCACAACCACATAACAGGAACCTTAAGGGTTCCTGCAAAACCTAAGAGTGTTTAAGTTAACATACAAACCACAAATTGTTTTCAACGGTGCTAAGAAAGCTACGAATGTCCATCAAGCGTCAGCAGGAGGCTTGGAAACCCCGGAACCATCACTTTTAACCTTCTTTGCTTTCTTTGACTTCTTAGCTTTCAAGCCACCATCACCACCTATTGCTGAACCTTCCAAGCTCGCATCCTTGGAAGCATCAGGTCCTCCTGAAACGGTATCTTCACTATCTCCTGAATAAGATCGCTTTCTTGAAACGGAGCCGAGGACCTCAGCACAAACTTTTTCGTTAAGACCATTCGGTTTTAGCTCCTGCAAGAAAGAAAGGGGCTTACCAAAACAAGTAGAAACCTGATTAATATACGGGTAGGTCAGCCTTTCCATCTGCTCAAAAGAACCCTTGAAGACCTCAGAAGCTTCAGGACGGTATAAGGGAGACTTTTCTAAAGGATGACCAGACTCATGAAGCTTGTAACCTGCAATAAGACCTTGATGTTTCCCCAAGTTGAGCAATTTGGTATAAACTTCTCCAAGAGCAGAATTAAACTCCTTGGAGTGAAGAAGGTAAGTAACAACTTGCTGGAAACCTTGCTCAATAAGCCATTGGTTATCACCAGTGGCTTGAACAACTGAAGCCTTCAGGCCTTCCTTCTCTTCATCAAAGGCTCTCTGTTGAACAGTCAAAGCCTCCCTATCAGCCTTTAGCTTCAACCGATCGACTTTGAAGCTTTTCTTGAGATCATTTATCTTAATTTCATGCCTTCTAGTCAATTCACCAACCTTTTTGGCCCAGGCCTCTTCTTTCTTGGCAAACCCATCAATTTCTTTCTTCATTGCAACCATCGAAGACTTCATTTTCTCCTTCTTCTTAGAAAAATCCTCATACTCCTGCACGCCCTTCGGAAAACGGGTAACACCCTCAGCAACCAAGGCAGAAAGGTTGCAGGAGCTAAGCATCAATCTTGATATGAAATGGTCACTTTCCATTTCAGAGATGGCACCGCGAACGCCAAGAGGAGCAAAGTGAGCTAGCACATTAGCACAAACAGTAGGATCTTTAAAACTATCACCAACCTTCACAGTCCAAGCAGGCACATAAACCTCATCCTGGTTCAACCCTTCAACGTCCCTGCTCGATGAACCCTGAACAGGAGTAGTCATAACCTTCTTGGCTGAAGCCTTCTTCTTGCCATGAACAACCAACTTCTTCTCCTTCTCAACATCCACATCAAAATCTTGACCTTCGGAAACCTCAATATCATCACTCAACTCCACTGGTTCAGAGGAAGTGGATTGAGGTGCACCCTTTAACAAACGGCGAGTAGATCGACGGGTTGAAGCCTTGGGGGCAGCAGGCTTAGAAAAACCTTTAACGTTGGAAACACTACATAGCCAGCATCCTCAAACCTCTGTTCTATACCCCTAGCAACAACATCATCCCCTTCAGCGGCTTGGGCATCCGTAAAAGCAACGCCAGATGTATCATCACTCTTGATAAAGTCTAAAGAAGACATGACTGCAAAATGTTTCAAAAACAAATAAGTCACCAAACAAAGATGTTCCAAAAAGGCAAAACAAGAAAAAGCATACCCTGGCCATTCCTCATAAGAACCAGATCCCGATTGGCCTTTTCCCACAATTTACTAACCCCTAATAGAACTAGCAAATGTTCAGGGAAAGGACGAACCCTTGAAGGGCACTCTCGGTGTCACACCCCGACCGCGTAAAACAACGAAACCGCGGCGGAAACGTTAGGGAGTGTTGTAATAGAATTATTGTTTCACAACCATGGTAATTAAAGTTATGTTTTATTTATTAACAAAAGGATTACATTGTCTTTAAACGAAAGAAACAAGAGTACATAACATTATTTAAACAAATCTTGCTTCTTTTATATCACTAAGGCCAGAGTCCACCCTAGTGTATCCTGAATCAAACCTATGCACCAGCTCCTGAAATCACATGTGAAAATAGGTCCGTCAGCATAAAAATGCCTGTGAGATATATAGGTTTTGTAAAAATAGGACTCATGACTTGTAAATTAAAGAAATGTTTAATAAGAATTAGTCATGAATCTTGTTAAGTGTTTTCTTTTAAAAATCATACGAAAATGTGATAAGAAATCAGATTATATAAACGAATGGTGTATGGTTCATTAAATAACCAAGTAAAATGAGTTTGTATAAAATAAACTGTTTTGTAAAACAATGTCTTGTGAAAACATATTATTTATGTAACATGTATTGTGTCTAAATTGAAATGGTTTAAATAATGCAACGATATGTAATATCATAAAAGCACTTATATATAGGAAGTACCAGCGGCGTATCCACCATGCTTTTATCATATTACACACGCCTCGTTACTTAAATCACTTACCCAAACAAACCACCAAATTGTCTTGTTTAAACCAATTGTCAAATGTTTATGTGTAAATAATTGTCTATTGTTAAAATGTAAATCATGTAATGTGTAAACCAATGTCAAAATGTTTATGTCAAATGTAAACCATGTAATGTGTAAACCAATGTCAAAATGTTTATGTCAAATGTAAATCATGTAATGTGTATCCAAATGTCATGTATGGCAAGTGAAATATATCAACTAGACCATAGGTAAAATGCACAAAACAAGGTATTGAAGTAAAACACAGTTTAAATCAAAGGTATGTTTTGTAAGATAAATGCATGCTCTACTGATACGAACATCTATGCGGTATTGTAAAAATGCATACATTCAAGCCTTGAGACTGTGGTGACAAACCCTTAAACAAATTATAGGTTTATCTGAATTATGTGTATCGAATTCGGTCATTACTTCCATCCAAACAAACCTAGGATTTCAGGAACGGGAGTTGTCAATTCCTATGGTACCACTACCTACTAACGAACGGCATGGCCAATGTTAATGAATGTATTTTTGTCCCATTTAAACAAACCAAATGTCATACCAAAATGTAAGCATGTGATGTAAAATAAATGTACTAAGTATGCTACAATGAACATACATAGCATAAAATGTAATGTAAAACAATGCACTAGGTATGCACTAAATGGACATACATAGCGTGAAATGTAATGTAAAACAATGCACTAGGTATGCACTAAATGAACATACATAGCGTGAAATGTAATGTAAAACAATGCACTAAGGATGCACTAGATGGACATACATAGCGAAAACATAATGAAATCATGTACTATAAGTGTACTAATGAACATAACAAGCATATGATATGAAAACATGGAAAGCATGAAAGTAACAAGTAGGCACACGTGTTTCACCCCAAAATGTTTGAAAAACAGTAAAAATTGGTCAAAGCTGAAAGTCAACCACTTGTTTGACCATCGTGATTACGCTCACGTTGCGAAGTTCAAACGAACTTCGTGTTGACCATAAACTGGTCAAAGCTGAAAGTCAACCACTTGTTTGACTTTCACGCTTAAAACGCGTAAAAGAACGAAAGAATACTTACAAAAGGTCCAAGAAATGGAAGTTTGATATAATTATTCTCAGGTATGGAGTGTTAGAACTCCAACTTAGAGAACAAATCAGATCAAGGAGTGGGTTTGAAGCAAATGGGGTTGGATATTTATAGATTTCGGGTAACCGTTAAGATCGTTAATCAAAAACCGTGCTTCGATCTGAGCCGTACACATGCACCCCCTGATTTCTAAAACCATGGGCACCCAAAACCAGCCCATAGGAAGCTTAAAAACCATTTGCAAGTGTGTGGAACAGCTGGAACAAGCCGTAAACAACAAACAACTGATCTGCAGGTTTTAGGCGCTCCGCGTAATAGCCAAGATAGGCTTACGCGGCCCGCCTGGGCCATCTTTGGCAGAAATGGCAACAATGGTCCCTGCAATGCAAAAAACTTGATTTTTGACCCATTTAAGCCCCGTTAAGCCAACTTTAAGGCTCTACAATGACGCCTAAGCATAGGGGACATGAAACATGCTAAAAAATATGACGGATGTCAGTTCGTTTGGTCGTACGGTCACGTTATTCACTTAATTACGACGAAACACGAACGGACGCGAAAAACGATCCAAATTACGCGACGAATGGAATTTTATCATTCCAATCACTAAAATAAAATATTTTAATGATTACATAAATTTTTGGATGTCCAGATGTATTCAGAACGTAAGATATACGCGAAAATGCAAACTTATGCACTTGTTGACGCTTTTAGTCCCTAAATGACCAAAAAGTTTATTTTAGCACACCGAACCCCTCAAAGCCTATTTCTAGGCTATGTAAAGGATATTTAGGGTATGTTTAACTTATGATCAAGTTCCAGAATGTTTGTTACAGTACGAATCGGGATACTTTCGCAGTTTGTCAAAATTAGTCCCTGTAAGCGAATAAACTTGATTTTGCCATACCATAGCCTTCAAAACTTATTTCTAAGTTATGTAAAGGTTATTTAAGGTATGTTAAGCATAAATTGATGTTCCGGATTGTTTATCGTGTTAAACTGATTACGTTTACGCATCAGTTTACATATAACTCTCTAGAAAGCGATATAGAGTTTGAAATTGAACATAAATCAAAACATGAAAAATGTCAAACATAAACAAATAAACATTGGGATCAAATAACATTGTTTTATTGATAATCGAACTGTTTACAATGATTACAAGCACAGGTGTCATAGTCTCCCCTACTTGAGAAAATTTCGACCCGAAATTTATTTAGAGGAAACTTGTGAGAAGAGATGCGGATATTTCACCTTCATTTGATCTTCACGTTCCCAAGTAAACTCTGGTCCACGTTTAGATTCCCAGCGAACTTTGACCAATGGAATGCGCTTGCGTTTAAGCCACTTGACTTCACGGTCCATGATTTCCATAGGTTTCTCAACAAAATGCATTGTGTTATCAACATGAATTTCGTTAAGTGGTATGTGGAGGTTCTCATCAGCTAAACACTTCTTGAGATTGGACACGTGAAAAGTTGGATGAACATTTCCAAGTTCAGGAGGTAACTCAAGTCTGTAGGCTACCTTACCGATTCTTTCGATGATCTTGAATGGTCCAACATATCTAGGTGCAAGATTTCCTGTCTTTCCAAATATGATCACACCTTTCCAAGGTGAGACCTTAAGTAATACGCGATCACCGACTTGAAATTCCAAGGGCTTGCGTCGTCGGTCCGCGTAACTCTTTTGACGTCTTGTAGCTGTCTGAAGGTTATCATGAACTTTCTTAACCTTATCTGTTGTCTCTAGAATGAGGTCAGGTCCAGTAAGCTGAGCCTCACCGATCTCATTCTAGCAGACTGGTGAATGACATTTTCGACCATAGAGAGCCTACAAAAGGAGCCATGTTGATGCTAGAGTGATAACTGTTGTTGTAGGAGAATTCAATCAACGGAAGATACGAATCCCAACTACCACCAAAATCGATCACACAAGCTCTAAGCATATCCTCCAAAGTCTGGATTGTTCTTTCAGTTTGGCCATCTGATTGCGGATGATAAGCTGTGCTCATATTAAGTTAGGTCCCCATAGCAGATTGCATGGTTCTCCAAAAACGAGATGAGAATCGAGCATCTTTGTCAGAAATAATGTTCAAAGGAAAACCATGTCTAGATACAATTTCATCCACATAGATTCTAGCAAGCTTGTCAGCAGATAGATCCTCGCGGATCGGCAAGAAATGCGCTGACTTTGTAAGACGATCAACAACTACCCAGATGGCATCATGACCTCTCTTAGTGCGTGGAAGTTTGGTAATAAGATCCATTGCAATGTTTTACCATTTCCAAACCGGAATCTCTGGTTGCTCTAATAAACCAGAAGGATGTTGATGTTCATCCTTAACCTTAAGACAAGTAAGGCATTTTGAAACGTATAAGGCAATGTCTTTCTTCATACCAGGCCACCAATACTGAGTACGAAGATCCTTATACATTTTGTCTGCACTAGGATGAATAGAATAAAAAGACTTATGAGCTTCATCCATAAGCAAGGTGCGAAGATTGTCTTGACTTGGGACCCACAAACGGTCCATGAAATAATACAATCCATTGTCCTTCAGTTCAAGATCAGGCTTAATGTGATAGGGTAATTCCTTACCCATCAAACCTTGTGAAACACAAGTATGTTGAGCCTGAGAAATGCGAGATTGGATATCAGATCAAACTTTGACACAATGAAGCTTGACACATTCTTTACGACTTAATGCGTCAGCCACGACATTCGCCTTACCAGGACGGTAGCGAATTTCGCAGTCGTAGTCGTTTAGAAGTTCAACCCAACATCGTTGCCTCATGTTGAGTTCTTTCTGATTAAAGATACGCTGAAGACTTTTGTGGTCAGTGAAAACCACGCATTTTGTACCATACAAATAGTGTCTCCAGATCTTGAGAGCGAATACAACTGCACCTAACTCAAGATCATGAGTGGTGTAGTTCTTCTCATGTATCTTCAACTGCCTCGATGCATATGCTATGACTTTGTTCCTTTGCATGAGAACACAGCCAAGACCCAATTTGGAGGCATCACAATACACGACAAAATCATCATTGCCCTCAGGCAAAGATAGAATAGGCGCATCACAAAGCTTCTGCTTCAAGGTCTGAAACGCTTCTTCTTGTTTTGTTCCCCATTCAAAGGGTTTGTTCTTCTGAGTTAGAGCAGTTAGGGGAACTGCAATCTTTGAGAAGTTCTCGATGAAGCGGCGGTAATAACCCGCGAAACCAAGAAAAGAACGAACCTCAGTAGGAGTAGTAGGCGTATCCCAATCCTTAATCGCACTGATCTTGGAGGGATCTACGTGCATACCTTGTTCGTTGACAATATGTCCTAAAAATTGAACTTCCTTAAGCCAAAATTCACACTTGGAGAACTTGGCAAAAAGTTGTTCTTTCTTCAAGAGTTGCAGAGTAAGACGAAGATGTTGCTCGTGATCAGCTTGCGTCTTAGAGTAAATCAAGATGTCATCAATGAAAACGATGATGAACTTATCTAAATAAGGCTTACAAACCCTATTCATCAAGTCCATGAAAACAGCAGGAGCATTAGTCAAACCGAATGGCATAACAGTGAACTCATAATGCCCATATCGAGTGCGGAAAGCTGTCTTGGGAATATCTTCTTCATGTGCATGAAGTTGATGATACCCATAATGTAGATCAATCTTTGAAAAACAAGTAGCACCCTATAACTGATCAAAGAGATCATCAATGCGAGGTAGGGGATATCGATTCTTGATGGTAAGCTTGTTAAGCTCACGATAATCGATACACATCCTGAAAGATCCATCCTTCTTCTTGACAAAAAGAACGGGAGCACCCCAAGGTGAAAAGCTAGGATGGATAAAACCTTTGTCAGAAAGCTCCTGAAGCTGCTTAGACAACTCTTGCATCTCAGACAGTGCAAGACGATATGGAGATCTAGCAATAGGATTTGCACCAGGTACAAGGTTAATACGGAACTCGACTTGGCGCGCTGGGGGTAGACCAGGTAACTCTTCAGGAAAGAATTCAGGATAATCCCGAACAACAGGGATATCTTGAATAGACTTACCTTTGCCTTTATCTGCTACGACATGTGCCAAGAAGGCCACATAGTTCTTTCGCAGATACTTCCGAGCCTGAGTACAAGACATGAGCTTGAGGCTACTAGCAAGTTTCTCACAACGAACCTGTAGGATCTCACCTGTCGAGAGTAGAACACGAACAATCCTCTCGAAACAACCTACCTCTGCGTGATGCTTGGCTAACCAATCCATACCTACTATAACGTCGAAGCTTTCAAGTTGAATTGGCGTGAGGTCGATGGGAAAAAAGATGGTTGTTAAGGTTCAGTTGGCAGTTACGAAGAACAGAATTGAGAACAACGGGATCACCACTAGCAACTTCTACTGTCAAAGGTTTTCCTAGTTTCGTTCTAGACATGCAAAGCAATGGCTCAAAAGACAATGACACAAAACTCTTATCGGCACCCGAATAAAAAAGAACAGAAGCAGACTGATTATTAACAAAGAACGTATCGTTCACCACCTCGTTGTCTGCACGTGCTTCATTAGCATTCATGTTGAAGACTCGACCTCGAGCCTGAGCCTGATTCTAATTCACGTTGACCAGCCTTGGACACTGGTTTCGATAATGAGTCAGGTCCCCACAATTGTACCACGAACCAAGAGGAAAATGAGGTCGTGCAGCTTGTGCTTGCTGTTGAGTAGGTGGTTGAGTAGCCTGCTGTGCTGGGTTGCGAGCTCCTTGATTGGGAGCAAAGCGACAAACATCAGAAAGATGACCCGACTTCCCACAGTTGGTACAGAAACGACACAGAACTTGCGGTTGATGGTGGCTATCGCATCTGTTGCACAATGGTGCATTCCCCGCATATCGTTTCTTTGCTGGCGGTTGTGCAGGCTGATTGTGAGCTGCCTGATTGACTTGGGCAGTGACAGCGAAATTTTGGGAAGCCTTACGCTTCTTAGACCCTTTCGAAGAACTAGAATCTTTGCCCTTATTGTTCTTACCCTTCTTGCTTTCACCCTTATCAGATGACTGTTTCTTACCCTTGTCACCCTTCCTGTGTAGCTTACCCTTTCGGACCTGCGACTCAGTCAAAAGTCACAGCTAACTCGATTGCCTGACGAACTGTGGTAGGGTTACTACCAGTGACGATGTCTTGCACGGAGTCAGGTAAGCCATCAATATACCTCTCGATAGCCTTCTCGAGTGGGGTAACCATGGTAGGGCATATCAAACTCAATTCTTCATACCTATCAGTGTAAGCCCGGTGCTCACCACTATCCTGCTTCAAGTCATCGAACTCCCTTTCTAAAGCCCTTAGCTTATGACGAGGACATAATTCCCTCATCATAAGAGCCCTAATCTCGGCCCAAGTCTGTGCTAAAGCAACCTCAGCACCACGGTCTCTCATAACTCCATTCCACCATGTAAGAGCCCTCTTCTGAAACACACTGGAAGCAAACTCGACTTTCCGATTATCAGGACACTGAACATGACGAAACGTACTCTCAATGCTCTCAAACCACTGTAGGAGCCCAGTTGCTCCTTCAAAACCACTAAACTTGAGTGGTTTAGCCAAATTGAAACTCTTGAAGTTGTATGGAGCATTTTGGTTATTGTTGGCTTGGTTAACTTGAGCAATAATGTCTGGGAGTACAGCAGCCATATGTTGCGCCATGATGGCTGCCATTTCGGCATTAGGTAGTGGATTTTTTGCGTTGAGGAGGCATTCTAAAAGAGGAAACACGAGAGAGAAGAATGAGATGATACAAAAATCGACAAAAGCAAAGATGGTGATCATTCGTTTGTACCACAAAGCAAACAAATGACACACAGTGACTAATCAAACTAAATGGGTCAAAAATAATGTATCGTGAAGACATGCTCACCTATAAGTGAACACTCACCCCAAGTGTTCCCAGGTAAGAGTGACTGGTCCGATTTTATGGATTTGTATGAACACTCTAGCCTTAGACAGAAAATTCGAGGTACAGGCATTCACCCTTCCAGTTTGCACGTGTTCACACTATTTAGACCCAAAACTTTGACGAGATTTTGAAAACTTAGAAGGCACAAGGCCAAAAGAATCATTCAAAAACGGATGATTAAATTTTCAAAATCATTCTGAAAAATTGAAGGGTTCAAAACCTTATAATAAATCATTTAAAAATAGAAGATTGATTTTCAAAAAGCGTTTTGGAAAATTGTGTTCTTGTTTTGGGTAATCACCTAAGGATAGGTGAAATGCATGTTTTAAGATCTAAACACAAGGTAACTTGTGTTGGGGTCCTAGAAAGGTTATAGTCTAGGTCAAAACATTACTAATAACCTAATTTCCTATAACCATTGGCTCTGATACCAACTCTTCTGTCATACCCCGACCGCGTAAAACAACGAAACCGCGTCGAAAACGTCGGGGAGTGTTGTAACATAATTATTGTTTCATAACCATGGTAATTAAAGTTATGTTTTATTTATCAACAAAAGGATTACATTGTCTTTAAACGAAAGAAACAAGAGTACATAACATTATTTAAATAAATCTTGCTTCTTTTATGTCACTAAGGCCCGAGTCCACCCTAGTGTATCCTGAAACAAACCTATGCACCAGCTCCTGAAAACACATGTGAAAATAGGTACGTCAGCATAAAAATGTCTGTCAGATACATAGGTTTTGTAAAAATAGGACTCATGATTTGTAAATTAAAGAAATGTTTAAAAAAAATTAGTCATGAATCTTGTTAAGTGTTTTCTTTGAAAAATCATATGAAAATGTGATAAGAAATCAGATTATATAAAAGAAAGGTGTATGGTTAATTAAATAACCAAGTAAAATAAGTTTGTATAAAATAAACTGTTTTGTAAAACAATGTCTTGTGAAAATATGTTATTTATGTAATATGTAATGTGTCTAAATTGAAATGGTTTAAATAACGCAACGATACGTAATATCATAAAAGTACTTATATATAGGAAGTACCAGCGGCGTATCCACCATGCTTTTATCATATTACACACGCCTCGTTACTTAAATCACTTACCCAAACAAACCACCAAATTGTCTTATTTAAACCAATTGTCAAATGTTTATGTGTAAATAATTGTCTATTATCAAAATGTAAATCATGTAATGTGTAAACCAATGTCAAAATGTTTATGTTAAATGCAAATCATGTAATGTGTATCCAAATGTCATGTATGGCAAGTGAAATATATCAACTAGACCATAGGTAAAATGCACAAAACAAGGTATTGAAGTAAAACACAGTTTAAATCAAAGGTATGTTTTGTAACATAAATGCATGCTCTACTGATACGAACATCTATGCGGTATTGTAAAAATGCATACATTCAAGCCTTGAGACTATGGCGACAAACCCTTAAACAAATTAAAGGTTTATCTAAATTATGTGTATCGAATTCGGTCATTCCTTCCATCCAAACAAACCTAGGATTTCAGGAACGGGAGTTGTCAATTCCTATGGTACCACTACCTACAAACGAACGGCATTGCCAATGTTAATGAACGTATTTTTGTCCCATTTAAACAAACCAAATGTCATACCAAAATGTAAGCATGTGATGTAAAACAAATGTACTAAGTATGCAACAATGAACATACATAGCATAAAATGTAATGTAAAACAATGCACTAGGTATGCACTAAATGGACATACATAGCGTGAAATGTAATGTAAAACAATGCACTAGGTATGCACTAAATGGACATATATAGCGTGAAATGTAATGTAAAACAATGCACTAAGTATGCACTAGATGGACATACATAGCGAAAACATAATGAAATCATGTACTATAAGTGTACTAATGAAAATAACAAGCATATGATATGAAAACATGGAAAGCACGAAAGTAACAAGTAGGCACATGTGTTTCACCCCAAAATGTTTGAAAAACAGTAAAAGAGGGGTCTATGTACTCACTTGAGATTGCTCAATAGTCTTTGGATAACCACCAAGCAAAGCTAGAAAGATCACGGGATCAAACGACACCTAATATAGGTAACTATGTTAATAAACGGACCTAAATCAGAGGATCGGATAAAATGTGGTTTCGTAAACCAAATGAGTACAAGAACTCATGTACTATGGTTTAACAAAGCCTACATTCTAAAACGGAACCTATCCTAAGTGCTTACGACCCGTTACGACTCGTTTAGGTAGCTTACGCTACTTTAACGCGTCGTTCGCGTAAAACGCGTTCGGACTGCCTAACTAGTCCTATGAAAAGTATTATATGCCTTAACATGTTTAATAATGTTTCCTAATCAGTTTAGATGTCAAAATAGGTTACATATGCTTAAAATGAATTTATGCGCAAAAAGGGTATTTTGGTCATTTTCCTAAGGCATATAAACTACCTTTCATACAACTAACTAAACGATGTGACCATATGGTATAACCTCGAAAGGTTATTCCCTATGCAACTATGGTCACCTAATGTGTTTGGTCAGATCCTAATGATCGACCAAACGGGTCAGGTTCGAAAGTCTAAGCGGTTGTTTAGATCGCTTATCTTACGACCCTATATAAGCACTAAACCTAAAGTGACGAGCTAAACATGTTAAAACATGTTTAACGAAGTTTGAAAACAAGTTTGGTATCAAAACAAAGGGTCTTGATACCTAAAAGTAGTTTGGTTGCAAAACACGCAAGAATACGCATTTTGACCGAAACTACGACTCGTCACTATGCCTAGATAACGTGGTAATCAATAGTTATAGTCACAAAGGACTATGACCATCGTGATTATGCTCACATTGCGAAGTTCAAACGAACTTCGTGTTGACCATAAACTGGTCAAAGCTGAAAGTCAATCACTTGTTTGACTTTCATGCTTAAAACGCGTAAAAGAACGAAAGAATACTTACAAAAGGTCCAAGAAATGGAAGTTTGATCTAATTATTCTCAGGTATGGAGTGTTAGAACTCCAACTTAGAGAACAAATCAGATCAAGGTGTGGGTTTAAAGCAAATGGGGTTGGGTATTTATATATTTCGGGTAACCGTTAAGTTCGTTCATCGAAAACCGTGCTTCGATCTGAGCAGTACACATGCACCCCTTGATTTCTAAAACCATGGGCACCCAAAACCAGCCCATAGGAAGCTTAAAAACCATTTGAAAGTGTGTGGAACAGCTGGAACAAGCTGTAAACAACAAACAGCTGATCTGCAGGTTTTAGGCGCCCCGCGTAATAGCCAAGATAGGCTTACGCGGCCCGCCTGGGCCATCTTTGGCAGAAATAGCAACAATGGTCCCTGCAATGTAAAAAACTTGATTTTTGACACATTTAAGCCCCGTTAAGCCAACTTTAAGGCTCTACAATGATTCCTAAGCATAGGGGACATGAAACATGCTAAAAAAAATGACGGATGTCGGTTCGTTTGGTCGTACGGTCGCGTTATTCGCTTAATTACGACGAAACACGAACGGACGCGAAAAACGATCCAAATTACGCGACGAATGGAATTTTATCATGCCAATCACTAAAATAAAATATTTTAATGATTACATAAATTTTTGGATATCCAGATGTATTCAAAACGTAAGATATGCGAGAAAATGCAAACTTATGCACTTTTTGACCATTTTAGTCCCTGAATGACCAAAAAGTTTATTTTAGCACACCGAACCCCTCAAAGCCTATATCTAGGATATGTAAAGGATATTTAGGGTATGTTTAACTTATGATCAAGTTCCGGAATGTTTGTTATAGTACGAATCGGCATACTTTCGTAGTTTGTCGAAATTTGTCCCTGTAAGCGAATAAGCTTGATTTTGCCATACCAAAGCCTTCAAAACTTATTTCTAAGTTATGTAAAGGTTATTTAAGGTATGGTAAGCATAAATTGATGTTCCAGAGTGTTTTTCGTGTTAAAATGATTACGTTTACGCATCGGTTTACGTATAACTCTCCAGAAAGCGATGTAGAGTTTGAAATTGAACAAAAATCAAAACATGAAAAATGTCAAACATAAACAAACAAACATTGGGACCAAATAACATTGTTTTATTGATAACTGTACTATTTACAATTATTACAAGCACATGTGTCACACTCAGATGGCTTTAAGAAAAACTTCATTCAAATCAGATTCGGAAGGTTGCGGTTCATTGAGAACGGCATCCGGGTGCCTCCACACCATTTTGAAGGGGATAATAGAATCAGAAACCCAGAAAAAACGATCCTTCCAAGTACCAAGTGTGGTAACCATAGAGGAGATCAAACAAGTATCAACCTTGGATGTTTCAAAGGTGAACTAATCACCGTTTTTTACCAAACAAAAAAACCGGCGGAACAATAACAGCGAAGGGTCATAACCACATGCACGACATAAAACCTCGAAGTGTAAAACCCTAGCCATGCCCTTCGGATGAATTTGACCAAAAGAAACCCGATAATACTCCAAAACATTCAATACAAAGAGCGAAAAAGGATGACGAAGGTTGGAAAATTCAAAGTGACGAAAATATAAAGCAATCGAACCAGGGGGACTTTGATCAACAGATTTATCACAACCCGGTGCAACCGGATTAAACTTAAGGCCAATGCCCCAATCAATACAAAAGTTCTCCACTTACTCTTGGGTGAGGCGTCAAAAACTAACGGAAAGATCCTTCCATGCACCCATGATCAAAATAAAGAACAAGTAAAGCAAACAAAAGAAACCGGAACTAACCTGGAAAATGGAAGAGGGAATATGGAGGAAACTTTAGAGAAAATGAAAGATTGTTGTTTGCCTTAAGCAATAAATGAAAAATAAAAACTAATAGAAGTTATGATTACATAACAGCTATTAACCTGCCCTCTGAAAAAACCGCCGACCAATAAACTGCCACACATCAATCAAATCAGTTGTCAGTTTTGAAATTCAAAAAATTCTCAACTGTTCCCAAGCCTTCAAGCCTTTAAGCAATAAAAACAAATGTGCAAAAGTCAGAAGTCTTTGAGCTCACTTCCCAAAAACCTCTGACTTGGGGGGCTGATAACGGGGGTAGCCCAAGACCAAATAAAATGACTTAGACACATTAAAGCTTAAAGGGTTAAAAGGTTCAAAGGTTGAAAATCCCGGAGTTTAGATAAAACAATACGTGAACAGTAAATAGTCACATCTCTGATTGCTTCACCAACTTTCCCAGTCGCAAAAGTAACACAAGATCACAGAACACAGTCTTTTATCCGCAGGTCAAAAGTCTTTAACCCCCAAAAGGGCAAATCCCCCACTGCAAGCATGTTCACTAGTCAACAGCTTCCTCTTTGAGCGATGACTTTCCCTATTAATGTGACACTTCATTAAGTGCGAAGGACATTCTTGATCAGCTCTGATCCCATGAGAATCTCTGGTCATTGTTCTTGAGTACATGTTCTATGCAAGTCACTCTCCATTAGATTCAACACACACATTCTTATTGCTCCCACATCCGAGACTGAACACGTTTCTGTGGAGGATCCCGAGCAAACAACAAAATCAAACTAGTGAACCTCTCTCCACGTCTTGCAAACGTGGGGGACCCCAAGACCTGCGTTAGGCAAAACCAAACCCTTCAACCCTTTTGCCTAACCATCCTCGCTACTAGCACTGGTCTATTATCTGTTGCATCAACATAAACAAACAGTTACATTTTCAGTAAAACTTCACAACGAAAAGCTTAACTAATTTCAGAACATAAAACACTAATTTTATTCAGAACTTGTGAGAATCTTGTACATAAACCCTAAAACTTCATCTAACAAAATGAATAAAATCAACAATCTAAAAACATAAGACTAACAATTCGACAACATTTCATCAAACAAGAGATCAAAGAGTAAGATACCTGAGAGAGAAGGTGCAGATTTCCTCTGGCGAACCACCTGTTGATAATTTTTGAAGAAAAAACATAAATGACGAACTAGGGTTAGAGTCGTTATTACGATACAAGAGACCTGAAATTGAACATATTACCTTGAGTATATATTAAATTCGTACCTTAACTAGGTTAGGGGTTTTGTGCCTTTGTTCACAATAATCTTTTGAAGAACATGGACCATGCTACTAGAAATGAATAAGAGAGACGAGAATGAGAAGGATAGTGAATGAGAGAAACTTTTAGGTGAAATTTTAGAGGAATAATCAATTGATTAAAATTTTGAAAAAAATGGAGGTAAATACGAGGAAATTTTTTGAATTTTGATTACCTCCAAATAGGGTGATAAACAGATCGTGGGTAATGACACGAAAAATCGAAATTAGACCCATATATAATCCATTTAACCTATTTTTTTTTATTTTTTCGCAATAATAATATTAGAAAATCATAATTTTATAACAAATACAAATGTAAATAAAATATTACATTTTAATTGTAAAATAGTATGTCAATTTCTATTTTAAGATATAATTTTGGCATAAAATACCAAACCAAATTAGATTTTGACATAAAACACATTTTGAAAATAATAATAATAATAAACTAGAAATGGTTTAAACGGGTCAACCTGCCAACCCATCAGGTTGAGACGAACCGACTCATTTAGCTAAAATAGTTCACGTGTTCAACCTGAAACTGAGTCAAACTCATTTAGACTAAACTCAAACCGCAAATTTCGTGTTAGATTCGTGTCGTGTCAAAAATCCACGCCACTACATCCAAAGATTATTGGCATAAGAGGGTAAATTATATATTGAGATTGATATTGTTTATGAATGGCATAAAAAAGCTCAATGTCGCTAAAAGTGTGTAGCAAGAAAATATAGCATACACAAAGTGCCACTAAAAATGTAAATTAGTGGCATAAAATCTAAATGCCACTAAAAGTATGTATCAAGCAAACATGGCATACATAAAGTGCCACTAAAATCCTTAATTAGTGGCACAAAAGCTAAACGGCAATAAAGGTGTATGCCACTAAATGGATTTTTGTTTGTAGTGTGTCAAGTGTCTTTTTAAGTTATATTATAATAAAACTCTAGCGAATAAACGTCCTATAAAACTAATGTTTTATGACTCAAATATCAAGTGTCCTATTAGGTGTATTATAATAACACCACAATGATTAAGCGTCCTATATAGTTTAAAGTTATAAGACCCAAGTGTCAAGTGTCCTATTAAGTTAAGTTCTACTATGACTTCGACTAGAAAAGGTCCTATAACACTGAACATTTATGACTTAACTACAACGTGTCCTATTAAGTTATGTTATAATAGTACCCCAGATGATCAAGTGCCCTAATACAATACCACATAATGGGACACTAACAATTAAATGTCTTATAAAGTACTTTATTAGAATCTACATTTTAAGTGTCCTATTAAATTATATGATAATAGGACCCAAAAAAATCATCCATCCTATTAAATAGTTTTTCAGGACACCAGTTTAGTAGTAGAGTATATTATAAAAGGACCCCAAAAGTTCATTAGTCCTATTAAATAGTTTTGTAGGAATCTTTTACAAGCGTCCCACAGAAATGGTCCTAAAAAACCATTTTTGTTGTAGTAACTCTTTCCAGCAAACTTTGGAATCTCAGATTTTTCAATTTCAACCATTTTGAAAACTTTGTCAATCTTTTCTGAAATAACATTCTGAATCAGGACTTCAAGATCTGAGAGTAATTTGTTCGATCCAATCATGGTATAAACCAATCCTTTTAAATCATCATTCACATTTTTCTCAGATTTTGAGTTTTTCAGATAACCTTCATGAAAACTACCTTCATTTTCATCCTGTGATTCATATTTACATGTTTCAATCGATTCTTCTTTCAAAACACTTTCAACTACCTTACCTACCACCTCTGAATCACTAGAATCATCAGATTTGGAATAGGTTATGTCAATGTTATCTGGCAATTGATCAACCATGTTGAAAGCTTTTTCCACCTTCTCGTCATCATAGAATGTGAATTTTTCCTCAAACGGTGGTGGAACCTGATGATACTGTGAGCTAATTCCTTTCTTGTTTTGCTCATAATCTTTACCATCCGGTTTTATATTGAAAATTCGCTCAAGAACATATGAAGAAGCGTGATAACTGTGTAACTTGTTGTTATCTTGTTCTAAATCAGCTATTTTACGCTTTAGCTTAGCAACATCTTCAATGTAAGAGTTTACAACTTGTTGCTTAATTTCATTCTGTCGCTTAAGCGTATCAGTTGTTCCAGAACAATATTTCAATATCGATTGAACAAGTTTCCTTTGACTTTTCACATATTCATATGACTCTTTTGTAATGTGATAAGCCAATTTTATCGAGTCATACTCCTTTTTCATTTCTTGAAACGAATTTTCTTTTTGCAAACACTCTTCTGTCATTTTTTAAACTTTTTCTTTCAAAATTTCATTTTCTTTTTCTAAATTCTTGCATTTTTGTGTGAGCTTTTCGTTATTATCTTTCAAAATCTTTTCGTTTTCTAACATTTCTTTGCATTTATTTTTGAAAACTTCTTCAATTTTAGTAAATTCTAAGTTTCTTGTTCTGAATTTCTCATCTTTTTCAGTACAAGCACTGCACGCTTCCATGCATTTCTTGCACTGTTCAACAGTTTTTAAGACTTTAGATTCAGTTTTTACCTCAGTGATAGGCACCTCGACTTTTGCTTCCGTCTGTGTCTGATCAGTTTCACTCTTCTTCTGTTCCTCACCAACACCATTACCATCATTCACTTCAACCAAATTTTCCTGCTTCTTATCAGCTTCTTCTTTCTTCTTTCGATCTTCTTCATTCTGCTGTTTTTTAGTAACAGCTTTTTCACCAACTACTTTGTCTTCTTTTTCACCAACACTCTTCTGTTCTTCAGCAACCTTCTTCAAATCATCCACTAGATTCTCAACATTCTTCTTTATTCTTTCTTCATCCCTTTTTTTTTTTTTCAGAATAGCTGTCATGACATCTCTAATGATTTTATCCAGCTTTTCTTATAGTGTTTATCTTTCTCAACATTTGAGTAGTACTCGCCGGACAGAGGGATTACTGCAAGAACATCATCAAAAACCACTTCTTTTGGATGAACAACTGGTTCACCATTGTTGTTGACATAACACTCTCTTTTCTTGGCATATCTTCGATAATTCCTAGCCTCTTCATATTCCTTCTCCATCTCTTCAATCCGATATCCTGCAATACACCTCTCTCTGTATGTTATCTCCTTCAGAATCTCTTCTCGAGTTTTCTCCTTTATTTCGGCAACCAAAACATGATGTTTATAAGCATCCTTCTTGGTTCTTACCATAAATCGATCATCATTAAGATCATCTTCTGGAAGAAATTCACTCCAGTCAAACCATTCGTCATCTTGAATAACTGCACAGGCTCTTGACTTCTCTTTCGTATTGTTTTCAATCTGCTTCAAATTTGGCAGCTCTTCTTTACTGCGGTGGTATATTGCTTTCTGATAATAATCGTCTTTGAATGGATTTTCATTTCCATCAACTACAGAATTGGTGCATTCTCTTTTGAAATGACCTTTTTGCTTGCACTTGAAGCAGGTTACTTTGGATTTATCAAATCCCAGCTTCGTTGATGGACCACCGATTGACTGTTTTCCAGTAATCTCCATGTACCTTTGAGCTCTTCGAATACAGCTTGCCAAACACCAATGTATGTCAATGAGTTCCATCTCTTCCGGATCGATCTGGTCATAGTCTTCCTTGGTTAATTTCCGATTTTACCAGCTACCAGACCTTCATATGATTCCAGGACAGATGCAAGGAAACTCATTTGCTGCTTAGCAGAGTTAATGCTCATTGCAAGAGAATTTTTTAACTTCAGAGCGATGTTGAAAAGAATTTCTTCTGATTCTTCAGGATTTTCTTTTCCAGAAGATGAATGATATCCTAGATTATAACTTGATGAGCTTTTCTGAGGTTCCTTTGACTTTTCAACACTGAATTCCGTCTTTGGTGATTCATTTACAGTCACCTGAGGTACACTACCCTTGTAGTAAAGACCAATATTCTGTTGATGCGAAGAGCTACTCATCTTGTTCTGTTTCTGCAATTCAAGCTCATGAGTTTCAATCTTTTCAATCAACACATCGAGAGTAATTGTTTCATACAACACATCATTTTTCAAATTAAAAACAAACGTTTACCACTGATCAGCTCGTGGTAACGCTTCAATGATTTTGTCTATGATTTCCTCTCGAGTTTTTACTATTTCAAACTGATGTGCGTGTGGTGTTATAGATTTTTTAATGTATATTTTAAGCCCTTTAACACTTTTTAGCCAAGTTTTAAATTTATAAAACACGATATTTACTACCACTAAACACACATATGGGTAAGTGCACCCATCATGAGCGTAATATAGTGTTGGTAAGATACCGAGGTCGTCTAAGGACACAAGAGCTTTTAGTACCGGTTTATCCTCAACGTCTAATCAAATCAAAAGTTTAGAAAAAAGGTTTTTAAACAAGAAAAATAAAACTAACTAAAATGCTGAAAAATAAAATAAAATAAAAAACAGATAGACAAGATGAATCATTTGGATCCGACTCGTATTTAGTGTAACCTTTGATTATTTCCGCACTTTTGCACTTTTTAAGAGATTATCTAAGTTATTGTAGTAGGCCCCTCTTCTGAAGGTGACGTTACCCTCAACCCAGTAGTTTGAGTCAGCAAGGATACAATCCTAAAGGTTTGGATTATTGAAAGATAATTAATTAAGTTATTAATGCATATTATGGTAGGCCCCTATTCTGAAGGATACAGTCAACAAGTATTAATAGTAGTTTACATATGAGGGGATCAAGAAGTTCAGACCCCCGCCATCCAATACCAGTGGGTATTGAAGGAGGTTCTACTAAAGTTGACCCAGGTCCTTGCAGAATCTATACACTGAACAAGGCAAGACTCTTACCAAACCGTTCCCTTAACCCCCGACCAGGTAGCCAACATACCTCCATATAGACCGTGGAGATATGAATGGTGAAAATATTTTATTTATACAGACAGTAAAATAATGCCAAGACACCACAGACAAACGATAAGGAAGACTCACCTTCAACATAAGAAACTATTTATTAAAGTCATTAATACAGAACCAAATAAAAAGTGCGAAAAGATTAAAAATAAAAAGTATTACACTAAACACTTGTCTTCACCAAGTGATGTAAGAGACTTAGGCAAACATGGCCTTTGATTGTCAAGAACTCTTACGATCAATCTTGGATCCCGAGACTACTCACACACTCTATGATGGATGATGGATGATGGATGATGGTGGTGGTGGATGTGGGTTGTGATGGTGGTGGTGGGTGGGTGAAGTGTGAGAGAGGTGGTTTGCCAAGGGATGGTTTGCAAGTGAGCCAAACACCCCTATTTATAGCCTGCATAGAAGCCCGGACATGGCCCCGTGTCCATCCATCTTCTTTTTCTTCATTAAATGCAGTTTGTCTGCATTAGTTGACCACGCCCCCGTGTCCGCTGGACACGCCCCCGTGGTGGGTGATAGAAGCTTCTACAACTTTGTCTTTTCTGCAGACACTTGGGCACGCCCCCGTGCTCAGTGAGCACGGGGCGTGTTCAGCCATCTGTTCTCTTGCTTTTGCTTTGGAGGATGCTGTCGAGGGATCGAGCATGCCACTTTTATTCCTTTTCTTGTATTTATGCTGGATTTGGCTGCATTTTTGCTTCTTTTGTTCAATTAAGCTCTTTTAACCCTGAAAATACAAAAGGAAGACAAAAGCACACTTTTTCCAACATTAGTACTAAAAAAGGGTTAGTTTTATGCCTCAATTGATGTAATTTATATGTTGCATTTTGCACACATCAAATACCCCCACACTTGAATCTTTGCTTGTCCTCAAGCAAAACTCTTTATTTTGTGGCTTACACACCCAAATGGAATGGGAAGAAGAGAAGGTTTTGGGCTTGTCATAGAGTGTCAGGATTTCCAAGATTCTTTATTAGGTTTTATTTTTATTTATTTACAATCCTATTCGTCATGATTTATTTAAAACTTTTCATAAGAGAAATGATTTATTGGGGCATAACATGCCTCTTTAAAATTCCATTTATATACAAGTTCACATACCTCATGGGGGATCACTCAACATTCGGCTGAAGATGTATTTTTGTAAAACAATCGAGAGCAGCATGAAACTTACTCCTACCATAAGCTTGCCAAGTAATCAATCCTCCTCCTTTTTAACTACAAACCTTTGTACATATCAAGAGGACTTTTGGGGGAAAGGTTAGGCTTGGGTTAAAGGTAGGTGGTTGGGTTAGTGGTTAGTAGAAAAGGGCGAAAGGCGTAAAAAAAACTTCGGTTTTCGTAAGACTTTTTATTTTTGTAACTTTTTATTTGATGAAGCAATTCTTCAAACGAAGTTCTTTTTGATAAACTTGTTTGTTTATTTCTTTTGGCTTCATCATCAAAATATTTTTTTTATAAGGAAGTCATAAGAAAAACCGAGCTTTGTTACTAAAAAAAAGGGTTTAAAATGAAAAAGGGTTTTGGTGGGTAAAAAGGGTGTTTGTTTTGGGTTAAGAAATGAAAAAAAGTTTAGGCTCAAAGGGGTTAACTAGGGGGATTTTGGGTAGGTGGTAAAAAAAGAAAAATAATGGTGTTGAAATAAAAAGGGTTAGTCCTAATGCCCCATCATTTACTTACTTGGGTTTAAGTTGGTAAGGATCGGGAATGTATTGTCGTGGCAAGTTATAGAGTTGTAAGAACCAAGCGGCTATTCACACAAGAAATGAAAAAAAAGCATTTAGTTTAAAGATGTGTATTTGTATGCTCAGTAAAGGCTCAAAACTCACTTTTTGTGGGAATGGGTTTTTATGTGATCAAGTATATATAATCAAATTTTAATTAGATTTGTCATGCCGTTTCATAATTTTCTTATGTTGGTTCTTTTTATCACGACGCTATCAGTTGTAAATTTGTAAAAATGTAACCTTTTTAGAACTTGAAATTCCCAAATTAAACCTAGACAAGTAAAAAAATGAAAAAAAAAATTTGAAAAAAAATTGGGGTGTTTAGCGGTTCCAATAGAGTTTTGTGTAAGGCTTGTAATTAGGACTTGCAAAATTCAAAGTTTTAGCATCCCCCCACACTTAAATTACACATTGTCCTCAATGTTCCCCAAAAATAAGTTTTTAGGTTGATTAAATGTGTAAAAAGATGTGAAATAGCAAAATTTTATGTTACTGGGCGTCTGGACACGGCCCCGTGGTGTCCGGGCACGGCCCCGTGTTCAGGTTGCCAGTAATAGAAAATTAAACAAAGTAACAGAAGGCTGGACACGGGGGCGTGTTCAGTGAGCATGCCCCGTGTCCAAATACCTGAACTGGGCATTTTTCTGCAAATGGTTGAGCACGGGGCATGTTGGATGAGCACGACCCCGTGTTGAACTTGCTGTAACGAAGAAAAATCTGCGGGTGGCCCTGTTTTTGTGCATGGGGTGCTGGTGTAAGTTTCCCTTGGTATCCTTCACCATCCCGAGTGTGTTTTATTCCTGAAAATTAAAACTAAACTAGAAAGCATAAAAACTAGTCTAAACTCCTAGGGATAGTTCCGCGGAAATCCTCCGTGGTGCACCATGTTTATAAGGGTCCTTGGCTAGACCCAAAGCCAGTCATATGTTACCCAAGTGGGATGTCTTGCATCCCATGTTGCACCGTCGGAGAGCATCATCCAAACTTGAGTCTGACCTTTATGTAATTGACCGGGTCATCGTCTTCTACTCTCTTGCCAACTCCAAACTTCATTTCCTTGTCCTCAACCCTTAATGTTCGTGTCCCACCATTCATGTCTACCACTGCGTGGGCCGTGGCTAGGAATGGCCTACCTAAGATGAGTGGTACTTCGGTATCTTCCTCCATATCTAGTATGACAAATTCGGCTGGGAAGACAAATTCGCCGGCTTTAACCAATAAATTTTTAGTGACACCTTGCGGATATTTGACCTACCTATCGGCGAGTTGTATGCTCATTTTCGTAGGGCTTGTTTTCCCTAGGCCGAGTCGGTCGAACATTGATGCGGGCATGAGGTTGATGCTAGCCCCGAGGTCGGCTAGTGCATTGCGAATGGGAGATTCCCCAATCGAACAAGGGATTGTGAAGCTTCCAGGATCAATCTTCTTTTGCGGGAGTTTGTTGAGTAGAAAGGCGGAGCATTCTTCACTTAAATTAACTAATTGCAATGATTCGATTTTCCTTTTGTGAGTGAGTAAGTCCCTCATAAATTTTGAATATTTATGCATTTGGGTTAGGACTTCAACAAATGGAATGTTGACATGCAATTGTTTTAGTAAATTTATGAATTTTGGGAATTGCTCATCGGTCTTTTGGCGAATTAACCGACCGGGGTATGGAACAGGAGGATTCTTGGGGGGCTCTTGATTTGGTTTAGGAGCTACTTCTTGTTCGGCCGTCGGTGGAGTCGCGGTTTGACTAGATCGGCTCTTTTCAACTGGGGGTAGCGGAGCCTCATCGGGACCCACGGTGCGGTTTCTCAATGTAATGAGATGCACTTGTGCCTTGTGGTCTCTCGGACATATTTTGAGCTAGTTGATTTATTTTTTTTCAATGTTTTGAATACTAGCTTGTTGATTTCTAAAATTTGATTCCAGTTGTTGAAATCGATCCGAGTTTTTCTTTTCGGAGTCAGAGATGAAGCGAGATACAATATCTTCAAGCCTCTATCGTCCCCCTTGTTGTTGTTGAGAGAAATTTTGTGACTCGTTTCTTGGTTGTTGAAATTTTGTTCGTTGGTTTAGATTTTGTTGGTTACTACTATTGCCGTGTTCTCTCCAACCAAGGTTAGGGTGGTGACGCCATCCTTGGTTGTTGGTACCCGTTGGAGGATCTGACGGCCTAGGTCTATTATCAATGTAGTTTACCAATTCTGTTTGGTTATCCATTTCTTTCATGCAACTCCAATTTTCATGCGGCCCACCACACCCCTCGCAAGCCATAACTGAGGCTGTTTTTGCCATTTCTAATTTTTTAATTTTTGAAGAAAGGGCCTCAATTTGGGCTTGCAAGGAGGTGCTTTCATCAACCTTATGGGCGCCCGGGGTAATGGATTTGTTGCCTCGAGGAGTGTGCCACTGAAAATTGGTTTGAGCAATTTCCTCAATTTGATTATAAATTTCATTTGGGCGACGATTACCTAAAAGTCCCCCGGAGCTAGAGTCAAGTGTTTGTCTTGTGTGTGTGGCAGCAATCCATTGTAGAAAGTGGAAACTTGTTGCCAGACTGCAAGACCATGATGAAGACACTTTCTCAGTAGCTCCTTGAACCTTTCCCAATTAAGTTTCATATAAGGATTCCCCGTCCTCTTGTTAGTATGTATTAATTTCAGTCATTAATTTAGCCGTTTTAGCAGGAGGGAAATACTTATATAGAAACTTTTGGGCCAGTTCATCCCAGGTGTTTACCGAGCCAACTGGGAGGGTATTAAGCCAAGCCTTAGCTCGGTCTTTTAATGAAAATGGGAACATTCAAAGGCGGATGGCGTCGTTTGATGCTCCATTGATCCGAAACGTATCACATATTTCTAGGAAAATAGTGATATGCAAATGGGGATCTTCGTCCGCAAGCCCATGGAAGGTTGCGGAGTTTTGGAGCATTTGTATCAAATGCGGTCGAAGGTCGAATTGCTGGCCTCGACATTTGGTGCATTGATAGCAGCGCCAAGATTACCCACGGTGGGTCGTAGGTAATCCATGAGGGTACGTTGATCCGCCATTGGAAGTAGGTCCCCCGAAACTTTCCCTTGATTTTTAGCTTTAAGTCTTTTTCGGAGAAAGCGTTCGGGCTCTTCTAGAGGTTCTTTTATGTCTCTACTAGAACTGGAGCTCATACACTACGTAGAAAGTTCAGATGTGGCGCCTGGGTTCCAAGTCCTGTAATAAAAACAGAAAAGAAAGTTGGTCAGAAAGTTCACCACGGCCCCGTGCTCAGGTGAACACGGCCCGTGGTCGGAGATACAATAGTTGTTTTCCGGATCCCTGTTACTGGGGAGCTTGACACGGCCCCGTGCTGCACCGACACGGCCCCGTGCTCAACTCTCTGTAACTCGGAAAATAAAAACTGCCAGTAACAATGCTAAGCACGGCCCCGTGTCCGACTAGGCACGGCCCGTGCTAAGCTCTGCAGAAACTGAAAAATTAAGAAAAATCTTAAAAAAATAGAAAAATAAAAAAATGATTAGACCGTTGATTCCTAACTTTCTTAAAATCCTTGTGTCCCCGGCAACGACGCCAAAAACTTGATGTGCGTGTGGTGTTATAGATTTTTAATGTATATTTTAAGCCCTTTAACACTTTTTAGCCAAGTTTTAAATTTATAAAACACGATATTTACTAACACTAAACACACATATGGGCAAGTGCACCCATCGTGAGCATAGTATAGTGTTGGTAAGATACCGAGGTCGTCCAAGGACACAAGAACTTTTAGTACCGGTTTATCCTCAACGTCTAATCAAATCAAAAGTTTAGAAAAAGGTTTTTAAACAAGAAAAATAAAACTAACTAAAATGCTGAAAAATAAAATAAAATAAAAAGCAGATAAACAAGATATATCACTTGGATCCGACTCGTATTTAGTGTAACCTTTGATTATTTCCGCACTTTTGCACTTTTTAAGAGATTATCTTAGTTATTGTAGTAGGCCCCTCTTCTGAAGGTGACGTTACCCTCAACCCAGTAGTTTGAGTCAGCAAGGATACAATCCTAAAGGGTTGGATTATTGAAAGATAATTAATTAAGTTATTAATGCATATTATGGTAGGCCCCTCTTCTGAAGGTGACGTTACCCTCGGCTAAGTAGTCTGAGTCAGCAAGGATACATTCCTAAGTAGCCGGGTTAAAGTATTAATAGTAGTTTACATATGAGGGGATCAAGGAGTTCAGACCCCCGCCATCCAATACGAGTGGGTATTGAAGGAGGTCCTACTAAAATTGACCTAGGTCCTTGCAGGATCTATACACTGAACAAGGCAAGACTCTTACCAAACCCTTCCCTTAACCCCCGACCAGGTAGCCAACATACCTCCATATAGAGAGTGGAGATATGAATGGTGAAAATCTTTTATTTTATATAGACAGTAAAATAATGCCAAGACACCACGGACAAACGATAAGGAAGACTCACTTTCAACATAAGAAACTATTTATTAAAGTCATTAATACAGAACCAAATAAAAAGTGCGAAAATATTAAAAATAAAAAGTATTACACTAAACACTTGTCTTCACCAAGTGATGTAAGAGACTTAGGCAAACATGACCTTTGATTGTCAAGAACTCTTACGATCAATCTTGGATCCCGAGAATACTCACACACTCTATGATGGATGATGGTGGTGGTGGATGTGGGTTGTGATGGTGGTGGTGGGTGGGTGAAGTGTGAGAGAGGTGGTTTACCAAGGGATGGTTTGCAAGTGAGCCAAGCACCCCTATTTATAGCGTGCATAGAAGCCCGGACACGGCCCCGTGTCCACCCATCTTCTCTTTCTTCATTAAATGCAGTTTGTCTGCATTAGTTGACCACGCCTCCGTGTCCGCTGGGCACGACCCCGTGTGCAGAAGCGTATCTGTACTATCAAGATTTTCCTAGATTCTGCGAATCTTAGAGTTGACCACGGCCCCGTGTCCGTTGGACACGCCCCTGTGGTGGGTGATAGAAGCTTCTACAACTTTGTCTTTTCTGCAGACACTTGGGCACGCCCTCGTGCTCAGTGAGCACAGGGCGTGTTCAGCCATCTGTTCTCTTGTTTTTGCTTTGGAGGATGCTGTCGAGGGGTCGGGCATGCCACTTTTATTCCTTTTCTTGTATTTATGCTGGATTTGGCTGCATTTTTGTTTCTTTTGTTCAATTATGCTCTTTTAACCCAGAAAATACAAAAGGAAGACAAAAGCACACTTTTTCCAACATTAGTACTAAAAAGGGTTAGTTTTATGCCTTAATTGATTTAATTTATATGTTGCATTTTGCACATATCACAAACCTATCAAGCTCAATTTTTAAATGACAAAATCTCTCAATCATTTGTCTCACCGACTCTCCTTTTAGACTATCAAACAAATCAAATTCCTTTTTTAATAAAGCAATTTTATTCTTTTTGATTTGTTTACCACCCTCTGCTTTAACCCGTAAAGCTTTCCAAACAGATTTAGATGAACCGTCATGATCAAGTAATGCAAAAATATCATTTCTAATCGACTGTTGAATTAGAGCAATCATTCATTGTTCATATGAGAAGTTCGTTTTGTCTTCAACGAATAAGCTTTTGAGTGGGATTTCTTCTCCTTTGTCATTGAAAGGTCTATCATATCCAAACTCCATGCAAAACCAGCTTTCATGTGCGTAAGCTTTGGCCCAGTTGATAAAACGTTCTTTCCACCATGTGTAATCTTCAATACTTTAGAGTTTAGGTGGTTTCAAATAAGTTCCATAGAAGTTATCATGTTTGATATTATCATTAATTGCTTTTGTTATAGTTTTAGGTGTAACAGTTGAAGTTTCCAAAGATTCTGATGTGAAAGCTTTGTAGAACGTGTTATAAAATTCTTCAATCATGACGTTTCTAGTTTATCACCTTGAATCACCTGGAAACGATCAAACAAAACGATCAGTTTAAAGACTATCAAGCAGTTGGATTGGATGGATATCAGATCAGGTGAGGTCAACGAAAGTCAACAAGATAACAATGATCGGATGACAACGGATCGGATGGTGATCCGATCGAGTGACTATCCGACGATTGCATTCTAAATCAATTGACTGCTAGGTGTCGGATGGTGATTCAATCGAGTAGTGATCCGACACTTGACAATATGCTTTGGATCGGATGGTGATCTGATCGAGTGACACCAATAATGTATCGGATGGTGATCCTATCGAGTGGTTATCCGACACTTGGACCTGTGACACAAACAACTGAAGTGTTCAGAATCGGATGGCAATCCGTTCGGATTGCCACTCGACACTTGAACCTTAAAACCTGAATAACAATGTGCTGTGGATCAGGTGGTGATCCGATCGAGTCAGGGTCAACAAAGTCAACGTTTACTGACTTGCAACGGATCAAATGGTGATCCGATCGGATTGCAATCCGACACTTGACACTTTGTATTTAACAAATCAATGTGCAAAGGATCGGATGGTCATCCGATCGGATTGCCATCCGATCGGTGAACATCACCAAGAACAGCAACGAACATTTTGAACAAATCGGACAGAAAAAACTTAATTTCTCTCAAAATACTTGGAGTTTTGATTTGAAATTTTGTAGGCTTATAGATCAATGATTTTCGCACATAATAATTAAAAATCAGCCAATTTTAACCGTAAAAGCCATGTTAATTTTGAGATATTCAGACTAACAGAGAAGAAGATAGAAAAATGAAGAAATTCGACAAATCTGTATGAATTCTTGATCTGAATCTGATGAAATCTTGTTCGATTTTGTGTGTGAGATCCGTGCAATCGAGCTCTTGCTCTGATACCACTTGTAGGATCAGTTTTCGACTCCGAAACAATTGTGTGAGACACGTGTGACGTGTAGAATCCGTACATGTGCGTGGATCGAACACGAGAACATACTAAAAACGTGATTCTATTGATAATCTGAAAACGTACAAAGCACCACAAATAACCTTGAGCACTTTCTCTCTCTAGACTCTCTCTGTAACCTTTAAAGCTCCAAGTCTCAAATGTGGCAAAAGTTCTAAACTCTAACCCTAACACTTCTATTTATAGGCCAAGGCTTTAATGAGACTTCTCATTAATTACATAAATGCCACCTTGCCTTTTCCCTAAATATTACTGTATAAAGTCTTGTTTTCTTCTAATTCTGCTACGAAATGGATTGACGGAGGCGATAGACATTACTTCACTAACAGGGGTGATGCTCAGGAATCCGCGTTTCAATAGTTGAAGGTGAAACTTTGTAGTGCACCTATTCTTTCGCTACCAGAAGGCACAGGCGATTTCGTTGTTTATTGTGACGCGTCTATACAAGGACTTGGTTGTGTGTTGATGGAACGGGAGAAAGTTATTACTTGCGCATCACGCCAACTCAAGGTCAACGAAAAGAACTACACTACCTACGATTTGGAGTTGGGAGCAGTAGTGTTCGCACTCAAGATATGGAGACATTACTTGTACGGTACCAAGTGCACCATTTACACCGATCACAAGATTCTCTAACACATCTTTGATCAAAAGGAGTTGAACATGCGGCAGCGCAGGTGGGTCGAACTCTTAATTGATTACGAGTGCGCGATCAAATACCACCTAGGCAAGGCAAACGTCGTAGCCGACGTCCTCAGCTGAAAGGAAACTAAACCTAAACGTGTTCGCGCATTTCAACTTACCATTTATTTGAACCTTCCCGAACAAATTCGCAATGCTTAAGTTGAAGCACTGAAGGAGGAAAATCTTCTAGCTGAATCCATGCGGGGCATGGAGAAGCAACTCGAACTCAAGGATGATGACATTCGCTACTTCATGGAACGTATATGGGTTCCAATCTATGGAAACCTACGAGAACTTGTGATGGACAAGGCACACAAGTCTCGTTACTCGGTACATCCTGGTTCTGATAAAATGTACCATGACCTCAAAACCATATACTGGTGGCCTAGTATGAAAGCTAGCGTTGCCAAGTATGTTAGCAAATGCTTGACCTGTTCTAAGGTCAAAATCGAGTATCAAAAGCCATTAGGGTTGCTCCAACAAACCGAGATACCAACATGGAAATGGGAGAAAATTTCCATGGATTTCGTCACTTGGTTAGCTAGATCTCAGCGGGGGAACGACACTATCTAGGTGATCGTAGATCGACTGACCAAGTCTGCACACTTTATGGCAATCAAGGAAACATACAAGTTTTCTACACTCGCAGACATCTAATTGAAGGAAGTAGTCGCTAGGCACGGGATGCCAACTTCCATCATTTCTGATCGTGACCCACATTTTGCATCTAAATTGTGGCAGGCGATGCACAAATCCTTTGGCTCACATCTAGACAGGAGCACGACTTATTACCTGCAAACGGATGGTCAGTGTGAGCGCACCATCCAAACCTTTGAAGACATGCTGCGGGAGTGTGTTATTGACTTTAGTAATGGCTAGGAAAGACATCTGCCTTTGGTAGAATTTTCCTACAACAATAGTTACCATACCAGCATTAAGGGTGCTCCATTCGAGGCTTTGTACAGACGGAAATGCCGACCATCTCTATGTTGGGCTGAAGTTGGCGACAACCAAATCACTGGCCCCAGAACTTGTTCTCGACAAAACGGAAAAGATTGCCCAAATCAGACAACGGATGGCGGCAGCTCATGACCGTCAGAAAAGCTATGCTAATAAGTGTAGGAAACCTTTAGAGTTCCAAGTTGGGGATCAGGTACTACTCAAAGTCTCACCTTGGAAGGTGTGCTTCGCTTTGGCAAAAGGGGAAAGTTTAATCCGTGTTACGTCGGACCTTTCGAAATCACTGAGAAAATCGGCAAAGTGGCATACAGACTGAGCCTGCCAGAAACACTCAGTGGTGTTCACAACGTTTTTCATGTGTCGAATCTGAAGAAGTGTTTATCAGACAAGACTCTCATTATTTCTTTCAAGGAGCTCATGATTAATGACTAGCTTCGTTTGGTTGAGAAACCAGTTGAGATCATGGATCGTGAAATCAAAACACTCCAGCGTAGCAAGATTCCTATAGTTCGAGTTTGTTGGAACTCAAAGCGTAGACCGGAGTTCAGCATGGGAAAGAGAGGACCAGATGAAAGACAAGTATCCTCACCTCTTTACAACCAAAGCACCGGTTGCATTTAGCACAAACTGAATTTTGGGACGAAATTCGTCCAACGGGGGGATGATGTGACAGCCTGGGGAAAAACTCAATCAAACTTAGCGACACAACTCATACTTACTCAAATTTTGGGACAAAAATTCTTTCAATATGGGGATAATGTGACATCCCGCACTTTCAGGTTAACGCCGTTAACCCTTTTCGGTTGATTTCAATTTATAAACGCACTGGTTTTAACATAAGATCAAACACACGAAGTTAAATTGATTAGCTTTGCAAATAGAGGGGCTTGAGAGCCATTACACAAAGTTATGTTGGTAACACTCTACCCAAGTTTGTAACTTGGAAACTTAAGGGACCCTTTATGCAATTGTTGAAAATTGTTTTTTAAATATATATATATATATATGTATGTATATAATAAACATAAACCCAACCCTAGGCCGCCCCTAAACCTCCATACGTTGACGTCTCCCTCCCTCTCTCTACTCTCTCTCTAGCAAACTCAAGAAGAAGTAAGGAAGAACTCATCTTTTTCGGGTTCTTGATCTTCATCTTTATCTCTTTAGGTAATCTCTTAAACACACACTCATAACTTGTTATCCATGGCTGCATTTCGTTGATTTCTTGGATTCTTGATGCATGATAACATGGATTTTATGTGTTAGGGTTTGCTAGGATTATGTATTTCAATGTGTAGATGATGATACTTGTTAGTTAGTAACTCTATGATCATGTATGGATGCTAGGGTTTTGATTATGTATGATCTTGATAATGAAACTTGATGCTAAATTCGTATATGGAATGTAGCTAGGGTTTTGATTGCTGAAAATAGGGTTTATAGTGTCATAAACATGTTTTAATGGAAAGCTGAATTCAAACATAATCTGATCAGAATTTACAGCCGACTTGTATCGGCTATAACAGGGTCTAAACTTAACAAAAATGTGAAATTTCTAATCCTATGATGTGCTTCCAGGAAATATCTTTCAGACCCAACTGGAATTGCATTTTTTCGACGAAAATTGAATGTTTTATGAATTTTTCCCTATTGAAGGTTTAGGCTGTGTTTTTTCGTCAGAAATTGCAGCCTATTACTAATGTCATAACTCAATGTAGGAATTGTGTTATGATCTGAAATTTTTACTGTACCTACTTCCAGGATTCCAAAAATCTACAACTGGAATTTCGTTAATCGGATAAACGAGGAATTTTAAATGAATTTTTCCGTAAGCTGCAGTCAGAAGTGACGAATCTGATTGCAGCTTAGTAAATGAATTTTTATGAATTATTGCTATAGAGTTAGACCTTGAAATTTTAACACAAGGCCTACCCCTTCGAGAGGTTCATCACATAAAAAAATCATAATTTTTGAAAACTTGTAAATAGGTTTATCGGGTCACCAGAACAACTTATTTTCAGTGATTTTTTTATGTATTAAAGCATGAACGCATAAGAACCAACTTGCTACTTTTAGTATCCATGCTTGTTTGATAGTTTTATGAATAGTGTATGTAATATCGTAGAAAGGTTGGGAACATGGTTATGGAACCATATGATAGACGTGCTTTGTGATTGCTTGTTTGTGTGCTAGTTGCTAGACATGTGCAGGACTTCCGTGCAATGTATAAACAAAGTCTAATATACCATGGTAACTATTATAGGGCATGGTCGGTCACTCTAGATTTCATAAACTTAATTTTGTCTGCCCTAAGGTGAGTTCACACTTTTCTAAAAAGCAGGTAATTCCCAGTGGTTTGGGAATGGGATAAACAACAACCATCCCCCTTAGGTGGGATGCAACCTACGTATTCTCCTTGGGTAGAATACGGGCAACCTCGTCCCCTTGTGAGGGACAGGAACCGTTAATTTACTACTTATTTAACATGTCTTAAATGGACTAGACAGAACTCTATCTAAAAGTCCCTACACATTTTATACCGATTAATCGCTGGGCCAATGGCGAACGGGTTATTAGTTAAATAGCCTATTAGGTTTGACAAGTCTCATACCGTGCCGCAGAGGACGAGCGTGGACTAATATACTTGGGCACTTAGTCAATGACGATAGACATTGACTCGGGGCACTAAACATAACTATAGTCAGTAGTCGGTGTGGTACGAGTCTAGTAGTTTAAAACAATGGGGTAGCTCCCCATGACATGTTTTCTAAAGAATAGAGTAATTTAACAAAAGTTATGTTTTTGAAACAACACTAAACAACCGTGAACTCTCCAACATTTTTGTTGATACGTTACTACATGCTTTGCAGGACATTAGGTACTATGCTGGAGCTTGCGCGGAGGAATGGTCGTTGTGGCGGGGAACCATCTATTGGATTCCTATTAAACTTTATAAAATTAAACTAATTATTGGGTTTTTAACTTTATCCTTCCGCTAACACTTGAACACGGTTTTGATTATTTTTTTTTCGTAACACTAATCGTATTGATTGTAGTGGTTTTTACTTTACTTTATTTGCTGTTCATTATGATTGGTGGCATGATCCTGGTCAGTCACACGACTCGCGATAATACTCCGCATGTGGATTTTGAGGGTGTGACAAATAAGCTGGATGTGGATGTTTCTGTTGAAAGCCTCAACACCGTTTTACAACTTCGCGACTGTGTTAGTCAGGAAGAACCCTTCTTCGTGACTTTGTTTTTTGTTGGTTTGGGTCACGAAGAATCACGTACTTCGTATGCCTGAACATGTTTTGTGGCCCAGTAACATTCTTCATAGTGACTGGGTATGGGCTTATAAATAGACAGCTTCACTTTAGAGTGTAGGATCGTGTTTTGACCCGAACGAGTCTATCAGAGGAGTTTTGATCAGATACAGGTGCGGAAAACAAGTACCTGACGTAGAAATAGCTAGATCTTCACTTAAATCACTTTGTTGATTGATATAACAACGTTTACATTCAATTCTCACACCGGCAGCACCTCGGTATGGAAATCAGAAGGTTACAAATGAGATCCGCTTATGAGGTATATATAGTACATGTAGGTTCGCATATACGGACATGTCCGTATAAGCGGACCTGACAAATAAGCGGACCTACTATGTCCGTATAAGCGGACCTGACACATAAGCGGACCTACTATGTCCGTATAAGCGGACCTGACACATAAGCGGACCTACTATGTCCGTATAAGCGGACCTACTCTCTAAAACACATATACTCTCCAGTTTTCTTGTAAAACATGCCCTGATCTAACAATCTAAAACTAAGACTCGATACAAGACGAAGTCGACAGATGTAGTGCACCAACAGACTCCCCCTCAGATGTTGATGAATCGACTATCGAGTCACGACAATGCTGTATCTTCACATCTCCAGTCTTGATCAGTCTCTGGGCTTTTCTCTCAATCTTTTCTTGCAGGTCTTCAGACTCCCCCTTGCGATATGCTGGCATTTCTTCAGTTCATCAGCATCATCAGCTTTAGGATCGCTGTCTGACTTATAACAGATTCAAGCAACACAACCTGGATCACCTGCAATTGGATCACCTGCAAATTCTCTACCCAAAACATAAGTTTCACTCACATACATATTTCAAACATAAACACATGTACTACCTCAGACTCACTTCTCAAAAACAAAATGATTTTCCAATCTGATGAACCACTTTAAGGTTAGATTATGAAAACATTTAATTCCAAACATACACTCCCCCTCAAATATTGCTCATCATGTTTAGCACTCGGAATTTTTTGAAAATCTGCTTTTCAATATCAGTTGTCGAAAATCTTTTTGATTTTTTTTTAAAAAATTTATGCTAAAACACACCAAAAATCTTTTTTTATTTTTCTGAAAGAAAGAAATGCAATGCAGAAAAAATATATTTACAGACAATATTTTTATGAGTTTGTGTAAGAGGATCATATCAGTTTTTTGAGACAAGTCACCAACACCGTTAAGCTTCATTTCATTTTAAGTTCTAAACAATTCACCTAGATTGTCAGTATATTTGTCCACTTAAATTTTCACACAAAGTTCAACTATTTCGAGATACGATATTAATGTCTTAGGAACTTAAACTTAATCACGTGTCCCACCTCAGAATATACTCCCATATCCAGATCCCAATATTCAGTCTTACAGGTAATTATGACACAAATGATATCTGTACATAAATTAGGTAATGCGAGGGCTGAGGGATCTCAGGTCGATACTTCCGTATGCGCAGAGAGATGTCAGCTTCGACTTTATGGTATGTCCCCTTTAGAGGATCTTTTAGCTACAACAGCAGCGACTATCAATTTTATTGTTTCATCAGCATGCTGAGGGTTTATGCTATGTTTCAAGCATTTGTGAAAAGCATTATCCAAGGACTAGGTCAGAACTACCGTTCAGCAGAAGTCCCGGAATAATACCCCAGACATCATTGAGTATAAAGACCTAGTATATCAGAATACGAGACCTTTCAAACGAGATTTCGGGGGTTACCCATATATCCGAGAGATGTTTTCCCCACGATATAAGCAAGTTTGAAATTTAGGTTTATATCTCGTCACAATCTACTGAATGTGCAAAAACCTACTGACATATCCACAGTGAGATTGTTTATCACAATTTAACTATCCAATTCTTTAGCATGTTCTGATAGTCCACTGATGTACTATCATTTCCTCTATTCACAACGAAACTCATTTTTGAATTTTATCATGTTTTTGGCTTTTTCAAATTTTCAAATGTTTTTGGATTTTCTGAAATTTTCTACTCCCCCTAAAATGCAAACACATTTTAGGAAATTTGAAAACAATCTATACAGAAAAATGACAACCGATATCGAATTGCGTCAATTCGCCATTCATTTGGCATAAACAATCAGAACTCCAACAACAACAACAACAACCATACCCAGTATAAATCCCACATATAGCGAAGCTATTGATAGGGTCTGGAGAGGGTAGGATGTAGGCACGCCTTACCTCTATCCCAGGGGATAGAGAGGCTGCTTCCAGTGAGACCCCCGGCTCCAAAAACCATAACCAAGACATAAGCTTCTAAAAAACATATATAAGCATGCCACTACTACAAAAGATAGAAATAAAAATAATAATAAACGAATAAATAAGTAAGTGCTTGTTAGTAAAACTACGACACCGAGAAAAGGTGAAAACCTATATATATATATATATATATAAAACTATATCACACCTCATAGAAATTGAAAAAATAAACTCATAAGATAGGAGCCCAAGCTAAAAAACCAGGCCAAACTCCTAAAAATCTTTAACCTTAATCCTACGTCTCCACGAAGACCTGTCCTCGACCATGTCCTCAAAGAGGTGCAAATCTAGCAAATCTTGTCTAATCCGCTCATCCCACGTCATTTTCGGTCTGCCTCTACTCCTCCTTCCATCTACCGCGAGTGTTTCAACTATTCTAACCGGGTCTATCGTCTGCCTCCTCCTGACATGCCCAAACCATCTCAGTCTCCCCTCCCTTATCTTGTCTGAAATACTAGCAACTCCTAATCTTTCCCTAAAAACCTCATTTCTTATCTTGTCCAACCTAGTGTGCCCACACATCCATCTTAGCATCCTCATCTCTGCTACCTCTAGCTTTCACGCATGAATTTTCTTGATGGCCCAACAATCTGTTCCGTATAACATAGAGGGTCTAATTGCAACCCTATAAAATTTCCCTTTTAATTTAACAGGGAACCTCTTGTCGCACAACACCCCTGTGGCTGCTCTCCACCTACACCATCCAGCCTGGATACGGTGAGCTACGTCACTGTCAATCTCTCCATTGCTCTGAACAAACAATCCTAGATACTTGAACTTAGTTGCCTGTGGAACCACCTGGCCCTCAATGGTGATCTGGGTGTCGTGCTCATCGCCTGCTCCACTAAAATCACAGTAAAGGTATTCAGTCTTAGAGCGACTTATCCTCAAACCTTTGCATTCTAAGGCTACCCGCCATTCTTCTAACCTCGCATTCAGGCTCTGTTTACTTTCTTCAATCAACACAATATCATCTGCAAAAAGCAAGCACCATGGAACTGACTCCTGAATCGACTTTGACAACTCATCTAGGACAATCGCAAATAGAAAAGGGCTCAACGCTGACCCTTGGTGGAGTCCTACTTCCACAGGAAAGAAATCAGTATCCCCTACCGGAGCACGAACACTAGTGTTAGTCTTGACATACATATCCTTAATTAAGTCTATATACTTACTAGGTACCCCTCTATCCTCTAAACTGTCCCATATCAATCTACGTGGCACACTGTCATACACCTTTTCTAAATCAATGAACACCATATGTAGATCACGATTTTTCTCTCTATATTTTTCCATCAATCTCCTTAAAATGTGTATCGCTTCTATAGTTGACCGCCCTGGCATGAAACCAAATTGGTTTACCGTAACCTGGGTTTCTCTTCTAAGTCTAGTCTCAATCATCCTCTCCCATAACTTCATAGTATGGCTTAACAACTTAATCCCTCTATAACTACCACAACATTGGGCGTCTCCTTTGTTCTTATATAAAGGCACTACAATACTACTCCTCCACTGGTCTGGCATTCTTCTAGATCTGAAAATGAGATTGAACAAATTAGTTAGCCATTGAACTCCAGCATGTCCCAAGCACTTCCACACCTCAATTGGTATGTTTTCCGGACCCACTGCCTTAGCCCTTCCCATCTTCCTAAGTGCTGCCATCACCTCTCCCTGTGTGATACGCCTACAATAGCAGTTATTTCGTTGTTGTCTCTGTGTGATTTCAAAACACAAAACTATTTTCTCATTATGATTTCAAAACACTTAAGTTTGTTTTAACCAAAATGATTTTTCCAGAAAATAAGTTTTGTTGGTTTTACCACTTGTAAAGTTAGGGGTATGGTTCATCATTTTGTCCATTCAATCTCTTGTATCAGGATTACATCAAGTTCAAACTAATGACCTTGAGTAATCACTTTGTCAAATCCAAACTCTTACCACTTGTAAAAATATCCAAATCATTCAAGTCTATGTAGGAATAAAACATCTACACAAACCATTTTTACCAATCAAAATGCCGATTCCTGCTTCGCACTTACCCACCTGGAAGCTCCGGCAATTCACAATCTGTAAAATTTAACAATTTCAAGCATTTTCAAAACAACTTTATTAAACATGAAAGATGCCGATTCCTGATCCACGATTACAAACTTGGGATCTCTGGCAAGTCAGGTTTTTCAAGCAAAGAAAATGTCCACCCAAGCCTGACCAGCCTTGGGTGTTTTCAATTCAGAAGCAGTTGGAGTGTAAGTTGCTTTCTTTTTAGCATAAAACTCCTTAACCCCTTTAACCTTCCCATCGACCATCTTTCCGAAAATCTTCTTAATTTTTCCATTAAACGCTTTCTCAACATCAAAGTTATCCTTTTTAGAATAACCCTGATTTGAGATTTCAGACTTTCCAGTTTTCCTTTTAAAATTCTCAGTCCTCAATGGTGGAAAATTCTCATCATCCATTGAAGGAACTGAGTTTTCATCACTCTCATCAAACTGTGGCTCCTCTGATTTTGTGGAATTAGATTCATCACCCGATTTTACTTCTGATTTCTTAACAACCCATTTTTGGTTGTCAAGTTTCACACTTCGCCTGTAAAATATCTTCGAACATTCACCAACTTCAAATATTGAATTTTTGAAAACTTTAAATTTTTCAGTTGGTGGTTCGGTTTTATCAACAACAACTTCTTTCAGTTTTCCAGAAACTCCCTGTTTTATGTTTGTCGCTTTCGGACAGTTCCATGCAATGTGACCAGTTTCATTGCATCGGAAACAGGTTCTTGTTTCTTTCCTTTGATAAGCTCCATTCTTCATCTTTTCAGCAAGAAACTCCTGGTTTGACTGTTTCCAGAATGAGCTCTTTGCTTCTTCTTCATGGCTAGTTCCTGCAATATATGTCATTTTTGATTTATAATCTAGAACATATTTTTCATTTTTATAATTTTCAGGTGGAATAAAACCAAGTCCTTTCTTTTTGTAGCTACGATTGTGGTTTGGTTTCTTTTGAAAACCAGAACCAGAATTGTAACCCTTTTTCTTGTTCAAACGTTGTTGTACTCTTGAGGTGTAAGGTTTAGGTTTTACATTAAGATTTTCATCTTTTATTTCAGAAATATTAATTTCTGTTAGTTTGAAAACCTTTTTTTATCAAATCAGTTTTGACACCTCTTATTGGAAACTCTTTATCAAAATATAATTTGTCAGAATCATTCAAAGTATACACAACTTCAAATGTTTCATCATTCAAATTAGATTTTGACAACAAAAACTCTTTACTGAAACCCGTTTTCCTGACGACTTTGAACTCTTGACAGACGGACTCGAACTTCCGACAGACTGACGCGAACTTTTGGATTCTGATTTTGACTCTGATTCCTCATCCTTATCCAACACCTGATCAACCACTCTTTTTATCAATTCGGACTCATGATCTGTGTCGGATGCTGTGAACGTGACATCAATATTGTCTGGTAAAACATCAGTTATCTTGGATGCTAACTTAATATTGACCGCCTGTTTTAGTTCTTCTTCATTAGGTTTTCTAGGCGAGTACCCTTCCCAAATCGGAGGCGGACACTTATTAAAACAGCCATCCTGTTTCTTACCAATATCTTTTTTCTTCTTTGGCTTTGTTTCTTCACCTTTAAACGCTTCAAATCCTTCAACTGTTGGATAAATTCTATCAATTATGTAGTCACAACCTTTGTAACTTTGCAGCAATCTTCTGATTCTTTCATTTTCAGTTGCTTCACTATCCAACTCTTTCTTCCACTTTGCACATTCTTCTATGTACAAGTTGATCTCTTTCTGCTTTGTCATCATGGTAGCATTCAACATCTTCAAAGCTTTCTCTCTTTCAGAGTTAGTCTTTTCCAGACTATTCACAGTTCTGTTCAATACATCATATGACTGTTTCAAATTTTTTACATCAAACAACAACTTTTCTTTCAACTTTTCTAACTCACTAAACCTCTCATCTTTCTCTATACATTGTTTACAAGACTCTAAACATGTAAGACAAGGTTTTGTGACTTCAACGATCTTCTCGACTTCAACTATATTTTCAACTTCCACAATATTTTCAATCACTTTGACTTCTTTTAAATCTTTTGCAGCTTTCCTTTCTTTCAGTTTCTTCAATTTTTCTGCAAAATAAAATTCAAAACTGTCAGAAGATAAATGAGATTTTCCAATGTTTATTTGTTCAACTTCTTCATCATCATCACTGCTTTCAGAAGAAACAAATTTTCCATCTTGACTCTCCTCATTATCAGACATCACATCCATCCACTCCTTCAGCAACTCTGGCTTTTGCACAATCTGAGCAATAAAAGCTTTAACATTTGGATCAGCAGGAATGTACTTGTCCCAGCTAAACCCTTCAGCCACTTTCTCGTCATCTTGATCCATAATTCCATAGTAAGCTTTTTTGTTTGCATCCTCGATCATTCTTCCATGTGCCGTTTGAGGTTCCTTTTGTTGATGCGGTTGGTGAGTAATTTGCTGATAAATGGTCTTCCGATAATAATCATCTTTCCCAGCAGACTCCTTTGTTCCTCTCGGTTCCTGATTCTTGCACTCCCTTTTAAAGTGGCCTTTCTCCCTGCAACGAAAACAAACAACTTTAGATTTATCAAATCCAAGATTAGAAAGATTTGCATCCAAGAAATCAGTTCTTCCTGTAACCAATCTAAATTTTTCTGCTCTCCTCAAAACGCTCGCCAATGCCCATTTAATATCCATTAGTTCCAGCTCCTCTGCATCAATTTGGTCATAATCTTCCTTTGTGAGCATCGGATTGCCAATTTTTCCGGCGATCAACCCTTCATAAGATTCTAATGCAGTGACCAATAATCCCATATGATGCTTTACAACTTCTTCAGAATAATTTTGACCGTTTTGAAGATGTAGAGCTACATTGCACTGAATCGAATGCCATTTCCAGCAGATGCACTTTGAACACTTGGAGGATTCACCGTTGAGAACCCACTAGTGTTGACTGATCCTTGACTGCTAGGTGTAGACTGATTTCCAGCACTAAATGCAGTTTGTATCTTTGGACTGACTTCTGCAGTTTGAACATTTCCTTTATAGTACAATTTAATATCTTGTTGATGAGTAGATCTGTTCATTCTAGCAATTTTCTGCTGCTCCAGATCCTGTGCCTCCAACTTCTCTATAAACAGTGCAATCGATAACTTTTTAAACTGTCCGGAATTCTTTAATATCATCAGATATGTACCCCATTTCTTTTGCGGTAACGCATCAGCAAGCTTTTCAACCCATTCTGCTGGAGTTTTTGTAATCTTCAACTGTGACATGGAGCGTACAAGATGACAGTATCTTTCAATAAGAGTCTTTGTTGTTTCACCAGGCATACATGCAAATAGTTCAAACTCCTTTTTCAACAAAGCTGCTTTACTTTGTAACATTTCAGTGCTTCCCTCAAACTTCTTTTGAAGAACTTTCCAGATAGAATAATAATTTTCATCATGTTGAAGCAACACAAATATATCTTCTTTTACAGCTTGTTGTAACAAATTGATCATCATCTTTTCTCCTTTGTAACTCTCTCTTTCTTGCTCTGTGAACTCTGAAATTATTTTATCGACTCCCGTTGAATTCTTTGGCCTCTTATATTCAGTTTCGATGCTTGACTGCTAGGTGTAGACTGATTTCCAGCACTAAATGAAGTTTGTATCTTTGGACTGACTTCTGCAGTTTGAACATTTCCTTTATAGTACAATTTAATATCTTGTTGATGAGTAGAACTGTTCATTCTAGCAATTTTCTGCTGCTCCAGATCCTGTGCCTCCAACTTCTCTATAAACTGTGCAATCGATAACTTTTTAAACTGTCCGGAATTCTTTAATATCATCAGATATGTACCCCATTCCTTTTGCGGTAACGCATCAGCAAGCTTTTCAACCCATTCTGCTGGAGTTTTTGTAATCTTCAACTGTGACATGGAGCGTACAAGATGACAGTATCTTTCAATAAGAGTCTTTGTTGTTTCACCAGGCATACATGCAAATAGTTCAAACTCCTTTTTCAACAAAGCTGCTTTACTTTGTAACATTTCAGTGCTTCCCTCAAACTTCTTTTGAAGAGCTTCCCAGATAGAATAAGAATTTTCATCATGTTGAAGCAACACAAATATATCTTCTTTTACAGCTTGTTGTAACAAATTGATCATCATCTTTTCTCCTTTGTAACTCTCTCTTTCTTGCTCTGTGAACTCTGAAATTATTTTATCGACTCCCGTTGAATTCTTTGGCCTCTCATATTCAGTTTCGATGCTCTCCCAAGCTTTTAGATGATTCGCCTGAACCCAATTCTCAAACCGTTTCTTCCACCCGTGATAATCCTAAATTCCCATAAGTTTCGGGGGTTTTTGCATTGTTCCGGTTTCATTCTCCATTGTCATGTTCTTAGCAATGTCGGAAGGATTAGCCGGGGTTGTAGCAAATGCGTTGTAAAACTCGGAATCCATGTTTTCGTAGCAACTTGAATCTCTTGACAAGTACCTGACAATTAACAAAAACAAACAACACACAATCAGTTTAAAGACTTATCAATTAACTGAAACAAACTGGTACTCGAACTGGTGAATTTTGAGCGGACTGAAGATTGATGAACTGTGCGGACTGAATGACCAACTGTACGAACAGAATGACCTGACCCTTTTTAAACCTTTGAACTCCAAACCGTACGAACTGAACTTTATCACACGATTTGACCACACAAAACGACTTGACTGTTCAAACGTACTGATCGAAACGTGCAAACGGACAAACACTCCAAACCTTGTGACCTGACAACTTGCGAACTGACTGTTTAAGCCACACAATCTGACAACTTGAAAAGATATCACCAAACTTGACTTTAGTGATATGGAATTTGAATTATAATTGATCCGTTAATCGATTATGAAACTTGGGCTTGGGATGACAACAATAAAACCATTGAACCGAGAAACTTTATTGTGATTGGGCCTAGTATTGTACCTCAAATTTTCATTGGACCTCAAATAGAATCTTATCGGTTATACAATCAATACATCACATGGACTTTTAATATGCACAACATACAGCCGACAATTTTAAGTGCATATAAAATCTGATTTGTCCAAACAATCCACTAAGCCGAAAATTTTATGTGATAATTTCTCATTGGGCCGCTACTCTTATATTCACGTGATGTCTTGGGCTTTTTATTCTAACAATCTTTTAATTGTGTCTTTTGTCAAAGCACATGGGTCGATGTTATTATAAGCGAATCTAATGAGCAGACTTAATTGTCAGAAGAGCGGATCTCTATTGACCAAATAAGCGAACCAACTGATATTGGTCAAATGAGCGGACCTATGTGTTTTGTCACTAAAAGCGGATCTATCAAATTAAGTGACACTGAAGCGGATCTGAATGTTCTTATAAGCGGACTTGATGATTTGTCAAATAAGCGAACCAGATTGTTCTTTGAAGCGGACCAGATTATTCTTAGAAGCGGACCTACATGCAATTTGGAGCGGACCTGATGCACTTTGGAGCGGACGTATCAAATAAATGTCCTAAAAAGCGAACCTGAACTGTTCTTGAAGCGGACCTATTGAGCGAACCTAAGTGAAACCGTAAAAGCGGACCTAATTCGGAACAAGTTTTGACCCATTTTTAATATGAATTTTAACACCAAACTTTCCAGGGTTTGTCTATATACTGTTACACACAATTTGTGAGATTTTGAGCCGATTTTGACCGTTGGAACTTTCTGAACTGATGAAAGAAGGTGTAGAATAAAGAATAATAGATGAAATCCAGCAAATCTCTATAGAACTCCTCCTCCTGAAGCTCTGATACCACTTGTAGGATCGTGTTTTGACCCGAACGAGTCTATCAGAGGAGTTTTGATCAGATACAGGTGCGGAAAACAAGTACCTGACGTAGAAATAGCTAGATCTTCACTTAAATCACTTTGTTGATTGATATAACAGCGTTTACATTCAATTCTCACACCGGCAGCACCTCGGTATGGAAATCAGAAGGTTACAAATGAGATCCGCTTATGAGGTATATATAGTACATGTAGGTTCGCATATACGGACATGTCCGTATAAGCGGACCTGGCAAATAAGCGGACCTACTATGTCCGTATAAGCGGACCTGACACATAAGCGGACCTACTATGTCCGTATAAGCGGACCTGACACATAAGCGGACCTACTATGTCCGTATAAGCGGACCTACTCTCTAAAACGCATATACTCTCCAGTTTTCTTGTAAAACATGCCCTGATCTAACAATCTAAAACTAAGACTCGATACAAGACGAAGTCGACAGATGTAGTGCACCAACACAGAGTTTCAGCAAGAGAACTTTCAGAGTCTGTATGAATAGTGTGTGTATGTGTTTGTACTAGTTCTCTTCAGATTAATCAAGATATTGAATCTTTGGTTACTTTGTGTTTGTTCTTCTTTGCTTTGGTTTGCATACTTACGTGGATTCGACACTCGTTAGTGGGTTATAAAACAAGGAAGTAGATTTAATCTTGATCCTCCAAGTGGACCTACAATTGTTTAATTTTATTGTTAAAAATAATTATTATTTAATAGAAGTTAATAGAAAAGAGAGGCGGAGAAATTCTCTTTTGGCTTCACCAAAAGTTGTCGATCATCCCTAATTATATTGTTTTATATTAATTAATTAATAATAGATAGATTGTAACTTTAATATTATACTCTATCGTATTCTTTCTCTAAAAGCTAAAATAGAAAATTAATTAATAATAGATAGATTGTAACTTTAATATTATATGCTGTATTATATTCTTTCCCTAAAAGCTATGATTTAGAAATTATAGTTTTTTTAATGGAAACGCTTGCTCCTACTCAATTATACTAATAATAATTCTACAGTATTTACCCTTGCCCAAGATTAAACCTGGGATCTCACCTCTAAGAGGTATATGTCTCTATCAAGTGAGTTAGCCTCACATTATAATTTTAATACTATAATTATAATCTGTATCATATTCTTTCTCTAAAAGCTAAAATAGAAATTATAGTTGTTTTTTGGGTAAATTACACTTTTCGTCCTTTATGTTTGCATCAGATTGTAGTAGATACCCTTTAACTTCATTAATTACAGTCACAGTCCTTTATTTGGAAAACTCATTACACCCTACGTCCTTTAGCACTAACATGATTAAAATTTTCGGTTAAGTTAGACATGTGCCTTGCACATGAGGGTGAGTTGGTAATTTTACTTAATTTATTTACAAACTGTCGTCTCTCTCTTTCAACTCTTTCTCTCTCTCTCTAAGTTCAATCTCTCTCTAGCTTTTCTCCACCACATCATCCGCCCACAACCACCTTCTCCCCCTTTGCTTCCATCACTCATGCACCGACTCGATTTCAACTCCTTCATCTTCAATCGTAAGTCTTCTTTTCACATTCTCAACCAATTCCTTCAGATTCACACTAATTCCCCAATTTCCGATCCTCAATTTTACAAATTCAAGATCGCCCTAGCTTTCTTCCTATATCTGTTTACTTCACTCGAAATTCATCCAGTTTTTATGTCAATTTCACATTTATAGCCATTGATTCTACATTTACATCGAGTTTTACTGCAACAGTCCTTGAATTATGAGCCCTAGATGTTAATTTTATTTACCAGTTGCTTGAGATTTTATTAGGAAACTAAAATTAGTTTGTTACAGTGGTGTTAAGTTGGAGAAACTTAACAAAGCAAAGAAGAACCCTCTTAACAGTGGTGGTGGTAACAGATCTGCTGGTGGTGGAGAAATTGAACAAAGCAAAGGAGAACCCCTTAACAGCGACATCACCATGCCATACCAAATGAGTTGCAGGTTTTGAGAGTATGAAATATGGAAGAAGAAATTGGGTGTGTTGTTGGTAGTGATTTTAGGGTTTGGTTTGGTAAAAATGGGTTTTGTATTAGAGATTAGATCCAGATGATGTTCATAAGATTTGGGTTCAGATTTAGGGAGTGAGAGATTGAGGGGTTTTTTATTTTCAATTTGATTTGTTTTATTTATAAATTTATTTTAGATAAATGAGTAAAATTACAAAAGTACCTTCATGTGCTTTGCACTTGACATATTTAACTGGAAATTTTAACAAGGTTATGGGCAAAGGACGTAAGGTGTAATGGTTTTTTTTTTCTAAAAAAAGGACTATGACTGTAATTATTGAAGTTAAAGGCTATCCATTGCAATCTGATACAAACATAAAGGACAAAAAGTGTAATTTACCCTTGTTTTTTATTGGAATAGGAAATTGTATTTCTGAATGAATATAATTACAATAATTGAGAGAATATATAGACTATTACAATTGTAGATATAGAAACGTAAATCATAATTATTGCCATATAATTAGCCTTAATCTCTGCCTATAATCTTGGTTTAATATCCCCCAGCAAGTTGAGGGCGGGGAACGACCTGCAACTTGGACCGTAAAGATTGAAAACGTTGTGAAGATAACAGCTTAGTAAACACATCGTCAATCTGATCACTTGTGGAGATAAACTTGACATGTAGTTTACCCTGAGCCACCTGTTCACGAACAAAGTGGTAGTCAACTACAACATGTTTAGTACGCGCGTGAAACACCGGGTTGGCAGAGAGATAGGTAGCTCCCAAATTGTCACACCAAAGAGTGGGTGACATGTGTGTAGTAACACCGAGTTCCTTAAGAAGAGCCTTTAACCAAATTAATTATGCGACAGTGTCAGCAAGAGCTTTGTATTCTGACTCGGTAGAGGAACAGGACACAGTTCACTATTTCCGTGCTGTCCAAGAGATAAGTTTCGATCCAAGATAAACAGCAAAATCCCCCCGTGGATCGACGATCAACAGGACGGCCAACCCAATCAGATTCTGAGTATGCCTGTATTGAGAAGGACATGGAATTGTTCCAGTCAGCATTAGTGAACGCATGAAGAAGAGAACCCGAGTTATGATGTATGCGTATACCCAAGTCAATAGTGCCCTTTACGTACCGTAAAATACGCTTAACTGTTGTCCAATGATTTTCTTTAGGGGCATGCATGAACTGGCAAACCTTGTTGACCGAAAAGGCGATGTCTGGGCGAGATAAAGTAGCATACTGTAATGCACCAATAATCCGACGATATTTGGTTGGATCTGAGAACAAGGGACTATCATCGGGCATTAGAATCTGAGAGGTGCTCATTTGTGAGCTAACAGGCTTGCAGTCAGACAAGCCGGACCTGTGTAGAATGTCACATATATATCTTTGTTGAGACAAGATAAGATCAAGACCATTTCGAACGACCTCAATACCCAAGAAATAATGGAGGGAGCCTAGATCCTTGATAGCAAGCATGGAGCTGAGACTCTGAATAACGTGACTTACAGCCAGGTCATTGTTACCGGTAATAATAATGTCATCAACATAAATGAGAGCATATATAAGAGTACCATGAGAGTTAAGTATGAACAAAGAAGGATCCGTCTTTGAATCATGAAAACCAAGGTGTTGTAGTGCAGTGGACAACCTAGTAAACCAGGCCTTGGGCACTTGCTTCAGTCCGTATAGAGACTTATGAAGAAGGCAAACATGATTTGGTTTGCTAGGATCGACGAAAGCCGGTGGTTGTTTCATATAAACAGTCTCCTGTAAGTCACCATGAAGGAAAGCATTTTGTACATCCAACTATCTCAGGGACCACTTATGAGTAACTGCAAGAGATAATACAACTTTGATGATAGTAGATTCACAACAGGACTAAATGTCTCGTGATAGTCAATACCAGGTTGTTGATGAAACCCTTTGGCTACAAGGCGAGCTTTGTAGCGAGTAACTTTTCCCTGTGCATCTGTTTTTAACTTGTACACCCACTTACAATCAACCAGATTAGTATTTTTAGCATATATGACTAAGGATCATGTTCCATTCTTATGAAGTGCATGAAACTCTTCGGCCATGGCATGACACCACTTCGGGGATTTGTTAGCGACGACAAAGGAGGCGGGTTCAGGTGGTTGATTAGATGAGGTGTTGGTAAAGTAAGCAGAAGGGTTATAATAATTTGGTCGTTTTGGATTGGGGCGTAAGTTGGCAGGGCGAGGTCGGACAGGAGGATTGGTTTGATGCTGTTGGGCCGTGGGTATGGTGTTGGGCTGGGTGATGTTTGTAGGTTCTGTGGTGAAGCTGGAATGGCCTGGGTTACTTGAGTTTGGGCTGGTAAGAGCTGGATGGTGCCCGGTATAGGCTGGTTGATGTACGGTTGGGTTGGTATGGGCTGGGTATTGTACGGTTGGGCTGGTAGCTAAAGGTGGGATGTGGGAAGGTGGGTTTGTAGCTTGTCCAGAAGCTGTGGAATTGGTAGGTGAAACAGGCGGAGATAAGTCTGGAAAAATTGATGTGTAAGATGGTTGAGGATGTACGAGAGGTGGAGGTGTGCGAAAAGGCAGGACATGTTCATTGAACCGAACATGACGTGCTATATAGACACGTTCGGCTTCTGGGTCAAAGCACCGGTAGCCATGATGGTCAGGGCTATAGCCGAGAAAGACACAAGGAGCGGAAGTCAATTTTGTAACGATTGTATGGACGAAGATACGGGAAACATTGACATCCAAAAACCCGAAGGAAGGAGTAGTCAGGTTTTTGGTTAAAAATATGTTGGTAAGGGGATTTGTTGGAGGAGACCCAGGATGGTAAGCGGTTAATGAGGTAGGTGGCGGTGTCAAAAGCAAAAGCGCCAAAAACGTTGTGGAACATTAGAGTGGGCAAGAAGGGCAAGACTAGTTTCCAAAACATGCCGATTTCGGCATTTAACAATACCATTTTGCTCACTGGTGTGAGGACATGAACGGCGATGAATAATACCAAGAGAAGTGAAGAATTGTGTTAGGTTTCGAAATTCGCCTCCCCAGTCAGTTTTAACACTTTTTAGTTTTGTGTTAAATTGTCTTTCAGCCATTGATACAAAATTCTTGAAAGTGGTGTAGACATCAGATTTAAGTTTTAATGGGTAAAACCACATGTAACGAGAATGATGATCAACACATAATAGGAAAAAACGATAGCCATCAATAGATAATGCGGGTAAAGGACCCAAACATCAGAATAAACTAAATCCAAAACATTGTTACTATGAAAACTAGAGAGTTTTAAAGACAGTTTAGATGACTTTCCCATTTGACAGGAAGTACAAAGACAAGATGACAACTTAGTTGAAACAGGTAAAGAACAATTAGAAATAAGAGACTGTAAAACACGACGATGTGGGTGCCCAAGATGATGATGCCAGATGGTGGAGGACTCTTTGGTAGCAGTGAAAGAAACTTTAGGGATAGATTTGAGTTGGGGAAGACGAATGGTGTAGAGACCCTGTTCACTTGGACCCGTAAGGAGGGTAGTGCGTGTAGACTCGTCCTTCACAACAAAAAAAGGAAGAGTGAAATTCAAAGAAAACGTAATTATCAGAACAAAACTTTTGTACAGAAAGTTGATTTTGTTTGAGTTCGGGAACATGAAGAATATTGGAAAGATTAAATGTTTTGTGTGGTGTAAAAATTTTAGAACAACCAATATGGAAAATAGGAAGGGGTGTACCATCTCCAACATGGAGAGAGTCATTACCTTGATATGCCTCAGAGTTGTCAAGACTAGATAAGTCCGGAGAAGCATGGTTGTTTGCACCAGTGTCAGGTTTCCAAGTGGCTTCATATAGTGATCCAATTTCCGAAAAGTTTGCATAATTTGCCTGAGAGGGCTGCCTAGATGAACTTGGTTGATTGGGACATTGAGAAGGCATATGACCAATACCACACCTGTTGCAATGTCCAAAAACTGTATTCTGAGTGGAAGCCCTAGAAAATTGACGATTTGTATTGGTTGTGTTACGGCCCCTGTAATTGTTTGAGTTTCCACGTGAGCCCCCACGAGAGTTTCATCGCATGTTACCACGGTTATTAAAAGTCCGAGGAGCATAGTAGGCCTGGGGTTGTGGATTGCTCGGTTGGTTTGGCAGATTGGGGTTTGGTAGCGGGTTTTGTTGATACTCGAGTTGGGTTGCTAGGAGTTGTAAGCTTTGTAGTTGGGAATGATGGTGGCCACGGAAGTGGTAGGGTTCCCGGTGGTAGTATTGTAGGCTTGCGGGACAATGGAGGGCGGGGTTTCACAGTTTTTGTTGATCATATAATCATGATCACTTAGCAGTCCATGTAGTTCTTGAAACTGCACCGGTGGAGAACGAGCAAGAAGATTACCTTTTAATCCATTGTACTCTTCACGAAGACCTGATATTGCGAGCATAACCAAATCTTTATCCTTCATTGGTTCATCGATGTTTGCAAGGGCAGTGGCATACTCCTGAGCACGACTCAGATAGTCAGCCGGTTTCTCGTCTCCTTTCATGGTTAACTTGAGAAGCTGAGTTTTAAGGTGTATTCATCAGAGGCTGTTTGTGGTGCATAGGAACGTTCAAGAGATTGCCAGACCTCCTTGGAGGTAGTTCCCTAAACGTGCTGAAAAGAAGCCTCTGAAACAGTTGAGATGATAATCATACGAACGTGAGCATCGTTGGCAATCCAACGAGCATAGTTAGGGTTATCAGCAACAACATCACCTATTGAAATTTTGGGTGAGGGACATGGTATGGTGCCATCAACATAGTTGAATAGAGAGTTTGAAATAAGAAACGGTTTAACTACTGCCTTCCAATACCCATAGTTGTTGGGTGAAAGGGTGAAGGAAAATTTGTGGGAATTATGGATGGTCTTTTCTTGAGTGGTAAACAGGGCAATAGTTGCCATTAGAGTCGGCTGATAGAGGCAGGGAGCAAACAGATAGATTGTGCAGGTGGGTTGGTTGTGGCGCTGTTATGGCTGCAGTATTGATGACGGCACTGTTAGGTGGCCCGCAGCAGCAAAAGGGTGCCAGAAAAGAAAATAGGTTAATTAACCTAGCTGAGATACCATATTGGAATAGGAAATTGTATTTCTGAATGAATATGATTACAATAATTGAGAGCAGGGGCAGAACCAGAGGGGGGGGGGGGTCAAGAGGGTCCGTTGATCCTCCGATCACTGGGACTTTTTGAATTTTTATTATAAATTTTGAGTTTTTGAAGAACAAACTTAGAGATGGACCCCCTAATTTGAACCGGTATAGAATATAAGCTTATGATGACCCCCTAACTAAATCGTTTTGGTTCCGCCACTGATTGAGAGAATATATAGACTATTACAATTGCAAATATAGAAACACAAATAATAATTATTGCCATATAATTAGCCTCAATCTCTGCCTATAATCTTGGTTTAAAATTTTTTTTAATGGCAACGCTTGATCCTACTTTATTACACCGGTAATTCTATAGTATTCACCCTTGCCCATGACTGAACCTGGGATCTCTCCTCTTAGAGACATATACCTCTATCAAATGAGTTATCCCACATTGGCTATAAAAGGGAAACCCCAACCCGGTCTTTTGGGTTTCCAAGACTTAATACACAAGCACACCAGTGAGCCAAGCTCACAATTTCTGATAAACCATCATTGTTCCACTGCCAAGTTAATAAGGAGTCATAAATGATTAAGGTTAAATTTAATTACCGATAAACAATCATTGTTGGATTAAACAAAGTGAAGAATTGGATACAAAAGTAGTGTAACTTTTATCATTTGTACGCAACATAACATATTCAATTTTGGCTGCCATTGCGTTGACAAGTTCAACATGATAAGGAGGTATAAAAGTAGATTTAAGCTTATATTTGTTCTGAACCTCACATTCTATTCATGTTCATTCTAAGCCCAATTTATTGCTTTTAAATTTATCCTAACAATCCCTCTGCCTTTTTCAGTTAAATCAGATTTACCTGAAATTTGAAACATTATGTCGATCCTCCAACAGTTGGGTCACTTAAGGATCCCATTAGAAGATGTAAAACAGGCCACCAACAACTTTTCCGCCGAAAATTTCATCGGATATGGCGGCTACGGATTGGTGTATAGAGGAGAGCTTTTACACTCGGATGGGCTTACAATGATAGCTGCAAAGCGGGTTGATCCAAGATTTAACGCGGAATATCATTTCCTAAGTGAGATCGAAGTTCTTTTGTCTTATAAACACGCAAACATTGTCTCTCTTATTGGTTTTTGTGACGAGTATGATGAAAAGATCCTTGTCCAGGGTTTTGTGACATATGGAAGCCTTGACCAGTATTTAAGTAGCACACTCCTCACATGGGTTAAGCGCCTCCAAATTTGCCTTGGTGCGGCTCGTGGCTTGAGTTATCTTCACAATGGTCTGGAAGGCCAGAGGGTTGTTCATGGCGTCGTGAAGAGCAGAAGTATTTTTTTAGACAATACTTGGGAACCAAAGATAGGTGGTCTAGGGCTCTGCATGATTGGTCGAGCGCCTCCTAACATTTTTGTCAAAGATGGATTTCACACAGCAGGCTATGTTGATCCAACATACTTTAAACTTGGGGTTATAACAACGGAATCAGATGTCTACTCTTTTGGGGTGGTCTTATTTGAAGTCCTATGTGGCCGGGAGGCATTTGATAGGGACATGAATAAACCTTTTCTTGGTCCATTGGCGCGCGCACATTATGAAAAGGGGACGTTAAGTCAGATAGTTGATCCCTTTCTAATGAAACAAATGAACCATGAATCCTTGAAGGATTTTTCAACTATTGCATATCAATGCCTGGAAAAGCTTGGAACTGCACGTCCAACCATGATTGAGATTGTGCAAAAACTTGAGAATGTTCTGAGACTTCAACAAGATTTTGAGAGGGCTTTGGCTTTTCAACAAGTAAGTTGATTTATTTTATACATTTTTAGGCAAAAACATATAGTTCTTATTTATTTGGGAAATAAAAAGCAGTCACTTAGTTAACAACATAAGTGAAAGCTCAGTACACCAGGAGCCCAATAACTTATTATGTTAACAATCCCACTCAAAGTCACAATTCACTGGCAATAAGCATAGACAAGAAATTAAGGAAATCAAGTAGCTGATTGGGCCTTTGTGAATATAACATATATATGAATATGAGACATGGGTGTGTGAACCCACAAATTATGGAACCTAGAGATTCATAATCTTTTTTTTTTCTATGGCTTTAGTATAGAATAGCGTGCCATGTTTCGATTGGAATCAAATGTTTACTTTAGAACATAGAGGGGCTTTTTGAGTTAGCACACAACACCTTAACTAGGTTGCAAACAGCCCTTCAACAAATCCAGAGCAACACTATATATAGGTTGCTTTAGTTGCTTTAGGTGTTCAAGAACGGCATGATATGTTACTACAGGGTTGTGGATAGAGTCGTCCAAGTATAATCACATCCTGTTTTTTTTTTTGAACGGCAACTTTCATTATGAAAACAAGCAGCTAGCAAGGAGCTAGAGCAAAACAACAAACGAACAAAAACATTACAAAGCTACATTACACCACTCCTTCCACTCTAAATGCTTGTTCGATGAGCGATTTTTAATCCAAAGATACCCCAACGCCTTGATGTCTTCTTTGATTCTTGTAATGTTTACTATCTTATTCTTGAAAACATACTCATTCCGCGCGCGCCAAATACACCAGGCAGCAATGAGAACTATCGCCCGAATGCCCTTTCTTCTCTTTTTATCTACCTTCAAATGGTTATGAAGAGTTAAAAGGTCCCGAACCGAAAATACATAAATGCTCGGAATGTTGCACCACTCGCTAACGAATTGCCAAATCACCATGGCTAAGAAGCATTATGAAAATAAGTGGTCACTATTCTCCTCCGCTTCCCCACAGATTCGACATGTAACCGATCCCACATTCATATTTCTTTTATTCAAAGCCATCAACGTGGGTATTTTATCCTTTTCCGCTTTCCTCATAAACGTGTTTATTTTCTTCGGCACCCAATTGTTCCATTTCCACGTGAACGACGTCGTTCCCTGTTTAGCATCAAACATAACTTTCTTCATCGAAGCCACCGTATAATTGCCCGTATCATCCCCCATCCATTTCCAACTATCCGCTTTATTCACAATTTTCACCTTCTCCAAAATGCTTTTAAGAATCGCCAGCTCGTCCTTTTCCTTCTGGTTGAAATTTAACCTCTTCCACCTGCATTTCCAGGTAGCATGTTGATTCACCATTTCATAACAATCCTCTACTCTCACTGCTTTTTCTTTTTCTAGTACAAACAAGTCTGGACATATTAATCTCAAGGGTTCTTGAGAAGCCCAAGGATCAATCCACAGACGAATATTATTGCCTTTCCCTACCACACCTCCAAACAAATTCCCCAGCATAATATTATCCTTTTTAAGCAACTATCCACATTAACAATTGCCTTCCATGTACCTGAACATGATGACGCCAACGGCTAAAAAGAACATCCTCTCTTCGACTGGTGTATCGCTGTCACAACTTGCCTCCACAAAGCTTCTGTTTCAGTTTTATAACGCCACCACCACTTGGTTAATAGCGCCACATTAGCGTCCCGTAACGGCGTCAAGCCAAGACCACCCGCTTTAACCGGACGCGTGATTTCAGTCCATTTTACCCGGCATGTCTTATGTTTATTTTCTGTGCTACCCCAATAAAATGCTCGTCTTTTCGTTTCAAGGATCTCAATAACTTTAGCCAGGGCTTTGAAGAGAGAAAAATAGTACGTTGGAATGGATTCCAACACGGCTTTCAGTAACGTTAGTCTCCCTCCTTCCGAAAGTAAGGTCTTCTTCCAAATTGCCAACCTTCTGTCAAAAACTTCCATAACTGGTTTCCACTGAGATATTCGATTCATATTAGCACCCAAAATTAATCCAAGGTATGAGCATGGTAAGGCCCCATCTTTACACCCTATATCCCAAGCAAAATCTTTGACTTCTGCTGGAGAAACCCCGACTCCAAAAATAACAGATTTTCCATAATTTATAGCTAATCCAGAAGCTAAGTTAAAGCATCTAAGTAACCGATTCATGTTCAAAGCATTTTCCGGACTCCATTCCCCTACTAAAAGAGTGTCATCCGCAAACAGCAGGTGCGAAATTAAAGGCCCCTCATTTGGCAGCTTGATACCCTTAAAAATACCTTCCTCTGTTGCTTTACCAAACATACAAGATAACGCTTCCATCCCGATAAGAAATAAAAAAGGAGATAACGGATCCCCTTGTCTAATCCCCCGAGAAAACTGAAATTCAAACGAGGGAGACCGGTTAATTAAAACCGAAGACCTTGCCGACTCCAAAATTGCCCTTATCCATCTTCTCCATTTCTGCGGAAAATTCATTTGATTTTGCACTTCTTCAAGAAAATCCCAGTTTACATGATCATACGCTTTCTCGAAATCTATTTTGAACATCATCATCTTTGATTTTTTCTTTTTAACCCAACTGATTACTTCATTCATAATAAGAGGGCCGTCAATGATGTTACGGTTTTTTAAGAAAGCCGACTGGTTCATGGAAATAACCGAATCCAAAACCTTCTTTAATCTTTCCGCGAGTACTTTGGAGATAATTTTACTAATACTACCCAACAAGTTTATGGGGCAAAAATCATTGAAACTCACCGGGTCTCTATTCTTAGGTATAAGAGCTATGAAAGAAGACGAACACCCCCTAGATATTGATTCTGAGTCATAAAAATGCTGAAGCACATCGGCCACTTCATTTCCCAACAAGTGCCAATAGGGCTGTAAACGAACCGAACAAACACGAACAAGACCTTGTTCGTGTTCGTTTGTTTAGAAATATATGTGTTTGCGAACCGTTCACGAACACTTATCAAACGAAATTTTATGTTCGTGTTTGTTTGTTATGGAAATGAAATTGTTCGTGTTCGTTTGTGTTTGTTTGTTAATTTTAGGCAACGAACAAAAACGAACATTGACGAACACAAATGAGCACAAACTAATGTTCATGAACACAAATGGAAACAAAGGAACACAAACAATCGTTCATAAACAGAATATAAAATACACGGACACTTATTAGATATTTAATTTGTAAGAATTTTGAAGTATTTAAATAGATATAGAAACTAAAAACACTAATGAACTATCGAACACAAACAAACACGTCACCGAACGTTCAAGAACATAAACGAACGAACACAACATCTGTTCATGTTTGTTCATTTAACTAAACGAACGAAATTTCTTGTTTGTGTTCGTTTGTTTAATAAACGAACGAACACAAACGAACTTCCTGCCGAACGGTTCACAAGTTAATAAGGAGTCATAAATGATTAAGGTTAAATTTAATTACTGATAAACAATCATTGTTGGATTAAACAAAGTGAAGAATTGGTCATGTGGTGTATCAATACAAAAGTAGTGTAACTTTTATCATTTGTACGCAACATAACATATTCAATTTTGGCTGCCATTGCGTTGACAAGTTCAACATGATAAACAAATTTGAAGGTAGAATTTAATTATTGATAATATTTATAAGTAGGATTAGTAGAAAATTAGTTAATATAAAAGGAGTCACCGTTAAACTTTTGCTTAAACGTTAATTTTGCTTAAACGTTAAGCAAAAGGTTAATATATTATTAGCCACTAGATTATTAGACCCGTATACTACACGAGTTTAAGAATATAAAATTATAAATTATTTAATTTTATAATGTATTTATAAATTTACATAAGTGATTTATTTTACCATACAAGACGTAACAGTTGGTCATTGGTAAAAACCGCGATTCTTTTAGAAACAAATCAACTTTACATGGCAAAATATAGGGCGAAAGGAAACTGTTTTCTTTTCAATTTAGACGGAATCCTTATATTTGGCAGTATTAAACGAAATCTAGGGATAAACATTCGAGTGCCAATATTACTTCTGGACAATATGATGCCTCAATTACTTGATCAAACAGTGATAGGACATAAAGTCGAGTTCCATTACATAAACCATTATTTCCATCAGTGTTTCTTGATAACATCACTGAAACACTGACCTTTAGTAATTATCAATGATTTGACAAGCTTAAATATATAACTCCATTTAGGACATCTGGTGAGTATAGACTTGCATTAAATTATTATTGATTATAAGCATGTGTATTACACAGATCTAAAGATAGAAATCATGTAACTTTACAATATCTGCACAAATTTACACAAGTGATTTATTTTTATACGTGCACCAATTTACCTAACTTAGTTATTCTTTTTCTCTAATTGGGAAGCAATGAAAGTATGTGATCATTTACTTTCTGTACAACTTCGTTCATAGCAAGTATGACTCTGTTATGAAAATATTTTTTTTTTTTTTGAAATATTGAAGAATAATAGTGGTAGTATGGTATTTTATGGTATGCTAATAGAAAAGGTAAACCTCTATGCTTTGGTAAAGTTAAAACTGTTATTAACGGTGATGTTTATAGATTGCCATTTAGATAAACATTGATAGCTTGAGATTAACTATTTTTTTTTTAAATTTTGAAATCATGATGTGCATTTTGATAATAGATCTGTAAATTAGAGTCATAAATGCATAGGTAGAGATGTTCTCCGATTGGATTGATCGAACCCGTTGAGAACCTAATTACCTTTACATCATTTAAATATTAAAGTTGTTTACAATACAATACAATATATTAATGATAATAATATTAGATATTAATATAATAAGTAATATTTTAATAAGACTGTTAGTAAATTACTATAATTCATAACACATCTTAAGAAAAATGAACTACGGTTATTAATTATAATATTAGATACCTATTAGAATTATTGTAGAGCTAATTATTATATTAATTATATTTAACTAATATTATATTAAATTAAAAGAGAGAATGTTATTCGTATAAATATTTGAAGAAAGAAAAACTATATAATTAATATTTATATTGTTTATATATATATATATATATATATTACATTTTTAATAATATAATTTATATTAATGTTTTTATCGCTAATACTAATTTAGAATATTTTGTTATTCGTTATTTGCGAAAATCTAAAATATTTTGAGTATCCAAATAAAACTAATCAATAATATATATCTAATATTAATAAAAGAATACTTTTAATACCACATCTAATATTAATAAAAGAATTAAATTAAAAAATATAAATATAAATAAAAATTGTAAGATTGAAGTAGCAAATGACATGTGGTATTATTATTACTAAATCAATGAAAAGGATGCCATGTGGCATTAAAAGATTCTTTTATTAATATTAGATTACAATTATGATCCTACTCTATAGATAATCTTAAATGATAAAGATAAACAAGACTTTTAACAATAATAAACCAATTTATACTATCCTGCTCTCGTTCAAGTGTAAGTGCAGTTCCTGTCGGGTAACTCTGCTTTATCAGTTCTGGTCAATGGTCAACAAAGTCAAAGCCAACTCAAGAATTCAGAAGCTTTATCAGTTTCGAGTTTATGATGTTAAACTCAGAATATGTTGAGTATTATTGTTTTCCGAATTATTTGTTTTGTATCCCGGACAGTATGTTTTGTCCGAGTTTAGTCCCTAGTCTATACATATGTGTTGTATAGGGTAGATTAGGGCAACCCTTGTAAAAGCTTGGTGCACACCTCATAATTCCCAGCCATCCTCCATCCGTGTGTGGAATTCTAGAGAGAGAGAGGGATACTATGTGTTAGTGAGAGAAAGCTAGGTTTAGATCTTTGTGAAATAAACCAGCTTATAGTGATGTATACTCTTTCGGTTTGTGTAATATGTGATGACTTACTCAATTAAAGGGTTTCATCTTCTACATATTTCTATCTTGTTCATACTTTGATGTTTCGGGTCTTGAATCTGTGCAATGTTGATGGTCGTCATGGATCCGGTGCTTTAACATCAAGCTACCCCATTAGACCAACACATATCACCCAAAACATCGTCCCATTCGTCATGCATATGGTTGGCTACATAAGTTAGGGCTCTTAGTCTAGATCTTGTAGCCTAACATAATAAAGGTGTGTTGTAGGATCGTGTTTTGATCCGAACGAGTCTATCAGAGGAGTTTTGATCAGATACAGGTGCGGAAAACAAGTACCTGACGTAGAAATAGCTAGATCTTCACTTAAATCACTTTGTTGATTGATATAACAACTTTTACATTCAATTCTCACACCGGCAGCACCTCGGTATGGAAATCAGAAGGTTACAAATGAAATCCGCTTATGTGGTATTTATAGAGCAGGTAGGTTCGCATATATGGTCATGTACGAATAAGCGGACCTAAACAGGTAGGTTCGCACATACGGACATGTACGTATAAGCGGACCTAACCAGATAGGTTCCCATATACGGACATGACACAAAAACGGACCTCCTATGTCCATATAAGCGGACCTGACAGTTTAGACCTATATGCTATCCTATTTTCTCGTAAAACGTGCCCTGATCTAACAATCTAAAACTAAGACTCGATAAAAGACGAAGTCGACAGATGTAGTGCACCAACAGACTCCCCCTCAGATGTTGACGAGTCGACTATCGAGTCACAACAATGTCATGTCTTCACATCTTAAGTCTTGATCTGTCTCTGGGCTTCTCTCTCTCAATCTTTTCTTGCATGTCTTCAGACTCCCCCTTGCGATATGCTGGCATTTCTTCAGATCATCAGCATCATCAGCTTTAGGATCGTTGTCTGACTTTCACAATTTTGACTTTTCAGGATCATCACTTCTCAAACTTTAAACCAGCATAAACTCTACCTCACAATAAATTTTACAATTTACACGTTTCAAACATATAAACTTGCACTAACTCAGACTTTTCTTCAAAACAAACACAGATTTTGATGAACCACTTGAAAGGTTAGATTATGAAAACATTTAATTCCAGACATACACTCCCCCTCAAATATTTCTCATCATGTTTAGCACTCGGAATTTTGAAAATTAGCTTTCCAATATCAGTTGTCAAAAATCTTTTTGGATTTTTCAAAAATTTACTCTGAAAATCTTTTTGGATTTTGAAATTTAAATGAAATGCTGTAAAGAAATATTTACAAACAATATTTTTGTGAGTTCGTGTAAGAGAATCATATCAGTTTTTGAGACAAGTCACCAACACCGTTAAGCTTCATTTCATTTTAAGTTCTAAACAATTCACTTAGATTGTCAGTATACTGATCCACTTAAATTTTCACACAAAATTCAACTACTTCGAGATACTAGTTTAATGTCTTAGATACTTAAACTTAATCGCGTGTCCCACCTCAGAATATACTCCCGTATCCAGATCCCAATATTCAGTCTTACAGGTAATTATAACACCAATGATATCTGTAAGGGGTTAATAATTTATGAAGAATCATGAGAGCTCAGGTCAGAACTACCGTTCAGCAGAGAGATCATGACTCAACTTTTGGGTGTGTCCCCTTTAGATGATCTTTTTTACAACAGCATTGCTAAGTAATTTTATTGTCTTATCATATATGCTGAGGGTGATGCTATGTTTCATGCATTTGCAGAAAGTATTATTCGAGGACTAGCTCAGAACTTCCATTCAGCAGAAGTCCAAGAATAATACCCCAGACATCACTGAGTATAAAGACCTAGTATATCAGAAAAAGGAATCTTTCAAACGAGATTTCGGGGGTTACCCATATATCCGAGAGATGTTTCCCCACGATATAAGCAAGTTTGAAATTTAGGTTTATATCTCGTCACAATCTACTAAATGTGCAAAAACCTACTGACATATCCACAGTGAGATTGTTTATCACATTTTAACATTTCATATCTTTAGCATGTTGTGGCAGTCTACTGATGTACTATTATTTCCTCTATTCACAACGAAACTCATTTTTGAATTTTATCATGTTTTTGTATTTTTCAAATTTTCAAATGTTTTTGGATTTTCTGAAATTTTTACTCCCCCTAAAATGCAAACACATTTTAGGAAATTTGAAAACAAACTATACAATAAAGTGACAACTGATATCAAATCACCTCAATTCACCATCCACTAGGCATAAACAATCAGAACTCCCCCTTTCACAAAACTATTTTCTCATTATGATTTCAAAACACTTAAGTTTGTTTTAACCAAAATGATTTTTCCGGAAAATAAGTTTTGTTGGTTTTACCACTTGTAAAGTTAGGGGTATGGTTCATCATATTATCCTTCACATATACGTATCAGGATTACATCAGGTTCAAACTAATGACCTTGACGAATCACTTTGTCATATCCAACCTCTTACCACTTGTAAGAATATCCAACATTTAAAAACACATGTAGGAATAAATCATCTACACAAACCATTTTACTAATCAAAATGCCGATTCTTGCTTCACACTTACCAACCTGGAAGCTCCGGCAGTCACAATCTGTAAAATTTAACAAACTTTAAGATTCATTTACACCATCAATTTTTAAGAAAGATGCCGATTCTTGATCCACGATTACAAACTTGGGATCTCCGGCAAGTCACACTTAACCTGTAAAATTCTAACAATTTTAAGAACTTTTCATACAAACTCATAAAACATGAATGATGCCGATTCCTGATCCATGATTACAAACTTGGGATCTCCGGCAAGTCAATTTTTTCAATGAAAGAAAATATCCACCCAAGCCTGACCAGCCTTGGGTGTTTTTAATTCAGAAGCAGTTGGAGTGTAAGTTGCTTTCCTTTTAGCATAAAACTCCTTTACCCCTTTTACTTTCCCTTCAACCATTTTCCCAAATATCTTCTTTACTTTTCCATTAAACACTTTCTCAACATCAAAGTTATCCTTCTCAGAATAACCCTGATTTGAGATTTCAGACTTTCCAGTTTTCCTTTTAAAATTCTCAGTCCTCAATGGTGGAAAATTCTCATCATCCATTGAAGGAACTGAGTTTTCATCACTCTCATCAAACTGTGGCTCCTCTGATTTTGTGGAATCAGATTCATCACCCGATTTTACTTCTGATTTCTTAACAACCCATTTTTGGTTATCAAGTTTCACACTTCGCCTGTAAAATCTCTTCGAACATTCACCAACTTCAAATGTTGAATTTTTAAAAACTTTAAATTTTTCAGTTGGTGGTTCGGTTTTATCAACAACAACTTCTTTCAGTTTTCCAGAAACTCCCTGTTTTGTGTTTGTCGCTTTCGGACAGTTCCATGCAATGTGACCAGTTTCATTGCATCGGAAACAGGTTCTTGTTTCTTTCCTTTGATAAGCTCCATTCTTCATCTTTTCATCAAGAAACTCCTGGTTTGACTGTTTCCAGAATGAGCTCTTTGCTTCTTCTTCATGGCTAGTTCCTGCAACATATGTCATTTTTGATTTATAATCTCGAACATATTTTTCATTTTTATATTTTTCAGGTGGAATAAAACCAAGTCCTTTCTTTTTGTAGCTACGATTTTGATTTGGTTTCTTTTGAAAACCAGAACCAGAATTGTAACCCTTTTTCTTGTTCAAACGTTGTTGTACTCTTGAAGTGTAAGGTTTAGGTTTTACATTAAGATTTAAATCTTTTATTTCAGAAATATTAATTTCTATTATTTTGAAAACCTTTTTTATCAAATAAGTTTTGACACCTCTTATTGGAAATTCTTTATCAAAATATAATTTGTCAGAACCATTCAAAGTATATGCAACTTCAAATGTTTCGTCATTCAAATTAGATTTTGACAACAAAAATTCTTTACTATACACCCGTTTTCCTGACGACTTTGAACTCTTGACAGACGAACTCGAACTTCCGACACACTGACACGAACTTTCGGACTCGGATTTTGACTCTGACTCCTCATCCTTATCCAACACTTGATCAACCACTCTTTTTATCAATTCTGACTCATGATCTGTGTTGGACGCTGTGAACGTGACATCAATATTGTCTGGTAATACGTCAGTTATCTCGGATTCTAACTTAATATTGACCGCCTGTTTTAGTTCTTCCTCGTTAGGTTTTCTAGACGAGTACCCTTCCCAAATCGGAGGCGGACACTTATTATAACAGACACCCTGTTTCTTACCAGTATCCTTTTTCTTCTTTGGCTTTGTTTCTTCACCTTTAAACGCTTCAAATCCTTCAACTGTTGGATAAATTCTATCAATTATGTAGTCACAACCTTTGTAACTTTGCAACAATCTTCTGATTCTTTCGTTCTCAGTTGCTTCACTATCCAACTCTTTCTTCCACTTTGCACATTCTTCTATGTACAAGTTGATCTCTTTTTGCTTTGTCATCATAGTAGCATTCAACATCTTCAAAGCTTTCTCTCTTTCAGAGTTAGTCTTTTCCAGACTATTCACAGTTCTGTTCAATACATCATATGACTGTTTTAAATTCTTTACATCAAACAACAACTTTTCTTTCAACTTTTCTAACTCACTAAACCTCTCATCTTTCTCTATACATTGTTTACATGACTCTAAACATGTAAGACAAGGTTTTGTGATTTCAACAATCTTCTCGACTTCAACTATCTTTTCAACTTCCACAATCTTCTCAATCACTTTGACTTCTTTTAAATCTTTTGCAGCTTTCCTTTCTTTAAGTTTCTTCAATTTTTCTGCAAAATAAAATTCAAAAGTGTTAGAAGATAAATGAGTTTTTCCCAAATTTATTTGTTCCATCTCTTCATCACTATCACTGCTTTCGGAAGAAACAGATTTTCCATCTTGACTCTCCTCATCATCCGACATCACAGCCATCCATTCCTTTATCAACTCTGGCTTTTGAACAATCTGAGCAATAAAAGCTTTAACATTAGGATCAGCTGGAATGTACTTGTCCCAGCTAAAACCATCAGCTACTTTCTCGTCATCTTGATCCATGATGCCATAGTAAGCCTTCTTGTTTGCATCCTCGATCATTCTTCCATGTGCCGTTTAAGATTCCTTTTGTTGATGCGGTTGGTGAGTAATTTGCTGATAAATGATCTTCCGATAATAATCATCTTTCCCAGCAGACTCATTTGCTCCTCTCTGTTCCTGATTCTTGCACTCCCTTTTAAAGTGGCCTTTCTCCCTGCAACGAAAACAGACAACTTTAGATTTATCAAATCCTAGATTAGAAAGATTTGCATCCAAGAAATCATTTCTTCCTGTAACCAATCTAAACTTTTCTGCTCTCCTCAAAACACTCGCCAATGCCCATTTAATATCCATTAGTTCCAGCTCCTCTGCATCGATTTGGTCATAATCTTCCTTTGTGAGCATCGGATTGCCAATTTTTTCGGCAATCAACCCTTCATAAGATTCTAATGCAGTGACCAATAATCCCATATGATTCTTTACAATCTCTTCAGAATAATTTTGTCCATTTTGAAGATGTAAAGCCACATTGCACTGAATTAGATGACCATTTCCAGCAGATGAACTTTGAACATTTGGAGGATTCACCGTTGAGAACCCACTAGTGTTGACTGATCCTTGACTGCTTGGTGTAGATTGATTTCCAGCACTAAATGCAGTTTGTATCTTTGGACTTGCTTCTGCAGTTTGAACATTTCCTTTATAATACAATTTAATATCTTGTTGATGAGTAGAACTGTTCATTCTAGCAATTTTCTGCTGCTCCAGATCCTGTGCCTCCAACTTCTCTATAAACTGTGCAATCGATAACTTTTTAAATTGTCCGGAATTTTTCAATATCATCATATATGTACCCCATTCCTGTTGCGGTAACGCATCAGCAAACTTTTCAACCCATTCTGCTGGAGTTTTTGTAATCTTTAACTGTGACATGGTACGTACAAGATGACAATATCTTTCAATAAGACTCTTTGTTGTTTTACCAGGCATGCACGTAAACAGCTCAAACTCCTTTTTCAACAAAGCTGCTTTACTCTGTAGCATTTCAGTACTTCCCTCAAATTTCTTTCCAAGAGCTTCCCAAATAGAATAAGCATTTTCATCATGTTGAAGCAACACAAATATATCTTCTTTAACAGCTTGTTGTAACAAATTGATCATTATTTTTTCTCCTTTGTAACTCTCTCTTTCTTGCTCCGTGAACTCTGAAATTATTTTATCGACTCCCGCTGAATTCTTTGGCCTCTCATATTCAGTTTCGATGCTCTCCCAAGCTTTTAGATGATTTGCCTGAACCCAATTCTCAAACCGTTTCTTCCATCCATGATAATCTTCAATTCCCATAAGTTTCGGGGGTTTTTGCATTGTTCCGGTTTCATTCTCCATGTTCATGTTCTTAGCAATGTCGGATGGATTAGTTGGAGTTGAAGCAAAAGCATTGTAGAATTCAGAATCCATGTTTTGGTAACGAAGAATTTCTTAAACAAGCTTTCAAATGAACTGGTTCACCTCATAAATCACCCCTGAATGCTTTTAATAACCGACAATTCACATGCAAAGTCAGATTTCACAATTAATGCGATGACCAAATAAGCGGATCTAATGAACTTTGTCACTAAAAGCGGATCTATGAAGCGGACTTGATTGATCAGAAAAGCGAATCTATGAAACGGATCTAATGATAACCGAATAAGCGGATCTATGAAGCGGATCTGATTGGTCAGAAAAGCGGATCTATGAAGTGGATCTATTGCAATTTGAAGCGGACCTATCAAATTTGGAGCAGATCTATTGTACTTTGGAGCGGACCTACAACCTGTGAAATTTTGAGTGGATTCCGACCGTTAAATCTCGTTCTGATGAAGAAAGAAGGTGTAGAAGTAAGAAATGATGATGAAATCCAGCTAATCTCTATAGAACTCCTCCTCCTGAAGCTCTGATACCACTTGTAGGATCGTGTTTTGACGCGAACGAGTCTATCAGAGGAGTTTTGATCAGATACAGGTGCGGAAAACAAGTACCTGACGTAGAAATAACTAGATCTTCACTTAACTCACTTTGTTGATTGATATAACAGCGTTTACATTCAATTCTCACACCGGCAGCACCTCGGTATGGAAATCAGAAGGTTACAAATGAGATCCGCTTATGTGGTATTTATAGAGCAGGTAGGTTCGCATATATGGTCATGTACGAATAAGCGGACCTAAACAGGTAGGTTCGCACATACAGACATGTACGTATAAGCGGACCTAACCAGATAGGTTCCTATATACGGACATGACACAAAAACAGACCTCCTATGTCCATATAAGCGGACCTGACAGTTTAGACCTATATGCTATCCTATTTTCTCGTAAAACATGCCCTGATCTAACAATCTAAAACTAAGACTCGATACAAGACGAAGTCGACAGATGTAGTGCACCAACATGTGTGATAAAAATGTTTTTTCTCCAATGTTGAGAGTTCTAGTTTCATAGTGAATATTGGAGACCATTATGTGCCCATTGCATAATAGCTTAGTGGAATCTTAGGGGTGAGATAAGACTTAGGGACCATTAGGTTCTGGGGTCGATTCTCACAAAGGGGGTTTCTGAGATTTATTAGGTTTTGTCATGAATTGGCGTAAAGACATTATTGTCTAGTGCAGATGGATATGATCGGGTGCTGGTAGCACGATGATACTTCAGTGGTCCGTCAATGATCCAAATTCACCGTTAAAAAATAGTGACTATTGGTATAGATTTAGGAGTAGATTTAGCCGGTGTACAAGTTAGCCGTTTCAAAAAAACAACTAGACTAACCATTAGAAACCCTAGATCATGACTTTTTGCCTAACCCCACGTCACAAATCAGGGCTTAAAGTCAAATTCAAAGACGGTAAGGTAAAGAGTATGAAAGAGAGAAATAAATTGAGAAATTTTATTGTGAATGAGAAGAATCATTTTTAAAGGTGGTACAAGGATAATTCGTCTCACTACGAAATCAACTTTCTAATCCTTATCCTTAGTTAATACATATTATCTACATAAGTAAATAACATTTCTGTAAATGTTGTAGAATATACCGATAACATTAGGTATTACTTATTAGTGATATGAGAAGTAATTTGTATACAAGTATTTAATAGACAACCTTGGTTTTAAAAAAGCGCAAAGCGCACTAAAGCAACAAGGTTTAAAACTGAGGCGCAAAGCGTAAAAGCGCAGGGCTTTTCGTATGCAAAGCGCAAGGTATTAATATAATATTTTTTAATTAATTCCATATAGTATTTACCATAGTGTTAATCTTTTAACACCTAAAATTTAGATAATTAAAAGATATATACCATTATATTTATATTTTCTCTATGTATTACATAAAAAGCCATATGCACAACCTAAAGAAGCACAAATCTTCATGACGCACTTAAGAAATTAGAAAAAGAAACAAATAAACATATTAGACAAAGTTTAGGTTCAAAACTGATAGAAACTTAAACATTAAGGATGAAAAACGTAATTTAGTAAAAAGAAAAATCACAAAGATATGTAACCCTAGTATCTCCATTTACCCCGTCGCATTCTACCCTAATATCTAGCCGTCACACAAAATCTGCTCCATCTACTCATCTCTTCCCCGTATCTTCATCTTCTCTACATGTAAGCTTTATTTTCTTCTTATTCTTACATAGATTTTTAAGCATAAAGATTTAATTTTATCTCCGGTACATGAATCGCTCACTTCTCATTTCACCTTTTTCCAGAAAAGCGTCAAAGGCGCACTTTATATACAATCCTCGCGTTATGTAACACAAGGCGCAACAACTTGCACCTGAGGTCACTTTGCGTCTAGGCGCGCTCTTTTAAACCAAGTAGACAACAAAAGGGAATTCTATGTATTTAGTAGACAACCAAAAGGAATTCTATGTATCTTTTTATAGTAATTAAGGATCATAATATCAAAAAGCTTAGGACTGAAGCTAGTTGATATTTTGCAAAGGAACAAACATGAAAGTTGATGTTGGGAAGGAGTGGTAAAATTGCAACATCAAAGGGGAGTGTAGTTGATCTCAAAGGGGCGGTTTGGAGGAGGGCATAAATCTAGGGACTAAAGGTATTAATTTAGCTTAAACTTGTTAATTATGGTAGGATTGGTTTAGTAGTTATCTTGTGGGTCAAGTTGTTAGCCTATATAAGGCATTGTAACCCTCAATTTTATTAAATACGAAAGAGCCAAACAAAACTGTTCAACCTTGTGTGTATTCATTGTGTTTCAGTTGCGAATTGTGATAATCACTTGGTAATTTAACATAAGTAGCATGACACGCTGTGGTTGTTGCTACAATCCCCGAGAACCTCTTGTCGTGAACCACTTGTTGGATGATAAGCATTGTTAGATAATATGTATTAACCTTTGTATGAGGTTAATTTATATTGTACATATGAGATTCTTTAGGTGTCAAAGTGTAAATGTGTTGTTTATATTGTAAATAGGTTTTTATTCAATGAAAAAGATCTTTGAGATTTCCACATGGTCTCAGCCGATAACCAGAAACATTAGTTGAGTTTCCTATTTCTTTGCCCTTCCAACCCATCGCATTCTAACCTATCCATCGTAACCCTACTTCTCCCTCCATTGTCCATCTCTCCTCTTCGATCATCTCATCATGGCTTCATCATCTTCTATTGCCAATCTCTTATGTCAGGCTTGGCTCCAATGATTGCTATTAAGCTTTGCTCCACAAATTATATCTATTGGAGAACTCAAATGCTTCCAATAATCACTTATCAAGGATTGTTACCTCATGTTGATGGTTCTCTTTCACCACCATCTCTTACTATTAAAACCAATGACAACGAAGTTCAAAACTCTTATTTTGTTACTTAGGCAAGGGATGAATAACATGCGATCATTCTTCTCAATGCCTCGTTAATTGAAGAGGCTCTCTCTGTCACGGTTGGTCTCACCTCTGCCGTGATATTTGGACTGCACTTGAAGCGGCGTTTTGCATTACACCAGTTGAAAGAATTCACAATTTACGAGATAATCTTCGTGCACTTAAGAAAGGGGACATATCTGTTGCTGAATTTGGTTATGCCTTCAAGGCTATTTGCGATCAACTTACTGTTGTTTGTCACCCTATTGATGCTATGGATCAACTTCATTGGTTTCTGTGCGGTCTTGGAACCACATTTGAAAGCTTCTCTACATCCACTTGATTCGTACGTCCTATTCCAAGTAGTTTTTTTCTTGATCTTTTAGCAAGTGCGGAAAACATGAATTGTTCATGAAAAACTTGCATGGAACCGATGAATCGCCTACTTGCTTTTGTGGCCCAAAATAATTCTCATAAGCCCAATAATTTGGATCCACTTATAAACCAAATCAGGATCCTTCGGCCCACTATAGGCCCAATAGGCCAAATTTCTCTAACAACAGGGGACATAACAATATGTTGGGCACCAAAATAGACCTTCTACATGTCAATTGTATCGCAAATCCGAACATTATGCTTCACAATGTTTTCAACTAGCTTCGTTTGCTGCATCTGCCTCTCCATCTCCGGATCAACTAGCACAAGCTTTTCATGCTTAGTGTCACATAAGGTAATTAAAATGTTTATTTTGGAAATGGACAGTCTCCAACAACCATACTCTTCAGAACAATACTCCAACCCAAGGTAATTAAAATGTTTATTTTGGCCAATGGACAGTCTCTTCCTATAACTCATGTTGGTCAGCCAAAAATTTTGGGAAATCTTGCACTTAATAATGTTTTGTTGGGAAATTGACTGAAGATAATCCCTTTGATGTTATTTTGGCAATGGACAGTCTCTTCCAAATCTCACCAAAAATTTATTATTTATTGGGAAATTGACTGAAGATAATCCCTTTGATGTTATTTTTTCTCATCCTTACTTTTACATTCAGGATATTTGAACCAAGCAAACCCTAGCCCGGGGGTGCCGTGAAGACGATCGATATATTCTTCGCCAAACTCATGAAGCTTTAATAACCACTACTCATGCATCCTTCTATTTTCTCATAGTTTTCCGACATCAGCATCAGCATCTCTTAATTTGAATGCATCATCAAACGCTCTATCGAAAAAGTTCCAAAGGTATTGAGGCTATATCACGGTCTTAATTCGTATGCTCGGGAATTCATAGCCTTCTCACATGAGAGAATATAATGTTGCCCATAATCTTCTTGATGATGAACACAATGGTAAAGATCAATAATAAACAAACTAGTACCTTTGATTTCTGAATGAACAATGATTATGAATGTATGAGTGAATAATTACAATTGAAATTTCTAACCCTATTTATACTAATCTAAAAGGTCTGATCCAATAGACGCGTCCCTTCACGAACAGTTGTGCCCTTTTGATCTTGTGGGTGAGATTGATTGTGAAGAGGTGCATTCCTTTCATGTTTGTTGATGCCACCAATTCCAACTCGTGCGACTCCAAGGAGAAGTCGTATCCTTTGATTTGTAGGTTATCAACTTTTAGTTTGACACCTTTGGCCCTTGTACTTCATAACTTCCTTTAATTCTAACATAAACTATCTTTATACTAATTACATAACGAACCCGCTGCTTTTGACCCACATGGATTAAGGAATTATAATTCAATATTCCCCCTTAATTTCTTAATCCATGCCTTCAACACCTTCATGCTTTAGCATCTACATTCTTCAAGAGAATGAAGTCTTCATCTTCCATTTGATCCTCTTTATTTGCACCGTGATCTTTCTTCGTGACTTGATTACCGTAATGTGCTTCTTTATCTTTATCATGTACTTGTTGTAGAAGATCCTTGCAGTCTTCTTTGATTGCCATTAGGAGAGTTGGTTCCTCGTCTTCTTGCACGAGATTTGATTCCTCCCCTGTTTAGTTTGATTCAGGACAATCTGATGCATAATGACCAAACTTTTGGCAATTATAGCATTTTATCTTGCTTAAATTCTTTCCAAACTTCTTTTGGTTGTTTCTATTCTTGTAAGCATTCTGTGAGGCACTCTCCTCCCTTCTTTGTTCTCTATAGTTATCATGTGAAGAATCTTCATCATCTTCTTGTTGTCTAAACTTTCCATCACGTTACTTGCCTTGTGATGAATTGAACCTTCCTTGTCCATTGTTCCCATAATGCCTTCCACGACCATATTTCTTGTCGCGTCATCTAAACATAAGTTTCTCTTGATTGTATATCGGGTTTTCATCCACCAAATCAGTCCTTTCTTCATAGGCTTTCAACCTTCCAATTGTCTCATCTAGATCATTGTTTCTAGATCGGCGAATTGTTCAATGGTTGCAACAATTTGAACGAACCTTCTCGGTACAGAACTTAGAAGTTTCCGTACTAAAGTCGGTTGATCAAAAGTTGATCCAAGACCACTTTCCCTCGTGACAATACTATTTAGTCTTGCAGTGAACGAATCGATAGTGTCTTCCTCCATTTTTAACATCTCAAATTCTGTTTTGAGTGTTTGAAGACGTGCCTTTTGCACTCGATCTGCACTGATGTGCCTTGTCTTTAACGCATCCCAAATTTCTTTTGCACTCTTGCAACTTGCAACTTGTACTATCATATCTTCCGGTAGTGCTTGAAATAAATATGCAATCGTCGTCATATCCTTCTTTTCATCAAGTTGCGTATTTTCTTTGGGTTCTATCATTTCCCATGATCCATTTGCCCTAAGTATGGTTTTTATACGGATAGCCCTTACTGTATAGTTTGTAGACTTTAAGATAGGACACTGAAACTGGGAGAATGAACTACCCTCTTTAATTATTCCACCTGAATCCGCCATAATTTCCTTCCCAACAATATAATTCTGACTTTCTATACTCTGGTTTTCTCCTAAAACTGAAGTCTATGATTCCACAATTCACACTAACTTTCTAACGGAATCAAACCAATTTCTAAACCTTATATAAGTTCAAGAAAAAAGAACGTAGAACCTGGAATTTGCGAACCGACGTGATTCCGACTTCACTTATCGTGATTCTCCGCACGATTTTGCTGACTTTTCTTAACAACCCTTTTGGCTGCGTTTTTTTTTCTTTTTCTGCCTGCTTGATTCGCGATTGTCTAAACACGAACTAAAAAAACAGCCCCAAGCCCGCTTGATTTGCGACTAAACTTCACAACCGAACACCCTCTTGATGCTTTGATTACTTGCGGTAAAACAGACCATAAAACTTCTCAGATTTTGTCTCTTTTGTAAATTTCAAATAACCCAAACTTTTCTGATTCGCGATTGCTTCTTCAAACCGGAATACAAACTTCTCAGATTTGCTTCCGTCTTCTTAACCCGAATCGCAACCTCTTGCCGTGATTGAATTAACAAAAAAATAGATAATCCAAACTCCCTCAATGATGATCAGATAAAAAAATCGAACCGAACACCCTCTTGATGACCGATTAACAAACGAACAACCCAATCAATACCTCCCACGTGATCAGAATTGTTACGGAATTCAACCACCCGCTTGATGATCGTCTTCCCGAACGAATTTGAGCCCTAGGCTCTGATACCACTGTTGCATGAATCTTCTTCATGATGAACACAATGATAAAGAAAAATAACAAACAAACTAGTACCTTTGATTTCTGAATGAACAATGATTGTGAATGTATGAGTGAATAATTACAATTGAAATTTCTAACCCTAGACGCGTCCCTTCACGAACAGTTGTGTCTCTTTGATCTTGTGGGTGAGATTGATTGTGAAGAGGTGCGTTCCTTTCATGTTTGTTGATGCCGCCAATTCCAACTGGTGCGACTCCAAGGAGAAGTCGTGCCCTTTGATTTGTAGGTTATCAACTTTTAGTTTGACACCTTTGGCCCTTGTACTTCATAACTTCCTTTAATTCTAACATAAACTATCTTTATACTAATTACATAATGAACCCGCTACTTTTGACCCAATTTCAGCTGGTTGAAATAATGCGGATAACCACTCTGTTATCCTAAACTGAGTGGGTTGCTCAAAATGCATTATCTAATTCATTTCCTTACAAAGGTTGAAATAGGCAGTTGTGACTGAAACAGAAATTACAAAAAGTAAATGAAATCAAAACTGGAACATCCTACATCAATTTCCTATTTGAACCAATTTCAACGTGTTACTCAAACTTTTGTAATAGATTTTTCCAACATCAATTTCCTATTTGAACCAGTTTCAACGTGTTACTTCCAACATGTCACAACTTCTTGAATTAATTTTAACAATTATATTGACTCATTTTCTTCTTATTCACTGGATGGGTGTAACTTTTAGGTTGCTCTTGGATTAAAAGGAAAACCAGAACACAAAGCTGATTCCTACAAGGTAACAAAATTCTTTGCTTACTAAAAATATGTATAAAGTAATTGTTTTTCTTCTAAATTTCTGGTGATCATATATGACCCTTATAGTTTCTAAAAAAGATTAACTTCGAATTGCCATTGTTGTTTAATATGGTGCAGGTGAAAAACCTGGAACACATGAAAATTCCATTAGAACAAATAAAGTTAGCAAGTCATGATTTTCATGATGATTTTAAAATCGGACGTGGTGGATATGGGAAAGTATACAAAGTAGATCTCTTCCACTTTGATGTACAAAAGTACTATAAAGATAATATAAATCAGAGAGTGTCGGTGACGGAACTCTTGGGCTATCGGAGAAGAAAAAGCACAGTTGCTGTTAAGCGGTTAGATCGTAAATACGGTCAAGGAACTGCAGAGTTCTTGCAAGAAATCTCAGTGCTTCCATATTTTAGGCACCAAAACCTTGTCACACTTCTTGGATTTTGTGATGAAGATCAGGAGCGCATTCTTGTCTATGAGTATGCCTCAAATGGAAGCCTTGATGAATACATTTCTAGCACTGATAATAAGAAGAGTTATTCATGGGCTCAACATCTACAGATCTGCCTTGATGCAGCCCGTGGCCTTGAGTTTCTCCATAACGGTGTTGGAGAGCATCATAGGATAATTCATCGTGATATAAAGAGTTCTAACATTTTATTGGGACATAATTGTGTAGGCAGGATTGGTGATTTTGGGTTGTCAAGAATTGGGCCTGCAAATCTGCCGGCCACATTTGTCATGACTCAAGTTGCTGGCACACTCGAGTATGTTGATCCACAGTATCAGAAGACAGGTATGCTCACAAAGGAGTCTGATGTGTATTCGTTTGGGGTGGTTTTATTTGAAGTATTGAGTGGAAGATTGGCATATCTTCAGAGGTCCAAAGATGACCAAGAATATCTACTCCACAAGGCCAAACGCTGCTTTGAGCAGAATAAGCTCAACGAGCTTATCAGTTCTAGATTAAAGAAAGAATTTGAGAAAGGATCTTTTACTTTTGATGGTGACACCTTTCCAGATTCCGTATGCATATTTGCAATAATTGCATATAAATGCATACAAGAAAATCGTGACGACCGTCCCACAATGTCCCACGTTGTGGAAGAACTTGAAAGAGCATTGAAATCTCAAGTAAGTCTTATTTTATGACAACCATGTACATTTGTGACAACATTTAACTATTTATTGTACAATTTTAATTAGATTTACAACATTTATGCAGGTAAAAGGGGTTGAAGCCTTGAGAATGTCACTTGAAGCAGTTAGATTTGCTACACATCACTTTAGTGATATCATTGAGAAGGGAGGGTATGACAAGGTGTATAGAGGAGAACTCTCACATTCCAAAGGACAAAAATCTATTATTGTAAAGAGATTAGATAATACAATGGGTTCATATAATACAATGGGTTCATATGAGGATTATTTTTATAAAGAGATTGCAATTCTTTACAGTTATAGCCACAAGAATGTCATTCCTATTATCGGATTCTGTGAAGAGGCGGGTGAAAGGATTGTTGTTTTTGAGCATATGGTTAATGGAAGTCTGAAAGATCATGTGAAAAATGCTAGTCTAACTTGGAAACAAAGGCTAAAGATTTCTATTGATGCTGCACGTGGGCTAGCTTACATTCACAGTGGTTCTGACTCCCAATATTCAATGCATGGAGACATTAAAAGCAGCAGCATACTATTAAACAATGATTGGGAAGCTGTTATTTCTGATTTCATCATATCCAAAGGTGTAAGCACACTAGGCTATTACGATCCACTCTATACGAGCACAGGCATCCTAACACAGAAATCAGATGTCTATTCCTTTGGTGTGGTTTTGTTTGAAATCTTATCTGGGAGATTAGCAATTGAAACCATAAAAGTTGATCAACAACACCCAGTCCATGGTGTTCATGAAGATGGCCAAGTGGTTTTTCTTTCACAGTTGGCTGTACAATGCTTCAAGAACAAGAGACTTGAAGAAATTATCTTTGATGATATCAAAGAACAAATCGATGCAAAATCATTGGTCGTTTTCTCTAACATCGCCTATCAATGTTTGCAAGAACTTCCAAAAGACCGTCCAAGAATGGTTGATGTTGTAAAAGAACTCGAGAAAGCGTATGAATGTCAAGTAAGTTCTAATATATTCATTATGAAATCAATGAAGCAGTACTCTACTACTTACTATTTGAATAAGTAAATTTGTGTTGTCAGGAAACAACTACTTGTCGTTTTAATGTTTTCATGTCTCACAGGATGAGTGGGAATGGGAGCAAAAGCTGCCTAAAGATTACCGGAAAATAATCGGGATGTCAAAATTTCCATTAGCCAATACAAGCAGAAAGAAGGATCTCTATTCTCTCCTTTCTTTGGGAATTCTCCTTCACAATGATAAACTGGTGATTCAATCGCTTTAACCGTCTCTGCTGGCTAGTTTTGACAAAATTGTTGTTTTAATTTGATTGGCTTTTAATGCAACAGTGGTTTTCCATTAGCATGAATGGAGTGAAAAATGAAATGGTATCAGCAAAAATGTTTTCATTCAAAAGTGTAAAGTGGAGATCCATAAAAAAATCCAGGTTCTCTCCCGTCTCCAACACTTTCCCAGTGCGCACGCTCTTTTCATATTATAAGAATTTCTTGGGATACAAGAGGCTAACCTCTAGGGAAAGGGATAGTTTGCTTTTAAAAGTAATTTAGTTGACTGCTAAAGAACTTCTTTATGTTATGTAATATGAACCAACCGAGCTAGAATTACATAATCGTTGTATTTTAGAACTACTTATGGTTATCCCTTTTAACATTTTAACTGTGGTAAAATAGGCTGAGCATATATGTTTCAATGTAGTAACATACATATGTGTAGGTTTTCGAAGGCTGCAAAGATATCAGACAACTTAAATCTCAATATCCAAATCCAGATAAAACCTCAACTTTTAAGTCCGGGGATAATGTATGGAGCTTACCTAGTGTTCAAGTTTTGCAATCGAAGAAAAGTTTCAACTCGACCATTATATGTGAATTTAAAATACAAGATGGCAGGTGAAACCTTAAATACATATTTTGCAAAGTGGAGACCCGGAGGCGAGTGGTTGATGGTTGAATTGTTCCGATTTTGGAATACTAATGAAACTGTTGATTTTGATATTTTACTCCAAAGCTTTTCTCAGTATTATTGCGGTAACTGGGGCATTTTTGTTGAAGGATTAGAGTTTAATGCCATTGCTAATGTAAGTCTAAGAACACATGCATGTTGTTGTTTGCTTATATCATTTCTTTTGTTTTATATATGCATGAAAGGACAAGATGTATACGAATATGCAGTTAGAAGAATATAAAGAGAATAACAAACTGAGCGATGAAAACAATGTCCAAAGACTCATGAAACCTGAGTTGTACATGGACTCGGCGGAACAAATGGTCACAGACTATGAGAAAATATTCAAGAGGTCTGAATACAATATCCAAAATACCCCTAAAGAGGAGCTATGCCACCTGCTTTTCAATGGGTTTCTTATTGACAAGGGTGAAAAGGTTTGATTTCTTTCTTGTTTACCAAGTGTTTTCCATCAAATACTGAGGACCATATTATTCTATCTTGTGATATACTAATGGAAAAATTGGTACTTTATGATGAATAGATATTTTTTCTAAGCAAAGCGAACCAGAAGAAATGTCACATGCTACGAGCAAAATCAGTTATATGCGATGCTTCAAATGTGAAATTCTACCGTATTAAACCTGAAGCACAATCAAGGTTGGCTTTTAGAACCAGCTTTATTACTCCCTTCATCCAAGTACCATTTATGGATTTGGTTGAACCATCTCATCATATTGATAACTCTATTTAAAACATATACATCAACCAAAATATAGAAATACAATGTCTATAATATATCATGAAATGATGTAATTACATGAATTAATATAGGTGCATATTTGAAGATGCTGCTGAGATTCTCTATTACCATGAATTCCGCATCAAATGTGACGTTGATACTCGGATGCTCTCATCGGATACGTCTTATGCGTGTTTCTTAGTGTTCAAGCTTTCAGAAAAATATCACGGGCTCAAGTTTCCAGTAAAGGCACGAGATCTTCTACACTATGTAAAGCAAAGAACCAACATTATTTCTTTTACTGCCCCAAGCACAGTGAATTTAAACAATATTAAATGGATTCCCGAACAAAGGGAAGATGGGTGGATGGAGGTTAGAGTGTGGGAAACTATATCTGATAGGCATAATGAGGAGTCTGTCCCCATGGATTTGAAACTAATAAGTTTTGAAGGAAATATGTCTGGTCTTATTATATCTGGAATTGAGTTTCGACCAATGTAGAATATATGTAACAAAAAGTTTCTATTTTTTTGTTATTTTTATTATAGTTTATACTAGCTTAGAATCTCGTGGATAAATATTATTGTAAACAAATAGTTTTAGTAAATATAATATCGTGAATTTGTTGCTTATAATTGTTATGAGATTGATAAATAAATAATTAGATTAGTATTTTGTTACTAATATATATGTGAGTAATATGTAACATTCTTTGAAAACCTTTATATTAGAAAGGTTAAATACCAAAAAAAGAAAAAAAAAAGAAAAGAGTAAACTGCAATTTTACCCCTGGAGATATAGCTCATTGGCACCCTTACCCCCTACCACGGAATTTTTGTTGTCTAACCTTCCAATGAATGCGAAACGCTGCAATCTTACCCCTTGCTGTCAAATGTTGTTTAAAGTCGACGTAAGTTTTTAACGGTCAAATGGTATAATAGTCTTTTCCACTTGAGTAAGATATCTTCCTCAACACAACACCCTAGATAATGATTATCAATTCAACCTTACCCCCCCCCCCCCCACCTTTTCTCCATTTCTTCTCTCTGGAATGACCAACAGTGACGAAAGCTTTCTCCTCTCCGATCAACACAATGTCGGTACTCTGTTGGGTTATCAGATAGCTAGCTGATCAGGCACACCTCAGGTATAATCGTAGTTCAAGTGTATGTTAAATCAGGGTTCCACATTTAAAGGGTTAGAGATCACAGATTGGGTGAAACACAGTTTGATATGTATGTCATTCTTAGTTAATCAGGGTTCCAGATATCATGTATGAACCCCATTAGGGTCAGATTTGTATGATGTAAATGGAGGGTTCGATTAGGGTCGGATTTGTATGATGTTATAAACAGAGTATTAATAAATAGTCGGATTTGTATGTTATTTTTGTGTTGTTTGGTTTTTTTTTACAGTTGACCTGACGATGAGTCTATCAAGCTCATCGATGGTGGACCACTCGGTGGTCTCCTTGTTTGGTCGCCCTGTCATCAACTTCCATTATCCACCGGAGAGTTGACCTGATGATAAGTTAGTAGTTATGTAGGAATAGTAATGTGTATTTTGTAGGTTAACTTAACTTTGAAGTAGGATAATATTTGCAGCAGCTTAGCAGGTTAGACAATCTGTATTTTATATGTTGATGTTTTGATGTTTAATCCATCATTTTCTGCATGTTTGATGTTTAATCATAGAAGTTTGACTAAGGTAAAAGGTCAAAATGACTATTTACAGAAGCTTAGACATTTGCAACATGTCATTTTACATTGGAACTACCATTTGCAACATGTTTGATGTTTTGATGTTTAATCCCAGAAGTAGTGTTGTCCATAGGTTGTTGAATGTACTGTTAGGATTAGGGTTGGATGTGCAGTTATGTTGTCCATAGGTCGTTGAATCTGTTGCAATTAGGATTAGGATTACAGTTATGTGCAGTTATAGGTTGTTGAATCTGTGCTGCTGAATGTGCAGTTAGGCTTAGGATTTAGATGTCCAGTTATAGGTTGTTGAATCTGTGCAATTAGGATTAGGATTTGGATGTGCAGTTATGTTGTCCATAGGTTGTTGAATGTGCAGTTAGATTCGGATTCCAGTTCATGTGCTTGTGTAACTTAATACTGGTTGAATTAGGATTCTTGTTTTAGATTCTTGAATGTTTGAAGAATCACTAGTTTTGGAAATAGGATTAGGAAATAGGATTAGGAAGTACGAACAAGAAGTGCAGGCTTAGGATTAGGATTAGAATCACCATTTGAAATCAATATGTGCAGGCTTTGACTTTGCCTGGTCAAACAATTTAGGCGGGAAGGGAAACGTTTTCTGCAGGGGGTAAGGTTCATTATTGTAGGTCTGTTTTCGGAGGATCGATCACGAAACCAAATCCCTGTTTATAACAAACACAATCACGAGTGCGGAATCCCCGTGAAGATGCAAACCAAACGCAAAATAACCAAAGATTCACAGTCTATTGATTAAACGGATGAGAACAACATCAAACACATACACACAATTCTTGAAGATAAACTCACAGTAGGGTATGCTCTCATGACTTCACACAGAAGTCCAGGTGTGGTTTATGTAGGCAGCCCAGCCCAATCATGATGAAAAACATAATGATCCTGACGAAAAACCATGGTTGACGAATAAGCAGGTTATTCGTCACTGTTCACGACGAAACATAGAGTGAGGAATAACTAGGTTTTTCGTCACACATATGAACGATTATGCGTCTTTCGTCGAGAGGCTGCAAAACAAAACAGCTGCAAACTGTTTGACAGTTTGCAGCAGAACTTGAATAAACACACAAACAAACATAAACTACAAACTATATGCAACATGCATCAGTTTCAACATACATAACAACGAGACAAATTGTCAGACCAAAGTTAGATAGGAGGATATCCGACTTGGTCGACTGACGAATATAGACTTGATAAGCAAAAGACCGTAATATAAATACGCCAAAAAAGAACAAGTTACATACACCAAAATATGCACTAACAAACTCCCCCTTGTCTGTTACTTGGTCTTCGGTCTTCAATCTTCAGTCTTCAGTGTTTCTCGGACCAGGAACTGCCAGCGTGGATCCCACGATAGTAAGAAAAGCAAGCGACACGCTCATATCGTAACACTTGATGCGCGTCCTTGTCTTCGTAGAAGATATCATGTCGGAACAGCTTGTTGATGTCGTTCGCAGACATATTCACAATCCACATCGGATCTAGCATGCAGAAGTTCTCTTTATCACCTTTGAAAAGAATAACCGCTTCATGAGTATCCGAATCATAACACCACAATGCCATATCGTCAAGAAAGTTCTGTTCCACGGGAATCAACGGAATCTTATCCATAACCTTCGCCGGCTGATATATGAGCTTGTATCGAGCCGTGTTGGTCAATGGATCCAATGTGAACTTGATTTGTTGATACAATGGAAACTGTGGTTTATACGATTCATCCTTCCATCCCTTCTTTTGCTCAAACTTCAATTTCTTTGCAAATAATGTTGCACCAAAATAATTTGAACGATTAATTATTTCCAACTTTGATAAGGCGGCAACATCATAGAATGGCAGAGATAAGATGCTCAGCATTGAGTTGAAATACTGGATTCCGTATTCGCGCTTGATCACAACACAGTGAATTTCTTTCACGAACATCCAGCTCAGAATCTTCCCATGAGGCTTGACTTTTTCAAACTTCAGAAAATCAACTTGTGTTTCCGGAGGCATAGGCTTTTCAACCTTTGACAAGAACCTTTTTCTCCATTCTTTGAATGAATCCTTCAGATTATCTGTAGACGTATGACTCTTTAATTGCTCGTCGATATCTTCCAGATTTTCTTTCATCCGTTCTTCATCAAACGGATCAAACTCCATTCCATCGGCACGTACATATGTTGATTTGCTTGTCTCGCCTTCAAACACTATCTCGTCAATGTTTTCAGTATCAACAGTTTCTGGTTCAATCAGCATTTGATCGATAACTGAATCTTCAACTGTTTTCATTTCATTTAGAGCCAGCATCTGCTCATTCGAGAGATCAGCAACAAACTCTTCCTCTTCAAGAATTTCTCCAGTCACCAGATGTAAAGCCTGTAAAGCAAAGTCAGCAGAGCTAGGAACAAAGGATGTACCAGCCATAGAGCTTTCAATGTAAGAACTGCTCTCCAATTGTTGTATCTCTTCTACGGTTCCACCAGAGGTTCCTTGTGCAGATCCAAGCTGTGAAGGCTTGAAGACAACAATTTGAGTAGAGACAGTGGCTGGCGGTTGCTCAGATGTTGCAGAAGGGTCTGGGTTACCTGGATCCTCAGAATCATGATCCCTTTTTTCTGCAAGACTTCCTGTTGTTTGCATCGATCGCCCCACAAAATGTTGACACGCTTTCTGACAAACTCGAAGCCTTCCGTGATTTTCTTGACCCCATCTGTTATCTTGGTATTGCAAGAATTGTACCACTCTCTCATTTCGTCATGCTTTTCTTTAAGAGTATCGGCCAACCTTTGAACCTGAATGCTTCTTTCTTTCAAGCGGTTCATATCAATACCACGAGTATTATGTGTAGCTCGCATCTGTTGCAACTGACATTCTCTTTCTTCATCAGCAGCCTTCAAGCGTGTATTCTCAGCTTTCAATTGTTCAATCTCTGCTTGTTAGCATGTGATCTCTGCTTATTGACGCCCAACTGTAGAATTCAACGTCTTTATCTCCAACTGTTGCTTTGTCATGTCACTTCTTGTAGCGTTGATCACTGCCGATTGCCTATCGATTTGACCTGCAGCAGCTTGCAATTGAGAAAATAGAAAGTCTACCTTTTCATCTTGCTGCATCTGAGAGAATCTACTTTGTCTATGCTCTGAGGTCGGCTGAGAAGTCGTTGCTCGAATAGTCGATGCTATTGAGCGTGCAGGTTCTTGAGGTGTCACTGTTGGAGTTTCAGGAGCTGAAGTGACCATAGGAGTTGGTTCGGATGATCTTGGAGGAGACGATATAAAAGTAGCAGCTTCATCGGCCGTGAATCCAAGGTTTGGATTCATCTCTGCTTCTTGAGTAGGCTCTTGTTGGGGAACGGACTCCTGCACAGATGAAGAACCAATGTACTTCCTTGCCCACTTCTTACGATGAGCAGCGGTTTGCTTCCTCTTTAAACGTTTCGCTTCAGTATCCGAAGGAATGTAATCAGCATCATCCTCTTGTCTAATCTTCCTTACCTTCCTCACACCACGTTCATTGAGATAGAACTCGTACCCAGGCTTAGGTAGATTATCATCCGATTCAATATCCTCTTCATCATCTCCAGCTGAACTAGCACCAACTGTACCAGCAGCAGATGCACCAGCAGTAGATGCACCAGTAGCACCAGCATCTCCACCATCACCGCCTTCATCATCACCATCATCGTCACTGTCGGAAGAATCCAAATCCTTTCGTCCAAACTTGTCTTCCATCATCTTCTTCAACTTCGGCTCCTCATCGTTAGATTGGCTGTCATTGTGACGCCATTTGTCATTTTCTGGAGCGATATAGTCCTTCTTATTAAGAGCACCAAACAACTTCGTAGGCGGTTTTCTTTTTTTTTTTTTTGTATCTATTCATCGCAACGCCTCTGAATATCTTTAGTGAATGCTCGATCATCGTATCTATCTTCAGAATATCATCATTGGCTTTCGGAATATTGGGATGCTGGACATTCATGTTCATTTGCAGAAATCGAGGATACATCCAGAACTTATTCCCTGTTGTACGACCACCGGCTCTTTTCATATTTTCTTTCATGTTGGCATAAATCTACTTCGAAATGCTAAACGGTTTGTTTAACACCAAGGCCACCATGAGTCCCACAAGATCATTGCCTGCCATGTCATAGCCAGCTCGTCTGTTGCTAATCCATTGAATGAGTACATGCAGTAGAAACTTGTAGCGCATCGGTAAATCTCCTTTGTTGATTTGACTGCAAAAAATATCACCGGTACATTTCATCCTAAGCAAACAACCGCGAGTGCACATAATTGGAACAAAATAAGGTGCATTCGGATCATCTTGAAGTTCCAGTATGGTGTTTAAGATATCCGGAGAGACATTCACATTCACTTCGTTAACTCGCCCTTGTATAAGCTCAGTTCCGTCAACTTCAATAACGCTTGCTGAATTCCAGAAATATTTGATGAGCGACTTGTAAACCGGTGTTGAAAAAGTAACAGCTTTGTTTATCCGAGATTCCCTTATCCATTGAGTGATCTCCTTCAGTTCCGTGATCTTCCTTTCAGGATCAAGGTATGCAACCATGTTGTGACGTTTTTCGGACATGACTTGTTCTTCTGGTTTGTCAGTTTTCTTAGTCGCAGGCTTGCGTTTCTTTTCTTTAGGTGCCATTCTGTATTCGAAAACATCCACAGTAAGTAATAATGTCATAATAGGTGCAATAGACATATGCCTATACATGTTTTTGTATAAAGTGGACAATGAACATGTATATACATATCTTTTGTGAAGGTGCACACAACTGAAAAAATTTCTAAGTGTTGGATGACGTAAGACTATCATTGCGACGAAAAACATGCTTTCATGGCGAAAAGCCCTTTATCAAGCAGATTCAACATTGACCTTTGACCCTGGGTTTTTCGTCGACAGGCTTTCGACGAAAAATGTTTATTCGTCAAGCAGGTATTTCATCGTAGACAGTATGAAGAAATACATATTTCGTCGTCAGTTAGGGTTTTTCGATGGACAGAAATTTGGGGGTTTTTCGAAACAGAGGGTTTTTTGCCGATTGAAGTTGAACCGATGATTGATTCACAAAATCCAACACAAAGAACACTTTGTTTAACCCAAACATGAAGGAAACAACCCTAGAATTAAGTCCGATACGAGTTTGATCAAAAATACATCCATTCCCGTTTAAACATCAAATAACAACCCTACCCCTGTTTTAGCACCCGAATACATAAACCCAAACAATGTATAATTCTACATATACACACTATGTTTATCAGATTTGATGAAAAACAAAGACAACAAATATAGTATAATGTAAAGGAATCAAATATGAAGGGTGTTCGAGGGTTTTTCAAATATTCGATCAAAACACAACGGTCCTAAAGATTCGAAACCTTTAAACAGACATTATGTATACCTTTGATTTGATGAAAATTTTGGAGAAAATGAAGGGTTTTTGAGTCGGCAGAAGGGTATGGGTGTTTGAGTGTGGAAGAAGGTGAACAGGATGTTTGGTTTGAAAAAGTGAAAGGCACTGATGCACTGGGACCCCTTATATAATCTGACCCTCGACGAAAAACCACCTTCGACGAAAAAAATGTTGGGCTCGACAAAAAAACTTGATGGACTTGCACAGTAAGCCCATGACGAAAGTCCATGAGGCCCAAGGTTTTTCGTCATAACCTCGACGAAAAACAGGTTTTTCGTCGTGAACCAATTTGATTTTGACCAAGACTTGAACACCATTGACCTGAATGGTTTTTCGTTGACCTTTAGGTCTTTCGTGGACCCTAGGTTTTTCGTGAAACATTTTTACCCAAAATTACCAAGTCACTGAATTTGCACAATTTGAACAGATTTTACTGATTTGAACAGGTTTTCCTTGTGATTAAGTTTACCAAATGCAAAAGGACATTTTATGAAGTCAGTTTCAGGCTTTTTGGCAGAAAATTCCAAGTTTCAACTTCGGCTAATAAAAAACGAACTTCACAACTTTCACTAGAACATAATTTAAAATGCGGTAAACTAACGAAAAGCAATAAAAAGCAGTAAGTGACTGTACAATGTCCAACTTTTTGCGAGTTTCAAGGAAAAAGAATCATACCAGCTTACGGTCTTTGTCAACATGGTTTTTGTTTTGATTTAAAGCTTTGGAAAAATATACTACCACAATTATCGATATTGTTATCCGCATAATCTCAAACTGATCAGATGTAATCATAATTAGGAGATACGATTTACAGTAAGAATTATACTTACAAGTCGCTGTTCATCCACTCACGACACATTCCCGTATCAAGGTATGCACAAGAGTTCATCTTACCGGTGAGTATACCGCTTATCATCTGTTTGACCGTATAAAAGGATGTGAGATACTCACTTATTTTTTTATTGAAAACAAGCCCTGTGTGATAGAATCACTTATTGTGGAGGAACTTGATTTTTAGATGCATGAGGGCACATGAGCAAGTCTGTGAACAGGTCAGTACAAACGTACAACAAAGGGACGAACTTGACTCCCGAAAAAATGTGATATATTATCACTTATTTTGTTTGGACATGTGATTGTTGATCACTTATTGAGGTCGAATGCAATATGTACACGTATGTATAGTATCATGGAAGATCTAGACTTCGTCTCCGTTATTTTTCGGTAAAAGATACAACCATGATACCCAGATGATAAGTCAGCATAAAGACCGTATATCTCAGAACCTCGGCAATCAATCAAACGAAATTTCGGTACCAAGACCATATGCCAATGAGTGGTTCCCACCTGACTTGAAGTCTGTTAGGTTTGTATCATCCTGCACATTTTAATCTGATTGTGATCCTACTGATACATCTTTAGTAGAGATACTTATCATTTCTCAATTTTTTTTATTTTAGAACATGTTGACCAACCACACCAGTGAATCTCATCATTTTCCTTTATCCAAGAAACTCATTTTTGATTTTCTAATTTTTGAATTTTTGAATTTTTTTGAATTTTTAAAATTTTCAAACTTAAAGACAGAAAGTAAAGACATCTTTTTGGATTTTTGACTTTTTCAAATGTTTTTGTATTTTCTTGAAATTTCTCCCCCTATAATGCAAAAAAGGTTACGAAAATGAAAATCTTTTTGAATTTTTAGAGTTTTTAAAGAAAAATTTACAAAAACGATTAGCCAAAGAAGTTTTACTCGGGTATCACCTTAATGCCATTGACTAAAAGAAGATAATCAAAACGTGATTTATCAAAAGCTTTAGTGAACAGGTCACCACGTTGGTGATCAGTGTGGACTTTAACAACATCGATGAGTCTTTTGTCAAAACAATCACGTATGAAGTGATATTTAATTTCGATGTGTTTGGTCTTGGAATGCTGCACAGGATTTGTAGTGATCTGTAAGGCAGCATTATTATCAACAAAAGTTGGAGTAGATAGGAATTCAAAACCATAGTCCCGCATTTGTTGTTGGATCCACAAAACTTGGGAGCAACAACTAGAGGCAGCAATGTATTCAGCTTCACAAGTTAATGTAGCAACATAGGTCTGCTTCTTGTACTGTCATGTGACCAGGCGATTTCCTAAAAATTGACATCCAGCTACTGTTGATTTACCGTCGATTTTGTAGCCACCAAAATCAGAATCACTGAACGCGATCAAGTCGAAGCTATCATCCCTAGGGTACCAGAGACCGGTGTCCGGGCAACACTTTAAATAACGGAAAATCCTTTTAATAGCTCCCAGATGTGAGGCCTTCGGGTTGGCTTGATATCTTGCGAGCAGGCACGTAGGATACATGATATTGGGCCTCGAGGCTGTGAGATACATTAGAGATCCGATCATAGCGCGATAATATGAAGAGTTAATGCTTTCACCCTTCAGATCCGGAGTAATCCCCTGATTCTGCGGAAGTGGGGTACCAATGGGCGTTGCGTCAGACATCTGGAACCGGCTCAAGATGTCACCAACATATTTAGTCTGGTGGATGAATATCCCAGACTTGGTTTGTTGAACTTGAAGGCCCAAGAAGAAATTCATTTCCCACGTTGCACTTATCTCGAATTTTTCTTGCATCACACGCCGAATTGCCTGCTCAAAGAATCATTACTTGAACCAAATATGATATCATCAACGTATACCTGTACCAACAGAAGATCTCCATCTTGTTCTTTGATAAAGAGAGTGCAATCAATAAGACCTCGCCGAAAACCATTCTCCAGCAGATAGTTAGATAAGGTTGCATACCAAGCTCTCGGTGCTTGATGTAAACCATAAAGAGCTTTGTTAAGTAACCAAACCCGATCAGGATGAATAGGATCTTCAAAACCCGGAGGTTGTTGGACGTGCACCTCTTCTTGAACCACACCATGTAAGAAAGAACTTTTCACATACATCTGGTAGACCTTGAATCCATTAAATGAAGCATAAGCTAGAAAGATCCGAATAGCCTCGAGATGTGCAACTGGTGCATAAACTTCATTGTAGTCAATTCCTTCGATCTGACGAAATCCTTGAACAACCAATCTCGCCTTGTTTCGAATGACTACTCCACGATCGTCCTATTTGCATTTAAAAACCCAACGTGTGCCAATTTTCTTTTAATTTTCAGGCCTTTCAACAAGCTTCCAGACACCCAGCTTTTGAAACTGTTGCAGCTCATCCTGCATGGCTTCCACCCAAGAATTATCCTTTAGAGCTTCTTTCCAAGACTTTGGTTCTTCTTGTGAAACGTAACACACGAAGGACCAATCATTTTGTAGACCAGATTCTCTAATGGCTGAATACAAACCAGCATTCTGATTACGTGTCTGCACACCACTTTAGACATCTCCAATAATATTCTGTTGCGGATGAGTATCATGAATTCTCAATTCAGGAACATCAGGAACACGAGAATTAATACCCAAATTGTTAAGATTAAGATCAACAAGCAACTCCACTCCAGGCATCGTCATGGATGTGGATGCATTTCCTTCAGCAGTGTCTGTATTCTACACATGAGGAGTTGCTTAAGAAGCACCTTGAACAGGAGCAACTGGAGCTGAAGAGCCTTCATTTGCGTCATGGTATTCATCATCTTCCGATGACTCATTGTAATCAGCAGCATCTTCAAATACCTCATTTTGAACCGTGTTGTTAACCGAATTAGAAGCTTAGGGTTAACAATAATTGGTCTAACCAATGGCGAGTCAGCCGTGTTGTCACTTTCAAGTATCATTTGAGCAGCCGCAAATGCTTCATCAAAGGTTGGCAGATTAAAAGAGTCGAATAGCCCATCATAATCGAACATCTAAGGATCACTCGGAGCTCTGACAGAATCAGTATACCTTTGAACCTTTACTTCATTCCATAACTCAATCTTTTTGGTTGCCAAATTCCATACACGAAAATTTGGAGTAGCATATCCAAGGAAGAAGCCCTCGATAGCTTTGGGGCCAAACTTTCCGTGCGGCTAAATCATAGTGCATGGAGCGCCAAAAGGTTCTAGGTGAGAAATGTCCGGTTTCCTTTTGTGTAACAGTTCGAAACAAGTCTTATCATGCCTTTTAACTGTGAGAACTCAGTTTAAAGTGTAGCAAGCAGTAGACACAGCCTCCCCCCGGAACTGAACAGGAACCTCTGACTCTACCAACATCGTTTTAGCAGTTTCGATTATCGTTTGATTCTTCCTCTTAGTGACACCGTTTTTGCTGTGGAGTGTAGCAAGAACTGTATTCATGAAGAATACCCTTTGAAGTACAGAACTCATCCATTATGCGGTTTTTGAACTCAGTGCCATTGTCGCTTCGGATCCTCTTCACTTTCAACATGTATAAATTCTCTAGCAAAGTAAAAAGATTCTTGAGGATTTCAGGAGTTTCACTCTTGTGCGCCATAAAAGATACCCAAGAAAATCTAGAGTCGTCTTCAGTAACCACCAGACAATAAGCATCCCCAAAGTTTGTCTTATGTTTCATAGGTCCAAAGAGGTCCATATGAAGACGTTCAAGAGGCATGCTAACAATGTTGACTTTCTTAATCGGGTGAGACTTCTTCGTTTACTTTCCCTTCTGGCACGAAACACAGATATCTTGTATATGAAAATTCTTCGCAGGCACACCATTCACAAGATTGTTTTTCACCAAATGGTTCATTTTCCTCAAGTGAATGTGCCCCATTCGTTTGTGCCAAGATATAGGCTCCTTTTCTGTGGCTTTCGATACAAAACATGTGACTTGTGCAGATGTCGTAATCGCTTGGCTCATATCAAGGATATAAAGATCATTAACCCTTGGAGCAGATAAGAGAATCCATTCTTTAGGAATTTTAAATCCAGGCTTCAGCACATAACAACCGGCATCATAAAAATGCACGGTGAATTTATTATCACAGATCTGTGAAACACTCAGAAGATTGTGATCAATTTGATGTACATAATTGATCTTATCGAAACACACAACACCATTAGAGATCATTCCTTCTCCAGTGATATATCCGCCTTTGTCTCCAGCAAATGCGACATAACCTCCTCTAATGTTTTTCACATCATAAAGAAGCCGTAGGTCGCCCGTCATGTGCCTAGATGCTCCATTGTCAACAATCCGATAACTATTAACAGTTCCTCCTGGAACATCCTGAACATTTCATTCAACGATTAGTTGAAGTTGGGGACCCAAGCCTTAGTGGTCTTGGGTCGTCCATGATCATCACGAAATGTGATTTCGATTTCTTGATGATTTTGAAATATCGCACCTCCCCTGAACCATCACTTGTTTTAGGTTTCCAAGTCTGATTTTGTTTACCAGATTGAGTTTTATGAAAGGATTTTGAAATTTCTGGTTTAATCGGTTGTGATAAACTTGGTTCCTTTTTAACAGATTTGACTTTCGATTTTAAAGCCTTTTTTATTGTCTTGACGTTTTGACGTCGTTGTTTTGTTTCTTGTTCTTTAACAGTTCGCTTATCATGTTTTGGTAAACAGAACGACGTTGTTGGTGACCTTTTTCAGGAGGGTCTCTTTCAACAAACTTTTCTTTGGGAGTATTTGTACAGTTTTTGATAATATGTCCAAACTCCCTACATTTAGAACAAGTTCTCCTTTCAGCAAACTTAGGAGATTCTGATTGACGAACAGATGTCGAACCTGTAGATCCAGGGGTACCTGTTCCTTCATCACACCCATTTGTGTGTTGGGTGTAGTTGTTTTGACTATTACATTTTAAAATTTTGACTTGTTGGACAAAATCGGTGTTTGATTTATTTTCAAAAGTCTCAATTTTATCAGTACCCTTTGATGCTACAAATTTTACATCACCGCTTTTCTTCTTGTAACGAGCTTCTTTTGTTTCAAACTTTGATTGAGAAACTTTAGGCTTTTGAGCTCGCTGTTTTTGTTGTTTACCCTTAGAAGCAATAGGTTGTTACTTTGTCGGCAATCTTTGATTTCCAAATTGTATTCTAACTTCAGATTTTGGAATAGGATCACACTGAGTTACAACAACTCTCGGGATCGTCTTTCCCAAAAACTTACTGGTAGTATCTTCAAAAACCTTATCAATCAAAGATGGATTGACGTTTCTAATTGGAAAATCTTTGTCTGAATATATTTTAGCATCACCGACCAAAGTATACAACACATTATTGCCTTTAACGATAGATACAGATTCTTTGACTTCCTTGACAGGATCTATCACTTGTTTGGCAACAGGTTGCACAACAGTAGTAGGAGGATCACAAAGAATATGATTCTCAATAGGAATTTCTACTCCTTTCATCTTATCAAATGATTTATCCTGATCACTCACATCTGATTCATCATCAGACGAATCATAGTCCTCAATAATTGTAGCTCTTTGTTTCGTCGATGTTGAAATTTCTGTTTCTTCAGATGTGGTACTTGAGGAACTGTCCGATTTGAACCCTAATCCTGTAGTAACTTCCTCATAATCAAGAGGCACACTTGGTTCAAAACGAGGCATTTCCTCTTCATCGGGCATTCTAGTATAGTTGTGTCTCAAAGGAGGCGGACACGACTTATACCCAATGCCTTTCTTGTTTCCTTTCAGCTGTTGAGCGTCTATAATGTGATCAAGCACATATTGGGAGTTGGAATAACTCTCCAATTTGAGCTTGATTGCGTCATGCTCGCATTTTGCAATGGCTAGCTCTTTCTTTGTTTCCTCAATGATATTAATGTAGTTTTTAATACCAATTTGTTTGTTGAAAATAGTTTTTGTCAATTCGGAAACACTTTTCTTTAACGTTTAGATTACTGATTTGAAATCCTTTTCATTTCGAGCTAAAGCCATGTTTGCCTCTTTGCATTTAGACAGCTCAATAACCAAACTCTTGATTGGTGACAATGAATCTTTTCTGATTCAAGTTTCAAATCTGCACACATACTACATACACTAGGAGTAGGAGTGTCGGAATTTACCTGACTTGTCGAGGCTGAGACATTTGCCATAAAGGCAGTCTGATAAGAAAAATATCCATCTTCAGAGAAGAACTTCTCCATTTCTTTTGATGCGACAGCAGCCTTCTTTATCAGAATAGATTTCTGACACTTTAACTCCTCAGCTTCCTTTAATAAGTCATCAACATCAGAATTTATCTCTTCCTTCACATCCGATTCTGAATTATAACCTCTCGCATTCGAGCTTTCTTCATCCGAACTACCGCTATAACCCGAACTATCATCACTTTCAGAGAACTCTTCTTTGTGAACATGCTTGATGTGATTGATGATTTTTGCATAACATGCAGTTCCACATCCTTCTTGATCACCATCTCCAAACTGTACTGACCAGTTACACCCTTCATCAGCTTGAACGACTAATGCTCGGTTGGTGTTTGAAGGTCCAGATTAGTTTTGATCGGTTGTGTTGTTCACAGCTACTATCCTTCTTTCACGGTTATCTTGATTTATGTTGGAAGTACTTGTCTGATTTCGGAAGGGATTTTGATTGCCTTGTTTGCTCGGTCGAGTGCACTCACGTTTGAAGTGACCCTTTTCACCGCAATTGAAGCACGTAACTGCATCCTTATCGAAACCATACTTCGTATCCTTTTTGCTTTCCAAGGTAGTTCTTCCTGTTCGACTCATATAATCTTTGGCCCTTCTAACAGCACTTCCAAACGCCCACTTAATGTCCATTAACTCCATTTCATCACGGTCTATCTGTTGATAATCTTCATTGGTCAAATTAATGTTTCCAATTTGACCTGCGACCAGTCCGTAATAGGCACTGACCATTGTATTGATAAGTTCCATATGTTCCTTTGCCACTTCTATGCTGACTTTTGAAAGGTTTGAAGTATCAACTCTGACTGTGTTGGGGTTTTGGGGTTTTGGGGTTGAGGGTTGTTACTGTAACATGCTTGCTGTGGTTGGGTTTGTGGTGAGGGCGGAAGATAGGCACTTGGATCAAATTGAGATTGAGTAGTGGAAACTTGTGGTGGAGGTTAGGGTTTAGGGAACCAGGCACTCGGATCGAGTTGAGGTTTTGAAAGAGCGTGAGCTTGAGCAATAACATGCGGTGGTCGGAGATAGGCACTTGGATTGAAAACCTGAGGAGGAGCTGACCGGGGAAAGGGAAAGGAGCTTGTATTGGACACAAACGCCGTTTGTAGTTTTGGTTGCTGACTGGAACTGGATGCAGGATTATACCCTCTAAGGTACATTTCCGTATTTTGAGGAACTGCAATCTGTTTAGCCATCCGAATTTCTTCTTCATTCTTGTGTTCCAACTTCTGAACGAATTCATAGATACTGACAGTATCTAAAACACCCGTATGCTTTAACAATTCAATGAATGGACTCCACTTTGGGGGTAGAGCATCAGCAAACCTTGCAACCATTTCCTGTTGAGTTGCAGTAACATTATAAGAATACATTTCACTAATTAAAAGATAAAAATGAGTTGTCATATCATTTAGTGTTTCATTTTCCATGAATTGAAATGCTTCAAATTCCCTTTTAAGCAAATCATGGCGTGTCTTTCTTGTAGCCGCATTTCCTTCTCCTCTTGCTACCAAGGCGTTCCATAAGGCTTTCGTGCTAGTACAATAACCGAATTGATGATAAATGTCTTTGTGGAGTGCTTGTGTAAGAATAGCAAACGCCTTCTTTTCCAGATCATATGCCTTTTTGTCGTTTTCTAACATATTTGCCAAGGTCGCTGCATTTGATCCTGCTTCTTCAAGAGCTGTGTTATATGGCGTAGTGAAACACGTCCATAATTCGGTGTTGTTTGCCCTAGAACATAAGTGTGAAAACGACCTTTCCAAGACGGATAGTCGTTCATATGATTCAGCTTTGGCGGGCGATTGTTGCTACCCGTTTCACTCTCACTTAATAACAGATTCTGAATGCTTTGATTTTGATTTGTCACGTATGCCCATTGACTTGCACTAATTGATTGTTGTGGCATCACATTTCTTAACCAAGCCGCTGCAGAGGTCTGATCTTGACCTGAGCTTGGTCCCTTGCTCCAATTCCATGGACTAGTGCTCATGATTGATGTATGAATGAGAATACCTAGTCACACACTTGAAAAGAAACTGTTAAAATACTTTTGCAAACCTTCTGTCGAAAATATCACAAGTGACCCCACGAAAATCTAGGTTTTTGGCGAAAAACCAAGTTAGACAAAAAATGGGTTTTCGTCAAGAACAATTGCTACGAAAAACAGGCTTTTCGTCGAAAGCACTTTTACGAAAAACAGGGAAGTTAGTTTGACGAAATACTAGGTAATTCGTCGCCTGGGTTTTTCGTCAACAGATGGTCACAGACATAGAGAGTTGGTGAGATTTTTCAAAAAGCAAATCTTATCTTTTGTACTCTGACAAAGACACCCGTTCAACTTAACAACATACCTTGCCTTACCAAACCAACATGGTCTACCAATATTTTAATCAAATATCCTTTTATCTTTTAATTTTAAAATCAAGAACACTTTGAATGTTTGAAGATGATATGAAGAACTCTGATGAACATATGAAGTTTCCGGCCAAATTTTTCACCGGGGAAATTTTTGAAACACAAATTTGCTTAAAACTTTCAATGAAAACCCAGTTTTACCATGTAAACATGCAATCTAACAAAGTTTTTGATAAAACTTTTAGCAAACAGTAAGATCTTGACAGATTTTTAATGCCTTTTTCAGAAAATTTTGAAAAATTCACAAACAACAATTGATGAAAACACAACTATGTTTGGTTTTAAACAAGGATAAGAGCCAATGCTCTGATACCACTTGTAGGTCCGTTTTCAGAGGATTGATGACGAAACCAAATCCCTGTTTATAACAAACACAATCACGAGTGTGGAATCCCCGTGAAGATGCAAACCAAACACAGAAATAGCAAGAACATGAAAAAACCAAAGATTCACAGTCTATTGATTAAACGGATGAGAACAACATCAAACACATAAACACAATGCTTGAAGATAAACTCACAGTAGGGTATTGATGTGTGCAAAATGCAACATATAAATTACATCAAATGTGACATAAAACTAACCCTTTTTGAGTACTAATGTTGGAAAAAGTGTGTTTTTGTCTTCCTTTTGTATTTTCAGGATTAAAAGAGCTCAAATGAACAAAAGAAGCAAAAATGCAGCTAAATCTAACATAAACACAAGAAAAGGAATAAACGTGGCATGCCCGACCCCTCGACAGCATCTTCCCAAGCAAAACAAGAGAACAGAAGGCAGAACACGTCCGTGCTCAATGAGCACGGGGGCGTGCCCAAGTGTCTGCAGAAAAGACAAGCTGTAGAAGCTTCTATCACCCACCGCGGGGGCGTGCTCAGCGGACACGGGGCCGTGGTCAACTCTAAGATTCGCAGAATCTGAGGAAATCTTGATAGTAAAGATACGCTTCTGCACACGGGGTCGTGCCCAACGGACACGGGGGCGTGGTCAACTAATGCAGACAAACTGCATTTAATGAAGGAAGAGAAGACGGGTGGACACGGGGTCGTGCCCAATGGACACGGGGCCGTGTCCGAGCTTCTGTGCAGGCTATAAATAGGGGTGCTTGGCTCATTTGCAAACCATCCCTTGGCAAACCACCTCTCTCACACTTCACCCACCCACCACCACCATCACAACCCACATCCACCACTATCATCCATCATAGAGTGTGTGGGTAGTCTCGGGATCCAAGATTGATTGTAAGAGTTCTTGACAATCAAAGGCCATGTTTGCCTAAGTCTCTTACATCACTTGGTGAAGACAAGTGTCTAGTGTAATACGTTTTATTTTTAATCTTTACGCACTTTTTATTTGGTTATGTATTAATGACTTTAATAACTAGTTTCTTATGTTGAACGTGAGTCTTCCTTATCGTTTGTCCATGGTGTCTTGGCATTATTTTACTTTCTATATAAAATAAAAGATTTTCACCATTCATATCTCCACGGTCTATATGGAGGTATGTTGGCTACCTGGTCGGGGGTTAAGGGAACGGTTTGGTAAGAGTCTTGCCTTGTTCAGTGTATAGATCCTGCAAGGACCTAGGTCAACTTTAGTAGGACCTCCTTCAATACCCACCGGTATTGGATGGTGGGGGTCCGAACTCCTTGACCCCCTCATATGTAAACTACTATTAAAACTTTAACCCGGCTACTTAGGACTGTATCCCTGCTGACTCAGACTACTTAGACGTGGGTAACGTCACCTCCAGAAGAGGGGCCTACGACAATATGCATTAATAACTTAATTAATTATCTTTCAATAATCCAACCCTTTAGGATTGTATCCTTGCTGACTCAAACTACTGGGTTGAGGGTAACGTCACCTTCAGAAGAGGGGCCTACTACTATAACTAAGATAATCCCTTAAAAAGTGCAAAAGTGCGGAAATAATCAAAGGTTACACTAAACACGAGTCGGATCCAAGTGATTCATCTTGTCTATCTTTTTTTATTTTTATTTTATTTTTCAGCATTTTAGTTAGTTTTATTTTTCTAATTTAAAACCTTTTTCTAAACTTTTGATTTGATTAGACGTTGAGGATAAACCGGTACTAAAAACTCTTGTGTCCTTGGACGACCTCTGTATCTTACCAACACTATACTACGCTCACGATGGGTGCACTTGCCCTTATGTGTGTTTAGTGTTAGTAAATATCGTGTTTGATAAATTTAAAACTTGGCTAAAAAAGTGTTAAAGGGCTTAAAATATACATTAAAAATCTATGACACTGACGCACATCGGTATGCTCTCATGACTTCACATAGAAGTCCAAGTGTGGTTTATATAGATAGCCCAGCCCAATCATGACGAAAAACATAATGATCCTGACGAAAAACCATGGTCGACGAATAACCAGGTTATTCGTCACTGTTCACGATGAAACATAGAGTGAGGAATAACTAGGTTTTTCGTCACACATATGAACGACGAAAGATTGGTCTTTCGTCGAGAGCCTGCAAAACAGAACAGCTGCAAACTGTTTGACAGTTTGCAGCAGAACTTGAATAAACACACAAACAAACATAAACTACAAACTATATGCAACATGCATCAGTTTCAACATACATAACAACGAGACAAACTGTCGGACCAAAGTTAGATAGGAGGATATCCGACTTGGTCGACTGACGAATACAGACTCGATAAGCAAAAGTCCGTAATATAAATACGCTAAAAAAGAACAAGTTACAGACACCAAAATATGCACTAACAATTATAGTTAGAAAGAACGGGGGGTAGTTAAAAAGGGTAGTATTGTCATTTCACATGACAACTAACAGAATGTTAAAGTCATTTGACAACAAGGGGTAAGATTGCAGCGTTTCGCATTCGTTGGGGGGTTAGACAACAAAAATTTCATGGTAGGGGGTAAGGGTGCCAATGGGCTATATCTCCAGTGAGTAAAACTGCAGTTTACTCAAAAGAAAAATATATATAAAATTTTAAATTAATTATTGTGGATTCGTTCCGGATAGATTTTGAACTCCCGATACGATTGCGAAGAACATGTACGCCGTGCGGAATCCGTGCACATATGTGGATCCACCCAAGAATGTAAAAACAATGATTCGATTGATGATGTGACAATATACAAACCCATGAATCACCATGGACAAGAGTTTTTCTCTCTAGATCTTCTCTCAAGCTCCTCAATTTGCAAAAGTTCTAAATGAATTACCTAAGCCTCCTATTTATACGCAAGGCTCTAAAGAAGTTCTCCTTAATTACAAGTTTGCCACTCCTCATTTAAAATAGACTTATCCCTATTTTAACATAACAAAACCTTGTTTCATTCAGTTTTCTGCTACGATTCGGGATTGACGGAAGTGATAGACGTTATGCACTTACAATTATTACACGTGTATTATAAACTCGTGTATTACACTTGTTGACATTATTTGGAATTGTTATTAGTAAAATTATTAAAAAAGGTAAATTTCTTTAATTAATTATTAAAAGAGTAAACTACCATTTTGGTCCCTGTGGTTTGGGCAGTTTTGCCATTTTAGTCCAAATCTCAAACTTTTTAAATCTGGGTCCCTGTGGTTTGCATTTTGTTGCCATTTTAGTCCAAATCTAAAAAACTCTCATTTTTTACTGTTTCAACATGTCTTTTTTGTCTTTTTGTGCAGGGGTATATTTGTCCAAGTACATTTCATTAAACATTTTCTTAATTAAAAAACTAAAGTAAATAAATTATTAATTCCTTTACTCAAAATATAGAATTTAAAACTGTTACACGTCATAAATAACACACTTTCTCCCCCTTTTTATTCAAAACCCTAAAAAAATTGGTGAGTTGTCTGGCATCTGCTTCTTCTTCACTCTTTCTCATCTACAGATCTGAATCCATAACTGCAATCATGAGCGGAACAGAAGCCGTAGCAAGAGAGAAAGGCTCATCAACAACTAAAACCCCTGCCGATTTTCTCAAATTCAATCGTGGCAGACCTGTTGTTGTCAAATTGAACTCTGGAGTCGATTATAGAGGTTCGGTTAAATGTTACTTTTCCTACTTTCTTTTCTATGTTCGACATCCATTTGTGTTTCTTGCGTCGTAACGGTGAACCCTAGAATGGAAGCAATAGCACCCAACCCGGCGTGGCTCCGCTGTCTCCCCTGCTCCGGTCACTCTCTCATCATCGTCACTCTCTTTCTTCGCCGTCACTCTTTCTCTCTCTCCGTTTCTTCGTCGTGCCACCACCAGACGGTGGTGGTGGTCGGCCGGTATACAGATCAAAGGGAGGGGTGGTTTAGGGGGTTTGGATGTGTGGTGAGGTACCAAAGAGTGAGAGAGTTGTGTAAAGTAGGGTATTTATTTGGGGTTTTTTAATTAAGAAAATGTTTTAATGAAATGTACTTGGACAAATATACCCCTGCACAAAAAGACAAAAAAAAAAGACATGTTAGAACTCTAAAAAATGAGAGTTTTTGAGATTTGGACTAAAATGGCAACAAAATGCAAACCATAGGGACCCATATTTAAAAAGTTTGAGATTTGGACTAAAATGGCAAAACTGCCCAAACAACAGGGACCAAAATGGCAGTTTACTCTTATTAAAAAGTTATTTTTTAGCTGTAAGATATAATGAACCCATTGCACTGTATCGTAGTTAACATATTTCCATTAAATATATTCATTGGTCATTGTGTTATACTGATACGCTAATATTTGTATGTAAATATTATAAACTAGTGGGATTTACTCACGCTACGTGGAGGAAACTTAGTGAGTGTCGGTTCAATTCGTCATGGTAACAACACTCGTTGTGGCAACCGAAAAAGAACCAGAAAAATATAGACTTGATATGCCCAAAAGATAGCGAAAGGTGTTTTACATCAATAAAAAACTATAAAACTAATATTGGTTCCGGTTCCGATGAAACGGATACCGGCACCTGTGTTGCTCGGTCGAAATCAATTGAGTTTGTTATGATATCGGTTTACGATACCAAAAAATACTTTATTTTGAATATAACTTTTTTAATGAAATATATATCGGATGTTGATAAAAAAATAAATGCTTAAAAATTTAAAAAAAAAAAACGGAAGTTATTAAATAAATACCATATTAAAAAATAAAAAATATCATTAAATAGATATCATAAAAACAAAATTACTTATTAGCCGTTTATGGCCGCTGTAAATTCATATATATTTTAATTACATGGTAGTGGAGAGTTTAAATGAGAAACAAAAAATTTGTAATAAGAAATTTCAACCAAAAAGAATTTTTATTTTATTTCATTTAATATAAGTATTTAATGTTACTGTAAGGGTACATTGGTAAATCTACATAGTTCATTAATTTGTAGTTTTTTTTTTAATAGCTAACTACATTAAATTTTTTGTAACTTATCTTCAAAATATATATATTTTCAAAAAAATAAAATAAAATAATTTAAAGTGTATGATAAAGTACGAGGTGTATAGGATAAATTACGAATTGTGTATGATAAATTTCAACGTGTAGGATAAATTTCAAAATATGTATGATAACTTTTGATGTGTATAGGCAAAAAAAAAATAGTGTGGAGGATGATAGTTTTTGACTAATTAATTAGTTAAAGATGATAATAAATGAGATAAGTGAAAAAACTATTTAATGTTTTACAAAATTACATTTTGTTTTTTTTCTTCTCAATTAAATTTTTTTCTCAAATGAATCTTCCCCTATATAGTATTATAAGCTTCTTTTAATGTAAGAAAATAAATAAATACAATTCTCATTGTTAGTTCACCTGAAGTGGGGTATTTTGGCATTTTTTCCCACAAAAAATGCCTAAAAAGTCCGGTAACCGCCCTCTAGGGCGTTTTTTTAATGGACGACGCATGCTTTTTTTAACGCCTTGAACTTTATTTTTGGCCAATTGCATTTTTATATGGTTTTTATTTTTTTTATTTAATCTGTTAGAAGATAATGCCCCACAAGATTTCAAGCCCCACTACACCATTTTTAACATAATATCCCACAATGCTCACATGCTGACTGGACTGGCATATAATGCAAAACGCTCAAGAGTCTTCCCTCTCTCACTACACATGGTCTTATATCTTGAATCCACGTTGAAGGACTTAAATGATCATGGGGGAAAAAGTAAAGGAAGCAAACTATTGCGGCAGAAAAACAAAAGTTACAAAAGGAGATGGCGCAAACTCATGTTATAATATGTAAACAACTTTCAGGTATTACACAAACCCGTGTAATGATTTGTAACTAATTGAACTTTTCAAACTTTTTTAATTAACTAATTATGTGGAATAATTTATTAATTAATAGTTAAAAAAGTTAAAAAAGAATATAAATAAACGTAGCATTAGTTATATAGATATAGATAGATAGATATAAATATAATGTAGTGTTAGAAACGGTACCATCAATCGTATAGCTTACAATACCAAAGAATATTTCATTTCAAATACAACTCTGTTTCAACAAAACTTATGTCAGAATGTTGAGAAAAAATAATTAATAATAAATACGTATATAACTTTATTACTGCAATATTATCCAAGGTTCCGTTTATTAAACTAAAATTAAATTTATAATCTAAAAGTAATATATAACAATTATTAGATTTACTCTTCATCATTTATTCATCACTTACTATTAATAATAAATTAATCATAGTTCACTATTCATGAACTGTTATGTATAATATGTATAATAATATAATATAATGCTATCATCCATTTTTATATAAATTGACAAAATAAAGAGTTGATTGAAAGAGTTATATATATATATGAGAAGAATCCGTTAGGGACCACCCTTTATTGCGAGAACCGTGAGAACTAATGTGAACACAACCAGAAATACCTAAAAATAGCTAAAAAACACACAATATTTTTTACAAAAAAACGGTATATTTCGTTACCAAAAAAAAAAAATGGGCTACTAAAAGTAGCGATTTTAATGTAAAAAATATTAAAAAAATGTGTGTGTTTTTTAGATTTTTTTAGGTTTTTTTGGGGGGTTAGTTTTTAGTATTTTAGCTTGAGTGGGGGGTTAGGTTTTTTTTTTTTTTTTTTTTTTGGTTTTTTGGAGGGTTTAGTTTTTAGCATTTAGCTTGGGGGGGGGGGGGGGGGTTAGTTTTTTTTTTGTTTGTTCACATTGGTTTTCATAGTTTTATTTATTTTTTTTTTTTTCACATTGGTTTTCATAGTTCTCACAATAAAAGGGTTTTTTTTTTGTGTGTTAGCACCAAGGATGAGGGGCAGCAGCCGTTCACCTTCAAAATTGGCCAAGGCCAAGTTATTAAAGGTAATTTGTTGCTGTTAGTATTATTATTTGTTAAGTCACTTAAGCTATAGTCCTCAAATCTGAACGTGATTGGGCATCATGTTATTTCTAATTCAAATTTTTGTTTAGAACTGAGGAGTGACTTGAACGAAGAAAGATTGATGATTTTGATGTGAAATAAAATGAGATAAGTAGCTTTCTGCAAACATTTGATGTTTGCAGTTGTAAGAAGTTGATAAATTTTCAGGCTAGTGATTGTTTTTTGATATGTTCTTCCATTATTGATGTGATTTTATATTGGATGAGTCTATTGTCATGTTTGAGTTACTTGAACCAGTATATATATTGGATGAGTCTATAGTCATGTTTCAGTTACGTGAACCAGTATATGGATTTTTGACTTTATGTGCAGTCTTGGTTTAAAAAGGCGTGCCTGATGCACAAGGCGATCACGTACTTTTGGGCCAACGTTGGTTAAAGTAATGGTTGTAGGAGACTGTTATGTAAAAAGAGTTAAACAAATAAAGAAACTATGAAATGTTTGCTTAAAATAAGGTTTATGTAAAATAGGTGAGAGAGGCGCTTAAGACCTGGCAAAGTAAATAAATATATGTGCTTTTGTTTATTTATAATAGCCCGATATCTAACATGGTTCTTTCTTTTAGATTTCATATGTTTGACTTGTGATGTAGCGCGTGAAACGGAAAAATGAAGATTACACGTTGATTCTATGAATACCCGTGCAGTTCTTCCCCAACCCCCAAATTGTAACCCCAAAGGCCACGGAATTTGAAGTGAAAAAACAGTTTTCTCAAAATTCAATTCTGAACTTCTCATTAGCTTTAGCAACATATAAATAGAGACTGAAATTCGAAACGGGCCTAAAAAAAGATAACGGGCCAAACACACGGCCTAAAACAAAAAGCCCAAAATAGTTCAAAAAACATAAAAATGCAAATAAGTCATAGAAATAAGCGTTTTTTGGCCCGGACGATGACCCAAACCGCTATAGGCGTTTGCAGCAAGATGGAGCTCGTTCTCACGTTCGAATCGCCTGGTCGCACGTCCAAAACGGACCCCTGTAGCCCAAGTTAGAGCCATTTTAGTGAAGCCCCTTTTGTTACGCGGTCTTGGGCCTCCAAATACAAAATAGCCCGTTCCTCCACACTTGGGCCCACATCATTCCCCCCTGGATAGACAAAATTCGCCCTCGAATTACCAACAGGTTCATCATCAGAAGACTCTCCATAATAAGGCAACAGATGCTTCACGTTAAACACATCAGCACAACGAATGTGACTAGGCAGTTTTAGACGATATGCATTTGGATTGATCTTCTCCACGATTTCAACTGGGCCAATCTTCTTCGCTGATAACTTGTTGTATTCCCCAACTGTAAAACGATCTTTAGTCAAAACAGCCCAAACAAAGTCACCTTCCTCGAACTCAACATGCCTACGCTTCTGATCAGCAGCTTGCTTATACTTCAGATTAGCTCGGGTCAAATGATCATACACAGCATTATGAACTTCATGTAGACCCTCTACAAAATCCTGAACTTTCTTTGGAACAGATCCAGAAACAGGAAGAGACATCAAATCAAGTGGTCCCCGAGGTTGAGATGAATAAACTATCTGAAATGGGCTATATCCAGTGCTCCGATTGACAGCATGATTATGAGCAAACTCAGCTTGGCACAAATTTTGATCCCATGCCTTCACATGATCACCAACCAAACACCTCAACAAATTCCCAAGTGACCGATTAACAACTTCAGTTTGCCCATCAGTTTGTGGGTGATAAGCACTACTGAAGTTAAGTTGAGTATTCACCATCTTCCACAAGCTACGCCAAAAATGACTCAGAAATCGGGTATCCCGATCAGACACCATAGAAGAAGGTAGCCCATGCAAACGGTACACATCACGAAAGAAGAGTTGGGCTACATTAACAGCATCAGTCGTCTTCTTGCAGGGAATAAAATGGACCATCTTGGAAAACCGATCCACCACAACAAAGATGGAATCATTACCTCTCTGAGTACGAGGTAACCCCAACACGAAATCCATACTAATATCAACCCATGGCTGTGAGGGAATTGGTAAAGGCATATAGAGACCCGCATTAGTAGCCGTGCCCTTGGAAACTTGGCAAATACGACACCTCTTCACATAACGATCCACCTTTTTCCTCATAGTAGGCCAGTAATAAGAATCTTGAACCAGCTGTAAAGTACGATCACGACCAACATGCCCTTCACCATGTAACTCCTTAATAATCTTTAAGCGAAGACTAGAATCAGGAATACATAGCTGATTCCCCTTGAACAGAAAACCATCATGCAAAAGAAAGTTTGACTTTTGCCCAGTTTCCACATCCTGCAAAATAACTGAGAAATAAGGGTCAATGGCTAACTGCTCACGAATGACCTCCAAACCCGGCACATCAACCCTCATAGATACAAGCAGATTACTCCTCCTGCTTAAGGCATCAGCAACCCTATTTGAAACACCAGTCTTGTGTTTGACCACAAAAGTAAACTTCTCAAGAAAGGCCAACCATCGCCCATGCTTGTGAGATACCTTGTCTTGAGTACGAATATGCCTTAGGGAATCATGATCAGTGAATAAAACAAACTCCTTTTGGAACAAGTAATGACGCCAATGCTATACAGCTTGGACCACTGCATAAAACTCTAGGTCATAAGTACTGTACCTTAACTTAGGCCCAGTTAACTTCTCACTAAAATAAGCAACAGGTCGACCACCCTGACTAAGAACCCCACCAATTCCAACCTTTGAGGCATCAGTATGAAGTTCAAAAACTTGAGAAAAATTAGGCAATACCAGAATTGGTGCTGTAGTGAGCTTCTCTTTCACAACTTGAAAAGACAACTCTGCCTCATCGGTCCATTCAAACGTCTTCCCCTTCATACAATCTGTCACTGGGGCCATAATAGAACTGAAGTGGGGAATAAACCTTCTGTAAAAAGAAGCAAGCCCATGGAAACTACGAACTTCAGTAATGGTAGTAGGAGTTGGCCAATTTTGAACAGCCGCCACTTTGGATTCATCAACCTGTATCCCATCACCAGAAATAACATACCCCAAGAATAACACTTTAGGGGTCATGAACACACACTTCTTGGTGGCTGCATAAAAACGGTCCCCGCGAAGTAAGGCCAGAACCTGCCTCACATGCACAACATGGTCGCTGAAAGAAGCACTATAAATGAGAATGTCATCAAAATACACAACCACGAACTTCCTAATAAAAGGTCTAAGCAACTGATTCATCACACGCATAAAAGTACTAGGTGCGTTTGATAATCCAAATGGCATCACCAACCACTCATACAACCCTTCACGAGTCTTGAAGGCAGTCTTCCACTCGTCACCCGGTCTAAGACGAATCTGGTAATAACCACTCTTCAAATCTAACTTCGTAAAAATACTAGCACCACTAAGTTGATCAAGCAAATCATCAAGTCGAGGAATAGGAAACCTGTACCTCATAGTAATCTTGTTGATTGCTCGACTATCAACACACATACGCCAAGTGCCATCTTTTTTTGGAGTCAATAAAGCCGGAACAGCACAAGGGCTCATACTTTCACGAACGTGACCCTTAGAAATCAACTCCTCAACCTGTCTTCGCAACTCTTCATGCTCAGCAGGGCTCATCCTGTAATGTGGTCTATTGGGTAACTGTGACCCAGGCTCCAAATCAATATGATGTTGGATGTCACGCAAAGGTGGTAATCCATCAGGCAACTCAACAGGAAACACATCAGAAAATTCCTCAAGCAAAGGAACCATAGCATCAGGAATTTCGACTTCCTCGGGCACTTCCTTCCCTATCAAAACAAAAACACTGTCTGTGTCCTCCAATTCATCTTGAAACTGACTGATGGTCAACAAATTACCCGACTGTTTTGTGGCTAACTGTTTAGGCTTGCTAGGGACAAGAGTGATCTTCACACCACCAAACAAAAAGCTATAAGTATTGGACCGCCCATTATGCTCTATATTACGTTCATATTCCCAAGGTCTACCCAACAATAAGTGACACGCGTCCATAGGGACCACATCACACACAACATCATCCTTATACGTTGACCCGATAGAAACAGAAACAAGTGCCCTTTTAGATACTGTCACTTCACCTCCCTTTTTAAGCCATTGAAGCTTGTACGGTTTTGGGTGACTCTCTGTCTTCAAGGCCAACTTTTGAACTGCCTCTTCAGAAATCAGATTGTCACAACTCCCCGAATCAATGACAAACGTGCAAACCTTCCCCAAAATGGTACATGTTGAGTGGAAGATGTTATGCTTAAGCCAGTCATCCCCATCTGCCTTCGACGTATAACAAGAGCGTCTGACAACCAAGTTCACTCCAACATCGCCGATCACAACCTCTTCTTCGTACTCAGTTTCTTCATCGTACACTGGATTGTTTTCATATTCTTCATATTGTTCGTCCTCAGACTCAGCAAACAAGTGCCTTTTGCCGGCCCTTTTGCACTCCGCTTGACGATGTCCCGTCTCACCACAATTGAAACATCTTGGACCACTACTACTAGCCCCCTTAGAAGTAGGCCAGGTATTGCCACCCCCCGGCTTCTGCTGACTAGGCCCGCCACGAGGTGCCCCACTGCCAGACCCAACGTTTCCCCCAGCAGGGGTAAATGAACCGCCCACCCGACTGTTTTGCTTCTCAAAGGCCAACGCCCGTTGGTGTGCCCCAGGAATGGTTAACGGATCAAAAAGATTCACGGCCTCCATGATTTGAACCCTTAGACCCCCAATATACCGAGAAACAAGTTGCTCCTCCGGTTCTTGAATATCATTCCTCGCAATCAACTGGTAAAACTCTGTGGTATAATCATCAACCGATTTAGCCCCCTGTTTCAAATTCTGCAGACGCTGGTACATCAACCTTTGAAAATTATGAGGCAAAAAGTTGGACCGCAAGCACTTTTTCATCTTGGCCCACGTCACGATCCTTGACTTCCCGAGTCTGTTCCGTGTTAATTTCAATTGTTGCCACCACGCAGAGGCCCTACCACGTAACCTGGTAGCGATCAAGGCCACCCGCTTGTTTTCAGGCACCTCCTTGTACTCGAACACCTCCTCTACGGTAGCCAACCAATCGATGAACCCCTCCGGATTCAAACTAGACCCATCAAATTCCGGAATATCAACTCTTATTCCAGAATCCCAACGCCTGTTATCCCCTCCACGTTCACCCCTTGGTCGCCCTTCCTGTTCGTCTTCGAAAGCCGAACCGTCACCAAATGGGTTACTAAAATCAGAACCACACCCGTCATTGGGTCCCTGCCTCCTACGATTGATCAAATCAGCCATCCGATCAGTCAACTGATTGACCACTTGATCCAACCGTTCATCCACCCTCGCCATAAGTCGTTGCTCCAACTCTCGTTCATACACTTCATCAAGAGGCCTGTTGTTATTTCTCCTCGGAGGCATTTTGAGCCAGGAATTCGGCTCTGATACCAACTGATGTAACGTGTAATCTTCATTTTTCCGTTTCACGCGCTACATCAACTTGCCTTTATTAATGCAGGTTGGGATGAAGGTGTTTAGGGAATGCAATTGGGAGAAGTTGCTCGGCTAACAGTAACATACAGCATCTGTTTATATAATTTGATTTTCTAAATAACAAAACTCGTGTACTGCTTTGCTGCAAGGGTCATCGTCATGACATCAGTTAATTATTGCAGTGCACTCCTGAGGACGCTTATGGCGCTGGCGGTTTTCCTGCTTTGGGGATCCAGCCTAACTTAACTTTGGTTTTCGAGATTGAAGTTCTTCGTGCTCAGTAAACCGTAAATGGTGCATAGGTTCTTGATTCGGTACTACTCTAGACTTGCTATTATACACATGTATCTTTACATTCATGATGCTATTGACAGCAAACATGTTCTTCTTGAGTGGCATCCTCAACCCGGTCAAGAATCTCCACCTGTCCCCTTCCTAAAGGTCAACGATAAATGGATTCTCCCAAAATAAGAAAAAAACCAATAATAAATATTATTAAATAATCCGTTTCTTATTGAATAACCAAACATCACCTTTCTCACACTTTTATTAGAATTATTATTAATGTGTGCTTTACTTACATCAAAGATATGGTGTTGATCTACAATTTCAGAGTGGAATCAAATCTTGCGTTGCGTCTGCCAAAGTCTTTTTCAAGGAACATTTTCAAGGTAATTTGCAGCTTCTTCCGATGAATGTAGCTACAAATTTGTTTTCCAATTCTCTGTTAAGCATATGAGCAGAAGCTTGATTGTGGTGGTGGCTATGTGAGATGGTGTCAATTACCGTACCGATACCTGTACCGAAGCGAACATTTATGTTTAACCACCTGGTTTGCCCTAACCTATTTCGACAAGCTACCCAAAATGATCAACTTGTTATTGATATCATCTTTGCAGGTTTCTGTTGATGGTATTTGGATGGTATGCCGTGAAGCTCACTTCAACAACACCATCAGTTCTCACTATAGGCTTAAATGTTATCTTAGTAGGTGATTTGCAGCATCAAATGATGCAGCCGGGCTTCAATCAGCTTCCAGATCAGCATCAAATGATGCAGCTAGCTACACCATGGGTTCAAATGCTGTCTTAGTAGGCGATTTTCACCTTCAACAGCAGCAGTTGTAGCTTATGCAACCATCAAATCCCAGTTTGACACCTTTGCAACCATCAAACTATATTTATGATTTATTTATTAGCTACTGTAAGCATTTAGCATCAGCAGCTCAGATGGAGTAGAATTGCGGTGCCAAAGGTCAATTATTTCGTGTGGAGGGCAATCAATGGGCGGATTCCTACAGCTGATGCTTTGGCTATTAGGAATATGAATGTTGGAAACGGAAGTTGCCCTCTATGCAGGACAGTTCAGGAGACTATAGCCCATCTGTTCGCTACCTATCTTGTTTTGAGGGCAGTGTGGTGGAACATTTGGGCTTGGGTTAAAATCCCGCATCCAGTTGCGGCTGAGACTCTAGACCAAGTAATCCAGTTTGGGGCGAATTTAGTCATGCCGGCTTTGAGGAAAAAGGTAATAAATGAGATCTTTTTCATGACTATCTGGAAGATTTGGATACATCGCAACGAGAAGATTTTCAAAGGTAAAGCAGTGTCTGTAGATAATATCACAGAGGTGTGTAGATAGGCCATGTAGTTTTGTGCCAGTTCCCTTTTTGGTGTGTAAATAGGCAAAATGGTGTGTAGATAGGTACACCCCATGTAGTTTTGTGCCAGTTCCCTTTTTAGGCTCTTTGATGAATTTTATTTGAGTACACTAACTGCTTTTAAATGAAAAGAAACTTTTCAGTACACTTCATCTTTTGTACCAAGTCAGAAGGTTTATACTTCTCTGATTTAACATTGTATATATTTTAAGAATTGTTTATATTTACTCAAATTATTTATGGTGATAATTACAGTTGATCAACTAGGACCACTAAAACATGAAATTCATAAGTAAATAAAAATATATGTTTTCTTCATGTAAATTTGAGATAGATACGTTTTCATATGTGTATAAAAATGTATGTCTTCATTGCAGTCACGTTTTTATATTATCAAATCTAAAAAATAAACTTAAAATTTTTAATTTTAATTAGGTCCGCCTAATGATTTAGACACGTCATATAACCTCATCATACACGTTCGTCTTACACAATAAGCTTGTACATGAATAAAATTGTGTAAAATGACCATTTTACTATTTACTATATAATATAGTATAGATATTATACAATTGGGTGTTTAAATTTTTAATTATGTGGTTGTTTTAATTCTAATCATATATTAGTTTAAATTACTATGCTTATGATTGATATGTTCTTATTCGTTTGTTTCTTATTATTTAATAGAGCTCTGTAAGGCTTATGACTTAGATAGACCACACTGATGCTACAAATAAGAAAACGAATAGAGATGCAATACAATATATCACCAGAGAATTGATAAACGTGTCTTTATTATTATTTAATCAAGCTCTGTAAGTCTCATTACAAGTTTGGTTGAACGTTTCCCGCCGCATCGCGTGGGTAAACGACTAGTATATATATGTGTGTATATACATATAGGGGAGGGCTATATAGAAAACCCTTAAGTTTTTAGAAAACTCTGGAAACTCAAATCTCCCCCCATTTTTACCCAACCTCCCGACATTTTTTTTTTTGAAAAAAAGAACACATGTAATATACATGTTTTAAAGTGTTTTGGGCCAAAAAAACAAAAAAGCGCCGAAGGGATGTTTTAAAAAAAAATAAACAAATTTCAGCATGCTTCGGGTGACTAACATGTGTTAGGCACAAAAGGCAGAAAGTTGCTGATTTTTTTTTTAAACATTCCTTCGGCGCTTTTTTGGTTTTTTTTGCTCAAAACTCTTAAAAACATGTATATTACATGTGTTATTTTTTTTCAAAAAAAATGTCGGGAGGTTGGGTTTTCTCAAAATGGAGGGTTTTCTATCTAGCTTTAGCCTATACATATATATATATATATATATATATATATATATATATACACACATATATACTAAAGTGTTTCATATATAAATCTCCTTTTTTATCCCGGTTTTAATCCGACAATAAATTAAATAATATAATATGGAATATGATAAAAATTATTGAAAAGTATTTTTTTTCTTTAATAAAAAAAGTCCGGTTTTGCAACCCGGATTGGATTCCGGAGATTCGATTTTGACGGATGTTACAGGACCACTGCGGCATATGGCAGCTACGTGCCCAAACCAATTGCACGTGATGCAATGGCGGCATGCGGTGTTTGCATGATGACGGTAGTGGCAGGTATTTCACTTGGGATGTGTCCCAGTGTAAGGCTTTCTGGTGTTTTCTGGCGTGGGAGGATTTGGGGTTACAGCAGGGGTAATCGCGTTACAACTATAACTTTGAAACTTGCGTTTCTTGCCTTTGTTGTCACTCGATTGGGTTTTAGGTTTTGTAGTGACTTGGTTTGCAGACTTGGTAGAAGTGTGGGTTGTGGTTTGTTTATCTCTGGCGCTTTTGTTGTTGAGACTGGGTCCAAGGCAATAAACTAACTCGATGGTTTCATGTTGAGAGGCTTCTATGGTGTTACGCATGGCGGAGGGTAAACCTTGAAGGTATTCCTGATAGCACGCTCAGGAGTCGAAAACCAGATGGCGTACTATAAAACTCAGCTGCTTACAACGGGTGGTATAACCATGGTTGTTGATGTGTGCAAAACGCAACATATAAATTACATCAATTGTGGCATAAAACTAACCTTTTTTTAGTACTAATGTTGGAAAAAGTGTGTTTTTGTCTTCCTTTTGTATTTTCAAGATTAAATGAGCTCAAATTAACAAAAGAAGCAAAAAGGTAGCTAAATCTAACATAAATACAAGAAAAGGAACAAACGTGACATGCCCGACCTCCCCGAAAGCACCTTCCCAAGCAAAACAAGAAAACAGAAGGCTGAACACGCCCCATGCTTAGTGAACACGGGGGCGTGCCCAAGTGTCAGCATAAAAGACAAAGTTGTAAAAGCTTCCATCGCCCACCACGGGGCCGTGCTCAGTGGACACGGGGCCGTGGTCAACTATAAGATTCACAGAATCCAGGCAAATCTTGATAGTACAGATATGCTTCTGCACACGGGGTCGTGCCCAGCAAACACGGGGCCGTGGTCAACTAATGCAGACAAAAGCAATTAATGAAGACAGAGAAGAGGATGGACACGGGGCCGTGCCCACTGGACACGGGGCCGTGCCCGAGCTTCTGTTCAGCCTATAAATAGGAGTGCTTGGCTCAAGCTCAAACCATCCATTGGCACACCACCTCTCTCACACTCAACCCACCACCCACCACCACCATAACACCATCATCCACCACCATCATCCATTGTCCATTGTCCATCATAGAGTGCGTGTGTCATCTCAGGATCCAAGATTGATCGTAAGAGTTCTTGACAATCAAGGCCATGTTTGCCTAAGTCTCTTACATCACTTGGTGAAGACAAAGTGTCTAGTGTAATACTTTTTATTTTTAATCTTTTCGCACTTTGTAATTGGTTATGTATTAATGACTTTAATAACTAGTTTCTTATGTTGAAGGTGATTCTTCCTTATCGTTTGTCCGTGGTGTCTTGGCATTATTTTACTGTCTATATAAAATAAAAGATTTTCACCATTCATATCTCCACGGTCTATATGGAGGTATGTTGGCTACCTGGTCGGGGGTTAAGGGAACGGTTTGGTAAGAGTCTTGCCATTGTTTAGTGTATAGATCCTGCAAAGGACCTGGGTCAAATTTAGTAGGATCTCCTTCAATACTTAACGGTATTGGATGGCGGGGGTCCAAACTCTTTGATCCCCTCATAAGTTAAACTACTATTAAAACTTTAACCCGGCTACTTAGGACTGTATCCCTGCTGACTCAGACTACTTAGCCGAGGGTAACGTCGCCTTCAAAAGAGGGGCCTACCATAATATGCATTAATAACTTAATTAATTATCTTTCAATAATCCGACCCTTTAGGATTGTATCCTTGCTGACTCAAACTACTGGGTTGAGGGTAACGTCACCTCCAAAAGAGGGGCCTACTACAATAACTAAGATAATCTCTTAAATAGTGCAAAAGTGCGGAAATAATCAAAGGTTACACTAAACACGAGTCGGAGCCAAGTGATTCATCTTGTCTATCTGTTTTATTTTTATTTTTATTTTCAGCATTTTAGTTAGTTTTTATTTTTTCTTAGTTTAAAACCTTTTTCTAAACTTTTTGATTTGATTAGATGTTGAGGATAAACCGGTACTAAAAGCTCTTGTGTCCTTGGACGACCACGGTATCTTACCAAGACTATACTACGCTCACGATGGGTGCACTTACCCATATGTGTGTTTAGTGTTAGTAAATATTGTGTTTTATAAATTTAAAACTTGGCTAAAGAAAGTGTAAAAGGGCTTAAAATAAACATTAAAACCATAACACACTTCACGCACATCAAGTTTTTGGCGCCGTCGGGGACACAAGGATTTTAAGAAAGCTTAAAATCGACGGCCTAATCAGTTTTTCAAAACCTTTTCAAAACGTGCGCACATTTTTCTGCATTTTAGTTTAGTTTTGCATTTACAGTAACCTGAACACGGGCGATGCTCACTGAACACGGGGCCGTGCTGCACATTTTTCATAAAACACCCAGTAACAGTAGCTTGAACACGGGCCGTACTCACTGAACACGCCCCGTGCTCAACGAAATCAGTAACTTTAATTAAAATGCCCAGATACAGATTCTGTACACGGGGCCGTGTCCAGCCTCTGTTTCCGTTTTTATTTTTGTTTTCTGATCTCGAGACTTGGTTGTGGTCTGCTGAGTGATTCTTATGGATCAATACTCAGGAGGTTACAACTACACCTATGAGGAGGATGATTATAGGAATAACTATTGCACTAATTGTGGTGACCCGCACTAGGTTCAATATTGTCACTTATATCAACCATCCAATTCATACACCTACTACGAGGAGCCTAGGTACGAGCCATCAACTTCATGCATATCCTATGAAGACCAAAGGTATGGACCTCCTCCCTCATACTCATATTTTGATGAACCAAGGTATGAGCCTTCTTACTCATACTTTGAGGAACCAAGATATGAGCCACCACCTTCATATGCTTATTATGAGGAACCATGGCGTGAACAACCCACCTCATATGAGTATTATGAAGAACAAAATTACGACCCTTATCCATCATATGCTTACAATGAAGAACAATGGTGTGAACCATCTACTTCATATGGGTATTATGAAGAACAAAGGATCGAGCAACCGGATTCAAGCTTTGAAAATCCCGATCCTTACTCTATAACCGAAGTGACCGATAGGATATTAGAACACCTTAGAGTTATCGATCGCTATATAAAAGAATCTCACGCAAGGGAAGAGGAGTCCCGCGCAAAAGAACAATTAAATAAAGATGAGATAACTGAAAGTGTGGAAATGGAAGAACAAATAAGTGAAAAACCGACACATGAGTTAAACAACGAAAAAGGTGAGTCCGACAACGCTAAAATACAAGATGAGTCTAATTTTGAAGAAATTAATCTCCTGTCACCTTCTTTTGAAAATCATTGTTTAGTACCCACTCATGCTAAGTTTTTAAAGAGTTAAACACTAACACTAAAATTGACGAAACGGTAAGTGTTAAGTTAACTATTGATCAAACCTCACTAATAAATGAAGACCGATTTGAAATTAACATTACACCGGTTCCATGTTTCTTTCAAAATTCATTTATTAGTAATGTCACAATCGATAAAGATCTTTGTGTTAACATAATGCCTAACTACATTTTCGAAAAATTAAGTATTAGTGATTTTTCTCCACTTCAAATACCCATTTTCCTATCCAATCAGAAGGTAATAAAATCAATCGGTGTAGTTGAGGATGTCTTGGTTCAAACAAATCAAATGGTAGTCCCCACCGACTTTGTCATCCTCGATAACGCTCCTCTAGTGTTGGGACGACCATTTGTAAAACCTCACGAAGCTTTGAAAAACCGGAAGTACAAGAATCTACCTCTTCAATTAGGGGCATTTAAAAAGAGTGTCGATCTTGAGCGGTCAATAAAATATCCATTCGGAAATAATGACCCCCTAATTGAAGATGAGGATGAACCACCCGATACAAGTGAAAAGTTTAACCACTTTGTTGAAGAAGAGGTCGCCATAGAACAAACTTTTAAGGTTCTTGATCAAAATGAGCAACCAAATAAGGAGTCTCCTAAAGACCCACCTCTTGAGCTCAAAGAACTTCCAAAAGGTTTGGAATATGCTTTTCTAGACAAAGATGGTAAATTACCTGTAATTATTTCATCTAAATTAGATAGTTTAGAAAAAGAAAAATTAATTAGTCTTGTGAAAAAACATGAAGATGCGATCGCTTGGAAGCTTGTAGATATTAAGGGAATAAGTCCTTCCATGTGCACGCACAAAATTTTAATGAATGATGATTACAAATCGGTAATACAACCACAACATCGAGTAAATCCCAATGTTCAAGAAGTGGTTAAAAACGAAGTCATCAAATTACTTGACGCCAGACTTATTTATCCTATCTCCAATAGTCCTTGGGTAAGTCCCGTCCAAGTTGTTCCAAAGAAAGGAGGTATGACGGTAATAACTAATGAAAAGAATGAACTAATACCAACAAGAACCGTCACTGGATGGAGAGTATGTATAGATTATAGACGATTAAATGAAGCGGCAAGAAAAGATCACTTTCCTTTACCCTTCATTGATCAAATGTTAGAAAGATTATCTGGTCATAAATTTTATTGTTTCTTGGATGGTTTTTCAGGTTACTTTCAAATCCCGATAGCACCCGAAGACCAAGAAAAGACAACCTTCTGTTGGTGCACTACATCTGTCGACTTCGTCTTGTATCGAGTCTTACATTGTATTGTTTAGATTAGGGCACGTTTTATAGTGAGCAGGTTTCGCTCATAGAGACATAGACTGAAGGTTTCGCTTATCTGTCACCTGATGGTTTCGCTTATGTGGTCATGTACGTATAAGCGAAACCTCAGCAACTATATATAGGTGTTCATTTGAGCGAAACCACATAGATGAACATTGTCTTGTATTCCACGCCGAAGTGCTGCCGGTGTGAAGATTGAGCTGTAATCGTTGTCATATTAATACAATCAGTAGATTAAGGGAAGAATCAGCTGTTTCTACCTCCGTTTCTTGTTATTCCGCACCTGAACGACTCATTCGGGTCAGATCACGATCCTACAAGTGCTATCAGAGCTCAGGAGGAGGAGTTCTGCAGAAATTAGCTGGATTTCATCGAGATTTCTTACTTCTACACCTTCTTTCATCATTTCAGAAAGTTTTACCAGTCGAAATTCGCTCAAAATTTCACAGATCATAGATAATTGGACATTTACAAACCCTGGAAAGTTTCGGACCAAAATACGGACTAAAAATGGAACAAATTAACATCCGATTAGGTTTCGCTTTTATGGACATATTGTGATTTCGCTTATCTGACACCCTGATTTCGCTCCTAAGGCACATTATTTGAGGGGTTTCGCTCTTTGGAACAATTAGTTTCGCTTTGGTGTCACATATTGAGGGGTTTCGCTCAAAGTTACCTTGTAGTTTCGCTTATACGAACATCAGGATTTCGCTCATTCGAACATCAGGGTTTCGCTCATTCGAACATCAGGGTTTCGCTCATTCGAACATCAGGATTTCGCTCATTCGAACATCAGGGTTTCGCTCATTCGAACATCTGGGTTTCGCTCATTAGGACATCAGTAGTTCCGCTCTTCTGAACATCATAGTTTCGCTTATACGGACAAACTCTAGTTTTACTTTTGTGGACTTTTGAGGTTTCGTTCTTGTGTTCAATATCTGGTTTCGCTCCAAAGGTCTTCTGGGATTTTGCTTTTTGTGCATAGTCACCTGATTTCGCTTATTTGTCACTGTTTTTGAAAAACGTGCTAAGTCATCGTGGATATTGAGTTCTATAACGCGTTTGCAACACCGTCTGGTCCAGGTGCTATTGCTCAAGCTATGAGTTTAGAAAATGAGACAGGAACCACCCAAAAGCCCCCTAAATTGATGAGTATCGAAGAATACTACGGGTGGAAAGATAGATTTGAGAACTGGGTTCAGGCTAACCATCTTAGGTCTTGGGAATATATTCTGAAGAAATACGTGTTGCCTCGAACAGATTTGCAGGTTCTTAAAGAGTTATCAGAATTCACGGATCAAGAACGGGTTATGTACAAAGCTGAGAAAATGATGATCAGTCTGCTTCAGTAAGCTATAAAAGAAGACATATTCATATTGCTTCATCACGACAAAACTGCAAAATCAATCTGGGATGCTCTTAAAGTAAAATTTGAGGGTAGTGAAAACATGATAAAGAGCAAGAAAGCGTTACTAAAGAAAGCGTTTGATCTGTTCAGTAGCTTACCGGGAGAGGACACAAAGAAGCTGATTGAACGTTACTGCCACCTAGTGCGATCAATGTCAATGTTAAGTATTACAAAAGATCGTGAAGAGTGGGTAGACAAGTTAGCTGATGCGTTACCACAGAAAGAGTGGGGAACGTATTTGATGATTCTGAAAAATACGGGTGTTTATGATGGGTTGACGATATGTCAGTTTATTGAAAAGATCGAGAGTCAGGATTTAGAACAGCAAAAGATCGTGAGGATGAACAGTCCGAGTGGTCAACAGGACATAAAGATGTATTATAAAGGTAGTATTCCAATTCCAGAATCTGAGAGAAGTCCGAAAATCCAAACTGCATTCAGTGCTGGGGATTCATCAGAAAAAGCTGATCAGGGATCAAACAAAAGCAGCAGTGGATTTTCATCTTTTCCAAGTGTAAATCCTAAAGAGTCAAACACGAGTTTTCAGTCTCAAAGCACAAAGACAGGAAATGGATATGTGATTCAGTGCAACATAGCTCTAAATCTTCCAGAACGTCAAAGTTTTTCAGAAGACACTGCTAAAGACCATATGGCTCTACTTGGTTCTGTGTTGTTATCTTATGAAGGTCTAGTGGCTGGGCGGATCGGAAATCCTATGCTTACAAAGGAGGATTACGATCAGATAGACGCCGAAGAGATGGAATTAATGGATATCAAATGGTGTCTTGCTAGTGTTCTTAGACGTGCTGAAAAGTTCAAAACGATTACCGGGAGAAATGACTTTCTTGATGCTCATGTATCTACTTTAGGTTTTGATAAATCTAAAGTTACTTGTTTTCGTTGCAGGGAGAAAGGCCATTTCAAGCGGGAGTGCAAGAACAGGGAAGCTAGTGGCGCTCAGAATCCGTTCGGAAAAGATGATTACTACCGGAAAGCCATTTATCAGCAAGTTGGTCAATCACAAGACTAACAAACGGCTCATGGTAGAAAGTTTGAGGATTCAAAGAGAGCTTGTTTGGTAGACTTCAACTGGAGCAACTACATATCTCCTGATAGCAAAGCATGCATAGTCGATCAAGATGATGAGAGGCTACCTGAAGGCTTCAGCTGGAATATGTTTACAGATGAGAATGGGAATTTTAAAGCTTTCATCGCTAAGATTGTCAGAGAACCAGACATGTTTGCTACGTGGATGAAGTCTACTGGTGAAACAGTGAAAAGCATGGATGAAAAGTCTGTTGTTTCTAATGAAAGTTCAGAAAGTGCTGATGAAAGTTCAAAGAGTTTAAATGAGAGTGTACAAAATGTTGTTAGTTCAGAAAAGGAAGTTGTTTTTGATCAAACACCAGTTAATTCTGATTCTTCGGATGATAATTCTGACAAATCAGTAGAGTTTGATCAAACACCAACTGATGACAGTAGTGATGATGATGAAGAAAGACATATTAATGTTGCTAAAACTCATCTTTCTCCTGAAAGTTTTCATTTCTATTTTGCAGATCGCTTGGAGAAACTGAAGGAGAAAAGAGCTGCTAAAGAACAACAAAAATGAAATCTAAAAATGTTGTTCAGAATATGAATGTTGAAAGTGTTGCTGAGAAGATTACAGAAGATGAAAAAGTAATTGAAACTGAGAAGGTGAAAGAAGAAGAAAAAGTGGTTGAAGTGGTAAAGACAATCGAGATTGAGAAGATTGTTGAAGTTGTAAAGCCTTGCGAGAAGTGTTTGGAAGCATGCAAGGGTTGTGCAGCAAAAGATGAGATAATTGCTGAGTATGAAAAGAAGAAAGAGCAGATACTGTTCAACCTCAACTATGTGAAAGAATCTTATGATGTCTTGAACAAAACAGTAGCTGGTCTCTAAAAGACAAATTCAGAAAAAGAACAAGCACTTACGATGATGAATGCTGTGATGATGACAAAACAGAAAGCCATCAATTTTTACATCGAAGAAAGTGCTAAATGGAAGCAAGAGTTGGAGACAGAAAAGATCGAGAATGAGAGAATTAGACGTTTATTACAAAGTTATTCTAGTTCTGATTATTTCATTGATCATATTTACCCAACTGTTGCAGGTATGGAAGCTTTTCAAGATGAGAAGCCGAAGAAAAAGAAAGATAGTGGTAAGAAACCGACTGTTAGCTATAACAAGTGTCCGCCTCCAATTTGGGAAGGGTACTCTCCTAGAAAACCAAACGAGGAGCAACTTGAAAAAGCAGTTAATATAAAGCTAAAAACCGACACAACTGACGTTTTACCAGATAACATTGATGTCACGTTTACTTCGTCCGATACTGATCATGAGTCTGAGTTAATCAAAAAGGTGGTCGATCAGGTGTTGGATACTGAGGAGGAATCCGAGTCAAAGTCTGAGTCTGGAGGGTTCGTCAGTCAACAGTCCAAAGTCGTCGGGTCAAACGGTCTTACAGTAAAGAATTTTTGTTATGGAAAGCAAATTTGGATGATGAAGCATTTGAAGTTGCATACACTTTAAATGATTCGGACAAATTATACTCTGACAAAGAGTTTCCAATAAGAAGTGTTCGTTTTTACATGATCAAAAAGGTTTTCAAAATGACAGAAATTAATTTTTCTGAAATAAAAGATTTAAATCTTACTGAAAAACCTAAAAAGTACACTTCAAGAGTTCACCAAACGACTAAACAAGAAAAAAGGGTTACAATTCTGGTTCTGGTTTTCAAAAGAAACCAAACCAAAATCGTAGCTACAAAAAGAAAGGTCTTGGTTTTATTCCACCAGAAAATCATAAAAATTTGAAAAATTCTAAAACAAAAACATAATTTGTGTCAGGTGGAAGTGCAGAAGAGGAACACAAGAAACCATTCTGGAGACAGTCAAATCAATAGTTTCTTGCTGAAAAGAAGAAGAATGGAACTGAAGTTTGTCACTCAAAAGAAACTAGAACCTGTTACAAATGCAATAAAGCTGGTCACATTGCATGGAACTGTCCGAAAAATGCCAAGTCAAAACAGGGAGTTTCTAACAAGTTGAAAGGAAAAGTTGTTGATATTGAACCACCAACCGAAAAATTTAAAATTTTTGAAAACTCAACTTATGAGGTTGGTGAGTGTTCTAAAAAGAATTTTTATAAAAAGAATTTTTATAAAAAGAAAGAGAAAGACAATCAAGTGTGGGTTGTTAAGAAAGTTGATGAGAGTCGCGATGAATCTGGTTCCACAAAGCCAGAAGAGCCACAGGTTGAGATGAAAATTTCAGTGAATGATGATGAGTTTCCATCACTGAAATTTGAAGAAGTTAAACAAAAAGTTGGCAAGGTTGATATCTCGAATCAGTTTTACAATGAGAATACTAAGTTTGATGTCGAGAAAACATTCAATGGAAATGTTAAGAAATTTTTTGTGAAAATGCTGAATGGGAAAGCTAAGGGGGTTAAAGATTTTTATGCAACTAAAAAGGCAACTTACAACCCTACTGCGCAAGAACTGAAAGCCATCAAGTCTGAGAAGACTTGGATGGAAGTTTGTTTCCCGTAAAGTCTTAGGACTATGCCGGAGATCCCAAGTTTATATCGTGGATCATGAATCGGCATCTTTCTTGTAAAAGTGTGTTCGTGATGTAGTCATTCAACCTAGATTGACTATGTGTTGAAATTGTTACAGATTAAAGGACTTGCCGGAGCTTCCAGGTTGGTAAGTGTGAAGCATGAATCGGCATCTTGTTTGGTAAAACGGTTTGTGTAGATGTTTTATTCCTACATGTGGTTATATGATTTGGATATTCCTACAAGTGGTAATTCTTACAATTGGTACAGAGGTTGCTTAATTGCAAACGGTAAATCAGGGACATTGAATTGTACTTGATTTACTACACTTAATGTAATCCTGATACAAGAGATTGAATAGACAATATGATGAACCAAACCCCTAGCCTACAAGTGGTTTGAAAATCAACAAAACTTATTTTCCGGAAAAATCATTCTGGTTAAAACAAACTTAAGTGTTTTGAAATCATAATGAGAAAATAGTTTTGTGAAAGGGGGAGTTCTGATTGTTTATGCCAAGTGGATAGTGAGTTGAAGCGATTCAATATCGGTTGTAAAATTTTTGTACAGTTCATTTTATGTTTCAAGTGGGTCAAGAGTCTAGTAGTTTTCAAATTTCCTTTAATGTGTTTGCATTTTAGGGGGAGTAGAAATTTTCAGAAAATCCAAAAACATTAAAAAATTTGAAAAAGGCAAAAACATGATAAAATCAAAAATGAGTTTTTGTGTCAAAGAAGAGGAAATGATAGTACATCAGTAGACAGTCACAGTATGCTAAAGAAATGTAATGATTAAATAGCGTTAAACGGTCTCACTGATGATATGCCGATAGGTTTTTACACATTTAGTAAACTTTTTCGGGATATAAACTTAAATTCATACTTGCTTATTTTGTGGGGAACACTACTTGGATATATAGGTAACCCCTGAAATCTCGTTTGAAAGGTCCCTTTTTCTGAGATACTAGGTCTTTATGCTCAGTGATATCTGGGGTATTATCCCGGGACTTCTGATTTTGCGGAAGCAATGGCCTAGTCCCCGGAGAATACTTTCTGCTTGCTTGAAACATAGCGCCGCCCTTAGAAAATTGATGAAACAATAAAATTGATAGTCATTGCTGTTGTAATACAAAAGATCCTCTAAAGGGGACCCATCAAAAGTCGAAGCCGTCATCTCTCTGCTGTAACACCCATGTTATTAATCTAAAGGTTTTCGTGCAATTAACGAAAACAAACATGAATTTATCATTAAGTATCCTTAGAAAAATACGAGTAATTTAAAACTTTTACAACTTAAAAGTTTTAAACAAAATTTAGATAAGTTCGCCATTTAAAAGTTATGACGTAATGTTGTGCGGAAGCTTTAATCTCGTGTGTTCGGTTCTTCGTAGCTGCTTGATCTTCATCCGTGCACTCTTGACATTCACCTATGATCAAAACCAACTTAAAAGTTAGTTTCGATAGTCAAATATCAAGTCCAAACAAGTACAGGGGTTAAAATGATAAAATTTAAGAATTTTCGGAGTTTAGGGGCTCGCGTAGCGCCACTGATTCTCGCGCTACGCGAGCGCTTGTTTTCGACAGAAATTCGTTTGCTGGTGCTGCAAATTCCCTGCGTAACCTGATTTCACGGAAACAGCCATAACTTCTTCGTTATTGATCCGTTTTACCCGTTTCTTTTTCCTACGCGTCCGTAATTTAATCCTCCATCTAATGGAGTTAAAATCCTACATCTAACATAAGAAATTTTGAGACTTCTAAGTCTTCGACTCGTTACCTTTTTCACCGAATTTTAACTCGTTTATGCATTTTATCAAACAAACATGTTTATTTGATTCCTATATCTCATACACTTCTTCAAATTAATGTTACCTACTATATTAGGTTCTAATCATAGGTTTATCACACAATTTAAAATCCGTTTTCGCTCGTATGCTTATTTTGACCCGTTAAGGGTATTTAAGCACTTTCAATCATAAATCGCTGACAATTGTTTCTAGCATTTGCATTACCAAATTTCTTATCATATAATCTTCCACCACAAGTATATTTATGGTGGATTTAATGTGGTAATCTATATAATCCAAGTTTTACCCCTTGGATCATTATTTTACGGTAAAACTCAAATTGAGCTATTTAGCTAACATATTACATCTTTAAATTTCTATACTTATTCTAGGTTTTTATCTAATCGCGAAATTCATTTCCAAACAACCCTTAAGGGTTGTTTGTTCAATTTAGCCTACAAGGGCGTTTTGGTCGATTATGGTCCTTCTTTTACAATGAAGGACTCTCACCAATGATTCGACCAAGATAGCACCTTTAACTACAACATAACTATGCGTACCTGGCTCGGATCAACATATTGACCCGTTTTAATACCTTTTACTATTAATATCTAGATAATAGCGATGCTAACCATGTGTTAATTCCTGTGATCACAAACTCAACAAGCAATCGTCAATTATTATTGTCAAATGGTGTTAACAACACTATTTGACCCGTTTTAGTCGAAATGACCAATTGTCATTATAAGATGGCACTTGATTACCATTTCACTCATTTAACCTATCCCAGTTTACTTTTTGAAATCATCCAACTTGAAAGTTGTTTCCTGTTTATTTGACCCATTATGACTTACGCCAATTGGTGTCGATTTACATCCCTTTTATCTATTCGTTAACCCATGTTCGGATCACCATTTCACCATTTTTACCCTTTTCTACCATGATTTATGGTTTCTACGATTTTCACTTGTTCCGACTAACATTATTTCGTGCCGGAACATCATGTTTCAACTACTTAATACAAATCGCAATCCCTGCTCACAAGCAAGCATTTTGTAATAAAGTAAAAAGGGCGTAAGCTTAACTTACCTCGCATCCGAACTACGGTTTTCCTTTCCTTCTTGATTCGTTTGACCTGCTCCCTCATCAAGCTTCCACCTAGCTTGTTACGCGTCAAACTATCATCATCGTTTTCAAGGTGGTTAGTTTAATCATAATTTAATACGATTATTCCACCTTACGCATTTCATATCAAAAATTACCATTTATCGTATTATAGGTCAGTTTGACTTTTTAAAAGTCAAATGCCCATTAGTATACTAATTGCATATTCGAGTTCATCAACTAGTTTTAGCATTCTTTAATTACCCGGTAGGCGTTATCTTTAGACCACCGTTTTAACCAAAGTTCTAACCACGTTTATCACATTTAGAACTCTTTTTAATCACATTTTGCATAATAGCCAAAACATCACAATTAGGTGCTTTAACTACAAAATTCTAGTTTCGAGCCTTCTTTGAGGCATTTCAACAAACACTTTAAGGGCAGAATTTTACATGTTTATTTATCAAGTCTCTAGCTTATCTCTTAGCCCTAATTTCACATAAATCAACCTTCTTACAAGGTTGATAACTTCAAATTTTCTGGAATCACATCAAAATTGTCAAATTACACTAGGTTAACAATCTATTTCCTAGTGTTCATCACAATCTACGTAACCCACTAATCACCTACAATGGTGTTTATGGATTCTACTAGATTTTCACATGAATTCAACTTGTATTTGTCTAGGGTTTGTCCCTAGACACTATAGTTGTTCCTAAATCATCATAAAACAAACATGCAACATCAATATTCAGATTTCCCAATTTCATGAGAATTTCAAACAGAGAATTAACACCAAATTTTACATACCTTGTAACCCCCTCGTGATGAGGATCACTAATCTATGCTCAATTTTTTATTCGGGCTTGATTTGCCCCTTCAATTTGATGAATTTCTGTGTTTTAGGGTTGAAGTTTGGGACCTCCTCATTGTCTGGTTGAAATCGCAGAACACACACCACGTATGTGTGTGTTTTGTGTTTACTACTTTATTTAATTGAAACTTTAATTCAATTGTCCATGTCTAGTCCCTTCACTTTACACAAGTTATTTAAAGGGTATCTTAACCACATTAGTTCTATTTTGTCAAAACATTAACTAACTAGGTTAATACTCCTAGTTACTTGGTGGGTCCTGGGAGTTATAATCCGTTTTATTTTAAGTCCCATTAACTCGGGCTCTTATAAAACTCGATTCCTTAAAACGTTGCTTTGCTTGTATTTAATATTAGGATTTCTTATTTAATTCCAAATATTTACCGGGTTATTTTTACTACTAACGGTACTTTACTCGTCTTTTAGTATTAACGGAGTTTGATTACCAAATCCGTTTTCGGGGTGTTACAAGTCTACCCCCCTTAGAGAGGTTTCGTCCTCGAAACCTTTTATTACATAATTCATTGAGTTTAAACTCAATGTATTTGAGCCAAGAAGTCTTTTAATCAATATCTATACCTTTTTTTTTAACCAATCGTTAGTATTACCGAAAAGTACGATAACATCTTTTTGGTTACTAATTGTCTACATATCTCATGTGACATAGTGTAACTTCGAAATAACATAATCTCGTTCTTTCCACTAGTTTAGTTAATTTAGCGATATCCATCGCTTTCATATACTATCGAATTCTTTATGAATCCGTTACTTTGACCCGTTTAAGGGTCTTTAGTGAAATAATTTCTTTTGTTTTCAGATTTATCTATTCGGTTCAGTTATACCGAATCCACCGCTTACACGCAAACCAATTTTTTTTATTGATTTCAATTACTGGCCTTAACTGGTCTTACTAACTAGACTTATTAGTCCTGTTACGTTATGCCCATTACTTAGGCTATAATGTGATTATAATTCACATTACTTTTCTTGACTGCGATCGTGTCATATCATGTTTAATTTATATCAATCTTTTATTTTGAAAATATCACTTTTCGAATATATCATCTTGCGCCTATAAGTATCAAAACTTGAATCTTTCAAGCTTACTATTCAAGTTCCTATCAGGATTTATATTTGTAAAAACGTTATCTCTTACTAAAACCGAAGTTTTAGTTTTAGGATCTTTTCCTTAACTTGTGTCAATTATCCATACCGGGATATTGACAGTCCATAATTTAATCTTTTACAGTCTTAGTTTTATGCGGGAATTCTTAACTGATTCCCTCGCTTTATCTAATTTAACCCGTAGGTTTTATCACTTAGCCTCATGGGCTATTTTGATTAGACTTCCACCTCCTTAGGGCGAAATCCTTATAATTTCTTTCTAATCATGACCCGTGGGTCGTTTTAGTCTCATAGACCTTTCATAATCTCTTCGCTTTAACCCATTCAATTAACTTAAATACTAACTTTACCTCCCGTTATCTTTTACGCGGGGAGTTATAACCAGTTTTTCTTGTTTCACACTATTACCCGTAGGTTATGATGATCCCGTAGATCATTCTGTTTACTCGTGTCTTTATTAAAAATATATATTTGGTGTCAAAGCACTCTTTTTATGTTTGAAAACCATTTGTTTTCACGCTTGAAATCCATTAGCTTTTGACTGTAGTTCGTATCTACAATCGTTTTCTTTTGGATAATTCTTCCGACTCTATGACTTCTCATGTTAATTAAGCATCGGTTTGTCTCAAGCTTACTGTTATCCGGCTTGCGCTTACTTATGCCATTAAGCATTATACTTTAATCAACCAGTTCAACCTCAAAATAGTTGAATATTATTATCAAAATTTATGTTTACGGAATTTTATGGTCTTTTAGTCATAACTCATAATCCGAGTCTTTTGACTTTAAATTCGTGTTCCCGTTTCTCGGTTTACGCATGTGTTTAAATCCTTACCCATCAACCGGGTACTTTACCAAAGTCATTATTAGTGCAAGCATTCCGGTATACATCAAGTTTTCGTTGTAATTTGTTTGGTTGTCTTAGCGGAAGCCATCGCTTTTATTCAACCAAACCTTTATTCTTATTTGACCATCCTTGACAGTCTTATAGACTATGAATGATGATTATCATCAGCATCATCATTTCTTTACTACGACCAAAGTCAACGACTTTGATTGTCTTTCTCGCGTGGGCAATACCTTTGTTTCTATGACCCCGCGGGTCATTTATACTTTGGTTTTACAATGCCCTTTTCGTCTACCATGGTTTTTGATCGTTTTTCCCATGTGGGCAATACCTTTGTTTCTATGACCCCGCGGGTCATTTATACTTTGGTTTTACAATGCCCTTTTTGTCTACCATGGTTGTTTCGTCAAAAATGACTTATGTCATGAATTTCCTTGGGTCTTTTATTTCTATGTGCGCCATACATCGTTTTTATGGTTCCCGCGGAAACCATTTATACGAGTATGCCCATAAGATTTCTTGACCCTAAGGATCCTTTAAATTTTTCATTCATCTTGACCTTACTACATCGGACATAACTGCGCTCATTATAAGAAGCTCATGCTATCATGTGTTCACTACTTACTTGGCCAGAGTAAGCGATCAACACATGGTACGCGTGACCTTATTATAATTACCACATCACGTCCCATGTAAGTAACTCCTCAATTTATTTCCATGTTTATGGTTTCATTTGGTAAAACTTTATTTAATTGTTAGTTAACAATTATTAGTTTTAGTCGTTTATCCTTGAACATGTAAAATGTCCCTTTTTATAAACATTTATTCACATTTATTGATGTGATCAGTACTTTTCTCAATAGGATTTATATTGAGAATACTTACTTGGATGATCGCTCTCGTCCAAGTTTCTATATAAACAAGTCTTGTTATTCATTTGTTATTCATCATTGTGAATAACACATTTCCTATTAAATTTCTCTTGGAAATCGGGTTTTCCAAGTTCTATCATATGTGTATGCAACCGTTATTACTTACGTGTTTGTTGCATATAACGACTCGTGCGATTAAATTTAAAAGTGTGCACCTGGTAATGCTTTCCCTAACGGGCTTCTCTTGTCATTAGTCTTGTTCGCGACCGTTACGCGATTTAGGTCCTTGATGAGTATGCTCTTCCTGTCATACCTCGGACCGTTCCATCATCATATCCATAATTCGTTCACTCCCGTCATCTTCAGACGCGAGTGTCCTTCAATTAAAACATTCACAAGAGTTAGTAATGTCAACTTCAATAATCGCCCGTATTATAATACAAGGCTTTTTCTACTATACGCGTCAACGCGCGTATTTTCGTCAAACATATCCATCATTTAATTGGGGTAACGTGTACCACACGATAGCCCTATGTGTTGTTTACAACACTTTAGCATACTAAACTATTAACGTACTTGTACTTACCGGATTTGCGATCAAGCCTCGAACCGAACACTTTACCCTTTAACCTTGGGCTCTGATTACCAACTTGTAACACCCATGTTATTAATCTAAAGGTTTTCGTGCAATTAACGAAAACAAACATGAATTTATCATTAAGTATCCTTAGAAAAATACGAGTAATTTAAAACTTTTACAACTTAAAAGTTTTAAACAAAATTTAGATAAGTTCGCCATTTAAAAGTTATGACGTAATGTTGTGCGGAAGCCTTAATCTCGTGTGTTCGGTTCTTCGTAGCTGCTTGATCTTCATCCGTGCACTCTTGACATTCACCTATGATCAAAACCAACTTAAAAGTTAGTTTCGATAGTCAAATATCAAGTCCAAACAAGTACAGGGGTTAAAAATGATAAAATTTAAGAATTTTAGGAGTTTAGGGGCTCGGGTAGCGCCACTGATGCTCACGCTACGCGAGAGCTTGTTTTCGACAGAAATTCGTTTGCTGGTGCTGCAAATTCCCTGCGTAACCTGATTACACGGAAACGGCCATAACTTCTTCGTTATTGATCCGTTTTACCCGATTCTTTTTCCTACGCGTCCGTAATTAAATCCTCCATCTAATGGAGTTAAAATCCTACATCCAACATAAGAAATTTTGAGACTTCTAAGTCTTCGACTCGTTACCTTTTTCACCGAATTTTAACTCGTTTATGCATTTTATCAAACAAACATATTTATTTGATTCCTATATCTCATACACTTCTTCGAATTAATGTTACCTACTATATTAGGTTGTAATCATAGGTTTATCACACAATTTAAAACCCCGTTTTCGCTCGTATGCTTATTTTGACCCGTTAAGGGTATTTAAGCACTTTCAATCATAAATCGCTGACAATTGTTTCTAGCATTTGCATTACCACATTTCTTATCATATAATCTTCCACCACAAGTATATTTATGGTGGATTTAATGTGGTAATCTATATAATCCAAGTTTTTCCCCTTGGATCATTATTTTACGGTAAAACTCAAATTGAGCTATTTAGCTAACATATTACATCTTTAAATTTCTATACTTATTCTAGGTATTTATCTAATCGCGAAATTCGTTTCCAAACAACCCTTAAGGGTTGTTTGTTCAATTTAGCCTACAAGGGCGTTTTGGTCGATTATGGTCCTTCTTTTACAATGAAGGACTCTCACCAATGATTCGACCAAGATAGCACCTTTAACTACAACATAACTATGCGTACCTGGCTCGGATCAACATATTGACCCGTTTTAATACCTTTTACTATTAATATCTAGATAATAGCGATGCTAACCATGTGTTAATTCCTGTGATCACAAACTCAACAAGCAATCGTCAATTATTATTGTCAAATGGTGTTAACAACACTATTTGACCCGTTTTAGTCGAAATGACCAATTGTCATTATAAGATGGCACTTGATTACCATTTCACTCATTTAACCTATCCCAGTTTACTTTTTGAAATCATCCAACTTGAAAGTTGTTTCCTGTTTATTTGACCCATTATGACTTACGCCAATTGGTGTCGATTTACATCCCTTTTATCTATTCGTTAACCCATGTTCGGATCACCATTTCACCATTTTTACCCTTTTCTACCATGATTTATGGTTTCTACGATTTTCACTTGTTCCGACTAACATTATTTCGTGCCGGAACATCATGTTTCAACTACTTAATACAAATCGCAATCCCTGCTCACAAGCAAGCATTTTGTAATAAAGTAAAAAGGGCGTAAGCTTAACTTACCTCGCATCCGAACTACGGTTTTCCTTTCCTTCTTGATTCGTTTGACCTGCTCCCTCATCAAGCTTCCACCTAGCTTGTTACGCGTCAAACTATCATCATCGTTTTCAAGGTGGTTAGTTTAATCAAAATTTAATACGATTATTCCACCTTACGCATTTCATATCAAAAATTACCATTTATCGTATTATAGGTCAGTTTGACTTTTTAAAAGTCAAATGCCCATTAGTATACTAATTGCATATTCGAGTTCATCAACTAGTTTTAGCATTCTTTAATTACCCGGTAGGCGTTATCTTTAGACCACCGTTTTAACCAAAGTTCTAACCACGTTTATCACATTTAGAACTCTTTTTAATCACATTTTGCATAATAGCCAAAACATCACAATTAGGTGCTTTAACTACAAAATTCTAGTTTCGAGCCTTCTTTGAGGCATTTCAACAAACACTTTAAGGGCAGAATTTTACATGTTTATTTATCAAGTCTCTAGCTTATCTCTTAGCCCTAATTTCACATAAATCAACCTTCTTACAAGGTTGATAACTTCAAATTTTCTGGAATCACATCAAAATTGTCAAATTACACTAGGTTAACAATCTATTTCCTAGTGTTCATCACAATCTACATAACCCACTAATCACCTACAATGGTGTTTATGGATTCTACTAGATTTTCACATGAATTCAACTTGTATTTGTCTAGGGTTTGTCCCTAGACACTATAGTTGTTCCTAAATCATCATAAAACAAACATGCAACATCAATATTCAGATTTCCCAATTTCATGAGAATTTCAAACAGAGAATTAACACCAAATTTTACATACCTTGTAACCCCCTCGTGATGAGGATCACTAATCTATGCTCAATTTTTTATTCGGGCTTGATTTGCCCCTTCAATTTGATGAATTTCTGTGTTTTAGGGTTGAAGTTTGGGACCTCCTCATTGTCTGGTTGAAATCGCAGAACACACACCACGTATGTGTGTGTTTTGTGTTTACTACTTTATTTAATTGAAACTTTAATTCAATTGTCCATGTCTAGTCCCTTCACTTTACACAAGTTATTTAAAGGGTATCTTAACCACATTAGTTCTATTTTGTCAAAACATTAACTAACTAGGTTAATACTCCTAGTTACTTGGTGGGTCCTGGGAGTTATAATCCGTTTTATTTTAAGTCCCATTAACTCGGGCTCTTATAAAACTCGATTCCTTAAAACGTTGCTTTGCTTGTATTTAATATTAGGATTTCTTATTTAATTCCAAATATTTACCGGGTTATTTTTACTACTAACGGTACTTTACTCGTCTTTTAGTATTAACGGAGTTTGATTACCAAATCCGTTTTCGGGGTGTTACAAGTCTACCCCCCTTAGAGAGGTTTCGTCCTCGAAACCTTTTATTACATAATTCATTGAGTTTAAACTCAATGTATTTGAGCCAAGAAGTCTTTTAATCAATATCTATACCTTTTTTTTTTAACCAATCGTTAGTATTACCGAAAAGTACGATAACATCTTTTTGGTTACTAATTGTCTACATATCTCATGTGACATAGTGTAACTTCGAAATAACATAATCTCGTTCTTTCCACTAGTTTAGTTAATTTAGCGATATCCATCGCTTTCATATACTATCGAATTCTTTATGAATCCGTTACTTTGACCCGTTTAAGGGTCTTTAGTGAAATAATTTCTTTTGTTTTCAGATTTATCTATTCGGTTCAGTTATACCGAATCCACCGCTTACACGCAAACCAATTTTTTTTATTGATTTCAATTACTGGCCTTAACTGGTCTTACTAACTAGACTTATTAGTCCTGTTACGTTATGCCCATTACTTAGGCTATAATGTGATTATAATTCACATTACTTTTCTTGACTGCGATCGTGTCATATCATGTTTAATTTATATCAATCTTTTATTTTGAAAATATCACTTTTCGAATATATCATCTTGCGCCTATAAGTATCAAAACTTGAATCTTTCAAGCTTACTATTCAAGTTCCTATCAGGATTTATATTTGTAAAAACGTTATCTCTTACTAAAACCGAAGTTTTAGTTTTAGGATCTTTTCCTTAACTTGTGTCAATTATCCATACCGGGATATTGACAGTCCATAATTTAATCTTTTACAGTCTTAGTTTTATGCGGGAATTCTTAACTGATTCCCTCGCTTTATCTAATTTAACCCGTAGGTTTTATCACTTAGCCTCATGGGCTATTTTGATTAGACTTCCACCTCCTTAGGGCGAAATCCTTATAATTTCTTTCTAATCATGACCCGTGGGTCGTTTTAGTCTCATAGACCTTTCATAATCTCTTCGCTTTAACCCATTCAATTAACTTAAATACTAACTTTACCTCCCGTTATCTTTTACGCGGGGAGTTATAACCAGTTTTTCTTGTTTCACACTATTACCCGTAGGTTATGATGATCCCGTAGATCATTCTGTTTACTCGTGTCTTTATTAAAAATATATATTTGGTGTCAAAGCACTCTTTTTATGTTTGAAAACCATTTGTTTTCACGCTTGAAATCCATTAGCTTTTGACTGTAGTTCGTATCTACAATCGTTTTCTTTTGGATAATTCTTCCGACTCTATGACTTCTCATGTTAATTAAGCATCGGTTTGTCTCAAGCTTACCGTTATCCGGCTTGCGCTTACTTATGCCATTAAGCATTATACTTTAATCAACCAGTTCAACCTCAAAATAGTTGAATATTATTATCAAAATTTATGTTTACGGAATTTTATGGTCTTTTAGTCATAACTCATAATCCGAGTCTTTTGACTTTAAATTCGTGTTCCCGTTTCTCGGTTTACGCATGTGTTTAAATCCTTACCCATCAACCGGGTACTTTACCAAAGTCATTATTAGTGCAAGCATTCCGGTATACATCAAGTTTTCGTTGTAATTTGTTTGGTTGTCTTAGCGGAAGCCATCGCTTTTATTCAACCAAACCTTTATTCTTATTTGACCATCCTTGACAGTCTTATAGACTATGAATGATGATTATCATCAGCATCATCATTTCTTTACTACGACCAAAGTCAACGACTTTGATCGTCTTTCTCGCGTGGGCAATACCTTTGTTTCTATGACCCCGCGGGTCATTTATACTTTGGTTTTACAATGCCCTTTTCGTCTACCATGGTTTTTGATCGTTTTTCCCATGTGGGCAATACCTTTGTTTCTATGACCCCGCGGGTCATTTATACTTTGGTTTTACAATGCCCTTTTTGTCTACCATGGTTGTTTCGTCAAAAATGACTTATGTCATGAATTTCCTTGGGTCTTTTATTTCTATGTGCGCCATACATCGTTTTTATGGTTCCCGCGGAAACCATTTATACGAGTATGCCCATAAGATTTCTTGACCCTAAGGATCCTTTAAATTTTTCATTCATCTTGACCTTACTACATCGGACATAACTGCGCTCATTATAAGAAGCTCATGCTATCATGTGTTCACTACTTACTTGGCCAGAGTAAGCGATCAACACATGGTACGCGTGACCTTATTATAATTACCACATCACGTCCCATGTAAGTAACTCCTCAATTTATTTCCATGTTTATGGTTTCATTTGGTAAAACTTTATTTAATTGTTAGTTAACAATTATTAGTTTTAGTCGTTTATCCTTGAACATGTAAAATGTCCCTTTTTATAAACATTTATTCACATTTATTGATGTGATCACTACTTTTCTCAATAGGATTTATATTGAGAATACTTACTTGGATGATCGCTCTCGTCCAAGTTTCTATATAAACAAGTCTTGTTATTCATTTGTTATTCATCATTGTGAATAACACATTTCCTATTAAATTTCTCTTGGAAATCGGGTTTTCCAAGTTCTATCATATGTGTATGCAACCGTTATTACTTACGTGTTTGTTGCATATAACGACTCGTGCGATTAAATTTAAAAGTGTGCACCTGGTAATGCTTTCCCTAACGGGCTTCTCTTGTCATTAGTCTTGTTCGCGACCGTTACGCGATTTAGGTCCTTGATGAGTATGCTCTTCCTGTCATACCTCGGACCGTTCCATCATCATATCCATAATTCGTTCACTCCCGTCATCTTCAGACGCGAGTGTCCTTCAATTAAAACATTCACAAGAGTTAGTAATGTCAACTTCAATAATCGCCCGTATTATAATACAAGGCTTTTTCTACTATACGCGTCAACGCGCGTATTTTCGTCAAACATATCCATCATTTAATTGGGGTAACGTGTACCACACGATAGCCCTATGTGTTGTTTACAACACTTTAGCATACTAAACTATTAACGTACTTGTACTTACCGGATTTGCGATCAAGCCTCGAACCGAACACTTTACCCTTTAACCTTGGGCTCTGATTACCAACTTGTAACACCCATGTTATTAATCTAAAGGTTTTCGTGCAATTAACGAAAACAAACATGAATTTATCATTAAGTATCCTTAGAAAAATACGAGTAATTTAAAACTTTTACAACTTAAAAGTTTTAAACAAAATTTAGATAAGTTCGCCATTTAAAAGTTATGACGTAATGTTGTGCGGAAGCCTTAATCTCGTGTGTTCGGTTCTTCGTAGCTGCTTGATCTTCATCCGTGCACTCTTGACATTCACCTATGATCAAAACCAACTTAAAAGTTAGTTTCGATAGTCAAATATCAAGTCCAAACAAGTACAGGGGTTAAAAATGATAAAATTTAAGAATTTTAGGAGTTTAGGGGCTCGGGTAGCGCCACTGATGCTCACGCTACGCGAGAGCTTGTTTTCGACAGAAATTCGTTTGCTGGTGCTGCAAATTCCCTGCGTAACCTGATTACACGGAAACGGCCATAACTTCTTCGTTATTGATCCGTTTTACCCGATTCTTTTTCCTACGCGTCCGTAATTAAATCCTCCATCTAATGGAGTTAAAATCCTACATCCAACATAAGAAATTTTGAGACTTCTAAGTCTTCGACTCGTTACCTTTTTCACCGAATTTTAACTCGTTTATGCATTTTATCAAACAAACATATTTATTTGATTCCTATATCTCATACACTTCTTCGAATTAATGTTACCTACTATATTAGGTTGTAATCATAGGTTTATCACACAATTTAAAACCCCGTTTTCGCTCGTATGCTTATTTTGACCCGTTAAGGGTATTTAAGCACTTTCAATCATAAATCGCTGACAATTGTTTCTAGCATTTGCATTACCACATTTCTTATCATATAATCTTCCACCACAAGTATATTTATGGTGGATTTAATGTGGTAATCTATATAATCCAAGTTTTTCCCCTTGGATCATTATTTTACGGTAAAACTCAAATTGAGCTATTTAGCTAACATATTACATCTTTAAATTTCTATACTTATTCTAGGTATTTATCTAATCGCGAAATTCGTTTCCAAACAACCCTTAAGGGTTGTTTGTTCAATTTAGCCTACAAGGGCGTTTTGGTCGATTATGGTCCTTCTTTTACAATGAAGGACTCTCACCAATGATTCGACCAAGATAGCACCTTTAACTACAACATAACTATGCGTACCTGGCTCGGATCAACATATTGACCCGTTTTAATACCTTTTACTATTAATATCTAGATAATAGCGATGCTAACCATGTGTTAATTCCTGTGATCACAAACTCAACAAGCAATCGTCAATTATTATTGTCAAATGGTGTTAACAACACTATTTGACCCGTTTTAGTCGAAATGACCAATTGTCATTATAAGATGGCACTTGATTACCATTTCACTCATTTAACCTATCCCAGTTTACTTTTTGAAATCATCCAACTTGAAAGTTGTTTCCTGTTTATTTGACCCATTATGACTTACGCCAATTGGTGTCGATTTACATCCCTTTTATCTATTCGTTAACCCATGTTCGGATCACCATTTCACCATTTTTACCCTTTTCTACCATGATTTATGGTTTCTACGATTTTCACTTGTTCCGACTAACATTATTTCGTGCCGGAACATCATGTTTCAACTACTTAATACAAATCGCAATCCCTGCTCACAAGCAAGCATTTTGTAATAAAGTAAAAGGGGCGTAAGCTTAACTTACCTCGCATCCGAACTACGGTTTTCCTTTCCTTCTTGATTCGTTTGACCTGCTCCCTCATCAAGCTTCCACCTAGCTTGTTACGCGTCAAACTATCATCATCGTTTTCAAGGTGGTTAGTTTAATCATAATTTAATACGATTATTCCACCTTACGCATTTCATATCAAAAATTACCATTTATCGTATTATAGGTCAGTTTGACTTTTTAAAAGTCAAATGCCCATTAGTATACTAATTGCATATTCGAGTTCATCAACTAGTTTTAGCATTCTTTAATTACCCGGTAGGCGTTATCTTTAGACCACCGTTTTAACCAAAGTTCTAACCACGTTTATCACATTTAGAACTCTTTTTAATCACATTTTGCATAATAGCCAAAACATCACAATTAGGTGCTTTAACTACAAAATTCTAGTTTCGAGCCTTCTTTGAGGCATTTCAACAAACACTTTAAGGGCAGAATTTTATATGTTTATTTATCAAGTCTCTAGCTTATCTCTTAGCCCTAATTTCACATAAATCAACCTTCTTACAAGGTTGATAACTTCAAATTTTCTGGAATCACATCAAAATTGTCAAATTACACTAGGTTAACAATCTATTTCCTAGTGTTCATCACAATCTACATAACCCACTAATCACCTACAATGGTGTTTATGGATTCTACTAGATTTTCACATGAATTCAACTTGTATTTGTCTAGGGTTTGTCCCTAGACACTATAGTTGTTCCTAAATCATCATAAAACAAACATGCAACATCAATATTCAGATTTCCCAATTTCACGAGAATTTCAAACAGAGAATTAACACCAAATTTTACATACCTTGTAACCCCCTCGTGATGAGGATCACTAATCTATGCTCAATTTTTTATTCGGGCTTGATTTGCCCCTTCAATTTGATGAATTTCTGTGTTTTAGGGTTGAAGCTTGGGACCTCCTCCTTGTCTGGTTGAAATCGCAGAACACACACCACGTATGTGTGTGTTTTGTGTTTACTACTTTATTTAATTGAAACTTTAATTCAATTGTCCATGTCTATTCCCTTCACTTTACACAAGTTATTTAAAGGGTATCTTAACCACATTAGTTCTATTTTGTCAAGACATTAACTAACTAGGTTAATACTCCTAGTTACTTGGTGGGTCCCGGGAGTTATAATCCGTTTTATTTTAAGTCCCATTAACTCGGGCTCTTATAAAACTCAATTCCTTAAAACATTGCTTTGCTTGTATTTAATATTAGGATTTCTTATTTAATTCCAAATATTTACCGGGTTATTTTTACTACTAACGGTACTTTACCAGTCTTTTAGTATTAACGGAGTTTGATTACCAAATCCGTTTTCGGGGTGTTACATTACATCTGTGTATCGAAAGATCGGCCTGAGCTCTCACGGCCCTCGCAATTTAACCCCTAACAGATATCATCTGTGGTATACTCACCTGTAAGACTGAATATTGAGATCTTGATACGGGAGTATATTCAAGAGGTGGGACACATGAATGAGTTTAAGTTCTTAAAACATCTAACTCATATCATGAATCAGTTGAAATTTGTGTGAGAATTTAAGTGGATCACTATATCGGCAATCTAAGTGAATTGTTTAATTCTTAATGTGTAACTAAGCTCAACGGTACTTGTGAATTGTCAAAAACTGATATGATCCTCTTGTACGAACTCACAAAAATATTGTCTGTAAATATTTCTTTACTGCATTTCGTTACTTTAAAAAGTCCAAAAAGATTTTCAGTGTGTTTTAGCATAAATTTTTGAAAAGTCAAAAAGATTTTCGACAACTGATGTTGGAAAGCTGATTTTCAAAGTTCCGAGTGCTAAACATGATGACATTGTTGTGAGGGGGAGTGTGTCTTAATCATCAAATGTGTTTTGACAATCAACAAGTGGTTCATCATAAAGAAAGTAGTTAGAGGGAGAGTCGTTGTTGGTGCACATGTTTATGAAAGAGAATTAGTGTTGGTGTACTTAATTTGTTAAATTCATAAAACTTATTTCTGGGTTAAGAATGTGCAGGAATAGTCAAGTTTCAATTCTGAATCTGAAGATAGAGTGCCAGGTTTCAGATTCTGAAGACAAAGAAAGCCAGACTAAGATCCTGAAGCAGATGTTGCTGAAGAACAAAGGAATGCCAGCAAATCAATAAGGGGAGTCTGTTGATGAAGATAGATAGAGAAAAGCCCAGAGACTGATCAAGATTGAAGAGTCGACTCAGATGAGCGGAATCAGACTTTGATCAGAAAAAATTGAGCACTATGAGCGAAATTAAACTGTTCACAGGAGCGAAACCCTGATGTTCACAAGAGTGGAACCCTGATGTTCACAAAAGCGAAAACCCCTCAATTTTAGGGGGAGTAGTAATTTCAGAAAAAATCCAAAAACATTAGAAAATTTGAAAAAGACAAAAACATGATAAAATCAAAAATGAGTTTTAGTGTCAAAGAAGAGGATATGATAGTACATCAGTAAACAGTCACAGTATGCTAAAGAATTGTATTATTTAAATAGCGTTAAACAGTCTCACTGATGATATGCCGATAGGTTTTTACACATTTAGTAAGCTTTTTCGGGATATAAACTTAAATTCAAACTTGCTTATTTCGTGGGGAACACTACTTGGATATATAGGTAACCCCTGAAATCTCGTTTGAAAGGTCCCTCTTTCTGAGATACTAGGTCTTTATGCTCTATATGGGGTATTATCCCGGGACTTCTGCTGAATGGAAATTCTGACCTAGTCCCCGGAGAATACTTCTGCTTGCTTGAAATATAACGCCGCCCTCAGCAAATTGATGAAACAATAAAATTGAGAGTCATTGTTGTTGTAATTCAAAAGATCCTCTAAAGGGGACCCACTAAAAGTCGAAGCTGTCATCTCTCTACGTATCGAAAGATCGACCTGAGCTCTCACGGCCCTCGCAATTTAACCCCTTACAGATATTATCTGTGGTATACTCACCTGTAAGACTGAATATTGGGATCTGGATACGGGAGTATATTCAAGAGGTGGGACACATGAATGAGTTTAAGTTCTTAAAACATCTAACTCATATCCTGAATCAGTTGAAATTTGTGTGAGAATTTAAGTGGATCAGTATATCGACAATCTAAGTGAATTGTTTAATTCTTAATGTTAACTAAGCTCAACGGTACTCATGACTTGTCAAAATCTGATATGATCCTCTTGAACGAACTCACAAAAAAATATTGTTTGTAAATATTTCTTTACTGCATTTCTTTACTTTAAAAAGTCCAAAAAGATTTTCAGTGTGTTTTAGCATAAATTTTTGAAAATTCAAAAAGATTTTTGACAACTGATGTTGGAGAGCTAATTTTCAAAATTCCAAGTGCTAAACATGATGACATTGTTGTGAGGGGGAGTGTGTCTTAATCATCAAATGTGTTTTGACAATCAACAAGTGGTTCATCATAAAGAAAGTAGTTAGAGGGAGAGTTGTTGTTGGTGCACATGTTTATGAAAGAGAATTAGTGTTGGTGCACTTAATTTGTTAAAATTCATAAAACTTATTTCTGGGTTAATAATGTGTAGGAATAGCCAAGTTTAAATTCGGAATCTGAAGATTGAGTGCCAGGTTTCGGATTTTGAAGACAAAGAAAGCCAGACAAAGAACCTGAAGCAGATGTTGTTGAAGAACAAAGGAATGCCAGCAAATCAAGAAGCGGAGTCTGTTGATGAAGATAGAGTGAGAAAAGCCCAGAGACTGATCAAGATTGAAGAAGTGAAGACACAGCATTGTTGTGACTCGATAGTCGACTCGTCAACATCTGAGGGGGAGTCTGTTGGTGCACTGCATCTGTCGACTTCGTCTTGTATCGAGTATTACATTGTATTGTTTAGATTAGGGCACGTTTTACGAGAAAACAGGAAGTGTATAGTGTTTAGTGAGCAGGTTTCGCTCATAGAGACATAGACTGAAGGTTTCGTTTATCTGTCACTTGATGGTTTCGCTTATGTGGTCATGTACGTATAAGTGAAACCTCAGCAACTATATATAGGTGTTCATTTGAGCGAATCCACATAGATCAGGCCTTGTATTCCATGCCGAAGCTCTGCCGGTGTGAAGATCGATTGTAAACAACGTTTAATCAATACAATCAGTGAATTAAGTGAAGATCAAGCTGTTACTAAGTCTATTTCTTGTTTTCCGCACCTGAAATAGATCAAAACTTCTCTAAACGACTCATTCGGATCAGTCGAACGATCCTACACCTTCACATGCCCCTATCGAACTTTTGCTTATCGACGCATGCCGTTTGGTCTATGTAATGCCCCCGCAACATTCCAACGTTGCATGGTAGCCATCTTCCACGACATGATAGAAAAGACAATGGAAGTCTTCATGGACGACTTTTCTATCTTTGGGGATTCATACGACCAATGCCTCAATAACCTTGAACGAATGCTATCCCGATGTGAGGAAACTAACCTCGCCCTTAACTGGGAAAAATGCCATTTCATGGTAACGGAGGGAATAGTACTCAGTCACAAAATCTCAAGCGAAGGAATGGAAGTGGATCGAGCCAAAATAGATACCATTTCTCGACTACCACCCCCAACCTCCGTTAGAGCTATCAGGAGTTTCCTAGGGCATGCCGAATTTTATAGGCGGTTTATCAAATACTTTTCTAAAATTTCAAGGCCTCTAACAAAATTACTTGAAAAAGATGCCCCTTTCATCTTTGACAAGGATTGCAATCAAGCATTTCTAACCCTAAAGGAAATGCTAGTCAATGCACCTATCATGATAGCACCTGATTGGAAATTTCCTTTCGAAATCATGCGTGATGCAAGTGACTTTGCAGTTGGAGCTGTCTTGGGACAAAGAAAAGAAAAACATTTTCACCCAATTAGTTACGCTAGTAAAACACTTAACGATGCACAAGAAAATTACACAACAACTGAAAAAGAATTACTAGCTGTGGTATTTGCTTTTGATAAATTCCGTTCTTATCTTGTTCTTTCTAAAACTATAGTCTATACAGATCATGCAGCCATTCGATATCTCTTCAAAAAGCAGGACGCAAAACCACGTTTGATTCGGTGGATTCTACTCCTCCAAGAATTTAATATTGAAATCAAAGATAAAAGAGGAGCAAAAAACACCGCAGCAGATCATCTTTCACGTTTAGAAGACCCAGCTTTGGAGGCAACCAGGGACGAGCAAATCAACGAAAAATTTCCAACGGAGTCCCTAGAAATGGTGGAATATAAGGAAGAACCATGGTACGACGACTATGCTAACTACCTAGCTAGCGGTATAGTCGCAAAAGGTTGGCCACATCATCAAAGAAAAAAATTCTTTGCCAATGTGAAACATTAGTTTTGGGAAGATCCATATATTTTCAAAATGTGTGCCGACCAACTCATCAGACGATGCGTACATGGTAGTGAAGCACGAAGAATTCTCCGCCATATGGAGGACATCATGGTGCCGCGAGTACCGCACGAAAGGTATTTGATTCAGGATTTTATTGGCCAACCATTTACAAAGACGCCCAAAGTCTTGTCAAGACTTGCGATGCTTGCGAAAGAACAGGTGGTCAGGACCTTTTTCCATCACCCATATTTTCCCACATGGTGCAGTAGAAATTAAATCTCGGAATGGAATTCCATTCAAAGTCAATGGCCAACGGCTGAAACTCTATCAGGGGTTCATTGAGGATGATAAGGAGGAGATCTCGCTTCAAACGGTAGAGGAATGAAAGCATCAATATCATACCTGGTAAGTTACGAACGAATGGGACGACATCTAAATCGGTAAGTCTTCTAACCAAAGTTTTTGGGAAACAAGGGCACTCACACGAGAACTATAAAAAAAAAACTTTGCTCGGCACGAGGTCGTGTCCGCTGGACACGGGGCCGTGTCCGCGCGACTCTCGGGATAAAACCCCTTTTTCGTAACAGTTACTTCATTCCAAACGCCCCGTTTCCCTGAAAACGCTCTGGTTCCAGGTGATTTTCCGCAGATTTTTTACGTCTCCTATCATTCTAACAACATCAAGGTATGATTCTATCACTATTATTAGTTAGATTAAGCATTTTCATGTAGTTAAAACTTCAAAAATTTGGGGAAAAATCTAGGGTTCTTGAACTACACCCGGATCGAACCTCAAATTTTTGCTTTAATTTGTTAGCATTTAGTTAGATTAGTGTTATAGGAAGTAAATCCACTTGTATTGTTCATAGATTCGCCGGATTTCTCACAAAACCCCAAACCCTTGTTTTTGAACCGAAAAAGATTAAATTGAATGAGTAAACGGGTTGTTTTAGGAAAAACGGCACTTGGGGTTTCATTTTCGGGGGAAACCACACCTATTGGACCAAAAATTTTCAAGTTTTCAAAACCGGGTCGAAAAATGATGTTTTTGAGTAACAGACGCCTGGACATGGGCCGTGTCAGCTTAACACGGGGTCATGTCCAGCACACTGTTTGCAGTTTTGTCTGAAAATTCTACTGTTTCGTGCTAACTTTTGGTGTATTCTTTCAGATGTCTAGGAAGTTCACGAGGTTAAATGCAAATGAGCTCGATGCTAGGGCTAGATACGAAGTACTTCAAACAAGACCGGAGGAATACCCAAGACAAGCATGCATGGATTTGTTAGCATTGGTGAACCAACTTGACCGTTTCAATAACCTTGTTACCGGCCCACTAAGAGTCGCTTTAACAACTCGACTTCGTTCCGTCCACGAGTGCACTTTGGAATTCTATAGCACCTTCACGTTCAATTTAAGGTGCGACCCATTTGACAATGATGGGGTAGCATTCCGATGTGGTGGAACTAGGTACTCGATTTCAATGGCATAATTTGGGTCGATCGTCGGGCTGTATGCGGAAGAAGATGCGGGTAACGAGGAAAATACTGGAGGGATGCGAGAGATAGATGAGAACGATCGCCAAGCTGCGTGGGCTCAGATTGGTGAAGGGCACTACAATCCGAGCAGCACTTAGAGCACTAAGTTGAGGGATCCGCTCTACCGATACATCCATAGGCTCCTCGGCTACTCTCTTAGCCAAAGTCATGATAGCGGTGGCGTTGTTGGGTTAAGAGATTTGGTTGTCCTCCACTGCATCCATAACCGCAGACACCTTGATGTTCCATTCCTCCTGCTCCGAAACATGCATTTGAACTGACTTGCTACTTCACCAACCCCTATCTTCTTTGGAGGATGGGTATCAAGCACTTCACCAACATACCTAGGTCATTCGAAAGGAGCCCATGGTCGGGAAGGGTAGACATACACATTTTCCGCTCAATGAACCTAATTTATGAGGCTGAAGACGGGACGGTTAGCTTCCAAAGGATGCAGGGGCATGCATGGAACCCGCAAGAGGCACTTGTCCTTCACGCTCCACAACATCATCAGTACCAGTACCAGCCCCATGGTGATCCGGGCCAATCCTCCTCAGGAGGCGGTTTTCCTAACTTCCAAACTTTACATGATTTATTGCAGGAAAACCTCATGTGCACCAGGAACACCTATAATATGGCGAGCAACACGTATAACCGGGTTGGAGCAATCGAGAGAAACATATCCGATATCCAAGATGATATTGGAAATATCCGGGAGTACATTGCGGGGCACGGTGGAGATGATGATGATGAGGACGAAGACATGGACTAGGCGGGAGGAGCAGAGGCAGAAATGGTTGGTTGGTGATCCCACAGGTTAACCCTTTTATCTTGAACAATTTCCGGCCTGCGTGCCGTGTGTTGAACAATTTACTTTCTTTTAACTCTTTTTATTTTCTGCATTTCTTTTTCTTTTTAACTTTGTGATGGATGGGATGTTGAACATTGGTAATTTAGGATGTTTGCTATGGTTTGGTGTAGTGTTTATTGCAAAAACAGTTACATACGAGGCTTAGAGCACTAAATCTTAGTGCTACTAAATCCGGGACAGGAAAACTAGAGCCAGAAACCTGTTTTTCAACCCTGCAGATTGTCTACACGGGGTCGTGTCCAGCCGACACGCCGCCGTGCCCACTTCCCCCGACCTGCTGTTTGTCTAAATCTGCAGACTTTTGCCAGACACGGGGTCTTGTCTAGCCCACACGCCCCCGTGTCCACCTTCTGTAAGTTTTTCGTTACTGGCACCTGAACACGGGGTCGTGTCCAACGAACATGGTGTCGTGTCTGGGCGCCCAGTAACACAAATTTTTGCTTTTTCACACCTTTTACACATTCAATCAACCTAAAAACTTATTTTTGGGACACATTGAGGACAATGTGTAATTTAAGTGTGGGGGGGATGCTAAAACCTTGAATCTTGCAAGTCCTAATTACAAGCCTTACACAAAACTCTATTGGAACCGCTAATCACCCCAATTTTTTTTCAAAAATTTTCATTTTTTGTACTTGTCTAGGTTTAACTTGGGAGTTTCAAATTCTAAAAGGTTATATTTTTAATAAATTTACAACCGATAGCGTCGTGATAAAAAGAACCAACATATGAAAATTATGAAAAGGCATGACAAGCTTAGTTAAAATTTAATTATATATACTTGATCACATAAAAACTCATTCCCACAAAAGTGAGTTTTGAGCCTTTATTGAGCATACAAATACATATCTTTAAATTAAATGCTCATTTTTCGTTTCTTGTGTGAATAGCCGCTTGGTTCTTACAACTCTAGAACTTGCCACGAAGATACATTCCCGGTCCTTACCAACTTAAACCCGAGTAAGTAAATGATGGAGGCATTAGGACTAACCCTTTTTATTTCTACACCATTATTTTTCTTTTTTTACCACCTACCCAAAATCCCCCTAGTTAACCCCTTTAAGCCTAAACCTTTTCATTTCTTAACCCAAACCAAACACCCTTTCACCTACAAAAACCTTTTTTTATTTTTAACCCTTTGTTTTAGTAACAAGCTCGGTTTTTCGGTTGACTTTGAAAAAAAAATTATATGTTGATGATGAAGCAAAAGAAATAAAAACAAGCAAGTTCATCAAAAAATAACTTTGTTTGAATTATGGCTTCATCAAAATAAAAACTGCAAAAATAAAAAGTCTTACGAAAACCGATGCTTTTTACGCTTTTCGCCCTTTTCTACTAACCACTAACCCAACCACCTACCTTTAACCCAAGCCTAACCCTTCACCCAAAGTGATTCACTAAAATACATCTTCGGCCGAGTGTTGAGTGATCCCCCGCGAGGTATGTGAACTTGTATATAAATAGAATTTTAAAGAGGCATGTTATGCCCTAATAAGTAATTTATCTTATGAAAATTTTTAAATAAATCATGACGAATAGGATTGTAAATAAATAAAAATAAAACTTAATAAAGAATCTTGAAAATCCCAACACTCTATGACAAGCCCAAAAACCTTCTCTTCTACCCATTCCATTTGGGAGTGTGAAACCACATTATAAAGAGTTTTGCTTGAGGACAAGCAAAGATTCAAGTGTGGGGGTATTTGATGTGTGCAAAATGCAACATATAAATTACATCAATTGTGGCATAAAACTAACCTTTTTTTAGTACTAATGTTGGAAAAAGTGTGTTTTTGTCTTCCTTTTGTATTTTTAGGATTAAATGAGCTCAAATTAACAAAAGAAGCAAAAAGGCAGCTAAATCTAACATAAATACAAGAAAAGGAACAAACGTGGCATGCCTGACCTCCCCGCAAGCATCTTCCCAAGCAAAACAAGAAAACAGAAGGCTGAACAAAACCCGTGCTCAGTGAACACGGGGGCGTGCCCAAGTGTCAGCATAAAAGACAAAGTTGTAGAAGCTTCCATCGCCCACCACGGGGCCGTGCTCAACTATAAGATTCGCAGAATCCAGGCAAATCTTGATAGTACAGATATGCTTCTGCACACGGGGTCGTGCCCAGCGGACACGGGGCCGTGGTCAACTAATGCAGACAAAAGCAATTAATGAAGACAGAGAAGAGGATGGACATGGGGCCGTGCCCACTAGACACGGGGCCGTTCCCGAGCTTCTGTTCAGCCTATAAATAGGAGTGCTTGGCTCAAGCTCAAACCATCCCTTGGCACACCACCTCTCTCACACTTCACCCACCACCCACCACCACCATAACACCATCATCCACCACCATCATCCATTGTCCATCATAGAGTGTGTGAGTCGTCTCGGGATCCAAGATTGATTGTAAGAGTTCTTGACAATCAAGGTCATGTTTGCCTAAGTCTCTTACATCACTTGGTAAAGACAAAGTGTCTAGTGTAATACTTTTTATTTTTAATTTTTTTGCACTTTTTAATTGGTTATGTATTAATGACTTTAATAACTAGTTTCTTATGTTGAAGGTGATTCTTCCTTATCGTTTGTCTGTGGTGTCTTGGCATTATTTTACTGTCTATATAAAATAAAAGATTTTCACCATTCATATCTACACGGACTATATGGAGGTATGTTGGCTACCTGGTCGGGGGTTAAGGGAACGGTTTGGTAAGAGTCTTGCCATTGTTCAGTGTATAGATCCTGCAAAGGACCTGGGTCAAATTTAGTAGGACCTCCTTCAATACTTAACGGTATTGGATGGCGGGGGTCCAAACTCTTTGATCCCCTCATAAGTTAAACTACTATTAAAACTTTAACCCGACTACTTAGGACTGTATCCCTGCTGACTCAGACTACTTAGCCGAGGGTAACGTCGCCTTCAAAAGAGGGGCCTACCATAATATGCATTAATAACTTAATTAATTATCTTTCAATAATCCGACCCTTTAGGATTGTATCCTTGTTGACTCAAACTACTGGGTTGAGGGTAACGTCACCTCCAAAAGAGGGGCCTACTACAATAACTAAGATAATCTCTTAAATAGTGCAAAAGTGCGGAAATAATCAAAGGTTACACTAAACACGAGTCGGAGCCAAGTGATTCATCTTGTCTATCTGTTTTTATTTTTATTTTTATTTTCAGCATTTTAGTTAGTTTTTATTTTTTCTTAGTTTAAAACCTTTTTCTAAACTTTTTGATTTGATTAGACGTTGAGGATAAACCGGTACTAAAAGCTCTTGTGTCCTTGGACGACCTCTGTATCTTACCAACACTATACTACACTCACGATGGGTGCACTTGCCCATATGTGTGTTTAGTGTAAGTAAATATCGTGTTTTATAAATTTAAAACATGGCTAAAGAATGTGTAAAAGGGCTTAAAATAAACATTAAAACCATAACACACTTCACGCACATCAGTTGTCATCACTGATCTGCTTGAGGTGCCAGAACTCTTCCTCAAGCTTCAGCTACTCATGGGGAGGGCAGAACTCGGTCATCATTAATGTGACAACTTGAACATTCAAGGTCAGCGTCATTTAAACCCCAAGGTCATTAGTTTTGGTATCATTTCCTTTCATGTCTCAGTCATGTTATAATTGGATAATTGTTATGATAAATTTAGCTGACATGCCTGACTATACTTGTTATATCGTAGAATACATTAAAGAGTGTTTATGTGTGTTAAAGTTGAGTCGCACACCTCATTACTGGCCGCACACCTCCTTATTGGCCGCACACCTTCGTGCCTTGCACCTCGGCCCAAACCCCAAACCGAGCCCAACCCACTTTCCATTGTGTATATGCGTATGCATGTAGGTATGCATACTCCATATCATTTGCAAACCCTAAACCCCTCCCCACTTCGACGACAGCCTTCCGCTTCGAAACATCTTGATTAGGATCATCTACCTTAGTTTCCATCATCCTACCCTTATCGATTGGTATGTTCTGTCGCTTACGTGATTCACATCCTTGGTTAACCTTGATTGTGTATTATGAACTATCTTGACTGTGATGAATGAAAGTTCTGTGATCTTGTGGAATGTTATTGACTTGTATGATTAGTATACGATTTAGGGTTTAGCCTATAGATTGATTGATGTTAACAGAATGGAGGAATCTTGTTAATTAACTAGCGTGGTATGATGATAAGGGGATTGTGACGAATCGGTTAGGATGTTAATGGTTACCACGAAACCAAAAATTTTTATAATGTCTTGATGATGATATAGGTTTCTTGTTAGAATTTGGTGAGCATGATAAAACGATAAATGATGAATCTGACTTTGTGACTCGATCTTAATGTCGACAATATAGGGTTGTTCATGCATAAATTATTGGTGATTATAATGAATAGAACAATGATTATAGTTGCTTGGATGATATACATAAGTTAGGATGGAATGATGATTGAATGTTTATTCTAATTATGATGATAATTGATATGGCTCGATTTCGAATGATGATAAGTAAACTGTTAAGGAAGAATTAAAGTTTGTGGATTTGATTTTTATAACTAATTGATCGGACCAGTGGGGTGTTACGGAAAAACCGGGAGGATTGACTTAGTCAACCGCACATTGGTGGGAGATACACACCCTACACCCGTACACTCCCCAGACCGCACAAATTGCATGCCACACACATGCTCATCGTACACACTCGATATGCATAATAAACAACCTACAACCGGCCGGGTCACAAACTAACATCAAATCGCACACCTTCGGAAAGTCGCACAGTCCTTTGGACTTTGTAACTTACTTGGGCCATACACGTTAACAGGCCGCATACTTATGTTGGGCTACACTTGTATTGGGCTGCACGTTTGGAATGAACCGCACACCCGAACCCAGTCGCACACTCCACAACAGGGCCAAACAGGTTAGGACGCACACTGCATGTCTGGGTTTGGTAGGATGATAGACCGTGCTGGGTTGGACACTCTTAATGGGCCTGGAAATAGTTGGGCACACTCATGTGAATGCCAAACAAACTGATAAGTGTGACGTGCTATGTGGAATGAAAAACGTGCATCATGAATCCGTATGTGGTCCAATTGTCTATTAAAGTGCTATGTGATAACTTGTAGTACATACGACTTGCCGTATATGAACAACTTGGATGAAATCCTAACTGTTATTGATAACCATATCAGGACTTAGTTGATCAACCATTGAACAAGTAACTTAACTTACCGAGCAAACCTAAGGTGAGTTCACTAATCTTTTACAGGCATGCGTCCAGTAGGGACAAACAATCAGACTTACATCCCTGTAGGGGATACTTTACAAACTTTTATCCCTGGAGGGGATACGTTAGGGGATACGTTATAACTATCATTTAATTTTGATGTTGGATAATACACTCAGATCTAAAGTCCCATCTTACTACCGAACTAGTTGCTTGGAGGGCAACAGGGTATTAGTTGATAGCGCTATTAGGCTTGACAACCTCACACCGTACCTGGATAGGATGGACGTGAACTAATGACCTTAACCACTTGACCAATGTTGATAGGCATTGGGGAAGGGCAAACAACTGATGTCACTACGGTATCGAGTTATTATCAACATGACTTTAAACAAATCACTTGGTAACTAAACATTTAACAAAACCGTGAACTCGCCAGCTTTACGCTGATATACTTTCTCTGCATGCTTGCAGGTCGATAGGTATATTGATGTGGGATTTGCTGTCTGGGATGCTGGAGTAGTTATGGGTCGTGGCACTTGGATAGACGCATAAAGTTGGAATGTTTTCTAATAATACTACGTTGAACGATATTTTATGTTTCCGCTAAACATATGTGGTTTTAAACAAATGTCAAGAGTTACACTTTTCACGTTGAATAAGATTTTGAATTATTGACATACTATTAGTTCAATGTGATTGGTGGCTAGATCCTGGTACGTCACACGCCTCGCGGGGTGTTCCCGAATTTGGTATTTTGGGGGGTGTGACAATTAATTCCTTAACTTCAGCTCAAGGGAGGGCGTAAGCATCCTCGTTGGAACGAATATTGCGTTCGTTCATCCACCAGTCAAGGGCTCTTTCCTAGAAGACACCAGTAGCACTACGGGTTTTCAGGTTCTCATTGCATTCACTGTTTATTAGCTAATACATGTTTACATATTTTGTTGGGTGTGGTTAGTAAGCTAACGTTTAACGATCATGGTACTAGGGTGTATCGAGTTTATTGCATAAGGTTTTCTTTTAATCAACCCATTGGAGTGCATGACATATAAAACCAAATCTTATTTTGTATACAATGGAACTTGCTCTACGCATGTAAGTTTATAAATATTCATGGGTAAAATTGATAACAAGGTGTTATTATTATTTATATAATATGAAATAGCAACATTTTGGTGCATTCATGGTTGTACAATGTGCATCTTTAGTTGTATAGTGGTTTTATATAATATGAAATAGCAACATTTTGGTGCATTGATGGTTGTACAATGTGCATCTTTAGTTGTATAGTGGTTTCCTAAAATCTATGGGTTGGACTTCTTGCACATCAGTTTCCTCCATTGCCATGTTTCTACTAAGTGTAATCTTCTCATTATCTTGCTTCATCCTTATTACTCATCACCGCATATAATTTCGATTTTCATCTCCAATTCTCTAATCACCCTTCACGCCATGCATGTTCAAGTCTTTTTTTCCAATCCGTGAATTATCAAGCCATTCGGTAATACTAAAATACAAGTAGCATTAGTAACGTCCCAGTTCATTTTAGATTGACCTCGTGACTTTTGTTGTTTGATAGGTTTGTTCCTTCAAGGTGTGCCCCCTTCTTTCGATGAGATGAGATAGAGAGAGAGGACAAGTTCCGGCTCGTCATCGACAACAACACACCTTTTATTTCTCCGATATGTAATCAAATTCAACTGTATATAATTGACTGCACAGAGTTTGTCTGAAAGTCATTTGTTATATAAACGTTTTAAAAAATATATATATTCATTGGCGGCCCTGAGGGTGGGCGGGGAGGTCTACCGGCCAGGGCCCGATATTTCAAAGGGCACATTATTTAAAAAAATGATATGTATATCTAAAAAAATAAATAAATTAACAGGGTATACCCATACAAAGACCAACATAGTCCCACTTACAAAACTTGTTATTATTATTTTTGATGTTTGCTTTGAAACTCACGATTTCAAAATAAATAAAAAACACAAATTAATGCATCTAAAGTGTCATTTAATTCCTTTTATAAGACATTAATTATTTTCTTACATATGTGGTTTACAATAGTAATAAGGCTAGAGGGTATGGTGATGGTCCTCCAAGGGAGGATGATCCGTCACATAGGCGCCACGTCATAGTCCTTCCAATGATGGTCCATCCCACAAAACTAGTGGGTATGGAGGATGGTCCAAGATGATCCTACCCCACCACTTTTATGTTTTTTTTAATCTTCTACTTTTTTTAACATTTAACAAATAAACTAACAAAATATTTTCATTAATATTAAAAGACATTACATAAACATAAAAAAAAACATAAACTTAATAATAAAAACATAAACTTAATTAAAAAAACATAGACTTAAATAATTTGATGCTTCTTCTTGATGTCGGTTTGTAGTTTTTTCAACATCGAACGTTTCGGCTCGGGATACTCATCGACATCCATCGTTATTATTTCTCATTCCTTGAGTCGAATCATATCATTGGAAATTCGGATTTTCTCATTGGACAATTGGACCTTTTCGCGTAACTTTTCTTCCGATACACGAGTTTTTTCTTCGACGGCCCGCTCTTTCGCCTTCGCCTTTTGGGCCGAGACGTCCGTGTACGTTTTAAAGTGTTCCATAAACTCTTCCATCTTCGGGTCCACCTTTTCCTTTTCTTTCCCCTTGGCCCACTCCTTCTTTGATTTGTCCCGGCCCGGTGGACGCTACGCTTCATGTACGGCGTATTCCTCTTCGTCAAACTTGGCGTCATCATTTAAGTTTATGTGACACCTCGCGTCCGATCCACCGGCGCTAAAACTACCCGTTTCCGATGTCCTTCGCCGCTTCGCCATCTCCACCTCGTCGGGTTCGGATTGTTGAACGGGTTGCGTCGGGATCGGTTGGGGTTGAACGGGTGGCGTCGGGTTCGGTTGGAAATTAAAAGCACCCCGCATCATCATTTGTTGAAGGGCTTGATTTTGAGAGAATTGAGCGAATTGGTTCGGTGAGTGTTGGAATGAGGAAAAGGAATTTGATGAATATTGCGAGAATTGGTTCGGTTCTAGCGTCGGATAATATCCCGGAACCGAGAAAACATTCGGTTGGGTCAGGTTGTTGGGATTGTTAGGGTTGTTCGGATTGTTCGGGTTGTTGTAGGGATCCATGGTAGAGTTTAAGGTTATAAAAGTGGAAGAAGATTTATAAAATTAAAGTGAGAGAGATGAGAAAATGGGGTTAAAATGGTGAATGGAGGTGAAAATGGATTTGAAATTTATATATTTAATATTTTTGACAGTTGTTTTTTGTGGAAAATGGAAAATTAATTTTTTTTTTATTTCTAACGGATACTTTTTGGAGGGGGGCCCACAATATTTGCTTCGTCGCCAACGTCTAGAGATCGACGGATAGGACGGGACGGGAGGGGGGTGGCACGGTATGCCGGCGTCGCCGGACCTCGACGGGGTGGGGACGTCCCCCATACCCTATAGCCTAAAAAGAAGGCGTTGTACATAATTATAGCAATTGTTTGTTGGTTGTTATGGCCGACACGAGATGACCAGATTTTTAACAGTAAGCATAAACAATTGCAGAAGATAATTGGTGAGATCAAGGCATTGTCTTTCCTTTGGATCAATTGAAAGACCTGGTATGAATTTAAGGTGGCTTGGTAACAAATGTTCTGCACATTAAATGCAAATCGCCTTGTGTAAATTAAATGCTTTTAAAACTCATTATGTTTCTTATTCACATTTATATCTACAGGTTTTTGTAACCACAAAAAGATAAGAGGTGTCCTTTTTTGGTTATTTAACTCAAACACTCATGTCTTGTAAATCTCTATCTAGACTATAAGGTCAAGGGGTGTGGTATAATATATCTGGCCAAATTAGCATTTTTAGCGCTCTTTAGTGCCCCTTAGCCACCCCCTTGGCGTCAAGGGAGGGGGGGGGGGGTGGAGAGGGCTTTATCAAGTAACGAGCGTTGGTAGCTTGAGCAGGTGGGGCCCATTCTTTTTAACCAATCAAATTTGTTCTTTTTTTATATATATAGTATATGTGGGCTTTAAACTATTACATGCAAGTTAAAGGGAGTAGCTTTAAAGCCCCCTATGTGACATGGATCCTACGTGACGTTGATGTGACGTGATAAAACGCCTAGAAGTTTTATACCACACCCTCTAGTATAAGCACCATTCCAACTTCAAAGTCACATGATTATTTGAAATACAAAGTCTACAACAACTAAGCATGGTTGTTACGTGAACCATGCTTTCGGTCGGTCCATATCAAGAAGAAGGAACATATTTTATAATTGATATTTAATAAAGGCATGGGCATCATGATGTATTTGTGAATAAAATGAACTTATCTTGATAATTAATTTTGTAGATATAGATTTTTTTCTTTAGTAGCAAGATTGTAATTATCTTTTGTAACTTATATATGTATTTTAATAGACTCAAGGGTATAACTGTATTTTTTATCTTCATTTAATTAATTGATTTTTTTCTATCTTTTGATTTCTCTTTCCGGTTAAAAGAATATTTAATTAAATTCTCTATATTTTTTGCTCTAATAAATTACAGAACTTAATATTTGATAATTTAAAAAAAAATACAAACATTATCAAATATTGTTCTATCCAGAACACGATTAAAAAAATTTAATTACATTCTCTATACATATATGTATTAATCAATGTTTGATAAAAAGATACATAGTGGAAGCAATATGTAATAATACACAAGTGTATAAGTCTGGTATATACCGACCTGCATACACTATGTACTTGAATAATACACATGTGTATACGTCTGGTATATACCGACCTATATACACATATGTACTTGAATAATACACAGGTGTATAAATCTGAGTAGGGTTCCTACGGAAAGTGTGTTTTTCCTAGAAAGTCTAGGAAGCGATCTTGTCCATCCGATTGGTGTGTTTAAGGGTTGAGATTAAATCAATGACAATCTTGTAATAATTAACTATATTTAATAGATTGTTTTAAATTAGTAGGGGCAATTTCGTCCTTATGTGTGTTTTAAACCAATAAAAAATAACCGTCAGAGATATCACATCTCCTTAATTCACGCCAATTTCCCTCTCTCTCTCTTTCTCTCTCTAAACCCAAATTCGGAAACCCCCAAAATCATACCAAAAATACCTAAAATCATGGATGAAGATAAGAGATTTTCCTTGTTCCATATACGTAAGATCAAGTTTTCATTGTACTGCGTGTTTTACAAAGCGATTACGGGTGATTCTTGTTTGTAATTGACGGTATTTTGCTGGTTGCAGGGAAGAGATTCAAAAAGCAGGAAACTTTGGAAAGGATAAATAGCATCGGAACAGTTACCGGAAGCCGATCGAAAGCTGGGGCGAAATTTGCTGATGTAAAACACATTTGTATGAATCTGCTTGCTGTTAAAACACAGCTGTATGAATCTGAATTGCTGTTAAAACACAGCTGTATGAATCTGAATGATAAAACACATTTGTATGAATCTGCTTGCTGTTAAAACACAGCTGTATGAATCTGAATGATAAAACACATTTGTATGAATCTGCTTGCTGTTAAAACACAGCTGTATGAATCTGAATGCTAAAACACAACTGTATGAATCTGCTTGCTGTTAAAACACAACTGTATGAATCTGCTTGCTGTTAAAACACACATGTATGAATCTGAATGCTAAAACACAACTGTATGAATCTGCTTGCTGTTAAAACACAACTGTATGAATCTGAATGCTAAAACACAACTGTATGCATCTGCTTGCTGTTAAAAACAACTGTTTGAATCTGAATGCTAAAACACAACTGTATGAATCTACTTGCTGTTAAAACACAGCTGTATGAATCTGAATGCTAAAACACAATTGTATGAATCTGCTTGCTGTTAAAACACAACTGTATGAATCTGAATAATAAAACACAGCTGTATGAATCTGCTTGCTGTTAAAACACATCACCAAGAACAAACTGTTAAAACACAGTACCAAGAACATGCTGATAGATTCCAGCAAGAAAACGAAGGAATGATTGATATTACGTGAGATCAGAAATCGAAAACAATAAATTCCGAAATTTATGGATAGTTAGTTATTGAAGATAATTTCCTAAAATAAAAATAGATTGTGAAAGTACATAAATGCCCTTTTAGATAAAATCCTTCAATGCCACATGTCGCGTTCTTATTGCTTCCTAGACTTTCTAGGAAAAACACACTTTCCACCCAACTCCTACTCGTATAAATCTAGTTTATACCGACATGTGGAAACAAGATGAAATAATACACATGTGTATAAGTCTTCTATACTGACCTGTATACACAAATGTTAAAAAAAACATAATTTAATTAGGTGTATGACTTCAAATAAAAATATTTATTGGCGCAAATTAAAATATAAATATTAAATAAACTCACATTCAAATGCATATCTTAATATCTTAATATGTTATGCATAAAATATCTTTAAAATGCTCCCCTAGCATTTTTATATATCACCAATGTTCGTTGAAAATGATTTTATCATAACGTAACGAGCGGATATGATTATGTTAAGTGCAGATATTCATGTACTTTCCGGACATTGCTAGAGTTCGTGGACTCAGTTAATTCATAATTAAGTCTAAATGCACGTAATTGTATAAATAAACTGTGATTAGGTTGTACGGATTAACCTGCAATTTCGTTGTTTGTCACATTCTCCCACCGGAAAAAAAAATTGCATCTAGAAATTCAAGCCAAGTCATCCTGAATAGGAGTCCTCTCGAATAGATGGAGATACTTTGCTTTCATTTAGTTCTCGGGCTCCCAAGTAAACTTATGTCACACCCCCAAAATCCACCATGCGGAGTATCACCGCTTGGAGGCGTGACATGACCAGGATCGAGCCACCAATCATATTGAACAACATAATTAAGTAAATAAAACCAAACACAATACGATTGGTGACCAAAAGGAAGTAAACCGATTTTAGGTTAACAGCGGAAGCATAAAACATAAGTTCAAAACATAAGTCCATAATTCGTAAGTTTAAAGTCCAAAACGTAGGTTAAATAAGTTCATAAAGTTTATTCATTAAGTACGGGACATATCAGTTCGCATCCCACAACGACCACCTCCATGTGCAAGCACCATAGAATCTAATGACCTGCAAAGCATGTAATAACGAGTCAACAACAAAGTTGAGTGAGTTCACGGTTGGTTGTCCATTTTAGAGTTGTTTCCAAAAACATAGTTTAATCTCAATCGGCTATCCAGCCGTGGGGGTTACCCCATAGTTCGAAAACGTTTATTTGTTAACCATCCCATGTCCACCTTCCCTAGCTATCCAGCCCGGCACTTTGGCCGTGGGGAGCTGCCCCAGTATTTTAAACTACCAGACTCGTTTATCATATCGACTACTAACAAAAGAAATCAATTGTGCCCTAGCGTCGGTGTTCTATCACCACCGACGTGCCATAGTCCATTAGTACACGCCCGTCCAACTGGCACGGTGTGCGGTTTGTTAAACCTAATAGCGCTATTAACTAATGACCCGCTCGCCATAGCCTCGGCGATTAAGTCGATACAAAAAGGGAGGGACTTCGTTGATAGAGTTCTAGTCCAGTAAGTCTAATACGTCCCAATAGGACGAGGAATTTACATTCCTGAACACGTCACAAGGACGAGGAATCCACATTCCTGAACACGTCCCAAAGGACGAGGAATCCCTATTCCTGTACCCATTCCCATTCCCACCAGGAATTTACCATGCTTTGTAGAAAAGTGTGAACTCACCTCGGTTTGCTCGGTTAGATTCTCAAATATAGCTAACAGTCAAGGTCAGTCAATCACGTCCTAGTATGATTTACCAGTTAGTCATTTAGTGGCTTTCAAATAGAACACAAAGTTCCTACACGTATCTATCACACAACATGCATCATTTTAACGGTTTATGCCCATCTAAGTTTCCCATCCATTCCCCACTCAAAATCAAACATACGATAATGCACATAACATATATAACATGTTAGATCATTCACAGATAGCATACTCGACATTTAGACACGCGAGTCACAACTTATGTCATTTCAGCATTTATATTCAAAACCGGCTGTTTTCGGACATTTTAATAAAATGGTTAAATTATTCCAAAAATTCCCAAATTTTTACAGGATGTCTTAAACGTTCCATGTTTTATTGTGTAAAAATATCGGGGTCCGGTTCCTTACCAATATTTTATAAAAATTCATATTCCGGACTGAACACAGATTTATATATTGCTGACCACAGTCCACGGAACAATTCATTAAAAATTTATCGAGCGTCCGATTTACGAAATTCCAGTGGGGTAATTACAAATGCATCAGTTGTCACCTACTGTACAAATTTCATGGTCCGATTCATCACAAAACTCAGGTTATGACTGAAAGTATGACACCCATTTAGTGCTGTCAAAATTCAGCTTAAGTTGCTATTACAAATTAACACTTTAAAAATAGTAAACGGAGTCTAAAAATTACGATTCCGGTGCCATTAGAACCGTATTTCATAATAACATATTTTAGATTCAGAATATCGGTTTTTCGTTAAGTTTATGACCTGTTTACAGCCTGTGAAAGGCGGCTGAAAATACACATCAGCAAGCTGTTTTCAGTCTAAAGGCTACTAAAACGCACACATATGATTACCATTCATTCTAATAATGATTTACAACAGGTTATAAGTTATTTACAGCAGACTAATACTCATATATTTCAGATTCATCTTGTATTACCATGTTTCATCATTATTTACTCTTTAACCAACAAGTTCATCACTCTAGCAAGACTTTTTAGTTTTGATTTTTAGTGTTCTTAACTTTAATCATCAAATCACCTATTAACCACTTAAATAACATGAAGAATGAACGGATCTAAGTTCTTACCACTAGCACAAGGCTAGGAGAGTTCGAGTGTAGAAAAGTGGTGGTTAAAAGCGAATAGAGAAGGTCCTTCCACTTCCGAGAGCACCAAGCTTCGTTATATGATCTCTTGCTTCTATGGATGAATGAAAAATGGTTGGAATGGAGGTTGATGATGGTGAGATGGTGGCTGAAGGGGGCTGCCGAACTCAAGGGAAAGAAAGAGAGAGAGAGAGAGCTTGCTTGGTTGGGTGTGGTGATCAAAGAGAATGATAATCCACTAAACTTTTTTATAAACCATAATTCACTAATACCCAATGTATAATGTGTAGTCTAGATATCAAACCATTAGGATTAAATAATCAAAAATGGTGGGGTGTGTCCCATATGGGGGAACCAATCGGTTGGGGGGGGGGGGCGGGTATTTAGTTAGGTTGCAATGGAACTTGGTTAAGTGTCTAGTTTGTTTAGTTAGAAAAATAAATAGGTTATTAGTGTGTTATTAAGTATAACGGGTGTTAGGGTATTCGGGGACCCTAACTGGCTCAGAAAAATAGAAACAATGACTTTGGCAATATTTTTATGTTCCGGGTAAAGTCCGGTTGTTCGGTTCGATACTGATCCGTTAAAGTGTTTAATTAATCCGTAACGTGTCTTTTATATATATTTTTGTAACGTTATTAATTTTCAACACTCAAGAAAATATAACGGACTATTTAGTGACCTTTCTGTACATTACTAGTGTGTTAACAGGCACATGTAAATATAACACAGATATCAGAAAGCAGTTACGTAATTCCACACAGTCGTCAAACACATTAATTATTATTAATAAACTGTACGGTTACATGTAAATTTGAGGGTTGTCACATTCTCCCCCTGTTAAGAGAATTTCGTCCCGAAATTTAGCGCGTGGTTACTGAGGAAGCTAGTTAAGTTGCGTTGTTTTCCAGATTTTCCTGGGGTGTCACATCATCCCCCCGATGATTTGGAATTTTGTCCCGAAATTCTGCAGTAGCTTCAGCCTCAGTAGTGGTTGCGTTTTTCTTAAACAGTTGGGGATACTTGAGTTTCATTTGGTCTTCTCGTTCCCAGGTATACTCTGGGCCACGACGAGCATTCCAACGAACTCGGACCAGAGGTATCCTGGTATGCTTGAGGATCTTAACATTTCGATCCGTAATCTCTACTGGTTCCTCGACGAATCGCAACTGGTCGTCGATTGTGAGTTCCTTAAGAGGAACTATGAGGGTCTCATCTGACAGACACTTCTTCAGATTTGACACGTGGAATACGTTGTGAACTCCGCTGAGTTTTTCGGGTAGATTCAACCTGTAGGCTACCGTACCAATTTTCTCAATGACTTCGAATGGTCCGATATAACGCGGATTGAGTTTGCCTCGTTTGCCAAAGCGGACTACACCTTTCCAAGGTGAGACTTTGAGTAGCACTCGATCCCCAACCTGGAGCTCGAGTGGTTTTCTTCCCTTATCAGCATAGCTTTTCTGACGGTCACGAGCTGCCGCCATTCGCTGTCGTATCTGAGCAATTCTCTCGGTGCTGTCTACCACATGTTCTGGGCTAGTGATTTGGCTGTCACCAACTTCTGCCCAACAGAGAGGTGATCGACATTTGCGTCCGTACAATGCCTCGAATGGAGCGGCCTGAATGCTGGTGTGGTAGCTGTTGTTATATGAAAACTCCACTAACGGGAGGTGCTTTTCCCAGCCATTGCCGAAGTCGATTACGCATGCCCTAAGCATCTCTTCGAGGGTTTGGATGGTGCGTTCATATTGCCCATCCGTCTGCGGGTGATAAGCGGTGCTCATATCTAAACGTGAGCCAAAAGACTTGTGCATTACTTGCCACAGTTCTGAAGTAAAACGCGCGTCACGATCAGATATAATAGAGGTTGGCACTCTGTGCCTTGATACCACTTCCTTTAGGTAAATGTCTGCAAGAGTAGAAAACTTATCCGTTTCTTTGATAGCCAGAAAATGTGCAGACTTGGTCAGTCGATCTACGATCACCCAAATGGTATCGTTTCCGCGTTGAGATCTAGGCAGACCAGTAACGAAATCCATGGAAATTTGCTCCCATTTCCATTTCGGGATCTCCGGTTGTTGAAGTAGGCCTGATGGTTTCTGATATTCAGACTTGACTCTCGCACAAGTCAAGCACTTTTTGACGTAGGTTGCTATGTGGGCTTTCATGCCAGGCCACCAATACGTAGTCTTGAGGTCGTGGTACATCTTGTCCGAACCAGGGTGTACCGAATAACGAGACTTATGTGCTTTATCCATCACAAGCTCGCGTAAGTTGCCATAAAATGGAACCCAGATGCGTCCGTTTACATAGTAAGCGCCGTCTTCCTTTTGTTCTAGCCGCTGTCTCGATCCTCGTAGGGATTCAGCCCTGATGTTCTCTGCCTTCAGTGCTTCAACCTGAGCATCACGAATCTGAGCGGGAAGGTTAGATTGGATGGTAAGCTGTAAAGCACGTACACGCTTAGGTATAGTATCCTTTCGACTGAGGGCGTCGGCCACAACATTGGCTTTGCCCGGATGATACTTGATTGCGCATTCATAATCGTTCAAAAGCTCAACCCATCGGCGTTGACGCATGTTCAACTCCTTTTGCTTGAAGATATGCTCGAGACTCCTGTGATCGGTGTAAATGGTGCACTTGGTACCGTACAGGTAATGTCTCCATATCTTAAGTGCGAATACAACTGCTCCCAGCTCCAGATCGTGAGTAGTGTAATTTCTTTCGTGAACCTTGAGTTGGCGTGATGCGTAGGCAATGACCTTGTCACGTTGCATCAACACGCAACCAAGTCCTTGGATGGAAGCGTCGCAATAAACCACGAAATCATCTGTGCCCTCAGGCAATGAGAGGATAGGTGCGCTACAAAGTCTATCCTTTAGGTGTTGAAATGCGGACTCCTGTGCATCACCCCAATGACAGATGACACCCTTCTGAGTCAGTGAAGTGAGAGGTTGCGCAATCTTGGAGAAATCCTTGATAAACCTCCTATAATATCCTGCCAAACCCAAGAATTGGCGGATTTCTGTTGGTGTGCGGGGTGCAGGCCAGTTCTTGATCGATTCAACCTTAGATGGATCCACATGAATTCCATCCTTGTTTACCACATGGCCTAGAAAGTGGACTTCACGAAGCCAGAAGTCACATTTCGAAAACTTGGCATACAACTGCTCTTTTCGAAGAAGTTCCAGCATAAGTCGTAGATGCTGCTCGTGTTCCTCCTGACTCTTAGAATAGATCAGGATATCATCGATGAACATAATAACGAACTTATCCAGGAAAGGCTTGCACACTCGGTTCATGAGATCCATGAAGACCGCTGGTGCATTCGTCAGCCCGAATGGCATAACCAGAAACTCGTAATGGCCGTAAAGAGTTCTGAATGCTGTTTTGGAGACGTCCTCATCTCGGACTCTCAGCTGATGGTATCCCGATCTTAAATCAATCTTGGAGTAATAGCTCGACCCTTACAGCTGGTCGAATAGGTCGTCAATACGTGGAAGAGGATAACGATTCTTCACGGTCACCTTGTTAAATTCTCGGTAGTCAATACACATTCTGAAGGTACCGTCTTTCTTCTTCACGAACAAGATTGGAGCTCCCCAGGGCGAAGAGCTAGGACGTATGAAACCCTTTTCCAAGAGTTCTTGTAGTTGTGTGGACAGTTCTTCGAGTTCTGATGGAGCTAGACGATATGGTGCTCGAGCTACTGGCGCTGCTCCAGGAGCTAGCTCGATTTGAAACTCAACTTGGCGATGAGGTGGAAGACCAGGTAATTCCTCAGGAAATACCTCGGGAAAATCGCGTACAATAGGGATGTCTTCAATTCTCTTCTCTTCCGTTGATGTGTCAGTAACGAGTGCTAAAATGGCAGTGTGGCCCTTTCGCAAACACTTCTGGGCCTTAAGGAAAGAGATGATGCCTTCGACAGCACCACTCTTGTTTCCACGAATCATGAGAGGTTCTTCACCAGAACGAGGAATGCGGACGATTTTCTCCTTGCAAACAATCTCCGCTTGATGATGAGATAGCCAATCCATCCCAATAACGACATCGAAACTACCCAGTGTGATAGGAATAAGATCGATAAAGAAAAGTCTGACCTGCTAAGATGAGGTTACAACCTTTAACTACTTGTGTAGCTTCAAGACTTTTACCGTTAGCTAGTTCTACCATGTGTTTGGTGTTCAGGAGTGTTGGAGTGCGCTTAAGCATTTGGCTAACTTTTACGGACACATAACTAGTATCGGCACCTGAATCGAATAAAACAGTAACAAGGAAGTCGTCCAGAAGAAACTTAACCATCACAACGTTGGGATCGTTCCTTGCGTCACCCTGACCAATCACGAAAGCACGACCTCTTGCCCCATTTCCATTATTGTTACCCCCATTGTTGCCTCCATTGTTTCCTCCATTATTGTTGTTGTTTTGGTTCTGATTTAACTGGAGGCAGTCTTTCTTGAAATGGCCCTCAGCACCACATTGAATGCACCCTTTGTTGTTACCTTGTTGTTGCCGCTGCTGGCGTTGATTGGGTGGGGTTTGCTGTTGTTGCCGGTTCTGATTCGCCGGATGCTGACTCCTGCAATCCCTTGCCATGTGACCAGGCTTGTTGCATCGATGACAGTTGCCTTTACTACATGGCCCACTGTGGTGCAAGTTACAGCGATTACATTTGGGGTGATTTCCCTTGTATCCACCCTGACCTCGCTTCCCAGAAGACTGCTGACTGGGGCTCCTGTACTCATCTGTCTTTCGCTGCTGGAACTGAGTTGAAGTAGAACCTTTGCCTGAATTCCCATCCCATTTTTGCTTGTTGTCGGTATGTGCATCAGAAGTAGTCATGGCGCTGATACGTTTGGGTAGCCTGTTTTGCTCCACCGCCTGGTCGGTGAGACGATGAGCCAACTTGATAATTTGCTGAATGGTACCCAGGTTGGCCGAAGTTACGTGACTTTGAATCTCTAGTACAAGGCCCATGAGATACAGCTCAATACGTTTGATGGGAGGGTCCACCATAGTAGGGCACAGGATGGCCAGTTCATTCGACCTCTTGGTATACGCCTCAATCTCAGACCCCGTCATCTTCAGATTGAAAAACTCCACCTCCAGTTTGTGGATGTCATCCCGACTGCAGTACTCTTCCTTGATCAGTTCCTTGAAACCGTTCCATGGGGTGGCATTAGCAGCAACCAACCCCAGCAGCTGAACCTGAGCGTTCCACCATGTGAGCGCTACCCCTTCAAGTGTTCCGGTAGCATATTTCACCCTACGGTCTTCGGGGCATTCGCACATCCCGAAAACTGACTCAAGCTTTTCAAACCAGTGAAGAAGGCCCACTGCTCCTTCGGTGCCACTGAAAGTGGTAGGTCGGCAGTCCATGAACGTCTTGAACGTGCACACAGGAGGTTGAGCATGTTGACCTGTTGCGCGAGAATAAAGGACAAAACTAAGCATGAGGGTTGGTTTGCGAAGGTAGGATCTAAACGTCCTAAGATGAGTTGATGCGGCAGGTTATACCTCCTGCAGGAACAACTGCGAGTGCCTCAGCAACTCGTTCGTTGATCAAAGCCGTCAGCTGGGCTTGAGTTAGGTTCAAGCGTCCACCCATGATCTTCACAATGAATTAACGTAGATGAGAAAAGTGTCGCGAAAGTGCGTAAGTGTGGGACGACAATAGAGAGTAAGCACACAAGGTTCAAGTAGCAATTACCACATTATCTAATGCACAGTGAGAACTATCTAACCGACAATATAACATAAATCATACCACTTATGGTGTCGAGTCTTGCACGTGGAGCGAAGCGTCGTTGTGGATCGTTGAGCACTGTACTGGTTATAGTCTGGTTTTATCAAAAACTTTTCCCTTTTAAAACCAAGTTCACTATAACCAATGGCTCTGATACCAATCTGTCACACCCCCAAAATCCACCATGCGGAGTATCACCGCTTGGAGGCGTGACATGACCAGGATCGAGCCACCAATCATATTGAACAACATAATTAAGTAAATAAAACCAAACACAATACGATTGGTGACCAAAAGGAAGTAAACCGATTTTAGGTAACAGCGGAAGCATAAAACATAAGTTCAAAAAATAACTCCATAATTCGTAAGTTTAAAGTCCAAAACGTAGGTTAAATAAGTTCATAAAGTTTATTCATTAAGTACGGGACATATCAGTTCGCATCCCACAACGACCACCTCCATGTGCAAGCTCCATAGCATCTAATGACCTGCAAAGCATGTAATAACGAGTCAACAACAAAGTTGAGTGAGTTCACGGTTGGTTGTCCATTTTAGAGTTGTTTCCAAAAATATAGTTTAATCTCAATCGGCTATCCAGCCGTGGGGGTTACCCCATAGTTCGAAAACTTTTATTTGTTAACCATCCCATGTCCACCTTCCCTGGCTATCCAACCCGGCACTTTGGCCGTGGGGAGCTGCCCCAGTATTTTAAACTACCAGACTCGTTTATCATATCGACTACTAACAAAAGAAATCAATTGTGCCCTAGCGTCGGTGTTCTATCACCACCGACGTGCCATAGTCCATTAGTACACGCCCGTCCAACTGGCACGGTGTGCGGTTTGTTAAACCTAATAGCGCTATTAACTAATGACCCGCTCGCCATAGCCTCGGCGATTAAGTCGATACAAAAAGGGAGGGACTTCGTTGATAGAGTTCTAGTCCAGTAAGTCTAATACGTCCCAATAGGACGAGGAATTTACATTCCTGAACACGTCACAAGGACGAGGAATCCACATTCCTGAACACGTCCCAAAGGACGAGGAATCCCTATTCCTGTACCCATTCCCATTCCCACCAGGAATTTACCATGCTTTGTAGAAAAGTGTGAACTCACCTCGGTTTGCTCGGTTAGATTCTCAAATATAGCTAACAGTCAAGGTCGGTCAATCACGTCCTAGTTTGATTTACCAGTTAGTCATTTAGTGGCTTTCAAATAGAACACAAAGTTCCTACACGTATCTATCACACAACATGCATCATTTTAACGGTTTATGCCCATCTAAGTTTCCCATCCATTCCCCACTCAAAATCAAACATACGATAATGCACATAACATATATAACATGTTAGATCATTCACAGATAGCATACTCGACATTTAGACACGCGAGTCACAACTTATGTCATTTCAGCATTTATATTCAAAACCGGCTGTTTTCGGACATTTTAATAAAATGGTTAAATTATTCCAAAAATTCCCAAATTTTTACAGGATGTCTTAAACGTTCCATATTTTATTATGTAAAAATATCGGGGTCCGGTTCCTTATCAATATTTTATAAAAATTCATATTCCGGACTGAACACAGATTTATATATTTCTGACCACAGTCCACGGAACAATTCATTAAAAATTCATCGAGCGTCCGCTTTACGAAATTCCAGTGGGGTAATTACAAATGCATTGGTTGTCACCTACTGTACAAATTTCATCATCCGATTCATCACAAAACTCAGGTTATGACTGAAAGTATGACACCCATTTAGTGCTGTCAAAATTCAGCTTAAGTTGCTATTACAAATTAACACTTTAAAAATAGTAAACGGAGTCTAAAAATTACGATTCCGGTGCCATTAGAACCGTATTTCATAATAACATATTTTAGATTCAGAATATCGGTTTTTCGTTAAGTTTATGACCTGTTTACAGCCTGTGAAAGGCGGATGAAAATACACATCAGCAAGCTGTTTTCAGTCTAAAGGCTACTAAAACGCACACATATGATTACCATTCATTCTAATAATGATTTACAACAGGTTATAAGTTATTTACAGCAGACTAATACTCATATATTTCAGATTCATCTTGTATTACCATGTTTCATCATTATTTACTCTTTAACCAACAAGTTCATCACTCTAGCAAGACTTTTTAGTTTTGATTTTTAGTGTTCTTAACTTTAATCATCAAATCACCTATTAACCACTTAAATAACATGAAGAATGAACGGATCTAAGTTCTTACCACTAGCACAAGGCTAGGAGAGTTCGAGTGTAGAAAAGTGGTGGTTAAAAGCGAATAGAGAAGGTCCTTCCACTTCCGAGAGCACCAAGATTCGTTATATGATCTCTTGCTTCTATGGATGAATGAAAAATGGTTGGAATGGAGGTTGATGATGGTGAGATGGTGGTTGAAGGGGGCTGCCGAACTCAAGGGAAAGAAAGAGAGAGAGAGAGCTTGCTTGGTTGGGTGTGGTGATCAAAAAGAATGATAATCCACTAAACCTTTTTATAAACCATAATTCACTAATACCCAATGTATAATGTGTAGTCTAGATATCAAACCATTAGGATTAAATAATCAAAAATGGTGGGGTGTGTCCCATATGGGGGAACCAATCGGTTGGGGGGGGGGGGGGTATTTAGTTAGGTTGCAATGGAACTTGGTTAAGTGTCTAGTTTGTTTAGTTAGAAAAATAAATAGGTTATTAGTGTGTTATTAAGTATAACGGGTGTTAGGGTATTCGGGGACCCTAACTGGCTCAGAAAAATAGAAACAATGACTTTGGCAATATTTTTATGTTCCGGGTAAAGTCCGGTTGTTTGGTTCGATACTGATCCGTTAAAGTGTTTAATTAATTCGTAACGTGTCTTTTATATATATTTTTGTAACGTTATTAATTTTCAACACTCAAGAAAATATAACGGACTATTTAGTGACCTTTCTGTACATTACTAGTGTGTTAACAGGCGCATGTAAATATAACACAGATATCAGAAAGCAGTTACGTAATTCCACACAGTCGTCAAGCACATTAATTATTATTAATAAACTGTACGGTTACATGTAAATTTGAGGGTTGTCACAACTTAGGTGCGCGCTTTGAGTTCCAATGATCATAACTAGTTTGATACGACTTTTCCTTAACTCTTGGACCTTCACATCCGTAACCTCAACGAGTTCTTACATAAAATGGAGTTTGTTATCGATGCAGATCTCGTCTGCAGGAATCGTAAGTGTCTCATCCGTTAGACACTTCTTTTGGTTCGACACATGAACGTGCATAATACTAAGTTCCTCTGGCAACTTCATTTTGTATGCAACGGTACCAACCTTATCCAGAATTTCAAATGGTCTAATGTATCTTGGGTTTAGCTTTCCACGCTTCCCAATTCTTGCTACGCCCTTCCATCAAGACTTTGTTTCTGACCTCTAAGGATAATGGTTTACGCCGTTTATCCGTGTAGCTTTTCTGTCGGTCCCGAGCCGCCTTGACACGGTCTCAGATTTGGAATATCTTGTCGGTGGTTTCCTGTACTAGAAACATGTCTCCGATATGATAGAAACAGGCACTCCATCACATGCCATTATCTCCCCGATATATATTTCTACTAACTTCTTTGTTCTAACTTTCTCGCAAATCGGTAAGAAATAGGCATACTTTTTTAAACAATTGACAATTATCAAATCATATTGTTCCCCCTAGAGGTCCTAGGAAAATTTCATAATGAAATCCATTGATATTTTTTCCCATTTCCATACGGGAATTTCTAGTTGTTGCAATAAGGTAGACGACTTTAGATATTCGGCCTTAACTTTCATGCATGTTTGGCATTTTCCAACATATGTTGTGATATCACCCTTAAGGTTAGGCCACCAATAAAACTCTTTTAGATCGTGACCCATTTTTTCTGCTCCTAGATGTATCCAGTACTTAGATATGAGCCTTGTCTAGTACTAAATCACGTAGGCCAGCAAATAAATGAACCCATATGCGGCCCATGAAATATAATGTTCCATCATCTCTTGGTTCCATTCCACGTAATGATTTGTATTATAAATACTGGTTTAAGAGCTTTTTGCTGAACGTCATGAATCCGTATTGTGAGGTTTGCTTGAACTGTTAGTTCCAACGCCCGCACGTGAAATGTCTTAACTCGTTCCTTCTGGCTTAAGGCATCTGCAACAACGTTTGCTTTGCCCTCGTGATACTTGATTTCACAGTCGTAGTCATTCAACAATATGTGCTAACGTTGTTGGCACATATTTAATTCTTTTTTATTAAATATATGTTCAACAATTCATCCCAACATCGACTACCATAGATATAATGATGCCAAATTTTAGTGCAAATACCATCGCACCTAATTCCATGCCGTGGGTGGTATAATTCTTTTTATGGATTTTTAATTGGTGTGACGCATAGGCGATTACCTGTTCTCTCATTTCATCAAAACACATCCCAATCTTTGATGCGATGCATTGCAATAGACTATGAAGTCATCGTTACTGTCGAGAAGTGATAAGATCGGCACATCACATAATTTATCCCGGCGTAGTGGAAGGTCGTTTCTTGTTTGTCCCCGGTCGAACTTTTTATCCTTTTGAGTGAGTGAGGTTAGTGGTTGAGAGATCTTTGTGAAAATTTTCGATGAATCTTCTATATTAACCCGCTAATCCTAGAAACTGTCATACTTCGGTTGGGGTCTTCGGCGCTTCCTAGTTTTTGATTGCCTCAATATGTGAAGGGTAAACGTGAGTGCCCTTCTCGTTCACCATGTGACTGAGAAACTGAACTTCTCCTTTTTGATCAATTCAAGAATTGTTCTTAATGTTGCTCATGCTCCTCTTTAGTCCGTGAATATATTAATATAGCGTTAATAAATACTATTACGAACTTGTCTAAATACGGCTTGCACACGCGGTTCATTAAATCCATAAATACCATTGGTGCATTCGTGAAACCAAAAGGCTTAATAAGAAACTCCTAATGTCCATAATGGGTTCAGAATATCGTCTTTGGAATGCTTTCTTCTTGGATCCTTAGTTGATGATATTCGAACCTTAAGTCGATTTTAGAGTAGATACTAGAACCTAGCAATTATTTAAGCAAGTCGTTAATTTTCGATACAGGATAACGATTCTTAATAATGAGCTTGTTTAACTCGTGGTAATCTATATACATCCGGAAAATCCGTCTTTCTTCTTTACAAACAATTCTGGAGCTCCCCACGGTGAGAAGCTCGGCTTAATGAAACCTTTGTCTAATAATTCTTGGAGTTGAGTGCATAATTCTTGCAACTCCAATTGAGCTAAATGATATGGAGTCTTTGCCACGGGTGCGGCACTAGGGACTAAGTCGATGCAAAACTTGACTTGATGTTGTGGCGAAATCCTGGCAAGTCATCAGGAAAGACTTCGGGGAATTCCTTTACAACGACGAATTCCTTTACAACGGGGATCTCCTCATGTTTAGGCTCCTTGGCCTTCTTATCTACCACATGTGCTAGAAAAGCAATGCAACCCTTTTGTAAGAATTTTTGAGCCTTCATACAATTGATAATCCGCAACGGTGTTTCATTTTTCTCTCCATGAACTAAGAGTGTTTCTTAGTTAGGCAGGGGGATGCAAGTTATTTGCTCGTGACAAAACACCTCGGCTCGTTTGTTCAACAACCAATCTGTGCTGACTACAACATCAAAACTAGCTATCTGAATAATTAGAAGTTCTGTATTAAATTTCCTTACACCTAGTTCCAATGTACATTCCTTAATAATTTCTCCCGATTCAACTAATCTTCTATTTGCTAATTTAATAGAATATGGAATATGGAATATCTAGCTTACTTGATTTTAATCCAAGCATATTCTTAAATTCTATAGATATAAAACAAAAATCAGCACCAGTATTAAAGAGTATGGATGCGTAATTTGGAAACGTATGATTGACCACATTCGGTTCTTTGCATGCATCATGAGCTCCAATCACAAAAGCTCTTCCTCGAGCTTGATTTTCCTCCAGGAAATATTTCTTGAAGTGACCATTGTAACCACAACCATAACATCCTTGATCCTTTTTGGTCACTTGGGTCTAGCAAGCATCCGTCGTGTGTCCTAATCTACCACACTACTTGGATTTGATACTATCACAAACACCCACATGGTGATACCCGCATTGACACATTTTGGCATCTGGCCTACATACTTCCTAGGACCTGCGTCATTTGTAGCAGCAAATGCCTTCACCTCTTTTGGTGCATAAGTCTCCTTTCATTTGTTAGTCACCCTCGTTCCTTTCTTGAAATATGAAAACTTTCGTTTTTCCAGAGCTTGTAGTTTCCACATGTGGTTCCTTTTTGTCCACACCCTTCCTTGTTAAACTAGCCATTCTAACTGTGTCCTCGGTCAGGCTAACTACCAAGCTCACTACTTGACGAATGGTGGTGGGGTGTGAGGACGTGACCGTACTTCGTATTTGGGGTGCTAACCCCTAAATATAGCGCTCGATTCGTTTAAATTTTGGTGTTACCAAGTACGAAAAACTCAAGATAGATCATGAAAAGGCTAGGTGTATCCAAGAACGTCGGCTCCTACCACGGTTAGTTTCCAGAACTCAATTTCAAACTTCTGGATTTTAGCCCGCGAGCAATACTCCTCTCGTATGTGATCCTCAAGCTCGTTCCATGATAGCCAGTACGCAATACCACTCCCTAAAGTTTGGACATGGAACTTCCACTAAGTAATTGCTTCATTATGTAGGAGACGCTTCGTCTACTTAATCCTTTGTTTAGGAGTACACTTACTGATACGACTAACCGACTTTATCCTTTCTATTTAGCGGACACACCTACTGCACCCTCTATACCAGCAAGGTTTCGCGACTTACTAACCAGAGAACCCTTATAATATGACCTTGTGTGATCGCATCTCTAGATGTGGCACCACTCGAACCATCGATACAGCCACTAGCGCCAACTTGATTATCCTCATATTGTGCAATTGCCACAAACATACATCGCTCTATAAAAACTCTAGTTCAGTTCTTGTAGTAGGAAGTTGATTAGCTAATACGTTGCACGTAGATCTTCCTTTCGGTGCCATGTTCTCTTTTAATACACATGATCAAAAGAACTTAGACATATATTTGGACAAATATAGTCTACCACGCGCATAAGAATTTAGAATACTTCCGATTGTAGGTTCCCCAATATCACATTGTCTATTCTTGGCATAAATAACCATAACATGAGAACCACAACTATAATGCAAGGTACTTCTTGCGTGTACCGCTTGTACACCTAAAAGAAACAACAACCCACTTAAGAAGGGGAAACCATACAGTCACCATTTCTCTAATAGCATGCATTCCATACTTCATGGACCTTGATTCCCGAAATGAAGAGATCCTTCGCCGCGATAACCCATCACCCATGCAATGAATATATTAATAACGCTTAAGCTCCATGAGCTCCATCAAGATTATTAGAAATTCCATAGATGTCGAACAATATACGATAAGGAAGTTACAACATGGCTCGTACCATTCTAGACATACATCACTCTATAAAAACTCTAGTTCAGTTCTTTTAGTAAGAAGTTGATTAGCTGATACTTTGCACATAGATCTTCCTTTCAGTGTCATGTTCTCTTTTAATACAGATGATCAAAAGAATTTAGATATATATTTGGACAAATATAGTCTACCACGCGCATAAGAATTTAGAATACCTCCGATCGTAGGTTCCCCAAAATCACATTGTCTATTCTAGGCAAAAATAACCATAACATGAATAACCGCAACTATAATGCAAGGTACTTCTTGTGTGTATTGCGTGTACACCTTAAAGAAACAACAACCCACTGGGGAAGGGGAACCATGCAACCACCATTTCTCTAATAGCATGCATTCCATACTTCGTGGACCTTGATTCCTGAAATGAAGAGATCATTCGCCGCATTAACCCATCACCCATGCAATGAATATATTAATAACGCTTAAGCTCCATGAGCTCTATCAAGATAATTAGAATTTCCATAGATGTCGAACAATATATACGATAAGGAAGTTACAACATGGCTCGTACCATTCTATTCCTTGTGACAAGACAAATGTCAAAGGATGTAGTATATCGTTACAACTCCAATAAATAGGATAAGGTGTTATAGCCACTAAGGTACTAACCCAAGTACTAGAATTCTTTAACACCCCAAAAAAATATATATATAAACCTTTTATTATAAATTTGATGTCGATAATAAATATAAGGAACTAACTAGGAATAAAAATAACCTAGTTAGATAGAAGTATTGTGGAAATACGAGAGTGTGTTAGAAACACCTAAAATAAGGACCAAACAATAGTTGGGGGACCAAAGTTGTTAAGTTTGAAATTTATATTATTAAAAAAATAAAACCCAAACACACACAAGAGTGTGTGTCTGGTTCGATTAAAACACAGGGGCGACCAGGAGCTTGCTCCCAAACCCTAGTTTGTGCCATTTGATCAAAATTGAAGGCCTAAATCTGTTCCAAAACGAAATTGTTGGACCAAGTATGGCCTTAACAACTTCTTTTCACGTAATATGGCAAGTGATTTCAGTAGATGTGAAAAAGATGTGCGGAAATGGAAATCAGACTTTCAGAAACAAGACCTACAGAATTATCAAGTTTATATCACTTTGAAACAAAATGGTTTACAAGGTGATTGTAAGATTATTATCTAGTACAAATGAATCTTGAATTATGTGGGTGAGAGGGCAATGGAGTTTTGATGTATGTGTGAATGCTAAGCTTCAAACTCAATTGTCTTCTGCTTGTTGGGCCTTCTATTTATAGAAGGCTGGGTGCATGAATAAACAATAGTTTATTCATGCAATAAGTCCTGCAAAAAGTGGCCAATTGACATATTCATTGAATCCAACGTTCAAGTTGCCTTTTTCATCATGATATCCAATAATGTCAACTTGCTTCGGTAATTGTGGCAGGATAGAGCTGATTTCAGACAAGTGGGGTATTTCATCAGAATTTCTGATAAACCACTTCATCAGAAATTCTGGTGAACAAATCATCAGAAAAATCCTGAAGATCAGAATCGTCAGAAACTGATGATATTTCGTGATCCATCAGAAATGAGCTTCTCTGATAATCCAATTCAGCTCTTGATCAACTTGTGATTCTTTGAAGTAGATGCTGTGCATTTCAGTTGTCCTATCTGATCCTCTTTTTCTTGTTGTGATCTTCAGGACTGTGATCTCTTCATAGATCCAGTTGATTGTGATTTTCTTCAATACTTACAAATAAAGTTTCCTAACAGTTTCCCCTAAGTATTGTAAGAAAATGAACTACATTATGAACAGAAAATTTCCAAATAGTGGAAACATAACACTTGCAAAATTAAACCAGTTACTTATGTTTTCGAAAAACAAATTACATAAAAGATGAAAAATCAAATAAACAGTTTCTTCAATTCAGCTTCACTCTCTTGTGCACATCTCCTTCCTTTAACTGCTTTTTGTAGGAGATATATTTGTTACAGCTGACATAAATGTCTTTGTACCATTCTCTTGCTTGGATCTATTCTTCAATCATTTGCAAAATTTCTTTCCTGTGTCCCTCCAAGTTCTTTCCTATCTTCTGAAGATGTTCTTGTCTTATGTTCATGGTTTTCATGATATACTTCAGAGTTTGATTTGAGTACTTGCAGATATCAACACTTCTGAACAGAGCTTTGTTATTATCAATATCTCTGAAGATGACACCATAGTTGTGACTGTGAGTTTTGCTTGTTAATACAATGATGTCTCCAGATCTTGCATCTTCCAATATTTCTGAGGGAACTTTTGTCTTTGGTGATCTGACATACACATTTTTGTTGTGTACATGCTCATAATTGATGCATAGATCAAAGTCTGAAAAAGCAATTCTTTCAAACAGCAGTATTCCAGCCTTTGATATGCTATTCAACGCCTTTCTGACGTCTTGATTATTTTTCTTTTCATTTTCATAATGATCCTTCATAAACAGAATGTCTATAGGATGCAATTGGTCAGCTATTTCTTCATCAATCACCTTTTGTTCTTCCCCATTTTTTCTCAGAAGTGTGTATCTGTTTTGCACATGAGTTCCTCCAACATCATCGGTTGCAACTTTCACTTCATCCACCTTTAAAATTTTCTTTACTGGATTCTCATTCTTGGAGTGAATGCTACCTGGACGTCTTTTTATTCTTTCTTCTCTTAAAGTTAATCTGACAGGAGACAGTGATCTTGGTTGTTCAACTTCTCTTGTTAAATAATAACTCACCAGATTGTACTTAGGGAATATCATTACATCCCTGGCAATCTCTTTAACCATGACATATTTGGTTTCAGAGATTTTTCTTTTAAGAATCTTTGATTTTTCTGATGAATCACCTTCTTGTTCCCATTCATTCATTTCTTGCATATTCATAAATTTACTTATGGCTTAGTCATCATACACTGTTGGGTTTGGGACAGATGCTAGCAATTTCAAATTTGTAATAACTTGAGGTTTTGCAGTTGCTAACCTTTTCAGCATTTCATCTCTTGGGATACTTGGAGGAGGACCCATTGGTATGGTTCCAACTTTAATGCTTTGAGCTTTCAACAGGTATTTCTTTCACGAGTTCTTTGGAATCCACTTTGGCCAATCTTGCAATGTTGAATTGCATCTTCTCCATCAGTTGTTGCACCTCTCTTACCTGTTTTGAGTTGCTGGTTATGTTTTTCTGAACTTTGGTGAATTCAGTTTGAGCTTTCGTCTGAATTGCAGCCCATTTTTTTGACAGCTTCTCAAGGGCTTCTGTGATACTGTTATTGCTTGCCCTTAGTATGATAACTTCCTCCAAAACTCTGTTTGCACTGTTTAACTGCCTTGATTCCACTGCATTTGCAACTTGTGCCTTGATCTTTTCTATTTCTTTGAGAATCATCTGGATTTCTGATGCAGAGATGTTGGATTCTGGTGCCTTTTCTTTCATCTTTTGAAGAGACTTTAGTGCTTCAGTGTTTTCTTCAGTTTGTTTCTTTATTGCCTCCACTGATTCTGACAAAGTCTTCATATCAGCCCTTTGACCTTGTATTTCTAACAGCAACATATCAAGTTTTTCTTCCACTGGATTTCTTTTGCATACTTTGTAAACATTTTCCAGCACTGTTTCTAAATTTTCTTGGTTCATGGGTGTTTCATGGATATTGGGAACAACAGATGTTCCGTGTAACATTCTAGCTTCAAACACATTTGCTGCTGTTTTGGAAATGATAGGGTCACTTTTGGCTTTACCAGATTTTGGTGCAGCTTTAAGTTTACCAGAATCATCTCCACCAGTGATGAAAAACTCATTTTCACCCTGGATTTCCTTATGTCCTTGAATCATATCAACATATGATTCTCCATAAGTTTTTGAGGTAAACGGATTTCCTTTAGCCAGATTTCCTTGATCAGTTTCCTGATCTCTATCTGTTGGGATCTCATCCTCGTCCTCATTTCCTTATTCAGAGTTGAGATTAATGGAACTAGTAACCTCCTCATCAACATTAGTTGTTCTGTATTCTAACTTGTAAGAAACATTAACTAAACTTTCTGATTTTGTTTATTCTATGTGAGAGTCAACTAAGACAGTGTTTAAAAGAGATGTACTAGTAATCTGAGATTCATCATAATGTACGACTTCAGTGGCTTCAATTGTAGCATCATCAAAGTGAGTTTCTTCATAATGTTGTTTTTCAGCATTTTCATGAGTTCCTCCAGCAACATGTGATTCTGCATAATGTTCATGTACTTCCTTTTGATGAATCTCAAATTCATGATGAATTCCTACTTCATGAATCTGTTGGCTTTCAGCATGTTGTGTCTTGTTTTCTGGTGAGTTAGCTATCTCCAGAATTCTTTTTCCTCCTGCACCCTCTTTTTCTAATGGCGAGGACTTCTCATCATCTCCTTTTTCTGTTGATGAAGAATAGTTCACAAGTTCTCTGCTGGGCTCTTCTGTTGGAGAATCTGATTTGGTTAGAAGTTCTTCATGTTGTATTCTGTATTGTGAGTCTGGTGCAATGAGGCATAACATGCTTTCTAGCAACACAGGGATATCTTTGGCTGATTCCCATCCGTGATTGGAACTCCAGGCCTTCATGGTATTTGAAATCCAAACATCTTCCAAAATTGGAATTTCTATGTTCCTTGTAGCAAATGTTTCAGAGATGAAAATAGAGATTAACCTTGGATATGGCAGATGTGAGATTATTCTTCCATTTCTGGTGATGACTGACCTTTTGAGTAGGTTGAAGATTTCTGACCCATAATCAATCTTGAACCCAGTTATGAGTCCATACATGATTGTCAGAATAGCTTGACTGATTTGATCAGTTCCCCCTATCTTTGAAGTGAGACAATTGTTTAGCACTTCCATCATCACTTGCCAGATGGCTGGCAATTCACTCCTTCTAATTGCTCTAATTTTGTTGATATCCTTTTTCTTGTAGCCAAGCCCTATGATGAAGCTTATTAATTCTTCCCTGCTTGGAGCTTCAATGTAACTATCAAGAATAGGCAGTTCAAGCAATTTACTCTTCCAGGGGTTAATGTTACATAAACACTTCCCCATACATGAGTAAGGACCTGATTTTCTTCAACTTCATTAAAAGTGTGAACAAATTGCTGTAGTAGCCTTTCTGGTACCTCTCTTCCTTTTGTTAGTGCTCCTGAGATTGGACATTTTATGAGATATTCTATCAGAAGTAGAAGTTGACATCTTACATCATACTCCGAATGCTCTGTATTCATCAGCAGATTGTTTTCCTTCATTGGTAGATATTCTGCATCTTTAACAAAAGGTACTTCATGTTGAACAATTGGGATGTTGAGGTTTACTTCTGCCATTGTTGATCTTTGTGAGTTAGGGTTTGAAATTTAGGGATTTTTTGAATTATGAGTGAGAAACAGGGGATTTTCAGGTTTGAAGTTTTTTGTGAGGAAGGTAAGTGATTTTTGAATTTCTGCTAAGTGGGGGGGGGGGGGTAGTTGCACGGACCTCCCATCCGCCGAAGTATTGCAACTCCGCAAGCTAGCTTAGCCCCATAGCTGCCTGGCGGTGATTACCCACGGTGAAGAGCCCCAACACCCCATAAGGGCATTGCCGGGAATCGAACCGGTGACCTCAAGAAGGGTCTGGGTGAGGCTGGCCAACTGGGCTACCCCAGAATTTCTGCTAAGTGTGCGTTATATAGGAGTGTTTCAGCAGAGGATTGTGGGTGTATGGAGTTGAGGGGGTTTAGAATGTGGCATGTAATGGTGGTTAAGAGCTCATTAATTGTCTTTATAACCGTTAGATCGTGTAGCGTGAGTTTTTGGTTCAGAATGTAACCGTTGGATCGTGGGTATCAAGACTTTAATGAAATGCTTTATCATGTAATCATGTATATGCTCTTTCAACTTGCCCCTTCAATTTGTAGTTTCTTCAATCATTCCTTTACGAAAGTGTTGCACTTATTTTTTATTGGAGAAAGCTATCGGTTCTGTGACACCTTTTCATCTTTGTGGACCCCATTGACAAGAGGTCCAATCACCTTCCTTTATATGGATCTTATTTTCTTTGTAAGTCAAAGTCCCATTCTGATGATGTCATCAGAAATTCAACATAAATTTTGTTGAAAATATGCATTGCTTTTTGTTCTGCCTTCTGTTGACTTTTTAGATGTGGTCAACAGAAGTCAACATTTTTCAACAGAATTTATTGGTTGAGTTTTCCCCCTAAACTTGTGATCCTCTTCAACAGATTTTGATGTTTTCTTGAGATATATATATATATATATATATATATATATATATTGAGATGAGAGGGAATGAGATAAGATCAGAAGACTCATTTTTGTTTTTCTGGTGGTATCCATGTCTCTTGGCTTTTTTTGATATTTTCTAAAATATTTTATCTTCTTGAAGTTTTATCAGAAAAAAAATTTAGATCCATTTTTGAATTACTAGATTTTGTCTCCTGTCATCAGAAACTTATAGTTTTGTGTCAAAATTTTGATTTCTGATGATCATGTTTCACATTTACTTTACTCATTTCCCAAACCATAAACCATAAGGCAGATAACAAAGATATATAAGAAGCACATAATATAAACATATTTAACAAAAAAAATATACACAAACAAAACAAAGAAAAACCTAATCTATATCTATGCCTTCTCCATGTTCCATCTGAAGAAGCAACAACAGGTCAGTTATCAACCCATAGTTCTGATTGGTGGGTACAAGCATGCTGAGACCCATGTTTTCTTGAAGTCTCATATCTGCTCTTGGATAACTTGCAGGGATACCTGCAAAGTCTAGCTGGCTCGTGATTATCTTCGTCAGAAAACGAGGATACATCAAGAACGGATTGCCAACCCACATGTTACTTGCAAAATCTCTCATTAGATAATAAGAGAAGTTTTAAGGTACTTTGAGTACAAGTGCACGTATAGGCTCCATTAATCTAAGAGATATTTCATGATGATTGATGACCTTCTTTGAAAAGCATGCACCCATCTGTGTGACTAGATATTGCCATGGCTTGATAAAGCCATGTTTGTTGATTGCTCGTTGTTGGGTTTTCGTATGGTAACCCATTTGCCTCAGGACATCATCCTTTTGAGGCTTTGAGAACATCAGGACATCATTATCATCATTGAGTTGAAGAGCCGTCCTGATGGTGGCTTCATTTAACTGAATTTTTTGATTTAGCACCATACTCTCGATGGCCATCTGTTCTCTGTTCTCATACTCAGATAATGTTGCATTTTTTCAGAAGATTTGAAGAATCTCTGGATGAACAATTATATGAGCAGTGAGGACATAGCTCAAGTTACTACTCATGAGCATTTTAAGCACAACTTGACACCCTTCCCATTGAGGACCTTCCAGATTGGTCCTCAATCTTAGATTGTGATATGGATGAAGAACAAGTGGGAAGCATTCATCTTTGATGGTATTCATTTTGTGTGTGTAGGAGAGTATGAGGTGAAGGTGAAGAAGAAGATTTAGAGTGCCCCTTTTTTGTGTGTGTGAGAATGACAGATTTTCAACACAAAGTGGTGAACATTTATAGTAAACTTAATATTTGCCATAAATGGAATGTACCAACTTGTAGATTTTCTTCACCGCAATCTCTGTTATTTAATTGTTTATCAGAGGACAGAAAGTGTAACAGAGATAAGCTTCTTCTCCACTTCACTTGCATTAAATGGTTTAGGCGGCCAATTTCTGGTAATATATCATGATAGCCTACCATTATGTCACTTCAACCTTCTTAATACATGATGGGGTGTAATTAATGAAGGAGAGAGAAAGTTCCATATTAAAGAGTTCCCAGAAATTTTCTGTTAGATGACGTAACCAGCACTAAAATATATATATATATATATATATATATATATAGGGGAATGCTAAAATGAGAACCACCTCGAGTTGTAAGAACCGTGAGAACTACACCGTAGGGGGCGCGGTGGACCAAAATTTTTTTTCATAGACGTAGATGCATGTATAAAAACACCATTTGTAAAAAAAAAATCAAAAAAAAAAAAATGTCGTGTGTGTAGTTTTGAGCGCCACAAGTTTGTGTTTACGGGACCCGTAAATCTGGTCGGAAAATTTACGGGTCCCGTAAACACAAACTTGTGTTGCTCGTGTGTGTAGTTTTGAGCGCCACAAGTTTGTGTTTACGGGACCCGTAAATCTGGTCGGAAAATTTACGGGTCCCGTAAACACAAACTTGTGTTGCTCAAAACTACACCCACGACATTTTTTTTTTGAATTTTTTTTACAAATGTTGTTTTTATACATGCATCTACGTTTCTGAAAAAAAAAATGGTCCACCAAGGCCCGGATCAAAAAGTTCTCGCGGTTCTTACAACTCGAGGTGGTTCTCATTTTAGCGTGATCATATATATATATATATATATATATAGATATATATATTTTATACAAACCCCCTTTTTTTAAAAGAAAGAAGGGAAAAAATTGCCAATGTGCAGTTTATGAATATACTGTCAAGAGATATGAATAAGGATGATGACATGCAGGAATTTGTTTTTAATGATATATGATAATTCTGATTTTTCAGTAAATTCTTCTGATGATTCACCAGAATTTCTGATGATTTATCAGGTGTTCTGATGTTGTATTAGATTTTCTGATGTTTACATCAGATTTTTTGATATCTTATCAGATTTTCTGGTGATTTATCAGATATATGATTTTTCTTTGATTATCACTAAAACAATTTATCAAGCATTTTTCTGGTGATAAGATTATCTAAGAGATTTTTATCATAGAACCGACCATAACATAGCAGATTATTTGTTAAGCCTTCAACATAGGCTACTTTCTATATGGTCAGACATCCATACCTTATGTATCCATATCCCATGATCCTCCCTTTCACTCCATTTCCAAAATTTACCATTCTACCCAGCTTTGAAACAAAGTTGCTGAGTAAGCTCCTGTCCCCAGTCATGTGCTTGGAGCTTCCTGAATAGCAGTACCAGATCTGCGGCACATGATGGTCCTGAAGTGGAATGATTAGAGGGATTTTGGTACCCAGGCATGCTTGAGTACTATTTCTGATGGGATTTTAATCAATTTATTTTTTCTTCTTGGTTTTGCATCAGAATTTCAGAAATTCTGTTATATGCTGAGCCATTAACAAATTTTACATTTTTCTTTTGAAGATGGTGTTGAACAAGCTTCAGTATGTCAACACACATACAAGATTTATCAGAACTTTCTAATATTTTTCTTGTGATGGAATGAGTGGATAATTTTGAAAAGATGAGTGAACTGCTTCTGGAGTCTTTACAGATTCTTGACTGCATTCACTTTTGTTTGTTTTGAAGTTTGTTTGCAAGATTCAGATTCAGATTCTGATGAAAATTTATCAGAAATCTGATGAGTTGCTTTTACAAAGACAGTGGATTTACTTCCTCTTGAGTTTTTATATCCTAAACCCTCTCCTTTGTTCTTTGGTGTGGACTCAATGAAATTTATGAATTCTTTTGCTTGTTGAAAACCTCTTACATTGATTTCTTTATCATTGATTTTCTTGTAAAGATCTTTTCTTTCATTTTCATAAAACTCAATTTTAGCTCTTTGATCTAAACTTTCCTCTATAAGTAGTTGGTTTTCAAGAATGATTTTATTCATAGTCCTTTGCAACTCATCAGATTTTCTAATATCTTTTCTAATATCTGATTGATGTTTTTCTTGCAGATTTAGAAAATCTGACATGAGCTTGTTTAGCTTGTGTTCAAGATCAAGATTGTCTAAATTTGCCTTTTGTTCTGAAGTTTCTGGTAGACCTTCACAAAGTGCCATGAGGCAGAAATTTGCTAATTCTTCTTCTTCATCATCAGAAGAATCATCAGATAACCATGTACCTGTTCCTGCAATTAAGTTGACTTGTTGCTCCTTCTTTGCTTCTTCAAGCTTTTTCTCATAATAAGCAACATCCATGAGCTTTTTGGTCTTGCATTCTGATGCATAGTGACCTCTCTGTTTGCACTTGTAACACACAACTTCAGCCTTCCCTTTATCCTTAGATCTAACTTCCTCTTTAGATCTCCCATCCATCCTTCCTCTATCACTTCTCTGGTATCTCTGGCTTCCTCCCCTCAACCTCTGCTCAAATGTTTTGGTGAGCTGTGCTATTGCTTCAGCAAAAGCAGAAAAATTTGATGAAGTATCAGAAATTTCACAACTTTGGCTGTTTGATGGTTGTGGATCATTGGTAGGTATTGTTCTTTGTGAGTGTGAGATAAGAGCTAAAGATCCCCCTCTTTGAATAGTTTCTTCAAATATGTCTTCCTCTCTGGGGACCAAGATGCTGTATAAGTCATGGAGACTCATGTTTCCTAGTTCTAAGGTTGAGGACAAAGTCATGGTTAGACTTCTCCATTATCTAGGAAAGGCATCAAGAAATTTTATGTTTCTTTCATCATTTGACTTTGTTATTCCAAATTTCTTTAGCTCGTTTAAAAGTTTTTTAAATCTTTGATATGTATCATTTAATCTTTCATTTGGCAAACTTTTAAACCTTTCATAAGATGAGACATTGTTTGTTCTCTTGTTTCTTCTCATCCTTTCTCCTCCATCACAAAGATTTTCCAACTGATCCCATATTTCCTTGGCTGATGCACATGCATCAACTTGTGAAAATATGTCATTGGGGATGGCCATTATTAAAAGTGACTTTGCCCTTTCATCCCCAGCCACCTTATACTTGTCTTCCTCACTCCAAAGTATTTCACTTTTGGGAGCTTGGGAAGCAGGGATAGGAGGTGATTGGTCAGTTGCTGGAATAGCTGGTATTACAGTCATTGGTATATGTGGACCCCTTTCAATGGATTGAAACAGAGCTCGGTTATGACCATTAAGGAAATTGACCATCCTGATTTTCCATTGGGGGTATTCCTCTCTGACCAGAGTTGGAGGTTTGGACATATAACCAATATTAAAAGCATTATTCCGGGATTGAAAGCTGGCCATATTTAGAGAAAAGAAGATGAGCGATTGATCGTTTGAAAATTAGTGATTTCAGTAGATGTGAAAAAGATGTGCGGAAATGGAAATCAGACTTTCAGAAACAAGACCTACAGAATTATCAAGTTTGTATCACTTTGAAACAAAATGGTTTACAAGGTGATTGTAAGATTATTATCTAGTACAAATGAATCTTGAATTCTGTGGGTGAGGGCAATGGAGTTTTGATGTATGTATGAATGCTAAGCTTCAAACTCAATTGTCTTCTGCTGGTTGGGCCTTCTATTTATTGAAGGCTGGGTGCATGAATAAACAGTAGTTTATTCATGCAATAAGTCCTACAAAAAGTGGCCAATTGACATATTCATTGTATCCAACATTCAAGTTGCCTTTTTCATCATGATATCCAATAATGCCAACTTGCTTCGGTAATTGTGGCATGATAGAGCTGATTTCAGACAAGTGGGGTATTTCATCAGAATTTCTGATAAACCACTTCATCAAAAATTCTGGTGAACAAATCATCAGAAAAATCCTAATGATCAGAATCGTCAGAAACTGATGATATTTCATCAGAAATATCACCAGATCCATCAGAAATGACCTTCTCTAATAATCCAATTCAGCTCTTGATCAACTTGTGATTCTTTGAAGTAGATGCTGTGCATTTCAGTTGTCCTATCTGATCTTCTTTTTCTTGTTGTGATCTTCAGGACTGTGATCTCTTCATAGATCCAGTTGATTGTGATTTTCTTCAATACTTACAAATAAAGTTTCATAACAGAAATCCAAGCCAAGATTAGTGATCTCCTTAGTAAAGGGATCATAAGTTATGTAATATTTCATCAAATGATTCCATCTAAAATTCTGGATGAATACTTGAAATTCGAAATTAGTGTTGCATGATTGTTGTATGGATGAATTTGGAATGAAATAGTGTTTAGGAATAACCCTAGTCATTAGATTGTTGAAATTATGCTCATTACTTGTAAATTCCATAATCCCCAATATAGGTGATTTGTGGCTTTTGTAAAAGCATGTTAAACACTAGAATTATAATTATCATTCTAGTGTATTTTAAACCCTATGAAATAAATTCAGATTTGTTGATGTGAAAATTTGAAACGAACATGCATAATTGACGTTAATCTTGGCTAAATGACAAGCTATGAACTTGATTGTGAATTGTGTAAAATCATTCTCTTAAGGTGTTTGTAAAAATGTCTAAAAGAAAGCTAAATATCGGAAAAATTGAACCAAAACGCATACTTATATATATATTGGTGAACAAATGCGTTGAGCGACACGAAAAGAGTTCTAAACGATTTATGATTGAACTCTATAGACAAGGAAACCAGGACGTCAAGCGGACAAGCTGGTGGTGATGCGCGTTTGAAAGGAGAGCTTTAAAGGTATGTACCTTTTGGTTTCGTTACATTATGCATAAACAATAGTCTTAGAAAAGTTAATGGGATTGTAATGTAAAATGCGAGTTTGGTATGTCATAGAAGTGACGAAGTTCACTCGATAAACCAATCGGGTCAAAATAGACGGTTAAAGTATGTTTGGAATGTCAAAGAAGTGATGTAACTCACTCGACAACCAAATGGGTCAAAAGAGTTAATTAGATATGTTGATGATGATATAGTGAAAATAGTTGTGTTGAAATGTCAAAGAAGTGATGTAACTCACTCGACAACCAAACGGGTCAAAAGAGTTAATTAGATATGTTGATGATGATATAGTTAAAATAGTTGTGTTGGAATGTCCAAGAAGTGATGTAACTCACTCAACAACCAAACGGGTCAAAAGAGTTAATTAGATATGTTGATGATGATACAGTGAAAATAGTTGTGTTGGAATGTCAATGAAGTGATGTAACTCACTAGATGAAGAAGGAAGTCAAAATATTGGTTGAAATAAGTTTGGTATTTTGATAAAATGGTGAATTCCATTAGACGACCAAAGGGGTCAAATAACAATCGAAATTATAGTGTTCAAAGTGACTTAAACGTCATTCTTTAAATTCTAGTTATAAAAGCGTGAGCCATGGAATGGATGTAATACGCTAAGGTTGACAAGCCCGTGAATGGGTAATAATGGTTAGAAACGAAGTATGAGGTAAGACGGTGACTAATCAGTCTAGCCGGTAAAACAATTTATAGTCAAAGTAATGTTGTGACCTATGAAAAGCGCTTGTCAATGTAGGATTAGCGCAAAGTAAATATGCTGACGGACTTAGTGACCTGGTGATCAATAGACAACTCGGTCAAATAGGCGACAAGGATAGGAAATAAATGATAAAAGGTTACGGTCCATGAGGACATATGCCCAAAAGACGCACAAGTCAATACGAATGAAAACTTTATATCAGAAAACAAAAATTTCCTTGAAAATCAAAACTAAGATAGTTTGGTCCAAACCAAAGGACTACTTAAAGAAGGTTTCGGGGACGAAACCTATTTAAGGTGGGTAGACTTGTAATACCTCTAAAATATATATATATATATATATATAAACCTTTTATTATAAATTCAATGTCGATAATAAATAAAAGAAACTAACTAGGAATAAAAATAACCAAGTTAGATAGAAGTCTTGTGGAAATACGTTAGTGTGTTAAAAACACCTAAAATAAGGACCAAACAATAGTTTGGGGACCAAAGTTGTTAAGTTTGAAATTTATCTTATTAAAACAAAAAAATAAAACCCAAACACACACAAGAGTGTGTGTCTAGTTTGATTAAAACATAAGGGCAACTAGGAGCTTGCTCCCAAACCCTAGTTTGTGCTATTTGATCAAAATTGAAGGCCTAAATCTGTTCCAAAACGAAATCCAAGCCAAGATTAGTGATCTCCTTAGTAAAGGGATCATAAAGTATGTGAAATTTCATCGATTGATTCCATCTAAAACTCTGGATGAATACTTGAAATTCGAAATTAGTGTTACATGATTGTTGTATGGATGAATTTGGAATGAAATAGTGTCTAGGAATAAACCCTAGTCATTAGATTGTTGAAATTATGCTCATTACTTGTAAATTCCATAATCCCCAATGTAGGTGATTAGTGGGTTTTGTAAAAGCATGTTAAACACTAGAATTATAGTTATCATTCTAGTGTATTTTGAACCCTATGAAATAAATTCAGATTTGTTGATGTGAAAATTTGATATGAACATGCTTAATTGATGGTAATCTTGGCTAAATGACAAACTATGAACTTGATTGTGAATTGTGTAAAATCATGCTCTTAAGGTGTTTGTAAAAATGCCTAAAAGAAAGCTAAGTATCGGAAAACTTGAACCAATACGCATACTTATATATATATTGGTGAACAAATGCGTTGAGCGACACGAAAAGAGTTTGAAAGGAATGTTTTAAAGGTATGTAACTTTCGGTTTCGTTACATTATGCATAAACAATAGTCTTAGAAATGTTAATGGGATTGTAGTGTAAAATGCGAGTTTGGTATTTCATAGAAGTGACGAAGTTCACTCGATAAACCAACCGGGTCAAAATAGACGGTTAAATTATGTTTGGAATGTCAAAGAAGTGATGTAACTCACTCGACAACCAAACGGGTCAAAAGAGTTAATTAGATATGTTGATGATGATATACTGAAAATAGTTGTGTTGGAATGTCAAAGAAGTGATGTAACTCAGTCGACAACCAAACATGTCAAAACAGTTAATTAGATATGTTGATGATGATATAGTGAAAATAGTTGTGTTGGAATGTCAAAGAAGTGTTGTAACTCACTCGACAACCAAACGGGTCAAGATAGTTAATTAGATATGTTGATGATGACATAGTGAAAATAGTTGTGTTGGAATGTCAATGAAGTGATGTTACTCACTAGATGAAGAAGCAAGTTAAAATATTGGTTGAAATAAGTTTGGTATTTTGATTAAATGGTAAATTCCATTAGACGACCAAACGGGTCAAATAACAGTCGAAATGATAGTGTTCAAAGTGACTTAGAAGTCATTCATTAAATTCGAGTTATAAAAGCGTAAGCCATGGAATGGATGTAATACGCTAAGGTTGACAAGCGCGGGAATGGGTAATTATGGTTAGAAACCAATGTTGATGAATTGTGCAAGTATGTAACCTTGTCCCGTTACATGGTGTTAATTAGAAATTATGTTCGTTTGAAATAGTGTTTTTAAGAAAAGATAGAAATTGGAGAAGTGATGAAGATCACTATTGGTTAAACGAGTTAAAAACATGATTGGAAAACATTTGGTAGTCATTGAAAATGGAGGATTCCATAAATGAGCCAGACGGGTCGAATAGATGGTTAGTTGAAAGTGAGAATGTGTTTTTAATAGCATTTGGCGATGATGGATCACAAGAGCGTGATACCATAGATTTGGTAATGAAACGCCGATGATCGTAAGCCCCGGATGTTGGGTAAATACACCTTGAGATCATAATTATATTAGTAGTAGTAATAGTGGAAAACTATGTGGGTCGGATAAATAGAAAGGGGACTATAAGCCGTTCAGTTTGTAAACTCAATTTTTGATATGAAAATCATGATAAAAGCGTTGGTAATTTAATTAGGGACACATAGGAAAAAGAATCACCTAAACAGACACTTAGATAGAAAGTTATGCTAGTTTAAAGTTGGAAATTGTATAAAAAACGGAGCTAGGCAGCAAATGCAGGTCTCAAACCTGCATCTGCTGGAAAACCGTCTCCCCCGCGGCACGCGGAGGGAGACCTTGAATCTTTCGCGACATGCGGGGCTTCCTCGCGGCCCGCGAAAGCTAATGTGTGATCTGTCGCGGGGTGCGACAACCCAAATTGCTGAAATTTTATTTTGTTTTTAATCATATGATTCCAGAACTTGTTTATACGTATTTTAACATTGTCAAAACTAACATTTCACGTGGTTTTGGCATTAGGTGATGTTGGACTCACTCCGGATGGCGATCAAGCAAGAATTCATGAACCGAACATAAACTTTTGAAGCTTCTGCGTTTATCAATCTTTGTTTTAGACAATGTTCTTTTTGTAAACCTTCTAATTGATGTCTCCGATGTTTAAACTAGTTAGTAGATAACTATAATACTATTACAATGCAAACTTACGTTTTGTCAAACTTTATGAAATGAAGCATTTCCATTTATAAATGCGTATTTTATATAAAAATCTCAAATAAATGAGACGGGTGTTAAAATTCTGAAATGTTGAGGAGAAATCCTCCCTAGTCTTGTAACACCTCGTAAAATCGTGTCCAATAATGCATTGACCCATGTCCCTATTCCTATTTGTGCCTAATGCAGACTAGGATGGACTATTTTTTCCAAACAATGAAAGTATGAATGTGGAGAGACTAAAAGTGTCAAAATGTTGAAACTATGCCTCTAAGTGACCTTATACAGTGTCTGTATTCTCAATTGAGCCACTTGTTGGACGTGTGGAGCCGTTTGTGGAATTGTTTGAAAGTTTGTGAATTGAAGGTTAAAAGCGTCAACATGTTAATTTATACCTCTGAGTGACAATTTAACGAACCGAGAGTTTTATGATAGTTTGTCATACTCTTGGGTGTGCCTAATATTAGCCAATGAGGGCTTTATGTGCTAATTAAAACAAATCATGCAAGTATGGAAGTTGAGGGGCCTGAAATGTCAAAGTTTGAAAGTTTTATGTGTGGCTGACTTGGGAACGCCGTCACTTACGGTTCATGAACCTTCACTTACGGTTTGGCCTGTTCCAGCTCTTTTGTTTTCTTGTTCCCCACACAAACAGCCAAAACGCATTCCTTTCGAAACCATGGGCTCCCAAACTGCTATGACACGTTAGGGGACACTTGTAGTGATCTCTTGAAGCCTCCTAACACCTGGAATGATCACAATTATTACCCAACTACTATAAATAGATGCCATGTTCTTTCTTTTTTGAACTTGCACCTTCTTCTTTCACTCTACTCTCAACTCCTGGAGATTCCCAGCTATTGGGAGCTTCCATTTGTGTTGTTTTTCATCAGTGGATGACTTTTAAGTGTTCCATTCTTTTCTATTTTCGTTTATAGGCTTTTTAAAGCCGAAAGTCAAACGTTTTCGATAAACGCTTTGACTTTCAGTTTAGACCTTAATGGTCCAGCCATTGTTTGCAACGAATATGGCTACGTGATCATAATTAGGTAGGTGTTAATCCCTCAAAAGGACAACTCCTGAATACCACGTTTGGTGGGTCAATTGACGTGTCAAAGTTATTAATATTAAAAAATCAAACGGGTCAGTTTTTGAAATATTCATAATCTGAGTTTATAGGTGTTTTAAAATATGTTTTAACACTTAAACAACTTGGTAATAATTATTAGAACATGTGTAAACATGTTCAGCCGTCAAGTCCAGTTTTAGGGTCGGTTCGCAACCGAAAATCGTGAAGTTTGACTTCTACGTTGACTTGTTTGCTACTGATTTAATTGTAAGTGGCCACGACCTGCGTTGACTTGTTTGCTACTGATTTAATTGTAAGTGGCCATGACTTATAACTTATTTAAAATATTTTTATAGTAGGTACATGTTATAAACTCATATTCCCAAATAAGCTTTCAAATTAAGTGTGAAATAACCAAAATGCCCCAACGGTGCATAGTTTGGTCTTAAACTATAAAACACACATATGTTTGATATCCTACTGATATTATATCACAATTAACTGGTCTAAGTCTATGACTTGAATAAGGCCCGTTAACATTCTAATTGGTTATTTATACCATCATTCCAGACTAGAGCCTTCCAGTAAATTGTTACCTACGCTTAATTGAATACGGCTGAGTTAATATAAATCTTGCATTTGTATCAACTATTAGCTAAGGTAAATAATCTTAACCTAGTTTTCCAATACGGATTGGGATACGGTAAATTATTACCGCATGGTTGGGTATGGGATTCGAAGACCAATGTGTTGGGAATTCAAATAACCCGTCTTAATTCGTATTGCTTGACTTAAACATTGAGGGTTAATATGACCGTTTCCTGGATATCCTTGGCTCATTTAATTGTAAGTGGCCACGACCTAAGCGCGGGGTGTAGGTATACACCTGACCGATGCAAACGGTTTATTAAAATGAATTTATAACCCAATACGGGTTTTGCCCAATATGGGTATTCCCAATAAGGGAATAAGTGGTGTGTCAGTTAATCATGACTCGGCATAGTTTCTGGGCCCCATATGAATTGTCAAGTATTGTAAAACTGATAACATGTGATATAGTTTGTCCCAAGTTATAAAAGATTTTTCGTGCCTTGTGCACCTAAATCAATTTTGAAAATGTTTTCACAACGTGTCGGTTGATTGTATTTACCAGTGAAAACTGACGTATTTTCAAAAGACTAAGTTACAGGTACAAATACGTAAATAGGCTGGAAGCTGCTTGGTAATGCTAGATGAGGAATTTGCAACTCCTTTGCATAAGCCTATTAGTCTGTTGAACTCCTTTTGTATATATTGATCCGCCTGTGGATTATTCTTACAAGCTCTTTTGTAATCATTACTTTGGTATTCTCAAATATTTGAGTTTGTAACAATATTTTATATTCCAAGACTTCCGCTGTGCTATTCTGTGTATGTTTGACTATGACGATACCAATCTTACGTCACGATACTCCCCACTGGGCCCACCCCAGATCTGCTGTGGAATTAGGGGTGTGACAGGTTGGTATCAGAGCCAACGTTTGAGTGAATTAAACACTAGCTTTTTGTGTTTAATCTCAAATGACACAGTAGCATATTCCTTAGACCTTCTGAGTTTAGACTTATCAAAGGATTGCTCTCATCCTTATTAAGTAAACATTGTTTTCGATTTTATGTATTTCATGAACATGTCGCCAAGCAAAGAAGCCGTTGATGAAAATTCTCCACGTCCGAAGCCAAGGAATGCCAAGCTTCGTACCACGATCAGGATAAGAGTGCGACCAGTGTGGAAGAAGGACCATTATGGACCTTATTCCAAAATCAAACCAAAGGAAACCATTAACCAGACTTTAGAGTCTATACCAGAGGTCCCTGAGGCTCAAATTTTGAAGTCGGTATCTGTGGAGTCCATACCAGAGGTCCCTGAGGCTCCAATTTTGGAAATGATACCTATGAATGCTAATGATCCCTGTTTCCTACCTCCAAGTTTTGGAATCCCAGACTTGGACTACACAAGTCTTAACCCAATCCATGATCCATATCATTATTTAACCATTGAATCTTTGGATTCTACTTCTACAATGGATCCCAATTTGGAAGACTTACATTATTCACTGAAACCTTCAGTGTCAGTGTCGTACGCGACGAACCAAGAAGAGAAACCACAGTAATGAAGCAAGGGAGGCCTTAGATAATCCTTCTTTCATGATACTTCATTTTCCTTTAAGTCCCTGCATGGACGTGTCTCTTCTGTTTAGTCCATGCATGGACATTTGTTTATTATAGTCCCTATGTGCACATATTTTTCAACTTAGTCCCTATGTTCACATATTTTTCAACTTAGTCCCTATGTGGACATTTGTTTCTTGTAGTCCCTATGTGGACATATTTTTCAACTTAGTTCCTGCGTGGACATGTTATTTCAATTTAGTCCCTGCGTGGACAAGTTAGTTAATGCATTTCAAGTCCTATTTAAGGGATTATTGTAATTTCCAAATGTTTGATAGAAAGAATTTTGGAGTTATTATCATTATGATATATGTATTTCATTACATCATTTGTTCAAGTGATCATCTCGATTTTATTTGAACTTTATCAATCCGCTAAATGATTCCAAAAGATCTTCTTAATGGTTTACCCCTGCCAAGTGGCAAGTCCACATTAATTGACAAATTCTGGTAGTTAAGGAAGACTAGCCTTCTACCATGATAGTTAAGGAAGACTATCCCTTTTATCCAGAGGTGGTGGACTATGTTCTAGCATCGAAACCTATATGGTCAATGCGACCATGGTTTTATTGTTTAACCATTAAAATAATTATTTTATGTTAACATTCATGTAATGTTAACACTCGTGGCAATGTGACTTGAGGAACCACACTAGCCATCAAGGTATTTGGATTACATCCAAACCTTATAGCCTATATGATCGAGTTAGATCATGGCTAGTATCATCAATACGATGATCATATTATTCACATCCCTAGAGATGATTTGCCTATGTGTTATATTATATTATATTGTCAATAAGACAATGACAGTTATGACCTTTATGGTTCCCTGTCCAAGGTGGTGTGCTATGCCCAAGCCTCGTAGTCGATATGATCAATATGATCATGACTACTAGCATCAGTGCGATGGTTATAATTTTAACATCCGTTTGTGATGTCAATTGAATTGCGTACGGGCCATATTATATCGTCTATTTGACAACGACACTTGTGGTCTACGGCCCCTTGTCCAAAGGTAATGAACTATGTTCAAGCCTTAAAGCCCCTTTGATCAATAATATCGCGGCTTATATATTTTTATGTCCTTTGTGACAAGGCCTTTGTGCCATATCTTTTAAATGTCCTTGTGACAAGGCTTCTGTGCCATATTTTTAATGTCCTTTGTGACAAGGACTTTGTGCCATATCTTGAAATGTCCTTCGTGACAAAGGCCTTTGTGCCATATCTAATGTTCTTCATAACAAGGCCTTTGTGCCAAATTTTAGTTGTCCTTTGTGACAAGGCCTTCGTGCCATATCATTCACGTCCTTTGTGACCAGGCCTTTTGTACCATATCTTATAATGTCCTATGTGACAGGCCTTTTATGCCATATCTTTTAATGTCCTTTGTGACAAGGCCTTCATGCCATATCTTTTAATGTCATTTGTGACAAGCCTTCATGCCATATCTTTCACGTCCTTTGTGACAGACCCTTGTGCCATATCTTCCATGTCTTTCATGACAGACCTATGCGCCATATTTTAAAGTCCTTTGTGACGAGCCTTTGAGCTATCTATTACGACAAGGACAGTTATGACATTGTGATCCCATGTCTAAATGGTAATGGACTCGGTCCATACCTTAAATGGCATTGATGGTCCTTTTGTGACCTAGGCTAAATATAATTGATATATTTTCAAATAACATTCATTAGGAATGTTAAAACCTAATAGCCTATATGGTTTAATGATACCATGGCTAACGTATGTTAAGTCATCAGGTTGGATGCTTAACTATTATATTGCAACTAAGCAATAGATTGATTTGGTGTTTAGTACCAAGCTTCGAGTATGGCAAACTCAGATTAGGCGAACAACAGTCGCAACACTAATGATGCGGCAAATGCAAATGATGCTACAAATGTGAATCTCAATGTTAATGGTGTTGATATCCAAGCTATGATCGACGCGGAAGTCGGCAAAGCCATGAATACTATCCTGGAAAACTTTAAAGAGACGAGTGCTACTCGCTCTAAGTCCCTATCCAAACCACATTCATCAGCTCGGAAAGAGAGCTCGGTTCACTCCTCAAATGCGAAGAGCGAACCCCAGAAGTTAGTACATCCATGATAAGCCCCGTTCGGCTAAAGATGGGTGCACATAAAAATACGTTGTCTCTTGCAAACCGAGAGACTTCGATGGGGAGAAGAGGGCGATCGATGCCATAAGATAGCTCGATAAGACGGAGGCTGTTGTGGACATCAACGGTTGTGCTGATAAGGATGTAGTGAAGTTTATTTCACAATCCTTCAAGGGCGAGGCCCTCACATGGTGGAAAGCCATGATACAGTCCACGGAAAGATTCCAATATACAATATGGGATGGTCTAAGTATGTGGACCTTATCAGGGAAACTTACTATCTGCAACATGAAGTGGAAAAGGTGGAGTCAGATTGCCTAACTCTCACGATGAATAACCTAGACTGTCGGTAGTATGTCACCGACTTCAATTCATTGTCTATGTTAGTACCCTATTTGATTAACCCAAAGTCTAAGCGCATTGCGCAATTTATCGGTGGTATTGCACCAGAGATTAAGGGTATTGTGAAGGCTTCCAGCCTACCACTTATAGGTCATCTGTGGACCTATCATTGTCTCTCACCCTATATGTGGTGAGACAGAAGTCGGTCAAAACTGAGACCAATGGGAAAAGAGAAAGGGAGGAGGATAACTCCTAGAAATCTAAGAAAAAAGGCAAGTTCGGGTTCAATAAGAACCAACAAGAGTCCGATGAAAAGCCTATGTGCAAGACCTACGACAGAAGGCACTCAGGACAGTGTCGAACAGACCAAAAGCCAAAGCAATGTGGCATCTACAAAAGAACTGGTCACCAATCCCATGAATGTAGGGACTTGAAGAATGTTGTCTGCTTCGGCTGTGGCGAAAAAGGCCACATCAGGACTAACTTCCCTAAAGCTCCCAAAGAAGGTGCAACTAAGCCTAGAGAGGCTAAGAAAGGAAATGCCTGAACTTTTCAGATGAATGGCAGAGAGGCAGTAAATGACAACAATGTCATAATAGGTACATTCCTTATCAATAGCCAATAAAATATATTTTTGCTAGAGTCCTGTTTTGATTAAGGAATTGATAAGTCTTTCATAGACCATAAGTTTAGAAAACTTTTAAATTTACCCATAAGGACTTTAATTATTACTTATAAGGTAGAACTTACCGATGGCCATAGAAACCGCATCTTTCGTTCTTGAGGATATTCCATATCTATTAGGAATCATCCTATTCCTCTCTCTCTTCGGCCAATGAATTAAAAAGTCAAACGGGTCAGTTTTTGAAATATTCATAATCTGAGTTTATAGGTGTTTTAAAATATGTTTTAACACTTAAACAATTCGGTAATAATTATTAGAACATGTGTAAACATGTTTGGCTCGTCAATTCTGTTAGGACCGGTTTGACTCCGAACGATTGCGAACCGACTCGTACGACGTGCGGAATCCGTGTACGAACGAGACCGAACACACGAACAGTAATTATAACTGTGATTCTATTCAAAGATTTGATAGCGCACAGAACCTTGAATCACGTGCACAACACTTTCTCTCTCTAGTTTTCTCTCTCTAAGACTAGAGCTCTCCAAAGTGCAAATGACCAAATGTGTCCAAAATTCTTCCAAAAGTTAACCCTAACTCACCTATTTATAGGCCAAGGCTTATAAGGAGAATTCCCCTTATTTACATAAATGCCACCATGCCTTTTTCTAGATATTTCTAACTATTACAATATAAGCACTAGAAATAAACTGTTTCTGCTACGGTCTTGAGATGACGGAGGCGATAAACATAAATGCACTAACAGACTCCCCCTTGGATATTGCCGCAGTCAATCTCAAACATTCATACTCGTAGCTTCTGGTCTTTCTCTCTCTCACTGAGTCTTCTTGAAGCTTTTAACATGTTTTCATCAACATAGACTCCCTCTAGCTCAAACAGAATCCCCGTGGATCTGTCTTCAGCTCCAACTCCCCCTTTCGGTAGACTCTTCAGGCTCCCCCTTTCATCAAGCTTCCGTGCTTTGGGATCGACACCTGGCTTTCCGGTTACAAGCTCTTTCGGGAACGAATCTTGGCTCCTATGCACGCTTCCCCTTGCGTTGAGCTCGTCTTCAGACTCCCCCTTAGACTCGGCTATCGGGATCGTAGTCTGGTACAATATCTGCAACACTCATACATTTATAAGTAAAACATTTTTAGATTTCCAGGTATCGTAACTTGGCTCCATCAAACTTTCTAAATCAAGATCCTGGGACTAAGATATAATAATATGAAATATATCCAGAATTACTTGATACTCTCCCCCTATCAACAATCTTCAAAGATTTGGCGGTTTCAACGAACCGTATTGGAAACTGGCTCTTTTACAGATTTTAACAATATAAGCATCCAAATCCCTCACAGTTAATCATCCAAGTCCAAACTAATGACCTTGGAGATATCACAAACTGTTTTTGATTTTTGATTTTAAAACATCAAGTTTCAAATTAATGAACTTGTTTTATTTTCAGAAACACAATCAGCATACTTAGATTTTGAAACTCAGTTCTCAGACATCGGTTGTCGAAAGTAAAACATAAATCAAAATCTTTTTGTATTTTTCTGAAAATATAAAGCAGTAAAGAAATATGTACAAACATATTTACACACAATATTTTTGTTTGAGTTTGCGTCAGAGGATCATATCTGTTTTTGACAAGTCACAAGTACCGTTGAGCTTAGCTACACATTAAGAATTAAACAATTCACTTAGATTGTCGATATACTGATCCATTTAAATTTTCACACAAATTTCAACTGATTCAGGATACGAATTAGGTGTTTTAAGAACTTAAACTCATTCATGTGTCCCACCTCTTGATTATACTCCCGTATCCAGATCCCAATATTCAGTCTTACAGGTGAGTATAACACAAATGATATCTGTAGGGGTTAATAATTTATGAAGAATCATGAGAGCTCAGGTCAGAACTACCGTTCAGCAGAGAGATCATGACTCAACCTTTTGGGTGTGTCCCCTTTAGGGGATCTTTTTTACAACAACATTGCTAAGCAATTTTATTGTCTTATCATATATGCTGAGGGTGATGCTGTGTTTCAAGCATTGCAGAAAGTATTATTCGGGGACTAGGTCAGAACTTCCATTCAGCAGAAGTCCCGGAATAATACCCCAGATATCATTGAGTATAAAAACCTAGTATATCAGAATACGAGACCTTTCAAACAAGATTTCAGGGGTTACCTATATATCCAAGTAGTGTTCCCCACAAAATAAGTAAGTTTGAATTTAGGTTTATATCCCGAAAAAGTTTACTAAATGTATAAAAACCTATCGGCACATCCACGGTGAGATCGTTTAACACATTTAAACTTTTCAATTCTTTAGCGTACTGTAACTGTCTACTGATGTACTATCATTTCCTCTTTTTACACAAAAACTCAATTTTGAATTTTATCATGTTTTTGGCTTTTTCAAATTTTCTAATGTTTTTTGGATTTTCTGACAATATTACTCCCCCTAAAATTCAAAATCATTTAAAGAAAATTTGACAACCAATACTGATAGCTTTGTCTCGCCATCCATTTTCTGCTTTTCATGCACTGATTTGCAGAAAATATAACGTACCCCCATGATTTACAACCCATTGATTTTCGATAGTTTGAAAACCGTTTTTCAATCTTGTGAAATTAATCATGTTTGTTCAGCCGTGAGGGTTTCGGCGTATTCAATCAAAACTCCCCCTTACAACAAACTATTTTCCCATAATGATTTCAAAACACTTAAGTTTGTTTTAATCAGAATGGTTTTTCCGGAAAAATTAGTTTGTTTACCCATCACTTGTGGATTCGGGGTCATCTCATCACCTTGTTCTCTTTTAACCATTTTGAAAATTTAACATTATTAGGTCAAACACCACTATCACTTGTAGAAAATCAAGTACAACTTAATGTCCTTGATTAACCACTTGTAAGACGAAATATCACAGTTACCATCCTGTGAATTTCTCAAGAATGATGCCGATACCTGCTTCACACTTACCAACCTGGAAGCTCCGGCAAGTCAGATATTCAACCAACAAATTTTGACACCCAAGCCTGACCAGTCTTAGGTGTATTTTGAGCTTTTCTCCTTTCTTCATAAAATTCTTTTACTCCTTTTTCCTTACCATCAACCATCTTACTAAAAATATGTTTAACATTGCTATTAAACATTTTTCCAGTATCAACACCTTTTGATTTTAGGTTTGCGGCTCGTAGTGGTGGAAAATTCTCATCATTCATTAATGGAACTGTCTCTTCCTTTTTTACCTCAACTTGTGGCTCTTCTGATTTTATGGAATCAGATTCATTGCCCGAACTTGGCTTGTCTGACTTGGATGAGCCAGATTCATCGCCAATAACTTTCTTTTTCTTCTTGTTTGTCCTCAAATTTGCATCTGAAGAATTCGATTTGCTTGACTTTGCCGTCGAGTGAATCGATTTTATCAGAACTCTTATTCGAACCAACCGGTGATCCTGAAGACAAAATCTTCTCCAAATACTCTCTCGCCTTCTTCCTCTTCTTCCTCAGTCTGTCTCTCTGCCCCTGTGAAAGCTTTACTTTCTTATCTTCCACTTTCTGTTCTTTGGGCTTGATAGTGACTGGTTTCTTTACCGTTCTCTGAGATTCAACCCTCAGTCTTCCCATTGATCTCCTTGGGCAATCTTTGGCAATATGTCCTCTGATTTGACAATTATAGCATCTTCTTGTCTCATAACTCCAATTCTGGCAGTTAACAGCAATGTGTCCTCTCACACCACAGGTGTAGCACACTCTGTTATCGTACCATTTTCTTCTTTCAGTCCAAACCTTCAGATCATAACATTGTTTGGCTTCGTGATAATCATTTCTCCTCTTCATTGTTGGATTTGTCTTTTGAGCACTGTGGTCAAACCTGCACCACTTATTACCATCATTTTGTGAATTTTCATTTACAAATTTTTGTGATTTTTTATAATGATTGGATGATTGAACTGATGAGCTTTTATTTTCATTTATAAAATTTTTCGAATTTTTAACTTTTTGTTTCTATTCTACACTCTTCTTAACAGGTTTTTGCTTAGAACATTCACCTGTTTCAGTAGATTGCAAAAAAGTATTTTTAAATTTTTCTTGTAAATCTAAAAATATTTTTCTTTTATTTTCTTTTTCTTTTTCATCATCAGCTTTGTCATCACAATCTTCAATTTTGACTTTGTCAAAATTTGTGACTTTGTCACTTATTGGAACAGAATTGATCGGTTTTGGACAAACATATGATGCAGAAGTCACAAAACTTTTCAACTTGTTTTCTAAATCATTAATTTTCTTTCGATTACCTTCGGCTTCATGCTCAAGTCGAATGATTTTATCAAGATGAGAATTTATTTCACATTGTTTTTCAAGATTATTTTAACCAAAAATATCTCTCTCATCTTCTAAAATCTTTAACTGACTTTTGAAATCATTTTCAAATTTTAATTTTTCATTTTCAAACTCTTTTTCTTTTTCTTTCAAAATCTTGTTATCCAATGTCAAACTGTCCACATCACTCAACAGTTTGATATTTTCAGATTTTAGTTTTTCACAGTTCAAGCGCAATTCCAGAATCGGTTCATCAACTGTTTTCTTCTCAGCTTTCAAAGCTTTGTTTTCCAATGTCAAATTCTCCGCATCACTCAAGAATTTGGCATTGTCTGCTCCAAGTTTATCACATTTTGAGCATTTTTCAAATATCTCATCAGCTTCTTTCTTTGTTTCCATCCTGAATGTTCCTGCACAAAAAATTTTAACAAAATCAAGAGGGTTTGCATATTCATCAATAAAACAACCTCTCTTAATATCATATTTCATGACATTTTTTGCAGCAAGACATACAGAAAATCTTTTTCTCATTTCAATGATCACATCCAAATTTATCTTTTCTAAGTCCCTATTTATTTCATTCATCAACTCTTCTTTTCTTTTTTCTTTATCAAACTTATGTGATCTGAGCTTATCGATGAATTATCTAAAATGAAGCTTTGAGAAACTAGCATCACTTTTTAGTTCACTTAAATTTTTTTCCCATTCTAAAGGTAATGCATCCGCAAATTTTGAAATTTTTTTAGCATTTGAAACCCTTATCTCATATCTATCTAACTTATCAATCAACTCATCAAACCGTCTGTCCAATTGTTCCAAAGATTCATTTTTCATGCACAAGAAATTTTCGAATCTTTTGATCCAAAGATCCTTCTTATTTTTCTTATCAATCCAAGATCCAGAAGTCCAAACATTTAAATTTTTAAGATTCTCGTTTTCCTGTTCATCAAACGTTTTAGCCATCTTGAATTACCCGCACGTAGAAGTCATCCGTGCGTGTGACATCAAGAACAATAGCACCAATATTCAACTTTTTCCGAACCACAAAATTCTCGAATTCTCCCAAACGGCTTTGAATTAGGATATGAAACTTTGTAGGCTTGTAAATCAGGTACTTTCGCTCAACATATCCAAAATTCAGCAATTTTCGACCGTAAAAACCTGTTCAAATTGACAAAAATAAGATAAAAACGTGAAGAACAAGAAAATATGAGAAATTTGACAAATCTGGATGATTTAGGCTCTGAATCTGATAAAATCTTGAACGAAATCGTGCGTTTGATCCTCGCAACCGAGCTCCTGCTCTGATACCACTTGTTAGGACCGGTTTGACTCCGAACGATTGCAAACCGACTCGTACGACGTGCGGAATCCGTGTACGAACGAGACCGAACACACGAACAGTAATTATAACTGTGATTCTATTCAAAGATTTGATAGCCTACAGAACCTTGAATCACGTGCACATCACTTTCTCTCTCTAGCTTTCTCTCTCTAAGACTAGAGCTCTCCAAAATGCAAATGACCAAATGTGTCCAAAAGTCTTCCAAAAGTTAACCCTAACTCACCTATTTATAGGCCAAGGCTTATAAGGAGAATTCCCCTTATTTACATAAATGCCACCATGCCTTTTTCTAGATATTTCTAACTATTACAATATAAGCACTAGAAATAAACTGTTTCTGCTACGGTCTTGAGATGACGGAGGCGATAGACATAAATGCACTAACAAATTCCAGTTTTAGTGTCGGTTCGCAACCGAAAGTTCCAAAGTTTGACTTCTACTTTGACTTTCGATTCTGACCCGAATTAGATTAGTTTAATACTGATTTAAGGTTCCATTATGATCGTAATGTGATGTAGCATAATCATTTGAGGTTATATTACATGATCATTATAGTAATCTGAGTTTTATACAAGTTTATGTTATTATGCCATACTTTGACTATTTTACCCTTTTTATAAAAATAAGGTTTTTATCACTAATAAACTTGCAAATGATTTATATACTGATATGTTAACATTTTTAACATATTTTGATGTTACTAATCTGATCATAAACCGAGTTTTCGTATAATATCGTAAATTATGTTTTAAGTTGACCAAAATGCCCTTTCAGTACCAAAAATGGTTTTAAACATAATTTCTTATACCAAACTCATTACCTACTGATGTAATATCATAATTAGAATTATTTGGGATATGGAGAGTTTAAGTACAAGTTCTTGTATTATGTCCTTAAATGACAAAAATGCCCTTAAATGACAAAAATGCCCTTAGAGCACTTAAAATGGTTTTGATCATGATTTTCATACAACACCTTTTTACCTATTAATATGTTATATTAAATAACATATTTTAACAATATAAACCTGGTCATAACTTCTGTTTTGACATAAGATCACAAATATCGTCTTTTAACGACTTAAACGCCCTTTTGGCGCATAATATGGTTTTAAACCATATTTGTCAACCAAGAGTTGTTACCTACTAATTTTATAACTTAATTAAAAAAAATTACAGTAGGTAGATGTTATAAAATCAAATTCCCAAATAAGCTTTCATATTATGAGTGAAATGACCAAATTCCCATATGGTGTATAGTTTGGTCTTAAACTATAAAACACACATATGTTTGATATCCTACTGATATTATATCACAATTAAAGTATTTTTACAGAAAGTTTATGATCATAACATCAGATTATATACAAGTTCTTTTTTTTACATCGCTAAATGACCAAAACGCTTTTATGAGGCATAATTTGATTTTAAAACCTTAACGGGCATACAAGTTGATATCCTACTGATATTATAACTTGTTCATGACTCATCCGGTTACCCGTTATCGCTTATTCACGAATGATTAGATTTATGTAACTAGTTTACATAAGTTTATTGAAACGGGTTTAACCTTATCATTTTTATCTCAATTTCCAGAATGTTAATTGTTTACCCATATGATACAAGACCTAGTACTTGTTGGGTTTAAACAACATTCTATTCCGGTCATCGCTTAATCAATCGTATCTTATCGTACCGTTTTCGGTATTATAAATTAACCGGTCTAAGTCTATGACTTGAATAACACCCGTTAACATTCTAATTAGTTATTTATACCATCATTTCAGGCTAGAGCCTTCCAGTAAATTGTTACCTACGCTTACTTAATTGAAAACGGCTGAGTTATTATAAATCTTGCATTCGTATCAAGTATTAGCTTAGGTAAATACTCTTAACCTATTTTCTCTATAAGGGCTTGGGATACGGTAAATTATTACCGCATGGTCGGGTATGGGATTCGAAGACCAATGTGACGAGAAATTCAAATAACCCGTTTTAATTCGTATTGCTTGACTTAAACATTGGGGTTAATACAACCGTGTCCTTGATATCCTTGGCTTATTTAATTGTAAGTGGCCACGACCTAAGCGCGGGGTGTAGGCATACAACTGACAGACGCAAATGGTTTATTAAAATGAATTTATAACCCAATACAGGTTTTGCCCAATATTTCCTAATAAGGGAATAAGTGGCGTGTCGGTTAATCATGACTCGACATAGTTTCCGGGCCCCATATGTATTGTCAAGTATTGTAAAACTGATAACATGAGATATAGTTTGTCCCAAGTTATGAAAGATTTTTCGTTCCTTGTGCACCTAAATCAATTTTGAAAATGTTTTCAAAACGTGTCGGTTGATTGTATTTACCAGTGAAAACTGACGTATTTTCAAAAGACTAAGTTACAGGTACAAATACGTAAATAGGCTGGAAGCTGCTTGGTAATGCTAGATGAGGAATTTATAACTCCTTCGCATAAGCCTATTAGTCTGTTGAACTCCTTCTGTATTTATTAATCCACTTGTGGATTATTATTGCAAGCTCGTCTGTAATCATTACTTTTGTATTCTCAAACATTGAGTTTGTAATAATGTTTACATTCCAAGACTCCCGCTGTGCAATTCTGTGTATGTTTGACTATGACGATACCAATCTTACGTCTCGATACTTCCCACCGGGCCCACCCAGGATCTGCTGTGGAATTTGGGGTGTGACTGGTTTTAACCGACCCAGACTATAGATAGAAATGCTAGGCACGAAACAAAGAAAGGCAGATGTCCCACTTTGTAGGGTATTATAGCAACCACCCTAGTGTCACACCCCAACCGATGGCGAAAATATCGGAGTGAGATGCAAACAAGATTGCTCGAGACATCATAACGCTAAATGTGGCGATACTTAATTAATCAAGATTTCATAAATACTAAAATCAATACATTGTTCAAAACAGCAAATACATCAAAACAAAATAGAACATGAAATAAAATAATTGTTTATCATTAAGGTGTGTATCTAAGTCCACCCCAATTGAGTTTCTTCACATCATCAACTAGCGAGCTACAACATGTATTAAAATAATGATCAACATAAAGGTGACAAATATACAAGTTTGATAACATAACATAATAGTGAAAAGTTTAATGGGGCTCATATCAAACATATTAAAATGTATATCATATTACAGACATGCTACACAAGTGTAAGCTATATATCAAACTAGAGTTTAACGCAATCGTGATTACCCAACATCATCGAAACGAAGAGGGTGTAACATAGTTTAATTAACAATACCACTAGAATACGGGCAGGGCATTAGTTCTATAGCGCTAAAATTGTTTAGGTAGGCTTGCAAAGTTAATTAGCATATATACACGTGTAAACAGAGCATGCGAGATTAACAAGTATAAAACAAGTCTCATGTTTGATCGTGGATAGAGTGTGATTTGTAACAAGTTTAATAGTGTTGTGTTTTTTGTATAGTTGTACATGTTGCACCCAAAGTGTATAAAGTAGAAAATGAGATCTAGTATACTCACAATTTTGCGTGGATTTCCACGAAAACCGAGAGCTGATTAGTTGAGGGCTGGTACACCGAGGTTACCCTACAATGGGTAAACGAAGGTGAGAGTATTCTGATGTGAAAAGGGTTTGGATCAAACTTTAAAATACGGAAAAGGGTAAGGAAAAACTTCATGCGAATGGGTGCCCTTTGTGCGAAGGGTGTACTCCCTTCGTGTGAATGGTCTTTTTAAGCGTGTATGTATGCGTAAAACTTTATTTGTAAACTGTTTTAACATAATACAATAATAGACATTGTTATATGAAGTGAAAACAGTAAGTAAACCAAAATGCAAGAAAAAGTTTAAAAGTTTTTAATCATTGTTTGTTCCTCAAAAGTGGTGAGGTTTCACTATGAGTGTGCCAAGGCAGACTCATGAAGACCATCCAAGAGGTGAATCAATAAGATTTATTGAGAACAAGTTAAAGAAATGAAATTAAGTATAAGAATAGTAAAGGAAATGAAAGAAAATCATTATTGAAAGCTTTTGATCGCAAAGGAGAATTTCAGAGCGTTTGAGAGTGTCTGGGCGACTGGGAAAGTGAAACGAATGGGGTTACGCACTTATTTATAGGCTGGATGTGTTGGAGTGGATGGGATCTTTAGGCAAAGGGTGTTTGGAGCGAGAGGGGTTTGGAGTGAATGGGCCATTTGCACGAAAGGGATACTCCCTTCGCGCGAAGGGTGTTGTCCATCCTCTAGAAGGTACAAGCTTGATTATTTTCGTCTTTTAGCCGGCTTTTAATGTAACAAGCATAATGGTGTAACGTACAAGTATAAAGCATTTATAATGGTGTTTAAACATTGATTTTGTGCATAAACATGTAAATAAGTCTAAAATGTATAACATAAATGTGAATAAAATACTTGAGTTTCATTATGATCAATAGTCTCGGATAATAAAGTTGAAACGAAATAGAATACAATATAATACAAGTTTCCAAAAATAGAATTACAACAATACTTTCCAAATATGGAAAGTACAGAAATACGAAGCGTTACAGTCTCCCCAACTTTAGGAAATTTCGTCCTCGAAATTTAATCAACAGGAAGACTGAATGAAGAGGTGTTGATACTTAGTCTCCATATCGCTCTTGAGTTCCCAAGTGAATTCAGCGACATGTTTTCCTTCCCATCGAACCTTGAAAATGGGAATTTGACTACGCCTAAATTGTTTGGTTCATCGGTCCATGATTTCAACCGGTTTTTCCATAAAATGCAGAGTCTCGTTAATTTGCCGGTTGTCGATCGGAACTTGAAGTCCTTCATCGGCTAAGCACTTCTTGAGATTCGAGGCATGGAATGTTGGATGAATGTTGTTGAGTTCTTGAGGTAAGTCGAGTCGGTATGCCACCTTGCCAATCCTTTCGAGTATCTTGAAAGGACCTACAAAGAGCGAAGCAGGTTTTCCTTTCTTACCACAACGAATAACTCCTTTCCAAGGAGATTCCTTGAGGAGTACTTGATCACCAACACTATACTCCAACGGTTTGCAATGTTTGTCAGCGTAGCTCTTTTGTCTGCTTCTATCCTTGAGGAGGTTGTCGTTGATTTGTAGAATCTTATCTGTTGTTTTTTGAATGAGCTCATGGCCAATGATTTGTGTGTCTCCAATTTCGTGCCAACAGATAGGTGAATGAAACTTGCGACCATATAACGCTTCAAAAGGAGCCATTTGAATACTGGAATGGTAGATGTTGTTGTCTGAGAACTCTATCAACTATAAATGCACATCCCAATTTCCATCAAAGTCAATAAAACAAGAACGAAGCATGTCCTCTAGGGTTTGCATAGTACGTACGGTCTGTCCATCCGTTTGAGGATGAAAGGTCGTACTAAGATTAAGATACGTACCCATAGTGGTTTAAAATGTTTGCCAAAGACGAGAAGTGAAACGACCATCACTGTAAGTCCCAAACTAGATCACAATGATATCGCGCTAGCTTGAGTGGTGGCGTAATCACACAAACAAGCAATCAAAGAAGAAAGGAGATGAAAAGAAATATTCTTGATTGATGATTGTAAAGATCTTGCATACATATGATGATGTCTAATACAAGATTACTAATGTTACTAACCCCCTACCTAATGACATGACATATCTATTTATAGTAGTGTTTAGGGAGGAGGCTTCCTAAACCCTAGGCCAAACTTACCCAAAAAGCCCATATTACAACCATTAATCCACACATCCTACTAATCCAATTTGATACTAATCCATAAACCTTCAAGGGTCTAATAATCTCCCCATAGGGTTACTAGATCAGTAGCTGCATCAAGCTTGAGGACCACGTTGTTCATTCTCTGGATCAGGAGCAAAGAGATGATAATTTAGTATGTTGGCAGCAGCACTCGTCCAACCCTTTGCACATTCTTCATAGTTCTCATTTGTGTGAATTTGATGACTGTTGAGAATCAGAATATCTTCCTCCTGAAAACTCATCAGGTCATAAGAGTTAGGGATCCTGATGGATGGTTCTTCAGTGACAATAACAGCTTCAACCATTTTTGGTGTGACAACTGTCACTTTTCCGTACATTCCGTACACTAATTGAACAGTAATATGTGCTTAAATAATTGTGCATGATCTAGTTTACAAGACAAATGAATTTTTGATTACAGATATATGCATACAATGGCATTTCATGTTGCAAGACTTTATTCGTTGCTACATGCAACACGAGATAGTTCTAACGATACACAGAACAGAATTGGCACCATTATCAGACAAACTAAAAATGCTGACGAAGTTCAGTACATAGATAGACAGTATTTTAAGGCCCAGTATGAGCCAGAGATGACGTATTACACTAGTATAGTGTGTAGGGAAGTAAGGACCACAAAACTGCATGCCTAAGTGATAGACAAAGTGCCGAAAAGTGCCTAAAACCCACATAAAGTGCAGAATTCTGCACAAATCAGCAAAAATTCAGCATTTAACAAGATTATTATATGCAAAAATATGACTGAATGGTCCTAAATGCTTCCCTAAGTGTCGGGAATTAAAAGTATCACAAAAGGGTACATAAGAACACTAAACAGAATAACTTGACACTTTAACGAACCGGTATCTAACCGAACAACCGAACATTACCCGGAACACTAAAATATTGCTAGAAGCATTGTTTTTATTTTTCTGAGCTAGTATTGGTTCCCGAACACTTAAACTTTCTACACAAAGCATCCTACACATTAAACACTAGATGCTTTACATGTAACATCCACTAAATACCTTTTACCATTTAACCTTACAAAATTACCCCCCCCCCCCCCCATATGCTAGTAATCGGCCAAGCATGGCCCCCACTCAAGATTTACATAATCTCTCAAAATCCCCCTGATCTTTCTTTGGATTTAGAAATGATCTTGTGTGTACTTAGTGAGACAAGGAAACCATTGGATAATAACACTTAGCTTATAAATAAACCTTATCATTTCACATTCTCACCACAACATCTTCACTTTCCTTTCCCCCTAGACCTCTCGGCCGACCCCCCCATGTCCAAGCACACACCATTTTCTTTGCAAGATCATCCAACCCAAGTGTACTTCAAGGTGATACAAGGTGTCTAACAAAGCTCGGTGCTCACGGAACTTGAAGGACCTCATTCGTTAACTTTTATCCACTCCATTTGTGTCATTGTTCTTCCCTAGCTTGAAGCTAGCAGTAAGATCCTTTAAAACCCTTGTTTACTTCCATTTTGATTGGATAAAAGATATATTATGTTGAAATAACAAGAACACTAAAAGACTTGAACTTGAATCTTGAAACATAAAGCTTACTTATGATAAAAAATGGATGATATAATATGGTTTAGTGCATGAATGATATTTGCTTGTTGATTTCTTGAGATGATGATGTTAATCATCACATGTAGCTTGCTAGATGGTGATTAAACACAAATCTAGCAAGTGGAAGGATGATTATGTAACAACATAAGATAATAACCTTCTAGTGAAGACATGAACTTAATGAATAAAAATGATTTCTTGTATAATGATGCACAAAGTGAACTAGCAAGCTTGTACATCTAAGATTTGTGAATAATTTTTCTCAAAGAACCAAGTTTAAAAAGGTGATTTTTGAAAGATCATGGCTTTTACTAAACTTATACTATTTCTAGTAGAAAAACAAGTGTATAAACACTAGAGAAACAAGAAAGTTTAATAAAGAAACATTTTTGTAAAATATGTTTACAAGTTGTAAACATCTAAAATCCTCAAGAATGAAGTTTACCAAGTCGTAAATATATTTTGGAAGGTAACTAAGGCCACTAAACAATTTATCAAGTTACTACGCGTTTTTACGAAAGATCAAGTTCATGTTACTATGTAAGGTATATTGTTTTTACACTTGGTAATTATAAAATGTTTAGGGTTTGATTCTTGATCATTGTGTGATGATTTTGAAAAAGAAAATGATATGCTTAATAGCATGGACACCTCCATTTACAAAGAAAACTATGGCGAAATTTTCTAAAAATTCCAACACTTAGAAAATATTTTCTAAACAAGTGTTTACAAATATGTTTTAAACTATGCTTTTCAACATAAACTTCGCCATAATTTTTGTAACAAAAATACAAGTATTGGAGTTTGGTTTTTGTAAATGAATAAATATATATTTAGAATATATATTTTATATTAAAGACACTTGTGTGAATAATTGTATACTTTGTGGTATAGTTATATTATTTTAGGGTAAAATAATATAACTTACAAATACCAAGAACTTACCATCCAAAATAATACCAAAAACCTCATGGAATAAATATATAAGTTACCCACTTGACATTGTGAAACCGAACGCTAAAACGTAACTTATGAAATATTCCGGAAAACACCGTTACAATATATTTTTGGTAAACATTATTTTGGAAACGAAAGAAGTGAAAATATGATTTTGGATTTTTATTACAAAGTATATCATATTTTCGACAAAAGAGGAAATATATCATTTTTGGAAGTAACAATATATTTTCTTAGAATATTTAGAAGATACATGATTTTTGGACAAAACGAGTCTATATATATATATTTTCTAAGTGAAACTTGAAAATATATTATTTTGGAAACTACAAATACAAGAATACAAGAATACATGTATGAAATACTCCGATCCTTGGGAAGGAAATACGAGAATAAATACTTGAAGAGTAATATAACTTTGGATAATGTCAAAGACATAAAGGAAACGTAACTCAAAACATGAATATTAAGGCAAGGCACGGCCCGCTCGTCTAATAGACCCTAGCACATTGTAGGTAGTCATGTTTGCTGACGAGATTTGAGTTACGAGTACTGAAGACGCAAAACAGTGAGTTCATGCTCCCCCTTTTCTTTAACTGTTTTTGGTTTTATAACTCTCGGGGGTGGAATACATGTACGAATGCTTAAACGGTATGAAATGCCTATGAAATACTAGATCATGTGAGCATAGACTTAATATTGAAGTGTCATTAATACTTAATTAGGGACGAGGGTTAGATCTAACGGGTACGGCCGAACCCCACTCATGGTCAAAACTAGTACCTAGTAGTGCTTCAGAGTCCCAATCGAGGTTAATCGACATAGTCGAGGGTAATCGACACAGTCGAGGGTAATCGACACAGTCGAGGGTAATCGACACAGTCGAGGTTAATCGACACGGTCGAGGGTAATCGACACAGTCAAGGTAAATTGACACAGTCGAGGTTAATCGACACATCGAGAAAAATCGACAAGGGTATAAGCCATTACGAGTGCTTCCTATGTCCTCACATGCCTTAAAGTCCTTGTAAAACAATTATGTTCATACACGCTTTTCATACCTGTTTACAAAGGAGCCTCTCAAAGATTTACAAGAATTACAGTACACAAGCAAGACGCATGAACTCGCTCAACTTTTGTTGATGTTTTCCAAAATTACATGTATTTCAGGTGACAGGATGGATCTTGGGCGCGGGTGTCGTAAGTAGAAGTAGACTTAAAGTTTAGATGTCATCCACTTTTGTTGGTTTGTAACCTAATCGAAGGTTGTGTTTTAAAAACTTGAATAACCAGTGTTTGTAATACTCAAATTTTATGAATGGATGAACATCGTTTTGATCATGTAATTGTTTATTACGATTGAATGCAATGATATTAAACCAGTCACACATCATACGCTTCCGCAAAAGTCAGGGTGTGACAGTTTGGTATCAGAGCCAGGTTGTAGTGAATTAGGAATTCCTTCTCGAGTCTAGACTACAATCACTAGAGTTCTCTCACGAAAACATTTTACAAAAAGGTTTTCATTGCGTTCACGTAAGCGTCAAGATCCATGAGTCAAACACTTTTCAAAAAGAGACAAGGCAAGGACATTAGTAGGGAATACCCTCAAGATAAGGTGCCAATTAAGGCATAGTCTACACGAGTTAGACTTGCCAATGATAAAATGCACTCTTGGTGAGAACTAGTACCAAGTAGTGTTTTTGTCGTGAATCGACAACTAGAAAAATGACCCCCCCCCCAAAAAAAAAACGAGAGTTATAAGTAATATGATGCATCGAAATGCCTGTTTATGCTAAGTAACATATTTGTTTATCGATACATACATACGAATAAGTGTACGGAATAAATATTGGCGTGAATACATATAAATAAGTGTACGGAATGATTATTGACGTGAATAAGATACTTTCGACTCCGACTCCTATTACTGTACGTAACTCGCATGATGAAGCTACCAACCTCGCGTACTTGCAAAGCTCATGGCAAGAGTGATTACCAAACAAGATTCTGAGCTTGCTTCCATAGGAAATGGCTGCTCTTCCCTCTCGATCGTGAAGGTGCCTGACTAGGGTGATGATGACGAGGCAAAGGCGGCAACCTTGAACGAATTCTTAATCAACGGGATGAGATCCCTGCAGCTTTTGTGAAGCAAGATTGACGACACACTTGACCAGAAAAAGAAGATGAAGTATTCATCTTGAAGGTGCCCCGCCAACTACTAGGAATCCTCTTTACTCCTACTTCATCATCGTGCCTATTCGCGCGTAACGATAATGAGTGTTAGCACGTGGACCACCGCAATGGTCCTTTCCATGATAAAGGTATAAGGACAGTAGTGTCCCCTCCTTGAATGATCATCTACTTGGACGAGAGGAAATTGGGGTAACTGTGCAAGGCAATTTATTATTACGGGGGCCCACGTAATAACAACTTGTAGTGCATGGAAATCCTGGTGGACTCTGCGGGTCAGGTTGATGATCACCATCCCTCCAAAAATAAAGTCTAGGTGTTCACACCTTCATATGGTAGAACAATACCTAGACCAGTGCTTTAGTACTTTATAAAGTAGGAAACCTGTCTTGCCTACTTCGTGTCTACCTGTGTACGAGACGCTTGAGAACCAATATTTAAGCAAGAGAAGATGAATAACTTACAGAAAGATTCAGTAACGTTACACTCTACCACTTTATGAAACTTCTATGACCAAGGCGATGTAGCCTTGAGTTCATTTTTCCATTGCAGACAATAGGCCAAGTAGCCAAGCCTGTGAAGGCTCAGTAGTTGTTTCCTCGCTCATACATTATTGATTCTATATACATGTGAAATTGGGTGATTACATGATGGCTTATGGTGCTATGTACCTCATAGACAATTATGAAATGCTGTCTAATCCATCCCATGCTTTTGACAGAAGAGAATGCCGCCCAGACGCGACACAGACACAAGTACGTTACCAAGGACAGAAGCCGAGCTTCAAGAACGAATCTCGTAGGCAATTGCATGACATGAAGCCCTCCGCTCCGAACACAGCGGCGGCACTTCCGGAAATAACCCTCCAACTGGCTACACTTATAAACAATTCCTTGACTACAAGCCATTGAATTTTGATGGCACAGGAGGTGCCGTTGCATTTGTTCGTTGGGCAGAAAAGACTGACTCCGTTCTAAGAATGAGTAACTGTTCGCCCCAGCAGAAAGTTACCTTTATCTCAGGGTTATTTTTAGATGGCGTACTCTCCTGGTGGAACCTTCAGGTTCAAACCCTTGGTGCAGATGCTGCTTATGCACTGAGCTAGGACGATCTCAAGGAAATGATGGAAAAGAAATACTACTCTAGGGCTGAAATCCAGAAGCTTGAGGTGGAGTTCTGGAATTTGAAAATGGACGGACCAAAGATTCCTGAATATGTCCAGCGATTTCACGACTTGTCTAGGGTTGTCCCCTACTTAGTCAAACCGGAATTCAAAAGGGTTGAACGATTCATTTGGGGACTTGCACCTCAGATCAGGAGCATGGGTACTTCCTCAAAGCCCTCGACCATCGCAGAAGCTATCAAATTGAGTGTCACTCTTACTGAAGAAGCTTTACGCATGGGGAAATTTTCAGAATCTGAGGATAACAAGAAAGAAACTCATGTGGAGTCATCAGGCAACAAGAAGAGGAAGTCCTCAAACCTAAAGATGGGCACCCAAGTCAGCTATGGAAGTTCTAAAGCAAACAAAAGAAAGAAAGTGAATTCGCCGCATGGCAGGAAAAATGATGGAGCCACTAATAAGGCCGGTGGTAAAGTTTACTCGGGGACTAAGCCGAGGTGCGGGGAATGCAATTTTCACCATGAAGGTCGATGTCTGAGGCCTAAGTGCGGAAAGTGTGGAAAGGAAGGACACAACAAGGATGCCTGTTGGGCGAAGGATCCAGACAAAAGAAATAAAGGTAGAGTACCAGGTTGCTACAAATGTGGTGAAGCAGGGCACTTTAGGAAAGATTGCCCTAGGAAGAAACAAGCAAGGAAGGGTTTTCACGATCGAAACTCGTGAAACACGCCAGGATCCAGATGCGGTTACGGGTACGTTCCCTATTAACTAACCTTATGCATCTATTTTTGATTAATTCTGGCATTAACTTTGACCTTGCATGCTTAGGACTTAAGAAACTGCTTGGCCTAGTTTCGAGTAAAATAGACATCATGTATTCTTTATAAATGGGCATATAGAAGGCTAGTTTAAGCAGACGAAGCAATTAAGGATTGCATTTAGGGACTCAGAAGGCCGGAACCTTCTGTTACCATTGACTTGAGAAGTCATAATATGATAGTCAGCATGGATTGGATATCCAAGTATAGAGCCTGAGAACATCCCAGTGATGGAAGAAGTTCCAGAAGCCTTTTATGAGGATTTGCCAGGAATGCCCCTCCACAACAACAAGGGGAGCTTAGGATAAATCTCGTGCCAGGAGCGGCACCAATGCCGAATGATGCCTTACCGACTAGCTTCGTCTGCGAAGCATGAGCTTCCGATATAACTGCAAGAGCTGCTAGACAGAAGGAAATTAAGGACATGACGTCCTTAGTTAAGGACATGAGGAGAAAGTTGACAGTTTCCATTTTGCATAAATTCCAGAGAACTGGATATCAAGGATTGGTACCCTTTGCCAAGGACTGATAACATGAACAGACAAATCGTGAGGTTATAGTTACCACTCAAAGATTAACTTGAGGACAAAATGTCCTCCGTTGTGAATACACGAAGGAAATATCCCTAAAACGACCTTTAGGACTCGCTTCGAGCATTACGAGTTCCTTGTCATACCATTCGGCTTAACACATGCATCGACAATATTCATGGACCTCATGAATCGAACGTGCAAGCCATACCTGGATAAATCATGATTATACTTATTGACTACATTCTTATATGGCCAACGACCAAGGAAGGTCGTGAGCAACAACTGCAATTTACCTTGCAACTCTTAGAGAAAGAACAATATGTGCTATGATAACGAAAAGTGGATTTTGAATTCGCGAGGTAAGAACTTTATGATACAACATGGGTAAAGAACGAGATTCATGCCAACCCTGCAACCAAGAACTAAGGTGTTAGAGTTGCAGTTATGTGACGCTTCTCGACAAAGTCTCGAATGCACGTCGATGCAACGAGACCACAACATTGCATACGGGGCACATTGGTTAAGGAATCATAAGAAGGAACCGTGATCTAGATACAGTGATTGCGCGCCGCAAATTTGACAACATTACTTGTAAGAAAACGCTGCACGACCTTTACTGAACACAAGGGTTGCTGCACACCGTTGATCGTAAAAACTTGAATATTAACATAGATGGACTAAGCTAATGAACGATGCAGACTGTATGAACATGATACGTGCTAGTGTGATAAACTTTGATAAAAAGTTGGAACACTCACTTGCCCTTAGTAGAGTTTTCCTACAACAGTATTTATCACACCGCTGTTTAAACCACTTCGTGTGAGGCTTTAGATGGAACATAATAAGTCGATCCCCGTCGTGTTGATCAGAGACCGGGAATAAATAATCTACTGGCCCGAGTTGGTTCAGGAAAAACTAGAGGCAAACCGTTTAGATATGTGAACATATCAAGGCAGCCCGTAGAATACAGAAAGATTGCGCCGATGAGCGGCGGAAATCGTAGGAATTTGAAACGAGAAGTATGGCTTTAATGAGAGCCTCGCCTAGAGAAGGCATGGTGTGATTGGGAAAACGAAAATGTTGAATCCCCGGTGTAGGGATCGGAACCATTACTCACAAGACGAAACTTCTAGAAAAGATCTGTAGTGATCGCGACACATTCTATGTGTCTAGTCTTTAAAGGATTCTGACTCAAGGAACAGTTGTAGTTCCCACAAATAAGATTCACATCAATGAAAAAATGACAAAATTACTATAGAACCTGTTAAGGTTTCGGACCAAGAGTCCACAATACTATAGAACCTGTTAAGGTTGCGGACCAAGAGTCCACAAAACACAAGAAAAGACATAATTGATTTACTTGAGTACGATAGAATTCATAACACGACCCAGAGATACATGGGAACATGAAGACAAATTTTAAACATAAGTGACCACACTTGAATTCACAACCCCCCCTGCGACTGATGGCATCGCTTGAATTTCAGGACGAAATTCTTTTAACGGAGAGAGTCTGTGACAATTGTCATTTTTCCATACATTCCGTACACTAATTGAACAGTAATCTGTGCTTAAATAATTGTGCATGATCTAGTTTACAAGACAAATGAATTTTTGATTACTGTTATATACATACAATGGCATTTCATGTTGCAAGACTTTATTCGTTGCTACATGCAACACGAGATAGTTCTAACGATACACAGAACAGAATTGACACCATTATCATACAAACTAAAAATGCTGATGAAGTTCAGTACATAGACAGACAGTATTTTAAGGCCCAATATGAGCCAGAGATGACGTATTACACTAGTATAGTGTGTAGGGAAGTAAGGACCACAAAACTGCATGCCTAAGTGATAGACAAAGTGCCGAAAGGTGCCTAAAACCCACATAAAGTGCAGAATTCTGCACAAATCAGCAAAAAAACAGCATTTAACAAGATTATTACATGCAAAAATATGACTGAATGGTCCTGAATGCTTCCCTAAGTGTGGGAATTAAAAGTATCACAAAAGGGTATATAACGAACACTAAACGGAATAACTTGACACTTTAACGAACCGGTATCTAACCGAACAACCGGACATTACCCGGAACACTAAAATATTGCTAGAAGCATTGTTTTTATTTTTCTGAGCTAGTATTAGTTCCCGAACACTTAAACTTTCTACACAAAGCATCCTACACATTAAATACTAGATGCTTTACATGTAACTTCCACTAATTACCTTTTACCATTTAACCTTACCAAATTACCCCTCCCCCCCCCCCCCCCCATATGCTTGTAATCGGCCAAGGCATGGCCCCCACTCAAGATTTACATAATCTCTCGAAATCCCCATGATCTTTCCTTGGATTTAGAAATGATCTTGTGTGTACTTAGTGAGATAAGGAAACCATTGGATAATGACACTTAGCTTATAAATAAACCTTATCATTTCACCTTCTCACCACAACATCTTCACTTTCCTTTCCCCCCTACACCTCTCGGCCGACCCCCCATGTCCAAGCACCCACCATATTCTTTGCAAGATCATCCAATCCAAGTGTACTTCAAGGTGATACAAGGTGTCTAATGAAGCTCGGTGCTCACGGAACTTGAAGGACCTCATTCGTTAACTTTTATCCACTCCATTTGTGTCATTGTTCTTCCGTAGCTTTTAAACTCTTGTTTACTTCCATTTTGATTGGAAAAAAGATATATTATGTTGAAATAACAAGAACACTAAAAGACTTGAACTTGAATCTTGAAACATAAAGCTTACTTATGATGAAAAATGGATGATATGATATGGTTTAATGCATGAATGATATTTGCTTGTTGATTTCTTGTGATGATGATGTTAATCATCACATGTAGCTTGCTAGATGGTGATTAAACACATAATCTAGCAAGTGGAAGGATGATTATGTAACAACATAAGATAATCACCTTCTAGTGAAGACATGAACTTAATGAATAAAAATGATTTCTTGTGTAATGATGCACAAAGTGAATATTTTTTCTCAAAGAACCAAGTTTAAAAAGGTGATTTTTGAAAGATCATGGCTTTTACTAAACTTATACTATTTCTAGTGAAAAAACAAGTGTATAAACACTAGAGAAACAAGAAAGTTTAATATAGAAACATTTTTGTAAAATATGTTTACAAGTTATAAACATCTAAAATCCTCAAGAATGAAGTTTACCAAGTCGTAAATATATTTTGGAAGGTAACTAAGGCCACTAAACACTTTACCAAGTTACTACGCGTTTTTACGAAAGATCAAGTTCATGTTACTACGTAAGGTATATTGTTTTTACACTTGGTAAGTATAAAATGTTTAGGGTTTGATTCTTGATCATTGTGTGATGATTTTGAAAAAGAAAATGATATGCTTAATAGCTTGGACACCTCCATTTACAAAGGAAACTATGGCGAAATTTTCTAAAAATTCCAACACTTAGAAAATATTTTCTAAACAAGTGTTTACAAATATATTTTAAACTATGCTTTTCAACATAAACTTCGCCATAATAAAGACACTTGTGTGAATAATTGTATACTTTGTGGAATAGTTATATTATTTTAGGGTAAAATAATATAACTTACAAATACCAAGAACTTACCATCCAAAATAATACCAAAAACCACACGGAATAAATATATAAGTTACCCACTTGACATTGTGAAACCGAACGCTAAAACGTAACTTATGAAATATTCCGGAAAACACCGTTACAATATATTTTTGGTAAACATTATTTTGGAAACGAAAGAAGTGAAAATATGATTTTGGATTTTTATTACAAAGTATATCATATTTTCGACAAAAGAGGAAATATATCATTTTTGGAAGTAACAATATATTTTCTTAGAATATTTAGAAGATACATGATTTTTGGACAAAACGAGTCTATATATATATATTTTCTAAGTGAAACTTCAAAATATTTTATTTTGGAAACTACAAAATACAAGAATACAAGAATACGAGAATACATGTATGAAATACTCTGATCCTGGGGAAGGAAATACGAGAATAAATACTTGAAGAGTAATATAACTTTGGATAATGTCAAAGCCATAAAGGAAACGTAACTCAAAACATGAATACTAAGGCAAGGCACGACCCGCTTGTCTAATAGACCCTAGCACATTGTAGGTAGTCATGTTTACTGACGAGATTTGAGTTACGAGTACTGAAGACGCAAAACGGTGAGTTCATGCTCCCCCTTTTCTTTAACTTTTTATGGTTTTATAACTCTCGGGGGTGGAATACATGTACGAATGCTGAAACGGTATGAAATGCCTATGAAATACTAGATCATGTGAGCATAGACTTAATATTGAAATGCCATTAATACTTAATTAGGGACGGGGGTTAGATCTAACGGGTACAGCTGAACCCCACTCATGGTCACAACTAGTACCTAGTAGTGCTTCGGAGTCCCAGTCGAGGTTAATCGACACGGTCGAGGGTAATCGACACGGTCGAGGTTAATCGACACGGTCGAGGGTAATCGACACAGTCAAGGTAAATTGACACAGTCGAGCTTAATCGACACAGTCGAGGAAAGTAGACAAGGGTATAAGCCATTACGAGTGCTTCCTATGTCCTCACATGCCTTAAAGTCCTTGTAAAATAATTATGTTCATACACGCTTTTCATACCTGTTTACAAAGGAGTCTCCCAAAGATTTACAAGAATTACAGTACACAAACAAGACGCATGAACTCGCTCAACTTTTGTTGATGTTTTCCAAAATTACATGTATTTCAGGTGACAGGATGGATCTTGGGCGCGGGTGTCGTAACTAGAAGTAGACTTCAAGTTTAGATGTCATCCACTTTTGTTGGTTTGTAACCTAGTCGAAGGTTGTGTTTTAAAAACTTGAATAACCAGTGTTTGTAATACTCAAATTTTATGAATGGATGAACATCGTTTTGATCATGTAGTTGTTTATTCCGATTGAATGCAATGATATTAAACCAGTCACACATCATACGCTTCCGCAAAAGTCAGGGTGTGACATTTGGATCATAAGCCCAGAACCTGAAGTTCTTAAGAATTCCCTTTTTGAACTTCTTAGCAATTGGAATGATCTTTTCTTTGTCAGTTGTGGGCCAGATTACAGACTTGATAGTTGGTTTAGTATGAGGGTCACGAACTCTAGGATTTCTTCTAACTGTGTGCTCAGCCATCTTCATTGTTGCAAAGTTGGTTTTCACTTCCCTCTCGGGTCTTTAGTGGAATGCCCAACCTCTACCTCTCTGATTTGGCTCTGGATCATAATAAGGAGCACACAAAAGGCTTTTCAAATCATTCCTCATCCATGACTCAAATTGACTTTCCTTAGCATAGTATTCTCGATGACTACTCTTGCGTGTAATCAACCACATGTCTTTGTCATGCTCAAACCTCCAGTAAGTGACTTCAAATTTGTTTCCCGCTTTATCATTGTGAGAAGACCCCAATTCCATCACCAGTCTATCAGGCCTTTTTGTCGGATCCTTTAATTGAAACTTCTCATCAAGAGGATTCAGATTTTGATTCTTCATCACCAGCAACTGTGGGGGTTGTTTGGTTTTTTCTTCTTTGGGTTGTTGCTCCTTTTATTAGGGTTAGTAGGGAGATATGCTTCTAGTGCTACTTCACGTTCTGCCTCTGTTACTGCATGAGCTGCTGCTCTCTGTTCAGGAGTTTGTTCTGTTCTGCCAACATAGAATTGTTCATCTTCTTTGTCAACTGATGTGTGCAAAATGAAACATATAAATTACATCAATTGTGGCATAAAACTAACCCTTTTTTAGTACTAATGTTGGAAAAAGTGTGCTTTTGTCTTCCTTTTGTATTTTCAGGATTAAATGAGCTCAAATTAACAAAAGAAGCAAAAAGACATCAAAATCTGACATAAATACAAGAAAAGGAACAACACGTGACATGCCCGACCCCACGACAGCATCTTCCCAAGCAAAACAAGATAACAGAATACTGAACACGCCCCATGCTCAGCCAGCACGGGGGCGTGCCCAAGTGTCAGCAAAAAAGACAAAGTGGTAGAAGCTTCTATTGCCCACCACGGGGCCGTGCTCAGCGGACACGGGGTCGTGGTCAACTATAAGATTCGCACAATCCAGGCAAATCTTCATAGTACAAAGATTCTTTTGCACACGGGGTCGAGCTCAGCGGACACGGGGGCGTGGTCAACTAATAAGACAAAGCTGCATTAAATGAAGAAAGAGAAGGATGTGGACACGGGGCCATACCCACTGGACACGGGGCCGTGCCCGAGCTTTTGTTCAGCCTATAAATAGGAGTGCTTGGCTCAAGCTCAAACCATCCCTTGGCACACCACCTCTCTCACACTTCACCCACCACCCACCACCACCATAACACCATCATGCACCACCATCGTCCATTGTCCATCATAGAGTGTGTGAGTCGTATCGGGATCCAAGATTGATCGTAAGAGTTCTTGACAATCAAGGCCATGTTTGCGTAAGTCTCTTACATCACTTGGTGAAGACAAAGTGTCTAGTGTAATACTTTTTATTTTTAATCTTTTCGCACTTTTTACTTGGTTTTGTATTAATGAATTTAATAACTAGTTTCTTATGTTGAAGGTGATGTTTCCTTATCGTTTGTCCGTGGTGTCTTGGCATTATTTTACTGTCTATATAAAATAAAAGATTTTCACCATTCATATCTCCACGGTCTATATGGAGGTATGTTGGCTACATGGTCGGGGGTTAAGGGAACGGTTTGGTAAAGGTCTCACCATTGTTCAGCGTTTAGAGGTCCTGCAATGGACCTGGGTCAAATTTAGTTGGACCTCCTTCAATACTTAACGGTATTGGATGGCAGGGGTCCAAACTCTTTGATCCCCTCATAAGTTAACTACTATTAGTACTATAACCCGACTATTTAGGACTGTATCCCTGCTGACTCAGACTACTTAGTCGAGGGTAATGTCACCTCCAAAAGAGGGGCCTACCATAATTTGCATTAATAACTTAATTAATTATCTTTCAATAATCCACCCTTTTAAGATTGTATCCTTGCTGACTCAAACTACAGGGGTGAGAGTAATGTCACCTTCAAAAGAGGGGCCTACTACAATAACTAAGATAATCTCTTAAAAAGTGCAAAAGTGCGGAAATAATCAAAGGTTACACTAGATACGAGTCGGAACCAAGTGATTCATCTTGTCTATCTGTTTTTATTTTTATTTTTATTTTTCAGCATTTTTAGTTAGTTTTTATTTTTCTTAGCTTAAAACATTTTTCTAAACTTTTTGATTTGATTAGACGTTGAGGATAAACCGGTATTAAAAGCTCTTGTGTCCTTGGACGAGCTCGGTATCTTACCAACACTATACTACGCTCACGATGGGTGCACTTGCCCATATGAGTGTCTAGTGTTAGTGAATATCGTGTTTTATAAATTTAAAACTTGACTAAAAAAAGTGTTAAAGGGGCTTAAAATATAAACCTAATATATATAACACTTGACACCCATCAAGTTTTTGTTGCCGTTGCCGGGGACATAAGGATTTTAAGAAAGTTAGGAATCAACGGCCTAATCATTTTTCTTATTTTTCATTTTTTTAGGATTTTTTTTAGTTTTTCAGCTTCTGCAGAACTTAGCACGGGCCGTGCCCGCTAAACACGCCCCGTGCCCAATCATTGGAACTGGCAATCCTGTTTTAAGTCAGACAGTAAGCTGAACACGGGGCCGTGCCCACTCAACACTCCCCCGTGCCCAAGTTTCAGTTACTGAAAACAGAACCGTAAGATCCCGACGGTTGGTAATTTCTGACACAAACATGAGTGATACTGATGCTTTTTACTTTCGGTACTCTTATGGTACAATGTGGTGTCAATTATGTGGTGGTAACCATAAGGAATTAGAATGTTATTTTCTAAACCCCACTATATAGACCCATCGTTTCCTAGTATCCTTAAGAGCGGCGAAAGTAAAAATAATCCTAATCTCTCCCTCGAATGCTCCCAACCGGATTTTCTAGGAGAAATGCTTCTCGATGAATTATTTCAACTAGAGGATCTAATTATTGATTGGTTAAAAGAACTTAGGAAAGATTTCAATGATCTTTTCCAAGACGATAACCAAGAAGAAGGGTTGGAAACGCATTCAAACAACTTCGTTGTTTCCGACGATACTTCTAACTCTAGCGAGGACTTGAGCGATAGTCGTCCCTGTGTCGATTGTGCCGTGAAGGACTCCCCATCAACTTCGTTTGATGCATACATAGACCTGAGCGATTCGACATACACCTTCTTTAACGAGACCCCGGAAAAGGGTTGGACTTGTCCACCTACATATAGCATAGGAATCACCCTCACCGACAACCTCTTGCGTTCTCGTCTTAATCTAGATCAATTAAGGTATCTTAGGCACTTTGGGGTTGTTCCATCCAGTAGGGAACCACCCGATCCGGAAAATTTCCTTGAAAATAGACGAATTCCTTAAGACAGCTTCTAGACACGGGGCCGTGTCCAGGTCAGCACGCCCCCGTGACCACCCAATGATTCCCTTTTGATTTTGTCAGAATGCGGACAAAAATGTGTCAGTATTCCATCTGCACACGGGGCCGTGTCCAGCCGACACGGGGCTGTGTCCAACGTACTGTCGTTTTCTATAAATGCAGCCAAGAATCCTGCACATTTGAACCATTCCAAGGACAGAGATTTGGGGAATATTCTCACATACCATCCTAGGTATTTTTTAAAAGAAGTTTCTCAACTATCTTCTTGTCCTTTCCTCTTTTATCCACTATCTTCTTCTTCAATTTTTCTCATACTTCCATTAAAGCTTGAACCTTCCATAATTTCAAGCCTTATTGAGATGTTTGTTAGATTTTTGATCATGGAATCTTGTTAAAAATAAGTTCTACAACAATGTTTTAAGTCGTTTCTGTTCAAAAATGCTTTACAAATCATGAAAACAATTTAAAACCCCAAGATTCCTTGTTCCTAAATCCTGCAGATATCTGAACACGGGGCCGTGTTCGCTGAACACGGGGCCGTGTCTGAAGTACTGTTCCCATAAAATTGAACTCTTTTCGGTATGTTTTCTTAGAATGGCAAGCAGAACTATAGGAAACTCTTCATCGCATTCCAGAAACAACCGGCAGGGGAGAAGATCATCAACGGTTGAAGATTCTCTTGTAAACTATGTTTACGCCTTAAGAGAAGCCCTTGATGAAATGACAAGTCTGGAAGAGGCATTGTTTGACTGTATTAACCATTTGACAGTGGGACTAGAAGGATGTCTCTGGGAAGTCAACCTTTTGCACCAAAGGTTGAACCTTCTCGCCTCTCCTCCTTTGGTACCAATTATCACCCAAAGGGCATGGAATGTGGTGCCGGAAGTCATCATTCCAGCTGAATGGTATGCCTTACATCCGGAACCCACTCGAGATATACTACAAGGGGTTCCGATTGGTGTCGCTCCTCCTCCACAAGATGTTGAGGAACATGAAGCCGCCTCCCTTCTCCCGAGGGAGATAGAAGAATGGCTCTAGCAACATCTAGGGGACATCGTTCGGCTTGGGGTTCTACAAGGCTTGTAGACCGGAAGTCTATTTCTGGAATTTTGGTTCTTATTGTAGAAGTAGAACTCCTTAGGAAGATTTTACGGATCACTTGACCTATTTAATATTAGGACTTTTAACTTTTATTTTCTTCTTTATTTTTCATTTTTAGGACTAATGAATAATGGTTTTAATCAATTTGGTGTTTGGGTGGTGTTGAAATGAATAAAACACACTTGAGATGACAAAGGATACAAGGGAAACTTGAACCAGCACCCCATGCAGGAAAACAGAACCATCCGACAAATTTCTTCGTTTACAGTAAGTTCGGCACGGGCCGTGTCCGCCCAACACGGCCTCGTGCTACACAGTCTGCAGAAAAAGACCCAGTTCAGGTAACTGGACATGAGCCGTGTTCACCCAACACGCCCCCGTATCCAGGCTTCTGTTTCTCTTGATTTAATTTTGTTACTGGCACTTGAACACGGGGCCGTGTTCAGCGCCCAGTAACACAAAATTTTTGCTTTTTACACTTTTTTACACATTCAATCAACCTAAAAACTTATTTTTGGGACACATTGAGGACAATGTGTAATTGAAGTGTGGGGGGGGGGGATGCTAAAACCTTGAATCTTGCAAGTCCTAAATACAAGTTTTACACAAAACTCTATTGGAACCGCTAATCACCCCAAATTTAAAAAAAAAAAATTCGTTTTTTTACTTGTCTAGGTTTAACTCGGGAAATTCAAGTTCTCAAAAAAGTTATATTTTTTACGAATTTACAACCGATAGCGTCGTGATAAAAAGAACCAACATAAGAAAATTATGAAGAGGCATGACAAGCCTAGTTAAAATTCAATTATATATACTTGATCACATAAAAACCCATTCCCACAAAAGTGAGTTTTGAGCCTTTATTGAGCATACAATTACATATCTTTAAACTAAATGCTCATTTTTCGTTTCTTTTGTGAATAGCCGCTTGGTTCTTATGACTCTAGAACTTGCCACGACGATACATTCCCGGTCCTTACCAACTTAAACCCGAGTAAGTAAATGATGGAGGCATTAGGACTAACCCTTTTTATTTCAACACCATTATTTTTCGTTTTTTTTTTTACCACCTACCCAAAATCCCCCTAGTTAGCCCCTTTGAGCCTAAACCTTTTCATTTCATAACCCAAACCAAACACCCTTTTACCCACCAAAACCTTTTTTCATTTTTAACCCTTTGTTTTAGTAACAAGTTCGATTTTTCATATGACTTTTCAAAAAAAAAAAAAAAAATTTGTTGATGATGAAGCAAAATAAAATAAACAAACAAGTTCATCAAAAAAATAACTTTGTTTGAATAGTAGCTTCATCAAAATAAAAGTTACAAAAATAAAAAGTCTTACGAAAACCGACGCTTGTTACGCTTTTCGCCCTTTTTTCAACTAACCACTAACCACTAACCCAACCACCTACCTTTAACCCAAGCCTAACCCTTCACCCACAAAGTCCTCTTGATGTTTACAAAGGTATATAAGTTAAAAAGGAGGAGGATTGATTGCTTGGCAAGCCTATGGTAGGAGTAAGTTCCATGCCGCTCTCGAGTGATCCACAAAAATACATCTTCGGCCGAGTGTTGAGTGATCCCCGTGAGGTATGTGAACTTGTATATATATAAAATTTTAAAGAGGTATGTTATGCCCTAATAAGTAATTTATCTTATGAAAAGTTTTAAATAAATCATGACGAATAGGATTATAAATAAATAAAAATAAAACTAAATAAAGAATCTTGGAAATCCCGACACTCTATGACAAGCCCAAAAACCTTCTTCTCCACCCATTCTATTTGGGTGTGTAATAGCCACATATTAAAGAGTTTTGCTTGAGGACAAGCAAAGATTCAAGTGTGGGGGTATTTGATGTGTGCAAAATGCAACATATAAATTACATCAATTGTGGCATAAAACTAACCCTTTTTTAGTACTAATGTTCGAAAAAGTGTGCTTTTGTCTTCCTTTTGTATTTTCAGGATTAAATGAGCTCAAATTAACAAAAGAAGCAAAAAGACATCAAAATCTGACATAAATACAAGAAAAGGAACAAGACGTGACATGCCCGACCCCACGACAGCATCTTCCCAAGCAAAACAAGATAACAGAAGACTGAACACGCCCCGTGCTCAGCCAGCACGGGGGCGTGCCCAAGTGTCAGCAGAAAAGACAAAGTGGTAGAAGCTTCTATTGCCCACCACGGGGCCGTGCTCAGCGGACACGGGGCCATGGTCAACTATAAGATTCGCACAATCTAGGCAAATCTTCATAGTACAAAGATTCTTCTGCACACGGGGTCGTGCTCAGCAGACACGGGGGCGTGGTTAACTAATAAGACAAAGCTGCATTAAATGAAGAAAGAGAAGGATGTGGACACGGGGCCGTGCCAACTGGACATGGGGCCGTGCCCGAGCTTCTTTTCAGCCTATAAATAGGAGTGCTTGGCTCAAGCTCAAACCATCCCTTGGCACACCACCTCTCTCACACTTCACCCACCACCCACCACCACCATAACACCATCATCCACCACCATCATCCATTGTCCATCATAGAGTGTGTGAGTCATCTCGGGATCCAAGATTGATCGTAAGAGTTCTTGACAATCAAGGCCATGTTTGACTAAGTCTCTTACATCACTTGATGAATACAAAGTGTCTAGTATAATACTTTTTATTTTTAATCTTTTCGCACTTTTTACTTGGTTTTGTATTAATGACTTTAATAACTAGTTTCTTATGTTGAAGGTGATCTTTCCTTATCGTTTGTCCGTGGTGTCTTGGCATTATTTTACTGTCTATATAAAATAAAAGATTTTCACCATTCATATCTCCACGGTCTATATGGAGGTATGTTGGCTACCTGGTCGGGGGTTAAGGGAACGATTTGGTAAAGGTCTTGCCATTGTTCAGCGTTTAGAGGTCCTGCAATGGACCTGGGTCAAATTTAGTAGGACCTCCTTCAATACTTAACGGTATTGGATGGCGGGGGGTCCAAACTCTTTGATCCCCTCATAAGTTATCTAATAAACCAATTTATCCATTCCATGCTTTCACATCATTCTTGCACTTACTACCCGTCGAAACGAGTCAAAACATACTTATCTCAAAATAGAGATAAAACTTACCATTCATTATTACCCGTTAGAAACGGGTAATTACATTCGTAACATAAACTTCCATTTGGTCTGTTTACCACGAACGAATACATTCCTTTCATCTTTGCACTTACATAAACTCCAACCTGTTTATAATGGATCGAGTAATTTCATTACTTTCTTACATAACTTTCCAATATACGGTTCATCCGGGATGAACCGAACATAATACAATTTCTTTCATAAACTTTCATTTCATATGACCGGTTCGTGATGGGTCATGCTATCTGCTACATAACTACTACGGACTACCATAATTATGATTTTAGTACAAAAACGACAAGTTACAAAATAAAGTTTGTATGCACAAAACAACATACCTCGATCTTGCGAGCCTTCCGATTCCTTAGCGTTTGAGCTTTCTTCTTTTACGCCTACATCAATACATTCACTCATTTAGCCTAAACTATATCATTCCATCATTCACATGATTCCTCATATGACAACATTATCATAAAATATCGAAATTTCACATATTTGTTCTCTTAGACATTTCATCGAACACCTGGCAGGTTTCACATTAATAGAACACTTAATACAAGTATTTTAACACATGATTCTACTAGTTCATCTAGTAATTCATCAATAATCAAACAAGTTCATATAATCCTTTTTATTCTACATCAATTCATCTAGTGTTCATATATCACAAACAAGATCATTCATCATGATTTCAAGGTTATACATGATTACTTCTATTATCTTGTTCATCCTACATACATGAGGATTTCACACAAAACGGGTTGATGCATCAAGTCTTTCAAATCATCAAAATCAAACGTAAACCTTATTCTATAGTGCAAATCCTACTTCCAATTACACATATCATAACATAAACTCATGATTGGGTTGAAACCCATTTCCTTCAATTCACAAAATCAAGAAATTGGATTTACCACTTCAATAAACGAGGTTAGATGTCACAAATTGAGGCTCATGCATTCGATTTTTCTTGAAATTCCTACTTAATTTGATGGAATTAGTGAAACAAAGGTTTCACCTTGTCTCATGCTTCTGTTCGATCGCCCAGACACACACACAGTGTGTGTGATTTTATTTTCATTCTTTTTATTATTTTGAGTTTTAGGATGTTACACATTTGGCCCTTCTAGTTTGTATATTTATTTAACTTAGGTTGTTCTCATCATTTACTAGTACTTTGCAACATTTATATTAACTAGGTTAGATCTTTAATTATTTTAACTTGTATTGTCTAATAAGTCATTTTTGGGTTGTTACAAGTCTACCCCCTTAATAAAGGGTTCGTCCCCGAAACCGGACACATAACAAATTAAGCATTTTACGTACCGATGAGAAAAGGGTAGTGCTTCCGCATTTCATCTTCCTCTTCCCATGTAAGTTTTGATCATTTCCGATGTTGCCATTGCACTAAGACTTGTCTAACGGCTTTATTGCGAAGGTTCTTTACTTTAACGACTTTAGGTCTTTCGACATAGTTTAATCCCTCATTGTGACAACTGTGCTCTATAATCGATGTTAAATTTAAAACAATGTTTAATAAAACAATGTGTTTTGGTGTTATTATGTGTGTATTTGTGTTTGATGATTTTACGATTTGATTCGAGTTCGATTTCAAGCTTTAAATCGCTTTCTAGAAAGTTATACGCAAACTGGTGCGTAAACGCAGTCAGTTTAACGCGACAAACACTCCATAATAGTGACATAGGCTTAACATACCTTAAATAACCTTCACATAACTTAGAAATAAGTTTTGGATGGTTTGGTGTGTTTAAAACAAGTCTATTCGATCGCAGGGACTAATTGTGTGAAACTGCGAAAGTATGCCGATTTATTCAGTAACGAACGTTGTGGAACTTGATCATAAGTTAAACATACCCTAAATATCCTTTACATAGCTTAGAAATAGGCTTTTAGGGGTTCGGTATGCTAAAATAAAATTATTTGATCAATAGGGACTAAAAGCGTCAAAAAGTGCATAAGTTTGCATTTTCGCACATATCTTACGTTCTGAATATATCCGGTCACCCAAAAATTTATGTAATCATTAAAATTTTTTATTTTAGTGATTGGCATGATAAAATTCCATTCGTCGCGTAATTTGGATCGTTTTTGCGTTCGTTAAGACTTCCGTCGTAATTACCCGAATAACGCAATCATACGACCAAACGAACCAACATCCGAGATGTTTCTGAGCATATTTTAAGTTCCCTATACTTTGACTTCATTTTAGAGCTTTGAAATGGGGTTAACGGGGCTTAAACGTGTCAAATATGCATCAAAATGCAATTTTTTCAAGTGCAGACACCATTTTTGCAATTCTACCAAACTTGGCTAGGCGGGCCGCTGACGTGCTGTCGTAGGTACACGCAAATTTAATCCCAATAACAACTATAGATAGTGGTAAATGGGTATCGAATTCAGGGAGTATGTGGAAAGTGTGTTGTTTTTATAGCCTTGCGATTAAACTACAATTAACCTAATTTGTAGAAAATAAAGATCAATGATTTGGATTGTTGTTTTAGAAAACTAAATTAATAACTAATTGCAAATCAAAAGTTGGTTGTAAAACAGATTAGGAGAAGACAATGACCATCTTAGGATTCAGTTTCTTTAAACAATTGTGTGAAATTTCAACTAGAAAGAGTTACATAGACATAACTCGTGCATAAATAATTGAAGTGATAAAAGGGAACAAAGTACTCGGATTATATAAACGCGAGGTTGTTTCCCGATGATCAATTAATCAATAACCAACCCTAACCCTTCCCGTGATATCTCGATTGCCAACGGCACCAAGAACGTACGATTGAAATTAGAAATTGCACTATCAATTAACAAGCTACAAACAATTATGCATACACCATGATAAACAAGCAACACAAGTTATCATTCTAGAAATTCAGAAATAAACACACAAAAGTTCAAGATAAACCTTCACCTAAGATGATCACCGAAAGTTTTAGCCACACATAGCTTGGTGAATCATCATAACAATCAATTCAATGTTCATACGAATCAAAATCACAAACCGAATGATAGAAATTGTCTAGAACCAAGCCAAGATAGCCAAAATCACCCCCAATGTGTTCTCTAACCGACCCATCATGAGAATAACCCAAAAGACACCATAAAACTGTTTTTAATGAGCAGTTACAATTTTTCACGTCGCTTCCACCGTAACTTACGGTGATTACGGTGATCTTCAATTTGTTACAGTGCATTTAGTCTGAACTACGGTGGGAAATTTGCCAAAATCAGGTCCACCGTAAATTACGGTGGGACCGTAATTTATAGTGAGAAGCTGATTTTCATGCCTTGTTTCACTTTTTGTTCCACGTGCGACCCGTTCAACTTCAAACCTTCCAAAGCTGCATTTTTCTTCACTTTAAGCCGCCATACCGCACCTGAGACATAAGCAACAGTAGTTATCTAATTCGAGATAATTACACACTTAAATGAGAGATAAACTTGTCTTTTAACATCATAAAGGGTTGTCCAATGGACCACCCGTCACATCCCCACACTTAATCGTTGCTTGTCCCAAGCAACTCATCAAATCAATTTCTCAACAAGTGATCAATGTAAGCCAAGCAAAAACAAGCAATCCTTTTACTAACCCCTTTTTAACACCCAAAACAACACACCCCTCTCTAAATCTCTCCTCTCGGCTACAAGTGAATATTAGCAAAGATAAGCTAGACACACAATAGGCAAACGGGTGGTTGCACAATCATAGGCTTGTACCTAAATCGATCCTTCTCCTACAAGTGTCAAACATGAATGCAAATCAAAGGGACTTTCAAGGTTGTAACATGGCTAGGTGTATGGGTAGGAAATGGAATATATATGAAGTAACGAAAACTTAACCCGGTCTTTTTATTACACAAAGAAACTTCTTTTTCCATTTTTCATTGCTTTTTCTCTTTTTTTTTCTCGTTTCTAATTTTTCTGATTTTTTTTTCAAACATAATACTTTCAACATAACATCAAATAACATTACATACTACTAAACAATCACTAATCACTATAAAACCGGGTCAAGTTGGGTAAATTTTTAGGTAAGTAGCTAGGGGTAACAAATGATAGGCTTTTAGGCACAAAATTGGGCAACTAAATGTCCAAACCCCCGCCCCTCTCACTACCATGCTCATATATATAACTTATGAGGTCCAACCCCCCAAATCCCACACTCGCTCACACCAACGACGAGGCTACCTAAATTCCCTTATCCTTTTCGCATTCATGTCTAACTAAGGACTCAAATCGCATTCAAGCACAAGTTCTAATGCACCCCCACCCGTAGCCACTCTCATCAAAGACAATCATTATTTATGTACAAGTGTGGCTACAACTCTTTCTAAGAATGAAAAGGTATCAAAGGTTGCCGGTGCACCAAATTGGGTTTAATCTAGGGTGTTCAAATTCTCACAATGTTTTGCTTGACTCAAAATTTTCAAAATCTTCAAAAAAAAATTACTCCCATCCCCACACTTGGGATACATTGACCCCAATGTATGGTTTTAGGAGGCTTTGATCACTAAAATTCATTCAACATCAACAAAAAGCTTCTTCACTCAAACCACAAATTTCTTTTTGTACTTTTCATGTGATAATTTTTTTATGTTTTTCTTCTTTTAAAACATGACACCGCCAACTTTCACCAACCAAAACACAACATATCAAAACACCACCCAACCGCCCAACCGCCCAACCATAAACAAACAAACAAACAAATATGCACAAAAATATACAAAGGGGGAACACAACCTGACTAATAATAGCACGGTCCCGGAGGTCCAAACATGGAAGACATCATGTCATTCCATTCACCGAACGCAAATGAGCCGCTACTACTTCCTCCTTGTTGTTGTTGAGCTCCCTCTTGTTGCCGTGGGTCAATCCATTGTGAATGGTGAAGCGGCGGGGTCGGATACGAAATACTACCATCATAAGGTGGTAGTGACGCATAATCCACATGTTGTGGATCCACAACCACCGGCCGCCCGGCATGCCAATCCGCGTGCAATCTCCTTTCTTGATCATCATGATATCGATTGTTCATTTCAACTTCACGGGAATACGCATGTGTGCGATTCCATGCTTCTTGACGATCAAGAGTTTGTTTCAAGGACCGCTCTATACTTGCACTATTCCTCGTATTTTGATCAAATAACGTCCTTTCCGAACCCGACCACGTATCAAACACGGATGTCGGAGGACGTTGATTCTCAATCACTTCTTGCATTGTGCCTTCGTAAGCCCAACCCGGCACATAAGATTGCTTCGTATAATCATAGAACATGCCACCATAACCTCTACCATAACCCCCTTGACCAACATTTTCACCACCATGCGGCTCGTCCGCATAGTCCTCATCTCCACTTGGAACTACTTCTTCCTCACTTTCTGGCTCGTCAGGCTCACCCGGTAACAAATCTCGTGCACCCAACTTTAGTGCTCTCCACCTTTGCCCTTCCGACTTTAGCTTATGATAACGCTCCGATTGTGTATATGACCAACCACTCCCCAACTTATCTAATGTAAAAGGCAGATGCCTTTTTGCTGCCCCTCTATCTTCAGATGTTATTGCCTTATGTTGTTTCATCAACCCCGTGATTATTCGACAATACGGGACGATATCTCTTCCATACTTATTCCGGCATATCCATAAGTGGTTCATGATCAGATAGCGTATCGGAAAACGCGGAGACCCATGCATTAGCGAATAAAGGACGGGCACCTCCGGGAACCTCACCTGTTCCTTGTCCCCCCTTCTTGGAATAACATTGAGAACACATATTGCTAGCAACAATTTAGCTTCTATTTTTAAGTTCTTCCGGTATAGAATACCACTGTATTTACCGGGTAAAAATAGTGCTGCCAACATATCATTCCATCGAGTATGTTTCTCCGGTTTAACCAGGAGGTCATCAAGAGTCGGTATCATGTAATCACGGGCTGGAAGACTATCGTATTTCCCAAGCTTCTTCAACGTGTCGAAGGACATTTCCACCGGAATCCCATGCACTATACCCGTTAGCTTCATGTGTGATGGCTTGTCATACGTGTTGCATGTAAGAGTGGCCATCCATTCTTGTATTTCGGATATGAACAAGTTGCTCTTATCTTTGTCAAAACAACTAAGTGCCGACTCCCAACCTAGAGCGCGAAATTTATCAAACACACCGAACTGGCCAAATTGAACCTCATTAACTTCTCTTTCACAAATGAATGCAGCAGCCTTGTTCTTCAACTTATTCATGCTGTCATGGTAGAGTGTCGGTTGCCACTCCTCTGGTTGATCATCTAATGGACCCGAATTCCATTTTGGTTTCTCCGAAATATCCAACTCCATTTCTTCCTCACTTTCACTTTCGCTTTCATCCACTCGACCCATGTATTGTCTCTTTCTTGGTTGTTGTTCCGGCTGTTTACCCTTTCCCTTCGAAGACGAAGATGAACTAGCTCCAGTCTTTTCTTTTGTTCGTGCCATTTCCTACACGCATTCAAGCAAACAACACAACCAACGAAACAAAATTAAACCCTTTTCTCCAACATATCCCCACACTTGCTTGTTACTATGGTTGTAGATGTTAGTGAACTACAAGTTTATAATTTTTTTCCTAAAATTTGGGCATGGTGTCTCTACAATGTAGAGATTTCCCAAAAGTTCACTACTTTAATTACAAATCCCACATCTACAACCATAACCAATTTCATGACCATATCTAAGAACAAGCAAGTGGGTATGAGCAAATAACCTAAATAACCTTCATTCTCACAATGTATCATCAAAACATAATAAATAAACTTCCATACCTTGTTTGAAGATGTAAGAAACACAAATGAGGAAAAAACTTCAAAAAGCCCCAAAATTTCAAAACTAGGGTTTGAAGTTCGGACCCAAAAACTGCGTTTTCTTGTAAATCTCTTGGCAATATCGGAAACTACGTGAAAAATTAGTCAAGATAGACTCCGATTTCACTTAGTTTGGACAAGAATTGAGAAGGTTATAGAGGATTGAAGGTTGAAGAAGAAGATGGATTTTGTTGTTCTTGCTTGAAAGTGATAGGTGATATTGTTTGAAGAAGAAAAGTGAAAGAAACGTGTGGCTGGGGAGCATGTCTCGAAAACTGATGTTTATTATTATTATTATTATTTTATATACAATGCGGAACCCGGACAAACTCGTTGACTCGCCAGGTCCACCGTAAATTACGGTGGGACCGTAACTTACGGTGGAAGCTGGCAACCTGTTTCTACCGTAATTCAGGAAGTTCCTGACGTAAAGCCCAAAATTTTTATCACCCACCGTAACTTACAGTATGACCGTAAGTTAGGGTACAACCTGAACATAATATTCTACCGTAAATCAGGAGCTTATCACCGTAAAGAACAAATGCTTTTGCTCCTCACCGTAAATTACGGCCTAACCGTAACTTACGGTTATATCTGGGAGTTTCTGGTTTTCTCCAATTGTGATTTTTAAGGTTCTTTTTTTATATTTTTTTTAGTTTTTTCGACTTTTTTATGTTTTTTTTTTATTTTTCAAAAACGTGTAAAAATCACCCTACCCCCTCGAAAGTTCCGTGTTGTCCTCAACACAATGTTAGAGTAATTTGTGACCCGAATATCCCCACACTTGTTTCAAACATGGATTTCAAAGAAATACGATAATCATGCAAACTATACAAAACAAAATAAAATAAAATGCTACTATTTACACTACCAAACCTGGGCCTCTCATGGTTGCTCATCGTCGACCGGGCGTAAGATGTAGCCCGCTTTGTCAAGCTCCAAGTTATTGATGTCGTTCCCTTCCAAGTATGGCTTCAACCGGTGACCGTTCACCGTTTGTTGTTTTAGCGTGTGCTCATCTTGGATATGTACATCTCCAAACCTCCCAACTCTCCGAACGACATACGGGCCCATCCATTTGCTTTTAAGCTTGCCCGCGAACATCTTGAGTCTTGAGTTATACAACCAAACTTTTTGACCCACTTCGAACGTTTTCTTTCTCAATTTCGCATCATGCACCTTCTTGAGTTTATCTTTATACGCCGATGCACATTCATATGCCTCATCTCGGATTTCTTCTATCTCGCTTAATTGTAGCTTTCTCAACTTTCCCGCCTCGTCATAATCTGCGTTTACCGTCTTAATTGCCCGATGCGCTAACTCCATTGGCAAATGACAACCCTTTCCATACACCATCCGGTAAGGCGTTGTGCCAATAGGAGTCTTGTAGGCCGTTCGGTATGCCCACAATGCATCGTCTAACTTACTCGACCAATCCTTCCTATCCGTTCTAACCGTCTTCATAAGAATTTCTTTGATTTGACGGTTGGACACTTCGACTTGTCCACTCGTTTGCGGATGGTAAGGTGTGGCAACTAGGTGATTCACGCTATACCTCTTCAAGAATTTCCCGAAGTTGAAGTTCTTTAAATGCGAACCACCATCACTTATGATAACCCGCGGGATGCCAAAACGAGAGAAAATGTTGGATTGAACAAATTTACAAACAACCGAATGGTCGTTTGTTCATGTTGCAATGGCTTCAATCCACTTCGAGACATAATCCACCGCTACCAAAATGTATAGAAAGCCATTCGAATTCGGGAAAGGACCCATAAAGTCTATACCCCATACATCAAATATCTCTACAACCAAGATTGGTTGTAAAGGCATCTCATCCCTCTTCGATATGCTTCCCATCTTTTGACAATTTATGCAATTTCTAGCGAATTCACAAGCATCCTTGAAAACTGTGGGCCAATAGAACCCACATGAGAGCACCCGGTAGCCTGTTTTGTGCCCACTAAAATGACCTCCACATGCGGACGAATGAGCATGGGTCAAAATTTACAACACTTCTGTCTCGGGCACACACCTTCGTATAACTTGATTCGGTCCAATCTTGAAAAGATCCGGTTCATCCCAAATGTATTGCTTCACTTGAACCATAAATTGTTGTCGGCGGTTCTTGGTCCAATGACTTGGGATGGCACCCGTGGCTAAGTAGTTGACATAGTGAGCATACCACGGTGCAACAAAAGTGGAAACGGCTAGTAGTTGCTCGTCGGGAAAACTCTCATTGATTTCACTAACATCATCGATCCCTTCCACCGGAATCCGAGACAAGTGATCCGCCACGACGTTCTCACTTCCCTTTTTGTCTCGGATTTCTAAATCAAACTCTTGTAACAATAATACCCACCGAATTAAATGAGGTTTTGCGTCCTTCTTCTGCATCAAGTATCGGACCACACTATGATCCGAATAAACCACCACTTTGCTCCCCCAAATATAAGCACGAAACTTATCCAAAGCATACACCACCACTAATAACTCCTTTTCGGTTGTGGTGTAATTGAGTTGCGCTTCGGATAAAGTTTTGCTTGCCTAGTAAATCACCACCGGCTTTCTATCAACCCGTTGACCCAAAACTGCACCAATAGTGGTGTCGCTTGCATCACACATTATCTCGAACGGCTTTGACCAATCCGGTGGTTGCAAGATAGGAGCTTTGACCAAGTGTTCCTTCAAAACAGTAAAAGCTTGCATACACTCGTTAGTAAAATCAAATGGGACATCTTTTAATAATAAGTTACATAAAGGTTTGGTGATAACACTAAAACCTTTTATGAACCATCTATAAAAACCCGCATGTCCCAAGAATGACCTTACACCCTTAACATTTTTCGGAGGTGGCAAAGATGCTATTACCTGTATTTTTGCATTATCCACCTCCATCCCCCTTTCAGAAATTACATGACCCAACACAATGCCCTCTTGCACCATGAAGTGACTTTTCTCCCAACTTAGCACTAGATTCTTCTCAACACACCTTTTTAAAACCTTTTGTAATTCGTTGAGACAAGCATCAAAACTAGTGCCAAAAATGGAGAAGTCATCCATAAATACTTCGAGCGACTCTCCAACCATGTCCGAGAAGATACTCATCATACATCGTTGGAAAGTTGCCAGAGCATTGCACAAGCCAAATGGCATTCGCCGAAAGGCGAATGTGCCATATGGACAAGTGAAGGTGGTCCTGTGTTGGTCATCCGGATGTATTGCTATTTGATTGTAACCCGAATACCCGTCCAAAAAGAAGTAATATTTTTGACCCGATAATTTTTCAATAATTTGGTCAATGAAAGGTAACGGGAAATGGTCCTTAGAAGTGGCGGCATTCAATTTTTGGTAGTCAATACATACACGCCACCCGGTAACCGGTCGGGTGGCAATTTGTTCACCACTTTCATCCTTGACTACTTGAATGCCGGCCTTCTTAGGCACAACTTGGGTGGGACTCACCCAAGCACTATCCGAAATCGGATAGATGATTCCCGCATCCAACCATTTAATTACCTCCTTTTTAACTACCTCCCTTAGGTTCGGATTCAACCTCCTTTGAGCTTCTCGTGTCGGTTTTGCATCTTCGGTTGTAATGATTTTGTGCATGACAATTGATGGACTAATTCCTTTGAGATCGGCAATTGTCCATCCGATAGCTCCCTTGTTCTCCTTCAAGACTTCCAACAGTGCTCGCTCTTGTGCCAACTCCAAATTAGAGGCAATAATGACCGGTAAAGTGTCATTATCCCCTAAAAACACATACTTCAAATGGCTCGGCAAGTCTTTAAGTTCCAACTTTGGCGGTTCCTCAAATGATGGTTTAGTACCCGAATCTATTTCGGCCGGTAAGCCTTCGAACTGGTGGGTCCATGGCGGCCGACCTTCTTTCAACGCCATTGCATCCTGTTTTTCCTCTTCAACCCGGAGTGCATAAGCATGTACCTGTTCAGAAAAATCACACAGGCAAACATCCAAACCATCCTCTTCATACTCATGCGGGTTACATCCGTCAACTATATCTGCCATGAAACACTCATCAACACCATTAGCATTAGAATTGTTAGTAAAAACATTCAAACGCATTTTTCGATTCCCAAAAGTCATATCGACTGTACCAAATCTACAATCGATGAATGCATGTGCGGTGCTTAAAAATGGCCGACCCAAAATTACGTTTTGTTGTTGCTTGGGGTCCGCCGATGAGTAGTCCAAGACTAAAAAGTCAACCGGGTAATAAAATTCATCAATTTTTACAATTACATTTTGAACCATACCCAGAGGTAACTTATGAGACAAATCGGCTAAAACAACCGTTGTCTCCACCCTTGCTAATGGACCAAAATCATATTGGTCATATAAGCCCCCCGGTAAAATGCTAACTCCGACTCCAAGATCTAGTAATGCCTTAGCCATTTGAAAATTACCAACTTGTATATTAATCAATGGCGTGCCCGGATCTTGGAGCTTAGGAGGAAGCTCCCCATTTAAAACTGCACTCACTTGCCCGGTTAAATCGACCCGCTTAGGAATTTTCTTCTTGTTTTGCCTTTTTTATGTACATAACTCTTTTAAGAATTTTGCATAGGCGGGTACTTGTTTTATTGCATCAAGGAGTGGAAGGTTAATTTTAACTTGTTTAAACATGTCCCACAATTCTTCTTTTTGGGGACCTCTTGATGCAATAAAGTTTTTTCTACCCGGGTCAAGTAAGGCCGATGGAAACGGGACTTGATTTGGTTCACCCTCAACTTTTTCATTCTTTTCGTTTTCACCCAACCCCGGTTTGTTAACATTTGTTTCTTTAGGTTTAACCGGTGAAACTTCATCATCACTATCATTACCCGTGATGTCCTCAACTACCCCCTCAACCAATTCGGGTGACAAATTGGCTTTAAACTCTTTTCCACTTCTCAAAACACTAACATGATGAACATTAACATTACCTCGTGATGTACCATGCGAAGGATTTATCTTAGTGTCGCTAGGAAGTTGACCCATGCTTTTCTTCAATTCAACCACGTCGGTTGCTAATTGACCCATTTGGGTTGTTAGTGATTGGATGCTTTTATCACGAACCTCATCCTTTTGCATTCGAACTTCATCAAGTTGGTTCCGTTTTTGCATCTCCGTTTGCATACTTTTTAGCATCACCATCATCTCATTTCCACCCGAAGACCCCCCTTGCTCTTGACCCGGTTGATATTGCTTTTGATATCCTTGGTTGTTCCCACCTCGATATCCACTTTGGTTGTTATAAGGTTGGCGTGAACCAAAGTTACCTTGACTACCTTGAAAGTTCGGGTTAGCTTGATTTGAGGGGTTCCCATAGCGAAAATTTGGGTGATTCCTCAACCCGGGGTGGTAAGTATTAGAGTTCATGTTGTTGTAGCTTCTACCACCCCCTCCTTGACCTTGACCTTGAACCACATAAACTTCTTCATATTGCACTTCCATCATTCCTTGGCAATTTTCAGCCGCATAACCTATTTCATTACACAATGCACAAACATCATAAATTTGGTTAGCAGTTTGAACATTACCATCATCTATTGCGTGCACTTGAGGTCGGGCAATGGCCGGTCGCGCTCTCCTCGATGCTTGAGCCTTTCTCTTTGATGTACTTGCCATATTCTCCAAGAACTCCCAATCGTCATTCGCATAGTTTGTGCCAAAAGTCCCACCGGTAATGGACATTAAATCTCGAGCATCCTCGGCACTCAACCCCTCGTGGAAGGCATTCATCAACTCCCAAAGTTCAATCCCATGGTGAGGGAAATTTTTAATCATCATATTGAAACGTTCAAATGCCTCATGGAACATCTCACCATGTTGTTGTTGGAAGCTCCTCAATCCTTTTCTAGCATCGTTGGTCTTTTGGGCGGTGTAAAATTCATCTAAGAAAATTTGTTGCATCTCCGCCCAAGTATATATAGATGCTGAAGGCAAAGTGTAGAACCACTTCTTTGCCTTATCCTACAAAGAAAATTGAAATAATACCAACTTGATATCATCGGCCGAAAATCCTTGACTCCCAAGAGTATTGCAAATTGAGTCATAGGCCTCTAAGTGGAAATACGGCTCCTCCGTTGCTAACCCTTTGTATTTCGGCAAACTTTGCAAAGAATTTGTTCTTACTTCAAAGGTTCTTCCTTGGTTGTTGTGAGGGATAACCACCGGTGAAGGGTTTTGAGTAATTATCGGCCTGAAATGTGCTTCTATTCCCCGTGCTTGCTCCCTAAGATGCCTTCTTGGAACACCCAATCGACCCCTTGGACGAATAGGACCCATAGGTCTTGGTATATGCCCTTGTGGTACGAACGGTGGTTGAAATTGTTGTTGTGGCATCGGTGGTTGTTGAATTGGCCTTTGAAATTGTTGTTGTACATTTTGTGGCCGAACTTGTTGCAATGGAATAGTGCGTTGCATTGGTGGCCCTTATGGCCTTGGCCTAATGTGTTGTGGTATGAGTTGTTGTTGCAGTATTCCACCAACACTTGCCGTCCCTTGAGATTGACTTTGCACATAACCGAACTCTCCTTGATCACCATAACCTTCATAAGCGTACCCATCTTCATCATAGCCCTCAAAATATTCGTATCCTTCCTCATATCCATCTCCCCCTATACCCGAAGTTTGCCCAATTGGAAGGGTTGAATATTGAAATCCCGCTTGGTTCGATGGTCTAAATGTTGAAGTAGCACGGACAATGGTTGTATTTGGTGGTATTGAATAATGGGAAGATGATTGACCGGAAACTAGGAAGAAATGAGTGGGTGGTGGAATCGTAGTAGATGGGCTAAAGGAATGATTAGGTTCATTTTGAGTAGTAATCGGTTGTGTGGTGTTAGATGGTGTAGTGTCATGAGGTGGAGTAGGAATTGTAGTGGAATTTGGTATGGTTGTGTTTGGTGATGATTGTGTGGAAGTAGGTATAAAAGATGAGGTCGTTTGACCCGTTGTGGGTGTTACTTGTGTTTCGTCCATGATGTTTCTTGGTGTAATGGGTGAAGTGGGTGAACCAATGATTCTGTTTTCACGTAGTAAAAGTCGGTTTTGCCTTAGCGTTCTTTCGATTTCCGGATCAAATGACAATGGTGAAGCTTTGTGAGAGCCTCTAGTATGCATGCACCTGTAGAACCTGCACACTAAACACACCAGTGTAAACCCGAAAATAACAAAGCAAAACTAACAAAAATGACACACGTTGCGCACTACTCCCCGGCAACGGCGCCAAAATTTGACGTGCTGTCGTAGGTACACGCAAATTTAATCCCAATAACAACTATAGACAGTGGTAAATGGGTATCGAACTCAGGGAGTATGTAGAAAGTGTGTTGTTTTTATAGCCTTGCGATTAAACTACAATTAACCTAATTTGCAGAAAATAAAGATCAATGATTTGGATTGTTGTTTTAGAAAACTAAATTAATAACTAATTGCAAATCAAAAGTTGGTTGTAAAACAAATTAGGAGAAGACAATGACCATCTTAGGATTCAGTTTCTTTAAACAATTGTGTGAAATTTCAACTAGAAAGAGTTACATAGACATAACTCGTGCATAAATAATTGAAGTGATAAAAGGGAACAAAGTACTCGGATTATATAAACGCGAGGTTGTTTCCCGATGATCAATTAATCAATAACCAACCCTAACCCTTCCCGTGATATCTCGATTGCCAACGGCACCAAGAACGTACGATTGAAATTAGAAATTGCACTATCAATTAACAAGCTACAAACAATTATGCATACACCATGATAAACAAGCAACACAAGTTATCATTCTAGAAATTCAGAAATAAACACACAAAATTTCAAGAGAAACCTTCACCTAAGATGATCACCGAAAGTTTTAGCCACACATAGCTTGGTGAATCATCATAACAATCAATTCAATGTTCATATGAATCAAAATCACAAACCGAATGATAGAAATTGTCTAGAACCAAGCCAAGATAGCCAAAATCGCCCCCAATGTGTTCTCTAACCGACCCATCATGAGAATAACCCAAAAGACACCATAAAACTGTTTTTAATGAGCAGTTACAATTTTTCACGTCACTTCCACCGTAACTTACGGTATCACCGTAAGTTACGGTGATCTTCAATTTGTTACGGTGCATTTAGTCTGAGCTACGGTGGGAAATTTGCCAAAATCAGGTCCACCGTAAATTACGGTGGGACCGTAATTTACGGTGAGAAGCTGATTTTCATGCCTTGTTTCACTTTTTGTTCCACGTGCGACCCGTTCAACTTCAAACCTTCCAAAGCTGCATTTTTCTTCACTTTAAGCCGCCAAACCGCACCTGAGACATAAGCAACAGTAGTTATCTAATTCGAGATAATTACACACTTAAATGAGAGATAAACTTGTCTTTTAACATCATAAAGGGTTGTCCAATGGACCACCCATCAGCCGCGTAAGATGAGGATGTATCTTACACGGGGCGCGACAGCCTACAAGGTCAGAAACATTGAATCTGGACTTGGGGCTTGTTTTTGATGGTTTTAACAGCTGATTTGGGATACCATCTGCTGAATTTTGATGGTTTATCAAGTCCCCTTGTATTTGAAAACCATTAGCCCACATGTATGGCCAAGATTGTTCCCTCTTTAGCAAGGAATGATCCTAACGGTTTACCAAAAACTATATATAGCCATGCCTTCACTCCATTTTTTTGCACCCTTGATCATTTTAATGCTCTAAGTTGAAGCCTTTGCTTCATGCCTAAGTGTTATAGATCAAGTTCTCCCTAGCTTGGACCCTTTGTAAGCTTCTTTCTTGCTTTTATTGCTTTTCGAGCATGAAAGTCAAACAGGGTTTGACTTTCTACTTTGACCAGTCTTTGGTCAACACAAAGTTCGTTTGAACTTTGCAACGTGAGCGTAATCACAATGGTTATAATCCCTTGTGACTATACTTACTGATTACCACGTTGACTAGGCGTACTGACGAGTCATTGTTTCGGTCAAAATGTGTATTTATGCGTATTTTGTAACCAAACTACTCTTGGGTATCAAAACACTTTGTTTTGATATCAAAACCTGTTTTCTAACTTAATTAAACTTGTTTTAACATGTTTAGCTCGTCACTTTTAGTTTAGTGCTTGTGTAGAGTTGTAAGTCAAGCGGTCTAAACCACCGCTTAGACTTTCGAACTCGTTCCTTTTGGTCGATCATTATGATCCGACCAAGCATGTTTAGTGACCATAGTTGCATAGGGAATAACCTTCCGAGGTTATACCTTATGGTCACTTAGTTTAAGTAGTTGTATGATAGGTAGTTTATATGCCTTAGGTAAATGACCAAAATGCCCTTTTCATGCATAATTGGTATTTAAGCATATGTAACTTAAACTTTTGTCACATAACTGATTATGCAACATATTTAAACATGTTAGGGCATATAATACTTGTCATAGGACTAGTTAGACGTCTCAAACGCGCGTTTGCGTGAACGACGCGTTAAAGTAGCGTAAGCTACCTTAATGGGTTGAAACGGGTCGAAAGCACTTAGATTAGGTTCCGATCTAGAATGTAGGCTTTGTTAAACCATATCACATGAGTTCCAATACTCATTTGGTTTACAAGACCTCATTCTATCCGATCTTCCGATTTAGGTGTCGATTATTTGACTAGTGATTCGATTACTAAGTGTTACTTGAATTTCCTTGGTTTGCCTAAGCTTGTTGAGTTCTTTAGACTGAGGATACTTTGCACTTCGATGTGAGTACATAGTTCCTCTATTTTACTTTTTTCGATTGTTTTGGGGTGATTCATATGTGTAAAATGATTTCGAGGTTTAAACGATGGTTTCATAAATGATTAAATGGTTTATATTAAACTAATAACGATTTCGATAATGTGAATAAACTTGTTGGACGTAGTTACATAACGAATAACATTCATTAATTTTGGCCGACCGACCAGTATTAGGTTATGGTACCATAGGATCTAACAAATCCCGTTATCAGACTGCACCCATGGTTTTGTGTGGGGGTTATGTGGGTAACGACCGAATCTGTGATTGTTAACTTTCCCTTTGGTGGTTTGTTAATACGAGTTTAACGATGGACGAGTTAGGAAGGTTTGGATGTTATTAGCGAGATGACCAAAAGTAGTTTCACAATTAAAACGAAAACAATTTTGGGACGAGTTAAACGATTTGAACGAGTTAAACGATTTGAATAAACGATTGGTTTTGGGTTGTGATTAGGTAGTGAAACGGGTGTAACATGATATAAGCATGGTAGATATGCCGCTGGTACTTCTTATATATAAGTGCTTTTATAATATTACATTCCGTGTCATTATTTAGTTCACATGGGCAAACAATTTTGAAACGATGTCACATAATGATGTTTTCTAAATGATATAAACCATACGAGTTTTGCAATGAGAATAATTTACGATTTGGTTTTCTTAAACAACTGTTTTGGGTTAAGAATCAAGGCTGCGAGATTTTGCAAACTATAATTAACTTGATTTGAGTTGGTTAATCATGTTGCAATACTATATACTTTTAAAACAAGGTTTTCGAGGTGTTGCAATATGTAAACGAGCCACGAATCCGATACTCTCATAAAACCTATTTGCTCGCCAGCATTTCTTTGCTGACTTTGTTTTCACATATGTTTCAGGTGGTGTTGCATGATGTTGATTGCTAAGATGCATGATTCACATAGGTTCTGGACGAGGCCTTAGTGACCTAATAATGATGATAGACGATATGTAGCTTGTTTGTTTGGTTTTAAGCTAATGTAAATTAATAAATGAATCAATAAAACGAAACTTTTGTATCCATGGTTGTTAAACAATAATTCTGTTGCAACACTCCTCGACGTTTCCACCGCGGTTTCGTTGTTTTAACGTGGTCGGGGTGTGACAGAAGAGTTGGTATCAGAGCCAATGGTTATAGGGAATTAGGTTATTAGTAATGCTTTAACCTAGACTATAACTTTCTAGGACCCTAACGCGAGTTCACTTGCGTTTAGATTTTAAAACAATACCATCACCTATCCTTAGGTGATAACCACAATGAGAACACAATAACAAATCTGCTTCGAAAATTAATCATCTATTCTTCGATGATTGGTTATAAGGTTTTGAACCCTTTGAGTTTTCAAAATCTCGTCAAAGTTTGGGTCTAAATAATGTGAACACGTGCAAACTGGAAGGGTAAATGCCTGTTCCTTGAGTTTTCTGTCTAAGGCTAGAGTGTTCGTACAAATCCGCAGTATCGGACCAGTCACTCTTACCTGGGAACTCTTGGGGTGAGTTTTCACTTATAGGCGAGCATGTCTTCAGTGATACATTATATTGACCCATTTACTTTGATTAGTCACTGCGTGTCGTTTGTTTGTTCGAGGTAACAAACGAATAATCGCATTCCTTGTGTTTTGTCGATGTTTTCAATACCTCTTTTGTTTTTCCCAATTGTTGACCTCACTCGTTTCTCATGTTTCCTTGTTCTTTTTAGACAATGCCTCCTCGACGTGATGCACAACCTCTAACCAACGAAGAAGTCGCAGCCCTTGTCGCTCAGCAAATGGCTGCAGTGCTTCTGAACATAGTAACCCAGATCCATCAATTATACAACAACAATAACAACAATAATGCTCAATGTAGTTTCAAGAATTTCAATTCGGCAAAACCGTTGAAGTTTTCTGGGTCTCAAGGAGCAACCTCGCTCCTGCAATGGTTCGAAAGTTTGGAGAGCACATTCAGACATGTGCAATGTTCGAATGAGCGTAAGATTGAATTTGCATCCTGTGTGTTCGAGAAGCGAGCTCTTACATGGTGGAACGGTATGATGCGTGATAGGGGTGCCAATGTGGCGTTGGTACAAACATGGGAAGAGCTTCGAGCTATCATGATGAGAGAGTTCTGTCCCCGTCATGAAATTCAAGCTTTGGATTGCGAATTCAATGATTTGAAACAAGATGGGGGAGAACACCGTGCGTATACGGATCGTTATGAGGAGCTCAGTTTGTTGTGTCCTACGATGGTTACCCCATTGGAGAAAGCAATAGAGAGGTATATCAATGGTTTACCCGATTCTGTGCAAGACATTATGACTAGAAGTAATCCTACTAATGTCCGTCAAGCGATTGAATTGGCTGCAACCCTGACTGAGTCTCAAGTTAGGAAGGGTAAGCCGACCCGTAAGGGTGACAAAAAGAAGTCAGTCGATTCTGCACAAGAAAAGGGTAAGGGAAAAAAGAAGGGTGAGTCTTCTAAGAAGTCGAGGAAGTGCAAGGCTTCCCAGAACTTTGCAGTCACTGCATAGAATACTCAGAACCCACCAGCCCTACCTCCTGCGAAGAAGCAATATGCTGGTACCGCACCTCACTGTGCTCGATGCAACGGTCATCATGTTGCTCAACAGGCTTGCAAACAGTGTAGTACGTGTGGTAAACTTGTGCATCTGGCCAACATTTATCGTTTGGTTCAGAATCAAGCTGCTCAGGTTCCAGCACAAGCTCAGGGGAATGCTACGAGATTCCCACCGGGTTGGTGAACGTAAATGCAAATGCAAATGCAAACGTGAGTGTGAATCCCGCTCGTGGACGAGAATACAATCTGAATGCCAACGAGGCTCGAGTTGACAACGAGGTTGTTAACGGTACGTTCCTTGTTAACAATCATCTTGCATCTGTTCTTTTCGATTCTAGTGCCAATAGGAGTTTTGTTTCGTTATCTTTTGAGCCTTTACTTGCGATACCTAGAACTAAACTGAGGAAACCCTTATATGTTGAAGTTACGACTGGTAAACCTCTTGTACTCGATTATGTTATTCGTGGTTGTCAATTGAAACTCGATAACCATCTTTTTCCTATTGACCTCAAGCCGATGCAACTTGGGAGTTTCGATATTATCGTGGGGATGGATTGGTTAACCAAACATTATGCTGAGGTGGTTTGTTTCGATAAGATCATTCGTATTCCTCTTTCGTCTGGTGATGTCCTAGAGGTTCATGGCGAGAAACCATCTGTTGGTTTGAAACTCATGTCGTGTACGAAAGCCCGAAGTTATTTACGAAAGGGATATGTTGCTTTTCTAGCACATGTCACCGAGGAGAAAGGCAAGAGCAAGAGTATTCAGGATATTCTGATTGTTCGGGATTATCCAGAGGTGTTTCCTGATGAACTGCCTGGTTTGCCTCCAGTTCGTCAAGTCGAGTTTCATATTGATCTTCTACCTAATGCTAACCCGATTACGAAAGCACCTTATCGTCTTGCACCGTCCGAGATGCAAGAGTTATCGAAACAGCTTCAAGAGTTATCTGATAAAGGATTCATCCGACCGAGCTTTTCACCTTGGGGAGCTCTTGTCCTCTTTGTGAAAAAGAAAGATGGATCTTTATGAATGTGTATCAATTATCGTGAGCTTAACAAGCTTACCATCAAGAATCGATATCCCCTACCACGAATCGACGATCTCTATGATCAGCTGCAAGGTGCTACCTGTTTTTCCAAGATCGATCTGCATTCAGGGTATCATCAACTTCGTGTATTCGAAGAAGATATTCCCAAAACTGCTTTCCGCACAAGATATGGAAACTATGAGTTCACAGTCATGCCTTTTGGTTTGACGAATGCCCCAACTATCTTCATGGACTTAATGAATAGGGTCTGTAAACCTTATATAGACAAGTTCATCATTGTGTTCATCAACGATATTCTCATTTATTCGATGTCTCATGCCGATCACGAGCAACACCTTCGTTTGACACTGGAACTCCTGAAGAAGGAACAACTTTTTTCTAAATTCTCCAAGAGTGAATTCTGGCTTAAAGAAGTTCAGTTTTTGGGTCTTATAGTCAACGAGCAGGGTATTCATGTGGATCCATCCAAAATTGTTGCAATTAAGGATTGGAATACACCGACGACACCCACAGAAGTTCGTTTTTTTCTTGGTCTTGCTGTTTATTATCGTCGATTTATTTCGAACTTCTCAAAGATCGCGGTTCCACTCACTGCTTTGACTCAGAAGAATAATCCTTTTGAGTGGGGACCCAAAAAAGAAGAAGCATTCCAAACGCTGAAACGAAAAATATGTGATGCTCCAGTTCTATCTTTGCCCGATGGAAACGATGATTTCGTTGTCTATTGTGACACGTCGAATCTAGGACATGGTTGCGTTCTTATACAACGAGGTAAAGTCATAGCCTATGCGTCAAGTCAGCTGAATGTTCACGAAAAGAACTACACAACTCATGATCTTGAGTTAGGAGCTGTAGTTTTCGCACTCAAAATCTAGAGACACTATTTTTATGGCACGAAGTGTGTGGTTTTCACAGACCACAAAAGTCTCCAACACATTCTTAATCAGAAGGAGCTGAACATGAGGCAACGATGATGGGTTGAGCGACTACGATTGGAGATTCGCTACCATCCTGGTAAGGTGAATGTCGTAGCCGATGCGCTTAGTCGAAAGGAGCAAGTCAAGCTTCATTCTGTTCGAACTCTATCTGATATTCAATCTCGTGTCCTTCAAGCTCAACGATCTTGTGTAACCAATGGCTTATTGAAATATGAGCTACCGCTTCAACTTGAGCTTAAACTCGAAGCGAAGGACAATGGTTTACTCTATTTCAAGGATCGTTTGTGGATTCCGAAACAAGACGATCTTCGCACCCTAGTGATGGACGAATCTCATAAGTCTCGATATTCTATCCATCCTGGTGCTGATAAAATGTACAAGGATCTTCGTACTCAGTACTGGTGGCCTGGTATGAAGAAGGATATTTCCTTGTATGTATCGAAATGCCTAACTTGTCTCAAAGTCAAGGCTGAACATCAACGACCATCTGGTTTGCTTGTACAACCAGAGATACCGGTTTGGAAGTGGGAGAATATTGCGATGGATCTCATCACTAAATTACCGCGTACATCTAAAGGTCTCGATACTATTTGGGTTGTCATCAATCGATTAACGAAGTCAGCTCATTTTATTCCGATTCGCGAGGATCTATCTGCTGATAAACTTGCAAAGATTTATGTTGATGAGATTGTATCTCGACATGGTGTTCCTTTGGACATCATATCTGATCATGATGCTCGATTTTCATCTCATTTTTGGAAGACCATGCAATCTGCTATGGGAACCCAACTAAATCTAAGCACTCCTTATCATCCCCAAACAGATGGACAATCTGAGAGGACGATTCAAACTTTGGAGGATATTCTTAGAGCATATGTGATAGACTTTGGTGGTAATTGGGACTCTCATTTGCCGTTGATCGAGTTCCCTTACAACAATAGTTATCATGCTAGTATCAATATGGCACCATTCGAAGGTCTCTACGGTCGAAAATGTCGTTCACCTGTCTGTTGGAATGAGATCGGTGAAGCTCAGCTTACTCGACCTGAGCTCATTCTGGAAACGACAGACAAAATCAAGAAAATTCGCGATAATCTTGTGACAGCTAGAAGCCGTCAAAAGAGTTATGCGGATATGCGACGCAAGCCCCTAGAATTTCAAGTCGGAGACCATGTCCTACTCAAGGTGTCACCTTGGAAGGGAGTGGTGAGATTTGGAATGAAAGGAAAACTTGCACCCCGATATGTTGGACCATTTAAGATTGTTGAAAGAGTTGGAAAGGTTGCATATCGACTAGAGCGGCCTCCAGAGCATGGAAATATTCATTCGACTTTTCACGTGTCCAATTTGCGAAAGTGTTTACCTGGCGCTGATCTTCACATTCCACTCGACGAAATCCAAATCGATGAAACGGTGCACTTTGTCGAGAAACCTGTGGAGATAATGGACCGTGCAGTTAAACAGTTAAAGAACAAACGGATTCGATTGGTCAAGGTTCGCTGGTAATCCAAACATAGCCCATAGTTTACTTGGGAACGTGAGGACCAAATGAAGGCGAAATATCCGCATTTGTTCTCACAAGTTTCCTCTACTTAAAATTTCGGGACGAAATTTCCTAAAGTAGGGAAGACTGTGAAAACTGTGCTCTGTAATCGATGTACAATGTAAAACAATGTTTAATAAAATAACGTGTTTTGGTTTTATTATGTGTGTATTTGTGTTTGATGATTTTAGGATTTGATTCGAGTTCAATTTCAAGCTTTAAATCGCTTTCTTGAAAGTTATACGCAAACTTGTGCGTAAAAGCAGTCAGTTTAACGTGAAAAACACTCCGGAATAGTGAAATAGGCTTAACATACCTTAAATAACCTTCACATAACTTAGAAATAAGTTTTGGATGGTTTGGTGTGTTGAAAACAAGTCTATTCGATCGCAGGGACTAATTGTGTCAAACTGCGAACGTATGCCAATTTTTCAGTAACGAACATTCCAGAACTTGATCATAAGTTAAAGATACCCTAAATATCCTTTACATAGCTTAGAAATAGGCTTTGAGGGGTTCGGTATGCTAAAATAAACTTATTTGATCAATAGGGACTAAAAGCGTCAAAAAGTGCATAAGTTTGCATTTTCGCGCATATCTTACTTTCTGAATATATCTGGACACCTAAAAATTTATGTAATCATTAAAATATTTTATTTTAGTGATTGGCATGATAAAATTCCATTCGTTGCGTAATTTGGATCGTTTTTGCGTTCGTTACGACATCCGTCGTAATTACCAGAATAACGCAACCGTACGACTAAACGAACCGACATCCGAGATGTTGGTACACTGAATGTCTGATGACTACGTTTGTATTGAGTCTTAGGTTTAGATAAGTTAGTTTGGAGCTCGGAAATGAAATAGTGATTTTAGATTGTAATTCCGCCCCAAATGACACTTGTGTCATTTGGAGTGGATTCAGGTTCTTATGTAAACATGTTAATTCCGCTCCTAGAGGCCTAAAGTAGTGATTCCGTTCCTGAGGTAACTTGTTAATTCCGCTCCTATGATTCCGCTCCTAATCAACATGTCAGTTGGAGTGGAATCAGATTTACTATATATAGGGGTTCGGCTGAGTTCATTATAGAACTTTAGAGCGGAATTAGATCTTGTGTACGGTGACGAAACTCTGTCAAAATTACATCAGAAACACGTGTAAACATTGGAGATTGATAATAGAGAGAAGTTAAAAGAAACCGAAAGCTGTTGTGACTTTGTATATGTTGAATCCGCCTTCATATTCAGAGATGAACTACTTTACTGACGTTTAGGGTCACGCAAACGGTCCAACAAGTGGTATCAGAGCTCAGGACGAGGAGTTCATACCATAGCAGCTTGATTCTATCAGAATTTCTTACTTCTACTCACTTCTTTTTATATTTTTCTGAACTGGACTAGTTTCAACGGTCGGAATGGACTGATTTTCGAGTATTGTATGTAAAACATAGTGTTAATAAATCCTAGAAAGAATCAGTTTAAAATTCGGAGTAAAAATGGTAAAAACAACCTAAAAACCTGATTCCGCACGTAACAATCTTTGCTGATTTCGCCCTAAAAGTTAATTCCACTCGAAAATTAATTGTTGATTTTGCTCCTAGAAACAGAAAAGTCTGATTCCGCTCGTAATATACTTTCTGATTCCGCTCAAGATTGAATAGATCTGTTTCCGCTCTTAAAGACAAACTTGTGATTCCACTCCAAAGTGCAAACTTCGGATTCCACTCCAAAGTGCAAATTTGTGATTCCACTCCAAAGTGCAAATTTCTGATTCCACTCCAAAGTGCAAATTTCTGATTTCGCTCCAGAGTCACTATCTGATTCCGCACGAAATCAAAATTTAGTTGATTTCGCTCTAAAGCTGATTTCGCTCGAACTTGCTGTGTTTCAAAACTTTGAAAAATTTTCTAAGTGTTTTGCTGATTTTGCAGGTACACTCAAGATGGATGATATTTTCTTGAACCCGTTTAGCGACATGTACGCATTTGCTGGAAATTCGGGAGATGATACATCTACAAGCAACAACAATGATAACCCGCCAAAAGAGAAGAAAAAGGAAGCTTGGGAATCTGAAAGTGCATTTGGAACGTTCAATAAACCTCCAAAGCTAATGGCTATCGAGGAATACAGTCGGTGGTCAAGAAAGTTTGAAGATTGGTTGATGGCGTTTGCATTTCCCAGCTGGAAGAGTTTGAAAAACGGTTATGAACATGGAAACAAATATGGTGAAACTTTAAGAGTAGCTGAGGAGATTGATTCGTTTGTAGCTGAACAAAAGTGTATGGCATTGTTATTTCAATCCGTTCGGGAAGACATTATTGCCTTGATCGATTATTCAAATGCAAAAGATCTTTGGGAAAAGTTAGACAAGAAATGTATAGGTAGTGAAGAAATAAAGAAAAATAAAATAAAACTACTTAGGAAAGAGTTTGATATGTTTGGGTGCTTAAAGAATGAATCAGTGTCAAAAATGATCGAGAGGTTTGGGCACCTGAAGCTGGAGCTAGTTAGACATGGAATTAAGTATTCTGATGATGAGCAAGTAGACAAGTTGTTCGATTCATTGCCAGACGAGATGGAGTGGAGATATTATGCTCTCATGCTTAAAAACACTATCTTGCCGAAAGATCTTACTCCAGATTTGTTGATTGAGAGACTTGAAAGTCACGAGCTGGAGTTGAAAAAGACATACAAAGTTAATCACTCATCTTATCAACAGAATTTGGATTTATATTATCCAAAGAGCATGATGCCAAAAGCAACGTCACCCAAGACTGCGTTTTCTGTTGAAAATGTATCCACAGCAAACAAAGAAAGTCAAAGCAGTGGAAATCACAGTGGTTATCACAGTGGATCTTCATCATCGGCAAGTCATTCTGATGCAAAAAATCGTTTTCAATGCAACATTGCAATAGACTTGAAGAATGCTCAGAATTTTGATGAGGAGTCGGCTAAACAACAGATGATCTTCCTAGCATCGTTGTTGGAATCGTATGAAGGGTTAGTAGCTGGGAAGATAGGCAACACCAATCTGACGAAAGAAGATTATGATCAGATTGATCCGGAGGAAATGGAACTGATCGATATTCGTTGGGCTATGGCCAGTGCTGTTCGTCGAGCACATCATTTCATGGAAATTACTGGAAGGAGTACAATTGGTGGTCCATCTACCAAGCTGGGGTTTGATAAGTCCAAGGTGACATGCTTCAAGTGTAAGCAGAAAGGTCACTTCAAACGAGAGTGCAGAAACGTTTATGCTGATGAGTCGGAGAACCCTTTCAGAGATGATTATTACAAGAAGGCAATATATCATCAAAATAAATCCGAGCCACCTAGATTGAAGCAGGTTGAAGACAATAAAGAGAAATCTAGAGCTCTTGCGGTGATTTACGATGATGAGGGTTATGATTGGAGTCAAGAGGTTCTACCAGAAGAAGATGCGGTTGGTTACGCATTCATGGCGAAAAACGACGAACCTATTCCTTGGAAAGATGATAGAACTGAAGAGTAGAAGTATAGATACAGAAAAATGATAGCTGAAAACAAAATCATTAGAATATCTCGTATCTATCTCGAAGTGAGGAGAGCAAATAGATGGGATCCGGACAGAGAATGTTATCTTGATGAATATGGAAATATTGCGATTGATGACAAAACACTTGATATTGAAGCCATAATTCAGCAGTACAAAGAAGAGGATGAGTACTGGCAAAACAAATGGTGGGGAACTCCAACCGAGAAAATGAAAGAAGTAGAGAAAGAGAAAGAAGAGAAAGAGAAAAAGGAGAAAGAAGAGATCGAGAAAGCAAAGAAGATTGATACTGGCATTATCGATACAACGCAGGAGTTGACCGCAGAAAACCTGGGAAAAATGGCTGACAAAGTGCTGGCTGCTAAGGCACTTGAGGTAGACTCTAACTCCGTGTCTGAGTCAAAAAGCCAGGTCAGTTCAAACGTGTCAACAAGTGCATCAGGTAAGAAAATCGATGGAAATGCTGATTGCAAAAATTGCAACAAAGAGTGCAAATTTTGTAGCACAGTCACGTATCTCAACGGTAAGAAAGTTGATGATCTGACAGCAAAGGTCAGAAGCGTTGAGAATCAGATTCTTGATCGTCACAAAACAATTAAAGCTTCAACTAAACGGATAAGAGAATTAACTAGACAAATTGAAAACGATAAAATTGATCATGACAAAATTAAACAAGAAAATGAAAAGTTGATTCTTGAAAACCGTCAGATTTCTGAAAAATTTGAAAAACTCAAAAGCACAATGAAAGATTGTGATGATCGAAATGGTAAAACTTTTAAAGAAAATGAACATCTAAAAGCAGTGCTTAGAGTTAAAGAAGAATCAATCAACCAACAACTGGATGAAATCGCTAAACTGAAACTTAAAGTTCAAGAGGCTGTAATCGAAAATGAGCGAATCCAGTTGAAGCTTAACAGTTACAGCTCCGCAAGCTTTGTGTTGCAACACATTATTCCCAAACCCATCGGGAAAGACAAAGCAGGCGAAGATGTGTATTGTGATGGGACTGGGGTGGGTTTTCATCAAGTACCACCACCTGTTCTTGATAACTACACGAAAAAGCAATCAGGGTTGGTTGAAATTGAGTAAGAAAGTGAAGTTAAACTTCCGGAGAACATTGATGTCACGTTTACATCTTCCAATGACGATAGTGTCCAAAATGATATTGTAAAAGGTGTTGTTGAAAATGTGTTAAAAATGGATAGTGACACTACTGAGGAAGATGGGTGTTTCTTGGACAAGTACATTCAGAAACCAAAATCCAAAAACAACTTAAGTGATGAACCGGGTCTTGTGATGTACAAGATGGCGGGATCTGATAAGTTGTATTCGGATTCTGAGTTTCTGATTGAGAATGTTAACATGAACAAATTGACAAATGTTTTCAAGTTGGTTGAAGTTGAGTTGTCAGAAGTGAACAAGTTCAGTCAAACAAAGAGAAAAATGAGTTTTGAGAAAGATAAATCATACTACAAGAAATCTGTTAATTCATCACATTTTTATAATAACAATCGAAATAACTGGTCGGGTGGTTATCAGGGTGGTTGGAATTATCAGAGAAGAAATGTTCAAAACAAGAGGTTTGCTGAAAAGAAGGTGTTTGTGAACAGTTCAAGTTCACTTGCTGATGAAGAGAAAGAAATTTTTTCAAAATCGAATGAAGAGTTCTTCGAGAAAAGAGCTTCACAGTATCAGTCTGAAGGCACAAGTCGGGTTGTTGATACTCGAACATGTTTCAAATGTAATCAAGTTGGTCACATTGCACGAAAGTGTACCAATGTGAAGCCTAAGACTGAAACTGTGAAGATTCAACAGAAGAAAGTTGAGGTGAAGGGTAAAGCACCAATCGTTGTTGAGAAAAAGAATGTGAAAAATGACAACATCAAAGTGAAAAATGAAACCGTAAAGAAAGTGGTAACTAAAAATGACAAATTTTACAAACGGGTTGCATTATCTCAACAAGTTTGGAAACCAAAAACAAAAATGAAAATTTCAACTTCTGAAGCGAAAAATGCTGAAGAATCAATTTCGGTTGATTATGATGCAAATTTTCCACCTCTTAAGGCTGAAAATTTCAAAATTCAAATTGCGAGTGTCAAGGTTACACCTAAGGCTGATGAGGCCTGGGTGGACACCATGTTCAACTAAGCAGTTTGAATTGCCGGAGCTTCCTTGATCGAGAAGCATGAATCGGCATCTTTATTGAAGTTGGTTAAGTCAAAGTTTGTTATGTGCAGGATCTTCCAAAACTTGTATCCAGATGGATCATGGATAGTGGAGCATCTTGACATATGACAGGGAAGACTGCATTGCTGTATGATGTGAGAAATATCAATGGTGGTTATGTAGGTTTTGCTGGTCATGAAGGTGGTAGGATTATTGGTGAAGGAACGTTATCCAATGGGATTGTGACGTTTGAAAGAGTTAACTACATTACTGAGCTGGAGAACAATCTGCTTAGTATTTCGCAGATTTGTGACAATATGTATACTACTCACTTCACAGACAAAGAATGTTTGATCTTGAAACCAGGATTTGTTATCCCTGAAGAATGGATTATCATGCGGGCACCTAGAGTGAATGATTTATATGTGTTAGATATGAGTGTAGCAACTACAACTACTAGTCAAGCACATTGTTTTGTTTCTAGAGCAACTGAGAAAGAATCGAGATTGTGGCACCGAAAGATGGGGCATATTCTTCTTAGAAAAATGAATCACTTGGTGCATAATGATTTAGTTTTGGGTGTTAATATCAAAGGTTTTCATCTGGAAGGGGAGTGTATTAGCTGCATCAAAGGCAAGCAGAAGAAAAAGTCAAACTCTACAAAGCAAGTCAATTCAGTTTCGAGACCTCTCGAAAGACTTCACATGGATTTGTTTGGTCTTGTGAATGTCAAAAGTATTACAGGAGATTACTACTGTTTGGTCGTTACTGTTGATTATTCCAGATTTTCGTGGGTTTCTTTCTTGAAGACGAAAGACGAAACGTTTGACAGTTTGATGGCGTTGTTTAGGAAGATTGAGAATTTGTACCAACGGCGTATCAAAAGAATTCGAAGTGATAATGGTACTGAATTCAAAAAACAGCAAGATGGAAGAATTTTGTGATGAAAGAGGTAGTTTGCATGAGTTTAGTGCTCCGTACATTCCGCAGCAGAATGGAGTCGCAGAACACAAAAACCGGACACTAATTGAGACGGCTAGAACTATGCTCGCGGATTCAAAGTTACCGATAAATTTTTGGGCTGAAGCTGTTTCTGCCGCATTTTATACACTCAACAGGGTTCTCACTGTCAAGAAGTTCAACAAAACATGCTTTGAGCTAATCAATAACCGCAAACCGAATTTGAAGTATCTAGAACCGTTCGGGTCACCCTGTACTGTTATAGAGCCTTATGGAAAGTTTGGTCCGAAGTGCATTGAGGAAATATTTGTTGGTTATGCAAATCCGATGTGACGTGTCTTCGTTCCAAGTGAGAAGCGGATTATTGAAGCTGCAAATGTTGAATGTCATGGTTATACTATGCCGCCACAGAATCCTGGTGATTCATGGCGTTATCATTATGACAAACTATGGGATTCGTTTGACATAAGAGAAGAATCAGAGGATGATGAAGATTTCTTTGATGAGTTGGATATTTTGCGCGAATACGAGTCACAATTAAGGTTCCCAGCTGAGTATTCGAGGCGACCACGGGAAACTTCAAATGACGATGAAGCAGGTCCGAGTAATGCTGGTGAACATGATGATGTCCAACAGAATGAAGTTGCTCAAGATAATCAGTCGGCACAGAATGATAATCAAGAAGCTGAAAACATGCCAGTATTTGATCGTGGTGATTCAGATTCTAAAGGGGAGCAAATTCAGATTTCAAGTCAAACAAACCAAGTTGGTGAACAAGATGCAGAGCAGAATGTTACTGATGTATTGCAAAATACATCTTTTATTCGTGTAAAGTTTGTATAGTTTTCATTACATTACATTTAGTTTTGTTTTTCGTTAGAATGTGCATACTATTGATAAAATCGTGTTTCGCAGGTCTTGATGCTTAAATATGCGGAAAACCGGGTAAAACGAGTCAAAATATTGAAGTGTCAAGTCTTGGAGCATGTTGGAAAGGTCGAGGGGTTGAAATAGAGTTAAAGAGCTGAAAAATCATTCTCTGGCACCCCATGAGAAGTTTCTGGCACCCGGCGAGAGTCTGAAGGTAGTTAATGAGCTAAAAAACAAGGTGGCACCCCACCACCCATTCTGTCAGAAGGTGGCGCCCAGCCAGAAGCTTATAGCTGCGAAAATTAGAAGGGTTTATTATGGAAAGTCATATAAATACATCTTAAACTTGAGAAAAAACCCTAGTTCGAAATTTAGACTTCTTGGGGCAATTGTTGAGCATTCTTGGAGCGTTCTCGGAGATTTTGAAGCCTAGGAATCATCGAGACGAGTTCGGGGAAGAAGACTTGAAGATCTAATCGGGTTTTCTAGTTCTTTATTCTTGATTTTTCATCACGAAACTTGTTATGATGAATTCTTTGTTGATTATCTTTGATTTGTGTTCGTTTATAGACATGCTTGGCTAAATTTACAAACCACCTAGACTATGATGAATGGATTGATATAAAGATTTTACCTTTTTTCGTTATTTGCACGATGTTTATGGATTGATTGTGTTTAGTAAAAGGTTTGATTTAATGATTTGATGTGTATGCGTGCTTTGATTTGGTGTGTTATTGTTATTTGCTTCATATGATTCTTAGTGACGGTCTTTATCACAACGTAGAGTCATATTAGGGTTTAGGGTTTCGGTGAGTGTCTATATCACATAAGAAAACCTTCACTCTTTAGGGAGAATCGCGCGATAACCTCTAGAAGTAAGTAGTAATAATTTGCTAGGTCTTAGTGTTCTACTAGTCCTAATAACTGGGAAGTGAGGGGCTATTGGTAGGTCTTACCCGGCGAATTGCTTTAGATAGGCCTTGGGAAAGGTTATGTCTTGGTTTACCTGTCGGTTTTATTAGTCTATCAAGTCAAATCTATTACTTCAAACTACCCTAGATCTAGGATTGGGAATGAATAGGTCAACATTAGGGTACTTACACAATAATTAGAGGACTGGGAAGAAATCTAATAACCGGTAGGATTAACGGCCTAGGTAGGTCCACAGGTTTCTCCTTGAGAAGGGTCGAGGGGCCTCGATGGTTCTTAATAGGTTTAGTATCATACGATCCCGGTTCCATAACTCGTGCATTTAACTTAATTGGTAATCTCTTAAAAACAATCCAGGATTCTTGTCTAGGTGGTCCAGTTCTCATATAAGAAAAGTTCACAGTCATCTTTCGTCTTTAATTTAGCTCTAGTTAATTTAGTAGTTTAATATAGATTTCCTTAGTTTTCAGTAACCCCCCCCCCCCCCCCAAAAAAAAAAAACAAATAAACAGTTTGAGTCGTGTCTGTTAGTGTCTTGTCAGAGTCTAGTTTACGTAATACATAGAGTCTCGTGGTTCGATATCCGGACTTCCTAGGTTATACTACATTGATCGGTACACTTGCCGATTGTGTGGTTTTAGGTCGAGTCTAGAATTAAAGCTTTTTAGTGTCTAGCTTTGAGAGTCTTATTTAGTTAATTTTTATTAGTCTGTTTAGCACACATTAAGTTTTTGGCGCCGTTGCCGGGGGACTCTTGGTAATTGCGTTTATTAGCTGTGATTGATTTACTTGACAAATACGTGCTACGTGTTTACTTTGTTTTGTGTCTTTTGTTTTTGTCTTGAGTCGTAGTAACTAGTCTTTGCTTTTCTTGTGTTCAGGTTTTTGCTTGTAGTGGATGCCACATCTGCGCTCGCACGGACCACCACCACCAGTCAAGCAGTCATCATCTCAACTGGGCGAAGGCCCACAGGTTACTTCTACATCTTCATATCGTTTCCCCGAGTTCGATTTCACCCCGTTACCCACCCCACCGCCTACACCACCACCTTCGCCTAACCATTCACCTAAGGTTACACCACCCAATAGTCCTACTTCTAGTACCTTTAGTAATCTAGAAAACTTAGAACACATGGCTAACCCTAGGCAAACCGTCCATCAGCAGGCCACTCAGAATTTCACCGGCCTTGCTTCACCCATCACCGTCCCACCCATAGTTAATGACAATTCATGGCAGATTCCATCTTATGCCATGCAGGCCATCACCAATAGTATCCAATTCCATGGCCGAGACGATGAGGACGCCCCGGCCCACGTTAACCGTTTCTCTAGGATGCTAGCTACCTTTATCCTTAGCGGTGCACCCAACGATGCCACCTACTTACAGCTTTTCCCGTTTTCACTAGCTGGCCGTGCGGCTACTTGGTTGGACTCTCAACCAACCGGTACTTTTACCACTTGGGCGGGGCTTCGTCAAGCCTTTCTGAATAAGTATTTCCCGCCCGCTAAAGCCTCACGACTTAGGGACGAAATCCATTCTTTTCGCATGGGGCCCGACGAGCCTTACTACCTTGCTTGGGAGCGTTTCCAAAACCTTTGTGCTCGTTGCTCCCAGCATGGTCTTTCTGATTGGGCTTTATGTGAGAAATTCTACAACGGTCTCACGCAAGAGACTCGTGATAGGTTTGACACCAACGCGGGGGGGGGGGGGGGGGGGGCATATGATGGGTATTCTTACAGTTCCTGAGTGTCTAGAGCGTTTTGAGGCGTTTGCTCAGTCTCAGTCCCAATCACGATCCGATCAGAGGTATCAAAGTGGTAATTCAAATACCACTACTAGTGCACCCGCCCGAGGGGTGAACCATGTCACCATGGACCCTAGTTTAGCCTCTGTTTTGGAAAACATCACTCGAGAGCTTAAGGAGATTAGAGCTAAGGTTGATAAGTGTGAGTTTTGTCGAGGTGGTCATGATACGAGTGCATGTCCTATACTAGCTGGTGAGGAGCAATGTGATTATTTAGGAGGAGGGTTTGGTAGAGGTCAGTCTAGTGGGTTTGGTAATAATAATGTTGGTTCGGGTTGGCGAAATAATAATAATAACTTTACTAATAATAATAATTTTCGCTCAAGTGGACCTCCTGGTTTTCAAATAGCTCAAAATCCGAATAGAGGTCTAGGTTCACTTTTTAGTGGGAGTTCGAATGGGCAGGTTAAGGATGGGGGGTCAAGTAATCAGGTTCAAACAGGTCAAGGTTCAAGTTTCGATTTAGGGGGTAGCATGGAAAGAATGGAGTCCATGATGAGTCAGTTAATTGTTAGGGATCAGAGTACCCAAAAGAAACTTAGTGAACATGACCTCATGCTTAAGAATCACCAAGCTGCGGTCCAAGACCTTTCTAGGGTAGTGAGTGATATGTCTAGGAAGTTAGATGAGAGATTACCCGGTCAGTTTGCAGCTAACACCCAACCTAACCCGAACGCTCATGTAAAGGCCATTACCACTCGTAGTGGCAGAATAGTAGGGAACCCTAGTGTTGAGGAGAGAGAGGTTGATGAGGATGGTGATATTATTGATGAAGTGATAGAGATGGAGGCTCCCGGCAAAGTGCAAAAGAGGCTAGTCCCAGCAAGTACCGCACAGCCCGGTGAGTCTCAGGGTGAGAAGAAAGTTGAGAGAAAGCCCATAGACGTTAGACCTTCACCCTATGTGAATCATGAGTATGTTCCGTTTCCCTCGCGTCTTAAGAATAAAAAAATACTCAAGGGAATACGGGCAGTTTCTAGATATCTTCAAGCAAATGAAGATTAATCTTCCGTTTATAGAGGCACTCCAGTCCATGCCTAAGTATGCAAAATTTTTGAAGGACCTTCTTAGGAATAAGGAGAAGTTAGGGGAGTTGTCAAATGTCCCATTGCATGGAGGGTGTTCAGCCATTGTCTCAAATAAGCTTCCTGAAAAGCTTACCGATCCCGGTGTGTTCACTATTCCTTGTTTTTCGGTAGTAATACCAACACTAGAGCCTTAGCTGACTTAGGTGCTAGCATCAATTTGATGCCCTTTTCTCTTTACGAGAAGCTAGACTTAGGCGAGCTTTCACCTACCCGAATGACATTATCCTTAGCTGATAGGTCCGTGAAACACCCGAGGGGAATAGTTGAGAATTTGCTTGTGAAGGTAGATAAGTTTGTTTTTCCGGCCGATTTCGTTATTCTAGACATGGAAGCCGATGAAAACATACCCCTGATTTTAGGACGGCCATTCTTAAACACCGCTAAAGCTCTCATAGATGTCTCTTTAGGCACCATCACACTTAGAGCGGGAGAGGATTCGGTAGTTTTTGAGGTCATGAGTTCGAAAGGGCCTAGTGATAGAGTGCATTCGGTTTCGTCATTGGGGGAGTGTGAGAAGGAAGAGAAAGATGAGGAGAAGGATGTGAGTGATGTGAGTTTAGAGAAGGTGCTAAGATTCAAGTGTGGGGAACCACCGGATAGGAGAGTAGAAGAATTAGAGGAGAGAGTGGTGCGTTTAGAATCTAGGATTGAGACACTGAGCAAACCTCAGTGTGAGGATAGATTTCGGTATGGAGAGTTTAGATTCAAAACGCTAGATGAGGAGTTGAGAGGTTTTGAGAGAGATAAGGGTGTTCGGGTTGATTCGGGCAATAAGAATAATGGTGCTACAGCCCGTGAGAGTGTGTTTGGAGGTGAGTTGCATCTCTATGATCCGCCATAAGTATGTGAAAAGTTGAACACCCGGTTGTAGAGTCTGTACCGTTTGTATCTTAGTTATTTATTTTTTCGTAATTTTTAGTAGCTAACTGTCGTTTTTGTTAGTTTTTCGGGTCCTAGTTTGTGTCTTGAGTCGTTTGCAGGAGGGCATCACCGAGGATTTGAAGGAATTCGCGAGCGAAATAAGGTTCCAGGTAAGTTTAACACTTAGAAAAAAATTTGGTTGAAATTTAATGGGTTTAGGAAAAACATAGAATTTTTCTAAGGCATTGAAAGAAAAAAAAATTAGATGCTTTATGTTAAAAACGGTCTCTGGAACCCCGCTACCCACTTATAAACAATTCTTCTGGCCCGGGCCAGCACGTATAACCTGTTTTTCGTAAAGTCATCTCGTGGTGGTGGGCCGCCACCTATATCTTCACTTTGTCGCGGGGCGCCAGATCGTGCATCTGCAGCTGAAATTTTTTTAAACACCCCAAAAGTCACTTTTCCACCTAACTTTCTTCTCCAAGGCGCCGAAACACCTCTTTGTACCACCACTGTTCATCGATTTCTCTTCAATACATCAAACTCATCCTATTTCACCCACCACCAACCACCGATTACCTTCTACCTTATTCCCCACATCACCTAAAACCCTTCTTCCACCTTAATCCTCCTCACCGGTACCCCTTCAACCCTTCACCACTACACCGCACCTGTTACACACCTCCCATACATCACCTGCCTTTTCTTCTCACCGCCTACACCACCACTTTTTCTTCTCCTTTTAACCCACCGTAACCCACCAATACCCCAAACCGTAAACAACCCTCAACCATCCGATTTCAATTTGGGGATTTCACTTAGAGATTTAAAGGTCAACCGAAATTTCTCTATTTCTTCGTGTTTCTTACCAATCTAAGGTATGTATTCTGCAAATTCTTGTACTTTGAGTCAATGTGTAAGTTTTAGGTTTTGAATTAGTCTGAATGGTGTGAGTCCTTTATTCGAGTCAAGTTGATGAGTGGTCTGCAGTTTTGAGTTGGGTCAGTTGTGTGTGTGTCGGTTGTGTCGAGTTCGGTAGTCGAATCTGTGTTTAGAGTCCGTGATGTTGAGTCTAATGGTGATCGTCTCAGTTGAGTCGAGCTTCGGTTCAGTTTGTGCGTCTTCGAGTCAGTGGCTAGAGTCCGTGTGTCGTTGAGTCAATAGTGTCAGTCGGGCCTCGGGTCTTTTAGTCCATTCAGTCTAATCGAGTCAGTCAAGTTGGATGTTCGAGTGGGTGTGCGTCATAGATCTGTGAGTCGTTTAAGTAAAAACTTGGAGTCGTTGGCGTGTTACTAATGTCTTGTTTCATGCCACCTGTTTGTGAGTCCACCTGCTTGTATCAAGTCCGTATTTCATGGTCAGTTTCGAGTCCTTGTTGCGTCTATCGTGGTGGGTTATTTTTATAGTTGGTTCATATGGGATTGCGGATGGCTCGGGTTGGGACATGATGGTTATATTTGCCAGAATTTAGTGCAGGGATTGTCAATTTCGGTGAAGGGATTTCTTGGTTTATACTTGAATATTGGGATTGGTTATGGTCATCAGGCATAGCTAGTAGTTCAAGGAGCAGGAGTGCTCGGCTGGTGAGGATGCGAGAGTTGATCCGGAGCCTTAAGTTCAAGTAGTTGGAGAGAGCAGTGGTGCGGCTGAACAGCAGGAGTAGTGTGAGGATTCCATGAGGAGGCAGAGCAGCGGCTGACTATTATATCTTTTGCTTATTATTTTTCTTTTATGCTGTTTTGATCCTCACGTTTGGTCTGTATTGATATGCACACACTTTAAACAGGTTGGTTAGGGATGGCCGGGTTGGTTGATGTGATGAAATTGATGAACTACCGATGATTTGGATATATATATATGATGATATGCTTTGGTAGTTTGTTTGATTCAGATAGGTTGAGTATGTTAGCCGCTTTCATTCGCGTGTCCGGGGGTTAGAGTTGTTGCTGAGCGCGTTTCGAATTGGAGGGCTTATGTGGAAACGACTGGCACTTTGACAGTCTCACATACTCAGCTAAGTCGTTTCCCTTTTTGTTGTTGTATATTTTTTTTATTTCGTTTGCAGTTTTTTATTTTTAGGTAGTTGTTGAGTCGTATTTTCGTTCTTGCATTAGAGACAATGCAATCTCTAAGTGTGGGGATAGGATACTTGTAAATATTTGGGTCATAAATATGAAAAACACAAAAAAAAAATTGAAAAATTGAAAAATAAATTTTTTTTTGAAAAAATAGAAAATGTCTTTCGAATAAAAAAAGAAGTTTGCAATTAAAGCGGAAAATGATAGAAAAGATGAATATTTGCTCGGGTTCGAATAATAATAATATGAGATTATAACAAACCGAGTTTGCGTCTAGTTTGGGATATGTGGATAGGCCCGGGTTTGGTTTTAAGTCCCTTTGAGTTAATATACCTTAATTGTCGGTCTGCTAGTGGGTTTTCGCCTGGGAAATATGGGAAACTAAAACTACCAATAAGAGTATAAGGGGCACCGTTATAAGTTAAAACCGTTAGAGTTTGTGATCATGCGAAAAAAAATAGAATAAAAGTGAGCTAGAAACTAAATGAAAGTAACACAGGCCTACGTAATCCGAGTTGGGGATAGCGACTCTACAGCCAGAACGCCTCTGGGATGTGTGAAATCGACTTGCCGAATAAAAGTACCGAAACCTAAGTAATCTGTGGTTGGGGATAGCGACTCTACAGCCGGAATACCGCTTGGTTAGGGAAAGCATCGTCTAGACTCACGAGAAAAAAAAAAGCGAAAAGCAAAGCAAAAATAGAAAAAAAATGGAAAAAAGAAAAAAAAGTTGATTGTAAACTCTCTTGGTTTTGATATAAGACGGTTAGGAATTGGTCTAGTGATCGTTCCTTTAGTCCTATAAGCTTGAGGTGGGAGTAGGTGGACCGTAGATTCTAGCGTGAGACCCTAGGTAGACTGACCGCACTTAAACTAAATTTACATGATAAGGGCTTAGGATTGGACTTGGGTTTAAAGTGGACAAGTATATTCGCAATCGCGGCTAACGCAAATCTTGGTTTTAATTAATTATACCTATACTTTTGACCCGAGTGATTATTTGTTTCTGATTCCGTTGCATAATTCTTTTTCGAGGACGAAAAAAGAGTAAGTGTGGGGATGTTTGATGTATTGCAAAATACATCTTTTATTCGTGTAAAGTTTGTATAGTTTTCATTACATTTAGTTTTGTTTTTCGTTAGAATGTGCATACTATTGATAAAATCGTGTTTCGCAGGTCTTGATGCTTAAATATGCGGAAAACCGGGTAAAACGAGTCAAAATATTGAAGTGTCAAGTCTTGGAGCATGTTGGAAAGGTCGAGGGGTTGAAATAGAGTTAAAGAGCTGAAAAATCATTCTCTGGCACCCCATGAGAAGTTTCTGGCACCCGGCGAGAGTCTGAAGGTAGTTAATGAGCTAAAAAACAAGGTGGCACCCCACCACCCATTCTGTTAGAAGGTGGCGCCCAGCCAGAAGCTTATAGCTGCGAAAATTAGAAGGGTTTATTATGGAAAGTCATATAAATACATCTTAAACTTGAGAAAAAACCCTAGTTCGAAATTTAGACTTCTTGGGGCAATTGTTGAGCATTCTTGGAGCGTTCTCGGAGATTTTGAAGCCTAGGAATCATCGAGACGAGTTCGGGGAAGAAGACTTGAAGATCTAATCGGGTTTTCTAGTTCTTTATTCTTGATTTTTCATCACGAAACTTGTTATGATGAATTCTTTGTTGATTATCTTTGATTTGTGTTCGTTTATAGACATGCTTGGCTAAATTTACAAACCACCTAGACTATGATGAATGGATTGATATAAAGATTTTACCTTTTTCGTTATTTGCACGATGTTTATGGATTGATTGTGTTTAGTAAAAGGTTTGATTTAATGATTTGATGTGTATGCGTGCTTTGATTTGGTGTGTTATTGTTATTTGCTTCATATGATTCTTAGTGACGGTCTTTATCACAACGTAGAGTCATATTTGGGTTTAGGGTTTCGGTGAGTGTCTATATCACATAAGAAAACCTTCACTCTTTAGGGAGAATCGCGCGATAACCTCTAGAAGTAAGTAGTAATAATTTGCTAGGTCTTAGTGTTCTACTAGTCCTAATAACTGGGAAGTGAGGGGCTATTGGTAGGTCTTACCCGGCGAATTGCTTTAGATAGGCCTTGGGAAAGGTTATGTCTTGGTTTACCTGTCGGTTTTATTAGTCTATCAAGTCAAATCTATTACTTCAAACTACCCTAGATCTAGGATTGGGAATGAATAGGTCAACATTAGGGTACTTACACAATAATTAGAGGACTGGGAAGAAATCTAATAACCGGTAGGATTAACGGCCTAGGTAGGTCCACAGGTTTCTCCTTGAGAAGGGTCGAGGGGCCTCGATGGTTCTTAATAGGTTTAGTATCATACGATCCCGGTTCCATAACTCGTGCATTTAACTTAATTGGTAATCTCTTAAAAACAATCCAGGATTCTTGTCTAGGTGGTCCAGTTCTCATATAAGAAAAGTTCACAGTCATCTTTCGTCTTTAATTTAGCTCTAGTTAATTTAGTAGTTTAATATAGATTTCCTTAGTTTTCAGTAACCCCCCCCCCCCCCCAAAAAACAAATAAACAGTTTGAGTCGTGTCTGTCAGTGTCTTGTCAGAGTCTAGTTTACGTAATACATAGAGTCTCGTGGTTCGATATCCGGACTTCCTAGGTTATACTACATTGATCGGTACACTTGCCGATTGTGTGGTTTTAGGTCGAGTCTAGAATTAAAGCTTTTTAGTGTCTAGCTTTGAGAGTCTTATTTAGTTAATTTTTATTAGTCTGTTTAGCACACATTAGTTACTAATCTAGAGGGAAATGTAGATGTTCCAAGCGAAGTGATGCCGCAAACTTTTTCATATCATCCAGAGGAGTTGATCATAGGAGAATTGCAGACAGGCGTTCGCACTCGAAATCAGATTGATAAAGGGCTTACATGTTTTTATACAAAAGTTGCTCCTTTGCAAACTGAATTCTCATTGAGTTGTTTTATCTCGCAGGTTGAACTAAGAACTTACAAAGAGGCGCTTACTGAAGATTCTTGGGTCAATGCAATGCAGGAGGAACTTAGCCAATTCGAAAAGTAGGGAGTGTGGAAGTTAGTGGATTTGCCAGATGGTCAAAGGAAGATAAACACCAAGTGGGTGTTCAAGTGCAAGAGGGACGATAGAAGAGTTGTGATTCAAAACAAAGCTCGACTCGTTGTTCAGGGCTTTAGTCAACAGGAGGGAATTGATTTTTTACAGAAGTCTATGCTCCTGTCGCACGACTAGAGGCAATCAGAATTTTCCTAGCATTTGCGTCTTGGAAGAACTTCAAAGTTTATCAGTTAGATGTTAAATCGGCGTTTCTTTATGGGAAGGTCAAAGAGGAGGTTTATGTCGGTCAGCCACCGGGCTTTACCGATCCAATCCACAAAAACAAGGTCTACTTATTGGACAAAGCGCTGTATGGTTTACACCAGGCCCCGAGAGCTTGGTACGAGACTTTGTCTCAACACCTACTAGCCAACAAGTTCATTCGTGGAAAAGTGGATGCCACTCTCTTCACTAAAGAGGTTGACGGTCATCTTCTGATAGTTCAGATTTATGTGGACGATATAATCTTTGGGTCGACAAATGAAAATCTATGCAAAGATTTTGAATCAGTGATGAAGCAAAAGTTCGAAATGTCATCAATGGGGGAGATGAAATTCTTTCTGGGTTTACAAGTTGAACAACTTCCTGAGGGAATTTTCATTCATCAATTGAAGTATGTTCATGATATCTTGGAGAAATTCGGGATGTTAGGTTCTACTCCAGCTGCTACCCTACTTGCAACAAATTATGGGATTCACCCAGATCTCACCGGAGACAGGGCTGATGAAACGTTTTACCGATCCATGATAGGTTCTTTGATGTTCTTAACAGCTTCACGTCCTGATATCATGTACCCAACGTGCCTCGCAGCAAGATATCAATCTAACCCGAGAGCTTCGCATATGATCATTGTGAAGAGGATATTGCGCTATCTGAAAGGAACTCCTTCATTGGGGTTGTGGTATCCTAGGAAAGGAGATTTTACGCTCGAAGGGTATTCCGATTCGGATTTCGGATGCTGCAAAGTAAATTCCAAATCAACAACTGCAGGATGCCAGTTCTTTGGAACTAGATTGGTTACCTGGCAGTGTAAGAAACAAACGTCTGTGGCGCTATCTACATGTGAAGCGGAGTATGTTTCTGCTAGCAATTGCTGCTCTCAAATCCTGTGGATACAGCAACAGATGCGCGACTACGGTTTGCAGTTTCTTAACACACCTCTTTTTGATGATAATGAGGCCGCAATAAATATAACAAAGAATCCAGTACATCACACTAAAACTAAACACATAGAAATTCGTCATCACTTTATTCGTGATTGTTTTGAGAAAAAGTTGATACGAATTGAGAAAATCCACACTGACGAACAGAAAGCTGATTTACATACCAAAGCTTTTGATAAAACTCGGTTTCAATATTTGTTAAAATTGAACGGTATGAAGCTTCTGTCGGTGTCGGATGGCATCATTGGCGTTGATGAGAGTACTGTTGCAGATGAAGACGAGAAACAATCTGCAATGGTTTATCGATTTTTACTTGTTTTGGTATTTAGGGGGAGTAGATATTTGTATATAGTTTATATTTTCAGAAAATACAAAAACAGTAAAAAATGCAAAAATACAAAAACATGATAAAATTTGAAAAAGAGCTTGTGTATATTGGGAAAATGATAGTACATCGGCTTAACAATCATGGTATGCTAAAGATTTTGAATGTTTAAAAGGTTAAACAGTATCACTGATGATGTGTCGATAGGTTTTCGCACAATTAGTAAGTTTGTTCGGGATATAAACCTAAATCTTACTTGCTTATTTCGTGGGGAACACTACTTGGATATATAGGTAACCACTGAAATCTCGTTTGAAAGGTCTCGTATTCTGATATACAGGTTTTTATACTCAATGATGTCTGGGGTATTATTCCGGGACTTCTGCTGAATGGAAGTTCTGACCTAGTCCTTGAATAATACTTTCTGCAAATGCTTGAAACATATCATCACCCTCAGCATATATGGTAAGACAATAAAATTGCTTAGCAATGCTGTTGTAAAAAAGATCCTCTAAAGGGGACACACCCACAAGTTGAGTCATTATCTCTCTGCTGAACGGTAGTTCTGACCTGAGCTCTCATGATTCTTCATAAATTATTAACCCTTTACAGATATCATTCGTGTCATAATTGCCTGTAAGACTGAATATTGGGATTTTGGATACGGGAGTATATTCAAGAGGTGGGACACACGTATAAGTTTAAGTCTTTAAAACAATAAATCCGTATCCTGGACAGATTGAAATTTGTGTGGAAATTTAAGATGGATCAGTATATCGACAATCGAGGTGAATTGTTTAATTCTGAGTATGTAATTGAAGCTTAACGGTACTTGTGATTTGTCTGATAGCTGATATGATTCCCTGACACGCTCAGCAAAAAATATGTTTGTAAATAGTTTACTTTGTTTACTTTCTGCAATTTAAGTTTTCTGTATTTCATTTCTTAGTTTAGATCACTTTATAAAATCCAAAAAGATTTTATTTCTGCTTTATTTTCCGACAAACCAAAGTGGAGAGTTGATTGTTGGATTCTCAGATGTTTGAAGCAGATGCAGGAGATTCTGGACTGAAGAATGAGGAGAGCTTATTTTGATGAAGTTTGATTTATTGAAAAGTCAAAAACAAGTTCATTAACTTGATACTTGTTATTTTCAGAAAATGTGTAAATTGTTCTTTTCAAAATCAGTTTGATTCGTCAAAAGATCAACCGAGGTCATTAAGTTGAACTTGGTAGATTAAGTGAGTAATCAAGGTCATTAATTTGGACCTGAATACTTGAGTGGATTTCTAAAACTGGTTGAGTTTTGTGTTTTATTGTTAAAAATATAGTTTGTAATGTTTGATGTATGAGACACAGGTTTTGGACTTCATTATTCCCATGGAAGCTAATTGTTAAAGCTTGAACCAGATAAAGACCTCAGATTCTAGCATATTGAGAGGGGCAGTCTGTGAAAGGGGGAGTCTGGATCAATGATCTAATGGAATGCTGGAGATGAAGCTAGGAAGTGAACCTGAACCTGTGAAGATAGAATGCTTATGATGTGAAGACAGAGAGTTGGAGAAAAGACCAAGACTGAAGATTCAGAGCTGAAGACTTCATCATCATCCAAGGGGGAGTCTGTTGGTACACTGAATGTCTGATGACTACGTCTGTATTGAGTCTTAGGTTTAGATAAGTTAGTTTGGAGCTCGGAAATGAAATAGTGATTTTAGATTGTAATTCCGCCCCAAATGACACATTTGGAGTGGAATCAGGTTCTTATGTAAACATGTTAATTCCGCTCCTAGAGGCCTAAAGTAGTGATTCCGCTCCTGAGGTAACTTGTTAATTCCGCTCCTGTGATTCCGCTCCTAATCAACATGTCAGTTGGAGTGGAATCAGATTTACTATATATAGGGGTTCGGCTGAGTTCATTGTAGAACTTTAGAGCGGAATTAGATCTTGTGTACGGTGACGAAACGCTGTCAAAATTACATTAGAAACACGTGTAAACATTGGAGATTGATAATAGAGAGAAGTTAAAAGAAACCGAAAGCTGTTGTGACTTTGTATATGTTGATTCCGCCTTCATATTCAGAGATGAACTACTTTACTGACGTTTAGGGTCACGCAAACGGTCCAACACAAGATGTTTTTGTGCATATTTTAAGTTCCCTAAACTTTAACTTCATTTTAGAGCTTTTAAATGGGGTTAACGAGGCTTAAACATGTCAAATATGCATCAAAATGCAAGTTTTTCAAGTGTAGGGACCTTTTTTGCAATTCTGCCAAACTTGGCTAGGCGGGCCATGTAAGATGAAGTTGTATCTTACGCGGGGCGCGACAGACTATCAGGTCAGAAACATTGAATCTGGATTTGGGGCTTGTTTTTTATGGTTTTAACAGCTGATTTGGGGGTACCATCTGCTGAATTTTGATGGTTTATCAAGTCCCCTTGTATTTGAAAACCATTAGCCCACATGTATGGCCAAGATTGTTCCCTCTTTAGCAAGGAATGATCCTAACGGTTTACCGAAAACTATATATAGCCATGCCTTCACTCCATTTTCTGCACCCTTGATCATTTTAATGCTCTAAGTTGAAGCCTTTGCTTCATACCTGAGTGTTATAAATCAAGTTCTCCCTAGCTTGGACCCTTTGTAAGCTTCTTTCGTGCTTTTATTGCTTTTCGAGCATGAAAGTCAAACAGTGTTTGACTTTCTGCTTTGACCAGTCTTTGGTCAACACAAAGTTCGTTTGAACTTTTCAACATGAGTGTAATCACGATGGTTATAATCCCTTGTGACTATACCTACTAATTACCACGTTGACTAGGCATAGTGAAGTGTCGTAGTTTCGGTCCAAATGCTTATTTATGCGTATTTTGCAACCAAACTACACTTGGGTATCAAAACACTTTGTTTTGATATCAAAACCTGTTTTCTAACTTAGTTAAACATGTTTTAACATGTTTAGCTCGTCACTTTTAGTTTAGTGCTTGTGTAGAGTCGTAAGTTAAGCGGTCTAAACCACCGCTTAGACTTTCGAACTCGTTCCATTTGGTCAATCATTAGGATCCGACCAAAAATGTTTAGTGACCATAGTTGCATAGGGAATAACCTTCCGAGGTTATACCTTATGGTCACTTAGTTTAAGTAGTTGTATGATAGGTAGTTTATATGCCTTAGGTAAATGACCAAAATGACCTTTTCATGCATAATTGGTATTTAAGCATATGTAACTTAAACTTTTGTCACATAACTGATTATGCAACATATTTTAACATGTTAGGGCATATAATACTTGTCATAGGACTAGTTAGATGTCTCGAACGCGCGTTTGCGTGAACGACCCGTTAAAGTAGCGTAAGCTACCTTAATGGGTCGTAACGGGTCGAAAGCACTTAGATTAGGTTCCGATCTAGAATGTAGGCTTTGTTAAACCATATCACATGAGTTCCAATATTCATTTGGTTTACAAGACCTCATTCTATCCGATCTTCCAATTTAGGTGTCGATTATTTGACTAGTGATTCGATTACTAGGTGCTACTTGAATTTCCTTGGTTTGCCTGAGCTTGTTGAGTTCTTTAGACTGAGGATACTTTGCACTTCGATGTGAGTACATAGTTCCCCTATTTTACTGTTTTTGATTGTTTTTGGGTGATTCATATGTGTAAAATGATTTCGAGGTTTAAACGATGGTTTCAAAAACGATTAAATGGTTTATATTAAACTAATAACGATTTCGATAATGTGAACAAACTTGTTGGACATAGTTACATAAAGAATTACATTCATTAATTTTGGCCGAACCGACCAGTATTAGGTTATGGTACCATAGGATCTAACAAATCCCGTTATCAGACTGCACCCATGGTTATGTGTGGGGGTTATGTGGGTAACGACCAAATCTGTGATTGTTAACTTACCCTTTGGTGGTTTGTTATTAGCGAGATGACCAAAAGTAGTTTAACAATTAAAACGAAAATGATTTTAGGACGAGTTAAACGATTTGAAACGATTTGAACGAGTTAAACGATTTGAACAAACGATTGGTTTTGGGTTGTGATTAGGTAATGGAATGGGTGTAACATGATATAAGCATGGTAGATACGCCACTGGTACTTCTTAAATATAAGTGCTTTTATCATATTACATTCCGTGTCATTATTTAGTTCACATGGGCAAACTATTTTGAAACGATGTCACATAATGATGTTTTCTAAATGATATAAACCATACGAGTTTTGCAACAAGAACAATTTACGATTTGGTTTTCTTAAACAAATGTTTTGGGTTAAGAATCATGGCTGCGAGATTTTGTAAACTATAACTAACTTGATTTGAGTTTGTTAATCATGTTGCAATACTATATACTTTTTAAAACAAGGTTTTCGAGGCTAGCATTTCTTTGCTGACTTTGTTTTCACATAGGTTTCAGGTGGTGTTGCATGATGTTGATTGCTAAGATGCATGATTCACATAGGTTCTGGACGAGGCCTTAGGGACTTAATAACGATGATAGACGATATGTAACTTGTTTGTTTGGTTTTAAGACAATGTAAATTAATAAATGAATCAATAAAACGAAACTTTTGTATCCATGGTTGTGAAACAATAATTCTGTTGCAACACTCCCCGATGTTTCCGCCGCGGTTTCGTTGTTTTAACGCGGTCGGGGTGTGACACTCATCCAATTTAATGTCTTCAAGAGGCACGATTGTCGTTTTATCCGCAAGGCACTTTCTCAATTGCGATACATTTTAAGTATTATAAATCCCGTCTATTATAGACGGCAATTCTAAAATATATGAAACCTTCCCAACTCTTGCTACAATCTTAAACAATCTAATATAATGAGGACCCAATTTACCCCGTTTACGAAAACGGACTATACCCTTCCATGGGGATACTTTCAGTAAAACATAATCTCCAACTTGAAACTCCATGGGACGTCTTCTCTTATCCGCATATGCCTTTTGCTGATCTTGAGTCGCTTTCAATCAAGTTCTAATTAGATCGATCTTTTCGTTTGTCATTGCTATCAAATCATTAGGCGCACGCTCCCTTTGCCCTACTTCGCCCCAACATACGGGAGTCCTACACTTCCTTCCGTATAGTAATTCATAAGGAGCCATTTGGATACCACTATGGTAATTGTTATTATAAGAAAAATCACTAGTGGTAAATGGTCATCCCAATTTCCCCCAAAGTCCAATGCGCATGCCCTCAACATATAAACAAGTGTTTAGATGGTTCTTTCTGATTGACCTTTAGTTTGAGGGTGATAGGCAGTGCTTATGTGTAGCTTCGTGCCCATATTTTCATGAAACTTCTGCCAGTAACGAGAGGTGAATCTCGTATCTCGATCTAAGACGATTTACACAGGCACCCCATGTCGAGATATTATCTCGTTCATATAAACTTCCGCCATCCTTTTCGAAGAGTAGGCCTCTCGAATAGGTAAAAAGTGGGCACTTTTTGTGAGTCGGTCCACGATTACCCATATAGTATCGTGCCCCTTTTTCGTTCTAGGAAGCTTGGTCACCAAATCCATTGTTATTTCCTCCCACTTCCATACCGGAATTTCCAAAGGTTGTAATTCTCTGTACGGTTTTTGATGTTCTGCTTTCACTTGGGAGCATGTCAAACATTTCACGACATACTTAACAATATTGCGCTTTATACCCGGCCACCAGTAGTTTGACTTCAAGTCTCGGTACTTTTTTGTTGCTCTGGAGTGAATCGCGTACCGTGACTTATGGGCTTCCTCGAGTAATGCAGTTTTAACTTCGCAAAACCGGGGTATCCATATTCTACCGAATTTCATTGTGTGTTTGATCGAGTTTTCTTCCAAATTTTCGGCTACTCCTTTTGTTCTTTCTCTCTTTGGATCTCCAGCCTCTAGCGACTTTGTTTGAGAATCTCGTTTCATTTCAAGGAGGCGAGGTGTAACTATCAGCTTCATGGACTTTACTTGAATCGGAGGTGATAGAGGATATCGCAGTCATAGTCTTTAATAAGTTCCAGCCATCTCCGCTGCCTCATATTCAAATCCTTATGTTCGAAGAAATATTTGAGGCTTTTATGATCTGAGTAAATCGTACATTTCGATCCGTACAGATAATGCTTCCAGATTTTTAAGGCGAATACTACCGCTGCCAATTCTAAATCGTGGGTCGGGTAGTTTCCTTCATGTGGTTTTAGTTGTCTTGAAGCATACGCGATAACTTTTCCTCTTTGCATTAAAACACACCATAAACCCTGATGTGAGGCATCTGAATACACAACCAAATCTTCTATTCCATCTGGTAATGTTAACACCGGGGGACTCGACAATTTCTCTTTTAACAATCGAAAAGCTTCTTCTTGTTCTTTACCCCACATAAACTTCTCTTTCTTTCTCTTTTAACAATCGAAAAGCTTCTTCTTGTTCTTTACCCCACATAAACTTCTCTTTCTTTCTTGTCAATTTCGTTAAAGGTAACGCTATCTTTGAAAAATCTTGTATAAACCTTTTATAATAGCCGACGAGGCCTAGAAAGCTCCTTACTTCAGTTGGATTTTTCGGGTAGACCCACTTCGTTACGGCCTCAATTTTTTACGGATCTACCAAAACACCTTCCGAGTTTATTACGTGGCCAAGAAATTACACCTCTCTGAGCCAAAAGGCACACTTTGAGAATTTTGCATAGAATTTCTCCTTAAGGGGTGTTTCAAGTACATCCCGTAGGTGTCTCGCATGTTCGGCCCCACTTCGCGAATAGACCAGAATGTCATCTTTGAACACGATCACAGATTTATCCAACATGGGTTGGCATACTTGGTTCATAAGATCCATAAATGCGGCTGGTGCGTTCGTCAACCCAAAGGACATAACTAGAAATTCGTAGTGTCCATACCGGGTTCTAAATGCAGTCTTTGCAATGTCTTCTTCTCGCACCCTGACTTGATGATATCCCGAACGCAAGTCCATCTTAGAGAACCAACTAGCCCCTTGTAATTGATCAAAGAGGTCGTCGATTCTAGGTAAAGGGTAGTGGTTCTTTACGGTTAATTTGTTTAGCTCCCTGTAGTCGATGCACAAACGCATCGACCCATCTTTCTTCTTTACAAACGGGACGGGTGCTCCCCAAGGTGACACACTCGGGTGTATGAAGCCCTTGTCAAGTAGATCTTGTAATTGCATCATTAACTCCAACATCTTGGTGGGGGCTAGCTTATATGGAGCTTTAGCTACCGGTTTTGCACCCGGATTTAGCTCTATACGAAACTCTATTTCACGCTCAGGTGGGAGCCCCGGTAATTCCTCCGAAAATACGTCAGGAAATTCGTTCACAGTCTCGACATCTTCAAACTTAAGGAGAGTTTGTTAAGCATCTACTACATAAGAGAGATATGCTCTACTCCCATTAAGTACATACTTAACATCCTGAACCATAGTACAAAGTTTTGCTTCTATATTTCTCTCCCCTTGAATTCTTAGTTGCTTTCCACTTGGAGATTGGACAAGTACGGTCTTACTTTCACAATTAATCTCCGCATGGTGTTGGGCCATCCAATCCATACCCACTATCACCTTAAATTCCCCCAAAACCACTGGTACAAGATTGATATCAAATTCCTCATCTTCTATAGTGGGCTTACAATTTCTACAAACTTCGTGCAATAAATAATTCTTACTATCGGCTATTTCTACTACTAAAGGTATCGACATTCTTTCAATCTTAAATGAGGGGTGTTCTACAACTTCACTTGAAATGAACGACATAGTGGCTCCGATATCAAACAAAACGTACATAGGAAAGGAATTTAACAAGAAGATACCTGAAACAACATTCGGATGAGCCTTGGCTTCTTCGGATGTGATTTTTAACATCTTCCTCGTGCCTTAGAGCTCTCCTCCTTCTTACCTTCCTTCTTTGCTCCTTGTTGAAGTTTAGGACACTCCACCTTAACATGCCCATTTTGAATACAATTGTAACAAGTCTTCGGGTTGTTAGGGCATTTGTAATATGGATGTCCTTCATCACCACAATTATAACACCCCTTCTTTCCTAGAAGGCATTCCCCAGGTATGAAGTTTCCCACAAGTCATACAAGTGGTAATACCGCCTTTCGATTTATCCTTCCTACCATGATCTTGAAATTTCGCCTTCTTAGACGGACTTGAGTTGGCCCCTTTTTCCATCGATCTCTTTTTGCCACGTTCCTCTGGTCTTTTAAGCTCGATTTATCTATCCTGGGCCCAATTAATAAGCTCATTGAGGGTTTTGCATTTTGAGGGAGTGATAAACTCCCTAAATTCATCCTTTAAGATACCATGATAGCGGTTGATTTTCATTCTTTCTGTCTTCACAAAATCCCCGCACAATTTCATTTTCTCCAAGAAGGTGTTCGTTATCTCATTGATCGTTTCATTTTTCTGCCGGAGGCGTAAGAAATCCTCCTAAATCCTATTAATGGCTGACTGAGGACAATGATATTTCAGAAAAGGTTCCTTGAATTCCTGCCAAGGCATTGTCTGAAGCTTGCCCTCACCTACTTCTTTACAATACGCGTCCCACCAATCCTTCGCTTGTAAAATGAGTTGACCCGTAGCGAACATCACTTGGTCTTCCTTATTGCACCGACTTCGTCTGAACACCACTTCTATATTTGAAATCCATCTTTGGCATGCTATCGGATCAATATTACCATCATAAGTTGTAGGGTTGCAAGCCATGAAATCTTTGTATGTACACCTACGTGTCTTATCTTTACTCTTAGATCCTTCAATCATTTCCTTCAACTCTTCAATTTTACTTGTCAACATAGCATCAATCACCCCGAATACACGAATTTCGACTTCTTGAGCTATTTGAGGAAGGTTGGCTTGTATAACCCTTTCCGCCACTTCCGTAACCTTATCATTTAATGCTTCTTGACGGGTAACTGCGTCATCATCCACATCCCCTATGACCGTCATCTGCAAATTATCACTTTTTATTTATTAACAAGTCATATTCTTTCACATATCAAAGTACTTTGATCTATATTTACTTCATTCGTTATTCATAATCATACGTTTCGAACTCAATCCCTTACGTTCGTCATTCATTTCGTGCCATTCCATACATTCTGTTCGACTTTTACGAATCTCATCTCATTATTACCGAGCTATTATGATCATAAGTAGCTTAATATACCTCTTAAGGACCTAACGGGACCATAAAAATGGGCTTTCGGGAAGCACGGGAACTTAAATTGTGAAAAACTAAACGATTCAGTGGAATGGAGAAACTCAGGGCGTCGGTGACGCCTGAGTACCCCGTCGGCGACGCCGCCTAGAAATGGGCGTCAGCTGAACAGCTTTGTAGACAGGCGAATAGGGCCTCCGCCAACTTGTCACGTCTTCGACGCAGCTCACCAGCGTCGGCGACGCCCTTTCGTTTGTCAGTCCACTAAAACTTTCAAATTTAGTCATCTTTCCAATATTTCGAGCCCGGTTTCAACCATAAGAACCTGTAACTTTCCGTTTTGACCCCCGCATCTTATGTTACCAGCTACCAAGCTAACAGTTTATGTTAATAACACATCACACATAATTATCCTTGCTGAAAATTAAATGTTTACCTCATTTGCGGCCTTGGAGCAAACACACCATCGCACGAGCTGTCAGTTTGAGTTCAAGCACCCCGACTTGTGGTCAAATCCCTCAAACCTGGCTCTGATACCCACTCAATACGCCCCTTTTACACATTCGGAAATAATAATAATAATAATAATAATGACATACTAATTTTAACAAAAAATTGGGCATGACCCGTTCGTACTATAAGCGACTCCCTTCTTAAACAATAAAACGCCCCAACTTAAAAGACCTTCGACCACACATTTTATCAAACAAAAACTTAGTAAACATGAAGTTTTTAAACATTCCAACTATTTCATAAACAACCTTTTTAAAACAAAAGCGGATAAGTTTAAGTTGTCTAGATACAAAGTCTACTAACTAACTAAGTTTTTGCCAATACACAAAGACGACAAAAAGTTTACACATGTTGGAAATACATACAACCAAAACTAGGACCATACAAAATAGACATCTTCGAAAGCGCAAAGTGGGCATGATTCATGTGTGTTCGTTCCAAGTCAGCAAGCCATTATGTTGAGAATTTACCTACACCAAACTTCAAACCTGTAAAGTTAATTCCGTCAACTAAATTAGTTTTTATCTAATAAACCAATTTATCCATTCCATGCTTTCACATCATTCTTGCACTTACTACCCGTCGAAATGGGTCAAAACATACTTATCTCAAAATAGAGATAAAACTTACCATTCATTACTTACCCGTTAGAAACGGGTAATTACATTCGTAACATAAACTTCCACTTGGTCCGTTTACCATGAACAAATACATTCCTTTCATCGTTGCACATACATAAACTCCAACCCGTTTATAACGGATCGAGTAATTTCATTGCTTTCTTACATAACATTCTAATATACAGTTCATCCCGGATGAACCAATCATAATACAATTTCCTTCATAAACTTTCATTTCATATGACCCGTTCGTGACGGGTCATGCTATCTACTACATAACTACTACGGACTACCATAATTATGATTTTAGTACAAAAACAACAAGTTACAAAATAAAGTTTGTATGCATAAAACAACATACCTCGATCTTGCGAGCCTTCCGATTTCCTAGCGTTTGAGCTTTCTTCTTTTACACCTACATCAATACATTCACTCATTTAGCCCAAACTATATCATTCCATCATTCACATAATTCCTCATATGATAACATTATCATAAAATTTCCAAATTTAACATATTTCTTCTCTTAGACATTTCATCGAACACTCGGCGTGTTTCGCATTAATAGGACACTTAATACAAGTATTTTAACACATGATTCTACTAGTTCATCTAGTAATTCATCAAGGATCAAACAAGTTCATATAATCCTTTTTATTCTACATCAATTCATCTAGTGTCCATATAACACAAACAAGAACAATCATCACGATTTCAAGGTTATACATGATTACTTCTATTATCTTGTTCATCATACATTCATGAGGATTTCATACAAAACGGGTTTATGCATCAAATCATCAAAATCAAACATAAACCTTATTCTGTAGTGCAAATCCTACTTCTAGTTACACATATCATAATATAAACTCATGATTGGTTTGAAACCCATTTCCTACAATTCACCAAATCAAGAAATTGGAGTTACCACTTCAATAAACAAGGTTAGGTGTTTATAAATTGAGGCTCATGAATTCGATTTTTCTTGAAATTCCTACTCAATTTGATGGAATTAGTGAAACAAGGGTTTTACCTTGTCTCCTTCTTTTGTTCGATTGCCCAAACACACACACACAGTGTGTGTGTTTTTATTTTCATTCTTTTTAGTAGTTTGAGTTTTAGGATGTTACACATTTGGCTCTTCTAGTTTGTATATTTATTTAACTTAGGTTTTTCTCATCATTTATTTGTACTTTGCAAGATTTTCATTAACTAGGTTAGATCTTTAATTATTTTAACTTGTATTGTCTAATGAGTCATTTTTGGGGTATTACACGCTCGAGCTTCCTGCTTCAATTCTAACACCACTCGAACTGCCTGGCTGTGAGGGTGTAGATTCAAAATCGAAGTTGAAATCATACATATTAGGTTGTGGATCAATCAATGCATTGGGCTCTGGATTAGATACTGGGCCAGAAATGTCATGATCAGGTGCGGAGTCGGTTTTCTGTTTCTTGCTTGCTGATTGTTCAACATCATCAGTGAGTGCTTTAATTTCTGCTTGAACTTCTGATGTGACAACAGCTTCAGTTTGAATGGCAGAGGTAGGAATGGTTGGAGGATTTCCATCACCACCTTGCAAAGTTAACAGCAGGGCAGCTAGATTCTCAGATGTCATTGGCACAGGCTGTCTAACAGCTTCCTCTTCCTTTTTAGATATAACCACTTCCATCTCGCTTTCGGAATCAGTTTCTTCTTTATCGGAGCTTGTTTCTGACTCTGAGTCAAGAACTTCTGTTTCAACTTTTGCTTCATGGCTAGCCACTTGTTGTATATGCTATATATCATGTTCTTCAGTTATCTGTGCATTTATCTGTGGAGGAGCTGGTGCAACAGGAGCTGTAGGCACAATATCAGCAAACCTACCGTGCTTTTCAAGATCAAATCTTCCAACGAAGTGGTGATGCTTGGCCCTTTTGTTTCTGTATGCGTTCTCGAAGCAACTTGGCCCCATCGGCATCAAGTTTATGTAATTTGGGCCCTTGACTAACTCTAAGTGTTTCACGTCAAAAATCATCTGTGGGAATCTAGGATACAGTATAAATATCTTCTTCTTTGGATCCTCAAGCATCTTCTTCATGTTGTAAAAAATAAATGCCGAGAAGTTGAAATCCTATTCGTTTACCAATGCCACGAGCGCACATGTCTGCGTCTTGTTTAGTTGATCAAATCCACCTTTGTTTTACGCGATACATTGTAAGAAGAAATGTAATAGCAGTCTCCAGTATGGTGGAAATAGCTTCTTCAGAACCGTCAGATACGCTCCTTCATAACTCATCCTTCTAAGGGCGGCAAGAACTCAGGTTTGGTCGTATGACGTTGCATGTTCTGGCAGATCTCCCAACCTCAGAACTTCCCAAATAATTGCTTCAGAAATAATAATCTTCTTCTTTTGAACAGTAGCTTCAATATTTCCAGCTCCCACTGCTCCCTGTCTATTAATCTTGGTCGTATTCCCTAAGGTATTTATGCAGCTGTTGCATATTACCAGCTCTACACATAGTGCGTGAGTGATTGGGCAGTTGTTTAGACCCCTGATCAGCGATTCAAACATCACCATATGCTCTGCAAGAGGATCCAAAAGATAACCCTCTTGGTTGTGGAAGAGTTCCACTTCCAGCTGCCTCTGATTCTTTTCTTGCATCATTGCTCCTGCCATTTTCTGCACTAAACGTCAAGTGTTAGATCCTTTAGGTAAATGTTAACTTATATTTGAATTGTCAATGAGTCAACAAAGTCAACACGTCAAACAACCCAAATAACAGTTAACTGGTCAAGCAAAGATTCAAAAAGCAGTCCAGATTAGCAGGTTAAAGGTCTAGGTAAAGAAAGGTTCAAGTCAATCCTGGTCAAGGTCCGGGATGGTGAAGGTTCACCTCGGATGGACCTCTTCATCCGGGATGACATAATCATCCTATCCAGGATGAGTTTTAGAAGTCCGAGATCATCCGAGATGATGATCTCCTAGTCCGAGATAACCCGAGATGGAAGTTTCTGGTCCGAGATGGAGTACCTTGAGTCCGAGATTGGTCCTAGATCGTCCGAGATGAGGTAAATTGAGAGAGAATTCTGAGATGATGCCTGGCTTGGTTTGATATGTGTATCTCGAACCTTTGTCATTTTAGTATAAATACATCTAGAATGGGCCTTTAGGCCAAACCCATCTCGGATAACTGATCCTTGATGATGGGCTTGTTCAGGCTTTGACTTGGTCAAACCTGATGGGTCCCATCCAAGATGGTGGGCCATGTCACACCAGACCAGTATTTAATTTTAATATTATTTTATTTAAGCTTTTTCAAGACAGAACATACCACCTTCAAAATCAGCGAATCAACCTATCGACCAATTTCACCATCAGCATTTTAATATAATATAATATTATAATATAATGAAAATATTAACACTGGGGTGTCTTGGGAAGATTGCCACGGGATCAAATCGTTTTTGAACTGATTAAGGAACACTTTTTAGCTCAACACTTACTTGGACTTGTCCACTCGATTATTAATATACTTGTCCTCTTAAATCTAACGCTCAATCTTCAACTTTTTTCCTTGTGATACGTTTAAGGTATAATTATACTGTGAAATCCGTGTGTCCCATTTCATGGCATACCCCCACGATCAAGGTAAGAAAAACAGTTCATCGTAGCAGGTGAGTATACTGAGTTCATCCTTAAACTTTTCAACGCTAGACATTCTGGTGAATAGGTCAGTACTTTCTTACAGCAGAGAGACCAGAGAAGTCTGACAAGGGCTAGGCAATTACCTTTAATGGTACGGATTTGGCTTTTATAAGTGAACATAATTTTCTTTTAAGAGATTTTCTTCCGCTTTTAGGTTTTGGCCCTTTTAGCGGCTCTTTTTTTAAGATATCCTGACTCTGCCCAGGTCTGCATATAATCTGGATGCAACAGAGGGGCAGTCATGATATCCCGGATGACTCATCAGTATAAAGACCCGAAACCTTAGATGTTGGCTATCTATCAACGCAGGATTTAAGACCATGAAATCATACACCGTTGGTCTGTTACCCATGAGATGTCAAGTCCATTATGTTTATATCACTTGGCATCCTTTTGCTTTTTGAGCGTTAGACTTATCAACATATCGTAGTGGATCCAAGCCTGTTCAGCATTGAAACCTTACAAGTGTTAATCAAGTTCTTTAACATGAAAATTTATTTCATTTCCCGGTAACTTTTTCTCCCCCTAAATTTTTCCAAAAGTAGAATACTTATACCAAAATTTATCAGATGAGATACCGTTATTCTTAAACCCCCCCCCTTTTTAATATGTGCTCAGTCGGTGAAGCGCATCATTTTCAAGAGGTATACAAGCACATTGAACCTCGAGATGCTGACAGGTTTTGTAAAAAGATACGCTGTATTAGCATCAGTATGAATCTATTCAAGTTTTATTAAACCTCTGTCAAAACAATCTCGAATGAAATGAATTTTGATGTCAATGTGCTTGGTTTTGGAATGAAAAACAAGATTTTTAGTGATCTGGATAGCAGCATCATTATCACAATAAATAGTTGTATCAAGATAAGTCAAACTGTAATCCTCCAGCTGATGTTGCATCCAAAGAACCTGGGAGCAGTAGGCAGATGCTGCAAGATACTCTTCTTTCGCAGTGGAGAGAGATACCGTTTGCTGCTTTTTGCACTGCCAAGATATAAGTCTATCCCCCAAGAATTGGCATCCAGCTGATGTAGATTTTCTATCCCTGTCTGTCCCTCCAAAGTTGTTGTCCGAAAAAACAAACAGATCAAAGTTCGAATCTTTGGGATACCAGAGTCCGAATTTTGGAGATCCCTTCAGATATCTAAATATTTTTTAACAGCAGTTAGATGAGAGAGTTTAGGGTTAGCATGATAACGAGCACATTAACAAACATTGTACATAATGTCTGGCCGGCTTGTAGTTAAGTACATTAGTGAACCGATCATAGATCGATACAGTGTTTGGTTTGCAGGGCTTCCCTCAGGATCCTCAGTCAACAACAGCCGCTTTGCAATTGGGGAGTCTATCGACTTTGAGTCTATCATGCTGAATTTTGCAAGAACGTCGTGAACGTATTTGCTCTGATGAATCAGTATTCCTTGACTATTCTGATGAACTTGTAGCCCTAAAAACATCGTCATTTCTCCCAAAGAACTCATCTAAAACTTCCTCTTCATTACTTCTTCAAACTCTTTGCAAAGTACATCATTTGTGGACCCGAAAATGATGTCATCAACATATATCTGAACAAGGATGATGTCCTTGTCAACACGTTTAATGAACAACGTTTGATAGATTGTCCCCCGAGTGTACCCATGAGCAAGAAAATGTTCTGTTAGGGTAGCATACCATGCACGGGGTGCTTGGTGCAAACCATACAGAGCCTTGTCTAACTTGTAGGCATATCCTTCCTTTTCTTTATCAACAAAGTCTGGGGTTGAGCAAAATAAATCTCCTCCTTGACCTTCCCATAAAGAAATGTCGTCTTTACATCCATCTGATAGACTGTAAAGCCCATGAAGGACGCATATGCCAAGAAAATGCGGATGGCTTCAAGCCGTGCTACTAGAGCATACACCTCATCATAATCTAAACCCTCAACCTGGCCGAAACCTTGGACTACTAATCGAGCCTTGTTCCTTACGATTACTCCAGAATCATCTTGTTTGTTGCAAATACCCATCGTGTGCCAAGAGCGCGTTTTCCTTGAGGCAGCTTTTCAAGTTTCCATACTCTAAGTCATTCAAACTGATTGAGCTCTTCATGCATTGCATCAACCCATCCAGGTTCCTGCAAAGCAACATTAATGTTTTTAGGCTCAATCTGTGAAATGAAGCAAGAGTATAGGCATGAGTTGATGTCTCCAGATTTGCTGCGGGTCTGGACACCAACAGAGACTGGGCCAATGACATTCGTGATTGGGTCACTTCTCTGAACACGATGTGGAATTGCTGTTGCAGGGGCTTGCAGGTTTGGTTACAGGTTTGAAAAGCTTCTTGATGCTATTCCAAATGGCTCCCCCTCATTTGGTGCAGTAGTGTTGTTGATAATAGAGGATCTACAGTGCAATCTAACGGAATTGCTCCTCGAAACAAGGAAGTTCCTTGAACGTTTGACGGTCCTGCGGAGACTTCAATGTTACTGACTTCACCATCATGGACAGCTGCAGAAGGTTGGTGTGTGTCGAGTGCAATATATTTTTATTAATATGTTAAGCCCTTTGTTAACACATTAGTCAAGTTTTAAATTTATAAAACACGATATTAAATTAACACTATGTCACACCCCCAAAATCCACCTGCGGAGTACCACCGCTTGGAGGCGTGACTGACCAGGATCCAGCCACCAATCATATTGAACAAGCAAACAGATGATTATAAAAGTTCAACCAATACAATTGGTGTTCAACAAAACATAGTTTAAGTTGCAAGCGGAAGCATAACGTTTAAAATCAAAACATAAGTTTAATTGTTTCAAGGTTTAACATGGCACACAGCTGTCCATGTCCCACAACGACTCTCTTCCATGCAAGCTCCAGCTAAGTACCTATTGACCTGCAAAACATGTAGTAACGAGTCAACAACAAGTTGAGTGAGTTCACGGTTGGGTGTTTGTTTTAAGTGGTTTCGAAAACAGTTTCCTTTATCTGGCATCCTGTCGTGGGGGTTACCCCATAGTTAAAAACGTGACTTGTTTATTCCCGGTTACTCTGGCAATCCAGCCGTGGGGGCTACCCCGTGTTAGTTATCTGGCATTTCGGCCGTGGGGGCTACCCCATGTATATACTAGACTCGTTACCATATCGACTGCTGACTGTAGTTATGTTTATGTGCCCTGAAACTGTCAATGTCTATCATCATTGACGTGCCCCAGATCCATTAGTTCACGCCCGTCCTCTGCGGCACGGTGTGAGGTTTGTCAGACCTAAATAGCGCTATCTAACTAATGACCCGCTCGCCATTGGCCCGGCGATTAAGTCGATATAAAAAGGAGGGACTTCATGATAGAGTTTTGGTCTAGTACGAGTTATCTGTCCGTGAGGACGAGGAATTACATTCCTGAACCATTGCTGTCCTACCCAAGGAGGACGAGGAACCCATGTTCCTTAACCCCAATTCCCGACCCCTGGGAATCCCATGCTTTGTAGAGGGTGTGAACTCACCTTGGTTTGCTCGGCAGATACACAGAAAAGTCAATCAAGTTGTAAGTGGTCAACTACGTCCTAACATAGATACCATTCAAGTCAGGTTCGTATCCAAGTAGTGCACGTATGATCTACACGTATACTAGCAAGTTGCATATAGGTATTATTCATGGCATACACGTTTAATCATGGCAGTTCAACAACAGTGCACAACATAATCAATTAACAGTAGCACATGCAGCCCATCTGTTCGGCCCAATCACTTAGGCCCGTAACAGTGTGAAAGTCCAATTATCGTGCACATGAGTAAGGTCTCGAGTCGAGACTGTGCGGTCTCTAGTCGAGACTGTGCGGTCTCGAGTTGTAGCCCACAAACTCTCGAGTCGCAACTGAGGTGGTCTCGGGTCATGCATGTATTGGTCTCGAGTCGCAACTACACTCGCAACCATGGTCTCTAGTCATGATGTGTGTTGATGAAGTATGTTCTCGAGTCGAGACTATAGGTTCTCGACTCGCAACTTATGTCGAAACCGGGGATCTCGAGTTGACATATGGTAGTCTCGAGTCGAGACCGAAGGTCTCGGCTGGACATCTGCTGATTCTACACAGTGTACTTAACCAGTGGAATTTCATGTTCATGAGATTATATACTATCCAATAACATTGCACTAACATGTCTCCTTGTATAACCTTAACCGAAATGGATCAAACATACCAATTTTCAAATATTCAAGACATCTTCATATCACATTCATGTTGTTCTTCATACATTCAAGTAGTTCACCATGATTATTCAAACTTGTTCATCATATTTTAGGGGTTTTATCATTATTTACAATCATAACATGAACAACAATCAAAACACTTGAACATACTCATCTAATGGTTTCAAATCATCGCATAGCATCTCAAAATCAACTCTACACTAATCTGATTTCCACACATATGCAGCCGATTAACAATCATTCGGTTCTTAGCACAATAATATATAATGACATTATCTAATACATATATGCAAGCCTATTTCATGAACATCAACAATCAATGGTTTAAATCTCATTTAGACACAAGACATCATTAGCTCATTATGTGATATATCCGAAATCAAGACATGTTAGCCGATAACATCATCATACACATCCGGTTCACAAAAACATCATCAAGCATACAACTATACTAGTTAAGTCATATCATTCATACTCTCATTTAACAACAAACATCATAAAGATACTAACCGGTTGATGGGTTTCAAAGGTGAGTGTGAAGCTTCCAAATGGGTGTGTGTGTGTGTGTGTGAGCCGATCCGAGAGCTCCTTGTGGTCACCAGTTTGATCCGAGAAGAAGGAGGAGAATGTTGAGACTTAGGGTTTTAGTGAGGGAGGATGGAGAGTGTGTGTGTAGAGGAGTGTGTGTTGTTTGCCCAAAAATGACAAGTGTGGCTAACCACAAGGTTATATACTAGCTTCATGTGATGCACCCTAATGGGTTTTCGGATGAATCAAATGGCCCAACCGGCCCAAGTAGTTACACTACTCGAGACCGAGTGGTCTCGAGTTGGGTTCTTGTGTTCCGGGTGACATACATATACGCATACAATTAAACACAACACATAATCACATAAAAGGTTCACTTATCATTAATCACACAAGTTAACTAGTCACACGTTTAAGCATGTTACATCGGGATACAAGAAAGGTTCTAAATTTCGAGTTGTCACATCATCCCCAAGTTGAAAGAAATTTCGTCCCGAAATTTGGTAAGCACTCACTGAGGAAGCTAGTTAAGTTGTATGGTTTTCCTGGTTTTCCCGGGGTGTCACATCCACCCCCCGTTGATCTGGAATTTCGTCCCGAAATTCCGTAGCTTCAGCCTCAGTAGTGGTCGTACTGTTTGCGAACAGTTGGGGATACTTTTGTTTCATCTGATCTTCGCGCTCCCAGGTGAACTCTGGGCCGCGACGTGAGTTCCAACGAACTCGAACGAGAGGTATTCTAGTGCTCTTGAGGACCTTAACATCCCAGTCCGTGATTTCGACTGGTTCCTCGACGAATCGTAACTGCTCGTCGATAGTGAGTTCCTTCAGAGGAACTATGTGGGTCTCATCTGACAGACACTTCTTTAGATTCGACACGTGGAAAACGTTGTGCACTGCACCGAGTTCTGCTGGTAAGTTCAGTATGTAGGCCACCCTGCCTATTTTCTCAATGATTTCGAAAGGTCCAACGTATCGTGGGTTAAGTTTGCCTCGTTTACAAAAACGAACCACACCCCTCCAGGGTGAAACCTTGAGTAGTACCCGCTCCCCAACCTGGAGCTCTAGTGGTTTCCTGCCCTTATCGGCGTAGACTTTCTGACGGTCACGAGCTGCCGCCATGCGTTTTCGTATTTGAGCAATTTGTTCAGTTGTGTCTACCACATGTTCTGGACCAGTGATCTGACTATCCCCCACCTCTGCCCAACAAAGAGGTGACCGGCATTTACGTTCGTACAATGCCTCAAACGGAGCAGCTTCAATGCTGGTGTGGTAGCTGTTATTGTACGAGAATTCCACAAGTGGCAGATGCTTTTCCCAATGGTTGCCAAAGTCGATTACACATGCACGAAGCATGTCTTCTAAGGTCTGAATAGTGCGCTCGGACTGCCCGTCCTTCTGAGGGTGATACGCTGTGCTCATATCTAAATGTGAGCCAAAGGATTTGTGCATTGCTTGCCATAGCTCTGAAGTAAAACGTGCATCTCGATCTGAGATAATAGTGGTTGGCACCCCGTGCCTCAAAACAACTTCCTTGAGGTATATTTCTGCAAGAGTGGAGAATTTATCCGTCTCCTTGATAGCCAAGAAGTATGCGGACTTTGTGAGTCGATCCACGATCACCCAAATAGTATCGTTTCCGCGCTGAGATCTAGGTAGGCCAGTAACGAAATCCATGGAAATTTGCTCCCATTTCCATTGTGGTATCTCTGGTTGCTGGAGTAGACCTGAGGGTTTCTGGTATTCAGACTTGACTCTCGCACAGGTCAAACATTTGCTGACGTAGGTTGCTATGTGGGCCTTCATGCTAGGCCACCAATACGTAGTTTTGATGTCGTGGTACATTTTGTCCGAACCAGGGTGTACCGAGTAGCGAGACTTGTGTGCTTCATCCATCACAAGCTCTCGTAGGTTGCCATAGAGTGGGACCCAAACGCGTCCGGTTACGTAGTAAGCACCGTCTTCCTTCTGTTCTAAGCGTTGCCTTGATCCGTGTAGGGCCTCGGCCCTGACGTTTTCTGGTTTCAATGCTTCTACCTGAGCAGCTCGTATCTGGGAAGGCAGACTAGAATGGATTGTGAGTTGTAAAGCTCGCACGCGCTTAGGCGCAGAATCCTTTCGACTGAGGGCGTCAGCCACCACATTGGCCTTGCCCGGGTGATACCTGATTGAGCACTCGTAGTCATTCAGCAGTTCGACCCATCGTCGTTGTCGCATATTCAGTTCCTTCTGCTTGAACATATGTTCGAGGCTCCTGTGGTCGGTGTAGATGGCGCACTTGGTACCGTACAGGTAATGCCGCCATAGCTTAAGTGCAAAAACAACAGCTCCCAGCTCTAAGTCGTGCGTAGTGTAGTTCTTTTCATGAACCTTAAGTTGGCGTGAGGCGTAGGCTATAACTTTATCTCGTTGCATCAACACGCAACCAAGACCCTGAATTGATGCGTCGCAGTAAACCACAAAGTCGTCTGTGCCCTCTGGCAATGAAAGGATAGGTGCGCTACAAAGTCTATCCTTTAAGTGCTGAAATGCTAATTCCTGTGCATTTCCCCAGCGATAAACAATGCCTTTCTGCGTTAGCGAGGTGAGGGGCTGTGCAATCTTGGAAAAATCCTTAATGAATCTCCTGTAGTAACCTGCCAATCCCAAGAATTGGCGAATTTCCTTTGGTGTACGAGGTGCAGGCCAGTTCTTAATAGAGTGTACCTTGGATGGATCAACGTGAACCCCATCCTTGTTTACCACGTGGCCTAGGAAATGGACTTCTCGAAGCCAGAAGTCGCATTTCGAGAACTTTGCATAAAGCTGTTCTGTTCGAAGGAGTTCCAGGATAAGCCGTAGATGTTGCTCGTGTTCCTCCCGACTCTTAGAATAGATCAGGATGTCGTCGATGAAGACTATAACGAACTTGTCCAGATAAGGCTTGCACACTCGATTCATCAAGTCCATGAAAACTGCAGGTGCGTTTGTCAGTCCAAAAGGCATGACCAGAAACTCATAGTGGCCATATCGAGTTCTAAAAGCTGTCTTGGAGACGTCCTCTTCTCGGACTTTCAGTTGGTGATAACCCGATCTCAAATCGATCTTCGAATAGTAGCTTGACCCTTGCAGCTGGTCGAACAAGTCATCGATACGCGGTAGGGGATAACGATTCTTCACCGTCACCTTGTTGAGTTCCCGGTAGTCGATGCACATTCTGAAGGTACCGTCCTTCTTCTTTACAAATAGTACTGGAGCTCCCCATGGCGATGAGCTTGGACGAATAAAACCCTTATCCAGGAGTTCTTGTAGTTGCGTAGAGAGTTCTTCCAACTCTGATGGAGCTAAACAATAAGGTGCACGAGCTATAGGCGCAGCTCCAGGAGCTAGTTCAATCTGAAACTCGACTTGGCGATGAGGTGGAAGACCAGGTAATTCCTCAGGAAATACCTCCGGATAGTCGCGTACAACTGGAAAATCTTCTCTCTTCTTCTCTTTTTCCGAGGTGTCAGTAACGAGAGCCAAAATGGCAGTTTGGCCCTTTCGCAAGCACTTCTGGGCCTTAAGGAGAGAGATGACGTTCTCAACGGCACTCCTCTTGTCGCCACGAATCATGAGAGGTTCACTACCCTAACCCGGAATACGAACAATCTTCTCGTTGCAAAGAATCTCTGCTCGGTGTTGGGATAACCAATCCATCCCAATGACAACGTCGAAACTACCCAAGACGATAGGAATAAGGTTGATAGAGAAGGTCTGGTTAGCAAGAACAAGTTTACAGCCCTCGACTACGTGTGTGGCCTCTAAACTCTTACCGTTTGCTAGCTCTACAGTGTGCTTGTTGTTCAAAGGTGTTGGGATACGCTTAAGCATCTGACTAACTTCTAGTGACATGTAGCTAGTATCGGCGCCCGAATCAAATAATACTGAAACATTAAAGTCATCGAGGAGGAACTTACCCGCCACGACATTGGGGTCATTCCTTGCTTCACCTTGGCCAATCACGAACGCCCGCCCCCTGGCTCCATTGTTGTTGTTGTTCCCATTGTTACCATTTCCCTGATTATTGTTGTTGTTGTTGTTCTGGTTCCTGTTCAGTTGGGGGCAATCCCTCTTGAAGTGGCCTTCAGCTCCACACTGAAAGCACCCTTTGTTATCACCCTGCTGCGGCTGCTGACGTTGGTTCTGTTGAGCTTGTTGTCGGTTCTGATTGGCGGGGTATAAGCTCCTGCAATCCTTTGCAACGTGACCTGGCTTGTTGCATCGATGGCAGTTACCTCTGGTGCACGGCCCACTGTGGTGCAGGCTGCAGCGATTGCATTTGGGGTGATTCCCTTTGTACCCACCATGACTTTGACCACCGGATGATTGCTGACTAGGGTTCTTGTAGTCATCAGTCTTTCTCTGCTGAGACTGGGACTGAACAGAAGTCAAACCCTTACTTGAAGTTCCATCCCATTTCCGTTTGTTGTCACTAGAGGTACCAGAAGTAGTTGCAGCACCTATGCGCTTGGTAACTTGTTCTGTTCTACAGCCTGGTCCGTGAGACGGTGAGCCAACTGAACAACTTGCTGGTAGGTGGCGAGGTTTGCTGAAGTCACATAACTTTGGATTTCTGGCACCAAGCCTTGGAGAAATAGTTCGATGCGTTTGATGGGAGGATCCACCATAGTAGGACACAAAATTGCCAGTTCGTTCGACCTTTTCACATAAGCTTCAATTTCCGACCCCGTCATCTTGAGGTTGAAGAATTCTACCTCCAGTTTGTGAATCTCATCCCTACTGCAGTATTCTTCCTTGATCATCTCTTTAAAATTCTCCCATGGGGTGGCGTTGGCAGCAACCAACCCCAGCATTTGGGCTTGAGCGTTCCACCACGTGAGGGCTAAACCCTCGAGAGTACCGGTAGCATACTTCACCCTGCGCGCCTCAGGGCATTCACACATTTCGAAGGCAGATTCTAGTTTCTCAAACCAGTGAAGGAGACCTACAGCTCCTTCAGTGCCGCTAAAAGTAGTTGGTCGGCAGTCCATGAAAGTTTTAAAAGTGCACATGGGTGGTTGAGCGTGTTGACCTAGTGTGGGCGAAAGAAAAGACAGAGTTTAACACAAAGGTTGGTTCACGAGAGTAGGATCTACAGACCCTAGAATGAGTTTGGACTACAGGATATACCTCCTGCATGTGCAGCTGCAAGTGCTGCGGCAACCCGTTCGTTAATCAGAGCCGTCAACTGGGCTTGTGTCATGTTAACGCTTCCAGACATGATCTTCATATCAAGAGTAACACGAGTGAGAGAGGTTTCGCGAAAGTACAACGATAGGATAGAGTAAGCACGCACGTTTTAAGCAACAGTAGTCCAAATGCTAAGTATTTTGTGACTATCTTTGGTGGAAGGTTTGCAAGACACTTATGTTTATTTCCTTATTTCTAGAATAACAATCTTCTCTTTATTGAATTGCTTGTTATGGTATGTGATTGTTTGTTAGTAAATTGTTAATCCTTATGTTGAACTAATTAGAAACCATACGTTCTTGGTGCCGTTGGCAATCGAGATATCATGGGTATAGTTAGGCTTGGGTAAGGGTTGATTGATTATCAGGTAACAACCTCACGTTCTAGGAATCTGAGTACTTAGTTCCCTTTCATCACTGCAGTTGATCATATATGAACTATGTCTATGTAGTTCTTTCTAGTGGAATGTTAGCATAAGTGTCAAAGCAAACCGGAAACTAAAGATGGTTACTTGTCTCTAAATTGTTTACAACCAAAACTTTTCTCTTGCAATTTAATTAGTTAAATTTAGTTCTAAAACCAATTCACTCAAATCAACTCTTGAATTTTACTTTACTTGCAATTAGTTTAATTTTAGTCAAGTTAGATACACTTTCAAATAACACATTTTCCACAAACTCCCTGTGTTCGATACCCACTTACCACTATCTATTTAGTAGTATTTGGATTAAATTTGATTGTGACCACGACATCACGTCAAATTTTGTCACTGTTGCCAGGGAGTAGTGCGCAACGTGTGTTATGTTTGTTCTTTTTAAGTTTGTTATTTTTTCTGGTTTACGCTGGGTGTGTTAGTGTGCAAGTATTTATAGGTGCATGCGTACTAGAAGCTCTCACAAGCTATCACCATTGGCATTTGATCCGGAAATTGAGCGAACATTAAGTGGAAACATAATTTTGCTAAGAGAAAACAGAATCAGCGGTTCACCAACAACACCAACTACACCAATCACACCACTTCGATACATGGATCCACCACCACCACCCACTACGGGTGAACTTATACCACCTTTTATACCATCATCCACTCAAACTTCACCAAACACTATTATGCCAAACACCACTACCGACCCTATTCAACCTCACGATGTTACACCAACTAACACCACCCAACCCATTACCACTCAAGAAGAGCCTACACTCACTTTTAATCCTTCTACTACAATTCCACCATTTTCCCATTTCTTTCCAGGTGCGGGTCAATCATCTTCAACCTACTCAATAGCACCAAACTCAACCATTGTCCATGCTACTTCTACATTTACACCATCGAACCAGTCGGGTTTTCAATATTCGACTCTTCCATTTGGGCAATCTTCGGGTATAGTGGGAGATGGATATGAAGAAGGATATGAAGATTTTGAGGGTTATGAGGAAGAAGGATATGCATATATGGGTGATGGGGAACAAGGAGAACTGACTTACGTGCAAGGGCAAACTCAAAGAATGCCAAATGTTGGTGGGTTTCAACAACAACAAATTATACCACAACATATTCGGCCAAGGCCACAAGGGCCACAAGCGCAACGTCCTATACCAGTGCAAAAAGTTCGTCCACAAAATGTACAACCATAATTCCAAAGGCCGATTCAACACCCACCAATGCCACAACAACAATTTCAACCACATGTACCACAAGGGCCTATGCAAAGGCCAATGGGTCCTATTCGACCAAGGGTTCGGTTGGGTGTGCCAAGAAGGCATCTTAGAGAACATGCGAGAGGCATTGAGGCGCATTTTAGGCCGGTAATCACTCACAATCCTTCATCGGTAGTTATTCCTCACAATGATCAAGGGAGGACCTTTGAAGTGAGAACCAATTCATTGCAAAGTTTGCCGAAGTATAAGGGTCTAGCAACGGAGGAACCTTATTTTCACTTGGAAGCTTATGACTCGATTTGCAACACATTTGGGAGTCAAGGATTTTCGGCCGACGATGTCAAATTGGTATTATTCCAATTTTCTCTAGAAGACAAGGCAAAGAAGTGGTTTTACACTCTACCTTCAGCATCTATCTATACATGGGCGGAGTTGCAGCAAATATTTTTAGATGAATTTTACACCGCTCAAAAGACCAATGATGCTAGGAAGGGGTTGAGGAGTTTTCAACAACAACAAGGTGAGATGTTTCATGAGGCCTTTGAGCGTTTCAACATGATGATCAAGAATTTCCCTCACCATGGGATTGAACTTTGGGAATTGATGAACGCTTTCCATGAGGGGTTGGTGCCGAAGACGCTCGCAACTTAATGTCTATTACCGGTGGCACTTTTGGTACGAACTATGAGCAAGAAGATTGGGAGTTTTTGGAGCAAATGGCAATTACATCAAAAAGAAAAGCTCAAGCATCAAGGAGAGCACGGCCGGCCATTACCCGAACCCAAGTCCATGCGGTAGATTATGGTAATACTCAAACCTCTAACCAAATTTATAATATTTGTGCTATTTGCAATGAAATAGGACATGCGGCTAATTGTCAAGGAGGTGAAGGGCAATATGAAGAGGTTTATGCGGTGCAAGGTCAAGGAGGGGGTGGTAGAAACTTCAATATGAATTCTAATACTTACCACCCCGGGTTGAGAAACCACCCAAATTTTCGGTATGGGAACCCCTTAAATCAAGCAAACCCGAATTTTCAACGAAGTCAAGGTAACTTTGGTTCGCGCCAACCTTACAACAATCAAAGTGGATATCGAGGGGGGAACAATCAAGGATACCAAAAACAATATCAAACGGGTCAAGAACAAGGGGGGTCTTCGGGTGGAAACGAGATGATGGAAATGTTAAAAAGCATGCAAGCGGAGATGCAAAAGAGAAATCAAATGGATGATGTGTGGATACAAAAGGATGAAGCCCGTGACAAAGCAGTTCAAACTGTGACCACCCAAATGGGTCAACTCGCAACTGAAGTGGCGGACTTGAAGAAAACTAAAGGTCAATTACCAAGCGACACTAAGGTAAACCCTTCTCATAATACTTCTTGAGGTAACAATGTTAATATTCATCATGTAAGTGTTTTGAGAAGTGGGAAAGAGTACAAAACCAATCCTTCACCGGATTTGGTTGATGGGGTGGTTGAAGACATAACGGGTCAAGAAAGTGAGGAAGAAAATGAACCAACTAACAATTCTTCTAAAAAACCCAAATTTAATAAAGAAGTAGAAAATAAAAATGAGGAAGGGGGATCTAGTCAAGTACCATTTCCCTCGGCTTTATTAGATCCGAGTAAGAAAAATTTTATTTCAAAACGGGGTCCTCAAAATGAAGAAATGTGGGAGGTTTTTAAGCAAGTTAAAATTAATCTTCCTTTACTTGAAGCAATAAAACAGGTACCCGCTTACGCCAAGTTTTTGAAAGAATTGTGTACCCAAAAGAGGCAACAAAAAGTGCCTAAATTGGTTGACTTGACGGAGCGGGTAAGCGCGGTCTTGAAAGGAGATCTTCCTCCTAAGCTACAAGATCCGGGAACGCCTCTTATAAACATTCAAGTAGGAAATTTTCAAACTGCAAGGGCGTTACTAGATCTTGGAGCCAGAGTAAGTATCTTACCGGGGGTTATATGACTAATACGACTTTGGTCCATTGAAACGGGTTGAGACAATGGTAGTATTAGCCGATTTGTCTCATAAACTTCCTCGGGGCATTGTACGGGATGTGACAATTAAAGTTGATGAGTTTTATTATCCCGTGGATTTTCTTGTGTTAGATTACTCATTCGCGGACCCAATTCAACAACAAAATGTTATCTTGGGTCGGCCATTTTTGAACACCGCACATGCCGTTATTGATTGTCGATATGGTACGGTCGACATCACATTCGGTAATATAAAGATGAGATTAAATGTTTTTACTAACGGTGCTAACGTTTATGGTGATGAGTGTTTTCTAGCAGATTTCATAGATGGATACGACCCAAAGGAGTTCGAGGAAGAGATTTTGGGTTCGTCTGTTTGTGATGTGTCTTTGCAGGTTCATGCATGTCAGTTAGAGATGGAAGAGAGGGAGCAAGACGCTCTTACGGTGAAAGAAGGAAGGCCTCCATGGACCCACCAAACGGAAACTTTACCGGTGGGAATTGATTCGGGTATAAAACCTTCATGGGAGTGTCCACCAAATGTGGAACTGAAAGAGCTACCAAAACATTTAAATATGCATTCTTGGGGGAGAATGACACCTTACCGTGATCATTGCTTCTACTTTGGCGGTAGCTCAAGAAGAGGATTTGATACGGGTTTTGAAGGCTAACAAGGCGGCAATTGGGTGGACGATAGCCGACTTAAAGGGTATTAGTCCATCTATTGTAATGCATAAAATCATTACAAGTGAAGATGCGAAGCCAACCCGTGAAACACAAAGAAGGTTGAACCCGAATTTGAGAGAAGTGGTCAAGAAAGAAGTTATCAAGTGGTTGGATGCGGGGATCATTTATCCCATTTCGGACAGTGTGTGGGTAAGTCCGACTCAGGTAGTGCCTAAAAAGTCTGGCATCCACGTAATAAAAGATGAACAAGGTGAGAAAATCGCCACTCTCTCGGTCATCGGGTGGCGAGTTTGCATTTATTACAGAAAATTAAACGCCGCTACCTCCAAAGACCATTTCCCATTACCCTTCATTGACCAAATAATTGAAAAACTTTCGGGTCAAAAATACTATTGTTTTTTGGATGGGTATTCGGGATATAACCAAATTGCTATTCACCCGGACGACCAACACAAAACCACGTTTACATGTCCATATGGTACATTCGCTTTTCGGCGAATGCCATTTGGACTATGTAACGCCCCGGCCACATTTAAAAGATGTATGATGATTATATTTTCAGACATGGTCGGGGAATCTCTTGAAGTGTTTATGGATGATTTTTCCATCTTTGGCCTAAGTTTTGATTCTTGTCTTGACGAATTGGAAAAAAAATTAAAAAGGTGTGTTGAGACGAACTTGGTGCTAAGTTGGGAAAAGAGCCATTTTATGGTTCAAGAGGGTATTGTGTTGGGGCATGTAATATCGGACCGGGGAATGGAGGTAGACAAAGCAAAAATTCAGGTAATTTCATCTCTACCCCCACCAAAGAATGTTAAGGGGGTGAGATCATTTTTGGGACATGCGGGGTTTTATAGAAGATTCATCAAGGGTTTTAGTGTAATAACAAAACCTTTATGTAACTTATTATTGAAAGATGTCCCATTTGATTTTACTGACGAATGTTTGCAAGCGTTTCGTGTTTTGAAGAAACAGTTAGTGAAAGCTCCTATATTGCAACCACCGGATTGGTCGAAGCCGTTTGAGATTACGTGTGATGCTAGCGACACGACCATTGGAGCGGTTTTGGGTCAAAGAGTTGACAAGAAGCCGGTGGTAATTTATTATGCAAGTAAAACTTTGTCCGAGGCGCAACTGAATTACACCATAACCGAGAAAGAATTATTAGCGATGGTGTATGCCTTGGACAAGTTTAGATCATACATTTGGGGGAGCAAGGTGATCGTGTATTCGGATCATAGCGCGGTCCGATACTTAATGGAGAAAAAGGATGCGAAGCCCTGGTTGATTCGTTGGGTGCTTCTGTTGCAAGAGTTTGATTTAGAGATTCGGGACAAAAAGGGTGTGAAAATGTTGTTGCGGATCATTTATCCCGGATCCTATTGGAAGGTGTTGATGACCTGAGTGAAATTAATGAACGGTTTCCCGATGAGCAATTGTTAGCCGTTTCTACTTTCGTTGCACCTTGGTATGCCCACTACGTGAATTATTTGGCCAAGGGTGCAATTCCGAATCATTGGACGAAGAAGAGACGACAACATTTTTTGAGTCAAGTAAAACAATATATTTGGGATGAATCGGATTTGTTCAAAATCAGACCCTATCAAGTGATAAAAAGGTGTGTTCCCGAAACTAAAGTTTTAGAGATTTTGACCCATGCTCATTCATCGGCATGTGGAGGGCATTTTAGTGGGAACAAGACGGGTTGCCGGGTGTTATCATGTGGGTTTTATTGGCCCACAATTTTCAAAGATTCTTGCGAGTTTGCCCGGAATTGCATCAATTGTCAAAAGGCTGGAAGCATATCAAAGCGGGATGAAATGCCTTTACAACCAATTTTGGTGGTTGAGGTGTTTGATGTTTGGGGAATAGATTTCATGGGTCTGTTTCCTAACTCGAATGGGTTCTTGTATATATTGGTTGCGGTAGATTATGTGACGAAGTGGATAGAAGCCATTGCTACAAGGACCAACGATCATTCCGTTGTATGTAAGTTTGTGCAATCCAACATCTTCGCTCGATTCGGTGTGCCAAGGGTGATAATAAGTGATGGCGGTTCACATTTCAAAAACTTTAATTTCGGGAAATTGTTAAAAAGAAACAATGTGAACCACCGCGTGGCTACACCGTACCATCCGCAAACAAGTGGACAAGTTGAAGCCATTGCTACAAGGACCAACGATCATTCCGTTGTATGTAAGTTTGTGCAATCCAACATCTTCGCTCGATTCGGTGTGCCAAGGGTGATAATAAGTGATGGCGGTTCACATTTCAAGAACTTTAATTTCGGGAAATTGTTAAAAAGAAACAATGTGAACCACCGCGTGGCTACACCGTACCATCCGCAAACAAGTGGACAAGTTGAAGTGTCCAACCGTCAAATTAAAGAGATCCTTATGAAGACGGTAAGAACGGATAGAAAAGATTGGTCAAGTAAACTTGACGATGCGTTGTGGGCATATCGGAAGGCCTACAAAACTCCAATTGGTACCACCCCTTATCGGATGGTGTATGGGAAGGGGTGCGATCTACCAATGGAGTTAGCACATCGAGCGCATTGGGCCATCAAAACTGTTAATGAGGATTATGACGAAGCGGGTCGAGTAAGAAAGTTGCAATTGAATGAGATCGAGGATATTAGAGATGAAGCCTACGAATGTGCTTCCGCATACAAAGACAAACTGAAGAAAGTTCACGATGCAAAGTTAAGGAAAAAGAACTTCGAAGTGGGTCAAAAGGTGTGGTTGTACAATTCGAGGTTAAAAATGTTCGCGGGCAAACTCAAGAGTAAGTGGATGGGTCCTTACGTCATCCAAAGAGTGGGAAGATTTGGAGATGTTGATATACAAGACGAACAAACCAATAGACAACAAACGGTGAACGGGCATTGGCTCAAACCATATTTGGAAGGTAATGACATCAACAATCTCGAGCTTGACAAAGTGGGTTACATTTTACGTCCATTGGATGACGAGGAAGCATGAGAGGCCCAGGTTTGGTGTTTGTATATATTTAGTTTAGTTTGTTTTGCTTTGAATAAATTCCGTTCCGTTTAAAACTTTTGTTCGAAACAAGTGTGGGGAAATCCATACGAATTTCCCGAACATAGTGTTGAGGACAACATGGGTTTTTAACGGGGGGTAGGGTGACAATTTTCATGTCTTCAAAGTTAAGAAAAACAATAAAAATTATTAAGTTTTTTATAAGCTAAAAAAAACATAAAACATAAAAATTTTGGAAAAGTAAAGGTTTTGACCGCCCCCTCTTTTTTGCCCAGTACCCACCGTAAGCTACGGTGGGGGGTGTAGCTTACGGCGGTCAGTGAACAATTTTGAAGTTTACGGTGGTAAGCTACTGATCTACGGCACAAGTTTTCATCCAAGTACCGCCGTAACCTACGGCGCCAGCCGTAGGCTACGGCGCCGAGCGAGGAAGTGGGGGGCCCTTTGGGGTGCTTGATTTCGGCGTTAAATATAAAAAAATCCGAAAATATACTATTAATAATAATAATAAAACAATTAATAAAAACTCCTAACTCTACCCCAACCACACAAATCGATCAAATCACCCCAACCACATACTCATCTTTCACATCTTCTTCTTCTTCTTCTTCATCTCTCTAAAAACCCTAGTTCTTCACACCTTCAAATCTTCATAGTTCCCTCATAACTTGTCCGATTTCAGTGATTTTTGAGTCCATCTTGGGTGAAATTTCACAAGGATTCCATATTTACACTCGTATTTCAAATATTTCGTCGTTTTGGGTCGGATTTAAGCATAGGGGAGCCGAAATTTTTGGGTTTTTTGTGGGTTTTTGTGTGAACTTGAAGAGTTTGTTATTTTCATCTTCTACAACACCAAGGTATGCAAGTTCAATTCATTTTTTGATGTACATTGAGGTTTGTAAGTTTTCATTATGGTTTTTGCTTACACACTTGCTTGTACGAGATAGATGATAGGATATTGTTGAACCATGGGATGTTTGGGTATAAATGTCTTTGATGTTGGTGAAAATTTTTGGAAAATTTCTGATTTGTAAAGACATCATGCCGAATTTTTGTTGAAAAGATGAGTATTTGGTTTTTGTATATTTATACCTGTAACGTAAAGCAAGTGTGGGGAAGTTTGTGGAGTTGAACTAACTTGAATTGTTGTGTGTGGTTTACGAATGTGTGCAGGTATGGTGAAAACAAAAGGTAAAGCGGTAGCAAGTTCGTCTACACAACCTCAAGAGGAAGAGGAACAACCAAAGAGAAGGAGGTTGGCACGGATTGGTGATCCGGATTCGGAGGAGGATGCACCTCCAAGGGGGCCCAAACCGGATTTGACATCCGGTTCATTACTAGACCAACCCGCGGAATGGAGAGAGGACTTGTTTCACGAGCAAATGAACAAGTTGAAACAAAGGGCTGAGGCATTTATTTGTGAAAAGGAGATCCGGGAAGCTGATTTTGGGCCGTTCGGGATAACGGAAAAGTTTAAAGAATTGCGTTGGGGGCAGCTTTGAAGTGTTACGATGGCGAGGTGAAGAAGATGTATGACTCCCAGATTCAAGAGTGGATGGCTATACTCGAATGTCCCTCGTTTAAGGCCCCAGAAAAGATGAAGCTCATTTGATGGTGTAATGGGGTAAAGGTCGAAATGTCTTATGATTCATTGCGCCGAATAGCGAAGTTTGACGACCTACCATCCAATCAATATATCTACCCAAGCCTCAAAGATCTCTATCAGGAGCCTCAAAAGCATCCTCAATGGCAAAACATGTTGGATTACCTTTTTCTTCCGGGTACGACACATGGGAAATTGTTTAGACGAAACTTGAGAATGGAGGTGAAGTTGTTTTTGGTTCTGTGTACATACAATGTCATCCCGCGGCGGGGTGACAAGATGGAGGTCCGGTTTCAAGAGGTGCCGATCTTGTATATGATGATGCATGGTTCTCCCAAGGTTCCCTTCCGATTTCTAGTGTTGAACAACATTTGGTTGAGCCGGAATAGTGGGGAAAGAAAAATTGTACCCCATTGCCGATTGATCACGGCATTGTTAAAAAAATATGGGGCAATTGAAGGCAATGAAAAAGGTTCTTATAAGAGGTTTAAGCCGTTTGACTTAAAGAATTTGGGACCGGGATGGGAGTACAAGGAATCAGAAAGGTACCATAAGCTGAAGACGGACGGGAGAAGATGGAGAGTTATCAAAGCGGATGCGAGACCATTACGACCGGGCGAGGCTGATGAGCCCAAAACGACTGATGAAGAAGTTAGTGGTGACGATGATTATCGGGAAGACACGTTCATGGTTGATGCTCCAATGGGGGGCGCAGGTCTAGGTGGAGTTTAGGGAGAGGGTGTACAGTCTGGTTATGTGGGAAGTGCGTTCGACTATGCACAACAGGCCTATGATCCCTATTGGGCTCATTCGGGGAATATGGGCCAGATTATTGAACCGAGACGACCACCCAATTTTGGCGAATGGACTGAACCGAATCAGATGCTCTTCGATCAGCAAACTTTTATGGGGGCAAGTGTAGAGAGAGCTCTTAAGCAGAGTTACGACAAAAATGAGCAATGGAACCATGCTCGTATGTATGCCCATGAGGAAGAAGTGAACAAGCGCTACCTAGACGACCGCCAGAGACGCTTGCATGATCAGTGGCATGCGGGTCAACCACTCGAAGCGGACCCGGCAGTTGTGGATTATACCACATTGCCGCCCTATGATGGTAGTGTGTCGTATCCCACCCCACCATTGCACCATTCTCAATGGGTGGCCGGATCCACACGCAATGAATTATCAGCAGGCGAGTCAAAGTGGTGATCAAGGTGGTAGCAGTAGCAGCGGAGCATTTGGCTTTGGCGAGTGGAATGATATGATGACATCCATCTTCGGGCCTCCACAGTCGAAGTACTGCTAGCCAGGTCGTATCTTGCTCCTTTGTACATTTGTGTATATTTTTATCTTGTATGTTTATGTTATGGTTGGGAGGTAGGGTGGTGTTTAGATGTTGATGTGTTTCTTTTGGGATGTGTTAGTGGTGGTGTGTTTGAATTTTCATAAAAAAAATACAAAAAGAAGTTTGGGGTTTGAGATGTAAAGCTTGTGTTAATGTTATTGGTTAAAGCGATCTTTCCCTAAAAACCATACATTGGGACAATGTATCCCAAGTGTGGGGATGGGGGGAATTTGTGAGAATTTTAAATTTTTTTTTGTGCAATCAAGTGAAAATTGTCAAAATTTGAAAACTTGATTTTGTCCCGCTTGACACACCGACACCCATTCCTAGTCTTTTCTTGGTGAGAATTTGAGCCACATATGGTTATCATAGACATTTCTTTGTTTGAGTGGCGGTGTGTGTATTGTGTTAATAGAACTTGTGTATGAATTCTTGTTAAATCCTAGAGTTAGCATGCTTTTGAAAATGATAGGGGACTTTTAGGAAGCCTCGTCTAGATGTGTGAGAGTGCGGGATTGGTGGGTTGGACCTCATACTTTACATATATGAGCTTGGTATTGTGAGAGGTGGGGGATTGGTCCTTAGAAAGCCATGTTTGAGCCTTATACCATTCGGTTGTGACCCAAACCTACTTCCTACAAAATTTTACCTTTTGAGACAACCCAGTTTAGAAGATTTAGTATGTAATGTTGATGTTATTGCACATATTGTTGAAGTTTGATATGACTAAAAAAAAAGAGAGAAAAACATGAGAAAAATACAAAAAGAAGCATTTAGTTGTAATAGAAGTTGAGAAGTTGATGATGTTTTGTATATATTGGGTGTTTGCTTTGTTTAGTAGTAGAAATAAGAACTGGGTCGAATCAACTAGCTCTTTCATATGTATTCCACCATTCTCCTACCTTTGCACCTAGCCATGTTACAACCCGTAAGTTCCTTTGATTCTTAAGCATGCTAGATATTTGATAGGAGGAGATTTAATTCTTATGCAAGCTTATTGTCGTACAAACACACACACGCATTGAGTGGTTTAGCATTATGTGCTAATATTTCTTCTCACCGAGAGCTTTTGTGAGGGGTGTGTCTTGTGGTATGATTGAAAGTTAGTAAAAGGACAGCACGTTTAGCTTGGTTTGCATGATTGATCGCTTTGGTTATGAAATAGTGTTTGAATGGGTTACTTGGGACAAGCAACAGGTAAGTGTGGGGATGTAACGGGTGGTCCATAGGACAACCCTTAAGGCCTTTAAATAGATTGAAATCCCATACTTTGTCCGGTTATTTGCTTGAATTTGGTAATCACAAGATGTTTGATGTTACAGGTTCTAAAGTGCTTGAAATGCGGGTTTTAGGAAGGAATGATTGGATGGTAGAAGTTGGCGGAGTCAAAGAGTGGAAGAAGCGAAGATTTGATGATGAAACAAAGATATGGCATCACTCAGCGTCGTAGCCTACGGCTACTGCCGTAGGTTACGGCACCCATTATTTGTAAAATTTGCACCACCGTAAGACAATACCCAAGTGCCGTAAGAGATTGATGATCGACGTAAGCTATGGTACCTGGCGTAGCTTACGGCGCTGCGTTGACTTCCGGGACCTTGCTGACCGCCGTAAGCTACGGCGGGTGCCGTAGCTTACGGCGCCGATCTTACCAAATGTATAACTTCCGTATTTAATGGTCATTTCATGGGATTTTATGGTGTCTTATCATATGATTCGGTTACACCTTGCTTGACACACGAATTGGGAGCATTGTTGGAGACTTTGAGCTTGGAAGAACACTAGTTAATCTAGTTTTTATGTTAGTGATTTGAGCTTGGAAGAACACTAGTTAATCTAGTTTTTATGTTAGTGATTCCTTTGAACATTAAAACTTTGTTGATGATGTTGATTCAAGCCATGAGTGGCTAAGTATTTTATGACTATCTTTGGTGGAAGGTTTGCAAGACACTTATGTTTATTTCCTTATTTCTATAATAACAATATTCTCTTTATTGAATTGCTTGTTATGGTATGTGATTGTTTGTTAGTAAATTGTTAATCCTTATGTTGAACTAATTAGAAACCATACGTTCTTGGTGCCGTTGGCAATCGAGATATCATGGGTATAGTTAGGCTTGGGTAAGGGTTGATTGATCATCGGGTAACAACCTCACGTTCTAGGAATCTGAGTACTTAGTTCCCTTTCATCACTGCAGTTGATCACATATGAACTATGTCTATGTAGTTCTTTATAGTGGAATGTTAGCATAAGTGTCAAAGCAAACCGGAAACTAAAGATGGTTACTTGTCTCTAAATTGTTTACAACCAAAACTTTTCTCTTGCAATTTAATTAGTTAAATTTAGTTCTAAAACCAATTCACTCAAATCAACTCTTGAATTTTACTTTACTTGCAATTAGTTTAATTTTAGTCAAGTTAGATACACTTTAAAATAACACATTTTCCACAAACTCCCTGTGTTCGATACCCACTTACCACTATCTATTTAGTAGTATTTGGATTAAATTTGATTGTGACCACGACATCACGTCACCCACTTGATAACTTGAGCGATAGTCGTCCCTGTGTCGATTGTGCCGTGAAGGACTCCCCATCGACTTCGTTCGATGCATACAAAGGCCTGAGCGATTTGGCATACACCTTCTTTAACGAGAGCCCGGGAAAGGGTTGGACTTGTCCACCTACATTTAGCATAGGAATCACCCTCACCGACAACCTCTTGCGTTCTCGTCTAAATCTAGAGCAATTAAGGTATCTCAGGCACTTCGGGGTTGTTCCGTCCAGTAAGGAACCACCAGATCCGGATAAATTCCTTAAAAATAGACGAAACTTCATAAACAGCCTCTAGACACGGGGCCGTGTCCAGGTCAGCACGCCCCCGTGTCCACCAAAAGATTCCCGTCTGAGTTTTTTGTCAGAATACGGACAAAATGTGCCTGAATCTTGCCTACACACGGGGCCGTGTGCAACTTGCTGTCGTTTTCTATAAAGGCAGCAAGATTCCTGCACATTTGGACCACTCTAAAGACAAAGATTTGTTGGGATCTTCACACATACCATCCTAGGTATATTCTAAAGAAGGTTCTCAACAACCATCTTGTCTTTTCCACTTTTATCCATTGCCTTCTTCTTCAATTTTTTCTTAATACCTCCATTAGAGCTTGTAATCACCATGATTCTAAGCTTTATGGTGATGTTTGATACATTTTTATTCAAGGAATCTTGTTAAAAATAAGTTCTACAACGGTGTTTAAAGTTATTTATGCTTAAAATGGCTTTAAAAATCATAAAAATAACTTGAAACTCCAAGATTCCTTGTTCCAAAAATCTGAAGACATCTGAACACGGGCTTGTGCCCAATAAGCACGGGTCCGTGTCTGATGTCATTTTCCAATAAAATTGAACTCTTTTCGGTCTGTTTTCTCAGAACGGCGAGCAGAACTAGTGGAACATCTTCATCGCACTCCAGGAGCAACCGACAAGGGAGAAGGTCATCAACGGTTGAAGACTCTCTTGTAAACTATGTTTACACTTTAAGAGAAGCCATTGATGAGATGACGGGAGTGGAAGAAGCATTGGTCAACCGTATCAATCATTTGACGGTGGGGCTAGAGGGTTGTCTTCGAGAGGTCAACCTTTTGCACCAAAGGTTGAACATTCTCGCTTCTCCTCCTTTGGTACCAATCATCACCCAAAGGGCATGGAATGTGGTACCGGAAGTCATCATACCGGCTGAATGGTACACCATACACCCAGAGCCCCTTCGAGATATCCTACATGGGGTTCCGGTTGGTGCCACTCCCCCTCCGCAAGATGTTGAGGAAAATGAGCCCCCCATCTTCCTCCCAAGAGAAATAGAAGAATGGCTTTAACAACATCTAGGGAATACCCCTCGGTTTAGAGTTCTACAAAGCCTTTAAATATCGGAAAGCTATTTCCGGAATTTTGATTCCTATCATAAGAGTAGAGCTCCCTAGGATGATTTTGTGTATCACTTGACCTATCTATCTTAGGACTTTTAGTTTTCATTTTTTCAGCTTTGCTTTTAAATTTCTAGGACCTATGTAATATGTTAGTTTTAATGAAATGATAGTTTAATTGAATTGGTGTTTGGATGATGATGTAATGGGTAAAACACACTCGGGATGGTGAAAGATACCAGGGGAAACTTGAACCAGCAACCCATGCACGAAAATAGAGCCTCCCGCAAATTTTTCTTCATTACAGCAAGTTTGGCATGGGCCGTGTCCAGCCAACACGGCCCTGTGCTGAACCGTCTGCAGAAAATCGCCCAGTTCAGGTAACTGGACACGGGGCGTGTTCGCTAAACACGCCCCCGTGCCCAGTCTTCTGTTTCTTTTTAATGATTTTTGTTACTAGCAACCTAAACATGGGGCCGTGCCCGGACACCACGGGCCCGAGTCCAGATGCCCAGTAACATAAAAATTTGTTTTTAAACACACTTTTACACATTCAATCAACCTAAAAACTTATTTTTGGGACACATTGACGAAAACGTGTAATTTAAGTGTGGGGGGGATGCTAAAACCTTGAATTTTGCTAGTCCTAATTACAAGCCTTACACAAAACTCTCTTGGAACCACTAAACACCCCAAATTGTTTCAAAATCTTTTCATTTTTTTTACTTGTCTTGGTTTAATTTGGGAATTACAAGTTCTAAAAAGGTTATATTTTTACAAATTTACAACCGATAGCGTCGTGATAAAAAGGACCAACATAAGAAAATTATGAAATGACATGACAAATCTAGTTAAAATTTGATTATATATACTTGATCACATAAAAACCCATTCCCACAAAAAGTGAGTTTTGAGCCTTTATTGAGCATAAAATATACATCTTTAAACTAAATGCTCATTTTTCATTTCTTGTGTGAATAGCCGCTTTGTTCTTACGACTCTAGAACTTGACATGACAATACATTCCCGGTCCTTACCAACTTAAACCCAAGTAAGTAAATGATGGAGGCATTAGGACTAACCTTTTTTCTTTCAACACCATTATTTTTTTTGTATTTACCACCTACCCAAACATCCCCTAGTTAGCCCCTTTGAGCCTAAACCTTTTCATTTCTTAACCCAAAATCAAAACACCCTTTTTACCCACCAAAACCCTTTTCTTTTCAAACCCTTTATTTTAGTAACAAAGCTCGGTTTTATTGTGACTTCGTTATCAAAAAAAAATCATAAAGAAGAAAAGAAAAATGAAGTTAGCAATAAACAAACAAAGCTCATCAAAAGAAGGCTTGTTTGAGTAATGCTTCATTGGAATAAAAAGTCACAAAAACAAAATGTTTTACGAAAACCGACGCTTTTTTACGCCTTTCGCCTTTTTCTACTAACCACTAACCCAACCACCTAACTTTAACCCAAGCCTAACCCTTCCCCCAAAAGTCCTCTTGATATTTAGAAAGGTTTATAGTTAAAAAGGAGGAGGATTGATTGCTTGGCAAGCCTATGGTAGGAGTAAGTTCCATGACGCTCTCGAGTGCTTCACAAAAATACACCTTCGGCCGAGTGTTGAGAGATTCCCCGTGAGGTATGTGAACTTGTATATAAATGGAATTTTAAAGAGGCATGTTATGCCCTAATAAGTAATTGATCTTATGTAATGTTCTAAATAAATCATGACGAATAGGATTGTAAATAAAATAAAAATAAAACCTAATAAAGAATCTTGGAATCCTGACACTCTATGACAAGCCCAAAAACCTTCTCTTCTACCCATTCCATTTGGGAGTGTAAGCTACATTATAAAGAGTTTTGCTTGAGGACAAGCAAAGATTCAAGTGTGGGGGTATTTGATGTGTGCAAAATGCAACATATAAATTACATCAATTGTGGCATAAAACTAACCCTTTTTTAGTACAAATGTTGGAAAAAGTGTGCTTTTGTCTTCCTTTTGTATTTTCATGATTAAATGAGCACAAATGAACAAAAGAAGCAAAAATGCAGCCAAATCTAACAATAATACAAGAAAAGGAATAAACGTGGCACGCCCGACCCCTCGACAGTATCTTCCCAAGCAAAAACAAGAGAACAGAAGGCTGAACACGCCCCGTGCTCAGTGAGCACGGGGGCGTGCCGAAGTGTCTGCAGAAAAGACAAAGTTGTAGAAGCTTCTATCACCCACCACGGGGGCGTGCCCAGCGGACACGAGGCCGTGGTCAATGCAAAGATTCGCAGAATCTAGGCAAATCTTGGTAGTACAGATACGCTTCTGCACACGGGGTCGTGCCCAGCGGACACGGGGGCGTGGTCAACTAATGCATACATACTGCATTTAATGAAGAAAGAGAAGACGGGTGGACACGGGGCCGTGTCCGGGCTTCTGTGCAGGCTATAAATAGGGGTGCTTGGCTCACTTGCAAACCATCCCTTGGCAAACCACCTCTCTCACACTTCACCCACCCACCACCACCATCACAACCCACATCCACCACCATCATCCATCATAGAGTGTGTGAGTAGTCTCGGGATTCAAGATTGATCGTAAGAGTTCTTGACAATCAAAGGCCATGTTGCCTAAGTCTCTTACATCACTTGGTGAAGACAAGCATTTAGTGTAATACTTTTTATTTTTAATCTTTTCGCACTTTTTATTTGGTTATGTATTAATGACTTTAATAAGTAGTTTCTTATGTTGAAGGTGTATCTTCCTTATCATTTGTCTGTGGTGTCTTGGCGTTATTTTACTATCTATATAAAATAAAAATTTACACCATTCATATCTCCACGGTCTATATGGAGATATGTTGGCTACCTGGTCGGGGGTTAAGGGAATGGTTTGGTAAGAGTCTTGCCTTGTTCAGTGTATAGATCCTACAAGGACCTGGGTCAATTTTAGAAGGACCTCCTTCAATACCCACTTGTATTGGATGGCGGGGGTCCGAACTCATTAATCCCCTCATATGTGAACTACTATTAAAACTTTAACCCGGCTATTTAGGATTGTATCCCTGCTGACTCAAACTACTTAGCCGAGGGTAACATCACATTCAAAAGAGGGGCCTACCACATTATGCATTAATAACTTAATTAATTATCTCTCAATAATCCAACCCTTGCTGACTCAAACTACTGGGTTGAGGGTAACGTCACCTTCAAAAGAGAGGCCTACTACTATAACTAAGATAATCTCTTAAAAAGTAGAAAAGTGCGAAAATAATCAAAGGTCACACTAAAGGCGAGTCGGATCCAAGTGATTCATCTTGTCTATCTGTTTTTACTTTTATTTTTATTTTTCAGCATTTTTAGTTAGTTTTATTTTCTTGTTTTAAAACCTTTTTTCTAAAATTTTGATTTGATTAGACGTTGAGGATAAACCGGTACTAAAAGCTCTTGTGTCCTTGGACGACCTCGGTATCTTACCAACACTATACTATGCGCACGATGGGTGCACTTGCCCATATGTGTGTCTGGTGTTAGTAAATATCGTGTTTTATAAATTTAAAAATTGACTAATGTGTTAAAAAGGGCTTAAAATATACTTAAAAATATATAACGCTACACACGCATCAAGGTGGTTAAGCATTTCTTGCAATTCACCTGTTAATTCTTCAACCTTCAACATCTTTACACCTGCAAATCTTCTTATTCTTTTATTATTATTTTTTAAGGGTGTTCTTGAATCTAATGTGAAGGATTCAAAAGGGTCCGTTTAAAAGAAGAATTTGAGTTGTCAGATTTAGGAAGGAGAGGTCAATTGCTGCTTACATGGGATTATTGCAGATGTCGGCGATGATTGGGGGGGGGGGAGATGATCGGAGATAATGTCTGTGTTTGGGGGTTGATGATGGGGAAACCAGATTTAACAAGGGTATTTATTTGGACTAATAATTTATCTACTTTAATTAAGAAAATGTCTAATGAAAAATAATTGGACAAAACTACCTCTGCACAAAAAGACAAAATAGGCAAATTGGAACAGTAAAAAATGAGAGATTTTGAAATTTGGACTAAAATGGCAACAAAATGAAAACCACAGGGACCCAGATTTAAAAAGTTTGAGATTTGGACTAAAATGGCAAAAGTGACTAAACTACAGGGACCAAAATGGCAGTTTACTCATTTTAATATAAAAGGGCCATTTAGTAAAAATACTCTTTTTTGTCTTTATTATTTTTTGTTACTTTTTGTATTATTATATTAGTTTTTATTTTTTTAAACAGAATTATTTTATTAAAAGCATTTAAATGCCGATTTTTTAACAGATTTTTTAAACTTTTTACGTTTTACGTTAAACTTTTTACATTTTACGTTTTTACGTTTTAGGTTCTATGTTAAACTATATACTTTTTACATTAAACTTTTTTACGTTTTACATTTTTACGTTTTATGTTGAACTTTTTACATTATACGTTAAAAAGTTTACGTTTTACGTTTTACGTTAAAAAGTTTATGTTTTACGTTAAAGTTTACTTTTTACGTTTTACGTTCTACGTTAAAAAATTTACGTTTTATGTTAAAAAGTTTACGGTTTTAACTTTTTTTTACAAAAACTTTTTTACACAAAACGAACGCACCCAGAAATCGCAACTCGGTAGGTGTTTCAGATAGATTGTTTTCATCATCGACTGGGAAAAAAATATAAATAACCAATAACAAAAATCAAAACAATGTATGGATTCTTGAAAAAAACGGGGGTTTGGCTTAGATTTTTCGATAATCAAAAGCTGCAAGGTGGGGTTGCAGGTTCAAAAATCTACCATCCACCAACCTTGTCGTGCCATCGTCATCAAAATATACGTTTTTTTTTCTTTTTTTGCATCATCACCGCCCAAATCCAACAGATCAAAACCCACATAGTTCACTGTTCAAATATACCAAAAAAAGACACCCAAAATCCTGCAAATCCATACCGAACATGAAAAATCATACAAAAATCAAGAAACCCCCATTTTTACAGCAGATCAAACCCACTTAGTTCGCTGTTCAAACTTCTAAAAAGACACCCATATCCTTCGAATCCATACCTTCATTTAACCAACAAAAAAACATCAATTTATACAAAAATTCAAGATTCTCACCAAGAAACTCAAAACAATTGTTTCCAGATTCAAACATTCAAAAGAACCAGCAAACCTTTACCAACAAACGCAGCAACATCATCAGCCGTAAAAACAACCGACGAGGGTTTGTGCCACACCCACCCCCTTGTGCGGCGGCGTCGTCCAAGGGTATAGCACCGCCTCCAACACCAGCATCGCCACCACCGTCGCCGTCAATCCTCACCGGCACTGTTTACCAACGTCACCGTAAAAAACACACCACCATAACCCGCCCGTCACCTACAACGATCGAAACTCCGGCGACTGAAAGAGGGGTCGTCGGTCTTGTAGCCGGAGAAACGAGGGGTCGTTGGTCTTGTCGTCGGAGAAGGAGGTGGGTCGACAGGGAAACAGGGGGTGCCGGTGTGGGTGTGGTGTTTGGAGGGTCGTCGGTGTAGGTCTTTTCGCCGAGGGGTCGATTGGTATTCTCGCCGACGAAGATGATGATCTGAGGATTTTCAAAAAATGAAATGAAGATGATGATCTGAGAGTTTCAAATAGAGATCTCTAAGAGTTTCAAAAGTTGAGATGAAGAGAGAGAAAGAGAGAGATAAAAGTGACATTAATATAGAGACAGGGACAACTGACAAATGAAAAATTACATATAAACAAAATTACCTAAATACCCTTTTGGTTGGCATAATCTTATTAATTGGTGGAGAGTGGTTCTCACGGTTCTTACAACTGGGGATGGTTTCTATTTTAGCGGCTCCCTTTATATATATATATATATATATGATAAGGATCGTGTGAGAAGTAGTAGGCTAATTGAGAAACTTGGGAAGCATTTTGGACCACACATTTTCCCTAAGCATAAAAATGCATTAAAAAATGTAAAAAAATGCAATTTTTTTTTTTGGAAAAATCGAAGCTTTTTCTTTAAGGTTTTAATTTTTTATTTTTTTTTAAAAACATTTTTTTTTGGAATTTATACACATGTGTATATTGTTAATCTTTTAACTATACATATGTGTATATTGTCAAATATACATATATGTATATACATTTTATAAAATTGAAAAATAAGTGTTATTTAGGGTTTAGCTTTATGGTTTAAAGTTTAACTTTAAGGTTTAGCATTAGGGTTTAGCAATAGTATTTAGGGTTTAGCATTAGGGTTTAGCTTTTGGGTTTAGCATTAGGGTTTAGCTTTAACTTTTGGGTTTAGCTTTAGCTTTAAGGTTTGCATTAGGGTTTAGAATTAAGGGTTAAGCTTTAGCATTAGGGTTTAGATTTAGGGTTTAGAATTAGGGTTTAGCTTTAGGGTTTAGAATTAGGGTTTAGCTTTAGGTTTAGAGTTTAAGGTAGGGTTTATAACACATATTTTTTCAATTTTAAACATGTATATACATATATGTATAATTGACAATATACATATATGTATAGTTAAAAGATTAACAATATACGCATTTGTATAAATCCCCAAAAAAAAATTCTTTTTAAAAAATATAAAATTAAATCCTTAAAGAAAAAGCTATGATTTTTCATAAATATATATATATATATATATATATATATATATATATATATATATATATATATATATATATATATATAGAAACGGGATCGGGAGAAAACGCTCAAAAGTGTGAGAACGGTGATAACGCTTCCTGGCCCAACACGTGTCCCGCGTCATAGAGAAGGGTGGAGGGGTTTTTTTGTCTTTTCATTCTTCTTTTTATTTCCTAACGCGGTATAATATTTTATCGTGTCTAAGTTTTTTTGGCGTTAATTGTATTTTTTAAACTTTTTGGCGTTGAATTAATTTTTTTTTGTGTCACATATGTAATTTTTTGGCGTTATAGCGTTTTCTGGTTAATTTTTTTGGCGTTTATGGCGTTTTGTATAATAATTCACTATGAGTCACTATTATTTGCATAAGATTACAATAAGTCCAATTTTTTTTGGCGTTTAGTGAATTTTTTGGCGTTTAATACACTTTTTACAAGGTGCTTTGCCAGCAGCTGTTCTCCCAGTTTTCATACTTCTAGCGTTTTGGTGTTTATAGTTTTTGGCGTTTTATATAAAGTATTTTATTTATAGAGAATTGGATAACAAAACAACATATAACTTGATATCAAAACAATATAAAATGAAAACAAAAATAATACAAAGTGGTAATCTAATTTTTCTTCCGAATCTTCAATGTCATCAGCCTCTTCCTTCTTGAATTTGTTTTTGGCGTTTTGAAACTTTTTTTGAATACTTTAGCTAGATGCCAAATTTCTTACATAAACCCCGTCTTTTTTCAGAAGAAGCTGCTTAGTGGCATCCTGTTTTTTGATGTGATATTCTTGTTTGGTGGCATGTCATTGAAGATCAACTCTTGCTTGATGCTATTTGTAATAATGGAGTCCAAAATAGCATTTTTCAGTTGTGTTGAACCCTTTCTTCCATGCCTATATTCATCAAGAACAAAGCTCACATGATGGCATATCACTGTCATCAGTCTCTTTTTCTTGAATATTTGTCCATCTCATCCAGCAAAATATTATTTAGTTAACCTCCTCAGAAAAAGGATCCATTTCAGTGAAAGTTTCGACATCTATGGCGTTTTAAAGGAAGTGGTTTCTAGAGTGGCGTTTTTGTGTTTTTCTGGGTGTGATTAATTTCATTGTGTATAGACCCCTCTCTTATAGGAGGTTTTTGGCGCGTAGTTTAGGCGGAACTTTTTATTGTAACAAATGATAGCAATATAGTAACTGTCTTTTCAGTTACTGTTTTTTGTATTTACTTTGTTGATCAGCTTTTATCAGTTTTATTAGTTATAGACGTTCCATCTTCTATGTTTGGCATTTTTTAAATGACCTTATGCAGACCAACATGAAAAAATACAATAACGGAGTAAATAAAATATTAAGCTGGAAAAATATTTTTTGTTATTTTTGGCGTATTGTTAGGGTTAACCATTTTTAGTATTATTTTGGCGTTTTGCTAATGAAGATAGAAATATATCATTTAATTATCTTAAAAAAACAGAAGATTACATAGAAAAAAAAAGAGGAAAAAAAATTAATATAATTCGTCAGAAGGTACTTTATCTGAATAGTATCCCTCACTTGTGTCATCTTCTTCCTCCTCGGAGTCTTCATCTTGATCTTCATCCATGTCATCCCATTCACCTTCATCAGCTTCTTGTTCCTGAAGATTCTGAAGCATCCACCTGAATATGTCTTGCATTAACTCCAATTTTGAGTCTATTTCTGTGTTGGTACATTTGGCGTTATGCAATTCTTCCATGAAACCCAGTCGCTGCTTTGTTATGATGTTCTCTAGCCAGTAGACTTCCTCCTCTCCGTTGTCGTATGTAATCATCACCATGTCTGTTTCATCATCAAAACGCCATGTTGTCATGACAGGGTCTGGCTTCATATCTTGTTTGGTTGGTCCAAATATGCTGGTTAATGCTTTCATAAGCATATGCGTTTCATGGCATTGGTTGTCTAGAGTGATGCCAATGGATAAGATTTGCCTCTGTATCTCTTCTTCCATTTTTAGAATTGCCTTGACTGTCTTAACATACACCCTCCTTCTGTTGTCAAAATGGAGGACGTATCGCCTGATCCCCAGAGTTTATCTCCATGAAACGATTGTTGCCATTTTTGGCGTTTTGTTTAAGTTGGCGTTTTTGGTTAAAGATGTTTTTTTTGCAGAAAATGGATAGATTGAAGTGATTATGGAAGCTATGTTTTTACGTTTGTTTATATAATGATGTTTTTGGCGCGTAATTTAGGAGGGAATTTCTTCTAATAAATGTTATTAACAGAAATACAGTTATTTGTGTTGTTTCATCTTACTGTAATATTCAACGCGTTTTATTTTAAATTTTTGGCGTTTTGTTTTTAATGGCGTTTTATTTTTTTGTTTGGCGTTTTATCATTTGATGGCGTTTTGAATATGAGGTGTAAAAGACCCTTTTAACCTTAATGAGGCGCGTCCAACCTAATAATATTGATGTTATTTACAAAAATGCCACCGCGCAATATAGTCCATGGATTGTTTTGATCGTATGATCGATAATCGTTCTCACCGTTCTCACACTTTCTACCGTTTCTCTAAATTCCGACCCTATATATATATATATATAGGACAAAGATCCGTTAGGAACCACCTCTTATTGCGAGAACCGCGAGAACCAATCTGAACACAACCAAAAATGCCTAAAAATAGCTAAAAATCACACAAATTTTTTTTTTAAATATTTTTTTTTATAAAAAAATCGCTACTTTTCGAAGCCAAAAAAATAAAAAAAACAAAAAAAAATTTTGGATACTAAAAGTAGCGATTTTAACATAAAAAATATTAAAAAAAATTTAGATTTTTTTTTTGAATTTTTTAGTTTTTTTTTAGGTTTTTTTTAGGTTTTTTGGGGGTTTAGTTTTTAGTATTTTAGCTTGGTGTTTAGCTTTAGGGGGGGGGGGGTAGGGGGTTTAGGTTTTGGGGGGGGGGGGTTAGGTTTTTTTTAGGTTTTTTTAGCTATGTTAGGTTGTGTTCACATTGGTTCTCGCGGTTCTCGCAATAAGGGTGGTTCTCGCATGAACCATATATATATATATTTGCATCTTTTTCACCTTTTTTGCATTTTTTGCTTAGGGAAATTGTGTGGTCCAGATTGCTTCTCAAGTTTCTCAAATAGGGTGGACTTTTCTTAGGATCCATATCCTATATATATATGAACACAACACAAAATTTTTTTTAATATTTTTTATATAAAAATCGCTACTTTTCGAAGCAAAAAAAAAAATTAAAATTTCTTTTTAAAAATTTTTTTTTTGCTACTAAAAGTAGCGATTTAAGCATAAAAAAAATTTAAAAAAATTTTTTTTTTTTAGATTTTTTTTAGATTTTTTAGGTTTTTTGGGGGTTTAGTGTTTAGCATTTTAGCTTGTGGGGGGGTGGGGGGGGGGTTTAGGTTTTTGCGGGGTGGGGGAGGCGGGTTTAGGTTTTTTTTTTTTTGGGGGGGGGGGGGTTAGGATTTTTTTTTTGGGAGGGGGGGGTTTAGGTTTTGGGGGGTGGGGGGTTAAGTTTTTTTAGGTTTTTTTAGGTTGTGTTCACATTGGTTCTCGTGGTTCTCGCATGAACTCCTCCCTATATATATATATATATATATATATATATATATATATATATATATATATATATATATATATATATATAGGGAGCCGCTGAAATAGAAACCATCCCCAGTTGTAAGAACCTTGAGAACCACTCTCCACAATCAGATTATGCCAACCAAAAGGGTATTTAGGTAATTTACTTTATATATCACTTTCAATGTCAGTCCATCTTCTGTCTCTTTATTATAGTCATTTCCTTATCACTCTCTCTCTTCATTCTTCATTTCAATTTTTTGAAACTATCAGAGCATTTCTCTCCTTCATATCGGATGAAGATGAAGAGACCATCATCTTCAGCCTATGAACACCACCGTCATCATCTTCAGCTTATGAACACCACCGGCGCCACACCCACACCGGCGACCCCCAAACACCACCATCTCCTACCTCTACCCCAACTCTAAAATGTCTTCCACCAACACCCATCTCATACACCACAACAACCCCAACATCTGTTTCAGTCGCCGGTGTTTCAGACTTCAGAGACGACGGTGGTGAAGGGCGGGTTGTGGTGGTGGGTTTGACAGTGACGGAGTATCAATTGCCGGAGTTTCAGTCTCTCTGGAGTTTCAATCGTTGAAGGCGACGACTGACAACAGCTCTGCCATTCACGGTGGCAGAGATGGTGGCATTTTATTCTGACAAATATTTACGGTAAATCCCCTAACCCCTTCTCCTTTTCTTTTAACTCCTCCCCGATCATATAAAAAAACTTAAAATTGCAGGGCGTTTTGTGGTGGTGGGCGTTTTGTGGTGGTGGGGTTGATGTTGACGGTGGGTGAAGGGCAGTTTGTGGTGGTGGGGTTGATGTTAACGGTGAGTGAAGGGCGGCGGTGGGGTTGGGGAAAGGTGTTGTAACAGTGTGATGGTGGTGGGTTTTGACGCCGTCGACTCCGATGTTTGGGGTTGATGTCAACGGTGGGTGAAGGGCGGTTTGTGTTCTTCATTTGTGATGATTCGTTTTTAATGTTGGGGGATGATCTGTGTTGATTCGTTTTTGATGTTGGGGCTGATCTGTGCTGATTTGTGTCTCTCTCTCTTGAAAAATGGTAGGTGTTGATCTGTGTTGATTCGTTTTTTGATGTTGGGGGGGTTGAGTTTTGTTCTTGGATCTGATGGTATTTTGGTATGTTGGGGGTTTGATTTGTGTTCTTGATTTCTGTTTTGATTAGTATTCTTGAATATGTGGGCTTTGATCTGTTCGATTGTGCGGCGATGATGCAAAAAAAAAAAAACGTAGATTTTGATGACGATGGCGCGGCAAGGATGGTGGATGGTAGGTTTTTGAACCTGCAACCCCACTTTGCAGCATTTTGATTTTCGGAAAATCTGAGCCAAACCCCATTTGTTTTCGAGAATCCACACATTGTTTTGATGTTGTTGGTTTTCTACATTTTTCCCCAGTCGATGATGGTAACAATTTATCTGTCGATGATGGTAACAATTTATCTGAGACATCTACCGAGTTGCGATTTCTTGGTGCATTTATTTTGCGTAAAAAGGTTTTTTTTTTTTTTTTAAAAGTTAAAACCGTAAACTTTTTAACATAAAACGTAAAGTTTTTAGGGTAAAACGTAAATGTTTTAACGTAAAACGTAAAAAGTAAAAAGTTTAATATAAAACGTAAAACGTAAAATTTAAAACGAAAAAATGTAAAACCTAAAAGGTTTAACATAAAACGTAAAAAGTTTAACGTAAAACGTAAAAAGTTTAACGTAAAAAGTAAAAAGTTTAACGTAAAGCGTAAAAATTTAAACGTAAAACGTAAAAAGTTTAACGTAAAACGTATAACGTAAAAAGTTTAACGTAAAACTTAAAAAGTTTAATGTAAAACGTAAAACGTAAAAAGTTTAACGTAAAACGTAAAAAGTTTAACGTAAAACGTAAAAATTTTAACGTAAAACGTGAAAGGTAAAAAGTTTAACGTAAAACATAATACGTAAAAAGTTTAACGTAAAACGTAAAAAGTTTAAAAAATTTGTTTTTTAAAATCTGAATTTAAATGCTTTTAATAAAATAATTCTGTTTAAAAAATAAAAACTAATATAATAATACAAAAAAGTAATACAAAATAATAAACACAAAAAAAGTATTTTTTTACTAAACTGCCATTTGCATTAAATTATTAAAAACATAATAAGACAAAAAATACTTAATATTATTTTTAAATACTTTTAATCTTGTTCATCCATCTTGTTGATATAGTGGCTAGAAAGTGATTCTCTTGGTTTTACAACCGGAGGTGGTTTTCATTTTAGCGATCCCCTATATATATATATATATATATATAGTAACAGTATCAGGAGAAAACGCCCAAAAGTGTGAAAACAGTGAGAACACATCTTAGCGCAACAGGTGTCACACGACATAGAGAAGGGCGGAGAGGCTTTTTTATCCTTTCATATTTTTTTAAACGCGTGTCACATCACCTTTCCATTTTTTGGCGTTTAATAAATACGCGGCGTTTTTTAATGTTTCCAGATCATGATCATAGTAAATATTTTGGTGTTTTAAGTAAGTTTGGCGTTTTTATTGTTTCTAGATCAGGATGCAGGCCTATAATGTAAAAAACATCAGTAATTTTCTTGATGTTTATTTTTTTTTCTATCAAGTAGGATACATATAATGTGACAGGCAATTATGGCATTTTGAAAAGATAATTTAATTCAATTTTCCATGTAGTGGCTTTTAATATAATAAATGTTTGGCAATAATGTTACCGCCTCTTCATTTTACTGTTGTTTTTTTCCAGTAATACTCTGTTTGGCTTTTTTTTGGTGTTTTATATAGCAAGATCGTGCTTTGCTAGAATCCGTTCTCACAGTTTTGACACTATCAGGCGTTTTGGTGTTTGTAGTTTTTTGCGTTTTATACTCAATTTTTTTTATTAGTAGAGAATTATATAATAAACAACAGAGAATTAGATAACAAACAATAGAAAATGAAAAAAAATAAAAATTATATTCTAAATTCTCATCCAAATCTTCACTATCACCAGTCTCTTCTACTTTAACCTTTTTGGCGTTTTGAACCTGTTTTTGAATACCTTATGTAGATCCTTATTTTCCTATATAACGCCCGTCTTTAGAAGATGCTTATTTTTGTGGCATCCTTTATTGTGGTTTGATATATACTTGTTGGTTGACATGTTGAAGATCAACGCCTGCTCGAATGTATTGATCTCTTCATGCCATCAATATATCAATCAAGAACAAAGTGACATGACTGTGTCATCAGTCTCTTTTTCATGAATATTTGTCCATCTCATTCAAGAAAAGCTTATAGAGATACCCAACTCAGAGAAGAATCCATTCAGTGAAACTTCATTCAGAACAATACTCAATATAGAAGAAACCAGTTTCCGTATTTGTGTCTTCTTTAACAATTTTTTGGCGTCTTAAAGTGAATGGTTTCTAGGAAACATGGCGTTGTTTTTGCTTTGTGATCAGTTGATTGTGTGACAACTGCCACTTTCTGGTAATTTACGTACATTTAAAGCAATGAATTACATTATACAAATATGTGTTTTGAATATCCGAATTGCATGATTACATGATATACATCTTAGAACACTCATTTATGATGCACATTACTCGTTTCTATTGGTTATATTTGAAACAGTTTAAAACAATGCATCGAAACAACTAGAGTAGTACCTAGTAAACTAGTGTACTGACGAAAACTCAGGATCCGCAGAAACCATCTAAATGACATCTTTAGGACTCAGACGAAAGTCCAACATCAAATATACATTAAACCCTATATGGGAATACAAGGGTTTGGTTTAATATATTACCAATGTCCGGTAGCACCAAGAACTGCCCGAAAACTGCCGAAAAGCGCTAAAAGTTACCATTTCAATATTTTTCCGCAAAATTCAGCATTAGTGTTTTTTTTATATGATGCAAAAGTGTTGTTTAAACATAAATTCCATATAAAAATACATAGGGACTATCATATAAATACATAACCGAATATTTCCCTATAACTTATATATGTTAACCTTTGACTATCTTCTTGCGTAACGAGCACTAAACAACCATCTGAACTATAATATGACATATGTGGCAAACTAGTGAATATTATTTTTGACCAAATAAAGCTAGTTTATGATCAATTTATGTCATGAACTATCTTGTAAAGTTGCAAAAACTTAAACACCTAAACACTTAACCTTTTTATTTCATTTTGAACCCTTAAAAATTACTAACACATTTAACCACCTAAGGCATCCCCCCACACATATTTTGGGCCGAAAATAAGGGGTCCCACAACCCTTAATCCTTTACTAAATATCTAGATATTATTGGTTAGTTACAAGTGGATGAAGATGGTGATTTATGATAAAACTTACACACTAAGTTACTAGCATTTTTACCACTCATTTTACATCTTTTATTTTACACATAAACTCTCTCATCATCTTCATCTTTTCATCAAGAACACCCACCATAAACCCATTTTATTTTCTCACCTTCTTCATGATAAGATGGATTTCTATGGAACATAAGAAGATCTAAAGCACTTACAAGAAAAATGACACTCTTCCATCCACTCAAGAACCTTCAATCATCAAGATCTTCATCTTCTTAGCTCTTAATCATCACTTAGATCATCCCTAGCCTAGTGCTAGAAGTGAGCTTCTAAACCTCTTATTTTCATACTTATTTATGTTATGATTGTTAATATAACTAGAGATAACAAAATAATCATACAGAATAAACATGAAAATACAAAGAAGCAAAAATAATAATCATGATATATTTATGTTTGTTTATGTTGGAGAAAATTTCACTTTTTGTCCTTTATGTTTGCACTGAATTTTGAAACGTGCCCTTTAAAACTTTTAGTTTCAATTTATGTCCAAAAAACACATGTTTTGTATCACTTTATGTCCTTTCCACCAAACTGAGTTAATTTACTCAGTTAGGTTTATTTAATGAAAGGGTATTATTGGTATTTCACATTAGTTATTTTGTTTTTAAAAATAAATCAAAACAATTATTCTGCTACTTAATATACACACAAACAGGGGACTTCATCTCCTCCAAAACACACAACACAGAGCTCTCCCTCTCCCTCTCGAAGACCTACAAGTCTGAATCTCTCTTGTATCTACTCAACTACCGCCTAAGTCCACCACCGCCACCGCCACCGCCTGTAACATCACCACCACCATCATCGGAGCTATTTAAAACCTAGAAAAACCCTCTGTATATAGATCGATGCACACCCCTATTTAAAACCCAGAAAAACCCCAAACAACATCTCACAATCCATGGTTTCTTTCAGGTGGCGGTGGTGGTGATGTATCAGACCACGACAAGAACCTCGCCAAAAAATCTTCTTTAACTATCATGTTCCCAGCAAACCCAAATCCTTAATCGAGCAAACCTAAATCTTCAAAATCTAAAAAAAAACCTCATATACAAAATTAATGCTGCTGATTTACTTCAAATACTTCAACCTATTTACAAATTTCAAGTCAAAATCCACCATCGACTTCATCCGCACCACCCCACTAGCCTCTTTACCTCAACCCCACCACCGTCACTTCATCCGGCGAATTCACGACGACCACCGCTGTCAAAAACAAAAATAAACTAAAATCAAGATGAGACAACGCAGATCTGGGTTCTCGACATCCCGTCCCCCTCTGATGGTGGTGGGCTTATGGCGCTGGTGATGCTAAGACAAGGAGATGAAATGAGTTTGGGTTTTATCTGGTGTTCCGTATGAAGCTTCTAGGTGGCGGCAGATTGTTACCGGTTGTGTCGATTAAAGAGAGGGGCGGGTGCGTTGCTGCAGCTGATTGTGATGGTGGTGGTGGTTGTAGCGGTGGTGGTGGCCAACGACAGGAGTGGTGGTGAGGAGGAGCTTAGGTTACAGCTGGCTGTGATGGTGGTGGTGTTTGTAGCGGTGGTGGTGGCCGGCGACAGGAGTGGTGGTGAGGAGGAGCTTAGGTTGCAGGGTTTTAGAGAGAGAGAGAGAGAGAGAGGAGAGAGTTGAGTGTTTTAGAGAGAGAACGGTGATGAGGACTGAGGAGTGTTTGGTTATCAGTATAAATATCTTTTTTCCTTTCTATAAATATATTTTTAAATACCAATAATATATTTTTGTTTTATTTATTTATATTAATGTGAAATACCAATAATACCCTTTCATTAAATAAACCTAACTGAGTAAATTAACTCAGTTTGGTGGAAAGGACATAAAGTGATACAAAACATGTGTTTTTTGGATATAAATTGAAACTAAAAGTTTTAAAGGGCACGTTTCAAAATTCAGTGCAAACATAAAGGACAAAAAGTGAAATTTTCTCTTTATGTTGTGATCGAAGACTTGTTATTTGCATATTTGATCTTGTTATGATGATTATGATATGTATAACTTGTTAGATGATGTTTTAAAAATATGATCTAACAATTATACATGAATATGTTAAAGGGTTTTTGTTGAACTTAAAAGATAAATGGATGATTATAATTTATGGTGTAGTTAATATATTTAAAGTTTTTATTTAAAAACAAGACTTTTAAAAGATTATAAAAAAAATAAGTAAAGTAACATACAACATGAGATTTTTTTAAAAGTTGTTAAAACTAGAAGTAAACTTGGTTTTTGAACTAATGAACATATTAATGGATCATACCAAAAATCCTACATGATTTTGAGATCATCTTGATGAGGTTATGTTATAAACCTCATGTGTATTGTTTATGAAAGTTATGAGTAAATTGATGTTGAATTGAAAAGAAAAAGATATGTTTGATTAAACATGGTAAAGTCAAAAATACAAAGGTTATATGGTCAAATTTTCTTATAAATTATAGGTTAACAAAACCATCATTTTGGCTAAACCTTTACAAGATTAAAAAGATTTAATGATTGGTTTTTATAAAAACAAAGTTAGTTATAAATATATATTTTGAAAAAATATATATTTGATTAATTTAACAACTTAAGTGCTATGTGGTACTTGATGTATTAGTTATATATATCAAAGATAGGAACTTGATTACAATGGTGATAATGAACACATGATACATATTAATCAAAGTCTTACAAGATTTCATATAGATACGCCTTAAAAACGAGTTACGGACGATCCGAATAATCGGATACGAATTATGGTCGAATCGGACGACGGACGAACCTATATGAACATATCGCCAATCCGAAGACTTACTACGAAGTTTAGGCGATCTTTCGACGCGGACACCAAAATACGTTACCATTAACAAAATTCGGACATTTTGAAACTTATAAAAACTATATGTTTTTATTAACTAAAAATTATACTTAGTGAATTTTATAAAAAAATGAAAGACTTATACTTTCAAATGGGCTATTTTCTACAAATGGGCTTACACTTCTTAATGGGCTATTTTCTGCTATTTTCTACAAATGGGCTTACACTTCTTAATGGGCTATTTTATACAAATGGGCTTACACTTCTTAATGGGCTTATCTTCATAATGGGCTTATCTTCATAATGGGCTTAACAGAAATACATGGGCTAAGCCCAATATCAAAAACTAATGGGCTAAGCCCAATACCAAACATATGGGCCAAGGCCCAACACTATTTAGGCCCAACACTGTTGAGGCCCAACACTATTTAAGCCCAATAACATGAATTCTTGGGCTAAGCCCAATGAAATATAATTGGTAAAAATTACCATTATACAATATATTTATACAACGACGCGAAATCAAGAAGACAAGACCCGATGATACAACTCACAAGATACAAGATTACATATATATATATATATATATATATATATATATATATATAGAACAGTTAACAATTCATTCATCTAATACACAGTTCAACGAACAGTAAAGACATACAAGTCTTACACATATTTAAGACACAAGACTTGTACTCAAGTTATTTACAAAGACCGAAGTGTCTAACAGATATAAGAACATTTGTAGGTCGCAACACTATTCAGGACGACCGCACGTGAGATCATAGTTACTTCTATTCACGGACGCGATACTGTGAGTTCATGTCCCCTAATCATTTAAATGTTTTACAGCATTACAACTATCGGGGAAAATACATGTTCAACGTATGTTAAAGTTAGGGAATGAAACACCTTAGATCATGTGCGAATTAAGGTTATACATCTAAGCACCATTAATCCAGTTTTGGACCTAGGTACAAGTGGTTAGATCTACACGGTATGGTGACATCCCATCCTTGGAGGACCATCCGCCACGTAGGCGCCACGTCATAGTCCTCCCAAGGATGGTCCATCCCCCAAAAGTAGAGGGTATGGGAGGATGGTCCTAGTCATAGTCCTCCTCACCATTTATATATATATATATATATATATATATATATATATATATATATTTATCTTCTACTTTTTTTAACATTTAAAAAATAAACTAACAAAATATTTTCATTAATATTAAAACCACATTACATAAATTTAAAACAAAACATAAACTTAAAAAAAAACATAGACTTAAATAATATTATGCTTCTTCATGATGTCGGTTTGAAGTTTTTTCAACATCGAACGTTTCGGCTCGGGATACTGATCGACATCCATCGTTATCATTTCCCATTCCTTGAGCCGAATTTTTTCATCCGAAATTCTGATTTTCTCATTCGACAATCGGAACTTCTCGCGTAACTTTTCGCCTTCGTCTTTTGGGCCGAGACTTCGTTGTACATTTTTAAGTTTTCCATAAACTCTTCCATCTTCGGGTCCACCTTTTCCTTTTCTTTCCCCTTGGCCCGCTCCTTCTTTGATTTGTCTCGGCCCGGTGGACGCTCCGGTTCATGTACGGCGTACTCCTCTTCGTCAAAGTCGGCGTCATCATTTAAGTTTATTTGACACCTCGCGTCCGATCCACCGGTGCTAAAACTACCCGTTTCTGATGTTTTTTGGCGTTTCGCCATCTCCACCTCGTTGGGAATCGGCGCCCATTTTGGATCGTATTTTAGAATTGCCCACGCACGAACGTGTGTAAAGTTGGTACCACCGTTGTTCTCCTTATACTTGTCCAACGCTTTTTGGAACACATCGTCGTCGTCATTGTCACACCCCCAAAATCCACACGCGGAGTATCACCGCTTGGAGGCGTGACTGACCAGGATCAAGCCACCAATCATATTGAACATGCATATAAGTAAACATAATTCAACCAAACAATACGAAAGGTGTTCAAAACCAAAGCATAGTTAAGTGTTTAGCGGAAGCATAATTGTAAAACCCATTGGAAGTATTAAATAAGAAATAAAGTAATGTTCATAGCATGGCACACATTGCCATGTCCCACAATGACCGTGGCTCCCTGTGCAAGCTCCATAAGTACCTAATGACCTGCAAGGCATGTAGCAACGATTCAACAACAAAGTTGAGCGAGTTCACAGTTGGTTGTTTAGTTAAAGTATTCGTTTTGCAAATCGTATGTCGTTTTGTAAACCATGTATCGTGTTAATTCGTATCGCGGTCATCCTGACATGTTTGCGATGATTAGTGGGGGCTTCCCATGTGTTACTAGACCACGCGTATCGACTGCTACGAAAATGTAAGAGGTGCCCTAAGTCAATGTCTATCAGCATTGACCCTTTGCCCATAGTCCATTAGTACACGCCCGTCCGACTGGCACGGTATGAGGTTTGTTAAACCTAATAGCGCTATTAACTAATGACCCGCTCGCCATAGGCCTCGGCGATTAAGTCGATAAATGAGGGACTTCATTTGATAGAGTTGATGGTCTTATAGTCATGTACGTAGGTTTTACGTACGTGCCCTTCAATCCGAGGACAGTAGTCAGTATAAGTGTACGTAGGTTTTACGTATGTGCCCTTCAATCCGAGGACAGTAATAAGTAGTTTAATAGTATTGGTTGTACGAGTAGTTAATCAATCCCATTCCCAACCCACCGGGAATCCCATGCCTTGGCTAGTGTGAACTCACCTTGGTTTGCTCGGCAGATACACAGAAAGGTCAAGTGTAGCTGCTAGTGGTCAACCACGTCCTAACATGGTTACCGTACAAGTCAGGTTTTGGTTGCGAGTAGTGCACATAAGTATCACATAAGCTAGCAGATAAGGAACACATACAGATCATGGCAAATACACATCTTCACGTTTAACAATCAAAACGTATTCAACTTGTGCGATTAAAAGATTGGGCTCGCACAAGTCTAATGGCCTTGTGCGAGTCATCCGTTGGAGCCCAATAATACCCGGCCCAATATCAAGAAACCCAACAAAACTATAAACATGAACACGGCCCAATCAAATAAACCTAAGCCTTGTACGATCCGGTCGACTTGTGCGATCCGATTGGGTTGTACGATCGGAACTAGCCCAAGCCCAACATGTATATCCGGCCCAACAGTTAAACAACATAACCACTTGTGCGATCCAACAGTCTTGTGTGACTGGGGACCTCTTGTGCGATCAGGTCATCTTGTGCGACCAGATCAGCTTGTGCGAATGGACCTCTTGTGCGACCAAGAGGTCTTGTGCGAATGGTTAACTAATTCTCGTGATTCATGCAATCAATTACATCTATTCAATTAGTTTCCAAATTCACAATTTATCAATAAATGCTAACAACTTCCAAACCAAACAGAAATCGATCAAATCATTGTTTTTAACAATTGATTCACATAAACCCTAAAATCATAATTATGAACAACAACTTAACAAAACCCACAATCATATTATCAGTCGAGGATTCCTATTTCTAGCATACATGCTAACATAATCAGTCCATCAACCAATCATTCGAATGTGAATACATCTCGGCCAAATATCATTCAATCGGTTCTAGATCATTAACACTTAATTATCAACTCTACATGGTTAACAATCATAATCTATTCAAGTCATGAAACACTTATGAACCGATTATTTAAACACAAAACTCATCATGTATCGTTTACAAATCAATGTATAGAATCATATAAATCATAACATCATTCGACAAAACACCAAATCATAAATCACTAACTGATTAAGTTAAGATGAGAGTGATCCGAATCAAGAGCTTCGATGAGGATGGGATGTTGTTTGGCGTCGGCTTTGAGAGGAGAGAAAGAGAGCTAGGGTTTGTGTGTGTGAATGTTTTGCAACAAATGAGAAACAAACTTTCTAAAAGGGTGTGTGTGTATGCGTGTGATGGAGTGGGCCGAACCCAACTTGGGCTGCCCTAGGTTCGGATGCAAGGAGTGTAGCCCGAGTGGGCTTGTGCGATCGGGTGAGTGTTGTGCGTTTGGGCCGTTTATATACATACATACATTACACAAGCACATATCAAACATAACATTCATTAATCAATCACTTTCATATAATCACATCACGTTCATATACGTTACATCAAAGTACAAAGATAGGTTTGGAAATACGAGTTCTCACATTATCCCCAAGTTGAAAGAAATTTCGTCCCGAAATTTGGTACGTACTCACTGAGGAAGCTAGTTAAGTTGCATGGTTTTCCCGGTTTTCCTGGGGTGTCACATCCTCCCCCCGTTGATCTGGAATTTTGTCCCGAAATTCCGTAGCTTCTGCCTCAGTAGTGATTGTATTGTCTGTGAATAGTTGGGGATACTTTTGTTTCATTTGATCTTCGCGTTCCCAGGTGAACTCTGGGCCGCGACGTGAGTTCCAACGAACTCGAACGAGAGGTATTCTAGTGCGCTTGAGGACCTTAACATCCCGGTCCGTGATTTCAACTGGTTCTTCGACGAATTGCAACCGCTCGTCGATAGTGAGCTCCTTCAAAGGAACTACAAGAGTCTCATCTGACAGACACCTCTTCAGATTCGACACATGGAAAACGTTGTGAACTGCACTGAGTTCTGCTGGTAGGTTTAGTTTTTAGGCCACCTTGCCTATTTTCTCGATGACTACGAAAGGTCCGACGTATCGTGGGTTAAGTTTGCCTCGTTTACCAAAACGAACCACACCCTTCCAGGGTGAAACTTTGAGTAGCACTCGCTCCCCAACCTGGAGCTCGAGTGGTTTCCTGTCCTTGTCGGCGTAGCTTTTCTGACGGTCACGAGCTGCCGCCATTCGTTGTCGTATTTGAGCGATTCGTTCTGTTGTGTCTACCACAAGTTCTGGGCAAGTGATCTGACTATCCCCCACTTCTGCCCAACAAAGAGGTGATCGGCTTTTACGCCCGTACAATGCCTCAAACGGAGCAACTTTAATGCTGGTGTGGTAGCTGTTATTGTACGAAAATTCCACAAGTGGCAGATGCTTTTCCCAGCCGTTTCCAAAGTCAATTACACATGCCCTAAGCATGTATTCGAGGGTCTAGATGGTGCGTTCAGATTGCCCATCCGTTTGCGGGTGATAAGCTGTGCTCATATATAAACGTGAGCCAAAAGACTTGTGCATTTCTTGCCATAGTTCTGAAGTAAAACGTGCATCACTATCAGAGATAATAGAAGTGGGCACTCCATGCCTCGAGACTACTTCCTTAAGATAAACGTCTGCTAATGTGGAGAACTTATCCGTTTCCTTGATAGCCAAGAAGTGAGCAGACTTTGTGAGTCGATCCACGATCACCCAAATAGTATCGTTACCACGTTGAGATCTAGGCAGGCCAGTAACAAAATCCATGGAAATTTGCTCCCATTTCCATTGTGGTATTTCTTGTTGTTGGAGTAGGCCTGAAGGTTTCTGATATTCCGTCTTGACTCTCGCACAAGTCAAGCACTTGCTAACGTTTGTTGCTATGTGAGCTTTCATGCTAAGCCACCAATACGTAGTTTTGATATCGTGGTACATCTTATCCGAACCAGGATGTACCGAGTAGCGAGACTTGTGTGCCTCATCTATCACAAGCTCTCGTAGGTTGCCATAGAGTGGGACCCAAATGCGTCCTGTTACGTAGTAAGCACCGTCTTCCTTCTGTTCTAATCGTTGCCTTGAGCCACGTAGGGCTTCAGCCCTGATGTTTTCTGGTTTCAATGCTTCCACCAGAGCATCTCGTATCTGTGCAGGAAGACTAGATTGAATCGTGAGTTGTAAAGCTCGTACGCGCTTAGGCGCATTGTCCTTCCAACTGAGGGCGTCAGCCACAACATTGGCTTTGCCTGGGTGGTACCTGATCGAGCATTCGTAACCATTCAATAGCTCAACCCATCGTCGTTGTCGCCTATTTAGTTCCTTCTGTTTGAAGATATGCTCGAGACTCCTATGATCTGTGTAGATGGCGCACTTGGTACCGTACAGGTAGTGTCTCCATATCTTAAGTGCAAAAACAACAGCTCCCAGCTCTAGATCGTGCGTAGTGTAGTTCCTTTCATGAACTTTAAGTTGGCGTGAGGCATAGGCTATAACTTTATCCCGCTACATCAATACACAACCAAGACCCTGAATGGATGCGTCGCAGTAAACCACAAAGTCGTCTGTACCCTCTGGCAATGAAAGGATAGGTGCACTGCAAAGTCTATCCTTTAAGTGCTGAAATGCTAATTCCTGTGCGTTTCCCCATCGATAAACAATGCCTTTCTGCGTCAGTGAGGTGAGGGGCTGTGCAATCTTGGAGAAGTCCTTGATGAATCTTCTGTAGTAACCTGCCATGCCCAAGAATTGGCGAATTTCCGTTGGTGTACGAGGCGCAGGCCAATTCTTAATCGAGTCTACCTTAGATGGGTCAACGTGAATCCCATCCTTGTTCACCACATGGCCTAAGAAATGGACTTCACGAAGCCAGAAGTCGCATTTTGAAAACTTGGCGTACAACTGTTCTCTTCGAAGGAGTTCCAAAATGAGTCGTAGATGCTGCTCGTGTTCCTCCTGACTCTTCGAATAGATCAAGATGTCGTCAATGAAAACTATTACGAACTTGTCCAGGTAAGGCTTGCACACTCTATTCATCAAATCCATGAAGACCGCAGGTGCGTTTGTCAGCCCAAAAGGCATGACCAAAAACTCATAGTGGCCATATCGAGTTCTAAAGGCTGTTTTGGAGACGTCCTCCTCTCGGACTCTCAGCTGATGATATCCTGATCTCAAATCAATCTTTGAATAGTAGCTCGACCCTTGCAGCTGGTCAAATAGGTCGTCGATGCGTGGAAGAGGATAGCGATTCTTCACAGTCACCTTGTTGAGTTCACGGTAGTCGATGCACATTCTGAAAGTACCGTCTTTCTTCTTCACAAACAGGACTGGAGCTCCCCAGGGCGAAGAGCTAGGATGAATAAAACCCTTATCCAAGAGTTCTTGGAGTTGCGTAGAAAGTTCTTCCAACTCTGATGGAGCTAAGTGATACGGTGCACGAGCTATGGGCGCTGCTCCAGGAGCTAGCTCGATTTGGAATTCGACTTGGCGATGAGGCGGAAGACCAGGCAATTCCTCAGGGAATACCTCAGGATAGTCGCGTACAATCGGGAAATCTTCTATCTTCTTCTCTTTCTTCGAGGTGTCAGTAACAAGAGCCAAAATAGCAGTGTGGCCCTTACGTAAACACTTCTGGGCCTTAAGGAAAGAGATGATGCTCACAACAGCACCACTCTTGTCACCACGAATCAACAGAGGTTCATCACCTGGGCGAGGAATACGGACAATCTTCTCGTTGCAAAGAATCTCTGCTTGGTGTTGGGATAACCAGTCCATCCCTATGACAACGTCGAAACTACCCAGGGCGATAGGAAGGAGGTCGATTGAGAAAGTATAACCAGCAAGAACAAGGTTACAACCCTTGACTACCTGCGTGACCTCTAAATTTTTACTATTAGCTAACTCTACAGTGTGCTTGGTGTTCAATAGTGTTGGGGTACGCTTAAGCATTTGGCTAACCTTTAAAGACACGTAGCTAGTATCGGCACTCGAATCAAATAAGACAGTAACGTAAAAGTCGTCGAGAAGGAACTTACCCGTCACCACGTTGGGATCATTCCTCGCTTCACCTTGACCAATAACGAATACACGACCCCCTTGCACCATTGCCGTTGTTACCCCCGTTGTTTCCATTCCCCTGATTGTTATTATTGTTGTTGTTCTGGTTCTGAATCAGCTGGGGACAATTTCTCTTGATGTGGCCTTCAGCTCCACATTGATAGCATTCCTTGTTGTCTCGTTTTTGCTGCTGCTGGTCTTGTGGAGCTGGTGGTTGTTGTCGTTGGTTCTGATTCGCAGGTCGTAAGCTCCTACAATCCTTAGCTTCATGACCCATCTTGAGACACCTCTGGCAACGACCCTTGTTGCACTGACCACTGTGGTATCTGTTGCATCTGTTGCACTTCGGAAGGTTTCCTCGATATCCACCTTGCCCTTGGCTACCAGAAGATTGCTGACCAGGGCTCTTGTAGTCTTCAATTTTTCTCTGCTGAGACTGAGACTGAACAGAAGTTAAACCTTTGCTTGAAGTTCCATCCCACTTACGTTTGTTGTCACTGGGAGTTTCAGAAGTAGCTGTAGCACTAATACGCTTTGGTAACCTGTTCTGCTCCACCGCCTGATCAGTGAGACGGTGAGCCAATTGAACAACCTGCTGGATGGTGGCGAGGTTTGCTGAAGTCACATGACTTTGGATTTCTGGCACTAAGCCCTTGAGATAAAGTACGATACGCTTAATTGGAGGGTCCACCATGGTAGGACACAGAATAGCAAGCTCATTTGATCTTTTTGTATAAGCTTCAATCTCTGACCCCGTCATCTCGAGGTTGAAGAACTCGACTTCCAGTTTGTGAATTTCATCACGATTGTAGTATTCTTCCTTGATCATCTCCTTAAAATTGTTCCATGGGGTGGCGTTAGCAGCAACCAACCCCAGCATTTGAACCTGAGCGTTCCACCACGTGAGCGCTAAACCCTCTAGAGTATCGGTAGCATACTTCACCCTGCGAGCCTCAGGGCATTCACACATCTCGAACACGGATTTGAGCTTTTCAAACCAGTGGAGGAGACCTACAGCTCCTTTAGTGCCGCTAAAAGTAGTGGGTCGGCAGTCCATAAAAGTTTTGAAGGTGCACACAGGTGGCTGAGCATGTTGACCTGTTGTGGGTGTAAGAAAGGACAAAGTTTAACACAAAGGTAGGTTCACGAGAGTAGGACCTAAAGATCCTAGAATGAGTTTAAACTACAGGGTATACCTCCTGCTTGTGCGGCTGCAAGTGCCGCAGCAACTTGTTCGTTAATTAGAGCCGTCATCTGGGCTTGTGTCATGTTAACGTGTCCAGACATGATCTTCATATCAAGGGAAACATGAGTGAGAAGGGTTCGCGAAAGTGCGATGACAGAAGAGACTAAGCAAACATGTGTTTTAAATTAACAGTTGCTACGTTTATCTAAGCATACTAAAAGCAAAGTTCTACGTAATCTAGCAAGTAGGAAATAAAACATATACCATATCACCTAGAATGTCGAGCCTTGCTCGTGGAGCGAAGCGTCGTTGTTGATCGTAGAGCACTGTACAGGTTATAATCTGGTTTTAACAAAAACGTTTTCCCTTATTAAAACTAAGTTCTCAATAACCAATGGCTCTGATACCAATCTGTCACACCCCCAAAATCCGCACGCGGAGTATCACCGCTTAGAGGCGTGACTGACCAGGATCAAGCCACCAATCATATTGAACATGCATATAAGTAAACATAATTCAACCAAACAATACGAAAGGTGTTCAAAACCAAAGCATAGTTAAGTGTTTAGCGGAAGCATAACTGCAAAACCCATCGGAAGTATTAAATACGAAATAAAGTAATGTTCATAACATGGCACACACTGCCGTGTCCCACAACGACCGTTCCTCCCTGTGCAAGCTCCATAAGTACCTAATGACCTGCAAGGCATGTAGCAACGAATCAACAACAAAGTTGACCGAGTTCACAGTTGGTTGTTTAGTTAAAGTATTCATTTTGTAAATCGTATGTCGTTTTGTAAACCATGTATCGTGTTAATTCGTATCCCGGTCATCCTGACATGTTTGCGATGATTAGTGGGGGCTTCCCATGTGTTACTAGACCACGCGTATCGATTGCTACGAAAATGTAAGAGGTGCCCTAAGTCAATGTCTATCAGCATTGACCCTTTGCCCATAGTCCATTAGTACACGCCCGTCCGACTGGCACGGTGTGAGGTTTGTTAAACCTAATAGCGCTATTAACTAATGACCCGCTCGCCATAGGCCTCGACGATTAAGTCGATAAATGAGGGACTTCATTTGATAGAGTTGATGGTCTTATAGTCCTGTACGTAGGTTTTACGTATGTGCCCTTCAATCCGAGGATAATAGTCAGTATAAGTGTACGTGTCACACCCTGGCTTTGCGGAAGCGTGGTTAATTTTGGTGTGACTTCTTAATACCATAGCTTAATCATACCAAAGCTATATGAGTTAAAAACATGCAAGATCATCCATTAAGTTTTGAAAATCAAACACAATACCATTGTTTTAACATACCCTGACTACCATAATCTTGTTCAACAAACATTACAAACTGAAACATAACATAAACATGGTTTAAGGACTGTGTCTTGTCCAGGAAAGAGACACATCCCATAAACCCCGGATGACCTTGGAAACTAGTGCAGCGGAAAACGTGCCATACCGTGCCAGATCTCGTTAATTTCCTTAAATACATGTAAGTTGAAAAATCAACAATAATGTTGAGCGAGTTCATGTGCAAGTGAGTAAGTAAAACACTTGTAAGTATAAAAGTTTCCTGGTATGTAGCAGTGTAAGAGGACTTGTGATCACCAATGGTTTGCAAGGCCATTGGCATGTTGTGAAATGCAAGTAGGAAGATACAACCCTAGCCGATTTTTGCGTTGGGCAACCAAGTCACTCCAGGTCCGTTCTGTTGGTCCTCAGAGAGGTCCGTTCTGTTGGGCCTAGAGCTGGGCTCGCTACACCCAGATAGATCTACCGCTTAAGTCCCTCGGTGTTCTAACTACCCATTCACATGATCTAAAACCTCCTTACGTTAATCATACCGTGTATAATAGTACTTGTAAACAAAGTAACATGTATTTCACCCCCGCAGTTAAGAAAACTGGAAACAGTTAGAGAAAAGGGGGACATGAACTCACAGTGAAGCGTCTCTACCAAGTATCCCTGAATCAGAAAGCTGCGCGACGACCTACAAGTGCTAATTCTATTAGACGGACGGCCGTGCCTTAGCTTTATAGTTTAAGTTCTTGGGAAATAGTTAGACAACTATTTCGTGTGTTTGTTCTGTATATACTTGGTAGTTAATCTTCTTCCCAAGGATGGGGGATACAATACATGTGCGTAAGTTACGTTTTATCAATCGTGTGGTAATGTAATTACCGGTGTAACTTTTATAATCATAGTGAAAGTGTTCGCAAAGTTTTGGAATCATTAACGCTTGTAAATATTATTTTTACTCTAAAATAATATTTATGTATTTTCACAAAATAATCATAAACAGTGTTGTGACAAAACATATTTATCACGTTAGCTTAGTGAAAATCCCACCTCCGAATATTTAGTAAAATATTGTTCTGGCGAAATTTATGTTTCGAAAATATGTCAAAAATAGTTCTAACACTTGTTGTGTAAATAATTCTAAGTGTTAGATTTTTAGAAAATTTCGCCAGAGTTTCCTCTGTAACTGGAGGTGGCCACGCTTTCAAGCGTATCATTTTCTTTTAACAAATCAATTCAACAACTTCTTTATTCAATCAAACAATTTCCGACACATCAAACTAGTCGATAAGTATGTAAATCGCATAATCGCATGAACTTGTAGTTTTTCCGCATCTATAATGTAAATCCCATTATATTTTGTAGATCTTTATATAAAGTAACTTCAATCTTGTAAAAACCTCGTGTTTAGAGAAATCCGTCTTTACAACTTCTAGTAACAAGTGACAAAGCTAGTCCTTTGTCGGATCTTTTTGTTTCACAAGTGTTTACACCCTTGTGGTTTATAAAATCATGTTTGTTAGTGTAAGATCCATCTTTTTAGAAAACATGATTTCTTTAACGTGTGGTTCTTTGAAAATACCACTTGCGGATACGTAGATCCGCTAGTTTTAAACACTACCGTACAAGTTAAATCACTTTTACACAAATAAAATGCCTTTAAACAAGTCCATGTCTCGTGTGTGGTAGAGTTTCACCTTTTAACCCTTGTGTTAACTAAAAACGAGCTTATGTGAAGATCCATGATCTTACAAAGTCGGGTTAAACGATGATCCGAGCTACCACATCATAGATCGGGTCTCAAAAATCACAAATTCCAAATACTACAACTTTTACACATGTTACAAGCTATTAACCACCATCTTTAGAGTTTTTACTAGACTTTAATGCTTCAAAACGTATGTTATAGATATTTAACCGACACGAACCCTTTTAACCACTTTAGACAAGTTCAAAATCAAGTTTTAAGTGTTATACCTCTAGCTCGGGGCTAGGGAAGAATCTTGATGAAAAATGGGTGGATAAAAGCTAACGGAAGTGGTCCTTCGCGCTCCGAGTGCACCAAAGCTCCTAATACGTGATCTTTGAAGTGTGTATGTTGATGGAATGCATGAACAAAAACCGAAAGTATGATCGTGGGATGTGGGGAGTTCGGCCGAGAGTGAAGGGAGTGTGAGAGAGAGAGTTTTGGTTGGTGATGTTATGTGATAATGTTCATGTGTAATCCTTGCATTTTATAGACAATTAGAAGGGTTATTATCCAAAGGTAATTATGCCACTTAGATATTAGACAATAATCACTAAACAAATCCACCAAGTACAAGTGTGTCTCCCCAAGGTTTGGGGCCGGTTATGGAATGGGGGGGGGGGTTGGTTCGATTGTAACTAGATTAGTTAGGTGATGGTTATGTTAAATAGGTTAAGTTAAGTGTTTAACCTCGTTAGTCATATGTTACACGTTATGACGGGTGTTAGGGTAATCAGGGACCCTAACTGGCTCAGAAAAATATAATTAGTGAAAATAGTAATATTTTCATGTTCCGGGTATAGTCCGGTTGTTTGGTTGGATAGTAATCCGTTAAAGCGTTACAAAAGCTTTAAAGTGTCGTTATTGTTATTTTTAGTGACACATCTTGTTTCCAACACTTTAGAAAGTGTCTAGTAGTATTTTCCCCATATTTTGGCACTTTACTAGTCAGCTAGAAGCTGGATTATTTATTAAAGTGCTGTGTTTTGTACTTAAAGTACGTTTTTGGCACATCCAATCAGTGTATCTTATTCCTAGAGACGCAGTTCCACAACCCTTATATCCCTACACTCACTACCAGTGTAGCCAAAATATTCGAGGCTCTTAACAGGCCTTAGAGGCAGTGTCTGCCTGATGCTAGTTATATCAGCATGTTCACTGTGTATCCGTTTAGTGCTACTGTGCTTTTTGTGCATCATGTTTGTCACCAAGGTTCAGCATATAAATATTGTAGTGACAGCAAGCAAGTATGATGCAAGTAAGTTCATGTATCAGTATTCAAGTAGCAGTTCATCAGCTAGTTCAAACAAGCACAGTAATTAAGCAGTAATTAATCATTAATTAAGTCGTACGGATACCTGGTTTAGTGCGGGTTGTCACATTCTCCCCCCGTTAAATAAATTTCGTCCCGAAATTTAAGTTCTGCTTGTAGATGCAGAGTTCTTAGGAAATAAGTGGGGGTATTTCTCTTTCATCCGGTCCTCACGTTCCCAGGTGAATTCAGGACCATGTCTGGCATTCCAACGAACTTTGACGAGTTTGACACTGCTCCGGCGGGTCTTGTTAACTTTCCAATCCGTGACCTCAACAGGTTCTTCAACGAAGTGGAGCGTGTCGTCAATATGAATCTCGTCGATGGGAATGGCAACGTCGACTTGAGTTGGACTTTTCTTCAGATTGGATACATGAAATGTATCGTGAACACCATTCAGTTCAGCGGGTAGGTCCAACTTGTATGCTACTGTCCCAATTCTTTCCAGAATTCTGAAGGGACCAATGTAGCGCGGATTTAACTTCCCACGCTTTCCAAAGCGTGCCACCCCCTTCCAGGGTGAAACTTTCAATAACACCATTTCTCCAACTTGGAAATCCACATGCTTCCGGTTTGGATCCGCATAGGCCTTTTGTCTGTGGCGAGCTGCTTCGATGCGTTTAAGAATTTGCGCAATCTTGTCTGTCGTCTCTTGGACGATCTCGGGACCAGCAAGCTGCCTATCACCTGCGTCAGACCAACAGAGGGGTGATCGGCACTTGCGTCCGTATAGGGCTTCAAATGGCGCGACACCAATACTGGTGTGGTAGCTGTTGTTGTATGAAAATTCTACCAAAGGTAAATGTTTATCCCAGCTACCGCCCAAATCCATAACACATGCCCTCAGCATGTCTTCCAAAGTTTGTATCGTTCGCTCGCTCTGGCCATCAGTTTGCGGATGGAACGCAGTGCTCAGATTCAACTGTGAGCCAAAGGCTTCTTGGAAGGATTGCCATATCCTTGACACAAACCTTCCGTCTCTATCAGAGATGATTGAGAGAGGTACTCCATGGCGTGCGACAATCTCTCTCCTGTATATTTCCGCAAGTTTACTAGTACTGTCTTTCTCTCTGATTGGCAGAAAGTGTGCGGACTTTGTTAGGCGGTCAACTATTACCCAAATCATGTCATGGCCTCTTGGCGTTCTTGGCAGTTTTGTAATAAAATCCATGGAGATTTGTTCCCATTTCCACTTAGGAATCTCAGGTTGTTGCAGTAGCCCTGAAGGCTTCTGGTATTCCGCTTTAACCTTAGCGCATGTTAAACATTTGCTCACATAAACAGCAACGTCGCCTTTCATCCTAGGCCACCAATAATATTCCTTGAGATCCTGGTACATCTTATCCGATCCAGGGTGGATAGAGTACCGTGACTTGTGCGCTTCGTCGAAAATAACTTCCCTTAATCCACCAAACAGAGGAACCCAAACCCTTTTCTCGAAACATAACGTTCCTTCCTCGTTTGGTACCAAAAGCTTCTCCATACCACGGAGATATTCTTCCTCAAGGTTTCCCTCCTTGAGAGCTTCCTTTTGTGCAGCACGAATGCGCAAGGAAAGATCGGTTCGTATGATCATTTCCAGAGCTCTAACCCTTATGGGCTTGATTCTTTCTTTACGACTTAGGGCATCGGCGACTACATTCGCCTTCCCTGGATGATACTTTATCTCGCAGTCGTAGTCGTTTAGCAACCCAACCCATCGTCTTTGCCTCATATTCAACTCCTTCTGGTTGAATATGTGCTGTAGGCTTTTGTGATCTGTGAAGATTGTGCACTTCGTACCATACAGGTAGTGTCTCCAGATCTTTAGTGCAAAAACCACTGCGCCAAGTTCCAAATCGTGGGTGGTATAGTTCTTTTCGTGCACTTTCAGTTGGCGTGATGCGTAAGCAATGACCTTTTGGCGTTGCATCAACACACAACCCAATCCTTGACGCGATGCGTCGCAGTATACCACAAAATCGTCGGTACCTTCCGGTAGAGCTAAGATTGGCGCGTTACAAAGCTTATCCTTCAGTATCTGGAATGCCTCTTCCAGTTTGATTCCCCAATCAAACGTCCTTTCCTTCTGCGTGAGGAGTGTCAATGGTTGAGCGATCTTTGAAAAATCCTCGATGAACCTCCGATAGTAGCCAGCCAAACCCAAGAATTGTCGAATCTCGGTTGGCGTCTTTGGCGTTTCCCAATCCTTGATCGCCTCGATCTTTGTTGGGTCTACGTGGATTCCATCTCCATTCACCACGTGCCCAAGGAATTGGACTTCTCGTAGCCAAAACTCGCACTTGGAGAATTTGGCGTACAGTTGTTCCTTCTTTAACAGCTCCAAAATGGCTCTAAGATGTTGTTCGTGTTCAGCCTTCGTCTTTGAGTAAATCAAAATGTCATCGATGAATACAATCACGAACTTGTCCAAGTATGGCTTGCAAACCCTATTCATCAAGTCCATAAAGACTGCAGGTGCGTTTGTCAGGCCAAACGGCATAACAAGGAACTCGTAGTGTCCATAACGAGTTCGGAAGGCTGTTTTCGGGATACTTTCCTCCTGTATCCTTAGTTGGTGGTATCCAGATCGAAGATCGATCTTAGAGTAAAAGCTAGAGCCTTGCAGTTGGTCAAACAGATCGTCGATTCTTGGCAGAGGGTACCTATTCTTGATCGTTAGCTTGTTCAATTCTCGGTAGTCGATACACATGCGGAAGCTACCGTCCTTTTTCTTGACAAACAGGACCGGAGCTCCCCAAGGCGAGAAGCTTGGTCGGATAAAACCCTTGTCTAACAACTCTTGAAGTTGTGTCGACAATTCCTGCATCTCAGATGGAGCAAGTCTGTATGGTGCCTTAGCTACAGGCGCGGCGCCCGGAACTAAGTCAATGTGAAACTCTACTTGCCTCAGAGGCGGCAGTCCAGGTAAGTCTTCTGGAAAGACTTCTGGATACTCCCTCACGACAGGGATGTCTTCGATTCTTGGCTCAGCAGCCTTCTTATCCATGATGTGTGCCAGGAAAGCAACACATCCTTTCTGTAAACACTTCCTTGCTTTCAAGCAACTGATAAATCTTAGTGGTGTGTCACGCTTCTCTCCGTGAACCACAATTGTCTCACCATCATCGGTTGGGATACGAACAACTTTCTCGTGACATACTATCTCAGCCTTGTTTCCGGATAACCAATCCATTCCTACCACCACGTCGAAGCTTCCCAATTGGACTGGTAGTAGATCCAAAGTAAACTCACGTTCTCCCAATTCTATCACACAGCCTCTGATTACTTCGTTGGTTTCAACTAACTTTCCATTAGCTAATTCGATTGCATACGGAACATCTAACTTATGAGCGGCTAACCCAAGCATATTCTTAAGTTCTAACGATACGAAGCTATAATCGGCACCAGTATCAAATAAAACGGATGCATAGCGTTGGTTCACAGGGAACGTACCAGTAACAACATTGGGATCCTGGCGCGCCTCCCTAGCTTCGAGTTGGAACACTCTACCACGGGCTTGGTTCAACGTTGGGCAGTTCTTCTTAAAATGCCCGATTTCCCCGCAGTTATAGCATCCGAGTCTCTGCCCGTTTCCACCCCCATTTCCAGCTGGGTTGTTGTTCTGGTTGGCATTTCCAGCCTGATTCACATTATTGCCTCGGTTTCCGTTTCCTCCATAGTTTCCTTGTGGGCGGTTTCCATTTCCACCACGGTTATCATTCCTATTTCCAAATCCTCCCTGGCCTCCACGGCCAGCACCAACCCAACAAGAATCCTTCAGGTGACCACGTTTCCCACATACCTCACATACCTTTTGCCCACATTGACCAGAATGGTGACGCTGGCAGGCATTACACTTGGGCTGGGTGCCCATATATCCCCTTCCTTTCCTTCCACTGCCAGCTGTACCCTGAGCTGGCGTGTTTGGTGCTCCTCTCTTACCATCACCGCTAATGCCTTGCTTGAAGTTCGAGAACTTTCTTTTGTTACTTCCTGATGACTCAACGTGAGTCTCTGTCTTCTTCGTCTTGATCTCATCAAACTTGTTCAAACGAATCGCCTCCTCGGTGAGAGCCACGCTCAAATCGATGGCTTCAGTGATAGTCGCTGGTTTGGAGGAGGTTACCATGCTTATGATTTGGGGAGCCAAACCCCAAATGAAGCGCTTGATTCGCTTGTATTCTGGCGTAACCATGTAAGGAACCACTTGAGATAAATCGTGAAACCTTTGGACGTATTCTGCAACTTTTGGTCCATCCATCTTTAAATGCCAAAATTCAGTCTCCAACTTCTGAATTTCCGCGCGAGAACAGTACTTTCTGCGCATAAGTTCTTTCAATTCGGTCCAAGTCAGCGCGTAGGCGGCAGCCTCGCCTAGGGTTTGTACTTGTAGGTTCCACCAGGATAGGGCTCCATCTAGAAACAGCCCTGAAATGTATGTGACTTGCTGATCCTCTGCGCATTTGCTCATGCGTAAGACATAATCGGTTTTCTCAGCCCAGCGGGTGAAGGCAACTGCACCTCCTGTGCCATCGAAGTTGACCGGTTTGCAGTCGAAAAACTGCTTGTAGGTGCATCCTGCACGTATGTTAAAACATGTGATTGGCATTAGCATCATCGCTAAAATCTCCAACTAGTTCATGGTAGGTCCAAATGGCTTGGTATTACCGTGAGGCGGATTGTTGTTGCCCTGGTTAACACTTCCGCTCGCTCCTGGCTGAGATGCTGCGTACTGTGCTATGGCAGCAGCAATGATTTGTTGTAGCTCTGCCTCATTAGTAGGCATGTGTGGCTCACGTCTTGGCGGCATCTTTCTAGAAGATGTGTTCACGTTGGTCAGGCCATAGCGGAATGTACGTATATAGTAATAGTAATAGCACATAATATCTCATGTCATCAATACATCACATATATCAATCATCCACATCTCGTACCATAACAATGCAAATAAGTAATCAAGCGAAACAAATATGATGAGAATACTGCGATTGTCATACATCAAGACCACAGAGTAAGTGTATCAGTACATCATAGTGTCATACAATCATCCATCAACTAGGGGCGACATCACCCTTGTCCAAAAATCATAACAAATCAGTGTCAAATACAACATCAAGTACATGTCAACAAAAGTCAAAGTCATAAAGTGGTCTCCAAAATGCTGTGCAATCCAACAATCGCCGTCTTCTCATCCTTGTCTCCCTAATCAGTAACTGGTGAGCTCTATGCAGATGGTGGGGGAGGAGGGGGAACGTGGGTGTAAAACAAGCGGCGTAGCTGGAGCCAGTCCTCCTCCTGGGCTCGCTGAGTACGAATAATAGAGGCAACCTGCTGCTCTACTGTAAAGAGGCGAGCAGCAATATCTGGAGGTAATGGTCGAAACGGCTGTAGAGGGGAGGGTGCCTGACCATGGCACTGACATGGTGACAGCCGAGCTCTCTCGAGCTCCTGGATACGCTGTGTGTGGGACTCGTGCGGTGCAACGAAGGACATCAAGACGTCCTCGATAGTGTATCCCCTGTGAAAAGCATGGTAGGGGTCAGTAGGTGGCATACCAGAGCCAGGTGCCCAAAGAAATGGCTCGCTAGTGGGGTCGAAAGGTGCCACGCGAAATGGAGCAACAGCGGGTGGAACAGATAACGTCTGAGGCATGAAAGGGATAGGCATCGGTACATGCCCATCAGGGTGAGCTGAAGAACCCTCTCCAGGCCCTGCTGGAGGTACAAACATAGGAACCTGAAATGAAAAGTCAACATGTGGTGCAACAGGAATCTGTGGAGGAAAAGGTGGAACATCCTCATCAGCCGGTATCCAACCGTGCTGTGCGGACTCATCCGGTGGATCCATATGTGCCGCGAACAGTGCATGTCCGGGCTCTAGTGGGACGGGATCAAGTAAGGGAGCAACAACAGGGTGAACGGGTGCAGGGTGCTCTATAGGATGGTCAGCAGGTATATCACCAACGGGTAAAGGAACAACGGGATCAACAGCAACATGATCGCCCTCAATCACAGGAACATCTACAGGGAGATCAGCAACAACAGGCTCAAAAGGGATATCAGCATGTACTGGGTCATGCTCGGGTATAGGGTCTAGAGCGGCTGCCTGCTCAGGAGCAACGGCAGGCTCGAAGTCGTCAAAAGCCATCTCAAACTCAAAATCTGGGTCAATAGGATCAAATAGGTCAACAGGGTCTGCTGGATCCTCCATAAACTGGTCCATCGGAACAAACTCTATGTCACGATCAGGGTCGAATCCCGGGGGAAACATAGGGTCGGAATCCCCCTCATCATCATGGTCAAAAGCGAAACTGGGGACAGGGGCAACAAAAGATGCCTGATCTGATCCATAAGAGAAGTGCTGCGCACTCTGGACATGTGAGGGTACAGAGGCCACAGACTCAAAGGAGTCCGCGACTGGGGAGTGAACAGGTGACTCCGCGACGGGAGCGTCTGCGATCAACAAGGGATCGGCAGCAGGAAGGGCCTCGCCCTGAGCATCCTCCTCGAAAGGCTCCTCATCAAACATATCGACATCATCCTCCTCATCGTCGATGGGTAAATCGTAAGCTGGGTACGCAGCCAGCGGTATAGGAGCAGGGATCAATGCCAGTGGTAGATCCCCGGCGATAGGACCATCTGCGAGCTCGCCAGCACCGTCAGGTAGTGCAAAGGGCTGGAAATCGTCCTCATCTGTGCTAGTGAAGTCGGACGTGTAAACCTCGTGCTCCGATGACTCAATGTCGTCTAAAACGATAGGCCTCGGGCCTGTGGTGCCTGAACCACCAGTGTCTGCAGAATCCATGTGTCTGTAACATATACACAAACATGCACAAATAGTCAATCATAAATCAAGTAATCACATAAGTCACCACGTAAGGTATCACGTAATTCTCCTAGTCTTACTAGCCAATATCATCCAGTCTACAAGACTGCTCTATCCTCCACCTTGACCACTTAGATCGCTCCTCAGTCGTCATGACTGAGCCTACTCTTCCTAGCCTTGCTAGCCCACTACCTCGGTCACCTAGACCGAGCCTCGATCCTCCAGATCGAACCTATAACAAACCAACGTGCTCAACTACTTCGATCACCTCGATCCTCCAGACCGATCCTCAGCCCTCCAAGCTGAGCCTATAAATAATAAAATGTGCTCAACATTCGTTCGTAAAAAGTTTTGGATCTGGACTTAAGTGGTATGCAGAAAAATGTTTTCGTGAGAGCCCTAGTGATCATAGTCTAGACTCGAGAAAGAATCCTAGTTCGCTATGATCAGAGCTCTGATACCAAGCTGTCACACCCTGGCTTTGCGGAAGCGTGGTTAATTTTGGTGTGACTTCTTAATACCATAGCTTAATCATACCAAAGCTATATGAGTTAAAAACATGCAAGATCATCCATTAAGTTTTGAAAATCAAACACAATACCATTGTTTTAACATACCCTGACTACCATAATCTTGTTCAACAAACATTACAAACTGAAACATAACATAAACATGGTTTAAGGACTGTGTCTTGTCCAGGAAAGAGACACATCCCCTAAACCCCGGATGACCTTGGAAACTAGTGCAGCGGAAAACGTGCCATACCGTGCCAGATCTCGTTAATTTCCTGAAATACATGTAAGTTGAAAAATCAACAATAATGTTGAGCGAGTTCATGTGCAAGTGAGTAAGTAAAACACTTGTAAGTATAAAAGTTTCCTGGTATGTAGCAGTGTAAGAGGACTTGTGATCACCAATGGTTTGCAAGGCCATTGGCATGTTGTGAAATGCAAGTAGGAAGATACAACCCTAGCCGATTTTTGCGTTGGGCAACCAAGTCACTCCAGGTCCGTTCTGTTGGTCCTCAGAGAGGTCCGTTCTGTTGGGCCTAGAGCTGGGCTCGCTACACCCAGATAGATCTACCGCTTAAGTCCCTCGGTGTTCTAACTACCCATTCACATGATCTAAAACCTCCTTACGTTAATCATACCGTGTATAATAGTACTTGTAAACAAAGTAACATGTATTTCACCCCCGCAGTTAAGAAAACTGGAAACAGTTAGAGAAAAGGGGGACATGAACTCACAGTGAAGCGTCTCTACCAAGTATCCCTGAATCAGAAAGCTGCGCGACGACCTACAAGTGCTAATTCTATTAGACGGACGGCCGTGCCTTAGCTTTATAGTTTAAGTTCTTGGGAAATAGTTAGACAACTATTTCGTGTGTTTGTTCTGTATATACTTGGTAGTTAATCTTCTTCCCAAGGATGGGGGATACAATACATGTGCGTAAGTTACGTTTTATCAATCGTGTGGTAATGTAATTACCGGTGTAACTTTTATAATCATAGTGAAAGTGTTCGCAAAGTTTTGGAATCATTAACGCTTGTAAATATTATTTTTACTCTAAAATAATATTTATGTATTTTCACAAAATAATCATAAACAGTGTTGTGACAAAACATATTTATCACGTTAGCTTAGTGAAAATCCCACCTCCGAATATTTAGTAAAATATTGTTCTGGCGAAATTTATGTTTCGAAAATATGTCAAAAATAGTTCTAACACTTGTTGTGTAAATAATTCTAAGTGTTAGATTTTTAGAAAATTTCGCCAGAGTTTCCTCTGTAACTGGAGGTGGCCACGCTTTCAAGCGTATCATTTTCTTTTAACAAATCAATTCAACAACTTCTTTATTCAATCAAACAATTTCCGACACATCAAACTAGTCGATAAGTATGTAAATCGCATAATCGCATGAACTTGTAGTTTTTCCGCATCTATAATGTAAATCCCATTATATTTTGTAGATCTTTATATAAAGTAACTTCAATCTTGTAAAAACCTCGTGTTTAGAGAAATCCGTCTTTACAACTTCTAGTAACAAGTGACAAAGCTAGTCCTTTGTCGGATCTTTTTGTTTCACAAGTGTTTACACCCTTGTGGTTTATAAAATCATGTTTGTTAGTGTAAGATCCATCTTTTTAGAAAACATGATTTCTTTAACGTGTGGTTCTTTGAAAATACCACTTGCTGATACGTAGATCCGCTAGTTTTAAACACTACCGTACAAGTTAAATCACTTTTACACAAATAAAATGCCTTTAAACAAGTCCATGTCTCGTGTGTGGTAGAGTTTCACCTTTTAACCCTTGTGTTAACTAAAAACGAGCTTATGTGAAGATCCATGATCTTACAAAGTCGGGTTAAACGATGATCCGAGCTACCACATCATAGATCGGGTCTCAAAAATCACAAATTCCAAATACTACAACTTTTACACATGTTACAAGCTATTAACCACCATCTTTAGAGTTTTTACTAGACTTTAATGCTTCAAAACGTATGTTATAGATATTTAACCGACACGAACCCTTTTAACCACTTTAGACAAGTTCAAAATCAAGTTTTAAGTGTTATACCTCTAGCTCGGGGCTAGGGAAGAATCTTGATGAAAAATGGGTGGATAAAAGCTAACGGAAGTGGTCCTTCGCGCTCCGAGTGCACCAAAGCTCCTAATACGTGATCTTTGAAGTGTGTATGTTGATGGAATGCATGAACAAAAACCGAAAGTATGATCGTGGGATGTGGGGAGTTCGGCCGAGAGTGAAGGGAGTGTGAGAGAGAGAGTTTTGGTTGGTGATGTTATGTGATAATGTTCATGTGTAATCCTTGCATTTTATAGACAATTAGAAGGGTTATTATCCAAAGGTAATTATGCCACTTAGATATTAGACAATAATCACTAAACAAATCCACCAAGTACAAGTGTGTCTCCCCAAGGTTTGGGGCCGGTTATGGAATGGGGGGGGGGGGGGGGTTGGTTCGATTGTAACTAGATTAGTTAGGTGATGGTTATGTTAAATAGGTTAAGTTAAGTGTTTAACCTCGTTAGTCATATGTTACACGTTATGACGGGTGTTAGGGTAATCAGGGACCCTAACTGGCTCAGAAAAATATAATTAGTGAAAATAGTAATATTTTCATGTTCCGGGTATAGTCCGGTTGTTTGGTTGGATAGTAATCCGTTAAAGCGTTACAAAAGCTTTAAAGTGTCGTTATTGTTATTTTTAGTGACACATCTTGTTTCCAACACTTTAGAAAGTGTCTAGTAGTATTTTCCCCATATTTTGGCACTTTACTAGTCAGCTAGAAGCTGGATTATTTATTAAAGTGCTGTGTTTTGTACTTAAAGTACGTTTTTGGCACATCCAATCAGTGTATCTTATTCCTAGAGACGCAGTTCCACAACCCTTATATCCCTACACTCACTACCAGTGTAGCCAAAATATTCGAGGCTCTTAACAGGCCTTAGAGGCAGTGTCTGCCTGATGCTAGTTATATCAGCATGTTCACTGTGTATCCGTTTAGTGCTACTGTGCTTTTTGTGCATCATGTTTGTCACCAAGGTTCAGCATATAAATATTGTAGTGACAGCAAGCAAGTATGATGCAAGTAAGTTCATGTATCAGTATTCAAGTAGCAGTTCATCAGCTAGTTCAAACAAGCACAGTAATTAAGCAGTAATTAATCATTAATTAAGTCGTACGGATACCTGGTTTAGTGCGGGTTGTCACAGTACGTAGGTTTTACGTACGTGCCCTTCAATCCGAGGACAGTAATAAGTAGTTTAATAGTAATGGTTGTACGAGTAGTTAATCAATCCCATTCCCAACCCACTGGGAATCCCATGCCATGGCTAGTGTGAACTCACCTTGGTTTGCTCGGCAGATACACAGAAAGGTCAAGTCTAGCTGCTAGTGGTCAACCACGTCCTAACATGGTTACCATACAAGTCAGTTTTTGGTTGCGAGTAGTGCACATAAGTATCACATAAGCTAGCAGATAAGGAACACATACAGATCATGGAAAATACACATCGTCACGTTTAACAATCATAATGTATACAACTTGTGCGATTAAAAGATTGGGCTCGCACAAGTCTAATGGCCTTGTGCGAGTCATCCGTTGGAGCCCAATAATACCCGACCCAATATCAAGAAACCCAACAAAACTATAAACATGAACACGGCCCAATCAAATAAACCTAACCCTTGTACGATCCGGTCGACTTGTGCGATCCGATTGGGTTGTGTCATCGGAACTAACCCAAGCCCAACATGTATATCCGACCCAACAGTTAAACAACATAACCACTTGTGCGATCCAACAGTCTTGTGTGACTGGGGACCTCTTGTGCGATCAGGTCATCTTGTGCGACCAGATCAGCTTGTGCGAATGGACCTCTTGTGCGACCAAGAGGTCTTGTGCGAATGGTTAACTAATTCTCGTGATTCATGCAATCAGTTACATCTATTCAATTAGTTTCCAAATTCACAATTTATCAATAAATGCTAACAACTTCCAAACCAAACAGAAATCGATCAAATCATTGTTTTTAACAATTGATTCACATAAACCCTAAAATCATAATTATGAACAACAACTTAACAAAACCCTCAATCATATTATCATTCGAGGATTCCTATTTCTAGCATACATGCTAACATAATCAGTCCATCAACCAATCATTCGAATGTGAATACATCTCGGCCAAATATCATTCAATCGGTTCTAGATCATTAACACTTAATTATCAACTCTACATGATTAACAATCATAATCTATTCAAGTCATGCAACACTTATGAACCGATTATTTGAACACAAAACTCATCATGTATCGTTTACAAATCAATGTATAGAATCATATAAATCATAACATCATTCGACAAAACACCAAATCATAAATCACTAATCGATTAAGATAAGATGAGAGTGATCCGAATCAAGAGCTTCGATGAGGATGGGATGTTGTTTGGCGTCGGCTTTGAGAGGAGAGAAAGAGAGCTAGGGTTTGTGTGTGTGAATGTTTTGCAACAAATGAGAAACAAACTTTCTAAGGGTGTGTGTGTATGCGTATGATGGAGTGGGCCGAACCCAACTTGGTCTGCCCTAGGTTCGGATGCAAGGAGTGTAGCCCGAGTGGGCTTGTGCGATCGGGTGAGTGTTGTGCGTTTGGGCCGTTTATATACATACATACATTACACAAGCAAATATCAAACATAACATTCATTAATCAATCAGTTGCATATAATCACATCACGTTCACATACGTTACATCAAAGTACAAAGATAGGTTCGGAAATACGAGTTGTCACACTCATGCCGCTACGACGCCCCCTTGTATATAACTTATTATATTCCTCGCAAAACCTATTGACGGACGCGTTCAATTTCCGCCACTTTGATGAATCCAAGTCGACATCTCGATACGCGCCTTGGTCCATAAGGCCGAGGAACTTCGCCAAAACCTTGGACCAAAACCCGTCACCCGTTTGGTTATTACCTATAAAAAACAAACAAAATACATAAAGTGTTAACAAAAATAAAAAAACCTTTAAAAAAATACAAACTTCTATCAAAAAATTATATTTTAAAAAAATCAACAAACTTTAAAACAATTATAAACCAACTGTTAAGAAAATAATAAACAAACAAAATTAAACTTTAGAAAAAAACCAATTGTTAAGAAAAAAAAAAAAAAAACTTAAACTTAAAAAAAAATAAACTATTAAGAAAAAATAAACAAAAAAAAATGTATAAACCTTAAAAAAATACGAACATTTTGTCTGGTGGTTAGACGTGCCAATGTAAGCCTTGGCTAAGGCTTCTTCTTGGATTGGCGTCCACTTAGTCGCCTTCGGTTTGGACGGTTGATCACCCACCACTTGCTTGCCTTTGTTTGGTTTTCCTTTTCCTTTAGGCGGTTGGGTTTCGGAAACAACCTCCACATTGTCGTCGGGTTCGGATTGTTGAAAGGGTTGCGTCGGGATCGGTTGGGGTTAAACGGGTGTTGTCGGGTTCGGTGGGAAATTATAAGCACCCCGCATCATCATTTGTTGAAGGGCTTGATTTTTAGAGAATTGAGCGAATTGGTTTGGCGAGTGTTGGAATGATGCAAACACATTTGATGAATATTGCGAGAATTGGTTCGGTTCTAGCGTCAGATAATATCCCAGAACCGAGAAAACATTCGGTTGGGTCGGGTTCTTGGGATTGTTGGGATTGTTCGGGTTGTTCGGGTTGTTGAAGGGATCCATGATAGAGTATAAAGGTTTATAAAAGTGGGAGAAGATTTATAAAAAATTATGTGAGAGAGATGAAATAGTGGGGTTAAAATTGTGAATGGAAGTGAAAAGGGAATGAAAATATATATATTTTTAAAATTTGGACCGTTTGATTGTTTTGAAAAATAGAAATTAATTTTTTTTTTTATAACGGTAACTTTTTGAAAATTGGCCCCACTTTTGGTTCGTCGCCAACGTCCAAAAGTTGACGGTGAGGACGGGGACGGGGACCGGGGGTGGGGGGGGGTTGGTGTAGCAACTGGCGCCGGGGCAGGACGGATGGGGGACGGCCCCATACCGTGTAGCCTAATAAAAGTTGGAAGTTAGTTGGATTATTACACGTCAAATAAAAGTAATTATATATATATTAAGATGCATTGGTGATTTTTTGGCTATTTTTCGCTTAATTCAAGAATTCAAGATTTTTTTGGCTATTTTTTTGGCTTTATGTGTAGAAACTATTTTCTTTTCTAGCACTTAGCAGGACAAAGGGACCCTGTTAATAAATGATATTTTGTTTATATAGAAACTTTATTTTTGTGTATATTATTTTATTTCCAACCATATTAGCTGGAATCCTTGGAATGTAATAAAAGTTGGATGCTAGTTGGATTTTCTCGAGTCGGCTGAGAATGCGTCCCCCTTAAAAAGTTTTTTCGGGAGTGTGGAACAACATTGCTAAAGTTTTCATATTAAATAATAAAATAATATATCTTTATAAAATTGTTTATTATATGTTTTGAATAAAAATAATTTTATATATTAAGTAATGATAAAAAAAATTATATCATTAGGAACCCTATGTACTAAACTGGTTGAATAAATGTAATTTTATATAATAAATATAAGAGTTAGTTATACAAATGGGTCCTGTGGTTTATAGCTAGTTTTACTTTTGGGTATTAACTTTTTTTTAACAGGTTTAGGTTTTATGGTTTCAATTTTGTAACATCTTTGGGTACTAACACCAAAATTATCAATATAAAACATGTCTTTAAAAACCTCCTTTATTACATATCGAATTCAAAGTAGGATAAAATTTAATATTAGTTTTTATAAGATAAGTATGAAATGAAGGCTGGAAACTAAATAGTAGATGCCCCCGTATAACATTGTTATAGTTATTTGATTTTGAGTTAATTACATAGTTAGTCGACGTGGTTTGCACAAAATAACATACTTAGGTACTAATAGTTTAAAATCACCTTCTAGGGTATTAACTTTTCATTTTGTGTAATGTTTGGAGGTATTAACTTCTAGGGTATTAACATAGTTAGTCCCTGTGGTTTGCACAAAATAACATACTTAGGTACTAATAGAATGTGATTTTAAACCTACAAAAAACGTTAATACCTCCAAATGTTACAAAATGAAAAGTTAATAGCCTAGAATGTGATTTTAAACTATTAGTACCCAAGTATGTTACTTTGTGCAAACCATAGGGACTAACTATGTAATTAACTCTTTGATTTTATAAAAAAATGACATGTTATGTGATTATTTGTGTATGTTTCACGTAATAAAAGATAATGCGTGTTCCATATATAACTTGCCAAAAAAATTATTAACATAACTAAACTAATATCATCTTACGTATCTGTAATTACATGAATTATAAATTATCTCACAAAGCGAGACATATGCATCTACAAGTATCTAAGCTATATTAATCTATATCAATATCTATATCTATATCTATACTTTCTATAAAAGGAGAATCCTCAATAACATAAGAAAAGCTTATGTGGCAGCCATAGAGGCTGTCCAACAATGCTTTTCTTATGTCATCAACGATGAGGTGGCAATAGAGGGAGCATAGTGACATCATAATTCAAAGATCTGTCATTAAACCACTGTCATACTTTCAAATTTCAAAGTCTGGCCCACATTCAATTATGAAACCACTAATGTTCATTCAAAATTCAAACCACTGATGTTTCATTAAAATGGGAGGGTAATTTGAAATTTGAACTTATAGGGATATGTAATTTGCATTTAATGTCATCAGAGCTTTAATTCTTCTCTCTCTCAAATATCAATTCAAACCCAAATCCAAACCCGATCATAATTTCAAAAACCCATTCCAATCTCTCTCTCTTCGATGATTCAGATCTCGATTACTTCAGGTATAATCATTCATTGATATTGGTATATATTGCAGATCCAATCGATTCAGGTTATGTTTCTTCTTCATTATTCTTCATATTCATCCCCAATTGTATCTTCTTTCTTCCTGCAGATCCAATCGATTCAGGTTATGATTGCTCTGCCTCGACTTCTATTATGTTTCTTCTATCTTCTTTCTTCACAAATGATAAGAAATTTATATTTCAGTTCATATGTGTTGATTATTGGTTTATTACTAAGAGATTTATATTTCATCAGTCCTTTGCGTTTCATCTTTCTTAATCCCAAACCCTAATTGGATATTACTTATCATTGAACAATCACTTAAATCCAGTATTTGGCGAATGAGAGAGGTGACTACGACGATTGTTACAATCGGTTCCATTTTCAGTTAGATAAGCAGAGTATTATGATCGACGACCCTAGAAGATTTAGGAAATAGTAGGCATAAGAACGTGCGCTCACAGCTTCAACAGAAATGAACACTATTTGGATTTGGGATTTGGGCTTCTGATTTCTATAAACCTTAGATGCTCAACGTTTACAAAAGGTAGTGGTTAAATCACTCGCTGCTGGTATCAGTTCTCTACCGTTTGGCCATAGTACGATACACAAATATCTGTAATTGGTTTTGTTAGGTTTTATGAATTATGATTTTGTTTTGAAGTTCATATTGTTGAGATCTGTGAATCTGTTAATGTAATCCAGATACAGTTTGTAAGCTAATTGTCATTTTCAGTAATAAATAATGTTTTTGATATGTGAATAATATATCATGTTGATAATTTGTGACCTAATTGTACCGAATGTAGATCGTTTATTTCTATCGAGTGAACCACGTATCTGGAGCATGTGTGGAGAGTCATCAGAAGCTACAACCATCAGGTATCTGGAGCAGGTGTGGATAGTCATCAGAAGCTATACCATTAGTTCTTCGTTGCTTGATTTGGTTTGATTGCTAATTGTTACTCCAATTTTTATATTCAATACAGCAGCGAATGAACCTGCAGTTCTGTTTAATGAAGATCTGTTTTAGCGAATGCACACTAAATCAACGAATGGACATAAACTGTTGTAGGTCTCGATTCTCGGAGGATCAATAACGAAACCAAACCCTTGTTTATATCAAACACGATCACGAGTGCGGAATCTCCGTGATGATGCCAAACTGAACACAGATAATAACAACACGATGTAACCAACGAATCACAGTCAGTTGATTAAAACGGATGAGAACAAGGATCAAACAAATACACACAATGTTTGATAGTAAACTTTCACAGCAGGTATGCTCTCATAGTTTCACACAGAAACTATGATGTGTTTATATGGGCAACCCAACCCAACTGTTGACGAAACATATAAATGGGCTTGACGAAACATCATGGACGACGAAACACAAGGTGTTTCGTCACCCATCATGACGAAACATAGAGTTTTGACCATGAAGGACTTTTGTCATATATGTACTCGCCTCGTGTGTATCCGAGTCGTAGCACCATAAAGCCATGTCTTCCAAAAAGTTCTGTTTCATCGGAATTAACAGGATCTTGTCCGCAACCTTCACGGGCTGATAAACAAGCTTGCATCGCGCCGTGTTGGTAGATGAATCCAAGGTGAACTTTATCTGTTGATAGATGGGAAACTGAGGCTTGTACAACTCATCTTTCCAGCCTGTCCTTTTGTTCATCTTTATCTTGCGTGTGAACAATGTAGCTCCTTCGAAGTTTGAACGATTGATGAGCTCAAGCTTCGTCAAAGCTGAAACGTCGTAAAATGGTAAGGACAATATGCTCAGCATCGACCTGAAATATTGAATACCGTATTCCCTTTTGATGGCCATGCAGTAGATTTCCTTTACGAACATCCATCAAAGAATTTTACCATGCAAGTTCTCTTTCTCATACTGCAGGTAGTCAACTTGAACGTCGGCTGGCAAGGGCTTGGAAACTTTAGATAAGAACTGCTTTCGCCACTCTGTGAACGCATCTGTGGCATTTTCAGAAGTATCACGATTCTTCAAATGTTCATCGATGACATCCATGTTCTCTTTTAGCCATTCTTCATTAAAAGGAGCGAACTCAGTCCCGTCTTCTCGCACATATGAGGACTTCTTGTCATTTCCTTCAAAAACAATCTCTTCCACATTTTCTAAATCTGCAGTTTCAGGCTCACTCGGCATTTGATCAATCTTAGCATCATCAATTTCTTTCATCTCAGTCAGAGCAAGTAACTGCTCATGTGAAAGATCCGCAATAATTTCTCCTTCTTCAAGAATTTCTCTAGTTATAGGATGAACAGCCTACAAAGCAAGATCAGTTGTACTAGGAACAGAAGATGTACCAGGTAGAGAGCTTTCGATGTAAGAACTGCTTTCAAGCTGTTGTATTTCTTCAACGGTTCCACTGGAGGTTCCTTGTGCAGATCCAAGCTGCGAAGGCTTTTAGACAACCAATTGTGTAGAGGTAGCTGCTGGCGATTGCTCTGATGTGGCAGAAGGGTCGGGATTCCCTTGATCCTCATGATCATCATCCTTTTTCTTCAACACTTCTTGTTGCTTGCACCGATCGGCCCACAATATATTGACCCGCTTTCTCACAAACTCAAAACCTTCTGTGATTCGCTTGACTCCATCAACTATTGTGGTGTTTCGAGAATCGTACCACTCTTTCATATAGTCATGCCTTTCTTTTAGAGCCTCGGCCAACTTCTGAAGTTTAGAGCTGCTTTCTTTCATGCGGTTAATTTCTATACCACGAGTATTATCCGCCGCTCGCATCTGTTGCAACTGTCACTCTCTTTCATCATCAGCAACTTTCAAACGAGCATTTTCAGCTTTCAATTGCTCTATTTCTGCCTGTTGGTGAGTGAACCCTACTTCTTGTCACCTAACAGTGGAATTCAACTTGTTAATTTCCAACTATTGCTTGATCGAGTCTGCTTTTGTAGCATTTATCACTTCCGATTGCCTGTTGATTTGACCTGCAGCAGCTTGCAGTTGAGAGAATAGGAAGTTTATCTTTTCATCCTGCTGCATCTGAGAGAATATAGTCTGTCTGCGCTCTGCGGTCGGCTGCGACGTAGTTGCACGAATCATCGATGCAATGGAGAGAGTCGGTGCCTGAGGAGTCACTGTAGGAGTTTCAGTAATTGAACTCACTACAGGAGTTGGTTCTGTAGACCTTGGGGGTGAAGGCACCAGAGCAGAAGCTTCATTAGCCATGAATCCAAGGTTTGGATCCATTTCCGCTTCTTGTGTAGGCTCTTGAGAAGGAACGGATTGTTGCGCAGATGAAGTACCAATGTACTTTCTTTCTTTCTTCTTGCGACGGACAACCGTTTGCTTTTTCTTCAAACGTTCCGCTTCGGTATCCGAAGGAACGTATTCAGGGTCATCTGCTTGCCTAATCCTCCTGATCCTTTTCACTCCACGTTCATCGAAATAAACTTCCTACCCAGGCTGAGGTGGATCGTCTTCTGATTCAGTATCCTCCTCATCATTACCAGCTGAAGTTTCACCAGCTGCACCAGCAGACGATGCACCAGTAGTAGATGCACCAACGGCACCTGCATCACCACGATCACCATCACTGTCACTGACGGACGAATCAGAATCCTTTCAACCAAACTTTTCTACATTCCTTTTCTTTAACTCTGGCTCTTCATCATTAGATTGGCTGTCATTGTGACGCCATTTGTCATCTGCTGGAGCGATGTAGTCTGGTTTACCAAGAGCACCGGTGGCTCGCTTTCTTTGTATCTCTTTATTGCAAGGCCCTTGAATATCTTCAGTGGATGCTCGATCATAGATTCTATCTTCAGGATGTCGTCGTCGGCTTTTGGAAGACCGGGATGCTGGACATTCATGATCATTTGTAGAAAACGAGGATACATCCAGAATTTATTCCCAGACGTTCGACTACCAGTTCTTGTCATGTTCTCCTTCATGTTGGCAAATATGTACTTTGAAATGCTAAACGGTTTGTTCAGCACTAATGCCACCATCAGTCCAACGAGATCGTTGCCTGCCATGTCGTAGCCAGCTCGCCTGTTGCTAAGACATTGAATAAGTACGTGTAATAAAAACTTGTACCGCATAGGCAGATCTCCCTTATTGATTTGAGTGCTGAAGATGTCACCAGTACACTTCATCCTTAGTAAACAGCCACGAGTACACATGATTGGAATAGAGGACGGTGCATTCGGATCGTCTTGCAGTTCTAGAACGGTGTTCAAAATTTCAGGTGAGACATTCACGTTCAAATCATTCACTTGCCCTTGAATAAATTATGTTCCATCAACTACTACAACGCTTGCAGAATTCCAGAATGCTTTAACGAGCGATTTGTAAACTGGAGTTGAAAAAGTGACAGCTTTGTTAATCCGCGACTCCCTTATCCACTGCGTGATTTCTTTCAATTCACTGATCTTTCCTTCAGGATCCAGATAGGCAATCAAATAGTGATGCTTCTCGGACATCACAAGTTCCTTCGGTTTATCAGTTATCTTTGTCGCGGGCTTGCGTTTTCTCTGTTTTGGTGCCATCTGAATGTGCAAACATCCACAATAAGTCACAAAGACATAAAATGTGCATTAGACATAAGTTTATGCAAGTTCAAGTATCAAATGGACATTTAACATTCAAATACATTTCTTCTGTGAAAAGGGGCACCAAACTTGAAAATTTTCTAAGTATGGGACGATGAAACTCCATCACTGCGACGAAACACTCTTCTTCATGACGAAACACCCTTGGTCAAACAAAGTCAGAGTTGACCTTTGACCAGTGGAGTTTCGTCGACAGTCTTTCGACGAAAGTTGTTCCATTTTACAAAGGGGTTTCGTCGCAGGGGGTTTCGTCGACAGCAGTTTGCAGAAACATAAGTTTCGTCGCAGACAGATAGGGTTTCGTCACAGGTTAGGGTTTCGTCGAATTTGTGGGTTTTGAAAAACAAAGGGATTTTCGTCGTCTGTTGTTTAAACAATGATCGATTAAAAAACAACCAACATTATGACACTATGTTAAAACCTAAACAAACCGAAACATCCCAGAATGTAAATCCGACAAGATTTTGACCGGAAAACACCCAAATCGGTTAAGCATTCAAACAAATACCCATCCCCTGTTTTTGTTTTCCGAAACCCAACCCAAATTAAAGTTCAAATCAACACATACAAACACTATCATTATCAGATTTCTTGACAAACAAGCACAATAAACAGATTTTTATATGATGAAAACGAAACATTTAGGGGTGACCGAGGGTTTGTTAACAAGTTTCGAACAAATACACAGGGTTCCTAAGGTTCGAATCATTTGATCAAGCCTTGTTATACCTTTAATTTGATGAAAAAGGTTTGAGAAAATGAAGAGTTTTTGAGATTTGAAGTCGGTGAAAAGGAGTATGGGTGTGGAGTGTTGGGGAAGATGAACAGGGGGTTAGGTTTGAAAAAGTGATGTCTGATTGAACTGGGACCCCTTTAAATACCAACTCACTCGGCGAAACTCTGTCTTCGACGAAACTTGACACGGGCTAGACGAAACTCTTGATTGGGCTTGGTTGGGCTTGAACAGTAAGCCCATGACGAAAGTTTAATGAAGCCCAAAGGAATTTCGTCGTGACCTCGATGAAACATGGTGTTTCATCGTGAACCAAATTAATTTTGACTAAGTTTGACCAAGTTTGAAAATAGTTGACCTGACCAATGGTCTTTCGTCGACATATAGGTGTTTCGTCGACCTTAGGGTTTTTCGTCAAACCCTTTTTCCAAAAATAAACAAGTCTTTGAAATTTTGCACACTTTTGAACGTATTTTGTTTATTTGAACATATTATCATTTTGATTGAGTTTACCAAATGCAAGGACATTTTATGAAGTAGGTTTCAGGCTTTCGGCAGAAAAACTCCAAGTTACAACTTCGGCTAATCAAAAATGAACTTTACAAACTACACTAAAACAGAATTTAAAGTGCGGTAAACTAATCGACAGGCTATAAAAAGCAATTAACGACTGTACACGAGCAATCTTTTTGCGAGTTTCAAGAAAAAGGAATCATACCAGCTTACGGTCTTAGTCAACATGATTTTTGTTCTGTTTAAAGCTTTGGATAAGTATACTACCACGATTATCGGTATTGTTGTCCACATAAGCTCAAACTTATCAGATGTAATCATAATTAGGAGATACGATTTACGGTAAGGATTATACTTACAAGTCGGTGTTCATCCACTCAGGACACATTCCCGTATCAAGGTATGCACGAGAGTTCATCTTACCGGTGAGTATACCGTTAATCATATGTTTGACCGTATAAAAGAATGTGAGATACTCACTTATTTTTTATTTCAAAACAAGCCCTATGTGATAGAATCACTTATTGATGAGGAACTTGATTTTCATATGCATGAGGGCACAGGAGCAAGTCCGTGAACAGGTCAGTACAACGTACAGCAAAGAGACGAACTTGACTCCCAGATAAATGTGATATTTTATCACTTATTTTGTTTGGACATGTGATTGTTGATCACTTATTGAGGCCGTATGCAATATGTACACGTATGTATAGTATCATGGAAGATCTAGACTTCGTCTCCGTTATTTTTCGGTAAAATATACAACCATGATACCCAGATGATAAGACAGCATAAAGACCGAATATCTCAGAACCTCGGCAATCTCTCAAACGAAACTTTGGTACCAAGACCATATGCCAATGAATGGTTCCCACCTGACTTGAAGTCTGTTAGGTTTGTATCATCCTGCACATTTTAGTCTGATTGTGAGCCTATCGATACATCATTAGTAGAGATACTTATCATTTCTCAATTTTTGTTTTACATTTTGAACACGTTGACCGACCACACTAGTGAATATCGTCATCTTCCTATATCCAAGAAACTCATTTTTGGTTTTCTAATTTTTTTTTTGAATTTTTCAACAGAAAGACAGAAAGTAAAGACATATTTTTGGATTTTTGACTTTTTCATTGAATTTACTCCCCCTAAAATGCTAAAAGGTTACGAAAAACGAAAATCTTTTTGAATTTTAGAGTTTTGAAAGAAAATATTTATAAAAAAAAACGATTAGCCAAAGAAGTTTTACTCGGGTATCACCTTAATGCAATTGACCAAAAGTAGATAATCAAAACGTGATTTATCAAAAGCTTTTGTGAACAGGTCGGCACGTTGGTGATCGGTGTGAAGTTTAACAACATCGAATAATCTTTTGTCAAAATAGTCACGTATGAATGATATTTGATTTCGATGTGTTTGGTCTTGGAATGCTGCACAGGATTTCTAGCGATCTGTAAGGCAGCATTGTTATCAACAAAAATAGGAGTAGATAGGAATTCAAAACTGTAGACGCGCATTTGTTGTTGTATCCACAAGACTTGGGAGCAACAACTAGAGGCAGCAATGTATTCTGCTTCACAGGTTGATGTAGCAACACAGGTTTGCTTCTTGCACTGCCACGTGACCAGGCGATTTCCTAAGAATTGACATCCAGCTGTTGTTGATTTGCCATCGATTTTGCAACCACCAAAATCCGAATGACTGTATGCAATCAAGTCGAAGCTATCATCCCTTGGGTACCAGTGACCGTTGTCCGGGAAACCATTCAAAGAGCGAAAAATCCTTTTAACAGCTGCAAGATGCGAGGCCTTCGGGTTGGCTTGATATCTTGCATGCAGGCACGTCGGATACATGATGTCAGGCCTCGAGGCTGTGAGATACATTAGAGATCCGATCATAGCGCGATAGTATGAAGAGTTAATGCTTTCATCCTTCGGATCCGGAGTAATCCCATGATTCTGCGGACGTGTGGTACCAATGGGCGTTGCATCAGACATCTGGAACCGGCTCAAGATGTCACCAACATATTTAGTCTGATGGATGAATATCCCAGACTCGGTTTGTTGAACTTGTAGGCCCAAGAAGAAATTCATTTCCCCCATTGAGCTCATCTCGAATTTTTCTTGCATCACACGCTCAAATTGCCTGCACAAAGAATCATTAGTTGAACCAAATATTATATCATCAACGTATACCTGCACCAGTAGAAGATCTCCATCTTGTTCCTTGATAAAGAGAGTGCAATCAATAAGACCTCGTCGAAAACCATTCTCCAGCAGATAATTGGATAAGGTTGCATACCAAGCCCTAAGTGCTTGATGTAAACCATAAAGAGCTTTGTTGAGCAACCAAACCGGATCAGGGTGAATAGGATCTTCAAAACCCGGAGGTTGTTCGACATGCACCTCTTCTTGAACCACACCGTGTAAGAAAGCACTTTTGACGTCCATCTGGTAGACTTTGAATCCTTTAAATGAAGCATAAGCTAGAAAGATCCGAATAGCTTCCAGACGTGCAACAGGTGCATAAACTTTATTATAGTCAATGCCTTCGATCTAACGAAATCCCTGAACAACCAGTCTCGCCTTGTTCCGAATGACTGCTCCACGATCGTCCTTCTTGCATTTGAAAACCCAAAGTGTGTCAATTTTCTTGTAGTTTTCAGGACTTTCAACAAGCTTCCAAACACCCAGCTTCTGAAATTGTTGCAGTTCATCCTGCATGGCTTCAACCCAAGAATTATCCTTTAAGGCTTCTTTCCAAGACTTCGGTTCTTCTTGTGAAACGTAACACGCGAATGACCAATCATTTTGAAGACCAGATTCTCTAATGGCTGAATATAAACCAGCATTCTGGTTGTTTCTCAGCTGATTACGCGTCTGCACACCGCGTTGGACATCTCCAATAATATTCTGCTGTGGATGAGTATCATGAATTCTCGTTTTAGGAAAATAAGGAACACGAGTATTAATACCCAAATTGTTAAGATTAAGATCAACAACCAACTCCACACCGGGCATAGGCGTAGAAGTGGATGCATTCCCTTCAGCAGTATCAACATTCTGCACATGAGGAGTTTCTACAGAAGCACCTTGAACAGGAGCAACCGGAGCTGAAGTGCCTTCATTTGCATCATGGTATTCATCATCTTCCGATGACTCACTGTAATCAACAGCATATTCAAATACCTCATTTTGTACCATGTTGTTAACCGAATTAGAAGCTTGGGGATTAACAATAATTGGTTTAACCAATGGCGAGCCAGCCGCGTTGTCACTATCAAATAGCATTTGAGCAGCTGCAGATACTTCGTCAAAGGTTGGCAGATTAAAGGAGTCGAATAGCCCATCATAATCGAACATCCAAGGATCACCTGGAGCTCTAACAGAACTTGTATACCTTTTAACCCTTACTTCACTCCATAGCTCAATCTTTTTGGTTGCCAGATTCCATACACGAAAATTCAGAGTAGCATATCCAAGGAAGAAACCCTCGATCGCTTTGGCACCAAACTTTTCATCCGGCTCAATCATAGTGCATGGACCGCCAAAAGGTTCTAGGTGAGAAATATCCGGTTTCCTTTTCTGTAGAAGTTCGAAACAAGTCTTGTCATGCCTTTTAACTATGAGAACTTTGTTTAATGTGTAGCAAGCAGTCGACACAGCCTCCCCCCAGAACTGAACAGGAAGCTCCGACTCTACCAACATTGTTCTTGCAGTTTCAATTATCGTCCGATTCTTCTTCTCAGTGACACCGTTTTGTTGTGGAGTGTAGCAAGAACTGTATTCATAAAGAATGCCCTTGGAAGTACAGAACTCAGTGCCATTGTCGCTTCGGATCCTCTTCACTTTCAACGTGTATAAATTTTCCAGCATAGTAAGAAGATCCTTGAGGATTCCAGGAGTTTCACTCTTGTGTGCCATAAAAGCTACCCAAGAAAAATCTAGAATAGTCATCAGTAACCACCAAACAATAAGCATCCCCGAATGTTGTCTTGTGTTTCATAGGTCCAATGAGGTCCATATGAAGACGTTCGAGAGGCATGCTAACACTGTTGATTTTCTTTAACGGGTGAGACTTCTTCGTTTGCTTTCCTTTCTGGCACGATACACAGATATCTTGTAGATGAAAATTCTTCACATGTACACCATTCACAAGATTGTTTTTCACCAAATGGTTCATTTTTCTTAAGTGAATGTGCCCCATTTGTCTGTGCCAAGATATAGACTCCTTCTCTGTGGCTTTCGAGACAAAACATGTCACTTGCGCAGATGTCGTAATCGCTTGGCTCATATCAAGAATATAAAGATCATTAACTCTTGCAGCCGATATGAGAATCCATTCTTTAGGAATTTTGAAACCAGGTTTCAGCACATAACATCCGACATCATCGAAATGCACGGTGAACTTCTTATCGCAGATTTGCGAAACACTCAGAAGCTTGTGATCAATTTGACGAACATAATTGATCTTATCGAAACAAAAAACACAATTGGAGATCATTCCCTCTCTAGTAATATATCCGCCTTTGTCTCTAGCAAATGAGACATAACCTCCTCTAATGTTTTTCACATCATACAGAAGCCGTAAGTCGCCTGTCATGTGCCTAGATGCTCCACTGTCAACAATCCAATGACTATTAACAGTTCCTCCTGGAACATCCTGCACATATCATCCAATGATCAGTTGTGGATGGGGATCATCCAACGATCAGTTGAGGATGGGGACCCAAGCCTTAGTGGTCTTGGGTCATCCCTGAGCATCACGAAAAGTGATCTCGATTTCCTGATGATTTTCAAACACAGCACCTCCCCGTGAACTTTTACCCGTCTTAGGTTTCCAAGTCTGATTTTGTTTACCAGTTTGATTCTTATGAAAAGATTTTGAAACTTTTGGTTTTAACGGTTGTGACGAACTTGGTTCCCTTTTAATTGGTTTGACTTCATATTTTAAAGCCTTTTCAACTGACTTAACATTTTGACGTCGTTGTTTTGTTTCTTGTTCTTTAACGGTTCGTTTATCATGTTTTGGTGAAACAGAACGACGTTGTGGGTGAACCTTTTTAGGTGGGGCTCTCTCAACAAATTTCTCTTTGGGAGTATTTGTACAATTTTTAATGATATGTCCAAACTCCCCACACTTAAAAGAAGTTCTCCTTTCAACAAACTTAGGAGAATCGGATCAACGAACAGATGTCGAACCTGTAGAACCTGAGATACTTGCTTTTTCATCACACCCGTTTGTATGTTGAGTGTAATTGTTTTGACTGTTACGTTTTAAAATCTTGACTTGTTGGACAAAATCGGTGTTTGATTTGTTTTCAAAAGTCTTAATTCTATCAATACCCTTCGATGCTACAAATTTGACATCACTGTTTTTCTTCTGGTAACGAGCTCCTTTTTTTTTCAAACTTTGATTGAGAAACTTTAGGCTTTTGAGCTTGTTGAACTGGTTGTTTACCCTTAGAAGCAATAGGTTGTTGCTTTGTCGGTTGTCTTTGATTTCCAAACTGTTTTCTAACCTCAGATTTTGGTATAGGATCACATTGAGTTACAATAACTCCCGGGATCGTTTTTCCCAAAAGCTTGCTTGTGTTATCTTCAAAAACTTTATCAATCGAAGATGTATTGACATTTTTAATTGGAAAATCATTGTCTGAATAAATTTTAGAATCACCGACCAAAGTATATAACACATTATCACTCTTAATGGTAGACACACATTCCTTGTCATCCTTGACATCTTTGACAGGGTCTATCACTTGTTTGACAACTGGTTGAACAGCAGGAGTAGGAGGATCACAAAGAATGTAATTTTCAATTGGAATTTCTACTCCTTTCATTTTATCAAGTGATTTATCCTGGTCACTCACATCCGATTCATCATCAGACGACTCATAGTCCTCAATAATTGGAGCACTTTGATGCGTCGATGTTGAAGTTTCTGTTTCATCAGATGAGGTACTCGAGGAACTGTCCGATTTGAACCCTAAGCCAGTAGTAACTTCCTCATAATCAAGAGGCACACTGGGTTCAACGCCTTTCTTGTTTCCTTTCAGCTGTTGAGCGTCTATGATGTGATCGAGAACATATCAGGAGTTATAATAACTCTCCAATTTAAGCTTGATTGCATCATGCTCACATTTAGCAATGGCTATTTCTTTCTTGGTTTCCTCGATGATATTAATGAAATTGTTAATACCAATTTGTTTGTTGAAAACAATTTTTGTTAGTTCGAAAACACTTTTCCTTAAGGTGTCAATTACAAATTTAAAATACTTTTCATTTCTAGCTAAAGCCATATTTGCCTCTTTGCACTTAGACAGCTCAATAACCAAACTTTGATTATGACTATGAACCTTTTCAGATTCCACTTTCAAATCTGCACACAAATTACAAACACTAGGAGCAGGGGTGTCAGATTTTACCTGACTCGTCGAGGCTAAGACATTTGCCATAAAGGCAGTCTGATAAGAAAAAGATCCGTCTTCAGAGAAGAGCTTTTCCATTTCCTTAGATGCAACAACAGCCTTCTTGATCAGAACAAATTTCTATCAATTTAACTCCCCTGCTTCATTCAATAAATCATCAACATCAGAAATAACTTCTTCCTTCACATCAGATTCAGAATTATAACCACCCGAATTCGAGCTTTCTTCATCAGAACTCCCGCTATAACCCGAACTATCGTTACTTTCAGAGAATTCTTCTTTGTGAACATGCTTGATGTGATTGATGATCTTTGCATAGCATGCTATTCCTCCTCCTTCTTGATCACCATCTCCAAACTGTACAGACCAATTACACCCTTCATAAGCTTGAACGACTAATTCTCTGGTGGTGTTTGAAGGTCTAGACTGGTTCTGGTTGGTGGTGTTTGAAGTACTCATCTGATTACAGAAAGGATTTTGATTGCCTTGCCTTGCCTTGTCTGCTCGGTCTAGACAAGGCAATTAAAACATGTAACAGCATCCTTATTGAAACCATACTTCGTATCCTTCTTGCTTTCCAAGGAAGTTCTTCCTGTTCGACTCATGTAATCCTTAGCCCTTCTAACAGCACTTGCGAACGCCCACTTGATATCCATCAATTCCATTTCATCACGGTCTATCTGTTGATAATCTTCATTGGTCAAATTAATATTTCCAATTTGACCTGCGACCAATCCGCAGTAGGCACTGACCATTGTATTGATTGGTTCCATATGCTCCTTCGCCACTTCGATGCTAACTTTCAAAAGGTTTGAAATATCAACTCTGACTGTGTTGGGGTTTTGGGGGGGAGGGTTGTTACTATAACATGCTTGCTGTTGTTGTGGTTGGGGTTGTTGTGGTGAGGTAGGAAGTATACGCTTTAGGTCAACATATATCTATGTCTGCTCACAAAGCGTGAAGAGTAATTGATCAAATTCGTGGGCGTTCCTACGAAGAAATACTTATGATATTACAACTCATGCCTTATCGAGCATGTTATCCCATTTTTAAATTAGTTTATTCTGCAGCAGCAAATGCTAGTTCCAATATGGGTTCGAATGAAGCAAATTTAGTGATTAGTAAAGCCACTGAGGTTGAGTAGAGGAAACTTGAGGTGGAGGTTGGGGTTTTGGTAGCCAGGCACTCGGATCGAGTTGAGGTTTAGAAAAAGCATGAGCTTGAGCAATAACATGCGCTGGCGGAAGATAAGCACTCGGATCGAAAACCGGAGGTGGAGTTGACTGTGGAAAAGGAAAAGGGCTTGTATTTAACATAAACGCCGTTTGTAGCTTCGGTTGCTGAACGGAACTTGAACTAGCTGCAGGATTAAAATCTCCAAGATACATTTCCATGTTTTGAGGAAGTGCTATCCGTTTAGCTTTCCGGATTTCCTCTTCATTCTTATGCTCCAACTTCTGAACGAACTCATAGATACTAACCGCATCAAAGACGCCCGTATGCTTTAAAAGTTCAATGAAAGGACTCCACTTTGGAGGTAGAGCATCAGCAAACCATGCAACCATTTCCTGTTGAGTTGCAAGAACAGCATAAGAATACATTTCACTAATCAAATGATTCAAATTCCTTCTTCAACAAATCGTGGCGTGTCTTTCTTGTAGCCGTATTCCCTTCCTCTTGCTACCAAGGCATCCCATAAGGCTTTTGTGCTAGTACAGTAAGTGAATTGATGATAGATTTCTTTGTGAAGTGCTTGTGTAAGAATGGCAAACGCCTTCTTCTCCAGATCATATGCCTTTTTGTCATCTTCTAACATATTTGCAAAGGTCGCTGCACTTGATCATGCTTCTTCAAGAGCTGTATTGTAAGGCGAAGTGAAACACGTCCATAACTTGGTGTTTTGCCCTAGAACGTATGTGTGGAAACGACCCTTCCATGACGGATAGTCATTCATATTATTAAACTTTGGCGGGCGATTGTTGCTACCCGTTTCACTCTCACTGAGCAATAGATTCTGAATACTTTGATTCTAGTTCGTTACCAATGCCCATTGACTTGCACTTATAGATTGTGGAGGTATAACGTTCCTTAACCAAGCGGTTGCGGAGGTTTGGTCTTGACCTGGTCTTGGGTCCGTGCTCCAATCCCATGGACTAGTACTACTCATGATTGATGTATGAAAGATAATACCTGATCACACACTTGAAATGAAACAGTTAAAACAATTTTGCAAAGCCTCTGTGAAAATGTTACAAGTGTCTCGACGAAACACCAGGTCTTTGGCGAAAAACCAAGTCTGGTGAAAGTTGGTTTGTCGTCAAACACTCTTCCCACGAAACTTAAGAACTTTCGTCGAAGTGCCTTTGACGAAACACTAGATGTTTCGTCGAAGCTCCTTTTGGCGAAACACTAGGGGTTTCGTCACTTATATCTTTCATCGAGATAAGGTCACAGATAGTTGGTGAGATGGTTGGTGAGATTTTTCAAAGGAAATCTTATCTTTTGTCTGACAAAGAATACACGATTTCAACTTACAACATACCTTGCTTACCAACCCAGCATGTTCTCCAATATTTTAATCCATTTTCAATTTATATTTTAATTTTAAACTCAAGAAATATCCCAAGAACACATGAAGGAATGAAGAACAACCGATGAATATATGAACTATCTGGCCAAGGTTTTTCACCGGAGAAATTTTCCGAACCACAAATTTGTACAAACTTTCACTGAAAACCCGGTTTTATCACGTAAACAAGTAATACAACAAAGGTTTTTGATAAAACTTTGGCAAATAACAAGATTTAAACAAATTTTTTAAGAAGCTTTTTCAGAAATTTATGAGTTTCAAGAACAATTTTCAGAAAGTCACAAACAAACAGTTTTCAACAATTAATAAAATCAACTATTGTTTGGTTTTAAACAAGGATAAGAGCCAATGCTCTGATACCACTTGTAGGTCCCGATTCTCAGAGGATCGATAACGAAAGCAAACCCTTGTTTATATCAAACACGGTCACGAGTGCGGAATCCCCGTGACGATGCCAAACCAAACACATATAATAACAACACGATATAACCAACGAATCACAGACAATTGATTAAAACAGATGAGAACATGGATCAAACAAATACACACAATGTTTGATAGTAAACTTTCACAGTAGGTATGCTCTCATAGTTTCACACAGAAACTATGATGTGTTTATATAGGCAGCCCAGCCCAACTGTTGACGAAACATATAAATGGGCCTGACGAAACATCATGGATGACGAAACACAAGGTGTTTCGTCACCCATCACGACGAAACATAGAGTTTTGACCATGAAGGACTTTCGTCATATATGTACTCGACGAAACAGGGAGTTTCGTCGAGGGCTGCAAAAATTGTCTGCTACAAACTGTCAAACAGTTTGCAGCAAACATAATAAACACACACACAAACATAATTACCCACATATGCGACATGCATTGTTCATTTAACATTACATAACAACTGAGACAAATTTTTCGGACACAAGTAGGATAGGAGGATATCCAACTTGGTCGACGGCGAATACAGACTCGATAACTAAAAAGACCGTACAAATACATCGTTAATAAAGACAAGTTACAGGCACAAAATATGTATCAACAACTGTGCACTGGATGAATCTTTGAAACTGATCTGCAGCTTTATACTAGCAGATAAACCTCAAACGGATGAATGTATCAGCAAACCACTGATGTCGTATTTACGAATGAACTGCCGTTTAAAGAATGAACAGTTTAATTCTGCGCAACTTAAAATTTGTGCACAAAACTCGATTTTGTGGATGAATAATGATTCTACGATGATTACAAACCGACACTCAGACTGTTCGATTCCACAAATATCGACTCGTATGAATCAACTTGAATCTGAACCGTTCCCAGATCCGTATTAAGTCAGACGATTGATATAATTCTGGTTTCCATTAGTATGAATGTTTCGATCTATTATACCTAAAGTGTGTAAAAATAGTTATGACTCAAGTATACCAAAAGATGTTATGCAACCGTTTCAAAGTTAGTTATTTGTTTTACCATCACATGTTGGTTATTTTTTTACCAGTTACCTTATTATATATATTTAATTTGATATGCATCATCATTGAAAGAAAATTGCTATTTGTGGTGCAGGTCAAGGTCGCATGTGTTCTCATCGATCTCTGTACGGGTGTGCTTCGACCATAGATAGGTCAAGTAATTGCAAAGGTCATAATAAGATTATATTATTTTGCTCATAATTCAAAAGTTACACATTTTTTTCAAAAATTGCTTTTTGGATAGTATTCGAGCTTGAGACTCAAGGTGGTTCTATTATTCTATCTCAGGTAATTAAAGACACTCATTTCACATTCATGTCACCAAGATGACTAAGAATTTGCAGAATTGTGAATATATAGTGAATACGGGCCGTTGGAGTATGAACTTGGAGCACCGGCTCGAGCGTATAGAAAATGACAAGGAGGAGTTTGGAAGCTGATGATGAACCGAAGAGGAGTTTGGAAGCTGGCTGGTTTCGTGCTAATTTTCGGTTTAAAAGCCCTATGCTTCGGCTTCATAAAGGTGGAATTTACTGTTTTTGTTTTTGTTTTTTGTGTATGATATATTTTGAATTTGATTAATTAGGTTTGCTTTTTTTGATGTGAGTAATTAGGTCTGTATTTAAAAGAAGTTGTAAAACAGAACTTGATATTCTTTTCAAGCGTATGCATAAGAACATTATTCTTTTCAAGTCAATTTGTAGAACAAGATCAGTCAATTTCGGACAAAACTTGATATTCTTTTCAATCGAAGAGGAGTTTGGAAGCTGGTTGGTTTCGTGCTAATTTTCGGTTTAAAATATATATGCTTCGGCTTCATAAAGGTGCAATTTACTGTTTTGTTTTTGTTTTTGTTTTTGTTTTTGTTTTTGTTTTTGTGTATGATATATTTTGAATTTGATTAATTAGGTTTGCTTTTTTTATGTGAGTAATTAAGTCTGTATTTAAAAGAAGTTGTAAAACAGAACTTGATATTCTTTTCAAGCGTATGCCTAAGAACATTATTCTGATTGTAAGTCCTGAAATCAAGATTATGCAATTTTAGGATTAAAAAAGGTAAAATCATGCATCAGGTATGGCTTTAAAGGTTCATGTAATTATGCTCAACCTTGATGTTCAAGAAATGATAATTTGCTTCTCTTTTTATGTCAGTTCCTTTCTTCTCTTTTACACGGGGTGGCAAAGCTGTAAACACGTTCTTTGTCCGTTGTTGGATCGTGTTTTGCCCCTAAATAGTCAAGTTGAGTCGTTCATCTTTGAATACAAAGGCGGAATCAAAGTAAACAAAGTCACAACAGCTAGTTTCCTTTTAATCTATCTTTTCTAATTGATTTCCTGAGATTTTACACATTCAAATGACAATCCGACATAACCTCTGCTCAGACACAATGAATCATGATCGCTTCAAATGAACAACACACAACCCTATTTATAGGCACACTAGGTTTTGCTTGAGAGTTCCAAGCGAAAGGGCTTTCGCTTGAGATTGCACTGTTCAAGCGAACCTGCATGTTTGGGTTTCGCTTGAACTTGTCTTGAGACACTCTCAAGCGAAATCTCATTCCTAAAACTATACAATTTCTAATTTCGACCCTGTTGTATGTTCATTCAACATATCTAGACAAAAGACTTGTATATGATAAAGTTAACAGACACGAAGTGCACCAACAGACTCCCCCTTGGATGTTGACGAAGTCTTTGGCTTCAAGTCTTTGTCTTTATCAATCTCCAATCATTGTAAAGTTCTCTTCAATCTTTATCTTCAAATTTTAATCTTCAATCTCCCCTTTGACTGTTGATCCAGAATTCTGACTCCCCCTTTCACAGACTCCCCCTCTCAATAAGCTAGGGCTCAAATTCTGATTCAAACTTTGAAATTCATCACCATGGAGATTCCTGTATAAACTCTACCCAAATATAAGATATATGATAATAACAATTTCAATCCAAACTTACCATTTAACCTTCAGTAATAGAAATCCACTTAAGTATTCAGGTCCAAACTAATGACCCTGATTACTCAATTAATCTACCAAGTCCAATTTAATGACCTTGGTTGATCAAAGATAAATCACACTGACTTCTTGTTCAATCATCCTCTGAAAATTTACAAGTTTCAAGTTAATGAACTTGCTTTAACTTTCCAATTTTCACAAAACTTATCATGTTTTAGCTCACGACTCATCCTCCAGTCCAGAAACCTTCCTGCATTTTCTTTCATCTTTCAGAATTCGAATCCGAAGATCAACTCTCCACTTTGGTTTGTCAAAAATAAAGCAGAAATGTAAAATCTTTTTGAATTTTAATAAAGCTTCTAAACTAGGAATGAAATACAGAACTAAAATGCAGTAAATGAAAGTAAACTATTTACAAACATATTTTTGGTGAGCGTGTTAGGGAATCATATCAGCTATTCGACAAATCACAAGTACCGTTAAGCTTCAATTACATACTCAGAATTAAACAATTCACTTAGATTGTCGATATACTGATCCACTTAAATTCTCACACAAATTTCAATCTGTTCAGGATACGGATTTAATATTTTAAAGACTTAAACTTATACGTGTGTCCCACCTCTTGAATATACTCCCGTATCAAGATCCCAATATTCAGTCTTACAGTCAATTATAACACAAATGATATCTGTAAGGGTTAATAAATTATGAAGAATCATGAGAGCTCAGGTCAGAACTACCGTTCAGCAGAGAGATCATGACTCAACTTTATGGTGTGTCCCCTTTAGAGGATCTTTTTTACAACAGCATTGCTAAGCAATTTTATTGTCTTATCATATATGCTGAGGGTGATGCTATGTTTCAAGCATTGCGGAAAGTATTATTCGAGGACTAGGTCAGAACTTCCATTCAGCAGAAGTCCCGGAATAATACCCCAGATATCACTGAGTATAAAAACCTAGTATATCAGAAAAAGGAATCTTTCAAACAAGATTTCAGGGGTTACCTATATATCCAAGTAGTGTTCCCCACGAAATAAGCAAGTAAGATTTAGGTTTATATCCCGAACAAACCTACTAAATGTGTAAAAACCTATCGACACATCATCAGCGAGACTATTTAACGCATTTAAACATTACATTTCTTTAGCAAACCGTGACTGTCAAGCCGATGTACTATCATTTTCCCTTTTTACACAAAGTCTTTTATGGATTTCTATTGTTTTTGGATTTTGAAAATATCTCATGTTTTTGTATTTTTGACATTTTTTTTATTGTTTTTGTATTTTCTGAAAATATTTACCCTATACCTCCCCCTAAATACCAAAACATGTAAAAAATCGACAAACCATTGCAGATTGCTTCTCAACATCATCTACAATGTCTCCTTCATCAACGCCAATGATCTCCTCCAACACCGATAAAAGCTTCATACCATTCAATTTTAGCAAATATTGAAAACGTGTTCTATCAATTGCTTTGGTATGTAAATCAACTTTTTGATCGTCAGTGTGGATTTTCTCTATACGTATCAACTTCTTCTCGAAACAGTCACGAATGAAGTGATGATAAATCTCAATATGTTTGGTTTTAGCGTGATGAACTGGATTTTTAGTAACGTTAATCGCTGCCTCATTATCAACAAAAATAGGGGTGTTTAGAAATTGCAAACCGTAGTCGCACATCTGTTGCTGGATCCACAAGATCTGTGAGCAGCAGCTGCTAGCAGATACATACTCCGCTTCACATATGGATAAAGCCACAGAGGTTTGCTTTTTGCATTGCCAAGTGATGAATCGTGATCCAAAGAATTGACACCCTGCTGTTGTTGATTTAGCATTAACTTTGCAGCATCCGAAATCGGAATCGGAATAACCTTCGAGCTTGAAATCGCCTTCTCTTGGATACCACAACCCCAATGATGGAGTTCCTTTCAGGTAGCGTAATATCCTTTTGACGATAACCATGTGCGATGCTCTTGGGTTAGATTGATATTTTGCTGCGAGGCAGGTTGGGTACATGATATCGGGTCTTGAAGCTGTCAAATACATCAGCGAACTGATCATGGAACGATACATCATTTCGTCTACCTTCTCTCCGGTGAGATCAGGGTTTATCCCATGATTCGTTGCTAATGGGGTGGCTGCTGGAGTAGAACCTGACATCCCGAATTTCTCCAAGATATCATGAACGTACTTCGTTTGATGTATAAAAATTCCTTTGGGTAGTTGATCAACCTGCAGTCCCAAAAAGAATTTCATCTCACCCATCGATGACATTTCGAATTTCTGCTTCATGACTCGTTCAAACTCTTTGCATAGATCCTCATTTGTTGACCCAAATATAATATCATCCACATATATCTGAACAATCAGAAGATGTCCGTCGACCTCTTTGGTGAAGAGAGTGGCATCCACTTTTCCACAGATGAAGCTGTTGGCTAGTAGGTGTTGAGACAATGTCTCGTATCAAGCTCTCGGGGCCTGGTGTAAACCATACAGTGCTTTGTCTAGCAAGTAGACCTTGTCTTTGTGGTGTGGATCGGTAAAGCCCGGTGGCTGACCGACATAAACCTCCTCTTTTACCTTCCCGTAGAGAAAAACCAATTTTACATCTAACTGATATACTTTGAAGTTTTTCCAAGATGCAAATGCTAGGAAGATTCTGATTGCTTCTAGTCGAGCAACTGGAGCATACACTTCAGTGAAATCTATACCCTCCTGCTGACAGAAAACCTGGACTACGAGTCGAGCTTTGTTACGAACCACAACTCCTCTATCGTCTCTCTTGCACTTGAACACCCACTTGATGTTTATCTTCCTCTGACCATCAGGTAAATCCACTAACTTCTACACTCCTAATTTCTCGAATTAACTCAGTTCCTCCTGCATTACATTGACCCAAGAAACTTCAGTAAGCGCCTCTTTGTAAGTTCTTGATTCAACCTGCGAGATAAAAAAACTTAATGAGAATTCAGTTTGCAAAGGAGCAACTTTTGTATAAAAACATGTAAGCCCTTTATCAATCTGTCTTCTAGTGCGGATGCCTGTTTGCAATTATCCAATGATCAATTCCTCTGGATGATATGAAAGAGTTCGTGGCATTACTTCGCCTAAAACATCTACATCGCCTTCCAGATTTGAAACATTCTGATTTGCACCATGTTCACTGACTGGGTTTGTTTGACTTGAAATCTGAATTTGCTCCCCCTCAGAATCTGAATCACCACGATCAAATACTGGCATGTTCTCAGATTCTTGATTATCATTCTGTGCCGTCTGATTATCTTGAGCAACTTCATTTTGTTGGACATCATCATGTTCACCAGCATTGCTTGGACCTGCTTCATCATCATTTAAAGCTTGTCGTGGTCTTCTTGAATACTCAGCTGGGAACCTTTCCTGCGATTCTTCATACGCCCTCAAAATATCCAACTCATCAAAGAAATCCTCTTCTTCTTCCTTTTCTTCTTCTATGTCAAATGAATCCCACAATTTATCGTAATTAAAACGCCATGAATCACCGGGATTTTGAGGTGGCATTGTATAACCTTGACATTCAACATTAGGAGCTTCAATAATCCGCTTCAGACTTTGAAAGAAGACACGTCATAACGGACTTGCATAACCTATGAATATCCCTTCAATACTCTTCGGACCAAACTTTCCAAAAGGCTCTAGAACAGTACAGGGTGACCCGAATGGTTCAAGATACTTCAGATCTGGTTTGCGGTTATTGATCAACTCAAAGCATGTTTTGTTGAATTTCTTCACAGTAAGAACTCTGTTGAGCACATAGCATGGGGCAGAAACTGCTTCTGCCCAAAAATTTATCGATAGCTTTGAATCAGCAAGCATTGTTCTAGCCTTTTCGATTAGCGTCCTGTTTTTGCGTTCTGCAACTCCATTCTGCTGCGGAGTGTACGGAGAACTAAACTCATGCAATATACCTCTTTCATCACAATATTCTTCCATCTTGTTATTCTGGAATTCAGTACCATTATCACTTCTAATTCTTCTGATACGCCTTTGGTACAAATTTTCAATCTTTCTGAACAACGCCATCAAACTGTCAAACGTTTCATCTTTCGACTTCAAGAATGATACCCATGAAAATCTGGAATAATCATCAGTAACCACAAGACAGTAGAGATCCCTTGTAATATTTTTGACGTTTACTGGACCAAACAGATCCATATGTAGTCTCTCTAACGGTCTGGAAACTGAATTTACTTGATTTTTAGGGTGTGACTTTTTCTTCTGCTTGCCTTTGATGCAACTAATGCACTCCCCTTCCAGATGAAAACCTTTGATATTAACTCCCAGAACCAAATCATTATGCACCAAGTGATTCATTTTTCTAAGATGTATATGCCCCATCTTACGGTGCCACAACTTCGATTCTTTCTCTATTGCTCTAGATACAAAACAATGTGCTTGACCAGTAGTTGTAGTTGCTACACTCATATCCAACACATCTAAACCATTCACTCTAGGTGCCCTCATGAAAATCCATTCTTCAGGGATAACAAATCCTGGCTTCAATATCAAACATTCTTTGTCAGTAAAGTGAGTGGTATACATCCTATCACAAATCTGTGAAATACTTAGCAGATTATTCTCCAGCTCAGCAATGTAGTTAACTCACTCAAACGTAACAATCCCATTGGATAACGTTCCTTCACCAATAATCCTACCACCATGATTTCCTGCGAATCCCACATATCCTCCATTGAAATTTCTAACATCATACAACAATGCAGTCTTCCCTGTCATATGTCGAGACGCTCCGCTATCCATAATCCATCTTGAAATAGCTCTCGGAAGTTCCTGCACATATCACAAATAATTCAATAAAGATGCCGATTCATGCTTCACGATTACTAACTAGGAAGCTCCGGCAAGTCCAGAATCTTTAATGAGATTTTGATGCTACCCAGGCCTCTTTCGACTCAGGTAACTGGACTTTAACGTGAGTTTTAGTAGTGTAAAGTGGCGGAAAATTTTTATCATTCATTTTCAAACTTTCCTCAGATCCAACCTCAACCTTTTTATATAAGAAAAACTCATCAATCTTAAGTTGACCGGTTGGTTGATTTTTCTTTTGAACATTCTTCTTCTCTGATGGAGTAGAAGATTGTTTCTCAAATTGCTCATAATAATCCAAAGGAACATTCATCTTTACCGGAATGGTAGAAGATGATTGTTTTTCCAACTCAGAAACCTTTGGTTTTTCAACAACTTTTGGCTTCCATGTTTGTTGAGATAAAGCAACCCATTTGTAAAATTTTTCATTTTTAGTTACCACATTCTTAACAGGTTCAATTTTGACTTTTGTTTTCTCATTTTTCAAAATTTTCTCAACAACCATTGGAGCTTTGCCTTTTGCTTCAACCTTCTTCTGTCGATTCTTAACAACTTCAGTATTAGGCTTGGAGTTGGTGAAATTTCTTGCAATGTGACCAACTTTGTTGCATCTAAAACATGTACGGGTATCATGGGATAACCCGCACCAAACCAGGTATCCGCACGAATTAATTAATATTTAATTACTACTTAATTACTGTGCTTGCTTACAACTGTGATTAAACTGCTTACTAATTTCTGATACATACATACTCTTGCATCACATCTTATACTGTCACTCTATTATTTACACACAAACCTTAGTGACAACCTTGATGCACAAAAGCACAGTGAGCACACTATACGGGATACCCAGTAAACATGCTGACATAGCCAGCATCAGACAGTTACTGTCTCTAAGGCCAGTATGAGCTTAAAGGATAACACTTTCACTCACAAAGCACTTAAACAAAAAAATTGTTCTTCTCGTCCCTCTCATCACTTACGGCCGAGAACCAAGCCCCACCCACATCCACTTTTCAATTTTATCAAGGCTATCTACTATCATACAAGTGTCAAGGATCACGTATAAGGAGGCTCGGTGCATACGGTTTGCCAAGGACCTCACCACAACACTATTAACCGCCTATTTTTCGTCTAGTTTCTTCCCTAGCCTCGAGCTAGTAGTAAGTGACTCTAAACACCCTATTGTTCACATATCTAAAGTGGTTAATAAGAAATTTAACTGGTAAAAATTATGAACACTAGAGAACAAAATTTAAAGTCTACTAAAAATAATAAACATGGTGGTTAATAAATGAATGTTAGTGTAAAACTTTTGAAACTAGTTTTTTTTTTATGATTATTTATTGTTGTTGATTGCTAGTGTTGGAATGGATCGTCACCAAATCATGCTAGATCATGTTCATGGAACACGAACTAGCCTTATGTTAAGTCGTAAAGTTATTAGATGGCGAACCCTTTCAAACATTAACATGAACTTGTGTAAAAACAATTTTTCTTATGAAAAGGAGTTCTAAACTAGTAGATCTAAAGATCTACAAGTGGTATTTTCGAAGAACCAACCGTAAGACGAAACCATGTTTTAAACCGGATCTTTCCTAAACTAAAGGTGTTTTTGTGAACAACCAAGTGTGTAGACACTTGTGTAACAAAAGGTTTTAACAAAGAGTTATTTTTAAGATTTTTACAAGAAGTTGTAAACTTACACTTTCTTTAAAAATAAGATTTTTAAGAAACCGATTTCATTTATAAAAATAGAAAGATCTACTAAAAACACCGGAAGGTTACTACACACTTTTACATAACCCACAAGTTCATGTGTTTGCGACTTACGTATATTTTTTACTAGTTTAGTGTTGAAATATTGTTTGTTGATGTTGGGAACGTTGTTGGTTGAATTTATAAAAGAAAATGATACGCTTGAATGCGTGGCCACCTCCAGTTACAGAGGAAACTCTGGCGAAATTTTTCCAGAAATATAACACTTGGGAAATATTTTTACGACAAGTGTTATGAATATATTTTCGACTTGTTTTCCCCAAACAAACTTCGCCATGAATTTTTATTACAAAATAACTAAGTGTCGGAGGTGGGATTTTCACAAATAAAACTTGTTAAATAAATATTTAGAATATATATTTTCCATAGTAACACTTGTGTAATTTTTATGATCATTTTGTGAACTATACCAATATTATTTTTAGAGTAAAAATAATATAACTCGTACACACCGAATATTCACGGCTCCAAAATAATACGAACGCCTTCACAATAAATATTTAAGTTACACCGGTATTATTTATACCACCCGAGCCTTACAACGTAACTTACGTAGTTTCAGAAATACTCATAAGTGTGTATTTTGACAAGGATATTATTTTGGAAAATTATATGGAATAAAATATAATATTTTTGGGAAAAATATTTATATTTTGGGAGTAAAGTATTTTGGACAAATGAAATAAAATATATTACATTAAGTGAGACTTAATATGTATTTCGAAGTTATACGAACGCACATGTATTAAAAACCCCCATCATTGGGAAGGAATATATTTACAAAATAATTACGAAGTGTAATTACGAAATAGTTGCCTAACTATTTCCCAAAGACATTAAACCTTAAGCTAAGGCACGGCCGTCCGTCTAATAGAAGTTAGTACGTGTAGGTCGTCGCACAGCAGGTTGACCAGGAGATTTCTTGTTAGAGACGCGCTTCGGTGAGTTCATGTCCCCTTTTTCTCTTAAGTGTTTTCAGTTTTCTAAACTGCGGGGGTTAAATACATGTTACTATGATTACGAATACTTTTTACATGGTATGGTTAGCTTAAGGAGGGTTAGGACGTACAGATCATGTGGGTGAGTAGGCGCAACTTGAGGCCATTTATCCTCATTGTAGGACCGAGTGTCAGTAGCGGTAGATCTATCTGGGTGTAGCGAGCCCAACCCCTGAGCCCGCCTAATGAACCAGGTGGTGACTTTGTACCCAACGAAAAATCCGCAAGGTTTGAGTCTTCCTACGGCACTTCACACATATCATTGGCTTTGCAACCCAATGGTGATCTCTTTTTCCTTATTGCTACATACCAGGGACATTTTCACATCGGGACGTACTTAAACCTTTTTACATTGGGACGTACATTAAAGGTTTTACATACTCACTTTCACATGAACTCGCTCAACTTTATGTTGATTTTTCCAACTTACATGTATTACAGGGAACTAAGGATCTGGCACGGTATGCTACGTTTTCACGCTGCGTAGAGTTTTGGGATCATCCGCGTTTAGGAGTTGTGGCTTTTACCTGGACGAGTCACAGTTCTTAAACTACGTCTATCTTAAGTTTGTGGTTGTGTCTTTCGAACAATGTTTTTATGTTATTAGGTTGTAATTTCCGTTGCATGTGTCAACGCCTTAAGACAATGTTGTGGTATTTTACTTTTCAAACTTAAATCAATGGATGATCTGCATGGTTTTATTTTCATACAGCTTTGTTGTGATTAAGCTATGGTATTAAGAAGTCACACCAAATAAACCCACGCTTCCGCAAAGCCAGGGTGTGACAGCTTGGTATCAGAGCTCTGATCATAGCGAACTAGGATTCCTTCTCGAGTCTAGACTATGATCACTAGGGCTCTCACGAAAACATTTTTACATTGCATACCACTTAAGTCCAGATCCAGGTCATAAAACGTTTTTACAAACAAAAGTTGAGCACATTTTATTTGTTAGCGATGGCACAGTCTGGGAGGCTGAGAGGATTATCTAGTGGGACTAGGGAGTTAGTCTGGGAGGCTGAGAGAATTGTCTAGTGGGACTAGGGAGTCAGTCTGAGAGGCTGGGAGGCTAATGGGACTAGGAGAACTATTTGATTGCTTATTGGTGACTAATATGTTTATCTGAATATATGATTGATTATTTGTGCATATGTGTGTCTGTATTACAGACGACATGGCTTCCTCTTCAGGCACCGGAGAGTTGGACGCCACGGACCCCATGCCTATAGTATCGGACGACATGGTGTCATCAGAGCATGAGGTGTACACGTCAGACACCACCAGCACGGATGAGGACGATTTTTAGCCATCCGCGCTGCCCGATGTCGTTGCTGAGCCCGATGATGGCCCTATCACCGAGGAGTTGCCCCTCGCGGTGATCCCTGCCCCTGTACCCCTTGTCGGGTACCCTATTGTTGATATGCCTCTTGACATAGTCGCTGACGACGACGTCGACTTGTTTGACGAGGATCCATTAGAGGATGACATTGAGGGCGAGGCCCACATAGCTGCTGGCGATCTCTTACTTCTCGCGGATGCCCCTGCTGAGGAGTCACCCATTCATTCACCGGTCCCAGACTCCTTTGAGTCTGTGGCATCTGCTCCCTCATACGCGCAGGGCGTGCAGCACTATTCGCATGATACAGACCCTGGTGGAGCATCGTCCGCTGCACCTGCCCCTGCCCCTAGTTTTGCTATTGATCATGACATTGATGATGATTCAGACCCCGTTTTCTCACCTGGTTTTGATTCAGACCAGGAGATTGAGTTTATCCACCTAGATCAGCCCATGGAGGACCCTGTTGACCCTGTTGATCCTGTGTTTGCTGATCCCGCTGATTTCGAGATGGAGTTTGACGATCCGGAGCCTGCTGTGGCCCCCGAGCCAGTAGTTGCTCCAGACTCCACATTCGAGCATCACCCTATTCATGCTGATGTACCCGCTATTGATCCGTTGATTGCTGATTTTCCTGTTGACGATCATCCTATTATTGCTCCACTTTTGGAGGGTAATCTTGTTGTTGCTGATGCTCATGTTGATGTTCCATTTATGTTAGGGGATCCTGTTGTTGCTCCACCGTTAGTGGACGATCAGGTTGCTGATGTTCCCGTTGATCTTGTTGTCACCCCTCTTCCTGACTAGTGCCTGTAGAGCCTGATCATGCACCCTTTGCGACCCATGTTGACCCTCGATATGCGCACACCCGAAATGGGTGGATAGACGATGATGATGACTACCCGCCTTTTGTGGTACCCGTTACAGCACCTGTTTCAGTTCCTACTGCTGTTTCTTTGTATCACGTTCATACTACCGGTGTTCACCACACCGACTTACCTGTTATGTTCCGTCAGCTTACACCGCCATCCCGCCCGGGAGAGGGTTCCTCGACTCATCCCTTTGGTCATGTGCCGACATCTGTCCCGATCATACCACAGTTTTCTTCTGCTGTTCCCCCTGTTGCACCGTGTGCGGTACCATCCTTTGCTCCATCTAGTGAGCCTTTTCTTTCGACTTCACCACCCATCATGCCACCGACGGATCCATATCACCCATATTATGTCGGGCCTTCTACCGAGGATGTCCTTGTTTCTTTCATAATCCAGCAGGAGGCACTGACACGTCGCGTGCAGGAGCTTGAGAAAGCTCAGCGACCACCATGCCAGTGCCAGGGCCAGACTCACCCTGCGATATCGCACCCTCCTCGTCCGTTATCTCCCGACTCTGCTGGTCGTTTTTGGACTCAGGAGTAGCAGATAGCGTATCAGTTACGTTCTCATCGAGCCATGGAGGAGGATTGGCTTCTCATACGCCATTTGCACTTTTCACATTTTCTCCCTCCTCCACCGCCATCAGCGTAGGGCTATTTTGTACGACACGGGTAGACTTTTGCTGGGAAGACGGCGATTGCACAGATTGCACAGCTTTTGGGAGACTGCATATTGATGCTGACTTTTGTTGCTATGTATATTGGATATTGCTGACACTGATTTGATATTTTGGACTGGGGTGATGTAGCCCTTAGTCATTGATGTTGTATGATACAATTGTGTACTTGTAAACTTTACATTGCGATCTCGATTTATGGCAATGCAATCGCAGTATTCTCATCATGTGTGATTGATTGTTTATGTTCTATAACATGAGATGTTATGTGTTTGGTTTATTTTAACATGAGATGTTATGTATTATTACTATCGTTATATACGCACACTTTACCTACCATGACCTGACTTACGTGAACACGATCATCTTTTAGAAGATGCCACCAAGACGCGAAATGCGCATGCCCACCTCGGAGGCGGAACTTCAAGAGATAATTGCTGCAGCTATAGCACAGCACGAGGCCCTACGCTCCGAACCTAGCAGAGGTACCTCAGAAAATAATGGTTGTCCCTACTGGCACTTCCTCAACTACAAGCCTCCGAAGTTCGACGGCACTGAGGTGCCATAGCTTTTGTGAAATGGATTGAAAGTATGGATTCCATCTTTCGAATGAGTGGTTGTACGCCAGAACAACAAGTCCCATACGTTTCTGAGTTGTTTCAAGATGGAGCTCGATTATGGTGGAACCTTCAGGTTCAAATAATGGGCGAAACCGCAGCATATGCATTATCATGGGGTGAACTGAAAGGAATGATGCATAAGAAGTATTGCTCCCAAACAGAAACCCAGAAGTTGGAAGGGGAATTCCAGAGCCTGATGATGGAAGGTCCAAATATGTGGGGATACATGCAAAGACTTCATGACTTGGCATGAGTTGTTCCATACTTAGCGGAACCAGAAATGAGGAAATTGGGACAGTTCATTTGGGAACTGGCACCTCGAGTCTTGAGCTTGATGACAGCATCTACGCCACCAACAACTATTGCTGCTAGTAAGATGGGTTTGGCACTCATTACGGAAGCAATTAGACTAGAAAAACTTGCAAACCCCGACAGGAAGAATGAGACTCAGGTAGTGTCGTCCGGAAAGAACAAAAGGAAGCTCACCGAAGATACCCGAACGAATAATGATGAACAAAGATCTATTCGAGGTTGTTTCGACTGCGGGGACAAAGGGCATTTCCAGAAAGACTGCCCTAACAACAAACAAGCCGATGATAAGATTTACTTAGAAACTAAACCAAGACGTAATGGGTGCAAGTATCACCACCATTGTGGATATCGGAAGCCTAAGTGCGGTAGGTGTGGGAGGAATGGACACAACAAGGATGGTTGTGTGGTGAAAAGTCCCAAACAAGGAGAAAACAGTAACAACACTCAAGGTGGAAAAGGGAAAGGAAATGGCCGAGGGCCAGGATGCTTCCATTGTGGGGATGTTGGACATCTTAAGAGGGAATGCCCGAAGTTGAACCAAGACCATGAAGGGACATCCAACATCGAAGCTTGTGAAGCATGCCAGGGTCCAGGCGTGATTACTGGTACGTTCTCTATCAACCAAAACTTTTGCATCTATTCTGTTTGATACTGGTGCGGATTATAGTTTCGTGTCATTAGAATTTAAGGAAATATTTGGATTGACGCCTAGTAAGTTAGACATTCCGTACTCCATTGAATTAGCAAATGGAAAAATAGTTGAGACAAGGGAAGTTGTCCGAGGATGTGTGATTGAACTGGGAGGGCACGAGTTTACGTTGGACTTACTACCTGTCGAGCTGGGAAGCTTTGATGTGGTAGTGGGAATGGATTGGCTATCGGGTAACAAAGCCGAGGTCGGTTGCCACGAGAAGACCATCCGCATCCCACTGACGGATGAAGAAACCATCATAGTGCACGGAGAGAAGCGTGATACGCCTTTAAGAATCATTAGCTGCCTGAAAGCTAGAAAGTGCTTGAAGAAAGGATGCATTGTGTTCTTAGCACACATCGTGGATAAGAAAGCTGTTGAGCCGAAAATCGAAGACATCCCTGTCGTAAGGGAGTATCCTGAAGTCTTCCCTGAGGACTTGCCAGGATTGCCACCCCAGAGGCAAGTGGAGTTCTATATAGACTTAGTTCCAGGCGCCGCGCCTGTAGCTAGGGCACCTTAGAGACTTGCACCGTCAGAGATGCAGGAATTGTCGACACAACTCCATGAGTTGCTAGACAAAGGATTCATCAGGCCAAGCTTCTCACCTTGGGGAGCTCCAGTAGTGTTCGTTAAGAAGAAGGACGGTAGTTTCTGTATGTGCATAGACTACTTGAGCTCAATAAGTTGACGATCAAGAATAGGTATCCTCTGCCAAGGATCGATGATCTATTTGACCGGTTGCAAGGTTCAAGCTTTTACTCGAAGATCGATTTGCGATCTGGTTACCATCAGTTAAGGATACAAGAGGAAAGTGTCCCTAAGACCGCCTTTGGGACTCGTTATGGACATTACAAGTTCTTGGTTATGCCGTTTGGGTTGACAAACGCACCAGCTGTTTTTTATGGATTTAATGAACCGAGTCTGCAAGCCGTATCTCGATAAGTTCGTAATTGTGTTCATCGATGACATCTTAATATACTCGAAGTCAAAGGACGAGCATGAACAGCATCTAAGAGCTATTTTGGAGTTGCTGAAAAAGGAACAGTTGTATGCCAAATTCTCTAAGTGCGAGTTTTGGCTACGTGAAGTCCAATTCCTTGGACACGTGGTTAATGGAAATGGAATCCATGTTGATCCCATAAAGATCGAGACGATAAAGATCTGGGAGACTCCAAAGACGCCGACCGAGATTCGCCAGTTCTTAGGTTTGGCTGGCTATTATCGAAGATTCATTGAGGATTTTTCTAAAATCGCTCAACCCCTTACCGCGCTCACAGAAGGATAAGAAGTTTGATTGGGGAATCAAACAGGAAGAAGCGTTTCAGTTATTGAAGAACAAACTTTGTGATGCGCCGATCTTATCGCTGCCAGAGGGAACTGATGATTTCGTGGTATACTGTGACGCCTCACGTCAATGATTGGGTTGCGTGTTGATGCAACGCCAGAAAGTTATAGCTTACGCGTCACGCCAGTTGAAAGTTCATGAAAAGAATTATACCACGCACGACTTAGAACTAGGCGCAGTGATATTTGCATTAAAGATCTGGAGACATTACCTGTACGGTACGAAGTGTACAATTTTCACGGACCACGAGAGTTTACAGCACATATTCAACCAGAAAGAGCTGAATATGAGACAAAGACACTGGGTAGAACTTTTGAATGATTATGACTGCGAGATCAAGTATCATCCAGGGAAGGTGAATGTGGTCGCCGATGCCCTAAGTCGAAAAGAAATGATCAAGCCCGTAAGGGTTAGGGCTTTAGAAATTATTATCCAAACAGATCTTTCTCTGCGCATTCGTGCCGCGCAAAAAGAAGCTCTTAAGGGAGGAAACCTTGAAGAAGAATATCTCCGTGGGATGGAGAAGCAATTAGTGCCAAACGAGGAAGGAACGTTATGTTTTATGAAGAGGATTTGGGTTCCTCTGTTTGGTGGTTTGAGAAAAGTTATTTTTGATGAGGCATACAAATCACGGTACTCTATCCATCCAGGAGCGGATAAGATGTACCAGGACCTTAAAGATTACTATTGCTAGCCTAGGATGAAAGGCGACGTTGCTGGTTACGTGAGCAAATGTTTAACGTGTGCAAAGGTGAAAGCTGAGTACCAAAAGCCTTCAGGACTTCTGCAACAACCTGAGATTCCCAAATGGAAGTGGGAACAAATTTCCATGGATTTTATAACGAAGTTGCCAAAGACGCCCAGAGGTCATGACACTATTTGGGCAATAGTTGACTGCCTGACCAAGTCCGCACACTTCTTGCCAATCAAAGAGAAAGACAATACGAGTAAACTTGCGGAAATATACATGCGAGAGATTGTTGCACGTCATGGAGTGCCCCTCTCGATCATCTCTGATAGAGATGGACGTTTCACATCAAGGATTTGGCAATCCTTCCAAGAAGATTTTGGCTCACAATTGAATCTGAGCACTGCGTTTCATCCGCAAAATGATGGCCAAAGTGAAAGAACTATTCAGACATTGGAGGATATGTTGAGAGCATGTGTAATGGATCTTGGTGGTAGCTGGGATAAACATTTACCATTGGCAGAATTTTCATACAACAACAGCTACCACACCAGCATTGGAGCCGCGCCATTCGAAGCTCTTTACGGACGCAAGTGTCGATCACCACTATGCTGGGCTGATGTAGGTGATAGACAGCTTGTTGGTCCTGAAATAGTCCAGGAGACAACAGACAAGATTGCGTAGATTCAAAAACGCATCGAAGCGGCTCGCGAAAGACAGAAAGTCTACGCGGATCTAAAATGGAAACCTTTGGAATTTCAAGTTGGAGATATGGTTTTATTGAAAGTATCACCCTGGTAGGGTGTGGCACGCTTCGGGAAGCGTGGAAAGTTGAATCCGCGTTACATTGGCCCTTTCAGAATTCTGCAAAGGATTGGGCTTGTAGCCTACAAGTTGGACCTACCTGCTAAACTCCATGGTGTTCACGATACATTCCATGTATCCAATTTGAGAAAAAGTCCAACACAAGAAACAGTGATCATTCCCGCTGACGAAGTTCATATCGACGACGCGCTCCACTTCACTGAAGAACCTGTTGAGGTCACGAATTGGAAGGTTAATAAAACACGCAGGAGCAGTGTCAAACTCGTCAAAGTTCGTTGGAATGCAAGGCATGGACCTGAATTCACGTGGGAACGTGAGGATCGTATGAAGGAGAAATACCCCCATTTATTTCCTAAGAACCCTGCATCTAGAAGCAGAACTTAAATTTCGGGACGAAATTTATTTAACGGGGGGAGAATGTGACAACCCGCACCAAACCAGGTATCCGTACGAATTAATTAATATTTAATTACTGCTTAATTACTGTGCTCGCTTACAACTGTGATTAAACTGCTTACTGATTTCTGATACATACATACTCTTGCATCATATCTTATACTGTCACTCGATTATTTACACACAAACCTTAGTGACAACCTTGATGCACAAAAGCACAGTGAGCACACTATACGGGATACCCAGTAAACATGCAGACAGTTACTGTCTCTAAGGCCAGTATGAGCCGGGAATATATTACTACACTAGTAGGGAGTGTAGGGAGGTGAGGATTATAGAACTGCGTCACTAGGTGATAATTATAGTGACCGGATGTGCCTAAAACGTACTTGGAGTACCAAATTCTGCACTTTAAATAAAAAAATTCAGCATTAAGCTAACTAGTAAAGCGCCAAAACATGAGAAAAAATATTACTAGACACTTTCCAAAGTGTCGGGAATTTATTGTGTCGCTAGAAATAATATTGACGACACTTTAAATACTTATTTAGCACATTAACGGATTAATATCCAACCGCACAACCGGACTTAACCCGGAACCTAAAAATATTGTCAATGACACTATTTTTCTTTTTCTGAGCCAGTTAGGGTCCCCGAATACCCTAACACCCTTTATATATTATAACACACATAATACCTTATTCAAATTTCTTAACTAAACAATAAACTAACACTTAACTATCTAGTGGAAATTGAACCATAAACCCAACCCCCCCCCCCCCAAACCGTTCGGTTTCTCCTAGGAAACCACCACCACATGCTTTTAATTATTTTATTCATGCATGTTTTATATCTAGCCTACATGTTATACATTGGTTAGTAAATATGGATGGTTATAAGAAGAGCTTAAAGGATAACACTTTCATTCACAAAGCACTTAAACAAAAAAATTGTTCTTCTCCTCCCTTTCATCACTTACGGCCGACAACCAAGCCCCACCCACATCCACTTTTCAATTTTATCAAGGCTATCTACTATCATATAAGTGTGAAGGATCATGTATAACGAGGCTCGGTGCTTACGGTTTGCCAAGGAACTCACCACAACACTATTAACCGCCTATTTTTCGTCTAGTTTCTTCCCTAGCCTCGAGCTAGCAGTAAGTGACTCTAAACACCCTATTGTTCATATCTAAAGTGGTTAATAAGAAATTTAACGGGTAAAAATTATGAACACTAGAGAACAAAACTTAAAGTCTACTAAAAATAATAAACATGGTGGTTAATAAATGAATGTTAGTGTAAAACTTTTGAAACTAGTTCTTTTTTTATGATTATTTATTGTTGTTGATTGCTAGTGTTGGAATGGATCGTCACCAAACCACGCTAGATCATGTTCATGGAACATGAACTAGTCTTATGTTAAGTCGTAAAGTTATTAGATGACGAACCCTTTCAAACATAAACATAAACTTGTGTAAAAACAATTTTTCTAATGAAAAGGAGTTCTAAACTAGTAGATCTAAACATCTACAAGTGGTATTTTCGAAGAACCAACCGTAAGACGAAACCATGTTTTAAACCGGATCTTTCCTAAACTAAAGGTGTTTTGTGAACAACCAAGTGTGTAGACACTTGTGTAACAAAAGGTTTTAACAAAGAATTATTTTTAAGATTTTTGACAAGAAGTTGTAAACTTACACTTTCTTTAAAAATAAGATTTTTAAGAAACCGATTTCATTTATAAAAATAGAAAGATCTACTAAAAACACCGGAACGTTACTACACACTTTTACATAACCCACAAGTTCATGTGTTTGCGACTTACGTATATTTTTTATTTGTTTAGTGTTGAAATATTGTTTGTTGATGTTGGGAACATTGTTGGTTGAATTTATAAAAGAAAATGATAAGCTTGAAAGCGTGGCCACCTCTGGTTACAGATGAAACTCTGGCGAAATTTTTCCAGAAATATAACACTTGGGAAATATTTTTACGACAAGTGTTATGAATATATTTTCGACTTGTTTTCCCCCAAACAAACTTCGCCATTAATTTTTATTACAAAATAACCAAGTGTCGGAGGTGGGATTTTCACAAATAAAACTTGTTAAATATATATTTAGAATATATATTTTCCATAGTAACACTTGTGTAATTTTTATGATCATTTTGTGAACTATACAAATATTATTTTTAGAGTAAAAATAATATAACTCGTACACACCGAATATTCACGGCTCCAAAATAATACGAACGCCTTCACAATAAATATTTAAGTTACACCGGTATTATTTATACCACCCGAGCCTTACAACGTAACTTACGTATTTTCAGAAAATTCTCATAAGTGTGTATTTTGACAAGGATATTATTTTTGGAAAATCATATGGAATAAAATATAATATTTTTTTGAAAAATATTTATATTTTGGGAGTAAAGTATTTTGGACAAATGAAATAAAATATATTACATTAAGTGAGACTTAATATGTATTTCGAAGTTATACGAACGCACATGTATTAAAAACCCCCATCCTTGGGAAGGAATATATTTACAAAATAATTACGAAGTGTAATTACGAAATAGTTGCCTAACTATTTCCCAAAGACATTAAACCTTAAGTTAAGGCACGGCCGTCCGTCTAATAGAAGTTAGTACGTGTAGGTCGTCGCACAGCAGGTTGACCAGGAGATTTCTTGTTAGAGACGCGCTTCGGTGAGTTCATGTCCCCCTTTTCTCTTAACTGTTTTCAGTTTTCTAAACTGCGGGGGTGAAATACATGTTACTATGATTACGAATACTTTTTACATGGTATGGTTAGCTTAAGGAGGGTTAGGACGTACAGATCATGTGGGTGAGTAGGCGCAACTTGAGGCCATTAATCCTCATTGTAGGACCGAAGGTCAGTAGCGGTAGATCTATCTGGGTGTAGCTAGCCCAACCCCTGAGCCCGCCTAATGGACCAGGTGGTGACTTTGTACCCAACGCAAAATCCGCTAGGTTTGAGTCTTCCTACGGCACTTCACATATATCATTGGCTTTGCAACCCAATGGTGATCTCTTTTTCCTTATTGCTACATACCAGGGACATTTTTACATCAGGACGTACTTAAACCTTTTTACATTGGGACGTACTTTAAAGATTTTACATACTCACTTTCACATGAACTCGCTCAACTTTATGTTGATTTTTCCAACTTACATGTATTTCAGGGAACTAAGGATCTGGCACGGTATGCTACGTTTTCACGCTGCGTAGAGTTATGGGATCATCCGCGTTTAGGAGTTGTGGCTTTTACCTGGACGAGTCACAGTTCTTAAACTACGTCTATCTTAAGTTTGTGGTTGTGTCTTTCGAAGAATGTTTTTATGTTATTAGGTTGTAATTTCCATTGCATGTGTCAATGCCTTAAGACAATGTTGTGGTATTTTACTTTTCAAACTTAAATCAATGGATGATCTGCATGGTTTTATTTTTATATAGCTTTGTTGTGATTAAGCTATGGTATTAAGAAGTCACACCAAATAAACCCACGCTTCCGCAAAGCCAGGGTGTGGCATATCAATTACCCGACTTGTGCCTTCAGACTGAGGTTGTGAAGCCCTCTTTGCAAAAAAATCTTCATTTGATTTTGAAAAGATTTCATTTTCCTCATCAGAAAGTGAACTTGAACTGTTCACAAACACCTTCTTTTCAGTAAACCTTTTGTTTTGAAAACTCCTTTTCTGATAACTCTTACCACCCTGATATCCACCCGACCAATTATTTCGATTGTTATTATAAAAACGTGGTGGAACTACAGGTTTCTTATAGTAAGCTTTATCTTTTTCAAAATTCATTTGTCTCTTTGTTTGATTCAAACTGTTCACTTCTGACAATTCAACTTCAACCAATTTGAAAACATTTGTTAACTTTTTCACATTAACATTCTCAATGGGAAACTCAGAATCCGAATACAACTTATCAGATCCAGCCATCTTGTACATCACAAGACCCGGTTCATCACCTAAGTTGTTTTTGGACTTTTGTTTCGGAATGTATTTGTTCAAGAAACATTCATCATCTTCAGCTGAATCACTATTCAAAACACTTTCAGCTATGCTTTTAACAATCTCTGTCTGAACACTATCATCAGATGATGAAGAAGAAAATGTAACATCAATTGAATCAGGAAGTTTCACTTCATTTTCTTCCTCAATATTAACCAACCCATATTGTTTTTGTGAATAATTTTCAAGAACTGGTGGTGGAACTTGATGAAAACCCACCCCAGTTCCATCACAGTATACATCTTCGCCTGCTTTGTCTTTCCCAATGGGTTTGGGAATGATGTGTTGCAAAACAAAGCTTGCAGAACTATAACTGTTCAATTTCAAATTGACCCGTTCATTCTCAATCTTGGCTTCTTCAAACTAAAGTTTCAATTTAGCAATCTCATCCAATTGTTTGTTGATTAATTCTTCTTTGATTCTCAAAACACAATGCTATTGGCAATTTTCTTTGTAAGTTTTACCATTTTGATCATCATTATCTTTAATCGTGCTTTTAAGCTTTTCAAATTTTTCAGTGATCTGACGATTTTCAAGAACTAACCTTTCATTTTATTTCCTGACCTTTTCCTGATCAATTTTATCAGTTTCAATTTTGTTAGTTAATTCTTTTAACCGTTCAGTTGAAGCTTTCACCATTTTGTCACGATCAAGAATTTGATCCTCAACACTTTTGACTTTAGCTGTCAGATCCTCAATGTTCTTACCTTTGAGATAAGTGTTTGTACTACAAACCTTGCACTCTTTGATGCAATTTTTGCAGTCAACATCACCACTGACCTTCTTACCTGACTCAGTCGTTGACGCGTTTGAACTGACTTGGCTTTTAGACTCAGAAACAGATTTAGGATCTACCTCAAGCGTCTTAGCTGCCATCACCTTGTCAGCCATCTTTCCTAGGTTTTCAGCATTCAACTTCTTTGTTGTGTCAATGATCCCAGTGTCAATCTTCTTTAACTTCTCTTTTTCTTCTTTCTCCTTCTTATCTTTCTCTTCATCTTTATCGCTTCCCCACCATTTCTTCTGCCAATAATCATCCTCAATTTTATATTCTTGGATCATGGTTTCCAAATCCAGAGTTTTATGATCAACAACAATATTTCCATAAGGGTCAAGGTAACACTCTCTGTCTGGATCCCATCTATTTGCTCTTTTTGCCTCATAAAAAATACCAGATATTCTGATCATTTTGTTTATCGCTAACTGCTTTCTGTGCTTGTACTTCTGTTCTTCATTTCTATCATCTTTCCAAGGAATAGGTTCAGATCTTGCCATGAATGTGTATCCAACCGCATCCTCCTCAGGTAACAACTCACTCCAGTCGTAACCCTCATCGTCATGAATCACCGTAAGAGCTCTAGATTTTTCTTTGTTATCTTCAATCTGTTTCATTCTTGGCGGCTCCGATTTGTTCTGATGATAAATTGCCTTCTTGTAGTAATCTTCTCTAAACGGGTTTTCAGATTCATCAGCATACGCGTTTCTGCATTCACGCTTAAAGTGACCTTTCTGTTCGCACTTGAAGCATGTCACCTTAGACTTGTCAAAGCCCAACTTGGTAGATGGTCCACTAATTGACTTTCTTCCAGTTATCTCCATGAAACGCTGTGCTCGACGAACTGCACTGGCCATACACCACCTTATGTCGATTAGTTCAATCTCCTCAGGATCTATCTGATCATAGTCCTCTTTTGTTAGGTTGGTGTTGCCAATCTTCCCTGCTACAAGACTTTCATAAGATTCTAGCACAGATGCTAGGAAAACCATCTGTTGTTTTGCTGACTCCTCGCTAAAATTCTGAGCATTCTTTAAGTCTACAGCGATGTTGCATTGAAATAAGTTCTTTGCATCAGACTGGTTTGAATTTAATGAAGACCCACTGTGATAACCACTGTGATAACCACTGCTTTGACTTTCTTTGCTTGTTGTGGAGATATTCTCAGCAGAAAACGCAGTCTTGGGAGATGTATTTTTCGGCATCATGCTCTTTGGATAATACAAATCCAAATTCTGCTGATATGATGAATGATTGACTTTGTACGTCTTCTTCAATTCCAACTCGTGACTTTCTAATCTCTCAATCAACAAGTCAACTATTAAATCTTCTGGCTTGATAGTATTCTTTAACATCAACGCATAATATTGCCAATCCATCTCATCTGGTAATGCATCGAACAATTTGTCGACTAGCTCTTCTTGAGAATAGCGAATATCATGTCTTGCCAGTTCCAGTTTCAGATGCCCAAACCTCTCTATCATTTTACAAACTGATTCATTCTTTAAACATCCAAACAAATCAAACTCTTTTCTAAGTAGTTTCTTTTTGTTTTTCACAATTTCTGTGCTTCCTATACATTTGTTTTTCAATTTGTTCCAAAGATCTGTAGCACTAGAATATTCGATCAAAGATATAATATCTTCTCTGACGGACTGAAACAGCAACGCAATACATTTTTGCTCAGCAACAAACATGTCTATCTCCTCATTTGTTGTTAAGGTTTCACCTTTTTTGTTTCCATCGTATCCAATTTTTAGACTCTTCCAACTAGAAAAAGCAAAGGCCATCAACCAATCTTCAAATTTCTTTGCCCACCGATTATAATCTTCGATAGCCATCAACTTCGGGGGTTTGTTGTAAGTTCCAAAAGCACTTTCAAATTCCAATGCATCCGATAGCTTTTTCTTTGGATTTTGCGTGTTATCATTGGTGTTACTCGACGATGTATCATTTCCACCATCTCCAGCAAATGCAAAAACATCATAGAACGGATTGAAATCATCCATCTTGAACGTGCCTGAAAAACAATCAGCAAAACACTTAGAACTTTTAAGTTTTGAAAAATAACAAATTCAAACAAAATCACATGAAGAGAAATAGTAACAATTCAAGCGAAACAAGCAAGAATCAACACTATTCAAGCGAATTGGTAAACAAGTTTATGAAGTTCAAGCGAAACAGATCAGTCTGAAGCGAAACCTCCTAGTTCGCTTGAACTTTCAAGCGAAATGGCTTAATCTGAAAGGACCAGTTCAAGCGAAATGCTATAATCCCTGTTCGCTTGAACCTTTCAAGCGAGATATGACTTTTTCAAGTGAAACTATCTGAAAATCCTTTGTTTTCAAGCGAAATCAGCTGATTTCAAGCGAAACAACGAAGGTCTGATTCAAGCGAAACATAGTTTTTATCCATTTTTTACCAGTTTTAATTCAAAGTTTAGTCTGATTTTTTGTAGGCTTTGTTAAATCTATGTTTTACACAACATAAGTGAAAATTAGGCCATTTCAACCGTTAGAACTCGTTCAAATTAGAAAAATATGAGAAGAAGTGAATAGAAAGTTGAAAATCCGGTAGAATCAAGCTGCTATGGTATGAACTCCTCGTCCTGTGCTCTGATACCACTTGTTGGATCGTGTTTTGACCCTAAATAGTCAAGTTGAGTCGTTCATCTTTGAATACAAAGGCGGAATCAAAGTAAACAAAGTCACAACAGCTAGTTTCCTTTTAATCTATCTTTTCCGATTGATTTCCTGAGATTTTACACATTCAAATGACAATCCGACAGAACCTCTGCTCAGACACAATGAATCATGATCGCTTCAAATGAACAACACACAACCCTATTTATAGGCACACTAGGTTTCGCTTTAGAGTTCCAAGCGAAAGGGCTTTCGCTTGAGATTGCACTGTTCAAGTGAACCTGCATGTTTGGGTTTCGCTTGAACTTGTCTTGAGACACACTCAAGCGAAATCTCATTCCTAAAACTATACAATTTCTAATTTCGACCCTGTTGTATGTTCATTCAACCTATCTAGACAAAAGACTTGTATAAGACAATGTTAACAGACACTAAGTGCACCAACATCCGTGATGCCTCGGGGTATCCGGTTGACTCAAAGATAAGTTGAAAAAAAGGTTGATCATTGTTCAATATATCTGTTTTGCAGGTCGAGAATGAACCAGGCCTGTCGAATTTTATTCCAATTCTCATTGCGGACAAAGAAATATGTTTTGAGATGAAAATAATACATACAAAATATTATTCAACTCTCTATGAATCAGAATCTATTTCTTGTGAGGCTGTTGTTAACAAGTTCTCTGAAGTGCTTGTAGATATGGCATGGTTATTCAAACAACCAATCGTAGAAGATATGGAATGTGCTGCCATGTCATCACAACTCCAAAGATTCAGTTTTTTACTTAATTTTCTTATTGAATACCAGTCCATCGCAGTTTTGAAGAGAGTATTAGACTCGGTGAAGATGAGAATCATAGAAAATGGTGATGTTATAGAAACAGATAGATTATTGCTTCAGGGTACTGTAAATCATGCTACTGAATTCCTGAATAAGCGATTGGAGAAAACCGTAAACCTTGAGTTTCATCCAAGAGATATAGGTGATGATGAAAGTTGTGGAGATCAGGTGGATCCCTTCATCTCAACCTCTTATCAGGTACTGAAACTGTTTTCTAATTTTCATTTAGCACAAATAATTTAAAGGGGTTGTTTGTGTTCGTGATGTTATAGATTAAGTTTAAATTATTTATGACGTCATATGGTTTCTGATCCAAGCGGCAGACAATGTGGGATAACCAGTTCGATTAACTGATCAGTTATGAAAACCAATTGTGTTTACATTGAAGTTTGAATTTTCTATATGCCTTTTCAAGAGCACTAGAAATGGAAATTGATTTGTAGTTGGATGATCAAAGTCAAACATGGTCAAAGACACTGCAAATATTTGGAAGTTTCTTTATGATTAGACTAACGTTTGATTTGTTGACAGGTGCATTAACATTCTCCGATTATCTGACTTCAGGAATACGTCATGGTCAGTCGGTTTGTGAGAAGACTCATAGTTTAACTTTGTGATTATGATTTATGAATCTTTTGAGTGTGATATGTTGTAGATTATGTATTTGCAATAACAGCTATGTATATGGCAACTCACACGGACTGATCAGAAAGTACAGAAAGTACGGAGTCCATATCATCAGATGATCTCGATATGCTAAAGTAAGTGCATTTCTTCAATGTGAGTTTGTATTATTTTTTCATAACTAATGCTCATCAATTTAAAACCACTGTTGTTGATACATCTGTTGATACAATGGTTGATACATCTGTTGACTTTGGTCGACATATGGATAAAAACAGATGTTTGAAACCACTGTTGGGTTAAAACAGTATTTTGTGGAGAAAACAATGGTTGTAGTGTTTTGGGAGAAAACAGTGGTTGCTTTTTTTCCAAACAGTGGTTTGACTTTGGTCAAACAGACTTTTGAACCACTAAGAATCATAGTTTTGCAAACAGTGATTTGACTTCGGGAAAACAGACTTTGGTCAAACAAACTTTTTTTGCAAACAGTGGTTTGACGTTGGTCAAACAGTGGTTGCTCTTGTGACTGAGAACGGTGCACAAGAGACTGGAGAAAATCATGTTCAGATGAAGGGTGAAACCACTGTTTGGTTAAAACAGTGTTTGGTTAAAACAGTGTTTTCTATAAAAATGTTTGGTGAAAACACTGTTTGGGTGAAACAGTGTTTTCTATAAAATAGTGTTTAGTTAAAACAGTGTTTTCTATAAAAATGTTCTCACTTTGATCCAGGATGTAAGGGTGAAAACAATAGTTATTATGTAGTATATTTTTATTAGGTTGTTTACATTTTTGGAGCAGACTATATGTATAAACTGAGGTGTCGAGCCTGACTATTTTTCTGTTTAAACACTTACAGTGAGCAACTATTTTGGACCAGACTGTATGCATAACAAAACGGGGACAAGATTATGATGAGTCCGAGTATTGGAACTGAGCTTCTTCATGGATTCCAGAAGACGGAAATACTTCATATGTACTAAAATCTGATTCTCCTTTTTGTAGTTAAAAAATTTATAATCGTTTAATAAAATGTGTTATGCATGGTTTTCTAAGAAACGACCCGTGTTTGCACACGGGTCTTACCGCTAGTTTATATAATAAAAGAAACTCAATTGAGGGCACATGTCATTATATGATGAGTCCTGGCCTAAACCAATTATTTAATATAAAACATAAGTTATATATGTATTTATTTAATTTTAAAATATCAGTTTTATCTTTCAAAAAATTATATGATAAGCACCTTTTATTTTGTTGATTTTTAGTTAAAGTCTTGACAATTTTAAAAATTATATCTTCCTATACTAATAAATGAAAATCTTTTTATTAATTTGGAATTTTACTAAAATACCCTGAATTTTATATTTGAAGTTACCTAAATACCCTTCCAGCTACCAAACATTTTAGATGGAGTTAATGTCAGGGAGCAAAATGAAAAAAAAAAAAAAAAACATAGCAAACTATAGGAGGAAAATGACTATTTTTAAATGATTTGGGCAAAACCGTTAAAACGACCAAACCACTTGGCGCAAAACAGAAGTTTACTTTTTTTAGAAGATAAATCTTGATGACTGTTTTTATTAACATATGACACTATATTTTTTCAACACGTGCAATATACGAGTTTTTTTTTAAGATATATCTTTTTATTATTTACTATATAAAATTATATTTATGCAAAAGGTGTAATACACGAGGTTTTAACCTAGTATAAATTATATTTAAGATAAATACATCTACTGATATTTAAATAATTTTTTTTGGAATATTTGGATTATATTTAATTAATATTAGATAAGCATAAAGGGTGACGAGAAGATAAAAAAATAGACGATATCAATGAACGACACGTGTCACACATTGATTTACTTTATTATATAGTATAGATGGATATTTATAGTTCATAAATTCGCATTATTATCACCATAAGTTTACATTAGAAGATTTAAGGTGACTAATATGTGTTTGTCTCATCTTATGCTTTTCAAAGGATTCTGGGAGTAGGTAAAATTGAGATAATCCCTCTTTATAATTAATATAAAACTTTTTATGTTTGGTATGAAGTAATGAAATGAACAAGAGAATGAAATGGACTAAGGAATGAAATGAAATCGGCAACAAAATGAAATCGATCATTTTATTCTATTGTGATGTTTGACAACCCATATGCGAATAGAATGAATCGTTACTTTGTACAGTTTTATTACAGAAATGAAAAAAATATAATTGTCTCGATAATAATAATAATAAAAAGTATATTAATAGTAAAATAATTAATTATTATTACTATTATTATTATTATTATTATTATTATTATTATTATTATTATTATTATTATTATTATTGTAGATGTCTTTGCATTCCTTGAATAAGTGAAAAAAATACTCACTTACCAAAAAATGAAAATTCTTATATTTGAAAGAGTAAGTTACGGTTTTACCCTCTGTGGTTATATCACTTTTACTATATTAGCCCAAAATAATTTTTTTTAGCATATCTGCCCCCATGGTCTCTATAACTAATCATTTTGGCCCCTAAGTCTAGAGATCATGGGGCCAAAATAGTTAGTTATAGAGACTATGGGGGCCAAAATGGTTAGACTTAGGGGCCAAAATGGTTAGTTATAGAGAACATGGGGGCAGATATGTTAAATTTTTTTATTTTTGGCTAATATAATAAAAGTGATATAACCACAGGGGCTAAAAACGTAATTTACTCTATTTGAAAGGAATCGCTTTCTTATTGAATAATCCATTCAATTACAAAATAATAACAAAACATGTTCTTTTTTGTATTCCAATAATGATACATACCATTCCGTTTTTAATTCTCTTAAACTAAACACTTTTAATTCTCTTAAACCAAACACTGCCTTAGGTGGTGGTTATGTGATTATCTTATGAACTCTCCGAACAGTCTTAAGGCGATGTAACCTTTACAGGAAGTTAACGTAGTCTATTTCCGTGTTTCACGTGTACAAAATGACCACACTATGAAAATGTATTTGCTGTTATGGTTTGATTTAGTGGATTAAGAGGGTGTTTGGTGTTGCGTTTTCAAAATAGATTATGCGTTTTCAAAATAGATTTTGCATTTTCAAAACTGCGTTTTGAAAAAGCGTGTAGGTACATGCTTCTCCAAAACTACGTTTGAAGGCAGATAATCACTTTTTTCATCCAAACACTTTTTTAGATTATTTATGTTTTACAAACGCAATACTCAAATAATCACTTTAAAACGTAATCCCAAATACCCTCTAAGTCTTAAGTGCTACGTTTTTTTATTTGATTATCTTCTCTTCTCGCCGATCTTTTATTTACTTATGTTTGTCTTAGTTTAAAATATAAAATATCAAATCATCTGTCTTTGTCATCTAAATAAGTACATTGCTTAGTGATTATTAGCTCTTTTATCTTTGGATTGGATTGATACTTGATTTTTGTTAACACTATACTCATATACAATAGGTATATTTGCTTCTCAGGGTTTAGATCTATTGTGAAAATCATGTTGTAAATTTAAAACCATATCTTGTAAAAATTTGTCAATAACTAAATGTATCAACCACATAGGTAAATTTTTATTAAATAAAGTTGTTCAATATCAACCTTGTACAAAAAACACCATTATAAATAATACTTGACTAGAATGTTTGTTATGAGTCGTTTATTTAAAAGCTTAAAACAACGTTTATGATTTAATACAATATTTTCTTATACGTTTTTACAACACTTAGGATTAAACCATTTTATCACACCAATTTAAAGTGTTGGAAATCTATCACTCTATCCTAATACATCTTTTACAAGGATTAAACTATTTTATAAAAACAAAACAAGTTACCACAGTGAAAATGTACCACTTTATTCTTATTCATTTTTTACATGTATGAAGAGTAAACCATTTTAATAAACATAACAATTTAAAAAGGTGAAAATGTACAACTTTACTTTAATACATCTTTTACTTTGGTTAAGAATAATACGTTTTATTAAACATAAGAAAGTAGACAATTTTTATTTTAAGCAAATATATATTTTAAAAGTAATATATGCAACCTTACACTCTTATTATTACTCATTTTCATACTAGTTCCATTCGATATAGTCGATGATCATCTAATGTAGAGTGTGAAAAAGTAATAAAATTGTTAGATTCTTTAAATACCCGTGATAATCTTCCTCAAACCACTAAATACGTCCAAAAAGGCAGATAATTTGAAATGAAAGGATGTTTATTGCAAAATTGACAGCTTACCATCCAAATGACATGACAAAGACTAAAATAAGAACATAAATTCTAAATGTACAACACCTGATGTCACACCCCGACCACGTAAAACAACAAAACGTGGCGGAAATGTCGGGGAGTGTTGTAACAGAATCATTGTTTCACAACCATGGATTAAAACAATTTCTTTTTATTTAATTAAATGTATTACATTACATTGGAATTAGAAACAAAACATGAACAAATAGACTTTTATTGTTATTAAGTCGCTGAGGCCTCATCCGTTCCTATGTGAGCATGCATCAATATCATCATCAAATATCATCAACTATGGTACCTGAAACACATGTGAAAATACGTCAGCATAAAAATGCCGGCGAGTACATAGGTTTTATGTGAGTGTCAGATTCATGGCTCGTTTTACATGTTGCAATACTTATTTAAAAACCTTATTTTGAAAAGTATAGTATTGCTACATAATTAACCAACTCAAATCAAGTTGGATATGATTTATAAAATCTCGTAGCCATGATTCTTAACTCCAAAACATTTTGTTTTATTAAATCAAATCGTAAAACATCTCGTAGAAACACGTTAATAAGACTCGTATGGTTTATATTATTCAGAAAACATAATTGTGTGACATTGTTTCAAAATCGTTTACCCAAGTGATCTAGATAACACAACGATATATAATGTGTTAAAAGCACTTATATATAGGAAGTACCAGCGGCGTATCCACCACGCTTTTAACACATTACACCCACCCCGTTACCTAATCACTTCCCTAACCCAATGGCTCAAATAGTTACAAATGGTTCACATAAATCAAATGGTTACAAACGGTTCACATAAATCCAACGATTTCAAATGGTTACAAATGGTTCACATACATCCAATGATTTCAAATGGTACACATACATCCAATGATTTCAAATGGTTCAAAACGTAAAACAATTGTGCTAGCGTGTTAAGTGAACATACATAGCAAGACATAATGAAATCACGTACTAATATTGTACTATTGAACATAGCAAGTATATGATATGAAAACATGGAAAGCATGAAAATAACAAGTAGGCACATGTGTTTCAACCTAAAACGTTTGGAAAACAGTAAAAGAGGGGTCTATGTACTCACTTGAGGATGCTTAGAAGTCTTGAATAACAACCAAGCAAAGCTAGAGGGATCACGGAATCAAACGGCACATAATATAGGTAACTATGTAAATAAACGGACCTAAATCGGAGGATCGGATAAAATGAGGTTTCGTAAACCAAATGAGTGTAGGGACACATGTAATATGGTTTAACAAAGCCTACATTCTAAAACGAAACCTAACGTAAGTGCTTACGACCCATTACGACTCGTTAAGGTAGCTTACGCCACTTTAACGCGTCGTTCGCGTAAAACGCGTTCGGACCGCCTAACTAGTCCTATGATAAGTAAAATATGCCTTAACATGTCTAATATTGTTGCCAAATCAGTTTAGATATCAAAAATTATGTTACATATGCTTAAAATGAATTTTGGCGTAAAAAGGGCATTTTCGTCATTTACCTAAGGCATATAAACTACCTATCATACAACTACTTAAACGACGTGACCATAAGGTATAACCTCGGAAGGTTATTCCCTATGCAACTATGGTCACCTAATGTGTTTGGTCGGATCCTAAAGATCGACCAAACGGGTCGGGTTCGAAAGTATAAGCGGTTGTTTAGACCGCTTACCTTACGACCCTACATAAGCACTAAACCTAAAGTGACGAGCTAAACATGTTAAAACATGCTTAACGAGGTTTGAAAATAGGTTTGGTATCAAAACAAATGGTTTTGATACCTAAAAGTAGTTTGGTTACAAAATACGCAAGAATATGCATTTTGGCCGAAACTACGACTCGCCACTATGCCTAGATAACGTGGTAATCAGTAGGTATAGTCACAAGAGACTAAAACCATCGTGATTACGCTTACGTTATGAAGTTCAAACGAACTTCATGTTGACCATAAACTGGTCAAAGAAGAAAGTCAAACACAGTTTGACTTTCACGCCAAAAAAGAACGAAAGAGGACTTACAAAAGGTCCAAGAACGGAAGTTTGAGCCGATTATTCTCAGGTATGAAGTGAAGGCACTTCAACTTAGAGAAATATCAGATCAAATGTGAGTTGAAACAATGAGATGGATGGGGTATTTATAGTTTTTGCACAACCGTTAAGATCGTTCATCGTAAAACGAGCTTCGATCTCATCCGTACACATGTGCCCATGGTTTTATGAAACCATGGGAGCCCCTAGTTTCATTAAAACCATGTGCAACTGAGGGAAATATCTGGAACAAGCTGGAATTTAGATTTTCATTTTGGTCCCTTCCTAAGATAACTATGGCATATTGTCAATTTTGGTCCCTGAATGTGCAAAACATGGTTTTTGATGCATTTTTGACACATTTAAGCCCCGTTAATCCCATTTCAAGGCTCTAAAATGAAGTTAAGTATAGAGAACATGAAACATGCTCAAAAATATCTCGGATGTCGGTTCGTTTGGTCGTACGGTTGCGTTGTTTGGTTAATTACGACGAAACACCAACGAATGCGAAAAACGATCCAAATTACGCGACAAATGGAATTTTATCATGCCAATCACTAAAATAAAATATTTTAATGATTACATAAAGTTTTGGATGTCCGGATGTATTCAGAACGTAAGATATGCGCGAAAATGCAAACTTATGCACTTTTGACGGTTTTAGTCCCTGAATGACCAAAAAGTTTATTTTAGCACACCGAACCCCTCAAAGCCTATTTATAAGCTATGCAAAGGATATTTAGGGTATGTTTAACTTATGCTCATGTTCCGGAATGTTTGTTACAGTACAAATCGGCATACTTTCGCAGTTTGTAGAAATTAGTCCCTGTAAGCGAATAAACTTGATTTCGCCACACCAAACCCTCCAAAATTAATTTCTAAGTTATGTAAAGGTTATTTAAGGTATGTTAAGCCTATTTCATTATTCCAGAGTGTTCGTTGCATTAGACTGGTTATATTTACGCATCAGTGTGCGTATAACCTTCCCGAAAGCGATTTAAAGCTTGAAATCGAACAAGAATTGATATGTGCAAAAGATACACATATTTATACAAATCCCAAGTATGAAATACAATATATAATTTGTTTGGAATTTGTTTGATGGTTGCAGAGGCACAGGTGTCACAGTCTCCCCTACTTTAGGAAATTTCATCCCGAAATTTATTCGTAGGAGTCTGTCTGTGACGCTGTGTTAAATAATTGCCTTGCATGGAATCTAGGGTGTTTATCTATTTGCATAGAATAACCCATCAAAGATTATGCAAGGCATAATCCTGTCATTTCTCTCAACGGACAATCTTTAAAAATGAAAATGAAGGAAAAATCAAGGATATTCATTTCCCTCGATGGATATTCTTTAGAAACGAAAATGAACGGAATGAGTCATTTTACTCAATGGGTATTCTTTAGAAATTAAAAAGAACGAATAATCAAGAATATTCATTTCCCTCGATGGATATTCTTCATAAACGAAAATGAACGGAATGAGTCATTTTCCTCAATGGGTATTCTTCAGAAACGAAAATGAACGAATAATCAAGAATATTCATTTCCCTCGATGGATATTCTTCAGAAACGAAAATGAACGGAATGAGTCATTTTCCTCAATGGGTATTCTTCAGAAACGAAAATGAACGAATAATCAAGAATATTCATTTCCCTCGATGGATATTCTTCAGAAACGAAAATGAACGGAATAAGTCATTTTCCTCAATGGGTATTCTTCAGAAACGGAAATGAATAAAAAATCAAGAATATTCATTTCCCTCGATGGATATTCTTCAGAAACGAAAATGAACGGAATGAGTCATTTTCCTCAATGGGTATTCTTCAAAAATGGAAATGAAGGAAAAATCAAGAATATTCATTTCCCTCGATGGATATTCTTCAGAAACGAAAATGAACGGAATGAGTCATTTTCCTCAATGTGTATTCTTCAGAAACGGAAATGAACTGAGTCAACTCTAGACACATGAAAAAACTTGCTGTGGTTTGTGTGTGCTGAATTCCATAACTATGTATGCATCCATAATTACGTAATTCCTTGCACAGTCCGCACAATTTGTTTTGTAATGTGAAGGGGAAGAAAATCAAACCTGTGATGAGTGTGACTAGACTATCATAGGTTCCTTTTAATTAGATCGACAAATGATCTCTTTAATTAGACCACCAAGGAGTCTTTTTAGCTATATCATCACATGATATTCCTAACCAGATTTTTGGATTAATCTGTTTAACTAGACCACTCAAGGGGTCTAATTATGGAATAGTACATTATAATCCAAGGGTCTTTACTAATACGTAGAAGCCCATTAAGGATTTAAGGTAGTACCTTTGGATATTCTACTATGAATCCCTTATAGGAAGATATGGAAGATTCTACGAGGATTTGGATAGCAAAAACTTGGATCACACAAAAACATAAGAGGGATCACATAAGCTCATAATCACATAATTGTTTAATTCAACCTTTAATTTGTTGTCTTTGGACACGGATATTTAAAGTACACAAGGAATCCAATCCGTAGATTTCATTTGGCACTTTAATTATTTTCAAGAATCTATCTATGAAGATAGGATGATCTTTCGAAAATTCGATTTTGTTTTCAAGGAAACGTAATATTTGAATTAAGGCACACAACAATTTTAGGATTTACGGAAATACCCTTAGATACCCTATTAAGGATTTATAGTGGGACTTTGGGTATTCGTCAAGAGTTGTAACTTACGCCTTGTACTTCATTTCTTTGGAAGAAACGGGTACTTAGGATTTTCGTGGAAAACGCAAGAGATCATAAAATGGAAGAATTTTGGGGGTAGTCTGTTCTTCAAGGAATACGATTCCCTGATTGTCGGTATTGTAGGGGATATGTTGTTTATACATGCAACCACATAAACATATTGCAATGTAAATAAAAGATTTATTTATAAACAATGATAACAATTGTTTCATGGACATTGACAATAAAAGAAAATAATACATAAGACGTGATTATTTCTAAATGGTGTTGTCTTCTAGTCGGTCAGATTGTGACACCCCAGGAAAACCAGGAAAACAATGCAACTTAACTAGCTTCCTCAGTAACCACGCGCTAAATTTCGGGACGAAATTCTCTTAACAGGGGGAGAATGTGACAACCCTCAAATTACATGTAACCGTACAATCTATTAATGTTAATTAAAGTACTTGATGACTGTGTTGAATCATTTAACTGCTCTCTGATTTCTGTGTTATGCTTACATGTATTTGTTAACATACTAGAAGTAAATCAAAAAAATACTAAATAGCACCGCATAATCAAACCAAACAGCAACAACAAGGGATGCTTTTAGTGTGGTGCTGAAGGTCACTTCAAGAGACACAGCCCGCAGTTAAATCAGAATCAGAATCACAACCAAGGAAATGGGAACAATAATGGGGGCAACAATGGAGGAAACAATGATGGCAACGGTGCCAGGGGTCGAGTGTTCGTGATTGGTCAGGGTGACGCAAGGAACGATCCCAACATTGTAATGGGTAAGTTTCTTCTGGACGACTTCTTTGTTACTGTTTGGTTTGATTCGGGCGCTGATACTAGTTATGTGTCATTAAAAGTTAGCCAAATGCTTAAGCGTACTCCAACACCTTTGAACACCAAACACACGGTAGAACTAGCTAACGGTAAAAGCCTTGAGGCCACGCACATAGTTAAGGGTTGTAACCTTGTCTTAGCTGGTCAGACTTTCTCTATCGATCTTATCCCTATCACACTTGGTAGTTTTGATGTCGTTATTGGGATGGATTGGTTATCTCATCAGCAAGCGGAGATTGTTTGCAAGGAGAAAATCGTCCGCATTCCTCGTTCTGGTGAAGAACCCCTCGTGATTCATGGCGATAAGAGTGGTGCTGTCGTAGGCATTATCTCTTTCCTTAAGGCCCAGAAGTGTTTGTGAAAGGGCCACACTGCCATTCTAGCACTCGTTACTGACACATCAACAGAAGAGAAGAGAATTGAAGACATTCTTATTGTGCGCGATTTTCCTGAGGTATTTCCAGAGGAATTACCTGGTCTTCCGCCTCATCGTCAAGTTGAAATTCAAATCGACCTAGCTCCTGGAGCAGCGCCAGTAGCTCGAGCGCCATATCGTCTAGCTCCATCAGAACTTGAAGAACTATCCACGCAATTACAAGAACTCTTGGAAAAGAGTTTCATACGTCCTAGCTCTTCGCCCTGAGGAGCTCCAGTCTTATTTGTGAAGAAGAAGGACGGTACTTTCAGAATGTGTATCGACTACCGCGAACTCAACAAGGTGACTGTGAAGAATCGTTATCCTCTTCCACGTATTGACGACTTGTTCGACCAGTTGCAAGGGTCGAGTTATTACTCTAAGATTGATTTGAGATCGGGATACCATCAGTTGAGAGTCTGAGATGAGGACGTCTCCAAAACAGCATTCAGAACTCGCTACGGCCATTACGAGTTTCTGGTTATGCCTTTCGGATTGAAAAATGCACCAGCGGTCTTCATGGATCTCATGAACCGAGTGTGCAAGCCTTACCTGGATTAGTTTGTCATAGTGTTCATCGACGATATCCTGATCTATTCTAAGAGTCAGGAGGAACACGAGCAACATCTGAGGTTTATTCTGTAACTTCTTCGAAAAGAGCAATTATATGCCAAATTTTCAAAATGTGACTTCTGGCTTCGCGAAGTCCACTTTCTAGGCCATGTGGTAAACAAGGATAGAATTCATGTAGATCCATCCAAGGTTGACTCGATCAAGAACTGGCCTGCACCCCATACACCAACAGAAATCTGCCAATTCTTGGGTTTGGCGGGATATTACAGAAGATTTATCAAAGATTTCTCCAAAATTGCGCAACCTCTCACTTCACTGACTCAGAAGGGTGTCATCTATCGTTGGGGTGATGCACAGGAGTCCGCATTTCAACACTTAAAAGATAGACTTTGTAGCGCGCCTATCCTCTCATTGCCTGAAGGCACAGATGATTTTTTGGTTTATTGCGATGCTTCCATCCAAGGACTTGGTTGCGTGTTGATGCAACGTGACAAGGTCATTGCCTATGTGTCACGCCAACTTAAGGTTCACGAAAGGAACTACACTAAACACGAATTGGAACTGGGAGCAGTTGTTTTCGCGCTTAAGATATAGAGACATTACATGTACGGTACCAAGTGCACCATTTACACCGATCACAGGAGTCTCGAGCATATCTTCAAGCAAAAGGAGTTAAACATGCGTCAACGCCGATGGGTCGAGCTCTTAAATGACTACGAATGCGCCATCAAATACCATCCGGGCAAGGCCAATGTTGTGGCCGACGCCCTCAGTCAAAAGGATACTATACCTAAGTGTGTACGTGCTTTACAGCTTACCATCCAATCCAACCTTCCCGCTCAGATTCGCGATGCTCAGGTTGAAGCATTGAAAGCATAGAACATCAGGGCTGAGTCCTTACGAGGATCGAGACAGCGGCTAGAGCAAAAGGAAAACGGCGCCTACTATGTTAACGGACGCATCTGGGTTCCACTTTATGGCAACTTACGCGAGCTTGTGATGGATGAAGCACACAAGTCTCGTTATTCGGTACATCCTAGTTTGGATAAAATGTACCACAACCTCAAGACTACATACTGGTGGCCCGGTATGAAAGCCAGCATGGCAACCTACGTCACTAAATGCTGACTTGTGCTAGGGTCAAGGTCGAGTACCAGAAACCATCAGGCCTACTCCAACAACCAGAGATACCTAAATGGAAATGGGAGCAAATTTCCATGGATTTCGTTACTGTTCTGCCTAGATCTCAACGCGGAAACGATACCATTTGGGTGATCGTGGATCGACAGACCAAGTCTGCACATTTTCTGGCCATCAAGGAAACGGATAAGTTTTCTACCCTAGCAGACATCTATCTAAAGGAAGTAGTGTCAAGGCACGGAGTGCCAACCTCTATCATTTCTGATCGTGACGCGCGTTTTACTTCTGAACTGTGGCAAGCAATGCACAAGTCTTTTGGCTCACGTTTAGATATGAGCACCGCTTATCACCACAGACAGATGGGCAATCTGAACGCACCACCCATACCCTTGAAGACATGCTCAGGGCATGTGTAATCGACTTCGGAAATGGCTGGGAAAAACACCTCCCGCTAGTGGAGTTTTCATATAACAACAGCTACCACACCAGCATCCAAGCTGCTCCGTTCGAGGTATTGTACGGACACAAATGCCGATCACCACTCTGTTGGGCAGAAGTGGTGACAGCCAAATCACTGGCCCAGAACTTGTGGTAGATACCACCGAGAGAAATGCTCAGATACGACAGCGAATGGCGGCAGCTCGTGACCGTCAGAAAAGCTATGCTGATAAGGGAAGAAAACCACTCGAGTTCTAGGTTGGGGATCGAGTGCTACTCAAAGTCTCACCTTGGAAAGGTGTAGTCCGCTTTGGCAAACGAGGCAAACTCAACCCGCGATACGTTGGACCCTTCGAGATCATTGAGAAAATTGGAAAGGTCGCCTACAGGTTGAATCTACCTGAAGAACTCAGCGGAGTTCACAATGTATTCCACGTGTCAAATCTGAAGAAGGGTCTGTCAGATGAGACCCTCATAGTTCCCCTAAAGGAGCTCACTATCGACGACCAACTGCGATTCGTCGAGGAACCAGTAGAGATTACCGATCAAGATGTTAAAATTTTCAAGCGCACAAGGATACCTCTCGTTCGAGTTCGTTGGAATGCCCGTCGTGGCCCAGAGTATACCTGGGAATGAGAAGACCAAATGAAACTCAAGTATCCTCAGCTGTTTAAGAAAAACGCAACCACTACTGAGGCTGAAGCTACTGCAGAATTTCGGGAAGAAATTCCAAATCAACGGGGGGATGATGTAACACCCCAGGAAAACCAGGAAAACAACGCAACTTAACTAGCTTCCTCAGTAACCACGCGCTAAATTTCAGGACGAAATTCTCTTAACAGGGGGAGAATGTGACAACCCTCAAATTACATGTAACCGTACAATCTATTAATGTTAATTAAAGTACTTGATGACTGTGTTGAATCATTTAACTGCTCTCTGATTTCTGTGTTATGCTTACATGTATTTGTTAACATACTAGAAGTATACAGAAAATTTACTAAATAGTCCGGTATGCTTTCCTGAGGCTGACACTGATTTTTGGTTTTCCTGGGAGTATCAATACGTGAAATAACATTATTCAAGCCCCCAAATCCTTCTAACACTTTTAAATCATCTGGAAACATATAGCGAATATAAACATATAGTAAATAACTAAGTTAAAGAGCTTGGTTAATGTATTTCATTTTATATCATCTGGAAACATATAGCGAATATAAACATTCGAGTTTTGGGGTGTTACACATCAACCTCATGTGCAGGAAGGATATAACCATCCATGATACAACAACACATTCTAGTATCATCAATTTTAACAACGAACTCAAATTTCTCTTTCAAATCAGCATATTGAGAACTTGCGTCAGTTGTGGCGGATCATTAGCAAGCGCATCTTTATGTTCCATTTTACTCATTCTAAACTCATAGGTAAAAAGTATCAAATGGGTTTTGGTAAACCGGATTCAAAATCCAAATCAAACCTTTCCACAGGCCCTTTCAGAATTTTATAACAAAAACCCGGTTCGCTAAAACGATCAAAAAATGTCCGAAAAATGTACTCACCAAATTTTACGGATACACTCGTCTCGTTCCTACAAACAAAGTTCTAAACTCTTTGAAAATTCGGAACCTTAGATAAAAATTCAAATCTTGGAACAATGTTATACTCTGAATAAACCCTGAACAACTTAAAAATTCGGAGTGAATGATAAACCCTGAACATTTTCCGAGTTTTAAACCCTGAACATTTTGTGAGTTTAAACTCTTAACACTTTCATAAACCCTGAATACTTCACAAACCCTGAAATGTTTACAACCCCTGAACACTTCACAAACCCTGAACACTTCACAAACCCTGAAGGATAAATTCGGTGGGTCTTAAGGTTTAAGATCGGAACATAGTGTTAAAGTTCAGACTACCTGCTTAAATTCAGAATAAGATGATTAAGTTCAGAATGCTATTTAAATTACAATCTACAAGTTCGGAATCCTTAAATTTAGAACTTAAGTTCGAAACACTTAAACCCAGAAAACTTGAAATTCAGACAAGATAATAGTTCGGAACAAGTGTTAAGTTCGGAACAAACTAACCTGGATTCAAGTTAACAGTTCGAGAACACTTAGTATCTCGGAAATAAAAGTTATTCGAAACATATGATTAACCCGAAACAATTCCTAAAATTTGTGTAGTTTTGGTAAACTACAAACTATGACTTCACTATAATGCAAGTTTACCGACAAACTTAGGAAACCCTAATAAACTCTTTGTGACTGCAGATACCACCTTCAAACAAATCTGAATAAAACTTGTATTGCTGTAAAATCAATCTCGAACCATACAATAAGATCTAATGATTTAATACCAATTGTAGGTCACTATCACACGAGGATCGATCACGAGATTGACAATCAACCAAGGGTGTGGAATCCCTTTGATAAATCGGACGAATACATAAACAAGTTTATCAGATGACGAACACGAACAATCACCTTTAAACCGTCTTCTGTTGATTATCCAACAGAAGCATTTACAATCAATTCAAGACTCCAACTCTCGATCTCGTCTCTCTCTCCTCTCTACGTTTTCTCTCTTTCTCTCTAGAGTGCTCTAGCATGACTAACTCTGAGGATTAACCAAAACCCTAATGCAAAACATGTTTATGTACTACATGTTTGCATACTTGGCTTCAGACTGGGCTAGGCCATTCTCCAACCCATTACAACTGTAAAAAAGCTAAACACAAATGCTAATCCCTATACAAAATATCCAAAGACTAAACTATTATACTATTAAGTTGTTGTCAAAGAATATGCGACAATAGACTCCCCCTTTACAATAACTTCATAGTGTAACTTTGTCTTCAAACATCTTGTGGTATTTTGGTCTTTGCATAGCTTCAGCTACACACAGTTGTTGACATTAATAAAGCCCCTCTTAGCTGATGCTTCTAATCTCCAAAATCTTTATTCAACGTAGTTCTGTGAGCTTGCAATCTCTAGTTAGATAAACTATCTACAACTATTCCATATCTATGTGAAGTGTAGTAGAAGGATCCTACCATGTATCTTGACAAATTCTACACTCCATTCTCAATGTGTACTTCACTTGAGTTCTACACTTCATTTTGATAACTGCCTCAATCTATCTAGAAACACAAGCAAGTATCTCGAAAACCATTAGTCTTTTCACATTATAGATAATCCAATATTTTATATAGAAGTGCAAAAACAAAAAAGTGTCGGTTCAATATGGGAGACACTTTAACAAGAATTTTTTTTGGTATTTTATAATTTTTTAAGAAAACGAAACAAACTCAAAAATTATTTACAATGCTTGTTTTTATAAGAATCATATGCAAGAAGATCATTTCAGCTTTGTTAATCTGTTTCACACTATGATTTAAATTCTTTATTCAATTTTCGTGAAAAGCAGTCCTAGTGTAATACGATTAATGGTAATATTACAAAACATGTGAACATTTTAAGTTCCATTACCTTGTGATACGATTAAGGGTAATATTATACTATAGTACTAGTGTGTCCCACTTCAGGACATAGCCATGCGATCAAGGTACGCACAAAGCATCCACGTAGAAGGTGAGTATTGTAACGCCCTGCTTTTTCATACTTTCCATATTTAGAAACCGTTGCTTGTATTTCTATTTTTGGAAACCTTGTGTTCTTGTATTCGAATTTTCATTGTAATCATTGTAAAATCCTCGAATCATTCGTATTTCCCCTTACATTCTCGTTATACACCTTTTATACAAATTCATACATTCAAAGTTATTAAACATATGATACTTTATTCATACTTTGTTCAAAGTACGTCAACTTGCAAACACGTGTTTATTTGTTCAACTTACACGATATCGACACTTAATCGCGACAAATATACATGTTTATACTGCTTTTATAATTGGATTATGATATAATTACATTCCATACCTTTAACTATAATTTTCGTGCTTAAAATACATTGAAACCCCTAAAAACATGCTTATACGAAACTTCAGGGGGTTAAATGTACAAAACCCAAACTCGAACCACCCGGGGTGCGGCTCACCGGCTGCGGCCCACTTGGCCACACCCTTACGTGCTCCGCAAGGCGATTTAATCCACTGCACATGAATAGCAGCTACTGATTGGTCAATCTTGTTGTGTTTTCTTGGGTTATTTTGTGTTTTCTTCATTAATTACTCAACTACAACCTACCCTAACAGTTCCCTATAAAACCCAAGTGACTTCCATACATATTCCACTTTACAAACTCACAATTTCACTCTCAAATCACCTCTCCATATGCTGGAAGACAGGAGTTAGGACAGATTCATAACAAGTTGCTAAAATGTGCATAACTTCTTCATTTCTCATTCTTTTTCATTGATTATTTTTTGCAAATCACTTGGAAGAAACTTAGGGATGATTTCAAAGGATTTCCATGGAAAGCCAAGGCGTGGAACATCACCAAAAAGGCTCCAAAGTGGACTAAAACTTTATGTTTTTATTGAAACTTTGTTAATCTTTCTTAAACCTGAGTTATCTCATACACATTCCTATGTCATTATGCTCATAATCAATTGAATGGTTAGTTGGGCTTAAAAACAAGGTTGTGACATGTAAAATTAGAGGATTAAACCTCATAAACATTTTATTTTGGTTAGGGTTTTAACCGACAAGTAATGAACAAGCTTAAGGCTTGATGTTTGTGTGATTATAGGACTAGCTTGGGCTATCCTACTTAAAAATCCACACATTACTTGATGATTTCTTAGATTAGTTATAGTTAATTTATCCTTTATTGTATGTTCATGACCCTCCTTGATTGTTTATAACAACAAGTGTAGTGGTGAACACCAAAGAGGTACCTAAATGGAAGATTTGTTCTTCCTACCTCATGCATGACTTATGTGATTCAAAAGAGGTTCCTAAATGGGGGACTTATCCTCCTACCTCATGCTTGACTTATATGACATTATAATATCTATATGTAACTTACATACTATTCAAATAACCAAACTCTTGATAATGAACTAGTGGTCATTTGTCAAGATAGTAGGTTATATCATCTAAGGACCATAATGCTTGTCACGGTTCTAATGGGCATTTTGACCCATGAAAACATTTAAACTCTTTTGAGTATCATAGTGTCAAGAACAAGTATTATGTGTACTAGGTGAATATTTTCCCGTATGTGTATTTTCATGCACTTTAAATTCCGAATCTTTAAACCCGAATATAGACCTTCCTTTAAACTCCAAACCAAACATATTCATCATTCTAGTCTCGACAACTTTGTCACATTGGATAATAGGAAAGCATATGCAATTTTATGAGTATACTCGAACCCATTTTACTTTTAAACACTTTTGGGTGCAACATGTATTCTATGTAAAACACACAAACACTTGAAACTATTTGAATCACTCTCTATCCATGATTAAACCTGAAACTATATGATGCTTGTTAATCTCGTATGTAATGTAAACTTTTCATGTCAAGATGCTCATTAACTTTGTACAAGCCTACCTTAACAATTATAGCGCTATAGGGGTAATGCACCACCCACGAGTCTTGGGGCATTGTTAAGTCAAATATGTTAACCTCCCGCTAATCTATTGGGATAGGCTATATTAACAAGTTGGATTCTTGAGTTTGAACATATTGTTACACCGTTTCAGCATATTAGTAACTTGCATATTGTTATTCATGTTGGATATGAGCCGTTAAACTATTTTAGTCTACTTTATACTATGTATGAAAACCTGTATACTCGCCAACTTTTTGTTGATCATATTTTAATATATGTTGTAGGTTGATAGAAAAGATGATGCTAAGTGAAGAAACAAGATTTAGGTGGACTTAGAAACACACTTAGATTAATTTATTTTGTCAATGTATGTTTGAAACAATGTCTTTCTATTTGAATCTTTGTATGACAATTTAGTATTGCAATGAAATTTGAGTTTAAATTATATTGTCACATAGTATTATGAAGTTTTGAGCAATTTGTTCATCTCATCCTGATGTTTTCACCATCGGTTGGGGTGTGTCAAGTATACCAAATTTATCCTTTTTATTTACAACGGCAGACCATTGGTGCATATGCATGTACCATCGTACAGTCAATGCGACCAATGTTAGTGTCAAACGAGGGTTAGGAAAATACCAAATTTTGGTTTGATTTATGCTTTTACACAGGTGAATAACTCTCTAGGAGTGCTTCTTCAAATTCTAGTTTTTTTTGACATTTTTAGCTCTTTTAAGATATTCAGGCTTGTGTTTAGGTCTGCATATATCTGGATGCAACACAAGGACAACTCTGATATCCCCAGATGAAATAACAGTATAAATACCTAAAACCTCGAATTTTGACGATCCCTCAATGCAAATTTAAGTTTATAAAACCATAAGCCTCTAATGTGTTTCCCACTTGGTACACAGTTCGTTGGGTGTATATCACATTGGTAAATTTATTATTTCATGCTTCTTGCCTACTGGTACATCATATAATGGGTCTACTATCACACTCAAGCAAATCTAAATTCGGTTTCAGTGTGATAGTCCAACTCACGGATGTACTATTATCTCTTCTTTTTCACATCATGATTTCTCAAATTTTTAATTTTTCAATTTTTTAAAATTTTTCCATTGTCACTTTTTTTGGATTTTTATTTTTATTTTTAACTTACTCCTCCTCAACACACGCACTAGCTAAATTCTTTTTAGCTTAGAAGAATTTCTCCCCCTAAATTTTTGTTTTAAGGAGTAATTAAAAGAAAATAATAAAATTAAAATTATAAATAGACATACCCCACTAAAATCTGACAAAAGTTTTTCAATTATGAAGGTTAGAATAATGAAAACAATCACTGAAGTAAATAATTCGTTATCAGTTTTAACCTACTATTCACCTTAGATGCTTTACAGGATAACCACTGTTGAACACATCAACAATCCTTCTTGGTCTTCCTACACACACTCAACAACCTAGTTAGAATTGAGAACCCAAACCTTACCTGTTTTGGATTGACCATAAACATCAACCTAAGATAATTCTATCCAATATCCATTACACCCTACTGGTTTCTTGGATGTATTGTTCATTGATTGTTGAGCCTGATATTTTCACTAGGTCTTTGATTGTTAGAGTTCCAATAAACTCTCTGATTTTTACTTTTGAAAATTACTCCTATGAGACCTTTTTCTCCTATTATTATAACCCTAAATTTGAAAAAAAAAATGGCTGTTTTATATATTTGAGTTATTAAAAACCTATATTCGTTTCTTCTTTGAAAAATTTGATTACCAGAAGTATGGTATCGGTTTCGATATCCAAATTTTTATTTTGCAACCGATTATATTTACTATTAAAATGACAAGATTTTGGAGAATTGCTTCATGGTCTATCAAATATTCCGGATGTGAAGGTTTAGGTTGAAATATAGGTTGATTTGTCTGACAACTTGGTTTGACATTATTTTTTAAACCAACCTGATTCCCATCGTTAAGCTCACCCTGAGCATCATCCTTAACCTCATCAACTTTTTGCTTACTTTTCTATAAAGGACTACAACTCGCTACGTGTCCTTTATTATGACATTTAAAACAAGATCTTTTCTTATAAACTTTCTTTTTATCTCATCCATTTTCAAATGTTTTGACCTTTTTATCTTTAGTATCCTCGTCCAATTTATGAGATGTACTGTTAAACCCAACAGATTCCTTAAAAGAAACTAAACTATCAGGCATGTTAACTGGTATCAGATCAACTACAGCTGGTGTAGTGGGCACATAATCTGTTAATTCATTTTCATAGGGAAAAATGGCATAATCATGATGCAAAGGTGGTGGAACTTCATGGTATCCCACACCGTTATTCTCTTGATTAGACTTTTGAGATCCTATCTTATGAGATAAAACAAAAGGTGAACTCCTAAATTATTCTAATTTTTTATTAAGTTCAACAATTTTAACATTGGCATCAGCTAATTCCTTGCTTTTTCTAGAAAATTATTCTGTTCTATCTTTCAATGTCTCATAAGCTAAATCAATGACTTAAAGTTTTTCATTAAGTTTACAACTTAAAGTATTAACTTATACCTTACATGATTTTATTTTCTTCAAATAATGAGACTCGTTGTTCTTTAACCAAAAATTTGATTGTTTTAGACTCGATAATTCATTTAATAGTCATTGGTTATGTTCTGATAACCTTTCAACTTTACTTGACAGTTCAGTGCAATTATTACAAACATGACTTACCTATTCTAATTGTACACATACCTCTGTTGTAAAGTCATCTTCATCATCCATGCACGCTGTAACTCATGTATCCTTGACCTCCATTCTCTCCTCGTCGGTATCCGTCTTCTTTTCTTCCACAACATCTACTTCTACATCCTTCACAACAACAATCTCAACTACAGAAGCATGAGCGAGTGTATTCTATCCTGAAAAAAATCTAATAATGTTTTTCCAATGCGTCTCACATATCTCTAGGAGACCCACAACTATTAAAAATGTGTTTTATTTCAAATGGCAATGACATCTTTATCATTGCTAAAGCTTTCTTCTTAGTATCATACATCCGTTTATCAGATTCTTGCATCTTCTGATACCCAGTCACTTTATTTCTCTCGTCAACTCATGTGTAGGAGAGATATAAATATCCATGATACAACTCCACATTCTAGTATCTTCACTTTAACAAAGAGCTAAATTTTATCTTTCCAATCAGCATATTTAGAAACTTGCGTCAGTTGTGGAGGGTCGTTAACAGTTGCATCTTTATGTTCCATTTTACCCATACTAAAATCGCAAGTAAAAGTGTCAAATGGATTTTGGTAAACCTGATTCAAAATCCATATCAAACCTTTCCACAGGCCCTTTTAGAATTTTATAACAAAAGCCCAGTTAGCTAAAATGATAAAAAATGTCCGAAAAATGTAATCACCAAATTTTACGGACAAACTCGCCTCATTATAATGAACAAAGTGTTGGTGCATATTTTTGTGTCTGTAACTTGTTCTTAATTAACTTTGTAATATTACGGTCTTTTGTTTATAGAGTCTGTATGTTTCCGTCAGTCGACCAAGCCGGATATCCTCCTATCTAACTTTGGTACGACAGTTGTCTCGTTGTTATGTAAGTTTAAACTAATGCATGTTTCATTTGGTCTGTATGTTATGTTTGTGTATGTTTTTATAAGTTCTGCTGCAAACTGTTTGACAGTTTGCAGCAATTCTGCATTGCAGCCTCCCCACGAAGAACCCATTCTTCGTGGGATGTCATTTGTCTCGGAAGACCTCTTTCATCGTTGATGGTGTGTGACGAAGAACCCCTTCTTCGTCACATGGTATTTCGTGGCAACAGTGACGAAGAACCTAGTTCTTCTTGGGCTTAGGTTCTTCGTCAGCCCAATTATGTTCTTCATCATGATTTGGGCTGGGCTGCAGTATATAAACCACACTTGGTCTTCTGTGTGAAGTATGAGAGCATAACCTACTGAGAGTATTATCAAACATTGTGTGTATGTGTTTGTAATCTGTTCTCATCCGTTTAATCATCAGAGTGTGAATCTTTTGGTTACTTTGTGTCTAGTTGTGTTTTTATCAAGTGTTTTTGTGATTTTTAGAAACTGTGCTTATTTGACTTTCATAATTTTCTGGAAAAAGTCCTTAAAATCTGTAAAGATCTTGTTATTTGCTAAAAGTTTTATCAAAAACCTTGTTATATTGCATGTTTACATGATAAAATTGGGTTTTTATTGAAAGTTTAAGCAAATTTCGTGTTTCGGAAAATTTCTCCGGTAAACAGTTTGGCCGAAAACTTCATATCTTCAAAAGTTTTCTTCAAATCTTCAAACGTGTTCTTGATTTTAAATTAATATATATTGTTGAAAATTGGGACACCATGATGGGTTGGTAAGCCATGCATGTTGTTAGGTTGAACGAGGATGTCGGTGTCAGAAAAGGATAAGATTTGCTTTTTGAAAATATCTCAACAACTCGCTGTGTCTGTGTCTGATTGATTGTCAACGAAGAACCCTGCGATGAACAACTTGGTCTTTCGTCAAACTGTCTTCGATGAAAAACCTAGTTTTTGTAAAGGTATTGTTGATGAAGAACCTGTTCTTCGTAGTGTTTGTTTTTGACGAAAACCATTCTTCGTCTATTCTGGACTTTCACGAAGAACCTACTTTTTCGTGGGTGTCACTTGTGAGATTTTTAACAGAAGCATTTTAAAAGTTACTTAACAGTTTCATTTCAAGTTTGTGACTAGGTATTCTCATTCATACATCAATCATGAGTACTAGCCCTTGGGATTGGAGCAGTAGGTCAAGTACAGCTCATGATCCGACCTCCGCAGCAGCTTGGATGAAAAATATGATGCCACAACAATCAATTACTGCAAGTCAGTGGGCATGCGTAGCGAATCAAAATCAAAGCATTCAGAATTTGCTATTGAGTGAAAGTGAAACGGGCAGCAACAATCGCCCGCCAAAGCTAAATCATATGAACGACTATCCATCTTGGAAAGGTCGATTTCACACTTATGTTCTAGGGCAGAACACCGAGCTATGGACGTGTTTCACTACTCCATATAACACAAATCTTGAGGAAGCATGATCAAATCCAACATCCATTGGCAAATATGATGGAAAATGACAAAAAGGCATATGATCTAGAAAAGAAGGCTTTCTGTATCCTTACGCAAGCACTACACAAAGACATTTATCATTAATTCGCTTATTATAAAAACACGAAAGAATTATGGGACATCTTGACAACAAGAGGAGAAGGAAATGCGGCTACAAGGAAGACACGCCATGATTTGTTGAAAAAGGAATTTGAAGCATTTCTATTCATGGAAAACGAAACATTAAATGATATGGCAACTCATTTTTATCGGTTACTTAGTGAAATGTATTCTTATAATGTTGTTGCAACTCAACAGGAAATGATTGCAAGGTTTGCTGATGCTCTACCCCAAAAGTGGAGTCCATTCATTGAATTGTTAAAACATACAGGTATTTTAGATACGATGAGTACCTATGAATTCGTTCAGAAATTGGAAAACAAGAATGAAGAAGAAATTCGGAAGGCTAAACGCATTGTAGTTCCTCAAAATCCGGAAATGTTCTTTGGAGGGTTTAATCCTGCATCCAGTTCCAGTCAGCAACCAAAACTACAAACGGCTTTTGTGTCCAATACAAGCCTCTTTCCCCAGTCAGCTCCTCAGGTTTTCGATCCAAGTGCCTATCTCCCACCACCACATCTTGTTGCACAAGTTCACGCCGGTTTAAAACCTCAATTCGATCCGAGTGCCTGGCTCCCTAAACCCCAACCTCAACCTCAAGCTTCCACAACACAACCTCATTTTGATCCGAGTGCCTGGTTCCCTAAACCACATCCACAACCTCCAGTTTCCACAACTCAACCTCAATTTGATCCTAGTGCCTATCTTCCGCCACCACCACAAGCCCAACCACCGCAAGCATGTTTCAGTAACAACTTTCAACCCCAAAACCACAACACCGTCAGAGTTGATACTTCAAACCTTTCAAAAGTCAGCATATAAGTGGTAAAGGAACATATGGAACTTATCAATACAATGGTCAGTGCCTACTGCGGACTGGTCGCAGGTCAAATTGGAAACATTAATTTTACCAATGAAGATTATCAACAGATAGACCGTGTTGAAATGGAGTTAATGGACATTAAGTGGGAGTTTGCGAGTGCTGTTAGAAGGGCTAAAGATTATAGGAGTCGAATGGAGAAGTTCTTCTCTTAAGATGGATCTTTTTCTTATGAGACTGCCTTTATGGCAAATATCTTAGCCTCGACAAGTCAGGTAAATTCCGACACTCCTACTCCTAGTGTATGTAGTATATGTGCAGATTTGAAACTTGAATAAAAAAAGATTCATAGTCACAATCAGAGTTTGGTTATTGAGCTGTCAAAATGCAAAGAGGCAAACATGGCTTTAGCTCGAAATGAAAAGGATTTCAAATTAGTAATCGAAACTTTAAAGAAAAGTGTTTCCAAATTAACAAAAACTGTTTTCAACAAACAAACTGGTATTAATAACTACATTAATATCATTGAGGAAACAAAGAAAGAGCTAGCCATGACAAAATGCGAGCATGATGCAATCAAGCTCAAATTGGAAAGTTATTCTAACTGCCGATATGTGCTTGATCACATTATAGACGCTCAACAGCTGAAAGGGAATAAGAAAGGCGTTGGGTATATGTCGTGTCCGCCTCCTTTAAGACCCAACTATACCAGAATGCCCGATGAAGAGGAAATGCCTCGTTTTGAACCAAGTGTGCCTCTTGATTATGAGGGAGTTACTACATGATTAGGGTTCAAATTGGACAGTTCCTCGGCTACCTCATCTGAAGAAACAGAAACTTCAACATCTACGAAACAAAGTGCTCCAATTATTGAGGACTATGATTCGTTTGATGATGAATCAGATGTGAGTGATCAGGATATATCACTTGATAAGATGAAACGAGTAGAAATTCCTATTGAGAATCATATTCTGTGTGATCCTCCTAGTCCTGCTGTGCAACCTGTTGCCAAACAAGTGATAGATCCTGTCAAGGAATCTGTGTGTGCCGTTAAAAGTAATAATGTGTTGTATACTTTAGTCGGTGATGCTAAAATCTATTCAAACAAAGATTTTCCAATTAAAAACGTCAATCCATCTTTGATTGATAAAGTGTTTGAAGATACTACCAGTAAGTTTTTGGAAAAGACGATCCCGAGAGTTGTTGTGACTCAGTGTGATCGTATTCCAAAATCTGAAGTTAGAAAACAATTTGGAAATCAAGGATTTCTGACAAAGCAACAACCTATTGCTTCTAAGGGTAAACAACAAGAACAACGAGATCAAAATCCTAACGTTTCTCAACTAAAGTTTGAAACAAAAGGAGCACATTACAAGAAGAAAAGCAATGATGTTAAATTTGTAGCATCAAGAGGTACTGATAAAATAGAGACATTTGAAAATAAATCAAATACCGATTTTGTCCAACAAGTCAAACTTTTAAAACGTAATAGTCAAAACAACTACACCCAACACACAAATGGGTGTGATGAAGGAACAAGTACCTCTGGATCTACAGGTTCGACATCTGTTCGTCAAACGGAATCTCCTAAGTTTGTTGAAAGGAGAATTTGTTTTAAATGTGGGGAGTTTGGACATATTATTAAAAACTGTACAAATACTCCTGACGGGTGGTCCGTAGGACAACCCTCTATGATGTTAAAAGAAAAGTTTATCCCTCATTTAATTGTGTAATTATCTTGAATTAGATAACTACGGTTGCTTATGTTTCAGGTACATTCGGAGCTTAAAAGTGTGGAAATGAAGCTTCGGAATAGGCGCGGTTGGATTAGAGATTGAAAGATGGAGAATACATGAAGAAAATAATTTATTAGAACTGAAGAATTAAGAAGATAGCATGATAGAGGACGGAATTACGAGAATGGAGGCGAAAACGGTGAAGAAAACGGAGTTGAAACGAAAAAGTTATGCTGAAAACAAAATTTCATGCTGAAGCCTACCGTAACTTACGGTGGTACCGTAATTTACGGTAGACCCCACCATTTTTCGACCACCGTAAGGCAGTAGAGACCCACCGTAACACTTTTTGGTCCACCGTAACTTACGGTGGTACCGTAATTTACGGTGGAGGCTGGGAGGAAAACGTAACTACCCTCATTTAATCAGTTTTATGGTGTCTTTTCAACTATTCTCATGATTGGTCGGTTATTGGAGACACTAGGGGCGATTTTGGCTATCTTGGCTTGGTTCTAGACAATTTCTATCATTCGGTTTTTTATTTTGATTCGTATGAACATTGAACTTATTGAGATGATGATTCACCAAGCTATGTGTGGCTAAAACTTTCGGTGATCATCTTAGGTGAAGGTTTCGCTTGAACTTTTGTGTGTTTATTTCTGAATTTCTAGAATGATAACTTGCGTTCCTTGAATATCATGGTGTATGCTTAATTGTTTGTAGCTTGTTAATCGATATTGCAATTTCTAGTCTTAATCGTACGTTCTTGGTGCCGTTGGCAATCGAGATATCACGGGAAGGGTTAGGGTTGGTTATTGATTAATTGATCATCGGGAAACAACCTCGCGTTTATAAATCCAAGTACTTTGTTCCCTTTTATCACTTCAATTATTCATGCACGAGTTATGTCTATGTAACTCTTTCTAGTTAGAATTTCACACAATTGTTTAAAGAAACTGAATCCTAAGATGGTCATTGTTCTCTCCTAATCTGTTTTACAACCAACAATTGATTTGCAATTAGTTTTTAACTTAGTTTTCTAAAACAACAATCCAATTCATTGATCTTTATTTTCTGCAAATTAGGTTAATTGTAGTTAATTGCAAAGCTATAAAATCAACACACTTTCCGCATACTCCCTGAGTTCGATACCCTATTACCGCTATCTATAGTTGTTATTGGGATTAAATTTGCGTGTACCTACGTCAGCACGTCAAATTTTGGCGCCGTTGCCGGGGAGTAGTGAGCAACGTGTGTCAGTTTGTTAGTTTTGCTTTGTTATTTTCGGGTTTACACTGGTGTGTTTAGTGTGCAAGTTCTACAGGTGCATGCATACTAGAGGTTCTCACAAAGCTTCACCATTGTCATTTGATCCAGAAATCGAAAGAACGCTAAGGCAAAACCGAGTTCTACTACGCGAAAACAGAATCATTGGTTCACCCACTTCACCCATTACACCAAGAAATATCATGGAAGAAACACAAGTACCACCCACAACGGGTCAAACGACCTCATCATTTATACCTACATCCACACAACCATCACCAAACACAACCATACCAAATTCCACTACAATTCCTACTCCACCTCATGACACTACATCATCTAACACCACACAACCAAACACTACTCAAGTCGAACCTAGTCTTACTTTTAGCCCATCTACTACGATTCCACCACTCACTCATTTCTTCCCAGTTTCGGGTCAGTCATCGTCACATTATTCAATACCCCAAGGTTCAACGGTCGTTCATGCAACTTCAACATTTAGACCATCGAACCAATCGGGCTTTCAATACTCGACTCTTCCCTTTGGGCAAACTTCGGGTATAGGGGAGATGGATATGAGGAAGGATACGAAGATTTTGAGGGCTATGATGAAGACGGGTATGCTTATGGGGGTTATGGTAATCAAGGAGAGTTTGGTTATGTGCAAAGTCAATCTCAAGGAATGGCAAATGTAGGTGGAGTGCCACAACAACAACAACTCCTACCACAACATATTCGGCCAAGACCACAAGGGCTACAAGTGCAACGCCCTATTCCATTGCAACAAGTTCGGCCGCAAAACGTACAACCTCAATTCCAAAGGCCGGTTCAACACCAACCGATGCCACAACAACAATTTCAACCACCGTTCGCACCACAAGGGCATATACCAAGACCTATGGGTCCTATTCGTCCAAGGGGTCGATTGGGTGTTCCAAGAAGGCATCTTAGGGAACATGCACGGGGAATAGAAGCACATTTCAGGCCGATAATTACTCAAAACCCTTCACCGGTGGTTATCCCTCACAACAATGAAGGAAGAACCTTTGAAGTGAGAACAAATTCTTTGCAAAGTTTGCCGAAGTACAAAGGGCTAGCAACGGAGGAGCTGTATTTCCACTTAGAGGCTTATGACTCAATTTTCAATACTCTTGGGAGTCAAGGTTTTTCGGCTGATGATGTCAAGTTGGTCCTATTTCAGTTTTCTTTGGAGGACAAGGCAAAGAAGTGGTTCTACACTTTGCCTTCAGCATCTATATATACTTGGGCGGAGATGCAACAAATTTTCTTAGATGAATTTTACACCGCCCAAAAGACCAACGATGCTAGAAAAGGATTGAGGAGCTTCCAACAACAACATGGTGAGATGTTCCATGAGGCATTTGAACGTTTTAATATGATGATTAAAAATTGCCCACACCATGGGATTGAACTTTGGGAGTTGATGAATGCCTTCCATGAGGGGTTGAGTGCCGAGGATGCTCGTGATTTAATGTCCATTACCGGTGGGACCTTTGGCACAAATTATGAAAATGACGAATGGGAGTTTTTGGAGAACATGGCAATTACATCAAAGAGAAAGGCTCAAGCATCGAGGAGAGCCCGACCGGCCATTTCCCGACCTCAAGTGCACGCAATAGATGATGGTAATGTTCAAACTACTAACCAAATTTATGATGTTTGTGCATTGTGTAATGAAATAGGTCATGCGGCTGAAAATTGCCAAAGAGTGGAAGGGCAATATGAGGAGGTGAATGCTGTACAAGGACAAGGAGGGGGTGATAGGAATTACAACAACATGAATTCCAACACCTATCACCCGGGTTTGAGGAACCACCCAAATTTCCGCTATGGAAATCCGTCGAACCAAGCTAACCCAAACTATCAAGGAGCTCAAGGTAACTTTGCACCTCATCAACAATACAATCAAGGGAATTATCGGGGTGGAAGCAACTATGGTTATCAAGGGCAAATTCAACAAACTAGTCAAAGTGGTCCTTCGGGTCAAACTTCATCAAGCGGAAATGAGATGATGGAGATTCTTAAGGCAATGCAACTAGAGATCCAGCGAAGAAATCAAATGGATGATGTCCGCATGCAAAAAGATGAAATCCGTGACAAAGCGATTCAGTCGTTGACCACTCAAATGGGTCAACTTGCGAGTGACGTGGCGATATTGAAGAAAGCAAAAGGTCAATTACCAAGTGACACGGTGATAAATCCCAAAAACACAAAAAGCATTAACATCAATGTGGTAAGCACCATTCCAAATACTAAATTTAATGAAACATTGCTAACTTCTTCGTATCAAGTGAATGCACGTTTGGAAAAAGATGCCGAAGTCGAGAATGATAAAGAGTATGAAGCGCCAATCGTGCCTATCCGTGTGGGAAAACTAAAAATCCCTCACGCATTGTTGGACTACGGGGCAAGCATGAGTGTGCTACCAAGCGATCTATACGATATGTACGACTTTGGTCCGCTTGAAGGTATAGACACCATGGTGAGCTTGGCGGATGGAAGTTGGAGGCGTCCACGGGGAATGGTTAGGAATGTTAAGATTCAGTTGGGAGAGTTTGAATACCCGGTGGATTTTCTAGTTTTGGACTATGCTTCTACCAACATGGCAGCACAACAAAGGGTAATCTTAGGTCGACCGTTTCTATACACAGCAAATGCGCAAATTAATTGTAGAGACGAGATTATTACCATGACGGAAAAGAACCGTAGGTTGTACTTTGATGTTCAAACTAAAGTGATTAGTTATGAGTCCATTGAGAGGAAGGGTGGTGAGTCTAGTGATTGTATGAAAAATGTGTTTCAAAGAATGAGAAAAAAGCACCCACCGGACCGTTAAGAAACACATATGGGTTCAAGCAGGAGTGTATTTGATTACCCACCGAGTCAAAATGAGACGGATGCGTTTTGCCCAATGACAAGCTACAGTGGGGGAGGTGATAGGAACCGATTCTTTGAGCCACCATAAATGGTGGTGGCACGGTCTGGCTGAAGACTCGAAACTTAGCGCTGCTCGGGAGGCAACCCGGGGTTTTATATTGATCTTGTTGTTTTTATCTTTCTATGTTTCAGGGCCATGGCGACATTCAAGTGTGGGGAAGATGTGCGGATATTTGGGTGAAGGTGGTGATAGGAAGTCGGATTATCTACAACATCTGTTGCAGCAAACTTCACCAGGTCAATGTACTCTTTCCTTAGTCTTGTTATGTTCTTTAGCTTTGAAATATTGGTAGTTAGTTCGTTTGCTTTATGATAAAAAAAAAAGAAAAAGAAATTTGGCGTTTGAGATTTAAAGCTTTTGTTGATGTTGAAGGGTTTTAGCGATCAACTCTTCCCAAAACCATACATTGGGACAATGTATTCCAAGTGTGGGGATGTGGGAAATTTTTGGGAGTTTAAAAAATTTTTGTAAATCCGAGCGAAAATTGTTAAAATTTGAAAACTTGTTATTGTGCCATTTGACACATTGACACCCATTCCTAGTCTTTTCTTGGTGAGGATTTGAGCCACACATGATTATTATTGATATTTCATTGTTTGAGTGGCGGTGTGTGTTGTGTGTTAATAGAACTTGTGTGTAAATACTTGTTAAATCCTAGAATTAGCATGCTTTTGAAAATGATAGGGGGACTTTTAGGAAGGCCTCGTCTAGATGTATGTGAGTGCGGGATTGGTGGGTTGGACCTCATACTTTACATATATGAGCTTGGTATTGTGAGGGGTGGGGGTTTGGTCTTTAGAAAGCCATGTTTGAGCCTTATACCATTCGGTTGTGACCCGAACCTACTTTCTACAAAACTTTACCTTTTGAGATGACCCGGTTTAGGAGTCTAGTTGTGAATGTTGATGTTTTTGTATATTGTGTGAGTTCTTATATCTTATATATAAAAAAAAGGAAAGAAAAGAAAAGAAAAAAAAAAGAAGAAAAATATGAGAAAAATATAAAAAGAAGTGATTGGTTGCAATAGTAGTTGAGAATGTTGAAGAAGTTGTGTATATATTTGTATTAGAATATGTAAATATTATGTGTAAATAATATTCCCCAATATCTTAGGAGATAATTATGTATTTGATAAGTTTCCTTATTTCTTGTATTGTATCTCTCCCTATTTAAAGGGATGTTATTATTCAATGGAGGACACGAATTATATTGGATCCATAAACACTTTTATGGTATCAGAGCTCTCGCTCTATAAACCCTAGCCGTCGCAAGCTTTCTTTTTTTCCGGTCTTTCCCTGTTTCGACAGCCACCATGACCGGCAAAGAGAGTACCTCCAACACCGAACCAAAAACCCCCTCCTTGCATCCTGCTTATACCGTATCCAACATTCAAAACAAGGTCAGCACTCTCGACGGCACCAAGGTTACGTATTCCTCATGGGTAAAGCTTTTCAAATTACATGCAAAAGCTTACAAGGTTCTTGATCACATCGACGGCACGACTGCACCAAAGGAAGGCGACGATGAGTATGATTCCTGGCAAGAAATCGACGCCCTCATTCTACAGTGGATCTACGCCACACTGTCCGACGAATATTTGGTTCGGGTTCTTGAAACCGACGCTACGGCGCGAGCCACATGGGTTAAACTCGAAGGTATTTTCCTCAACAACAAAGGCTCTCGAGCTACAAATCTTGAGCATGACTTCACAAATCTTACACTTGGAGCCTGTGCATCTCTCGATGAGCAACTAGGCGATGTCGGATTTCCGGTCAGCGAGCCACGGCTCGTTATGCAACTTGTTCGAGGCCTACCGTCCGAGTACGATGTTACTGCCGCCCTCATCAATCAAACCTCCCCCACATGGGATGAAGCTCGCACCAGTCTACAAAAAGAACAACAACGCCAAGCCGCTCGCCAAAACAACAATCAGTCGGTGCTCGTTACCACTCCGGTTCCCGCTGCTACCACCACCGAACCACCTACCCAACCTCACAACCCACCCGCACCAAATACCACCCCTATCGATCCTAACCGATACCCACCAAACTCTTATGACCCAAACCGTCCTCGAGGCCGTGGTCACGGCTACCGCGGTGGTCGTGGTCGGGGTTATCGGGGACGTGGCAACTATCCTAATTCTTACTGGAACCAACCCTCACCCAACTATCCTCCCACTTATGGCCCACAGCAACCGCCGGCCCCTTTTCCTTCTGGAACACACCGCCCACCCCATACCCCTCCCAAGCTTGGGCCCCTAACCAACCCCCTCCTACTTACCCCCAAGCCCAATACAATCAGGCCCACCTTGCTTATCAGCAGGCCCACATGCAACAACTAGCCCAACAGCCTCCCACCCCTACCCAATTCCACAACCCGAATGTCTTTAATGCATTAAGCCCGACGGACATAGGCACGACTTTCTCCATGATGCAAATCAATAACCCGGACACCTCGTGGAACATGGATACAGGCGCATCATCTCACATCACCTCCAATATCGGTAAAATTTCTACTCCCTTGTCTATTTCTTCAAGTACTATTCTCGTTGGAAATGGCCATAAACTACCAATTACAGGATCCGGAAATTCCTTACACACTGTCTCAACCAAAACCTACCAACTTAATAATGTCCTTCATTCACCCACTGTTATAAAAGATTTACTTTCTGTTCGTAAATTCACTCGTGATAACCAACTTAGTATTGAATTTGACCCTTTTGGTTTTTCTTTGAAGGACCTCAAGACGGGCACATTCCTTTCGCGCCATGATAGCACGGGGGACCTCTATCCTCTTACACCACCTTCCTATGCTTTGGCCTCCGCTTCTCAACCCACCCCGTGGCACAACCGACTCGGTCATCCTGGCGCAACCATTTTAATATTTTTGTCTAGTCATAATTTCATTCATTGTAATAATACTACAAGTCATTCTATTTGTTCGTCTTGTCAAATTGCTAATAGTCAACGATTACCTTTTAACGATTCAAAATCTATTACTTTTGCTCCCTTTGACATCATACATTGTGATTTGTGGACATCCCCGATTTTAAGCAAAAGTGGTTACAAATATTACATGGTACTTATTGATAATTTTACACAACATGTTTGGGTTTACCCACTCAAATTTAAATCCGAAACGTTTCCTACCTTTGCTAAATTTCATAAATTAATTCACACTCAATTTAACCGTCTCATTAAAACCTTTCAATGCGACTTGGGTGGTGAGTTCGACAATCATCACTTCAAGTAATTTGCCGCTCAGCAAGGCATGGTTCTTCGTTTCTCATGCCCCCAGACCTCCCCACAAAATGGCAAGCCCGAACGAATGCTTCGACGCCTTAACAATATTATCCGTGCCATACTTACCCATGCCCGTCTCCCACCCACTTTTTGGGTCGAAGCTCTCCATACCGCAACTTATCTTCACAATATTCTTCCCATCCCTAAGCTCAATAATCACACCCCGGCTTTCGCCCTTTACCAAAGACACCCAACCTATGATCACCTTCGCGGTTTTGGTTGCGCATGTTACCCGAACGCTTCAGCCACTCAACCCCACAAACTGTCACCTCGTTCTACCCGTTGCATCTTTCTGGGATATCCGCCTAATTTTCGAGGGTATCGTTGCATGGATCCCCTCACGGGTCGGGTCCATATTTCACGACATGTCGTCTTCGACGAACACGGCTTCCCCGCCATCACCACCATTCCGCCCAATGCTTACCAATTCCTTGATGACGAGGCCTACCCATTCTTCACCTCCATACCCACTGCCGTACCAAACTCCCCACCGGACCAACCCGTCCCGTCCTCGACTAGCTTTCCCATTGGCCCCACACAAACAATCCCGGCCCAGCTCCCTATCGGCCCAACCCATCTCGTCCTCAACCAGCCCGCAATTAACCCACCCCCACCTCAGCCGCATTCACCTATCTCATCCCCACCACATTCCCCACCGGCCCAATCCAACCGTCACCACATGTATACCCGCTCCAAGACTGGCATTTCCAAGCCTAACCCAAAGTTTAATCTTACTACTCCTTCCTTCAACCATACCATCTCACCAGTTCCCACATCCCACCTCAAAGCCCTTCTAGATCCTAATTGGCTTATGGCTATGAAAAATGAGTTTAATGCTTTGCAGGAAAATTAGACATGGGAATTGGTACCACGCCCGGAGGGGGTGCCTATTACTCGTTGCATGTGGCTCTTTAAACATAAATTTAAATCGGACGGCGCTCTCGAGCGCTACAAAGCTCGGTTAGTTGTAAACGGCAAATCTCAAACGGTTGGAATAGACTGTCATGACACGTTCAGTCCAGTAGTAAAACCTGCCACCATTCACACTGTTTTAAGTTTGGCGGTTTCTCGAAAGTGGCCCATTCACCAACTCGACGTCAAGAATGCTTTCTTGCATGGTAATTTGGAAGAAACAGTGTTTATGTACCAGCCACCGGGATTTATTGACAGTCAACGTCCTAATCATGTTTGTCGGCTAAAGAAATCTCTATACGGTCTCAAGCAAGCACCTCGCGCATGGTATACTCGGTTTTCGACTCATTTGCTATCTCGTAGTTTCCGCAGTAGTATATGTGATTCGTCACTATTCATCTACCAGCTCGGTACTTCAATGGCGTACTTATTATTGTATGTCGATGACATTGTAGTGACTGCCTCTGATTCGACTCTTCTAACGTCGATTATTACTATGCTATCTCGGGAGTTTGCTATGACGGACTTAGGTCCCTTGCACCATTTTTTGGGGATCACTGTTACAAGGGACTCTACCGGGTTGTTCTTGTCCCAATCGCAATATGCTCAGGACATCCTACACCGAGCGAACATGACCGGGTGTAAATCGTGTGCCACTCCATGCGACACAGGTTCAAAATTAGGTGCTAATGATGGAGCTCTTCTTGACGATGGCACTCTCTACCGCAGTTTAGCGGGCGCTCTTCAGTATCTAACATTTACAAGACCTGACATCACTTACGCGGTACAGCAGGTTTGTTTATTCATGCATGCCCCACGAGAGCCCCACTTTGCCTTTCTTAAGCGGATACTTCGTTACCTTCAGGGCACTATTGGTTTCGGCCTCCACTTATCAGCCTCCTCCACATCCTCTCTTACTGCATATTCGGATGCGGATTGGGGGGCTGCCCTGATTCTAGGCGCTCCACATCTGGATACTGCATTTTTATGGGTGATAATCTGATCTCGTGGTCGTCTAAACGCCAGCCCACCATTTCTCGGTCTAGTGTCGAGGCCGAATACCGTGGCGTTGCTAACGCAGTTGCCGAAACCAGCTGGCTTCGAAACCTTCTTCTCGAACTTCATGTCCCAATATTGAAGGCAACCATCGTCTACTGTGATAATATATCAGCGATTTATCTTTCGGCAAGCCCCGTGCAACATCAGCGTACAAAGCATGTTGAAATGGACATCCACTTTGTTCGGGAAAAGGTTCAGCTTGGCCATGTTAAAGTTCTACACGTGCCCTCCTCCTCACAATATGCAGATATTTTCACTAAGGGTCTTCCTCGCACGCTTTTTGAAGAATTTCGGTCCAGTTTGCGCGTTCATCCATATCACGCTTCAACTGCGGGGGACTATTAGAATATGTAAATAATATTCCCCAATATCTTAGGAGATAATTATGTATTTGATAAGTTTCCTTATTTCTTGTATTGTATCTCTCCCTATTTAAAGGGATGTTATTATTCAATGGAGGACACGAATTATATTGGATCCATAAACACTTTTAATTTGATGGTTGCTTTGTTTAGTGGTAGAAATAAAAACCGGGTCAAATCAATTAGCTCTTTCATATGTATTCCACCATTTTCCTACCTTGACACCTAGCCCCGTTACAACCCGCAAGTCCCTTTGATTCTAAAGCATATTAGATATTTGTTAGGAGGAAACTTGATTTGTATACAAGCTTATTTTTGTACACACACACACATATTTAGTGGTTTAGCATTATGCTAATATTTCTTGTAACCGAGAGATTTTTTTGTGAGGGATGTGTCTTGTGGTATGATTGAAAGTTAGTAAAAGGACGGCACATTTAGCTTGGTTTACATTGATCGCTTGTTTTGAAATTGATTTAATGAGTTGCTTGGGACAAGCAACGGTTAAGTGTGGGGATGTGACGGGTGGTCCGTAGGACAACCCTCTATGATGTTAAAAGACAAGTTTATCCCTCATTTAATTGTGTAATTATCTTGAATTAGATAACTACGGTTGCTTATGTTTCAGGTACATTCGGAGCTTAAAAGTGTGGAAATGAAGCTTCGGAATAGGCGCGGTTGGATTAGAGATTGAAAGATGGAGAATACATGAAGAAAATAATTTATTAGAACTGAAGAATTAAGAAGATAGCATGATAGAGGACGGAATTACGAGAACGGAGGCGAAAACGGTGAAGAAAACGGAGTTGAAACGAAAAAGTTATGCTGAAAACAAAATTTCATGCTGAAGCCTACCGTAACTTATGGTGGTACCGTAATTTACAGTAGACCCCTGCATTGTTCGACCACCGTAAGGCAGTAGAGACCCACCGTAACCCTTTTTGGTCCACCATAACTTACGGTGGTACCGTAATTTACGGTGGAGGCTGCGAGGAAAACGTAACTGCCCTCATTTAATCAGTTTTATGGTGTCTTTTCAACTATTCTCATGATTGATCGGTTATTGGAGACACTAGGGGTGATTTTGGCTATCTTGGCTTGGTTCTAGACAATTTCTATCATTCGGTTTGTGATTTTGATTCGTACCAAGCTATGTGTGGCTAAAACTTTCGGTGATCATCTTAGGTGAAGGTGTCTCTTGAACTTTTGTGTGTTTATTTCTGAATTTCTAGAATGATAACTTGCGTTGCTTGAATATCATGGTGTATGCTTAATTGTTTGTAGCTTGTTAATCGATATTGCAATTTCTAGTCCTAATCGTACGTTCTTGGTGCCGTTGGCAATCGAGATATCACGGGAAGGGTTAGGGTTGGTTATTGATTAATTGATCATCGGGAAACAACCTTGCGTTTATAAATCCGTTTTATAAACTTCAATTAGAATTTCACTTCAATTCAATTATTCATGCACGAGTTATGTTTATGTAACTCTTTCTAGTTAGAATTTCACACAATTGTTTAAAGAAACTGAATCCTAAGATGGTCATTGTTCTCTCCTAATCTGTTTTACGACCAACAATTGATTTGCAATTAGTTTTTAATTTATTTTTCTAAAACAACAATCCAATTCATTGATCTTTATTTTCTTCAAATTAGGTTAATTGTAGTTAATTGCAAAGCTATAAAATCAACACACTTTCCACATACTCCCTGAGTTCGATACCCTATTACCGCTATCTATAGTTGTTATTGGGATTAAATTTGCGTGTACCTACGACAGCACGTCAACTCCCAAAGAAAAGTTTGTTGAGAGAGCCCCTCCTGAAAAAGGTCACCAACAACGTCGTTCTGTTTCACCAAAACAAGATAAGCGAACTCTTAAATAACAAGAAACAAAACAAAGAGGTCAAAACGTCAAGGTAATAGAAAAGGCTTTAAAACTGGAAATCAAATCTGTTAAAAGGGAACCAAGTTCATCACAACCGTTAAAACCAGAAATTTCAAAATCTTTTCATAAAACTCAATCTGGTAAACGAAGTCAGTCTTGGAAACCTAAAACGGGTGAAGGTTCAGGGGGAGGTTCGATATTTCAAAATCATCAAGAAATCGAAATCACATTTCGTGATGATCAGGGACGACCCAATACCACTAAGGCTTGGGTCCCCAACTTCAACTGATTGTTGAATGAAATGTGCAGGATGTTCCAGGAGGAACTGTTAATAGTCATTGGATTGTTGACAGTGGAGCATCTAGGAACATGACGGGCGACTTATGGCTTCTTTATGATGTGAAAAACATTAGAGGAGGTTATGTCGCATTTGTTGGAGACAAAGACAGATACATCACTGGAGAAGGAATGATCTTAAATGGTGTTGTGTGTTTCGATAAGATCAATTATGTATGACAAAGTGATCACAATCTTTTGAATGTTCGCAAATATGTGATAAGAAATTCACTGTGCATTTTGATGATGCCGGTTGTTATGTGTTGAAGCTTGGGTTTAAAATTCCAAAAGAATGGATTCTCTTATCGGCTCCAAGGATTAATGATCTTTATATCCTTGATATGAGCCAAGTGTGACATCTGTGCCTCCACGGCCATCGAACAAATACCAAATCAATGAAATGTTGTGTTTCATACTTGGGATTTGTATAAATATGTGTATCATTTGCACATATCAACTCTTGTTCGATTTCGGGCTCTAAATCGCTTTCTGGAAGGTTATACGCGCACTGATGCGTAAATATAACCAGTTTAATGCAACAAAAACTTCGGGATAGTGACATAGGCTTAACATACCTTAAATAACCTTTACATAACTTAGAAATAAGCTTTGGAGGGTTTGGTGTGGCGAAATCAAGTTTATTCGCTTACAGGGACTAATTTCGACAAACTGCAAAAGTATGCCGATTTGTACTGTAACGAACATTCTGGAACATGACCATAAGTTAAACATACCATAAATATCATTTACATAGCTTATAAATAGGCTTTGAGGGGTTCGGTGTGCTAAAATAAACTTTTTGGTCATTCAGGGACTAAAAGCGTCAAAAGTGCATAAGTTTGCATTTTCACGCATATCTTAGGTTCTGAATACATAAGGTCATCCAAAACTTTATTTAATCATTAAAATATTTTATTTTAGTGATTGGCATGATAAAATTCCATTCGTCGCATAATTTGGATCGTTTTTGCGTTCGTTACGTCTTCCGTCGTAATTAACAGAACAACGCAACCGTACGACCAAACAAACCAACATCCAAGATATTTTTGAGCATGTTTTGAGTTCCCTGTACTTTAACTTCATTTTAGAGCCTTGAAATGAGGTTAACGGGGCTTAAACGTGTCAAAAATGAGCCGGAATGCAAGATTCTGAAGTTCAGGGACTAAAATTGTCATTCTGCCATAGTTATCTTAGGAAGGGACCAAAATGAAAAATCTAAATTCCAGCTTGTTCCAGTTGTTCCCCTCATTTTCACATGGTTTTAATGAAACTATGGGATCCCATGGTTTCACAAAACCATGGGCACATGTGTACGGATGAGATCGAAGCTCGTTTTACGATGAACGATCCTAACGGTTCTAGTTTTCCTATAAATAGCTATCCCCTTTCACTTGCAAAACCCACATTGATCTGATTTTGGCTCTCTAAGTTGGAGTTTATGCTTCATACCTGAGAGTAAATCGGATCAAAGCTTGCGGGGACCTTTTGTAAGTATTCTTTCGTTCTTTTATCGCTTTTCGAGTCTGAAAGTCAAACTGCGTTTGACTTTCTGACATTGACCAGTTTATGGTCAACGCGAAGTTCATTTGAACTTCATAATGTGAGCGTCATCATGATGGTTATAGTCCCTAGTGACTATACCTACTGATTACCACGTTATCTAGGTGTAGTGACGAGTCGTAGTTTCGGCCAAAATGCGCATTCTTGCGTGCATTGTAACCAAACTACTTATAGGTATCAAAAACATTTGTTTTGATACCAAATCTATTTTCTAAATTCGTTAAACATGTTTTAACATGTTTAACTCGTCACTTTTTAGATTAGTGCTTGTGTAGAGTCGTAAGTCAAGCGGACTAAACACCCGCTTAGACTTTCGAACACTACCCTTTGGTCGATCTTTAGGATCCGACCAAACATGTTTAGTAACCATAGTTGCATTGGGAATAACCTTCCGAGGTTATACCTTATGGTCACTTAGGTTTAATTAGTTGTATGATAGGTAGTTTATATGCCTTAGGTAAATGACCAAAATGCCCTTTTCATGCATAATTGGTAATTAAGCATATGTAACACAAACTTTTGTCAATTAATCGATTATGCAACATATTTAATCATGTTTAGGCATATAATACTTGTCATAGGACTAGTTAGACGTCTCGAACGCGCTTTTGCGTGAACGACACGTTAAAGTAGCTTAAGCTACCTTAATGGGTCACAATTGGTCGAAATCACTTAGGTTAGGTTTCGATTTAGGATGTAGACTTTGTTAAACCATGTCATATGAGTTCCAATACTCATTTGGTTTACAAAACCTCATCCTATCCGATCTTCCGACTTCGGTCCGGTTTATTTATATAGTTATTAGGTTGCCGATTGATTCCGTTCTCCCTCTAGCTTTGCTTGGTTGTTGTTCAAGACCTCTAAGCATTCTCTAGTGAGTACATAGTTCCCCTATTTTACTATTTTCAATTATTTTGGGGTGATTCATATGTGCTAAATGTTTTCAAGGTTTTAACGATGGTTTTCAAAACGATTTTCGATATTATAACAATGGTTTCAAAAACGATTAAAATGGTTTATATTGAATTAATAACGATTTCGATATAGTAAACAAACTTGTTGGTTGTATTTACATAACGAATAATATCCATTAGTTTTGGCCGAACCGACCAGTATTAGGTTATGGTACCATAGGATCTGACAAATCCGTTATCAGACTGCACCCATGGTTATGTGTGGGTTAGGTGGGTAACAACTGAATCTGTGAATGTGAATTTACCCTTTGGTGGTTTATTAATGCGAGAAGCGATAGGCGAGATAGTCGAGTCACGAAGTTTTGGATGTTATTAGCGAGACAATCAAAAGTAGTTTTCACGATTTAAGACGAGAATGATTTAAACGACTAAAGCGATTTTTAACGAATTAAACGATTTAGGTAAACGATTGGTTTTTGGTTAGTGTTTAGAAACGGGACGGGTGTAATGTGATGAAAGCATGGCGTTATTTAGTTCACTTGGGTAAACGATTGGATACACCGTTGGTACTTCCTATATATAAGTGTTTTCATCGTATTACATACCGTGGCGTTATTTAGTTCACTTGGGTAAACGATTTTGGAACGATGTCACACAAACGAGGTTTTCGAAATGATATAAACGATACGAGTTTTATTAACGAAATTTATTAACGAGTTTTATTAACGAGAATTATTAACGAGTTTTATTAACGAGATTTTATTAAATAAATGTTTTGGGTTAAGAATCATGGCTACAAGATTTTATAAATTATAACCAAATTGATTTGAGTTGGTTAATTATGTCGCAATACAATACTTATCAAAAAAAGGTTTTTAATTAAGTATTGCAACATGTAAACTAGCCATGAATCCGACACACTCAAAAACCTATGTACTCGCCAGCATTTCCTTGCTGACTTTGTTTTCACATATGTTTCAAGTGTTATTGAATGATGTTGATTGCTAGGATGCGTGCTCACATAGGACTGGACGAGGCCTTAGTGACTTAATAACATTGATAGACTATGTTTGAATTCTTTATTTAGATTTCCAGACGATGTAAATATTCAATGTTTAATATAAAGAAACTTCAATTTCCATGTGTTTTGAAACAATGATTCTGTTACAACACTCCCCGACGATTCCGCCGCGATTTGTTGTTTTACGCGGTCGGGGTGTGACAGAAAAGTTGGTATCAGAGCGCTTGGTTATAGGGAATTAGGTTATTAGTAATGCTTTGACCTAGTCTATAACCTTCCTATGACCCTAACGCGAGTTTACTTGCGTTTAGTCATAAAACAATACCGTCACCTATCCTTAGGCGACAACCACAACAAGAACACAAATTTCGAATCCGCTTTGAAAACCAATCATCTGTTCTAGGATGATTTATTGTAAGGTTTTGAACCCTTTAAGTTTTCAAAGTCTCGTCAAAGGTTGGGTCTTATAATGTAAACACGTGCAAACGGGAAGGGTGAATGCCTGTACCATGAGTTTTCTGTCTAAGGCTAGAGTGTTCGTACAAATCCGCAGTATTGGACCAGTCACTCTTACCTGGGAACTCTTGGGGTGAGTGTTCACTTATAGGCGAGCATGTCTTCAGCGATACATTAATATGACCCGTTTACTTTGATTAATCACCGTCTCATTTGTTTGCCTTTGGTAACAAACAAATGATCGCAATTTCTATGCGTTGTTGTTCTCTTTTAATTATCCGATAACATTTCACTTGTTTTCTCCTATGTCTTTCATTCCTCTAGAATGTCTATTCATCGCAACGACACTCAAATGTCTGAGCAAACTGCCAAATTTGCCCAGCGAATAGGCGAAGTAATCCTGAAGACTGTGGATTTAGGTATCGCCATGTCTCGTCTCAATAATGAAGCCACCCAAGAAGCATCGAAAGAAGCAGAAGCCGAGCCTTTGAAAAAGTCAAAGAAGCGTAAAGCTCCAAAGGGTCCCGTAACCGTTACACCAAATCAAGCAAAACCTAGCCAGGTGGCAGCACCACCAGCCAAGAAGCCGTACTTAGGAACTGCTCCTCTATGCAATCAGTGTAACCTCCACCACTATGCCAGTGTCAAATTTCGGAAATGTTTCAACTGTGGACTCATTGGTCATTTGGCACGAGACTGTCGTTTAGTCACTGTGCTAAACCAAGCTTTTCAGAACCCCGTTCAATTTCAAGCAGATCCAGCACAGGCTCATTTTCCTCCCGGTATTTTCTACACCTATGGCGAGACGGGTTATGTCAGGGACAGATACCCAAAGATTTTCAATGCAAATCCGACCCACGGATGAGCTTTTAGCCGATTAGAAGAAGCTGCTGCTTTGAATAATCCAAATCTTATGTTTATGTTTCTAGTGTTTTCCTTTGAACTCGGAAACAATTGATTTTGTTTATAAATAAATCTTTATTTGCAATTCTGATGTACAAATATAGTTGCATGTGTGTATGGCATACCCCTACGATACCTACACCAAAGAACCATATTTGTAGTTCTCTCGTTCATGTGACTGCTCGTGATTTCCTCGAAAATTCTAAATGCTCGCTTCATTCTAAGAAATGAAGTGACAATTCGAGTAATCACTTTAATTCCTTGGTTAGATAACTAAGGAAACCCTTATCTGTCGAATTTGCTCTTTGTAAACCACTTGTACTCAATTCTGTTATTTGCGACTGTCAATTTAACTTCGATAACCATCTTTTTCCTTTTGACCTCACACCGATGCAACTTGGGAGTTTCGACATTATCATAGGGATGGATTGGGTAACCAAACATCATGCTGAGGTGATTTGTTTCGATAAGATTATTCGCATTCCTCTTTCGTCTGGCGATGTTCAGGAAGTTCGTGGCGAGAAACCTTCTGGTGGATTGAAGCTCATGTCGTGTACGAAGGCCCATAATTATTTACGAAAAGGATATGTTGCTTTTCTGGCACATGTCACCGAGGAGAAAGGCAAGAGCAAGAGTATTCAGGATATTCCGATTGTTCGGGATTATCCAGAGGTGTTTCCTAATGAACTGCCTGGTTTGCCTCCAGTTCGTCAAGTCGAGTTTCATATTGACCTTGTACCCAATGCCAACCCAATTGCGAAAGCACCTTATCGTCTTGCACCATCTGAGATGCAAGAATTATCGACGCAACTTCAAGAGTTATCTGATAAAGGATTCATCCGATCAAATTATTCACGCTAGGGGAACTCTTGTCCTCTTTGTGAAAAAGAAAGATGGATATTTTCAAATGTGTATCGATTATCGTGAGCTTAATAAGCCTACCATCAAGAATCGATATCCCCTACCTCGAATCGATGATCTTTTTAATCAACTGCAAGGTGCTACCTATTTTTCCAATATCGATCTGCGTTCTGGGTATCACCAACTTCGTGTTCTCGAAGGAGATTTTCCCAAAACTGCCTTCCGCATAAGATATGGGCATTACGAGTTCACTGTCATGCCTTTTGGTTTGACGAATGCCCCAGCTATCTTCATGGACTTAATGAATAGGGTCTGTAAACCTTATTTAGACAAGTTCATCATTGTGTTCATCGACGATATTCTCATTTATTCAAAGTCTCGAGCCGATCATGAGCAACACCTTCGTTTGACTTTGGAACTCCTAAAGAAGGAACAACATTTCGCTAAATTCTCCAAGTGTGAATTTTGGCTTAAAGAAGTTCAGTTTTTGGGTTATATAGCCAACGTGCAGGGTATTCATGTGGATCCATCCGAGTTTGCTGTAATTAAGGATTGGAATACACCAACGACACCTACATAAATTCGTTCTTTTCTTGGTCTTGCTGGTTATTATCGTCGTTTTATTTCAAACTTCTCGAAGATCGCGGTGCCACTCACTGCTTTGGCTCAGAATAATAAGCCTTTGGAGTGGGGATATAAGCAAGAAGAAGCGTTTCAAACGCTGAAACGGAAGCTATGTGATGCTCCTGTTTTGTCCTTGCCCAATGGAAACGATGATTTCATTATCTTTTATGACGCGTCGAATCTAGGCCTTGGTTATGTTCTTATGCAATGAGGTAAAGTCATAGCATATACGTCAAGACAGTTGAAAGTTCACGAAAAGAACTACACAAGTCATGATCTTGAGTTAGGTCTTGTGGCATTTGCTCTCAAAATCTGGAGACACTACCTCTATGGAACGAAGTGTGTGGTTTTCACAAGACCACAAAAGTCTCCAGCTCATTCTTAATCAAAAGGAGCTGAACATGAGGCAACGACAATGGGTTGAACTCTTGAACGATTACGATTGCGCGATTTGCTACCTTCCTGGTAAGGTGAATATCATAGCCGATGCGCTTAGTCGAAAGGAACGAGTCAAGCTTCATTATGTTCAAACTCTATCTGATATTCAAATCTTTTGTCCTTCAAGCAAAACGATCTTGTTTAAACGAAGGCTTATTGAAATATGAGCTACCACATCAACTCGAGCTTAAACTCGAAACGAAAGGGGTGATGGGTTGCTCTATTTTAAGAATCCTTTTGGATGAATATCACCCAAATCGGAGCCCTGATTGGATTCCTTGTACACCTTAATATGTACATTACAACTCAATAAGGACAAACTGAATTCCTATTAAGATCTTCCTATCATCATAGTTAGATTCTTGAAAATATTTAAAGTTCCAAATGAAATCCACGGATTGGATTCCTGGTATGCTTTAAATACCCGTGTCCAAAGATAACAAATTAAAGGTCAAATTAAACAATTATGCGATTATGTGATTATGTGTTTATGTTTTCTCCTCTTTGTTTTTGTGTGATCCGATTTTCGTTATCCAAATCCTCATAGAATCCTCCATATCTTCATATGAGGGATTCATAGTAGGATATTCAAAAGGTACTACCTTAAATCCTTAATGGGCTTCTACGTGGTAGTTAAGCCCTTGGGTTATATAGTACCATTCCATGATTCGAAAAAAGACCCTTGAGTGGTCTAGCTAAAGATTGATTCAGAATCTGGTTAAGAGTGGCATGTGATGATACAGCTGAAAGGGCCCTATAGTGGTCCAGTCACACTCATCACAGGTTCATTCATTTGGTTTTCCCCTACACATTATCAAATGCACTGTGTGGACTATGCAAGGAATTACATAATTATGGACGCGTACATAATTATAAAAATTTAGTGCACGGAAACCACAGTAAGATTTATCATGTGTAAGAGCCAATAGTGACAACAATAATGAAACGTGAACAATGTAATGGAGGTACGGTGGACGCACCAATGGTGCTTCATATACTTGTATATAAATGGCCCTCTTACATTGCAAGCATAATGTTATTTAAAGTTACTAGAAGTTCAGAACCCTAACCAGTGTTGTTTTATCTTTTCGACTTCATGTTTTGAGCTCTCACAAGTTTCCTCTAATTAAATTTCGGGACGAAATTTTCTGAATTAGGGGAGACTATGAAATCTTTGCCTCCACGGCCATCGAACAAATACCAAATAAATTAAATGTTGAGTTTCATACTTGGGATTTGTATAAATATGTGTATCATTTGCACATATCAACTCTTGTTCGATTTCGGGCTCTAAATCGCTTTCTAGAAGGTTATACGCGCACTGATGCGTAAATATAACCAGTTTAATGCAACAAACACTCCGGGACAGTGACATAGGCTTAACATACCTTAAATAACCTTTACATAACTTAGAAATAAGTTTTGGAGGGTTTGGTGTGGCGAAATCAAGTTTATTCGCTTACTGGGACTAATTTCGACAAACTGCGAAAGTATGCCGATTTGTAGTGTAACGAACATTCTGGAACATGACCATAAGTTAAAAATACCCTAAATATCCTTTACATAGCTTAGAAATAGGATTTGAGGGGTTCGGTGTGCTAAAATAAACTTTTTGGTCATTCAGGGACTAAAAGCGTCAAAAGTGCATAAGTTTGCATTTTCACGCATATCTTACGTTCTGAATACATCCGGACATCCAAAACTTTATGTAATCATTAAAATATTTTATTTTAGTGATTGGCATGATAAAATTCCATTCGTCGCGTAATTTGGATCGTTTTTGCGTTCGTTACGACTTCCGTCGTAATTAACCGAACAACGCAACCGTACGGCCAATCGAACCGACATCAGAGATATTTTTGAGCATGTTTTGAGTTCCCTATACTTTAACTTCATTTTAGAGCCTTGAAATGAGGTTAACGGGGCTTAAACGTGTCAAAAATGAGCCGAAATGCAAGAGTCTGAAGTTCAGGGACCAAAATTGTCATTCTGCCATAGTTATCATAGGAAGGGACCAAAATGAAAAATCTAAATTCCAGCTTGTTCCAGCTGTTCCCCTCATTTTCACATGGTTTTAATGAAACTATGTGCTCCCATGGTTTCACAAAACCATTGGCACATGTGTACGGATGAGATCGAAGCTCGTTTTACGATGAACGATCCTAACGGTTCTAGTTTTCCTATAAATAGCTATCCCCTTTCACTTGCAAAACCCACATTGATCTGATTTTGGCTCTCTAAGTTGAAGTTTATGCTTCATACCTGAGAGTAAATCGGATCAAAGCTTGCGGGGACCTTTTGTAAGTATTCTTTCGATCTTTTATCGCTTTTCGAGTCTGAAAGTCAAACTGCGTTTGACTTTCTAACATTGACCAGTTTATGGTCAATGCGAAGTTCATTTGAACTTCATAACGCGAGCGTAATCACGATGGTTATAGTCCCTAGTGACTATACCTACTGATTACCACGTTATCTAGGTGTAGTGATGAGTCGTAGTTTCGGCCAAAATGCGCATTCTTGCGTGTTTTGTAACCAAACAACTTATATGTATCAAAAACGTTTGTTTTGATACCAAATCTATTTTCTAAATTCGTTAAACATGTTTTAACATGTTTAACTCGTCACTTTTTAGATTTGTGCTTGTGTAGAGTCGTAAGTCAAGCGGACTAAACACCCGCATAGACTTTCGAACACGACCCGTTTGGTCGATCTTCAGGATCCGACCAAACATGTTTAGTGACCATAGTTGCATAGGGAATAACCTTCCGAGGTTATACCTTATGGTCACTTAGGTTTAATTAGTTGTTTGATAGGTAGTTTATATGCCTTAGGTAAATGACCAAAATGCCCTTTTCGTGCATAATTGGTAATTAAGCATATGTAACACAAACTTTTGTCACTTAATTGATTATGCAACATATTTAATCATGTTTAGGCATATAATACTTGTCATAGGACTAGTTAGACGTCTCGAATGTGACACCTGTGTCACTTCAACCATCATACAAATACCAAACCAATGAAATATTGTGTTTCATACTTTGGATTCGTATAAATATGTGTATCGTTTGCACATATCAATTCTTGTTCGATTTCGAACTTCAAATCGCTTTCTGGAAGGTTATACGCAATCTAATGCGTAAATACAACCAGTTTAATGCAACAAACACTCTAGAATAGTGAAATAGGCTTAACATACCTTAAATAACCTTTACATAACTTAGAAATATGTTTTGGAAGGTTTGGTGTGGCGAAATCAAGTTTATTAACTCACAGGGACTATTTGCGTCAACTTGCAAAAGTCTGCCGTTTTGTAAGGCAACCTACAGTCCAGAACTTGATAATAAGCTAAACATACCATAAATAACCTAAACATAGCTTAGAAATAAGCTTTGACATGTTCGGTGTGCGAAAATATGCTTATTAGATCTTATAGGGACTAAAAGTGTCAAAAACGACGTAAGTTTGCATTTACGCGCATATCTTACGTTCTGACCACATCTGGACATCCAAAAATTTTGTACACACTAAAATATTTTTATTTTAGTGATCGGCATGCAAAAATTTCCATTCGTTGCGCAATTTGGATCGTCTTCGCGCACGTTACGATTTCCGTCGTAATTAGCCGAACAACGCAACCGTACAGCCAAACGAACCAACATCCGTCACATTTTTTAGCATGTTTCATGTTCCCTATACTTTAACTTCATTATGGAGCTTAAAAATGGGCTTGACGGGTGTTAGATGTGCCAATACGGGACGAAACAAGCTCAGGGGCCAAAACTGTCAATTTCTGAAAGTCACTGATCAGATGCAGGGTTCTTACGGACCGTAAGGGTCCCCTTGTGGACCGTAAAGCATGCCCAGTGACCAGAAAGTTGATTTCAGCTGTTGTTTGATAAGTCAGGGGCTGTTCTTGTAAGATCTTTGTGTGGTAGCCAAGTTATCACCTCTCCAAGGCTTTGAATCTGCTTACAACAAATGTATGGCTAGGATTTCTTGCCTCTTGGCCACACAAACACTTGGAGTGATCTTGTTCATCATGCTCTAGTATAAATAGCAAGGCCCTTCACTTGTTTCACTTGCTCATTCCTCTCTTCTCTCTTCTCTAATTTGATTTGGGAGCTTTCTTAAGTATTTGGAACTTCCTCTCTGGTTTTCTTATATTCTTTCTTCAAGCTTTGGACTCTTGTATGTATTCTTTCATTCTTATTCTTTATGTTAATGCAGAAAGTCAAACAGTTTGGCCAACAGTTTGACTTTCGGTTTTAACCATCAATTGGTCAAGTCAAAGTTCAATTGAACTTTGCAACGTGATTGTAATCATGATAGTTATAATCCTTAGCGATTATACCTACTGATTACCATGTTAACTAGGCATAGTGACGGGTCAAAGTTTCGGTCAAAATGCGTTTTAGCATGCATTTTGCAACGGAACTACTTTTAGGTATCAAAACACCTTGTTTTGATACCAAATCAGTTTTATAAGTTAAGTTAAACATGTTTTGGCATGTTTAACTCGTCACTATTAGTTTAGTGCTTGATTAGGATCGTTAGTTAAGCGGTCTAAACAACCGCTTAGACTTTCGAACCCGACCCGTTTGATCGATCATTAGGATCCGACCAAGCTTGATTAGTGATTATATTTGCATAGGGAATAACCTCTGAGGTTATACCCTATAATCACATAGGTTTGGTTAGTCATTTGTTAGTTAGCTTGTATGCCCGTAGGAAATGACCAAAACGCCCTTTTTAAAGCATAAATCCGTATCTTGAATATGTGAACATATTTTTGACATCTAATCTGATTTAGTAACATGTTTAGGTATAATTGGGCATGTAAGACTTAACATAGCACATAGTTAACCATCCGAACATAGTTTTGCGCAAACGACGCATTATAGTAGCTTATACTACCATAATGGGTCCAAATGGGTCCAAACGGGTCAAAAGCACTTAGGTAGACTTTCAAATCAGAATGTTAGCTCTATTAAATCATACCATATGAGTTCAATTACTCATTTGATTTATAGAACATCATTCTATCCTATCTCCCGGTTTAAGAGCCGTTTAATAAAATAGTTACCTATATTAGGTGCCGTTTGATTCCGTACTCCCTCTAGCTTTGCTTGGTTGTTGTTCAAGACTTCTAAGCACCCTCAAGTGAGTACATAGTCCCCTCTTTTACTGTTTTCAATGTTTTGGGGTGAAGTATGTGTACCTATTTGTTATGTTCATGGTTTCAAAGTATAATTAATTATACATATTAGTACTTATCTTTTGACAAACTGAATGATTATTTATGGTTTAAACACCGATTTTTCAAAGATTATAAAATTAATTGTTGAATTGTACTTATTTATGTTCACAAGACCGATTGGTAGTATGATATAGCGCTATAGGATTTGACACCCCATTCCTGTTGTCATGGAATGTCTGAAACCAATTTGTTTCTCCATCCAAATAGGGATTGCCTTTGTGGTATCCCTATAGTCTCAAAGGTGTATTTTGATGCACTAGGTCTGATTGAATTCTTAAATCACACTTTTATTGTATATTTTATTATACTCCCAAAACTATCGTTTGATATACTCTCATGTGTGATATTGTACAAAACAACATATATTTTGTTAACTACCAAAACATATTTTAAATATGTTATTTATTAAACCAAAACACAGTTTAATATGTTATTCATAAATCCAAAGTATACTTTTGATATACTATCGAAAACGATTATTTTGACAACCAAAGTATATTTAATATACTATATGTTTAACGATTTTGGAACCGAAATATATTTTGATATATTACCTAATCGACTTTCTTAAAACCAAAGTATATTTTTATATATACTACTAACATTTTATCCAAAACATTATTTTATAAACTCATTTTACTTGATTATTTATTTATGCATCATTCTTTTATATCATCAAATTTCTTATAAATTTTCGCATGATTTATAAAGAAAACATTTTTAGGTTCCTGACTACTTTTTATTAAACATTCTTTTAAACTTACAAGTCATGAACCATGCATAAATAAAACCTATGTATCTCACAGGCATTTTATGCTGACGTACCTATTTTTACACATGTTTCAGGTACTGCTTTGTGATGATTGTTGATACATGCTATACATAGGATGGACTAGTGCCTTAGCGACTTTAAAACTTGAAAGATAATAATTGTATTGATTTGAATTGTAATAAACAATGAGTTTAATAATTCAATAAAACAAAATTACTAAATCCATGGTTGTGAAACAATGATTCTGTTACAACACTCCCCGACGTTTCCGCCATGTTTTGTTGTTTTACGTGGTCGGGGTGTGACATCGAATGCGCTTTTGCACGAACGACACGTTAAAGTAGCTTAAGCTACCTTAATAGGTCACAATGGGTCGAAAGCACTTAGGTTAGGTTTCGATTTAGGATGTAGACTTTGTTAAACCATGTCATATGAGTTCCAATACTCATTTGATTTACAAAACCTCATCATATCCGATCTTCCGACTTAGGTCCGGTTTATTTATATAGTTATTAGGTTGCCGATTGACTCCGTGCTCCCTCTAGCTTTGCTTGTTGTTGTTCAAGACCTCTAAGCATTCTCAGGTGAGTACATAGTTCCCATATTTTATTGTTTTCAATTGTTTTGGGGTGATTCGTATGTGATAAATGTTTTCAAGGTTTTAACGATAGTTTTCAAAACGATTGTCGATATTATAACAATGGTTTCAAAAACGATTAAAATGCTTTATATTGAATTAATAACGATTTCGATATAGTAAACAAACTTGTTGGTTGTATTTACATAACGAATAATATCCATTAGTTTTGGCCGAACCGACCAGTATTAGGTTATGGTACCATAGGATCTGACAAATCCCGTTATCAGACTGCACCCATGGTTATGTGTGGGTTAGGTGGGTAACGACTGAATCTGTGATTGTTAATTTACCCTTTGGTGGTTTATTAATGCGAGAAGCGATAGGCGAGATAGTCGAGTCACGAAGGTTTGGATGTTATTAGCGAGACAATCAAAAGTAGTTTTCACGATTAAAGACGAGAATGATTTAAACGACTAAAGAGATTTTTAACGAATTAAATGATTTAGGTAAACGATTGGTTTTCAGTTAGTGTTTAGATAACGGGACGGGTGTAATGCGATGAAAGCATGGTGGAAACGCCGCTGGTACTTCCTATATATAAGTGTTTTCATCGTATTACATACCGTGGCGTTATTTAGTTCACTTGGGTAAACGATTTTGGAACGATGTCACACAAACGAGGTTTTCGAAATGATATAAACCATACGAGTTTTATTAACGAGATTTATTAACGAGTTTTATTAACGAGAATTATTAACGAGTTGTATTAACGAGATTTTATTAAATAAATGTTTTGGGTTAAGAATCATGGCTACGAGATTTTATAAATTATAACCAACTTGATTTGAGTTGGTTAATTATGTCGCAATACAATACTTTTCAAAAAAAGGTTTTTAATTAAGTATTGCAACATGTAAACTAGCCATGAATCCGACACTCTCAAAAACCTATGTACTCGCCAGCATTTCTTTGCTGACTTTGTTTTCACATATGTTTCAGGTGTTATTGAATGATGTTGATTGCTAGGATGCATGCTCACATAGGACTAGAGGAGGCCTTAGTGACTTAATAAAAATGATAGACTATGTTTCAATTGTTTATTTAGATTTCCAGACGATGCAAATATTCAATGTTTAATAAAACGAAACTTCAATTTCCGTGTGTTTTGAAACAATGATTCTGTTACAACACTCCCCGAAGATTCCACCGCGATTTGTTGTTTTACGCGGTCATGGTGTGACACCAAGCGATTACGACATCTACACAAGTCACATGTTTTTTTCTCGAAAGCCACAGAAAAGGTGTCTATATCTTGGCACAGACGAATGGGGCACATTCACTTGAGAAAAATGAACCATTTGGTGAAAACAATCTTGTGAATGGTGTGCCTATGAATTATTTTCATCTACAAGATGTCTGTGTTTCGTGCCAGTAAGGAAAGCAAACGAAGAAGTCTCACCCGATTAAGAAAGTCAACACTGTCAGCATGCCTCTAGAACGTCTTTAAATGGACCTCTTTGGACCTATGAAACACAAGACAAACTTTGGGGATGCTTATTGTCTGGTGGTTACTGATGACTACTCTAGATTTTCTTGGGTATCTTTTATGACACACAAGAGTGAAACTCCTGAAATCCTCAATAATATTCTTACTTTGCTAGAGAATTTGAACACGTTGAAAGTGAAGAGGATCCAAAGCAATAATGGGACTGAGTTCAAAAACCGCATAATGGATGAGTTCTGTACTTCAAAGGGTATTCTTCATGAGTACAGTTCTCGCTACACTCCACAACAAAACAGTGTCGCTAAGAGGAAGAACCGAACGATACAAGAAACTGCAAGAACGATGTTGGTAGAGTCGGAGCTTCCTGTTCAGTTCTGGGGGGAGGCTGTGGCTATTGCTTGCTACACTTTAAACAGAGTTCTCACAGTTAAAAGGCATGACAAGACTTATTTCGAACTGTTACACAAAAGGAAACCGGACATTTCTCACCTAGAACCTTTTGGCGGTCCATGCACTATGATTGAGCCGCACGGAAAGTTTGGCCTCAAAGCTATAGAGGGTTTCTTCCTTGGATATGCTACTCCGAATTTTCGTGTATGGAATTTAGCAACCAAAAATATTGAGTTATGGAGTGAAGTAAAGGTTCAAAGGTATACTAATTCTGTTAGAGCTCCGGGTGATCCTTGGATGTCCGATTATGATGGGCTATTCGACTCCTATAATCTGCCAACCTTTGATGAAGCATCTGCAGCTGCTCAAATGATACATGAAAGTGACAACGCGGCTGACTCGTCATTGGTGAGCCAATTATTGTTAACCCTCAAGCATCTACATCGGTTAACAATATTGCTCAAAATGAGGAATTTGAAGACGCTACTGATTACAATGAGTCATCGGAAGATGATGAGTTCCATGATGCGAATGAAGGCTCTTCAGCTCCGGTTGCTCCTGTTCATTGTGCTTCTGAAGCAACTCCACATGTGCAGAATATAGGCACTGTTGAAGGAAATGCATCCACATCTACGTCGATGCCTAGCGTGGAGTTGGTTGTTGATCTTAATCTTAACAATTTGGGTATTAATACTCGTGCTCCTGATGTTCCTGAAACGAGAATTCATGATACTCATCCATAGCAAAACATTAGTGGAGATGTCCAAAGTGGTGTGCAGACGCGTAATCAGCTGAGAAACAACCAGAATGCTGGGTTGTATTCAGCTATCAGAGAATCTGGTTTACAAAATGATTGTTCCTTCGCGTGTTATGTTTCACAAGAAGAACCAAAGTCTTGGAAAGAAGCTCTAAAGGATAATTCTTGGGTGGAAGCCATGCAGGATGAATTGCAACAGTTCCAAAAGCTGGGTGTATGGAAACTTGTTGAAAGACCTGAAAATTACAAGAAAATTGGCACCCGTTGGGTTTTCAAATGCAAAAAAGGATGATCGTGGAGTAGTCATTCGAAATAAAGTGAGATTGGTTGTTCAAGGGTTTAGTCAGATCGAAGGGATTGACTACAATGAAGTTTATGCACCAGTTGCATGTCTTGAGGCTATTCGGATCTTTTTAGCTTATACTTCATTTAAAGGACTCAAGGTCTACCAGATGGACGTGAAAACTGCTTTCTTGCATGGTGTGGTTGAAGAAGAGGTGTACGTCGAACACCCTCCGGGTTTTGAAGATCCTATTCACCCTGATCGGTTTGGTTGCTCAATAAAGCTCTTTATGGTTTACATCAAGCACCGAGAACTTGGTATGCAACCTTATCTAACTATCTGCTGTAGAATGCTTTTCAGAGAGGTCTTATTGATTGCACTCTCTTCATCAAAGAACAAGATGGAGATCTTCTGTTGGTACAGGTATACGTTGATGATATAATATCTGGTTTAACTAATGATGCTTTGTGCAGGCAATTCGAGCGTGTTATGCAGGAAAAATTCAAGATGAGCGCAATGGGGGAAATGAATGTCTTTTTTGGGCCTACAAGTTCAACAAATTGAGTCTGGGATATTCATCCATCAGACTAAATATGTTAGTGACATCTTGAGCCAGTTCCAGATGTCTGATGCAACGCCCATTGGTACCCCACTTCCGCAGAATCATGGGATTACTCCAGATCTGAAGGGTGAAAGTATTAACTGTAGGATCGATTTGACCGATCAAATGAGTCAATTTGAATGTGTTTACACTATTTAGATGGCGGAAACATCTAAACAGCTTAGAATCAGACAGAAAAGAGTAGAAAACAGAATAGATTCACTTTTAACACTTGTTCTCTGTTATATAATGACTTGAAAATCCGGCAGCACTTCGTTACAACTTCTCGGAATGCGTACCAACTGAGAACTACATAAACCTATTTATAGGCAACAAGATTTCGCTTCAACATGCCTCAAGCGAAATCTTATCATGTGATTTCGCTTGAAGCTTACAACATGACACCTGAAGCGAAACCTTTACAATACTAAATTAAACTTACATTCAGACCCCTACACTTTACATACTTGACACTTTTAGACCCTAGACTTATGACGTAGGCTTTAGACATCGTGTATCAACAAACTCCCCCTTGGATAAAACCGGAGTCTTCAGTCTAGGTCTTCACATGGACTTGAACTTTTCTTCTCTAGGCTTAGGTTTTCTCAACAACATCTTCCTAAGCTTTTCATTATCATCAGCTCTTTTCTTTTCTTCAGCAGCTTGCCTTTGAGCAAATGTCTCCCGAAGATATCTATCTTTATCTTCTCGAGCTTTACGTTCCTTTTCAGCTTTCTTTTTGACTTTCTCCTCCAAAGCCCACCATGATGACTTCCATTTTGTTCCAGAATTGATATTCTTCTGAAAACACACATTCACGACTCTCTGAAACTGCATCGCCTGATCTTTATCTTTTGGCGAATGATGAATCTTGTTGATGAACAGACATTCTATATCCTTTGCCGAGCAGTTAACAATCCACATTGGATCAAATATACGAATTTCTCTAAGTTCACCTCCTGCTCGATACATGATCACTGCTTCAGTAGACAGACAACTATATACCCAATGTATAAATCCTTTATAGAATTCTTGTTCCATTGGAGGTACTGGTATAATCTTCATTGTCTTTGGCTTCTTGATATTCAGAATACGTTCTTCAACACCAGTTTCAGGATTAACTCTTGGAATAATCTTTGGACGATGTGGCTTCCAGAATTTGAATTCTTTCAATGATTGAAATCTGATAAATCCCCACATTTTAATGTCATTCTTCCTCACAGAATATTCCAAAGCTTTCACCTTTGATAACTCCTCAACATCCCACCATGGGAGTGACATAAGATCATATAACTTTTCAAAATACTGAACACCACATTCTCTTCTGATTGCATAAGCATTCACGTGTGGTAGAAAACCCCAACTAATAATATCTCCCAAAGAAATACTTCGATCTCATTGATAAAACTTCAGAGGTCTTTTGAACTTTCTATCATGATCGGCCTTGAACCATTTCTTTTTCTCTTCTTTATCCAGATCTTTCTTTGTACCATCAGGATTAAAGTTTTTAATAACTTCAGCAACTTTTCTCCTCAACTCATCACGATTCTCTTCAGAGAAAAATTCCATCAGTGTGGGCAACTGAGAAGTATCTTCATGAACACTTTCATCATCTTCCCAGTCTTCAACTTCTACTCGATCATACAGATCAGCATCTTCAACATATCGATATTCATAATCATCATAATGATCAGCATCAAACTCATTCAGCTCTCTTTCTAAATCAGAATTCATTTCTTCTTCAAAATCAAACTTGAACTCTGGATGATCTCTTCGAGTCATTTCTTTTAAGGTTTCCAGCGAATAATTATGAAAATGCTCACCTTCTTCCCGATAAGTATCCAGTCTAAGAATCATCTTTTCAGCTTGATCAACATTTTGATCATTACCACGCTCCCCCTCACTTGTTGCACTATCATGTTCAACATTTGCATCATCTTGTAATAAATCATCAATTGCTTCTTCAGTTGTTCTCTCAGAAATTTTCAGACCAGAAGCACCTTGATCTTGATCATCATCTCCATCATCATCATCACTACTACTTGCAGAAATCACATCATCTCCTGCATCTTCTTCTTCATCTTCGTCATCATCTTCTTCATCATCCTCTTCATTCTCTCCAGTAAGAAGATCATCAATTTCAACATCAACATCAAAAATACCAGAAACTGATGTAAGAGGACGAACATTCAGAATGATATCTTCAGAAACATCAACTGGAATAATAGCTTTTTCTTCAATTTCAGGACCCTTTCCCTTATCCTTCATTTGCTTATCAATATCAGCCTGTTTCTTAGCTTTCTCTTCATCACAAACAATTTTATTGTACTTCAACTCTAGAGATGCACCCATCAACCTTTCCAACACTTTCTTCATCATTTTGCTTTCATGTTCATTTCGTGCTTTGATTTCCTCCAACTCTTGATTTTTCAACTCATAGTACTTGAGATGTTCATCCCTATTCTTCTTTTCTTCCAATAATTCTGCAATCTGAACTTTCATAATATCCATCTCTGCTTCATTAGATTCTATTTTCTTCAGCAAAGACTTGTTTTCAGCTTCAGTTGCCTTTACTCTCAATTCAAGAACTTTCTCACGATTTTCCATCTTTTTACACTCAGCTGCTAACTTCTTGTTTTCATCAGCTACAACATCAATTCTCTTTTCAACATGTATAATTTGTTCATCTGTTGCAAAAGCAATATTTCCAATATCATCAAGAGAAACATTTTCAGGAATACCAGCAAAACCTTTAAATCCAGAAGATCCAGGTGTTGTTTGAATGCTAGGTTGTGAAGATGGTGGTGTTTGGATATTTAATGGTGAAGTAGGAATAGGTTGTTCATGTGATGGTGAAAAATGTGGTAGTGAAATTTGATGTGGTGGTGAATGAGGTGGAATAGATTCAGATGGTGGTATAGATTGACTGGTTCCTTCAGTTGTTTTCTTCTTCAAGACAATTTTTGGAATCTTGATTGTTGGACTAACAACTCGACTCTTCTTCTGAACAACTTTCTTTTGAGCTCCTCTCTTCTTTTTACCACTATCAGGAGTTTGTGAATCAGATACATGTTCCGGTGAAGGTTCATAAGCAGCATCATCTTTCTCTTGTCTCTTTCTTTTTTTTAACAACTTTTCTTGTTCAGCCGCTTCTTTAATTCTTCTTTGACGTGCAACTTCATCAATAGCTTCATCTGAAGAACTAGAAGAACTTATCTCAACATCTTCAGTCACTACATTATCAGCAGCTTTACTTTGTTCAGGAACAGATTCAGAAATCCCTTTCAAAAACTCTGTAGATCTTGGAGAAAAACGAATATCTCCTTCAACATTTGTTTCAATTTCAGTTTCAGCTTCAATGTTGATTTCAGCTTCAGTTTCAACATTAGCTTCTGCTACAGCTTCAACTACTACTTCATCTTCAGGTTCATCAACCAATAGCGTTTTAGCAACCTTCTTACGACGCTTCTTTGGTTGTGAAGATGAACCTTCTTCAGCTTGCACTTTAGGAGTTGTTTTCTTACTCCTCTTCTTTTGTTCTTTTACAAACCACACACTTCTTGATGGTTTAAACTTTATCAACCTCTCCAACTCATCAGCATAACCAGTTTCAGTTCTTAAATCTTCATTCCTCCAGTGTTCATGATTAACTGGATCAGGATCTTGATAATCTGGATTGCTTATGAAACCAAAAAATGTAACTTCCTTCTCTGGTTCAGGATGATTTGTATGATATCTTGCTAATTGAGCAATAGAATCATTATTCATGTGAGCCAGAACCAGCAAGTCATTCTCCATATCTCGAACAATTCCTGGATAAGCATGATCAATCATCATTTGAATGAATCTTGGATATATCCAGCTTCTCCTTTTTGATGTCACCTCTTCCACAAGGTAATGAAATACAATATGAGAAAAATTGTACTTCTTGTTTAAAACAAGAGCAACTACCATGTTCATGTGATAATCACGCATAGCATCGTAACTACCCTTTTGATGACTTAGAGCAATCAACACTGAATGAATAAAGAATTTGAACGGCTTTGTAAATTTTGATTTCAAAACATTAGCAGCTTTCACATCTCCAATGTATCCCATTCTAAGCAAACATCCTTTCACCATCCTTTCAGGAAATGCTGTTGGTGAATTTTCAGTATCAGGAAAATCTAGAATCTCACGAACATATGCCTCCGTTATCAGAATTTGTTTCTTTTCATCAGCAACCTTAACAAGCGAAGTAATTACTTTGTTTTTCTCATCATACACAGCATGCTTCCAAAAACGTTTGATGTGTGACTCATACACCATTCTTCTATCTGTTAACGCTTTTTGTATTGGCAATCTTCTCATGAATTCCAGAATGCTAGAGAACTCAGACAATTTTGAACTCCTCGTCACATCAAGATCACAACAAGAATTGTGAAGAGCTTTGAACAGAATACTCGAAGGCTGCACATCAAATACCACAAAATTCAAACAAATTAGACAATTTTTTATAAAATTTCAAATTTACTCATCATTTTAAGCGATATCCATGATTTCGCTTAAAACTCATCTGAGCAAATAAGATCTGTTCAAGCGAAATATTATATAACCATTCCCCTGAAGCGACACTAACATGTCCCTTGAAGCGACACTGTCCAAACACATCAAAAAATTTTTGCAAACATATGATCAGATTGATCACACAGTCCTATTCTACTTTCAATTCCGAGCAACATGATGTAAATTTCATTCATTTTAACCCATCCATCTGTTCTAGATCTATGATTGAAATTCTGTTCAACCGTCAATCTCATAAAGACTCAGATCTGAAACAATCAAACCACACACAACAATCTACACATGATTCTAACTACACACATATGTTTTGATTTGATTTTTATCAAGTTAAATCCCTAAATCTATGTGTTCTAACCCTAACTGACGCCGACACATCAAAAATCAACGAAAAACGGTACAAATCTCAGAAAATACTCACATTCACCATGATTATAGTTGAGTTTGCCAACTAAAATCACAAGATCTTGGTGAAATTTTGACAGAGTAACGGTAGAAAACGAGGTTTAGATGAATTCGCTTGAAGTCGCTCTGACAGACCTTGAAGCGAAATGTTTGAAAAAATAATGACTGAAGCGAAGCTTGTTATCCTTTTATACCCCTGAAGATTTCGCTTGAGACTTACTTAAAATTTCTTGAAGCGAAATCGTTAACATGAAGGTGTCGCTTGAAACAGATTTAAGTGCAATTTTGTTTCTTGAAGCGAAATCCTTAAAAACTTGTTTTACTTTTTGATTTTTTCATCTTTTAATGTCACACCTAGTCAACCAAGTCCAAATTAATGACCCTGGTCAACTGACTAGTCTGCCAAGTCCAAATTAATGACCCTGGCTAACTAAACTATGAAGATACCGGATTTCTTGAAAAATAAGTTCAAATTAATGAACTTTTGAATCATTTTGATCTTTCAATCTCATTTTAATCAACAAACACTTGTACCAAACATTGTACTACATCACAAGCTTACACAATCCTCATCAATTTCAGACATGATCTGCACAAGACTTTGAACTTTCGATTCCCAATGTCAGTTGTCAAAAAAATAAAATGAGAAATTAAAATCTTTTTGGATTTTAAACTGAATAAGCTGAAACTATGTACACACAATCTTTTTGTGAGTGTGTTAAGGGATCATATCAGCTGCCAACAAGATACAAGCACCGTTAAGCTATTAATTCATTTTAAGCATTAAACAATTCACGTAGATTGCCGATATACCGATCCTCTTAAATTCTCACAAAACTTTCAATCTGCTCGGGATACAGAATTAGTTTTTTAGGACTTAAACATCTACATGTGTCCCACCTCAGTATATACTCCCGTATCCAGACCCCAGTATTCAGTCTTACAGGTGAGTATACCTAGATGATATCTGTAAGGGGTTAATTGCGAGGGCCGTGAGAGCTCAGGTCGATCTTTCGATACGCAGAGAGATGACGGCTTCGACTTTTGGTGGGTCCCCTTTGGGGATCTTCTTTACAACAGCACATGATTAACAATTTTGCAATGTGTTATCATTTTTTATGCTGAGGGGAGGCTTATATTTCAAAGCAGCGTAAAGTATTCTCCGGGGACTAGGCCATTGCTTCCGCAAAATCAGAAGTCCCGGGATAATACCCCAGATATCACTAAGCATAAATACCTAGTATCTCAGAATATGGGACCCTTCAAACAGGATTTCAGGGATTACCTATATATCCTGGAGGTGTTCCCCACGTAGATGCAAGTAAATTTTATGTTTATATCCCAAACTAATCTACGAATTTTGTGAAAACCTATCGGCACATCTTTAGTGAGACTGCTTAATTGCATTTTATACATTCCAATTCTTTAGCGTACTGCACCTGTCTAGCTGATGTACTATCATTTCCCTTTTATACACAAACTCATTTTTACTTTTTCAAATGTTTTTGGTTTTTATAGATTTTATCATGTTTTTGTATTTTTCTGCAAACTTTCTCCCCCTAAAAAGAAAAACATATTTTTGTGTTTTTGTTTTTATCGAAAAGCAGAAAATAAACTGTACAAACAAAATTGACAACACGACAAAGGTTCACGTCAGATCGCCGTCCAATTCGGCATCACATTCAACAACCCTCCCAGATTGCAGATTTTTCATTCCATTCAATTTTAAAAGATAATAAAACCTCTTTTTGTCAAATGGTTTAGTATAGAAATCCGCTTTCTGTTCATCGGTGTGCACATATTCAATCCGAATTAATTTTTTCTCATGACAATCACGAATAAAATGGTGACGGATCTCAATGTGTTTTGTTTTTGAATGGTGAACCGGATTTTTAGTAATATTAATGGCTGCTTCATTGTCCACGAAAATTGGAGTATCTAAGAATTGCAAACCAAAGTCACGCATTTGCTGTTGGATCCAAAGGATCTGCGAACAACAGCTGGAAGCTGAAACGTATTCAGCTTCATAAGTAGAAAGCGCAACAGTGGTTTGTTTCTTACACTGCCAAGTAACGAGTCGAGTTCCTAAGAACTGACACCCAGCAGTGGTGGACTTTGCGTTCTGCTTGCAGCTTCCAAAATCTGAATCAGCGAAACCAGATAAAGTAAAGTCACCCAATCTAGGATACCACAAACCGATGTTTGGGCAGCCTTTCAAATACCGTAGTATACGTTTCACGTTTGTCAGGTGTGACTGCTTCGGATTCGACTGATATCTGGCACATAAGCATGTCGGATACATGATGTCCGGACGGGAAGCTGTAAGATACATCAAGGAACCAATGATTGATCGGTACAATGTTTCATCCATCTTCACTCCATTCTCATCTGGACAAATCCCATGATTCTGTGCAAGGGGAGTGGACGCTGGACTGCAATCGGCCATATCAAACTTGTCTAGCACATCCTTCACATACTTTGACTGATGAATGAAGATTCCGTCGGGCATTTGTTCTACCTGCAACCCGAGAAAAAACTTCATTTCGCCCATTGAGCTCATTTCAAACTTTTTCTTCATCACTAGCTCAAACTCTTTGCACATATCGTCGTTGGTGGATCCAAAAATGATATCGTCCACGTAAATCTGCACAATCAACAAATGGTTTTCTTTTTTTTAATAAACAAAGTGCTATCTACTGTACCTCTTGTGAACCCGTTGTCCAACAAGTATGTCGAGAGCGTTTCATACCAGGCTCTCGGGGCCTGGTGAAGTCCGTATAACGCCTTGTCCAGTAGAAACACCTTGTTTTTGTGCTGTGGGTCTGTGAAACCTGGCGGTTGCCCCACATACACTTCCTCTTTGATAGTTCCATAGAGAAAAGCAGATTTCACATCAAGTTGATATACTTTAAAGTTCTTCCATGATGCAAAGGCCAGAAAAATCCGAATTGCCTCTAGCCTTGCAACTGGTGCGTAGACTTCATCGTAATCAATTCCTTCTTGTTGACTGAATCCTTGAACGACCAGTCTTGCTTTGTTTCTCACCACGACTCCTCTATCATCTCGTTTACATTTGAAAACCCACTTTGTCTTGATTAACTTCTGATTTGGTGGAAGATCAACAAGCTCCCAGACACCCAGCTTTTGAAACTGTTGTAGCTCCTCCTGCATTGCATTAACCCAGCTCTCCTCGGTCAATGCTTCTTTGTATGTCTTGGGCTCTATCTGTGAGATAAAACATTTTAAAGAAACCTCTTTCTGCATGTCAGCAATAGATGTATAAAAACAAGTAAGAGCTTGATCTATTTGGTGTCGAGTTTTAACACCACTTTGCAAGTCGCCGATAATTTGTTCTGAAGGATGGTAAGACAGGGTCCGTGGCATCACAGAATCAGGTACTACAACTTCCGATTCCAGATTTGAAATGTCAAGATCAACGATTTGGTCAACAACCTCTTCTGTTGTCTCATTTGGTTCCTCATCAAAGGTAGGAGCGAGTTCCTCCTCTGAGTCGTCAGAAACATCAAATGATGGAGCTGATTCCTCTGGTTCCTCTGGTGGTATATGAACGGTTCCACTTGGTCCGGCTTCATCATCATGAGTATCCACGGTGGACGTAGGAACATCTAGCGGTATAGATTCCGGCTCTGGCAAATGACTTTGTTGATACAAGTACATGAGAGCAAGTTCCTCCTCACTTGGCTCGGACAGCAGATGAAACGATTCCCAGAGTTTATCGTAGTCAAATAGGAATCTTTGTCCGGGAAGTTGTGGTGACGGAGTATGCTTCTGACAATCCACATGAAGGACCTGAATCACCTTGCTCAGACATGGTACGAACACCCTTTTTAGTGGGCTGGCGTATCCTACAAAGAAACCTTCATTTGATTTTTCCCCAAACTTTCCGTCTTCATCAATGAACGTACACGGTGATCCGAAAGGTTCCAAGAACTCAAGATTCGGCTTGTAACGATGCAGCAACTCAAAACATGTCTTTCCATACTTCTTGACAGTAAGAACTCTGTTCAATGTATAGCACGCTGTAGATACGGCTTCACTCCAAAAGAAAATAGGTAACTTGGAATCTGCTAACATTGTACGCGCTGTCTCGATTAGGGTTCTATTCTTTCTTTCAGCTACGCCGTTTTGCTGTGGAGTATACGGCGCACTGAATTCATGAAGAATTCCCTTTTCATTACAGAACTCGTACATTCTGTTGTTTTTAAATTCAGTTCCATTGTCGCTTCTAATTCTCCGGATAGGCAGTTTGTATACAGTTTCCATCTTCTTGAAAAGTATCATCAAAGACTCAAATGTTTGATCTTTCCGTTCTAAGCACACAACCCAAGAAAATCTTGAAAAATCATCTGTAACCACCAAGCAGTACAAATCCCGGCTGATGCTCCTAACATTGACAGGCCCGAAGAGATCCATGTGCAATCTCTCAAGAGGTAACCTGATCGAATTCATGACCTTCAAAGGATGTGACTTTCGAACCTGCTTACCTTTCTTACATGCAATACAATCATCATTTAAATGAAAAATTTTCAAGTTTACCCCCTCAACTAAATCATTATGAACCAAAAAATTCATTTTGCGAACATGAATGTGGCCCATCTTACGATGCCACATGATTGAATCTTTTTCTGTTGCTTTGTTTTTAGACACAAAACACTGTTTCTGATGAGACGTTGGTGTTGCTGTGCTCATATCAAGATAATAAAGATCATACTCCCGTGGAGCACGCAACAACACCATCTCATCAGGGATTTTAAACCCTGGTTTCAAAACCACACATTCAGTTTTTGTAAAATGTACGCTGAAATCTTTATCACAAATCTGTGAAATACTGAGTAGATTGTTTGTCAACTCCACTATGTAGTTTACTTTGTCAAAAGATATCACACCATTTGTCAAAATTCCTTGACCAACAATTCTTCCACCTTGACTCCCAGCAAATCCTACATGACCTCCATTGATGGATTTTACATCATAGAGCAAAGCAAGTGTCCCAGTCATGTGCCTTGACGCACCACTATCCATGATCCATTTTGATAGAATTGACTTGGGCAGCCCCTGCACATATCATATCAAATTCATTCAAACAATGAACTCCATGACTTTTTAACTGATGACACACTCCCAAACACTACATCACACTTTTCATCAATCTTAGGAAAGTCAAATGTGACGTTCGAAACAACAGGTTCCACTTTTGATTTTAACATATTTTCTTTGATTGGAGGAAACTCTGCAAGAAACTTATCAAGCTCAGATTCAAATTTGTGATTACCATTAACACCCGCCTTTGATTCATAAAATTCCTTTACCCCTTTAACTTTTCTGTCAACCATTTTTCCAAAAATATTTTGAATAGTAGGATTAAAAGCTTTTGAATCAAACTTTAACTCGTTCTCCATTTTCTTCACCTCAACTGATTTTGATTTGGTTTCAACAACTTTTGTTTCATTTTTCAAAATGTTTTCCATCTTTTTCTCCTCAACCGATGGTTTTGATTTTACAACCCAAAATTGATTTTCAAAAGTTTTCATTTTTGGATAAATCTTTGAAGTCATTTGAGACTTTGAAGATTCGCCAATCTCAAATGTTGATTTCAGCTTATCTTCAGGCTTCAATGATTCACCCCTTTTCAAGATTCGAATTGGTAAAACCATCGGCTTTTTGCCCTTTGTGTTAACTGGTGACTTAGGTTGAAATTTTTTAACAAATGGTTTAATGACAGGTTTTTCAAAAACTTTCTTGCATTGTCTTGCCATGTGTCCAATTTCATTGCAGCGATAGCAAACTCTTTTGTCATATTCGACAAAAGTTGATTTGAACGACTCTTCTTTCAGTTTCTTTGCTGCATTGAAATCGTCAACTGCTTTTTGACTAAAAATGTATTCCTTTTCTTCATCAACACTTGGACCAACAATAAAAACATCATTCATTTTATCTTTTAGCTTGACAACCTTCTTAGCCAACTTTTTCTCAAAACCAATTCCTTTGTTTTTAAAGTTGTTACCATTTTTCTTGTTACCATTACCTTCCCATTCCTTTTTCCCAAAGTTGTTAACACGTGTTGTAACAAATGATTTTTTAGATTTTGAAAAGAATTCTTTGTTATTAACCTCATCAATGTTCATTTCAACCAACCTAAAAACTTTCTCAACATTCTCAATTTTCACATTCTGAAGAGGATACTCGAAATCGGAATAAAGTTTGTATGTTCCAATCATAGTATATACTACCATAATCGAATCATCATTCGCACTCTTGTCCGATTTCGGTATAAACCGTTCCAAGAAATTATTCTCATCTTCAGAATCTGTAACACCTTTCTCAGATTGTGACTTCTCAGAGTTATCAATCTCTTCATCTAACACCTGATCGACAACAGTTTTGATAATCTGTGATTCGTTGTCGGTGTCGGATGCAGAGAATGTAACATCGATGCTTTCAGGCAAATCATCCTCAATTGATCTCAATTTGAGATTCAAAGCAGCTTCCACCCCATCTGGATATTTCTGTGTGTAATGATTCCACATTGGGGGTGGAACACTCTTAAAAACTGGTGTTTCATCAGGTTGTTTTGGAACAATCTGTTCAATCACATATGAAGATGCTATATAACTCATCAACTTCTTATCAATTCTTTCATTTTCAATTTTTGTTAACTCCAATTCCTTTTTTAATGAAGCAATGGTGTCCAAATGAAAATTGACTTCCACTTGTTTATCAAAAAGTGTAGCTTTTGCTAATTTTGTGGCTTTATCATTTTCGACACTTTCCACTTTAATCATTTTAACTGTTCTAGATAGAGTATCATATGCTTCTTTGACTTGTCCTAGATCAAATTTTAGCATGTCTACATGATGTTTCATTTCCTGATACTTAGTGTCTTTTTCAAGACACTCCATGCACGGTTGTAAACACTTCTGGCATGGTGTTTCGGGAATTGAAACAACTTTCTCAACAACCTGTTCATGACAAACATTTTTCACATCTTGTTTACCGACATTTTCAGACTCTGACTCAGACAGTTTGACTGATTCGTTTCCCTGAACTCCAGATTCCTCTCGTTTGACAGACTCACTACTGACAGACTTAGACTCCTCAGATTCTGAGTCTACCTCTCTCAGTTTTGCCATGAGAGCCTTGTCAGCAATTTCTTTCAAAGTGTCTACAGTCATTTCCTTTGTCACATCGATCATTTCTTCAACAAATTCTTTATTCTCATCATATCTTGGACACAATCCGGTCCTTGGTTCTTCAAAGAAACCTGCAAAAGATTCAAAAATTTTAGGAGGCATGATAGATCTCAAAGAACTAGTTAATACTTCCTGCTCAGATTGAGATTGATGAACTTCAGCAGCTATTTCTTCAAAATTATCTGCTTTTTCAACAAAAACCTCTTCAACAACTACAGAAACATCTTCATTAACTGTTTCCGGTTCAGACACTATCTCAGAAATTTCCACAACTTCAGCCATCATTGCCTGTCCATCACTACCGGGAATATATTTATCCCAGTTGAACCCTGCAGCTACCTTCTCATCATCTTGATTCACAATCATCGCCTTTTCTGGTTTATTCTCAATTTGTGGTCTTTGAACAGTAGGCTGTTGATTTGGTCGATGACAGATTGCTTGCTTGTAATAGTCGTTGGTGAACGGGTTTTGATTATTGTTTACTTCACGATTCGGACATTCTCTCTTAAAATGACCACGTTCTTTACACTTGAAGCACGTAACTTTCGATTTGTCGAACCCTAACTTCTGATCAGGACCTGAGAGACTGTTTCTGCCTGTGATCTCCATAAACCGTTGTGCTCTTCTAACCAAACTTGCCATGCCCCATTTTATATCAATCAGTTCAAGTTCCTCCGGGTCAATCTGATCGTAATCCTCTTTGGTCATATCAGGATTACCAATCCTACCTGCCACTAATCCTTCATAAGCCTCTAAAACGGAAGCAAGTACCGCAATGTGTTGTCTCGCAGCAGTTTCAGTAATTTCATTTCCATTCTTAATATTCACCGCGATGTTGCACTGCACCCCAGAAACATAAGCCTGATTACTTGAACTTGTAGAGCTTTGAGGTGAAAACTGTTCTTGAGCTTTAAAGTTTGGATCACAATTCGCGAATGGTGAAAAATTTCCAGATTGAAGAGTGTTTGAAGAAACACTTGAGGTGTTATCAGCAATGAACCCTGTTTGTATTTTTGGACTTTGATTTGTTGGAGCTGTAGGGTTGTTTTTGTAATACAATGATACATCTTGTTGAACATTAGCTGATTTCATCTTTTTGATCTTCAGCAACTCTAACTCATGAGCTTCAATCTTTTCTATGAATAGGCTAAGATTGTAATTTGCAAAGTCTGAATTGTTCTTTAGCATCATCAGGTATGTACCCCACTCGTCATAAGGTAACGCATCAGCTAGTTTGTCAATCCATTCTTCATCTGTTTTTTCAATCTTTAATCTATTCATCTCAAGTACCAAATGACAATATCTTTCAGTTAGTTGCCTTGTAGTTTCACCCTTCATACTGGTAAAAATGTCAAACTCTTTCTTGAACAATGCCTTCTTATTCTTGATCATGGAATCACTTCCTTCAAACTTTGATTTCAATGCAAACCACATAGATTGAGCATTATCTTCATATTGCAACAATACTAGAATGTCTTCTTTGATGGCTTGCTGGAGAATACTAATCATCTTTTTCTCGGCTTTGAAATCATTCTGTTCTGATTCTGTCAGGCTCTGAATATTCTTCTTGTTATGTAAACCATCAACTGGTGGAACATACTTTTTCTCTATTTTCATCCAACATTCAAAATGATTAGCCTGAACCCAGTTCTTAAATCTGCCTGACCATCCTGCATATTCATCTATGTTCATCAGTTTGGGAGGCTTTTGCATTGTTCCCAATTCGTTCTCCATGTTGACGTTTTGTATAACACTACCCGAGGTTTGTCCTGCTACCATACCACTGCCCGAGAAGAAGTTATAAAACTCTTGGTTTTCCATTTTTAGAAATTTACCGAGTAATTTTAAAAATTTTCACACACACACTTTTCACAAAATCAGACTATCGAACAAGTTCACGAACACTATGGACTTTCAGAAATCTCAAGCGAAATCACTTAAACTTCAAGCGAAAACACAGAAGATTTCAAGCGAAACTCACAAATCAAACACAGTATGATTTCGCTTCAATCAATAAGATCTCAAGCGAAATCTATGGTTTCGCTTCAAACTTTCTTTTCAGCCAAACACAGACTCCTCAAGCGAAATATACGATTTCGCTTCAAACAATCAGAATATTTCAAGCGAAATCAACAATTTCGCTTCAAAACACCAACAATCAATCTGCTCGCTCAAGCGAAATCTGGTTTTCAAGTCATTTTTGTCAATTTTAGTCCGAGTTTTAATCTGAATTTCTCAAGGCTTTGTTAAAACACACTTTTACACACACTGTGAAAGTCTTAGTCCATTTTGTCCGTGTTTTCGTCCAGAAATCAATTTTTGTGAGTAAAAACCAACTGATTCAAGTGAACACACTCATAACTGGCTCTGATACCAATTGTAGGATCGATTTGACCGATCAAATGAGTCAATTTGAATGTGTTTACACTATTTAGATGGCGGAAACATCTAAACAGCTTAGAATCAGACAGAAAAGAGTAGAAAACAGAATAGATTCACTTTTAACACTTGTTCTCTGTTATATAATGACTTGAAAATCCGGCAGCACTTCGTTACAACTTCTCGGAATGCGTACCAACTGAGAACTACACAAACCTATTTATAGGCAACAAGATTTCGCTTCAACATGCCTCAAGCGAAATCTTATCATGTGATTTCGCTTGAAGCTTACAACATGACACCTGAAGCGAAACCTTTACAATACTAAATTAAATTTACATTCAGACCCCTACACTTTACATACTTGACACTTTTAGACCCTAGACTTATGACGTAGGCTTTAGACATCGTGTATCAACATTAACTCTTCATATTATCGCGCAATGATCATATCTCTAATGCTCACAGCCTCGAGGACCGACATCATGTATCCCACGTGCCTGCTCGCAAGATATCAAGCCAACCCGAAGGCCTCACATCTGGGAGCTGTTAAAAGGATTTTCCGCTATTTGAAGGGTTGCCCAGACACCGGTCTCTGGTACCCTATGGATGATAGCTTCGACTTGATCGCGTTCAGTGATTCTGATTTTGGTGGCTGCAAAATCGACGGCAAATCAACAACGGCTGGATGTCAGTTTTTAGGAAATCGCCTGGTCACATGGCAATGCAAGAAGCAGATCTGTGTCGCTACATCAACTTGTGAAGCTGAATACATTGCTGCCTCAAGTTGTTGCTCCCTTGTTCTGTGGATCCAACAACAAATGCGCGACTATGGTTTTGAATTCCTATCTACTCCTATTTTTGTTGATAACAATGCTGCCTTACAGATCACTAGAAATCCTGTGCAGCATTCCAAGACCAAACACATTGAAATTAAATATCACTTCATACGTGATTGTTTTGATAAAAGACTCATCGATGTTGTTAAAGTCCACACTGATCACCAACGTGCCGACCTGTTCACTAAAGCTTTTGATAAATCACGTTTTGATTATCTTCTTTTGGTCAATGGCATTAAGGTGATACCAGAGTAAAACTTCTTTGGCTAATCGTTTTTGTAAATATTTTCTTTAAAAACTCTAAAAATCCAAAAAGATTTTCATTTTCGTAACCTTTTCGCATTTTAGGGGGAGAAATTTCAAGAAAATACAAAAACATTTGAAAAAGTCAAAAATCCAAAAAATATGTCTTTACTTATAGTCTTTAAGTTTGAAAAATCAAAAAAATTCAAAAAAAAATTAGAAAATCAAAAATGAGTTTCTTGGATTAAAAGAAAGTGATGAGATTCACTAGTGTGGTCGGTCAACATGTTCAAAAATGTAAAAAGAAAATTGAGAAATGATAAGTATCTCTACTAATGATGTATCGGTAGGCTCAAAATCAGATTAAAATGTGCAGGATGATATAAACCTAACAGACTTCAAATCAGGTGGGAACCATTCATTGGCATATGGTCTTAGTACCGAAATTTTGTTTGATTGATTGCCGAGGATCTGAGATATACGGTCTTTATGCTGTCTTATCATCTAGGTATCATGGTTGTATCTTTTACCAAAAAATAACGGAGACGAAGTCTAGATCTTCCATGATACTATACATACGTATACATATTGCATTCGACCTCAATAAGTGATCAACAATCACATGTCCAAACAAATAAGTGATAAAATATCACATTTATCCGGGAGTCAAGTTCGTCTCTTTGTCTGTACGATGGTACTAACCTGTTCACGGACTTGCTCCTACGCCCTTCATGCATCTGAAAATCAAGTTCCTCATCAATAAGTGATTCTATCACATAGGGCTTGTTTTCAATAAAAAATAAGTGAGTATCTCACATCTTTTTATACGGTCAAACAAATGATAAGTGGTATACTCACCGGTAAGATGAACTCTCGTACATACCTTGATACGGGAATGTGTCATGAGTGGATGAACACCAACTTGTAAGTATAATTCTTACTGTAAATCGTATCTCCTAGTTATGATTACATCTGATTAGTTTGAGCTTATGTGGATAACAATATCGATAATTGTGGTAGTATACTTATCTAGAACTTTAAACCGAAACAAAAATCATGTTGACAAAGACCGTAAGCTGGTATGATTCTTTTACCTTGAAACTCGCAAAAAGTTTGACGTTGTACAGTCCTTTACTGCCTTTTATTTGATTGTCGTTATTTTACCGCTTTCAATTTATGTTTTAGCATCATTTGTAAAGTTCTTTTTGATTAGCCGAAGTTGAAACTCGAATGTTTTCCACCTGAAAGCCCAAACCAACTTGTTTTTGACTTCACTACTTCATAAAGATCATTTTGCATTTTGTAAACTTAAACACAAAGGAAAATCTATTCAAATCAGTAAAATTTGTGCAAAATTCAATGACTTGGTGATTTTATGTGAAAAAGGTTCATGAAAAACCTAAAGGTCCACGAAAAACCAATCCCAGTCAACGAAGAACCTGTCTTGGTCAAAGAAAAACTTTTCACGATGAAGAACCCATTCTTCGTCGAGGCCTTGACGAAGAACCTTGGTTCTTCATGGACTTTCATTATGGGCTTACTGTACAAGCCCATCAACATTCTTTGTCGACCCAACATGTTTTTCATTGGGGTCGGTACTTCGTCGAAGGTCAGATCTATAAAAGGGGTCCCAGTACAGTACATTATTGGTTTCACTTTTTCAAACCTACTCTCCTGTTCATCTTCTTCCACAAGCAAATCCCCATACTCTCTTCACCGACTCAAAACCCCTTTGTTTTTCTCTAAGATTTTCATCAAATCAAGGTATACAAAGGTACCATTTACATGTTTCGAATCTTTAGGACTTCTCTGTTTTGGTCGAAAATGTTTGGAAAACCTTTGGAGACTCTTAATGTTTGATTCTTTCATAAAAAACTCTGTTTGTTTTCTTTGTTTTTCATCAAAAACTAATAAACATAAGATTTGGATGTAGACTTGTACTTTGTTTTGGGTTTTTGTTTTTGTTTATTAAAACAGGGGATGGGATCTTGTTGTGTTTGATAAGATTTGGGTATGGTTTTCTTATTCTAACCGATGTCATTTGAATTTCTGGGTTTGTTTCGTTATGATTGTGCTTAACAAAGAGACCATTGTTTTGCTATTTCTGAATCAATTGTTGATTCATCGCAGATCGGCGAAAAACCCATGTATCGAAAAACCCCCAAATTTGACTTGGACGAAAAACCCTAATTGTCGAAAAACCCCTTTTACGAGGAATAACCTTTTTTATCAAAACTTTATGGCGAACAACCCTGTCTGACGAAGAAGCATTCTTCGTCAAAATCCTATCGACGAAAGACCCATGGTCAAAGGACATATGACTTCTGTTGACTGTGGTTGACCAATGTTTTTTTGCCATAAAGGAGGTTCTTCGTCACTGTGACAGTTCTTCGTCGTCCAACACCTAGAAAAATTTTCATGTTTTCATAATATTGCACTTTCACAGTATGTATGTATATACATGTCCTTTGTTCACATTATACTTAAACATGTATAGACATATTTCTGGAGCGACGTAGTCTCTCGTACGATAGCAAACAAGTTTTGGATGTATCCTTGATTCTTGCAAATGATAATGAACGTCGAACATCCGAATCTTCCGAAAGCCGACAATGATCTTCTGACGATAGATGCTATGATAGAGCATTCACTAAAGATTTTCAGGGGTGTTGCAGCAAATAGATACAAAGAAAGCAAACCGCCAAGGAAGTTGATAGGTGCGCTTGATAAGACAGACTACGTCGCTCCAGAAAACAATAAATGGCGTCACAATGACAGCCAATCGGACGACGAGGAGCCGAAGTTGAAAAAGATGTTGGAAGATAAGTTTGGTCACGAGAAGATTAATATCTTCGGTGATTCTACTTAAAGCGACAGTGATGATGAAGGTGGTGATGGTGCATCTGCTGCTGGTGCATCTGCTACTGGTACAACTGGTGCTAGTTCAGCTGGAGGTGATGGAGAGGATACGGAATCTGATGATAATCAACCTGAGCCAGGATATGAGTTCTATCTCGACGAACGTGGTGTGAGAAAAGTAAGGAAGATTAGACAGGAGGATGATGCTGATTACGTTCCTTCGGATACTGAAACTGAACGTTTAAAGAGGAAAAAAACTGATGCTCGTAGAAAGAAAAAGGCAAGGAAGTACATCGGTGCTTCATTTGAGCACCAAACCGTTCCAGAGCAAGGGCCTATTCAAGAAGCAGACATGAATCTGAACTTTGGACTCACTGCCGATGAAGCTGCTGCTATTTTATCATTTCCTCCAAGATCATCCGAACCAACTCCTGTAGTTACTTCAGCTGCTGAAACTCCAACAGTGACACCACAAGAACCTACACGCTCAATAGCATCCACTATTCGAGCAACTACTTCTCAGCCGACCTCAGAATGCAGAAAAAGGAGATTTTCTGAAATGCAGCAAGATGAAAAGGTAGATTTCTTGTTTACTCAATTGCAAGCTGCTGCAGGTCAGATTGATAGGCAATCGGCGGTGATCAATGTTACAAGAAGCGACATGATCAAGCAACGGTTGGGGATAAATACATTGAATTCCACTGTTGAGCATCAACAAGCTGAGATCACACGCCAACAAGCAGAGATTGAACAACTGAAGGCTTAGAATGCACGCTTGAAGGCTGCTGATGAAGAAAGCGAACGCCAATTGTAGCAAATGCGAGTTGCAGATGACGCTCGTGGTATTGATATGGACCGTTCGAAAGATAGAAGCATCGAGGTTCAAAGGTTGGCCGAAACTCTTAAAGCAAAGCATGATGACATGAAAGATTGGTACAACTCTCGCAATACCAAGATAACAGATGGGGTCAAGAAAATTACTGATGGTTTCGAGTTCGTCAGAAAGCGGGTTAACATTATGTGGGCTGACCGATGCAAACAACAGGAAGCCTTGAAGAAACAGGATCATGATTCTGAGGATCTGGGTAACCCAGACCCTTCTACAACATTTGAGCAACCGCCAGCCACTGCAGCTACTCAAATTGTTGTTTTCAAGCCTACACAGATTGGATCTACATAAGGAACCTCTAGTGGAACTGTAGAAGAATTACAACAACTAGAGAGCAGTTCTTACGTTGAAAGCTCCATGGCTGGTACATCTTCTGTTCCTAGCTCTGCTGATCTTGCTTTACAGGATGTCCATCCTATAACTGGAGAAGTTCTTGAAGACGGAGAGTTTGTTGCTGATATTTCGCATGAGCAGTTGCTAGCATTGAAAGAAATGAAAGAAATCGATGATGCTGCTATTGATGATATTCCAAGTGAGCCGGAAACAACAGATTTAGAAAATGTTAAAGAGATTGTCTTTGAAGGCGATAATAACAAGTCTACTTACGTGCGAGAAGACGGGACAGAGTTCACTCCCTTTAATGAAGATCGGTTGAAGGAAAATGTGGACGTCATCGATGAACATTTGAAAAGTCGTGATACTTCAGATAATGCCCCGAATGCGTTCATAGAGTGGAGAAAACATTTCCTGTCCAAAGCTACAAAGCCTATGCCAGCTGAAGTTCAAGTCGACTACTTGATATACGAGAAAGAAAACTTGCACGGGAAGATACTTTGCTGGATGTTTGTCAAAGAAATCCACTGCATGGCCATCAAACGTGAATACGGTATTTAGTATTTCAGTTCGCTGCTGAGCATTTTATCCTTACCATTTTATGACATTGCAGCCTTAACAAAGCTTGAGCTCATTAATCGTTCAAATTTCGAAGGATCAATGTTGTTTGCTCGCAAGATAAAGATGAACAAGAGGACAGACTGGAAAGACAAGTTGTACAAGCCTCAATTTCTAATTTATCAACAGATTAAGTTCACCTTGGCTCCGTCAACCAACACGGCGAGATACAAGCTTGTTTATCAGCCAGCGAAGGTTATGGACAAGATTCCTTTGATGCCGAGGAAGCATAACTTTTTGGAAAACATGGCGTTATGGTGTTACGACTCGGATATGCACGAGGCCGTTATTGTGTTCAAGGACGATCGAGAAAACTTCCGCATGCTCGAACCGATGTGGATAGTGAATATGTCTGCGGCCGACATCAACAAGTTATTCTGAGATGATATATTTTACGAGGATAAGGACGTGCATCAAGCGTTACGATTTCAGCGTGCCGCTTGCTTCTAGTATTATCGCGGGATCCACGCTGGCAGTTCCTGGTCCGAGAAACACTGAAGGTTGAAGACCGAAGACCGAAGACCAAGTAACAGACAAGGGGGAGTTTGTTGGTGCATATTTTTGTGTCTGTAACTTTTTCTTAATTAACGTTGTAATATTACGGTCTTTTGTTTATCGAGTCTGTATGTTTCCGTCAGTCGATCAAGTCAGATATCCTCCTATCTAACTTTGGTACGACAGTTTTCTCGTTGTTATATAAGTTTAAACTAATGCGTGTTGCATTTGGTCTGTATGTTATGTTTGTGTGTGTTTTTATAAGTTCTGCTGCAAACTGTTTGACAGTTTGCAGCTTTTCTCCATTGCAGCCTCCCCACGAAGAACCCATTCTTCGTGGGATGTCATCTGTCTTGAAAGACCTCTTTCGTCGTTGATGGTGTGTGACGAAGAACCCCTTCTTCGTCACATAGTATTTCATGGCAACAGTGACGATAAACCTGGTTCTTCTTGGGCTTAGGTTCTTCGTCGGCCCAATTATGTTCTTCATCATGATTTGGGCTGAGCTACAGTATATAAACCACACTTGGTCTTCTGTCTGAAGTATGAGAGCATAACCTACTGAGAGTATTATCAAACATTGTGTTTATGTGTTTGTAATCTATTCTCCTCCGTTTAATCAATAGAGTGTGAATCTTTTGGTTACTTTGTATCTTGCTATATTGTGTTTGGTTTGCTTCGTCATGGGGATTCCGCACTCGTGATTGTGTTTGTTATAAACAGGGGTCAGGTTTCGTGATCGATCCTCCGAGAAAAACGGACCTATACAAAGTTCTTAACTTTTTGAAAATTCGGAACCTTTGGTATAAAGGTAAACCTCGGAACAGTGTTATAGTCTAGATAACCCCTAAATGTTTTAACTTTGGAATGACTTATAAGACCTAAACAACTTAAACCCTGAACAACTCAAAATCCAGAGTGAATGATAATCACTTAACAGTTTCCGTGTTTTGAACCTTGAACACTTTACGAGTTTTAAACCCTGAATACTTTCACAAACCCTGAACATTTCACAAACACTAAACACTTCACAGACCCTTGAAAGGTTTACAAACCATGTACACTTCACATATTAAACGTAAACACTTTATAAATCTGGAACAAAAGAAGCCCTAAACACTTCCACAAACCCTAAATACTTCAAAAACCCTGAAAGGTTTACAAACCCTAAACACTTCACAAACCATGGACACTTTATAAATTCGAAACAACAAATAAACCTTGAACACTTTTACAAACCTTGAAAGGTTTGCAAACCTTTAAGGGTTTTCTGGGTTAAAGCCTGAAAGGTTTGCAAATTCGGAATTCTCTTCTTAAGGTTTAAATCCGGAACCTAGTGCTTAAGTTTAGACTACCTGCTTAAATTCACAATAATTGATTAAGTCTGGAATACTTATTTAAATTTGGAACACACAACAAATTCGGAATCTTTAAATAAAAAACTTACGTTCGGAACACTTAAAGCCGGATTAATTAAAATTCAGACAAGATAATAGTTCGGAACAAACTAGTCTGGAATCAACTTAATAGTTCAGAATAGACTATAGTTCAGAAACACTAAGTATCTTGGAACCAAAAGTTATTCGAAACTTATGTTTAATCCAGAACAATTCCTAAAATTTGTGTGGTTTTGGTAAACTACAAAACTATTACTTTACTGTACTGCAAGTTTATTGACAAACTTAGGAAACCCTAATAATATCCTTGTGACGACAGTCATTACCTTCAAACAAATCTGAATAGAACTTGTATTGCTGTAAAATCAATCTCGAACCATACAACAAGAGCCAATTCTCTAATACCAATTGTAGCTCCCTATCACACGTCAATCGATCACAAAATTGACAATCTACCAAGGGTGCGGAATCCTGTTGATAATCAGACGAATACAAAAAAAAGTTTATTAGCTGAAGAATACGAACAATCACTTTCAAATTGTCTTCTCTTGATTATCCAACATAAGCGTTTACAATCAATTCAAGACTCCAACTCTCTATCTCGTCTCTCTCTCTCCTCTCTGCCTTTTCTCTCTCTCTAGAATGCTCTAGGAATACTAACTTTGTGGATTAAGCAAAACCCTAATGCGAAACATGTTTATATACTACATGTTTGCATACTAGGCTTTGGACCGGGCTAGTGCATTCTCCAAGCCCATTACAACTCTAAACAAACTAAACACACATGTTTAGCCCAATACAAAATATCCAAAGACTTAACTATTAAACTATTAAGTTGTTGTCATAGAATATGCACCAATATTAAGTGCCAAATGGACCGGCTCAACCTAGTGATCCAAAATCCCACAATTATGAGATATATGACAACTATGGTGTCAAAATCCTCAAATCGTGAAGCTGATTACACCTAGCAACTGAAACTCTAGGAAACCCTGAACACGAATGAATAGTCGAACCTGAGCTATCGGCCACCAAACTATCAGACTATATTTAGGTAATAACCTAGCAACCCTGAATTATCTTTTGAATCATCGGGAAGGAATCACACATTTTAACTAATTGATTTTTAGGGTTGTTTAACTTGTTTTGTCTCTAAACACAAGATCTAGACCAAAAACATAACGATAATCAGACGAGGTTAGTTTGTGAATCTAGGGTATACTTCTAAGTTCGTAAATCAACAAAACCAATGACAATTTCAATATCAATAAGCACAAATGTACGAAAATGAGATTCAGAAACAAAGCATAAACACTTAAATAAACACTTTCAATCAAAACCAAATCAGACAATCACCACAATGTGTCTAGTTGATCACACCTAAGTAGTTATAAAGGTTTAGCTATGCATTATATTCATAAACAAGTCATAATCAGATCCAAAAACTACAGAAAACATGGTTTCAATCGTTAAAAGTACGAATAAAGAAGATGTAATCAAACACATAGCAGTCAAAACTCGAATCCCAGGCTTGTTATTTTATTTTTGCAGCCCGGGATCCCATATGGACCGTATGGGTACCCCTTGCGGTCCACAAAGGGTCCATAAAATCCCGATTTTGTTTTCTTTTAAGCTTTTTTGACACGACACTTCTTGAAATCTTAATTTGTACCAGTTTTCTTCGTTTTCTCATCAATTCCCTTGATTTTCTGCCAGGTCTTACAAATCCACAATTTAATCAAATCAATATAAAAAACACAGGGAAATCAAATAAGAATTCATCAAAATGTAAGGAATTTTATCGGTAAAGTATGCATAATATTAAGCATATCACATGGATACCTATTCGAATGACTTTCTTTTTATTGCATGTGCTTTTTGGTATATGAAAGAATGTTGTACCAAAACTTAATCCTTGGTATTTGTAAACTTTCAAAGAATGACATCCAAATTTTCATTTAAAATAGTGTTTGCTAAACCTTATGCAATGGCTTTGGGATTATCGCGATGTTTGTGTTTGGTGAACGTTATTTAAAAAAATGATTTACTTTGGACAATGATTTTAATTGGGACTGTTGATGCATATATATGGACGCGACTTCGTTCGGTTCGTCATCGCTTCATGTTAAAGACCGAGACTCGACATCCTCCATCGTGTCTCGGATCGTGATCACCTCAAGACTGCAAATCATGTTGCTGAACTATTGTCAGTTTACATGATCAAGTCTTAGTTGCTGAATCTGTTCTGCTGCTGACATCCAATCTGTTGCTCGACGAAAGTTTACAACAGCTGTCGACGAAACTCCGCTGATACTGTCGACGAAACTCTACTTACCTGCTGTTGACGAAACCCTTCAGTTGTGCATGACGAAACTTCCACAATAGCTGATGACGAAACTCTGCTATGAAACAAGGTTTCGTCATTCTTGGGATGGTGACGACACTCTCCTAGTTTCGTAACTGTTAGGTTTCGCCATGATGGTTTCGTCGACTCAACAGCTTTCGTCGGCTGCATCCTGTTTCGTCGTCTTTGTTCCTTATATAAACAGCAGTGGACTGAAGACAGATGCAAGAAACCATAGAGAACATATATAACACTGTGAGACACGAGAGAACCTGAGAGAGAGTTCACAGAGATTAGTTTGTAAACATTGTATTGTAACCGTTTCAAGCATTAATACATTGTCTGTTAATCGATGAGTCTCGTGTTTGTCGTTTACGTGTTCTTAACTTGGTTTAACTTACCCGTTAGGATTCCGCACTCTCGGGTTTGTTAGAAAACAGGGAATAGAGGTTTAACTCGATCCTCCGGGTGGACCTACAATTGGTATCAGAGCATTGGCTCGATTCCGGGTTAAAACCAAGTTTGTTTATCTTGTGTTTTGAGTAGATTTTCATGTATTTTCAGAAAATTGTTCTTGGCCTTTGATTTTTTGAAAGTTAATATTTTTCTGTAAAATGCTTTAAAAAATGGAAATCTTAATGTTTTTGCTATAAGTTTTTACAAAACCATTGTTAAAACACATGCTTACATGTTAATGTTTGGTTTTTCCTAAACTTTTGTGCAAAAATTTGTGTTCGGAAATTTCTCCGGTGAAAATTTGACCGAAATCTTCATCTAGTTCTTCATATAATCTGGGTCTTGAAGTTGAATCTGAATTGTGTGTTTAGATGAATTATTGTTATTAATTATTATTATATTGTTGTTTGAAAAACATGTCCATTGACATGATTTAGGTAAGGTGTATTTGACATTGTGAGGTTACCAACTGTGTCAGAAGATAAGGCTTATATTTTCTTTTAAAAAAAATAAAAATAAATAAAAATCCTTGTGTTGGTACAAATATCCTTGTTTGGGTACACTTTGGTCAACGAAAATCCCATTTCGACGAAACCCCTTTAAGTTTCGTCAAAAAGAATTCACTCGAAACATTATAAAGGTTTCGTCGTTTACCAGGTTTCGTTGTTGATCAGAGGATTCGTCGCGTACTATTTATTCAAAGAGGGTTTCACCAAGACCCTAAGTTTCGTCGAGTCACTTGCAAGTCTTTTTCACAGAAGGTTTCAAAAAGTGTTTTAACGGTTTGTTTCAAGTGATTTAATCAGGTTTTCATCATTATATATTCAAAATGAATCCAGACTGGTGGGGTATTCCGTCAAATACGGAGAGCAAATACAGAAGCACGGGTTTATCGCCATCATGGACCGAGTCTCCCGCACCCGCATCTTCTCAAGCGAATCCAATTTCGACAGGTCAATGGGCGTTTGTTTCAAATCAAACTCAAAGTATTCAAAGTATACTTCTAAGTGAAAGTGAGACCGGAAGTCTAAATCGCCCACCGAAACTGATGCACATAAATGAATATCCTGGATGGGTAGATAGATTCTATACGTATGTCCGTGGGTAAAACACGGAATTATGGTTATGTTTTACTACAGATTTTGATCAAGCTCTTATGGTTGTCGCTTCAACTGCCGCGACATTTGCAGATCTTACGGAAGACGAGAAAAAGGCATATGATTTAGAAAAGAAAGTATATGCTATTCTGACTCAGGCGTTGAGCAAGGATATATATCATCAGTTTGTCAGCTTCAAGACGTCAAAGCGATTATGGATGCATTGAAGACAAGAGGTCTAGGAAATGAAAATTCATGCCAATTACGACATGATTTACTCAAGAAGGAGTTTGATGGCTTCACATGTATGGAAAAAGAATCTTTGGGAGATATGACAAGTCGATTTTATCACTTGCTGACTGAATTGAGTAATTTTGGGGTAACAACAACTCCAGCAGAGGTTGTCACAAAGTTTGCTGATGCACTACCACCTCAATGGAATGGTTTCTTGGAAATCCTGAAATACAATGGCACATTGGCTACGACAAACATCAATGACTTTGTTCAGCTCTTGGAGAACAAAGATCAGGAAGAAACCCTAAAGGCGAAAAGGGTTCCAATACAACAAAATCCTGATATGTATTATGGAGCTCCTAGAACTTCTGCAAGACCTTCTCCACATGCTCCAATTCAAACGGCGTTTATCACAAGCACAGATTTGTATGGAAATCCGATACAAGTTCCCGTTAAGCCAGCTCCAACCACAGACTTGTATGGAAATCCACTACATCCAGTTCCCCAATAGCAAAGCTATTGGCCATCTACCGTAGCAACTGATTTGTACGGAAATCCACTTCATGTTCAACAACAAGCTTGTTATGGAAGCACAACATATGCTGGTCAGCCATCAAATTCAAATACAGTATGCCTTGACACGTTAAGCTTCTCCAAAGTTAGCATTGAAGTAGCTAAAGATTATATGGAGATACTGAACACATTGGTCAGCACGTATTGTGGGTTGATTGCAGGGCAGATCGGAAACATTAATCTAACTCAAGAAGATTATCAGCAGATCGATAAAGAAGAGATGGATATGATGGACATCAAATGGGTTTCGCCAGTGCTGTAAGGCGAGCAAAGGACTTCATGGAACGGACTGGTCGAACCAGCTTGGAAAGCAAGAAAGATACCAAGTATGGGTTTGACAAGAAGTCTGTTAAGTGCTTTAACTGTGGCGAACGGGGTCACTTCAAGAAGGAATGCACAAAGCCAGCATAGCATGGGAACCAAAACCCTTTTAGAGGTCAAGGCAACCAACATAATCAGAATCAAACCAGGAATGATGATCGCACCTTGGTACCTGTAAACAATCAAGTAGGACCATCAAACAATCAAGCTCTTGTCGTGCAAGTGGATGAGGGTTGCGATTGGTCATTGCAATTAGGCATTGGTGATCAGGGTGGATCAGCTTGTTTTGCTGAAGTGGTGAAGGATCTGAAACACACCAGTGGTGGAGAATCTTCCGCCAGTAGTGGTGAATCTTCTGAAGATGAAGACAGTTCTAGTTATAGTAGAAGCTCAAATGAAGAATCCTTAACTTCAGGCGATGATCATTTGGATGAAACGTCAAGTGTGTCAGTCGACGCAGATGTTGATGAATTGTTGGGAGAAGCTGCAGCAAGGAATGACAGAAGATCAATTCTGGTGGATAAAGCTGCTTATTCTTCTTCTTCTATTCATTCAGCCATTATGGGTAATGTCGGCAGTTCATCAAGTCAGGTATGTGTCGATAAACCAACTTCTGATAAATGTGATAAATGTGTTAGTTTAGGTGATCAACTGTCGGACTTGCAAGGAAAATATGATGATTTGCAAAGAAAGTATGATTCGAAATGCAAAGAGGCTAACATGTTTTATGAAAACCATGAAAAAGAGTTTAAAAATGTGGTTGAAATTTAAGAAAAGATAAAACCAAGCTAACAAAAATGGTTTCAAGAAAACAAACTGACATAAACTGTTATATCAATCGTCTAGAAATCATGCAAAAAGAGTTAGCCTGTGTTAAGTGTGAAAGTGAGGCGATCCGACTTAAGCTAGACAGTTATTTAAACTCTAGGTATGTGCTGGATCACATCTTTGACAAACAGAAAGAGAAAAAGGATGTCACGTGCATTGGATATAAGAAATGTCCACCACCTGTTAGACACAACTATGATGCAATGCCTGATGAGGAGAATATAACTTATTATAAGGAATCTATTCCTTTAGACATTGAGGAATTTGCAACCGGACTTGGATACAAAAATGAAGTATCATTAGGTTCGGATGTTTCAACAGTTTCAAATGTGTCAACTGCTGAACAAAATCAGGATCCTCCAGTCATTGTTGAGTATGCTGATTCTTCAGATGATGAATCCGATGATACTGACTCAGCACAGTCTGATACGGTAATCAAAGAAGAGGAAATACCTCTTGAGAATCATATTCTATGTGATCCTCCCGCAAAACCTGCTAAGACTGTTCTGGTCGAGTCCACGTCTGCAAAAGAGTCAGAGAGTGTGAATTTGCTGTACACTCTTGTTGGTGATGATAAAATCTATTCTGATAAAGATTTTCCGATTAAGAATGTAAACCAATCTTTAATTAGTAAAGTTTTTGAAGATTAGACAAGTAGGTTTTTGGGAAAGTCGGGTTCACACGTTGTGGTAACACAGTGCCCTCCGATTCCAAATGCCGAAGTTCGAAAACAACATGGCAATTAGAAATTACCAACAGTGAAAAAGCAGCAAAATCATACCAAACCAAAAGGTAAATCAACGACTCAAGGTCGAAAGGAACCGAACCAAAAGAAGAACAACAAAGTGAACTTTGTGAAATCAACGTGAACATATAAATTGTAAACTTTTGCAAATAAATCTAACTTAGATCATGTCAATCAAGTTAAATCTTTGAAAAGAAATGAACAAAACAGTTCAAAACCAAGTACCTCGGGATCACAAAGTTCATCGACAAGACAATCACATGTTACTTCGGGGTTTGTTGAACGAAGATCATGTTTTGAATGTGGTGAAATTGGACATATCATTCGAAATTGTCCGTATCTTCATAAGTTAAAAGCCAAAGTTGATGATCCCCGTGAACAAAATTACTGAAAGCGACCTGTTTCTACAAAACAAGATCCTCGTCTTGTAAAAGAAAGGGAAAAGAAACAGAGACGCCAAAAAGTCAAGGTAATTGAAAAGGCAATTAAAACCGACGTGTTTCACAAACCACCTGTTTTCGTTAAACCAGAAATTTCTAAAACTTCTAATAATCACGAAGTTAAGATTTCAAAAATTCAAACTGGTAAAACACAACAGACTTGGAAACCAAAAACGATTACTAATTCAGGGGGAGCATCACGATTTCCAAACCATCGAGAAATTGAAATAACTTTTGTCGATGAAAGCGGAAGACCCAAGACCACAAAGGCTTGGGTCCCCATCTCCAACTAATCATGTGAGTTCATGTGCAGGGTGTTCCAGGAGGAACTTTCAGCAGTCATTGGATTGTTGATAGTGGGGCATCCAGGCACATGACAGGCGACATGAAGCTTCTCTACGACGTTAAATCTATTAGAGGAGGTTGCTGGAGATAAAGGTGGATATATTACTAGTGAAGGAATGGTATCTAACGGGGTTGTAAGCTTTGATAAGATCAACTTTGTGCAACAACTTGATCACAATCTTCTCAAGCAGTTTTCAGTACACTTTGATGCAAATGGATGTTATGTGCTGAAACCCGGTTTCAAGATTCCGAAAGAATGGATTCTCTTATCTGCTCCAAGGATTAATGATTTGTATGTCCTTGATATGAGCCAAGCTATTACTACGTCTGCACAAGCAACTTGTTTCGTTTCCAAAGCCACTGAAAAAGACTCAATCTCTTGGCATAGACGGATGGGTCACATTCACTAACACAAAATGAATCATTTAGTGTCGAATGAATTAGTATGGTGTTCCTCTTAAAAACTTCCATCTTCAAGATGTCTTTGTTTCATGCCAAAAAGGAAAGCAAAGCAAGAAGCGACACCGCACTAAGAAGATCAACACGGTGGCCGTTTCGCTTGAACGTTTGCACATGGATTTATTCGGTCCTGTCAAGCATAAAAGCATTCGGAATGATCAATACTGTCTCATGGTAACAAATGATTATTCAAGATTTTCTTGGGTGGCGTTCATGGCACACAAGAGTGATACTTTCGGTATTATCAAAAACTTGATCATTCAGATTGAGAATTTGTATACTTTGAAGGTTAAATGGATTCGCAGCGACAATGGAACAGAATTTAAAAATCAAGCCATGAAGGAGTTCTGTACTTCAAAGGGTATTCTTCATGAATTTAGTGCAGCGTACACTCCTCAACAGAATGGCGTCGCTGGACGTAAAAACCGTACATTGATCGAGACTGTTAGGACGATGTTGGTAGAGTCACAATTGCCGATTCCCTTCTGGACTGAAGCTGTGTCATCTGCTTGTTATACATTGAACTGAGTCCTTACAGTCAAAAGGCACAACAAGACCTGCTTCGAGCTTCTTCACAAACGGAAACCAGATTTTTCATATCTTGAACCGTTTGGACCTCCTTGCACAATGATCGATCCTAATGGAATGTTTGGGGCAAAAGCTATTGAAGGTTACTTTCTTGGTTATGCCACCCCGAACTTAAGATTCTGGAATCTAGAGACTAAAATGGTCAAGGAATGGTCTGAGGTCAGGGTACAACGGCACACATTGCCAGTCAAATGTCCTGGTCAACCATGGATGTTTGAGTACGATGAGTTTTTCAATTCGATCAATATTTAAGAAGTCGAAGAAAGTGCTGCGGCAAGGATGTTTTTCAAGAGTGACAACGCAACAGATTCACCGTTGGTTCGTCCAGTTATTGTCAACAATCAAGAACCAACTTCAGTGAACAATAATGCTCTCGACAATGAGGATTTTCATGATGCTACCGAACTAAATGAATCTTCAGAGGATGATGAATTTCTCGATGCAGATCAAGAAGCTGTTCATGGTACTTCAAAGGCTACATCTCCAGTGGACGCCCCTAAAACAGCTGAAGCTACTACATCATCCTCTTCGCTAGTTCAGGGTATTGAATTGGTTGTTGATCTCAATCTCAACAATCTGGGTACGAACATTCCAGTTCCAGAAAATCCAGAAATAAGAATTCACAATACCCATCCTCAACAAAACATCATCAGAAATGTACAAAGTGGCGTTCAAATGAGAAACATGTTGCGAAACGACATCACTGTAGGCTTGTGTCCGGCGATTCGAGAATCTGGTCAACAAAACGATTGGTTCTTCGCGTATTATGTATCACAAGAAGAAACAAAATCTATTAAAGAAGATTTGAAAGATAATTTTTGGGTGGAAGCTATGCAGGAAGAAGTGCAGCAATTCCAGAAGCTAGGTGTCTAGAAACTAGTTGATAAACCTAAAGATTACAAGAAGATTGGTACCCGTTGGGTTTATAAATGCAAAAAGGATGACCGTGTAGTCGTTATTCGCAACAAAGAATGGTTAGTCATTCAAGGTTTTCGTCAGATTGAAGGGATCGACTACAACGAAGTGTATGCACCTGTTGCATGTCTGGAAGCAATTCGGATCTTTCTGGCTTATGCCTCATTCAAAGGATTCAAGGTTTACCAGATGGACGTCAAAACTGCATTCTTACACGGTATAGTTGAAGAAGAGGTGTATGTCGAACAGCCTCTAGGTTTTGAAGATCCTATTCATCTCGATCGGGTTTGGTTGCTCAACAAAGCTCTCTATGGTCTACATCAAGCACCTCGAGCTTGGTATGCAACCTTATCTAATTATCTACTGGAGAATGGATTTCACAGAGGTCTTATCGATTGCACTCTTTTCATCAAAGAAAAGGATGGAGATCTTCTATTGGTATAGGTATACGTAGATGATATTATATTTTGTTCTACTAGCGATGTTTTGTGTAGGAATTTCGAGCGTGTTATGCAGGAGAAATTTGAAAGGAGCGCTATGGGGGAGATGACTTTCTTTTTGGGCTTACAAGTGCAACAAATGAAGTCTGGGATATTCATCCATCAGACTAAGTATGTCAATGACATTCTGAACCGATTTCAGATGTCTGACACATCGCTCATTGGTACCCCACTGCAGCAAAATCATGGAATTCATCTAGACTTGAAGGGTGAAGTTGTTAGCTCCTCATACTACCGTGCTATGATCGGATCCCTTATGTACCTCACAGCATCAAGACCAGATATAATGTACCCAAAGTGCCTGCTTGCCAGATATCAAGTGAACCCGAAGGCCTCACATCTTGCAGCTGTAAAAAGGATTTCTCGTTATTTGAAGGGTTGCCCTGACACCGGTCTATGGTACCCTAGGGATAATAACTTCGACTTGATCGCTTTCAGTGATTCTGATTTTGGCGGATGAAAAATCGACGGCAAATCCACAACGGCTGGATGTCAGTTTTTAGGAAATCGCGTAGTCACATGGCAGTGCAAGAAGCAGACTTGTGTCGCTACATCAACTTGTGAAGCTGAATACATTGCTGCCTCAAGTTGTTGCTCCCAAGTCCTGTGGATACAACATCAAATGCGTGATTATAGTTTTGAATTCCTAACTACTCCAATTTTAGTCGATAATTATGTTGCCTTATCTATCACTAGAAATCCTGTGCAGCATTCGAAGACCAAACACATCGAAATTAAGTTTCACTTCATATGTGATAGCTTTGATAAAAGGCTTATCGATGTTGTTAAGGTCCATACCGATGACCAACGTGCCACCTTTTTACCAAAGCATTTGATAAATCAAGATTTGACTTTTTATTATTGGTAGACGGCATTAAGGTCAAGCAAGAGTAATCCGCATCGGAAAATCGTTTTTGTAAATATCTTTGTGTTTTTAATTTATCATAGTTTTTACATTTTAGGGGGGAGTAAATCCAAATTTGAAAAATTCAAAAACATCGAAAAATTTCAAAAGCACAAAAACAATAGAAAAACAAAAATGAGTTTCCTGGCGAGCAAAAGAGAAAATGATAGTACATCAGTGGTCTGTCTAAACCTCTTTAAACTGAAATGCAAAATGCAAAATGCAAAATGCAAAATGAAAAATGTTAAGCAGCTCTATTTAAAATGTATCGGTAGGCTCACAATCATTTTAAAGTGTGCAGGGTGATATAAACTTAAATCGACTGAAGACCAGGTAGGAACCGCTCAATGGCATATGGTCTTAGTACCGAAATTTCGTTTGAGAGATTGCCGAGGTTCTGAGATATGTGGTCTTTATGTTGTTTATCATCTGGGTATCATGGTTGTTTCTTTTACCGAAAATATAACGGAGACGAAGTCTAGATCTTCCATGATACCATACATACGTGTACATATTGCATACGACCTCAATAAGTGATCAACAATCACATGTCCACAAAATAAGTGATAATATATCACATTTATCCGGGAGTCAAGTTCGTCTCTTTGTTGTACGTTTGTACTGACCTGTTCACGTACTTGCTCCTGTGCCCTCATGCATCTGAAAATCAAGTTCCTCATCAATAAGTGATTCTATCACATAGGGCTTTTTTTCAATCAAAATAAGTGAGTATCTCACATTTTCATATACGTCAAAACAGATGATAAATGGTATACTCACAAGTAAGATGAATCCTCATGCATACCTTGATACGGGAATATGTCGTGTGTGGATGAACACCGGTCGGTATGTATAAATCATATCTTAACGTATCCCCTCGCTATGATTACATCTGATAAGTTGAGCATATGTGGACAACAATACTGATAATTGTTATAGGATGCTTATCTAAATGTTAACAAAATGAACAACAAAAGCGTTTTGGCGTGACCGTATACTGATATGATTCTCTTACCCTCGAAACTCGCAAAAAGAATGTCTGTAAATATTTATTTATTGCTTTCAGTTTCTGCATCTTTGTATATATTTATTTACTGCTTTCAGTCTTTACATTTGAAATATTCAAAATATCAAAAAGATTTTAGGTGTGTTTTAATATAAACTTTTTAAAAAGCCAAAAAGATTTTGTTTCTATCTTATTTTCGATTGTACGATGTTGGAACTCGAGTCTTCGTTACCTGAAACCTGAACGAAAACCAAAATGACTAAATCTTCATAAACGGTCAAAATTTGCAAGCTTAGAAAGTTAAAAACCTAAAATTGAACAATTTGTTAAACTTTCAAACTGTCGGACAAGAGTTGATTGAAAACTGGTCACATGTATGTCATTTGTTTATGTTAACTATATTCTAAGCGGTTGTTCTCATTGCGCGTTTAGCTTTCTTGTATGTGCAGATGCAAACGTGATAGAAGACAAGCTTCAAAATGAAGACACGACATGGAGGCACTCAAAAGATAAAGATGATCGAGTTGCCGCTGACCTATCATCAACACAACAAGGATCTCAAGATTTGAAGATCAAAAGATTCACGAGTATAACTCAAAGGAGAGTTTATTTTAAGGGGGAGTTTGTTAACACACTTCCTAAATGAAATGGGGAGTTTGTTGATACACTTTCTACTTACGACGCGTGAAGACTTTGAAGATCCTCCGACATGATAGACATGGAAGTCGAACCCTCACGAGCAGCGTCCAAGGGGGAGTTTGTTGATGCATATATATGGACGCGACTTCGTTCGGTTCGTCATCACTTCAAGTTAAAGACCGAGACTCGACATCCTCCGTCGTGTCTCAGATCGTTATCACCTCAAGACTGCAAATCATGTTGCTGAACTATTGTCTGTTTGCATGATTAAGTCTTAGTTGCTGAATCTGTTCTGCTGCTGACATCCAATCTGTTGCTCGACGAAAGTTTACAACAGCTGTCGACGAAACTCTGCTGATGCTTTCAACGAAACTCTACTTGCCTGCTGTTGACGAAACCCTTAAGTTGTTGGGAGGGTGACGAAACTTCCACAAAAGCTGATGACGAAACTCTGCTATGAAACAAGGTTTCGTCATTCTTGGGAGGGTGACGAAGCTCTCCTAGTTTCGTCACTGTTAGGTTTCGCCAGGAGGGTTTCGTCGACTCAAAAGCTTTCGTCGGCTGCATCCTGTTTCGTCGTCTTTGTTCCTTATATAAACAGCAGTGGACTGAAGACAGATGCAAGAAACCATAGATAGCAGATAGAACACTGTGAGACACGAGAGAACCAGAGAGAGTTTACAGAGATTATTTTGTAAAAATTGTATTGTAACCGTTTCAAGCATTAATGCATTGTATGTTAATCGTTGAGTCTCGTGATTGTCGTTTACGTGTTCTTAACTTGGTTTAACTTACCCGTTAGGATTCCGCACTCTCGGGTTTGTCGGAAAACAGGGAATAGAGGTTTAACTCGATCCTCCGGGTGGACCTACAGGGACCATTATACTAAGATCCCTTGTTGGATTGCAAAAATCCACTTCAAATTTATGTTTTTCAAACCTTGATGGTTAATATAATCATGAACTAAAATGTCCAAAAATGAAATAACTTAGCATTTACTAAATCACTATTAGTTACAAACCTCCGTCATAGCCACGTTTGCTTTCTGCTGTGAGATTTTCGGGGCGTGACATAATTAGTGGACTCGTTTCATGTTTTGTGCCGAATTGCAAAATTTGAGTGAGTACGACTCGTACCTTTGATGAATGCATATGAGTCGTACTCCCTGTAGTTCCAGTAAACACAACAACCTTAGAACTAACCCTTCGTACCCTGCTACTAGGGCATGATTCGTACTGTATTGTCCTTTGATTTCTACTAACCATGTTCACTTTTCATAGACGGAATCTTCATCACGTACTTGTTCTAGCAAGGCAGGCAAGAGACTTAGAGACTATGAAGATTCTGACCCACATCCTCGGACCACACTATAGATATGAACTGTACACCTTCGCATGAGGTACATGTTGTTCCTATACACGTTGTTCCCTTAGAGGTAGTTATTACATTAGGTGCTCCAGTACATCCTAGTCAGCCTGACGCGGGAGTACATAAAGAGGAGGTGCATCAATCTAGTAACACTAAGCACTATTAGGTGGGTTAATTTAATAACTTTTAAAACACGATTATCTAGTTTTAATTCCTCAAGAAATGATTATTACTTAGTATAGGATCTGTGTTTATCAAACTTGTGAGTTTAATCAAGTGAAGAACAAACAATTTATAAATTGTAAACTAAATATATTAAACACATAGTAGGAAGATATATCAGAAACTATTTTATAACAAAATCCAAAGATTGCAATTAGAATACAATGATTTTACAATCTCCCCCTCAACTTGACCACGAGGGTGGTAACGAGTGGTGTATACCGGGTGGTTGTGATTAGATGTGGTTGTGGAAGTGGTCGTGGGTATGTGGGTATGTGGTGGAAGTTGAGGGTGTTTGCGCTGGTGGTTTTGTCATGGAGGTGACATTGGGTGTTGATGTAGTGTGCCAATGGTGGGTTATTTTTAGGTGAGTTGGATGATGAGAAGGCCTCATTTTAGAGCTATTATTTTGTATAGAGTGATGTTTAGGTAGAGCGAAATTAAGAAAGTGTAGCAGGATGGTTTAGTAATGTCATGAATGAACGAGATGTGTGTCTATGCCATATTTAAAAAAAAGAGTAAATTACAAGTTTTGTCCTTTATGTTTGTCCCAAATTTTAGGCACTGTCCTTTACCTTTAAATTGATGAGTTTTGTCCTTACTGTTTCAAAATCCTGCACGTTATATCCTTTGACCCTAACCAAGTTATTTTTCTTTTTCTGTTAAATCAAATGTCACAAGGGTAATTTGGTCCATTTATTAAAAATAGTTAAACAAACAAAACAAAAAAATATATATAGTTATATACACATATAACTCTTTAACTCTCTCTTTCTCTTCCTCCCTCTCTCTATGCCGCCACCACCAGCCCCTCAACCTCCTGCCACCATCAGCCATCCCACCTCTTGCCACCACCCTCCATCGCCTTCCACCACTATCAATCCTAGTGCCACCGTCGCCATTCAAACTCAAGAAAGAAGGGGAGAGAAAGAGTTCTGAGAGAGAAAGATGGGATCAGATGAGATATCTGACCTCTTTTACGGTCGTTCTGATCATCTCCGACGATGAAAGATTTGAGATTTGTGGTAACAACGATGGTTGGAGGGTGTTATTTGTGGTGACAACAATTTGACTAGGTGCTAGTGATGTTGCCGGCGGTGGTGGTGGCGCATGCTTGTTGATTTTTGACCTGCAACAGATTATTACAAGTATTAAAGTTGTATATTGTAGGTTATGAAAAGGGGGTTAAATTAGGTTGAAGATCAAGTTAGGTATTGAAGTTGTTTGTTCCAGGTATGAAGTCTATGTTACGGAGACAAACAAAGAAGATTTGAAGGCTATCTGAAGGTGTTTTGATGTTGTTGTTTGAAGGTTGATTTTGAGGATTAATTGCTGCTGAAGTTTGTGATTCGACTGGCCAAATTGATTGGCCAGAATGGGGTTCGATTTAGTGTTTTTGGTAGATCAATAAGCCATTCACCAGTCTCTTTAAGCTTCTTCTCCACATCTCCTTCCGTCGTACCAATTGTATTTCACTCATCCATTGATGGTAAAATACTTGAATTTTAATTGAAGTTGTGCATACAGTAAGTGTTCTAACCCTGAATTTGGGGATTTTTTGTTTGTTCAGGGATTTGGGGATTTTTTGTTGAATCTGGTTCAAGCGATGTAATTGATGGTGATGTTGGAGATGGTGGAGTGGTGATGGTGGGTCAGGCGATGGTGGGGATAGTGGGTGGTCGGCGGCAGGTGAGGGTGGGAGGTGGTGGCCAGGTGGTGGGTCTGCAACTTTTGAAGATGGTGGGGTATTTATTTTAAGTTAATTACATAAATTTCCATAAAAAACGAAATGACAAAAATTCCCTCATGTGCCTTGCACATGATCATATTTAACAAAAAAAATTAACTGGGTTTGCCCTAAAGGATATAACGTGCAGGATTTTGAAACGTTAAGAACAAACCTCATCAATTTTAAGGACATCGCCTGAAATTTGGGACAAACATAAAGGACAAAACTTGTAATTTATTCTTAAAAAATAATAAAAAAGGGTGATGATATCATGGTTTTGCAGGGTCACAGGTTTAGGGGTTAGGTTTAAATATGATGATGAGGTTTGCAATGGTATTTTTATGGATATGAAAGAATAAGTGTGTATGTCGCATGGATGCGAAGAAAGGGTTGCAGGTGAAAGTGTGGAGTGAATTTTGCGATGATTGAGTGATTATTGCATGATAATGATAATGATTTGGCTACAAGGTTGTCATAAAGAGGATGGGGTTGCATGGTTCTTTTCTCAGTTTTTTTTGATGTTTGCATGGGAAGGTGCCGATACGGGTTCACGATTCCAAACGGGTCAGAGGCGGTCTGGTTCATATTTTACACGAGACTTTGGGTAGTTCAGGTGAGAAATATTTATACTATGTATAAAAGGTCTGTTTGCAATCAGTTGACATCGCCCTGATAGGGACATCTAACACTCCTAACAGAAAAGATTCCTTAGATGTTAGCAAACATCTGTGGAGATCTAACATCTGTTTTATTACATGTAAAGTCTATTCTAAGCTAATTACCGTTACATAGATAAAACCTCTATTCTTCAAACTATTGTTGGCTTATATCAAACATTTGTTTGGCCACAACAAATGTCTGGTCTTCATGATCAGTGCTTTGCTTCAATAGAGATTTGGCCTTCGACAATAATTTCTTCTTCTTCAACAATGGATCCAAGACATTAAACAGATCTTTGGATAACTTTAAACATAAGCTTTAATTAGTGTTTAAGATTTACTATCTTTCAGAGGAGAATGCTTCATCTATTGTTTTCTTTTTTATCAAGTGGTTATGTTTTGGCTTTTGAATATCATCTATTCTTTCATAGGTCCAACAATCTACCCCTAGAATGGATGATGCCAAAACAAATATTTATTGGATTAACTTTAATTTCTCAACAACTTCTCTCTGATTTGGGCTTTGAATTACTGTTCAAATTTTATAGAGAGAGAGAGTCATCTGGATCCCTTTCAAGTTGAAAGCTTGTTAGTCTTGCAGATCTGCATCATTAAGCACAAATGCACTGTATATTGAGATCTTTTTCACTTCTCCATTATCTCTGTCTATTTTCAACTCAAGGCTTGTCCTATCAAACGCCCATTTTAGAATTTTGGAGCTGGATGGATTTCTTGGGGCATGTGTTATTTGATGAGTTGAGGGAAATTAATTTCCTAAGACTTGACCAAGTAGATATTCTGGAAAGTCTATATCTTCATAGTTTGGCCTTTTGGGGACTCAGGGTTCTTTGGTTCTTAAATCTTCAAGTTTCTTGGAATTTTCTTTGACTGTTGGCTCATCCCATCTGGCCATTGATTGCATAGAGCCAAATTTGGCTTCTACCATATCCTCCTTCATTCTATACAATTGGAGTGCCTTTTTTCCAATAGGCTTTTTGCCTACTCTATAGTTGGAAGGGGTGGATTTGATATCAGGATTGAGTTTTACCTTTTCAATCCTCATGATTTATTTTAAAAGGCCTTTTGTAGACCATCCAGAATTGGGCTATTGCTTTGTAAGGCTTGTTTATCATTATGTACTCTGTAATCTTCCTTTAGTGCTCTCTTGATATTAGGGTTTCTTACAGGGCCTTATGAACCCTGTTTACTAACATTCTTGATAAAATCTTCTAAGTTGTTTACTTTAGTGAACTTTTAAGATAGAATTTGTTGAGCCTCCTTATATCCTTTCCCTTTGCTTCTTTTGGATGCAATATCTTTTACATGTTTAAGATTTAGTTCCAGATATTCTTTCACATGTGCAGGCTTTGGAAAATTATGCAAAGAAGGGATGGTGAGTTGTTTTGGATCTCTGTGGAATAGAAAGACCGTATTTCTTATGACACAGCTTCTAATTCCAATGGATGTGAGTAGATGGTTATGGTTGTGGTGGTTGATGGTAGATATGTGATGGAAAGTGTTGTGGTAGTAGTGGTTTTGATAGTGAAGCTACAGGTGTTTCTTGATCATCATCTTGGATGACAAATTTTGCTCTTCTAGATGTGGTTTATGGTGTAGGTGTTTTTGTTGGTGGTAATGGGACTTTTGTTAATGGTTTCATTTTAATAAGAAGATATGTAGGGGTCTTTAGAGTTTGTGAAAGTGTAGGTGTAACATCTGCTGTCACTTTAGTAGTGCTAACATATGTTTGGGCTATGGAAGAAATGGTTTGGGTGGTTGGTGTTAGTTTTGTTGAAATAGTGCTTTGAGGGACCTCTGTTGAGGAGCCTTGGTTCTCTTGAAGCCTTGGTTTGGGTGGTTGGTGTTAGTTTTGTTGAAATTGCTTCTTGTCTGACCTTTTTGGCTAAGAAGTATCAGACCTCTTTTGGGTTTTCTTGACTAGAGGTGGAAGCTTTCTCATGTTATCACTCTCCCCCTTTTTGGCATCATCGTTTGTGTATTTGGGGAGAATTGTAGCAGTGCCAGTGGTTTGGAGAAGATGGTCTTTAATGGCCTTAATCTCTGCTTGAGTATCTTTGTAGCTAGCATCCACCATATTTCTTATCAGCTCATTTGCATGCTGTGTGTGGCCTCTGCAGATAGCTTTTGAAGTTGAAGATACATTTGTGCTTGCACCCACATTTCATTTGCGATTTCAGCATTAGTTGCTGGAGTTCTTGAGTTTTGTACCAAGGTCTACAACATGTCTTTGATTCTATCTTAGATAATCTCTCCGTTAATTCTTGATATTTTAATCCATCACCTAACTTATTAGGATTATCTGTATTCCCACCAGAGGTGGTGGTACTTGGTTTTGGACCAAGTGTCCATTGTTCTTGATATTGTGGACTTCCAAGTGATATAGAATGAACTATTTGTAAGTGCCATTTTACCGGTTCTAACAATGATATCAACAAACTTATTGTTTGTGCGGAATCCAAACAATAAGTGATTCAAGAAAAACACGTAGAACACACGAGATCACTTTCAACATTTGCACATGATTTTATTACTATTTTATTACTAGCAAAACCGTCTGGCTCTCTCTGTTTATGTCTAGGAATTCTGTAATTTATGAGGTTTGTCCTACCTCTTGTTGTTACTTTATAAGATGGCAGTGACCTTTTTATGCCGTTCTATTTCCTTTCCTTTTCTCTTGTAACCCTATACACATTTTATATCTTTGTATATTGATTTAAAAAAAATGGTTCTTTTGAGCAAGGGGTCACTTTGAGAGTTCTATATACGTAAGTTTTTTCGTCGTCTCACTCTCTCCGGCCTGGCCTACTCATAAATTATAGAGGCCATTTAAAAACATTTTAAATGCATTGTGTGGCCATTCGGGCCGGTCCTGAGAATTCGTGTACCCTGTTCGAGCTCGAAAAAATGTGCCCCTAGGCTTTAAAGAAATTGGGTATTTGGCTCGCTAAAGGTCTAAACCTAATGCCAAAAGGGTTAATAACTAATCTAAACCATAAGAATAGTTTTGTAAGGGGGCCTATGTTGGTGTTTGTATGGATATACCCAATTAAAAAATTATTTTACATATACATATCGGATTTTTTTTTTCATAAAAAAAACGTGACACTCAAGATATCGGACCCTGGCCGGTGATCCTCCCCGCCCACCCTCAGGGCCGGCCATGCCATTTGGCATAACTCATTTATTGAAGGATGCATATATTCAAAGTACAAAAACATTCAGAAAAAAAAAAAAAAAAAAAAAAAAAAAAAAAAAAAAAAACATTTTAAAAACGTTTCAATCCACTATTTGAGATTTTAGTGATCAGTGTATTTTATGTATTTACTTTACTGCCACTATCTCATGCCTATATATATCGTTTGGATGGAAATGAACTAGATGCACAACATAAGTTACTTAAGAAGCTTTGAATTTGCATAGACCAGAAAATGGTACTCTCTTTTGCAATCCCATATACATACATACATATATATACTTAATTTCAGCATTTCTCATTTTTCTAAGTATACATATTGCAGGCTGCCAGTGACATTGGGGTACAGGCCGGACCATGGGGAGGTAATGGTGGAAAACGCTGGTTGCAAACAGCTCATGGCGGTAAGATTACTTCGATCATTATCAAAGGCGGAACTTGTATTTTCTCCATCCAGTTCGTATATAAGGACAAAGATAATATTGAACACCATTCTGGACAATTTGGTGTTCAGGGTGACAAAGCTGAAACAGTGAGCCTTCACTAGATTAATCAATATATACATATATATATAGGGTCCAATACAAATTAAACTAACCTCCTAAACGTTCAAACACCTAGAGTAGTAATATTTACTCTAGTTATTTGTACGATTAGCACGTTAAGTTTGCTTGTATATGATCCTAACACTACACATGGTCATATATTAGTATAAATGTGATTTTATTGCATTTTTGCTTGGTTTATTAGATTACCTTTGCGGACGATGAGGACATCACTGCGATCAGCGGAACTTTCGGAGCATATTATCAGATGACAGTTGTTACATCGCTCACTTTTCAGACCAACAAAAAGGTTTATGGGCCATTCGGCACGGTGGCTGGTTCGAGTTTCTCACTGCCTCTAACTAAGGGTAAGTTTGCCGGATTCTTTGGGAACAGTGGAGACGTCCTTGACTCGATTGGTGGCGTAGTTGTTCCTTAATCACAACGCCTGATATGATGAAAATAAGAAGCTAAGGAAAGGCTTTACACAACGCCTGATATGATGAAAATAAGAAGCTAAGGAAAGGCTTTACGTTTGTAAAAGAGTTGTGACATTCAGCTCGTATTTGTGTGTATGCATCTTTCAATTTCGTCTCTCGTTTTTCTCGAGAAATAAGCTTTTATGATATATTATAATAAGCGTGTGTATGCATCTTTCAATTTCGTCTTTCGTTTTTCTCGAGAATTAAGCTTTTATGATATATTACAATAAGCACGAGCTTGTCGTGCACTAGACTTCTGTACAACGTATATTTCGTTTGTACAACAGTATATTTCGTTTGTACAATGTATGCATATGTAGTAGATCTATGTTCTCCGTCTTGTTGAACATGATAATTAAAACTAAACATATACCTTGGTTCCCATCAACATCTATGTGGCACAGGAACGGGTACGGGAAACGACAAAAATAAAAAATCCAAAATACGAGAATGGCAAAAAAAGTATAAAAAACAAAAAATATATTAAACAAAGTTCAAATATCTACATTAAATTAAATAGAACCGGTAGGTAATTATCTAATATAAATAAAGAGTAATCTGCCAAAAACATTCTTGGGGTTTGACCAATTTCGCTAGATCCATCTAAAAAAGTTTTTGTTTTTCACACCTGGTCCACTAAGATTTATAAATTGTTGTCAAATTCATCCAAATCTCTAACACTATTAAAGTTCAATGTTAGATGAGGGTACTCTTATCATTTTGCCTTGGTGAGCATTCACATCCATGAAATCGAATTTTGTGTGTAGTGTTTTTAGAATATAAAGAATATAAAAAGTGGTTGTTAGTAAAAAAAAATAAAAAAATGTTACTGTTTATCTGTATATTAGGTGGGACATTGTTCACCCCCTATCTATATCTATACTACTTTATAAAACATATAGGAAGGGCAAGATTGGAAAAAAAATATGTACTTAAAACACCCTCAATGCACAATGTACAAGTCTTAAAGCACCAAGAAACACAAAACTTTTACCCTTCACCCGGATTCATCATCAGCCGTCCATTTTCTTTCAATTCTTCACACGGATCATGATCTGACGGTTGATATTCATTTCACACGGATTACCGATCAGACTTTCTTTTCTCTTTCTCTCTCTTTCTCTCAAAAAACCCGCTTCCCTGTTCCTCCTCTCTATCTCTCTCTCTCTCTCTCTGGCGATTCCAGATCCGGATCTGGATCTAGGGTTTCTCTGTCCTCCCCTTTGCACACACAAGCCAGTACAAACACACACGTTTTTGTGGAAATCAGAAGCATGAAGCTTTGGTGTGGTTGCAATCGATGGGAAAAAGATCGAGGTAGGTTTATTTTTTTTCCTGCTGAATGTTTTCTATTGTTTGATGGAAAGGAATCCAACAAGGCATACTTAATCAAGGCTTATGCTTTTGCATTTCTTAGGTGTAACCGCTGGATTTCATATAGATCTGGTGGCGATGACTAGATTGATGAGGTTTTGGTTGGAATTCGCGACTGGATGCTTAAGTTTAGGAAAACAAGGGTTTGGTATATATTAACGCGATATATACTAGAATTGGAGTAAAATGAAACCAATTTTGTTTTAACATTGAATCAATGTTTAGCAAGGTATGAGCTTGCTTTTACTAGAATTGGAGTAAATGAAACCAAGTTGAAACTCAGGTCCAGTTTTGAGTTCACTTTTGAGTTCAATGTTTGTATGTATATATTACTTTTAACTTTGAATCAATGTTTGTATGTATATATTACTGATGATGAGGTTCACTTTTGAGTTCAGATAGCAATGGACAACAGAATTTCCTACACGGGACGCCAAACATACTTCCTAGGACTGAAGATACCCTTGCACCGAGCCCAAACTCCGATCCGAGCACCAATCTCTCCGAGCACCAAATTCGCGCACCAATCTCTCCGATCCGAGCACCAATCTCTATGAGCATTTCATCTTCAGATCTGCTGTTGCTTTGGTTAATCTAATCTTGGGAAATCCGTTTCTAGAAGGTACGATGATGCTTCATATATTGTATTTTTTGGTAAATCGATAAATTGGTTTTAGTGTTTGTTATTTTTGTTATCTTTTCTGATTGTTAAAATGGTTTTAATTTTGGTCTTAAAGCAATACACGAAGTTAGAGCATTCACAAGCAGCTGGTAAGAATGTTTGTGATTTTAATTTTGGTCTTAAAGCAGGCTGCTTGATATTACATGACCTGTTCAGAATGTTTGTGATTTTAATTTTGGTCTTAAAGTGTATATAGATCTACATACATTTTTATGACTGATTAACTGATTTTGGTCTTAAAGTGTATATAGATCTACATATATCAGTTAGTTTTGTTAACTGATATATTTTAGTTTCTTGATCTACATTTTGGTCTTTTTTTATTTTTTCCTATATCCAGCATCCCTTTTGAGTTCTAATTAATTTTCATGTTAATTTTATTTTCTCCATATTTGAATGAATATATACCTAATATTTTGATAGGTTAAGGAATGTCGGGTTGATACTGCTGCAGTCAATTATCTCTTCGAACATGAGCAATTGATAAATGGAAGTTCATGATCACAGATGATTCTATCTAATTAGGTATATTCATACCCATGTACTTACTGAATGGATTTAAATCGATAAATTATTTGATGGTTGGAGCAGGTGGGTTCGAATTTGTTTTGTTGTAACCCCATCAAATTTGGAATAAAGATATAGTTGCATCAAATTTGAAATTCTTCATATGTGGGTTGCTATTTTTAAGTATTATTTTATTTGCAAGGGGGTTTCTTTATAATATAATTAATATCTTTTGAAATCCATTTTACTAGAGGTTCTCCAAATGATTGGAATTACACACGGATTTTGAAATCTTTATAATTGGAATTTGCAGACAAAAAAGTTCCATTTTACTAGAGGTTCTCCAAATGACATTAGAGGCTGTTGATCATCATGACCATGATAATGATCATGATCATGAAGGTGTTGAAAGAAAAATTGTTTTGGTGGGAATTGGATTTGATGAATGGGGGAGAGAGCTTCTTGATTGGGCCGTGGTAAAAGTTGCAGAAAAAGGTGACCGTGTGATCGCAGTTAATGTTTGTCCTAATTCAGGTAGTGTGTTATAGAATTTAGTGTGATTGTTCTAAGCTTTGGATGTTAATTTTCTTTTTTTTTATATGATTTGCAGATTCTGTAGCGAAGTATGAGAGCTTGTTGGATGATTATTTGGCTGATTTTGAAGGTATTTGTGAGCACAAGCAGGTACTTAAGTACAAAAGATATACCATTTTTCTAAAAAGAATGAAAATTTCACCAAAATTTAAAATCTTGCCGCGATGGCAAGCGTGTGTGATTGGGGAAATCCCGAATCACACGCGTAATAACTAGACCAACAAAGTTGAAAATGAAATATTCTTGAAATTTGGATATATTCGATATTGGTAAATCGAATTTGGACGTGTTTTAACTGTATTGTTTGTTTCAGGTGGATCTAACTGGGCAAGGTATTAGCAGGCAATTCAGTAAGAAAAGTTTTGGTCAGAGAAGCAAAGTTTTATTCTGCAGCTTCTGTGGTTGTTGGGGTCAGCAAGATCAAGCCTTTTGGGTACATGGATTGTTATAATATTATTTCTTCTATTTAAAATTCAAATTAAAGTCTTATTTTTGCTTCAAGGGTATCCACATGGTAATACTTTGGAGATTGTGTCAGTTTAAAAAAGAATTTTATTTTACTTATTTCATTAATTTTTTTATTTTATTTGTTTGATTATAATTCTGCAGTTGTGGGCTTTCAATTGCCAAATATTGTGCCAAGAAGCTACCTTTAGCTACTCAAGTATTGGCTCTCCATGATGGGAAAGTTGTTTTCAAGAGGTTTTCAAATGGCCTACTTTCAGGTATGTTGTATGGTCCACAATGATCATGTTAGGCATGGTTTGGTTTATGCAAACGATCTGGTGGATCCAGGCTTGTATGTTTTGTGGGGCGATTAATAAATACACGAATAATCACAAAATTGGTTATTTTCAAAAAGATTGAGGACAAATAAGGTATTATCTTTTGATTTTAGTTACGGGTCAATTGCTAACCAAGTAAGTGACTTTTGTGTCTTATAAGTTATAACAAACGACGATGGGGCATTTTGCCTTGTAGCATTCAACTGTTAGAAGACAAAAATCTAGAATACGGTCTGTATTGGCAATTTCAAGACACGTATGTGATAAGTCGTTATCTTAGATAGCAACTCACCCTGAAGTGAAAATAAAAATAATACCCGTTTGTCACCATGGATTCTCAATTCATTAGTTCACCGCCGGAAATCTTTTTTTTTTTTAAATAAAAGCAATAATGACTATGTTTTCGGCTGAGGTCGGACCAATAGGGCCCTCCCGCCCCAAATTTAGGAAAACAAGTGGATGCTTAAGTTTAGGAAAACAAGTGATAGTTCTTACAGTTCTCTACTTAATATATACGTATGAATGAATGAGATTTTTTCAAGAATATCGCGTTACTGATACGAGTAATAATGGTATTTGGAAATGCAGGTGTGACCGGATACTATGGCATGGTTAAGGTCTTCATCAGTTATCATACGTGCGTGGCGAATCAAGATTTTCGTGCGTGGCGAATCAAGATTTTCGGATCATAGGCCCGTGTACAGCATATTCTGGGCTGACGTCCAGTCGGCCCAAAGCCGTTTTAGAAGAAGCATGAGCTCTAGACTCGACTATGGCGAGGCATTGTTGCCATACTCGCATGGCTATACCGAACTATGCTTTTTTTAACCCGCCAACAAAACAAATGGAACACACAAAGGCCGATTTTCATTCGTTAGGTTCGCGCCACAAATCGTGTAACATCATATCTAACCATCTGCTTCTGATTGTGGCCCGCCAGCTCTCGCCACTAAACACGAGTTTACAATGGCTTTGTCATATGCTGGTGCATCATATTCTCATCACACCAGCAAATGGGAGATCAAGATGATGATTTCTGTCATTTTATAAATTTTATTCATGATTCTTTGTAGATTTATGTTTTGTATTTTTTTTAGTTTTATAGGAATGAATGGAGAGCAAAACGTGAAGACCGGTCACGTTAGCCGGCCCGCCACCACTGTCCCGGTGATGTGGGGGGCGTCCCCCTCGACTGTTTTGCAGCGACCTCCCGCGTCAGAGACTAACGTTTAGAGGCGAGAGGGCAGGAGCTAACTCAAATGGGTAGAGCAGGGTAGGCCCGGGATTCGAACCGCCGCCTTATGGAGAGCAAACTTCCCCCACTCTAGCCACTGAGCTGCGCCCCTGAGGACTTATAGGAATGAATATTGGCAAAAGAATGAATATAAACATGTTTTATGAAAAAGTTGGTCTGGTCTCATTCTACTTTTATTGTTTGTCTTGCTTTGCTTTTACTTTTTCTGAAAAAGCAGCAGGCAATTGAAACGGGAGACAGTTCATACCCATTTTATTTCTTTTTATAACACAAACTAATCTAAATAAACCTTAAATATCCTTAATTATATTTAATCACATCTATAGTATTTCTTAGTGAAATTGGTAGGTTTGTCTGCCTCTAATGAGTAATAAAGTAATTTTTATTCCCAATCAGCATGTTGTGAAGCGGCGTAAATGAAAGTAAATGTTATGAGTTGGCTTAAATTATTGAAACCCAATATTGTAGATATCATTCTGTTCAACTCTATGTATGGAATTGGTCAATACCTTAACTATTTACTTGCACTTTTGGCTGGTTCAAATAAAATGACTATATTCCTCATGTCCCTATCATTGAATTACATAAATTCAAAACAAAAACATAAATAAAAAATTTACCATCAAACTCATGATTATTAATGAAATTGCTAGCTTGCTTGTAGGGTGTTGAGAATTTGATTCGGATTTGAAAAATTCGAAATTTGACTCGATTCGAATTCGATTAAAAATGTTCGAATTCGAGTTGATTCGTATTCGAGCCTGGTAATCGAATTAGAATCGAATACGAATTTATGATTTTCAATTCGATTCGAACTGAACTGAACTGAACCTTCTCATGCACACCTTTAGAATTACTAACCAGTGTTGTGCTTTCCGTTTCGTCGTGAATTTTGTTTTGGTTATGGCTCAAAATCGAACCGCCCCGTACATAGCCCTAAACTCACCAACCTAAGTGATATGTTTCCCGCCGCATCGCGCGGGTAAACGACTAGTAATTTTTTAATATATTTTGAAAGTGGTTATGAGTGGGGGAGAGAAAAGGTAATGATAAGGGTATAAAGAAAATATTATTTAATTGAAAATAAGAGAGAAAATATAGTGTTTTTAAGTGGAATTTAGAGTGAAAATACAGTGGTATGATATGAGTGCTATTTATTCTTTATTCTTTTATCATTGTTTAATGTCCTTTAAACACAATATTAAAGAAAAAAATCAACAACAGAAAAAAATATATCAGCAGCATTAATATTCATCTCAAATTCATGAGAACAACAACCTATCACAAGGATATCCCAAATAATAATTCCTCTTAATCTATATACAAAATATGTTGGAGGCAAATCAGATCAATAAAACACAAACAGCAACACACTATTTTGTTGGGGGACAACCCGTACGACGTCTGTTTTTGTTTTTATGGATTTTAATGAAAAACTCTAATTTACAATAGAGACTTAACATCTAGGTTTTCAACTAGGCCACAGACACTTACAAAGCCCACTAATAGAAAAATAAGTCTTGTACCTTTGTCTTGTTATCTACCTTTGTCTTGTTATCTACTTATTATCATCATCTTCCAAACCAAATTACAGAACATGGCGCTACCGTCGCATGCCATCGGATAAAATATTTTGGCTAACTTACCTCCTCCTCCTTCTTCCTCTTTCTTCTATTTTTCTTTCAATAATAGGAAACGTCCCTGAAACATGTAGTCACCGTTCACATTTTCCCGGAATCATTTAGTCGTCATCCCCGTTTTCCCGGAAACGTTTAGGGAACATCCCAATGGCGTTTCCGTCCCCAAAACGTCCCTGGGACGGGTACTCCATGCTTCTTGGCGTCATTACGAAAATCTCTCTGAACAAGATTATACAAAATCATTTTGACTCTAAAGATCAAAAACACCCAAGAAGTAATAAATTCATAACAAGCTTAAAATCTTCCACAAAACAATAGAGATGTTCACCTTGATTCACATCCAGCAAACGTCTCATGAGGGCCAACTTTAACCCCCAGCTTCATCCGCTAAAATAAATCTAGTTATAAATGTTGCAACACCACTCCCAATTCCAGGGCCGGCTCTGAGAATTCACGTACCATGTTCGAGCTTAAAAAATGTGCCCTTAGGCCTTAATGAAATATATAATTTAAACTAATTTTTATACAATCATTAACGGCTAAATAATTGACAAAATTTCTAACAAATTAAGTTAACGTTTAAATAATTAAAATTTATAAATTGGTATTTAATTAAAAAAACGTCCTTTTAATAAATCTTTAAAGTTTATATTTAAATTTTATAAAAGAAATGAAGTTTTATATAGTTTATAAAATTTTAATATATAAATTAAGAAAGAAAAAAGCTAAAGGAGTAAACTTGACTTTTTGTAAAGTTAAACAAAACATATAATTAATTCCAAATCTATTTTGTAAATTATTATAACTGCAGGGACCATTTGTGTGAATCACGAAACAAAAAAAATAGCCGCGTTTCTGATTGTCTTCTCCGACGGTTTTGTTGGAATTCCGGCGACCTCAAATGTCTTTAATCCACTTGTTTTAACCAACTATTTTTATGATAACACTTATCTCCATCTTTATCTTAACTAACATTTGAGTTTAATCCCTTAAAACGTTGAGAATCATACTCAATCCGATAACCCATAACACCCAAAAAGCCATACTCCGGTCAAAGCTCCAATCGCATCACTCCGAACATCTTGGGTAAAACGTGCCCTTCGAAATCTCGGACCCTGGCCGGTGGTCCTCCCCGCACACCCTCAGGGCCGCCCCTGCCCAATTCCGATCTCTTCTATTAACTGGTATAATATTTACTGTTTAGAAATAAACCATTTAAAATCACTCCCAATATTAAAACAACAAAGAACTGATACAAGACTTATTTTTTTACACAATAAAATATGTTGAGCATAACTCAACCCTTTTGTAAGAATGTTTGCAACTTCTTTTTAATATGTTCAAAACTCATCTTTTTCCCTAATAAAATGTAAAGTCTTTTTTTTCTATCATGAAATACAGGAATATATCGGGAAATCATTTTTTTCTTAAGAAAATGTTAGTCTTGTTGGTTAAGGTTCCTCACTAAGCTCAAATCACATGCAACACAACGTATGTCTGTATATGAACAAACTTCGTACTTGCAGACGAAAAATTAAGAATGAAGTTATGAAGATGAAGTTGTTTCCAATGAAAAATGGGTGTGTTTATCTCAATGAACAAATGAGGCTTTATATAGCCTTTACAAAAGAAACGTGGAACCATCCACAACCAAGGAATATTCTGATGATCCTAAAGAATATGTACAACCTAATAACCCTCACCTCTAAAACAAACGTGCATGCCCAACGAACACTTGCATGAGATCCGGTCGAACTAGAATACCAATTCTCTAACTAGTAACTATTAAATCAACTAAACTAAAAACAAAATTAAATCTATTACTCTTTCAAGTTCCAGCCATGTAAATGTCACGTTAACCCTTGTGACTTATGCTTTACTTCATGCAAACTTAAACCAAGACTAACTTTGCTTGATTCGTACCTGTGACCCGATAACACGTCAGCTCATGTGACCTGCAAACAAACCGAATAACCCAACAATCACCCCCTTAATCGGTTTGTTCACACCACTCGTTCACGACATCTGAATCACCGTCTCCTCTCAAATCATCTCGACTTCTACCGACACCTGACCTTCACTCGGTCACGTCCAACGTCTTCTCGGTTCAACCCAAATCAACTCCACTACACTTGTAGCATATCACATGGCATCCGGTTGGACACACGTTCATTAACATCTTGACTTATCACGGATCAACGACCTCTCCCCGGCACATCCGAGTCACCCGACTTGAACTCCAACACCATAATGTTTACGACCGTGTAGTTTTCCAGTCTCTCTTTATCTTGACACTCGTACCTTTTCCAGATCAAACTTCTTCCTAGAGGCCTCTCCACCGACCAAGAAAACAAAGCCACCCGCTTATTACGTTTTCTTTCAACTGCTAAACGAACCGAATCCAAAGCCACCTGCTTTGACGGATCCCTTACGCCCGTTTTTCACACAACATGCCGGTCTCCTCTTATCACGAAACAACACGATCAAGGCACCTGCGAAACCTGTTGTTGTCACCAGATATATATACCAGTTGCTCAAACCCACAACTAATAATCGAACAACCCTTTATCTTCCTCCTTTACTCACCACTAGCAGCCCAAGAAAACAAGTGTTTATCACCGGTCACCTTCGTCGTCTTAACCGGTACGTCTACCACAACAACGGCCGACCGAAACACCATAACGCCTCTGATTACGGCTGCTAAACAGACCAGAAACAACACATTGCTGTCCCGACCCTTCTTCACCTTCTGTTTGCAACTCCGGACTTTCTTTCACGTCTGCCCTCCACCGACCGACACACCCGCCGGCGACGGAGGCTTCCTCCGATCTTCTAGAGCCCTACGCTCTGATACCAAATGTTGGTTCAGGTCCCTCACTCAAATCAAACACAACACAACGTATGTATGTATATTAACAAACTTCGTACTTGCAAATGAAAAATTAAGAATGAAGATGAAGTGGTTTGGAATGAAAAATGGGTGTGTTTATCTCAATGAACAAATGAGGCTTTATATAGCCTTTACAAAAGAAACGTGGAACCATCCACAACCAAGGAATATTCTGATGATCCTAAAGAATAGGTACAACCTAATAACCCACACCACTAAAACAATCGTGCATGCCCAACGTACACTTGCATGAGATCCGGTCAAACTAGAATACCAATTCTCTAACTAGTAACTATTAAATAAACTAAACTAAAAACATAATTAAATCTATTACTCTTCCAAGTTCCAACCATGTAAATGTCACGTGAACCCTTGTGACTCATGCTTTACTTCATGCAAACTTGAACACCAAGACTAACTTTGCTTGATTTGTACCCGTGACCAGATAACACGTCAGCTCGTGTGACCCGCAAACAAACCGAATAACCCAACAAGTCTATCTTCAATTTTTTCGTTTAATCATGATTAGCTTGCAGTTGTGTAATCACGAAACACCATTTAGCTCTCCATTTCTTTCTTATTACCAAGATAACAATAACAAACGAATTCTTCACCTTATATACCACTTTAAAGTTTGTTTACCCACATTGTTTACCCACATACTTGAGACCATTCATATCCATTTATTTTAAGTTACATATAATACTCATTACTAGTCCATATTTTATCTCAACTCATTTTACACTATATGTCATTCTCAAGCTCTCGTTAGAAATAACGCAAACCGGTTAACCCACTTATAAATATAATTATTTATATAAAAAAATAGTGAACGCCATGTTTTCCCTAGCCTTTCCAACAAATAACACATTTGAGTTCTCTACCCAACTTACTCTTACTCGGAAGGTTGGTGACTTACATAAGTAAGTTCAATTCTTCAAAGAAAATGAGTTACTTTACAACTTACTTTAAACACACATAAAACAGGTTAACGCACACATGGCTAAAATCATGAATTTAATGCATTATAGCAATAAGCTAGATAGTATAAAAGACAAATTTGCTAGAGCTCATCTTAAAACCTGCACTTGGTGGAAAACTTTCTACCACTCACACCACTAGACATTCTATGATCGTATCATATCCTAATCCTACTTAACCATTAGTTAAAAATGTTCTTAAAACAAAATCCAACAAAAGATGTAGTAAATTAAAGTAAAGTGCATAAAGTGTTGGTGTTTATGGTGTAACACCATCCATAGCGCATGCTCTCCTCAAGGCTCATTAAGGCATGTAAGAACAGTATCTGAGCACGCTTTTGAACTGATTGATCCAATGAGAAGTGATCAGATCTTAGATCTGCAAAACAAGATACCGTTAGGACTCGTTACAGGAATGAGATTATTCCTGTAAGCACCCTCTGACGTGAGAATAAGTATTCGTTTGTGGGAGTAAAGAGAATGAGTAGAGAGAATAATGTATCGCACCTTTGTGATGAACTCCTCTATTTATACTTATGGGTGGTTTCTAGGGTTTCCACATATTGTGGGAAGTCGGTTAGGTGACTCCTATTTTATCAGAGATATATATGCACGAAGATATATGGGAATATCTTCCTTATTTATGACTTATTAACGGTTGGTATTTGAACCGGAATGACCGAATTGGGTCATTCCTCCACATGTCCCCCCAGTCCGACTCTATGGGGTTTTGCATTGGCTCGGACTTAAAAAAAGTGACAAAACCAACACTAAAAAGTGCATGAGTAAAGAAACGTATAATTATGTCTTTAAAAATAAAAGAAAATAAAAGGAAATGAAGACGCTATCATTTCTGGTGCCAGGTACCTGAAAGGACGTTTTTGGCGGCGTCAATTGTCACATCAACGATGTGCCCATTATTGCCTTAGTTGGCACGCGTTGTTTTGGGCTCCATTTTTAAAATTTGAAAATGCGTAAATTAGGAGTATAAATGGGACATTGATCCCAAAGGGCCAAAACTTTCCCCACTACTTCAACCGTCGTTTCAAAATCTCTCGATTGTCCACCAACATAATCTTGAATTTTGTTAATATCCCTTGGTTTTTTATAACTAGGGTTTCTTACAGCATCCTTTACTCTCGCCGATCTCCTATACCCGGAGAGGTCTGCTCCTATTCTTACCGCTGATCGCCTGCTACATTCAGGGGAGAAGAACATCATGAGAGCACATATTGGTAATTTTCTAATTTCTCCCTCCCTTATGGAAAGTGCCCTCCAAGGGTTTCCTGTTAGTGGAGGTGCAGAAGAAGGCGGAGTGGCCATTCTGGGCCCAAAGAAGACCATTCGGATCTAGAAGGTTGGCGGGTAAAGCAGTGCCAAGGGTCAATAATCCAAGACTACCAGTTCCACTTCTTCTACCACTGTTGCTGAAATGGTAAAGATTCCCGAGGTACCCGTGAGTGCCGCAACAGTGGAGGCGCCTATTGGACCTCTGTTGAAGAAGATCAAAACAACTGTGCCACGGCTGGCTAACTTTGAGGCGAAGAGGCGTGGCTTCCTTGGTGGGATTAGTAAGTTTAGATATTTTTCCCCTGTGACTCTGCTGCATGCCTTCAAGTAACACACTTATTTTCTGCATGTTCCACGGCTATCGAAACATCCAATGTTATGATTCCTCCTTCCCCTGTTCAATCTACTGGGGATGAAATGGTGAGTGTGGTTGTTAGTGATGTTGTTTCCAACGTAGCTGAAGCTGCAGGTGTACCCGTTAGTGTTGAGGTACCTGTGACCCTGGTGGTGGTTTCCGCCCTAGTCAGTGCTTCTTTGGGAACTTTCAAAATTCTACCTAATCCCCCTTCAGCGTCAAGTCAGAGGAAAACTGTTGTGGCGGCGACCCCTCCCACCAGCAACGTGCTTGTCACCGTGCCCTCCTCTCCGTTTGAATTTTCTAGTGACAGTGGCCTTAGTCACGAGGAGACAGTGGGGTCCAGTGGTGGTACACATGACGAAACACCTCATATTGAAGGGCTATATTTACCTACTATTACTTGGGACCCGCGTATGCCTGACAAGCCGTATAAGCCCCACTGAAAGATCGCCGAGTCCACCTGCCTTATATACCCTCTGCTAGTCAATCACTGGGTGGATCATGCCTTCCCCCCAACGGAGGTGTCTTACGTTGGAGGCTAGGATTCTGGGCCACTACTGGATTCAACTTTAGCTGACGTTGTGGCTGGAGTTAAGAGAATTGCTAAAATCAAGCGTCGCTGGGTTAGGATAACCATGAGCTTCAACAGGCCCGTCACGCCGTACAGCAGATGATGGATGACATACAACAACGGGACAGCCTGTTGGATGCTACTAAGGCTAGGGAATCCCATCTTCTTGCCGAGAAACAAAAGCCTAAAGAAGACCTTAAGAGGGTAACTTCAAACCTTGCCGAGGGGCGTGTGGTATGCGCCCAGGATATTCAGGAGAAGGAAAGGGTGATAGCACACGTGTTGAAAATCCATGGGGAGTTGGAAAGAAAAAGCCGTAACGGGGGCAGAAAAGGTTCGTGCCTTATCCTCTCAAGTTGCCCAGTTACATATTTATCGTGAATTTGAGTTGCAGGTGCAGGAACGTCATCATGCTCTGATGGCGGAGATGGAGGACACCCAGGCCAAACTTGACCAAGCCACCCAAAGGTGTGATGAATTGGTGGTGCAGCGGTCCCACTTACAATGTGACCTGGATGCCGAAAAGTCCCGTCGTGTTGAGAGCGAGAATGCTGCAAATCAAGCGCTGGCTGAGACACAAGAATTGTCTACCCAGCTTTGTGTGCTTAAGGAGGAGAAAACCTGGTGGGTTGGTCATGGCGTGATGTCATGTTTTGAGTTCCTTAGGCGATCACCACATTTCAGGGTTTGCTGGATGATATGGCAACCGTGGCCTATGAGACTGGTCGTCATGATGGAATGCATGCCGCCTATTTGGAAAGTGGCAGTCTTGAGCTGATCACTGATGAATTACGGTCGGTGACTGCTTCCGCTTCAAATTGCATGGTGGAGACCCTATCCGCCATGGCGAACGATCCTTTTCTTGAGTTCTAACAAATTCAAGAAGCCGCGGGGAACCCAGACCTAGATGGAATACGCCAATTTCTTGACTCTTCCACTTCCAATGTTAATGCCAGTTGAGGACTTTATTAACACGTGTCATGTGTAAGGATAGTTTTGAACAGTTGTGTGAGTGCAGTATGTCTATCATCTCCGTCAATCTGAATCGTAGCAAGAAACTGAATGAAATAATGTTTTATATTGTTAAATATAGGGCAATACCATTTTTCTAAATAAGGAAATCTTCCTTATGAGAACCCTATAAATAGGAGTCTTTAGGTTTCATTTTAGGGCTTTTGCCATTTTTGGAGATCTAGAGAGAGAAACTACCTCCAAGTGTTTCAAGGTGCTTGCATTTGTGAAATCTTCAATAGAAACGCATTATAATTACGTTCTTGTGTTCGGACCACACACGTACACGGATTCCGTGAATAGATTGAATGTTCAGGTGCTCTCAAAGATGGCTGAGTGTCAAAAGGAACAGAGGAGCAGCCTGACACTAGAATAGGAGGCTGCTGAACCCTTCAATTAAAACAGGGAGTTTGTTTGTTTCTGTACATAAATAACCATATTTCAAAAAACCGTAAAAATTGAAAAATCTAAATTCAAAAATATGTTTTTATTCCATCAAAAATTGAAAAATGAAAAAAAAAATTATATGTTTATTTTAAAATTTTGTCAAAAATAAAAAATTTTCAAAAATATGTTGATTGAATATGCCGAAACTCTCACGGCTGAACAAACATGATTATTTCACAATTGAAAACGGCGAATACAGATACCGTACCGGTACCGTCCAGTACCGATACCGAATACCAGATACCGATACCGTACCGGTAGCGTCCAGTACCGATACCATACCGGTTCGATATTGGTATCGGCATTACATTTTACCATTTTTTCGGGATCGGGATTTTTGGGACTAGTACCGGTATTTTTCGGTAATACCGAATTGGTACCGATTTCCCACTACCTAGGAATTTCCCACCCATAATTCATGTACTGGTAGATATTTTTATAGAATATTAACAGTCGGTACTCATATCCCTTGCCTAGTATACACACTTAGACTTTAATTAAACTTTAGTTAATTAGTTAAACTTTAGTTCATTCTTGTGCATATATTATGGCGCATGTGTGATAAGGATGTACATGTATCAAATGTATCTCTTGACTTGTGAAGTATACAAATAAATTATAAACTTCCTGAAGAGAAATATATGACTAAACTGTCCATAAATAGCCACATAAGTCAGTACACACTATAAACTATGAAGCATGAAATATAAATCACATAATAGGCTCGCTGCCAGTTTTCCACAAACTCATAGCCCAGGCCCAAGTACATGGCCCATCAAACTAATGCCGTGTCGCAGTCTCACAAACGTTGGTCCAACTTCAGGCCCAAACACCCATGCCCACTTTCATAGTTTCATAAATTAAATGAAATTGGATCTGGTTCTTCTTCCCTTACCATATTTTGAGCCCTCACAATCTTATTCATGAATAAGTTAAAAATATGTGTTCTTTTAATTTCCATTAATATTTTCATAATCACATGATGTTGCAGAACTTAGTTTTTGTTTAAAATATTAATAAGTAAAGACTCAAAAGCCCAACATCCTTGTGATTCGCAAAACCAAACAATATAACAGATACCAAGTTTGAATTTTCACCCTAAACTATTCGTTGATAGGTTTTGTACCGGTACCAGTATTTACCGGTGTTTTACCCGTAAATATCGGTACCGTACCGGTACCGAAAACGGGGAAAGTAGGTACCGGTACCGAATAGACCCGATAGGGTTCGGTACCGATACCCGGTACCAAATGCTTATCCCTATAAATATTACCTATTGTGCTTGAAACGCCCCGTTTTCGGCCCCATGCTCATGTCCAAAAACTTTAGTTATAGGATCTTCTTTTCCTTGGCCATAAGTTCCGTTAAGTTTCATTTCTTTCTCCGCATCAATCTATATACAACCAAAAATATAAATGTTAAAACATTCAACAAATTTTATACATAAAAAAAAATATAGTTTTACTTACCAAACTAGTGATTGTTTTTTCATATTTTTTGGTATCAGAAGTGTCGGTTTTGGGGTCTTTTTTTACTCTACCGGCCATTAATAGTTGACAACGATGATCATTCATATCATTAAATTGTGAATTGGCATTCACGATCGGGGGCCATATCTTGTGAAAATCTTCCTTCAATTTCCTATATCCCGAACGTCCGGTACGAGATGGGACTTTGTTAAGTTTTGCACCTTCACTTGCCCTGTCACTTTTTTTCTACAAATAAATCAACAAACTATATTATTAACTTTAAAATTATATTACAAAAATAATAATATAAATTATAGAAAATAATTAACATATACCTTAGCTTTCTGGGTAGACTTCATTGCAACAAAATCTTCCCACTTTGTTGGAGCGAAATAAGTATACTTTAAACAAGGATTTACGTTTGTCTTTAAGTATTTTCTCCAATGTTGCTTACTTATAAAATTTGTACGCATCGTTTTAGCTCAATATATGGTATGCTTCTTCGGCTTATCGTTACTAATATGCCATGCCTCCTTAATATTTGCAAAAAAAAAAAAAATAGTTAAACATATATACTAATTATCATGTATTTCATACATCTAAAGGTTTACATTATACGTGACAAAATACCTTAATTTGCAACCATAAGTTATCCCATCTTTCTTTCTCAAACTTACGCGATTTAATCCAATATTCGGGAAAATGTGTTCGTGTTTCCATAATTTGCAACCATAAGTTATCCCATCTTTCTTTCTCAACCATAATTGAGCAAATTTTTGAAGGATGCACTGATAAGTTTTTGGGGAACAAAAGTGGCAAAGTTACCGTCACTCAATGTGATCCAATCCCGTGTGAACAAATTAGAAAACAATACGGAAACCAAAAACTACCAATTGAGCGAAAACAACAAGTCAACTCCGGAAAGGGTAAGGTACAGGGAAAGAAGGCTCAGAACAAGAATGTTCAAGCACCTAAAGTTCAGCAGCCTAAGACTGAACAACCAAAGGTTCAGCAACCTAAAGTTGAACAGTCTAAGGCTACTCAACCTAAGGCTGCACAACCTAAAGTTCAACAATCAAATGTTGAGCAACCTAAGGTTCAACAACAAAAGGTGCAAAACAAAAGAGCTCCTGTTAAGAAACGAGGACCGAAAATGAACTTTGTTGGATCCACGGGTTCAGACAAACTTGAAACATTTCAGGATAAATCTAACCTTGAGTTTATAAAACAATTTAGAATTTTAAAACGAAATGATCAGAATAATTACACCCAACACACCAACGGATGTGATTTAGGTCCAAGCACGTCTAGATCACAAAGTTCATTGTCTGGTTCTCCGTCTGGTCATCAACATGTTTCTCTGAAGTTTGTAGAGCGGAGAACATGTTTTGAATGTGGGACAGTTGGGCATATTGTAAGATATTGCCCACACGTGCAAAAGCTGAAGTCAAAAACGAGTGCTCCCCAAGAAATCGATTACCGAAAACGATCAGCTTCCCCGAAACAAGACCCGCGTGTCTTGAAAGAAAGGGAAAAGAAGTTAAAGCAAAAGAATCAAAAGGTAATTGAAAAGGCCTTAAAATCAGAGGTCAAAGAAGAAAAACCTGTACAAGCAAAATCTGAAACTGTAAAACCAGTAAATGCTAAAACAATAAATTCAAATACTGGTAAAGGACAAACAGCTTGGAAGAAAAAGGGGGTAATTCAATCAGGGGGAGCACCACAGGTTCTTTTTCCTAATCATCAAGTGATTGAAATCACTTTCCTTGATGATCAAGGACGACCCAAGTCCACAAAGGCTTGGGTCCCCCTCTCAAACTGATAAGTTAATTGTATGTGCAGGCGGCTCCAGGAGGAACTATTAATAGTCATTGGATTGTTGATAGTGGAGCTTCCAGGCACATGACGGGCGACTACCGTCTTCTTTTCGATGTGCGAAGTATAAGAGGAGGATATGTTGCGTTTGCTGGAGACAAAGGAGGGTATATCACCGGCGAGGGAATGATCTCAAATGGAGTTGTGAGTTTCGACAAAATCAATTATGTGCAACAGCTGGATCACAATCTCCTGAGTGTTTCTCAGATCTGCGACAAGAAGTTCACCGTGCATTTTGATGATGCCGGTTGTTATGTGCTGAAGCCAGGATTCAAGATTCCCGAAGAATGGATTCTCTTATCAGCACCAAGAGTTAATGATTTGTATGTCCTCGATATGAGCCAAGCAATAACCAAGTCCAAACAAGTTACTTGCTTTATTTCAAAAGCCACTGAAAAGGAGACGATCTCTTGGCACAGACGGATGGGTCATATTCACCTCAGAAAAATGAATCACCTTGTCAAAAACAATCTGGTGAGAGGTGTCAATGTGAAGAATTTTCAACTTCAAGATGTCTGTGTGCCGTGTCAGAAAGGGAAGCAGATCAAGAAATCACATCCATTGAAGAAGGTTAACACTGTAAACATGCCACTCGAACGTCTGCATATGGACCTTTTCGGCCCAGTCAAACACAAGAGTGTGCACGGGGAAGTTTTCTGCTTGGTAGTCACTGATGACTATTCAAGATTTTCATGGGTTGATTTCATGGTCCACAAGAGCGAGACTCCAGAAATTCTAAAGAATTTAATCACCTTGTTGGAAAATCTTTATAATCTAAAAGTGAGGCGAATTCGAAGCGACAACGGAACCGAGTTCAAAAACAGGGTTATGGATGAATTTTGCACTGCAAAAGGAATCCTTCATGAATACAGCTCTCGGTACACGCCACAACAAAACGGAGTCGCTAAAAGAAAGAACAGAACCTTAATTGAGACTGCAAGAACCATGTTGGTTGAGTCTCAGCTTCCAGTTCGATTCTGGAGTGAAGCTGTTGCCTCGGCTTGCTACACGTTAAACAGGGTTCTCACAGTGAAAAGACATGGTAAAACGTGCTTCGAACTCCTACACAAGAAGACTCCTGACTTGGAATATCTAGAACCTTTTGGTGCACCATGTACCATGATTGAACCTGACGGGAAGTTTGGTGCCAAAGCTATCGAAGGTTACTTCCTTGGGTATGCTACTCCTAATCTGCGAGTATGGAACCTAACTACCAAGAAGATTGAAGAGTGGGGTGAAGTAAGAGTTCAAAGATATTCTAATCCACCGAAGCCTTCTGGAGATCCATGGATGTTCGATTATGATGGTCTTTTCGACTCATTCAATATGCCGACATTTGATGATGACAATGCAATTGCTCAAATGTTGTCTGAAAGCGAGAATGCGACTAGCTCTCAGTTAGTTCGCCCAATCCTTGTTGACTCACAAGCATCTTCTTCTGTCAACAATCTCGTTTCAAATGAGGTGTTTAATGATGCTGTCGACTACAATTTGTCATCGGAAGATGAGGAGTATGTTGATGCAAATGATGGTGAAGCACGGGGTCCGGTTCAAGGTACTTCAGAAGCAACGGATCCAGTGTCTGCGCCAATTGTCCAAGAAGAAAATGCATCATCTTCTACAACTCAACAGCTTCAGAATGATATCGGGAATTTAAATATCAATAACTTGAGGAACAATGTTGACATTCCTCTAGTTCCTGAAACCCGAATTCATAACATTCATCCTCAGCAGAATATTATAGGTGATGTTCTCAGTGGTGTTAGGACAAGAAATCAAATCAGAAATAACGAAAATGCTGGCTTGTATGCTGAGATACGAGAATCGGGACAACAAAATGATTGGTCTTTCGCCTGCTATGTTAGCCAAGAAGAGCCTAGATCTTGGAAGGAGGCATTGAAAGATGATTCCTGGGTGGAAGCCATGCAAGAAGAACTTCAGCAGTTCGAGAAGTTGGGCGTATGGAAATTGGTTGATAGGCCCGACAACTACAAGAAGATCGGAACTCGTTGGGTGTTTAAGTGCAAGAAGGACGACCGTGGAATTGTTGTCCGAAACAAAGCAAGGTTAGTTGTTCAAGGCTTCAGTCAGATAGAAGGTATTGACTACAATGAAGTGTATGCACCTGTTGCACGTCTGGAGGCTATTAAAATCTTTCTAGCCTACGCATCCTTCAAGAAATTCAAGGTGTACCAGATGGATGTTAAGAGTGCATTTCTACACGGAGTAGTCGAAGAGGAAGTATATGTCGAGCAACCACCGGGGTTTGAAGATCCATTACATCGTGACAGAGTTTTACTACTTAACAAAGCGTTATATGGTCTTCATCAAGCACCTCGAGCCTGGTATGAGACACTGTCTACCTACTTGCTGAACAACGGGTTTAGACGGGGTTTGATCGATTGTACCCTCTTCATCAAAGAAAAAGGTGAAGATCTTCTGTTGGTACAAGTATACGTCGATGACATTATCTTTGGTTCTACCGATGATAATTTATGCAAGGAATTTGAGAAAGTGATGCAAGATCGATTCGAGATGAGTGCGATGGGTGAAATGACGTTCTTCTTGGGTTTGCAAGTTAATCAGTCCGAATCTGGAATTTTTATCCATCAAACCAAGTACGTCGGAGACATCTTGAGCCGGTTCCAGATGTCCGATTCGAAGCCAATTTCTACTCCTCTTCCGCAGAATCACGGGATTACTCCGGATGAAAAAGGGGATGCTGTGGACTCTTCACTTTATCGTGCTATGATTGGATCTTTAATGTATCTCACCGCATCAAGACCCGACATTATGTATCCAACATGTCTTCTCGCTAGATATCAAGCGAATCCGAAGGTCTCTCACTATGCTGCTGTCAAAAGGATTTTTCGTTATCTGAAGGGTTGCCCTGACACCGGGTTATGGTACCCTAAGGATGATAACTTCGATCTCAAGGCTTTCAGTGATTCTGATTTCGGCGGCTGCAAGAAAGATGGCAAATCAACTACAGCAGGATGTCAGTTCTTAGGCAATCGCCTAGTCACTTGGCAGTGCAAGAAGCAGACATGTGTGGCTACGTCTACATGTGAAGCGGAATACATTGCTGCGTCTAGTTGCTGCTCCCAGGTTCTATGGATCCAACAACAGATGCAGGACTACGGTTTTGAATTCCTAACTACTCCTATTTATGTTGATAATGAAGCTGCTTTACAGATCACTAGAAATCCTGTACAGCACTCAAAAACGAAGCACATCGATATTAAATATCACTTCATACGTGATTGCTTTGAAAAGAAACTTATCGATGTGGTTCACATTCATACCGATCACCAACGTGCCGACCTTTTTACCAAAGCATTTGATAAATCAAGATTCGATTATTTACTTTTGGTAAACGGCATTAAGGTGAAGCAAGAGTAACCGACATCGGAAAATCGTTTTTGTAAATATTTTTCCTAAAATAAAAAAATAAAAAATAAATGTGTCTTTATTTTCTTTGTTTTTAAATTTTAGGGGGAGAAAAATTCAGAAAAATTCAAAAACATTGAAAAACCGCAAAAATACAAAAATATGTCTTTACTTTATTTATTTTCTGCATTTAAGGGGGAGAAAAATTCAGAAAAACACAAAAACAATAGAAAAACAAAAATGAGTTTCTTGGCAAGATAAGAGAAAATGATATTACATCAGAGGTCGGTCAAAACATGTTTCTAGAAATCAAAAGAAAAGAAAAAGATAAGTAGCTCTACTAATGATGTACCGGTAGACTCACGATCATTTTAAAGTGTGCAGGAGATATAAACATAACGAACTGAAAACCGCGTGGGAACCGCTCATTGGCATATGGTCTTGGTACCGAAATTTCGTTTGATAGATTGCCGAGGTTCTGAGATATTTGGGGTTTATGCTGTTTATCATCTGGGTATCATGGTTGTATCTTTTACCGAAAAAAAAAATGTATATAATAACGGGGACGCAAGTCTAGATCTTCCATGATACTATACATACGTGTACATATTGCATTCGACCTCAATAAGTGATAAACAATCACATGTCCAAACAAATAAGTGATAAAATATCACATTTATCCGGGAGTCAAGTTCGTCTCTCTGCTGTACGGAAGTACTGACCTGTTCACGGACTTGCTCCTGTGCCCTCATGCATATGAAAATCAAGTTCCTCATCAATAAGTGATTCTATCACATAGGGCTTGTTTTCAAATCAAATAAGTGACTTGTTCACATTTTATATACGTTAAAAACGGATGATAAATGGTATACTCCCCAGTAAGATGAACTCTCATGCATACCTTGATACGGGAATGTGTCGTGAGTGGATGAACACCGGTCGGTAAGTATAAATCATACCTTAAATGTATCTCTATGTATTATGATTACACTTGATCGCTGAGTTTAAGTGGATAACAATATTGGTAATTGTGGTAGAATACTTATCCACTTCTGTAAAAGAATATTAAAAGGAAATGTGTTTTGACAAAAGACCGCAAACTGATATGATTCTCTTCGCCAGAAACTCGCAAAAATATTGTTGTGTTTGTACATATTTATTTACTGCTTAACTTTAGTGATTAACTTTTATTGTCTTTTTAAACAGTTTTGTCGTTTGGTGCATATCAGCACGACATTAGCGGTGATGTCGTTTGATAACATTCAAAGGATTCTAAAATTGTTGTCTTTTATTGTTGTCTTTTATTTTATCAAAATCCAAAAAGATTTTCAATTTAATCTTATTTGTTGATTAACCGATGTTGGTACTCGATCAGATATCTGACAAGCCGAAATACTTCATAAAACTGACCTTTGCAGAACTTCATAACGGACAATTTTTCAAAACGGTCATTTCTGAAAGCTTTTAAGAATTTGAAGGGCTTAAATTGAAAATTCCCAAAAATCCAAAGTGTTGGTGGAAATCTGATCCTTCGAGGAAGCAATGGCCCTCGAAAGATCAGAAGGTCAATGAAAGTCAATGAAAGTCAATCATCTCAGTCGAAAGATGAATTGGTCAACAGACCTTTATGAAAGATGGATAAGGTCGAAAGATATCCTTCGAGGATTCCCACAAATATCTGGTATCTTTCGATCCAGATAGGGATCCTTCGACCCATAGCTGATCTTTCGAAACACCTTTTCATCTTTCGAAAGGTCATTTATCCTTCGAGACGGTTCGACTTTCGAGGTCAGAGTATAAAAAGGTATCATCTTCTTCATTTCAACATAACTGTTCAACTTCACTATTTCAAAAACCTCCATTCCTACCGAAACTCTGCCAAAATTGAATCAAAAAGTTAGATTATCAGGATTTCATCTACAATCTCGGTAGGATAACCCTAATACACGGTTCAAACAACAACATAAACATTTCATCTGATCATGTGTGTTTTGTTTTGTAATGTGAATATGTTTGTTGTAGGTTTTTGATGTTTATAATGTTATATCTTGACTGTTGTTTTGTGTTTCAGAGTCCTTGTCTTGATTTTTGATGGTCTAAAAGTGTTTTGTGTGTTCTTGAGTGAATCGGTTCATGTGTGTGGTTGTATCCGGGTTGGGGTTTTGTGTCCGGGGTTGCGTTTGATATTGTTATGTTTTAAGTGTCTTGTTTGTAATGTTTTAAGTGTTTTGATGATTGATGTTCCTAAATGGTTTGAAACCACTTACAACACACACTTAAAACAGTTAAACATGACCACCGGAAAATATTCCGATGAACAGTGTTGCCGGAAATCAACACGAAGGATGTTGATTCTCAACCTCGAAAGATGTGTTGCAAAATATCTTTCGAATTGAGACTCGAAAGATGTTAAGTTTCTCGAAGGATTCATCCTTCGATGGATCAGATCTTTCGAATGATCAAGATATCTTTCAAATTCTTGATTCTTCGAAAGATGATCCTTCGATATGGAATTTCATCCTACGAGGAAAGTAACATCTTTCGAACAGTCTGTCATCCTTCGAGCCATGTTTCAATCCTTCGAACAGTCTGTCATCCTTCGATGCCTAAATGGCATCCTTCGAGGATTAAACACTTAGAATTTTTCCAAGAAATTGAAATTTTTCCTAAGTGTGGAATTCTTGTTGACTGTTGACTGTTTCTCATTACGTGTCCGTGTTTTCATGAACAGAAATGGCACCGAAAGAAAAGAAGGAACGAGCAAAACCAACCAAGAAAGAAAAATCGGAAGTTGAATCTATGTCGGAGCCACGACACAACATGGCCGCGTATTTGCAACCGGAAGACAAAATCAGTCCGGAATTCACGGGAATAATGGAGTATCTTCATCGCACTCGTATCAACTATGCAATCACTACACAGCACACTGCTTATCAGTCTCATATCAAGGAGTTCTGGAATTCGGCTGTGGTTGAAACAGTGGATAACAAGGAAGTGATTAGTGGATCAGTTGCTGAGAAACCCGTGGTGATTACAGAAAACACTATCAGAGCACGTCTGCAACTAGGAGATCAACCAGAAGATTCTACTTCTATTGATTTACAATGTCATCGGGGCTTGCTGATGAGGTTACGGTACAGCGATAACGTTCTTGCAAATCAGATCAACAAAAAGTTTATGCCGCTTCGATACAAGTTCTTATTGCATATCCTTATTCACTGCCTGAGCAACAAACGATCTGGATATGATCTGTCGCCGATTGATTTAACGGGATTGTTTACGGCTTTGATTCTGAACAAGCCTTTCAACATATCACGCTATATTTTCGACAATCTGAAAGAAAATGCTCGAAGGCCACTCCCGTCAGCAACTCAACGAACATCTACCAAGTTTTGGCTATATCCTAGATTCCTGCAGATGATGATTGATGATCAGATTCCTGATCTTCCTAAAGCTGAAGCAGATGTTCTACCTGTCAATCTGATGAATGAGCGTACACTGCTGATTTTCAAATCCATGTCCAACTATAAGGAATCGGATCCAATTAGAAAGCTTATTGGTCATCTCGATGTTCCGGCCTACGAGGCACCGCAGAACAACAAATGGCGTCGAGATGCGAGTGATTCTGATGATGAAGAGCCAAGGTTAATCGCTTTGGCTACCACGCAGCTCGGGGCTAAGCATGGTATTAAAGCATCGAGCAGGAAGTCTGCTAGCAGTTCAAGTGTTGCAGCACATGTTGAAGTCGATGTGAATGTTGCTGCAGAAGAAGGTCAGGGAGTGTTTGTCGATCCTGATGCTCGTGTTAGTGCAGGTGGAGCTGGTGATCCTGCTAGTCAGTCAGGTAATGTTGCGGCTGACAGAGGTAAAAGTAAGGTGGACGAGCCGAGGAGGTTGGCCGATGAAAGCAGTTCGTCTTCTGATGCTGAAGGAGGTGCTGGTAATGATGATTCATCTTCTGAGGATGATAATCCTCCTCCTCCAGGGATGCGTAAGGCTTATGATCAGCGAGGGAATTTTCGTGGTTTTGAATGTATTGAGAAACCGGTGAATGTAACAGAATCTGATAAAGATGATGATTATATTCCTGCTGCTCCTGGATTACTCAGAAGGAAGAGACAAGCAAGAAGAGAGGGTACTCGTACTTCTAAGAGATCAAGGGGCGGATCAAAGCCAACAGGTGAAACGGCTGGTGATGTCACTACACCTGATCCGATTCAGCATTCAACGCCTCCGGAGCAACAGCTGCCTCCTATCAGTGAACAATTAACTACCTCAGAGATGCTGGATCTGATCTCTTCTCCACAGACGTCTTCTGGGGCACGCACGGCGCCTGTTGATCAACAGCCGCCTGCAACCCCCGTCTCAGGTACACATCCACGTCCTCCTCTTGTTATTCCTGGTCCAACAGGTACTTCTGGTCCATCTGGCCAGACTGGTTTCTCAGGTCCTGAGCCCTCACGGCCTACTCTAGCAGAAACATTATCTGTGTTATCTGATGCTGAGAAAATTCAATTCCTGATTGAACAAGTCAGTGAACTGGGTACCTTAGTCTGTCGGAATACAAGAAAGATTGAAGAATACCGTATACAGCGAACACATGATGCTGAGGCACACAACAAGCTGGTCTCACTTGTTAGTGCTCAGAATGTCAAGATAAGAGAACAGGCTCAAGAGATAGAAAGACTGAAAGAAGCTAATAAGGCTCGTGATAGAGAGGTTGAGATAATGAAGAAGCATAGTACTGTTCTAGAACGTGAGGCAACAACGTTAAAACAGAAGCATGAAGAGCTGTCCGATCGCTATAAGAATCGTGATGATAGATTAATGGAAGCCTTCAAGCCTGTTCAAGCGAACTTTAAGAGATTTGATCACAAAGTTGTTACACTTTGGAATGAACGGTGCAAAGCTTTGGGCATCGCTCCTTCAAGGCATGGCGATGATAAGGATCTGGTGCTGCAGGTGGGTCTGGTACATCTCAAGATGCTCCTTCTGCTCCTCCAACAGCTACTGGTCCTTCTGAGCAAACTGAAACATTGGAAGCTTCAGCAGTTTTTGAACATATTAGTCTTGAGCCGGAAGCGTTCACCGATCTCCCTGAATCCTCAACTGTTCAACAGTATCATCCAGTCACGGGTGAACTATTAGAAGAGGGAGAACATGTTACTGAGATGTCTGATGAATGTGTGTTAGCTCTAACAGCAATGGATGAAGTTGATGTGACCACGATCGATGCTACTCCGTTGGTTCCGGACGAAACCGATTTCTCTACGATTGAAGAAATCTTCATCGGTTCGGATCCGGAACGTCCCGTTTATGTTAGTCAAGATAATGTGGAGCTTAATTCGCTTGATGATGATTTTGTGGAAGCAAAGACAGCAGAATCTTCTAATCCTTCTTCAGATTCTCCTTCAGTCCAAGAAAACCGTGAGAAGACCGTGAACGAATGGCGAGCGGATTTCCTAGCTAGGAATCCTCCTCCGCTCCCTCCGTTGGATCAGGCCAACTACATGATTCTGGAAAGGAATCAGGCTAGGGGTCGTATTATCAGCTGGATGTTCATCAAGGAGCTTCATTGCATGGTTGTGAAGCGAGAATGCGGCCTTCAGTACTTCAGGTCTCTTCTCAGCATTCTTTCACTTCCTTATTATGATGTTGCGGTTTTGGCTCAGCTGGAGGTAATTAATCGAGTCAAAGACAAGATGGTGGATTTGTTTGCGAAGAAGATCAGATTGGAACGAAGAAGAGGTTGGGAGGATCCGCTATACAAGCCGCAGTTTCCTCGATACGAGCAAATCAGGTTCACGCTCGATCCAGAGACAAATACTGCTCGTTATCGATTGGTTTATGATCCTCCAAAGTTGATGAAGAAGATACCTTTGTTGAAAATGAAGACAGACTTTCTGGGAAACTTTCGTTGCTGGGTTTATGATGCTGATACTGGAGAAGCCGTGATCTTATTCCGAGATAGTCAGGAGAACTTTCGAATGATAGATCCGATGTGGATTACTAACATGTCCAGGTCGGATATTATTGTTCTTAAGGATCACGAGATCAATTACTTGGTTAGAGATCGTGAACAAGCAATGAAGTTTCAGAAGATGGCCTGGTATTGCTTCAACCTACTGGTGAATGCGGGAAGTGCATGGTCTACGCATCACTTAACGGTTGAAAGGACGTCAGAGACTTGAAGACACAAAGATCGAGACAAAGCTACAGCCAAGGGGGAGTTTGTTGGTGCACTTGTGTCTGTACTTTGTCTGTATTTTGTAATGATATAAAACGATGTCTTTTGTAGTCGTGTTACGTCTTAGATGTGTTTATGTGTGTGCTTAATGTAAGTTTGACCAGTCAACCATCCTCCTGGTTTGACTTGGTCAAACAGTTAGAAAAAGGTTTGTAAGTTGTGTGGGTCGAAGGATGAGACATCGAAGGATTGTTTATATCCTTCGATGAGCTCGAAAGATAACCTTCGATGGATATAGATGGACCTCGAAGGATGCCAATCCTTCGAGGTATATGTGGATCCTTCGATAGGCTGTATCTCGATAGATGATCTTTCGATCAGTCTAATTGATCCTTCGACCAGACGAGCTGTGAAGGTTATATATACTGTTGTAATGTGTTCACTTTATTGTGTGAGTGAACTTAGTCTTGTAGAGAACGTATTTTCAGTTTGGTCAAGGGCTGTAACCGTGTCCACTGAAATACAAGAGAAAACTTGGATATCTTGTGTGTCTACCTTTCTCTTTGTAGCTTGTGTTCTCATATAAACTACCGGTTTGCATTCTAGCTTGGATTCCGCACTTGCTAGTGTGTTAAACATAACAAGGATAAGGTTTAACCTCAACCTCCGAGGGACCTACAATTTAGCAACACCACGTTTGCCACGTTCAGACATAATTGAAGTTTACTATCAAACATAAAAAAATAGTCTAAAGATTCTTCTGTTACTTTAAATCACTTGCAAACAGCAATATATATACATACAAACTAGTCTCAAAGGGGAATCGAAAAACTAACCAGTCTCAAAGGGAAATCGAAAAACTAACCAGTCTCAAAGGGAAATCGAAAAACTAACGAGTCTCAAATGGGGAATCGAAGGGGAATGCTTCGGTGGTCTAGAGGTGAATGTTGCATCTGCAGGGGCTGCGTAGAAGGGGAATGCTATGTCTGGAGGGGAATCTAAGGGAATTGTTGTGTCTGGAGGGGCTGCGTCTGGAGGGGCTGTGTAGAAGGGGAAGGGGAGCTAGGGTTTTGGTCGAGCAAACTAAGAGAGTATGTTAGGGTAGGAATGGGTTTATGTTTGTTTTTTTTTTTCTAAGTTAATTGTTATCATAACAGTACGTATGTTAGTATGTTAGGGTAAATTTGGTTTTTCTAAGTTAACTTTTATCAAACATTAGTCTTGTTAGGAATTGATTTTCAGACGGGGTTATTAAAATAACACCATCTAAACCATGAGTATATAAGACGGTGTTCAAAGGGAACAACGTCTAAAGGGTGCGTATATAAACATAAGACGGGGTTTGAGCATAAGACGGTGTTGTATGAATTTTGTTGAATATTTTAATTGGATTTGCACAACGGTCATGTGAGGAATTGATTTTAAGACGGGGTTATTGTCTAAACCAAATATTGAATACCGTCTAATGCTTGATATTGTAGTAGTGGAGTGAGGAACCTTAACCAACACCGTCTAAACCAAATATTGAACACCGTCTAATGCTTGATATTGTAGTAGTGGAGTGAGGAACCTTAACCAACAAGACTAACATTTTCTTAAGAAAAAAATGATTTCCCGATATATTCCTGTATTTCATGATAGAAAAAAAAAGACTTTACATTTTATTAGGGAAAAAGATGAGTTTTTAACATATTAAAAAGAAGTTGCAAACATTCTTACAAAAGGGTTGAGTTATGCTCAACACATTTTATTTTGTAAAAAAATAAGTCTTGTGTAGTTCTTTGTTGTTTTAATATTGGGAGTGATTTTAAATGGTTTATTTCTAAATAGTAAATATTATAGCAGTTAATAGAAGAGATCGGAATTGGGCAGGGGCGGCCCTGAGGGTGTGCGGGGAGGACCACCGGCCAAGGTCCGAGATTTCGAAGGGCACGTTTTACCCAAGATGTTCGGAGTGATGCGATTGGAGCTTTGACCGGAGTATGGCTTTTTGGGTGTTATGGGTTATCGGATTGAGTATGATTCTCAACGTTTTAAGGGATTAAACTCAAATGTTAGTTAAGATAAAGATGGAGATAAGTGTTATCATAAAAAAAGTTGGTTAAAACGAGTGGATTAAAGACCTTTGAGGTCGCCGGAATTCCAACAAAACCGTCGGAGAAGACAATCAGAAACGCGGCTATTTTTTTTTGTTTCGTGATTCACACAAATGGTCCCTGCAGTTATAATAATTTACAAAATAGATTTGGAATTAATTATATGTTTTGTTTAACTTTACAAAAAGTCAAGTTTACTCCTTTAGCTTTTTTCTTTCTTAATTTATATATTAAAATTTTATAAGCTATATAAAACTTCATTTCTTTTATAAAATTTAAATATAATCTTTAAAGATTTATAACAAGGACGTTTTTTTAATTAAATACCAGTTTATAAATTATAATTATTTAAACGTTAACTTAATTTGTTAGAAATTTTGTCAATTATTTAGCCGTTAATGATTGTATAAAAATTAGTTTAAATTATATATTTCATTAAGGCCTAAGGACACATTTTTTAAGCTCGAACAGGGTACGTGAATTCTCAGAGCCGGCCCTGGAATTGGGAGTGGTGTTGCAACATTTATAACTAGATTTATTTTAGCGGATGAAGCTGGGGTTAAAGTTGGCCCTCATGAGACGTTTGCTGGATGTGAATCAAGGTGAACATCTCTATTGTTTTGTGGAAGATTTTAAGCTTGTTATGAATTTATTACTTCTTGGGTGTTTTTGATCTTTAGAGTCAAAATGATTTTCTATAATCTTGTTTAGAGAGATTTTCGTAATGACGCCAAGAAGCATGGAGTACCCGTCCCAGGGACGTTTTGGGGACGGAAACACCATTGGGATATTCCCTAAATGTTTCCGGGAAAACGGGGATGACGACTAAATGATTCCGGGAAAATGTGAACGGTGACTACACGTTTCAGGGACGTTTCCTATTATTGAAAGAAAAATAGAAGATAGAGGAAGAAGGAGGAGGAGGTAAGTTAGCCAAAATATTTTATCCGATGGCATGCGACGGTAGCGCCATGTTCTGTAATTTGGTTTGGAAGATGATGATAACAAGTAGATAACAAGACAAAGGTAGATAACAAGACAAAGGTACAGTACTTATTTTTCTATTAGTGGGCTTTGTAAGTGTCTGTGGCCTAGTTGAAAACCTAGATGTTAAGTCTCTATTGTAAATTAGAGCTTTTCATTAAAATCCATAAAAACAAAAACAGACGTCGTAAGGGTTGTCCCCCAACAAAATAGTGTGTTGCTGTTTGTGTTTTATTGATCTGATTTGCCTCCAACATATTTTGTATATAGATTAAGAAGAATTATTATTTGGGATATCCTTGTGATAGGTTGTTGTTCTCATGAATTTGAGATGAATATTAATGGTGTTGATATATTTTTTTTTCTGTTGTTGATTTTTTTCTTTAATATTGTGTTTAAAAGGACAATAAACAATGATAAAAGAATAAATTGCACTCATATCATACCATCGTATTTTCACTCTAAATTCCACTTAGAAACACTATATTTTCTCTCTTATTTTCAATTAAATAATATTTTCTTTAGGGTGAGGGTATTGGTACATCCCCCAAAAGTAATGACACACCCCCTAGCAACCTTGTATAAGGCAATGAGGGTTGTATAGGGGTTGAGTACATTAATTATGTCAGAAAAAGTAAAGTTATACAACCCTCATTGCCCTATGAGCGGTGTATTAGAAATGTGGTAGTTGGAGCATTAAACCCTATACGTCTCTCATTGTCCAATACGCCTCAAACTGGCCCCACCCATATGAAAAGTATTTACACACCCCCTAAAATCTAATTAATGCCAATCATTGGGTATCAGTCAATGATTACCAATGATTGGGTGTAAGTAACTTTATTTTGATAGGGTATTTGTATGGAGAAGTGCAGAAATATTAAGAAAATTAATTTTTTTTTTATAAAATGTTGTTATAAAATATTTTGTTAGTATTATAAAAACTTTATATTTTTATAAAATGAATTGTGTATATTTTTAATAAAAAAAATGTGCATATTTTTTTATATTGTAAAAAAAAAAAAAAAACACCACCATAGCCGACCCACCACCACAACCACAGCCGACCCACCACCATCACCACCACCACCACCACCACCACAGCCGACACACCACCACCACCACAACCGACCCACCACCACCACAGCCGACACACCACCACCACCACAACCGACCCACCACCACCACAGCCGACACACCATCACCACCACTGCCACCAACATAGCCGACCCACCACCACCACCCTAGCAGACCCACCACCACCACAAGCACCCCAGCCGACCCATCACCACCACCATAGCCGACCCACCACCACCACCACAGCCGACCCGCCACCATCACCACAGCCGACCCACCACCACAGCCGACCCACCACCACCACCACAGCCGACACACCACCACCACAGCCGACCCACCACCAACACCACCACCACCACAGCCGACACACCACCACCACCACAGCCGACCCACCACCATCACCACAACCACCACCACAGCCGACACACCACCACCACCACCCCAGCCGACCCAACACCACCACCCCAGCCGACCCACCACCACAGCCGACACACCACCACCACCACCCCAGCCGACCCACCACCACCACTATAGCCGACCCACCACCACCACAACCACCCCAGCCGGCCCACCACCACCACCATAGCCGGCCGACAACCACCATCATAGCCGACCTACCACCACCACCACCCCAGCCGACCCACCACAACCACCCCATCCGACCCACCACCACCACCACCACAACCACCCCAGCAGACCCACCACCACCACCATAGCCGACCCACCACCACCACCCCAGCCGGCACACCACCACCACCACAGCCGACCCCCCACCACCACCACAACCACCCCAGCCGGCCCACCACCACCACCATAGCCGGCCCACCACCACTACCCCAGCCGACCCACCACCACCAACACAACCACAACCGACCCACCACCACCACCTCAGCCGACCCACCACCACCACCATAGCCGACCTACCACCACCACAACCACCCCAGCCGGCCCACCACCACCACTCCAGCCGACCCACCACCGCCACCACCACCATCCCATCCGACCCACCACCACCACCACAACCGACCCACCACCACAACCACCCCAGCCGGCCCACCACCACCACCACCACCAAAGCCGGCCCACCACCACCACCATAGCTGACCCACCACCACCACAACCACCCCATCCGACCCACCACCACCACCACAACCACCCCAGCCGACCCACCACCACCACCATAGCCGACCCACCACCATCACCACAGCCGACCCACCACCACAGCCGACCCACCACCACAACCACAGCCGACCCACCACCATCACCACCACCACCACAGCCGACACACCACCACCACCACCACAGCCGACACACCACCACCACCACCACTGCCACCAGCATAGCCGACCCACCACCATCACCACCACCACTACCACAACCGACCCACCACCACCACAGCCGACACACCATCACCACCACTGCCACCAACATAGCCGACCCACCACCACCCTAGCCGACCCACCACCACCACAACCACCCCAGCCGGCCCACCACCACAACCATAGCCGGCCCACCACCACCACCACCATAACCGACCCACCACCACCACCACAACCACCCCATCCGACCCACCACCACCACCACCACAGCCGACACACCACCACCACAGTCGACCCACCACCACCACCACCACAGCCGACCCACCACCACAACCACAGCCGACCCACCACCATCACCACCACCACCACAGCCGACACACCACCACCACAACCGACCCACCACCACCACCACCACAGCCGACACACCACCACCACCACCACTGCCACCAGCATAGCCGACCCACCACCATCACCACCACCACCACCACAACCGACCCACCACCACCACAGCCGACACACCATCACCACCACTGCCACCAACATAGCCGACCCACCACCACCCTAGCCGACCCACCACCACCACAACCACCCCAGCCGGCCCACCACCACAACCATAGCCGGCCCACCACCACCACCACCATAACCGACCCACCACCACCACCACAACCACCCCATCCGACCCACCACCACCACCACAGCCGACACACCACCACCACAGCCGACCCACCACCACCACCACCACAGCCGACACACCACCACTGCCACCAACATAGCCAACCCACCACCACCACTACCACCCTAGCCGACCCACCACCAAGACAATCGAGATTATCATGACATATGACATAGTGTAAAATTAATAAAATCTAAGAAAAGATACATTAATCTTATGTATTTCGGCCGTTCCTAACGAACTATTTAATAATACCATTATACCACACAACAAGACATCAATAAACTTTCATTTTCATTTCAACACATACAAATTACAAGGTCGACGGTAACAGTTGTGAAAGGTGGTGGCCAAAAGTGGCAGCCACCCTTTTTTTTATATAATAGTGATAGTAATTTATAGGTCTTCCCAAATTACAATTGTATACTAATTTTAAAATTACGATTATGACTCCGGTTCAAAATAAAATTTGTCTTCTGCCCCCGTCTAAATTTATGTTTTTCCCCTTAGTTAAAAAAATACGCTTTTACCCCAGTTCAAAATAAAATTATACTTTTTGCCCCAGCTAGAGTCCTGTCAACTTACGATTTGATTCTCAGTTTAAAATTACGAGTTCGCCCCCTGTTCAAAATAAAACTTTGGTTTGCGGGAATAGTTGTGTTATGTGGTTGGCCAAAAGTGGCGGCCACTTTGGGGTTTTTTTTTTTTTTTCATATAATAGTTACTTATAGGTCCTACCAAATTACAATTTTATCCTAAGTTTAAATTATGATAAAAAAAATAAACTATATTAATATAACATATCACTAGAGAAAGCACATGTCTAAACTCTAAACACACCTTTTACCCTCAGCAAGAAAGCACACCACACGGATCTCAATCCCAAACCCCTCATCCACCGTCCATTCAAACCCCTCATCCAACGGTTTAAAATAACCTCTAGAAACACAAAATCCTTAAACACAAAATCCTTAAACACAAAATAACCTCTCAAACACGCACACCCCAAGATCCCTGCCCCACCCTTTTTGCTTCAGTTCAACCACCAGAATCACCCACATCTACATCATCGGTGACCACCGTAGGCGGCGGTGGCGTGGTGGAGGTTGTCGGGTCGTTGTTCAACCACCAGAATCACGCACATCTCCATCAATTTCATTTATAAAGTTCTGTTCGGCTGATCGTTATTCTCAACTGTGAAGTTATGATCGTTTTTGTTACTGATCTTGCCTGTGAGATCTGTTGTTTTGCTGTTAATCTCACCTGAGAGGTCTTGATCTTGTGTAAATCAGGTTGTATACTTTATTATTTTTCTTTCTGTCTTTGTATTCATAGATCAACTGATTGATTAATCAGTCGATCTTAATGGTAGTTCATCAGATCTTACTTTGTGTAAGATCAAAGTAAGATCTAGGGTATCGGTTTGTGTAAGAAACAGGTAACCCCTAACCCTAGGTGCTTCGATTTGTTTTTTTTTTATTTCTCTATTAATGAGATTGTTCATCTTGTTTAAAACCCTAAAATCGAACCAATGTTGGTAGGTTTTTGAGTAAATCGAGTCCGTACAGATGTTGATCTTTAGTTAGTGAAGTATCTGTTTAATTGAATTGAGTTTTTGTTAATTTTTGAACAAATTGGATCTTTTTTAGTTTGATTTTTTTGTGCGAATTAGGTTTTGTGATAAATTTTCAGGGGAAATGAGTTTTGTTGCTCTGGTTTTTGTTAGAACTGGACTCGATTTCCGTACAGATTTTAATCGGTTGTATGTTATTTTTCGTGTTCTAATTTATCGGTTTGTGAATTGTTGAATCAAGATGGTGATTTATGGGTAGCGAAAGCTTCAAGGCTGGCAGAAAGGTCTATAATTTGGTGAATCGATGCCTAGCTTATCTCCAACTTCATGTAATTTCTTATCTATTTTTAAGTAATTTTTTATATAAATATAACTGTGTGGGTTTACCTTAAAAGAATCTTTCAAATCATATTTATATTATGTTATTTAAAGTGGTGGCTTCTTTACATGTATATAGGCAGTAGGCTCTCATTTAGGTTGTGCGTATATTGCTATTAACTTTTGTTATCTGCTCAGTAGGTTTGTTGGTTTTGTTTGAAGAATTTGGCTGTACTTTAGTGAAGATGTAATTGCAGGCAAGTGTGATCGAAGGTAGGCTTTTATTAAAGCGAGCGCAGCCGTAGCGAGGTTGATGCGTCCAACAATACGTGGTGGTTGATGCGATTGATTTTTATATGTCCTATTTGGCAATTAAGGTTACAAATCAAATAGTCATTCAGCATGGTTTTGATTTTATATACAATAGGATTTGACTAAAAACTGTTGACTTGAATTTGAACTTTGAGTTAAACTTGCAATTTATTCTTTGTTTGAGCTGCTATTGGTCTTTTAGCATTTAATATTTGAAATTTATGGTTTTTAAAACTCATGTTGTATTGTTACTTTTTTTAAGGATATCAATGTTGTATATATAAAAGCTACTCATTTAAATAAGCAAAAGTATATCACCAAAGAATTGATAAACTAACAGAAAAACGAGAGCCAACATATCAGAAATAAGAAAACTAACTTACGTACTATACAATATATCACGAGACGACTAATGAACTAACGGTAAACGAGTATATTCTATTGTAAATCGTCACTCCCGCTGCATCGAGCGGGTAAGTAGCTAGTAAATAATAATAATAATAACAATAAATAATAATGATAACAACAATAATAATAACAACAATAAAGAATTTCACCAAAAAGAATTGTTTGATATAAAACAATGGTAAAATTGTGTAGAATCTTTTCAGAGAATGTATTTCATATTCACTCTAAATCTCATCGACCAATGTAACAAGAGTACATGTATATTTATATTACAATCAATGTAACTGCCAAACATTTATTGTGAAGCCAAAACGGTTAGTGGGAGATAAACCCATAAGGAGTATTATGTATGTATATCTGATTCATAACACTCCCCCTCAGATATACATTACTTGTTCATTATACACAGGTAACATCATGCTTCAGGATGATGTTAAAACCATACTTCAGGACCTATGAGATAAACTAATACTGCAGGACCAGTTATGCTGCCTCGTTAAAAACCTTACTAAGAAAACCCAATGGGACAAAACTTAGTCAAGGAAAAGAGTACAGCGTGTATAATTCTCCCCCTGAATTCAACAAACATCTTTCAATCTACGGAGACCGATCTTGTGTGATAAAATATGCTCCTGGCGCAGCAGTACAGGGAACGTAATTTTATAAAATATTCTGAGCTAATATCATGTTTGTTGGTCGCGGAACAAAACAACAAGCTCATACTACAAAATCATTAAATGCGTGTTATGTGATGTTTTTTTTTCTTCTTTGTTTGGTTTTTATTTCAACTCTCGTGGTATTTTATGGTTTGAACTATCGTTATGGTTTCACTTAAAATCTTTGTGATGTTTGATTCATATTTGTGTGATGTGATTTTTTGTTATCATACTCAAGTAAGTAGTTCGTTATATTAATTTATTTTATTATTTCCAGAGGAAATATGTTTACAAGCTTCAATAAAGCTATTATTGGTGATGAATGTCTCGTAGATAGTGGTACTACCAACATTATTCTCAAACATAAGAAATTTTTCTCTGAGTTGTCTCCTGTAGAGACACTTGTTGGTACTATTTCTGGTGTATGTGATCTTATAGAAGGCTCTGGAAGAGCAAGCATCATATTACCATCGGGTACTAAACTAATTATAAATGATGCATTATACTCTAGTAAATCAAGACGAAATTTACTTAGTTTTAAAAGTATTCGACAAAATGGTTACCACCTCAAAACAACATCCGAAAATAATATTGAATACTTACAAATTACTTCAAATGAAAATGGCAAAGATACCATTGTAGAAAAGCTAAAAGCTTTATCATCTGGATTATATTGTACAAATATTACTCCTATTGAAGCATACATGGTGGTGAGTAACCATATGTTACTAGATAAAGAAACATTCACAATATGGCATGACCGACTAGGTCACCCAGGTAACATAATGATGAGGCGAATAATTAAAAACGCAAATGGGCACCCTCTTAAGAATCTAAAAGTCTTACAATCAAAAGATTTATCATGTGCGGCATGCTCTCTAGGCAAACTCATTACTCGGCCTTCACCAACTAAATTGACACAAGAAAACCCCTCATTTTTGGAAAGAATCCAAGGGGACATCTGTGGGCCTATACATCCTCCTTGTGGTCCATTTCGTTATTTCTTAGTATTAATTGATGCCTCATCGCGATGGTCACACGTGAGTCTTTTAGCTACCCGAAATGTAGCATTTTCTCGACTATTAGCGCAAATCATACAGTTGAGAGCTCATTTCCCTGAAAATCCAATTAAAACCATACGAGTGGATACTGCTGGAGAATTCACATCCCAAGCTTTTAACGATTATTGTATGTCGATTGGGATAAAGGTTGAACATCCAGTAGCTCATGTTCATACACAAAATGGTTTAGCTGAATCATTAATTAAACGATTACAAATAATCGCTAGACCCCTCCTGATGAGATGCAAATTGCCATCTTCTGCATGGGGACATGCTATTCTACATGCTGTTGCACTAATCCGATTAAGACCAACTGCCGATCATGAATACTCCCCATTACAACTGGTCTCCGGAAGAGAACCAAATCTGTCCCACCTCAAAATATTTGGTTGTGCGGTATATGTACCGATATCGCCACCACAACGTACCATTATGGGACCACAAAGAAGACTGGGCATTTACATCGGTTTTAACTCCCCGTCTATTATTAAATATTTAGAACCATTAACGGGTGACATGTTTACAGCATGCTTTGCTGACTGTCAGTTTAATGAGACAGTATTCCCAGTCTTAGGGGGAGATAAGACTAAAGAAAGACCGGTAACACAAGAGTTAACATGGAATGCATCATCGTTATCAAATCTCGACCCCCGAAGTGGTCAATGTGAATCTGAAGTCCAAAAGATTATACATTTGCAAAGAATCGCAAATGAATTACCAGATGCATTCACAGACACAAATAGGCTGACAAAGTCACATATACCAGCATCAAATGCACCTGCTCGAATTGAAGCAATCCCAGAAGCGATTACCATACAAAGAAAGTGTGGGAGACCAATAGGTTCCAAAGATAAGAACCCACATAAACGGAAAGAGCAGAATAAATCAGTTGGTGAAAACTTAGTAAATGAAACCCTAGAAGAGGTAAATGTCCCAGAAGAGACAAATATAATTCCAGAGGAAAATGAAAATCCAGAAGACGCACTGGTACCAAACGAAAATGAGATCTCTATTAATTATGTACAAAATAGTACAATATGGAACCGAAATGAAACACGTGTTAATGATATATTTGCATATGCTATAGCAACAGATCAAATCAATGAAAATGATTACATACCTAAAACTCTAGAAGAGTGCATGCACAGAATTGATTGGCCAAAATGGCAAGAGGCCGTACAGGCTGAGTTAGATTCGCTTGAAAAGCGAAATGTTTTCGGACCTGTAGTCCGAACACCCATAGACGTTAAACCAGTAGGTTATAAATGGGTATTTGCTATAAAAAGAAATGAAAAGAATGAGATTGTACGATACAAGGCATGTCTTGTAGCACAAGGGTTTTCCCAAATCCCAGGAGTTGATTATGAGGAAACGTATTCCCCTGTAGTGGATGCGATAACCCTTAGATTTCTAATTGGCCTTGCAATCTCAGAAGGACTTCAAAGGAGACTTATGGATGTCGTCACTGCATACTTGTACGGGACACTTGAAAATGACATCTACATGAAAATACCTAAAGGGTTAAAAATGCCCGAAGCATTAAAATCAATACCTCGAGACATGTGTGCTATAAAGCTAAAAAGATCTTTATATGGTCTTAAACAATCTGGCCGCATGTGGTACAATCGGCTTAGTGAATATCTCAAAAAAGAAGGATACAAGTCTGATGTAATCAGTCCATGTGTTTTTATAAAAAGATCACTCTCAAAATTCACTATTGTAGCAGTCTACGTTGATGATATAAACAACATCGGAGCTCCTGAAGAGATAGAAAAAACTGCTAATATATTAAAGAGAGAATTTGAGATGAAAGACCTTGGCACAACAAAACTATGTCTCGGCCTGCAGTTTGAGCATTTACGAAACGGTACATTCGTCCATCAGTCAAACTACATCCAAAAGATGTTAGTACGTTTTAATATGGACAAAGCTCATCCGTTTAGCATACCCATGGTTGTCCGACCGCTAGATCCTCAAAAGGATCCTTACCGCCCTCAAGAAGAAGGCGAAGAAGTACTTGGTCCAGAAGTACCGTACTTAAGTGTGATCGGTGCTCTTATGTATCTTGCAAATAACACGAGACCCGATATTGCATTCTCGGTACATGTACTAGCAAGATATAGTTCAAACCCAACACGTAGACACTGGAATGGAATAAAACACATATTCCGATATATTTGCGGGACACAAGACTTAGGTCTTTTCAACCAGAAAGATCAAAAGTCCCAGCTTGTTGGGTATGCTGATGCTGGGTATCTATCAGATCCACATAAAGCAAAATCACAAACAGGTTATGTATTCACATATGATGGCACAACAATTTCTTGGAAGTCAACTAAGCAAACACTTACAGCAACGTCATTAAATCATGCCGAACTAATTGCACTATATGAAGCTGGTCGAGAATGCGTGTGGTTGAGATCAATGATTACTCACATACAAGAAGCATGTGGATTAGAACAGATCAAGAAGGAGCCGACGATTATTTATGAAGACAATGCTGCTTGCATAGCTCAGATAAAAGAAGGTGACATCAAGGGTGATCGAATAAAGCACATTTCACCAAAATTCTTCTCAACATATGACTTGCAGAAAGAAGGGGAAATTGATGTTTGCCAAATCAAGTCAAGTGAAAATTTAGCTGACCTATTCACAAAATCTTTACCAAGAAACAGTTTCGAGAAACTATCACACAAGATCGGTCTCCGTAGATTGAAAGATGTTTGTTGAATTCAGGGGGAGAATTATACACGCTGTACTCTTTTCCTTGACTAAGTTTTGTCCCATTGGGTTTTCTTTTAGTTAGGCACATTATACAAGCTTCAATACGTTGAAGAAGTAAATGAGAAAATTCTATAATTAATCTCGTTTGGTGAACATACTATCATAATTATCATTATCATAAATAAATATACTATCGTAAGTATTGCTATAATAATTATTGTTATTATAAATATTATCACAATACTTACAAACATTATTCTTATTATTACTATTGTTTGACTTATTTAGGATCATAACGTACGTAACCGACTTATTTGCAAAGTGATTTCAATTATAAAATATCAATGATAATCATTCCTATTTTACGTTAGACTGTTATGGAAGTTAATGGAGCATTGTGCAATAATAATAATAACTACCATTCACATAACTTTATTATTGATAAAACCCAAATCTCAACCCATCTCCTTCCCAGCTTATTTAACAGCCGATAGATGATAATCGGGTTACGACAACCGGGTTACCGGAATGGAACATGAAAAACAGAAAAACAGAGATCGATGGGGGTATAAAAATGGAACATGACCGGCGATCAACAGGGAAAGGTCTCCGATAAGGGTTTCATTATTGTCGATAGTTCGGTCACTCTTAAAGGTGCTAGTATCATACATTAATGTCTACTATATAAAAGCATCTATTTCATCTTGTAATGAGTTGAGTTCAGTTTAAAAAAAATCCTATCTTGTTCTAAATTCAGATCTAAAACTCTGTATATAAAACAGTATTTTGTGTTTTTATGGTTCAACTGTCTCGTTTTATAAGTTACATAATAGATACATCTTTAACACCAATTCAAAAAATATCAAAAAATATCTTTGTTGATGTACATGGCATATATATCTATCAAAAAGAAAAACAAAATGGGTAATAATATGTACAGAGCAGAGTATTATAAACAAACAAACATATATCTTTCAACCAGTTTCCTTGGTAAACATTTTGTTTTGTTATCAATTTTAAAAAACAAACTTTATTGTGCTCTGTACTATTATCCACATAGCATATATATCTATCTAATAAAAACGAGATTTCGATGGTTGTTACCTGGATGAGTGAATTTGTAGATGAAACAAGATCTCAAATGGAGGTGAAAAACAACAACCAAACTTGAAATATCTTCAACAAATTAGAATGGGTATAGAGCCAGGGTGCTGATAACGTGATATAAAATAATGGTAAAATTGTGTAGAATCTTTTCAGAGAATGTATTTCATATTCACTCTAAATCTCATCGACCAATGTAACAAGAGTACATGTATATTTATATTACAATCAATGTAACTGTCAAACATTTATTGTGAAGCCAAAACGGTTAGTGGGAGATAAACCCATAAGGAGTATTATGTATGTATATCTGATTCATAACATTGTTATTATTATTATTATTATCAGAAATAATAATAATAATAATAATAATAATAATAATAATAAATAATAGTAATAATAATAATAATAATAATAATAATAATAATAATAATGGGTGAGACACTTGTCCCAGCGGAAGGGACGGGTGCATTTAAGGGACAGGTCACGAGTTCGATCCGGGTGTAGAGCCGGGTTTTTTAAAATTTTTGGGTTTTTTTCTATACTTCGGTGAGGCATTTCAAAGTCCATTTCGTAACACTTGATTATCAAACAATGTTCACTTACATTTGCGTTATGGATTATAGAGAATTTGACGTTTTATAATAACACTTGATAAAAAAAATGTAGGCGTTTTATAATACTAATTAAAAAAAATGTTGACGTTTTATACTAACACTTGATAAAAAAATGTAGAAGTTTTATAATACTAATTTAAAAAAATGTTGACGTTTTATAATAATAATTAAAAAAAAGGTTGACGTTTTATACTAACACTTGATAAAAAATGTAGAAGTTTTATAATACTAATTAAAAAAAATGTGGACGTTTTATAATAATAATTAATTAATAAAAATGTTGCCATTTTTCTAAATATATTAAATAAAAAAATGACATTTATATACCTTCCTTTTATAACAATAAATAATAATAAATATAAATGTTTATATTTTTTTTTTATTTTAACAACAATTTAAAAAAATATATATAAAGTTTTTTTAAATAATATTTCATCCCAATGAAAACTCTCCATACCCTTTAAATTTATTCCACACAAAAGAGCCAATAATTGGGCAATCATTGGCTGACACCCAATCATTGACAATTAATAGGATGTGTGAAAAAGTAACCAAAAAGTAAACGTATAGGGCAATGAGGGGCTTATCAGGTGGGTCCATTTTCAGGTGTATAGGGCAATGAGGGTTGTATAGGGTTAGGGGATGTGTGGATAAATTGAGGGGATGTGTAGATAACCAGACCCTTTCTTTATACCCTTATCATTACCTTTTCTCTTCCCCACTCACAACCACTTTAAAAATATATTAAAAAATTATAGGGGGTGAACAATGTCCCCCCTAATATACAGATAAACAGTAACAATTTCTTTCTTTTTCACTTACAACCACTTTTTATACTCTTTATATTCTAAAAACACTACACACAAAATTCGATTTCATGGATGTGAATGCTCACCAAGGCAAAATGATAAGAGTACCCTCATCTAACATTGAACTTTAATAGTGTTAGAGATTTGGATGAATTTGACAACAATTTGTAAATCTTAGACTAAAGGTAGTGGAGCGACGAGAAGTGGGCGTCTTGCACAAAGAAAAAAGGGGGGGGGGGGGGGCGGTGTTTGGGGCGACTTGGGGCTTCTTGGAGGGGGAATCTCTGAATTTTTGTGCCAAAAGTTGATTTTGTGGAGGAATGGCGACGAGAAGAGGACGGGCAAGGGGGGACGCCGATGGGGGACGCCGATGGGGGCGGTGTTTGGGGCGACTTAGGGGCGACGTGGGAGGGGGAGTCGCCCCACTACACTCAGTCTTAGTGGACCAGGTGTGAAAAACAAAAACTTTTTTAGATGGATCTAGCGAAATTGGTCAAACCCCAAGAATGTTTTTGGCAGTTTACTCTTTATTTATATATTAGATAATTACCTACCGGTTCTATTTAATTTAATGTAGATATTTGAACTTTGTTTAATATATTTTTTGTTATTTATACTTTTTTTTGCCATACTCGTATTTTGGATTTTTTATTTTTGTCGTTTTCCGTACCCGTTCCTGTGCCACATGGATGTTGATGGGAACCAAGGTATATGTTTAGTTATAATTATCATGTTCAACAAGACGGAGAACATAGATCTACTACGTACGTACTATCGAGAAAATAAAGGAATAGATGTATTCAAAGCAATGCTTTACTACATATGCATACATTGTACAAACGAAATATACTGTTGTAGTTAACTTTTAGATAAAAATGATCATTTAGACCTTTTGCGGAGAACAGAAGTGTAGTGCACGACAAGCTCGTGCTTATTGTAATATATCATAAAAGCTTATTTCCCGAGAAAAACGAGAGACGAAATTGAAAGATGCATACACACAAATACGGGAGACGAAATTGAAAGATGCATACACACACATACGAGCTGAACGTCACAACTCTTTTACAAACGTGAAGTCTTTCCTTAACTTCTTATTTTCATCATATCAGGCGTTGTGATTAAGGAACAACTACGCCACCAATCGAGTCAAGGACGTCTCCACTGTTTCCAAAGAATCCGGCAAACTTACCCTTAGTTAGAGGCAGTGAGAAACTCGAACCAGCCACCGTACCGAATGGCCCATAAACCTTTTTGTTGGTCTGAAAAGTGAGCGATGTAACAACTGTCATCTGATAATATGCTCCGAAAGTTCCGCGGATCGCAGTGATGTCCTCATCGTCCGCAAAGGTAATCTAATAAACCAAGCAAAAATGCAATAAAATCACATTTATACTAATATATGACCATGTGTAGTGTTAGGATCATATACAAGCAAACTTAACGTGCTAATCGTACAAATAGCTAGAGTAAATATTACTACTCTAGGTGTTGTACGTTTAGCAGGTTAGTTTAATTTGTATTGGACCCTATATATATATCTATATGTATATATTGATTAATCTAGTGAAGGCTCACTGTTTCAGCTTTGTCACCCTGAACACCAAATTGTCCAGAAAGGTATTCAATATTATCTTTGTCCTTATATACGAACTGGATGGAGAAAATACAAGTTCCGCCTTTGATAATGATCGAAGTAATCTTACCGCCATGAGCTGTTTGCAACCAGCGTTTTCCACCATTACCTCCCCATGGTCCGGCCTGTACCCCAATGTCACTGGCAGCCTGCAATATGTATACTTAGAAAAATGAGAAATGCTGAAATTAAGTATATATATGTATGTATATGGGATTGCAAAAGAGAGTACCATTTTCTGGTCTATGCAAATTCAAAGCTTCTTAAGTAACTTATGTTGTGCATCTAGTTCATTTCCATCCAAACGATATATATAGGCATGAGATAGTGGCAGTAAAGTAAATACATAAAATACACTGATCACTAAAATCTCAAATAGTGGATTGAAACGTTTTTAAAATGTTTTTTTTTTTTTTTTTTTTTTTCTGAATGTTTTTGTACTTTGAACATATGCATCCTTCAACAAATGAGTTATGCCAAATGGCCTCACAATGCATTTAAAATGTTTTTAAACTAGGATTAAGAACCCCCGCGTTGCGGCGGGGGCGAACACCAATGTCACACTACTGCCAACGATCACCAACACTAAAATTGCGGCATGTTAATGCGAAGAAATTAAACCGAAACATATAAAAGACTAACTAAGTCGATCTAGGCCCCGCGCGTTACGATGAACCTGTCAAACGAAAAAAATAGACAACGTAAAAATGTCTAACTACACACGCACGTTGCATCATGTTAACTCGCAAAATTTAGAACGGAACGTAAAACAAAAATTTTGCGGAAAATGAAAAGCATAGAAGACCAAAGTTGAAAGTAAAAAAATTGTGAGATTAAATTGTAAAAGATGTAGAATAGTTTAATACATACAAGTGTTACAAATTATGTCTATAATAGGAGCCACATGGGAGGAGCTTGAAGTTCAAGCCTCACTACATATGGTCTTATGCTTGCTATAGACTCATGCATTATCATTGGACACTCTAAACAATAATCATTTGTACTTTCTTGTGGCTCAAAGTTGTAAACACACATTAGGTACAACAATGAGATGCATAATACACCTATAAAAGCTTGATGTACAAGCTTTTATGCAACAAAATATCTATAGAGCTTGATGTACAAGCTTTAATGCAACAAAATGTTGCAAATTATATAGTATATAATGGCCTCTATAATTTAAGAGTAGGCCAGGCCGGAGAGAGTGAGACGACGAAAAAACTTACGTATATAGAACTCTCAAAGTGACCCCTGGCTCAAAAGAACCATTTTTTTTTAAAATCAATATACAAAGATATAAAATGCGTATAGGGTTACAAGAGAAAAGGAAAGGAAATAGAACGGCATAAAAAGGTCACTGCCATCTTATAAAGTGACAACAAGGTAGGACAAACCTCATAAATTACGGAATTCCTAGACATAAACAGAGAGAGCCAGACGGTTTTGCTAGTAATAGTAATAAAATCATGTGCAAATGTTGAAATTGATCTCGTGTGTTCGTTCTACGTGTTTTTCTTGATTCACTTATTGTTTGGATTCCGCACAAACAATAAGTTTGTTGATATCATTGTTAGATCCGGTAAAATGGCACTTACAAATAGTTCATTCTATATCACTTGGAAGTCCACAATATCAAGAACAATGGGCACTTGGTCCAAAACCAAGTACCCCCACCTCTGGTGGGAATACAAATAATCCTATTAAGTTAGGTGATGGATTAAAATATCAAGAATTAACGGAGAGATTATCTAAGATAGAATCAAAGACATGTTGTAGACCCTGATACAAAACTCAAGAACTCAGCAATAGTTGCTGAAATCGCAAATGAAATGTGGGTGCAAGCACAAATGTATCTTCATCTTCAAAAGCTATATGCAGAGGCCACACACAGCATGCAAATGAGCTGATAAGAAATATGGTGGATGCTAGCTACAAAGATACTCAAGCAGAGATTAAGGCCATTAAAGACCATCTTCTCCAAACCACTGGCACTGCTCCAATTCTCCCCAAATACACAAACGATGATGCCAAAAAGGGGGAGAGTGATAACATGAGAAAGCTTCCACCTCTAGTCAAGAAAACCCAAAAGAGGTCTGAAACTTCTTCAGCCAAAAAGGTCAGACAAGAAGCAATTGAAAAAGAAAAGAGGAGAGACATAAGAGAATCTAATAAGATGTTGTGAAAGAGATCAATGAAAGAAAAAGACTTCAAGAGAACCAAGGCTCCTCAACAGAGGTCCCTCAAAACACTATTTCAACAAAACTAACACCAACCACCCAAACCATTCCTTCCATAGCCCAAACATCTGTTAGCACTACTAAAGTGACAGCATATGTTACACCTACACTTTCACAAACTCTAAAGACCCCTACAGGTCTTCTTATTAAAATGAAACCATTAACAAAGTCCCATTACCACCAACAAAAACACCTACACCATAAACCAAATCTAGAAGAGCAAAATTTGTCATCCAAGATGATGATCAAGAAACACCTGTAGCTTCACTATCAAAACCACTACTACCACAACACTTTCCATCACATATCTACCATCAACCACCACAACCATAACCATCTACTCACATCCATTGGAATTAGAAGTGTGTGATAAGAAATACGGTCTTTCTATTCCACAGAGATCCAAAACAACTCACCATCCCTTCTTTGCATAATTTTCCAAAGCCTGCACATGTGAAAGAATATCTGGAACTAAATCTTAAACATGTAAAAGATATTGCATCCAAAAGAAGCAAAGGGAAAGGATATAAGGAGGCTCAACAAATTCTATCCGAAGAGTTCACTAAAGTAAACAACTTAGAAGATTTTATCAAGGATGTTAGTAAACAGGGTTCACAAGGCCCTGTAAGTAACCCTAATATCAAGAGAGCACTAAAGGAAGATTACAGAGTACATAATGATAAACAAGCCTTACAAAGCAATAGCCCAATTCTGGATGGTCTACAAAAGGCCTTTTAAAATAAATGATGAGGATTGAAAAGGTAAAACTCAATCCTAATATCAAATCCACCCCTTCCAACTATAGAGTAGGCAAAAAGCCTATTGGAAAAAAGGCACTCCAATTGTAGAGAATGAAGGAGGATATGGTAGAAGCCAAATTTGGCTCTATGCAATCAATGGCCAGATGGGATGAGCCAACAGTCAAAGAAAATTCCAAGAAACTTGAAGATTTAAGAACCAAAGAACCCTGAGTCCCCAAAAGGCCAAACTATGAAGAAATAGACTTTCCAGAATATCTACTTGGTCAAGTCTTAGGAAATTAATTTCCCTCAACTCATCAAATAACATATGCCCCAAGAAATCCATCCAGCTCCAAAATTCTAAAATGGGTGTTTGATAGGACAAGCCTTGAGTTGAAAATAGACAGAGATAATGGAGAAGTGAAAAAGATCTCAATGTACAGTGCATTTGTGCTTAATGATGCAGATCTGCAAGACCAAACACGTTTTCCACTTGAAAGGGATCCAGATGACTCTCTCTCTCTATAAAATTTGAACAGTAATTCAAAGCCCAAATCAGAGAGAAGTTGTTGAGAAATCAAAGTTAATCCAATAAATATTTGATTTGGCGTCATCCATTCTAGGGGTAGATTGTTGGACCTATGAAAGAATATATGATATTCAAAAGCCAAAACATAACCACTTGATAAAAAAGAAAACAATAGATGCAGCATTCTCCTCTGAAAGATAGTAAATCTTAAACACTAATTAAAGCTTATGTTTAAAGATATCCAAAGATCTGTTTAATGTCTTGGATCCATTGTTGAAGAAGAAGAAATTATTGTCGAAGGCCAAATCTCTATTGAAGCAAAGCACTGATCATGAAGACCAGACATTTGTTGTGGCCAAACAAATGTTTGATATAAGCCAACAATAGTTTGAACAACAGAGGTTTTATCTATGTAATGGTAATTAGCTTAGAATAGACTTTACATGTAATAAAACAGATGTTAGATCTCCACAGATGTTTGCTAACATCTAAGGAATCTTTTCTGTTAGGAGTGTTAGATGTCCCTATCAGGACGATGTCAACTGATTGCAAACAAACCTTTTATACATAGTATAAATATTTCTCACATGAACTACCCAAAGTCTCGTGAAAAATATGAACCAGACCGCCTCTGACCCGTTTGGAACCGTGAACTCGTACCGGCGCCTTCCCATGCAAACATCAAAAAAACTGAGAAAAGAACCATGCAACCCCATCCTCTTTATGACAACATTGTAGCCAAATCATTATCATCATCATGCAATAATCACTCAATCATCGCCAAATTCACTCCACACTTTCACCTGCAACCCTTTCTTCGCATCCATGCGACATACACACTTATTCTTTCATATCCATAAAAATACCATTGCAAACCTCATCATCATATTTAAACCAAACCCCTAAACCCGTGACCCTGCAAAACCATGATATCATCACCCTTTTTTATTATTTTTTAAGAATAAATTACAAGTTTTGTCATTTATGTTTGTCCCAAATTTCAGGCGATGTCCTTAAAATTGATGAGGTTTGTTCTTAACGTTTCAAAATCCTGCACGTTATATCCTTTAGGGCAAACCCAGTTAATTTTTTTTGTTAAATATGATCATGTGCAAGGCACATGAGGGCATTTTTGTCATTTCGTTTTTTATGGAAATTTATGTAATTAACTTAAAATAAATACCCCACCATCTTCAAAAGTTGCAGATCCACCACCTGCCGCCACCACCTCCCACCCTCAGCTGCCGCTGACCACCACCACCTCCCACCCTCAGCTGCCGCCGACCACCCACTATCTCCACCATCGCCTGACCCACCATCACCACTCCACCATCTCCAACATCACCATCAATTACATCGCTTGAACTAGATTCAACAAAAAATCCCCAAATCCCTGAACAAACAAAAAATCCCCAAATTCAGGGTTAGAACACTTACTGTATGCACAACTTCAATTAAAATTCAAGTATTTTACCATCAATGGATGAGTGAAATGCGATTGGTACGACGGAAGGAGATGTGGAGAAGAAGCTTAAAGAGACTGGTGAATGGCTTATTGATCTACCAAAAACACTAAATCGAACCCCATTCTGGCCAATCAATTTGGCCAGTCGAATCACAAACTTCAGCAGCAATTAATCCTCAAAATCAACCTTCAAACAACAACATCAAAACACCTTCAGATAGCCTTCAAATCTTCTTTGTTTGTCTCCGTAACATAGACTTTATACCTATAACAAACAACTTAAATACCTAACTTCATCTTCAACCTAGTTTAACCCCCTTTTCATAACCTACAATAAACAACTTTAATACTTGTAATAATCTGTTGCAGGTCGAAAATAAACAAGCAAGTGCTGGTAAATCATCGTTGTAGCTACCCCGATATCTCCGCAGCGCCACCACCACCGCCGGCAACATCACTAGCACCTAGTCAAATTGTTGTCACCACAAATAACACCCTCCAACCATCGTTGTTACCACAAATCTTAAATCTTTCATCGTCGGAGATGATCAGAACGACCGTAAAAGAGGTCAGATATCTCATCTGATCCCATCTTTCTCTCTCAGAACTCTTTCTCTCCCCTTCTTTCTTGAGTTTGAATGGCGATGGAGGCACTAGGATTGATAGTGGTGGAAGGCGATGGCGGGTGGTGGCAAGAGGTGGGATGGCTGATGGTGGCAGGAGGTTGAGGGGCTGGTGGTGGCGGCATAGAGAGAGGGAGGAAGAGAAAGAGAAAGAGAGAGTTAAAGAGTTATATGTGTATATAACTATATATATTTTTTTGTTTTGTTTGTTTAACTATTTTTAATAACTGGACCAAATTACCCTTGTGACATTTGATTTAACAGAAAAAAAAATAACTTGGTTAGGGTCAAAGGATATAACGTGCAGGATTTTGAAACATTAAGGACAAAACTCATCAATTTTAAAGGTAAAGGACAGTGCCTAAAATTTGGGACAAACATAAAGGACAAAACTTGTAATTTACTCTTTTCTTTAAATATGGCATAGACACACGTCTCCTTCATACATGACATTACTAAACCATCCTGCTACACTTTCTTAATTTCGCTCTACCTAAACATCACTCTAGACAAAATAATAGCTCTAAAATGAGGCCTTCTCATCATCCTCCTCACCTAAATATAACCCACCATTGGCACACTACATCAACACCCAACGTCACCTCCTTGACAAAACCACCAGCGCAAACACCCTCAACTTCCACCACATACCCACATACCCACGACCACTTCCACAACCACATCTAATCACAACCACCTGGTATACACCACTCGTTACCACCCTCGTGGTCAAGCTGAGGGGGAGATTGTAAAATCATTGTATTCCAATTGCAATCTTGGGATTTTGTTATAAAATAGTTTCTGATATATCTTCCTACTATGTGTTTAATATATTTAGTTTACAATTTATAAATTGTTTGTTCTTCACTTGATTAAACTCACAAGTTTGATAAACACAGATCCTATGCTAAGTAATAATCATTTCTTGAGGAATTAAAACTTGATAAACGTTTTTTAAAAGTTATTAAATTAACCAACCTAATCGTTCTTAGAGTTATTAGATTGATGCACCTCCTCTTCATGTACTCCTGCGTCAGGCTGACTAGGATGTACTGGAGCACCTAATGTAATAACTACCTCTAAGGGAACAACGCGTATAGGAACAACATGTACCTCATGCGAAGGTGTGCAGTTTATATCTATAGTGTGGTCCGAGGATGTGGGTCAGAATCTTCATAGTATCTAAGTCTCTTGCCTGCCTTGCTAGAACAGTCACGTGATGAAGATTCCGTCTATGAAAAGTGAACATGGTTAGTAGAAATCAAAGGACAATACAGTACGAATCATGCTCTAGTAGCAGGGTACGAAGGGTTAGTTCTAAGGTTGTTGTGTTTACTGGAACTACAGGGAGTACGACTCATATGAATTCATCAAAGGTACGAGTCGTACTCACTCAAATTTTGCAATTCGGCACAAAACATGAAACGTGTCCACTAATTATGTCACGCCCCGAAAATCTCACAGTAGAAAGCAAACGTGGCTATGACGGAGGTTTGTAACTAATAGTGATTTAGTAAATGCTAAGTTATTTCATTTTTGGACATTTTAGTTTATGATTATATTAACCATCAAGGTTTGAAAAACATAAATTTGAAGTGGATTTTTGCAATCCAACAAGGGATCTTAGTATAATGGTCCCTGTAGGTCCACCCAGAGGATCGAGTTAAACCTCTATTCCCTATTTTCCGACAAACCCGAGAGTGCGGAATCCTAACGGGTAAGTTAAACCAAGTTAAGAACACGTAAACGACAAACACGAGAATCAACGATTAACACACAATGCATTAATGCTTGAAACGGTTACAATACAATGTTTACAAAATAATCTCTGTAAACTCTCTCTGGTTCTCTCGTGTCTCACAGTGTTCTATCTGTTATCTATGGTTTCTTGCATCTGTCTTCAGTCCACTGCTGTTTATATAAGGAACAAAGATGACGAAACAGGATGCAGCCGGCAACAGCTGTTGAGTCGACGAAACCCTCATGGCGAAACCTAACAGTGACGAAACTAGGAGAGTTTCGTCACCCTCCCAAGAACGACGAGACCTTGTTTCATAGTAGAGTTTCATCATCAGCTTTTGTGGAAGTTTCGTCACCCTCCCAACAACTGAAGGGTTTCGTCAACAACAGGTAAGTAGGGTTTCGTTGAAAGCATCAGCAGAGTTTCGTCGACAGCTGTTGTAAACTTTCGTCGAGCAACAGATTGGATGTTAGCAGCAGAACAGATTCAGCACCTAAGACTTAATCATGCAAACAGACAATAGTTCAGCAACATGATTTGCAGTATTGAGATGATCACGATCTGAGACACGACGGAGGATGTCGAGTCTCGGTCTTTAACTTGAAGCGATGACGAACCGAACGAAGCGCGTCCATATAAATGCATCAACAAACTCCCCCTTGGACGCTGCTCGTGAGGGTTCGACTTCCATGTCTATCATGTCAGGGGATCTTCAAAGTCTTCACGCGTCGTAAGTAGAAAGTGTATCAACAAACTCCCCATTTCATTTAGGAAGTGTGTTAACAAACTCCCCCTTAAAATAAACTCTCCTTTGAGTTATGCTTGTGAATCTTTTGATCTTCAAATCTTGAGATCCTTGTGGTGTTGATGATAGGTCAGCGGCAACTCGATCATCTTTATCTTTTGAGTGCCTCCATGTCGTGTCTTCATTTTGAAGCTTGTCTTCTATCACGTTTGCATCTGCACATACAAGAAAGCTAAAAGCGCAATGAGAACAACCGCTTGGAATATAGTTAACATAAACAAATGAAATACATGTGACCAGTTTTCAATCAACTCTCGTCCGATAGTTTGAAAGTTTAACAAATTGTTCAATTTTAAGGTTTTAACTTTCTAAGCTTGCAAATTTTGACTGTTTATGAAGATTTAGTCGTTTTGGTTTTCGTTCAGGTTTCAGGTAACGAAGACTCGAGTTCCAACATGGTACAATCGAAAATAACATAGAAACAAAATCTTTTTGGCTTTTTAAAAAGTTTATATTAAAACACACCTAAAATCTTTTTGATATTTTGAATATTTCAAATGTAAAGACTGAAAGCAGTAAATAAATATATACAAAGATGCAGAAACTAAAAGCAATAAATAAATATTTATAGACATTCTTTTTGCGAGTTTCGAGGGTAAGAGAATCATAACAGTGTACGGTCACGCCAAAACGCTCTTGTTGTTCATTTTGTTAACATTTAGATAAGCATCCTATAACAATTATCAGTATTGTTGTCCATATATGCTCAACTTATCAGATGTAATCATGGCGAGGGGATACGTTAAGGTATGATTTATACTTACCGACCGGTGTTCATCCACACACGACACATTCCCGTATAAAGGTATGCACGAGGATTCATCTTACTGGTGAGTATACCATTTATCATCTGTTTTGACGTATATGAAAATGTGAGATACTCACTTATTTTGATTGAAAACAAGCCCTATGTGATAGAATCACTTATTGATGAGGAACTTGATTTTCAGATGCATGAGGGCACAGGAGCAAGTATGTGAACAGGTCAGTACAAACGTACTGCAAAGAGACGAGCTTGACTCCCGGATAAATGTGATATATTATCACTTATTTTGTGGATATGTGATTGTTGATCACTTATTGAGGTCGTATGGAATATGTACACGTATGTATGGTATCATGAAAGATCTAGACTTTGTCTCCGTTATATTTTCGGTAAAAGAAACAACCATGATACCCAGATGATAAACAACATAAAGACCACATATCTCAGAACCTTGGCAATCTCTCAAACGAAATTTCGGTACTAAGACCATATGCCAATGAGCGGTTCCCACCTGGTCTTCAGTCGATTTAAGTTTATATCACCCTGCACACTTTAAAATGATTGTGAGCATACCGATACATTTTAAATAGAGCTGCTTAACAATTTTCATTTTTCATTTTGCATTTCAGTTTTAAGAGATTTACACAGACCACTGATGTACTATCATTTTCTCTTTTGCTAGCCAGGAAACTCATTTGTGTTTTTCTATTGTTTTTGTGCTTTTGAAATTTTTCGATGTTTTTGAATTTTTCAAATTTGGATTTACTCCCCCTAAAATGTAAAAACTATGATAAATTAAAAACACAAAGATATTTACAAAAACGATTTTCCGATGCGGATTACTCTTGCTTGACCTTAATGCCGTTTACCAATAATAAAAAGTCAAATCTTGATTTATCAAATGCTTTGGTAAAAAGGTGGCACGTTGGTCATCGGTATGGACCTTAACAACATCGATAAGCCTTTTATCAAAGCAATCACGTATGAAGTGAAACTTAATTTCGATGTGTTTGGTCTTTGAATGCTGCACAGGATTTCTAGTGATAGATAAGGCAACAGAATTATCGACTAAAATTGGAGTAGTTAGGAATTCAAAACCGTAATCACGCATTTGATGTTGTATCCACAGGACTTGGGAGCAACAACTTGTGGCAGCAATGTATTCAGCTTCACAAGTTGATGTAGCGACACAAGTCTGCTTCTTGCACTGCCATGTGACTAGACGATTTCCTAAAAACTGAAATCCAGCCGTTGTGGATTTGCCGTCGATTTTTCATCCGCCAAAATCAGAATCACTGAAAGTGATCAAGTCGAAGTTATTATCCCTAGGGTACCATAGACCGGTGTTAGGGCAACCCTTCAAATAACGAGAAATCCTTTTTACAGCTGCAAGATGTGAGGCCTTCGGGTTCACTTGATATCTGGCAAGCAGGCACTTTGGGTACATTATATCTGGTCTTGATGCTGTGAGGTACATAAGGGATCCGATCATAGCACGGTAGTATGAGGAGCTAACAACTTTACCTTCAAGTCAGGATGAATTCCATGATTTTGTTGCCGTGGGGTACCAATGGGCGATGTGTCAGACATCTGAAATCGGTTCAGAATGTCATTGACATACTTTGTCTGATGGATGAATATCCCAGACTTCATTTGTTGCACTTGTAAGCCCAAAAAGAAAGTCATCTCCCCATAACGCTCCTTTCAAATTTCTCCTGCATAACACGCTCGAAATTCCTACACAAAACATCGTTAGTAGAACAAAATATAATATCATCTACGTATACCTATACCAATAGAAGATCTCCATCCTTTTCTTTGATGAAAAGAGTGCAATCGATAAGACCTCTGTGAAATCTATTCTCCAGTAGATAATTAGATAAGGTTGCATACCAAGCTCGAGGTGCTTGATGTAGACCATAGAGAGCTTTGTTGAGCAACCAAACCCGATCGGGATGAATAGGATCTTCAAAACCTGGAGGCTGTTCGACATACACCTCTTATTCAACTATACCGTGTAAGAATGCACTTTTGAGGTCCATCTGGTAAACCTTGAATCCTTTGAATGAGGCATAAGCCAGAAAGATTCGAATTGCTTCCAGACGTGCAACAGGTGCATACACTTCGTTGTAGTCGATCCCTTCAATCTGACGACAACTTTGAATGACTAACCTTTCTTTGTTGCGAATAACTACTCCACGGTCATCCTTTTTGCATTTATAAACCCAACGGGTACCAATCTTCTTGTAATCTTCAGGTTTTTTCAACTAGTTTCTAGACACCTAGCTTCTGGAATTGCTGCAGTTCTTCCTGCATAGCTTCCACCCAAAAATTATCTTTCAAAGCTTCTTTAATAAATTTTGTTTCTTCTTGTGATACATAACACGCGAAGGACCAATCGTTTTGTTGACCAGATTCTTGAATCGCCGAACACAAGCCTATAGTGAGGATGGGTATTGTGAATTCTTGTTTCTGGATTTTCTGGAACTGGAATGTTCGTATCCATATTGTTGAGATTGAGATCAACAACCAATTCAATACGCTGAACTAGCGAAGAGGATGATGCAGTAGCTTCAGCTGTTTTAGGGGCGTCCACTGGAGGTGTAGCCTTTAAAGTACCATGAACAGCTTCTTGATCTGCATCGAGAAATTCATCATCCTCTGAAGATTCATTCAGTTCGGTAGCGTCATGAAAATCCCCATTGTTGAGATCATTATTATTCACTGAAGTTGGTTCTTGATTGTTGACAATAATTGGACGAACCAACAGTGAATCTATTACGTTGTCACTCTCGAAAAACTTCCTTGCCGCAACATTTTCTTCGACTTCTTGAATATTGATCGAATTAAAAAACTCATCGTACTCAAACATCCATGGTTGACCTGGACATTTGACTGGCAATGTGTGTCGTTGTACCCTGACCTCAGACCATTCCTTGACCCTTTTAGTCTCTAGATTCCAGACTCTTAAGTTCGCGGTGGCATAACCAAGAAAGTAACCTTCAATAGCTTTTGCCCCAAACTTTACATTAGGATCGATCATTGTGCAAGGAGGTCCAAACGGTTCAAGATATGACAAATCTGGTTTTCGTTTGTGAAGAAGCTCGAAGCAGGTCTTATTGTACCTTTTGACTGTAAGGACTCAGTTCAATGTATAACAAGCAGATGACACAACTTCAGTCCAGAAGAGAATCGGCAATTGTGACTCTACCAACATCGTCCTAGTCGTCTCGATCAATGTACGGTTTTTACGTTCAGCGACGCCATTCTGTTGAGGAGTGTACGCTGCACTAAATTCATGAATAATACCCTTTGAAGTACAGAACTCCTTCATGGCTTGACTTTTAAATTCTGTTCCATTGTCACTGTGAATCCGTTTAACCTTCAAAGTATACAAATTCTCAATCTGAATGATCAAGTTTTTGATAATACCGAAAGTATCACTCTTGTGTGCCATGAACGCCACTCAAGAAAATCTTGAATAATCATTTGTTACCATGAGGCAGTATTGATCATTCGGAATGCTTATATGCTTGATAGGACCGAATAAATCCATGTGCAAACGTTCAAGCGAAACGACCAACGTGTTGATCTTCTTAGTCGGGTGTCGCATCTTGCTTTGCTTTCCTTTTTGGCATGAAACAAAGACGTCTTGAAGATGGACGTTTTTAAGAGGAACACCATTCACTAATTCCTTCGACACTAAATGATTCATTTTGCGTAAGTGAATGTGACCCATCCGTCTATGCCAAGAGATTGAGTATTTTTCAGTGGCTTTGGAAACGAAACAAGTTGCTTGTGTAGACGTAGTAATAGCTATGCTCATATCAAGGACATACAAATCATTAATCCTTGGAGCAGACAAGAGAATCCATTCTTTCGGAATCTTGAAACCGGATTTCAGCACATAACATCCATTTGCATCAAAGTGTACTGAAAACTGCTTGAGAAGATTGTGATCAAGTTGTTGCACAAAGTTGATCTTATCAAAGCTTACAACCCCGTTGGATACCATTCCTTCACCAGTAATATATCCACCTTTATCTCCAGCAACCTCCTCTAATAGATTTAATGTCGTAGAGAAGCTTCATGTCGCCTGTCATGTGCCTGGATGCCCCACTATCAACAATCCAATGACTGCTGAAAGTTCCTCCTGGAACACCCTGCACATGAACTCAGATGATTAGTTGGAGATGGGGACCCAAGCCTTTGTGGTCTTGGGTCTTCCACTTTCATCGACAAAAGTTATTTCAATTTCTCGATGGTTTGGAAATTGTGATGCTCCCCCTGAATTAGTAACCGTTTTTGGTTTCCAAGTCTGTTGTGTTTTACCAGTTTGAATTTTTGAAATCTTAACTTCGTGATTATTAGAAGTTTTAGAAATTTCTGGTTTAACGAAAACAGGTTGTTTGTAAACCACTGACGGGTGGTCCATAGGACAACCCTTAATGATGTTAAAAAATGAAATTATCCCTCACTTGATTGTGTAATTATCTTGAATTAGATAACTACGGTTGCTTATGTTTCAGGTGTGGTTCGGGAGCTAAAAAGGGATAAAATGCAGCTTTGGACGGTTTAGAGATGAACGGGTCGTGCGTGGGATGAATGAAGAAACAAAACACACAAATCAGGGCTCCACCATAAAAACATCAACAAATCTCACCGTAACTCAGGAAACACTCACCGTAACACCTTGAAGACCACCGTAATTTACGGTGGTACCGTAAATTACGGTGGAGGCTGCGACAGAATCTGTAACTGCCTCATTTAATCAGTTTTTGGGGTGTCTTTTCATCTATCTCATCATTGGACAGTTTCTCTGAACTTTTGGGGTGATTTTGGCTAGTTCTTGTTGGTTGGAAACAATTCTAAACATTTGGTGCTTGTTTTTGATGCTTATGAACTTGACTTTTAATGTTATGATGATCAACCGAACAATGTCCGACTAAACTTGTGGTGATCATTTTAGGTGAAGGTTTCTCTAAACTTTTGTGTGTTTTTCCATTATTTCTAGAATGGTAACTTGTGTTTGCTTGATTCTCATGGTGTATGCATAATTGTTTGTAGAATGTTAATTGATAGTACAATTTCTAGTCTCAATCGTACGTTCTTGGTGCCGTTGGCAATCGAGATATCACGGGAAGGGTTAGGGTTGGTTATTGATTAATTGATCATCGGGAAACAACCTCGCATTTATATAATCCGAGTACTTTGTTCCCTTTTATCACTTCGATTATTTATGCACGAGTTATGTCTACGTAACTCTTTCTAGTTGGAATTTCTCACAATTGTTAAAAGAAACTGAATCCTAAGATGGTCATTGTTCTCCTAATCTGCTTTACAACCAACCTTTGATTTTAAGTTATTTAGTAATTTTAGTTTTAAAACCAAACAATCCAACTTATTGATTTTTACTTTCTGCAATTTAGGTTAATTTTAGTTTAAGTGCAAAGCTATTAAATCACACATTTTCTACATACTCCCTAAGTTCGATACCCATTTACCACTATCTATAGTTTTTATTTGGATTAAATTTGCGTGACCACGACATCACGTCAAATTTTGGCGCCGTTGCCGGGGAGTTGTGCGCAACGTGTGTCAGTTTGTTAGTTTTGCTTTGTTATTTTCGGGTTTACACTGGTGTGTTTAGTGTGCAGGTTTTACAGGTGCATGCATACTAGAGGCTCTCACAAAGCGTCACCATTGTCATTTAATCCGGAGATCGAAAGAACACTAAGGCAAAATCGTGTTTTAGTAAGTGAAAACAGAATTATTGGTTCACCTACATCACCCATCACACCACGAAACATCATGCAAGAATCTCAATTACCACCTACAACGGGTCAAACGACCTCATCATTTATACCCACTTCCACAAAACCATCACCAAACACAACCATACCAAATTCCACCAGAATTCCTACTCCACCTCATGACACTACACCAACAAACACCACACACCCGATTACTACTCAAGTTTAACCCAATCTTACCTTTAGTCCTTCAGCCACAATTCCACCATTATCACACTTCTTTCCTCCCTCTATGGGTCAATCATCTTCCCATTATTCAATACCACCAAATTCAACCATTGTCCATGCTACTTCAACATTCAGACCATCGAACCAATCGGGCTTTCAATACTCTACCCTTCCATTTGGGCAATCTTTGGGTATAGGGGGAGATGGATATGAGGAAGGTTATGAAGATTTTGAGGGTTACGATGAGGATGGGTATGCTTATGGGGGTTATGGTGATCAAGGAGAGTTCGGTTATGTGCAAAGCCAATCTCAAGGGATGGCAAGTGTAGGTGGAATGCCACAACAACAACAACTCATACCACAACATATTCGGCAAAGACCACAAGGGCCACAAGTGCAACGCCCTATACGATTGCAACAAGTTCGGCCACAAAATGTCAACCTCAATTCCAAAGGCCGATTCAACATCAACCGATGCCACAGCAACAATTTCAACCATATGTACCACAAGGGCCTATAGCAAGGCCAATGGGTCCTGTTCGACCAAGGGTTAGGTTGGGGGTGCCAAGAAGGCATTTTAGAGAACATGCGAGAGGAATTGAAGCGCATTTTAGGCCGGTAATCACTCAAAATCCCTCACCGGTAGTTATTCCTCATAATGATCAAGGGAGGACCTTTGAAGTGAGAACAAATTCTTTGCAAAGTTTACCGAAATATAAAGGGCTAGCAACGGAGGAACCGTATTTCCACTTAGAGGCCTATAACTCAATCTGCAATACTCTTGGGAGTCAAGGTTTTTCGGCTGATGATGTCAAGTTAGTCCTATTTCAATTTTCTTTGGAGGACAAGGCAAAAAAGTGGTTCTACACTTTGCCTTCAGCATCTATTTATAATTGGGCGGAGATGCAACAAATTTTCCTAGACGAATTTTACACCAGTCAAGAGACCAACAACGCTAGGAAGGGGTTGAGGAGTTTTCAACAACAACAAGGCGAAATGTTTCATGAAGCCTTTGAGCGTTTTAACATGATGATCAAGAATTGTCCTCATCATGGAATTGAACTTTGGGAGTTGATGAATGCCTTTCACGAGGGGTTGAGTGCCGAAGATGCTCGCGACTTAATGTCCATTACCGGTGGGACCTTTGGCACAAACTATGAGAATGATGATTGGGAGTTTTTGGAGCAAATGGCAATCACTTCAAAGAGGAAAGCTCAAGCATTGAGGAGAGCACGACCGGCCATTGCCCGACCTCAAGTGCACGCAATAGATGATGGTAATGTTCAAACCACTAACCAAATTTATGATGTTTGTGCCTTGTGTAATGAAATAGGTCATGTAGCTGAAAATTCCCAAGGAATGGTGGAAGGGCAATATGAAGAAGTTCATGCGGTTCAAGGTCAAGGAGGGGGTGGTAGAAACTACAACATGAATTCTAACACATACCACCCCGGATTGAGGAACCACCCAAATTTTCGGTATGGGAACCCTTCAAATCAAGCTAACCCGAACTTTCAAGGTAGCCAAGGTAACTTTGGTTCGCGGCAACCTTACAACAATCAAAGTGGATATCGAGGTGGGAACAACCAAGGGTATCAAAAGCAATATCAAACGGGTCAAGAACAAGGGGGTCTTCGGGTGGAAATGAGATGATGGAAATGCTAAAAAGCATGCAAGCGGAGATGCAAAAACGGAACCAACTCGATGAAGTTCGAATGAAAAAGGATGAGGTTCGTGACAAGAGCATCCTATCACTAACAACCCAAATGGGTCAATTGGCAACCGATGTGGCGGAATTGAAGAAAGGGTTAACTTCCTAGCGATACCAAGGTAAATCCATCACACGGTTCGTCACGAGGTAAGGTTAATGTTCATCATGTTAGTGTTTTAAGAAGTGGAAAAGAATTTAAAGCCAATTTGTCACCCGAATTGGTTGAGGGGGTAGTTGAGGACATCACGGGTAATGATAGTGATGATGAAGTTTCACCGGGTAAACCTAAAGAATCAAATGTTAAAAAATCGGGGTTGGGTGAAAATGAAAGAAGTGAAAAAAGTGAAAAAGTTAAGGGTGAACCGAGTCAAGTCCCTTTTCCATCGGCTTTACTTGACCCGGGAAAGAAAAATTTTATTGCATCAAGAGGTCCCCAAAAAGAAGAGTTGTGGGACATGTTTAAACAAGTTAAAATTAACCTTCCACTCCTTGATGCAATAAAACAAATACCCGCCTATGCAACATTTTTAAAGGAATTATGTACACAAAAGAGACAACAAAAGAAGAAAATGCCTAAGCGGGTGGACTTAACCGGGCAAGTAAGTGTAATTTTAAATAGGGAGCTTCCTCCTAAGCTCCAAGATCCGGGCACGCCATTGATTAACATACAAGTTGGTAATTTTCAAATGGCAAAGGCGTTACTAGATCTTGGAGCCGGAGTTAGTATTTTCCCGGGGGGCTTATATGACCAATATGATTTTGGTCCGTTAGCTAGGGTGGAGACAACGGTTGTTTTAGCCGATTTGTCTGATAAGCTACCTCGAGGGATGGTTCAAAATGTAATTGTTAAAATTGATGAGTTTTATTTCCCGGTTGACTTTCTAGTCTTGGACTACTCGTCCGCGGACCCAAAACAACAACAAAACGTAATTTTGGGTCGGCCATTTTTGAGCACCGCGCATGCCGTGATCGATTGTAGGTTTGGTACAGTCGATATGACTTTTGGGAATCGAAAAATGCGTTTGAATGTTTTTACTAACAATTCTAATGCTAATGGTGTTGATAAGTGTTTCATGGCAGATATAGTTGACGGATGCAACCCGCATGAGTATGAGGAGGATGGTATGGATATTTGTTTGTGTGATTTTTCTGAACAGGTACATGCTTATGCACTACGGGTTGAAGAAGAAAAACAGGATGCCATGGCCTTGAAAGAAGGTCGACTGCCATGGACTCACTAATTCGAAGGCTTGTCGGTGGAGATTAACTCGGGTACTAAACCATCGTTAGAGGAACCGCCAAAGTTGGAACTTAAAGACTTGCCGAGCCACTTGAAGTATGCTTTCTTAGTGGATAATGACACTCTACCGGTCATTATTGCCTCTAATTTAGAGTTGGCACAAGAGCAAGCATTGTTGGAAGTTTTGAAAGAGAACAAGGGAGCTATCGGATGGACGATTGCCGATCTCAAAGGAATTAGTCCATCAATTGTCATGCACAAGCTTATTACCACCGAAGATGCAAAACCAACACGAGAAGCTCAAAGGCGCTTGAATCCGAACCTTAGGGAGGTAGTTAAAAAAGAGGTAATTAAATGGTTGGACGCGGGAATCATCTATCCGATTTCGGATAGTGCTTGGGTGAGTCCCACCCAAGTTGTGCCTAAGAAGGCCGGCATTCAAGTAGTCAAAGATAAAAATGGTGAGCAAATTGCCACTCGACAGGTCACCAGGTGGCGTGTATGTATTGACTATCGAAAGTTGAATGCCGCCACTTCGAAGGACCATTTCGCGTTGCCTTTTATTGACCAAATCATTGAAAAATTGTCGGGTAAAAAATATTACTTCTTTTTGGACGGGTATTCGGGTTACAATCAAATAGCAATACACCCGGATGACCAACACAAGACCACCTTCACTTGTCCATATGGTACCTTTGGCTTTCGGCGAATTCCATTTGGCTTGTGCAATGCACCAGCAACTTTCCAACGATGTATGATGAGTATCTTCTCGGAAATGGTTGGAGAGTCTCTTGAAGTATTTATGGATGACTTTTCCATTTTTGGCACTAGTTTCGAATCTTGTCTCAACAAATTACAAAGAGTTTTAAAAAGATGTGTTGAGAAAAATTTAGTGCTTAGTTGGGAGAAAAGTCACTTAATGGTGCAAGAGGGCATTGTGTTGGGTCACGTAATTTCGGAAAGGGGAATGGAGGTGGATAAGGCAAAAATACGGGTAATAGCATCTTTGCCACCTCCGAAAAATGTTAAGGGTGTAAGGTCATTTTTGGGACATGCGGGGTTCTTGTTGGTGCATGTTTGTGACAACAGCTTAGATTTGGTCTTTGGATATCTTGTAATTAGATAAACGATAAACAGTTAGCGAGTTTAGCTTTGTATTAGTGAGTTGTAATGTTTGGGCTAACTAAACCCATACTTATGGGGATGTGGGAAACGAATTGGGCTTAGACCAATTCGCAGTCCATGTTGGAAGCCTTGGCCCAAGTAGCAAACCTTGTGTTATATAAACAAGGTTAGGCTTTAGGGTTTAGGTTGATCAGTTAATCAGTTAATCAGCAAAAACAGAGTTTGTGAGAGATAGAATTTCGTGAGAGACTTGTCTTGGACGAAATTCAGAGAGTTGGTTAGGGTTTGATTGATTGTAATTCTTGTAATCGATAATCAATAGAAACCCGAGTTAGAAAGTGATTTGCTGTTTGCTGTTCCTACTTGTTTCTGTGATATTCTGATCAAGAGGATTCCGCACTCTTGATTGGAAAGACAATTCTGTTGAAGATCCATACGAATAGGGGACCTACAATTGGTATCAGAGCATTAGGCTCTTGAAGGCTCGGTTCAGAATTGTACTTGGAGAAACAGGGAGATTTTCGAAATTTTGAAAACCTGAAAAATTAGGGTTTTGAAATTTTCGAAATTTTTTGTGTGTTTGATACTGATTTTCGATTTTTGTTGGCTGTTTTGATCTTCTGCTTTGTGTGTTTGCTGTTTTGCAGGTGTTGGAGAAAGTTCTGGTTGATTATTTTGAAGAATTCTGGCTGAAAGACTTGAAGATTCGAAGACTGTTCTTCGTGTTCTTCGTGGTTATCCATCTGTTCTTCATAATTTTCGAAATTACTGTGCTGATTAGGTTTTTTTTGATTTTGCAGATTTGTGTTAGCAGAATCCAGAAAATCATCAAGAATTTGAACAGATTGAGTTTCCAAAGTTACTGGGCGATTTTAACAAATTTGCAGACTGTTCAGCGAATTTGAGGGTTGATATCTCGGTGACCAGCGAAATTGTTTGACCCAGCGATCTTAAATCCAAAGGCGACTTTGGTAACCGTGTAATTTTCAACAGCGAAATTACTACGGTTTTCGGCGAATTTACAAGTCGTCGTAATCGCGAAATTGATCAGCGAACTTGTCAGAAAATTTAACATATCAGCGAAATTGACCAGCAAATTTAACTGATTTACCAGCAAAATTAACAGGACCAGCGAAATTAACCAAACCAGCGAAATTAAAGTGGTGGAATTTCAGTTGGCAAGCATCGATAAAATTTCAGTGTTTTGCAAATAGAAATTGATCCGTAGCTCGTTTGACAGAACCGTTTGGACCGTTAAATTCCTCGTATTTTTAGGAAAGACTCTGGAAAATCCCGATTTCGGTTTTTGACATTAGATATCATTAGACTCGTCTTTTCGATACGATTCTAACGGTGTAATCTGGTAACCATTGTTTTTGGAAAAATTTTGTACGGTTTTACCAGTCTGATTAAGTTAAAATGTCGAACATGTCTAAATTGAACGAACTCTTAAGAATGGAACATGAGGTAGGCACAACGAACAAACCACCTAAGATGATGAAGGTGGAGAACTACTTGACATGGAAGGATCGGTTTCAATCCTTTGTTGAGTACCAGGACACTCGTATGTGGATGTGTATAGAGGATGGGTATGCGAACCCAACTCATGACTTTGAGGGAAGACAACGTGTAACTGCTTATGTTGATATGGATGCTGAACAGAAGAAAATGTATGAGGCTGAAAAGAGAGCCTTGGCAGCCATTAAAATGTCTTTACCTGATGGCATCAAGCATACCTTTAAGAAGTACACTACTTCAAAGGCAATGTGGGATGCGCTAGAAAAGAGATATGAAGGAAATCCTGATGTCAAGAAGAACAAAGTTGATTTACTGAAGAAGCAGTTTGCTGTGTTTAAGCACATGAAAAACGAGTCTCTTGAGGACGTCATCACTCGATACTATCATTTGATGTCAGAATTGGACAATTATGATATAGAATGCTATACTGACATAGAGAAAAATGACAAGCTGCTGGATGCTCTACCTGCTAAATGGGATATCTACACTCTCATGATAAAAGGAGAAGCAGATTATGACACAAAGGAGCTAGAAGAAGTGGTTGGAAAGCTAAGAGCTTATGAGCTCAACATGAAGAAAAAGGACACTGGATATGATCAGGTTCAAGATCCAGGGATCTACAATGGGCTTACATCGTCTTCATCTCATGATGCTTCTAGCGACTCAGCCACTGCTTTTCTCTCGCATGAAGATGAGCAGGTCACAGTAAATGATGATGGTGATGTGTGTTTTGTAGCTGCTTCAGGTGGATCAACAGGAGCTAAGAGAACATCTGGTTCTAAGCAGAGTAGTGGTGTTAAGTCGATGCCAATGAGTGTGAAGTCTGCTGAAGAGCATCTTGCTCTACTTGCTTCATTTGTTGCTTCATATGAAAACTACATTCAGGGGAAGATATCTGATCCTGCCACTTTAGATGAAGATTACGATCAGATTGACCCTGATGATCTTGAAGATATGGATTTGCAGTGGCAAATGGCCATGATTACTAGAAGAGTGAAGAGGTTTATGAACCGAACTGGAAGAAAGTTTATAGGAAAGACTGTTGGTTTTGATAAGACCAAAGTGAGATGCTTCAACTGTCAAAGTTATGGGCATTTCGCCAGGGAATGTCAAAAACAAAAGCAGGATACTTCGAGTCAGAGTTCAAACAATAGAAATGCTTCAAACAACTCTAACTCGAGAGCGCTGATCTCTACTGCTAGAGAAGGTTCATATGACTGGAGTGTTCACTTGGAGAATGATGACAATGTCACTCAGGCGTTCATGGCAGAGATAACGCAAATTGATGATGGTGAAGCTACAGTAGATGATGTTAAAGTTGAGAAGAAAAGTGATGCTGAGGCAGAGGTGAAGGCAGAGAGTAAAGCTGAAGAAAAGAAGGCTGATCAGACATCAGATGCTGAGGAGAAAAAGCAAAAGTCTGACCAGGAACGGGAAGCTGAAGAAAAGGAAGCTGAATACAAAAGAGTGAAAGATCAGCTTGCAGCTCTCATGGCCAACCTTGATAAACAAACAGGAGAGGTAAAGTCTAATTCTGTGTGTTTAAAATGTCGTGAATTACAGGGTGAAGTTGATAGGTTGTCCACACAAAACCAAAGTCTGGTGGGCGAGATGTCTACCATAAAAGAAGCAAACTTTTTTGCTAAAAGAAACGAATCGTCATACTTGAAGAAAATACAAGGTTATGAAATTAAAATTGAAGCTGTAACCTGTAAACTAAATGAAAAACTTCAAGTCATAAACTTAGCTCATGACATGATGGCTGAGAAAACAAAAGAGATTTCTGATAAATGCAAAGAGTTGTCAGATGCACAACTAAGAATTGTTGAACTTGAAAAGAAATTAGGTCAATTCAGGGATTCTACTTTTGTTATGAAACATATGATGGGTGGATTGAAGAAAAGTAATGACAATACAAGTGTGGGATTTCATGGTTTCAATGAAGTTCCACCTCCTGTTAGTCATGACTATTCTTTCTTGCCTAATGAACATGAGCTCATGGACTTTGGGTCAACATTGCCAAGTAGTTCCACGTCACGTCAAGGAAATGTTTTTGAGAATGCTGATGCTAAGAAGGATAATAGCAGCAAACCTGTTTTGAAAAAGAACACATCACATCCTAAGAATAAAAATCCAATTTTTGTTAAAAGTGTTAACTTTGTTCAAGGAAGTGACATGAAAGATGAAACAGTTGTTATTGAAAATGAATCTAACGTAGAGTTTGCTAAAAACAAGAACAAAGAAAATTCTGAAACTAAGCAAACTGAACAAAATCCTTCTAAGGCATCATCAGAAAAACCCGAATCTAGTTCAAAGGCTTCAGAAAAGAAGTCTTCGAAAAAGAAATCGTGCTTCAAATGTCACACCAAGGGACATGTAGCTAGCTGCTGTCCTAACAAAAAAGGTGAAGCACAAGTGAGTGAGGAGAAGAGAGAGAAGTCACCAGAGAAGAGTGGTGATAAACAGGAGAAAGTTGCAAATTCTCCAAAGAAATCTGCTGCTAAGCAACCAGAGAATGTTGCTGTTGGTGAAGATAAGGCTGAAAAAGGAACTCCACAAGTTCCTCGTTTTCAAAGAAATCAACCAAGGTTTCAGCCTAGATCTCCACCAGGCAGATTTGAGAGACCTAGAAGCAGTTCACCTAGAATGAACAATTTTAATGCTAATAATTTCAGAAGTCAAGGTCAATATCAAAATCGATACCAACATAATGGTGGTCGAACTTTTTATAACAATGGCTTTAGAAATTACAACAATAATGCTTCTTGGAATCAAAATTCAAGGTATCAAAATCAAAAATTTCAAAGGTCAAATAGTCCAAATGTATATAGGAACTCTCAGGACCAGAGACCTTATGGAAATCAAAACCAATTTCCATCAACAGGTCCAAGATCCAAGACACAAGTTAGGAGTGATGGATGTTGGATGGACGTTCAAATAGTTGGTGAATTTGGACGACCCAAGACCATTAAGGCTTGGGTCCCCCAATCTAATTAATTTCTTGGTTGGTGTGTGCAGGAGCTGCTAAGGAGGATTATCAACTTATGGTATGTTGATAGTGGATGCTCTAGGCACATGACGGGGGATGCGAGATTGTTAACTGAATTTGAAGATTATGATGGTGGAAAAGTGAATTTTGCGGGTGCTAAAGGTGGTAGAATTACAGGACGAGGAAAGGTGACCAATGGGAAGATCACACTGGACAAAGTGAACTATGTTGAGCAGCTTAAACACAATCTGATGAGCGTGTCACAAGTCTGCGACAAGGGTCACTCGGTCCATTTTACCAAGAATGAAGCATTAGTGTTGAAACCAGGTTTGAAGATTCCAGACGATTGGATAGTGATGCGAGCGCCAAGGAGAAATGACACTTATGTCATGGACATGGGTGCTAAGGATCCAACTGCTGTGGTGGCGTGTTTACTATCAAAAGCATCTGAAGCTGAATCGATGTTGTGGCACAGACGCATGGCCCATATTCACTATCGAAAAATGAATTACCTTGTTAAAAATGAGCTAGTGAAAGGGGTTCCATTGCAGAGGTTTCACGTGGATGATAAATGTCTTCCATGTCAAAAGGGAAAACAACATAAGAAACCTCATAAATCTAAAACAGTAAATTCCATAGATGCCCCTTATGAATTACTTCACATGGATTTATTCGGTCCAGTGAACGTGAGGAGCATAGGTGGAAAGTACTATTGTTTAGTTGTCACTGATGATTACTCACGGTATTCATGGGTTTTCTTTTTAGGTACAAAAGATGAGACGGCGGAGATGCTGATAGATCTTTTTACGAAATTGGAAAACGTCCATGATGCAAGGATAAAGAGGATAAGGAGTGATAATGGCACGGAGTTCAAGAATCGAGTTCTGGATCTCTACTGTCTTCGCAAGGGAATTGAACATCAATATTCTGCTCCTTATACACCTCAACAAAATGGAGTTGCTGAGAGGAAAAACAGGACATTGATTGAAGCCGCTAGGACGATGCTTTCAGATTCAAAGCTACCAGTTCTTTTCTGGGGAGAAGCTGTGAATACAGCTTGCTACGTCCTGAACAAAGTTTTGACTGTTAAACGTTTTAACAAAACATGTCATGAATTAATGTTTAACATAAAGCCAAACTTGGAAGGCTTTGAACCATTTGGATTACCCTGCACCATTGTGCGAAATAAAGATAAACAAAAATTCGGTGAGGTGGCTGACGAAGGCTACTTTCTAGGTTACGTACCTGGCGCACCGAATAAAAGGGTTTTTAATCTAAAAACTGGTAAAATTGAGGTTGTTTATAATGTGGAAATTACTTCATACAAACCTCAACAATCAACGAGTGGTCCAACTATATTATATGATTATGAAAGCACTTTTAAGTCATTTAATATTCCTGAGTTTTCAAATGCAGATGATTCTCAGTTGATTCAGACAATGATTGGTGGAGACGATGAAGGCGAGTTCATGCCTAGATCGAATGTTGATATGACAGATGCTGCGGAAACTTCTCATGGTGCTGCTGATCCTGATTCGAGTGATAGTGACTCTGAACCCATTGAGGGGGAGGATTTCATTAATCCATTTGCCGATCAGAACATTCAAGGGGAGGTTGGATCAAACCTGGGTGATAATTTAGAAGTGGATACCGTTGCTACTACACGAGCAAATAGAGATCATCCAGTTGACATGATACTTGGAGATCCTAATGCAGGTGTTCAGACAAGAAGAAACATAGCAGCGAATTCTGGCTTATTTGTTTCGATTGAGAAGACTGGGATTGTGAATGAGTGCTTGTATAGCTGTTTTATTTCCCAAGAGGAGCCGAAGAACATTCATATGGCTCTTAAAGACAATTCATGGGTTGAAGCTATGCAAGAGGAATTGGCACAGTTTGCTAAGCTGAAGGTTTGGGAGTTGGTTGACCTTCCTAAAGGTGAGAGAGAGATAGGCACTAAATGGGTGTTTAAGTGCAAGAAGGATGACAGAGGGATAGTGACGCGAAACAAGGCTCGATTGGTGGTAAAAGGTTTCAATCAGCAAGAAGGGATTGATTACAATGAAGTGTTTGCACCAGTGGCAAGGTTGGAGGCAATTCGTTTGTTTCTAGCTTTCGCAACATTCAAGGGCTTCAAAGTTTACCAACTAGACGTGAAGAGTGCATTTCTTTACGGGAAAGTCCAAGAAGTGGTGTATGTCTCACAACCAGATGGGTTCGTTGATCCAGATTATCCAGATCGAGTGTACAAACTTGATAAGGCTTTGTATGGGTTACATCAAGCTCCCAGGGCGTGGTACGAGACACTGTCTACACATCTGATCAAGAATGGTTTTGAAAGAGGTCAGATTGACAGTACACTGTTCATCAAGAGAAAGAAGGAAGATTTTCTGCTAGTACAGGTGTACGTGGATGACATCATCTTTGGGTCATCAGATGAGAGCATGTGTAAAGAGTTCGAGCAGGTGATGAAGAGCAAGTTCGAAATGAGTGCTATGGGTGAGCTGTCTTACTTTCTGGGATTACAAGTTGAACAGAAGGAGGATGGGATGTTTATTCATCAAACGAAGTATGTGTATGACATTTTGGATCGGTTCAAAATGAATGATTGCTCTACTTTCAACACACCCATATGTGAAAATCACAATCTTGGCCCAGATCATGAAAGTACTGAAGACGTTGATCCTACTCAATACAGGGCGATGATTGGTTCTCTAATGTACTTGACTGCTTCAAGACCAGACATCATGTTTGCCGTATGCTTGTGTGCTAGATATCAGGCAAATCCAAAAGAGTCACACATGAAAGCAGTAAAGCGTATTCTTCGTTACTTGAAGGGGAAACCTAAACTTGGGTTGTGGTATCCAGCTGATAGTGATCTGAATTTTGTCGCTTACACTGACTCAGACTTTGGGGGATGCAAGTCGAACAGAAAGTCTACAACAGGTGGTTGTCAGTTCTTAGGAGGCAGGATCGTGTCTTGGCAATGCAAGAAGCAATCCTGTGTGTCTACATCTACGTGTGAAGCTGAATATATTGCTGCGGGTAGCTACTGCTCTCAGGTTCTCTGGATACAACAGCAGATGCGCGATTACGGTTTGGATTTCACTCGTACTCCTATTATGATAGACAATAATGCCACTATTTCAATCACAAACAATCCCGTAAAGCACAGTAGAACTAAACATATTGACATACGTCATCATTTTATACGGGATTGTGCTGAAAAATGACTAATTGAATTACATCGAGTTGACACAGAAGATAACCTGGCAGATCTTTATACTAAAGCTTTTGACAGGGCTCGCTTTGAACATTTAGTCGAACTCAACGGGATGAGGAATCCTGAATAACTGGTTTTTCATAAGAATTTTTGTAAATAGTTTACTGCTTTTCTTAAAAATCAAAAATAAAAAAAAATTTGAAAAATCAAAAACATAAAAAAATAGAAAAACAAAAATGAGTTATCACTGTGTGAAAAAGAAGAAATGATAGTACATCAGCAAGTTAGACTGTCACACTGAAACTGAATTAAATTGCTTAAGTGTGATAGCAGCTTCATTATATGATGTACCAGTAGGCAAAGAGCATGAAATAATCAACTTACCAATGTGATATAAACTTAAATGAACTGTGTATGAGTGGGGAACACATCAGTGGTGTATGGTTTAATGACCTTAAATCTTGCGTTGATAGATTGCCAAAATCTGAAGTTTTGGGTCTTTATACTGTTATTTCATCTAGGGATATCTTGACTGTCTTTCTGTTCAGAACTAAAATTGTACATGACCTCAGGAAAGAAAGTCACTTGGAATTTGCACATTTCTATTTGAATGTCTGTATGTTGTCCCGATACACACAATTTTGATCTGATTCTGAAATCTTCTCTGAAAAAAAATCGTGTACCTCCTCTGCTGCATCCAGATATATGCTGACCTGGAGGTGCTAGGCAACGACAGCTTCTGCTGCATCCAGATACATGCTGACCTAGACACACCCAGGATATCTTAAAAGAGCTAAAAATGCCAAAACCCTGAAAATGAAGAAGCTCTCATAGAGAGTCATTCAAAAATGCAAAAAGCATAAATCGTACCAAAAATGGTATCTGTCTTAGCCCTCGTTAGATATTTTGGTCTCTCTGCTGTACGGAAGTACTGACCTGTTCACCAAGTATCTAAACGTTGAAAAACAAAACGGATGAATTCAGTATACTCACCTACTACGATGAATCTTTGTGCATACCTTGATCGTGGGGGTACATCCTGAAGTGGGACACGCTAATATATCAGAATTAATATTACCTTAATGTATCATACGGTAATGGTACTTGAAATGTTCATGCATTTTGTTTAAGTGGACAAACATACTGGTAATCGTCTTGGACTGCTTTTCATGAAAAATTAAATAAAGAATTATCTAATAGTGTGAAACAGTTTGATTGTGCTGATATGATCTTCTTACCAGTGATTCTCACAAAAATAGAGTGTTTATTGCTTTTGTTATTTACTTGCTTTCAGAAAATATAAAAAATCCAAAAATAGTGTCTTTTTCTGTTTAAAATTCTTAACGTACGGAAAACTGTTATTCTTGGAGGAATTGTTACTGATAGGGGGAGACGGTGTTAGAAAGTGAGTTCAAAATTTTAAATCATGCGGGTTATAGGGTGTGTGATTAAAAAGTTTTGCGTGTTGGTGAAAAATTGAAAATGCTTAATCTGTGATACAGTTTAACTATCTCTTGAATAATAATAATTTGTTTAACTTATGTTGAAAAATTCTTATGGTTTCGCGAGATGTTTGTTTTATAGTAAACAGATTGAAGCAGTGTGTTGCTGAGAAATTGCGGTGTTGCTGAGAAGTTGCTGTGTTGCTGAGTTGCTGTGAAGATGAGAGTTTGTTTGGATGCATGGTAGAACCTCCTTTCTACATTGCAGACAAGATTGAAAAGTTTGAAGATTGCTATACAAATGCTGAACTGGAGTTTACTCAAACGCTAAAGTTTTTGAAGATTTGGTGATTGGATGCATCAGCTTAGGGGGAGTCTGTTGCTGACAGAAGCTATTGAAGCTGAAGCTATCCAAAGACCAAAGACAGTGCAAGACTACATGATGATTGCAAGAAGACTGAAGACAAAGTTATTTTATGAAGCTATTGTCAAGGGGGAGTTTGTTGGTGCATGTTTGTGACAACAGCTTAGATTTGGTCTTTGGATATCTTGTAATTAGATAAACGATAAACAGTTAGCGAGTTTAGCTTTGTATTGGTGAGTTGTAATGTTTGGGCTAACTAAACCCATACTTATGGGGATGTGGGAAATGAATTGGGCTTAGACCAATTCGCAGTCCATGTTGGAAGCCTTGGCCCAAGTAGCAAACCTTGTGTTATATAAACAAGGTTAGGCTTTAGGGTTTAGGTTGATCAGTTAATCAGTTAATCAGCAAAAACAGAGTTTGTGAGAGATAGAATTTCGTGAGAGACTTGTCTTGGACGAAATTCAGAGAGTTGGTTAGGGTTCGATTGATTGTAATTCTTGTAATCGATAATCAATAGAAACCCGAGTTAGAAAGTGATTTGCTGTTTGCTGTTCCTACTTGTTTCTGTGATATTCTGATCAAGAGGATTCCGCACTCTTGATTGGAAAGACAATTCTGTTGAAGATCCATACGAATAGGGGACCTACAATTGGTATCAGAGCATTAGGCTCTTGAAGGCTCGGTTCAGAATTGTACTTGGAGAAACAGGGAGATTTTCGAAATTTTGAAAACCTGAAAAATTAGGGTTTTGAAATTTTCGAAATTTTTTGTGTGTTTGATACTGATTTTCGATTTTTGTTGGCTGTTTTGATCTTCTACTTTGTGTGTTTGCTGAAAAACCTGAAAAACACTTGGTCAAAGCTCCTATCTTGCAACCACCGGATTGGTCAAAGCCGTTCGAGATAATGTGTGAAGCAAGCGACACTACTATTGGTGCAGTTTTGGGTTAACGGGTTGACAAGAAGCCGGTAGTGATTTATTATGCAAGCAAGACTTTATCTGAAGCGCAACTGAATTACACTACAACCGGAAAGGAGTTATTAACGGTGGTGTATGCTTTCGATAAGTTTCGGGCATGTATTTGGGGGAGCAAGGTGGTGGTTTATTCAGATCATAGTGCGGTCCGATATTTGATGTAGAAAAAGGACGCGAAGCCTCGTTTAATTCGGTGGGTATTATTGTTGCAAGAGTTTGACTTGGAAATTCGAGACAAAAAGGGAAGTGAGAATGTAGTGGCGGATCACTTGTCTAGGATTCCGGTTGAAGGAATTGACGATGTTAGTGAAATAAATGAAAGTTTTCCCGACGAGCAACTCTTAGCCGTTTCCACCTTTGTTGCACCGTGGTAAGCTCATTACGTAAATTACTTAGCCACGGGTGCCATCCCAAGTCATTGGACCAAAAAGCGACGACAACAATTTATGTTCCAAGTGAAGCAATACATTTGGGATGAACCGGATCTTTTCAAGATCGGGCCGGATCAAGTTATTAGGAGGTGTGTGCCCGAAACGGAGGTGATGGAAATTTTAACCCATGCTCATTCATCCGCATGTGGAGGTCACTTTAGTTGGCATAAAACGGGTTACCGGGTTCTCTCATGTGGGTTTTATTGGCCCACAATTTTAAAGACGCATGTGAGTTTGCCAGAAATTGCATAAATTGTCAAAAGATGGGAAGCATATCGAAGAGGGATGAGATGCCATTACAACCAATCTTGGTTGTAGAGATATTTGATGTATGGGGTATAGATTTTATGGGTCCCTTCCCGAATTCAAATGGTTTTCTATACATTTTGGTAGCGGTGGATTACGTCTCAAAGTGGATTGAAGCTATTGCAACACGCACAAACGACCATTCTGTTGTTTGTAAATTTGTTCATTCCAACATCTTCTCTCGTTTTGGTATTCCGCGTGTTATTATAAGTGATGGTGGTTCGCATTTCAAGAACTATAACTTCGGAAAATTATTGAAGAGGTATAGCGTGAATCACCGAATTTCCACACCTTACAATCCGCAAACGAGTAGACAAGTCGAAGTGTCCAACCGTCAAATCAAAGAAATTCTCATGAAGACGGTTAGAACGGATAAGAAGGATTGGTCGAGCAAGTTGGATGATGCGTTGTGGGCATACCGAACGGCCTACAAGACTCCGATAGGCACAACACCTTACCGGATGGTGTATGGAAAGGGTTGTCACTTGCCAATGGAGTTAGCGCATTGGGCACATTGGGCAATTAAGACGGTAAACGCGGAGTATGACGAGGTGGGAAAGATGAGAAAGTTGCAATTAAGCGAGATAGAAGAGATTAGAGATGAGGCGTATGAATGTGTATCGGCTTATAAAGACAAGCTCAAGAAAGTACACGATGCGAAGTTGAGGAAGAAAACCTTTGAAGTGGGTCAAAAGGTTTGGTTGTACAATTCAAGACTCAAGATGTTCGCGGGTAAGCTTAAAAGCAAATGGATGGGCCCGTATGTTGTTCGGAGAGTTGGGAGGTTTGGTGATGTAGATATCCAAGATGAGCAAACACTGAAACAACAAACGGTGAACGGTCACCGGGTGAAGCCATACTTGGAGGGGAGCGACATCAACAACTTGGAGCTTGATAAAGCGGGCTACATTTTACGCCCGGTCGATGAGGAACAACCATAAGAGGCCCAGGTTTGGTAGTGTAAATAGTTCGCATTTCATTTTGTTTGTTTTGTATAATTTGCACATTTACCATACTCGCTTGAATCTTGTGTTTGAAACAAGTGTGGGGATATTCGGGTCACGAATTGCTCTAACATTGTGTTGAGGACAACACGGATTTTCGAGGGGGTAGGGTATGTTTTACATGTTTTTGAAAAATTAAAAAAAAAATCCAAAAAAAAAAAACTGAAATAAATATAAAAAATATACTTAAAATTCGAGTTTTTGGCGAAGAAAAAATGCCCAGATACTACCGTAATTTACGGTGGGGGGTAAAAATCATTTGTTCTTTACGGTAGAAACACACTGATTTACGGTGGAATTTTAGTTCCAGCATCCACCGTAATTTACGGTCCACACCGTAATTTACGGTGGACCTGGAAAACTGATCTGCCGTTCCGGTTCCTGCATACAAAAATAAAAAATAAAAAGTAATAATAAGCCAACAATCAGGTAAAGTGAACTTTAACCCCATCCACTCATTCATCTATCACTTTTCTCATCCATCATTCTCACCTATCACTCTCAAGACCCACAAGATCTTCAAACTTCTTCAACCTTCAATCCTTCTTAACTCTCTCAATGCTTAACCAAATCAAGTGAAATCTAGGTCTAACTTGGCTAATTTTTCACATACTTTCTGATTTTGAGAAGAGATTTGTGAAAAAACGAAGCTTTCGGGTCCGAATCACAAACCCTAGGTCCGAAAATTTTGGGGATTTTTGAAGTTTTTGTTTCACAAGCATTCTAGCATTTTCAAGCAAAAGTATGGAAGTTTATTTGTTATGTTTTGATGATGCATTGTGAAAAGTAAGGTTATTTGTGTTAGTTATTCATACCCACTTGCTTGTTCTTAGATGGTGTTATGAAAATTGTTACTTGAACAATGTTATGGTTTGTAGATGTAGGTTTGATGTAAAGTAGTGAACTTTTTGGGAATCTCTACAATGTAGAGACACCATGCCTAATTTTTGAAAAAGATTTATAAAATTTTTGGTTCACTAGGATCTACAACCACAGTAACAAGCAAGTGTGGGGATGTTGTGGTGAAAAAGGTCTAATTTATTGTGTTTGGTTGTGTTGTTTGCTCTAATGTGTGTAGGAAAATGGTAAGAACGAAAGAAAGAGCTGGAGCAAGTTCATCTTCTTCGTCTAAAGATAAGGGAAAACAACCGGAACAACAACCGAAAAAGAGACAATATTTGGGTCGAGTTGATGAAAGTGAAAGTGAGGAAGAAATGGAGTTGGACCCGGCTGAAAAGCCAAGATGGGAGTCGGGTCCATTGGATGACCAACCGGAACATTGGCAACCGACACTCTTTCACGACAGTATGAATCGATTGAAAAACAGGGCTGCCGCATTTATTTGCGAGAGAGTAGTTAATGAGGTTCAATTTAGCCCGTTTGGTGTGTTTGCGAGGGGGCGCTTAATTGCTATGATAAGGATAGCAAGAATTTGTTCATGACCGAAATTCAAGAATGGATGGCAACCCTCACGTGCAACACATACGAAAAGCCGTCAAAAATGAAGTTAACGGGGGTGGTGAATGGGATTCCGGTAGAGATGTCTTTTAACACATTGAAGAAATTGGGAAAATATGACAGTCTATCGGCTAGTGATTACATGATACCTAGTCTTGATGACCTTTTGCTTAAACCAGAGAAGCATGTTCGTTGGAATGATATGTTGGCAGCGCTGTTTTTACCTGGTACATATAGTGGAATTTTGTACCGGAGGAATTTAAAGATTGAAGCGAAGTTGTTGTTAGCAATCTGCATTCTCAATGTCATTCCGCGAAGGGGGGACAAGGAGCAAGTGAGGTACCCGGAAGTACCTGTCCTCTATTCTCTACTTAATGGATCTCCGCGTTTTCCAATCCAATACTTGATCATGAACCACCTATGGATTTGCCGAAACAAGTTGGGAAGAGATATTGTCCCATATTGCCGAATCATCACGGGATTGATGAAGCAACAAAAGGCAATCACGTCCGAAGATAAGGGGGCACCAAAAAGGCATCAGCCTTTTACTTTAGACAAGTTGGGGATTGGTTGGAGGTATACGCAATTGGAACGGTACCATAAACTCAAGTCGGACGGGCAGCGATGGAGAGCATTAAAGGTGGGTGCAAGAGATCTTCTACCGGGAGAAGCGGATGAGCCGGAAAGTGATGTGGAGGCTCCAAGTGGTGATGAGGATTATGTGGACGAGCCGCATGGTGGTGAGAATGTAGGCCAAGGGGGCCATGGTAGAGGTTATGGTGGTGCCTTTTACGATTATACGGAGCGTTCTTATGTGCCAAATTGGGCTTATGATGGCACGATGCAAGAGGTTATCGAAAACCAACGTCCTGCGGCGCCCGTTTTTGAGTCATGGTCGGGTTCGGAAGCAAAATCTCGATCGTCAAGAGGCGTGGAATCGCACACACGCGTATTCCCATGAAGTAGAAATGAATAATCGATACCATGATGACCAAGAAAGGAGATTGCATGCAGATTGGCACGCCGGGCGGCCGGTGGTTGTGGATCCACAACATGTGGATTATGCGTCTCTACCACTGTATGATGGTAGTGTTTCGTATCCAACCCCGCCGCTCCATCGTTCACAATGGATCGACCCGCGCCAACAAGAAGGAGCTCAACAACAAGGTGGGAGTAGTAGCGGTTCATTTGCATTTGGAGAATGGAATGACATGATGTCTTCCATTTTTGGACCTCCGGGACCACGCTATTACTAGTCAGGTCGTGTTCCTTCCTTGTATATTTTGTGAATATTTAATTAGTTTGATATGTTTATGGTTGGGCGGTTGGGTGGTGTATGTTTGTGATGTTTTGTTTGGGTTGGTGGAAGTTGGCGGTGTGATGTTGAAAAAGAAGAAAAAAAAATATAAAATGAAAAATCCAAAAAGAAATTTGTGGTTTGAGTGTAGAGCTTTCATTTGGTGTGAAAGATGTTAGTGATCAAATCCTCCTAAAACCATACATTGGGGTCAATGTATCCCAAGTGTGGGAATGGGGGGAAATTTTTCAAGATTTTGAAAAAAAAAATTTAAATCAAGCGAAACGATGTGAGAATTTGAACACCCTAGATTAACCCCAATTGATGCACCGGCAACCCTTGATACCCCTTTTATTCTTGGTGAGAGTTGAAGCCACGCATGTAAATAAATAATACTTATCTTTGATGAGAGTGGCTACGGGTGGGGGTGCATTAGAACTTGTGCCTTGATACGGTTTGAGTCCTTAGTTGGATATGAATGCGAAGAGGATAAGGGCATTTAGGGAGCCTCGTCTTTAGTGTGTGTGAGTGTGGGATTTGGGGGGTTGGACCTCATGAGTTATATATATGAGCATGGTAGTGAGAGGGGCGGGGGTTTGGACATTTAGTTGCCCAATTTTGTGCCTAAAAGCCTATCATTTGTTACCCCTAGCTAGTTACCTAAAAATTTACCCGACTTGACCCGATCTTATAGTGTTAGTGATTATTTAGTAGTATGTAATTTTATTTGATGTTATGTTGAAAGTTATTATGTTTATGTGTAAAAAAATATCAAAATCAGAAAGAAAAGAAAAAAAAAAGCAATGAAAAATGAAAAAGAAGTGATGTTTAGTTGTCTTGTATATAGTAGTTAAGCTTGGTAGTTGTTTGTTTGTTTATTTGTGTAATAAAAGACCGGGTTAAGTTTTCGCTACTTCATATATATTCCATTTCCTACCCATACACCTAGCCATGTTACAACCTTGAAAGTCCCTTTGATTTGCATTCATGTTTGGCACTTGTTAGGAGAAGGATCGATTTAGGTACAAGCCTATAGTTGTGCAACCGCCCGTTAGCCTTTGTGTGTCTAGCTCATATTGCTAGTGCTTACTTGTTACCGAGAGGAGAGACATAGCGAGGGGTGCGTTATTGTGGGTGTTAAAAAGGGGTTAGTAAAAGGACTACACGTTTCTGGTTGGTTTACATTGATCGCTTGTTTTGAAATTGATTTGATGAGTTGCTTGGGACAAGCAACGGTTAAGTGTGGGGATGTGACGGGCGGTCCATAGGACAACCCTTAATGATGTTAAAAGATGAAATTATCCCTCACTTGATTGTGTAATTATCTTGAATTAGATAACTACGGTTGCTTATGTTTCAGGTGCGGTTCGGGAGCTAAAAAGGGATAAAATGCAGCTTTGGACGGTTTGGAGATGAACGGGTCGTGCGTGGGATGAATGAAGAAACAAAACACACAAATCAGGGCTCCACCGTAAATTACGTTGGCCCTGAAACATCAACAAATCTCACCGTAACTCAGGAAACACTCACCGTAACACCTTGAAGACCACCGTAATTTACGGTCGTACCGTAAATTACGGTGGAGGCTACGACAGAATCCGTAACTGCCTCATTTAATCAGTTTTTGAGGTGTCTTTTCATCTATCTCATCACTGGACAGTTTCTCTGCACTTTTGGGGTGATTTTGGCTAGTTCTTGTTGGTTGGAAACAATTCTAAACATTTGGTGCTTGTTTTTGATACTTATGAACTTGACTTTTAATATTATGATGATCAACCGAACAATGTCCGACTAAACTTGTGGTGATCATTTTAGGTGAAGGTTTCTCTAAACTTTTGTGTGTTATTCCATTATTTCTAGAATGATAACTTGTGTTTGCTTGATTATCATGGTGTATGCATAATTGTTTGTAGCTTGTTAATTGATAGTACAATTTCTAGTCTCAATCGTACGTTCTTGGTGCCGTTGGTAATCGAGATATCACGGGAAGGGTTAGGGTTGGTTATTAATTAATTGATCATCGGGAAACAACCTCGCGTTTATATAATCCGAGTACTTTGTTCCCTTTTATCACTTCGATTATTTATGCACGAGTTATGTCTATGTAACTCTTTCTAGTTGGAATTTCACACAATTGTTAAAAGAAACTGAATCCTAAGATGGTCATTGTTCTCCTAATCTGCTTTACAACCAACCTTTGATTTGAAGTTATTTAGTAATTTTCATTTTAAAACCAAACAATCCAACTTATTGATTTTTACTTTCTACAATTTAGGTTAATTTTAGTTTAAGTGCAAAGCTATTAAATCACACATTTTCCACATACTCCCTGAGTTCGATACCCATTTACCACTATCTATAGTTGTTATTTGGATTAAATTTGCGTGACCATGACATCACTTCAACCACGTCGTTTTTAATTGCCTTTTCAATTACCTTGACTTGTTGGCGTCTCTGTTTCTTTTCCCTTTCTTTTACAAGACGAGGATCTTGTTTTGTAGAAACAGGTCGCTTTCGGTAATTTTGTTCACGGGGATCATCAACTTTAGCTTTTAATTATGAAGATACGGACAATTTCGAATGATATGTCCAATTTCACCACATTCAAAACATGATCTTCGTTCAATAAACCCCGAAGAAACATGTGATTGTCTTGTCGATGAACTTTGTGATCCCGAGGTACTTGGTTTTGAACTGTTTTGTTCATTTCTTTTCAAAGATTTAACTTGATTGACAAGGTCTAAGTTAGATTTATTTGCAAAAGTTTCCAATTTATATGTTCACGTTGATTTCACAAAGTTCACTTTCTTGTTCCTCTTTTGGTTCGGTTCCTTTCGACCTTGAGTCGTTGATTTACCTTTTGGTTTGGTATGATTTTGCTGCTTTTTCACTGTTGGTAATTTCTGATTGCCATATTGTTTTCGAACTTCGGCCTTTGGAATCGGAGGGCACTGTGTTACCACAACGTGTGAACCCGACTTTCCCAAAAACCTACTTGTCGAATCTTCAAAAACTTTACTGATTATAGATTGGTTTACATTCTTAATCGGAAAATCTTTGTCAGAATAGATTTTATCATCACCAACAAGAGTGTACAACAAATTCACACTCTTTGACTCTTTTGCAGACGTGGACTCGACCAGAACAGTCTTAGCAAGTTTTGCCGGAGGATCACATAGAATATGATTCTCAAGAGGTATTTCCTCTTCTTTGATTACCACAACAGAGTGTGCTGAGTCAGTATCATCGGATTCATCATCTGAAGAATCAGCATCCTCAACAATGACTGGAGGGTCCTGATTTTGTTTAGCAGTTGACACATTTGAAACTGTTGAAACATCCTAATCTGATGATACTTCATTTTTGTATCCAAGTCCGGTTGCAAATTCCTCAATGTTTAAAGGAATAGATTCCTCATAATAAGTTCTATTCTCCTCATCAGGCATTGCATCATAATTGTGTCTAACAGGTGGTGGACATTTCTTATATCCAATGCACGTGACATCCTTTTTCTCTTTCTGTATGTTAATGATGTGATCCATCACATACCTAGAGTTTGAATAACTGTCTAGCTTAAGCCGGATCACCTCACTTTCACACTTAACACAGGCTAACTCTTTTTGCATGATTTCTAGACGATTGATATAACAGTTTATGTCAGTTTGTTTTCTTGAAACCATTTTTGTTAGCTCGGTTTTATCTTTTCTTAAATTTCAACCACCTTTTTAAACTCTTTTTCATGGTTTTCATAAAACATGTTAGCCTCTTTGCATTTCGAAATATCCACTATCAACTTTTGATTGTGGATATATGTCACGTCATAATTGCTTTGAAAATCATCATATTTGCCTTGCAAGTCCGACAATTTATCACCTAAACTAACACATTTATCACATTTATCAGAAGTTGGTTTATCGACACATACCTGACTTGATGAACTGCCGACATTACCTATAATGGCTGAATGAATATAAGAAGAAGAATAAGCAGCTTTATCCACCAGAATTGATCTTTTGTCATTCCTTGCTGCAGCTTCTCCCAACAATTCATCAACATCTGCGTCGACTGACACACTTGATGTTTCATCCAAATGATCATCGCCTGAAGTTGAGGATTCTTCATTTGAGCTTCTACTATAACTAGATCTGTCTTCATCTTCAGAAGATTCACCACCACTGGCGGAAGATTCTCCACCACAGGTGTGTTTCAGATCCTTCACCACTTCAGCAAAACAAGCTGATCCACCCTGATCACCAATGCCTAATTGCATTGACCAGTCGCAACCCTCATCCACTTGCACGACAAGAGCTTGATTGTTTGATGGTCCTGCTTGATTGTTTACAGGTACCAAGGTGCGATCGTCATTCCTGGTTTGATTCTGATTATGTTGGTTGCCTTGACCTCTAAAAGGGTTTTGGTTCCCATGCTATGCTGGCTTTGTGCATTCCCTCTTGAAGTGACCCCGTTCGCCACAGTTAAAGCACTTAACAGACTTCTTGTCAAACCCATACTTGGTATCTTTCTTGCTTTCCAAGATGGTTCGACCAGTCCGTTCCATGAAGTCCTTTGCTCGCCTTATAGCACTGGCGAAAGCCCATTTGATGTCCATCATATCCATCTCTTCTTTATCGATCTGCTGATAATCTTCTTGAGTTAGATTGATGTTTTCGATCTGCCCTGCAATCAACCCACAATACGCGCTCACCAATGTGTTCAGTATCTCCATATGATCTTTAGCTACTTCAACGCTAACTTTGGAGAAGCTTGACGTGTCAAGCCATACTGTATTTGAATTTAATGGCTGACCAGCAGATGATGTGCTTCCATAACAAGCTTGTTGTTGAACAGGAAGTGGATTCCCGTACAAATCAGTTGCTACGGTAGATGGCCAATAGCTTTGCTGTTGGGGAACTGGATGTAGTGGATTTCCATAAAAGTATGTGGTTGGAGCTGGCTTAACGGGAACTTGTATCGGATTTCCATACAAATATGTGCTTGTGACAAATGCCGTTTGAATTGGAGCATGTGGAGAAGGTCTTGCAGAAGTGCTAGGAGCTCCATAATACATATCAGGATTTTGTTGTATTGGAACCCTTTTCGCCTATAGGGTTTCTTCCTGATCTTTGTTCTCCAAGAGCTGAACAAAGTCATTGATGTTTGTCGTAGCCAATGTGCCATTGTATTTCAGGATTTCCAAGAAACCATTCCATTGAGGTGGTAGTGCATTAGCAAACTTTGTGACAACCTCTGCTGGAGTTGTTGTTACCCCAAAATTACTCAATTCAGTCAGCAAGTGATAAAATCGACTTGTCATATTTCCCAAAGATTCTTTTTCCATACATGTGAAGCCATCAAACTCCTTCTTGAGTAAATCATGTCGTAATTGGCATGAATTTTAATTTCATAGACCTCTTGTCTTCAATGCATCCCATAATCGCTTTGACGTCTTGAAGCTGACAAACTGATGATATATATCCTTGCTCAACGCCTGAGTCAGAATAGCATATGCTTTCTTTTCTAAATCATATGCCTTTTTCTCGTCTTCCGTAAGATCGGCAAATGTCGCGGCAGTTGAAGCGGCAACCTCAAGAGCTTGATCGAAATTTGTAGTAAAATAATACCACAATTACGTGTTTTACCCAAGGACATACGTATGGAATCTATCTACCCATCCAGAATATTCATATATGTGCATCAGTTTCGGTGGGCGATTTAGACTTCCGGTCTCGCTTTCACTTAGAAGTATACTTTGAATACTTTGAGTTTGATTTGAAACAAACGCCCATTGACATGTCGAAACTGGATTCGCTTGCGAAGATGCGGGTGCGGGAGACTCGGCCCATGATGGCGATAAACCCATGCTTCTGTATTTGCTCTCCGTATTTGACGGAATACCCCACCAGTCTGGATTCATTTTGAATATATAATGATGAAAACCTGATTAAATCACTTGAAACAAACCGTTAAAACACCTTTTGAAACCTTCTGTGAAAAAGACTTGCAAGTGACTCGACGAAACTTAGGGTCTTGGTGAAACCCTCTTTGAATAAATAGTGCGCGACGAATCCTCTGATCAACGACGAAACCTGGTAAACGACGAAACTTTTATAATGTTTTGAGTGAATTCTTTTTGACGAAACATAAAGGGGTTTCGTCGAAATGGGATTTTCGTTGACCAAAGTGTACCCACACAAGGATATTTGTACCAACACAAGGATATTTATTTTTATTTTTTATTTTTTTAAAAGAAAAGATAAGCCTTATCTTCTGACACAGTTGGTAACCTCACAATGTCAAATACACCTTACCTAAATCATTTCAATGGACATGTTTTTCAAACAACAATATAATAATAATTAATAACAATAATTCATCCAAACACACAATTCAGATTCAACTTCAAGACCCAGATTATAAGAAGAACTCGATGAAGATTCCGGTCAAATTTTCACCGGAGAAATTTCCGAACACAAATTTTTGCACAAAAGTTTAGTAAAAACCAAACATTAACATGTAAGCATGTGTTTTAACAATGGTTTTGTAAAAACTTATAGTAAAAACATTAAGATTTCCATTTTTTAAAGCATTTTACAGAAAAATATTAACCTTCAAAAACTCAAAGCCCAAGAACAATTTTTTGAAAATACATGAAAATCTACTCAAAACACAAGATAAACAAACTTGGTTTTAACACGGAATCGAGCCAATGCTCTGATACCAATTGTAGGTCCACCCGGAGGATCGAGTTAAACCTCTATTCCCTGTTTTCCGACAAACCCGAGAGTGCGGAATCCTAACGGGTAAGTTAAACCAAGTTAAGAACACGTAAACGATAAACACGAGACTCATCGATTATCACACAATGTATTAATGCTTGAAACGGTTACAATACAATGTTTACAAACTAATCCCTGTGAACTCTCTCTGGTTCTCTCGTGTCTCACAGTGTTATATCTGTTCTCTATGGTTTCTTGCATCTGTCTTCAGTCCACTGCTGTTTATATAAGGAACAAAGACGACGAAACAGGATGCAGCCGGCGAAAGTTGTTGAGTCGACGAAACCATCATGGCGAAACCTAACAGTGACAAAACTAGGAGAGTTTCGTCACCATTCCAAGAACGACGAAACCTTGTTTCATACCAGAGTTTCGTCATCAGCTGTTGTGGAAGTTTCGTCATGCACAACTGAAAGGTTTCGTCAACAGCAGTTAAGTAGAGTTTCGTCGACAGCATCAGCAGAGTTTCATCGATAGCTGTTGTAAACTTTCGTCGAGCAACAGATTGGATGTCAGCAGCAGAACAGATTCAGCAACTAAGACTTGATCATGTAAACTGACAATAGTTCAGCAACATGATTTGTAGTCTTGAGGTGATCACGATCCGAGACACGATGGGGGATGTCGAGTCTCGGTCTTTAACTTGAAGCGATGACGAACCAAACGAAGTCGCGTCCTTATATATGCATCAACAGTCCCAATTAAAATCATTGTTCAAAGTAAATCATTTTTTTAAATAACGTTCACCAAACACAAACATTGCGATAATCCCAAAGCCATTGCATAAGGTTTAGCAAACACTATTTTAAATGAAAATTTGGATGTCATTCATTGAAAGTTTACAAATACCAAGGACTAAGTTTTGGTACAACATTCTTTCATATACCAAAAAGCACATGCAATAAAAAGAAAGTCATTCGAATAGGTATCCATGTGATATGCTTAATATTATGCATACTTTACCGATAAAATTCCTTACATTTTGATGAATTCTTATTTGATTTCCCAGTGTTTTTTATATTAATTTGATTAAATTGTGGATTTGTAAGACCTGACAGAAAATCAAGGGAATTGATGAGAAAACGAAGAAAACTGGTACAAATTAAGATTTCAAGAAGTGTCGTGTCGAAAAAGCTTAAAAGAAAACAAAATTGGGATTTTATGGACCCTTTGTGGACCGCAAGGGGTACCCATACGGTCCATATGGGACCCTGGGGCTGCAAAAATAAAATAACAAGCCTGGGATTCGAGTTTTGACTGCTATGTGTTTGATTACATCTTCTTTATTCGTACTTTTAACGATTGAAACCATGTTTTCTGTAGTTTTTGGATCTGATTATGACTTGTTTATAAATATAATGCATAGTTAAACCTTTATAACTACTTAGGTGTGATCAACTAGACACATTGTGGTGATTGTTTGATTCAGTTTTGATTGAAAGTGTTTATTTAAGTGTTTATGCTTTGTTTCTGAATCTCATTTTCATACATTTGTGCTTATTGATATTGAAATTGTCATTGGTTTTGTTGATTTACGAACGTAGAAGTATACCCTAGATTCACAAACTAACCTCGTCTGATTATCGTTATGTTTTTGGTCTAGATCTTGTGTTTAGAGATAAAACAAGTTAAACAACCCTAAAAATCAATTAGTTAAAATGTGTGATTCCTTCCCGATGATTCAAAATATAATTCAGGGTTGCTAGGTTATTACCTAAATATAGTCTGATAGTTTGGTGGCCGATAGCTCAGGTTCGACTATTTATTGGTGTTCAGGGTTTCCTAGGGTTTCAGTTGCTAGGTGTAATCAGCTTCACGATTTGAGGATTTTGACACCTTAGTTGTCATATATCTCATAATTGTGGGATTTTGGATCACTAGGTTGAGCCGGTCTATTTGGCACTTAATATTGGTGCATATTCTATGACAACAACTTAATAGTTTAATAGTTAAGTCTTTGGATATTTTGTATTGGGCTAAACATGTGTGTTTAGTTTGTTTAGAGTTGTAATGGGCTTGGAGAATGCACTAGCCCGGTCCAAAGCCTAGTATGCAAACATGTAGTATTTAAACATGTTTCACATTAGGGTTTTGCTTAATCCACAAAGTTAGTATTCCTAGGGCATTCTAGAGAGAGAGAAAAGGCAGAGAGGAGAGAGAGAGACGAGATAGAGAGTTGGAGTCTTGAATTGATTGTAAACACTTATGTTGGATAATCAAGAGAAGACAATTTGAAAGTGATTGTTCGTATTCTTCAGCTAATAAACTTTTTTTTGTATTCGTCTGATTATCAACAAGATTCCGCACCCTTGGTAGATAGTCAATTTTGTGATCGATTGACATGTGATAGGGAGCTACAATTGGTATTAGAGAATTGGCTCTTGTTGTATGGTTCGAGATTGATTTTACAGCTATACAAGTTCTATTCAGATTTGTTTGAAGGTAATGACTGTCGTCACAAGGATATTATTAGGGTTTACTAAGTTTGTCAATAAACTTGCATTACAGTAAAGTAATAGTTTTGTAGTTTACCAAAACCACACAAATTTTAGGAATTGTTCTGGATTAATCATAAGTTTCGAATAACTTTTGGTTCCAAGATGCTTAGTGTTTCCGAACTATACTCTATTCTGAACTATTAAGTTGATTCCAGACTAGTTTGTTCCGAACTATTATCTTGTCTGAATTTTAATTAATCCGGCTTTAAGTGTTCTGAACTTAAGTTTCGAATTTAAAGATTCCGAATTTGTTGAATGTTCCAGATTTAAATAAGTATTCCAGACTTAATCAATTATTGTGAATTTAAGCAGGTAGTCTAAACTTAAACACTAGGTTCCAGATTTAAACCTTAAGAAGAGAATTCCGAATTTGCAAACCTTTCAGGCTTTAACCCATAAAACCCTTAAAGGTTTGCAAACCTTTCAAGGTTTGTAAAAGTGTTCAAGGTTTATTTGTTGTTTCAGATTTATAAAGTTTCCATGGTTTGTGAAGTGTTTAGGGTTTGTAAACCTTTCCGGGTTTTTGAAGTATTTAGGGTTTGTGGAAGTGTTTAGGGTTTCTTTTGTTCCAGATTTATAAAGTGTTTAAGTTTAGTATGTGAAGTGTACATGGTTTGTAAACCTTTCAAGGGTCTGTGAAGTGTTTAGTGTTTGTGAAGTGTTTAGGGTTTGTGAAAGTATTCAGGGTTTAAAACTCGTAAAGTGTTCAAGGTTTAAAACACGGAAACTGTTCTGGGATTATCATTCACTCTGGATTTTGAGTTGTTCAGGGTTTAAGTTGTTTAGGTCTTATAAGTCATTCCAAATTTAAAACATTTAGGTTATCCAGACTATAACACTGTTCTGAGGTTTACGTTTATACCAAAGGTTCCGAATTTTCAAAGAGTTAAGAACTTTGTATAGGTCCGTTTTTCTCGGAGGATCGATCACGAAACCTGATCCCTGTTTATAACAAACACAATCACGAGTGCGGAATCCCCATGACGATGCAAACCAAACACAATATAGCAAGATACAAAGTAACCAAAAGATTCACACTCTATTGATTAAACGAAGGAGAATAGATTACAAACATATACACACAATGTTTGATAATACTCTCAGTAGGTTATGCTCTCATACTTCACACAGAAGACCAAGTTGGGTTTATATACTATAGCCCAGCCCAAATCATGATGAAGAACATAATTGGGCCGACGAAGAACCTAAGCCCAAGAAGAACCAGGTTCTTCGTCACTGTTGCCATGAAATACCATGTGACGAAGAAGGGGTTCTTCGTCACACACCATCAACGACGAAATAGGTCTTTCGAGACAGATGGCATCCCATAAAGAATGGGTTCTTTGTGGGGAGGCTGCAATGGAGAAAAGCTGCAAACTGTCAAACAGTTTGCAGCAGAACTTATAAAAATACAAACAAACATAACATACAGACCAAATACAACATGCATTAGATTAAACTTACATAACAACGAGACAACTGTCGTACCAAAGTTAGATTGGAGGATATCCGACTTGGTCGACTGACGGAAACATACAGACTTGATAAACAAAAGACCGTAATATTACAACGTTTATTAAGAACAAGTTACAGACACAAAAATATGCACCAACAAACTCCCCCTTGTCTGTTACTTGGTCTTCGGTCTTCGGTCTTCAACCTTCAGTGTTTCTCGGACCAGGAACTGCCAGCGTGGATCCCGCGATAATACTAGAAGCAAGCGACGCGCTGAAATCGTAACGCTTGATGCGCGTCCTTGTCCTCGTAAAATATATCATCTCAGAATAACTTGTTGATGTCGGCCGCAGACATATTCACTATCCACATCGGTTCGAGCATGCGGAAGTTTTCTCAATCGTCCTTGAACACAATAACGGCCTCGTGCGTATCCGAGTCGTAACACCATAACGCCATGTTTTCCAAAAAGTTATGCTTCATCGGCATCAAAGGAATCTTGTCCATAACTTTTGCCGGCTGATAAACAAGCTTGTATCTCGCCGTGTTGGTTGACGGAGCCAAGGTGAACTTAATCTGTTGATAAATTAGAAATTGAGGCTTGTACAACTTGTCTTTCCAGCCTGTCCTCTTGTTCATCTTTATCTTGCGAGAAAACAACGTAGCTCCTTCAAAATTTGAACGATTAATGAGCTCAAGCTTTGTTAAGGCTGCAACGTCATAAAATGGTAAGGATAAAATGCTCAACAGCGAACTGAAATACTGAATGCCGTATTCACGTTTGATGGCCATGCAGTGGATTTCTTTGACAAACATCCAGCAAAGTATCTTCCCGTGCAAGTTTTCTTTCTCGTATTTCAAGTAGTCGACTTGAACTTCAGCTGGCATAGGCTTTGTAGCTTTGGACAGGAAATGTTTTCTCCACTCTATGAACGCATCCGGGGCATTATCTGAAGGATCACGATTTTTCAAATGTTCATCGATGACGTCCACATTTTCCTTCAACCGATCTTCATTAAAGGGAGTGAACTCTGTCCCGTCGTCTCGCACGTAAGTAGACATCTTATTATCGCCTTCAAAGACAATCTCTTTAACATTTTCTAAATCTGCTATTTCCGGCTCACTTGGAATATCATCAATAGCAGCAACATCGATTTCTTTCATTTCTTTCAATGCTAGCAACTGCTCATGTGAAATATCAGCAACAAACTCTCCTTCTTTAAGAACTTCTCCAGTTATAGGATGTACAGCCTGTAAAGCAAGATCAGCAGAGCTAGGTACAGAAGATTTACCAGCCATGGAGCTTTCAACGTAAGAACTGCTCGCTAGTTGTTGTACTTCTTCTACAGTTCCACCAGAGGTTCCTTATGTAGATCCAATCTGTGTAGGCTTGAAGACAACAATTTGAGTAGCTGCAGTGGCTGGCGGTTGCTCAGATGTTGTAGAAGGGTCTGGGTTACCCGGATCCTCAGAATCATGATCCCGTTTCTTCAAGGCATCCAGTTGTTTGCATCTGTCAGCCCACATAATGTTAACCCGCTTTCTGACGAACTCAAAACCATCAGTAATTTTCTTGACACCATATGTTATCTTGGTATTGCGAGAGTTGTACCAATCTTTCATGTCATCATGCTTTGCTTTAAGAGTTTCGGCCAACCTTTGAACCTCGATGCTTCTATCTTTCGAACGGTTCATATCAATACCACGAGCGTTATCTGCTGCTTGCATTTGCTGCAATTGGCGTTCTCTTTCTTCATCAGCAGCCTTCAAGCGTGCATTCTAAGCCTTCAGTTGTTCAATCTCTGATTGTTGGCGTGTGATCTCAGCTTGTTGACGCTCAACAATGGAATTCAATGTATTTATCCCCAACCGTTGCTTGATCATGTCGCTTCTTGTAACATTGATCACCGCCGATTACCTATCAATCTGACTTGCAGCAGCTTGCAATTGAGTAAACAAGAAATCTACCTTTTCATCTTGCTGTATTTCAGAAAATCTCCTTTGTCTGCATTCTGAGGTCGGCTGAGAAGTAGTTGCTCGAATAGTGGATGCTATTGAGCGTGTAGGTTCTTGTGGTGTCACTGTTGGAGTTTCAGCAGCTGAAGTAACTACAGGAGTTGGTTCGGATGATCTTGGAGGAGACGATATAATAGCAACAGCTTCATCGGCAGTGAGTCCAAAGTTCAGATTCATATCTGCTTCTTGAATAGGCTCTTGCTCTGGAACGGTTTGGTGCTCAAGTGAAGCACCGATGTACTTCCTTGCCTTTTTCTTTTTACGAGCAGCAGTTTTTTTCCTCTTTAAATGTTCAGCTTCAGTATCTGAAGGAACGTAATCAGCATCATCCTCCTGTCTAATATTCCTTACTTTTCTCACAGCACGTTCGTCGAGATAGAACTCGTATCCTGGCTCAGGTTGATTATCATCAGATTCCGTATCCTCTCCATCACCTCCAGCTGAACTAGCACCAGTTGTACCAGCAGCAGATGCACCATCACCACCTTCATCATCACGGTCACTTTCAGTAGAATCACCGAAGATATTAATCTTCTTGCGACCAAACATATCTTCCATCATCTTTTTCAACTTCGGCTCCTCGTCGTCCGATTGGCTGTCATTGTGACACCATTTATCGTTTTCTGGAGCGACGTAGTCTGTCTTATCAAGCGCACCTATCAACTTCCTTGGCGGTTTGCTTTCTTTGTATCTATTTGCTGCAACACCCCTGAAAATCTTTAGTGAATGCTCTATCATAGCATCTATCGTCAGAAGATCATTGTCGGCTTTTGGAAGATTTGGATGTTGGACGCTCATTATCATTTGCAAGAATCAAGGATACATCCAAAAATTGTTTGCTATCGTACGAGAGACTACGTCGCTCCAGAAATATGTCTTTACATGTTTAAGTATAATGTGAAGAGAGGACATGTATATACATACATACTGTGAAAGTGCAATATTATGAAAACATGAAAATTTTTCTAAGTGTTGGACGACGAAGAACTGTCACAGTGACGAAGAACCTCCTTTATGGCAAAAAACCATTGGTCAACCACAGTCAACAAAAGTCATATGTCCTTTGACCATGGGTCTTTCGTCGACAGGATTTTGACGAAGAATGCTTCTTCGTCAGACAGGGTTGTTCGCCATAAAGTTTTGATGAAAAAGGGTATTCGTCGTAAAGGGGGTTTTTCGACAATTAGGGTTTTTCGTCCAAGTCAAAGTTGGGGGTTTTTCGATACAGGGGTTTTTCGCCGATCTGCGTTGAATCAACGATTGATTCAGAAACAGCAAAACGATGGTCACTTTGTTAAGCACAATCATAACGAAACAAACCCATAAATTCAAATGACTTCGGTTAGAATAAGAAAACCATACCCAAATCTTATTAAACACAACAAGATCCCATCCCCTGTTTTAATACCCAAAAACAAAAACCCAAAACAAAGTACAAGTCTACATCCAAATCTTATGTTTATCAGTTTTTGATGAAAAACAAAGAAAACAAACAGAGTTTTTTATGAAAGAATCAAACATTAAGAGTCTCCAAAGGTTTTTCAAACATTTTCGACCAAAACAGAGAAGTCCTAAAGATTCGAAACATGTAAATGGTACCTTTGTGTACCTTGATTTGATGAAAATCTTAGAGAAAAACAAAGGGGTTTTGAATCAGTGAAGAGAGTATGGGGATTTGCTTGTGGAAGAAGATGAACAGGAGAGTAGGTTTGAAAAAGTGAAACCAATAATGTACTGGGACCCCTTTTATAGATCTGACCTTCGACGAAATACCGACCCCAATGAAAAACATGTTGGGTCGACGAAGAATGTTGATGGGCTTGTACACTAAGCCCATAATGAAAGTCCATGAAGAACCAAGGTTCTTCGTCAAGACCTCGATGAAGAATGGGTTCTTCGTCGTGAAAAGTTTTTCTTTGACCAAGACAGGTTCTTCGTTGACTGGGATTGGTTTTTCGTGGACCTTTAGGTTTTTCGTGAACCTTTTTCACATAAAATCACCAAGTCATTGAATTTTGCACAGATTGAACAAATTTTACTAATTTGAACAGATTTTCCCTTGTGTTTAAGTTTACTAAATGCAAAATGATCTTTATGAAGTAGTGAAGTAAAAAACAAGTTGGTTTGGGCTTTCAGGTGGAAAATATTCGAGTTTCAACTTCGGCTAATAAAAAAGAACTTTACAAATTACGCTAAAACAGAAATTGAAAGCGGTAAAATAACGACAATCAAATAAAAGGAAGTAAAGGACTGTACAACGTCAAACTTTTTGCGAGTTTCAAGGTAAAAGAATCATACCAGCTTACGGTCATTGTCAACATGATTTTTTTTCGGTTTAAAGCTCTAGATAAGTATACTACCACAATTATCGATATTGTTGTCCACATAAGCTCAAACTAATCAGATGTAATCATAATTAGGAGATACGATTTACGGTAAGAATTAGACTTACAAGTTGGTGTTCATCCACTCACGACACATTCCCGTATCAAGGTATGTACGAGAGTTCAACTTACCGGTGAGTATACCGCTTATCATTTGTTTGACCGTATAAAAAGATGTGAGATACTCACTTATTTTTTTATTGAAAACAGGCCCTATGTGATAGAATCAATTATTGATGAGGAGCTTGATTTTCAGATGCATGAAGGGCGCAGGAGCAAGTCCGTGAACAGGTTAGTACCATCGTGCAGACAAAGAGACGAACTTGATTCCCGGATAAATGTGATATTTTATCACTTATTTGTTTAGACATGTGATTGTTGATCACTTATTGAGGTCGAATGCAATATGTACACGTATGTATAGTATCATGGAAGATCTACACTTCGTCTCCGTTATTTTTCGGTAAAAGATACAACCATGATACCTAGATGATAAGACAGTAAAAAGACCGTATATCTCAGATCCTCGGCAATCAATCAAAAGAAATTTCGGTACTAAGACCATATGCCAATGAATGGTTCCCACCTGATTTGAAGTCTGTTAGGTTTATATCATCCTGCACATTTTAATCTGATTGTGAGCCTACCGATACATCATTAGTAGAGATACTTATCATTTCTCAATTTTCTTTTTACATTTTTGAACATGTTGACCGACCACACCAGTGAATCTCATCACTTTCTTTTAATCCAAGAAACTCATTTTTTATTTTCTTATTTTTTTTTGAATTTTTTTGATTTTTCAAACTTAAAGACTATAAGTAAAGACATATTTTTTGGATTTTTGACTTTTTCAAATGTTTTTGTATTTTCTTGAAATTTCTCCCCCTAAAATGCGAAAAGGTTACGAAAATGAAAATCTTTTTGGATTTTAAGAGTTTTTAAAGAAAATATTTACAAAAATGATTAGCCAAAGAAGTTTTACTCGGGTATCACCTTAATGCCATTGACCAAAAGAAGATAATCAAAACGTGATTTATCAAAAGCTTTAGTGAACAGGTCGGCACGTTGGTGATCAGTGTGGACTTTAACAACATCGATGAGCCTTTTATCAAAACAATCACGTATGAAGTGATATTTAATTTCAATGTGTTTGGTCTTGGAATGCTGCACAGGATTTCTAGTGATCTGTAAGGCAGCATTGTTATCAACAAAAATAGGAGTATATAGGAATTCAAAACCGTAGTCGCGCATTTGTTGTTGGATCCACAGAACTTGGGAGCAACAACTTTAGGCAGCAATGTATTCAGCTTCACAAGTTGATGTAGCGATACAGGTCTGCTTCTTGCATTGCCATGTGACCAGGCGATTTCCTAAAAGCTGACATCCAGCCGTTGTTGATTTGCCGTCGATTTTGTAGCCACTAAAATCAGAATCACTGAACGCGATCAAGTTGAAGCTATCATCCATTGGGTACCAGAGACCAGTGTCCGGGCAACCCTTCAAATAGCGGAAAATCCTTTTAACAGCTCCCAGATGTGAGGCCTTCGGGTTGGCTTGATATCTTGCGAGTAGGCACGTGGGATACATGATGTCGGGCCTCGAGGCTGTGAGCATTAGAGATCCAATCATTGCGTGATAATATGAAGAGTTAATACTTTCACCCTTCAGATTTGGAGTAATCCCATGATTCTGCGGAAGTGGGGTACCAATGGGCGTTGCATCAGACATCTGGAACTGGCTCGAGATGTCACCAACGTATTTAGTCTGATGGATGAATATCCCAGACTCAATTTGTTGAACTTGTAGGCCCAAAAAAGAAATTCATTTCCCCCATTGCGCTCATCTTGAATTTTTCCTGCATAACACGCTCGAATTGCCTGCACAAAGCATCATTAGTTGAACCAGATATTATATCATCAACGTATACCTGTACCAACAAAAGATCTCCATTTTGTTCTTTGATGAAGAGAGTGCAATCAATAGGACCTCGACGAAAACCATTCTACAGCAGATAGTTAGATAAGGTTGCATACCAAGTTCTCGGTGCTTGATGTAAACTATAAAGAGCTTTATTGAGTATCCAAACTCGATCAGGGTGAATAGGATCTTCAAAACCCGGAGGGTGTTCAACGTGCACCTCTTCTTCAACCACACCATGTAAGAAATCAGTTTTCACGTCCATCTGGTAGACCTTGAATCCTTTAAATGAAGCATAAGCTAAAAAGATCTGAATAGCCTCAAGACGTGCAACTGGTGCATAAACTTCATTGTAGTCAATCCCTTCGATCTGACTATACCCTTGAACAACCAATCTCACTTTGTTTCAAATGACTACTCCATGATCATCCTTTTTTGCATTTTAAAACCCAACGGTTGCCAATTTTCTTGTAATTTTCAGGTCTTTCAACAAGTTTCCATACACCTAGCTTTTGGAACTGTTGCAGTTCATCCTGCATGGCTTCCACCCAAGAATTATCCTTTAGAGCTTCTTTCCAAGACTTTGGTTCTTCTTGTGAAACATAACACGCGAAGGAACAATCATTTTGTAAACCAGATTCTCTGATAGCTGAATACAACCCAGCATTCTGGTTGTTTCTCAGCTGATTACGCGTCTGCACACCACTTTGGACATCTCCAATAATGTTTTGCTGTGGATGAGTATCATGAATTCTCGTTTCAGGAACATCAGGAGCACGAGTATTAATACCCAAATTGTTAAGATTAAGATCAACAACCAACTCCACACTAGGCATCGACGTAGATATGGATGCATTTCCTTCAGCAGTGCCTACATTCTGCACATGAGGAGTTGCTTCAGAAGCACAATGAACAGGAGCAACCAGAGATGAAGAGCCTTCATTCGCATCATGGAACTCATCATCTTCCGATGACTCATTGTAATCAGTAGTGTTGGGATTGAACCCTACCAGAGGAACAGATAATTAAAGCCAAAATTGGATCAGAACAGTGGATCCAGAATAAGCCGATGTTTCATACAAGTCTCTCCCCTTGAAAGTGGTCTCAACATCTGCTGATCTCCTATCTACTGATCGTACAAGCTACTGACCGTCAAACTGCTGCTCAAGTGAAGACCTGATGAAAGACTAAAGTTCTGCTGTTCAATCTACTGCCTTGGTTCAAGCACTGCTGATCCGGACAAGTACTGCTGGGTTCACAGCAGTGGAAGGATGCAGCTGTTGTTTAATCTGTCTTTATGTAATGTAATGTAATGTAATAAGCAGTAGTTAGTATAACAGTGTTTGTATAGATCAGAGGTTAGAGTTTGTTAGGAGGTTAGATGTCACTTTCATGGTGACGTCAGCTTAGATGCTTAGTGGTTTGCTAGTGCCTATAAATAGAACAGTGCTCTGTACTGTTCTATTAGCTCTTTGCAACAATCGTCTTCTTTGCACGAACAAACACTGAGCTCTGGCTGAGGGGGAGTTTGTATTCAATCATTGCAATTGTAATCGTAATTGAAATAAATTCAATCTTTCGGTTCATTGTGAAAAATGTTTGATCAAAGCATTACTCTCGTTTGATTGTATGCAAAGTTTGTTTCCATCTTATTTCCGCTGCACAACTCATTCATTTCCATCTTAATTTCAAACGAAAAAATACAATCAAAACCAAACTCAGATCCAACAATGGGTATCAGAGCTAGGATAGTCAAATTTGATTTAACAATCATTTTGACATAAATAGTTCAGCTCAAAATCGTTGATATCGATAGTTTGTTCATTTTTGTTGAAAAACAGAGCAAGGTTTAATCACCATTAAAGTTGATTAATCTGTGTTTGTAAAACAACCATGATGGCGTCACAATCACTAGATGATAAGAATAATGTTGGCTCGCTTTTTAAACCACCCATGCTTAAACGAAATGAATACAACATCTGGGAGAGAAGGATGGGATACATCCTTGCTCAACAGAACACTGGATGTTGGAGGTCTGTTGTTTTTGGTCCCCATGTTCCTATGGTGCCAAGTGCTGAGGATCCAAAGAAGTTCGTACCAAAACCTTATGAAAAATATACTGAAACTGATTTTCAAAAGTTCGAACTCGATGCTAAAGCATTTAGCATCATAGCATCTGCATTACCAAATGAGATCTATGCTGGACTGTTACATTGTAACAGTGCCAAAGAGCTATGGGATGCATTGAAGGAACAGTTTGTGGGAACCGAAGAAGTTATTAAAAACAATAGGGAAATTCTGAATCAGCGGTATGAAACCTTCTGTCACATTAAGGGTGAAACATTGACCCAACAGTTTGAACATTTTAGTTGTCTCATCAGTGAGCTAAGGCTTGTTAAGGTTGAATTTCCAAAATCAACACAAAATAGCAGGTTTCTTAGGTCATTACCTGATAAATGGGACACAATTGCATTTGTGACTAGAAACTCTGTTGAGTTCAAAGATCTGACCCTGACCCAACTTCATGGTAGACTCCTGACCTATGAAAGGGAGTTGAACCAGAAAAAGAAGTTGCAAGAGTCTGGAAAAGCTACTGATGACTACTCATTCGGTAGCACAGCTCTTCTGGGTCAGGAAGAATCTGGTAGCAGTAGTAAGGAACAGGGTTATGATCATTTCATTGATATAACCGCTGGTGGTAACTTTACCAACCCTGATCCTCACTCTGCAAATTATGCTTTTACTGCAAACACTGAAAACCAGATGTCAGATAATTTGTGCTTTGAACTCAATGATTTGCAACATTTTGATCCCACTGACTTAGAGGAGATGGACATTTTGCATCAGTTGGCTTTGCTTAGTGTTAGAGCAAGCAAATTCTACAAAAGAACAGGGAGAAAGTTCCCAGGGTTACATGGGAATCTAAGGGTTGGGTTGGATAAATCGAAAATCAAGTGCTACAAGTGTAATAGGCTAGCTCATTTCGCTAGGGAATGCAGGAGTCAAACTACTGGTCCTATAATCACTCATCCTAGCTCAAACCCTAGACCTCAAAATCAAAGCACTGTGCACTATACCCAATATACCCCTGCAGCTCATGTTAACACTGCTCATTATGCTGCTGCCCCTGTGCCTGTGCATTATGTCCAAACCACTGTTCCACAGATTCAATATGTTCAAACCCCTGTCCCCCAGGCACAAGTGCAACCTGTTGCACCTTAAACAGCTACTCCAGCAGTGGTACAACCAGATCAGCAAAGCTTTTTCACTCAAGGCTTTGTTGACTGGAGCAGCATGCCTGATGAGCTTAGTGATGAAAATTTTGCACTCTATGCTTCTAATGAACCTTCTAATGATGAATTTTGTTTGATGGCATTAGAGTCAATACCAGAGGGGATTGAAACTGAAGGAGAATAGCTAAGTGATGAAACAGTGGATGAGGTGACTGAAGCAGTTGTTAATGCAGTTGCTGGTGAATTGCTGCTGGGAGAAAATTTAGAAACCCTGATTGAACCACTGACAGACCCATGGTCCAAAGAGGACAAAGAAGAAGAGGAAGAAAAGAGAGCAGGTGAGAAGGAAGTAAGAGCTGATGATGAAGAAAATCATCAATGTGTTTGTGCAATGATGGCTGCTGCCAAGGTATCTCCTCAAGTTCTTGAAAAACTGTGTTCTGACAATTGCATTATTTCTTTTGCTAAAATCAAAGGGGTAAATGAAAACCTTCGGAATAAAATCTTAACTGATGAAGTCAAATTTGAAAGTTCTTTAATAGAACTTAAAAACAAATTGACTGAAAAAGAGAAAGAGATCAGCAGTCTTAAAGTAGAGCAAAGCATAACCAAAACTCAACTCCAAACTATGGTAGAAAAATACCAAGTTTGCAAAAAGGAGTTGGAGTCCACCCAGATCACCTGTGAAAAATGGGTGGAATCATCTAAAGGGTATGAGGTTATGCTTGAAAAACAGATTAAAAGCAATGTAAAATTTGGTGTTGGTTATAGAAAACATGATGATGAAAACACTGCTTTTGAAAAATCTGTTCAAACCATTGTTGTAACAACTGAGTTCACCCCCACAAACAAGAATGGCCAAGAAGTGAAAATCACTGATAAACTTGGTAACAAAATCACACTTGACAGACCAATGGGATCCTCTACTTTTGAGGAGCTTGAAAATTATCATTTTAAACCAAAATGGTCTGATGAGTGTGGTATTCTTGAAAATTTCAAGCCCATGGACTTTACATCAACTTATGGTGTTAAAGCTCCAAAAGTTAAAGTCATTCCTCTCAAGGACATCCCAACAGAGGTTAAAACTTCTGCTGCAAAGGAGTCTGAAAAGAGAAAGAAGAAAGAAAAGATCAATAACCTTTTTGTGAATTCTGTGAGAAAAGGAATCATCTAACAAATGACTGATTCCATTTAAAAGCTTATGATTTGAACAAAACAAGTGTCATTGTTCCAGCTGAAAGCTGCATTGTTTGTGGTAAAACAAACCACAAAACTCAAGCATGTGTGTATCTCAAAAACTTTGATGTGACAAAGAATGAGTACATTGCTAAAACATCCTTGAGTCCATCAACATCATCTGTCAATTTCACCAAGAACCAACCACTGTTTGTGCCAGTTCAAACAGCTGTTACAAAACAGCTGAACCAAACATCTGTCAAAAGAGATGTTCAGGTTACTAATGCACCCCCTGCCAATCAGTTTAGAAAAGGCAAGGAGAAACAGTCTTACCAAAGGATTCCACATGTTTATGAGGCCTACAAAAGGTCCTCTAAACCTAAAGTGAACAGGCATCCTTTTGGGTACCAACAGGTGATTGGTCAAGACCCCCAACAGTGGTTAGTAAGAAACGGTACTAAAACTGTCCAAACCCCAGTCTTAACCACTGTCCATCAATGTGCATCCATCCCAGACACTGTTGAGACCCCATCCAAAGCCTTATTGGCTTTGGAAACCCTAATAAACTAATCCTTTTACTTCATGTGCAGGGAGCTTCTGCCTGTTTAGATAGCCTTTGGTATGTTGATAGTGGAGGCTCCAGGCACATGACTGGATGTAAAGCCCTACTCAAAGATTTCAAAATTCATGGAGGGGGTGATATATCCTTTGGGAATAACAGTAAAGGAAAAGTTCTAGGGTCTGGTACAGTACAGTCTGGAAATGTAAAATTTGAAAATGTCAATCTGATAGACAGTCTGAAATTCAACCTCCTGAGTGTATAACAAATGAGTGACAAGGGGTATGGGTCATTCTTCACAAAGGAGTGTTGTAGGATTGTTGGACCAGAAATGGTCAAAAATATTGAAGCAATAATAAAAATTGGTCAAACAAAACTTGTTACTCAAAGAAGTGGCAATGTTTATGTTGTTGATATGTCAAAAGAGTGTCCCAGAGCTGATGCCTGTCTGTTCTCAGCTGCCTCTAACAAAGAGACAGAACTTTGGCACAGAAGACTGGGACACACAAATCTTAAGACAATCACTGAAATTTCAAAAAATGGTTTGGTAAGAGGCCTACCACAAAAATTGTTTTCATGTCCTAAACATTGCATTTCCTGTTTAAAAGGAAAACAGCATAAAAGTTCTCATAAGTCCATTGAAGAGTCCAAAACAACCTAGTGTTTGCAAATGCTACACATGGATTTGTTTGGCCCAGTTCAAGTCATGAGTCTCAAAAAGAAGAGATATTGTTTGGTTATTGTTGATGACTTTTCTAGGTTTACATGGACTTTCTTTTTACACTCAAAAGATGAGACTGTAGGCATTTTGCAAGACTTTGTGACACAGGTTGAAAAGCAATTTGACCTTCCAGTGAAAAGCTTCAGGAGTGACAATGGCACAGAATTTAAAAATAAGGAGTTGGATGCCTTCTGTGTGAAGAAAAGGGATTGTAAGGCAGTACAGCATCCCTAGAACACCAGAGCAAAATGGGGTAGTTGAAAGAAAGAACAGAACTTTGATTGAGGCTGCCAGAACCATGCTTGTTGATTCAGGTTTGCCATTAACTTTCTGGGCAGAGGCAGTAAACACTGCTTGCTATGTCCAGAACAGAGTTTTAATAAACCCCAGGCACAAAAAGACTGCTTATGAAATTCTGTATAAAATCAAACCACTGATCTTAAAATTTGCAGCCAAAATTGATTATGGTTATCATCTGGGATACTCAACCACTGCCAAGGCCTACAAAGTGTTTAATACACGGACCAAGGCAGTGGAGGAGACTTTGAATGTAAAGTTCAATGAACTTTCATCAATGAAAATTCCAGCAAATCCTGCAGATCTGTTTGATCTTGATAAATTCACTTTTGAAAATACTGCTGTCAAGACTAACAGTGCAGGTCCATCAGAGGATTCAACACCAGACTATGGGCATGAAATCATCATCCCTCAAAAGTCTGTCAGATTGGGAAGAGCATCAGATGTTCAAAACAGCTGTCAAAGCTCAACCACTGCTACCTCAACAGTTGTTGACCAATGTAGCCCATCAACCACTGCTTCCACATCCTCAAACACTGCTGACAAAATTCCCCAAACAGTGGATAAAAGTTAGCATGTGTCCACTTCATTACCTCCCATTCCACCACCTTTTGAAGCCACTGCTGGATCATCAACAAATGCCATCATTCCATACCAAGGAGATTTAATCTACTTGAGATCTCATCCACCTGACCAAATCATTGGCAACATCAATGAAGGGGTGCTCACAAGAAGCCAAACCCAAAACATTTGTCTTTTTGCTGGTTTTCTATCACTCCATCAGCCAGTCAAGTACCAAGAGGCACTGAAAGACAACAGCTGGGTAGAAGCCATGCAAGAGGAGCTCCAACGGTTTAAAAGACAACAAGTATGGGAGCTTGTACCACTGCCAGAAGAGGTTAGTCCCATTGGCACAAAGTGGGTCTTTAAAAACAAAACTGATGAAAGGGGTATTGTTGTCAAGAACAAAGCCAGGCTTGTGGTTCAAGGTTACAGACAGGAAGAGGGGATTTATTATGATGAAACATTCGCCCGTGTTGCAAGATTGGAAGCCATTAGACTGTTCATGGCCTTTGCTGTCAACCACAACATGAAGGAGTTCCAAATGGATATCAAAAGTGCTTTCCTCTATGGTACAATTCAAGAAGAGGTGTATGTGTGTCCACCTCCAGGTTTTGAGGATCCATTTTATCCAGATCATGTCTACATGCTGAACAAAGCCTTGTATGGCCTGAAACAAGCACCAAGGGCCTGGTATGAAACTCTTTCCACCTTTCTACTCTCAAATGGTTTCAAAAGAGGTACCATTGATAAAACACTGTTTCTAAAATGGAGAGGAAAGGATTTAATGATTGTTCAAATTTATGTGGATGACATTATTTTTGGAAGCACATGCAACAAAATGTGTGAAGAGTTTAGGGAACTCATGACAGCTGAGTTTGAAATGAGTACAATGGGTGAGCTACAATGCTTTCTTAGTCTCCAAGTTCAGCAAATGCAAAATGGTACTTTCATTCATCAAAGCAAATATGCAAAAGAACTTTTAAACAAATTTGATATGAATGATTGTAAACCATGCAGCACACCCATGGAAACAAATAAGCTTGTCATGTCTGATGAAAAGGATGAGCTGATTGACCAAACTCTATATAGAAGCATGATTGGGTCTTTATTGTACCTACTGCATCTAGGCCAGACATCATGTTTGCAACATGTGTTTGTTCAAGAAGTCAATCAGCCCCTAGAAAATCCAACCTTATTGCTGTAAAAAAGGATATTCAGATACATAAAAAGTGCTCCCACACTTGGTATCTGGTATCCAGCTTATGGGAATATCAAGTGCTCCCACACTTGGTATCAGGATTTTCAGATAGTGACTTTGCTGGATGTAACACCACAAGGAAGTCCACATCAGGAGGGTGCCAGTTTCTAGGTGATTGCTTAGTTTCATGGCAAAGCAAAAAGCAAGCAGCTGTTTCCACATCCACTGCTGAAGCTGAATATATTGCTGCTGCAAGCTGTACAGCCCAACTCCTGTGGCTTCAAAATCAGTTGCTGGATTTTGTTAACACTGCCTTAAAGACACCACTCATGTTGGATAGCCAGGCATCAGAAAATATTATCAAAAATCCAGTTTCCCATTCAACCACCAAACACATCGACATCAGACATCACTTTGTAAGGGATTGCTATGAAAAAGGTTTGATTTCTCTGCATCATGTTCCAACTAAAGACCAGCTGGCAGATGTGCTCACAAAAGCATTAGATACTGCCACCTGTGAAAGCTTGGTCTCTAGAATTGGCATGCTAAACATGGAATAACACGCAAAATCTTGTTTTTCTGTGAATAAAAGCATTAAAATGTTTTCAGAAAATCAAAAATCCATCCTTAAAAATAGCTAAAAATGAAATTTTCATTAAAATCTTTAAAAGTCTGCCATAACCACTGATTGTTCAAAAGTCTGCTCTACTTCAAAGTCTGTCCACTGCTGAAAGCCATCCTCTGTTCACTTGTTTCTTCGATAAACTTTGTTGTTCAAAAGCAGTGTCTTATCCACTGATATGCTATCCACTGATAGTAAAAATCATCCACTACTTTCATTATACCATTGTAACCACTGCCTTCATCAGTAACTTTCATAAAAGTACTGTCCTTCATTTCTTCAGAGCTTGGCATGTGGGCAGTACATAGTGGTCAGTACTTTTGTAACCGCTGCCACATCAGCTTTCACTTTTTCCTCTATAAAAACCCCCACTTCACACCAAAAACAGGGTTTTACAGTCAAATTGAATTCTCAAAAAAATTCCTTTCTCAAAACAGTTTTTCTTCACATTTCTTCACAAATTTCTCCGATCATCATCTCCAAAATGACAAAATCGAAGCCATCTGCAAAACCCACTTCCAAATCATTGTCGAAAGCGGCCTCTCAAAAGGTCAATACCACTGAAATCCCACACAAACCATCTCACAATCTTCTGGGTCTCCTCACAAAACCCGGCACTACCACCATTTTCGATTCCATCCTTGCTACCATCTCCGCATCAAAGTACAAAACTTTGTTAACAGCGGATGCACCAATATACTTGACAACCCAAAGAGAGTTCTGGAAAAATGCAACCCTTGAAAAACAAGGAGACACTGTAATAGCCATCAACTCATCTCTAAAGGGTAAAGCCGTCCAAATTACATCACAATCAATTTCAGAGGTCTTTCAACTCAATGATCAAGAAGGTAAAATTTCTTTCCCCAAAAACGAGTTGAAAAATGATTTTCTGGAAAGAGGGTATAATGCAGAGGTAAACAAGGACACCTTATAAAAAGGTTACTTCCCTTCTGCAACAAGGTTTTTATTTCATACCCTCCTAATGTGTGTTTCAAACAAAACCACTTCTTTTAACCAAATATCATTAAAAATTCAAAATCTGGGATATGCTATTCTTCAAGAAGAAAATCTGAATTATTCTCAGGAAATTTTTAACGATCTGGTTAAAAATGTTGAAACAAAGGCATTCTTACTATTTCCAAGATTTCTAAGTTATTATTTTCAAAAGAAATTCAGTAAGGATGATCTTTTTGCAATAAACCAAGGTGCATCTATTCAAATAAATTGCCTAACTGCTGAAACTTTTACAAGGATGTCAACACTTTGCAAAACACAAGCAGAGATGCCTGAGCAGATTTTAGTAGTTACAACTGCTCCTCAGGTATCTGCTGCTGAGCCCACTGCTCAAGGTGATCAAAGTAGCACAACAACTGCATTGAAACCCACACCTAAAATCACCAAAAAGCCAACAAAAAGAAAAACTCAAAAACCCCCAAACCCATCAAAAAGGCAACTCTGGAGGATGAGATACCAGAGATACTGCCAGTGACAGCACAAAAGTCACAAGAAACCACTGCTGCTACTTCCTCACAGCAGTTGGTACAAATATCTCAACCCATAGCCGAAACCCCTCCTGCTTCTTCACAAAAAGAACTGGTTGTACAAATTGGGACACCACATCATGATGCTCTGGAAGCATTTGTTTCCATCATCAACAACTCAATTCCCCAGGAAAATCCTCTTTCTACACCAAACATCACATCCACAATTCCCACACCCACTAAACTTCTGTTGGATGCAATTGATTTGAACAAGTCACTAACCAGTCCTTCTCAATCACCTATTAATGAGAATATACCTCAACAAATGACTGGGTCTGATGTATCAATCCTTGCTAACCCACCAACACAACCTGAGGAGGTTACACCCCTTGAGTTACAAGTAACTCTTGGTGGTAATCCAAGTGAAGCAGCCACTACAACTGTTGAACCCACTGGTTTACAGTTGGACAGTGGTTACATTAATAAGACTTCCTTGGAGGCAATTCCTTACATAGCACCTCTGCCAACCACCAGTGGATTTGTTTTTACCACTGGCAACATCAAAAGGTTGTCAAGTGTTGAAGGAAGAAGACCCCAGTACCAAGAGAAAGGGGCATCAGTGGTTAATGTTTGGAGTACACTCCCTACTTCAACCACTGATAAAACCACTACTAGTGGGAAATCAGATGATCCCATTAAATTGGGTGATGGTTTAAAATATTTGGAATTGACGGAATGTGTTGATAAACTGGATACTTCAGTTGCAGATATCAAAGAGATGCTGCAACAGTTGTTGACAGTACAAAAGATGCAATCCACTGTTGTTCTACCTCAAGCACCTGCTCCACCACAAGCATCGGCTACAAATGAGCTCTGGAACCTCTTCAAACCTTTCTCCAACAACAAAAAGAAATGGCTGATCAGCAACATGAACTACATCTCCAAAAGCTGAGAAACATAATGGAGTCTAGGTACAAGAACACTCAAGCAGATATTAAGGCAATCAAGGCCCATTTATTGAAAACCACTGGCACTGCTCCTCCAACTGTACTTTTCATTGATCAACTCCCAGAAGATAATGCCAAAAAGGGGGAGAAAATTCAGGAGTGGAAGAAGAAGGGAATAGATGATGTTCTTTACATTGAACCAGAAAGGGATACCATGACCAGAAAAAATCCTGTGCCAGATGGTAGTAAAAAGGTTGATGCTACCCAAGAAGCACTTGATGAAGGAGTAGCAAGTGTAAAAAAGGATATAATGGCAAAGGATATTTCAAGGTGGAATGAGGAGAAAAGAGCTTTCATGGAGCTATATGAGCAAGGTTGTTCTGGGTCAAAGGATACTAAAAGTTCTAAGCCAAAAAGGAAACCTAAGTCCATCCCATCTAGAATTCCAAAGCATATTCCAAAACCACCATCCAAAAGCCATCAGCATCAAACCTCCACCAAAACAGCTGTTGTAACTCCTGCTGTATCAACTACTGCTAGTACTTCAGAGGATTCAACATCTGTTATCACTTCAACACACACCACAACCACTGCTTTACCACCACCACCATCACCACCAAAAACAACTTCACCACCACTTTCTCCTGCCAAAAAGCAGAAGACAATAGATGTTACAACATCTGCTGTAATGACAACAGTGGTTGAAAGACCAGTTGTTTCAACAGCTGTTAGTCAATCACAAACCACTGCTCCAGCTGGTGCTGCCATCTACAAAAGAAGGAGCCAAAACCAGTCAGGGGCTGAAACAGTTGAAGATCTAAAAGCTGGAAATGCTGTTGTAAAGGAGGGCATTAAATTAATGATGAAAGAAGATCTTGAACTGGAACAATCTGCAAGTACTGCTCTGCCAGTCATGAATAGGCCAGCATCTCCAAACTCCTCTGCAAATAAAAATCTCCCAAGAAACCCACCAGACTCAAAAATACAAAAGTGGGAAACTGACAAACAGACCTACGTATTGACTTTGCTCAGGTCTGGTGGAGAAGTGAAGAAAATATCAAGGGAACAAGCTCTTGGCCTGAGACTTGAAGATTTGCAGGATCTCCTTGATCTTCCACTTAGCAGGGATGATGATGACACAGATGCCCTAGACTTTGAACTATAATTTAAAGGTCAGATAAGGGAACTGCTGATGAGGCAATAAAGAATTCCACAATAATGAAGAGTTTTGGCATTATCTGTTCCAGGGGGAGATTGTTGGGATTGAACCATACCAGAGGAACAGATAATTAAAGCCAAAACTGGATCAGAATAGTGGATCCAGAATAAGCAGATGTTTCATACAAGTCTCTCCCCATGAAAGTGGTCTCTACATCTGCTGATCTCCTATCTACTGATCGTACAAGCTACTGACCGTCAAACTGCTGCTCAAGTGAAGACCTGATGAAAGACTAAAGTTCTGCTATTCAATCTACTGCCTTGGTTCAAGCACTGCTGGGTTCACAGCAGTGGAAGGATGCAGCAGTTGTTTAATCTGTATTTATGTAATGTAATGTAATAAGTAGTAGTTAGTATAGCAGTGTTTGTATAGCTCAGAGGTTAGAGTTTGTTAGGAGGTTAGATGTCACTTTCATGGTGACGTCAGCTTAGATGCTCCGTGGTTTGCTAGTGCCTATAAATAGAAGAGTGCTCTGTACTGTTCTATTAGATCTTTGCAACAATCGTCTTCTCTACAAGAACAAACACTGAGCTCTGGCTGAGGGGGAGTTTGTATTCAATCATTGCAATTGTAATCGTAATTGAAATAAATTCAATCGTTCGGTTCATTGTGAAAAATGTTTGATCAAAGCATTACTCTCGTTTGATTGTATGCAAAGTTTGTTTCCATCTTATTTCCGCTGCACAACTCATTCATTTCCATCTTAATTTCAAATGAAAAAATACAATCAAAACCAAACTCAGATCCAACAAGTAGCATCTTCAAATTCCTCATTTTGAGCAATATTGTTAACCGATGTAGATGCTTGAGGGTTAACAATAATTGGCTCACCAATGACGAGTCAGCCGCGTTGTCACTTTCAAGTATCATTTGAGCAGCTGCAGATGCTTCATCAAAGGTTGGCAGATTATAGGAGTCGAATAGCCCATCATAATCGGTCATCCAAGGATCACCCGAAGCTCTAACAGAATTATTATACCTTTGAACCTTTACTTCACTCCATAACTCAATCTTTTTGGTTGCTAAATTCCATACACGAAAATTCGGAGTAGCATATCCAAGGAAGAAACCCTCTATAGCTTTGGCGCCAAACTTTCCGGGCGGCTCAATCATAGTGCATGGACCGCCAAAAGGTTCTAGGTGAGAAATGTCCGGTTTCCTTTTGTGTAATAGTTCGAAATAAGTCTTGTCATTCCTTTTAACTGTGAGAACTCTGTTTAAAGTGTAGCAAGCAGTAGCCACAGCCTCCCCCCAGAACTGAACAGGAAGCTCCGACTCTACCAACATCGTTCTTGCAGTTTCTATTATCGTTCGATTCTTCCTCTTAGCGACACCGTTTTGTTGTGGAGTGTAGCGAGAACTGTACTCATGAAGAATACCCTTTGAAGTACAGAACTCATCCATTATGCGGTTTTTGAACTCAGTGCCATTGTCGCTTTGGTTCCTCTTCACTTTCAACGTGTTCAAATTCTCTAGTAAAGTAAGAAGATTCTTGAGGATTTCAGGAGTTTCACTCTTGTGTGTCATAAAAGATACCCAAGAAAATCTAGAGTAGTCATCAGTAACCACCAGACAATAAGCATCCCCAAAGTTTGTCTTGTGTTTCATAGGTCCAAAGAGGTCCATATAAAGACGTTCTAGAGGCATGCTGACAGTGTTGACTTTCTTAATCGGGTGAGACTTCTTCGTTTGCTTTCCTATCTGGCACGAAACACAGACATCTTGTAGATGAAAATTCTTCATAGGCACACCATTCACAAGATTGTTTTCACCAAATGGTTCATTTTTCTCAAGTGAATGTGCCCCATTCGTCTGTGCCAAGATATAGACTCCTTTTCTGTGGCTTTCGAGACAAAACATGTGACTTATGCAGATGTCGTAATCGCTTGGTGTCACACCCCGACCGCGTAAAACAACAAATCGCGGCGGAATCGTCGGGGAGTGTTGTAACAGAATCATTGTTTCAAAACACACGGAAATTGAAGTTTCGTTTTGTTAAACATTGAATATTTGCATCGTCTGGAAATCTAAATAAACAATTTAAACATAGTCTATCATTGTTATTAACTCACTAAGGCCTTGTCCAGTCCTATGTGAGCATGCATCCTAGCAATCAACATCATTCAATAACACCTGAAACATATGTGAAAACAAAGTCAACAAAGAAATGCTGGCGAGTATATAGGTTTTTGAGAGTGTCGGATTCATGGCTAGTTTACATGTTGCAATACTTAATTAAAAACCTTATTTTGAAAAGTATTGTATTGCGACATAATTAACCAACTCAAATCAAGTTGGTTATAATTTATAAAATCTCGTAGCCATGATTCTTAACCCAAAACATTTATTTAATAAAATCTCGTTAACAAAACTCGTTAATAATTCTCGTTAATAAAACTCGTTAATAAATCTCGCTAATAAAAGTCGTATGGTTTATATTATTTCGAAAACTTCGTTTGTGTGACATCGTTCCAAAATCGTTTACCCAAGTGAACTAAATAATGCCACGGTATGTAATACGATGAAAACACTTATATATAGGAAGTACCAGCGGCGTATCCACCATGCTTTCATCACATTACACCCGTCCCGTTATCTAAACACTAACCGAAAACCAATCGTTTACCTAAATCGTTTAATTCGTTAAAAATCGCTTTAGTCTTTTAAATCATTCTCGTCTTAAATCATGAAAACTACTTTTGATTGTCTCGCTAATAACATCCAAACCTTCGTGACTCGACTATCTCGCCTATCTTTTCTCGCATTAATAAACCACCAAAGGGTAAATTAACAATCACAGATTCAGTCGTTACCCACATAACCCACACATAACCATGGGTGCAGTCTGATAACGGGATTTGTCAGATCCTATGGTACCATAACCTAATACTGGTCGGTTCGGCCAAAACTAATGGATATTATTCGTTATGTAAATACAACCAACAAGTTTGTTTACTATATCGAAATCGTTATTAATTCAATATAAACCATTTTAATCGTTTTTGAAACCATTGTTATAATATCGAAAATCGTTTTGAAAACCATCGTTAAAACCTTGAAAACATTTAGCACATATGAATCACCCCAAAACAATTGAAAACAGTAAAATAGGGGAACTATGTACTCACCTGAGAATGCTTAGAGGTCTTGAACAACAACCAAGCAAAGCTAGAGGGAGCACGGAATTAATCGGCAACCTAATAACTATATAAATAAACCGAACCTAAGTCGGAAGATCGGATAGGATGAGGTTTTGTAAACCAAATGAGTATTGGAACTCATATGTGTCACGGCCCCCGACCCGGTTTGACCCGTTTCAGGAGCCGCGGGACAGAAATACTGCGGTATTGATTTAATTGAGTTTAACAGCGGAAACAGGATCGCTTAAAGCTAAAATTTTTCCCCGATTATTTTATTTCACAATTCGGGATAAAATCCCGATAATTTACAATATTATGTTTTTACTATAAAAGCGTGATATTACAAAATCATTTATTTAGTTTATATTGAGCCACTATCTTAAGCTTGAAATGCTCCCCAGCACTTTTCCTGAATTACAACAGATCACCTGAAACATGTTTGAAAAAAAAATTTGTCAGCGGGAAATACTGAGTGAATCATTCTATTTACTAAAATGACACATTTGTTATAATTTACAGTATTAAGAGCGATTACAATGTTTCTGATATCAAGCCAACTACCCACGGTAATTGTCACTCGACCCATTGGCCCATTCGTCCAATGGTGTCTGTGGCTATGGTCATATCCCCCATTGGCTGCCCCAATGGTGACGATTATCAAGTAATGTATACAAAACCCCACATACCGGCTGTAACTTGGTGATTACAAAGACTTAATCCCCGTAATTATAACTTTGAAAATAACATGCTTTTATAAACAAATTTGATAAAAAGAGAGAATGACTCACATTGCTGATTTAATATGGTCAGAGTCTAATCTATGTTTTAGTCTTGTTAACCTAATATAAATACAATGCACACAAAACTGGGTTAGTAATCAATCCAGCAATTACGATAATTTACGAGATCAAATTATCACAATGAATGATCAAATGCAATACTTTGTCCATCGAATTAACGATGATCCATTGAATTAACAACGAATGACAAGGTATAATACTTTACCCATCGAATTAACGATGATCCGTTGAATTAACAACGAACGATAAAGTATAATACTTTACCTATCGAATTAACGACAATTCGTCAAATTAATGACGAACGATAAAGTATAACCCTAATGTGGGCGGCATTTAAACATGCATTGGATATCTTGATCGTCGGATAATTGAATCGTAGCAGCGATTGTGCTAATACCCTGTTTTGTAGCAGAATTTCGATACCCGGGGGTGTAATTTGAAGTAAACAGAACGTATCACAGTGTGTGAATGGAATTCTTTCGACGTAAAATGTTCAGAAAACGACTGCCACAGCCTGCTATTTATAGGTAAAATTTTGCTAGCTTACGGACCGTAAGCTTATCAATGTTGCGGTCCGTAAGGCAGCTTACGGTCCGTAAACTTATCAAGGTTACGGTCCGTAAGGTATCAAAGTAGGCTATAGGGTAGCCACGACTGAAACTAGCTTTGCTGAGTTGAAAATTTTTAAATTTACTTGCTGCCAACGTTTCTAAGTTGATAATTATCAACTAGGGTTTACCCCCTTTGAGTTTTAGGGGCCCTAATCCTGATTCTGAAAATTATGAAAATTTTAGGGTTTGTTCAGAATCAGTTGGGTTTCTCAATTAGAGTTTCCTTTTGGACTAATTAATATATTAAATAGTACTTTTGATGAGAGTTGTTACATTCTCCCCACCTTAAGAAAATCTCGTCCTCGAGATTTACTGGAATAAGTGTGGATACTTTTTCTTCATTTCTGACTCTAGTTCCCAAGTGTATTCAGCTCCTCTCTTTGAATCCCACTTTACTTTGACTAAAACTAGTCGTTTGTGTTTGAGAAACTTGATCTTTCGATCCTCAATTTGAAGAGGTTTCTCAATAAATTTCAATTTTTCGTTTACCTCTATATCTTGAAGAGGTACTACCAGAGATTCATCTGATAAGCATTTCTTGAGATTGGATACATGAAATACATTATGTACTCCAGATAATTCTTCTGGTAATTGTAAACGATAAGCTACTGATCCTATACGTTGGATCACTGGGAATGGTCCTACGTACCTTGGACTTAGTTTTCCTTTCTTTCCAAATCTGACTACTCCTTTCCAAGGAGAAACTTTCAACAGTACTCTGTCTCCAACGTGGAATTCTAACGGCTTGCTTCTATTGTCTGCATAACTTTTCTGGCGATCTCGAGCCGTTTTCAGTCTTTCCTTGATTTGAGTAATCTTATCAGTTGTTTCTTGCACTATTTCAGGTCCTGATAACTGACTTTCTCCTATTTCTGCCCAGCAAACGGGAGTTCTGCACTTTCTTCCATACAGTGCCTCGAATGGAGCAGTATCAATGCTTGAGTGATAACTATTGTTATAGGAGAATTCAATTAATGGTAAGTGATCATCCCAACTTCCACTATAGTCTATTACACATGCTCGGAGCATGTCTTCTAGAGTTTGGATCGTCCTTTCACTTTGTCCATCTGTTTGTGGATGATATGCAGTGCTTAGGTTTAGTCGAGTTCCCATAGCTTGCTGGAAACTTTTCCAGAAAAGGGAAGTAAAACGACTATCTCTATCCGAAACAATGGAGAGTGGAACTCCATGTAAGGATACAACTTCATCTACATACAATTTAGCCAGTCTTTCCATACTAAAGGTTTCTTTTATAGGTAGAAAGTGAGCTGATTTGGTTAATCGATCCACAATTACCCAAATCGCATCATTACCTTTTCTGGTTTTGGGTAACTTAGTAACAAAATCCATTGTTATAAGTTCCCATTTCCATACTGGCATCTCTAATTGTTGTAGTAACCCCGAAGGTTTCTGATGTTCTGCCTTAACTTGTGAACAAGTAAGACATCTAGAAACATAGCTGGCTATGTCTCTTTTCATTCCTATCCACCAGAAATTCTTCCTTAAATCTTGGTACATCTTATTGTTTCCTGGGTGCATAGTGTACCTAGATTTATGAGCTTCTTCTAAAATCTTAGGTCTTAAGTCTCCCTGCTTAGGTACCCAAATTCTACTTTTATGGAATCTCCAAATTCTATCTGCTCCTTGCTCTAATTCCTTGATTCGTCCTTTCATTCCTTCAGCATCATCCTTGATTGCTGTAGTTTGAACATTCTTCAATTGTTCCATTAAATCTATTTGTAGATTTAATCTGAGAGAACGAACCCTTCGTTGTTTCTCATAATACTTACGACTTAAGGCATCTGCAACTACATTCGCCTTTCCTTCGTGATACTGAATATCACAGTCGTAGTCACTTAAGATTTCCATCCATCTCCTTTGCCTCATGTTTAACTCTTTTTGCCCAAATATGTATTTTAAACTTTTGTGGTCAGTGTAGACAGTAAATTTACTTCCGTAAAGATAGTGTCTCCAAATCTTAAGGGCAAAAATTACGGCTCCTAATTCTAAATCATGAGTCGTATAATTCTCTTCGTGCTTTTTCAACTGCCTTGATGCGTACGCAATTACCTTTTTGCGTTGCATAAGCACACATCCATATCCTAATTTTGAAGCATCACAATATACTTCAAAATCTTCAGTTCCTTCTAGTAAGGCTAAGATTGGTGCATGGGTTAGTTTCTGCTTCAAAATCCTAAAGGCTTCTTCCTGTTTAGGTCCCCACTCAAACTTAGTGGCTTTACAGGTTAACTTAGTTAATGGTACGGCTATCTTGGAAAAATCCTTAATGAACCGTCTATAATACCCAGCTAATCCTATAAAACTTCTAATTTCCATTGCTGTTTGTGGAACCTTCCACTTGGTAATTGCCTCTATCTTAGCAGGATCTACATGAATACCTTCATGATTCACCATGTGTCCTAAAAATTGTACTTCCTTTAGCCAAAAGTCGCATTTCGAGAATTTGGCGTACAACTTTTCTTTTCTTAACAAAGTTAAGAGAGCATGAAGATGTTCACAATGCTCTGTCTGACTTTTGGAATAAATAAGTATATCGTCTATGAAAACAATTACAAATTTATCCAAATATGGTTTACAGATCCTATTCATCATGTCCATAAATGCTGCAGGTGCATTCGTTAACCCGAAGGGCATGACTGTAAACTCGTAATGACCATACCTAGTTCTGAAAGCAGTTTTAGGTATGTCTTCTTCTTGTACCTTCAATTGATGATATCCAGAGCGTAAATCTATCTTAGAAAAATATCTAGCCCCCTGAAGTTGATCAAAAAGATCATCAATCCTAGGTAATGGATATCGATTCTTAATTGTAACCTTATTCAATTCCCTATAATCGATACACATTCTCATTGAACCATCCTTTTTCTTCACAAACAACACTGGCGCTCCCCAAGGGGATGAGCTAGGTTGTATGATTCCTTTACTTAGTAATTCATCTAATTGCTTTTTCAACTCTAACATTTCTGTGGGTGCTAACCGATAAGGTGCCTTGGCTATCGGTGTAGTTCCTGGAATTAAATGAATCCTAAATTCTACTTCCCTATCTGGAGGTAACCCTGGTAAATCTTCTGGAAATATATCAGAATATTCCGATACTACTGGTATTTCCTTCAGATCTTTTCCCTTAGTGCTAATGATTACTGAAATCATATACACTATTCCTTGTTTTCGTTCATAACTAGCAACTTTCATTACTGATATGAACTTCATGGGTTTCCGTAGTTTATCTCCTGTAATCCTAATCACTTCTCCGGTAGGTGATTGAATTTCTATGGAATTCTGATCACAAAGGATTCTAGCATGGTTGGCTACTAACCAATCCATTCCTAATACAACATCAAATTCAGCTAAATTCATCGGCAATAGTCTTGCAGAGAATTTATGTCCTAAAAGTTCTATGTTTCCTTCTTGCAACACTTTATCTATTTTAACTGAATTTCCGTCTGCTGTTTCAACAGTAAAAATCTGCCTAATATTGGTTAAAGGTAAACTAAGAGCTTGACAGAATGAAGTATTTATAAAACTTTGGTTTGCACCAGAGTCAAATAATACTTTTGCATACACGTTGTGAACTAAGAACGTACCCGCTATCACATCCGGAATAATTTCTGCTTCTTGAGTGGTCAGCTGAAATGCCCTGGCATTCTTCTTAGTAGTTCCTTCGGTCGTCTTGGGTTTGTTATCTACTGGTTTAACCAATTTAGGACATTCTGTTTTATAATGCCCCGCTTCTCCACAGTTAAAACAGATTACTGTTTTCTTTTTGCAGTTTTCTTCACGATGTCCTACAGCTTTGCAAAAATTGCAAGTGATATCGCACCTTCCATAATGCTTCTTTTTGCATTTCCTGCAAAATGACGGACCTGGAGATTGCCCTGTTCCTTTTCTCTTGAAGCTGTTATTATTACCCATACGAAATCCTTGGGTAATTTTCTGAGCTAGTGCCTTCTTCCTATCTTCATCTCTTGTGCGTACCAATTCATCGGTTAGAGTGTTGGCTAATTCTACCGCATCATCAATAGTGCGTGGTCTCGCAGCTTTAACAATATTGCGGATTTCGCTAATTAGCCCCCAAATATAGCGAGAAATAAGTACCGGTTCTGGCGAAGCCAATGTTGGTACCACTCTTGCATATTCGAAGAATGTCGAGGTATAACCGCGACAGTCCACACTCATCATCCGATGATTTAGAAATTTATTCGCCATCTGTTCCTTCTCATACTCAGGACAGAATTTTCTTTCCACCAAACCTTTAAATTCTTCCCAAGTCATAGCATAAGCTATTACTCTTCCTTTTGATTGTAACACAGTATTCCACCACTCGAGTGCTCCTTCTTTGAACAGATTGGATGAATACATAACCTGGTCATCTTTACCACATTTACTTATTGCAATAACTGCTTCGGTTTTCTCTAACCAACGCAGTGATGCAGTTGCTCCTTCATTGCCTGCAAATTCAGTGGGTTTACAAGCAAGGAATTCTTTGAAAGTGCAACCAGGCGTTGCAGTTTTCATTTTCTTAGGTAATGGAGCTTGATGTGGTTCCTTATTCTGGTTAACATGATTATTGCCTCCATTTACACTATTACTGAAGTTATCTTCAGTAATCTGTTTGCTAGGAACAATTTGTTGCGGTTCGGGTGGATTCTTTATAGCAGCGACGAATGCGGGAATAGCATTGGCTATCCCTTGAGCAACAATGTTTTCGATATCTTGCCGAGTCATATATTGATCTCTTGAATGTTGTTCAGAATGATTAATTTCATTAATAGGTTCATCATTACTGTTTGCCATCTGATAATGTATATATATAAATTTTATTAGTAACTGACAAATAATAATTATATACAAACAATCAGAAAATTGTATAATACAGATATAGTCAAAATAATCGATCTTTCGATTTCATTTATATATATCTATTATGCATCATTACTCACAGATATCATACAGAGTTTTATTGATTATTTACAGACTAACTTTATTAGTACTATTATACAACTACCATTTTATCTTTCGTCACTTGCTGTTAAAAACGCATTTCCCTCTCGTCGTATTTCCAAGCAATCTGTCCACCTATCTCCCTCATTCTATTCCCCATATCAAACAACTCTTCGCCAAAGTGGCGAAGTTCGGCCATGTTTTCAGTGCTCATGGGTGGATTAGGTAATGGTTCTGGATCGAATTGTGGAAGAAAAGTGTAAGGATCGTTGACAATATTTTGAAATTGCCAATCGTTCGTCCACCATTCGTCCATTCCTATGGGTTGGGAGTGAACTATTGGATCTGGAATTGCTGCTGGTTCCCAATTCATAGAGAATTGGTTTTCAATAGGATAGGTAAAAAGATTTGTCTGGACAGGCTGAATCGTCTCACAGTTTTCCAACAGAAAATCTATCTCATCTTGAAAAGTTCTTTCCTGGGTTGGATTGGAACTCTCCCCGATTTCTCTCTGAGCTGGTATATACCCTTGTCCAACTTCCATTATTACTTCTTTAGTAATTTCCTCCATTTGTATTTCTACCTCCTTATCCTTCTTTTTGTCTCCAGTTTTCATTTCTTGTGGTTTGGAATTCTCTCCGGTTATGACTTCTTTTCCCTTTTTCAAAGGATTATTTATTTTGGGCAGTTTCTTAGCTGGCTTCTTCTTACGGATTTTCCTCCATCCTACATAAGTTCTTTTCTTTTGTTTTGGTTTGCTCAAAGGCGGAACCTTGAATTCTACTGGTTGTTCAACATCAGGATAGTAGCTAATATATTCTTTGGAAGCTTCGACAGTTACGGGATAAAGATTAAGATTCTGGAAATCTTCGGATATCTCACTCATGCTGATGTAGCATATATGCAAATTGCATAAAATACTAAGTTAAAATTTACAAATAAACTTTGTAATTTATTACATACTGTGTACTAGTTGATTACAAAGATAACTAATAAACATACTCAGGTTTTAGATTTTATTTATCACACAAGGTTTCTAGATTGTGAGAGTAGGTGCTAATCTTTAAAGATTTATATTTTCTGCTACTGTGGCTAGCATATATAAATTAGCCCATTTCGCATCTAGTTTATCTTCCCAAGGTGATTTATTAATTAATTCTTGAGTTTCCCGTTTAATCCTCTTTTCTCGGATTTTCTCTTTACTTTTCTTAATAATCATTTCCCTCCTTTGAGGAGAAAGTGATTCCTCGTATTGTGCCTTTCGCACGAATATTCCTTCTTCAGGAATTTCAGTCTGATTCGAGGATTTGGTTCGGGATGAACTTCCCTTCTCATTAGATGATATATCTAATTTAAGATAGATGCTTGACAGCTTTTTCTTACCCATACTGTAACTAACAAATAATCAAATAGTCAGTTAATAATACAAATAATCACATAATAGTAATCAGGAAAAATTAAGTATTTCTAAATACTTAATCAGCTTAACCCAGTGGCTCTGATACCACCTTTTTCTGTCACGGCCCCCGACCCGGTTTGACCCGTTTCAGGAGCCGCGGGACAGAAATACTGCGGTATTGATTTAATTGAGTTTAACAGCGGAAACAGGATCGCTTAAAGCTAAAATTTTTCCCCGATTATTTTATTTCACAATTCGGGATAAAATCCCGATAATTTACAATATTATGTTTTTACTATAAAAGCGTGATATTACAAAATCATTTATTTAGTTTATATTGAGCCACTATCTTAAGCTTGAAATGCTCCCCAGCACTTTTCCTGAATTACAACAGATCACCTGAAACATGTTTGAAAAAAAATTTTGTCAGCGGGAAATACTGAGTGAATCATTCTATTTACTAAAATGACACATTTGTTATAATTTACAGTATTAAGAGCGATTACAATGTTTCTGATATCAAGCCAACTACCCACGGTAATTGTCACTCGACCCATTGGCCCATTCGTCCAATGGTGTCTGTGGCTATGGTCATATCCCCCATTGGCTGCCCCAATGGTGACGATTATCAAGTAATGTATACAAAACCCCACATACCGGCTGTAACTTGGTGATTACAAAGACTTAATCCCCGTAATTATAACTTTGAAAATAACATGCTTTTATAAACAAATTTGATAAAAAGAGAGAATGACTCACATTGCTGATTTAATATGGTCAGAGTCTAATCTATGTTTTAGTCTTGTTAACCTAATATAAATACAATGCACACAAAACTGGGTTAGTAATCAATCCAGCAATTACGATAATTTACGAGATCAAATTATCACAATGAATGATCAAATGCAATACTTTGTCCATCGAATTAACGATGATCCATTGAATTAACAACGAATGACAAGGTATAATACTTTACCCATCGAATTAACGATGATCCGTTGAATTAACAACGAACGATAAAGTATAATACTTTACCTATCGAATTAACGACAATTTGTCAAATTAATGACGAACGATAAAGTATAACCCTAATGTGGGCGGCATTTAAACATGCATTGGATATCTTGATCGTCGGATAATTGAATCGTAGCAGCGATTGTGCTAATACCCTGTTTTGTAGCAGAATTTCGATACCCGGGGGTGTAATTTGAAGTAAACAGAACGTATCACAGTGTGTGAATGGAATTCTTTCGACGTAAAATGTTCAGAAAACGACTGCCACAGCCTGCTATTTATAGGTAAAATTTTGCTAGCTTACGGACCGTAAGCTTATCAATGTTGCGGTCCGTAAGGCAGCTTACGGTCCGTAAACTTATCAAGGTTACGGTCCGTAAGGTATCAAAGTAGGCTATAGGGTAGCCACGACTGAAACTAGCTTTGCTGAGTTGAAAATTTTTAAATTTACTTGCTGCCAACGTTTCTAAGTTGATAATTATCAACTAGGGTTTACCCCCTTTGAGTTTTAGGGGCCCTAATCCTGATTCTGAAAATTATGAAAATTTCAGGGTTTGTTCAGAATCACTTGGGTTTCTCAATTAGAGTTTCCTTTTGGACTAATTAATATATTAAATAGTACTTTTGATGAGAGTTGTTACAATATGACATGGTTTAACAAAGTCTACATCCTAAATCGAAACCTAACCTAAGTGCTTTCGACCCATTGTGACCCATTAAGGTATCTTAAGCTACTTTAACGTGTCGTTCACGCAAAAGCGTGTTCGATGTCACACCCCGACCACGTAAAACAACAAAACGTAGCGGAAAAGTTGGGGAGTGTTGTAACGAAATCATTGTTTCACAACCATGGATTTAGTAATTTCGTTTTATTGAATTATTGAACTCATTGTTTATTACAATTCAATTCAATACAATTATTATCTTTCAACTTTTAAAGTCGATAAGGCACGAGTCCATCCTATGTATAGCATGTATCAACAATCATCACAAAGCAGTACCTGAAACATGTGTAAAAATAGGTACGTCAGCATAAAAATGCCTATGAGATACATAGGTTTTATTTATGCATGGTTCATGACTTATAAGTTTAAAAGAATGTTTAATAAAAAGTAGTCATGTACCTAAAAATATTTTCTTTATAAATCATGTGAAAATTTATAAGAAATTTGATGATATAAAAGAATGATGCATAAATAAATAATCAAGTAAAATGAGTTTATAAAATAATGTTTTGGATAAAATGTTTGTAGTATATATAAAAATATACCTTGGTTTTAAGAAAGTCGATTAGGTAATATATCAAAATATATTTCGGTTCCAAAATCGTTAAACAGATAGTATATTAAATATACCTTGGTTGTCAAAATAATCGTTTTCGATTGTATATCAAAAGTATACTTTGGATTTATGAATAACATATTAAACTATGTTTTGGTTGAATAAATAACATATTTAAAATATGTTTTGGTAGTTAACAAAATATATGTTGTTTTGTACAATATCACACATGAGAGTATATCAAACTATACTTTTAGGAGTATAATAAAATATACAATAAAAGTGTGATTTAAGAATTCAATCAGACCTAGTGCGTCAAAATACACCTTTAAGACTATAGGGATACCACAAAGGCAATCCCTATTTGGATGGAGAAACAAATTGATTTCAGACATTCCATGACAACAGGAATGGGGTGTCAAATCCTGTAGTGCTATATCATACTACCAATCGGTCTTGTGAACATAAATAAGTTCAATTCAACAATTAATTTTATAATCTTTGAAAAATCGGTGTTTAAACCATAAATAATCATTCAGTTTGTCAAAATATAAGTACTAATATGTATAATTAATTATACTTTGAAACCATGAACATAACAAATAGGTACACATACTTCACCCCAAAACATTGAAAACAGTAAAAGAGGGGACTATGTACTCACTTGAGGGTGCTTAGAAGTCTTGAACAACAACCAAGCAAAGCTAGAGGGAGTACAGAATCAAACGGCACCTAATATCGGTAACTATGTTATTAAAAGGCTCCTAAACCGGGAGATAGGATAGAACAATGTTCTATAAATCAAATGAGTAATTGAACTCATATGGTATGATTTAATAGAGCTAACATTCTGATTTGAAAGTCTACCTAAGTGCTTTTGACCCGTTTCGACCCATTATGGTAATATAAGCTACTATAATGCGTCGTTTGCCCAAAACTATGTTCGGATGGTTAACTATGTGCTATGTTAAGTCTTACATGCCCAATTATATCTAAACATGTTACTAAATCAGATTAGATGTAAAAAATATGTTCACTTATTCAAGATACAGATTTATGCTTTAAAAAGGGCGTTTTGGTCATTTCCTATGGGCATACAAGCTAACTAGCAAATGACTAACCAAACCTATGTGATCATAAGGTATAACCTCAGAGGTTATTCCCTATGCAAATATGATCACTAATCAAGCTTGGTCGGATCCTAATGATCGATCAAACGGGTCGGGTTCGAAAGTCTAAGCGGTTGTTTAGACCGCTTAACTTACGATCCTAATCAAGCACTAAACTAATAGTGACGAGTTAAACATGCCAAAACATGTTTAACTTAACTTATAAAACTGATTTGGTATCAAAACAAGGTGTTTTGACACCTAAAAGTAGTTCCGTTGCAAAATGCGTGCTAAAATGCATTTTGACCGAAACTTTGACCCGTCACTATGCCTAGTTAACGTGGTAATCAGTAGGTATAATCACTAAGGATTATAACTATCGTGATTACAATCACGTTGCAAAGTTCAATTGAACTTTGACTTGACCAATTGATGGTCAAAACCGAAAGTCAAACTGTTGGCCATACTGTTTGACTTTCTGCATTAACATAAATAATAAGAATGAAAGAATACATACAAGAGTCCAAAGCTTGAAGAAAGAATATAAGAAAACCAGAGAGGAAGTTCCAAATACTTGAGAAAGCTCCCAAATCAGATTAGAGAAGAGAGAAGAGAGGAATGAGCAAGTGAAACAAGTGAAGGGCCTTGCTATTTATACTAGAGCATGATGAACAAGATCACTCCAAGTGTTTGTGTGGCCAAGAAGCAAGAAATCCTTGCCATACATTTGTTGTAAGCGGATTCAAAGCCTTGGAGAGGTGTAACTTGGCTACCACACAAAGATCTTACAAGAATAGCCCCTGAATTATCAAACAGCAGCTGAAATCAACTTTCTGGTCAATGGGCATGCTTTACGGTCCGCAAGGGGACCCTTACGGTCCGTAAGGACCCTCCATCTGATCAGTGACTTTCAGAAATTGACAATTTTGGCCCCTGAGCTTGTTTCGTCGCGTATTGGCACTTCTAACACCCGTCAAGCCCATTTTGAAGCTCCATAATGAAGTTAAAGTATAGGGAACCTGAAACATGCTCAAAAATATGACGGATGTTGGTTCGTTTGGCTGTACGGTTGCGTTGTTCGGCTAATTACGACGGAAATCATAACGGGCGCCAAAACAAACCAAATTGCGCAACGAATGGAAATTTTTGCATGCCGATCACTAAAATAAAAATATTTTAGTGTGTACAAAATTTTTGGATGTCCAGATGTGGTCAGAACGTAAAATATGCGCGTAAATGCAAACTTACGTCGTTTTTGACACTTTTAGTCCCAGTAAGATCAAATAAGCATATTTGCGCACACCGAACCTATCAAAGCTTATTTCTAAGCTATGTTTAGGTTATTTATGGTATGTTTAGCTTATGATCAAGTTCCGGACTGTACGTGGCCTTACGAAACAGCAGACTTTTGCAAGTTGATGCAAATAGTCCCTGTGAGTGAATAAACTTGATTTCGCTACACCAAACCTTCCAAAACTTATTTCTAAGTTATGTAAAGGTTATTTAAGGTATGTTAAGCCTATTTCACTATTCTGGAGTGTTTTTTTGCATTAAACTGGTTGTATTTACGCATTAGATAGCGTATAACCTTCCAGAAAGCGATTTAAAGTTCGAAATCGAACAAGAATTGATATGTGCAAACGATACACATATTTATACGAATCCCAAGTATGAAACACAATATTTCATTGGTTTCCTATTTGTATGATTGTTGAAGTGACACAGGTGTTACATTCGAGACGTCTAACTAGTCCTTTGACAAGTATTATATGCCTAAACATGATTAAATATGTTGCATAATCGATTAAGTGACAAAAGTTTGTGTTACATATGCTTAATTACCAATTATGCATGAAAAGGGCATTTTGGTCATTTACCTAAGGCATATAAACTACCTATCATACAACTAATTAAACCTAAGTGACCATAAGGTATAACCTCGGAAGGTTATTCCCTATGCAACAATGGTCACTAAGCAAGTTTGGTCAGATCCTGAAGATCAACCAAACGGGTCGTTTTCGAAAGTCTAAGCGGGTGTTTAGTCCGCTTGACTTACGACTCTACACAAGCACTAATCTAAAAAGTGACGAGTTAAACATGTTAAAACATGTTTATCGAATTTAGAAAATAGATTTGGTATCAAAACAAACGGTTTTGATACCTATAAGTAGTTTGGTTACAAAACACGCAACAATGCGCATTTTGGCCGAAACTACGACTCGTCACTACACCTAGATGACGTGGTAATCAGTAGGTATAGTCACTAGGGACTATAACCATAGTGATTACGCTCACGTTATGAAGTTCAAATGAACTTCGCATTGACCATAAACTGGTCAATGTCAGAAAGTAAAACGCAGTTTGACTTTCAGACTCGAAAAGCGATAAAAGAACGAAAGAATACTTACAAAAGGTCCCCGCAAGCTTTGATCCGATTTACTCTCAGGTATGAAGCATAAACTTCAACTTAGAGAGCCAAAATAAGATCAATGTGGGTTTTGCAAGTGAAAGGGGATAGCTATTTATAGGAAAACTAGAACCGTTAGGATCGTTCATCGTAAAACGAGCTTCGATCTCATCCGTACACATGTGCCCATGGTTTTGTGAAACCATGGGAGCCCATAGTTTCATTAAAACCATGTGAAAATGAGGGGAACAGCTGGAACAATCTGGAATTTAGATTTTTCATTTTGGTCCCTTTCTATGATAACTATGGCAGAATGACAATTTTGGTCCCTGAACTTTAGAATCTTGCATTTCGGCTCATTTTTGACACGTTTAAGCCCCGTTAACCTCATTTCAAGGCTCTAAAATGAAGTTAAAGTATAGGGAACTCAAAACATGCTCAAAAATATCTCGGATGTCAGTTCGTTTGGTCGTACGGTTGCGTTGTTCGGTTAATTACGACGGAAGTCGTAACGAACGCAAAAAACGATCCAAATTACGCGACGAATGGAATTTTATCATGCCAATCACTAAAGTAAAATATTTTAATGATTAAATAAAGTTTTGGATGTCCGGATGTATTCAGAACGTAAGATATGCGTGAAAATGCAAACTTATGCACTTTTGACGCTTTTAGTCCCTGAATGACCAAAAAGTTTATTTTAGCACACCGAACTCCTCAAAGCCTATTTATAAGCTATGTAAAGGATATTTAGGGTATGTTTAACTTATGGTCATGTTCCGGAAAGTTCGTTACAGTACAAATCGGCATACTTTCACAGTTTGTCGAAATTAGTCCCTGTAAGCGAATAAACTTGATTTCGCCACACCAAACCCTCCAAAACTTATTTCTAAGTTATGTAAAGGTTATTTAAGGTATGTTAAGCCTATGTCACTGTCCCGGAATGTTTGTTGCACTAAACTGGTTATATTTACACATCAGTGCGCGTATAACCTTACAGAAAGCGATTTAGAGCCCGAAATCGAACAAGAGTTGATATGTGCAAATGACACACATATTTATACAAATCCCAAGTATGAAACACAACATTTCATTGATTTGGTATTTGTTCGATGGCCGTGGAGGCACAGATGTCACAGTCTCCCCTACTTCAGGAAATTTCATCCCGATATTTAATTAGAGGAAACTTGTGAGAGCTCAAAACATGAAGTCGAAAAGATAAAACAACACTGGTTAGGGTTCTGAACTTCTAGTAACTTTAAATAACAATATTCTTGCAATGTAAGAGGGACATTTATATACAAGTATATGAAGCGCCATTGGTGCGTCCACCGTACCTTCATTACATTGTTCACGTTTCGTTATTGTTGTCACTATTGGTTCTTACACATGATAAATCTTACTGTGGTTTCCGTGCACTGAATTTTTATAATTATGTACGCGTCCATAATTACGTAATTCGTTGCATAGTCCACACAGTGCATTTGATAATGTGTAGGGGAAAACCAAATGAATGAACCTGTTATGAGTGTGACTGGACCACCACAGGGCCCTTTCAGCTGTATCATCACATGCCACTCTTAACCAGATTCTGAATCAATCTTTAACTAGACCACTCAAGGGTCTCTTTTTGAATCATGGAATGGTACTATATAACCCAAGGGTCTTAACTACCACGTAGAAGCCCATTAAGGATTTAAGGTAGTACCTTTTGAATATCCTACTATGAATCCCTCATATGAAGATATGGAAGATTCTATGAGGATTTGGATAACGAAAATCGGATCACACAAAAACATAGAGGAGAACACATAAACACATAATCGCATAATTGTTTAATTTGACCTTTAATTTGTTATCTTTGGACACGGGTATTTAAAGCATACCAGGAATCCAATCCGTGGATTTCATTTGGAACTTTAAATATTTTCAAGAATCTAACTATGAAGATAGGAAGATCTTAATAGGAATTCGGTTTGTCCTTATTGAGTTGTAATGTACATATTAAGGTGTACAAGGAATCTAATCAAGGCTCCGATTTGGGCGATATTCATCCACAAGGATTCTTAAAATAGAGCAACCCATTGCCCCTTTCGTTTCGAGTTTAAGCTCGAGTTGAAGTGGTAGCTCATATTTCAATAAGCCTTCGTTTACACAAGATCGTTGTGCTTGAAGGACAAAAGATTTCAATATCAGATAGAGTTTGAACATAATGAAGCTTGACTCGTTCCTTTCGACTAAGCGCATCAGCTATGATATTCGCCTTACCAGGAAGGTAGCGAATCACGCAATCGTAATCGTTCAAGAGTTCAACCCATTGTCGTTGCCTCATGTTCAGCTCCTTTTGATTAAGAATGAGCTGGAGACTTTTGTGGTCTTGTGAAAACCACACACTTCGTTCCATAGAGGTAGTGTCTCCAAATTTTGAGAGCAAATGCCACAACACCTAACTCAAGATCATGAGTTGTGTAGTTCTTTTCGTGAACTTTCAACTGTCTTGACGTATATGCTATGACTTTACCTCATTGGATAAGAACATAACCAAGGCCTAGATTCGACGCGTCATAAAAGATAACGAAATCGTCGTTTCCATTGGGCAAGGACAAAACAGGAGCATCACATAGCTTCTGTTTCAGCGTTTGGAACGCTTCTTCTTGCTTATATCCCCACTCCAAAGGCTTATTCTTCTAAGCTAAAGCAGTGAGTGGCACCGCGATCTTCGAGAAGTTTGAAATAAAACGACGATAATAACCAGCAAGACCAAGAAAAGAACGAATTTCTGTAGGTGTCGTTGGTGTATTCCAATCCTTAATTGCAGCAAACTCGGATGGATCCACATGAATACCCTGCTCGTTGACTATATGACCCAAAAACTGAACTTCTTTAAGCCAAAATTCACACTTGGAGAATTTAGCGAAATGTTGTTCCTTCTTTAGGAGTTCCAAAGTCAAACGAAGGTGTTGCTCGTGATCGGCTTGAGACTTTGAATAAATGAGAATATCGTCGATGAACACAATGATGAACTTGTCTAAATAAGGTTTACAGACCCTATTCATTAAGTCCATTGTTGGGATTGAACCCTATCAGAGGAACAGATAATTAAAGCCAAAACTGGATCAGAGCAGTGGATCCAGAATAAGCAGACGATCACAGTTGGTTCATGCAAATCTCTCCCCTTGAAAGTGTTTTCATATCTGCTGACCTCCTATCTGCTGATCTTACTAAGTGCTGACCTATAACTTCTGCCTTGCATCTTCTGCCCAATATTAAAGACTGATGGAAGAATAAAGCTCTGCTGAGTCTATCTACTGCCTTGAGTCAAGTACTGCTGATCCGGACAAGCACTGCTGGGTTCACAGCAGTGGAAGGATGCAGCAGCTGTTTAAGTGTCTTTTATGTAAAGAAATGTAATAGCAGTAGTTAGTAAATCAGTGCTTGTATTGATCAGAGGTTAGAGTTTGTTAGGAGGTTAGATGTCACTTTCATGGTGACGTCAGCTAAAGATGCTCAGTGGTTTGCAAGTGCCTATAAATAGTTCAGTACTTTGTACTGTTCTATTACTCTTTAATCACATCGTCTTCTTTGCACGAACAAACTACTGAGCTCTGGCTGAGGGGGAGTTTGCATTCATTCATCAATCATTGTAATCGTTATTGAAACAAATTCAATCTTTCGATTCATTGTGTAAAGATGTTTGATTAAAGTATTACTCTCGTTTGATTGTATGCAAAGTTTGCTTTCATCTTAATTCCGCTGCACAACTCTTTCATTTTCATCTAAATTTCAAACGAAAATACAATCAAAAAGAAACTCAGATCCAACAATTGGTATCAGAGCTTGGACAGTCAAATTTGATTTAACAATCATTTTGACGTAAATAGTTCAGCTCATAACAGTTGATACTGATCGTTTGTTCGTCCGTTGAAAAACAGATCAAGTATTAATCACCATTAAAGTTGATTTCTCAGTGTCTGTAAAACAACAAGAATGACGTCACAATCTCAGGATGATAAAAACAACATCGGCTCGCTTTTTAAACCACCTATGCTAAAAAGAAATGAGTACAACATCTGGCAGAGGAGGATGTGACACATCCTCACTCAACAAAGCACAGGTTGTTGGAAATCTGTCATTTATGGTCCCCATGTTCCTTCAGTGCCAAGTGATGAAGACGCTAAAAAGTTCGTTCCAAAACCAGTTGAAAATTATACCGAAACCGATTTTCAAAAGATCGAACTAGATGCTAAAGCGTTTAGCATCGTAGCATCAGCGCTGGCCAATGAGATATATGCTGGACTGTTACATTGTAACAGTGCCAAAGAGTTATGGGACGCACTTAAGGAACAGTTTGGGGGAACTGAAGAAGTCATAGAAAACAATAGGGAAATCCTGAACCAACAGTATGAAACATTTTGCTACGTTAAAGGCGAATCACTAACGCAAAAAATTGAGCGTTTCAGTTGTCTCATCAGTGAACTGAGGCTTGTTAACACCACTTTTACAAACTCAACTCAAAATAGCAGGTTCCTCAGGTCACTGCCAGAAAAATGGGACACCGTAGCTTTTGTCACCCGAAACTCACCTGAATTCAAGGATCTGACCTTGACCCAACTCCACGGTCGACTCCTGACCTACGAAAGGGAGTTGAACCAGAAAAGGAGGTTACAAGAGTCAGGAAAAGTTACCGATGACTACACTTTCGGTAATACTGCTCTTCTGGGTCAAGAAGAATCTGGGAGCAGTGGTAAGGATCAGGGTTATGATCACTTCATTGACATAACTGCTGGTGCAAATTTTAACAACCCTGATCCTCACTCTGCTAGTTATGCATTCACTGCAAATGAAAACCAGATGTCAGACAATTTAAGTTTTGAACTAAATGATTTGCAACATTTTGATCCCACTGATTTAGAGGAAATGGACATCCTGCACCAACTGGCTTTGCTAAGTGTTAGAACTAGCAAGTTCTACAAAAGAACAGGGCGAAAATTCCCAGGTTTGCATGGGAATCTAAGGGTTGGGTTGGATAAATCGAAAATCAAGTGCTACAAGTGTAATAGGTTGGGACATTTCGCTAGAGAATGTAGGAGTCAAACTACTGGTCCCATAATTACTCATCCTAGCTCAAATCCTAGACCTCAAAACCAAAACACTGTGCACTATGCCTAATATGCCCCAGCAGCTCAAGTGAACACTGCTCACTATGCTGCTGCCCCTGTGCCAGTACATTATGTCCAAACTACTGTTCCACAAATCCAATATGTTCAAACCCCTGCTCCACAGGTACAAGTGCAACCTGTTGCACCTCAAACCACTGCTCCAGCAGCAGCACAACCAGATCAACAAAGTTTTTTCACTCAAGGGTTTGTTGACTGGAGCAGTATGCCTGAAGACCTTAATGATGAAAATTTTGCACTCTATGCTTCTAATGATTCTTCACATGATGAGTTTTGTTTGATGGCATTAGAGTCAATTCAGGAGGGGGTTGAAACTGAGGAGGAATAGCAGTGCTTTGAAACAGTGGAAGAGGTGACTGAAGCAGTGGTTACTGCTGTGGCTGGTGAACTACTGTTGGGAGAAAGTTCAGGTACCCTGATTGAACCAATGACAGATCCATGGTCCGTAGAGGACAAAGAAGAAGAGAAAGAAGAAAAGGCTGGTGAAAAGAAGGTGAAAGCTGATGATGAAAAAGATCATCAATGTGATTGTACAATGATGGCAGCTGCCAAGGTATCTCCTCAAGTTCTTGAAAAACTGTGTTCTGACAATTGCATAATTGCTTTTGCTAACATTAAAGAGGTGAATGAAAACCTTCGGGATAAAATCTTGTCTGATGAGGTCAAATTTGAAAGGTCTTTAAAAGAACTTAAAAACAAATTGACTGAAAAAGAAAAAGAGAACAACTGTCTAAAAGAAGAGCAAAGTATAACCAAAACCCAACTTCAAACTATGGTAGAAAAATACCAAGTTTGCAAAAAGGAGTTAGAGTCCGCCCAGATTACTTGTGAAAGATGGGTGGAATCCTGCAAAGGATATGAGGTTATGCTTGAAAAACAGAGAAAAAGCAATGTGAAATTTGGGGTTGGCTATAGAAAACATGATGATGAAAACACTGCTTTTGAAAAATCTGTTCAAACCACTGATGTAACCACTGAGTTCATCCCCACAAACAAGAATGGCCAAGAAGTGAGAATCACTGACAAACTTGGTAACAAAATCACACTTGACAGACCAATGGAATCCTCAACTTTTGAGGAGCTTGAAGAATACCAGTTTAAACCAAAATGGTCTGATGAGTGTGACATTCTTGAAAATTTCAAGCCAATGGACTTTACATCAACCGATGGTGTCAAGGCTCCAAAAGCAAAATTCATACCTTTCAAGGACATCCCAGCAGTGGTTAAAACCTCTGCTGCAAAGGAGTCTGAAAAGAGAAAGAAGAAAGAAAAATTGATAACTTGTTTTGTGAATTCTGTGAGAAAAGGAATCATCTTACAAAAGATTGTTTCCACTTAAAAGTGTATGATTTAAACAGAACAAGTGTCATTGTTTCAGCTGAAGGTTGTATTGTCTGTGGTAAAACAAACCACAAAACTCAAGCATGTGTGTATTTCAAAAACTTTGATGTGAAAAAGAATGAGTACATTGCTAAAACATCCTTGAGTCCATCATCATCATCAACATCTATCAAATTCACCAAGAAACAACCACTGTTTGTGCCAGTTCAAACAGCTGTTACAAAACAGCTGAACCAAACATCTGTTAAAAGAGATGTTCAGGTTACTGATGCACCCCCTGCCAATCAGTTCAGAAAAGGCAGAGAAAAACAGTCTTACCAAAGGATTCCTCACGTTTATGAGGCCTACAAAAGGCCTTCTAAACCCAAAGTGAACAAGCATCCTTTTGGTTACCAGCAGATGATTGGTCAGGACCCACAACAGTGGTTAGAGAAACACTATCCTAAAACAGTTCAAACTCCTGACCTAACCACTATCCATCATTCTGCATCCATCCCAGACACTGTTGAGACCCCATCCAAAGCCTTGTTGGCTTTGGAGACCTTTATGAACTAATCCTTTTACTTCATGTGCAGGGAGCTTCTGCATGCTTTGATAGTCTTTGGTATGTAGATAGTGGAGGCTCCAGGCACATGACAGGATGTAAAGCCCTCCTCAAAGACTTTAAAATCAATGGAGGGGGTGATATATCCTTTGGGAATAATAGTAAAGGAAAAGTTCTGGGGTCGGGTGCAGTGGAGTCTGGAAAAGTAAAATTTGAAAATGTCAATCTAATAGACAATCTAAAATTCAACCTTCTGAGTGTGTCCCAAATGAGTGACAAGGGTTTTGGGTCATTCTTCACAAAAGATTGTTGTAGGATTGTTGGACCAGAAATGGTCAAAAAGATTGAAGCAATAATCAAAACTGGTCAAACTAAACTTGTTGGTCAAAGAAGTGGCAATGTTTATGTTGTTGACATGTCAAAAGAGTGTCCCAGAGCTGATGCCTGTCTGTTCTCAGCTGCCTCTAACAAAGAGACAGAACTTTGGCACAGAAGGCTGGGACACACAAATCTTAAGACAATCACAGAAATTTCAAAAAATGGTTTGGTGAGAGGCCTACCACAAAAATTGTTTTCATGTCCTGAACATTGCATTTCCTGTTTAAAAGGAAAACAGCATAAAAGTTCTTACAAGTCCATTGAAGAGTCCAAAACAACCCAGTGTTTGCAAATGCTACACATGGATTTGTTTGGCCCAGTTCAAGTCATGAGCCTCAGAAAGAAAAGATATTGTTTGGTTATTGTTGACGACTTTTCTAGGTTCACATGGACTTTCTTTTTGCACTCAAAAGATGAAACTGCAGGCATTTTGCAAGACTTTGTAATACAGGTTGAAAAGCAATTTGACCTTCCAGTGAAAAGCTTCAGGAGTGACAATGGCACAGAATTCAAAAATAGGGAGTTGGATGCCTTCTGTGTGAAGAAAGGGATTGTAAGGCAGTACAACATCCCAAGAACACCAGAGCAGAATGGGGTAGTGGAAAGGAAGAACAGAACTCTGATTGAGGCTGCCAGAACCATGCTTGCAGATTCAGGTTTGCCATTAACTTTCTGGGCAGAGGCAGTAAACACTGCTTGCTATGTTCAGAACAGAGTTCTAATAAACCCCAGGCACAAAAAGACTGCCTATGAAATTCTGTATAAAATTAAACCCCTGGGATACTCATCTGTATAAAATTAAACCACTGGGATATCTCATATTTCAAAGTGTTTGGCTGCCCATGCTTTATTTTGAACTTAAAAGATTCCATTTCAAAATTTGCAGCCAAAATTGATTGTGGATTTCATCTGGGATACTCAACCACTGCCAAGGCCTACAAAGTGTTCAATACACGGACCAAGGCAGTGGAGGAGACTTTGAATGTTAAGTTCAATGAACTCTCATCAATGAAAATCCCAGCAAACCCTGCTGATCTGTTTGATCTTGAAAAATTCACTTTTGAAAATACTGCTGTCAAGACTAACAGTGCAGGTACATCAGAGGATACAACACCAGACTATGGGTATGAAATCATCATCCCTCAAAGGTCTGCCACAAAGGGAAAAGCACCAGCTGTTCAAAACAGTTGTCAAAGCTCAACCACTGCTACCTCAACAGTTGTTGACCAAAGTAGCCCATCAACTACTGCTTCCACATCCTCAAACACTGCTGACAAAAGTCCTCAAACAGTGGATAAAAGTCAGCAGTTGTCCACTTCATTACCTCCTATACCACCACCTTTTGAAGCCACTGCTGGATCATCAAAGTCCCCAGCAGTGGTTAGCTCAGATGATACACATTTGCAGCCCTCACCAACCAATGCCATCATACCATACCAAGGAGATTTAATCTTCTTGAGATCTCATCCACCTGATCAAATCATTGGCAACATAAATGAAGGGGTGCTCACAAGAAGTCAAACCCAAAACATTTGTCTTTTTACTGGTTTTCTATCACTCCATCAGCCAGTCAAGTACCAAGAGGCACTGAAAGACAACAGTTGGGTAGAAGCCATGCAAGAGGAGCTCCAACAGTTTAAAAGACAACAAGTATGGGAGCTTGTACCACTGCCAGAAGAGGTTAGTCCCATTGGCACAAAGTGGGTCTTCAAGAACAAAACTGATGAAAGGGGTATTGTTGTCAAGAATAAAGCCAGGCTTGTGGTTCAAGGTTATAGACAGGAAGAGGGGATTGATTATGATGAAACATTTGCCCCTGTTGCAAGATTGGAAGCCATTAGACTGTTCCTAGCCTTTGCTGTCAACCACAACATGAAGGTGTTTCAAATGGATATCAAAAGTGCTTTCCTCTATGGTACAATCCAAGAAGAGGTGTATGTTTGTCAACCTCCAGGTTTTGAGGATCCATTTTATCCAGATCATGTCTACAGGCTAAACAAAGCCTTGTATGGCTTGAAACAAGCACCAAGGGCCTGGTATGAAACTCTTTCCAACTTCCTACTCTCAAATGGTTTCAAAAGAGGTACCATTGATAAAACATTGTTTTTAAAATGGAGAGGGAAGGATTTAATGATTGTCCAGATTTATGTGGATGACATTATTTTTGGAAGCACATGTAACTCAATGTGTGAAGAGTTTAGAGAACTCATGACAGCTGAGTTTGAAATGAGTGCTATGGGTGAGTTGCAATGCTTTCTTGGTCTCCAAGTACAACAATTGCAAAATGGAACTTTCATTCATCAAAGCAAATATGCTAAAGAACTTTTAACCAAATTTGATATGAATGATTGTAAACCATGCAGCACACCCATGGCAACAAATAAGCTGGTCATGTCTGATGAAAAGGATGAGCTGATTGACCAAACACTTTATAGAAGCATGATTGGGTCTTTATTGTACCTAACTGCATCTAGACCAGACATCATGTTTGCAACATGTGTCTGTGCAAGAAGTCAATCAGCTCCCAGAAAATCAAATCTCATTGCTGTAAAAAGGATCTTCAGATACATAAAAGGTGCTCCCACACTTGGTATCTGGTATCCAGCTAATGGGAACATCAAGCTTTCAGGTTTCTCAGACAGTGACTTTGCTGGATGTCACACCACAAGGAAGTCCACATCAGGAGGGTGCCAGTTTCTAGGTGATTGCTTAGTTTCATGGCAAAGCAAAAAGCAAGCAACTGTTTCAACATCCACTGCTGAAGCTAAATACATTGCTGCTGCAAGCTGTACAGCCCAACTCCTATGGCTTCAAAATCAGTTGCTGGATTTTGGTATCACTGCCTTAAAGACACCACTCATGTTGGACAGTCAGGCAGCAGAAAATATCATCAAAAATCCAGTTTCCCACTCAACCACCAAACACATCGACATCAGACATCACTTTGTGAGGGATTGCTATGAAAAAGGTTTGATTTCTCTGCATCATGTCCCAACTAAAGACCAGCTGGCTGATGTGCTCACCAAAGCACTTGATACATCCACTTTTGAAAGCTTGGTCTCTAGAATTGGAATGCTGAACATGGAATAACAAGCAACATCTTGTTTTTCTATGAATAAAAGTAACAAAATGTTTTGAGAAAATCAAAACTCCATCATTAAAAATAGCTAAAAATGAAAATTTTTCATTAAAATCCTTAAAAGTCTGCCATTAACCACTGATTGTTCAAAAGTCTGCTTCCTTCAAAAGTCTGTCCACTGCTGAAAGTCAACCCCTGCTCTCTCATTACTTTGATAAACCCTGTTGTTCAAAAGCAGTGTCTTATCCACTGATATGCTATCCACTGATAGTGAAAATCATCCACTGCTTTCATACCACTGTCTTCATCTGTCCCTATCACACAAGTACTGTCCTTCACTTTCAACAGGGGTTGTCACGTGGACAGTACATATTGGTCAGACCTTTTGTAACGGCTGCCACCTCAGCATTCACTTTCTTCTCTATAAAATTCCCCACTCACCACCAAAACAGGGTTTTACTGTCGAATTGAATTCTTAAAAATTCTCTTCTCAAAACAGTTTTTCTTCTCATCTTTCACAACTTTCTTCGATCATTCATCTTCAAAATGACAAAATCGAAGTCATCCTCAAAACCCTCATCCAAATCATCATCGAAAACAGCCTCTCAAAAGGCTATCTCCACTGAAATTCCACATAAACCATCTCACAATCTCCTGGGTCTTCTCACAAAACCAGGAACCACCAAAGTTTTCGATTCCATCATTGATCTCATGGCAAAATCAAAGTACAAAACTTTGTTCACTGCCGATGCACCAATCTATTTGGCGACCCAAAGGGAGTTCTGGAAAAATGCAACCCTTGAAAAACAAGGAGACACTGCAACCACCATAAACTCTTCTATAAAGGGTAAAGCTGTCCAACTCACGCCACAATCCATTTCAGAGGTTTTTCAACTCGGTGATCAGGAAGGTAAAATTTCTTTCACTAAAAACGAGTTACAAACTGACTTCATTGAGAGAGGGTATGAAGCCACAATGATGAAGAAAATTACCTTAGAAAAAGATTATTTTCCTTCTGCAACCAGATTTTTATTTCATACCCTCCTACTATGTGTTTCAAACAAAACCACTTCTTTCAATGAAATCCCTTTAAAGATTCAAAATCTGGGATATGCAATTCTTCAAGGAGAAAATTTTAACTATTCTCAGGAAATTTTTAAAGATTTGGTTAATAATGTTGAAACAAAATCATTCTTATTGTTTCCAAGGTTTTTAAGTTACTATTTTACAAAGAAATTCAGTAAGGATGATTTAGCTGCAATAAACCAAGGTGATCCTACTCAAATAAACAGTTTAACTACTGAAACTTTTTCAAGGATGTTAGCACCTTGCAAAACACAAGCAGAGATGCCTGAGCAGATTTTAGCAGTTACAACTGCTCCTCAGGTATCTGCTGCTGAGCCCACTGCTCAAGGTGATCAAAGCAGCAGCACAACTGCTTTGAAACCCACACCTAAAATCACCAAAAAGCCAACAAAAAGAAAAACACAAAAACCCCCCAAAACCATCAAAAAGGCATCTCTGGAGGATGACATACCAGAGCTCCTGCCAGTGACAACACAAAAGTCACAAGAAACCACTGCTGCTACTTCCTCACAGCAATTGGTACATATATCTCAACCCATAACCGAAACTCCTCCTGTTTCTTCACAAAAAGAACAGGTTGTACAAATAGGGTCTCCACATCATGATGCTCTGGAAACACTCGTTTCTATCATCCACAGTCCAATGCCCGGGACATATCCTATTTCTACACCAATCATCACATCCACAATTCCCTCACCAATAAAACCACTGTTGGATGCAATTGATTTGAACCAGGCATTAACCAGTCCTTCTCAATCACCTACTAATGAGAATATACCTCAACAACTGACTGGGTCTGATGTATCAATCTGCGCTAACCCACCAACCCAACCTGAGGAGGTTACACCCCTTGAGTTACAAGTAAATCTTGGTGGTAATCCAAGTGAAGCAGCCACTACAACTGTTGAACCTACAGGTTTACAGTTGGACAGTGGTTACATTAATAAGACTTCCTTGGAGGCAATTCATTTTATAACACCTCTGCCAACCACCAGTGGATTTATTTATCCTACTGGCAACATCAAAAGGTTGTCAAGTGTTGAAGGAAGAAGACCCCAGTACAAAGAAAAAGGGGCATCAGTGGTTAATGTTTGGAGTATACTCCCTACATCTACCACTGATAAAACCACTACTAGTGGGAAATCAGATGATCCCATTAACTTGGGTGATGGTTTAAAGTACTAGAAATTGACGGATCACATTGCAAAGCTTGATAACTCTGTTGCAGAACTCAAAGATATGCTACAACAGGTGTTACAAGTTCAGAAGGTACAATCAACTGTTATTCCACCTCAAGCACCTGTTCTACAAAGGGCACCTGCTACAAATGAGCTCTGGAATCTCTTTCAATCTTTTCTCCAAAAACAAGCACAATTAGCAGATCAGCAACATGAAACACATGTACAACAGCTGAGAAATGCAATGGAGTCAAGGTTCAAGAACTCTCAGGCTGATTTAAAGGCTCTCAAAACTCAGATCTTGCACACCACTGCCACCGCTCCTCCAAAAGTACGCTACATTTATCAACTCCCAGAAGATAATGCCAAAAAGGGGGAGAAAATTCAGGAGTAGAAAAAGAAGGGTATAGAGGATGGTCTCTATCTTGAACCAGAAAATTCAAATATGACCAAAAAGATCCCTTTGCCAGATGGCAGCAAGAAAATTGATGTGACAACAAATGCACTAGCAGAAGCAGTTGCAAGTGTAAAAAGGGATAGAGAGGCCAAAAGAAAAGCCAGGGTGGACAGAATGGATCATCCAGATCAGGGTACTTCTGGTTCAAAGGATCATGAAAATCCTGTTGAGGAAAAGAAGAAGCCTACTAGAAAAGTGAGGCAACCTAAATCCATTCCAACCAGACGTTCAAAGTCTGCTCAAAAACCACCATACAAAACAGCTGATGCACCAGGAGTTACAAAAACTACTGCTAGCCAAACAGTTGTTCCATCAACACACACCACTTCAACACACACAACATCCACTACTTTACCATCATCATCACCAAAAACAACACCTGCTGACATACAGCAGAAGACAGCAGATGTTATAACATCTGTTGTAATGAAAACAGTGGTTGAAACACCAGTTGTTTCAACAGCTGTTAGTCAATCACAATCCACTGCCACTACATCTACCACCACTATTCCATTCAAAACATCATCAGTCCCTCCTAGAAAAAGGAGAAGACTAATTCTCAAAGATGATGACAATTCACCACCACAAACATCTTCAAAATCTTTAGCACTTGTCACAATTCCAAAACCTGTTCCTCTCTCTTCAGTTAAAATGTACAAGCCCTTACCTCCTGCAGATGTTCAATTTCCTCTTGAATTAGCAGCTGTTAGAGAAGAAATAAAATTTTTTTACTTTGAGGATGACCCTGCCAAAAGGAGTTTGCCATCAATAAAAGGATATCCCTGGCCTAAAAATGTTGATGAATATTTGGAAATCAAGGCCAAGCAAGCAGAGGATATCTCAAAGAAAAATACACAAGGGAAATCTGATAAAGAGATTGCACAGAGAAGTCAATATTTGCTCACACAAGTCAGATCCCTAGAGCAATTTGCAAAAAAATGTTAGTCAACAAATTTCTGAAAGAGCAGCTGAAACTCTGAAGAAAGACTACATTGAAAGCATCATGGCTCACAAGAAGTACAAAGGAGAGAGATGCATGTATAAAGAGTGGACTATTCCTGAACTTGAAAATGAAGCAGCAAGAATTCAAGACATGATAAAAAGGAATGTCACTCACACTCCTCCTAACTGGGCAAAGTTTAGAAAGAATGTACCTGACAAACAGGAAGAGCTGAGGAGAATGAAAGAGGAATTGGTAGCAGCTGATTATGGAAACAAAAGACAAGTTGCTAGATGGAAAGAAGATCTGGTCAGGGCTACTTACAAAAAGTTGGAACAATTAAGAAAGAAAGATCCCACAGTTCCTCAAAAGCCTGACTATCCTGAAGCAGCGGTTTCAAAAAGACCATCAAAGCTGCAAATCAGGAGATCCACAGCTCCAGTAGGTGCTGCCATCTACAAAAGAAGGCCACAGAGACAGCTGATTGCTGAAACCATCAAAGAGTTAATGGAAGGTGAAGACCTTGGAAAAGAGGGTATAAAGAAAATGATCATGGAAACTCTTGGTTTGGATCAAACTGCAAGTACTGCTCAGCCAGTCGTGAATAGGCCAGCCTCTCCAAATACTTCTGCAAATAAACATCTCCCAAGAAACCCACCAGGCTCAAAAATACAAAAGTGGGAAACTGACAAACAGACATGCGTATTGACTTTGCTCAGGTCTGGTGGAGAAGTGGAGAAAATATCAAGGGAACAAGCTCTTGGCCTGAGTCTTGAAGATTTGCAGGATCTCCTTGATCTTCCACTTAGCAGGGATGATGAAGATACAGATGCCCTAGACTTTGAATTACAATTTAAAGGTCAGATAAGGGAGCTGTTGATGAGGCAATAAAGAATTCCACAAATAATGAAGAGTTTTGGCATTATCTGTTCCAGGGGGAGATTGTTGGGATTGAACCCTATCAGAGGAATAGATAATTAAAGCCAAAACTGGATTAGAGCAGTGGATCCAGAATAAGCAGACGATTACAGTTGGTTCATGCAAATCTCTCCCCTTGAAAGTGTTTTCATATCTGCTGACCTCCTATCTGCTGATCTTACTAAGTGCTGACCTATAACTGCTGCCTTGCATCTTCTGCCCAATGTTAAAGACTGATGGAAGAACAAAGCTCCGCTGAGTCTATCTACTGCCTTGAGTCAAGTACTGCTGATCCGGACAAGCACTGCTGGGTTCACAGCAGTGGAAGGATGCAGCAGCTGTTTAAGTGTCTTTTATGTAAAGAAATGTAATAGCAGTAGTTAGTAAATCAGTGCTTGTATTGATCAGAGGTTAGAGTTTGTTAGGAGGTTAGATGTCACTTTCATGGTGACGTCAGCTAAAGATGCTCAGTGGTTTGCAAGTGCCTATAAATAGTTCAGTACATTGTACTGTTCTATTAGCTCTTTGATCACATCGTCTTCTTTGCACGAACAAACTACTGAGCTCTGGCTGAGGGGGAGTTTGCATTCATTCATCAATCATTGTAATCATTATTGAAACAAATTCAATCTTTCAATTCATTGTGTAAAGATGTTTGATTAAAGTATTACTCTCGTTTGATTGTATGCAAAGTTTGCTTTCATCTTAATTCCGCTGCACAACTCTTTCATTTTCATCTAAATTTCAAACGAAAATACAATCAAAAAGAAACTCAGATCCAACATCCATGAAGATAGCTGGGGCATTCGTCAAACCAAAAGGCATGCCACTGAACTTGTAATGCCCATATCTTGTGCGGAAGGCAGTTTTGGGAATATCTCCTTCGAGAATACAAAGTTGGTGATACCCAAAACGCATATCGATCTTGGAAAAATAGGTAGCACCTTGCAGTTGATCAAAGAGATCATCGATTCGAGGTAGGGGATATCGATTCTTGATGGTAGGCTTATTAAGCTCACGATAATCGATACACATTTGAAACGATCCATATTTCTTTTTCACAAAGAGGACAAGAGTTCCCCTAGGGTGAATAATTTTATCGGATGAATCCTCTATCAGATAACTCTTGAAGCTGCTTCGATAATTCTTGCATCTCAGACGGTGCAAGACGATAAAGTGCTTTCGCAATTGGGTTGGCATTGGGTACAAGGTCAATATGAAACTCGACTTGACGAACTAGAGGCAAACCAGGCAGTTCATTAGGAAACACCTCTGGATAATCCCGAACAATCGGAATATCCTGAATACTCTTGCTCTTGCCTTTCTCCTCGGTGACATGTGCCAGAAAAGCAACATATCCTTTTCGTAAATAATTCCGGGCCTTCGTACACGACATGAGCTTCAATCCACCAGAAGGTTTCTCGCCACGAACTTCCTGAACATCGCCAGACGCAAGAGGAATGCGAATAATCTTATCAAAACAAATCACCTCAGCATGATGTTTGGTTAACCAATCCATCCCTATGATAATGTCGAAACTCCCAAGTTGCATCGGTGTGAGGTCAAAAGGAAAAAGATGGTTATCGAAGTTAAATTGACAGTCGCAAATAACAGAATTGAGTACAAGCGGTTTACCAAGAGCAACTTCGACAAATAAGGGTTTCCTTAGTTATCTAACCAAGGAATTAAAGTGATTACTCGAATTGTCACTTCGTTTCTTAGAATGAAGTTGGCATTTAGAATTTTCGAGGAAATCATGAGCGGTCACATGAATGAGAGAACTACAAATACGGTTCTTTGGTGTAGGTATCGTAGGGGTATGCCATACACACATGCAACTATATTTGTACATCAGAATTGCAAACAAAGATTTATTTATAAACAAAATCGATTGTTTCCGAGTTCAAAGGAAAACACTAGAAACATAAACATATGATTTGGATTATTCAAAGCAGCAGCTTCTTCTAATAGGCCAAAAGCTCATCCGTGGGTCGGATTTGCATTGAAAATCTTTGGGTATCTGTCCCTGACATAACCCGTCTCGCCATAGGTGTAGCAAATACCAGGAGGAAAACAAGCCTGTGCTGGATCTGCTTGAAATTGAACGGGGTTCTGAAAAGCTTGGTTTAGCACAGTGACTGAACGACAGTCTCATGCCAAATGACCAATGAGTCCACAGTTGAAACATTTCCGACATTTGACATTGGCATAGTGGTGGAGGTGACACTGATTGCACAGAGGAGCAGTTCCTAAGTACGACTTCTTGGATGGTGGTGCTGCCACCTGGTTAGGTTTTGCTTGATTTGGTGTAACGGCTACGGGACCCTTTGGAGCTTTACACTTCTTTGACTTTTTCAAAGGCTCGGCTTCTGCTTCTTTCGATGCTTCTTGGGTGGTTTCATTATTGAGACGAGACATGGCGATACCTAAATCCACAGTCTTCAGGATTACTTCGCCTATTCGCTGGGCAAATTTGGCAGTTTGCTCAGACATTTGAGTGTCGTTGCGATGAAGAGACATTCTAGAGGAGCGAAAGACATAGGAGAAAACAAGTGAAATGTTATCGGATAATTAAAATAGAACAACAACGCATAGAAATTGCGATCATTTGTTTGTTACCTAAGGCAAACAAATGAGACGGTGATTAATCAAAGTAAACGGGTCATATTAATGTATCGCTGAAGACATGCTCGCCTATAAGTGAACTCACCCCAAGAGTTCCCAGGTAAGAGTGACTGGTCCAATGCTGCGGATTTGTACGAACACTCTAGCCTTAGACAGAAAACTCAGCGTACAGGCATTCACCCTTCCCGTTTGCACGTGTTTACATTATAAGACCCAATCTTTGACGAGACTTTGAAAACTTAAAGGGTTCAAAACTTTACAATAAATCATCCTAGAACAGATGATTGGTTTTTAAAGCGGATTCGAAATTTGTGTTCTTGTTGTGGTTGTCGCCTAAGGATAGGTGACGGTATTGTTTTATGACTAAACGCAAGTAAACTCGCGTTAGGGTCCTAGGAAGGTTATAGACTAGGTCAAAGCATTACTAATAACCTAATTCCCTATAACCAAGGGCTCTGATACCAACTTTTCTGTCACACCCCGACCGCGTAAAACAACAAATCGCGGCGGAATCGTCGGGGAGTGTTGTAACAAAATCATTGTTTCAAAACACACGTAAATTGAAGTTTCGTTTTATTAAACATTGAATATTTACATCGTCTAGAAATCTATATAAACAATTTAAACATAGTCTATCATTGTTATTAAGTCACTAAGGCCTCGTCCAGTCCTATGTGAGCATGGATCCTAGCAATCAACATCATTCAATAACACCTGAAACATATGTGAAAACAAAGTCAGCAAAGATATGCTTGCGAGTACATAGGTTTTTGAGAGTGTCGGATTCATGGCTAGTTTACATGTTGCAATACATAATTAAAAACCTTGTTTTGAAAAGTATTGTATTGCGACATAATTAACCAACTCAAATCCAGTTGGTTATAATTTGTAAAATCTCGTAGCCATGATTCTTAACCCAAAACATTTATTTAATAAAATCTCGTTAATAAAACTCGTTAATAATTCTCGTTAATAAAACTCGTTAATAAATCTCGTTAATAAAACTCGTATGGTTTATATCATTTCGAAAACCTCGTTTGTGTGACATTGTTCCAAAATCGTTTACCCAAGTGAACTAAATAACGCCACGGTATGTGAGACGATGAAAACACTTATATATAGGAAGTACCAGCGGCGTATCCACCATGCTTTCATCACATTACACCCGTCCCGTTTCTAAACACTAACCGAAAACCAATCGTTTACCTAAATCGTTTAATTCGTTAAAATCTCTTTTGTCGTTTAAATCATTCTCGTCTTAAATCGTGAAAACTACTTTTGATTGTCTCACTAATAACATCCAAACCTTCGTGACTCGACTATCTTTCCTATCGCTTCTCGCATTAATAAACCACCAAAGGGTAAATTAACAATCACAGATTCAGTCGTTACCCACCTAACCCACACATAACCATGGGTGCAGTCTGATAACGGGATTTGTTAGATCCTATGGTACCATAACCTAATACTGGTCGGTTCGGCCAAAACTAATGGATATTATTAGTTATGTAAATACAACCAATAAGTTTGTTTACTATATCGAAATCGTTATTAATTCAATATAAACCATTTTAATCGTTTTTGAAACCGTTGTTATAATATCGAAAATCGTTTTGAAAACCATCGTTAAAACCTTGAAAACATTTAGCACATATGAATCACCCCAAAACAATTGAAAACAGTAAAATAGGGTAACTATGTACTCACCATAGAATGCTTAGAGGTCTTCAACAACAACCAAGCAAAGCTAGAGGGAGAACGGAATCAATCGGCAACCTAATAACTATATAAATAAACCGGACCTAAGTCGGAAGATCGGATAGGATGAGGTTTTGTAAAACAAATGAGTATTAGAACTCATATGACATGGTTTAACAAAGTCTACATCCTAAATCGAAACCTAACCTAAGTGCTTTCGACCCATTGTGACCCATTAAGGTAGCTTAAGCTACGTTAACATGTCGTTCGTGCAAAAGCGCGTTCGAGACGTCTAACTAGTCCTATGACAAGTACTATATGCCTAAACATGATTAAATATGTTGCATAATCGATTAAGTGACAAAAGTTTGTGTTACATATGCTTAATTACCAATTATGCATGAATAGGGCATTTTGGTCATTTACCTAAGGCATATAAACTACCTATCATACAACTAATTAAACCTAAGTGACCATAAGGTATAACCTCGGAAGGTTATTCCCTATGCAACTATGGTTACTAAACTTGTTTGGTTGGATCCTAAAGATCGACCAAACGGGCCGTGTTCGAAAGTCTAAGCGGGTGTTTAGTCCGCTTGACTTACGACTCTACACAAGCACTAAACATGTTAAAACATGTTTAACGAATTTAGAAAATAGATTTGGTATCAAAACAAACGTTTTTGATACCTATTAGTAGTTTGGTTACAAAGCACGCAATAATGCACATTTTGGCCGAAACTACGACTCGTCACTACACCTAGATAACGTGGTAATCAGTAGGTATAGTCACTAGGGACTATAACCATCATGATTACGCTCACGTTATGAAGTTCAAATGAACTTCGCATTGACCATAAACTGGTCAATGTCAGAAAGTCAAACGCAGTTTGACTTTCAGACTCGAAAAGCGATAAAAGAACGAAAGAATACTTACAAAAGGTCCCCACAAGCTTTGATCCGATTTACTCTCAGGTATGAAGCATAAACTTCAACTTAGAGAGCCAAAATCAGATCAATGCAGGTTTTGCAAGTGAAAGGGGATAGCTATTTATAGGAAAACTAGAACCGTTAGGATCGTTCATCGTAAAACAAGCTTCGATCTCATCCGTACACATGTGCCCATGGTTTTGTGAAACCATGGGAGCCCATAGTTTCATTAAAACCATGTGCAAATGAGGGGAACAGCTGGAACAAGCTGGAATTTAGATTTTTCAATTTGGTCCCTTCCTAAGATAACTATGGCAGAATGATAATTTTGGTCCCTGAACTTTAGAATCTTGCATTTCAGCTCATTTTTGACTATTTTAAGTCCCGTTAACCTCATTTCAAGGCTCTAATTTGAAGTTAAAGTATAGGGAACTCAAAACATGCTCAAAAATATCTCGGATGTCAGTTCGTTTGGTCATACGGTTGCGTTGTTCGGTTAATTACGACGGAAGACGTAACGAACGCAAAAACGATCCAAATTACGCGACGAATGGAATTTTATCATGCCAATCACTAAAATAAAATATTTTAATGATTACATAAAGTTTTGGATGTCTGTATGTATTCAGAACGTAAGATATGCGCGAAAATGCAAACTTATGCACTTTTGACGCTTTTAGTCCCTGAATGACCAAAAAGTTTATTTTAGCACACCGAACCCATCAAATCCTATTTATAAGCTATGTAAAGGATATTTAGGGTATTTTTAACTTATGGTCATGTTCTGGAGTGTTCGTTACAGTACAAATCGGCACACTTTTGCAGTTTGTCGAAATTAGTCCCTGTAAGCGAATAAACTTGATTTCGCCACACCAAACCCTCCAAAACTCATTTCTAAGTTATGTAAAGGTTATTTAAGGTATGTTAAGCCTATGTCACTGTCCCGGAGTGTTTGTTGCATTAAATTGGTTATATTTACGCATCAGTGCGCGTATAACCTTCTAGAAAGCGATTTTGAGCCCGAAATCAAACAAGAGTTGATATGTGCAAATGATACACATATTTATACAAATCCCAAGTATGAAACAAAAAATTTCATTGATTTGGTATTTGTTCGATGGCCGTGGAGGCACAGATGTCACACTTGGCTCATATCAAGGATACAAAGATCATTAATCCTTGGAGCCGATAAGAGAATCCATTCTTTTGGAATTTTAAACCCAGGCTTCAGTACATAACAACCGGCATCATCAAAATGAACAGTGAATTTCTTATCACAGATTTGCGAACACTCAGAAGATTGTGATCAATTTGTCGTACATAATTGATCTTATCGAAACACACAACACCATTTAAGATCATTCCTTCTCCAGTGATGTATCCGCCTTTGTCTCCAGCAAATGCGACATAACCTCCTCTAATGTTTTTCACATCATAAAGAAGCCGTAAGTCGCCCGTCATGTGCCTAGATGCTCCACTGTCAACAATCCAATGACTATTACCAGTTCCTCCTGGAACATCCTGCACATTTCATTCAACAATCAGTTGAAGTTGGGGACCCAAGCCTTAGTGGTCTTGGGTCATCCCTGATAATCACGAAATGTGATTTCGATTTCTTGATGATTTTGAAATATCGAACCTCCCCCTGAACCTTCACCCGTTTTAGGTTTCCAAGACTGACTTCGTTTACCAGATTGAGTTTTATGAAAAGATTTTGAAATTTCTGGTTTTAACGGTTGTGATGAACTTGGTTCCCTTTTAACAGATTTGACTTCCAGATTTAAAGCCTTTTCTCTTGCCTTGGCGTTTTGACGTCTTTGTTTTGTTTCTTGTTCTTTAAGAGTTCGATTATCTTGGTGAAACGGAACGACATTGTTGGTGACCTTTTTCAAGAGGGGATCTCTCGACAAACTTTCTTTGGGAGTATTTGTACAGTTTTTAATAATATGTCCAAACTCCCCACATTTAAAACAAATTCTCCTTTCAACAAACTTAGGAGATTCTGATTGACGAACAGATGTCGAACCTGTAGATCCAGAGGTACTTATTCCTTCATCACACCCATTTGTGTGTTGGGTGTAGTTGTTTTGACTATTACGTTTTAAAAGTTTGACTTATTGGACAAAATCGGTATTTGATTTATTTTCAAAAGTCTACATTTATCAGTACCTCTTGATGCTACAAATTTAACATCATTTCTTTTCTTCTTGTAACGAGCTCCTTTTGTTTCAAACTTTGGTTGAGAAACGTTAGGCTTTTGAGCTCGTTGTTCTTGTTGTTTACCCTTAGAAGCAATAGGTTGTTGCTTTGTCAGAAATCCTTGATTTCCAAATTGTTTTCTAACTTTAGATTTTGGAATAGGATCACACTGAGTCACAACAACTCTCGGGATCGTCTTTTCCAAAAACTTACTCGTAGTATCTTCAAACACTTTATCAATCAAAGATGGATTGACGTTTTTAATTGGAAAATCTTTGTTTGAATAGATTTTAGCATCACCGACTAAAGTATACAACACATTATTACTTTTAACGGCACACACAGATTCCTTGACAGGATCTATCACTTGTTTGGCAACAGGTTGCACAGCAGGACTAGGAGGATCACATAGAATATGATTCTCAATAGGAATTTCTACTCCTTTCATCTTATCAAGTGATATATCCTGATCACTCACAGCTGATTCATCATCAAACAAATCATAGTCCTCAATAATTGGAGCACTTTGTTTCGTAGATGTTGAAGTTTCTGTTTCTTCAGATGAGGTACCCGAGGAACTGTCCGATTTGAACCCTAATCCTGTAGTAACTTCCTCATAATCAAGAGGCACACTTGGTTCAAAACGAGGCATTTCCTCTTCATCGGGCATTCTGGTATAGTTGGGTCTCAAAGGAGGCGGACACGACTTATACCCAACGCCTTTCTTATTCCCTTTCAGCTGTTGAGCGTCTATAATGTGATCAAGCACATATCGGGAGTTAGAATAACTCTCCAATTTGAGCTTGATTGCATCATGCTCGCATTTTGTCATGGCTAGCTCTTTCTTTGTTTCCTCAATGATATTAATGTAGTTATTAATACCAGTTTGTTTGTTGAAAACAGTTTTTGTTAATTTGGAAACACTTTTCTTTAAAGTTTGGATTACTAATTTGAAATCCTTTTCATTTCGAGCTAAAGCCATGTTTGCCTCTTTGCATTTTGACAGTTCAATAACCAAACTCTGATTGTGACTATGAATCTTTTTTTATTCAAGTTTCAAATCTGCACATATACTACATACACTAGGAGTAGGAGTGTCGGAATTTACCTGACTTGTCGAGGCTGAGATATTTGCCATAAAGGCAGTCTGATAAGAAAAAGATCCATCTTAAGAGAAGAACTTCTCCATTCGACTCATATAATCTTTAGCCCTTCTAACAGCACTCGCAAACTCCCACTTCATGTCCATTAACTCCATTTTAACACGGTCTATCTGTTGATAATCTTCATTGGTCAAATTAATGTTTCCAATTTGACCTGCCACCAGTCCGCAGTAGGCACTGACCATTGTATTGATAAGTTCCATATGTTCCTTTGCCACTTATATGCTGACTTTTGAAAGGTTTGAAGTATCAACTTTGACGGTGTTGTAGTTTTGGGGTTGAAAGTTGTTACTGTAACATGCTTGCTGTGGTTGGGCTTGTGGTGGTGGCGGAAGATAGGCACTAGGATCAAATTGAGGTTGAGTTGTGGAAACTTGAGGTTGTGGATGTGGTTTAGGGAACCAGGCACTCGGATCGAATTGAGGTTGTGTTGTGGAAGCTTGAGGTTGAGGTTGGGGTTTAGGGAGCCAGGCACTCGGATCGAATTGAGGTTTTAAAAGGGCGTGAGCTTGTGCAACAAGATGTGATGGTGGGAGATAGGCACTTGGATCGAAAACCTGAGGAGCTGACTGGGGAAAGGGGCTTGTATTGGACACAAAATCCGTTTATAGTTTTGGTTGCTGACTGGAACTGGATGCAGGATTAAACCCTCCAAAGTACATTTCTGGATTTTGAGGAACTGCAATGCGTTTAGCCTTCTGGATTTCTTCATCATGCTTGTTTTCCAATTTCTGGACGAATTCATAGGTACTGATCGTATCTAAAACACCCGTATGTTTTAACAATTCAATGAATGGACTCCACTTTGGGGGTAGAGCATCAGCAAACCTTGCAATCATTTCCTGTTGAGTTGCAACAACATTATAAGAATATATTTCACTAAGTAAATGATAAAAACGAGTTGCCATATCATTTAATGTTTCGTTTTCCATGAATAGACATGCTTCAAATTCCTTTTTCAACAAATCAAGGTGTGTCTTCCTTGTTGCCGCATTTCCTTCTCCTCTTGTTGTCAAGACGTCCCATAATTCTTTCGTGTTTGTATAATAAGCGTATTAATGATAAATGTCTTTGTGTAGTGCTTGCGTAAGGATAGAGAAAGCCTTCTTTTCTAGATCATATGCCTTTTTGTCATTTTCCATCATATTTGCCAAGGTTGTTGGATTTGATCATGCTTCCTCAAGAGTTATGTTATATGGAGTAGTGAAACACGTCCATAGCTCGGTGTTCTGCCCTAGAACATAAGTGTGAAATCGACCTTTCCAAGATGGATAGTCGTTCATATGATTTAGCTTTGGCGGGCGATTGTTGCTGCCCGTTTCACTTTCACTCAATAGCAAATTCTGAATGCTTTGATTTTGATTCGCTACGCATGCCTACTGACTTGTAGTAATTGATTGTTGTGGGATCATATTTTTCATCCAAGCCGCTGCGGAGGTCGGATCTTGAGCTGTACTTGACCTACTGCTCCAATCCCAAGGGCTAGTACTCATGATTGATGTATGAATGAGAATACCTAGTCACAAACTTGAAATGAAACTGTTAAGTAACTTTTAAAATGCTTCTGTTAAAAATCTCACAAGTGACACCCACGAAAAAGTAGGTTCATCGTGAAAGTCCAGAATAGACGAAGAATGGTTTTTTTGTCAAAAACAAACACTACGAAGAACAGGTTCTTCGTCAACAATACCTTTACAAAAACTAGGTTTTTCATCGAAGACAGTTTGACGAAAGACCAAGTTGTTCATCGCAGGGTTCTTCGTTGACAATCAATCAGACACAGACACAGAGAGTTGTTGAGATATTTTCAAAAAGCAAATCTTATCCTTTTCTGACACCGACATCCTCGTTCAACCTAACAACATGCATGCCTCGTTCAACCCATCTTGGTGTCCCAATTTTCAACAATATATTTTAATTTCAAATCAAGAACACGTTTGAAGATTTGAAGAAAACTTTTGAAGATATGAAATTTCCGGCCAAACTGTTTACCGGAGAAATTTTCCGAAACACGAAATTTGCTTAAACTTTCAATAAAAACCCAATTTTATCATGTAAACATGCAATATAACAAGGGTTTTGATAAAACTTTTAGCAAATAACAAGATCTTGACAGATTTTAAGGACTTTTTGCAGAAAATTATGAAAGTCAAATAAGCACAGTTTTTGGAAATCACAAAAACACTTGATAAAAACACAACTAGACATAAAGTAACCAAAAGATTCACACTCTGATGATTAAACGGATGAGAACAAATTACAAACACATACACACAATGTTTGATAATACTCTCAGTAGGTTATGCTCTCATACTTCACACAGAAGACCAAGTGTGGTTTATATACTGCAGCCCAGCCCAAATCATGATGAAGAACATAATTGGGCTGACGAAGAACCTAAGCCCAAGAAGAACTAGGTTCTTCGTCACTGTTGCCACGAAATACCATGTGACGAAGAAGGGGTTCTTCATCACACACCATCAACGACGAAAGAGGTCTTTCGAGACAGATGACATCCCACGAAGAATGGGTTCTTCGTGGGGAGGCTGCAATGCAGAATTGCTGCAAACTGTCAAACAGTTTGCTGCAGAACTTATAAAAACACACACAAACATAACATACAGACCAAATGCAACATGCATTAGTTTAAACTTACATAACAACGAGACAATTGTCGTACCAAAGTTAGATAGGAGGATATCCGACTTGGTCGACTGACGGAAACATACAGACTCTATAAACAAAAGACCGTAATATTACAACGTTAATTAAGAACAAGTTACAGACACAAAAATATGCACCAACACTTTGTTCATTATAATGAGGCGAGTTTGTCCGTAAAATTTGGTGATTACATTTTTCGGACATTTTTTTATCATTTTAGCTAACTGGGCTTTTGTTATAAAATTCTAAACGGGCCTGTGGAAAGGTTTTATATGGATTTTGAATCAGGTTTACCAAAATCTATTTGACACTTTTACTTGCGATTTTAGTATGGGTAAAATGGAACATAAAGATGCAACTGTTAACGGCCCGCCACAACTGACGCAAGTTTCTAAATATGCTGATTGGAAAGATAAATTTGAGCTCTTTGTTAAAGTGAAGATACTAGAATGTGGAGCTGTATCATGGATGGTTATATCTCTCCTACACATGAGTTGACGGGAGAAATAAAGTGACTGGGTATCAGAAGATGCAAGAGTCTGATAAACTGATGTATGATACTAAGAAGAAAGCTTTAGCAATGATAAAGATGTCCTTGCCATTTGAAATAAAACACATTTTTAATAGTTGTGGGTCTCCTAGAGATATGTGGGACGCATTAGAAAAACATTATTAGATTTTTCCAGGATAGAATACACTCGATCATGCTTCTGTAGTTGAGATGGTTGTTGTGTAGGATGTAGAAGTAGATGTTGTGGAAGAAAAGAAGACGGATCCGACAAGGAGAGAATGGAGGTCAAGGATACATGAGTTACAGCGTGCATGGATGATGAAGACGAGTTTACAACAGAGGTACGTGTACAATTAGAATAGGTAAGTCATGTTTGTAATAATTGCACTGAACTGTCAAGTAAAGTTGAAAGGTTATCAGAACTTAACCAATGACTATTAAATGAATTATCGAGTCTAAAACAATCAAATTTTTGGTCAAAGAACAACGGGTCTCATTATTTGAAGAAAATAAAATCATGTAAGGTATAAGTTAATACTTTAAGTTGTAAACTTAATGAAAAACTTTAAGTAATTGATTTAGGTTATGATACATTGAAAGATAGAACAGAATAATTGTCTAGAAAAAAGCAAGGAATTAACTTATGCCAATGTTAAAATTATTGAACTTAATCAAAAATTAGAATAATTTAGGAGTTCACCTTTTTTTTATCTCATAAGATAGGATCTCAAAAGTCTAATCAAGAGAATAACGGTGTGGGATACCATGAAGTTCCACCACCTTCGCATCATGATTATGCCATTTTTCCCCATGAAAATGAATTAACAGATTATGTGCCCACTACACCAGCTGTAGTTGATCTGATAGCAGTTGACATGCCTGATAGTTTAGTTTCTTTTAAGGAATCTGTTGGGTTTAACAGTACATCTCATAAATTGGATGAGGATACTAAAGATAAAAAGGTCAAAACATTAGAAAAGGGATGAGATAAAAAGAAAGTTTATAAGAAAAGATCTTGTTTTAAATGTCATAAGAAAGGACACGTAGCGAGTTGTAGTCCTTTATAGAAAAGTAAGCAAAAAGTTGATGAGGTTAAGGATGATGCTCAGGGTGAGCTTAACGATGGGAATCAGGTTGGTTTAAAAAATAATGTCAAACCAAGTTATCAGACAAATCAACCTATATTTCAACCTAAACCTTCACATCCGGAATATTTGATAGACCGTGAAGCAATTCCCCAAAATCTTGTCATTTTAATAGTAAATATAATCGGTTGCAAAATAAAAATTTGGATATCGAAACCGATACCATACTTCTGGTAATCGAATTTTTCAAAGAAGAAACGAATATAGGGTTTTTAATAACTCAAATGTATAAAACAACCATATTTTTTTTCAAATTTCGGGTTATAATAATAGGAGAAAAAGGTCTCATAGGAGTAATTTTCAAAAGTCGAAAATCAGAGAGTTTATTGGAACTCTAACAATCAAAGACCTAGTGGAAATATCAGGCTCAACAATCAATGAACAATACATCCAAGAAACCAGTAGGGTGTAATGGATATTGGATAGAATTATCTTATGTTGATGTTTATGGTCAACCCAAAACCAGTAAGGTTTGGGTTCTCAATTCTAACTAGGTTGTTGAGTGTGTGTAGGAAGAACAAGAAGGATTGTTGATGTGTTCAACAGTGGTTATCCTGTAAAGCATCTAAGGTGAATAGTAGGTTAAAACTGATAACGAATTATTTACTTCAGTGATTGTTTTCATTATTCTAAACTTCATAATTGAAAAACATTTGTCAGATTTTAGTGGGGTATGTCTATTTATAATCTTAATTTTATTATTTTCTTTTAAACTTACTCCTTAAAAACAAAAATTTAGGGGGATAAATTCTTCTAAGCTAAAAAGAATTTAGCTAGTGCGTGTGTTGAGGAGGAGTAAGTTAAAAATAAAAAAAAAAAAATCCAAAAACAGTGAAAATGGAAAAATTAAAAAAAAATTGAAAAATTAAAAATTTGAGAAATCATGATGTGAAAAAGAAGAGATAATAGTACATCAGCGAGTTGGGCTGTCACACTGAAACCGAATTTAGATTTGCTTGAGTGTGATAGTAGACCCAATATATGATGTACCAGTAGGCAAGAAGCATGAAATAATAAATTTACCAATGTGATATACACCCAACGAACTGTGTACCAAGTGGGAAACACATTAGAGGCGTATGGTTTTATAAACTTAAATTTGCGTTGAGGGATTGTCAAAATTCGAGGTTTTAGGTCTTTATACTGTTATTTCATCCAGGGATATCAGAGTTGTCCTTGTGTTGCATCCAGATATATGCAGACCTAAACACAAGCCTGAATATCTTAAAAGAGCTAAAAATGTAAAAAAAACTAGAATTTGAAGAAGCACTCCTATAGAGTTATTCACCTGTGTAAAAGCATAAATCAAACCAAAATTTGGTATTTGCCTAACCCTCGTTTGACACCAACATTAGTCGCATTGACTGTACGATGGTACATGCATATGCACCAATGGTCTGCCATTGTAAATAAAAAGGATAAATTTGGTATACTTGACACACCCCAACTAATGGTGAAAACATCAGGATGAGATGAACAAATTGCTCAAAACTTCATAACACTATGTGACAATATAATTTAAATTCAAATTTCATTGCAATACTAAATTGTCATAAAAAGATTCAAATAGAAAGACATTGTTTCAAACATACATTGACAAAATAAATTAATCTAAGTGTGTTTCTAAGTCCACCTAAATCTTGTTTCTTCACTTAGCATCATCTTGTCTATCAACCTACAACATATATTAAAATATGATCAACAAAAAGTTGGCGAGTATACAGGTTTCTATACATAGTATAAACTAGACTAAAATAGTTTAACGGCTCATATCCAACATGAATAACAATATGCAAGTTACTAATATGCTGAAACGGTGTAACAATATGTTCAAACCCAAGAATCCAACGCGTTAATATAGCCTATCCCAATAGATTAGCGGGAGGTTAACATATTTGACTTAACAATGCCCCAAGACTCGTGGGTGGTGCATTACCCCTATAGTGCTATAATTGTTAAGGTAGGCTTGTATAAAGTTAATGAGCATCTTGACATGAAAAGTTTACATAGCATACGAGATTAACAAGCATCATATAGTTTCAGGTTTAATCATGGATAGAGAGTGATTCAAATAGTTTCAAGTGTTTGTGTGTTTTACATAGAATACATGTTGCACCCAAAAGTGTTTAAAAGTAAAATGGGTTCGAGTATACTCATAAAATTGCATATGCTTTCCTATTATCCAATGTGACAAAGTTGTCGAGACTAGAATGATGAATAAGTTTGGTTTGGAGTTTAAAGGAAGTTCTATATTCGAGTTTAAAGATTCGGAATTTAAAGTGCATGAAAATATACATACGGGAAAATATTCACCTAGTACACATAATACTTGTTCTTGACACTATGATACTCAAAAGAGTTTAAATGTTTTCATGGGTCAAAATGCCTATTAGAATCGTGACAAGCATTATGGTCCTTAGATGATATAACCTACTATCTTGACAAATGACCACTAGTTCATTATCAAGAGTTTGGTTATTTGAATAGTATGTAAGTTACATATAGATATTATAATGTCATATAAGTCAAGCATGAGGTAGGAGGATAAGTCCCCCATTTAGGAACCTCTTTTGAATCACATAAGTCATGCATGAGGTAGGAAGAACAAATCTTCCATTTAGGTACCTCTTTGGTGTTCACCACTACACTTGTTGTTATAAACAATCAAGGAGGGTCATGAACATAAAATAAAGGATAAATTAACTATAACTAATCTAAGAAATCATCAAGTAATGTGTGGATTTTTAAGTAGGATAGCCCAAGCTAGTCCTATAATCACACAAACATCAAGCCTTAAGCTTGTTCATTACTTGTGGGTTAAAACCCTAACCAAAATAGAATGTTTATGAGGTTTAATCCTCTAATTTTACATGTCACAACCTAGTTTTTAAGCCCAACTAACCATTCAATTGATTATGAGCATAATGACATAGGAATGTGTATGAGATAACTCAGGTTTAAGCAAGATTAACAAAGTTTCAATAAAAACATAAAGTTTCAGTCCACTTTGGAGCCTTTTTGGTGATGTTCCACGCCTTGGCTTTCCATGGAAATCCTGTGAAATCATCCCTAAGTTTGTTCCAAGTGATTTGCAAAAAATAATCAATGAAAAAGAATGAGAAATGAAGAAGTTATGCACATTTTAGCAACTTGTGATGAATCTGTCCTAACTCCTGTCTTCCAGCAGATTGAGGGGTGATTTGAGAGTGAAATTGTGAGTTTGTAAAGTGGAATATGTATGGAAGGCACTTGGGTTTTATAGGGAAGTGTTAGGGTAGGTTGTAGTTGAGTAATTAATGAAGAAAACAAAAAATAACCCAAGAAAACACAACAAGATTGACCAATCAGTAGCTGCTATTCATGTGCAGCGGATTAGACCGCCTTGAGGGGCGCGTAAGGGTGTGGCCAGGTGGGCCGTGGCCGGTGAGCCGCACCCCGGGTGGTTCGAGTTTGGTTTTTGCACATTTAACCCACCTGAACTTTCGTATAAGCATGTTTTTAGGGGTTTCAAGGTATTTTAAGCACGAAAATTATAGTTAAAGGTATGGAATGTAATTATATCATAATCCAATTATAAAAGCAGTATAAACATGTATATTTGTGGCGATTAAGTGTCGATATCGTGTAAGTTGAACATATAAACACGTGTTTGCAAGTTGACGTACTTTGCACAAAGTATGAATAAAGTATCATATGTTTAATAACTTTGAACGTATGAATTTGTATAAAAGGTGTATAACGAGAATGTAAGGGGAAATATGAATGATTCGAATCTCGGATTTTACAATGATTACAATGAAAATTCGAATACAATAACACAAGGTTTCCAAAAATAGAAATACAAGCAACGGTTTCTAAATATGGAAAGTATGAAAAAGCAGGGCGTTATAATACTCACCTTCTACGTGGATGCTTTGTGCATACCTTGATCGTATGGCTATGTCCTGAAGTGGGACACACTAGTACTATAGTATAATATTACCCTTAATCGTATCACAAGGTAATGGAACTTAAAATGTTCACATGTTTTGTAATATTAACATTAATCGTATTACACTAGGACTGCTTTTCACGAAAATTGAATAAAGAGTTTAACTCATAGTGTGAAACAGATTAACAAAGCTGAAATGATCTTCTTGCATATGATTCTTATAAAAACAAGCATTGTAAATAATTTTTGAGTTTGTTTTGTTTTCTTAAAAAATAATAAAATACCAAAAAAAAAAATCTTGTTAAAGTGTCTCCCATATTGAACTGACACTTTTTTTGTTTTTGCACTTCTATATAAAATATTGGATTATCTATAATGTGAAAAGACAAATGGCTTTCGAGATACTTGCTTGTGTTTATAGATAGATTGAGGCAGTTATCAAAATGAAGTGTAGAACTCAAGTGAAGTACACATTGAGAATGGAGTGTAGAATTTGTGAAGATACATGGTAGGATCCTTCTACTACACTGCACATAGATATGGAATAGTTGTAGATAGTTTATCTAACTAGAGATTGCAAGCTCACTGAACTACGTTGAATAAAGATTTTGGAGATTAGAAGCATCAGCTAAGGGGGCTTTATTAATGTCAACAACTGTGTGTAGCTGAAGCTATGCAAAGACCAAAATACCACAAGATGTTTGAAGACAAAGTTACACTATGAAGTTATTGTAAAGGGGGAGTCTATTGTCGCATATTCTGTGACAACAACTTAATAGTATAATAGTTTAGTCTTTGGATATTTTGTATAGGGATTAGCATTTGTGTTTAGCTTTTTTAGAGTTGTAATGGGTTGGAGAATGGCCTAGCCCAGTCCGAAGCCAAGTATACAAACATGTAGTACATAAACATGTTTTGCATTAGGGTTTTGGTTAATCCTCAGAGTTAGTCATGCTAGAGCACTCTAGAGATCGAGAGAGAGAAAACGTAGAGAGGAGAGAGAGACGAGATAGAGAGTTGGAGTCTTGAATTGATTGTAAATGATTGTGTTGGATAATCAACAGAAGACGGTTTAAACGTGATTCTTCGTGTTCGTCATCTGATAAACTTGTTTATGTATTCCTCTGATTTATGAAAGGGATTCCACACCCTTGGTTGATTGTCAATCTCGTGATCGATCCTCGTGTGATAGGGACCTACAATTGGTATTAAAGCATTAGATCTTATTGTATGGTTCGAGATTGATTTTACAGCAATACAAGTTTTATTCAGATTTGTTTGAAGGTGGTATCTGTCGTCACAAAGAGTTTATTAGGGTTTCCTAAGTTTGTCGGTAAACTTGCATTATAGTGAAGTCATAGTTTGTAGTTTACCAAAACTACACAAATTTTAGGAATTGTTTCGGGTTAATCATATGTTTCGAATAACTTTTATTTCCGAGATACTAAGTGTTTTCGAACTGTTAACTTGAGTCCAGGTTAGTTTGTTCCGAACTTAACACTTGTTCCGAACTATTATCTTGTCTGAATTTCAAGTATTCTGGCTTTAAGTGTTTCGAACTTAAGTTCCAAATTTAAGGATTCCGAACTTGTTGAGTGTAATTTAAATAGCATTTTGAACTTAATCATCTTATTCTGAATTTAAGCAGGTAGTCTGAACTTTAACACTATGTTCCGATCTTAAACCTTAAGACCCACTGAAATTATCCTTCAGGGTTTGTGAAGTGTTTAGGGTTTGTGAAGACCCACAAAATGTTCAGGGTTTAAAACTCGGAAAATGTTCAGGGTTTATCATTCACTCCTAATTTTTAAGTTGTTCAGGGTTTATTCGGAGTATAACATTGTTCCAAGATTTGCATTTTTATCAAAGGTTCCGAATTTTCAAAGAATTTAGAACTTTGTTTGTAGGAACGAGACGAGTGTATCCGTAAAATTTGGTGAGTACATTTTTCTGACATTTTTTTGATCGTTTTAGCGAACCGGGTTTTTGTTATAAAATTCTGAAAGGGCCTGTGGAAAGGTTTGATTTGGATTTTGAATCAGGTTTACCAAAACCCATTTGATACTTTTTACCTATGAGTTTAGAATGAGTAAAATGGAACATAAAGATGCGATTGCTAATGATCCGCCACAACTGACGCAAGTTCTCAATATGCTGATTTGAAAGAGAAATTTGAGTTCGTTGTTAAAATTGATGATACTAGAATGTGTTGTTGTATCATGGATGGTTATATCCTTCCTGCACATGAGGTTGATGTGTAACACCCCAAAACTCGAATGTTTATATTCGCTATATGTTTCCGGATGATATAAAATGAAATAAATTAACCAAGCTCTTTAACATAGTTATTTACTTAGTTAAACAAGTAAGGGATGAAAATTGGGACAATTATGACCAAGTAACAAACATGAGGGGCTAAACCTAGAGATTTAAGATGAAGTTTGGATTAAATAGAAAGTTTAGAACTTTTTTCTGTGAAGTATGTGTGTGTGTCGTGTATAGAGATGGAGAAAAATGAGAAATCCTCTCAAAACAAGAATGAAAAATCAACCCCAAATCAAGGTTGAATTGAATGATAAGCCTTGCATGAATTAAGATTTCTCACCATCTAGCTCTAATAAACGTGTGGTATGTTGAGAATGTAAATACAGTGACATGTAAGGATAAGCATCAAGTCAAGTTGACGCAAGCACGGAAGGCTACCGGGTCAAGAGGAGGCGAGGAAGCGATCACGAACACAGACGCTTAAGGTAAGTGAATTCTGAAACTCACTTCTTTGTATATAAATGAAGCTTGTTTGTATGAATATTGGGAGTCATGTATGATTGGTTATGAAATGTAAGTAATAGGTTAAGTGATGTTGTAATAGGTTATTTATAGTTCAATTGTAAAGGAAAACTCTTAGTGAGATCAAATGGGTCAAAACATAGAAACTAACATGGCGAGAGATAGCAATTGGGTTTGATCTTGAGGTTAAGTGTTAGAAGGATTTGGGGGCTTGAATAATGTTATTTCACGTATTGACACTCCCAGGAAAACCAAAAATTAGTGTCAGCCTTACGGGAGGCGCGTCACCGATGCTCGAGTTATCCGTCGGTGACGCCCTGCCCTTTTCTCCTGACGCCTTATTGACGTCTCGGAGCGTCTACGGAGTTTTATTGTATTTTTAGTACCTTTTTACTCTTTTTATCAATCTTTAAATTTATAAAACACGATATAAAACTATCACTCTCTACAACATGCTAGGGCATGTGCACCCATCGTTGGCGTAGTATAGTGATTGTAAGATACCGAGGTCGTCCAAGGACACAAGAGCTTTTAATACCGGAATATCGTCGACGTCTAATCTAACCAAATATAGAGAAAATTTTTGTTATAAAATAAAAATGAAGAGATAAAAGAAATAAAACAGATAGACAAGATAGAATCACTTGGATCCGACTCGTCACTTATCTATCCTTTGATGATTTCCTCGCTTTGGGTTTTTTAAGAGATTATCTTAGTTATTGTGGCGTGTCCCTCTTTTGGAGGCAACGCTACCCTCAGCTACATTGGCCTGAGTCAGCAAGGATACAGTCCCGCAAGGCTGGATAATTAAAAGATAATTAAGTAAGTTATTAATAAAAAAGTGGCACGTTCCTCTTTTGGGGCCAACGCTAGCCTCGACCATATTGGTCTGAGTCAGTAGGGATACAGTCCCGCAAGACCTGTTTAAAGTTTTAATAGTAGTTAATTTATATGGGATTACAAGCCATTCTTACTTCCCCTGATTTGATGCTATCTGCCTCAAGGGAAGTCCTAATAAGCTTGAATCAGGTCCTCACAGGATCTATACACTGAACGAGGCAAGAACTTTACCCAACCACCCTTCTAACCCCCTTCCAGGCTGTTAACGCGCTTTATGTAAATCGTAAAGACACGAATGATTGAATCAACAAAACATGAAGAAATGATTAAATAAAGTTAACCTTAAATATAAAAAACTAGTTATTAAAGTCGTTAATACAAACCCAAATAAAAAGTTACCAAAGCTAGGAAATCAAAAGTAATACATAAATGATTTTGTCTTCACCAAGTGATGTAAGAGATTAGCCAAGCATGACCTTTGTTTGACAAAAAACTCTTACTATCAATATTAGATCCCAATTCTACACACACACTCTAAGGATGGATGATGGATGAAAGTGGTGGATGATGGTGGTATTCGGGTGGTGGAGTGGTGGTAGGTGTGAGAGAAGTGGTTTGCCAAGTGATGGTTTGCAAATGAGCCAAACACCTCATTTTATACTTGAAAATAGTAGCTTCACACGACCATGTACCTTGTTGACATAGCCCCATATCCTTCCCTTCTCTTTCCTCATTTAATGTTGGTGTCATCTCTTCTGCACACACGGTCTCATGTGTCAACAGCACGGCCCCGTGTCTTCTTTACTTTTTGTACAAACCCAAATTTGCGAATCTGAGAGTTGACCACGGCCCGTGCTGAGGGGACACGACCCCGTTTCCCTTGTCGTATTCTGTTTGTCTTTATCTTCTGGGAATCTTGAATGGGGCACGGCCCATGCCCGGCTGGCACGGCCTCGTGCTTGGGTTCTGGTCTTGTTATTTTGTATTTGGGTTGAAGCATGGAGGGTTGGTATAGTGTCTCAACTTCTTTTCTTTTTATTTATGTTGGTTTTTTCTGTTAATTTGTTCCTTTTGTCCATTTAAGTTTTTTTTAATCCTGAAAATCAAAAGTAAACAAAGAAACACATTTTTTCCAACATTAGTACTAAAAAATGGTTGTTTTTATACCTCATTTGATATGATTTATATGTTGTATTTTGTGCATATCACTTATCTTTCTGTCTACGCGGGTTGAACGCCAAAAACCAGTTTTTTGCATTTTTTCTCACCTTTGCTTGTTTCCAAGGTCCTGATAAGCTTCACAAAGGTACTAGCTTTTTGCGTTCTTCTCACCTTTGCTTACTTGTCTCACCTTTGGTAAATCTCCGTCTCTGGCACTGTCCCTTTCACTGGTGCATGTTTTATCTTCGGAACCGATGCGTTCTTTTCTCCTCCAGCTCCTCCTAGTTCATCTCTCATCAGCAGTCTCACAGCATCACTGACATCTGTTTTTCCCACCGGATCTATGTCATTGGAGGTTAAAGGGGGTTTTATGGTTTGTGTGTCATCGGAGAAAATTTCTACACGTTATGGTGTCGTGTTCGTAGACGTGAATTGTCATCTCTGGTGGTTGTCTGGTTGCCTAGATAGAGTAGAAAGTGTTGGGTGGAGGGTTAAAAACCCAATGTGTAAAAGGACATATTTGTCCATCTTTTAACGGAGAAAAATGGATGGGGTTAACGAAGTTAACAAAAGTGGCAAGATTTTTAAACGTGAAGGACCTGGATGTGAAAAAAATAATCCTTTAGACGAAAATCGCAAAAGTATCCAAACCTGAGGGACGAAATGGCCTTTTACTCTCCAAGTTATAACAACAAATGTGAATTCGGACAACAAATAAATACAACACATGAGGACTATTGAAGATGAAATGATGGGTTACTACCATGCCCATGAAGAAGTACACAAAAAAATTAAGATGAAGCTAGACTACTGATCATAATTCCTAGGACTTTGTTTTGGGCAAATATTGTGGTTTTTATGATGAAATTTGTATTTTTTAGAATCCTATAAAGGATATTGTGTATTGTGTATTTTTCGTCATTATGTGAATTTCTTTTGTTCTGCTGATTTTAAAAATTTGTATAAGATGATGATGCAGGCCCAAGTATGGAAGATCAGGCCATGGCGATTTTGGAGGCGCACGATCGAGCTACCAAGAGTGTTACACGAAAATGAACATAGCTATGGCAACATGTCTCCGTTTTAAATGTTCTACCAATTAAGTCGAAGCTTGAAGTGAGGAGCAAATGGCCTTGTCCAAAAATGCACTCTAAGGGGAGTTACAAGTACTTTATGTTTTCCTTCATGTTTTATTGATTTTGTTATTGGGTTTGTGATTGGCCCGTGGCCTTTTTTGGCCCGTTTTGTCACACCATCAAATTCCACTTGTAGAGTTCTACCGCGAGGTGGATGATAAACCAGGATCACAATCATTAGTAATATAGAATGACCACTATATAAGTTCAAAAAATCTTTATTTGTTCATTCTTGAGAAAATATTGTTTACATATTTGAGTTGCAAAAACATAAATAATTATAAAACCAAAAAAAAACTAATTTAGTTAAAGTTGAGTCTAAATGTTAAATGAAACCAATATGTCTCCATGATGCATCATAGTCTGGATGTGTACCTTAGCTACTTAAGAAAAATCATGCTTAAAGTGTCAACACAAAGTTGGTGAGTTCATAAGTTTTGGCAGTAATAAAAACGTAGCAGATAATTTAACTTCTGGTTATGTCTTAGGTAGCTAACCTATTACAAGTTACTAAACAAATGAACCGAAGTTGAGTGTTGTGTTTTGGTGCCTTTCAAGACATCTATCATGAACGTAGTACTTGAGTTAGGTCAATGTTTCATGCCCGACTCCAAGCACGGTGTGGGGTTTGTCAAACCCAGTAGTACTACTCGCCATCCCATATTAACATTTTGATGTGTAAGGACTTTCATGATAACGAGTGTGTTTAGTACACAAGTGATATAAAAGAAATACATTATCTAAGTAGTGTCCTTGTTTTCTCCTAAAAAACATATAAGTAAAAGTAGTAGTGAAACTCACCTTAGGGTGTGTGTTATATCCAAAAGTACTATGTGTCAGAGACACAAACTAGCATAGCATGCAAATAATCACAAAGACATCCCTACCAACACCCTGTTAGTAATCGAGATACAATCAAAACCGACAAACAAATGCCTTGAACTATGCACTGACCAAGTCTGACCCTTTAGCCGCTGTTGATCTGCGTTGACCAACTTTGATCGTTTGACTAAGTTTGACATGCAGACCCAAACCCGATCTCCACAAAACCAACCCTAATAAACCTGATCTATCATCATAAACCTAACTCGGCCCCAAACACCGTCATCCGGCGATGCCCGGTGACTGGAGCGTCAATCCGATGTCGGCAGCCGTTACCGACACTAGAACCCTAGATCCTCGGAGAACCTATCTTCAATCCGAGCTGCTACCACTAAAAATGGACTACCAAAACCCGTTGTCAACCACCATGGTTATCATAATACCGCACCCGTGTCAACACAGTTCGTTTCATGCCTTGGCCGCCTTTAGATCTACATTGTCGTTGCTTAAAAACCTCGCCACCATCATGAGAAGGCCGAGTCTGTGACAACTCGAAATTTAGAACCTTTCGTTGTATGCTTGAACGTTAAGTGACTAACTGATTTGATGATTTAATGAATGATAAATGTGAAACTTATATGATTACGTGTGTGCTTGTATGTATGATATGTGTGTATTAGTATGAACTGAGACATAAGAACCTGACTCGAGACCATGTGGTCTCGAGTGAACAATGCAACATATGGGCCGGTTGGGCCACACACACACACACCCTTAGCCTATTCGAAAGCCCACTAGGGTGCACTACTAGGAACGGATATATAACCGTGTGGTTAGCCACCCTTGTCATTTTAGGCACACAACACACATACTCCTCTACACACACACTCCCCATTCTCTCACTAAAACCCTAGACACCAAGCATCACACTCCTTCTCCTTCTTCTTGGATCAAACCGGTGGCATTAGGACTCTCGGATTGAGCTCAGGATCATCATTCGGAAGTTCACTCATCACTCTTCATACCCTCACACTTAGAGAACCCAATCGGTTAGTGCCTTACTATGTATTAAGGATTATGTGTGCTTGATGTTTGAATGCTTGTCTTCATGTATTAATAAGTAGAAAAATGTATGATTATGGCTTTATCATATTCTCGGATGTGTATGTTAATGATAATCGGTTAAACATGCCTTGATTTTAATATATATTGCATGATGAGTTAATGAGATCTTGTGATTAAATGTGGTTTAACCATTAGGTTGTTGATGTTTATGATCAGCACATGTGATCAGCACACAAACCTTATGACTCGAAATCTCAGTTACGAGTCCGGTTGCGACTCGAAACCAAAACAGCATGAACCGAGACCATGATTGCGAGTCCGGTTGCGAGTCGAGAACGCCTGGTTGCGACTCGAGACTATACGCATGTACACGCGGTTTGGACTTGCACCTCATTTCGGACTTAAGTGATTGGGCCGGACCTTTGGGCCTAATACATGGACCTTATACGTGCTATTGTATATGAATTTGGGCTGCCATGGATGAAACTTGCATGCAACGTGCTAGCATACGTGTAGAACATACGTGCAATAAGTGGTTTGAACCTGACTTGTATGACACAACTGTGATAGGGCGCGAGTGACCACAATATTGCTTGTTTGACTTTTCTGTGTATCTGCCGAGCAAACCAAGGTGAGTTCACACCCTTTACAAAGCATGGGATTCCCAGGGGCCGGGAATTGGGGTTAAGGAACATGGGTTCCTCGTCCTCCTTGGGTAGGACAGCAATGGTTCAGGAATGTAATTCCTCGTCCCTATGGACAGATAACTCGTACTAGACCAAAACTCTATCATGAAGTCCCTCATTTTTATATCGACTTAATCGCCGGGCCAATGGCGAGCGGGTCATTAGTTAGATAGCGCTATTTAGGTCTGACAAACCTCACACCGTGCCGCAGAGGACGGGCGTGAACTAATGGATCTGGGGCACGTCAATGATGATAGACATTGACAGTTTCAGGGCACATAAACATGACTACCGTCAGCAGTCGATATGGTAACGAGTCTAGTGTATACATGGGGTAGCCCCACGGCCGAAATGCCAGATAACTAACACGGGGTAGCCCCCACGGCTGGATTGCCAGAGTAACCGGGAATAAACAAGTCATGTTTTTAACTACGGGGTAACCCCCACGGCAGGATGCCAGATAAAGGAAACTGTTTTCGAAACAACTTAAAACGAACACCCAACCGTGAACTCACTCAACTTGTTATTGACTCGTTACTACATGCTTTGCAGGTCCTTAGGTTCTTAGCTGGAGCTTGCATGGAGGAGGATCGTTGTGGGACATGGACGACTGTGTGCCATGTTAAACTTTGAAACAATTAAACTTATGTTTTGATTTAAGACTTATGCTTCCGCTTGCAACTTATCTATGTTTTGTTTGAACACCAATTGTATTGGATGGATTCTTATAACTACTTATATGCTTGTTCAATATGATTGGTGGCTGGATCCTGGTCGGTCACGCCTCCAAGCGGTAGTACTCCGCAGGTGGATTTTGGGGGTGTGACAGATTGGTATCAGAGCCATTGGTTATAGTGAACTTGGTTTTAATAAAGGAGAAACGTTTTTGTTAAAACCAGACTATAACCTGTACAGTGCTCAACGGTCCACAACGATGCTTCACTCCACATGCAAGGCTCGACATTCTAGGTGATATGACCTGTGTATATATTGCCTACTTGTTAGTTACATAGTACATTGCTTATGGTATGCTTGGTTAGTATAACTACTGTTGCTTGAACACGTGCGTGCTTGCTCTATTTTATCGTCGTACCTTCGCGAACCCCTCTCACTCACGTTCTTCTTGATATGAAGATCATGTCTGGACGCGTTAACCTGACACAAGCCCAGTTGACGGCTCTGATCAATGAACGAGTTGCCGCAGCACTTGCAGCTGCACACACAGGAGGTATATCCTGCAGTCCGAACTCATTCTAGGATCTTTAGGATCCTACTCTCGTGAACCAACCTTTGTGTTAAACTCTGTCTTTTCTTTCACCCACGATAGGTCATCATGTTCAGCCACCCGTGTGCACTTTTAAGACTTTCATGGACTGCCGACCCACTACTTTTAGCGGCACTGAAGGAGCAGTAGGTCTCCTACACTGGTTTGAGAAGCTAGAATCTGTGTTCGAAATGTGCGAATGCCCTGAGGCGTGCAGGGTGAAGTATGCTACTGGTACTCTCGAGGGTTTAGCCCTCACATGGTGGAACGCTCAGGTTCAGATGTTGGGGTTGGTTGCTGCCAACGCCACCCCATGGGAAACTTTTAAGGAGATGATCAAAGAAGAATACTGCAGTCGGGATGAGATTCACAAACTAGAGGTGGAATTCTTCAACCTCAAGATGACGGGGTCGGAAATTGAAGCTTATGTGAAAAGGTCGAACGAACTGGCAATTCTGTGTCCTACTATGGTGGATCCTCCCATCAAACGCATCGAACTATTTCTTCAGGGCTTAGTGCCAGAAATCCAAAGTCATGTGACTTCAGCGAACCTCGCCACCTACCAGTAAACTCTTCAGCTGGCTCACCGTCTCACGGACCAGGCGGTGGAGCAGAACAAGTTACCAAAACGCATAGGTGCTGCAACTACTTCTGGTACCTCTAGTGACAACAAACGGAAATGGGATGGAACTTCAAGTAAGGGTTCGACTTCTGTTCATTCCCAGTCTCAGCAGAGAAAGACTGAAGACTACAAGAGCCCTAATCAGCAATCGTCTGGTGGTCAAAGTCATGGTGGGTACAAAGGAAATCACCCCAAATGCAATCGCTGCAGCCTGCACCACAGCGGGCCATGCACCAGGGGCAACTGTCATCGGTGCAACAAGCCTGGTCACGCTGCAAAGGATTGCAGGAGCTTATACCCCGCCAATCAGAATCGTCATCAAGCTCAACAGAATCAACGCCAGCAACAACAGCAAGGTGATAACAAAGGGTGCTTTCAGTGTGGAGCTGAGGGCCACTTCAAGAGAGATTGTCCCCAACTGAACAGGAACTAGAACAACAACAACAATAACAACAATCAGGGGAATGGTAACAATGGGAACAACAACAACAATGGCGCCAGGGGGCGGGTGTTTGTGATTGGCCAAGGTGAAGCAAGGAATGACCCCAATGTTGTGGCGGGTAAGTTCCTTCTCGACGACTTTTATGTTTCAGTTTTATTTGATTCGGGTGCCGATACTAGCTACATGTCACTAGAAGTTAGTCGAATGCTTAAGGGTATTCCAACCCCTTTGAACAACAAGCACACCGTAGAGCTAGCAAATGGTAAGAGTTTAGAAGCCACACACATAGTCAAGGGTTGTAAACTCATTCTCGCTGACCAGACCTTCTCTATCGACCTCATTCCTATTGTCTTGGGTAGTTTCGACGTTGTCATTGGGATGGATTGGTTATCCCAACACCGAGCAGAGATTCTTTGCAACGAGAAGGTTGTCCGCATTCCAGGTCCCAGTGGTGAACCTCTCATGATTCATGGCGACAAGAGGAGTGCTGTTGAGAACGTCATTTCCCTCCTTAAGGCCCAAAAGTGCTTGCGAAAGGGCCACACTGCCATTTTGGCTCTCGTTACTGACACCTCAGAAAAAGAGAAGAAGATAGAAGATTTTCCAGTTGTACGCGATTTTCCAGAGGTATTTCCTGAGGAATTACCTGGTCTTCCGCCTCATCGCCAAGTCGAATTTCAGATTGAACTAGCTCCTGGAGCTACGCCTATAGCTCGTGCACCTTATCGATTGGCTCCATCAGAGTTGAAAGAACTCTCTACGCAACTACAAGAGCTCTTGGATAAGGGTTTTATTCGTCCTAGCTCATCGCCCTGGGGAGCTCCAGTGCTATTCGTGAAGAAGAAAGACGGTACCTTCAGAATGTGCATCGACTACCGGGAACTCAACAAGGTGACGGTGAAGAACCGTTATCCTCTACCGCGCATCGACGACTTGTTCGACCAGCTGCAAGGGTCGAGCTACTATTCGAAGATCGATTTGAGATCGGGTTATCACCAGCTGAGAGTCCGGGAAGAGGACGTCTCCAAAACGGCGTTCAGAACTCGATACGGGCACTATGAGTTTTTGGTCATGCCTTTTGGGATGACAAACGCACCTGCGGTTTTCATGGACTTGATGAACCGAGTATGCAAGCCTTACCTGGACAAGTTCGTTATAGTCTTCATCGACGACATCCTGATCTATTCCAAGAGTCGGGAGGAACACGAGCAGCATCTGCGACTTATTCTGGAACTCCTTCGAACAGAACAGCTTTATGCAAAATTCTCGAAATGCGACTTCTGGCTTCGAGAAGTCCATTTCCTAGGCCACGTGGTGAACAAGGATGGGATTCATGTTGATCCATCCAAGATAGACTCGATTAAGAACTGGCCTGCACCTCGCACACCAAAGGAAATTCGCCAATTCTTGGGTTTGGCGGGATACTACCGGAGGTTCATAAAGGATTTTTCTAAGATTGCACAGCCTCTCACCTCACTAACACAGAAAGGCGTTGTTTATCGATGGGGAAACGCACAGGAATTAGCATTTCAGCATCTAAAGGATAGGCTTTGCAGCGCACCTATCCTTTCCTTGCCAGAAGGCACAGACGACTTTGTGGTTTACTGCGACGCATCGATTCAAGGTCTTGGTTGCGTGTTGATGCAACGAGACAAAGTTATAGCCTACGCCTCACGACAACTTAAGGTCCACGAAAAGAACTACACTACGCACGATTTGGAGCTGGGAGCTGTTGTTTTTGCACTTAAGTTAAGGCGGCATTACCTGTACGGTACCAAGTGCGCGATCTACACCGACCACAGGAGTCTCGAGCATATCTTCAAGCAGAAGGAACTGAATATGCGACAACGACGATGGGTCGAGCTGCTGAATGACTACGAGTGCTCAATCAGGTATCACCCGGGTAAGGCCAATGTTGTGGCTGACGCCCTCAGTCGGAAGGACACTGCGCCTAAGCGCGTGCGAGCTTTACAGCTCACGATCCACTCTAGTCTCCCTTCCCAGATACGAGCTGCTCAGATAGAAGCACTGAAACCAGAAAACGTCAGGGCTGAAGCCCTACGCGGATTAAGGCAACGATTAGAACAGAAGGAAGACGGTGCTTACTACGTAACGGGACGCGTTTGGGTCCCACTCTACGGCAACCTACGAGAGCTTGTGATGGATGAAGCACACAAGTCTCGCTACTCAGTACACCCTGGATCAGATAAGATGTATCATGATATCAAAACTACGTATTGGTGGCCTAGCATGAAGGCCCACATAGCGACCTACGTCAGCAAATGTTTGACTTGTGCGAGAGTCAAGTCGGAATACCAGAAACCATCAGGCCTACTCCAACAACCAGAGATACCTCAATGGAAATGGGAGCAAATTTCCATGGATTTTGTCACTGGCCTGCCTAGATCCCAGCGCGGGAACGATACTATTTGGGTGATCGTGGATCGACTCACAAAATCTGCACACTTCTTGGCTATCAAGGAGACGGATAAGTTCTCCACTCTTGCAGAAATATACCTTAAGGAAGTCGTTTCGAGGCACGGGGTGCCCACCTCCATTATCTCGGATCGAGATGCACGTTTTACTTCAGAGCTGTGGCAAGCAATGTACAAATCCTTCGGCTCACGATTAGACATGAGCACAGCGTACCACCCTCAGACGGACGGGCAGTCCGAGCGCACTATTCAAACCTTAGAAGACATGCTTCGTGCATGTGTAATCGACTTTGGCAACCGCTGGGAAAAGCATCTGCCACTTGTGGAATTCTCGTACAATAACAGCTACCACACCAGCATTAAAGCTGCTCCATTTGAGGCATTGTACGGACGTAAATGCCGGTCACCCCTTTGTTGGGCAGAGGTAGGAGATAGTCAGATCACTGGTCCAGAATATGTGGTAGACACGACTGAACAAATTGCTCAAATACGAAAACGCATGACGGCAGCTCGCGAACGTCAGAAAGTTTACGCCGACATGGGCAGGAAACCACTTGAGCTCCAGGTTGGGGAGCGGGTACTACTCAAAGTTTCACCCTGGAAGGGTGTGGTTCGTTTTGGTAAACGCGGCAAACTCAACCCACGATACGTTGGACCTTTCGAAGTCATCGAGAAAATAGGCAGGGTGGCCTACAGACTGAGCTTACCAGCAGAACTCGGTGCAGTTCACAACGTTTTTCACGTGTCGAATCTGAAGAAGTGTCCGTCAGATGAGACCCACGTAGTTCCTCTGAAGGAACTCACTATCGACGAACAGTTACGATTCGTCGAGGAACCAGTCGAAATCACGGACCGGGATGTTAAGGTCCTCAAGAGCACTAGAATACCTCTCGTTCGAGTTCGTTGGAACTCACGTCGCGGCCCAGAGTTCACCTGGGAGCGCGAAGATCAGATGAAACAAAAGTATCCCCAACTGTTCGCAAACAGTACGCCCACTACTGAGGCCGAAGCTACGGAATTTCGGGACGAAATTCCAGATCAACGGGGGGTGGATGTGACACCCCAGGAAAACCTGGAAAACCATACAACTTAACTAGCTTCCTCAGTGAGTGCCTACCAAATTTCGGGACGAAATTTCTTTCAACTTGGGGATGATGTGACAACTCGAAATTTAGAACCTTTCGTTGTATGCTTGAACGTTAAGTGACTAACTGATTTGATGATTTAATGAATGATAAATGTGAAACTTATATGATTACGTGTGTGCTTGTATGTATGATATGTGTGTATTAGTATGAACCGAGACATAAGAACCTGACTCGAGACCATGTGGTCTCGAGTGAACAATGCAACATATTGGCCGGTTGGGCCACACACACACACACCCTTAGCCTATTCGAAAGCCCACTAGGGTGCACTACTAGGAACGGATATATAACCGTGTGGTTAGCCACCCTTGTCATTTTAGGCACACAACACACATACTCCTCTACACACACACTCCCCATTCTCTCACTAAAACCCTAGACACCAAGCATCACACTCCTTCTCCTTCTTCTTGGATCAAACCGGTGGCACTAGGACTCTCGGATCGAGCTTAGGATCATCATTCGGAAGTTCACTCATCACTCTTCATACCCTCACACTTAGAGAACCCAATCGGTTAGTGCCTTACTATGTATTAAGGATTATGTGTGCTTGATGTTTGAATGCTTGTCTTCATGTATTAATAAGTAGAAAAATGTATGATTATGGCTTTATCATATTCTCGGATGTGTATGTTAATGATAATCGGTTAAACATGCCTTGATTTTAATATATATTGCATGATGAGTTAATGAGATCTTGTGATTAAATGTGGTTTAACCATTAGGTTGTTGATGTTTATGAAATAGGCTTGCATATGTATGATAGATGATGTTCATATAATCGGATTGTATACTCTTGTGTTAAGAACCGAATGCTCGCTATTAGGGTGATTCATTGTGTTAATATCATAGGGTGCATGTTAGTGTTGATGAGTTGTTGATCATGATCTTGTTTGGTTAAAGTTTATATGAATGTGGATGATGAATCACTTGAATACATGAAGAACAACTTGAATGTAATATGAACATGCTTGAGTATTTGAAAACTGGTATGTTTGATCCAAATTGGCAAATTGCTAGACAAGAAAACATGTTTAAGTGGATGGTACAAACTGTTACATGAAATCGGTTTTCCATTGGATAGTACACTGTATCGAATCAGCAGTTATCCAACCGAAACCTCCAGTTGCGACTCGAGACCACCACATGATGAGTCGAAATCCCCCGGTTGCGACATCGGTTGCGAGTCGCAAACACCTGGTTGCGACTCGAAACCACATGTGATCAGCACACAAACCTTATGACTCGAAATCTCAGTTACGAGTCCGGTTGCGACTCGAAACCAAAACAGCATGAACCGAGACCATGATTGCGAGTCCGGTTGCGAGTCGAGAACGCCTGGTTGCGACTCGAGACTATACGCATGTACACGCGGTTTGGACTTGCACCTCATTTCGGACTTAAGTGATTGGGCCGGACCTTTGGGCCTAATACATGGACCTTATACGTGCTATTGTATATGAATTTGGGCTGCCATGGATGAAACTTGCATGCAACGTGCTAGCATACGTGTAGAACATACGTGCAATACGTGGTTTGAACCTGACTTGTATGACACAACTGTGATAGGACGCGAGTGACCACAATATTGCTTGTTTGACTTTTCTGTGTATCTGCCGAGCAAACCAAGGTGAGTTCACACCCTTTACAAAGCATGGGATTCCCAGGGGCCGGGAATTGGGGTTAAGGAACATGGGTTCCTCGTCCTCCTTGGGTAGGACAGCAATGGTTCAGGAATGTAATTCCTCGTCCCTATGGACAGATAACTCGTACTAGACCAAAACTCTATCATGAAGTCCCTCATTTTTATATCGACTTAATCGCCGGGCCAATGGCGAGCGGGTCATTAGTTAGATAGCGCTATTTAGGTCTGACAAACCTCACACCGTGCCGCAGAGGACGGGCGTGAACTAATGGATCTGGGGCACGTCAATGATGATAGACATTGACAGTTTCAGGGCACATAAACATGACTACCGTCAGCAGTCGATATGGTAACGAGTCTAGTGTATACATGGGGTAGCCCCCACGGCCGAAATGCCAGATAACTAACACGGGGTAGCCCCCACGGCTGGATTGCCAGAGTAACCGGGAATAAACAAGTCACGTTTTTAACTATGGGGTAACCCCCACGGCAGGATGCCAGATAAAGGAAACTGTTTTCGAAACAACTTAAAACGAACACCCAACCGTGAACTCACTCAACTTGTTGTTGACTCGTTACTACATGCTTTGCAGGTCCTTAGGTTCTTAGCTGGAGCTTGCATGGAGGAGGATCGTTGTGGGACATGGACGACTGTGTGCCATGTTAAACTTTGAAACAATTAAACTTATGTTTTGATTTAAGACTTATGCTTCCGCTTGCAACTTATCTATGTTTTGTTTGAACACCAATTGTATTGGTTGGATTCTTATAACTACTTATATGCTTGTTCAATATGATTGGTGGCTGGATCCTGGTCGGTCACGCCTCCAAGCGGTAGTACTCCGCAGGTGGATTTTGGGGGTGTGACAGAGTCGCCATGTCGCTGGCACCATGTGTTCTGGAGGAACCCTAGCCGCGTCACCTCTACCCCTTGTTGTCTTCGGGTTCCTCCACCATCATCCCCACCGTTATTAAACGTCGCGTTACACCAGCTCGTATACACCTTTTCCGCTGCTAATCACTGCTAAATCCTTGACCAGCACCAAACCAAATACTAAACAACCCCCTGCAACCCAACGTGCAACCATTGCTGCTGATGTTTTGCGCCATTGTGTTGGTGCATTGAATGTCTGTTGATTACGTCATAATCAAGTATTGTGTCTAGATAGGTTGAATGAACATACAATAAGGTTTAATTTAGGGTTTTATATGTTTAAACTTGTAGATTTCGCTTGAAAGGGTTTATGTGTGTTTCAAGCTAAATCAACACAGGAGATTTAGCTTGAAATGGATTCAAGTGAAATCAGATTTAGCTTGAAATGGTTCAAGCGAAATCAACAGATCTATATATAGGTTTGTGTGTGTCATTTGTGAAGAGACTTGGTCATTGTATGTGAAACGAAGTGCTGCCGGATTTGTATTAGAATACATTGTAAAAGCACATAAATCAATCAGAAAAGAAAGATTAAAAGGAAACTTGCTGGTATGACTTTGTTTACGTTGATTCCGCCTTCGTACTCAAAGATGAACTGCCTTAACTGATGTTTCAAGGTCGTAGAACGGTCCAACAAGTGGTATCAGAGCTCAGGACGAGGAGTTCATACCATAGCAGCTCGATATTACCGGATTCTCTTCTTTCTACTCATTTTTTTTACTTTTCTGATCTGAACGAGTTCCAACGGTCGAAATGGTCTGATTTTCGAGTATATTGTGTAAAACTTAGTTTTAACAAAGCCTACAAAGATTCGGACTAAAATTCAGATTAAAACTAGTGAAAAATGGACTAAAACCAGATTTCGCTTGAAACTCAAAGGATTTCGCTTGACAAGTTCAAGCGAAATTGATTGGCTGTTGATTTCGCTTGTATAAGATCTGGTCTTAGATTTCGCTTGAACAGTTCAAGCAAAATTGATTGGTTGGATTTCGCTTGAACTGATTGTATTGAGAATAACAATTTCGCTTGAAAATCTTGGACATTACAAGCGAAATAGTTGATTTCGCTTGAAAAGAGTTTGGATCAGATTTCACTTGAGTGTAATAGTGTGATTTCTCTTGAACAGTTTAAAGTGCTGATTTCGCTTGAACTTGCTGATTTTTCAAAAACCTAAAAATTTTCTAAGTGTTTGTTGATTTTTGCAGGAACATTCACGATGGATGATATTTTCATGAACCCGTTTAGTGACATGTACGCATTTGTGGAAACTCGGGTGACGATTCATCTACGAGCAACAATAATGATAACCCGCCGAAAGAAAAGAAAAAGGAAGCTTGGGAATCGGAAAGTGCCTTCGGAACGTTCAATAAACCTCCAAAGCTAATGGCTATTGAGGAATACAGTCGGTGGTCAAGAAAGTTTGAGGACTGGTTGATGGCATTCGCATTTCCTAGCTGGAAAAGTCTGAAAAACGGTTATGCCAATGGAAACAAAAATGGTGAAACTTTAAGAACAGCCGAGGAGATCGCTTCGTTTGTAACTGAACAAAAGTGTGTGGCATTGTTATTTCAATCCGTCCGAGAAGAGATAATTTCATTGATCGATTATTCAAATGCAAAAGATCTTTGGACAAAGTTAGAGAAGAAATGTTTAGGAAGTACTGAAATGGTGAAAAACAAAAAGAAACTTCTTAGAAAAGAGTTTGATATGTTTGGTTGTCTTAAGAATGAGTCAGTGTGTAAAATGATAGAAAGGTTCGGTCATCTGAAGATGGAATTATCAAGACATGATATCAATTATTCTGATGAAGAACTTGTTGACAAACTGTTCGATTCATTACCAGACGAGATGGATTGGAGATATTATGCACTGATGTTGAAGAATACTATTGTTCCTGAAATGTTGAAACCAGATTTGGTGATTGAGAGACTTGAAAGTCATGAACTGGAATTGAAAAAGACGTACAAAGTCAATCACTCATCTTATCAACAAAATTTGGATTTGTATTATCCAAAGAGCATGATTCCAAAAGCAACTTCTCCCAAGACTGTGTTTTCTGCTGAAAATGTGTCGACAACTGGCAAAGAAAGTCAAAGCAGTCAAAGCAGTGGAAGTCACAATGGTTATCATAGTGGATCTTCATCTTCTGGAAATCATCCAGATGCAAAGAATCGTTTTCAATGTAACATCGCAATAGACTTGAAGAATGCTCAGAATTTTGATGAGGAGTCGGCCAAGCAGCAGATGATCTTCCTAGCATCGGTGTTGGAATCGTATGAAGGGCTAGTAGCTGGGAAGATAGGCAACACCAATCTGACGAAAGACGATTATGATCAGATTGATCCGGAAGAAATGAAACTGATCGATATTCGTTGGGCTATGGCAAGTGTTGTTCGTCGAGCACAGCGTTTCATGGAAATTACCGGAAGGAAAACAATTGGTGGTGCATCTACTAAGCTAGGTTTCGATAAATCCAAAGTGACATGCTTCAAGTGTAAGCAGAAATGTCACTTCAAACGAGAATGCAGAAATGCTTATGCTGATGAGTCGGAGAACCCTTTCAGAGATAATTACTACAAGAAGGCAATCTATCATCAGAATAAATCCGAGCCGCCTAGATTGAAGCAGGTTGAAGACAACAGAGAGAAATCTAGAGCTCTTGCAGTGATTTACGATGATGAGGGGTATGATTGGAGTCAAGAGGTTCTACCAGAAGAAGATGCAGTTGGTTACGCATTCATGGCGAAAAATGACGATCCTATTCCGTGGAAAGACGATCGAACTGAAGAGCAAAAATATCAATACAGAAAAATGATTGCTGAAAACAAAATCATTAGAATATCTCGTATCTTTCTGGAGGCGAGGAGAGCAAATAGATGGGATCCAGACAGAGAGTGTTATCATGATGAGTATGGAAATATTGCAATCGATGATAGTACGCTTGATATTGAAGCCATAATCCAGCAGTACAAAGATGATGATGAGTATTGGCAACACAAATGGTGGGGAACTCCAACCGAGAAAATGAAAGAAGAAGAGAAAGAGAGAAAGGAGAAAGAAGAGATCGAGAAAGCAAAGAAGATTGATACTAGAATTATTGACACAACGCAGGAGTTGACTGAAGAGAATCTTGGAAGAATGGCTGACAAAGTGCTAGCTGCTAAGGCACTTGAGGTAGACTCTAACTCCGTGTCTGAGTCAAAAAGCCAGGTCAGTTCAAAATGTCAACAAATGCATCAGGTAAGAAAATTGATGGAAATGCTGATTGCAAAAATTGCAACAAAGAGTGCAAATTTTGTAGCACAATCACGTATCTCAACGGTAAGAAAGTTGAAGATCTGACAGCAAAAGTCAGAAGTGTTGAGAATCAGATTCTTGATAGTGACAAAATGGTTAAAGCTTCAACTGAACAGATTAAACAAGAAAATGAAAAGTTGATTCTTGAAAACCGTCAGATTTCTGAAAAATTTGAAAAACTCAAAAGCATAATGAAAGATTGTGATGATCGAAATGGTAAAACTTTTAAAGAAAATGAACATCTAAAAGCAGTGCTTAGAGTTAAAGAAGAATCAATCAACCAACAACTGGATGAAATAGCTAAATTGAAACTTAAAGTTCAAGAGGTTGTAATCGAAAACGAGCGAATCCAGTTGAAGCTTAACAGTTACAGCTCCGGAAGCTTTTTTAATCTTTCTTTTCAGATTGATTTTCGCTTTTACAATGTATTCTTATACAAAACCGACAACACTTCGTCTCACACACAATGACCAATTGTTTCGATTGTTATTATAAAACCGTGGTGGAACAACAGGCTTTTTGTAATAAGCTTTATCTTTCTCAAAATTCATTTGCCTTTTTGTTTGACTCAAACTGTTCACTTCTGACAACTCAACTTCAACCAATTTGAAAACATTTGTCAGTTTTTTCACATTAACATTCTCAATTGGAAACTCAGAATCCGAATACAACTTATCAGATCCAGCCATCTTGTACATCACAAGACCCGGTTCATCACTTAAGTTGTTTTTGGACTTTGGTTTCTGAATGTATTTGTCCAAGAAACACCCATCATCTTCAGTTGAATCAGACATTAAAACACTTTCAGCTGTGCTCTTAACAATCTCTGTCTGAACACTATCATCAGATGATGTAAAAGTAACATCAATGTTTTCCGGAAGTTTAACTTCTTTTTCTTCCTCAATTTCAACCAACCCAGATTGCTTTTTCGTGTAGTTATCAAGAACAGGTGGTGGAACTTGATGAAACCCCACCACAGTTCCATCACAATACACATCTTCGCCCGCTTTGTCTTTCCCGATGGGTTTGGGAATAATGTGTTGCAAAACAAAGCTTGCGGAGCTGTAACTGTTAAGCTTCAACTGGATTCGCTCGTTTTCGATTACAGCCTCATGAATTTTAAGTTTCAATTTAGCTATTTCATCCAGTTGTTGGTTGATTGATTCTTCTTTAACTCTAAGCACTGCTTTTAGATGTTCATTTTCTTTAAAAGTTTTACCATTTCGATCATCACAATCTTTCATTGTGCTTTTGAGTTTTTCAAATTTTTCAGAAATCTGACGGTTTTAAAAAATCAACTTTTCATTTTCTTGTTTAATTTTGTCATGATCACACTCAAGCTAAATCAACACAGAAGATTTAGCTTGAAATGGATTCAAGTGAAATCAGATTTAGCTTGAAATGGATTCAAGTGAAATCAGATTTAGCTTGAAATGGTTCAAGCGAAATCAACAACAGGAGATTTAGCTTGAAATGGTTCAAGCAAAATCTTGAGTCTATATATAGGTTTGTGTGTGTCATTTGTGAAGTGACTTGGTCATTGTATGTGAAACGAAGTGCTGCCGGATTTGTATCAGAATACATTTTAAAAGCACATAAATCAATCAGAAAAGAAAGATTAAAAGGAAGCTAGCTGTTATGACTTTGTTTACGTTGATTCCGCCTTCGTACTCAAAGATGAACTGCCTTAACTGACGTTTCAAGGTCGTAGAACGGTCCGTTCTATGACCTTGAAACGTCAGTTAAGGCAGTTCATCTTTGAGTACGAAGGCGGAATCAACGTAAACAAAGTCATAACAGCTAGTTTCCTTTTAATCTTTCTTTTCTGATTGATTTATGTGCTTTTACAATGTATTCTGATACAAATCCGGCAGCACTTCGTTTCACATACAATGACCAAGTCACTTCACAAATGACACACACATCAACTATATATAGCCCTGTTGATTTCGCTTGAACCATTTCAAGCTAAATCTGATTTCCCTTGAATCCATTTCAAGCTAAATCTGATTTCACTTGAATCCATTTCAAGCTAAATCTGATTTCACTTGAATCCATTTCAAGCTAAATCTTCTGTGTTGATTTAGCTTGAAACACACATAAACTCTTTCAAGCGAAATCCACAAGTTTAAACATATAAAACCCTAATTTAAACCCTATTGTGTGTTCATTCAACCTATATAGACACAAGACTTGATTATAACGTAATCAACAGACATTCAATGCACCAACAGACTCCCCCTTGGATGTTGATGAAGTCTTTGGCTTCAAGTCTTTGTCTTTATCATTCTTCAAACATTGTAAAAACTCTCTTCAACCTTTATCTGCAAACTTTAAACTTCAATCTTCCCTTTGACCGTTGATCTAGACTCCCCCTTTCACAGACTCCCCCTCTCGATATGCTAGAATCTGAGATATCTGGTTCAAGCTTTGACAATTAGCTTCCGTTGGGAATAATGAAGTCCAATCCTGTTACTCAACCAACAAACATTACAAACAATCTTTTCAACATTAAATCACAAACTCAATCAATTTTAACAATCCACCCAAGTATTCAGGTCCAAGTTAATGACCCTGATCACTTGATTAATCTACCAAGTCCAAATTAATGACCTTGGTTGATCTTTTGACTAATCAATACTGATTTTAAAAACAACAATTTCAAACATTTTCTGAAAATAACAAGTATCAAGTTAATGAACTTGTTTTTGACTTTTTCAAACAATTCAAATTTCATCAAAGATAAGCTCTCCTCATTCTTCAGTTCAGAATCTCCTGCATCTGCTTCAAACTACTAAGAATCCAACAATCAACTCTCCACTTTGGTTTGTCAGAAAATAAAGCAGAAATAAAATCTTTTTGGATTTTATCAAAGTGTTCTAAACTAAGAAATGAAATACAGAAAACTTAAATTGCAGAAAGTAAACAAAATAAACTATTTACAAACAAATTTTTGCGAGCGTGTCAGGGAATCATATCAGCTTTTCAGACAAATTACAAGTACCGTTAAGCTTCATTTCATACTCAGACTTAAACAATTCACATCGATTGTCGATATACTGATCCATCTTAAATTCCCACACAAATTTCAATTTACTCAGGATACGATTTAGATGAATTATGAACTTACTCATTCATGTGTCCCACCTCTGTATATAAATTAGGTATGCGAGGGCCGAGGGATCTCAGGTCGATACTTCCGTATATGCAGAGAGATATCAGCTTCGACTTTACGGTATATCCCCTTTAGAGGATCTTTTTGCTTACAACAGCAGCGACTATCAATTTTATTGTTTCATCGGCATCCTGAGGGTTTAATGCTATATTTCAAGCATTGCAGAAAGTATTAGCCAAGGACTAGGTCAGAACTACCGTTCAGCAGAAGTCCCGGAATAATACCCCAGACATCATTGAGTATAAAGACCTAGTATATCAGATTATGAGACCTTTCAAACGAGATTTCAGGGGTTACCTATATATCCAAGTAGTGTTCCCCACAAAATTCACAAGTTTGAAATTTAGGTTTATATCCCGAATAAATCTACTAAATGTGCGAAAACCTATCGACACATCATCAGTGAGACTGTTTAACTCATTTATACTTTACAAATCTTTAGCATACAGTAATCGTCTAGCCGATGTACTATCATTTTCCCTATATACACAAGCTCTTTTTCAGATTTTATCATGTTTTTGTATTTTCTGAAAAATAAACTATATACAAATATCTACTCCCCCTAAATACCAAAACAAGTAAAAAATCGACAAACCATTGCAGATTGTTTCTCGTCTTCATCCGCAACAGTACTCTCATCAACGCCCACAATTCCATCCGACACCGAAAGTAGCTTCATACCATTCAGTTTTAACAAATATTTAAACCGATTTTTATCAAAAGCTTTGGTATGTAAATCAGCTTTCTGTTCGTCAGTGTGGATTTTCTCAATTCGTATCAACTTTTTCTCAAAACAATCACGAATAAAGTGATGACGAATTTCTATGTGTTTAGTTTTAGCGTGATGTACTGGATTCTTTGTTATATTTATAACGGCCTCATTATCAACAAAAAGAGGTGTGTTAAGAAACTGCAAACCGTAGTCACGCATCTGTTGCTGTATCCACAAGATCTAAGAGCAGCAACTGCTAGCAGAAACATACTCCGCTTCACATGTAGATAACGCCACAGACGTTTGTTTCTTACACTGCCAGGTAACCAATCTAGGACCAAAGAACTGGCATCCTTCAGTTGTTGATTTTGAATTAACTTTGCAGCATCCGAAATTCGAATCGGAATACCCTTCGAGCGTAAAGTCGCCTTTTCTAGGATACCACAACCCCAATGAAGGAGTTCCTTTCAGGTAACGCAATATCCTCTTCACAATGATCAAATGCGATGCTCTCGGGTTAGACTGAAATCTTGCTGCGAGGCACGTTGGGTACATTATATCAGGACGTGAAGCAGTTAGGTACATTAAAGAACCTATCATGGAACGATAAAACGTTTCATCAGCCCTGTCTTCGGTGAGATCTGGGTGAATCCCATGATTTGTTGCAAGTGGGGTAGCAGCTGGAGTAGAACTTGACATCCCAAATTTCTCTAGAATATCATGAACATACTTTGACTGATGAATGAAAATTCCCTCAGGAAGTTGTTCAACTTGTAAGCCCAGAAAGAATTTCATCTCCCCCATTGATGACATTTCAAACTTTTGCTTCATCACTGATTCAAAATCTTTGCATAGATTTTCATTTGTCGACCCAAATATTATATCGTCCACATAAATCTGAACTATCAGAAGATGACCATCGACCTCTTTAGTGAAGAGAGTGGCAACCACTTTTCCACGAATAAACTTGTTGACTAGTAGGTGTTGAGACAAAGTCTCGTACCAAGCTCTCGGGGCCTGGTGTAAACCATACAGCGGTTTGTCCAATAAGTAGACCTTGTTTTTGTGGATTGGATCGGTGAAGCCCGGTGGCTGACCGACATAAACCTCCTCTTTAACCTTCCCATAAAGAAACGCCGATTTAACATCCAACTGATAAACTTTGAAGTTCTTCCAAGACGCAAATGCTAGAAAAATTCTGATTGCCTCTAGTCGTGCTACAGGAGCATAGACTTCGGTAAAATCAATCCCCTCCTGTTGACTAAATCCCTGAACAACGAGTCGAGCTTTATTTCTTATAACAACTCCTCTATCGTCCCTCTTGCACTTGAACACCCACTTGGTGTTAATCTTTCTCTGACCATCCGGCAAATCAACTAACTTCCACACTCCTAATTTCTCGAATTGACTAAGTTCCTCCTGCATTGCATTGACCCAAGAGTCTTCAGTAAGCGCCTCTTTGTAAGTTCTTGTCTCAACCTGCGAGATAAAACAACTCAATGAGAATTCAGTTTGCAAAGGAGCAACTTTTGTATAAAAACATGTAAGCCCTTTATCAATCTGATTTCGAGTGCGAACGCTTGTCTGCAATTCTCCTATGATCAACTCCTCTGGATGATATGAAAAAGTTCGCGGCATCACTTCGCTTGGAACATCTACATTTCCCTCCAGATTAGTAACATTCTGTTCTGCATCTTGTTCACCAACTTGGTTTGTTTGACTTGAAATCTGAATTTTCTCCCCCTCAGAATCTGAATCACCATGATCAAATACTGGCATGTTTTCAGCTTCTAGATTATCATTCTGAGCCGACTGATTATCCTGAGCAACTTCATTCTGTTGGACATCATCATGTTCACCAGCAGTACTCGGACCTGCTTCATCATCATTTGAAGTTTCCTGTGGTCTCCTCGAATACTCAGCTGGGAACCTTAACTGCGACTCATATTCACGCAAAATATCCAACTCATCAAAGAAATCTTCATCATCCTCTGATTCTTCTCTCATGTCAAACGAATCCCACAGTTTGTCATAATGATAACGCCATGAATCACCAGGATTCTGTGGCGGCATAGTATAACCTTGACATTCCACATTTGCAGCTTCATTAATCCGCTTCTCACTTGGAACGAAGACACGTCGCATCGGATTTGCATAACCAACAAAAATTCCCTCAATGCTCTTCGGACCAAACTTTCCATGAGGCTCTATAACCGTACAGGGTGACCTAAACGGTTCTAGATACTTCAAATTCGGTTTGCGATTATTGATTAGCTCAAAACATGTTTTGTTGAACTTCTTAACAGTAAGAACCCTGTTGAGCGTATAACATGCGGCAGAAACAGCTTCAGCCCAAAAATTTATCGGTAACTTTGAATCTGCGAGCATAGTTCTAGCCGTCTCGATTAGTGTTCGGTTTTTGCGTTCTGTGACTCCATTCTGCTGCGGAGAGTACGGAGCACTAAACTCATGCAAAATACCTCTTTCATCACAAAATTCTTCCATCTTGCTGTTCTTGAATTCAGTACCATTATCACTTCGAATTCTCTTGATACGCCTTTGGTACAGATTCTCAATCTTCCTGAACAGCCCCATCAAACTGTCAAATGTTTCATCTTTCGTCTTCAAGAAAGAAACCCACGAAAATCTGGAATAATCATCAGTAACGACCAAACAATAATAATCTCCTGTAATACTTTTGACATTCACCGGACCAAACAAATCCATGTGAAGTCTTTCCAGAGGTCTCGAAACTGAATTGACTTGCTTTGTAGGGTGTGACTTTTTCTTCTGCTTGCCTTTGATGCAGCTAATGCACTCCCCTTCCAGATGAAAACCTTTGATATTAACATCCAAAACCAAATCATTGTGCACCAAGTGATTCATCTTCCTTAGGTGAATATGCCCCATCTTGCGGTGCCACAATCTTGATTCTTTCTCAGTTGCTCTAGACACAAAACAATGTGCTTGACCAATAGTTGTAGTTGCTACACTCATATCTAACACATATAAATCATTCACTCTAGGTGCTCGCATGATAATCCATTCTTCAGGAACAACAAATCCTGGTTCCAATATCAAACATTCTTTATCTGTGAAGTGAGTAGTATACATATTGTCACAAATCTGCGAGATACTAAGTAGATTGTTCTCCAGCTCAGTGATGTAGTTAACTCTCTCAAACGTCACAATCCCATTGGATAACGTTCCTTCACCAACAATTCGACCACCTTCATGACCTGCAAATCCCACGTAACCACCATTAATGTTTCTCACATCATACAGCAATGCAGTCTTCCCTGTCATATGTCGAGATGCTCCACTATCCATGATCCATCTGGATACAAGTTGTGGAAGATCCTACACAAAAACAAACTTCAAATTAACCAACTACAATAAAGATGCCGATTCATGCTTCGCGATCCAGGAAGCTCCGGCAATTCAAACTGCTTATTCGAACATGGTGTCCACCCATGCCTCATCAGCCTTAGGTGTAACCTTGACTCTCGCAATTTGAATTTTGAAATTTTCAGCCTTCAAAGGTGGAAAATTTGCATCATAATCAACCGAAATTGATTCTTCAGCCTTTTTCACTTCAGAAGTTGAAATTTTCATTTCAGTTTTTGGTTTCCAAACTTGTTGAGATAATGCAACCTGTTTATAAAACTTGTCGTTTTTAGGTACCATTTTTTTACAGGTTCATTTTTCACTTTGATGTTGTTATTTTTCACACTCTTTTTCTCAACAATAATTGGTGCTTTAGCCTTCACTTCAACTTTCTTCTGTTGAATCTTCACAGTTTCAGTCTTAGGCTTCACATTGGTACACTTTCGTGCAATCTGACCAACTTGATTACATCTGAAACATGTTCGAGTATCAATAACTCGACTTGTGCCTTCAGACTGATACTGTGAAGTTCTTTTCTCAAAGAACTCTTCATTCGATTTTGAAAAAATCTCTTTCTCTTCATCAGCAAGTGAACTCGAACTGTTCACAAACACCTTCTTTTCAGCAAACCTTTTGTTTTGAAAACTTTTTTTCTGATAACTCTTACCATTCCTATAACCACCCGACCAATTGTTTTGATTGTTATTATAAAACCGTGGTGGAACAACAGGCTTTTTGTAATAAGCTTTATCTTTCTCAAAATTCATTTGCCTTTTTGTTTGACTCAAACTGTTCACTTCTGACAACTCAACTTCAACCAATTTGAAAACATTTGTCAGTTTTTTCACATTAACATTCTCAATTGGAAACTCAGAATCCGAATACAACTTATCAGATCCAGCCAGCTTGTACATCACAAGACCCGGTTCATCACTTAAGTTGTTTTTGGACTTTGGTTTCTGAATGTATTTCTCCAAGAAACACCCATCATCTTCAGTTGAATCAGACATTAAAACACTTTCAGCTGTGCTCTTAACAATCTCTGTCTGAACACTATCATCAGATGATGTAAAAGTAACATCAATGTTTTCCGGAAGTTTAACTTCTTTTTCTTCCTCAATTTCAACCAACCCAGATTGCTTTTTCATGTAGTTATCAAGAACAGGTGGTGGAACTTGATGAAACCCCACCCCAGTTCCATCACAATACACATCTTCGCCCGCTTTGTCTTTCCCGATGGGTTTGGGAATAATGTGTTGCAAAACAAAGCTTGCGGAGCTGTAACTGTTAAGCTTCAACTGGATTCGCTCGTTTTCGATTTCAGCCTCTTGAACTTTAAGTTTCAATTTAGCTATTTCATCCAGTTGTTGGTTGATTGATTCTTCTTTAACTCTAAGCACTGCTGCACTGCTTTTAGATGTTCATTTTCTTTAAAAGTTTTACCATTTCGATCATCACAATCATTCATTGTGCTTTTGAATTTTTCAAATTTTTCATAAATCTGACGGTTTTCAAGAATCAACTTTTCATTTTCTTGTTTAATTTTGTCATGATCAATTTTATCATTTTCAATTTGACTAGTTAATTCTCTTATCCGTTCAGTTGAAGCTTTAATCATTTTGTCACGATCAAGAATCTGATTCTCAACACTTCTGACTTTTGCTGTCAGATCTTCAACTTTCTTACCGTTGAGATACGTGACTGTGCTACAAAATTTTTGCAATCAGCATTTCCATCAATTTTCTTACCTGACGCATTTGTTGACACGTTTGAACTGACCTGGCTTTTTGACTCAGACATGGAGTTAGAGTCTACCTCAAGTTCCTTAGCAGCTAGCACTTTGTCAGCCCTTCTTCCAAGATTCTTTTCAGTCAACTCCTGCGTTGTGTCCATAATTCCAGTATCAATCTTCTTTGCTTTCTCGATCTCTTCTTTCTCCTTTCTCCTTTCTCTCTTTCTCTTCTTCTTTCATTTTCTCGGTTGGAGTTCCCCACCATTTGTGTTGCCAATACTCATCATCATCTTTGTTCTGCTGGATTATGGCTTCAATATCAAGCGTACTATCATCGATTGCAATATTTCCATACTCATCAAGATAACACTCTCTGTCTGGATCCCATCTATTTGCTCTCCTCGCCTCCAGAAAGATACGAGATATTCTAATGATTTTGTTTTCAGCAATCATTTTTCTGTATTGATATCTTTGCTATTCAGTTCGATCGTCTTTCCACGGAATAGGATCGTCATTTTTCGCCATGAATGCGTAACCAACCGCATCTTCTTCTGGTAGAACCTCTTGACTCCAATCATACCCCTCATCATCGTAAATCACTGCAAGAGCTCTAGATTTCTCTCTGTTGTCTTCAACCTGCTTCAATCTAGGCGGCTCAGATTTATTTTGATGATAGATTGCCTTCTTGTAGTAATCATCTCTGAAAGGGTTCTCTGACTCATCAGCATAAGCATTTCTGCATTCTCGTTTGAAGTGACCTTTCTGCTTACACTTGAAGCATGTCACTTTGGATTTATCGAACCCCAGCTTAGTAGATGCACCACCAATTGTTTTCCTTTCGGTAATTTCCATGAAACGCTGTGCTCGACGAACAGCACTTGCCATAGCCCAACGAATATCGATCAGTTCCATTTCTTCCGGATCAATCTGATCATAATCTTCTTTCGTCAGATTGGTGTTGCCTATCTTCCCAGCTACTAGCCCTTCATACGATTCCAACACCGATGCTAGGAAGATCATCTGCTGCTTGGCCGACTCCTCATCAAAATTCTGAGCATTCTTCAAGTCTATTGCGATGTTACATTGAAAACGATTCTTTGCATCTGGATGATTTCCAGAAGATGATGATCCACTGTGATAACCACTGTGACTTCCACTGCTTTGACTGCTTTGACTTTCTTTGCCAGTTGTCGACACATTTTCAGCAGAAAACGCAGTCTTGGGAGAAGTTGCTTTTGGCATCATGCTCTTTGGATAATACAAATCCAAATTTTGTTGATAAGATGAGTGATTGACTTTGTACGTCTTTTTCAATTCCAGTTCATGACGTTCAAGTCTCTCAATCACCAAATCTGGTTTCAACATTTCAGGAACAATAGTATTCTTCAACATCAGTGCATAATATCTCCAATCCATCTCGTCTGGTAATGAATCGAACAGTTTGTCAACAAGTTCTTCATCAGAATAATTGATATCATGTCTTGATAATTCCAGCTTCAGATGACCGAACCTTTCTATCATTTTACACACTGACTCATTCTTAAGACAACCAAACATATCAAACTCTTTTCTAAGAAGTTTCTTTTTGTTTTTCACCATTTCAGTACTTCCTAAACATTTCTTCTCTAACTTTGTCCAAAGATCTTTTGCATTTGAATAATCGATCAATGAAATTATGTCTTCTTGGACGGATTGAAATAACAATGCCACACACTTTTGTTCAGCTACAAACGAATCGATCTCCTCGGCTGTTCTTAAAGTTTCACCATTTTTGTTTCCATTGGCATAACCGTTTTTCAGACTTTTCCAGCTAGGAAATGCGAATGCCATCAACCAGTCCTCAAACTTTCTTGACCACCGACTGTATTCCTCAATAGCCATTAGCTTTGGAGGTTTATTGAACGTTCCGAAGGCACTTTCGGATTCCCAAGCTTCCTTTTTCAACTTTGTTATCGGGGTGGTAATAGTTATCAGAAGAAGAGTTTTCAAAACAAAAGGTTTGCAGAAAAGAAGGTGTTTGTCAACGGTTCAAGTTCACTTTCTGATGAGGAAAATGAAATTTTTTCAAAATCAAATAAAGAGTTCTTTGAGAAGAGAGCCTCACAACCTCAGTCTGAAGGCACAAGTCGAGTTGTTGATACTCGTACATGTTTTAGATGTAATAAAGTTGGTCACATTGCAAGAAATTGCACCAACTCTAAACCTAAGACTGAAGTTGTTGACAGACAAAAGAAGAAAGTTGATGAGAAGGGTAAAGCACCAATTATTGTTGAGAAAAAGAGTGTGAAAAATAACAACATCAAAGTGAAAAATGAACCTGTAAAAAAAATGGTACCTAAAAACGACAAGTTTTATAAACAGGTTGCATTATCTCAACAAGTTTGGAAACCAAAAACTGAAATGAAAATTTCAACTTCTGAAGTGAAAAAGGCTGAAGAATCAATTTCGGTTGATTATGATGCAAATTTTCCACCTTTGAAGGCTGAAAATTTCAAAATTCAAATTGCGATAGTCAAGGTTACACCTAAGGCTGATGAGGCCTGGGTGGACACCATGTTCGAATAAGCAGTTTGAATTGCCGGAGCTTCCTTGATCGCGATGCATGAATCGGCATCTTTATTGTAGTTAGTTAATTTGAAGTTTGTTTTGTGCATGATCTTCCACGACTTGTATCCAGATGGATCATGGATAGTGGAGCATCTCGACATATGACAGGGAAGACTGCATTGCTGTATGATGTGAGAAACATTAATGGTGGTTACGTGGGATTTGCTGGTCATGAGGTGGTCGAATTGTTGGTGAAGGAACGTTATCCAATGGGATTGTGACGTTTGAGAGAGTTAACTACATCACTGAGCTGGAGAACAATCTACTTAGTATTTCACAGATTTGTGACAATATGTATACTACTCACTTCACTGATAAAGAATGTTTGATATTGAAACCAGGATTTGTTATCCCTGAAGAATGGATTATCATGAGGGCACCTAGACTGAATGATTTATATGTGTTAGATATGAGTGTAGCAACTACAACTACTGGTCAAGCACATTGTGTTGTGTCTAGAGAAACTAAGAAAGAATCAAGATTGTGGCACCGCAAGATGGGGCATATTCACCTAAGGAAGATGAATCACTTGGTGCACAATGATTTGGTTTTGGGTGTTAATATCAAAGGTTTTCATCTGGAAGGGGAGTGCATTAGCTGCATCAAAGGCAAACAGAAGAAAAAGTCACACCCTACAAAGCAAGTTAATTCAGTTTCGAGACCTCTGGAAAGACTTCACATGGATTTGTTTGGTCCAGTGAATGTCAAAAGTATTACAGGAGATTACTACTGTTTGGTCGTTACTGATGATTATTCCAGATTTTCGTGGGTTTCTTTCTTGAAGACGAAAGATGAAACATTTGACAGTTTGATGGGGCTGTTCAGGAAGATTGAGAATCTGTACCAAAGGCGTATCAAGAGAATTCGAAGTGATAATGGTACTGAATTCAAGAACAGTAAGATGGAAGAATTTTGTGATGAAAGAGGTATTTTGCATGAGTTTAGTGCTCCGTACTCTCCGCAGCAGAATGGAGTCGCAGAACGCAAAAACCGGACACTAATCGAGACGGCTAGAACTATGCTCTCAGATTGAAAGTTACCGATAAATTTTTGGGATGAAGCTGTTTCTGCCGCATGTTATACGCTCAACAGGGTTCTTACTGTTAAGAAGTTCAACAAAACATGTTTTGAGCTAATCAATAATCGCAACCCGAATTTGAAGCATCTAGAACCGTTTGGGTCACGCTGTACGGTTATAGAGCCTCATGGAAAGTTTGGTCCGAAGAGCATTGAGGGAATTTTTGTTGGTTATGCAAATCCGATGCGACGTGTCTTCATTCCAACTGAGAAGCGGATTATTGAAGCTGCAAATGTTGAATGTCAAGGTTATACTATGCTGCCACAGAATCCTGGTGATTCATGGCGTTAACATTATGACAAACTGTGGGATTCGTTTGACATGAGAGAAGAATCAGAGGATGATGAAGATTTCTTTGATGAGTTGGATATTTTGCGTGAATATGAGTCGCAGCTAAGGTTCCCAGCTGAGTATTCGAGGAGACCACAGGAAACTTCAAATGGCGATGAAGCAGGTCCAAGTAATGCTGGTGAACATGATGATGTCCAACAGAATGAAGTTGCTCAGGATAATCAGTCGGCTCAGAATGATAATCTAGAAGCTGAAAACATGCCAGTATTTGATCATGGTGATTCAGATTCTGAGGGGGAGCAAATTCAGATTTCAAGTCAAACAAACCAAGTTGGTGAACAAGATGCAGAGCAGAATGTTACTAATCTGGAGGGAAATGTAGATGTTTCAAGTGAAGTGATGCCGCGAACTTTTTTATATCATCCAGAGGAGTTGATCATAGGAGAATTGCAGACAGGCGTTCGCACTCGAAATCAGATTGATAAAGGGGTTACATGTTTTTATACAAAAGTTGCTCCTTTGCAAACTGAATTCTCATTGAGTTGTTTTATCTCGCAGGTTGAGCCAAGAACTTACAAAGAGGCGCTTACTGAAGACTCTTGGGTCAATGCAATGCAGGAGGAACTTAGTCAATTTGAGAAATTGGGAGTGTGGAAGTTAGTTGATTTGCCGGATGGTCAGAGAAAGATTAACACCAAGTGTAAGAGGGACGATAGAGGAGTTGTTGTAAGGAACAAAGCTCGACTCGTTGTTAGGGATTTAGTCAACAGGAGGGAATTGATTTTACTGACGTCTAGGCTCCTGTAGCACGACTAGAGGCAATCAGAATTTTCCTAGCATTTGCGTCTTGGAAGAACTTCAAAGTTTATCAGTTGGATGTTAAATCAGCGTTTCTTTATGGGAAGGTTAAAGAGGAGGTTTATGTCGGTCAGCCACCGGGCTTCACCGATCCAATCCACAAAAACAAGGTCTACTTATTGGACAAAGCGCTGTATGGTTTACACCAGGCCCCGAGAGCCTGGTACGAGACTTTGTCTCAACACCTACTAGCCAACAAGTTCATTCGTGGAAAAGTGGATGCCACTCTCTTCACTAAAGAGGTCGATGGTCATCTTCTGATAGTTCAGATTTATGTGGACGATATAATCTTTGGGTCGACAAATGAAAATCTATGCAAAGATTTTGAATCAGTGATGAAGCAAAAGTTTGAAATGTCATCAATGGGGGAGATGAAATTCTTTCTGGGTTTACAAGTTGAACAACTTCCTGAGGGAATTTTCATTCATCAGTCAAAGTATGTTCATGATATTCTAGAGAAATTTGGGATGTCAAGTTCTACTCCAGCTGCTACCCCACTTGCAACAAATCATGGGATTCACCCAGATCTCACCGGAGAAAGGGCTGATGAAACGTTTTATCGTTCCATGATAGGTTCTTTAATGTACCTAACTGCTTCACGTCCTGATATCATGTACCCAACGTGCCTCGCAGCAAGATTTCAGTCTAACCCAAGAGCATCGCATATGATCATTGTGAAGAGGATATTGCGCTACCTGAAAGGAACTCCTTCATTGGGGTTGTGGTATCCTAGGAAAGGCAACTTTACGCTCGAAGGGTATTCCGATTCGGATTTCAGATGCTGCAAAGTTAATTCAAAATCAACAACTGCAGGATGCCAGTTCTTTGGTCCTAGATTGGTTACTTGGCAGTGTAAGAAACAAACGTCTGTGGCGTTATCTACATGTGAAGCGGAGTATGTTTCTGCTAGCAGTTGCTGCTCTCAGATCTTGTGGATACAACAACAGATGTGCGACTACGGTTTGCAGTTTCTTAACACACCTCTTTTTGTTGATAATGAGGCCGCTATAAATATAACAAAGAATCCAGTACATCACGCTAAAACTAAACACATAGAAATTCGTCATCACTTTATTCGTGATTGTTTTGAGAAAAAGTTGATACGAATTGAGAAAATCCACACTGACGAACAGAAAGCTGATTTACATACCAAAGCTTTTGATAAAAATCGGTTTAAATATTTGTTAAAACTGAATGGTATGAAGCTTCTTTCGGTGTCGGATGGAATTGTTGGCGTTGATAAAAGTACTGTTGCGGATGAAGACGAGAAACAATTTGCAATGGTTTATCGATTTTTTACTTGTTTTGGTATTTAGGGGGAGTAGATATTTGTATATAGTTTATATTTCCAGAAAATACAAAAACAGTAAAAAATGAAAAAATACAAAAACATGATAAAATCTGAAAAAGAGCTTGTGTATATAGGGAAAATGATAGAACATCAGCTAGACGATTACAGTATGCTAAAGATTTGTAAAGTATAAATGAGTTAAACAGTCTCACTGATGATGTGTCGATAGGTTTTCGCACATTTAGTAGGTTTATTCGGGATATAAACCTAAATTTCAAACTTGTGAATTTTGTGGGGAACACTACTTGGATATATAGGTAACCCCTGAAATCTCGTTTGAAAGATCTCATAATCTGATATACTAGGTCTTTATACTCAATGATGTCTGGGGTATTATTCCAGGACTTCTGCTGAACGGTAGTTCTGACCTAGTCCTTGGCTAATACTTTTTGCAATGCTTGAAACATAGCATTAAACCCTCAGCATGCCGATGAAACAATAAAATTGATAGTCGCTGCTGTTGTAAGCAAAAAGATCCTCTAAAGGGGACATACCGTAAAGTCGAAGCTGATATCTCTCTGCGTATACGGAAGTATCGACCTGAGATCCCTCGGCCCTCGCATACCTAATTTATATACAGATATCATTGTAGTATACTCACCTGTAAGACTGATTATTGGGATTCTGGATACGGGAGTATATTCAAGAGGTGGGACACATGAATGAGCTAAGTTCATAAGACATCTAATTCGTATCCTGAGTAAATTGAAATTTGTGTGAGAATTTAAGATGGATCAGTATATCAACAATCGAGGTGAATTGTTTAAGTCTGAGTACGAAATGAAGCTTAACGGTACTTGTGATTTGTCTGAAAGCTGATATGATTCCCTGACACGCTCGCCAAAAATATGTTTGTAAATAGTTTACTTTGTTTATTTTCTGCAATTTAAGTTTTATGTATTTCATTTCTTAGTTTAGAACACTTTGATAAAATCCAAAAAGATTTTATTTCTGCTTTATTTTCTGACAAACCAAAGTGGAGAGTTGATTGTTGGATTCTTAAATGTTTGAAGCAGATGCAGGAGATTCTGGACTGAAGAATGAGGAGAGCTTATCTTTGATGAAGTGTGATTTGTTTGAAAAGTCAAAAACAAGTTCATTAACTTGATAGTTGTTATTTTCAGAAAATGTTTGAAATCGTTGTTTTAAAATCAGTATTGATTCGTCAAAAGATCAACCAAGGTCATTAATTTGGACTTGGTAGATTAATCAAGTGATCAGGGTCATTAACTTGGACCTGACTATTTGAGTGGATTACTATAACTGATTAAGTTTGTGATTTACTGTTTGAAAAGATAGAATTGTAATGTTTATTGGTTGAGTAACAGGATTGGACTTCATTATTCCCAACGGAAGCTAATTGTCAAAGCTTGAACCAGATATCTCAGATTCTAGCATATCGAGAGGGGGAGTCTGTGAAAGGGGGAGTCTGGATCAATGGTCAAAGGGAAGATTGAAGTTTAAAGTTTAAAGTTTGAAGATAAAGATTGAAGAGAGTTTTTACAATGTTTGAAGAATGATAAAGACAAAGACTTGAAGCCAAAGACATCATCAACATCCTAGGGGGAGTCTGTTGGTGCATTGAATGTCTGTTGATTACGTCATAATCAAGTCTTGTGTCTAGATAGGTTGAATGAACACACAATAGGGTTTAATTTAGGGTTTTATATGTTTAAACTTGTAGATTTCGCTTGAAAGGGTTTATGTGTGTTTCAAGCTAAATCAACACAAGAGATTTAGCTTGAAATGGATTCAAGGGAAATCAGATTTAGCTTGAAATGGTTCAAGCGAAATCAACAGATCTATATATAGGTTTGTGTGTGTCATTTGTGAAGAGACTTGGTCATTGTATGTGAAACGAAGTGCTGCCGGATTTGTATCAGAATACATTGTAAAAGCACATAAATCAATCAGAAAAGAAAGATTAAAAGGAAACTAGCTGTTATGACTTTGTTTACGTTGATTCCGCCTTCGTACTCAAAGATGAACTGCCTTAACTGACGTTTCAAGGTCGTAGAACGGTCCAACACATTGTGCCACTGCAGATGGTAGTGGTGGCCGGCCGGCTTCATAGAGAAAGGAGAGAGGATAGAGAGTGTGTAGGCGAATGTCAAGGATGTTGGGGCTAGGATTTGGTGAAGAATGAAGAGGTTGGGAAGAATAAGATGCTTATATACTATTAGGGTTAGTTAGGTGGGTTCATTCCGTGAATACGAATTCATTTAATCACAACCCGTCGCGGTCGTTTACTAAAATTTCTTGATACATAAAACAATGTTTATATAGTTTATTTTTGAGTTGGTGCTAATTAAACGTGTCAAACTGTGATGTAATTTTTATACATTAAATAAAATGTATATATTATATATTGATTAGTGGTGTTGCGTCTCTGCTTGACGTTAATAATAAAATAGTTTGTGATATGTATTTGTCCGAGTTACTAGTGTTGAAAAGTTTGGGTTGTCAAGCGTAATTATACACAGTTCTATCAAAATTCACAAAATAACCATACAAGTCACATAACATATAAATTCACATAATTTGTATTTGTTTACTTGTTCAGGAATACTGTTCCGATTTTTCATCGACGTTCGGGTACAAATGCATGTGTGATTCCGTAATTCCCTGAATTACCGTTACATGAGTTTTCGGAAATACCTGACCACTTAATTAACCCTAATTGAAGTGTAATGCATGAATGAGTGTTTGAGATAACGGAGTTTGTGTTAACGGTGTTACCTTGAAGATGTCAGGTGTGACACCTGTGCCTCTTCAACCATCAAACAAATACCAAACCAATGAAATATTGTATTTCATACTTTGTATTTGTATAAATATGTGTATCTTTTGCACATATCAATTCTTGTTCGATTTCAAGCTTTAAATCGCTTTCTGTAAGGTTATACGCGCACTGATGCGTAAATATAACAAGTTTAATGCAACGAACACTCCGGAATAGTGAAATAGGCTTAACATACCTTAAATAACCTTTACATAACTTAGAAATAAGTTTTGGAGGGTTTGGTGTGGCGAAATCAAGTTTATTCGCATACAGGGACTAATTTCGACAAACTGTGAAAGTATGCCGATTTGTACTGTAATGAACATTCCAGAACATGACCATAAGTTAAACATACCCTAAATATCCTTCACATAGCTTAGAAATAGGCTTTGAGGGGTTCGGTGTGTGCTAAAATAAACTTTTTGGTCATTCAGGGACTAAAACCGTCAAAAAGTGCATAAGTTTGCATTTTCGCGCATATCTTACGTTCTGAATACATCCGGACATCCAAAACTTTCTGTAATCATTAGAATATTTTGTTTTAATGATTGGCATGATAAAATTCCATTCGTCGCGTAATTTGGATCGTTTTTCGCATTTGTTCGTGTTTCGTTGTAATTAACCTAACAACGCAACCGTACGACCAAACGAACCGACATCCGAGATGTTTTTGAGCATGTTTCATGTTCCCTATACTTTAACTTCATTTTAGAGCCTTGAAATGGGATTAACGGGGCGGGCTTAAACGTGTCAAAAATGCATAAAAAACCATGTTTTGCACATTCAGGGACCAAAATTGACAATCTGCCATAGTTATCTTAGGAAGGGACCATAATGAAAAATCTAAATTCCAGCTTGTTCCAGCTGTTCCCCTCTTTTGCACATGGTTTTAATGAAACTAGGGGCTCCCATGGTTTCACAAAACCATGGGCACATGTGTACGGATGAGATCGAAGCTCGTTTTACTATGAACGATCTTAACGGTTGTGCCAAAACTATAAATACCCCATCCATCTCATTGTTGCAGCTCACATTTGATCTGATATCTCTCTAAGTTGAGGTGCCTTCACTTCATACCTAAGAATAATCGGGTCAAACTTCCGTTCTTGGACCTTTTGTAAGTCCTCTTTCGTTCTTTTTCGCGTGAAAGTCAAACTGTGTTTGACTTTCTGCTTTAACCAGTTTATGGTCAACATGAAGTTCATTTGAATTTCATAACGTGAGCGTAATCATGATGGTTTTAGTCTCTTGTGACTATACCTACTGATTACCACGTTATCTAGGCATAGTGGCGAGTCGTAGTTTCGACCAAAATGCATATTCTTGCGTATTTTGTAACCAAACTACTTTTAGGTATCAAAACCGTTTGTTTTGATACCAAACCAATTTTTAAACCTCGTAAGCATGTTTTAACATGTTTAGCTCGTCACTTTAGGTTTAGTGCTTATGTAGGGTCGTAAGGTAAGCGGTCTAAACAACCGCTTATACTTTCGAACACGACCCGTTTGGTCAATCTTTAGGATCCGACCAAACACATTAGGTGACCATAGTTGGATAGGAAATAACCTTCCGAGGTTATAACTTATGGTCACGTCGTTTAAGTAGTTGTATGATAGGTAGTTTATATGCCTTAGTTAAATGACCAAAATGCCCTTTTTACGCCAAAATTCATTTTAAGCATATGTAACATAATTTTTGACATCTAAACTGATTTGGCAACAATATTAGACATGTTAAGGCATATTTTACTTATCATAGGACTAGTTAGGCGGTCCGAACGTCTTTTACGCGAACGACGCGTTAAAGTGGCGTAAGCTACCTTAACGAGTCGTAATGGGTCGTAAGCACTTAGGTTAGGTTTCATTTTAGAATGTAGGCTTTGTTAAACCATATTACATGAGTCCCTACACTCATATGGTTTACTAAACCTCATTTTATCCAATCCTCCGATTTAGGTCCGTTTATTTACATAGTTACCTATATTAGGTGTCGTTTGATTCCGTGATCCCTCTAGCTTTGCTTGGTTGTTATTCAAGACTTCTAAGCATCCTCAAGTGAGTACATAGACCCCTCTTTTACTGTTTTCCAAACGTTTTGGGGTGAAACACATGTGCCTACTTGTTATTTTCATGCTTTCCATGTTTTTATATCATATACTTGCTATGTTCATTAGTACACTATTAGTACATGATTTCATTATGTCTTGCTATTTATGTTCACTTAACAGGCTAGTACAATTGTTTTACCTTTTGAACCATTTGAAATCATTGGATGTATGTGAACCATTTGTAACCATTTGATGTATGTGAACCATTTGAAATCGTTGGATTTATGTGAACCGTTTGTTACCATTTGATTTATGTGAACCATTTGTAACTGTTTGAGTGTAGGTCCCCTATTCGTATGGATCTTTTACAGAATTGTCTTTCCAATCAAGAGTGCGGAATCCTCTTGATCAGAATATCACAGAAACAAGTAGAAAACAGAAACAGCAAATCACTTTCAAACCGGGTTTTCTATTGATTATCCAACTTGCAGTTTACAATCAATTAAAACCCTAACCAACACAATTTCGTCCAAGCCTATTGCCTTTCATGAAATTACTCTCTCTCTAAAACTGTTTTGGCTGATTAGCTGATTAACCTAAACCCTAAAGCCTAACCTTGTTTATATAACACAAGGTTTGCTACTTGGGCCAAGGCTTCCAACATGGACTGCGAATTGGACAGGCCCAATTCGCCTCCATCACCCAATATGGGTTTTGGTTAGCCCAAACATATACAACTCACTAATACAAAGCTAAACCCGCTAACTGTTTATCGTTTATCTAATTACAAGATATCCAAAGACCAAATCTAAGCTGTTGTCACAAACATGCACCAACAAACTCCCCCTTGACAATAGCTTCATAAAATAACTTTGTATTCAGTCATCTTGCAATCTTCATGTAGTCTTGCACTGTCTTTGGTCTTTGGATAGCTTCAGCTTCAACAGCTTCTGTCAGCAACAGACTCCCCCTAAGCTGATGCATCCAATCACCAAATCTTCAAAAACTTTAGCATTTGAGTAAACTCAAGTTCAGCATTTGTATAGCAATCTTCAATCTCTTCATCTTTGTCTGCAATATAGAAAGGAGGTTCTACCATGCATCCAATCAAACTCTCATCTCTTCACAGCAACTTTCTCAGCAACACAGCAACTTCTCAGCAACACACTGCTTCAATCTGTTTACTATAAAACAAACATCTCGAGAAACCATAAGAATTTTTCAACACAGTTAAATAAATTATTATTTTTTCAAGAGATAGTTAAACTGTATCACAGATTAAGCCTTTTCCAATTTATCACCAACACGCAAAACTTTTCAATCACACACTCTATAACCCGCATGATTTAAAAATTTGAACTCACTTTCCAACACCGTCTCCCCTATCAGTAACAATTCCTCCAAAAATAACAGTTTTTCGTACGTTAAGAATTTTAAACAGAAAAAGACACTATTTTTGGATTTTTATATTTTCTGAAAGCAAGTAAATAACAAAAGCAATAAACACTCTATGTATCTGGATGCAGCAGAAGCTGTCGTTGCCTAGCACCTCCAGGTCAGCATATATCTGGATGCAGCAGAGGAGGTACACGACTTTTTTCAGAGAAGATTTCAGAATCAGATCAAAATTGTGTGTATCGGGACAACATACAGACATTCAAATAGAAATGTGCAAATTCCAAGTGACATTCTCTCCTGGGGTCATGTACAACTTTAGTTCTGAACAGAAAGACAGTCAAGATATCCCCAGATGAAATAACAGTATAAAGACCCAAAACTTCAGATTTTGGCAATCTATCAACGCAAGATTTAAGGTCATTAAACCATACACCACTGATATGTTCCCCACTCATACTCAGTTTGTTTAGGTTTATATCACATTGGTAAGTTGATTATTTCATGCTTTTTGCCTACTGGTACATCATATGATGAAACTGCTATCACACTTATGCAATTTAATTTCAGTTTCAGTGTGACAGTCTAACTTGCCAATGTACTATCATTTCTTCTTTTTCACACAGTGATAACTCATTTTTGTTTTTCTATTTTTTTTTATGTTTTTGATTTTTCAAATTTTTTTATTTTTGATTTTTAAGAAAAGCAATAAACTATTTACAAAAATTCTTATGAAAAACCAGTTATTCAGGATTACTCATCCCGTTGAGTTCGACTAAATGTTCAAAGCGAGCCCTGTCAAAAGCTTTAGTATAAAGATCTGCCAGGTTATCTAGTGTGTTGACTCAGCACTTTGAACTTCAATTTAAATCAATCATTATAAATATATCAACAATCTCACATCCCCCTTCATATGCCTAGAGCAGCCATTATCAACATAAGTTGATAATCCTCCTTAGCAGCTCCTGCACACACTCAACAACTCAGTTAGTCTTAAGAACCCAAGCCCTGATAGTCTTGGGTTTTCCAAATTCATCCATTACAGGTACATCCATCCAATATCCATCACACTTCAGTGGATTATCTGGATACCTGCTTCTCCCATTATTATACCATGAATTTTGAAAAAATTTTGGATATTGTTGAACATTCGGGTTACTAAAACCCCTATGTCCATTTCTTGTTTGAAAATTTTGATTTACAGATGTCTGGTATCGATTTTGATATCCAAAATTTCTATGTTGACTTTGAAACTGACTTGATTTACCATTATAATGACTAAATTGTGGAGAAATACTTCTTGGTCTATCAAATCTTTTCGAAGTTGAGGGTTTTGATTGAGATTCAGGTTTCTTTGTCTGACAACTTGTTTTTACACTATTGCTTGACCCAACCTGATTCTCATCCTTAACCTCATCAACCTTTTGTTTACCTTTCTTCAAAGGACAACAACTTGCCACATGCCCTATGTTGTGACATTTAAAACAGGATCTCTTCTTATAACTTTTCTTTCTGTTGGATCCCTTTTTAAATGTGTTGGCCGTTTTGTCTTTGGTATCCTCATCCACTTTATGAGGTGTACCGTTAGACCCAACAGATTCTTTCAAAGAAACTGGACTATCTGGCAAGTCCACAGCTATCGGATCCACTACTACTTGTGCAGTGGTTACAAACTCAGTTAGCTCATCTTCAGTTGGTAAAAATGAGTAGTCTTGATTTCCAGAAGATGAAGCTTTAGTAAACCCCACCCCAGTTTTTTCATTACTTCTTTTTAAACCTTTTTGAATTTGAGTTCTGACTAACGAAGAATTCCTAAAATCGTTTAACTTCCCCTGAAGTGCAACAATTTTGGCTTGTGCATCAGCCAATTCTGTGCACTTTTCTGAAAGCTCGTTAGTCTTTTCTTTCACAGTTTCACGAGCTAAATCAATGACCTGTAACAGTTCATTGACTTTGCTTGTTAAACTGCTAATTTCTTGTTCATTTGATTTGAGTTTTGTAAAACAATCTGACTCTCGTTTAATCAAAAGAACATTTGACTCTTTTAACTTTTCTAATTCAGCTGACTGAATGTTGTTTTGCTCCGATAGTCTGTCAACTTTAACCTGTAGTTCAGTGCAATTTAGACATGTATGACTTACAGATTCTGATGATACCTTTACCTCTGCTGTAAGTCCGTTCACATCCTTCAAGCCCTTTGAAACTTCTGCACCCTTCTTTTGAGCATTCTCCTCATCTGCTTCCTTCTTCTCTTCTATCTCAGCAGCTCCCTCTCCAATCTTCACAGCTGCAAACTCAACTACCAATGCTTGATCACAAGTATTCATTTTTGATGGAATCTGATAACGTTTTTCTAAAGCTTCCCACAGATCTCTATAATTCCCATAGTTCTTGAAGGTATTCTTAATGCCCTCAGGTAAGGATTTCTTGATCACTGCTAAAGCTCTCTTCTCAGTATCAACCACTCGTTTCTCAGATTCATCCATCTTCTCATAAGAAATTACTTTTACTCTACCATCAACACGACGTGTGGGAGCAACGTATCCATCTATCATACAACTCCACATTCTCGCATCCTTACTTTCAACATATGCCTCAACCTTCTTTTTCCATTCAGCATATTCATTGACATTTAGAAGCTTTGGCCAGTTCTTAACAACCTCACTTCCATTATCCATCTTAGCCATCATGCAGCGTAAAAGTTTAAATGGATTTTGGTAACCTGAATCAAAATCCAAATATAACTCCTATACTGGTCCTTTTCAAGCTTTTACCGTAAGCGAACTGATGAAACCGTACAAATATTAAATATTATCCGAAAACTGTTTTTACCAACTTATACCGTTAGATTCGTCTCGAAATTACGCTGGTAAATCAGTCAAATTCGCTGGTCAAGTATGCTGCTTAATTTCGCTGGGAATGCAGTTAATTTCGCTGGTCTAATTCGCTGTGTATTTTCGCTGAAACCGTGGTAATTTCGCTGTGGACAATTACACGGTTACCAAAGTCGCCTTTGGATTTTAGTTTCGCCAACAACTTCGCAAGTCAGTTAATTCGCTGGTCCAGTCTGCGAATTTGTTAATTTCGCCCAGTAACTTTGGAAACTTGATCTGTTTTATATTCTGAAGATTCTCCAACACAATCTGCAAAATCAAAACAGCAAATCAGCAAGCTTTTAACGAAATTCTTATGAACTTAATGAAGAACACGAAGAACAGTCTTCGAATCTTCAAGTTTCTTAGCCAAAATTCTTCAAAACAATCAACCAAAAACAGTCCTGCAAACCCTAAAACCTGTAAAAACAGCAAACAAACAATGCAGAAGATCAAAACAGCCAAAAATTCGAAAATTTTATCAAACCAACAGAAAAATTCGAAAATTTTAAAAACCCTAATTTTTCAAAAATTTTGAAAACTCCCTGTTTCTGCCAAGAACAATTCTGAACCGAGCCTTCAAGAGCCTAATGCTCTGATACCAATTGTAGGTCCCCTATTCGTATGGATCTTTTACAGAATTGTCTTTCCAATCAAGAGTGCGGAATCCTCTTGATCAGAATATCACAGAAACAAGTAGAAAACAGAAACAGCAAATCACTTTCAAACCGGGTTTACTATTGATTATCCAACTTGCAGTTTACAATCAATTAAAACCCTAACCAACACAATTTCGTCCAAGCCTATTGCCTTTCACGAAATTACTCTCTCTCTAAAACTGTTTTGGCTGATTAGCTGATTAACCTAAACCCTAAAGCCTAACCTTGTTTATATAACACAAGGTTTGCTACTTGGGCCAAGGCTTCCAACATGGACTGCGAATTGGACAGGCCCAATTCGCCTCCATCACCCAATATGGGTTTTGGTTAGCCCAAACATATACAACTCACTAATACAAAGCTAAACCCGCTAACTGTTTATCGTTTATCTAATTACAAGATATCCAAAGACCAAATCTAAGCTGTTGTCACAAACATGCACCAACATTGAGCCATTGGGTTAGGGAAGTGATTAGGTAACGGGGAGGGTGTAATGTGGTAAAAGCATGGTGGATACGCCGCTGGTACTTCCTATATATAAGTGCTTTTAACACATTATATATCGTTGCGTTATCTAGATCACTTGGGTAAACGATTTTGAAACAATGTCACACAATTATGTTTTCGGAATAATATAAACCATACGAGTCTTATTAACGAGTTTCTACGAGATGTTTTACGATTTGATTTAGTAAAATAAAATGTTTTGGAGTTAAGAATCATGGCTACGAGATTTTATAAATCATATCCAACTTGATTTGAGTTGGTTAATTATGTCGCAATACTATACTTTTCAAAATAAGGTTTTTAAATAAGTATTGCAACATGTAAAACGAGCCATGAATCTGACAATCACATAAAACCTACGTACTCGCTGGCATTTTTATGCTGACGTATTTTCACATGTGTTTCAAGTACCATAGTTGATGATATTTGATGATGATATTGATGTATGCTCACATAGGAACGGACGAGGCCTTAGCGACTTAATAACAATAAAAGTCGATTTGTTCATGTTTTGTTTCTAATTCCAATGTAATGTAATACACTTAATTAAATAAAACGAAATTGTTTTAATCCATGGTTGTGAAACAATGAGTCTGTTACAACACTCCCCGACGTTACCGCCACGTTTTGTTGTTTTACGTGGTCGGGGTGTGACAGAAAAGTTGGTATCAGATCCAATGGTTATAGGGAATTAGGTTATTAGTAATGCTTTGACCTAGACTATAACCTTCCTAGGACCCTAACGCGAGTTTACTTGCGTTTAGTCATAAAACAATACCGTTGCATATCTTTAGGCAGCAACCACGATAAGAACACAAAATTCGAATCTGCTTTGAAAATTAATCATCTGTTTCAGGATGATTTATTATAAGGTTTCGAACCTTCAAAGTTTTTAAATTCTCGTCAAAGTTTTGGGCTACATAATGTGAACACGTGCAAACTGGAAGGGTGGGTGCCTGTACCCTGAGCTTTCTGTCTAAGGCTAGAGTGTTCGTACAAATCCGCAATATCGAACCAGTCACTCTTACCTGGGAACTCTTGGGGTGAGTGTCCACTTATAGGCGAGCATGTCTTCGCGATACATTATGAGGACCTATTTGCTTTGATTCAACCTTTGTGTGTCGTTTGTTTACTTCGTGGTTCAAACAAATAACCATCACCCATGATTTTGGTCGGTAATTGTAACATCCTATTCTTACCCAATGCCATTTCATTTGTTTTCTCTCTTGTTTCCCCTTTTTAGAATGCTTCCACGACGCGAAAATCAGGTACCTATTGAAGAACTGGCAGCTGTCATTACGTAGCAAATGACTGCTGCAATCCCGAACATCGTTGCTCAATGTAACCAAGCTCTCAACAACAATAATGCCCCCTGCAACTTCAAGACGGTCAACTCGGCTAAGCCATCAAAGTTTTCTGGGTCTCAAGGAGCGACTGCACTTCTGCAATGGTTCGAGAGTCTAGAGAGCACCTTCAGGCATGTTCAATGCCCAAATGAGCGAAAGGTAGAATTCGCATCTAGTGTCTTTGAGAAACGAGCCTTGACATGGTGGAATGGTGTGATGAGAGATAGGGGTGCTGATGTGGCACTGGCTCAAACGTGGGAAGAGGTTCGAGCTCTGATGATGATGGAATTATGTCCTCGTCACGAGATCAGGGCCTTGGAAAAGGAATTCGACGATCTTAAGCAAGATAGCGGTGAGCATCGAGCCTACACGGATCGTTATGAGGAATTAAGTCTATTATGCCCGAATATGGTTACGCCTTTGGATAAGGCAATCGAAAAGTACATGGATGGCCTCCCTGACCCAGTACAAGACATTGTGACTGGTAGTAACCCCACTACAGTTAGGCAGGCCATTGAGCTATCTGCTACCTTGACTGAATCTCAAATCAGGAAAGGTAAACTTTTCCAAAAAGGTGATAAGAAACCAGTCGAGGAATCGAAACCCAAAGATGAGCAGACTTAATCCTCCAAGAAGTCAAGGAAGCGAAAAGCTTCCCAGAACTTCGTCGTGGTTGCTCACAATGATCAAGCTGCCCCCAACCAACCAGCTCAACCCCCTGCTAGGAAGCCATACAACGGAACTGCACCCTTGTGCAACCAATGTAACCTTCATCATCATGCTAGTGTGAAGTGCCGCAAATGCCAAATTTGTGGACTTATAGGTCACACAGCAAGAGTTTGCCGAGCTGAAGTTGCACCAAATCAAGCTGACAACAATCCTGCTCAAGCTCGTTTTCCACCAGGTTCTTGCTACAACTGTGGTGAGATGGGTCATTTCCGAAGAAATTACCCAAAGCTTGCTGATGCAAATCTAGCACATGGATGAGCATCTGACCGACTAGAAGACAACACCGTTTAGAAATAATCACGTCTTATGTATTATTTTCTTTTGTTGTCAAGGTTCATGAAACAGTTGTTATCGTTGTTTATAAAAAAATCTTTTATTTACATTGCAATATATTTATGTGGTTGCATGTATAAACAACATATCCCCTACAATACCGACAATCAGGGAATCGTATTCCTTGAAGAACAGACTACCCCCAAAATTCTTCCATTTTATGATCTCTTGCGTTTTCCACGAAAATCCTAAGTACCCGTTTCTTCCAAAGAAACGAAGTACAAGGCGCAAGTTACAACTCTTAACAAATACCCAAAGTACCACTATAAATTCTTAATAGGGTACCTAAGGGTATTTTCGTAAATCCTAAAATTGTTGTGTGCCTTAATTCAAATATTACGTTTCCTTGAAAACAAAATCGAATTTTCGAAAGATCATCCTATCTTCATAGATTGATTCTTGAAAATGATTAAAGTGCCAAATGAAATCCACGGATTGGATTCCTGGTGTACTTTAAATATCTGTGTCCAAAGATAACAAATTAAAGGTCGAATTAAACAATTATGTGATTATGTGATCCCTCTTATGTTTTTGTGTGATCCAAGTTTTTGCTATCCAAATCCTCGTAGAATCTTCCATATCATCGTATAAGGGATTCATAGTAGAATATCCAACGGTACTACCTTAAATCCTTAATGGGCTTCTACGTAATAGTAAAGACCCTTGGATTATAATGTACTATTCCATAATTAGACCCCTTGAGTGGTCTAGTTAAACAGTTTGATCCAAAAATCTGGTTAGGAATATCATGTGATGATATAACTGAAAAGACTCCTTGGTGGTCTAATTAAAGAGATCATTTGTCGATTTAGTTAAAAGGACTCTATGATAGTCTAGTCACACTCATCACAGGTTTGATTTTCTTCCCCTTCACATTACAAAACAAACTGTGCGGACTGTGCAAGGAATTACGTAATTATGGATGCATACATAATTATGGAATTCAGCGCACAGAAACCACAGCAAGTTTTGTCATGTGTCTAGAGTTGACTCAGTTCATTTCCGTTTCTGAAGAATACCCATTGAGGAAAATGACCCATTCCGTTCATTTTCGTTTCTGAAGAATATCCATCGAGGGAAATGAATATTCTTGATTTTTCCTTCATTTCCGTTTCTGAAGAATACCCATTGAGGAAAATGACTCATTCCGTTCATTTTCGTTTCTGAAGAATATCCATCGAGGGAAATGAATATTCTTGATTTTTCCTTCATTTCCGTTTCTGAAGAATACCCATTGAGGAAAATGACTCATTCCGTTCATTTTCGTTTATGAAGAATATCTGTCGAGGGAAATGAATATTCTTGATTATTCCTTCATTTTCGTTTCTGAAGAATACCCATTGAGGAAAATGACTCATTCCGTTCATTTTCTTTTATGAAGAATATCCATCGAGGGAAATGAATATTCTTGATTATTCGTTCATTTTCGTTTATGAAGAATACCCATTGAGGAAAATGACTCATTCTGAAGAATATCCATCGAGGGAAATGAATATTCTTGATTATTCGTTCATTTTCATTTCTGAAGAATACCCATTGAGGAAAATGACTCATTCCGTTCATTTTCGTTTCTGAAGAATATCCATCGAGGGAAATGAATATCCTTGATTTTTCCTTCATTTTCATTTTTAAAGATTGTCCGTTGAGATAAATGACAGGATTATGCCTTGCATAATCTTTGATGGGTTATTCTACGCAAATAGATAAACACCCTAGAATCCATTCAAGGCAATTATTTAACACATCGTCACAGACAGACTCCTACGAATAAATTTCGGGATGAAATTTCCTAAAGTATGGGAGACTGTGACACCTGTGCCTCTGCGACCATCAAACAAATACCAAACCAATGCAATATTGTATTTCATACTTGGGATTTGTATAAATATGTGTATCTTTTGCACATATCAATTCTTGTTCGATTTCAAGCTTTAAATCGCTTTCTGGAAGGTTATACGCGCACTGATGCGTAAATATAACCAGTTTAATGCAACAAACACTCCGTAATAGTGAAATAGGCTTAACATACCTTAAATAACCTTTACATAACTTAGAAATAAGTTTTGGAGGGTTTGGTGTGGCGAAATCAAGTTTATTCGCTTAAAGGGACTAATTTCTACAAACTGCGAAAGTATGCCGATTTGTACTGTAACAAACATTCCGGAACATGAGCATAAGTTAAACATACCGTAAATATCCTTTACATAGCTTAGAAATAGGCTTTGAGGGGTTCGGTGTGCTAAAAGAAACTTTTTGGTCATTCGGGGACTAAAATCGTCAAAAAGTGCATAAGTTTGCATTTTCACGCATATCTTACGTTCTGAATACATCCAGACATCCAAAACTTTATGTAATCATTAAAATATTTTATTTTAGTGATTGGCATGATAAAATTCCATTCGTCGCGTAATTTGGATCGTTTTTCGCATTCGTTCGTGTTTTGTCGTAATTAACCGAACAACGCAACCGTACGACCAAACGAACCGAAATCCGAGATATTTTTGAGCATGTTTCATGTTCTCTATGCTTAACTTCATTTTAGAGTCTTGGAATGGGATTAACGTGGCTTAAACGTGTCAAAAATGCAGCAAAAACCATGTTTTGCACATTCAGGGACCAAAATTGACAATCTGCCATAGTTATCTTAGAGAGGGACCAAAATGAAAAATCTAAATTCCAGCTTGTTCCAGCTGTTTCCCTCATTTGCACATGGTTTTAATGAAACTAGGGGCTCCCATGGTTTCACAAAACCATGGGCACATGTGTACGGATGAGATCGAAGCTCGTTTTATAATGAACGATCTTAACGGTTGTGAAAAAACTATAAATACCCCATCCATCTAATTGTTGCAACTCACATTTGATCTGATATTTCTCTAAGTTGAGGTGCCTTCACTTCATATCTGAGAATAATCAGGTCAAACTTCCGTTCTTGGACTTTTTGTAAGTCCTCTTTCGTTCTTTTTCGCGTGAAAGTCAAACTGTGTTTGACTTTCTTCTTTGACTAGTTTATGGTCATAATGAAGTTCGTTTGAACTTCATAACATAAGTGTAATCACGATGGTTTTAGTCTCTTGTGACTATACCTACTGATTACCACGTTATCTAGGCATAGTGGCGAGTCATAGTTTCGGCCAAAATGCATATTCTTGCGTATTTTGTAACCAAACTACTTTTAGGTATCAAAATCGTTTTTTTTTTATACCAAACCTATTTTCAAACCTCGTGAAGCATGTTTTAACATGTTTAGCTCGTCACTTTAGGTTTAGTGCTTATGTAGGGTCGTAAGGTAAGCGGTTGTTTAGACATAATTTTTGATATCTAAGCTGATTTGGCAACAATATTAGACATGGTAAGGCATATTTTACTTATCATAGGACTTGTTAGGCGGTCCGGACGCGTTTTACGCGAACAACGCGTTAAAGTGGCGTAAGCTACCTTAACGAGTCGTAATGGGTCGTAAGCACGTAGGTTAGGTTTCGTTTTAGAATGTAGGCTTTGTTAAACCATATTACATGAGTCCCAACACTCATTTGGTTTACGAAACCTCATTTTATCCGATCCTCCGATTTTGGTCCGTTTATTTACATAGTTACCTATATTAGGTGCCGTTTGATTCCGTGATCCCTCTAGCTTTGCTTGGTTGTTATTCAAGACTTCTAAGCATCCTCAAGTGAGTACATAGACCCCTCTTTTACTGTTTTCGAAACGTTTTGGGGTGAAACCCATGTGCCTACTTGTTATTTTCATGCTTTCCATGTTTTCATATCATATACTTGCTATGTTCATTAGTACAATATTAGTACGTGATTTCATTATGTCTTGCTATGTATGTTTACTTAACACGCTAGCACAATTGTTTTACGTTTTGAACCATTTGAAATCATTGGAAGTATGTGTACCATTTGAAATCGTTGGATGTATGTGAACCATTTGTAACCATTTGATGTATGTGAACCATTTGAAATCGTTGGATTTATGTGAACCGTTTGTAACCATTCGATTTATGTGATCCATTTGTAACTGTTTGAGCCATTGGGTTAGGGAACTGATTAGGTAACGGGGCGGGTGTAATGTGTTAAAAGCATGGTGGATACGCTGCTGGTACTTCCTATATATAAGTGCTTTTAACACATTATATATCGTTGCGTTATCTAGATCACTTGGGTAAACGATTTTGAAACAATGTCACACAATTATGTTTTCTGAATAATATAAACCATACGAGTCTTATTAACGAGTTTCTATGAGATGTTTTACGATTTGATTTAATAAAACAAAATGTTTTGGAGTTAAGAATCATGGCTACAAGATTTTATAAATCATATCCAACTTGATTTGAGTTGGTTAATTATGTCGCAATACTATACTTTTCAAAATATGGTTTTTAAATAAGTATTGCAACATGTAAAACGAGCCATGAACCTGACACTCACATAAAACCTATGTACTCGCCGGCATTTTTATGCTGACGTATTTTCACATGTGTTTCAGGTACCATAGTTGATGATATTTGATGATGATATTGATGCATGCTCACATAGGAACGGACGAGGCCTTAGCGACTTAATAACAATAAAAGTCTATTTGTTCATGTGTTTTTTCTAATTCCAATGTAATGTAATACATTTAATTAAATAAAAAGAAATTGTTTTAATCCATGGTTGTGAAACAATGATTCTGTTACAACAGTCCCCGACGTTTCCGCCACGTTTTGTTGTTTTACGTGGTCGGGGTGTGACATCAGGTGTTACACATTTAGAATTTATGTTCTTATTTTAGTCTTTGTCATGTCATTTGGATGGTAAGCTGTCAATTTTCAATAAACATCCTATCATTTCAAATTATCTGCCTTTTTGGACGTATTTAGTGGTTTGAGGAAGATTATCACGGGTATTTAAAGAATCTAACAATTTTATTACTTTTTCACACTCTACATTAGATGATCATCGACTATATCGAACGGAACCAGTATGAAAATGATTAATAATAAGAGTGTATGGTTGCATATATTACTTTTAAAATATATATTTGCTTAAAATAAAAATTGTCTACTTTCTTATGTTTAATAAAACGTTTTATTCTTAACCAAAGTAAAAGATGTATTAAAGTAAAGTTGTACATTTTCACCTTTTTAAATTGTTATGTTTATTAAAATGGTTTGCTCTTCACATATGTAAAAAATGAATAAGAATAAAGTGGTACATTTTCACTGTGGTAACTTGTTTTGTTTTTTATAAAATAGTTTAATCCTTGTAAAAGATGTATTAGGATAGAGTGATAGATTTCCAACACTTTAAATTGGTGTGATAAAATGGTTTAATCCTAAGTGTTGTATAAACGTATAAGAAAATATTGTATTAAATCATAAACGTTGTTTTAAGCTTTTAAATAAACGACTCATAACAAACATTCTAGTCAAGTATTATTTATAATGGTGTTTTTTGTACAAGGTTGATATTGAACAACTTTATTTAATAAAAATTTACATATGTGGTTGATACATTTAGTTATTGACAAATTTTTACAAGATATGGTTTTAAATTTACAACATGATTTTCACAATAGATCTAAACCCTGAGAAGCAAATATACCTATTGTATATGAGTATAGTGTTAACAAAAATACAGTATCAATCCAATCCAAAGATAAAAGAGCTAATAATCACTAAGCAATGTACTTATTTAGATGACAAAGATAGATGATTTGATATTTTATATTTTAAACTAAGACAAACATAAGTAAATAAAAGACGGCGAGAAGAGAAGATAATCAAATAAAAAAACACATCACTTAAGACTTAGAGGGTATTTCGGATTACGTTTTAAAGTGATTATTTGAGTATTGCGTTTGTAAAACATAAATAATCTAAAAAGTTTTGGAGAAGCATGTACCTACACGCTTTTTTAAAACGCAGTTTTGAAAATGCAAAATCTATTTTGAAAACGCATAATCTATTTTGAAAACGCAACACCAAACACCCTCTTAATCCACTAAATCAAACCATAACAGCAAATACATTTTCATAGTGTGGTCATTTTGTACACGTGAAACACGGAAATAGACTACATTAACTTCCTGTAAAGGTTACTTCGCCTTAAGACTGTTCGGAGAGTTCATAAGATAATCACATAACCACCACCTAAGGTGGTGTTTGGTTTAAGAGAATTAAAAGTGTTTAGTTTAAGAGAATTAAAAACGGAATGGTATGTATCATTATTGGAATACAAAAAAGAACATGTTTCGTTATTATTTTGTAATTGAATGGATTATTTGAAGAAACACGTAACTAATTATGGGACTAATCAGTTTGGTTTATGTTCCTACCATAGTGGTTAATATTCTAATGGCTTTCTGGGCTTCATAATGATCGGGTTATCCTGCAAAACAGAACACCGTTACTCGTTAAGAGGGGAATATGGGGGTTTCCCTCTTAACCAGGCTCCGGCGTGAGAATAAGCGACTGCTTTGGGGAGATAATTAAGTATTAAGATTGATTGTAGAGGGAATGGAATGTTTAACCTGTGAAGTGAGGTCTCTATTTATAGCCGGAGAGGTGTAAGAGGATATGGGCTGATGGGCCTCAAGGCGACAACATAGAGGATATGCTCCTTGTCTCACTGGTGTCAGCCGTTAGTGGGCTCTAGGAGCTTTCTGGAGTTGGCGCAATGTGATTGGAGCCACGTGTCACTGTTGTCGGTCTGGTTGCCCCTCTGACATCAACAGGTAAGTGGAGATCGTGGGCCAGTTGTCTCTGCCCTGTGGGTGGTGCCATGTATGCGTCCTTAAGTACTTTTAGTCTCCTGCATGTCAGATGATCGTGGAGCACGATTGAGCAGGGCCAGAAGGACGCTGATTCTCTCTTTTCTTCTGCCACTTATACCTTGTGTACTATCTGACACAGCCTTGCGCTGCTGCCCTGTGCGATTCTTGATGGGCACGTAACTAACTCGCGCAGGGATTGGATGACTGAGTGTTGTAATTGGAGTTTCCTATTGTCCAGGACTCGCGCCGGTTAAAATAGTGTGTGCTATATCCCGCGTGAGGTTGTCAATAAGAAATTTGTTGGATAAGGAGTATGGTCTCGCGCGCGACCTTGAAGGAGGTTTGCGCAGCTTTTTGGGACCCCAGTCCAGTGCTGCACCATGCGCGAGGCAAATGGTTGGAGCACTGGACTTAGAAAAATCAAGTTGTAGAAAATGCTTCCTTGACTTGGGCAGACGTCTTTGTGTAAGCTTTTGTTGGTTACTACGGCGCGACTACCAGGTTTGGCTCCAGGTGGTTCACTGCCTTTGGTTGTAGTCGCGCAAGGTTATTGAGTTATTCTTAATACTGCGCGACCCAAGTAGCTTCTACATGGATTTTTGTAGTAATTTTGGGCGGGAAAACCCTCGAAATTTGAATTCTGACAAGTTGGTGAGAAACGTCGTTGATGGTGACGTTTGAGTTGACCACTTACACAGCTGTCATCAAGTTCCCTCTGACGGTTGGTCATTCTGTCAGGAGAGTGGGCTTCACGCAAACGTGGTAACCGTCACTCCGGGATTCTCGCCTTATGTGTCGTGTTCTGATTGGTCATGTGTGTGGCGATTTCGGCACGTTTACCCATCGCATTAAATGAGATGGGTATATATATTCGATGAGGGATGAGAGCAAATCACTTTCCATCTGTTGTCTTCTTTGTTTCCTATTTACTCTTGAATTCTCTTTGAATCTTCAAACCTTTGAAGAACATAGTAGCAGATCCTCAAGTTTCTTGAAAAAATATTCAAACTTTCTGTTTTATCATCAATGGCTGAAGAACATCAATAGGAGAATCCCGGTGAGGAAGGTCCTGTACCCGTTCTCCGGTGGGACTTAGGTCTCTTTGAGCTGATAGTACGGAGTTTCCGGTTTCCACTGGAGTGGGATGCCAAATATCCCGGTCAAAATCAAACGGCCGCCGATGCACCACCGGGTTATATCACGTTATTTGAAGATTTTTTCCATCAGGGCAACTTCCGGTTGCCGGCGACGAATTTTATGGCACATATTTTGCAGTTCTATGTATTTCACATCTCCCAGTTGAGTCCACCAGGTATGGTGAGAGTTCGACATTTTGAGTTTTTATGTCGATCTTATTATATTGAGCCGACGGTTGAGAGGTTTAGGGCCTTCTACCAGCTTATCCGAAATATGGGCTTCTTCTCGTTCGCCAGTCGAGGGGCTGCGAAGAAGATACTCTTGAACCCTCCTAAGAGTTTCCATGACTGGAAACCAAAATTCTTTTATATTCGCGAGGAGGTGATCCCCATTGCTATGACTTTCCATTCATGGTCTGAAGCAATTTTAAAGGAAGACCTGGCGAACCCCTAGAATGAAGCTTGGTATCAGAAGATTACTGCCACCCCAAACCGGGTGTTTGGTGAGAACGTCTTGGTAGCTGCGCGGATGAGTGATCAGTGGCCGGCAAATAACGAAGATGTTCCAGTTTTGATGTTCGACGATAAAGGTTAGTAATTTTCTTATCCTCTTTGATTTCTTGTTTCGTAACTCATGTTTATTTATGTAATGTGTCGTGTAGAGGCGCATCTGTATTAAGCCGCCTTCCCCACCTTTGGTGGGTCCATGGGCGTGCGCCCGCTTAGGGCTGGAGAAGAGTACTGGTATGACCAAATTAAGGGTCATTTTATGTATCCGGTTGCTGATGCGTTCGCCGATCCACCCTCTGCAACTGAAGGTGCGCGTATTCCCAATCCCCGCCCCTTGCGGTCTGTGACCTCCGCTGGGAAAGAGATTCTGTATCTTTCCAGCGAGGAGTCTGTAGGGTCTTCGAATGGGGAGCTAAGTTCATGGTCTAACGTCTTTGCAGGTGTGTTGCGCGACCTGGGTATCGACCCCGAAGAGAAGAAGAAGAAACCTTCTAGGAAGAAGAAGGTGATCAACCTTGAGCCTGAGGTGATAAGAAAAAAAGGCGGGAGTAGCCGCGTAGCTTCTGGTGCTGCTGATAAAGGTACTCTTCGCCTTTGTCAGAGTAACTTGAAAGATTACGTGATAATTAGTGACTCACTTGAAGGCTTGCCGCGTATAGGCGAGAAGAAAACTGGAGCAGGTGGCTCAAAAAGTTCAGGTAGCGCGGGTTCTCGCAACCCCGATGCTGGCGCGACTCCGCCCTCTGTTGAGCACGTTGAAGAAGAGGATGAAGAAGAAGACGAGGAGGAGCCTGCTGCAAGTTTGATTGTCAGGAAAAGGAGCAGGAGCGAGACCACCGCAGGTGGGTCAACTGCGCCCAAAGCTGGTGAGGTTCCCTTGATTGGGAAACGGAGCAACTTGCGCTCCCTTTACAAATTTTCTCCTGGTTAGTGTTCTTTAGTTTCTTTGTTCTTTGTTACTTCCACTCTTTTTAACACTCAGTTTCTGCAGAGGCCAAAAAGAAGACCCCTGAGAAGGGTGTGGTGTTTACAGATCCCACAGAGCCGGCGCAAAAGAGGCCTAAGGTTACCGTTAAACCTTTTAAAACTGTGGTGGAGTCTGATAAGGCAAAACATGTTGTTGAGGTCGAGAAGGAGAAAGTTGCTGCGACAGAGAAGAGTAAGTTTGAGGAAGACAGGAAGAAAGCTGATGAAGAGCGTAGGAAGAAAGCTGATGAAGACCAACGGAAGAAGGCTGAAGAAGATAAGAAGAGGAAAGCTGAGGAAGATAAGAAGAAGAAAGCTGAGGAAGATAAGAAGAAGGCTGAGGATGTGAAGAGGAAGAAAGCGTCTGATAAACCCTCTGATGATGAAGCGAAAAGGTCCGGGACCGTTCATATTGCGGGGCTTGACCAGCCCCATCATGAGAAGAGGAAAGAACCATAATTTGAGAAGGTGGTGCAATCTGCGCAACCTGATCCTCCTCTTCAGGCTGTTAAAATAACTTCTGCTGCCGGGGGATCAGGCTCTACTGTTCATCGAGATCAAACTGCTGCTGCTGGAGGCGCGAGTGCCGGCTTTGCTGCTGGCCAGGCTGGTGTGGGGAAACAAGGCGCACCGCCATACTCTCCAATAGGCCCCCGTGATACTTTGGGAGATATTTATTATAAGTCTTATACAGAGGAGGGCCGTGGTGACGCTCCGCATCAACCGCCATGGGGTTTAAAGCAAAAAGACACTTTTCTTGAGTTCGCGCCTTGCCGCGATTGGCTTCTGAATTCTATTCCTCCTGGTGAGGTTAACCGACAAAGGGCGCGAACCCACAACGGGTTGTATCACGCCTATGTTGTTGGTGAGGCCAACACCCGTGCTGCTAACCATGAAATTGTTCGCGAGTGGCGAACCATGGTTAGGGAGAGGGAAGACTGGGAGAAATACCGTGAGCGGATATTAAGGCGTGTTAATGATTTTGAGAAGTCGAAAGCTGCTTTTGACGAGGAGAAAGCAAAATTCGACGCTGACAAGAAATCGGAGGAGTGGGGCCGTGAAGGCCTTAAGGGCAAACTTCGCGCTGCTGAAGACCTCCTAGCAAAGGAGAAAGCTGAGTGGAAGAAAATTTGCGCAAAAGACAACGAGCGCATGTATGCGGCTCGAGCTAAAATTACCGATCTTGAGAATCAAGTTACGGAGTTGAAAGGGAAGGTTGAAGATGTGCAAGCTGCTAAGGTGCAAGCTGAGGTGCGTAAAGTGTTACCCTTTTTTGTTCGTGGTTCTTGCTTGTAGGATAATCAAAATCTATTCTTTTTCAGGATGAGCTTAAAGCGCAAGTATCCAGTAGGGATAAAGATCTTGCTGCCAAGGATGTTGAAATTGCAGAGTTGAAGCGTCGCCTGCAAGAGCAGGTTGACAAAAGTGAATCCTTGGAGATCGATCTTGAGGCCGAAAAGTCGTAAGCTGCCTCAGCTGAGGAAGCCAGGCAGAAGGCCGAAGAGGCGCGTGCCATAAGTTCGCCTGCCCTGAATGTGGCGCAAACTAACTACGCTGAGGTCCAGGGTATTGTTGACATGCTGTCCTCCGATGCTGAATGGCTGCGCGGCAAAGGAATAGTTCTGGTATTGTTGTCTCTTTACTTTGGTTTTATTTACTAAAAGTCTGTTCCTCATTTGCTAGTTCTTGTGTAGATGGCCAACTCGATCTTGAATGCTGGAGAATTGGACGGGACGGTTGCATCTCTTATAGATTCATCTCGCGCAGTCGGTCATCGTGGAGGTTATCTGGAATGTGCGCGGCATGTGGAAGAGGTGTTTGGGCAAGAGTGTGACATCAGTCATTGCTCGGTGACCGATGAAGCGGATGCCAAACTTGCTCGTGCTGAAGGTGCATATAATCACCTAGCGCTACCCGTGATGGATTTGGTCGCCAAAGCTTTGGAGCATGACGACTGGTGCCATCGTCTTAAAGCTATTCTGGATCCACCAGAAATGGTTACTTTATCTGATGAGGAGATAGAAGCGGACGATGATGGCGATAAGCACGATGGTGATGATGACAAGCATGATGGTGATGATGCCGGTGGTGACGGCTTTGAGTAGGTAGTATTGACAGGCTTTGTGCCTTGTAATTTTTTTTTAGAATTTGAATGTAACTTGTTGCGCGGTCGCGCTTATTAATTATGATATTTGTGTTTATTTCGTCTTGTTACAATTATTGCACTGTTGTTAGTAACTTTGGTTAAGTTAGCGCAAATAAATGTAAGTGTGGCTCTTGTGCGAGTTGTAACTGTCCGGTCTCGCGCTATGTTCGCGGATGACCTTGGAGGCATAACTCAAGAGCTCGTAACTCACTGGAGTGTTTTCGTGCTAACCAAAAGTTTAACATGCATTTGTAACCCAAGAAGCATTATGATAAAGGAAAACATGTCGTATGCTTTCATTACTTTGGAAACAGGCGCTTAGGCCAATCATACATTATAGATAACTAACATAAAGGGCGTTTAACCAACATAGGAAATTGAGAAGGCGCGTGGCCAACATGAGAGAGATGGCGCATGGCCTAGAGTAATTACATATAGCACTTGCGCAATTGCTGCGCATTCCACGTGCGCGTGATGATGTGTCCATCCAGTGTGCGCAATTTGTATGCTCCCTTGCCTAGCACTTCGTGAACCAAGTATGGGCCTTCCCGTTTGGGTGCTAGCTTCCCGGGGCGTTCAGCGTTTGAAGCTTCATTGTCTCGGAAAACGTATTCTCCTGGAGTGAAGGTACAAATGCGGAGTCTCGCATTGTAGTACCTTTCCAGTTGTGTCTTGTATTTTTCTTCTTTAATACGCGCAATCTCGCGTCTTTCTTCCAGCAGATCCAAATAGAGGCGGCGCTGTGCTTCATTATCAACCGTGTTGACTGCTGTCAAGCGCGGTGATGGGAGTCCAACTTCCGCCGGGATAACTGCCTCCGAGCCGTATACTAGGCTGAAAGGAGTTTCGCCGGTGCTTGTTTTCGGCATGGTTCGATGAGCCCACAGGATGCTTGTGAGCTCATCTACCCAGCCTCTTCTCCTTGTGCCCAGTCGGGCTTTTATCCCCTCGACGATACTTTTGTTGACGCTTTCCACTTGATTGTTGCCTTGAGGATGCGCAACGGAGGAGAAGGTATGCTCGATCTTCATTTCCTTCAACCACTTCTGAAGGTCTTCAGAAGCAAAGTTAGTACCATTGTCTGTGACAATTTTGAGTGGAAGACCAAATCTGCAAATGATGTGTTCCCAAATAAACTTCCGCACCATCATTGCAGTGGTTGAAGCGAGAGTCTTGGCCTCCACCCAGTTAGTGAAATAATCAACGGCCACGACTATGAACTTCACGGCTCCCGGAGCGTCTGGGAAAGGTCCCACCATATCAATCCCCCACTGTTGAAAAGGCCAAGCAGTGGATACGGGGATAAGATCATTTTTTGGGCGCCGGGTCTTTGGAGAATGTCACTGACAGGAGTCGCATTTGCGCAGCTCCTTCAGGGCGTCGACGTGCATCCCTGGCCAATAATATCCAGCGTTCATAATTTTCACGACAACCATGCGTGGTCCTGCGTGGATGCCACAGATCCCTTCGTGAATCTCCCTGATCAAGTAATTCGCATCTTGGGGGTCCACGCAGCGCAACAGTGGCCACAAGAAGGATTTGCGGTATAAGATACCACCATTAATCTCATAATGCAGAGCTTTGTTTTGAATCTTTCTTGCTTCTGCCTTGCTTTCAGGAAGTATTCCTTCTTGAAAATACTGAATTATAGGGGTCATCCAAGATGGCTGCCCTATTTCGATCACATTTACCTGGCGCAGCAGCACTGATGGATTTTTGAGTACTTCAATCCTTACATCTTTTGCGAAATGTTGAAAGGAGGTTGATGCAAGCTTGCTCAAATCGTCAGCTGGCTTGTTTTCGGAGCGATTGATGTGGACTACCTTGTAAGATTTGAACTGTTGAAGCAACTCTTTTGCTTGCTCTAAATATAGGGCCATAACTTCGCCTTTTGCATCGTATATACCGTTAATTTGGCTGGCTATCAAGAGTGAATCAACGTGTGCTTGTAGATTTTTAGCTCCCATTTTTATGGCGAGGCGTAGGCCTGCCAGAAATGCCTCGTACTCCGCCTCGTTGTTGGTATTCTTAAAATCCAACTTGATGGCGTACGTAAATTCATGTCTTTCAGGGCTCACGAGGCGTAATCCTGCTCCTGCGCCATCTTCGTTTGAGGCCCCATCGGTGTACAGCAACCACAACTCATCAGATGTATCTTTCAAGGGAGTCTCAACAATCTCGCAATCCTTGATTTTCTCTGCTGGGACTTCTGTGATAAAGTCAGCAAAGACCTGGCCTTTGATGGCTGGGCACGGCCTGTACAAAATGTTATGGCCCCCCAGCTCGATCGCCCATTTTTCTAGTCGCCCAGATGTTTCTGGCTTTTGCAATATCGTGCCAATGTGGAAATTGGTAAGTACGGTGATTACATGCCCTATAAAGTATCTGCGCAGCCTCCGCGAGGCGTGTAGCAGCGCAAGCACCAATTTCTCCATTGTGGAGTATCTTGCTTCTGGATCAGTAAGCACCCTACTGACGTAATAAATTGGAGTATGTACTCTGTTTCTCTCCACAAGTAATATCGATCCCACTGCCTTGTCCGATGATGACAAGTACAAGGTGAGCGACTCCTTTTCGAACGGTGCAGTCAGGGTAGGGAGCTCGATCAAACACTCCTTCATTTGCTGAAAAGCCTTCTCTGCTTCAGGGGTCCACCTGAACTCTTGTTTCTTCACACAGTTGCGCAGAGTGCTGATAAAAGGGTATGACTTCGCAGCGTGGTTTGACAGAAAACGGTTAAGCGCGGCTAGGCGGCCGGCCAACCTTTGCATCTCTTTGATTGTTCGTGGTGATGACATTCGTTCTATTGCCTGGACCTTATCTGGATTCACCTTAAAGCCGCCATTTGTGACTACAAAGCCTAAGAACTTCCCTTCTTCCATACCAAAAGAACACTTGGCTGGATTCAATTTCATATTCACGATGCGCAATGAGTTGAATGTTTTTTCGATGTCTTTCAACATTTGGTCCTCTTCAGGACTTTTGATCACTAGATCATCGATGTAAACCTCGATATGCTACCCGATATCTCCCGCGAAGGTCTTATCCATCAGGCGTTGATATGTCGCGCCAGCATTTTTCAGGCCGAAAGGCATCTTTGTGTAGCAGAAGATCCCTAGATCGGTTCGAAAAGTTGTCTTGTCTTCGTCTTCTAGCTTCATTTGAACCTGATGGTACCCTTTGTAGCAATCTAAGAAGCATTTCCATCTGTATGGCGCGAGAGAGTCTATCTTTTTGTCGATCTCAGGCAAAGAGTAGCAATCTTTACGGCATGCCTTGTTGAGATCGGTATAATCAACACACATTCGCCATCCTCCACTAGACTTCTCCACCATCACTGGGTTTGCGACCCAACTTTGATAACGTACTTCTCGCAAGATTCCAGCTTTGAGTAGTTCGCATACTTGCTCATTCATTGCTTTGGTTTTGTCTGCCCCTAAGCTGTGCCTTCTTTGGACTTTCGGCTCAACAGAGGGGTAGGTGTTTAAACAATGCTCGGTAAAGTCGCGCGGGACACCGGTCATGTCGGCCGGAGTCCAGACGATGATATCCATATTCTTGAACAGGAGTTTCTTGAGATGCGTTCTGATGTTTGGTGAGATTGCATGGCCTATCGTCACCGTTTGCTCTGGGTACTTGCGGTTTAACACCTATTTCTATGGCTCGGTTGTTGAAACTTTCGCCGCTTTTGTTGGGCGCATCTCTTCTGTCGACATTACTTCTTTCTTGGCATAGATAATAGCTACCCTTGTCTAGGTTGGGAAACCTATCGCTGAGTGGGGCGTGGAAGTTACCATGTTCAGCTCGCCTTGGGTTTCTCTCCCAATCAACACATCATGCCTCGACTTGACAGACATCACCATGAAGTTTACATTTGTTGTTTTTGAATGCTTCCTGTCAGAGAGCGTGACGGGGAAGCTGATTTGGCCTAACGGGAAGACCATTTCGTTGCAAAATCCAGACAGTGGATAATCAACTGGCTCAAGTCTCGCTTTATCATCCTCATCAAACTGATTAAAACACTACTCATAGATGATATCAGCCGTATTCCCTGGGTCAATGAAAACATACTCCGTTTCATAATGGTCGCTAATGCCGGTAATGACGACGGGTCGAGTGGCACGAGGGCCGCCGCGCACTACTGGGAAAATGACCTGTTGCTCTTGCCATGAGGGTTCATAATGGGCGCTTGCCTTTCTCTTTTGCGCTGTATCTTGGTCCATTGACCATATGGGTTTCTAGGCGTCTGACTTTCTTGTGATTCCCCTCATCTGTCGAGTTTTTTTGTGCACGTTTTTCACCAGGTGGCTTAGCTTCCCGCTTTTTAGCGCTCTCTCAATCTCTTGACGCAAACTGTAACAGTCATCTGTCAGGTGTCCTGTATCTTTGTGGAAGTCGCAGTACAGATTGGGTGTTTTTATGAGCGGAGTCCTTGGAGCCTTGGAGCCTTGAAATCATGATTCTCCGTCATCAGCACCTCTTTCGGTGTTTTTATGAGCGGAGTCCAGTGCTTTTCCCGGTTGCCATCCCTGATTGCTTTCCGATAACCAATGCGATCAATAGTATCTCGCGCGTCTTCTTTGTAGCGAGACTGCTCTTCAAAACAAGATCGTTCGCCATAACCGCTGGAGTGGTTGGCTTTCCACCCAGGGTTTTTGCGTTTCTTTCATCTATTGTTTTCGCGCGAATGGCCCCCCTTAGAAAATCGATCTTCAGCATAATAATTCTTGTTTGCGGCGAGTAACTCTTCAGTTTGCGCGACTATTTTTACGGCTTCCATGAGCTTATCCCATTCTTTGGGCATTCCATCTTTCCCAGTGATAGTTCTGATGAGACTATCACAGCGAATGGCTTTCGTGAAGTGGCAACGCATGAGTTGTTCACTTACGCCACCGATTTCCAAGCACTCTTTTTTGAAGGGAGTGATGAAATCTACCAAACCCTCGTTATCTCTGCGCCAGATGTCTTCGACCTCGGCTGTGTCGCGCTGGTAACGTCTCTGTTGACTGAAGTGACTCAAAAACTGTGTCCTAAAATCCACCCATGACTTAATCTTTGCTGGAGGAAGGCTGTCGAACCAGGCGCGAGCAGCCCCTGTAAGTGTTTGAATAAACAGATGGCACCACATGGGCATATTCCATCCTCCCATGCAACCCACGCTTGTGAAAACTCTGACGTGATCATCGGGATCAGTCAATCCGTTAAACTTTCCAACTGTCGGAGGTAACTTCTCTCTTTTAAGCGGCGCCAACGCGATCTTTGGAATGAACTTTGAATGTTCTACAGCTTCAACTGGTCGATAGGCGAGGCGAAAGTCTTGCTCTGCCTCTTCGGTGTACCCAGCGTGGTGACGTGGTTTGTAGTATTCATGGTTCCTCTGCAAACGATTGAATACTGACGAACCCTCATCATCTTGCCAAGTTGGATCATTCGGGTCAGTATCTTCCCATTCATTGTTCATGTTGCACGGCGTGAGCCGGCTATGAACTGGGCCTCTTTGGACGTGAGACGGATAGTCATAATAGCTTTCTGTTTCTCCCCGAGTATCGCATGTGTCATGCACGCTTAGTCTTCTGGTAGGGGGAGGTCTATTAGCTCCGCCTTAGATGTTTTGCTATGGGGGTATCTGGCGCGCCCCCTGACTCTGTCCCTGGGGAGTTACCAAGGACGGTTCTGCCGTTAAGACTGCTTGTTGTGCGATCAGTGATTGATACGCCGCGTTAATGGTGGCAATATTCTTGGCGTACAACGAGGCTGGAGTTTTGCCCTCTGGTAGCCCTAATAGCGCCGAAACGTTCTGAGGTGGAGCTGGGTTTGAAGGTCCAGCGCCATTGCTTCCTGGGCTTACCGCCTGAGTGATGCGGGTTATGCTCCCGCGCAGTCCCCCAGTGTTGGTTACTTCGATTTCGCCAATTTCTTCAATGTGTTGAGGTTGGGCGTTTTGATTACCCTCCCCCAACGCTGCGTTAGAGTTTGCTCCGAAACCAACAAACTCAGGAATGATTCCTTGACCAGCCATGATCGAAGGAAAAAACAACGGAAGCTCAGAAAAAAGAAGATGAAAATGATTTGTAGAAAACTGGTGGGCGCCAATGAAGAAACACGTAACTAATTATGGGACTAATCAGTTTGGTTTATGTTCCTACCATAGTGGTTAATCTTCTAATGGCTTTCTAGGCTTCGTAATAACTGGGTTATCCTGCAAAACAGAACACCGTTACTCGTTAAGAGGGGAATATGGGGGTTTCCCTCTTAACCAGGCTCCGGCGTGAGAATAAGCGACTGCTTTGGGGAGATAATTAGGTATTAAGAGTGATTGTAGAGGGAATGGAATGTTTAACCTGTGAAGTGAGGTCTCTATTTATAGCCGGAGAGGTGTAAGAGGATATGGGCTGATGGGCCTTGGGCCTCAAGGCGACAACATAGAGGATATGCTCCTTGTCTCACTTGTGTCGACCGTTAGTGGCCTCTAGGAGCTTTCTGGAGTTGGCTCAATGTGATTGGAGCCACGTGTCACTGTTGTCGGCCTGGTTGCCCCTCTGACATCAGCAGGTAAGTGGAGATCATGGGGCAGTTGTCTCGGCCCTATGGTTGGTGCCATGTAGGCGTCCTTAAGTACTTTTTGTCTCCTGCGTGTCAGATGATCGTGGAGCACGATTGAGCAGGGCCAGAAGGACGCTGATTGGCTCTTTTCTTCTGCCACTTGTACCTTGTGTACTATCTGACACAGCCTTGCGCTGCTGCCCTGTGCGATTCTTGATGGGCACGTAACTAACTCGCGCAGGGTTTGGATGACTGAGTGCTCTTTCAGAATGCTAAGTGTTGTAATTGGAGTTTCCTATTGTCCAAGACTCGCGCCGGTTAAAATAGAGTGTGCTATATCCCGCGCGAGGTTGTCAATAAGAAATTTGTTGGATAAGGAGTATGGTCTCGTGCGCGACCTTGACAGAGGTTTGCGCGGCTTTTTGGGACCATACCCCTTCATTATTCAATAAGAAAGCGATTCTTTTTAAATAGAGTAAATTACGTTTTTAGCCCCTGTGGTTATATCACTTTTATTATATTAGCCTAAAATAAAAAAATTTTAACATATATGCCCCCATGTTCTCTATAACTAACCATTTTGGCCCCTAAGTCTAACCATTTTGGCCCCCATGGTCTCTATAACTAACTATTTTGGCCCCCATGATCTCTAGACTTAGGGGCCAAAATGGTTAGTTATAGAGACCATGGGGGCAGATATGTTAAAAATTTTTATTTTGGGCTAATATAGTAAAAGTGACATAACCACAGAGGCTAAAACCGTAACTTACTCTTTCAAATATAAGAATTTTCATTTTTTGGTAAGTGAGTACTTTTTTTCACTTATTCAAGGAATGCAAAGACATCTACAATAATAATAATGATAATAATAATAATAAAAATAATATTAATAATAATAATAATAATAGTAATAATAATTAATTATTTTACTATTAATATACTTTTTATTATTATTATCGAGACAATTATATTTTTTTCATTTTGTAATAAAACTGTACAAAGTAACGATTCGTTCTATTCGCATATGAGTTGTCAAACATGACAATAGAATAAAATGATCGATTTCATTTTGTTGCCCATTTCATTTCATTCCTTAGTCCATTTCATTCTCTTGTTCATTTCATTACTTCATACCAAACATAAAAAGTTTTATATTAATTATAAAGAGGGATTATCTCAATTTTACCTACTCCAAGAATCCCTTAAAAAAGTATAAGATGAGACAAACACATATTAGTCACCTTAAATCTTCTAATGTAAACTTATGGTGATAATACTGCGAATTTATGAACTATAAATATCCATCTATACTATATAATAAAGTAAATCAATGTGTGACATGTGTCATTTATTGATATCGTCTATATTTTTATCTTCTCGTCACCCTTTATGCTTATCTAATATTAATTAAATCTAATCCAAATATTCCAAAAAAAATTATTTAAATATCAGTAGATGTATTTATCTTAAATATAATTCATACTAGGTTAAAACCTCGTGTATTACACCTTTTGCATAAATATAATTTTATATAATAAATAATAAAAGGATATATCTTAAAAAAAACTCGTATATTGCACGTGTTGAAAAAATATAATGTCATATGTTAATAAAAACAGTCATCAAGATTTATCTTCTAAAAAAGTAAACTTCTGTTTTGCGCAAGTGGTTTGGTCGTTTTAACGGTTTTGCCCAAATCATTTAAAAATAGTCATTTTCCTCCTATAGTTTGCTATGTTTTTTTTTTTTTTCATTTTGCTCCCCGACATTAACTCCATCTAAAATGTTTGGTAGCTGGAAGGGTATTTAGGTAACTTCAAATATAAAATTAAGGGTATTTTAGTAAAATTCCAAATAAAAAAAAGATTTTCATTTATTAGTATAGGAAGATATAATTTTTAAAATTGTCAAGACTTTAACTAAAAATCAACAAAATAAAAGGTGCTTATCATATAATTTTTTGAAAGATAAAACTGATATTTTAAAATTAAATAAATACATATATAACTTATATTTTATATTAAATAATGGGTTTAGGTGAGGACTCATCATATAATGACATGTGACCTCAATTGAGTTTCTTTTATTATATAAACTAGCGGTAAGACCCGTGTGCAAACACGGGTCGTTTCTTAGAAAACCATGCATAACACATTTTATTAAACCATTATACATTTTTTAACTACAAAAAGGGGAATCAGATTTTAGTACATATGAAGTATTTCCGTCTTCTGGAATCCATGAAGAAGCTCAGTTCCAATACTCGGACTCATCATAATCTTGTCCCCGTTTTGTTATGCATACAGTCTGGTCCAAAATAGTTGCTCACTGTAAGTTTTTAAACAGAATAATAGTCAGGCTCGACACCTCAGTTTATACATATAGTCTACTCCAAAAATGTAAACAACCTAATAAAAATATACTACATAATAACTATTGTTTTCCCTCTTACATCCTGGATCAAAGTGAGAACATTTTTATAGAAAACACTGTTTAACCAAACACTATTTTATAGAAAACACTGTTTTACCCAAACAGTGTTTTCACCAAACATTTTTATAGAAAACACTGTTTTAACCAAACAGTGGTTTCACCCTTCATCTGAACAGGATTTTCTCCAGTCTCTTGTGCACCGTTCTCAGTCACAAGAGCAATCACCGTTTGACCAACGTCAAACCACTGTTTGCAAAAAAAGTTTGTTTGACCAAAGTCTGTTTTCCCGAAGTCAAACCACTGTTTGCAAAACTATGGTTCTTAGTGGTTCAAAAGTCTGTTTGACCAAAGTCAAACCACTGTTTAAAAAAAAAAAGCAACCACTGTTTTCTCCCAAAACACTACAACCACTGTTTTCTCCACAAAATAGTGTTTTAACCCAACAGTGGTTTCAAACATCTGTTTTTATCCATATGTCGACCAAAGTCAACAGATGTATCGACCATTGTATCAACAGATGTATCAACAACAGTGGTTTTAAATTGATGAGCATTAGTTATGAAAAAATAATACAAACTCATATTGAAGAAATGCACTTACTTTAGCATATCGAGATCATCTGATGATATGGACTCCGTACTTTCTGTACTTTCTGATCAGTCCGTGTGAGTTGCCATATACATAGCTGTTATTGCAAATACATAATCTACATCATATCACACTCAAAAGATTCATAAATCATAATCACAAAGTTAAACTATGAGTCTTCTCACAAACCGACTGACCATGATGTATTCCTGAAGTCAGATAATCGGAGAAGGTTAATGGACCTGTCAACAAATCAAACGTTAGTCTAATAATAAAGAAACTTCCAAATATTTGCAGTGTCTTTGACCATGTTTGACTGTCATCATCCAACTACAAATCAATTTCCATTTCTAGTGCTCTTGAAAAGGCATATAGAAAATTCAAACTTCAATGTAAACACAGTTGGTTTTCATAACTGATCAGTTAATCGAACCGGTTATCCCACATTGTCTGCCACTTGTTTCAGAAACCATATGACGTCATAAATAATTTAAACTTAATCTATGACATCACGAACACAAACAGCCCCTTTAAATTATTTGTGCTAAATGAAAATTAGAAAACAGTTTCAGTACCTGATAAGAGGTTGAGATGAAGGGATCCACCTGATCTCCACAGCTTTCATCATCACCTATATCTCTTGGATGAAACTCAAGGTTTACGGTATTCTCCAATCGCTTATTTAGGAATTCAGTAGCATGATTTACAGTCCCCTGAAGCAATAATCTATCCGTTTCTATAACATCACCATTTTCTATGATTCTCATCTTCTCCGAGTCTAATACTCTCTTCAAAACTGCGATGGACTCGTATTCAATAAGAAAATTAAGTAAAAAACTGAATCTTTGGAGTTGTGATGACATGGCAGCACATTCCATATCTTCTACGATTGGATGTTTGAATAACCATGCCATATCTACAAGCACATCAGAGAACTTGTTAACAGCAGCCTCACAAGAAATATATTCTGATTCATAGAGAGTTGAATAATATTTTGTATGTATTATTTTCATCTCAAAACATATTTCTTTGTCGACAATGAGAATTGGAATAAAATTTGACAGGCCTGATTCATTCTCGACCTGTAAAACAAATATATTGAACAATGATCAGCCTTTTTTTCAACTTATCTTTGAGTCAACCGGATACCCCGAGGCATCACGGACATAGAACGTGTTTACAGCTTTGCCACCCCGTGTAAAAGAGAAGAAAGGAACTGACATAAAAAGAGAAGCAAATTATCATTTCTTGAACATGAAGGTTGAGCATAATTACATGAACCTTTAAAGCCATACTTGATGCATGATTTTACCTTGTTTAATCCTAAAATTGCATAATCTTGATTTCAGAACTTACAATCAGAATAATGTTCTTAGGCATACGCTTGAAAAGAATATCAAGTTCTGTTTTACAACTTCTTTTAAATACAGACTTAATTACTCACATTAAAAAGGCAAACCTAATTAATCAAATTCAAAACATATCATACACAAAAACAAAAACAAAACAGTAAATTGCACCTTTATGAAGCCGAAGCATATATATTTTAAACCGAAAATTAACACGAAACTAACCAGCTTCCAAACTCTTCTTCGCTTGAAAAGAATATCAAGTTTTGTCCGAAATTGACTGATCTTGTTCTACAGATTGACTTGAAAAGAATAATGTTCTTATGCATACGCTTGAAAAGAATATCAAGTTCTGTTTTACAACTTCTTTTAAATACAGACCTAATTACTCACATCAAAAAAAGTAAACCTAATTAATCAAATTCAAAACATATCATACACAAAAAACAAAAACAAAAGAGTAAATTGCACCTTTATGAAGCCGAAGCATAGGGCTTTTAAACCGAAAATTAGCATGAAACCAGCCAGCTTCCAAACTCCTCTTCGGTTCATCATCAGCTTCCAAACTCCTCCTTGTCATTTTCTATACGCTCGAGCCGGTGCTCCAAGTTCATACTCCAACGGCCCGTATTCACTATATATTCACAATCCTACAAATTCTTAGTCATCTTGGTGACACGAATGTGAAATAAGTGTCTTTAATTACCTGAGATAGAATAATAGAACCACCTTGAGTCTCAAGCTCGAATACTATCCAAAAAGCAATTTGTTGAAAAAAATGTGTAACTTTTGAATTATGAGCAAAATAATAGAATCTTATTATGACCTTTGCAATTACTTGACCTATCTATGGTCGAAGCACACCCGTACAGAGATCGATGAGAACACATGCAACCTTGACCTGCACCACAAATAGCAATTTTCTTTCAATGATGATGCATATCAAATTAAATATATATAATAAGGTAACTTGTAAAAAAATAACCAACATGTGATGGTAAAACAAATAACTAACTTTGAAACGGTTGCATAACATTTTTTGGTATACTTGAGTCATAACTATTTTTAGACACTTTAGGTATAATATATCGAAACATTCATACTAATGGAAACCAGAATTATATCAATCGTCTGACTTAATACGGATCAGGGAACGGTTCAGATTCAAGTTGGTTCATACGAGTCGATATTTGTGGAATCGAACAGTCTGAGTGTCGGTTTGTAATCATCGCAGAATCATTATTCATCCACAAAATCGAGTTTTGTATAAAGCTGCAGATCAGTTTCAAAGATTCATCCAATGCACAGTTGTTGATACATATTTTGTGCATGTAACTTGTCTTTATTAACGATGTATTTGTACGGCCTTTTTAGGTATCGAGTTTGTATTCGCCGTCAACCAAGTCAGATATCCTCCTATCCTAGTTGTGTCCGACAAGTTTGTCTCAGTTGTTATGTAATGTTAAATGAACACTGCATGTTGCATATGTGGGTAATTATGTTTGTTTGTGTGTTTATTATGTTTGCTGCAAACTGTTTGACAGTTTGTAGCACACAATTTTTGCAGCCCTCGACGAAACTCCATGTTTCGTCGAGTACATATATGACGAAAGTCCTTCATGGTCAAAACTCTAAGTTTCGTCGTGATGGGTGATGAAACACCTTGTGTTTCGTCGTCCATGATGTTTCGTCAGGCCCATTTATATGTTTCGTCAACAGTTGGGCTGGGCTGCCTATATAAACACATCAGTTTCTGTGTGAAACTCTGAGAGCATACCTACTGTGAAAGTTTACTATCAAACATTGTGTGTATTTGTTTGATCCATGTTCTCATCCGTTTTAATCAATTGACTGTGATTCGTTGGTTATATCGAGTTGTTATTATCTGTGTTTGGTTTGGCATCGTCACGGGGATTCCGCACTCGTGACCGTGTTTGATATAAACAAGGGTTTGCTTTCGTTATCTGTCACGGCCCCCGACCCGGTTTGACCCGGTTCAGGAGCCGCGGGACTGAAAATCCCGTGGTATTTAATTAACAGCGGAAGATTTCTTCAGGATCTTTTTAAAACTGAAATTTCCCGATTATTTTATTTCACAACTCGGGATAAAACCCCGGTAATTTACAATCACATGATTTCACGGAGAAATCTTTATTTTTACAAAAACATGTTTCTTTATTTTATATTGAGCCACTTCCTTAAGCTTGTAGTGCTTCGCGGTACTTTTACTGGATCACAACAGATCACCTGAAACATGTTTGAAAAAGGTTTTGTCAGCGGGAAATACTGGTGAATCATTCTATTTGTTAAAATGACACGTTTGTTATAATTTACAGTATTAAGAGAGATTACAATGTTTCCAGATATCAACCAACTACCCACGGTATTTGTCACTCGACTCGTTTCTGTGACTATGGTCATATCACCCATTGGCTAACCCGTTGTCCAATGGTGACGATTATCAAGTAATGTATACAAAACCCCACATACCGGCTGTAATTTGGTGATTACATAAACTTAATCACTGTATTTATAACCTTGAAAATAAATTTGCTTTTATAAATAAATTTGATAAAAAGAGAATGAGTCACATTGCAAATATATATGAGCAGAGCTTAGCCTACTGATTTGCCTTTTAACCTAAATTTAATAACATGCACACGAACTCGGTTAGTAACTAATACAGCATTTACGATAACTCACGAGATTAAACCTTCACAGCGAATGACAAAGTGCGATACTTAAACATCCATCGAATTAACGACGAATGACAAAGCATAAACCCCAATGTGGGCAGCACTTAAACATCCATTGGGTAGTTTAATCGATCGGACATTGAATCGTAGCAGCGATCGAGTTAATACCCGGTATCGGAGCAGCACCTCGCTAATTATATATGAAATTTCGATTTTAGAGTGATATACTTTCGTTTTTGAAAGTTTGTTTCGACACCAGCAGACTGTGCATGCAACAAGCTATTTACAGTTGAAATTAAGACCTCACGCGGCCCTCGTATGCCTTCGGCTTGCCTTTACGCGGCCCGCGCAGCCACCCAGTCTACGACTAGCCTTGACCAGTCACGAGTAGGTTAGCCAGGTGGTTGATACGTGGATCCGGAACACTTATTCGGTCAACACAGGTTTGACGCGGCCCGCGTAAGGTATGCTTAACCTTTACGCGGCCCGCCTGATGACCATACTTCTTGTTTTCTTGGTTTTTTTCTGCACAGTATGGTTTCAGGGGTCCGGGTTTTCACTTGTGGGTTGATTTATGACATTTTTGAGAGTCCTTACATTCTCCCCACCTTATTTAAAATCTCGTCCTCGAGATTTATTGGAATAAGTGAGGATACTTTCGTTTCATTTCTGATTCCAGCTACCAAGTGTATTCGGGTCCTCTCTTTGAATCCCACTTGACTTTAACCAATACTAACCGTTTGTGTTTGAGAAACTTGATCTTTCGGTCTTCTATTTGTAGTGGCTTCTCAACAAATTTTAACTTTTTGTTTACATCTATATCTTGGAGAGGTACTACCAATGATTCGTCTGATAGGCATTTCTTGAGGTTGGATACATGAAATACATCATATACTCCAGCTAACTCTTCTGGTAGTTGTAAACGATAAGCAACTGGTCCTATACGTTGGATTACTGGAAATGGTCCTACGTATCTTGGACTTAGCTTTCCTTTCTTACCGAATCGAACTATTCCTTTCCAAGGTGAAACTTTCAAAAGTACTTTGTCTCCTACTTGGAATTCCAACGGCTTCCGTCTATTATCTGCATAACTCTTCTGACGATCTCGAGCCGTCTTCAGTCTTTCCTTGATTTGAGAAATTTTGTCGGTCGTCTCTTGCACTATTTCAGGTCCTGACAATTGACTTTCTCCTATTTCTGCCCAACAAACTGGAGTTCTACATTTTCGTCCATACAGTGCTTCGAATGGGGCAGTTTCGATGCTTGAATGGTAACTATTGTTATAGGAGAATTCAATTAAAGGTAAGTGATCGTCCCAATTTCCACCAAAATCTATAACACATGCTCTGAGCATGTCTTCCAGAGTTTGGATTGTCCTTTCACTTTGTCCATCTGTCTGGGGATGATATGCAGTGCTTAAATTTAATCGAGTTCCCATTGCTTCTTGAAAACTTTTCTAGAAATGGGAAGTGAATCGACTATCCCTATCCGAAACAATGGAGAGTGGAACTCCATGTAAGGATACTACTTCATCTACATACAACTTTTCCAATCTTTCCATACTAAAGTTTTCTTTCATAGGTAGAAAGTGAGCTGATTTGGTTAATCGATCCATAATTACCCAAATCGCATCATTACCTTTTCTAGTTTTAGGCAACTTAGTAACAAAATCCATTGTTATGAGTTCCCATTTCCATATAGGCATTTCTAGTTGTTGTAGTAGACCTGAAGGTTTGTGGTGTTCTGCCTTAATTTGTGAACAAGTAAGACATTTAGAAACATATCGAGCTATGTCTTTTTTCATTCCTATCCACCAAAAGTTATTTCTTAAATCTTGATATATTTTATTTTTTCCAGGGTGCATGGTATACCTAGATTTATGGGCTTCTTCTAATATCTTATGTCTTAAACCTCCTTGCTTAGGCATCCAAATCCTTTTCTTGTGAAATCTCCAAATTTCATCAACTCCTTGCTCTAATTCTTTTATTCGTCCTTTCATTCCTTCAGCATCATCCTTGATTGCTGTTTCCTGAACATTCTTTATTTGTTCCATTAAATCTAACTGTAGATTTAATCTGAGAGCACGAACTCGGTTTTGCTTTTCATGATACTTACGACTTAAGGCATCTGCAACTACATTTGCCTTTCCCTCGTGATACTGAATATCACTGTCGTAGTCACTTAGGATTTCCATCCATCTCCTTTGTCTCATGTTTAATTCTTTTTGCCCAAATATATATCTTAAACTCTTGTGATCTGTATAGACAGTAAATTTACTTCCGTACAGATAATGTCTCCAAATCTTATGGACAAAAATTATGGCTCCTAATTCTAGATCATGAGTTGTATAGTTCTCTTCGTGCTTTTTCAACTGTCTTGAGGCATACGCAATTACCTTCTTGCGTTGCATTAGCACACATCCTAATCCTAACTTTGAAGCATCACAGTAAACTTCAAAATCTTCCGTTCCTTCTGGTAAGGCTAGGATTGGAGCATTTGTTAATTTCTGCTTTAAGATCCTAAAGGCTTCTTCTTGTTTAGGTCCCCATTCAAACTTAACTGTTTTACAGGTTAGCTTAGTTAATGGTAGAGCTATCTTGGAAAAATCCTTAATAAACCATCTATAGTATCCAGCTAAACCTATAAAACTTCTAATTTCCATTGCGGATTGCAGAACCTTCCATTTGGTAATCGCCTCTATTTTAGCAGGATCTACATGAATACCTTCGTGATTTACCATGTGACCTAAGAATTGCACTTCTTATAGCCAAAATTCACACTTCGAGAATTTGGCGTATAACTTTTCTTTTCTTAACAAAGTTAAGAGTGCATGCAAGTGCTGACAATGCTCTTCCTGACTATTTGAATAAATAAGTATATCGTCTATAAAGACAATTACGAATTTACCCAAATACGGTTTACAGATCCTATTCATCATGTCCATGAATGCGGCAGGTGCATTCGTTAATCCAAAGGGCATGACTGTAAACTCGTAGTGACCATACCTAGTTCTGAAAGCAGTTTTAGGTATGTCTTTGTTGGTGCATACATGTGTCGTCTTCGTCTTATATCGAGTCTTGGATACATTGCGGTTCGGAACAAGAATGATGTCATCATTCTTGATAACGACATCATCCAAATGACATCACTCTTGCATCATATGAAAGGTCTACACAAGAAGATAAAATGAATTACATGTAAATATGGAATTTATGGTTGACCGTTTGTAGAGGTCACGTTTGAAGCTTGACCATTTGAGATGGTAACCGTTTAAACATGATTCCCGTTTGAAAGTGGTTCAATGGTATAATATTTGCGCGTGAATTCATGTGGTTGTATGTCAGTCGCATGTGATCTTGGTGCACTAAATTTGATAAAGTGTCTTGGTTCTACAAGTGTAAAAGAATTCACATGTTTTGTCATTGGGAAGTGATCCATATCACGTGAATTGCTGGATACTTGTATTGAATTAAAATAGTTCTCGGACCATTCATTTGATGCTTTTGTGATATTACATCAACCCATGTGATAATTCTCAATACATTGAAAGTTGTTTCGATAAAGTGAGGTCCAATGAGAGAATAAATCACCGGCCCATATGATTGAGATCAGTGTCCACTTATTGCGAGGCCCAATCATATTTGGTTACTTTGTGATCTAAAACAAGCAATCAGTTATTGCATGTGATCTTGTCTGATAGGCCCAATGCATGTTTGATTATCATCGGCCCAATCAAATTTAAATTGAAAGTTAAAAGTTTTCTTTGTTCATTTACTCCTCGGCACAATCATTGTTTAGTGCAACCCACTTCATACTTGGAACAATTGAAAGTGTGTTTTGAGTGAAATTTGTCGGGATTGTTTGAAAAATGGAAGTGATGTTTGATGAAAAAGAAAACTATTATTTTGAGAAATTTAATGATTGGAATTGAGGGTTTATAGATGAAAGTTATAGAATGGTGAACAAGATTGGATGGGAGAAAAGGTTTAAATACGTTGTGTGCTTGAAAAATGAAACATTGGATGATCTAGTAAACCGATATAATGTTTTACTTGGTTATCTAAAAGATCATGAGATATTCTTGACAGATGCTGAAAAAATAGCAAAGTTTGCAGATGCATTACCTATTGAATGGAGTGAATGTTTGAAAAATTTAAGAAAGGATTCAAATTTTTCAAAATTACATTTAAAAGGATTCATCAGCAAACTTAAAACTCATGATTATGAAAGTGAAAAGAAAAGGAAAGAATTGATAAAAGTCTTGGAAACACATTTGGTGGATATGAGTTTAGATGTGATTGACGAAATGAACAAAAGGATTGTTGAATGTGTTAGGGCAAAATATGTTATGAAATACGATAACAAGAGGGGTTGTTATATTGATGAGAATGCGAATCCTCTTAATTTCGTTAAAATTTTTTGTGCAGGATCATTCAAGACAAGAACAAAGGAAGTTCCAAAAAATGAAGAATTTGTGAAGAATAAATCTTCAAGTTATGCATCAGTGTGCTCTAAATGTGATAAATTTGAAGCTGAAAATGGCAAACTCTTGAAAGATGCGGAAAATTTGACATTGGAAGTCAAAAAGTTGAAGGATGAGAAGCAAGCTGATGTTAAAAAGATTCTTATTTTGCAGGAAATTTGTGAGAAGCAAAAATCTGAAAATGTTAAACTGTTAAATGACTTGAACAGTTTGACATCAGAAAACAAGAAGTTGAAAGAAAATGGAAAAAAATTTTGAAGATAAAATTAAAAGTTTTGAAAATGAAAAATCAAAAATTGAAAAAGAATTTCAAAGTCAAATAAAAATTCTTGAAGATGGGAGATTTGTTTTTAGCAAGAATGACAATGAAAAACAAAAAATGATAAATTCTCATCTTCAGACGATTATTCGACTTGAAAAAGAAGCTGAAAAAGCTCGAATTAAAATCAAAGAGCTTGAAGAGAAATTGAAAGGTTTTGAGACCTCGTCATTAACACCAGATTATCCATGTCCAAAACCGATCAATTCCGTTCCAATAAGTGACAATGTCACAAACTTTGATAAAGTCAAAGTTGAAGATTGTGATGAGAAAACTGATGATGAAATTGAAAAAAGAAAAATATTTTTGAAATTAAATGAAATGTTTAAAGATACTGTTCTACATTCTACTGAAAAAGGTGAATGTTCAACGCAAAAAACTGTAAAGAAGAATGTGGAACAAAAACAAAAGGATAAAAAATCGAAAAATGTTCAAAAAGATAATAAAACCTCATCAGTTCAATCATCCAATCGTGATAAAAAATCACAAAAAGTAGAAAATCAAAACTCAAAAATTGTTGGTAATAAGTGGTGCAGGTTTGACCACAGTGCTCAAAAGCCAAATCCAGCATACAAGAGGAGCAAGGATTATCACCAAGCCAAACAGTGCTATGATCTGAATGTTTGGACTGAGAATGGTTATTGGTACGATAACAGAGTGTGTTATACTTGTGATGTTCGAGGACACATTGCTGTTAACTGCCAAAATCAGTGGTTTGAGACGAGGAGATGCTTTAACTACAACATCATTGGCCATATTGCTAGAGATTGCCCAATGAGATCAAAGGGAAGATCGAGGGCTGAATCTCAGAAAATGGCAAAGAAGAAACCAGTCAAAGTCGAAGCAAAGCCCAAAGAATAGAAAGTTCAAGAACCTAAAGTTCAAGAACAGAAAGTTCAAGAAAAGAAAGTTAAGCTTTCACAGGGGCAGAAATACAGACTGAGGAAGAAGAGGAAGAAAGCAAGAGAATATCTTGAAAGGATTTTGTCCTCGGATACAACTGGTAAAACAGATAAAAGTTATGATAAATCGTCTTGCTCTCCAAAGAATGAAAAATCTAGCAAAACGGATTCATCAGATACAAATATGAGGACGAAAGAGGGAAAGAAGAAGAAGAAAGTTTGTGGTGATGAATCTGTTTCTTTAGAAACAAAGGAGCCACGTGTTTTGGTATGGTAAAACAGACAAGCCACAGTCAGACAAGCCACATTCAGGCAATGATTTTGGTATGGTAAAACCAGAAGAGCCTTGTGTTGAGGTAAAAGTTGAGAATTCTGGTCTAACAATGGATGATGAAAATTTTCCACCATTGTTGAACAAGAATTCAAAATCACCCAAGGACCGTCAGGCTTGGGTGAATTTGTTTAAATGAAAAACCTGACTTGCTGGAGCTCCCATGTGGGTAAGAGTGGAGCAGGAATCGGCACATTTCTTGAGAATTGATCTTAAAAATGTTAGTTTTTCGACTTACAAGTGGTAAATCAGGGACATTAAGTTGTACTTGATTTTCTACAAGTGATGTTTGAGAATTGATCTTAAAAATGTTAGTTTTTACAAGTGGTTAAAGAAAACAAGGTGATGAAAGATCCCCATGTTTGAGAAATGACTCACAAAACTAATTTTCCGGAAAAACCATTTTGATTAAAACAAACCTAAGTGTTTTGAAATCACTATGAGAAAATGTTTTGTTATCAGGGGGAGTTCTGATTGTTTATGCCAAGTGAATGGAGAATTGAAGTGATTCTCATCATGTTGTCACGTTTCTTGTACAGCTTGTTTTCAAATTTTCCCAGAAAATCAAAATTGAGACATATTTTTATTTTAGGGGGAGTAAAAATTTAAAAAAAAATTAGAAAATTTGAAAATGTCAAAAACATTAAAAAATGAAAAAAATGAGTTTTGTTGTGAAAAAGAGGAAATGATAGTAGATCAGTTGGACTGTCACAACATGCTAAAGATATGTAAAGTCTAAAAGTGATAAACGGTCTCACTAAAGTTGTGACGATAGGCTCAGCTAGACTAGTAGATTTGCAATAACGATACAAACATAAAGCAAAAAGCCTAGTTCTAGTGGGAAACATGGTCAAAAGCATAGTACTTAGTTTTTTCCTTCTTGATTGTGTGCCTACTCAGTAATCGCTGATTGTCGAAAGGCATAAAACTGGTTAAGTTTGTGAACTTTCACAACTTTGCTGAAAAGTCACTGTGATTGTGCATTTTATTTTGCAAAGATTTAAACTTGTTTTATTTCTTTCTTTTGTTTAAGCATCGGACATCCTCTGCGTATACGTGAGTATCGACCTGGATGTCATTGCCTAAACGTTCTGCTTTTTTTTCTTTGCTGTTTCGTTTAAGCTTTGGAACACCTCTGCGTATACGGAAGTATCGACCTGGTGGTTAAAGCCTAAACAACTTCAACTTAGTTTTATTTTCTTATTTTGTTTAAACATTGGACTTTCTCTGCGTATACGGAAATATCGACCTGATTCTTAATGTTTAAACATTCTGCTTTGTTTTTGCACAAATCACAGTTGATAAAAGTTTAAAGGCATTACTTGAGTCAGTGTATTGCATGATGAGGGGATAAGCTGAGATCGTGGGGTCCATAATAATTTTAGTGCTATCTTAATATACCTTAACGTATCGGTAAGCATTTCGAAAGTTTTTAGATTGAGCTTAAGAGGACAAACATATCGACAATCAATGTGAATCGTTTAGAACTTAAAATGTTTAAAGCTTAACGGTGTTAATGATTGGTCACAAAAACTGATATGATCCTCTTACACAAACTCACGAAAATAGTGTCTGTAAATATTTTTTATTGCATTTCATTACATTCAAAAATACAAAAAGATTTTAGTGTGTTTTAGCATAAATTTTGAAAAATCCAAAAAGATTTTCGACAACTGATTTTAGAGAGCTGATTATCAAAATTCCGAGTGCTAAACATGATGAACAAATGGTTTGGGTGAAAGTATTTGTGAATTGTTGAAATGAAATGAGAAAATGTTTTGCAATATGAACGTTATTCCTGCAAGTGGTAAATTAGATTTGATAATCTTATCCACAAATGGTTATCAGAAAATTTATTTTTGGGTAGAGTTTATGCAGGTTCAGGTTTCGATCCAGAGCAGGATGAAAGCCAGGTTATGATCTTGTGAATTCCAGACTACGATCCCAAGAAAGGGGGAGTCTGAGGACATTGAGAGGGAGTCTGAAGATTGTAGAGACAGATTCAGATCCTGAAGATTACGAGAAAGAGTAAGAGATTGTTTGAGGATGCTTACAATGGAGAATTTTGAAGAAAGTGAACAGACTGATAAAGACTGAAGATGCGAAGACTCGACACCTAAGACTCGTCAACATCTGAGGGGGAGTCTGTTGGTGCATACATCTGTCGTCTTCGTCTTATATCGAGTCTTGATACATTGCGGTTCGGAACAAGAATGATGTCATCATTCTTGATGATGACATCACTCTTGCATCATATGAAAGGTCTACACAAGAAGATAAAATGAATTACATGTAAATATGGAATTTATGGTTGACCCTTTGAAGAGGTCACGTTTGAAGCTTGACCATTTGAGATGGTAACCGTTTGAGCATGTAACCATTTGAAAGTGTCATATCCGTTTGAGAGCTGTCCGTTTGAAGGGTGGTATGTCACCTTCAAACGAAAGGGTCTAGTCTATATATACCCTTCAAACGTTCATCATTTGTAACTTTCAAGATCTTTCCGGCTTGTGCAACGAAGTGCTGCCGAAGTGTTGTCAGGTTGTAAAACGTCTTATAATCAATCATACAACAGTTTAATGAGTAAATCTAGCTGAATTGCACTCTACACGTCTGTTTCCGCCTTTCGTGTTGAGATAAACTCTTCTGAACGACTCGTTCGGGTCAGAAAACGATCCTACAAGTTCTTCAGTCTTGTATAGTTATCACCGAACGAGTCGTTCAAAAAAGTTTTTCTCAACACGAAAGGCAGAAACAGACGTGTAGAGTTCAATTCAGCTAGATTCACGCTTAAAACTGTTGTATGATTGATTTCACAATGTTTTACAACCTGACAACACTTCGGCAGCACTTCGTTGCTATGGCCGGAAAGTTCTTGAAAGTTACAAATAATGAAAGTTTGAAGGCTATTTATAGGACAAGTCCCTGTCCGTTTGAAGGTGTCATGGCACTCTTCAAACGGTCAACCACCTTCAAACGGACTACAAACATTTTCATGCATTCCATATTGTGATATCATCATTATGATGTCACATGATGTCATTTTGATGATGTCACAATCTTGTTTAGATCTGCAACGAAACCGAGACTTGACATAAGACGAAGTTGACAGATGTATGCACCAACAGACTCCCCCTCAGATGTTGACGAGTCTTAAGTGTCGAGTCTTCGCATCTTCAGTCTTTATCAGTCCTCTCGAACTATTTGAAGTATCTCACAGTGTAAGCATCCTCAAAACTTTATCTCCTTCTTTTCTTCAGCAACAGACTTCCCACAAACAATCTCTACTCGGATGTCTTCAGACTCCCCCTTTCGATATGCTGGGATCGCAGTCTGGCATGTTGAAATCACATAGACCTCAGGTATCGGAACCTGTCTCTCTATCATCAGGTTCAAGATCGAAACCTGGCTACACCTGCACATTCTTAACCCAGAAGTAAATTTCACAAATTTAACATTTGACAAATTTAATCAATCCAGATACTCTCTCAAATTAAACCAGAATGATTTATCAATGATAAATTCTGATGAACCATTTGCAAAAATTAATCATTTTTCTTTTCAAAACACATTCTCCCAAACCATTTGTTCATCATGTCTAGCACTTGGAATTTTGAAAATCAGCTCTCCAACATCAGTTGTCGAAAATCTTTTTGGATTTTTCAAAATTTATGCTAAAACACACAAAAAATCTTTTTGGAATTTTTGAATAGAATGAAATACAGTAAAGAAATATTTACATACAATATTTTTGTGAGTTTGTGTAAGAGGATCATATCAGTTTTTGACAAGTCACAAGTACCGTTGAGCTTCGTTACACATTAAGAATTAAACAATTTACTTAGATTGCCAATATACTGATCCACTTAAATTCTCACACAAATTTCAACTGATTCAAGATATGAGTTAGGTGTATTAAGAACTTAAACTCATTCATGTGTCCCACCTCTTGAATATAATCACGTATCCAGATCCCAATATTCAGTCTTATAGGTGAGTATACCACAGATGATATCTGTCAGGGGTTAAATTGTGAGGGCCGTGAGAGCTCAGGTCGATACTTCCATATACGCAGAGAGATGACGGCTTCGACTTTTGTGTGTCCCCTTTAGAGGATCTTTTCTTCAGCAGCAATGATTATCAATTTTATTGTTTCATCAATTTGCTGACGGCAGCGCTATATTTCAAGCAAGCAGTAAAGTATTCTCCGGGGACTAGGCCATTGCTTCCGCAAAATCAGAAGTCCCGGGATAATACCCCAGATATCACTGAGCATAAAGACCTAGTATCTCAGAAAGAGGGACCTTTCAAACGAGATTTCAGGGGTTACCTATATATCCAAGTAGTGTTCCCCACGAAATAAGCAAGTTTGAATTTAAGTTTATATCCCAAAAAAAGCTTACTAAATGTGTAAAAACCTATCAGCATATCATCTGTGAGACCGTTTAACGCTATTTAATCAATACATTTTCTTTAGCATACTGTAACTGTCTACTGATGTACTATCATTTCCTCTTCTTTGTCAACAAAACTCATTTTTGAATTTATCATGTTTTTGACTTTTTCAAATTTTCAAATGTTTTTGGATTTTCTGAAATTTTCTACTCCCCCTAAAATGCAAACACATTTTAGAAAATTTGAAAACAAACTATACAAACAAATTGACAACTGAACGAAAACAGACCCGAACGAGTCTGAATTTTAATTGTTGAAGTATTAAAGTGCGGCCTAACAAAAGATATATTGAGTTTTTTTCAAGTCATCGGCTTATTTGAGTAAAGAAGTTTGCATCTATTCATCTTGAATTGAAACGAGTCTGCAAATTTTCGACACGTGTTCTAAATTGATTCAACCGTTACACACATTCACATTTTCAATCTGTTTAAACTGATTGTTTGTTTGTCTGTTTCAGGTGTTTCACGAGGTGAATCATTTCGTTTGAAAGGGGATCTAGTTTGAATTTGATATTTCATTTTAAGTGACTGTCTCGATAAACGTGTTTCCGAATCATGGACTTATGTTTCTTTAATATGACTAGTGAAACAGTTAATAGAATAAATGTATTAAAGAAAGAATTTGATTCGTTTTCAGGATGTCCAGGAGAAAGTACAAAGAGTATCATTGAGAAGTATAGTCATCTTGTTCGCTCAATGTCTAAGAAGGGTATTCAGAAAAATCCAAATGAATGGGTTGAGAGGTTAGCCAATTCCATACCTCAACATGAATGGGGTACATATCTGTTGGATTTAAAAAGAACTGGAGAATACTCTAGATTGTCAATTAGCCAATTCATTAAGAAGCTTGAAGAACAAATGAAGAACAATGATGTGAATAAGAAGAATCAAGAAGAAAAATCCGTTTCATCCGATGAAAGTTCAGAAGAAGCAATTGTTGTTGATCAAACATCAACTGATTCTGGTTCTTCAGATGAAAGTTCCGAAAGAGCAATAGTTTTTGATCAAACACCATCTGATTCTGGTTCTTCGGATGATAGTTCTGACAAATCAGTAGAGTTTGACCAATCACCAACTGATAATAGTAGTGATGATGAAGAAGAAAAACATATTAATGTTGCAAAAGCTCATCTATCTTGTGAAAGTTTTCATTTATATTTTGCAGATCGCTTGGAGAAGCTGAAGGAGAGACGTGCAGCAAAAGAACAAAATCAAATGAAGACTGAAAGTGTTGATGAGAAGATTATTGAAGCAGAAAAGGTGACTGAAGCTGAGAAAGTTGTTGAAGTTGAAAAAATCATAGAGATCGAAAAGATTGTTGAAGTCACAAAACCGTGTCTTACATGTTCAGTATCTTGTAAACAATGTGAAGAAAAAGACGAGAGGTTTAGTGAATCAGAGAAGATGAAAGAAAAGTTGATGTTTGATGTCAAAAAATTGAAAGAATCATATGATGTTTTGAATAGGACTGTGAATAGTCTGCAGAAAACTAACACAGAAAGAGAAAAAGCTTTGAAAATGTTGAATGCTACGATGATGTCCAAGCAGAAAGAGATAAATTTTTACATTGAAGAATGTGCGAAATGGAAGCAAGAGTTGGATGGTGAAAAAGTTGAAAACGAAAGAATCAGACGTTTACTAAGAAGTTATACAAGTTCTGATTACTTAATTGACAGAATTTATCCTACTGTTGCAGGTTTTGAGGCATTTAAAGACGAACAACCAAAGAAGAAAAAGGATACTGGTATGAAACAGAGTGTCTGTTATAATAAGTGTCCACCTCCAATTTGGGAAGGGCATTCGCCTAGAAAACTGAATGAGGAACAAGTCCAAAAGGCGGTTAATCTAAAGTTAGAGTCCGAGTTAACCGATGTATTACAAGACAACATTGACGTCATGTTCACAGCGTCCGACACAGATCATGAGTCTGAATTAATTAAAAGAATGGTTGATCAGGTGTTGGATAAAGATGAGGAGTCAGAGTCAAAGTCCGAGTCCGAAGGTTCATGTCAGTCTGTCAAGAGTTCGAGTTCGTCTGGAAAAAGTTCAAAATCGTCGGGAAAACGGGTTTATAGTAAAGAATTTTTGTTATCAAAATCTAATTTGAATGATGAAACATTTGAAGTTGTCTATACTTTGAGTGATTCTGACAAATTATATTTTGATAAAGAGTTTCCAATAAGAAGTGTTAGATTTGAAATGATCAAAAAGGTTTTCAAAATGACAGAAATTAAGATTTCTGAAATAAAAGATTTAAATCTTACTGGAAAATCTAAAAAATACACTTCAAGAGTTCAACAGCATTTAAACAAGAAAAAGAATTATAGTTCCAGTTCTGGTTGTCAAAAGAAACCAAACCGTAATGGTAATTTCTAAAGGAAAGGTTTTGGTTTTATACCACCAGAAAATTATAAAAATGAGAAAATTTCTAAAAATACAAAATTTGTTTCAGGTCCGTCTGCTGAAGAAGAAAAGAAGAGCTCATTTTGGAGACAAACAAATCAAGAATTTTTTGCTGAAAAGAAGATTGGAGCTTATCAGAAGAAAGAAACCAGAACCTATTTTAGATGTAATGAAGTTGGTCACATTGCATGGAACTGCCCAAAAGCGACCAATACAAAACAGGGAGTTTCTGGAAAATTAAAAGAAGTTGTTGATAAAACCGAACCACCAACAGAAAAATTTAAAGTGTTTAAAAACTCTACATATGAAGTTGGTGAGTGTTCGAAAAGGTTTTACAAGAAAAGGGGAAATCTTGACAACCAAAGTTGGGTTGTTAAGAAATCAGAGGTAAAATCTGGCGATGAATCTGATTCCACAAAGTCAGAGGAGCCACAAGTTGTTAAAAAGGGTGAAAACTCAGTGCCTCTAATGGATGATGTTTATTTTCCACCATTGAGAGCTGAGAATTTTAAATCAAAGGTTGGAAAGGTTGAAATTTCGAACCAATTGGGAATGTTAAGAATTTTTTTCGAAAAATGATCGATGTGAAGGTTAAAGGGGTAAAAGAATTTTACGAATCAAAGAAGGCTACTTACAACCCAACCCCTAGTGAAGTTGAGAAGGTTACACCCAAAGCTAGTCAAGCTTGGGTGTCTGTGTTCTTTACTTGAAAAATCTGACTTGCCGGAGATCCCAAGTTTGTAATCGTGGATCAGGAATCGGCTGTCAAGTCTCGGTTTCGTTGCGGATCTAAACAAGATTGTGACATCATCATAATGACATCATGTGACATCATAATGATGACATCACAATATGGAATGCATGAAAATGTTTGTAGTCCGTTTGAACATAGCATGACCGTTTGAAGGTGGTTGACCGTTTGAAAGTGTAACCGTTTGAAGAGTGCCATGACACCTTCAAACGGACAGGGTCTTGTCCTATAAATAGCCTTCAAACTTTCATCCTTTGTAACTTTTAAGAATTTTCCTGCCAGAGCAACGAAGTGCTGCCGAAGTGTTGTCAGGTTGTAAATCATTGTGAAATCAATCATACAACAGTTTAAAGTGTGAATCTTGCTGAATTGAACTTTACACGTCTGTTCTGTTAGTGCATACGTCTATCGACTTCGTCTTGTATCGAGTATTATACTAGAATTGATAGATCAGGGCACGTTATATGAGAAATAGGGTAGGTTTTAGATGTATTTGGTGCCAGTCCGTTTGAAGAGTGCCTGACTGTTTAAAGCATGACCCTTTGAAGCGTGACCGTTTGAAGCGTGACCGTTTGAAGCATGGCATGTCAACTTCAAACGGACAGCTCTAGTCTATAAATACCCTTCAAACGGATTCATTTGTAATGTTCTTGATTCCGACGCCGAGGTGCTGTCGAAGTGTCTCCAGATTGTAAATTGTTCAGAGCTTAATATACGAGACATTTAATAGTGAATACAAGCTAAACGAAGACCGAATCAATTAATTCCGCCTCTGATTCTATCTGAGCACTCTTCTGATCGACTCGTTAGGTCGTTTCACGATCCTACAGTCTTCTTCTTGTACTTTCAATTGATGATATCCGGAGCGTAAATCGATCTTAGAAAAATATCTAGCTCCTTGAAGTTGATCAAAAAGATCATCAATCCTAGGTAATGGGTATCGATTCCTAATTGTAACCTTATTCAATTCTCTATAATCAATACACATTCGCATTGAACCATCCTTCTTTTTCACAAACAACACTGGTGCTCCCCAAGGGGATGAACTAGGTTGTATGAAACCTTTATTTAGTAATTCATCTAATTGCTTTTTCAGTTCTAACATTTCTGTGGGTGCTAACCGATAAGGTGCCTTGGCTATTGGTGTAGTTCCTGGAATTAGATGAATTCTAAATTCTACTTCCCTATCTGGTGGTAATCCTGGTAATTCTTCTAGGAATACATCTGGGTATTCTGAGACTACAGGAATCTCCTTAAGTTCTTTACCCTTAGTGCTAATGACTACCGAAATCATATACACTATTCCTTGTTTTCGTTCATAACTAGCAACTTTCATCACTGAAATGAACTTCATGGGCTTACGTGGTTTATCTCCTGTAATAATAATTACTTCTCCAGTAGGTTGGCTACTAACTAATCCATTCCTAACACAACATCGAATTCAGCTAATTTCGTAGGTAACAGGTTTGCAGAGAATTTATGACCTGAAAGTTCTATATTTCTTTTTGCAAAACCTTATTTATACTAACTGAATTCCCATCTGTCGTTTCGACTCTAAAAATTTGCCTAAGGGTGGTCAAAGGTAAATTAAGAGCTTGGAAAAATGAAGTATTGATAAAACTTTGGTTTGCACCAGAGTCAAATAATACTTTTGCATACACGTTGTGAACTAAGAACGTACCAGCTATCACATCCGGAATTAGCTCGGCCTCCTGAGTTGTCAACTGGAAGGCTCGAACATTCTTCTTGGTAGCTCCATCAACTGGCTTGGCTTTATTGTCTGTTGGCTTAACCACTTTAGGACATTCTGTTTTGAAATGCCCAGCTTCTCCACAGTTATAGCAGATCGTTGTTTTCTTTCTGCAGTCTTCTTCACGATGTCCTACAACTTTGCAAAAGTTGCAGGTTACATTGCATCTTCCAAAATGTTTCCTTCTGCAATTCCTGCAGAATGGCGGAGTTGAGGATTGTCCCATTCCTCTTCTTTTGAAATTGCTATTCTTACCCACACGAAATCCTTGGGTAATTTTCTGAGCCAGTTCCTTTTTCCTATTTTCGTCTCTTGTGCGTACCATCTCATCAGTGAGGGTGTTGGCTAATTCTACCGCATCGTCAATAGTATGACGTCTCGCAACTTTAACGATATTGTGGATTTTGCTAATTCAAAGCATACGCCATCATCCTAGCATATTCAAAGAATGTCGAAGTACCGGTTCTGGCGAAGCCAGGGTTGGTACCACTCTAGCATATTCAAAGAATGTCGAAGTATACTCACGACAATCTACACCCATCACTCGATGGTTTAAGAACTTATTCGCCATCTAATCTTTTTCATATTCGGGACAGAATTTTCTTTCTACAAGACTTTTAAATTCTTCCCAATTCATAGCATACGCCATCATCCTTCCTTTTGCTTGTAACACCGTGTTCCACCATTCTAGTGCCCCTTCTTTAAAAAGATTTGACGCGTACATGACCTGATCATCTTTGGCACATTTACTTATTGTAATTATTGCCTCGGTTTTCTCTAACCAACGCAGTGCCGCAGTCGCTCCTTCATTGCCTGCAAATTCAGCGGTTTTACAAGCAAGAAATTCTTTGTAAGTGCAACCAGGCGTTGCAGCTTTCATTTTCTTAGGGAGCAGAGCCTAGCGTAAATTATCATTGTGATTATTACCGCCTCCGTTTAAACTATTACTGAAGTTATCTTCAGAAATACGTTTACTAGGAACGATTTGTTAAAGTTCGTTTGGATTTCTAACAACAGCAACTATTGCTGGAATAGCATTGGCTATTCCCTAAGCAACGATATTTTCAATATCTTGCCTATTTAGAAATTGATCCTCCGGATGTTGTTCAGATTGATTAACCTCATTAACGGGTTCATTATTAGCGTTTTCCATCTGATAATTAATATATATAATTTATTAATATCGAATAAATAACAATTATACACAAGACAATCATAAAATTTTCAAATACACACATATAGCCAAAACGATCGATTTCTCGATTCCCATTTTTATATTTTATAGTATGCATCAATACACGCCATTTATCTTACAAAGTTTTATTTGTAGTTATTTTACAAGATTATATTTTAGTATGTATTATACAACCACAGTTTCACAAACCCACTATCCTTTGTCAGTTGGTATTTTAGTAACGACGTTCCCTCTCGTCGTATTTCCAGGAGATCTGTTCTCCTACTTCCCTGATCCTATTTCCTGCTTCTACCAACTCTTCACCAAAGTGGCGAAGTTCAGCTAAATTCTCAGTGCTCATTGGTGGGTTTGGTATAGGTTCTCGGTCAAATTGAGGGAGAAAGGAATAAGGACTGCTAAGAAAGTTTTGAAACTGCCAGTCATTAGTCCACCACTCATCCATTCCTAGATGTTGGGTGTGGATTATAGGTTCTGGGATTGCAGGTTCCAAGTTCATAGGTAATTGAGTTTCAGCAGGAAAAGGGTAGAGATTATTATTAATAGGCCTGACGACATCACAGCTCGCCAATGCACGATCCAGTTCCTCCTGAAATGGTAACTCCTCAATTTGTCTAGAGCTTTCCCCAATTTCCCTCTTGGTTTGTCTAGAACCTTCTCCATACTCCATTTCCATATTCCTAGAATATTCATCAAACTGCATTTCCATCTGCCTAGAATCTTCCCCGACTTCAATCCCCTTCCCTTTGTCTAAGGGATTTTCTATTTTGGGAATCTTCCTAGTGGCAGGTTTCCTTCTGCGCACATGCCTCCATCCCACAAATCTTCTCCTTTTCTTAGGCTTGGGTTTCTCTGGAGGTGGAGCATTGAATTCCATAGGTTCTTTTATATCGGGTATGTACCTATTAAAATCTCTCGAAACCTCTATTTTCACCGGGTAGAGATTTAAATTCTGAAGGGCTTCAGACAGGTCATTCATGTTGTTTAGCATATATGCAAAACACACAAAAATTGCTAAGTTAAAATTTTATAACAACTTTTATAAATAACCTTTAAATATTATTTCATACCGTGTGACTAATTTAACACAAAGATAATTAAAATTAAAACACACCAGGGTTTATTGTAACTTATTTATTTTACTGGATAATATTTCTGGCTTGTAGGTGATAAGGTTGCTAAAACTTAAATCAAAGTATTTAAAGATTTGCATTTACTACTACAGTGGCTAGCATATAGAGATCTGCCCATTTTTCATCTAACTTGTCTTCCCATGGTGGGTTACTGCCTAGTTCTTAGGTTTTCTGATTAACTCTCTTTTCTTTTGGTTGTAATTTCTTTAATTTCTCCTGACTTTTCTTAATAATCAAACTTCTTTTATTAGGAGAAAGTGGTTCCTCGTATTGTGAAGCGGAGACAGACGACGGCACCAGTTAGAGTAGTGGAAACTCTTACTGTGGATGAGAGGAGAGGAAGAGGCAGACCCAAACTGACATGGGATGAGCAGATTAGGCATGATTTACTAGAGTTACATCTTTCTGAGGACATGGTCCAAGATAGGACTTCATGGAGGCGTATGATTAGGGTTAAGGACTTCTAGTGGATATTACAGTAAGGTCTTAGAGGTATTTTACGGACGTAGTTTTTTCTTATTCTTTAAGCGACTTTACCGGTGACTGCCTAATTGTGTTTATGCCCAGTTGATGTTGTACGCTATTATACATGATTTACATTATATTGTGTCACTCTGATCACTTTCTTGGTATTGGTATTGGTAACCTATTTTTTCTATATTCTTTGACTTAGTATGTTGGTATGCTATTCGTTTTGGAGTCGAGGGTCTCCCTAGAAGCAGCCTCTCTATCCCTAGGGATAGAGGCAAGGTCTGTCTACATTCCACCCTCCCCAGACCCTATAAGTAGCTTTGCTATTTGTGGGATTCACTGGGTATGGTTGTTGTTGTCGTACTTTTTGTATGTTTTGTATGCTTATTTGACTCTTATATCTGGATTTGGTTTAGGAGCTGGGGGTCTCACTGGAAGCGGTCTCTCTGTCCCCTGGGATAGAGGTAAGGCTTGCCTATATCCCACCCTCCCCAGACCCTACCAATAGCTTGGCTATAGGTGGGATTATACTGGGTACGGTTGTTGTTGTTGTTGTTTAGGATGAACTTCCCTTCTCGTTTGATGACCTATCTAATTTAAGTTTGATGTTTGAAAGCTTTTGCTTACCCATACTGTACACAATATTCAATTAATAAAACACATAATCACAAAATGGCAATTAGTAAAAATTAAGTATTTTCTAAATACTTAATTGGCTTAAATCAGTGGCTCTGATACCACCTTTTTCTGTCACGGCCCCCGACCAGGTTTGACCCGGTTCAGGAGCCGCGGGACAGAAAATCCTGTGGTATTTAATTAACAGCGGAAGATTTCTTCAGGATCTTTTTAAAACTGAAATTTACCGATTATTTTATTTCACAACTCGGGATAAAACCCCGTTAATTTAAAATCATATGATTTCACGGAGAAATCTTTATTTTTACAAAAACATGTTTCTTTATTTTATATTGAGCCACTTCCTTAAGCTTGTAGTGCATCGGGGCACTTTTACTGGATCACAACAGATCACCTGAAACATGTTTGAAAAAGGTTTTGTCAGCGGGAAATACTGGCGAATCATTCTATTTGTTAAAATGACACGTTTGTTATAATTTACAGTATTAAGAGAGATTACAATGTTTCCAGATATCAACCAACTACCCACGGTATTTGTCACTCGACTCGTTTCTGTGACTATGGTCATATCACCCATTGGCTAACCCGTTGTCCAATGGTGACGATTATCAAGTAATGTATACAAAACCCCACATACTGGCTGTAATTTTGTGATTACATAAACTTAATCACTGTAATTATAACCTTGAAAATAAAAATGCTTTTGTAAATAAATTTGATAAAAAGATAATGACTCACATTGCAAATTTATATGAGCAAATCTTAGCCTACTGATTAGCCTTTTAACCTAAATTTAATAACATGCACACGAACTCGGTTAGTAACGAATACAACATTTACGATAACTCACAAGATTAAACCTTCACAGCGAATGAAAAAGTGCGATACTTAAACATCCATCGAATTAACGACGAATGACAAAGCATAAACCCTAACGTGGGCAGCATTTAAACATCCATTGGATAGTTTAATCGATCGGACATTGAATCGTAGCAGCGATCGAGTTAATACCCGGAATCGGAGCAGCACCTCGCTAATTATATATGAAATTTCGATTTCAGAGTGATATACTTTCGTTTTTGAAAGTTTGTTTCGACACCAACAGACTGTGCATGCAACAAGCTATTTATAGTTGAAATTAAGACCTCATGCGGCCCGCGTAAGCCTTCGGCTTGCCTTTACGTGGCCCGTGCAGCCACCCAGTCTACGACTAGCCTTGACCAGTCACGAGTAGGTTAGCCAGGTGGTTGATACGTGGATCCGGAACACATATCCGGTCAACACAGGTTTGACGCGGCCCGCCCAGTCTATGACTAGCCTTGACCATACTTCTTGTTTTCTTGGTTTTTCATGCACAGTATGGTTTCAGGGGTCCGGGTTTTCACTTGTGGGTTGATTTATGACATTTTTGAGAGTCCTTACATTATCGATCCTCTGAGAATCGGGACCTACAAGTGGTATCAGAGCATTGGCTCTTATACTTGTTTAAAACCAAACAATAGTTGATTTTATTAATTGTTGAAAACTGTTTGTTTGTGACTTTCTGAAAATTGTTATTGAAACTCATAAATTTCTGAAAAAGCTTCTTAAAAATCTGTTTAAATCTTGTTATTTGCCAAAGTTTTATCAAAAACCTTTGTTGTATTACTTGTTTACGTGATAAAACCGGGTTTTCAGTGAAAGTTTATGCAAATTTGTGGTTCGGAAAATTTCTCCGGTGAAAAACCTTGGTCGGATAGTTCATATATTCATCGGTTGTTCTTCATTCCTTCATGTGTTATTGGGATAGTTCTTGAGTTTAAAATTAAAATATAAATTGAAAATGGATTAAAATATTGGAGAACATGCTGGGTTGGTAAGCATGGTATGTTGTAAGTTGAAATCGTGTGTTCTTTGTCAGACAAAAGATAAGATTTCCCTTGAAAAATCTCACCAACCATCTCACCAACTATCTGTGACCTTATATCGACGAAAGACATAAGCGACGAAACCCCTAGTGTTTCGCCAAAAGGAGCTTCGACGAAACATCTAGTGTTTCGTCAAAGGCACTTCGACGAAAGTTCTTAAGTTTCGCGGGAAGAGTGTTTGACGAAAAACCAACTTTCATCATACTTGGTTTTTCGCCAAAGACCTGGTGTTTCGTCGAGACACTTGTAACATTTTCACAGAGGCTTCCCAAGACCAGGTCAAGATCAGACCTCCGCAGCCGCGTGGTTAAGGAATGTTATGCCTCCACAATCTATAAGTGCAAGTCAATGGGCATTGGTAACGAACCAGAATCAAAGTATTCATAATCTATTGCTCAGTGAGAGTGAAACGGGTAGCAACAATCGCCCGCCAAAGTTTAATCATATGAATGACTATCCGTCATGGAAGGGTCGTTTCCACACATATGTTCTAGGGAAAAACACCAAGTTATGGACGTGTTTCACTTCGCCTTACAATACAGCTCTTGAAGAAGCATGATCAAGTGCAGCTACCTTTGCAAATATGTTAGAAGATGACAAAAAGGCATATGATCTGGAGAAGAAGGCATTTGATATTCTTACACAAGCACTTCACAAAGAAATCTATCATCAATTCGCTTACTGTACTAGCACAAAATCCTTATGGGATGCCTTGGTAGCAAGAGGAGAAGGGAATACGGCTACAAGAAAGACACGCCACGATTTGTTGAAGAAGGAATTTGAATCATTCCAATTCATGGAAAACGAAACGCTAAATGATATGACAACTCGTTTTTATCATTTGATTAGTGAAATGTATTCTTATGCTGTTCTTGCAACTCAACAGGAAATGGTTGCACGGTTTGCTGATGCTCTACCTCCAAAGTGGAGTCCTTTCATTGAACTTTTAAAGCATACAAGCGTCTTAGATGCGGTTAGTATCTATGAGTTCGTTCAGAAGTTGAAGCATAAGAATGAAGAGGAAATCCGGAAAGCTAAACGGATAGCACTTCCTCAAAACACGGAAATGTATCTTGGAGATTTTAATCCTGCAGCTAGTTCTAGTTCCGTTCACCAACCGAAACTACAAACGGCGTTTATGTCAAATACAAGATCTTTTCCTTTTCCACAGTCAGCTCCACCTCTGGTTTTCGATCCGACTGCTTATCTTCCGCCAGCGCATGTTATTGCTCAAGCCCATGCTTTTTCTAAACCTCAACTCGATCCGAATGCCTGGCTACCAAAACCCCAACCTCCACCTCAAGTTTACACTACTCAACCTCAGTGGCTTTACTAATCACTAAATTTGCTTCATTCGAACCCATATTGGAACTAGCATTTGCTGTTGCAGAATAAACTAATTTAAAAATGGGATAACATGCTCGATAAGGCATGAGTTCTAATATCATAAGTGTTTCTTCGTAGGAACGCCCACGAATTTGATCAATTACTCTTCGCGCTTTGTGAGCAGCCATAGATATATGTTGACCTAAAGCGTATACTTCCTACCTCACCACAACAAGCCCAACCACAACAACAGCAAGCGTGTTATAGTAACAACCCTCCACCCCAAAACCCCAACACAGTCAGAGTTGATACTTCAAACCTTTCGAAAGTTAGCATCGAAGTGGCGAAGGAGCATATGGAACTAATCAATACAATGGTCAGTGCCTACTGCGGATTGGTCGCAGGTCAAATTGGAAACATTAATTTGACCAATGAAGATTATCAACAGATAGCCCGTGATGAAATGGAATTGATGGATATCAAGTGGGCGTTCGCAAGTGCTGTTAGAAGGGCTAAGGATTACATGAGTCGAACAGGAAGAACTTCCTTGGAAAGCAAGAAGGATACGAAGTATGGTTTCAATAAGGATGTTGTTACATGTTTTAATTGCCTTGTCTAGACCGAGCAGACAAGGCAAGGCAATCAAAATCCTTTCCGTAATCAGACGAGTACTTCAAACACCACCAAGCAGAACCAGTCTAGACCTTCAAACACCACCAGAGCATTAGTCATTCAAGCTGATGAAGGGTGTAATTGGTCTGTACAGTTTGGAGATGGTGATCAAGAAGGAGGAGGAATAGCATGCTATGTAAAGATCATCAATCACATCAAGCATGTTCACAAAGAAGAATTCTCTGAAAGTGATGATAGTTCGGGTTATAGCGGGAGTTCTGATGAAGAAACCTCGAATTCGGGTGGTTATAATTCTGAATCTGATGTGAAGGAAGAAGTTATTTCTGATGTTGATGATTTATTGAATGAAGCAGGGGAGTTAAAGTGACAGAAATCTGTTCTGATCAAGAAGGCTACTGTTGCATCTAAGGAAATGGAAAAGCTCTTCTATGAAGACGGATCTTTTTCTTATCAGACTGCCTTTATGGCAAATGTCTCAGCCTCGACGAGTCAGGTAAAATCCGACACCCCTGCTCCTAGTGTTTGTAATTTGTGTGCAGATTTGAAAGTGGAATCTGAAAAGGTTTATAGTCATAATCAAAGTTTGGTTATTGAGCTGTCTAAGTGCAAAGAGGCAAATATGGATTTAGCTAGAAATGAAAAGGATTTTAAATTTGTAATTGAAACCTTAAGGAAAAGTGTTTTCGAACTAACAAAAACTGTTTTCAACAAACAAATTGGTATTAACAATTACATTAATATCATCGAGGAAACCAAGAAAGAATTAGCCATTGCTAAATGTGAGCATGATGCAATCAAGCTTAAATTGGAGAGTTATTATAACTCCCGATATGTGCTCGATCACATCATAGACGCTCAACAGCTGAAAGGAAGCAAGAAAGGCGTTGGGTATAAGAAGTGTCCGCCCCCTTTGAGACACAACTATACTCGAATGCCCGATGAAGAGGAAATGCCTTGTTTTGAACCCAGTGTGCCTCTTGATTATGAGGAAGTTACTACTGGCTTAGGGTTCAAATCGGACAGTTCCTCGAGTACCTCATCTGATGAAACAGAAACTTCAACATCGACACATCGAAGTGCTCCAATTATTGAGGACTATGAGTCGTCTGATGATGAATCGGATGTGAGTGATCAGGATAAATCACTTGATAAAATGAAAGGAGTAGAAATTCCAATTGAGAATTACATTCTTTGTGATCCTCCTACTCCTGCTGTTCAACCAGTTGTCAAACAAGTGACAGACCCTGTCAAAGATGTCAAGGATGACAAGGAATGTGTGTCTACCATTAAGAGTGATAATGTGTTGTATACTTTGGTCGGTGATTCGAAAATTAATTCAGACAATGATTTTCCAATTAAAAATGTCAATCCATCTTCAATTGATAAAGTTTTTGTAGATAACCCAAGCAAGTTTTTGGGAAAAACGATCCCGGGAGTTATTGTAACTCAATGTGATCCTATACCAAAATCTGAGGTTAGAAAACAGTTTGGAAATCGAAGACAACCGACAAAGCAACAACCTATTGCTTCTAAGGGTAAACAACCAGTTCAACAAGCTCAAAAGCCTAAAGTTTCTCAATCAAAGTTTGAAGCAAAAGGAGCTCGTTACCAGAAGAAAAGCAGTGATGTCAAATTTGTGGCATCGAAGGGTGTTGATAGAATTGAGACTTTTGAAAACAAATCAAACACCGATTTTGTCCAACAAGACAAGATTTTGAAACGTAACAGTTTAAACAATTACACTCAACATACAAACGGGTGTGATGAAAAAGCAAGTATCTCAGGTTCTACATGTTCGACATCTGTTCGTTTTATCGGATTCTCCTAAGTTTGTTGAAAGGAGAACTTGTTTTAAGTGTGGGGAGTTTGGACATATCATTAAAAATTGTACAAATACTCCCAAAGTGAAATTTGTTGAGAGAGCCCCACCTAAAAAGGTTCACCGACAACGTCGTTCTGTTTCACCAAAACATGATAAACGAACTGTTAAAGAACAAGAAACAAAACAACGACGTCAAAATGTCAAGTCAGTTGAAAAGGCTTTAAAATATGAAGTCAAACAAATTAAAAGGGAACCAAGTTCGTGACAACCGTTAAAACCAGAAGTTTCAAAATCTTTTCATAAGAATCAAACTGGTAAACAAAATCAGACTTGGAAACCCAAGACGGGTGAAAGTTCAGGGGGAGGTGCTGTGTTTGAAAATCATCAGGAAATCGAGATCACTTTTCGTGATGCTCAGGGATGACCCAAGACCACTAAGGCTTGGGTCCCCATCCTCAACTGATCGTTGGATGATCCCCATCCACAACTGATCGTTGGATGATATATGCAGGATGTTCCAGGAGGAACTGTTAATAGTCATTGGATTGTTGACAGTGGAGTATCTAGGCACATGACAGGCGACTTACGGCTTCTGTATGATGTGAAAAACATTAGAGGAGGTTATGTCGCATTTGCTGGAGACAAAGGCGGATATATCACTAGAGAGGGAATGATCTCCAATTGTGTTGTTTGTTTCGATAAGATCAATTATGTTCGTCAAATTGATCACAATCTTCTGAGTGTTTCGCAAATCTGCGATAAGAAGTTCACCGTGCATTTCGATGATGCCGGTTGTTATGTGCTGAAACCTGGCTTCAAAATTCATAAAGAATGGATTCTCATATCGGCTCCAAGAGTTAATGATCTTTATATTCTTGATATGAGCCAAGCGATTACGACATCTGCGCAAGTGACATGTTTTGTCTCCAAAGCCATAGAGAAGGAGTCTATATCTTGGCACAGACAAATGGGGCACATTCACTTAAGAAAAATGAACCATTTGGTGAAAAACAATCTTGTGAATGGTGTACATGTGAAGAATTTTCATCTACAAGATATCTGTGTATCGTGCCAGAAAGGAAAGGAAAGCAAACGAAGAAGTCTCACCCGATAAAGAAAATCAACACTGTTAGCATGCCTCTCGAACGTCTTCATATGGACCTCTTTGGACCTATGAAACACAAGACAACATTCGGGGATGCTTATTGTTTGGTGGTTAGTGATGACTATTCTAGATTTTCTTGGGTAGCTTTTATGGCACACAAGAGTGAAACTCCTGGAATCCTCAAGGATCTTCTTACTATGCTGGAAAATTTATACACGTTGAAAGTGAAGAGGATCCGAAGCGACAATGGCACTGAGTTCAAAAATCGTGTAAAGGATGAGTTCTGTACTTCCAAGGGAATTCTTCATGAATACAGTTCTTCCTACACTCCACAACAAAACGGTGTCACTGAGAGGAAGAATCGGACGATAATTGAAACCGCAAGAACTATGTTGGTAGAGTCGGAGCTTCATGTTCAGTTCTGGGGGGGAGGCCGTGTCGACTGCTTGCTACACATTAAACAGAGTTCTCACAGTTAAAAGGCATGACAAGACTTGTTTCAAACTTCTACAGAAAAGGAAACCGGATATTTCTCACCTAGAACCTTTTAGCGGTCCATGCACTATGATTGAGCCGGATGAAAAGTTTGGGGCCAAAGCGATCGAGGGTTTCTTCCTTGGATATGCTACTCTGAATTTTCGTGTATGGAATCTGGCAACCAAAAAGATTGAGCTATGGAGTGAAGTAAGGGTTCAAAGCTATACAAGTTCTGTTAGAGCTCCAGGTGATCCTTGGATGTTCGATTATGATGGGCTATTCGACTTCTTTAATCTGCCAACCTTTGATGAAGCATCTGCAGCTGCTCAAATGCTATTTGATAGTGACAACGCGGCTGGCTCGCCATTGGTTAAACCAATTATTGCTAATCCCCAAGCTTCGAATTCGGTTAACAACATGGTACAAAATGAGGTATTTGAAGATGTTGCTGATTACAGTGAGTCATCGGAAGATGATGAATACCATGATGCAAATGAAGGCACTTCAGCTCCGGTTGCTCCTGTTCAAGGTGCTTCTGTAGAAACTCCTCATGTGCAGAATGTTGATACTGCTGAAGGGAATGCATCCACTTCTACGCCTATGCCCGGTGTGGAGTTGGTTGTTGATCTTAATCTTAACAATTTGGGTATTAATACTCGTGTTCCTTATTTTCCTGAAACGAGAATTCATGATACTCATCCACAGCAGAATATTATTGGAGATGTCCAACGCAGTGTGCAGACGCGTAATCAGCTGAGAAACAACCAGAATGCTGGTTTATATTCAGCCATTAGAGAATCTGGTCTTCAAAATGATTGGTCATTCGCGTGTTACATTTCACAAGAAGAACCGAAGTCTTGGAAAGAAGCCTTAAAGGATAATTCTTGGGTTGAAGCCATGCAAGATGAACTGCAACAATTTCAAAAGCTGGGTGTTTGGAAGCTTGTTTAAAGGCCTGAAAACTACAAGAAAATTGGCACACGTTGGGTTTTCAAATGCAAGAAGGACGATCGTGGAGTAGTCATTCAGAACAAGGTTAGATTGGTTGTTCAGGGATTTCGTCAGATCGAAGGCATTGACTACAATAAATTTATGCACCTGTTGCACGTCTGGAAGCTATTCGGATCTTTCTAGCTTATGCTTCATTTAAAGGATTCAAAGTCTACCAGATGGACATCAAAAGTGCTTTCTTACACGGTGTGGTTCAAGAAGGGGTGCATGTCGAACAACCTCCGGGTTTTGAAGATCCTATTCACCCTGATCGGGTTTGGTTGCTCAACAAAGCTCTTTATGGTTACATCAAGCACCTAGGGCTTGGTATGCAACCTTATCCAATTATCTGCTGGAGAATGGTTTTCGACGAGGTCTTATTGATTGCACTCTCTTTATCAAGGAACAAGATGGAGATCTTCTACTGGTGCATGTATACGTTGATGATATAATATTTGGTTCAACTAATGATTCTTTGTGCAGGCAATTTGAGAGTGTGATGCAAGAAAAATTCGAGATGAGCACAATGGGGGAAATAAATTTCTTCTTGGGCCTACAAGTTCAACAAACCGAGTCTGGGATATTCATCCATCAGACTAAATAGGTTGGTGACATCTTGAGCCGGTTCCAGATGTCTGATGCAACGCCCATTGGTACTCCACGTCCGGAGAATCACGAGATTACTCCGGATCTGAAGGATGAAAGCATTAACTCTTCATACTATCGCGCTATGATCGGATCTCTAATGTATCTCACAGCCTCGAGGCCTGACATCATGTATCCGACGTACCTGCTTGCAAGATATCGAGCCAACCCGAAGGCCTCGCATCTTGCAGCTGTTAAAAGGATTTTTCGCTCTTTGAAGGGTTGCCCGGACAACGGTCACTGGTACCCTAGGGATGATAGCTTCGACTTGATTGCATACAGTGATTCTGATTTTGTTGGTTGCAAAATCGATGGCAAATCAACAACAGCTGGAAGTCAATTCTTAGGAAATCGCCTGGTCACGTCGCAGTGCAAGAAGCAAACCTGTGTTGCTACATCAACCTGTGAAGTAGAATACATTGCTGCCTCTAGTTATTGCTCCCAAGTCTTGTGGATACAACAACAAATGCGTGACTACAGTTTAGAATTCCTATCTACTCCTATTTTTGTTGATAACAATGCTGCCTTACAGATCACTAGAAATCCTGTGCAGCATTCCAAGACCAAACACATCGAAATTAAATATCAATTCATACGTGACTATTTTGACAAAAGATTAATCGATGTTGTTAAAGTTCTCACCGATCACCAACGTGCCGACCTGTTCACAAAAGCTTTTGATAAATCACGGTTTGATTATCTACTTTTGGTCAGTGGCATTAAGGTGATACCCGAGTAAAACTTCTTTGGCTAATCATTTTTTTATAAATATTTTCTTTCAGAACTCTGAAATTCAAAAAGATTTTCGTTTTTCGTAACCTTTTAGCATTTTAGGGGGAGTAAATTCAATGAAAAAGTCAAAAATCCAAAAATATGTCTTTACTTTCTGTCTTTCTGTTGAAAAATTCAAAAATTCAAAAAAATAGAAAACCAAAAATGAGTTTCTTGGATAAAGGAAGATGATGATATTCACTGGTGTGGTCGGTCAACGTGTTCAAAATGTAAAACAAAAATTGATAAATGATAAGTATCTCTACTAAGATGTATCGATAGGCTCACAGTAAGACTAAAATGTGCAGGATGATACAAACCTAACAGACTTCAAGTCAGGTGGGAACCATTCATTGGCATATGGTCTTGGTACCAAAATTTCGTTTGAGAGATTGCCGAGGTTCTGAGATATTCGGTCTTTATGCTGTCTTATCATCTGGGTATCATGGTTGTATATTTTACCGAAAAATAACGGAGACGAAGTCTAGATCTTCCATGATACTATACATACAGGTACATATTGCATACGGCCTCAATAAGTGATCAACAATCACATGTCCAAACAAAATAAGTGATTAAATATCACATTTATCCGGGAGTCAAGTTCGTCTCTTTGCTGTACGTTGTACTGACCTGTTCACGGACTTGCTCATGTGCCCTCATGCATATGAAAATCAAGTTCCTCATCAATAAGTGATTCTATCACGTAGGGCTTGTTTTCAAATAAAAAATAAGTGAGTATCTCACATTCTTTTATACGGTCAAACAGATGATAAATGGTATACTCACCGATAAGATGAACTCTCGTGCATACCTTGATACAGGAATGTGTCCTGAGTGGATGAACACCGACTTGTAAGTATAATCCTTACCGTAAATCGTATCTCCTAATTATGATTACATCTGATAAGTTTGAGCTTATGTGGACAACAATACCGATAATCGTGGTAGTATACTTATCCAAAGCTTTAAACAGAACAAAAATCATGTTGACTAAGACCGTAAGCTGGTATGATTCCTTTTTCTTGAAACTCGCAAAAAGATTGCTCTTGTACAGTCGTTAATTGCTTTTTATAGCTTGTCGATTAGTTTACCGCACTTTAAATTCTGTTTTAGTGTTGTTTGTAAAGTTCATTTTTTATTAGCCGAAGTTGTAACTTGGAGTTTTTCTGCCGAAACCCGGAAACCTACTTCATAAGATGTCCTTTCATTTGGTAAACTCAATCAAAATGATAATCTGTTCAAATAAACAAAATCTGTTCAAAAGTGTGCAAAATTTCAAAGACTTGGTTATTTTTGGAAAAAGGGTTTGACGAAAAACTCTAAGGTCGACGAAACACCTATATGTCGATGAAAGACCATTGGTCAGGTCAACTGTTTTCAAACTTGGTCAAACTTGGTCAAAATTAATTTGGTTCACGACGAAACACCATGTTTCGTCGAGGTAACGACGAAACACCATGTTTCGTCGAGGTCACGACGAAATTCCTTTGGGCTTCATTAAACTTTCGTCATGGGCTTACTGTTCAAGCCCAACCAAGCCCAATCAAGAGTTTCGTCTAGCCCGTGTCAAGTTTTGTCGAAGACAGAGTTTCGCCGAGTGAGTTGGTATTTAAAGGGGTCCCAGTTCAATCAGACATCACTTTTTCAAACCTAACCCCCTGTTCGTCTTCCCCAACACTCCACACCCATACTCCTTTTCACCGACTTCAAATCTCAAAAACTCTTCATTTTCTCAAACCTTTTTCATTAAATTAAAGGTATAACAAGGATTGATTAAATGATTCGAACCTTAGGAACCCTGTTTTTTTGTTCGAAACTTGTTAACAAACCCTCGGTCACCCCTAAATGTTTCGTTTTCATCATATAAAAATCTGTTTATTGTGCTTGTTTGTCAAGAAATCTGATAATGATAGTGTTTGTATGTGTTGATTTGAACTTTGATTTGGGTTGGGTTTCGGAAAACAAAAACAGGGGATGGGTATTTGTTTGAATGCTTAACCGATTTGGGTGTTTTCCGGTCAAAATCTTGTCGGATTTACATTCTGGGATGTTTCGGTTTGTTTAGGTTTTAACATAGTGTCATAATGTTGTTTGTTTTTTAATCGATCATTGTTTAAACAACAAAAATCCCTTTGTTTTTCAAAACCCCCAAATTCGACGAAACCCTAACCTGTGACGAAACCTTATATTTCTTCAAACTGCTGTCGACGAAACCCCCTGCAACGAAACCCCTTTGTAAAATGGAACAACTTTCGTCGAAAGACTGTCGACGAAACTGTAACAACTCTCACTAAAAAGTCCTATTTATTATTTTAATTGTCCAATAGGAAACCCTAATTGAGACACCCAAGTGATTCTGCACAAACCCTAAACTTTTCAGAATAATCGGAATCAGGATCAGGGCCCCTAAAATTCACGGGGGGGGGGGGGGGGGGGTAAACCCTAATCGGTAATATCCACACAGTTTGTTATCAAAAATTAAAATGAACGCGAAACCAACTCAGCTAAGCTATGCAGACACGAAGTAACCCTATAGTAGACTAGGGTCTCTCGCGCCACGCGACGCGAACAAGAGGACCTCTCGCGTGGCGCGAGGGGGACGTTTTTCATGTATAAATAGAAGAGTCTGTTTCATGCAATTGAATGTTCGTTCGACGTTCAAATTCAAATTGTAGGTTGAGTTATAGCATAAACAGTCCCACAACACACCCAATTCACGAAGTCCTGCTGCAATCCAGAGTAATAACTCAATCGCTGCTACGATTCAATGTCCGATCGATTAAACTATCCAATGGATATTTAAGTGCTGCCCACATTAGGGTTTATGCTTTGTCATTCGTTGTTAATTCAATGGATGTTTAAGTATCACACTTTGTCATTCGTTGTGAAGGTTTTAATCTCGTGAGTTATCGTAAATGCTGTATTAAGTTACTAACCGAGTTGTGTGCATGTTATTAAATTTAGGTTAAAAGGCTAATCAGTAGGCTAAGCTCTGCTTATATAAATCTGCAATGTGAGTCATTCTCTTTTTATCAAATTTATTTACAAAAGCATGTTTATTTTCAAAGTTATAATTACAGTGATTAAGTTTATGTAATCACTAAGTTACAGCTGGCATGTGGGGTTCTGTATACCTTACTTGATAATCTTCACCATTGGGGCAGCCAAGGGGTGATATGACCGTAGTCACAGACACCATTGGACAACGGGAGGGCCAATGGGTCGAGTGACAAAATATCTGGAAACATTGTAATCTCTCTTAATACTGTAAATTATAACTAATGAGTCGTTTTCATAAAAAGAATGACTCACCAGTATTTCCCGCTGACAAAACCTTTTTCAAACATGTTTCAGGTGATCTGTTGTGATCCAAGAAAAGTGCCGCAAAGCACTACAAGCTTAAGGAAGTGGCTCAATATAAATTATAGAAACATGTTTTGTAAAATAAAAGATTTCTCAGTGAAATCTTATGATTGTAAATTACCGGGGTTTTATCCCAAGTTGTGAAATAAAATAAACGGGAAATTTGCAATTTTAAAAAGATCCTGAAGAAAACTTCCGCTGTAAAATAAATACCACGGGATTTTCTGTCCCGCGGCTTCTGAAACGGGTCAAACTGGGTCGGGGTTCGTGACAGAAATAAGGTGGTATCAGAGCCACTGAGTTAAGCTAATTAAGTATTTAGAAAATACTTAATTTTTACTGATTGCCATTTTGTGATTATGTGTTTTATTATTTGAATATTTGTGTACAGTATGGGTAAGCAATAGCTTTCAAATAGCTATCTTAAATTAGATAGTTTGCCAAAAGAGAAGGGAAGTTCATCCCAATCCTCAAGATACTCAGTAGATACTGAGGAGGGAATATTTGTTCGTAAAGCTCATTACGAGGAACCACTTTCTCCTAATAAAAGAAGTTTAATTATTAGGAAAAGTCAAGAGAAACAAATGAAATCCAAAGGAGGGAAAGTTAATCAAAAAACCCAAGAACTAGACAGTAACCCACCGTGGGAGGACAAGTTAGACAAGAAATGGCCAGATCTTTATATGCTAGCTACTGTAGCAGTTAATGCAAATCTTTAAATAATCTGACTCAAGTTTTAGTACCCTTATCACTTACAGTCCAGAAACTTTACTCAGTAAATAAATAAGTTTACAATAAACCCTAGTGTGTTTAATTTGTAGTTGTTTTGTATTTAATTAATCACACGGTATGCAATAATATTTAAAGGTTATTTATGAAATTTTTAACTTAGTAATTTTTGTATTTGTATATGTGCTAAACAGCATGAGTGATTTGTCTGAAGCTCATCAAAATTTAAATCTCTATCCGGTAAAAATAGAGGTTTTCAGAGATTTCAATAGGTATATACCACATATAGAAGAACCTATTGAATTCAACGCTCCACCTCCAGAGAAACCCAAGCCTAAGAAAAGGAGAAGATTAGTGGGATGGAGGCGTGTGCGAAGAAGAAAACCCGCTACTAGAAAGATTCCCAAAATAGAAAATCCCTTAGACAAAGGGAAGGGGATTGAAGTCGGGGAAGAATCTAGGCAAATGGGAATACAGTTTGAGGAATATTCTAAGCAAATAGAAATGGAGATTGGAGGAGGTTCTAGACAAACCCAGGTAGAAGTTGGAGAAAGCTCTAAACAAACCCAAGACATGACATTTCAAGAAGAGCTAGATCAGAAATTAGCAAGCTGTGATGTTATCAGGCCTTTTAATAATCTCTACCCTTTTCCTGCTGAAAGTCAATTACCGGTAAACTTGGAACCCGCAATCCCAGAACCCATAATTCATACTCAACCTTTAGGAATGGACGAATGGTGGACCAATGATTGGCAATTCCAAAACCTCCTCAATAGTCCCTATTCCTTTCTCCCTCAATTTAACCCGGAACCTATACCAAACCCACCTATGAGTAATGAGAGTTTAGCTGAACTCCGCCACTTTGGCGAGGAGTTGGTGGATGCAGGAAATAGGATCAGGGAAGTAGGAGAACAGATCTCCTGGAAATATGACGAGAGGGAACGTCGTTACTGAATTACCAACTGACGAGGAACAGTGTGATGTGAAAATGTGAAACTGTGATTGTAAAATAAATAAGTAGGATATAGTCTGTAAAATAACTTCAAATAAAACTTTGTAAGATATGGGGTGTAGTGATGTATATTATAATATGAAAAATGGAATCGAGAAATTAATAGTTTTGGCTATATGTGTGTTAAACTTGTGTAATTGTTTTGTGTATAATTGTTATCATTTGATACTAATAAATTATATATATTAATTAGCAGATGGAAAACACTAATAATGAACCAGTAAACGAGGTTAATCAATCTGAGCAACATCCGGAAGATCAATTTATGACTAGGCAGGATATAGAAAATATCGTTGCTCAGGGAATAGCCAATGGTATTCCAGCAATAGTTGTTGCTGTTAGAAATCCAATCGAACCTCAACAAATCATTCCTAGCAAACGTACTTCTGAAGATAACTTCAGTAATAGCATAAACGGAGGTGGTAATCATCACGATGATGATCCACTGCAAGCTCCGCTCCTTAAGAAAATGAAAGCTGCAACGCCTGGTTACACTTATAAAGAATTTCTTGCTTGTAAACCCGCTGAGTTTGCAGGCAATGAAGGAGCGACTGCGGCACCGCGTTGGTTAGGGAAAACCGAGGCAGTAATTACAATAAGTAAATGTGCCAAAGATGATCAGGTTATGTATGCATCAAATCTTTTCAAGGAAGGGGCACTAGAATGGTGGAACACAGTACTTCAAGCAAAAGGAAGGATGATAGCGTATGCTATGAACTGGGAAGAATTTAAGAGTCTTGTAGAAAGAAAATTCTGTCCCGAATATGAAAAAGATCAAATGGCGAATAAGTTCCTCAATCATCGAATGATGGGGGTAGATTGTCGTGGGTATACTTCGACATTCTTTGAATATGCTAGAGTGGTACCAACACTGGCTTCGCCAGAACCGGTACTCATTTCTCGCTATATTTGGGAATTAATTAGCAAAATCCGCAATATCGTTAAAGCTGCGAGACCTCATACTATTGACGATGCGGTAGAATTAGCTAACACCCTAACTGACGAGCTGACGAAAATAGGAAAAAGGAACTGGCTCAGAAAATTACCCAAGGATTTCGTACGGGTAATAACAACAGTTTCAGGAAAAGAGGAACAGGCAATCCTTCAATCCGCCTTACTGAAGGAATTGCAAAAGGAAACATTTTGGAAGATGCAATGCAACCTGCAACTTTTGCAAGGCTGTAGGACATCGTGAAGAAAATTGCAGAATGAAAATATAGAACTTTCAGGTCATAAATTCTTTACAAACCTATTACCTATGAAATTAGCTGAATTTGATGTTGTGTTAGGAATGGATTGGTTAGTAGCCAACCATGCTCGAATTCTTTGTGACAAGAATTCCATAGAAATTCGTGCACCCACCGGAGAAGTAATCATGATTACAGGAGATAAACCGCGTAAGCCTATGAAGTTCATTTCAGTAATGAAAGTTGCTAGTTATGAACGAAAACAAGGAATAGTGTATATGATTTCTGTAATCATTAACACTAAGAGTAAGGAACTTAAGGAAATTCCTGTAGTTTCAGAATACCCAGATGTATTTCCGGAAGAACTCCCGGGATTGCCACCAGATAGGGAAGTAGAATTTAGAATTCATCTAATTCAAGGAACTACACCGATAGCTAAGGCACCTTATCGGTTAGCACCCACAGAAATGTTAGAATTAAAAAAGCAATTAGATGAATTACTAAGTAAAGGTTTCATACAACCTAGTTCATCCCCGTGGGGAGCACCTGTGTTGTTTGTAAAGAAGAAGGATGGTTCGATGAGAATGTGTATTGATTATAGAGAATTGAATAAGGTTACAATTAAGAATCGATACCCATTACCTAGGATTGATGATCTTTTCAATCAACTTCAAGGAGCTAGATATTTTCAAAGATAGATTTACGCTCCGGATACCATCAATTTAAGGTACAAGAAGAAGACATACCTAAAACTGCTTTAAGAACTAGGTATGGTCATTATGAGTTTAAAGTCATGCTCTTTGGATTAACGAATGCACCTGCAACATTCATGGACATGATGAATAAGATCTGTAAACCATACTTGGATAAATTTGTAATTGTCTTCATAGATGATATACTTATTTATTCCAAAAGTCAGGATGAACATTGTCAGCACTTGCATGCACTCTTAACTTTGTTAAGAAAAGAAAAGCTTTATGCCAAATTCTCAAATTGTGAATTTTGGTTGCAAGAAGTGCAATTCTTAGGACACATGGTGAACCATGAAGGTATTCATGTAGATCCTGCTAAGATAGAGGCAATTACCAAATGGAAGGTTCTGCAATTCGCAATGGAAATTAGAAGTTTTATAGGTTTAGCGAGATACTATAGACGATTTATTAAGGATTTTTCCAAAATAGCTGTACCATTAACTAAGCTAACCTATAAATCAGTTAAGTTTGAATGGGGACCTAAACAAGAAGAAGCTTTTAGGATTCTAAAGCAGAAATTAACAAATGCACCAATTCTAGCTTTTCCAGAAGGAACTGAAGATTTTAAAGTTTACTGTGATGCTTCAAAACTAGGATTCGGATGTGTGCTTATGCAACGCAAGAAGGTAATTGCGTATGCTTCAAGACAATTCAAAAAGCATGAAGAAAACTATACGACTCATGATTTAGAATTACGAGCCATAATTTTTGCCATTAAGGTTTGGAGACATTATCTGTATGGAAGTAAGTTTACTGTTTATACAGATCATAAGAGTTTAAGATATATATTTGGGAAAAAAAGAATTAAACATGAGGCAAAGAAGATGGATGGAAATCTTAAGTGACTAAGACTGTAATATTCAGTATCACGAAGGAAAGACAAATGTAGTTGCAGATGCCTTAAGTCGTAAGTATCATGAAAAGCAAAAGCGAGTTCGTGCTCTTAGATTAAATCTACAGTTAGATTTAATGGAACAATTAAAGAATGTCCAGGAAACAGCAATCAAGGATGATGCTGAAGGAATGAAAGGACAAATAAAAGAATTAGAGCAAGGATCTGATGGAATTTGGAGATTCCACAAAAGAAGAATTTGGGTACCTAAGCAAGGAAAATTAAGAGAAAAGATTTTAGAAGAAGCTCATAAATCTAGGTATACTATGCATCCAGGAAATAATAAGATGTACCAAGATTTAAGAAATAACTTTTGGTGGATAGGAATGAAAAAGGACATAGCTTGATATGTTTCTAAATGTCTTACTTATTCCCAAGTTAAGGCAGAACATCAGAAACCTTCAGGGCTACTACAACAACTTGAGATGCATGTATGGAAATGGGAACTAATAACAATGGATTTTGTTACTAAGTTACCCAAAACCAGAAAAGGTAATGATGTGATTTGGGTAATTGTGGATCGATTAACCAAATCAGCTCACTTTCTACCAATGAAAGAAACCTTTAGCATGGAAAGATTGGCAAAGTTGTATGTAGATGAAGTAGTATCCTTACATGGAGTTCCACTCTCCATTGTATCAGATAGAGATAGTCGCTTCACTTCTCATTTCTGGACAAGTTTCCAGCAAGCAATGGGAACTCGACTAAATCTGAGTACTGCATATCATCCTCAGACTGACGGACAAAGTGAAAGGACGATACAAACTCTAGAAGACATGCTTCGAGCATGTGTGATAGATTTTGGTGGAAATTGGGACAACCACTTACCTTTAATTGAATTCTCCTATAACAATAGTTATCATTCAAGTATTGAAACTGCTCCATTTGAAGCACTGTATAGATGAAAGTGCAGAACTCCAGTTTGTTGGGCAGAAATAGGAGAAAGTCAATTGTCAGGTCCTGAAATAGTGCAAGAAACAACCGACAAAATTTCTCAAATCAAAGAAAGATTGAAGACGACTCGAGATCGTCAGAAGAGTTATGCCGATAATCGACGCAAGCCGTTAGAATTTCAAGTCGGAGATAAGGTACTTTTGAAAGTTTCTCCTTGGAAAGGAGTAGTTCGATTCGGTAAGAAAGGAAAACTAAGTCCAAGATACGTAGGACCATTTCCAGTGATCCAACGTATAGGACCAGTTGCCTATCGTTTACAACTACTAGAAGAATTAGCTGGAGTACATAACGTATTTCATGTATCCAACCTCAAGAAATGTTTATCTGATGAGTCCCTGGTAGTACCTCTTCAAGACATAGAGGTAAACGAAAAGTTAAAATTTGTTGAGAAACCTCTTCAAATAGAAGACAGAAAGGTGAAATTTCTCAAACACAAATGGTTAGTACTTGTCAAAGTCAAGTGGGATTCAAAGAGAGGACCTGAGTACACTTGGGAGTTGGAATCAGAAATGAAGTGAAAGTATCCCTACTTGTTCCAGTAAATCTCGAGGACGAGATTTTTAATAAGGTGGGGAGGATGTAACAACTCTCACTAAAAAGTCCTATTTATTATTTTAATTGTCCAATAGGTAACCCTAATTGAGACACCCAAGTGATTCTGCACAAACCCTAAAATTTTCAGAATAATCGGAATCAGGATCAGGGCCCCTAAAACTCAGGGGGGGTAAACCCTAATCGTTAATATCCACACAGTTTGTTGTCAAAAATTCAATTGAACGCGAAACCAACTCAGCTGAGCTATGCAGACACGAAGCAAACCTATAGTAGACTAGGGTCTCTCGCGCCACGCGACGCGAACAAGAGGACCTCTCGCGTGGCGCGAGGGGGGTGTTTTTCATGTATAAATAGAAGAGTCTGTTTCATGCAATTGAGTGTTCGTTTGACGTTCAAATTCGAATTGTACGTTGAGTTATAGCATAAACAGTCCCACAACACACACAATTCACGAAGTGCTGCCGCAATCCAGAGTAATAACTCGATCGCTGCTACGATTCAATGTCCGATCGATTAAACTATCCAATGGATGTTTAAGTGCTGCCCACATTAGGGTTTATTCTTTGTCATTCGTTGTTAATTCAATGGATGTTTAATTATCGCACTTTGTCATTCGTTGTGAAGGTTTTAATCTCGTGAGTTATCGTAAATGCTGTATTAAGTTACTAACCGAGTTGTGTGCATGTTATTAAATTTAGGTTAAAAGGGTAATCAGTAGGCTAAGCTCTGCTTATATAAATCTGCAATGTGAGTCATTCTCTTTTTATCAAATTTATTTACAAAAGCATGTTTATTTTCAAAGTTATAATTACAGTGATTAAGTTTATGTAATCACCAAGTTACAGCCGGTATGTGGGGTTCTGTATACATTACTTGATAATCTTCACCATTGGGGCAGTCAAGGGGTGATATGACCATAGTCACAGAAACCATTGGACAACGGGAGGGCCAATGGGTCGAGTGACAAAATACCGTGGGTAGTTGGATGATATCTGGAAACATTGTAATCTCTCTTAATACTGTAAATTATAACTAATGAGTCGTTTTCATAAAAAGAATGATTCACCAGTATTTCCCGCTTACAAAACTTTTTTCAAACATGTTTCAGGTGATCTGTTGTGATCCAAGAAAAGTGCCGCGAAGCACTACAAGCTTAAGGAAGTGGCTCAATATAAAATAAAGAAACATGTTTTGTAAAATAAAAGATTTCTTAGTGAAATCTAATGATTGTAAATTACCGGGGTTTTATCCCAAGTTGTGAAATAAAATAAACGGGAAATTTGCAGTTTTAAAAAGATCCTGAAGAAAACTTCCGCTGTAAAATAAATACCACGGGATTTTCTGTCCCGCGGCTTCTGAAACGGGTCAAACCGGGTCGGGGGCCGTGACAGAAACTCCACTGGTCAAAGGTCAACTCTGACTCTGTTTGACCAAGGGTGTTTCGTCATGAAAAAGAGTGTTTCGTCGCAGTGATGGAGTTTCGTCGTCCCATACTTAGAATATTTTCAAGTTTGGTGCCCCTTTTCACAGAAGAAATGTATTTGAATGTTAAATGTCCATTTGATACTTGAACTTGCATAAACTTATGTCTAATGCACATTTTCTGTCTTTGTGACTTATTGTGGATGTTTGCACATTCAGATGGCACCAAAACAGAGAAAACGCAAGCCCGCGACAAAGATAACTGATAAACCGGAGGAACTTGTGATGTCCGAGAAGCATCACAATATGATTGCCTATCTAGATCCCGAAGGAAAGATCAGTGAATTGAAAGAAATCACGCAGTGGATAAGGGAGTCACGGATTAACAAAGCTGTAACTTTTTTAACTCCAGTTTACAAATCGCTCGTTAAAGCATTCTGGAATTCTGCAAGCGTTGTAGTAGTTGATGGAACAGAATTTATTCAAGGGCAAGTGAATGATTTGAACGTGAATGTCTCACCGGAAATTTTGAACACCGTTCTAGAACTGCAAGACGATCCGAATGCACCGTCCTCTATTCCAATCATGTGTACTCGTGGCTGTTTACTAAGGATGAAGTGTACTGGTGACATCTTCAGCACTCAAATCAATAAGGGAGATCTGCCTATGCGGTACAAGTTTTAATTACACGTACATATTCAATGTCTTAGCAACAGCCGAGCTGGCAATGACATGGCAGGCAACGATCTCGTTGGACTCATGGTGGCATTAGTGCTGAACAAACAGTTTAGCATTTCAAAGTACATCTTTGCCAACATGAAGGAGAACATGACAAGAACTGGTAGTCGAACGTCTGGGAATAAATTCTGGATGTATCCTCGTTTTCTACAAATGATCATGAATGTCCAGCATCCCGGTCTTCCAAAAGCCGACGATGACATCCGGAAGATAGAATCTATGATCGAGCATTCACTAAAGATATTCAAGGGCCTTGCAATAAAGAGATACAAAGAAAGCGAGCCGCCTAGGAAGTTAATCGGTGCTCTTGGTAAACCAGACTACATCGCTCCAGCAGATGACAAATGGCCTCACAATGACAGCCAATCTGATGATGAAGAGCCAGAGTTAAAGAAAAGGAATGTAGAAAAGTTTGGTTGAAAGGATTATGATTCGTCCGACAGCGACAGTGATGGTGATGGTGGTGATCCAGGTGCCGTTGGTGCATCTACTGCTGGTGCATCGTCTGCTGGTGCAGCTGGTGAAACTTCAGCTGGTAATGACGATGAGGATACTGAATCAGATGACAATCCACCTCAGCCTGGGTACGAAGTTTATTTCGATGAACGTGGAGTGAAAAGGATCAGGAGGATTAGGCAAGCAGATGACCCTAAATACGTTCCTTCGGATACTGAAGCGGAACGTTTGAAGAAAAAGCAAACGGTTGTCCGTCGCAAGAAGAAAGAAAGAAAGTATATTGGTACTTCATCTGTGCAACAATCCGTTCCTCCTCAAGAGTCTACACAAGAAGCGGAAATAGATCCAAACCTTGGATTCATGGCTACTGAAGCTTTTGCTCTGGTTCCTTCACCCCCAAGGTCTACAGAACCAACTCCTGTAGTGAGTTCAATTCCTGAAACTCCTACAGTGACTCCTCAGGCACCGACTCGCTCTATTGCATCGACGATTCATGCAACTACGTCGCAGCCGACCGCAGAGCGCAGACAGACTATATGCTCTCAGATACAGTAGGATGAAAAGATAAACTTCCTATTCTCTCAACTGCAAGCTGCTGCAGGTCAAATCAACAGGCAATCGGAAGTGATAAATGCTACAAAAGCATACTCGATCAAGCAACAGTTGGAAATTAACAAGTTGAATTCCACTGTTGGGCGACAAGAAGCAGAGATCACTCGCCAACAGGCAGAAATAGAGCAACTGAAAGCTGAAAATGCTCGTTTGAAAGTTGCTGACATTGAAAGAGAGCGACAGTTGCAACAGATGCGTGCAGCGGATAATACTCGTGGTATAGAAATGAACCGCATGAAAGAAAGCAGCTCTAAACTTCAGAAGTTGGCCGATGCTCTAAAAGAAAGGGATGACTATATGAAAGAGTGGTACGATTCTCGAAACACCACAATAGTTGATGGAGTCAAGCGAATCACTGAAGGTTTTGAGTTTGTGAGAAAGCGGGTCAATATATTGTGGGCCGATCGGTGCAAGCAACAAGAAGTGTTGAAGAAAAAGGATGATGATCCTAAGGATCAAGGGAATCCCGGCCCTTCTGCCACATCAGAGCAATCGCCAGCAGCTACCTCTACACAATTGGTTGTCTTCAAGCCTTCGCAGCTTGGATCTGCACAAGGAACCTCCAGTGGAACCGTTGAAGAAATACAACAGCTTGAAAGCAGTTCTTACATCGAAAGCTCTCTACCTGGTACATCTTCTGTTCCTAGTACAGTTGATCTTGCTTTGCAGGCTGTTCATCCTATCACTGGAGAAATTCTTGAAGAAGGAGAAATTATTGCGGATCTTTCACATGAGCAGTTACTTGCTTTGAATGAGATGAAAGAAATTGATGATGCTGAGATTGATCAAATGCCGAGTGAGCCTGAAACTGCGGATTTAGAAAATGTGGAAGAGATTGTGTTTGAAGGAAATGACAAGAAGTCCTCATATGTGCGAGAAGATGGGACTGAGTTCGCTCCTTTTAATGAAGAATGGCTAAAAGAGAACGTGGATGTCATCCATGAACATTTGAAGAATCGTGATACTTCTAAAAATGCCACAGATGCATTCACAGAGTGGCGAAAGCAGTTCTCATCTAAAGTTTCCAAGCCCTTGCCAGCCGACGTTCAAGTTGACTACCTGCAGTATGAGAAGTGAACTTGCATGGAAAAATTCTTTGCTGGATGTTCGTAAAGGAAATCCACTGCATGGCCATCAAAAGGGAATACGGTATTCAATATTTCAGGTCGATGCTGAGCATATTGTCCTTACCATTTTACAACGTTGCAACTTTGAAGGAGCTACATTGTTCGCACACAAGATAAAGATGAACAAAAGGACAGGCTGGAAAGATGAGTTGTACAAGCCTCAGTTTCCTATCTATCAACAGATAAAGTTCACCTTGGATCCATCTACCAACACGACGCGATGCAAACTTATTTATCAGCCCGTGAAGGTTGTGGACAAGATCCTGTTAATGCCGATGAAACAGAACTTTTTGGAAGACATGGCTTTATGGTGCTACGACTCAGATACACACGAGGTGGTGATTGTGTTTAAGGGTGATCGTGAGAATTTTTGGATGTTAGATCCGATGTGGATTGTGAACATGTCTGCGGCTGACATCAACAAGTTGTATCGACACGATATCTTCTACGAAGACAAGGACGCGCATCAAGCGTTGCGATTTCAGCGTGTCGCTTGCTTTTGTTACTATCGTGGGATCCATGCTGGCAGTTCGTGGTCCGAGAAACACTAAAGATGGAAGATTAAAGACCGAAGACCAAGTAAAAGACAAGGGGGAGTTTGTTGATACATATTTTGTGTCTGTAACTTGTCTTCATTAACAATGTATTTGTACGGTCTTTTTAGTTATCGAGTCTGTATTCACCGTCGACCAAGTCGGATATCCTCCAATCCTACTTGTGACCGACATGTTTGTCTCAGTTGTTATGTAATGTTAAATGAACAATGCATGTTGCATATGTGGGTAATTGCAGCACACAACTTTTGCAGCCCTCGACGAAACTCCATGTTTCCTCGAGTACATATATGACAAAAGTCCTTCATGGTCAAAACTCTATGTTTCGTCGTGATGGGTGACGAAACACCTTGTGTTTCGTCGTCCATGATGTTTCGTCAGGCCCATTTATATGTTTCGTCAACAGTTGGGCTGGGCTGCCTATATAAACACATCATAGTTTCTGTGTGAAACTATGAGAGCATACCTACTGTGAAAGTTTACTATCAAACATTGTGTGTATTTGTTTGATCCTTGTTCTCATCCGTTTTAATCAACTGACTGTGATTCGTTGGTTACATCGTGTTGTTATTATCTGTGTTTGGTTTGGCATCGTCATGGGGATTCCGCACTCGTGATCGTGTTTGATATAAAAAAGGGTTTGGTTTTGTTATCGATACTCCGAGAATCGGTACCTACAACAGTTTATGTCCATTCACTAATTTAGTGTGCATTCGCTAAAACATATCTTCATTAAACAGAACTGCAGGTTCATTCGCTGCTGTATTGAAAATATAAAAATTGGAGTAACAATTAGCAATCAAACCGAATCAAGAAACGAAGAACATTTGGTATAGCTTCTGATGACTCTCCACACCTGCACCGGATACCTGATGGTTGTAGCTTCTGATGACTCTCCACACATGCTCCAGATACGTGGTTCACTCGATAGAAATAAACGATCTACATTCGGTACAATTAGGTCACAAATTATCAACATGATATATTATTCACATATCAAAAACATTATTTATTACTGAAAATGACAATTAGGTTACAAACTGCATCTGGATCACATTAACAGATTCACAGATCTCAACAATATGAACTTCAAAACAAAATCATAATTCATAAACCTAAAAAAACAACTTACAAATGTTTGTGTATCGTACTCTGGCCAAACGGTGGAGAACTGATACTAGCAGCGAGTGATTTAACCACTACCTTTTGTAAACGTTGAGCATCTAAGGTTTATAGAAATCAGAAGCCTAAATCCCAAATCCAAATAGTGTACATTTCTGTTGAAGCTGTGAGCACACGTTCTTATGCCTACTATTTCCTAAATCTTCTAGGGTCGTCGATCATAATACTCTGCTTATCTAACTGAAAATGGAACCGATTGTATCAATCGTCGTAGTCACCTCTCTCATTCGCCAAATACTGGATTTAAGTGATTGTTCAATGATAAGTAATATCCAATTAGGGTTTGGGATTAAGAAAGATGAAACGCAAAGGACTGATGAAATATAAATCTCTTAGTAATAAACCAATAATCAACACATATGAACTGAAATATAAATCTCTTATCATTTGTAAAGAAAGAAGATAGAAGAAACATAATAGAAGTCGAGGCAGATCAATCATAACCTGAATCAATTGGATCTGCAGGAAGAAAGAAGATACATTTGGGGATGAATATGAAGAATAATGAAGAAGAAACATAACCTGAATCGATTGGATCTGCAATATATACCAATATCAATGAATGATTATACTTGAATCAATCGAGATCTAAATCATCGAAGAGATAGAGATTGGAATGGGTTTTTGAAATTATGATCGGGTTTGGATTTGGGTTTGAATTGATATTTGAGAGAAAGAAGAATTAAAGCTCTGATGACATTAAATGCAAATTACATATCCCTATAAGTTCTAAATTTCAAATTACCCTCCCATTTTAATGAAACATCAGTGGTTTGAATTTTGAATGAACATTAGTGGTTTCATAATTGAATGTGGGCCAGACCTTTGAAATTTGAAAGTATGACAGTGGTTTGATGACAGATCTTTGAATTATGATGTCACTATGCTTCCTCTATTGCCACCTCATCGTTGATGACATAAGAAAAGCATTGTTGGACAGCCTCTATGGCTGCCACATAAGCTTTTCTTTTGTTATTGAGGATTCTCCTTTTATAGAAAGTATAGATATAGATATAAATATAGATTAATATAGCTTCGATACTTGTAGATGCATATGTCTCGCTTTGTGAGATAATTTATAATTGATGTAATTGCAGATACGTAAGATGATATTAGTTTAGTTATGTTAATAAATTTTTTGGCAAGTTATATATGGAACACGCATTACCTTTTATTACGTGAAACATACACAAATAATCACATAACATGTCATTTTTTTATAAAATCAAAGAGTTAATTACATAGTTAGTCCCTGTGGTTTGTACAAAGTAACATACTTGGGTACTAATAGTTTAAAATCACATTCTAGGCTATTAACTTTTCTTTTTGTAATATTTGGAGGTATTAACGTTTTTTGTAGGTTTAAAATCACATTCTATTAGTACCTAAGTATGTTATTTTGTGGAAACCACATGGACTAACTATGTTAATACCCTAGAAGTTAATACCTCCAAACATTACACAAAATGAAAAGTTAATACCCTAGAAGGTGATTTTAAACTATTAGTACCTAAGTATGTTATTTTGTGCAAACCACGGCGACTAACTATGTAATTAACTCAAAATCAAATACCTATAACAATGTTATACGGGGGCATCTACTATTTAGTTTCCAGCCTTCATTTCATACTTATCTTATAAAAACTAATATTAAATATTATCCTACTTTGAATTCGATATGTAATAAAGGAGGTTTTTAAAGACATGTTGTTTTATATTGATAATTTTGGTGTTAGTACCCAAAGGTGTTACAAAATTGAAACCATAAAACTAAACCTGTTAAAAAAAAGTTAATACCCAAAAGTAAAACTAGCTATAAACCACAGGTTCCATTTGTATAACTAACTCTTATATTTATTATATAAAATTACATTTATTCAACCAGTTTAATACATAGGGTTCCTAATGATATATTTTTTTTATTATTACTTAATATATAAAATTATTTTTATTCAAAACATATAATAAACAACTTTATAAAGATATATTATTTTATTATTTAATATGAAAACTTTAGCAATGTTGTTCCACACTCTCGAAAAAGACTTTTTAAGGGGGACGCATTCCCAGCCGACTCGAGAAAATCCAACTAACATCCAACTTTTATTACATTCCAAGGATTCCAGCTAATATGGTTAGAAATAAAATAATATACACAAAAATAAAGTTTCTATATAAACAAAATATCATTTATTAACAGGATCCCTTTGTCCTGCTAAGTGCTAGAAAAGAAAATAGTTTCTACACATAAAGCCAAAAAAAATAGCCAAAAAAATCTTGAATTCTTGAATTAAGCGAAAAATAGCCAAAAAAATCACCAATGCATCTTAATATATATAATTACTTTTATTTGACGTGTAATAATCCAACTAACTTCCAACTTTTATTAGGCTACGCGGTATGGGGCCGTCCCCCCATCCGTCCTACCCCGGCGCCGCTTGCTACACCAACCCGCCCCCCCTCGTCCCCGTCCACACCGTCAACTTTTGGACGTTGGCGACCAACCAAAAGTGGGGCCCATTTTCAAAAAGTTACCGTTATTAAAAAAAATTATTTTCTATTTTTCAAAACAATCAAACGGTCAAAATTTTAAAAATATATATATTTTCATTCCCTTTTCACTTCCATTCACAATTTTAACCCCAATATTTCATCTCTCTCACATATTTTTTTATAAATCTTCTCCCACTTTTATAAACCTTTATACTCTATCATGGACCCCTTCAACAACCCGAACAATCCGAACAATCCCAAGAACCCGACCCAACCGAATGTTTTCTCGGTTCCGGGATATTATCCGACGCTAGAACCGAACCAATTCTCGCAATATTCATCAAATGCGTTTGCATCATTCCAACACTCGCCAAACCAATTCGCTCAATTCTCTCAAAATCAAGCCCTTCAACAAATGATGATGCGGGGTGCTTATAATTTCCCACCGAACCCGACAACACCTGTTTAACCCCAACCGATCCCGACGCAACCCTTTCAACAATCCGAACCCGACGACGATGTGGAGGTTGTTCGCGAAACCCAACCGCCTAAAGAAAAAGGAAAACGAAACAAAGGCAAGCAAGTGGTGGGTGATCAACCGTCCAAAGCGAAACCGACTAAGTGGACGCTAATCCAAGAAGAAGCCTTAGCCAAGGCTTACATTGGCACGTCTAACCACCCGACAAAAGGTTCGTGTTTTTTTTAAGGTTTACACATTTTTTTTGTTTATTTTTTCTTAACCGTTTGTTTTTTTTTTAAGTTTAAGTTTTTTTTTTTTTTTTTTTCTTAACAGTTGGTTTTTTTCTAAAGTTTAATTTTGTTTGTTTATTATTTTCTTAACAGTCGGTTTATAATTGTTTTAAAGTTTGTTGATTTTTTAAAATATAATTTTTTTTATAGGTTTTTTATTTTTGTTAAAATTTTATATATTTTGTTTGTTTTTTATAGGTAATAACCAAACGGGTGACGGGTTTTGGTCCAAGGTTTTGGCGAAGTTCCTCGGCCTTATGGACCAAGGCGCGTATCGAGATGTCGACTCGGTTTCATCAAAGTGGCAGAAATTGAACGCGTCCGTCAATAGGTTTTGCGAGGAATATAATAAGTTATATACAAGTGGGCGTCGTAGCGGCATGAGCGACGACGATGTTTTCCAAAAAGCGTTGGACAAGTATAAGTCGAACAACGGTGGTACCAACTTTACACACGTTCGTGCGTGGGCAATTCTAAAAGACGATCCAAAATGGGTGCCGATTCCCAACGAGGTGGAGATGGCGAAACGCCAAAAAACATCGGAAACGGGTAGTTTTAGCGCCGGTGGATCGGACGCGAGGTGTAAAATAAACTTAAATGATGACGCCGACTTCGACGAAGAGGAGTACGCCGTACATGAACCGGAGCGTCCACCGGGCCGAGACAAATCAAAGAAGGAGCGGGCCAAGGGGAAAGAAAAGGAAAAGGTAGACACGAAGATGGAAAAGTTTATGGAAAACCTAAAAATGTACAACGAAGTCTCGGCCCAAAAGACGAAGGCGAAAAGTTACGCGAGAAGGTCCGATTGTCGAATGAGAAAATCAGAATTTCGGATGAAAAAATTCGGCTCAAGGAATGGGAAATGATAACGATGGATGTCGATCAGTATTTCGAGCCGAAACGTTCGATGTTGAAAAAACTTCAAACCGACATCATGAAGAAACATAACATTATTTAAGTCTATGTTTTTTTTTAAGTTTATGTTTTGTTTTAAATTTATGTAATGTGGTTTTAATATTAATGAAAATATTTTGTTAGTTTATTTTTTAAAAGTTAAAAAAAAGTAGAAGATAAAAAAATATATATATAAAAATGGTGGGGAGGACTACGACTAGGACCATCCTCCCATACCCTCTACTTTTGGGGGATGGACCATCCTTGGGAGGACTATGACGTGGCGCCTACGTGGCGGATGGTCCTCCAAGAATGGGATGTCACCATACCGTGTAGCCTTACATTCCAAGGATTCCAACTAATATGGTTGGAAATAAAATCATATACACAAAAATAAAGTTTCAATATAAACAAAATATCATTTATAACATGGTCCCTTTGTCCTGCTAAGTGCTAGAAAAGAAAATAGTTTCTACAATACACTAGGTTCTCATCTAGTACACTATCTAGTATATTGATAAACTAAGATCACGCCTACATAATATTATTATGTGAAATCCACAACAAAACAAATGCTACGGTATTTAAACATATGTATATGGATGGATATTATTAACAATCCTATTCTAAATTGATTTTGGTGCATTAAATTCCACAATTACTTGGCTCTTGAAAATCCAACTAACTTCCAACTTTTATTGCATTTGAAGGATTCCACCTAGTATGGTTGGAATTAAAATCATACACACAAAAATGAAATTTCTATATAGACAAAATATCATTTATAACAGGGTCCCTTTGTCCTTTTTCTTTTTTAACGGCAAAACATCTTTATATATATATATATATATATATAGGGAGGGGCAACCTTGAGAACCAATGTGAACACAACCTAAAATAGCTAAAAAAACCTAACCCCCACCCCCCCACCCCCCAAAAACCTAAACCCCCCCACCCCCCCCCCCCCCAAAAAAAAAACCTAACCCCCCCCCCAAAACCTAAACCCCCCCCCCCCCCCAAGCTAAAATGCTAAAAACTAAACCCCCAAAAAACCTAAAAAAATCTAAAAAAATAAAAAAAAAAATCTAAAATTTTTTTTTTGATTTTTTTAATATTTTTTAGGTTAAAATCGCTACTTTTCGAAGGCAAAAAAAAAAATTTTGGCTTCGAAAAGTAGCTATTTTTTTATAAAAAATATTAAAAAATTCAAAAAAAAAATTTTGTGTGATTTTTAGCTATTTTTAGGCATTTTTGGTGTGTTCACATTGGTTCTCGCGGTTCTCACAATAAGAGGTGGTTCTCGCATGATCTTCTCCCTATATATATATATATATATAAATAGCCTAGCAAGAGGCTAGAGAGAACAAACAACGCCAAAAGGCCAAAACAAACAACAAGAGCCTACACCAAGTTTATAATAACAAAGTCTGACGAATCCTTCCAAGAAAGAGACGGGAGCTTTGATCTATGGCAAATCCAAAGGTAAGCGTCTACTTTGATAAGATCAACTGTTCGAGCCACCGGGATGAAACGATCCTCAAAGTTCTTCTCATTACTCGCAAGCCAAATCCTCCAAACAGTCGCAACTGCTATTATATGAGCTATCTTCCGCCAGTTCTTCGACCCCGGGCTGGAGGAGATCACATCGAAAATAGCTTGGAGGGAGTCGATGTTGGCCGGAAACGGGATCCGCATCCAAACGAAAACACTCCACCATATGCTTCTAGCGAAGAGGCAAGAGGCGAAAATGTGATCCGTAGACTCATCCATATACCCACACCTGAGACACCTAAGATCCGAAACTTGAACCCCACGCGAAGCCAGAGAAACCTTTGAAGCTACTCTGCCCCACGAGGGCCCGCCAGACCAAATAATTGGCTTTGAGAGTTGCCCATCCATTCCAAAAGTAAGCTGGTCCAATATCTTGATTCGAACCCGCCCCCATGAGATCAAGCCGAAGACTTTTGACAGAGAACCCCACACCTTCCATGTTCTAAAAGACCCATTTATCCTCCCCTTTGCCCAGAACTACCTGATGGAGGGCAACCATTAGTCTACCGGTCTGCTGCCATTCAATCGCAGATACTGGATCTCTAAGCCAATCCCATCCCCAAGAGTTCGCGGAGTCACTGGACCTGTATACTCAGCCACCATTCCATCTTTGTGTTTGCCTAGCCGATATAAATCAGGGAATTCAACCTTCAACAAGGCACCGTTTAACCACCCATCTTTCCAGAATCTTCTCTTCAGCCCATCGGCAACAGTGACCTTTAATCTTTCAGCGATATTAATCCCATATTTCCAGAGTACCACATCAATGGAGCCAATATCCTTCCAGATTCCAGGGATAGAGTTTTTCACAGGGACCAATTTCCGATTCAGCCTAGTTTTATGGATAGACGAAATCACCTTTGCCCATAATTATTTCGGTTTGTTCCTCAGTCTCCACCACCACTTCGTGAACATTGGGACATTAAACTCCTTTAGGCCCCCAATACCCATACCTCCTTTAGTCTTAGGTTTAACGATCTTCTCCCATTTTATCCATCTTATTTTATGTTCCGCACCCGTTTTCCCCCAAATAAAGTCCTTCCGAATTTTATCCAGCTTTTTAATGACTGCTATCGGGGTTTTAAAAAGGGACATATAGTTACGAAGAGAGACTTCCCAAGACTGCTTTGGCGAGAGTGACCCTACCCGCAAAAGAGAGGGTCTTAGCTTTCCAAGACGACAGTTTCTTGCTGAACTTGTTGACTATAAGCTGCCAAAACCCAATTCTTTTCATATTAGCGTCGATCGGAATTCCAAGGTAATTAAAAGGCATCTCCCCAACAGAACATTTTAACACCGAAGCCATGTGTTCCACTTCTAGAGTATCGACACCAACCCCAAAAAGCTGGCACTTTTTAGAGTTCACTTTAAGCCCGGTGACAAGATCAAGACATCTTAAAAGGCGACTCAAGCTTCAGATGTTATGCTCAGACCATTCCCCAATAAAGAGAGCGTCATCGGTATAGGACAGATGCGAAATACAAGGGCCATTGTTAGGCAGATGGACCCCATGAAACAACCCCGTACTCTCGGCTTTCTTCATGAACATTGTCAAAACTTCCATAGCAAGGATAAAAAGGAAAGGGGATAGGGGGTCCCCTTGCCTCAATCCCCTTTTGAACGGAGATCCATTAACCAACACTGAACCCCTACCGGAATCAAGACACCCTTTAATCCATGCCACCCATAGCGGTGGGAACCCCATGTATTCCATTGTTTTATACAAAAAATTCCAATTTAAGGTGTCAAAAGCCTTTTGGAAATCAACTTTAAAAATCAACATTTTCACCTTTTTTTTGTTTATGCCAAGACACCAGTTCGCTAACAATGAGAGGGTTATCCAAGATATTCCTACCCCCAACAAAAGCCGACTGGTTCTCCGATATCAGGGTGTTCAGCACGAGTTTAAGACGGTTCGCCAAAACCTTAGAGATAATTTTATACACTAATCCAATAAGAGAGATGGGTCTGAAGTGCGACAGAGTCTGAGGATCCACCACTTTGGGAATCATGGCAATGAAAGAAGCGTTACAGCCTTTGCTGATCTGGCCAGACATGTGGAAGTCAGACATGAGCTTCACGAGAATATGTCTCAGGTCCTCCCAGTAGTATTTAAAGAATTTCATAGAGAACCCGTCCGGACCCGGGGCCTTGCTACCGCCACAATCACGTAACGCCTTTTTTATTTCATCAGCCGAAAATGGGATAATCAGGGACTGCGCTTGCTCAGAGGAAAGGCAAGGGAGGCCTGAATTAGAAAATTAAGGACGGCGTTGAATTGGTTCAGCGAAGAGCTTTTTAAACCATCTCTTAATCTCATCTTTCAGTCTTCCCGGTTCCCAAACCCATTCCCCGTCAAAAGTCAGCCCTTGAATTCTCCTATTTGCCAGGTTTATGCTGATGACACGGTGGAAGAAGGACGAGTTTTCGTCACCAAATTTGACCCAATTGACCCGGGCCTTTTGTTGAAGATCCAACGCTATAGACTTCTCCATGTTTCTAAGGTTGAGCCTAAGCGCAGCCCATTTCGATCTCTCCTCAAACGACAGGCAAGTGACTTCAGCCTTGTTTTCCAGCTCATCGATCTCTTTAGTACAAGTTTCATAAGCTTCCTTATCTTTTCTCCTAGCCTCCAAACGCCAGTTTTTGATGTCTTTTTTAGTATCCCTCAGAGTGTTGAACAAGACCTTATCCCCTGGAAAGGACATCAGCCTGCCCTGAGTGTGCTTATTTACGATAGAGCCCAGCTCCTTCGAGCCCACCCAAGTGTTATAGAGCTTGAAAGGAATAGGGCCATGATCGATGTCAGAGCACAAAAGCAAAAGGCCTCTGTGGTCTGAAATACCCCTTCTAAGAAGCCTTAGGCTTGATCCTGGCCACCTTGCCATGAACCCATCACACACCAGGGTTCTGTCGAGCTTACTAACTTTGTCCCCAGAATCCGACATATAAGTGAAATTCCCACCCACCATCCGGTACTCCAGATGCCCCGCCCGATTAAATAAAATCATTAAAACAAGAAGCCGAACTAGCGTCAAACCTGGAATTCAATCTTTCGGCTGCACTTCTGACTTCGTTGAAGTCTCCCAGAAAAATCCACAACTCGGAAAAGTGAGATCTAACCTCGACTAAGGAGTCCCATAGAAGCCTGCGGTTACTTGAATCTCTGGGAGCATAGACATTGACAACATTGACCCTCTGATCCACATTTTTCATATTCCCAAACACCATCAAAAAACCTTGCCCCTTGATAACGGAACCCACACTGAAAACCTCTGGGTTCCAAATCGAAACAATCCCGCCTAATCGGCCTACTGAATCTAGGGTCGCAGTTTCCATTTGAGTTTTATCCCAAAATTGTCGCTAAAAGACGTCTGATATGTTTTCCTGATGCGATTCTTGAAGAGCTAGAAAGGAGAAGTTAACCTCCCGCTTAAGTCTGCGCACCCAGGCCGCCTTCTCCGGCCCTTTAATCCCCCTTATGTTTAAAGACAAAAAATTCATAGGAACTGGTTCATCTCCAAATCCCCTGTGACAATTTTTCTCACATGGTTCCCAAAACTATCCAAGTGAATACCCAATTGCTCCCCAAAAGCCATCGTGGCTTCGGCTTCTGTCTCAATATTAGGGCTTCCACAGCTCCTCCGAGGCTGTTGATCCCTTTGCTCTTCGCGAATCATCGTGACGACCCCTTCACCGGCCAGGTCATCAGTGACCCTATTCTTCCTCCTTTGAGCTCCGGAAGACCGTTCTATAATATCGTTCAATTGGAAAGGGTCAGAGTCCTGTGTAGTATTTAGGTCAGGAGTTTTGTAGTTATGGGCTCCAGAAGAGAGGCCAACAAATCTGGGTTTGGAATTAGGCCCAACTATGTCATCAACCATCCTCTGGTGCTCCAAAATAGGCTGGCCCACTACTAGTGGGCTTGGAGACCCATGTGAGTTCTGTAGATTCCTGCAAAAAGAAGATTCAGGAGAATCAAGTGGGACCTCCCTGACAATCGCCGTTTTTACTTTAGGAACTTGTGAAAAAACAGGCGTGTGACAAAAGTCATTATTATTTGCATGGGTATTCCCCATGCACGACCCTTCCTTCTCCAACCCTTTGTCTTCTTCATCCCGGCAGTTTTCGACAACCACCGAAGCTAACTTCGCCGGAGCAAAAGGACTCAACATCCCAGACCCCAGGAATGGCGGAGACCATTTGTCATCTATTTCCTGGACCGTGACATAAAACGTCTGTCCCTGCCAATTTAGCTCCACCTGAAGGGAAACCCGGGTGCTTGAATCAACAAGAATCGCCACCCGACCTTTCGAATCGTCAGCGTCTCCTGTGCCAGCACATGATTTGGATACCAATCTCCCGCACCTCTCTCATATCCTATCAAACACATGCCTGTCCCAGAGACACAGAGGTACACTAGTGATTCGAATCCCCGCCACTCTATCAAATGTCGGTGCCATCCCGTCCCAGACATAAAGCCTTGCAAACCATTGGGTCCAGAAATTGTAGTTTTCCTTAAAAAAACTCCGCCTCCTAGGTGTCTTTGAAGGTGAGTAGGACCTTCATACCACCCATATACCGTGCCTCCGTACCCATGAGACTAACACCTAGCAGGATATTCTGGATGTCCTCTATAATTGTCATATCTTTCACTTCGCCAATAAGGGACCTCCGTTCCCTTTGTTTCTTGGCCTCCGTGATCATGGGTGGGAGGTCGATACGAAGAGGAACCTCCACCCGTTTATTCGCATGATCGAAGAGGTTAGAATATAGCTTAAGGTTTCCCACTGGACGAAGTGAGTTGTTACCGTTCGTAGTTGAAGGCGGTTGTGCACCCAGACGGGTGAAAACCGACTTATGATTACCCCTAGAGGGATCTACCTTACTCCCGTCCCTAAAGAACTTTGCGAGGCAGACTCCAATAACCGCCCCTTCCACCCTGACTTCTTTTAAGCATTCTAGCCAACTCTCAACTTCGCTAATGCCTAAGAAACGAACAAAACCAAACTTGTTGCCTGAGCATCTGTCTTCCTAGGGACAAAAGCATCTGTTAAATTATCAAGTAGGATAGGAGGATATCCGACTTGGTCGATGGCGAATACAGACTCGATAACCAAAAAGACCGTACAAATACATCGTTAATAAAGACAAGTTACAGACACAAAATATGTATCAACAAACTCCCCCTTGTCTTTTACTTGGTCTTCGGTCTTCAATCTTCCATCTTTAGTGTTTTTCGGACCACGAACTGCCAGCATGGATCCCACGATAGTAACAAAAGCAAGCGACGCGCTGAAATCGCAATGCTTGACGCGCGTCCTTGTCTTCGTAGAAGATATCGTGTCGATACAACTTGTTGATGTCAGCCGCGGACATGTTCACGATCCACATCGGATCTAACATCCGAAAATTCTCACGTTCACCCTTAAACACAATCACCGCCTCGTGTGTATCCGAGTCGTAGCACCATAAAGCCATGTCTTCCAAAAAGTTCTATTTCATCGGCATTAACATGATCTTGTCCACAACCTTCACGGGCTGATAAACAAGTTTGCATCACGCCGTGTTAGTAGATGGATCCAAGGTGAACTTTATCTATTGATAGATGGGAAACTGAGGCTTGTACAACTCATCTTTCCAGCCTGTCCTTTTGTTCATCTTTATCTTGCGTGCGAATAATGTAGCTCCTTCGAAGTTTGAATGATTGATGAGCTCAAGCTTCGTCAAAGCTGCAACGTCATAAAATGGTAAGGACAATATGCTCAGCATCGACCTGAAATATTGAATACTGTATTCCCTTTTGATGGCCATGCAGTGGATTTCCTTTACGAACATCCAGCAAAGAATTTTTCCATGCAAGTTCTCTTTCTCATACTGCAGGTAGTCAACTTGAACGTCGGCTGGTAAGGGCTTGGAAACTTTAGATAAGAACTGCTTTCGCCACTCTGTGAACGCATCTGTGGCATTTTCAGAAGTATCACGATTCTTCAAATGTTCATCGATGACATCCACGTTCTCTTTTAGCCATTCTTCATTAAAAGGAGCGAACTCAGTCCCGTCTTCTCGCACATATGAGGACTTCTTGTCATTTCCTTCAAAAACAACCTCTTCCACATTTTCTAAATCCGCAGTTTCAGACTCACTCGGCATTTGATCAATCTCAGCATCATCAATTTCTTTCATCTCATTCAAAGCAAGTAACTGCTCATGTGAAAGATCCGCAATAATTTCTCCTTCTTCAAGAATTTCTCCAGTGATAGGATGAACAGCCTGGAAAGCAAGATCAGCTGTACTAGGAACAGAAGATGTACCAGGTAGAGAGTTTTGATGTAAGAATGCTTTCAAGCTGTTGTATTTCTTCAACGTTTCCACTGGAGGTTCCTTGTGCAGATCCAAGCTGCGAAGGCTTGAAGACAACCAATTGTGTAGAGGTAGCTGCTGGCGATTGCTCTGATGTGGCAGAAGGGCCGGGATTCCCTTGATCCTCAAGATCATCATCCTTTTTCTTCAACACTTCTTGTTGCTTGCACCGATCGGCCCACAATATATTGACCCGCTTTCTCATAAACTCAAAACCTTCAGTGATTCGCTTGACTCCATCAACTATTGTGGTGTTTCGAGAATCGTACCACTCTTTCATATAGTCATGCCTTTCTTTTAGAGCCTCACCAACTTCTGAAGTTTAGAGCTGCTTTCTTTCATGCGGTTCATTTCTATACCAGGAGTATTATCCGCCGCTCGCATCTGTTGCAACTGTCGCTCTCTTTCATCATCGGCAACTTTCAAACGAGCATTTTCAGCTTTCAGTTGCTCTATTTCTGCCTGTTGGCGAGTGATCTCTGCTTCTTGTCGCCCAACAGTGGAATTCAACTGGTTAATTTCCAACTATTGCTTGATTGAGTCTGCTTTTGTAGCATTTATCACTTCCGATTGCCTGTTGATTTGACCTGCAGCAGCTTGCAGTTGAGAGAATAGGAAGTTTATCTTTTCATACTGCTGCATCTGAGAGAATATAGTCTGTCTGCGCTCTGCGGTCGGCTGCGACGTAGTTGCACGAATCGTCGATGCAATAGAGCGAGTCGGTGCCTGAGGAGTCACTGTAGGAGTTTCAGGAATTGAAATCACTACAGGAGTTGTCTCTGTAGACCTTTGGGTTGAAGGCACCAGAGCAGAAGCTTCAGTAGCCGTGAATCTAAGGTTTGGATCTATTTTCGCTTCTTGTATAGGCTCTTGAGGAGGAACGGATTGTTGCACAGATGAAGTACCAATGTACTTTCTTTCTTTCTTCTTGCGACGGACAACCGTTTGCTTTTTCTTCAAACGTTCCGCTTCGGTATCCGAAGGAACGTATTCAAGGTCATCTGCTTGCCTAATCCTCCTGATCCTTTTCACTCCACGTTCATCGAAATAAACTTCGTACCCAGGCTGAGGTGGATTGTCATCTGATTCAGTATCCTCCTCGTCATTACCAGCTAAAGTTTCACCAGCTGCACCAGCAGACGATGCACCAGCAGTAGATGCACCAACGGCACCTGCATCACCACCATCACCATCACTGTCGCTGTCGGACGAATCAGAATCCTTTTGACCAAACTTTTCTACATTCCTTTTCTTTAACTCTGGCTCTTCATCATCAGATTGTCTGTCATTGTGACGCCATTTGTCATTTGCTGGAGCGATGTAGTCTGGTTTACCAAGAGCACCGATTAACTTCCTAGGCGGCTCGCTTTCTTTGTATATCTTTATTGCAAGGCCCTTGAATATCTTCAGTGATTGATCGATCATAGATTATATCTTCAGGATGTCGTCGTCGGCTTTTGGAAGACCGGGATGCTGGACATTCATGATCATTTGTAGAAAATGAGGATACATCCAGAATTTATTCCCAGACGTTCGACTACCAGTTCTTGTCATGTTCTCCTTCATGTTGGCAAATATGTACTTTGAAATGCTAAACGTTTTGTTCAGCACTAATCCCACCATGAGTCCAACGAGATCGTTTCCTGCAATGTCATAGCCAGCTCGGCTGTTGCTAAGACATTGAATAAGTACTTGTAATAAAAAAAACTTGTACCGCATAGGCAGATCTTCCTTATTGGTTTGAGTGCTGAAGATGTCACCAGTACACTTCATCCTTAGTAAACAGCCACGAGTACACATGATTGGAATAGAGGACGGTGCATTCGGATCGTCTTGCAGTTCTAGAACGGTGTTTAAAATTTCCGGTGAGACATTCACGTTCAAATCATTCACTTGCCCTTGAATAAATTTTGTTCCATCAACTACTACAACGCTTGCAGAATTCCAGAATGCTTTAACAAGAGATTTGTAAACTGGAGTTGAAAAAGTGACAGCTTTGTTAATCTGCGACTCCCTTATCCACTGCGTGATTTCTTTCAATTCACTGATCTTTCCTTCGGGATCCAGATAGGCAATCATATTGTGATGCTTCTCGGACATCACAAGTTCCTCCGGTTTATCAGTTATCTTTGTCGCGGGCTTGCGTTTTCTCTGTTTTGGTGCCATCTGAATGTGCAAACATCCACAATAAGTCACAAAGACAGAAAATGTGCATTAGACATAAGTTTATGCAAGTTCAAGTATCAAATGGACATTTAACATTCAAATACATTTCTTCTGTGAAAAGGGGCACCAAAGTTGAAAATTTTCTAAGTATGGGACGACGAAACTCCATCACTGTGACCAAATACTCTTCTTCATGACGAAACACCGTTGGTCAAACAGAGTCAGAGTTGACCTTTGACCAGTGGAGTTTCGTCGACAGTCTTTCGACGAAAGTTGTTCCATTTTACAAAGGGGTTTCGTCGCAGGGGGTTTCGTCGACAGCAGTTTGAAGAAACATAAGTTTCGTCGTAAAGGGGGTTTCGTCGCAGACAGATAGGGTTTCATCACAGGTTAGGGTTTCGTCGAATTTGGGGGTTTTGAAAAACAAAGGGATTTTCGTCATCTGTTGTTTAAACAATGATCGATTAAAAAACAAACAACATTATGACACTATGTTAAAACCTAAACAAACCGAAACATCCTAGAATGTAAATCCGACAAGATTTTGACCGGAAAACACCCAAATCGGTTAAGCATTCAAACAAATACCCATCCCTTGTTTTTGTTTTCCGAAACCCAACCTGTCACACCCCCAAAATCCACACGCGGAGTATCACCGCTTGGAGGCGTGACTGACCAGGATCAAGCCACCAAACATATTGAACAAGTAGATAAGTAAACATAATTCAACAAACCAATATGAAAGGTGTTCAAAACCAAAGCATAGTTAAGTGTTTAGCGGAAGCATAATTTGTAAAACCCATAGCAAGTATTAAATATGAAATAGGGTAAAGTCTAAAGCATGGCACACATCGCCATGTTCCACAACGACCGTTCCTCCCTGTGCAAGCTCCATGGGTACCTAATGACCTGCAAGGCATGTAGCAACGAATCAACAACAAAGTTGAGCGAGTTCACATATAGTTGTCTGGTTAAAGTATTCATTTCATAAATCGTATATATTCGTTTTGTAAACCATGTATCTCGTTAATCCTTGCTGCCAGTCCAGGCATGCGTGCGATGATTAGTGGGGTTTCCCATGTGTTACAAGACCACGCGTATCGACTGCTACGAAAATATAAGAGGTGCCCTAAGTCAATGTCTATCAGCATTGACCCTTTGCCCATAGTCCATTAGTACACGCCCGTCCGACTGGCACGGTGTGAGGTTTGTTAAACCTAATAGCGCTATTAACTAATGACCCGCTCGCCCAAGGCCTCGACGATTAAGTCGATAATTGAGGGACTTCCTTTGATAGAGGTGATGGTCTTAAGATCGTGTACGTAGGTTTTACGTACGTGCCCTTCAACCCGAGGACAGTAGTAAGTATAACTGTACGTAGGTTTTACGTACGTGCCCTTCAACCGAGGACAGTAATAATTTGTTTAATAGTAATAGTTGTACGAGTACTTATTCAATCCCATTCCCAACCCCAGGGAATCCCATGCCTTGGCTAGTGTGAACTCACCTTGGTTTGCTCGGTATGCTAAGTATGCTCACAATTAATCAATCACGTCCGAACCAGAATAATCAACAAGGACTCCGGCTTCGAATGAGGAGAGGGCTGCCGTCAGGTTTCACAACAAACGAGAGAGAGTGTGATAGGTGTCTAGGGTTTTCTGAATATAACTCTCGTAAAGGTTGTGGTAATATATGTGATTCACTACTGGGCCTAAAGCCCAGTTTGATTTTCGTTGGCCTCTGTGGACGAAAACACTTAATGTGTTTTCATGAGAGGGATTTCGGGTAGGGTTAACATTACACACACATTACACATAACCCTCTACATAATATCAATACATAGAGCACAAATTAACATATTTAGGTTGTGGGTGTTTCGAATATTATACAAGGTTCCAAATGAAAACATATTATTAATACCCAACACAATATCAAAATATAAACATATTTTAACATACACACTTGCAAGGCACACCAAAATAATCATATAAATCACAATACGATTTATCGTCATACAAACGTGTACGGTTATGAACAAAGACATCGTGCCAACAAACAATCTAACAATTTGTCACACCCCGACCACGTAGAACATACAAAACGTGGCGGAAATGTCGGGGAGTGTTGTAACAGAATTAATCGTTTCAAATCCATGGCAATTAAAGTTTCGTTTTATTAATCAATTATGAGAGTTTACATTGTTTAAACAAGAAACAAAGGGTACATAACATAAGTTAACTAGTTATTGTCTCGTTTTAAGTCGCTAAGGCACGAGTCCATCCTAAATGTAGCATGTATCAACAATCATTGCAAAGCAGTACCTGAAACATGTGTAAAAACGAGGTCAGCAAAGAAATGCTGGCGAATACATTGGTTTTGTAGGAGTGTCGAAATCATGGCTAGTTTAGACGTTGCAATACTTTATTTAAAAACCTTGTTTAGAAAAGAGTATAATATTGCAACTTAATTAACCAACTCAAATCAAGCGGGTTATCATTTGTAAAACCTCGTAGCCATGACTCTTAACCCAAAAACATTTGTTTTAGTAAATTATTTGAAAACAATGATAAGTTCAGATGATATGTATAAATAAGAGAATAATGCATGATTAAATGAATAACCATGTAAAATGAGTTTGTATAAGATAAGTTGTTTGTAAATAAATGTCTTGTGAAAAGTATGTTATTTGTATAAAATGTTTATATGTATCAAACTGAAATGATTCAAATAACGCCGCGATATATGTAATACCATACAAACACTTATATATAGGAAGTACCAGCGGCGTATCCACCATGCTTGTATCATATTACACACGCATCGTTACTTAATCACTTATTCAAACCAAACCATCAAGATGTAAAATGTTCATGTCTAATGTAAATCATGTAATATGTATTCAATGTGATTTGTATAAATAAATGTAAGATTTAACAAATAACCTTATAGTAGCATATTAAAAGTATACTTTGGATTTGTAAGTAACATATTAAACTATGTTTTTGGTTTCATATATAACATATCAAAATATGCTTTAGATGTGATAAATAACATATTAAACTATGTTTTGGTTTTGTAAATATATGTTGGTTTGTACAATACCACACATGAGAGTATATTCAACTATACTTTAATAGTGTGATTTAAGAATTCATTCAGACCTGGTGCATCAAGATACACCTTTGAGACTATAGAAATACCACAAAGGCAATCCCTATTTGGATGGAGCAACAAATTGGTTTCAGACATTCCATGACAACAGGAATGGGGTGTCAAATCCTATAGCGCTATATCATACTAACAATCGGTCTGGTGAACATAAAATAAGTACAATTCAACAATTTATTTTATGTTCTTTGAGAAATCAATGTTTAAACTATAATTAGTCATTCAGTTTGTCAAATGATAAGTAATAACATGTATAATCAATTATACTTTTGGAATCATGAAAATAACAGATAGGTACACATGCTTCACCCCAAAACAGTTTAGAAAACAGTAAAAGAGGGGAATAATGTACTCGCCTGAGAATGCTTGGAGGTCTTGAACAACAACCAAACAAAGCTAGAGAGAGCACGGAATCAGTCGGCAATCTAAAACGATATAAATAAACCAGACTTAAATCGGAAGATCGGGTAGCATGAGGGTTTGTAAACCAAACGAGTGTAGAGACTCGTGTCATTTGGTTTAACAAATCCTACATACTAAATGAAACTTAACCTAAGTGTTTACGACCCATTACGACCCGTTTAGGTAGCTTATGCTACTTTAACGCGTCGTTCGCGTGAAACGCGTTCGGACCGCCTAACTAGTCCTATGACAAGTGTTATATGCCTAAACATGTTACATAATCAGTTATGTGACAAAAGTTTAGGTTACATATGCTTAATTACCAATTATACATGAAAAGGGTATTATGGTAATTTACCTAAGGCATATAAACTACCTATCATACAACTACTTAAACGATGTGACCATAGGGTATAACCTCGGAAGGTTATGCCCTATACTAGGGTCACCTAATGTATTTGGTCGGATCCTAATGATCGACCAAACTGGGTCGGGTTCGAAGGTATAAGCGATTTATTAGATCGCTTACCCTACGACCCTAGACAACGTGGTAATCAGTAGGCATAGTCCCAAGGGACTATAACCAACGTGATTACACTCACGTTGCGAAGTTCAAACGAAATTCGCATTGACCATAACTGGTCAATGTAGAAAGTCAAACAAAGTTTGACTTTCAGACTCGAAAGACTCGAAAAGCAATAAAAGAATGAAAGAATACTTACGAAGGGTCCCCGAATGCTAATCTCGATCCAAGAATCTCAGGTATGAAACAATGGTTTCAACTTAGAGTTCCTAAGATCAAGATTCTAGTGATTTTAGCAATGGGGGTGGATGGGTATTTATAGGAATACCCGAACCGTTAAGATCGCTTGTCGAATATCGTGCCTTAATCGTATCCGTACAAGTGTCAGAAAGTTATGGTGCCTAAATTCCATCCTTATCAGCTGACTAAGCATGTTAGAATGTGTGGTTGTAAAGGCCCTATGCAGTCGCGCTACGCCACCATGCACCAGCTTCAGAAAAGTTTCAAAATTGACAGTTTTGGTCCCTGTGGTGTTTTAAGGCCTTTTTCGATGCGTTTGAACCCCGTTAACCTCATTTCAAGGCTCTAAAATGAAGTTAAAGTATAGGGGACTCAAAACATGCTCAAAAATATCTCGGATGTCGGTTCGTTTGGTCGTACGAACGCGATGTTCGCTTAATTACGACGGAATGCGCATAAGTGCGAAAAACGATCCAAAATGCGTGACAAATGGATTTTTCTTATGCCAAACACTAAAATAAAATATTATAGTGCTTACATAAATTTTTGGATGTCCGGATGTATTCAGAACGTAAGTTATGCGCGAAAATGCAAACTTGTTCACTTTTTGACACTTTTAGTCCCTGAATGACACAAAAGTTTATTTTAGCATACCGAACACCTCAAAGCCTATTTCTAAGCTATGTAAAGGATAATTATGGTATGTTTAACTTATGGTCATGTTCCGGAATGTCTGTTACAGTTCAAATTGGCATACTTTCGCAGTTTGTCAACTTTAGTCCCTGTAAGCGATTTAACTTTGATTTCACCACACCAAACCATCCAAAACTTATATCTAAGTTATGTAAAGGTTATTTAAGGTATGTTAAACCTATTTCACTATTCCGGAGTGTTTGTTGCATTAAACTGGTTATATTTACGCATTAGTGCGCGTATAACCTTCTAGAAAGCTATTTAGAGTTTGAAATCGAACAAGAGTTGATATGTGCAAAAGATACACATATTTATACAAGTCCAAAGTATGAAATACAATATTTCATTGGTTTGGCATTTGCTTGATGGTTGAAATGACACAGGTGTTACAGTCTCCCATACTTTAGGAAATTTCGTCCCGAAATTTAGTTTTAGAGGAAACTTGTGGAGACAGCTGTGACGGTTTTGCCTTCAGACAAATCCATTGAGCCCTTAAGTAAAACTCTGGGCCATGTTAGGATTCTTAGCAAAGATGTCAACCCTCAAAGTGAAATCCTTGTAGTAACAAAACATGGAGTTTTGAACTATGGACAGAAGAACGTTTCTTATGAAGACTTATCATAGGAAACTGTGTGTGTGATTGAGATCAGAATTGAGGAGTGTGAGAATAAATGACATTGGTCGAAGTCCAATACTTCTCCCGTATCATTACTCTTATCACTATGGGTCTTAACACATGACAAAATTCCCTGTGGTTTCTGTGCACTGAATTCCATAATTATGTAGGCCTCCATAATTACGTAGTTCCTTGCACAGTCCGCACAGTTCATTTCATAATGCGTATGGGAAAAAAATCAATTGAATAAACATAAAGCGACCTGACTAGACCACAAAAGGGTCCTTTTAATTTGATCTACGAACGATCTTTTTAACTAGATCAACATATGATCTTCTTAACTAAACCGTCGTATGATCTCCTTAAATAGACCACTTAAGGGATCTTTGTATTTATATCATCACATGATATTTTTGATCAGATTTTCAAAATCAGTCTGTTTAACCAGACCATTCAAGAGGTCCAGTTTTAGAATAGTACTTTAAAACCCAAGGGACTTAACTACAACGTAGAAGTCCATTAAGGATTTAAGATAGTACCTTTTTGGAATATCCTACTACGAATCCTTCATATGAGATATGGAAGATTCTACGAGGATTTGGATGGATCACATAAAACACAAAACACATAAGAAAACACATAAGCACAAAAATTAGTTAACTTGATTCTTTAATTTGTTGTCTTTGAGCATGGATAATTAAAGCACACCAGGAATCCAATCCGTGGATTTCATTTGGTACTTTAATCATTTTCAAGAATCTATCTATGAAGATAGAAAGATCTTAATAAGAATTCGGCTTTGTCCTTATTGAATCGTAATGTACGTATTGAATCATACAAAGAATTCAATTAAGGGCTCCGATTTGAGTGATATTCATCCACAAGGATCTGATTATAAGGATAGAAAGATCCTTCATGGATTTTGGAATTTGTGTAACGAAAGGTGATTCGACACCTTGCACTAGGCGTGTTTAAGTCGATACACAAGGTAGAAAATTCATGAGGTTGAGACGCTAGATATGCCAAGGCGACATATGAAGCAGAACTTGAAGGTTAAGCAGCAACAGGGTTTTCAACTGCTTTGCTTTGAACAGCAAAGCGACACATGTTAACCAAATGTCTCCATCGTCCACCGTGGGTACATTTGTAACAGGGTATTTGATTTAGATGATGACGGTTACATTGATTTCACCAAGGAGTGGTTCCCTTGCACGGCTTCATTCCTGAGCTGACTCATAGTGATAGCTAAATCAACGGTCTTCTGGAGTACGACGCCTATTTGTTGGGCAATTGTAGCACCTGGTCCGGATACTCGAGTCTTGTTGCGATGAAGAGACACCATGAAGAAAATAGGAGATATGGGAGGGAACAAGGGAAATGAACACAGAATGCATAAAAAAATCGCGATCATTTGTTTGTTACCTAAAGCAAACAAACGAGACAATGACTAATCAAAGTAAATAGGTCAAAAATAATGTATCGCGAAGACATGCTCGCCTATAAGTGAACACTCATCCCAAGAATTCCCAGGTAAGCACAACTGGTCTCGCGTCTGATGAGATGTATACGAAGTGCTTGCCTAGACAGAAAACCCAGAATACAGGCATTCACCCTTCCAGTTTGCACGTGTTCACATTATTTAAAACCCAGAACCTTGACGAGATTTTGAAAACTCAAAGGGGTTCAAAACCATATAACAGAGGGTTCAAAACCTTACAATAGAGGGTTCAAAACCTTACAATAGAGGGTTCAAAACCTAGTAATTAATCATCCTAGAACAGATGATTAGTTTTCAAAGCGGTTTTGAAATTTATGTTCTTGTTGTGGTCGTCGCCTAAGGATAGGTGACGGTATTGTTTTATGACTAAACGCAAGTAAACTCGCGTTAGGGTCCTAAGAAGGTTATAGACTAGGTCAAAGCATTACTAATAACCTAATTCCCTATAACCATTGGCTCTGATACCATCTTTTCTGTCACACCCCGACCACGTAGAACATACAAAACGTGGCGGAAATGTCGGGGAGTGTTGTAACAGAATTAATCGTTTCAAATCCATGGCAATTAAATTTTCGTTTTATTAATCAATTATGAGAGTTTACATTGTTTAAACAAGAAACAAAGGGTACATAACATAAGTTAACTAGTTATTGTCTCGTTTTAAGTCGCTAAGGCACGAGTCCATCCTAAATGTAGCATGTATCAACAATCATTGCAAAGCAGTACCTGAAACATGTGTAAAAACGAGGTCAGCAAAGAAATGCTGGCGAATACATTGGTTTTGTAGGAGTGTCGAAATCATGGCTAGTTTAGACGTTGCAATACTTTATTTAAAAACCTTGTTTAGAAAAGAGTATAATATTGCAACTTAATTAACCAACTCAAATCAAGTGGGTTATAATTTGTAAAACCTCGTAGCCATGACTCTTAACACAAAAACATTTGTTTTAGTAAATTATTTGAAAACAATGATAAGTTCAGATGATATGTATAAATAAGAGAATAATGCATGATTAAATGAATAACCATGTAAAATGAGTTTGTATAAGATAAGTTGTTTGTAAATAAATGTCTTGTGAAAAGTATGTTATTTGTATAAAATGTTTATATGTATCAAACTGAAATGATTCAAATAACGCCGCGATATATGTAATACCATACAAACACTTATATATAGGAAGTACCAGCGGCGTATCCACCATGCTTGTATCATATTACACACGCATCGTTACTTAATCACTTATTCAAACCAAACCATCAAGATGTAAAATGTTCATGTCTAATGTAAATCATGTAATATATATTCAATGTGATTTGTATAAATAAATGTAAGATTTAACAAATAACCTTATAGTAGCATATTAAAAGTATACTTTGGATTTGTAAGTAACATATTAAACTATGTTTTTGGTTTCATATATAACATATCAAAATATGCTTTAGATGTGATAAATAACATATTAAACTATGTTTTGTTTTTGTAAATATATGTTGGTTTTGTACAATACCACACATGAGAGTATATTCAACTATACTTTAATAGTGTGATTTAAGAATTCATTCAGACCTGGTGCATCAAGATACACCTTTGAGACTATAGAAATACCACAAAGGCAATCCCTATTTGGATGGAGCAACAAATTGGTTTCAGACATTCCATGACAACAGGAATGGGGTGTCAAATCCTATAGCGCTATATCATACTAACAATCGGTCTGGTGAACATAAAATAAGTACAATTCAACAATTTATTTTATGTTCTTTGAGAAATCAATGTTTAAACTATAATTAGTCATTCAGTTTGTCAAATGATAAGTAATAACATGTATAATCAATTATACTTTTGGAATCATGAAAATAACAGATAGGTACACATGCTTCACCCCAAAACAGTTTAGAAAACAGTAAAAGAGGGGAATAATGTACTCGCCTGAGAATGCTTGGAGGTCTTGAACAACAACCAAACAAAGCTAGAGAGAGCACGGAATCAGTCGGCAATCTAAAACTATATAAATAAACCGGACTTAAATCGGAAGATCGGGTAGTATGAGGGTTTGTAAACCAAACGAGTGTAGAGACTCGTGTCATTTGGTTTAACAAAGCCTACATACTAAATGAAACTTAACCTAAGTGTTTACGACCCATTACGACCCGTTTAGGTAGCTTATGCTACTTTAACGCGTCGTTCGCGTGAAACGCGTTCGGACCGCCTAACTAGTCCTATGACAAGTGTTATATGCCTAAACATGTTACATAATCAGTTATGTGACAAAAGTTTAGGTTACATATGCTTAATTACCAATTATACATGAAAAGGGTATTATGGTAATTTACCTAAGGCATATAAACTACCTATCATACAACTACTTAAACGATGTGACCATAGGGTATAACCTCGGAAGGTTATGCCCTATACTAGGGTCACCTAATGTATTTGGTCGGATCCTAATGATCGACCAAACTGGGTCGGGTTCGAAGGTATAAGCGATTTATTAGATCGCTTACCCTACGACCCTAGACAACGTGGTAATCAGTAGGCATAGTCCCAAGGGACTATAACCAACGTGATTACACTCACGTTGCGAAGTTCAAACGAACTTCGCATTGACCATAACTGGTCAATGTAGAAAGTCAAACAAAGTTTGACTTTCAGACTCGAAAGACTCGAAAAGCAATAAAAGAACGAAAGAATACTTACGAAGGGTCCCCGAATGCTAATCTCGATCCAAGAATCTCAGGTATGAAACAATGGTTTCAACTTAGAGTTCCTAAGATCAAGATTCTAGTGATTTTAGCAATGGGGGTGGATGGGTATTTATAGGAATACCCGAATCGTTAAGATCGCTTGTCGAATATCGTGCCTTAATCGTATCCGTAAAAGTGTCGGAAAGTTATGGTGCCTAAATTCCATCCTTATCAGCTGACTAAGCATGTTAGAATGTGTGGTTGTGAATTAAACAGCTGTTTATACATCGAATCTGGTCCCGAAAGTGCAAAACTGATATTTCTGCCCAGATAAGGCGCTCGCGTAGCGCGACGGTAAAGGCCCTATGCAGTCGCGCTACGCCACCATGCACCAGCTTCAGAAAAGTTTCAAAATTGACAGTTTTGGTCCCTGTGGTGTTTTAAGGCCTTTTTCGATGCGTTTGAACCCCGTTAACCTCATTTCAAGGCTCTAAAATGAAGTTAAAGTATAGGGGACTCAAAACATGCTCAAAAATATCTCGGATGTCGGTTCGTTTGGTCGTACGAACGCGATGTTCGCTTAATTACGACGGAATGCGCATAAGTGCGAAAAACGATCCAAAATGCGTGACAAATGGATTTTTCTTATGCCAAACACTAAAATAAAATATTATAGTGCTTACATAAATTTTTGGATGTCCGGATGTATTCAGAACGTAAGTTATGCGCGAAAATGCAAACTTGTTCACTTTTTGACACTTTTAGTCCCTGAATGACACAAAAGTTTATTTTAGCATACCGAACACCTCAAAGCCTATTTCTAAGCTATGTAAAGGATAATTATGGTATGTTTAACTTATGGTCATGTTCCGGAATGTCTGTTACAGTTCAAATTGGCATACTTTCGCAGTTTGTCAACTTTAGTCCCTGTAAGCGATTTAACTTTGATTTCACCACACCAAACCTTCCAAAACTTATATCTAAGTTATGTAAAGGTTATTTAAGGTATGTTAAACCTATTTCACTATTCCGGAGCGTTTGTTGCATTAAACTGGTTATATTTACGCATTAGTGCGCGTATAACCTTCCAGAAAGCTATTTAGAGTTTGAAATCGAACAAGAGTTGATATGTGCAAAAGATACACATATTTATACAAGTCCAAAGTATGAAATACAATATTTCATTGGTTTGGAATTTGTTTGATGGTTGAAATGACACAGGTGTTACACAATTAAGGTGCAATAATACGAAGATGGAATCTCAGAAACTCGAGTTGTCACATTATCCCCAACTAGAAAGAAATTTCGTCCCGAAATTTAGCATGCGGTTACTGAGGAAGATAGGTAAGTTGTATCATTTACTGGTTTCCCTGGGGTGTCACATCATCCCCCTGTTGATTTGGAATTTCGTCCCGAAATTCTGTAGTAGCTTCAGCCTCAGTAGTGGTTGCACTGTTTTCGAATAACTGAGGATACTTGAGTTTCATTTGATCTTCTCGTTCCCAGGTGAACTCTGGGCCACGACGGGAGTTCCATCGAACTCGAACAAGAGGTATTCTGGTGTGCCTGAGGACCTTAACATCCCGGTCCGTGATTTCAACTGGTTCTTCGACGAATCGTAACTGTTCGTCGATAGTGAGCTCCTTCAAAGGAACTATGAGGGTCTCATCTGACAGACACTTCTTCAGATTCGACACGTGGAAAAACGTTGTGAACTGCACTGAGTTCAGCTGGTAAGTTTAGTCTGTAGGCCACTTTGCCTATTTTCTCTATGACTTCGAATGGTCCGACATATCGCGGATTAAGCTTGCCTCGTTTGCCAAAACGAACAACACCCTTCCAGGGTGAAACTTTGAGTAGCACTCGATCCCCAACCTAGAACTCGAGTAGTTTCCTGTCTTTATCGGCGTATGCTTTCTGACGGTCACGAGCTGCTGCCATGCGTTGTCGTATTTGAGCAATCTTTTCAGTAGTATCAACCACCATTTCTGGACCTGTGATTTGACTATCTCCCACCTCTGCCCAACAGAGAGGTGACCGGCATTTACGCCCGTACAATGCCTCGAATGGAGCGGCTTTAATGCTGGTGTGGTAGCTGTTGTTGTACAAGAACTCCACTAACGGGAGATGTTTTTCCCAACCATTGTCGAAATCGATTACACACGCACGAAGCATGTCTTCTAAAGTTTGAATAGTGCGCTTAGATTGCCCATCTGTCTGAGGCTGATAAGCTATGCTCATGTCTAAACGAGAGCCAAAAGATTTGTGCATTGCTTGCCACAGCTCTGAAGTGAAACGTGCATCACGATCGGAAATAATAGAGGTGGGTACCCCGTGCCTCGAAACCACTTCTTTTAAGTAAACGTCTGCTAAAGTAGAGAACTTATCTGTTTCCTTGATAGCCAAGAAATGTGCAGAATTTGTGAGTCGATCCACGATCACCCAAATAGTATCATTCCCACGTCGAGATCTAGGAAGACCAGTAACAAAATCCATGGAAATTTGTTCCCATTTCCATTGTGGTATCTCAGGTTGATGGAGTGGGCCTGAAGGTTTCTGATATTCCGCTTTGACTCTCGCACAAGTCAAACACCTTCTAACGTAAGTTGCTATGTGAGCTTTCATGCTAGGCCACCAATATGTAGTTTTCAAGTCGTGGTACATCTTATCCGAACCAGGATGTACTGAGTAGCGAGACTTATGAGCTTCATCCATTACAAGCTCGCGTAAGTTGCCATAGAGTGGGACCCAAATGCGTCCTGTTACATAGTAGGCGCCGTCTGCCTTTTGTTCTAACCGTTGCCTTGAGCCGCGTAGGGCTTCAGCCCTGACATTCTCTGGTTTCAATGCTTCTACCTGAGCATCTCGTATCTGGGAAGGAAGACTAGACTGAATAGTGAGTTGCAACGCTCGTACACGCCTAGGTGTAGTATCCTTTCGACTGAGGGCGTCGGCCACCACATTGGCTTTGCCCGGATGGTACTTTATAGCACATTCGTAATCGTTCAACAGTTCAACCCATCGTCGTTGTCGCATGTTCAACTCTTTCTGCTTGAAAATATGCTCAAGACTCCTGTGGTCGGTGTAGATGGTGCACTTGGTACCGTACAGGTAATGTCGCCATATCTTGAGCGCAAAAAACAACAGCTCCCAGCTCTAAATCATGTGTAGTGTAATTCCGTTCGTGAATCTTAAGTTGGCGCGAAGCATAAGTAATGACTTTATCCCGTTGCATCAACACACATCCAAGACCTTGGATGGATGCGTCGCAGTAGACTACAAAATCGTCTGTGCCTTCAGGCAATGAGAGGATAGGTGCGCTACAAAGTCTATCCTTTAAGTGTTGAAACACTGTCTCCTGTGTATAACCCCAACGATAAGCAACACCTTTCTACGTCAGCAGTGTAAGCGGCTGTGCATTCTTCGAGAAGTCTTTGATGAACCGTCTGTAATAACCCGCCAAACCCAAGAATTGGCGTATTTCGGTTGGTGTGCGAGGTGCAGGCCAGTTCTTGATCGAATCTACCTTGGATGGATCAACATGAATCCCATCCTTGTTTACCACGTGGCCTAGAAAGTGGACTTCACGAAGCCAGAAGTCGCATTTTGAAAACTTGGCATACAGCTGTTCCGTTCGAAGAAGTTCCAAAATAAGTCGTAAATGATGCTCGTGTTCCTCCTGACTCTTCGAGTAGATCAAGATGTCATCGATGAAAACAATAACAAACTTGTCAAGGTAAGGTTTGCACACCCTGTTCATAAGATCCATGAAAACCGCAGGCGCGTTCGTTAGCCCGAATGGCATGACCAGAAACTCGTAATGGCCGTAGCAAGTTCTGAATGCTGTTTTGAAGACGTCCTCATCCCGGACTCTCAGTTGGTGATAGCCTGATCTCAGATCAATCTTCGAGTAGTAACTCGACCCTTGCAACTGGTCGAATAAGTCGTCGATGCGTGGAAGAGGATAACGATTCTTCACGGTTACCTTGTTCAGTTCGCGGTAATCTATGCACATACGGAAGGTACCGTCTTTCTTCTTCACAAACAATACGGGAGCTCCCCAAGGCGAAGAGCTAGGGCGAATGAAACCCTTTTCCAAGAGTTCTTGCAATTGCTTAGACAGTTCTTCCAGTTCAGTTGGAGCTAAGCGATAAGATGCTCGAGTTATGGGTGCTGCTCCTGGAGCTAGCTCGATCTAAAATTCGACCTGACGATGGGGCGGTAGCCCAGGTAACTCTTCAGGAAACACTTGAGGAAAATCGCGTACTACTGGAATATCCTCAATCTTTTTCTCTTTCTTCGATGTATCAGTAACGAGTGCTAATATAGCGGTGTGGCCCTTTCGCAAACACTTCTGTGCCTTCAAGAAGGAGATGATGCCTACCACAGCACCACTCTTGTCGCCTTGAATTTCGAGAGGTTCTTTGCCGGAACGAGGAATACGAACAATCTTCTCTTTGCATAGGATCTCTGCTTGCTGTTGGGACAACCAATCCATCCCCATGACGATGTCGAAACTACCCAAAACTATAGGAATGAGATCGATAGAGAAAGTCTGACCAGCCAAGACGAGGTTACAACCCTTGACTATGTGACCACTGTGGTGTCTGTTGCATCTGTTGCACTTTGGGTGATTTCCTCGATATCCACCCTGCCCTTGACTACCAGAAGACTGCTAACTGGGGCTCTGGTAATTATCTGTCTTTCGTTGCTGTGCCTGGGATTGAACCGAAGTTGAACCCTTGCTGGAGGTTCCATCCCATTTTCGCTTGTTGTCACTGGGAATAGCAGAAGTAGTAGTAGTAGTAGCACCAATGCGTTTAGGCAGCTTGTTCTGTTCCACTGTCTGGTCTGTGAGACGATGAGCAAGACAAGTAACATCTTGAATAGTAGCAAGGTTAGCAGAAGTCACATGACTTTGAATCTCTGGTACTAAGCATTTGAGGTACAGCCCAATGCGCTTGATGGGAGGATCCACCATAGTTGGGCATAACACTGCCAGTTCGTTGGATCGTTTCGTGTACGCTTCTATCTCTGAACCCGTCGTCTTCAGGTTAAAGAACTCCACTTCCAGCTTGTGGATGTCATCACGACTACAGTATTCACGTTTGATCAGTTCCTTAAAATCATTCCATGGAGTGGCATTAGCAGCCGCCAGCCCCAACATCTGAACTTGCGCGTTCCACCAAGTTAGCGCAGTGCCTTCGAGAGTACCAGTGGCATACTTCACCCTACGAGCCTCAGGGCATTCACACATTTCGAAGACCGATTCGAGCTTCTCGAACCAGTGGAGGAGTCCAACGGCCCCCATTCAGTGCCACTGAATGTACTAGAACGATAGTCCATGAAAGTTTTGAACGTGCACACAGGTGGCTGAGCGTGTCGACTTGTCGTGTGCGTAAGAGTAAACGGAATTAAGCACGAGTGTTGGTTTATGAGAGTAGGATCTAAAGATCCTAGAGTAAGTGGTGATGGCAGGTTACACCTCCTGCCTGGGCAGCTGCGAGTGCTGCAGTAACTTGTTCAGTGATCGAAGCCGCCAACTGGGCTTGAGTTAGGTTAACGCGTCCACTCATGATCTTGACAAGTAGGAGAACAAAAGTGAGAAGTGCGTCGTATCAATACGCAAGTGTGGAATGACAGAAGAGTGTGAGCATTCAAGATTTCAAATAGTAGTTGTTACGTTATCTAAGCATACTCTGAGCAATGTAAGATGTATCTGGCAAGTAGGTAATGTAAATATGAACAGTATTACCTATAGTGTCGAGTCTTGCACGTGGAGCGAGGCGTCGTTGTGGATCGTTGAGAGCACTGTTCTGGTTATAGTCTGGTTTTAATAAAAACATTTTTCCCCATATTAAAACCAAGTTCTCTATAACCAATGGCTCTGATACCAATCTGTCACACCCCCAAAATCCACACGCGGAGTATCACCGCTTGGAGGCGTGACTGACCAGGATCAAGCCACCAATCATATTGAACAAGTAGATAAGTAAACATAATTCAACAAACCAATATGAAAGGTGTTCAAAACCAAAGCATAGTTAAGTGTTTAGCAGAAGCATAATTTGTAAAACCCATAGCAAGTATTAAATATGAAATAGGGTAAAGTCTAAAGCATGGCACACATCGCCGTGTTCCACAACGACCGTTCCTCCCTGTGCAAGCTCCATGGGTACCTAATGACCTGCATGGCATGTAGCAACGAATCAACAACAAAGTTGACCGAGTTCACAGATAGTTGTCTGGTTAAAGTATTCATTTCATAAATCGTATATATTCGTTTTGTAAACCATGTATCGCGTTAATCCTTGCTGCCAGTCCAGGCATGCGTGCGATGATTAGTGGGGGCTTCCCATGTGTTACAAGACCACGCGTATCGACTGCTAAGAAAATATAAGAGGTGCCCTAAGTCAATGCCTATCAACATTGACCCTTTGCCCATAGTCCATTAGTACACGCCCGTCCGACTGGCACGGTGTGAGGTTTGTTAAACCTAATAGCGCTATTAACTAATGACCCGCTCGCCCTAGGCCTCGGCGATTAAGTCGATAATTGAGGGACTTCCTTTGATAGAGGTGATGGTCTTAAGATCGTGTACGTAGGTTTTACGTACGTGCCCTTCAACCCGAGGACAGTAGTAAGTATAACGGTACGTAGGTTTTACGTACGTGCCCTTCAACCGAGGACAGTAATAATTTGTTTAATAGTAATAGTTGTACGAGTAGTTATTCAATCCCATTCCCAACCCCTGGGAATCCCATGCCTTGGCTAGTGTGAACTCACCTTGGTTTGCTCGGTATACTAAGTACGCTCACAGTTAATCAATCACGTCCGAACCAGAATAATCAACAAGGACTCCGGCTTCGAATGAGGAGAGGGCTGCCGTCAGGTTTCACAACAAACGAGAGAGAGTGTGATAGGTGTCTAGGGTTTTCTGAATATAACTCTCGTAAAGGTTGTGGTAATATATGTGATTCACTACTGGACCTAAAGCCCAGTTTGATTTTCGTTGGCCTCTGTGGACGAAAACACTTAATGTGTTTTCATGAGAGGGATTTCGGGTAGGGTCAACATTACACACATATTACACATAACCCTCTACATAATATCAATACATAGAGCACATATTAACATATTTAGGTTGTGGGTGTTTCGAATATTATACAAGGTTCCAAATGAAAACATATTATTAATACCTAACACAATATCAAAATATAAACATATTTTAACATACACACTTGCAAGGCACACCAAAATAATCATATAAATCACAATACGATTTATCGTCATACAAACGTGTACGGTTATGAACAAAGACATCGTGCCAACAAACAATCTAACAATTAACGTGCAATAATACGAAGATGGAATCTCAGAAACTCGAGTTGTCACATTATCCCCAACTTGAAAGAAATTTCGTCCCGAAATTTAGCATGCGGTTACTGAGGAACCTAGGTAAGTTGTATCGTTTACTGGTTTCCCTGGGGTGTCACACAACCCAAATCAAAGTTCAAATCAACACATACAAACACTATCATTATCAGATTTCTTGACAAACAAGCACAATAAACATATTTTTATATGATGAAAACGAAACATTTAGGGGTGACCGAGGGTTTGTTAACAAGTTTCGAACAAAAACACAGGGTTCCTAAGGTTCGAATCATTTGATCAAGCCTTGTTATACCTTTAATTTGATGAAAAAGGTTTGAGAAAATGAAGAGTTTTTGAGATTTGAAGTCGGTGAAAAGGAGTATGGGTGTAGAGTGTAGAGTGTTGGGGAAGATGAACAGGGGGTTAGGTTTGAAAAAGTGATGTCTGATTGAACTGGGACCCCTTTAAATACCAACTCACTCGGCGAAACTCTGTCTTCGACAAAACTTGACACGGGCTAGATGAAACTCTTGATTGGGCTTGAACAGTAAGCCCATGACGAAAGTTTAATGAAGCCCAAAGGAATTTCGTAGTGACCTCGACGAAACATGGTGTTTCTTCGTGAACCAAATTAATTTTGACCAAGTTTGACCAAGTTTGAAAACAGTTGACCTGGCCAATGGTCTTTCATCGACATATAGGTGTTTCGTCGACCTTAGGGTTTTTCGTCAAACCCTTTTTCCAAAAATAACCAAGTCTTTGAAATTTTGCACACTTTTGAACAGATTTTGTATATTTGAACAGATTATCATTTTGATTGAGTTTACCAAATGCAAGGACATTTTATGAAGTAGGTTTCAGGCTTTCGGCAGAAAAACTTCAAGTTACAACTTAGGCTAATAAAAAATGAACTTTACAAACTACAATAAAACAGAATTTAAAGTGCGGTAAACTAATCGACAAGCTATAAAAAGCAATTAAGGACTGTACAAGAGTAATCTTTTTGCGAGTTTCAAGAAAAAGGAATCATACTAGCTTACGGTCTTAGTCATCATGATTTTTGTTCTGTTTAAAGCTTTGGATAAGTATACTACCACGATTATCGGTATTGTTGTCCACATAAGCTCAAACTTATCAGATGTAATCATAATTAGGAGATACGATTTACGGTAAGGATTATGCTTACAAGTCAGTGTTCATCCACTCAGGAGACATTCCCGTATCAAGGTAGGCACGAGAGTTCATCTTACCGGTGAGTATACCATTTATCATCTGTTTGACCGTATAAAAGAATGTGAGATACTCACTTATTTTTTATTTGATAACAAGCCCTATGTGATAGAATCACTTATTGATGAGGAACTTGATTTTCATATGCATGAGGGCACATGAGCAAGTCCGTGAATAGGTCAGTACAACGTACAGCAAAGAGACGAACTTGACTCCCGGATAAATGTGATATTTTATCACTTATTTTGTTTGGACATGAGATTGTTGATCACTTATTGAGGCCGTATGCAATATGTACAAGTATGTATAGTATCATGGAAGATCTTGACTTCGTCTCCGTTATTTTTCGGTAAAATATACAACCATGATACCCAGATGATAAGACAACATAAAGACCAAATTTCTCAGAACCTCGGCAATCTCTCAAACGAAATTTTGGTACCAAGACCATATGCCAATGAATGGTTCCCACCTGACTTGAAGTCTGTTAGGTTTGTATCATCCTGCACATTCTAGTCTGATTGTGAGCCTATCGATACATCGTTAGTAGAGATACTTATCATTTCTCAATTTTTGTTTTACATTTTGAACACGTTGACCGACCACACCAGTGAATATCATCAACTTCCTTTATCCAAGAAACTCATTTTTGGTTTTCTAATTTTTTTAATTTTTTTGAATTTTTGAATTTTTCAACAGAAAGACAGAAAGTAAAGACATATTTTTGGATTTTTGACTTTTTCATTGAATTTACTCCCCCTAAGATGCTAAAAGCTTACAAAAAACGAAAATCTTTTTGAATTTTAGAGTTTTGAAAGAAAATATTTATAAAAAAACGATTAGCCAAAGAAGTTTTACTCGGGTATCACCTTAATGCCATTGACCAAAAGTAGATAATCAAAACATGATTTACCAAAAGCTTTTGTGAACAGGTCGGCACGTTGGTGATCGTTGTGAACTTTAACAACATCGATTAATCTTTTGTCAAAATAGTCACGTATGAAGTGATATTTAATTTCGATGTGTTTGGTCTTGGAATGCTGCACAGGATTTCTAGTGATCTGTAAGGCAGCATTGTTATCAACAAAAATAGGAGTATATAGGAATTCAAAACTGTAGTCGTGCATTTGTTGTTGTATACACAAGACTTGGGAGCAACAACTAGAGGCAGCAATGTATTCTGCTTCACAGATTGATGTAGCAACACAGGTTTGCTTCTTGCACTGCCACGTGACCAGGCGATTTCCTAAGAATTGACATCCAGCTGTTTTTGATTTGCCATCGATTTTGCAACCAACAAAATCAGAATCACTGTATGCAATCAAGTCGAAGCTATCATCCCTAGGGTACCAGTGACCGTTGTCCGGGCAACCCTTCAAAGAGCGAAAAATCCTTTTAACAGCTGCAAGATGCGAGGCCTTCGGGTTGGCTTGATATCTTGCAAGCAGGCACGTCGGATACATGATGTCAGGCCTCGAGGCTGTGAGATACATTAGAGATCCGATCATAGTGCGATAGTATGAAGAGTTAATGCTTTCATCCTTCAGATCCGAAGTAATCCCGTGATTCTCCGGACGTGGGGTACCAATGGGCGTTGCATCAGACATCTGGAACCGACTCAAGATGTCACCAACATATTTAGTCTGATTGATGAATATCCCAGACTCGGTTTGTTGAACTTGTAGGCCCAAGAAGAAATTCATTTCCCCCATTGCGCTCATCTCGAATTTTTCTTGCATCACACGCTCAAATTGCCTGCACAAAGAATCATTAGTTGAACCAAATATTATATCATCAACATATACCTGCACCAGTAGAAGATCTCCATCTTGTTCCGTGATAAAGAGAGTGCAATCAATAAGACCTCGTCGAAAACCATTCTCCAGCAGATAATTAGATAAGGTTGCATACCAAGCCCTAGGTGCTTGATGTAAGCCATAAAGAGCTTTGTTGAGCAACCAAACCCGATCAGGGTGAATAGGATCTTCAAAACCCGGAGGTTGTTCGACATGCACCTCTTCTTGAACCACACCGTATAAGAAAGCACTTTTGACGTCCATCTGGTAGACTTTGAATCCTTTAAATGAAGCATAAGCTAGAAAGATCCGAATAGCTTCCAGACGTGCAACAGGTGCATAAACTTTATTGTAGTCAATGCCTTCGATCTGACGAAATCCCTGAATAACCAATCTCGCCTTGTTTCGAATGACTACTCCACGATCGTCCTTCTTGCATTTGAAAACCCAACGTGTGCCAATTTTCTTGTAGTTTTCAGGCCTTTCAACAAGCTTCCAAACACCCAGCTTTTGAAATTGTTGTAGTTCATCCTGCATGGCTTCAACCCAAGAATTATCCTTTAAGGCTTCTTTCCAAGACTTCGGTTCTTCTTGTGAAACGTAACACGCGAATGACCAATCATTTTGAAGACCAGATTCTCTAATGGCTGAATATAAACCAACATTCTGGTTGTTTCTCAGCTGATTACGCGTCTGCACACCACGTTGGACATCTCCAATAATATTCTGCTGTGGATGAGTATCATGAATTCTCGTTTCAGGAAAATAAGGAACATGAGTATTAATACCCAAATTGTTAAGATTAAGATCAACAACCAACTTCACACCTGGCATAGGCGTAGAAGTGGATGCATTCCCTTCAGCAGTATCAACATTCTGCACATGAGGAGTTTCTACAGAAGCACCTTGAACAGGAGTAACTGGAGCTGAAGTGCCTTCATTTGCATCATGGTATTCATCATCTTCCGGTGACTCACTGTAATCAGCAGCATCTTCAAATACCTCATTTTGTACCATGTTGTTAACCGAATTAGAAGCTTGAGGATTAGCAATAATTGGTTTAACCAATGGCGAGCCAGCCGTGTTGTCACTACCAAATAGCATTTGAGTAGCTGCAGATGCTTCGTCAAAGGTTGGCATATTAAAGGAGTCGAGTAGCCCATCATAATCGAACATCCAAGGATCACCTGGAGCTCTAACAGAACTTGTATACCTTTGAACCCTTACTTCACTCCATACACGAAAATTTAGAGTAGCATATCCAAGGAAGAAGCCCTCGATCGCTTTGGCGCCAAACTTTTCATCCGGCTCAATCATAGTGCATGGACCGCCAAAAGGTTCTAGGTGAGAAATATTCGGTTTCCTTTTCTGTAGAAGTTTGAAACAAGTCTTGTCATGCCTTTTAACTGTGAGAACTCTGTTTAATGTGTAGCAACCAGTCGACACGGCCTCCCCCCAGAACTGAACAGGAAGCTCCGACTCTACCAACATAGTTCTTGCAGTTTCAATTATCGTCCGATTCTTCCTCTCAGCGACACCATTTTGTTGTGGAGTGTAGCAAGATCTGTATTCATGAAGAATGCCCTTGGAAGTACAGAACTCATCCATTACACGATTTTTGAACTCAGTGCCATTGTCGCTTCGGATCCTCTTCACTTTCAACGTGTATAAATTTTAGCAAGATCTGTATTCATGAAGAATGCCCTTGGAAGTACAGAACTCATCCATTACACGATTTTTGAACTCAGTGCCATTGTCGCTTCGGATCCTCTTCACTTTCAACGTGTATAAATTTTCCAGCATAGTAAGAAGATCCTTGAGGATTCCAGGAGTTTCACTCTTGTGTGCCATAAAAGCTACCCAAGAAAATCTAGAATAGTCATCAGTAACCACCAAACAATAAGCATCCCCGAATGTTGTCTTTTGTTTCATAGGTCCAAAGAGGTCCATATGAAGACGTTCGAGAGGCATGCTAACAGTGTTGATTTTCTTTATCGGGTGAGAGTTCTTCATTTGCTTTCCTTTCTGGCACGATACACAGATATCTTGTAGATGAAAATTCTTCACATGTACACCATTCAGAAGATTTTTTTTCACCAAATGGTTCATTTTTCTTAAGTGAATGTTCCCGATTTGTCTGTGCCAAGATATAGACTCCTTCTCTGTGGCTTTCGAGACAAAACATGTCACTTGCGCAGATGTCATAATAGCTTTGCTCATATCAAGAATATAAATATCATTAACTCTTGGAGACGATATGAGAATCCATTCTTTAGGAATTTTGAAACCAGGTTTCAGCACATAACAACCGGCATCATCGAAATGCAAGATGAACTTCTTATCGCAGATTTGCGAAACACTCAAAAGATTGTGATCAATTTCACGAACAAAATTGATCTTATCGAAACAAACAACACAATTGGAGATCATTCCCTCTCTAGTGATATATCCGCCTTTGTCTCCAGCAAATGCGACATAACCTCCTCTAATGTTTTTCACATCATACAGAAGCCGTAAGTCGCCTGTCATGTGCCTAGATACTCCACTGTCAACAATCCAATGACTATTAACAGTTCCTCCTGGAACATCCTGCACATATCATCCAACGATCAGTTGTGGATGGGGATCATCCAACGATCAGTTGAGGATGGGGACCCAAGCCTTAGTGGTCTTGGGTCGTCCCTGAGAATCACGAAAAGTGATCTCGATTTCCTGATGATTTTCAAACACAGTACCTCCCCCTGAACTTTCACCCGTCTTAGGTTTCCAAGTCTGATTTTGTTTACCAGTTTGATTCTTATGAAAAGATTTTGAAACTTCTGGTTTTAACGGTTGTGACGAACTTGGTTCCCTTTTAATTGGTTTGACTTCAGATTTTAAAGCCTTTTCAACTGAATTGACGTTTTGACGTCGTTGTTCTGTTTCTTGTTCTTTAACGGTTCGTTTATCATGTTTTGGTGAAACAGAACGACGTTGTGGGTGAACCTTTTTAGGTGGGGCTCTCTCAACAAATTTCTCTTTGGGATTATTTGTACAATTTTTAATGATATGTCCAAACTCCCCACACTTAAAACAAGTTCTCCTTTCAACAAACTTAGGAGAATCCGATCAACGAACAGATGTCGAACCTGTAGAACCTGAGATACTTGCTTTTTCATCACACCCGTTTGTATGTTGAGTGTAATTGTTTTGACTGTTACGTTTTAAAATCTTGACTTGTTGGACAAAATTGGTGTTTGATTTGTTTTCAAAAGTCTCAATTCTATCAATACCCTTCGATGCTACAAATTTAACATCACTGTTTTTCTTCTGGTAACGAGCTCCTTTTGTTTCAAACTTTGATTGAGAAACTTTAGGCTTTTGAGCTTGTTGAACTGGTTGTTTACCCTTAGAAGCAATAGGTTGTTGCTTTGTCGGTTGTCTTTGATTTCCAAACTGTTTTCTAACCTCAGATTTTGGTATAGGATCACATTGAGTTACAATAACTCCCGGGATCGTTTTTCCCAAAAACTTGCTTGTGTTATTTTTAAAAACTTTATCAATCGAAGATGGATTGACATTTTTAATCGGAAAATCATTGTCTGAATAAATTTTAGAATCACCGACCAAAGTATACAACACATTATCACTCTTAATGGTTGACACACATTCCTTGTCTTCCTTGACATCTTTGATAGGGTCTATCACTTGTTTGACAACTAGTTGTACAGCAGGAGTAGGAGGATCACAAAGAATGTAATTCTCAATTGGAATTTCTACTCCTTTCATTTTATCAAGTGATTTATCCTGATCACTCACATCCGATTCATCATCAGACGACTCATAGTCCTCAATAATTGGAGCACTTTGATGCGTCGATGTTGAAGTTTCTGTTTCATCAGATGAGGTACTCGAGGAACTGTCCGATTTGAACCCTAAGCTAGTAGTAACTTCCTCATAATCAAGAGGCACACTGGGTTCAAAACAAGGCAATTCCTCTTCATCGGGCATTCGAGTATAGTTATGTCGCAAAGGGGGCGGACACTTCTTATACCCAACGCCTTTCTGGTTTCCTTTCAGCTGTTGAGCGTCTATGATGTGGTCGAGCACATATCGGGAGTTATAATAACTCTCCAATTTAAGCTTGATTGCATCATGCTCACATTTAGCAATGGCTAATTCTTTCTTGGTTTCCTAGATGATATTAATGTAATTGTTAATACCAATTTGTTTGTTGAAAACAGTTTTTGTTAGTTCGAAAACACTTTTCCTTAAGGTTTCAATTACAAATTTAAAATCCTTTTCATTTCTAGCTAAAGCCATATTTGCCTCTTTGCACTTAGACAACTCAATAACCAAACTTTGATTATGAATATGAACCTTTTCAGATTCCACTTTCAAATCTGCACACAAATTAAAGACACTAGGAGCAGGGGTGTCGGATTTTACCTGACTCGTCGAGGCTGAGACATTTGCCATAAAGGCAGTCTGATAAGAAAAAGATCCGTCTTCAGAGAAGAGCTTTTCCATTTCCTTAGATGCAACAGTAGCCTTCTTGATCAGAACAGATTTCTGTCACTTTAACTCCCCTGCTTCATTCAATAAATCATCAACATCAGAAATAACTTCTTCCTTCACATCAGATTCAGAATTATAACCACCCGAATTCGAGCTTTCTTCATCAGAACTCCCGCTATAACCCGAACTATCGTCACTTTCAGAGAATTCTTCTTTGTGAACATGCTTGATGTGATTGATGATCTTTACATAGCATGCTATTCCTCCTCCTTCTTGATCAGCATCTCCAAACTGTACAGACCAATTACACCCTTCATCAGCTTGAACGACTAATGCTCTGGTGGTGTTTGAAGGTCTAGACAGGTTCTGCTTGGTGGTGTTTGAAGTACTCGTCTGATTACGGAAAGGATTTTGATTGCCTTGCCTTGTCTGCTCGGTCTAGACAAGGCAATTAAAACATGTAACAACATCCTTATTGAAACCATACTTCGTATCCTTCTTGCTTTCCAAGGAAGTTCTTCCCGCTCGACTCATGTAATCCTTAGCCCTTATAACAGCACTTGCGAACGCCCACTTGATATCCATCAATTCCATTTCATCACGGTCTATATGTTGATAATCTTCATTGGTCAAATTAATGTTTCCAATTTGACCTGCGACCAATCCGCAGTAGGCACTGACCATTGTATTGATTAGTTCTATATGCTCCTTCGCCATTTCGATGCTAACTTTTGAAAGGTTTGAAGTATCAACTCTGACTGTGTTGGGGTTTTGGGGTGGAGAGTTGTTACTATAACATGCTTGCTGTTGTTGTGGGTGGGCTTGTTGTGGTGAGGTAGGAAGTATACGCTTTAGGTCAACATATATCTATGGCTGCTCACAAAGCGCGAAGAGTAATTGATCAAATTCGTGGGCGTTCCTACGAAGAAACACTTATGATATTAGAACTCATGCCTAATCAAGCATGTTATCCCATTTTTAAATTAGTTTATTCTGCAACAGCAAATGCTAGTTCCAATATGGGTTCGAATGAAGCAAATTTAGTGATTAGTAAAGCCATTGAGGTTGAGTAGTGGAAACTTGAGGTGGAGGTTGGGGTTTTGGTAGCCAGGCATTCGGATCGAGTTGAGGTTTAGAAAAAGCATGGGCTTGAGCAATAACATGCGCTGGCGGAAGATAAGCAGTCGGATAAAAAACCAGAGGTGGAGCTGACTGTGGAAAAGGAAAAGATCTTGTATTTTACATAAACGCCGTTTGTAGCTTCGGTTGCTGAACGGAACTAGAACTAGCTACAGGATTAAAATCTCCAAGATACATTTCCGTGTTTTGGAAGTGTTCTCCGTTTAGCTTTCCGGATTTCCTCTTCATTCTTATGCTCCAACATCTAAACGAACTCATAGATACTAACCGCATCTAAGACGCCCGTATGCTTTAAAAGTTCAATGAAAGGACTCCACTTTGGAGGTAGAGCATCAGCAAACCGTGCAACCATTTCCTGTTGAGTTGCAAGAACAGCATAAGAATACATTTCACTAATCAAATGATAAAAACGAGTTGTCATATCATTTAGCGTTTCGTTTTCCATGAATTGGAATGATTCAAATTCCTTCTTCAACAAATCATGGTGTGTCTTTCTTGTAGCCGTATTCCCTTCTCCTCTTGCTACCAAGGCATCCCATAAGGCTTTTGTGCTAGTACAGTAAGCGAATTGATGATAGATTTCTTTGTGAAGTGCTTGTGTAAGAATAGCAAACGCCTTCTTCTCCAGATCATGTGCCTTTTTGTCATCTTCTAACATATTTGCAAAGGTCGCTACACTTGATCATGCTTCTTCAAGAGTTGTATTGTAAGGCGAAGTGAAACACGTCCATAACTTGGTGTTTTGCCCTAGAACATATGTGTTGAAACGACCCTTCCATGACGGATTGTTGCTACCCGTTTCACTCTCACTGAGCAATAGATTCTGAATACTTTGATTCTGGTTCGTTACCAATGCCCATTGACTTGCACTTATAGATTGTGGAGGCATAACATTCCTTAACCACGCGGCTGCGGAGGTCTGATCTTGACCTGGTCTTGGGTCCGTGCTCCAATCCCATGGACTAGTACTACTCATGATTGATGTATGAAAGATAATACCTGATCACACACTTGAAATGAAACAGTTAAAACACTTTTGCAAAGCCTCTGTGAAAATGTTACAAGTGTCTCGACGAAACACCAGGTCTTTGGCAAAAAACCAAGTCTGATAACAGTTGGTTTTTCGTCAAGCACTCTTCCCACGAAACTTAAGAATTTTCGTCGAAGTGCCTTTGACGAAACACTAGATGTTTCGTCGAAGCTCCTTTGCGCGAAACACTAGGGGTTTCGTTGCTTATGTCTTTCGTCGAGATAAGGTCATAGATAGTTGGTGAGATGGTTGGTGAGATTTTTCAAAGGAAATCTTATCTTTTGTCTGACAAAGAACAAACAATTTCAACTTACAACATACCTTGCTTACCAACCCAGCATGTTCTCCAATATTTTAATCCATTTTCAATTTATATTTTAATTTTAAACTCAAGAAATATCCCAAGAACACATGAAGGAATGAAGAACAACCGATGAATATATGAACTATCCGGCCAAGGTTTTTCACCGGAGAAATTTTCCGTACCACAAATTTGCAGAAACTTTCACTGAAAACCCGGTTTTATCACATAAACAAGTAATACAACAAAGGTTTTTGATAAAACTTTGGCAAATAACAAGATTTAAACAGATTTTTAAGAAGCTTTTTTCAGAAATTTATGAGTTTCAAGAACAATTTTCAGAAAGTCACAAACAAACAGTTTTCAACAATTAATAAAATCAACTATTGTTTCGTTTTAAACAAGGATAAGAGCCAATGCTCTGATACCACTTGTAGGTCCTGATTCTCAGAGGATCGATAATGTAAGGACTCTCAAAAATGTCGTAAATCAACCCACAAGTGAAAACCCGGACCCCTGAAACCATACTGTGCATGAAAAACCAAGAAAACAAGAAGTATGGTCTTCAGGCGGGCCGCGTAAAGGTTAAGCATACCTTACCCGAGTCGCGTCAAACCTGTGTTGACCGGATAAGTGTTCCGGATCCACGTATCAACCACCTGGCTAACCTACTCGTGACTGGTCAAGGCTAGTCGTAGACTGTGCGGCTGCGCTGGCCGCGTAAAGGCAAGCCGAAGGCTTACGCAGGCCGCGTGAGGTCTTAAGTTCAACTATAAATAGCTTGTTGCATGCACAGTCTGTTGGTGTCGAAACAAACTTTCAAAAACGAAAGTATATCACTCTGAAATCGAAATTTCATATATAATTAGCGAGGTGCTGCTCCGATACCGGGTATTAACTCGATTGCTACTACGATTCAATGTCCGATCGATTAAACTATCCAATGGATGTTTAAATGCTGCCCACATTAGGGTTTATGCTTTGCCATTCGTCGTTAATTCGATGGATGTTTAAGTATCGCACTTTGTCATTCGCTGTGAAGGTTTAATCTCGTGAGTTATCGTAAATGCTGTATTAGTTACTAACCGAGTTCGTGTGCATGTTATTAAATTTAGGTTAAAAGGCTAATCAGTAGGCTAAGCTCTGCTCATATAAATTTGCAATGTGAGTCATTCTCTTTTTATCAAATTTATTTACAAAAGCATATTTATTTTCAAGGTTATAATTACAGTGATTAAGTTTATGTAATCACCAAATTACAGACGGTATGTGGGGTTTTGTATACATTACTTGATAATCGTCACCATTGGACAACGGGTTAGCCAATGGGTGATATGACCATAGTCACAGAAACGAGTCGAGTGACAAATACCGTGGGTAGTTGGTTGATATCTGGAACATTGTAATCTCTCTTAATACTGTAAATTATAACAAACGTGTCATTTTAACAAATAGAATGTTTCACTAGTATTTCCCACTGACAAAACCTTTTTCAAACATGTTTCAGGTGATCTGTTGTAATCCAGTAAAAGTGCCGCGAAGCACTACAAGCTTAAGGAAGTGGCTCAATATAAAATAAATAAACATGTTTTTGTAAAAAGAAAGATTTCTCCATGAAATCATATGATTGTAAATTACCGGGGTTTTATCCCGAGTTGTGAAATAAAATAATCAGGAAATTACAGTTTTAAAAAGATCCTGAAGAAATCTTCCGTTGTTAATTAAATACCACGGGATTTTCTGTCCTGCGGCTCCTGAACTGGGTCAAACCAGGTCGGGGTCCGTGACAGAAAAAGGTGGTATCAGAGCCACTGATTTAAGCCATTTAAGTATTTAGAAAATACTTAATTTTTACTAATTGCCATTTTGTGATTATGTGTTTTATTAATTGAATATTGTGTACAGTATGGGTAAGCAAAAGCTTTCAAACATCTATCTTAAATTAGATAGGTCATCAAACGAGAAGGGAAGTTCATCCCAAACAAATTCCTCAAAACCCTATGCAAATCCTGAAGAAGGAATATTTGTCCAAAAAGCATAATACGAGGAACCACTTTCTCCTAATAAAAGAAGTTTGATTATTAGGAAAAGTCAGGAGAAATTAAAGAAATTACAACCAAAAGAAAAGAGAGTTAATCAGAAAACCCAAGAACTAGGCAGTAACCCACCATGGGAAGACAAGTTTGATGAAAAATGGGCAGATCTCTATATACTAGCCACTGTATCAGTAAATGCAAATCTTTAAATACTTTGATTTAAGTTTTAGCAACCTTATCACCTACAAGCCAGAAATATTATCCAGTAAAATAAATAAGTTACAGTAAACCCTGGTGTGTTTTAATTTTAATTATCTTTGTGTTAAATTAGTCACACGGTATGAAATAATATTTAAAGGTTATTTATAAAAGTTGATATAAAATTTTAACTTAGCAATTTTTGTGTATTTTGCATATATGCTAAACAGCATGAATGACCTGTCTGAAGCCCTTCAGAATTTAAATCTCTATCCGGTGAAAATAGAGGTTTCGAGAGATTTTAATAGGTACATACCCGATATAAAAGAACCTATGGAATTCAATGCTCCACCTCCAGAGAAACCGAAGCCTAAGAAAAGGAGAAGATTTGTGGGATGGAGGCGTGTGCGCAGAAGGAAACCTGCCACTAGGAAGATTCCCAAAATAGAAAATCCCTTAGACAAAGGGAAGGGGATTGAAGTCGGGGAAGATTCTAGGTAGATGGAAATGCAGTTTGATGAATATTCTAGGAAGATGGAAATGGAGTATGGAGAAGGTTCTAGACAAGCCAAGAGGGAAATTGGGGAAAGCTCTAGACAAATTGAGGAGTTACCATTTCAGGAGGAACTGGATCGTGCATTGGCGAGCTGTGATGTCGTCAGGCCTATTAATAATAATCTCTACCCTTTTCCTGCTGAAACTCAATTACCTATGAACTTGGAACCTGCAATCCAAGAACCTATAATCTACACCCAACCTCTAGGAATGGATGAGTGGTGGACTAATGACTGGCAGTTTCAAAACTTTCTTAATAGTCCTTATTCCTTTCTCCCTCAATTTGACCCAGAACCTATACCAAACCCACCGATGAGCACTGAGAATTTAGCTGAACTTCGCCACTTTGGTGAAGAGTTGGTAGATGCAGGAAATAGGATCAGGGAAGTAGGAGAACAGATCTCCTGGAAATACGACGAGAGGGAACGTCGTTACTAAAATACCAACTGACAAAGGATAGTGGGTTTGTGAAACTGTGGTTGTATAATAAATACTAAAATATATTCTTGTAAAATAACTATAAATAAAACTTTGTAAGATAAATGGTGTGTATTGATGCATACTATAAAATATAAAAATGGGAATCGAGAAATCGATCGTTTTGGCTATATGTGTGTATTTGAAAATTTTATGATTGTCTTGTGTATAATTGTTATTTATTCGATACTAATAAATTATATATATTAATAATCAGATGGAAAACGCTAATAATGAACCCGTTATTGAGGTTAATCAATCTGAACAACATCCGGAGGATCAATTTCTAAATAGGCAAGATATTGAAAATATCGTTGCTTAGGGAATAGCCAATGCTATTCCAGCAATAGTTGCTGATGTTAGAAATCCAAACGAACTTTAAAAAATCGTTCCTAGTAAACGTATTTCTGAAGATAACTTCAGTAATAGTGTAAACGGAGGCGGTAATAATCACAATGATAATTTACGCCAGGCTCCGCTCCCTAAGATAATGAAAGCTGCAACGCCTGGTTGCACTTACAAAGAATTTCTTGCTTGTAAAACCGCTGAATTTGCAGGCAATGAAGGAGCGACTGCGGCACTGCGTTGGTTAGAGAAAACCGACGCAATAATTAGAATAAGTAAATGTGCCAAAGATGATCAGGTCATGTACGCGTCAAATCTTTTTAAAGAAGGGGCACTAGAATGGTGGAACACGGTGTTACAAGCAAAAGGAAGGATGATGGCGTATGCTATGAATTGGGAAGAATTTAAAAGTCTTGTAGAAAGAAAATTTTTTCCCGAATATGAAAAAGATCAGATGGAGAATAAGTTCTTAAACCATCGAATGATGGGTGTAGATTTTCGTGAGTATACTTCGACATTCTTTGAATATGCTAGAGTGGTACCAACCCTGGCTTCGCCTGTGACACCTGTGTCACTTCAACCATCAAACAAATGCCAAACCAATGAAATATTGTATTTCATACTTGGGATTTGTAGAAATATGTGTATTGTTTGCACATATCAACTCTTGTTCGATTTTAAGCTTTAAATCGCTTTCTGTAGGGTTATACGCGCTCTAATGCGTAAATATAACCAGTTTAATCCAATGAACACTCCAGAATAGTGAAATAGGCTTAACATACCTTAAATAACCTTTACATAACTTAGAAATAAGTTTTGAAGGATTTGGTATGGCAAAATCGAGTTAAATCGCTTACAGGGACTAAAGTTGACAAACTGCGAAAGTATGCCAATTTGAACTGTAACAGACATTCTGGAACATCACCATAAGTTAAACATACCATAAATATCCTTTACATAGCTTAGAAATAGGCTTTGAGGTGTTCGGTGTGCTAAAATAAACTTTTGGGTCATTCAGGGACTAAAAGCGTCAAAAAGTGCACAAGTTTGCATATCTGTGCATAACTTACGTTCTGAATACATCCGGACATCCAAATATTTATGTAAGCACTAAAATATTTTATTTTAGTGTTTGGCATAAGAAAAATCCATTCGTCGCGCCATTTGGATCGTTTTTCGCGCTTGTGCGCGTTCCGTCGTAATTAAGCGAACGTCGCGATCGTACGACCAAACGAACCAACATCCGGCATATTTTTGAGCATGTTTCATGTCCACAATGTTTAGGAATCATTTTAGGGCCTTAACGTTGGTTAAAAGGGCCTTAAACATGTCGGAAATGGCCTTAAACACCAACAGGGACTGAAACTGTCATTTTGCAAAGTTGTTGTCTGATCAGGACCCTCAGGCGGCCCGCGTAAAACCAGGGTGTATCTTTACGCGGCCCGCGTCAGCCTCTCAGACCAGATTCGATGTTTAAACAGGCTGTTAACAGCTGCATTACCCACAAAACCCACTTGCACATGGTAATTCTGATACTAGGGGCTGGTTTTGGATGGGCACATGGTATTACAATACCATGTGTGCAAGTGTATGGCCAAGATCAAAGCACGTTTCCCGATAAACGATCCTAATGGTGCTAGTATTCCTATAAATACCCACCCCCATCACTTGTAAAACCCACAAGAATCCTGATTTGAGAAGCTCTAAGTTGAAACCTTTGTTTCATACCTGAGCTACTTGGATCGAGATTAGCATTCGGGGACCCTTTGTAAGTATTCCTTCGTTCTTTTATTGCTTTTCGAGTCCGAAAGTCAAACTTTGTTCGACTTTCTGCGTTGACCAGTTTATGGTCAATGCGAAGTTCGTTTGAACTTCGCAACGTGATTGTAATCACGATGGTTATAGTCCCTTGTGACTATGCCTACTGATTACCACGTTGTATAGGGTCGTAAGGGTAAGCGATCTAATAAATCGCTTATACCTTCGAACCCGACCCATTTGGTCGATCATTAGGATCCGACCAAACACCTTAGGTGACCATAGTGTATAGGGAATAACCTTCCAAGGTTATACCTTATGGTCGCTTCGTTTAAGTAGTTGTATGATAGGTAGTTTATATGGCTTAGGTAAATTACCAAAATACCCCTTTGATGCCAAAATTCATTTTAAACATATGTAATATAACCTATGACCTCTAAACTGATTTATCAACAATATTAAACATGTTAAGGCATATTTTACTTGTCATAGGACTAGTTAGGCGGTCCCAACGCGTTTTACACGAACGACGCGTTAAAGTAGCATAAGCTACCTAAACGGGTCGTAATGGGTCGTAAGCACTTAGGATAGGTTTCATTTAGTATGTAGGCTTTGATAAACCATATGACACGAGTCTCCATACTCGTTTGGTTTACGAACCCTCATTCTATCTAATCCTCCGATTTAGGTCCGGTTTATTAACATAGTTACCTATATTAGGTGTCATTTGATATCCGTGATCTCTAGCATTGTTTGGTTGTTACTCAAGGACTACTGAGCATTCTCAAGTGAGTACATAGACCCCTCTTTTACTGTTTTCCAAACTGTTTTGGGGTGAAACACATGTGCCTACTTGTTACTTTCGTGCTTTCCTGCTTTCACATCATATACTTGCTATGTTCATTAGTACATTTATTGTACATGATTTCATTGTGTTCATGCTATGTATGTCCATTGTGTGCATACTTAATACATTGTTTTACATTACATTTCATGCTATATATGCCCATTGTGTGCATACTTAGTACATTGTTTTACATTACATTTCATGCTATGTATGTCCATTGCGTGCATACTTAGTACATTGTTTTTCATTACATTTCATGCTATGTATGTCCATTGTGTGCATACTTAGTACATTGTTTTACATTACATTTCATGCTATGTATGCCCATTGTGTGCATACTTAGTACAGTTGTTTCACGTCACATGCTATGTATGTCTATTGTTGCATACTTAGTACAGTTGTTTCACGTCACATGCTATGTATGTCTATTGTTGCATACTTAGTACAGTTGTTTCACGTCACATGCTATGTATGTCTATTGTTGCATACTTAGTATAGTTCACATGCTATGTATGTCCATTTGTTGCATTGTTCATCATACTTAGTACATTTGTTATTCATCACATGCTATGTATGTCTATTGTTGCATACTTAGTACAGTTCACATGCTATGTATGTCCATTTATTGCATTGTTCATCATACTTAGTTCATTTGTTATTCATCACATGCTTACATTTTGGATACACATTAAATGATTTACGTTAGACATGAACATTTTACTTTGGTAGTTTGGTTTGAGTAAGTGATTAAGTAACAAGGCGTGTGTAATATGATACAAGCATGGTGGATACGCCGCTGGTACTTCCTATATATAAGTGTTTGTATGGTATTACATGTCGTAGCGTTATTTGAATCATTTCAGTTTGAGACATATTACATTTTATATAAATAACATACTTTTCACAAGACATTGATTTACAAACAACTTATCTTATACAAACTCATCTTACATGGTTATTCATTTAACCATACATTATTCTCTTATTTATACATATCATCTGATCTTATCGTTTTTCAAATGATTTACAAGACAAAGCAAATTACAAGGTTCATGACTAAAGATTTTCTCAAACATAAGTCATGAATCCTATTTTCTCAAAACCTATGTATCTCACAGGCATTTTTATGCTGACGTACCTATTTTCACATGTGTTTTCAGGAGATGATGCATAGGACTTATCAAGACATACTTAGGCGGGCCTGTGCCTTAGTGACTTAAAACGAGACAAGAACTAGTTAATTTATGTTATGTACTCTTTATTTCTTGTTTAAAGACAATGTAACTCGCTTGTTTGATAAATAAAACGAAACTTTAATTTCCATGGTTGTGAAACATTAATTATGTTACAACACTCCCCGACGTTTCCGCCACGTTTCGTTGTCTCACGTGGTTGGGGTGTGATAGAAAAGATGGTATCAGAGCCAATGGTTATAGGGAATTAGGTTATTAGTAATACTTTGACCTAGTCTATAACCTTCCTAGGACCCTAACGCGAGTTTACTTGCGTTTAGTCAGAAAACAATACCGTCACCTATCCTTAGGCGACGACCACAACAAGAACATAAATTTCAAAACCGCTTTGAAAACTAATCATCTGTTCTAGGATGATTGATTACTAGGTTTTGAACCCTCTATTGTAAGGTTTTGAACCCTCTGTTATAAGGTTTTGAACCCTTTGAGTTTTCAAAATATCGTCAAAGTTTTGGGTCCTAAATAGTGTGAACACGTGCAAACTGGAAGAGTGAATGCCTGTACCCTGAGTTTTCTGTCTAAGGCTAGAGTGTTCGTACAAATCCACATAATCGGACCAGTCACTCTTACCTGGGAACTCTTGGGGTGAGTGTCCACTTATAGGCGAGGATGTCTTCGCGATACATTATGAGGATCTATTTGCTTTGACTCAGCCTTTGTGTTGTTTGTTTGCTTCATGGTTCAAACAAATGACCATCACCCATGATTTTGGTCGGAAATTGTAACATCCTATTCTTACCCAATGCCATTTCAATTGTTTTCTCTCTTGTTTCCCTTTTAGAATGCCTCCACGACGCGAAAATCCGGTATCTATTGAATATCTGGCAGCTGTCATTACACAGCAAATAACTGCTGCAATCCCGAACATCGTTGCTCAGTGTAACCAAGCCCTCAACAATAATAATGCCCCCTGCAACTTCAAGACGTTCAACTCGGCTAAGCCATCAAGGTTTTCTGGGTCTCAAGGAGCGACTGCACTTCTGCAATGGTTCGAGAGTCTAGAGAGCACCTTCAGGCATGTTCAATGTCCAAACGAGCGAAAGGTGGATTTCGCTTCTAGTGTCTTCGAGAAACGAGCTTTGACGTGGTGGAACGGTGTGGTGAGAGATAGGGGTGCCGATGTGGCATTGGCTCAGACATGGGAAGAGCTTCTTGCACTGATGATGAAGGAATTCTGTCCTCGTCACGAGATCAGGGCCTTGGAAAGGGAATTCGACGATCTTAAGCAAGACAGCGGTGAACATCGAGCATACACTGATAGATATGAGGAGCTGAGCCTGTTGTGCCCTACCATGGTTATGCCTTTGGATAAGGCAATCGAGAAATACATTGATGGTCTCCCTGACTCAGTTCAGGACATTGTTACTGGTAGTAACCCCACTACGGTTAGGCAGGCCATTGAGCTATCTGCAACCTTGACTGAATCTCAGATCAGAAAGCATACAGTTTTTCGAAAGGGTGACAAGAAGCCAATCAAGGAATCAAAGACCATGTATGAACAGACTGGATCCCCTGAGAAGTCTAAGAAGCGTTAGGCTTCACGGAATTGTGCAATTGCTGCTCAACCCAACCAAAACACCCGCAACCAACGAACTCAACCTCCTGCAAGGAAACCTTATGCCGGTACTGCACCGATATGTGACAAATGTAATGCACACCACTTAGCTCACCTACATTGTCGTTTATGTGCATCATGTGGGCGACTCGGTCACCTGGCAAATGCTTGCCGATTTACCCCAAACCAAGGTGGTCCAAAGCAACCTCAAGTAAATCCTGCTCAAGCTCGTCTTCCACTAGGTCCTTGCTTCAACTGTAGCGAGATGGGCCATTTCCGAAGAAATTGAACAAAGCTTGCTAATGTGAATCCAGCGCAGGGATGAGCATCGGACCAACTAGAAGACAATGTTTTTTAGAGATAATCAAGCCTTATGTATTATTTTCTTTTGTAGTCAAGGTCCATGAAACAGTTGTTGTTGTTTATAAATAAATCTTTTATTTTACATTGCAATGTACAAATGTGATGGCATGTATAAACAACGTATCCTCTACAATACGGACAATCAAGGAACCGTATTCCTTGAAGAACAGACTACCCCGTAATTTCTTCCATTTTATTATCTCTTGCGTTTTTCACGGAAATCCAAAGTACCCGTTTCTTCCAAGGAAACGAAGTACAAGGCGCAAGTTACAACTCTGTACGAATACCCAAAGTACCACTATAAATTTTTAATAGGGTACCTAAGGGTATTTCCGTATATTCAAATTAGTGTACCTTAATTTGAATATTGCGTTTTCTTGAAAACGAAATCGAATTTTTGAAGATCTTTCTATCTTCATAGTTAGATTCTTGCTAATGTTTAAAGTACCAAATGAAATCCATGAAATGGATTCCTAGTGTGCTTTAAATGCATGTACGTAATTAACAAAACAAAACTTACAAATTAAAGATCTAGATAAACAATTTTGTGGTTATGTGACTATGTGTTTATGCATCTTGTCATTCCATTTATGCATTTTGTGTTTTTGTATACTCTGGATATTCACAATCCAAATCCTCGTAGAATCTTTCATACCTTCATATGAGGGATTCGTAGTAGGATATTCAAAAAGGTACTATCTTAAATCCTTAATGGACTTCTACGTTGTAGTTAAGTCCCTTGGATTATAAAGTACTATTCCAAAGTTTAAGGACAACATGTGTTGATATAGTTAAAGAGATTGGTTCGACAATCTAGTTAAAGACATCCTACGTCGATGTAGTTAAATATTCCCCGTGGGTAGTTTAGTTAAATAGATCATTCGTTGATCTAAGAGATTGGTTCGACAATCTAGTTGAATATATCATGCGTTGATATAGTTAAAAAGGCCCTCTGGTGGTCTAGTTAAAGAGATCATACGTCGATTTAAGTTAAATAGATTGGTTCGACAATCTAGTTAAAGTCATCCTACGTTGATGTAGTTAAATATTTCTCTTGGGTAGTTTAGCTGAAGAGATTGTTCGTTGATCTAATCCTTTGGTGACCTAGTTAAAGAGACTCTATTGCAGTCAAGTTAAATCACCACAAGATTATTCGTTTGATTTTTTCCCATACGCATGTTCAAATGAACTGTGTGGACTGTGCAAGGAAGTACGTAATTATGGAGGCCTACATAATTATGGAATTCAGTGCACAGAAACCACAGGAAGTTTTCTCATGTGTAAAGACCAATAGTGACAAGAGTAATGATACGGAAGAAGTCTTGGACTTTGACAGATGTCATTTTATCTTACAGTCACCAATTCGGATTTCAAGCATACACAAGTTTCCTATGATAAGTCTTCATAAGAAACGTTCTTCTGTCCGTAGTTCAAAACTCCATGTTTTGCTGCTACAAGGACTTCACTTTGAGGGATTGACAATTTCGCTAAGAACCCTATCATGGCGCAGAGTTCTACTTAGGGTTCAAGGGGTTCATTCAAAGCGAAAACATCACCGTCGTCCTCACAAGTTTCTCCTAAAATTAAATTTCGGGATGAAATTTCCTAAAGTAGGGGAGACTGTGACACCTGTGTCACTTCAACCATCAAACAAATGCCAAACCAATGAAATATTGTATTTCATACTTGGGATTTGTAAAAATATGTGTATCGTTTGCACATATCAACTCTTTTTCGATTTTAAGCTTTAAATCGCTTTCTGGAGGGTTATACGCGCTCTGATGCGTAACTATAACTAGTTTAATCCAACGAACACTCCGGAATAGTGAAATAGGATTAACATACCTTAAATAACCTTTACATAACTTAGAAATAAGTTTTGAAGGCTTTGGTATGGCAAAATCCATTCGTCGCGCCATTTGGATCGTTTTTCGCGCTTGTGCGCATTCCGTCGTAATTAAGCGAACGTCGCGATCGTACGACCAAACAAACCAACATCCGGCATATTTTTGAGCATGTTTCATGTCCACAATGTTTAGGCATCATTTTAGGGCCTTAACGTTGGTTAAACGGGCCTTAAACGTGTCGGAAATGGCCTTAAACACCAACAGGGACTGAAACTGTCATTTTGCAAAGTTGTTGTCTGATCAGGACCCTCAGGCGGCCCGTGTAAAACCAGGGGGTATCTTTACGCGGCCCGCGTCGGCCTCTCAGACCAAATTCGATGTTTAAACAGGCTGTTAACAGCTGCATTACCCACAAAACCCACTTGCACATGGTAATTCTGATACAAGGGGCTGGTTTTGGATGTGCACATGGTATTACAATACCATGTGTGAAAGTGTATGGCCAAGATCATAGCACGTTTCCCGATAAACGATCCTAACGGTGCTATTATTCCTATAAATACCCACCCCCATCACTTGTAAAACCCACAAGAATCCTGATTTGAGAAGCTCTAAGTTGAAACCTTTGTTTCATACCTGAGCTACATGGATCGAGATTAGCATCCGGGGACCCTTTGTAAGTATTCCCTCGTTCTTTTATTGCTTTTCGAGTCCGAAAGTCAAACTTTGTTTGACTTTCTGCGTTGACCAGTTTATGGTCAATGCGAAGTTCGTTTGAACTTCGCAACGTGATTGTAATCACGATGGTTATAGTCTCTTGTGACTATGCCTACTGATTACCACGTTGTCTAGGGTCGTAAGGGTAAGCGATCTAATGATGCTGATAAGGACAAGGAGATAAAGTTTGAGGATGCTTACACTGTGAGATATTTCAGAGAGCGTTCAGACTGATAAAGACGGAAGATGCAATGACTCAACACTTAAGACTCGTTAACATCTGAGGGGGAGTCTGTTGGTGCACACATCTGTCGTCTTCGTCTTAATATCGAGTCTCGGATACGTTACGGTTCGGATCAAGCATGATGTCATCATTCTTGATGATGACATCATACTAATGACATCAAGTGACATCATCATTGAAAGTTATTACACAAATCAGATTGCATGTTCACGTGAAAGTCAAGCCAAATGAAGACAAATTAGTGGTCGCTTGAAATAGGAATTGTATATTTGTCTTGTTCGCTTGAATGGTCATTTATGTTGTGTTCTCTTGAGTCTGATCACTTGAACATGTACATGTTTATTTCAAGCGATCAAGCTAGTACTATAAATATGTGTCATGACATTTCATTTCAAGCGAACAGACTAGAGGTCTTAGAGAGTGTACCGAAGTGCTGCCGGTATAACTTTTGATTGTAATCGCTGTTAGATCAATACACAAGTTGTTTAAAGTGATATTCAAGCTGTTTCTACATTAGTTTCTTAGTTTCCGCCTCTGAAACAGACTAAATCTCTTCTGAACGACTCGTTCGGGTCACAAAACGATCCTACAAGTGGTATCAGAGCTCAGGAGGAAGAGATTTCGCAAAAATCGCCTGTTTTTGTCACTTTTTCTGATTTCTACACCATTTCTTTTCAAAATTAAATTTTTTTTTACGGTTAAAAACGGCTCAAACTTTCACACATTGTGCGTAATCATGTTTAAACAAATCCTATAAAGTTTCAGCTTTGAAATCGACTTAAATCTGGTTCAAATCGGTCTGTTAGCTTGAAATTGGTTCGAAATTGCTGACGTCATCAACATTTCAAGCGAACATAACACTGTGTGTTCGCTTGAAACTGCTGCTCGCTTGAGTTTTCACCGTATGATAGCTTGAAATTGACTGGTCGCTTGAAAAATCAACCTTGTTAGCTTGAAAATACATCGTCTGATCGCTTGAGTTTACACCCTGGTCGCTTGAAAAACTACACCTTGTTCGCTTGAAATCATTGACAGATTGAAAACACGTCTCGGTTATTGTGAATCATTCTAATAAAAGTTGTCAGTAGATTGGGAATAGAAATCACATGTTTGTATCAGTTTGAAAGTGTTTCTCGTGTTTGTCGATTCATGATTTAACAAGACAACATCATGTCGTAATATGAGTGTGCATGTGAATGTTTTGAGAGGTCCAATTAAATCAATCGGTGCATCATAGGGTGTCAGCGAACATTGAAAGTAATCAACAGTTGTAAGACAGTTAAAAATTTGTTTTGTTCCATATTTGTGTCAGCCCATGTGATTGTGTTTAGTGTTCAAAGCTCTCGGCCCAAGATCCAAGAAAGTTATATTGATAAAATGTTTGTCTGCCATGTGACCTGAACTAAATAGAGTTGTCCGCTCACTTTACATGTTGAGGCCCAATCATAGTTAATTTTGAACAATTAAAGTTGCTAAGAAGTTTAAATTGTATACATATATCTTCGGTTCACTAAAGTCAAGTTTGGTGAGATCTTTAAGTGTGCTGTCAGCCCAAGTAATTCAACGGCCCAAGTTTCAACATTATAAAGTCCTCGGCCCAATCATCATTGTGTATTGTCAGCCCAAGCCCATTCATTCAGTTTGCGGAATACATTAAACGAGTCCACAATTTTTCGAGATGAGTCCTAGATCGATTCAATCATCACACTCTTTTACGTATTCAGTTCATTTAAACTGATCGTTTGTTTGTTTGTTTCAGGTGTTTCACGAGGTGAACCAGTTCGTTTGAAGGCTTGTTTGAGAAACATGGATTCTGAATTTTACAACGCGTTTGCTACAACTCCGGCTAGTCCATCCGATATTACTAAAACCATGACAATGGAGAATGAAACCAGAACAATGCAAAAACCCCCGAAACTTATGGGAATTGAGGATTATCACGGGTGGAAAAAACGGTTTGAGAATTGGGTTCAGGAAAATCATCTAAAAGCTTGGGAGAGCATCGAAACTGAATATGAGAGGCCAAAGAATTCAGCGGGAGTCGATAAAATAATTTCAGAGTTCACGGAGCAAGAAAGAGAGAGTTACAAAGGAGAAAAGATGATGATCAATTTGTTACAACAAGCCGTTAAAGAAGATATATTTGTGTTGCTTCAACATGATGAATACTCTTATTCTATTTGGGAAGCTCTTGGAAAGAATTTAAAGGAAGTACTGAGATGCTTCAAAGTAAAGCAGCATTGCTGAAAAAGGAGTTTGAACTATTTGCGTGCATGCCTGGTGAAACAACAAAGAGTCTTATTGAAAGATATTGTCATCTTGTACGCACCATGTCACAATTGAAGATTACAAAAACTCCAGCAGAATGGGTTGAAAAGCTTGCTGATGCGTTACCGCAACAGGAATGGGGTACATATCTGATGATATTGAAAAATTCTGGACAATTTAGAAGGTTATCGATTGCACAGTTTATAGAGAAGTTGGAGGCACAGGATCTGGAGCAGCAGAAAATTGCTAGAATGAACGGTTCTACTCATCAACAAGATATTAAATTGTACTATAAAGGAAATGTTCAAACTGCTGAAGCAAGTCCAAAAATACAAACTGTATTTAGTGCTGGAAATCAATCTACACCAAGCAGTCAAGGATCAGTTAACACTAGTGGGTTCTCAACGGTGAATCCTCCAAGTGTTCAAAGTTCCTCTGCTGGAAATGGTCATCTAATTCAGTGCAATGTGGCTTTACATCTTCAAAATGGTCAAAATTATTCTGAAGAAGTTGTAAAGCATCATATGGGATTATTGGTCACTGCATTAGAGTCTTATGAAGGATTGATTGCCAGAAGAATTGGTAATCCGATGCTCACAAAGGAAGATTATGACCAAATCGATGCAGAGGAGCTGGAACTGATAGATATTAAATGGTCTTTAGCTAGTGTTTTGAGGAGAGCAGAAAAATTTAGATTGGTTACAGGAAGAAATGATTTCTTGGATGCAAACCTTTCTAATTTAGGATTTGATAAATCTAAAGTTGTCTGTTTTCGTTGCAGGGAGAAAGGCCACTTTAAAAGAGAATGCAAGAATCAAGAGCCGAGAGGAGCAAAGGAGTCATCTGGGAAAGATGATTATTATAGGAAAACCATTTATCAGCAAATCACTCATCAACCGCATCAACAAAAAGAAGCTCAAACGGCACATGGAAGAATGGTTGAAGATGCAAACAAGAAGGCTTACTATGGCATCATGGATCAAGATGACGAGAAAGTAGCTGATGGTTTTAGCTGGGAGAAGTACATTCCAGCTGATCCTAATGTTAAAGCTTTTATTGCTCAGATTGTTCAAAAACCAGAGTTGATAAACGAATGGATGGCTGTGATGTCGGATGATGAGGAGAGTCAAGATGGAAAATTTGTTTCTTCTGAAAGCAGTGATAGTGATGAAGAAATGGAACAGATAAATTTGGGAAAAACTCATTTATCTTCTAACACTTTTGAATTTTATTTTGCAGAAAAATTGAAGAAACTGAAAGAAAGGAAAGCTGCAAAAGATTTAAAAGAAGTCAAAGTGATTGAAAAGATTGTGGAAGTTCAAAAGATAGTTGAAGTTAAGAAGATCGTTGAAGTCACAAAACCCTGTCTTACATGTTTAGAGTCTTGTAAACAATGTATAGAGAAAGATGAGAGGTTTAGTGAGTTAGAAAAGTTGAAAGAAAAGTTGTTGTTTGATGTAAAAAATTTGAAACAGTCATATGATGTATTGAACAGAACTGTGAATAGTCTGGAAAAGACTAACTCTGAAAGAGAGAAAGCTTTGAAGATGTTGAATGCTACTATGATGACAAAGCAAAAAGAGATCAACTTGTACATAGAAGAATGTGCAAAGTGGAAGAAAGAGTTGGATAGTGAAGCAACTGAGAACGAAAGAATCAGAAGATTGCTGCAAAGTTACAAAGGTTGTGACTACATAATTGATAGAATTTATCCAACAGTTGAAGGATTTGAAGCGTTTAAAGGTGAAGAAACAAAGCCAAAGAAGAAAAAGGATACTGGTAAGAAACAGGGTGTCTGTTATAATAAGTGTCCGCCTCCGATTTGGAAAGGGTACTCATCTAGGAAACCTAACGAGGAAGAACTAAAACAGGCGGTCAATATTAAGTTAGAATCCGAGATAACCGATGTTTTACCGGACAATATTGATGTCACATTCACAACGTCCGATACAGATCATGAGTCAGAACTGATAAAAAGAGTGGTTGATCAGGTGTTGGATAAGGATGAGGAGTCAGAGTCAAAATCCGAGTCCGAAAGTTCGTGTCAGTCTGTCGGAAATTCGAGTTCGTCTGTCAAAAGTTCAAAGTCGTCAGGAAAACAGGTGTATAGTAAAGATTTTTTGTTGTCAAAATCTAATTTGAATGACGAAACATTTGAAGTTGCATATACTTTGATTGGTTCTGACAAATTATATTTTGATAAAGAATTTCCTATAAGAAGTGTTCGTTTTGACATGATCAAAAACGTTTTCAAAATGACAGAAATTAATATTTTTGAAATAAAAATTTTTAATCTTAATGGAAAACCTAAAAAAATATACTTCAAGAGTTCAACAGAGAATAAACAAGAAAAAGAATTACAATTATGGTTCAGATTTTCAAAAGAAATCAAACCATAAGTGTAATTTCAAAAAGAAAGGATTAGGTTTTATTCCACCTGAAAACTATAAAAATGAAAAATATGTTCGAGATTTTAAATAAAAAATGACATATGTTGCAGGAACTAGCCATGAAGAAGAAGCAAAGAGCTCATTCTGGAAACAGTCAAACAAGGAGTTTCTTGCTGAAAAGATGAAGTTTGAAGCTCATCAGAGGAGAGAGACTAGAACATGTTTTAGATGCAATGAAGTTGGTCATATTGCATGGAACTGTCCCAGAGCAACTAAGATAAAACAGGGAGTCTCAGAAAAACTTTAAAAATTAGTTGTTGATAAAACGGAACCACCAACTGAACGATTTAATGTGTTTAAAAATCTACATATGAAGTTGGTTAGTGTTCGAAAAGATTTTACAAGAAAAGGGGAAATCTTGACAACCAAACTTGGGTTGTTAAGAAATCAGAGGTAAAATCTGGCAATGAATCTGATTCCACAAAATCAGAAGAGCCACAGGTTGAGGTAAAAAGAGAAAACTCGGTTCGTCCGATGGATGATCAGAACTTTCCACCATTGAGTACTGAGAATTTTAAATCAAAAGTCGGGAAAGTTGAGATCTCTAATCAATTTTATTCTGATAAGAATGAATTTGATGTTGAGAAAGCTTTTAATGGAAACCTAAAGAAAATTTTTGGAAAAATGATCGATGGGAAGGTTAAAGGGGTAAAAGAGTTTTATGCTAAGAAGAAAGCAACTTACACCCCAACTGAGTCTGAGTTGAGAACACCCAAGGCTGGTCAGGCTTGGGTGGACATTTTCTTTGCCTGAAAAACCTGACTTGCCGGAGATTCCAAGTTTGTAATTGCGGATCAGGAATTGGCATATTTCTTAGTAATTGATTGTGTGATTGAATCTTAAAGTTTGTTAAAATTTACAGATTGAGGAATTGCCAGAGCTTCCAGGTTGGTAAGTGAGAAGCAGGAATCGGCATCTTGATTGATAAAATGGTTTGTGTAGATGTTTTATTCCTACATATGTTTTAAATGTTGGATATTCTTACAAGTGGTAAGAGGTTGCTTAATTGCAAACGGTAAATCAGGGACATTAAGTTGTACTTGATCTGATACAAGAGATTGAATGAAAAAAAATGATGAACCATACCCCTAACTTTACAAGTGGTAAAATCAACAAAACTTATTTTCCGGAAAAATCATTTTGGTTTAAACAAACTTAAGTGTTTTGAAATCATAATGAGAAAATAGTTTTGTGTAAGAGGGAGTTCTGATTGTTTATGCCAAGAGGATGGCGAATTGAGGTGATTTGATATCAGTTGTCATTTTTTTTCTGTATAGTTTGTTTTCAAATTTCCTAAAATATGTTTGCATTTTAGGGGGAGTAGAAGTTTCCAGAAAATCCAAAAACATTTGAAAATTTGAAAAAGGCAAAAACATGATAAATTCAAAAATGAGTTTTTGAGTCAAAGAAGAGGAAATGATAGTACATCAGTAGACAGTCACAGTATGCTAAAGAAATGTAATGTTTAAATAGCGTTAAACAGTCTCACTGATGATATGCCGATAGGTTTTTACACATTTAGTAAGCTTTTTCGGGATATAAACTAAATTTCAAACTTGCTTATTTCGTGGGGAACACTACTTGGATATATAGGTAACCCCTGAAATCTCGTTTGAAAGGTCCCTCTTTCTGAGATACTAGGCCTTTATGCTCAGTGATATCTGGGGTATTATCCCGGGACTTCTACTGAATGGAAATTCTGACCTAGCCCCCGGAGAATACTTTCTGCTTGCTTGAAATATAGCGCTGCCCTCAGCAAATTGATGAAACAATAAAATTGATAGCCATTGCTGTTGTAATACAAAAGATCCTCTAAAGGGGACCCACCGAAAGTCGAAGCCGTCATCTCTCCGCGTATCGAAAGATCGACCTGAGTTCTCACGGCCCTCGTACTATAATTTATTCCCCTGACAGATATCATCTGTGGTATACTCACCTGTAAGACTGAATATTGGGATCTGGATACGGGAGTATATTCAAGAGGTGAGACACATGAATGAGTTTAAGTTCCTAAAACACCTAACTCATATCCTGAATCAGTTGAAATTTGTGTGAAAATTTAAGTGGATCAGTATATCGGCAATCTAAGTGAATTGTTTAATTCTTAAATGTGTAACTAAGCTCAACGGTATTTGTGACTTGTCAAAATCTGAAATGATCCTCTTGCACGAACTCACAAAAATATTGTCTGTAAATATTTCTTTACTGCATTTCATTTTTATCTAAAAAAAATCCAAAAAGATTTTTAGTGTGTTTTAGTATAATTTTTGAAAAATCCAAAAAGATTTTCGACAACTGATGTTGGAGAGCTGATTTTCAAAATTCTAAGTGCTAGACATGATGAACAAATGGTTTGGGAAAGTATTTGTTTAAAGATGTTTGAAATGAAAAAGATATTTCTGCAAGTGGTTCATCAGAGTTTATAATTGTTGAATCATTTTAAAAATTTGCTTCTCGGTTAAGAATGTGCAGGTGTAGCTAGGTTTTGATTTAGGATCTGATGATAGAGTGACAGGTTCCGATACCTGAGGACTTTGTGATTTTAACATGCCAGACTGCGATCCCAGCACATGGAAAGGGGGAGTCTGAAGACATCTGAGTAGAGATTGTTCGTGAGGAGTAAGTTGATGCTGATGAGGAGAAGGAGATAAAGTTTGAGGATGCTTACACTGTGAGATATTTCAGACTGATAAAGACGGAAGATGCAATGACTCGACACTTAAGACACGTCAACATCTGAGGGGGAGTCTGTTGGTGCACACATCTGTCGTCTTCGTCTTAATATCGAGTCTCGGATACGTTACGGTTCGGATCAAGCATGATGTCATCATTCTTGATGATGACATCATACTAATGACATCAAGTGACATCATCATTGAAAGTTATTACACAAATCAGATTGCATGTTCACGTGAAAGTCAAGCCAAATGAAGACAAATTAGTGGTCGCTTGAAATAGGAATTGTATATTTGTCTTGTTCGCTTGAATGGTCATTTATGTTGTGTTCGCTTGAGTCTGATCGCTTGAACATGTACATGTTTATTTCAAGCGATCAAGCTAGTACTATAAATTTGTGTCATGACATTTCATTTCAAGCGAACATACTAGAGGTCTTAGAGAGTGTACCGAAGTGCTGCCGATATAACTTTTGATTGTAATCGTTGTTAGATCAATACACAAGTTGTTTAAAGTGATATTCAAGCTGTTTCTACATTCGTTTCTTAGTTTCCGCCTCTGAAACGGACTAAATCTCTTCTGAACGACTCGTTCGGGTCACAAAACGATCCTACATGTGCATACTTAGTACATTGTTTTACATTACATTTCATGCTATATATGCCCATTGTGTCCATACTTAGTACATTGTTTTACATTACATTTCATGCTATGTATGCCCATTGTGTGCATACTTAGTACATTGTTTTTCATTACATTTCATGCTATGTATGTCCATTGTGTGCATACTTAGTACATTGTTTTACATTACATTTCATGCTATGTATGCCCATTGTGTGCATACTTAGTACAGTTGTTTCACGTCACATGCTATGTATGTCTATTGTTGCATACTTAGTACAGTTGTTTCACGTCACATGCTATGTATGTCTATTGTTGCATACTTAGTACAGTTCACATGCTATGTATGTCCATTTGTTGCATTGTTCATCATACTTAGTACATTTGTTATTCATCACATGCTATGTATGTCTATTGTTGCATACTTAGTCCAGTTCACATGCTATGTATGTCCATTTGTTGCATTGTTCATCATACTTAGTACATTTGTTATTCATCACATGCTTACATTTTGGATACACATTACATGATTTACATTAGACATGAACATTTTACTTTGGTAGTTTGGTTTGAGTAAGTGATTAAGTAACAAGGCGTGTGTAATATGATACAAGCATGGTGGATACGCCGCTGGTACTTCCTATATATAAGTGTTTGTATGGTATTACATGTCGTAGCGTTATTTGAATCATTTCAGTTTGAGACATATAACATTTTATATAAATAACATACTTTTCACAAGACATTGATTTACAAACAACTTATCTTATACAAACTCATCTTACATGGTTATTCATTTAACCATACATTATTCTCTTATTTATACATATCATCTGATCTTATCGTTTTTCAAATGATTTACAAGACAAAGCAAATTACAAGGTTCATGACTAAACATTTTCTCAAACATAAGTCATGAATCCTATTTTCTCAAAACCTATGTATCTCACAGGAATTTTTATGCTGACGTACCTATTTTCACATGTGTTTTCAGGAGATGATGCATAGGACTTATCAAGACATACTTAGGCGGACCTGTGCCTTAGTGACTTAAAACGAGACAAGAACTAGTTAATTTATGTTATGTACTCTTTATTTCTTGTTTAAAGACAATGTAACTCGCTTTTTTGATGAATAAAACGAAACTTTAATTTCCATGGTTGTGAAACATTAATTCTGTTACAACACTCCCCGACGTTTCCGCAACGTTTCGTTGTCTCACGTGGTCGGGCTGTGACAGAACAGATGGTATCAGAGCCAATTGTTATAGGGAATTAGGTTATTAGTAATACTTTGACCTAGTCTATAACCTTCCTAGGACCCTAACGCGAGTTTACTTGCGTTTAGTCATAAAACAATACCGTCACCTATCCTTAGGCGACGACCACAACAAGAACATAAATTTCAAAACCGCTTTGAAAACTAATTATCTGTTCTAGGATGATTGATTACTAGGTTTTGAACCCTCTATTGTAAGGTTTTGAACCCTCTATTGTAAGGTTTTGAACCCTCTGTTATAAGGTTTTGAACCCTTTGAGTTTTCAAAATCTCGTCAAAGTTTTGGGTCCTAAATAGTGTGAACACGTGCAAACTGGAAGAGTGAATGCATGTACCCTGAGTTTTCTGTCTAAGGCTAGAGTGTTCGTACAAATCCACATAATCGGTTCAGTCACTCTTACCTGGGAACTCTTGGGGTGAGTGTCCACTTATAGGCGAGCATGTCTTCGCGATACATTATGAGTATCTATTTGCTTTGACTCAGCCTTTGTGTTGTTTGTTTGCTTCATGGTTCAAACAAATGACCATCACCCATGATTTTGGTCGGAAATTTTAACATCCTATTCTTACCCAATGCATTTCAATTTTTTTCTCTCTTGTTTCCCTTTTAGAATGCCTCCACGACGCGAAAATCCGGTATCTATTGAAGATCTGGCAGCAGTCATTACACAGCAAATAACTACTGCAATCCCGAACATTGTTGCTTAGTGTAACCAAGCCCTCAACAATAATAATGCCCCTGCAACTTCAAGACATTCAACTCGGCTAAGCCATCAAGGTTTTCTGGGTCTCAAGGAGCGACTGCACTTCTGCAATGGTTCGAGAGTCTAGAGAGCACCTTCAGGCATGTTCAATGTCCAAACGAGCGAAAGGTAGATTTCGCTTCTAGTGTCTTTGAGAAACGAGCTTTGACGTGGTGGAACGGTGTGGTGAGAGATAGGGGTGCCTATGTGGCACTGGCTCAGACATGGGAAGAGCTTCGAGCACTGATGATGAAGGAATTCTGTCCTCGTCATGAGATCAGGGCCTTGGAAAGGGAATTCGACGATCTTAAGCAAGACAGCGGTGAACATCGAGCATACACTGATCGATATGAGGAGCTGAGCCTATTGTGCCCTACCATGGTTACGCGTTTGGATAAGGCGATCGAGAAATACATTGATGGTCTCCCTGACTCAGTTCAGGACATTGTTACTGGTAGTAACCCCACTACGGTTAGGCAGGCCATTGAGCTATCTGCAACCTTGACTGAATCTCAGATCAGAAAGCATAAAGTTTTTCGAAAGGGTGACAAGAAGCCAATCAAGGAATCAAAGACCATGGATTAACAGACTGGATCCCCTGAGAAGTCTAAGAAGCGTAAGGCTTCACAGAATTGTGCAATTGCTGCTCAACCCCAAACCAAGGTGGTCCGAAGAAATTGCCCAAAGCTTGCTAATGTGAATCCAGCGCAGGGATGAGCATCGGACCAACTAGAAGACAATGTTGTTTAGAGATAATCAAGCCTTATGTATTATTTTCTTTTGTAGTCAAGGTCCATGAAACAGTTGTTGTTGTTTATAAATAAATCTTTTATTTTACATTGCAATGTACAAATGTGATGGCATGTAAAAACAACGTATCCTCTACAATACGGACAATCAAGGAACCGTATTCCTTGAAGAACAGACTACCCCGTAATTTCTTCCATTTTATTACCTCTTGCGTTTTCCACGGAAATCCAAAGTACCCGTTTCTTCCAAGGAAATGAAGTACAAGGCGCAAGTTACAACTCTGTACGAATACCCAAAGTACCACTATAAATTCTTAATAGGGTACCTAAGGGTATTTCCGTATATTCAAATTATTGTACCTTAATTCAAATATTGCGTTTTCTTGAAAACGAAATCGAATTTTTGAAGATCTTTCTATCTTCATAGTTAGATTCTTGCTAATGTTTAAAGTACCAAATGAAATCCATGAAATGGATTCCTAGTGTGCTTTAAATGCATGTGCGTAATTAACAAAACAAAACTTACAAATTAAAGATCAAGATAAACAATTTTGTGGTTATGTGACTATGTGTTTATGCATCTTGTCATTCCATTTATGCATTTTGTGTTTTTGTATACTCTGGATATTCACTATCCAAATCCTCATAGAATCTTTCATACCTTCATATGAGGGATTCGTAGTAGGATATTCAAAATGGTACTATCTTAAATCCTTAATGGACTTCTACGTTGTAGTTAAGTCCCTTGGATTATAAAGTACTATTCCAAAGTTTAAGGACAACATGTGTTGATATAGTTGAAGAGATTGGTTCGACAATCTAGTTAAAGACATCCTACGTCGATGTAGTTAAATATTCCCCGGGGTAGTTTAGTTAAATAGATCATTCGTTGATCTAAGAGATTGGTTCGACAATCTAGTTGAATATATCATGCGTTGATATAGTTAAAAAGGCCCTCTGGTGGTCTAGTTAAAGAGATCCTACGTCGATCTAAGTTAAATAGATTGGTTCGAATATCTAGTTAAAGACATCCTACGTTGATGTAGTTAAATATTTCTCTTGGGTAGTTTAGCTGAAGAGATTGTTCGTTGATCTAATCCTTTGGTGACCTAGTTAAAGAGACTCTATTGCAGTCAAGTTAAATCACCACAGGATTATTCGTTTGATTTTTTCCCATACGCATTATGAAATGAACTGTGCGGACTGTGCAAGGAAGTACGTAATTATGGAGGCCTACATAATTATGGAATTCAGTGCACAGAAACCACAGGAAGTTTTGTCATGTGTAAAGACCAATAGTGACAAGAGTAATGATACGGGAGAAGTCTTGGACTTTGACCGATGTCATTTTATCTTACAGTCACGAATTCTGATTTCAAGCATACACAAGTTTCCTATGATAAGTCTTCATAAGAAACGTTCTTCTGTCCGTAGTTCAAAACTCCATGTTTTGCTGCTACAAGGACTTCACTTTGAGGGATTGACAATTTCGCTAAGAACCCTATCATGGCGCAGAGTTCTACTTAGGGTTCAAGGGGTTCATTCAAAGGGAAAACATCACCGTCGTCCTCACAAGTTTCTCCTAAAATTAAATTTCGGGATGAAATTTCCTAAAGTAGGGGAGACTGTGACACCTGTGTCACTTCAACCATCAAACAAATGCCAAACCAATGAAATATTGTATTTCATACTTGGGATTTGTAAAAATATGTGTATCGTTTGCACATATCAACTCTTGTTCGATTTTAAGCTTTAAATCGCTTTCTGGAGGGTTATACGCGCTCTGATGCGTAAATATAACCAGTTTAATCCAACGAACACTCCAGAATAGTGAAATAGGCTTAACATACCTTAAATAACCTTTACATAACTTAGAAATAAGTTTTGAAGGTTTTGGTATGGCAAAATCGAGTTAAATCGCTTACAGGGACTAAAGTTGACAAACTGCGAAAGTATGCCAATTTGAACTGTAACAGACATTCCGTAACATGACCATAAGTTAAACATACCATAAATATCCTTTACATAGCTTAGAAATTGGCTTTGAGGAGTTCGGTGTGCTAAAATTAACTTTTGGGTCATTCAGGGACTAAAAGCGTCAAAAAGTGCACAAGTTTGCATTTCTGCGCATAACTTACGTTCTGAATACATCCGGACATCCAAAAATTTATGTAAGCACTAAAATATTTTATTTTAGTGTTTGGCATAAGAAAAATCAATTCGACGCGCCATTTGGATCATTTTTCGCGCTTGTGCGCATTCCGTCGTAATTAAGCAAACGTCGTGATCGTACGACCAAACGAACCAACATCCTGCATATTTTTGAGCATGTTTCATGTCCACAACGTTTAGGCATCATTTAAGGGCCTTAACGTTGGTTAAACGGGCCTTAAACATGTCGGAAATGGCCTTAAACACCGCGTCAGCTTCTCAGACCAGATTCGATGTTTAAACAGGCTGTTAACAGCTGCATTACCCACAAAACCCACTTGCACATGGTAATTCTGATACTAGGGGCTGGTTTTAGATGTGCACATGGTATTACAATACCATGTGTGCAAGTGTATGGCCAAGATCAAAGCACGTTTCCCGATAAACGATCCTAATGGTGCTAGTATTCCTATAAATACCCACCCCATCATTTGTAAAACCCACAAGAATCCTAATTTGAGAAGCTCTAAGTTGAAACCTTTGTTTCATACTTGAGCTACTTGGATCGAGATTAGCATTCGGGGACCCTTTGTAAGTATTCCTTCGTTCTTTTATTGCTTTTCGAGTCCGAAAGTCAAACTTTGTTTGACTTTCTGCGTTGACCAGTTTATGGTCAATGCGAAGTTCGTTTGAACTTCGCAACGTGATTGTAATCATGATGGTTATAGTCCCTTTTGACTATGCCTACTGATTACCACGTTGTCTAGGGTCGTAAGGGTAAGCGATCTAATAAATCGCTTATACCTTCGAACCCGACCCATTTGGTCGATCATTAGGATCTGACCAAACACCTTAGGTGACCATAGTGTATAGGGAATAACCTTCTGAGGTTATACCTTATGGTCGCTTCGTTTAAGTAGTTGTTTGATAGGTAGTTTATATGCCTTAGGTAAATTACCAAAATACCCCTTTGATGCCAAAATTCATTTTAAACATATGTAACATAACCTATGACCTCTAAACTGATTTATCAACAATATTAAACATGTTAAGGCATATTTTACTTGTCATAGGACTAGTTAGGCGGTCCGAACGCGTTTTACGCGAACGACGCGTTAAAGTAGCATAAGCTACCTAAACGGGTCGTAATGGGTCGTAAGCACTTAGGATAGGTTTCATTTAGTATGTAGGCTTTGATAAACCATATGACACGAGTCTCCATACTCGTTTGGTTTACGAACCCTCATTCTATCTAATCCTCCGATTTAGGTCCGGTTTATTAACATAGTTACCTATATTAGGTGTCGTTTGATATCCGTGATCTCTAGCATTGTTTGGTTGTTACTCAAGGACTACTGAGCATTCTCAAGTGAGTACATAGACCCCTCTTTTACTGTTTTCCAAACTGTTTTGGGGTGAAACACATGTGCCTACTTGTTACTTTCGTGCTTTCCTACTTTCACATCATATACTTGCTATGTTCATTAGTACATTTATTGTACATGATTTCATTGTGTTCATGCTATGTATGTCCATTGTGTGCATACTTAGTACATTGTTTTACATTACATTTCATGCTATATATGCCCATTGTGTGCATACTTAGTACATTGTTTTACATTACATTTCATGCTATGTATGTCCATTGCGTGCATACTTAGTACATTGTTTTTCATTACATTTCATGCTATGTATGTCCATTGTGTGCATACTTAGTACATTGTTTTACATTACATTTCATGCTATGTATGCCCATTGTGTGCATACTTAGTACAGTTGTTTCACGTCACATGCTATGTATGTCTATTGTTGCATACTTAGTACAGTTGTTTCACGTCACATGCTATGTATGTCTATTGTTGCATACTTAGTACAGTTCACATGCTATGTATGTCCATTTGTTGCATTGTTCATCATACTTAGTACATTCGTTATTCATCACATGCTATGTATGTCTATTGTTGCATACTTAGTACAGTTCACATGCTATGTATGTCCATTTGTTGCATTGTTCATCATACTTAGTACATTTGTTATTCACCACATGCTTACATTTTGGATACACATTACATGATTTACATTAGACATGAACATTTTACTTTGGTAGTTTGGTTTGAGTAAGTGATTAAGTAACAAGGCGTGTGTAATATGATACAAGCATGGTGGATACGCCGCTGGTACTTCCTATATATAAGTGTTTGTATGGTATTACATGTCGTAGCGTTATTTGAATCATTTCAGTTTAAGACATATAACATTTTATATAAATAACATACTTTTCACAAGACATTGATTTACAAACAACTTATCTTATACAAACTCATCTTACATGGTTATTCATTTAACCATATATTATTCTCTTATTTATACATATCATCATATCTTATCATTTTTCAAATGATTTACAAGACAAAGCAAATTACAAGGTTCATGACTAAACATTTTCTCAAACATAAGTCATGAATCCTATTTTCTCAAAACCTATGTATCTCACAGACATTTTTATGCTGACGTACCTATTTTCACATGTGTTTTCAGGAGGTGATGCATAGGACTTATCAAGACATACTTAGGCGGACCTGTGCCTTAGTGACTTAAAACGAGACAAGAACTAGTTAATTTATGTTATGTACTCTTTATTTCTTGTTTAAAGACAATGTAACTCGCTTGTTTGATGAATAAAACGTAACTTTAATTTCCATGGTTGTGAAACATTAATTCTGTTACAACACTCCCCGACGTTTCCGCCACGTTTCGTTGTCTCACGTGGTCGGGGTGTGACATCGCCAAAACCGGTACTCATTTATCGCTATATTTGAGGATTAATTAGCGAAATCCGCAATATCGTTAAAGCTGCGAGACCTCGTACTATTGACGATGCGGTAGAATTAGCCAACACCCTCACTGATGAGCTGGTACGCACAAGAGATGAAAATAGGAAAAAGGAACTGGCTCAGAAAATTACCCAAGGATTTCATGTGGGTAATAATAGCAATTTCAAAAGAAGAGGAACGGGACAATCCTCAACTCCGCCATTATGCAGGAATTGCAGAAGGAAAGATTTTGGAAGATGCAATGTAACCTGCAACTTTTGCAAAGCTGTAGGACATCGTGAAGAAGACTGCAGAAAGAAAACAACGATCTGCTATAACTGTTGTAACACCCCGAAAACGGGTTTGGAAATCAAACCACGTTAATATTACAAGACGGGTAAAATACAGTTAGTGGTAAAACTTACCCGGTAAACTCTAGGAATTAAATAAATAAATTTAATAATTATTTAAAAGGATGAGAAATACTTTGAGAAAAGCAAAGTATATAAAAAGCCCGAGATTTAACGGGACTTAAAGTAAAACGGGTTTTTAACTCCCGAAACCCACTAAGTTAACTAGGTAAAATAAACCTAGTTAGTAATGGGTAATTAAACAATAAACTATGAGTTATAGTTTCATTTATGAATCTCTAAACTTGAGGGACTAAACATGGGCAACTAGAAAAGTGTTTTATTAAAACACTTATATAAAAAAATAAATCAAAAACACACATATGTGTGTACGTACGCGACCAGAGAAGCTCCATGGGAGCTCAAACCCTAACTTCAACAAATCAACAAAATTGAAGGTCCAAATCTGATCAAAAACAAGAATCGAGCATAGATTACTGTTAGTGCATTTATGTCTATCGCCTCCGTCATCTTAAACCGTAGCAGAAACTGTTAAATTCTAGGCTTTATGTTGTATCTAGTTAGTAAAAGGCAAGGTGGCATTATTGTAAATAAGGGGAACTCTCCTTATAAGCCTTGGCCTATAAATAGGAACCTTAGGGTTTCATTTAGAAACTTTGGCCATTTTGCAACTTTGGAGCTTTGAAGGTTAGAGAGAGAAACTAGAGAGAGAGAAAGTTGTAAAGGTGATTCGTGGTGCTTGTTCTTGTCGAATATTCAATAGAATCACGTTTAGATTAAGGTCTCGTGTGTTTCGGTCTTGCTCGTGCACGGATTCCGCACGTCGTACGAGTTGGTTCGCAATCGTTCGGAGTCAAACCGGTCCTAACAAGTGGTATCAGAGCAGGAGTTTGATTGCTCAGATCATTCACACGATTTCGCACTTGAATTCAGCAGATTCAGATCGAAATTTCACTCAGATTTGTCTAAGTTCTTCATCTTCTTCATATTCTGTCACGTTTTTCAAAATCTAACGAGATTTTCTGGTTAAAAATGGTTTGAACTTGAAGAATATTGTGCTAAACTGTTTTTTGAATAATCTGTGAAATTTTTAATTCATAAAACAGATTTAAACTCAATTAATTTGTTCAAAAACTGACAAGTTCGTACCAGAACTTTGAACTCAGATCTACGGCATTTTAGTGGACGATATTGATCAAATTATACTTCATTGCAATCGGAATTCAGTATAAAACAAGCCTACAAAGTTTCAATTCATAACTCTAAGTAATTTGTGAGAAAATTAGATATTTGTGGTGCGAAAATGTTGAAAACTGTTGCTGTTGTCATTGAAGGTCATACGCACGCATGACCTATCCGTGCGGATAAGTCGCACGCACGGATAACTAATCCGCTTTGACCTGTTGATTCTGTCATACGCACGAATAACATTTTTAATCTGTGTTGACCTGTTGACTCTGTCACATGCACGGATAGCAAATACGTGTCACAATCATTTCATACGATCAAGTCATTTAGTCAACATATTCTCTTAATAATTCAGTTGTTGTCTTTAATCATCACGTGATTACATTAGAATTTTGTCAGCACCGTTTATTGATGACAGATTGCATGTGATTGTGATAAGATTTCAGGACTTGTCGGATAGTGATTGTGTATCAGAATGCATGTGAAGTTGAAATAATCACGTGATCATTCTAAATTCAGTGAACATGTGATCAGTCTGCATTCGGCCATTGTTAAATTCATGTGATTGTTTCAGAGTTTGAAAGTCAAGAGCATGTGATATTGTTTGTTGGTCGAATAGGAGTTGTGTCACCCGTACGTATAAGCCATACGCACAGACAGCATCATTTCCCATACGCACGCATCACACGTGCGTACAACATCTCCCGGATCCCCACCCGTACGCATCACCTTCATACGCAGGGATCCCCACCCGTACGTATCACCATCCGGATCTCCGTCCGAACGGAACTTCATCCGGATATTATCTCACCCGAACGAATTCAATCTCATCCGTACGGACAACGTTGGCACATGATTATTTTCACTGTTGACTTGTGTTGACTCACTTGATCGGATACTCGTAAAATTCATTTGTTTGATAATGTTTAAACTCATTGTGTTTGTTTTGTTCGTGATTCAGGTGATTAAAAGGTGCTGTTAAACGAGAAGATCACATCATGGCTGAAGAATTTATCAATACTTTCTACAATGCGTTTACCTCGGATACAGTGGAAGGTTCAAACTATACACCCAAAGCGATAACGAAAACCATCAAAGACAACATTAACAATGACAACTTTTATGGAACATATTCAAAACCTCCGAAGCTGAATAACATTGAGGATTATGTTTGGTGGAAGGAGAGGTTTGTCAATTGGACAAAGGCATATGCATATGAGAGTTGGTTTTGTTTAAAGTTTGGCTATGAGAACCCAACAAATGACAAAGGAGAAGAAATTCTGATCAAAGATTATTCAGAAGATGACCGAAAGAAATTTTCTTATGAACAGAAGATGATTGCTTTGATTCAGCAATCGGTTCGTGATGACATCTTTTCATTATTAGTTCATAATGGGTCATCTAAATCTGTATGGAAAGCTTTGAAGGTTAAAGCTAAGGGGGGTAAACAAATCCAGAAAAACAAAATAGCTTTATTGAAAAAAGAATTTGATTTGTTTGACAGTTTAAAGGGAGAGACTGTGAGGCAAATGATTGAGAGGTTTTGCCATTTAAAGATTGAACTTGAAAGGTTTAAAATTTTGAAAACAAGAGAAGTGATAATTGATAATGTGATTGAAGCGTTACCACGAGCTGATCAGTGGCAAACGTTTGTTTTTATCTTGAAAAATGATGAAAAATTTGATACAATTTCTCTTGATGCATTGTTAGAAAAGATTGAGAGTCATGATCTGGAGCTACAAAAGCAAAACAAGATGAGTGGTTCATCTCATCATCAGAATGTTGGTCTATACTACAAAGGCAATGTACCTTCGGAGAAAGTTGGCAGTTCTCCAAAGACAGCATTCAGTGGTGAAAAGACGAAAGAACTACAAACAACTTCATCAAGTTACCATTCTGGATATCATTCATCTTCAAAATCAAGTTCTGATGAAACTGAGGAGATTTTGTGCAACATTGCTCTTAAATTGAAGAATTCTCCTGCAATGAGAATCAATGCAGCTAAATAACAAATGAGCTTCCTTGCATCTGTTCTGGAACGTATGAAGGTATAGTTGCAGGCAAGATTGGTAACTCTGAGTTAACCAAAGAAGACTATGACCAGATTGATCCGGAAGAGATGGAACTCATTGACATTCGTTGGTGTTTGGCAAGCTGCATCCGCAGAGCTCAAAGATATATGGAAATTACTGGGAAGCAATCTCTCGGTGGTGCATCCACAAAGCTTGGATTTGATAAATCCAAATGACCTGTTTCAAATGTAAGCAGAAAGGTCATTTCAAGAGAGAGTGCACTAATTCTGCGGTTGGTGGAAATGAACATCCGTTCAATGACGATTATTACCGAAAGGCAATTTACCACCGTAGTAGAGAAGAGCCAAAGATGATCGAAGATAAACCCAGAGAGAAGTCCAGAGCTTATGCTGTAATCCACGATGATGAAGGATATGATTGGAGTCAGATTCTACCAGATGAAGATCGTCCTGTAACAGCTCATGGAAGAAAAACATCAAAGGCCCAGCATCATGTTCTTGTTGCTGAAATTCATGAAGAAAACAAAGAAGAAAATGTTGCTGCTGAGGTCAAAGAGAAAACTCGAGAAGAGATTTTGAAAGAAAAAACTCCAAGAGAAAGATACATTGTAGGGTGCAGAATGGAGAAAATGCAGGAATAATATGAGAATGTTGTTGCAAACAAACGATGGGATAAAAAGCAAGAATGTTATGTCAACAAACAAGGTGAACCGGTTGTTCCCATATGTGACATAGTTCACGATGATGTTCTTCTAGTAATTCCTCGATCCGGCGAATATTATTCCAACATTGCAAAAGACAAGACATATGTGAAAAGGATGGATAAAATCATCAGGGATGCTATGACGATAAAACTAAGGAAGAGGAATGAAGAAAGAATGAAGAAGAATGTTGAAAAGATGGTAAACAATCTGAAGAAAGCTGCTGAAGAGGTTAAAGCAGAAGCAGTTAAAGAAGAAGATGTGAAGATTGTTGAAGAAGTGAAAGAAGAAGTGATGGTGAAGTTGGAAGTTGTGAAAGAAGCTGTTACTGAAGAACAGCAGGTTGGAGAAATTGAAAAGAAGATTGAAAGATTAGATGAAGAGAAGGATGAGAATTTGAAGGTTGCTGAAGATGTTGATATTGAAGCTGTTGATCAGAAGCAGACAGAAGTTGCTGCAAACACCGAAGTGCCAATCACTTAGGTAAATTCTGATTCTGAAACTGTAATCAAAATTGATGAACAGTGCAAGAAATGCATGGAACCATGCAGTGCTTGTACTGAAAAAGATGATAAATTCCGAACAAGAGATCTTGAATTCACTAAAATCGAAAATGTTTTCAAAGAAAAATGCAAAGAAATGTTAGAAAATGAAAAGGTTTTAAAAGAAAATGATGAAAAACTTTCTCAAAAATGTAAAAATCTAGAAAAAGAAAATGATGTTTTGAAAGAAAATGTTTCGAAAAAGACAGGAGAATGTGATCAAAAAGAGAATGTTTTTCAGGAAATGAAAAAGGAATATGATTCAATAAAATTGAGTTATCACATTACAAAAGAATCATATGAAAAAGTAAAAAGTGAAATGAAACTTGTTCAATCAAGATTGAAATACTGTTATGAAACAACTAATGAATATAAACGAATGTATGAAATAAAGCAACAAGTTGTTAATTCTTACATTGAGGATGTTGCTAAGCTAAACCGTCAGATTGCTGATTTAGAACAGGATAATAACAAATTAAAAAGTTATCACGCATCGTCATATGTGCTTGAACGTATTTTCAACATAAAACCGGAGGATGGTGAGTCTAGGCAAAACAAGAAAGGAATTGGCTCAGAGTTTCATAAAGTTCCACCACTGGAAAAGTTTGTGTTTTATGATGATGAAAAGGTCGAAAAAGCTTTCAACATGGTAGATCAATTGCCAGATAACATTGACGTAACCTATTCCAAATCTGATGATTCTAGTGATTCAGAGGTGGTAGGTAAGGTCGTTGAAAGTGTGTTGAAAGAAGAGTCGGTTGATACAGGTAAATCTGAATCACAGGATGAAAATGAAGGAAATTTTCATGATGGATATCTGAAAAACTCAAAATCCGAGAAAAATTTGAATGAAGATTCAAAAGGATTGGTTTATACCATGATTGGATCGGACAAATTATTCTTAGATGTTGTTTTCCCGATTCAGAATGTGATATCAGAAAAGGTTGATAAAGTTTTCAAAATGGTTGAGATTGAGAAGTCTGAGATTCCAAAGTTTGCTGGAAAAGGTCACAAAACTTTTTATAACAAACTTGGTTACAAAAAGAAAAACATGAAGGCTGGGTTGGGTTATAAGAAGAAACAAAGTTGGAAAAGAAATGAAACGGCAAATTTTCAGGCAAAACTGAGTTTTGTTCAAGGAGACAGTTTAGCAAAAGAAAAAGAGCTCAAAATGAGACAGTCTAATGATGAGTTCTTTGCTAAAAAGAAAAAGCAACAACCACAGGTCAAAGATGTGTCCGTGAGAACATGTTTCAAATGTGATAAAAAAGGACATCTTGCACGCAAGTGTCCTAATCTAAAACCTGTGGATGTTGACAAAAAGAAGATTGATGCTGAGAAACAAAAATCTGAGAATGTGAGACAAAGGTCAACCAGATTTGACTCAAAACAAACTTGGAGGTATAACACAAACAAGTTTGCTTCGAATCAAAATTGGAAATCAAATCCGAACAAGTTCGATTCTAGACAGGCCTGGAATTCTCACACACCCAGATTTAGAACAACTCAAAGTTGGAAAACAACTGTTGATATGACAAAACCACAAGAATTTTAGAAACCAAAAGTTGTTGTTCAAAATCAAAAGGTTCAAAACGAGTCTCATTTTTACAAAAGAGGTACTCCGAAAGGTCAGACATGGAGTATTAAGAAACCGATGATTTTTGTAAAAGATGAAAAAGTTGAAGTCAAAATTGATAAGGTCTTTGTGAAAGACGACAAAGACTTTCCAGCATTGAATGAAGTTTATTGTGTTGAAATGCCTAAGGTCAAGCAGGCCTGGGCTAAATTGTTTAAGTGATTGAGTAAGTGTAAATGTGCAGGTGCTCAAGAAAACTGAAGACTGTGAAAATGGAAATCGGAGCAGCCTGGCACAAGAAGAAGAGGCTGCTGAACCCTGTGTTGGTTGAAACAGGGAGTTTATTTGTTTTCTTTACATAAATAAACAATATTTCAAAAACCCTAAAAATTTAAAATTTAAAAACCAAAAATATGTTTTCAGTTTGTCAAAAATTTTGAAAAACCAAAAATATGTTTTGTTTCTGTCAAAAATATTCAAAAATACAAAAATATGTGTTGATTGAATATGCCGAAATCCTCACGGCTGAACAAACATGATTACTTTCACAAGATTGAAAAACGGTTTTCAAACTGTCGAAAATCAATGGGTTGTAAATCATGGGGGTAATTAGTACTAAACGTATATTTTCTGCAAATCAGAGCACTTTAAGCAGAAAATGGATGGCGAGACAAAGCTATCAGTGTCGGTTTGTCAAATTTTCTTTAAATGGTTTTGAATTTTAGGGGGAGTAAGAAATTGTCTAAAAATCCAAAAACATTAGAAAATTTGAAAAAGCCAAAAACATGATAAAATTCAAAATTGAGTTTTTGAGTAAAAAGAGGAAATGATAGTACATCAGTAGACAGTTACAGTATGCTAAAGAAATGTAATGATTATATAGCATTAAACAGTCTCACTGATGATATGCCGATAGGTTTTTATACATTTAGTAAACTTTTTCGGGATATAAACCTAAATTCAAACTTGCTTATTTCGTGGGGAACACTACTTGGATATATAGGTAACCCCTGAAATCTCGTTTGAAAGGTCTCATAATCTGATATACTAGGTTTTTATACTCAGTGATATCTGGGGTATTATTCCGGGACTTCTGCTGAACGGTAGTTCTGACCTAGTCCTTGGATAATACTTTCTGCAAATGCTTGAAACATAGCATAAACCCTCAGCATGCCGATGAAAGAATAAAATTGATAGTCGCTGCTGTTGTAGCTAAAAGATCCTCTAAAAGGGGACATTCTGTAAAGTCGAAGCTGATATCTCTCTGCGTATACGGAAGTATCGATCTGAGATCCCTCGGCCCTCGCATACCTAATTTATGTACAGATATCATTGTAGTATACTCACCTGTAAGACTGATTATTGGGATTCTGGATACGGGAGTATACTCAAGAGGTGGGACACATGAATGAGCCAAGTTCTTAAAACATCTAATTCGTATCCTGAATCAGTTGAACTTTGTATGAAAATTTAAGTGGATCAGTATATCGACAATCTAAGTGAATTGTTTAATTCTTAATGTGTAACTAAGCTCAACGGTACTTGTGACTTGTCAAAAACTGATATGATCCTCTGACGCAAACTCAAACAAAAATATTGTCTGTAAATATGTTTGTACATATTTCTTTACTGCTTTCAGAAAAAATACAAAAAGATTTTTGATTCTGCTTTATTTTCGACAACCGATGTCTGAGAGCTGAGTTTCAAAATCTAAGTATGCTGATCGTGTTTCTGAAAATAAAACAAGTTCATTAATTTGAAACTTGAAGTTTTATAAACAAAAATCAAAAACAGTTTGTGATATCTCCAATGTCATTAATTTGGACTTGGATGATTAACTGTGAGGGAGTTGGATGCTTATATTGTTAAAATCTGTAAAAGAGCCAGTTTCCGATCCAGTTCGCTGAAACTGCCAAATTTATGAAGATTGTTGATAGGGGGAGTGTATCAAGTAATCCTGGATATATTTCATATTATTATATCTTAGTCGCATGACCTTGATTTAGAAAGTTTGATAGAGCCAGGTTACGATATCTGGACAACTGATAATGTTTTCACTGTAAAATGTTTTACTTATAAATGTTTGAGGATTGCAGATTCCAGACTACGATCCCGATAGCCGAGTCTAAGGGGGAGTCTGAAGACGAGCTCAACGCAACGGGAAGCGTGCATAGGCGCCAGGATTCTTTCCCGGAAGAGCTTGTAACCGGAAAGCCAGGTGTCGATCCCAAAAGCACGGAAGCTTGATGAAAGGGGGAGCCTGAAGAGTTTACCGAAAGGGGGAGCTGGAGCTGAAGACAGATCCACGGGGATTCTGTTCGAGCTAAAGAGAGAGAAAGAAAAGAAGCTACGAGTCTGAATGTTTAAGATTGACTGCGGCAATATCCAAGGGGGAGTCTGTTAGTGCATTTATGTCTATCGCCTCCGTCATCTTAAACCTTAGCAGAAACTGTTAAATTCTAGGCTTTATGTTGTATCTAGTTAGTAAAAGGCAAGGTGGCATTATTGTAAATAAGGGGAACTCTTCTTATAAGCCTTGGCATATAAATAGGAACCTTAGGGTTTCATTTAGAAACTTTGGCCATTTTGCAACTTTGGAGCTTTGAAGGTTAGAGAGAGAAACTAGAGAGAGAAAGTTGTAAAGGTGATTCGTGGTGCTTGTTCTTGTCGAATAGTCAATAGAATCACGTTTAGATTACGGTCTCGTGTGTTTCGGTCTTGCTCGTGAACGGATTCCGCACGTCGTACGAGTCGGTTCGCAATCGTTCGGAGTCAAACCGGTCCTAACAATTACTGATCCTCGTCACAAGAGGATTACAAGGTATGTAAAATTTGATGAAAACTCTCAACTCGAAATTCTCATGAAATTGGGAAAATCTGAAATTCATGGTTGCATGTTTGTTTTATGATGAGATGGGAATGATATAATGTTTAGGAGTAAAACCCTAGTCAATCACATGTTGAAATTATGCTTATTTCTTGTGAATTCACAATCACCATTGAAGGTGATAAGTGGGTGTTGTAGGAACATGTTAAACACATGAATTTTAATTGTTGTTCTAGTGTAATTTGAGTTCTAGGAAGTAAATTCAGATTGTGTTAATGTGAAAATTTATGTAAACATGCTTAGTTGATGTTTACCATGGCTAAATGACAAGTATTGAGCAAGATTTCTAGTAGTAAAATTTCATGCTCATAAGGTGTTAGATGTAATGCCTAAGTGAAATTGGATACCTACTAGTTCATATGAAGAACTTGATTATATAAGATGTCATGATGAATGCTAGTGATATGATCAACGGGTCTCACTTAAAGATGAGAACCCATAGTTCTTGTGAAATGAATGAATAAATTAGTCTTGATAATCGCTTGAACTAACTAAAGTGATTAAAATGTGATAAACATGGTTAGAACTTTGGTTAAAACGGTGGTCTAAAAATAACGCCTACCGGGTAATTAAAGAATGCTAAAACTAGTTGATGAACTCGAATATGCAATTAGTATACTAATGGGCATTTGACTTTTAAAAAGTCAAACTGACCTACGATGTGATGAATGATAATTAGACATAGAAAATAAGTGAGGTGGAATGGTCGTGATTGTTAATGACTAATTTAACCGCCTTGTAAATGATTGACAATAGTTTGACGCGTAACAAGCTAGGTGAAAGCTTGGAGGAGGGAGCGTGTCAAACGGAGCAAGTATGGAAAGAAAAACGTGGCGTGGATGCGAGGTAAGTGTAATTTATACACTTATGTAAAATACTTGTTTATTCGATACGTTGTAAATGTGATAACGATAATATTGGAAATATGGATTTTCGTTTAGATTATCTTGTAGAGTAATCTAATAATGAGGGAAGAAGGGCAAAAATGGAAATTGGTCAAGTGTTGACTAACGTAAATCAAGGTTAAAAGGATACCCATGGCGTAAGCCGAAATGGGTTGAATTTGTAAGTAAAGAGTGTAAAAGAAAAAGGGTATGGTAATAAAATCCGGGATGGGATGGATGTATGAATTGGAAATCAAAACGATGTTTTTGATTTAATAGATAACGTTGGGCATATAAGTCCAAACGGGTCAAATGGTGATGATAACACCATTTGACAATATCGACTAATGTGATTGTTAAGTCTTATGTTATCAGGAGCGATTAGCAATTTGGATAATCGTGACGCCATAGAATATTGGTTAATTAAAGCAAGGTATAAGTCGGGTCTATTTGTTGACCGGGCCAGGTACGCATATATAGTCTTATAGTTGAAAAAATGCAAAGGTTGGTCAAGTAATTAGTGAAAGTGCTTCATCGCAAGTTGAAGGACTAAAATCGACCAAAAAGCCCTTGATGGGTCAATCGGGCAAACGATCCTTAGAGGTTGTTTAGAAGCTTATAATATGACCATTCAACCCTCGGATGTGCATAAAAGTTGTAGGAATAAACTTTCTAGGGTTAAACGCCTTAAAATGCGTCTTGCCGTAAAATGACATATCCGAGGGATAAAATTTGGAATAAGTATTTATGTACGATAAATCCACCACAACTATAATTGTGGCAGAAGACTATTCAATATAAATGGGTGGACTTATGTTGCATACAAGGGATGAGCGTAAATTAAGCTTAAAAGTACATAAATACCCTTAACGGGTCAAAACAAGCATTTAAGCGTAAATGGGTTCTATTATGTAAGAAACCCGTGATTTGAGATTAACAAGATAGAAGACATTGAAACTACGAAATTCATAAGTTTAAAGATCAAGTAAACATGTTTGATGATGAAAACATGAACGGGTCAAAAGTTGGTAAAAAGGGTAATAAGCCGAAGAATTAAAAGTCTGAAATTTTATTATGTCGGACGTCGGATTTTAACTCCATTAGATGGAGAATTAATTTACAGACGCGTAGGAAAAAGAATCGCGTAAATCGGATCAATAACGAAGAAGTTATGACCGTTTCCGTAAAAACCGTTGTTGCTGAAAAATGCAGGACACAGATCTGAATCTGATGGAAAAGGCACTCCCCCGCGCCATGCGAAGGGAGACTTGAATTACGTAGCGACACACAGGGCCTTCTAGCGGCCCGCGTATGATTACTCGAAATCTGTCGCGGGGCGTGACAGATCAGAAAGCAGGAATTTTTTTATTTTCTTGCTTATTTGATTTTGGAACTTGATTTAATCTATTTTAATGTTGTCAAAACTAACATTTGACGTGGTTTTGACATTAGGTGATGTTGAAATCTTTAACGGAGGGCGATCAAGAAAGAAGCTACAAAGAACCGAACACTAAAGATTAAAGCTTCCGCACGGCGTTACGTCATAACTTTTAATTGGCGAACTTATTTATATTATGTTGAAAACTTTTAAATTGTAAAAGTTTTAAATTACTTGTATTTTCTAATAATACTTAATCTTAATTACATGTTTGTTGTCTTATTTATACGAAGATTTCTAAATAATAACATGGGTGTTACAAGTTGGTAATTAGAGCTCAAGGTTGTTGACAAAATGTGTTTGGTTCGAGGCTTGATCGCAAATCCGGTAAGTACGTGTATGTTAATAGTTTAGCATGCTAAAGTGTTGTAAACAACACATAGGGCTATCGTGTGATACACGTTACCCCAATTAAAATGATTGATATAGTTGACGAAAATACGCGCGTTGACGCGTATAGTAGAAAAAGCCTTGTATTATAATACGGGCGATTATTGAAGTTGACGTTACTAACTTTGTGAATGTTTTAATTGAAGGACACTCGCGTTTGAAGACGACAAGAGTCAAACGAATTGTGGATATGATGATGGAACGGTCCGAAGTATGACAAGAGGAGCATGCTCACCGAGGACTAAATCGCGTAACGACCGCAAACAAGGTTAATGGCAAGGAACGCCCGTCGGGGCAAACATTACCAGGTGCACATTTTAAATAATCGCACAAATAGTAATATGCAACAAATAAGTAGAAATTGAAAGTTTCATATGTAGATTAAAAACTTGGAAAACCCCGAATAGAAAATGTATTCGGGATATTGTTTCCAAGAGAAATAAATAGAGGCGTTACTTACATAGGGCGTGATGTGAAAACTATAAAAGGGTCATGTGTGTGATATGTTAATCGCTTACTCTGGCCAAGTAAGTAGTGGCATATGATACCATGAACTTCTTATGGCGGACACATTTACATCCGATGTAGTAAGGCGGGGTGAATGGGACTAACTTAAAAGTACCCAAATGAATCAAATGAGCAAGATATTTGATAATAATGTAAACGCACAGCCGGGAGACAGAAGCGTATTACATTAGGATGATGAGCCCGAGTGAAGGGACAAAGATTAATGTAAAAGGATTAAGATATGCAATTGGGAGGGGTGTGCTTACACTCGAACCCGGAGAATGCAAATATGACTCTTAACGGGTCGAACAAAGAATGAAATTTGACGTTCACCAGTGATGAAATTTCACACGAACAAGTCAAACGAATTAAATAAATGATGACGCTTGCTAATGTAAGTAGGCGCAGAATGAATAAGTAAAAGTGTGAGATGTTAACTAACCTATGTAAAGGGTTATGGGCGTTAAGAACGTTAAGATAAAAGAACCCGGGTAATGGGTTGTATAGAAGTATAAGTGTGAACCGGGAAACGGTAAGCGTAGAACAAACTGACGCGTAAATAACGTCAGAAGTCATAAAGTCGGAGGATTAGTCCGGAAGTAAACAAATGAAGCCTTAGACTACGGTTAAGGTCAATTGAAGTTCAAGAGCGAAAATAACGATTCCAAACATAATAAGAGATGCCTTGAAGCTATATATGTATACATATACATTCGAATATAGACAAGAATAAAAGATGATCTACGGGATCATCATAACCTATAGGATTAAACACAGTGTTAAGGTCTACGGGACCAAAAAGACCCTCGGGTCATAAAAAAAAAAAAAAAAAAAAAAGAGGAAACGAGTTGTTAATGTGTCACCTTAAAAAGGTGAAAAATTTAAAGAAATAGCCCATGAGGCTAAGTGAAAGAACCTACAGGTCAATAGTGTAAAGCAAGGGAACTAGTTATGATTCCCCGCGTAAAATGAGAACGGAAAAGAATAAATTATGGGTTGTCAATTTCCTTAATGTGAGTAATTGACATAGTTAAAAGAAAAACGTTAAACTAAAATTCAGTTTTAGTAAGAAACAACATTTTAACAAATATGAATACTATAAGACGAATTTGGAAATAACAAATATCAAAGAGTATGGGTCTTAACATCGGTAGATGCAAAAAGTGGTATTTTTGAAAATGAAAGGTTGATATAAACGGAAAAGAATAAATTATGGGTTGTCAATTTCCTTAATGTGAGTAATTGACATAGTTAAAAGAAAAACGTTAAACTAAAATTCAGTTTTAGTAAGAAACAACATTTTAACAAATATGAATACTATAAGACGAATTTGGAAATAACAAATATCAAAGAGTATGGGTCTTAACATCGGTAGATGCAAGACGATATATTCGAAAAAGTGGTATTTTTGAAAATGAAAGGTTGATATAAATTAAACATGACGTGACACGATCACGGTCAAGAAATGCAATGTGAAGTGGAATCACATTATCACCAAGCGAGCGGTAAAAAGCAATTGGACTAATAAGTCTAGTTAGTGAGACCGGTTAAGGTCATTTAAGTAAATTTGGTTGTTTGTAAGCGGTGGATTCGGTATAACTGAACCGAATAAATGAATTTGAAAACAAAAGAAATTGTTGCTAAAAGTGAAAGATTTCACTAAATACCTTTAAACGGGTCAAAGTAACGGATCCATAAAGGATTCGATAGTATATGAAAGTGACGAATATCGCTAAGTAACTAAACTAGTGGAAATAACGAGATTACGTTATTTCGAAATTACGATATGTCGTATGAGATATGTAGACAATTAGTAACCAAAAAGATGTTACCGTACTTTTCGGGTAATACTAACGATTGGTTAAAAAGTATAAGTAATGTTTAAAATATTTCTCGGATCGAATACATTGAGTTTAAACTCAATGAATTATGTAAGAAAAGGTTTCGAGGACGAAACCTCTTTAAGGGGGGTAGACTTGTAACACCCCGAAAACGGGTTTGGAAATCAAACCGCGTTAATACTACAGGATGGGTAAAATACAGTTAGTGGTAAAACTTACCCGGTAAACTCTAGGAATTAAATAAATAAATTTAATATTTATTTAAAAGGATGAGAAATACTTTGAGAAAAACAAAGTATATAAAAGGCCCGAGATTTAACGGGACTTAAAATAAAACGGGTTTTTAACTCCCGGAACCCACTAAGTTAACTAGGTAAAATAAACCTAGTTAGTAATGGGTAATTAAACAATAAACTATGAGTTATAGTTTCATTTATGAATCTCTAAACTTGAGGGACTAAACATGGGCAACTAGAAAAGTGTTTTATTAAAACACTTATATAAAAAAAAATCAAAAACACACATATGTGTGTATGTACGCGACCAGAGAAGCTCCATGGGAGCTCAAACCCTAACTTCAACAAATCAACAAAATTGAAGGTCCAAATCTGATCAAAAACAAGAATCGAGCATAGATTACTGATCCTCATCACTAGAGGATTACAAGGTATGTAAAATTTGACGAAAACTCTCAACTCGAAATTCTCATGAAATTGGGAAAATCTGAAATTCATGGTTGCATGTTTGTTTTATGATGAGATGGAAATGATATAATGTTTAGGAGTAAAACCCTAGTCAATCACATGTTGAAATTATGCTTATTTCTTGTGAATTCACAATCACCATTGAAGGTGATAAGTGGGTGTTGTAGGAACATGTTAAACACTAGAATTTTAATTGTTGTTCTAGTGTAATTTGAGTTCTAGGAAGTAAATTCAGATTGTGTTAATGTGAAAATTTATGTAAACATGCTTAGTTGATGTTAACCATGACTAAATGACAAGTATTGAGCTTGATTTCAAGTAGTAAAATTTCATGCTCATAAGGTGTTCGATGTAATGCCTAAGTGAAATTGGATACCTACTAGTTCATATGAAGAACTTTATTATATAAGATGTCATGATGAATGCTAGTGATATGATGAACGGGTCTCACTTAAAGATGAGAACCCATAGTTCTTGTGAAATGAATGAATAAATTAGTCTTGATAATCGCTTGAACTAACTAAAGCGATTAAAATGTGATAAACATGGTTAGAGTTTTGGTTAAAACGGTGGTCTAAAAATAACGCCTACCGGGTAATTAAAGAATGCTAAAACTAGTTGATGAACTCGAATATGCAATTAGTATACTAATGGGCATTTGACTTTTAAAAAGTCAAACTGACCTACGTTGTGATGAATGATAATTAGACATAGAAAATAAGTGAGGTGGAATGGTCGTGATTGTTAATGACTAATTTAACCGCCTTGTAAATGATTGACAATAGTTTGACGCGTAACAAGCTAGGTGAAAGCTTGGAGGAGGGAGCGGGTCAAACGTAGCAAGTATGGAAAGAAAAACGTGGCGTGGATGCGAGGTAAGTGTAATTTATACACTTATGTAAAATACTTGTTTATTCGATACGTTGTAAATGTGATAACGATAATATTGGAAATATGGATTTTCGTTAAGATTATCTTCTTGAGTAATCTAATAATGAGGGAAGAAGGGAAAAAATGGAAACTGGTCAAGTGTTGACTAATGTAAATCAAGGTTAAAAGGATACCCATGGCGTAAGCCGAAATGGGTTGAATTTGTAAGTAAAGAGTGTAAAAGAAAAAGGGTATGGTAATAAAATCCGGGATGGGATGGATGTATGAATTGAAAATCAAAATGATGTTTTTGATTTAATAGATAACGTTGGGCATATAAGTCCAAACGGGTCAAATGGTGATGATAACACCATTTGACAATATCGACTAATGTGATTGTTAAGTCTTATGTTATCAGGAGCGATTAGCAATTTGGATAATCGCGACGCCATAGAATATTGGTTAATTAAAGCAAGGTATAAGTCAGGTCTATTTGTTGACCGGGCCAGGTACGCATATATAGTCTTATAGTTGAAAAAATGCAAAGGTTGGTCAAGTAATTAGTGAAAGTCCTTCATCGCAAGTTAAAGGACTAAAATCGACCAAAAATCCCTTGAAGAGTCAATCGGGCAAACGACCCTTAGAGGTTGTTTAGAAGCTTATATTATGACCATTCAACCATCGGATGTGCATAAAAGTTGTAGGAATAAACTTTCTAGTGTTAAACGCCTTAAAATGCGTCTTGCCGTAAAATGACATATCCGAGGGATAAAATTTGGAATAAGTATTTAAGTACGATAAATCCACCACAACTATAATTGTGGCGGAAGACTATTCAATATAAATGGGTGGACTTATGTTGCATACAAGGTATGAGCGTAAATTAAGCTTAAAAGTACATAAATACCCTTAACGGGTCAAAACAAGCATTTAAGCGTAAATGGGTTCTATTATGTAAGAAACCCGTGATTTGAGATTAACAAGATAGAAGACATTGAAACTAGGAAATTCATAAGTTTAAAGATCAAGTAAACATGTTTGATGATGAAAACATGAACGGGTCAAAAGTTGGTAAAAAGGGTAATAAGCCGAAGAATTAAAAGTCTGAAATTTTATTATGTCGGACGTCAGATTTTAACTCCATTAGATGGAGAATTAAATTACAGACGCGTAGGAAAAAAAATCATGTAAATCGGATCAATAACGAAGAAGTTATGACCGTTTCTGTAAAAACCGTTGTTGCTGAAAAATGCAGGACACAGATCTGAATCTGCTGGAAAAGGCACTCCCCCGCGCCACGCGAAGGGAGACTTGAATTACGTCGCGACACGCGGGGCCTTCTAGCGGCACGCGTAAGATTACTCTAAATCTGTCGCGGGGCCCGACAGATCAGAAAGCTGGAAATTTTTTATTTTCTTGCTTATTTGATTTTGGAACTTGATTTAATCTATTTTAATGTTGTCAAAACTAACATTTGACGTGGTTTTGACATTAGGTGATGTTGAAATCTTTAACGGTGGGCGATCAAGAAAGAAGCTACAAAGAACCGAACACTAAAGATTAAAGCTTCCGCACGGCGTTACGTCATAACTTTTTATTAGCGAACTTATTTATATTATGTTGAAAACTTTTAAATTGTAAAAGTTTTAAATTGCTTGTATTTTCTAATAATACTTAATCTTAATTACATGTTTGTTGTCGTATTTATACGAAGATTTCTAAAATAATAACATGGGTGTTACAACTGTGGAGAAGCTGGGCATTTCAAAACAGAATGTCCTAAAGTGGTTAAACCAACAGACAATAAAGCCAAGCCAGCTGATGGAGCTACCAAGAAGAATGTTCGAGCCTTCCAGTTGATAACTCAGGAGGCCGAGCTAATTCCAGATGTGATAGCTGGTACGTTCTTAGTTCACAACGTGTATGCAAAAGTATTATTTGACTCTGGTGCAAACCAAAGTTTTATCAATACTTCATTTTGCCAAGCTCTTAATTTACCTTTGACCACCCTTAGGGAAATTTTTACAGTCGAAACGGCAGATGGGAATTCAGTTAGTATAAATAAGGTTTTGTAAAAAGAAAATATAGAACTTTCAGGTCATAAATTCTCTGCAAACCTGTTACCTATGAAATTAGCTGAATTCGATGTTGTGTTAGGAATGGATTGGTTAGTAGCCAACCATGCTCGAATCCTTTGTGACCAGAACTCCATAGAAATCCATGCACCTACTGGAGAAGTAATTATTATTACAGGAGATAAACCACGTAAGCCCATGAAGTTCATTTCAGTGATGAAAGTTGCTAGTTATGAACGAAAACAAGGAATAGTGTATATGATTTCGGTAGTCATTAGCACTAAGGGTAAAGAACTTAAGGAGATTCCTGAAGTCTCAGAATACCCAGATGTATTCCCAGAAGAATTACCAGGATTACCACCAGATAGGGAAGTAGAATTTAGAATTCATCTAATTCCAGGAACTACACCAATAGCCAAGGCACCTTATCGGTTAGCACCCACATAAATGTTACAACTGAAAAAGCAATTAGATGAATTTCTAAATAAAGGTTTCATACAACCTAGTTCATCCCCTTGGGGAGCACCAATGTTGTTTGTGAAAAAGAAGGATGGTTCAATGCGAATGTGTATTGATTATAGAGAATTGAATAAGGTTACAATTAAGAATCGATACCCATTACCTAGGATTGATGATCTTTTTGATCAACTTCAAGGAGCTAGATATTTTTCTAAGATCGATTTACGCTCCGGATATCATCAATTGAAAGTACAAGAAGAAGACATACCTAAAACTGCTTTCAGAACTAGGTATGGTCACTACGAGTTTACAGTCATGCCCTTTGGATTAACGAATGCACCTGCCGCATTCATGGACATGATGAATAGGATCTGTAAACCGTATTTGGATAAATTCGTAATTGTCTTTATAGACGATATACTTATTTATTCAAAAAGTCAGGAAGAGCATTGTCAGCACTTGCATGCACTCTTAACTTTGTTAAGAAAAGAAAAGTTATACTCCAAATTCTCGAAGTGTGAATTTTGGCTACAAGAAGTGCAATTCTTAGGTCACATGGTAAATCACGAAGGTATTCATGTAGATCCTGCTAAAATAGAGGTGATTACCAAATGGAAGGTTCCACAATCCGCAATGGAAATTAGAAGTTTTATAGGTTTAGCTGGATACTATAGATGGTTTATTAACGATTTTTCCAAGACAGTTGTACCATTAACTAAGCTAACCTGTAAAGCAGTTAAGTTTGAATGGGGACCTAAACAAGAAGAAGCCTTTAGGATCTTAAAGAAGAAATTAACAAATGCTCCAATCCTAGCCATACCAGAAGGAACAGAAGATTTTGAAGTTTACTGTGATGCTTCAAAGTTAGGATTAGGATGTGTGCTAATGCAACGCAAGAAGGTAATTGCGTATGCCTCAAGACAGTTGAAAAAGCACGAAGAGAAATATACAACTCATGATCTAGAATTAGGAGCCATAATTTTTGTCCTTAAGATTTGGAGACATTATCTGTACGGAAGTAAATTTATTGTCTATACAGATCATAAGAGTTTAAGATATATATTTGGGCAAAAAGAATTAAACATGAGACAAAGGAGATGGATGGAAATCCTAAGTGACTACGACTGTGATATTCAGTATCACGAAGGAAAGGCAAATGTAGTTGCAGATGCCTTAAGTCGTAAGTATCATGAAAAGCAAAAGCGAGTCCGTGCTCTTAGATTAAATCTACAGTTAGATTTAATGGAACAAATAAAGAATGTTCAGGAAACAGCAATCAAGGATGATGCTGAAGGAATGAAAGGACGAATAAAAAAATTAGAGCAAGGAGTTGATGAAATTTGGAGATTTCACAAGAAAAGGATTTGGATACCTAAGCAAGGAGGTTTAAGACATAAGATATTAGAAGAAGCCCATAAATCTAGGTATACCATGCACCCTGGAAACAATAAAATGTATCAGGATCTAAGAAATAACTTTTGGTGGATAGGAATGAAAAAAGACATAGCTCGATATGTTTCTAAATGTCTTACTTGTTCACAAATTAAGGCAGAACACCAGAAACCTTCTAGTCTACTACAACAACAACTAGAAATGCCTATATGGAAATGGGAACTCATAACAAAGGATTTTGTTACTAAGTTGCCTAAAACCAGAAAGGGTAATGATGCGATTTGGGTAATTGTGGATCGATTAACCAAATCAGCTCACTTTCTACCTATGAAAGAAAACTTTAGTATGGAAAGATTGGCAAAGTTGTATGTAGATGAAGTAGTATCCTTACATTCGAAGCACTGTATGGATGAAAGTGTAGAACTCCAGTTTGTTGGGCAGAAATTGGAGAAAGTCAATTGTCAGGACCTGAAATAGTGCAAGAGACGACCGACAAAATTTCTCAAATCAAGGAAAGACTGAAGACGGCTCGAGATCGTCAGAAGAGTTATGCAGATAATAGACGGAAGCCGTTGGAATTCCAAGTAGGAGACAAAGTACTTTTGAAAGTTTCACCTTGGAAAGGAATAGTTCGATTCGGTAAGAAAGGAAAGCTAAGTCCAAGATACGTAGGACCATTTCCAGTAATCCAACGTATAGGACCAGTTGCTTATCGTTTACAACTACCAGAAGAGTTAGCTGGAGTACATGATGTATTTCATGTATCTAACCTCAAGAAATGCCTATCAGACGAATCTTTGGTAGTACCTCTCCAAGATATAGAGGTAAACAAAAAGTTAAAATTTGTTGAGAAGCCACTACAAATTGAAGACCGAAAGATCAAGTTTCTCAAACACAAACGGTTAGTATTGGTCACAGTCAAGTGGGATTCAAAGAGAGGACCCGAATACACTTGGGAGCTGGAATCAGAAATGAAACGAAAGTATACTCACTTATTCCAATAAATCTCGAGGGCGAGATTTTAAATAAGGTGGGGAGAATGTAAGGACTCTCAAAAATGTCATAAATTAACCCACAAGTGAAAACCCAGACCCCTGAAACCATACTGTGCATGAAAAACCAAGAAAACAAGAAGTATGGTCTTCAGGCGGGCCGCGTAAAGGTTAAGCATACCTTACGCGGGCCGCGTCAAACCTCTGTTGACCGGATAAGTGTTCCGGATCCACGTATCAACCACCTGGCTAACCTACTCGTGATTGGTCAAGGCTAGTCATAGACTGGGCGGCTGCGCGGGCCGCGTAAAGGCAAGCCGAAGGCTTACGCGGGCCGCGTGAGGTCTTAATTTCAACTATAAATAGCTTATTGCATGCACAGTCTGTTGGTGTCGAAACAAACTTTCAAAAACGAAAGTATATCACTCTGAAATCGAAATTTCATATATAATTAGTGAGGTGTTGCTCCGATACCGGGTATTAACTCGATCGCTGCTACGATTCAATGTCCGATCGATTAAACTATCCAATGGATGTTTAAGTGCTGCCCACATTGGGGTTTATGCTTTGTCATTCGTCGTTAATTCGATGGATGTTTAAGTATCGCACTTTGTCATTCCCTGTGAAGGTTTAATCTCGTGAGTTATCGTAAATGCTGTATTAGTTACTAACCGAGTTCGTGTGCATGTTATTAAATTTAGGTTAAAAGGCTAATCAGTAGGCTAAGCTCTGCTCATATAAATTTGCAATGTGAGTCATTCTCTTTTTATCAAATTTATTTACAAAAGCATATTTATTTTCAAGGTTATAATTACAGAGATTAAGTTTAGGTAATCACCAAATTACAGCCAGTATGTGGGGTATTGTATACATTACTTGATAATCGTCATCATTGGACAACGGGTTAGCCAATAGGTGATATGACCATAGTCACAGAAACGAGTCGAGTGACAAATACCGTGGGTAGTTGGTTGATATCTGGAAACATTGTAATCTCTCTTAATACTGTAAATTATAATAAATGTGTCATTTTAACAAATAGAATGATTCACCAGTATTTCCCGCGGACAAAACCTTTTTCAAACATGTTTCAGGTGATCTGTTGTGATCCAGTAAAAGTACCGTGAAGCACTACAAGCTTAAGGAAGTGGCTCAATATAAAATAAAGAAACCTGTTTTTGTAAAAATAAAGATTTCTCCGTGAAATCATATGATTGTAAATTACCAGGGTTTTATCCCAAGTTGTGAAATAAAATAATCAGGAAATTTCAGTTTTAAAAAGATCCTAAAGAAATCTTCCGCTGTTAATTAAATACCACGGGATTTTCTGTCCCGCGGCTCCTGAACCGGGTCAAACCGGGTCGGGGGCCGTGACAAATAACGAAAGCAAACCCTTGTTTATATCAAACACGGTCACGAGTGCGGAATCCCCGTGACACTGCCAAACCAAACACAGATAATTACAACACGATATAACCAACGAATCACAGTCAATTGATTAAAACGGATGAGAACATGGATCAAACAAGTACACACAATGTTTGATAGTAAACTTTCACAGTAGGTATGCCCTCATAGTTTCACACAGAAACTATGATGTGTTTATATAGGCAGCCTAGCCCAACTGTTGACAAGACATATAAATTGGCCTGACGAAACATCATGGACGACGAAACACAAGGTGTTTCGTCACCCATCACGACGAAACTTAGAGTTTTGACCATGAAGGACTTTCGTCATATATGTACTCGACGAAACATGGAGTTTCGTCGAGGGCTGCAAAAATTGTGTGCTACAAACTGTCAAACAGTTTGCAGCAAACATAATAAACACACAAACAAACATAATTACCCACATATGCAACATGCATTGTTCATTTAACATTACATAACAACTGAGACAAACTTGTTGGACACAAGTAGGATAGGAGGATATCTGACTTGGTCGACGGCGAATACAAACTCGATAACTAAAAAGGCCGTACAAATACATCGTTAATAAAGACAAGTTACATGAACTAAATATGTATCAACAACTGTGCATTGGATGAATCTTTGGAACTGATCTGCAGCTTTATACTAGCAGATAAACCTCAAATGGATGAATATCAGCAAACCATTGATGTCGTATTTACGAATGAACTGCCGTTTAACGAATGAACAGTTTAATTTTGCGCAACTTAAAATATGTGCACAAAACTCGATTTTGTGGATGAATAATGATTCTGCGATGATTACAAACCGACAGTCAGACTGTTCGATTCCACAAATATCGACTCGTATGAACCAACTTGAATCTGAACCGTTCCCTGATCCGTATTAAGTCAGAGGATTGATATAATTCTGGTTTCCATTAGTATGAATGTTTCGATCTATTATACCTAAAGTGTCTAAAAATAGTTATGACTCAAGTATACCAAAAGATGTTATTTGTTTTACCATCACATGTTGGTTATTTTTTTACCAGTTACCTTATTATATATATTTAATTTGATATGCATCATCATTGAAAGAAAATTGCTATTTGTGGTGCAGGTCAAGGTTGCATGTGTTCTCATCGATCTCTGTACGGGTGTGCTTCGACCATAGATTGGTCAAGTAATTGCAAAGGTCATAATAAGATTATACTATTTTGCTCATATTTCAAAAGTTACACATTTTTTTCAACAAATTGCTTTTTGGATAGTATTCGAGCTTGAGACTCAAGGTGGTTCTATTATTCTATCTCAGGTAATTAAAGACACTCATTTCACATTCATGTCACCAAGATGACTAAGAATTTGCAGAATTGTGAATATATAGTGAATACGGGCCGTTGGAGTATGAACTTGGAGCACCGGCTCGAGCGTATAGAAAATGACAAGGAGGAGTTTGGAAGCTGATGATGAACCGAAGAGGAGTTTGGAAGCTAGCTGGTTTCGTGCTAATTTTCGGTTTAAAAGCCCTATGCTTCGGCTTCATAAAGGTGCAATTTACTGTTTTGTTTTTGTTTTTTGTGTATGATATCTTTTGAATTTGATTAATTAGGTTTGCTTTTTTTTTTATGTGTGTAATTAGGTCTGTATTTAAAAGAAGTTGTAAAACAGAACTTGATATTCTTTTCAAGCGTATGCATAAGAACATTATTCTTTTCAAGTCAATCTGTAGAACAAGATCAGTCAATTTCGGACAAAACTTGATATTCTTTTCAAGCGAAGAGGAGTTTGGAAGTTGGTTGGTTTCGTGCTAATTTTTGGTTTAAAATATATATGCTTCGGCTTCATAAAGGTGCAATTTACTGTTTTGTTTTTGTTTTTGTTTTTTGTGTATGATATGTTTTGAATTTGATTAATTAGGTTTGCTTTTTTTATGTGAGTAATTAAGTCTGTATTTAAAAGAAGTTGTAAAATAGAACTTGATATTCTTTTCAAGCGTATGCCTAAGAACATTATTCTGATTGTAAGTTCTGAAATCAAGATTATGCAGTTTTAGGATTAAACAAGGTAAAATCATGCATCAGGTATGGCTTTAAAGGTTCATGTAATTATGCTCAACCTTGATGTTCAAGAAATGATAATTTGCTTCTCTTTTTATGTCAGTTCATTTCTTCTCTTTTACACGGGGTGGCAAAGCTGTAAACACGTTCTATGTCCGTGATGCCTCGGGGTATCCGGTTGACTCAAAGATAAGTTGAAAAAAAGGTTGATCATTGTTCAATATATCTGTTTTGCAGGTCGAGAATGAATCAGGCCTGTTGAATTTTATTCCAATTCTCATTGCGGACAAAGAAATATGTTTTGAGATGAAAATAATACATACAAAATATTATTCAACTCTCTATGAATTAGAATCTATTTCTTGTGAGGCTGCTGTTAACAAGTTCTCTAAAGTGCTTGTAGATATGGCATGGTTATTCAAACAACCAATCGTAGAAGATATGGAATATGCTGCCATGTCATCACAACTCCAAAGATTCAGTTTTTTACTTAATTTTCTTATTGAATACGAGTCCATCGCAGTTTTGAAGAGAGTATTAGACTCGGTGAAGATGAGAATCATAGAAAATGGTGATGTTATAGAAACGGATAGATTATTGCTTCAGGGGACTGTAAATCATGCTACTGAATTCCTGAATAAGCGTTTGGGGAATACTGTAAACCTTGAGTTTCATCCAAGAGATATAGGTGATGATGAAAGCTGTGGAGATCAGGTGGATTCCTTCATCTCAACCTCTTATCAGGTACTGAAACTGTTTTCTAATTTTCATTTAGCACAAATAATTTAAAGGGGCTGTTTGTGTTCGTGATGTTATAGATTAAGTTTAAATTATTTATGACGTCATATGGTTTCTGATCCAAGCGGTAGACAATGTGGGATAACCGGTTCGATTAACTGATCAGTTATGAAAACCAACTGTGTTTACATTGAAGTTTGAATTTTCTATATGCCTTTTCAAGAGCACTAGAAATGGAAATTGAATTGTAGTTGGATGATCAAAGTCAAACATGGTCAAAGACACTACAAATATTTGGAAGTTTCTTTATGATTAGACTAACGTTTGATTTGTTGACAGGTGCATTAACATTCTCTGATTATCTGACTTCAGGAATACGTCATGGTCAGTCGGTTTGTGAGAAGACTCATAGTTTAACTTTGTGATTATGATTTATGAATCTTTTGAGTGTGATATGATGTAGATTATGTATTTGCAATAACAGCTATGTATATGGCAACTCACACGGACTGATCAGAAAGTACAGAAAGTACGGAGTCCATATCATCAGATGATCTCGATATGCTAAAGTAAGTGCATTTCTTCAATATGAGTTTGTATTATTTTTTCATAACTAATGCTCATCAATTTAAAGCCATTGTTGTTGATACATCTGTTGATACAATGGTTGATACATCTGTTGACTTTGGTTGACATATGGATAAAAACAGATGTTTGAAACCACTGTTGGGTTAAAACAGTATTTTGTGGAGAAAACAGTGGTTGTAGTGTTTTGGGAGAAAAATGTGGTTGCTTTTTTTTTCAAACAGTGGTTTGACTTTGGTCAAACAGACTTTTGAACCACTAAGAACCATAGTTTTGCAAACAGTGGTTTGACTTCGGGAAAACAGACTTTGGTCAAACACTCTTTTTTTTTTGCAAACAGTGGTTTGACGTTGGTCAAACAGTTGTTGCTCTTGTGACTAAGAATGGTGCACAAGAGACTGGAGAAAATCCTATTCAGATGAAGGGTGAAACTACTGTTTGGTTAAAACAGTGTTTTCTATAAAAATGTTTGGTGAAAACACTGTTTGGGTAAAACAGTGTTTTCTATAAAATAGTGTTTGGTTAAAACAGTGTTTTCTATAAAAATGTTCTCACTTTGATCCAGGATGTAAGAGTGAAAACAATAGTTATTATGTAGTATATTTTTATTAGGTTGTTTACATTTTTGGAGCAGACTATATGTATAAATTGAGGTGTCGAGCCTGACTATTATTCTGTTTAAACACTTACAGTGAGCAACTATTTTGGACCAGACTGTATGCATAACAAAACGGGGACAAGATTATGATGAGTCCGAGTATTGGAACTGAGGTTCTTCATGGATTCCAGAAGACGGAAATACTTCATATGTACTAAAATCTGATTCCCCTTTTTGTAGTTAAAAAATGTATAATCGTTTAATAAAATATGTTATGCATGGTTTTCTAAGAAACGACCCGTGTTTGCACACGGGTCTTACCGCTAGTTTATATAATAAAAGAAACTCAATTGAGGTCACATGTCATTATATGATGAGTCCTCACCAAAACCCATTATTTAATATAAAATATAAGTTATATATGTATTTATTTAATTTTAAAATATCAGTTTTATCTTTCAAAAAATTATATGATAAGCACCTTTTATTTTGTTGATTTTTAGTTAAAGTCTTGACAATTTTAAAAATTATATCTTCCTATACTAATAAATGAAAATCTTTTTTTTTTATTTTGAATTTTACTAAAATACCCTTAATTTTATATTTGAAGTTACCTAAATACCCTTCCAGCTACCAAACATTTTAAATGGAGTTAATGTTAGGGAGCAAAATGAAAAAAAAAAAAAAAAACATAGCAAACTATAGGAGGAAAATGACTATTTTTAAATGATTTGGGCAAAACCGTTAAAACGACCAAACCACTTGCGCAAAACAGAAGTTTACTTTTTTTAGAAGATAAATCTTGATGACTGTTTTTATTAACATATGACATTATATTTTTTCAACAGGTGCAATATACTAGTTTTTTTTAAGATATATCTTTTAATTATTTATTATATAAAATTATATTTATGCAAAAGGTGTAATACACGAGGTTTTAACCTAGTATGAATTATATTTAAGATAAATACATCTACTGATATTTAAATATTTTTTTTGGAATATTTGGATTAGATTTAATTAATATTAGATAAGCATAAAGGGTGACGAGAAGATAAAAAAATAGACGATATCAATGAACGACACGTGTCACACATTGATTTACTTTATTATATAGTATAGATGGATATTTATAGTTCATAAATTCGCAGTATTATCACCATAAGTTTACATTAGAAGATTTAAGGTGACTAATATGTGTTTGTCTCATCTTATACTTTATTAAGGGATTCTGGGAGTAGGTAAAATTGAGATAATCCCTCTTTATAATTAATATAAAACTTTTTATGTTTGGTATGAAGTAATGAAATGAACAAGAGAATGAAATGGACTAAGGAATGAAATGAAATGGGCAACAAAATGAAATCGATCATTTTATTCTATTGTGATGTTTGACAACCCATATGCGAATAGAATGAATCGTTACTTTGTACAGTTTTATTACAAAAATGAAAAAAATATAATTGTCTCGATAATAATAATAAAAAGTATATTAATAGTAAAATAATTAATTATTATTACTATTATTATTATTATTATTATTAGTATTATTATTATTATTATTATTATTATTATTATTATTATTATTATTATTATTATTATTATTATTATTATTATTGTAGATGTCTTTGCATTCCTTGAATAAGTGAAAAAAAAGTACTCACTTACCAAAAAATGAAAATTCTTATATTTGAAAGAGTAAGTTACGGTTTTAGCCTCTGTGGTTATATCACTTTTACTATATTAGCCTAAAATAAAAAAATTTTAACATATCTGCCCCCATGGTCTCTATAACTAACCATTTTGGCCCCTAAGTCTAGAGATCATGGGGGCCAAAATAGTTAGTTATAGAGACCATGGGGGCCAAAATGGTTAGACTTAGGGGCCAAAATGGTTAGTTATAGAGAGCATGGGGGCAGATATGTTAATTTTTTTTTATTTTAGGCTAATATAATAAAAGTGATATAACCACAGGGGCTAAAAACGTAATTTACTCTATTTGAAAAGAATCGCTTTCTTATTGAATAATGAAGGGGTATGGTCCCAAAAAGCCGCGCAAACCTCCGTCAAGGTCGCGCGCGAGACCATACTCCTTATCCATCAAATTTCTTATTGACAACCTCGCGCAGGATATAGCGCACTCTATTTTAACCGGCGCGAGTCCTGGACAATAGGAAACTCCAATTACAACACTTAGCATTCTGAAAAAGCACTAAGTCATCCAATCCCTGCGCGAGTTAGTTACGTGCCCATCAAGAATCGCACAGAGCAGCAGCGCAAGGCTGTGTCAGATAGTAGACAAGGTACAAGTGGCAGAAGAAAAGAGCCAATCAGCGTCCTTCTGGCCCTGCTCAATCGTGCTCCACGATCATCTGACACGCAGGAGACAAGAAGTTCTTAAGGACGCCTACATGGCACCAACCACAGGGCAGAGACAATTGCCCCACGATCTCCACTTACCTGCTGATGTCAGAGGGGCAACCAGGCCGACAACAGTGACACGTGGCTCCAATCACATTGCGCCAACTCCAGAAAGCTCCTAGAGGCCACTAACGGTCGACACCAGTGAGACAAGGAGCATATCCTCTATGTTGTCGCCTTGAGGCCCAAGGCCCATCAGCCCATATCCTCTTACACCTCTCCGGCTATAAATAGAGACCTCACTTCACAGGTTAAACATTCCATTCCCTCTACAATCACTCTTAATACTTAATTATCTCCCCAAAGCAGTCTCTTATTCTCACGCCGGAGCCTGGTTAAGAGGGAAACCCCCATATTCCCCTCTTAATGAGTAACGGTGTTCTGTTTTGCAGGATAACCCAGTCATTACGAAGCCTAGAAAGCCATTAGAAGATTAACCACTATGTTAGGAACATAAACCAAACTGATTAGTCCCATAATTAGTTACGTGTTTCTTCATTGGCGCCCACCGGTTTTCTACAAATCATTTTCATCTTCTTTTTTCTGAGCTTCCGTTGTTTTTTCCTTCGATCATGGCTGGTCAAGGAATCATTCCCGAGTTTGTTGGTTACGGAGCAAACTCTAACGCAGCGTTGGGGGAGGGTAATCAAAACGCCCAACCTCAACACATTGAAGAAATTGGCGATATCTAAGTAACCAACACTAGGGGACCGCGCGGGAGCATAACCCGCATCACTCAGTCGGTAACCCCAGGAAGCAATGGCGCTGGACCTTCAAACCCAGCTCCTCCTCAGAACGTTTCGGCAAGAATATTGCCACCATTAACGCGGCGTATCAATCTCTGATCGCACAACAAGCAGACTTAACGGCAGAACCGTCCTTGGTAACTCCCCAGGGACAGAGTCAGGGGGCGCGCCAGATACCCCGACAGCAAAATATCCAAGGCGGAGCTAATAGACCTCCCCCTACCAGAAGACTAAGCGTGCATGACACACGTGATACACGGGGAGAAACAGAAAGCTATTATAACTATCCGTCTCACGTCCAAAGAGGCCCAATTCATAGCCGGCTCACGCCGCGCAACATGAACAATAAATGGGAAGATACTGACCCGAATAATCCAACTTGGCAAGATGATGAGGGTTCGTCAGTATTCAATCGCTTGTAGAGGAACCATGAATACTACAAACCACGTCAACACGTTGGGTACACCGAAGAGGCAGAGCAAGACTTTCGCCTCGCCTATCGACCAGTTGAACCTGTAGAACATTCAAAGTTCATTCCAAAGATCGCGCTGGCGCAGCTTAAAAGAGAGAACTTACCTCCGACAGTTGGAAAGTTTAACGGATTGACTGATCCCGATGATCACGTCAGAGTTTTCACAAGCGTGGGTTGCATGGGAGGATGGAATATGCCCATGTGGTGCCATCTGTTTATTCAAACACTTACAGGGGCTGCTCGCGCCTGGTTCGACAGCCTTCCTCCGAGAAAGATTAAGTCATGGGTGGATTTTAGGACACAGTTTTTGAGTCACTTCAGTCAACAGAGACGTTACCAGCGCGACACAGCCGAGGTCGAAGACATCTGGCACAGAGATAACGAGGGTTTGGAAGATTTCATCACTCGCTTCAACAAAGAGTGCTTGGAAATTGGTGGCGTAAGTGAACAACTCATGCGTTGCCACTTCAAGAAAGCCATTCGCTGTGATAGTCTCATCAGAACTATCACTGGGAAAGATGGGATGCCCAAAGAATGGGATAAGCTCATGGAAGCCGCAAAAATAGTCACGCAAACTGAAGAGTCACTCGCCGCAAACAAGAATTATTATGCTAAAGATCAATTTTCTAAGGGGGGCCATTCGATCGACAACAATAGACGAAACAAAGGCAAAAACCCTGGGTGGAAAGCCAACCACTCCAGCGGTTATGGCGAACGATCTCGTTATGAAGAGCGGTCTCGCAACAAAGAAGACGCGCGAGATACTATTGATCGCATTGGTTATCGGAAAGCAATCAGGGATGGCAACCGAGAAAAGCACTGGACTCCGCTCATAAAAACACTGAAAGAGGTGCTGATGATGGAGAATCATGATTTCAAGGCTCCAAGGCCTATGACAAACAAGAAGGGGCAAGACCCCAATCTGTACTGCGACTTCCACAAAGATACAGGACACCTGACAGATGACTGTTACAGTTTGCGTCAAGAGATTGAGAGAGCGCTAAAGAGCGCGAAGCTAAGCCACCTGGTGAAAAACGTGCGCAAAGAAACTCGACAGATCCAACGCCATGATGAGGGGAATCACAAGAAAGTTAGACGCCTAGAAACCCATATGGTCAATGGACCAAGATACAGCGCAAAAGAGAAAGGCAAGCGCCTTTACGAACCCTCATGGCAAGAGCAACAGGTCATTTTCCCGGTAGTGCGTGGCGGCCCTCGTGCCACTCGACCCGTCGTCATTACCGACATTATCGTCCATTATGAAATGGAGTATGTTTTCATTGACCAAGGGAGTACGGCTGATATCATCTATGAGCAGTGTTTTAATCAGTTTGATGAGGATGATAAAGCGAGACTTGAGCCAGTTGATTATCCATTGTCTGGATTTTGCAACGAAATGGTCTTCCTGTTAGGCCAAATCAGCTTCCCCGTCACGCTCTCTGACGGGAAGCATTCAAGAACAACAAATGTAAACTTCATGGTGATGCCTGTCATGTCGAGGCATGATGTGTTGATTGGGAGAGAAACCCAAGGCGAGCTGAACATGGTAACTTCCACGCCCCACTCAGCGATAGGTTTCCCAACCAAGACAAGGGTAGCTATTATCTATGCTAAGAAAGAAGTAATGTCCACATAAGAGATGCGCCCAACAAAAGCGGCGAAGGTTTCAACAACCGAGCCAGAGAAATGGGTATTAAACCGCAAGTACCCAGAGCAACGGTGACGATAGGCCATGCAATCTCACCAAACATCAGAACGCATCTCAAGCAACTCCTGTTCAAGAATCTGGATATCTTCGCCTGGACTCCGGCCGAAATGACCGGTGTCCCGCGCGACATTACCGAGCATTGTTTAAACACCTACCCCTCTGTTGAGCCGAAAGTCCAAAGAAGGCGCAGCTTAGGGGCAGACAAAACCAAAGCAATGAATGAGCAAGTATGCGAACTACTCAAAGCTGGAATCTTGCGAGAAGTACGTTATCAAAGTTGGGTCGCAAACCCAGTGATGGTGGAGAAGTCTAGTGGAGGATGGCGAATGTGTGTTGATTATACCGATCTCAACAAGGCATGCCCTAAAGATTGCTACTCTTTGCCTGAGATCGATAAAAAGATAGACTCTCTCGCGCCATACAGATGGAAATGCTTCTTAGATTGCTACAAAGGGTACCATCAGGTTCAAATGAAGCTAGAAGACGAAGACAAGACAACTTTTCGAACCGATCTAGGGATCTTCTGCTACACAAAGATACCTTTCGGCATGAAAAATGCTGGCGCGACATATCAACGCCTGATGGATAAGACCTTCATGGGAGATATCGGGAAGCATATCGAGGTCTACATCGATGATCTGGTGATCAAAAGTCCTGAAGAGGACCAAATTTTGAAAGACATCGAAAAAACATTCAACTCATTGCGCAGCGTGAATATGAAATTGAATCCAGCCAAGTGTTCTTTTGGTATGGAAGAAGGGAAGTTCTTAGGCTTCATAGTCACAAATGGCGGCTTTAAGGTGAATCCAGAAAAGGTCCAGGCAATAGAACGAATGCCATCACCACGAACAATCAAAGAGATGCAAAGGTTGGCCGACCGCCTAGCCGCGCTTAACCGTTTTCTGTCAAACCATGCCGCGAAGTCATACCCTTTTATCAGCACTCTGCGAAACTGTGTGAAGAAACAAGAGTTCAGGTGGACCCCTGAAGCAGAGAAGGCTTTTCAGTAAATGAAGGAGTGTTTGATCGAGCTCCCTACCCTGACTGCACCGTTCGAAAAGGAGCCGCTCATCTTGTACTTGTCATCATCGGACAAGTCAGTGGGATCGGTATTACTTGCGGAGAGAAACGGAGTACAGACTCCAATTTATTACGTCAGTAGGGTGCTTACTGATCCAGAAACAAGATACTCCACAATGGAGAAATTGGTGCTTGCGCTGCTACATGCCTCTCGGAGGCTGCGCAGATACTTTACAGGGTATGTGATCACCGTACTTACCAATTTCCACATTGGCACGATATTGCAAAAGCCAGAAACATCTGGGCGACTAGCAAAGTGGGCGATCGAGCTGGGGGGCCACAACATCTTGTACAGGCCGCACCCAGCCATCAAGGGCCAGGTCCTTGCCGACTTTATCACAGAAGTCCCAGCAGAGAAAATCAAGGATTGCGAGATTGTTGAAACTCCCTTAAAAGATACATCTGATGAGTTGTGGTTGCTGTACACCGATGGGGCCTCAAACGAAGACGGCGCAGGAGCAGGATTGCGCCTCGTAAGCCCTGAAAGATATGAATTTACGTACGCCATCAAGGTGGATTTTAAGAATACCAACAACGAGGCGGAGTACGAGGCATTTCTGGCAGGCCTACGCCTCGCCATAAAAATGGGAGCTAAAAACCTACAAGCACACGTTGATTCACTCTTGATAGCCAGCCAAATTAACGGTATATACGATGCAAAAGGCAAAGTTATGGCCCTATATTTAGAGCAAGCAAAAGAGTTGGTTCAACAGTTCAAATCTTACAAGGTAGTCCACATCAATCGCTCCGAAAACAAGCCAGCTGACGCTTTGAGCAAGCTTGCGTCAACCTCCTTTCAACATTTCGCAAAAGATGTAAGGATTGAAGTACTCAAAAATCCATCAGTCCTGCTGCGCCAGGTAAATGTGATAGAAATAGGGCAGCCATCTTGGATAACCCCTATAATTCAGTATTTGCAAGAAGGAATACTTCCTGAAAGCAAGGCAGAAGCAAGAAAGATTTAAAACAAAGCTCTTTATTATGAGATGAATGGTTGTATCTTATACCGCAAATCCTTCTTGGGGCCACTGTTGCGCTGCGTGGACCCTCAAGATGCGAATTACTTGATCACGGAAATTCACGAAGGGATCTGTGGCATCCACACAGGACCACGCATGGTTGTCGTGAAAATTATGAACGCTGGATATTATTGGCCAGGAATGCACGTCGACGCCCTGAAGGAGCTGCGCAAATACGACTCCTATCAGCGACATTCTCCAAAGACCCTGCGCCCAAAAAATGATCTTATCCCCGTATCTACTGCTTGGCCTTTTCAACAGTGGGGGATTTATATGGTGGGACCTTTCCCAGACGCTCCGGGAGCCGTGAAGTTCATAATCGTGGCCGTTGATTATTTCACTAAGTGGGTGGAGGCCAAGGCTCTCGCTTCAACCACTGCAATGATGGTGCTTAAGTTTATTTAGGAACACATCATTTGCAGATTTGGTCTTCCACTCAAAATTGTCATAGAAAATGGTACTAACTTTGCTTCTGAAGACCTTCAGAAGTGGTTGAAGGAAATGAAGACCGAGCATACCTTCTCCTCCGTTGCGCATCCTCAAGGAAACGGTCAAGTGAAAAGAATCAACAAAAGTATCGTCGAGGGGATAAAAGCCCGACTGGGCACAAGGAGAAGAGGCTGGGTAGATGAGCTCCCAAGCATCCTGTGGGCTCATCGAACCATGCCAAAGACAAGCACCGGCGAAACTCCTTTCAGCCTAGTATACGGCTCGGAGGCAGTTATCCCGGCGGAAGTTGGACTCCCATCACCGTGCTTGACAGCAGTCAACACGGTTGATAATGAAGCAGAGCGGCGCCTCGATTTGGAACTGCTGGAAGAAAGACGCGAGATTGCGCGTATTAAAGAAGCGAAATACAAGACACAACTAGAAAGGTACTACAATGCGAGAGTCCGCATTTGTACCTTCACTCCAGGAGAATACGTTTTCCGAGACAACGAAGCTTCAAACGCTGAACTCCCCGGGAAGCTAGCACCCAAATGGGAAGGCCCATACTTGGTTCACGAAGTGCTAGGCAAGGGAGCATACAAATTGCGCACACTAGATGGACACATCATCCCGCGCACGTTGAATGCGCAACAATTGCGCAAGTGCTATATGTAATTACTCTAGGCCATGCGCCATCTCTCTCATGTTGGCCACGCGCCTTCTCAATTTCCTATGTTGGTTAAACGGCCTTTATGTTAGTTATCAACAATGTATGATTGGCCTAAGCGCCTGTTTCCAAAGTAATGAAAGCATACGACATGTTTTCCTTTATCATAATGCTTCTTGGGTTACAAATGCATGTTAAACTTTTGGTTAGCACGGAAACACTCCAGTGAGTTACGAGCTCTTGAGTTATGTCTACAAGGTCCTCCGCGAACATAGCGCAAGACCGGACAGTTACAACTCGCACAAGAGCCACACTTACATTTATTCGCGCTAACTTAACCAAAGTTACTAACAACAGTGCAATAATTGTAACAAGACGAAATAAACAAAAATATCATAATTAATAAGCGCGACCGAGCAACAAGTTACATTCAAATTCTAAAGAAAAATTACAAGGCACAAAGCCTGTCAATACTACCTACTCAAAGCCCTCACCACCGGCATCATCACCATCATGCTTGTCATCATCACCATCGTGCTTATCGCCATCATCATCCGCCGCTATCTCCTCATCAAATAAAGTAAACATTTTTGGTGGATCCAGAATATCCTTAAGACGGTGGCACCAGTCGTCATGCTCCAAAGCTTTGGCGACCAAATCCATCACGGGTAGCGCTAGGTGATTATATGCACCTTCAGCACGAGCAAGTTCGGCATCCGCTTCATCGGTCACCGAGCAATGACTGATGTCAAACTCTTGCCCAAACACCTCTTCCACATGCCGCGCACATTCCAGATAACCTCCACGATGACCGATTGCGTGAGATGCATCTATAAGAGATGCAACCGTCCCGTCCAATTCTCCAGCATTCAAGATCGAGTTGGCCATCTACACCAGAATGAGCAAATGAGGAACGGACTTTTAGTAAATAAAACCAAAGTAAAGAGACAACAATACCAGAACTATTCCTCTGCCGCGCAGCCATTCGGCATCGGAGGACAGCATGTCAACAATACCCTGGACCTCAGCGTAGTTAGTTTGCGCCACATTCAGGGTAGACGAACTTATGGCACGCGCCTCTTCGGCCTTCTGCCTGGCTTCCTCAGCTGAGCCAGCTTTCGACTTTTCGGCCTCAAGATCGATCTCCAAGGATTCACTTTTGTCAACCTGCTCTCGCAGGCGACGCTTCAACTCTGCAATTTCAACATCCTTGGCAGCAAGATCTTTATCCCTACTGGATACTTGCGCTTTAAGCTCATCCTGAAAAAAGAATAGATTTTGATTATCCTACAAGCAAGAACCACGAACAAAAAAGGGTAACACTTTACGCACCTCAGTTTGCACCTTAGCAGCTTGCACATCTTCAACCTTCCCTTTCAACTCCATAACTTGATTCTCAAGATCGGTAATTTTAGCTCGAGCCGCATACATGCGCTCGTTGTCTTTTGTGCAAATTTTATTCCACTCAGATTTCTCCTTTGCTAGGAGGTCTTCAGCAGCGCGAAGTTTGCCCTTAAGGCCTTCACGGCCCCACTCCTCCGATTTCTTGTCAGCTTCGAATTTTGCTTTCTCCTAGTCAAAAGCAGCTTTCGACTTCTCAAAATCATTAACACGCCTTAATATCCGCTCACGGTATTTCTCCCAGTCTTCCCTCTCCCTAACCATGGTTCGCCACTCGTGAACAATTTCATGGTTAGCAGCACGGGTGTTGGCCTCACCAACAACATAGGCGTGATACAACCTGTTGTGGGTTCGCGCCCTTTGTCGGTTAACCTCACCAGGAGGAATAGAATTCAGTAGCCAGTCGCGGCAAGGCACGAACTCAAGAAAAGTGTCTTTTTGCTTTAAACCCCATGGCGGTTGATGCGGAGCGTCACCACGGCCCTCCTCTGTATAAGACTTATAATAAATATCTCCCAAAGTATCACGGGGGCCTATTGGAGAGTATGGCGGTGCGCCTTGTTTCCCCACACCAGCCTGGCCAGCAGCAAAGCCGGCACTCGCGCCTCCAGTAGCAGCAGTTTGATCTCGATGAACAGCAGAGCCTGATCCCCCGGCAGCAGAAGTTATTTTATCAGCCCGAAGAGGAGGATCAGGTTGCGCAGATTGCACCACCTTCTCAAATTCTGGTTCTTTCCTCTTCTCATGATGGGGCTGGTCAAGCCCCGCAATATGAACGGTCCCGGACCTTTTCGCTTCATCATCAGAGGGTTTATCAGACGCTTTCTTCCTCTTCGCCTCCTCAGCCTTCTTCTTATCTTCCTCAGCTTTCTTCTTATCTTCCTCAGCTTTCCTCTTCTTATCTTCTTCAGCCTTCTTCCGTTGGTCTTCATCAGCTTTCTTCCTACGCTCTTCATCAGCTTTCTTCCTGTCTTCCTCAGACTTACTTTTCTCTGTCGCAGCAGCTTTCTCCTTCTCGACCTCGATAGCATGTTTTGCCTTATCAGACTCCACCACAATTTTAAAAGGTTTAACGGTAACCTTAGGCCTCTTTTGCGCCGGCTCTGTGGGATCTGTAAACACCACACCCTTCCCAGGGGTCTTCTTTTTAGCCTCTGCAGAAACTGAGTGTTAAAAAGAGTGGAAGTAACAAAGAACAAAGAAACTAAAGAACACTAACCAGGAGAAAATTTGTAAAGGGAGCGCAAGTTGCTCCGTTTCCCAATCAAGGGAACCTCACCAGCTTTGGGCACAGTTGACCCACCTGCGGTGGTCTCGCTCCTACTCCTTTTCCTGACAATCAAACTTGCAGCAGGCTCCTCCTCGTCTTCTTCTTCCTCATCTTCTTCAACGTGCTCAACAGAGGGCAGAGTCGCGCCAGCATCGGGATTGCGAGAACCCGCGCTACCTGAACTTTTTGAGCCACCTGCTCCAGTTTTCTTCTCCCCTATACGCGACAAGCCTTCAAGTGAGTCACTAATTATCACGTAATCTTTCAAGTTATCTGACAAAGGCGAAGATTACCTTTATCAGCAGCACTAGAAGCTGCGCGGCTACTCCCGCCTTTTTTGCTTATCACCTCAGGCTCAAGGTTGATCACCTTCTTCTTCCTCGAAGGTTTCTTCTTCTTCTCTTCGGGGTCGATACCCAGGTCGCGCAACACACCTGCAAAGACGTTAGACCACGAACTTAGCTCCCCATTCGAAGACCCTACAGACTCCTCGCTGGAAAGATAGAGAATCTCTTTCCCAGCGGAGGTCACAGACCGCAAGGGGCGGGGATTGGGAATACGCGCACCTTCAGTTGCAGATGGTGGATCGGCGAACGCATCAGCAACTGGATACATAAAATGACCCTTAATTTGGTCATACCAGTACTCTTCTCCAGCCCTGAGCGGGCGCACGCCCATGGACCCACCAAAGGTGGCGAAGGCGGCTTGATACAGATGCGCCTCTACACGACAAATTACATAAATAAACACGAGTTACGAAACAAGAAATCAAAGAGCATAAGAAAATTACTAACCTCTATCGTCGAACATCAAAACTGGAACATCTTCGCTATTTGCCGGCCACTGATCACTCATCCGCGCAGCTACCAAGACGTTCTCACCAAATACCCGGTTTGGGTGGCAGTAAGCTTCTGATACCAAGCTTCATTCTTGGGGATCGCCAGGTCTTCCTTTAAAATTGGTTCAGACCATGCACGGAAAGTCATAGCAATGGGGATCACCTCCTCGCAAATATAAAAGAATTTTGGTTTCTAGTCATGGAAACTCTTAGGAGGGTTCAAGAGTATCTTCTTCGCAGCCCCTCGACTGGCGAACGAGAAGAAGCCCATATTCTAGATAAGCTGGTAGAATGCCCTAAACCTCTCAACCGTCGGCTCAATATCATGAGATCGACATAAAAACTCGAAATGTCGAACTCTCACCATACCCGGTGGACTCAACTAGGAGATGTGAAATCCATAGAACTGCAAAATATGTGCCAGAAAATTCGTCGCCGGCAACCGGAAGTTGCCCTGATGGAAGAAATCTTCAAATAACGTGATATAACCCGGTGGTGCATCGGCGGCCGTTTGATTTTGACCGAGATATTTGGCATCCCACTCCGGTGGAAACCGGAAACTCCGTACTATCTGCTCAAAGAGACCTAAGTCCCACCGGAGAACGAGTACAGGACCTTCCTCACCGGGATTCTCCTGTTGATGTTCTTCAGCCATTGATGATAAAACAGAAAGTTTGAATATTTTTTCAAGAAACTTGAGGATCTGCTACTATGTTCTTCAAAGGTTTGAAGATTCAAAGAGAATTCAAGAGCAAATAGGAAACAAAGAAGACAACAGATGGAAAGTGATTTGCTCTCATCCCTCATCGAATATATATACCCATCGCATTTAATGCGATGGGTAAACGTGCCGAAATCGCCGCGCACGTGACCAATCAGAACACGACACGTAAGGCGAGAATCCCGGAGTGACGGTTACCACGCGCGCGTGAAGCCCACTCTCCTGACGGGATGACCAACCGTCAGAGACAACTTGATGACAGCCGTGTAAGTGGTCAACTCAAACGTCACCATCAACGACGTTTCTCACCAACTTGTCAGAATTCAAATTTTGAGGGTTTTCCCGCCCAAAATTACTACAAAAATCCATGTAGAAGCTACTAGGGCCGCGCAGTATTAAGAATAACTCAATAACCCTGCGCGACTACAACCAAAGGCAGTGAACCACCTGGAGCCAAACCTGGTAGTCGCGCCGTAGTAACCAACAAAAGCTTACACAAAGACGTCTGCCCAAGTCAAGGAAGCATTTTCTACAACTTGATTTTTCTAAGTCCAGAGCTCCAACCATTTGCCTCGCGCATGGTGCAGCACTGGACTGAGGTCCCAAAAAGCCGCGTAAACCTCCGTCAAGGTCGCACGCGAGACCATACTCCTTATCCAACAAAATTCTTATTGACAACCTCGCGCGGGATATAGCACAATCTATTTTAACCGGCGCGAGTCCTGGACAATAGGAAACTCCAATTACAACACTTAGCATTCTGAAAGAGCACTCAGTCATCCAATCCCTGCGCGAGTTAGTTACGTGCCCATCAAGAATCGCACAGGGCAGCAGCGCAAGGCTGTGTCAGATAGTACACAAGGTACAAGTGGCAGAAGAAAAGAGCCAATCAGCGTCCTTCTGGCCCTGCTCAATCGTGCTCCACGATCATCTGTCACGCAGGAGACAAAGAGTACTTAAGGACGCCTACATGGCACCAACCACAGGGCAGAGACAACTGCCCCACTATCTCCACTTACCTGCTGATGTCAGAGGGGCAACCAGGCCGACAACAGTGACACGTGGCTCCAATCACATTGCGCCAACTCCAGAGAGCTCCTAGAGGCCACTAACGGTCGACACCAGTGAGACAAGGAGCATATCCTCTATGTTGTCGCCTTGAGGCCCAAGGCCCATCAGCCCATATCCTCTTACACCTCTCCGGCTATAAATAGAGACCTCACTTCACAGGTTAAACATTCCATTCCTTCTACAATCACTCTTAATACTTAATTATCTCCCCAAAGCAGTCGCTTATTCTCATGCCGGAGCCTGGTTAAGAGGGAAACCCCCATATTCCCCTCTTAACGAGTAACGGTGTTCTGTTTTGCAGGATAACCCAGTCATTACGAAGCCAAGAAAGCCATTAGAAGATTAACCACTATGGTAGGAACATAAACCAAACTGATTAGTCCCATAATTAGTTACGTGTTTCTTCAAATAATCCATTCAATTACTAAATAATAACGAAACATGTTGTTTTTTGTATTCCAATAATGATACATACCATTCCGTTTTTAATTCTCTTAAACTAAACACTTTTAATTCTCTTAAACCAAACACTACCTTAGGTGGTGGTTATGTGATTATCTTATGAACTCTCCGAACAGTCTTAAGGCGAAGTAACCTTTATAGGAAGTTAACGTAGTCTATTTCTGTGTTTCACGTGTACAAAATGACCACACTATGAAAATGTATTTGTTGTTATGGTTTGATTTAGTGGATTAAGAGGGTGTTTGGTGTTGCGTTTTCAAAATAGATTATGTGTTTTCAAAATAGATTTTGCATTTTCAAAACTGCGTTTTGAAAAGGCGTGTAGGTACATGCTTCTCCAAAACTACGTTTGAAGGCAGATAATCACTTTTTTCATCCAAACACTTTTTTAGATTATTTATGTTTTACAAACGCAATACCAAATAATCACTTTAAAACGTAATCCCAAATACCCTCTAAGTCTTAAGTGATATGTTTTTTTATTTGATTATCTTCTCTTCTCGCCGATCTTTTATTTACTTATGTTTGTCTTAGTTTAAAATATAAAATATCAAATCATCTGTCTTTGTCATTTAAATAAGTACATTGCTTAGTGATTATTAGCTCTTTTATCTTTGGATTGGATTGATACTTGATTTTTGTTAACACTATACTCATATACAATAGGTATATTTGCTTCTCAGGGTTTAGATCTATTGTGAAAATCATGTTGTAAATTTAAAACCATATCTTGTAAAAATTTGTCAATAACTAAATGTATCAACCACATAGGTAAATTTTTATTAAATAAAGTTGTTCAATATCAACCTTGTAAAAAAAACACCATTATAAATAATACATGACTAGAATGTTTGTTATGAGTCGTTTATTTAAAAGCTTAAAACAACGTTTATGATTTAATACAATATTTTCTTATACGTTTATACAACACTTAGGATTAAACAATTTTATCACACCAATTTAAAGTGTTGGAAATCTATCACTGTATCCTAATACATCTTTTACAAGGATTAAACTATTTTATAAAAACAAAACAAGTTACCACAGTGAAAATGTACCATTTTATTCTTATTCATTTTTTACACATGTGAAGAGTAAACCATTTTAATAAACATAACAATTTAAAAAGGTGAAAATGTACAACTTTACTTTAATACATCTTTTACTTTGGTTAAGAATAAAACGTTTTATTAAATATAAGAAAGTAGACAATTTTTATTTTAAGCAAATATATATTTTAAAAGTAATATATGCAACCATACACTCTTATTATTAATCATTTTCATACTGGTTCCATTCGAAATAGTCGATGATCATCTAATGTAGAGTGTGAAAAAGTAATAAAAATGTTAGATTCTTTAAATACCCGTGATAATCTTCCTCAAACCACTAAATACGTCCAAAAAGGCAGATAATTTGAAATGATAGGATGTTTATTGAAAATTGACAGCTTACCATCCAAATGACATGACAAAGACTAAAATAAGAACATAAATTCTAAATGTGTAACACCTGATGTCACACCCCGACCACGTAAAACAACAAAACGTGGCGGAAACGTCGGGGACTGTTGTAACAGAATCATTGTTTCACAACCATGGATTAAAACAATTTCTTTTTATTTAATTAAATGTATTACATTACATTGGAATTAGAAACAAAACATGAACAAATAGACTTTTATTGTTATTAAGTCGCTAAGGCCTCGTCCGTTCCTATGTGAGTATGCATCAATATCATCATCAAATATCATCAACTATGGTACCTGAAACACATGTGAAAATACGTCAGCATAAAAATGCCGGCGAGTACATAGGTTTTATGTGGGTGTCAGCTTCATGGCTCGTTTTACATGTTGCAATACTTATTTAAAAACCTTATTTTGAAAAGTATAGTATTGCGACATAATTAACCAACTCAAATCAAGTTGGATATGATTTATAAAATCTCGTAGCCATGATTCTTAACTCCAAAACATTTTGTTTTATTAAATCAAATCGTAAAACATCTCGTAGAAACCTGTTAATAAGACTCGCATGGTTTATATTATTCAGAAAACATAATTGTGTGACATTGTTTCAAAAGCATTTACCCAAGTGATCTAGATAACGCAACGATATATAATGTGTTAAAAGCACTTATATATAGGAAGTACCAGCGGCGTATCCACCATGCTTTTAACAAATTACACCCGCCCCGTTACCTAATCAGTTCCCTAACCCAATGGATCAAACAGTTACAAATGGTTCACATAAATCAAAGGGTTACAAACGGTTCACATAAAACCAACGATTTCAAATGGTTCACATACAACAAATGGTTACAAATGGTTCACATACATCCAATGATTTCAAATGGTACACATACATCCAATGATTTCAATTGGTTCAAAACATAAAACAATTGTGCTAGCGTGTTAAGTAAACATACATAGCAAGACATAATGAAATCACGTACTAATATTGTACTAATGAACATAGCAAGTATATGATATGAAAACATGGAAAGCATGAAAATAACAAGTAGGCACATGTGTTTCACCCCAAAACGTTTGGAAAATAGTAAAAGAGGGGTCTATGTACTAACTTGAGGATGCTTAGAAGTCTTGAATAACAACCAAGCAAAGCTAGAGGGATCACGGAATCAAACGGCACCTAATATAGGTAACTATGTAAATAAACGGACCTAAATCGGAGGATCGGATAAAATGAGGTTTGGTAAACCAAATGAGTGTAGGGACTCATGTAATATGGTTTAACAAAGCCTACATTCTAAAACGAAACCTAACCTAAGTGCTTACGACCCATTACGACTAGTTAAGATAGCTTACGCCACTTTAACGCGTCGTTCGTGTAAAATGCGTTCGGACAGCCTAACTAGTCCTATGATAAGTAAATATGCCTTAACATGTCTAATATTGTTGCCAAATCAGTTTAGATATCAAAAATTATTTTACATATGCTTAAAATGAATATTGGCGTAAAAAGGGCATTTTCGTCATTTACCTAAGGCATATAAACTACCTATCATACAATTACTTAAACGACGTGACCATAAGGTATAACCTCGGAAGGTTATTCCCTATGCAACTATGGTCATCTAATGTGTTTGGTCGGATCCTAAAGATCGACCAAACGGGTCGGGTTCGAAAGTATAAGCGGTTGTTTAGACCTCTTACCTTACGACCCTACATAAGCACTAAATCTAGAGTGACGAGCTAAACATGTTAAAACATGCTTCACGAGGTTTGAAAATAGGTTTGGTATCAAAACAAACGGTTTTGATACCTAAAAGTGGTTTGGTTACAAAATACGCAAGAATATGCATTTTGGCCGAAACTACGACTCGCCACTATGCCTAGATAACGTGGTAATCAGTAGGTATAGTCACAAGAAACTAAAACCATCGTGATTACGCTTACATTATGAAGTTCAAACGAACTTCATGTTGACCATAAACTAGTCAAAGAAGAAAGTCAAACACAGTTTGACTTTCTCGCGAAAAAGAACGAAAGAAGACTTACAAAAGGTCCAAGAACGGAAGTTTGACCCGATTATTCTCAGGTATGAAGTGAAAGCACCTCAACTTAGAGATGGATGGTGTATTTATAGTTTTTGCACAACCGTTAAGATCGTTCATTGTAAAACGAGCTTCGATCTCATCCGTATACATGTGCCCATGGTTTTGTGAAACCATGGGAGCCCCTAGTTTCATTAAAACCATATGCAAATGAGGGAAAAATATGGAACAAGCTGGAATTTAGATTTTTCATTTTGGTCCCTTCCTAAGATAACTATGGCAGATTGTCAATTTTGGTCCCTAAATGTGCAAAACATGGTTTTTGATGCATTTTTGACACGTTTAAGCCCCGTTATTCCCATTTCAAGACTCTAAAATGAAGTTAAGTATAGAGAACATGATACATGCTAAAAAATATCTCGGATGTCGGTTCGTTTGGTCGTACGGTTGCGTTGTTCGGTTAATTACGACGAAACACGAACGAATGCGAAAAACGATCCAAATTACACGACGAATGGAATTTAATCATGCCAATCACTAAAATAAAATATTTTAATGATTACATAAAGTTTTGGATGTCCGGATGTATTCAGAACGTAAGATATGCGCGAAAATGCAAACTTATGCACTTTTTGACGGTTTTAGTCCCTGAATGACCCAAAAGTTTATTATAGCACACCGAACCCCTCAAAGCCTATTTCTAAGCTATGTAAAGGATATTTAGGGTATGTTTAACTTATGATCATGTTCCGGAATGTTTGTTACAGTACAAATCGGCATACTTTCGCAGTTTGTAGAAATTAGTCCCTGTAAGCGAATAAACTTGATTTCGCCACACCAAACCCTCCAAAACTTATTTCTAAGTTATGTAAAGGTTATTTAAGGTATGTTAAGCCTATTTCACTATTCCGGAGTGTTCGTTGCGTATAACCTTCCAGAAAGTGATTTTAAGCTTGAAATCGAACAAGAATTGATATGTGCAAAAGATACACATATTTATACAAATCCTAAGTATGAAATACAATATTTCATTGGTTTGGTATTTGTTTGATGGTCACAGAGGCACAAGTGTCACAGTCTCCCCTACTTTAGGAAATTTCATCTCGAAATTTATTCGTAGGAGTCTGTCTGTGAAGTTGTGTTAAATAATTGCCTTGCATGGAATCTAGGGTGTTTATCTATTTGCGTAGAATAACCCATCAAAGATTATGCAAGGCTTAATCCTGTCATTTCTCTCAACGGACAATCTTTAAAAATGAAAATGAAGGAAAAATCAAGGATATTCATTTCCCTCGATGGATATTCTTCAGAAACGAAAATGAACGGAATGAGTCATTTTCCTCAATGGGTATACTTCAGAAATGAAAATGAACAAATAATCAAGAATATTCATTTCCCTCGATGGATATTCTTCAGAAACGAAAATGAACGGAATGAGTCATTTTCCTCAATGGGTATTCTTCAGAAACGAAAATGAACGAATAATCAAGAATATTCATTTCCCTCGATGGATATTCTTCAGAAACGAAAATGAACGGAATGTGTCATTTTCCTCAATGGGTATTCTTTAGAAACGAAAATGAACGAATAATCAAGAATATTCATTTCTCTCGATGGATATTCTCCAGAAACGAAAATGAACGGAATGAGTCATTTTCCTCAATGGGTATTCTTCAGAAACGGAAATGAAGGAAAAATCAAGAATATTCGTTTCCGTCGATGGATATTCTTCAGAAACGAAAATGAACGGAATGAGTCATTTTCCTCAATGGGTATTCTTCAGAAACGTAAATGAAGGAAAAATCAAGAATATTCATTTCCCTCGATGGATATTCTTCAGAAACGAAAATGAACGGAATGAGTCATTTTCTTCAATGGGTATTCTTCAGAAACGGAAATGAACTGAGTCAACTCTAGACACATGACAAAACTTGTTGTGGTTTCTGTGCGCTGAATTCCATAATTATGTATGCATCCATAATTACGTAATTCCTTGCATTGTCCGCACAGTTTGTTTTGTTTTGTAATGTGAAGGGGAAGAAAATCAAACCTGTGATGAGTGTGACTAGACTATCGGAGGGTCCTTTTAATTAGATCGACAAATGATCTCTTTAATTAGACCACCAAGGAGTCTTTTCAGTTATATCATCACATGATATTCCTAACCAGATTTTTGGATCAATCTGTTTAACTAGACCACTCAAGGGGTATAATTATGGAATAGTACACTATAATCCAAGGGTCTTTACTATTACGTAAAAGCCCATTAAGGATTTAAGGTAGTTCCTTTGGATATTCTACTATGAATCCCTTATACGAAGATATGGAAGATTCTACGAGGATTTGGATAGCAAAAACTTGGATCACACAAAAACATAAGAGGGATCACATAATCACATAATTGTTTAATTCGACCTTTAATTTGTTATCTTTGGACACGGATATTTAAAGTACACCAGGAATCCAATCCGTGGATTTCATTTGGCACTTTAATCATTTTCAAGAATCTATCTATGAAGATAGGATGATCTTTCGAAAATTCGATTTTGTTTTCAAGGAAACGTAATATTTGAATTAAGGCACACAACAATTTTAGGATTTACGAAAATACCCTTAGGTACCCTATTAAGGATTTATAGTGGTACTTTGGGTATTCGTCAAGAGTTGTAACTTGCGCCTTGTACTTCGTTTCTTTGGAAGAAACGGGTACTTAGGATTTTCGTGGAAAACGCAAGAGATCATAAAATGGAAGAATTTTGGGGGTAGTCTGTTCTTCAAGGAATACGATTCCCTGATTGTCGGTATTATAGGGGATATGTTGTTTATACATGCAACCACATAAATATATTGCAATGTAAATAAAAGATTTTTTTTATAAACAACGATAACAACTGTTTCATGAACCTTGACAACAAAAGAAAATAATACATAAGACGTGATTATTTCTAAACGGTGTTGTCTTCTAGTCGGTCAGATGCTCATCCCTGTGCTGGATTTGCATCAGCAAGCTTTGGGTAATTTCTTCGGAAATGACCCATCTGGCCACAGTTGTAGCAAGAACCTGGAGGAAAACGAGCTTGAGCAGGATTGTTGTCAACTTGATTTGGTGCAACTTCAGCTCGGCAAACTCTTGCTGTGTGACCTATAAGTCCAAAATTTGGCATTTGCGGCACTTCACACTAGCATGACGATGAAGGTTACATTGGTTGCACAAGGGTGCAGTTCCGTTGTATGGCTTCCTAGCAGGGGGTTGAGCTGGTTGGTTGGGGGCAACTTGATCATTGTGAGCAACCACGGCGAAGTTCTGGGAAGCTTTTCGCTTCCTTGACATCTTGGAGGATTCAGTCTGCTCATCTTTGGGTTTCGATTCCTCGACTTGTTTCTTATCACCATTTTGGAAAAGTTTACCTTTCCTGATTTGAGATTCAGTCAAGGTAGCAGATAGCTCAATGGCCTGCCTAACTGTAGTGGGGTTACTACCAGTCACAATGTCTTGTACTGGGTCAGGGAGGCCGTCAATGTACTTTTCGATTGCCTTATCCAAAGGCGTAACCATATTTGGGCATAACAGACTTAATTCCTCATAACGATCTGTGTAGACTTGATGCTCACCGCTATCTTGCTTAAGATCGTCGAATTCCCTTTCCAAGGCCCTGATCTCGTGACGAGGACAGAATTCCTTCATCGTCGGAGCTCGAACCTCTTCCCACGTTTGAGCCAGTGCCACATCGGCACCCCTATCTCTCATCACACCATTCCACCATGTCAAGGCTCGTTTCTCAAAGACACTAGATGCGAATTCTACCTTTCACTCATTTGGGCATTGAACATGCCTGAAGGTGCTTTCTAGACTCTCGAACCATTGCAGAAGTGCAGTCGCTCCTTGAGACCCAGAAAACTTTGATGGCTTAGCCGAGTTGAACGTCTTGAAGTTGCAGGGGGCATTATTGTTGTTGAGAGCTTGGTTACATTGAGCAACGATGTTCGGGATTGCAGCAGTCATTTGCTGCGTATGGACAGCTGCTAGTTCTTCAATAGGTACCTGATTTTCGCGTCGTGGAGGCATTCTAAAAAGGGGAAAAAAGAGAGAAAACAAATGAAATGGCATTGGGTAAGAATAGGATGTTACAATTACCAACCAAAATCATGGGTGATGGTCATTTGTTTGAACCACGAAGTAAACAAACGACACACAAAGGCTGAATCAAAGCAAATAGGTCCTCATAATGTATCGCGAAGACATGCTCGCCTATAAGTGGACACTCACTCCAAGAGTTCCCAGGTAAGAGTGACTGGTCCGATATTGCGGATTTGTACGAACACTCTAGCCTTAGACAGAAAGCTCAGGGTACAGGCACCCACCCTTCCAGTTTGCACGTGTTCACATTATGTAGCCCTAAACTTTGACGAGAACTTGAAAACTTTGAACGCTCGAAACCTTATAATAAATCATACTGAAACAGAAGATTAGTTTTCAAAGCAGATTCGAATTTTGTGTTCTTATCGTTGTTGCTGCCTAAAGATAGGCAACGGTATTATTTTATGACTAAACGCAAGTAAACTCGCGTTAGCGTCCTAGGAAGGTTATAGTCTAGGTCAAAGCATTACTAATAACCTAATTCCCTATAACCAATGGATCTGATACCAACTTTTCTGTCACACCCCGACCACGTAAAACAACAAAACGTGGCGGAAACATCGGGGAGTGTTGTAACAGACTCATTGTTTCAAAACCATGGATTAAAACAATTTTGTTTTATTTAATTAAATGTATTACATTACATTGGAATTAGAAACAAAACATCAACAAATAGACTTTTATTGTTATTAAGTCGCTAAGGCCTCGTCCGTTCCTATGTGAGCATGCATCAATATCATCATCAAATATCATCAACTATGGTACCTGAAACACATGTGAAAATACGTCAGCATAAAAATGCCGGCGAGTACATAGGTTTTATGTGATTGTCAGATTCATGGCTCGTTTTACATGTTGAAATACTTATTTAAAAACCTTATTTTGAAAAGTATAGTATTGCGACATAATTAACCAACTCAAATCAAGTTGGATATGATTTATAAAATCTCGTAGCCATGATTCTTAACTCCAAAACATTTTATTTTACTAAATCAAATCGTAAAACATCTCGTAGAAACTCGTTAATAAGACTCGCATGGTTTATATTGTTCCGAAAACATAATTGTGTGACATTGTTTCAAAATCGTTTACCCAAGTGATCTAGATAACGCAACGATATATAATGTGTTAAAAGCACTTATATATAGGAAGTATCAGCGGCGTATCCACCATGCTTTTAACACATTACACCCGCCCCGTTACCTAATCACTTCCCTAACCCAATGGCTTAAACAGTTACAAATGGTTCACATAAATCAAATGGTTACAAACGGTTCACATAAATCCAATGATTTCAAATGGTTCACATACATCAAATGGTTCACATACATCCAATGATTTCAAATGGTTCAAAAGGTAAAACAATTGTACTAGCGTGTTAAGTGAACATACATAGCAAGACATAATGAAATCATGTACTAATAGTGTACTAATGAACATAGCAAGTATATGAAATAAAAACATGGAAGGCATGAAAATAACAAGTAGGCACATTTGTTTCACCCCAAAACGTTTGGAAAACAGTAAAAGAGGGGTCTATGTACTCACTTGAGGATGCTTAGAAGTCTTCAATAACAACCAAGCAAAGCTAGATGGATCACGGAATCAAACGACACCTAATATAGGTAACTATGTAAATAAACGGACCTAAATCGGAGGATCGGATAAAATGAGGTTTAGTAAACCAAATGAGTGTAGGGACTCATGTAATATGGTTTAACAAAGCCTACATTCTAAAACGAAACCTAACCTAAGTGCTTACGACCCATTACGACTCGTTAAGGTAGCTTACGCCACTTTAACGCGTCGTTCGCGTAAAACGCGTTCGGACCGCCTAACTAGTCCTATGATAAGTAAAATATTCCTTAACATGTCTAATATTGTTGCCAAATCAGTTTAGATATCAAAAATTATGTTACATATGCTTAAAATGAATTTTGGCGTAAAAAGGGCATTTTGGTCATTTAACTAAGGCATATAAACTACCTATCATACAACTACTTAAACGACGTGACCATAAGGTATAACCTCGGAAGGTTATTTCCTATGCAACTATGGTCACCTAATGTGTTTGGTCGGATCCTAAAGATTGACCAAACGGGTCGGGTTTGAAATTATAAGCGGTTGTTTAGACCGCTTACCTTACGACCCTACATAAGCACTAAACCTAAAGTGACGAGCTAAACATGTTAAAACATGCTTAACGAGGTTTGAAAATAGGTTTGGTATCAAAACAAACGGTTTTGATACCTAAAAGTAGTTTGGTTACAAAATACGCAAGAATATGCATTTTGGCAGAAACTACGACTCGCCACTATGCCTAGATAACGTGGTAATCAGTAGGTATAGTCACAAGAGACTAAAACCATCATGATTACGCTCACGTTATGAAGTTCAAACGAACTTCATGTTGACCATAAACTGGTTAAAGCAGAAACACGCGAAAAAGAACGAAAGAGGACATACAAAAGGTCCAAGAACGGAAGTTTGACCCGATTATTCTCAGGTATGAAGTGAAGGCACCTCAACTTAGAGATATATCAGATCAAATGTGAGTTGCAACAATGAGATGGATGGGGTATTTATAGTTTTTGCACAACCGTTAAGATCTAACATCGTAAAACGAGCTTCGATCTCATCCGTACAAATGTGCCCATGGTTTTGTGAAACTATGGGAGCCCCTAGTTTCATTAAAACCATGTGCAAAAGAGGGGAACAGCTGAAACAAGCTGGAATTTAGATTTTTCATTTTGGTCCTTTCCTAAGATAACTATGGCAGATTGTCAATTTTGGTCCCTAAATGTGCAAAACATGGTTTTTAATGCATTTTTTGACACTTTTAAGCCCCGTTAATCCCATTTCAAGGCTCTAAAATGAAGTTAAAGTATAGGGAACATGAAACATTCTCAAAAATATCTCGGATGTCGGTTCGTTTGGTCGTACGGTTGCGTTGTTAGGTTAATTACAACGAAACACGAACGAATGCGAAAAACGATCCAAATTACGCGACGAATGGAATTTTATCATGCCAATCATTAAAATAAAATATTTTAATGATTACATAAAGTTTTTGATGTCCGGATGTATTCAGAACGTAAGATATGCGCGAAAATGCAAACTTATGCACTTTTTGACGGTTTTAGTCCCTGAATGACCAAAAAGTTTATTTTAGCACACACCGAACCCCTCAAAGCCTATTTATAAGCTATGTAAAGGATATTTAGGGTATGTTTAACTTATGGTCATGTTTTAGAATGTTCATTACAGTAGAAATCGGCATACTTTCACAGTTTGTCGAAATTAGTCCCTGTATGCGAATAAACTTGATTTCGCCACACCAAACCCTCCAAAACTTATTTCTAAGTTATGTAAAGGTTATTTAAGGTATGTTAAGCCTATTTCACTATTCTGGAGTGTTCGTTGCATTAAACTGGTTATATTTACGCATCAGTGCGCGTATAACCTTCGAGAAAGCGATTTAAAGCTTGAAATCGAACAAGAATTGATATGTGCAAAAGATACACATATTTATACAAATCCCAAGTATGAAATACAATATTTCATTGGTTTGGTATTTGTTTGATGGTCGCAGAGGCACAGGTGTCACACCTGACATCTTCAAGGTAACACCGTTAACACAAACTCCGTTATCTCAAACACTCATTCATGCATTACACTTCAATTAGGGTTAATTAAGTGGTCAGGTACTTCAGAAAACTCACGTAACGGTAATTCAGGGAATTACGGAATCACACATGCGTTTGTACCCGAACGTCGATGAAAAATCAGAACAGTATTCCTGAACAAGTAAATAAATACAAATTATGTGAATTTATATGTTATGTGACTTGTATGGTTATTTTGTGAATTTTGATAGAACTGTGTATAATTACGCTTGACAACCCAAACTTTTCAACACTAGTAACTCGGACAAATACATATCACAAACTATTTTATTATTAACGTCAAGCAGAGACGCAACACCACTAATCAATATATAATATATACATTTTATTTAATGTATATAAATTACATCACAGTTTGACACGTTTAATTAGCACTACTCAAAAATAAACTATATAAACATTGTTTTATGTATCAAGAAATTTTAGTAAACTACCGTGACGGGTTGTGATTAAATGAATTCGTATTCACGGAATGAACCCACCTAACTAACCCTAATAGTATATAAGCATCTTATTATTCCCAGCCTCTTCATTCTTCACCAAATCCTAGCCCCAACATCCTTGACCTTCGCCTACACACTCTCTATCCTCTCTCCTTTCTCTATGAAGCCGGTCGGCCACCACTACCATCTGCAGTGGCACAATGGCGCAAAACATCAGTAGCGATGGTTGCACGCTGGGTTGCAGGGGGTTGTTTAGTATTTGGTTTGGTGCTGGTCAGGGATTTAGCAGTGATTAGCAGCGGAAAAGGTGTTTACGAGCTGGTGAAACGCGACGGTTAATAACGTTGGGGATGATGGTGGAGGAACCCGAAGACAACAAGGGGTAGAGGTGACGCGGCTAGGGTTCCTCCAGAACACATGGCGACTCAGCCTTCTCATGATGGTGGCGATGTTTTTAAGCAACGACAATGCAGATCTAAAGGCGGCCAAGGCATGAAACGAACTGTGTTGACACGGGTGCGGTATTATGATAACCATGGTGGTTGACAACGGGTTTTGGTAGTCCTTTTTTAGTGGTAGCAGCTCGGATTGAAGATGGGTTCTCCGAGGATCTAGGGTTCTAGTGTCGGTAACGGCTGCCGACATCGGATTGACGCTCCGGTCATCGGGCATCGCCGGATGACGGTGTTTGGGGCCGAGTTAGGTTTATGATGCTAGATCAGGTTTATTAGGGTTGGTTTTGTGGAGATCGGGTATGGGTCTGCATGTCAAGCTTAGTCAAACGATCAAAGTTGGTCAATGCAGATCAACAGCGGTTAAAGGGTCAGACTTGGTCAGTGCATAGTTCAAGGCGTTTGTTTGTCGGTTTTGATTGTATCTCGATTACTAACAGGGTGTTGGTAGGGATGTCTTTGTGATTATTTGCATGATATGCTAGTTTGTGTCTCTGACACATAGTACTTTTGGATATAACACACACCCTAAGGTGAGTTTCACTACTACTTTTACTTATATGTTTTTTAGGAGAAAACACAAACACTACTTAGATAATGTATTTCTTTTATATAACTTGTGTACTAAACACACTCGTTATCATGAAACATTGACCTAACTCAAGTACTACGTTCATGATAGATGTCTTGAAAGGAACCAAAACACAACACTCAACTTCGGTTCATTTGTTTAGTAACTTGTAATAGGTTAGCTACCTAAGATATAACCAGAAGTTACATTATCTGCTACGTTTTTATTACTGCCAAAACTTATGAACTCACCAACTTTGTGTTGACACTTTAAGCATGATTTTTCTTAAGTAGCTAAGGTACACATCCAGACTATGATGCATCATGGAGACGTATTGGTTTCATTTAACATTTAGACTCAACTTTAACTAAATTAGTTTTTTTGGTTTTATAATTATTTATGTTTTCGCAACTCAAATATGTAAACAATATTTTCTCAAGAATGAACAAATAAAGATTTTTTGAACTTATATAGTGGTCATTCTATATTACTAATGATTGTGATCCTGGTTTGTCATCCACCTCGCGGTAGAACTCTACAAGTGGAATTTGATGGTGTGACAAAACGGGCCAAAAAAGGCCACGGGCCAATCACAAACCCAATAACAAAATCAATAAAACATGAAGGAAAACATAAAGTACTTGTAACTCCCCTTAGAGTGCGTTTTTGGACAAGGCCACGTGCTCCTCACTTCAAGCTTCGACTTAATTGGTAAAACATTTAAAACGGAGATATGTTGCCATAGCTATGTTCATTTTCGTGAAACACTCTTGGTAGCTCGATCGTGCGCCTCCAAAATCACCATCGCCTAATCTTCCATACTTGGGCCTGCATCATCATCTTATACAAATTTTTAAAATCAGCAGAACAAAAGAAATTCACATAATGACGAAAAATACACAATACACAATATCCCTTATAGGATTCTAAAAAAATACAAATTTCATCATAAAAAACCACAATATTTGCCCAAAACAAAGTCCTAGGAATTATGATCAGTAGTCTAGCTTCATCTTAATTTTTTTGTGTATTTCTTCATGGGCATGGTAGTAACCCATCATTTCATCTTCAATAGTCCTCATGTGTTGTATTTATTTGTTGTCCGAATTCACATTTGTTGTTATAACTTGGAGAGTAAAAGGCCATTTCGTCCCTCAGGTTTGGATACTTTTGCGATTTTCGTCTAAAGGATTATTTTTTTCACATCCAGGTCCTTCACGTTTAAAAATCTTGCCACTTTTGTTAACTTCGTTAACCCCATCCATTTTTCTCCGTTAAAAGATGGAAAAATCCGTCCTTTTACACATTGGGTTTTTAACCCTCCACCCAACACTTTCTACTCTCTCTAGGCAACCAGACAACCACCAGAGAAGACAATGCACGTCTACGAACACGACACCATAACGTGTAGAAATTTTCTCTAGATGACACACAAACCATAAAACCCCCTTTAACCTCCAATGACATAGATCCGGTGGGAAAAACAGATGTCAGTGATGCTGTAAGACCGCTGATGAGAGATGAACTCGGAGGAACTGGAGGAGAAAGGAGCGCATCGGTTCCGAAGATAAAACATGCACCAGTGAAAGGGACAGTGCCAGAGACGGAGATTTACCAAAAACTGAGACAAGTAAGCAAAGGTGAGAAGAACGCAAAAAGCTAGTACCTTTGTGAAGCTTATCAGGACCTTGGAAACAAGCAAAGGTGAGAAAAAACGCAAAAAACTGGTTTTCGGCGTCGAACCCGCGTAGACAGAAAGATAAGTGATATGCACAAAATACAACATATAAATCATATCAAATGAGGTATAAAAACAACCATTTTTTTAGTACTAATGTTGGAAAAAATGTGTTTCTTTGTTTACTTTTGATTTTCAGGATTAAAAAAAACTTAAATGGACAAAAGGAACAAATTAACAGCAAAAACCAACATAAATACGAAGAAAAGAAGTTGAGACACTATACCAACCCTCCAAGCTTCAACCCAAATACAAAATAACAAGACCAGAACCCAAGCACGAGGTCGTGCCAGCCGGGCATGGGTCGTGCCCCATTCAAGATTCCCAGAAGATAAAGACAAACATAATACGACACGGGAAACGGGGTCGTGTCCCCTAAGCACGAGCTGTGGTCAACTCTCTGATTCGCAAATTTGGGTTTGTACAACAAGTAAAGAAGACACGGGGCCGTGCTGTTGACACATGAGACCGTGTGTGCAGAAGAGATGACACCAACATTAAATGAGGAAAGCGAAGGGAAGGACATGGGGCTGTGTCAACAAGGTACAGGGCCGTGTGAAGCTACTATTTTCAAGTATAAAATGAGGTGCTTGGCTCATTTGCGAACCATCGCTTGGCAAACCACTTCTCTCACACCTACCACCACTCCACCACCCGAATACCACCATCATCCACCACTTTCATCCATCATCCATCCTTAGAGTGTGTGTGTAGAATCAGGATCTAATATTGATTGTAAGAGTTTTTTTGTCAAACAAAGGTCATGCTTGGCTAATCTCTTAGATCACTTGGTGAAGACAAAATCATTTATGTATTACTTTTGATTTCCTAGCTTTGGTAACTTTTTATTTGGGTTTGTATTAATGAATTTAATAAATAGTTTTTTATATTTAAGGTGAACTTTATTTAATCATTTCTTCATGTTTTGTTGATTCAATCATTCGTGTCTTTACGATTTACATAAAGCGCGTTAACTGCCTGGAAGGGGGTTAGAAGGGTGGTTGGGTAAAGTTCTTACCTCGTTCAGTGTATAGATCCTGTGAGGACCTGATTCAAGCTTATTAGGACTTCCCTTGAGGCAGATAGCATCAAATCAGGGGAAGTAAGAATGGCTTGTAATCCCATATAAATTAACTACTATTAAAACTTTAAACCGGTCTTGTGGGACTGTATCCCTACTGACTCAGACCAATATGGCCAAGGGTAGCGTTGCCCCCAAAAGAGGAACGTGCCACTTTTTTATTAATAACTTACTTAATTATCTTTTAATTATCCAGCCTTGCGGGACTGTATCCTTGCTGACTCAGGCCAATGTTGCTGAGGGTAGCGTTGCCTCCAAAAGAGGGACATGCCACAATAACTAAGATAATCTCTTAAAAAACCCAAAGCGAGGAAATCATCAAAGGATACATAAGTGATGAGTCGGATCCAAGTGATTCTATCTTGTCTATCTGTTTTATTTATTTTATCTCTTCATTTTTATTTTATAACAAAAACTTTCTCTATATTTGGTTAGATTAGACGCCGACGATATTCCGGTATTAAAAGCTCTTGTGTCCTTGGACGACCTCGGTATCTTACAATCACTATACTACGCCAACGATGGGTGCACATGCCCTAGCATGTTGTAGAGAGTGATAGTTTTATATCGTGTTTTATAAATTTAAAGATTGATAAAAAGAGTAAAAAGGTACTAAAAATACAATAAAAATCCGTACACGCTCCGAGACGTCAATAAGGCGTCAGGAGAAAAGGGCAGGGCGTCACCGACGCATAACTCGAGCATCGGTGACGCGCCTCCCGTAAGGCTGACACTTATTTTTGGTTTTCCTGGGAGTGTCAATATGTGAAATAACATTATTCAAGCCCCCAAATCCTTCTAACACTTAACCTCATGATCAAAACCAATTGCTATGTCTCGCCATGTTAGTTTCTATGTTTTGACCCATTTGATCTCACTAAGAGTTTTCCTTTACAATTGAACTATAAATAACCTATTACAACATCACTTAACTTATTACTTACATTTCATAACCAATCATACATGACTCCCAATATTCATACAAACAAGTTTCATTTATATACTAAGAAGTGAGTTTCAGAATTCACTTACCTTAAGCGTCTGTGTTCGTGATCGCTTCCTCGCCTCCTCTTGACCCGGTAGCCTTCCGTGCTTGCGTCAACTTGACTTGATGCTTATCCTTACATGTCACTGCATTTACATTCTCAACATACCACACGTTTATTAGAGCTAGATGGTGAGAAATCTTAATTCATGTAAGGTTTATCATTCAATTCAACCTTGATTTGGGTTGATTTTTCATTCTTGTTTTGAGAGGATTTCTCCTTTTTCTCCATATCTATACACGACACACACACATACTTCACAGAAAAAAGTTCTAAACTTTCTATTTAATCCAAACTTCATCTTAAATCTCTAGGTTTAGCCCCTCATGTTTGTTACTTGGTCATAATTGTCCCAATTTTCATCACTTACTTGTTTAACTATGTAAATAACTAAGTTAAAGAGCTTGGTTAATTTATTTCATTTTATATCATCTGGAAACATATAGCGAATATAAACATTCGAGTTTTGGGGTGTTACACATCAACCTCATGTGCAGGAAGGATATAACCATCCATGATACAACAACACATTCTAGTATCATCAATTTTAACAACGAACTCAAATTTCTCTTTCAAATCAGCATATTGAGAACTTGCGTCAGTTGTGGCGGATCATTAGCAATCGCATCTTTATGTTCCATTTTACTCATTCTAAACTCATAGTTAAAAAGTATCAAATGGGTTTTGGTAAACCTGATTCAAAATCCAAATCAAACCTTTCCACAGGCCCTTTCAGAATTTTATAACAAAAACCCGGTTCGCTAAAACGATCAAAAAATGTCAGAAAAATGTACTCACCAAATTTTACGGATACACTCGTCTCGTTCCTACAAACAAAGTTCTAAACTCTTTGTAAATTCGGAACCTTTGATAAAAATGAAAATCTTGGAACAATGTTATACTCCGAATAAACCCTGAACAACTTAAAAATTCGGAGTGAATGATAAACCCTGAACATTTTCCGAGTTTTAAACCCTGAACATTTTATGAGTTTAAACTCTTAACACTTTCATAAACCCTGAATACTTCACAAACCCTGAAATGTTTACAACCCCTGAACACTTCACAAACCCTGAACACTTCAGAAACCCTAAACACTTCACAAACCCTGAAGGATAAATTCGGTGGGTCTTAAGGTTTAAGATCGAAACATAGTGTTAAAGTTCAGACTACCTGCTTAAATTCAGAATAACATGATTAAGTTCAAAATGCTATTTAAATTACACTCAACAAGTTCGGAATCCTTAAATTTGGAACTGAAGTTCGAAACACTTAAAGCCAGAATACTTGAAATTCAGACAAGATAATAGTTCGGAACAAGTGTTAAGTTCGGAACAAACTAACCTGGATTCAAGTTAACAGTTCGAAAACACTTAGTATCTCGGTTTCAGTGTGACAATCCAACTCGCTGATGTACTATTATCTCTTCTTTTTCACATCATGATTTCTAAAATTTTTAATTTTTAAATTTTTTTAAATTTTTCCATTTTCACTGTTTTTGGATTTTTTTTTAACTTACTCCTCCTTAACACACGCACTAGCTAAATTCTTTTTAGCTTAGAAGAATTTCTCCCCCTAAATTTTTGTTTTTAAGGAGTAAGTTTAAAAGAAAATAATAAAATTAAAATTATAAATAGACATACCCCACTAAAATCTGACAAAAGTTTTTCAATTATGAAGTTTAGAATAATGAAAACAATCACTGAAGTAAATAATTCGTTATCAGTTTTAACCTACTATTCACCTTAGATGCTTTACAGGATAACCACTGTTGAACACATCAACAATCCTTCTTGGTCTTCCTACACACACTCAACAACCTAGTTAGAATTGAGAACCCAAACCTTACCGGTTTTGGGTTGACCATAAACATCAACATAAGATAATTCTATCCAATATCCATTACACCCTACTGGTTTCTTGGATGTATTGTTCATTGATTGTTGAGCCTGATATTTCCACTAGGTCTTTGATTGTTAGAGTTCCAATAAACTCTCTGATTTTCGACTTTTTGAAAATTACTCCTATGAGACCTTTTTCTCCTATTATTATAACCCGAAATTTGAAAAAAATATGGTTGTTTTATACATTTGAGTTATTAAAAACCCTATATTCATTTCTTCTTTGAAAAATTCGATTACCAGAAGTATGGTATCGGTTTCGATATCCAAATTTTTATTTTGCAACCGATTATATTTACTATTAAAATGAAAAGATTTTGGAGAATTGCTTCACGGTCTATCCAATATTCCGGATGTGAAGCTTTAGGTTGAAATATAGGTTGATTTGTCTGACAACTTGGTTTGACATTATTTTTTAAACCAATCTGACTCCCATCGTTAAGCTCACCCTGAGCATCATCCTTAACCTCATCAACTTTTTGCTTACTTTTTTATAAAGGACTACAACTCGCTACGTGTCCTTTATTATGACATTTAAAACAAGATCTTTTCTTATAAACTTTCTTTTTATCTCATCCCTTTTCAAATGTTTTGACCTTTTTATATTTAGTATCCTCATCCAATTTATGAGATGTACTTTTAAAACCAACAGATTCCTTAAAAGAAACTAAACTATCAGGCATGTCAACTGCTATCAGATCAACTACAGCTGGTGTAGTGGGCACATAATCTGTTAATTCATTTTCATGGGGAAAAATGGCATAATCATGATGCAAAGGTGGTGGAACTTCATGGTATCCCACACCATTATTCTCTTGATTAGACTTTTGAGATCCTATCTTATGAGATAAAAAAAGGTGAACTCGTAAATTATTCTAATTTTTGATTAAGTTCAACAATTTTAACATTGGCATCAGCTAATTCCTTGCTTTTTTCTTGACAATTATTCTGTTCTATCTTTCAATGTCTCATAAGCTAAATCAATGAATTAAAGTTTTTCATTAAGTTTACAACTTAAAGTATTAACTTATACCTTACATGATTTTATTTTCTTCAAATAATGAGACTCGTTGTTCTTTAACCAAAAATTTGATTGTTTTAGACTCGATAATTCATTTAATAGTCATTGGTTATGTTCTGATAACCTTTCAACTTTACTTGACAGTTCAGTGCAATTATTACAAACATGACGTACCTATTCTAATTGTACACGTACCTCTGTTGTAAACTCATCTTCATCATCCATGCACGCTGTAACTCATGTATCCTTGACCTCCATTCTCTCCTCGTCGGTATCCGTCTTCTTTTCTTCCACAACATCTACTTCTACATCCTTCACAACAATAATCTCAACTACAGAAGCATGATCGAGTGTATTCTATCCTGAAAAAATATAATAATGTTTTTCCAATGCGTCCCACATATCTCTAGGAGAACCACAACTATTAAAAATGTGTTTTATTTCAAATGGCAAGGACATCTTTATCATTGCTAAGGCTTTCTTCTTAGTATCATACATCCGTTTATCAGATTCTTGCATCTTCTGATACCCAGTCACTTTATTTCTCCTGTCAACTCATGTGTAGGAGAGATATAACCATCCATGATACAGCTCCACATTCTAGTATGTTCACTTTAACAAAGAGCTCAAATTTATCTTTCCAATCAGCATATTTAGAAACTTGCGTCAGTTGTGGCGGGCTGTTAACAGTTGCATCTTTATGTTCCATTTTACCCATACTAAAATCGCAAGTAAAAGTGTCAAATGGATTTTGGTAAACCTGATTCAAAATCCATATCAAACCTTTCCACAGGCCCTTTTAGAATTTTATAACAAAAGCCCAGTTAGCTAAAATGATAAAAAATGTCCGCAAAATGTAATCACCAAATTTTACGGACAAACTCGCCTCATTATAATGAACAAAGTGTTGGTGCATATTTTTGTGTCTGTAACTTGTTCTTAATTAACGTTGTAATATTACGGTCTTTTGTTTATAGAGTCTGTATGTTTCCGTCAGTCGACCAAGTCGGATATCCTCCTATCTAAATTTGGTACGACAGTCGTCTCGTTGTTATGTAAGTTTAAACTAATGCATGTTGCATTTGGTCTGTATGTTATGTTTGTGTGTGTTTTTATAAGTTCTGCTGCAAACTCTTTGACAGTTTGCAGCAATTTTGCATTGCAGCCTCCCCACGAAGAACCCATTCTTCGTGGGATGTCATCTGTCTCGAATGACCTCTTTCGTCGTTGATGGTGTGTGATGAAGAACCCCTTCTTCGTCACATGGTATTTCGTGGCAACAGTGACGAAGAACCTTGTTCTTCTTGGGCTTAGGTTCTTCGTCAGCCCAATTATGTTCTTCATCATGATTTGGGCTGGGCTGCAGTATATAAACCACACTTGGTCTTCTGTGTGAAGTATGAGAGCATAACCTACTGAGAGTATTATCAAACATTGTGTGTATGTGTTTGTAATCTGTTCTCATCCGTTTAATCATCAGAGTGTAAATCTTTTGGTTACTTTGTGTCTAGTTGTGTTTTTATCAAGTGTTTTTGTGATTTTCAGAAACTGTGCTTATTTGACTTTCATAATTTTCTGGAAAAAGTCCTTAAAATCTGTCAAGATCTTGTTATTTGCTAAAAGTTTTATCAAAAACCTTGTTATATTGCATGTTTACATGATAAAATTGGGTTTTTATTGAAAGTTTAAGCAAATTTCGTGTTTCGGAAAATTTCTCCGGTAAACAGTTTGGCCGGAAACTTCATATCTTCAAAAGTTTCTTCAAATCTTCAAACGTGTTCTTGATTTTAAATTAAAATATATTGTTGAAAATTGGGACACCATGATGGGTTGGTAAGGCATGCATGCTGTTAGGTTGAACGAGGATGTCGGTGTCAGAAAAGGATAAGATTTGCTTTTTGAAAATATCTCAACAACTCTCTGTGTCTGTGTCTGATTGACTGTCTTCGATGAAAAACCTAGTTTTTGTAAAGGTATCGTTGACGAAGAACCTGTTCTTCGTAGTGTTTGTTTTTTATAAAAAAAACCATTCTTCGTCTTTTCTGGACTTTCACGAAGAACCTACTTTTTCATGGGTGTCACTTGTGAGATTTTTAACATAAGTATTTTAAAAGTTACTTAATAGTTTCATTTCAAGTTTGTGACTAGGTATTCTCATTCATACATCAATCATGAGTACTAGCCCTTGGGATTGGAGCAGTAGGTCAAGTACATCTCAAGATCCGACCTCCGCAGCGGCTTGGATGAAAAATATGATGCCACAACAATCAATTACTGCAAGTCAGTGGGCATGCGTAGCGAATTAAAATCAAAGCATTCAGAAATTGCTATTGAGTGAAAGTGAAACGGGCAGCAACAATCGCCCGCCAAAGCTAAATTATATGAACGACTATCCATCTTGGAAATGTCGATTTCACACTTATGTTCTAGGGCAGAACACCGAGCTATGGACGTGTTTCACTACTCCATATAACACAACTCTTAAGGAAGCATGACCAAATCCATCAACCTTGGCAAATATGATGGAAAATGACAAAAAGACATATGATCTAGAAAAGAAGGCTTTCTCTATCCTTACGCAAGCACTACACAAAGACATTTATCATTAATTCGCTTATTATACAAACACGAAAGAATTATGGGACGTCTTGACAACAAGAGGAGAAGGAAATGCGGCTACAAGGAAGACACACCATGATTTGTTGAAAAAGGAATTTGAAGCATTTCTATTCATGGAAAACGAAACATTAAATGATATGGCAACTTGTTTTTATCATTTACTTAGTGAAATGTATTCTTATAATGTTGTTGCAACTCAACAGGAAATGATTGCAAGGTTTGCTGATGCTCTACCCCCAAAGTGGAGTCCATTCATTGAATTGTTAAAACATATGGGTGTTTTAGATACGATCAGTACCTATGAATTCGTTCAGAAATTGGAAAACAAGAATGAAGAAGAAATCCGGAAGGCTAAACGCATTGCAGTTCCGCAAAATCCGGAAATGTACTTTGGAGGGTTTAATCCTGCATCCAGTTCCAGTCAGCAACCAAAACTACAAACGGCTTTTGTGTCCAATACAAGCCCCTTTCCCCAGTCAGCTCCTCAGGTTTTCGATCCAAGTGCCTATCTCCCACCACCACATCTTGTTGCACAAGCTCACGCCCTTTTAAAACCTCAATTCGATCCGAGTGCCTGGCTCCCTAAACCCCAACCTCAACCTCAAGCTTCCACAACACAACCTCAATTCGATCCGAGTGCCTGGTTCCCTAAACCACATCCACAACCTCAAGTTTCCACAACTCAACCTCAATTTGATCCTAGTGCCTATCTTCTGCCACCACCACAAGCCCAACCACATCAAGCATGTTACAGTAGCAACTTTCAACCCCAAAACCACAACACCGTCAGAGTTGATACTTCAAACCTTAAAGGAACATATGGAACTTATCAATACAATGGTCAGTGCCTACTGCGGACTGGTCGCAGGTCAAATTGGAAACATTAATTTGACCAATGAAGATTAACAACAGATAGACCGTGTTGAAATGGAGTTAATGGACATTAAGTGGGAGTTTGCGAGTGCTGTTAGAAGGGCTAAAGATTATATGAGTCGAATGGAGAAGTTCTTCTCTTAAGATGGATCTTTTTCTTATCAGACTACCTTTATGGAAAATATCTCAGCCTCGACAAGTCAGGTAAATTCCGACACTCCTACTCCTAGTGTATGTAGTATATGTGCAGATTTGAAACTTGAATAAAAAAAGATTCATAGTCACAATCAGAGTTTGGTTATTGAACTGTCAAAATGCAAAGAGGCAAACATGGCTTTAGCTCGAAATGAAAAGGATTTCAAATTAGTAATTGAAACTTTAAAGAAAAGTGTTTCCAAATTAACAAAAACTGTTTTCAACAAACAAACTGGTATTAATAACTACATTAATATCATTGAGGAAACAAAGAAAGATCTAACCATGACAAAATGCGAGCATGATGCAATCAAGTTCAAATTGGAGAGTTATTCTAACTCCCGATATGTGCTTGATCACATTATAGACGCTCAACAGCTGAAAGGGAATAAGAAAGGCGTTGGTATAAGTCGTGTCCGCCTCCTTTGAGACCCAACTATACCAGAATGCCCGATGAAGAGGAAATGCCTCGTTTTGAACCAAGTGTGCCTCTTGATTATGTGGAAGTTACTACATGATTAGGGTTTAAATCAGATAGTTCCTCAGGTACCTCATCTGAAGAAACAGAAACTTCAACATCTACGAAAAAAAGTGCTCCAATTATTGAGGACTATGATTCGTTTGATGATGAATCAGATCTGAGTGATCAGGATATATCACTTGATAAGATGAAAGGAGTAGAAATTCCTACTGAGAATCATATTCTGTGTGATCTTCCTAGTCCTGCTGTGCAACCTGTTGCCAAACAAGTGATAGATCCTATCAAGGAATCTGTGTGTGCCGTTAAAAGTAATAATGTGTTGTATACTTAATCGGTGATGCTAAAATCTATTCAAACAAAGATTTTCCAATTAAAAACGTCAATCCATCTTTAATTGATAAAGTGTTTGAAGATACTACCAGTAAGTTTTTGGAAAAGACGATCCCGAGAGTTGTTGTGACTCAGTGTGATCCTATTCCAAAATCTGAAGTTAGAAAACAATTTGGAAATCAAGGATTTCTAACAAAGCAACAACCTATTGCTTCTAAGGGTAAACAACAAGAACAACGAGCTCAAAAGCCTAACGTTTCTCAACCAAAGTTTGAAACAAAAGGAGCTCGTTACAAGAAGAAAAGCAATGATGTTAAATTTGTAGCATCAAGAGTACTGATAAAATGGAGACTTTTGAAAATAAATCAAATACCGATTTTGTCCAACAAGTCAAACTTTTAAAACGTAATAGTCAAAACAACTATACCCAACACACAAATGGGTGTGATGAAGGAACAAGTACCTCTGGATCTACAGGTTCGACATCTGTACATCAATCGGAATCTCCTAAGTTTGTTGAAATGAGAATTTGTTTTAAATGTAGGGAGTTTGGACATATTATTAAAAACTGTACAAATACTCCCAAAGAAAAGTTTGTCGAGAGAGCCCCTCCTGAAAAAGGTCACCAACAACGCCGTTTTGTTTCACCAAGATAAGCGAACTCTTAAAGAACAAGAAACAAAACAAAGACGTCAAAACGTCAAGGCAATAGAAAAGGCTTTAAATCTGGAAGTCAAATCTGTTAAAAGGGAACCAAGTTCATCAAAACTGTTAAAACCAGAAATTTCAAAATCTTTTCATTAAACTCAATCTGATAAACGAAGTCAGTCTTGGAAACCTAAAACGGGTGAAGGTTCAGGGGGAGGTTCGATATTTCAAAATCATCAAGAAATCGAAATCACATTTCGTGATGATCAGGGACGACCCAAGACCACTAAGGCTTGGGTCTCCAACTTCAACGGATTGTTGAATGAAATGTGCCGGGATGTTCCAGGAGGAACTGTTAATAGTCATTGGATTGTTGACAGTGGAGCATCTAGGCACATGATGGGCGACTTACGGCTTCTTTATGATGTGAAAAACATTAGAGGAGATTATGTCGCATTTGCTGGACAGAAAGGCGGATACATCACTGGAGAAGGAATGATCTTAAATGGTGTTGTGTGTTTCGATAAGATCAATTATGTACAACAAATTGATCATAGTCTTCTGAATGTTCGGAAATCTGTGATAAGAAATTCACCGTTCATTTTGATGATGCCGGTTGTTATGTGCTGAAGCCTGGGTTTAAAATTCCAAAAGAATGGATTCTCTTATCGGCTCCAAGGATTAATGATCTTTATATCCTTGATATGAGCCAAGTGTGACATCTGTGCCTCCACGACCATCGAACAAATACCAAATCAATGAAATGTTGTGTTTCATACTTGGTATTTGTATAAATATGTGTATCATTTGCACATATCAACTCTTGTTCGATTTCGGGCTCTAAATCGCTTTCTGGAAGGTTATACGCGCACTGATGCGTAAATATAACCAGTTTAATGCAACAAACACTCCAGGACAGTGACATAGGCTTAACATACCATAAATAACCTTTATATAACTTAGAAATAAGTTTTGGAGGGTTTGGTGTAGCGAAATCAAGTTTCTTCGCTTACAGGGACTAATTTCGACAAACTGCAAAAGTGTGCCGATTTGTACTGTAACGAACATTCCGTAACATGACCATAAGTTAAACATACCCTAAATATCCTTTACATAGCTTATAACTAGGCTTTGAGGGGATTCGGTGTGCTAAAATAAACTTTTTGGTCATTCAGGGACTAAAAGCGTCAAAAGTGCATAAGTTTGCATTTTCGCGCATATCTTACGTTCTGAATACATACGGACATCCAAAAATTTATGTAATCATTAAAATATTTTATTTTAGTGATTGGCATGATAAAATTTCATTCGTCGCGTAATTTGGACCGTTTTTGCGTTCGTTACGTCTTCCGTCGTAATTAACTGAACAACGCACCCGTACGACCAAACGAACTGACATCCGAGATATTTTTGAGCATGTTTTGAGTTCCCTATACTTTAACTTCATTTTAGAGCCTTGAAATGAGGTTAACGGGGCTTAAAAGAGTCAAAAATGAGCCGAAATGCAAGATTCTAAAGTTCAGGGGCCAAAATTGTCATTCTGCCATAGTTATCTTAGGAAGGGACCAAAATGAAAAATCTAAATTCCAGCTTGTTCCAGCTGTTCCCCTCATTTTCACATGGTTTTAATGAAACTATGGGCTCCCATGGTTTCACAAAACCATGGGCACATGTGTACGGATGAGATCGAAACTCGTTTTACGATGAACGATCCTAACGGCTCTAGTTTTCCTATAAATAGCTTTCCCCTTTCACTTGAAAAACCCACATTGATCTGATTTTGGCTCTCTAACTTGAAGTTTATGCTTCATACCTGAGAGTAAATCGGATCAAAGCTTGCGGGGACCTTTTGTAAGTATTCTTTCGTTCTTGTATCGCTTTTCGAGTCTGAAAGTCAAACTGCGTTTGACTTTCTGACATTGACCAGTTTATGGTCAATGCGAAGTTCATATGAACTTCATAAGGTGAGCGTAATCACGATGGTTATAGTCCCTAGTGACTATACCTACTGATTACCACGTTATCTAGGTGTAGTGACGAGTCGTAGTTTCAGCCAAAATGCGCATTCTTGCGTGCTTTGTAACCAAACTACTTATAGGTATCAAAAACGTTTGTTTTGATACCAAATCTATTTTCTAAATTCGTTAAACATGTTTTAACATGTTTAACTCGTCACTTTTTAGATTAGTGCTTGTGTAGAGTCGTAAGTCAAGCGGACTAAACACCCACTTAGACTTTCGAACACGACCCGTTTGGTCGATCTTTAGGATCCGACCAAACATGTTTAGTAACCATAGTTGCATAGGGAATAACCTTCCGAGTTTATACCTTATGGTCACTTAGGTTTAATTAGTTGTATGATAGGTAGTTTATATGCCTTAGGTAAATGACCAAAATGCCCTATTCATGCATAATTGGTAATTAAGCATATGTAACACAAACTTTTGCCACTTAATCGATTATGCAGCATATTTAATCATGTTTAGGAATATAATACTTGTCATAGGACTAGTTAGACGTCTCGAACGCGCTTTTGCGCGAACGACACGTTAAAGTAGCTTAAGCTACCTTAATGGGTCACAATGGGTCGAAAGCACTTAGGTTAGGTTTCGATTTAGGATGTAGACTTTGTTAAACCATGTCATATGAGTTCCAATACTCATTTGGTTTACAAAACCTCATCATATCCGTTCTTCCGACTTAGGTCCGGTTTATTTATATAGTTATTAGGTTGCCGATTGATTCTGTGCTCCCTCTAGCTTTGCTTGGTTGTTGTTCAAGACCTCTAAGCATTCTCTGGTGAGTACATAGTTCCCCTATTTTACTGTTTTCAATTGTTTTGGGGTGATTCATATATGCTAAATGTTTTCAAAGTTTTAACCATGGTTTTTAAAACGATTTTCGATATTATAACAATGGTTTCAAAAACGATTAAAATGGTTTATATTGAATTAATAACGATTTCGATATAGTAAACAAACTTATTGGTTGTATTTACATAACGAATAATATCCATTAGTTTTGGCCGAACCGACCAGTATTAGGTTATGGTACCATAGGATCTAACAAATCCCGTTATCAGACTGCACCCAGGGTTATGTGTGGGTTAGGTGGGTAACGACTGAATCTGTGATTGTTAATTTACCCTTTGGTGGTTTATTAATGCGAGAAGCGATAGGCAAGATAGTCGAGTCACGAAGGTTTGGATGTTATTAGCGAGACAATCAAAATTAGTTTTCACGATTTAAGACGAGAATGATTTAAACGACTAAAGCGATTTTTAACGAATTAAACGATTTTGGTAAACGATTCATTTTCGGTTAGTGTTTAGAAACGGGACGGGTGTAATGTGATGAAAGCATGGTGGATACGCCGCTGGTACTTCCTATATATAAGTGTTTTCATCGTATTACATACCGTGGCGTTATTTAGTTCACTTGGGTAAACGATTTTGGAAAGATGTCACACAAATGAGGTTTTCGAAATGATATAAACCATACGAGTTTTATTAACGAGATTTATTAACGAATTTTATTAACGAGAATTATTAACGAGTTTTATTAACGAGTTTTATTAAATAAATGTTTTGGGTTAAGAATCATGGCTACGAGATTTTACAAATTATAACCAACTTGATTTGAGTTGGTTAATTATGTTCCAATACAATACTTTTCAAAACAAGGTTTTTAATTAAGTATTGCAACATGTAAACTAGCCATGAATCCGACACTCTCAAAAACCTATGTACTCGCCAGCATATCTTTGCTGACTTTGTTTTCACATATGTTTCAGGTGTTATTGAATGATGTTGATTGCTAGGATGCATGCTCACATAGGACTGGACGAGGCCTTAGTGACTTAATAACAATGATAGACTATGTTTAAATTGTTTATTTTGATTTCCAGACGATGTAAATATTCAATGTTTAATAAAACGAAACTTCAATTTCCGTGTGTTTTGAAAGAATGATTCTGTTACAACACTCCCCGATGATTCCGTCGTGATTTTTTGTTTTACGCGGTCGGGGTGTGGCAGAAAAGTTGGTATCAAAGCCCTTGGTTATAGGGAATTAGGTTATTAGTAATGGTTTGACCTAGTCTATAACCTTCCTAGGACCCTAACGCGAGTTTACTTGCGTTTAGTCATAAAACAATACCGTCACCTATCCTTAGGCGACAACCACAACAAGAACACAAATTTCAAATCCGCTTTGAAAACCAATCATCTATTCTAGGATGATTTATTGTAAGGTTTTGAACCCTTTAAGTTTTCAAAGTCTCGTCAAAGGTTGGGTCTTATAATGTAAACACATGCAAACGGGAAGGGTGAATGCCTGTACCCTGAGTTTTCTGTCTAAGGCTAGAGTGTTCATACAAATCCACAGTATTCGACCAGTCACTCTTACCTGGGAACTCTTGGGGTGAGTGTTCACTTATAGGCGAGCATGTCTTCAGCGATACATTAATATGACCCGTTTACTTTGATTAATCACCGTCTCATTTGTTTGCCTTAGGTAATAAACAAATGATCGCAATTTCTATGCGTTGTTGTTCTATTTTAATTATCCGATAACATTTCACTTGTTTTCTCCTATTTCTTTCACTCCTCTAGAATGTCTCTTCATCGCAACGACACTCAAATGACTGAGCAAACTGCCAAATTTGCCCAGCAAATAGGCGAAGTAATCCTGAAGACTGTGGATTTAGGTATCGCCATGTCTCGTCTCAATAATGAAGCCACCCAAGAAGCATCGAAAGAAGCAGAAGCCGAGCCTTTGAAAAAGTCAAAGAAGCGTAAAGCTCCAAAGGGTCCCGTAGCCGTTACACAAAATCAAGCAAAACCTAGCCAGGTGGCAGCACCACCAGCCAAGAAGCCGTACTTAGGAACTGCTCCTCTGTGCAATCAGTGTAACCTCCACCACTATGCCAGTGTCAAATGTCGGAAATGTTTCAACTGTGGACTCATTGGTCATTTGGCACGAGACTGTCGTTCAGTCACTGTGCTAAACCAAGCTTTTCAGAACCCCGTTCAATTTCAAGCAGATCCAGCACAGACTCATTTTCCTCCTGGTATTTTCTACACCTATGGCGAGACGGGTTATGTTAGGGACAGATACGCAATGATTTTCAATGCAAATCCGACCCACGGATGAGCTTTTGGCCGATTAGAAGAAGCTGCTGCTTTGAATAATCCAAATCTTATGTTTATGTTTCTAGTGTTTTCCTTTGAACTCGGAAACAATCGATTTTGTTTATAAATAAATCTTTATTTGCAATTCTGATGTACAAATATAGTTGCATGTGTGTATGGCATACCCCTACGATACCTACACCAAAGAACCGTATTTGTAGTTCTCTCGTTCATGTGACCGCTCGTGATTTCCTCCAAAATTCTAAATGCCCGCTTCATTCTAAGAAACGAAGTGACAATTCGAGTAATCACTTTAATTCCTTGGTTAGATGACTAAGGAAACCCTTATCTGTCGAAGTTGCTCTTGGTAAACCACCTGTACTCAATTCTGTTATTTTCGACTGTCAATTTAACTTCGATAACCATCTTTTTCCTTTTGACCTCACACCGATGCAACTTAGGAGTTTCGACATTATCATAGGGATGGATTGGTTAAACAAACATCATGCTGAGGTGATTTGTTTCGATAAGATTATTCGCATTCCTCTTTCGTCTAGCGATGTTCAGGAAGTTCGTGGCGAGAAACCTTCTGGTGGATTGAAGCTCATGTCGTGTACGAATGCCCAGAATTATTTACGAAAAGGATATGTTGCTTTTCTGGCACATGTCACCGAGGAGAAAGGCAAGAGCAAGAGTATTCAGGATATTCCGATTGTTCGGGATTATCCAGAGGTGTTTCATAATGAACTGCCTGGTTTGCCTCTAGTTCGTCACGTCGAGTTTCATATTGACCTTGTACCCAATGCCAACCCAATTGCGAAAGCACCTTATTGTCTTGCACCGTCTAAGATGCAAGAATTATCGAAGCAGCTTCAAGAGTTATCTGATAAAGGATTCATCCGATAAAATTATTCACCCTAGGGGAACTCCTGTCCTCTTTGTGAAAAAGAAAGATGGATCTTTTCAAATGTGTATCGATTATCGTGAGCTTAATAAGCCTACCATCAAGAATTGATATCCCCTACCTTGAATCGATGATCTCTTTGATCAACTGCAAGGTGCTACCTATTTTTCCAAGATCGATCTGCGTTCTGGGTATCACCAACTTCGTGTTCTCGAAGGAGATATTCCCAAAACTGCCTTCCGCACAAGATATGGGCATTTCGAGTTCAGTGTCATGCCTTTTGGTTTGACGAATGCCCCAACTATCTTCATGGACTTAATGAATAGGGTATGTAAACCTTATTTAGACAAGTTCATCATTGGGTTCATCGACGATATTCTCATTTATTCAAAGTCTCGAGCCGATCACGAGAAACACCTTCGTTTGACTTTGGAACTCCTAAAAAAGGAACAACATTTCGCTAAATTCTCCAAGTGTGAATTTTGGCTTAAAGAAGTTCAGTTTTTGGGTCATATATTCAACGAGCAGGGTATTCATGTGGATCCATCCGAGTTTGCTGCAATTAAGGATTGGAATACACCAACGACACCTACAGAAATTCGTTCTTTTCTTGGTCTTGCTGGTTATTATCGTCGTTTTATTTCAAACTTCTCGAAGATCGCGGTGCCACTCACTGCTTTGGCTCAGAAGAATAAGCCTTTGGAGTGGGTATATAAGCAAGAAGAAGCGTTCCAAACGCTGAAACGGAAGCTATGTGATGCTCCTGTTTTGTCCTTGCCTAATGGAAACAATGATTTCGTTATCTTTTATGACGCGTCGAATCTAGGCCTTGGTTATGTTCTTATGCAATGAGGTAAAGTCATAGCATATACGTCAAGACAGTTGAAAGTTCACGAAAAGAACTACACAACTCATGATCTTGAGTTAGGTGTTGTGGCATTTGCTCTCAAAATCTGGAGACACTACCTCTATGGAACGAAGTGTGTGGTTTTCACAAGACCACAAAAGTCTCCAGCTCATTCTTAATCAAAAGGAGCTGAACATGAGGCAACGACAATGGGTTGAACTCTTGAACGATTACGATTGCGCGATTCACTACCTTCCTGGTAAGGCGAATATCATAGTCGATGCACTTAGTCGAAAGGAACGAGTCAAGCTTCATTATGTTCAAACTCTATCTGATATTCAAATCTTTTGTCCTTCAAGAACAACGATCTTGTGTAAACGAAGGCTTATTGAAATATGAGCTACCACTTCAACTCGAGCTTAAACTCGAAACGAAAGGGGCAATGGGTTGCTCTATTTTAAGAATCCTTGTGGATGAATATCGCCCAAATCGGAGCCCTGATTGGATTCCTTGTACACCTTAATATGTACATTACAACTCAATAAGAACAAACCGAATTCCTATTAAGATCTTCCTATCTTCATAGTTAGATTCTTGAAAATATTTAAAGTTCCAAATGAAATCCACGGATTGGATTCCTGGTATGCTTTAAATACCCGTGTCCAAAGATAAAAAATTAAAGGTCAAATTAAACAATTATGCGATTATGTGATTATGTGTTTATGTGTTCTCCTCTATGTTTTTGTGTGATCCGATTTTCGTTATCCAAATCCTCATAGAATCTTCCATATCTTCATATGAGGGATTCATAGTAGGATATTCAAAAGGTACTACCTTAAATCCTTAATGGGCTTCTACGTGGTAGTTAAGACCCTTGGGTTATATAGTACCATTCCATGATTCGAAAAGAGACCCTTGAGTGGTCTAGTTAAAGATTGATTCAGAATCTGGTTAAGAGTGGCATGTGATGATACAGCTGAAAGGGCCCTATGGTGGTCCAGTCACACTCATCACAGGTTCATTCATTTGGTTTTCCCCTACACATTATCAATTGCACTGTGTGGACTATGCAAGGAATTACGTAATTATGGACGCGTACATAATTATAAAAATTCAGTGCACGGAAACCACCGTAAGATTTATCATGTGTAAAAACCAATAGTGACAACAATAACGAAACGTGAACAATGTAATGGAGGTACGGTGGACGCACCAATGGCGCTTCATATACTTGTATATAAATATCCCTCTTACATTGCAAGAAAAATGTTATTTAAAGTTACTAGAAGTTCAGAACCCTAACCAGTGTTGTTTTATCTTTTCGACTTCATGTTTTGAGCTCTCACAAGTTTCCTCTAATTAAATTTCGGGATGAAATTTCCTGAAGTAGGGGAGACTGTGACATCTGTGCCTCCACGGCCATCGAACAAATACCAAATCAATGAAATGTTGTGTTTCATACTTGGGATTTGTATAAATATGTGTATCATTTGCACATATCAACTCTTGTTCGATTTCGAGCTCTAAATCGCTTTCTCGAAGGTTATACGCGCACTGATGCGTAAATATAACCAGTTTAATGCAACAAACACTCTGGGACAGTGAAATAGGCTTAACATACCTTAAATAACCTTTACATAACTTAGAAATAAGTTTTGGAGGGTCTGGTGTGGCGAAATCAACTTTATTCGCTTACAGGGACTAATTTCGACAAACTGCGAAAGTATGCCAATTTTTACAGTAACAAACATACCAGAACATAACCATAAGTTAAACATACCCTAAATATCCTTTACATAGCTTATAAATAGGCTTTGAGGGGGTCGGTGTGCTAAAATAAACTTTTTGGTCATTCAGGGACTAAAAGCGTCAAAAGTGCATAAGTTTGCATTTTCGCGCATATCTTACGTTCTGAATACATCCGGACATCCAAAACTTTATATAATCATTAAAATATTTTATTTTAGTGATTGGCATGATAAAATTCCATTCGTCGCGTAATTTGGATCGTTTTTGCGTTTGTTACGACTTCCGTCGTAATTAACCGAACAACGCAACCGTACGACCAAACGAACCGACATCCGAGATATTTTTGAGCATGTTTTGAGTTCCCTATACTTTAACTTCATTTTAGAGCCTTGAAATGAGGTTAACGAGGCTTAAACGTGTCAAAAATGAGCCGAAATGCAAGATTCTGAAGTTCAGGGACCAAAATTGTCATTCTGCCATAGTTATTATAGAAAGGGACCAAAATGAAAACTCTAAATTCCAGCTTGTTCCAGCTCTTCCCCTCATTTGCACATGTGTACGGATAAGATCGAAGCTCGTTTTACGATGAACGATCCTAACGGTTCTAGTTTTCCTATAAATAGCTATCCCCTTTCACTTGCAAAACCCACATTGATCTGATTTTGGCTCTCTAAGTTGAAGTTTATGCTTCATACCTGAGAGTAAATCGGATCAAAGCTTGCAGGGACCTTTTGTAAGTATTCTTTCGTTCTTTTATCGCTTTTCGAGTCTGAAAGTCAAACTGCGTTTGACTTTCTGACATTGACCAGTTTATGGTCAATGCGAAATTCATTTGAACTTCATAACATGAGCGTAATCACGATGGTTATAGTCCCTAGTGACTATACCTACTGATTACCACGTTATCTAGGAGTAGTGACGAGTCGTAGTTTCGGCCAAAATGCGCATTCTTGCGTGTTTTGTAACCAAACTACTTATAGGTATCAAAACCGTTTGTTTTGATACCAAATCTATTTTCTAAATTCGTTAAACATGTTTTAACATGTTTAACTCGTCACTTTTTAGATTAGTGCTTGTGTAGAGTCGTAAGTCAAGCGGACTAAACACCCGCTTAGACTTTCGAACACGACTTGTTTGGTCGATCTTCAGGATCCGACCAAACTTGTTTAGTGACCGTAGTTGCATACGGAATAACCTTCCGAGGTTATACCTTATGGTCACTTAGGTTAAATTAGTTGTATGATAGGTAGTTTATATGCCTTAGGTAAATGAGCAAAATGCCCTTTTCATGCATAATTGGTAATTAAGCATATGTAACACAAACTTTTGTCACTTAATCGATTATACAGCATATTTAATCATGTTTAGGCATATAATACTTGTCATAGGACTAGTTAGACATCTCGAATGTGACACCTGTGTCACTTCAACCATCATACAAATACCAAACCAATGAAATATTGTGTTTCATACTTGGGATTCGTATAAATGTGTGTATCATTTGCACATATCAATTCTTGTTCGATTTCGAACTTTAAATCGCTTTCTGGAAGGTTATACGTAATCTAATGCGTAAATATAACCAGTTTAATGCAAAAAACACTCCGGAATAGTGAAATAGGCTTAACATACCTTAAATAACCTTTACATAACTTAGAAATAAGTTTTGGAAGGTTTGGTGTAGCGAAATCAAGGTTATTCACTCACAGGGACTATTTTCGTCAACTTGCAAAAGTCTGTCATTTCGTAAGGCAACGTACAGTCCGGAACTTGATCATAAGCTAAAAATACCATAAATAACCTAAAAATAGCTTATAAATAAGCTTTGATAGGTTCGGTGTGCGCAAATATGCTTATTTGATCTTACAGGGACTAAAAGTGTCAAAAACGACGTAAGTTTGCATTTACGCGCATATCTTACGTTCTGACCACATCTGGACATCCAAAAATTTTGTACACACTAAAATATTTTTATTTTAGTGTTCGGCATGCAAAAATTTCCATTCGTTGCGCAATTTGGATCGTTTTCGCGCCCGTTACGATTTCCGTCGTAATTAGCCGAACAACGCAACCGTACAGCCCAACGAACCAACATCTGTCATATTTTTGAGCATGTTTCATGTTCCCTATACTTTAACTTCATTATGGAGCTTAAAATGGGCTTGACGGGTGTTAGAAGTGCCAATACGCTATGAAACAAGCTCAGGGGCCAAAACTGTCAATTTCTGAAAGTCACTGATCAGATGCAGGGTCCTTACGGACCCTAAGGGTCCCCTTGCGGACCGTAAAGCATGCCCAGTGACCAGAAGGTTGATTTCAACTGCTTTTTGATAATTCAGGGGCTGTTCTTGTAAGATCTTTGTGTGGTAGCCAAGTTATCACCTCTCCAAGGCTTTGAATCTGCTTACAACAAATGTATGGCTAGGATTTCTTGCTTCTTGGCCACACAAACACTAGGAGTGATCTTGTTCGTCATGCTCTAGTATAAATAGCAAGGCCCTTCACTTGTTTCACTTACTCATTCCTCTCTTCTCTCTTCTCTAATCTGATTTGGGAGCTTTCTCAAGTATTTGGAACTTCCTCTTTGGTTTTCTTATATTCTTTCTTCAAGCTTTGGACTCTTGTATGTATTCTTTCATTCTTATATTCTTAATAACGATTTCGATATAGTAAACAAACTTGTTGGTTGTATTTACATAACGAATAATATCCATTAGTTTTGGCCGAACCGACCAGTATTAGGTTATAGTACCATAGGATCTGACAAATCCCGTTATCAAACTGCACCCATGGTTATGTGTGGGTTAGGTGGGTAACGACTGAATCTGTGATTGTTAATTTACCCTTTGGTGGTTTATTAATGCGAGAAGCGATAGGCAAGATAGTCGAGTCACGAAGGTTTGGATGTTATTAGCGAGACAATCAAAAGTAGTTTTCACGATTTAAGACGAGAATGATTTAAACGACTAAAGCGATTTTTAACGAATTAAACGATTTAGGTAAATGATTGGTTTCGGTTAGTGTTTAGATAACGGGACGGGTGTAATGTGATGAAAGCATGGTGGACACGCCATTGGTACTTCCTATATATAAGTGTTTTCATCGTATTACATACCGTGGCGTTATTTAGTTCACTTGGGTAAACGATTTTGGAACGATGTCACACAAACGAGGTTTTCGAAATAATATAAACCGTACGAGTTTTATTAACGAGATTTATTAACGAGTTTTATTAACGAGAATTATTAACGAGTTTTATTAACGAGATTTTATTAAATAAATGTTTTGGGTTAAGAATCATGGCTACGAGATTTTATAAATTAAAACCAACTTAATTTGAGTTGGTTAATTATGTCGCAATACAATACTTTTCAAAACCAGGTTTTTAATTAAGTATTGCAACATGTAAACTAGCCATGAATCCGACACTCTCAAAAACCTATGTACTCACCAGCATTTCTTTGTTGACTTTGTTTTCACATATGTTTCAGGTGTTATTGAATGATGTTGATTGCTAGGATGCATACTCACATAGGACTGGACGAGGCCTTAGTGACTTAATAACAATGATAGACTATGTTTAAATTATTTATTTAGATTTCCAGACGATGCAAATATTCAATGTTTAACAAAACGAAACTTCAATTTCCATGTGGTTTGAAACAATGATTCTGTTACAACACTCCCCGATGATTCCACCGCGATTTGTTGTTTTACGCGGTCGGGGCGTGACACCAAGCGATTACGACATCTGCATAAGTCACATGTTTTGTCTCGAAAGCCACAGAAAAGGAGTCTACATCTTGGCACAAACGAGTGGGGCACATTCACTTGAGAAAAATGAACCATTTGGTGAAAACAATCTTGTGAATGGTGTGCCTATGAAGAATTTTAATCTACAAGATGTCTGTGTTTCGTGCCAGAAAGGAAAGCAAACGAAGAAGTCTCACCCGATTAAGAAAGTCAACACTGTCAGCATGCCTCTAGAATGTCTTTATATGGACCTCTTTGGACCTATGAAACACAAGACAAACTTTGGGGATGCTTATTGTCTGGTGGTTACTGATGACTACTCTAGATTTTCTTGATTATCTTTTATGACACACAAGAGTGAAACTCCTGAAATCCTCAAGAATCTTCTTACTTTGCTAGAGAATTTGAACACGTTGAAAGTGAAGAGGATCCAAAGCGACAATGGCACTGAGTTCAAAAACCGCATAATGGATGAGTTCTGTACTTCAAAGGGTATTCTTCATGAGTACAGTTCTCGCTACACTCCACAACAAAACGGTGTCGCTAAGAGGAAGAATCGAACGATAATTGAAACTGCAAGAACGATGTTGGTAGAGTCGGAGCTTCCTGTTCAGTTATGGGGGGAGGCTGTGGCTACTACTTGCTACACTTTAAACAGAGTTATCACAGTTAAAAGGTATGACAAGAGTTATTTCGAACTGTTACACAAAAGGAAACCAGACATTTCTCACCTAGAACCTTTTGGCGGTCCATGCACTATGATTGAGCCGCACAGAAAGTTTGGCACCAAAGCTATAGAGGGTTTCTTCCTTGGATATGCTACTCTGAATTTTCGTGTATGGAATTTAGCAACCAAAAAGATTGAGTTATGGAGTGAAGTAAAGGTTCAAAGGTATACTAATTCTGTTAGAGCTCCGGGTGACCTTGGATGTCCGATTATGATGGGCTATTCGACTCCTATAATCTTCCAACCTTTGATGAAGCATCTGCAGCTGCTCAAATGATACTTGAAAGTGACAACGCGGCTAACTCGTCACTGGTGAGCCAATTATTGTTAACCCTCAAGCATCTACATCTGTTAACAATATTGCTCAAAATGAGGAATTTGAAGACGCTACTGATTACAATGAGTCATCGGAAGATGATGAGTTCCATGATGCGAATGAAGGCTCTTCAGTTCCGGTTGCTCCTGTTCATTGTGCTTCTGAAGCAACTCCTCATGTGCAGAGTGTAGGCACTGCTGAAGGAAATGCATCCACATCTACGTCGATGCCTAGCGTGGAGTTGGTTGTTGATCTTAATCTTAACAATTTGGGTAATAATACTCGTGCTCCTAATGTTCCTGAAACAAGAATTCATGATACTCATCCACAGCAAAACATTATTGGAGATGTCCAAAGTGGTGTGCAGACGCGTAATCAGCTGAGAAACAACGAGAATGATGGATTGTATTCAGCTATCAGAGAATCTGGTTTACAAAATGATTGTTCCTTCGCGTGTTATGTTTCACAAGAAGAACCAAAGTCTTGGGTGGAAGCCATGCAGGATGAACTGCAACAGTTCCAAAAGCTGGGTGTATGGAAACTTGTTGAAAGACCTGAAAATTACAAGAAAATTGGCACCCGTTGGGTTTTCAAATGCAAAAAGGATGATCGTGGAGTAGTCATTCGAAACAATGTGAGATTGGTTGTTCAAGGGTATAGTAAGATCGAAGGGATTGACTACAATGAAGTTTATGCACTAGTTGCACGTCTTGAGGCTATTCGGATCTTTTTAGCTTATGCTTCATTTAAAGGATTCAAGGTCTACCGGATGGACGTGAAAACTGATTTCTTACATGATGTGGTTGAAGAAGAGGTGCACGTCGAACACCCTACGGGTTTTGAAGATCCTATTCACCCTGATCGGGTTTGGATGCTCAATAAATCTCTTTATAGTTTACATCAAGCACCGAGAACTTGGTATGCAACCTTATCTAACTATCTGCTGTAGAATGGTTTTCGGCGAGGTCTTATTGATTGCACTCTCTTCATCAAAGAAAAAAATGGAGATCTTCTGTTGGTACAGGTATACGTTGATGATGTAATACCTGGTTTAACTAATGATGCTTTGTGCAGGCAATTCGAGCGTGTTATGCAGGAAAAATTCAAGATGAGCGCAATGGGGGAAATGAATTTCTTTTTTGGGCCTACAAGTTAAAAAATTTGAGTCTGGGATATTCATCCATCAGACTAAATATGTTGGTGACATCTTGAGCCAGTTCTAGATGTCTGATGCAACGCCCATTGGTACCCCACTTCCACAGAATCATGGGATTACTCCAGATGTGAAGGGTGAAAGTATTAACTCTTCATATTATCGCGCACTGATCGGATCTCGAATGCTCACAGCCTCGAGGCCCGACATCATGTATCCCACGTGCCTGCTCGCAAGATATCAAGCCAGCCCGAAGGCCTCACATCTGGGAGCTGTTAAAAGGATTTTCCGCTATTTGAAGGGTTGCCCGGACACCGGTCTCTGGTACCCAATGGATGATAGCTTCGACTTGATCGCGTTTAGTGATTGTGATTTTGGTGGCTGCAAAATCGACGGCAAATCAACAACGGCTGGATGTCAGTTATTAGGAAATCGCCTGGTCACATGGCAATGCAAGAAGCAGACCTGTGTCGCTACATCAACTTGTGAAGCTGAATACATTGCTTCCTCAAGTTGTTGCTCCCAAGTTCTGTGGATCCAACAACAAATGCACGACTACAGTTTTGAATTCCTATCTACTCCTATTTTTGTTGATAAGAATGCTGCCTTACAGATCACTAGAAATCCTGTGCAGCATTCCAAGACCAAACACATTGATATTAAATATCACTTCATACGTGATTGTTTTGATAAAAGACTCATCGATGTTGTTAAAGTCCACACTGATCACCAACGTGCCGACCTGTTCACTAAAGCTTTTGATAAATCACGTTTTGATTATCTTCTTTTGGTCAATGGCATTAAGGTGATACCCGAGTAAAACTTCTTTGGCTAATCGTTTTTGTAAATATTTTCTTTAAAACTCTAAAAATCGAAAAAGATTTTCATTTTCGTAACCTTTTCGCATTTTAGGGGGAGAAATTTCAAGAAAATACAAAAAACATTTGAAAAAGTAAAAAATCCAAAAAATATGTCTTTACTTATAGTCTTTAAGTTTGAAAAATCAAAAAAATTCAAAAAACAAATTAGAAAATAAAAAATAAGTTTCTTGGATTAAAAGAAAGTGATGAGATTCACTGGTGTGGTCGGTCAACATGTTCAAAAATGTAAAAAGAAAATTGAGAAATGATAAGTATCTCTACTAATGATGTATCGGTAGGGTCACAATCAGATTAAAATGTGCAGGATGATATAAACCTAACAGACTTCAAATCAGGTGGGAACCATTCATTGGCATATGATCTTAGTACCGAAATTTCGTTTGACTGATTGCCGAGGATCTGAGATATACGGTCTTTATGCTGTCTTATCATCTAGGTATCATGGTTGTATCTTTTACCGAAAAATAACGGAGACGAAGTCTAGATCTTCCATGATACTATACATACGTGTACATATTGCATTCGACCTTAATAAGTGATCAACAATCACATGTTCAAACAAATAAGTGATAAAATATCACATTTATCCGGGAGTCAAGTTCGTCTCTTTGTCTGCACGATGGTACTAACCTGTTCACGGACTTGCTCCTGCGCCCTTCATGCATCTGAAAATCAAGTTCCTCATCAATAAGTGATTCTATCACATAGGGCTTGTTTTCAATAAAAAATAAGTGAGTATCTCACATCTTTTTATACGGTCAAACAAATGATAAGCGGTATACTCACCGGTAAGATGAACTCTCGTACATACCTTGATACGGGAATGTGTCATGAGTGGATGAACACCAACTTGTAAGTATAATTCTTACCGTAAATTGTATCTCCTAATTATGATTACATCTGATTAGTTTGAGCTTATGTGGACAACAATATCGATAATTATGGTAGTATACTTATCTAGAGCTTTAAAACGAAACAAAAATCATGTTGACAAAGACCGTAAGCTGGTATGATTCTTTTACCTTGAAACTCGCAAAAAGTTTGACGTTGTACAGTCCTTTACTTCCTTTTATTTGATTGTCGTTATTTTACCGCTTTCAATTTCTGTTTTAGCATAATTTGTAAAGTTCTTTTTGATTAGCCGAAGTTGAAACTCGAATGTTTTCCACCTGAAAACCCAAACCAACTTGTTTTTGACTTCACTACTTCATAAAGATCATTTTGCATTTAGTAAACTTAAACACAAGGGAAAATCTTTTCAAATCAGTAAAATCTGTTCAATCTGTGCAAAATTCAATAACTTGGTGATTTTATGTGAAAAAGGTTCACGAAAAACCTAAAGGTCCACGAAAAACGAATCCTAGTCAACAAAGAACCTATCCTGGTCAAAGAAAAACTTTTCACGACGAAGAACCCATTCTTCGTCGAGGTCTTGACGAAGAACCTTGGTTCTTCATGGACTTTCATTATGGGCATACTGTACAAGCCCATCAACATTCTTGGTCGACCCAACATGTTTTTCATTGGGGTCGGTATTTTAGTCGAAGGTCAGATCTATAAAAGGGGTCCCAGTACATTATTGGTTTCACTTTTTCAAACCTACTCTCCTGTTCATCTTCTTCCACAAGCAAATCCCCATACTCTCTTCACCGACTCACCCTTTGTTTTTCTCTAAGATTTTCATCAAATCAAGGTACACAAAGGTACCATTTACATGTTTCGAATCTTTAGGACTTCTCTGTTTTGGTTGAAAATGTTTGAAAAACCTTTGGAGACTCTTAATGTTTGATTCTTTCATAAAAAACTCTGTTTGTATTCTTTGTTTTTCATCAAAAACTGATAAACATAAGATTTGGATGTAGACTTGTACTTTGTTTTGGGTTTTTATTTTTGGGTATTAAAACAGGGGATGGGATCTTGTTGTGTTTGACAAGATTTGGGTATGGTTTTCTTATTCTAACCGATGTCATTTGAATTTCTGGGTTTGTTTCGTTATGATTGTGCTTAACAACGTGACCATTGTTTTGCTGTTTCTGAATCTATCGTTGATTCAACGCAGATCGGCGAAAAACCACTGTATCGAAAAACCCCCAAATTTGACTTTGACGAAAAACCCTAATTGTCGAAAAACCCCTTTTACGATGAATAACCTTTTTCTGACGAAGAAGCATTCTTCGTCAAAATCCTGTCGAAGAAAGACCCATGGTCAAAGGACATATGACTTCTGTTGACTGTGGTTAACCAATGGTTTTTTGCCATGAAGGAGGTTCTTCGTCACTGTGACAGTTCTTCATCGTCCAACACTTAGAAAAATTTTCATGTTTTCATAATATTGCACTTTCACAGTATGTATGTATATACATGTCCTCTGTTCACATTATACTTAAACATGTATAGACATATTTCTGAAGGGACGTAGTCTCTCGTACGATAGCAAACAAGTTTTGGATGTATCCTTGATTCTTGCAAATGATAATGAACGTCCAACATCCGAATCTTCTGAAAGCCGACAATGATCTGCTGACGATAGATGCTATGATAGAGCATTCACTAAAGATTTTCAGGGGTGTTGCAGCAAATAGATACAAAGAAAGTAAACCGCCAAGGAAGTTGATAGGTGCGCTTGATAAGACAGACTACGTCGCTCCAGAAAACGATAAATGGCGTCACAATGACAGCCAATCGGACGACGAGGAGCCAAAGTTGAAAAAGATGATGGATAATAAGTTTGGTCGCGAGAAGATTAATATCTTCGGTGATTCTACTAAAAGCGATCGTGATGATGAAGGTGGTGATGGTGCATCTGCTGCTGGTACAACTGGTGCTAGTTCAGGTAGAGGTGATGGAGAGGATACGAAATCTGATGATAATCAACCTGAGCCAGGATACGAGTTCTATCTCGACGAACGTGGTGTGAGAAAAGTAAGGAAGATTAGACAGGAGGATGATGCTGATTACGTTCCTTCGGATACTGAAGCTGAACGTTTAAAGAGGAAAAAACTGCTGCTCGTATAAAGAAAAAGGCAAGGAAGTACATCGGTGCTTCATTTGAGCACCAAACCGTTCCAGAGCAAGAGCCTATTCAAGAAACAGATATGAATCTGAACTTTGGACTCACTACCGATGAAGCTGTTGCTATTATATCATCTCCTCCAAGATCATCCGAACCAACTCCTGTAGTTACTTCAGCTGCTGAAACTCCAACAGTGACACCACAAGAACCTACACGCACAATAGCATCCACTATTCGAGCAACTACTTCTCAGCCGACCTCAGAATGCAGACAAAGGAGATTTTCTGAAATGCAGCAAGATGAAAAGGCGGATTTCTTGTTTACTCAATTGCAAGCTGCTGCAGGTCAGATTGATAGGCAATCGGCGGTGATCAATGTTACAAGAAACGAGTTGATCAAGCAACGGCTGGGGATACATACATTGAATTCAATTGTTGAGCGTCAACAAGCTGAGATCACACGCCAACAAGCAGAGATTGAACAACTGAAGGCTTAGAATGCATGCTTGAAGGCTGCTGATGAAGAAAGAGAACGCCAATTGCAGCAAATGTGAGCTGCAGATAACGCTCGTGGTATTGATATGAACCGTTCGAAAGATAGAAGCATCGAGGTTCAAAGGTTGGCCGAAACTCTTAAAGCAAAGCATGATGACATGAAAGATTGGTACAACTCTCGCAGTACCAAGATAACAGATGGGGTCAAGAAAATTACTGATGGTTTCGAGTTCGTCAGAAAGCGGGTTAACATTATGTGGGCTGACAGATGCAAACAACATGAAGCCTTGAAGAAACGGGATCATGATTCTGAGGATCCGGGTAACCTGAGCAACCGCCAGCCACTGCAGCTACTCAAATTGTTGTCTTCAAGCCTACACAGATTGGATCTACATAAGGAACCTCTGGTGGAACTATAGAAGAAGTACAACAAATAGAGAACAGTTGTTACGTTGAAAGCTCCATGGCTGGTACATCTTCTGTTCCTAGCTCTGCTGATCTTGCTTTACAGGCTGTACATCCTATAACTGGAGAAGTTCTTAAAGAAGGAGAGTTTGTTGCTGATATTTCGCATGAGCAGTTGCTAGCATTGAAAGAAATGAAAGAAATCGATGATGCTGCTATTGATGATATTCCAAGTGAGCCGGAAACAGCAGATTTAGAAAATGTTAAAGAGATTGTCTTTGAAGGCGATAATAAGAAGTCTACTTACGTGCGAGAAGACGGGACAGAGTTCACTCCCTTTAATGAAGATCGGTTGAAGGAAAATGTGGACATCATCGATGAACATTTGAAAAATCGTGATACTTCAGATAATGCCCCGGATGCGTTCATAAAGTGGAGAAAACATTTCATGTCCAAAGCTACAAAGCCTATGCCAGCTGAAGTTCAAGTCGACTACTTGAAATACGAGAAAGAAAACTTGCACGGGAAGATACTTTGCTGGATGTTTGTTAAAGAAATCCACTACATGGCCATCAAACGTGAATACGGTATTCAGTATTTCAGTTCACTGCTGAGCATTTTATCCTTACCATTTTATGACGTTGCAGCCTTAACAAAGCTTGAGCTCATTAATCGTTCAAATTTCGAAGGAGCAACGTTGTTTGCTAGCAAGATAAAGATGAACAAGAGGACAGGCTGGAAAGACGAGTTGTACAAGCCTCAATTTCTAATTTATCAACAGATTAAGTTCACCTTGGCTCTCTCAACCAACACGGTGAGATACAAGCTTGTTTATCAGCCGGCGAGGTTATGGACAAGATTCCTTTGATGCCGATGAAGCATAACTTTTTGGAAAACATGGCGTTATGGTGTTACGACTCGGATATGCACGAGGCCGTTATTTTGTTCAACGACGATCGAGAAAACTTCCGCATGCTCGAACCGATGTGGATAGTGAATACGTCTGCGGCCGACATCAACAAGTTATTCTGAGATGATATATTTTACAAGGACAAGGACGCGCATCAAGCGTTACGATTTCAGCGCGTCGCTTGCTTCTAGTATTATCGCAGGATCCACGCTGGCAGCTCCTGGTCTGAGAAACACTGAAGGTTGAAGACCGAAGACCGAAGACCAAGTAACAGACAAGGGGGAGCTTGTTGGTGCATATTTTTGAGTCTGTAACTTATTCTTAATTAACGTTGTAATATTACGGTCTTTTGTTTATCAAGTCTGTACGTTTCCGTCAGTCGACCAAATCGGATATCCTCCTATTTAACTTTGGTACGACAGTTGTCTCGTTGTTATGTAAGTTTAAACTAATGGTGTGTGACGAAGAACCCCTTCTTCGTCACATGGTATTTCGTGGCAATAGTGACGAAGAACCTGGTTCTTCTTGGGCTTAGGTTCTTCGTCGGCCCAATTATGTTCTTCATCATGATTTGGGCTGGGCTACAGTATATAAACCACACTTGGTCTTCTGTGTGAAGTATGAGAGCATAACCTACTGAGAGTATTATCAAACATTGTGTGTATGTGTTTGTAATCTATTCTCCTCCGTTTAATCAATAGAGTGTGAATCTTTTGGTTACTTTGTATCTTGCTATATGGTGTTTGGTTTGCATCGTCATGGGGATTCCGCACTCGTGATTGTGTTTTTTTATAAACAGGGATCAGGTTTCGTGATCGTTCCTCCGAGAAAAAGGACCTATACAAAGTTCTTAACTCTTTGAAAATTCAGAACCTTTGGTATAAACGTAAACCTCGGGACAGTGTTATAGTCTGGATAACCTAAATGTTTTAAATTTGGAATGACTTATAAGACCTAAACAACTTAAACCCTGAACAACTCAAAATCCAGAGTGAATGATAATCCCAGAAGAGTTTCCGTGTTTTAAACCTTGAACACTTTACGAGTTTTAAACCCTGAATACTTTCACAAACCGTAAACACTTCACAAACACTAAACACTTCACAGACCCTTGAAAGGTTTACAAACCATGTACACTTCACATACTAAACTTAAACACTTTATAAATCTGGAACAAAAGAAACCCTAAACACTTCCACAAACCCTAAATACTTCAAAAACCCGGAAAGGTTTACAAACCCTAAACACTTCACAAACCATGGACACTTTATAAATCCGAAACAACAAATAAACCTTGAACACTTTTACAAACCTTGAAAGGTTTGCAAACCTTTAAGGGTTTTCTGGGTTAAAGCCAGAAAGGTTTGCAAATTCGGAATTCTCTTCTTAAGGTTTAAATCCGGAACCTAGTGTTTAAGTTTAGACTACCTGCTTAAATTCACAATAATTGATTAAGTCTGGAATACTTATTTAAATTTGGAACACTCAACAAATTCGGAATCTTTAAATTCGAAACTTAAGTTCGGAATACTTAAAGCCGGATTAATTAAAATTCAGACAAGATAATAGTTCGGAACAAACTAGTCTGGAATCAACTTAATAGTTCAGAATAGACTATAGTTCGGAAACACTAAGCATCTCGTAACCAAAAGTTATTCGAAACTTATGATTAATCCAGAACAATTCCTAAAATTTGTGTGGTTTTGGTAAACTACAAAACTATTACTTTACTGTAATGCAAGTTTATTGACAAACTTAGGAAACTGATGTGTGCAAAATGCAACATATAAATTTCATCAATTGTGGCATAAAACTAACCCTTTTTTAGTACTAATGTTGGAAAAAGTGTGCTTTTGTCTTCCTTTTGTATTTTCAGGATTAAATGAGCTCAAATTAACAAAAGAAGCAAAAAGACATCAAAATCTAACATAAATACAAGAAAAGGAACAAGACGTGACATGCCAGACCCCACGACAACATCTTCCCAAGCAAAACAAGATAACAGAAGACTGAACACGCCCCGTGCTCAGCCAGCACGGGGGTGTGCCCAAGTGTCAGCAGAAAAGACAAAGTGGTAGAAGCTTCTATTGCCCACCACGGCGCCGTGCTCAGCGGACACGGGGCCGTAGTCAACTATACGATTCGCACAATCCAGCAAATCTTCATAGTACAAAGATTCTTCTGCACCACGGGGTCGTGCTCAGCGGACACGGGGGGCGTGGACAACTAATAAGACAAGCTGCAATAAATGAAGAAAGAGAAGGATGTGGACACGGGGCCGTGCCCACTAGACACGGGGCCGTGCCCGAGCTTCTGTTCAGCCTATAAATAGAAGTACTTGGCTCAAGCTCAAACCATCCCTTGGCACACCACCTCTCTCACACTTCACCCACCACCCACCAACACCATAACACCATCATCCACCACCATCATCCATTGTCCATCGTAGAGTGTGTGAGTCATCTCGGGATCCAAGATTGATCGTAAGAGTTCTTGACAATCAAGGCCATGTTTGCCAAAGTCTCTTACATCACTTGGTGAAGACAAAGTGTCTAGTGTAATACTTTTTATTTGTAATCTTTTCGCACTTTTTACTTGGTTTTGTATTAATGACTTTAATAACTAGTTGCTTATGTTGAAGGTGATCTTTCCTTATCGTTTGTCCGTGGTGTCTTGGCATTATTTTTACTTTCTATATAAAATAAAACATTCTCACCATTCATATCTCCACGGTCTATATGGAGGTCTGTTGGCTACCTGGTCGGGGGTTAAGGGAACGGTTTGGTAAAGGTCTTGCAATTGTTCAGCGTTTAGAGGTCCTGCAATGGACCGGGGTCAAATTTAGTAGGACCTCCTTCAATACTTAACGGTATTGGATGGCATGGGTCCAAACTATTTGATCCCCTCATAAGTTAACTACTATTAATACTATAACCCGGCTATTTAGGACTGTATCCCTGCTGACTCAGACTACTTAGTCGAGGGTAACGTCACCTCCAAAAGAGGGGCCTACCATAATTTGCATTAATAACTTAATTAATTATCTTCCAATAATCCACACTTTTAGGATTGTATCCTTGCTGACTCAAACTACTGGGGTGAGGGTAACGTCACCTTCAAAAGAGGGGCCTGCTACAATAACTAAGATAATCTCTTAAAATAGTGCAAAAGTGCGGAAATAATCAAATGTTACACTAGATAAGAGTCGGAACCAAGTGATTCACCTTGTCTATCTGTTTTTTCTTTTATTTTTATTTTTCAGCATTTTAGTTAGTTTTTATTTTTCTTAGTTAAAACATTTTTCTAAACTTTTTGATTTGATTAGACGTTGAGGATAAACCGGTACTAAAAACTCTTGTGTCCTTGGACGACCTCGGTATCTTACCAACACTATACTACGCTCACGATGGGTGCACTTGCCCATATGTGTGTCTAGTGTTAGTAAATATCGTGTTTTATAAATTTAAAACTTGACTAAAAAAGTGTTAAAGGGGCTTAAAATATACACCTAATATATATAACACTTCACACGCATCAAGTTTTTGGCGCCGTTGCCGGGGACACAAGGATTTTAAGAAAGTTAGGAATCAACGGCCTAATCGTTTTTCTTATTTTTCATTTTTTTTAGGATTTTTTTTAGTTTTTCAGTTTCTGCAGAGCTCAGCACGGGCCGTGCCTGGTCGGACACGGGCCGTGCCCAGCATCATCACTGGCAGTTTTTATTTTCCGAGTTACAGAGGGCTGAACACGGGGCCGTGTCGGTGCAACACGGGGCCGTGTCCAACTCCCAGTAACAGGGATCCGGAGAACAATTACTGTAAACCTGACCACGGGTCGTGTTCACTGAGCACGGGGCCGTGGTGAACATTCTGACCAACGTTCTTTTCTGTTTTTATTGCAGGACTTGGAACCCAGGTGCCACATTTGAACTTCCTACGTAGTGCATGAGCTCCAGTTCTAGTAGAGACATAAAAGAACCTCTAGAAGAACCCGAATGCTTTCTCAGAAAAAAAGTCTTAAAGCTAAAAATCAAGAGAAAGTTTCGGGGGACCCACTTCCAATGGCCGACCAACGTACCCTCATGGATTACCTACGACCCACCGTAGGTAATCTCGGCGCCGCTATCAATGCACCGAATGTCGAAGCCAACAACTTCGAACTTCGGCCACATTTGATACAAATGCTTCAAAACTCCACAACCTTCCATGGGCTTGTGGACGAGGATCCCCATCTACATATTACTAATTTCTTGGAAATATGTGATACCGTTCGGATCAATGGAGCATCAAATGACGCCATTCGCCTACGGATGTTTCCATTTTCACTAAAAGACCGAGCTAAGGCTTGGCTCAACACCCTCCCAGTTGGCTCGGTAAACACCTGGGATGAACTAGCCCAAAAGTTTCTGTATAAGTATTTCCCTCCGGCTAAAACGGCTAAATTAATGACTGAAATTAATACATATTCACAAGAGGATGGGGAATCCTTATATGAAACTTGGGAAAGGTTCAAGGAGCTACTGAGAAAGTGTCCTCATCACGGCCTTGCGGTATGGCAACAAGTATCCACTTTTTACAATGGGTTGTTGCCACACACAAGACAAACACTTGATTCTAGCTCCGGGGGACTTTTAGGTAATCGTCACCCAAATGAAATATATAATCAAATTGAGGAAATTGCTCAAACCAACTTTCAATGGCACACTCCCCGAGGTAATAAATCTATTGCCCTGGGCGCCCATAAGGTTGATGAAAGAACCTCTTTACAAGCCCAAATCGAGGCCCTCTCTTCGAAAATCAAAAAGCTAGAAATGACAAAAACGGCCTCGGTTATGGCTTGTGAAGGGTGTGGTGGGCCACATGAAAATTGGAGTTGTATGAAAGAATTAGATGAACAAACAGAAACGGCAAACTACATTGATAACAGACCTAGGTCGTCGGGTCCTCCAACGGGTACCTACAACCAAGGATGGCGTAACCACCCAAACCATGGTTGGAGAGATCCCGGCAATAGTAGTAACCAACAAAACCAACGAACTAACTTTCAACAACCCCAAAATTTTTCTCAACAACAAGGTGGAAGAGAAAGGCTTGAAGATACTGTATCTCGCCTCATCTCCGACACCGAAAAGAAAAACTCGGATCGATTTCAACAATTGGAATCGAATTTTAGAAATCAACAAGCTAGCATTCAAAACGTTGAAAAACAATTAAATCAACTATCTCAAAATTTCTCCGAGAGACCACAAGGCGCGTTACCAATTAATACCGAAACCAACCCAAAGGTGCAAGTACACCTCATCACATTGAGAAACCGAACCGTGGGTCCCGAGGATGCCCCATTACCACCGGTTGAAGGAAGTTAACTCAGCCAAAGCACGACTTCACCCACACCTCAACCAGAAAAGGCTTCTTCGCCAATTCAAGAGCCCACCAAACTCCCCCAATTCCGTACCCCGGTAGGTTAAATCGTCAAAAGACCGATGAGCAATTCGCAAAGTTCGAAAATTTACTAAAGCAATTGCATGTTAATATTCCTTTTATTGAGGTCCTAACCCAAATGGCTAGGTATGCAAAATTCATGAGGGATTTCCTCACTCACAAAAGGAAAATTGAATCATTGCAATTAGTTAACTTAGGCGAAGAATGCTCTGCCTTAGTACTCAATAAACTTCCACAAAAGAAAATCGATCCTGGAAGCTTCACAATTCCTTGCTCGATTGGGGAATCCCCCGTTCGTAATGCATTAGCCGATCTTGGGGCTAGCATTAACCTCATGCCCACATCGATGTTCAAACGACTCGGCCTAGGAGCAACAAGCCCTACAAAGATGAGCATACAACTCGCCGACAGATCCGTCAAATTTCCACAAGGTGTCGCTGAAAACCTATTGGTCAAGGTTGACAACTTCGTTTTCCCAACCGACTTTGTCATCCTAGACATGGAAGAAGACACCGATATCCCTCTCATCCTCGGAAGGCCATTTCTAGCCACCGCCCAAGCAGTGGTGGATATGAACGACGGAACGTTAACATTGAAGTTTGGGGACAAGGAAGTAAAGTTTGAATGTGGAAAGAGAGTAGAGGACGAAGACCCGGTCAACTACATGAAGGTCATAGACTCAAGCTTGGATGACGCTCTCCGACGGTGTAACATGGGATGCAATACATCCCACTTGGGTAACATATGACCAGGCTTTGGGTCTAGCTAAGGACCCTTATAAACGTGGCGCACCACGGAGGCATTCCGTGAAACTATCCTTAGTTTAGTTTAGATTAATTTTCATGTTTTCTAGTTAGTTTTAATTTTCAGGAATAAAACACACTTGAGATGGCAAAGGATACAATGGAAACTTGAACCAGCACTCCATGCAGGAAAACAGAACCGTCCGGCAAATTTCTTCGTTTACAGTAAGTTCGGCACGGGCCGTGTCCACCCAACACGGCCCCGTGCTACACAGTCTACAGAAAAAGACCCAGTTCAGGTAACTGGACACGGGCCGTGTTCACCCAACATGCCCCCGTGTCCAGGCTTCTGTTTCTCTTGATTTAATTTTGTTACTGGCACTTGAACACGGGGCCGTGTTCAGCGCCCAGTAACACAAAATTTTTGCTTTTTCACACCTTTTACACATTCAATCAACCTAAAAACTTATTTTTGGGACACATTGAGGACAATGTGTAATTTAAGTGTGGGGGGGGGGGGATGCTAAAACCTTGAATCTTGCAAGTCCTAAATACAAGCCATACTCAAAACTCTATTGGAACCACTAATCACCCCAAATTTTTTCAAAAATTTTCATTTTTTTTACTTGTCTAGGTTTAACTCGGGAAATTCAAGTTCTTAAAAAGGTTTTATTCTTACGAATATACAACTGATAGCGTCGTGATAAAAAGAAACAACATAAGAAAATTATGAAAAGACATGGCAAACTTAGTTAAAATTTGATTATATATACTTGATCACATAGAAACCCATTCCCACAAAAGTGAGTTTTGAGCCTTTATTGAGCATACAATTACATATCATTAGACTAAATGCTCATCTTTCGTTTCTTGTGTGAATAGCCGCTTGGTTCTTACGACTCTAGAACTTGCCATGACGATACATTCCCGGTCCTTACCAACTTAAACCCAAGTAAGTAAATGATGGAGGCATTAGGACTAACCCTTTTTATTTCTACACCATTATTTTTCTTTTTTTTACCACCTACCCAAAATCCCCCTAGTTAGCCCCTTTGAGCCTAAACCTTTTCATTTCATAACCCAAACCAAACACCCTTTTACCCACCAAAACCTTTTTCATTTTTAACCCTTTGTTTCAGTAACAAGTTCGGTTTTTCATATGACTTTTCAAAAAAAAAATGTGTGATTGATGAAGCAAAAGAAAATAAACAAACAAGCTCATCAAAAATAACTTTGTTTGAATAATAGCTTCATCAAAATAAAAGTGAAAAAAAAAAGTCCTCTTGATATTTACAAAGGTATCAAGAGGACTTTTTTTTTACAAAGCCTAACCCAACCACCTACCTTTAACCCAAGCCTAACCCTTCACCCAAAAAGTTCTCTTGATATTTACAAAGGTATATAAGTTAAAAAGGAGAAGGATTGATTGCTTGGCAAGCCTATGGTAGGAGTAAGTTCCATGCCGCTCTCGAGTGATCCACAAAAATACATTTTCGGCCGAGTGTTGAGTGATCCCCGTGAGGTATGTGAACTTGTATATAAATAGAATTTTAAAGAGGCATGTTATGCCCTAATAAGTAATTTATCTTATGAAAAGTTTTAAATAAATCATGATCAATAGGATTGTAAATAAATAAAAATAAAACTGAATAAAGAATCTTGGAAATCCCGACACTTAACGACAAGCCCAAAAACCTTCTTCTCTACCCATTCCATTTGGGAGTCTAATAGCCACATTATAAAGAGTTTTGCTTGAGGACAAGCAAAGATTCAAGTATGGGGGTATTTGATGTGTGCAAAATGCAACATATAAATTTCATCAATTGTGGCATAAAACTAACCCTTTTTTAGTACTAATGTTGGAAAACGTGTGCTTTTATCTTCCTTTTGTATTTTTAGGATTAAATGAGCTCAAATTAACAAAATAAGCAAAAAGACATCAAAATCTAACATAAATACAAGAAAAGGAACAAGACCTGACATGCCCGACCCCACGACAGCATCTTCCCAAGCAAAGCAAAACAAGATAACAGAAGACTGAACACGCCCCGTGCTCAGCCAGCACGGGGGCGTGCCCAAGTGTCAGCAGAAAAGACAAAGTGGCAGAAGCTTCTATTGCCCACCACGGGGCCGTGCTCAGCGGACACGGGGGCGTGGTCAACTAATAAGACAAGCTGCAATAAATGAAGAAAGAGAAGGATGTGGACACGGGGCCGTGCCCACTGGACACGGGGCCGTGCCCGAGCTTCTGTTCAGCCTATAAATAGAAGTGCTTGGCTCAAGCTCAAACCATCCCTTGGCACACCACCTCTCTCACACTTCACCCACCACCCACCACCACCATAACACCATCATCCACCACCATCATCCATTGTCCATCGTAGAGTGTGCGAGTCGTCTCGGGATCCAAGATTGATCGTAAGATTTCTTGACAATCAAGGCCATGTTTGCCAATGTCTCTTACATCACTTGGTGAAGACAAAGTGTCTAGTGTAATACTTTTTATTTTTAATCTTTTCGCACTTTTTACTTGGTTTTGTATTAATGACTTTAATAACTAGTTGCTTATGTTGAAGGTGATCTTTCCTTATCGTTTGTCCGTGGTGTCTTGTCATTATTTTACTGTCTATATAAAATAAAAGATTTTCACCATTAATATCTCCACGGTCTATATGGAGGTATGTTGGCTACCTGGTCGGGGGTTAAGGGAACGGTTTGGTAAAGGTCTTGCCATTGTTCAGCGTTTAGAGGTCATGCAATGGACCTAGGTCAAATTTAGTAGGACCTCCTTCAATACTTAAAGGTATTGGATGGCGGGGGTCCAAACTCTTTGATCCCTGCTGACTCAGACTACTTAGTCGAGGGTAACGTCACCTCCAAAAGAGGGGCCTACCATAATTTGCATTAATAACTTGATTAATTATCTTCCAATAATCCACCCTTTTAGGATTGTATCCTTGCTGACTCAAACTACTGGGGTTAGGGTAACGTCACCTTTAAAAGAGGGGCCTACTACAATAACTAAGATAATCTCTTAAAATAGTGCAAAAGTGCGGAAATAATCAAAGGTTACACTAGATACGAGTCGGAACCAAGTGATTCATCTTGTCTATCTGTTTTTTCTTTTATTTTTATTTTTCAGCATTTTAGTTAGTTTTTATTTTTCTTAGTTAAAACATTTTTCTAAACTTTTTGATTTCATTAGACGTTGAGGATAAACCGGTACTAAAAACTCTTGTGTCCTTGGACGACCTCGGTATCTTACCAACACTATACTACGCTCACGATGGGTGCACTTGCCCATATGTGTGTCTAGTGTTAGTAAATATCGTGTTTTATAAATTTAAAACTTCACTAAAAAAGTGTTAAAGGGGCTTAAAATATACACCTAATATATATAACACCTCACACGCATCAGAAACCCTAATAAGATCCTTGTTACGACAGTCATTACCTTCAAACCAATCTGAATAGAACTTGTATTGCTATAAAATCAATCTCGAACCATACAACAAGAGCCAATTCTCTAATACCAATTGTAGCTCCCTATCACACGTCAATCGATCACAATATTGACTATCTACCAAGGGTGCGGAATCCTGTTGATAATCAGACGAATACAAAAAAAAAGTTTATTAGCTGAAGAATACGAACAATCACTTTCAAATTGTCTTATCTTGATTATCCAACATAAGCGTTTACAATCAATTCAAGACTCCAACTCTCTATCTCGTCTCTCTCTCTCCTCTCTGCCTTTTCTCTCTCTCTCTAGAATGCTCTAGGAATACTAACTTTGTGGATTAAGCAAAACCCTAATGCGAAACATGTTTATATACTTCATGTTTGCATACTAGGCTTTGGACCGGGCTAGTGCATTCTCCAAGCCCATTACAACTCTAAACAAACTAAACACACATGTTTAGCCCAATACAAAATATCGAAAGACTTAACTATTAAACTATTAAGTTGTTGTCATAGAATATGCACCAATATTAAGTGCCAAATGGACCGGCTCAACCTAGTGATCCAAAATCCCACAATTATGAGATATATGACAACTATTGTGTCAAAATCCTCAAATCGTGAAGCTGATTACACCTAGCAATTGAAACCCTAGGAAACCCTGAACACGAATTAATAGTCGAAACCTGAGCTATCGGCCACCAAACTATCAGACTATATTTAGGTAATAACCTAGCAACCCTGAATTATCTTTTGAATCATCGGGAAGGAATCACACATTTTAACTAATTGATTTTTAGGGTTGTTTAACTTGTTTTTATCTCTAAACACAAGATCTAGACAAAAAACATAACGATAATCAGATGAGGTTAGTTTGTGAATCTAGGGAATACTTCTACGTTCGTAAATAAACAAAACCAATGACAATTTCAATATCAATAAGCACAAATGTACGAAAATGAGATTCAGAAACAAAGCATAAACACTTAAATAAACACTTTCAATCAAAACCGAATCAAACAATCACCACAATGTGTCTAGTTGATCACACCTAAGTAGTTATAAAGGTTTAGCTATGCATTATATTCATAAACAAGTCATAATCAGATCCAAAAACTACAGAAAACATGGTTTCTATCGTTAAAAGTACGAATAAAGAAGATGTAATAAAAAACATAGCAGTCAAAACTCGAATCCCTGGCTTGTTATTTTATTTTTGCAGCCCGGGGTCCCATATGGACCGTATGGGTACCCCTTGCGGTCCACAAAGGGTCCATAAAATCCCAATTTTGTTTTCTTTTAAGCTTTTTCGACACGACACTTCTTGAAATCTTAATTTGTACCAGTTTTCTCATCAATTCCCTTGATTTTCTGCCAGGTCTTACAAATCCACAATTTAATCAAATCAATATAAAAAACACAGGGAAATCTAATAAGAATTCATCAAAATGTAAGGAATTTTATCGGTAAAGTATGCATAATATTAAGCATATCACATGGATACCTATTCGATTGACTTTCTTTTTATTGCATGTGCTTTTTGGTATATGAAAGAATGTTGTACCAAAACATAGTCCTTGGTATTTGTAAGCTTTCAATGAATGACATCCAAATTTTCATTTAAAATAGTGTTTGCTAAACCTTATGCAATGGCTTTGGGATTATCGCGATGTTTGTGTTTGGTGAACGTTATTTAAAAAAATGATTTACTTTGGACAATGATTTTAATTGAGACTGTTGATGCATATATATGGACGCGACTTCGTTCGGTTCATCATCGCTTCAAGTTAAAGACCGAGACTCGACATCCTCCATCGTGTCTCGGATCGTGATCACCTCAAGACTGCAAATCATGTTGCTGAACTATTGTCAGTTTACATGATCAAGTCTTAGTTGCTGAATCTGTTCTGCTGCTGACATCCAATCTGTTGCTCGACGAAAGTTTACAACAGCTGTCGACGAAACTCTGCTGATGCTATCGACGAAACTCTACTTACCTGCTATTGACGAAACCCTTCAGTTGTGCATGACGAAACTTCCACAACAGCTGATGACGAAACTTTGCTATGAAACAAGGTTTCGTCGTTATTGGGATGGTGACGAAACTCTCCTAGTTTTGTCACTGTTAGGTTTCGCCAAGATGGTTTCGTCGACTCAACAGCTTTCGTCGGCTGCATCCTGTTTCGTCGTCTTTGTTCCTTATATAAACAGCAGTGGACTGAAGACAGATGCAAGAAACCATAGAGAACAGATATAACACTGTGAGACACGAGAGAACCAGAGAGAGTTCACAGGGATTAGTTTGTAAACATTGTATTGTAACCATTTCAAGCATTAATACATTGTGTCATAATCGATGAGTCTCGTGTTTGTCGTTTATGTGTTCTTAACTTGGTTTAACTTACCCGTTAGGATTCCACACTCTCGGGTTTGTCGGAAAACAGGGAATAGAGGTTTAACTCGATCCTCCGGGTGGACCTACAATTGGTATCAGAGCATTGGCTCGATTCCATGTTAAAACCAAGTTTGTTTATCTTGTGTTTTGAGTAGATTTTCATGTATTTTCAGAAAATTGTTCTTGGGCTTTGAGTTTTTGAAAGTTAACATTTTTTCTGTAAAATGCTTTAAAAAATGGAAATCTTAATGTTTTTGCTATAAGTTTTTACAAAACCATTGTTAAAACACATGCTTACATGTTAATGTTTGGTTTTTACTAAACTTTTGTGCAAAAATTTGTGTTCGGAAATTTCTCCGGTGAAAATTTGACAGGAATCTTCATCGAGTTCTTCATATAATCTGGGTCTTGAAGTTGAATCTGAATTGTGTGTTTGGATGAATTATTGTTATTAATTATTATTATATTGTTGTTTGAAAAACATGTCCATTGAAATGATTTAGGTAAGTTGTATTTGACATTGTGAGGTTACCAACTGTATCAGAAGATAAGGCTTATCTTTTCTTTTAAAAAAAATAAAAAAAATAAATATCCTTGTGTTGGTACAAATATCCTTGTGTGGGTACACTTTGGTCAACGAAAATCCCATTTCGACGAAACCCCTTTAAGTTTCGTCAAAAAGAATTCACTCGAAACATTATAAAAGTTTCGTCGTTTACCAGGTTTCGTCGTTGATCAGAGGATTCGTCGAGCACTATTTATTCAAAGAGGGTTTCACCAAGACCCTAAGTTTCGTCGAGTCACTTGTAAGTCTTTTTCACAGAAGGTTTCAAAAGGTGTTTTAACAGTTTGTTTCAAGTGATTTAATCAGGTTTTCATCATTAAATATTCAAAATGAATCCAGACTGGTGGGGTATTCCGTCAAATACGGAGAGCAAATACAGAAGCACGGGTTTATCGCCATCATGGGCCGAGTCTCCTGCACCCGCATCTTCGCAAGCGAATCCAATTTCGACAGGTCAATGGGCGTTTGTTTCAAATCAAACTCAAAGTATTCAAAGTATACTTCTAAGTGAAAGCGAGACCGGAAGTCTAAATCGCCCACCGAAACTGATGCACATATATAAATATCCTGGATGGGTAGATAGATTCCATACGTATGCCCTTGGGTAAAACACAGAATTGTAGTTATGTTTTACTACAGATTTTGATCAAGCTCTTGAGGTTGCCGCTTCAACTGCCACGACATTTGCCGATCTTACGGAAGACGAGAAAAAGGCATATGATTTAGAAAAGAAAGCATATGCTATTCTGACTCAGGCGTTGAGCAAGGATATATATCATCAGTTTGTCAGCTTCAAGACGTCAAAGCGATTATGGGATGCATTGAAGACAAGAGGTCTATGAAATGAAAATTCACGCCAATTACGACATGATTTACTCAAGAAGGAGTTTGATGGCTTCACATGTATGGAAAAAGAATCTTTGGGAGATATGACAATTCGATTTTATCACTTGCTGACTGAATTGAGTAATTTTGGGGTAACAACTCCAGCAGAGGTTGTCACAAAGTTTGCTAATGCACTACCACCTCAATGGAATGGTTTCTTGGAAATCCTGAAATACAATGGCACATTGGCTACAACAAACATCAATGACTTTGTTCAGCTCTTGGAGAACAAAGATCAGGAAGAAACCCTAAAGGCGAAAAGGGTTCCAATACAATAAAATCCTGATATGTATTATGGAGCTCCTAGCACTTCTGCAAGACCTTCTCCACATGCTCCAATTCAAACGACGTTTGTCACAAGCACAGTTTTGTATGGAAATCTGATACAAGTTCCCGTTAAGCCAGCTCCAACCACAGACTTGTATGGAAATCCACTACATCTAGTTCCCCAACAGCAAAGCTATTGGCCATCTACCGTAGCAACTGATTTGTACGGGAATCCACTTCCTGTTCAACAACAAGCTTGTTATGGAAGCACATCATCTGCTGGTCAACCATCAAATTCAAATACAGTATGGCTTGACACGTCAAGCTTCACCAAAGTTAGCGTTGAAGTAGCTAAAGATCACATGGAGATACTGAACACATTGCTGAGCGCGTATTGTGGGTTGATTGCAGGGCAGATCGGAAACATCAATCTAACTCAAGAAGATTATCAACAGATCGATAAAGAAGAGATGGATATGATGGACATCAAATGGGTTTTCGCCAGTGCTGTAAGGCGAGCAAAGGACTTCATGGAACGGACTGGTCGAACCAGCTTGGAAAGCAACAAAGATACCAAGTATGGGTTTGACAAGAAGTCTGTTAAGTGCTTTAACTGTGGCGAACGGGGTCACTTCAAGAGGGAATGCACAAATCCAGCATAGCATGGGAACCAAAACCCTTTTAGAGGTCAAGGCAACCAACATAATCAGAATCAAACCAAGAATGACGATCGCACCTTGGTACCTGTAAACAATCAAGCAGGACCATCAAACAATCAAGCTCTTGTCGTGCAAGTGGATGAGGGTTGCGACTAGTCAATGCAATTAGGCATTGGTGATCAGGGTGGATCAGCTTGTTTTGCTGAAGTGGTGAAGGATCTGAAACACACCAGTGGTGGAGAATCTTCCGCCAGTGGTGGTGAATCTTCTGAAGATGAAGACAGTTCTAGTTATAGTAGAAGCTCAAATGAAGAATCCTCAACTTCAGGCGATGATCATTTGGATGAAACATCAAGTGTGTCAGTCGACGCAGATGTTGATGAATTGTTGGGAGAAGCTGCAGCAAGGAATGTCAGAAAATCAATTCTGGTGGATAAAGCTGCTTATTCTTCTTCTTATATTCATTCAGCCATTATGGGGAATGTCGGCAGTTCATCAAGTCAGGTATGTGTCGATAAACCAACTTCTGATAAATGTGATAAATGTGTTAGTTTAGGTGATAAATTGTCGGACTTGCAAGGCAAATATGATGATTTGCAAAGCAAGTATGACGTGACATATATCCACAATCAAAAGTTGATAGTGGATCTTTCGAAATGCAAAGAGGCTAACATGTTTTATGAAAACCATGAAAAAGAGTTTAAAAAGGTGGTTGAAATTTAAGAAAAGATAAAACTAAGCTAACAAAAATGGTTTCAAGAAAACAAACTGACATAAACTGTTATAACAATCGTCTAGAAATCATGCAAAAAGAGTTAGCCTATGTTAAGTGTGAAAGTGAAGCGATCCGGCTTAAGCTAGACAGTTATTCAAACTCTAGGTATGTGCTGGATCACATCATTAACATACAGAAAGAGAAAAAGGATGTCACGTGCATTGGAAATAAGAAATGTCCACCACCTGTTAGACACAATTATGATGCAATGCCTGATGAGGAGAATAGAACTTATTATGAGGAATCTGTTCCTTTAGACATTGAGGAATTTGCAACCGGACTTGGATACAAAAATGAAGTATCATCAGATTTGAATGTTTCAACAGTTTCAAATGTGTCAACTGCTGAACAAAATCAGGATCCTCCAGTCATTGTTGAGGATGCTGATTCTTCAGATGATGAATCTGATGATACTGACTTAGCACAGTCTGATGCGGTAATCAAAGAAGATGAAATACCTCTTGAGAATCATATTCTATGTGATCCTCCCGCAAAACCTGCTAAGACTGTTCTAGTCGAGTCCACGTCTACAAAAGAGTCAGAGAGTGTGAATTTGCTGTACACTCTTGTTGGTGATGATAAAATCTATTCTGACAAATATTTTCCGATTAAGAATGTAAACCAATCTTTAATCAGTAAAGTTTTTGAAGATTCGACAAGTAGGTTTTTGGGAAAGTCGGGTTCACACGTTGTGGTAACACAGTGCCCTCCGATTCCAAAGGCCGAAGTTCGAAAACAATATGGCAATCAGAAATTACCAACAGTGAAAACGCAGCAAAATCATACCAAACCAAAAGGTAAATCAACGACTCAAGGTAGAAAGGAACCGAACCAAAAGAAGAACAAGAAAGTGAACTTTGTGAAATCAACGTGAACATATAAATTGGAAACTTTTGCAAATAAATCTAACTTAGATCATGTCAATCAAGTTAAATCTTTGAAAAGAAATGAACAAAACAGTTCAAAACCAAGTACCTCGGGATCACAAAGTTCATCGACAAGACAATCACATGTTACTTCGGGGTTTGTTGAACGAAGATCATGTTCTGAATGTGTGAAAATGGACATATCATTCGAAATTGTCCGTATCTTCATAAGTTAAAAGCCAAAGTTGATGATCCCTGTGAACAAAATTACCGAAAGCGACCTGTTTCTACAAAACAAGATCCCCGTCTTGTAAAAGAAAAGGAAAAGAAACAGAGACGGCAACAACTCAAGGTAATTGAAAAGGCACTTAAAACCGACGTGGTTGACGTGATGTCGTGGTCACGCAAATTTAATCCAAATAACAACTATAGATAGTGGTAAATGGGTATCGAACTCAGGGAGTATGTGGAAAATGTGTGATTTAATAGCTTTGCACTTAACTAAAATTAACCTAAATTGCAGAAAGTAAAAATCAATAAGTTGGATTGTTTGGTTTTAAAACGAAAATTACTAAATAACTTCAAATCAAAGGTTGGTTGTAAAGCAGATTAGGAGAACAATGACCATCTTAGGATTCAGTTTCTTTTAACAATTGTGTGAAATTCCAACTAGAAAGAGTTACATAGACATAACTCGTGCATAATTAATCGAAGTGATAAAAGGGAACAAAGTACTCGGATTATATAAACGCGAGGTTGTTTCCCCGATGATCAATTAATCAATAACCAACCCTAACCCTTCCCATGATATCTCGATTGCCAACGGCACCAAGAACGTACGATTGAGACTAGAAATTGTACTATCAATTAACAAGCTACAAACAGTTATGTATACACCATGATAATCAAGCAAACACAAGTTATCATTCTAGAAATAATGGAATAACACACAAAAGTTTAGAGAAACCTTCACCTAAAATGATCACCACAAGTTTAGCCGGACATTGTTCGGTTGATCATCATAACATTAAAAGTCAAGTTCATAAGCATCAAAAACATGCACCAAATGTTTAGAATTGTTTCCAACCAACAAGAACTAGCCAAAATCGCCCCAAAAGTGCAGAGAAACTGTCCAATGATGAGATAGATGAAAAGACACCCCAAAAACTGATTAAATGAGGCAGTTACGGATTCCGTCACAGCCTCCACCGTAATTTACGGTACCACCGTAAATTACGGTGGTCTTCAAGGTGTTACGGTGAGTGTTTCCTAAGTTACGGTGAGATTTGTTGATGTTTTAGGGCCACCGTAAATTACGGTGGCCACCGTATTTACGGTGGAGCCCTGATTTGTGTGTTTTGTTTCTTCATTCATCCCACGCACGACCCGTTCATCTCCAAACCGTACCAAGCTGCATTTTATCCCCTTTTAGCTCCCGAACCGCACCTGAAACATAAGCAACCATAGTTATCTAATTCAAGATAATTACACAATCAAGTGAGGGATAATTTCATCTTTTAACATCATTAAGGGTTGTCCTATGGACCACCCGTCACATCCCCACACTTAACCGTTGCTTGTCCCAAGCAACTCATCAAATCAATTTCAAAACAAGCGATCAATGTAAACCAAGCAGAAACATGTAGTCCTTTTACTAACCCCTTTTTAACACCCACAATAACGCACCCCTCTCTATGTCTCTCCTCTCGGTAACAAGTAACACTAGCAATATGAGCTAGACACACAAAGGCTAACGGGCGGTTGCACAACTATAGGCTTGTACCTAAATCGATCCTTCTCCTAACAAGTGCCAAACATGAATGCAAACAAAAGGGACTTTCAAGGTTGCAACATGGCTAGGTATATGGGTAGGAAATGGAATATATATGAAGTAGCGAAAACTAAACCCTGTCTTTTATTACACAAATAAACAAACAAACAACTACAAAGCTTAACTACGATATACAAGACAACTAAACATCACTTCTTTTTCATTTTTCATTGCTTTTTTTGTCTTTTCTTTCTGATTTTGATTTTTTTTACACATAAACATAATAACTGTCACACCCCGACCACGTATAACATACAAGACTTGGCGGAAAACGTCGGGGAGTGTTGTAACAGAATTAATTGTTTCATAACCATGGCATTCAAAGTTGTATTTTATTTATTAAACAAGAGTTTCATTGTCTTAAAAAGTAAATAAAGAGTTTATAACATAATTAAACATAGTCTATCTCCATTTTTAAGTCTCTAAGGCACAGGTCCGCCCTAGTGTCATGATCATCATCTTACGGAAAAGCACCTGAAAACATATGTGAAAATAGGTACGTCAGCATAAAAATGCCTGTGAGATACATAGGTTTGTGAAAATAGGATTCATGACTTAAGTTTAAGAAAATGTTTAGTCATGAACCTTGTAAATTGTTTTGTCTTGTAAATCATTTGAAAAACGATAAGATCAGGTGATATGTATAAATAAGATCATAAAGTATGGTTAAATAAATAACCAAGTAAAATGTGTTTGTATACGATAAGTTGTTTTGTAAAACAATGTCTTGTGAAAAGTATGTTATTTGTATAAAATGTCATATGTCCAAATTGAAATGATTTAAATAACGCTACAATATGTAATACCATACAAACACTTATATATAGGAAGTACTAGCGACGTATCCACCATGCTTGTATCATATTACACATGCCTCGTTACTTAAATCACTTAAACAAACCACCAATGTATAAAGTCTATGTTTAAACCAACAGTCAAAAGTCCTTGTATAAGCCATGTCAAATGTTTATAAGTCCAAGAGTAGTCAAGTAATGTATAAAATGTTATGTCTTGTAAGTAAAGTATTGTCAAATAGTCCAAATGTAGAAATGTACAAAACAAAGTAATTTGAATATATCAAAAAGTTATGTTTTGTAAAGTAATGCATGTTACATTGATACAAACATTTATGTGGTAAGTTAACGCATACATTCAAGCCTTGAGACAGTCGGATAACCCTTTCAGTCAAGGTTATCAAAAGAAATGTTTTCGGATTCAGTCATTCCTTACATCCAAACAAACCCGGGATGTCAGGAATGGGATTTGTCAAGTCCTATGGTACCAGTACTTACTACCGAGCGGCGTAGCTAATGTTAATGAACGCATAATAGTCTCGTTTGTGCAAACCAAATGTCATAGCAAAAGTGAACATGTTATATGAATACAATGTACCAAGTATGCTAAGTTAACATACAAAGCAGAAAAGTCATGTAAATCAATGTGCTAGCATGCTATCAGTTAACATACATAGCAGAAATGTAATTTAAAACAGTGTACTAAGTATGCACACAATGCACATACATAGCATGAATTGTAATGAAATCATGTACTATAATGTACTAACAAACATAGCATGTATATGATGTGAGAACAGGAAAGCATGAAAGTAACAAGTAGGCACATGTGTTTCACCCCAAAACGTTTGTAAAACAGTAAAAGAGGGGTTCTATGTACTCACTTGAGATTGCTCAGATGTCCTAAGATAACCACCAAGCAATGCTAGAGATCACGGAATCAAACGGCACCTAATATAGGTAACTATGTTAATAAATCGGACCAAAATCGGAAGATCGGATAAAATGAGGGTTCGTAAACCAAACGAGTATGGGAACTCGTTTAATATGGTTTAACAAAGCCCACATACTAAAACGAAACTTAACCTAAGCGTTTGTGACCCATTACGACCCGTTTAGGTAGCTTATGCTACTTTAACGCGTCGTTCGCGTGAAACGCGTTCGGAACGCCTAACTAGCCCTATGATAAGTAAAATATGCCTTAACATGTCTAATATTGTTGCCAAATCAGTTTAGATACCAAAAGTTATGTTACATATGCTTAAAACGAATTTTGGCATCATAGGGGTATTTTGGTAATTTACCTAAGGCATATAAACTACCTATCATACAACTACTTAAACGAAGCGACCATAAGGTATAACCTTGGAAGGTTATTCCCTATATACTATGGTCACCTAATGTGCTTGGTCGGATCCTAATGATCGACCAAATGGGTCGGGTTCGAAGGTATAAGCGATTTATTAGATCGCTTATCCTTTCGATCCTACAACGTGGTAATCAGTAGGCATAGTCACAAGGGACTATAACCATCGTGATTACAATCACGTTGCGAAGTTCAAACGAACTTCGCATTGACCATAAACTGGTCAATGCAGAATGTCAAACAAAGTTTGACTTTCAGACTCGAAAAGACTCGAAAAGCAATAAAAGAACGAAAGAATACTTACGAAAGGTCCCCGAATGCTAATCTAGATCCAAATAACTCAGGTATGAAACAATGGTTTCAACTTAGAGTCTTTTAGATCAGATTCTAGTGAGGAATGAGTGAAAATGGGTTGGGTATTTATAGTAAACCCACAACCGTTAGGATCGTTTCTTGGAAAAGGGGGCACGATCTAGGCCGTACACTTGTCAAAATGTTGTGGTAACTAATTTTGGCCACCATAGGAGATTAACATGTGGCACTTGACCTTTGGGAAGTGTTAGGGGCTGCTAACTTATGTTTAAAATGGCTTTTTGCTGCATTTATTTATTTATTTATTTTTTTTTATATTTTTTTTTGCTGTTTTGCAGTTTTGGTTCCTGAGCGCGTATCGTCGTGTTTTGGCACTTCTAACACCCGTCAAGCCCATTTTTAAGCTTCACAAGGATGTTAAAGTATAGGGAACATGAAACATGCTCAAAAATATGCCGGATGTCGGTTCGTTTAGCCGTACAATCGCGTTGTTCGGTTAATTACGACGGAATGCGCATAAGCGTGAAAAACGATCCAAATTGCGTGACGAATGGATTTTTCTCATGCCAAACACTAAACTAAAATATTTTAGTGCTTACATAAATTTTTGGATGTCCGGATGTATTCAGACCGTAAGTTATGCGCGAAAATGCAAACTTGTGCATTTTTTTGACATTTTTAGTCACTGAATGACCCAAAAGTTTATTTTAGCACACCGAACACCTCAAAGCCTATTTATAAGCTATGTAAAGGATATTTAAGGTGTGTTTAACTTATGGTCATGTTCCGGAATGTCTGTTACAGTTCAAATTGGCATACTTTCGTAGTTTGTCAAGTTTAGTCCCTGTAAGCGAATTAACTTGGTTTTGCCATACCAAAGCCTTCAAAACTTATTTCTAAGTTATGTAAAGGTTATTTAAGGTATGTTAAGTATATGTTGATGTTCCGGAGTATTTGTCGCATTAGACTGATTACGTTTACGCATCAGTTTGCGTATAACTCTCCAGAAAGCGATATAGAGTTTGAAATTACATAAAAGTCAAAACATGAAAAATGTAAAACACAAACAAACAAACATTGGGATCAAATAACATTGTTTTATTGATACTGTTCACAATTATTACAAGCACGGATGTTACAGTCTCCCCTACTTGTGGAAATTTCATCCCGAAATTTATTTAGAGGAAACTCGTGGAAAAAGATGCGGATATTTCGCCTTCATTTGATCTTCGCGTTCCCAAGTAAACTCGGGTCCACGTTTAGCTTCCCAACGAACTTTGACCAAAGGAATGCGCTTACGTTTGAGCCACTTGACTTCACGTTCCATGATTTCCACTGGCTTCTCAACAAATTTCAGTGTTTTACCAACACGAATTTCGTCAAGTGGTATGTGGAGGTTCTCATCAGCTAAACACCTCTTGAGATTGAATACGTGATAAGTTGGATGAACATTTCCAAGTTCAGGAGGTAACTCAAGTCTGTAGGCTACCTTTCCGATTCTTTCGACGATCTTGAATGGTCCAACGTATCTAGGTGCAAGTTTTCCTTTCTTTCCAAATCTGATCACACCTTTCCAAGGTGAGACCTTAAGTAATACTCGATCACCGACTTGAAATTCCAAGGCTTTGCGTTTTGGGTCCGCGTAACTCTTCTGACGGCTTCTAGCTGTCTGAAGGTTATCACGAACTTTCTTGATCTTGTCAGTAGTTTCTAAAATGAGGGTAGGTCCAGTAAGTTGAGCCTCGCCGATCTCATTCTAGCAGACTGGTGAACGACATTTTCGACCATAGAGAGCCTCGAAAGGAGCCATTTTGATGCTGGTGTGATAACTGTTGTTGTAGGAGAATTCAATCAACTTAAGATGTGAATCCCAACTACCACCAAAATCGATCACACAAGCTCTAAGCATATCCTCCAGAGTCTGGATTGTTCTCTCAGATTGACCATCCGTTTGCGGATGATAAGCTGTGCTCAGATTAAGTTGGGTCCCCATAGCAGATTGCATGGTTCTCCAGAAATGAGAAGTGAAACGAGCATCTCTGTCAGAAATGATATTCAAAGGAACACCATGTCGAGCTACAATTTCATCCACATAGATTTGAGCAAGTCTGTCAACAGGAAAATCCTCACGGATTGGCAAGAAATGCGCTGACTTAGTAAGACGATCAACAACTACCCAGATGGCATCATGACCTTTCTTTGTGCGCGGAAGTTTAGTAACAAGATCCATAGTAATGTTTTCCCATTTCTAAACTGGGATCTCTGGTTGCTCCAATAAACCAGAAGGACGCTGATGTTCAGCCTTAACCTTAAGACAAGTAAGGCATTTTGATACGTATAAGGCAATGTCTTTCTTCATACCAGGCCACCAATAATGAATACGAAGATCCTTATACATCTTATCTGAGCCCAGATGAATAGAATAACGCGACTTATGGGCTTCATCCATAAGCAAGGTACGAAGATCATCCTGGCTTGGGACCCACAAACGGTCCATGAAGTAATACGATCCATTGTCCTTTAGTTCCAAAGCAGGCGTTATGTGATTGGGAAATTCCTTATCCATTAAACCTTGTGAAACACAAGATTGTTGAGCCTGAGAAATGCGTGCTTGGATATCGGATTGAGCTTGAATAACAGATTGAACACGTACACAATGAAGCTTAGTACGTTCCTTACGACTCAATGCATCAGCTACGACATTCGCCTTACCAGGATGGTAGCGAATTTCGCAGTCATAGTCGTTTAAAAGCTCAACCCAACGTCGTTGCCTCATGTTGAGTTCTTTCTGGTTGAAGATATGTTGAAGACTTTTGTGGTCCGTGAAAACCACACATTTTGTACCGTACAAATAGTGTCTCCAGATCTTTAGAGCAAAAACAACTGCACCCAACTCAAGATCATGAGTGGTGTAGTTCTTCTCATGTATCTTCAACTGCCTTGATGCATATGCTATGACTTTGTTCCATTGCATAAGAACACAGCCAAGACCCAGTTTAGATGCATCGCAATAAACGACGAAATCATCATTGCCCTCAGGCAAAGTTAGAACAGGCGCGTCGCAAAGCTTGTGCTTCAAGTTTTGAAAAGCTTCCTCTTGTTTGAATCCCCACTCAAAGGGCATTTTCTTCTGAGTTAGAGCAGTTAGAGGAACTGCAATCTTTGAGAAGTTCTCAATGAAGCGGCGATAATAACCCGCTAGACCAAGAAAAGAACGAACCTCAGTAGGAGTAGTAGGCGTATCCCAATCCTTGATCGCACTGATCTTGGAGGGATCTACATGAATACCTTGTTCGTTGATGATGTGTCCTAAAAATTGAACTTCTTTGAGCCAAAATTCGCATTTGGAGAATTTGGCGAAAAGTTGCTCTTTCTTTAGGAGTTCCAAAGTAAGACGAAGATGTTGCTCGTGATCAGCTCGCGTCTTGGAGTAAATCAAGATGTCGTCAATAAAAACAATGACGAACTGATCCAAATAAGGTTTGCATACCCTATTCATTAAGTCCATGAAAACAGCAGGAGCATTAGTCAAACCGAATGGCATGACTGTGAATTCATAATGCCCATAACGAGTGCGGAACGCTGTCTTGGGAATATCTTCTTCATGCACACGAAGTTGATGATATCCGGAACGTAGATCAATCTTCGAAAAATAAGAAGCGCCCTGTAATTGATCAAAGAGGTCGTCTATGCGCGGTAGGGGATATCGATTCTTGATAGTAAGCTTGTTAAGCTCACAATAATCGATACACATCCTAAAGGATCCATCCTTCTTCTTGACAAAAAGAACGGGAGCACCCCAGGGTGAAAAGCTGGGACGGATAAAGCCTTTGTCAGAAAGCTCCTGAAGCTGCTTAGACAACTCTTGCATCTCAGACGGTGCAAGACGATATGGAGCTCTGGCAATGGGATTTGCACCAGGTACGAGATCAATGCGGAACTCGACTTGGCGTGCTGGGGGTAGACCAGGTAACACTTCAGGGAAAACTTCAGAATAATCCCGAACGACAGGAATATCTGAAATAGACTTACCCTTGCCTTTATCTGTTGTAACATGTGCTAAGAAAGCCACATAGTTCTTCCGCAGATACTTCCGAGCTTTAAAACAAGACATGAGTTTGAGACCACCGGCAGGTTTCTCACCTTGAACCTGTAGGATCTCGCCTGTCGAAAGCGGCACACGAACAATCTTCTCAGAACAAACTATCTCAGCGTGATACTTGGATAACCAATCCATACCCACAATGACGTCGAAGCTTCCAAGTTGCATAGGCGTGAGGTCGATAGGAAAAAGATGATCGTTAAGGTTCAACTGGCAGTCGTGAAGAACAGAATCAAGAACAATGGGTTCACCACTAGCAACTTCTACTGTCAAAGGTTTACCTAGTTTCGTTCTAGACACGCGAAGCATAGGCTCAAAAGACAATGACACAAAACTCTTGTCGGCACCAGAATCGAAAAGAACAGATGTAGGCTGATTATTAATAAAGAACGTACCGTTCACCACGTTATCATCCGCCTGCGCCTCTTGGGCATTCAAGTTAAAAGCTCGTCCTCGAGCCTGAGCCTGATTCGGGTTCGCATTCTGATTCTGGTTGGCTAGCCTTGGGCACCGGTTCCTGTAGTGGGTCAGATCCCCACAATTGTAGCACGAACCAGGAGGAAAATGAGGTCGTGCAGCTTAACCTTGTTGCTGAGCAAGAGGCTGAGCAACTTGTTGTGCTTGGTTCTGAACTGCCTGGTTCTGGTTAACAGGAATGCGGCAGGTGGCAGCAAGATGACCAGGCCTTCCGCAGATGGTGCACTGACGACACTGGAGGTGTGGTTGATGATGGTCGTTACACCTGTTGCACAAAGGTGCATTGCCAAGATAAGGCTTCTTGGCTAGTGGTTGCGCATGCTGATTTGGTGCAGCTTGAGCCTGTGCAGTAACAGCATAGTTTTGGGAAGCCTTCCGCTTCCTAGACCCTCTAGAATTCTTTCCCTTCTTGATTTGACCTTTCTTGCTATCTTCCTTATCAGACACCTGCTTCTTACCCTTGTCACCCTTTTTGTGCAGCTTCCCCTTTCGAATCTGTGACTCAGTCAATGTCGCTGATAACTCGATCGCCTGACGTAGTGTGGCAGGGTTACTACCAGTAATGATGTCTTGTACCGAGTCAGGTAGGCCGTCGATGTATCTTTCGATAGCCTTGTCGAGTGGGGTAACCATAGTTGGGAAAAGCAGACTCAACTCTTCAAACCTATCAGTATAAGCCCTGTGCTTGCCACTGTCTTGTTTCAAGTCCTCAAACTCTTTCTCCAACGCTCGCTGTTCATGACGAGGACAGAATTCCCTCATCATAAGGGCCCTAAGTTCAGCCCAAGTTTGCGCTAGAGCAACTTCTGCACCCCGATCTCTCATAACCCCATTCCACCATGTGAGAGCCCTCTTCTGAAACACGCTCGAAGAAAACTCGACCTTGCGATTATCCGGACACTGCACGTGGCGGAAAGTATTCTCAATGCTCTCAAACCATTGAAGAAGCCCAGTCGCTCCCTCAGAACCACTAAACTTGAGTGGTTTAGCCGAGTTAAAATCCTTGTATTTGCATGGAGCATTGTTGTTGTTGTTGGCTTGGTGCCATTGAGCAAAGAGATTTGGAAATTGAGCAGCCATCTGCTCCGCAATAATTTCTGCCAGTTCAGCAGTCGCAATCAGATTGTCGCGTCGAGGAGGCATTCTAAAAGAGGAAACATGAAAGGAAATGAGTGAGATGATTTGATTAAAAGAATGAGATGAAACAAAATCAAAAGATGATGGTCATTCGTCCGTATCACAAAGTAAACAAACGACACACAGTGACTAATCAAAGTAAATGGATCAAAAATAATGTATTGCGAAGACATGCTCGCCTATAAGTGAACACTCATCCCAAGAATTCCCAGGTAAGCACAACTGGTCTCGCGTCTGATGAGATGTATACGAAGTGCTTGCCTAGACAGAAAACCCAGAATACAGGCATTCACTCTTCCAGTTTGCACGTGTTCACATTATTTAAAACCCAAAACGTTGACGAGATTTTGAAAATTTGAATGCACAAGGCCAAAAATTTAGTCAAACTGGAAGGGTTCAAAACCATATAACAGAGGGTTCAAAACCTTGTAATAAATTATTCAAAAGAAGATGATTGTTTTTCAAAAATCGTTTCGGAAAAAAAATTTGGTTCTTGTTTTGATAATCACCTAAGGATAGGTGATGTGCATGTTTTAAGATCTAAACACAAGACAACTTGTGTTAGGGTCCTAGAAAGGTTATAGTCTAGGTCAAAGCATTACTAATAACCTAATTCCCTATAACCATTGGCTCTGATACCAACTCTACTGTCACACCCCGACCACGTATAACATACAAGACGTGGCGGAAAACGTCGGGGAGTGTTGTAACAGAATTAATTGTTTCATAACCATGGCATTCAAAGTTGTATTTTATTTATTAAACAAGAGTTTCATTGTCTTAAACAGTAAATAAAGAGTTTATAACATAATTAAACATAGTCTATCTCCATTTTTAAGTCTCTAAGGCACAGGTCCGCCCTAGTGTCATGATCATCATCTTACGGAAAAGCACCTGAAAACATATGTGAAAATAGGTACGTCAGCATAAAAATGTCTGTGAGATACATAGGTTTGTGAAAATAGGATTCATGACTTAAGTTTAAGAAAATGTTTAGTCATGAACCTTGTAAATTGTTTTGTCTTGTAAATCATTTGAAACACGATAAGATCAGGTGATATGTATAAATAAGATCATAAAGTATGGTTAAATAAATAACCAAGTAAAATGAGTTTGTATACGATAAGTTGTTTTGTAAAACAATGTCTTGTGAAAAGTATGTTATTTGTATAAAATGTCATATGTCCAAATTGAAATGATTTAAATAACGCTACAATATGTAATACCATACAAACACTTATATATAGGAAGTACTAGCGGCGTATCCACCATGCTTGTATCATATTACACATGCCTCGTTACTTAAATCACTTAAACAAACCACCAATGTATAAAGTCTATGTTTAAACCAATAGTCAAAAGTCCTTGTATAAGCCATGTCAAATGTTTATAAGTCCAAGAGTAGTCAAGTAATGTATAAAAATGTTATGTCTTGTAAGTAAAGTATTGTCAAATAGTCCAAATGTAGAAATGTACAAAACAAAGTAATTTGAATATATCAAAAAGTTATGTTTTGTAAAGTAATGCATGTTACATTGATACAAACATTTATGTGGTAAGTTAATGCATACATTCAATCCTTGAGACAGTCGGATAACCCTTTCAGTCAAGGTTATCAAAAGAAATGTTTTCGGATTCAGTCATTCCTTACATCCAAACAAACCCGGGATGTCAGGAATGGGATTTGTCAAGTCCTATGGTACCAGTACTTACTACCGAGCGGCGTAGCTAATGTTAATGAACGCATAATAGTCTCGTTTGTGCAAACCAAATGTCATAGCAAAAGTGAACATGTTATATGAAAACAATGTACCAAGTAAGCTAAGTTAACATACAAAGCAGAAAAGTCATGTAAATCAATGTGCTAGCATGCTATCATTTAACATACATAGCAGAAATGTAATGTAAAACAATGTACTCAGTATGCACACAATGCACATACATAGCATGAAATGTAATGAAATCATGTACTATAATGTACTAACAAACATAGCATGTATATGATGTGAGAACAGGAAAGCATGAAAGTAACAAGTAGGCACATGTGTTTCACCCCAAAACGTTTGGAAAACAGTAAAAGAGGGGTTCTATGTACTCAATTGAAATTGCTCAGATGTCCTAAGATAACCACCAAGCAATGCTAGAGATCACGGAATCAAACGGCACGTAATATAGGTAACTATGTTAATAAACCGGACCTAAATCGGAAGATCGGATAGAATGAGGGTTCGTAAACCAAACGAGTATGGGAACTCGTGTAATATGGTTTAACAAAGCCCACATACTAAAACGAAACTTAACCTAAGCGTTTGTGACCCATTACGACCCGTTTAGGTAGCTTATGCTACTTTAACGCGTCGTTCGCGTGAAACGCGTTCGGAACGCCTAACTAGCCCTATGATAAGTAAAATATGCCTTAACATGTCTAATATTGTTGCCAAATCAGTTTAGATACCAAAAGTTATGTTACATATGCTTAAAACGAATTTTGGCATCCTAGGGGTATTTTGGTAATTTACCTAAGGCATATAAACTACCTATCATACAACTACTTAAACGAAGCGACCATAAGGTATAACCTTGGAAGGTTATTCCCTATATACTATGGTCACCTATTGTGCTTGGTCGGATCCTAATGATCGACCAAATGGGTCGGGTTCGAAGGTATAAGCGATTTATTAGATCGCTTATCCTTTCGACCCTACAACGTGGTAATCAGTAGGCATAGTCACAAGGGACTATAACCATCGTGATTACAATCACGTTGCGAAGTTCAAACGAACTTCGCATTGACCATAAACTGGTCAATGCATTTCAGACTCGAAAAGACTCGAAAAGCAATAAAAGAACGAAAGAATACTTACGAAAGGTCCCCGAATGCTAATCTAGATCCAAATAACTCAGGTATGAAACAATGGTTTCAACTTAGAGTCTTTTAGATCAGATTCTAGTGAGGAATGAGTGATAATGGGTTGGGTATTTATAGTAAACCCACAACCGTAAGGATCGTTTCTTGGAAAAGGGGGCACGATCTAGGCCGTACACTTGTCAAAATGTTGTGGTAACTAATTTTGGCCACCATAGGAGATTAACATGTGGCACTTGACCTTTGGGAAGTGTTAGGGGCTGCTAACTTATGTTTAAAATGGCTTTTTGCTGCATTTATTTATTTATTTATTTTTTTTAATTTTTTTTTGCTGTTTTGCAGTTTTGGTTCCTGAGCGCGTATCGTCGTGTTTTGGCACTTCTAACACCCGTCAAGCCCATTTTTAAGCTTCACAAGGATGTTAAAGTATAGGGAACATGAAACATGCTCAAAAATATGCCGGATGTCGGTTCGTTTAGCCGTACAATCGCGTTGTTCGGTTAATTACGACGGAATGCGCATAAGCGTGAAAAACGATCCAAATTGCGTGACGAATGGATTTTTCTCATGCCAAACACTAAAATAAAATATTTAGTGCTTACATAAATTTTTGGATGTCCGGATGTATTCAGATCGTAAGTTATGCGCGAAAATGCAAACTTGTGCATTTTTTTTGACATTTTTAGTCCCTGAATGACCCAAAAGTTTATTTTAGCACACCGAACACCTCAAAGCCTATTTATAAGCTATGTAAAGGATATTTAAGGTGTGTTTAACTTATGGTCATGTTCCAGAATGTCTGTTACAGTTCAAATTGGCATACTTTCGTAGTTTGTCAAGTTTAGTCCCTGTAAGCGAATTAACTTGTTTTTGCCATACCAAAGCCTTCAAAACTTATTTCTAAGTTATGTAAAGGTTATTTAAGGTATGTTAAGAATATGTTGATGTTCCGGAGTATTTGTCGAATTAGACTGATTACGTTTACGCATCAGTTTGCGTATAACTCTCCAGAAAGCGATATAGAGTTTGAAATTACATAAAAGTCAAAACATGAAAAATGTAAAACACAAACAAACAAACATTGGGATCAAATAACATTGTTTTATTGATACTGTTCACAATGATTATAAGCACGGATGTTACAATAACTTTCAACATAACATCAAATAAAATTATATACTACTAAATAATCACTAACACTATAAGATCGGGTCAAGTCGGGTAAATTTTTAGGTAACTAGCTAGGGGTAACAAATGATAGGCTTTTAGGCACAAAATTGGGCAACTAAATGTCCAAACCCCTGCCCCTCTCACTACCATGCTCATATATATAACTTATGAGGTCCAACCCCCCAAATCCCACACTCACATACACTAAAGACGAGGCTCCCTAAATGCCCTTATCCTCTTCGCATTCATATCCAACTAAGGACTCAAACCGTATCAAGGCACAAGTTCTAATGCACCCCCACCCGTAGCCACTCTCATCAAAGATAAGTATTATTTATTTACATGCGTGGCTTCAACTCTCACAAAGAATAAAAGGGATATCAAGGGTTGCCGGTGCATCAATTGGGGTTAATCTAGGGTGTTCAAATTCTCACATCGTTTCGCTTGATTTAAATTTTTTTTTTCATAAGCCCAATTTGGCACATAAGAATGCTCCGTATAATCGTAAAAGGCACCACCATAACCTCTACCATGGCCCCCTTGGCCTACATTCTCACCACCATGCGGCTCGTCCGCATAATCCTCATCACCACTTGGAGCCTCCACATCACTTTCCGGCTCATCCGCTTCTCCCGGTAGAAGATCTCTTGCACCCACCTTTAATGCTCTCCATCGCTGCCCCTCCGACTTGAGTTTATGGTACCGTTCCGATTGCGTATACGTCCAACCAATCCCCAACTTGTCTAAAGTAAAAGGCTGATGCCTTTTTGGTGCCCCTTATCTTCGGACGTGATTGCCTTTTGTTGCTTCATCAATCCCATGATGATTCGGCAATATGGGACAATATCTCTTCCCAACTTGTTTCGGCAAATCCATAGGTGGTTCATGATCAAGTATCGGATTGGAAAACGCGGTGATCCATTAAGTAGCGAATAGAGGACATGTACTTCCGGGTACCTCACTTGCTCCTTGTCCCCCCTTCGCGGAATGACATTGAGAAAGCAGATTGCTAACAACAACTTCGCTTCAATCTTTAAATTCCTCCTGTACAAAATTCCACTATATGTATCGGGTAAAAACAGCGCTGCCAACATATCATTCCAACGAACATGCTTCTCTGGTTTAAGCAAAAGGTCATCAAGACTAGGTATCATGTAATCACTAGCCGATAGACTGTCGTGTTTTCCCAATTTCTTCAATGTGTTAAAAGACATCTCTACCGGAATCCCATTCACCACCCCCGTTAACTTCATTTGTGACGGCTTTTCGTATGTGTTGCATGTGAGGGTTGCCATCCATTCTTGAATTTCGGTCATGAATAAATTCTTGCTATCCTTATCATAGCAATTAAGTGCCCCATCGCATCCTAAAGCGCGGAATTTAGCAAACACACCAAACGGGCTAAATTGAACCTCATTAACTACTCTCTCGCAAATAAATGCGGCACCCCTGTTTTTCAATCGATTCATACTGTCGTGAAAGAGTGTCGGTTGCCAATGTTCCGGTTGGTCATCCAATGGACCCGACTCCCATCTTGGCTTTTCAGCCGGGTCCAACTCCATTTCTTCCTCACTTTCATTTTCATCAACTCGACCCAAATATTGTCTCTTTTTCGGTTATTGTTCCGGTTGCTTGCCCTTCTCTTTAGACAAAGAAGATGAACTTGCTCCGGCTCTTTCTTTCGTTCGTACCATTTTCCTACACACATTAGAGCAAACAACACAACCAAACACAATAAATTAGACCTTTTTCACCACAACATCCCCACACTTGCTTGTTACTATGGTTGTAGATGCTAGGGAACCAAAATTTTTATAAATCTTTTTCAAAAATTGGGCATGGTGTCTCTACATTGTAGAGATTCCCAAAAAGTTCACTACTTTACATCAAACCTACATCTACAAACCATAACAATGTTCAAGTAACAATTTTCATAACACAATCTAAGAACTAGCAAGTGGGTATGAATAACTAACACAAATAACCTTACTTTTCACAATGCATCATCAAAACATAACAAATAAACTTCCATACCTTTCCTTGAAAATGCTAGAATGCTTGTGAAACAAAAACTTCAAAAATCCCCAAAATTTTTGGACCTAGGGTTTGTGATTCAGACCCGAAAGCTTCGTTTTTTTGCAAATCTCTTCTCAAAATCAGAAAGTATGTGAAAAATTAGCCAAGTTAGACCTAGATTTCACTTGATTTGGTTAAGGATTGAGAGAGTTAAGAAGGATTGAAGGTTGAAGAAGTTTGAAGATCTTGTGGGTCTTGAGAGTGATAGGTGAGAATGATGGATGAGAAAAGTAATAGATGAATGAGTGGATGGGGTTAAAGTTCACGTGACCTGATTGTTGGCTTATTATTATTAATTTTTTTTATATGAAGGAACCAGAACGGCATATCACTTTTCCAGGTCCACCGTAAATTACGGTGTGGACCGTAAATTACGGTGGATGCTGGAACTAAAATTCCACCGTAAATCAGTGTGTTTCTACCATAAAGAACAAATGATTTTTACCCCCACCGTAAATTACGGTAGTATCTGGGCGTTTTTTCTTCGCCAAAAACTCGAATTTTAAGTATATTTTTTATATTTTTTTCAGTTTTTTTTTGGATATTTTTTTAATTTTTCAAAAACATGTAAAACATACCCTACCCCCTCGAAAATCTGTGTTGTCCTCAACACAATGTTAGAGAAATTAGTGACCCGAATATCCCCACACTTGTTTAAAACACAAGATTCAAGCGAGTACGGTAAATGTGCAAATTATACAAGACAAACAAAATGAAATGCTAACTATTTACACTACCAAACCTGGGCCTCTCATGGTTGTTCCTCATCGACCGGGCGTAAAATGTAGCCCGCTTTATCAAGCTCCAAGTTGTTGATGTCGCTCCCCTCTAGGTATGGCTTCAACCGGTGACCGTTCACCATTTGTTGTTTCAGTGTTTGCTCATCTTGGATATCTACATCACCAAACCTCCCAACTCTCCGAACAACATACGGGCCCATCCATTTGCTTTTAAGCTTACCCGCGAACATCTTGAGTCTTGAATTGTACAACCAAACCTTTTGACCCACTTCAAAGGTTTTCTTCCTCAACTTCGCATCGTGTACTTTCTTGAGCTTGTCTTTATAAGCCGATGCACATTCATACGCCTCATCTCTAATCTCTTCTATCTCGCTTAATTGCAACTTTCTCATCTTTCCCGCCTCGTCATAATCCGCGTTTACCGTCTTAATTGCCCAATGTGCCCGATGCGCTAACTCCATTGGCAAGTGACAACCCTTTCCATACACCATCCGGTAAGGTGTTGTGCCAATCGGAGTCTTGTAGGCCGTTCGGTATGCCCACAACGCATCATCCAACTTGCTCGACCAATCCTTCCTATCCGTTCTAACCATCTTCATGAGAATTTCTTTGATTTGACGGTTGGACACTTCGACTTGTCCACTCGTTTGCGGATGGTAAGGTGTGGCAATTCGGTGATTCACGCTATACCTCTTCAACAATTTCCCGAAGGTAAAGTTATTGAAATGCGAACCACCGTCACTTATAATAACACGCGGAATACCAAAAAGAGAGAAGATGTTGGATTGAACAAATTTACAAACAACCGAATGGTCGTTTGTGCGTGTTGCAATAGCTTCAATCCACTTTGAGACGTAATCCACCACTACCAAAATCTATAGAAAACCAATTGAATTCGGGAAGGGACCCATAAAATCAATACCCCATACATCAAATATCTCTACAACCAAGATTGGTTGTAATGACATCTCATCCCTCTTCGATATGCTTCCCATCTTTTGACAATTTATGCAATTTCTGGCAAACTCACATGCGTCTTTGAAAATTGTGGGCCAATAAAACCCACATGAGAGAACCCGGTAACCCATTTTATGCCCACTAAAGTGACCTCCACATGCGGATGAATGAGCATGGGTCAAAATTTCCATCACCTCCGTTTCGGGCACACACCTCCTAATAACTTGATCCGGCCCGATCTTGAAAAGATCCGGTTCATCCCAAATGTATTGCTTCACTTGGAACATAAATTTTTGTCGTCGCTTTTTGTTCCAATGATTGGGATGGCACCCGTGGCTAAGTAATTTACGTAATGAGCATACCACGGTGCAACAAAGGTGGAAACGGCTAAGAGTTGCTCGTCGGGAAAACATTCATTTATTTCACTAACATCGTCAATTCCTTCAACCGGAATCCTAGACAAGTGATCCGCCACTACATTCTCACTTCCCTTTTTGTCTCGAATTTCCAAGTCAAACTCCTGCAACAAATATCGGACCGCACTATGATCCGAATAAACCACCACCTTGCTCCCCCAAATATATGCCCGAAACTTATCCAAAGCATACACCACCGCTAATAACTCCTTTTCGGTTGTAGTGTAATTCAGTTGCGCTTCAGATAAAGTCTTGCTTGCATAATAAATCACTACCGGCTTCTTGTCAACCCGTTGACCCAAAACTGCACCAATAGTAGTGTCGCTTGCATCACACATTATCTCGAACGGCTTTGACCAATCCGGTGGTTGCAAGATAGGAGCTTTGACCAAGTGTTCCTTCAAAACAGTGCAAGCTTGCATACACTCATTAGTAAAATCAAATGGGACATCTTTTAATAACAAGTTGCATAAAGGTTTGGTAATAACACTAAAACCTTTTATGAAATGTCTATAGAACCCCGCATGTCCCAAAAATGACCTTACACCCTTAACATTTTTCGGAGGTGGCAAAGATGCTATTACCCGTATTTTTGCCTTATCCACCTCCATTCCCCTTTCCGAAATTACGTGACCCAACACAATGCCCTCTTGCACCATAAAGTGACTTTTCTCCCAACTAAGCACTAAATTTTTCTCAACACATCTTTTTAAAACTCTTTGTAATTCGTTGAGACAAGATTCGAAACTAGTGCCAAAAATGGAAAAGTCATCCATAAATACTTCAAGCGACTCTCCAACCATGTCCAAGAAGATACTCATCATACATCGTTGGAAAGTTGCCGGTGCATTGCACAAGACAAATGGCATTCGCCGAAAGACAAATGTACCATATGGACAAGTGAAGGTGGTCTTGTGTTGGTCATCCGGATGTATTGCTATTTGATTGTAACCCGAATACCCGTCCAAAAAGCAGTAATATTTTTGACCCGACAGTTTTTCAATGATTTGGTCAATAAAAGGCAACGGGAAATGGTCCTTCGAAGTGGCGGCATTCAACTTTCGGTAGTCAATACATACACGCCACCCGGTGACCTGTCGAGTTGCAATTTGCTCACCATTTTCATCTTTGACTACTTGAATGCCGGCCTTCTTAGGCACAACTTGGGTGGGACTCACCCCAGCACTATCCGAAATGGGATAGATGATTCCCGCGTCCAACCATTTAATTACCTCTTTTTTAACTACCTCCCTTAGGTTCGGATTCAATCGCCTTTGAGCTTCTCGTGTTGGTTTTGCATCTTCGGTGGTAATAATCTTGTGCATGACAATTGATGGACTAATTCCTTTGAGATCGGCAATCGTCCATCCGATAGCTCCCTTGTTTTCTTTCAAAACATCCAACAATGCTTGCTCTTGTGCCAACTCTAAATTTGAGCCAATAATGACCGGTAGAGTGTCATTATCCCCTAAGAAAGCATACTTCAAGTGGCTCGGTAAGTCTTTAAGTTCCAACTTTGGCGGTTCCTCTAACGATGGTTTAGTACCCGAGTTAATCTCCACCGGCAAGCCTTCGAATTGGTGAGTCCATGGCGGTCGACCTTCTTTCAAGGCCATGGCATCCTGTTTTTCTTCTTCAACCCGTAGTGCATAAGCATGTACCTGTTCAGAAAAATCACACAAACAAATATCCATACCATCCTCCTTATACTCATGCGGGTTGCATCCGTTAACTATATCTGCCATGAAATATGTCACACCCCGATATTCCACGTGTCACCGGTGGGCCCGGTGGGGAGTATCGTGACGTGGTTGGCAACATAATAGTTAAACAACACAATATTTAAATGCACAGCGGAAGCAAAAGATAAATATATTACAATCCGAATAAAAAGTAATATCCAAGTATTACAACGGAAAGTAAAGGATCCACAGGCGGATCTTAAAAATATAAACATTGTTCAACAGACTTTAGACGCCTAGAACTTGCAAGATTCCTTATTAATGTCCTGAGCAGCTTCCAGCCTATTACGTACTTGTACCTGTCACTTAGACTTTTGAAAATACGTCAGTTTTCACTGGTAAATACACTCAACTGACTCATTTGAAAAGAGTTTAAGAAAATTGATTTAGATGCACAAGGCACAAAATATTTTGACACTTTGATTAAAATGCACAGAGGCAAAATTAATCTTTTATAACTTGGGGCAATTATATTTATAATCTTGTATACAGATTTACATGTTCGTTGTACGTTCATGGCCCGATGAAGAAACCGAGTCAGATTAACAGACACGCCACAAGTATAGGCCCACAAGAGAGTGAGATACCGTTATTACTTAAGCAACTGTCAGGTGTATGCCTACACCCCGTGCTTAAGACGTGGCCATTTTATAATACAATGATGTCAAGGATATCTGGGACATGGTCATTAACCCCTAAAGGTTTTATTTGAAACAATACAGATTAAACTGGGTTACCTCAATAATTTAATCACAATCCGATTAAATATTAAATACCCGACCAAGCGGTATCATTATACCGTATCCCATGCCCGTATAGGGAAAATAAGTTAAGAGTATTTACCTGTGAAAACTGACGTATTTTCAAAAGTCTAAGTGACAGGTACAAGTACGTAATAGGCTGGAAGCTGCTCAGGACATTAATAAGGAATCTTGCAAGTTCTAGGCGTCTAAAGTCTGTTGAACAATGTTTATATTTTTAAGATCCGCCTGTGGATCCTTTACTTTCCGTTGTAATACTTGGATATTACTTTTTATTCGGATTGTAATATATTTATCTTTTGCTTCCGCTGTGCATTTAAATATTGTGTTGTTTGACTATTATGTTGCCAACCACGTCACGATACTCCCCACCGGGCCCACCGGTGACACGTGGAATATCGGGGTGTGACAGGTTGGTATCAGAGCCAACACTGAGTGAATTAAACACTAGCCTTTTGTGTTTAATCTCAGTTACACAGTTGCACATTCTTGAGTCTAGACAAGAACATAGAACAAATTCTAATTCGTTTTATTTGTCCTTATTTGGTTCCTTTGTTATTTTCTGATTAGCTCTTGCATGGGCAAGTCATTTTGTAGAAGTCCCATTTAGGGCAACCATATACTTGTTCAAATTTTAAAGGAACGATTATATTAAAAAAATATCATTCTTATATTATAAGATCTACCATTATAACAAAATGGCAATATCTAAAAAGAACAAGACCTAGCTCATGTGTCATTTTAAGACAGGGCCAAGACGGTAGTTCCACAATTAGATTCAGATCCTTGCTAACACCTCAAATTAGGATTGTTCTGCATTAAATATTAAAAAGAATCTTAAAAGTAAAACCTAGCCTAAATGTCAATGCAGACATGGCCAAGATGGTAAAACCTAGCCTAAATGTCAATGCAGGCATGGCCAAGATGGTAAAACCTAGCCTAAATGTCATTGCAGACATGGCCAAGACGGTAAAACCTATCCAAAGGATTCCAATCCCTGTTAACATCTGTAAGTACGTTAACATTTTTGGTAAACTGTGAATCGTTAAAGTCACACAGACCATCTTTTAAAAAGGGGGTTAATCTAAATTTCCTTATTTGAAATAATCATCCATTAATGATGAAGTGCCTACGGGCTATAACGTATTGTCCATCTGAGACACTGACATTGTGATGTTTATGATTCCTTGTCTAAGGTGGTGAGCTATGCTCAAGCCTAATAGTCTATATGATCAATGCGATCATGACTAATATCATGTAACATCCTAGTGATGTTTTGCCTACGGCCTATATTATATTGTCCATTCGTGACAAAGACAGTTGTGATCTTTTATGATTCTCTGTCAAAGGTGGTGAGCTATGCTCAAGCCTCATAAATCTATATGATCAGTGCGATCATGACTAATATCATCAATATGATGATCATTCTATTAACATCCTTAATGATGAAGTGTCTCCGGGCTATACGTTATTATATTGTCAATACGACAATGACAGTTGTAACCATTATGGTTCCCTGTCTAAGGTGGTGGGCTATGCCCAAGCCTCATAGTCAATATGATCAATACTATCATGACTACTATCATCAGTGCGATGATTATTATTTTTCTTAAAACATGGTTTTGTAATGTCAATTGATATGCCTACGGGCCATACTTATTGTCCTAAGGGACAGAAGACAGTTGATGTCTTTGACCCCCTGTCAAGAAAAGGTAATGAACTTTGGATTCAAACCTTACCGCCTCGATTCTCTGAAATCATGGCTTATATCATCCTATAAGATGATCATATTATAAACATCCCTTAGAAGGGAAGTGCCTACGGGCTATAGTTAAATGTCCTCTGAGACTAAAGACAGTGGTAGCCTACAACTCCCTGCCAAGAAAAGGTAGTGAACTTTGATTCAAACCTCAATGCTTTGATTCTCTGAAATCATAGCTTAAAAATCGTAAATGTCCATGTGACTAGGCCTTTCTTGCCACTGGTAAAACTGTTTTTGTTTTTATAATTAGGATAAATTATAATATAAAATCCTAAAATAAATATGATTCATAAATTAACCAAATATGGTCTCTGTTCACCATGGTTAATGAATTACCCTAAGGGGCAATTCCATAATAAACTCCCAAATAAACTATTGTCCTTGTTTTCTACAACAGTTCAATTAAAATGGCTAACTCTGACGAAATTAATAGCCATCCAGTGGAGAATATTGATAACGCCCGGATTAATTTAACGGGTGCTGAATTGAAAGCGTTGGTAGACGACGCTGTTACAAGGGCCTTAGAGCGACAGTATGAAGAGTATAGTGGGACTCGTAGTAGGACCCTATCAACACCACATACAAAGCACCCCCCAAGAAGGATGAACCCAAGAAGGAAGATGACGAGCGTCACTCTTCTAATCATCATAGTGATCCGTCTCAACAAATCATACTGAATCAAGGACCCCGTGATAAGGGTTGCTCCTACAAGTACTTTATTTCATGTAAACCCCGGGATTTCACTTGGGAGGAAGGAGCTGTAGATTGTATGACGTGGTTAGATAAGATGGATACAGTTGTGGATATCAGCGGATGCGCTGAGAGGGATGTGGTCAAGTTCGTGTCGCAATCATTTAAGGGTGAGGCCCTAGCCTGGTGGAGATCGTTGATTCAAGCCACCGGGAAGATCCCTTTGTACAACATGACTTGGGATCAGTTCGTTGCTCTTATCAAAGAAAATTTCTATCCTCAACATGAAGTTGAGAAGATTGAGTCTGAATTCTTGACATTAGTCATGGAGAACTTAGATTGTCAAGCATTCCTCACAAATTTCAATACCAAGTCTTGATTGGTTCCTTATTTGATCACATCGGAACCAAAGCGAATAGCTCGCTTTATTGTGGTCTAGCCCCAGAAATAAAGGCAAGTGTGAAAGCATCAAGACCTACTACATTCAGGTCAGCGGCAGATCTGTCGCTATCTCTCACACTCGACGTGGTTAGAAACAAGGCTGCCAAGGCCTCTGAAGATGGGAAGCGTAAAAAGGAGGAGGATAACTCCCAGAATCCTAAGAAGAGCAAATCTGAGCTCAACAATAACCAACAGGATTCCAACAAGAAGCCTACGTGCAAAACCTGCAACAGAAGACACTGGGGACAGTGTCGATCAAACCAAAAGATAAAGCAATGTGGCATCTGCAAAAGAACTGGCCACCAGTCCCACGAATGTAGGGACATAAAGAATGCAAATTGTTTCAGCTGTGGCGAAAAGGGCCACATCAGTACTAATTGTTCTGAGGCCGCCAAGGAAGGAGCAGCTAATTCTGGGAAGGATAAGAAAAGAAACGCCTGAACTACCGGTCGAATGACAGAGACAGTACATATCAATAATAGCATCAGGTATGTCCCGTACCATTTGGCATTGATAATTTCTGCTAAGTATCTCACGTTAATGCAAGAGATAATAAACCTTTCGTAAACCATAAGCTTAGTAAACTTTTGGGTTCATTCATAAGAACTCCAGACATTTAATGTAAGGTATAACTTACCAAGGGAATCTTTAATGTCCATCCCTCCCACCCTTGAAGATAATCTTTTCATAAGAATCTGGAGTACTCTTCCCCAAAAAGAGTACGACAATATATATTACTTATTGTAATTTATTATTTCTTCTTTGCTTTCTATCGCCTGCGAATGCCAAACTATGTTTGATAAAAGTGCCATATGAGGAGTGGCGTATCCTAGTGTGTCCCATAGATTGCTTCCATGCCTGATCAGTATGGAGGTTTAATGCATGGAACCCCTGAGATATCCCCATAGTCATATTGTGCTAAAGTCGACTAGTAGTATTCAAAGAAGATATCCAATATAAAATGTCCTTATAAGTATCTCTACTTAGGGTATCCTTGCATTTGTAAAGACAATGTGTCATTTATATGACACTGACATCGATAAATAAACCAAATCCTGAGAATACAGATATCTATAACATCTCTGTGTGTCATAATTATCTTCTTTATAAGAATTACCATGGTTACCTCCTGAGAGGCAAGTGGATGTTAGGACAAACATTCCGCTTAGGGCTACAATTATTGTAAAAGCCTTATATCTGTTAGTATCAACAGAATAGGAAGAACTAAGAGACAAATCAATAAACTTTTAGAGAAGATTTCATAAAGCTAAAATTCGAAGTTCTAGGAACTCCGAATTATATAAATAAGAAGGACGGATCATCTTGTTTATGCATTGATTACCGCAACCCTATTTAGGCAACAATTAATAATCGCTATTACCTGCCCAGGATCATCGATTTGTTCGACTAACAGCAAGGATTAGCTATTCCTTAAAATTTGTTAAGCAGTGGTTGGAATAACCATTCCACCGTAAGATAAGCTTTTCCATAATAGTTGTTATATAAGCATCAAGGCTACTCCCTTGGAGACCTTGTATAAATAGAATGTTAAACATCTATTGTTAGGACCATAGATTGGTAAGTTCAATTATCAGGATCTGAAAGTTGCATTGGAAACAACAAATAAGATCATTCGAAATTATAATCATCTTAAAGTTGCCAGTAATCGGCAGAAAAACCAAGGATTTATGAAAGTAGCAAACCTCCTGAATTCTTGTTAAGGAAGGGAGTGCCAAATTGTTAAAATTATCATACTAGTTAAAGCTCTGAATATATAGAATCATTCGAAGGAAATCGAATGTATCAAGATTAAGTAGCCTTTAAGCTAAAACCTATTTAAAGAACTTGGCGGGGCTGGCAATACATTGCACATCAGTGATTGAAGGATGTGTTTCGCCAATAAGTCAAGAAGCATTATCACATAATGATATGCGGATTTATAATATGATGAGCAACCTGTGTCGATTAAGGATCGACAGGATTAGAAACTCCAAAAAGATACATGTACCTAGTATAAAGGTCAATTGGAGTGCCTTAGAGGCTCAAAGGTACTAGGAAGAGTAAGCCCAATATGAGGTAGAAAATACTTCCTTTACTTTAACAAATCTCGAGGTCGAGATTTCTTTTAAGGGGGTGAGGATGTAACACCTCGAAAATTCACGTCCTATAATGTGTTGACACGTGTCATATGTTTGAACGTGTGAAAAGAATGTTATAAAAGGATTAAAGTTGACGATCATGGAAAGTATGTGAAAATACGAGTTCTAAATGTCAACAGTGAATAAATATATTGTATATTAACCCTACATGATGCTCATACCTTCAAACGAATAAATCATGCATCATACGAAGCTAAAAGTGAGAGATTACAAACTATAGGGGCTAAATGTGTCAACATGTTTAAGTTATACCTCTGAGTGACCTTTTGACAAACCCGAAGCTTTGTAACGGTTAATTAAGATCACTAGAATGCACGTTATAAATTTTGTAAAGTTTCGTTATCGTATGAGAAAGTTATGATCAAATTTGTGTGTGAAGGGTTAAAGCGTCAACGTTGAAAGTTAGGACTTTTCGGGTAACAATAAAGTTAACCGGGGACTTAACAAAGTGGGTATATGTTTTAAAGCCCTTATAAATCAATTTGGAGGATTCAAGATGCAAGAAACAAAAGTCTAATCGAAGTTTCCAAGAGCCAAGGACCAATGCGTAAAAATCTAAAAATTCAGATCTTGTCAGTTAGGGCGTCGCCCCACGCGAGGCCCCTGGGGGGGTCTTCGCGCCACGCGAGGGGCCTTCTGTGCAATTTTTATTAGTTTCTTGTCTGCCCTTGCCTTTGTATTCGATTTTTATCCCATTTTCCACATCTTTCTTGGCCCCTAGGCACCCCCTAAACACTTAGGGACATGTGTTGATGATTCATGGTCCATGTTAGACTTGTGTGTCAATGTTTTGTGGTGATTAAACCACTATATAAAGGCCTCTAAGTTGCAAACATGCTTCACACATTCATTCTTGCAAATCTGATCATTTGTGGAGCACAAGAGCACCTTCCAAGCCTTCCTAGTCGACCATTAGTCACTTGTAAGTATGCTTAACCTTCTTTGATTGAGTTTAGCTTAGTTATTTAGCTAAAAGTCAACCCGTCGTAATTAACGGTTGACTTTAAGATTAATCACTAATGGTCCAGTGATTAGTCGAATCAAAAGTAGTGATAAGTTGGTAATTATGTGGGTAATAAACCCTCAAAAGGGTTCCCCCTGATTCCCACTCTAACTAGGTCAAATGTCGGGTCAAACTTGTATTTAAAAAGTCAACAAAATGTGTAAATTACAATTTATGCATAATTAGCAATGTAGAACACATACAACCTGTTTGATCATTAATATAACTTGGTAATTAGTGTAAGGACATGTCTAAACATGTTCAACCCGACAATTTCCTGTTTAGACCCGGTTTGGAACCGAAAGTCGCGTAGTTTGACTTTCACTTTGACTTTCAGTTTTGACCTGTTATGGTATGTTTTAGAAATACCTAAGAGCTTCATTTGGACCAGGTTACATGCTAGTATAACCCTCTGTGATTATACACCATGGTTCATTAGTTACCCGATTAATACGCATGATTCCGTTAATTGCTCATATGCTGACCATTATGCCCTTTTCACCTTAAAACGTGATTTATGAAAATGTAAAAGAGTAGAAACCTTAATTACTGATATATAAACTTGTATGCAAAGTTAGACATCAGTTTGAGGTGTAGATTTAAAGTTATGCTCATTAGCGTAATTAAGAAGCTTTATGTTAATAAAACGGCGTAATTAGCGTATAGCCTAGTTAAGCCTACTTTTTGATATCAAACTTAATACCCACTGATGTAATATATTATTTTGGGATTTTTGAAGATTTTTAATAAGTTTTAGGATGAGCATAACTCATAGTCGTAGGCTTAATCCGGTAATTGTCGGTTTTGCCCTTACGGGCCATAAAATGAGTTTTACATATCTAAACGACTCCAAACCTTTTACTATTGATTCTAAATGATAAATAAATTATTTTAAACCCTCTGGAATAATAAAAATATCAGGTTTCAATATAGAACCCAGAAACAGCTTTTAATCGCCTTTTTAAGCGTTTTTAACGCAAAGTATGTACTAGAACTATTTTAAACATACAAGGGTTGATACCTACTGATATCATAGGAAAATTATAATATTTTAACAGTAATCAAAGGTTGATAAACTCAGACTTCAGTTTTGAGCTTCTCGGCTTATGTGAAATTACCGAAATGCCCCTACGGTGCATAGTTCGGTTATAATTGATAAATTTCACATATATACTTTACCCTATTGTTATAACTTATCAAATTGAGTATGTTTGTAGATTACATCAGACCTGTAACTCAGTTAAACACTTAAACTCTTTTATCACCTTTTAAATGACCAAACTACCCCTACGGGGTATAGTTTGTGTTTAAATTCATTTCGGGCATAATAAGAGACATCCTACTGATGTCACAACATATATGAAGCATATTAACTTATGAAACCTATAAATGGCTCATATGTATACCAGTTACGCTTATACGAGTTCGGTTTGGTTTATGTAACTAGTTTACATAAATTAGCCTAAACGGGTCAAACCTTATCGGTTTTATCTCAAAATCCAGAATGTGTATAATATACCGATATTAAGAAAGTCTCTGAACTTGTCGGGTCTAAAACACATTCTATTCCGGTCTTCGCTTAATCATGCGTTGGAACCGTATATTTCCTTAAGAATAACCGGTCTAAGCTTAGGCTTAATTAAAGACCCGTTAGCATTCTAATTGGTTATTTATACCATCATTCCAGACTAGAGCCTTCCGGTAAATTGTACCTACGCTTACTTAAGTGAATACGACTGAGTTGTTAATTTTTGCTAATTAAGACAGGAGCTAGCTCAGGTAAATACTCTTAACTTATTATCCCTATACGAGCTTGGGATACGGTATAATGATACCGCTTGGTCGGGTATTGAATATTTAATCGGATTGTGATTAAATTATTGAGGTAACCCGGTTTAATCTGTATTGTTTGAAATAAAAACCTTTAGGGGTTAATGACCATGTCCCGGATATCCTTGACATCATTGTATTATAAAATGGCCACGTCTTAAGCACGGGGTGTTGGCATACACCTGACAGTTGCTTAAGTAATAACGGTATCTCACTCTCTTGTGGGCCTATACTTGTGGCGTGTCTGTTAATCTGACTCGGTTTCTACATCGGGCCCTGAACGTACAACGAACATGTAAATCTGTATACAAGATTATAAATATAATTGCCCCAAGTTATAAAAGATTAATTTTGCCTTTATGCATTTTAATCAAAGTGTCAAAATATTTTGTGCCTGGTGCATCTAAATCAATTTTCTTAAACTCTTTTCAAATGAGTCAGTTGAGTGTATTTACCAGTGAAAACTGACGTATTTTCAAAAGTCTAAGTGACAGGTACAAGTACGTAATAGGCTGGAAGCTGCTCAGGACATTAATAAGGAATCTTGCAAGTTCTAGGCGTCTAAAGTCTGTTGAACAATGTTTATATTTTTAAGATCCGCCTGTGGATCCTTTACTTTCCTTTGTAATACTTGGATATTACTTTTTATTCGGATTGTAATATATTTATCTTTTGCTTCCGCTGTGCATTAAAATATTGTGTTGTTTGACTATTATGTTGCCAACTACGTCACGATACTCCCCACCGGGCCCACCGGTGACACGTGGAATATTGGGGTGTGACAAAACACTTATCAACACCATTAGCATTAGAATTGTTAGTAAAAACATTCAAACGCATTTTTCGATTCCCAAAAGTCATATCGACTGTACCAAACCTACAATCGATCACGGCATGCGCGGTGCTCAAAAATGGCCGACCGAAAATTTTGTTTTGTTGTTGTTTTGGGTCTGCGGACGAGTAGTCCAAGACTAGAAAGTCAACCGGGAAATAAAACTCATCAATTTTAACAATTACATTTTGAACCATCCCTCGAGGTAGCTTATGAGACAAATCGGCCAAAACAACCGTTGTCTCCACCCTAGCTAACGGACCAAAATCATATTGGTCATATAAGCCCCCCGGTAAAATACTAACTCCGGCTCCAAGATCTAGTAACGCCTTTGCCATTTGAAAATTACCAACTTGTATGTTAATCAATGGCGTGCCCGAATCTTGGAGCTTAGGAGGAAGCTCCCCATTTAAAACTGCACTTCCTTGCCCGGTTAAGTCCACCCGCTTAGGCATTTTCTTCTTTTGTTGTCTCTTTTGTGTACATAATTCCTTTAAAAATTTTGCATAGGCGGGTACTTGTTTTATTGCATCAAGGAGTGGAAGGTTAATTTTAACTTGTTTAAACATGTCCCACAACTCTTCTTTTTGGGGACCTCTTGATGCAATAAAATTTTTCTTTCCCGGGTCAAGTAAAGCCGATGGAAAAGGGACTTGACTCGGTTCACCCTCACCTTTTTCACTTTTTTCACTTTTTTCATTTTCACCCAACCCCGGTTTTTTAACATTTGATTCTTTAGGTTTACCCGGTGAAACTTCATCATCACTATCATTACCCGTGATATCCTCAACTACCCCCTCAACCAATTTGGGTGACAAATTGGCTTTAAATTCTTTTCCACTTCTTAAAACACTAACATGATGAACATTAACATTACCTCGTGACGAACCGTGTGAAGGATTTACCTTGGTGTCGCTAGGAAGTTGACCCTTTCTTCAATTCCGCCACATCGGTTGCCAATTGACCCATTTGGGTTTTTAGTGATAGGATGCTCTTGTCACGAACCTCATCCTTTTGCATTCGAACTTCATCGAGTTGGTTCCGTTTTTGCATCTCCGGTTGCATGCTTTTTAGCATTTCCATCATCTCATTTCCACCCGAAGACCCCCCTTGTTCTTGACCCGTTTGATATTGCTTTTGATACCCTTGGTTGTTCCCACCTCGATATCCACTTTGATTGTTGTAAGGTTGGCGCGAACCAAAGTTACCTTGGCTACCTTGAAAGTTCTGGTTAGCTTGATTTGAAGGGTTCCCATACCGAAAATTTGTGTGGTTCCTCAATCCGGGGTGGTATGTGTTAGAATTCATGTTGTAGTTTCTACCACCCCCTCCTTGACCTTGAACCGCATGAACTTCTTCATATTGCCCTTCCACCATTCCTTGGCAATTTTCAGCCGCATGACCTATTTCATTACACAAGGCATAAACATCATAAATTTGGTTAGTGGTTTGAACATTACCATCATCTATTGCGTGCACTTGAGGTCGGGCAATGGCCGGTCGTGCTCTCCTCGATGCTTGAGCTTTCCTCTTTGAAGTGATTGCCATTTGCTCCAAAAACTCCTAATCATCATTCTCATAGTTTGTGCCAAAGGTCCCACCGGTAATGGACATTAAGTCGCGAGCATCTTCGGCACTCAACCCCTCATGAAAGGCATTCATCAACTCCCAAAGTTCAATTCCATGATGAGGACAATTCTTGATCATCATGTTAAAATGCTCAAAGGCTTCATGAAACATTTCTCCTTGTTGTTGTTGAAAAGTCCTCAACCCCTTCCTAGCATCGTTGGTCTTTTGAGTGGTGTAAAATTCGTCTAGGAAAATTTGTTGCATCTCTGCCCAAGTATAAATAGATGCTGAAGGCAAAGTGTAGAACCACTTCTTTGCCTTGTCCTCCAAAGAAAATTGAAACAGGACTAACTTGACAAAATCAGCCGAAAAACCTTAACTCCCAAGAGTATTGAAAATTGAGTCATAGGCCTCTAAGTGGAAATACGGTTCCTCCGTTGCTAGCCCTTTATATTTCGGTAAACTTTGCAAAGAATTTGTTCTCACTTCAAAGGTCCTCCTTTGATCATTATGAGGAATAACTACCGGTGAGGGATTTTGAGTGATAACCAGCCTAAAATGCGCTTCAATTCCTCTCGCATGTTCTCTAAAATGCCTTCTTGGCACCCCCAACCTAACCCTTGGTCGAACAGGACCCATTGGCCTTGGTATAGGCCCTTGTGGTACATATGGTTGAAATTGTTGTTGTGGCATCGGTTGATGTTGAATCAGCCTTTGGAATTGAGGTTGTACATTTTGCGGCCGAACTTGTTGCAATGGTATAGGGCGTTGCACTTGTGGCCCTTGTGGTCTTGGCCGAATATGTTGTGGTATGAGTTGTTGTTGTGGCATTCCACCTACACTTGCCATCCCTTGAGATTGGCTTTGCACATAACCGAACTCTCCTTGATCACCATAACCCCCATAAGCATACCCGTCCTAATCATAACCCTCAAAATCTTCATAACCTTCCTCATATCCATCTCCCCCTATACCCGAAGATTGCCCAAATGGAAGGGTAGAGTATTGAAAGCCCGATTGGTTCGATGGTCTGAATGTTGAAGTAGCATGGACAATGGTTGAATTTGGTGGTATTGAATAATGGGAAGATGATTGACCCGTAGAGGGAGGAAAGAAGTGTGATAATGGTGGAATTATGGCTGAAGGACTAAAGGTAAGATTGGGTTCAACTTGAGTAGTAATCGGGTGTGTGGTGTTTGTTGGTGTAGTGTCATGAGGTGGAGTAGGAATTGTAGTGGAATTTGGTATGGTTGTGTTTGGTGATGGTTGTGTGGAAGTGGGTATAAATGATGAGGTCGTTTGATCCGTTGTAGGTGGTAATTGAGATTCTTGCATGATGTTTCGTGGTGTGATGGGTGATGTAGGTGAACCAATAATTCTGTTTTCTCTTACTAAACCACGATTTTGCCTTAGTGTTCTTTCGATCTCCGGATCAAATGACAATGGTGACGCTTTGTGAGATCCTCTAGTATGCATGCACCTGTAGAACCTGCACACTAAACACACCAGTGTAAACCCGAAAATAACAAAGCAAAACTAACAAACTGACACATGTTGCGCATAACTCCCCGGCAACGGCGCCAAAATTTGACGTGATGTCGTGGTCATGCAAATTTAATCCAAATAACAACTATAGATAGTGGTAAATGGGTATCGAACTCAGGGAGTATGTGGAAAATGTGTGATTTAATAGCTTTGCACTTAAACTAAAATTAACCTAAATTGCAAAAAGTAAAAATCAATAAGTTGGATTGTTTGGGTTTAAAACTAAAATTACTAAATAACTTCAAATAAAAGGTTGGTTGTAAAGCAGATTAGGAGAACAATGACCATCTTAGGATTCAGTTTCTTTTAACAATTGTGTGAAATTCCAACTAGAAAGAGTTACATAGACATAACTCGTGCATAAATAATCGAAGTGATAAAAGGGAACAAAGTACTCGGATTATATAAACGCGAGGTTGTTTCCCGATGATCAATTAATCAATAACCAACCCTAACCCTTCCCGTGATATCTCGATTGCCAACGGCACCAAGAACGTACGATTGAGACTAGAAATTGTACTATCAATTAACAAGCTACAAACAATTATGCATACACCATGATAATCAAGCAAACACAAGTTATCATTATAGAAATAATGGAATAACACAGAAAAGTTTAGAGAAACCTTCGCCTAAAATGATCACCACAAGTTTAGCCGGACATTGTTCGATTGATCATCAAAACATTAAAAGTCAAGTTCATAAGCATCAAAAACAAGCACCAAATGTTTAGAATTGTTTCCAACCAACAAGAACTAGCCAAAATCGCCCCAAAAGTGTAGAGAAACTGTCCAATGATGAGATAGATGAAAAGACACCCCAGAAAATGATTAAATGAGGCAGTTACGGATTCTGTCGCAGCTTCCACCGTAATTTACGGTACCACCGTAAATTACGGTGGTCTTCAAGGTGTTACGGTGAGTGTTTCCTGAGTTACGGTGAGATTTGTTGAAGTTTCAGGGCCACCGTAAATTACGGTGGCCACCGTAATTTATGGTGGAGCCCTGATTTGTGTGTTTTGTTTCTTTATTCATCCCACGCACGACCAGTTCAACTGCAAACCGTCCAAAGCTGCATTTTATCCCTTTTAGCTCCCGAACCGCACCTGAAACATAAGCAACCGTAGTTATCTAATTCAAGATAATTACACAATCAAGTGAGGGATAATTTCATCTTTTAACATCATTAAGGGTTGTCCTATGGACCACCCGTCAGTGGTTCACAAACAACCTGTTTTCGTTAATCCAGAAATTTCTAAAACTTCTAATAATCACGAAGTTAAGATTTCAAAAATTCAAACTGGTAAAACATAACAGACTTGGAAACCAAAAACGGTTACTAATTCATGGGGAGCATCACAATTTCCAAACCATCGAGAAATTGAAATAACTTTTGTCGATGAAAGCGGAAGACCCAAGACCACAAAGGCTTGGGTCCCCATCTCCAACTAATCATGTGAGTTCATGTGCAGGGTGTTCTAGGAGGAACTTTCAGCAGTCATTGGATTGTTGATAGTGGGGCATCCAGGCACATGACAGGCGACATGAAGCTTCTCAAAGATGTTAAATCTATTAGAGGAGGTTACTGGAGATAAAGCTGGATATATTACTGGTGAAAGAATGGTATCCAACGGGGTTGTAAGCTTTGATAAGATCAACTTTGTGCAACAACTTGATCACAATCTTCTCAAGCAGTTTTCAGTACACTTTGATGCAAATGGATGTTATGTGCTGAAATCCGGTTTTAAGATTCCAAAAGAATGGATTCTCTTATCTGCTCCAAGGATTAATGATTTGTATGTCCTTGATATGAGCCAAGCTATTACTACGTCTACACAAGCAACTTGTTTCGTTTCCAAAGCCATTGAAAAAGACTCAATCTCTTGGCATAGACGGATGGGTCACATTCACTTACGCAAAATGAATCATTTAGTGTCAAATGAATTAGTGAATGGGGTTCCTCTTAAAAACTTCCATCTTCAAGACGTCTTTGTTTCATGCCAAAGAGGAAAGCAAAGCAAGAAGCGACACCCGACTAAGAAGATCAACACGGTGGACGTTTCGCTTGAACGTTTGCACATGGATTTATTCGGTCCTGTCAAGCATAAAAGCATTCGGAATGATCAATACTGCCTCATGGTAACAAATGATTATTCAAGATTTTCTTGGGTGGCGTTCATGGCACACAAGAGTGATACTTTCGGTATTATCAAAAACTTGATCATTCAGATTGAGAATTTGTATACTTTGAAGGTTAAACGGATTCGCAGCGACAACGAAACAGAATTTAAAAATCAAGCCATGAAGGAGTTCTGTACTTCAAAGTGTATTATTCATGAATTTAGTGCAGCGTACACTCCTCAAGAGAATGGCGTCGCTGAACGTAAAAACCGTACATTGATCGAGACGGCTAGGACGATGTTGGTAGAGTCACAATTGCCGATTCCCTTCTGGACTGAAGCTGTGTCTTCTGCTTGTTATACATTGAACTGAGTCCTTACAGTCAAAAGGCATAACAAGACCTGCTTCGAGCTTCTTCACAAACGAAAACCAGATTTGTCATATCTTGAACCGTTTGGACCTATTTGCACAATGATCGATCCTTATGGAAAGTTTGGGGCAAAAGCTATTGAAGGTTACTTTCTTGGTTATGCCACCACGAACTTAAGAGTCTGGAATCTAGAGACTAAAAGGGTCAAAGAATGGTCTGAGGTCAGGGTACAACGGCACACATTTCCAGTAAAATGTCCAGGTCAACCATGGATGTTTGAGTACGATGAGTTTTTTAATTCGATCAATATTCAAGAAGTCGAAGAAAGTGCTGCAGCAAGGATGTTTTTCGAGAGTGACAACGCAACAGATTCACCGTTGGTTCGTCCAATTATTGTCAACAATCAAGAACCAACTTCAGTGAACACTAATGATCTCGACAATGAGGATTTTCATGATGCTACCAAACTGAATGAATCTTCAGAGGATGATGAATTTCTCGATGCAGATCAAGAAGTTGTTCATGGTACTTCAAAGGCTACACCTCCACTGGACGCCCCTAAAACAGCTGTAGCTACTTCATCATCCTCTTCGCTAGTTCAGGGTATTGAATTGGTTGTTGATCTCAATCTCAACATTATGGGTACGAACATTCCAGTTCTATAAAATCCAGAAACAAGAATTCACAATACCCATCCTCAACAAAACATCATCGGAAATGTACAAAGTGGTGTTCAAACGAGAAACATGTTGCGAAACGACATCACTGTAGGCTTGTGTCCGGCGATTCGAGAATCTGGTCAACAAAACGATTGGTCCTTCGCGTGTTATGTATCACAAGAAGAAACAAAATCTATTAAAGAAGCTTTGAAAGATAATTTTTGGGTGGAAGCTATGCAGGAAGAACTGCAGCAATTCCAGAAGCTAGGTGTCTAGAAACTAGTTGATAAACCTGAAGATTACAAGAAGATTGGTACCCGTTGGGTTTATAAATGCAAAAAGGATGACCGTGGAGTCGTTATTCGCAACAAAGAAAGGTTAGTCGTTCAAGGTTTTCGTCAGATTGAAGGGATCAACTACAACAAAGTGTATGCACCTGTTGCACGTCTTGAAGCAATTTGGATCTTTCTGGCTTATGCCTCATTCAAAGGATTCAAGGTTTACCAGATGGACGTCAAAAGTACATTCTTACACGGTATAGTTGAATAAGAGGTGTATGTCGAACAGCCTCCAGGTTTTGAAGATCCTATTCATCCCGATCGGGTTTAGTTGCTCAACAAAGCTCTCTATGGTCTACATCAAGCACCTCGAGCTTGGTATGCAACCTTATCTAATTTTCTACTGGAGAATGGATTTCACAGAGGTCTTATCGATTGCACTCTTTTCATCAAAGAAAAGGATGGAGATCTTCTATTGGTATAGGTATACGTAAATGATAATATATTTTGTTCTACTAACGATGTTTTGTGTAGGAATTTCGAGTGTGTTATGCAGGAGAAATTTGAAAGGAGCGCTATGGGGAGATGACTTTCTTTTTGGGCTTACAAGTTCAACAAATGAAGTCTGGGATATTCATCCATCAGACTAAGTATGTCAATGACATTCTGAACCGATTTTAGATGTCTGACACATCGCCCATTGGTACCCCACTGCAGCAAAATCATGGAATTCATCCAGACTTGAAGGGTGAAAGTTGTTAGCTCCTCATACTACCGTGCTATGATCGGATCCCTTATGTACCTCACAGCATCAAGACCAGATATAATGTACCCAAAGTGCCTGCTTGCCAAATATCAACTGAACCCAAAGGCCTCATATCTTGCAGCTGTAAAAAGGATTTCTCGTTATTTGAAGGGTTGCCCTAACACCGGTCTATGGTACCCTGGGGATAATAATTTCGAATTGATCGCTTTCAGTGATTCTAATTTTGGCGGACGTAAAATCGACGGCAACTCCACAACGGCTGGATGTCTGTTTTTAGGAAATCGCCTAGTCACACGGCAGTGCAAGAAGCAGACTTGTGTCGCTACATCAACTTGTGAAGCTGAATACATTGCTGCCTCAAGTTGTTGCTCCCAAGTCCTGTGGATACAACATCAAATGCGTGATTACGGTTTTGAATTCCTAACTACTCCAATTTTAGTCGATAATTCTGTTGCCTTATCTATCACTAGAAATCATGTGCAGCATTCAAAGACCAAACACATCGAAATTAAGTTTCACTTCATACGTGATTGCTTTGATAAAAGGCTTATCGATGTTGTTAAGGTCCATACCGATGACCAACGTGCCACCTTTTTACCAAAGCATTTGATAAATCAAGATTTGACTTTTTATTATTGGTAAACGGCATTAAGGTCAAGCAAGAGTAATCCGCATCGGAAAATCGTTTTTGTAAATATCTTTGTGTTTTTAATTTATCATAGTTTTTACATTTTAGGGGGAGTAAATCCAAATTTTAAAAATTCAAAAACATCGAAAAATTTCAAAAGCACAAAAACAATAGAAAAAAAAATGAGTTTCCTGGGGAGCAAAAGAGAAAATGATAGTACATCAGTGGTCTGTCTAAACCTCTTTAAACTGAAATGCAAAATGAAAAATGTTAAGCAGCTCTATTTAAAATGTATCGGTATGCTCACAATCATTTTAAAGTGTGCAGGGTGATATAAACATAAATCGACTGAAGACCAGGTGGGAACCGCTCATTGGCATATGTTCTTAGTACCGAAATTTCTTTTAAGAGATTCCCGAGGTTCTGAGATATGTGGTCTTTATGTTGTTTATCATCTGGGTATCATGGTTGTTTCTTTTACCGAAAATATAACAGAGACAAAGTCTAGATCTTCCATGATACCATACATACGTGTACATATTGCATACGACCTCAATAAGTGATCAACAATCACATGTCCACAAAATAAGTGATAATATCACATTTATCCGAGAGTCAAGCTCGTCTCTTTGCTGTACGTTTGTACTGACCTGTTCACGTACTTGCTCCTGTGCCCTCATGCATCTGAAAATCAAGTTCCTCATCAATAAGTGATTCTATCACATAGGGCTTGTTTTCAATCAAAATAAGTGAGTATCTCACATTTTCATATACGTCAAAACAGATGATAAATGGTATACTCACCAGTAAGATGAATCCTCGTGCATACCTTGATACGGGAATATGTCGTGTGTGGATGAACACCGGTCGGTAAGTATAAATCATACCTTAACGTATCCCCTCGCCATGATTACATCTGATAAGTTGAGCATATATGGACAACAATACTGATAATTGTTATAGGATGCTTATCTAAATGTTAACAAAATGAACAACAAGAGCGTTTTGGCGTGACCGTACACTGATATGATTCTCTTACCCTCGAAACTCGCAAAAAGAATGTTTGTAAATATTTATTTATTGCTTTCAGTTTCTGCTTTTTGGATATATTTATTTACTACTTTCAGTCTTTACATTTGAAATATTCAAAATATCAAAAAGATTTTAGGTGTGTTTTAATATAAACTTTTTAAAAAGCCAAAAAGATTTTGTTTCTATCTTATTTTCGATTGTACGATGTTGGAACTCGAGTCTTCGTTACCTGAAACCTGAACGAAAACCAAAACGACTAAATCTTCAATAACGGTCAAAATTTGCAAGCTTAGAAAGTTAAAAACCTAAAATTGAACAATTTGTTAAACTTTCAAACTGTCGGACGAGAGTTGATTGAAAACTGGTCACATGTATGTCATTTGTTTATGTTAACTATATTCCAAGCGGTTGTTCTCATTGCGCGTTTAGCTTTCTTCGAAATGAAGACACGACATGGAGGCACTCAAAAGATAAAGATGATCGAGTTGCCGCTGACCTATCATCAACACCACAAGGATCTCAAGATTTGAAGATCAAAAGTTTCATGAGCATAACTCAAAGGAGAGTTTATTTTAAGGGGGAGTTTGTTAACACACTTCCTAAATGAAATGGGGAGTTTGTTGATACACTTTCTACTTACGACGCGTGAAGACTTTGAAGATCCTCCAACATGATAGACATGGAAGTCGAACCCTCACGAGCAGCGTCCAAGGGGGAGTTTGTTGATGCATATATATGGACGCGACTTCGTTCGGTTCGTCATCGCTTCAAGTTAAAGACCGAGACTCGACATCATCCGTCGTGTCTCAGATCGAGATCACCTCAAGACTGCAAATCATGTTGCTGAACTATTGTCTGATTGCATGATTAAGTCTTAGTTGCTGAATCTGTTCTGCTGTTGACATCCAATCTGTTGCTCGACGAAAGTTTACAACAGCTGTCGACGAAACTTTGCTGATGCTTTCGACGATACTCTACTTACCTGCTGTTGACGAAACCCTTCAGTTGTTGGGAGGGTGACGAAACTTCCACAAAAGCTGATGACGAAACTCTGCTATGAAACAAGGTTTCGTCGTTCTTGGGAGGGTGACGAAACTCTCCTAGTTTTGTCACTGTTAGGTTTCGCCATGAGGGTTTCCTCGACTCAACAGCTTTCATCGGCTGCATCCTGTTTCGTCGTCTTTGTTCCTTATATAAACAGCAGTGGACTGAAGACAGATGCAAGAAACCATAGATAACAGATAGAACACTGTGAGACACGAGAGAACCAGAGAGAGTTTACAGAGATTATTTTGTAAACATTGTATTGTAACCGTTTCAAGCATTAATGCATTGTGTGTTAATCGTTGAGTCTCGTGTTTGTCGTTTACGTGTTCTTAACTTGGTTTAACTTACCCGTTAGGATTCCGCACTCTCGGGTTTGTCGGAAAACAAGGAATAGAGGTTTAACTCGATCCTCCGGGTGGACCTACAGGGACCATTATACTAAGATCCCTTGTTGGATTGCAAAAATCCACTTCAAATTTATGTTTTTCAAACCTTGATGGTTAATATAATCATAAACTAAAATGTCCAAAAATGAATTAACTTAGCATTTACTAAATCACTATTAGTTACAAACCTCCGTCATAGCCACGTTTGCTTTCTGTTGTGAGATTTTCGGGGCGTGACATAATTAGTGGACTCGTTTCATGTTTTGTGCCGAATTGCAAAATTTGAGTGAGCACGACTCGTACCTTTGATGAATGCATATGAGTCGTACTCCCTGTAGTTCCAGTAAACACACCAACCTTAGAACTAACCCTTCGTACCCTGCTACTAGGGCATGATTCATACTGTATTGTCCTTTGATTTCTACTAACCATGTTCACTTTTCATAGACGGAATCTTCATCACGTAATTGTTCTAGCAAGGCAGGCAAGAGACTTAGAGACTATGAAGATTCTGACCCACATCCTCGGACCACACTATAGATATGAACTGCACACCTTCGCATGAGGTACATGTTGTTCCTATACACGTTGTTCCCATAGAGGTAGTTATTAAATTAGGTGCTCCAGTACATCCTAGTCAGCCTGACGCAGGAGTACATGAAGAGGAGGTGCATCAATCTAATAACTCTAAGCACGATTAGGTGGGTTAATTTAATAACTTTTAAAACACGATTATCAAGTTTTAATTCCTCAAGAAATGATTATTACTTAGTATAGGATCTGTGTTTATCAAACTTGTGAGTTTAATCAAGTGAAGAACAAACAATTTATAAATTGTAAACTAAATATATTAAACACATAGTAGGAAGATATATCAGAAACCATTTTATAACAAAATCCCAAGATTGCAATTAGAATACAATGATTTTACAATCTCCCCCTCAGCTTGACCACGAGGGTGGTAACGAGTGGTGTATACCGGGTGGTTGTGATTAGATGTGGTTGTGGAAGTGGTCGTGGGTATGTGGGTATGTGGTGGAAGTTGATGGTGTTTGTGCTGGTGGTTTTGTCATGGAGGTGACGTTGGGTGTTGATGTAGTGTGCCAATGGTGGGTTATGTTTAGGTGAGGAGGATGATGAGAAGGCCTCATTTTAGAGCTATTATTTTGTATAGAGTGATGTTTAGGTAGAGCGAAATTAAGAAAGTATAGCAGGATGGTTTAGTAATGTCATGTATGAAGGAGACGTGTGTCTATGCCATATTTAAAAAAAAGAGTAAATTACAAGTTTTGTCCTTTATGTTTGTCCCAAATTTTAGGCACTGTCCTTTACCTTTAAAATTGATGAGTTTTGTCCTTAATGTTTCAAAATCCTGCACGTTATATCCTTTGACCCTAACCAAGTTATTTTTTTCTGTTAAATCAAATGTCACAAGGGTAATTTGGTCCATTTATTAAAAATAGTTAAACAAACAAAACAAAAAAATATATATAGTAATATACACATATAACTCTTTAACTCTCTCTTTCTCTTCCTCCCTCTCTCTATGCCGCCACCACCAGCCCCTCAACCTCCTGCCACCATCAGCCATCCCACCTCTTGCCACCACCCTTCATCGCCTTCCACCACTATCAATCCTAGTGCCACGATGGCCATTCAAACTCAAGAAAGAAGGGGAGAGAAAGAGTTCTGAGAGAGAAAGATGGGATCAGATGAGATATCTGACCTCTTTTACGGTCGTTCTGATCATCTCCGATGATGAAAGATTTAGATTTGTGGTAACAACGATGGTTGGAGTGTGTTATTTGTGGTGACAACAATTTGACTAGGTGCTAGTGATGTTGCCGGCGGTGGTGGTGGCGCTGCGGCGATATCGGGGTAGCTACAACGATGATTTACCAGCCCATGCTTGTTTATTTTCGACCTGCAATAGATTATTACAAGTATTAAAGTTGTTTATTGTTGGTTATGAAAATGGGGTTAAATTAGGTTGAAGATGAAGTTAGGTATTGAAGTTGTTTGTTACAGGTATGAAGTCTATGTTACGGAGACAAACAAAGAAGATTTGAAGGTTATCTGAAGGTGTTTTGATGTTGTTGTTTGAAGGTTGATTTTGAGGATTAATTGCAGCTGAAGTTTGTGATTCAACTGGCCAAATTGATTGGCCGGAATGGGGTTCGATTTAGTGTTTAGATCAATAAGCCATTCACCAGTCTCTTTAAGCTTCTTCTCCACATCTCCTTCCGTCATACCAATCACATTTCACTCATCCATTGATGGTAAAATACTTGAATTTTAATTGAAGTTGTGCATACAGTAAGTGTTCTAACCCTGAATTTGGGGATTTTTTGTTTGTTCAGGGATTTGGGGATTTTTTGTTGAATCTGGTTCAAGCGATGTAATTGATGGTGATGTTGGAGATGGTGGAGTGGTGATGGTGGGTCAGGCGATGGTGGAGATAGTGGGTGGTCGGCAGCAGCTGAGGGTGGGAGGTGGTGGTGGTCAGCGGCAGGTGAGGGTGGGAGGTGGTGGCGGCAGGTGGTAGGTCTGCAACTTTTGAAGATGGTGGGGTATTTATTTTAAGTTAATTACATAAATTTCCATAAAAAACGAAATGACAAAAATGCCCTCATGTGCCTTGCACATGATCATATTTAACAAAAAAAATTAACTGGGTTTGCCCTAAAGGATATAACGTGCAGGATTTTGAAACGTTAAGAACAAACCTCATCAATTTTAAGGACATCGCCTGAAATTTGGGACAAACATAAAGGACAAAACTTGTAATTTATTCTTAAAAAATAATAAAAAAGGGTGATGATATCATGGTTTTGCAGGGTCACGGGTTTAGGGGTTTGGTTTAATTATGATGATGAGGTTTGCAATGGTATTTTTATGGATATGAAAGAATAAGTGTGTATGTCGCATGGATGCGAAGAAAGGGTTGCAGGTGAAAGTGTGGAGTGAATTTGGCGATGATTGAGTGATTATTGCATGATGATGATAATGATTTGGCTACAATGTTGTCATAAAGAGGATGGGGTTGCATGGTTCTTTTCTCAGTTTTTTTTTATGTTTGCATGGGAAGGTGCCGGTACGGGTTCACGGTTCCAAACGGGTCAGAGGCGGTCTGGTTCATATTTTACACGAGACTTTGGGTAGTTCAGGTGAGAAATATTTATACTTTGTATAAAAGGTCTGTTTGCAATCAGTTGACATCGTCCTGATAGGGACATCTAACACTCCTAACAGAAAAGATTCCTTAGATGTTAGCAAACATCTGTGGAGATCTAACATCTGTTTTATTACATGTAAAGTCTATTCTAAGCTAATTACCATTACATAGATAAAACCTCTGTTCTTCAAACTATTGTTGGCTTATATCAAACATTTGTTTGGCCACAACAAATGTCTGGTCTTCATGATCAGTGCTTTGCTTCAATAGAGATTTGGCCTTCGACAATAATTTCTTCTTCTTCAACAATGGATCCAAGACATTAAACAGATCTTTGGATATCTTTAAACATAAGCTTTAATTAGTGTTTAATATTTACTATCTTTCAGAGGAGAATGCTTCATCTATTGTTTTCTTTTTTATCAAGTGGTTATGTTTTGGCTTTTGAATATCATCTATTCTTTCATAGGTCCAACAATCTACCCCTAGAATGGATGATGCCAAAACAAATATTTATTGGATTAACTTTGATTTCTCAACAACTTCTCTTTGATTTGGGCTTTGAATTATTGTTCAAATTTTATCGAGAGAGGGAGAGAGAGAGAGAGAGAGAGTCATCTGGATCCCTGTCAAGTGGAAAACTTGTTAGGTCTTGCAGATCTGCATCATTAAGCACAAATGCACTGTACATTGAGATCTTTTTCACTTCTCCATTATCTCTGTCTATTTTCAACTCAAGGCTTGTCCTATCAAACGCCCATTTTAGAATTTTGGAGCTGGATGGATTTCTTGGGGCATATGTTATTTGATGAGTTGAGGGAAATTAATTTCCTAAGACTTGACTAAGTAGATATTCTGGAAAGTCTATTTCTTCATAGTTTGGCCTTTTGGGGACTCAAGGTTCTTTGGTTCTTAAATCTTCAAGTTTCTTGGAATTTTCTTTGACTGTTGGCTCATCCCATCTGGCCATTGATTGCATAGAGCCAAATTTGGCTTCTACCATATCCTCCTTCATTCTCTACAATTGGAGTGCCTTTTTTCCAATAGGCTTTTTGCCTACTCTATAGTTGGAAGGGGTGGATTTGATATCAGGATTGAGTTTTACCTTTTCAATCCTCATGATTTATTTTAAAAGGCCTTTTGTAGACCATCCAGAATTGGGCTATTGCTTTGTAAGGCTTGTTTATCAGTATGTACTCTGTAATCTTCCTTTAGTGCTCTCTTGATATTAGGGTTACATACAGGGCCTTGTGAACCCTGTTTACTAACATCCTTGATAAAATCTTCTAAGTTGTTTACTTTAGTGAACTCTACAGATAGAATTTGTTGAGCCTCCTTATATCCTTTCCCTTGGCTTCTTTTGGATGAAATATCTTTTACATGTTTAAGATTTAGTTCCAGATATTCTTTCACATGTGCAGGCTTTGGAAAATTATGCAAAGAAGGGATGGTGAGTTGTTTTGGATCTCTGTGGAATAGAAAGACTGTATTTCTTATGACACAGCTTCTAATTCCAATGGATGTGAGTAGATGGTTATGGTTGTGGTGGTTGATGGTAGATATGTGATGGAAAGTGTTGTGGTAGTAGTGGTTTTGTTAGTGAAGCTACCGGTGTTTCTTGATCATCATCTTGGATGACAAATTTTGCTCTTCTAGATTTGGTTTATGGTGTAGGTGTTTTTGTTGGTGGTAATGGGACTTTTGTTAATGGTTTTATTTTAATAAGAATACCTGTAGGGGTCTTTAGAGTTTGTGAAAGTGTAGGTGTAACATCTGTTGTCACTTTAGTAGTGCTAACAGATGTTTGGGCTATGGAAGAAATGGTTTGGGTGGTTGGTGTTAGTTTTGTTGAAATAGTGCTTTGAGGGACCTCTATTGAGGAGCCTTGGTTCTCTTGAAGTCTTTTTCTTTCATTGATCTCTTTCACAACATCTTATTAGATTCTCTTATGTCTCTCCTCTTTTCTTTTTCAATTGCTTCATGTCTGACCTTTTTGGCTGAAGAAGTATCAAACCTCTTTTGGGTTTTCTTGACTAGAGGTGGAAGCTTTCTCATGTTATCACTCTCCCCCTTTTTGGCATCATCGTTTGTGTATTTGGGGAGAATTGGAGCAGTGCCAGTGGTTTGGAGAAGATGGTCTTTAATGGCCTTAATCTCTGCTTGGGTATCTTTGTAGCTAGCATCCACCATATTTCTTATCAGCTCATTTGCATGCTGTGTGTGGCCTGTGCAGATAGCTTTTGAAGATGAAGATACATTTGTGCTTCACCCACATTTCATTTGCGATTTCAGCATTAGTTGCTAGATTTCTTGAGTTTTGTACCAAGGTCTACAACATGTCTTTGATTCTATCTTAGATAATCTCTCCGTTAATTCTTGATATTTTAATCCATCACCTAACTTAATAGGATTATCTGTATTCCCACCAAAGGTGGTGGTACTTGGTTTTGGACCAAGTGCCCATTGTTCTTGATATTGTGGACTTCCAAGTGATATAGAATGAACTATTTGTAAGTGCCATTTTACCGGATCTAACAATGATATCAACAAACTTATTGTTTGTGCGGAATCCAAACAATAAGTGATTCAACAAAAACACGTAGAACACACGAGATCACTTTCAACATTTGCACATGGTTTTATTATTATTACTAGCAAAACCGTCTAGCCCTCTCTGTTTATGTCTAGGAATTCTGTAATTTATGAGGTTTGTCCTACCTCTTGTTGTTACTTTATATTGCAGGCTACCAGTGACATTGCGGTACAGGCCGGACCATGGGGAGGTAATGGTGGAAAACGCTGGTTGCAAACAGCTCATGGCGGTAAGATTACTTCGATCATTATCAAAGGCGGAACTTGTATTTTCTCCATCCAGTTCGTATATAAGGACAAAGAAAATATTGAACACCATTCTGGACAATTTGGTGTTCAGGGTGACAAAGCTGAAACAGTGAGCCTTCACTAGATTAATCAATATATACATATATATATATATATATATATATATATATATATATATATATATATATATATAGGGTAAGGTTCATGCGAGAACCACCCTTATTGCGAGAACCGCGAGAACCAATGTGAACACAAAATAAAATCTAAAAAAAATCAAAAAAGCACTCAAAATTTTTTTTTATTTTTTTTAATATTTTTTTAATAAAAATCGCTATATTTCGTTACCATAAAAAAAAAAAAAAAAAAAAAAAAAAAAAAAACTTTTTTTTTCGAGCAACCGTTATCCATGCACATGTGCATATGTATCATTACTTCAACAAATTCAGTAATACGTTATCAGGAATAGACAATTGCACTTTAATTTACAATACCATTAGTAATACACTACTTTTTACATTACCAATATTCAAAATGCACATGTGCATCATTAGGTATAACCATGATATAACGTGTTTTGTTACAAAAAGTTTGTGATTTTGAATGGAGAAGTAGGCTCATATACATGTTTTTTGGTTAGTTATATATAGTGGTTGATGGTTTGGTTATAGTTGTCAATTTTTTATGTAATATGTTGATTGGATGGTATAAATGGTGTTTACATACATGTATTAAAGTGAAATTATTGTTAATGGTATTGTATTATGGATGGTAGGAGGTAATGGTATTGTATTATGGAAGGTAGAAGGTAATGGTAGTGTATTATGGATGGTATGATAGAGGAAAAAGGAAAGTGTATTCAAAGTCGTGTACCAAAACACCTTATTTAATGTTGATACATATAAATGCACATATGCATTTCTAATATTGGTAATGTAAAAAGTAGTGTATTACATATGGTAGTGTAAATAAAGTGCAATTGTCTAATATGTGTAATGAATTACGGAATTTGTCAAAGAAATGACAAAAAATGCACATGTGCATGCTTGTGTATTATGGATGGAATGATAGATGAAAGAGAAAGTGGTGTACAAAACACCTTATTTCCTGTTAATACATATAAATGCACATGTGCATTTCTAACATTGTTAACGTAAAAAGTAGTGTATTACATGTGGTAGTGTAAATGAAAGTGTAATTGACTATTATTTGTAATGAATTACGGAATTTGACAAAGAAACGATACATATGCACATGTGCATGGATAACTGTTACTCGAAATTTTTTTATTTTTTTATTTTTATTTTTTTTATTTTTTTATTAACAAAATATTGCGATTTTTTCAAAAAAAATAGTAAAAAAATAAAAAAAAAAATTTTTGGGTGTTTTTTAGATTTTTTTAAGAATTACTGTTTGTGTTCACACTGGTTCTCGCGGTTCTCGCAATAAGGGGTGGTTCCTAACGGATCTTTGTCCTATATATATATATATATATATATATATATATATATGGGTTGAGTTATAATACAAAAGATTTAAAAATAAGAAGGGTAAGAAGGCACCAGAGAGTGACAATTGTCCTATGAGTAATTAAATGGAAAGGGTAATTTTGTCTACAAGAGGAAAGAGAATATGCACATGCAAGTCACATGCTATTTCCCCCCTAACTTTTAAACGTCCGTAACTTTTTTATACATCATTTGTTTTAAAAAAAAAAATTATACCATAAAATCGAGCGTTTTTTTATCTTTAATATGAGTACCATATTGTTATATTTTTCAAAAAAAATTCAAAAACCCAGTTGCATATTACACAATGGACGTGATGTAAAACACAATGTAAATTAGATTAAAAGCACAATCAATGACAACAGATAAAGACACAATGGACAACATACTAAAACACAATGAACATAACGTATAACACAATGACGATAACATATAACACAATAAGAATCAGATTAAATAAAAACACAATTGATGACAACAGATAAAAGACACAATGGAGAGCAGATGAAGACACAATGAAAAACAAACTAAAAACACAATACTTAACAAACTAAAACACAATGAACAAGATAATAAAAAAATTGAACAAATTATTAAACCACAATGGATAACATATTAAAACACAATGAATAACATATTACACAATGGACATGATGTAAAAAACAATGTAAACTAGATTAAAAACACAATCAATGACAACAGATAAAGACACAATGGACAACATACTAAAACACAATGAACATAACGTATAACACAATAAGAATCAGATTAATAAACACAATTGATGACAACAGATAAAAGACACAATTAATGACAGCAAATAAAAGACACAATGGAGAGCAGATGAAGACACAATGAAAACAAACTAAAAACACAATACATAACAAACTAAAACACAATGAACAAGATAATAAAAAAATTGAACAAATTATTAAACCACAATGGACAACATATTAAAACACAATGTAAATTAGAATAAAAACACAATCAATGACAACAGATAAAGACACAATGGACAACATACTAAAACACAATGACCATAACGTATAACACAATGGCGATAACATATAACACAATAAGAATCAGACTAAATAAAAACACAATTGATGACAACAGATAAAAGACACAATTAATGACAACAGATAAAAGACACAATGGAGAGCAGATGAAGACACAATGAAAAACAAACTAAAAACACAATACATAACAAACTAAAACACAATGAACAAGATAATAAAAAAAATTGAACAAATTATTAAAACACAATGGACAATATATTAAAACACAATGAATAACATATTAAACACAATGACCTGAACTAATAACACAATTTATAGAAAACCCAGATATAACAAAATCTTCATTGTGTCATATATTCTGTTATAGGTTTTTATAAAAACGCAATGGATAGAACTCAAATTAACATTGTGTTATAGGTTTTGATAATAACACAATGTATAGAAACTCTACTGACCAAAACCCAGTTAAAAGACACAATGACCTGAACCTTTAACACAATGCCAAAAAACCCAGTAAAAATGAAAATTTTTATTTTGTTTTTATATCATAATATGGTACTCATATTAAAGATAAAAAAACGCTCGTTATTATGGTGAATTTTTTTTTGAAAAAAAATGTCGTATGAAAAAGTTATGGACGTTTTAAATCGATGGGGGAATTGACATGTGCCTTGCATGTGGAGAGAGAAAATCCATAAATATATGATTCCTTTTATGCCCTTTTATTATCTTTTTTTCCCTACAACCAATCTCAACCCTTCAAATCTAAGATCAATGGACTAGAATCCTTCTTACACTTCTTATTTATTTTATCCTTTGTATTTGATCCTAACCCATATATATATATATATAGGGTCCAATACAAATTAAACTAACCTGCTAAACGTTCAAACACCTAGAGTAGTAATATTTACTCTAGTTATTTGTACGATTAGCACCTTAAGTTTGCTTGTATATGATCCTAACACTACACATGGTCATATATTAGTATAAATGTGATTTTATTGCATTTTTGCTTGGTTTATTAGATAACCTTTGCGGCGATGAGGACATCACTGGGATCAGCGGAACTTTCGGAGCATATTATCAGATGACAGTTGTTACATCGCTCACTTTTCAGACCAACAAAAAGGTTTATGGGCCATTCGGTACGGTGGCTGGTTCGAGTTTCTCACTGCCTCTAACTAAGGGTAAGTTTGCCGGATTCTTTGGGAACAGTGGAGACGTCCTTAACTCGATTGGTGGCGTAGTTGTTCCTTAATCACAACGCCTGATATGATGAAAATAAGAAGCTAAGGAAAGACTTTACGTTTGTAAAAGAGTTGTGACATTCAGCTCGTATTTGTGTGTATGCATCTTTCAATTTCGTCTCTCGTTTTTCTCGAGAAATAAGCTTTTATGATATATTATAATAAGCGTGTGTATGCATCTTTCAATTTCGTCTCTCGTTTTTCTCGAGAAATAAGCTTTTATGATATATTACAATAAGCACGAGCATGTCGTGCACTAGACTTCTGTTCTCCGCAAAAGGTTCTAAATGATCATTTTTATCTAAAACTTAACTACAACAGTATATTTCGTTTGTACAATGTATGCACATGTAGTAGATTTATGTTCTCCGTCTTGTTGAACATGATAATTAAAACTAAACATATACCTTGGTTCCCATCAACATCTATGTGGCACGGGAACGGGTACAGGAAACGACAAAAATAAAAAATTCCAAAATACGAGTATGGCAAAAAAAGTATAAAAAATAAAAATATATTAAACAAAGTTCAAATATCTACATTAAATTAAATAGAACTGCTAGGTAATTATCTAAAATAAATACAGAGTAAACTGCCAAAAACATTCTCGGGGTTTGACCAATTTCGCTAGATCCATCTAAAAAAGTTTTTGTTTTTCACACCCGGACCACTAAGATTTATAAATTGTTGTCAAATTCATCCAAATCTCTAACACTATTAAAGTTCAATGTCAGATGAGGGTACTCTTATCATTTTGCCTTGGTGAGCATTCACATCCATGACATCGAATTTTGTGCGTAGTGTTTTTAGAATGTAAAGAATATAAAAATTGGTTGTGAGTGAAGAAGAAAGAAAATGTTACTGTTTATCTGTATATTAGGTGGGACATTGTTCACCCCTATATTTTTTTAATATATTTTATAAATGTTGCAACACCACTCCCAATTCCGATCTCTTCTATTAACTGCTATAATTTTACTGTTTAGAAATAAAACATTTAAAATCACTCCCAATATTAAACAACAAAGAACTATACAAGACTTAATTTTTTACACAATAAAATGTGTTGAGCATAACTCAACCCTTTTGTAAGAATGTTTGCAACTTCTTTTTAATATGTTCAAAACTCATCTTTTTCCCTAATAAAATGTAAGTCTTTTTTTCTCTATCATGAAATACAGGAATATATCGGGAAATCATTTTTTTCTTAAGAAAATGTTAGTGTTGTTGGTTAAGGTTCCTCACTCAAATCAGACACAACACAACGTATGATTGTATATGAACAAACTTCGTACTTGCAGACGAAAAATTAAGAATGAAGATGAAGTTGTTTCGAATGAAAAAAGGGTGTGTTTATCTCAATGAACAAATGAGGCTTTATATAGCCTTTACAAAGGAACCATCCACATCCAAGGAATAGTCTGATGATCCTAAAGAATAGGTACAACCGAATAACCCACACCTCTAAAACAAACGTGCATGCCCAACGTACACTTGCATGAGATCCGATCGAACTAGAATACCAATTCTCTAACTAATAACTATTAAAATCAACTAAGCCAATCATCTCTAGATCAAGTGGTGGAGGGCTTGCATTTCTCTTGAGAGATGCAGGTTCGACTCCCACTTGCTGCAGAGTGAGGTACTGGTGGGCAATGATAGGAGACCCAAGGAAACCTTGGTTGGATCCTTGAGCCAAACCGGTTTTACCGGTAATTTCACCGTCGTTCCTACGGGCGGGTGGGTTACGGGGTTTTCCTCGGAATTGGTGGTGGACTCGGGTTACTTTCGTAGTACTCCGTTTGTCCAGTGGGTGCCCCGAGAGTGCTCAGGATTGAGTTTGTTGGCCGTTCAAAAAAAAAATCAACTAAACTAAAATCAAAATTAAATCTATTACTCTTCCAAGTTCCAGCCATGTAAATGTCACGTTAACCCTTGTGACTCATGCTTTACTTCATGCAAACTTGAACCAAGACTAACTTTGCTTGATTCGTACCCGTGACCCGATAACACGTCAGCTCGTGTGACCTGCAAACAAACCGAATAACCCAACAATCACCCCCTTAATCAGTTTGTTCACACCACTCGTTCACGACATCTGAATCACCGTCTCCTCTCAAATCATCTCGACTTCTACCGGACACCTGACCTTTACTCGGTCACGTCCAACGTCTTCTCGGTTCAACCCAAATCAACTCCACTACACTTGTAACATATCACATGGCATCCCGTTGGACACACGTTCATTAACGTCTTGACTTATCACTGATCAACGACCTCTCCCCGGCCACATCCGAGTCACCCGACTTGAACTCCAACACCATAATGTTTACGACCGTGTAGTTTTCCAGTCTCTTCTTTATCTTGACACCCGTACCTTTTCCAGATCAAACTTATTCCAAAAGGCCTCTCCACCGACCAAGAAAACAAAGCCACCCGCTTATTACGTTTTCTTTCAACTTCTAAACGAACCGAATCCAAAGTCACCTGCTTTGACGGATCCCTTACGCCCGTTTTTCACGCAACATGCCAGTCTCCTCTTTTCACGAAACAACACGATCAAGGCACCTGCGAAACCTGTTGTTGTCACCAGATATATACCAGTTGCTCAAACCCACACCTAATAATCGAACAGCCCTTTTTCTTCCTCCTTTACTCACCACTAGCAGCCCAAAGAAACAAGTGTTTATCACCGGTCACCCCCGTCGTCTTAACCGGTACGTCTAACACAACAACGGCCGACCGAAACACCATAACTCCTCCGATTATGGCTGCTAAACAGACCAGAAACAACACCTTGCTGTCCCGACCCTTCTTCACCTTCTGTTTGCAACTCAGGACCTTCTTTCACGTCTGCCCTCCACCGACCGACACACCCGCCGGCGACGGATGCTTCCTCCTATCTTCTCGAACCCTAGGCTCTGATACCAAATGTTGGTTCAGGTCCCTCACTAAAATCACACACAACACAACGTATGTATGTATATGAACAAACTTCGTACTTGCAAATGAAAAATTAAGAATGAAGTTGAAGTTGTTTCGAATGAAAAAAGGGTGTGTTTATCTCAAAGAACAAATGAGGCTTTATATAGCCTTTACAAAAGAAAAGTGGAACCATCCACAACCAAGGAATATTCTGGTGACCCTAAAGAATAGGTACAACCTAATAACCCACACCTCTAAAAGAAACAAACATGCATGCCCAACGTACACTTGCATGAGATCCGGTCAAACTAGAATACCAATTCTCTAACTAATAACAATTAAATAAACTAAACTAAAAACATAATTAAATCTATTACTCTTCCAAGTTCCAGCCATGTAAATGTCACGTGAACCCTTGTAACTCATGCTTTACTTCATGCAAACTTGAACACCAAGACTAACTTTGCTTGATTCGTACCCGTGACCAGATAACATGTCAGCTCATGTGACCCGCAAACAAACCGAATAACCCAACAAGTCTATCTTCAATTTATTCGTTTAATCATGATTAGCTTGCAGTTGTGTAATCACGAAACACCATTTAGCTCTCCATTTCTTTCTTATTACCAAGATAACAATAACAAACGAATTCTTCACCTTATATACCACTTTAAAGTTTGTTTACCCACATACTTGAGACCATTCATATCCATTTATTTTAACTTACATATAATACTCATTACTAGTATATATTCTATTTATCTCAACTCATTTTACACTATATGTCATTCTCAAACTCTCTTTAGAGATAACGCAAACAATTTAAACCAACTTATAAATATAATTATTTATATACAAAAATAGTGAACGCCATGTTTTTCCTAGCCTTTCCAACAAATAACACATTTGAGTTCTCTACCAACTTACTCTTACTCGGAAGGTTGGTGACTGACATAAGTAAGTCCAATTCTTCAAAGAAAATGAGTTACTTTACAACTTACTTTAAACACACATAAAACAGGTTAATGCACACATGGCTAAAATCATGAATTTTATGCATTATAGCAATAAGCTAGATAGTATAAAAGACAAATTTGCTAGAGCGCATCTTATAACCTGCACTTGGTGGAAAACTTTCTACCACACACTCCACTAGACATTCTATGATCGTATCATATCCTAATCCTACTTAACCATTAGTTAAAAATGTTCTTAAAACAAAATCCAACAAAACATGTAGTAAATTAATGTAAAGTGCATAAAGTGTTGGTGTTTATTGTGTAAGACCATCCATAGCGCATGCTCTCCTTAAGGCTCATTAAGGCATGTAAGAACAGTATCTGAGTACGCTTTTGAACTGATTGATCCAATGAGAAGTGATCCGATCTTAGATCTGCAAAACAAGATACCGTTAGGACTCGTTACAGGAATGAGATTATTCTTGTAACCACCCTCCGGCGTGAGAATAATTATTCGTTTGTGGGAGTAAAGTGAATGAGTAGATAGAATAATGTATCGTACATTTGTGATGAACTTCTCTATTTATACTTATGGGTGGTTTTTTAGGGTTTCCACATATTGTGGGAAGTCGGTTAGGTGACTCCTATTTCATCGGAGATATATGTGCACGAAGATATATGGGAATATCTTCCTTATTTATGACTTATTAATGGTTGGTATTTTACTCGAATGACCGAATTGGGTCATTCCTCCATAAGTCCCCCGAGTCCGACTCTATGGGGTTTTGCATTAGGTCGGACTTAAAAAAGTGACAAAACCAACACTAAAAAGTGCATGAGTAAAGAAATGTATAATTATGCCTTTAAAAATAAAAGACAATAAAAGGAAATGAAGACGTTATCATATCTGATGCCAGGTACCTGAAAAGGCGTTTTTGGCGACGTCAATTGTCACATCAACGACGTGCCCATTATTGCCTTAGTTGACACGCGTTCTTTTGGGCTCCATTTTTAAATTTTGAAAATGCGTAAATTAGGAGTATAAATGGGACATTGATCCCAAAGGGCCAAAACTTTCCCCACTACTTCAACCATCGTTTCAATATCTCTCGATTGTCCACCATGGCCCCCAAAATTTCCGATTCCGTGTCCCGTGATGAAGCTCTCTACTTTAAATGGAATAAAACCTCCTTCGATATGCTCCTACAGACGTACTGCATAGGGCCAGAGTGGCATCCGATGATGCCATCAGAGAGGGACACTACCTTTCCCTTGAAGAATGGTAAGATCACTTTATTTGCCGAGTTCTTCAAGTTCTGTAATTTCCATCTTTCGATTACGACTTCTTGTAAATCGATGCTTGATGAGTATGCTGTGCACATATTTCAAATGCATCCTCTTGGTCTTGCCAAGCTTCGTCATTTCGAATATGCTTGTTTGAGTTTGGGGTTCTTGCCGGAATCACTTGTATTCCGTGCCCTGTACACATTGGTATGGAAAGCCACATTCTTCACATTTGATCGTCGAAGCACTAACGAGGCGTTTCTTCGACTTGTGCCTTCAAGTTGCCGCGATAAAGATTGGAAGAAGAAGTTCTTTTATATAGACGTCGATGTTATCCCGGGGGAGATGCACTGGCGAGTAATGTCGACCAAGGAGAAAGTAAAAGATATTGCTCCACCTAAGACGGAGTATCAAGAAAACGCCCTGTTTAAGGCGTTGACTGACCGTCCTTCGGAGATTTCGATTATCCATGAAGGTGCCCTGGCCTTAGTGGGGATGAGCCTATGCTGGTGTAATGTTCAGATTTATCCTTCTTTCAGGACCACCAATGGAGGTAAGTCATCAAATCTTGAATATTGTTAATATCCCTTGGTTTGTTATAACTAGGGTTTCTTACAGCATCCTTTACTCTCGCCGATCTCCTATACCCGGAGAGGTCTGCTCCCATGCTTACCGCTGATCGCCTGCTACATTCAGGGGAGAAGAACATCCTGAGAGCACATATTGGTAATTTTCTAATTTCTCCCTCCCATATGGAAAGTGTGCTCCAAGGGTTTCCTGTTACTGGAGGTGCAGAAGAAGGCGGGGTGGCTGTTCTGGGCCCAAAGAAGACCATTCGGATCTGGAAGGTTGGCGGGTAAAGCAGTGCCAAGGGTCAATAATCCAAGACTACCAATTCTACTTCTTCTGCCACTGCTGCTGAAATGGTATAGATTCCCGAGGTCCCCGTAAGTGCCGCAATAGTAGAGGCTCCTATTGGACCTCTATTGAAGAAGATCAAAACAGTTGTGCCACGGCTGGCTAACTTTGAGGCGAAGAGGCGCGGCTTCCTTGCTGGGATTGGTAAATTTAGTTATTTTTCCCCTGTGACTCTTCTGCATGCCTTCAAGTAAGACACTTATATTTCTGCAGGTTCCACGGCTATGGAAACATCCAATGTTATGATTCCTCATTCCCCTGTTCGATCTACTGGGGATGAAATGGCGAGTGTCGTTGTTAGTGATGTTGTTTCCAGCATAGCCGAAGCTGCAGGTGTACCCGTTAGTGTTGAGGTACCTGTGACCCTGGTGGTGGTTTCCGCCCCATTCAGTGCTTCTTTGGGAACTTTCAAAATTCTACCTAATCCCCATTCAGCTTCAAGTCAGAAGAAAACTGTTATGGCGGCGATCCCTCCCACCAGCAACGTGCTTGTCACAGTGCCCTCCTATTCGTTTGAATTTTCTAATGACAGGGGCCTTAGTCAGGAGGAGACAGTGGGGTCTAGTGGTGGTACACTTGACGAAACACCTCATATTGAAGGGCTATATTTGCCTACTATTACTTGGGACCCGCGTATGCCTGACAAGCCGTATAAGCCCCACTGAAAGATCGTCGAGTCCAGCCGCCTTATATACGCTCTGATAGTCAAAATCACTGGGTGGATCATGCCTTCCCCCCAACGGAGGTATCTTATGTCAGAGGCCAGGATTCTGGGCAACTACTGGATTCAACTTTAGCTGACGTTGTGGCTTGAGTTAAGAGAATTGCTGAAATCAAGCGCTGTTGGGGTCAGGATAACCATGAGCTTCAACAAGCTCGTCACGCCGTACAACAGATGATGGATGACATCCAATGGCGGGACTGCCTGTTGGATGCTGCTGAGGCTAGGGAGTCCCATCTTCTTGCCGAGAAACAAAATCCTAAAGAAGACCTTAAGAGGGTAACTTCAAACCTTGCCGAGGGGCGTGTGGTATGGGCCCAGGATATCCAGGAGAAGGAAAGAGTGATAGCACACGTGTTGAAAATCCATGGGGAGTTGGAGAGAAAAAGCCGTAACGGGGGCGGAAAAGGTTCGTGCCTTATCCTCTCAGGTTGCCATGTTACATATTGATCGTGAATTTGTGTCGCAGGTGCATGAACGTCATCATGCTCTGATGGCGGAGATGGAGGACACCCAGGCCAAACTTGACCAAGCCACCCAAAGGTGTGATGAATTGGTGGTGCAGCGGTCCCACTTACAATGTGTCCTGGATGCCGAAAAGTCACGTCGTGTTGAGAGCGAGAATGCTGCAAATCAAGCGCTGGCTGAGACACAAGAATTGTCTACCCAGCTTGCTGCGCTTAAGGAGGAGAAAACCTGGTGGGTTGGTCATGGCGTAATGTCATGTTTTGGGTTCCATAGGCGATCACCACATTTCAGGGTTTGCTGGATGATATGGCAACCGTGGCGTATGAGACTGGTCGTCATGATGGAATGCACGCCGCCTATTTGGAAAGTGGCCGTTGATGCGTGTGTGGTGGTTATATATTTTATGTATATTTTTAGCCCTTTTTACACTTTAGTCAAGTTTTAAATTTATAAAACACGATATTTTACTAACATCAAACACACATATGGGCAAGTGCACCCATCGTGAGCATAGTATTGTGTTGGTAAGATATCGTGGTCGTCCAAGGACACAAGAGCTTTTAATACCAGTTTATCCTCAACGTCTAATCAAATCAAAAGTTTAGAAAAAGGTTTTAAACTAGAAAATAAAAACTAAAAATGCTGAAAAATAAAAATAAAAAGAAAAACAGATAGACAAGATGAATCACTTGGATCCGACTCGCCTTTAGTGTAACCTTTGATTATTTCGCACTTTTGCACTTTTTAAGAGATTATCTTAGTTATAGTAGTGGGCCCCTCTTTTGAAGGTGACGTTACCCTCAACCCAGTAGTTTGAGTCAGCAAGGATACAATCCTAAAGGGTTGGATTATTGAAAGATAATTAATTAAGTTATTAATGCATAATGTGGTAGGCCCCTCTTTTGAAGTTGACGTTACCCTTGACTAAGTAGTTTGAGTCAGCAGGGATACAATCCTAAATAGCCGGGTTAAAGTTTTAATAGTAGTTTACATATAAGAGGGTCAAGGAGTTCGGACCCCCGCCATCCAACACCAGTGGGTATTGAAGGAGGTCCTACTAAACTTGACCCAGGTCCTTGCCGGATCTATACACTGAACAAGGCAAGACTCTTACCAAACCATTCCCTTAACTCCCGACCAGGTAGCCAACATATCTCCATATAGACCGTGGAGATATGAATGGTGAAAATCTTTTATTTTATATAGACAGTACAATAATGCCAAGACACCACGGACAAATGATAAGGAAGACTCACCTTCAACATATGAAACTAGTTATTAAAGTCATTAATACATAACCAAATAAAAAGTGCTAAAAGATTAAAAATAAAAAGTATTACACTAAACACTTGTCTTCACCAAGTGATGTAAGAGACTTAGGCAAACATGGCCTTTGATTGTCAAGAACTCTTACGATCAATCTTGGATCCCGAGACTACTCACACACTCTATGATGGATGATGGTGGTGGATGTGGGTTGTGATGGTGGTGGTGGGTGGGTGAAGTGTGAGAGAGGTGGTTTGCCAAGGGATGGTTTGCAAGTGAGCCAAGCACCCATATTTATAGCCTGCACAGAAGCTCGGACACGGCCCCGTGTCCATTGGGCACGGCCCCGTGTCCACCCATCTTCTCTTTCTTCATTAAATGCAGTTTGTGTGCATTAGTTGACCACGCCCCCGTGTCCGCTGGGTACGACCCCGTGTGCAGAAGCGTATCTGTACTATCAAGATTTGCCTAGATTCTGCGAATCTTAGCGTTGACCAAGGCCCCGTGTCCGTTGGGCACGCCCTCGTGGTTGGTGATAGAAACTTCTACAACTTTGTCTTTTCTGCAGACACTTGGGCACGCCCCCGTGCTCAGTGAGCACGGGGCGTGTTCAGCCTTCTGTTCTCTTGTTTTTGCTTGGGGAGATGTTGTCGAGGGGTAGGGCATGCCACGTTTATTCCTTTTCTTGTATTATTGTTAGATTCATCTGCAGTTTTTCTTCTTTTGTCCATTTAAGTTCTTTTAATCCTGAAAATACAAATGGAAGATAAAAACACACTTTTTTCCAACATTAGTACTAAAAAGGGTTAGTTTTATGCCACATTTGATGTAATTTATATGTTGCATTTTGCATACATCAAATACCCCCACACTTGAATTTGTGCTTGTCCTCAAGCAAAACTCTTTATAATGTGGCTTACACTCTTAAATGGAATGGGTAGGAGAGAAGGTTTTTGGGCTTGTCATAGAGTGTCAGGATTCCAAGATTCTTTATTAGGTTTTATTTTAATTTTATTTACAATCCAATTCGTCAAGATTTATTTTGAACATTACATAAGATAAATTACTTATTAGGGCATAACATGCCTCTTTAAAATTCCATTTATATACAAGTTCAAATACCTCACGGGGGATCACTCAACACTCGGCCGAAGATGTATTTTTGTGAAACACTCGAGAGCGGCATGGAACTTACTCATACCATAAGCTTTCCAAGCAATCAATCCTCCTCCTTTTTAACTATAAACCTTTGTAAATATCAAGAGGACTTTTGGGGGGAAGGGTTAGGCTTGGGTTAAAGGTAGGTGGTTGGGTTAGTGGTTAGTAGAAAAGGGCGAAAGGCGTAAAAAACGTCGGTTTTGGTAAAACATTTTGTTTTTCTGACTTTTTATTCCAATGAAGCATTATTCAAACAAGCCTTCTTTGGATGAGCATTGTTTGTTTATTGCTAAGTTAATTTTTCTTTTCTTCTTTATGATTTTTTTTTTGATAAGGAAGTCACAAGAAAACCGAGCTTTGTTACTAAAATAAAGGGTTTAAAATGAAAAAGGGTTTTGGTGGGTAAAAAGGGTGTTTGATTTGGGTTAAGAAATGAAAAGGTTTAGGCTCAAAGGGGTTAACTAGGGGGATTTTGGGTAGGTGGTAAAGAAAAAAGAAAAATAATGGTGTTGAAAGAAAAGGGGTTAGTTCTAATGCCTCCATCATTTACTTACTTGGGTTTAAGTTGGTAAGGACCGGGAATGTATCGTCGTGGCGAGTTCTAGAGTCGTAAGAACCAAGCGGCTATTCACAAAAGAAACGAAAAATGATCATTTAGTTTAAAGATGTGTATTTATATGCTCAATAAAGGCTCAAAACTCATTTTTTGTGGGAATGGGTTTTTTATGTGATCAAGTATATATAATCAAATTTTAACTAGATTTGTCATGCCGTTTCATAATTTTCTTATGTTGGTTCTTTCTATTACGACGCTATCGGTTGTAAATTTGTAAAAATATAACCTTTTTAGAACTTGTAATTCCCAAATTAAACCAAGACAAGTAAAAAAATGTAAAGTTTTTTTTAAAAAATTTGGGGTGTTTAGTGGTTCCAATAGAGTTTTGTGTAAGGCTTGTAATTAGGACTTGCAAAATTCTAGGTTTTAGCATCCCCCCACACTTAAATTACACATTGTCCTCAATGTGTCCCAAAAATAAGTTTTTAGGTTGAGTGAATGTGTAAAAGTATATTTAAAAACATTTTTTTTATGTTACTGGGTATCTGGACACGGGCCCGTGGTGTCCGGGCACGGCCCCGTGTTCAGGTTGCCAGTAACAAAAATTAGTAAAAAGTAACAGAAGCCTGGGCACGGGGGCGTGTTCAGCGAACACGCCCCGTGTCCAGTTACCTGAACTAGGCGATTGTCTACAGATGGTTAAGCACGGGGCCGTGTTGGCAAGACACGGCCCGTGCCGAACTTGCTGTAATGAAGAAAATTTTGCGGGAGGCTCTGTTTTTGTGCATATGTGCTGGTTCAAGTTTCCCTTGGTATCCTTCACCATCCCGACTGTGTTTTATTCCTGAAAATTAAAACTAAACTAGAAAACAAAAATTAATCTAAACTAAACTAAGGATAGTTTCGCGGAATGCCTCTGTGGTGCGCCACGTTTATAAGGGTCCTTGGCTAGACCCAAAGCCAGTCATATTTTACCCAAGTGGGATGTTTTGCATCCCATGTTGCACCGTCGGAGAGCATCATCCAAACTTGAGTCTATGACCTTCATGTAATTGACCGGGTCATCGTCTTTTACTCTCTTACCAACTCCGAACTTCATTTCCTTGTCCCCAACCCTCAATGTTAGTGTTCCACCATTCATGTCTACCACTGTGTGGGCCGTAGCTAGGAATGGCCTCCCTAAGATGAGTGGTACTTCGGTATCTTCCTCCATATCTAGTATGAAAAAGTCGGCCGGGAAGACAAATTCTCCGACATTAACCAATAGATTTTCGGAGACAACTTGTGGATATTTAACGGACCTATCGGCAAGTTGTATGCTCATTTTTGTAGGGCTTGTTTTCCCTAGGCTGAGTCGGTCGAACATTGATGCAGGCATGAGGTTGATGCTAGCCCCAAGATCGGCTAGTGCATTGCGTATGTGTGATTCCCCAATCGAACAAGGGATGGTGAAGCTTCCGTGATCGATCTTCTTTTGCGGGAGTTTGTTGAGTAGCAGGGCGGAGCATTCTTCACTTAAATTAACTAATTGCAATGATTCAATTTTCCTTTTTGAGTGATGAAGTCCCTCATAAATTTTGAATATTTAGGCATTTGGGTTAGGACTTCAACAAATGGAATATTAAAATGCAATTGTTTTAGTAAATTTACGAACTTTGTGAATTGCTCATCGGTCTTTTGGCGAATTAACCGACCGGGGTACGGAACCGGAGGATTCTTGGGTGGCCCTTGATTTGGCGTAGGAGCCGTCTCTTGTTGGGGCGTTGGTGGAGTTGTGGTTTGGCTAGATCGGCTCTTCTCAGCAAGAGGTAATGGAGCCTCCTCGGGACCCACGGTACGGTTTCTCAACGTGATGAGATGTACTTGCGCCTTTGGGTTGGTTTCGGTATTGCTTGGTAACGCGCCTTGTGGTCTCTCGGAGATATTTTGAGCTAGTTGATTTATTTGTTTTTCAATGTTTTGAATACTAGCTTGTTGATTTCTAAAATTCGATTCCAGTTGTTGAAATCGATCCGAGTTTTTCTTTTCGGTGTCGGAGATGAGGCGAGATACGGTATCTTCAAGCCTTTCTCGTCCCCCTTGTTGTTGAGAGAAATTTTGTGGCTCATTTCTTGGTTGTTGAAAGTTTGTTCGTTGGTTACTACTATTGTAGGGTTCTCTCCAACCAAGGTTAGGGTGGTTACGCCATCCTTGGTTGTAGGTACCCGTTGGGAGACCTGACGGCCTAGGCCTATTATCAATCTAGTTTACCGATTCTGTTTGATTATCCATTTCTTTCATACAACTCCAATTTTCATTTGGCCCACCACATCCCTCGCAAGCCATAACCAAAGCCGTGATTACCATTTCTAACTTTTTGATTTTTGAAGAAAGGGCTTCGATTTGGGCTTGCAAGGAAGTGCTCTCATCAACCTTATGGGTGCCCGGGGCAATAGATTTCGTGCCTCGGGGAGTGTGCCATTGAAAATTGGTTTGAGCAATTTCCTCAATTTGATTATAGATTTCATTTGGGCGGTGATTACCTAAAAGTCCCCCGGAGCTAGAGTCGAGTGTTTGTCTTGTGTGTGGCAACAACCCATTATAGAAAGTGGATACTTGTTGCCATACCACAAGACCATGATGAGGACACTTTCTTAATAGCTCCTTGAACCTTTCCCAAGTTTCATATAAGGATTCCCCGTCCTCTTGTGAATATGTGTTAATTTCAGTCATTAATTTAGCCGTTTTAGCATGAGGGAAATACTTATATAGAAACTTTTGGGCTAGTTCATCCCAGGTGTTTACCGAGCCAACTGGGAGGGTATTAAGCTAAGCCTTAGCTCGGCCTTTTAGTGAAAATGGAAACATTCGAAGGCGGAGGGCGTCATTTGATGCTCCATTGATCCGAAAAGTATCACATATCTCCAAGAAGTTAGTGATATGTAAATGGGTATCTTCGTCCGCAAGCCCAAGGAAGGTTGCGGAGTTTTGGAGCATTTGTATCAAATGCGGCCGAAGTTCGAAGTTGTTGGCCTCGAAATTCGTTGCGTTGATAGCGGCGCCGAGATTACCTATAGTGGGTCGTAGGTAATCCATGAGGGTACGTTGATCCGCCATTGGAAGTGGGTCCCTCGAAACTTTCTCTTGGTTTTATGCTTTAAGTCTTTTTCTTAGAAAGCGTTCGGGTTCGTCTAGAGGTTCTTTTATGTCTCTACTAGAACTGGAGCTCATACACTGCGTAGAAAGTTCAGATGTGGTGCCTGGGTTCCAAGTCCTGCAATAAAAACAAAAAAGAACGTTGGTCAGAAGTTTCACCACGGCCCCGTGTTCAGCTGAACACGACCAGTGGTCGGAGACACAGTAGTTGCTTTCCGGATCCCTGTTACTAGGGAGCTCGACAAGGCCCCGTGTTGCACCGACACGGCGCTGTGGTCAACTCTCTGTAACTCGGAAAATAAAAACTGCCAGCGACAATGCTGGGCACGGCCCGTGCCGAGCTCTGTAGAAACGGAAAATTTATAAAAAATCCTAAAAAAACAGAAAAATAAGAAAAACGATTAGGCCGTTGATTCCTAACTTTCTTAAAATCCTTGTGTCCCCGGCAACGGCGCCAAAAACTTGATGCGTGTGTGGTGGTTATATATTTTATGTATATTTTTAGCCCTTTTTACACTTTAGTCAAGTTTTAAATTTATAAAACACGATATTTTACTAACACCAAACACACATATGGGCAAGTGCACCCATCGTGAGCGTAGTATAGTGTTGGTAAGATACCGAGGTCGTCCAATGACACAAGAGCTTTTAATACCGGTTTATCCTCAACGTCTAATCAAATCAAAAGTTTAGAAAAAGGATTTAAACTAGAAAATAAAAACTAAAAATGATGAAAAATAAAAATAAAAAGAAAAACAGATAGCCAAGATGAGTCACTTGGATCTGACTCGCCTTTAGTGTAACCTTTGATTATTTTCGCACTTTTGCACTTTTTAAGAGATTATCTTAGTTATAGTAGTAGGCCCCTCTTTTGAAGGTGACGTTACCCTCAACCCTGTAGTTTGAGTCAGCAATGATACAATCCTAAAGGGTTGGATTATTGAAAGATAATTAATTAAGTTATTAATAAATATTGAGGTAGGCCCTTCTTTTGAAGGTGACGTTACCCTCGGCTAAGTACTTTGAGTCAGCAGGGAAAAAATCCTAAATAGCCGGGTTAAAATTTTAATAGTAGTTTTCATATGAGGGGGTCAAGGAGTTCGGACCCCCGCCATCCAATACCTGTGGGTATTGAAGGAGGTCCTACTAAACTTGACCCAGGTCCTTGCAGTCGTAGTCTTTAATAAGTTCCAGCCATCTCCGCTGCCTCATATTCAAATCCTTATGTTCGAAGAAATATCTGAGGCTTTTATGATCTGAGTAAATCGTACATTTCGATTCATACATATAATGCTTCCAGATTTTTAAGGCGAATACTACCGCTACCAATTCTAAATCGTGGGTCGGGTAGTTTCCTTCATGTGGTTTTAGTTGTCTTGAAGCATACGCGATAACTTTTCCTCTTTGCATTAAAACACACCCTAAACCCTGATGTGAGGCATCTGAATACACAACCAAATCTTCTATTCCATCTGGTAATGTTAACACCGGGGGACTCGACAATTTCTCTTTTAACACTCGAAAAGCTTCTTCTTGTTCTTTACCCATACAAACTTCTCTTTCTTTCTTTTCAATTTCGTTAAAGGTAACGCTATCTTTGAAAAATCTTGTATAAACCATCTATAATAGCCGACGAGGCCTAGAAAGCTCCGTACTTTAGTTGGATTTTTCGGGTAGACCTACTTCATTACGACCTCATTTTTTTACGAATCTACCAAAACACCTTCCGAGTTTATTACGTGGCCGAGAAATTGCACCTCTCTGAGCCAAAAGGCACACTTTGAGAATTTTGCATAGAATTTCTCCTTAAGGGGTGTTTCAAGTACTTCCCGTAGGTGTCTCGCATGTTCGGCCTCACTTCGCGAATAGACCAGAATGTCATCTATGAACAGGATCACAGATTTATCCAACATGGGTTGGCATACTCGGTTCATAAGATCCATAAATGCGGCTGGTGCATTCGTCAACCCAAAGGACATAACTAGAAATTTGTAGTGTCCATATCGGGTTCTAAATGCAGTCTTTGCAATGTCTTCTTCTCGCACCCTGACTTGATGATATCCCGAACGCAAGTCTATCTTAGAGAACCAACTAGCCCCTTGTAATTGATCAAAGAGGTCGTCGATTCTAGGTAAAGGGTAGTGGTTCTTTACGGTTAATTTGTTTAGCTCCCTGTAGTCGATGCACAAACGCATCGACCCATCTTTTTTCTTTACAAACGGGACGGGTGCTCCCCAAGGTGACACACTCGGGTGTATGAAGCATTTGTCAAGTAGATCTTGTAATTGCATCATTAACTCCCACATCTTGGTGGGGCTAGCTTATACGGTGCTTTAGCTACCAGTTTTGCACCCGGATTTAGCTCGATACGAAACTCTATTTCACGCTCGGGAGGGAGCCCCGGTAATTCCTCCGGAAATACGTCAGGAAATTCGTTCACAATCTCGACATCTTCAAACTTCAGGAGAGTTTGTTGAGCATCTACTACATAAGAGAGATATGCTCTACTCCCATTAAGTACATACTTAACATCTTGAACCATAGTACAAAGTTTTGCTTCTATATTTCTCTCCCCTTGAATTCTTAGTTGCTTTCCACTCGGAGATTGGACAAGTACGGTCTTACTTTCACAATTAATATCCACATGGTGTCGGGCCATCCAATCCATACCCACTATCACCTTAAATTCCCCCAAAACCACTGGTACAAGATCGATATCAAATTCCTCATCTTCTATAGTCAGCTTACAATTTCTACAAACTTCGTGCAATAAATAATTCTTACTATCGGCTATTTCTACTTCTAAAGGTATCAGCATTCTTTCAATCTTAAATGAGGGGTGTTCTACTACTTCACTTGAAATGAACGACATAGTGGCTCTGATATCAAACAAAACGTACATTGGCAAGGAATTTAACAAGAAGATACCTGAAACAACATTCGGATGAGCCTTGGCTTCTTAGGATGTGATTTTTAACATCTTCCTCGTGCCTTAGAGCTCTCCTCCTTCTTACCTTCCTTCTTTTCTCCTTGTTGAAGTTTAGGACACTCCACCTTAACATGCCCCTTTTGAATACAATTGTAACAAGTCTTCGGGTTGTTAGGGCATTTGTAATATGGATGTCCTTCATCACCACAATTATAACACCACTTCTTGCCTAGAAGGCATTCCCCAGGTATGAAGTTTCCCACAAGTCATACAAGGGGTAATACCGCCTTTCGATTTATCCTTCCTACCATGATCTTGAAATTTCGCCTTCTTAGACGGACTTGAGTTGGCCCCTTTTTCCATCGATCTCTTTTTGCCATGTTCCTCCGGTCTTTTAAGCTCGATTTATCTATCCTGAGCCCAATTAATAAGCTCATCGAGGGTTTCTCATTTTGAGGGAGTGATAAACTCCCTTAATTCAGCCTTTAAGATACCGTGATAGCGGTTGATTTTCATTCTTTCTGTCTTCACAAAATCCCCGCAGAATTTCATTTTATCCAAGAAGGTGTTCGTTATCTCATTGATCGTTTCATTTTTCTGCCGGAGGCGTAAGAAATCCTCCTAAATCCTATTAATGGCTGACTGAGGACAATGATATTTCAGAAAAGGTTCCTTGAATTCCTGCCAAGGCATTGTCTGAAGCTTGTCCTCACTTACTTCCTTACAATACGCGTCCCACCAATCCTTCGCTTGTAAAATGAGTTGACCCGTAGCGAACATCACTTGGTCTTCCTTATTGCACCGACTTCGTATGAACACCGCTTCTATATTTGAAATCCATCTTTGGCATGCTATCGGATCAATCTTACCATCATAAGTTGTAGGGTTGCAAGCCATGAAATCTTTGTATGTACACCTACGTGTCTTGTCTTTACTCTTAGATCCTTCAATCATTTCCTTCAACTCTTCAATTTTACTTGTCAACATAGCATCAAACACCCCGAATACACGAATTTCGACTTCTTGAGCTATTTGAGGAAGGTTGGCTTGTATAACCCTTTCCGCCACTTCCGTAACCTTATCAATTAATGCTTCTTGACGGGTAACTGCATCATCATCCACATCCCCTATGACCGTCATCTGCAAATTATCACTTTTTATTTATTAACAAGTCATCTTTCCAATATTTCGAGCCCGGTTTCAACCATAAGAACCTGTAACTTTCTGTTTTGACCCCCGCATCTTATGTTACCAGCTACCAAGCTAACGGTTTATGTTAATAACACATCACACATAATTATCCTTGCTGAAAATTAAATGTTTACCTCATTTGCGGCCTTGGAGCGAACACACCATCGCACGAGCTGTCAGTTTGAGTTCAAGCACCTCGACTTGTGGTCGAATCCCTCAAACCTGGCTCTGATACCAACTTAATACGCCCTTTTTACACATTCGGAAATAATAATAATAATAATAATGACATACTAATTTTAACAAAAAATTGGGCATGACCCGTTCGTACTATAAGCGACTCCCTTCTTTAACAATAAAACGCCCCAACTTAAAAGACCTTCGACAACACATTTTATCCAACAAAAACTTAGTAAACGTGAAGTTTTTAAACATTCCAACTATTTCATAAACAACCTTTTTAAAACAAAAGCGGACAAGTTTAAGTTGTCTAGATACAAAGTCTACTAACTAACTAAGTTTTTGCCAATACACAAAGACGACAAAAAGTTTACACATGTTGGAAATACATAAAACCAAAACTAGGACCATACAAAATAGACATATTCGGAAGCGCAAAGTGGGCATGATTCATGTGTGTTCGTTCCAAGTCAGCAAGCCATTATGTTGAGGATTTACCTACACCAAACTTCAAACTTGTAAAGTTAATTCCGTCAACTAAATTACTTTTTATCTAATAAACCAATTTATCCATTCCATGCTTTCACATCATTCTTGCACTTACTACCCGTCGAAATGGGTCAAAACATACTTATCTCAAAATAAAGATAAAACTTACCATTCATTACTTACCCGTTAGAAACGGGTAATTACATTCGTAACATAAACTTCCACTTGGTCCGTTTACCATGAACAAGTACATTCCTTTCATCGTTGCACTTACATCAACTCCAACCCGTTTATAACGGATCGAGTAATTTCATTACTTTCTTACATAATTTCTAATATACAGTTCATCCCAGATGAACCAATCATAATACAATTTCCTTCATAAACTTTCATTTCATATGACCCGTTCGTGATGGGTCATGCTATCTACTACATAACTACTACGGACTACCATAATTATGATTTTAGTACAAAAACGACAAGTTACAAAATAAAGTTTGTATGCATAAAACAACATACCTCGATCTTGCGAGCCTTCCGATTTCCTAGTGTTTGAGCTTTCTTCTTTTACACCTACATCAATACATTCACTCATTTAGCCCAAACTATATCATTCCATCATTCACATAATTCCTCATATGACAACATTATCATAAAATTTCAAAATTTAACATATTTGTTCTCTTAGACATTTCATCGAACACTCGGCGTGTTTCGCATTAATAGGACACTTAATACAAGTATTTTAACACATGATTCTACTAGTTCATCTAGTAATTCATAAAGGATCAAACAAGTTCATATAATCCTTTTTATTCTACATCAATTCATCTAGTGTCCATATATCACAAACAAGATCAATCATCACGATTTCAAGGTTATACATGATTACTTCTATTATCTTGTTCATCATACATTCATGAGGATTTCATACAAAACGGGTTTATGCATCAAATCTTTCAAATCATCAAAATCAAACATAAACCTTATTCTGTAGTGCAAAATCCTACTTCTAGTTACACATATCATAACATAAACTCATGATTGGTTTGAAACCCATTTCCTACAATTCACCAAATCAAGAAATTGGAGTTACCACTTCAATAAACAAGGTTAGGTGTTTACAAATTGAGGCTCATGGATTAGATTTTTCTTGAAATTCCTACTCAATTTGATGGAATTAGTGAAACAACGGTTTTACCTTGTCTCCTGCTTTTGTTCGATTGCCCAAACACACACACACAGTGTGTGTGTTTTTATTTTCATTCTTTTTATTATTTTGAGTTTTAGGATGTTTTCTAGTTTGTATATTTATTTAACTTAGGTTTTTCTCATCATTTATTTGTACTTTGCAAGATTTTCATTAACTAGGTTAGATCTTTAATTATTTTAACTTGTATTGTCTAATAAGTCATTTTTGGGGTGTTACACGCTCGAGCTTCCTGCTTCAATTCTAACACCACTCGAACTGCCTGGCTGTGAGGGTGTAGATTCAAAATCGAAGTTGAAATCATACATATTAGATTGTGGATCAGGTTGTGGATCAATCAATGCATTGGGCTCTAGATTAGATACTGGGCCGGAAATGTCATGATTAGGTGCGGAGTCGGTTTTCTGTTTCTTGCTTGCTGATTGTTCAACATCATCAGTGAGTGCTTTAATTTCTGCTTGAACTTCTGATGTGACAACAACTTCAGTTTGAATGGCAGAGGTAGGAATGGTTGGAGGGTTTCCATCACCACCTTGCAAAGTAAACAGTAGGGCAGCTAGATTCTCAGATGTCATTGGCATAGGCTGTCTAACAGCTTCCTCTTCCTTTTCAGACATAACCACTTCCACCTCGCTTTCAGAATCAGTTTCTTCTTTATCAGAGCTTGTTTCTGACTCTGAGTCAAGAACTTCTGTTTCAACTTTTGCTTCGTGGCTAGACACTTGCTGTATATGCTATATATCATGTTCTTCAGCTATCTATACGTTTATCTGTCGAGGAGCTGGTGCAACAGGAGCTGTAGGCACAATATCAGCAAATCTACCGTGCTTTTAAAGATCAAATCTTCCAACGAAGTGGTGATGCTTGGCCCTTTTGTTTCTGTATGCGTTCTCGAAGCAACTTAGCCCCATCGGCATCAAGTTTATGTAATTTGGGCCCTTGACTAACTCTAAGTGTTTCACGTCAAAAATCATCTGTAGGAATCTAGGATACAGCATAAATATCTTCTTCTTTGGATCCTCAAGCATCTTCTTCATGTTGTCAAAAATAAATGCTGAGAAGTTGAAATCCTATTCGTTTACCAATGCCACGAGCGCACATGTCTGCGTCTTGTTTAGTTGATCAAATCCACCTTTGTTTTCCGCGATACATTGTAAGAAGAAATGTACTAGCAGTCTCCAGTATGGTGGAAATAGCTTCTTCAGAACCGTCAGATACGCTCCTTCATAACTCATCCTTCTAAGAGCGACAAGAACTCTGGTTTGGTCGTATAATGTTGCATGTTCTGGCAGATCTCCCAACCTCAGAACTTCCCAAATAATTGCTTCAGAAATAATAATCTTCTTCTTTTGAACAGTAGCTTCAATATTTCCAGCTCCCACTGCTCCCTGTCTATTAATCTTGGTCGTATTCAAGAAGGTATTTATGCAGCTGTTGCATATTACCAGCTCTACTCGTAGTGCGTGAGTGATTGGGCAGTTGTTTAGACCCCTGATCAGCGATCCAAACATCACCATATGCTCTGCAAGAGGATCCAAAAGATAACCCTCTTGGTTGTGGAAGAGTTCCACTTCCAGCTGCCTCTGATTCTGCTCTTGCATCATTGCTCCTGCCATTTTCTGCACTAAACGTCAAGTGTTAGATCCTTTAGGTAAATGTTAACTTATATTTGAATTGTCAATGAGTCAACAAAGTCAACACGTCAAACAGTCCAAATAACAGTTAACAGGTCAAGCAAAGATTCAAAAAGCAGTCCAGATTAGCAGGTCAAAGGTCCAGGTCAAGAAAGGTTCAAGTCAATCCTGGTCAAGGTCCGGGATGGTGAAGGTTCACCTCGGATGGACCTCTTCATCCAGGATGACATAATCATCCTATCCAGCATGAGTTTTAGAAGTCCGAGATCATCCGAGATGATGATCTCCTAGTCCGAGATCACCCGAGATGGTAGTTTCTGGTCCAGGATGGAGTACCTTGAGTCCGAGATTGGTCCTAGATCGTCCGAGATGAGGTAAATTGAGAGAGAATTCTGAGATGATGTCCGGCTTGGTTTGATATGTGTATCTCGAACCTTTGTCATTTCAGTATAAATACATCTCGAATGGGCCTTTAGGCCAAACCCATCTCGGATAACTGATCCATGATGATGGGCCTGTTCAGGCTTTAACTTGGTCAAACCTGATGGGTCCCATCCAAGATGGTGGGCCATGTCACACCAGACCAGTATTTAATTTTAATATTATTTTATTTAAGCTTTTTCAAGACAAAACATACCCCCTTCAAAATCAGCGAATCAACCTACCGACCAATTTTACCATCAGCATTTTAATATAATATAATATAATATAATATTATAATATAATGAAAATATTAACACTGGGGTGTCTTGGGAAGATTGCCACGGGATCAAATCATTTTTGAACTGATTAAGAAACACTTTTTAGCTCTTCACTTACTTGGACTTGTCCACGCGATTGTTAATATACTTGCCCTCTTAAATCTAACGCTCAATCTTCAACTTTTTTCCTTGTGATACATTTAAGGTATAATTATACTGTGAAATCCGTGTGTCCCATTTCATGGCATACCCCCACGATCAAGGTAAGCACAATAGTTCATCGTAGCAGGTGAGTATACTGAGTTCATCCTTAAACTTTTCAACGCCAGACAGACATTCTGGTGAATAGGTCAGTACTTTCTTACAGCATAGAGACCAGAGAAGTCTGACAAGGGCTAGGCAATTACATTTAATGGTACGGATTTGGCTTTTATAAGTGCACATAATTCTCTTTTAAGAGATTTCTTCCGTTTTCAGGTTTTGGCCCTTTTAGCGGCTCTTTTTTTAAGATATCCTGACAGTGCCCATGTCTGCATATAATCTGGATGCAACAGAGGGGCAGTCCTGATATCCCGGATGACTCATCAGTACAAAGACCCGAAACCTTAGATGTTGGCTATCTATCAACGCAGGATTTAAGACCATGAAATCATACACCGTTGGTCTGTTACCCATGAGATGTCCAGTCCATTATGTTTATATCACTTGGCATCCTTTTGCTTTTCGAGCGTTAGACTTATCAACATATCGTAGTGGATCCTAGCCTTTTCAGCATTGAAACCTTACATGTGTTAATCAAGTTCTTTAACATGAAAATTTATTTCATTTCCCGGTAACTTTTTCTCCCCCTAAATTTGTCCAAAAGTAGAATACTTATACCAAAATTTATCAGATGAGATACCGTTATTCTTAAAAACCCCCTTTTTTAATATGTGCTCAGTCGGTGAAGCGCATCATTTTCAAGAGGTATACAAGCACATTGAACCTCGAGATGCTGATAGGTTTTGTAAAAAGATACGTTGTATTAGCATCAGTATGAATCTATTCAAGTTTTATTAAACCTCTGTCAAAACAATCTCGAATGAAATGAATTTTGATGTCAATGTGCTTGGTTTTGGAATGAAAAACAGGGTTTTTAGTGATCTGGATAGCAGCATCATTATCACAATAAATAGTTGTATCAAGATAAGTCAAACTGTAATCCTCCAGCTGATGTTGCATCCAAAGAACCTGGGAGCAGTAGGCAGATGCTGCAAGATACTCTGCTTTCGCAGTGGAGAGAGATACCGTTTGCTGCTTTTTGCACTGCCAAGATATAAGCCTATCCCCCAAGAATTGGCATCCAGCTGATGTAGATTTTCTATCTCTGTCTGTCCCTCCAAAGTTGCTGTCCGAAAAAGCAAACAGATCAAAGTTCGAATCTTTGGGATACCAGAGTCCGAATTTTGGAGATCCCTTCAGATATCTAAATATTTTTAACAACAGTTAGATGAGAGAGTTTAGGGTTAGCATGATAACGAGCACTTTAACAAACAATGTACATAATGTCTGGCCGGCTTGCAGTTAAGTACATTAGTGAACCGATCATAGATCGATACAGTGTTTGGTTAACAGGGCTTCCCTCAGGATCCTCAGTCAACAACGGCCGCTCTGCAATTGGGGAGTCTATCGACTTTGAGTCTGTCATGCTGAATTTTGCAAGAACGTCGTGAACGTATTTGCTCTGATGAATCAGTAATCCTTGACTATTCTGATGAACTTGCAGCCCTAAAAACATCGTCATTTCTCCCAAAGAACTCATCTCAAACTTCCTCTTCATTACTTCTTCAAACTCTTTGCAAAGTACATCATTTGTGGACCCGAAAATGATGTCATCAACATATATCTGAACAAGGATGATGTCCTTGTCAACATGTTTAATGAACAGCGTTTGATAGATTGTCCCCCGAGTGTACCCATGAGCAAGAAAATGTTTTGTTAGGGTAGCATACCATGCACGGGGTGCTTCGTGCAAACCATACAGAGCCTTGTCTAACTTGTAGGCATATCCTTCCTTTTCTTTATCAACAAAGCCTGGGGTTGAGCAAAACAAATCTCCTCCTTGACCTTCCCATAAAGAAATGTCGTCTTTACATCCATCTGATAGACTGTAAAGCCCATGAAGGATGCAGATGCCAAGAAAATGCGGATGGCTTCAAGCCGTGCTACTAGAGCATACACTTCATCATAATCTAAACCCTCAACCTAACCGAAACCTTGGACTACTAATCGAGCCTTGTTCCTTACGATTACTCGAGAATCATCTTGTTTGTTGCAAATACCCATCGTGTGCCAAGAGCACGTTTTCCTTGAGGCAGCTTTTCAAGTTTCCATACTCCAAGTCATTCAAACTGATTGAGCTCTACATGCATTGCATCAACCCATCCAGGTTCCTGCAAAGCAACATTAATGTTTTTAGGCTCAATCTGTGAAATGAAGCAAGAGTATAGGCATGAGTTGATGTCTCCAGATTTGTTGCGGGTCTGGACACCAACAGAGACTGGGCCAATGACATTCGTGATTGGGTGACTTCTCTGAACACGCTGTGGAATTGCTGTTGCAGGGGCTTGCAGGTTCGGTTACAGGTTTGAAAAGCTTCTTGATGCTATTCTAAATGGCTCCCCCTCATTTGGTGCAGTAGTGTTGTTGATAATAGAGGATCTACAGTGCAATCTGACGGAATTTCTCCTGGAAACAAGGAAGTTCCTTGAACGTTTGACGGTCCTGCGGAGACTTCAGTGTTACTGACTTCACCATCATGGACAGCTGCAGAAGGTTGGTGTGTGTCGAGTGCAATACATTTTTATTAGTATTTTAAGCCCTTTTTTAACACATTAGTCAAGTTTTAAATTTATAAAACACGATATTCTACTAACACTAAACATACACATGGGCAAGTGCACCCATCGTGAGCGTAGTATGGCGTTGGTAAGATACCGAGGTCGTCCAAGGACACAAGAGCTTTTAGTACTGGTTTATCCTCAACGTCTAATCAAATCAAAATTTTTAGAAAAAGTTTTAAACATGAAAAATAAAACTAGAATGTTGAAATTAAAAATAAAAGAAAAATAAAACAGATAAAAAAGATGAATCACTTGGATCCGACTCGCCTTTAATGTAACCTTTGATGATTTCTGCACTTTTGCACTTTTTAAGGGATTATCTTAGTTATAATAGTAGGCCCCTCTTTTGAAGGTGACGTTACCCTCAACCCAGTGGTTTGAGTCAGCAAGGATACAATCCCAAAGAATAGGAATATTGAAAAACAATTAATTAAGTTATTAATGCGTAAAGTGGTAGGCCCCTCTTTTGAAGGCGACGTTACCCTCGGCTAAGTGGTTTGAGTCAGCAGGGATACAATCTCAAGTAGCCTGGTTAATGTATTAATAGTTGTTTACCAGTGGGTATTGAAGGAGGTCCTAGTAAGCTTGACCCAGGTCCTTGTAGGATCTATAAACTGAACAAGGTAAGAACCTTACCAAACCATTCCCTTAACCCCCGACCCGGTAGCCAACATATCTCTATATAGACCGTAGAGATATGAATGGTGAAAATCTTTTACTTTATATAGACAGTAAAGTAATGCTAAGACACGACGGACAAATGATAAGGAAGTTTCACCTTCTACATAAGAAACTAGTTATTAAAGTCATTAATACAAAACCAAATAAAACATGCGAAAAGAATAAAAATCAAAAGTATTACATTAAATGCTTGTCTTCAGCAAGTGATGTAAGAGACTTAGCCAAACATGGCCTTTGATTGACAAGAACTCTTACGATCAATCTTGGATCTCGAGACTACTACACACACTCTAAGGTGGATGATGGATGATGGTGGTGGATGTGGGTGTTATAGTGGTGGTGGAGTGGTGGTAAAGTGGGAGAGAAGTGGTTTGCCTAGGGATGCCTTTGAAGTGAACCAAGCCCCCTATTTATAGCCTGGACAGAAGCCCGGACACGACCCTGTGTCGGCTGGACACGGCCCCGTGGCCATCCACTTTCTCTTTCCTCATTAATTACAATTAGGCTCCACACGCCCCCATATTCATTGGGCACGGCCCCGTGTGCAGAAGCGTATATGTACTATCAAGATTTGCAAGATTCTTCGAATCTTAGCGTTGACCGCGCCCCGTGCTAAGCTGTGCACGCCCCCATGCTGGGAATAGAAGCTTCTACAACTTTGTCATTCTCTGCAGACACCTGACCACGCCCCCGTGTCCGCTGGGCACGGGGCCGTGGTCAGCTTTCTGTTTCTTGTTTTTGCTTGGGAAGATGCTGTCGAGGGGTCGGGCATGCCACGTTTATTCCTTTTCTTTGTATTTATGTTAGTTTTTGCTGCATATTTGTTCCTTTTGTTCATTTAAGCTCATTTGGTCCTGAAAATACAAAAGGAAGACAAAAGCACACTTTTTCTAACATTAGTACTAAAAAAAGGGTTAGTTTTATGCCTCATTTGATGCAATTTATATGTTGCATTTTACACACATCAAATACCCCCACACTTGAATCTTTGTTTGTCCTCAAGCAAAACTCTTTATTTTGTGGCTTACACACCCAAATGGAATGGGTAGAAGAGAAGTTTTGGGCTTGTCTTGAGTGTCGGGAATCCAAGATCTTTATTGGGTTTTATTTTTATACTATTTACAATCCTATTCGTTATGATTTATTTAGGACGTTTCATAAGAGAAATTACTTATTTGGGCATAACATGCCTCTTTAAAATTCCATTTATATACAAGTTCACATACCTCACGGGAGATCACTCAACACTCGGCCGAAAATGTATTTTTGTGAATCACTCGAGACCGGCATGGAACTTACTTCTACCATATGCTTGCCAAGCAATCAATCCTCCTCCTTTTTAACTATAAACCTTTGTAACTATCGAGAGGACTTGGGGAAGGGTTAGTCTTGGGTTAAAGGTAGGTGGTTTTGGGTTAGTGGTTAGTAAAAATGGCTAAAAGTGTAAAAAGCGTCGGTTGTCGTAAAACTTTTTGTTTTTGTGACTTTTATTCAAACTAAGCATTTTAAAACAAAGTTTCTTTGAGGAACTTGTTTGTTTATTGCTAGACTTCATTTTCTTTTTTTTTTCTTTTTTTTGATAAAGAACGTCACGAGACAACCGAGCTTTTTACTAAAAAAGGGTTAAAATGAAAAAGGTTTTGGTGGGTAAAGGGTGTTTGTTTTGTGGGTTTAGAAATGAAATGGTTTAGGCTCAAAGGGGTTAACTAGGGGGATTTTGGGTAGGTGAAAAAGAAAATGAAAAATAATGGTGTTGAAAAGAAAAAAGGGTTAGTCCTAATGCCTCCATCATTTACTTACTTGGGTTTAAGTTGGTAAGGGCCAAGAATGTATCGTCATGGCAAGTTCTAGAGTCGTACTAACCAAGCGGCTATTCACACAAGAAATGAAAGATGAGCATTTAGTTTAAAGATGTATGCTTGTATGCTCAATAAAGGCACAAAACTCACTTTTTGTGGGAATGGGTTTATAATGTGATCAAGTATATATAATCAAAATTTAACTAGATTTTTAATGTCGTTTCATAATTTTCTTATGTTGGTTCTTTTTATCACGACGCTATCGGTTGTAAATTTGTAAAAATATAACCTTTTTAGAACTTGTTTTTCCCAAATTAAACCAAAACAAGTAAAAAAAAGTGAAAAAGTTTTTGAAATTTTTTTGGGTGATTAGCGGTTCCAATAGAGTTTTGTGTAAGGCTTGTTATTAGGACTTGCAAAATTTCAAGGTTTTAGCATCCCCCCCCCCCCACTTAAATTACACATTGTCCTCAATGTGTCCCAAAAATAAGTTTTTAGGTTGATTAAATGTGTAAAAAGGTGTTAAAAAACAAGGTTTTATGTTACTGGGCGTCTGGACACGGTCTCGTGCTGTGTGAGCACGACCCCGTGTTCAGAGTGCCAGTAACGAAAAATTATAGAAGGTGGCCACAGGGGCGTGCCTGGTGGACATGGCCCCGTGGCGGCAGGTTTCATACAAACAGCAAGTACAGGGTGGTGGACACGAGGCGTGCTAGTTGGGCACGGCCCCGTGGTGACAACCTGCAATGTTTGAAAACAGGCTTTGGCTTTCGATTCTGGTTTCCGGGCTTATATAGCACTAATACGTAGTGCTCCCAAGCCTCCTAGGTACCTGTTTATGCTTAAATACCACACCACACAAATAACAAACATCCTAACATACCACAAGTTTATCATCCACATCACAAACTAAAAAAAAATGCAGGAAAGTAGAAGTGTTAATGGAAAGTAAATTGTTCAACATTGGCATGCAGGCCAGATAATGGTTTGTAAGATAAAGGGTTAAATTGGTTAGAGCTTCAACCGTGCCACATCACCTCCAACGCCTTCGTCTTAATCCATGTCTTCATCCTCGGCATCTCCTCCTTGATTCGCCATGTACTCCTGGATGTTGCTGATGTCATCTTGCATGTCGGAGATGTTCCTCTCTATTGCTCCGACCCGGGTGTACGTGTTGTTGGCCATGTTGTAGGTGTTGTGGGTGCACAAAAGGTTTTCCTGCAGAAAATCATGTAAGCTTTGAAAAATAGGAAAAACACCCCCTTGAGAGGATGATTGGCCCACATATCCATAATACTGATACTGAGGAGGAAGACGGATTTGTGAGGCGTGAAGGACGAGAACCTCATATGGGTTCCACACATGACACTGAACCGTTTGAAATCGAACCGTCCCATCACCCGCTTCATTGATGATTCCCATTGAGCGGCATATGACGACGTCCACTTTGCCCGACCATGGGCCCTTCTTAAAGGACCTTGGCATCCTTTGCATGAAGTTCTTGAAAAGGTGGTAGATCCACCCTCCAAAAAGGATAGGGGTCGGGGATTGGCTAACTGGTTCAGGTGCATGTTTCAGAAGAGCAGGTGCGGAACATCGAGATGCACATGGTTGTGAATGCAATATAGGACCGTCAGATCACGTAACCCAACAACACCAGTACTGCCATGCCTTTTGTTGAGGGAGTTGCTAAAGACCCTATGAATGTAGCGGTATAGAGGGCCCCGTAACTGTGAGCTTTTTATTTGGCTTGGATTATATGCTCCTTCCCAAATTTGAGCCCATGCTGATTGACGTTCGTTTTGTGGTAGCTCACGGAGACCACCCGTGTTTTCTTCGTCTCCGACATCCTCTTCAGCATACAACCCAATGATTGACCCAAATTGTGCAATCGAGATTGAAAGCACATTTCTAGCACAACGAAACTCAACCCCCTCCTCATCGAACGACTCTGCTTTGCCCTTGAATGCAAACGTGCAATAGAACTCCATGTTGTATTCGTGGACCGAGTGGAGTCTAGTGCAAAGACCTGCCCTAAGTGGACCAGTGACTAGGTTGTTGAAGCAGTCAATCTACTCCACTGCTTCCAGGGTGTCTAGGCATACTTGTCCTGGGTTTTCCTCGGGCCTTGTCTGAAGCATTTCAAATAGGGTTTGAGCAGCCTATTAACTCTGGTTGAAGCGTGTGAATTTCTTGACCATCTGAAAGAAAACACAAAATAATTAGCAGGAAACAATAATTTTTTTGAAGAAAACTGAAAACAACAAGCTGAACACGGCTACGTGGCCACTGGCCACGCCTCGTGTTCGTAGGAAAATTGCTGGACACGCCCCCGTGCTCACTAAGTACGACCCCGTGCTCAGGCGTCTGTTTCCCAAAAATCTAATTTTTCGACCCGGTTCCGAAAACTTGAAAATTTTTGGTTGAGTAGGGGCAGTTTTCCCCGAAAATGAAACCCCAAGTGCCGTTTTTCCTAAAACAAACCGTTTACCCCTTCAATTTCATCTTTTTCTGTTCAAAAAACAAGGGTTTGAGGTTTTTGTAAGAAATCGGGCAAATCTTCAAACAATTCAAGTTGATTTACTTCCTATTACACGTAACTAAACTACTACTAATATATCTAAGCAAAAAATTGAGGTTTGATTCGGTTCAAGTTGAAGAACCCTAGATTTTTCCCCAAATTTTTTTAAGTTAAACTACATGCAAATGATTAATCTAACTAACTATGATGATAGAATCATACCTTGATGTTGTTGAATGGTAGAAGAACGTGAAAATCTGCAGAAAATCATGGTGGAACCAGAGAGTTTTCAGGGAAACGGGTTGTGTTGAAGTGAAGAAATGAAGAAAAAAGGGGTTTTATCCCCGTCAGTTAGCCGAGCACGGTCCCGTGTCCAGCTGGGCACGGCCTAGTGGGGGGGGGGGGTAAATTTTTTTTATAGTGCATGTGTGAGTGACCTCTTTCCCAAAACTTGTTTTTAGAAATCTTACCGATTTAGAGCTTTCCCGTCGTTCGTTATTTACAAGATATGATGTTTATGCACAAACCTTTGGTTATTCGTCAACTGCTTGTAGCGAGATCTACTCCTCTTCATCCTCAATGAATCCTTGATAAAGCTTTAGCCTTTGGCCATTGACTTTGAATGGAATTCCATTCCGAGATTTAATTTCAATTGCACCGTGTGGAAAAATATGGGTGATAGAAAAAAAGGTCCCATCCACCTAGACTTTAATTTACCGGGAAATAATCGAAGTCGTGAATTAAACAATAGAACTTGATCTCCTACCCGAAATTCATGTGGTTTAATGTGTTTATCATGTAAATTTTTCATTCTATTCTTATAAATTTTGAAGTTAGAGTATGTGTGATTTCTTAATTCGTCTAATTCATTTAATTGACAAAATCGTTTTTTACCAGAAATTTATTTGTCTAAGTTTACGTTTTTAATTGCACAGTAGGCTTTGTGTGTTATCTCCACCGGCAAATGACAACTTTTTCCATAGACAAGCTTATATGGGGTGGAACCTATTTTCGTTTTATATGCAGTTCAAAAATCCCATAAAGCATCATCTAATTTATTGGCCCATTCCTTTTTATTTAATCCTACGGTTTTTTCAAGTATTCTTTTTAAACCTCGATTAGTCACTTTGGCTTGTCCGTTTGTTTGAGGGTGATATGTTGTTGAGATCCGGTGATAGACCCCATACCTTGTTAAAAAAATTCAAGTTGATGATTACAAAATTGGGTACCCCTATCACTTATTAATGCTTTTGGAGTTACAAAACGAGAAAATAATCGTTTCAGGAATCTTACCACAACTCTTCCATCATTTGTTGGAAGGGCTTCGGCCTCGGCCCATTTTGAAAAGTAATCCACTACCATAAGTATATATTTGTTTCCTTTTGATGGTGGGAAAGGTCCCATAAAGTTGAGTCCCGACACATAAAAAATTTCACAAACAAGAATGCCATTTTGTGGCATTTCGGTTTTGGAAGAAATATTACCTGATCGTTGGCATGCATCACAAGTCTTTACAAGACTTTTGCCGTCTTTGTAAATGGTTGGCCAATAAAATCCTGAATCAAATACTTTCCATGCGGTACTAGCAGTTCCATGATGTCCTCCGTATGGACCTTCATGACAATGGCGGAGAATTCTTCTTGCTTCACTCCCATGTATGTATCGGCGGATAAGTTGGTCGGCACACATTTTGAAAAGATAAGGATCTTCCCAAAAATAATGCTTTCATCGGCAAAGAATTTTTTCTTTGATGATGTGGCTATCCTTTTGCGACTATTCCGCTAGCTAAGTAGTTAGCATAGTCGGCGTACCATGGCTCTTCTCGGTATTCCACCATTTCTAAAGATTCCATTGGGGATTTTTCATTGATTAACTCGTCCCTAGTTGCCTCCAAAGTTGGATCTTCCAACCGGGAAAGATGATCTGCAGCAGTGTTTTCTGCTCCTCTTTTGTCTTTTATTTCAATGTCGAATTCTTGGAGGAGTAGAATCCATCTGATCAAACGTGGTTTAGCATCCTGTTTCTTAAAGAGATATCGAATGGCTGCATGGTCTGTTTAAACTATCATTTTAGAAAGAACAAGACAAGAACGAAATTTATCAAAAGCAAATACTGCAGCTAGTAATTATTTTTCCGTTGTTGTGTAATTTTCTTGTACATCGTTAAGTGTTTTACTAGCGTAATAAATTGGGTGAAAATGCTTATCTTTTCTTTGTCCCAGGACGGCTCCAACTGCAAAGTCACTTGCATCGCACACGATTTTGAAAGGTAATTTCCAATCAGGCGCTATCATGATAGGTGCATTGACTACCCTTTCTTTTAGTGCGCGAAATGCTTGATTGCAATCCTTGTCAAAGATGAAAGGAGCATCTTTTTCAAGTAATTTTGTTAAAGGCCTTGAGATTTTAGATAAATCTTTGATAAATTGTCTATAAAATCCGGCATGCCCTAGGAAACTTCTGATGGCTCTAACGGAGGTTGGGGGTGGTAATCGATAAATAGTGTCTATTTTGGCTCGATCAACCTCCATTCCTTCGTATGAGATTTTATGACCGAGTACTATTCCCTCCATTACCATGAAATGGAATTTTTCCTAATTAAGGGCGAGGTTAGTTTCCCCACATCGGGATAGCATTCGTTCAAGGTTATCGAGGCATTCGTCCATGAAGACTTCCATCGTCTTTTCTAACATATCATGGAATATGGCCACCTTGCAACGTTGAAAAGTTGTGGGGGCATTACATAGACCAAAAGTCATGCGTCGATAAGCAAAAGTTCCGTAGGGACATGTGAATGTTGTCTTTTCTTGGTCTTTGGGTGCTATCGGTATTTGAAAGTAACCTGAAAAACCATCTAAGAAACAATAAAATTTGTGACCGGATAATCTTTCTAACATTTGATCAATAAAAGGTAAAGGAAAGTGGTCTTTCCTTGTTGCCTCATTTAGTTGATGATAATCTATACATACTCTCCATCCTGTGACGTTTCTTGTTGCTATTAATTCATTTTTCTCGTTAGTGACCACCGTCATACCACCTTTCTTAGGAACTACTTGAACAGGACTTACCCAAGGACTATCAGAAATTGGGTACATGAGTCCGACGTCAAGTAATTTGATGACTTCATTTTTAACCACTTCTTGGACGTTTGGATTTACTCTACGTTGTGGTTGTATTACCGATTTATAGTCATCATTCATTAAAATTTTGTGCGTGCACATGGAAGTAGGGATGAGCTCGGCCCGGTTCGGTACCGAACCGGTACCGGTACCGAAAGAACCGGTACCGAAAATTCTCAAAAGTTGGTACCGGTACCGGTACCGAATATTCCCGGTTCGGTACGGTTCGGTAACGGTACCGGTTCGGTACCGGTATTTGAGGGTAAAAACGAGCAAAATACCGGTACCGAACCGGTACCGTACCGGACCGGTACCGAACCGGTACCGAAAATGTCTAAAGTGGGTACCGAATCGGTACCGAAAAGGTACCCGGTTCGGTAAATTCGGTACCGGTACCGGTTCGGTACCGGTACCGGGTCCATTTTGCTCATCCCCCGTAATTTTGTTTTTTTTAAAAGTGTGATTAATTTTTCTTTTTCTACACTAGTTAATTTTAACGAAATAATTACAGGTAACTTACCATCTTTGTCGTGAAAAGCATATTCCAAACCTTTTGGAAGTTCTTTAAGCTCAAGTGGTGGGTCTTTAGGAGACTCCTTATTTGGTTGCTCATTTTGGTCAAGAACCAAAAAGGTTTGTTCAATGGCGATCTCTTCTTCAACAAAGTGGTCGATTTCTTCTTTTGTATCGGGTGGCTCAGCTTCATCTTCAATTAGGGGGTCATTATTGCCAAATGGGCATTTCATTGAATGCTCAAGATCGACACTTCTTTTGAATGCCCCTAATTGAATGGGTAGATTGTTATGCTTCCGATTTTTCAAAGCTTCGTCGGTTTTTACAAAAGGTCGACCCAACACTAGTGGAGCGTCATCAAGGATGACGAAATCGGTTGGGATTACCATTTGATTTGTTTGGACTAACACATCTTCAACTAGCCCCATTGATTTTATTGTTTTCCGATTAGATAGAAAAATGGGTATTTGAAGTGGAGAAAAATCACTAATACTTAATTTTTCGAAAATGTTGTTTGGCATTATATTAACACAAGGATCTTTATCAATTGTAATATCACTAATAAAGGAATTTTGAAAGAAACATGGAACTGGTGTAATGTAAATTTCAAATGGATCATCTTTTATTAGCGTAGTTTGATCATTTGTTAACTTAATGCTTACCGTTTCGTCAATTTTAGTGTTAGTGTTTAACTCTTTTAAAAACTTAGCATGAGTAGGTACTAAACAATGATTTTCAAAAGAATGTGACAAGAGATTAATTTCTTGAAAATTAGACTCTTTTTGAATGTTAACGTTATCGGGCTCACCTTTTTCATTGTTTACCTCATGTGTTAGTTTTTCACTTACTTGTTCTTCCATTTTTACCTCCTCAACTATCACTTCCTTATTACATATTACCTCTTCCCTTGCGCGGGGTTCCTATTCCCTTGTACGGGCTTCTTTTATATAGCGCTCGATAGTTTTAAGGTGTTCTATTATCTTTTCGGCTATGGGAGCGATAGAATAAGGATCCTCAAAGCTTGAGTTCAGAAGTTCGATCCTTGGTTTCTCATAATACTCAAATGAAGTAGATCGTTCGCACCATTGTTCCTCATTGTAAGTATATGATGAATAAGGGTCGTAACTTGGTTCTTCATAATACTCATATGAGGTGGGTTGTTCACGCCATGGTTCCTCATAGTAAGCATATGAAGGCGTAGGCTCATATCTTGGCTCCACAAAGTATGAGTATGAAGGCTCATACCTTGGTTCATCAAAATATGAGTATGAGGGAGAAGGTTCATACATTTTCTCTTCATAGGATGTGTATGAAGTGGATGGCTCATACCTGGGCTCCTCATAGTATGTGTACGAAGGGGATGGTTCAAAGAGGTCACAATATTGTACCGAATGAGAATTACCACAAATGGTACAATATTCTTCCCTATAGTCATTCTCCTCATAGTGGTAGTTGTAACCTCCTAAGTATTGATCCATAAGAATCACTCAGCAGACCCCCAACAGAGTCTCAGGACCAGAAAACAAAAATAAAAATGGAAACAGAGGCTGAGCACGGCCCCGTGTTTAGGTTCTCTATCTGGGTGTTTTAAAAAATGTAATTGGTTTTGTGCAGCACGGGGGCGTGTTCAGCGAACACGACCCCGTGTTCAGACTCTGTATCTGGGAGTTTTGTAAAAATTATGCAGCACGGGGGCATGTTCAGTGAGCACGACCCCGAGTTCAGACTACTGTAATGCAAAAACTACTTAAAAATGTAAAAATGTGCGCGCTGTTTAAAAAGGTTTTGAAAAATGATTAGGCCGTCGATTTTAAGCTTTCTTAAAATCCTTGTGTCCCCGGCAACGGCGCAAAAACTTGGTGTGTGTCGAGTGTGATATAGTTTTATTAATATTTTAAGCACTTTTTAACACAACAGTCAAGTTTTATTAAATTTATAAAACACGATATTCTACTAACACTAAACACACACATGGGCAAGTGCACCCATCGTGATCGTAGTATAGCATTGGTAAGATACCGAGGTCGTCCAAGGACACAAGAGCTTTTACTACTGGTTTATCCTCAACGTCTAATCAAATCAAAATTGTTAGAAAATGTTTTAAACATGAAAAATAAAACTAGAATGCTGAAAATAAAAAGAAAAGAAAAAGAAAATAGATAGACAAGATGAATCACTTGGATCCGACTCGCCTTTAATGTTACCTTTGATGATTTCCACACTTTTGCACTTTTCAAGAGATTAACTTAGTTATAGTAATAGGCCCCTCTTTTGAAGGTGACGTTACCCTCAACCCAGTGGTTTGAGTCAGCAAGGATACAATCCCAAATGGTCAGAATATTGAAAGATAATTAATTAAGTTATTAATGCGTAAAATGGTAAGCCCCTCTTTTGAAGGCGACGTTACCCTCGGCTAAGTGGTTTGAGTCAGTAGGGATATAATCCCAAGTAGCCGGGTTAATGTATTAATAGTAGTTTACATATGAGGGGATCAAGCTATTCGCACCCCTGCCATCTAATACCGGTGGGTATTGAAGGAGGTCCTAGTAAGCTTGACCCAAGTCCTTGCAGGATCTATACAGTGAACAAGGCAAGAACCTTACCAAAACATTCCTTTAACCCCCGACCAGGTAGCCAACATATCTCTATATAGACCATAGAGATATGAATGGTTAAAATCTTTTACTTTATATAGACAGTGAAGTAATGCCAATACACCACGAACAAATGATAAGGAAGTTTCACCTTCAACATAAGAAACTAGTTATTAAAGTCATTAATACAAAACCAAATAAAAAGTGCGAAAAGATTAAAAATCAAAAGTATTACATTAAATGCTTGTCTTCACCAAGTGATGTAGGAGACTTAGCCAAACATGGCATTTGATTGACAAGAACTCTTACGATCAATCTTGGATCCCGAGACTACTACACACATTCTAAGGTGGATGATGGATGATGGTGGTGGATGTGGGTGTTGTAGTGGTGGTGGAGTGGTGTGGTGTGGAAGTGGGAATAGAAGCTTCTACAACTTTGTCATTTTCTGCAGACACCTGACCACCCCCCCCCGTGTCCGCTGGGCACGGGGTCGTGGTCAGCCTTCCGTTTCTTGTTTTTGCTTGGGAAGATGCTGTCGAGGGGTCAGGCATGCTACGTTTATGCCTTTTCTTTGTATTTATGTTAGTTTTTGCTGCATATTTGTTCCTTTTGTTCATTTAAGCTCATTTGGTCCTGAAAATACAAAAGGAAGACAAAAGCACACTTTTTCCAACATTAGTACTAAAAAAGGGTTAGTTTTATGCCTCATCTGATGTAATTTATATGTTGCATTTTACACAGATCAAAGGTTCAGAAATCGGCTCCTGAACAGTGGAAGAGTGAAGTTGTGCCGGATAATCCTTGTGAAATCTCGATGGACCCATGGGAATAGGCATTTCTGCACTCGAAGCCCCTGCATTAACAACTTCATCAGACAAAATAGGAAACGATTTAAACAAGGAGGAATAATCATATAGCCAATCAGGTCCAATGCGAGCATCTTTTGGATTTTCTTCCAGCCAACCCATATGATACGCTTCCACGATCTGCTTCTTGAATTTGTTGTACACACGTTAAGAAGTGTTCTTTGCATATCCAATGAAATAGCAAGGATCTCCTCGAGCTTCCAATTTTCCTCTGGAATCCATGAGAAGAAGTACACACGGACAGCCAAATGTGCAAAAGTGTTGCACCGAGGATTTTTGACCTTCTACAATTTCATAAGGAGTTTTCATGTGACGTTTGTTGATCAAGGCATGATTCTGAACGTAGCAGGCCGTATTCACTTCTTCTGCCAAAAATATTAGTGGAAGACCTGAATCTCTCAGCATTGTGCGAGTAGCTTCAATGAGAGTATGATTGCGTCTTTCTGCAACTCAATTCAGTTGAGGAGACCTAGTTATATTGTACTGACGGTCGATTCCTTTTAAGGCGCAAAATTCATTTATCTCGGCATTCATGAATTCTGTCCCCTTATCACACCGAATAATCTTTACTCGCTCATTTGCTTGATTCTCCATGAGAGTTACAAATTTCTTGATTAAGCAAGTTGTCTCACTTTTCTTCTCTAAGAGGAACACCCAAGTGAAACGAGAAAAATCATCTGTGATGACCAAACATAACCCTTTCCTCCAATACTGAGTACATTGATAGGACCAAATAAATCCATATGCAGCAGCTCCAGAACCTTTGAGGTCTTGTGAACACGTTTGGACTTATGAGGCCTTCGATGCTGCTTTCCTCGAGCACACGCTTCACACTTTTCTATTTGCATGAAATCCTTGATTGGCAAGTTCCTGACGAGACCTCCTTTTGCTAACCGATTCAGATTTTTCATGTTCAGATGACCCAACCGACGGTGCCACAGCATAGCATCAACTGTGACAACTGGCACGAAACCGGTAATTTTCGTACACTTTAACCATTAGTTAATGACTACAATTATGTGCTTAATTGTCAGCAATGGCTGAACACATACTAAACAAGTGAATTCATGCACGTTGTATACTACAAAATATTGCTTTATGCATAAACAAGAGCGTTGCGTCAGAAATACTAGTAAACTCACCGGTAAGACACACTGTGTCAACAGAACTGTAGAAAGCAGTCAGACAATAAAAATTGGAGTCTAGGTGTAGGTCCAACAACAAGAATACATTAAAACCCAAGAGTACATACAAGGGTTTAATATATACACTCTCCGGAAGCAAAAATAAGCACTAAAAAGCACCCGAAATGCACTTTAAGTGCAGAATTTTGGAACACAAAAATTTTGCCAAGTACATTGTTTGTACTTTTCTGAGCTAGTTAGGGTCCCCGAATACCCTAACACCCTTTATATTACACTACACACTAATAAACTACTTGAAATCCTAACTAAACATAATTATAATCGAACTAACCATTACAAACCAACCCTTACCCCCTAGTTCGAACGGTTGTGGAGTGGGGACTGTTAGGAAACTTTATTTGTAAGTATTGAAGAAAAACACAATCAACTGGATCTATGAAGAGATCACAGTCCTGAAGATCACAAACTAGAAAAAGAAGATCAGAGGGGACAACCGGAATACATAGCATCTACTTCAAAGAATCACAAGTTGATCAAGAGCTGAATTGGATTACCAGAAGAGGTCATTTCTGATGGATCTGATGATAGTTCTGATGAAATATCATCAGTATCTGATGATTCTGATCATCGAGGATTCTCTGATGATTTGTTCATCAGAATTTCTGATGAAGTGGTTTATTAGAATTTCTGATGAAATAACCCACTTGTCTGAAAGTGGCTCTGTCCTGCCACACTTACCGAAGCAAGTTGACATTTAATGATATCATGATGAAAAAGGCAACTTGAACGTTGGAATCAATGAATATGTCAATTGGCTACTTTTTGCAGGAATTATTGTATGAATAAACTATTGTTTATTCATAACCAAGCCGTCTATAAATAGAAGGCTAAACCAGGAGAAGCAAAGTGAGTTTGAAGCTTAGCATTCACACATACATCTAAACTCCATTGCTCTCTCCCCCACAGAATTCAAGATTCGTTTGTATTAGATAATAATCTTACAATCACCTTGTAAACCATTTTGTTTCAAAGTGATATAAACTTGATAATTCTGTAGGTCTTGTTTCTTGAAAGTCTGATTTCCATTTCCACACTTCTTTTTCACATCTACTGAAATCACTTGCCATATTACGTGAAAAGAAGTTGTTTTGAGCCTGAACTGGGCCTAACAATTGGTATCAGAGCAGATTGAATAAATTATTTTCAAACGATCAATCGCTCATATTCTTTTCTCTAAATATGGCCAACTTTCAATCCTGGAATAATGCTTTTAACATTGGTTCTATGTCTAAACCTCCGACTCTTGTCAGAGAGGAATACCCCCAGTGGAAAATCAGGATGGTCAATTCCTTAATGGTCATGACCGAGCTATGTTTCAATCCATTGAAAGGGGTCCACATACACCAATGACTGATATACCTGCTATTCCAGCAACTGACCAATCACCAGCAATCCCTGCCTCCCGCGCTCCCAAAAGTGAAATAAACTGGAGTGCGGAAGACAAGGACCTGGTGGCTGGGGATGAAAGGGCAAAGTCACTTTTAATTATGGCCATCCCCAATGACATATTTTCACAAGTTGATGCATGTGCATCAGCTAAGGAAATATGGGATCAGTTGGAAAACCTTTGTGAAGGAGGAGAAAGGATGAGAAGAAACAAGAGAACAAATAATGTCTCATCTTATGAAAGGTTTAAAAGTTTGCCAAATGAAAGGTTAAATGATAGATATCAAAAATTTACAAAACTTTTAAACGAGCTAAAGAAATTTGGTATAACAAAATCAAACGATGAAAGAAACATAAAATTTCTTGATGCCCTTCCTAGAGAATGGAGAAGTCTAACCATGACTTTATCATCAACCTTAGAACTAGGAAACATGAGTCTTCATGACTTATACAGCATCTTGATCCCCAGAGAGGAAGAAATATTTGAAGAAACCATTCAAAGATGGGGATCTTTAGCTCTAATCTTAAACTCACAAAGATCTACAACAACAATTGATCCACAACCATCAAACAGTCAAAATCTTGAAACTTCTGATGCATCATCAGACTTTTCAGCTTTTGCTGAAGCAATAGCACTGCTCACCAAAACATTTGAGCAGAGGTTGAGGGGAAGTAACCAGAGAAACCAGAGGAGTGACAAAGGAAGGATGGATGGAAGATCTAAAGAAGAGTTTAAATCGAAGGATAAAGGGAAGGCTGAAGTTGTGTTTTACAAGTGCAAGCAAAGAGGTCATTATGCATCAGAATGCAAGACCAAAAAGCTGAAGGATGTTGCCTATTATGAGAAAAAGCTTGAAGAAGCAAAGAAGAAGCAACAACTAAGCTTAATTGCTGGAACATATACATGGTTATCTGATGATTCTTCTGATGATGAAGAAGAAGAATTGGCAAATTTTTGCCTCATGGCACTCTCTGAAGGACTACCAGAAACTTCAGAACAAAAGGTAAATTTAGACAATCTTGATCTTGAACACAAACTAAACAAGCTCATGTCAGATTTTCTAAATCTGCAAGAAAAACATCAATCAGATATTAGAAAATCTGATGAGTTGCAAAGGACTTTGAATAAAATCATTCTTGAAAACCAACATCTTATAGAGGACAGTTTAGATCAAAGAGCAAAAATTGAGTTTTATGAAAATGAAAGAAAAGATCTTTACAAGAAAATCAATGACAAAGAAATCAACGTAAGATGTTTTCAACAGGCTAAAGAATTCATAAATTTTATTGAGTCCACCCCAAAGAACAAAGGAGAGGGTTTAGGCTATACAAGTACTACAAGATCAAATAGAAATAAACCCACTATCTTTGTAAAAGCAACTCATTAGATTTCTGATAATTTAGTATCAGAATCTGAATCTTGCAAATCAATCTGTTCTGAATATTCTTTTAACAAACCAAACTTCAAAACAAACAAGAGTGAATGCAGTTAAGAATCTGTAAAAACTCCAGAAGCAGTTCACTCATCTTTTCAAAATTATCCAATCATTCCATCACAAGAGGAACTATCCGAAAATTCTGATAACTCTTGTATGTGTGTTGACATACTGAAGCTTGTCCAACACCATCTTCAAAAGAAAAATGTAAAATCTGTTAATGGCTCAGCATATAACAGAGTTTCTGATGCAAAACCAAGAAGAAATAAAAATAAAATGTTTCAAATTTCATCAGAAACAATACCTAAGCATGCCTGGGTACCAAAAACCCTCTAATCATTTCATTTCAGGACCATCATGTGCAGCAGATCTGGTACTGTGACTCAGGAAGCTCCAAGCACATGACTGGGGACAGGAGCTTACTCAGCAACTTTGTTTCAAAGCTGGGTAGATTGGTAAACTTTGGAAATGGTGTGAAAGGAAGGATCATGGGATATGGATGCATTAAAGATATGGATGTCTAACCATAAAAGAGAGTAGTCCTTGTTAAAAGGCTTATCACATAATTTGCTTTGTTATGGTCAGTTCAATGGTAAAAACTACTCAAGTAATTTTATCACCTGTAAAAATGCTTGATAATTTGCTTTAGTGAATAATCAAATTCGTATGTCTGATAAATCACCAGAAAATCTGTCAAATTCTGACAACTTCATCAGAATTTCTGATAAGTCATCAGAATTCTGGTGAACCATAAGTAAAAATGCTGATAATCAGAAATATCATAGTTCATTAAAACAAAGTACTGCATGACAACATCCACATTCATATTTCTTGTTTAAATTTTTTTTGTGTGCTTGAATTTTTTTTAATTTTTCCCCATGTTAGTGCTGATAACGTCATTCAAACAGAAAAATTCTGGGAACTCGTTAAAATAGATATTTTTCTCTCCTTCATTTATTACACCCCATCATGTTCAAGAAGGTTGAAGTGACATATTGGTAGGCTACAATGATACATTACCAGAAATTAGCCACCTAGATAAATCAATGCATATGTAGTGCAGAAGGAACATATCTCTGTTATTTTTTTTTTCTGTTCTCTGATAATCATTAAAATAACAAAGATTGCGGTGAGGAAAATCCACAAGTTGGTAGCTTCCATTTATAGCAAATATTAAATTTACTATAAATATTCACCACTTTGAGTTAAAATCTGTCATCTTCACTTCTCTTCTTCATCACATATTCACACACACTCCCAAAATGAACTCCATCAAAGATGAATGTTTTCCACTTGTTCTTTATCCATATCATAACCTAAGATTGAGGACAAATATGGAAGGTCCTCAGTGGGAAGGGTGTCAAGTTGTATTCAAGATGCTCATGAATAGCAACTTGAGCTATGCCCTCATTGCTCACATAAGTGTTCATCCAGAGATTCTTCAAATCTTCTGGAAAAATGCAATACTATCTGAGTATCAAAACAGGGAGCAGATGACCATCAAGAGTGAGGTGCTAAATCAGCAAATTCTGTTAAATGAAGCCACCATCAGGACTGCTCTTCAACTAAATGATGATAATGACGTTCTGATGTTCACAAGGAATCAGAAGGAAAATGTTTTGAGAGAAATGGGTTATCACACACCAAACCAACAACGGGAAATCAACAAAAATGGCTTTAAAAAGCCATGGCAATATCTGGTCAGTCAGATGGGTGCATGTTTTTCAAAGAAGTTCATCAATCATCATGAAATATCTCTGAATTTGATGGAGCCTATACTAGCACTGATACTTAAGGTACCTTACAACTTCTCTCATTATCTGATGAGTGATTTTGTAAGTAACATGTGGGTTGCCAAGCCATTCTTGTTGTATCCTCGTTTTCTAACAAAGATAATTACGAGTCAGCTAGACTTTGCAGGCATTCTTGCAAGTTATCCAAGGGCTGACATGAGACTTCAAGAAAACATGGGTCTCAGCGTGCTTGTACCCACTAACAACAACTCTGGGATGATAACTGATCTATTGTTACTTTTGGAAATGGAACATGGTGAAGGAGTAGATATTGAATAGGTTTTATCTGTTTTGCTTATACAAGTATTTTTTGTATGTTAATATTTTTGCTTACTAGTCTTCTGGTTTGTAGTTTTGGGAAATAGGTAAAGATAAAATGGTCATCAGAGATCAAACTCAAAATTTTCTGATAAAATGGGACAAAATCTGGTTATTCAAATTTTTTCTGATAAAACTTCAATGTTAACAAAATGTTCTTAGAAAATATAAGAAAAGTCAAAGAAACTTGGATGCTACCAGAAAAACAAATGTAAGTCTTCTGATCTTTCCTTGTTCCCTCTTATCTCAAAAAAAAAAAAAAAAAAAAAAAAAAAAGGCACTCATAAGTTTAGGGGGAAATCTCATAAATTCTGATAAAAAGACTGAATATTTCTGTTAACTACATCTCAAAATGTCAACATAAGTCAAAACAAAAGAATACATATGGTCAACAGAATTTCTGATGATCTTATCAGAATGGGACTTTCTGACTTATGAAGAAAAGAGGGTACATATGAAGGAAGATAATTGGACCTTTTATCAAATGGGGTCCACAAAGAAGAAAAAGGTGTCATAGAACCGATAGTTTTCTCCAATCAAAAATCAGTGCAACACTTTCAAGAAATAACTGAAAAAAACTACAAGTTGAAAGGGCATAACCACGATTCCATGATAAACAATTTCATTAATGTCTTAACACCCACGATCCAACGGTTATATTTTGAACCAAAAACTCAGCTTACACGATCTAACGGTTATAAAGACAATTAATGATCTCATTATCACTATCTCATACCACGATTTATACTCCTTCAACTCCTTCTACTTCATACACCTACAATACTCTCAATTTTCTCATATCCTAAAACCCCTGTTTTTTTCCCACAAATCAAAAATCCCTAAATTTCAAACCCTAACTCACAGAGACCAAAAATGGCAGAAGTTAACCTCAATATTCCAATTATTCAACATGAAGTACCTTTTGTCAAGGAAGCAGAATTTCTACCAATGAAGGAAAACAATTTGCTGATGAATACTGAGTATTCAGAGTATAATAAAAGATGTCAACTTCTGGTAGAATATCTTACAAAATGCCCAATCTCCGGAGCACTGACAGGATGCTACAGCAATTTGTTTACACTTTTAAAGAAATTGAAGAAAATCGGGTGTCTGCTCATGTATGGGGAGGTGTCTATGTAACATTAACTCCAGCAAGAGTAAGAGAATGGCTTGGATTGCCTATTCTTAGCAGTTACACTGAAGCCCCAAGCAAAGAAGATTTATTAGACTTCGTCATTGGGCTTGGATACAAGAAAAGAGATGTTAACAAAATTGGAGCAATAAGAAGAAGTGAATTGCCAGCCATCTGGCAAGTGATGATGGAAGTGTTAAACAAATGTCTCACCTCAAAGATAGGAGGAACTGATCAAATCAATCAAGCTATTCTGACGATCATGTTTGGACTCATAAATGGGTTCAAGATTGATTATGGGTCAGAAATCTTTAACCTTCTCAAAAGATCAATCATCACCAGAAATGGAAGAATAACATCTCATCTGCCATATCCAAGGTTAATCTCAATTTTCATTTCTGAAGCATTTATTGAAAGAAACATGGAGATTCCAATCTTAGAAGACATCTGGAGATAAAAAACAATGAAGGCCTAGAGTTCAAATCATGGATGGGAACCAGACAAAGATATCCCTGTGTTACCAGAAAGCATGTTATGCTTCATTGCACCAGACTCACAATACAGAATACAACTTGAAAAACTTCTGACAAAATCAACCTCTCCCACAGAAGAACCAAGCAGAGAAATTGTGAACTGTTCTTCATCAACAGAAAAAGGAGACAATGAGAAGTCCTTACCATCAGAAAATGAGGGTGTAGAAGAAATAAGAATTTTTGAAAAAGCTAATTTGGAGATAGCCAAATCACCAGAAAACGAAGAAAAGGAAGCTGAAAGTCAACAGATTCATGAATCAGAAAATGAGGAAGAGGATGAGATCCCAGCAGATGGAGATCAGGAAACTGATCAAGGAAATCTGGCTAAAGGTAATTTATTTACCTCAAAAACTTATGGAGGATCATATATTGATATGATTCAAGGACATAAGGAAACCCATAATGAGAATGAGTTTTTCATCACTGGTGGAGATAATTCTGGTAAATTCAAAGCTGCACCTAGTGTGCTGGCCAAGAATGACCCTATCATCTCTAAAACAGCAGCAAATGTGTTTGCAGCTGGAACGTTAGAAGGAACATCTGTTGTTCCAATTATACCTGAGAAACCCATGAACCAAGAAAATATAGAAGCAATACTGGAAAATGTTTACAAAGTCTGCAAAAGAAATCCAGTAGAAGAAAAACTTGATATGTTGCTGTTAGAAATACAAGGTCAAAAGGCTGATATGAAGACTTTGTCAGAATCAGTGAAGGAAATGATGAAACAAACTAAAGAAAACACTGAAGCACTAAAGTCTCTTCAAAAGATGAAAGAAAAGGCACCAGAATCCAACATCTCTGCATCAGAAATCCAAACGATTCTCACAGAAATAGAAAAAATCAAAGCACAAGTTGCAAAAGTGATTGAATCAAGGCAGTCAAGTAGTACAAACAGAGTTTTGGAAGAAGTTACCATACTAAGGGCAAGTAATAATAGTATCACAGATGTCCTTGAGAAGCTGTCAAAAGAATGGGCTGAAATTCAAACAAAAGCTCAAACAGAATTCACAAATATTCAGAAAAACATACATAGCAACTCAAAACAGGTAAAAGAAGTGCAACAACTGGTAGAGAAGATGCAATTCAATATGCAAAACTAGCCAAAGTGAATCCACAAGAACTCATGAAAGAAATTCCTGCTGAAAGCTCACATCAAGAAGCTCCAAAGTCAACTCCTCAACAATCATCAATCTCACCAATCACAAAAGCTGGAACCACAGTGATGGGTCCTCCTCCGAATGTTCCAAAAGACGAAATACTGAAAAGGTTAGCAACTGCAAAACCTCAAGTTATTACAAATTTGAAATTGCTAGCATCTGTCCCAAATCCAACAATATCTGATGACTCAGCAATAAGTAAGTATCTGAATAAACAAATAATGAATGAATGGGAACAAGAAGGAGAGTCAGCAACAAAATCAAAGACTGTTAAGAGAAAGATCTCTGAAACCAAGTCTATCATGGTTAAAGAGATTGCACGAGATGTAATGATATTCCTGAGACCAATCTGGTGAGTTACTATCTAACAAAAGAAGATAAAGCACCAAGATCACTATCTCCTACCAGACTGGACTTAAGAGAAGAAAGAATATAAAGAGGGCCAAGCAGCATTCATAAACAAAATTGGAATCCAGTAAAAAGAATTCTAAACGTGAGTGAAGTAAAGAGTGCAATTGATGATATTGGAGGAACTCATGTGCAAAACAGATACACACTTCAGAGGGAGAATGGAGAATCATTATGAAAAGGAAAAGAAAAATAATCATTAGACATTCTGTTTATGAAGGATCATTATGAAAAGGAAAAGAAAAATAATCAAGAAGTCAGAAGAGCATTAAATGGCATATCAAAGGCTGGAATACTGCTGTTTGAAAGAATAGCTTTTTCAGACTTTGATCTATGCATAAATTTTGAGCATGTACACAATAAAAAGGTATATGTCAGATCACCAAAGACAAAAGTTCCTTCAGACATAGTAGAAGATGTAAGATCTGGAGACATCATCATGCTGACAAACGCAAATAAAGAACAAGATTATGGTGTAATCTTCAGAGATCAGGATGATAACAAAGCTATGTTCAGAGGTGTTGATATCTGCAAGTACTCAAGTCAAACTCTGAGGTATATCTTGAAAACCATGAACAAAAGACAAGAACATCTTCAGAAGATAGAAAAGAACATGGAGCGAAGCAGAAAAGAAATTGAGCAGATGATTGAAGAATGGATTCAAGCAAGAGAATGGTATAAAGACATGTATGTCAGCTACAACAAATATATCTCCTACAAAAAGAAGCTAAAGACAGGAGATACGCTTAAGAGAGTGAAACTTAACTGAAATAACTATTTATTTAACTTCTCATCTTTTATGTAATTTGTTTTGACTTTAGTTACTGGTTTATATTTTCAAGTATTATATTTCCACTGTTTGGAATTTTTTTTTCTGTTTATGAGGTAGTTCATTTTCTTACAATACTTAGGGGGAAACTGTTAGGAAACTTTATTTGTAAGTATTGAAGAAAAACACAATCAACTGGATCTATGAAGAGATCACAGCCCTGAAGATCACGAACTAGAAAAAGAAGATCAGATGGGACAACCGGAATACATAGCATCTACTTCAAAGAATCACAAGTTGATCAAGAGCTAAATTGGATTATCAGAAGAGGTCATTTCTGATGGATCTGAATGAAATTTCATCAGTATCTGACGATTCTGATCATCAAGGATTCTCTGATGATTTGTTCATCAGAATTTCTGATGAAGTGGTTTATCAGAATTTCTGATGAAATAACCCACTTGTCTTAAATTGGCTCTGTCTTGCCACACTTACCGAAGCAAGTTGACATTTAATGATATCATGATGAAAAAGGCAACTTGAACGTTGGAATCAATGAATATGTCAATTCGCTACTTTTTGCAGGAATTATTGTATGAATAAACTATTGTTTATTCATACACCAAGCCGTCTGTAAATAGAAGGCTAAACGAGGAGAAGCAAAGTGAGTTTGAAGCTTAGCATTCACGCATACATATAAACTCCATTGCTCTCTCCCCCACAGAATTCAAGATTCGTTTGTATTAGATAATAATCTTACAATCACCTTGTAAACCATTTTGTTTCAAAGTGATATAAACTTGATAATTCTGTAGGTCTTGTTTCTTGAAAGTCTGATTTCCATTTCCGCACATCTTTTTCACATCTACTGAAATCACTTGCCATATTACGTGAAAAGAAGTTGTTTTGAGCCTGAACTGGGCCTAACAGGGACACCCCCCACATTTCTTGATTATTTTATTTAGCCTTGTCTAATATCTTAAAGATGTTATATGATGGATAAAGCACTTGGATGGATTATAAATTTACATAAGAGATCACCATTATCTCTCATCAACACAACTTAAAATTGCTCTCTTCTTCTTCCTTCCTTTGTGTTCGGTCGAGATCACACACACACCCACCATCATCATCAAGTCTTGATCTAGCAATATTACATACATACAAAGGTTCAAGGTGACATACAAGGAGGCTCGGTGCTCTCAGAAACTCAAGGACCTCTCTAGATATGTTTTATCCACCTTGTTTACGTCTTGTTTCTTCCCTAGCCTCGAGCTAGTAGTAAGTGCCTCTAAACACCATCTTGTTCTTTTTTAAAGTGGTTAATAAGTGAGTTAACGGTTAAAAATCAAGAACACACAAGATCATAACTTAAAGTCTTGAAAGTAAGATGAATATGTTGCATAAAAAGAAACTAGTTGTGTAATCTTGTGAAACTTGTCTAGTTATGATTATTTGATGTTGTTTGTTACTAAAAGTGGGATGGATTATCATCTAACCATACTAGAATCATGTACAAGAACATGAACTAGTAGTGTGTTAGTGTAAAAGTTATAAAAGATGGTGAACCCTTCCACTCATGAAACATGAACTTGTGTAAATGTAATTTTTCTTGTAAAATATGGTTCTAAACTAGTAGATCTAAAGATGTACAAGTGGTTTTTCGGAAGAACCAAGTGAAAGATGCAAGTCTCGTTAAAACCCGGATATTTTATGAACTAGAAGTATTTTTGGCAAATAAACAAGTGTGTAACAAGAAAAATTTAACAAAGAAATGTTTTGTAAATCTTGACTAGAAGTTGTGAAACTTCATGTTCTTTAAAATTAAAGTTTTTAAGAAACTAATTTTATTTTTAAAGATAACAAAACCTACTAAATCCGCTAGTGATTTACTACATATTTTTACAAACTTTCAAGTTCATAAGTTTGTGGTATATGCTTGTTTTGACAAGTTGGTAATGAAAGATTGTGTTGTTGATATTGTTGATGATTTAAAAGAAAATAAACACATGTTTTGAAAACATGGGAAACCTCCATTTTTAGGGGAAACTCTGTCAAAATTTATATAAATTTTGACACTTAGAAAATATAAGTTTTTGAGAAACTTATTCCCCTAAAATGTATAAAAAATATTACCAAGGATTCCCTAATTTTTGGTGATAAGAAATGATGATTTCTTCAAGATTAAAATTTATGTTAAGTATGTATATTTTTGGGAGAAAAATATATATTATTTGATCACCAACTTTTGTGCTAAGTGTATATAGTATGTGTTATACGTGCTAGTGTATTAAGACTTAAAAATACACTAAATACTCATGAGAAGTATAAACACAAAATACACATACAACATACAAGATACATAATTCGGCGGCAAAGTGCAAAACACGAGATACTTATATTAATTTTTGGGAAAATAATATAAGTAAGATACTTAGTTAAAAATATAAAATATTTTTAACACAACAATACAATTACAAAAGAGAGTGACTGTACTTGTGCGACGCAAGTCTAGTGACTAACGTTAAGAAAACGCGTATAGGTCACGACGTTAATTAAGAAAATCCGGTGAAGTTTATGACGCAAGGAACGCAAAGTTGTGAGTTCATGCTCCCCCTTTTCTTTAACTGTTTTCAGTTTTATAACTTCGGGGGTGAAATACATGTTACAATTTTTACAATGTTTATAAATGGTATGATAACAAGAAGCACACTTGGTGAGGACGAGTACCAAGTGTGATGAGATATAAGAATACAAGAAGCGCACTTGGTGAGGACGAGTACCAAGTATGATGCGTTATGAGAAATGATACGAGAAATCGTGTCACGAATAGGGTACATAAGAACCATTAATCAACAATATACCAAGACCGCAGAACAAAAGGTTAGATCTAACGGGTGCCGGGCAGCCACACTCTCGAAGAGGGTGAGTATCGAGTAGTGCTTTTGTGTCTCAGAATATGCCAACTAGAAACATGCCTAAGGTTTGGTGACTTCGTATGTCGTGTCACATGTTAATGGCTTTGTAACCCATTTACAATCCTGATACTTACAGGAATACTTTATTTACATAAAATTCATACCATACTAAAACTTGATTTATACTTAAAGTACGTGGGGTACTCAAGAAAACTTGAATTATACTTGAGTACGTGGGGTACTCAAGAAAACGGGAATTATACTTGAGTACGTGGGGTACTCAAGAAAAACTTGAATTATACATGAGTACGTGGTGTACACATGAATACTTGATTTATATATGAAAACTTGATTTATACATGACACAAACTATGTTTTCATACAAAGTATACAAACGTGAAATACAAAAACTACATGAATTCACACCAACATTATGTTGACTTTTTTCCAAAACTCACATGTATTTCAGGTAACTAGGATGGATGTGCGCGCGGTCTTGCTTATGCTCTTGGATGTCGCTTATGCTTTTCTTTAAATAAAGTTGTAAACTTTTTAAGACAATGTTTTATGCTACTTAGCGATGCAAACGCTAAACATATGCTTTCAAATTATGGTATTTTGATGTTATTTTTATGAGCATGTAGCATGTTTACCTTTCGTATGCAATGAGAACCTTTCATGATCACACCTCGTGCTTCCGCCGCAGAAAGGGGTGTGACAGATTGGTATCAGAGCTGCGATTTTAGTGAACCAGGATTCCTTCTCGAGTCTAGTCTACAATCTCTAGGATCCTTTCACGAAAACAATTTTTCAAAGAGTTTTTATTGCATAAAACGTCCCGCGACATCCACTACCTGAAACAGTCTACATGAGTCTAGAAAAGACACTACGAGACTTAGAGTGCACTTGAGTAGCACTTGTCGTTGACTAGAAACTACCTGCAATTATGTGTGATAATTAGCATATACTAAAAGTAGAATGTCACAAGTATACGTGACTTTATCTGAAAGCGATGGCCCATCTGAAGGAAGAAATACGAGGATGAAATGAACTGTGCGGACTGTGCAAGGAGTTACGTAATTATGGATGCATACATAATTATGGGATTCAGTGCACAGAAACCACAGCAAGTCTTGTCACGTATAGATTCCCTCAGTGCAAGCCTACTAAATACTCTGCTAGAGTAATAATTGTTTGATGTCACTTATGTGGTATATACCTGTGAATATATATACTACTACTGTCTAGTATGACGATATCAAACAAATGTTTAACCCTGTAGTGTTATGTTCTTCAGAACATGGCACCCAGAAGAGCTGTGAACGCTCGTGACCAACCTCCTCCTCCCCCACTGCCAAGAACGGCTGAAGAGCTGAACGCTCTACTGGAAGAAAGGATCTCCGCTGCTATCACCCAGTACGAGGCGAACCGTACCCAAGACAGTGGAGGACCAAGCAACGCTAGACGTAATGGGCATGGAGATTCATCTGGAGGAAACGCAGCTCAAGGTAACCTTAAGACGATTTGCTAGGCATGAAGAAATTTATGAACGGTCTTTGTTTCATTATTTCTTCGATTTCTCACATGTGAATTGGTTGAATCAATTCCAGGCTGCACTTTCAAGCAGTTCCTCGACTGCAAGCCGATGAACTATGACGGCATAGGAGGTGCAGTAGCCTTTGTACGCTGGACGGAGAAGACTGAAGCTACTATCCGCATGAGCAAGTGTACCACGGTTCAGCAAGTCACTTTTGCTACTGGGTTGTTTGTCGATGAAGCTCTGACTTGGTGGAACTTGCAGGCCCAGACTTTGGGCGATGATGCCGCTTATGGCCTAACCTGGGAGGAACTAAAGGAAAGAATGAGAGAGAAGTATTGCTCTCGTGCTGAACTCCAAAGACTGGAAACGGAGTTCTGGCACCTAACCATGGAAGGTGCTAACATTAATGGTTATACTCGAAGGTTCCACGATCTGTCTAGAGTGCTTCCCTACATGGTGACTCCCGAATTCAAGCGCGTTGAACGCTACATTTGGGGACTGGCCCCAGAATTTCGTGGCATGGTGACGTCGGCCAAACCACAAACAATCACCAAGGCTATAACTCTGGCTGTCAGCCTTACTGAAGATTGTGTTCGTATGAAGAAGTTATCGCTAAACCCCACTGAGAAGATCGAGACGCATGCTGAGTCGTCCAGTGACAAAAAGAAAAAGCATACAAGTTTGAACCAAGCAACTCACAACAACAAGGGTTTCAGCAAGAAGCGCGACACTAACCCGCCTCAGGAGACGAAAACTCTTGCAACCAAAGGATACCAAGGCACCATGCCTAAATGCCAAAAATGTAAGCATCATCATGAAGGAGCTTGTCGCATTCCACGGTGCGACAAATGTGGTAGGTTGGGTCATCAAGCAGAAGGCTGTTGGGGAAAAGGTAAGAACCGAAATGGAAATGGTGCTGGTAATAAGAACGGTAACGAGAAAGGGCGGAACCAATGATGCTTCAGATGTGGAAGCAATGATCATTTCATGAAAGACTGCCCAGAGGGAAACAATGCTCAGGCTCGAGCATTTGTAATTGGAGCAAAGAACGCACGCGAGGACCCTAACGTGGTCACCGGTACGTTTCTCATTAACAATCACTTTGCATCCATATTATTTGACACTGGCGCTGATTATAGCTTCATGTCTGTGGAATTTAAACGCATGCTTGGAATAGAATTTAGTAGATTAGAAATTCCTTATTCCATAGAACTAGCTAATGGTAAACTTGTTGAATCGGGCTAAGTTGTTAGAGGCTGCACACTAGAACTCAGTGAACGAAGATTTAGCATCGACCTCTTACCTATTCAATTGGGTAGCTTCGATGTAGTAGTCGGAATGGACTGGTTGTCCAAGAACAAAGCTGAAGTTATTTGTCATGAGAAAATCATTCGCATCCCTTTGGCAAATGATGAAACTCTCATCGTACACGGAGAAAGACGAGACGTGCCTCTTCGAATCATCAGTTGCATCAAGGCACAGAAGTGCTTAAGGAAAGGATGTGTTGCCTTCCTAGCACACGTGGTAGATAAGAAGGCTGAGGAGCCGAAACTCAAAGACATTCCTGTGGTGAAGGAGTTCCCTGATGTTTTTCCCGAAGATCTGCCAGGATTACCTCCGCAATGACAAGTCGAATTTCATATAGACTTGGTTCCAGGAGCCGCTCTTGTGGCCAAGGCTCCCTATCGACTTGCGCCATCCGGAATGCAAGAATTATCTACACAACTCCAGGAGTTGTTGGATAAAGGATTCATAAGGCCAAGCTTCTCACCCTGGGGAGCTCCAGTATTATTCGTAAAGAAGAAGGATGGAACACTGCGGATGTGTATCGATTACAGGGAACTGAACAAGCTCACTATCAAGAATCGGTACCCGCTACCGAGGATTGATGACTTATTTGATCAATTGCAAGGATCAAGCTACTATTCCAAAATCGACCTTCGATCTGGATACCATCAGCTAAGAATCTAAGAAGAAAGGGTGCCAAAGACTGCTTTCAGAATGCGATATGGGCACTACGAATTTCTTGTGATGCCATTCAGGCTGACGAATGCACCAGCGGTCTTTATGGATCTCATGAACCGCGTATGCAAACCATATCTCGATAAATTCGTGATTGTATTTATCGATGATATCTTGATTTACTCGTGAACGAACGAAGAGCACGAGCAACATCTCAGAACCATCTTGGAACTACTGAAGAAAGAGAAGCTTTATGCAAAGTTCTCGAAATGCGAATTCTGGATTCGCGAAGTACAATTTCTTGGTCACGTTGTGAATGAGAAGGGCATTCATGTAGACCCGTCCAAGATAGAAGCAATAAAGAATTGGGAAGCTCCCAAAACCCCAACTGAAGTTCGGCAATTTTTGGGCATAGCAGGCTGTTATCGGCGATTCATCGAGAATTTCTCAAAGATAGCTCAACCGCTAACGACCCTTACGCAGAAAGACAAGAAGTACGACTGGGGTGTTAAACAAGAAGAAGACTTCCAACTACTCAAGAACAAGCTATGCGATGCACCAATATTATCATTACCCGAAGGCACAGAAGACTTCGTGGTATACTGCGACGCTTAACGACAAGGTTTGGGTTGCGTTCTCATGCAACGCCAGAAAGTCATCGTATACGCTTCGAGACAATTGAAGGTACATGAAAGAAACAACGCCACTCACGACCTGGAGCTGGGCGCAGTGGTATTCGCCTTGAAGATCTGGCGACACTATCTATATGGTACTCGATGTACAATCTTCACAGATCACAAAAGCTTATAACACATATTTGATCAGAAGGAATTGAATATGCGCCAGCGACGTTGGGTTGAGCTGCTGAACGATTATGACTGTGAGATTAAGTACCATCCCGGAAAGGCAAACGTTGTAGCGGACGCGTTGAGCCGAAAAGAAAGGGTTAAGACCCTAAGGGTTCGAGCATTGGAAATAACTATTCGAACGAACCTCACTACACGCATTCGTGATGCACAACAAGAAGCTCTTAAAGGAGAAAACCGTAAAGCTGAATACCTCCGGGGTATGTTGAAATACATGGTGCCAAATGAAGAGGGAGCCTTATACTTCAAGAAGCGTATTTGGGTTCCGCTCTATGGTGGCATACGAGAAGTCATTCTTGACGAAGCACACAAATCAAGATACTCGATCCATCCAGGATCAGATAAAATGTATCAAGATTTGAAAGAATACTATTGGTGGCCGAGAATCAAGAGCGACGTTGCTGTTTATGTTGGAAAATGCCTAACATGTGCTAAGGTTAAGGCTGAATGTCAGAAACCGTCCGGCCTACTACAACAACCAGAGATACCCATGTGGAAGTGGGAGCAACTCTCGATGGACTTCATAATGAAATTACCCAGAACCCCGAGAGGGCACGATATGATATGGGTAATAGTCGATCAATTAACGAAGTCTGCGCACTTCCTACCGATCCGTGAAAAAGACAACACTGGAAAGCTTGCTGAGATATACTTAAAGGAAATCGTGGCACGTCATGGAGTGCCGATCTCGATTATTTCAGACAGAGATGGACGCTTTGTCTCAAGAATCTGGCAATCCTTTTAGGAAGCCTTTGGATCTCAATTAGATCTAAGCACGGCCTTCCATCCACAAACAGACGGCCAGAGCGAACGGACTATACAAAAGTTAGAAGATATGCTTCGCGCATGTGTCATGGACTTAGGCGGCAACTGAGATACTCATCTACCTTTAGTTGAGTTTTCCTATAATAATAGTTATCATACGAGCATAAAAGCCGCATCGTTCGAAGCTCTGTATGGCCGCAAGTGCCGATCACCCTTATGTTGGGCAGATGCTGGAGATAAACGTATGGTTGGTGCTGAACTTGTACAAGAGACAACCGACAAGATTATGCAGATTCGAGAGCGCATTAAGGCTGCTCGAGATCGAAAAAAGAGCTACGCTGATCTGAAAAGAAAACCAGTAGAATTCGAGGTGGGAGACAAAGTGTTGTTAAAGGTCTCACCTTCGAAGGGCGTAGTAAGATTTGAAAAGCGTGGAAAGCTGAATCCACGATACATCGGACCATTCAGAATCTTGGAAAGAATTGGTACCGTGGCATACAAGTTGGAATTACTGGAAGAACTGAATGGAGTACATGATATGTTCCATGTATCCAACCTCAAGAAGAGTCCAACACAAGAAAATGTGATCATCCCGGTGGATGAAGTGCATATTGATGACGCCCTCCGATTTACAGAATAACTCGTTGAGGTTACTGACTGGAAAGTCAACAAGACCAGGAGGAGCACTGTTAAACTTGTCAAAGTACGTTGGAACTCTAAGCACGGGCCCGAGTACACATGTGAACGCGAAGACCAGTTCAAAGAAAAGTATCCCCACCTATTCAAGAAGACTCCTGCGAGAGTTAGTTCAGCCTGAAATTTAGGACGAAATTATTTTAACGGGGGGAGACTGTGACAACTAGCACGAAACCGGTAATTTATGTACACTTTAACTATTAGTTAATGACTGCAATTATGTGCTTAATTGTCAGCAATGGCTGAACACATACTAAACAAGTGAATTCATGCACGTTGTATACTACAAAATATTGCTTTATGCATAAACAAGAGCGTTGCGTCAGAAATACTAGTAAACTCACCGGTAAGACACACTGTATCAACAGAACTGCAGAAAGCAGTCAGACAATAAAAATTGGAGCCTAGGTGTATGTCTGACAATAAGAATACATTAAAATCCAAGAATACATACAAGGGTTTAATATATACACTCTCCGGAAGAAAAAATAAGCACTAAAAAGCACCCGAAACGCACTTTAAGTGCAGAATTTTGGAACACAAAAATTTTGCCAAGTACATTGTTTGTACTTTTCTGAGCTAGTTAGGGTACCCGAATACCCTAACACCCTTTGTATTACACTACACACTAATAACCTACTTAAAATCCTAACTAAAGATAACTAGAATCTAATTAACCATTACAAACCAATCCTTACCCCCCTAGTTCGAACGGTTGTGGAGTGGGGACACCCCCCACATTTCTTGATTATTTTATTTAGCCTTGTCTAATATCTTAAAGACATGTTATATGATGGATAAAGCACTTGGATGGATTATAAATTTACATAAGAGATCACCATTATCTCTCATTAACACAACTTAAAATTGCTCTCTTCTTCCTCCTTCCTTTGTGTTCGGCCAAGATCACACACACACCCACCATCATCATCAAGTCTTGATCTAGCAATATTACATACATACAAAGGTGTAAGGTGACATACAAGGAGGCTCGGTGCTCTCGGAAACTCAAGGACCTCTCTAGATTTCTTTTATCCACCTTGTTTACGTCTTGTTTCTTCCCTAGCCTCGAGCTAGTAGTAAGTGCCTCTAAACACCATCTTGTTCATGTTTAAAGTGGTTAATAAGTGATTTAATGGTTAAAAATCAAAAACACAGAAGATCATAACTTAAAGTCTTGAAAGTAAGATGAATATGTTGGATAAAAAGAAACTAGTTTTGTAATCTTGTGAAACTTGTCTAGTTATGATTATTTGATGTTGTTTGTTACTAAAAGTAGATGGATCGTCATCTAACCATACTAGAATCATGTACAAGAACATGAACTAGTAGTGTGTTAGTGTAAAAGTTATAAAAGATGGTGAACCCTTCCACTCATGAAAAATGAACTTGTGTAAATGTAATTTTTCTTGTAAAATAAGGTTCTAAACTAATAGATCTAAAGATCTACAAGTGGTTTTTCGAAAGAACCAAGTGAAAGATGCAAGTCTCGTTAAAACCCGGATATTTTAGGAACTAGAAGTATTTTTGGCAAATAAACAAGTGTGTAAACACTTGTGTAACAAGAAAAATTTAACAAAGAAATGTTTTGTAAATCTTGACTTGAAGTTGTTAAACTTCATGTTCTTTAAAAATAAAGTTTTTAAGAAACTAATTTTATTTTTAAAGATAACAAAACCTACTAAATCCGCTAGTGATTTACTACATATTTTTACAAACTTTCAAGTTCATAAGTTTGTGGTATATGCTTGTTTTGACAAGTTGGTAATGAAAGATTGTGTTGTTGATATTGTTGATGATTTAAAAGAAAATAAACACATGTTTTGAAAACATGGGAAACCTCCATTTTTAGGGGAAACTCTGTCAAAATTTCTATAAATTTTGACACTTAGAAAATATAAGTTTTTGAGAAACTTATTCCCTAAAAATGTATAAAAAATATTACCAAGGTTTCCCTAATTTTTGGTGATATGAAATGATGATTTCTTCAAGATTAAAATTTATGTTAAGTATGTATATTTTTCGGAGAAAAATATATATTATTTGTTCATCAACTTTTGTGCTAAGTGTATATAGTATGTGTTATACGTGCTAGTGTATTAAGACTTAAAAATACACTAAATACTCATGAGAAGTATGAACACAAAATACCCATACAACATACAAGATACATAATTCGGTTGCAAAGTGCAAAACACGAGATACTTATATTAATTTTTGTGAAAATAATATAAGTAAGATACTTAGTTAAAAATATAAAATATTTTTAACACAACAATACAATTACAAAAGAGGTTGACTGTACTTATGCGACGCAAGTCTAGTGACTAACGTTAAGAAAACGCGTATAGGTCACGACGTTAATTAAGCAAATCCGGTGAAGTTTACGACGCAAGGAACGCAAAGTTGTGAGTTCATGCTCCCCCTTTTCTTTAACTGTTTTCAGTTTTATAACTTCGGGGTTGAAATACATGTTACAATTTTTACAATGTTTATAAATGGTATGATAACAAGAAGCACACTTGGTGAGGATGAGTACCAAGTGTGATGAGATATAAGAATACAAGAAGCGCACTTGGTGAGGACGAGTACCAAGTATGATGCGTTATGAGAAATGATACGAGAAATCGTGTCACGAATAGGGTACATAAGCACCATTAATCAACAATATACCTAGACCACAGAACAAAAGGTTAGATCAAACGGGTGCTGGGCAGCCACACTCTCGGTGAGGGCGAGTATCGAGTAGTGCTTTTGTGTCTCAGAATATGCCAACTAGAAAAATGCCTAAGGTTTGGTGACTTCCTATGTCGTGTCACATGTTAATGGCTTGGCAACCCATTAACAATCCTGATACTTACAGGAATACTTTATTTACATAAAATTCATACCATACTAAAACTTGATTTATACATGAAGTACGTGGGGTACTCAAGAAAACTTGAATTATACTTGAGTACGTGGGGTACTCAAGAAAAACTTGAATTATACATGAGTACGTGGTGTACACATGAATACTTGATTTATATATGAAAACTTGATTTATATATGACACAAACTATGTTTTCATACAAAGTATACAAACGTGAAATACAAAAACTGCATGAATTCACACCAACATTATGTTGACGTTTTTCCAAAACTCACATGTATTTCAGGTAACTAGGATGGATGTGCGCGCGGTCTTGCTTATGCTCTTGGATGTCGCTTATGTTTTTCTTTAAATAAAGTTGTAAACTTTTTAAGACAATGTTTTATGCTACTTAGCGATGTAAACGCTAAACATATGTTTTCAAATTATGGTATTTGATGTTATTTTTACGAGCATGTAGCATGTTTACCTTTCGTATGCAATGAGAACCTTTCATGATCACACCTCGTGCTTCCGCCGCAGAAAGGGGTGTGACACATGCTCAGCTATCTCTAAAAACAAACAACTTCATTAGTGGGTGGTTTGTTCATATCAATCACATAGGCATTTCCCCGACGTTCAGCTTCAATAAAAACCCAATCTTCAGGTATGATAATTCATAGTTTCAGAATAGCGCAGCCACTCTTGGTGAAGAAAACCTCCATTCCTTTGTTGCACATTTGTGATACACTCAGCAGACTGTGCTTTAGCTTCGGGACATAGTTAACGTCTGAAAAGGTAAGGACTCCATTTTTTACAGTGCCTTTCATGGGGATTCTTCCCGATTGTCCTCCTGCGAAGTTGACACATCCTCCGTCAAATATTTTGATATAATTCAACTGGAATATGTCTCCCATCATGTGCCTAGAACAACCACTATTAATAAACCAGAGTCTAAAGATAACCCTCCACAGTCGTTCTGTTTCGGAGAGTGATTTTGGTTCCTCGGTCATCGCCATCAAGCACTGATGGACCCTTTCAACAGCAGCAATTTCAGACAACTTCATTGATTCAACTTGAGCAACTGCATCAGCCCAATAGAAAACATTATGTTCCTGTGCAATCACAACCCTTCCAGCTCCAGAATTTCCCTGTCCAGTTGAAGTCGAAGTCTCAGAAGGTGTAATAAGAACCATTGACCTTTCCTTGTTCCGAGCTGCAGCCGCCTGAGTAGCTTCATATCCTGCCAGTGCCTTCTTGCAATCCCTAGCAAAGTGTCCTGGCTCATAACACCTGTAGCATCTTAGCCTGTCTCTCAACACTCCAGGACGAGCTTTCATTGGACGACGCCCATATCTCTTAGCAAACTTTTATGCCTTAAATTCTGACATAGCAAGATTCCAAGCCACATCCAGTTCATCCAAGTCTTCTTCAACCCCTTGATTCACATATGGAGTTATTTCACCTGAGGGCATGAAATCAACAGCTAAGAAAGCATTGAAACCGGAGATCATAGAAGCTGCAAGAGCAAATTTTTCTTCATTCTGCTTAGTCATGAATGCCATTTGTTCCACTGAAGGTGAGGATGGAACATTTTGAGGTGCAGATTGGGTGGTTGAACCAAAAGCAACATTTGCATACTATGGCTGAGGCTGGGGTTGTTGAACATTTGTGGTGTTGACATCAGGTGCTTGAGTAATAGGAAGAGACATTCCATACACATAATTGGATTTTGGTGCAGCAACAGGACTGAACACAATGTTTGGGTTGTGGTTCATAACTCCATGAACTAGACTGAAAACTAGATTTGGATGAGCTTGAGACATCAAAGCTGCATTGTTTGGGTTAGTCATCCCAGCAACCATTTGTGAGTTTTTGTGATTCATCTTTCTCTGCTGATTGTCTATCTCACAAGACTTGATAGTGGCAATCAGCTCCGTAAGTGTCATTTCATTCAGATCCTTGGTACGCTTGATCATAGAAACCTCGATATCCCATCCTTTTGGCAGAGAATTAAGCAGTTGGCGATTCATTCCACTGTTTGAGATGTTGATTCCAGCACTAACCTTTTGCGACACGAGTTTGACAAACATCCTTATCTGATTCTCAATGGTTTCCCCATAGATGTGATTGAATGAACTAAACGGCTGGTTCATCATGTTGACTCTGCTAGCTTTCATGTCAGCATTACCTTCAAACAAGTGTGTCAATTGGTCCCAGATTTCTTTAGCACTTTTTCAGTTCCGAACCCCAATTGAAATGTCCAGACCAAGAGCCATTGAGAGAGTTCTATAAGCAGCTTCATCCCTAGCTACGACCTTTTTGTCTTCATCAGTATAAATGCCTTTGGGTTTTGGAATCTGAGTCTGAGGGTCATCTTCAGTAGAGTACATGATCGTGCGTGGTCCATTCTTAATGCTTCTCTAAACATGAGGTTCCTTCACCTTACAGTATTGCTCAAACCTAAACTTCCACTCATAGTAGTCATCTCCGTACAGAAACCTTGGAACCTTGGTAGACGTGCCAATAAATTTGTCAAGTTCTTGATGAAAAGCCAAAGACTGAGTCTGAATTGCTGCAAGGGTAGCGTTTGCGGGATCAGCCGCAGTTACAACGCCGTTCGTAACACAATTTTGGTTCAACATGATGTCTTGTCAAAACTTAACAGTAATCCGAGATGGAATGATCAAAATAGCGAGTCTGATATGAAAAGGGTCCAAGATGGTTGGTCCGAGATGAATGGTCTGGGATGAACAGTGGTCAGAGATGGTGTTATCCGAGATGAGATGAGTTCGAGATGAAATTCACAGGAAATCTTCAAAAAGGATGATCCGAGATGATTAAACACAATCCAGGATCTGATGATGATGATCCATAATCTGATGATGATGGTCCGAGATCTGATGATAATGGTCCAATATCTGATGATGATGGTCCGAAATCTAATGATGATGATCCGAGATGACTTGAAGATGATTCGAGATCAAGGAAATCTTCAAGTCCGAGATGACAAATGATGATTCGAGATGGTCCGAAATGCTATGAATGTAATCCGAGATCACCTAAAATCCGTCCGAGATGTCCGGAACAATAGAAATCGGAACAGTAACAGCAACTCGAGAACAGAAGCACCGCGATATCAGATTCGAGCCTAGAAATTAGGTTTGATAGGCTCTAATACCAATTCTATGTACCAAAACGAAATCACAATGATATCGCGCTAGCTTGAGTTGTGGCAGAATCACACAAACAAGCAATCAAAGAAGAAAGGAGATGAAAAGATAGATTCTTGATTGATGATTGTAAAGATCTTGCATACATATGATGATGTCTAATACAAGATTGCTAATGTCACCAACCCCCTACCTAATGACATGACATATCTATTTATAGTAGTGTTTAGGGAGGAGGCTCCTTATGTCACACCCCCAAAATCCACTCGCGGAGTATCACCGCTTGGAGGCGTGACTGACCAGGATCAAGCCACCAATCATATTGAACATAGTAAGTATTAAATATAAAACAATCAAACCAATATGAAAGGTGTTCAAAACATATGTATAAATTCAACGTTTAGCGGAAGCATAAATAAACCCAATCATAAGTAACAATTCAAATGTTTAGATGTTGTTCATAACATCCACAACTGTGCCCACAACGACCGTGCCTCCCGTGCAAGCTCCATAAGTACCTAAGGTCCTGCAAGGCATGTAACAGAGGATCAACAACTAGTTGAGCGAGTTCACAGTGAGTTTGTTTAGTTATAGTGTTCATAAAGTAGTTCGTATGTTCATTCAGTAATCATGAATCGTATGTATATCGTATCGCGGCCCTCTAGGCATGTTTGCGAAGTATAGTGGGGATTTCCCATGTTTGCTAGACTAGGTATAGTAGTATCGCGGCCCTTCCTGGCATGTTTGCGAAGATTAGAGTATATAGTTCGCGGCCCTTCTTAGGCATGTGTGCGAAGATTGTCATAATATCGCGGCCGACCCTTGGCGTGTGTGCGAAGATCGTTTAAATTAGTATAACCAGTCTAGTCTTGTTCTTATCCATAATCCTTCCTCTACCGGGAATCATATATCTAAGTTCCATAAACTGAACGAATAAATAATCCAACCCATTCCCATCCTGGGAATCCCATGCCTTGGCTGTGTGAACTCACCTTGGTTTGCTCGGCAGATACACAAAAGGGTTTCTTGAACTATGAGTGGTCAACCGCGTCCTAATAGGGTTACCATACAAGTCAGGTTTTGACTCAAGTAATGCACATAGGTATTTCATCATTTAACAGATAAAGAACACATTTATATCATGGCAAATGCATAATACATGTCAACACCTTAACATTTACGATCAAGTACACATCAACAGATAAAGCCCAACACCAACCGACCCAACATGTTGTGCGGTCGGCACAGCCTTGTGCGACCCACATCATGTTGTGTGATTTAATAAAACACCCGGCCCAATAATCAAAAGTCCAAACATAGGAGACACGTTCAAATTTAACAATATGTAAAAGTCTTGTGCGATCAAATACTTGTACGATCCGATCACCAGCCCAACCCAACATACGGCCCAATATAATAAACAGCTAAACAATTCTTGTGCGACACGAACTACTCTTGTGCGACTCCTAGCAACTTGTGCGGTTGACACTTGTGCGATCGGTTGTGAGTTTTCCTTAAATTATGCATTCAGTTACATGTTCCCAAAAATTATGTGATCAATTAATTTGTTTCCTTATTATCCTGCAAGGTTAATTCTAACGATTCCCAACTAGTCAAACACTCGATCAAATCGAACAACCAACATTAGATCGTATGAACCCTAATATCATAACAACTCATCATCATCATCAATATCAGTCACAAGCTACGAAACCCTAATCATTACTACACGACCGCATACAATCATTCAATTATTAAAAAAAATCATAATCATTATGCAAAGCAAACTGACCAACATCATATATTAAGTTATTCATCATCTCACCTTTTAATGCACCTAACTTTCTTAGTGACAACATTATAATAAAAAAAATGTCTACACTGTTTGATTCAGTAACCACATGGTCGCCAATTCCTTTAGTCAAATCTATCCACTTATTAATTCACCTATCTTCAATTCTATTGGACCCTCAATGCTACTGATGTATTTCAACTTTGTTTGAAGTTTGTAAATTCAATGCACTACAATACTATTATATCAATTTTCAACATATCATCAATCATTATCATCAAGCATGTCATATCACATCACAATTCATCATCAAATAAACATTAATCGAATATAACATATAATATGAAGCACTAACCGATTAAGCAAAAGGGTAGGGGATTGATCCGAACACCAAGGTCTTCGATGAAGAGAATGCTTGGTTGCCTTTGGTTTCGTGAGGGAGAGAGAGAGAGAGGAGAGCTAGGGTTTGTGTTTTGAATGTTTAGCAAAACAAGTGAGGAGTATACCCTAACCCCTAATGTTATACGACCAAGAGAAGGGTGGGCCGAACCCTCAATGGGCTGCCCCATTGATCCGAATACAAAGTGTAGTCCAAATAGCTTGTGCGGTCGAGTGTGTGTTGTGCGACTACATCATACATACATTCATATAAACACATAAAATCATAGCATTCAATCACTATCATAATTTCACATTGCGTTCACATACGTTACATCAAAGCACAGAAATAGGTTCGGAAATACGAGTTGTCACACCTTAATCCTTAGGCCCAACTTACCTAAAAAGCCCATATTACAACCATTAATCCACACATCCTACTAATCCAATTTGCTACTAATCTATAAACCTTCAAGGGTCTAACAATCACGGTCTGAAATGATGTCAATGGGGATACCATGATAACAAATAATCTCATCCGTGTAGATACGAGCTAATTTCTCAACTCGGTAATCTTCACGAATGGCGAGGAAGTGAGCGAATTTGGTCAAGCGGTCAATGATCACCCAAATGCTATCATGACAAGAAAGAGTGCGAGGGAGTTTGGTTATGAAATCCATGGCAATGCTCTCCTATTTCCAAACTGGGATGTCTAGTTATTCAAGTAAACCAGAAGGATGTTGATGTTCAGCTTTCACTTTAGAACACGTGAGACACTTCGAAACAAAGGTAGCGATATCCTTCTTCATACCGGGCCACTGATAAGATGTATGAAGATTGTGGTACATCTTATCGGCACCTGGATGAATAGAGTATCGTGATTTATGTGCCTCTTTCATTATGAGTTCACGAAGTTCATCACGGTTTGGCACCCAAACTCGATCGAGGTAGTATTGGATTCCATCGGTTGTACTCAAAAGTTGGTTTTCAGCAGCACACTTTATCTTGTTGTACATGTTCTCCTTGTTGACTGGTGAATACTGGGCTTCACGTATGCGAGTATGAAAATCGCTTAAGATTTGAGAACAACGAATATTGTTAACCTGATTCTTTCGACTGAGTGCGTCGGCCACGACATTCGCTTTACTAGGGTGGTAGCGAATCTCGCAGTCGTAGTCGTTAAGCAGTTCTACCCAACGACGTTAACACATGTTTAGCTCTTTTTGGTTAAAGATATGTTGTAGGCTCTTATGGTCGGTGAAGACCACACATTTAGTATCATATAGGTAGTGTCGCGAAATCTTTAACGCAAAAAAAAAAAAAAAAAAAAAAAAAACTGTGCCAAGTTCGAGATCGTGAGTAGTGCAATTTTTCTCATGTATCTTCAATTGTCTCGAAGCATACACGATAATCTTTTCTCGTTGCATGAGAACACAATCAAGACCTCGATTAGATGCATCGCAATATACCACGAAATCATCGTTTCCATCAGTTAGAGCAAGGATAGCTGCATTGCAAAACAAGTCCATAAGAGTTTGAAAAGTCTACTCTTGTTCAGGACCCCAAACAGAAGGTGTCTCTTTTTGGGTCAACAAAGTGAGGGGAACTGCTATTTTTGAAAAGTTCGATATGAATCGACGGCAGTAACCCGCCAATCCGAGAAATGAACGAATTTCAGACAGAGATTTAGGTGCGATCCAATTCTTGACAGCTTCAATCTTGGAAGGGTCAACATGAATACCTTTTTCACTCATGATGTGTCCAAGGAATTGAACTTCTTTGATCCAAAACTCACACTTGGAGAACTTTGCGTATAAGCATTCACCATGTAGGAGTTCAAGGATTAAATGCAAAGGATGCTCGTGTTCGATTTGGGTTTTAGAATAGAGGAGGATGTCGTCGTTGAATATAATCACAAAGAGGTCCAAATAGGGTTTACACACACAGTTCATTAAGTCCATGAAGACTGCGTGTGCATTGGTCAAATCAAAAGGCATGACCACGAACTCATAGTGACCATATCTAGTACGAAATGCGGTTTTATGGATGTCCACTTCGAGAACGCGAAGTTGATGACAGCTTAAACGAAGATCGATTTTGGAAAAGCATGTTGCGCCTTGGAATTGATCGAAAAGGTCATCGATGCGAGGAAGAGGGTAACGGTTTTTGACAGTGAGTTTGTTAAGCTCACGATAATCAATGCACATTCAGAACGAACCATCTTTCCTTTTCACTAAAAGAACATGAGAGCCTCAAGGAGAAGTACTTTGGCGTATGAAACCTTTATCAAGCAACTCTTAAAGCTGACTTTACAACTCTTGCATTTCAGAGGGTGCAAGGCGGTAAGGAGCTTTAGCGATGGGGGTAGTACTAGGGATGAGGTCAATACGAAAATCAATAGTATGAGAGGGAGGAGGACCAGGCAGATCTTCAGGAAAGACGTCAGGAAAATTACGCACCACTGGAACATCACTTACATCTTTTCCCTTGCCCTTTTCTTCCACAACGGGGGCTAAAAGGCAAAGTACTGTTTACATAAGTACTTGTTCACTTGTATGCATGACATGTGCTTAAGTCCCTTTGAGGATCTGTTGCCAAAAACGTGTAAAGTGTCACCAGAAGGAAAAGGTAAACGAACGTATTTCTCATGACAAGCGATTTCAGCATGGTTTTTACGAAGCCAATCCATGTCTACTATGATATCGAAACTACCCAATTGCATGGGTATGAGATCGATTGTGAAAACATGATCATTAAAGGTGAGAAAACAATTGCAAAGAAAGGAATCAACAATGATAGACTTTCCATTGGCAACTTTGATAGTGAATGACTTGGGGAGTTTAGAGTGTGTACAATTTAATATTGATTCAAATTCAATGGACACAAAGCTTTTGTCCGTACAAGTATCAAATAGTAAAGAAGCATATAGTTTATCAACAAGAAACATATTGTTTACGACTTCATTTTCGTTCTGGGCTTGGTTCATGTTGATGTTGAAAGCTCGACCATGAGGTGCTGGCTGCTGTGGCTGCTCATGGTTAAGTTGAGGGCACTGGGGATGAAGATGTGTAGTGTCTCCACACTTGTAGCAAGCTTTGACATTGTTGGCAGGTTTCGGGTTTTGGGGAGGTTGCAGAACTTGGTTGCCCTTTGGTGTAGGACCATTGCGGCATATGGTAGCTACATGCCCAAACCGATTGCATATGGTACAATGGTGGTATGCCTGTTTGCAGGATGATGGTAGTGGCGGGTATTACACTTGGGATGAGACCTAGTGTAAGGCTTTCTTGTGGTTTCTTGAGGAGGATTCGGGGTAACGGTAGGGGTAACCGCGTTGAAACTGTGGCTTTGAAACTTGCATTTCTTGCCTCTGTTGTCACATGATTGGGTTTTCAATTCTGTGGTGGCTCGGAATGAAACTAAGACTATTCCAAAGTAAATCAAAGTTCTTTCGAGTTAGGGAAACATGCTTTAGCCTAATAGGCAAACACTCATCGAGAAGCAATTAACGGTATTTGCCCTTCCAGTTACTACACGTCCCTAGTCGATTAAAAATTGAAACTTTGGCAGGATTGAAAATCGAAGAGTGGGACTAGTTATCAAGATGCGGGTTTCACCCCTAACTTGATAACATCGTACCCTAGTGTGATTGGTACTTATCGAGCAAATCAAGATAAAATCTCAAGACGCCAATAAGGATCCACTAGAATATGAATTGGAAATTCCCATCAAGATATGGATATCACTCCTAACTTGATGGTGAAATTTCGTGCAAAATAACATGTAAGCGGATTGAAAGTCAACACCAAATGCAGGAATCAACCCTGTTTTGGTGAGTTATTTTGATTGTGAGATAATAGTATCTTCAAGTCTTCAAGTTTATATTGTATTTGCCTTAGGAAAGGCATGTATATTAAAGACCAAAGAGAATAGATAAGAAACAAGTTAGAGAGAATGCAAGTAGTTTAAAGCACAAACAAGAAATGTTCCTAAACTATAGACTACGTCAAAAGCATAGCAAATTTTCCTAATTCCCTATAGTTATGGCTCTGATACCAATCTGTCACACCCCAACCGATGGTGGAAACATCGGAGTGAGATGAAAACAAGATTGCTCGAGACATCATAACGCTAAATGTGACAATAATTAATTAATCAAGATTTCATAAATACTAAAATGAATACATTGTTCAAAGCACCAAATACATTAAATTGTAGCAACATAGAACATGAAATAAAATAATTATTTATCATTAAGGTGTGTATCTAAGTTCACCCTAATTGAGTTTCTTCACATCATCAACAAGCGACCTGCAACATGTATTAAAATAATGATCAACATAAAGCTGGCGAGTATACAAGTTTGATAACATAGCATAATAGTGAAAAGTTTAATGGTGCTCATATCCAACATGATAAAATGTATATCCTGTTACTAAAATACTACACAAGTGTAAGCTATATGTCAAACCAGAGTTTAATGCAATCGTGATTACCCGTAACATAGTTTGCTTAACAATACCACTAGAATATGGGCGGGCGTTAGTCCTATAGCGCTATAATTGTTAAGGTGGGCTTGTAAAGTTAATGAGCATATAGACACGTGTAAACATAGCATGCAAGATTAACAAGTATAAAACACTTGTGCTGGTGAATGGTTAGTATCCCATTGCCATCCATCACTCCATATGGATGGCAATGGGATACTAACCATCCGAAACAAAGTACAAACTCTACATCCTCGGGCTGCCTCCCGAGAGCGCTAAGTTTAAAGGTCTGCAGCCAGACCGTACCTGATTAAGCTCATGGTGGTTCAAATGGCATCCCTCGTGCAAAGAACACTTGTGCTGGTGAATGGTTAGTATCCCATTGCCATCCATCACTACATATGGCATCCAAATGATCCGGGTTATCGAAATCTATCAACTGTGCGAATTCACCCTTAATTTTCCTCGCGGGCTTCTTCTTTTCCTTCAACTGTGAGAACTCACCCATATTCACCTCAAGTGGTCTCTTCTTGGATTTGGTTGCATCCTCTGGTGACTTCTTTTCTAACTTGACTAACCTCTTTTTGTTTCTCATCTCGAGCCACCACGGTAATTTGACCACTTTATCCTTCACAACCTTTTCATCTTTAGACCTGTCAATCACAGCAACACTCTCTTTTGGGCCATCCTCATTAATTGGAGAATGACACTTATTAGAAATATTAGAATAAGCACAAGTGTAAGACATAAAGTTTAAGGAAAACTTACGTGACCCGAAGACCATATGTGCCGTATTAGCATTGCAATCAATGACAGCCTTCGCAGTTTTCAAGAATGGCCGACCTAAGATAACTGGCGGTTGTCCTTCAACATTGGATGGCGTGTGGTCCACAACTAGGAAATCTTCGGGGTAATAACAATCGCCTACTCTTACAGCAATTCCTCTCAACATCCCCCTAGATGGTTTCCTTGACCCGTCTGCAAGCACAATCGTAGTGTCCACCTCTTCAAGCTCACCAAAATCGTATTCATCAAACACTCGACCCGCCAATATGCTTATGCTTACCCCATGATCCACCAATGCCCTCTCAGTCTTGAACTCACCCAACTGAACTGGGATCATAGGCCCATTCTCCTCTTCATCTTCAACACTTCCAACCAAACGGATTGCACCAATGGTCCTATTTAAACGGACGGGTGAATCATTATCATCTACTATTACCCGTACAGGAGTTAATGCCTCTACATCTGGTTCTTCAATACAAACCTCATCTTGGGAATCCGCGAATGACTCAGATATTTGAGATTGTGATTCCACTTGATTGTTGCTTCCTAACCTCTCGGACTCTCCTTTGACTCGCTCATTGCATAGTGCATTTATGAATTCACCTAGCTTGACTACATCTTCATAAATCTGATATATATCAGGGGTGTCTTGGGCGTAACTTGATGAGTCACATTCATTAAAATGCCCATTGCCTTCATAACCATAGTCCTCAAAATATTCTGATTCTCCATTACAACCCCAATCTGGCTTGTACCGGTGACCATCATCCATCTCATAACCACTATACTCCCAATTTGGATCATGATGGTAGTCCATATCGTCGGTCTCTTCTTTATATCTATCTTGGTAAGAATAACCCTGGTAACCCTTATCTTCTTGTCTTTGCATGCGTTGGGACCATATCCACTCATCTAATTCAGCCTTACTCTCAAACATTGGGCATATGAGTGCCCAATGTCCTTGGTACCCACACCTTGTGCATGTAACATATTCTTTATATTGCGAGCTCATATTTCCTGCACAAGTAGCAAACGAAAAGCAGTACCGAACAAAAAGAAAACAAAGACAAAAGTGAAAGAAAAGAAAAAAACAAACTAACTAGAAAAGGCAAATACTTTTTGGATTTTGGAGTTTTTATGTAAAACGAAAGCAAACAAACTAAACTAAACTAAACTAGCACTAAGCGCACGACTCCCCGGCAACGGCGCCATTTTGATGTCTGTCGTTAGTGACATGCAAAAACCTAATTAACCTAGGTAACTAGGGTAAGCAGGGTATCGAATCCAGAGGAGTCTGTGGTTAATGCTAATTATTATTTGTTTGTAAATATTTGAATTACTTTGAGAACTTGCTAGAAAACTATAAACAATAACTTTGAGATTGTAAAAACAATGATGAGAAAAGGTGATCACTCCGGGATTCAGATTCTGTAATTACTAATAACCTAGTTCTGATTTTATTGGATGCTATTAATTGAATAGTAAATCTGTCACATCTACCAATTACCTATGTAGTTCAAAATCTTAATATTAATTGATCAGATAAATATTAAAACAAACATACATAGGAATCATTCAATCAACAAAAGCATAATTGGATTCAACACATAATTATAACTCTGACTGTCACTCAGGATTTGTCTGTCACACAAATTATATAATCATGCAAATAGTCGGCTGTCACCCGGCTACAAATCCAAATCTCAATACAAAACAGAAACTAGAATTAAAAGTGTCTCACAAGAATCATTCACCCGAAGTGTCCACGAGAGATTTAGCCGCTCATGACGCCCGAACAATCTTTAATAGCTTGAAAGAGAGTTGAATTCATGATCGATTTGGTTCAGTGGTGGGAATGATGATGTTCGATGATCCGATCCCCCTGTTGCCGTAATGATGATAATTCATTAAAACCCTCCAAACATGTGCCTCCCGAAAAACAAAGAGGTTTCCGCCCAAAAGAAGTACACGTGAATTCCTCTTGGTAATCTTCGGCCCACTCCTCTAATTCTATATGTCGGCCCAAAAAAAACAAATCCAAAAGTCCCTTCTATTGGCCCATATGCATGTGTATCTATACCCTTGTCATTCTGCCCAAATAGAATGATTATGTTTTTTTACTTTTTAAAACCTTGTATCTCTACTCTTGAAGTGATGATGATGATGATGATTTTTCCTAATACCCCTGCACGTGACTTCCTTTCTAGAATAGTGATGATGATTATTAAGTTGACTTTTGTGTTGCCTTGTTGCCTGCCTATTTTCCAAAATGTCCCCTTAGTCAGCGTCTACTCCTTAGGTTTGTTTTTCAAGTCTTTTAAACCCTTTAACCAAACGTTGTGCTGATATTTTCAATCTGCCGTAGCCTACGGTCTTTAAACCGTAGGTTACGGTCCGTAACTTCTGTAAACAACACGTGGTGTATACTGTAGCTTACGCATGTATACCATATGTTCTGTTTCAACTTTATTCATTTGTGTTTCTTGAGCTTTCGAACTGCCTTTTGACTCGAAATGGCTTCCGAATAGCATCGCGTGTCTTGATTATCATTCTCGCTTGTTCCGTTTCATCATTAACCACTTTAAATTCACCAAATTACGCGATTAACCTGCAAAACCACAAACTTTCATAGTGAACATATTCCAAACGTATAATCACGTAAACGGCAATAAATCACACAAAATACGCACGTTAACACTCGGGGTTCACACCCTCCATCAAGTGGCTAAGTATTTTGTGACTATCTTTGGTGGAAGGTTTGCAAGACACTTATGTTTATTTCCTTATTTCGAGAATAACAATCTTCTCTTTATTGAATTGCTTGTTATGGTATGTGATTGTTTGTTAGTAAATTGTTAATCCTTATGTTGAACTAATTAGAAACCATACATTCTTGGTGCCGTTGGCAATCGAGATATCATGGGTATAGTTAGGCTTGGGTAAGGGTTGATTGATTATCGGGTAACAACCTCACGTTCTAGGAATCTGAGTACTTAGTTCCCTTTCATCACTACAGATGATCATATATGAACTATGTCTATGTAGTTCTTTCTAGTGGAATGTTAGCATAAGTGTCAAAGCAAGCCGGAAACTAAAGATGGTTACTTGTCTCTAAATTGTTTACAACCAAAACTTTTCTCTTGCAATTTAATTAGTTAAATTTAGTTCTAAAACCAATTCACTCAAATCAACTCTTGAGTTTTACTTTACTTGCAATTAGTTTAATTTTAGTCAAGTTAGATACACTTTCAAATAACACATTTTCCACAAACTCCCTGTGTTCGATACCCACTTACCACTATCTATTTAGTAGTATTTGGATTAAATTTGATTGTGACCACGACATCACGTCAAATTTTGGGGCCGTTACCAGGGCGTAGTGCGCAACGTGTGTTATTTTTGTTCTTTTTAAGTTTGTTATTTTTTCTGGTTTACGCTGGGTGTGTTAGTGTGCAAGTATTTATAGGTGTATGCGTACTAGAAGCCCTCACAAGCTATCACCATTGGCATTTGATCTGGAAATTAAGCGAACATTAAGAGGAAACAGAATTTTGCTAAGAGAAAACAGAATCAGCGGTTCACCAACAACACCAATCACACCACTTCGATACATGGATCCACCACCACCACCACCCACTACGGGTGAACTTATACCACCTTTTATACCACCATCCACTCAAACTTCACCAAACACTACTATGCCAAACACCACTACCGACGCTATTCAACCTCACGATGTTACACCAACTAACACCACCCAACCCATTACCACTCAAGAAGAGCCTACACTCACTTTTAATCCTTCTACTACAATTCCACCATTTTCCCATTTCTTTCCAGGTGCGGGTCAATCATCTTCAACCTACTCAATAGTACCAAACTCAACCATTGTCCATGCGACTTCTACATTTAGACCATCGAACCAGTCAGGTTTTCAATACTCGACTCTTCCATTTGGGCAATCTTCGGGTATAGGGGGAGATGGATATGAAGAAGGATATGAAGATTTTGAGGGTTATGAGGAAGAAGGATATGCATATATGGGTGATGGGGAACAAGGAGAACTGACTTACGTGCAAGGGCAAACTCAAAGAATGACAAATGTTGGTGGGTTTCAACAACAACAAATTATACCACAACATATTCGGCCAAGGCCACAAGGGCCACAAGTGCAACGTCCTATACCAGTGCAACAAGTTCGTCCACAAAATGTACAACCACAATTCCAAAGGCCGATTCAACACCCACTGATGCCACAACAACAATTTCAACCACATGTACCACAAGGGCCTATGCAAAGGCCAATGGGTCCTATTCGACCAAGGGTTCGGTTGGGTGTGCCAAGATGGCATCTTAGAGAACATGCGAGAGGCATTGAGGCGCATTTTAGGCCGGTAATCACTCACAATCCTTCACCGGTAGTTATTCCTCACAATGATCAAGGGAGGACCTTTGAAGTGAGACCCAATTCATTACAAAGTTTGCCGAAGTATAAGGGTCTAGCAACGGAGGAACCTTATTTTCACTTGGAAGCTTATGACTCGATTTGCAACACATTTGGGAGTCAAGGATTTTCGGCCGACGATGTCAAATTGGTATTATTCCAATTTTCTCTAGAAGACAAGGCAAAGAAGTGGTTTTACACTCTACCTTCAGCATCTATCTATACATGGGCGGAGATGCTGCAAATATTTTTAGATGAATTTTACACCGCTCAAAAGACCAATGATGCTAGGAAGGGGTTGAGGAGTTTTCAACAACAACAAGGTGAGATATTTCGTGAGGCCTTTGAGCGTTTCAACATGATGATCAAGAATTGCCCTCACCATGGGATTGAACTTTGGGAATTGATGAACGCTTTCCATGAGGGGTTGATTACCGAAAACGCTCACAACTTAATCTCTATTACCGGTGGCACTTTTGGTACGAGCTATGAACAAGACGATTGGGAATTTTTGGAGCAAATGGCAATTACATCAAAAAGAAAAGCTCAAGCATCAAGGAGAGCACGACCGGCCATTACCTGAACCCAAGTCCATGCGGTAGATGATGGTAATACTCAAACCTCTAACCAAATTTATAATGTTTGTGCTATTTGCAATGAAATAGGACATGCAGCTAATTGCCAAGGAGGTGAAGGGCAATATGAAGAGGTTCATGCGGTGCAAGGTCAAGGAGGGGGTGGTAGAAACTTCAATATGAATTCTAATACTTACCACCCCGGGTTGAGAAACCACCCAAATTTTTGGTGTGGGAACCCCTTAAATCAAGCAAACCCGAATTTTCAAGGAAGTCAAGGTAACTTTGGTTCGCGCCAACCTTACAACAATCAAAGTGGATATCGAGGGGGGAACAATCAAGGATACCAAAAACAATATCAAACGGGTCAAGAAAAAGGGGGGTCTTCGGGTGGAAACGAGATGATGGAAATGTTAAAAAGCATGGAAGCGGAGATGCAAAAGGGAAATCAAATGGATGATGTGCGGATACAAAAGGATGAAGCCCGTGACAAAGCAATTCAAACTGTGACCACCCAAATGGGTCAACTCGCAACTGAAGTGGCGGACTTGAAGAAAACTAAAGGTCAATTACCAAGCGACACTAAGGTAAACCCTTCTCATAATACTTCTAGAGGTAACAATGTTAATATTCATCATGTAAGTGTTTTGAGAAGTGGGAAAGAGTACAAAACCAATCATTCACCGGATTTGGTTGATGGGGTGGTTGAAGACATAACAGGTCAAGAAAGTGAGGAAGAAAATGAACCAACTAACAATTCTTCTAAAAACCCAATTTTGAAAAACCCAAATTTAATTAAGAAGTAGAAAATAAAAATGAGGAAGGGGGATCTAGTCAAGTACCATTTCCCTCGGCTTTATTAGATCCGGGTAAGAAAAATTTTAATTCAAAACGGGGTCCTCAAAATGAAGAAATGTGGGAGGTTTTTAAGCAAGTTAAAATTAATCTTCCTTTACTTGAAGCAATAAAACTGGTACCCGCTTACGCCAAGTTTTTGAAAGAATTGTGTACCCAAAAGAGGCAACAAAAAGTGCCTAAATTGGTTGACTTGACGAAGCGGGTAAGCGCGGTCTTGAAAGGAGATCTTCCTCCTAAGCTACAAGATCCGGGAATGCCTCTTATAAACATTCAAGTAGGAAATTTTCAAACTGCAAGGGCGTTACTAGATCTTGGAGCCAGAGTAAGTATCTTACCGGGGGGTTATATGATCAATACGACTTTGGTCCATTGAAACGGGTTGAGACAACGGTAGTATTAGCTGATTTGTCTCATAAACTTCCTCAGGGTATTGTATGGGATGTGATAGTTAAAGTTGATGAGTTTTATTATCCCGTGGATTTTCTTGTGTTAGATTACTCATTCGCGGACCCAATTCAACAACAAAATGTGATCTTGGGTCGGCCATTTTTGAACACCGCACATGCCGTTATTGATTGTCGATATGGTATGGTCGACATGACATTCGGTAATAGAAAGATGAGATTAAATGTTTTTACTAATGGTGCTCACGTTTATGGTGATGAGTGTTTTCTAGCAGATTTCATAGATGGATACGACCCAAAGGAGTTCGAGGAAGAGATTTTGGGTTCGTGTGTTTGTGATATGTCTTTGCAGGTTCATGCATGTCAGTTAGAGATGGAAGAGAGGGAGCAAGAGGCTCTTACGGTGAAAGAAGGAAGGCCGCCATGGACCCACCAAACGGAAACTTTACCGGTGGGAATTGATTCGGGTATAAAACCTTCATAGGAGTGTCCACCAAATGTGGAACTGAAAGATCTACCGAAACATTTAAATATGCATTCTTGGGGGAGAATGACACCTTACCGTGATCATTGCTTCTAATTTGGTGGTAGCTCAAGAAGAGGATTTGATACGGGTTTTGAAGGCTAACAAGGCGGCAATTGGGTGGACGATAGCCGACTTAAAGGGTATTAGTCCATCTATTGTTATGCATAAAATCATTACAAGTGAAGATGCGAAGCCAACCCGTGAAACACAAAGAAGGTTGAACCCGAATTTGAGAGAAGTGGTCAAGAAAGAAGTTATCAAGTGGTTGGATGCGGGGATCATTTATCCCATTTAGGACAGTGCGTGGGTAAGTCCGACTCAGGTAGTGCCTAAAAAGTCTGGAATCCAGGTAATAAAAGATGAACAAGGTGAGCAAATCGCCACTCGCCCGGTCATCGGGTGCCGAGTTTGCATTGATTACAGAAAATTAAACGTCGCTACCTCCAAAGACCATTTCCCGTTACCCTTCATTGACCAAATAATTGAAAAATTTTCGGGTCAAAAATACTATTGTTTTTTGGATGGGTATTCGGGATATAACCAAATTGTTATTCACCCGGACGACCAACACAAAACCACGTTTAAATGTCTATATGGTACATTCGCTTTTCGGCGAATGCCATTTGGACTATGTAACGCCCTGGCCACATTTAAAAGATGTATGTTGATTATATTTTCAGACATGGTCGGGGAATCTCTTGAAGTGTTTATGGATGATTTTTCCATCTTTGGCCTAAGTTTTGATTCTTGTCTTGACGAATTGGAAAAAGTTTTAAAAAGGTGTGTTGAGACGAACTTGGTGCTAAGTTGGGAAAAGAGCCATTTTATGGTTCAAGAGGGTATTGTGTTGGGGCATGTAATATCGGACCGGGGAATGGAGGTAGCCAAAGCAAAAATTCGGGTAATTTCATCTCTACCCCCACCAAAGAATGTTAAGGGGGTGAGATCATTTTTGGGACATGCGGGGTTTTATAGAAGATTCATCAAGGGTTTTAGTGTAATAACAAAACCTTTATGTAACTTATTATTGAAAGATGTCCCATTTGATTTTACTGACGAATGTTTGCAAGCGTTTCGTGTTTTGAAGGAACAGTTGGTGAAAGCTCCTATATTGCAACCACCGGATTGGTCGAAGCCGTTTGAGATTATGTTTGATGCTAGCGACACGACCATTGGAGCGGTTTTGGGTCAAAGAGTTGACAAGAAGCCGGTGGTAATTTATTATGCAAGTAAAACTTTATCCGATGTGTAACTGAATTACACCATAAAGAAAGAATTACTAGCGGTGGTGTATGCCTTGGACAAGTTTAGATCATACATTTGGGGGAGCAAGGTGATCGTGTATTCGGATCATAGCGCGGTCCGATACTTAATGGAGAAAAGGATGCGAAGCCCCGGTTGATTCGTTGGGTGCTTTTGTTGCAAGAGTTTGATTTAGAGATTCGGGACAAAAAAAGGGTGTGAAGTTGTTGTTGCGGATCATTAGTCCCGGATCCCATTGGAAGGTGTTGATGACCTGAGTGAAATTAATGAACGGTTTCCCGATGAGCAATTGTTAGCCGTTTCTACTTTCGTTGCACCTTGGTATGCCCACTACGTGAATTATTTGGCCAAGGGTGCAATTCCGAATCATTGGACGAAGAAGAGACGACAACAATTTTTGAGTCAAGTAAAACAATATATTTGGGATGAACCGGATTTGTTCAAAATCGGACCCTATCAAGTGATAAGAAGGTGTGTTCCCGAAACTGATGCTTTAGAGATTTTGACCCATGCTCATTCATCGGCATGTGGAGGGCATTTTAGTGGGAACAAGAAGGGTTACCCGTTGTTATCATGTGGGTTTTATTGGCCCACAATTTTCAAAGATTCTTGCGAGTTTGCCCGGAATTGCATCAATTGTCAAAAAGTTGGAAGCATATCAAAGCGGGATGAAATGCCTTTACAACCAATTTTGGTGGTTGAGGTGTTTGATGTTTGGGGAATAGATTTCATGGGTCCGTTTCCTAACTCGAATGGGTTCTTGTATATATTGGTTGCGGTAGATTATGTGACGAAGTGGATAGAAGCCATTGCTACAAGGACCAACGATCATTCCGTTGTATGTAAGTTTGTGCAATCCAACATCTTCGCTCGATTCGGTGTGCCAAGGGTGATAATAAGTGATGGCGGTTCACATTTCAAGAACTTTAATTTCGGTAAATTGTTAAAAAGAAACAATGTGAACCACCCCGTGGCTACACCGTACCATCCGCAAACAAGTGGACAAGTTGAAGTGTCCAACCATCAAATTAAAGAGATCCTTATGAAGACGGTAAGAATGGATAGAAAAGATTGGTCAAGTAAACTTGACGATGCGTTGTGGGCATATCGGAAGGCCTACAAAACTCCAATTGGTACCACCCCTAATCGGATGGTGTATCGGAAGGGGTGCCATCTACCAATGGAGTTAGCACATCGAGCGCATTGGGCTATCAAAACTGTTAATGAGGATTATGATGAAGCGGGTCGAGTAAGAAAGTTGCAATTGAATGAGATCGAGGAGATTAGAGATGAAGCCTACGAATGTGCTTTCGCATACAAAGACAAACTGAAGAAAGTTCACGATGCAAAGTTAAGGAAAAAGAACTTCGAAGTGGGTCAAAAGGTGTGGTTGTACAATTCGAGGTTAAAAATGTTCGCGGGCAAACTCAAGAGTAAGTGGATGGGTCCTTACGTCATCCGAAGAGTGGGAAGATTTGGAGATGTTGATATACAAGACGAACAAACCAATAGACAACAAACGGTGAACGGGCATCGGCTCAAACCGTATTTGGAAGGTAATGACATCAACAATCTCGAGCTTGACAAAGTGGGTTACATTTTACGCCCATTGGATGACGAGGAAGCATGAGAGGCCCAGGTTTGGTGTTTGTATATATTTAGTTTAGTTTGTTTTGCTTTGAATAAATTTCGTTCCGTTTAAAACTTGTGTTCGAAACAAGTGTGGGAAATCCATACGAATTTCCCGAACATAGTGTTGAGGACAACATGGCTTTTTAACGGGGGGTAGGGTGACAATTTTCATGTCTTCAAAAAGTTAAGAAAAACAATAAAAATTATTAAGTTTTTTATAAGCTAAAAAAAACATAAAACATAAAAATTTTGGAAAAGTAAAGGTTTTGACCCCCCCCCCTCTTTTTTGCCCAGTACCCACCGTAAGCTACAGTGGGGGCGTAGCTTACGGCGGTCAGTGAACAATTTTGAAGCTTACGGCGGTAAGCTACTGATCTACGGCACAAGTTTTCATCCAGGTACCGCCATAACCTACGGTGCCAGCGGTAGGCTACGGCGCCGAGCGAGGAAGTGGGGGTCCTTTGGGGTGCTTGATTTCGGCGTTAAATATAAAAAAAAAACCCGAAAATATACTATTAATAATAATAATAAAACAATTAATAAAAACTCCTAACTCTACCCCAACCACACAAATCGATCAAATCACCCCAACCACATACTCATCTTTCACATCTTCTTCTTCATCTCTCTAAAAACCCTAGTTCTTCACACCTTCAAATCTTCATAGTTCCCTCATAACTTGTCCAATTTCAGTGATTTTTGAGTCCATCTTGGGTGAAATTTCACAATGAATCCCTATTTACACTCGTATTTCAAAGATTTCTACGTTTTGGGGTCGGATTTAAGCATAGGGGAGCCGAAATTTTTGGGTTTTTTGTGGGTTTTTGTGTGAACTTGAAGAGTTTGTTATTTTCATCTTCTACAACACCAAGGTATGCAGGTTCAATTCATTTTTTGATGTACATTGAGGTTTGTAAGTTTTCATTATGGTTTTTGCTTACACACTTGCTTGTATGAGATAGATGATAGGATATTGTTGAACCCTGGGATGTTTGGGTATAAATGTCTTTGATGTTGGTGAAAATTTTTGGAAAAATTCTGATTTGTAAAGACATCATGCCGAATTTTTGTTGAAAAGATGAGTATTTGGTTTTTGTACATTTATACCCGTAACATAAATCAAGTGTGGGGAAGTTTGTGGAGTTGAACTAACTTGAATTGTTGTGTGTGGTTTACGAATGTGAGTAGGTATGGTGAAAACAAAAAGTAAAGCGGTAGCAAGTTCGTCTGCACAACCTCAAGAGGAAGAGGAACAACCAAAGAGAAGGAGGTTGGCACGGATTGGTGATCCGGATTCGGAGGAGGATGCACCTCCAAGGGGGCCCAAACCGGATTGGACATCCGGTTCATTACTAAACCAACCCGCGGAATGGAGAGAGGACTTGTTTCACGAGCAAATGAACTATTTGAAGCAAAGGGCTGAGGCATTTATTTGTGAAAAGGAGATCCGGGAAGCTGATTTTGGGCCGTTCGGGATAACAGAAAAGTTTAAAGAATTGGGTTGGGGGCAACTTTGAAGTGTTACGATGGCGAGGTGAAGAAGATGTATGACTCTCAGATTCAAGAGTGGATGGCTACACTCGAATGTCCCCCGTTTAAGGCCCCACAAAAGATGAAGCTCGTTTGATGGTGTAATGGGGTAAAGGTCGAAATGTCTTATGATTCATTGTGCCGAATAGCGAAGTTTGACGACCTACCATCCAATCAATATATCTACCCAAGCCTCAAAGATCTCTATCACGAGTCTGACAAGCATCCTCAATGACAAAACATGTTGGATTACCTTTTTTCTTCCGGGTACGACACATGGGAAATTGTTTAGACGAAACTTGAGAATGGAGGCGAAGTTGTTGTTGGTTCTGTGTACATACAATGTCATCCCGCGGCGGGGTGACAAGATGGAGGTCCGGATTCAAGAGGTGCCGATCTTGTATATGATGATGCATGGTTCTCCCAAGGTTCCCTTCCGATTTCTAGTGTTGAACAACATTTGGTTGAGCTGGAATAGTGGGGAAAGAAAAATTGTACCCCATTGCCGATTGATCACGGCATTGTTAAAAAAATATGGGGCAATTGAAGGCAATGAAAAAGGTTCTTATAAGAGGTTTAAGCCGTTTGACTTAAAGAATTTGGGACCGGGATGGTAGTACAAGGAATCAAAAAGGTACCATAAGCTGAAGACGGATGGGAGAAGATGGAGAGTTATCAAAGCGGATGCGAGACCATTACGACCGGGCGAGGCTGATGAGCCCAAAACGACTGATGAAGAAGTTAGTGGTGACGATGATTATCGGGAAGACACGTTCATGGTTGATGCTCCAATGGGGGGCGCAGGTCTAGGTGGAGTTCAGGGAGCGGGTGTACAGTCTGGTTATGTGGGGAGTGCGTTCGACTATGCACAACTGGCCTATGATCCCGATTGGGCTCATTCGGGGAATATTGGCCAGATTATTGAACATAGACGACCACCCAGTTTTGGCGAATGGACTGAACCGAATCAGATGCTCTTCGATCAGCAAACTTTTATGGGGGCAAGTGTAGAGAGAGCACTTAAGCAGAGTTACGAATGAAATGAGCAATGGAACCATGCTCATATGTATGCCCATGAGGAAGAAGTGAACAAGCGCTACCTAGACGACCGCCAGAGACGCTTGCACGATCAGTGGCATGCGGGTCAACCACTCGAAGCGGACCCGACAGTTGTGGATTATACCACATTGCCGCCCTATGATGGTAGTGTGTCGTATCCCACCCCACCATTGCACCATGTAACACCCCAAAAACGGGTTTGGTAATCAAACCACGTTAATATTAACGACTTGGTAAAATACCGTTAGTGGTAAAATTTAACCCGGTGAATATTAGGACTTAAATAAATAATCCTAATATTAACTAAAAGGTGAATAAAAGCTCTTAGGGAAATAAAAAGGATAAAAGACCCGAGTTAACGGGACCTAAAATAAACTTAGTCATAAATATTCCCGAACCCGCTAAGTTAACTAGGAATATTAAACCTAGTTAATAAGTGGGAATATTATTGAAAATAATTAGGTTGTGACCTAATTAATAACTAACCAAACACGAGGGACCAAAGCCGGGTAACTTGAAAATGGAATTATAAACTTAAAAATAAAACACAACACACACACAAGAGTGTGTGTGCGTGCGTGAGATGGATCAGGAGACAAGCTCCATGGGAGCTAACCCTAAACTCAACAAATTCTTCAAATTAGAGGATCAATTGAAGGCCAAACTCGGATTTGAATGCGTAGAAACGATCACCAAGTCAAAGGGATCGTAAGGTATGTCGAATTTCTAACATGCGTGAAGTTTTAAAAATTTGATAATCATCCTAATCGTGAATTAGGCATGAATTAGAGAAGCTATGGCTAGATTAGTGATGTATACTTGCTTAGGAAAGAAACCCTAAGTGAAAATCATACATAACATGCTATAGATTGATGAATTTGGTGAATTAACACACTTAGATAAGTGGGTTTTGATGTTATGATGAAATAGATGATATAGATATGCTTAGAATCATCATGCATGGTAATTAATCAGGAAATACTTAAACAATTTGAAAGTTTGAGTATTTGATCATAAGTGATAGTGGTGAATTTTGATGTTAATCTTGGTAAAAATAACTAGTTATGAACTAGTTGTAAATGTGTAAAAATGCATGCACATTAGGTGTTTGTTAAAATGCCTAAATGAAAATATAAGTGTTGAAATTAGAGTGAAAATGTGTATTTGAATAATATGGCAAGTTATATGAAATATGAAACAAGAAGAGTTCTAATCATCATGTTGATTTGAACTAATGTTGTAAATCATGCGATCGAAAGTAGTTAACTTTAATAAGCTAAGTTAACTAATCATGAAGTCGAATAGTAGTTTCGACTTATGAAATAAGTGAGATGGAATAGTCGTGAATAATTATGACTAATCTAACCATCTTACAATTTACAATGATAGATTGACGATTAACAAGCTAGGTGAAAGCTTGGGAACGAAGCAGGTCAAACGAAGCAAGAATGACGGAAAAGCATTGTTTGGAAGTAAGGTAAGTATGGCTTACACTAGTCTTATGTTTAGAATATTCTCTTATCGTATTAGTTACGAATAGGATAAATACATAGTTGAGGTATGATGTTTCGGCGTGTATACATACGGAACAAAGATAGTCGAGCATGACAAGAAACCATGTTGATGGTTTAAAAGGGGTTAAATCAGTAATTTGATCATTTTATGACAAATGGAAAATGAACTTTTAAATGGTTACCTTATAGGGTTAACCAAAACAAACAATAATGGTAAAACGGTAAATTGGTCACGCGTTGACCATAACTATTGGTTTTAAAAGAAACTTATGAAATAAGCCTTAATAGGCCGAAAAGTATTAAGAAAATGAATTATAAGTAAAACGACCGCACGATGTAAATCAGAGCGAGTCATATTGTCGAGAAGAAAATTCATGTCATCTCGCTAATATAATTGGTCATTTAGACCAAACGGGTCAAAGGGTGAAAATACATGTCATCTCGCTAATATAGATCACCACATTAAACCCACCATAAATACAGTTGTGGTGGGAGATTATACGATAAGAAATGTGGTGATGGAATGCTAGAAGCAATCGAAAGTGTTTTGGTGCTTAAAATATGCTTAAATACCCTTAACGGGTCAAAATAAGCATATGAGTGAAAATAGGATTAAGAAGATATATGAACCTGTAATTGGAACCTAATATGTTAAACATCATTGAATTTAATAGGTTTATGAGAAATAAGGGTCAAACAAACTTGTTTGTTTGGTAAATGCGTAAACGGGTCAAAATTTTGTTAAAAGGTAATAAGCCGAAGCCATAAAAGTTTCAAAATTTATTAAGCAGAATGTCGGATTTTAACTCCATATGATGGAGAATCAAATTACAATCACGTAGGAAGAAACGGTAGGTCAAACGGACAAGCGGATTGAAAGATGCGAAAGTTTTCGTGTCAAAAACGGCAAAATGGAAGAATCTGATACAGGGGCCACCGTAAATTTACGGTGGATACCGTAATTTACGGTGGGGCCTGAAAACATTACGCCAGTTCACTACTGATTTACGGTGGGAATGTAATGAAACAGGGGCTACCGTAAATTACGGTATCCACCGTAATTTACGGTGGACCCTGTACAAAAATATATATTTTAATCAGTTTTGTTTCCCGGACTCGTTTAGATACGTTTTAAACCCCGTATGACTAAAGCATTTCATGTTTATGAAATGTAGGTACTCTTTGGATGCCGAAAGACGATCAAGCTCAACGAAGAACCGAACACGATAAAGATACATGCTTCCGCACATTGCATCGTCATAAATTTTTAAACGACGAAACTGATCACGTTATGTCGAATAACTTTTGATTTGCGAAAATTTTTAATAAATCCATATTTTTATAGTATGTGTAGTCTTAACTACACATCTAATTGTTGGTATTTACATGTAAAACCGATAAATAGAAACTAGGGTGTTACAAGTTGGTATCAAAGCCTTGGTTTAAGAGATTCAAGTATGGTGGGAAAACTATGCTTGGACTTAAACCTTATGCTCTTAATAAAGATTGGTGTTCGGTTCGAGGCTTGATCGCAAATCCGGTAAGTACATGTATATCAATGGTTTAGTATGATTAAAGTGTTGAGAACAACACATATGGTTATCGTGTAATACACGTTACACCAATAAAAACGATATAGAATAGATATAGTCAGCAAAATTACACGCGTTGATGCGTATAGTAGAAAAGCCTTGTATTATAATACAGGCATCCCTTAATGTCGAAATTACTAACTGTTGTATATGTTTTAGTTGAAGGACACTCGCATATGAAGATAGCGAGAGTTTAACAAATCGCAGATTTGACAGAGGAACGGTCCAAAGTGTATGCTCATCAAGGACCTAAATCGCGTAGCGGTCGCGAACAAGGCTAATGGCAAGAGAAGCCCGTTAGGGCAAGCATTACCAGGTGCACATTTTAAATATAATTGCACAAATAGTGACATGCAACAAATATGTAGAAATTGAAAGTTGCATATGTAGATTATAAACTTGGAAAAACCCGAATAAAAAATGTATTCGGGATATTGTTTCCAAGAGAAACAAATAGAGGCATTACTTACATAGGGCGTGATGTGAAAACTATAAAAAGGTCATGAGTGTCATGTGTTAATCGCTTACTCTGGCCAAGTAAGTAGTGGCATATGATACCATGAACTTCTTATAGCGGACACATTTACATCCAATGTAGTAAGGACGGGGTGAATGGGACAAATTAAAAAGTACCTAAATGAAACAAATGAACAAAATAGTTGAAAATAATGTAAACACACAGCCGGGTGACGGAAGCGTATTACATTAGGATAATGAGCCCGATAGAAGGGACAAGGATTAATGTAAATAATGATATAAATGAGTGATCAAAAGAAAATTCACGAAAATAAGTCATCTTGGACGAAAGGGCCATGGTGAACAAAACGGGCAAGTAAAACCAAAGTATAGATGACTGCCGGGTCAAAAAAAACAAAGGTGTAGCCCACACTAAAAAGATAATCAAAGTTGTTAACTTTAGTCGTAGTAAAGCAAGGGTAATGATGATAATCGTCACTCATAATTAATGAGGCCGCCAATGGTGGTCACGTAAAGAATAAAAGACATGGTCGAATAAAAGCGACGGATTTCGCTAAGATGACCAAGTAAATCGAAACAAAGTCTTAATGCATACCGGAAGGGGGTGCAATGATAACGATTTCGGTAAAACACCCGGTTGATGGGTAAGGAATTAAACGCATACGTAGACTGAGAAACAAGAACGCGAAATTGAAAGTCAAAAGACTCGGAATATGAGTCATGACTAAAAGATGACAAGAATTTTCGCAAACATAAATTTTGGTAATTACGTTCAACCATTTAAAAGTTGGACGGGTCAAATAAAGAATGAAGTTTGACATTAATAAGTGATGAAAATTCACCCAAAATGAGTCAAACTAGTCAATTAAGGAATAACGCTTAAGATAATAGGAAAACGCAAACCGGTGAAACCGGAAGGCTAAAAACAATAAGATAGATGGACCCGGGTAATGGGTTGTAAAGGAGTATAAGTATGAACAGGGTAACGGTAAGTGTAGGACAAACTGACGTGTAAATGACGTTAGAAGTCGTAAAGTCGGAAAAGATAGTCCGAAAGTAAACAAATGAAACCTTAGACTACGGTCAAGGTCAACTAAAGTTCAAAAGCAAAATTAAATGATTCTAAACATAACAAAGTATGCTTTAAAGCTATATATGTATAAATAGACAATTGAATAAAGACTAGAATAAATGATGATCTACGGGATCATCATAACCTACGGGATATTAATTAGTGTAAAGGTCTATGGGGCCAAAATGATCCACGGGTCATGAATTGAAGCAAAGGGATCATAAGGGCCTCGTCTTAAAGAGATGAAAGCTTAAGGAAATAGCCTACGAGGCAAAGGAACCTACGGGTTAATAGTGTAAGGTGAGGGAACTTGTTACGATTCCCCGCGTAAAACGAGAACGGAAAACAATAAATTATGGGTTGTCAATTTCCTTGATATGAGTAATTGACATAGTTAAAGAGAAAAACGTTAGACTAAAATTCAGTTTTAGTAAGAAATAACATTTTTACAAATATAAATTCTGATAGGAAATTGAATAGTAAGCATGAAAGATTCAAGTCTTAACGCTGATAGGCGCAAGAAGATATATTCGAAAAGTGATCTTTTCGAAAATGAAAGGTAGATATAAATTAAACATGATGCGACACGATCACGGTTAAGAAATGTAATGTGAAGTAGAATCGCATTATAACCAAGCGAGCGGCAAAAAGTAACTGGACTAATAAGTCTAGTTAGTGAGACCGGTGAAGGTCAGCAAATCAAATCGAGAAATTTGGTTTGCTTGTAAGCGGTATATTCGGTATAATTGAACCGAATAAATAAATTTGAAAACAAAAGAAATTGTTGCTAAAAGTGAAAGATTTTACTAAAGACCTTTAAACGGGTCAAAGTAACGGATTCATAAAGAATTCGATAGTATATGAAAGCGATAGATATCGCTAAGTTAACTAAACTAGTGGAAATAACGAGATTACGTTATTTCAAGTTGCACGATGTCGTATGAGATACGTAGACAATTAGAGACCAAAAAGATGTTACCATACTTATCTGGTAATACAGACAACTGGTTAAAAGTATAAGTAATGTTTGAAAGATATCTCGGATCAAATATATTGAGTTTAAACTCAATGAATTATATAAGAAAAGGTTTCGAGGACGAAACCTCTTTAAGGGGGGGTAGACTTGTAACACCCCAAAAACGGGTTTGGTAATCAAACCACGTTAATATTAACGACTTGGTAAAATACCGTTAGTGGTAAAATTTAACCCGGTGAATATTAGGACTTAAATAAATAATCCTAATATTAACTAAAAGGTGAATAAAAGCTTTTAGGGAAATAAAAAGGATAAAAGGCCCGCGTTAACGGGACCTAAAATAAACTTAGTCATAAATATTCCCGAACCCGCTAAGTTAACTAGGAATATTAAACCTAGTTAATAAGTGGGAATATTATTGAAAATAATTAGGTTGTAACCTAATTAATAACTAACCAAACACTAGGGACCAAAGCCGGGTAACTTGAAAATGGAATTATAAACTTAAAAACAAAACACAACACACACACAAGAGTGTGTGCGCGTGCGTGAGATGGATCAGGAGACAACCTCCATGGGAGCTAACCCTAAACTCAACAAATTCTTCAAATTGGAGGATCAATTGAAGGCCAAACTCGGATTTGAATGCGTAGAAACGATCACCAAGTCAAGGAGATCGTAAGTTATGTCGAATTTCTAACATGCGTGAAGTTGTAAAAATTTGATAATCATCCTAATCGTGAATTAGGCATGAAGTAGAGAAGCTATGGCTAGATTAGTGATGTATACTTGCTTAGGAAAGAAACCCTAAGTGAAAATCATACATAACATGCTATAGATTGATGAATTTGGTGAATTAACACACTTAGATAAGTGGGTTTTGATGTTATGATGAAATAGATGATATAGATATGCTTAGAATCATCATGCATGGTAAGTAATCAGGAAATACTTAAACAATTTGCAAGTTTGAGTATTTGATCATAAGTGATAGTGGTGAATTTTGATGTTAATTTTGGTAAAAATAACTTGCTATGAACTAGTTGTAAATGTGTAAAAATGTATGCACATTAGGTGTTTGTTAAAATGCCTAAATGAAAATTTAAGTGTTGAAATTAGAGTGAAAATGTGTATTTGAATAATATGGCAAGTTATATGAAATATGAAACAAGAAGAGTTCGAATCATCATGTTGATTTGAACTAATGTTGTAAATCATGCGATCGAAAGCAGTTAACTTTAATAAGCTAAGTTAACTAATCATGAAGTCGAATAGTAGTTTCGACTTATGAAATAAGTGAGATGGAATAGTCGTGAATAATTATGACTAATCTAACGATCTTACAATTTACAATGATAGATTGACGATTAACAAGTTAGGTGAAAGCTTGGGAACGAAGCGGGTCAAACGAAGCAAGAATTACGGAAAAGCATTGTTTGGAAGTAAGGTAAGTATGGCTTACACTAGTCTTATGTTTAGAATATTCTCTTATCGTATTAGTTACGAATAAGATAAATACATAGTTGAGGTATGATGTTTCGGCGTGTATACGTACGGAACAAGAAAGTCGAGCATGACAAGAAATCATGTTGATGGTTTAAAAGGGGTTAAATCGGTACTTTGATCATTTTATGACAAATGGAAAATGAACTTTTAAATGGTTACCTTATAGGGTTAAACAAAACAAACAATAATGGTAAAACGGTAAATTGGTCACGCGTTGACCATAACTATTGGTTTTAAAAGAAACTTATGAAGTAAGCCTTAATAGGCCGAAAAGTATTAAGAAAATGAATTATAAGTAAAACGACCGCACGATGTAAATCGGAGCGAGTCATATAGTCGAGATGAAAATACATGTCATCTCGCTAATATAATTGGTCATTTAGACCAAACGGGTCAAAGGGTGAAGATACCACCTTTTGATTATAGCGACTAATGATTCTTGTCGAGTTATATGATTTCAGGAATAAATGTTGAAATGATATTTACATCGCTATTATTTAGCGAATATTATAGCAAGGCATTAAAACAGGTCAATACATTGACCCGAGCCAGGTATGTGTAAAAGAGTAATTATTCATTTAGAAGTTAAGGTTCAATGAGCATTAAATAAAGTCTTAGATAGACAATGGGTTACTTAAATGGGTAAACCGAATGTTTTAAAAGAGGGTCGTGGCGTTTCGAAAAGCATAATGACTTTTCGAACAAGATCATAACTCAAAAGAGGAATTATGGGTCAAACATGCTCTCAAAAGACCTTGTCGTAATTGAAAGACTAAAAAGGACCGAAACGCCCTTGTTTGCTAATTCGAACAAACAACCTTTAAAGGTCGTTTGGAAACGATTTTTAGGATTAGGTAAATACTTAGAATAAGTATAGAAGCTGAAAGAGGTATTATATTAGTCCAATGGCACTATTTGAGTTTTTGCCGTAAAATAATGATTCGAGAGGTAAAATTTGGTTTATATAGATCACCACATTAAACCCACCATAAATACAGTTGTGGTGGGACATTATAGGATAAGATATGTGGTGATGGAATGCTAGAAGCAATCGAAAGCGGTTTGGTGCTTAAAATATGCTTAAATACCCTTAACGGGTCAAAATAAGCATATGAGTGAAAATAGGATTAAGAAGGTATATGAACCTGTAATTGGAACCTAATATGTTAAACATCATTGAATTTAATAGGTTTATGAGAAATAAGGGTCAAACAAACTTGTTTCTTTGGTAAATGCGTAAACGGGTCAAAATTTTGTTAAAAGGTAATAAGCCGAAGCCATAAAAGTTTCAAAATTTATTAAGCCGAATGTCGGATTTTAACTCCATATGATGGAGAATCAAATTACAATCATGTAGGAAGAAACGGTAGGTCAAACGGACAAGCGGATTGAAAGATACGAAAGTTTTCGTGTCAAAAACGGCAAAATGGAAGAATCTGATACAGGGGCCACCGTAAATTACGGTGGATACCGTAATTTATGGTGGGGCCTGAAAACTTTACGCCATTTCACTATTGATTTACGGTGGAAATGTAATGAAACAGGGGCTACCGTAAATTACGGTATCCACCGTAATTTACGGTGGACCCTGTACAAAAATATATATTTTAATCAGTTTTGTTTCCCGGACTCGTTTAGATACGTTTTAAACCCCGTATGACTAAAGCATTTCATGTTTATGAAATGTAGGTACTCTTTGGATGCCGAAAGACGATCAAGCTCAACGAAGAACCGAACACGATAAAGATACATGCTTCCGCACCTTGCATCGTCATAAAATTTTAAACGACAAAACTGATCACGTTATGTCGAATAACTTTTGATTTGCGAAAGGTTTTAATAAATCCATATTTTTATAGTATGTGTAGTCTTAACTACACATCTAATTGTTGTTATTTACATGTAAAACCGTTAAATAGAAACTAGGGTGTTACACACCATTCTCAATGGGTGGATCCACACGCAATGAATTATCAGCAGGCGAGTCAAAGTGGTGATCAAGGTTGTAGCAGTAGCAGCGGAGCGTTTGGCTTTGGCGAGTGGAATGATCTGATGACATCCATCTTCGGGCCTCCACAGCCGAAGTACTACTAGCCAGGTCGTATCTTGCTCCTTTGTACATTTGTGTATATTTTTATCTTGTATGTTTATGTTATGGTTGGGAGGTAGGGTGGTGTTTAGATGTTGATGTGTTTCTTTTGGGATGTGTTAGTGGTGGTGTGTTTGAATTTTCATAAAAAAAAATACAAAAAAGAAGTTTGGGGTTTGAGATGTAAAGCTTGTGTTAATGTTATTGGTTAAAGCGATATTTCCCTCAAAACCATACATTGGGACAATGTATCCCAAGTGTGGGGATGGGGGGGGGGGGGGGAATTTGTGAGAATTTAAAAAAAAAAATTGTGCAATCAAGTGAAAATTGTCAAAATTTGAAAACTTGATTTTGTCCCGCTTGACACACCGACACCCATTCCTAGTCTTTTCTTGGTGAGAATTTGAGCCACATATGGTTATCATAGACATTTCTTTGTTTGAGTGGGCGTGTGTGTATTGTGTTAATAGAACTTGTGTATAAATTCTTGTTAAATCCTAGAGTTAGCATGCTTTTGAAAATGATAGGGGACTTTTAGGAAGCCTCGTCTAGATGTGTGAGAGTGCGGGATTGGTGGTGTTTAGATGTTGATGTGTTTCTTTTGGGATGTGTTAGTGGTGGTGTGTTTGAATTTTCATAAAAAAAAATACAAAAAAGAAGTTTGGGGTTTGAGATGTAAAGCTTGTGTTAATGTTATTGGTTAAAGCGATCTTTCCCTCAAAACCATACATTGGGACAATGTATCCCAAGTGTGGGGATGGGGGGGAATTTGTGAGAATTTAAAAAAAAAAATTGTGCAATCAAGTGAAAATTGTCAAAATTTGAAAACTTGATTTTGTCCCGCTTGACACACCGACACCCATTCCTAGTCTTTTCTTGGTGAGAATTTGAGCCACATATGGTTATCATAGACATTTCTTTGTTTGAGTGGGCGTGTGTGTATTGTGTTAATAGAACTTGTGTATAAATTCTTGTTAAATCCTAGAGTTAGCATGCTTTTGAAAATGATAGGGGACTTTTAGGAAGCCTCGTCTAGATGTGTGAGAGTGCGGGATTGGTGGGTTGGACCTCATACTTTACATATATGAGCTTGGTATTGTGAGAGGTTGTGAATTGGGCCTTAGAAAGCCATGTTTGAGCCTTATACCATTCGGTTTGTGACCCATGTAGGATCGTTTTCAGACCCGAACGAGTCGATCAGAAGAGTTTATCTCTAAACGAAAGGCGGAAACAGACGTGTAGAGTTCAATTCAGCTAGATTCACGCTTAAAACTGTTGTATGATTGATTCTATAACGTTTTACAACCTGACAACACTTCGGCAGCACTTCGTTGCTCTAGCCGGAAAGTTACAAATGGTGAAAGTTTGAAGCCTATTTATAGACTAGGACCCTCCTGTTTGAAACTGACACCCTCTAGTTTGAAACTGACATGACCAGTTTCAAACAGTCATGACTAAACCCTCTAGTTTGAAAGTGACAGGCCACCTTCAAACTAAACCCCTTCAAACTAGACATCTTCAAACTTGTCATCTTCAAACTAGCAGCCATGTTCAAACTTTCAGGCACTCTTCAAACTTTCAGTCCGAGACTCGATATAAGACGAAGACGACAGATGTATGCACTAACAGACTCCCCCTCAGATGTTGACGAGTCTTAAGTGTCGAGTCTTCGCATCTTCAGTCTTTATCAGTCCTCTCGAACTCTTTGAAGTGTCTGACGCTGTAAGAATCCTCAAATCTTCTCTCTTCTCTTTTCAACATCAGCAAACTCTCCACGATCAATCTCTACTCGGATGTCTTCAGACTCCCCCTTTCAATATGCTGGGATCGCAGTCTGGCATGTTGAAAACACAGAGTCATCAGGTATTGGAACCTGGCACTCTATCTTCAGGTTCAAAATCAAAACCTGGCTACACCTGCACATTCTTAACCCAGAAATAAATTTTCTGATAACCACTTGTAGAGCATATTTTAAAATGATTTAACATTTAAAACCTCTGATGAACCACTTGCAGAAATATCATTTTCATGTTAAACATCTTAAAACAAAAACTTTCCCAAACCTGTTCGACATGTTTAGCACTCGGAATTTTGAAAATCAGCTCTCCAACATCAGTTGTCGAAAATCTTTTTGGATTTTTCAAAAATTTATGCTAAAACACACTAAAATCTTTTTGGAATTTTTTAATAGAATGAAATGCAGTAAAGAAATATTTACAGACATTATTTTTGTGAGTTTGTGTAAGAGGATCATATCAGTTTTTGTGACCAATCACTAGCACCGTTAAGCTTTAACATTTTAAGCTCTAAACAATTCACATAGATTGACGATATATTTGTCTACTTAAACTCAATCTAAAAACTTTCAATCTGCTTACCGATACTTTAAGGTATATTAAGATAGCACTAAAATTCTTATGGACCCCACGATCTCAGCATATCCCCTCATCATGCAATACACTGACTCAAGTAATGCCTTTAAACTTTTATCAACTGTGATTTGTGCGAAAACAAAGCAGAATGTTTAAACATTAACAATCAGGTCGATACTTCTGTATACGCAGAGAAAGTCCAATGTTTAAACAAAATAAGAAAATAAAACAAGTTGAAGTTGTTTAGGCTTTAACCACCAGGTCGATACTCCCGTATACGCAGAGGAGGTCCAAAGCTTAAACGAAACACCAAAGAAAATAAAGCAGAACGTTTAGGCAACAACATCCAGTCGATACTCACGTATACGCAGAGGATGCCCGATGCTTAAACAAAATAAAGAAATAAGACAAGTTTAAATCTTTGCAAAATAAAATGCACAATCACAGTGACTTTTTAGCAAAGTTGTGAAAGTTCACAAACTTAACCAGTTTTATGTCTTTCGACAATCAGCAATTACTGAGTAGGCACACAATCAAGAAGGACAAAACTAAGTACTATGCTTTTGACCATGTTTCCCACTAGAACTAGGCTTTTTCATTTAAGTTTGTATCGATATCGCAAATCTACTAGTCTAGCTGAGCCTACCGTCACATCTTTAGTGAGATCGCTTATCACATTTTATCTCTCCATTTCTTTAGCATGCTGTGATAGTCCAACTGATCTACTATGTCACACCCCCAAAACACCCCATTACGGAAACCCCCGTGAGGCGTGTGACGTACCAGGATCCAAGCCACCAATCACATTGAACTCATAGATATAAGTAAATAAAACTTTCATTCATAAACATAAAGTGTTACAAACGTCTCATATCATTTATTGAATACAGCGGAAGCATAACTCATATGTTAAGTGTTCCGTAAACAATGTGTACATAAACCATTAAGCTTGTATTGAGATTCCATGTATATTGACCCATGACCACTCCAGCCTCTCAGACAGCAAGTTCCAAATGATATAAGCCTATAGACCTGCAAGCATGCAGACAAGTGTGTCAGACGACGCTGGTGAGTTCAAGGTTTTGTTAACGTGTGTAGTTACCAGATATCTGTTAAGTCAAATCATCGTTTCGTTTTGAAATTGTTATTAACGTAGGAGAGTCTTATATACTGGAAGTGTGTCCAATATATACCATGGGAGTGTGCCCAACATAACCTGGGAGTGTGCCCAATATAACCTGGGAGTGTGCCCAACCCCAATGCCCCTAACCAAGCATTGGTAATGATGTCCAGGTAACTAGATCACGCCCGTCCTTACGGCCCGGTGTGAGGGTGTCAAACCTAATAGCGCTATCAACTAGTTACCCCATTGCCTTACAGGCAACACGGTAGATGATCGATTCTGTGTTCAATAACCAACATCCCAAATAACAGTTTACCCAGTATTCCCTTTTGAAACGTTTACCAGATGTCCCAAACCACCGGGATGCATGCTTAGAAAAGTGCAGTGAACTCACCTTGGTTTTGCTCGGTAAGGTTATTTACTCGTTTATCTGTTTAATCAACCACGCCCTAAAAGGGTTATCGATACAGTTAGTCACGACTAATCCATGTACTCATGATTTACGCCAAACATGTATATTGCTCACATAACGCGCACATATAATCTAACTTACAACAGTAAGCATGTTACACACATGTAAACACAATCTACTAATCCACTCTTTGAACCAACTATTAAACATGTATAGCTTAGATAACAAAGCATGTAGATATTACAGTTATGATCACAACAAACATTCATGGGTCGCCCACTTGTATCAAATGTAAATACTGCCTTGGCAGTACTTCTCGACCCAAGTCCAGTCTCTCAGCTGGTTCTGGCCCAGCTACGAGTTGCCTTATTTGTGGCCCAACAATGCCATTCAAATTACATGTGTGTGTTCATACAGCCCATTAATAACTATAACACATATGATTTCCAGATCGTTCATCACCATATTTCCTATTTAGTTCGGCCCAACATTTGATCGATCCAATTTCAAATCAAAAGATCCTTTAATCTCCATACAACTCGAATTCATGGTTTAAAATTCATATTTCACTTTCAGATTATTATAACAGGACCTACTTAACTAGTCAAAATAGCAACTATTAATCATGCCAATTCAATTCTTCATGTACACAGATTTTGATAAACAAAACATCAACTCATCATTTAACACACATATTATCCCTTACTGAAAACTTTATTAGAATACATATATTGTTTGATTAGATGAACACATGGCCACCACTTTTTTTTTTGTCAAGGTTATCATGAGGTCATTTACCTTAAATACTATTGGACCTTTTAAAACTACATATATATCTCAACTTGGACCACTTTAATTTGACCAAACTTAATCAGTGGGTTCGAGATTTCAACCAACACATATGTAATTTATTCTTCACTGATTTTCATAACAAATTGGTAATCATTACAGCCAATACATAGGTGCATATCATATTCTCACTATCCGAATCTAATATACATGCAACCCTACCTATTCATTACCAAGCAGTCATCCTAGCTCCCCTTAATTAGGCTCAATAGAAAGTTTAATAACATGTTTATTACCAATTTAATATCATGCGATTCAAGGTCACACACAACAAGATTTTCAATACAAATTTAACATGAGAACTTACTAAGCAAACAAGCCTGATCCAATTCTGTAATGTCTCGAAGGGGGGTTGGGGTCTGCCGCACATACGTTTGGAACCAGTAGGGTTTGTTTTGAGATCAAGATAAGAAACACATAAGAAATCCCATATAATTCCCTCCTGTATGCGTACACCTACAACTCCAACATTTTCGGCCCACTTAACCGGCCCACACTAAGCTACCTTTGAGCAACACTAGGCCCAAACCAACTGGGTGTGTGTATGTACTCAGAATGGGCTCCGAGTGGGTTGGGCCAAGGAAAGGAAACATAACAGCGGCGCAAAAAGGGTTGGTTTCCTAAATTCACTAAACGACACATTCACTAAACGGTGCATAACAGCGATTAACGATTTTCTTACATTTAGCACAAAATTATAGCTACCCGTGTTTGTAAGGGACGGACGTGAAAGAGAATAATAAAGCAAGATCACATGACCAAGAGACTGACCTTGAAAGTTCGGGTTGTCACATCATCCCCAACTTGAAAGAAATTTCGTCCCGAAATTTGACAAGTAAGCACAAAAGGGTGAAGCGATAGACACTCCAATTAAACTATATGTAATACTGCGAAATCAGTTGGGTGTAGGTGTGCCACATCATCCCCAACTTGAAAGGGAATTTCGTCCCAAAATTCGCCAACGTTATCCAAAGTTGTTTCCATCGTTTGAACAATCGGGGATAACAGAGCTTCACCTGACCTTTGTGTTCTCACGGTAACTTCGGTCCACATCTTGAGTTCCAACGAACTCTCTCACGATTGAAATTCGACTGTGTTAATGGTGGGTTCCTCACAAGGGTATCACGAGTGTTGCGTCGAACATACACTCCATTAGGTTCGAGACATAATTGGCATCGTGTACATTACCAAATTCGTCAGGTAACTCGAGTTCGCGAGCCATATCATCAATCCGTTCCAGAATCCAAATGTCCTAGTGTACCGCAAACTAATTTGGCCACATTTTCCATAGTGTACCGCACCCTCCCAGGGTGAGACTTCCGCTACGTTCGTCTTCAGCGAACTCCAAGTGTTCCCTAAGCTTGTCAGCTTCTCTGATGGTCACATATTGCCGCCAACCGATTTTGATCTTGACAATCTTCCCATGAGGTTCTAGTACAAACTTTGAATCGGTGATTAGGTTGTCACCTACCTTAGTCTAACAAGGAGGTTAGCATTGTCATCCATGAAATGCCTCAAACAGAGCTTGTATGCATACTAAAATGGTAACGACTGCAATAAAGCTTACCCATAGATAAGTGTTCTTCCCACTTGTTTACTATAGTCAATTACGCGCATGCTCGCAGCATGTCTTCACGTGTCAGGATGGTCCGTTACTCTGCCCGGTTGCCCTACAGTGATAAGTAATGCTCATGTCCAGGTGTGAGCCAAGTGTGTTGCTTATTGCCGGTCATAAATCAGGTATAGCTCGAAATCAAAAGGTAACAGAAGCTTACACCTCGTGCCTAAAAGTCGCCTCTCTTAGCGGAACATTCACAGCTGTGAAGTCTCGTCCGTTTCCTAAATTGAAAGATAATGTGCTGATAACGTGAGACAATCAAAGATCACCCAGGTGAGACCGTTTCCGTTTTAAGTTGTAAGTAGACTAGTGCCAGATTCCACGGCAATCGGTTCTCATTTCCATATGGGTATTTCTGGTTGCTGATGCTGTACCTACACTTTCCGACCAGTCAAACATCATTCCCATGCATAGCTAGGTGGGCCTTCATGCCCGATTACCAATACCAGGCTTATAAATTCTAATGTCTCGCATCAAAACCCAGACGACTAGAATATCGAGGCCGGGGTGCTTTGCGTAATACAAATTTCCTACGGTTACTGAATAATGAGATCCACATTCATTCCATGAGATGGCAAATATCGTCCGGCCTGCCAAGGTTGCTCCTCCATGCCCCGCATGGGTTCAACTTGAAAATTTTCTCCCTTCAGCTCTCCAGCTTGAACAGAGTGAGTCTGATCAGATAAGTGAGAGTCGATAGCGAGCTTCAAAGCTCATACACATTCAAGTCCCACTGTCGTAATCCTCCCCAGTGTTCCATCCAACGATGTTATCTACTGATTTAGCTCTTTCAAAACCAGGGTACACGGGAGGCCCTGGTGATCGGTCTAAATAACGCATTCGGTGCCGTCCAAGTAATGCTTCCAAGTAAACCCAAAAACCATGGTTTCCACCACTGGTTGTGTGTCGTGCAATTCCTCTTTGGAATTTTATTACGTAAGTCATCACTCTCTCGCGTTGCGTTGACGTGTAACTGGGACTCTGATTCAAGCCGTAATGATATACCACCGAATCACCCGCACCCTCGGGTAGGGACGATGCTTCAGCGCATTGTAGAGTTGGGATTCGAAAGCTGAAAAGACATCCTCCTGTTCTGTCTTTCACGAACACAGCACCCGGTTGTGGTAAAGAGATTTAAGCTGCATGACTTCCGAAAATCCTGCGATTATCTGCGATAGTATCAAGCGAGACCAAGAAATTGTTGTATCCTCAAACGGGTCTTAGCAAGATTCACGTGCATTCCCACTTCGTTGATTATATGACCCAAAAAGGTTACCTCTCGAATTCAGAAGTTACATTTTTGCGCGGAGTGGCTCCTCCCTCAGGAGCTCTAAAATAAGATACAAATGCCGCCCCTGATGTTCCTTCCTCTTGGAAATGATCCAGAACGTCATCCATAAATACGGTCAATTCATGTGGTCCATAAAGCTGTTGGTGTGTTGATTAACTCAATGGTCATGGTGTACAAAGTCGCAATGGCCGTATTGCGTTCGATATGCCGTTTCAGGAGCATTCTCCTCTTGGTCTTCCGTCCATACATGGTCGAGGCAAACAGTTCTTGATTGTCACCATGCTGAGTTTTGGATAATCAGTACACATACGAAAAGGCTTTATCTTCCCGAATATAGCTGGGGCTCCCCAAAGTGAACAAAAACTATGTCCAATAAAACTCCTGTCCAGCAGTCCCTGTGGATAGTCCTTGCAGCCCTTCTGGTGGAAGAAGGTATGTAGCACAAGTAATCAGGGTTGCCCCTGTTGTGAAATCAACCTGAGATTCTGCCTATCAGTGGTGGAAGTAAATCTAAAAGCTCCTCCAGTAGCACACTGAGAGGAATCACGAACAATTGGTGGATCCTCGATCCTCTTTTCCTTAGCCTCAACATCAGTAATGTTTGCTAACGTAGCGGGGTGATCCCTCCGTAGACACTTCTGGGCCTTCATAGTTGATATGGCGCTAACCTTTGCACCACTCTGTTGCTTTAGAACAATTAATGATTCTCCACACAAAATTTTCTCCTCTCAAGGTATGTCTGCGCGATTTCTGAATAACCAATCCACACTAACTACTGCATTATAACCATCAGGGGTAGTAGAAGGAAGGTCGATGTCGAACACCAGTCCCCCAAGGTCGAGTTTGCATCCCAGCGAACATATAAGGCTTCAATTGACTTGCATCAGCCAACACCACAACAGGTTAGGTTTCAAGGAGCATCAGGGTTAAACAGAACAGAGACGAAGCGAATAGCTACCCATCCAAGCTATCGTGTTGCTATTACGCCTGGTATGGCCTATACCAATGCTAAATGTCCTTCCATGAGCTTCATTTCCAGTGTTATTTTCGTCACGAGAATTTCCAGCACTACCGTCACTCCCTTGGTTGTCGTCACCTTGACTTAACACAGTCAATCCTTGTCGAGGTCACCTTCATTTCCATACTGTAAGCTACGATCACGAGTACCTTGATTTTGCCACGACTGTTGCCTCTAATATTGTTGCCTGTAACGGTGTCCTGCGTCCTTTCACCAACAAGGTCCATCTTCTCACATCCCGTGCCACGTCCTAAGGCACTACTCATGGTACGGGCTGTTACACAGTCCGCTCTACAGTCAATCGTCATCGATTTTGTCCCGATTGGTTCGTAAGAGTCGACTCCCATGAGTCGCTGAGGATTCAATTGGAGTCAAATCGTTGTTGTTCGTTGCCGGTAACTAGGGTCGTTCAAATGCTGAAATCGGTAAGGTACCAAGTTTATCCTCTTGTCCATCGCTCTTGCAAGTTAACTGAGTAATACACGGTATGTCGCGAGAGTGTTGCAGAAGTGATCGCACTTCGGGATCTAAGGCGTCAATACATAGAGTTTCAGCAAACGAAGAGAAACGAGAAAGATATAGAGCTGCTCAAGGACGTCCGTGCAAGCACCTAACATTCTACACGTTTCGCTAGGCGTTCAGATGGGTGTTCAGGTACTACTCGATGGCATCGAGATTCGAAAGGATTCAGAGAGAGGTGAAAAGGTCACATTCGAGTAGGAGACGGTCACTGATATGACTCCTATAAATTTGTTACGTTTCACACTGATCAAATAACAGAGCGGAACCCCTTCTTCACTTGTTAAGCCTCACTGGGACTCACATGCACCCCACATTATTATTATGTGTGCACCCACAATAATATTGTGATTTGCATGCTCATCTCAGCTCCTCCTAACTCATGTCGAATGGTTCCTCAAACTCGAGTAGCAAACAAAGAGCATCACAAAACGTGAGTCACAAATGTTTAGGGAAACACCACCCTAGTAGTCATATAACACGTGCAAGTAATACGTAAGTTCATACTGTTGTGTTAAACGTGCAATCACATGCAATATCATATGTAAGTGTTCACTAGTTACGCAGTACAATGAGTACAAGAGACGAACCTTGCAACCTGGAGCTGAGTGTCATGGTCGTATTCTCTGTTGTCAAAACTGTTCGGTTATAGTCTGGTTTTATAAAAACGTTTTTAAAACCAAGTTCACTATAACCAGTGGCTCTGATACCAAACTGTCACACCCCCAAAACACCCCATTACGGAAACCCCCGTGAGGCGTGTGACGTACCAGGATCCAAGCCACCAATCACATTGAACTCATAGATATAAGTAAATAAAACTTTCATTCATAAACATAAAGTGTTACAAACGTCTCATATCATTTATTGAATACAGCGGAAGCATAACTCATATGTTAAGTGTTTCGTAAACAATGTGTACATAAACCATTAAGCTTGTATTGAGATTCCATGTATATTGACCCATGACCACTCCAGCCTCTCAGACAGCAAGTTCCAAATGATATAAGCCTATAGACCTGCAAGCATGCAGACAAGTGTGTCAGACGACGCTGGTGAGTTCAAGGTTTTGTTAACGTGTGTAGTTACCAGATATCTGTTAAGTCAAATCATCGTTTCGTTTTGAAATTGTTATTAACGTAGGAGAGTCTTATATACTGGAAGTGTGTCCAATATATACCATGGGAGTGTGCCCAACATAACCTGGGAGTGTGCCCAATATAACCTGGGAGTGTGCCCAACCCCAATGCCCCTAACCAAGCATTGGTAATGATGTCCAGGTAACTAGATCACGCCCGTCCTTACGGCCCGGTGTGAGGGTGTCAAACCTAATAGCGCTATCAACTAGTTACCCCATTGCCTTACAGGCAACACGGTAGATGATCGATTCTGTGTTCAATAACCAACATCCCAAATAACAGTTTACCCAGTATTCCCTTTTGAAACGTTTACCAGATGTCCCAAACCACCGGGATGCATGCTTAGAAAAGTGCAGTGAACTCACCTTGGTTTTGCTCGGTAAGGTTATTTACTCGTTTATCTGTTTAATCAACCACGCCCTAAAAGGGTTATCGATACAGTTAGTCACGACTAATCCATGTACTCATGATTTACACCAAACATGTATATTGCTCACATAACGCGCACATATAATCTAACTTACAACAGTAAGCATGTTACACACATGTAAACACAATCTACTAATCCACTCTTTGAACCAACTATTAAACATGTATAGCTTAGATAACAAAGCATGTAGATATTACAGTTATGATCACAACAAACATTCATGGGTCGCCCACTTGTATCAAATGTAAATACTGCCTTGGCAGTACTTCTCGACCCAAGTCCAGTCTCTCAGCTGGTTCTGGCCCAGCTACGAGTTGCCTTATTTGTGGCCCAGCAATGCCATTCAAATTACATGTGTGTGTTCATACAGCCCATTAATAACTATAACACATATGCTTTCCAGATCGTTCATCACCATATTTCCTATTTAGTTCGGCCCAACATTTGATCGATCCAATTTCAAATCAAAAGATCCTTTAATCTCCATACAACTCGAATTCATGGTTTAAAATTCATATTTCACTTTCAGATTATTATAACAGGACCTACTTAACTAGTCAAAATAGCAACTATTAATCATGCCAATTCAATTCTTCATGTACACAGATTTTGATAAACAAAACATCAACTCATCATTTAACACACATATTATCCCTTACTGACAACTTTATTAGAATACATATATTGTTTGATTAGATGAACACATGGCCACCACTTTTTTTTTGTCAAGGTTATCATGAGGTCATTTACCTTAAATACTATTGGACCTTTTAAAACTACATATATATCTCAACTTGGACCACTTTAATTTGACCAAACTTAATCAGTGGGTTCGAGATTTCAACCAACACATATGTAATTTATTCTTCACTGATTTTCATAACAAATTGGTAATCATTACAGCCAATACATAGGTGCATATCATATTCTCACTATCCGAATCTAATATACATGCAACCCTACCTATTCATTACCAAGCAGTCATCCTAGCTCCCCTTAATTAGGCTCAATAGAAAGTTTAATAACATGTTTATTACCAATTTAATATCATGCGATTCAAGGTCACACACAACAAGATTTTCAATACAAATTTAACATGAGAACTTACTAAGCAAACAAGCCTGATCCAATTCTGTAATGTCTCGAAGGGGGGTTGGGGTCTGCCGCACATACGTTTGGAACCAGTAGGGTTTGTTTTGAGATCAAGATAAGAAACACATAAGAAATCCCATATAATTCCCTCCTGTATGCGTACACCTACAACTCCAACATTTTCGGCCCACTTAACCGGCCCACCCTAAGCTACCTTTGAGCAACACTAGGCCCAAACCAACTGGGTGTGTGTATGTACTCAGAATGGGCTCCGAGTGGGTTGGGCCAAGGAAAGGAAACATAACAGCGGCGCAAAAAGGGTTGGTTTCCTAAATTCACTAAACGACACATTCACTAAACGGTGCATAACAGCGATTAACGATTTTCTTACATTTAGCACAAAATTATAGCTACCCGTGTTTGTAAGGGACGGACGTGAAAGAGAATAATAAAGCAAGATCACATGACCAAGAGACTGACCTTGAAAGTTCGGGTTGTCACATACTATCATTTCCTCTTTTTCACAACAAAACTCATTTTTTTCATTTTTTCAATGTTTTTGACATTTTCAAATTTTCAAATGTTTTTGGATTTTCTGAAATTTTTACTCCCCCTAAAATGCAAACACATTAAAGGAAATTTGAAAACAAACTATACAAGTAAATGACAACTGATATCAAATCGCTTCAAATCGCCATCCACTTGGCATAAACAAACAGAACTCCCCCTATCACAAAACTATTTTCTCATTATGATTTCAAAACACTTAAGTTTGTTTTAACCAAAATGATTTTTCCGAAAAATAAGTTTTGTTAATTTTACCACTTTGTAGGTTAGGGATTTGGTTCATCATATTGTCCATTCAATCACTTGTATGAGGATTACATCAAGTTCAAACTAATGACCTTGACGAATCACTTGTAAGATCCAACCTTTTACCACTTGTAAAAATATCCAAATCATATAACTACATGTAAGAATAAAATCTCTACACAAACCATTTTACCAATCAAGATGCCGATTCCTACTTCACACTTACCAACCTGGAAGCTCCGGCAATTCCTCAATCTGTAAATTTTAACAAACTTTAAGATTCAATCACACAATCAATTACTAAGAAAGATGCCGATTCCTGATCCACGATTACAAACTTGAGATCTCCGGCAAGTCAGGTTTTTCAAGCAAAGAAAATGTCCACCCAAGCCTGACCAGCCTTGGGTGTTTTCAGTTCAGAAGCAGTTGGAGTGTAAGTTGCTTTCTTTTTAGCATAAAACTCCTTTACCCCTTTCACCTTTCCATCAACCATTTTTCCGAAAATCTTCTTAACTTTCCCATTAAACGCTTTCTCAACATCAAAGCTATCCTTCTCAGAATAACCCTGATTTGAGATTTCAGACTTTCCAGTTTTCCTTTTAAAATTTTCAGTCCTCAATGGTGGAAAGTTCTCATCATCCATTGAAGGAACTGAGTTTTCATCACTCTCATCAAACTGTGGCTCCTCTGATTTTGTGGAATCAGATTCATCACCAGATTTTACCTCTGATTTCTTAACAACCCAAGCTTGGTTGTCAAGATTTCCCTTCTTCTTGTAAAACCTTTTAGAACACTCTCCAACTTCAAATGTTGAATTTTTAAACACTTTAAATTTTTCAGTTGGTGGTTCGGTTTTATCAATAATAACTTCTTTCAGTTTTCCAGAAACTCCCTGTTTGTGTTTGTCGCTTTCGGACAGTTCCATGCAATGTGACCAATTTCATTGCATCTGTAACAGGTTCTTGTTTCTTTTCTTTGATAAGCTCCATTCTTCATCTTTTCAGCAAGAAACTCCTGATTTGATTGTTTCCAAAAGGAGCTCTTTGCTTCTTCTTCATGGCTAGTTCCTGCAACATATGTCATTTTTGATTTAAAATCCCGAACATATTTTTCATTTTTATAGTTTTCAGGTGGAATAAAACCAAGTCCTTTCTTTTTGTAGCTACGATTGTGGTTTGGTTTCTTTTGAAAACTAGAACCAGAATTGTAACCCTTTTTCTTGTTCAAACGTTGTTGAACTCTTGAGGTGTAAGGTTTAGGTTTTACATTAAGATTTTCATCTTTTATTTCAGAAATATTAATTTCTGTTAGTTTAAAAAGCTTTTTTATCAATTCAGTTTTAACACCTCTTATTGGAAATTCTTTATCAAAATATAATTTGTCAGAAACATTCAAAGTATATGCAACTTCAAATGTTTCGTCATTCAAATTAGATTTTGACAACAAAAATTCTTTACTATACACCCGTTTTCCTGACGACTTTGAACTTTTGACAGACGAACTCGAACTTCCGACAGACTGACACGAACTTTCAGACTCAGATTTTGACTCTGACTCCTCATCCTTATCCAACACCTGATCAACCACTCTTTTTATCAGTTCTGACTCATGGTCTGTATCGGACGCTGTGAACGTGACGTCAATATTGTCCGGTAAAACATCTGTTATCTCGGATTCTAACTTAATATTGACCGCCTGTTTTAGTTCCTCCTCATTAGGTTTCCTAGATGAGTACCCTTCCCAAATCGGAGGCGGACACTTATTATAACAGACACCCTGTTTCTTACCAGTATCCTTTTTCTTCTTTGGCTTTATTTCTTCGTCTTTAAACGCTTCAAATCCTTCAACTGTTGGATAAATTCTATCAATTATATAATCACAACCTTTGTAACTTTGCAGCAATCTTCTGATTCTTTCATTTTCAGCTGCTTCACTATCCAACTCTTTTTTCCACTTTGCACATTCTTCTATGTACATATTGATCTCTTTTTGCTTTGTCATCATGGTAGCATTCATCATCTTCAAAGCTTTTTCTCTTTCAGAGTTAGTCTTTTCCAGACTATTCACAGTTCTGTTCAATACATCATATGACTTTTTCAAATTTTTTACATCAAACAACAACTTTTCTTTCAACTTTTCTAACTCACTAAACCTCTCATCTTTTTCTATACATTGTTTACATGACTCTAAACAAGTAAGACAAGGTTTTGTGATTTCAACGATCTTCTCGACTTCAACTATCTTTTCAACTTCCACAATCTTCTCAACAACCTTGACTTTTTCACTCTGTTCATTCTTTTCTTCTTGAGAAACAGACTCTTCATCTTGACTTTTCTCATCATCATCATCATCATCACTGTTATCAATTTGTTCTTCAAGTTTTTCAATGAATTGAGCAATTGACAATCTACTAAACTGTCCAGAATTCTTCAGAATCATGAGATATGTACCCCATTCCTTTTGTGGTAAAGCATCAGCAAGCTTTTTAACCCATTCTGCTGGAGTTTTAGTAATTTTCAACTGAGATATGGTACGCACAAGATGACAATATCTCTCAATGAGACTCTTTGTACTTTCTCCTGGACAACCTGAAAACAAATCAAACTCTTTCTTTAGTACATTTATTCTATTAAAAGTTTCACTTGTCATATTAAAGAAATTGATATCCATGATTCGTAAACACGTTTATCAAGACAATCCCGTTAATCGAAATATTAAGTCCAAGATAGATCACCTTTTAAAAATATACATGAAACACACAAACAAACAATCAGTTTAAACAAATTGACTATGTGAATGTGTGTGACGTTTAAATCGATCTAGAACTCGTGTCAAAAATTCGCGAACTCGTTCTAATATTTTTGAAGTGAAATCACTGAATGACTAGACTTGATTTGAACGAAATGACTTCAATTTGGGCTGAGGACACTTAGACAAACAATTCACTTCTGTTGGGCTTTCCAATCCCCTTAAACTAAACACATCTCATTTGGCCAATTATGTGTTGACTTTGAATGGGCTCGGTATATGTATGATTTTGATTGGGCCGGTGACACTTATCACTTCACATGCAGCCGACAACAATAAAAAAAAATTCCACTGACTTGATTTTAATTGGACCTCAAAGTTTAATATTGCCGACAACTCACAAGTGATACACTAATTGCACCGATACTTGATGATTGGGCTACAAAATCTACTTATCCGACAACTGATTTGAGCCTTTAAAAAAACACTTATCCGACAACTAATTTGAGCCTTTAAAAAACACTTATCCGACAACTGATTTGACCGCACAATTCACTAGTCAGTAAACACATGTGCCAATGACAATGCAATCCTTTGAATTTAAAAACCGACAATCTCTTTCTTCAACTCAATGTTATTGGACCTTTATATTAATGTGGCCGACATCTGATTGTTACAATATTAAATCACATGAACTGATACTATGTCGAGATTCTGCACAAACAATTCACGTGACTGATACACTTTTCAATCGTAAACCATGAACAACTGAACCACTTTCAAACAGTTAATCCATTATTTTCAAACGGTCAGTCACCTTCAAACTGTAGTGTGTAACTTTCAAAGTGTCAGGTCAGGTTCAAATGGTAGGGTGCTGATTCAAACAACAACCTCAAACTGGATGGCTGATTTCAAACGGGATGGGCAATTTCAAACTTCAGTTCAAACGGGATGCATTCCTCAAACAGGAAGGAACAGGCTTCGTTCAAACTCGATGCAGTTTTCAAGTCATTTCTACCACTTTTACTTCGAATTTAGGTCCGATATTCTCAAGGATTTGTTAAAAAGCACTTTTACACATTCTGTGAAAGTTATAGCCGATTTTAACCATGAAAACTTTAACTTTCTGAAAAAGAATGGTGTAGAAACAAAATTTCAAGCTGAATATGGCAAGAACTCTTCCTCCGGAGCTCTGATACCACTTGTAGGATCGTTTTCAGACCCGAACGCGTCGATCAGAAGAGTTTATCTCTAAACGAAAGGCGGAAACAGACGTGTAGAGTTCAATTCAGCTAGATTCACGCTTAAAACTGTTGTATGATTGATTCTATAACGTTTTACAACCTGACAACACTTCGGCAGCACTTCGTTGCTTTAACCGGAAAGTTACAAATGGTGAAAGTTTGAAGCCTATTTATAGACTAGGACCCTCCTGTTTGAAACTGACACCCTCTAGTTTGAAACTGACATAACCAGTTTCAAACAGTCATGACTAAACCCTCTAGTTTGAAAGTGACAGGCCACCTTCAAACTAAACCCCTTCAAACTAGACATCTTCAAACTTGACATCTTCAAACTAGCAGCCATGTTCAAACTTTCAGGCACTCTTCAAACTTTCAGTCCGAGACTCGATATAAGACGAAGACGACAGATGTATGCACTAACAACCCAAACCTACTTCCTACAAAATTTTACCTTTTGAGACAACCCAGTTTAGGAGATTTAGTATGTAATGTTGATGTTCTTGCACATATTGTTGAAGTTTGATATGACTAAAAAAAAAAGAGAAAAACATGAGAAAAAATACAAAAAGAAGCATTTAGTTGTAATAGAAGTTAAGAAGTTGATGATGTTTTGTATATATTGGGTGTTTGCTTTGTTTAGTAGTAGAAATAAGAACTGGGACGAATCAACTAGCTCTTTCGTATGTATTCCACCATTCTCCTACCTTTGCACCTAGCCATGTTACAACCCGTAAGTTCCTTTGATTCTTAAGCATGCTAGATATTTGATAGGAGGAGATTTGATTCTTATGCAAGCTTATTGTCGTACAAACACACACATGAATTGAGTGGTTTAGCATTATGTGCTAATATTTCAGGTCACCGAGAGCTTTTGTGAGGGGTGTGTCTTGTGGTATGATTGAAAGTTAGTAAAAGGACGGCACGTTTAGCTTGGTTTGCATGATTGATCGCTTTGGTTATGAAATAGTGTTTGAATGCGTAGCTTACGGCACTGCGTTGACTTCCGGGACCTTGCTGACCGCCGTAAGCTACGGCTGGTGTCGTAGCTTACGGCGGCGCCGATCTTACCAAATGTATAACTTCCGTATTTAATGGTCATTTCATGGGATTTTATGGTGTCTTATCATATGATTCGGTTACACCTTGCTTGACACACGAATTGGGAGCATTGTTGGAGACTTTGAGCTTGGAAGAACACTTGTTAATCTAGTTTTTATGTTAGTGATTCCTTTGAACATTAAAACTTTGTTGATGATGTTGATTCAAGCCATGAGTGGCTAAGTATTTTGTGACTATCTTTGGTGGAAGGTTTGAAGACACTTATGTTTATTTCCTTATTTCTAGAATAACAATCTTCTCTTTATTGAATTGCTTGTTATGGTATGTGATTGTTTGTTAGTAAATTGTTAATCCTTATGTTGAACTAATTAGAAACCATACGTTCTTGGTGTCGTTGGCAATCGAGATATCATGGGTATAGTTAGGCTTGAGTAAGGGTTGATTGATCATCGGGTAACAACCTCACGTTCTAGGAATCTGAGTACTTAGTTCCCTTTCATCACTGAAGTTTATCATATATGAACTATGTCTATGCAGTTCTTTCTAGTGGAATGTTAGCATAAGTGTCAAAGCAAACCGGAAACTAAAGATGGTTACTTGTCTCTAAATTGTTTACAACCAAAACTTTTCTCTTGCAATTTAATTAGTTAAATTTAGTTCTAAAACCAATTCACTCAAATCAACTCTAGAATTTTACTTTACTTGCAATTAGTTTAATTTTTGTCAAGTTAGATACACTTTCAAATAACACATTTTCCACAAACTCCCTGTGTTCGATACCCACTTACCACTATCTATTTAGTAGTATTTGGATTAAATTTGATTGTGACCACGACATCACGTCACCCACTTGATGACTTGAGCGATAGTCGTCCCTGTGTCGATTGTGTTGTGAAGGACTCCCTATCGACTTCGTTCGATGCATACATAGGCCTGAGCGATTTGGCATACACCTTCTTTAACGAGAGCCCGGGAAAGGGTTGGACTTGTCCACTTACATTTAGCATAGGAATCACCCTCACCGACAACCTCTTGCGTTCTCGTCTAAATCTAGAGCAATTAAGGTATCTCAGGCACTTCGGGGTTGTTCCGTCCAATAAGGAACCACCAGATCCGAATAAGTTCCTTAAAAATAGACGAAACTTCATAAACAGCCTCTAGACACGGGGCCGTGTCCAGGTCAGCACGCCCCCGTGTCCACCAAAAGATTCCCGTCTGACTTTTTTGTCAGAATACGGACAAAATGTGCCTGAATCTTGCCTGCACACGGGGCCGTGTCAAGTCGACACGGGGCCGTGTGCAACTTGCTGTCGTTTTCTATAAAGGCAGCAAGATTCCTGCACATTTGGACCACTCCAAAGACAAAGATTTGTTGGGATCTTCACACATACCATCCTAGGTATATTCTAAAGAAGGTTCTCAACAACCATCTTGCCTTTTCCACTTTTATCCATTGCCTTCTTCTTCAATTTTTTCTTAATACCTCCATTAGAGCTTGTAATCACCATGATTATAAGCTTTATGGCGATGTTTGATACATTTTTATTCAAGGAATCTTGTTAAAAATAAGTTCTACAACGGTGTTTTAAGTTATTTCTGCTTAAAATCGCTTTAAAAATCATAAAAATAACTTGAAACTCCAAGATTCCTTGTTCCAAAAATCTGAAGACATCCGAACACGGGTTCGTGCTCAATAAGCACGGGGCCGTTTCCGATGTCATTTTCCAATAAAATTGAACTCTTTTCGGTCTGTTTTCTCAGAATGGCGAGCAGAACTAGCGGAACATCTTCATCGCACTCCAGGAGCAACCGACAAGGGAGAAGGTCATCAACGGTTGAAGACTCTCTTGTAAACTATTTTTACGCTTTAAGAGAAGCCATTGATGAGATGACGGGAGTGGAAGAAGCATTGGTCGACCGTATCAATCATTTGACGGTGGGGCTAGAGGGTTGTCTTCGAGAGGTCAACCTTTCGCTTCTCCTCCTTTGGTACCAATCATCACCCAAAGGGCATGGAATGTGGCACCGGAAGTCATCATACCGGCCGAATGGTACACCATACACCCGGAGCCCCATCGAGATATCCTACAAGGGGTTCCGGTTGGTGTCACTCCCCCTCCGCAAGATGTTGAGGAAAATGAGCCCCCCATCTTCCTCCCAAGAGAAATAGAAGAATGGCTTTAACAACATCTACGGAATACCCCTCGGTTTAAAGTTCAACAAAGCCTTTAAATATCGGAAAGCTATTTCCGGAATTTTGATTCCTATCATAAGAGTAGAGCTCCCTAGGATGATTCTATGTATCACTTGACCTATCTATCTTAGGACTTTTAGTTTTCATTTTTTCAGCTTTGCTTTTAAATTTCTAGGACCTATGTAATATGTTAGTTTTAATGAAATGATGGTTTAATTAAATTGGTGTTTGGATGATGATGTAATGGGTAAAACACACTCGGGATGGTGAATGATACCAGGGGAAACTTGAACCAGCACCCCATGCACGAAAACAGAGCCTCCCGCAAATTTTTCTTCATTACAGCAAGTTTGGCATGGGCCGTGTCCAGCCAACACGGCCCCGTGCTGAACCGTCTGCAGAAAATCGCCCAGTTCCGGTAATTGGACACGGGGCGTGTTCGCTGAACACGCCTCCGTGCCCAGTCTTTTGTTTCTTTTTAATGATTTTTGTTACTGGCAACCTAAACACGGGGCCGTGCCCGGACACCACGGGCCCAAGTCCAGATGCCCAGTAACATAAAAATTTGTTTTTAAACACACTTTTACACATTCAATCAACCTTAAAACTTATTTTTGGGACACATTGAGGACAACGTGTAATTTAAGTGTGGGAGGGATGCTAAAACCTTGAATTTTGCTAGTCCTAATTACAAGCCTTACACAAAACTCTATTGGAACCACTAAACACCCCAAATTTTTTCAAAATCTTTTCATTTTTTTTACTTGTCTTGGTTTAATTTGGGAATTACAAGTTCTAAAAAGGTTATATTTTTACAAACTTACAACCGATAGCGTCGTGATAAAAAGGACCAACATAAGAAAATTATGAAACGACATGACAAATCTAGTTAAAATTTGATTATATATACTTGATCACATAAAAACCCATTCCCACAAAAAGTGAGTTTTGAGCCTTTATTGAGCATAAAATATACATCTTTAAACTAAATGCTCATTTTTCATTTCTTGTGTGAATAGCCGCTTTGTTCTTACGACTCTAGAACTTGCCATGACAATACATTCCCGGTCCTTACCAACTTAAACCCAAGTAAGTAAATGATGGAGGCATTAGGACTAACCTTTTTTCTTTCAACACCATTATTTTTTTTTATTTACCACCTACCCAAACTTTCCCTAGTTAGCCCCTTTGAGCCTAAACCTTTTCATTTCTTAACCCAAAATCAAAACACCCTTTTTACCCACCAAAACCCTTTTTCTTTTCAAACCCTTTATTTTAGTAACAAAGCTCGGTTTTCTTGTGACTTCCTTATCAAAAAAAAAAATCATAAAGAAGAAAAGAAAAATGAAGTTAGCAATAAACAAACAAAGCTCATCAAAAGAAGGCTTGTTTGAGTAATGCTTCATTGGAATAAAAAGTCACAAAAACAAAATGTTTTACGAAAACCGACGCTTTTTTACGCCTTTCGCCCTTTTCTACGAACGACTAACCCAACCACCTACCTTTAACCCAAGCCTAACCCTTCCCCCAAAAGTCCTCTTGATATTTAGAAAGGTTTATAGTTAAAAAGGAGGAGGATTGATTGCTTGGCAAGCCTATGGTAGGAGTAAGTTCCATGCCGCTCTCGAGTGCTTCACAAAAATACACCTTCGGCCGAGTGTTGAGTGATTCCCTGTGAGGTATTTGAACTTGTATATAAATGGAATTTTAAAGAGGCATGTTATGCCCTAATAAGTAATTGATCTTATGTAATGTTCTAAATAAATCATAATGAATAGGATTGTAAATAAAATAAAAATAAAACCTAATAAAGAATCTTGGAATCCCGACACTCTATGACAAGCCCAAAAACCTTCTCTTCTACCCATTCCATTTAGGAGTGTAAGCCACATTATAAAGAGTTTTGCTTGAGGACAAGCAAAGTTTCAAGTGTTTGGGTATTTGATGTGTGCAAAATGCAACATATAAATTACATCAATTGTGGCATAAAACTAACTCTCTTTTAGTACAAATGTTGGAAAAAGTGTGTTTTTGTCTTCCTTTTGTATTTTCAGGATTAAATGAGCTCAAATGAACAAAAGAAGCAAAAATGCAGCCAAATCTAACAATAATACAAGAAAAGGAATAAATGTGGCACGTCCGACCCCTCAACAGTATCTTCCCAAGCAAAAACAAGAGAACAGAAGGTTGAACACGCCCCGTGCTCAGTGAGCACGGCGGCGTGCCCAAGTGTCTGCAGAAAAGAGAAAGTTGTAGAAGCTTCTATCACCCACCACGGGGGCGTGCCCAGCTGACACGGGGCCGTGGTCAACGCAAAGATTCGCAGAATCTAGGCAAATCTTGATAGTACAGATACTCTTCTACACACGGGGTCGTGCCCAGCGGACACGAGGGCGTGGTCAACTAATGCAGACAAACTGCATTTAATGAAGAAAGAGAAGACGGGTGGACACGGGGTCGTGTCCGGGGTTCTGTGCAGGCTATAAATAGGGGTGCTTGGCTCACTTGCAAACCATCCCTTGGCAAATCACCTCTCTCACACTTCACCCACCCACCACCACCATCACAACCCACATCCACCACCATCATCCATCATCCATCATCCATCATCCATCATAGAGTGTGTGAGTAGTCTCGGGATCCAAGATTGATCGTAAGAGTTCTTGACAATCAAAGGCCATGTTGCCTAAGTCTCTTACATCACTTGGTGAAGACAAGCATTTAGTGTAATACTTTTTATTTTTAATCTTTTCGCACGTTTTATTTGGTTATGTATTAATGACTTTAATAAGTAGTTTCTTATGTTGAAGGTGAATCTTCCTTATCATTTGTCCGTGGTGTCTTGGCGTTATTTTACTGTCTATATAAAATAAAAATTTACACCATTCATATCTCCACGGTCTATATGGAGATATGTTGGCTACCTGGTCGGGGGTTAAGGGAATGGTTTGGTAAGAGTCTTGCCTTGTTCAGTGTATAGATCCTACAAGGACCTGGGTCAATTTTAGTAGGACCTCCTTCAATACCCACTTGTATTGGATGGCGGGGGTCCGAACTCATTGATCCCCTCATATGTAAACTACTATTAAAACTTTAACCCGACTATTTAGGATTGTATCCCTGCTGACTCAAACTACTTAGCCGAGGGTAACGTCACATTCAAAAGAGGGGCCTACCACATTATGCATTAATAACTTAATTAATTATCTTTCAATAATCCAACCCTTTAGGATTGTATCCTTGCTGACTCAAACTATTGGGTTGAGGGTAACGTCACCTTCAAAAGAGGGGCCTACTACTATAACTAAGATAATCTCTTAAAAAGTGGAAAATTGTGAAAATAATCAAAGGTTACACTAAAGGCGAGTCGGATCCAAGTGATTCATCTTGTCTATCTGTTTTTACTTTTATTTTTATTTTTCAGCATTTTTAGTTAGTTTTATTTTCTTATTTTAAAACCTTTTTCTAAAATTTTGATTTGATTAGACGTTGAGGATAAACCGGTACTAAAAGCTCTTGTGTCCTTGGACGACCTCGGTATCTTACCAACACTATACTACGCTCACGATGGGTGCACTTGCCCATATGTGTGTCTGGTGTTAGTAAATATCGTGTTTTATAAATTTAAAACTTGACTAACGTGTTAAAAAGAGCTTAAAATATACTTAAAAATATATAACGCTACTCACGCATCAAGGTGGTTAAGCATTTCTTGCAATTCACTTGTTAATTCTTCAACCGTCAACATCTTTACACCTGCAAATCTTCTTCTTCTTTTATTATTATTTTTTGAGGGTGTTCTTGAATCTAATGTGAAGGATTCAAAAGGGTCCGTTTAAAAGAAGAATTTGAGTTGTCTGATTTAGGAAGCAGAGGTCAATTGCTGCTTATATGGGATTATTGCAGATGTCGGCAATGATTTGGGGGGGGGGGAGATGATCGGAGATAATGTCTGTGTTTGGGGGTTGATGATGGGGAAACCAGATTTAACAAGGGTATTTATTTGGACTAATAATTGATTTACTTTAATTAAGAAAATGTTAAATGAAAAATAATTGGACAAAACTACCTCTGCACAAAAAGACAAAATAGGCATGTTGGAACAGTAAAAAATGAGAGTTTTTGAAATTTGGACTAAAATGGCAACAAAATGAAAACCACACGGACCCAGATTTAAAAAGTTTGAGATTTGGACTAAAATGGCAAAAGTTCCCAAACTACAGGGACCAAAATGGCAGTTTACTCATTTTAATATAAAAGGGCAATTTAGTAAAAATACTCTTTTTTGTCTTTATTATTTTTTGTTACTTTTTTGTATTATTATATTAGTTTTTATTTTTTTAAACAGAATTATTTTATTAAAAGCATTTAAATACAGATTTTTTAAACTTTTTTATGTTTTACGTTAAACTTTTTAAATTTTACGTTTTTACGTTTTAGGTTTTATGTTAAACTATTTACTTTTTACGTTAAACTTTTTTACGTTTTATGTTGAACTTTTTACATTATACGTTAAAAAGTTTACGTTTTACGTTATACGTTTTACGTTAAAAAGTTTATGTTTTACGTTAAAAATTTACTTTTTACGTTTTACGTTCTACGTTAAAAAAATTACGTTTTATGTTAAAAAGTTTATGGTTTTAACTTTTTTTTTACAAAAACTTTTTTACACAAAACGAACGCACCCAGAAATCGCAACTCGGCAGGTGTTTCAGATAGATTGTTTTCATCATCGACTGGGAAAAAAATATAAACCAACAACAAAAATCAAAACAATGTGTGGATTCTTGAAAAAACGGGGGTTTGGCTTAGATTTTTTGATAATCAAAGGCTGCAAGGTGGGGTTGCAGGTTCAAAAATCTACCATCCACCAACCTTGTCTCGCCATCGTCATCAAAATATACTTTTTTTTTCTTTTTTTGCATCATCACCGCCCAAATCCAACAGATCAAAACCCATATAATTCACTGTTCAAATATACCAAAAAAAGACACCCAAAATCCAGCAAATCCATACCGAACATGAAAAATCATACAAAAATCAAGAAACCCCCATTTTTTACAGCAGATCAAACCCACTTAGTTCGCTGTTCAAACTTCCAAAAAGACACCCAAATCCTTCGAATCCATACCTTCATTTAACCAATAAAAAAACATCAATTTATACAAAAATTCAAGATTCTCACCAAGAAACTCAAAACAATTGTTTCCAGATTCAAACATTCAAAAGCACCAGCAAACCCTTACCAACAAACACAGCAACATCATCAGCCGTAAAGACAACCGACGAGGGTTTCTGCCACACCCACCCCCTTGTGCGGCGGCGGCGTCCAAGGGTTCAGCCACCGCCTCCAACACCAGTTTACCAACGTCACCGTAAAAAACACACCACCATAACCCGCCCGTCACCTACAACGATCGAAACTCCGACGACTGAAAGAGGGGTCGTCGGTCTTGTAGCCGGTCTTAAAGCCGGAGAAACGAGGGATCATTGGTCTTGTCGTCGGAGATGGAGGTGGCTCGACAGAGAAATAGGGGGTGCCGGTGTGGGTGTGGTGTTTGGAGGGTCGTCGGTGTGGGTCTTTTCGCCGACGAAGATGATGATCTGAGGATTTTCAAAAAATGAAATGAAGATGATGATCTGAGAGTTTCAAATAGAGATCTCTAAGAGTTTCAAAAGTTGAGATGAAGAGAGAGAGAGAGATGAAAGTGACATTAATATAGAGACAGGGACAACTGACAAATGAAAAATTACATATAAACAAAATTACCTAAATACCCTTTTGGTTGGCATAATCTTATTAATTGGTGGAGAGTGGTTCTCACGGTTCTTACAACAGGGGATGGTTTCTATTTTAGCGGCTCCCTTTATATATATATATATATATATGATAAGGATCATGTGAGAAGTAGTAGGCTAATTGAGAAACTTGTGAAGCATTTTGGACCACACATTTTCCCTAAGCATAAAAATGCATTAAAAAATGTAAAAAAATGCAATTATTTTTTTTGGAAAAATAGAAGCTTTTTCTTTAAGGTTTTAATTTTTTTTTTTTTAAAAACATTTTTTTTTTGAATGTATACACATGTGTATATTGTTAATCTTTTAACTATACTTATGTGTATATTGTCAAATATACATATATGTATATACATTTTATAAAATTGAAAATAAGTGTTATTTAGGGTTTAGCATTAGGGTTTAGCTTTATGGTTTAAAGTTTAACTTTAGGGTTTAGCATTAGGGTTCAGCAATAGTATTTAGGGTTTAGCATTAGGGTTTAGCTTTTGGGTTTAGCATTAGGGTTTAGCTTTAACTTTTGTGTTTAGCTTTAGCTTTAGGGTTTGCACTAGGGTTTAGAATTAAGGGTTTAGCTTTAGCATTAGGGTTTAGCTTTAGGGTTTTGAATTAGGGTTTAGAATTAGGGTTTAGCTTTAGGGTTTAGAATTAGGGTTTAGAGTTTAAGGTAGGGTTTATAACACATATTTTTTCAATTTTAAACATGTATATACATATATGTATAATTGACAATATATATATATATGTATAATTGACAATATACATATATATATAGTTAAAAGATTAACAATATACACATTTGTATAAATCCCCAAAAAAAATTTCTTTTTTAAAAAATAAAAAATTAAATCCTTAAAGAAAAAGCTGCGATTTTTCATAAATATATATATATATATAGAAACGGGATCGGGAGAAAACGCTCAAAAGTGTGAGAACGGTAAGAACGTATCCTGGCCCAACACGTGTCCCGCGGCATAGAGAAGGGTGGAGGGGCTTTTTGTCTTTTCATTGTTCTTTTTATTTCCCAACGCGGTATAATATTTTATCGTGTCTAAGTTTTTTTGGCGTTAATTGTTTTTTTTTTTAACTTTTTGGCGTTGAATTAATTTTTTTTGTGTCACATATGTAATTTTTTGGCGTTATAGCATTTTCTGGTTAATTTTTTTTGGCGTTTATGGCGTTTATGGCGTTTTGTATAATAATTCACTACGAGTCACTATTATTTGCATAAGATTACAATAAGTCCAATTTTTTTTGGCGTTTAGTGAATTTTTTGGCGTTTAATACACTTTTTACAAGGTGCTTTGCCAGCAGCTGTTCTCCCAGTTTTCATACTTCTAGCGTTTTGGTGTTTGTAGTTTTTGGCGTTTTATATAAAGTATTTTATTTATAGAGAATTGGATAACAAAACAACATATAACTTGATATCAAAACAATATAAAATGAAAACAAAAATAATACAAAATGGTAATCTAATTTTTCTTTTGAATCTTCAATGTCATCAGCCTCTTCCTTCTTGAATTTGTTTTTGGCGTTTTGAAACTTTTTTTAATACTTTAGCTAGATGTCAACTTTCTTACATAAACCCCGTCTTTTTTCAGAAGAAGGATCCATTTCATTGAAAGTTTTGACATCTATGGCGTTTTAAAGGGAGTGGTTTCTAGAGTGGCGTTTTTATGTTTTTCTGGGTGTGATTAATTTCATTGTGTATAGACCCCTCTCATATAGGAATTTTTTGGCGCGTAGTTTAGGCGGGACTTTTTATTGTAACAAATTATAGTAATAAAGTAACTGTCTTTTCGGTTACTGTTTTTTGTATTTACTTTGTTGATCAGCTTTTATCAGTTTTATAGGTTATAGACGTTCCATCTTCTATGTTTGGCATTTTTTTAAATGACCTTATGCAGACCAACATGACAAAATACAATAACGGAGTAAATAAAATATTAAGCTGGAAAAATATTTTTTGTTATTTTTGGCGTTTTTTTAGGGTTAACCATTTTTAGTATTATTTTGGCGTTTTGCTAATAAAGATAGAAATATATCATTTAATTATCTTAAAAAAATAGAAGATTACATAGAAGAAAAAAAAAGAGGAAAAAAAATTAAAATCATTCGTCAGAAGGTACTTTATCTGAATAGTATCCATCACTTGTGTCATCTTCTTCCTCCTCGGAGTCTTCATCTTGATCTTCATCCATGTCATCCCATTCACCTTCATCAGCTTCTTGTTCCTGAAGATTCTGAAGCCTCCACCTGAACATGTCTTGCATTAACTCCAATTTTGAGTCTATTTCTGTGTTGGTACATTTGACGTTATGCAATTCTTCCATGAAACCCAGTCGCTGCTTTGTCATGATGTTCTCTAGCCAGTAGACTTCCTCCTCTCCGCTGTCGTATGTAACCATCACCATGTCTGTTTCATCATCAAAACGCCATGTTGTCATGACAGGGTCTGGCTTCATATATTGTTTGATTGGTCCAAATTTGCTGGTTAATGCTTTCATAAGCATATGCGTTTCATGGCATTGGTTGTCTAGAGCGATGCCAATGGATAAGATTTGCCTCTGTATCTCTTCTTCCATTTTTAGAATTGCCTTGACTGTCTTAACATACACCCTCCTTTGGTTGTCAAAATGGAGGACGTATCGCCTGATCCCCAGAGTGTATCTCCATGAAACGATTGTTGCCATTTTTGGCGTTTTGTTTAAGTTGGCGTTTTTGGTTAAGGATGTTTTTTGAAGAAAATGGATAGATTGAAGTGATTATGGAAGCTATGTTTCTACGTTTGTTTATATAATGATGTTTTTGGCGCGTAATTTAGGAGGGAATTTCTTCTAATAAATGTTATTAACTGAAATTCAGTTATTTGTGTTGTTTCATCTTCCTGTAATATTCAACGCGTTTTATTTTAAATTTTTGGCGTTTTGTTTTTTAATGGCGTTTTATTTTTTTGTTTGGCGTTTTATCATTATTTGATGGCGTTTTGAATATGAGGTGTAAAAGACCCTTTTAACCTTAATGAAGCGCGTCCCACCTAATAATATTGATGTTATTTACAAAAAATGCCACCGCGCAATCTAGTCTATGGATTGTTTTGATCGGACGATCCATAATCGTTCTCACCGTTCTCACACTTTCTACCGTTTTCTCTAAATCCCGACCCTATATATATATATATATACAGGACAAAGATCCGTTAGGAACCACCTTTTATTGCGAGAACCAATGTGAACACAACCAAAAATGCCTAAAAATAGCTAAAAATCACACAAATTTTTTTAATATTTTTTATAAAAAAAATCGCTACTTTTTGAAGTAAAAAAAAAAAATTAAAAAAAAGAAACAATTTAAAAAAAAAAATTTTGGATACTAAAAGTAGCGATTTTAACATAAAAAATATTAAAAAAAAATTTAGATTTTTTTTTATTTTTTTATGTTTTTTGGGGGTCTAGTTTTTAGCATTTTAGCTTGGGGGGGGGGGGTAGGTTTTTTGGGGTTTTAGTTCTTAGCATTTAGCTTTGGGGGGGGAGGGTTAGGTTTTTTTTTGGGGGCGGGGGGGGGGGGGGGGTGGGGTTTAGGTTTTTTTAGGTGTTTTTTAGCTATTTTAGTTTGTGTTCACATTGGTTCTCGCGGTTCTCGCAATAAGGGTGGTTCTCGCATGAACCTTATCCTATATATATATATATATATATATATATATATATATATATATATATATATGTGTGTGTGTGTGTGTGTGTGTGTGTATTTGCATCTTTTCACCTTTTTTTTTGCATTTTTTGCTTAGGGAATATGTGTGGTCCAGATTGCTTCTCAAGTTTCTCAAATAAGGTGGACTTTTCTTAGGATCCCTACCCTATATATATATATAGGGTAAGAACCTTGAGAACCACTCTCCACCAATCAGATTATGCCAATCAAAAGGGTATTTAGGTAATTTACTTTATATATCACTTTCAATGTCAGTCCATCTTCTGTCTCTTTATTAGAGTCATTTCCATATCACTCTCTCTCTCTTCATTCTTCATTTCAAAATTTTGAAACTATCAGAGCATTTCTCTCCTTCATCTCTGATGAAGATGAAGAGACCATCATCTTCATCATCTTCAGCCTATGAACACCACCGTCATCATCTTCAGCTTATGAACACCACCGGCACCACACCCACACCGGCGACCCCCAAACACCACCGTCTCCTACCTCCACCCCAACTCTAAAATGTCTTCCACCAACACCCCAACTCTAAAATGTCTTCCACCAACACCCATCTCATACACCACAACAACCCCAACATCTGTTTCAGTCGCCGGAGTTTCAGACGCCGGAGACGACGGTGGTGAAGGGCGGGTTGTGGTGGTGGGTTTGACAGTGACGGAGTATCAATCGCCGGACTTTCAGTCTCTGGAGTTTCAATCGTTGAAGGCGACGGCTGACAACAGCTCTGCCGTTCACGGTGGCAGAGATGGTGGCATTTTATTCTGACAAATATTTATGGTAAATCCCCTAACCCCTTCTCCTTTTCTTTTAACTCCTCCCCGATCATATAAAAAACTTAAAATTGCAGGGCGTTTTGTGGTGGTGGGGTTGATGTTGACGGTGGGTGAAGGGTGGTTTGTGGTGGTGGGGTTGATGTCAACGGTGGGTGAAGGGCGGCGGTGGGGTTGGGGAAAGGTGTTGTAACAGTGTGATGGTGGTGGGTTTTGACGCCGTCGACACCGATGTTTGGGGTTGATGTCAACGGTGGGTGAAGGGCGGTTTGGGTTCTTCATTTGTGATGATTCGTTTTTGATGTTGAGGGATAATCTGTGTTGATTCGTTTTTTATGTTGGGGGTGATCTGTGCTGATTTGTGTCTCTCTCTCTTGAAAAATGGTAGGTGTTGATCTGTGTTGATTTGTTTTTTGATGTTGGGGGGTTGAGTTGTGTTCTTGATTCTGATGGTATTTTAGTATGTTGGGGGTTTGATTTGTGTTCTTGATTTCTGTTTTGATTTGTATTCTTGAATATGTGGGCTTTGATCTGTTCGATTGGGCGGCGATGATGCAAAAAAAACGTAGATTTTGATGGCGATGGCGCGGCAAGGATGGTGGAGGGTAGGTTTTTCGGAAAATCTGAGCCAAACCCCATTTTTTTTCGAGAATCCACACATTGTTTTGATGTTGTTGGTTTTCTACATTTTTTTCCCTAGTCGATGATGGTAACAATTTATCTGAGACACCTACCGAGTTGCGATTTCTTGGTGCATTCATTTTGCGTAAAAAATTTTTTTTTTTTAAAGTTAAAACCGTAAACTTTTTAACGTAAAACGTAAAGTTTTTAAGGTAAAACGTAAATTTTTTAACGTAAAAAGTAAAAAGTTTAATATAAAACGTAAAACGTAAAATTTAAAACGTAAAACGTAAAAATGTAAAACCTAAAAGGTTTAACATAAAACGTAAAACATAAAAAGTTTAACGTAAAACGTAAAAAGTTTAACATAAAAAGTAAAAAGTTTAACGTAAAGCGTAAAAATTTAAACGTAAAACGTAAAAAGTTTAACGTAAAACTTAAAAAGTTTAACGTAAAACGTAAAAGGTAAAAAGTTTAACTTAAAACGTAAAAAGTTTAATGTAAAACGTAAAAAGTTTAACGTAAAACGTAAAAAGTTTAACATAAAACGTAAAAATTTTAACGTAAAACGTTAAAGTTAAAAAGTTTAACGTAAAACGTAATACGTAAAAAGTTTAACGTAAAACGCAAAAAGTTTAAAAATTCTGTTTTTTAAAATCTGAATTTAAATGCTTTTAATAAAATAATTCTATTTAAAAAATAAAAACTACTATAATAATACAAAAAAAAGTAATACAAAATAATAAACACAAAAACAGTATTTTTACTAAACTTCCCTTTGCATTAAAATATTAAAAACATAATAAGACAAAAAATACTTAATATTATTTTTAAATACTTTTAATCTTGTAGATATAGTGGCTAGAAAGTGATTCTCTTGGTTTTACAACCGGAGGTGGTTTTCATTTTAGCGATCCCCTATATATATACGTGTATAGTTCAATGGCCAGGATTTGATGTAGCTTGCGAACTGAGTGAACTAATCCTAGCCATATACGTGTATAGTTCAATGGCCAGGATTTGATGTTGAAATACACTAGTGTATTTTATGATTTGATGATGAAATCCTAGCCATACATGTGTGTAAATCAATGGCCAGGATTTGTTCACTCAGTTCGCAAATACACTGGTGTTCACTCTAGAACCCCACCCTATATATATATATATAGTAACAGTATCAGCAGAAAATGCCCAAAAGTGTGAAAACAGTGAGAACACATCTTAGCCCAACACGTGTCACACGACATAGAGAAGGGCGGAGGGGATTTTTTGTCCTTTCATATTTTTTTAAACGCGTGTCACATCACCTTTCCATTTTTTGGCGTTTAATAAATACGCGGCGTTTTTTATTGTTTTCAGATCAGGATCATAGTAAATATTTTGGCGTTTTAAGTAAGTGTGGCGTTTTTATTGTTTCTAGATCGGGATGCAGGCCTATAATGTAAAAAACATCAGTAATTTTCTTGATGTTTATTTTTTTTCTATCAAGTAGGATATAGGCCTATAATGTGACAGGCAATTATGGCGTTTTGAAAAGATAAATAAATTCAATTTTCCATGTAGTGGCTTTTAATATAATAAATGTTTGGCAATAATGTTACCGCCTCTTCATTTTACTGTTGTTTTTTTCGGTAATACTCTGTTTGGATTTTTTTGGTGTTTTATATAGCAAGATCGTGCTTTGCTAGAATCCGTTCTCACAGTTTTGAGACTATCAGGCGTTTTGGTGTTTGTAGTTTTTTGCGTTTTATACTCAATTTTTTTTATTAGTAGTGAATTATATAATAAACAATAGAGAATTAGATAACAAACAATAGAAAATGAAAAAAAAAATTATAATCTAAATTCTCATCCAAATCTTCACTATCACCAGTCTCTTCTACTTTAACCTTTTTGGCGTTTTGAACCTGTTTTTGAATACCTTATGTAGATCCTTGTTTTCCTACATAACGCCCGTCTTTAGAAGATGCTTATTTTTTGTGGCATCCTTTATTGTGGTTTGATATATACTTGTTGGTTGACATGTTGAAGATCAACGCCTGCTCGAATGTATTGATCTCTTCATGCCATCAATGTATCAATCAAGAACAAAGTGACATGACTGTGTCATCAGGCTCTTTTTCATGAATATTTGTCCATCTCATTCAAGAAAAGCTTATAGAGATACCCAACTCAGAGAAGAATCCATTCAGTGAAACTTCATTAAGAACAATACTCAATATAGAAGAAACGAGTTTCCGTATCTATGTCTTCTTTAACTATTTTTTTGGCGTTTTAAAGTGAATGGTTTCTAGGAAACATGGCGTTGTTTTTGGTTTGTGATCAGTTGATTGTGTGACAACTGCCACTTTCTGGTAATTTACGTACATTTAAAGCAATGAATTACAATATACAAATATGTGTTTTGAATATCCGAATTGCATGATTACATGATATACATCTTAGAACACTCATTTATGATGCACATTACTCGTTTCTATTGGTTATATTTGAAACAGATTAAAACAATGCATCGAAACAACTAGAGTAGTACCTAGTAAACTAGTGTACTGACGAAAACTCAGGATCCGCAGAAACCATCTAAATGACATCTTTAGGACTCAGACGAAAGTCCAACATCAAATATACATTAAACCCTATATGGGAATACAAGGGTTTGGTTTAATATATTACCAATGTCCGGTAGCACCAAAAACTGCCCGAAAACTGTCGAAAAGCGCTAAAAGTTACCATTTCAATATTTTTCAGCAAAATTCAGCATTAGTGTTTTTTTTTATATGATGCAAAAGTGTTGTTTAAACACAAATTCCATATAAAAATACATAGGGAATATCATATAAATACATAACCGAATATTTCCCTATAACTTATATATGTTAACCTTCGACTATCTTCTTGCGGAACGAGCACTAAACAACCATCCGAACTATAATTTGACATATGTGGCAAACTAGTGAATATTATTTTTGACCAAATAAAGCTAGTTTATGATCAATTTATGTCATGAACTATCTTGTAAAGTTGCAAAAACTTAAACACCTAAACACTTAACCTTTTTATTTCATTTTGAACCCTTAAAAATTACTAACACATTTAACCACCTAAGGCACCCCCTCACATATTTTGGGCCGAAAATAAGGGGTCCCACAACCCTTATTCCTTTACTAAATATCTAGATATTATTGGTTAGTTACAAGTGGATGAAGATGGTGATTTATGATAAAACTTACACACTAAGTTACTAGCATTTTTACCACTCATTTTACATCTTTTATTTTACACATAAACTCTCTCATCATCTTCATCTTTTCATCAAGAACACCCACCATAAACCCATTTTATTTTATCACCTTCTTCATGATCAAGATGGATTTCTGTGGAACATAAGAAGATCAAAAGCACTTACAAGAAAATTGACACTCTTCCATCCACTCAAGAACCTTCAATCATCAAGATCTTCATCTTCTTAGCTCTTAATCATCACTTAGATCATCCCTAGCCTAGTGCTAGAAGTGAGCTTCTAAACCTCTTATTTTTATACTTATTTATGTTATGATTGTTAATATAACTAGGGATAACAAAATAATCATACATAATAAACATGAAAATACAAAGAAGCAAAAATAATAATCATGATATATTTATGTTTGTTTATGTTGTGATCTAAGACTTGTTATTTGCATATTTGATCTATTATGATGATTATGATATGTATAACTTGTTAGATGATGTTTTAAAAATACGATCTAACAATTATACATGAATATGTTAAAGGGTTTTTGTTGAACTTAAAAGATAAATGGATGATCATAATTTATGGTGTAGTTAATATATTTAAAGTTTTTATTTAAAAACAAGACTTTTACAAGATTATAAAAAAAATAAGTAAAGTAACATACAACATGAGTTTTTTATAAAAGTTGTTAAAACTAGAAGTAAACTTGGTTTTTGAACTAATGAACATATTAATGGATCATACCAAAAATCCTACATGATTTTGAGATCATCTTGATGAGGTTATGTTATAAATCTCATGTGTATTGTTTATGAAAGTTATGAGTAAATTGATGTTGAATTGAAAAGAAAAAGATATGTTTGATTAAACATGGTAAAGTCGAAAATACAAAGGTTATATGGCCAAATTTTCTTATAAATTATAGGTTAACAAAACCATCATTTTGGCTAAACCTTTACAAGATTAAAAAGATTTAATGATTGGTTTTTATAAAAACAAAGTTAGTTATAAATATATATTTTGAGAAAATATATATTTGATTAATTTAACAACTTAAGTGCTATGTGGTACTTGATGTATTAGTTATATATATCAAAGATAGGAACTTGATTACAATGGTGATAATGAACACATGATACATAATAATCAAAGTCTTACAAGATTTCATATAGATACGCCTTAAAAACGAGTTACGGACGATCCGAATAATCAGATACAAATTATGTCGAATCGGACGACGGACGAACCTATGAACATATCGCCAATCCGAAGACTTACTACGACGTTTAGGTGATCTTTCGACGCAGAAACCAAAATACGTTACCATTAACAAAATTCGTACATTTTGAAACTTATAAAAACTATTATGTTTTTATTAACTAAAAAGTATACTTAGTGAATTTTATAAAAATGTTTTTATAAAAATGAAAGACTTATACTTTCAAATGGGTTATTTTCTACAAATGGGCTTACACTTCTTAACGGGCTATTTTCTACAAATGGGCTTACACTTCTTAATGGGCTATTTTATACAAATGGGCTTACACTTCTTAATGGGCTTATCTTCATAATGGGCTTAACATAAATACATGGGCTAAGCCCAATATCAAAAACTAATGGGCCAAGCCCAATACCAGACATATGGGCCAAGGCCCAAGACTATTTAGGCCCAACACTATTTAGGCCCAACACTATTTAGGCCCAACACTATTGAGGCCCAACACTTTTTAGGCCCAACACTATTTAGGCCCAACACTATTAAGGCCCAACACTATTTAGGCCCAACACTATTTAGGCCCAACACTTTTGAGGCCTAACACTATTTAAGCCCAATAACATGAATTCTTGGGCTAAGCCCAATGACATATAATTGGTAAAAATTACCATTATACAATTTATTTATACAACGACACGAAATCAAGAAGACAAGACCCGATGATACAACTCACAAGATACAAGATTACATATATATATATATATATATATATATATGGTGAAATATATATATATATATAACTGTTAACAATTCATTCATCTAATACACAGTTCAACGAACAGTCAAGACATACAAGTCTTACACATATTTAAGACACAAGACTTGTACTCAAGTTATTCACAAAGACCGAAGTGTCTAACAGATATAAGAACATTTGTAGGTCGCAACACTATTCAGGACGACCGCACGTGAGATCATAGTTACTTTTATTCACAGACGCGATACTGTGAGTTCATGTCCCCTAATCATTTAAACGTTTTACAACTTTACAACTATCGGGGAAAATACATGTTCAACGTATGTTAAAGTTAGGGAATGAAACACCTTAGATCATGTGCGAATTAGGGTTATACATCTAAGCACCATTAATCCAGTTTGGAACTAGGTACAAGTGGTTAGATCTAATGGGTTTTGGCGAGCCCCACTAAACTTGGTTTTTGAACTAATGAACATATTAATGGATCATACCAAAAATCCTACATGATTTTGAGATCATCTTGATGAGGTTATGTTATAAATCTCATGTGTATTGTTTATGAAAGTTATGAGTAAATTGATGTTGAATTGAAAAGAAAAAGATATGTTTGATTAAACATGGTAAAGTCGAAAATACAAAGGTTATATGGCCAAATTTTCTTATAAATTATAGGTTAACAAAACCATCATTTTGGCTAAACCTTTACAAGATTAAAAAGATTTAATGATTGGTTTTTATAAAAACAAAGTTAGTTATAAATATATATTTTGAGAAAATATATATTTGATTAATTTAACAACTTAAGAGCTATGTGGTACTTGATGTATTAGTTATATATATCAAAGATAGGAACTTGATTACAATAGTGATAATGAACACATGATACATAATAATCAAAGTCTTACAAGATTTCATATAGATACGCCTTAAAAACGAGTTACGGACGATCCGAATAATCGGATACAAATTATGGTCGAATCGGACGACGAACGAACCTATATGAACATATCGCCAATCCGAAGACTTACTACGACGTTTAGGCGATCTTTCGACGCGGACACCAAAATACGTTACCATTAACAAAATTCGGACATTTTGAAACTTATAAAAACTATTATGTTTTTATTAACTAAAAATTATACTTAGTGAATTTTATAAAAATGAAAGACTTATACTTTCAAATGGGCTATTTTCTACAAATGGGCTTACACTTCTTAATGGGCTATTTTCTACAAATGGGCCTACACTTCTTAAAGGGCTATTTTATACAAATGGGCTTACACTTCTTAATGGGCTTATCTTCATAATGGGCTTATCTTCATAATGGGCTTAACATAAATACATGGGCTAAGCCCAATATCAAAAACTAATGGGCTAAGCCCAATACCAAACATATGGGCCAAGGCCCAACACTATTTAGCCCCAACACTATTTAGGCCCAACACTATTTAAGCCCAACACTATTTAGGCCCAACACTATTTAGGCCCAACACTATTTTAGCCCAATAACATGAATTCTTGGGCTAAGCCCAATGACATATAATTGGTAAAAATTACCATTATACAATATATTTATACAACGACACGAAATCAAGAAGACAAGAGCCGATGATACAACTCACAAGATACAAGATTACATATATATATATATATAGGGAGGGGCTCATGCGAGAACTCCATTTATTGCGAGAACCAATGTGAACACAACCTAAAATAGCTAAAAAAACCTAAAAAAAATCTGAAAAAACCTAACCCCCCACCCCCCCCCCCCCAAGCTAAATGCTAAAAACTAAAACCCTCAAAAAACGTAAAAACAATCTAACCCCCCCCCCAAATAAAAAACCTAAACCCCCCTCCCCCACCCCCCAAAAACCTAAACCCCCCCACCCCCAAGCTAAAATGCTAAAAACTAAACCCCCAAAAAACCTAAAAAAATCTTAAAAAATCAAAAAAAAGTCTAAAAATGTTTTTTTTTTAATATTTTTTATGCTCAAATCGCTACCTCTAGTGGCCAAAAAAAAAGTTTATTTTTTTTTAAAAAACAAAAAAAAAATTTACTTTTTTTTTTTATTCGAAAAGTAGCGAAATATTAAAAAAAAATTTGTGTGATTTTTAGATATTTTTAGGCATTTTTGGTTGTGTTCACATTGGTTCTCGCGGTTCTCGCAATAAGATGTGGTTTTCGCATGATCTTCTCCCTATATATATATATATATATATATATATATATATATATATATATAACAGTTAACAATTCATTCATCTAATACACAGTTCAACGAACAGTAAAGACATACAAGTCTTACACATATTTAAGACACAAGACTTGTACTCAAGTTATTTACAAAGACCGAAGTGTCTAACAGATATAAGAACATTTATAGGTCGCAACATTATTGAGGACGACCACACGTGAGATCATAGTTACTTCTATTCACGGACGCGATACTGTGAGTTCATGTCCCCTAATCATTTAAATGTTTTACAACATTACAACTATCGGGGAAAATACATGTTCAACGTATGTTAAAGTTAGGGAATGAAACACCTTAGATCACGTGCGAATTAGGGTTAAACATCTAAGCACCATTAATCCAGTTTTGCACCTCGGTACAAGTGGTTATATCTAATGGGTTTTGGCGAGCCCCACTCTTGGTCGTGGACCCATACAGAAGAGTGCTTTTGTGTCCCAGTCGATAGTAGTCGACATAAAATCGTCTAGGGTTGGATTGCTTCTTTTTTCGTCACACATATTAATGTCCTTGCAAAACATTAATGATCAACGATTTCATTGACGCTTTACATACTACAACTTACATTTTAAATACATCTTTTAGAACTAAACTGCATGAATTCGCCAACTTTTGTTGATGTTTTCCAAACTTAACATGTATTTCAGGGAATTAATGGAGTATGTCGGGATTCTCAGTCAAGATAACAAGTACCAGAACTCCATGTCATCTTTTGGAGGGTTTAACTATTATATTCCGCCTCTTTGCGGAAATATGATGGTTTCAACCTTAGTAGTTTATTTTCATGTTGAAGTATGAAACAATAACACTTTACTTTTACGTTATTGGTTTGTAACCGACACACTAAACTTATGTTGTAATCTTTTGAAACACTTATGTAATGGCAATGGAGTATGTTTTATTCATATAGTTTGTTCATGTACATCGATATTTATGCAATGAAAACCATACAGATCACACCTCGCGCTTCCGCTACGAGCGGGTGTGACAGTTTGGTATCAGAGCATCGATTGTAGTGAACCAGGATTCTTTCTCGAGTCTAAGTCTACAATCACTAGGGATCTCTCACGAAAATAATTTAAACACAAACAAATGTTTTCATTCGCATAAACATTTTTAATGGTCCATTTTCAACAAGAATTCATCTCATACAAATCAAGCAAGGACATTAGTGTCTTAGTCATCTAAATGGTAGACATGCAACTTTAATTTAATCCACACAACTCAATTAGGATAACTTAAAATGAACATTATGTGAAAAATACATTTCGTGTATATATGTAAAGTAACAAATACTCATACATGTCGAACAACTTATTTCTCAGGTCACCATGTCTTCATCTGAAGGTAGCAATGTATACGACGACGTAGACCCCATGGAGATTGTATCCGACGATGACTACGTGCCGGAGGTTCAGGTCATCTTATCTGATATCGACTCTACGTCTGACAGCGACATGGATAATTTTCAGCCGTTCGCACTTCTAGGCGAGATCATCTATGATGATGTGTTAGCTATTCCCCCATACTCAACGATATAGTTATTTTAGGTCACCCGGAGGGTGAACATGTAGTGGAGATTATACCCTTTGACGTCGCTCCTCTTGATATCATACCTTTTATCGTCGACCTCGACGATGACGACGACGTCGTTCCAGTGATTCCGGTGGATCACATGGATGCTAATTTGGGAGACGGAGAAGTTCACGATGTGGTTATTCTAGACATTGCATCACCAGTGGTCTCGGTGATCGATATTTCTTCTGATGCAGATACCGACTCGGATGCTTCCTCTTATGCATCTGTTACTTCGTCTGCACTGCAGGCCATTGGCCTACAGCGAAACGCATACTTTGGGGATGACGTCATGCCAGCAGAGCTAGCCATCCCAGCTCCAGTTCAGGTCCCTGCTGCAGATACATCTCCTGAGCACATTCGCCTCATGCGCTTCGCACCTATCATGCCACCTACTGGTCATATCGATGAGGTCGGACCATCCGGACATGCCCACATACCACCCAGTGATATGGACTTATCCTATCAGCTGTTTCGCTCAGTCCCACAGGTCCCTGTCGAGCCTCTTATTACGCCACACTCTCCACCTCATGTTATGCCTACTACAAACCCGTACCATCCAGTTCACTACCCGAGCATTTCTACTGATGCCCTTATTCTCTCTTTGCAGTCTCAGGTCGACATACTTTTCGACAGCGTTCATGAGCTTCGGCAGCTTGTTGCCGCCAGACCTCCACCACCACCAGCTCATTCACCACCCCATGCTCCACCATCACCACCAGGGTCACCACCATTACCCCCACTACCACCTCAGATGCCACCAGTTGATATACCACCAGCTGGTTTACCTGCTCGTGTTTTGACACTCGAGCAGCAGATTGATTTCCTTATCCGTTTGGTTCATAATTTGGAGGATAGGGTTTCTCATCTTGACAGGTTATTGTTTCCGATACCACCACCAGTCTTTCCTCCACCATAGACTGTGTTTGCAGGTATCATACTTTTGAGACAGGTATCTATATCCGTTTTGTGTACATATTGACGCTCCACCAAGTTTTGAAGACAACCGACAGACAGCGGATCACACAGTTGGAAGGAAGATTTTTGTTATCTCTTTTGTTGTACTAGACTAGTATGACCGGGTTATGTAGCCCGGGTCTATTTTGTTTCCTTTCAAACGATTATGTAACCGGTTGTCTAATATATATGAAAAACTTGGTGTTATCTATTATATGCATCTGAATGGTCTGGTTGGACATATCTTATTGTTTATGTTAACTTATTTACTCGCATTATATGTTTCATGGTGATATTGCTATTAATGTTATGAATATTTTTTTCTCCTTTCTTCTTACTTAGTAAAAAAAAATATTTAACAAACCAAATCAACGTCTAATCTTTATCCTATTTCTCCTTTGGAAGAATCATGCCACCGAGGAGAGCTTTACGCTAACGAACAGTTAATCCACCCCCACCCCCACCAATGCCTACGACTGAGGCAGAACTGAATGCACTAATAGAACAGAGAATCGCCCAAGCTATCGCACTGTATGAGGCATCCCGTGCCGAACACAGTGGTGGCACCGGCGGATAGGGAGGCCAGGGTCCAGGTGGTACTTCAGGTGGAAGAAATAATACGGGTAACATTTAGCTGTTTTGTTACAACTTATCAAATTCCTTTCGTTATCTATTCGTGTGATTCACTGTTTGCTCATTCATAATCTGTTTGTCCAATTGCAGGGTGCACATTCAAGCAGTTTCTGGACTGCAAGCCACTTAACTACGATGGCACAGGTGGTGCTGTGGCTTTCGTGCGATGGACTGAGAAAACGGATTCCACTATCAGAATGATCAGATGTTCCGCTAATCAGCAAGTCACTTTCTTTACTGGTCTGTTTCTCAACGATGCCCTTACATGGTGGAACTTATAAGTGCAAACTTTGGGTGATAAATGCTGCTTATGCGTTGACTTGGGATGAACTGAAGGAACATATGAGGGATAAGTACTGTTCTCATGCTGAACTCCAGAAGTTGGAGAACGAGTTTTGGCACCTTACCATGGTCGGAGCTGATATCACGGGATATACGCAAAGGTTGCACGATCTGTCCCGCGTGATTCCTTATCTTGTATCACCGGAATACAAGCGTATTGAATGCTACATCTGGGGACTTTCTCCCAAGATTCGAAGTCTGGTTACTGCAGCTAAACCCACGACTATTACTCAGGCTGTGACTATAGCCGTGAGTCTCACTGAATACGGAGTCAGGATGAATATATTCTCAGAGAAAGGTGATGATAAGAAGGAAACACATGTCGAGTCTTCCAACAGTGGGAAGAGGAAGTACTCGAATTTCAAGAAGGGAACCCGTGGTAATAACAACAACAACAACAACAACAACAACAGTAACAACATCCACAACAACAATAACCCCAACAACAACAACAACAGGCGACAAAATAACTCGCAAAAGGATGCAAGGGCGTTTGTAGCCACAAACGACACTGGTCCTAAGAAGTATGCTGGTACTTTACCCAAGTGTGAGCGATGAAAATATCATCACTTGGGCGATTGTCGGGTTGTCAAGTGTGACAAGTGTGGCATGAATGGCCACCGTGCTGAATCGTGTTGGGGAATGGGAAATAATACTGGATCGGGAAGTGGATTTGGTAACAAGAATGGGAACGAAAATGGTCGTGGTCAAGGATGCTTTGGATGCGGAAGCAAAGATCACTACAAGAAAGACTGTCCAAAAGAAAACTAAGCTCGTGGTCGATCATTTGTGATTGGAGCCAAGGATGCGCGCCAAGACCCTAATGTGGTCACTGTTACGTTTCTCCTCAATGATCATTTCGCATCCATATTATTTGATACCGGAGCCGATTTTAGTTTTATTTCTATAGAATTTAAAAATGTTCTGGGCTTGGAACCTAGTAAGCTAGATGTTCCATATTCTATAGAATTGGCTAACGGTAAACTAATAGAGACGGGAGAAGTTGTTAAGGAGTGTACCTTAGAACTTGGCGAACAAAAATACAATATCGATCTCTTACCCGTTGAATTGGGTAGTTTCAACATAGTGGTTGGAATGGATTGGCTATCCAATAGTCGAGTCGAAGTCGTTTGCCACGAGAAGATCATTCGCCTACCACTATTGAACGAAGAGACACTTGTGGTACATGGAGAGAAGCGCGAGACCCCATTGCGGATCATCAATTGCATGAAAGCACAGAAGTGCTTACGGAAAGGTTGTATTGCGTTTCTAGAACATGTTGTGGACAAGAAGGCTGATGGGCCGAAGTTGACAGATATTCCGGTAGTACAAGAATTTCCTGAAGTCTTTCCTGAAGACTTGCTAGGACTACCACCTTATTGACAAGTCGAATTTCACATCGACTTGGTACCAGGAGCCGCACCCGTAGCTAAATCTCCATATCGATTAGCACCTTCTGAAATGCAAGAGTTATCCACACAACTTCAAGAGTTGTTGGATAAAGGATTCATTAGACCGAGCTACTCGCCTTGGGGAGCTCCAGTCTGTTTGTAAAGAAGAAAGACGGAACTTTCAGGATGTGCATCGATTATCGCGAGTTGAATAAACTTACCATCAAGAATCGGTATCCATTACCGAGGATTGATGACCTATTCGATCAACTGCAAGGGTCGAGCTTCTACTCAAAGATAGACTTACGATCGGGGTATCATCAGTTACGGATTCAAGAAGAAAGCATACCGAAAACGGATTTTCGGACTCGTTACGGTCATTACGAGTTTCTCGTTGTGCCTTTTGGTTTAACGAATGCACCAGCGGTCTTCATGGATTTAATGAATCGTGTGTGCAAGCCGTATCTCGACAAATTCGTCATAGTGTTTATTGATGACATTTTGATATACTCTCAATCGACTGATGAGCATGAGTAACATTTGAGAACCATTTTAGAGTTGTTAAAGACGGAGAAACAACTATACGCGAAATTTTCCAAGTGCGAATTTTGTATTCACGAAGTACAATTTCTCGGGCATGTAGTGAACGAGAAAGGCATTCAAGTAGACCCGTCGAAGATTGAGTCGATTAAGAATTGGGAAGCGCCCAAGACTCCTACTGAAGTGCGACAATTTTTGGGCTTAGCGGGATATTATCGGAGATTTATTGAGAATTTTTCAAAGATTGCTCAACCTCTAACTTCTCTTACACAGAAAGACAGGAAATTCGATTGGGGAGAGAAACAAAAAGCAGCATTTCAACTTCTTAAAGACAGGTTGTGCATTGCACCAATCTTATCATTAACCGACGGTACCGATGACTTTGTGGTATACTGTGATGCTTCGCATCAAGGTTTGGGTTGTGTACTCATGCAACATGAAAAGGTTATCGCGTACACGTCTCGGCAACTGAAAGTTCACGAGAAGAACTATACCACTCACGACCTAGAGTTAGGCGCGGTGGTATTTGCTTTGAAAATTTGGCGGCATTACTTATATGGTACACAGTGCACTATTTTCACAGATCATAAAAGTCTACAACACATATTCAACCAAAAAGAATTAAATATGCGTCAGCGACGTTGGGTTGAATTATTGAACGATTATAATTTTGAAATCAAGTACCATCCGGGCAAGGCGAACGTTGTAGCAGACGCCTTGAGCCGCTAGGAACGAGTTAAAACACTAAGAGTGCAAGCACTAGAAATGACGATTCACACAGATCTTACCGCACGAATTCATAATGCACAACAAGAAGCGCTCAAGGAAGAGCATATTCTAACAGAATCACTTCGAGGCATGGAAAAACGGTTAGATAAGATGTATCAAGACTTAAAAGAGTACTATTGGGTTCCATTCTTTGGAGGCATCCGAGATCTTATTTTTGAGGAAGCACATAGGTCAAACTAATCGATCCATCCTGGATCAGATAAGATGTATCAAGACTTAAAAGAGTACTATTGGTGGCCTAACCTCAAAAAGGATACTGCTATCTATGTCGGAAAATGCTTAACCTGCGCGAAGGTCAAGGCAGAGTATCAGAAACCGTCGGGTTTACTACAACAACCCGAGATTCCCGCTTGGAAATGGGAACAAATATCGATGGACTTCATTACGAAGTTACCCAGGACCTCAAGAGGCCATGACATGATATGGGTAATCGTCGATAGATTGACAAAGTCCGCACACTTCTTACCGATTTGAGAGAAGGATAGCACTGAGAAACTAGCGGAAATCTATCTCAAAGAAATAGTGGCTCGTCATGGAGTGCCTATTTCAATCATTTCGGACCGAGACGGTCGTTTTGTTTCAAGAAGTTGGAAATCATTTCAACAGGCCTTTGGATCTCATTTGAATCTAAGTACGGCCTTTCATCTACAAACTGACGGCCAGAGCAAACGGACAATCCAAACACTCGAAGATATGCTTCGTGCATGTGGTATGTATTTAGGCGGCAATTGGGATACTCATCTACCTTTAGTTGAGTTTTCCTACAACAACAACTACCATAATAGTATACAAGCTGCACCGTTTGAAGCTCTTTATGGTCGAAAGTGTCGCTCTCCGCTATGTTGGGCGGAAACAGGCGATAGTCAATAAATTGGTCCGGAACTAGTCCAAGAGTCTACGGATAAAATTTTTCAGATCCGAGACCGTATCAAGGCGGCTCGCGATCGACAAAAGAGCTGCGCAGATAAAAGACGAAAACCATTATCTTTCGAGGTCGGAGACAAAGTCTTGTTGAAAGTCTCGCCTTGGAAAGGCGTAGTGAGGTTCGGTAAACGTGGAAAGCTTAACCCACGTTACATTGGACCATTTGAAGTCTTAGAAAAGATTGGCACTGTGGCATACAAGTTGAAGTTACCAGATGAACTTAGCAGTGTGCACGACACGTTTCATGTGTCGAATCTTAAAAAGAGTCCAACACAAGCAACCGTTATCATTCCTGCGGATGAAATTCACATTGACGACAAACTCCAATTCACTGAAGAACCTGTTGATATCACGGACGGGAAGGTCCAGAAAACACGGAGAAATCGTATCAAGTTAGTAAAAGTTCGTTGGAACTCTCGTCACGGACCCGAATATACTTGGGAACGTGAAGACTAAATTAAAGCCAAATATCCTCATATGATCAAGAAGACTCCTACAACAAATAACAAAGCTAGAATTTCAGGACGAAATTCTCAATAACAAGGGGAGAATGTGACAACTGCCACTTTCTGGTAATTTACGTACATTTAAAGCAATGAATTACATTATACAAATATGTGTTTTGAATATCCAAATTGCATGATTACATGATATAAATCTTAGAACACTCATTTATGATGCACATTACTCGTTTCTATTGGTTATATTTGAAACAGTTTAAAACAATGCATCGAAACAACTAGAGTAGTACCTAGTAAACTAGTGTATTAACGAAAACTCAGGATCCGCAGAAACCATCTAAATGACATCTTTAGGACTCAGACAAAAGTCCAACATCAAATATACATTAAACCCTATATGGGAATACAAGGGTTTGGTTTAATATATTACCAATGTCCGGTAGCACCAAAAACTGCCCGAAAACTGTCGAAAAGCGCTAAAAGTTACCATTTCAATATTTTTCCGCAAAATTCAGCATTAGTGTTTTTTTTAGAGTTAAATGCCATTTTAGTCCCTGTGGTTTGGGCCATTTTGCCAGTTTAGTCCAAATGTTTCATTTTTAACCTGTGGGTCCAAAAAGGTTTCACAGTTGCCATTTTAGTCCACTGGGTTAACTTCATCCGTTTTTTCTGTTAACGAGAAGGCCAATTCGATCATTTTATATGGCTGAATTGCCCTTTTAGTTAACAGAATTACATACAAAATGACCAAATTGGCCTTCTCGTTAACAGAAAAAACGGATGAAGTTAACCCAGTGGACTAAAATGGCAACTGTGAAACCTTATTGGACCCACAGGTTAAAAATGAAACCTTTGGACTAAACTGGAAAAATGGCCCAAACCACAGGGACTAAAATGGCATTTAACTCTTTTTTTATATGATGCAAAAGTGTTGTTTAAATACAAATTCCATATAAAAATACATAGGGAATATCATATAAATACATAACCGAATATTTCCCTATAACTTATATATGTTAACCTTCGACTATCTTCTTGCGGAACGAGCACTAAATAACCATCCGAACTATAATTTGACATATGTGGCAAACTAGTGAATATTATTTTTGACCAATAAAGCTAGTTTATGATCAATTTATGTCATGAACTATCTTGTAAAGTTGCAAAAACTTAAACACCTAAACACTTAACCTTTTTATTTCATTTTGAACCCTTAAAAATTACTAACACGTTTAACCACCTAAGGCACCCCCATCACATATTTTGAGCCGAAAATAAGGGGTCCCACAACCCTTAATCCTTTACTAAATATCTAGATATTATTGGTTAGTTACAAGTGGATGAAGATGGTGATTTATGATAAAACTTACACACTAAGTTACTAGCATTTTTACCACTCATTTTACATCTTTTATTTTACACATAAACTCTCTCATCATCTTCATCTTTTCATCAAGAACACCCACCATAAAACCATTTTATTTTGTCACCTTCTTCATAATCAAGATGGATTTCTATGGAACATAAGAAGATCTAAAGCACTTACAAGAAAAATGACACTCTTCCATCGACTCAAGAACCTTCAATCATCAAGATCTTCATCTTCTTAGCTCTTAATCATCACTTAGATCATCCCTAGCCTAGTGCTAGAAGTAAGCTTCTAAACCTCTAATTTTCATACTTATTTATGTTATGATTGTTAATATAACTAGAGATAACAAAATAATCATACATAATAAACATGAAAATACAAAGAAGCAAAAATAATAATCATGATATATTTATGTTTGTTTATGTTGTGATCTAAGACTTGTTATTTGCATATTTGATCTTGTTATGATGATTATGATATGTATAACTTGTTAGATGATGTTTTAAAAATATGATCTAACAATTATACATGAATATGTTAAAGGGTTTTTGTTGAACTTAAAAGATAAATCGATGATCATAATTTATGTAGTTAATATATTTAAAGTTTTTATTTAAAAACAAGACTTTTACAAGATTATAAAAAAATAAGTAAAGTAACATACAACATGAGATTTTTATAAAAGTTGTTAAAACTAGAAGTAAACTTGGTTTTTGAACTAATGAACATATTAAAGGATCATACCAAAAATCCTACATGATTTTGAGATCATCTTGATGAGGTTATGTTATAAATCTCATGTGTATTGTTTATGAAAGTTATGAGTAAATTGATGTTGAATTGAAACGAAAAAGATATGTTTGATTAAACATGGTAAAGTCGAAAATACAAAGGTTATATGGCCAAACTTTCTTATAAATTATAGGTTAACAAAACCATCATTTTGGCTAAACCTTTACAAGATTAAAAAGATTTAATGATTGGTTTTTATAAAAACAAAGTTAGTTATAAATATATATTTTGAGAAAATATATATTGGATTAATTTAACAACTTAAGTGCTATGTGGTACTTGATGTATTAGTATATCAAAGATAGGAACTTGATTACAATGGTGATAATGAAGACATGATACATAATAATCAAAGTCTTACAAGATTTCATATAGATACGCCTTAAAAACGAGTTACGGACGATCCGAATAATCGGATACAAATTATGTCGAATCGGACGACGGACGAACCTATGAACATATCGCCAATCCGAAGACTTACTACGACGTTTAGGTGATCTTTCGACGCGGACACCAAAATACGTTACCATTAACAAAATTCGTACATTTTGAAACTTATAAAAACTATTATGTTTTTATTAACTAAAAAGTATACTTAGTGAATTTTATAAAAATGTTTTTATAAAAATGAAAGACTTATACTTTCAAATGGGCTATTTTCTACAAATGGGCTTACACTTTTTAATGGGCTATTTTCTACAAATGGGCTTACACTTCTTAATGGGCTATTTTATACAAATGGGCTTACACTTCTTAATGGGCTTATCTTCATAATGGGCTTAACATAAATACATGGGCTAAGCCCAATATAAAAAACTAATGGGCCAAGCCCAATACCAGACATATGGGCCAAGGCCCAACACTATTTAGGCCCAACACTATTTAGGCCCAACACTATTTAGGCCCAACACTATTTAGGCCCAGCACCATTAAGGCCCAACACTTTTTAGGCCCAACACTATTTAGGCCCAACACTTTTGAGGCCTAACACTATTTAAGCCCAATAACATGAATTCTTGGGCAAAGCCCAATGACATATAATTGGTAAAAATTACCATTATACAATTTATTTATACAACGACACGAAATCAAGAAGACAAGACCCGATGATACAACTCACAAGATACAAGATTACATATATATATATATATATATATATATATATTTTGTGAAATATATATATATAACAGTTAACAATTCATTCATCTAATACACAGTTCAACGAACAGTAAAGACATACAAGTCTTACACATATTTAAGACACAAGACTTGTACTCAAGTTATTTACAAAGACCGAAGTGTCTAACAGATATAAGAACATTTGTAGGTCGCAACACTATTCAGGACGACCGCACGTGAGATCATAGTTACTTCAATTCACGTACGCGATACTGTGAGTTCATGTCCCCTAATCATTTAAATGTTTTACAACTTTACAACTATCGGGGAAAATACATGTTCAACGTATGTTAAAGTTAGGGAATGAAACACCTTAGATCATGTGCGAATTAGGGTTATACATCTAAGCACCATTAATCCAGTTTGCACCTAGGTACAAGTGGTTAGATCTAATGGGTTTTGGCGAGCCCCACTCTTGGTCGTGGACCCATACAGAAGAGTGCTTTTGTGTCCCAGTCGATAGTAGTCGACATAAAATCGTCTAGGGTTGGATTGCTTCCTTTTTCGTCACACATATTAATGTCCTTGCAAAACATTAATGATCAACGATTTCATTGACGCTTTACATACTACAACTTACATTTTAAATACATCTTTTACAACTAAACTGCATGAATTCGCCAACTTTTGTTGATGTTTTCCAAACTTAACATGTATTTCATGGAATTAATGGACTATGTCGGGATTCTCAGTCAAGATAACAAGTACCAGAACTCCATGCCATCTTTTGGAGGGTTTAACTATTATATTCCGCCTCTTTGCGGAAATATGATGGTTTCAACCTTAGTAGTTTATTTTCATGTTGAAGTATGAAACAATAACACTTTACTTTTACGTTAATGGTTTGTAACCGACACACTAAACTTATGTTGTAATCTTTTGAAACACTTATGTAATGGCAATGGAGTATGTTTTATTCATATAGTTTGTTCATGTACATCGATATTTATGCAATGAAAACCATACAGATCACACCTCTCGCTTCCGCTACGAGCGGGTGTGACAGATTGTGCAGAGACGTCTCTCTTATAGGATGTTTTTGGCGCGTAATTTAGGCGGGATTTTATTTTTAATAAATGATATTAATAAAGTAGCCGTCTTTTCAATTATTGTGTGTATTTTTACTGTTTTTGTTCAGCTTTTTATGAGTTTTTAGGGTCATAGACGTTCCATCTTCCAAGGTTGGCTTTTTTAATGGCTTTAAGTAGTTTTTGGCTTTTTTTTTTCATTTTTAGCAGTTTATAATACTTCTCCAAATTACTTTTATTATAGTTGGGAGTTTTGGCGTTTTACTGCATTATGGCGTTTCACAATCATTATGACTTTTTGGCGTTTTATTAATATAATGTGTTTTTTTTTTCTAAGTTGAAAAATACATAACAAACAATATAAAAAGAAAATTAAAAAAATAAAAATAGAAACAATTCATCTTCTAAATCTTCACTGTCATCAGTCTCTTTCTTCTTAGAAACATGTTCACTGACGGTTTGGCTTTGTTATGCTTGTGTTTTTATGGCCGTTTGGAAAGACAAAATGACATGAGTTTTTTATTTGAATATGTATCTTCAAACCACTTATCAGTGTCATTCGTCTCTTCATGGCATTATAATATTCTCAATAACAAAACACAAAAAAATAACATAAGTCTGACACCAGCATCTTTTTGTTTATGATTTGTCTATCTCATGCAGCAAAATGTTATTTGAGTCACAGCACCTCAGGGAAGAATGCATTCTCCGAAACTTCGTGTAGAACAATATTGAATATACAAGAAACGATATTTGCCATTTTTGGCATTTTACTTAGTAAATATTGTATCTGAAAGAAACGCCGATTTTTTGGAATCTTTGATGATTGGTATATAGTAAAATATGGCATTTTTTTTAGTAGGTGTATTTGATGTTTTGGAGATTTTGGCGTTTGTAAGATGAATGGTATATAGTAGAAAATATGTCTGAGATGTTTTGTTTATATATGGATGTGTTTTGGCTCGTAATGGTGTTTTATTCATTAGTTTGGCATTTTGGTATAGAAGTGTAAAGACCCTTTTACCCTTAATGAAGCGCGTCCACTTAATATAATTCGTGTTATTTATGAAAACGCCACCGCGCCAATTTAGTCCATAGATTGTTTTGATCGGACGATCCATAAACATTCTCACCGTTCTCACACTTTCTACCGTTTTCTCTAAATCCTGACCCTATATATATATATATCACTTGGCGAAACAATTAAGTCTCCATAGAGCCAATATGCCTTGATGGTTTTAGCACATTACAAACACACACCTAAATCGATACATGTCATCTCTTGGAATCTTAAACAAGTGAAACCCAATTATACTTTTTCTTATCTAATTGCTCTAATAGAATAATTTTAGATATTCTAGAGGTAGAGGGTGGTTGCATTACATAGTAGTCTTATCTAATTACCTATCAACATTTACTCCTCATCGTTTTTCAGATTATGAGTCTACCCAGATATTCTATGCACACAAGCCGTTTTTAATTGTATAAATCGAATAGGGTTATATTGCTTAGAACATCTCCAATGCTTCAATACGGATCAGCAAAACGGATGAGGGCAAGCATTGGAGGAGATGTGTTAGATGCATCCGGTCTGCTAGAGTGGACCTCTCCGAACCAATATCGTGGGGATCACACACAAAAACCATTATATATATATATATATATATAGAAACGGGATCAGGAGAAAACGCTCAAAAGTGTGAGAACGGTGAGAACGCTTCCTGGCCTAACACGTGTCACGCGGCATAGAGAAGGGCGGATGGGATTTTTGGTCCTTTCATATTTCTTTTTTTAAACGCGTGTCACATCCTTTTTCCATTTTTTTGGCGTTTAATAAATACGCCACGTTTTATTGTTTGTAGATCAGGATCATATTTAATATTTTGGCGTTTTAATTATATTTCGGCGTTTTTATTGTTTTTTAAATCAGGATGCATGTCTATGATGTAAAAAACATCAGTAAATTTCTTGATGTTTATTATATCAAGTAGGATACAGGTCTATAATTTGACAGACAATTATGGCGTTTTGAAAAGACAAATACATTCGGTTTTCCATGTAGTGGTTTTTAATATAATAAATGTTTGGCAATAATGTTACCGTCTCTTCATTTTACTGTTTCGTTCATTTTCATCGGTGAATTAGCGTTGATTTTTTAGTAATACCTTGTTTGGCTTTTTTGGCGTTTTATAGCAAACATCGTGCTTTGCTAGCATCCGTTCTCTCAGTTTTCATACTATGAGTCGTTTTGGTGTTTTTGGCGTTTTATATTAATTTTTTTAGTAGAGAATTAGATAATAAAATCAGAGAATTAGATAACAAACAATAGAAACTGAAAAAAAATTATAATCTAATTTCTCTTCCAAATCTTCACTACCATCAGCCACTTTTACTTTAACCTTTTTGGTGTTTTGAACCTGTTATGAATACCTTATGTAGATCCTTTTTTTCCTACATAACGCCCGTCTTCATTAAGGTGTAAAAGTCTTTTTTTTTGGTGAAAATTTGTCCATCTCATTCAGCAAAAGCTTATAGATATACCCACCTCAGAGTAGAATCCATTCAGTGAAACTTCATTCAGAACAATACTCAATAAAGAAGAAATGACGTTCCGCATCTGTGGCGTTTTAAGTATCTTTTTTGGCGTTTTTAAAGTGAATGGTTTGTTGGAAAGATGGCGTTTATTTTTTTGGTGGTGTGATCAGTTGATTATGCAGAGACGTCTCTCTTATAGGATATTTTTGGCGCATAGTTTAGGCGGGATTTTTATTTATAATAAATGATATTAATAAAGTAGCCGTCTTTTCAGTTACTGTGTGTATTTTTTACTGATTTTGTTCAGGTTTTTATGAGTTTTTATGGTCTTAGACATTCCATCTTCCAAGTTTTGGCGTTTTTAATGGCTTTAAGTAGTTTTTGGTGTTTGTTTCCATTTTTAGCTTTTAATAATTCTTCTCTAAATTACTTTTATTATAGGTTGGGAGTTTTTGGCGTTTTACTTCATTATGGCGTTTCACAATAATTATGACTTTTGGCGTTTTATTAATATAATGTTATTTTTTATTCTAAGTTGAAAAATACATATCAAACAACAGAAAAAGAAAATTAAAAAAAATAAAAATAGAAACAATTCTTCTTTTCAAATCTTCACTGTTGTCAGTCTCTTTCTTCTTTGAAACATGTTCACTGGCGGTTTGGCTTTGTCATGCTTGTGTTTTTTTGGCCGTTTGAAAAGACAATATGACATGAGTTTTTTGTTTGAATATGTATCTTCAAACCACTCATCAGTGTCATTCGTCTAATTCATGCCATTATAATATTCATCAATAACAAAACACAAAAACTGACATAAGTCTGACCCAAGTATCTTTTTCTTGAAGTTTTGTCCATCTCATTCAGCAAAATGTTATTTGAGTCGTAGCACCCTAGGAAAGATCGCATTTTTCCGAAACTTCGCGTAGAACAATATTGAATATACAAGAAACCATTTTTGGCATTTTTGGCGTTTTTCTGAGGAAATAGTGTATCTGAAAGAAAAGTCCATTTTTTGGAAATTTTTTATATTTGAGAGATTTTAGCGTTTTCTAAGATGATTGGTATATAGTAAAATATGGCGTTTTTTGAGTAGGTGTGTTTGATGTTTTGGATTTTTTGGCGTTGTAAGATGAATGTTATACAGTAGAAATATGGCGTTTTCAGACTGGAGGAGGTGTGTTTTTCTGTATGAGAATGTTTTGTTTATATAGGTATGCATTTTAGGCAGTAATGGCGTTTTATTCATTAGTTGGCGTTTTGGTATAGAAGTGTAAAGACCTTTTTACCCTTAATGAAGCGCGCCGACTCAATAGAATTCGTGTTACTTACGAAAATGCCACCGCGCCAATCTAGTCCATAGATTGTTTTGATCGGACGATCGATAAGTGTTCTCACCGTTCTCACACTTTTCATCGTTTTCTCTAAATCCTGGCCCTATATATATATATATATATATATATATATATATATAGGGTAGGGTTCTAGAGTGAACACTAGGTTGAGAGTGAACTGTGTGAACTAATCTGGGCCATTGAATTACATCATCTAGAGATTTTTAAACAATGGCAAGATTGTAAGTATAATGTTGTAACTCCCCTTTAAAATAAATGACAGAAGGGTATTTGTGTCTTTTGTAAATTGCATTTATTAAGCAATATAATCAAAATCGCTAAAATCTCGTTAGTTTCCGTATATACAAGATACATAGTTGTTAGTGTATACACATGTATACAGTTTCGCTAGTATCAGTTTATACAATATACACAGTTGTTAGTTTATAAACATGTGTACAATCTCGCTAACTATCTGTTTATACAAGATACACAGCTGTTAGTTTATACACATGTGTACAGTCTTTTATACATCTGTGTATTATATTCAGAAATGGTTACATATGTGTATATTAATAACATATAGTATATTAGGCATGCACACGAGTAGATTCATATAAAAATTATGAAACAAATGAAAATGAAACATATCACATGTATGCAAAAATAATTAACTTCATTATATATTAAAAAAAAATAATGCCCAAAAATAATTACAATTTCAATCTCAGAGAAATTTTTTAATGTTTATTGAAAATTATAAAAAGTTAAAAACAATGTATTATGATATCTATATATACAGATAATAGAAGAAAAACAATATTTAAGTTAAAATTAAAACAAATTCTATGTATAAAGAAATAATGGATAAATAATTAAAAATGAGAGAGGGAGAGAGAGAGAAAAAGAGAGTTAAGAGACAAGAAAATTAAGCAAATTTAATTAAACATACTTGACTAATGTCAATCTTACCCTTTTTAATCTAAAAAATGATCAAGGGCCAAGAATGGTTCACTCAGTTCACTCTCAAGAAGTTGTTCACTATTGATCCTAATCCTATATATATATAGGGTACGGATCCTAAGAGAAGTCCACCCTATTTGAGAAACTTGAGAAACAATCTAGACCACACATTTTCCCTAAGCAAAAAATGCAAAAAAAGGTGAAAAAAATGCAATTTTTTTTTTTTTGGAAAAATCACAGTTTTTTCTTTTAGGATTAATTTTTTTTTGAGAAACTTGAGAAGCATTCTGGACCACACATTTTCCCTAAAGCTAAAACTAAACCCTAAAGCTAAACCCTTAATGCTAAACCCTAATGCAAACCCTAAAGATAAAGCTAAACCCAAAAGTTAAAGCTAAATCCTAATGCTAAACCCAAAAGCTAAACCCTAATGCTAAACCCTAAATACTAATGCTAAACCCTAAAGCTAAACCCTAAACCATAAAGCTACACCCTAAACCCTAATGCTAAACCCTAAATACTAATGCTAAACCCTAAATAACACTTATTTTTCAATTTTAAAATGTATATACATATATGTATAATTGACAATATACATATATGTATAGTTAGAAGATTAACAATATACACATGTGTATAATTCCCAAGAAATTAAAAAAAAAAAAATTAAATCCTTAAAGAAAAAGCTGCGATTTTAAAAAAAAAAAATATTGCATTTTTTTACATTTTTTTGCTTAGGGAAAATAAGTGGTCCAGAATGCTTCTCAAGTTTCTCAAATAGCCTAATCATATATATATATATATATATATATATATATATATATATATATATATATTAATATAAGGTGGAAGTTTGAATTGGTTAAGCTTTGAAGAATAAATGTAGTTTTTAAGGTAGAGATCTGAAATGATATGGTATGTTGATGTGCCAAATCTAAGATTTGAATATTGGTTAACATTGGAGATGCTAGTATAAGAGCATTCATATCCAATCCTCAATCCCCAACTATAAGGTAGCGTTTAATATGAAGGAATAGAAGGTGGAATGGAATGGAACGGATCATTCTGATGGAATGAAAAAAACATGTTTGGTTATCATTTGATAATGAAATGGAGCATTCCAAAGGAATGTAACTCCTTCCAAATATAACAATCTCCATTCCTTGGTATGTGGGTGTGTTTTTTCTATTCCTTCAAGGAATGTAAAGAAATTTATTATTATTATTATTATTATTATTATTATTATTATTATATTTATTAACATTGATACTAATATTAATATATATCAAAAATTTATTATTAACTTTTTACCATTAATATATTATTATTATTAAGACAATTATATTTTTGTCGTTTTTAATACAATCGTGTGTTTCGTTACTAAGTCTTTTTTCATTTATCCAATTGTACAAAGTAATAATTCATTCTATTTACATATGAGTAATCAAACATCACAATGGAATGGAATGATCCATTTCATTTTGTTGTCCATTCCATTACCTCGTACATTTCATTACCCCATACCAAACAGACCCTAAGAGCATTATTCCAAGGTGAAATCGGTAATGGCTAATAACGTCTAATTGAGATTATTAGAAACTAATTTCCTTAATTTAATGAATAACATATTTTTTTTAATTTGTATATCATTTTTAGAAACATCCTACATCACGTTCCTCATATTTATCTATATTCAATTAAACATTCCTCATATTTATCTATATTTAATTAAATAATATTTCTTTTTATTATTTTTCTTTTTTCCACTCACACTATAAAAGGTTAATGAAGAAAATATGGGGGATCAAAAGATGGACCAAGTTTGTGTGTGTGTGTGGGGGGGGGGGGGGGGTGTAACACCCATTAAATTGAATCAAGGTTTAACGTATAGTTTGCAAAAAGGATCATGTAATTAAGTGTACGTATACATCGGAAATACGAGTTTTATTAAAAACTTTTACAATTTAAAAAAAATATACAACATAATGTAGTTTAGTCGTCGTTTGAAAGTTACGACGACACACCATGCAGAAGCTTCTTTTTCATGTGTTTGGTTCTTTCTCGCCGCTTGATCTTCATACGGGTACTCTTGATATCCACCTATGATCAAAACCAACATAAAAGTTAGTTTTGATAACTTAATATTAGTCTAAACAAGTTCTAAGCAACGAATAATCAAAAAAAATATTTATTTCCAACTTTGATGTCTCCCGCATGTCGCGGGAGACCCATCTCAATGTGTCGCGTGTCACGGCGATCGTCGCGTGTCGCGGCCCAAGCTGAGTCCTTCGTCGCGTGTCGCGGGGGAACCCAATTTCCAGTGGGTTCATTACTGAAACCTGCATTTTCTGCCCAGCTATAATTTTCAACAAAAATCAAACTTGAGATTGTCTTAACTTTTTTAGCTACAAGTCCGTTTTACGCGATTCTTTTTCCTACGCGTCCGTAATTAAATTTCGGACCCGTTTATCACCTTGGTTTGCATAAAAATCTGATTTATCCAATGTTGGCTCATAAATCCTTTAGGTGATTATTCGACCCGTTTGACATTATTATTTCACTACATGCTCTAAAAGAAAATAGTTAATTCCTATCATTTTACCCATCCCGGGCTTGTCAAACCTTAACGTTTTCACTCCCATCCTAGAGTTTACGTAGGCGTTTACATTCACCGATTCATTTGTATCTATCTAAGCATTTAACCACAATTTACTTCTTAGTCTATTTTGAACCGCAAACGTTTTTGCCTATACTTTTTATATGTATCTAAAGGTTTCAAAATCAATAAACAAGTTTCTAAACAAACTCTAACGGTCGTTTACCCGGTTCGCCCGTTAAGGGCTTTTTGGTCAATTCTAGTCTCTTATTTTACGACAAAAGACTCTCACCAATTATTGACCAAATTAGCACTTTTAACTACAACATAATTATACGTACCAGGCTCGGAACAATACATTGACCCGTTTTAATACCTTGTCACGAAAATTTGCTAATTCATAACAACGCTAATTCATAAGCCGCTTTATCCTGTAAGCATAAAACTCGACAAGTGCTTATTAGTCGATATTTGTCAAATGGTATCCACATTACCATTTGACCCGTTTTACTCTTTTTATTCTTTAGGCTTACTTATAGTGCTCGTTCAAAAACCCATTTTTTTTATAATTAGCTTTTCATGACTAATTTACCGTTCTATCTCTTTTACCATTAAACATGGTTTTTATCATTTATATTAGTTCCGACCCGTATTATTGCGCGTCGGGAACCATATCTTGAATATTATCCTTATTGTATTCGAAACTTATAGGATGAACATTTATTTTACTAAAAGGTGTAAGTTTCACTTACCTTGCATCCGGTTATGTGCTTTTTCTGCGTACGCGATCCGTTTGACCCGCTTCATTCCCAAGTCTTCATCTAGCTTGTCTAGAGTCAAACTATCATCATCAAAATTCATAAGACGGTTAGATTAGCCATAATCGTTTACGACTATTCCATCCTACGGGTTTTATGTCGAATTTATCATTCGACCATATCAAAATTATCATTCAATCTAATCATTGGTCGGTTTGACTTTTTAAAAGTCAATTGACTTATCAACATATTCAAATGCACATTTTCTTCATTGAACTCACTTAGGCATATTTCATCCGAACTCTTAATGAAATCAAATTTTACACACAACCAAGTAGACCGCGATTTCATTCAGACATTTCATATCACTGAAAATGGGCAGTTTTTGGTGACTTGTTTAACCTGTTTTCAAGTCTTCAAAAATTATGATTTTTTTTATGTGGCCTACCTCTCGGAGGGCTAGACCTTGTGTAAAAATTTCAAGATCTAATTCTTTACCAAAAATTCTTAAAAATTCATTTACAAAGCTGCAATCAGATTCGTCACTTCTGACTGCAGCTTACGGAAAAATTCATTAAAAATTTCTCGTTTATCCGATTGACGAAATTCCAATTGGAGATTCTTTTAATCACTTAAAACTTTCTACAGTAAGAATTTGAGATCATAACTCACTTCCTAAGTTGAGTTATGACATTCGTAATGGGCTGCAAATTCCGCCAGAAAACGCAGCTTGAACCTTTGATACGGAAAAATTCATAAAACGCTCAATTTTCGTCGAAAAATGCGATTCCAGTGGGGTTTTAAAGATATTTTCTGGAATTACATTTTAGACTCAAGAAACACACGTTTTTGTCACGTTTTGTTCAGGTTACAGCCAGTACAAGTTGGCTGTAATTTCTGATCAGGAGTTGTTTGCATTCTGCTTTCAATTTAATCATGTTCTTGACATCATAACACTAATTTTTAGCAATCAAAACCCTAAAAACATCTCATACATGAATTTAGCATCAACAAAAATCTGAATTTACTTGTGCTAGGTATGATTTCAATATTTTCTTGTCTAGGGTTTACTCCTAAAAACTATTTCACTTCAATATCATCCATACCACAATCATGCAACATAAATTTCGAATTTCTTATGCACATCAAGAATTCTCAACTTCATAAATTTCAAAAATTTGACATACCTTACGATCCCCTTAGCTTGGTGATCACGATTTTAGTTAAAGCCCTAATTTCTTTGCTCGATTTCTCCTTGATTTTGCTAGATTTCATGAGCTTTAGGGTTTTGAAAGAACCCCCTGGTTCTTCTGATCGTTCCTGCGCACACACACACACTTACCAAGTGTGTGTTATGTTTTATTTTTAGTTTTAATAAATAAGTTTCTTCCATTTGGCACTATTAGCCCCTCATGTTTTGTTTTTATAAAAGGTGTAACTATATCTAGTTTCCTTTATTGTTCTAACAACACATAATTAACTAGGTTAATATTCCTAGTCACTTAGTGGGTTCGGGAAGTCATAACCCGTTTTATTTTAAGTCCCGTTAACTCGAGCCTTCTAGATACTTTGTTTTCTCAAAGTATTTATCCTCCTTTTTAATTAACATCAAGTTTATTTATTTAAATCCTAATATTTACCGGGTTAATTTTTACCACTAACGGTATTTTACCCGTCTTTACTATTAACATGGTTTGATTACCAAACCCGTTTTTGGGGTGTTACAAGTCTACCCCCTTAAAGAGGTTTCGTCCCCGAAACCTTATTTACGTAGTTCTTTTAATTTTTTTGACTAAATGAACTTAGTTTCATTTTTATGTTATTCATTCCTTCGGTGTCTTTTATGTTTAAGTCCTCACTGACCGAGGCTTTCACCTCTTATTCCTTATCCTTTGCACCTTTTTAACTGAGTCGTCACTCGATCACTTAGTCTCATCAGTTTATTAACATGTTTATCTCGCGCTTGTCTTATATTAACAAGCGCTTTGTATTTGTCAGGACATTTTCTAAACTTTGATTAGTTTTACCGGCTAAACTAATTAGTCGCCGTCACTTCATACCCCATCATCCGGGTATACTATTTTGCCATCTCCGGCCTTATGTGTGTTTAAGATTTTCTAAATCGCTCATATTACATATGTTTGTTAGAAAGCTGCTTTTGACTAAAATCTAAATTTTTAGTTTACGCTTTCTCTGTCTTACTTCTCTTTTTTTTTCTCTCAAGTCTAGGAATTTCCGTCTAAGTTTTATTCCTGACCGTTATTATTTTACATTGAGAACTGTGACCAGTTTTCCACGCTTTACCCAAGCAACCGGTAGGTTCCTTTACTTAGCCTCGTAGGCTTTTTCTTTAGATTTTTACTTTTTAAGGTAAAACCCCATCAGTTCATTTCTTTCTATTCGTGACCCGAGGGTCTTTTGGTCCCGTAGATTTAACATTAATTATAATCCTGTAGGTCATGATGATCCCGTAGATCATCTTTTATTCGGGTCTTTATTCAACTGTATGTATACATATAGCATCAAGGCACCTCTTTTTATGTTTGGAATTATTTACATTTAATTTTTTTTAGTTAATTTTTTTTTTTGATTTCATTTAACCTTGACAATAGTCTAAGGCTACATTTGTTTTCTTTCGAATTATCTTTCCGACCTTATGACTTTTATCATCATTTACACGTCGGTTTGTCCTACGCTTACCGTTACCCGGTTCTTACCCATACTTCTTTACGACCCGTTACCCGGTTTCTTTATCTTAGTGTTTTTAACTTTCTTGTTTCGCTAGTTTGCGTTTCTCCTATCTACATTCCTTTACAACCCGTCACATAGGTTCATTAATATTTCGCTCTTCCATTATTAGGTTTGCGCTTACTTGCACTACCAAGCTTTTACACTTTATTTATCTCATTTGACGTATTCATGTGAGATTTCATTACTCATGAACGTCAAACTTCATCCTTCATTCGATCCGTTCAACTTTAAAAGAGTTGAACGTAGTTATCAAAATTTCTGTTTGCAATTTCTCATCGTCTTTTAGTCATGACTCTTAATCCGAGTCCTTTGACTTTCTATTTCGCGTTCTCGTCTCTTGGTTTACGCATACTTTCAAAATCCTACCCATCTATCGGGTATCTTTACCGAAGTTATCATCAAGTAACCATTCTTATATGGTTTTAGACGTCACTTTAATTTATTTGGTCGTCTTAGCGAAATTCATCGTTTTTATTCATTCGAGTCCTTTATTCTTTAGTCTACCCCCTTTGACTTGTCTGTGTGAATTTCATCACTTATGACAGTCAAACTTTATCCCCTATGTCTTAGCATTCACGTTAGTTGGTTCGTATTTTCATTTACTTTAATCTTTGTCCCTTCTCTCGGGCTCGTTATTCTAACGTAATACGCTTCCGTCGTCCAACTTGCGTTTACGTTTACTATCAACATTTTACTTATTTTACTCATTTGGGTACCTTTTTAATTTATCCCTTTAACCCCGTCCTTACTACATCGGATGTAAATGTGTCCGCTATAAGAAGTTCATGGTATCATATGCCACTACTTACTTGACCAGAGTAAGCGATCAACACATGACACGCATGACCTTTTTATAGTTTTCACATCACGCCCTATGTAAGTAATGCCTCTATTTGTTTCTCTTGGAAACAATATCCCGAATACATTTTCTATTCGGGTTTTCTAAGTTTTTAATCTACATATGCAACTTTCAATTTCTACATATTTGTTGCATATTACTATTTGTGCAATTAAATTTAAAATGTGCACCTGGTAATGCTTGCCCTAACGGGCTTCTCTTGCCATTAGCCTTGTTCACGACCGCCACGCGATTTAGGTCCTCGATGAGCATACTCTTTGGACCGTTCCTCTATCAAGTCCGCGATTTGTTAAACTCTCGCTATCTTCATATGCGAGTGTCCTTCAACTAAAACATCTACAACTGTTAGTAATTTCGACATTAATAAATACACGTATTGTAATACAAGGCTTTTTACTGCACGTGATTTCGTTAACTAGACTAATCATTTTCGTTGGTGTAACGTGTATTACACGATACCCTTTGTGTTGTTCACAACACTTTAATCCTACTAAACTATTAACATACATGTACTTACCGGATTTGCGATCAAGCTTCGAACCGAACACACTTACTCTTTTAACCTTGAGCTCTGATTACCAACTTGTAACACCCAACAAATTGAATCAAGGTTTAACGTATAGTTTGCGAAAAGGATCATGTAATTAAGTTTACGTATACATCGGAAATACGGGTTTTATTAAAAACTTTTACAATTTAAAAAAAATATACAACATAATGTAGTTTAGTCGTCGTTTGAAAGTTACGACGACACACCGTGCGGAAGCTTCTTTTTCATGTGTTTGGTTCTTTCTCGCCGCTTGATCTTCATCCGGGTACTGGTGATATCCACCTATGATCAAAACCAACATAAAAGTTAGTTTTGATAACTTAAATATTAGTCTAAACAAGTTCTAAGCAACGAATAATCAAACAAAATATTTATTTCCAACTTTGATGTCTCCTGCGTGTCGCGGGAGACCTATCTCAATGTGTCGCGTGTCGCGGCGATCGTCGCGTGTCGCGCCCCAAGCTGAGTCCTTCGTCGCGTGTCGCGGGGGAACCCAATTTCCAGCGGGTTCATTACTGAAACCTGCATTTTCTACCCAGCTATAATTTTCAACAAAAATCAAACTTGAGATTGTCTTAACTTTTTTATCTACAAGTCCGTTTTACGCGATTCTTTTTCCTACGCGTCCATAATTAAATTACGGACCCGTTTATCACCTTGGTTTGCATAAAAATCTGATTTATCCAATGTTGGCTCATAAATCCTTTAGGTGATTATTCGACCCGTTTGACATTATTATTTCACTACATGCTCTAAAAGAAAATAGTTAATTCCTATCATTTTACCCATCCTGGGCTTGGCAAACCTTAACGTTTTCACTCCCATCCTAGAGTTTACGTAGGCGTTTACATTCACCGATTCATTTGTATCTATCTAAGCATTTAACCACAATTTACGTCTTAGTCTATTTTGACCCGCAAACGTTTTTGCCTATACTTTTTATATGTATCTAAAGGTTTCAAAATCAATAAACAAGTTTCTAAACAAACTCTAACGGTCGTTTACCCGGTTCGCCCGTTAAGTGCTTTTTGGTCAATTCTAGTCTCTTATTTTACGACAAAAGACTCTCACCAATTATTGACCAAATTAGCACTTTTAACTACAACATAATTATACGTACCAGGCTCGGAACAATACATTGACCCGTTTTAATACCTTGTCACGAAAATTTGCTAATTCATAACAACGCTAATTCATAAGCCGCTTTATCCTGTAAGCATAAAACTCGACAAGTGCTTATTAGTCGATATTTGTCAAATGGTATCCACTTTACCATTTGACCCGTTTTACTCTTTTTATTCTTTAGGCTTACTTATAGTGCTCGTTTAAAAACCCATTTTTTTTATAATTAGCTTTTCATGACTAATTTACCGTTCTATCTCTTTTACCATTAAACATGGTTTTTATCATTTATATTAGTTCCGACCTGTATTATTTCGCGTCGGGAACCATATCTTGAGTATTATCCTTATTGTATTCGAAACTTATAGGATGAACATTTATTTTACTAAAAGGTGTAAGTTTACTTACCTTGCATCCGGTTATGTGCTTTTTCCGCGTACTCGATCTGTTTGACCCGCTTCTTTCCCAAGTCTTCATCTAGCTTGTCTAGAGTCAAACTATCATCATCAAAATTCATAAGATTGTTAGATTAGCCATAATCGTTTTCGACTATTCCATCCTACGGGTTTTATGTCGAATTTATCATTCGGCCATATCAAAATTATCATTCAATCTAATCATTGGTCGGTTTGACTTTTTAAAAGTCAATTGACTTATCAACATATTCAAATGCACATTTGATTCATTGAACTCACTTAGGCATATTTCATCCGAACTCTTAATGAAATCAAATTTTACACACAACCAAGTAGACCGCAATTTCATTCAGACATTTCATATCACTGAAAATGGGCTGTTTTTGGTGACTTGTTTAACCTGTTTTCAAGTCTTAAAAAATTTTTATTTTTTTATGTGGCGTACCTCTCGGAGGGTTAGACCATGTGTTAAAATTTCAAGATCTAACTCTTTACCAAAAATTCTTAAAAATTCATTTACTAAGCTACAATCAGATTAATCACTTCTGACTGCAGCTTACGGAAAAATTCATTAAAAATTTCTCGTTCATCCGATTGACGAAATACCTAAATTGAATTATGACATTCGTAATGGGCTGCAAATTCTGCCAGAAAATGCAGCTTGAACCTTTGATACGGAAAAATTCATAAAACGCTCAATTTTCGTCAAAAAAATGCGATTCCAGTGGGGTTTTAAAGATATTTTCTGGAATTACATTTTAGACTCAAGAAACAGACGTTTTTGTCACGTTTTATTCAGGTTACAACAAGTACAATTTGGCTGTAATTTCTGATCAGGAGCTCTTTGCATTCAGCTTTCAATTTAATCATGTTCTTGACATCATAACACTAATTTTTAGCAATCAAAACCCTAAAAACATCTCATACATGAATTTAGCATCAACAAAAATCTGAATTTACTTGAGCTAGGCATGATTTCAATATATTCTTGTCTAGGGTTTACTCCTAAACACTATTTCACTTCAATATCATCCATACCACAATCATGCAACATAAATTTCGAATTTCTTATGCACATCAAGAATTCTCAACTTCATAAATATCAAAAATTCGACATACCTTACGATCCCCTTAGCTTGGTGATCACGATTTTAGTTAAAGCCCTAATTTCTTTGCTCGATTTCTCCTTGATTTTGCTGGATTTCATGAGCTTTAGAGTTTTGAAAGAACCCCCTGGTTCTTCTGATCGTTCCTGCGCACACACACACTTACCAAGTGTGTGTTGTGTTTTATTTTTAGTTTTAATAAATAAGTTTCCTCCATTTGGCACTATTAGCTCCTCATGTTTTGTTTTTATAAAAGGTTTAACTATTTCTAGTTTCCTTTATTGTTCTAACAACACATAATTAACTAGGTTAATATTCCTAGTCACTTAGTGGGTTCGGGAAGTCATAACCCGTTTTATTTTAAGTCCCGTTAACTCGAGCCTTCTATATACTTTGTTTTCTCAAAGTATTTATCCTCCTTTTTAATTAACATCAAGTTTATTTATTTAAATCCTAATACTTAACGGGTTAATTTTTACCACTAACGGTATTTTACCCGTCTTTACTATTAACGTGGTTTGATTACCAAACCCGTTTTTGGGGTGTTACAGGGGGTTGGTTGGTTACTCATAAAAATATGAGGATGGGATGCATAGAGTTATTTTCTTCTTTGTGTAGAAATTATTTTCTTTTTGCTATTTTTCGCTAAATTCAATAATTAGTATAGAGATGTGGATGAAATGTGAATGCTCTAACTTCTTTGTGTAGAAATTATTTTCTTTTCTACCACTTAGCAGGACAAAGGAACCCCCATGGTAACATCAATGGATCACATGACCTGTATGAACTGATTGTCGGAGGCTCGATGAACAAGTGTTCATCGGGATAGCGTGCAGGGTCGCCGTTCTCTTTGGCTTGACCCTTCATTCTATCTTGGTCTCCCACAACTTCCATTTTCCTTTTGGAATCGGTTTTTTGTGTTTTTTGCATCTTCGTTTCTTTTTCGGAGGCTCGACGAAAGGTTGAGGATTGGGATAGAGGAAGAGGTTTAATTTGATTCAAATATCGCTTATGGTCTAACATAACCTGATATTCTATTTTGATCTTTCTTCGCTTTCCATTCGCTTTATGGGTTTACCCCTTCTTTAACAAGCTCTGGGTAAAAAACGGTTCGTTACTAGGCTGGACCCTTTCGAGAAGGGTAGGAGCCGACAACAATAACGGCTGGAAGATGAGGAGCTGCGACAACTTCGTAGAAGGAAGCTAGAAGAACCAAACAGGATCAGACTCGGGAATGGGAGAGGTAAGCAGGAATGGCATACGGTGCTGAGTAGGCGGGATATGAGGAAAGAGAAGCAGTTCGCAGCCAGGGAGGAGAGATTCAAGAAGGATACTTCGTTCTTTGTCACAAATTTGCCAGCTGATTGTGACAAGATCATGTTGTGGAAGGCCTTTGAACACTTTGATAATTTAACGGATGCTTTTGTCCCTAGGAAGACAGATGCCAAAGGCAACAAGTTTGGTTTTGTTCGTTTCTCAGGCATTAGCGAAGTTGAGAGTTGGCAGGAATGCTTAAAAGAAGTCAGGGTGGAAGGGGCGGTTATTGGAGTTAGCCTCGCAAAGTTCTTTAGGGACGGGAGTAAGGTAGATCCCTCTAGGGGTAATCATAAGTCGGTTTTCACCCGTCTGGGTGCACAACCGCCTTCAACTACGAACGGTAACAGCTCACTTCGTCCAGTGGGAAACCTTAAGCTATATTCTGACCTCTTCGATCATGCGAATAAACGGGTGGAGGTTCCTCTTCGTATCGACCTCCCACCCATGATCACGGAGGCCAAGAAACAATGGGAACGGAGGTCCCTTATTGGCGAAGTGAAAGATATGACAATTATATAGGACATCCAGAATATCCTGTTAGATGTTAGTCTCGTGGGTACGGAGGCACGGTATATGGGTGGTATGAAGGTCCTACTCACCTTCAAAGACACCCAGGAGGCGTAGTTTTTTCTGAAGGAAAACTACAATTTCTGGACCCAATGGTTTGCAAGGCTTTATGTCTGGGACGGGATGGCGCCGACATTTGATTGAGTGGCGTGGATTCGAATCACTGGTGTACCTATGTGTCTCTAGGACAGGCATGTATTTGATAGGATAGGAGAGAGGAGCGGGAGATTGGTATCCAAATCATGTGCTGGCATAGGAGACGGTGACGTTTCGGAAGGTCGGGTGGCGATTCTTGTTGATTCAAGCACCCGGGTTTCCCTTCAGGTGGAGCTAAATTGGCAGGGACAGACCTTTTATGTCGCGGTCCAGGAAATAGATGACAAATGGTCTCCGCCGTTCCTGGGGTCTGGGATGTCGAGTCCTGTTGCTCCGGTGAAGTTAGCTTCGGTGGTTGTCGAAAACTGCCGGGATGAAGAAGACGAAGGGTTGGAGAAGGAAGGGTCGTGCATAGGGAATACCCATGCAAATAATAATGACTTTTGTCACACGCCTGTTTTTTCACAAGTTCCTAAAGTAAAATCGGCGATTGTTAGGGAGGTCCCACTTGATTCTCCTGAATCTTCTTTTTGTAGGAATCTACAGAACTCACATGGGTCTCCAAGCCCCCTTGTTGTGGGCCAGCCTGTTTTGGACCACCAGGGGATGGTTGATGACATAGTTGGGCCTAATTCCAAACCCAGATTTGTTGGCCTCTATTCTGGAGCCCATAACTACAAAACTCCTGACCTAAATACTACATAGGACTCTGACCCTTTCCAATTGAACGATATTATAGAACGGTCTTCCAGAGCTCAAAGGAGGAAGAATAGGGTCACTGATGACCTGGCCCGTGAAGGGGTCGTCACGAAGATTCGCGAAGAGCAAAGGGATCCACAGCCTCGGGGGAGCTGTGGAAGCCCTAATATTGAGACAGAAGCCGAAGCCACGATGGCTTTTAGGGAGCAATTGGGTATTCACTTGGATAGTTTTGGAAACCCTGTGAGAAAAATTGTCACAGGGGATTTGGAGATGAACCAGTTCCTATTAATTTTTTGTCTTTAAATATAAGGGGGATTAAAGGGCTGGAGAAGGCGGCCTGGGTGCTCAGACTTAAGCGGGAGGTTAACTTCTCCTTTCAAGCTCTTCAAGAATCGCATCAGGAAAACATATCAGACGTCTTTTTGCAACAATTTTGGGATAAAACTCAAATGGAAACTGCGACCCTAGATTCAGTAGGCCGATCAGGCGGGATTGTTTCGATTTGGAACCCAGAGGTTTTCTGTGTGGTTTCGGTTATCAAGGGGCAAGGTTTTTTGATGGTGTCTGGGAATATGAAAGATGTGGATCAGAGGGTCAATGTTGTCAATGTCTATGCTCCCAGAGATTCAAGTAACCACAGGCTTCTATGGGACTCCTTAGTCGAGGTTAGATCTCACTTTTCCGGGCTGTGGATTTTTCTAGGAGACTTCAACGAAGTCAGGAGTGCAGCCGAAAGATTGAATTCCAGGTTTGACGCTAGTTCGGCTACTTGTTTTAATGATTTTAATAATCGGGCGGGGCTTCTGGAGTACCGGATGGTGGGCGGGAATTTCACTTATATGTCGGATTCCGGGGACAAAGTTAGTAAGCTCGACAGAACCCTGGTGTGTGATGGGTTCATGGCTAGGTGGCCAGGAGCAAGCCTAAGGCTTCTTAGAAGGGGTATTTCGGACCACAAACCCCTTTTGCTTTTGTGCTCTGACATCGATCATGGCCCTATTCCTTTCAAGCTCTATAACACTTGGGTGGGCTTGAAGGAGCTGGGCTCTATCGTAAATAAGCACACTCAGGGCAGGCTGATGTCCTTTCCAGGGGATAAGGTCTTGTTCAACACTCTGAGGGATATTAAAAAAGACATCAAAAACTGGCGTTTGGAGGCTAGGAGAAAAGATAAGGAAGCTTATGAAACTTGTGCTAAAGAGATCGATGAGCTGGAAAACAAGGCTGAAGTCACTAGCCTGTCGTTTGAGGAGGGATCGAAACGGGTTGCGCTTAGGCTCAACCTTAGAAACATGGAGAAGTCTATAGTGTTGGATCTTCAACAAAAGGCCCGGGTCAATTGGGTCAAATTTGGTGACGAAAACTCGTCCTTCTTCCACCGTGTCCTCAGCATCAACCTGGCAAATAGGAGAATTCAAGGGCTGACTTTTGACGGGGAATGGGTTTGGGAACCGGGAAGACTGAAAGATGAGATTAAGAGATGGTTTAAAAAGCACTTTGCTGAACCAATTCGACGTCGTCCTCAATTTTCTAATTCAGGCCTCCCTTGCCTTTCCTCTGAGCAAGCACAGTCCCTGATTATCCCGTTTTCGGCTGATGAAATAAAAAAGGCGTTACGTGATTGTGGGGGCAGCAAGGCCCCGGGTTCGGACGGGTTCTCTATGAAATTCTTTAAATACTACTGGGAGGACCTGAGACATATTCTCGTGAAGCTCATGTCTGACTTCCACATGTCTGGCCAGATCAGCAAAGGCTGTAACGCTTCTTTCATTGCCATTGTTGGATCTGAGTTTGGTTTTGATTGTATTTTCTGTTTGAATTAAAATGGAAATCGATGAGTTGTGCAACAGAATTAATATGGAAACAAACTTTGCATACAATCAAATGAGAGTATTGCTTTGATCAAGACATTTTCAACAAAGAACCGAATAATTGAATTTAATTTCAATAACGATTACAAAGTAATACTTGAATACAAACTCCGCCTCAGCCAGAGCTTAGTGTTTGTTTGTGCAAAGAAGACGGTGTTGCAAAGAGCTAATAGAACAATACAGAGCACTGTTCTATTTATAGTCACTAGCAAACCACTGAGCATCTAATGCTGACGTCACCATGAAAGTGACATCTAACCTCCTAACAAACTCTAACCTCTGATCAATACAAACACTGCTATGCTAACTACTGCTTAATAAAATATGTTTTATAAAGATAGAATAAACAACTGCTGCATCCTTCCACTGCTGTGAACCCAACAATACTTGTTCGGATCAGCAGTGCTTGACTCCAGGCAGTAGATTGAGCAGCAGAGCTTTAGTCTTCTATCAGCCTTTACTAGAGCAGCAGATTGACGGTCAGTGGCTTGTACGATCAGTAGATAGGAGGTCAGCAGATGTTGAAAACACTTTCAAGGGGAGAGACTTGTATATAACATCTGCTTATTCTGGGTCCACTGCTCTGACCCAATTTTGACTTTAATTATCTGTTCCTCTGATAGGGTTCAATCCCAACAATCTCCCCCTGGAACAGATAATGCCAAAACTCTTCATTATTGTGGAATTCTTTATTGCCTCATCAGCAGTTCCCTTATCTGACCTTTAAATTGTAATTCAAAGTCTAGGGCATCTATGTCATCATCATCCCTACTAAGTGGAAGATCAAGGAGATCCTGCAAATCTTCAAGACTCAGGCCAAGAGCTTGTTCCCTTGATATTTTCTTCACTTCTCCACCAAACCTGAGCAAAGTCAACACGTAGGTCTGTTTCTCAGTTTCCCACTTTTGTATTTTTGAGCCTGGTGGGTTTCTTGGGAGATGTTTATTTGCAGAGGTATTTGGTGAGGCTGGTCTATTCATGACTGGCTGAGTAGCACTTGCAGATTGTTCCAATTCAAGATCTTCTTTTATCATTAATTTATTGCCTGCTTTTACAATAGCATTTCCAGCTTTTAGATATTGAATTGTTTCAGTACTCGACTGGTTTTGGCTCCTTCTTTTGTAGATGGCAGCACCAGCTGGAGCAGTGGTTCTTTTAGCTTGCAGCTTTGGTGGTCTTTTTGAAACCTCTGCTTTAGAATAGTCAGGCTTTTGTGGAACTTTTGGATCTTTCTTTCTAAGTTCCTCTAACCTTTTGTAGGTAGCCCTGACCCTATCTTCTCCCCACTTTGACACAGAATTCTTTGACCCATAATCAGCTGCTATCAGCTCCTCTTTCATTCTCTTCAACTTTAATGCCGTCTCAGCTTCAAATTGTTTGAACTTTTCAGGGGGAGTCTGCTTGACCTTATTTTTGATCATTTCTTGAATCCTGGCTGCCTCCTTTTCAAGCTCAGGGATGGTCCAGTTTATGTACATATGTTTCTCCTCCTTGTATTTCTTGTAGGTCATGATGTTCTCAATGTAGTCTTTTCTCAAGGACTCATCTGCCCTTTCTGAGATCTGCTGACATACATTTTTGGCAAATTGTTCCATAGCTCTGACATACATTTTTGCTGAAATTCCCTATCAGATTTCCCTTGTTTATTTTTATAGCAATATCCTCTGCTTGCTTGGCCTTGAGTTTCAAGTATTCTTCAATATTGTAAGGCCTGGGATATCCTTCAACTGATGGCAACCTCATTTTAGCTGGGTCATCCTCATAATAAAAGGATTTGATTTCTTCCCTAACTGCAATGAGTTCTAGAGGAAATGAGACACCAGTAGGAGGTAGTGGTTTTAGAGTTTGAGCTGAAGAGAGAGGTATGGGTTTTGGAATGGTGACAAGTGACAGGGATTTTGAAGATGTTGGTGGTGGTGAATAATCATCATCTTTGAGAATTAGCCTCCTCCTTTTTGTTTGAGGAGGGACTAATGATGTTTTGGATGGAACAGTGGTTGTGATTTGAGTGACAGAGATTTGTGATTGACTAGCAGCTATTGAAACAACTGGTGTTTCAACAACTGTTGTCATTACAACATCTGTTGTAACATCTGTTGTCTTCTGCTTTTTGGCAGGAGAAACTGGTGGTGAGTTTGTTTTTTGTGGTGATGGTAGTGGTAAAGCAGTGGCTGTGGTGTGTGTTGAAGTGATAACAGATGTTGAAACAACTGAAGTACCAGCAGTAGTTGATACAGCAGGAGTTACAACAGCTATTTGGGTGGAGGTTTGATGCTGATGGCTTTTGGATAGTGGTTTTGGAGGCTTTGGAAATCTGGATGGGATGGACTTAGGTTTCCTTTTTGTCTTAGGATTTTTAGTATCCTTTGATCCAGAACAACCCTGCGCATACAGTTCCATGAAAGCTCTTTTCTCCTCATTCCATCTTGAAATATCCTTTGCTATTCTGTCCCTCTTTACACTTGCTACTCCTTCATCAAGTGCTTCTTGGGTAGCATCAACCTTTTTACGACCATCTGGCAATGGAATTTTTCTGGTTATAGCATCCTTCTCAGGTTCAATGTACAGACCATCATCTATTCCTTTCTTCTTCCACTCCTGAATTTTCTCCCCCTTTTTGACATTATCTTCTGGGAGTTGATCAATGAGAAGTACTGTTGGAGGAGCAGTGCCAGTGGTTTCCAATAAATGGGCCTTGATTGCCTTAATATCTGCTTGAGTGTTCTTGTACCTAGACTCCATAAGGTTTCTCAGCTTTTGGACATGAAGTTCATGTTGCTGCTCAGCCATTTCTTTTTGTTGTTCGAGAAAAGGTTAGAAAAGGTTCCAGAGCTCATTTGTAGCAAAAGCTTGTGGTGGAGCAGGTGCTTGAGGTGGAACAACAGTGGATTGCATCTTTTGTGTTTTCAACACCTGTTGTAGCATATTTTTAAGATCTGCAACAGATGTATCCAACTTTTCAATTCGTTCCGTCAAATCCTGATATTTTAAATCATCACCCAATTTAATGGGATCATCTGATTTCCTACTATCAGTGGTTGGGGTAGGGAGTGTACTCCAAACACTAACCATTGATGCCCCTTTTTCTTGGTACTGGGGTCTTCTTCCTTCAACACTTGACAACCTTTTGATGTTGCCAGTAGGATAATTAAATCCACCGGTGGTTGGCAGAGGTGCTATGTAAGGAATTGCCTCCAAGGAAGACTTATTAATGTAACCACTGTCCAACTGTAAACCAGTGGGTTCAACAGTTGTAGTGGCTGCTTCACTTGGACTACCACAAAGAGTTACATGTAACTCAAGGGGTGTAACCTCCTCAGGTTGTGTTGGTGGGTTAGCAAAGATTGGTACATCAGACCCAGTCATTTGTTGAGGTATGTTCTCATTGATAGGTGATTGAGAAGGACTGGTTAGTGCCTGGTTCAAATCAATTTCATCCAACAGCAGTTTAGTTGGTGAGGGAATTGTGGATGTGAGGTTTGGTGTAAAACTGTATTTGCTCCGGGCATTGAGTTGTGGATGAGGAAACCAAGTGATTTCAGAGCATCATGATGTGGTGGCCCTATGTGTACAACCTGTTCTTTTTGTGAAGAAGCAGGAGGAGTATTGGTTATGGGTTGAGATATTTGTACCAACTGCTGTGAGGAAGAAGCAGCAGTGGTTTCTTGTGACTTTTGTGTTGTCACAGGCATTTTCTCTGGTATCTCATCCTCCAGAGTTGCCTTTTTGATTGGTTTGGGGGGTTTTGAATTTTTCTTTTTCTGTGGCTTTTTGGTGATTTTAGGTGTGGGTTTCAAAGCAGTTGTGCGGCCACTTTGATCACCTTGAGCAGTGGGCTCAGCAGCAGATACCTGAGGAGCAGTGGTAGCTGCTAAAATCTGCTCAGGCACCTCTGCTTATGTTTTGCAAGGTGTTAACATTCTTGAAAAAGTTTCAGTAGTTAAACTGTTTATTTGAATAGAATCACCTTGGTTTATTACAGCAATATCATCCTTACTGAATTTCTTTTCAAAATAATAACTTAGAAACCTTGGAAACAGTAGGAATGATTTTGTTTCAACATTATTAACCAAATCATTAAAGATTTCCCGAGAATAATTAAAATTTTCTTCTTGAAGAATAGCATATCCCAGATTTTGAATCTTTAATGGTATTTCATTAAAAGAAGTGGTTTTGTTTGATACACACATTAGGAGGGTATGGAATAAAAATCTTGTTGCAGAAGGAAAGAAACCTTTTTGTTAGGTAGCTTTCTTCATCATTGTGTCTGCATACCCTCTCTAAATGAAGTCAATTTTCAACTCGTTTTTAGGGAAAGAAATTTTACCTTGTTGATCCTCGAGTTGAAAGACCTATGAAATTGACTGTGGTGTAATCTTGACAGGTTTTCCCTTTAGAGTAGAGTTAATGGCTATTACAACGTCTCCTTGTGTTTCAAGGGTTGCATTCTTCCAAAACTCCCTTTGGGTTGTCAAGTAAATTGGTGCATCGGCTATTAACAAAGTTTTGTACTTTGATCTAGCCATTTTGGCAATGATGGAGTCGAAAGCATCTGTAGTGCCGGGTTTTGTGAGAGGACCCAGAAGATTGTGAGATGGTTTGTGTGGGATTTCAGTGGTATTGGCCTTTTCAGAGGCCGCTTTCGACGATGATTTGGAAGTGGGTTTTGCAGATGGCTTCGATTTTGTCATTTTGGAGATGATGATCGAAGAAATTTGTGAAGAAATGTGAAGAAAAACTGCTTTGAGAAAGGAATTTTTGAGAATTCAATTCGACAGTAAAACCCTGTTTTTGGTGTGAAGTGGGGGTTTTATAGGGGAAAAAGTGAAGGCTGACGTGGCAGCGGTTACAAAAGTACTGACCACTATGTACTGCCCACATGCCAAACTCTGAAGAAATGAAGGACAATACTTTTATGAAAGTTACTGATGAAGGCAGTGGTTGAAACGGTAAAATGGAAGCAGTGGATGATTTTCACTATCAGTGGATAGCATATCAGTGGATAAGACACTGCTTTTGATCAACAGAGTTTATAAAAAATGGGAGGTCAGAGGATGGCTTTCAGCAGTGGGCAGACTTTGAAGTAGAGCAGACTTTTGAACAATCAGTGGTTATGGCAGACTTTTAAGGATTTTAATGAAAAATTTCATTTTTGGCTATTTTTAAGGATAGATTTTTGATTTTCTGAAGATATTTTAATGCTTTTAAACATAGAAAAACAAGATTTTGCTTGTTATTCCATGTTTAGCATGCCAATTCTAGAGACCAAGCTTTCAAAAGTGGCTGTATCTAGTGCTTTTGTGAGCACATCTGCCAGCTGGTCTTTAGTTGGAACATGATGCAGAGAAATCAAACCTTTTTCATAGCAATCCCTCACAAAGTGTTGTCTGATGTCGATGTGTTTGGTGGTTGAATGGGAAACTGGATTTTTGATGATATATTCTGCTGCCTAGCTATCCAACATGAGTGGTGTTTTTAAGGCAGTGATACTAAAATCCGGCAACTGATTTTGAAGCCACAGGAGTTGGGCTGTACAGCTTGCAGCAGCAATGTATTCAGCTTCAGCAGTGGATGTTGAAACAGCTGCTTGCTTTTTGCTTTGCCATGAAACTAAGCAATCACCTAGAAACTGGCACCCTCCTGATGTGGACTTCCTTGTGGTGTTACATCCAGCAAAGTCACTGTCTGAAAATCCTGAAAGCTTGATATTCCCATTAGCTGGATACCAGATACCAAGTGTGGGAGCACCTTTTAGAAAGGAATTTTTGAGAATTCAATTCGACAGTAAAACCCTGTTTTTGGTGTGAAGTGGGGGTTTTATAGGGGAAAAAGTGAAGGCTGACGTGGCAGCGGTTACAAAAGTACTGACCACTATGTACTGCCCACATGCCAAACTCTAAAGAAATGAAGGACAGTACTTTTATGAAAGTTACTGATGAAGGCAGTGGTTGAAATGGTAAAATGGAAGCAGTGGATAGCATATCAGTGGATAAGACACTGCTTTTGATCAACAGAGTTTATAAAAAATGGGAGGTCAGAGGATGGCTTTCAGCAGTGGGCAGACTTTGAAGTAGAGCAGACTTTTGAACAATCAGTGGTTATAGCAGACTTTTAAGGATTTTAATGAAAAATTTCATTTTTGGCTATTTTTAAGGATGGATTTTTGATTTTCTGAAGACATTTTAATGCTTTTAAACATAGAAAAACAAGATTTTGCTTGTTATTCCATGTTTAGCATGCCAATTCTAGAGACCAAGCTTTCAAAAGTGGTTGTATCTAGTGCTTTTGTGAGCACATCTGCCAGCTGGTCTTTAGTTGGAACATGATGCAGAGAAATCAAACCTTTTTCATGGAAATCTCTCACAAAGTGATGTCAGATGTCGATGTGTTTGGTGGTTGAATGGGAAAATGGATTTTTGATGATATTTTCTGCTGCCTGACTATCCAACATGAGTGGTGTTTTTAAGGCAGTGATACCAAAATCCAGCAACTGATTTTGAAGCCACAGGAGTTGGGCTGTACAGCTTCCAGCAGCAATGTATTCAGCTTCAGCAGTGGATGTTGAAACAGCTGCTTGCTTTTTGCTTTGCCATGAAACTAAGCAATCACCTAGAAACTGGCACCCTCCTGATGTGGACTTCCTTGTGGTGTTACATCCAGCAAAGTCACTGTCTGAAAAGCCTGAAAGCTTGATATTCCCATTAGCTGGATACCAGATACCAAGTGTGGGAGCACCTTTTATGTTTCTGAAGATCCTTTTTATAGCAATGTGGTTTGATTTTCTGGGAGCTGATTGACTTCTTGCACAGACACGTGTTGCAAACATAATGTCTGGTCTAGATGCAGTTAGGTACAATAAAGACCCAATCATGCTTCTATATAAAGTTTGGTCAATCAGCTCATCCTTTTCATCAGACATGACAAGCTTATTTGTTGCCATGGGTGTGCTGCATGGTTTACAATCATTCATATCAAATTTATTCAAAAGTTCTTTAGCATATTTGCTTCGATGAATGAAAGTTCCATTTTGCATTTGCTGAACTTGGAGACCAAGAAAGCATTGCAGCTCACCCATTGCACTCATTTCAAACTCAGCTGTCACGAGTTCTCTAAACTCTTCACACATTGTGTTACATGTGCTTCCAAAAATAATGTCATTGTTGGTGCAGTCATCTGTCGACTACGTCTTAATATCGAGTCTCGATCTCGTTGCGGGTCCGATCGGGTATAACATCACGAGTGACATCACCATGGTGACATCACAAGTGACATCACCCAGGTGACATCACAAGTGATGTCATGAAATAGGAAATTGAATGTTAGCTGAATGAAGACAAAAGCCATATTTGGTCCAATTAGAACCAACAGTTTGAAGGTCCAATGAGATATCGGTCAACATGCAAACATTTGAGGTTCGCTTATACGGCAATTCTGGACCGCTTATTTGGAATCATTCTGGATCGCTTATTAGTCAAGATGTCTGGTCCGCTTTTATGGCATGTCACATAAGCGAACCAGAATTAGTATATATAGGTTGTATATCATTTCATTTGTAACAATCAGGTCTTGTGATACCGAAGTGCTGCCGGTATTTCCTCTCACTGTAAACGTTGTCAATCTAATATACAAGAGGTTTAATGTACTTTTCAAGCTGTGTATACGTCCGTTTCCTTGTTTCCGCCTCTGAAACGGAGTTGAGCTCTTCCGAACGACTCGTTTAGGTCGAAATCCGATCCTACAATTGGTATCAGAGCTCAGGACGAGGAGTTCTTGCCAAAAACAGCTTGTGTTCATCACGATTTCTGTTTCTACACCATTCTTTTCGAAAATTTTCAACTTTTTACGGATAAAATCGATTCAAACTTTCACAATACGTGCGTAAACATGTTTTAATCAATCCTTGAGAGTTTCAGATCTAAAAACGGAATAAAACTTGTTCAATCAGACCATAATCAGTTCGTGTTTTGCTGACGTCATCGAGATCCGCTCTTAGATCACGGTCTGGTTCGCTTTTCTGGTCGTGTCTGGTCCGCTTATTAGGATATTATCTGGTCCGCTCTTAGTGACAGTTGAGGTCCGCTCTTAGTGACATTTGAGGTCCGCCCTTTGAAACAATTGAGGTCCGCTTATAAGACATCATCTGGTTCGCTCTTGTGATCATGAAAGTCTGTCAGTCATTGAACAAGATAATCACGTGATTTGTTTGTCAGTAATTGGAAAAGGAAGTCACGAGTTTGTATGTCAGTTGCATGATATCATAAATCATTTTGTGTCTCAATATGCATGTGACTGCCATTTGCTTTGAAAAACGGTGAAGCATTATTACGTGTATTTAGGATAAGAACCATTTAATGTTTGCATGTGATGATGGTTATCGAGTAGAGAGTTGATTCTTTCAATATTATGCCATCACGTGAATACATTGATTCAATTTAGAATATGATAGGTCAAAAGGGAGGTCCAATCAAAATGAAATGCATGTTGTCAGTTTACTGTTATTGTTTCATGACATGCATGTGATAAAGCTTGTTGTTGTCGGCCACTGTTCAAATTGTGATTTGTGATATATTAGATATTAGTTATATAGTCGATTTTTTTTAATAGTGGTCAAATTAGATCAGATTTGTCGGACATTAAAATTGACATGTGAAATGTCTCGAAAATTCATTTTGGTGATAAGTGTTAGTCCACTATAGAGTGTCGGTCATTGATAGTTGGGAAAACTGTATCTGGTCTTGGTTAAGTCTTTCACGAAGTAGTCAGTTTACATGTAAGTTGGCAATTATAAAATCAGTTTTGCATGTAAAGGATAATATTGTTTGTTGTCTTTAGTCTAGAAAGTATCAAATCATGTGTTGTTGCCAGCTTTAGCATGTGTTGTCGGTTTGCATTAATTGTATCATTAAAATTTTAAAGATTCCAGGTCTCGAAAATTGAAGTTCAGATTGCCATTGTTTGATAATATTTGTCGGGCATAGTAGATGTGAACAATCAGTATTGAGTAAATATTTGAAATTGTGAGATAATTTTCAATTGGCATGTGATGTTCATTTGGTTTGTACCGAGTCCACTGTTTACATAGGCCAAATCAATTTGAATTGTGGAAAGTTAATTTGTGTGGCCCAAGTTGATAATGAATTGTGTTGATATTTCATGATACCGAGAGTTTGGATGTTTGTTTGAAGCCCATTAAAGTGCACGGCCCAAATCACTCTAAGGCATATTTGAATCCATTTCATTCCGATCAAGTCCATTCATTCAGTGTCTTCACTCGAACAACATTAGAGACAAGTTCACAAATCTTCGACACGAGTCTTAGATTGATTACATTAACACACATTGTTTCAGTTCGTTCCAAACTCAGCTTGCTTGAAAAATCAGTTATTGTGAACAATTTTCCGAAATATGGAAAAGGAATTGTTGAAGAAGTCATTTGACATGTTTGTAGCTTTTGACCATGAAACAACAACGATGACCATTGATAGATATTGTCATTTAGTCGTGGAAATGGAAAGATTGAAAATTAAGAAAGATAATGATGAATGGATTGATAAACTTGCTAATGCATTACCACAGCAAAAATGGGGAAATTATCTGTTGATTGTAAAACATATGAGAAAAAAAGAAAATATGAATCTGGCAAGGTTTATTCAAAAGATTGAGGAGCATGAGTTGGATATCCAGAAAAAGGAAAAAGTAGAAACTGACAAAGCAGAAGTTGAAGAAAGTTCAACAAAGGAAACTGAGGGACAGAAAGCTGAAATAGAATCTGTAGAACCAGTGATTGAAAAGATTGTTGAATTTGAAAAACTAGTCGAAGTTGAAAAAGTGGTTGAAGTTGAAAAACCGTGTTCGAAGTGTTTAGAATCTTGCAAAGTTTGTGAGGAGAAAGATATGAAGATTGCTGATTTAGAGAAGATTAAAGAAGATTTATTGTCCGATGTGAAGTATGTAAAGGAGTCGTACGATGTGCTGAACAGAACAGTTGATAGTCTGAAAAAGACAAATACAGAAACCGAAAAAGCAATTGATAAAATGAGTGCAACATTAATGACAAAGCAGAAAGTCATCAATGAGTACATCGAAGATTGTGCAAAGCTAAAGAAAGAAGTGGAACTTGAGAAGATTGAGAGTGAAAGGATTAAACGATTACTGTTGAGTTACACTACTTGTGATTATCTGATTGATCGTGTTTATCCTACTGTTGCAGGTCTGGAAGCGTTCATGGACAAAAAGACTGAAGATACTGATACTGGTAAGAAACCAAGTGTCAAGTATAACAGATGTCCGCCCCCGATCCATGAAACTTATTCTCCCAGAAAGCCAAATGAGGAACGAGTAGACAAGGCTCTAAACATCAAGTTAAAGTCTGAAATCATTGATGAATTACCAGACAATATTGATGTTACATTCACACCGTCTGACACTGATCATGAGTCTGAGTTAGTAAAGAAAGTTGTCGATCAGGTGTTAGATACGGATGAAGAGGCAAAGTCGGAGTCTAAGTCTAAAAGTCCGAGTTCGTCAGCAAAGAGTCCAAGTTCATCGGTTAACAGGATTTACAATAAAGAATTCCTGTTATCAAAATCTAATTTGAATGACGAATCAATCAAAGTAGCGTATACATTGAATGATTCAGACAAATTATATTCTGATGAGGAATTTCCAATAAGAAGTGTCAAAACTGAAATGATCAAACAGGTTTTCAAATTAACAGAAATTAATATTTCTGAAATAAAAGATTTAAATCTTTCTGAAAAACCTAAAAAGTACACTTCAAGAGTTCAACAGAGATTGAACAAGAAAAAGGATTACAGTTATGGTTCTGGTTATCGAAAGAAACCAAACCACAACCGTAATTTCAAAAAAAAAGGTCTTGGTTTTAATTCTTCAGAAAATTATAAAAATCAGAAAACTTATAAACCAAAAACAAAATTTGTTTCAGGAGGAAGTTCAGAGGATGAATAGAAGAAACCGTTCTGGAAGCAGTCAAACCAGGAGTTTCTTGCTGAAGTGAAGAAGAATGTGAGAAGGTTTGCTGAAAGAGTTGACAGAAGAACCTGTTTCAAATGCCAAGAAGTTGGACATATAGCTTGGAATTGCTCCAAGACCAACTACCAAAAACAGGGAGTTTCTTCTAAATCTGTTTTAAGAAAGACTTGTGTTGATAAGATAGAACATTCTGTAAAAATTGTTAAAAAGTTTGAAAATTCTACTTCTGAGGAAGGAGAAAGTTCAAACAGGTTTTACAAAAGAAAAGGTGATTTGAGTAAACAAAAATGGGTGGTTAAATCTGAGGGTAATTCTGACAATGAATCTGATTCCATAAAATCAGAGGAGTCTTTGGTTGAGAAAAAGATTGTGAGTTCAGTTCCAGAAGTGAACGATGAGAATTTTCCTCCATTGTCAAAGGAAAATTTGATGAAGAAAGTGGGAAAGGTAGAGATCTTAAATCAATTCTTCGCTGATAAGGGAGAATTTGATGTTGAGAAGGCTTTCAATGGGAAAGTCAAACATATTTTCGGGAAGATGGTTGATAGGAAGGTTAAGGATGCCAAAGAATTTTACAAATCAAAATGTTGGTGGGATAGATGTGTTCCAAAATCACCCAAGGCTGGTGAGGCTTGGGTGGACATAATGTTTGAGTAAAAATCCGGACTTGCCGGAGCTCCCAGGTTGGTAAGAGTGGAGCAGGAATCGGCATCTTTCTTAGCAAATGATTCTACAAGGGGTACAGTTGGTAAAGTACAGGTGGTATTTTTGAATTGTTATATTTTGATGTGCAAGTGGATATGGTTGGTGATTGAACCTGTAAGTGGTTGAAGAGGTTTCATTGACAAATGGTTAATCAAGGTCATTAAGTTGAACTTGATTGGATCATAGTTACAAATGATTGTTTGGAAAAACAACATGATGAACCCCTAACTTTACAAGTGTTAAAATCAACGAAATTATTTTCCGGAAAAACCATTTGATTAAAACAAACTTAAGTGTTTTGAAATCACAATGGGAAAATAGTTTGTTGTAAGGGGGAGTTCTGATTGTTTATGCCAAGTGGATGGCGATTTGAAGCGATTTGATATCAGTTGTCATTTTATTGTATAGTTTGATTTCAAATTTCCTAAAATGTGTTTGCATTTTAGGGGGAGTAAAAATTTTTAGAAAATCCAAAAACATTTGAAAATTTGAAAAAGCCAAAAACATGATAAAATCAAAAATGAGTTTTGTTGACAAAAAGAGGAAATGATAGTACATCAGTGGACGTTCACAACATGCTAAAGAAATGGAAAGTTAAATAGTGATAAACGGTCTCACTGATGATATGTCAGTAGGTTTTTGCACATTTAGTAGATTGTGACGAGATATAAACCTAAATTTCAAACTTGCTTGTTCTGTGGGTTAACACAAACTTGGATATATAGGTAACCCCTGAAATCTTGTTTGAAAGGTCCCTTATTCTGAGATACTAGGTCTTTATGCTCAGTGATATCTGGGGTATTATCCCGGGACTTCTGCTGAAAGAAATTTCTGACCTAGTCCCCGGATTATGCTTTTTGCAAATGCTTGAAACATAGCATCGCCCTCAGCAAGCTGATGAAACAATAAAATTGATAGTCGCTGCTGTTGTAATGCAAAAGATCCTCTAAAGGGGACACACCAAAAGTCGAAGCCGTCATCTCTCTGCGTATCGAAAGATCGACCTGAGCTCTCACGGCCCTCGTTCTATAATTTATTCCCCTGACAGATATCATCTGTGGTATACTCACCTGTAAGACTGAATATTGGGATCTGGATACGGGAGTATATTCAAGTAGTGGGACACACGAATAAGTTCAAGAGATTAAACATTAACCTCGTATCTCGGATCAATTGAACTTTGTGTGAAAATTTAAGTGGATCAGTATACTGACAATCTAAGTGAATTGTTTAGAGCTTAAAATGTTTAAAGCTTAACGGTGTTGATGATTTGTCTCAAAAACTGATATGATCCTCTTACACAAACTTACAAAAATATTGTATGTAAATATTTCTTTACTGCATTTCATTCTATTCAAAAATCCAAAAAGATTTTCGGTGTGTTTTAGCATAAATTTTGAAAATTTCAAAAAGATTTTCGACAACTGGTATTGAAAAGTTGATGTTCAAAATCCCGAGTGCTAAACATGACGAATAGATGGTTTGGGAGAGTGTGTTTGTTTTTTAAAACAAAAATGAAATATATCTTCAAGTGGTTCTTCAAATTGTAACATCATTCTGTGATTGTATAATTTCTGTGAGTGACTCATTAGATCTTTACATGTTATCATCAGAAAGATTTATTTTTGGGTAGAGGATGTGCAGGTTTCAAAGAGATAGAGAACCAGGTTCCGATACCTGAAGAATTTGTGATTTTAACACGCCAGACTACGATCCCAGCATATCGAAAAGGGGAGTCTGAAGACATCTGAGTAGAGATTGTACGTGGAAAGTCTGTTGATGATGATGAAAAGAGAAGAGAAAGATTTGAGGATGCTTTCACTGTTAAAGACTGAAGTCGTTGAAGACTCGACACTTAAGACTCGTCAACATCTAAGGGGGAGTCTGTTGGTGCAGTCATCTGTCGACTACGTCTTAATATCGAGTCTCGATCTCGTTGCGGGTCCGATCGGGTATAACATCACGAGTGACATCACCATGGTGACATCACAAGTGACATAACCCAGGTGACATCACAAGTGATGTCATGAAATAGGAAATTGAATGTTAGCTGAATGAAGACAAAAGCCATATTTGGTCCAATTAGAAACAACAGTTTGAAGGTCCAATGAGATATCGGTCAACATGCAAACATTTGAGGTTCGCTTATACGGCAATTCTGGACCGCTTATTTGGAATCATTCTGGATCGCTTATTAGTCAAGATGTCTGGTCCGCTTTTATGGCATGTCACATAAGCGAACCAGAATTAGTATATATAGGTTGTATATCATTTCATTTGTAACAATCAGGTCTTGTGATACCGAAGTGCTGCCGGTATTTCCTCTCACTGTAAACGTTGTCAATCTAATATACAAGAGGTTTAATGTACTTTTCAAGCTGTGTATACGTCCGTTTCCTTGTTTCCGCCTCTGAAACGGAGTTGAGCTCTTCCGAACGACTCGTTTAGGTCGAAATCCGATCCTACAGTCATCCACATAAATCTGGACAATCATTAAATCCTTTCCTCTCCATTTTAGAAACAGTGTTTTATCAATGGTACCTCTTTTGAAACCATTTGAGAGTAGGAAGTTGGAAAGAGTTTCATACCAGGCCCTTGGTGCTTGTTTCAGGCCATACAAGGCTTTGTTTAGCCTGTAGACATGATCTGGATAAAATGGATCCTCAAAACCTGGAGGTTGACAAACATATACCTCTTCTTGAATTGTACCATAGAGGAAAGCACTTTTGATATCCATTTGAAACACCTTCATGTTGTGGTTGACAGCAAAGGCCAGGAACATTCTAATGGCTTCCAATCTTGCAACAGGGGCGAATGTTTCATCATAATCAATCCCCTCTTCATGTCTGTAACCTTGAACCACAAGCCTGGCTTTATTCTAGACAACAATACCCCTTTCATCAGTTTTGTTCTTGAAGACCCACTTTGTGCCAATGGGACTAACCTCTTCTGGCAGTGGTACAAGCTCCCATACTTGTTGTCTTTTAAACTATTAGAGCTCCTCTTGCATGGCTTCTACCCAGCTGTTGTCCTTCAGTGCCTCTTGGTACTTGACTGGCTGATGGAGTAATAGAAAACCAGCAAAAAGACAAATGTTTTGGGTTTGGCTTCTTGTGAGCACCCCTTCATTTATGTTGCCAATGATTTGATCAGGTGGATGAGATCTCAAGAAGATTAAATCTCCTTGGTATGGTATGATGGAATTTGTTGGTGAGGGCTGCAAATGTGTATCATCTGAGCTATCCACTGCTGGGGACTTTGATGAACCAGAAGTGGCATCAAAAGGTGGTGGAATTGGAGGTAATGAAGTGGACACATGCTGACTTTTATCCACTGTTTGGGGTCTTTTGTCAGCGGTGTTTGAGGATGTGGAAGTAGTGGTTGATGGGCTACTTTGGTCAACAACTATTGAGGTAGCAGTGGTTGAGCTTTGACAGCTGTTTTGAACATCTGATGCTCTTCCCAGTTTGACAGACTTTTGAGGAATGATGATTTCATATCCATAATCTGGTGTTGATTCATCTGATGGACCTGCACTGTTAGTCTTGACAGCAGTATTTTCAAAAGTAAAATTTTCAAGATCAAACAGATCTTCAGGATTTGCTGGGATTTTCATTGATGAAAGTTCATTGAACTTTACATTCAAGGTCTCCTCTACTGCCTTGGTTCGTGTATTAAACACTTTGTAGGCCTTGGCAGTGGTTGAGTATCCCAGATGATAACCACAATCAATTTTCGCTGCAAATTTTGAAATGGAATCTTTTAAGTTCAACATAAAGCATGGGCAGCCAAACTCTGTTCTGGACATAGCAAGCAGTGTTTACTGCCTCTGCCCAGAAAGTTAATGGCAAACCTGAATCAGCAAGCATGGTTCTGGTAGCCTCAATCAATGTTCTGTTCTTTCTTTCAACTACCCCATTTTGCTCTGGTGTTCTAGGGATGCTGTACTGCCTTACAATCCCTTTCTTCACACAGAAGGTATCCAACTCCATATTTTTAAATTCTGTGCCATTGTCACTCCTGAAGCTTTTCACTGGAAGGTCAAATTGCTTTTCAACCTGTGTCACAAAGTCTTGCAAAATGCATGCAGTCTCATCTTTTGAGTGTAAAAAGAAAGTCCATGTAAACCTAGAAAAGTCATCAACAATAACCAAACAATATCTTTTCTTCTTGAGGCTCATGACTTGAACTGGGCCAAACAAATCCATGTGTAGCATTTGCAAACACTGGGTTGTTTTGGACTCTTCAATGGACTTTTAAGAACTTTTATGTTGTTTTCCTTTTAAACAGGAAATGCAATGTTCAGAACATGAAAACAATTTTTGTGGTAGGCCTCTCACCAAACCATTTTTTTTGAAATTTCAGTGATTGTCTTAAGATTTGTGTGCCCTAGCCTTCTGTGCCAAAGTTCTGTCTCTTTGTTAGAGGCAGCTGAGAACAGGCAGGCATCAGCTCTGGGACATTCTTTAGACATATCAACAACATAAACATTGCCACTTCTTTGAGCAACAAGTTTAGTTTGACCAGTTCTGATTTTTGCTTCAATCTTTTTGACCATTTTTGGTCCAACAATCCTACAACAATCTTTTGTGAAGAATGACCCAAACCCTTTGTCACTCATTTGAGACACACTCAGAAGGTTGAATTTTAGATTGTCTATCAGATTGACATTTTCAAATTTTACATTTCCAGACTGCACTGTACCCGACCCCAGAACTTTCCCTTTACTATTATTCCAAAAGGATATATCACCCCCTCCATGGATTTTAAAGTCTTTGAGGAGGGCTTTACATCCTGTCATGTGAGTGGAGCCTCCACTATCTACATACCAAAGACTATCAAAGCATGCAGAAGCTCCCTGCACATGAAGTAAACAGATTAGTTCATTAGGGTCTCCAAAGCCAACAGGGCTTTGGATGGGGTCTCAACAGTGTCTGGGATGGATGCAGATTGATGGACAGTGGTTAGGTCAGGGGTTTGGACAGTTTTAGTACTGTTGCTTGCTAACCACTGTTGGGGGTCTTGACCAATCACCTGTTGGTAACCAAAAGGATGCCTGTTCACTTTAGGTTTAGAGGGCCTTTTGAAGGCCTCATAAACAATAGGAATCCTTTGGTAAGACTGTTTTTCCTTTCCTTTTCTGAACTGATTGGCAGGGGGTGCATCAGTAACCTGAACATCTCTTTTGACAGATGTTTGGTTCAGCTGTTTTGTGACAGCTGTTTGAACTGGCACAAACAGTGGTTGGTTCTTGGTGAATTTGACAGATGATGTTGATGGACTCAAGGGTGTTTTAGCAATGTACTCATTCTTTTTCACATCAAAGTTTTTGAGATACACACATGCTTATGTTTTGTGGTTTGTTTTACCACAAACAATGCAGCTTTCAGCTGAAACAATGACACTTGTTTTGTTCAAATCATAAGCTTTTAAATGGAAACAGTCTTTTGTTAGATGATTCCTTTTCTCACAATATATTGTTTTCAAACTAAATAATAAAATAATATATTTTTAAAACATCATTTATTACACGTCAAATAAAAGTAATTATATATATTAAGATACATTGGTGATTTTTTTGGCTATTTTTCGCGTAATTCAAGAATTCAAGATTTTTTTGGCTATTTTTTTGGCTTTATGTGTAGAAACTATTTTCTTTTCTTGCACTTAGCAGGACAAAGGGACCCTGTTATAAATGATATTTTGTTTATATAGAAACTTTTTTTTTGTGTATATGATTTTATTATTTCCAACCATATTAGCTGGAATCCTTGGAATGTAAGGCTACACGGTATGGTGACATCTCATCCTTGGAGGACCATCCGCCACGTCATAGTCCTCCCAAGGATGGTCCATCCCTCAAAAGTAGAGGGTATGGGAGGATGGTCCTAGTCATAGTCCTCCCCACCATTTTTATATATATATTTTTTTATCTTCTACTTTTTTTTAACATTTAAAAAATAAACTAACAAAATATTTTCATTAATATTAAAACCACATTACATAAATTTAAAACAAAACATAAACTTAAAAAAAAACATAGACTTAAATAATATTATGCTTCTTCATGATGTCGGTTTGAAGTTTTTCAACATCGAACGTTTCGGCTCAGGATACTGATCGACATCCACCGTTATCATTTCCCATTCCTTGAGCCGAATTTTTTCATCCGAAATTCTGATTTTCTCATTCGACAATCGGACCTTCTCGCGTAACTTTTCGCCTTCGTCTTTTGGGCCGAGACTTCTTTGTACATTTTTAAGTTTTCCATAAACTCTTCCATCTTCGGGTCCACCTTTTCCTTTTCTTTCCCCTTGGCCCGCTCCTTCTTTGATTTGTCTCGGCCTGGTGGACGCTCCGGTTCATGTACGGCGTACTCCTCTTCGTCAAAGTCGGCGTCATCATTTAAGTTTATTTGACACCTCGCGTCCGATCCACCGGCGCTAATACTACCCGTTTCCGATGTTTTTTGGCGTTTCGCTATCTCCACCTCGTTGGGAATCGGCGCCCATTTTGGATCGTCTTTTAGAATTGCCCACGCGTGAACGTGTGTAAAGTTGGTACCACCGTTGTTCGCCTTATACTTGTCCAACACTTTTTGAAACACATCGTCGTCGCTCATGCCGCTACGACGCCCACTTGTATATAACTTATTATATTCCTCGCAAAACCTATTGACGGACGCGTTCAATTTCCGCCACTTTGATGAAACCGAGTCGACATCTCGATACGCGCCTTGGTCCATAAGGCCGAGGAACTTCGCCAAAACCTTGGACCAAAACCCGTCACCCATTTGGTTATTACCTATAAAAAACAAACAAAATATATAAAGTGTTAACAAAATTAAAAAACCTTTAAAAAAAATGTAAACTGTTATCAAAAAAATATATTTTAAAAAAATCAACAAACTTTAAAACAATTATAAACCGACTGTTAAGAAAATAATAAACAAACAAAATTAAACTTTAGAAAAAAACCAACTGTTAAGAAAAAAAAACAAAAAAAAAAACTTAAACTAAAAAAAAAAAAAAAACTGTTAAGAAAAAATAAACAAAAAAAATGTATAAACCTTAAAAAAATACGAACCTTTTGTCGGGTGGTTAGACGTGCCAATTTAAGCCTTGGCTAAGGCTTCTTCTTCGATTGCCATCCACTTAGTCGCCTTCGGTTTGGACGGTTGATCACCCACCACTTGCTTGCCATTGTTTCGTTTTCCTTTTCCTTTAGGCGGTTGGGTTTCGGGAACAACCTCCACATCGTCGTCGGGTTCGGATTGTTGAAAGGGTTGCGTCGGGATCGGTTGGGGTTGAACGGGTGTTGTCGGGTTCGGTGGGAAATTATAAGCACCCCGCATCATCATTTGTTGAAGGGCTTGATTTTGAGAGAATTGAGCGAATTGGTTTGGCGAGTGTTGGAATGATGCAAACGCATTTGATGAATATTGCGAGAATTGGTTTGGTTCTAGCGTCGGATAATATCCCGGAACCGAGAAAACATTCGGTTGGGTCGGGTTCTTGGGATTGTTCGGATTGTTCGGGTTGTTCGGTTTGTTGAAGGGATCCATGATACAGTCTAAAGGTTTATAAAAGTGGGAGAAGTTTTATAAAAAATTATGTGAGAGAGATGAAATATTGGGGTTAAAATTGTGAATGGAAGTGAAAAGGGAATGAAAATATATATATTTTTAAAATTTTGACCGTTTTATTGTTTTGAAAAATAGAAATTAATTTTTTTTAACAACGGTAACTTTTTGAAAATGGGCCCCACTTTTGGTTCATCGCCAACGTCCAAAAGTTGACGGTGAGGACGGGGACTGGGGGGGGGGGGTGGTGTAGCAAGCGGCGCCGGGGCAGGACGGATGGGGGGACGGCCCCATACCGTGTAGCCTAATAAAAGTTGGAAGTTAGTTGGATTATTACACGTCAAATAAAAGTAATTATATATATTGAGATGCATTGATGATTTTTTGGCTATTTTTCGCTTAATTCAAGAATTCAAGATTTTTTTGGCTATTTTTTTAGCTTTATGAGTAGAAACTATTTTCTTTTCTAGCACTTAGCAGGACGAAGAGACCCTGTTAATAATTGATATTTTGTTTATATAGAAACTTTATTTTTGTGTATATTATTTTATTTCCAACCAAATTAGCTGGAATCCTTGGAATGTAATAAAAGTTGGATGCTAGTTGGATTTTCTCGAGTCGGCTGGGAATGCGTCCCCCTTAAAAAGTCTTTTTCGGGAGTGTGGAACAACATTGCTAAAGTTTTCATATTAAATAATAAAATAATATATCTTTATAAAATTGTTTATTATATGTTTTGAATAAAAATAATTTTATATATTAAGTAATAATAAAAAAATTATATCATTAGGAACCCTATGTATTAAACTGGTTGAATAAATGTAATTTTATATATTAAATATAAGAGTTAGTTATACAAATGGGTCCTGTGGTTTATAGCTAGTTTTACTTTTGGGTATTAACTTTTTTTAACAGGTTTAGGTTTTATGGTTTCAATTTTGTAACACCTTTGGGTACTAACACCAAAATTATCAATATAAAATAACATGTCTTTAAAAACCTCCTTTATTACATTTCGAATTCAAAGTAGGATAATATTTAATATTAGTTTTTATAAGATAAGTATGAAATGAAGGCTGGAAACTAAATAGTAGATGCCCCCGTATAACATTGTTATAGTTATTTGATTTTGAGTTAATTACATAGTTAGTCGCCGTAGTTTGCACAAAATAACATACTTAGGTACTAATAGTTTAAAATCACCTTCTAGGGTATTAACTTTTCATTTTGTGTAATGTTTGAAGGTATTAACTTCTAGGGTATTAACATAGTTAGTCCCTGTGGTTTGCATAAAATAACATACTTAGGTACTAATAGAATGTGATTTTAAACCTACAAAAAACGTTAATACCTCCAAATGTTACAAAATGAAAAGTTAATAGCCTAGAATGTGATTTTAAACTATTAGTACCCAAGTATGTTACTTTGTGCAAACCATAGGGACTAACTATGTAATTAACTCTTTGATTTTATAAAAAAATGACATGTTATGTGATTATTTATGTATGTTTCACGTAATAAAAGGTAATGCGTGTGCCATATATAACTTGCCAAAAAATTTATTAACATAACTAAACTAATATCATCTTACGTATCTGCAATTACATGAATTATAAATTATCTCACAAAGCGAGACATATGCATCTACAAGTATCGAAGCTATATTAATCTATATCAATATCTATATCTATATCTATATCTATATCTATATCTATACTTTCTATAAAAGGAGAATCGTCAATAACATAAGAAAAGCTTATGCGGCAGCCATAGAGGCTGTCCAACAATGCTTTTCTTATGTCATCAACGATGAGGTGGCAATAGAGGGAGCATAGTGACATCATAATTCAAAGATCTGTCATCAAACCACTGTCATACTTTCAAATTTCAAAGGTCTGGCCCACATTCAATTATGAGACCACTAATGTTCATTCAAAATTCAAACCACTGATGTTTCATTAAAATGGGAGGGTAATTTGAAATTTAGAACTTATAGGGATATGTAATTTGCATTTAATGTCATCAGAGCTTTAATTCTTCTCTATCTCAAATATCAATTCAACCCCAAATCCAAACCCGATCATAATTTCAAAAACCCATTCCAATCTCTCTCTCTCTTCGATGATTCAGATCTCGATTGATTCAGGTATAATCATTCATTGATATTGGTATATATTGCAGATCCAATCGATTCAGGTTATGTTTCTTCTTCATTATTCTTCATATTCATCCCCAATTGTATCTTCTTTCTTCCTACAGATCCAATCGATTCAGGTTATGATTGCTCTGCCTCGACTTCTATTATGTTTCTTTTATCTTCTTTCTTTACAAATGATAAGAGATTTATATTTCAGTTCATATGTGTTGATTATTGGTTTATTACTAAGAGATTTATATTTCATCAGTCCTTTGCGTTTCATCTTTCTTAATCCCAAACCCTAATTGGATATTACTTATCATTGAACAATCACTTAAATCCAGTATTTGGTGAATGAGAGAGGTGACTACGACGATTGATACAATCGGTTCCATTCTCAGTTAGATAAGCAAAGTATTATGATCGACGACCCTAGAAGATTTAGGAAATAGTAGGCATAAGAACGTGTGCTCACAGCTTCAACATAAATGAACACTATTTGGATTTGGGATTTGGGCTTCTAATTTCTATAAACCTTAGATGCTCAACGTTTACAAAAGGTAGTGGTTAAATCACTCGCTGCTGGTATCAGTTCTCCACCGTTTGGCCAGAGTACGATACACAAACATCTGTAAGTTGTTTTGTTAGGTTTTATGAATTATGATTTTGTTTTGAAGTTCATATTGTTGAGATATGTGAATCTGTTAATGTAATCCAGATGCAGTTTGTAACCTAATTGTCATTTTCAGTAATAAATAATGTTTTTGATATGTGAATAATATATCATGTTGATAATTTGTGACCTAATTGTACCGAATGTAGATCGTTTATTTCTATCGAGTGAACCACGTATCTGGAGCATGTGTGGAGAGTCATCAGAACCTACAACCATCAGGTATCTGGAGTAGGTGTGGAGAGTCATCAGAAGCTATACCAAATGTTCTTCGTTGCTTGATTCGGTTTGATTGCTAATTGTTACTCCAATTTTTATATTTTCAATACAGCAGTGAAGGAACCTGCAGTTCTGTTTAATGAAGATCTATTTTAGCGAATGCACACTAAATCAGCGAATGGACATAAACTGTTGTAGGTCCCGATTCTCGGAGGATCGATAACGAAACCAAACCCATGTTTATATCAAACACGATCACGAGTGCGGAATCCCCGTGACGATGCCAAACCAAACACAGATAATAACAACACGATGTAACCAACGAATCACAGTCAGTTGATTAAAACGGATGAGAACAAGGTTCAAACAAATACACACAATGTTTGATAGTAAACTTTTGTCACACCCCGACCACGTGAGACAACGAAACGTGGCGGAAACGTCGGGGAGTGTTGTAACAGAATTATTGTTTCATAACCATGGCATAAATAAATTCTGTTTTATTGAATAAACAAAATCATTGTTTTAATACAATCAAATAAGTGCAACTATGATCTTCCAATTTTTAAAGTTGCTAAGGCACGAGTCCGTCCTATATGTAGCATGTATCAACAATCATTGCAAAGCAGTACCTGAAACATGTGTAAAAATAGGTACGTCAGCATAAAAATGCCTGTGAGATACATAGGTTTTGTGAAAATAAGATTCATGACTTATGTTTAAGAAAATGTTTAGTCATGAACCTTGTAGTTTGCTTTGTTTTGTAAATCATTTGAAAAGCAATAAGATCAGATGATACGTATAAGTAAAAGAATAGTGTATGGTTAAATGAATAACCAAATAGAATGAGTTTGTATAAGAGAAGTTGTTTTGTAAATCAATGTCTTGTGAAAAGTATGTTATTTGTATAAAATATTCTATGTCTCAAACAGAAATGATTCAAATAACGCTACGATATGTAATACCATACAAACACTTATATATAGGAAGTACCAGCGGCGTATCCACCATGCTTGTATCGTATTACACACGCCTCGTTACTTAAATCACTTAACCCAAACAAACCACCAAAATAAAATGTTCATGTCTAATGTAAATCATGTAATATGTATCCAATGTGATTTGTATAAATAAATGTAAGATTAAACGAATAACCTTATAGTAGCATATTAAAATATACCTTGGATTTGTAAGTAACATATTAAACTATGTTTTGGTTTCATAAATAACATATCAAAATATGCTTTAGATGTGATAAATAACATATTAAACTATGTTTTGGTTTTGTAAATAACATATCAAAATATGCTTTAGATGTGATAAATAACATATTAAACTATGTTTTGGTTTTGTAAATAACATATCAAAATATGCTTTGGATGATTAACAAAATATATGTTGGTTTTGTACAATACCACACATGAGAGTATATCAAACTATACTTTAATAGCGTGATTTGAGAATTCACTCAGACCTGGTGCATCAAAATACACCTTTGAGACTATAGAAATACCACAAAGGCAATCCCTATTTGGATGGAGCAACAAATTGGTTTCAGACATTCCATGACAACAGGAATGGGGTGTCAAATCCTATAGCGCTATATCATACTAACAATCGGTCTGGTGAACATAAAATAAGTACAATTCAACAATTTATTTTATGTTCTTTGAGAAATCAATGTTTAAACCATAGATAGTCACTCAATTTGTCAATAGATAAGTAATAACATGTATAATCAATTATACTTTTGGAAAACATGAAAGTAACAGATAGGTACACATGCTTCACCCCAAAACAGTTTGGAAAACAGTAAAATAGGGGAACTATGTACTCACTTGAGATTGCTTAGAAGTCTTAAGATAACCACCAAGCAATGCTAGAGATCTCGGAATATCAAACGGCACCTAATATAGGTAACTTACATTAATAAACCGGACCTAAATCGGAAGACCGGATAGAATGAGGGCTCGTAAACCAAATGAGTATGAGAACTCATGTATTATGGTTTAACAAGGCCTACATTCTAAAACGAAACTTATCCTAAGTGCTTTTGACCCGTTACGACCCGTTTGGGTAGCTTATGCTACTTTAACGCGTCGTTTGCGTTAAACGCGTCCGGACCGCCTAACTAGCCCTATGACAAGTAAGATATGCCTTAACATGTTTAATATTATTGTTAAATCAGTTTAGATGGCAAAAGTTATGTTACATAGGCTTAAAATGAATTTTGGCGCAAAAAGGGCATTTTGGTAATTTACCTAAGGCATAAGAACTACTTATCATACAACTACTTAAACGACGTGACCATAAGGTATAACCTTGGAAGGTTATTCCCTATACTACTATGGTCACCTAAAGTGTATTTGGTCGGATCCTAATGATCGACCAAATGGGTCGGGTTCAAAAGCATAAGCGATTGATTAGATCGCTTACCCTTACGACCCTAAACAAGCACAAATCTAAAAGTGACGAGCTAAACATGCTAGGACATGTTTAGTTAAGTTAGAAAACAGGTTTGGTATCAAAACAAACGGTTTTGATACCCTAGAGTAGTTTGGTTACAAAATACGCGAGAACACGCATTTTGCCCGAAACTACGACTCGTCACTGAGCCTAGATAACGTGGTAATCAGTAGGTATAGTCGCTAGGGACTATAACCATCGTGATTACGCTCACGTTATGAAGTTCAAACGAACTTCGCATTGACCATAAACTGGTCAATGCAGAAAGTCAAACGCAGTTTGACTTTAAAGCATAATAACGAAAGAAAGGAACGAAGGAACACTTACAAAGGGTCCCCGCAAGTATTAAACCCGACTCGCTCTCAGGTAGGAAGCACAACCACTTCCACTTAGAGAGTTATTCAGATTTAGGTGTGAGGGAAAATGGGCAAGACATGGGGGCTATTTATAGGAAAAGTAGAACCGTTGGGATCGTTTCTTGATTTCCGAGCTTTTAATCTCAGCCCTACAACACACACCCACTGAATTATAAACCTATGGGTGCCCCTAGGAGTGTTAAAAATCAGTTGCAAGTGGTTTTGAAGTGTTATACAGCTGCAAACAGCTGTTTACAGCAATTCTGCACATCTGGCCCCAGGCTAGCGCACCGTTACATTAAAAGTGTAGAGGTGCGCTACTTCTAAGTTTGGCAGATTTACACTTTTGGTCCCTGCAGCCTCAAAACTTGGTTTTCAATGCATTTTTGACATGTTTAAGGCCCGTTAACCCCATTTCAAAGCTCTAAAATGAAGTTAAAGTATAGGGAACTTAAAATGTGCTCAAAAATATCTCGGATGTCAGTTCGTTTAGCCGTACGGTTGCGATGTTCGGTTAATTACGACGGAATGCGCATAAGCGTGAAAAACGATCCAAATGGCGCAACGAATGAATTTTTCTCATGCCAAACACTAAAATAAAATATTGTAGTGCTTACATAAATTTTTGGATGTCCGGATGTATTCAGAACGTAAGTTATGCGTGAAAGTGCAAACTTGTGCACTTTTTGACACTTTTAGTCCCTGAATGTCCCCAGAAGTTTATTTTAGCACACCGAACACCTCAAAGCCTATTTCTAAGCTATGTAGAGGATATTTAAGGTGTGTTTAACTTATGGTCTTGTTCTGGAATGTCCGTTATAGTTCAAATTGGCATACTTTCGCAGTTTGTCAAGTTTAGTCCCTGTAAGCGAATTAACTTGTTTTTGCCATACCAAAGCCTTCAAAACTTATTTCTAAGTTATGTAAAGGTTATTTAAGGTATGTTAAGTATATTTCACTATTCCAGAGTGTTTGTTGGATTAAACTGGTTATATTTACACATCAGAGCGCGTATAACCCTCCAGAAAGCGATTTAAAGCTTAAAATCGAACAAGAGTTGATATGTGCAAACGATACACAATTTTTACAAATCCCAAGTATGAAATACAATATTTCATTGGTTTGGTATTTGTTTGATGGTTGAAGTGACACAGGTGTCACAGTCTCCCCTACTTTAGGAAATTTCGTCCCGAAATTTAATTCTAGAGGAAACTTGTGAAGACAACTGTGACGGTTTCGCCTTCTAATAGATCCATTGGACCCTTAAGTAAAACTCTGGGCCATGTTAGGATTTTTAGCGAATTTGTTAACCCTCAAAGTGAATTCCTTGTAGTAGTAAGACATGGAAATTTTTTTTTTTTTTTTTTTTTTGAATTACGGACAAAAGAACGTTTCTTATGAAGACTTTATCATAGGAAACTTGGTGTGTGATTGAGATCAGAATTGGGAAGTGTAAGATAAAATGTCATCGGTCAAGGTTCAAGACTTCTCCCGTATCATTATTCTTGTCACTATAGGCCTTAACACATGACAAAACTTCCTGTGGTTTCTGTGCACTGAATTCCATAATTATGTAGGCCTCCATAATTACGTAATTCCTTGCACAGTCCGCACATTTCATTTCATAATGCGTAGAGGAAAAGATCAATTGAATAAACATGAAGCGACTCGACTAGACCACCAAAGGATCCTTTTAATTAGATCAACGAACGATCTTTTTAACTAGATCAACAAATGATCTTCTTAATTAGACCGTCGTACGATCTCCTTAAATAGACCACTTAAGGGATCTTAATTATATCATCACCTGATATTTCTAATTAGATTTTTTTCAAAATCAAACTGTTTAACTAGACCACCCAAGGGGTCCAATTATGGAATAATACTTTATAACCCAAGGGACTTAGCTACAACGTAGAAGTCCATTAAGGATTTAAAATAGTATCTTTGGATATCCTATTATGAATCTCTCGTATGAGTTATGAAAGATTCGATGAGGATTTAGATAGATCACAAAACATACATGAAAACATATAAGCACATAAACACATAATTAGTTAGCTTGATTCTTTAATTTGTTGTCTTTGAGCATGGATAATTAAAGCACATCAGGAATCCAATCCATGGATTTCATTTGGCACCTTAAGTATTTTCAAGGATCCATCTATAAAGATAGAGGGATTTTCAATAAGAGTTTGGCTTTGTTTCTTAAAAGAAACGAGTGTTTAAGGTTCTTGGGGAGATCACAAATATTCATAAAATGATAGAACCATACGAGTAGTTTGTCTTTGGGTTGACATCATAAGATTGTATCCAACGTTCACGCAATCGTATCAGTTTTGCAAAAATAAAAACGACGAATTTTTATTTATATAACAACTGACTTGTCTTTAAACGTCAAAGATAACAACCAAGGGAAATAATAAAACACTAGTTGTTCACTGCCGCATCATTGTTCCCATTTGCCTCATTGATGTTAAATGCTCGTCCTCGCGCTGGAGGTATGTTAACAAGTCTTGGGCAATTGTTCCTGTAGTGGGTAAGGTCACCACAGTTATAACATGACCCTGGAGGGAACCGTGCTTGAACAGCAGCAGGGTTTGCAGCAGCTTGATTTGCATAACGACAAACATTGATCAAATGTCCCAACCGCCCACAGTGGGTACATTTGTGACACTGCTCTTGCTCTAGATGATGACGGTTGCACTTGTTGCACAAAGGTGCAGTACCAACATAGTTTTGCCTTTTGCGAGGTTGTGCTGGTTGGTTTGGTGCGACCTGTTTGTCTTGAGCAATTACAGCGCAGTTCTGAGAGGCCTTGCGCTTCTTCTTCTTGGATACCTCAGCATGTTCTTCCTTTGGTTCCACTTGAGCAGTCTTGTCAGATGGTCTTGGGTCGCCTTTTCGAAAAAGCTTTTTCTTTCTGATGTGGGATTCAGTTAGGGTGGCAGACAGTTCAATGGCTTGCCTAACAGTAGTAGGGTTACTGCCAGTAACAATATCCTGAACTAGGTCAGGAAGACCATCAATATATCTCTCGATCGCCTTATCCACAGGAGTGACCATAGCAGGACACAACAGGCTCAATTCTTCAAAACGGTCAGTATAGGCTCGATGTTCACCACTGTCTTGCTTCAAATCATCAAACTCCCTCTCCAAAGCTCGCAGTTCATGACGAGGGCAAAACTCCTTCATCATAAGAGCCCTAAGCTCAGCCCAAGTCTGTGCTAATGCAACCTCAGCACCACGGTCTCTCATAACCCCGTTCCACCATGTCAAAGCCCTCTTCTGAAATACGCTTGAAGCAAACTCAACCTTCCGATTATCAGGACACTGAACATGACGGAAAGTATTCTCAATGCTCTCGAACCATTGAAGAAGCCCAGTTGCTCCCTCAGAACCACTAAACTTGAGCGGTTTAGCCGAATTAAAACTCTTAAAATTGCATGGAGCATTGTTGTTGTTGTTGGCTTGGTTCCACTGGGCAAAGAGGTTTGGGAATTGAGCAGCCATTTGCTGCGCAATAATTTCTGCCAGTTCGGCGACATTAGGCATCAGATTTTCGCGTCGAGGAGGCATGCTAAAAAAAAAGAAACATGAGAGGAAACGAGTGAGATGATTAGATGAAGAGAATGAGATGAAACAAAATCAACAAAAGCAAGGATGGTGGTCATTCGTCCGTATCACTAAGCAAACAAATGACGCACAGTGACTAATCAAAGTAATTGGGTCAAAAATAATGCATTGCGAAGACATGCTCGCCTATAAGCGAACACTCATCCCAAGAATTCCCAGGTAAGCACAACTGGTCTCGCGTCTGATGAGATTTATACGAAGTGCTTGCCTAGACAGAAAACCCAGAATACAGGCATTCACTCTTCCAGTTTGCACGTGTTCACATTATTAAAACCCAAAACGTTGACGAGATTTTTGAAAATTCGAAGGCACAAGGCAAAAATATTTTTGTCAAACTGGAAGGGTTCAAAACCTTACAAAAGAGGGTTCAAAACCTTGTAACAAATTATTCAAAAACAGAAGATTGTTTTTCAAAAATCGTTTCGGAAAATTCGGTTCTTGTTTTGAAAATCACCTAAGGATAGGTGATGTATATGTTTTAAGATCTAAACACAAGATAACTTGTGTTAGGGTCCTAGAAAGGTTATAGTCTAGGTCAAAGCATTACTAATAACCTAATTCCCTATAACCATTGGCTCTGATACCAACCTTTCTGTCACACCCCGACCACGTGAGACAACGAAACGTGGCGGAAACGTCGGGGAGTGTTGTAACAGAATTATTGTTTCATAACCATGGCATAAATAAATTCTGTTTTATTGAATAAACAAAATCATTGTTTTAATACAATCAAATAAGTGCAACTATGATCTTCCAAGTTTTAAAGTTGCTAAGGCACGAGTCCGTCCTATATGTAGCATGTATCAACAATCATTGCAAAGCAGTACCTGAAACATGTGTAAAAATAGGTACGTCAGCATAAAAATGCCTGTGAGATACATAGGTTTTGTGAAAATAAGATTCATGACTTATGTTTAAGAAAATGTTTAGTCATGAACCTTGTAGTTTGCTTTGTTTTGTAAATCATTTGAAAAGCAATAAGATCAGATGATACGTATAAGTAAAAGAATAGTGTATGGTTAAATGAATAACCAAATAGAATGAGTTTGTATAAGAGAAGTTGTTTTGTAAATCAATGTCTTGTGAAAAGTATGTTATTTGTATAAAATATTCTATGTCTCAAACAGAAATGATTCAAATAACGCTACGATATGTAATACCATACAAACACTTATATATAGGAAGTACCAGCGGCGTATCCACCATGCTTGTATCGTATTACACACGCCTCGTTACTTAAATCACTTAACCCAAACAAACCACCAAAATAAAATGTTCATGTCTAATGTAAATCATGTAATATGTATCCAATGTGATTTGTATAAATAAATGTAAGATTAAACGAATAACCTTATAGTAGCATATTAAAATATACCTTGGATTTGTAAGTAACATATTAAACTATGTTTTGGTTTCATAAATAACATATCAAAATATGCTTTAGATGTGATAAATAACATATTAAACTATGTTTTGGTTTTGTAAATAACATATCAAAATATGCTTTAGATGTGATAAATAACATATTAAACTATGTTTTGGTTTTGTAAATAACATATCAAAATATGCTTTGGATGATTAACAAAATATATGTTGGTTTTGTACAATACCACACATGAGAGTATATCAAACTATACTTTAATAGCGTGATTTGAGAATTCACTCAGACCTGGTGCATCAAAATACACCTTTGAGACTATGGAAATACCACAAAGGCAATCCCTATTTGGATGGAGCAACAAATTGGTTTCAGACATTCCATGACAACAGGAATGGGGTGTCAAATCCTATAGCGCTATATCATACTAACAATCGGTCTGGTGAACATAAAATAAGTACAATTCAACAATTTATTTTATGTTCTTTGAGAAATCAATGTTTAAACCATAGATAGTCACTCAATTTGTCAATAGATAAGTAATAACATGTATAATCAATTATACTTTTGGAAAACATGAAAGTAACAGATAGGTACACATGCTTCACCCCAAAACAGTTTGGAAAACAGTAAAATAGGGGAACTATGTACTCACTTGAGATTGCTTAGAAGTCTTAAGATAACCACCAAGCAATGCTAGAGATCTCGGAATATCAAACGGCACCTAATATAGGTAACTTACATTAATAAACCGGACCTAAATCGGAAGACCGGATAGAATGAGGGCTCGTAAACCAAATGAGTATGAGAACTCATGTATTATGGTTTAACAAGGCCTACATTCTAAAACGAAACTTATCCTAAGTGCTTTTGACCCGTTACGACCCGTTTGGGTAGCTTATGCTACTTTAACGCGTCGTTTGCGTTAAACGCGTCCGGACCGCCTAACTAGCCCTATGACAAGTAAGATATGCCTTAACATGTTTAATATTATTGTTAAATCAGTTTAGATGGCAAAAGTTATGTTACATAGGCTTAAAATGAATTTTGGCGCAAAAAGGGCATTTTGGTAATTTACCTAAGGCATAAGAACTACTTATCATACAACTACTTAAACGACGTGACCATAAGGTATAACCTTGGAAGGTTATTCCCTATACTACTATGGTCACCTAAAGTGTATTTGGTCGGATCCTAATGATCGACCAAATGGGTCGGGTTCAAAAGCATAAGCGATTGATTAGATCGCTTACCCTTACGACCCTAAACAAGCACAAATCTAAAAGTGACGAGCTAAACATGCTAGGACATGTTTAGTTAAGTTAGAAAACAGGTTTGGTATCAAAACAAACGGTTTTGATACCCTAGAGTAGTTTGGTTACAAAATACGCGAGAACACGCATTTTGCCCGAAACTACGACTCGTCACTGAGCCTAGATAACGTGGTAATCAGTAGGTATAGTCGCTAGGGACTATAACCATCGTGATTACGCTCACGTTATGAAGTTCAAACGAACTTCGCATTGACCATAAACTGGTCAATGCAGAAAGTCAAACGCAGTTTGACTTTAAAGCATAATAACGAAAGAAAGGAACGAAGGAACACTTACAAAGGGTCCCCGCAAGTATTAAACCCGACTCGCTCTCAGGTAGGAAGCACAACCACTTCCACTTAGAGAGTTATTCAGATTTAGGTGTGAGGGAAAATGGGCAAGACATGGGGGCTATTTATAGGAAAAGTAGAACCGTTGGGATCGTTTCTTGATTTCCGAGCTTTTAATCTCAGCCCTACAACACACACCCACTGAATTATAAACCTATGGGTGCCCCTAGGAGTGTTAAAAATCAGTTGCAAGTGGTTTTGAAGTGTTATACAGCTGCAAACAGCTGTTTACAGCAATTCTGCACATCTGGCCCCAGGCTAGCGCACCGTTACATTAAAAGTGTAGAGGTGCGCTACTTCTAAGTTTGGCAGATTTACACTTTTGGTCCCTGCAGCCTCAAAACTTGGTTTTCAATGCAATTTTGACATGTTTAAGGCCCGTTAACCCCATTTCAAAGCTCTAAAATGAAGTTAAAGTATAGGGAACTTAAAATGTGCTCAAAAATATCTCGGATGTCGGTTCGTTTAGCCGTACGGTTGCGATGTTCGGTTAATTACGACGGAATGCGCATAAGCGTGAAAAACGATCCAAATGGCGCAACGAATGAATTTTTCTCATGCCAAACACTAAAATAAAATATTGTAGTGCTTACATAAATTTTTGGATGTCCGGATGTATTCAGAACGTAAGTTATGCGTGAAAGTGCAAACTTGTGCACTTTTTGACACTTTTAGTCCCTGAATGTCCCCAGAAGTTTATTTTAGCACACCGAACACCTCAAAGCCTATTTCTAAGCTATGTAGAGGATATTTAAGGTGTGTTTAACTTATGGTCTTGTTCCGGAATGTCCATTATAGTTCAAATTGGCATACTTTCGCAGTTTGTCAAGTTTAGTCCCTATAAGCGAATTAACTTGTTTTTGCCATACCAAAGCCTTCAAAACTTATTTCTAAGTTATGTAAAGGTTATTTAAGGTATGTTAAGTATATTTCACTATTCTGGAGTGTTTGTTGGATTAAACTGGTTATATTTACACATCAGAGCGCGTATAACCCTCCAGAAAGTGATTTAAAGCTTAAAATCGAACAAGAGTTGATATGTGCAAACGATACACAATTTTTACAAATCCCAAGTATGAAATACAATATTTCATTGGTTTGGTATTTGTTTGATGGTTGAAGTGACACAGGTGTCACAACTTTCACAGTAGGTATGCTCTCATAGTTTCACACAGAAACTATGATGTGTTTATATAGGCAGCCCAGCCCAACTGTTGACGAAACATATAAATGGGCCTGACGAAACATCATGGACGACGAAACACAAGGTGTTTCGTCACCCATCACGACGAAACATAGAGTTTTGACCATGTAGAACTTTTGTCATATATGTACTCGACGAAACATGGAGTTTCGTCGAGGGCTGCAAAAGTTGTGTGCTGCAATTACCCACATATGCAACATGCATTGTTCATTGAACATTACATAACAACTGAGACAAACATGTCAGACACAAGTAGGATAGGAGGATATCCGACTTGGTCGACGGCGAATACAGACTCGATAACTAAAAAGACAGTACAAATACATCCTTAATAAAGACAAGTTACAGACACAAAATATGTATCAACAAACTCCCCCTTGTTTCTCGGACCACGAACTACCAGCATGGATCCCATGATAGTAACAAAAGCAAGCGTCGCGCTGAGATCGCAACGCTTGATGCGTGTCCTTGTCTTCGTAGAAGATATCGTGTCGATACAACTTGTTGATGTCAGCCGCGGACATGTTCACGATCCACATCGGATCTAACATTCAAAAATTCTCACAATCACCGCGTCGTGTGTATCTGAGTCGTAGCACCATAAAGCCATGTCTTCCAAAAAGTTTTGTTTCATCGGCATTAACAGGATCTTGTCCACAACCTTCACGGGCTGATATACAAGCTTGCATCACGCCGTGTTGGTAGATGGATCCAAGGTGAACTTTATCTGTTTATAGATGGGAAACTGAGGCTTGTACAACTCATCTTTCCAGCCTGTCCTTTTGTTCATCTTTATCTTGCGTGCGAACAATGTAGCTCCTTCGAAGTTTGAACGATTGATGAGCTCAAGCTTTGTCAAAGCTGCAACGTCGTAAAATGGTAAGGACAATATGCTCAGCATCGACCTGAAATATTGAATACCGTATTCCCTTTTGATGGCCATGCAGTGGATTTCCTTTACGAACATCCAGCAAAGAATTTTTCCATGCAAGTTCTCTTTCTCATACTGCAGGTAGTCAACTTGAACGTCGGCTGGCAAGGGCTTGGAAACTTTAGATAAGAACTGCTTTCGCCACTCTGTGAACGCATCTGTGGCATTTTCAGAAGTATCACGATTCTTCAAATGTTCATCGATGACATCCACGTTCTCTTTTAGCCATTCTTCATTAAAAGGAGCGAACTCAGTCCCGTCCTCTCGCACATATGAGGACTTCTTGTCATTTCCTTCAAAAATAATCTCTTCCACATTTTTTAAATCCGTAGTTTCAGGCTCACTCGGCATTTGATCAATCTCAGCATCATCAATTTCTTTCATCTCATTCAGAGCAAGTAACTGCTCATGTGAAAGATCCGCAATAATTTCTCCTTCTTCAAGAATTTCTCCCGTGATAGGATGAACAGCCTGCAAAGCAAGATCAGTTGTACTAGGAACAGAAGATGTACCAGGTAGAGAGCTTTCGATGTAAGAACTGCTTTTAAGCTGTTGTATTTCTTCAACAGTTCCACTGGAGGTTCCTTGTGCAGATCCAAGCTGCGAAGGCTTGAAGACAACCAATTGTGTAGAGGTAGCTGCTGGCGATTGCTCTGATGTGGCAGAAGGGCCGGGATTCCCTTGATCCTCAGGATCATCATCCTTTTTCTTCAACACTTCTTGTTGCTTGCACCGATCGGCCCACAATATATTGACCCGCTTTCTCACAAACTCAAAACCTTCAGTGATTCGCTTGACTCCATCAACTATTGTGGTGTTTCGAGAATCGTACCACTCTTTCATATAGTCATGCCTTTCTTTTAGAGCCTCAGCCAACTTCGGAAGTTTAGAGCTGCTTTCTTTCATGCGGTTCATTTCTATACCACGAGTATTATCCGCCGCTAGCATCTGTTGCAACTATCGCTCTCTTTCATCGTCAGCAACTTTCAAACGAGCATTTTCAGCTTTCAGTTGCTCTATTTCTGCCTGTTGGGGAGTGATCTCTGCTTCTTGTCGCCCAACAGTGGAATTCAACTTGTTAATTTCCAACTGTTGCTTGATCGAGTCTGCTTTTGTAGCATTTATCACTTCCGATTGCCGGTTGATTTGACCTGTAGCAGCTTGCAGTTGAGAGAATAGGAAGTTTATCTTTTTATCCTGCTGCATCTGAGAGAATATAGTCTGTCTGCGCTCTGCGGTCGGCTGCGACGTAGTTGCACGAATCATCAATGCAATAGAGCGAGTCGGTGCCTGAGGAGTCACTGTAGGAGTTTCAGGAATTGAACTCACTACAGGAGTTGGTTCTGTAGACCTTGGGGGTGAAGGCACCAGAGCAGAAGCTTCAGTAGCCGTGAATCCAAGGTTTGGATCCATTTCCGCTTCTTGTGTAGGCTCTTGAGGAGGAACGGATTGTTGCGCAGATGAAGTACCAATGTACTTTCTTTCTTTCTTCTTGCGACGGACAACCGTTTGCTTTTTCTTCAAACGTTCTGCTTCGGTATCCAAAGGAACGTATTCAGGGTCATTTGCTTGCCTAATCCTCCTGATCCTTTTCACTCCACGTTCATCGAAATAAACTTCGTACCCAGGCTGAGGTGGATTGTCATCTGATTCAGTATCCTCCTCGTCATTACCAGCTGAAGTTTCACCAGCTGCACCAGCAGACGATGCACCAGCAGTGGATGCACCAACGGCACCTGCATCACCACCATCACCATCACCACCATCACTGTCGCTGTCGGATGAATCAGAATCCTTTCGACCAAGCTTTTCTACATTCCTTTTCTTTAACTCTGGCTTTTCATCATCAGATTGGCTGTCATTATGACGCCATTTGTCATCTGCTGGAGCGATGTAGTCTGGTTTACCAAGAGCACCGATTAACTTCCTAGGCGGCTCACTTTCTTTGTATCTCTTTATTGCAAGGCCCTTGAATATCTTCAGTGAATGCTCGATCATAGATTCTATCTTCAAGATGTCGTCGTCGGCTTTTGGAAGACCGGGATGATGGACATTCATGATCATTTGTAGAAAACGAGGATACATCCAGAATTTATTCCCAGACGTTCGACTACCAGTTCTTGTCATGTTCTCCTTCATGTTGGGAAATATGTACTTTGAAATGCTAAACGGTTTGTTCAGCACTAATGCCACCATGAGTCCAACGAGATCGTTGCCTGCCATGTCATAGCCAGCTCGGCTGTTGCTAAGACATTGAATAAGTACGTGTAATAAAAACTGGTACCGCATAGGCAGATCTCCCTTATTGATTTGAGTGCTGAAGATGTCACCAGTACACTTCATCCTTAGTAAACAGCCACGAGTACACATGATTGGAATAGAGGACGGTGCATTCGGATCGTCTTGCAGTTCTAGAACGGTGTTCAAAATTTCCGGTGAGACATTCACATTCAAATCATTCACTTGCCCTTGAATAAATTCTGTTCCATCAACTACTACAACGCTTGCAGAATTCCAGAATGCTTTAACGAGCGATTTGTAAACTCGAGTTGAAAAAGTGACAGCTTTGTTAATCCGCGACTCCCTTATCCACTGCGTGATTTCTTTTAATTCACTGATCTTTCCTTCAGGATCCAGATAGGCAATCATATTGTGATGCTTCTCGGCCATTACAAGTTCCTCCGGTTTATCAGTTATCTTTGTCGCGGGCTTGCGTTTTCTCTGTTTTGGTGCCATCTGAATGTTCAAACATCCACAATAAGTCACAAAGACATAAAATGTGCATTAGACATAAGTTTATGCAAGTTCAAGTATCAAATGGACATTTAACATTCAAATACATTTCTTCTGTGAAAAGGGGCACCAAACTTGAAAATTTTCGAAGTATGGGACGACGAAACTCCATCACTACGATGAAACACTCTTCTTCATGACGAAACACCCTTGGTCAAACAAAGTCAGAGTTGACCTTTGACCTGTGGAGTTTCGTCGACAGTCTTTCGACGAAAGTTGTTCCATTTTACAAAGGGGTTTCGTCGATAGCAGTTTGAAGAAACATAAGTTTCGTCGTAAAGGGGGTTTCATCGCAGACAGATAGGGTTTCGTCACAGGTTAGGGTTTCGTCGAATTTGGGGGTTTTGAAAAACAAAGGGATTTTCGTCGTCTGTTGTTTAAACAATGATCGATTAAAAAACAACCAACATTATGACTCTATGTTAAAACCCAAACAAACCGAAACATCCTAGAATGTAAGTCCGACAAGATTTTGACCGGAAAACACCCAAATCGGTTAAGCATTCAAACAAATACCCATCCCCTGTTTTTGTTTTCCGAAACCCAACCCAAATCAAAGTTCAAATCAACACATACAAACACTATCATTATCAGATTTCTTGACAAACAAGCACAATGATTTTTATATGATGAAAACGAAACATTTAGGGGTGACCGAGGGTTTGTTAACAAGTTTTGAACAAAAACACAGGGTTCCTAAGGTTCGAATCGTTTGATCAAGCCTTGTTATACCTTTAATTTGATGAAAAAGGTTTGAGAAAATGAAGAGTTTTTGAGATTTGAAGTCGGTGAAAAGGAGTATGGGTGTGGAGTGTTGGGGAAGATGAACAGGGGGTTAGGTTTGAAAAAGTGATGTCTGATTGAACTGGGACCCCTTTAAATACCAACTCACTCGGTGAAACCCAGTCTTCGACGAAACTTGACACGAGCTAGACGAAACTCTTGATTAGGCTTGGTTGGGCTTGAACAGTAAGCCCATGACGAAAGTTTAATGAAGCCTAAAGTAATTTCGTCATGACCTCGACGAAACATGGTGTTTCGTCGTGAACCAAATTAATTTTGACCAAGTTTGAAAACAGTTGACCTGACCAATGGTCTTTCGTCGACATATAGGTGTTTCGTCGACCTTAGGGTTTTTCGTCGAACCCTTTTTCCAAAAATAACCAAGTGTTTGAAATTTTGCACACTTTTGAACAGATTTTGTTTATTTGAACAGATTATCATTTTGATTGAGTTTACCAAATGCAAGGACATTTTATGAAGTAGGTTTCAGGCTTTCGGCAGAAAAACTCCAAGTTACAACTTCGGCTAATCAAAAATGAACTTTACAAACTACACTAAAACAAAATTTAAAGTGCGGTAAACTAATCGACAAGATATAAAAAGCAATTAACGACTGTACAAGAGCAATCTTTTTGCGAGTTTCAAGAAAAAGGAATCATACCAGCTTACGGTCTTAGTCAACATGATTTTTGTTATGTTTAAAGCTTTGGATAAGTATACTACCACGATTATCGGCATTGTTGTCCACATAAGCTCAAACTCATCAGATGTAATCATAATTAGGAGATACGATTTACGGTAAGGATTATACTTACAAGTCGGTGTTCATCCACTCAGGACACATTCCCGTATCAAGGTATGCACGAGAGTTCATCTTACCGGTGAGTATACCGTTTATCATCTGTTTGACTGTATAAAAGAATGTGAGATACTCACTTATTTTTTATTTGAAAACAAGCCCTATGTGATAGAATCACTTATTGATGTGGAACTTGATTTTCATATGCATGAGGGCACAGGAGCAAGTCCGTGAACAGGTCAGTACAACGTACAGCAAAGAGACGAACTTGACTCCCGGATAAATGTGATATTTTATCACTTATTTTGTTTAGACATGTGATTGTTGATCACTTATTGAGGCCGTATGCAATATGTACACGTATGTATAGTATCATGGAAGATCTAGACTTCGGCTCCGTTATTTTTCGGTAAAATATACAACCATGATACCTAGATGGTAAGACAGCATAAAGACCGAATATCTCAGAACCTCGGCAATCTCTCAAACGAAATTTTGGTACCAAGACCATATGCCAATGAATGGTTCCCACCTGACTTGAAGTCTGTTAGGTTTGTATCATCCTGCACATTTTAGTCTGATTGTGAGCCTATCGATACATCGTTAGTAGAGATACTTATCATTTCTCAATTTTTGTTTTACATTTTGAACACGTTGACCGACCACACCAGTGAATATCATCATCTTCCTTTATCCAACAAACTCATTTTTGGTTTTCTAATTTTTTGAATTTTTTTGAATTTTTGAATTTTTCAACAGAAAGACAGAAAGTAAAGACATATTTTTGGATTTTTGACTTTTTCATTGAATTTACTCCCCCTAAAATGCTAAAAGGTTACGAAAAACGAAAATCTTTTAGAATGTTAGAGTTTTGAAAGAAAAATATTTATAAAAAACGATTAGCCAAAGAAGTTTTACTCGGGTATCACCTTAATGCCATTGACCAAAAGTAGATAATCAAAACGTGATTTATCAAAAGCTTTTGTGAACAGGTCGGCACATTGGTGATCGGTGTGAAATTTAACAACATCTATTAATCTTTTGTCAAAATAGTCACGTATGAAGTGATCTTTAATTTTGATGTGTTTGGTCTTGGAATGCTGCACATGATTTCTAGTGATCTGTAAGGCAGCATTGTTATCAACAAAAATAGTAGTAGATAGGAATTCAAAACTGTAGTCGCGCATTTGTTGTTGTATCCACAAGACTTGGGAGCAACAACTAGAGGCAGCAATGTATTCTGCTTCACAGGTTGATGTAGCAACACAGGTTTGCTTCTTGCACTGCCACGTGACCAGGCGATTTCCTAAGAATTTACATCCAGCTGTTGTTGATTTGCCATCGATTTTGCAACCACCAAAATCAGAATGACTGTATGCAATCAAGTCGAAGCTATCATCCCTAGGGTACCAGTGACCGTTGTCCGGGAAACCCTTCAAAGAGCGAAAAATCCTTTTAACAGCTGCAAGATGCGAGGCCTTCGGGTTGGCTTGATATCTTGCAAGCAGGCACGTCGGATACATGATGTCAGGCCTCGAGGTTGTGAGATACATTAGAGATCCGATCATAGCGCGATAATATGAAGAGTTAATGCTTTCATCCTTCAGATCCGGAGTAATCCCGTGATTCTGCAGACGTGGGGTACCAATGGGCGTTGCATCAGACATCTGGAACCGGCTCAAGATGTCACCTACGTATTTAGTCTGATGGATGAATATCCCAGACTCGTTTTATTGAACTTGTAGGCCCAAGAAGAAATTCATTTCCCCCATTGCGCTCATCTCGAATTTTTCTTGCATCACACGCTCAAATTGCCTGCACAAAGAATCATTAGTTGAACCAAATATTATATCATCAACGTATACCTGCACCAGTAGAAGATCTCCATCTTGTTCCTTGATAAAGAGCGTGCAATCAATAAGACCTCGTCAAAAACCATTCTCCAGCAGATAATTGGATAAGGTTGCATACCAATTCCTAAGTGCTTGATGTAAACCATAAAGAGCTTTGTTGAGCAACCAAACCCGATCAGGATGAATAGGATCTTCAAAACCCGGAGGTTGTTCGACATGCACCTCTTCTTGAACCACACCGTGTAAGAAAGCACTTTTGACGTCCATCTGGTAGACTTTGAATCCTTTAAATGAAGCATAAGCTAGAAAGATCCGAATAGCTTCCAGACATGCAACAGGTGCATAAACTTTATTGTAGTCAATGCCTTCGATCTGATGAAATCCCTGAACAACCAGTCTAGCCTTGTTCCGAATGACTACTCCACGATCGTCCTTCTTGCATTTGAAAACCCAAAGTGTGCCAATTTTCTTGTAGTTTTCAGGCCTTTCAACAAGCTTCCAAACACCCAGCTTTTGAAATTGTTGCAGTTCATCCTGCATGGCTTCATCCCAAGAATTATCCTTTAAGGCTTCTTTCCAAGACTTCGGTTCTTCTTGTGAAACGTAACACGCGAATGACCAATCATTTTGAAGACCAGATTCTCTAATGGCTGAATATAAACCAGCATTCTGGTTGTTTCTCAGCTGATTATGCGTCTGCACACGACGTTGGACATCTCCAATAATATTCTGCTGTGGATGAGCATCATGAATTCTCGTTTCAGGAAAATAAGGAACACGAGTATTAATACCCAAATTGTTAAGATTAAGATCAACAACCAACTCCACACCGGGCATAGGCGTAGAAGTGGATGCATTCCCTTCAGCAGTATCAACATTCTGCACATGAGGAGTTTCTACAGAAGAACATTGAACAGGAGCAACCGGAGCTGAAGTGCCTTAATTTGCATCATGGTATTCATCATCTTCCGATGACTCACTGTAATCAGCAGCATCTTCAAATACCTCATTTTGTACCGTGATGTTAACCAAATTAGAAGCTCGGGGATTAACAATAATTGGTTTAACCAATGGCGAGCCAGCCGCATTGTCACTATCAAATAGCATTTGAGCAGCTGCAGATGCTTCGTCAAAGGTTGGCAGATTAAAGGAGTCGAATAGCCCATCATAATCGAACATCCAAGGATCACCTGGAGCTCTAACAGAACTTGTATACCTTTTAACCCTTACTTCACTCCATAGTTCAATCTTTTTGGTTGCCAGATTCCATACACGAAAATTCAGAGTAGCATATCCAAGGAAGAAACCCTCGATCGCTTTCGCGCCAAACTTTTCATCCGGCTCAATCATAGTGCATGGACCGCCAAAAGGTTCTAGGTGAGAAATATCTGGTTTCCTTTTCTGTAGAAGTTCGAAACAAGTCTTGTCATGCCTTTTAACTGTGAGAACTCTATTTAATGTGTAGCAAGCAGTCGACATGGCCTCCCCCTAGAACTGAACAGGAAGCTCCGACTCTACCAACATAGTTCTTGCAGTTTCAATTATCGTCCGATTCTTCCTCTCAGAGACACCGTTTTGTTGTGGAGTGTAGCAAGAACTGTATTCATGAAGAATGCCCTTGGAAGTACAGAACTCATCTGTTACACGGTTTTTGAACTCAGTGCCATTGTCGCTTCGGATCCTCTTCACTTTCAACGTGTATAAATTTTCCAGCATAGTAAGAAGATCCTTGAGGATTCCAGGAGTTTCACTCTTGTGTGCCTTAAAAGCTACCCAAGAAAATCTAGAATAGTCATCAGTAACCACCAAACAATAAGCATCCCTGAATGTTGTCTTGTGTTTCATAGGTCCAAAGAGGTCCATATGAAGACGTTCGAGAGGCATGCTAACAGTGTTGGTTTTCTTTATCGGGTGAGACTTCTTCGTTTGCTTTCCTTTCTGGCACGATACACAGATATCTTGTAGATGAAAATTCTTCACATGTACACCATTCACAAGATTGTTTTTCACCAAATGGTTCATTTTTCTTAAGTGAATGTGCCACATTTGTCTGTGCCAAGATATAGACTCCTTCTCTGTGGCTTTCGAGGCAAAACATGTCACTTGCGCAGATGTCGTAATCGCTTGGCTCATATCAAGAATATAAAGATCATTAGGAATTTTGAAACCAAGTTTCAGCACATAACAACCGGCATCATCGAAATGCATGGTGAACTTCTTATCGCAGATTTGCGAAACACTCAGAAGATTGTGATCAATTTGACGAACATAATTGATCTTATCGAAACAAACAACACAATTGGAGTTCATTCCCTCTCTAGTGATATATCCGCCTTTGTCTCTAGCAAATGCGACATAACCTCCTCTAATGTTTTTCACATCATACAGAAGCCGTAAGTCGCCTGTCATGTGCCTAGATGCTCCACTGTCAACAACCCAATGACTATTAACAGTTCCTCCTGGAACATCCTGCACATATCATCCAACGATCAGTTGTGGAAGGGGATCATCCAACGATCAGTTGAGGATGGGGACCCAAGACTTAGTGGTCTTGGGTCGTCCCTGAGCATCACGAAAAGTGATATCGATTTCTTGATGATTTTCAAACACACCACCTCCCCCTGAACTTTCACCCGTCTTAGGTTTCCAAGTCTGATTTTGTTTACCAGTTTGATTCTTATGAAAAGATTTTGAAACTTCTGGTTTTAACGGTTGTGACGAACTTGGTTCCCTTTTAATTGGTTTGACTTCAGATTTTAAAGCCTTTTCAACTGACTTGACATTTTGACGTCGTTGTTTTGTTTCTTGTTCTTTAACGGTTCGTTTATCATGTTTTGGTGAAACAGAACGACGTTGTGGGTGAACCTTTTCAGGTGGGGCTCTCTCAACAAATTTCTCTTTGGGAGTATTTGTACAATTTTTAATGATATGTCCAAACTCCCCACACTTAAAATAAGTTCTCCTTTCAACAAACTTAGGAGAATCCGATCAACGAACAGATGTCGAACCTGTAGAACCTGAGATACTTGCTTTTTCATCACACCCGTTTGTATGTTGAGTGTAATTGTTTTGACTGTTATGTTTAAAAATGTTGACTTGTTGGAAAAAATTGGTGTTTGATTTGTTTTCAAAAGTCTCAATTCTATCAATACCCTTCGATGCTACAAATTTAACATCACTGCTTTTCTTCTGGTAACGAGCTCCTTTTGTTTCAAACTTTGGTTGAGAAACTTTAGGCTTTTGAGTTTGTTGAACTGGTTGTTTACCCTTAGAAGCAATAGGTTGTTGCTTTGTCGGTTGTCTTTGATTTCCAAACCGTTTTCTAACCTTAGATTTTGGTATAGGATCACATTGAGTTACAATAACTCCCGGGATCGTTTTTCCCAAAAACTTGCTTGTGTTATCTTCAAAAACTTTATCAATCGAAGATGGATTGACATTTTTAATTGGAAAATCATTGTCTGAATAAATTTTAGAGTCACCGACCAAAGTATACAAAACATTATCACTCTTAATGGTAGACGCACATTCCTTGTCATCCTTGACATCTTTGACAGGGTCTTTCACTTGTTAGACAATTGGTTGAACAGTAGGAGTAGGAGGATCACAAAGAATTTAATTCTCAATTGGAATTTCTACTCCTTTCATTTTATCAAGTGATTTATCCTGATCAATCACATCTGATTCATCATCAGACGACTCATAGTCCTCAATAATTGGAGCACTTTGATGCGTCGATGTTGAAGTTTCTGTTTCATCAGATGAGGTACTCGAGGAACTCTCCTATTTGAACCCTAAGCCAGTAGTAACTTCCTCATAATCAAGAGGCACACTGGGTTCAAAACATGGCATTTCCTCTTCATCGGGCATTCGAGTATAGTTATGTCTCAAAGGGGGCGGACACTTCTTATACCCAATGCCTTTCTTGTTTCCTTTCAGCTGTTGAGCGTCTATGATGTGATCGAGCACATATCGGGAGTTATAATAACTCTCCAATTTAAGCTTGATTGCATCATGCTCACATTTAGCAATGGCTAATTCTTTCTTGGTTTCCTCGATGATATTAATGTAATTGTTAATACCAATTTGTTTGTTGAAAACAATTTTTGTTAGTTCGAAAACACTTTTCCTTAAGGTTTCAATTACAAATTTAAAATCCTTTTCATTTCTAGCTAAAGCCATATTTGCCTCTTTGCACTTAGACAACTCAATAACCAAACTTTGATTATGACTATGAACCTTTTCAGATTCCACTTTCAAATCTGCACACAAATTACAAACACTAGGAGCAGGGGTGTCGGATTTTACCTGACTCGTCGAGGCTGAGACATTTGCCATAAAGGCAGTCTGATAAGAAAAAGATCCGTCTTCAGAGAAGAGCTTTTCCATTTCCTTAGATGCAACAACAGCCTTCTTGATCAGAACAGATTTCTGTCACTTTAACTCCCCTGCTTCATTCAATAAATCATCAACATCAGAAATAACTTCTTCCTTCACATCAGATTCAGAATTATAACCACCCGAATTCGAGCTTTCTTCATCAGAACTCCCGCTATAACCCGAACTATCGTCACTTTCAGAGAATTCTTCTTTGTGAACATGCTTGATGTGATTGATGATCTTTGCATAGCATGCTATTCCTTCCCCTTCTTGATCATCATCTCCAAACTGTACAGACCAATTACACCCTTCATCAGCTTGAATGACTAATGCTCTGGTGGTGTTTGAAGGTCTAGACTGGTTCTGGTTGGTGGTGTTTGAAGTACTCATCTGATTACGGAAAGGATTTTGATTGCCTTGCCTTGTCTGCTCGGTCTAGACAAAGCAATTAAAACATGTAACAACATCCTTATTGAAACCATACTTCGTATCCTTCTTGCTTTCCAAGTAAGTTCTTCCTGTTCGAATCATGTAATCCTTAGCCCTTCTAACAGCACTTGCGAACGCCCACTTGATATCCATCAATTCCATTTCATCACGGTCTATCTGTTGATAATCTTCATTGGTCAAATTAATGTTTCCAATTTGACCTGTGACCAATCCGTAGTAGACACTGACCATTGTATTGATTAGTTCCATATGCTCCTTCGCCACTTCGATGCTAACTTTCGAAAGGTTTGAAGTATCAACTCTGACTGTGTTGGGGTTTTGGGGTGGAGGGTTGTTACTATAACGTGCTTGCTGTGGTTGGGCTTGTTGTGGTGAGGTAGGAAGCATACGCTTTAGGTCAACATATATCTATGTCTGCTCACAAAGCGCGAAGAGTAATTGATCAAATTCGTGGGCGTTCCTACGAAGAAACACTTATGATATTAGAACTCATACCTTATCGAGCATGTTATCCCATTTTTAAATTAGTTTATTCTGCATCAGCAAATGCTAGTTCCAATATGGGTTCGAATGAAGCAAATTTAGTGATTAGTAAAGCCACTGAGGTTGAGTAGTGGAAACTTGAGGTGGAGGTTGGGGTTTTGGTATCCAGGCACTCGGATCGAGTTGAGGTTTAGAAAAAGCATGAGCTTGAGCAATAACATGCGCTGGCGGAAGATAAGCACTCGGATCGAAAACCAGAGGTGGGGCTGACTATGGAAAAGGAAAAGAGCTTGTATTTGACATAAACGTCGTTTGTAGCTTCGGTTGCTGAACGGAACTGGAACAAGCTGCAGGATTAAAATCTCCAAGATACATTTCCGTGTTTTGAGGAAGTGCTATCCGTTTAGCTTTCCGGATTTCCTCTTCATTCTTATGCTCCAACTTCTGAACGAACTCATAGATACTAACCGCATCTAAGACGCCCGTATGCTTTAAAAGTTCAATGAAAGGACTCCACTTTGGAGGTAGAGCATCAGCAAACCGTGCAACCATTTCCTGTTGAGTTGCAAGAACAGCATACGAATACATTTCACTAATCAAATGATAAAAACGAGTTGTCATATCATTTAGCGTTTCGTTTTCCATGAATTGGAATGATTCAAATTCCTTCTTCAACAAATCGTGGCTTGTCTTTCTTGTAGTCGTATTCCCTTCTCCTCTTGCTACCAAGGCATCCCATAAGGCTTTTGTGCTAGTACAGTAAGCGAATTGATGATAGATTTCTTTGTGAAGTGCTTGTGTAAGAATAGCAAACGCCTTCTTCTCCAGATCATATGCCTTTTTGTCATCTTCTAACATATTTGCAAAGGTCGCTGCACTTGATCATGCTTCTTCTAGAGTTGTATTGTAAGGCGAAGTGAAACACGTCCATAACTTGGTGTTTTGCCCTAGAACATGTGTGGAAATGACCCTTCCATGACGGATAGTCATTCATATGATTAATCTTTGGCGGGCGATTGTTGCTACTCGTTTCACTCTCACTGAGCAATAGATTCTGAATACTTTGATTCTGGTTCGTTACCAATGCCCATTGACTTGCACTTATAGATTGTGGAGGCATAACATTCCTTAACCACGCAGCTGCGGAGGTCTGATCTTGACCTGGTCTTGGGTCCATGCTCCAATTCCATGGACTAGTACTACTCATGATTGATGTATGAAAGATAATACCTGATCACACACTTGAAATGAAATAGTTAAAACACATTTGCAAAGCCTCTGTGAAAATGTTACAAGTGTCTCGACGAAACACCAGGTCTTTGGCGAAAAACCAAGTCTGATGAAAGTTGGTTTTTTGTCAAACACTCTTCCCACGAAACTTAAGAACTTTCGTCGAAGTGCCTTTGACGAAACACTAGATGTTTCGTCGAAGATCCTTTTGGCGAAACACTAGGGCTTTCGTCGCTTATGTCTTTCGTCGAGATAAGGTCACAGATAGTTGGTGAGATGGTTGGTGAGATTTTTCAAAGGAAATCTTATCTTTTGTCTGACAAAGAACACACGATTTCAACTTACAACATACCTTGCTTACCAACCCAGCATGTTCTCCAATATTTTAATCCATTTTCAATTAATATTTTAATTTTAAACTCACCAACCATCTCACCAACTATCTCACCAACTATCTCACCAAAAGGAAATCTCACCAACCATCTCATGAAGGAATGAAGAACAACGATGAATATATGAACTATCCGGCCAAAGTTTTTCACCGAAGAAATTTTCCGAACCACAAATTTGCACAAACTTTCACTGAAAACCCGGTTTTATCACGTAAACAAGTAATACAACAAAGGTTTTTGATAAAACTTTGGCAAATAACAAGATTTAAACAGATTTTTAAGAAGTTTTTTCAGAAATTTATGAGTTTCAAGAACAATTTTCAGAAAGTCAAAAACAAATAGTTTTCAACAATTAATAAAATCAACTATTGTTTGGTTTTAAACAAGGATAAGAGCCAATGCTCTGATACCACTTGTAGGTCCCGATTCTCAGAGGATCGATAACGAAAGCAAACCCCTGTTTATATCAAACACGGTCACGAGTGCGGAATCCCCGTGACGATACCAAACCAAACATAGATAATAACAACACGATATAACCAACGAATCACAGTTAATTGATTAAAACGGATGAGAACATGGATCAAACAAATACACGCAACGTTTGATAGTAAACTTTCACAGTAGGTATGCTCTCATAGTTTCATACAAAAACTATGATGTCTTTATATAGGCAGCCCAGCCCAACTGTTGACGAAACATATAAATGGGCCTGGCGAAACAGCATGGATGACGAAACACAAGGTGTTTCGTCACCCATCACGACGAAACATAGAGTTTTGACCATGAAGGACTTTCGTCATATATGTACTCGACGAAACAGGGAGTTTCGTCGAGGGCTGCAAAAATTGTGTGCTACAAACTGTCAAACAGTTTGCAGCAAACATAATAAACACACAAACAAACATAATTACCCACATATGCAACATGCATTGTTCATTTAACATTACATAACAACTGAGACAAACTTGTCGGACACAAGTAGGATAGGAGGATATCCGACTTGGTCGACGGCGAATACAGAATCGATAACTAAAAAGACCGTACAAATACATCGTTAATAAAGACAAGTTACAGGCACAAAATATGTATCAACAACTGTGCATTGGATGAATCTTTGAAACTGATCTGCAGCTTTATACTAGCAGATAAACCTCAAACGGATGAATGTATCAGCAAACCACTGATGTCGTATTTACGAATGAACTGCCATTTAACGAATGAACAGTTTAATTCTGCGCAACTTAAAATCTGTGCACAAAAGTCGATTTTGTGGATGAATACTGATTTTGCGATGATTACAAACCGACACTCAGACTGTTCGATTCCACAAATATCGACTCATATGAACCAACTTGAATCTGAACCGTTCCCTGATCCGTATTAAGTCAGAAGATTGATATAATTCTGGTTTCCATTAGTATGAATGTTTCGATCTATTATACCTAAAGTGTCTAAAAATAGTTATGACTCAAGTATACCAAAAGATGTTATGCAACCGTTTCAAAGTTAGTTATTTGTTTTACCATCACATATTGGTTATTTTTTTACCATTTACCTTATTATATATATTTAATTTGATATGCATCATCATTGAAAGAAAATTGCTATTTGTGGTGCAGGTCAAGGTCGCATGTGTTCTCATCGATCTCTGTACGGGTGTGCTTCGACCATAGATAGGTCAAGTAATTGCAAAGGTCATAATAAGATTATATTATTTTGCTCATAATTCAAAAGTTACACATTTTTTTCAACAAATTGCTTTTTGGATAGTATTCGAGCTTGAGACTCAAGGTGGTTCTATTATTCTATCTCAGGTAATTAAAGACACTCATTTCACATTCATGTCACCAAGATGACTAAGAATTTGCAGAATTGTGAATATATAGTGAATACGGGCCGTTGGAGTATGAACTTGGAGCACCGGCTCGAGCGTATAGAAAATGACAAGGAGGAGTTTGGAAGCTGATGATGAACCGAAGAGGAGTTTGGAAGCTGGCTGGTTTCGTGCTAATTTTCGGTTTAAAAGCCCTATGCTTCGGCTTCACAAAGGTGCAATTTACTGTTTTTTTTTTTTTTGTGTATGATATGTTTTGAATTTTATTAATTAGGTTTGCTTTTTTTTTTAATGTGAGTAATTAGGTCTGTATTTAAAAGAAGTTGTAAAACAGAACTTGATATTCTTTTCAAGCGTATGCATAAGAACATTATTCTTTTCAAGTCAATCTGTAGAACAAGATCAGTCAATTTTGGACAAAACTTGATATTCTTTTCAAGCGAAGAGGAGTTTGGAAGCTGGTTGGTTTCGTGCTAATTTTCGGTTTAAAATATATATGCTTCTGCTTCATAAAGGTGCAATTTACTGTTTTGTTTTTGTTTTTGTTTTTGTGTATGATATGTTTTGAATTTGATTAATTAGGTTTGCTTTTTTTATGTGAGTAATTAAGTCTGTATTTAAAATTAGTTGTAAAACAGAACTTGATATTCTTTTCAAGCGTATGCCTAAGAACATTATTCTGATTGTAAGTTCTGAAATCAAGATTATGCAATTTTAGGATTAAACAAGGTAAAATCATGCATCAAGTATGGCTTTAAAGGTTCATGTAATTATGCTCAACCTTGATGTTCAAGAAATGATAATTTGCTTCTCTTTTTATGTCAGTTCCTTTCTTCTCTTTTACACGGGGTGGCAAAGTTGTAAACACGTTCTATGTCCATGATGCCTCGGGGTATCCGGTTGACTCAAAGATAAGTTGAAAAAAAGGTTGATCATTGTTCAATATATCTGTTTTGCAGGTCCAGAATGAATCAGGCCTGTCGAATTTTATTCCATTTCTCATTTCGGACAAAGAAATATGTTTTGAGATGAAAATAATACATACAAAATATTATTCAACTATCTATGAATCAGAATCTATTTCTTGTGAGGCTGCTGTTAACAAGTTCTCTGAAGTGCTTGTAGATATGGCATGGTTATTCAAACAGCCAATCGCAGAAGATATGGAATGTGCTGCCATGTTATCACAACTCCAAAGATTCAGTTTTTTACTTAATTTTCTTATTGAATACGAGTCCATCACAGTTTTGAAGAGAGTATTAGACTCGGTGAAGATGAGAATCATAGAAAATGGTGATGTTATAGAAACGGATAGATTATTGCTTCAGGGGACTGTAAATCATGCTACTGAATTCCTGAATAAGCAATTGGAGAAAACCGTAAACCTTGAGTTTCATCCAAGAGATATAGGTGATGATGAAAGCTGTGGAGATCAGGTGGATCCCTTCATCTCAACCTCTTATCAGGTACTGAAACTGTTTTCTAATTTTCATTTAGCACAAATAATTTAAAAGGGCTGTTTGTGTTCGTGATGTTATAGATTAAGTTTAAATTATTTATGACGTCATATGGTTTCTGATCCAAGCGGCAGACAATGTGGGATAACCAGTTCGATTAACTGATCATTTATGAAAACCAACTGTGTTTACATTGAAGTTTGAATTTTCCATATGCCTTTTCAAGAGCACTAGAAATGGAAATTGATTTGTAGTTGGATGATCAAAGTCAAACATGGTCAAAGACACTGCAAATATTTGGAAGTTTCTTTATGATTAGACTAACGTTTGAATTGTTGACAGGTGCATTAACATTCTCCGATTATCTGACTTCAGGAATATGTCATGGTCAGTCGGTTTGTGAGAAGACTCATAGTTTAACTTTGTGAGTATGATTTATGAATCTTTTAAGTGTGATATGATGTGGATTATGTATTTGCAATAACAGCTATGTATATGGCAACTCACACGGACTGATCAGAAAGTACAGAAAGTACGGAGTCCATATCATCAGATGATCTCGATATGCTAAAGTAAGTGCATTTCTTCAATATGAGTTTGTATTATTTTTTCATAACTAATGCTCATCAATTTAAAACCACTGTTGTTGATACATCTGTTGATACAATGGTTGATACATCTGTTGACTTTGGTCGACATATGGATAAAAACAGATGTTTGAAACCACTGTTGGGTTAAAACAATATTTTGTGGAAAAAACAGTGGTTGTAGTGTTTTGGGAGAAAACAATGGTTGCTTTTTTTTCCAAACAGTGGTTTGACTTTGGTCAAACAGACTTTTGAACCACTAAGAATCATAGTTTTGCAAACAGTGGTTTGACTTCGGGAAAACAGACTTTGGTCAAACAAACTTTTTTTGCAAACAGTGGTTTGATGTTGGTCGATGAAAAATCGGAACAGTATTCCTGAACAAGTAAATAAATACAAATTATGTGAATTTATATGTTTTGTGACTTGTATGGTTATTTTGTGAATTTTGATAGAACTGTGTATAATTACGCTTGACAACCCAAATTTTTCAACACTAGTAACTCGGACAAATACATATCACAAACTATTTTATTGTTAATGTCAAGCAGAGACGCAACACCACTAATCAATATATAATATATACATTTTATTTAATGTATATAAATTACATCACATTTTGACACGTTTAATTAGCATGAACTCGAAAATAAACTATATAAACATTGTTTTATGTATCAAGAAATTTTAGTAAACAACTGCGACGGGTTATGATCAAACGAATTCGTATTCACGGAATGAACCCACATAACTAACCCTAATAGTATATAAGCATCTTATTCTTCCCAACCTCTTCATTCTTCACCAAATCCTAGCCCCAACATCCTTGACCTTCGCCTACACACTCTCTATCCTCTCTCCTTTCTCTATGAAGCCGGTCGGCCACCACTACCATCTGCAGTGGCACAATGGCGCAAAACATCAGCAGCGATGGTTGCACGTTGGGTTGCAGGGGGTTGTTTAGTATTTGGTTTGGTGCTGGTCAGGGATTTAGCAGTGATTAGCAGCGGAAAAGGTGTATACGAGGTGGTGTAACGCGACGGTTAATAATGGTGGGGATGATGGTGGAGGAACCCGAAGACAACAAGGGGTAGAGGCGACGCGGCTAAGGTTCCTCCAGAACACATAGTGCCAGCGACATGGCGGCTCTCATGATGGTGGCGATGTTTTTAAGCAATGACAATGCAGATATAAAGGCGGCCAAGGCACGAAACAGACTGTGTTGACACGGGTGCGGTATTATGATAACCATGGTGGTTGACAGCGGGTTTTGGTAGTTCTTTTTTAGTGGTAGCAGCTTGGATTAAAGATGGGTTCTCTGAGGATCTAGGGTTCTAGTGTCGGTAACGGCTGCCGACATCGGTTTGACGCTCCGGTCACCGGGCATCGCCGGATGACGGTGTTTGGGGCCGAGTTAGGTTTATGATGCTAGATCAGGTTTATTAGGGTTGGTTTTGTGGAGATCAGGTTTGGGCCTGCATGTCAAACTTAGTTAAACGATCAAAGTTGGTCAACGCAGATCAACAGCGGTTAAAGGGTCAGACTTGGTCAGCGCATAGTTTAAGGCGTTTTTTGTCGGTTTTGATTGTATCTCGATTACTAACAGTGTGTTGGTAGGGATGTCTTTGTGATTATTTGCATGCAATGCTAGTTTGTGTCTCTGACACATAGTACTTTTGGATATAACACACACCCTAAGGTGAGTTTCACTACTACTTTACTTATATGTTTTTTAGGAGAAAACACGGACACTACTTAGATAATGTATTTCTTTTATATCACTTGTGTACTAAACACACTCGTTAACATGAAAGTCCTTACACATCAAACTGTTAATATGGGATGGCGAGTAGTACTACTGGGTTTGACAAACCCCACACCGTGCTTGGAGTCGGGCATGAAACATTGACCTAACTCAAGTACTACGTTCATGATAGATGTCTTGAAAGGCACCAAAACACAACACTCAACTTCGGTTCATTTGTTTAGTAACTTGTAATAGGTTAGCTACCTAAGATATAACCAGAAGTTACATTATCTGCTACGTTTTTATTACTGCCAAAACTTATGAACTCACCAACTTTGTGTTGACACTTTAAGCATGATTTTTCTTAAGTAGGTATGGTACACATCCAGACTATGATGCATCATGTAGACGTATTGGTTTCATTTAACATTTAGACTCAACTTTAACTACATTAGTTTTTTTGGTTTTATAATTATTTATGTTTTCGCAACTCAAATATGTAAACAATATTTTCTCAAGAATGAACAAATAAAGATTTTTTGAACTTATATAGTGGTCATTCTATATTACTAATGATTGTGATCCTGGTTTGTCATTAACCTCGCGGTAGGACTCTACAAGTGGAATTTGATGGTGTGACAAAATGGGCCAAAAAAGGCCACGGGCCAATCACAAACCCAATAACAAAATCAATAAAACATGAAGGAAAACATAAAGTACTTGTAACTCCCCTTAGAGTGCATTTTTGGACAAGGCCACGTGCACCTCACTTCAAGCTTTGAATTAACTGGTAGAACATTTAAAATGGAGACATGTTGCCATAACTATGTTCATTTTCGTGTAACACTCTTGGTAGCTCGATCGAGCGCCTCCAAAATCGCCATGGCCTGATCTTCCATACTTGGGGCTGCATCATCATCTTATACAAATTTTTAAAATCAGCAGAACAAAAGAAATTCACATAATGACGAAAAATACACAATACACAATATCCTTTATAGGATTCTAAAACAATACAAATTTCATCATAAAAACCACAATATTTGCCCAAAACAAAGCCTAGGAATTATGATCAGTAGTCTAGCTTCATCTTAATTTTTTTTGTGTACTTCTTCATGGGCATGGTAGTAACCCATCATTTCATCTTCAATAGTCCTCATGTGTTGTATTTATTTGTTGTCCGAATTCACATTTGTTGTTATAACTTGGAGAGTAAAAGGCCATTTCGTCCCTCAGGTTTGGCTACTTTTGCGATTTTCGTCTAAGGATTATTTTTTTAACATCCAGGTCCTTCACGTTTAAAAATCTTGCCACTTTTGTTAACTTCGTTAACTCCATCCATTTTTCTCCATTAAAAGATGGACAAATCCGTCCTTTTACACATTGGGTTTTTAACCCTCCATCCAACACTTTCTACTCTCTCTAGGCAACCAGAGATGACAATGCACGTCTACGAACACGACACCATAACGTGTAGAAATTTTCTCCAATGACACACAAACCATAAAACCCCCCTTTAACCTCCAATGACATAGATCCGGTGGGAAAAAACAGATGTTAGTGATGCTGTGAGACCGCTGATGAGAGATGAACTCGGAGGAGCTAGAGGAGAAAGGAACGCATCGGTTCCGAAGATAAAACATGCACTAGTGAAAGGGAAAGTGCCAGAGACGGAGATTTACCAAAGGTGAGACAAGTAAGCAAAGGTGAGAAAAACGTAAAAAGCTAGTACCTTTGTGAAGCTTATCAGGACCTTGGAAACAAGCAAAGGTGAGAAAAAACGCAAAAAACTGGTTTTCGGCGTCGAACCCGCGTAGATAGAAAGATAAGTGATATGTACAAAATACAACATATAAATCATATCAAATGAGGTATAAAAACAACCATTTTTTTAGTACTAATGTTGGAAAAAATGTGTTTCTTTGTTTACTTTTGATTTTCAGGATTAAAAAAAACTTAAATGGACAAAAGGAACAAATTAACAACAAAAACCAACATAAATACAAAGAAAAGAAGTTGAGACACTATACCAACCCTCCAAGCTTCAACCCAAATACAAAATAACAAGACCAGAACCCAAGCACGATGCCGTGCCAGCCGGGCATGGGCCATGCCCCATTCAAGATTCCCAGAAGATAAAGACAAACACAATACGACAATGGAAACGGGGTCGTGTTCCCTAAGCACAGGCCGTGGTCAACTCTCAGATTCGAAAATTTGGGTTCGTACAACAAGTAAAGAAGACACGGGGCCGTGCTGTTGACACATGAGACCGTGTGTGCAGAAGAGATGACACCAACATTAAATGATGAAATAGAAGGGAAGGACATGGGGCTGTGTCAACAAGGTACAGGGTCGTGTGAAGCTACTATTTTCAATTATAAAATGAGGTGCTTGGCTCATTTGCAAACCATCCCTTGGCAAACCATTTCTCTCACACCTACCACCACTCCACCACCCGAATACCACCATCATCCACTACTTTCATCCATCATCCATCCTTAGAGTGTGTGTGTAGAATCAGGATCTAATATTGATAGTAAGAGTTTTTTGTCAAACAAAGGTCATGCTTGGCTAATCTCTTACATCACTTGGTGAAGACAAAATCATTTATGTATTACTTTTGATTTCCTAGCTTTGGTAACTTTTTATTTGGGTTTGTATTAATGACTTTAATAACTAGTTTTTTTATATTTAAGGTTAACTTTATTTAATCATTTCTTCATGTTTTGTTGATTCAATCATTCGTGTCTTTACGATTTACATAAAGCGCGTTAACTGCCTAGAAGGGGGTTAGAAGGGTGGTTGTGTAAAGTTCTTGCCTCGTTCAGTGTATAGATCTTGTGAGGACCTGATTCAAGCTTATTAGGACTTCCCTTGAGGCAGATAGCATCAAATCAGGGGATGTAAGAACGGCTTGTAATCCCTTATAAATTAACTACTATTAAAATTTTAAACCGGTCTTGCGGGACTGTATCCTTGCTAACTGAGACCAATATGTTCGAGGGTAGCGTTGCCCCCAAAAGAGGAACATGCCACTTTTTTTATTAATAACTTACTTAATTATCTTTTAATTATCCAGCCTTGCGGGACTGTATCATTGCTGACTCAGGCCAATGTGGCTGAGGGTAGCGTTGCCTCCAAAAGAGGGACTCGCCACAATAACTAAGATAATCTCTTAAAAAACCCAAAGCGAGGAAATCATCAAAGGATACATAAGTGACGAGTCGGATCCAAGTGATTCTATCTTGTCTATCTTTTTTATTTATTTTATCTCTTCATTTTTATTTTATAACAAAAATGTTCTCTATATTTGGTTAGATTAGATGTCGACGATATTCCGGTATTAAAAGCTCTTGTGTCCTTGGACGACCTCGGTATCTTACAATCACTATACTACGCCAACGATGGGTGCACATGCCCTAGCATGTTGTAGAGATAATCTCTTAAAAAACCCAAAGCGAGGAAATCATCAAAGGATACATAAGTGACGAGTCGGATCCAAGTGATTCTATCTTGTCTATCTGTTTTATTTATTTTGTCTCTTCATTTTTATTTTATAACAAAAATTTTCTCTATATTTGGTTAGATTAGACGTCGACGATATTCCGGTATTAAAAGCTCTTCTGTCCTTGGACGACCTCGGTATCTTACAATCACTATACTACGCCAACGATGGGTGCACATGCCCTAGCATGTTGTAGAGAGTGATAGTTTTATATCGTGTTTTATGTTGTAAAGAGTAAAAAGGTACTAAAAATACAATAAAAATCCGTACACGCTCCGAGACGTCAATAAGGCGTCAGGAGAAAAGGGCAGGGCGTCACTGACGCATAACTCGAGCATCGGTGACGCGCCTCCCGTAAGGCTGACACTGATTTTTGGTTTTCCTGGGAGTGTCAATACGTGAAATAACATTATTCAAGCCCCCAAATCCTTCTAACACTTAACCTCATGATCAAACCCAATTGCTATGTCTCGTCATGTTAGTTTCTATGTTTTGACCTATTTGATCTCACTAAGAGTTTTCCTTTACAATTGAACTATAAATAACCTATTACAACATCACTTAACCTATTACTTACATTTCATAACCAATCATACATGACTCCCAATATTCATAGAAACAAGCTTCATTTATATACTAAGAAGTGAGTTTCAGAATTCACTTACCTTAAGCGTCTGTGTTCGTGATCGCTTCCTCGCCTCCTCTTGACCCGGTAGCCTTCCGTGCTTGCGTCAACTTGACTTGATACTTATCCTTACATGTCACTACATTTACATTCTCAACATTCCACACGTTTATTAGAGCTAGATGGTGAGAAATCTTAATTCATGCAAGGTTTATCATTCAATTCAACCTTGATTTGGGGTTGATTTTTCATTCTTGTTTTGAGAGGATTTCTCCTTTTTCTCCATCTCTATACATGCCACACACACATACTTCACAGAAAATAGTTCTAAACTTTCTATTTAATCCAAACTTCATCTTAAATCTCTAGGTTTAGCCCCTCATGTTTGTTACTTGGTCATAATTGTCCCAATTTTCATCCCTTACTTCTTTAACTAAGTAAATAACTAAGTTAAAGAGCTTGGTTAATTTATTTTATTTTATATCATCTGGAAACATATAGCGAATATAAACATTCGAGTTTTGGGGTGTTACACATCAACCTCATGTGCAGGAAGGATATAACCATCCATGATACAACAACACATTCTAGTATCATCAGTTTTAACAACGAACTCAAATTTCTCTTTGAAATCAGCATATTGAGAACCATCCATGATAAAATGTACTCACCAAATTTTACGGATACACTCGTCTCGTTCCTACAAACAAAGTTCTAAACTCTTTGAAAATTCGGAACCTTTGATAAAAATGCAAATCTTGGAACAATGTTATACTCCGAATAAACCCTGAACATTTTCCAAGTTTTAAACCCTGAAAATTTTGTGAGTTTAAACTCTTAACACTTTCATAAACCCTGAATACTTCACAAACCCTGAAATGTTTACAACCCCTGAACACTTCTCAAACCCTGAACACTTCTCAATCCCTCAATCCCTGAACACTTCACAAACCCTGAAGGATAAATTCGGTGCGTCTTAAGGTTTAAGATCGGAACATAGTGTTAAAGTTCAGACTACCTGCTTAAATTCAGAATAAGATGATTAAGTTCAGAATACTATTTAAATTACACTCAACAAGTTTGGAATCCTTAAATTCGTAACTTAAGTTCGAAACACTTAAAGCCAGAATACTTGAAATTCAGACAAGATAATAGTTCGGAACAAGTGTTAAGTCCGGAACTAACTAACCTGGATTCAAGTTAACAGTTCGAAAACACTTAGTATCTCGAAAATAAAAGTTATTCGAAACATATGATTAACCCGAAAAAATTCCTAAAATTTGTGTAGTTTTGGTAAACTACAAACTATGACTTCACTGTAATGCACGTTTACCGACAAACTTAGGAAACCCTAATAAACGCTTTGTGACGGCAGATACCACCTTCAAACAAATCTGAATAAAACTTGTATTGCTGTAAAATCAATCTCGAACCATACAATAAGATCTAATGCTTTAATACCAATTGTAGGTCCCTATCACGCGAGGATCGATCACGAGATTGACAATCAACCAAGGTGTGGAATCCCTTTGATAAATCGAACGAATACATAAACAAGTTTATCAGATGACGAACACGAACAATCACGTTTAAACCGTCTTCTGTAGATTATCCAACACAAGCATTTACAATCAATTCAAGACTCCAACTCTCTATCTCGTCTTTCTCTCCTCCCTACGTTTTCTCTCTCTCTCTCTCTAGAGTGCTCTAGCATGACTAACTCTAAGGATTAACCAAAACCCTAATGCAAAACATGTTTATGTACTACATGTTTGCATACTTGGCTTCGGACTGGGCTAGGCCATTCTCCAACCCATTACAACTCTAAAAAAGCTAAACACAAATGCTAATCCCTATACAAAATATCCAAAGACTAAACTATTATACTATTAAGTTGTTGTCACAGAATATGCGACAATAGACTCCCCCTTTACAATAACTTCATAGTGTAACTTTGTCTTCAAAGATCTTGTGGTATTTTGGTCTTTGCATAGCTTCAGCTACACACAGTTGTTGACATTAATAAAGCCCCCCTTAGCTGATGCTTCTAATCTCCCAAATCTTTATTCAACGTAGTTCAGTGAGCTTGCAATCTCTAGTTAGATAAACTATCTACAACTATTCCATATCTATGTGCAATGTAGTAGAAGGATCATACCATGTATCTTCACAAATTCTACACTCCATTCTCAATGTGTACTTCACTTGAGTTCTACACTTCATTTTGATAACTGCCTCAATCTATCTAGAAACATAAGCAAGTATCTCGAAAACCATTGGTCTTTTCACATTATAGATAATACAATATTTTATATAGAAGTGCAAAAACAAAAAAAAGTGTCAGTTCAATATGGGAGACACTTTAACAAGATTTTTTTTTGGTATTTTATAATTTTTTAAGAAAACGAAACAAACTCAAAAATTATTTACAATGCTTGTTTTTATAAGAATCATATGCAAGAAGATCATTTCAGCTTTGTTAATCTGTTTAACACTGTGAGTTAAATTCTTTATTCAATTTTCGTGAAAAGCAGTCCTAGTGTAATACGATTAAGGGTAATATTACAAAACATGTGAACATTTTAAGTTCCTTTACCTTGTGATACGATTAAGGGTAATATTATACTATATACTAGTGTGTCCCACTTCAGGACATAGCCATGCGATCAAGGTATGCATAAAGCATCCACGTAGAAGGTGAGTATTGTAACGCCCTGCTTTTACATACTTTCCATATTTAGAAACCGTTTCTTGTATTTCTATTTTTGGAAACCTTGTGTTCTTGTACTCGAATTTTCATTGTAATCATTGTAAAATCCGAGATTCGAATCATTCATATTTCCCCTTACATTCTCGTTATACACCTTTTATACAAATTCATACGTTCAAAGTTATTAACATATGATACTTTATTCATACTTTGTGCAAAGTACGTCAACTTGCAAACACGTGTTTATATGTTCAACTTACACGATATTGACACTTAATCGCGACAAATATACATGTTTATACTGCTTTTATAACTGGATTACGATATAATTACATTCCATACCTTTAACTATAATTTTCGTGCTTAAAATACCTTGAAACCCCTAAAAACATACTTATACGAAAGTTGAGGGGGTTAAATGTGCAAAAACCAAACTCGAACCACCCGGGGTGAGGCTCACCGGCCGCGGCCCACCTAGCCACACCCTTACGCGCCCCGCAAGGCGGTCTAATCCACTGCACATGAATAACAGTTACTGATTGGTCAATATTGTTGTGTTTTCTTGGGTTATTTTGTGTTTTCTTCATTAATTACTCAACTACAACCTACCCTAACACTTCCTTATAAAACCCAAATGCCTTCCATACATATTCCACTTTACAAACTCACAATTTCACTCTCAAATCACCTCTCAATCTGCTGGAAGACAGGAGTTAGGACAAATTCATCACAAGTTGCTAAAATGTGCATAACTTCTTCATTTCTAATTCTTTTTCATTGATTATTGTTTGCAAATCACTTGGAACAAACTTAGGGATGATTTCACATAATTTCCATGGAAAGCCAAGGCGTGGAACATCACCAAAAAGGCTCCAAAGTGGACTGAAACTTTATGTTTTTATTGAAACTTTGTTAATCTTGCTTAAACCTGAGTTATCTCATACACATTCTTATGTCATTATGCTCATAGTCAATTGAATGGTTAGTTGGGCTTAAAAACAAGGTTGTGACATGTAAAATTAGAGGATTCAACCTCATAAACATTCTATTTTGGTTAGGGTTTTAACCCACAAGTAATGAACAAGCTTAAGGCTTGATGTTTGTGTGATTATAGGACTAGCTTGGGCTATCCTACTTAAAAATCCACACATTACTTGATGATTTCTTAGATTAGTTATAGTTAATTTATCCTTTATTGTATGTTCATGACCCTCCTTGATTGTTTATAACAACAAGTGTAGTGGTGAACACCAAAGAGGTACCTAAATGGAAGATTTGTTCTTCCTACCTCATGCATGACTTATGTGATTCAAAAGAGGTTCCTAAATGGGGGACTTATCCTCCTACCTCATGCTTGACTTATATGACATTATAATATCTATATGTAACTTACATACTATTCAAATAACCAAACTCTTGATAATGAACTAGTGGTCATTTGTCAAGATAGTAGGTTATATCATCTAAGGATCATAATGCTTGTCACGATTCTAATGGGCATTTTGACCCATGAAAACATTTAAACTCTTTTGAGTATCATAGTGTCAAGAACAAGTATTATGTGTACTAGGTGAATATTTTCCCCTATGTATATTTTCATGCACTTTAAATTCCGAATCTTTAAACCCGAATATAGACCTTCCTTTAAACTCCAAACCAAACATATTCATCATTCTAGTCACGACAACTTTGTCACATTGGATAATAGGAAAGCATATGCAATTTTATGAGTATACTTGAACCCATTTTACTTTTAAACACTTTTGGGTGCAACATGTATTCTATGTAAAACACACAGCCACTTGAAACTATTTGAATCACTCTCTATCCATGATTAAACCTGAAACTATATGATGCTTGTTAATCTAGTATGCTATGTAAACTTTTCATGTCAAGATGCTCATTAACTTTGTACAAGCCTACCTTAACAATTATAGCGCTATAGGGGTAATGCACCACCCACGAGTCTTGGGGCATTGTTAAGTCAAATATGTTAACCTCCCGCTAATCGATTGGGATAGGCTATATTAACGCGTTGGATTCTTGGGTTTGAACATATTGTTACACCGTTTCAGCATATTAGTAACTTGCATATTGTTATTCATGTTGGATATGAGCCGTTAAACTATTTTAGTCTACTTTATACTATGTATGAAAACCTGTATACTCGCCAACTTTTTGTTGATCATATTTTAATATATGTTGTAGGTTGATAGACAAGATGATGCTAAGTGAAGAAACAAGATTTAGGTGGACTTAGAAACACACTTAGATTAATTTATTTTGTCAATGTATGTTTGAAACAATGTCTTTCTATTTGAATCTTGGTATGACAATTTAGTATTCCAATGAAATTTGAATTTAAATTAAATTGTCACATAGTGTTATGAAGTTTTGAGCAATTTGTTCATCTCATCCTGATGTTTTCACCATCGGTTGGGGTGTGTCAAGTATACCAAATTTATCCTTTTTATTTACAACGGCAGACCATTGGTGCATATGCATGTACCATCGTACAGTCCATGCGACCAATGTTGGTGTGAAATTAGGGTTAAGCAAATACCCAATTTTGGTTTGATTTATGCTTTTACACAGGTGAATAACTCTCTAGGAGTGCTTCTTCAAATTCTAGTTTTTTTTTTGACATTTTTAGCTCTTTTAAGATATCCAGGCTTGTGTTTAGGTCTGCATATATCTGGATGCAACACAAGGACAACTCTGATATCCCCGGATGAAATAACAGTATAAAGACCTAAAACCTCGAATTTTGACAATCCCTCAACGCAAATTTAAGTTTAAAAAACCATACGCCGCTAATGTGTTTCCCACTTGGTACACAGTTCGTTGGGTGTATATCACGTTGGTAAATTTATTATTTCATGCTTCTTGCCTATTCGTACATCATATATTGGGTCTACTATCACACTCAAGCAAATCTAAATTCGGTTTCAGTGTGACAGTCCAACTCGCTGATGTACTATTATCTCTTCTTTTTCACATCATGATTTCTCAAATTTTTAATTTTTCATTTTTTTTTAATTTATCCATTTTCACTGTTTTTGGATTTTTATTTTTATTTTTAACTTACTCCTCCTCAACACACGCACTAGCTAAATTCTTTTTAGCTTAGAATAATTTCTCCCCCTAAATTTTTGTTTTTAAGGAGTAAGTTTAAAAGAAAATAATAAAATTAAAATTATAAATAGACATACCCCACTAAAATCTGACAAACGTTTTTCAATTATGAAGTTTAGAATAATGAAAACAATCAATGAAGTAAATAATTCGTTATCAGTTTTAACCTACTATTCACCTTAGATGCTTTACAGGATAACCACTGTTGAACACATCAACAATCCTTCTTGGTCTTCCTACACATACTCAACAACCTAGTTAAAATTGAGAACCCAAACCTTATCGGTTTTGGGTTGACCATAAACATCAACATAAGATAATTCTATCCAATATCCATTACGCCCTACTGGTTTCTTGGATGTATTGTTCATTGATTGTTGAGCCTGATATTTCCACTAGGTTTTGATTGTTAGATTTCTAATAAACTCTCTGATTTTTGACTTTTGAAAATTACTCCTATGAGACCTTTTTCTCCTATTATTATTGATGTGTGCAAAATGCAACATATAAATTACATCAATTGTGGCATAAAACTAACCCTTTTTTAGTACTAATGTTGGAAAAAGTGTGCTTTTGTCTTCCTTTTGTATTTTCAGGAATTAAATGAGCTCAAATTAACAAAAGAAGCAAAAAGGCGGCTAAATCTAACATAAATACAAGAAAAGGAACAAACGTGACATGCCCGACCCCACAACAGCATCTTCCCAAGCAAACCAAGAGAACAGAAGGATGTGCCCAAGTGTCATCATAAAAGACAAAGTTGTAGAAGCTTCCATCGCCCACCACGGGGCCGTGCTCAGCGGACACGGGGCCGTGGTCAACTATAAGATTCGCAGAATCCAGGCAAATTTTGATAGTACAGATATGCTTCTGCACACGGGGTCATGCCCAGCGGACATGGGGCCGTGGTCAACTAATACAGAAAAGAGCAATTAATGAAGACAGAGAAGGATGTGGACACGGGGCCGTGCCCACTGGACACGGGGCCGTGCCTGAGCTTCTGTTCAGCCTATAAATAGGAGTGCTTGGCTCAAGCTCAAACCATCCCTTGGCATACCACCTCTCTCACACTTCACCCACCACCCACCACCACCATAACACCATCATCCACCACCATCATCCAAAGTCCATCATAGAGGGTGTGAGTCATCTCGGGATCCAAGATTGATCGTAAGAGTTCTGGACAATCAAGGCCATGTTTGCCTAAGTCTCTTACATCACTTGGTGAAGACAAAGTGTCTAGTGTAATACTTTTTATTTTTAATCTTTTCGCACATTTTACTTGGTTATGTATTAATGACTTTAATAACTAGTTTCTTATGTTGAAGGTGATTTTTCCTTATCGTTTGTCCGTGGTGTCTTGGCATTATTTTACTGTCTATATAAAATAAAAGATTTTCACCATTCATATCTCCACAGTCTATATGGAGGTATGTTGGCTACCTGGTCGGTGGTTAAGGGAACGGTTTGGTAAAAGTCTTTCCTTGTTCAGTGTATAGATCCTGCAAGGACCTAGGTCAAATTTAGTAGGACCTCCTTCAATACTTAACGGTATTGGATGGCGGGGGTCCAAACTCTTTGATCCCCTCATATGTAAGCTACTATTAATACTTTAATCCGACTACTTAGGACTGTATCCCTGCTGACTCAGACTACTTAGCCGAGGGTAACGTCACCTTCAAAAGAGGGGCCTACCATAATATGCATTAATAACTTAATTAATTATCTTTCAATAATCCGACCATTTAGGATTGTATCCTTGCTGACTCAAACTACTGGGTTGAGGGTAACGTCACCTTCAAAAGAGGGGCCTACTACAATAACTAAGATAATCTCTTAAAAAGTGCAAAAGTGCGGAAATAATCAAAGGTTACACTATACACGAGTCGGAGCCAAGTGATTCATCTTGTCTATCTGTTTTTCTTTTTATTTTATTTTCAGCATTTTAGTTAGTTTTTATTTCTCTTAGTTTAAAACCTTTTTTCTAAACTTTTTGATTTGATTAGACGTTGAGGATAAACCGGTACTAAAAGCTCTTGTGTCCTTGGACGATCTCGGTATCTTACCAACACTATACTTTGCTCACGATGGGTGCACTTGCCCATATGTGTGTTTAGTGTTAGTAAATATCGTGTGTTATAAATTTAAAACTTGGCTAAAGAAAGTGTAAAAAGGCTTAAAATAAACATTAAAACCATAACACACTTTACGCACAACAAGTTTTTGGCGCCGTTGCCGGGGACACAAGGATTTTAAGAAAGTTAGGAATCAACGACCTAATCGTTTTTTTTATTTTTCTATTTTTTTTTAGATTTTTTTAGTTTTTCAGCTTGTGCAGAACTCAGCATGGGCCGTGCCTGGTCGGACACAGGTCGTGCCCAACATTGTTACTGACAGTTTTTATTTTCCGAGTTACAGAGAGCTGAGCACGGAGTCGTGTCGGTGCAACACGGGGCCGTGTCCAACTCCCCAGTAACAGGGATCCGGAAAACAATCACTGTATCTCCGACCACGGGCCGTGTTTGCTGAACACAGGGCAGTGGTGAACCTTCTGACCAACGTTCTTTTCTGTTTTTATTGCAGGACTTGGAACCCAGACGCCACATTTGAATTTCCTACGTAGTGCATGAGCTCCAGTTCTAGTAGAGACATAAAAGAACCTCTAGAAGAACCCGAACGCTTCCTCAGAAAAAGACTTAAAGCTAAAAACCAAGAGAAAGTTTCGGGGGACCCACCTCCAATGGCGGACCAACGTACCCTCATGGATTACCTACGGCCCACTGTAGGTAATCTCGGCGCCGCTATCAATGCACCGAATGTCGAAGTCAATAACTTCGAACTTCGACTGCATTTGATACAAATGCTTCAAAACTCCGTAACCTTTCATGGGCTTGCGGACGAGGATCACCATCTACATATTACTAATTTCTTAGAAATATGTGATACCTTTCGGATCAATGGAGCATCAAACGACGCCATCCACATTCGAATGTTTCCATTTTCACTAAAAGACCGAGCTAAGGCTTGGCTTAACACCCTCCCAGTTGGCTCGGTAAACACCTGGGATGAACTAGCCCAAAAGTTTCTATATAAGTATTTCCCTCCTGCTAAAACGACTAAATTAATGACTGAAATTAATACATATTCTCAAGAGGATGGGGAATCCTTATATGAAACTTGGGAAAGGTTCAAGGAGCTACTAAGAAAGTGTCCTCATCACGGTCTTGGGGTATGGCAACAAGTATCCACTTTCTACAATGGGTTGTTGCCACACACAAGACAAACACTTGATTCTAGCTCCGGGGGACTTCTAGGTAATCGTCGGCCCAATGAAATATATAATCAAATTGAGGAAATTGCTCAAACCAATTTTCAGTGGCACACTCCCCGAGGTAATAAATCTATTGCCCCGGGCGCCCATAAGGTTGACGAAAGCACTTCTTTACAAGCCCAAATCGAGGCCCTTTCTTCAAAAATCAAAAAGTTATAAATGGCAAAAACGGCCTCGGTTATGGCTTGTGAGGGGTGTGGTGGACCACGTGAAAATTGGAGTTGTATGAAAGAAGTAGATGATCAAACAAAAACGGTAAACTACATTGATAATAGACCTAGGCCGTCGGGTCCACCAACGGGTACCTACAACCAAGGATGGCGTAACCACCCTAACCTTGGTTGGAGAGATCCCGGCAATAGTAGTAACCAACAAAACCAACGAACTAACTTTCAACAACCACAAAACTTTTCTCAACAACAAGGTGGACGAGAAAGGCTTGAAGATACTGTATCTCGCCTCATCTCCGACACTGAAAAGAAAAACTCGGATCGATTTCAGCAATTGGAATCGAATTTTAGAAATCAACAAGATAGCATTCAAAACATTGAAAAACAATTAAATCAAGTAGCTCAATATTTCTCCGAGAGACCACAAGGCGCGTTACCAAGCAATACTGAAACCAACCCAAAGGCACAAGTACATCTCATTACATTGAGAAACTGAACCGTGTGTTCCGAGGAGGCTCCATTACCACCAACTGAAAGAAGCCAATCCAACCAAACAACGACTCCACCCGCGCCCCAACTAGAAAAGGCTTACCCACCGAATCAAGAGCCCACCAAGACTCCTCCGGTTCCATACCCCGGACGGTTAATTTGTCAAAAGACCGATGAGCAATTCGCAAAGTTCGAAAATTTACTAAAACAATTGCATGTTAATATTCCTTTTATTGAGGTCCTAACCCAAATGCCTAAATATGCAAAATTTATGAGGGACTTCCTCACTCACAAAAGGAAAATTGAATCATTGCAATTAGTTAACTTAGGCGAAGAATGCTCCGCCTTAGTACTCAACAAACTCCCACAAAAGAAAATTGATCCTGGAAGGTTCACGATTCCTTGCTCGATTGGGGAATCCCCCATTCGTAATGCACTAGCCGATCTTGGGGCTAGCATTAACCTCATGCCCGCATCAATGTTCAAACGACTCGGCCTAGGAACAACGAGCCCAACAAAGATGAGCATACAACTCGCCGACAGATCCGTCAAGTTTCCACAAGGTGTCGCTGATAATCTATTGGTCAAAGTTGACAATTTCGTTTTCCCGGCTGACTTTGTCATCCTAGACATGGAGGAAGACGCCGATGTCCCTCTCATCCTCGGGAGGCCATTTCTAGCCACCGCCCAAGCAGTGGTGGATATGAATGACGGAACACTAATATTGATGTTTGGGGACGAGGAAGTGAAGTTTGGAGTTGGGAAGAGAGTAGAAGACGAAGACCCGATCAACTACATGAAGGTCATAGACTCAATCTTGGATGACGCTCTCCGACGGTGTAACATGGGATGCAAAACATCCTACTTGGGTGACATATGACCATGCTTTGGGTCTAGCCAAGGACCCTTATAAACTTGGCGCACCACGGAGGTATTCCGTGGAACTATCCTTAGTTTAGTTTAGATTAACCTTTATGTTTTCTAGTTAGTTTTAATTTTCAGGAATAAAACACACTCGGGATGGCAAAGGAAACAAAGGAAACTTGAACCAGCACTCCATGCAGGAAAACAGGGCCATCCGACAATTTTCTTCGTTAACAGTAAGTTCAGCCCGGGCCGTGTCCACCCAACGCGGCCCCGTGCTGCACAGTCTGCATAAAATGCCCAGTTCAGGTAAACTGGACACGGGCCGTGTTCACCCAACACGCCCCCGTGTCCAGGCTTCTGTTTCTCTTTTTCAATTTTGTTACTGGCACCTGAACACAGGGCCGTGCCCGGACAACACGGGGTCGTGTCAAGTGCCCGTACAATGTGTAATTTAAGTGTGGGGGGATGCTAAAACCTTGAATCTTGCAAGTCCTAACTATAAGCCTTACAAAAAACTCTATTGGAACCGCTAATCACCCCAAAAAAAATTTCAAAATAAAAAAACAAAAATTTGTCTAGGTTTAACTTGGGAGTTTCAAATTCTAAAAATGTTATATTTTTACAAATTTACAACCGATAGCGTCGTGATAAAAAGAACCAACATAAGAAAATTATGAAACAGCATGACAAGCTTAGTTAAAATTTGATTATATATACTTGATCACATAGAAACCCATTCCCACAAAAGTGAGTTTTGAGCCTTTATTGAGCATACAAATACATATCATTAAACTAAATGCTCATTTTTTTGTTTCTTGTGTGAATAGCCGCTTGGTTCATACGACTCTAGAACTTGCCACGACGATGCATTCACGGTCCTTACCAACTTAAACCCGAGTAAGTAAATGATAGAGGCATTAGGACTAACCCTTTTTATTTCTACACCATTATTTTTTTTTACCACCTACCCAAAATCCCGCTAGTTAGCCCCTTTGAGCCTTAACCTTTTCATTTCATAACCCAAACCAAACACCCTTTCACCCACCAAAACCCTTTTTATTTTTAACATTTTATTTTAGTAACAAGCCCGGTTTTTCTTATGACTCTAAAAAAAATGTTGATGATGAAGCAAAAGAGAAATAAACAAACAAGTTTATCAAAAATAACTTTGTTTGAATAAAAGCTTCATCAAAAAAAAAAGTTGCAAAAAAAAAAAAAGTCTTACGAAAACCGACGCTTGTTACACTTTTCGCCTTTTTCACTAACCACCAACCCAACCACCTACCTTTTACCCAAGCCTAACCCTTCACCCAAAAGTCCTCTTGATATTTACAAAGGTATATAGTTAAAAATGAGGAGGATTGATTGCTTGGCAAGCCTATGGTAGGAGTAAGTTCCATGCCGCTCTCGAGTGATTCACTAAAATACATCTTCGGCCGAGTGTTGAGTGATCCCCCGTGAGGTATGTGAACTTGTATATAAATGGAATTTTAAAGAGGCATGTTATGCCCTATTAAGTAATTTATCTTATGACAAGTTTTAAACAAAACATGACGAATAGGATTGTAAATAAATAAAAATAAAACTAAATAAAGAATCTTGGAAATCCCGACACTCTATAACAAGCCCAAAAACCTTCTCTTCTACCCATTCCATTTGGGAGTGTAAAGCCACATTATAAAGAGTTTTGCTTGAGGACAAGCAAAGATTCAAGTGTGGGGGTATTTGATGTGTGCAAAATGCAACATATAAATTACATCAATTGTGGCATAAAACTAACCCTTTTTTAGTACTAATGCTGGAAAAAGTGTGCTTTTGTCTTCCTTTGGAATTTTCAGGATTAAATGAGCTCAAATTAACAAAAGAAGCAAAAAGGCAGCTAAATCTAACATAAATACAAGAAAAGGAACAAACGTGACATGCCCGACCCCACGACAGAAGGCTGAACACACCCCGGGGTCGTGCTCAATTGTCAGCATAAAAGACAAAGTTGTAGAAGCTTCCATCACCCACCACGGGGTCGTGCTCAGCGGACAGGGGGTCATGGTCAACTATAAGATTCGCATAATCCAGGCAAATCTTGATTGTACAGATATGCTTCTACACACGGGGTCGTGGTCAACTAATACAGACAAGAGCAATTAATGAAGACAGAGAAGGATGTGGACACGGGGCCGTGCCCGAGCATCTGTTCAGCCTATAAATAGAAGTGCTTGGCTCAAGCTCAAAGCATCCCTTGGCACACCACCTCTCTCACACTTCACCCACCACCATAACACCATCATCCACCACCGTCATCCATTGTCCATCATAGAGTGTGTGAGTCGTCTCGGGATCCAAGATTGATCGTAAGAGTTCTTGACAATCAAGGCCATGTTTGCCTAAGTCTCTTAAATCACTTGGGGAAGACAAAGTGTCTAGTGTAATACTTTTTATTTTTAATCTTTTCGCACTTTTTACTTTGTTATGTATTAATGACTTTAATAACTAGTTTCTTATGTTGAAGGTGATTTTTCCTTATCTTTTGTCCGTGGTGTCTTGGCATTATTTTACTGTCTATATAAAATAAAAGATTTTCACCATTCATATCTCCACGGTCTATATGGAGGTATGTTGGCTACCTGGTCGGGGGTTAAGGGAACAGTTTGGTAAAAGTCTTGCCTTGTTCAGTATATAGATCCTGTAAGGACCTGGGTCAAATTTAGTAGGACCTCCTTCAATACTTAACGTATTGGATGGCGGGGGTCCAAACTCTTTGATCCGCTCATATGTAAGCTACTATTAATACTTTAATCCGGCTACTTAGGACTGTATCCCTGCTGACTCAGACTACTTAGCCGAGGGTAACGTCACCTTCAAAAGAGGGGCCTACCATAATATGCATTAATAACTTAATTAATTATCTTTCAATAATCCGACCCTTTAGGATTGTATCCTTGCTGACTCAAACTACTGGGTTGAGGGTAACGTCGCCTTCAAAAGAGGGGCCTACTACAATAACTAAGATAATCTCTTAAAAAGTACAAAAGTGCGGAAATAATCAAAGGTTACACTATACACGAGTCGGAGCCATGTGATTCATCTTGTCTATCTGATTTTTTTATTTTATTTTCAGCATTTTAGTTTGTTTTTATTTTTCTTAGTTTAAAACCTTTTTTTTTTAACTTTTTGATTTGATTAGACGTTGAGGATAAACCGGTACTAAAAGCTCTTGTGTCCTTGGACGACCTCGGTATCTTACCAACATTATACTATGTTCACGATGGGTGCACTTGCCCATATGTGTGTTTAGTGTTAGTAAATATCGTATTTTATAAATTTAAAACTTGGCTAAAGAAAGTGTAAAAGGGCTTAAAATAAACATTAAACCATAACACACTTTACGCACATCAATTATAACCCGAAATTTGAAAAAAAATATGGTTGTTTTATACATTTGAGTTATTAAAAACCCTATATTCGTTTCTTCTTTGAAAAATTGGATTACTAGAAGTATGGTATCGGTTTCGATATCCAAATTTTTATTTTGCAACCGATTATATTTACTATTAAAATGACAAGATTTTGGAGAATTGCTTCATGGTCTATCAAATATTCCCGATGTGAAGGTTTAGGTTGAAATATAGGTTGATTTGTTTGACAACTTGGTTTGACATTATTTTTTAAACCAACCTGATTCCCATCGTTAAGCTCACCCTGAGCATCATCCTTAACCTCATCAACTTTTTGCTTACTTTTCTATAAAGGACTACAACTCGCTACATGTCCTTTATTATGACATTTAAAACAAGATCTTTTCTTATAAACTCTCTTTTTATCTCATCCCTTTTCAAATGTTTTGACCTTTTTATCTTTAGTAACCTCATCCAATTTATGAGATGTACTGTTAAACCCAACAGATTCCTTAAAAGAAACTAAACTATCAGGCATGTCAACTGCTATCTATTCAACTACAGCTAGTGTAGTGGGCACATAATCTGTTAATTCATTTTCATGGGGAAAAATGGCATAATCATGATGCAAAGGTGGTGAAACTTCATGGTATCCCACATCGTTATTCTCTTGATTAGACTTTTGAGATCCTATCTTTTGAGATAAAACAAAAGGTGAACTCCTAAATTATTCTAATTTTTGAATAAGTTCAACAATTTTAACATTGGCTTCAGCTAATTCCTTGCTTTTTCTAGACAATTATTATGTTCTATCTTTCAATGTCTCATAAGCTAAATCAATGACTTAAAGTTTTTCATTAAGTTTACAACTTAAAGTATTAACTTATACCTTAGATGATTTTATTTTCTTCAAATAATGAGACTCGTTGTTCTTTAACCAAAAATTTGATTGTTTTAGACTCGATAATTCATTTAATAGTCATTGGTTATGTTCTGATAACCTTTCAACTTTACTTGACAGTCCAGTGCAATTATTACAAACATGACTTACCTATTCTAATTGTACACGTACCTCTGTTGTAAACTCATCTTCATCATCCATGCACGCTGTAACTCATGTATCCTTGACCTCCATTCTCTCCTCGTCGGTATCCGTCTTCTTTTCTTCCACAACATCTACTTCTACATCCTTCACAACAACAATCTCAACTACAGAAGCATGATCGAGTGTATTCTATCCTGAAAAAATCTGATAATGTTTTTCCAATGCGTCCCACATATCTCTAGGAGACCCACAACTATTAAAAATGTGTTTTATTTCAAATGCCAAGGACATCTTTATCATTGCTAAAGCTTTATTCTTAGTATCATACATCCGTTTATCAGATTCTTGCATCTTCTGATACCCAGTCACTTTATTTCTCCCGTCAACTCATGTGTAGGAGAGATATAACCATCCATGATACAGCTCCACATTCTAGTATCTTCACTTTAACAAGGAGCTCAAATTTATCTTTCCAATCAGCATATTTAGAAACTTGCGTCAGTTGTGGCGGGCCGTTAACAGTTGCATCTTTATGTTCCATTTTACCCATACTAAAATCGCAAGTAAAAGTGTCAAATGGATTTTGGTAAACCTGATTCAAAATCTATATCAAACCTTTCCACAGGCCCTTTTAGAATTTTATAACAAAAGCCCAGTTAGCTAAAATGATAAAAAATGTCCGAAAAATGTAATCACCAAATTTTATGGACAAACTCGCCTCATTTTAATGAACAAAGTGTTGGTGCATATTTTTGTGTCTGTAACTTGTTCTTAATTAACGTTGTAATATTACGGTCTTTTGTTTATAGAGTCTGTATGTTTTCGTCAGTCGACCAAGTCGGATATCCTCCTATCTAACTTTGGTAAGACAGTTGTCTCGTTGTTATGTAAGTTTAAACTAATGCATGTTGCATTTGGTCTGTATGTTATGTTTGTGTGTATTTTTATAAGTTATGCTGCAAACTGTTTAACAGTTTGCAGCAATTCTGCATTGCAGCCTCCCCACGAAGAACCCATTCTTCGTGGGATGTCATTTGTCTCGAAAGACCTCTTTCGTCATTGATGGTGTGTGACGAAGAACCCCTTCTTCGTCACATGGTATTTCATGGCAACAGTGACGAAGAACCTAGTTCTTCTTGGGCTTAGGTTCTTCGTCGGCCCAATTATGTTCTTCATCATGATTTGGGTTGGGCTGCAGTATATAAACCACACTTGGTCTTCTGTGTGAAGTATGAGAGCATAACCTACTGAGAGTATTATCAAACATTGTGTGTATGTGTTTGTAATTTGTTCTCATCCGTTTAATCATCAGAGTGTGAATCTTTTGGTTACTTTGTGTCTAGTTGTGTTTTTATCAAGTGTTTTTGTGATTTTCAGAAACTGTGCTTATTTGACTTTCATAATTTTCTGGAAAAAGTCCTTAAAATCTGTCAAGATCTTGTTATTTGCTAAAAGTTTTATCAAAAACCTTGTTATATTGCATGTTTACATGATAAAATTGGGTTTTTATTGAAAGTTTAAGCAAATTTCGTGTTTCGGAAAATTTCTCCGGTAAACAGTTTGGCCGGAAACTTCATATCTTCAAAAGTTTTCTTCAAATCTTCAATCGTGTTCTTGATTTTAAATTAAAATATATTGTTGAAAATTGGGACACCATGATGGGTTGGTAAGGCATGCATGTTGTTAGGTTGAACGAGGGTGTCGGTGTCAGAAAAGGATAAAATTTGCTTTTTGAAAATTTCTCAACAGCTCTCTGTGTCTGTGTCTGATTGTCAACGAAGAACCCTGTGATGAACAACTTGGTCTTTCGTCAAACTGTCTTCGACGAAAAACCTAGTTTTTGTAAAGGTATTATTGACGAAGAACCTGTTCTTCGTAGTGTTTGTTTTTGACGAAAAACCATTCTTCGTCTATTCTGGACTTTCACGAAGAACCTACTTTTTCGTGGGTGTCACTTGTGAGATTTTTAATAGAACCATTTTAAAAGTTACTTAACAGTTTCATTTCAAGTTTGTGACTAGGTATTCTCATTCATACATCAATCATGAGTACTAGCCCTTGGGATTGGAGTAGTAGGTCAAGTACGGCTCAAGATCCGACCTCCGCAGCGGCTTGGATGAAAAATATGAAGCCACAATAATCAATTAGTGCAAGTCAGTGGGCATGCATAGCGAATCAAAATCAAAGCATTCAGAATTTGCTATTGAGTGAAAGTGAAACGGGCAGCAATAATCGTCCGCCAAAGCTAAATCATATGAACGACTATCCATCTTGGAAAGGTCGATTTCACACTTATGTTCTAGGGCAGAACACCGAGCCATGGACGTGTTTCACTACTCCATATAACACAACTCTTGATGAAGCATGATCAAATCCAACAACCTTGGCAAATATGTTGGAAAATGACAAAAAGGCATATGATCTAGAAAAGAAGGCTTTCTCTATCCTTACGCAAGCACTACACAAAGACATTTATCATTAATTTGCTTATTATACAAACACGAAAGAATTATGAGACGTCTTGACAACAAGAGGAGAAGGAAATGCGGCTACAAGGAAGACACACCATGATTTGTTGAAAAAGGAATTTGAAGCATTTCTATTCATGGAAAATGAAACATTAAATGATATGGCAACTCATTTTTATCATTTATTTAGTGAAATGTATTCTTATAATATTGTTGCAATTCAACAGGAAATGATTGCAAGGTTTGCTGATGCTCTACCCCCAAAGTGGAGTCCATTCATTGAATTGTTAAAACATACGGGTGTTTTAGATACGATCAGTATCTATGAATTCGTTCAGAAATTGGAAAACAAGAATGAAGAAGAAATCTGGAAGGCTAAATGCATTGCAGTTCCTCAAAATCTAGAAATGTACTTTGGAGGGTTTAATCCTGCATTCAGTTCAAGTCAGCAACCAAAACTACAAACGGCTTTTGTGTCCAATACAAGCCCCTTTCTCCAGTCAGCTCCTCAGGATTTCGATCCAAGTGCCTATCTCCCACCACCACATCTTGTTGCACCAGCTCACGCCCTTTTAAAACCTCAATTCGATCCGAGTGCCTGGCTCCCTATACCCCAACCTCAACCTCAAGCTTCCACAACACAACCTCAATTCGATCCGAGTGCCTGGTTCCCTAAACCACATGCACAACCTCAATTTGATCCTAGTGCCTATCTTCCGCTACCACCACAAGCCCAACCACAGCAAGCATGTTACAGTAACAACTTTCAACCCCAACACCGTCAGAGTTGATACTTCAAACCTTTCAAAAGTCAGCATATAAGTGGCAAAGGAACATATGGAACTTATCAATACAATGGTCAGTGCCTACTGCGGACTGGTCGCAGGTCAAATTGGAAACATTAATTTGACCAATGAAGATTATCAACAGATAGACCGTGTTGAAATGGAGTTAATGGACATTCAGTGGGAGTTTGCGAGTGCTGTTAGAAGGGCTAAAGATTATATGAGTCGAATGGAGAAGTTCTTCTCTTAAGATGGATCTTTTTGTTATCAGACTGCCTTTATGGAAAATATCTTAGCCTCGACAAGTCAGGTAAATTCCGACACTCCTACTCCTAGTGTATGTAGTATGTGTGCAGATTTGAAACTTGAATAAAAAAAGATTCATAGTCACAATCAGAGTTTGGTTATTGAGCTGTCAAAATGCAAAGAGGCAAACATGGCTTTAGCTCAAAATGAAAAGGATTTCAAATTAGTAATCTAAACTTTAAAGAAAAGTGTTGGTGCATCTACTGTCTGTTAACTTCGTCTTAATTGAGTCTTATGTCTAGATAGGATAAACGAGCACACAACGGGGTTAGAATTTAGGGTTTTATATGTTAAAGTGAGTTATTTCGCTTGAAAGTGACAAAGTCCAGTTCAAGCGTCAGTAATATGTTATTTCGCTTGAAATGAACATGTCATGTTCGAGCGAAATCTCCACATTATATATAGGTGTGTGCTAGTGTTCATTTGGAGCGAAATCTGGTCATTGTCTATGAGTCGAGGTGCTGTCCGTTGGTCATTTGAATGTGTAAAAGCTCAGGATTGATTAATAAGAGGATAATTAGAAAGGAACAAGCTGTGTTGACATCTTTTACATTGATTCCGCCTTTGTATTTGATGATGAACTACTCATACTGACTTTTTAGGGTCACTGATTGATCCAACAAGTGGTATCAGAGCTCAGGACGAGGAGTTCATACCATAGCAGCTTGAAATCATTGGATTTTCTCACTTCTACTTATTCTTTTCTGATTTGAACAAGATTTAACGGTTGAAATGGCCTGATTTTGACATATATCAAGCGAAACATACTTTTAACTAATCGTTGAAAGTATTGGACCTAAATTCGAACTAAATCTGATAAAAACTTGTAATTTCGCTCGAAAAAACTGTTCGAAAATGCTGACATCATCTTATTCCGCTTGAAATAAACAAGTGATTTCGCTTGTTTCTATTATTTCGCTTAAAAGTACTTGTCTGATTTCGCTTGAAATCATATTTCGCTTGAAGATTCAAGCGAAATAAGTGATTTCGCTTCATATTTGATTTAGCTGGTGAAGTATTCCGCTTGAAAGCTATTTCGCTTGAAATTGCTGTTTTTCAAAATCAAAAATTTTCTAAGTGTTTGTTTACTGTTTCAGGTACTTGAAAGATGGATGATTACACGAATCCATTCTGTGATATCTTTACCTTTGCTGGAAACGGTGGGGATGATTCTTCAAACGACACATCAATCAACACAAATGAGAAAGCTCCGAATGCGAGAAAGACTCTTTCAGATACATTAAGTGTTGAAAGTGAGTATGGGACATACAACAAACCTCCAAAACTGTTGGCTATTGAAGATTATAATAGGTGGGCTACCAGATTTGACGAGTGGCTTTAAGCTTTTACATATCAAAGCTGGAAAAGTTTAAAGAATGGCTACATTAGAGGAGAACGATTTGGTGAATGTTTGACAGATCCTGATGATATTGAAAGATATATTGCTGAACAAAAGTGCATCGCGTTGATTCATCAGTCTGTGAGAGATGATATAATTTCATTGATAGAATATGAAAATTCAAAAGATCTTTGGGAGAAACTGAGAGTAAAATGTGTAGGTAATGATGAGATAGTAAAAAACAAAAAGAAACTGTTAAGAAAAGAGTTTGATTTATTTGGTTGTTTAAAGAATGGATCTGTTTCCAAGATGATTGAGAGATTTGGACATCTGAAATTGGAGCTGGCAAGACACAAAATTGTATATACTCAAGAAGAGTTGGTTGATAAATTGTTTGACTCGCTGCCGAATGAACAAGATTGGCAGTACTTTGCATTAATGCTGAAGAATACAACCAAGTCTGAAGAGTTGACAGTGGATCTGCTTATTGAAAGACTGGAGAGTCACGAGTTGGAGATCAAGAAATCTAGCAAAGTCAACAACTCATCTTATCAGCAGAATGTAGAGTTGTACTACAAAGGAAATCTACCAAAGACTGGTTCTCCAAGAACATCATTTTCTGCAGAGAGTTCAAAATCTGTGAATCAAGAAACTCCTCACAGTGGTTTTCATAGTGGATCTTCTTCCACAACTTCAAGTCAATCTGCATCAAAGAATCTGTTCCAATGCAACATTGCTGTGGATCTGAAGAACGCTCAAAATTTCAGTGAAGAATCAGCAAAACAACAGATGGTTTTTTTAGCGTCAGTGTTAGAATCGTATGAGAGCCTAGTGGCAGGCAAGATTGGAAACACCAACCTGACTAAAGAGGACTATGATCAAATAGATCCTGAAGAGATGGAACTGATCGATATCGGGTTGTGTATGGCCAGTTCAGTTCGAAGAGCCCAAAGATTCATGGGGTCACGTGTTTCAGGTGTAAACAAAAAGGACATTTTAAACGTGAATGTCGTAACGCTCCTGCTGATGATACTGCAAATCCATTCTGTGAGGATTACTACAAAACAGCGATTTATCATCAGAATAAATCAGAACTGCCCAGAATGAAGCAGCTTGAGGATGCCCCCAAAGAAAAATCAAGAGTTCTTGCTGTTATTCATGATGATGAAGGTTTTGATTGGAGTGAACTGCTACCAGAGGAAGATGCAGTAGGATATGCTTTTGCAGCAGAAAAGATTACTCCTGTCAAAGACACCAGAACTGAAGAACAAAAATACCTCGCAAGAAAGCAGAAAGCAGAATTCAAGATGATCAGATTATCTAAGGTGTTCAACGAAGCCAAGAGAGCAAAGAGATGGGATGCTGATAGAGAATGTTACCTTGATCCTCAAGGAAACATTGCCATTGATACGAAAACTCTTAGTATAGAAGCTTTCATTGAGGAATACAAAGCAGAAGAAGATGCCAGACAGAGAGAATGGTGGGGAGGAGGAGAAGCCGTTGAAAAAGAAAAAGAGAAAGAGAAAGAGTTTCAGTCAAAGAAGATTGATGATGGGATTATCGATACTTCACAAGAATTTACTGCTGAAAACTTGGGAAAGATGGCTGATAAAGTGCTTGCTGCAAAGGAACTTGAGGTAGACTCTAAGTCTGAAACTGAGTCTAAAACCAAGGTCAGTCCAAACGTTTCAACAAGTGAGACAGGTAAGAAAGTCAAAGGTGATAGTGAATGCAAAAGTTGCATGAAAAACTTCAAGTTTTGTAGTACACTCACTTACCTTAGTGATACAAAGGTTACAGAACTGACAACAAGAGTCAGAAAGGTTGAAGATCAGATTCTAGATCGTGATAAAATGCTAAAAGCTTCAAATGATCGAGCTAACAAGTTAACTGAGAGAATTGAAAATGGTAAAATTGAAGTAGAAAGAATTAAGAAAGAAAATGAAAAATTGGTTCTTGAAAATCGTAAAATTTCAGAAAATTTTGACAAACTAAAACGATCGGTAAAAGATTCTGATGAAAGAAACGGTAAAACCAATAAAGAAAATGAGCATTTAATTGTGGTTCTTAGACACAAAGAAGAGCAAATCAACCAACAATTGGATGAAATTGCTAAATTGAAGCTTCAGTTTGAAGAAGCTAAGTTTGAGAATGAGCGTATCAATCTGAAATTAACCAGTTACAGCTCCGCAAGCTTTGTTTTGCAACACATTGTTCCCAAACCAATCGGGAAAAACAATGCAGGCGAAGATGTTTACTCGGATGGAACTGGGGTTGGGTTTCATCAGGTTCCACCACCAGTTTTAAACAATTACTCAAAGAAAAAGTCCGGATTGGTTAATGATGAAAATGAAACAAATGAAATCAAACTTCCAGAGTCAATTGATGTTACATTTTCTTCATCTGATGATAGTGTTCAAACTAATATTGTGAAAGGCATAGCTGAAAGTGTTTTGAAGTCTGATAGTGATTCAGTTGAGGATGAAGAATGTTTTCAGAACAATTACATTCTGAAACAAAAATCCAAAAACAAATTAAATGAAGAACCTACTTTTGTCATGTACAACATGTCGGGATCGAATAAGTTGTATTCGGATTCTGAGTTTCCAATGGAATTTGTTAATGTGAACAAATTGAAAAATGTTTTTAAACTGGTTGAAATTGATTTGTCTGAAGTAGAAGGTTTAAATCAGACGAAGAGGCAAATGAATTTTGAAAAAAAATAAAGCTTACTACAAGAAACCTGTTGTTCCACCGCATTTTTATTACAACAATCGAAACAGATGGTCGGGTGGTTATCAGGGAGGTAAGAATTATCAAAAAAAGAATGTTCAAAACAAAAGGTTTGCTGAAAAGAAGGTGTTTGTTTCGAGTTCAAGTTCACTTTCTGATGAAGAATCTGAATTTTTTTCAAAATCAAACAAAGAGTTCTTTGAGAAGAAAGCATCACAGCCTCAGTCTGAAGGCACAAGTCAGGTAGTTGACACTCGAACATGCTTCAAATGCAATCAAGTTGGACATATTGCACGAAAGTGTACCTACTTGAAGCCTAAGACTGAAGTTGTGATGAATTCAAGAAAGCAAGATGATGTGAAGGGAAAAGCTCCATTGGTTGTTGAGAAAAAGGTTTTGAAAAATGACAACACAAAGATCAAAACTAAACCTGTTAAAAATGTGGTAACTAAAAATGACAAGTTTTACAAACGGGTTGCTTCGTCTCAACAAACATGGAAGCCAAAAGTGGTTGAAAAGAAAATAAGTTCTCCAAAACCAAAGGTTTCTGAGACTGAAAAACAATTGTCTTCTACTACTCCAGTAAAGATGAATGTTCCTTTGGATTACTATGAGAAACTTGAAAAACAAGAGTATGTTATTTCTGAGAAAAAGGTTGTTTCGAAAGACCAACCATCTGGTAAACCTCAAAAAGATGAATTTTTCTTGTATAAAGAGGTTGAGGTTGGATCTGTAGAAAGCTTAAAGATGAATGACAAGAACTTTCTGCCACTTTACATTGCAAAAACTCACTTAAATGTCAACTTACCTGAGTCCAAAGAGGCTTGGGTAGCATCAAAATCTCACTAAATATTTTTGATATGTGCAGGAGCTTCCAAGATCCGTTTCACGAGGGATTATGGATAGTGGAGCTTCTCGGCACATGACAGGGAGGAAAACCCTACTGTATGATGTTAGAGGGTTTAATGGAGGTTATGTGGGATTCGCAGGTAATCAAGGTGGTAGAATAGTTGGAGAAGGAACGTTATCTAATGGGATTGTTACGTTTGAAAGAGTTAACTACATCGCCGACCTTGAAAACAATCTTCTGAGCATATCACAGATCTGTGATAGGATGTATACAACGCACTTTACAAACAAAGAATGTTTGATTTTGAAACCAGGATTTGTTGTTCCCGAAGAGTGGATTATCATGAGGGCACCCAGAGTGAATGATCTTTATGTGTTGGACATGAGTGTAGCTACTACAACCACGGGTCAGGCTCACTGTTTTGTGTCTAGAGTAACTGAGAAGGAAGCGCAATTGTGGCACCGGAAAATGGGTCATATACATCTTAGAAAAATGAATCACCTGGTGCATAATGATTTGGTTACAGGTGTTCATGTGAAAGGTTTTCATCTGGAAGGGGTGTGCATTAGCTGCATCAAAGGCAAGCAGAAAAAGAAATCACTTCCTCAAAAGAAAGTCAATTCAGTTTCGAGACCGTTAGAGAGACTTCATGTGGATCTTTTTGGTCCAGTTAATGTCAAAAGTATAACTGGAGATCTCTACTGTTTAGTAGTAACTGATGATTATTCCAGATTTTCGTGGGTATCATTCTTGAAGACGAAAGATGAGACGTTTGATAGTTTGATGGCGTTGTTCAGAATAATTGAAAACTTGTACCAAAGGCGTATCAAAAGAATCAGAAGTGATAATGGTACTGAGTTTAAGAACAACAAGATGGAAGAATATTGTGATGAGAGAGGTATATTGCATGAATTTAGTGCTCCTTACACTCCGCAGCAGAATGGGGTAGCTGAAAGAAAGAATAGGACGCTAACTGAAACGGCTAGGACGATGCTTGCTGATTCCAAACTACCTGTAAACTTTTGGGCAGAAGCTGTATCCGCCGCATGCTATACGCTCAACCGGGTTCTCACTGTAAAGAAATTCAACAAGACATGTTTTGAGCTGATCAATAACCGCAAACCGAACCTGAAGTATTTAGAACCGTTTGGGTCACCCTGCACTGTTCTAAAGCCTTTTGGAAAATTTGGTGCAAAGAGCATTGAAGGAATTTTTGTGGGATACTCAAGTCCTCAGAAACGAGTCTTTGTTCCAAGCATGAAGCGGATTGTTGAAGCACACAATGTTGAATGCCAAGGTCACAAAATGCCACCGCAGAATCCTGGAGATTCATGGCATTTTCATTATGACTCTTTGTGGGATTCGTTTGACATGGAAGAAGAAAAGGAAGAAGAAGAAGATTTCTTTGACGAGTTGGATATTCTAAGAGAGTATGAGTCTTCACAGGAAAGGTTCTCAGCTGAGTATTCAAGTCGACCGCGATAAACTTCAAATGATGATGAAGCAGGTCCTAGCAATGCTGGAGAACATGATGATATTCAACAAAATGAAGTTGCTCATGATAATCAGACGGCACAGAATGATAATCAAGAATCTGAGAACTTGCCAGTATTTGATCGTGATGATTCAGATTCTGAGGGGGAGCAAATCCAGATTTCAAGTCAAACAAACTAAGTCAGTGAACAAGGTGCAAATCAGAATGTTACTAATCTGGAAGGCGAGGTAGATATTCCAGACGAGATGATGCCGAGAACTCTTTCATACCATCCAGAAGAGTTGATCATTGGAGAATTGCAATCAGGCGTTCACACTAGACGTCAAATTGACCAAGGCCTTACTTGTTTTTATTCTACAGTAGCATCTTTACAAACTGAGTTTTCACTAAGTTGTTTTATTTCACAGATTGAACCGCGAACATACAAAGAGGCGCTAACTGAAGATTCTTGGGTCAATGCTATGCAAGAACAGTTGAGTCAGTTTGAGAAGTTGGGAGTGTGGAAGTTAGTAGACTTGCCTGATGGTCAGAGGAAGATAAACACCAAGTGGGTGTTCAAGTGCAAGAGGGATGATCGTGGGGTTGTTGTTCGTAACAAAGCTCGACTCTTTGTCCAGGGTTTCAGTCAGCAGGAGGGTATAGATTTCACCGAAGTGTATGCTCCAGTGGCTCGACTAGAAGCAATCAGAATCTTCCTAGCATTTGCATCTTGGAAAAATTTTAAAGTTTATCAGTTTGATGTAAAATCGGCGTTTCTCTACGGGAAGGTAAAAGAGGAGGTATATGTCGGACAGCCATCGGGCTTCACCGATCCAATCCACAAAGACAAGGTCTACTTGTTAGACAAAGCGCTGTATGGTTTACACCAGGCCCTGAGAGCTTGGTACGAGACATTGTCTCAACACCTGCTAGCCAACAGTTTCATTCGTGGAAAAGTGGATGCCACTCTCTTCACCAAAGAGGTTGACGGTCATCTTCTGATTGTTCAGATATACGTGGACGACATCATATTTGGGTCTACAAATGAGAATCTGTGTAAAGATTTTGAACGAGTTATGAAGCAGAAATTCAAAATGTCATTGATGGGTGAGATGAAGTTCTTTTTAGGTATTCAGGTTGATCAACTGCCTAAGGGAATTTTCATACATCAAACGAAGTATGTTCATGATATCTTGGAGAAATTCGGGATGTCAGGTTCTACTCCAGATTCCACCCCATTAGCGACGAACCATGGGATAAACTCTGATCTCACCGGAGAGAAGGTAGATGAAACGATGTATCGTACCATGATCGGATCGCTGATGTATTTGACTGCTTCAAGACCAGATATCATGTACCCAACGTGCCTCGCAGCAAGATTTCAATCTAACCCGAGAGCTTCGCATATGGTGACTGTGAAAAGGATATTACGCTACCTGAAAGGAAATCCATCATTGGGGTTGTGGTATCCAAAAGAAGGCGATTTCATGCTCGAAGGGTATTCCGATTCCGATTTCGGATGCTGCAAAGTTAATGCAAAATCAACAACAGCAGGATGCCAGTTTTTCGGACCACGCTTGGTCACCTGGCAATGTAAGAAGCAGACCTCTGTGGCTTTATCCACATGTGAAGCGGAGTATGTATCTGCTAGCAGTTGCTGCTCTCAGATCTTGTGGATCCAACAACAGATGCGCGACTACGGTTTGCAATCTCTTAACACCCCTATATTTGTTGATAATGAGGCTGCGATTAACATTATTAAAAATCTTGTTCATCACGCTAAAATGAAACACATTGAAATTCGTCATCACTTCAATCGAGATTGTTTCGAGAAGAAGTTTATACGAATTGAGAAAATCCACACTGACGAGCAAAAAGCCGATTTACATACCAAAGCATTTGATAAAAATCGTTTTCAATATTTGCTAAAACTGAAAGGTATGAAGCTTTTATCGGTGTTGGAAGAGATTGTTAGCGTTGATGAAGGAGACATTGTAGATGATGTTGAGAAGCAATCTGCAATGGTTTGTCAATTTTTTACTTGTTTTGGTATTTAAGGGGAGAGTATAAGGTAATATTTTCAGAAAATACAAAAACAGTAAAAAATTTCAAAAATCCAAAAACATGAGATATTTTTAAAATCCAAAAACAATAGAAAATCAGAAAAGAGTTTGTGTAAAAAGGGAAAATGATAGTACATCGGCTTGACAGTTATGGTATGCTAAAGAAATGGAAAGTTTAAATACGTTAAACAGTCTCGCTGATGATGTGCCGATAGATTTTTGCACATTTAGTAGGTTTGTTCGGGATATAAACCTAAAATTCTTACTTGCTTATTTCATGGTGAACACTACTTGGATATATAGGTAACCCCTGAAATCTTGTTTAAAAGATCCCTCTTTCTGAGATACTAGGTCTTTATACTCAGTGATATCTGCGGTATTATCCCGGGACTTCTGATAATGCAGAAGCAATGGCCTAGTCCCCGAATAATACTTTCTGCATTGCTTGAAATATAGCACCGCCCTCAGCATAAAATTATGAGACAATAAAATTTCTAATCAATGCTGTTGTAAAAAAGATCCTCTAAAAGGACACACCTAAAGTCGAACCGTCATCTCTCTGCTGAACGGAAGTTCTGACCTGAGCTCTCACGATTTCGCAATTTAACCCCTTACAGATATCATCTGTGGTATACTCACCTGTAAGACTGAATATTGCGATATGGATATGGGAGTATATTTAAGAGGTGGGACACATGAATGAGTTTAAGTATCTAAAACACTTAATCCGTATCCTGGACAGATTGAAATGTGTGTGAGAATTTAAAGTGAATCAGTATATCGACAATCTAAGCGAATTGTTTAATTCTGAGTATGTAATTAAAGCTTAACGGTACTTGTGACTTGTCTTATAGCTGATATGATTCCCTAACTCACTCATTAAAAATTTGTTTGTATATAGTTTACTTTTACTGCATTTTAGTATTGTATTTCATTTCTAGTTTAGAAACTTTATTAAAAATTCAAAAAGATTTTTTATTTCTGCTTTATTTTCCGATAAACCAAAGTGGAGAGTTGATCTTCAGATTCGATTTGAAGCAGATGCAGGAAGTTTCTGGGCTGGAGTATGAGTTTGGAGCTAATCATGTTAAAACTTGAGAAATTGAAAAGTCAAAACAAGTTCATTAATTTGAAACTTGTAAATTCAGAAAACTGTTTGAAATTATTTGCACAAATGTCAGTGTGATTTATCTCTGATCAACCAAGGTCATTAAATTAGACTTGGTAGACAAATTAAGTAATCAGGGTCATTAATTTGGACCTGAATTCTTAAGTGGATTTCTAATTCTGACAAGATAATCAAATTGAAGGTGAATGGTCAGATTGGATTAAAACTGTTATTGTCATATATCTTATATTTAGGTAGAGATTGTGCAGGTAACAGGAATCCCCGTGGCAACGAAAATGTCAAAGATTGAACCAGAATTCAAGTCCCAGCTTATCGAGAGAGGGAGTCTGCGAAAGGCGGAGTCAGAATTCTGGATTAACACTCAAAGGGGAGATTGTAGATTAAAGTTTGAAGATAAAGAATGAAGGAAGGTTTTACAATGTCAAGACAATTTGGATAGAGACAAAGATTAGAGTCTCGACGCCGAAGACTTCGTCAACATCCAAGGGGGAGTCTGTTGGTGCATCTACTGTCTGTTAACTTTGTCTTAATTGAGTCTTATGTCTAGATAGGATAAACGAGCACACAACAGGGTTAGAATTTAGGGTTTTATATGTTAAAGTGAGTTATTTTGCTTGAAAGTGACAAAGTCCAGATCAAGCGAAATCAGTAATATGTTATTTCGCTTGAAATGAACATGTCATGTTCGAGCGAAATCTCCACATTATATATAGGTGTGTGCTAGTGTTCATTTGGAGCGAAATCTGGTCATTGTCTCTCAGTCGAGGTGCTGTCCGTTTGTCATTTGAATGTGTAAAAGCTCAGGATTGATTAATAAGAGGATAATTAGAAAGGAACATGTTGTGTTGACATCTTTTACATTGATTCCACCTTTGTATTTGATGATGACATCTTTTAGGGTCACTTATAGATCCAACAAAAAGTGTTTCCAAATTAACAAAAACAGTTTTCAACAAACATACTGGTATTAATAACTACATTAATATCATTGAGGAAACAAAGAAAGAGCTAGCCATGACAAAATGCGAGCATGATGCAATCAAGCTTAAATTGGAGAGTTATTCTAACTCCCAATATGTGCTTGATCACATTATAGACGCTCAACAGCTGAAAGGGAATAAGAAAGGTGTTGGGCATAAGTCGTGTCCGCCTCCTTTGAGACCCAACTATACCAGAATGCCCGATGAAGAGGAAATGCCTCGTTTTGAACCAAGTGTGCCTCTTGATTATGAGGAAGTTACGGCAGGGTTTGGGTTCAAATCGGACAGTTCCTCGGGTACCTCCTCTGAAGAAACAGAAACTTCAACATCTACGAAACAAAGTGCTCCAATTATTGAGGACTATGATTCGTTTGATGATGAATCAGATGTGAGTGATCAGGATATATCACTTGATAAGATGAAAGGAGTAGAAATTCCTATTGAGGATCATATTCTGTGTGATCCTCCTACTCCTGCTGTGCAACCTGTTGCCAAACAAGTGATAGATCCTGTCAAGGAATCTGTATGTGCCGTTAAAAGTAATAATGTGTTGTATACTTTAGTCGGTGATGCTAAAATCTATTCAAACAATGATTTTCCAATTAAAAAACGTCAATCCATCTTTGATTGATAAAGTGTTTGAAGATACTACCAGTAACTTTTTGGAAAAGACGATCCCGAGAGTTGTTGTGACTCAGTGTGATCCTATTCCAAAATCTGAAGTTAGAAAACAATTTGGAAATCAAGGATTTCTGACAAAGCAGCAACCTATTGCTTCTAAGGGTAAATAACAAGAACAACGAGCTCAAAAGCCTAACGTTTCTCAACCAAAGTTTGAAACAAAAGGAGCTCGTTACAAAAAGAAAAGCAATGATGTTAAATTTGTAGCATCAAGAGGTACTGATAAAATGGAGACTTTTGAAAATAAATCAAATACCGATTTTGTCCAACAAGTCAAACTTTTAAAACGTAATAGTCAAAATAACTACACCCAACACACAAATGGGTGTGATGAAGGAACAAGTACCTCTGGATCTACAGGTTCGACATCTGTTCGTCAATCGGAATCTCCCAAGTTTGTTGAAAGGAGAATTTGTTTTAAATGTGGGGAGTTTGGACATATTATTAAAAACTGTACAAATACTCCCAAAAAAAAGTTTGTTGAGAGAGCCCCTCCTGAAAAAGGTCACCAACAATGTCGTTCTGTTTCACCAAAACAAGATAAGCGAACTCTTAAAGAACAAGAAACAAAACAAAGACGTCAAAATGTCAAGGCAATAGAAAAGGCTTTAAAACTGGAAGTCAAATCTGTTAAAAGGGAACCAAGTTCATCACAACCGTTAAAACCATTTCAAAATCTTTTCATAAAACTCAATCTGGTAAACGAAGTCAGTCTTGGAAACCTAAAACGGGTGAAGGTTCAGGGGGAGGTTCGATATTTCAAAATCATCAAGAAATCGAAATCACATTTCGTGATGATCAGGGACGACCCAAGACCACTAAGGCTTGGGTCCCCAACTTCAACTGGAGAAGGAATGATCTTAAATGGTGTTGTGTGTTTCGATAACATCATTGGATTGTTGACAGTGGAGCATCTAAGCACATAATCTTAAATGGTGTTGAATGAAATGTGTAGGATGTTCCAGGAGGAACTATTAATAGTCATTGAATTGTTGACAGTGGAGCATCTAGGCACATGACGGGCGACTTACGACTTCTTTATGATGTGAAAAACATTAGAGGAGGTTATGTCGCATTTGCTAGAGACAAAGGCGGATACATCACTGGAGAAGGAATGATCTTAAATGGTGTTGTGTGTTTCGATAAGATCAATTATGTACGACAAATTGATCACAATCTTCTTAGTGTTCGCAAATCTGTGATAAGAAATTCTCCGTGCATTTTGATGTTGTCGGTTGTTATGTGCTGAAGCCTGGGTTTAAAATTCCAAAAGAATGGATTCTCTTATCGGCTCCAAGGATTAATGATCTTTATATCCTTGATATGAGCCAAGTGTAACATCTGTGCCTCCACGGCCATCGAACAAATACCAAATCAATGAAATGTTGTGTTTCATACTTGGGATTTGTATAAATATGTGTATCATTTGCACATATCAACTCTTGTTCGATTTCAGGCTCTAAATCGCTTTCTAGAAGGTTATACGCGCACTGATGCGTAAATATAACCAGTTTAATGCAACAAACACTCCTGGACAGTGACATAGTCTTAACATACCTTAAATAACCTTTACATAACTTAGAAATAAGTATTGGAGGGTTTGGTGTGGCGAAATCAAGTTTATTCGCTTACAAGGACTAATTTCGACAAACTGCAAAAGTATGCCGATTTGTACTTTAACGAACATTCCGGAACATGAACATAAGTTAAACATACCCTAAATATCCTTTACATAGCTTAGAAATAGGCTTTGAGGGGTTCGGTGTGCTAAAATAAACTTTTTGGTCATTCAGGGACTAAAAGCGTCAAAAGTGCATAAGTTTGCATTTTCGCGCATATCTTACGTTCTGAATACATCCGGACGTCCAAAACTTTATGTAATCGTTAAAATATTTTATTTTAGTGATTGGCATGATAAAATTCCATACGTCGCGTAATTTTGATCGTTTTTGCGTTCGTTACGACTTCCATCGTAATTAACCGAACAACGCAACCGTACGACCAAACGAACCGACATCCAAGATATTTTTGAGCATGTTATGAGTTCCCTATACTTTAACTTCATTTTATAGCCTTGAAATGAGATTAACGGGGCTTAAACGTGTCAAAAATGAGCCGAAATGCAAGATTCTGAAGTTCAGGGACCAAAATTTTCATTCTGCCATAGTTATCTTAGGAAGGGACCAAAATGAAAAATCTAAATTCCAGCTTGTTTCAGTTGTTTCCCTCATTTGCCCATGGTTTTAATGAAACTATGGGCTCCCATGGTTTCACAAAACCATGGGCACATGTGTACGGATGAGATCGAAGCTCGTTTTACGATGAACGATCCTAACGGTTCTAGTTTTCCTATAAATAGCTATCCCCTTTTACTTGCAAAACCCACATTGATCTTATTTTGGCTCTCTAAGTTGAAGTTTATACTTCATACCTGAGAGTAAATCGGATCAAAGCTTGCGGGGACCATTTGTAAGTATTCTTTCGATCTTTTATCGCTTTTCGAATCTGAAACTCAAACTGCGTTTGACTTTCTGACATTGACCTGTTTATGGTCAATGCGAAGTTCATTTGAACTTCATAACGTGATCATAATCACGATGGTTATAGTCCCTAGTGACTATACCTACTGATTACCACGTTATCTAGGTGTAGTGACGAGTCGTAGTTTCGGCCAAAATGCGCATTCTTGCGTGTTTTGTAACCAAACTACTTATAGGTATCAAAACCGTTTGTTTTGATACCAAATCTATTTTCTAAATTCTTTAAACATGTTTTAACATGTTTAACTCGTCACTTTTTAGATTAGTGCTTGTGTAGAGTCGTAAGTCAAGCGGACTAAACACCCGCTTAGATTTTCGAACACGACCCGTTTGGTCGATCTTTAGGATCCGACCAATCATGTTTAGTGACCATAGTTGCATAGGGAATAACCTTCCAAGGTTATACCTTATGGTCACTTAGGTTTAATTAGTTATATGATAGGTAGTTTATATGCCTTAGGTAAATGACCAAAATGCCCTCATCATGCATAATTGGTAATTAAGCATATGTAACACAAAATTTTTTCACTTAATCGATTATGCAACATATTTAATCATGTTTAGGCATATAATACTTTTCATAGGACTTGTTAGACGTCTCGAACGCGCTTTTGCGCGAACAACACGTTAAAGTAGCTTAAGCTACCTTAATGGGTCACAATGGGTCGAAAGCACTTAGGTTAGGTTTCGATTTAGGATGTAGACTTTGTCAAACCATGTCATATGAGTTCCAATACTCATTTGGTTTACAAAACCTCATCCTATCCGATCTTCCGACTTAGGTCCGGTTTATTTATATAGTTATTAGGTTGCCGATTGATTCCGTGCACCCACTTGCTTTGCTTGGTTGTTGTTCAAGACCTCTAAGCATTCTCAGGTGAGTACATAGTTCCCCTATTTTACTGTTTTCAATTGTTTTGGGGTGATTCATATGTGCTAATGTTTTCAAGGTTTTAACGATGGTTTTCAAAACGATTTTCGATATTATAACAATGGTTTCAAAAACGATTAAAATGGTTTATATTGAATTAATAACGATTTTGATATAGTAAACAAACTTGTTGGTTGTATTTACATAACAATAATATCCATTAGTTTTGGCCGAACCGACCAGTATTAGGTTATGGTACCAAAGGATCTGACAAATCCCGTTATCAGACTGCACCCATGGTTATGTGTGGGTTAGGTGGGTAACGTCTGAATGTGTGATTGTTAATTTACCCTTTGGTGGGTTATTAATGCGAGAAGCAATAGGCGAGATAGTCGAGTCACGATGGTTTGGATCCTATATATAAGTGTTTTGATCGTATTACATACCGTGGCGTTATTTAGTTCACTTGGGTAAACAATTTTGGAACGATGTCACACAAACGAGGTTTTCGAAATGATATAAACCATACGCGTTTTATTAACGATATTTATTAACGAGTTTTATTAACGAGAATTATTAACGAGTTTTATTAACAAGATTTTATTAAATAAATGTTTTGGGTTAAGAATCATGGCTACGAGATTTTATAAATTATAACCAACTTGATTTGAGTTGGTTAATTATGTCGCAATACAATACTTTTCAAAACAAGGTTTTTAATTAAGTATTGCAACATGTAAACTAGCCATGAATCCGACACTCTCAAAAACCTATGTACTCGCCAGCATATCTTTGCTGACTTTGTTTTCACATATGTTTCAGGTGTTATTGAATGATGTTGATTGCTAGGATGCATGCTCACATAGGACTGGACGAGGCCTTAGTGACTTAATAACAATGATAGACTATGTTTAAATTGTTTATTTAGATTTCCAGACGATGTAAATATTCAATGTTTAATAAAATGAAACTTCAATTTCCGTGTGTTTTGAAACAATGATTCTGTTACAACACTCCCCAACGACTCCGCCGCGATTTGTTGTTTTACGTGGTCGGGGTGTGAAAGAAAAGTTGGTATCATAGCCGGTGGTTATAGGGAGCTTAGTTTCATTTAGTCATAAAACAATACCGTCACCTATCCTTAGGCGACAACCACAACAAGAACACAAATTTCGAATCCGCTTTGAAAACCAATCATCTGCTCTAGGATGATTTATTGTAAGGTTTTGAACCCTTTAAGTTTTCAAAGTCTCGTCAAAGGTTGTGTCTTATAATGTGAACACGTGCAAACGGGAAGGGTGGATGCCTGTACCCTGAGTTTTCTGTCTAAGGCTAGAGTGTTCGTACAAATCCGCAGTATCGGATCAGTCACTCTTACCTGGGAACTCTTGGGGTGAGTGTTCACTTATAGGCGAGCATGTCTTCAGTGATACATTAATATGACTCGTTTACTTTGATTAATCACCATCTCATTTGTTTGCCTTAGGTAACAAACAAATGATCGCAATTTCTATGCGTTGTTGTTCTATTTTAATTATCCGATAACATTTCACTTGTTTTCTCCTATGTCTTTCATTCCTCTAGAATGTCTTTTCATCGCAACGACACTCAACTGTCCGAGCAAACTGCGAAATTTGCCCAGCGAATAGGCGAAGTAATCCTGAAGACTGTGGATTTAGGTATCGTCGTGTCTTGTCTCAATAATGAAGCCACCCAAAAAGCACCGAAAGAGGCAGAAGTCGAGCCATTGAAAAATTCAAAGAAGCGTAAAGCTCCAAAGGGTCTCGTAGCCGTTACACCAAATCAAGCAAAACCTAGCCAAGTGGCAGCACCACCAGCCAAGAAGCCGTACTTAGGAACTGCTCCTCTGTGCAATCAGTGTAACCTCCACCACTATGCCAGTGTCAAATGTCAGAAATGTTTCAACTGTGGACTCAATGGTCGTTTGGCACGAGACTGTCATTCAGTCACTCTGCTAAACCAAGCTTTTCAGAAGCCCGTTAAATTTCAAGCAGATCCAGCACAGGCTCGTTCTCCTCTTGGTATTTGCTACACCTATGGAGAGACGGGTTATGTCAGGGACATATACCCAAAGATTTTCAATGCTAATCCCACCCACGGATGAGCTTTTGGCCGATTAGAAGAAGCTGCTGCTTTGAATAATCTGAATCTTTTGTTTATGTTTCTAGTATTTTCCTTTGAACTCGGAATCAATCGATTTTGTTTATAAATAAATCTTTATTTGCAACTCTGATGTACAAATATAGTTGCATGTGTGTATGGCATACCCCTACGATACCTACACCAAAGAACCGTACTTGTAGTTCTCTCGTTCATGTGACCGCTCGTGATTTCCTGGAAATTCTAAATGCTCGCTTCATTCTAAGAAACGAAGTGACAATTCGAGTAATCACTTTAATTCCTTGGTTAGATAACTAAGAAAACCCTTATCTGTCAAAGTTGCTCATGGTAAACTGCTTGTACTCAATTCTGTTATTTGCGACTGTCAATTTAACTTCGATAACCATCTTTTTCCTTTTGACCTCACACCGATGCAACTTGGGAGTTTCGACATTATCATAGGGATGGATTGGTTAACCAAACATCATGCTGAGGTGATTTGTTTCGATAAGATTACTCGCATTCCTCTTTCGTCTGGCGATGTTCTGGAAGTTCGTGGCGAGAAACCTTCTGGTGGATTGAAGCTCATGTCGTGTACGAAGGCCCAAAATTATTTACGAAAAGGATATGTTTCTTTTCTGGCACATGTCACCAAGGAGAAAGGCAAGAGCAAGAATATTCAGGATATTCCGATTATTCGGGATTTTCCAGAGGTGTTTCCTAATGAACTGCCTGGTTTGCCTCCAGTTCGTCAAGTCGAGTTTTATATTGTCCTTGTATCCAATGCCAACCCAATTGCTAAAGCACCTTATCGTCTTGCACCGTCTGAGATGCAAGAATTATCGAAACAGCTTCAAGAGTTATCTGATAAAGGATTCATCCGATCAAATTATTCACCCTAGGGGAACTCCTGTCCTCTTTGTGAAAAAGAAAGATGGATCTTTTCAAATGTGTATCGATTATCGTGAGCTTAATAAGCCTACCATCAAGAATCGATATCCCCTACCTCGAATCCATGATCTCTTTGATCAACTGCAAGGTGCTAACTATTTTTCCAAGATCGATCTGAGTTCTGGGTATCACCAACTTCGTGTTCTCGAAGGAGATATTCCCAAAACTGCCTTCCGCACAAGATATGGGCGTTACGAGTTCACTGTCATGCCTTTTGGTTTGACGAATGCCCCAGCTATCTTCATGGACTTAATGAAGAGGGTCTATAAACCTTATTTAGACAAGTTCATCATTGTGTTCATCGACGATCTTCTCATTTATTCAAAGTCTCGAGCCGATCATGAGCAACACCTTCGTTTGACTTTGGAACTCCTAAAGAAGGAACAACTTTTCGCTAAATTCTCTAAGTGTGAATTTTGGCTTAAAGAAGTTCAGTTTTTAGGTCATATAGTCAACGAGCAGGGTATTCATGTGGATCCATCCGAATTTGTTGCAATTAAGGATTGGAATACACCAACGACACCTACAGAAATTCGTTCTTTTCTTGGTCTTGTTGGTTATTATCGTCGTTTTATTTCAAACTTCTCGAAGATCGCGGTGCCACTCACTGCTTTGGCTCAGAAGAATAAGCCTTTGGAGTGGGGATATAAGCAGAAGAAGCGTTCCAAACGCTGAAACGGAAGCTATGTGATGCTCCTGTTTTGTCCTTGCCCAATGGAAACGATGATTTCGTTGTCTTTTAAGATGCGTCGAAACTAGGCCTTGGTTATGTTCTTATGCAATGAGGTAAAGTCATAGCATATACGTCAAGACAGTTGAAAGTTCACGAAAAGAACTACACAACTCATGATCCTGAGTTAGGTGTTGTGGCATTTGCTCTCAAAATCTTGAGACACTACCTCGATGGAACGATGTGTGTGGTTTTCACAAGACCACAAAATCTGGAGACACTACCTTCCTAGGACCCAAACGCGAGTTTACTTGCGTTTAGTCATAAAACAATACCGTCATCTATCCTTAGGCGACAACCACAACAAGAACACAAATTTTGAATCCGCTTTGAAAACCAATCATCTGTTCTAGGATGATTTATTGTAAGGTTTTGAACCCTTTAAGTTTTCAAAGTCTCGTCAAATGTTGGGTCTTATAATGTGAACACGTGCAAACGGGAAGGGTGAATGCCTGTACCTTGAGTTTTCTGTCTAAGGCTAGAGTGTTTGTACAAATCCGCAGTATCGGACCAGTCACTCTTACCCGGGAACTCTTGGGGTGAGTGTTCACTTATAGGCGAGCATGTCTTCAGCGATACATTAATATGACCCGTTTACTTTGATTAATCACTGTCTCATTTGTTTGTCTTAGGTAACAAACAAATGATTGCAATTTCTATGCGTTTTTGTTCTATTTTAATTATCCGATAACATTTCACTTGTTTTCTCCTATGTCTTTCATTCCTCTAGAATGTCTCTTCATCGCAACGACACTCAAATGTCCGAGCAAGCTGCCAAATTTGCCCAGCGAATAGGCGAAGTAATCCTGAAGACTGTGGGTTTAGGTATCGCCATGTCTCGTCTCAATAATGAAGCCACCCAAGAAGCATCAAAAGAAGCAGAAGCCGAGCCTTCAAAAAAGTCAAAGAAGCGTAAAGCTCCAAAGGGTCCCGTAGCCGTTACACCAAATCAAGCAAAACCTAGCCAGGTGGCAGCACCACCAGCCAAGAAGCCGTACTTAAGAACTGCTCCTCTGTGCAATCAGTGTAACCTCCACCACTATGACAGTGTCAAATGTCGGAAATGTTTCAACTATGGACTCATTGGTCATTTGGCACGAGACTGTCGTTCAGTCACTGTGCTAAACCAAGCTTTTCAGAACCCCGTTCAATTTCAAGCAGATCCAGCACAGGCTCGTTTTCCTCCAAGTATTTGCTACAAATATGGCGAGACGGGTTATGTCAGGGACAGATACCCAAAGATTTTCAATGGAAATCCGACCCACGGATGAGCTTTTGGCCGATTAGAAGAAGCTGCTGCTTTGAATAATCCGAATCTTATGTTTATGTTTCTAGTATTTTCCTTTGAACTCAGAAACAATCGATTTTGTTTATAAATAAATCTTTATTTGCAATTCTGATGTACAAATATAGTTGCATGTGTGTATGGCATACCCCTACGATACCTACACCAAAGAACCGTATTTGTAGTTCTCTCGTTCATGTGACCGCTCGTGATTTCCTCGAAAATTCTAAATGCTCGCTTCATTCTAAGAAACGAAGTGACAATTCGAGTAATCACTTTAATTCCTTGGTTAGATAACTAAGGAAACCCTTATCTGTCGAAGTTGCTCTTGGTAAACCGCTTGTACTCAATTCTGTTACTTGCGGCTGTCAATTTAACTTCGATAACCATCTTTTTCCTTTTGACCTCACACCGATGCAACTTGGGAGTTTCGACATTATCATAGGGATGGATTGGTTAACCAAACATCATGCTGAGGTGATTTGTTTCGATAAGATTACTCGCATTCCTCTTTCGTCTGGCGATGTTCTGGAAGTTCGTGGCGAGAAACCTTCTGGTGGATTGAAGCTCATGTCGTGTACGAAGGCCCAAAATTATTTACGAAAAGGATATGTTTCTTTTCTGGCACATGTCACCAAGGAGAAAGGCAAGAGCAAGAATATTCAGGATATTCCGATTATTCGGGATTTTCCAGAGGTGTTTCCTAATGAACTGCCTGGTTTGCCTCCAGTTCGTCAAGTCGAGTTTTATATTGTCCTTGTATCCAATGCCAACCCAATTGCTAAAGCACCTTATCGTCTTGCACCGTCTGAGATGCAAGAATTATCGAAACAGCTTCAAGAGTTATCTGATAAAGGATTCATCCGATCAAATTATTCACCCTAGGGGAACTCCTGTCCTCTTTGTGAAAAAGAAAGATGGATCTTTTCAAATGTGTATCGATTATCGTGAGCTTAATAAGCCTACCATCAAGAATCGATATCCCCTACCTCGAATCCATGATCTCTTTGATCAACTGCAAGGTGCTAACTATTTTTCCAAGATCGATCTGCGTTCTGGGTATCACCAACTTCGTGTTCTCGAAGGAGATATTCCCAAAACTGCCTTCCGCACAAGATATGGGCGTTACGAGTTCACTGTCATGCCTTTTGGTTTGACGAATGCCCCAGCTATCTTCATGGACTTAATGAATAGGGTCTGTAAACCTTATTTAGACAAGTTCATCATTGTGTTCATCGACGATATTCTCATTTATTCAAAGTCTCGAGCCGATCACGAGCAACACCTTCGTTTGACTTTGGAACTCCTAAAGAAGGAACAACTTTTCGCTAAATTCTCTAAGTGTGAATTTTGGCTTAAAGAAGTTCAGTTTTTGGGTCATATAGTCAACGAGCAGGGTATTTATGTGGATCCATCCGAGTTTGCTGCAATTAAGGATTGGAATACACCAACGACACCTACAGAAATTCGTTATTTTCTTGGTCTTGCTGGTTATTATCGTCGTTTTATTTCAAGCTTCTCGAAGATCGCGGTGCCACTCACTGCTTTGGTTCAGAAGAATAAGCCTTTGGAGTGGGGATATAAGCAAGAAGAAGCGTTCCAAATATTGAAACAGAAGCTATGTGATGCTCCTGTTTTGTCCTTGCCCAATGGAAACGATGATTTCGTTGTCTTTTTTGACGCGTCGAATCTAGGCCTTGGTTATGTTCTTATGCAATAAGGTAAAGTCATAGCATATACGTCAAGACAGTTGAAAGTTCACGAAAAGAACTACACAACTCATGATCTTGAGTTAGGTGTTGTGGCATTTGCTCTCAAAATCTTGAGACACTACCTCTATGGAACGAAGTGTGTGGTTTTCACAAGACCACAAAAGTCTCCAACTCATTCTTAATCAAAAGGAGCTGAACATGAGGCAACGACAATGGGTTGAACTCTTGAACGATTATGATTGCGTGATTCGCTACCTTCCTGGTAAGGCAAATATCGTAGCCGATGCGCTTAGTCGAAAGGAACGGGTCAAGCTTCATTATGTTTAAACTCTATCTGATATTCAAGTCTTTTGTCCTTCAAGCACAACGATCTTGTGTAAACGAAGGCTTATTGAAATATGAGATACCATTTCAACTCGAGCTTAAACTCGAAACGAAGGGGGCGATGGGTTGCTCTATTTTAAGAATCCTTGTGGATGATTATCGCCCAAATCGGAGCCCAGATTGGATTCCTTGTACACCTTAATATGTACATTAAAACTCAATAAGGACAAACCGAATTCCTATTAAGATCTTCCTATCTTCATAGTTAGATTCTTGAAAATATTTAAAGTTCCAAATGAAATTCACGGATTGGATTCCTGGTATGCTTTAAATACCCGTGTCCAAAGATAACAAATTAAAGGTCAAATTAAACAATTTTGTGATTATGTGATTATGTGTTTATGTGTTCTCCACTATGTTTTTGTGTGATCTGATTTTCGTTATCTAAATCCTCATAGAATCTTCCATATCTTCATATGAGGGATTCATAGTAGGATATTCAAAAGGTACTACCTTAAATCCTTAATGGGCTTCAACGTGGTAGTTAAGACCCTTGGGTTATATAGTACCATTCCATGATTCGAAAAGAGACCCTTGAGTGGTCTAGTTAAAGATTGATTCAGAATCTGGTTAAGAGTGGCATGTGATGATACAGCTGAAAGTATGGTGGTCCAGTCACACTCATCACAGGTTCATTCATTTGGTTTTCCCCAACACATTATCAAATGCACTGTGTGGACTATGCAAGGAATTACGTAATTATGGACGCGTACATAATTATAAAAATTCAGTGCACGGAAACCACAATAAGATTTATCATGTGTAAGAACCAATAGTGACAATAATAACGAAACATGAACAATGTAATGGAGATACGGTGGACGCACCAATGGCGCTTCATATACTTGTATATAAGTGTCCCTCTTACATTGCAAGCATAATCTTAAATGGTGTTGTGTGTTTCGATAAGATCAATTATGTACGACAAATTGATCACAATCTTCTTAGTGTTCGCAAATCTGTGATAAGAAATTCTCCGTGCATTTTGATGATGCCGGTTGTTATGTGCTGAAGCCTGGGTTTAAAATTCCAAAAGAATGGATTCTCTTATCGGCTCCAAGGATTAATGATCTTTATATCCTTGATATGAGCCAAGTGTAACATATGTGCCTCCACGGCCATCGAACAAATACCAAATCAATGAAATGTTGTGTTTCATACTTGGGATTTGTATAAATATGTGTATCATTTGCACATATCAACTCTTGTTCGATTTCGGGCTCTAAATCGCTTTCTGGAAGGTTATACGCGCACTGATGCGTAAATATAACCAGTTTAATGCAACAAACACTCCGGGACAGTGACATAGGCTTAACATACCTTAAATAACCTTTACATAACTTAGAAATAAGTTTTGGAGGGTTTGGTGAGGCGAAATCAAGTTTATTCGCTTAAAGGGACTAATTTTAACAAACTACGAAAGTATGCTGATTTGTACTGTAACGAACATTTTGGAACATGACCATAAGTTAAACATACCCTAAATATCCTTTACATAGCTTAGAAATAGGCTTTGAGGGGTTCGGTGTGCTAAAATTAACTTTTTGGTCATTCAGGGACTAAAAGCGTCAAAAGTGCATAAGTTTGCATTTTTGCTCATATCTTACGTTCTGAATACATCCGGACATCCAAAACTTTATGTAATCATTAAAATATTTTATTTTAGTGATTGGCATGATAAAATTCCATTCACAGCGTAATTTGGATCGTTTTTGCGTTCGTTACGACTTCCGTCGTAATTAACCGAACAACGCAACCGTACGACCAAACAAACCGACATCCGAGATATTTTTGAGCATGTTTTGAGTTCCCTATACTTTAACTTCATTTTAGAGCCTTGAAATGAGGTTAACGGGGCTTAAACGTGTAAAAAATGAGCCGAAATGCAAGATTCTGAAGTTCAGGGACCAAAATTGCCATTCTGCCATAGTTATCTTAGGAAGGGACCAAAATGAAAAATCTAAATTCCATATTGCTCCAGCTGTTCCCCTCATTTGCACATAGTTTTAATGAAACTATGGGCTCCCATGGTTTCACAAAACCATGGGCACATGTGTACGGATGAGATCGAAGCTCATTTTACGATGAACGATCCTAACGGTTCTAGTTTTCCTATATATAGCAATCCCCTTTCACTTGCAAAACCCACATTGATCTGATTTTGGCTCTCTATGTTGAAGTTTATGCTTCAAACCTGAGAGTAAATCGGATCAAAGCTTGCGGGGACCTTTTGTAAGTATTCTTTCGTTCTTTTATCGCTTTTCGAGTCTGAAAGTCAAATTGCGTTTGACTTTCTGACATTGACCAGTTTATGGTCAATGCGAAGTTCATTTGAACTTCATAAAGTGAGCGTAATCACGATGGTTATAGTCCCTAGTGACTTTACCTACTGATTACCACGTTATCTAGGTGTAGTGATGAGTCGTAGTTTCGGCCAAAATGCGCATTCTTGCGTGATTTGTAACCACTCTACTTATAGGTATCAAAACCGTTTGTTTTGATTCCAACCCTATTTTCTAAATTCGTTAAACATGTTTTAACATGTTTAACTCGTCACATTTTAGATTAGTGCTTGTGTAGAGTCGTAAGTCAAGCGGACCAAACACCCGCTTAGATTTTCGAACACGGTCCGTTTGGTCGATCTTCAGGATCCGAACAAACATGTTTAGTGACCATAGTTGCATAGAGAATAACCTTCCAAGGTTATACCTTATGGTAACTTAGGTTTAATTAGTTGTATGATAGGTAGTTTATATGCCTTAGGTAAATGACCAAAATGCCCTTTTCATGCATAATTGGTAATTAAGCATATGTAACACAAACTTTTGTCACTTAATCGATTATGCAACATATTTAATCGTGTTTAGGCATATAATACTTGTCATAGGACTAGTTAGACGTCTCGAACGCGCTTTTGCGCGAACGACATGTTAAAGTAGCTTAAGCTACCTTAATGGGTCACAATGGGTCAAAAGCACTTAGGTTAGGTTTGATTTAGCATGTAGACTTTGCTAAACCATGTCATATGAGTTCCAATACTCATTTGGTTTACAAAACCTCATCCTATCCGATCTTCCGACTTAGGTCCGATTTATTTATATAGTTATTTGGTTGCCGATTGATTCCGTGCTCCCTCTAGCTTTGCTTGGTTGTTTTTCAAGACCTCTAAGAATTCTCAGGTGAGTACATAGTTCCCCTATTTTACTGTTTTCAATTGTTTTGGGGGTGATTCATATGTGCTAAATGTTTTCAATGTTTTAACAATGGTTTTCGAAACGATTTTCGATATTATAACATTGGTTTCAAAAACGATTAAAATGGTTTATATTGAATTAATAACGATTTCGATATAGTAAACAAACTTGTTGGTTGTATTTACATAACGAATAATATCCATTAGTTTTGGCCGAACCGACCAATATTAGGTTATGGTACCATAGGATATGACAAATCCCGTAATCAGACTGCACAGATGGTTATGTGTGGGTTAGGTGGGTAACGACTGAATTTGAGATTGTTCATTTACCCTTTGGTGGTTTATTAATGCGAGATGCGATAGGCGAGATAGTCGAGTCACGAAGGTTTGGATGTTATTAGCGAGATAATCAAAATTAGTTTTCACGATTTAAGACGAGAATAATTTAAACGACTAAAGAGATTTTTAATGAATTAAACGATTTAGGTAAACGATTGGTTTTCGGTTAGTGTTTAGATAACGGGACGGGTGTAATGTGATGAAAGCATGGTGGATACGCCGCTTGTACTTCCTATATATAAGTATTTTCATCGTATTACATACCCTGGCGTTATTTAGTTCACTTGGGTAAACGATTTTGGAACGATGTCACACAAACGAGGTTTTCGAAATGATATAAACCATACGAGTTTTATTAACGGGATTTATTAACTAGTTTTATTAACGAGAATTATTAACTAGTTTTATTAACGAGAATTATTAACGAGTTTTATTAACGAGATTTTATTAAATAAATGTTTTGGGTTAAGAATCATGGCTACGAGATTTTATAAATTATAACCAACTTGATTTGTGTTGGTTAATTATGTCGCAATACAATACTTTTCAAAACAAGGTTTTTAATTAAGTATTGCAACATATAAACTAGCCATGAATCCGACACTCTCAAAAACCTATGTACTCGCCAGCATTTCTTTGCTGACTTTGTTTTCACATATGTTTCAGGTGTTATTGAATGATGTTGATTGCTAGGATGCATGCTCACATAGGACTGGACGAGGCCTTAGTGACTTAATAACAATGATAGACTATGTTTAAATTGTTTATTTAGATTTCCAGACGATGTAAATATTCAATGTTTAATAAAACGAAACTTCAATTTTAGTGTGTTTTGAAACAATGATTCTGTTACAACACTCCCCGACGATTCCGTCGCGATTTGTTGTTTTACGCGGTCGGGGTGTGACACCAAGCGATTACGACATCTGTACAAGTCACATGTTTTGTCTCGAAAGCCACAGAAAAGGAGTCTATATCCTGGCACAGATGAATGGGGCACATTCACGTGAGAAAAATGAACCATTTGGTGAAAAACAATCTTGTGAATGGTGTGCCTGTGAAGAATTTTCATCTACAAGATGTCTGTGTTTCGTGCCAGAAAGGAAAGCAAACGAAGAAGTCTCACCCGATTAAGAAAGTCAACACTGTCAGCATGCCTCTAGAACGTCTTTATATGGACCTCTTTGGACCTATGAAACACAAGACAAACTTTGGGGATGCTTATTGTCAGGTGGTTACTAATGACTACTCTAGATTTTCCTGGGTATCTTTTATGACACACAAGAGTGAAACTCCTGAAATCCTCAAGAATCTTCTTACTTTGTTAGAGAATTTGTACACGTTGAAAGTGAAGAGGATCCAAAGCGACAATGGCACTGAGTTCAAAAACCGCATAATGGATGAGTTCTGTACTTCAAAGGGTATTCTTCATGAGTACAGTTCTCGCTACACTCCACAACAAAGCGGTGTCGCTGAGAGGAAGAATCGAACGGTAATAGAAACTACAAGAACGATGTTGGTAGAGTCGGAGCTTCCTGTTCAGTTCTGGGGGGAGGCTGTGGCTACTGCTTGCTACACTTTAAACAGAGTTCTCACAGTTAAAAGGCATGACAAGACTTATTTTGAACTGTTACACAAAAGGAAACCGGACATTTCTCACCTAGAACCTTTTGGCGGTCCATGCACTATGATTGAGCCACACGGAAAGTTTGGCGCCAAAGCTATAGAGGGTTTCTTCCTTGGATATGCTACTCTGAATTTTCGTGTATGGAATTTAGCAACCAAAAAGATTGAGTTATGGAGTGAAGTAAAGGTTCAAAGGTATACTAATTCTGTTAGAGCTCCGGGTGATCCTTGGATGTCCGATTATGATGGGCTATTCGACTCCTATAATCTGCCAACCTTTTATGAAGCATCTGCAGCTGCTCAAATGATACTTGAAAGTGACAACGTGGCTGACTCGTCGTTGGTGATACTAATTATTGTTAACCCTCAAGCATCTACATCGGTTAACAATCTTGCTCAAAATGAGGAATTTGAAGACGCTACTGATTACAATGAGTCATCGGAAGATGATGAGTTCCATGATGTGAATGAAGGCTCATCAGCTCAGGTTGCTCCTGTTCATTGTGCTTCTGAAGCAACTCCTCATGTGCAGAATGTAGACACTGCTGAAGGAAATGCATCCACATCTACGTCGACGCCTGGCGTGGAGTTGGTTGTTGATCTTAATCTTAACAATTTGGGTATTAAGACTCGTGTTCCTGATGTTCCTGAAACGAGAATTCATGATACTCATCCACCGCAAAACATTATTGGAGATGTCCAAAGTGGTGTGCAGACGCGTAATCAGCTGAGAAACAACCAGAATGCTGGGTTGTATTCAGCTATCAGAGAATCTGGTTTACAAAATGATTGGTCCTTCGCGTGTTATGTTTCACAAGAAGAACCAAAGTCTTGGAAAGAATCTCTAAAGGATAATTCTTTGGTGGAAGCCATGCAGGATGAACTGCAACAGTTCCAAAAGCTGGGTGTATGGAAACTTGTTGAAAGACCTGAAAACTACAAGAAAATTGGCACCCGTTTGGTTTTCGAATGCAAAAAAGGATGATCGTGGAGTAGTCATTCGAAAAAAAGTGAGATTGGTTGTTCAAGGGTTTAGTCAGATCGAAGGGATTGACTACAATGAAGTTTATGAACCAGTTGCACGTCTTGAGGCTATTCGAATCTTTTTAGCTTATGCTTCATTTAATGGATTCAAGGTCTACCAGATGGACATGAAAACTGCTTTCTTACATGGTGTGGTTGAAGAAGAGGTGCAGTCGAACACCCTCTGGGTTTTGAAGATCCTATTCATCCTGGTCGGGTTTGGTTTCTCAATAAAGCTCTTTATGGTTTACATCAAGCACCGAGATCTTGGTATGCAACCTTATCTAACTATCTGCTGTAGAATGGTTTTCGGCGAGGTCTTATTGATTGCACTCTCTTCATCAAAGAACAAGATGGAGATCTTCTGTTGGTACAGGTATACGTTGATGATATAATATCTGGTTCAACTAATGATGCTTTGTGCAGGCAATTCGAGCGTGTTATGCAGGAAAAATTCAAGATGAGCGCAATGGGGGAATGAATTTCTTTTCTGGGCCTACAAGTTCAACAAATTGAGTCTGGGATATTCATCCATCAGACTAAATATGTTGGTCACATCTTGAGCCAGTTCCAGATGTCTGATGCAATGCCCATTGGTACCCCACTTCCGCAGAATCATGGGATTACTCCAGATCTGAAGGGTGAAAGTATTAACTCTTCATATTATCGCGCAATGATCGGATCTCTAATGCTCACAGCCTTGAGGCCCGACATCATGTATCCCACGTGCCTGCTCGCAAGATATTAAGCCAACCCGAAGGCCTCACATCTGGGAGCTGTTAAAAGGATTTTCCGCTATTTGAAGGGTTGCCCGGACACCGGTCTCTGGTACCCTATGGATGATAGCTTCGACTTGATCGCGTTCAGTGATTCTGATTTTGGTGGCTGCAAAATCGACGGCAAATCAACAACGGCTGGATGTCTGTTTTTAGGAAATCGCCTGGTCACATGGCAATGCAAGAAGCAGACATGTGTCACTACATCAACTTGTGAATTTGAATACATTGCTGCCTCAAGTTGTTGCTCCCAAGTTCTGCGGATCCAACAACAAATGCGCGACTACGGTTTTGAATTCCTATCTACTCCTATTTTTGTTGATAACAACGCTGCCTTACAGATCACTAGAAATCCTGTGCAGCATTCCAAGACTAAACACATCGAAATTAAATATCACTTCATAGGTGATTGTTTTGATAAAAGACTCATCGATGTTGTTAAAGTCCACACTGATCACCAACGTGCCGTCCTGTTCACTAAAGCTTTTGATAAATCACGTTTTGATTATCTTCTTTTGGTCAATGGCATTAAGGTGATACCCGAGTAAAACTTCTTTGGCTAATCGTTTTTGAAAATATTTTCTTTAAAAACTCTAAAAATCCAAAAAGATTATCATTTTCGTAACCTTTTCGCATTTTATGGGGAGAAATTTCAAGAAAATACAAAAACATTTGAAAAAGTCAAAAATCCAAAAAATATGTCTTTACTTTATTACACCCTAATTCGTAAATGACTAAAGTCGCAGCGAAAATTCTTACCATAAAATTTTCTTACGTTATAAACATCTTGACGTACATAAATTCATTTTTAATGTTAACTCTTTCACAATAAATACATTTATTGAACTTATTTACAATAAGAAAACATAACTTAGCTTCACTCAATTACGTACTCAAACCCTCCCGTACAATTTATCTTGTGACTCGGTCTTTGATCGCTCCTCTTTAGAAGGAGAATCTGGCTCGGACAACCTGCACTCACCAAACACATACAAGACATTAATACCTTTTATAAATATAAACGATGCGTATCCTTGGTTTATTTCCGTTTCATTATTTCTTTACATTAAACGTTCTCTCTGAGTACCTCATCCCTGGTGAGTCTTCGATACTGTACCTAAACTTCATACATATCATCTCCATACATACATACGTACACACATGCATGCATTCCTGCTTGCATACATACTCTCACACATACATGCCAGCCTACATACATACTTAAATATATTTACGATCACCTATAATCATTTTCATATGTTCACACATAATCAATTACGTACATGCCCACGTATAAACACAACTACGATAGTACACGCATATCTTCATACACCCATACCTACATCATTCCGCACACTCATGACGTTATACATATATACATACATACATCCCTATTTGCAACATACCCAACTCATACTTGCCTACTCATATACACCTTCATATATCTGCGTGTACCTGTTCACACACTTATAATCTTACATACGTTCGCGCATACCTGCTTACATACACTTCTACATTCGTGGATAGATGCATACAACAGACATACTTGCCTACCTACGTTTGTGCATACACGTATTCTCATAAAAACGTAAGTTAAATTAGTCATACGTAACTTGAAACGCGTTTAAACGAGTTCCCAAGACAAAACAGAGCAAACGAATGATTTTTGCCAAACAGACACCCCGTCGCATCGCGCGACGGCCCATCGCGTGGCGCGACGCCCTGAAACAGACAGAATGTTGTTGTTGCTGTGCTGCAGATTCCCAGAACAACCGAATTTCACGTAAACGGTCATAACTTCTTCGTTATTGGTCCGTTTTACCCGATTCTTTTTCCTACGCGTCCGTAATTTAATTCTCCATCTTATGGAGTTAAGATCTGACATCCGGATTAACAAAATTCCATAATTTTAAGTCTTCGGCTTACTGCCCTTTTTACCAAAAATTGACCCGTTCATAATTTTATCACAACAACATGTTCATTTGAGCTTTAAGCTCATGAAATTCATTATTTCAATATCTCCTATCATATTACTCTCAAATCACGGGTTCCTTACGTGATAAATTCCCGTTTACACTTAAATGCTTATTTTGACCCGTTAAGGGTATTTGTGCATTTTAGTGCAATTGGCCCTAAAAATCATACCTTTCGCTTTCATAGTAGTCCTAAGCGTTCTCTTGATCAATGACTTGTTTCTAACATCTTTTAAAGGTCGTTTGTCCGATATACCCATCAAGGGCGTTTTAGTCAACTTTAATCTCATCGTTTACGACGAAGGACTTCAATACATAATTAACCTCGAACATCATATTTAAATAGTTAAAACACTATATTACTTAAACAAACTAAGAAGTGATTACGGAAATCACTTACCTTATGCGTCCGTGCTCATATCCGATTCCTTGCCTCTTCTTGACCCGTTAACACCTCCTGCTTGAGCTCGTCTCGATGTGATTCCTATACTCTCTTTTCATCAAAATCACGCTCTTATTAGCATATTCATTTGTACATGTTAACAATCATACCAATCGCATATTTCACACTTAACTTTAATTAGTCATTTCTAACAAACATAACTCATATAATCATATCCGTATACGTTTAAACTCATGTAACTCATCATGTCATTACATTTAACACGGATTGCTATAACATGTACCATACGACTTCCTATAATCCTACATTTACGACAACGAGTCAAATCATGTTTCTTATACTTAGTTGACTTTCAAAAGTCAACTATTAACCATATTTAACTATCGACTTATCATCATATACTCGCAACATCACAATCGACTATAGGGACGACACTATATACATTTCATCATACATTTGGTGTGCGTACCACCTTCTAAACATAACGTACAACTAGTTCATGCATAATCTTCTAAACTCATACATAATCCATCAAGTCCTACAACTAATCATCATGTATCATATCCAAATAAACATCAAACATAGCATCATCATATTTCTCCTAATTCATCTAACAAGAGTTCATCATACCCACATAATACATCAATCTTTCAACAAGACTTGAACATAGGTGGTGATTCTAGTAATCATCTTCACCATAACTAATGGGTTTCACCTCTAATCATCAAATTAGAGCAAACCATACATAACCCATGTTTTATATGAGGATTCTAACCATTGTACATGATCAATTTCATATTAACTCACGGATTAGAACATAACCCACTTCACCCATGATCACCAATCTTAGATTTAAGACATACCTTAAGCGTCATCTTGCCTTTCAATTTGAGCATAAAGATGAAGTTAGGGTTTGAGGCTCCATGGGAGCCTCCTGCTCCTTCTCGAACACACGTATGTGTGTGTTTGTGTGTGATTAGTTATTTAATAACTTAACTTTCATTTTTCCCACTTTAGACCCTCGGGTTTGCCTTTTAAAGCATAACTGACACTACGTTCATCTTTTAATAGTTTTCACCATGCATTTAACTGGGTTAAATAGCCTAGTTTTTTATTTCATGATATATCATATAGGGACATACGGAAATTTATATACATTCAGGTTTTGGGGCGTTACAAGTCTACCACCCTTAAACGAGGTTTCGTCCCTGAAACCTTTCTCATTTCCCACTTAACACTAATTACCTTTTCTTCTAATTCCTCCACATGACCACTAGCCCATCTTAACGACGATTTTCTGTTTTTAAGGACCCGTCCCAGAGTTCTTATTAGTGTCGCTTTCACTAATAGCGCTAGTTTCTAACGCCCTTCATGGCTAGTGGTTCATTCAACATCTTGTTTACTTGAAACAATTCCAACTTCCCATTACTAACATTTCTTTATGTTTATTACAACATTCACATTATTTTCATCTACTATACGATCTTACTTTTTAATCTATACATACTCATGTATGCTTAACTCTAACTGGTGCATCATAATAATGGGTATCTATTGATTCTTGATTCATAAACTATTTAAATAATTGGCTTCTTCCTAATTATTCCATACTTTTCACATAACATGCTCATTTCCCTGACCTGTTAATAACGGGTAAATATACATATTTCCTCAATCAGTAATCATACATCCATTCATATGATCCGTTCATAACGGATCTACCAGATTCATCTTATCTCTTAAGATTTCATTCTATACATACATTATTTAACATTTAGTTCTTGTTTTGTTACCACACAAAGCTACCATTTCATAGTCATATATACGTGCTTAACTTTAATGTTAACCTTATTCTACATTTTCAACAGTTACTTATACCTTGCATACCTTTACGTTACCTTTAAATCATTTCGTTCATTTCACATTACTATTGCTTTCACTTCATGCATTACTAAATTTTCATATATAAATGTGTCATACTAGTTCATATCTATCCAACATGAGTTAAACATTTTACTAACCTCTTTTTCATTTCCTAAACCAACGGCCCGCAACCCAGATCGATCGTCTTCTCCTCGAGTACTAGCCGTAACAGGCCAAGTTTCATTCGTCCATGTAATGAGCATCTGCTCATGCACATCCTTTCACCAATACGATTGGTTTCATAACATCAATAGTTCTAACATTATCATCAACAATATCGGCGGTTAGCACATTTCATTCAAACATTTATTATACTACGTGATTACCCACTTATAAGTCTTCTACAATTTCGTACGTACATGCTATAACATACCACACATTCTATTTCTTACATGCAATCCTTTCATTCTATTAATCATTTCACCAACTGAAGTACACTCTCGTACTTCCTTCCATTCATGCTTACATGCAAAGACCTTATTACATCGTTTCAGTATTTCTTACCAAACTTACCCTTCCTGCCCATACTCAAGTTATTGTCCGGGTCATAGCCCGTCATCATCCTGACTTCCAGGAGTCGAATACTAACACATTTAACACGTAACTTACACAAAACTTCATCTATTATACTATCACCTTTTTACTTATACTTATTTCTATGACCCGTTCGACTCAATCATGGTCAAACTGTCGACATCTTCTTATACGGATTAATTTCATCTTTTTATATTTTTAAACCTGTCTCACGGATTCAGACGCATCATTCATGCTTTTTCATTCATTGAATCCGCCTTACGGATTCAAACATTACATTCATGCCTTTCATTACTTCTGCGTTTTGAATCCTTCTCGCGGATTCAAACATATTATCCATGCCTCTCATCCTTGAATCCGTCTCACGGATTCAAACATATCATCCATACCTTTCATCCTTGAATCCGTCTCATGGATTCAAACATATCATCCATGCCTTTCATCCTTGAATCCGTTTCACGGATTCAAACATTACATTCATACCTTTCATTCCCTGAATCCGTCTCACGGATTCAAACATATTATTCATATCTTGTTGATCCGCACTTAATCACGGATTCAACATTCTTCATTCTTATCAGGCATGTTTTTCATTCTTACATAGTACTCTCAATTTCCCGAGATTCTTACTTCCCATTTCACCCACACGCCCGACTGCTACCCAACTCTACCGGATATACCTATAACAATCAGCATGATCTCACGAACGTCATACGTTTCTCGTGTACTGGCCAGGTACATAATCCACATAGTAGTTTCGTGCCTTCATGTAATTGTCACCTTATGTCCGTAGACTTAGGTTTCGGCGCGTGTATCACTTTCAGTACTTCATTACTATACTATCATTATCCTTCATTTAAAATTTTCCTTCCCTTAATGAGTTTTGCTATTACATATACCCACATATCGAATTTACGTACCTGGATTCAAATTTGGCTTATTACCTCTTTGCCTGCCTTAGTATTCATCCTAGGCTGCATTCACAGATCACCCTCTTCAAACACTTATGCTTACCTTGCACATACAAAACCGTCAGTTTCTTTATACGTATACATAAGTACATACTTACATTAGCTTTTACCTTTGGATCTTGATCGAGTCTTAGATTGTACGGGTTTCTTATCTCAAGAGCACACAAGTTTGAGTTCAAGTACTTACCTTCTCGTACTTGATTCCCTCAAACCAGGGCTCTGATACCAACTTATTACACCCTAATATGTAAATGACTAAAGTCGCAGCGGAAATTCGTACCATAAAATTTTCTTACGTTATAAACATCTTGAAGTACTTAAATTCATTTTTAAAGTTAACTCTTTCACAATAATTACATTTATTGAACTTATTTACAATAAGAAAACATAACTTAGCTTCACTCAATTACGTACTCAAACCTTCCAGTACAATCTTTCTTGTGACTCGGTCTTTGATCGCTCCTCTTTAGAAGGATAATCTGGCTCGGATAACCTGCACTCACCAAACACATACAAGACATTAATACCTTTTATAAATATAAACGATGCTTAGCCTTGGTTTATTTCCGTTTCATTATTCCTTTACATTAAACGTTCTCTCTGAGTACCTCATCCCTGGTGAGTCTTCGATATTGTACCTAAACTTCATACATATCATCTCCATACATACATATGTACACACATGCATGCATACCTGCTTGCATACATACTCTCACACATACATGCCAGCCTACATACATACTTACATATATTTACGATCACCTACAATCATTTTCATATGTTCACACATAATCAATTACGTACATGCCCACGTATAAACACAACTACGATAGTACACGCATATCTTCATACACCCATACCAACATCATTCCGCACACTCATGACGTTATACATATATACATACATACGTCCTTATTTGCAACATACCCAACTCATACTTGCCTACTCATATGCACCTTCATATATCCGCGTGTACCTGTTCACACACTTATAATCTTACATACGTTCGCACATAGCTGCTTACTTACACTTCTACATACGTGGATAGATGCATACAACATACATACTTGCCTACCTACATATGTGTATACACATATGCTCATAAAAACGTAAGTTAAATTAGTCATACTCAACTTGAAACGCGTTTAAACGAGTTCCCAAGACAAAACAGAGCAAACGAACGATTTTCGCCAAACAGACACCCTGTCGCGTCGCACGACGTCCCGTCGCGTGGCGCGACGCTTTGAAACAGACAGAATGTTGTTGTTGCTGTGCTGCAGATTCCCGGCACAACCGAATTTCACGTAAACGGTCATAACTTCTTCGTTATTGGTCCGTTTTACCCGATTCTTTTTCCTACGCGTCCGTAATTTAATTCTCCATCTTATTGAGTTAAGATCCGACATCCGGATTAACAAAATTCTAGAATTTTAAGTCTTCGGCTTACTGCCCTTTTTACCATAAATTGACCCGTTCATAATTTTATCACAACAAAATGTTCATTTGAGCTTTAAGCTCATGAAATTCCCGTGATAAATTCCCGTTTACACTTAAATGCTTATTTTGACCCGTTAAGGGTATTTGTGCATTTTAGTGCAATTGGCCCTAAAAATCATACCTTTCGCTTTCATACTAGTCCTAAGCGTTCTCTTGATCAATTACTTGTTTCTAAAATCTTTTAAAGGTCGTTTGTCAGATATACCCATCAAGGGCGTTTTAGTCAACTTTAATCTCATCATTTACGACGAAGGACTTCAATACATAATTAACCTCGAACATCATATTTAAATAGTTAAAACACTATATTACTTAAACAAACTAAGAAGTGATTACGGAAATCACTTACCTTATGCGTCCGTGCTCGTATCCGATTCCTTACCTCTTCTTGACCCGTTAACACCTCCTGCTTGAGCTCATCTCGACGTGATTCCTATACTCTCTTTTCATCAAAATCACGCTCTTATTAGCATATTCATTTGTACATGTTAACAATCATACCAATCGCATATTTCACACTTAACTTTCATTAGTCAACTCTAACAAAGATAACTCATATAATCATATCCGTATACGTTTAAACGGATTGCTATAACATGTACCATACGACTTCCTATAATCCTACATTTACGACAACGAGTCAAATCATGTTTCTTATACTTAGTTGACTTTCAAAAGTCAACTATTAACCATATTTAACTATCGACTTATCATCATATACTCGCAACATCACAATCGACTATAGGGACGACACTATATACATTTCATCATACATTTGGTGTGCGTACCACCTTCTAAACATAACGTACAACTAGTTCATGCATAATCTTCTAAACTCATACATAATGCATCAAGTCCTACTACTAATCATGATGTATCATTTCCAAATAAACATCAAACATAGCATCATCATATTTCTCCTAATTCATCTAACAAGAGTTCATCATACCCACATAATACATCAATCTTTCAACAAGACTTGAACATAGGTGGTGAATCTAGTAATCATCTTCACCATAACTAACGGGTTTCACCTCTAATCATCAAATTAACGCAAACCATACATAACCCATGTTCTATACGAGGATTCTAACCCTTGTACATGATCAATTTCATATTAATTCACAGATTAGAACATAACCCACTTCACCCATGATCACCAATCTTAGATTTAAGACATACCTTATGATCCCCTCGAGATGGTGATCATTTATCCATGCTCGGTTATGATCTTAAGCGTCATCTTGCCTTTAAATTTGAGCATAAAGATGAAGTTAGGGTTTGAGGCTCCATGGGAGCCTCCTGCTCCTTCTTGAACACACGTATGTGTGTGTTTGTGTGTGATTAGTTATTTAATAACTTAACTTTCATTTTTCCCACTTTAGCCCCTCAGGTTTGCCTTTTAAAGCATAACTGACACTACGTTCATCTTTTAATAGTTTTCACCATGCATTTAACTGGGTTAAATAACCTAGTTATTTATTTCATGATATATCATATAGGGACATACGGAAATTTATATACATTCAGGTTTTGGGGCGTTACATACTTACAGTCTTTAAGTTTGAAAAATCAAAACAAAAAAATTGAAAATCAAAAATGAGTTTCTTGGATTAAAAGAAAGTGATGAGATTCACTGGTGTGGTCGGTCAACATGTTCAAAAATGTAAAAAGAAAATTGAGAAATGATAAGTATCTCTACTAATGATGTATCGGCAGGCTCACAATCAGATTAAAATGTGCAGGATGATATAAACCTAACAGACTTCAAATCAGGTGGGAACCATTCATTGGCATATGGCCTTAGTATCGAAATTTCGTTTGATCGATTGCCGAGGTTCTGAGATATATGGTCTTTATGCTGTTTTATCATCTAGATATCATGGTTGTATCTTTTAACGAAAAATAACGGAGACGAAGTCTAGATCTTCCATGATACTATACATACGTGTACATATTGCATTCTACCTCAATAAGTGATCAACAATCACATGTCCAAACAAATAAGTGATAAAATATCACATTTATCTGGGAGTCAAGTTCGTCTCTTTGTCTGTACCTTGGTACTAACCTATTCACGGACTTTCTCCTGCGCCCTTCTTGCATCTGAAAATCAAATTCCTCATCAATAAGTGATTCTATCACATAGGGCTTGTTTTCAATAAAAAATAAGTGAGTATCTCACATCTTTTTATACGGTCAAACAAATGATAAGCGGTATACTCACCGGTAAGATGAACTCTCGTACATACCTTGATACGAGAATGTGTCGTGAGTGGATGAACACCAACTTGTAAGTATATTTCTTACCGTAAATCGTATCTCCTAATTATGATTACATCTGATTAGTTTGAGCTTATGTGGACAACAATATCGATAATTGTGGTAGTATACTTATCTAGTGCTTTAAACCGAAACAAAAATCATGTTGACAAAGACCGTAAGCTGGTATGATTCTTTTACCTTGAAACTCGCAAAAAGTTTGACGTTGTACAGTCCTTTACTGCCTTTTATTTGATTGTCGTTATTTTACCGCTTTCAGTTTCTGTTTTAGCGTAATGTGTAAAGTTCTTTTTGATTAGCCGAAGTTGAAACTCGAATGTTTTCCACCTGAAAGCCCAAACCAACTTGTTTTTGACTTCACTACTTCATAAAGATCATTTTGCATTTGGTAAACTTAAACACAAGGGAAAATCTGTTCAAATCAGTAAAATCTGTTCAATCTGTGCAAAATTCAATGACTTGGTGATTTTAGGTGAAAAGGGTTCATGAAAAACCTAAAGGTCCACGAAAAACCAATCCCAGTCAACGAAGAACGTGTCTTGGACAAAGAAAAACTTTTCACGACGAAGAACCCATTCTTCGTCGAGGTCTTGATGAAGAACCTTGGTTCTTCATGGACTTTCATTATGGGCTTACTGTACAAGCCCATCAACATTCTTCGTCGACCCAACATGTTTTTTATTGGGGTCGGTATTTCGTCGAAGGTCAGATATATAAAAGGGGTCCAAGTACATTATTGGTTTCACTTTTTCAAACCTACTCTCCTGTTCATCTTCTTCCACAAGCAAATCCCCATACTCTCTTCACCGACTCAAAACCCCTTTGTTTTTCTCTAAGATTTTCATCAAATCAAGGTATACAAAGGTACCATTTACATGTTTCGAATCTTTAGGACTTCTCTGTTTTGGTCGAAAATGTTTGAAAAACCTTCGGAGACTCTTAATGCTTGATTCTTTCATATAAAACTCTGTTTGTTTTCTTTGTTTTTCTTCAAAAACCGATAAACATAAGATTTGGATGTAGACTTGTACTTTGTTTTGGGTTTTTGTTTTTGGGTATTAAAACTGGGGATGGGATCTTGTTGTGTTTGATAAGATTTGGGAATGGTTTTCTTATTCTAACCGATGTCATTTGAATTTCTAGAATTTTTTCGTTATGATTGCGCTTAACAAAGTGACCATTGTTTTGCTATTTCTGAATCAATCGTTGATTCAACGCAGATCGGCAAAAAACCCTGTATCAAAAAACCCCCAAATTTGACTTGGACGAAAAACCCTAATTGTCGAAAAATTATGACGAATAACCTTTTTCATCAAAACTTTATGGCGAACAACCCTGTCTGACGAAGAAGCATTCTTCGTCAAAATCCTGTCGACGAAAGACCCATGGTCAAAGGACATATGACTTCTGTTGACTGTGGTTGACCAATGGTTTTTTTTACATAAAGTAGGTTCTTCGTCACTGTGACAGTTCTTCGTCGTCCAACACTTAGAAAAATTTTCATGTTTTCTTAATATTGCACTTTCACAGTATGTATTTATATACATGTCCTCTGTTCACATTATACTTACACATGTATAGACATATTTCTGGAGCGACGTAGTCTCTCATATGATAGCAAACAAGTTCTGGATGTATCCTCGATTCTTGCAAATGATAATGAATGCCCAACATCCGAATCTTCCGAAAGCCGACAATGATCTTCTGACGATAGATGCTATGATAGAGCATTCACTAAATATTTTCAGGGGTGTTGCAGCAAATAGATACAAAGAAAGCAAACCACCAAGGAAGTTGATAGGTGCGCTTGATAAGACAGACTACGTCGCTCCATAAAACGATAAATGGCGTCACAATGACAACCAATCAGACGACGAGGAGCCGATGTTGAAAAAGATGATGGAAGATAAGTTTAGTCGCAAGAAGATTAATATTTTCGGTGATTCTACTGAAAGCGACAGTGATGATGAAGGTGGTGATGGTGCATCTGCTGCTGGTACAACTGGTGCTAGTTCAGCTGGAGGTGATGGAGAGGATACAGAATCTGATGATAATCAACCTGAGCCAGGATACGAGTTCTATCTCAACGAACGTGGTGTGAGAAAAGTAAGGAAGATTAGACAGGAGGATAATGCTGATTACGTTCCTTCGGATACTGAAGCTGAACGTTTAAAGAGGAAACAAACTGCTGCTCGTAGAAAGAAAAAGGCAAGGAAGTACATCGGTGCTTCATTTGAGCACCAAACCGTTCCAGAGCAAGAGCCTATTCAAGAAGCAGATATGAATCTGAACTTTGGAGTCACTGCAGATGAAGCTGCTGCTATTATATCATCTCCTCCAAGATCATCCGAACCAACTCCTGTAGTTACTTCAGCTGTTGAAACTCCAACAGTGACACCACAAGAACCTACACGCTCAATAGCATCCACTATTCTAGCAACTACTTCTCAGTCGACCTCGGAATGCAGACAAAGGAGATTTTCTGAAATGCAGCAAGATGAAAAGGTAGATTTCTTGTTTACTCAATTGCAAGCTGCTGCAGGTCAGATTGATAGGCAATCGGTAGTGATCAATGTTACAAGAAGCGACATGATCAAGCAACGGTTGGGGATAAATACATTGAATTCCACAGTTGAGCGTCAACAAGCTGAGATCACATGCCAACAAGCAGAGATTGAACAACTGAAGGCTTAGAATGCACGCTTGAAGCTGCAGATAACGCTCGTTGTATTGATATGAACCGTTAGAAAGATAGAAGCATCGAGGTTCAAAGGTTGGCCGAAACTCTTAAAGCAAAGCATGATGACATGTAAGATTGGTACAACTCTCGCAATACCAAGATAACAGATGGGGTCAAGAAAATTACTGATGGTTTCGAGTTCGTTAGAAAGTGGGTTAACATTATGTGGGCTGACCGATGCAAAAAACAGGAAGCCTTAAAGAAACGGGATCATGATTCTGAGGATCCGGGTAACCCAGACCCTTCTACAACATCTGAGCAACCACCAGCCACTGCAGCTACTCAAATTGTTGTCTTCAAGCCTACACAGATTGGATCTACACAAGGAATCTCTGGTGGAACTGTAGAAGAAGTACAAAAACTAGAGAGCAGTTCTTACGTTGAAAGCTCCATGGCTGGTACATCTTCTGTTCCTAGCTCTGCTGATCTTGCTTTACAGGCTGTACATCCTATAACTGGAGAAGTTCTTGAAGAAGGAGAGTTTGTTGCTGATATTTCGCATGAGCAGTTGCTAGGGTTGAAAGAAATGAAAGAAATCGATGATGCTGCTATTGATGATATTCCAAGTGAGCCGGAAACAGCAGATTGAGAAAATGTTAAAGAGATTGTCTTTGAAGTCGATAATAAGAAGTTTACTTACGTGGTAGAAGACGGGACAGAGTTCACTCCCTTTAATGAAGATCGGTTGAAGGAAAATGTGGACGTCATCGATGAGCATTTGAAAAATCATGATACTTCAGATAATGCCTCGGATGCGTTCATAGAGTGGAGAAAACATTTCCTGTCCAAAGCTACAAAGCCTATGCCAGCTGAAGTTCAAGTCGACTACTTGAAATACGAGAAAGAAAACTTGCACGGGAAGATACTTTGCTGGATGTTTATCAAAGAAATCCACTGCATGGCCATCAAATGTGAATACGGTATTCAGTATTTTAGTTCGCTGCTGAGCATTTTGTCCTTACCATTTTATGAAGTTGCAGCCTTAACAAAGCTTGAGCTCATTAATCATTCAAATTTCGAAGGAGCAACGTTGTTTGCTCGCAACATAAAGATGAACGAGAGGACAGGCTAGAAAAATGAGTTGTACAAGCCTCAATTTCTAATTTATCAGCAGATTAAGTTCACCTTGGCTTCGTCAACTAACACGGCGAGATACAAGATTGTTTATCAGCCGACGAAGGTTATGGACAAGATTCCTTTGATGCCGATGAAGCATAACTTTTTGGAAAACATGGCGTTATGGTGTTACGACTCGGATACGCATGAGGCCGTTATTATGTTCAAGGACGATCGAGAAAACTTCTGCATGCTCGAACTGATGTGGATAGTGAATATGTCTGCGGCCGACATCAACAAGTTATTCTAAGACGATATATTTTACGAGGACAAGGACGCGCATCAAGCATTACGATTTCAGCGCGCCGCTTCCTTCTATTATTATCGCGGGATCAACGCTGGCAGTTCCTGGACCGAGAAACACTGAAGGTTGAAGACCTAAGACCGAAGACCAAGTAACAGACAAGGGGGAGTTTGTTGGTGCATATTTTTGTGTCTGTAACTTGTTCTTAATTAACGTTGTAATATTACGGTCTTTTGTTTATCGAGTATGTATGTTTCTGTCAGTCGACCAAGTCAGATATCCTCCTATCTAACTTTGGTACAACAGTTGTCTCGTTGTTATGTAAGTTTAAACTAATGCATGTTGCATTTGGTCTGTATGTTATGTTTGTGTGTGTTTTTATAAGTTCTGCTGCAAACTATTTGACAGTTTGCAGCTTTTCTCCATTGCAGCCTCCCCACGAAGAACCCATTCTTCGTGGGATGTCATCTGTCTCGAAAGACCTCTTTCGTCGTTGATGGTGTGTGACGAAGAACCCCTTCTTCGTCACATGGTATTTCATGGCAACAGTGACGAAGAACCTGGTTCTTCTGGGGCTTAGGTTCTTCGTCGGCCCAATTATGTTCTTCGTCATGATTTGGGCTGGGCTACAGTATATAAACCACACTTGGTCTTCTGTGTGAAGTATGAGAGCATAACCTACTGAGAGTATTATCAAACATTGTGTGCATGTGTTTGTAATCTATTCTCATCCGTTTAATCAATAGAGTGTGAATCTTTTGGTTACTTTGTATCTTGCTATATTGTGTTTGGTTTGCATCGTCACGGGGATTCCGCACTCATGATTGTGTTTGTTATAAATAGGGATCAGGTTTCGTGATCGATCCTCCTAGAAAAACGGACCTATACAAAGTTCTTAACTCTTTGAAAATTCAGAACTTTTGGTATAAACGTAAACCTCGAAACAGTGTTATAGTCTGGATAACCCCTAAATGTTTTAAATTTGAAATGACTTATAAGACCTAAACAACTTAAACCCTGAACAACTCAAAATCTATAGTGAATGATAATCCCATAACACTTTCCGTGTTTTAAACCCTGAACACTTTACGAGTTTTAAATCCTGAACACTTTCACAAACCCTGAACACTTCACAAACACTGAACACTTCACAGACCCTTAAAAGGTTTACAAACCATGTACACTTCACATACTAACCTTAAACACTTTATACATCTGGAACAAAAGAAACCCTAAAAACTTCCACAAACCCTAAATACTTCAAAAACCCTGAAAGGTTTACAAACCCTAAACACTTCACAAACCATGGACACTTTATAAATCTGAAACAACAAATAAACCTTGAACACTTTTACAAACCTTGAAAGGTTTGCAAACCTTTAAGGGTTTTCTGGGTTAAAGCCTGAAAGGTTTGCAATTTCGGAATTCTCTTCTTAAGGTTTAAATCCGGAACCTGGTGTTTAAGTTTAGACTACCTACTTAAATTCACAATAATTGATTAAGTCTGGAATACTTATTTAAATTTGGAACACTCAATATATTCGGAATCTTTAAATTCGAAACTTAAGTTCGGAACACTTAAAGCCAGATTACTTAAAATTCAGACAAGATAATAGTTCGGAACAAACTAGTCTGGAATCAACTTAATAGTTCAGAATAGACTATAGTTCGGAAACACTAAGTATCTCAGAACCAAAAGTTATTCGAAACTTATGATTAATCCAGAACAATTCCTAAAATTTGTGTGGTTTTGGTAAACTACAAAACTATTACTTTACTGTAATGCAAGTTTATTGACAAACTTAGGAAACCCTAATAATATCCTTGTGACGACAGTCATTACCTTCAAACAAATCTGAATAGAACTTGTATTGTTGTAAAATCAATCTCGAACCATACAACAAGAGCCAATTCTCTAATACCAATTGTAGCTCCCTATCACACGTCAATCGATCACAAAATTGACAATCTACCAAGGGTGCGGAATCCTGTTGATAATCAGACAAATACAAAAAAAAGTTTATTAGCTGAAGAATACGAACAATCACTTTCAAATTGTCTTCTCTTGATTATCCAATATAAGCGTTTACAATCAATTCAAGACTCCAACTCTCTATCTCGTCTCTCTCTCTCTCCTCTCTGCCTTTTCTCTCTCTCTAGAATGCTCTAGGAATACTAACTTTGCGGATTAAGCAAAACCCTAATGCGAAACATGTTTATATACTACATGTTTGCATACTAGGCTTTGGACCGGGCTAGTGCATTCTCCAAGCCCATTACAACTCTAAACAAACTAAACACACATGTTTAGCCCAATACAAAATATCCAAAGACTTAACTATTAAACTATTAAGTTGTTGTCAGTTGTCATAGAATATGCACCAATATTAAGTGCCAAATGGACCGGCTCAACCTAGTGATCCAAAATTCCACAATTATGAGATATATGACAACTATGGTGTCAAAATCCTCAAATCGTGAAGCTGATTACACCTAGCAACTGAAACCCTAGGAAACCCTGAACACGAATAAATAGTCAAACCTGAGCTATCGGCCACCAAACTATCAGACTATATTTAGGTAATAACCTAGCAACCCTGAATTATCTTTTGAATCATCGGAAAGGAATCACACATTTTAACTAATTGATTTTTAGGGTTGTTTAACTTGTTTTATCTCTAAACACAAGATCTAGACCAAAAACATAACGATAATCAGACGAGGTTAGTTTGTGAATCTAGGGTATACTTCTACGTTAGTAAATAAAAAAAACCAATGAAAATTTCAATATCAATAAGCACAAATGTACGAAAATGAGATTCAGAAACAAAGCATAAACACTTAAATAAACACTTTCAATCAAAACCGAATCAAACAATCACCACAATGTGTCTAGTTGATCACACCTAAGTAGTTATAAAGGTTTAGCTATGCATTATATTCATAAACAAGTCATAATCAGATCCAAAAACTACAGAAAACATGGTTTCAATCGTTAATTTTATTTTTGCAGAAAACTACAGAATACAGAAGATGTAATCAAACACATAGCAGTCAAAACTCGAATCCCATGCTTGTTATTTTATTTTTGCAGCCCGGGGTCCCATATGGACCGTATGGGTACCCCTTACGGTCCACAAAGGGTCCATAAAATCCCAATTTTGTTTTCTTTTAAGCTTTTTCGACACGACACTTCTTGAAATCTTAATTTGTACCGGTTTTCTTCGTTTTCTCATCAATTCCCTTGATTTTCTGCCAGGTCATACAAATCCACAATTTAATCAAATCAATATAAAAAAACACGGGGAAATCAAATAAGAATTCCTCAAAATGTAAGGAATTTTATCGGTAAAGTATGTATAATATTAAGCAGATCACATGGATACCTATTCGAATGACTTTCTTTTTATTGCATGTGCTTTTTGGTATATGAAAGAATGTTGTACCAAAACTTAGTCCTTGGTATTTGTAAACTTTCAATGAATGACATCCAAATTTTCATTTAAAATAGTGTTTGCTAAACCTTGTGCAATGGCTTTGGGATTATCGCGATGTTTGTGTTTGGTGAACGTTATTTAAAAAAATGATTTACTTTGGACAATGATTTTAATTGGGACTGTTGATGCATATATATGGACGCGACTTCGCTCGGTTCGTCATCGCTTCAAGTTAAAGACCGAGACTCGACATCCTCCATCGTGTCTCGGATCGTGATCACCTCAAGACTGCAAATCATGTTGCTGAACTATTGTCAGTTTACATGATCAGGTCTTAGTTTTTGAATCTGTTCTGCTGCTGACATCCAATATGTTGCTCGATGAAAGTTTACAACAACTGTCGACGAAACTCTGCTGATGCTGTCGCCGAAACTCAACTTACCTGCTGTTGACGAAACCCTTCATTTGTGCATGACGAAACTTCCATAACAGCTGATGACGAAACTCTGCTATGAAACAAGGTTTCGTCGTTCTTGGGAGGGTCACAAAACTCTCCTAGTTTCGTCACTGTTCGGTTTCGCCATGATGGTTTCGTCGACTCAACAACTTTCGTCGGCTGCATCCAGTTTCGTCGTCTTTGTTCCTTATATAAACAGCAGTGGACTGAAGACAAATGCAAGAAACCGTAGAGAATAGATATAACACTGTGAGACACGAGAGAACCAGAGAGAGTTCACAGAGATTAGTTTGTAAACATTGTATTTTAACCGTTTCAAGCATTAATACATTGTGTGTTAATCGATGAGTCTCGTGTTTGTCATTTACGTGTTCTTAACTTGGTTTAACTTACCCGTTAGGATTCCGCACTCTCGGGTTTGCCGGAAAACAGGGAATAGAGGTTTAACTCGTTCCTCCGAGTGGACCTACAATTGGTATCAGAGAATTGGGTCGATTCCGTGTTAAAACCAAGTTTGTTTACCTTGTGTTTTGAGTAGATTTTCATGTATTTTCAGAAAACTATTCTTGGGCTTTGAGTTTTTGAAAGTTAATATTTTTCTGTAAAATGCTTTAAAAAATGGGAATCTTAATGTTTTTGCTATAAGTTTTTACAAAACCATTGTTAAAACACATGCTTATATGTTAATGTTTGGTTTTTACTAAACTTTTGTGCAAAAATTTGTGTTCGGAAATTTCTCCGGTGAAAATTTGACCGGAATCTTCATCGAGTTCTTCATATAATCTGGGTCTTGAAGTTGAATCTGAATTGTGTGTTTGGATGAATTATTGTTATTAATTATTATTATATTGTTGTTTGAAAAACATCTCCATTGAAATGATTTAGGTAAGGTGTATTTGACATTGTGAGGTTACCAACTGTGTCAGAAGATAAGGCTTATCTTTTCTTTTAAATAAAAATAAAAATAAATAAATATCCTTGTGTTGGTACAAATATCCTTGTGTGGGTACACTTTGGTCAACGAAAATCCCATTTCGACGAAACCCCTTTAAGTTTTGTCAAAAAGAATTTACTCGAAACATTATAAAGGTTTCGTCATATACCATGTTTCATCGTTGATCAGAGGATTCATCGCGCATTATTTATTCAAAGAGGGTTTCGCCAAGACCCTAAGTTTCGTCGAGTCACTTGCAAGTCTTTTTCACAGAAGGTTTCAAAAGGTGTTTTAACGGTTTGTTTCAAGTGATTTAATCAGGTTTTCATCATCATATATTCAAAATGAATCCAGACTGGTGGGGTATTCCATCAAATACAGAAGCATGGGTTTATCGCCATCATGGGCGGAGTCTCCCGCACCCGCATCTTCGCAAGCGAATCCAATTTTGACAGGTCAATGGGCGTTTGTTTTAAATCAAACTCAAAGTATTTAAAGTATACTTCTAAGCGAAAGTGAGACCGGAAGTCTAAATCGCCCAGCGAAACTGATGCACATAAATGAATATCCTGGATGGGTAGATAGATTCCATACGTATGTCCTTGGGTAAAACACGGAATTGTGGTTATGTTTTACTACAGATTTCGATCAAGCTCTTGAGTTTGCCGCTTCAACTGCCATGACATTTGCAGATCTTACGGAAGACGAGAAAAAGGCATATGATTTAGAAAAGAAAGCATATGCTATTCTGACTCAGGCGTTGAGCAAGGATATATATCATCAGTTTGTCAGCTTCAAGACGTCAAAGCGTTTATGGGATGCATTGAAGACAAGAGGTCTAGGAAATGAAAATTCACGCCAATTACGACATGATTTACTCAAGAAGGAGTTTGATGGCTTCACATGTATGGAAAAAGAATCTTTGGGAGATATGACAAGTCGATTTTATCACTTGCTGACTGAATTGAGTAATTTTGGGGTAACAAGAACTCCAGCAGAGGTTGTCACAAAGTTTGTTGATGCACTACCACCTCAATGGAATGGTTTCTTGGAAATCCTGAAATACAATGGCACATTGGCTACGACAAACATCAATGACTTTGTTCAGCTCTTGGAGAACAAAGATCAGGAAGAAACATTAAAGGCGAAAAGGGTTCCAATACAACAAAATCCTGATATGTATTATGGAGCTCCTAGCACTTCTGCAAGACCTTCTCCACATGCTCCAATTCAAATGGCGTTTGTCACAAGCACAGATTTGTATGGAAATCCGATACAAGTTCCCGTTAAGCCAGCTCCAACCATAGACTTGTATGGAAATCCACTACATCCAGTTCCCCAACAGCAAAGCTACCGACCATCTACCGTAGCAACTGATTTGTATGGGAATCCACTTCCTGTTCAACAACAAGCTTGTTATGGAAGCACATGATTTGTTGGTCAGCCATCAAATTCAAATACAGTCTGGCTTTACACGTCAAGCTTCTCCAAAGTTAGCGTTGAAGTAGCTAAAGATCATATGGAGATACTGAACACATTGGTGAGCGCGTATTGTGGGTTGATTGCAGGGCAGATCGGAAACATCAATCTAACTCAAGAAGATTATTAGCAGATCGATAAAGAAGAGATGGATATGATGGACATCAAATGGGCTTTCGCCAGTGCTGTAAGGCGAGCAAAGGACTTCATGGAACGGACTAGTCGAACCAGCTTGGAAAGCAAGAAAGATACCAAGTATGGGTTCGACAAGAAGTCTGTTAAGTGCTTTAACTGTGGCGAACAGGGTCACTTCAAGAGGGAATGCACAAAGCCAGCACAGCATGGGAACCAAAACCCTTTCAGAGGTCAAGGCAACCAACATAATCAGAATCAAACCAGGAATGACGATCACACCTTGGTACCTGGAAGCAATCAAGCAGGACCATCAAACAATCAAGCTCTTGTCGTGCAAGTGGATGAGGGTTGCGACTGGTCAATGGAATTAGGCATTGGTGATTAGGGTGGATCAGCTTGTTTTGCTGAAGTGGTGAAGGATCTGAAACACACACCAGTGGTGGAGAATCTTCCGCCAGTGGTGGTGAATCTTCTGAAGATGAAGATAGTTCTAGTTACAGTAGAAGCTCAGATGAAGAATCCTCAACTTCAGGCGATGATCACTTGGATGAAACGTCAAGTGTGTCAGTCAACGCAGATGTTGATGAATTATTGGGAGAAGCTGCATCAAGGAATGACAGAAGATCAATTCTGGTGGATAAAGCTGCTTATTCTTCTTCTTCTATTCTTTCAGCCTTTATGGCTAATGTCGGCAGTTCATCAAGTCAGGTATGTGTCGATAAACCAACTTCTGATAAATGTGACAAATGTGTTAGTTTAGGTGATAAATTGTCAGACTTGCAAGGCAAATATGATGATTTGCAAAGCAAGTATGACGTGACATATATCCACAATCAAAAGTTAATAGTGGATCTTTCAAAGTGCAAAGAGGCTAACATGTTTTATGAAAACCATGAAAAAGAGTTTAAAAAGGTGGTTGAAATTTAAGAAAAGATAAAACCGAGCTAACAAAAATGGTTTCAAGAAAACAAACTGACATAAACTGTTATATCAATCGTCTGGAAATCATGCAAAAAGAGATAGCATGTGTTAAGGGTGAAAGTGAGGCGATTCGGCTTAAGCTAGACAGTTATTCAAACTCTAGGTATGTGCTGGATCACATCATTGACATACAGAAAGAGAAAACGGATGTCACGTGCATTGGATATAAGAAATGTCCACCACCTGTTAGACACAATTATGATGCAATGCCTGATGAGGAGAATAGAACTTATTATGAGGAATCTGTTCCTTTAGACATTGAGGAATTTGCAACTGGACTTGGATACAAAAATGAAGTATCATCAGATTCGGATGTTTCAACAGTTTCAAATGTGCAACTGCTGAACAAAATCAGGATCCTCCAGTCATTGTTGAGGATGCTGATTATTCAGATGATGAATCCGATGATACTGACTCAGCATAGTCTGATGCGGTAATCAAAGAAGAGGAAATACCTCTTGAGAATCATATTCTATGTGATCCTCCCGCAAAACCTGCTAAGACTGTTCTGGTCGAGTCCACGTCTGCAAAAGAGTCAGAGAGTGTGAATTTGCTGTACACTCTTGTTGGTGATGATAAAATCTATTCTCACAAAGATTTTCCGATTAAGACTGTAAATCAATCTTTAATCAATAAATTTTTTGAAGATTCGACAAGTAGGTTTTTGGGAAATTCGGGTTCACACGTTGTGGTAACACAGTGCCCTCTGATTCCAAAGGCCGAAGTTCTAAAACAATATGGTAATCAGAAATTACCAACAGTGAAAAAGCAGCAAAATCATACCAAACCAAAAGGTAAATCAACGACTCAAGGTCAAAAGGAACCGAACCAAAAGAAGAACAAGAAAGTGAACTTTGTGAAATCAACGGGAACAGATAAATTGGAAAATTTTGCAAATAAATCTAACTTAGATCATGTCAATCAAGTTAAATCTTTGAAAAGAAATGAACAAAACAGTTCAAAACCAAGTACCTCGGGATCACAAAGTTCATCGACAAGACAATCACATGTTCCTTCGGGGTTTGTTGAACGAAGATCATGTTTTGAATGTGGTGAAATTGTACATATCATTCGAAATTGTCCGTACTTCATAAGTTAAAATCCAAAGTTGATGATCCCCGTGAACAAAATTACCGAACGCGACCAGTTTCTACAAAACAAGATCCCCGTCTTGTAAAAGAAAGCGAAAAGAGACAGAGACGCCAACAAGTCAAGGTAATTGAAAAGGCAATGAAAACCGACGTGGTTCACAAACAACCTGTTTTTGTTAAACCAGAAATTTCTAAAACTTCTAATAATCACGAAGTTAAGATTTCAAAAATTCAAACTTGTAAAACACAACAGACTTGGAAACCAAAAACGGTTACTAATTCAGGGGGAACATCACAATTTCCAAACCATCGAGAAATTGAAATAACTTTTGTCGATGAAAGCGGAAGACCCAAGACCACAAAGGCTTGGGTCCCCATCTCCAACTAATCATGTGAGTTCATGTGCAGGGTGTTCTAGGAGGAACTTTCAGCAGTCATTGGATTGTTGATAGTGGGGCATCCAGGCACATGACAGGCGACATGAAGCATCTCTACCACGTTAAATCTATTAGACGAGGTTATGTTGCTTTTGCTGGAGATAAAGGTGGATATATTACTGGTGAAGGAATGGTATCCAATGGGGTTGTAAGCTTTGATAAGATCACCTTTGTGCAACAACTTGATCACAATCTACTCAAGCAGTTTTCAGTACACTTTGATGCAAATGGATGTTATGTGCTGAAACCTGGTTTCAAGATTCCGAAAGAATGGATTCTCTTATCTGCTCCAAGGATTAATGATTTGTATGTCTTTGATATGAGCCAAGCTATTACTACGTCTGCACAAGCAACTTGTTTCGTTTCCAAAGCCACGGAAAAAAACTCAATCTCTTGGCACAGACGGATGGGTCACATTCACATACGCAAAATGAATCATTTAGTGTCGAATGAATTAGTGAATGGTGTTCCTCTTAAAAACATCCATCTTCAAGACGTCTTTGTTTCTTGCCAAAAAGGAAAGCAAAGCAAGAAGCAACACCCGACTAAGAAGATCAACACGGTGGCCGTTTCGCTTGAACGTTTGCACATGGATTTATTCGGTCCTGTCAAGTATAAAAGCATTCAGAATGATCAATACTGCCTCATGGTAACAAATGATTATTCAAGATTTTCTTGGGTGGCGTTCATGGCACACAAGAGCGATACTTTCGGTATTATCAAAAACTTGATCATTCAGATTGAGAATTTGTATACTTTGAAGGTTAAACGGATTCGCAGCGACAATGGAACAGAATTTAAAAATCAAGCCATGAAGGAGTTCTGTACTTCAAAGGGTATTCTTCATGAATTTAGTGCAGCGTACACTCCTCAACAGAATGGCATCGCTGAACGTAAAAACCGTACATTGATCGATACTACTAGGATGATGTTGGTAGAGTCACAATTGCCGATTCCCTTTTGGACTGAAGCTATGTCATCTGCTTGTTATACATTGAACCGAGTCCTTACAGTCAAAAGGCACAACAAGACCTGCTTCGAGCTTCTTCACAAACGGAAACCAGATTTGTCATATCTTGAACCGTTTGGACCTCCTTGCACAATGATCGATCCTAATGGAAAGTTTGGGGCAAAAGCTATTGAAGGTTACTTTCTTGGTTATGCCACCCCGAACTTAAGAGTCTGGAATCTAGAGACTAAAAGGGTCAAGAAATGGTCTGAGGTAAGGGTACAACGGCACACATTGCTAGTCAAATGTCCAGGTCAACCATGGATGTTTGAGTACGATGACTTTTTCAATTCGATCAATATTCAAGAAGTCGAAGAACGTGCTGCGGCAAGGATGTTTTTCGAGAGTGACAACGCAACAGATTCACCATTGGTTCGTCCAATTATTGTCAACAATCAAGAACCAACTTCAGTGAACAATAATGCTCTCGACAATGAGGATTTTCATGATGCTACCGAACTGAACGAATCTTCAAAGGATGATGAATTTCTCGATGCAGATCAAGAAGCTGTTCATGGTACTTCAGAGGCTACACCTCCAGTGGACGCCCCTAAAACAACTGAAGCTACTGCATCATCCTCTTCGCCAGTTCAGGGTATTGAATTGGTTGTTGATCTCAATCTCAACAATATGGGTACGAACATTCCACTTCCAGAAAATCCAGAAACAAGAATTCACAATACCCATCCTCAACAAAACATCATCGGAAATGTACAAAGTGGCGTTCAAACGAGAAACATGTTGCGAAACGACATCACTGTAGGCTTGTGTGCGGCGATTCGAGAATCTGGTCAACAAAACGATTGGTGCTTCGCGTGTTATGTATCACAAGAAGAAACAAAATCTATTAAAGAAGCTTTGAAAGATAATTCTTGGGTGGAAGCTATGTAGGAAGAACTGCAGTAATTCCAGAAGCTAGGTGTCTAGAAACTAGTTGATAAACCTGAAGATTACAAGAAGATTGGTACCCGTTGGGTTTATAAATGCAAAAAGGATGACCGTGGAGTCGTTATTCGCAACAAAGAAAGGTTAGTCGTTCAAGGTTTTCGTCAGATTGAAGGGATCGACTACAACGAAGTGTATGCACCTGTTGCACGTTTGGAAGCAATTCGGATCTTTCTGGCTTATACCTCATTCAAAGGATTCAAGGTTTACCAGATGGACGTCAAAAGTGCATTCTTACACAGTATACTTGAAGAAGAGGTGTATGTCGAACAGCCTCCAGGTTTTCAAGATCCTATTCATCCCGATCGGGTTTGGTTGCTCAACAAAGCTCTCTATGGTCTACATCAAGCACCTCAAGCTTGGTATGAAACCTTATCTAATTATCTACTGGAGAATGGATTTCGCAGAGGTCTTATCGATTGCACTCTTTTCATCAAAGAAAAGGATGGTGATCTTCTATTGGTATAGGTGTCACGACCCCCGACCCACCCTAAACGAAATCGGGAGCCGCGAACAGCCCAGTGGTACCAGTGATTTAATTTAATTTGAAAAATATTGCAGCGGAAATTTCATCAGGACCGTGAGTTAGGAAAAATATCAGAGTTTAGAAAACACTGGATTTTATTTATTAAATAGATGGGATAAACCCATGTTTTACAAAGGTAGCTTTAATAAAGATAAATTTGATTACATAAAACAATATTTCTTAATTTGATTTAATTTAATAAAATAAGCCACTTCTTGAAGCATTTCAGTGCCATATCCATCTCTTATTCCAATCTACTGTAATTACCTGAAACGCGTTTTAAAAAGGTTTTGTCAGTAGGAAATACTGAGTGAGTTCATTCATTTTTCTAAAACGACTCGTTTGTTATAAATTAAAGTATTAAGAGAGATTACAATGTTTCAGACATCAAACCAACTACCCACAGTATTTGTCATCGACTCGTTTCGGTGACTGTGGTCATATCACTATTGAGTCATGTCACCCAATAGTGAAGAGTATCACTAATTCGGTTCGCCCACCTAAAGTGATAAAAACAATAGTAATGTGCACAATACCCCACATACCGGCTGCAATTTGGTGATTACATAAACTTAATCCCTGTAATTATAACTTTGAAAATAAACATGGTTTTGAAAGTAATTTGATAAAAAGAGAATGACTCACATTATAAGTATGCAGATTCATACTGGCAAAGTTTAATCTACAGGTAAGCCTTGATATATTGCAGATTTATACAGGCAGAGCTTAGCCTATTGATTTAGCCTTGTAACCTAGTGCACACGAACTAGGTAGGTAACTTAATACAGCAACTACGATAACTCATGAGATTGAAAACCCTCACAACGAATGACAAAGTGCAATCACTTAAACATCCATTGGATTCACAACGAATGACAGAGTATTCCCCGAGTTCGGGTGGTACTCAAACATCTTGTCGGAATCACGACTAGTGACAAAGGATAGCGCTTAAACATCCGGTCGGATAGTTTAAATCGATCGGACATTGAATCATAGCAGCGATTGAGTTAATACCCGGTATCGCAACAACACCCCGCTATACTAATTAGTGATTTTGAGACTGTTTCTACAATATTTCAGCGTGTATAACTAATTTCTTGATCGTTTCAGTGCCATAAATCAAGTCCCAATGCCTGCTATTTATAAAGAAAATTTGACTTGGCTTACGGACCATAAGCCTTATCCCTTACGGTCCGTAAGGGACACGAAAGGTCATAGGCTTGCCACATGTGTTTCTAGCCTGGCTGAGTCGACAATTCTTGAAATTTTGATTCTGACAACGAGTTAAGAGGATAATCGTCAAGTAGGGAATACCCCCCCTCCCTGAGTTTTAGGGGCCCTGATCCTGATTCTAATTGTTCTGAAATTTTTAGGTTTTGTGTAGAATTACTTAGGTGTCTTAACTAGGGTTTCCTATTGGACAAATAAAAATAATAAATAGAACTTTTGATGAGAGTTGTTATGATTTGGGACAAAAGGGAATAAAACGGTGAGAAAAGAGAATAGACCCATTTTGTAACTTTAGGGTTCAACTAGAAAATCTCCTGGTTCAACTAGAAAATCTCCTGGTAGAATTTTGGGTATAACTTCTGAGCTATATATATATTTTATTATTCTTTTATTATATATATTATAATTTAATTTAACGGCTTCACTTATTTGGCGTGTATAACTTTTAAACTGTGACGTTCTAGAAAATAATAAATATGTCTTTAGAACGAGTATATTTTTGTCTATATTTTGAACCAATTTTTATTGAAAATAGAATAGGTTCAAAATACAATGTATTTTGAACGAGTATATTTTTGTCTATACAATGTATTAATTATTATATGGTTCCTAGGCCCGTCTAGTTACTTTATATTTCTAACATTCAACTTACCCGTAATAGTCTAATAATATAAGTTTTTATAGACTTTTATTTTATTAGAAAGGTCACCAATATACAGACCAATTAATATAATATTTCAACCAACTATATAAAATAGTGTTTTAAAACTATTTGGGTTGAATATTTATATTAAAAATAAACTAGTTACTAGTTACTAGTGGTTAATAAATTTAACCAAACCTATAATTCTTATATAAAAATAGGGATGTTACATTCTCCCCACCTTGTTTTAAATCTCGTCCTCGAGATTTGGGTTACGATATTTCTTTTAGACTTTATGTTATATTTTAGTTAATAAAAACAATATTAAGGTAGATGACACAGAATCAAAATATCAAATTTTGTGAATACGAATTGTACTTATAAGTAGGATTCAATGGATCAACTGAATTAGTTTAAGAAATCGATGACAAACGAATGAGATGAAATGATATAATTTCCAAAGTGACTAGGTGCAAGCCAAAAGATATATGATCAATATTTAAAATGAATGTGAAGGACTTTTAGAATCAATAAAATTCTTTGTCAAAAGAAAGCTTACTTTGATTGGCAACTGAGGAAGACTTAGAATAGACAGGTTCCAAATGAAATAAAAGTATGAAAAAAAATGATTTGTCAAATATTAATGATATGAGAAAATCAAAGTGTTGAGATGAATGAATTGCAAAGATACACCAAAAGACAATAGAGTTAGTGTATCATTGTTTAAAGTTCCAAGTTGTTTTAATTGTGAAACAATGTGATAGTACACTATTAGTGACTATATTTTTCACATTATGTCCTAGAGATCGAAATAAAATAAGAACAAGTTGTTTTGGCATGACCAACCATTATATTATATTTGTAAAGCAAATGTAATATATATTATTTGTGTCCCTGTCTGAACCGTATCTTACATATCAAATATAAATACTATGTAATATATATTATTTTCTACGCATTTTTACTATATGTAAATGGTCACCACTTTTAAATAAATATTATTTTTGTATTTTACTATACTATGTAAAATAACTTATATTTACTATGTAATATATATTACAAAATACCGCAATGAAGTTATTACATTACAAAATATTTTAGTATTATTATTTTGTAAAAGAAATCGATATTATGAAAGTTGTAAATAAAGGTGTAAAAATATTCATTGTACAAAAGTATTTGTAAAATATTTTGTAAATATATAACACTTAATGATTCGATTCTATGTGATTACTTATTTTCATTTTGAAACCATATAACGTTGTGAATGTATTTACAAAATGTTGTAAATAAGTGAAAACGAAGACTATTTATATAGTATAATGTTCCCCTAACCCAACGTAGTTGATGACTACCATATTATTCTTATATGGTCATTTTGTTGCTAGAGCGTTATAGTACATAGTTACCCCAAAACATGTGATAGATAATTATTTATATAATTTTATTTGTCCCTCTAATATGTCTTCTCCTTACATTACAAAGTAAAATATTTTTATATATAATTAAAATTTACTAATTAAGTATGATGACTTAATTTATTACATTAACTAGTCATTATCATGGTTGGATATTGGTTAGTGCTGCCTTGTTTAAGCATAGGTGATCAGTCCATGCCTAACTAAGGCTAGGCTACTCAATATCTGCCTCTGATAATTACCCTAGTATTTAAAAATACAATAAATAACTAACACTACTGTTATTAATTTTTTACTAATAATAAAATTATTAATAATAAATAACTTAAACATAAACTTAAAGTGAGAGTATACCTCAACATAATTTTTATACATATATATATAAAAATATAAATTCTTCACCTCAATGGTTTAACAAAATTTATTGACTCGATATCAAAGAGTTATCGTTTTGCAATAATGCGGTTCATAGTGCAAAAAGTGGAATGATATTTGAGTTTGGATAAAATAACAAATCGGAATGAAGCCCTCCAGTGGTCTTCATAAATCAAACGAACCACATGCGTAACAAACAGTGCATGTGTAATGTGTGGATTTACCAAGAAATGAAATAGATCAATATTTGCTACTATGAAAGAAATCCTCATGGTATGATGATCATTAGGGAAAGTAGAAATGCGAAAGTCAACTCTTTATATGCAGAAGTCAGAATTTCAACGGAAGAAATTTAAGAACTTTATCTGAAATTTTGTGTGATAACCGTTGTTAAGTGACATTACGAGGAAATGTCGAAATAAAATGAAATAGGGAATTTGCAAAGGTATGTGACTTCTTTTGCAGTGATAATTAATTATGACTCTGATTAGACTGTGCACCGATGGTTGTGAAATCTTGTTCCAACGTACCTCAGTGATATTCATGTCGTTTGTAGGATCCCTTGGCAAAGTGCTGCTTTTTGATTAGTAGTTCTTCCACTGACGGGATTCGTATTGGTATTGTCGTGCCTAATCATATTTTCAAAAGGTCTTGCCTTGGAAGTCGTGTGTGATATACTTCAACGTCTATGGACGTTTAATTTATGTGTTTTCTTGTATACTAGCACATCTTTACATTTTTCTTACTTGCGTTAATAGTTTATGGTAACGTATTGGAAATTCTTATACTTTTGATGGTATCCCAACTTTAAAGGGTTTCTATTGTTTATATTTTCGCACGAGTTACGAGATAAATAATCAAACAAAATAATGTTTGATATCGGAAAAGAGATTCCTGATAAAGAAATCTAGACACAGATGCTTGTGCTTTATTCCAAATTGTCAATCCTTATGGTTTTTGGATTTCCTTATAGATATACCTATCTATATAATCACATATTTCATATACTATAATATACATACCTTCTATAAGGTCAATGTATTTAACAGATTCATATTTCCAAAACAATTCAGATATCAAATCATGATACTATTTAGGGAAATCTTGTCACTTGTTTGACATATTTTATACCCTGTCTTATCCGGTTCGCGCCGAAGAGGTAATTCCAGTATATCCGGACAAACTAGAGAGTCTGCTCCACCATACCCAGTCTTATCAGAGAAGAAATTTAGATTTTCCCATAAATAGTATTTTTCTTAAATCATTATTTGGAAAGTGCATTATGACTTTCAACAAGGACTAAGCAAATTAGTCTTCACATGACAGATCATATTCTAAAACATAGTAGTAAAAATAAATAAGAAATAACAGTGGCCAAGTGTTATCACTTATTTACTATACTTGCAATGTTCTAGTTATTATCCTCAAGGCATATCAAAACCTATCACACTTTATTTACACCAGTTTATCTTGAAGCCTATACTAAGGCATCTTTTTTTAAGTTCAAGTCTAAATGCTATCCTGTGTGCTACCATAAAATATCAAGTTCCTAACTCTTCGTTTAAACTTAGGTATTTTATTACAACACCTATTGGCTTTAAGCAGTGGCTCTGATACCACCTTCTCTCACGACCCCCGACCAACCCTGGACGAAATCGGGAGCCGCGAACAGCCCAGTGGTACCAGTGATTTAATTTAATTTGAAAAATATTGCAGCGGAAATTTCATCAGGACCGTGAGTTAGGAAAAATATCAGAGTTTAGAAAACACCGGATTTTATTTATTAAATAGATGGGATAAACCCACGTTTTACAAAGGTAGCTTTAATAAAGATAAATTTGATTACATAAAACAATATTTCTTAATTTGATTTAATTTAAAAAAATAACTCACTTCTTGAAGCCTTTCAGTGACATATCCATCTCTTACTCCAATCTACTGTAATTACCTGAAACGCGTTTTAAAAATGTTTTGTCAGCAGGAAATACTGAGTGAGTTCATTCATTTTTCTAAAACGACTCGTTTGTTATAAATTACAGTATTAAGAGAGATTACAATGTTTCAGATATCAAACCAACTACCCACAGTATTTGTCATCGACTCGTTTCGGTGACTGTGGTCATATCACTATTGAGTCCTGTCACCCAATAGTGAAGAGTATCACTAATTAGGTTCACCCACCTAAAGTGATAAAAACAATAGTAATGTGCACAATACCCCCACATACCGGCTGTAATTTGGTGATTTCATAAACTTAATCCTTGTAATTATAACTTTGAAAATAAACATGGTTTGGAAAGTAGTTTGATAAAAAGAGAATGACTCACATTATAAGTATGCAGATTCATACTTGCAAAGCTTAATCTACAGATAAGCCTTGATATATTGCAGATTTATACAGGCAGAGCTTAGCCTATTGATTTAGCCTTGTAACCTAGTGCACACGAACTAGGTAGGTAACTTAATACAGCAATTACGATAACTCACGAGATTGAAAACCCTCACAACGAATGACATAGTATTCCCCGAGTTCGGGTGGTACTCAAACATCCTGTCGGAATCACGACTAATGACAAAGGATTGCGCTTAAACATCCGGTCGGATAGTTTAAATCGATCGGACATTGAATCGTAGCAGCGATTGAGTTAATACCCGGTATCGTAGCAGCACCCCGCTATACTAATTAGTGATTTTGAGACTGTTTCTACAATATTTCAGCGTGTATAACGAATTTCTTCATCGTTTCAGTGCCAAAAATCAAGTCCCAATAACTGCTATTTATACACAAAATTTGACCTGGCTTACGGACCGTAAGCCTTATCCCTTACGGTCCGTAAGGGACATGAAAGGTCATAGGCTTGCCACGTGTGTTTCTAGCCTGGCTGAGTCGACGATTCTTGAAATTTCAATTCTGACAACGAGTTAAGAGGATAATCGTCAAGTAGGGAATACCCCCCCTGAGTTTTAGGGGCCCTGATCCTGATTCTGATTGTTCTGAAATTTTTAGGGTTTGTGTAGAATTACTTAGGTGTCTTAACTAGGGTTTCCTATTGGACAAATAAAAATAATAAATATAACTTTTGATGAGAGTTGTTATGATTTGGGACAAAAGGGAATAAAACGGTGAGAAAAGAAAATAGACCCATTTTGTAACTTTAGGGATCAACTAGAAAATCTCCGGGTAGAATTTTGGGTATAACTTCTGAGCTATATATATATATATCTTATTATTCTTTTATTATATATATTATAATTTAATTTAACGGCTTCACTTATTTGGCGTGTATAACTTTTAAAATGTGACGTTCTAGAAAATAATAAATATGTCTTTAGAACGAGTATATTTTTGTCTATATTTTGAATCCAAGTTTTATTGAAAACAGAATAGGTTCAAAATACAATGTATTTTTATAATTTAATTATTATATGGTTCATAGGCCCGTCTACTTACTTTATATTTCTAACATTCAACTTACCCGTAATATACCTGTCTAATAATATAAGTTTTTATAGACTTTTTTCACCAATATACAGACCAATTAATATAATATTTCAACCAACTATATAAAATAGTGTTTTAAAACTATTTGGGTTGAATATTTATATTAAAAATAAACTAGTTACTAGTGGTTAATAAATTTAACCAAACCTATAATTCTTATATAAAAATAGGGATGTTAGAATAGGTATACGTAGATGATATTATATTTTGTTCTACTAACGATGTTTTGTTTAGGAATTTCGAGCGTGTTATGCAGGAGAAATTTGAAAGGAGCGCTATGGGGGAGATGACTTTCTTTTTGGGCTTAGAAGTGCAACAAATGAAGTCTGGGATATTCATCCATCGGACTAAGTATGTCAATGACATTATGAACCGATTTCAGATGTCCGACACATCGCCCATTGGTACCCCACTGCAGCAAAATCATGGAATTCATCCAGACTTGAAGGGTGAAGTTGTTAGCTCCTCATACTACCGCACTATGATCGGATCCCTTATGTACCACACAACATCAAGACTAGATATAATGTACCCAAAGTGCCTGCTTGCCAGAGATCAAGTGAACCCGAAGGCCTCACATCTTGCAGCTGTAAAAAGGATTTCTCGTTATTTAAAGGGTTGCCCTAACACAGGTCTATGGTACCCTAGGGATAATAACTTCGACTTGATCGCTTTCAGTGATTCTGATTTTGGCGGTTGAAAAATCGACGACAAATCCACAACGGCTGGATGTCAGTTTTTAGGAAATCGCCTAGTCACATGGCAGTGCAAGAAGCAGACTTGTGTCGCTACATCAACTTGTGAAGCTGAATACAATGCTGCCTCAAGTTGTTGCTCCCAAGTCCTGTGGATACAACAGCAAATGCGTGATTACGGTTTTGAATTCCTAACTACTCCAATTTTAGTCGATAATTTTGCTGCCTTATCTCTCACTAGAAATCCTGTGCAGCATTCAAATACCAAACACATCTAAATTAAGTTTCACTTCATACGTGATTGCTTTGATAAAAGGCTTATCGATGTTGTTAAGGTCCATACCGATGACCAACGTGCTGACCTTTTTACCAAAGCATTTGATAAATCAAGATTTGACTTTTTATTATTGGTAAACGGCATTAAGGTCAAGCAAGAGGAATCCGCATCGAAAAATCGTTTTTGTAAATATCTTTGTGTTTTTAATTTGTCAAAGTTTTTACATTTTAGGGGGAGTAAATCCAAATTTGAAAAATTCAAAAACATCGAAAAATTTCAAAAGCACAAAAACAATAGAAAAACAAAAATGAGTTTCCTGGCGAGCAAAAAAGAAAATGATAGTACATCAGTGGTCTGTCTAAACCTCTTTAAACTGAAATGCAAAATGAAAAATGTTAAGCAGCTCTATATAAGATGTATCGGTAGGCTCACAATAATTTTAAAGTGTGCAGGGTGATATAAACTTAAATCGACTAAAGACCAGGTGGGAACCGCTCATTGGCATATGGTCTTAGTACCGAAATTTCGTTTGAGAGATTGCCGAGGTTCTGAGATATGTGGTTTTTATGCTGTTTATCATTAGGGTATCATGGTTGTTTCTTTTACCGAAAATATAACGGAGACGAAGTCTAGATCTTCCATGATACCATACATACGTGTACATATTACATACGACCTCAATAAGTGATCAACAATCACATGTCCACAAAATAAGTGATAATATATCACATTTATCCGGGAGTCAAGTTCGTCTCTTTGCTGTACGTTTGTACTGACCTGGTCATGGACTTGCTCCTGTGCCCTCATGCATCTGAAAATCAAGTTCCTCATCAATAAGTGATTCTATCACATAGGGCTTGTTTTCAATCAACATAAGTGAGTATCTCACATTTTCATATACGTCAAAACAGATGATAAATGGTATACTCACCAGTAAGATGAATCCTTGTGCATACCTTGATACGGGAATGTGTCGTGTGTGGATGAACATCGGTCGGTAAGTATAAATCATACCTTAACGTATCCCCTCGCCATGATTACATCTGATAAGTTGAGCATATGTGGACAACAATACTGATAATTGTTATATGATGCTTATCTAAATGTTAACAAAATGAACAACAAGAGCGTTTTGGCGTGACCGTACACTGATATGATTCTCTTACCCTCGAAACTCGCAAAAAGAATGTCTGTAAATATTTATTTATTGCTTTCAGTTTCTGCATCTTTGTATATATTTATTTACTGCTTTCAGTCTTTACATTTGAAATATTCAAAATATCAAAAAGATTTTAGGTGTGTTTTAATATAAACTTTATAAAAAGCCAAAAAGATTTTGTTTCTATCTTATTTTCGATTGTACGATGTTGGAACTCGAGTCTTCATTACCTGAAACCTGAACGAAAACCAAAACGACTAAATCTTCATAAACGGTCAAAATTTGCAAGCTTTGAAAGTTAAAAACCTAAAATTGAACAATTTGTTAAACCTTCAAAGTGTCGGACAAGAGTTGATTGAAAACTGGTCACATGTATGTCATTTGTTTATGTTAACTATATTCCAAGCGGTTGTTCTCATTGCGTGTTTAGCTTTCTTGTATGTGCAGATGCAAACGTGATAGAAGACAAGCTTCGAAATGAAGACACGACATAGAGGCACTCAAAAGATAAAGATGATCGAGTTGCCGCTGACCAATCATCAACACCACAAGGATCTCAAGATTTGAAGATCAAAAGATTCACGAGCATAACTCAAAGGAGAGTTTATTTTAAGGGGGAGTTTGTTAACACACTTCCTAAATGAAATGGGGAGTTTGTTGATACGCTTTCTACTTACGACGTGTGAAGACTTTGAAGATCCTCTGAAATGATAGACATGGAAGTCGAACCCTCACGAGCAGCGTCCAAGGGGGAGTTTGTTGATGCATATATATGGACTCGACTTCATTCGGTTCGTCATCGCTTCAAGTTAAAGACCGAGACTCGACATCCTCTGTCGTGTCTCAGATCGTGATCACCTCAAGACTGCAAATCATGTTACTGAACTATTGTCTGTTTGCATGATCAAGTCTTAGTTGCTGAATCTGTTCTGCTGCTGACATCCAATCTGTTGCTTGATGAAAGTTTACAACAGCTGTCGAAGAAACTCTGCTGATGCTTTGGACGAAACTCTACTTACCTGCTGTTGACGAAACCCTTCAGTTGTTGGGAGGGTGACGAAACTTCCATAAAAGCTAATGACGAAACTCTGCTATGAAACAAGGTTTCATCGTTCTTGGGAGGGTGACGAAACTCTCCTAGTTTCGTCACTGTTAGGTTTCGCCATGAGGGTTTCGTCGACTCAACAGCTTTCGTCGGCTGCATCCTGTTTCGTCGTCTTTGTTCCTTATATAAACAGCAGTGGACTGAACAAAGATGCAAGAAACCATAGATAACAGATAGAACACTGTGAGACACGAGAGAACCAGAAAGAGTTTACAGAGATTATTTTGTAAACATTGTATTGTAACCGTTTCAAGAATTAATGCATTGTGTGTTAATCGTTAAGTCTCGTGTTTGTCGTTTACGTCTTCTTAACTTGGTTTAACTTACCCGTTAGGATTCCGCGGGTTTGTCGGAAAACAGGGAATAGAGGTTTAACTCGATCCTCCGGGTGGACCTATAGGGACCATTATACTAAGATCCCTTGTTGGATTGCAAAAATCCACTTCAAAATTATGTTTTTCAAACCTTGACGGTTAATATAATCATAAACTAAAATGTCCAAAAATGAAATAACTTAGCATTTACTAAATCACTATTAGTTACAAACCTCCGTCATAGCCACGTTTGCTTTCTGTTGTGAGATTTTCGGGGCGTGACATCATTAGTGGACTCGTTTCATGTTTTGTGCCGAATTGCAAAATTTGAGTGAGTACGACTCGTACCTTTGATGAATGCATATGAGTCGTACTCCCTGTAGTTCCAGTAAACACAACAACCATAGAACTAACCCTTCGTACCCTGCTACTAGGGCATGAGTCGTACTGTATTGTCCTTTGATTTCTACTAACCATGTTCACTTTTCATAGATTGAATCTTCATCACGTACTTGTTCTAGCAAGGCAGGCAAGAGACTTAGAGACTATGAAGATTCTGACCCACATCCTTGGACCACACTATAGATATGAACTGCACACCTTCGCATGAGGTACATGTTGTTCCTATACACGTTGTTCCCTTAGAGGTACTTATTACATTAGGTGCTCCAGTACATCCTAGTCAGCCTGACGCATGAGTATATGAAGAGGAGGTGCATCAATCTAATAACTCTAAGCACGATTAGGTGGGTTAATTTAATAACTTTAAAACACGATTATCTTTTTTTAATTCCTCAAGAAATGATTATTACTTAGTATAGGATCTGTGTTTATCAAACTTGTGAGTTTAATCAAGTGAAGAACAAACAATTTATAAATTGTAAACTAAATATATTAAACACATAGTAGGAAGATATATCAGAAACTATTTTATAACAAAATCCCAAGATTGCAATTAGAATACAATGATTTTATAATCTTCCCCTCAGCTTGACCATGAGGGTGGTAACGAGTGGTGTATACCGGGTGGTTGTGATTAGATGTGGTTGTGGAAGTGGTCGTGGGTATGCGGGTATGTGGTGGAAGTTGAGGGTGTTTGCGCTGGTGGTTTTGTCATGGAGGTGACGTTGGGTGTTGATGTAGTGTGCCAATGGTGGGTTATGTTTGGGTGAGGAGGATGATAAGAAGGCCTCATTTTAGAGCTATTATTTTGTATAGAGTGATGTTTAGGTAGAGCAAAATTAAGAAAGTGTAGGATGGTTTAGTAATGTCATGAATGAAGGAGATGTGTGTCTATGCCATATTTAAAAAAAAGAATAAATTACAAGTTTTTTCCTTTATGTTTGTCCCAAATTTTAGGCACTGTCCTTTACCTTTAAAATTGATGAGTTTTGTCCTTAATGTTTCAAAATCCTGCACGTTATATCCTTTTACCCTAACCAAGTTATTTTTTTTTCTGTTAAATCAAATGTCACAAGGGTAATTTGGTCCATTTATTAAAAATAGTTAAACCAATAAAACAAAAAAATTATATATAGTTATATACACATATAACTCTTTAACTCTCTCTTTCTCTTCCTCCCTCTCTCTATACCGCCACCACCAGCCCCTTAACCTCCTGTCACCATCAGCCATCCCACCTCTTGCCACCACCCTCCATCGCCTTCCACCACTATCAATCCTAGTGCCACCGTCGCCATTCAAACTCAAGAAAGAAGTGGAGAGAAAGAGTTCTGAGAGAGAAAGATGGGATCAGATGAGATATCTGACCTCTTTTACGATCGTTCTGATCATCTCCGATGACGAAAGATTTGAGATTTGTGGTAACAACGATGGTTGGAGGGTGTTATTTGTGGTGACAACAATTTGACTAGGTGCTAGTGATGTTGCCGGCGGTGGTGGTGGCGCTGCGGCGATGTCGGGGTAGCTACAACGATGATTTACCAGCCCATGCTTATTGATTTTCGACCTGCAACAGATTATTACAAGTATTAAAGTTGTTTATTGTAGGTTATGAAAAGGGGGTTAAATTAGGTTGAAGATGAAGTTAGGTATTGTTGGTGCACTTATGTCTATCGCCTCCGTCAATCAGTTCGTAGCAGTAATCGGAAGTAAACAAGCATTATATTGTAATATCTTGTTAGTAAAGGCAAGGTGGCATAATTGTAAATAAGGAGAGTCTCCTTATATCCTTTACCTATAAATAGAACCCTTAGGGTTAGTTTAAGAAACTTTTGCAACCTTTGCCATTTTAGAGACTTGGAGAGCTCTGATACCACTTGTTAGACCGGTTTTGACTCCGAAACGATTGCGAACCGAACGTGTGACGTGCGGAATCCGTACACGAACGTGACCGAACACACGAGAAGAGCCAGGTAGCAAAGAAGAGCCAGGTCACAATTCCTGGATAATTGAATGTTTAAAATGTTTGTACTTATAAACGTTTGAGATTTGCAGATGTAGTACGAGACTACGATCCCGATAGCCGAGTCTAAGGGGGAGTCTGAAGACGAGCTCAACGCAAGGGGAAGCGTGCAAGGAGGCAGGTATCTTTCCCGGAAGAGCTTGTAACCGGAAAGCTAGGTGTCGATCCCAAAGCACAGAAGCTTAGCGAAAGGGGGAGCTGAAGAGTTTACCGAAAGGGGGAGCTGAAGCTGAAAACAGATCCACCGAGATTCTGTTCGAGCAAGAGGGAGTCTATGTTTCTGAAGACGTCAAATCTTCAAGAAGACTCTCAGAGAGAGAGAAAGATAAGTCACTACGAGTTTGACTACGGATTGAATACGTCAATATCCAAGGGGGAGTCTGTTGGTGCATTTATGTCTATCGTGTCACACCCCGACCACGTAGAACATACAAAACGTGGCGGAAACATCGGGGAGTGTTGTAATAGAATTAATTGTTTCAAATCCATGGCAATTGAAGTTTCGTTTTATTGTTTAAAAGTGTTACAATGTCTTAACAAACAAGGAAATACAACATAATTAACTAGTCTTGCATCTTTTATTGTCACTAAAGCCCAAGTCTGCCTATGTGTATCTTGATCATCTTATGCAACAGCTCCTGAAAAACACATGTGAAAATAGGTACGTCAGCATAAAAATGCCTGTGAGATACATAGGTTTTGTGAAAATAGGTTTCATGACTTATGTTTGAGAAAATGTTTAGTCATGAACCTTGTAATTTGCTTTGTTTTGTAAATCATTTGAAAAACGATAAGATCAGATGATATGTATAAATAAGAGAATAATGTATGGTTAAATGAATAACCATTGTAAAATGAGTTTGTATAAGATAAGTTGCTTGTAAAACAATGTATTGTGAAAAGTATGTTATTTGTATAAAATGTTATATGTCTCAAACTGAAATGATTCAAATAACGCTACGATATGTAATACCATACAAACACTTATATATAGGAAGTACCAGCGGCGTATCCACCATGCTTGTATCATATTACACACGCATCGTTAATTAATCACTTAATCAAACCAAAACACCAAAGTAATGTTTAACAGTTGTAGAAATGTTTATGTATGGTCAAAGACGGTTCACACGGTTCACAGATACAAACGGTTCACAGATACAAACGGTTCACAGATACAAACGGTTCACAGATACAAACGGTTCACAGATACAAACGTTTCACAGATACAAACGGTTCACAGATACAAACGGTTCACAGATACAAACGGTTCACATAGTCAAATGATTACAATGGTTCACATAGTCAAATAGTTATAAACGGTTCAAAATGTAATATAATGTGTTCATATACTGGATGAGCATATGCAACAAAATGTAATGTAAAACAATGTACTAAGTATGCACACAATGGACATACATAGCATAAAATGTAATGAAATCATGTACTATAATGTACTAACGAACATAGCACGTATATGATGTGAAAACGGGAAAGCATGAATGTAACAAGTAGGCACATGTGTTTCACCCCAAAACAGTTTGGAAAACAGTAAAAGAGGGGTCTATGTACTCACTTGAGATTGCTCAGAAGTCCTAGGATAACCACCAAGCAAAGCTAGAGATCACGGAATCAAACGGCACCTACTATAGGTAACTACATTAATAAACCGGACCTAAATCGGAAGATCGGGTAGCATTAGGGTTTGTAAACCAAACGAGTGTAGAGACTCGTGTCATTTGGTTTAACAAAGCCTACATACTAAATGAAACTTAACCTAAGTGTTTACGACCCATTACGACCCGTTTAGGTAGCTTATGTTACTTTAACGCGTCGTTCGCGTGAAACGCGTTCGGACCGCCTAACTAGCCCTATGACAAGTGTTATATGCCTAAACATGTTACATAATCAGTTATGTGGCAAATGTTTAGGTTACATATGCTTAATTACCAATTATACATGAAAAGGGTATTCTGGTAATTTACCTAAGGCATATAAACTACCTATCATACAACTACTCAAACGATGTGACCATAGGGTATAACCTCGGAAGGTTATTCCCTACCTACTATGGTCACCTAAAGTGTTTGGTCGGATCCTAATGATCGACCAAATGGGTCGGGTTCGAGGTATAAGCGATTTATTAGATCGCTTACCCTACGACCCTAGACAACGTGGTAATCAGTAGGCATAGTCCCAAGGGACTATAACCAACGTGATTACACTCACGTTGCGAAGTTCAAACGAACTTCGCATTGACCATAAACTGGTCAACGCAGAAAGTCAAACAAAGTTTGACTTTCAGACTCGAAAGACTCGAAAAGCAATAAAAGTGGCAGAAATACACTTAATCTGGTCTGGTTAGGCAGTCGCGTAGCGCTAGTGCAAAGGCATTAGGCAGTCGCGCTACGCTAGCACCCCCCTGTTTCAGAAATGTTTCAAAAGTGGCAGAAATGGTCCCTGCACGTGTTTAAGGCCTTTTTCGATGCGTTTGAACCCCGTTAACCTCATTTCAAGGATCTAAAATGAAGTTAAAGTATAGGGAACTCAAAACATGCTCAAAAATATGCCGGATGTTGGTTCGTTTGGCCGTATGATCGCGATGTTCGCTTAATTACGACGGAATGCGCATAAGCGTGAAAGACGATCCAAATGACGCGACGAATGGATTTTTCTTATGCCGAACACTAAAATAAAATATTTTAGTGCTTACATAAATTTTTGGATGTCCGGATGTATTCAGAACGTAAGTTATGCGCGAAAATGCAAACTTGTGCACTTTTTGACACTTTTAGTCCCTGAATGACACAAAAGTTTAATTTAGCATACCGAACACCTCAAAGCCTATTTCTAAGCTATGTAAGGGATATTTATGGTATGTTTAACTTATGGTCATGTTCCGGAAAGTCTGTTACAGTTCAAATTGGCATACTTTCGCAGTTTGTCAACTTTAGTCCCTGTAAGCGATTTAACTTTGATTTCACCACACCAAACTTTCCAAAACTTATATCTAAGTTATGTAAAGGTTATTTAAGGTATGTTAAGCCTATTTCACTATTCCGGAGTGTTCGTTGCATTAAACTGGTTATATTTACGCATCAGTGCGCGTGTAACCTTCTAGAAAGCGATTTAGAGCTTGAAATCGAACAAGAAGCGATATGTGCAAACGATACACATATTTTTACAAATCCCAAGTATGAAATACAATATTTCATTGGTTTGGAATTTGTTTGATGGTCGCAGTGACACAGGTGTCACAGTCTCCCCTACTTTAGGAAATTTCGTCCCGAAATTTATTCGTAGGAGTCTATTTGTGACTTTGTGTCAATTAACCACCAGAGATAAGTAAGGCATAATCCTGTCATTTCCTTAGCGGACATTCTTCAGAACGAAAATGATCAGACGGAGTCATTTTCCTCAACGAGTATTCTTCAGAAGCGGAAATGAAGGAATAAACAAACGGGGATTCATTTCCTCAACAGGAAATCTTCAGAAACGTAAAATGAACTTACGGAGTCATTTTCAACGGGTGCTTCCTCAGAAACGGAAATGAAAAGGATAGACAAACGGATATTCATTTCCTTAACGGAAAATCTTCAGAAACGAAAATGAACAAACGGAGTCATTTTCTACGGTTGCTCCCTCAGAAACGGAAATGAAAAGGATAGACAAAGGGATATTCATTTCCTTAACGGAAAATCTTCAGAAACGAAAATGAACAAACGGAGTCATTTTCTACGGTTGCTTCCTCAGAAACGGAAATGAAAAGGATAGACAAACGGATATTCATTTCCTTAACGGAAAATCTTCAGAAACGAAAATGAACAAACGGAGTCATTTTCTACGGTTGCTTCCTCAGAAACGGAAATGAAAAGGATAGACAAACGGATATTCATTTCCTTAACGGAAAATCTTCAGAAACGAAAATGAACAAACGGAGTCATTTTCTACGGTTGCTTCCTCAGAAACGGAAATGAAAAGGATAGACAAACGGATATTCATTTCCTTAACGGAAAATCTTCAGAAACGAAAATGAACAAACGGAGTCATTTTCTACGGTTGCTTCCTCAGAAACGGAAATGAAAAGGATAGACAAACGGATATTCATTTCCTTAACGGAAAATCTTCAGAAACGAAAATGAACAAACGGAGTCATTTTCTACGGTTGTTTCCTCAGAAACGGAAATGAATGGAGTTAACTTCTAGGCACATTACAAAGCTCACTGTGGTTTCTGTGCACTAAATTCCATAATTATGTATGCATCCATAATTACGTAATTCCTTGCACAGTCCGCACAGTTTGTCTTGTAATGTTCATAAGCACATAATCACATAGTTGTTTAACTTGGTTATTAATTTGTTATTAATTTGTTATCGATTGAGAACGGATATGGAAACCAATCGATGGACTTCAATGTCCTCTGGGATCTATCTGAAGAGATAGGAAGATCTCCCAAAAATTCGATTTTGTTTTCAAAGAAACGTAATAGTCGAATTTAAGGAACACAACAATTTTAGGATTCACGGAAATACCCTAAGGTACCCTATTAAGGATTTATAGTGGTACTTTGGGTATTCGTCCAGTGTTGTAACTTGCGCCTTGTACTTCGTTTCCTTAGAATAAACGGGTACTTAGGAATTTCGTGGAAACGCAAGAGATCATAGAATGGGAAAAATTTTGGGGTAGTTTGTTCTTCAAGGAATACGGTTCTTTGATTGTCGGTATTGTAAGAGATATGTTGTTTATACATGCAACCACATAAATACATTGCAATGTAAATAAAAGGTTTATTTATAAACAATGATCACAACTGTTTCTTGGACCTTGACAACTAAAGAAAATAATACATAAGGATTGATTATTTCTAAACAGCGTTGTCTTCCATTCGGTCAGATGCTCATCCCTGTGCTGGATTTGCATTAGCAAGCTTTGGGCAATTTCTTCGGAAATGACCCATCTCGCCACAGTTGGAACAAGAACCTGGTAGAAAACGACCGTGAGCGGGGTTGTGGCCAGCTTGGTTTGGTGCAGCTGCAGCTGGGCAGACTCTTGCTGTATGGCCTATAAGTCCGCAAGTTTGGCATTTGCGGCACTTCACAGCAGCATGATGATGTAGGCCACATTGGTTGCACAAGGGTGCAGTTCCGTTGTATGGCTTCCTAGCTGGAGGTTGAGCTGGTTGGTTGGGGACGGCTTGATCATTGTGAGTAACCATGGCAAAGTTCTGAGAAGCCTTTCGCTTCTTTGTCTTCTTAGGGGATCCAGTCTGTTCATCCATAGTCTTTGATTCCTCGATTGGGTTTGATTCCTCGACCGGTTTCTTGTCACCTTTTCGGAAAAGTTTACCTTTCCTGATCTTTGATTCAGTCAAGGTTGCAGATAGCTCAATGGCCTGTCTAACTGTAGTAGGGTTGCTGCCAGTCACAATGTCTTGTATTGAGTCAGGGAGGCCATCAATGTACTTTTCTATTGCCTTATCCAAAGGCATGACCATGTTTGGGCATAACAAACTTAACTCCTCATAACGGTCCGTGTAGGCTCGATGTTCACCGCTGTCTTGCTCAAGATTGTCGAATTCCCTTTCCAAGGCCCTGATCTCGTGACGAGGACAGAATTCCTTCATCATAAGGGCCCTAAGTTCAGCCCATGTCTGTGCTAGAGCAACTTCTGCACCTCGATCTCTCATAACCCCGTTCCACCACGTAAGGGCTCTCTTCTGGAACACACTCGAAGCAAACTCGACCTTGCGATTGTCAGGACACTGCACGTGGCGGAAAGTATTCTCAATGCTCTCGAACCATTGAAGAAGCCCAGTCGCTCCCTCAGAACCACTAAACTTGAGTGGTTTCGCCGAGTTAAAACTCTTGAAATTGCATGGACCATTGTTGTTGTTGTTGGCTTGATTCCATTGAGCAAAGAGGTTTGGGAATTGAGCAGCCATTTGCTGCGCAATGATTTCTGCTAGTTCGGCAATCGCTATCTGGTTCTCGCGTCGAGGAGGCATTCTAAAAGAGGAAACATGAAAGGAAACGAGTGAGAGAATTAGACGAAAAGAATGAGATGAAACAAATCTGATGAAAGCAAGGATAGCGGTCATTTGTTTGTTACTACAAAGCAACAAACGACACATAGTGACTAATCAAAGTAAATGAGTCAAAAATAATGTATCGCGAAGACATGCTCGCCTATAAGTGAACACTCATCCCAAGAATTCCCAGGTAAGCACAACTGGTCTCGCGTCTGATGAGATGTATACGAAGTGCTTGCCTAGACCGAAAACCCAGAATACAGGCATTCACCCTTCCAGTTTGCACGTGTTCACATTATTTAAAACCCAAAACCTTGACGAGATTTTTGAAACTTCAAAGGGGTTCAAAACCATATAACAGAGGGTTCAAAACCTTACAATAGAGGGTTCAAAACCTTGTAATAAATCATCCTAGAACAGATGATTAGTTTTCAAAGCGGTTTTGAAATTTATGTTCTTGTTGTGGTAGTCGCCTAAGGATAGGTGACGGTATTGTTTTATGACTAAACGCAAGTAAACTCGCGTTAGGGTCCTAAGAAGGTTATAGACTAGGTCAAAGCATTACTAATAACCTAATTCCCTATAACCATTGGCTCTGATACCATCTTTTCTGTCACACCCCGACCACGTAGAACATACAAAACGTGGCGGAAACATCGGGGAGTGTTGTAATAGAATTAATTGTTTCAAATCCATGGCAATTGAAGTTTCGTTTTATTGTTTAAAAGTGTTACAATGTCTTAACAAACAAGGAAATACAACATAATTAACTAGTCTTGCATCTTTTATTGTCACTAAAGCCCAAGTCTGCCTATGTGTATCTTGATCATCTTATGCAACAGCTCCTGAAAAACACATGTGAAAATAGGTACGTCAGCATAAAAATGCCTGTGAGATACATAGGTTTTGTGAAAATAGGTTTCATGACTTATGTTTGAGAAAATGTTTAGTCATGAACCTTGTAATTTGCTTTGTTTTGTAAATCATTTGAAAAACGATAAGATCAGATGATATGTATAAATAAGAGAATAATGTATGGTTAAATGAATAACCATTGTAAAATGAGTTTGTATAAGATAAGTTGCTTGTAAAACAATGTATTGTGAAAAGTATGTTATTTGTATAAAATGTTATATGTCTCAAACTGAAATGATTCAAATAACGCTACGATATGTAATACCATACAAACACTTATATATAGGAAGTACCAGCGGCGTATCCACCATGCTTGTATCATATTACACACGCATCGTTAATTAATCACTTAATCAAACCAAAACACCAAAGTAATGTTTAACAGTTGTAGAAATGTTTATGTATGGTCAAAGACGGTTCACACGGTTCACAGATACAAACGGTTCACAGATACAAACGGTTCACAGATACAAACGGTTCACAGATACAAACGGTTCACAGAGACAAACGGTTCACAGATATAAACGGTTCACAGACACAAACGGTTCACAGATACAAACGGTTCACATATACAAACGGTTCACAGATACAAACGGTTCACATAGTCAAATGATTACAAACATAGTCAAATAGTTATAAACGGTTCAAAATGTAATATAATGTGTTCATATACTGGATGAGCATATGCAACAAAATGTAATGTAAAACAATGTACTAAGTATGCACACAATGGACATACATAGCATAAAATGTAATGAAATCATGTACTATAATGTACTAACGAACATAGCAGGTATATGATGTGAAAACGGGAAAGCATGAATGTAACAAGTAGGCACGTGTGTTTCACCTCAAAACAGTTTGGAAAACAGTAAAAGAGGGGTCTATGTACTCACTTGAGATTGCTCAGAAGTCCTAGGATAACCACCAAGCAAAGCTAGAGATCACGGAATCAAACGGCACCTACTATAGGTAACTACATTAATAAACCGGACCTAAATCGGAAGATCGGGTAGCATTAGGGTTTGTAAACCAAACGAGTGTAGAGACTCGTGTCATTTGGTTTAACAAAGCCTACATACTAAATGAAACTTAACCTAAGTGTTTACGACCCATTACGACCCGTTTAGGTAGCTTATGTTACTTTAACGCGTCGTTCGCGTGAAACGCGTTCGGACCGCCTAACTAGCCCTATGACAAGTGTTATATGCCTAAACATGTTACATAATCAGTTATGTGGCAAATGTTTAGGTTACATATGCTTAATTACCAATTATACATGAAAAGGGTATTCTGGTAATTTACCTAAGGCATATAAACTACCTATCATACAACTACTCAAACGATGTGACCATAGGGTATAACCTCGGAAGGTTATTCCCTACCTACTATGGTCACCTAAAGTGTTTGGTCGGATCCTAATGATCGACCAAATGGGTCGGGTTCGAGGTATAAGCGATTTATTAGATCGCTTACCCTACGACCCTAGACAACGTGGTAATCAGTAGGCATAGTCCCAAGGGACTATAACCAACGTGATTACACTCACGTTGCGAAGTTCAAACGAACTTCGCATTAACCATAAACTGGTCAACGCAGAAAGTCAAACAAAGTTTGACTTTCAGACTCGAAAGACTCGAAAAGCAATAAAAGAACGAAAGAATACTTACGAAGGGTCCCCGAATGCTAATCTCGATCCGAGAATCTCAGGTATGAAACAATGGTTTCAACTTAGAGTTTCTAAGATCAAAATTCTAGTGGTTTTTGAAGTTGTGGGGTGGGGTATTTATAGTTTTCGGGTAACCGTTAAGATCGTTTCATGGAATCCGTGCTCGAATCCTACCCGTACATGTGTTGCAAAGTTGTGGTGACTAAAAATGGGTTCTTATCAGCTGACTAGACAAGTGTGAGTGTGTGGTTGAGGATTAAACAGCTGCAATCTGATGTTAAATACACTTAATCTGGTCTGGTTAGGCAGTCGCGTAGCGCTAGTGCAAAGGCATTAGGCAGTCGCGCTACGCTAGCACCCCCCTGTTTCAGAAATGTTTCAAAAGTGGCAGAAATGGTCCCTGCACGTGTTTAAGGCCTTTTTCGATGCGTTTGAACCCCGTTAACCTCATTTCAAGGCTCTAAAATGAAGTTAAAGTATAGGGAACTCAAAACATGCTCAAAAATATGCCGGATGTTGGTTCATTTGGCCGTATGATCGCGATGTTCGCTTAATTACGACGGAATGCGCATAAGCGTGAAAGACGATCCAAATGACGCGACGAATGGATTTTTCTTATGCCGAACACTAAAATTAAATATTTTAGTGCTTACATAAATCTTTGGATGTCCGGATGTATTCAGAACGTAAGTTATGCGCGAAAATGCAAACTTGTGCACTTTTTGACACTTTTAGTCCCTGAATGACACAAAAGTTTATTTTAGCATACCGAACACCTCAAAGCCTATTTCTAAGCTATGTAAGGGATATTTATGGTATGTTTAACTTATGGTCATGTTCTGGAAAGTCTGTTACAGTTCAAATTGGCATACTTTCGCAGTTTGTCAACTTTAGTCCCTGTAAGCGATTTAACTTTGATTTCACCACACCAAACTTTCCAAAACTTATATATAAGTTATGTAAAGGTTATTTAAGGTATGTTAAGCCTATTTCACTATTCCGGAGTGTTCGTTGCATTAAACTGGTTATATTTACGCATCAGTGCGCGTGTAACCTTCCAGAAAGCGATTTAGAGCTTGAAATCGAACAAGAATCGATATGTGCAAACGATACACATATTTTTACAAATCCCAAGTATGAAATACAATATTTCATTGGTTTGGAATTTGTTTGATGGTCGCAGTGACACATGTGTCACATATCGCCTCCGTCAATTCCGTTCGTAGCAGAAACAGAAGAAGTTTAGTGCTTTTATTGTTATATGTAGTAAAAGGAAAGGGGGCATTTATGTAATTAATGAGAAATCTCATTAAGCCCCTTGGCCTATAAATAGGACACTTAGTGTTACTGTTTAGAACTTTTGTAACCTTTGGAGACTTTAGCTCATTTGGAGACTTTGGAGAGCTCTAGTGTTAGAGAGAGAAGCTAGAGAGAGAAAGTGCTCCATGTGATTCAAGGTGCTTTCTACGATTTCAGATTTCTAATAGAATCACGATTATATTACGTCTCGTCTGTTCGGTCACGTTCGTGTACGGATTCCGCACATCAGACGTTCGGTTCGCAATCGTTTCGGAGTAAAAACCGGTCCTAACAAGTGGTATCAGAGCAGGAGCTCGATTGCACGGATCAAACACACAATTTATCACACGAATCCAGCAGAATCAGATTCAAATTTCACTCAGATTTGTCAAATTTCTTCATCTTTACATTTCTTCACGTTTTCGACTGAAAATCGTCAAACTAAACGGGTTTTAACGGTTCAAAATTGCTGATTTTTTAATATGTTATGTAAAAACCTTTGATCTAAAAGCCTACAAATTTTCAGATCTTAATTCAAAGCCGTTTGAGAGAAATCTAAAATTTTCGGTTCGAAAAAGTTGATAAAATGGGTACTGTTGCTGTTCATGTTTCACTTGAATGCCGACCGATCGGTTAGTTGACCGATCGGCTTGCTGTCCGAACCAAAGCATTCCTTCATAACTTTCATTTAATTGTTTGACTTTGTTGACTGCTGATCGATCAAACAGCAATCCGTTCCATTGCAACACTTTACATAGCATTTAAAATAGTTGACTTGATTGACTGTGACCGATCGGACAGCAGTCCGATCGAACGCCTGTCCGATCCATAGCATCACATTTTAAAGACTTTGACTTTGTTGACCTAACCGATCAGACACCTGTCCGATCCAATGCACCACACTTTATACTCTTTAAAATAGTTGACTTGTTGACTGCTGACCGAACGGAATGCAAGCCGATCCATTGTTACACATTATTGCCATTCATTTAAAATTTGTTGACTTTGTTGACTTGCCAACCGATCGACCGGAACCCTGTCCGATCGACCAGCACTCTATCCGATTGATCAACCTCCTGCCCGAACGTTCGGCAATCCGAGTCATTAAGTCAACACTGTTATCTTGTCAGTCAAGCGATGAGCATGTGGATTTTAAGTAAGTCGCATCTTTTGTAAAATCATTAATTGATTGGCGGCCATTTATAATAATTCATATTAATTGTGATTCCATGTTCACGTGATTCATACATAATGGTCCAATAGGCATTTAAAGTTCATATTAGTTTTCGGCCACAATCTTATTGATAATATCAATTGCATGTGCATATGACAGTTTTTAGAAATCCAATGTTTTACATGTGTTAAGTGTCAGCAGCCCATGTGAATTTTATAATTGATTCAGACTTAAAGGGCGGCCCAATTAGATTGTGTCATCAATTAAACTGTTTGTCGGCCATTATTGATTATTGTGTACACGTGATTCAGTTTGCATAACAGTTGGTATCATTTTGAGGTCAAAGAAGTCAACACACTGTTCGATCGGACAACCCACTCTATTCAAAGCATAGTCAGTCGACCGGATAACATATTTGTCATGTAGTGCCAACCGATCAAACAGAGGGCCGAACGAATTTCCACTCTATTCAAAGCATAGTTAGCCGATTGGACAACCACCCGATTCAAGATAAAATCCCAGCCGATCGGACAGCTTTCCCACCTGATCGGAGAGCACTGATTATTTTCACTGTTGATTTTTGTTGACTCACTCGTTCGAGTACCCGTCCGATTCAGTTGTTTGACATAGTTTAAACTGATTATGTTTGCTTGATTGTTGATTCAGATTCAAGGTGATTCGAGGAGACAGCATCATGGCTGAAATCAAAGTGAAAACGAGAGAAGAAATTCTGAAGGAGAAAACCAATAGAGAAATATTCATTGTTGGATGCAGAATGGAGAAAATGCAGGAAGAGTGTGAAAATGCTGTTAGAAACAAAAGATGGGATAAGAACCGAGAATGTTATGTCAACAGAGAAGGTGAACCTGTTGTTCCCAGGAAAGATATAGTTCATGATGATGTTCTTCTAGTAATTCCTCTATCAGGCGAATTTTATTCAAAACGCGAAAAAGGCAAGAATTATGAGAAAAATCTGAATAAAATTATCAGACATGCTATGATATTAAGTCTAAGACAGTGGGATGAAAAAAGAATGAAGAAGAATGTTGAGAATTTGGTTGATGATTTGAAGAAGGTTGCTAACGAAATGAAAGTTGAAGTTGTTGAAAAAGAAGTGATTATTGAAAAACAGCAGATTGAAGAAGAAATGAAGAAGAAAGAAGATGTTGAGAGTGATCAAAAGCTGGTTGGTGATTAGGTGAACACAGCAGAAAAGGAGAAAATAACAGAAGAAGGTGGGATAACAGATAAAATTCAAACTGAATCTTCTGAATTACTCAACAAAAATGAATTGATGAATAATGATACTAAAATCAATAAACAATCTGGTAATAAAACTGTTGAACAATGCAAGAAATGCATGAAAACATGCAGAGCTTGTACTGAAAAAGACGAAAAGTTCAGAACAAGAGATCTTGAATTTGTTAAAATTGAAGAAGTTTTCAAAAATAAATGCAAAGAAATGTTAGAAAACGAAAAGATTTTAAAAGAAAATGATGAAAAACTTTCGGAAAAATGTAAAAAGTTAGAAAAAGAAAATGAAGTTTTGAAAGAAAATGTTTTGAAAATGAGAGATGAATGCTTACAAAAGGAAAATGCATGTCAAGAAATGAATAAAGAGTATGATTCAATAAAATTGGCATATCACATTACAAAAGAGTCATATGAAAATGTGAAAAGTCAAATGAAACTTGTTCAATCGAGATTGAATTTACTGTTCTGAAACAACTGATACGCTTAAGCGACATTATTCGATAAAGCAACAAGTTGTCAATTCTTACATTGAGGATGTTGCTAAGCTAAAGCTTCAAATAACTGATTTAGAACAAGATAACCACAAGTTACATAGTTATCGTGCATCATCATATGTGCTTGAAAGGATTTTCAATCTAAAATCGGATGGTAAAGATTCTGAGCAAAACAAAAAAGGTATTGGCTCAGAGTTTCATCAACTTCCACCACCGGAAAAGTTTGCATTTTATGATGATGAGAAGGTCAAAAAAGCTTTCAACATGGTCGATCAATTTCCAGATAATATTGACGTAACCTATTCTAAATCTGATGATTTAAGTGATTCAGAGGTGGTAGGTAAGGTCGTTGAAAGTGTGTTGAAAGAAGAGTCAGTTGATAACGGTAAATCTGAATCACAGGATGGAAATGAAGGTAGTTTTCATGAAGAATATCTGAAAAACTCAAAATCTGAGAAAAATTTGAATGATGATTCAAAAGGATTGGTGTATACCATGATTGGATCAGACAAATTATTCTTAGATATTGTATTCCCGATTCAGAATGTGATTTCAGAAAAGATTGATAAAATTTTCAAAATGGTTGAGATTGAAAAATCTGAGATTCCAAAGTTTGCTGGAAAAGGTCACAAAACTTTTTATAACAAACCTGGTTTCAAGAAGAAAAACATGAAGGCAGGGTTTGGTTATAAGAAGAAACAAATTTGGAAACGAAATGAAATGCCAAATTATCAGACAAAGATGAATTTTGTTCATGGAACAAGTTCAGAAGAAGAGAAAGAACTCAAATTTAGACGACAGTCTAATGAAGAGTTCTACGCTCAGAAAAAGCAACAACAACAGGTCAAAGATGTGTCCAAGAGGACATGTTTCAAATGTGATCAAATAGGACATCTTGCTCGTAAGTGTCCAAATCTGAAACCTGTTGATGTTGAAATGAAAAAGAAGTCTGATGTTGTGAATCAAAAGTCAACCAAGCTTGATTCAAAGCAAACTTGGAAGCAGAAAATGTCAAAGGCTGACTCACAAGAAACATGGAAACCTGTGACACCCAGACTTAGAACAACACAAAGTTGGAAAACAACAGTTGATACCACAAAACAAAATCAGTTTTGGAAACCAAAAGTTGTTGTTCAGAATCAAAATGTTCTAAAAGAGTCACATTTTTACAAAAGAGGGACTCCAAAAGGTCAAACATGGACTGTTAAGAGACTAATGACTTCAGTAAATGAAGAAAAAGATCTTCATACTGAAAAAGGCTTTGTACAAAATGACAAAGATTTTCCGAAGTTAAATGATGCATATTGTGTTGAAATGCCTAAGGTCAAACAGACCTGGGCTAAATTGTTCAAGTAATTGAGTAATTTGAATGTGCAGGTGCTTCTGAAGAATTCTGAATGTCAACAAGAGGAGTGTCGGAGCAGCCTGGCACGGGAAGAGGAGGCTGCTAAACCATGTGTTGGTTGAAACAGGGAGTTTGTTTGTTTTCTGTACATAAATAAACAATATTTCAAAAAACCTTAAAAATTGAAAAATTGAAAAATTTTAAAACCAAAAATATGTTTTTATTTTGTCAAAAAATTCAAAAAATCAAAAATATGTTGCTTGAATATGCCGAAACCCTCACGGCGGAACAAACATGATTAATTTCACAAGATTGAAAAACGGTTTTCAAACTGTAAAAGATCAATGGGTTGTAAATCATGGGGGTACATTATATTTTCTTCAAAACAGGGCATGAAAAGCAGAAAATGGATGGCGAGACAAAGCTATCAGTATCAGGTTGTAAAATTTTCATTAAATGTTTTGAATTTTAGGGGGAGTAAGAAATTTGTCAGAAAATCCAAAAACATTAGAAAATTTGAAAAAAGCCAAAAACATGATAAAATTCAAAAATGAGTTTTTGTGTAAAAAAAGGAAATGATAGTACATCAGTAGACAATCACGGTACGCTAAAGAAATGGAAAGTTAAAATGTAATAAACGGTCTCACTGATGATATGCCAGTAGGTTTTTACACGCTTAGTAGATTTTTTCCAGATATAAACCTAAATATCAATACTAACTTATCTCGTGGGAAACATCTCTCAGATAGATGGGTAACCCCCGAAATCTTGTTTGAAAGACCCCTCTTTCTGAGATACTAGGTCTTTATGCTTAGTGATATCTGGGGTATTATCCCGGGACTTCTGATTTTGCGGAAGAAATGGCCTAGTCCCTGTATAATACTTTTCGTTTGCTTGAAATATAGCACCACCCTCAGCATAAAAAATGATGAAACATTGAAAAATGGTAATCATGTGCTGTTGAAGAAAAGATTCTCTAAAGGGAACACACCTAAAGTCGAAGCCATCATCTCTCTGATTTTGCGGAAGCAATTGCCTGAGCTCTCATGGCCCTCGCATTTAACCCTTTACAGATATCATCTAGGTATACTCACCTGTAAGACTGAATATTGGGATCTGGATACGGGAGTATATTCTGAGGTGGGACACGCGAATAAGTTTAAGTCCTTGAAACACTAATCCGTATCTCGAAACAATTAAACTTTGTGTGAAAATTTAAGTGGATCAGTATACTGGCAATCTAAGTGAATCATTTAGAACTTAAAGTGTTTAAAGCTCAACGGTACTAGTGATTTATCATAAACTGATATGATCCTCTGACGTGAACTCAAACAAAAATATTGTCTGTAAATATGTTTGTAAATATTTCTTTACAGCTTTATGTCTCAGAAAAATACAAAAAGATTTTGATTTCTTCTTTATTTTCGACAACCGATGTCTGAAAGCTGAGTTTTAAAATCTAAGTATGCTGATTGTGTTTCTGAAACTAAATCAAGTTCATTAATTTGAAACTTGAAGTTTTTAAATCAAAAATCAAAAACAATTTGTGAAGTCTCTAAGGTCATTAATTTGGACTTGGATGATTAACTGTGAGGGATTTGGATGCTTATATTGTTAAAATCTATTGAATAGAGCCAGTTTCCAATCATGTTCACAGAAACTGCCAAATCTTTAAAGATTGTTGATAGGGGAGAGAATCAAGTATTCCTGGATACATTCATATTATTAGATCTTAGAGCCAGGATCTTGATTTAGAAAGTTTAAAAGAGTCAGGTTGCGTTTCCTAGACAATCGGAAAATGCTTTCACTGTCAAAATATTTTAGCTTATGATTGAGAGAGCTAGGGTTTTCAATCCTGGAATTTCAAAAAAGTGTTACTTATAAACGTTAGAGAGTTGCAGATACTATTCCAGACTACGATCCCGATAGCCGAGTCTAAGAGGGAGTCTGAAGACGAGCTCAACGCAAGAGGAAGCGTGATTTCAAGGAGCCAGCTAACTATCATAAAGGAGTTTGTATCTGGAAAGCCAGGTGTCGATCCCAAAGCACGGAAGCTTGACGAAAGGGGGAGCCGGAAGAGTCTACTGAAAGGGGAGCTGAAGTTGAAGACAGATCCACATGGATTCTGTTCAAGAAAGAGGAAGTCTGTATTTGCTGAAAACGTTTTAAAACTTAAAGAAGACTAAGAGAGAGAGAAAAATAAGTCGCTACGAGTTTGACTACGGATTGACTGCGGCAATATCCAAGGGGGAGTCTGTTGGTGCACTTATGTCTATCGCGTCCGTCAATCAGTTCGTAGCAGTAATCGGAAGTAAATAAGCATTATATTGTAATATCTTGTTAGTAAAGGCAAGGTGGCATAATTGTAAATAAGGAGAGTCTCCTTATATCCTTTGCCTATAAATAGAACCCTTAGGGTTAGTTTTAGAGACTTTTGTGACTTTTGCTATTTTGGAGACTTGGAGAGCTCTAGATTTAGAGAGAGAAAGCTAGAGAGAGAAAGTACTCCATGTGATTCAAGTGATTTGTACGATTTCAGACCTGTCAATAGAATCACTGATTATATTACGTTTTCGTGTGTTCGGTCACGTTCGTGTACGGATTCCGCACGTCACATGTTCGGTTCGCTATCGTTTCGGAGTCAAAACCGGTGTCACACCCCGACCACGTAGAACATCAAATCGTGGGGGAAACGTCGGGGAGTGTTGTAACAGAATTATTGATTCACAACGATAGCATACAAAGTTATATTTTATTTATCAAACAAGAGTGTCACATTGTCTCAAAACAGGAAATAAAGAGTTCAGAACATATTTAAACTAGTTCTATCGTTATTTTAAGTCTCTATGGCACAGGTCCGCCCTAGTGTCACGATCATCATCCTAAGCGACTACTCCTGAAAACACATGTGAAAATAGGTACGTCAGCATAAAAATGCCTGTGAGATACATAGGTTTTGTGAAAATAGGATTCATGACTTGGGTTTTAAAAGAAAGGTTTAATAAAGATTAGTCATGAATCTTGTTAAGTGTTTTCTTTTATAAATCATATGAAAACTCGATAAGAAATCAGATTATATAAAAGAAAGGTGTATGGTTAATGAAATAACCAAGTAGAAAGAGTTGTTATAAAATAAACTGTTTTGTAAAACAATGTCTTGTGAAAAATAAGTTGTTTATGTAATATGTCAAATATTGAAATGATTTAATTAACGCTACGATATGTAATATTATACAAGCATTTATATATAGGAAGTACCAGCGGCGTATCCACCATGCTTGTATCATATTACACACGCCTCGTTACTCAAATCATTTACCCAAACCAACCACCAATGTAGATTGTTCATGTATAAATCAATTGTCAAGTGTTATTGTGTAAACCATATCAAAATGTCCATGTCCAATGTAAATCACCAAATGTGTATATCAATGTTAAAATGTTTATGTTTAATGTAAATCATGAATTGTATATCCAAAAATATCATGTATGGCAAGTGAAATATATCAACTAAACCATAGGTAAAATGTACAAAAACAGGGTATTGAAGTAAACATAGTTTAAATCAAAGTTATGTTTTGTGGAACAAATGCATGTTATACTGATACAAACATCTATGCAGTATTGTTATACTGCATACATCCAAGCCTTGTGACTGTGGTGATAGACCTTTAAACAAATTAAAGGTCTATCTGTGTTATGTTTATCGAATTCGGTCATTCCTTCCACCCAAACAAACCTAGGGTTCAGGAACGGGAGTTGTCAAGTCCTATGGTACCATTACCTACTAACGAGCGGCGTAGCTAATGTTAATGAATGTATATTGTCCCATTTCAACAAACCAAATGTCATACCAAAATGTAAGCATGTGATGAATAACAAATGTACTAAGTATGCACACAATGGGCATACATAGCATAAAATGTAATGTAAAACAATGTACTAAGTATGCACACAATGGACATACATAGCATAACATGTAATGTAAAACGATGTACTAAATATGCACACAATGGGCATACATAGCATAAACATAATGAAATCATGTACTATAAGTGTACTATTGAACATAACAAGCATATGATATGAAAACATGGAAAAGCATGAAAGTAACAAGTAGGAACATGTATTTCACCCCAAAATGTTTGGAAAACAGTAAAAGAGGGGTCTATGTACTCACTTGGGATTGCTTAGTAGTCCTTGAGTAACAACCAACCAATGCTAGAGATCACGGAAATCAAACGACACCTAATATAGGTAACTATGTTAATAATCCGGACCTAAATCGGAGGATTGGATAGAATGAGGCTCGTAAACCAAATGAGTAGGGGAACTCATGTAATATGGTTTAACAAGGCCTACATACTTCAATGAAACCTAACCTAAGTGCTTACAACCCATTACGACCCGTTTAGGTAGCTTATGCTACTTTAACGCGTCGTTTGCGTGAAACGTGTTCGGACCGCTTAACCAGTCCTATGACAAGTAATATATGCCTTAACATGTCTAATATTGTTGCCAAATCAGTTTAGATACCAAAAGTTATGTTACATATGCTTAAAATGAATTTTGGCGTATAAAGGGTATTTTGGTAATTTACCTAAGGCATATAAACTACCTATCATACAACTAACTAAACATCGTGACCATAAGGTATAACCTCGGAAGGTTATTCCCTATATAACTATGGTCACCTAATGTGTTTGGTCGGATCCTAATGATCGACCAAATGGGTCGGGTTCGAAAGTATAAGCGATTGTTTAGATCGCTTACCTTACGACCCTATATAAGCACTAAACTAAAAGTGACGAGTTAAGCATGTTAAAACATGCTTAACTAAGTTTAGAAACAGGTTTGGTATCAAAACAAACGGTTTTGATACCTAAGAGTATTTTGGTTACAAAATACGCATAAATGCGCATTTTGGCTGAAATTACGACTCGTCACTGAGCCTAGATAACGTGGTAATCAGTAGGTATAGTCACTAGGGACTATAACCATCGTGATTATGCTCACGTTATGAAGTTCAAACGAACTTTGCATTGACCATAAACTGGTAAATGCAGAAAGTCAAACAAAGTTTGACTTTAACGCTAAAACGAAAAAAAGAACGAAGGAACACTTACAAGGGGTCCCCGCAAGTTAATCTCGATCCAAATAACTCAGGTATGAAGCAAGGGCTTCAACTTAGAGCACTTTTGATCAGATTTGTGAGGAAGAAGTGAAAACTAAGGTGGTTATTTATAGGATTTGGACCACCGTTAGGATCGTTTCTCGAATACCGTGCTTTGATCTCACCCCTACACTTGTTGCAACACCTTGGTACCCAAGTTTGGCCCCCCAACATCAGGGATTAACATGTGGCATTGGCCTTTGGAGTGTTTAGCAGCTATTAACAATTGATTAAACAACTTTTTCTGATCTGAAAGGGCCTCGCGTGACGCCTAGGGGGCTAGGTGTCACGCCTAGGTCCTTCTGATCAGCAACAGTTTCCAAAGTTTCCATTGCAGTCCCCGTTTTGTATTAAGGCCATTTCCGACATGTTTAAGGCTCGTTAAATCAACTTTAAGGTCCTAAAATGATGCCTAAACATTGTGGACATGAAACATGCTAAAAAATATCCTGAATGTCGGTTCGTTTGGTCGTACGATCGCGATGTTCGCTTAATTACGACGGAATGCGCATAAGCGCGAAAAACGATCCAAATTGCGTGACGAATGGATTTTTCTCATGCCAAACAATAAAACAAAATATTTTAGTGCTTACATAAATTTTTGGATGTCCAGATGTATACAGAATGTAAGTTATGCGCGAAAGTGCAAACTTATGCACTTTTTGACGCTTTTAGTCCCTGAATGACCCAAAAGTTTATTTTTGCACACCGAACCCCTCAAAGCCTATTTCTAAGCTAGGTAAAGGATATTTATGGTATGTTTAACTTATGGTCATGTTCCGGAATGTCTGTTACAGTTCAAATTGGCATACTTTCGCAGTTTGTCAAATTTAGTCCCTGTAGGCGAATTAACTTGCTTTTGGCATACCAAAGCCTTCAAAACTTATTTCTAAGTTATGTAAAGGTTATTTAAGGTATGTTAAGTATATTTTGATGTTCCAGAGTGTTCGTTGCATTAAACTGGTTATATTTACGCATCAGTGCGCGTATAACCTTCCAGAAAGCGATTAGAGTTTGAAATTGAACAAAAGTCAAAACATGAAAAATGTCAAACATAACTAAACATACATTGGGATCAAATAACATTGTTTTATTAATAATTGAACTGTTCACAATGATTAAAAGCACAGATGTTACAACCAGTCTAACAGGTATTGAAGTTGTTTGTTACAGGTATGAAATCTATGTTACGGAGACAAACAGAGAAGATTTAAAGGCATTCTGAAGGTGTTTTGATGTTGTTGTTTGAAGGTTGATTTTGAGGATTAATTGTTGCTGAAGATTGTGATTCGACTTGCCAAATTGATTGGTCAGAATGGGGTTCGATTTAGTGTTTTTGGTAGATCAATAAGCCATTCACCAGTCTCTTTAAGCTTCTTCTCCAAATCTCCTTCCGTCATACCAATCGCATTTCACTCTTCCATTGATGGTAAAATACTTGAATTTTAATTGAAGTTGTGCATACAGTAAGTGTTCTAACCCTGAATTTGGGGATTTTTTTATTGTTCAGGGATTTGGGGATTTTTTGTTGAATCTGGTTCAAGCGATGTAATTGATGGTGATGTTGGAGATGGTGGAGTGGTGATGGTGGGTCAGGCGATGGTGGAGATAGTGGGTGGTCGGCGGCAGCGGAGGGTGGGAGGTGGTGGTGGTCAGCGGCAGGTGAGGGTGGGAGGTGGTGGCGGCAGGTGGTGGGTCTGCAACTTTTGAAGATGGTGGGGTATTTATTTTAAGTTAATTACATAAATTTCCATAAAAAACGAAATGACAAAAATGCCCTCATGTGCCTTGCACATGATCATATTTAACAAAAAAAATTTACTGGGTTTGCCCTAAAGGATATAACGTGCAGGATTTTGAAACGTTAAGAACAAACCTCATCAATTTT